>OX336350.1:7908047-17908047 GCA_946902875.1 Nematopogon swammerdamellus | reverse complement strand
AAAGTGGGGCCACGAGTCCAGAATATAAGGTCTAATGGGACCATGGTGGTACAAAGTCAGTGGGTCCACGAGTCACACACCGTTTTATTTGATCTTGTTGTATTATAATTCGTGTAGTTAATAATTCAATACCGTGTGGGGAAGGTACTTAAAAATAATAGGCCCATTTGCATTTCTCCCCGTGCACGTTGTTAAAGGCGACTAAGATAGCCATCCCTCACGTTGGAACGATCCTTCCACCGAGTCATGCAGCAGGTTGGTCATTGCGCCCTTATTCAAACTTCAACAACAAAAGTCGACTCAATCACCGGACTCAACACAGCAAGGCAGTCGACATAGTTGACACACCTGATTAACACCAGTTCGGCACACGCTGTCAACCGCCGCCGACTGGCCAATCAGGTGCTCGCAGACCGCGGCTGTCAGCCAATCAGAGTGCGGCAGCAGGTTCGCAGAGCGACCACTGCACTGATGAGGGACGTAGGACGATGTGCCATAGAGTACGGAACAAACACTTTTATTCTTCCACACCTACATTACAGCCCAAACTATTTATAACGTACCTATCCTATCCTATCCACTATAAGAACGAACGTTTGACAGAAGTCAAGTACAAAACCTAAAAAATAAAAACTGAAAAGAAAAAAAACAAAAAGAAAAAAAAAACAGAAAAGAAAAAAAAAACAAACAGTGTGCTTAGTTATTTTTACGTAAGGAGGAGCAAACATTTGTGACAGTCCACGGTTTGTACCTTATGGTCGGAGCTGTTAGCTATCCATTAAAAAAAATCAGGCCCCTAGGACTCATCGTTAACGAGTAAATTAATTTTAAAAATAATTTACTACAAAATACACTTTTGAGAAACGGCCACTTGAAGTTTGTAAACTTATTAAAGTATGTTATTCTCTGAAGTTACATAGACAGCATTTCAAAAGTACTCCTTGGGCTTTCTTCTAATGGTTCAATGTGTTATTTGTCCAATTAGCAAATTTTTTCTTTTTTTTGAAGTGAAAACTTCTTTTAAGCGGCGCTTGGCACTTTTTTTAGATGGGTAAAAAATGTTAAACTCGCGTCAGATCTCGCGTCAGATCCGTAGCCTGATCGAAAAAGCGTAAGATTCGAAACTTCTTTAGCGGCGCTTGGCACTTTTTTTAGATGGGTAAAAAATGTTAAACTCGCGTCAGATCCGTAGCCTGATCGAAAAAGCGTAAGATTCGTTGAAATTATGGATGAAAGTTGATTTTTCTGAGAAATAAACTTTTTGATGTAAAATAATTATAATAGTTCTGTAGTGTTTATGTAATATAAATTGCCATGTTTGTCTACGATAGCGCAATAAATGAATATTGTATTTTACCACATAAATGATAGTACTTTTATACTGATAAAATAAAACAATTCGTGCGAAATTATTCCCTAACCATTCCAAAATATTCAAAAATGCACAACGTTGATGGTTAAGTTTTCACTTCTGCCGGCACTCCCGGAGTGCAACCTTAGGCTTTTTTTAAAATTATTCCTAACAAACAATTGATTTCAATATGTACCTGACTTCTAATTATTGACGAGGAGTCGCACATAAGTATGTATGTTTTTTTTTTCATTAGTTATATGCAAATTCGAAGTAAAGATGAAAAGTAGAACTGGACATCTGGCCAACGAATTAAAAATTATCGGGAAGTGGCATACAACGCACCGAATTGAGGCGCGCTATTTGTGAGCATTCATCACACTCTCCGATCGTTGTCTCCCTTATACGTATCAAATTTCCATTTAACCGTCTTACTCTATCGACGTTCACAGAGCGGAAACGTAACGTGATGTATGAGGCGCTCGCGCACTTACGCTGTTTTAAATATTGGCAATATATAGAAGAACGCCAATCGCACCTTTCACCGGTAAAATGTATGACGAGGGCCTGTCCAGAAAGTAGAATGTAGTTGCATCTGGCGCGAGTTCCTAGGCCGCCGTTTCAAAGGAACTTCGAGTCAAACAGGAACACTGACCGTCGAAGTCGCTTTGTGAAACTCGAAGCCATTCCGATGGAGACTAGGAGACACAACATGTCTACTTTCGGTATAGCTAGTCTAGTACCGTGTGGGGCCGGTACTTTAAAAGAATAGCCCCACTGCATCTCTCCCCGTGTATGTCGTAAAAGGCGACTAAGGGATATGACTCCCTTCTTATATTACTAGGTGGTAGGGTTTAACCCGCCTGGGTTGGTACCACCGCCCTGAATGAAAGGTCTGTCGAAACGGCTATGTAAATAGTTTGTGTTTTCCGTCCAGTTCAGTGTAGCTGGCACGACCGAAGGGACGCACTGACGTGGCACCAAGTTCACCCGGTGTTATGGGCTGACATCACGGATGTTGTAGGTGATGTAGCCAACCGTGTCAGTATCAATAAAAAAAAATTGGTTTTTTTAAGGACAAAAAAATTTTGTCCTTAAAAAATATTGGTGCATTTCGGTCGGATTTGAACCTCGAACCCTGCGATCAAGAGTCTATGCCCAGACCGCGCTGACAACTCGCCGCTCAAACATCTCATCTACCAACAGACGATTGTTAACTTTCGTTAGTATTGTCTTTCATTATTTTTCTTATCCTAATTATGTTTGCAGTTAAGACAGGTTGACTGGCAGAGATTGCCATAGGTAATAAGTCCACCTTTTGTGAAATGTATGCAATAAAGGATATTTCTATTATATTCTGTTCTGTTCTGTTCTGTTCTGTTCTGTTCTGCTCTGCTCTGCTCTGCTCTGCTCTGCTCTGCTCTGCTCTGCTCTGTTCTGCTATGATCTGTTCCTGATCTACTCTGCTCTGCTCTGCTCTGTTCCTGATCTACTCTGCTCTGCTCTGCTCTGCTCTGCTCTGCTCCTGATCTACTCTGCTCTGCTCTGCTCTGCTCTGCTCTGCTCTGCTCTGCTCTGCTCTGCTCTGCTCCTGATCTACTCTGCTCTGCTCTGCTCTGCTCTGCTCTGCTCAGCTCTGGTCCTGATCTACTCTGCTCTGCTCTGCTCTGCTCTGTTCTGCTATGATCTGTTCCTGATCTACTCTGCTCTGCTCTGCTCTGCTCTGCTCCTGATCTACTCTGCTCTGCTCTGCTCTGCTCTGCTCTGCTCTGCTCTGCTCTGCTCTGGTCCTGATCTACTCTGCTCTGCTCTGCTCTGCTCTGCTCTGCTCTGCTCCTAATCTACTCTGCTCTGCTCTGCTCTGCTCTGCTCTGCTCTGCTCCTGATCTACTTTGCTCTGCTCTGCTCTGCTCTGCTCTGCTCTGCTCCTGATCTGCTCTGCTCTGCTCTGCTCTGCTCTGCTCTGTTCTGCTATGATCTGTTCCTGATCTACTCTGCTCTGCTCTGCTCTGCTCTGCTCTGCTCTGCTCTGCTCCTGATCTACTCTGCTCTGCTCTGCTCTGCTCTGCTCTGCTCTGCTCTGCTCTGCTCTGCTCTGCTCTGCTCTGCTCTGCTCTGCTCCTGATCTACTCTGCTCTGCTCTGCTCTGCTCTGCTCCTGATCTACTCTGCTCTGCTCTGCTCTGCTCTGTTCTGCTATGATCTGTTCCTGATCTACTCTGCTCTGCTCTGCTCTGCTCTGCTCCTGATCTACTCTGCTCTGCTCTGCTCAGCTCTGCTCCTGATCTACTCTGCTCTGCTCTGCTCTGCTCTGTTCTGCTATGATCTGTTCCTGATCTACTCTGCTCTGCTCTGCTCTGCTCTGCTCCTGATCTGCTCTGCTCTGCTCTGCTCTATTTTATTTTATTCTATTCACTGAATTGGAAGTTTCAGTGATTATATTGTTCAAAGAAGATTCTGCCAAGCATTCACATTTTCAGACCAATTATTCCGCCAAGGAAATCGTACCAACATTACCACCTACAGATTTTTCAAACACCGAAGCTCGCTGGAGGTTTTCGTAATGACCCCGGCGGCCATGTCCGGCGACCGCGCCCCGGGCGCTTCGGGCTACACCAGTAATTACCGTGTCATCGATACTGGTAATTAACACCACCACACCCCCTCACCCTGCCAACCCGAACCTACCCTTAACAACGCCGAGCCATCCCTATCACCTACACTGCTCGCCCGGTCGGGATTGACGACCTACCTGGAAAATTACGCTTTGAAACAAGCCGCAGGGGAGAGAAAATAGAAAATACTGATCTAGGTTCAGCGGCTAGGAGGTCACAGTGTACTCTCTGAGTCTGAGCTAGGGTTTCGTGTGTAAACGACTGTCGGATTCAGATTGTAAAGATAAAACTGTTGAATGTTCTCTAATCGAAAACTTTATATGTACTAAGTACTTTACATATACATAACTACTTTATATATAGCTAGCTGTTGCCCGCGGCTTCGCTCGCGTGAAATTCGTGCTTGCTTAAATGTGCTTGTACTAAGTTTCATCGAATTCGGATGACCGGTTTAAGAGTTATTGAGGAACATACATACATACAGAAAACATTTCTAAAAATCGTCAATTTAGTTTCAGTATCATCTATGATACTAAAGATACGTCTACAAACGCACATAAAACAGAGTAACTTACTCCATGATCATCCCTTACAGATTTGTTATTTATTAGTATTGATAATAATTAATAATGAATTTATATATTACTATTGGTGGGTATCACGCTGTGTTTATAGATGGAAAAGAATGTATATAATGTATCAGTAATTTATTATATATCATTCCTATCATTCATAAGATCCAGCGTCTGCCGTCTATGTGTATGTTTGTATGTTCGCTTGTAACTCAAGAACGGCTTAACTTATTCGCATGGAGTTTTTGACTATGTAATGCGACTTATCTCCTCCGGGTTATAATAATATGCTATCACGCTATTGTTGTCGGCAGTGAACGCAGACGAAAAAAAAAATCGATCAATAACTTTACCAAATTACATCTAAAGCCAAATTAATCCGGTTAAAATAAATAATTTTTCAATATTATCAATCTTAAAAAAAAATCATCAAATGTTTTGCTCCTGGGATAGCGCCGAGGATGCCTGCCCGCCGCTTTTCCCCTCTTGATTGCCAGGCTAAACCTTTGCCGGAAGTAGGCGAGGCACGAGGGGTTGCCTATATGTATCCGTTAACCTGATCCGAACCCTCCCCATCCCGTATACGCCAAACCTACTGCACGCTCGCGGAAGTTCTTGCGCGGGCCTGTTTTTCCCCATTCCTCTACAAATATTGATTTGCAAAGTGTATCATCAACATCATCATCAATACTCAATACTAATAATAAATCTGTAAGGGATGGTCATGCAGTAAGTTACTTGTAACAGTAAGTAAGTTGTTTTATGGGATATTGCGTTTGTAGACTCTATGTATGATATTATAACTAAAATGACCTTTTTTAGAATTTTTTTCTGTATGTATGTATGTATGTATGTTCCTCCATAAATCTTAAACCGATCATCCGAATTCGATTATACTTAGTAGAAGCACATTAAGCTATACGTGATAGGCTAAATAAAACTCAGTTCCGGTTACGCTAAGATGTGGCTCCCATACCAACCGATATGATCCGCGCGCCGAAATAAAGGTAAGCGGTCAGCGGGCTTACTTACTTTTTTCTTTTTAAATACGACTTTCACGCGAGCGAAGCCGCGGGCAAAAACTAGTATTTCAATAAAAAGACATGCTAAGAGAGTCTATCCCGAGCGAACCCATTCCTTTACTCCAACACCCAAAATACCAAACGTTAGTTACGATTCTAGGCATTACGAAGGCAAACCAAACGCCGTTGACTGACCGTGCTCTGTTAACAAAGCAGCCGCGACCAGTGTTTCTACTTTAATTTGTTTCTAGCCCTATCGATATTGTTACTGTTTTATCGTCAGCTCCAAATTTCTTTTTAGTTTGGTGTCTCTCGACAGCGGCAGTAGTTCCAGAACAACCAATGAAAATGATTCTTGAAAAACCGGCCAAGTGCGAGTCGAACTCGCGCACCGAGGGTTTCGTATCGCCATGTCATAGTGAGCGCCACTCACGCCATCTATGGCGTGTTTTATGAAATGCTTCATATTAGTTAAAATTCATGATTAGTTAAAATGCTTCATACTGTTTTCAAGAGATGGCGCGCATACACTTTTTAGTTTCTTGTATGGGTACCTCGTGAATGTTTTACTTTTTCTTATTTGTATTATTTCTTGTTATTTCGGTCATAATAACACATATTCTGTGAACATTTCATCGGGCTACCGATTACAGTTCAGGAGATACAGCCCTCGGACAGAGAGACGGACAGACAGACAGACAAACGGCGTAGGCTTAGTAATAGGGTCCCGTACGACGGGTACGGAACCCTAAAAACAGTAGGCAGCAAGACCGCTTTCGCATTCCATGGTTTCACAGAATTATTTCTGACAGACGAGCAGAGAGACGACGACGACCGCGCGGCTACGGAGCCCTAAGGCGTCCATGGACAATACCAGCCCTAAATAAACATTAGGGCCTCTGGCACCAAAGAAGAGGAAGCCAACACTGAAAAGACCCAACCGTCTCGACGTCCGGTCGGCTTAGTGCCGGTGTACAATCGGCCATTTATTCTCGCTGGCCACGCTTCATTACATCACAAAAGGAATTCGCACAGAAAGATTAGATGATTTAATTAAACAAGGGACCTCTCCCGCTTTTCGTTTCTTTCGTCCCTCTTCACCCCCTTGTCGGACCCTTGGGGTGTTTCTACGTTGCGACGATCCGCCCCTCTGTGTCAATGCTTGTTAACATTTTTGCGTCGTTACTGTTTGATGGGTTAGTTAAGGCGATGACGGCCGGTGACCTGTCAACTATCGCACCGGTAGAGTGCACATTTATGGTCAGTCCAAAGATTTCCAGCCTCCCCGAAAGACTTCTGATTGGTTGAGTGAAATCGTTTCTCATACTCACATCGGCGAGTGAGTAACGCCGGCGCCGGTACAGGGGCTGATCAGTATAATCCACTTTTAATGAATAATACATTATATAATATGTGAAATGGCTACGCTTTTTTTTTTTTTATGGAAACTGACACGGTTGGCTACATCACCTACAACTCCCGTGATGTCAGCCCATAACACCGGGTGATCTTGGTGCCACGTCAGCCTTCCCTTCGGTCGTGCCGGCTACACTGAACTGGCTTAAATTCAGCGACAACTGGCGCAAGCTAGTCGTCCGAGGCTGAGCCTAGATCATTTTCATAAAGTATAAAATATACTTTATATGCAATATTTGTAATTATTATTAATTACTACTTACTATATTATTTAAACAAATTAAGAATATTATTATCATTATGAAGGGCCACAAGTTTGGCCTGAAACCCCGAGTAAAGCAGTTAAAATTATAATAATCCTTATAACTGTAGTTACGGCAGCAGGGACGAAGTAAATGACTGTTCAGCCAGCAATCCAAAGGGAATGCCTTTGCCAAAACCTCATACTATCGCGGAACACCCCTTTGACAGAAGATTTCGTCGAACTGCACGATTCTCTAAATCGTTTTTGTGCCGACCTGCAAAGGTGTGGAACGGGCTCCCGGGGAATATCTTTCCCCACTCCTACTATACGCAATCTACGGATCTTCAAATCGCGTGCTTGATAGCCTATCCCCAGCGACATTAGTCCACCTCCAAGCCTGACTGGCAGCCCCTAGGGGGTGAAATTGGCTGCGCCTGAGGCTTCGACCTCGGGAACAGCAACTCAGTTCGGAAGCAATAATAAAAAAAAACGGTATGCCAAACTAAACCCAAGATTATACCATCACTGAGCGTGACAATGTTCCAACTTCTGCTGATTTGGCTTGCGTAATAAGCCCGCCTTTATTCAGTAATAGGCGCACAAATGCCTATCTCGATGAAAATGTGACGCAAGCGACGACCTCTCCGCTCGCCTCGGGGAGTCGCGCCGACGAAAAGTGTCAGATGATAATACCGGGGTTTTCATTTACAAGTTTTTCAAAATCTGCATAAAGAAAGGCGACGAAGAGCGCGAGAGAGAGAGCGCTTCGAAAGGGCTTCTGAACAAATTGAATTATGTCGCGTCACAGTTTTGCGCCGATTCCAAGGTGGGGAAGCATGACTGAACAAAATAAAACAGACGCAAGTTTTGTGTCGAAAATAGGTTAAGATACTCAGTTCAAAATTAAATTGTTGTAAACATTTCAACTTTTTTTTTTTTATGGAAATTGACACGGTTGGTTACATCACCTACAACGTCCGTGATGTCAGCCCATAACACCGGGTGAACTAGGTGCCATGTCAGTGCTTCCCCCTTTGATCGTGCCGGCTACACTGAACTGGTCGGAAAACACAACTATTTACATAGCCGTTTAGACCGACGTTTCATTCAGTGCGGTGGTACCAACCCGGGCGGGTTAAACCCTACCAAGTAAGATTAGGAGGGAAGGGACCTACAGTTTTACGAGGAATCTGAACCTCAGTCAGCCACCAACGGTCAGCGGTCACCCATCCAAGTACTGACCGCACCCAGCGTTGCTTAACATTCAATAGTAACAGTTGACTGTCTGCACCACTGAGCTATCGAGGCTGACAAACTAGGCATGACAACTAGGTATGTCATTGTATTTTTTTATAATAAAAATAATAAATAATATATATAATAAATAATAATAATTTGTTTGTTTGTTTGTGACGTGGGTAGCTTGAGTTCACACGTCGCTCGCAATGTTTATAATATTGTGTGTTGAGAACAATTTCTTCCTCGTCCAGCATTTGAACTAGCTTGCTTGCAGCGTATTACAGCATACAATATACAGGATGTTTTAGGATAGGCTTGAGAAACTTCAGGAATAGAAAGTATTCATTATTAGTAGAAAAAAATCACTCTAATCGAAATTCCGTATTTTTTTTTTCACACAAAACTGAAAATTGCAATAAAAACTCGATGGACAGTCAGTATGGGGAGGTGCTGCCTAGGTCTAGGGAGTGCAAAGACCTAGTCTAGTCCCCTTTTTCTTTTGATGTCTTTTAAATTTAAGTGTTTGGAATTTACCTACATGCAGTTCAATTCTACTAGTTAAAAATTGCAATTTAGTCATTTTATTTTTATTTAATAAAGGCGGATGTTAACTGTCCACCAAATCCCGATTAAACGAATTTCACCAAAAAGTACTATAAAGTGACCGAATCTGGGAAAAAGTTTCAGAGCTTTTCGCTTTCGAACCCTGAAGTTACGAAACCCTATCCTGAAACACCCTGTAGAATGATATTATCTGCTCGATGAATTGATTCCTTTTCTTGATTGAGTTTATGTTCATCACGTAAATGCCAATTCTAAACTTTTGAAGGATTTAATTCTATCATTAGGTATCGTATCGTGCCTTACTTGGAATCGAGCTGCCGCATTCGTACCCTGACCTCTGGCCTTATTTATCTCACACTAATGGTTGCTGCTTTCGTAACGTAACGGAACGGGACGGGAGTGGAACGATCACTTCGGCAATATCGTTACGGGTGTGCGGCTGGACGTGAAGTCAAAGGAAGTGGCTTGGCCGGAGGAAGCTTCAAAGGCTCAAAGGAAGTTTGGCCAGAATCTTGGTGGTTCACGTTTACTCCGACGTAAACCGCATTAGAACATTCGATTGATAGTATATTATGTATGTGGGCAGGGAGTGCGTTCCGAGTTTACCAGTCCTGGGGAGGAAAGGATCTGCAGAACCGATTTTTTTTTATGTAATCCGGTATGGGTGGCTGAGTCGGATGGGGCCAAAGCGCATGCTTTGACCAGCCAATATCACCTCCGAGAAGGTAGGTGCCATACCGGAGACTTCCCTGGATTGCTGGCTATACTGGACTAGAGGAGAACACAGCCGAGGCTGCTATGCGGCCATCTTACATCCAGTACGGTGGTGCCAACCCAGTCGGCTACAATTTGAGCCTACCACCTAGTAAGGGGCAAGGGAATGGACCTACAGTTTTACACCAGTTCCGAACGGTGAAGCAGCAGGTGTAGGTATGCACGTAAATTTTTTCGTCAGAAAAAACTCATTGGTACACGCCGAACGGATTCGAACTTCCGACCTCTCGCATGAGAAGCCGATGCCCAAACCAATCGGTCACCCGCCGAATGGTATGCATCCGCGATAAGTCCAACGTGTTTGGGTAAAGATGCAATTCCTGCCCACTACGCGTTGTGCGGAGGCGGAAAGGGGACGGCGGGATTCCGAGCACTCCCCATGAATTATGCGATAGAACCGAAATTCCTACGAAGTTGCAGTAGTTCTGGGATCGCGGGACACCTCGGAGTCACCCACTAGTCGCATGGCTTGACGCTGTAATATAAAACAAAACATTGTGACTTGAGAAATTTATTTGTCAGTTCTTCTTTGCATTGAATTTAGAACTGGCGGAATTTTCGACATGTCCAAGTGTAGGTTACTTAACTTAGGAATAAAATTATTCAATTAACAATAATACTATCTGCAAAGCTTGTTATCCCCCACATGATATCTATGAAAATATTGCGTTTACCATTTGATTATTTCTCTACAGGTTGTTTCAGGATAGGCTTGAGAAACTTCAGGAATAGAAAGTAATCATTATTAGAAGAAAAAATCCTTATCACTCAAATCGAAATTCCGTATTTTTTTTCATACAAAAATTGAAAATTGGAATAAAAACTCGACGGACAGTGAGTTTGGGGGGATTTGGCAAAAGTGCTGTTTAGGTCTAGGGAGTGCAATGACCTGGTCCAGTCCCCTTTTTCTTTTGATGTCATTCAAATTTAAGTGTTTGGAATTTACCTACATGCAGTTCAATTCTACTAGTTAAGTAGGTATGTAAATTAGTCATTTTATTTTTATTTAATAAAGTTGGACGGTAACCGTCCACGAAATCTCGATTAAACGATTTTCACCAAAAAATACTATAAAATGACCGAATTTGGGAAAACATGTCAGCGCTTTTCGTCTTCAATTAAGGACCGCTTTCGAACCCTGAAGTTACGAAACCCCACCCTGAAACATCCTAGTACTTCCTATGTAAAAACACGCTGCTTATTGAGGCGTCCCCGGGTATTCACTGAGGGTTCTCCACACGCCGCCGCGCCGCCCCGCTTACAGTGAGCTTACCCATCACTTTCTAGTGAATAGATTCTAGAAGCATAAATAATGCAGAAGTGAAACCGTACATACCCCGCATCTCAGCCAACCGGATAATGTTTTCACCAATCGAACCTAATTGAGAAGTTTGCCGGTTAGTTGGAGAAGTATTTGCATATCTTGAAACCGCAGCAGCCGCGCCAGGTACTCAAGACGACACAAGTTTACCTTGATCTACTTACTTGAATTAATCAACAGTATTTTGTACTTTTTGGGGAGACTACAATATTCTAAAATCGAAGTTTATAATATAAAATATATTATGTACATGCATGCATATCGTCACGCCTGTTTCCCGGTGGGGTAGGCAGAGACAACGGATCTCCACGTGCCACGATCCTGACAAACCTCTGCCGCCTCTTCCACTCCCATAATGTTCTTCATGCATGCTCGTCGGTTACGGGTACTACGCACTTGCCCCTTTTTGATCACATGCCCGATCTGGTCCAGGTATGTGCGTCTAGGGCGACCCTTCCACCCACATTTGCTTCATAAATTTCTTTCGTTAGTCTCCTATAATCCATTCATCCAACCTGACCGAACCACCGATGCATCCCTTTCTCAATCCTTGTCACTATATCACTATATTGTATTTGTATTTAAATGTAATTTATACATAAATATAATATTTATACCTTATAGTATTTATTTTATGTATGTATGTATTTATATGTTTGTGTCCTATTATTTAATAGTTTTATTCTTCACACTTTACTTTTGCACTGGATTGTCCGCCCTATGCGCTTCTCCACATCCTAAAGGTTAGTTTGGAAAGGATGCTGCATTGCATTAAACTCGCCTTTTGTGTTCCAATGTTTTATGGTGTACAATAAAGTAAATTTGATTTGATTTGAAAAATTATTATTATTTTTAAATAAATATAGGTTTTTTTTTTTACTTTTACTTTATTATTTCAGAGCTCAAAACTATGGTTTCTTTGTCCACACCGCTAGGGTGTGAAACTGTCTTCCGGCAAGTGTGTTTCCCGAATATTTTAACCTGGATGTCTAAAAGCGCCGTATCCATACTAATATTATAAATTCGAAAGTAACTCTGTTGTCTGTCTGTCTGTCTGTCTGTTACCTTTTCACGCCTAAACCGCTGAACAGATTTCGATAAAATATTGCACGGAGATGAATTGGATCCTGAGGAAGGACATAGGCTACCTTTTGTCTCAAAAAACAACCCTTAAGGGGGTGAAATAGGGGATGAAAGTTTGTATGGGGAACCTAGCATTTCTCGAGTTAGGGATATGACAATTCATATTTAGGCTTTTGGTATGAAATAAAGAATTACGTGTTTCATCGTTTTTGCTCAATCAACCCTTAAATTACAATAGGGGATGATTTCAAAATTAGATTTTAGGATTTCATAAAATTTTGTACGGAGATGAATTGCATCCTGCCTGAGGAAGGACATAGGCTACCTTTTGTCTCAAAAAACAACCCTTAAGGGGGTGAAATAGGGGATGAACGTTTGTATAGAGAACCCATCATTTCTCAAGTTAGGGATATAACGATTCATATTTAGGCTTTTGGTATGAAATAAAGAATTACGTGTTTCAGCGTTTTAGTTAAATCAACCCTTAAATTAAAATAGGGGATGATTTCAAAATTAGATTTTAGGATTAAATGATGGGGAGGGGGAGGGAAGGCGGAGGGGAGGGAGAGAGAGAGGGAGAGGGAGAGGGAGAGGGAGAGGGAGAGGGAGAGGGAGAGGGAGAGGGAGAGGGAGAGGGAGAGGGAGAGGGAGAGGGAGAGGGAGAGGGAGAGGGAGAGGGAGAGGGAGAGGGAGAGGGAGAGGGAGAGGGAGAGGGAGAGGGAGAGGGAGAGGGAGAGGGAGAGGGAGAGGGAGAGGGAGAGGGAGAGGGAGAGGGAGAGGGAGAGGGAGAGGGAGAGGGAGAGGGAGAGGGAGAGGGAGAGGGAGAGGGAGAGGGAGACGGAGACGGAGACGGGGACGGGGACGGGGACGGGGACGGGGACGGGGACGGGGACGGGGACGGGGACGGGGACGGGGACGGAGACGGAGACGGAGACGGAGACGGAGACGGAGACGGAGACGGAGACGGAGACGGAGACGGAGACGGAGACGGAGACGGAGACGGAGACGGAGACGGAGACGGAGACGGAGACGGAGACGGAGACGGAGACGGAGACGGAGACGGAGACGGAGACGGAGACGGAGACGGAGACGGAGACGGAGACGGAGACGGAGACGGAGACGGAGACGGAGACGGAGACGGAGACGGAGACGGAGACGGAGACGGAGACGGAGACGGAGACGGAGACGGAGACGGAGACGGAGACGGAGACGGAGACGGAGACGGAGACGGAGACGGAGACGGAGACGGAGACGGAGACGGAGACGGAGACGGAGACGGAGACGGAGACGGAGACGGAGACGGAGACGGAGACGGAGACGGAGACGGAGACGGAGACGGAGACGGAGACGGAGACGGAGACGGAGACGGAGACGGAGACGGAGACGGAGGCGGAGAGGGGGCAGCAGCGGGGCGAGGCGAATTTGTATGTATGAATTTCCTCCATAAAATTTAAGCCGATCTTCTAAATTCGATTAAAATTAGTACACGCACATTTAGCTATACGAGACACAGGATAGGCTAAATAAAATTCAGTTCCGGTTACGCTAAGACGTGGAGTATTTTACTTCCTTAGGTATCTTTTTTTTTTGCCGAAGGCCGACCTGTATCCTGGAAGACGCTAAACCTTCTCGATGACAGTAAGTAACTATGGGCGATAGTTACTTACTTTCTTCAAGATGGTTTAAAGTCTTCCTGAACGCAGCTCGGCCTTCGGCGTCGCCCTCAATTACTTAATTTCTTCGAGAAGGTTTATAGTTTTCCTGAACGCAGCTCGGCCGTCGGCATCGCCCTTAGTTATTTACTTTCATCGAGAAGGTTATTGGCCTTCCTGAACGCAGCTCGGCCTTCGGCCTCGCCCTCTGTTACTTACTTTCTTCGAAAAGTTCATCGTCTTCCTGAACGCAGCTCGGCCTTCGGCCTCGCCCTCAGTTACGTACTTTCATTAAAAAGGTTTATAGTCTTCCTGAACGCAGCTCGGCCTTCGGCCTCGCCCTCAATTACTTAATTTCTTCGAGAAGGTTTATCGTCTTCCTGAACGCAGCTCGGCCTTCGGCCTCGCCCTCAGTTACTTACTTTCATCAAGAAGGTTTATAGTCTTCCTGAACGCAGCTCGTCCTTCGGCCTCGCCCTCAGTTACGTACTTTCATCAAGAAGGTTTATAGTCTTCCTGAACGCAGCTCGGCCTTCGGCCTCGCCCTCAATTACTTAATTTCTTCGAGAAGGTTTAAATTTTTCCTGAACGCAGCTCGGCCTTCGGCCTCGCCCTCTGTTACTTACTTTCTTCGAAAAGTTCATCGTCTTCCTGAACGCAGCTCGGCCTTCGGCCTCGGACTCTGTTGCTTACTTTCTTCGAGAAGGTTATTGGCCTTCCTGAACGCAGCTCGGCCTTCGGCCTCGCCCTCTGTTACTTACTTTCTTCGAAAAGGTCATCGTCTTCCTGAACGCAGCTCGGCCTTCGGCCTCGCCCTCAGTTACGTACTTTCATTAAAAAGGTTTATAGTCTTCCTGAACGCAGCTCGGCCTTCGGCCTCGCCCTCAATTACTTAATTTCTTCGAGAAGGTTTATCGTCTTCCTGAACGCAGCTCGGCCTTCGGCCTCGCCCTCAGTTACTTACTTTCATCAAGAAGGTTTATAGTCTTCCTGAACGCAGCTCGGCCTTCGGCCTCGCCCTCAGTTACGTACTTTCATCAAGAAGGTTTATAGTCTTCCTGAACGCAGCTCGGCCTTCGGCCTCGCCCTCAATTACTTAATTTCTTCGAGAAGGTTTATATTTTTCCTGAACGCAGCTCGGCCTTCGGCCTCGCCCTCTGTTACTTACTTTCTTCGAAAAGGTTATCGTCTTCCTGAACGCAGCTCGGCCTTCGGCCTCGCACTCTGTTGCTTACTTTCTTCGAGAAGGTTTATAGTCTTCCTGAACGCAGCTCGGCCTTCGGCCTCGCCCTCAGTTACTTAATTTCTACGAGAAAGTTTATCGTCTTCGTGAACGCAGCTCGGCCTTCGGCCTCGCCCTCAGTTACTTACTTTCTTCGAGAAGGTTTATCGTCTTCCCGAACGCAGCTCGGCCTTCGGCCTCGCCCTTTGTTACTTACTTTCTTCGAGAAGGTTTATAGTATTCCTGAACGCAGCTCGGCCTTCGGCCTCGCCCTTTGCTACTTACTTTCTTCGAGAAGGTTTATAGTCTTCCTCAACGCAGCTCGGCCTTCGGCCTCGCCCTCAGTTACTTGCTTTCTTCGAGAAAGTTTATCGTCTTCCTGAACGCAGCTCGGCCTTCGGCCACACCCTTTGTTACTTACTTTCATCGAGAAGGTTTATAGTCTTCCTGAACGCAGCTCGGCCTTCGGCCTCGCCCTCAGTTACTTACTTTCTTCGAGAAAGTTTATCGTCTTCCTAAACGCAGCTCGGCCTTCGGCCTCGCCCACTGTTACTTACTTTCTTCGAGAAGGTTTATAGTCTTCCTAAACGCAGCTCGGCCTTCGGCCTCGCCCACTGTTACTTACTTTCTTCGAGAAGGTTTATAGTCTTCCCCAACGCAGCTCGGCCTTCGGCCTCGCCCTTAGTTACTTGCTTTTTTCGAGAAAGTTTATCGTCTTCCTTAACGCAGCTCGGCCTTCGGCCTCACCCTTTGTTACTTACTTTCTTCGAGAAGGTTTATAGTCTTCCTAAACGCAGCTCGGCCTTCGGCCTCGCCCACTGTTACTTACTTTCTTCGAGAAGGTTTATAGTCTTCCTCAACGCAGCTCGGCCTTCGGCCTCGCCCTCAGTTACTTGCTTTCTTCGAGAAAGTTTATAGTCTTCCTCAACGCAGCTCGGCCTTCGGCCTCGCCCTCAGTTACTTGCTTTCTTCGAGAAGGTTTATAGTCTTCCAGAACGCAGCTCGGCCTTCGGCCTCGCCCTTAGTTACTTACTTTCTTCGAGAAGGTTTATAGTCTTCCTGAACGCAGCTCGGCCTTCGGCCTCGCCCTCAGTTACTTACTTTCTTCTTTGAAATACGAAGTTCACGCGAGCGGAGCCGCGGGCTCAGCTAGTTATATTATATAATAGTTTTCGCCGGCTCTGCTCGTGTGAATTAAATTTATGATAAAATTTTTAATTCTTTTTGTTTTGATGTCAGAAACTTAACATGTGTCGATGTCAGAAACCTTCACGGCCGCGCGCACACCACAACAACCCACCAAAGTTACATTGTTATCACATAAATAGTTTACGGAAGTATAGAAGACGAACGAACGAACGAACAAATAATCATTACGTGACTGCGTTTTTATATAGCCGATGATATTAACAGGCTAGTCAGACCAGCAGAAGTCCGCAAGAATAAAATTTAAGATACCTGTATAGGTATATACATGGCAGAAAGAGAAACACATAATGACAAATTTGAGTCAATAACTGCGCAAAATGTATTGGCTGCTAGGACGATTTTCACTCTCCCTGGTATCCAAACTGTACGGAAAAACCGGCCAAGTGCGACTCGAACTCGCGCACCGAGGGTGCCGTATCGCCATGTCATGGTCAGCGCCACTCACGCCATCTATGCATTAGTTAAAAAGCTTCATACTCTTTTCGGTAGATGGCGCATACAGTTTTTAGTTTCTAGTAACCCCGTGAATTGTTTACTTTTTCTTATTCTTATTATTTGTTTGTTATCACGAAGGACATAAAATTTTAACAATAACAAGCATATAACTAAATTAACAAAAAACTATTAAATGAAATATTCTTCCAAAATGGGGACTGCTGGAAAAGTCCCCATGTTTGTTGTTACATCGGCCATAATTACATATTTTGTAAAAATTTCAACGGGCTACCTATTACGGTACAAGAGATACAGCCCTCAGACAGACGGACAGACAGACAGACGGCGGGGCGTGGGCTTAGTAATAGTACGACTTATACGGAAGTCTAAAAAAACAAACAAATTATCCTGCATGGCCATCACGGCATCGAATTCCGTCAGAAAAACCACACAATGAACTAACATCAGGAAGTTTTCTTGTCTGTGTTCTCCGTGTTAGCTCAAATAATATAACATGAAAAGAAATATGATTCAAAATAAATAAACTGCTCCAAACACGCGCCGTCGCATTGGCGTGGCATGGCGTCTTGTTGCGCGGCATGGCGTGTGATGCACGTGTGGCGGTCCAATTTATACGTGCTACGTGCGGGGTGGGGGGGTGGGAGCGATAGATATAGGGGACGAATATCTACGTGACGTCACGTAGAAGCACGACGGTATTCTGTCTCCTAGTATTGCAGCACATATGTGGGTCAACGAGATGTATTACTAGGGGATGCGCTGCGAAGAGAGTTTCAACGAAATCAAGTCGCTATAACTGAGGTATGAGGGACGGGAGCGGGGTGGGGGCAGCGCGGAGAGAGCAGAGCAGAGCAGAGCTGAGCTGAGCTGAGCTGGGCTGGGCTGGGCTGGGCTGGGTTGGGCAGGGCAGGGCTGGGCTGGGCTGTGCTGGGCTGGGCTGGGCTGGGCAGAGCAGAGCTGAGCTGAGCTGATTTGTGGTAAAAATCGAGTCCCGGCCTTTTACAGTCAAGAATATGGCGCAATACGACAAAATAAATAGACATAAGCTAAGATACAATATAGTCAGCCACGTAAAAGAGAACACCAAGAGGAGATGCTATAATATAATTTTTATAGCAATACCTGTAGCGCGCTGAAAACTCTGAAATCTTTCTCGACTTGCTAAATCCTTACTCCGGAAACACAAACGTTTATTTGCAGCGAAAATAGACAAGACAACGAAATGCAGTGTGACTCAGCGCAGGAAACAAACAAGTTGATCCGTTTAACGGACTTTGGCGAAGCTAAAAGGAAGGGCTATATTTTACAGACTTCCAAAAAGGAGGAGGTTCTCAATTCGTCTGTATATATGTTATTTTTTGTCAATTGAAAATCACTATTAGGCGAATTGTTCAGATTTCTTTGTGTCGTACCGTGTGAGGACGGTACTTAAAAAGAATAGCCCCACTGCATCTCCCCCCGTGTATGTCGTAAAAGGCGACTAATATGCCGTTCTCGTATGGGGACCCCTGTGAATTTTTTACTTTTTTATTATTTGTTGTTATATCGGCCATAGTAACACATATTCTGTGAAAATTTCAACGGGCTGCCTATTACGGTTCAAGAGATACAGCTTTCGGACGGACAGACAGACGGACGGACGGACGGACGGACAGACAGACAGCGGAGGCTTAGTAATAGGCTTCCGTACGGGATACGGAAACCTAAAAAGGTATGTGCGCCATCTACCGAAAAGAGTATGAAGCTTTTTAATTAATACATAAATGGCGTGAGCGGCGCTGACCATGATATGGCGATACGGAACCCTCGGAGCGTGAGTTCGACTCGCACTTGGTCGTTTTTTTTTATTAAATAAAATTCCTGTAAACCGCCCTAAATCGAAAACACCATGTTTTGCCTCCAGCCACGAGCACAGCGTATGAAGTCAAACGTTTGTCACGCCCCGCACACAACTTGTGTACTTGCCCCTTTCTGTCCCACGGTTGCCCCCACCACCTTGCCGTGCCCCTGAATGCCCCGCGGCAACTTTATTTTGCCTCTCCACAGCTTCCTGCCCTGTTCACTTTTCACAGCTGGGTTTGATTGTGCGTTGCAGCATTTTGGTTTGCAATGAGGAGTACTTGCGAATATATAAGAATAGCCCCACTGCATCTCTCCCCGTGCATGTCATAAAAGGCGACTAAGGGATAAGGGCAAGATGCCGTGCTAAAGGGCGACAAGTTCGCCACCTCTCACCTTGGCACGGTACTTCCACCGAGTCATGCAGCAGGTGGGTCTTCCTTCGTGCCTTACATGCTGCTTGACTCGTATCTTGTCCGAATACTTTGCGAAACGTGATGGTCGGTGTTGTGCTGTAATTTACCAGAGTTATTGTAGCACAACACCGATTATTCTGCTTACCCCGATTGTCGGGATTCAGCGTGTGTGATGTGTATGTATGTCTAATAAATTCACACTAGAACAACGACATAAGGGCCTAAGTGCCAAGTCTTATACATTCTGATAATAAACCCTGAAATTTCAAAACAATCATGGCACTTCGATATAGCATAATTTTACAATGCGGTGTCAATTCCCAAAATGGTCCTTATTCATAACGAAAACACTCAAATCACCAAAGTAATCGAAAATATTCTATTTTCTCTTTGCGTCTTCCCGCCCGGCGCGGGAGAGCGGTCGCATTTTACCTTCCATCTCAAGGGGGACGTTCGTAACGGAATAATTCAAAAAGTTTGAAGAGGCATCATTTTCTTCTTTCTTCGAGCAAGATACGGTAGAATAGAAAAACCCTAAAAAAAGAAAAAAAAACATTGAAAAAAAAACACGTTTCTTGTATGGGAACCCCCCTTAATTTTTTACTTTTTCTATTTTTTATTATTTGTTGTTATAACCGCCATAATAACACACATAATACTCGTATTATGGTTCTAGAGATACGGCCCTCGGACAGACAGACGGACGGACGGACAGACGGACGGACGGACGGACAGACAGACGGCGTAGGCTTAGTAATAGGCTTCCGTACGGGATACGGAAACCTAACAAGCCAAGCCCGAGTCGAACTCGCGCACCGAGGGTTCCGTATCGCCATGTCACGGTCAGCGCCACTCACGCCATCTACGGATTAGTTAAAATGCTTCATACTCTTTTCGGTAGATGGCGCGTATAAACTTTTTAGTTGCTTGTATGGGAACCCCCATGAATTTTTTACTTTTTCTTGCTTTTAATCTTTGTTGTTATATCGGCCATAATAACACATATTCTGTGAAAATTTCAACAGGCTACCTACGGTTCAAGATATACAGCCCTCGAACAGACAGACGGACAGACAGACAGACAGACAGACGACGTAGGCTTAGTAATAGGGTCCCGTACGACGGTTACGGAAACCTAAAAAAACAGGCCAAGTGCGAGTCGGAATCTCGCATCGAGGATTCTGCACCATAATTAAAAAAAAAAACCACGTTTTTTGTACATATGGGGATTAAATTCATTTTTCGCTTTTTCAATGTTTTATATTTGTTGTTATATTCGCCAAAATAACACACTTTCTGTGAAAATTTCAACCAGCCAGCTATTACGGTTCCAATGATGCAACTATGGACGGACGGACGAACGGACGGACGGACAGACAGACAGAGGTTGCAGGCTTAGTAATAGGCGTCCGTACGGAGTTCCCTAGTTGGTACCACCTTACTGAATGAAAGGTCGGCAATAGCGGCTACGTAAATAGTTTTCCGTCCAGTTCAGTGCAGCCGGCACGACCAAAGGGAATCCACTGACATCGCACCTAGTTCACCAAGGTGCTATGGGCTAACATCACGAATGTAGCCAACCGTTGCAGTTGCCATAAAAAAAAAATTAATTTCAATATTGCATCTTTTCAGGAGGTGATATTCACCGCTTGGAATATGTTCTCTGGCCCCTCTGACTCAACCGGGTGGTCTGCATAATGTGTGACGATAGCATTTCTATACTTTTGAACTCTACGCCCCGGGAACAGCCGGTTTATTCGCAAATGTCGGGTAAAGCGTGCTTCTCAACAATGAACTTCTTTCAACACTTAGTCGCGTTTCACCAGAATTCCGCAGACTCAACGAGGGAATAGCCGGGGTAGAAAATGTCTTATCTCGCGGTGGAGCTATTTTAAAAATGTTGAGTGAAATATCTACTGAGTACGCAGGGTGTCCCCGGATCGACCGAATAATATTAGCAACATGTGATTTCTTAGCTCATACATAACAAAATTAATTTTTTTTCACATGATAACGTCTTATAAATTTATGAACACCGGCTGCACGCACGAAAAAGTGTCACGTTCCATCCGAGCCTGTGTGTGCAAGCGAGAGCGCGTAACAAGCGATAGAGAGGCACAATCGGCCCAAGCGGCGGTGTTGCCAAACGTACGGTCATTGCCGTATCGTACGGTAATCGAGGCTAGAAATCGACAAATGTACGGCGTACGGCAGCGATAGGGGTGCCGTACGAAAAAATGCGGTAATTCTTATAGCTGTGTTTCTTTATGACGTTATCACGTAAAACTATCGTCCGTAAACCGACTTTACAGACCACCAATTTTTTAACTCGGCTTATAATTTCCAAATTTTTTAATACTGTATGCGGCAATATGGGGTGACAAAGTGCTCTCTGAAGTAATTTTTTTTTTCTTCTTTTAAATACTATTCTATGGAAATCGGGGACTATACTGATGCGATCGAAAATACATTTTCAATGTCAAAAGTTGACGCCCACTCTACGTATGTACTTCTCAGACTGTCGGCATTCCTTTGCGAGCGGCGCGGCGGCGCGGAGGTGCGGCGGCGGCACGACAAAAGACTTGGACTCATCTCAGAAGCTCCAGCCAGACGCCGCGAGTACCCTCCGTCATCTGTAGAGTGGCTTGTTGTCCGGCCGAGACGCGATGCCGGAAACAGAGGCTTCGCGTCTTTTAATTGAGAAGGCTACATCACCTACAACATCCGCGATGTCAGGCCCATAACACCGGGTGAACTAGGTGTCACGTCAGTGCTTCCCTTAATTTCATGTCGGCTACACTGAGCCGGACGGAAAACACGAACTATTTACATTATCCGTTTCGACCGACGACGTTTCATTCAGTGCGGTGGTAGCAAACCGGCCTGGATAAACCCTACCACCTAGTAATGGAAGAAGGGAAGGGACCTTCTTTGCTGGTGGCCTTTGTACCATTTATAGGAAAGAAAAATGTTACGATTAGCCTCACTGCATCTCTCCCAGTGCATGTCGTAAAAGGCGACTAAGGGATAAGTAAAATAAGATAAAAATTAGTCATTTCATTTTTCTTTAATAAAGGCGGACGGTAAACCGTCCACCAAATCACAATGAAACTACTTGTATTTTCACCAACAGCATTTTTTTTTAGTATAAAATGACCGAATCTGGGAAAGAGTTTCATAGCTTTTCGTCTTCAAATATGAACCCCTTTCGAACCGTGAAGTTACAAAACCCTATCCTGAAACATCCTGTATATAGATAAACTAGTGTGTTCCTTATGAAGTCGTTTCGAATCAATGATCCCTCAAATTCTCTCCAGACCCACCGGTGGCGTGTAGCAGTGGTAGGCTTTCATGTTGATAGAGGGTATTCATTAGGGAATTCGAAAGCCGGCGAGCCGGGACAAGTTATCCGTTGATCCGTTGAGTTCCGGCTTCTTAGCTCGATCTAACTAAGTAAGCCTCAGGTGGTGTAATGGATAAACCGATATCTGAATTTATAGATACTTCGGTTTGCGTTATCCATTGACACATCTCGAGATGGGGACCTATATAGCTGTGCAAGATTTGTTCTGATCAAGAATTTATTCCAAATTAATGTTTTTTTAAAGCTCCCTCAGAAACAACCTATTTTTAACCGACTTCAAAAAAGGAGGAGGTTGTGTTTGTTTGAAACTGTTTGTGCGTATGTTACGCGAGGTCCCATTTAAATTTGGAGAAAATATTCCATCTCAAGGGTGGAAGATGAATACCGCTACTTGAATTTCGCCCGCTTCCCCTCAACCGATTTTAAAAAGACTTGACACAATACATATGTAGTTCCAATGAAAATAAAAATTAATGAAATATAGTCATTCTACAATTTTTTTTTCTATATTAACATTTAACCGATATTGATTTTGTTAACACCCGACGCAAAAATTCTTCATGTTATAAGTTTGACGTGTCCTTCTGTCTGTGTGTCTGTCTGTGGCATCGCAGCTCTTAAACGGATGGTCCGATTTGGATGCGGTATTTTTTTATTAGATTTATGAAGATCAGAGCATCGACACTTTTCCTAATTGGTAAAAACGCGTAACGTGTTTATTATGATGGGTATGTGTTTTCCAGCAGTGGACGCTTACACGCTGACTGACCGTGTTTTCCATCAGAAAAAACTCATTGGTAGACGCCGACCGGATGCGAAACTCGGACCTCTCGCAAGAGAAGCCAACGCCCAAAGTATTTTCTATCTATCTAACTAAATACCAACTAATAATAATATGTATTACGAAGAAATAGTTGAACAGAGAAGAGAGAGAGTTTCTCGTAGCGTAGTAATCGCGTTAGTTGGAACAGGTGCAAGCGGACAGCTCGACACACAAGCTGTGTCGCGTGTTGACACACTCTACTCTTATGCGATCGCAAGAAAGCAAAATGACGCGTTGTCTCTTAGGATTTTTTATGTTTGTACCTACATACTTGAAATGTGATAGAGAGCAAAATAAATGAACTCTTGGCACGGTCCAAAAAAACTTGGTTAAATTATTATATTAAAATATTTATATGTATAAAAAAATTATATAATAATATTTCAAATTTTATATTAAATATTAATTAATAAATATTAATATTAATATTCCTTGGGAGAGGCCTATGTCCAGCAGTGGACCGATACAGGCTGATGATGATGATGATGATGAATATTAATTTTTTAATATTTATTTCATATGTTATATGAAATAAATTATTATTAAAAATATAGGTACCTACATATAATAAGTAATTTATTCATTTATTCACACGTTTATTTTTATATAAATTTAATTTTTTTTTTAAATTAAAAATTAAAACCTAAAATTAATATAAAAATAAACGGAGTTTCCACCACCGGCGGCGGGGCAAACCCAAGCTACCGATGGTCGGGTCCCAAAGAGAGGAACCTCCGGACGGCGCGTGCAGTGTCGAGCAGGGCTGCCTTCTGGATCTGGCCCTTGACCCAACCACTCAGCGAGAGCCTCTTAAGGTGGTAAAATTAAATTAAATTAATTTATTTTAAAGTATAAGAGCAGGATTTCATATGGACTAAATGTACTTTCGAGCCATACAGCAGGTGGGTTTTCGTGCATCACTTGCTGCTTGATAGTTGTCTTGTCCTTAATACTTTGCTAAACGCGGTGGTCGGTGTTGTGTTGTAATTTACAAGAGCAGCACAACACAGATTACTTCCCTTCTTAAATTACTAGGTGGTAGGGTTTATATCGGCCGGGTTGATACCACCGCACTGAGCGAAACGTCGGTCGAAACGGCTATGTAAATAGTTCGTGTTTTCCGTCCAGTTCAGTGTTGCCGACGTTTAATGAAGGGAAGCGCCGACATGGCACCTAATTCACCCGGTGTTATGGGGAGACATCACGGATCATCGATGTCACGGATTTTGTAAGTGACGTAGTCAACCGAGTCATTTTCGATAAAAAAAAAAGAAAAAAGTACCCGTAACCGACTAACATTAGTATGAAGGACATTATGAAAGCGGAACAGGCGACAGAGGTGTGTCAGAGTGTGTCAGTGTCTGTTGTCTCTGCCTACCCACTCCATTGGGAAAGAGGCGTGACGCTATGTATGTTAATATTATAGGTGCGTTCAATAGGTTGACACAAATTACGATATCAATTAAAAATTAAAATTTAATTAAGGACAAGTTTTTTTTCAAGCATTAAAAACGAACATATTATGTAGTCGTTTCGATAAATAAGCAAATCATTTATCATATTAGTTTCTTTCAATCTGTCTCTATAAAAACCCAGTGAGTCAGTATATAGTGAGGTATGTATATATATATATATATATATATATATATATATATAACCGTTCTTTCCGTCGTCGGTCTTCTTCAGAGGCACCAGAAGCCGTAGGGTTGCCAAAACTACAAAAGAAAGATCGAAAGAAATATAAAAAAAAAATCGCATTACCCCACCTGTCTTCAATCACCAACATAGCTTCTTTTGTACCATTTTTGGTACACGACCCTAAAACGGTCACAGAACATTAGACAAACCAACATTATTATTATTAGCTTAATTCTCCCGCTTTATTACCACGGCGAGAAAGAATGGAGAACAAAACTGTTTTTATTCAAGAAAACTTTTGCTCATTCATATAATTTTTTATTATATAGAATACGGTATATACCTACCTACGTAAAGTGTTGTCGTCTTCTACAAAAATATTGTAATCATTCTTTTTATGAAAACTAGCATGGGTGGCTGTGCCGAGAGACCAAATGGTGTAGTCGTAAGAGCCAAATTCACCTCTACTCGCGGAGCACTCAAGTTAGATGCCATGCCACCAGATGGAAGGCACCCTGGATATTAATTTGAATACATACAAACCTTAGTGTTTATAATAGTCTGGCAAAACTGAAGATTTGGCAACCCTAGATTCGTGTCAGCTGCGGCGACCTCAATAATGATTTCACAGCAAATATTATTTCCGTTTTTCCCTCGGGCACAGTACGGCGGCAGAGCCTCTCACCGCTCGCTGGCTTCATCCATACTTTTTCAATTCTAGTTCTAGATCATTGGCGATTCTAGAGCGAGGTACTGATCGAAGTGGCTATGTAAATGATAGTTCAGTGTATTCTGCTGCAAGACTCGGTGGACGGACCGTGCCAAAGTGAGAAGTGGCTATCGTGATGCCATTTAGCAGGCATATTTTTTTTTTTTAATGGATAGCGCGACATTTGGCATCGCTTCACCTACAAGCAGATATCTAACGATGCCCATGGACATTCTGTGATGCACGGGGATTGCGAATGCCATGCTGGCCTGACAGGAGCCTTTTCACGCCGCTTTTGAAAAACCCCAGGCTGTACTTGGGAGGAAATAGATGGGCGGGGAATGCGTTCCACATCTTCTCCTTATTATCCCTTAGTCGCTTTTTACGACATGCGCACGCGGAGAGATGCAGTGGGGCTATTATTTTGAAGTACCGACCCCACACGGCACCTTAGATAAATAGGCAGAGCGGTCAGATTCATAAGTATTCGCGTTGATTATGTTCTTGTGAGCGGTAGAATGGGTTAAATTATGTGTAAGTTACTATAATATTATAATACTTATAAGGTACTTTTAGCTCCAAAAAGAGGATTTGGGTTTTTAAAGGAAATTTACAAGGACCTGATATCGATTTATTACAACTTTCAATAATGAAAATTCACAAAAGAACATAAAATCTATTAGTTAGAAACTTCAATTGATACAGCGAAAAGAGAATTAAAGAACAACAAGAAATTAAAAGAATGTTTCAAGAAATTATTATAAGCAGTGGCAAAACACATCCGCACGCCTAGAAACCTCAGAGCAAGAAGAACGCGGCGCTTGAGTAGTTCCTTAAAAAGCCGTCCGGTCGGTTGCGTCGCTGCCATTGCCGTACACCGCCTCCGCTTACACGGCCTCTCCTGACATCCTGGCGCCCTCGCCAGGTTCTTCGGGCGCGTCAGGCGAGAACAAGAGGGATCTGGAGGATGGACCAGGCTGGTTCGTCATATCGTCGTCCGGTCTTGAGGAGGGCCCCGATTGGTTATCATCTAAGGCGCTGCCGTCATCATCAGTCATATCTGAGAACATATTATCGGTGTTACATCACGGCAGTTACCAATCGTTTACCCAAGTTAGTTTGTTAGATTATTAGGATCAGGTAGCTTGCAGAAACCAACCACCAAAAAAAAAATAGAACACCAATAGAATGACTCGGCATCTAGTCATTTATGATTCTTATGAATCACAAACCAATAGTATGAAGCCACATAAATTAGAACAGGGTCGACCCAACACATGCAACACATACTACCGAGACACTGTGGCATGGGCCCAGTGTTCGCGTACCACAGGGGCGACCGGCAGAGGCATCCCAGTCGCATACCGCGCAGACTTCGGCATAGGCATCCCAGTCGCATACCGCGTAGACTTCGGCATAGGCATCCCAGTCGCATACCGCGTAGACTTCGGCATAGGCATCCCAGTCGCATACCGCGTAGACTTCGGCATAGGCATCCCAGTCGCATACCGCGTAGACTTCGGCATAGGCATCCCAGTAGCATACCGCTTAATAAATAGATTCAGACTTACTCTCAAAGAAAGCAGCACAAGTCTCAGGGGTCCACTCTCCTCTCCAGGGCACCATGAACTGAGCAGCGGCGTATGTCGTCTTGCCATACGCCCCGGCGACAAGTCTCAGCTCGTAGCGGCCGTTGCTCAGTGCCCTGATGACTCGGTACGGCCCACGCATTCCAGGGTCCAGCTTCCCCTGGGATTGGGCGTACTTGATGACGAAGACCATATCATCCACCTGGAACACACGAGGAGGACTTCTGTCCTCATTAACAGTGGCATCCTGCTGTGCCTGATTTCTTGACAACCGTTCGGCCGTCCTTTGCCTGGCCATTTCTCTCCTGGACTCTCTGTTAGATGCAGCGGGATTGATCGCGATATCTCGTACCAAGACTCGTATTGCTGGTGTAGCATTCTCGTGACCGACCAAGAGGTTCAGGGGCGAAGTCTGAGTGGTTTTCTGCTTCGTCAGGTTTAAAATAAGCTGAAGTTGCCACAGCTCATTGGCCCACTCACTTTTGCGATGATTAACCAAGATTCTAAGCATGTTGAGGAGTGTGCGGACGTAGCGTTCTACTTGCCCGTTGGCGTGATGCATTTCGGGCGTTATATGATGGAGCTGTACACCAAGGACCTGCATCCACGAAGTGAAGCTCACCGACTCGAACATGCGTCCCCTATCTGATACAACTAGCTTAGGTGTACCAAACAATGAAATCACGAGTTTGAATACTCGCTTAAGTTCGTCACGGTCTTGACGGGTTATAGGCATTAGTAAACAGTATTTGGTGAATGCATCGACCACAAACATGACGTACTTATACCCGTTCGATACAGGAAGTGGCCCCAGGACATCGGCATGAAGGGTGTCAAATGGAACATCAGACTTGTCCCAGGATGTGATAGGTTGCATGGGTGCTCGTGGCACACGCTTGTGGGCGACACACGTTATACAATGAGCAATATACTTCCTTACAAAGGCTTTTAGGCCTGGAAACCAGAAATGTCTCCTTATGAGATCAACAACTTTGTCAGCGTTAATGTGACTATGCTCGTCGTGGAATACTCGGAGAAGGCTCAAACGATGACCCCTTGGTATATAACAAAGAAGTTTTGCCTCTTCGCCCGTAGGCGTGTGGCGATAGTAAAGAATGTCATTTCGTTTTACGTACCTTGTTGGGTCCAATTGCCCTTGTTCCAAAGAACGGATCATAGTCTGAGTCTCCTCGTCACCTGCCTGAGCAATCTGTGCCCAATTACGAGGCTTCTCAACATTACTTACTGTACAAGGATTGCGGCTTAAATAGTCCGCGTGCGGCATCATGGCACCTTTTCTGTAGGATATGCTGAAATTAAAGTCTTGCAAATATACCCACCATCTTGCCACACGCGGTAACAAATCTCTTTTGTTTTGAGTAGCCTTCAACGCATTACAATCAGTGACTACGGTAAACCGGATACCTATCAAATAGTGCCTAAAATGTTTTAGAGTCCTTACCACTGCCAGGGTCTCAAGCTCATAGGAATGGTACCTTTGTTCAGCAGCTTTTGTCACCTGACTGTAATAAGCCACTACACGACAGGTACCATCCTCATGAAACTGCTGAAGAACTGCGCCATAACCATGGCTGCTTGCATCCGTATGGACTTCTGTAGGCAGACTCGGGTCAAAAATTGCTAGCACTGGTGCACTGGTCAAAATGACGATTATTTCTTGCCGAACACGCTCCTGTTCAGTGCCCCAGCAAAACTCAACGTCCTTGCGCGTCAATTGCGCAATGCAAGCAGTCCTGGTCGAGTACTTAGCAATGTATTTTCGAAAATACCCTGCCAACCCCAAAAATTGTCTAACCTGCTTTACGTTTTTTGGAGCAATAGAGTTAGCAAGAGCATGTATTTTACCCATAGCTGGTCGCACTTTACCGTTCGATATAACACGACCTAGGTACTCGATCTCAGTACATAAAAATGAACACTTTTTGAGTTTAATAGAGAACCCAGCATTTGTTAGTGTGGACAACGCTTCTTTCAGGGTCTGTAAACCTTCCTCAATAGAAGAAGTGACAATTAGGCAGTCATCTATATACACCAAGACCTTTCCAGTAGTGATCAGCTCGCGTAGGGTTGTGCTAATGATTCGTTGGTATACTGTGGGAGCATTAGCAAGGCCATAAGGCATCTTGACGTACTCATAGTGCCCTTCTGGTGTCACGAACCCTGTGAGTGGAATAGAAGCATCGTCCAAGCGAATCTGGTGGAAACCAGTCGCCATGTCCAAAGTAGTGAAGTATCTACCCTTACCTAAACGGTCGATGTGATCATCGATCAGCGGCAACGGGAACCGGTCCTTCACTGTAAGACGATTCAGGGCCCGGAAGTCGACACATAAGCGGTCAGAGCCATCCTTCTTCTTAACAAGTAGCACTGGGCTCGAGTAAGGCGACTCCGACTCACGTATTATGCCCTTGGTCATAAGATCCTGAATGATCGCACGCACCTTTAGCTTTTCGTCGTGGGACATCCTATATGGACGATAATATACCGGAGTTTCGTCCTTGACCCGGATGTGCATGGCGCCTGTGGTAACTGTGGAAGTTGCCGTACCTGAGATCATAAACTCCGTGTACTCATCCAGAATAGCTGCAAGCTCGTTCAAGTCATCTCCAGTCAGTGATGTGTTAATAGCTTGCTGCTCGTCCGGCACCACGGCCGACACTTTTGGAGTCTCAGACGCGCGCAAAATGCGCTGTGAATCCTTGGTGCGTATGTAGGTTACGCCGTCACGGTTTAACACGTCTGTACCTATGATTATGGGGGCATTCATGCACTCGCTAGGCACAACTAATAAGTCTACTTGCAACGATATACCCTCGAGCTCGATGACCAGAGTCACGTATGAGTTGACCTGAGTGATGGATTCACCTACCCCCTTAAGTTGGCGACTAATGTTTTTCTTTTGGCAGGAAAAGTGTTTCACTACCGATGATGAAATGAGCGAGACATCTATAGCACCGCTATCTATCAAAATGTCAACAGGTATTCCCTCAATCACACCTACCACAATGTTGTTGCGTTTTTTCAGGGTGGAAGAACAAAAATTTACTTTACTTTTGTTCCGTTGGTCAGAGCGTTGTTTTGCGAAACAATTACTGATGTTATGACCCACCTTCTTACAGTAAGCGCATGTAAGGGATTGGTCATACTTACCGGCAGGCACAGTAGGCACCCGTACCGAGCCACTCGTGCCAGTGCATATTGACCTCTTAGGGCAATTTACCTGCCTATGCCCCGGCTCGCCACAAGAAAAACATTTGTTTGGGGCGAATTGCTTGAATGGTCGTTTATTGCCTTGTATCCTATTCGGCATCGTCGGTGGGTACGCCGTACGTGCATTTGCGACGGCATCTTTCACGGGCTTAGAAAATGTCGAAAGATAGTTCACCAAGTCATTTGGGCTAAGGTTGGCATTAGTAGCAGTAGCTTTTACCTGCGGGTCTTTGATTCCTCGTAAAACTATTGCTGTAATGAGATCGTCACTGAGGCCTCGGACAATACGCAAGCGTAGCAGCGTCTTGCGTGCATAGTCAGCATAAGTATGGAAATTGTCCGAACTGGTTGACATCGCGTCATACAAGATATTAGCCACTTCTATCCTTTTAACGCACAGAGACTTAAAATCGTTTTTGAAATTACTCCACGAGCGGTCACTTGTGACCCACTCGTCCAACCACGACTTAGCGTCACCTTTCAGACAACTTCCCACTCTAGCCAAGCACTCACGGTCATCCCAACGATTTGCGAGCTTGGCACTATCTACTTCGTCAAACCAAGCACCCACCTCGTGAATACTAGGGTCAAAATTAGAGACATAGTAACTGCGGTTGCTTACTGACTTTAGGGACTGGATAGCCTCCACTATCTGTTCCGTGCCTTGCCCAACAGTGGGCCCGGCCGATCCCTGCGGTTGCGAGCGCGTCTCCAACGCATTCAGGCGCGACACGATGGTGCGCCACGACTCGCGGCTTCGGCTGCGGCGACTCCGGTGGCTCCGACGGCTCCGACGGCCGTGGCGTTCTTGGAGACGACTGCAATCACGGCGCGAGCGCCTGCCACCACTGCGGTCGTCACGGCTAGAGGTCCGACCAGAAGTGGCGCGCTTATGGTGCTCACGCGACCTCCGCGACAAGCTGCGAGAGCGCCGGCCTCGCGAGCGTCTGTCGCATGAACGCCGCCCGCGCGGACTTCGTGAGCGTCGCCCACGAGATCGGGAACGAGACAATCTATCCATTTCGTACAATCACACAAGCAGAACACACAGTTAAATTGGCAATAGGTAGGCAGGGTGCGAGAATGCAACCCGAAAAAAATTCTCGCTTTGAGGTTATGTCGACACGTGTTTTGCGGAAAATTTGGAGAAAAAATTACTTTGATGGCCAAAAATATAACGGAGATCTTAATGGAAATGAATTTCTTTATCCCAATTCTGATTTTAGCTCCAAAAAGAGGATTTGGGTTTTTAAAGGAAATTTACAAGGACCTGATATCGATTTATTACAACTTTCAATAATGAAAATTCACAAAAGAACATAAAATCTATTAGTTAGAAACTTCAATTGATACAGCGAAAAGAGAATTAAAGAACAACAAGAAATTAAAAGAATGTTTCAAGAAATTATTATAAGCAGTGGCAAAACACATCCGCACGCCTAGAAACCTCAGAGCAAGAAGAACGCGGCGCTTGAGTAGTTCCTTAAAAAGCCGTCCGGTCGGTTGCGTCGCTGCCATTGCCGTACACCGCCTCCGCTTACAGTACTATGAAAAAAAAACAATTATTATAACAAAACATTGTGCCTTTGAAGGCGAAGTTTGTTTGTCAGTTCTTCTTCGCATTGAATTTAGAACTGGCTGAATTTGGAACAACAACCAACAAACAACGAACGACGAACGACGAACGACGAACGACGAACGACGAACGACGAACGACGAACGACGAACGACGAACGACGAACGACGAACGACGAACGACGAACGACGAACGACGAACGACGAACGACGAACGACGAACGACGAACGACGAACGACGAACGACGAACGACGAACGACGAACGACGAACCACGAACGACGAACCATGAACGACGAACGACGAACCATGAACGACGAACGACGAACAAACAATAAACAACAACTTAAGTTTATTCATCCCAATGTGAGCGGGATAATCGAACGTTGACTGAGTGAATACAAACAAGACAAGCCGTCCTATTATAGGTGTACCGCTATGTTTACCCCGCTTTGCCAAATCTAACGATGAGTATGTATCATACATACACGCAAACAAAATTGTACTCAAAGTTAAAATAATATATTTTGTATTTTCTAACAAAACGCATGCGATGCTTTTAACAAATTAAATAACATTTTAACGTATGAAATAAAACATTTTAATCATCCGACATCCAAACTAGAAAGGCTGTTTTCAGTGAAATGTACGTAAAATCAGATAATAAATTATTCAGTACATATAAGCAACTGTTTCATAGTAAAGCTCGCTCGTCGATTGTATAGTAGTGCCCAAAAGTGGTTGACAGACAGCTGATTGCGATAAGGTTCCACGTGATTAACTCACGTAGATAAGTCGTTATTTGCAGTGATGCTGCGTAGTTTTAACGAGTTCTGCGCTCGCCTAGAAGTTTGCAGTATGTGGGTGGATCATCTCGCGAATGCTTTGCAAATGCGCCACCATGAGAATAGGGGAAACTATTCGTTGAGGGTTTGAAAAGTCGATATTTTAATTGAATTAGTGTGGAAAAATTATCCGTAATTTTTTTAAAAACGTGTCAGTTTCATGGGAATCGGTTCAGTAGGTAGTATCTACGATAGACAGGCAGGCAGGCAGACAGACACACAGACACCAGATCGATGCCATAAGGGTGCATTTTTCGCATTTTGCGACGGGACCCTAAAACGTTGAAAAAAGACGTTTCTTGTATGGGGACTCCCTTCAATTTTTCACGTTCTTTATTATTCTTTGTTATTATCCGCCAAAATAGAACGTTAAGACGTAAACTTATTTCTCCGCCAATTCTCAACCGATTTTAAGATTCTTTTATTCATGAGTAGGGTATATCTCAGGGGTGGTTCTTTCATAAATGTTATGAAAGAATACCACGCCTATGGGTAGGAAATTAAGGGATTAACACTTTTACACTAAGGAATTTTTCAATGACCCACTTCCCGACAACCGAGTTTAATATTATGTGATATTACTAAAAAGAGTATTATTAATAAAAAAACTGTTTAAAAAAAACATTGCACCGACTTAAAACCCTAAAAAGTAGTAAATAATATTTGGATCTAGATTAGAAAACGGTACAAAAGCACACCTGTAGATGGACCCTTTTGTGTTTTCGTCGGTTCAATGTTTTTTAAACAGTTTTTTATTTTAATTATTTTCATAATTAAATGCTAAGGTGTAAGCGCACACTCTTCAAACGATTACATTAAACTCATCAAGCCGTAGGAAAACCGAGCAAGTGCGGTGCATAATTGAGGCACCAACTAGTTCGATGTCTATCCCAACTCTAGCCTTCTTTATATTTAACTCTGAAGCAGGCTTCCGTGAGGGAGGGCATAAATCTAACAAGTAAAAGTTTGGTAGTAAACTTTGGTAAGGTGAGGCCTGTACGAATTTGCTTCCCTTTCACTATCCCTTGCCTTTTACTAGGTGGTAGGCTCAGAGCCGACTGGGTTGATACCACCGCACTGGATTTAAGATGGCGGCATGGCAGCCTCGGCTGTGTTCTCCTCTAGTTCAGTATAGCCAGTAATTCAATGGGAAGTCTCCAGTATGACATCAGCCTTCTCGCAGGTGATATTGTCTGGTTGGAGCTTGTGCTTTGACCCCTCTGACTCAGCCAGCCATACCGGATTACATAAAAATAAAACTACATTGTCTTTGCCTTTATTTTTCGATTCTTATAATTATAAAAAAAAAAATAGCTTCATTACTTTAGTTTTCAATTACATATATTCAACTGAGCTGCGTTATCACAGGCGGTATACTCTCTCGAAGAAAGTAAGTCACTAAGGGCGAGGCTGAAGGCTGAGCTGCGTTCAGGTAAACTATATTATATACTTTCTAATAGAAAAAGGTAATTCCCTATACTGAAATAATTTCTTCCTGGCCCTTGCCGCAATAAACATCACTAAAACAGACAGCTAGTTTTATGGCTTAGACCCATTGTATTCAATGGGAACTGGTCGACATTATTTATGGCTAGAAGGCTCAGGACGGTTTAACTTTGCTGTAATGCCCAGACCGAATGCAGGCTCAACAGGTTAAATAATAATTACTTCGTAAACCGATTTGCGTGCATGTAAACGATTACCTGCCTACTCTATCGAAGAAATAAAATTAGTAAGGGTGAGGCCGAAGGCCGAGCTGCTATTAGGTAAGCGATTGTAATAGTCCGCAAGTCTGCTGGGATAGTATCTCGCGTTGAACGTGGTTTCGCAAGGGGTGGTCGAATTGGCTGTGTCGAGCACCTGTGGTCTGCCAGCACAGCTACCCATATAAAATATAAAAAACATCTATATACATTCCTATAAGTAGTTTCGGTAAGCTCTTAATCTTTCGTGGCAGAGGTATGTGGTTCGAACAAAAAAACATACCTACATACATACATAACACACGCTGTATCCCGACAATCAGGGTAAGCAGAGTAATTGGTGTTGTGCTATAAGGACTCTGGTAAATTACAGCACAACACCGACCACCACGTTTAGCACAGTATACGGACAAGACAACTATCAAGCAGCAAGTAAGGCACGAAGAACCCACCTGCTGCATAACTAGGTGGAAGGACTGCGCCAAGGTGAGAAGTGGGTACCCTGTCGCCCTTTAGCGCAGTATCTTGTACTCATCGCTTAGTTGCCTCTTACGACGTGCACGGGGAGAGAACTAAAAAACAATTGCAATTTAACTAAATTGAGTATTATATAAGGTGTTTCGCTGACCATGTCATTAACTTCGGGAGGGTTACATACACACTGAAATAAACACTTTACGTAAGAAAAAAACATATGTTTATAGGAGCATTTTTTCTCCTAACAAAAAAATTAAATCAAATAAGTAGCTGCAAAAACCAATCATAGTGACCTTGTGACTTACTTACAACAAACAGCTGTTCTGCGTTTGAACATAGTACGGTCATTGACCCCGTACAATGCAAGTTACCTACTGTTACACACAGGTTATAGGTAGCTAACATGATTTGTTAAATTTCTCGAAAAGTAATACTATAAACATATATTTTTTTTTGCGTAACGTGTTTATTTGAGTGTCTAAGTAACCCTCCCGAAGTTAATGGTCATCGTAACACCCTATATATTCAATGGTTGTCAGTGAAAGAAAACATCGTCATAACGAAATCTGAAATTTAAACGTTTCATTGTGTATGAAAAACTCGCATTCCACTAAAATGTCGGATAATGTCGATTTTTTACCAAGATTTCTTGTGGCGTACATAATTTGACTACCAAAAGCTCGATCTCAAACGCATATGCAAAACCGCAAACAAAGTTGCCGTGTTTATTTCGAGTTCAGTTCCCAGGGGTAGCGAAAGGTGGTGTGAGGTGCTTCAGGGGGAAGAAGGTGACAGAGGCGTATCTAGACGCAACACCTCGAGGGGCCGTTTGAAGTTCCTTCTGGTCTTTCCGTATAATATTGATTACAGCCTAATACTGATTATTATATCATAGGAAATGCGTATGTATGTATCTATGTTTATATTCTTTATTTAACACCAATTTATACAAATCAGGCACAATATGCGAGCTTAATGCAGTGAGTCTTTCTATTCTTACTAACCTTTGGGATGTGGGAGAAGTACATTCAGTCGAACAAGAATACATAGTTGGTTTTTACCTAGTTCAGTGGTAGCCAATCTAAGGAAATGACTGAGACGTCACCTAATTCACCACACGGCTACACTGAACTGGACGGAAAATACGAACTATTTACATAGCCGTTTCGACCGACGACGACGCGACGTTTCATTCAGTGTGGTGGTAGCAACCCGGGCGGGATAAACCCTACCACCTATTAAAGTAAGAAGGGAATGGACCTACAGTTTTACGTGGAATCCGAAGCACGGTCAGCCTCCAACGGTCGAGCGGTCACCCATCCAAGTACTGACCGCACCCAGGTATCATCATCATCATCATCATCATCATCATCAGCCTGTATCGGTCCACTGCTGGACATAGGCCTCTCCCAAGGCACGCCACCACACGCGGTCTTCCGCTCTTCTCATCCATCCACTCCCGGCTACCTTTTTTAGGTCATCTGTCCACCTAGCCGGGGGGCGTCCCAGTATGCTTAACAACAATCGACCGACCGCACCACTCAGCTACCGAGGCTGATAACAATGTAATATCATGAGTGCATTATGTGAGTGTAGCAGGTGTAGGTATGCACGTAAATCTTTTCGTCAGAAAAAAAACTCAATGATACACGCCGACCGGATTCGAACCTCGGACGTCTCGCATGAGAAGCCGATGCCCGAACCACTCGGCCACCCGCCGCGCCGCTTAAATACGCCCCTGGAAGACGACATGTTGTTAGTTTGTTTGCTTACCCGTAACGAGAAACACCGAGCCATCTCCGAGAGCAGTACGTGAATAATTGAAACGATTCAACTGAGTTTAAAAGCTCCAGGAAGTCAATATATGTCTTGTTATGTATGTTTGTTATGTTATGTCTACCTCTTGCTCGTCGCGCTGAGTTACAATTAGTTCATAATCGGTGGGCCCGGCTTGGCGGGCCAATTCAGTAAAACGTGCCGAGTCAGAAGATATTTTTTGTATGGAAACTGACACGGTTGGCTACATCACCTACAACATCCGTGATGTAAGCCCATAACACCCCGGGTAAACTTGGTGCCACGTCAGTGCTTCCCTTCGGTCGTGCCGGTAAACACAAACTATTTACATAGCCGTTTCGACCGATCTTTCATTCAGTGCGTTGGTACCGACCCGGGCGGGTTTAACCCTACCACCTAGTAATATACGAAGGGAGTTATATCCCTTAGTCGCCTTTTACGACATGCACGGGGAGAGATGCATTGCACTTTATTGCGTCGCAGCAAGAGTAGCTATTTATTTAACTGTCTTGTAGAGTGATCGTTCTGTACTTTTTTTTTTTTATGGAAACTGACGCGGTTGGCTACATCACCTACACCGTCTGTGATGTCAGCCCATAACACCGGGTGAACTAGGCCATGTCAGTGCTTCCCCCTTTGATCGTGCCGGCTACAATGAACTGGTCGGAAAACACAAACTATTTACATAGCCGTTTCAACCGACGTTTCATTCAGTGCGGTGGTACCAACCCAGGCGGGCTAAACCCTACCACCACGTAAGATTAGGAGGGAAAAGGGACCTACAGTTTTACGAGGAATCCGAACCTCGGTCAGCCTCCAACGGTCAGCGGTCACCCATCCAAGTACTGACCGCACCCAGCGTTGCTTAACATTCAATAGCGACAGTTGACTGTCTGCACCACTGAGCTATCGAGGCTGACAAAAGAAGTACGTTGAAGTACGTTGGTACTATTAAATTAATGAATTCTGCGCTCGTGCTAACGGAGATAAGAAGCTGTGACCGACGGACAGACGGACAGATAGACACGAGAGTGACCCTATAAGGGTTCTCTCACCCTATGAGCGTTTTCTTATGACGAGGACCCTAAAAATAAAAAAAATAAACATGCGCGTGATGTAAAGCAAGGGTTCCACATACACGGTCGACCTCATCTGGGGGCACGGTATTACCACCACCTGATTCCTTAGCTCATGTCATGTATCCTTCCTTCCTTTCCTTACCTATAATAAAATCCAACGTCTGCTTTCTGTCTGTCTGAGTGTCTGTCTGTCCGCTTATAACTCGAGAACCACTGAACCGATTTTAATAAAACAAAATTCAACGGATAGCTTGATTCTTCCCATCAACTATAGGCTACTTACTATCACGCTAAATAGCTTATGAGGTTAGCAGTGAAGTGAAATATGAGAGCGGGCGGAGCCGCGGGCACAGCTTGTACCTATAATAAAATCCAACGTCTGCTTTCTGTCTGTCTGAGTATCTGTCTGTCCGCTTATAACTCGAGAACCACTGAACCGATTTTAATAAAAAAAAATCTACGGATAGCTACTATCACGCTAAATGGCTTATGAGGTTAGCAGTGAAGTGAAATATGAGAGCGGGCGGAGCCGCGGGCACAGCTTGTTATATGTTACAACAAGTGCAAGTCGAACTCGCGCCATCTATGGATTAGTTAAAATTCTTCACACTCTTTTCGGTAGATGGCGCGCATACACTTTTTCGTTTCTTGTATGGGGACCCCGTGAATTTTTTAATTTTTCTTATTTTTACTATTTGTTGTTATATCGGACATACTCAAAATAACACATATTAGGTATGTGTAAATTTCAACGGGCTACCTATTACGATTCAAGAGATACATCCCTCGGACAGACAGACGGACAGACAGACAGACAGACAGACGGCGTAGGCTTCGTAAGATCCCGTAGGTAGGTACGTAGGTAGGTACGTAGGGTCCCGTACGACATATACGGAACCCTAAAAATGGTTATTATAATGTTTTTCTTTTAAAAATTTAGAAAACATTCAAAAGTTGCTAAGATGTCTCAAATCAGACGATCAGTATAATTTTAGACCCCTCCTACACGACTCATACTGAAGAGAGAAACGCCCGCTCACCGTGAGAGACTGGTGTGTCGGTCTGGCCGGACCACTACACCGCACCTCCCGGGGCTATTCATCAAACAGGCGCGCTCTGCGCACGGCACGCGCCCTGCCCCCGCCCTACACGCGTATCATTCTCGTTGGACAACGTACCATTCAGATGTTAGACTAGCTGTAGTTGGTTTTTTTTTTATGTAAACCAGCATGGGCGGCTGTGCCGAGAGACCAATGGTGCAGTCGACAGAGCCAAAATCACCTCTCCTCGCGAAACCACGCTCAGTTAGGTGCCATGCCAGCAGATTTGCGGACTATTGCTTGAAGACACCCAGGTTAAAGGATCCAGGAAATACACTCGCCGGAAGACAGTTCCACACTCTAGCGGTGCGACAAAGAAACGATTTAGAGAAGCGATGGGTTCTCAAAAGCCTAATGTCAACAACAAAAGGGTGCTGAGTCTCTCTGCGACGAGTCATGCGGAGGTAGGACGGGTGGCAGGGAATAAGGGATGCTAGTTCCACAGAGCAGCGTCCGTGATAGTATCTGTAAAACAGACTAAGCGAACCCACAAATCGTCTGTGACTCAGAGACTCCAGACCATCTGTAAGTTTCGGGTCACCAACAAGACGGATGGCTCGGCGCTGTATCGAGTCCTAGGACGCAAGCAGATAATGCGGACTACCCTCCCAGATATGACTGCAGTCTCCATCACCGGCCTAATTTGTGTTTTGCACAAAAGGAATAGTTGTGCCGGTGAGAAGAACCGCTGATTGCGGAAAAGTATTCCCAATTTTCTGGATGCAGTTTTGGCCTTAGACTCGATTAGTTGCCGGAAACCCACGTCTTTGGATATAGTGGTGCCCAGGAGGTCCAGGTGCTCCGAGACAGGTACGACGCTACCTTGGAAACTAGCTTGGAAAGGAAAGGGATCGACCTTAGCAGATAATGCGCAGCACTGAGTCTTACTAACGTTGAAGGCGACAAGGTTCTCCTTGGTTAAATTATCATGGATTATTTAAAGTACATTATTTAAATATCGTAATTCCAAATCGACCGGATAATAATATTTGAGTCCCGCACAATATTGACATCGTCGTTGTAATTAAATATATATATTTTTGTGGTTCTCGCGGTCTCGCGGTGCGAGAACTTATACAATAGACGTTAAAAGCTACAACAGAAATGGCTGTATACTCTAATGAGTTTGCCTGTTTCAGGAGGAGACGAATTAATATAAAAAAAATTAAAAATAAAATATCACAGAGCACACCTTGGTTGTCACCCGACTTTGCCGCATAAAATCCTGAAAAAACATGAAACTATAAGTCGGATTAAAATAATAAGCAGTAAGGCACCACGGGCGAGGCCACAGACGAGGCCCAAGGCCAAGCTGCGTTGGAGTTTGTTGTGCAAAATCAGCCCGTAAATACATTGAACCGTCCTCGAGTTTCAAGCGAACATATTATCACTATCAGATTCACATACGAGAAAGTACAAACATTTTTAATAGTTTTTTTTTTTATGGAAACTGACACGGTTGGCTACATCACCTACAACGTCCGTGATGTCAGCCCATAACACCGGGTGAACTAGGTGCCATGTCAGTGCTTCCCCCTTTGATCGTGCCGGCTACACTGAACTGGTCGGAAAACACAAACTATTTACATAGCCGTTTTGACCGACGTTTCATTCAGTGCGGTGGTACCAACCCGGGCGGGTTAAACCCTACCACCAAGTAAGATTAGGAGGGAAGGGACCTACAGTTTTACGAGGAATCCGAACCTCGGTCAGCCTCCAACGTTCAGCGGTCACCCATCCAAGTACTGACCGCACCCAGCGTTGCTTAACATTCAATAGCGACAGTTGACTGTCTGCACCACTGAGCTATCGAGGCTGACCAAAATAGTTCAGAAAATATCATACATTTATATACAACGTGTCCCAAAACTCAACGTCAAGCGGGAACCAGGGAGTAGGCCAGTTTATGACTACCCAGGGAAAAATAAGAAAAAAAAATCTTGAGTTTATTTTTTTAGAAAAAAATTTAACTGAATATTTTTTTGGTAAAACTACAGGCATTCTGGTTTTATTTGGGGTAGTTATCAATAGAAGAGTAATTTAAGCTTCCAATATAAAAATATGAACAATATATTTGCAAATTTGTAGTCGTAGTCAATGACGTATCATCGTAGTACCTAAAATGTTGTACGAGATGTCAATTTTCAACGTTTTCCAAAAAATGCACATATTTTTTTCTTATTTTTCCCTGGGTAGGCATAAACTGGCCCTGGTTCCCGCTTGACGTTGCGTTTTGGGACAGGTTATAGACAATATAATAAAAAAAAATGTACGAATTTAGTCGATATTCGATATTGGACACCGGGTGGCTAAGCTCAAGTGGCAGTGGGCTGGGCACGTTAGCCGAAGAGACGATGACCGTTGGAGTAACCGTGTCCTACACTGGCGGCCGTGGACAGGAAAACGGAGTGTGGGAAGACCACCCGCCAGGTGGGACGACGACATCAAGTACGCCGGCGGAAATCAGTGGTTCCGTATCGCTGAAGGCCGGGAGGACTGGAGGAAAATTGGAGAGGCGTATGTCCAGCAGTGGACGCTTACACGCTGACTGACTGACTGACTGACTGACTGTACGAATTTTCTTTAAATTAATACTTGTCTACTATCTTCTTATATCTCGACTCCCGGATAAACCAGGGCCGATTACTCGGATGTAACCGGTTGTAACCGGTTAAATCCGGCTAGGAAAAGGGCTCCGCACGTGTTAGTTCCTCGGGCGCTAGCTGTCGCATCTGGGACGCGTTCATTGTTTGTTGCCGCTTGTTTCTTGAGATGATTTATAGGGAAGTTCGCTATAGGCTTTATGTATTTTTATTTTAACTGGATTTTGTGGCTGGACTCGAGGCCGGAATCTCAGACACAGCCAATATCACCCCCGAAGAGATACCAGTACGGCTTGCAGGTGGACCAAAGTGAATAGAATAGAATAGAAATGCTTTATTGCACATAAAAACACAGAGATACACAAGACAGAAGATAACATACAGAAGAGCAATAGAAATTTACAATACTTCACACAGAACAAGAGAAAAGTAGCGTGCTAAGGCGGACTTATCGCTTTAAGTGATTTCTTCCAGTCAACCTTTGGGTGATGCGAGTAAGTAAGTGAAGAAGAAATTTGGCAAGGGTAGTGCAAAAATTTGGACAGGAAAGTAATATATATAATACATACTTATATAAATATATACATAAACAAATAAATACATGCTTATATAAATATTAATATACATATCAGTACATAGATACAGTATATAATAATAAAAATAACATAAAATACATACATAATACATACATATTCCACAACAGAGCAACTGCTAAGATAGCAACTGCAACAGAGCAACTGCTAAGATAGCAACTGCAACAGAGCAACTGCTAAGATAGCAACTGCAACAGAGCAACTGCTAAGATAGCAACTGCAACAGAGCAACTGCTAAGATAGCAACTGCAACAGAGCAACTGCTAAGATAGCAACTGCAACAGAGCAACTGCTAAGATAGCAACTGCAACAGAGCAACTGCTAAGATAGCAACTGCAACAGAGCAACTGCTAAGATAGCAACTGCAACAGAGCAACTGCTAAGATAGCAACTGCAACAGAGCAACTGCTAAGATAGCAACTGCAACAGAGCAACTGCTAAGATAGCAACTGCAACAGAGCAACTGCTAAGATAGCAACTGCAACAGAGCAACTGCTAAGATAGCAACTGCAACAGAGCAACTGCTAAGATAGCAACTGCAACAGAGCAACTGCTAAGATAGCAACTGCAACAGAGCAACTGCTAAGATAGCAACTGCAACAGAGCAACTGCTAAGATAGCAACTGCAACAGAGCAACTGCTAAGATAGCAACTGCAACAGAGCAACTGCTAAGATAGCAACTGCAACAGAGCAACTGCTAAGATAGCAACTGCAACAGAGCAACTGCTAAGATAGCAACTGCAACAGAGCAACTGCTAAGATAGCAACTGCAACAGAGCAACTGCTAAGATAGCAACTGCAACAGGTGCCTGGATTGGAAGTAAATGGAAATATGGTATTCGCCGCAAGCTCGTTCCAAGTAGGTAATGAAGTGTATAAAAAGCGGTCAAGTGTGAACCATTTTCACGTGGCGAGAGTCCCATCACCGCTGCCTTGCTCACATGTAATTATATTTTCTATAAGGGCCTCGATAAGGGCGCGGTCAGATTTCAGATGGGAGGCAGTGTTGATGTTGACCGTGGTTCGGATTCCACGTGATACTGTTGGTTTCACGTGGAATCCGAACCACTGCCAACCTTACTATTTTCATATGTCGGTGGTAGGGTTTACCCCGTACAGATTGGTACAACCGCACGGAATGCATGTAGGTCTTAACTGCATTTGGTCAGAGTGTCAGCGAGGTACCATGTCTGTATGCTACCTTTTGGTCGTGCCGGCCAATAACAAAAGGTTACTGAACCTGTGAAGAGTGTTGTGGAGATATGACGGATGGCAGGGAATAAGGGATACAAATTCATGGTATCAGATTCAGATTTTTTTATTAATAATAATTTTTCATATTACAAGTCAATAATAATGTCATAATTATTACACATAAAAATATTTATATTATTTATTACAGAACAATAATATAGAATTTCAGTGTAAGTATAAAAAAGAATATAAAATTTAACAATATAAAATACTAACAATTCCATGGCCTTTTATTTATTACTTATCCATTTTAGAAATCATCCCGGTCTAAGAACTCCTCTACGGAGTAGTATGCTTTGGTGACCAGAAACTCCTTGAGCTTAGATGAGAAGATACCGTCCGAAGGAGCATTTCGAATAGATTCACTCAGCCTATTCCAGATCGTGGGCCCAATCACAGCTACCGATCTTTCTGATTTTGTAAGACGATGCTATAAACTACGTAATTTGGTCGCGAGATCGAGTCAGGTAGCTGTGACTGTCAATCAACGCCCTTGTTAGTACGTACCTGTAAAACAGACTAAGCGAACCTCGTAGGGTCCTTCAAGAGGTGCGTGAATGGGCACCTGTCAGGCCGGCATGGCACTCGCAACCCCCGCATACGACCGAATGCCCATGGGCGTCGTTAGACACGTTATGGGTGGCTCGGCCTACAAATCGTCTTTGACTCAGAGACTCCAGAACATCTGTAAGTTTTGTTCGGGTCACCAACAGGACGGATGGCTCGGCGCTGTACCGAGTCCAAGGACACACTCAAAGGAATTGTTCCACGGTCATGACCTCGACGGGCTTACCGCTTAACAGTTTCTCCGTCTGCGCAGGACATGAAGGATCTATTACGCCGGCATGTCAACTAACTAAGAGTGCGCGAAGAATATTTTTCGCAAATGAACGCGACATACTCATCAATCTTGCCTCCACGGGCGATACGAACCAGTAAGTTTATTTTCGAATGTTGCGGTTGTTGCCAATAAGTTTGTCGACTGGAGGGATTTGGTTGCATTACAAGATGATTTGGAAGGGAAGTATGTTGTTCTTTGTGTGGGTGCATGGTTCGGAAGTACAGACAGAGAAGGGAATAGACTATATTTGCATTAGAAGTGCCCCGAAAAGATGAAAAAACCGGCACAGTGCGAGTCGAACTCGCGCACCGAGGGTTCCGTATCGCCACGTCATGGTTAGCGCCACGCACGCCATCTATGGCGTGTTTATGAAATGCTTCATATTAGTTATAATTCGTGATTAGTTAAAATGCTTCATACTCTTTTCGGTAGATGGGGCGCATACACTTTTTAGTTTCTTCTATGGGAACCCCGTGAATTTTGTACTTTTTCTTATTTTTATTATTTGTTATATCGGCCATAATAACACTATTCTGTGAAAATGTCAACGGGCTAGCTATTACGGTTCAAGGATACAGCCCTCGGGCAGACAGACAGACAGACAGACGGCGTAGGCTTAGTAATAGGCTTCCGTAACGGATACGGAACCCTAAAAATATGCTCTAAATGTTTATCCATATAGTTGCGGTAGTCGGTTGGCCGTACCTTGTGGGGCAGGTACTTAAAAATAATAGCCCCACTGCATCTCTCCCTATGCATGTAGTAAAAGGCGACTAAGGGATATTAAGGACTGTGCTAAAGGGCGACAGGATAGTCACATCCCTCCTTCCACCGGGTCAGGTAGCAGGTGGGTCTTCGTGCCTTGCTGCTTGAGAATTATCTTGTCCTAATACTTTGCTAAACGTGGTGGTCGGTATTGTGCTGTATTTTACCAGAGGTGTTGCAGCACAACACCGATTATTCAAATTACCCCGATTGTCGGGTCATAGCGTGTGGTATGTATGCATGTATGTAGTTGGGCTTGGTTTGCTTGAATCTGATTAGCTATCTACACAAATACTAGAAGACCAGAAGCAAAGGATACCAGTGCAGAATGAAAGTTTTGCAGGAATAATGAATAGACTAATAATGTATAAAGCGGCCGATATCGGCCGCTCCGTCGGCAAAAGGTGACGGCACGGGTGGGTGTACCCATCCGTCCAATGGATGATCAGTCAGACACCTCTCCAATCTTCCTCCAGTCCTCCCGGCCTTCAGCTGTGCTTCAGCGATACGAAAACTGCTGTCCGCCGACGTAGGTACCCAACAAACAAATTGGTGCTGACGGCAGGTAGTTTTAGATCTTAAAGTGGTATATTGTATTAATATAACGCGTCACTACTGTAGAGCTCTTGTCCCACCCTTATAGCACTTACTAATGCTATTATAAAGCCACTAAATAACCTTAACCTGTATAAGGTGCTTCCTTAGTTATGTAAAAAATTTCGGGAGGGTTACATACACACTCAAATAAACACTTTATGTAAAAAAAAATAACATAGAATAAGAAGAATAAGAATAAGAATAAAATATTTTTATTTACACAAATACACCTTTTACATTGTTCTTACATTAAAATACATTTAATCTTAACCTAAGTGCAATATGTAAATAGGTAGCGGCTCAGCATATGCCTAGCTAGGATTGCGCCCTGCTGACGCTGTTTTTCAGCCGCAACCTACCAGAGGTAATCAAAAAAATAATAACATGGCGGACATGAGAACAAAACAAATTTACAACTACAAATAAATATACCTATAGTTACACAAGAATATAGACAATCAACATATACAATAATACACAAAGATCCCATATGGTTAAACGAAGACACAAAACCAAAAAACAGAATATACAATTATGTATACATACTAGAACTAACAGTATCGGGCGGTATGTACATACATAACAGTAACATATGTTTATAGGAGCATTTTTTCTCCTAACAAAAAGATAGAATGAAATAAGTAGCTGTAAAAACCAATCATTGTGACCTTGTGACTTACTTACAACAAACAGCTGTTCTGCGTTTGAACAAAGTACGGTCATTGAACCCATACAATGCAAGTTACCTACCGTTACACACAGGTTAATGTTTAGGTAGCAAACATGTTTTATTAAATTTCTCGAAAAGTAATGCTTAAAAAATATAATTTTTTTTGCGTAACGTGTTTATTTGTGTGTGTATGTAACCCTCCCGAAATTTTTGACATGACTAACGAAGCATAAGAATGGGCCTCTATTAAACAGATCTAATAACGTCTGTCTTAGCACCATAATGTTAGTTGGGTATTAGATGTCGTCGTTCCGCCTGACGGAGCGGTCTTCCCACACTCAGTTTTTCTGTACAGCATGTAGGACGCGATTACTCCAACGGTCGTCGTCCCTTTGGCTGACGTGCACAGCCCACTGCCTGTAACTGTATTGTAATGTGTGTAAATAACATAATTTGATTTGTAATTTGAATATTCTGCAATACTCTATGTATCTCACGGTGTATGTGAGGGTGTGTGTGAGGGTATGTTTGTGTGTGTGTGAGTCGACAGTGCATAGGGTTACAAGTAGAATGAGCTTAATTGATCGATGACTTCATTCTAACTTTATTTCTCGAATGGAATAAAAAAGTTTCCAAGTAGGGCGCCACTGTGTTCGTACCTACCAGTATTTTGAATACTTGTGTCGTTCAGTTCGCCGGGGGAGAATCGTAAATGTTGGAAAACTTTTGTATATTGGGAGAAATAAGTGAAACATAAATAAGTAAGCATGTGAAAAGCTTAAGTATCAAAACTAGGTTGGTAAAAGTAAAGGGGACCTACACCTGAACTTGCACGGGTAGAGCTGCAGTGGGGCTATTCTTTTTAAGTACCGGCCCCACACGGTACATAAAAAATATAAATATTGTTTTTACCATTATTTTATTTCAGGTACTAAATTCACAAAAACCCTGGAATATATAATATATTTTTCATGTAAACCAACATGGGTGGCTGTGTCGAGGGACCAATGGTACAGTCGACAGAGCCAAAAACCCCTCTCCTCGCGAAACTACGCTCAGTGAGGCGTCATGCCAGCAGATTTGCGGACTGTTGCTAAGCTACACTCGCCGGGAGACCGTTCCACACGGTAGCGGTGCGACAAAGAAACGATTTTGAGAGCCGATGGGTTCTCAAAAGCCCAACGTCAACAACAAAAGGGTGCTCAGTTTCTCTGCGGCGTGTGCTGGGAAAATAGGATGGATGGCAAGGAATAAGTTTGTTTTTCCTTCCATGAGTAGGCTGACTTTGTAATGTCCTTGCGCAATATTGAAGTCCTCCTTTAGCACCGCACCGTAGAAAGATTTCGTCAGTCACGAAACTCTAAGCATATTCGTCAGTCACGAAACTTCAACACACCACACGTTTGTAAGGTAGATTGAAAGAAATTGCATTGCTCAAGCCCTTCTTATGAACCGCAGAAAGGTGTAACACGCACATACCTACCACCTTTATTCTAAAAGCGTTGTCGGCTGTGAAGGTGGATGATGGATAGAGTTAGAAGCGGTTGCGGGCAGTGACGCCGTGCAGCGGGACGGGCAGGAGAGCTTGTAGGGAAATCTTGTTTCATCCGACCGAGTCCTGAGCGCCGCACGTCCGACCCGTGTCAAACTTTCGCGAGGACACACATGCGGGCGTGAATGACAAAGATAGGTATATGCAGAGCGATAACGTGTGGGGCCAGTACTTAAAAAGAATAGCCCCACTGCGTCTCTCCCCGTGCTTGTCGTAAAAGGCGACTAAGGGATAAGGACGATATGCCGTGCTAAAGGGCGTCAGGCTTGCCACCTCTCACCTTGGCACGGTCCTTCCACCGAGTCGTGCAGCGGGTGCGTCTTCATGCCTTATTTGCTGCTTGATCTTGTCCTAATGCATTGCTAAACGTGGTGGTCGGTGTTCTGATGTAATTTACAAGAGTACTTTGTACCGTGTGGGGTCGGTACTTAAAAATAATAGCCCCACTGCATCTCTCCCCGTCGCATGTCGTAAAAGTCGACTAAGGGATAAGAAAATTCGTCAGCCTCGGTAGCTCAGTGGCGCGGTTGGTTAGTCAACTGTTATTAAGCAACGCTGAGCGCGGTCAGTGTTTGGATGGGTGACCGCTTGACCGTTGGAGGCTGACCGTGGTTCGGATTCCACGTTAAACTGTAGGTCCCTTCCCTTCTTACCTTACTAGGTGGTAGGGTTTATCCCGGCCGGGTTGGTACCACCGCACTGAACGAAACGTCGGTCGAAACGGCTATGTAAATAGTTCGTGTTTTCCGTCCAGTTTAGTGTAGCCGACATGAAATGAAGGGAAGCACTGACATGGCACCTAGTTCATCCTGTGTTATGGGCTGACATCACGGATGTTGTAGGTGATGTAGCCAAACGTGTCAGTTTCCATAAAAAAAAAAAAAACTTGCAGCACAACACCGATTACTCTGCTTATCCCATTGTCGGGATACAGCGTGTGGTATGTATGTATGTTAATATTTGGTAGTAGTAAGTTGGCTGTCACTGTGACGTCTGTTAATATTTCTAAGTTTTGGAAAATAATGCCAAGACTTAGCTATGCTAGATTGTAGTTGCTTGTAATGCATTTTTGCAAGTTTTCGTTGTCAATTTGAAGTGAAATTGTAACATGCCTCGGATATTTTAGTGCTCTCACTATATAAAAAATATTAAAACATTACAAGACCTAAAACACTACCCTGTGGTAATCCTTACTAAATTTGCTTTGAGTAACCTTCAACGTCTCCTAATTAGATCCCTTGGGATCTATCAATCAATTATCTCTGAAATCAAGGCAATATTAGACCTCTTATTCAAATATTCCTTAGTTTTTTAGTAGTATTATATGGGGCACAGTGTCAAACACCTTAGCTAGATCTAAGAAAGACAGTTATGCTTTTGAAATAGGGCGCCTGGGTCCTAATACCCCATCAGGACATTTAATTCACTGTCTCTGCCTACTTCTTTTGGAAAAAAATGATGACGTAAGGAAGAGTAATGTATGTACATTATGTATTAAAATATATTCGTTCGTTTCAGTACTAAAATGTTCTCGTTTTCACCTGAACACAACCGCGTCACTTCTCTCCGCCGCCCGCATGTGTAGTCCGCGCGTCTGGTCGCGAGACTAGGGTTCCGCGGAGCCGTCTACGTCGACAACTTTGTTTAAATTATTTTAGTGACTTGCGCGAACTTGCTTCATTTTTCTCGCAGACCTCAGGCCCGGGCCGCGGCTGACGCGCGGATTGATTATTTTTGTGGAAAGTTTGCAAACTTTTATGGTTTTGTTATTCAGACATGTGAGTTTACGCAATCTAGTTTTACATATCTACTATCTTTATAGCTTGTAATATAGCTTTTGCGAAATCGTGCATGAGTCACCATACTGGGCGGACCTGCAGCATAAGATAAACTGAGCTGGCTCCCTTTTCCTTCTTATTTTGTGTTTTGTTTATGTTGTCTATGTTCTGAATCATGTTTTGTGTATTTAATAAAAGATAAATTAAACATTATTCTATTCTATACTATACTAATTTTTTTTCTTGTCGGTGTTGGTTAGAACATTAGTTTTGTCATCTTTTGTTTTTTTGTTTTCGAAATATCAAGTGTAATGGCCAAGTGGGCCAAATGAAACAAAGACGTAGGTTTTGGCCTTTCATTTGAATTTTAAAAGAGATTTGTCACGGCTTCGCCTGAAATTTTGCGCTTATTCGTTAAGCAATAGGGGAATTCGATAGCCTGGGGTCTTCAAACGTCGTATCAATAGCCTAAAGAAAGAGCCCAGCAACAGTACGAAAATCTGCTGGCATGGTATCTAACTGAGCTCGGTTTCGCAAGATAGAAAATACTTTATTGTCCCAAAAACATTTTACAGAAAAAAGTTCAATAAGACATTTACATGAGGTGCAAAGGCGGACTTATCCCTTACAGAGATTTCTTCCAGTCAACCTTTGGATGTTTGAGTATGTAACTCACATATAAATTAGAAAATATAGTTTTATAATATATAGTGATGCGATGTAAATGACCCCCTAAAAGTGTTAGAGATAAATGTGGATATCATATTATGAATGATGATGAATGAAAAAAATCCATATGATATTGGCAATAAGCACTTAAGAGCGCCGGAAGCGAGGACTCTGACGGAAGCATATTGGGGTCACTCCGAACGGCAGCCTTAATTGGTGTGTCACACTTGACCGTTCACTATAGTGGCTCTTTGCAGTGATGAATCATGCACGCATTGTTAATAAAGAAGAACATAAGCACACCCGGGCGTGGTCAGAACTTGGCCGGGTGATCGGCAATCGCTGAGGCTGACCGTGGTTCGAATTTCATGTAAAACTATAGATCGCCCTGTCGCCCTTTAGCACGGCATATTGTCCTTATCGCATAGTCGCCTTCTAAGACAGGCACGTGGAGAGATGCAGTGGGGCTATTATTTTTAAGCCCTGGCCTCACACGGTACATACGCTACTTTTATTAGCGTTTAATGTTATGTGAGTATTTAAAAGAGAGGACAAGAAGAAGCGGTCCCGTAGACATTCGTCTTCATTGAAACGGATTAGAAATTTTGTAAGCGACGACGACGGGCCGACGGGCCAAGAAACACAAACAGACAGACAAAGTTCAACACGGGGCGACCCGCTTTGCGAGGCATGCAACCACAGATAAGAGAAATCATTGCCAGATTAGGTGATTCAGATCTATTTCCTCCCGAGTACAGCCTGGGGTTTTTCAAAAGGGGCGTGAAATGGCTGCTGTCAGGTCGGCATGGCATTCGCAATTCCCGTGCATCACAGAATGTCCATGGGCATCGTAAGTCACCTACTCGTAAGTGAAACGATGCCACATGTCGCGCTTTCCATAAAAATAAAGAAAACCGGCGAAGTGCGAGTCGAACTCGCGCACCGAGGGTTTCGTATCGCCATATCATGGCTAACGCCGCCACTCACTTTTTCTTAGTTTATTATTTGTTGTTATATCGGCCATAATAACACATATTCTGTGAAAATTTCAACGGTCTACCTATTACGGTTCAAGAGATACAGCCCTCGAACAGACGGACGGACGGACAGACAGACAGACAGCGTAGGCTTAGTAATAGGGTCCCGAACCGGATACGGAACCCTAAAAAAGATGAGCGATCATGGGTCTGCCTGCCATGTCACGAGCACGACGACGCAATGCGGAATCGAGTTATCGATTACGGCGGAGGATGTCGATACCGTTGCGCGCTCCCATTGGCTGTCGATTACCACTGTAAAGTGGCCACCAAGCATTATATTACTTACGTATATAGGAATGAAATGATCGGTAGGAATGAATCTGCTGGTCGAAGCGTCTACGTGAATATTCGCGATTTTTCCGTCCAGTTCATCGGTAGCATGCACGACAAAAGGGAAGAACTGATATGGCACCTAGTTCACCAAGGTTGATGTCATGGTGGCTCCACACATGGTCAAGTCTGGTAAGAAGTTACCATAGAGAACCCAGTTTATGGCCCATCTAGCCACGGCATATCCGATCTATGTATGAAACACACCGGCTTGCAAACGTTGCCTACTCCTTTGGCAGCGGGGCTGGCGTCGCGGTAAACCTCTTACGGGAGGCTTACCTTCTCTTTCACGTTTTAACCCACTTCCGGTAGCACCCTATACTTCATTTCATTTGAGACCCACTCAACTTAGCAGCCGAATGTTGGTTTTCTATTAATTCTGCGAAATACGTAACCTTATATCCGCGATGTTAGTCCATTTTTTGGGTTCCGTATACGGTACCCTATTACTAAGTCTACGCCGTCTGTCTGTCTGTCTGTCCGTCCGTCCGTCTGTCTGTCTGTTTGTCTGTCTGTCCGAGGGCTGAATGTATTGAACCGTAATAGGTAGCCCGTTGAAATTTTCACAGAATATGTGTTATTTTATGCCGATATAACAAAAAAAAAAAAGTAAAAAATTCACGGGGGTTCCCATAGAAGAAATTAAAAAGTTTATGCGTGCCATCTACAGAAAAGAGTGTGAAGCATTTTAATTAATCGTGAATTTTTACTAATATGAAGCATTTCATAAACACGCCATAGATGGCGTGAGTGGCGCTAACCATGCCATGGCGATAAGGAACCCTCGGTGCGCGAGTTCGACTCGCACTTGGCCGGTTTTTTATGCTTCCGTATCCATAAGAAACCTATTACTAAGCATATGTCTGTACATCTGTCTATCTGTCCGTCCATCCGCAATAATAAGGAACATATAGCCACGGAACCCTCTGTGTGTGAACAACAACATTCTCACTTTTTTGTTCATAATGAAAAATGTTGTTCCGGTTCAAACTAGATGTCGTGTCAGTGCTTTTCTTTGATCGTATCGGCAACACTGAACTGGCCGAGAAACATGAATATTCATTGTCGTTTTTTTATGTAATCCGGTATTTTTTTTTTTGTAGGTATGTATGGGTCCCTTTGTCAGTGCACCACAATGCTCCGACTAGCCATAACTTCCGAATAGGCCACACCGGAAACTTCCCTTTTGGATTTCTGGCTATACTGAAGTAGAGGAAAACACACCCAAGCCGCAATGCGGTTATTTTACGTTCAGTATCTGTGTTCAGTATGGTGGTACCAATCCAGTCGGCTGCAATTTGAGCCTACAACCACTACAACCTAGTAAGGGGCAAGTGAAGAGACCTATATTTTTACAACGATACACCGGTCGAAGCGGCTATGTAAATAGTTCGTTTTTTTCATACAGTTCAGTGTAGCCGACAAAACCAATGGGAAGCACTGACATATCACCTAGTTCACCAGGGTGTTATAGGCACGGATGTCGTAGGTGATGTAGTAAAACCGCGACAGTTACCTTAAAAGGAGAACTATTTTATCTTCTTGAAAGTGTTGTTTGAAACTCGCTAAAATGACGTCCATACAGAGTCCCGAATTGTCGAGTGGAGTTACAGGAATAGGCAATCTAGGTATAGCGATTTTAGCAAGTCACTTAGAAGTCAATATATTATATTTCCAAGGAATTGTAATGAATTTTCCCATCAGCTTCTGCAAAGGTGGTCCTGCTGTGCTAACGCTCAGGATCCGTCTAGGTGATGTAGTGAAACCTTATAAGTTTCCATAAGGACAAATATTTTATCTTCATGAAATTGTTGGTTTAAACTCGCTAAATTGACGTTAATAGGCAACCTAGGTATCGCGATTTTAGCAAGCCACGTAGAAGTCAAGAATATAGTTCTAAGGAAATTGCAAGGAATTTCCCCATCAGCTTTCTCCAAAGGTGGTCCTGCTGTGCTAACGCTAAGGAGCCGTGTAGGTGATGTAGTAAAGTGTTAGTTTCCATAAAGACAAATATTTAATCTTCATGAAATTGTTGGTTCAAACTCGCTAAATTGACATTGATAGGCAACCTAGGTATCGCGATTTTAGCAAGCCACGTAGAAGTCAAGAATATAGTTCTAAGGAAATTGCAAGGAATTTCCCCATCAGCTTTCTCCAAAGGTGGTCCTGCTGTGCTAACGCTAAGGAGCCGTGTAGGTGATGTAGTAAAGTGTCAGTTTCCATAAAGACAAATATTTAATCTTCATGAAATTGTTGGTTCAAACTCGCTAAATTGACATTGATAGGCAACCTAGGTATCGCGATTTTAGCAAGCCACGTAGAAGTCAAGAATATAGTTCTAAGGAAATTGCAAGGAATTTCCCCATCAGCTTTCTCCAAAGGTGGTCCTGCTGTGCTAACGCTAAGGAGCCGTGTAGGTGATGTAGTAAAGTGTCAGTTTCCATAAAGACAAATATTTAATCTTCATGAAATTGTTGGTTCAAACTCGCTAAATTGACGTTAATAGGCAACCTAGGTATCGCGATTTTAGCAAGCCAAGTAGAAGTCAAGAATATATTTCTAAGGAAATTGCAAGGAATTACCCCGTCAGCTTTCTCGAAAGGTGGTCCTGCTGTGCTAACGCTAAGGAGCCGTGTAGGTGATGTAGTAAAGTGTCAGTTTCCATAAAGACAAATATTTAATCTTCATGAAATTGTTGGTTCAAACTCGCTAAATTGACGTTAATAGGCAACCTAGGTATCGCGATTTTAGCAAGCCACGTAGAAGTCAAGAATATAGTTCTAAGGAAATTGCAAGGAATTTCCCCATCAGCTTTCTCTAAAAGTGGTCCTGCTGTGCTTCTGGCACAGGAACCGCGGAAGACGACTTAGTAAAATTACTTTACCTCAAGTATTCCACAAAATATTTAAGCCTGAACTCGGAGGCTGCGGCGCTGGCGGTGTCGCGTATTTGCAGATCGTTTCTTGGATCATAATGCCCCCTCAAGCAAGTTTGGGAAACTCAAATAAACCTGAGCCCAAACTAGAGGAACATTTGGGTTCGTGTGAGGAAGTGTTTGACTCTGTGTTGGTTTGGTTGTTGGTGTAACATTATATTATGAGGAAAAAAAAACCGGCCAAGTGCGAGTCTGATTCGCGCACCGAGGGTTCCGTACCACCAGGTAATTGGACGGTTTTCATTTTTATTTGTTGTTTTACTTCAGCGTTTGCTCTATGATCACGCCAAATTTGACGCTTGTGTTTTAGGATACTTATAGAAAAAAAAAACACATTTCTTGAGGTAAGTCGGCGGATAGCATTGCTGCAGTGGTACTATATCGCTGAAGGCCGGGGGACTGGGGTGAGGCCACCAGGATCCCCTAGAGTGATCCCCCAGGGGATCCTCGTGAACTCATCGGTTCATCAGGATCCCCCAAACCCGAATATGCAATGTTAGGGCTCATTCACATGGTGCTAAAATATAACATACATCTCTCCCCGTGCATGTCATAAAAAGCGACTATAAGGGCAAGATGCTACCTCTCACCTTGAAATGGTCCTTCCACCGAGTCATGCAAACAGACATAAGCCCATCTAAAACACACATAAGCCCATCTAAATATGATATATGATGATTACTTCTGTACGTACATAATCCCATCTAAAACACACATGCCCATCTAAAACACCATAAGCCCATCTAAAACACACATAGGCCTATCTAAATATGATATATGATTACTTCTGTATGCACACAAACCCATCTAAAACACACAAAAGCCCTTCCATAACACCATAAGCCCATTGAAAACACACTTAAGCCCATCTACCGCGCGGTGACGCTGCGCGGTATGTCGCGGGAATTTGCAGTAATTTACCGTAAATACTTGGCAAATGTATCGTCTTTGAATGAAAACTTCCGTACAATGTAATGAATGCCTTTGAGGGTGAAATCGGGAGTGATGCGTGCGGCGGAAGGTAGATTCATAGCTCGTTGGCTCAGTAGGTACAGTTCGGAGCTCGTTGAACGGGGGTTGCTATACGGAATGTTGCAACGCAGTCACTGCGTTAATTTCTCCAGTACGATCCTTGTAGGTTTCCGAAAACAAAATAAAAAATTGTGGAAAGATTTTTTTCCATTGAAAATGTTTTTTCGATTGCTTCAGTATATCCCCCTATTTTAGCTGAGAGTATTCGTCCTGGTGTCGCGAGTGGTTGAGGGCTCACAAGACGCGTATCGGCTAGGGCTACAAGATCATGATTTTTTTTTCGAAAAAGTAAAAAAAAAAAAAATTTTAAATGCAACAATGTGAAGAATTCTATTTTTTTTTTCTAACTAAATCTCTTATATTATCTCAAAAACTAAATGTGATACTATCGAAAAAAAACTGTTTAGATTTGGACTTTGGGCTACATAAAAAAAAACATTCGTCTATCGATGATGATGGTTCATGGTTGGTTATGGTTAGGTTAGGTTATTATAATTGACAATTTCAAGAGTCCGATTCTTCTAATTGACAATTTCAAGAGTCCGACTCGCACTTGGCCGGTTTTTTTGTTTCTATTGACCGCACGAATCTGTTCCCGAAGCGAATGCATTGACTCCTACAGCAGCACCCTGTAGAAGAGTTGCGAGAGTTAAATTATTAGGAAATATTATAGCTGCTGCTGGTATTAGAAGGTGGGTGGGGTTCCCACCCCGCGGAGATGCCCATGTTTGAAATTTGGGGAAGTACATAGGTATGTAGAATTGGAGCAGTTCTTCCCCTCACCCCTCCTAACCTCCCATCCGCGGAGATGTGTGGTTTCTGAGATAATCAGTAAACAGTTGTAGCAGTGGCCACAACAGTTGTTTTCAAAAAGGCTAATAATAAAAAAAAAACCCAGTTGCACTCCGGGAGTGCCGGCAGAAGTGAAAACTATTTGTATTTCCGAAAATAATTCTTAGGTGGTTATAAAAGAAACTAAACACCCTAAAAAAATTTAAACGCCGTAATATTGCTTAAAAAAGACAACAAAAGAAAAAAAAAAGAAAAAAAAAATTGAGGGATTCGAACCCATGGACAAATACAAATCCTACACTCTTACCATTGAGCCACGAAATCACATAAACGACCAAACGAATATCGGATTCCCTTGATTCGCTTTCGGCTTTACTGTCACTGAGAGACGAACAGAATTGATCCCGAGCCACTCGTAACTTAACCCTTAATGCAATGGCTTAAGGTCACATTTTAAATAATAAAAATAAATATGTCGCTTTTCGAGATCTGACGCGAGTTTAACATTTTTTACCCACCTAAAAAAGTGCCAAGCGCCGCTAAAGAAGTTTTCACTTCAAAAATAGATCAAATATTTTTATTAAAGTTGGCCTAAATTAAACTCTGTTGCAGGGGCCAAAAAATTAAAAATAAAACACGAATTTTTTTTTCGGGCTAGTGGCATTGTTAGAAAGGAGACATCAATCCCTAGAAAAATCAACCCTTAGATACTCCAAAAACCTGGGCTCCAATTCCATAGCCAACTCAAATTGTTTTAGGATTAAAATTTTTAACGTCAGAAAATTTCTAATGGGCCCATAATTTTGTTGTTGACATTTGTAACATTTTAGAATAATTCTGACTTCTTTGCAATACACTAAATTTTAACACACAATTAAGTTATTATTCTGTAGAAATGTGTTTAGTGTAATATTTTATTTTCACACAACTTAAAAAACTAAACGCATGACATAATTTTAAATAGTTAAAATATTATAAGTTAATGTAATAACTAAACTTACATAGAAAAAAACATTATAACATCTAAAAACTAATTAAAATCAAAATAAAGAAAGAATTAATAAAACACCGAATGAAGTATTTAATTTTAAATGTTTACTAAATTTGACACCTAAATAAAATTAGTAGGTATTTCATTATAACTTTTTTGTTCATCACTTTAACTAATTAATCAGTTCGACATTAAATTATTCATTCACATGTTAGAAAATAATTTAACACAAAGCTTTAAAAGATAACGCAAATTAAACACAAAAACAAATGCAAACCTCTCTCATTCTCTCTCAGTTCTCACCAATAACCCTACCAGCGCACCCTGTGGGCGGGCGGATTTCCCGCGGTCAGCTCAGTGCATCGGGGTAGCGATTACAATAGCTCTAATAACACAGATAAGCCTTCAGTCCTCGCCCTCAGCACGCGCCGCAGCCTACTGCGCTTAGGCACTTCCCTCTGTTCGCACTTGACATATACTGTCAAATCTTATACTTGTACCGCTTTTTTTATGTAAACCAATATGGGTGGCTGTGTCGAGGGACCAATGGTACAGTCGACAGAGCCAAAAACCCCTCTCCTCGCGAAACCACCCTCAGTGAGGCGCCATGCCAGTAGATTTGCGGACTGTTCCTAGGCTGTCTAGCCCGTTGATACGACGTTTGAAGACACCCAGGTTAAAGGATTCGGGAAAAACAGTCGCCGGGAGAGACAGTTCCACACCCTAGTAGCGGTGCGACAAAGAAACGATTTAAACGAATGTAAGTAAGCGGAAATTATTTTTGAGTATTTAAGGGTCGGAAGTTTTATATTTTACTACTTAGCATGTACCTACGCACTTTATATTTCTTCACTATAATTAAGAGAAAAAAAAAAATGCAGTCAGCCTCCGTAGCTCAGTGGTACGGTCGGTGGACTGTTGTTAAGCAACTCTGAGCGCGGTCAGTACTTGGATGGGTGACCGCTAGAACGTTGGAGGCTGACCGTGGTTCGGATTCCGCGTTAAACTGTAGGTGTGTAGGTGTTCCTTTCCTACTAGATGGTAGGGTTTATCCCGCCCGGGTTGGTACCACCGCACCGAGCGAAACGTCGGTCGAAGCGGCTATGTAAACAGTTCGTATTTTCCGTCCAGTTCAGTGTAGCCGACATGAAATGAAGGAAAGCACTGACACGGCACCTAGTTCAACCGGTGTTATGGGCTGACATCACGGATGTTGTAGGTGATGTAGTAAACCGTGTCAGTTACCATAAAAAAAATCGGCTTTGTATCTATCTAGCTAACAAAAAATAGACACTTGGAATATGCCCGCGTCCATCTTTTTTTTTTTTTTTTTATGGTAACTGACACGGATGTCTACATCACCTACAACATCTGTGATGTCAGCCCGTAACACCGGGTGAACTTGGTGCCACATCAGTGCTTCCCTTCGGTAGTGCCGGCTACACTGAACTGGACGGAAAACACAAACTATTTACATAGCCGTTTCGGCCGACCTTTCATTCAGTGCGGTGGTATCAATCCGGGCGGGTTAAACCCTACCACCTAGTAATATAAGAAGGGAGTCATATCCCTTAGTCGCCTTTTACGACATACACGGGGAGAGATGCAGTGGGAAAATTCTTTTAAAGTACCGGCCACACACGGTACATCTCATCTTACCTCTGTAGTATGTATGTATTATTATATATTCTGTGCCTGTGTCGCGGCCGCCTACATGGTAGTGTGTAGTGTGGTGCGGTATGGCGTGTGTAATATGCGCGCTATTACTCGCGCGGGAGACATGCCCGCGTATAACGCGCGATGTGGGCGCGCTATCGGCGATGTTTCACGGATAGTCGGAGCGTTTGACAAGCCTACCTATCAAGGTCTACCTCCCTAAATTGTGCCTCTCACTCTAACAATGCGCGTTTTATTTTGTTATGAAGAAATTATACAACTTATAAAAAAATCCTCTGGGAGAAACATGCATGATAAAATTATTAATGTTTTTCAATAAAAATATTTGGTACTCCACAAATAATAATAAAAAAAAAACTAAAACTTAATAAACTTTTAGTTTTTTTTTCAACAATTATTATATGTGGAGTACCAATTTATTTTATTGGAAAACATTAATAATTTTATCATGCATGTTTCTCCCAGAGGATTTTTTTATAAGTTATATAATTTCTTCATAATGTATGAAAAACGCGCATTGTTAGAGTGAGAGGCACAATTTATGGAGGTAGACCCTTAATGTAATTCTGTATCATCGGTGTCTGAGTCAGAGAAGAACGAGTGCGCGGAGCGAGTACATGCGCGGAGGGGGGGGGGGGGGGGGGGGCGGCAGCACCAGCACCAGCACCCTCCCCCCGGGCGCTTACGCACGCCCTGCCCATCTATTTCCTCCCAAGTACAGCCTGGGGTTCTTCAAAAGGGGCGTGAAAAGGCTCCTGTCAGGCCGGCACGGCATTCGCAATCCCCGTGCATCACAGAATGTCCATGGGCATCGTTAGACACCTATTTGTAGGTGAAACGATGCCGCATGTCGCGTTTTCCATAAAAAAAACACATAAATTTGAAAAATTAATATAACCAAAACTTGACACTTTAGAGAACAACTTTATTTACTTTTTCGTCTCGGAAAAACATGAGGATTGCGCTGGCTAAATTAATGTACTGGCCGTTACACCACCCTGTATAGGTTTACGTAAGTCGGCGTTTCGCCCGCTACGTCACGGGCTTCTTCAGGGACTGCGGGAGATCCTGGAGCCGTCGCGTCGTCTGGTGCCCGTTGTATCAGCTGTCAAACTGCACTTTTTCGAAGATTGTATCTCTGGGTGCGAGCGGTGCGCGCGGACTTCACGTGTAGCGACGTCGGCGGATCGCGATCGACTGACCCGAGTTGCGGCTGAATGGCTTCAACTCCGTGGAACAGGAATCGCTGTCCGAGTAGAAGTACTCTTTAGTAAGCACCTCGGTGAGTTCAAACGTTTAAAGTTTTAAACCGGTCAGTGTTACCGGGACTTACGACGAGTCCGTCCGCGGAACAGGCGCCGGTAATGCGTGAGTGACGTCGTCGCGGGCGGCGGAGGCGCGTCGGGCGGGGGCGCATCTGATTGTTCGCTCTGACAAATGCTTTCAGGACAATTTTCAGCTTTGTCATGCTGCGGGGGTGGCGCGGGGGAGGCGCGGCGAGGCGGGGAGGGGCAGGGTTGTCGTGTTCGCTTCCTTCAATCGGAGGAATGGGACTTGAGAAAAATACCCACTACGCGATACGCAGTCGCATGGTGCAATCCACACAAGTTTCAACTACGCGACTGTTATGAAAATTTATAGTTTTTGTTTTTTTTTATAATATTAATATTAATGCACTTTATGCCACTTAATGGGTGGCAAGGGCGGGCTTATTGCCTTAGGTAATTTCCTCCAGTCAACCCGGTGGACCTACATTTTTACATGGAATCCGAACCATGGAACAGGGAGTGGGTGAAGATATGTACGTAAATTTTCCAAATCAGTAAAACCTCATTGATACACGCCGCGCCGGTTGGATTCCAACCTCGGACCTGCCGCTTGAGAATCCGACGCCCAGACCACTCGGCCACCCGCCACCAATGGTACCTGATATAAATTTGACACCGTTCGGAACCGGTGTAAAACTGTAGGTCCCTTCCCTTGCCCCTTACTAGGTGGTAGGCTCAAATTGTAGTCGACTGGGTTGGTGCCACCGTACTGGATGTAAGATGGCCGCATAGCAGCCTCAGTTGTGTTCTCCTCTAGTCCAGTATAGCCAGCAATCCAGGGAAGTCTCTGGTATGGCACCTAACTTCTCGGAGGTGATATTGGCTGGTCGGAGCATGTGCTTTGGCCCCTCCGACTCAGCCAAACATACCGGATTACATAAAAAAAAACAAAATAAAATAAATGTAACTTGTGACCTAAGAACTTTTGCAGCGGGACCCTGGACTACACCGCCCTGAAGGGAACATTGGGTGAAACGGCTATGGATGATATTACGTGTTTTCGTTCAATTATGTGTAGGCAGAACGACCCAACGTAAGTACTTCTAATTCAGTGTAGGTAGGTGCACAACAGGTACAACCAAAGGAAGCCGTCATGGCACCTAGTGCGGATAGAACCAATGGCAACCCTGGCTCAGGCCGCGAGGAGCGGACAACACATTACTTCACCTTTGTTGGGCAGACAGATACGAGATTTATGTAACACGCTACCGGCGGCGATGCGACGATGACACGGCAACTCTTCTTTACCTGGCGAGTGCTGAGTGCTAGCGTGTCCGCCTCTATCCCTATCGCTATCCCTATAGCTATCATTAGAGCTACACATTTTATGAAATGCAAAGTCTCCGGTCTATATGTGGATTCAATTATAATTCGAGAACATGTGTAACAGAGCAAGATTGGTCAATCGCTGATCTCGTGCTCAAAGATTTATGTAAAACGCTAGCAGCGATGAGACGGTGAGACGGCAACTCTTCTTTACCTGGCGAGTGTTGAGTGCTCGCGTGTCCGCCTCTATCCCTATCGCTATTCCTATAGCTATCATTAGAGCTACATTTTATGAAATGCAAAAGTCTCCGGTCTGTATGTAGATTCTATTATAATTCGAGAACAGCGGCTGTAACAGAGCAACATTGGCCAATCGCTGATCTCGTGCTCGAAGATTTATGTAAAACGCTAGCACCGATTCGACGGTTAGACAGCAACTATTCTTTACCTGGCGAGTGCTGAGTGCTCGCGTGTCCGCTCTCTATCCCTATCGCTATCCCCATAGCTACATTTTATGAAATGCAAAAGTCTGCGGTCTGTATGTAGGTTCAATTATAATTCGAGAACAGCAGCTGTCAGTCAGTCAGTCAGTCAGCGTGTAAGCGTCCACTGCCGGACATACGCCTCTCCAATTTTCCTCAAGTCCTCCCGGCCTTCAGCGATACGGAACCACTGATTTCCGCCGGCGTACTTGATGTCATCCCACCTGGCGGGTGGTCTCCCACACTCCGTTTTCCTGTCCACGGCCGCCAGTGTAGGACACGCTTACTCCATCGGTCATCGTCTCTTCGGCTAACGTGCCCAGCCCACTGCCACTTGAGCTTAGCCACCCGGTGTCCAATATCGACTACTTTGGTGCGTCGGTGGATTGCCTCGTTACACACCATATCACGTAGCGATATTCCCAGCAGATGTAACAGAGCAAGATTGGCCAATCGCTGATTTTGTGCTCAAAGATTTATGTGAGACGGCAACTCTTCTTTACCTGGCGAGTACTGAGTGCTCGCGCGTCCGCCTATATCCCTATCGCTATCCCTATCGCTATCCCTATAGCTATCCCTATAGCTACATTTTATGAAATTCAATATCTCCGGTCTGTATGTAGGTTAAATTATAATGCGAGAATATCTGTAACAGAGCAACATTGGCCAATCGCTGGCCCGGTTGTGTTCGGTGAAGCCATGGAGTCATCGGCTGACGTGCCCCTTCCACTGCCGATTAAGTTCAACATCGACTACAGTGGTGCGTATCGGAGGTAATAAGTATTATCTACACGCTTAAATCCCCAGTGAATGTATCAAACCCAACATAATTATTTAAACATTTCCTGGAACTGAAAGGGTACGTATTATTTAGCGATTGGTCTTTGACAAATAGTGTGATTTAACTTAATTTCCCTTTCCGGTTCTATATTTCACTAGCTCTTGTCAGTAGCTTCGCTCGCGACATTGTCGTGTTCATCATCAAAGTTACAATCAAAATAATTTGTTCGCACGCTGTATCCCAGCAATCGAGGTAAGCAGAGTAGTCGGTGTTGTGCCGCAAGTACTCTTTAAATTACAGCACAACACCGACCGACGCGACGAGACGACCACATTTAGCTAAGTATTAAGATAACTATCAAGCAGCTAAGACCCACCTGCTTCATGAATCGGTGGAACGACCGTGCCAAGGTGAGAGGTGGATATCCTGTCGCCCTTATGCGCAGCATCTTGTCCTTATCGCTTAGTCGCCTTTTACGACGTGCACGGGGAGAGATGCAGTGGGGCTAATCTTTAATAAGTACCGACCCCACACAGTACCTACAATAATTTGTTCAGTGATATTATCAAACTAGCTGGCTATTCCCGCAGCTTCGCTTGGCGACAAAATATCCTGTAGCCATCTTTAGACCCACCAGAAAACGTGAGTGAAAACACCATGTGAATTGGTTGAGTACTTCCCGACTTATACCTATAGGTGAATATAGAATGCACGACAGCGCGTGCGTCGCGTCGCCGGTGTGTCGGCGCGCTGTTACAGATTTTACGCTCTGTTTAAAAGGATGAATATTTCGTCTTTCGTCATCCATCATTCAAAACAGGTCTATGAATTAGAATAATTATAAAATTGTAGGCATTTAAAAAAATTCTCAATTAAAATTAACTAAAATCGATACTTGTATGGTTTGAGTGTAGGTGTTTTAAATTGTGCTCATAATTATTTTTTTTATGGAAACTGACACCGTTGCCTATTTACATTCGTGATGTGAACCCATAACATGTTGGTGAACTAGGCGCCGTGTCAGTGCTTCCCTTCGGTTGTGCCGGTTACACTGGATGGAAAACACGAACGATGAACAAGCGACCTTTTATTCAGTATATACCTAAGGTAAGAAGGGATGTGACCTACAGTTTTACGTGGAATCCGAACCACTGTCAGCTTACAACGGTCGAGCGGTCACCCATCCAAGTACTGACCGCGCCCAGCTGAATGCTAATGATCACGACAGACAGTCGATCGACCGCACTTCTGTACTAGCGAGGCTGCCAAAACGAATTACTACTAATGATATTACTTTTTGAAAGAACTAAATTTAAAGCTTCATTTCTTAAATTATTTTTATTCACACGAGCTAGTGCCTAAGATATTTTGCGTGGATCTGGGAGAAATGTCGTCCAGATGTGCAGACGTACCGTGTGGGGTCGGTACTTAAAAAGAATAGCCCCACTGCATCTCTCCCCGTCGCATGTCGTAAAAGTCGACTAAGGGATAAGAAAATTCGTCAGCCTCGGTAGCTCAGAGGCGCGGTTGGTTAGTCAACTGTTATTAAGCAACGCTGAGCGCGGTCAGTGATTGGATGGGTCACCGCTCGACCGTTGGAGGCTGATCGTGGTTCGGATTCCACGTTAAACTGTAGGTCCCTTCCCTTCTTACCTTACTAGGTGGTAGGGTTTATCCCGGCCGGGTTGGTACCACCGCACTGAACGAAACGGCTATGTAAATAGTTCGAGTTTTCCGTCCAGTTTAGTGTAGCCGACATGAAATGAAGGGAAGCACTGACATGGCACCTAGTTCACCCTGTGTTATGGGCTGACATCACGGATGTTATAGGTGATGTAGCCAACCGTGTCAGGTTCCATAAAAAAAAAAAAAAAAATTATTACCGATACGATAGCATTAGTAAAGAATGCAAGTAATTCGCTTCAGTAGTTTTCGATTTTCCCCGATACGCATAAACTAACACATGCTTCATATAATATTATAGATTTCAAACCAGGAAGTGTGTAAATTTATAATCACCCTCACTATACCCCGTAACTAAACACAAAATTTTGTTTCCGTCATGGGGTAGTGAGCGAAGGGGCCCGAAGTAACCCCTAAACATAAACAGAGACCTTACCCGCTAAATTATATCATCAAAAGGCTTCAAGCACCGACGAAACTATTTCGTGCCTTCGCGAGTACTCAAAAAGTAGTCAGGGCGAGTGCCACGCGAGGGCTGTGCTCGATATCTGTATCCGCATTATCCGCACTACATTTTTAGGTTTCGGTACTCCGTACGGAAGCCTATTACTAAGCCTACGCCGCCTGTCTGTTTGTCTGTCTGTCTGTCTGTCTGTCCGTCCGTCTGTCCGAGAGCTGTATCTCTTGAACCGTAATAGATAGCTCGTTGAAATTTTCACAGAATATGTGTTATTATGGCCGATATCACAATAAAAAATAGAAAAAGCAAAAAAATGCACGGGGATACAAGAAACTAAAAAGTGTATTCGCGCCATCTACCGAAAACAGTATGAAGCATTTTAACTAATCTATAGATGGCGTAAGTGGCGCTGACTATGACATGGCGATACGGAACCCTCGGTACGCGAGTTCGACTCGCACTTGGCCGGTTTTTTTAGATTTCCGTAGCCCGTACCGAACCCTATTACTAAGCCGTCCGACCGTCCGATGGCTGCATCTTTGGAATCGTAATAGCTAGCCGCTTGAAATTTTCACAGAATAGGTACGTGTGATTTTGGCGGATATAACAACAAATAATAAACAATTTAAAAGTGATTTTTTTTTGCGGTGACAGCGCCTTTGTTTTATACTATTTAGAGATGCAATCCGGCATTGGTGGCTAAGGCCCACTTGCACCAACACGAGTTTAGAGTTAAGTAGCGTGTTATGGATTTAGGCCCACTTGCACCAACACAAATTTAATATATAAACCAGTTTAACTCGTTAAGCTAGCACCCGTTGACTGTGGGAACCGCGTTTAAATCCATAACTCGCTACTTAACTTTAAACTCGTGTTGGTGCAAGTGGGCCTTAAACGCGGTTCCCACAGTCAACGGGTGCTAGCTTAACGAGTTAAACTGGTTTATATCGTTAAATTCGTGTTGGTGCAAGTGGGCCCTTAGACACAGAACACATGCTCCGACCAGCCAATATCACCTTCATGAAGTTGCTATAGCGGATACATAACTTTGAATTGCTTGCTACAAGAACCTTGCTTGCTATACTGGGCTAGTTTAGAACACAGCCGCGGCGACTATGCGGTCATCTTGCGCTCAGTACATCCGCTCATCCGCGGATACTTCTAGTACAACTTAAATCTTTGTCTCTAGTCCTATTAGTTTCCGTTAGCGTAGCGGTCGCCTCTATTTGACCTCAAGTAAATCGCATCTTGGGTTCAGATTTTGGTCATTGCCCAGTACCAAGCAATTTGGTACGGTATTTTTACGGTAAAATTTTAAAGACACGCTGAATTATATTCCCTGTGGAGTTACAACCTTTTCAGCAAGAAAAAAAAATGAAATAAAAAAATTACCATCGATTTATATCTGCATTCCTCGACAGGGCCGCAGTTTTGACATAATAACATATTTCAGAAAGCACTAATAGTATATTTTATTGTCAATTTTTTTTACCCAAATCCTCATCTACGGATTAACAAAATTGAAAACCCGGCATAGCCCTAGCGCTACGGTCCAACTGGGGCGCCACTAGTCTGTCGTGAGATGGAGAACACATGTCCCCAACTCTTTGTCGCAGACTCGTAGTGCTAGAAACGCGTTGCTCGAAACTGTAATGGAAGTGAACGCTGCAGCAAAGTATGATTGATTTTACGACTACAATTAGCTCGTGGCAGCGAAAAGCTATGAAACAAAAACTGTTGCTTTTTAGGGTCCCGTAGCCAAATGGCAAAAACGGAACCCTTAAAATTTTGTCCAGGCCACCTGGTCGTCCGTCCGTCCGTATGTCACAGCAATTTTACTTGGAGACTATTGGCACTATATAGATGCAATTTGGTTGGAAGTTATGTTCTATTAAAACTGGTATACAATGGTGTGCTGAAATTATAATAAAAGAAATTAGGGACGGAAAACCATACATGTAACTAAACGATGTGTGAACAATTTCAGTGCACATGTGCAGCATTGTAAAACGACTTATTTTATTGAATAAACTAGTTCACCGATAGCGAGGTCAGAAGCCGAGCTGTTTCACATAAACGCCATACTTTCTCTTGTAACCGCAACAAAAGGAAACAAATGTAAAATGTTCTCATAAAAATGAATGTAATGTTCTTTTGGGAAATAAATCAACACTAATAATAAATCTGTAAGGGATGGTCATGGAGTAAGTTACTTGGTTTTATGAGATACTGAGTTTGTAGCCTCTATGTATGATACTAAAGCTAAATTGACGATTTTTAGAAATCTTTTCTGTATGTATGTATGTATGTATGTTCCACCATAACTCTTAAACCGATCATCTGAATTCAATGAAACTTCGTACAAGCACATTTACCTATACGAGACACAGGATAGGCTAAATAAAATTTTGTTCCAGTTACGCTAGGATGTGGCTCCCATACAAACCGAATTGTTCCGCGCGCCGAAATAAAGGTACGGTAGCCGGCTTACTAACTTTCTTCTTTTTAAATACGAATTTCACGCGAGCGAAGCCGCGGGGAAAAGCTAGTATACTATAAATTGAAGGTACTGCCTTCAGTCACCGAGGCCAAGCTGCATTTAAAAGTACAGTATGCAGCATTAAATGTGCAAATTTCACTGCGGAATAGTGTACCTATTTACCGTAAATCGAGTATAAATGTTGTGTATTAGCTCTACTTCACCTGCAGATACGCACCGCGGCAATGTAGCAGAGGATTGGAAACTTGTTCGAAACGGTGTATCCTTTCAAAAACCGCCGCCGGCCCATCGTGCGAGATATAAACTCGACTTTTCGGAAAGTATTCCGGCTTGTGGCCGGAGAGAGGTGAGGTACGGGGGGGGGGGGGGGGGGGGGGGTAGGCTGAGGGGCCTTGAAACCACCAGAAATTAGGCGTCCTAGTCAGTCTCGCGTTCGCTTTGCATACTTGCCCGTATCGAACACCGAAGATGGGCGTTTTTGATTTTCGCAGGTGAAAATAGGAATCTTGGGTACTAGTCTGTTTAGCTGTTCATCCACCTGACCGTCTGACCGTCTGTCCATTTGCCCGTCACCGTTTACTGGTTTCCCGTCTGGTCTTTGTTAGCTGTCTAGTCTATCTGCCTGACCTGGCTATCTGCCTGTGCATTACACCTGCTGATTCACCGTTCGGAGCCGGTGTAAACCTGTAGGTCCCTTCCCTTCCCCTTACTAGGTGGTAGGCTCAAATTGTAGCCGTCTGGGTTGGTACCACCGTACTGGATGTAAGATGGCCCCATAGCAGCCCCGTCTGTGTTCTTCTCTAGTCCAGTATAGCCAGTAATCCAGGGAAGTTAAGAAGAACTTAACCTAACCTAACCTACCTTCTCGGAGGTGATATTGGCTGGTCAGAGCATGTGCTTTGGCCCCTCTGACTAAGCCACCCATACCGGATTACATAAAAAAAATGATTTAACTTTTAAACTTGCCACGTAAGTACATCCTCCTTACCTTTAATAAAATCCAACGTCTGCCTTCTGTATGTATGTATGTATGTCTGTCTGTCCGCTTATAACTCGAGAACCACTGAAGCGATTTTAATTTTAAAAAATCTACGGATAGCCTGATTCTCCTATCAACTGTAGGCTACTTACTATCACGCTAAATGGCTTATGAGGCTAGCAGAGAAGTCAAATATGAGAGCGGGCGGAGCCGCGGGCACAGCTAGTCTCTACATATATACACTCGGTATATAGGTACTTGCGTACATGTGTACAATGTCAATACACAATATTCGTGTCTATATACATTGCGTAGTACGTATCACGAGCCTAGAGGCTCCTCAGAGAGAATTATAAACTCTGTTGACACACAAATGGATTCCGATATCCGGGGTCGTCGGTGCGGAAAAGCCGGAAAATCGAATTGACTCAACCCAGCGTTCGTAAGCCTAAGGCGGATCAGATGTTTAACTCCATATCCGAGATTGAGGGATCTATGGGCTAATTTCGTTGCGACTCTTCCCTCTTTATCCGGCATTTTATTTCGAATAATTCGATTGTGCGAAATTCCTTATTTCTTTGCGCCCCGGCCGTTCTTTCTTTTGAAAATTTAAATATTTTTTACGGAAATGGCGTTGTGTAAAACTGGCCCAATCCGCGGTGGCATAGAAAAAGAGAAAATTGAAGATTGAATTAGTTGAATTACTTATTACTGTTGTGTGTCAGCTTCGGTAGCTCAGTGGTGTGGTCGGTCGACTGTTGTTAAACAATCCTGAGCGCGGTCAGTACTTGGATGGGTGACCGCTCGACCGTTAGATGCTGACCGCGGTTCGGGTTCCACTTAAAACTATAGGTCCCTTCCCTTCTTACCTTACTAGGTGGTAGGGTTTATCCCGCCCGGATTGGTACCACCACACTGAATGAAACATCGGTCGAAACGGCTATGTAAATAGTTCGTGTTTTCCGTCCAGTTCAGTGTAGCCGACATGAAAATAAGGGAAGCACTGACATGACACCTAGTTCACCCGGTGTTATGGGCCGGCATCACGGATGTTGTAGATGATGTAGCCAACCGTGTCAGTTTCCATAAAAAAAGAGGATGGAATGGAAGAGGCTTAAAATGCCTCTTCAGACAAAATTCTCAGAAAACGGCACTGCCTCACTCAGATGCCAAAACACGCCAACTTGCGCACCTTTGGTCTGGTTTCTAAACTTGGTCTTTTTTCATGGAAATATACTTTGAACTGGTCTGTTAAAATCGAGCATCATTTTCTTCTGGATTAAGTCCATTGTGTGTTATTTTAATGTAATCCGGTATGGGTGGCTGAGTCGGAGGGGCCAAAGCACATGCACCGACCAGCCAATGTCACCTCCGAGAAGGTAGGTGCCATACCGGAGACTTCCCTTGATTACTGGCTATACTGGACTAGAGGACAACACAACCGAGGCTGCTATGCGGCCATCTTACATCAATGTACTCCATCCACATATGTAACGGCAGGGTAAGTTGCCCAGTAAACCTTTACCACCAATAGGTATTTGCATGATTTCCACGTAACTCTCGGTCTTTTGTGCCTTTGATCGCAATTATCAGTAAACGAATCAATTTGGACATTTAAGAACAGTGGCGGTGCTAGACAATATGTGATCTGAATGAACATAATCGAAGTGCGCAAGGCCTGAATGGATCAAATTAATGTTTTTTTTTTGTCACACGGTTGATGTAACCTACAACATCCGTAATGTCAGCCCATTACAGCGGGTGAACGAACTATGTGCCATGTCAGTGCTTTCCTTTATTTCATACTTTCTCACCAAATGCAACAGGTTCTAATGTACTAATTTTCATATATTTTCAGCGACATCAGCTTTGCGAGGCCTCTTTCACTTCCGAGCCAGAAATAAAACGATAAATATAATCAGAATGATGTATCAGTATATGAGTTTTATTGCTAATCAAATGTTGACAAAAATTACATGAGCAATCACAAATTAAAATAATTAACCCAACAAGCAATAGCCCAAAGTGTGCAAGCATACTTTGATGATACTCGTAATTTTTGGGATCGCGCTATCCCAAAGGGAGTCAGCTAGGGTAAACGAATTTTTGCGAGGCCCCCTCAGGCGCGAGGCCGTCGGCGGCGGTCGCCGACATCGCCGACGCCTAGCGCCGCCACTGTTTAAGAAAATTATGAAGGCGTGTGTTCTGAGAATTTTGTAGTAATAACAATATTGTTTACATTTTAAATAGGTACATTGTTTCCACCGCTTCTGAGAACCCCGAGTGGGTAATATCAGCTAGAATTGTTATTTTTGTATGGAAGCACCTGACGAAGATTCCTGGCCCACACACAGCCGCTCTGTGTTGATTCATGGAGCCGTATAACGTCGTTGTATCATAAAAGGGGAGTAAGTAGCAGTTTGGAGCTCTCTCCACGCATGCGCGGTGCTCTTGTCCCCGTGTGGAGCTCGCACCGTGTTTACTCCGAGTCGTCTCCGCAATGCCGGATCATCCGTGGTGCTTCCAGATCTGACTTATTTTCTCTAACAACCAATACGGTCAAGCAAGGAGCGTACTCACCGGGAACATTCGCACCGCGAACAATAGTTCGCACAGCGAACATATGTTCGCGGTGCGAACTGTAACTTTTTTTTGTTATGGAAACTGACACGGTTGGCTACATCTCCTACAACATCCGCGATGTCAGCCCATAACTCCGGGTGAACTTGGTGCCACGTCAGTGTTTTCCTTCGGTCGTGCCTACACTGAACTGGACGAAAAACACAAACTATTTACATAGCCGTTTCGACAGACGTTTCATTCAGTGCGGTGGTATCAACCCGGGCGGGTTAAACCCTACCACCTATTAATATAAGAAGGGAGTCATATCCCTTAGTCGCTTTTTACGACATACACGGGAAGAGATTCAGTGGGGCTATTCTTTTAAAGTACCTTACTCCGATTGTCAGAGTACAGCGTGTGGTTTGTATTTATGTATTTTAATAGAAGACTGATAAACATTTGGGTAAAATTTGGGTATCGAGTGGCGAGAAAAAATTTGCGCCACGAATTTTTGGCCAAGAAAAAGTACGCGGTGTTCGCTTCGCGGCGTGAACATTTGTTCCCTGTGAGTACGCTACATAGGTGAAATGTTAAAAGAGAATTCAATTATATACACTAACCATTTTTCGGATCACCTCGGCAATGGCAGTTGGTTAGCTGATTATTAGCTGTTGTTTTAAATTTTGTTAAACTTCTTTTAACACTATGCGCCATTAGGTACTGAAAAAAACTTAGGTACATTGGAAGAAGCTTTAGGTTGGTTTCAGAGCTATGGAATTATGAATTTCAAAATATCAAAATAGAGGATACTGAAAATTATTTTAATGAAATGAAATACGGAATACCGAAATAAATTTACGAATGACAATTTAATTTCGTGCACGTCGTAAAAGGCGACTAAGGGATAAGGACAAGATGCCGTGCTAAAGGGCGACAGGCTCGCCACCTCTCACTTGGGCATGGTACTTCCACCGAGTCATGCAGCAGGTGGGTCTTCGTGCCTTACTTGCTGCTTGATCGATTGAATCTTGTTCGAATAATTTGCGAAACGTGGTGGTCGGTGTTGTGCTGTAATTTACTAGAGTTCTTGCAGCACAACACCGATTACTCTGCTTACCCCGATTGTCGGGATTCAGCGTGTGTGATATGTATGTAAGTAATTTAATTTTGGAAATAAATACTCCCCACTGGCGAAGTGTGTTATACATAGTTTTGAGTTCGATTTCACGTTGCTGGTGAGATGGATTGGAAGTATCGTGCCAAGGCGAATGGTGTTCTGTCGCGAAGGTATTTCCGTGTTTTCTGTGCGGAAACAATATGAGAAAGGTCGTAGAAGATCGCCGCCTCCCCGTGGTGGGGACGAAAACGAAGATCAGTTCACCCGCTTGCGGGTAATAAAAATCCTGAGAACGGCTAAAGGCGATCGGCTCGACTTTTATCATTAGGGATAAATATCAATATCACTAATGGTCAAAGCCAGCAAGTACAAAAGAGACGAATGTGTGAGAAAGCAGAATGAATGTCGCGAAGGTGTATACGTTTTCGCGACGGTGTTTCTGAAATGTAATTTCGGCTTTCCCTCGCTAGAGCGTTGGAAAAGGGTACCGCGGATTGTCATCTTTATTTAATCGTTTTCTATCAATCCAGGCGTGTTGAATATAAAGAGTAATCCTCGCGCTAGTGTGTGGAGGCATCCGCGTTGCCTCGCCCCGCGCGGCGCCACAGCCTCCGCCGCCGGCGTTTGATTAAGTGTTCTCGATAAGAAAAAGGGGAATTTGTTTTTATTTCTCGCACATTTCGGGGTTTTTCTTATTCCACCCCCACGGGAACGGAGATAAGAGGCTTACACTCTGCCGATGAATACTTTATGTGGCTCCCGTTTAATAAAAGATACCAGAATTAAACTGAACCACTCTTTGTGTGGGCCCGGGAGGAGTTTGCTAATCCTGAAAAAAAATGTGGCAGGCTCGCGGGGATTATCTCTACGGCAGCACACAGGGTGTGTTGCGGTCGCTGCTAGCCTGAGTCATGTTCGGATTATTAAGTATTTTGTTTTTGTTTTTTTTTATGGAAACTTACAAGGTTGGCGACATCATCTGCAACATCCGTGATGTCAGCCCATCACACCGGGTGAACTAGGTGCCATGTCGGTGCTTCCCTTTATTTCATGTCGGCTACACTGAACTGGACTACACTGAATTGGACTACACTGAACGTGGTGTGAGTGTCGGCTTCTCTTGCGAGAGGTTCAAGGTTCGAATCCAACCGGCGCGGCGTATACCAACCAATGGGCTATTTCCTGAAATGAAATAAAAAAATTGTGCATACCTTCACCCACTGCTCCATGGTTCGGATTCCATGTAAAAATATAGGTCCACCAGGTTGACTGGAGTAAATTACCTAAGGCAATAACGGGCTTATTGTCATTCGTTAAGTGACATAAATATTATTAAAAAAAAAAACAAGACGGAAAACAAGAACTAATTACATAGCCGTTTCGACCGCCGGCTCAGTGCGGTGGTACCAACCCGGGCGGGATAAACACTACCACCTAGTTAGGTAAGAAGGGAAGGGACCTACAGTTTTACGGAAGTTTGTAAATAGTAGAATATTTTGTTCAAATAGCAATATACAACGGGAAAGAACACATGGGAGGTACTGGCGTGGTACTTAGTTCTATCAGGAAGATAGTGCAATGGACTGACAATCAGCTACGTAGCCAACCATGTGACCTTATAAAATAACACACCTACACCTGCTGCTTCACTATTCGGAACCGGTGTAAAATTATAGGTACCTTCCCATGCCCATTACTAGGTGGGTGGTATGCTGAAAAGTGTAGCCGACTGGGTTGGTACCGCCGTACTGGATGTAAGATGGCCGCATAGCAGCCTCGCTTGTGTTTCTCCTCTAGTCCAGCATAGCCAGCAATTCAAAGGAAAGTCTTCGGTATGGCACCTATCTTCTCGGAGGTGATATTGGCTGGCCGGGGCATGTGCTTTGACCCCCTTCGACCCAGCCACCCTTACCGAATCACATACCAAAAAAACCCGAAACTTGATTCGAACACAGAACTTAGTCAGCCAGCCTCGGTAGCTCAGTGGTGCGGTCGTTCGACTGTTGTTTAGCAACACTGAACGCGATCAGTACTTGGATGGGTGACCGCTCCACTGTTGGAGACCGTGGTTCGGATTCTACGTAAAGACTGTAGGTCCCTTCCCTTCTTACCTTACTAGGTGGTAGGGTTTATCCCGCGCGGGTTGGTACCACCGCACTGGATGAAACGTCGGTCGAAACGGCTATGTAAATACGTCGTGTTTTCCGTCCGGTTCAGTGTAGCCGAAATGAAATGAAACTGTGAACTAGGTGCCATGTCAGGGAAGCACATATGGCACCTAGTTCACCCGGTTATGTTGTAGTTGATGTAACCAAAATTGTCAATTTCCATTAAAAAAAAAACAGAACGAATAGTAACTTTACTATAGAATTTTCAAATGTGCCCTTTATCTCTGGGTCCATCGACAAATGTGCGGATTAACAATGACAAAGTCCATATGTCACAAAAGCCGGTTGTACGTCAAACATGCATTAAGCGCGATGGTTGCGGCGGCGAGGGGTGCGCAGCGCGCTGCGCGACAGACGCTCACGGACTAGGGATGTAAGCTGATTTAGGTATCAGTATTTTTATCGATGTTTTAAAAATATCGATAAAATAAATCTGTCACAATATAAACTATTACCTGGATCATTTCATTGGTGCGCTTGTTATATATGTATACGGTAGAGATCCATCCATAATTCCTCATTAAATTTAAAAAAAATCGTATGTTGGAGAAGTAATGTCCTTAAAATATTTTATTGATGCGAATGTGATTTTCATTTGTGAGCAGTAAATTTTTTATTTTTATTTTGGAAGGAGCTCACGCACACATCGATCGTTAATATGGGCTAATCTCCCCATGTTACCATATCGCGGACACGCCTCCTACGCATATCTAGAGTAGATTCCTTCCAAAATATTTGATTTGAAATGTAAACAATAATTCTTATTAAAGAAAATACCTACAAACTTAAATAACAGTATAAATAAAAAAATCAATAAAATTTGGACTAGGGAGGGAGCGGAGTGTTACGAGGATGCACGCCGTTTGAGGTAACTCTCCGAATGTGGGTCGCCCGAAATAATCAAAAGATCGATATTTTCGAGAATACCGATGTCACTTTCTGTCTTCGTAATATTTTAACACGCATTTCCTCAATTCTGGTGTTACATGTATGTCGTAAAAGGCACTACCTTCTTATATTACTAGGTGGTAGGGTTTAACCCGCACGGACTAGTACCACCGCACTGAATGAAAGGTCGGTCGAAACGGCTATGTAAATAGTTTGTGTTTTCCGTCCAGTTCAGTGTAGCCGGCACGACCTAAGGGAGGCACTGACGTGGCACTATGTTAACCCGGTGTTATGGGCTGACATCACGGATGTTGTAAGTGATGTAGCAAACCGTTACATTAATAAAAAGCTTCGGGTTGCACTCCGGGAGTGCCGGTAGAAGTGAAAACTTAAACATCAACGTTGTGCATTTTGGAATATTTTGGAATGGTTAGGAATAATTTCGCACAAATTGTTTTATTTATCAGTACTATCATTTATGTGGTAAAATACAACATTCATTTATTGCGCTATCGTAGACAAACATGACAATTTATATTACATAAAGAATTTAACACTACAGAACTATTAATTAATTCAAATTCAAATATTTTATTCATACTTATATTTATATTTTATTGTTTCATTGTAAATTTTGTATTGTTAATTTCTGCCACTAAATGAAGTCTGACCGCAAAAGAGATGTCAAATAAGCAGATTATATCACTTAGGAAGGGGGTAAGAGATTGCTCGTATGCAACACCCCTTGCCTTTTGAGTAAGCACCGTTACACCAGTCAGCAACAACATAAATCATGTAAATAAATGTATTAAATTAGACTATGTATTACTGCTCTGTATGCAAATGTTTATCACACTCAATAAATGGTTTTTTATTTTTTATTTTATTTATTATAATTATTTTACATCAAAAAGTTTATTTCTCAGAAAAATCTACTTTCATCCATAATTCCAACGAATCTTACGCTTTTTCGATCAGGTTACGGATCTGACGCGAGTTTAACATTTTTTACCCATCTAAAAAAAGTGCCAAGCGCCGCTAAAGAAGTTTCGAATCTTACGCTTTTTCGATCAGGCTACGGATCTGACGCGAGTTCTGACGCGAGTTTAACATTTTTTACCCATCTAAAAAAAGTGCCAAGCGCAGCTAAAGAAGTTTTCACTTCAAAAATACGTCTAGAGGAATAAATAAATATCCAACGTGTATCGAAAGCAGACGCGAAAGTATGGGTAAAAATCGATACATTTACCATCGTAGCATCCCTAAAGCAAACTGACCAAAGTGGCTTCCGTCCGGGCCTCACACGCATTGGGCGGTGGTCCTCACACTCCCACCATAGACCACACCATAGGTTACCATAATGACTCCGCTGAATTCTCACAAAAAAAATATTATAGACGCCAGAAAATTTTGGTGTCATAGGTACACATGAAAGTAAATTAATTATTATTCGAACCGCGTAAAAAGCGACATATCTGCTTATGTAGTAGGCATGCAATGACAGACAAAGTTGATCGAAAAAATTCTATTAAGACGAGACGGAAGTTAACTTTCCCCATACAAAATCGTCTTTCGGAATTTAGGTTTTTTACCCCTCCCTAAATCTTATTCGATTTTTACAATTATTTTGTCGTTGTAATAAGAACAGTCGAATCTACGCTCCTATCTTTTTATTTTTTTAATATCTAAAGTGATGATTCAATAAAGCTTTGACACAAAAAAAATTCGGTCAAAATATTTTTTTTTAGCTCCGGTGTTGTAGGTACATTTCATCTAAACAATAAAATTACAGAAACATAGATAAACAATTCTAAAAATCGGATAAGGTTTAGGGGACTAGAAAACAAATGCCGAAAGACGATTTTGTATGGAAAAAGTTTACTGTCGTCTGGTCTTAAGTTATAAGTTCGCTTTTTAGTAGATATCAACTAATAATCTAGCGAATAAATAATAAATAGCCTTAACAATAATATCTAATAGAATCCTAAGGCTACAGGGCAATGGAAAGGGTTGACCGCAGTGAGTTAATGCACGAGAGGACCCAAAAGGCTTTCGCGGCGTTCTCGAGCCGCGCCGGGCGGGCGGTGAGCGTGGGCGCGGAGCACTGGGCGGGGAGCGCTGGGCGGAAGGCTCATTCGATCATACCATTAGCCTCATCGGGGTTCCAGCTTTGATTGAATGTAAAATTTTGGCCGATACATTTAGCATGTGTGGGATAGATTTTATTAATGAGGGCGTTAGAATTTTTGAATCAAAACATTGCAAAGGTTTTTTGTTTGGCGATTATTCGAATAAGTTAAACGTTTTAGGAGCAAATATGTTAAAATTCAAAATTGAAATCTTTATTTTCATTTCTGAATAACACAATTAAATAAAACAAATTTGAATGAAATTAACCAATTGTTTTATGGTAACTGACACGGTTGGCTACATCACATCCGTGATGTCAGCCCATAACACCGGGTGAACTAGGGTACGTTCTAAATAAAGTTACCTAAACTCAGTCAGCCTCGATAGCTCAGTGGTGCAGACAGTCAACTGTCGCTATTGAATGTTAAGCAACGCTGGGTGCGGTCAGTACTTGGATGGGTGACCGCTGACCGTTGGAGGCTGACCGAGGTTCGGAATCCTCGTAAAACTGTAGGTCCCTTCCCTCCTAATCTTACTTGGTGGTAGGGTTTAACCCGCCCGGGTTGGTATCACCGCACTGAATGAAACGTCGGTCTAAACGGCTATGTAAATAGTTTGTGTTTTCCGACCAGTTCAGTGTAGCCGGCACGATCAAAGGGGGAAGCACTGCCATGGCACCTAGTTCACCCGGTGTTATGGGCTGACATCACGGACGTTGTAGGTGATGTAGCCAACCGTGTCAGTTTCCATAAAAAAAAAAAACTCGGTTTAGTTGTGGTAACTGCTAGTTTGTAGTCACCACAGCAAATAAAATGTTTTGTAACATAATTACACAAAATTTTGTTACTAACAGACTAACCGTTTTTTCAGTGTTGTATCTTTTGAACCGTTACAGATAGCCGGTTGAAATTTTCACAAAATATGTGGTGTTATGACGGATATCCTACTAAATAATAATAAATAACAAACATTTTAAATTAAGAGGAGTCCCCATACAAGAAACGCTTATTAAAAGCTTGTATTGTTGCATTGTACTGTTCATTCCGTTTTATATACGCCGGCACAATAGACTTCATAGCAAAACTGAAATGCCTAACTTTCCTCAGCTGAGAACTCTTTAGTCCTCGGGAGATTGTTTCTTAAATTCATAACAAATGAATAATGAATAACTTGCGGACGCCGGCAAGAGTGTAGCCAACTATAAATAGACCTTTTGTGGAGACTGTTTCGCTGAGAACATTTCTACTAAATATATTTTATTTACTAGCTTTTGCCTACGGCTTCGCTCGCGAGAAGTTTGTATTATATTAAGTAAGTACTAAAGTACACGGTACTTTGTACCGTGTGGGGCCGGTACTTTAAAAGAATAGCCCCACTGCATCTCTCCCCGTGTATGTCGTAAAAGGCGACTAAGGGATATGACTCCCTTCTTATATCACTAGGTGGTAGGGTTTAACCCGCCCGGGTTGGACCACCGCACTGAATGAAAGGTCGGTCGAAACGGCTATGTAAATAGTTTGTGTTTTCCGTCCAGTTCAGTGTAGCCGGCACGACCGAAGGGAAGCACTGACGTGGCACCAAGTTCACCCGGTGTTATGGGCTGACATCACGGGTGTTGTAGGTGATGTAGCCAACCGTATCAGTTTCCATAAAAAAAAATGTAATTCAATAAATCGATATGGGGCAATAAAATATATTTTCATTTCATTTCAAATTAATCAACGTAGTGATGTAAGGTGATGTAGCCAACCGTGTCAGTTTCCATAAAAAAAAAAAAAGTAATATTAAGTAATTTGTAATATTAAGTAATATTAGTAATTTGTATTATATTGTTAATATTAACCGGTATGCTCCTTTGGACACCGATCGGTGTAAGTAGCCCGCTACTGTACCTTTATTTCGGCGCGCGAAACAATTCGGTTTGTATGAAAGCCACATCTTAGCGTAACGGGAACTGAATTTTATTTAGCCCATCCTGTGTCTCGTGTAGTTATATGTGCTTGTACAATCGAATCGTTGTACAGTACAGTATAATCGTATAGTACAGTACGTTGTACAGTATAATCGAATTCGGATGATCGGTTTAAGAGTTATGGAGGAATATACATACATACATACAGAAAATATTTCTAAAAATCGTAAATTTACTCGTAATTTTAGTATCATACATTTTTTTTTTTTCTTATGGAAACTGACACGGTTGGCTTACATCACCTACAACATCCATGATGTCAGCCCATAACACCGGGTGAACTTGGTGCCACGTCAGTGCCTCCCCTCGGTCGTGCCGGCTACACTGAACTGGACGGAAAACACAAACTATTTACATAGCCGTTTCGACCGACCTTTCATTCAGTGCGGTGGTACCAACCCGGGCGGGTTAAACCCTACCACCTAGTAATATAAGAAGGGAGTCATATCCCTTAGTCGCCTTTTACGACATACACGGGGAGAGATGCAGTGAGGCTATTCTTTTAAAGTACCGGCCCCACACGGTACATAGATACATAGTGCCTACAAAAGCAGTATGTCATAAAACAAAGTAACTTACTCCATGACCATCCCTATTAGTATGGATTCATTACTTAACTCTTGATAGTGCCGGACGCGCGCAACGAGGTTTCCGTAACCAAAGAAAAAAAGAAACACTTTGAACAAACACGTTTCTTGTGTGGGGATCCTTAATTATTTACTTAATTATTTATATTTTTTATTATTTGTTGTTATATCCGCCTTATTAACACATATTCTGTGAATTTTCAACCGGCTAGCTATTACGGTTCCAAAGATAGAGCATTAGGGCAGACAGACAGACGGACAGACAGACAGCGTAGGCTTGGTAATAGGCTTCCGTACGGAGTACAGAAACCTAAAAACAAACTTATGGCACTATCAACCTTTTGTTTCATACCTGAATGGACAAGTAGGTATGTACGTTTATTTATATGTATAGTATATTCTATATATTTAGTCAAATATATGTATTAACGCAAGCATTTATTTACCTAGCATGTTTTATTAATAATTATTCTCTAGATCGGTGCACGATTCTCTAAATCGTTCTTGTGCCGCACTGCAAAGGTGTGGAACGGGCTCACAGGGAATATCTTCCCCCACTCCTACAATCCACGGATCTTCAAATCGCGGGTTAATAGCCTTTCCCCAGCAACATTAGTCCACCTCCAAGCCGGACTGGCACCTCCTCGGCGGTGAAATTGGCTGCGCCTGAGGTTGCGACCTCGGGCAGAGCCACCCAGCTCGGTAGCAATAAAAAAAAAATATTACCTACTTACATTTATTATTCTTATTAATATTTTATCTTCAATTCTCACGCTCAACTCTTCGCTACTACCTACTTACATTCCACTATATTAATCAAATCTCAAACATCCAAAGGTTGACTGTACGAAATCTCTTTAAGGGATAAGTCCGCCTTTGCGCCTTATGTAAATTTTCTAATGTACTATTACTGTTATTATTGGAGCAATAAAGCATTTTTTCTCTTTCTATCTATCTATCAACAAGTTAGTCCGAAGAACAGTCCCGCGCAGCTCGACTTAAAATCTTGAAATGAAATTAAAAAAGCAACTCGCAGTGCGGACGCGCCCCACCTTGCCGTGCCTGTCTATGGCAGGACCAGCAGCAACTGTTCTATGCGAGGTTCGACAAAACATGTACCGGTAACGCCATGCGTGGGGTAGGCAGAGACAACGAAAGCCCACGCCCGAGAGAGTTTCTTAGCAAAGTGCAGAAACTTTGCTAAGAAAACTAGGTTTGACTGAGTTAGAGGGGCCAGAGCACATGCCTCGATCAGTCAAGATCACCTCCGAGAAGGTAGGTGCCATACCGGAGACTTTCGGATACCGGATTACATAAAAAAGAGGTCATAATAATAACGGGCGGCCAGACGGGCAAGAGTCTTACAATAATAAGGGTCTCTTTCTAACATTTTAAATACGGAACCCTAGACATAGAAAATTCGATCCATTCATTTCCTAGTTTTACTACGAAACCCTACAAAATTCCGTACATTTGCTATGGTGACGTACTGACTTCCAGCTTTTCTCTCTCTTTGGAGAGGCGCTAGGCTGCGGGGCTCAAATAGCCTGAACCTCGCCGGTCCGTGAAGCCTTCCAGGTACCAAAACGGTCAGGTTCGATTTTTGAAGCCTTTTGAGAACTTTCCGAGTTTCGTGTAAATACATTTCGATGTAAAATCTCTTCAAGGCGCAAGACAAGGTAGGTAAGGCGGAAAAGGTAGGAGAATTTGGTACAATGCCCTCTAGGCACGCACAATTCCATTACATTCGGGGTAAGCATAGTAATCGGTGTTGTGCTACAAGTACTCTGGTAAATTACAGCAAAACACCGACCACCACGTTTAGCAAAGTATTCGGACAAGATAACTATCAAGCAGCAGTGAAGACACGAGGGCCCACCTGCTGCGTGACGGTGGAAAGACTGTGCCAAGGTGAGAGGTGGTTATCCTGTCGCCTTTGAGCGCAGCATCTTGTCCTTATCCCTTAGTCGTCTTTTACGACATGCACGGGGAGAGATACAGTGGGCTATTATTTTTGAGTACTTTCCCATAAAGTACATATTTTAAACGCATTCGTACTAAGAATTAAAAATAATAGACGGTGTATAATTCGTCGTGTAGATGAAAAGTAATTTTTAACCGACTTCAAAAAAGGAGGAGGTTCTATGTTCGGCTGTATGTATTTTTTTTTTATGTATGTTCAGCAATATCTTCCCCAATTGTGAACCGATTTCGATGATTCTTTTTGTGTTCGGTTCAGTCTAGCTCCAAGGTGGTCCCATTTTTTTTGGTCGAGATAGCATTGGAAAGCGAGGCGGAATCGCGAGGCCGAAGGCCGAGCGATTACGCCGAGTACATTAATAGCAAATAAAAATTACTAAAAAAACTGTGAAATAAAAAACTATTTAAAAAAATATGAAAACCGCCTTCAAAAATGTATGAAATAAAAAAATAAAAATCGAACCCTAGAGTTGAAGGCGGTGGTGCTAAAGCAAGCAAAAATAACCGACCGCCTTCAACTCTAGGGTACGATTTTTATTTCTTTATTTCATACATTTTTGAAGGCGGTTTTTATATTTTTTTAAATAGTTTTTTTAAAGTAAGTGCTGTATGCGACAGTAAATAATAACATCGAGCTTTAGAAAGAAACAATCCGGTTGTAGAGCGTCGTCCCTGTCGCACAGAGACGTGCGAGTTCGTGCGACAGGGACGACGCTCTACAGCCGGATTGTCTCTTTCTATAGCTCATGCTCATTATTTACTGCACGAGTACTGTACGTTGTTGTAAAGATTTATTAGCTGTTTTAACGGTGTTGTTGTAAAGTTTTTATTGCTGTTGTAACGTTGTTATGCTGTTGAAACGGTGTTGTTATTGTTGTTGTTAGGTATGTTGTTATTGCTATTATAACTTTGCTGTTGTAACATCGTTGTAACGTTGTTATTGCTGTTGAAACGGTGTAACAACGTTACAATAACGATGTTACAATACACCGTTTCAACAGCAACAGATGTTGTTATTGCTAATATAACTTTGTTGTTATAACATATCGTTGCTGTAACTTTGTTATTGCTATTATAATGTTGTTATTGTAGCATCTTTGTTGTAACGTTGTTATTGCTGTTGAAACGGCGATGTTAACAACGCAACAATAACGATGTTACAATAAACCGTTACAACAGCAACATATGTTGTTATTGCTAATATAACTTTCTTGTTATAACATATCGTTGCTGTAACTTTGTTATTGCTATTATAATGTTGTTATTGTAGCATCTTTGTTGTAACGTTGTTATTGCTGTTGAAACGGCGATGTTAACAACGCAACAATAACGATGTTACAATAAACCGTTACAACAGCAACATATGTTGTTATTGCTAATATAACTTTCTTGTTATAACATATCGTTGCTGTAACTTTGTTATTGCTATTATAATGTTGTTATTGTAGCATCGTTGTTGTAACGTTGTTATTGCTGTTGAAACGGAATTGTTGTTGTTGTTGTTTGGTTGATATTGCTGCTGTAAGGGTGCTGTTGTTGTTGTTTTTTAACGTTATAGGTAGTTTATCTATACATGCATCGTTTTGGTGATGCCCATTTTTTTATAACTCTGCCGCCCAAGTAACGAAATTTCTAGCTAATCCATTATGCATACTCAGTTTTCCCAGATACCATTCTTTTGAAATCTCGCCCATACAGCTCCGTATGCGGACGAAAACTCTAGTGCCGCCGCCGCTGGCGTCTCGACTGCACCGCCTCTGCCGCTCAGCGGCGCGGAACAAACGTGCAATTTCCTTCTCTGAGAACATCCGCACTTTTATTCCCGTCCAAAGAAATAAACACCTAGGATAAGCCCGTCGTCGAAGAATTATACACCTCACAAAGACAACATTTTGAAATATATGATTATCTCTTTCACACTTACTTACTCGCACATCTTCTCTCTTATTCAAATTTAGTTCACGAGACGAAACTTCATAATAATTAATTTAGTAATCTTTATGAATGTTGGTTATTACAGTGGTTATTCATTATTGATAATTCGGTTCGCTGTCAATCGTCATGCAGGCGAACTGCTCATGAAGCAGGCCCATACGTTTGGCTAGAAACTTCGAGCCATATAGCTCGGTAAGCCGTCAAATTGTTTTAAATTTAATACGGTGCGGGGCCGGTACTTTAAAGAATAGCCCCACTGCATCTCTCCCCGTGTATTTCGTAAAAGGCGACCAAGGGATATGACTCCCTTCTTATATTACTAGGTGGTAGGGTTTAACCCGCCCGGCTTGGTACCACCGCACTGAATGAAAGGTCGGCCGAAACGGCTATGTAAATAGTTTGTGTTTTTCGTCCAGTTCAGTGTAGCCGGCACGACCGGAGGGAAGCACTGACGTGGCACCAAGTTCACCCGGTGTTATGGGCTGACATCACGGATGTTGAATGTGATGTAGCCAACCGTGTCAGTTTCCATAAAAAAAAGATATATCTCCCTCACACACTTGTATAGCCACGTATTTCTGTCTACTGTCAATGTAGTGCATGCAGTCCAAGGGGCAACATGTTGATTGTACGTAATGTGTGAGAACGCGCCGTCTCTGAGTATATATTTCTTGATTCCGGCCCATACGCGTCCCACTGTGCGTTTAGAGTAGCTTGCGTGTCTAGCTAAAACACTTGAGAGCGAGGTTACATTTTTAGATGATCTGGTGTTTAAAGTAATCATTACAGACTTCATTTATTATTTTAGTACTTTTATGCCAGTGCATCGAATTATCTTGAGTTTATCATCAGTTAATAACTTAGGAAGAAGAGCTGGGAAGAACAATTGAAGGGACTTTTTTAGGTTTTTTTTTTTTATGGAAACTGACACGGTTGGCTACATCACCTACAACGTCCGTGATGTCAGCCCATAACACCGGGTGAACTAGGTGCCATGTCAGTGCTTCCCCTTTTGATCGTGCCGGCTACACTGAACTGGTCGGAAAACACAAACTATTTACATAGCCGTTTAGACCGACGTTTCATTCAGTGCGGTGGTACCAACCCGGGCGGGTTAAACCCTACCACCAAGTAAGATTAGGAGGGAAGGGACCTACAGTTATACGAGGAATCCGAACCTCGGTCAGCCTCCAACGGTCAGCGGTCACCCATCCAAGTACTGACCGCGCTCAGCGTTGCTTAACATTCTATAGCGACAGTTGACTGTCTGCACTACTGAGCTAACGAGGCTGAGGTCAGGCCTCACGCACTCTATGTACTTGCGCGCGCTAACTACCTATCGCCCGACGGGCCGCCGGCGGTCTTTTTCAGTACAAATTCGTCAGCCGCGCGAAGTATACATAGACGCTCGCCCACGCAACTGCGCGCAGCTGCAAAGCAATAAATACTTTACACTCGATCGTTAAGGTAAATTTTCGCACGCAGCGATTGGCGATGTGAAACAGTAGGCTATTAAAACCCGAAGGTAGGAACATTTTCTATGGAGTGATTTATCTGTTACGAAGTAACTATTAAGTAATCTGTGCTGAGGTTACCGTTCCGTATTCCGTTTGGAGGCCTATTACTAAGCCTACAACGTCTGTCTGTCTGTCTGTCTGTGCGTCCGTCCGTCCGATGGCTGTATCTTTGGAACAGTAATAGCTGGCCAGTTGAATTTTTCACAGAACATGTGTTATTTTGGTGGATATATACCAACAAATAAAAAAAAAACAATAAGTGAAAAATTAAGGAGGTCTCCATACAAGAAACGTACTAAGAACCGATTACTACATATTCACGCTACTAAATATGTTAAACCTTTTGAAAATTTCCACCGAATCCCTATTACGGTTCAAACGATACAGCAGGACAGACAGACAGACAGACAGACAAACATACGGCGAAGGCTTAGTAATAGGCCTCACGGATCCTTACGGATACGAAACCCTACAAATTGTCTCATGTATTAGATTATATACTTCCTTATCCTTACCTATAATAAAATCCAACGTCTGCTTTCTGTCTGTCTGTCCGCTTATAACTCGAGAACCACTGAACCGATTTTAATAAAACAAAATTCTACGGATAGCTTGATTCTTCCCATCAACTATAGGCTACTTACTATCACGCTAAATAGCTTATGAGGTTAGCAGTGAAGTGAAATATGAGAGCGGGCGGAGCCGCGGGCACAGCTTGTTCTATATAAGTACCGAAATGAAAGCCGTGTGTATACGGAGTAATATTATTTAATTAATTTTGATTTAATTATAATAAGAAAATATAATAACAACATAACAAAGAAGATAAAAAAGAGCATGCTTTATATTCTGTACCCAGCACTAAAAAAAGAAATTAATATTAATAAAATAATAGATAAGTTACATCATCTCATTAAACTATTAATTAAACTAATTTCACCAACTAAATTTATTGAAGGTGGAGCCGCCATATTTGAAGATAATAATAAAAATCATCATAAAGCTATTCTAGGTATATAATTTATTAACCCCTTATTAATAAATAAACTTCGACTATGAAACCGTTCATAATTAATATTAGCTAAACAGAATATACCAGAAGAACATAATCCATGCCCAATTATTAAAATAAAAGAACCAAAATAACCTCAATAATTTATAGTTATAATCCCTCCTAATACAAGTCTTATATGCGCAACTGAAGAATAAGCAATTAAAGATTTAATATCTACTTGACAAAAACAAATTAAACTAACTATAAACCCACCAAATAAACTAATAGTAATTAAAATAAAATTAAAATTTAAACCCACTTGTTGTAATAAGCAAAGCTGAAAATTCTCAATAAATATTTCCTACAATTTTTCCCATCAGCCTCATTTTTCACCGAGAACATTGAAAAAATTTAAAAGAGCGAAAGTGCTAAATAATATTTTTCCAGAAAGATGATGATGAAACATGTTTTTTGCGTAAAATTTGTCAGAATGCTCAACGAACCAGAAGCGGTTGAGGCTAGACTGACGAGGTTATTGTGAGGTCGAGAGCCTAACGACTTGTGCTGTTCGATTCACTAACTTACAAGGTGCGACGCAGACTGACGCCTTTGGCTACATCATCTAGAACATCTGTGATGTCAGCCCGTAACACCTCGGTAAACTTAGTGTCATGTTAGTGGTTCCCTTTGGCTGTGCCCCGGTACGCTGAACTGGAAGTAAACCACGAATTATTGACATATCCGCTTCGATCGATCTTTCATTGAGTGCGGAGCGGTGGTACCAAACAGGGTAGGTTTTATCCCTACCACCTAAGGTACCCACGCTGAAAGCCCAGTGATGCACTCAGGGCATCTGTCAAAATATGTGGTTTTGTTTCTGTGTCTACTTTTCTCCTCTTTCTTTTCTAAACCTCTTGTGATACTAACTTAGACTTAAGAAAATGGAATTGGTATTAACCACCTACACAATAAACAATTTGGAATTTGGGTCAATTGAAGAAACGAAAATCACGTTAGCTTTTGTTCTAAGGAGTATTTTTGGCGAAATCGTCTATATCGCGATCGCAATTTCAAGATACGTACTTAGATGAAAAAATATTTCCCGGAAACCATATGAATACCCAATTCCAGCAGGATCACTGATTCTTCCACTCATCGCATGCCCATCATTAACAGGCTTATTCCGTTTCAATAGGAGTATCTACGTGTTATATTAGTAGTAAATAAGTTTCTACATAATTGTGTCGCAAATCACGAAGTTGTCATTTGAATAGCTCAGACTCGCTCGAGACTAGTCGAGACACGTCAACCGCACTCAACTAGCGCGTCACGCACGCGGTTTGTGTCGCCTCGTCGCCAGGGCTGTAGCTAGGCTGCGGGCTGAGGGGGTCATTCCTTAAAAGCAGAATATTTGGTACGACTGTTGAATGAGTTAAATTTCGAAATAGTTTATTTAAAACTTGCTTCGTCATAAAGAACACTCGATCTAAACAATATTTCGTCACGTTCAGGGGTAGCTGGAGACTGCGGGGTTTTGCACGAAGGTCCCCAACCAAGCGGGATTAGTTTGCAGGCCTAGAGCCAACCCCACACCAAATCAACAACAACAACACGTTCACTATAGCGTAGCCGTCGCGAACACATGGAAAGTATGGATTATGTTATAATACATCATTTTTAATAGGAAGATTTAACAGGAATATTGTTTAATTTTCCAATTTTGGGAGCAGCAAAGGACTGCAAAATTTTGATTATGTAGAAATATTGATACAAATGATGAATGCTGATGATTAGACATACATGATAAGCATTATCAAATGCCTTCAGAAATCTGTACCACAGCATACATACCGGTTATACTCATATTCTCAAAAGTAACAAAGCATGTAGTACTTGTTGAACTTACAGTTCCATGGAATAGTGACATACTGAAGGACCGCAACTTCAAAGTAAACAAGTACTGCAACTTAGTAGACCGGATAGTAAGAAACGGATTCAAGACTGATCCTTTGCTGTGGAAGTCGGAGCAAGAGGTATAAGTCGATGAGAACGGGACTGTTGATTCTCGCGTCCTAGTCATCGCAGACTAGCTGAAGAGGGCTTGCCGTGAGCCGAAATGTAACACATGCTGGAGAACGACAGAGTGGCCACTCGCTAGTCCCGACCTCGATTGACATCCTCCTCTATTGCCAAAGGACCCGGATATGTTTGGTAAAGCCATCGTTAGCACAGTTCAACATCTTTTCTTCGTTGAGCTAATTGTAATCGAAATCGGAAAGTTGTCATTTCAATAGCTCGGACTCGACACATGTCAACCGCATTCAACTAGCGCGTCACGCACGTCGATTTATACCCAACTAGCACACAAGCTAATCAAGCAGCCTTTGTACAGCCTAACAGGTGTATAATAGCCGTTCAAAGGCTTCTGTATCCTCCCGAACATGTATAACAGAATACTAGAAAGTTCTTCAAGAGCTAGGTGGAATAGTTGCCGTAAAATGGTAACAAATTATCGCCCACGTTGTACAAAGGGATACTATGTTTCTGTTATATGGGCGTTGAATCTTAAACAGGGTTAAAAATATCTCCTCTAACACTATAAGTTCATTAAGAGAAGGTGTGAAGGCTAAAGCCTTTGAGTGGTATTCAAAACATCCTTTGAAACACTTTTGGTGTTAGAGTAGAATATATTGAAACCTATAGCTGTTAAGTTGAGTTTGTGAACGCTTTTGTAACACTTATAACTTCAGTAGAGGTATGAATCTACTTATAGCGCTGAAGGTGATACAGTAGGAATATTTATAGCGATTGTGTGATAAAAGGCTGTATTGGATATAGTAAGAAAATATTCAACCACCAAAAGAATAGAAAATCCGTCAATATCGTCACTGTAGCGCTCAAGGCAGAATAAAAACTCTACCGTTTTTGACTCATACGCGCGCGCTGTCGTTTCATTCACCATGGATTTTAAATCATGGAAATATAAAAAACAGAGTGTTTGCGCCAAGAGAAAGATATCCAGGGAATATTTAAATATCATACATAAATAATCAAGCTATTGGTTCGCTCAGCCAGGAGACAAAACGAAGTCGGAAGGAAGAATTCGATTCCGGTTGCACCAACAGTAATAATAAAAGCCAACTACATAATAATGAGGGTTCCGTAGTTGTGAGTAGTGCGTCAATTACAAGTAACTGCAGTTTGTCCTACAGTGAGAATATTAGTGTAGTTGAGAATGTTAACAGTGACAGTGATATTTATAAAATAAAACAATGAATATTTTCTTCATATTGTGTTTTATTCAGCACCGGCATAACAGCAATTCACATGCTCATTTGAATCATGAATCTGTCGAATCGGAAAGTTTATCAGCTAACCCGTCCACCAGGAATATCCTTATTATGCGTAACGAGCATGGCACTAAGGGCCAAAACATAAATACACGATACGACGTCGCAACGTGCCACGATGCACCGCACGACGTCACACCATGAAAACTGTCCTGCCGGCGCCCTGCAACAAACAATTGAAACAATGTTTATTCTTAAACTTTTACATGTGTTTTTGTTTCTGAAAACGGACTCCTAAAACGTTCGATTAGAGAAATATTAGACTCTCCATTTACTCCTTGGGATCGAGAAAAGAGGGCTAGAGTAAATATTTAACTCTTTAAGAGAAGTAATCACTTTTGTACAGTAAGTGTAGGGCCTAAAGCTCCAAAAGAGCGAATACAATCGCCTCTTTATATCTGAAAGCGGTTGATTGGCGATAGTAAACTGCTAAAGCTATTGCACCGAGACGCCATTACAGATGTTGATGAATGCAATATTCGTAGGAATATTTTAATATTTTTCGCATAATAAATGCTTTGAAATTACACAACACACATAAATATTTCTCATTTAATCTATACATATAATAAAATCGTAGAGGTAAGAAAGTCTGTACATTGAATGTATTCGGAAAAAAACTAACCAGGGTGGCTTAAAATGAGATACTGAACATGTTAGAACAGTTTTTAAAATTTTTGTTTGTTTGTTTGTTTGTCTGTACGCGCATCACGCAAAAACCACTGAACGGAATTAGACGAAACTTTGTATAGTGGCAGTTTATATGCCGGGTTAACATAATACGTAAAAAAAATTAACAAAAATAAAAAAATATTAACAATTATAAACATTATTGCGCGTTTAAAATCACGTAGTCCAAAGTAAAGGTAAAAACAATTTTAAATGTCATGTTGACAACGGAGAACTGTCATCTCGACGTGAGCTGGCCGGTGACAAATTGTTTCATTCATTATATAAAAATAATAATTGAAAGTCGAAGTTATGTCGCTGTCATTGGTGCAATAAAATTTATATATCTGTTGCCCGCGGCTTCGCTCGCGTGAAATTCGTATTTAAAAAAAAGAAAGTAAGTAACTAAAGACGGGCCCGAAGGCGGATCTGCGCTCACGTAAACGATATTCTTTCTCGATGAAAGTAACTAAGGGCGAGGCGAAAGGCGGAGCTGATTTCAGGAAGAAGAAAAACATTCTTGAAGAAAATAAGTAACTAAGGGCGAGGCCGAAGGCCAAGCTCTATTCTGGAAGACCATAAACCTTCTCGAAGAAAGTAAGTAACTATGGGCGAGGCCGCAGGCCGAGCTGCGTTCAGGAAGAAGCTAAACCATCTTGAAGAAAGTAAGTAACTAAGGCGAGGCCGAAGGCCGAGCTACGTTCGGATAATTGAAAAACCATCTCGAAGAAAGCAAGTAACTAAGGGCGAGGCCGAAGGCCGAGCTGCGTTCAGGAAGAAGCTAAACCATCATGAAGAAAGTAAGCAACTAAGGCGAGGCCGAAGGCCGAGCTACGTTCTGACAAATGATAAACCATCTCGAAGAAAGCAAGTAACTAAGGGCGAGGCCGAAGGCCGAGCTGCGTTCAGGAAGAAGCTAAACCATCTCGAATAAAGTTAATTAATATTAAGATTGAGTTAATTTAATTTAAATTTTATTATAAAGTCCACGCTTCTAACGGCAAATATGCCGTGCATCCTAGATCCTCGCGGTTATTCCCGGCTGGATGGCAAGAGGCCCGATGCTAGAGACCTTAGTGCCATGGACTAAGGGTAGTTCTGTGATGTGGGACGCCACTTTTGTTCTCACATTGGCTCCAAGTCACGTTAGGATATCTTCAAGAGCGGCTGGCGCGGCCGAGGCTGGGGCGGAGAGCCTCCAACGCAGCAAATATAGAAATATAATTCAAGATTTCGAATTTGTTGCGTTTGCGGTTGAAACCCTCGGTCTGTGGAGCAGTGAAGCCAAAAGAGGCTTGAGCTGGTTGACGCAACTGGTGTCCCGTCATCAAGGGCTCATGTACTTCATTCAAAGGGTAAGCCTTGCCATCCAGCGGGGTAATGCCGCAAGTGCTCTAAGAACATTTGAAAATGCCCGTTTGTATAGTTATTTTAATGTTTGTTAGGTAGGTTTAATTATTTAGTTATTAATATTACTTTTTTATTTATATGAAATAAATAGATTGAGTAAACGATATTATATTCTATCGAAGAAAGGAAGTCTTTAAGGGCGAGGCCCGAAGGCGGAAGAGGATTTTTGGTTTACCTGAACGCAGCTCGGCCTTCGGCCTCGCACTTAGTTCCTTCCTTTCTTCCAGAAGGTTTGTCGTCTTCCTGAACGCAGCTCGGCCTTCGGCCTCGCCCTTACTTCCTTTATTTGAGAAAGGTTTATCGTTTACCTGAAAGCAGCTCGGCCTTCGGCCTCGCCCTTAGTTAGTTACTTTCTTTAAGAAGGTTTATCGATTACCTGAACGCAGCTCGGCCTTCGGCCTCGCCCTTAGTTACTTACATTCTTCTTTGGAATACGAATTTCACGCGAGCGGAGCCGCGGGCTCAGCTAGTACCTAATAAAACTCTCATGAAGAGCAAATTTTTTTTTTATTAATAATAACAACGCGACCTGCATATGAAAAGCGCATTATTTATATTATTAACTGCATATTTTGGGGGCCCTTGAAAAATTTACCTCAAACATATACCTATATTCACAGTAATCTGTTGTTCGCACTGATTTTTGGCTCATATAACGAAAATCATTACTCACCTCGTAACTGGTATTCCACTTCTGTTAAAATTTAGTTTCGATCACTTGTTGTGTTGTGGCGCTCTCTTCAAATTAAATTCGAATTGTAAATATCTCCTATACAATCGAAATGCAGTCTAAGTCTGCATGCAGAGGTTAGAGAAGAACGAAATACGGTCCCAAGCTGTACAAAAGGGGCACTAGCGCATAACTTACACGCATAGGAGTACACAAGCGCTTTTGAAGAACCTTTGTATCACCTTTTGGCGAATACAAGCGCTTATATAGAACCTTTGTATCGCCATAACAGGTTTATAGAGCCACTGTAGAGCGATTGTGGCACTGAAGGTTGCATAATTTTGGGCCCTTTTTGGCGCTATAGGGGTGTTATATCCCCCTCTAACCCTACTGTAGCGCTTAATTGTACAGGCTAAGCCGTTACCCAGAACTGTTATGCGGCTATTTTACGGCTATTTTGGCAGCTTGTGTGCTAGTTGGGATATATATCAGTTCTCCATACTACGCTGATCTGCCTGCCTATCCATTCTATATTAGTGATTATTGCAAAAATAGCGATAACTATCTTCTAGGTACCTTACTAGATGATAGGGTTTAACTCGTTCGGGTTGATACCACCGCATTGAATGAAAAGTCTGTTGAAACGGCTCGTTGAAACAAAGCCTTATTGGCTGACATCACGGATGTAGTAGGTAATGTAGTCAACCGTATCAGTTTCCTTAAAAAAAACTTTGTCTCACTAGACGTATTGAGAAGCCCGTTGAAGCGAGTAAGACTGTTCATGAGAAATTGCTAGTACGAGTAGTAATGGATTTCTCTCACATTATCCTTGCGCCTACTTATACACCCTTTACCACACCCCAAAGGTTTGCTCTACTATAATGCAGATCTGCATTCAGCCGACCTTTTTGTACTTTATTTTATCGTATAAGTTGTACAATAAACAATAAATACAAATAAAAATATAATTATTGCTAATAGAGAATGGTACCGTTGAGCGGAAAATATATTATACTAGCTGAGCCCGCGGCTCCGCTCGCGTGAAATTCGTATTCCAAAGAAGAATGTAAGTAACTAAGGGCGAGGCCGAAGGCCGAGCTGCGTTCAAGTAATCGATAAACCTTCTTAAAGAAAGTAACTAACTAAGGGCGAGGCCGAAGGCCGAGCTGCTTTCAGGTAAACGATAAACCTTTCTCAAATAAAGGAAGTAAGGGCGAGGCCGAAGGCCGAGCTGCGTTCAGGAAGACGACAAACCTTCTGGAAGAAAGGAAGGAACTAAGTGCGAGGCCGAAGGCCGAGCTGCGTTCAGGTAAACCAAAAATCCTCTTCCGCCTTCGGGCCTCGCCCTTAAAGACTTCCTTTCTTCGATAGAATATAATATCGTTTACTCAATCTATTTATTTCATATAAATAAAAAAGTAATATTAATAACTAAATAATTAAACCTACCTAACAAACATTAAAATAACTATACAAACGGGCATTTTCAAATGTTCTTAGAGCACTTGCGGCATTACCCCGCTGGATGGCAAGGCTTACCCTTTGAATGAAGTACATGAGCCCTTGATGACGGGACACCAGTTGCGTCAACCAGCTCAAGCCTCTTTTGGCTTCACTGCTCCACAGACCGAGGGTTTCAACCGCAAACGCAACAAATTCGAAATCTTGAATTATATTTCTATATTTGCTGCGTTGGAGGCTCTCCGCCCCAGCCTCGGCCGCGCCAGCCGCTCTTGAAGATATCCTAACGTGACTTGGAGCCAATGTGAGAACAAAAGTGGCGTCCCACATCACAGAACTACCCTTAGTCCATGGCACTAAGGTCTCTAGCATCGGGCCTCTTGCCATCCAGCCGGGAATAACCGCGAGGATCTAGGATGCACGGCATATTTGCCGTTAGAAGCGTGGACTTTATAATAAAATTTAAATTAAATTAACTCAATCTTAATATTAATTAACTTTATTCGAGATGGTTTAGCTTCTTCCTGAACGCAGCTCGGCCTTCGGCCTCGCCCTTAGTTACTTGCTTTCTTCGAGATGGTTTATCATTTGTCAGAACGTAGCTCGGCCTTCGGCCTCGCCTTAGTTGCTTACTTTCTTCATGATGGTTTAGCTTCTTCCTGAACGCAGCTCGGCCTTCGGCCTCGCCCTTAGTTACTTGCTTTCTTCGAGATGGTTTTTCAATTATCCGAACGTAGCTCGGCCTTCGGCCTCGCCTTAGTTACTTACTTTCTTCAAGATGGTTTAGCTTCTTCCTGAACGCAGCTCGGCCTGCGGCCTCGCCCATAGTTACTTACTTTCTTCGAGAAGGTTTATGGTCTTCCAGAATAGAGCTTGGCCTTCGGCCTCGCCCTTAGTTACTTATTTTCTTCAAGAATGTTTTTCTTCTTCCTGAAATCAGCTCCGCCTTTCGCCTCGCCCTTAGTTACTTTCATCGAGAAAGAATATCGTTTACGTGAGCGCAGATCCGCCTTCGGGCCCGTCTTTAGTTACTTACTTTCTTTTTTTTAAATACGAATTTCACGCGAGCGAAGCCGCGGGCAACAGATATATAAATTTTATTGCACCAATGACAGCGACATAACTTCGACTTTCAATTATTATTTTTATATAATGAATGAAACAATTTGTCACCGGCCAGCTCACGTCGAGATGACAGTTCTCCGTTGTCAACATGACATTTAAAATTGTTTTTACCTTTACTTTGGACTACGTGATTTTAAACGCGCAATAATGTTTATAATTGTTAATTTTTTTTTATTTTTGTTAATTTTTTTTACGTATTATGTTAACCCGGCATATAAACTGCCACTATACAAAGTTTCGTCTAATTCCGTTCAGTGGTTTTTGCGTGATGCGCGTACAGACAAACAAACAAACAAACAAACAAAAATTTTAAAAACTGTTCTAACATGTTCAGTATCTCATTTTAAGCCACCCTGGTTAGTTTTTTTCCGAATACATTCAATGTACAGACTTTCTTACCTCTACGATTTTATTATATGTATAGATTAATTTCTATAGCTGGAATTTATTATTCACTTCTAGCAGCAAAGACACATACGCCACACACATACATCACATACGCCGAATCCCGACAATCGGGCTAAGCAGAGTAATCGGTGTTGTGCTGCAAGAACTATGGTAAATTAGAGCACAACACCGACCACAGCCAGCAATTTATCCGAAATACGGCTCTGCCAGTCACTCGCACGCGCCAGCCTCGCTGCGAGTGGCTCAAGCATTGTTACAGCCGAACCCTGGCATTAATTAATTTTCCACTTACGACCCGCCGCGGAGGCGCGGCCGCCTACATCCCGGTACGCGTTACAACTCATAAGGGCACATACTCAATTTGACTCTCAACTTTCAAGCATTCAACATTTTGTCAGCCTCGGTAGCTCAGTGGTGCGGTCGGTCGACTGTTGTTAAGCAACCCTGAGTACTTGGATGGGTGACCGCTCGACCGTTGGAGGCTGACCGTGACACAGATTACTTAATAGTTACATCGTAACAGATAAATCACTCCATACGAAAAGTTCCATACCTTCGGCTTTAATAGCCTAATGTTTCACGTCGCCAATCGCTGTGTGCGAAAATGGTTCGGATTCCACGTAAAACTGCAGGCCACTTCCCTTCTTACCTTACTAGGTGGTGGGATTTATCCCGCCCGGGTTGATACCACCGCGCTGAATGAAACGTCGGTCGAAACGGCTATGTAAATAAGTAGTTCGTGTTTTCCACCCAGTTCAGTGTAGCCGATATGAAATGAAGGGAAGCACTGACATGGCACCTAGTTCACGCGGTGTTATGGGCTGACATCAGGGACGTTGTAGATGATGTAGCCAACCGCGCCAGTTTCCATAAAACCTTTTTTTTTCACCATCTTGTAGCCCTCGTCGATACGCGTCATTTTGACACCCTAAATATTCACGTAACTTACGACAACAGGGCGAATTCGCACTCTCGCTTAAAATCGGGGACTATACTGAAGCGATTGAAAAGACATTTTTAATGTCAAAATGACAGCTTTCCGTCTCCAAATATGGACCCCTTTCGAATTCTGAAGTTGCGAAAACCTTTCCTTAACACTCTGCATACTCGTATATAGTTTAAACAAGTATTAGGTAAATATATACATGGATAGAAATGCTTTATTGCTACAAAACGTTTTACAGTAACAAATGATAAATAACTACATGTATTGTATGACAAAGGCTCTTTACACCTGATACACTTAAATTAATAAGTCTTTGTAGTCAGATCTCTCAGCAAAATTATTGTTAATCTTGCTCCCAAGCTGTGTTTTCGATTGTCGCTAGTCACTAAAGTACTTGTAATAATATGTATAAAAATCTACAGATCTCATACTATGCGCAACTATCAAAGGCATTGAAAATGTACATAATTTAGAAATAAAGCACACGATAAAATTTTACAAATTTGTTTTATTCAACGAAAAGAAACGATCGATCTTACAAACGATTGAGAACCAATTCTTTATCGTACCTACTGACGATAAAGTGAACTGAGCGCAGACTGACCTAGCGCGTAAGGGACCCGCTACCGCTACCGCCTACAGTTTTTGTCCGCCCGCCTCCTAAGATGGCTCAAACTGTAGCTTAATTCAATCCCGAGATTCCACTTTTTCCGTTTCTTGAATAGCTCAAAAAAAAGTTATTGGGAAATTCTCGAGCCAAGTTGGCGAAAAAATTTAGAATTTTTGACCAATTTTGGAAAATCTCAAAAAGTTACCGACCGATTTTGGAAATTAAAATTGCACTTTGAAGCCATCCGGCAGACGCACATTTTGACATTGGTCCCATCTGCGTACCGCTCATATCTATGAAACTACACAGGCAAATGTCACAATTTAACAAATCGGGGCATTATACTCACGAAAACATAAACATTTTCAATGTTAAAAAAAACCTGCGAAGTATCCTGTTGGTTCTTCTCCGTTGATATAATCGAATCGGATAGAACAAATTGTGACAAGTTCGAGTGCAGCCATATGAATGATCAATAAACAATACAATACAATATTACGTACATACAATCAATTTTTTTTTTCATCAACGCCGTTTCCATTGACACCAATGCATCGTCTCGAGCCTTCGTAAGGTGTAACGCCTATACTAGCCTCCTCCACCCCCTCTTGAGTTGTTTGGTTTACTGTTGTTTGTTCGACGGAACAGAGCCCTTTGGCTATTATTGTTTTTATATCTTTTTTAGGTAAATAAAAGACACTGGTCTCTCAAAAGCGTGAAAGTATCAACTTACATTCCCTTGTATTGCCCGAGGTGAAGTGAGATGTCTAATATTATTCGCTTTGTGTAATTTTAAAAATAATATTTTATTTCAGAGCTCTAATGGTATTAAATTTTAAGATTTTTTTACAACAGTAAAGTGAGAAGAATGTTTTGTTTTGCGTTATACAGGGTGTATCAGGATAGGTTTTCTAAACTTCAGGGTTCGAATGGGCCCATATTTGAAGACGAAAAGCTCTGAAACTTTTTCCCAGATTCGATCATTTTACAGTACTTTTTGGTGAAAATCTATTCTTCAAGATTTGGTGGATGGTTAACGTCCGCCTTTATGAAATAAAAAATAAATTCTAACTCATAAATAAAAATGGGTAGGTTGCACACATAACTAGTACAATTGAACTGCGTGTAGGTAAATTCCAAACACTGAAAGTTCAGTGACCTCAAAAGAAAAAGAGGACTGAATTAGTTCACTGCACTCTCCAGTCTCACTGTCCATCGAGTTTTTATTACAATTTCCAACTTTTGTATGACCAAAAAAACAACGGAATTTCGATTTGAGTTATAAGGATTTTTTTCTTCTTATAATGAGTACTTTCTATTCCTGAAGTTTCTCAAACCTATCCTGATACATCCTGTATAAACACGTTTACTTATATGACCAGAAATAATAAATGTAGTATAGTTTTTGACGTGTTGACGTCACGTCTTATAAATTGATGAACACCGGCTGCACACACGAAAAAGTGTCACGTTCCATCTGAGCCTGTGTGTGCGAGCGAGAGCGCGTAACAAGCGATAGAGAGGCACAATCGGTATAGTCAAAGTTACCATGGAAACGTCTTAAGCAGTATAACTGTCAAGATCAGACAACACAAGTTTATTGATGGCCATTCACAAGATGATTAATCTTTCTACTGGAAATATAATTACTGATCTTTGCTCTATGTACTACGATTATTCCACGTCATCACGTAAAACTATCGTCCGTAAACCGCCTTTACAGACAACCAATTTTTTTTTTTTTTTATGGAAACTGACACTGTTGGCTATATCACAAATTCTACATCCGTGATGTCAGCCCATAACACCTTGGTGAAGTGCCGTGGGTAAACCCTACCACCTAGTAAGGTAAGAAGGGAAGCAACCTACAGTTTAACGTGGAATCCGAACCACGGTCAGCCTCTAACGGTTGAGCGCTCACCCATCCAAGTACTGACCGCGCCCAGGTGCGCTTATGATCACGACCGACAGTCGGCCGACCGCACCACTGAGATACCGAGGATAAAATATTATACTAGCTACGAATAAATAAATTAGTCATAAAATAAAGATACAAAATTCTTTATTGCTCCACCATCACTAAGTGAGGACGCCTTGTCGTGGCGTGATGGCTTGCGAGTGCAAAGCTGTTTAACCTCTTATGACCAGAACTGGTGACTGACTCGTGGAAGGATAACGTAGCTAACACTTCACTAAGAGCTTCACCTGCGAGCATTGCAACGGGCGGCAAAGCTGCGGTCTCTATCCAGCCCATCCTCAAACCCAAAACCCAACCTTCACCAGCCTTCCTGCCACACCCCAATCCCATTCTGACCTGCGCTGCGGGGTGGTGTGTGACAGCCACTCCGTTTACGTCCGTCACCCGCGTGTTTGTGCCGTGCGTGGAGACCCGTGAGGGGGGAGAAGGGGATCCTGGTAGCTGAGCATCTCAGAGAGGTGCAACACGCTGCTTCGGCCCTAGATTCATCTCAAAACGGGAGGTCGCAGTGTAGCCGCACTGCGATCAATCGGCTGTGGTATCCCGTCGGAGGGCTGCTGGCTAGAACCCTCAGGGAGGCGCGACCGCAGTGGGCCGGCACGGTTTTGAGGCTTTGCTGTGACTGCCTAGCCCACTCCGCTGCTGTCACTCACTCGTGGTCGGGTCACCCAGAGCGTGGACCGCTCGTACCTCTTGCTTCTGGAGGACGAGCCGTTCCGAGTTCTATACTCCCTGGTGAACCTGGTGCTAAGGCATCCCCTATTGCGGAATCGGTAGTGGGTGGGAAGCCAGGGGGCGAAGATATAAAAACACACATGGATGAAGCAAATAAACAGTCACATAATAAAAAAAAAAAAAAATAAAAATAAAAAGGAAAAGATGTCGGAGACCTCGGCTACGGCCGTTACGGTCCCGGCCAATACATCGGGCGCAACAAAGCCCGTACTACCGATAGCCACTGCTAGCGCCTTCAACATGGGACAGCTAGCGGCAGCTATCTCTACAGAGCAAGCAGGTCTCTGCACTTGGGCAGAGACCGCTCGCCTACGAAAGAAACCGGCAAGTGCCAAGCGCCGCCAGCGACAGAAGAAGCAGGTGGCGCTAAAGCGCGAACGGTTGGAGCAAAGGAGGCAGGAGTCGGCTGGTCAAACTGTTCCAGCCACAGGGTCTGCCTTCCCTCCCACCCCCCAGACCGCCCAGCTGTCATTAGCCCTCGGGCTGAAGTACGGCAGGGAGGGGCACACTACCCCAATTGGTCGGGAAGGTGGGAGAACACTGCCGGTGGCCCCCGGCACCAGCACAGGTGGTTTTACCACACCATACAAGCGGAATCGGACCGATGAGGATCCATCACCGCGGGGGGGATCTAAGCGCCAACGGGACGAGGCAGGCCAACCCAGGCAGGTCTCGTACGCGGAGACGCTGAACTCCCACCTGAGGGTGGCGGTCACGATGGCCCCTTTCGCAGAATTCACTCCTGAACAGGCGGAACTAGTGAAAAAGACGCTTGAGAACAAAGCTTTCCTCGCAGCCTTGACCCCCAACACCGAGGGACTCCACTTCCGTGGTATGCCATTCGTGGGGGTGCTCAAACTGAGTTGCGAGGACGATTATACACTGCGGTGGCTGCAGCGCACAGTCGATGGGACTGAATCCCTATGGGAGGGGTGCAAACTCCAGGTGTGCAGGCAGGATCAGATCCCGCGCATGGCCAGGGCAGCTCTGTTTGTGCCCGATTATGAGGGTGGCATGACGGAGCTACAATTGGCCTTACAGAACCAAAATGCCTGGTACTGTATGCGCTCGTGGGACCTCACTTTCCACGAACGCAGAGGTGACCCGCCAGGCATCTTCCTCTGTTTTGGAATCCCCCTCAGGGAGGTCCAAAAGGTGCTGATGAGGAACAGAACGGTCTTCTACAAATTGGGTACTATTTACATCAGGTTCTTCGATGGGGGCAAGCTGAGCGATCAGCCGCCCAAATCAGTGATGGACTTTTTACACAAGGACAGAACCACAGAACAGACAGACACTGACACGGTGACGGAGGGGAAGGCAACCGCTGCCGAGGAAACCATGGTAGAGGATGCCCTCCTCAATTCGCCGGCGCAAACACCGGACCCAGCCATAGAAGAGGTTGCAGCCAGACGAACAGACAATCCCAGTCCAAGGGTCGGACTCGGATACCGACACGGATGACACCATGGTGGAGGAAGACGCGGTTGGAACGCACCAAAAGACAGGAGGGGGGGGGGGGGGGGGGGGGGGGGGTTATAGGCCCATAGTTCCAATGGCGTCTAAACCTCACACACCAAATAGAACACACATAATACAAGCCAATCTTCAGCACAGCCAGGTGGCTACGGCCACCCTGCGCAGACAGCTGGAGACGAGCACGCGTACCATTGCCCTAATCCAAGAACCGTGGATCAGGAGTGGCAAGGTCTCGTATGTGGTCTCGGAAGCTTGGGGGGCACAATATTCCAAAATGTAAATGACAGTGCCCAAGGCCCAAGAACATGCATCTACGTGCCAAATTGTATAAAGGCTGAGATGATTACACAGTTCTGCTCCAGGGACCTAACATCCATCAGAGTCCGGGGGGAGACCAAGACAGAAGTACCGCAAGTGGTGGTAGCCTCAGCCTACCTGCCAATAGACGCTGCTGCTCCGACGCAAGAACTGGTGGACCTGGTTGCCTTCTGTGAGGAAGGCAAACAACAAATCATCGTCGCAGCAGACACAAACGCCCACCACACGATCTGGGGGAGCTCCACCACAAACAAAAGAGGTGAGGATTTCTCAGACTTCTTATTTTGCACTACCCTAAACATCTTAAACACGGGAACAGAACCAACTTTTGTCACTTCCAGATGCCAGACAGTCATAGATGTCACACTAGCCTCAAACGAGACTACAGAGCACATCTGTGGCTGGCACGTATCAGAAGATGCATCCTGCTCGGACCATAGATGGATCTGTTTCGACTTACATGTGAGCTTTCAGGGACCAGCACCCAGGAGGTTCCCAAGGAAAACGGACAAAGCCAAATTCCTTGGCGGTGTACGAGACAGAATAGGCGATGGTGAAGCACCAGGGCCCATAGAAACGACGGATGAGATAGAATCGTGGGTAAATACCATCACTTCTACGCTCATCGAAAACTACCACCTATCCTGCCCGCTAAGGGAATGCTCCAGCACCACCGGCAAAAGCAAAAGTTGGTGGAGCCCTAAGCTGGAGCAACTCAAAAGGAAGGTAAGAAAACTCTTTAATAGGATAAGAAACACACGAACTGATACAGACTGGGGGCGCTATAAGGCGGCACAGTCGGAGTACAACAAGGACATCAGGGCGCACAAAAGACGGTCGTGGAGAGGCTTCTGTGAAGGTATAAAAAGAACAAGTGAGGCAGCCAGAATCAAGAAGTTACTCTCTAACGACCGAAGGGGCACCCTGGGAAACCTGAGGAAGTCAGACGGGACATACACACAGGACGATTCGGAAACATGCGAGGTATTACTGGAAACCCACTTCCCAGGACTGCACCTTAGTCAGGACGCGGAATGGGTGGATCTGGAACACAATGCCCCCACAGCACCAGAATGGACATCAGCCGAAAGAATAGTCACCGACAACAAGGTGAGATGGGCTGTAAACAGTTTCCAGACCTTCAAGGCAGCAGGCCTCGATGAGATCTTCCCGGGGCTCATGCAGTGGACCATAGACATCACAACACCCATACTAGTCGACATATTTAGGGCGTGCCTTGCGCACAAATATGTCCCCAGACCATGGAGAGAGGTAAAAGTAGTGTTCCTTCCAAAGCCAGGTAGGGACGACTATACGCTGGCAAAATCGTATAGACCGATCAGCCTGACCTCCTTTCTCCTTAAAACCCTGGAAAGGCTCTGCGACAGGGAAATCAGAGACATAACCACAGTCAGAAATCCCCTTCACGCTAACCAGCATGCCTACACTCCAGGAAAATCAACAGAATCTGCACTACACTGCGTGGTATCAAAGATAGAAAGTGCCATAAGCAATAAAAACTCAACCCTAGGAACCTTCATTGACATAGAAGGTGCCTTTGACAAAACTACCTTCACCAGTATCAGAGCAGCCCTAGCTAGATTTGAAGTCGATCCAACAATCACAAACTGGATCGATAACATGCTCAAGCTTAGGGCCGTCCAATTCACTATTAACGACACAACGAGGGGGGTGGTAGCTAGGGGCTGCCCCCAGGGCGGCGTACTGTCGCCCCTACTCTGGAACTTAGTAGTTGATGATCTCATTAGGCAACTGAACGAGAATGGCTACTATACGATAGGATACGCAGACGACCTGGCAATCCTAATAAACGGATTATTTGAGGGAACCCTGTGCAATATGACTCAGGGCGCCCTCAGGATCGTCGAAAAATGGTGTAAGGACTATTCACTTAATGTTAACCCCAGCAAAACAGAAATGGTCCTCTTCACCAACAGAAGGAGACTAGGCGATATGCAGCTGCCCAGACTCTTCAACACACAACTGACTTTATCGACAGAAGTAAAGTATCTAGGTGTAATCCTAGACTCCAAACTCAACTGGTCAAAACATCTGGAACATAAGCTAAAGAAGGCGAGCATATCTTTCTGGCAATGCCAGAGGCTCATGGGTAAATCATGGGGTCTCCAGCCAAAGATATCTCTCTGGTTATACACAGCAGTCATCAGACCCACGGTAACATATGGTGCAGTAGTCTGGTGGCCCAGAACAAAGCTGAGCACAGGAGTCGAGAAGCTACAGCGACTCCAAAGACTGGCGTGTGTGGCAACAACAGGATGCATGCGCACAACACCGACTACAGCTATGGAGGTAATACTATCTTTAGTACCGCTAGACCTGTATGTACAACAGGAGGCTGCGTCAGCGGCAGTGAGACTCAGAACTCTGGGACTCTGGCACACTAACGCCACACTGCCACAAGCGAAGCTTCTTCAGAAGGTAACAGCGGAGATACCGCTATTGGCGGCCTGCTGTGACCGCATACCCAAACTGTACGTATTTGAGAGATCATACACCATCAACCTGGTCGGAGAGGCCAAAGACCAATCAGAGGAGCTACGCATTTATACCGATGGCTCCAAGACGAAGACAGGCACAGGTGCCGCAGCGCACTCCCTGGACCTAAACATTAACAGGTATACCTACCTTGGGCAACACAATTCAATATTCCAGGCAGAATGTGTCGGGATCATTGAAGCAGCTACAATAGTGGCCCAGCGGAACATGGAGGGACACAGCATCAAGATACTGTCGGACAGCGCCTCAGTACTAGCGGCGCTGAACGGCAGTATAATGAGCTCAGGACTAATCCGTCAATGTCACCTCGCGCTGGAGGCCATTGCTACAAGAAACAAGGTAACGCTACAGTGGATAAAGGGACACAGCGGATCCCGGGGGAACGATGCTGCTGATGAACTCGCGAAGAGGGGATCCAGCAGCAAACCTGAAGGACCCGAACCTCTAGTACCACTACCACACAACCAACTAAAAAGTTGGTTACACAAACGTACGTATCAACTACACACAGACAGATGGGCAGCGGGCAGTGACTGCAGACAGGCGAGGGAGGCAATGGCAAAGCCGGACCTCCGGCTCGCCAAGACACTGCTCCGTGTCCATAGATCAAAATTACGCATAGTGATAGGTATGCTTACTGGTCACTGCACACTTAACAGACACCTTTATGTAATTGGAGTAACGGACAGTCCACTGTGCAGAGCATGCCTGCAGGCGGACGAGACACCCGCCCACGTGCTGTTGGAGTGCGAGGAGTTGGCAGACATAAGGGCGAAGGAGCTGGGAGGCCCTACTACACTTCAAGAGGCGTGCCAAGACCCAAGGAGAGTGTGCCGCCTCCTGGAAGAACTCGGCTGGTTGGATTAAGGCCGTAGGACGCGCAAAAGGCCTGCATGGAAGCGGGCTTACGCGCGGAGAACGAGTCCACTATCATCATCATCATCATCATCTTTATTGCTCCAGTAAACATTAAACAGTAACAAATACATTGGAAAATTTACATAAGGTGCAAAGGCGGACTTATCCCTTACAGAGATTTCTTACAGTCAACCTTTGGATGTTTGAGATTCGATAATATAGTGGAATGTAAGTAGGTAGTAGCAAAAGAGTTTCGTGACAATTGAAGATAAAAATAATAATAAGAATACTTATTAATACATACATACATAGGGCACACTAAAAGTTTCCGGAATTGGCCACTTACATAAACAATATTTAAAAAGTAATTACAATATTTGAAAATGGAACTCTTTGGCTGTAGAATGCAGTTTGTTTCATGTGACTGTCAATTGTTTTTACATTGTGGCGCCATTTTAAAAATTGCGTGTCTACATTAACATGGATTTAACCCGGGAAAATTTTCGTAGTATGATTTTCTACGATTTTAAGTGTAATTTGACAGCTCATCAGAGCCTCGCTCGGCTTCAATCTGTTTTTGGCGATGAAGCACCATGCAAGACGACTATTTATTGCTGGTTTGCAGAATTCAAGCGCGGTCGTGTCAATCTGAGTGACGAATCTCGCGATGGTCGCCCGTTCACCGCTGTGAACAACAAAAACATCGATGCTGTGCGCCGTATGATCGAAACAGACAGGCATGTGACCTACCATGAGATTCGGGTATCCTTAGACATAGGCATGAGTCAAATACAATCAATCCTACACAAACATTTGGGTGTGAGAAAGCTGTGCTCGCGGTGGATCCCACACAATTTGACCGAGGCTCAAAAAACGCACCGCGTCACTTGGTGCAATGCCATGCTTACCAGATTCAACAAAGGCGCTTCAAATTTGGTGTGGGACATAGTAACAGGTGACGGCACCTTGTGACTTTTTTCTGTTCCCAAAAATTAAGAACCAATTACGCGGTCAACGATTTTCATCACCAGAAGAGGCTGTCGAAGAATATGAAAAACACGTTTCTGAGGTCACCACGGAGGAGTGGCACAAAAGTTTTCAAAATTGGATTAATCGTATGAAAAAGTGCATTTACGCAAAGGGAGAATATTTTGAGAAACAATAAATTCATTTTTGACCTTTAATAGTATTTTATTCCTATTAATTCCGGAAACTTTTAGTGTGCCCCACGTATAAGTACATGCTAGTAAAATATAAGCCATACATGTTTAATACATATAAATTACTAAATATATAGAATATTATATACAAATAAATAAAACAATTAAACTAAGGCCAAAATTAATGGAAATATACTCCTAATATTATTGAATATTATATAAATAATGTATTTACATTAAACTTAACAATCATATTTATTTACTTAGCAAGAATACCTTTTTGCTTGAGGTTGCGATAGACGGACACCTGAGTGATTGTATAAGAGTCCAGCATTGCTGGTGAAGCAAGGGAGTAGGTATTTCATTCTATCTATCTACCGGGTATACACATAAACCTATCGTGGAGCTTTCATTAAGGCAATGGAAGGCATTGCCTAGCCTAGGCATTGCCTAGCCTAGGTCATTTAGAGTAAAATGTCTAGATTTATTTTTTCTATCAGGTGACTTTCTATACAAAAATAAACGCTAACTACAAAATTTTAAAATTTTCATGCAAAATAAAAAAACCAAGAAAATTAATATTTGAATAAGTATTGGGTTTGTAAAAAAAAATATTTTTTATCTCCAAATATCCTGAGGGAACGTTAGTGTACGCCTTTATAAATACCCTGTATTATTTATCAAAATAATTAAAGAAAAAATCACTGAAGGCGTTCAATTTGATCAGTGATTCGTGGCTTTCTCGTGAATTTTTTTTTAATTAAAAATATTATTTAATTAAATGATATTCTCTCGGCGAAAAACGATATTAACGTCGGAGGGTCGAAAACCAATTACGTATAAAGCCAAGCTTTTCAAGAGATTGAGCAAATAAATACACAATTTTTTGGTCACGTTATGTAAATTTTGCTTCTCGTCTTCGAGGCTTCCGTGAGTCCGGGCTAGCGTGAAATGTGAAAATTGTCTGTATATCTGATAGCAATACGGAACGTGGCAGTCAGTCAGACAGATATAGAGAAACATTGCAGATAATATTGTTTTTGAATTTATTTAAGTACATAACCCTAATAAGCCTAAAAAGTATTAAATATTATTTTGATCTTGAGTAGAAGGCGGTACAAAAGCACAAATGGATCCATCTATAAATTTTCTCAGGTGTGCACCGCCTTTTATTCAAGAACTCAAGATCAATATTATTGAATACTTTTAGGGTTTGAAGTCGGTTCAATGTTTTTTTAAACAGTTTTTTTATTTCACACTTTTTACTAATATCACATAGCTAATATTAAAATCGGTTGACGGGAAGTGGGTGATCGAGAAATACCTTAGTGTGAAAGTGTTCATCCCTTAATTTCCCACCCTTAGCGGTGGTAGTCTTTCATAAAATTTATGAAAGGACCACCCCTGAGCCTACTCATGAAAAAATAATCATTAAAATCGATTGAGAATTGGCGGAGAAATCGAGTAACATAAAAAAAAACGTACAGACGAATTTGAGAATCTCCTCTTTTTTGGAAGTCGGTTGAAAAACGGGCCAAGTGGGAGTAAGACTCACGCATCGAGGGTTCCGTACCACAACGTAAATGGCCGGTTTTTAGAGCTCTAAAGGTGTTCAAGGTGAGAGGTGGCTATCCTGTCGCCCTTTAGTATAGTTAGTGGTAATATATTATCTTTATACAGTACCTCCTTGGTATGTATAGGTGTGTGTATAACTGATTGTCAAAAGAATAGTTTCAAATGAAAATGTTTAATATAAACTATTTATACAGCCTTCGCTGCGCGAGTAGAAAGTGCGTGGCCCTCTTAAATTTATTATCTTCAAGTACCAAGTTAGATAATTTTTCACTACCCGACAACGCGCGCTTCGCATCGACGGCAAACCTATTCAGTTTCATAACCTCTTCTCACGCTAGGGATCGCTAATTTGAGGCTAATGTCTTCCCCGAGGAATGCGGCGAGTCCGAGAATTTCTTTGAACAAACCTTTTGAACCTTTAAAATTGCGGGATAGAGTAAAATTATATTGATATAATAAAAAAATAAAATAACTACACACACAAACACCACACGCTGTAGCCCGACAATCGGTGAGAGTAGAGTAATCGGTGCTGTGCTGCACAACACTGACCACCACGTTTTGCAAAGTATTCGGACAATATAACTATCAAGCAGCCAGTAAGCATGAAACCCACCTTATGTATGACTTGGTGGCTAGCCTATCGCCCGTTAGTACGGCACCTTGTCCTTATCCCTTAGTCGCCTTTTATGACATGCACGGGGAGCGATGCAGGGGGGCCTGATTAGGCTATGATTAGACGTTGCGCTTTTCATCTTCGATAGGTACACCTATCTATGTTATTTTATTTTATTTTATTCTAATTCAATAGGAACTGATACAGACACAGAATATAATATGTGTAGTAGGGTACAGAAGATTATAAAATAAACATATCCTGCCTCCTCCACATAGTTCTCCAAAACATAAGTGAGAAATAAACAATGGCTTAAGAAGATCACAAGCGAAAGCAAAATATAACATAAATTAAAACGAAAGCAAAAAAAAGAAATCAGAGATCAATTTCCACACATACAGAATAGTCAAAGAGATAAAAAATTTACTTCAAATTTAAGTATGGCTAAATAATACAGTCGTTTTGAAGCAGTTTACGAACACTGATTTTATATGAATGACCTGATTTCCAAAACATGTCGACCGTGCTCAACCTCTTATTATAGGTATCACACAATCGACGAGTCGGAACTCGCATGCCAGCGTTTGTGGAGGCTACGCTCACGTGAAATAAGGTTCCAGAGCGAGTAATTTTACCAGGCACATGAAAATCAACAAGGCTCAGTAAATCGGGACAGTCGTATGCACTCACGCATATATTACGCAGAACTGATGCGTCCAGCATCACACGTCGGGTAGACAGTTTAGGCAGTTGACTGTTAAATTATCATACGATTCTTTAGGGTAAGCTAGTCGGAAGTTCTTGGCGCGCAGGAACTTTTTTTGTACCATTTCAATTTGGTCTGAGTATTTCAAATAATGGGGATTCCAAATAGCTGAAACATATTCAAGTTGCGAACGAACCAGGGCCTGATAAAGAATTCTGTAGGTTTTATGACTTCTAAATTGTTTCGTAGATCAACAAATCCCATCATTTGGTATCCCTTAGTCGCTATGGTTTTAACGTGTTTATCAAAGACCGACATAAAAAAAAGGAGGTTATCAATTTCACAATATTCGTATAGGTAAGTATAAGTATAATAGAGAAACAAGCTGCGTTCAGGAAGACTATAAACCTTCTCAAAGAAATTAAATCATTGAGGGTGAGGCCAAAGGCCGAGCTGCGTTCAGGAAGACTATAAACCTTCTTGATGAAAGTAAGTAACTGAGGGCGAGGCCGAAGGCCGAGCTGCGTTCAGGAAGACTAAAAACCTTCTCGAAGAAAGAAACTAACTAAGGGCGAGGCCGAAGGCCGAGCTGCGTTCAGGAAAACTATAAACCTTCTCGAAGAAATTAAGTCATTGAGGGTGAGGCCAAAGGCCGAGCTGCGTTCAGGAAGACTATAAACCTTCTTGATGAAAGTAAGTAACTGAGGGCGAGGCCGAAGGCCGAGCTGCGTTCAGGAAGACTAAAAACCTTCTCGAAGAAATTAAGTAATTGAGGGCGACGCCGAAGGCCGAAGGCCGAGCTGCGTTCAGGAAGACGATACCCTTTTCAAAGAAAGTAAATAACAGAGGGCGAGGCCTTAGGCCGAGCTGCGTTCAAGAAGACCATAAACCTTCTCGAAGAAAGTAAGTAACTAAGGGCGACCAACGCAGCTCGACCTTAGGCCTCGCCCTAGTTACTTACTTTCTTCGAGAAGGTGGAAAGTCTTCCTGAACGCAGCTCGGCCTTCGGCCTCGCCCTTAGTTACTTACTTTCTTCGAAAAGGTTTATACTCGTCCTGAACGCAGCTCGGCCTTCGGCCTCGCCTTTACTATGTTACTTACTTTCTTTGAGAATGTTTATTGTTTATCCGAATCCAGTTAACCCTCCGGCCACGGCCTAAGTTACTTACTTTCTTTTTTTGAAATACGAATTTCACGCGAGCGAATCCGTGGGAAAAAGCTATCGATATTATTACTCTCCCTCTCCCTCTCCCTCTCCCTCTCCCTCTCCCTCTCCCTCTCCCTCTCCCTCTCCCTCTCCCTCTCCCTCTCCCTCTCCCTCCCCTTCCCCTCCCCCTTTAAAGAAAACTGGATGGTACGGAACCCTCTTTACGCGAGTTCGACTCGAACTTGACCACTTTAAAAAAAAATGTTACCATGTTTTATACACTTAATTTACGTGAAAACGTAAACGAAAATCCCAATGCTTCTAGTTCTCACAGAAAACGCGATGGTACGGAACCCTGTTTACGCGAGCTCGACTCAAATTGACCACTTTTAAAAAAAATTATGTTACCACGTGATATACACTTAATTACAGGAAAACGTAAAGGAAAATCCCAATCCTTCTAGTTCTCACAGAAAACGCGATAGTACGGAGCCCTCTTTACGCGAGCTCGACTCGAACTTGATCACTTTTTTTTTAAATTATGTTACTCCGGGATATACACTACCCCTATACGAAGTTTCGTCAAAATTCGTCCAGTCGTTCAGGCGTGAAAGAGGAACAAACAAACAAAACATACTTTCGCATTTATGATATTAGTGAGAAGTGAGAAGATAATATGTATTAAAAAATACCCTGTCAAGCTTCTTGCCGGTTCTTCTTCGTGGGTGTAATCGAACCGGACAGAACAAAAAAACAAAAGACGGTTGGAACAAAATCATCGTTATTATGTACAGAATTACACAACGTACCTATATCAACTCTAAGCCTATGTGCGAGTACTTAGCTTTGTAAGAATCAAGATTTATTTTTTATGGAAACTGACACGGTTGGCTACATCACCTACAACATCCGCGATGTCAGTCCATAACACCGGGTTGACTAGGTACCATGTCCTAATGCTTTCCTTCATTTCATTCCGGCTACACCTAACTATTTTTATAGCCGTTTCGACCGACGACGTCGTTCCTTTCATTGCGGTGGTATCAACCCGGCCGGGATAAACCCTACCACCTGGTAAGGTAAGAAGGGAAGGGACATACAGATTTTACGTAGAATCCGAATCACGTTCATTTCTATTAGTTGTTTAGCGACCGCAGCCTATGTTTCATAATCATATTCCCATGAATTCCATTTCGTTTGTGAGATAAGCAACGCACGTTAGCCAAAACAGAATCAGAATCAATTCGCAGAAGCTACAGCCGGCCCGGGCTCAGTTTATTTCCATGCTTTTTTTAAATCTCGTAATTATTTCCCGGGCGTGGAATCCATTAGGGAAAATTGCAGGAGTTAATTCTGAGATGAGCCTTCTTTTTAGGGTTCCGTACATCGGGATTAAAAGACGGAACCCTTATAGCATCACGTTGTTGTCTGTCTGTCCATTAATAATTTTTTTCTCAGGAAAACGGATAAAGATATTATGTAGTTGAAAGTGATGTAAAATACTCAGGTCTTCAACCACATAGTCCTGTAAAAAATTCAAGCTTATAACTCAATGCAATATAAAGATATGCTACCTTAAAAAAATATTATCCCTATAATGAAAAAAAAAAACCGGCCAAGTGCGAGTCGAACTCGGACACCGTGGGTTCCGTATCGCCATGTCATGGTCTGCACCACTCACGCCACCTATGGCGTGTTTATGAAATGCTTCATATTAGTTAAAATTCACGATTAGAAATTAATGCTTCATACTCTTCGGTAGATGGCGCGCGCGATTAAACTTTTTAGTTTCTTCTATGGAACCCCCGTGAATTTTTTACTTTTTCTTATTTTTATTATTTGTTGTTATATCGGCCATAATAACACATAATCTGTGAAAATTTCAACGGGCTAGCGATTACGGTTCAAGAGATACAGCCCTCGGACAGACGGACAGGCGTGCGGACGGACAGACAGATAGACCGACGGCGTAGGCTTAGTAATAGGGTCCCGTACCTGCTACGGAACCCTAAAAATCACTCTTCAAGAAAAAACATTCAGGCCTGGTCAGAGCATTAAATGTGTCACCACGAAAGTGTTATCAATTGTCATACTCCATACATTAGTTTTGTGTGCAGAATTTTTATATTATTTTCTATGAGAGAGTGCCTCTATTTGTTTGTTCATCAAATAGAGGCACATTCTGGCACCAAACTCGTACTTCTCGTTGGCCTAGAATTTAGTTTAATTTTTTTTTCAAATTCGTCGGTAACACCATATTTTGTATATTTTGTACCGTGTGGGGCCGGTACTTTAAAAGAATAGCCCCACTGCATCTCTCCCCGTGTATGTCGTAAAAGGCGACTAAGGGATATGACTCCCTTCTTATATTACTAGGTGGTAGGGTTTAACCCGCCCGGGTTGGTACCACCGCACTGAATGAAAGGTCGGTCGAAACGGCTATGTAAATGGTTTGTGTTTTCCGTCCAGTTCAGTGTAGCCGGCACGACCGAAGGGAAGGCTGACGTGGCACCAAGTTCACCCGGTGTTATGGGCTGACATCACGGATGTTGTAGGTGATGTAGCCAACCGTGTCAGTTTCCATAAAAAAAAAAATATATATTACACAGGCATTACGATCTTACTATAATTCCTAGATTATACATATACGGAATATAATACAATAATTTCCCGTTTTCCCCTACACATTATCTATCATTATTACAATACCTGAAGCTTGCAATGATGAAAATGACATTACAATTAATTCTCAAAATGAAAATTTTAAATTTGCAAAAGTTTAAATTTAGCTCGAAGAACGATCGCAAAGTAAAAGTGGAGAACGCAATCCGAAATAATTAATTTCTAATTCTAAGTTAAATTATAGTCGGTACGGGACCCTGGTCGTGCGACTCCTACTCACACTTGACCGTCGTTTTTATATGGATGTTTACTTTGTACGAGAGCGGATACGAAGGCTTTGTAGGCTTTGGCTTCTCTTCGCAGTGATCTATGAGAGGAGTGCGGTAAAACACTGGTCAAATATGTACAGGGAGATCTTTCAGAATTATCAAAACCGTGGCCTTGGTTCGGATTCCGAGTTAAGCTATTAACAGACGTTCCGATTTGGTTGGACCCGAAAACGACCCGACCAAGTCAGGGCCGACGTGGGACATTGCTACAGACGTTCCGACGGTCAGCAATCCAACCGTCAGTTGCCTATTGCTTAAGTCTAGCGAAGTACCAGGGCATAAGAAATGGTTAGGAGTTCGCCGTTTGAAGTCTCTACCGCATAAGTACTAACGATTAGGATGGGTCAGAACGCCACGAGATCGAAGTTGGGCCTCCAAGAACCTCCAGACGTGCCGACTTGGTTGGACGGTCGGCTGGTCGGATGCGCAGGCGAGCCGACAGCCGACCACGTTCAACCATTAATAATAATAATTATGTCGGACCGACCACCTTTTACACGTTCCGTTTTGGTCGTGGTCGGGTGGTCGGCTCCAACCAAGTTGGAACGTCTGTTACTAGTATTAAACTGTAACCTTCCCTTCTTACCTTACTAGGTGGTAGGGATTATCCTGGCCGAGTTGGTACCACTGCACTGAACGAAACGTCGGTGGAAACGGCTAATGTAAATTATTCGTGTTTTCCGTCCAGCTCAGTGTAGCCTACACGAAATGAAGGGAAGCACTGACATGGCACCTGGTTCACCCGGTGTTATGGGCTGACATCACGGATGTTGCAGGCGATGTAGCCAACCGTGTCAGTTTCCATAAAAAAAGAACCGTTCAGTCCGCCTTCAAGCCGGACTAACACATCCTCGGTGGTGAAATTGGCTGTGCCTGAAGCTCCCGTACCTGCCTCCGTACATGCGCTCGAGCACAGGTACCCAGTTTGGGTGAAAAAAAAAAGTATGACCCGGTGAGCCGTTGACAAAGTGAGCTATTAGCACGAGCATGCTAAATAAATTGCTCGAGAAATAATAGTTTGTTGACTAAATGAGCTATTGAGATAATGAGGTAGCTGTTAATAAAATTACCTAATTAGCATTATGGGTTGTTAAAATTATTTCATAATGCATTTTGAACAAAATGAGCTATAGATATGTTCATTAATTTATTTATTTACTTTTTTAAATCAAATAAATGTCACAGGCTTACCTTACCTAACCTAACCTAACCTAACTAATGTGTTCCCTAGATTATGTCGTTCTTATATTTCAACAAACTATTGCTAAATACATACATCATCATCTCTGGCTCTGTCGAATTGTATTTTATTTATTACTAGCTTTTGCCCGCGGCTTCGCTCGCGTGAAATTTGCATTAAAAAAAAAGAAAGTAAGTAAGCACGCTACCATACCTTTATTTCGGCGGGCGGAACAATGCGTCTCTCCCCCTGCATGCCGAAAAAGGCGACTAAGGGATAAGGAGCAGGTGACAAGGAAAGGGCGATAGGCTAGTCCCCTCTCATCTTGGCACAGTCCTTCCACCGAGTCACGCAGCATGCTGCTTGATAGTTATCTTATCGATTGCAGCATGGTGGTATGTATTTTGAAATACTACGTGACAAGGTGAATACCAACCAACCAATTTTTTATTTTTTTTATTTTTTCATTTTAATTTTCATATTAACTTATTCATTTTCATTCATTTTCATTTTCATTTCATTTAATATTACCCAGAATTCAGCAGTCTGGTGAAAATATCAATACATCGGCATACCAACCAACAGCTCCCAGTTCCGATTCATTAGATGGAGACTGGCGCAGGAATAGAGCATTGAGGGGAAGTGTGTGTGCGACGCGACGCCGCGCGAGGAAGGAACCGAATGCCCGGGAGTGCTGCCCCAGTCGAGCTCCAACATGCACCGCAGTAAACTCAGGATGGCGCCTGCGCACGCTAGTATCGATTACCAATTAATATCTATTAGAAATTATCGCGTGAAATTCGTATTTTAAAAGAAGTAAGTAAGTAAGAAAGAGGGCCGAACTGCGTTCCTGCGTTACCTTTATTTCGTCGCGCGGAAAATTCGGTTTTTATGAGAGCCAGTGGCGGCTGGTCCTAAAGTGTGCTCGTGCGCCGCTCGTCTTCACTTCACTCAAAATAAATAATATCTTACAACATACCTACATTAAAACCAAAGAGTTTGTATTACGTCGCTGCGCTCCTATAAGCGACGTAATGCAATCTCTTTGATTAAAACCATAAAGATCGTACTCCAAATAAATACGAATGTGAATTCGACCTTATTTTATAGATCACAAGGCACGTTTTTGCGACTAAACCCGTGCCATCGCTAGCGCGCCGCGCCCCGTGCAGAATCAAAAACGCACGCCGATCTCCCATACTGAATGTATGGGGATCGGCAAAACACCGCTGGCGCGTGAGACAACAGATACTTCATAGAAACAGTATGGGCCGAAATGGAGCTCTACGTGCGGCGCACGAGCGCCAAACAAGGACACTATATCGTGAATAGCCGCGCGTGCGACACATCGCGAGCGATTCGTTTTGCACGAGTCCGTCTACCTCAGCCGTCCCGCTGTCATGTGATGTCACATACCCGTTAGCGCGCGAATATTTAAAATGGGATATGGTTAGGTTTTGTGCTTTCTGTCACGTGATACTTTGAAATAAGTGGTGCCGATATTTGCCTAAGTGTTGGTTAAAGGTAAGGCTTTACAATCCGTGATCCCGGGTTCAATTCCTACTTTTCCCACGTTCAACCGGAACATTAGATCCTTTTTATTTACACTAAATAAATCAATTAGTTTGTATGAAAACTGTACCATTTTATTTAAACTTTCTTGTTACTATTAATCCCAATAATCATTTCCTAAATTTAATGTAGTGGCCGTTACAACATCCTGTATATATTTTTTGTAAGTATTTCAATGTTATATTAGAACCCACATCACATTCATGAAACGATATTAGCCTACCGACAGCCTCGGGTGGCGGGCACGGCCTAGAAAGCACTTTTTATGTCTGCCGGCAGGATATTGACGCCTCTTCACGGCTTCCCGCCGCGCCTCCGCCCTCCATCGCCCACACTCCGCCGCGCGCCGACACAGAATATCGACTAAAGATGTTGAAGTAGAAGTACCAGTCAGTGAAACCGTGTTAAATTATGTTCCGCATTAAGCAAATAGGTGCATATACAATACATACATATCACACACGCTGACGGGATAAAACAAAAACTATGACGAACCATATTGAATATGCATCTGCCTCAATGTAATATTGTTATTGTTGTGTGTTCTTTATGGCGAAATAAATATCTGAATCTGAATCTGAGTCTTAACGTTGGACGAAACATTTTACTTACAGTAAGTCTTACGTGTAATTATTTTGTTATTAATTTCGTTTAACAAATATTTTCTGAAAATCATTGTTAAAATGTTAAATTGTTTTGATCGGTTCAAATTTAACATTTTAACAGTGTCTGTTTTAAATCACCATTATACCTATCGGAAAAACCTTGATTTTGGTAAATATTTGACCAATACATTGTTCTTTCACTTACAACACTACACTTATGTTAGCTTGTCGTAACATGGTGAACTAAGTGGCATGCATTGACTTATTATTTATATTTACAAAGGCTCTATACACCTCATTTTATTTATACTTTTACTTTTAACTTTACTTTTATGTGGTCAGAATTATTAAGCTTAAATTATAGTTATTGTAGCTCTCAAACTATATTATTTATTAAGTTAATTTTATTTAATTAGTTTTACTCATTAAGAAGGTAACTTGTTTTACTATCCAATAAATACATGCATTTCCTATCGAAAAACATAAACCATCGTGCGCTTTCCATATAAGTATATTTCTTTATTCGCTGAGCGCCGCGCCGCCGCCGCTGCCACCGTCGCCGCCTCCGCCCTCGGCTCGCCGCCCTCCGCGCGCCGCCCTCCGCGCGCTCGCGCCTATTCAGCCCGGGCGGAAGAGTAAATTATAGAGTGAGTGGGTTCTGACTTGATTTTTATTGTGATTTCTGATTACTTTTTATAAGTTCGACCTGGATATATCTATGCGGGCGCATCCTGCGGTGAAAAGCGTATAGGAAATTTAATTATTTTTATGATGAAGCAAAATTATGTTCCGATGGAACACTTACACACTTTACAATGGAATATTGAAATTTCAACAAATATTACATAAGGTGATGTTTCAGTTTTAGTATTTAATTTTATTGAAAGTTTATACATATATATATTATAATAAATATTAAAAACACTCTCGCGTTTTTTCAACCACTATGTGGTGTTGTATTATTTTGTTTTATACATTATGTACACTTCTCAAATATTTCGGCGCTTGCCGTCGTCAGTAAGTAAAATTATAATATAGTAATGACAGTTATTTGAATAATGAATGACAGGTGATCGTGATAGCTGCGTGTGCGACAAAAAAAAAACAAACCTGCTTTTAATGAGAAATATTAAGTCCTGGTGAATGATAAGCTCCTAATGACCAAATATATGATACTGTGGTTTTAAATCTATTTCGGCTATTGGTGGTGTAAATGATTTTATGATTCTTAAGAGAAGCATGTATTAAAAGATTTCTGGTGTGTTCTGGTATGACGTGGAATGGGTAATGGGGATTCACTGCAGACTCAGCTACATTTTTTTTTGTCGCACACGCAGCTATCACTATTACCTATCATTCATTATTCAAATAACTGTCATTACTATATTAAAATTTTACTTACTGACGACGGCAAGCGCCGAAATATTTGAGAAGTGTACATAATGTATAAAACAAAATAGTATTTAATTTTACTATCAAAACAACTTAGCCAATTCCGTTTCAGATTCTGATAATATTAATATCATATACCGTGTGGGGCCGGTACTTAAGAAGAATAGCACCACTACATCTCTCTCCGTGCATGTCGTAAAAGCTGACTAAGGGATATGTTCGAGGAAAAAAAAGGTAAAATTCGTTTTTACTTTCAATAAAAAAAAACATGTTCTTTTAAGGTGAGACCACGCCGTATTTAGTCTTAATAAAATAATTAAATTCGAAAAAAATTATAAAAAACCAATAAAATTAACAGCGTCAACTAATCACAAAATTTAAATTCCAATATAATACCAACCGCGTCGGGGTCTATAAAAAAGTGCACATTATGAACTTTAGAAAAACATACAGGTGCCTAGAGCATATTGCCTCATCATAAAATGTACTACCGCGCCCTGCGCGCCACCGCCGCACCAATTACTTTATCGCTCTTTCCCTCAAGGCAATAGACTGAAGTACAAGTTTATAGCAACCGCCCACATTACTCTCGCCTCCATCTTCCTACGAGAACCCGATGACTGCTTAATGCACGTCAAAAAGATGACGTTGATGTATGAAGACGCGACAAGAACGGGATGGCATGGCGGCGGCGGAGGCGGTGCTGCGAATAACAATGGCCGTATGGGCGCCGCAGCAGCCGAGCGAGCCGCGGGCCGCGGGGTCGGGATGCCGACTTCGTTATGGCTTTCAAGATGGCTGGCTCTGTAACTGATTTAATCTTCGTCGAACGCATGGTATTTGTCCTTCAAGTGGGCCGGCATGGCATTCGCAACCCGCGCATATGACCGAATGCTCATGGGCGTCGTTAGTCACCTTATGAAAAAAACCGGCCAAGTGCGAGTCGAACTCGCGCACCGAGGTTTCCGCAACACACAAAAAACCTTGAAAAATAACGCGTTTCTTGCATAATATGCATAATAACATGCGCCCCACGTTTTTATATTAGTCTGTTAGACTACGCGGGACGGATCTCGGCGTGTCGTCGCCGCAGCGGGCGACCCGCCACGCGAATACACTATACAAGTACGGTGCGGGTGCGAGGGAGAACACCGACGAACTGCTGCGGCGGCGACACGCCGTGATCCGCCCCGCGCATTATAAAAGTCTCAATTTATTACTTAATCCGTTGACGCAGCGACACAATGTGTCCTTTGGCATCCGACATGAGAAGACGTATTGCACGATTTCTTATACCCAGACGTAAAATCTTAAGAAGGCCCAGGCTTGTGTCCTTATTATTTTCTAGTTTTTTGTACAGCTGTTTTTTTTCTAGTTTTTTTTTTAATAAAACCGTTTAACTTAAAAGTTTTTTACCTATTTTTTTTTATTATTTGTTGTATATCCGCCATAATAACACATTCTGTGAAAATTTCAACGGGCTACCTATTACGGTTCAAGAGATACAGCCCTCGGACAGACAGACAGACGGACGGACGGACGGACGGACAGACAGACAGACAGACGTCGAAGGCTTAGTAATAGGCTTCCGTACGGGATACGGAAACCTAAAAAAAGTTGTTGAGATGAAACCGCGTTGTATGCAGTACAATGCTTGTCAGCTTCGGTAGATCAGTGGTGCGATCGTTCGACCGCTCCATGTTTACTGGTAGCCGATCGACCGATAGGCTGAACGTGGTTCGGATTTTACGTAATACTATGAAGGTCCCTTACATTACTAGGTGGTAGGGTTTAACCCGCCAGGGATGTTACCACCGCACTGAGTGAAAGATCGATCAAAGTATATACGTGGGGCACACTAAAAGTTTCCGGAATTAATAAGAATAAAATACTATTAAAGGTCAAAAATGAATTTATTGTTTCTCAAAATATTCTCCCTTTGCGTAAATGCACTTTTTCATACGATTAAACCAATTTTGAAAACTTTTGTGCCACTCCTCCGTGGTGACCTCAGAAACGTGTTTTTCATATTCTTCGACAGCCTCTTCTGGTGATGAAAATCGTTGACCGCGTAATTGGTTCTTAATTTTTGGGAACAGAAAAAAGTCACAAGGTGCCGTCACCTGTTACTATGTCCCACACCAAATTTGAGGCGCCTTTGTTGAATCTGGTAAGCATGGCATTGCACCAAGTGACGCGGTGCGTTTTTTGAGCCTCGGTCAAATTGTGTGGCATCCACCGCGAGCACAGCTTTCTCACACCCAAATGTTTGTGTAGGATTGATTGTATTTGACTCATGCCTATGTCTAAGGATGCCCGAATCTCATGGTAGGTCACATGCCTGTCTGTTTCGATCATACGGCGCACAGCATCGATGTTTTTGTTGTTCACAGCGGTGAACGGGCGACCATCGCGAGATTCGTCACTGAGATTGACACGACCGCGCTTGAATTCTGCAAACCAGCAATAAATAGTCGTCTTGCATGGTGCTTCATCGCCAAAAGCAGATTGAAGCCGAGCGAGGCTCTGATGAGCTGTCAAATTACACTTAAAATCGTAGAAATCATACTACGAAAATTTTCCCGGGTTAAATTTATGTTATTGTAGACACGCAATTTTTAAAATGGCGCCACAATGGAAAAACAATTGACAGGCAGATGAAACAAACTGCATTCTACAGCCAAAGAGTTCCATTTTCAAATGTTGTAATTACTTTTTAAATATTGTTTATGTAAGTGGCCAATTCCGGAAACTTTTAGTGTGCCCTATGTATGAATAGTTCGTGTTTACCGTCCAGTTCAGTGTAGCCGGCACGACCAAAAGGAAGCACTGACATGGCACCTCGTTCACCCAAGTGTATGGGGTGGACATCATGGGTGTAGTAGGTGAGCTAGCTATGTTAGTGTCCAATGTCCGTAAACAAAAAAAAATCTAATTTTATGCAATATTTCAAAATCAAATCAAAATATATTTATTGCACTTGAATTTTTTTTTTGCAAAAGGTACAGCTTAACACCGTAGGCGTTATTATACCGTAGGCGTATATTTTGGTGTAATGTTCAAGAAAAATATAAATTTTGAAAATATTACAACAAATTCGTCATGCTAAATAATATAATGCATGTTTTGAGTGTTTGTGTTTTCCGAGTTCAGTGTAGCCGGCACGACCGAAGGGAAGCACTGACGTGGCACCAAGTTCACCCGGTGTTATGGGCTGACAATACGGATGTTGTAGGTGATGTAGCCAACCGTGTCAGTTTCCATAAAAAAAAAATGGGCGTCGTTAGACACTTCATGGGTGACTCGGCGCCATATTATGTCCCGCTTTCTATAAAAAAAAAATGCCAGTTCTAGCATTTCTAATTCTTTACTATAGACACGAACTTCCCATATCAGCCCTAGTTAGTCGATCAATCAACCGCCACTCTGCCTCCCGACAAACTTAGTGAATTAATTCCTTCGATTTCGTCGGTTTGATCGAATGCTCCCTTTCCTGTTGGAGCAAATCGATTTGATCTTGTCTGTGTGTGCCCTAATTTCATTTACTTTATTGACACTATTGGCACTGTTGGGGAGTCCTTATTCTTTTTTTTTTATGGAAACTGACGCGGTTAGCTACATCACCTACAACATCCGTGATGTCAGCCTATAACACCGGGTGAACTTGGTGCCATGTCAGTGCTTCCCTTCGGTCGTACCGGCTACACTGAACTGTACGGAAAACAAAAACTATTTACATAGCCGTTTCGAACGACCTTTCATTGAGTGCGGTTGTTCCAACCCGGGCGGGTTAAACGCTACCACCTAGTAATATAAGAAGGGAGTCATATCCTTTAGTCGTCTTTTACGACATGCTCGGGGAGAGTTGCAGATATATGTCGTAAAAGGCGACTAAGGAATAAGAACAAGATGCCGTGATAAAGGGCGACAAAGATACCCAACTCACACCTTGGCACGGTCCTTCCACCGAGGCATGCAGCAGGTTGGTGTACGTACGTGCCTTACTTTCTGGTTTATATAGTTATCTTGTCATAATACATTGCTAACTGTGGTGGTCGGTGTTGTGCTTTAATTTACAAGAGTACTTGCAGCACAACACCGATTACCCTGCTTACCCCGATTGTTGGGATAAGGCCTGTGGTATTCATCTATAGATTGCTAACTATTATATCAAAATTCTGATACCGCTTACCTACAGTTTCCAATTTCATACTGCATCAATTTAATAAACATTCTACGCCGAAACCCTACCTTCAGCATTGAATCCATTTATGAGAGATATAGAAGATAGATAGTTTTATCTTCAGTAAAGCACTAGAAAAAATATCAGATCTTGCAGAATATTTATAGTCAGAACCGTCAGTAATTTTCGTCCTCTAGACAAACTCGATCATCAACGACTTGTTTTTTACCCGCGGCTTCGCTCGCGGTAATAAGGTAACGTATTTTTATGGTTCCGTATCCGTCGTGCGGGGCCCTATTACTAAGCCTACGCCGTCTGTCTGTTCGTCTGTCCGAGGGGTGTATCTCTTGAACCGTAAAGGTAGCCCGTTGAAATTTTCACAGAATATGTGTTATTATATTATGGCCGATATAACAACAGATAATAAAAATAAGAAAATGTAAAAAATTCACGCGGGTCCCCATAGAAGAAACTAAAAAGTGTATGCGCGCCATCTACCGAAAAGAGTATGAAGCATTTTAACTAATACATAGATGGTGTGAGTGGCGCTGACCATGACATGGCGATACGGAACTCTCGGTGCGCGAGTTCGACTCGCACTTGGCCGGTTTTTTTTAGAACTTACTAATTGTTACATTTCATTCATACAATATTTTCATACATATCTAACTAATATTGGTCCAAGCACACAAAAACAACGCAAACTACGCTGATATGAAATTAAATGAAAATATACTTTATTGCCCCATATCGATTTATTAATTTACATGCGGTTTTCACTGTTACATTCTGTCACTTCTCAATATGGTTTTAGGCTATAAAGCATAACGCTACGTTATCGGCGGCCTGAGCTGTGAGCAAAAAGTCACGCGAAGGGAAGTCGCGTGCAAAAAGCTAGTTATAAAAAAAACCCAGTTATAAAAAATAATTTCCGTTTAATTGCTTAAAGGAGTCGAGCTAAGTAAATAAAAGCCGACTTTTTAAGGGTCGGGGTTTTATAAATTTGTAATTTAACTTTAATTTCTAAAAGCTTTAACCTTTTTCTAAAAACCGCATGCAAATCCGCACTTTTAAAGACAATTAATTTTTTAATTACATAATTACTTGATCACTTGATTACAAACATAGCTGATAACCACCCCGATGAAATCAGCTTTCCAATAAAAAAAAAACACATCTAAATCGGGCCATCCGTTTCGGAGCTATGATGCCCTTACACGCATACACACATACACCCACAAACACACTTCAAACTTATAACACCCCTCTTTTTTCGTCGGGGGTTTAAAATATACATCAATTTAGTAGTTTTCAAGGTTACACGTTACAGATAGACACACGCTGCGCTTTATAATAATAGAGACGAGATAGAGATAACCCGAAAATTCCGAACTCGAGTGCGTGGAGTTCATAACTTTGTGGTTTTATGGCCTCTAGTTGGATTGGAAACGTATAAAGTGTGCTAACGAGAAATCGAACGCTGTAGTCGTGTTTCCAAAACGTGGTATGCCACAGCGCGAGCTACTGGTCTATTATTTTTAGGGTTCCGTACCTCAAAAGAGGAAACAACGGAACCCTTATAGGATCACTTTGTTGTACGTCTGGCTGGCTGGCTGGGTGTCTGTCTGTCAAGACCTTTTTTCTCAGGAACGGGTGGAGGTATCAAGTTGAAATTAATATCAAATACTAAGGTCACCGTTTCCTCGGAGGTGTAAAAAAATTAAGCTTATAGGTCCACGTAATCACTAGATACGCCCATTTAAGTCACATATTTTGCTACCGGAAAATCAAATCAAACCTAAGGAGTACTTCCTGTTAACCTAGAATCATGAAATTTGTTAGAAGCAAGGTCTCACAGCACAAGTAAAGGGAAAAATCCGAAAAATGTAAAATTGTAGTTATTGACATTTAAAAAAAATGGCTTGTTTTGTGTGTCAAAACCCTTTTTCTCAGTAACGAGTCAAGATGGCAAATTTTAATACTTGCAAACTCACTCACATGGAATCAAAACCGATGGTACTTACCGTGGAAATAATGAAATTTGGCAAGAAGCAAGGTCTTACATCACAAGTAAAGAAAAAATCAGAAAATTGTTTTCTATAGTTAGATTATGTCGTTATTATTTTTTATAATTCAACTTCACGAATGCCGCACAGTTAAACCATTGCTGTAGTGTTTATTTAGGCGGTTCGTGATTTTCCAAAAGAAATTGTTGTTGTACATACATAATACAAATATATTGAGTGATGCTGATGATACGGAACCCTCGGTGCGCGAGTCCAACTCGCACTTGCCGACTTTTTTTTATGTAATCCGGTATGGGTGGCTGAGTCGGAAAGGCCAAAGCACAAGCTCCGACCAGCCAATATCACCTCCGAGAAAGTAGGTGCCATACCGGAGACTTCCCTTTGGATTGCTAAATATACTGGGCTAGAGGAGAATACAACCGAGGCTGCTATGCGGCATCTTCCATCCAGTGCGGTGGTACCAACCTAGTCGGCTACAATTTTGAGCCTACGACCAAGTAAGGGGCCAGAGAAGGAACATACAGTTTTACACCGGTTCCGAACGGTAAAGAAGCAGTTGTAGGTATGAACATACGTAAATTTTTACGTCAGAAAAAAGTCATTGGTACACGCCGACCGGATTCGAACCTCGGACCCCTCGCACGAGAAGCCGACGCGCAGACCACTTGGCCACCAGCCGCAGTTGAAATAACTTTAGGCAGCTTCTATACTTACTCATAAGAGTCTTAACTTGCCACTGCAACCTCAACAAACTCGTAGGTTGGGATGGAATTGACATACTGAGGTATGCACATTCTGTGGCGCTAAGAAAAGAACATTTAAAATCATCTTCTATTGCAGCTCACCCACGAAAGAAATTTCTCGCCTAGTGGACATATTATTATTAATGCATCGCCACAATATTTTGCACTTTTTACAGATGTTAGGAACTGATTCTGTAGGTGGGGAATGACAAAATATATTTGGAAAAGTTGCTGGAACAGTGGCTGTCATATTCGGGCTTGGAAAACACACTAACTAGGGAATGCTATGGTTCTACCACCTAGAAAAGTTCGTTCCAGTATTTAAATTTCCTTTGATCAAATCTGAGCCCCCCTCCCTTCCAACCAAAATCCTGGGCGCGCCCCTGACTGAAATGGTGTACGTTTTTGAGTTGCTCGACTCGTACAAGACAATGTGGACACGCGGGCGAACTGTGGCTCGCACGATAGTGTTTACTGCCAGCAGTAAAGAAGCCACAAACGCCTCCGGTTACTCGTAAGGTCTCAACGACATGGTATATACGGTAAGGATAGTGTCCTAGTGTCCGTTTACTATCTCGTCATGGCAAGTGGGTGACGATACGTCTTCTCACACCATTGTCTGCAGTAAAACTTGAATACTGAAAGAGACGTCAGAGAGACGTGTGTCGGGATCCTGGCGCCTGACTGCCTGTTTTAGCGATTTTTAGGGTTCCGTATGCAGCGTACGGGACCCTATTACTAAGCCTACGCCGTCTGTCTGTCCGTCTATCCGAGGGCTGTATCTCTTGAACTGTAATAGGTAGCCCGTTGAATTTTTCACAGAATATGAGTGTTATTATGTCCGATATAACAACAAATAATAAAAATTTAAAAAATTAAACAATTCACGGGTTCCCCATACAGGAAACTAAAAAGTGTATGCGTGCCATCTACCGAAAAGAGTATGAAGCATTTTAACTAATACATAGATGGCGTGAGTGGCGCTGACCATGACATGGCGATACGCAACCCTCGGTGCGCGAATTCGACTCGATCTTGGCCGGTTTTTTTGAACAGCGCGACATGTGACTAACGAAGCCCATGGATATTCTGTGATGCACGGGCATTGCGAATGCCATGCCGGCCTGACAGAAGCCTTTTCACGCCCCTTTTGAAAAACCCCAGGCTGTACTTGGGAGGAAATAGATGGGCAGGGAATGCGTTCTACATTTATCCCAAGAATAGCGGCACCTCTGTCTCGTTACACGTATTGACAAGCCCCTTGGAGCGAGTGAGACGGATTATGAGAAATTGCTAGTAGAGATGAATTTCTAATAGAAGCAAAGAGGCCTGCTATGGATTTGCTGTCCCCGTCTACCTCTTTGAGCATACAAGTGAATCACGCATCCTTCTCTCATCACAGTTATTACGACTTTTAATAGGCCCTATTCCGCCGATGCAAAACTTGCGAACAATGAGCGTTTTGGCTTATATTATGTGCCATTTGTTAGAATGATTTTCGAAACCAAATACTCATATTTTTCAATCACATTTTTTTTCTTTTCAATAAAAATATATGAATTATATCATACTTAGTGATTTATTTCTTATAACATGTAACTTTTGTCAAAAGAAAAAAACACGACAGAGGACCATAAATTACGTTTTTTAGAAGAAATTGTTAAGAAAATCAAGACACCTATACAGAAAATATTCTGGAGAAATACAAGAAAAATATGAGAACGATTATTATTTATCCTGCTCGTTTTTTTAGTTTTTGTATAGGTTGACCCTGGAAAAAGCAGCTAAAAACACCATGTTAGCAATTGTTTACGACAAGGTGGGGTTTGAAGGGGGTTCGTTAAGTAAATAAGCCATATTTTGAGTACAATTTTTTTTTATAAAGTTCTCTTTATTCTTGGCTCTCGTGATCAATTTTTATATTTTTTCTGTGTGGCCTGGTTTCTCTGAAATAATTTTTTAAAAATTTCAAAAATCTCGTTTTCTCCTAAAAGCATATCGCAGCCTTAATAGAACACTGTATTAATATATCTCGATGTAGGATGCTCATATAAATTCTATGGTGCACGGGGATTGTGAATACCATCTAATTTTTTTTATAGAATGCGCGACATTTGGCGCCGAGCCACCCATAAGGTGTCTTTTTAGGGTTCCGTACCTCAAAGGAGGAAAAAACGGAACCCTTATAGGATCACTTTGTTGTCCGTCTGTCTGTCTGTCTGTCTGTCTGTCTGGCTGGCTGGGTGTCTGTCTGTCTGTCAAGACCTTTTTTTTATTGCTTCCGAACTCGGTGGCTCTGCTCGAGGTCGAAACCTCAGCCGCAGCCAATTTCACCGCCGAGGAGGTGCCAGTCCGGCTTGGAAGTGGATTAATGTTGCTGGGGAAAGGCTATTAACCCGCGATTAGAAGATCCGTGGATTGTAGGAGTGGGGAAACATATTCCCTGGGAGCGCAAGGTGTGGAACCTTTTTTGCAGTGCGGCACAAGAACGATTTAGAGAATCATGCAATCCAAGAACTCTTTTGTCGACTACAAAGGGGTGTTCCGCGAGAGTATGGCGGGTTTGGCGAAGGCGAACAGGAGGAGGAGGGATAAGGGAAGCAAGTTCTAACGACGCCCATGGACATTCGGTGGTACGCGGGGGTTGAGAATGCCATGTTTAACAGGTGACTTCAAAATAAGTGTCTTTTAAACGTTTTAATGTAGTAAATAGATAGATTGATAGAAATACGGAAATACCATAAAGCTACAAAAACATTTTACAGAAACAAGCACGAAATATGGGGGCAAAGGCAAGTTTATTAAAGGTGGGGGATTTTTTCCAGTCAAACTTTGGATGTTTGAGAGTCGTATGTTGTGGACACTGAATTGGGGTGTTGTGAAATATAAGTAAATAGTAGCAAAAGACTTGTATGTGGGAATGTAAAATATAATATAATGAATATAAATTTTAATATACTATTACATATTATATTTACATAATATACTACATATATGTAAGTACGTAGTAGTGCTTGAGATTTCCAGCTTAGTTATAATTTATTAATAGGTATTGTAATCTTAATTTCACACTACATAGGTACACGTCAACCTTATCCACCATTCCAGTGATGACTTGTGAAAACTGCCCCTAGGCATTAAGCCCACCTATTGTAGAATTGTATGTGTGCAATAAAGTATCTTTTCATTTTCATTTCATTTCGAGATATAAGTCTAGCCACGATGTCTAGCCGAGTTTATTAATTTAAAATAACATTTCTTTTAAAATATATTTGCAGTTAGAAATACTGGCGACAGTCCTCGATTATCAGGCTGTCGCGAGTGTCAATTCAGATAGATTGACGCGGACGCCGCGCCGCCGCCGCCACGCCGCCGCCGCCTCCCCACCGCCGCCGCCCGCCCTTGGAATTTCTGAAATAGTGAGACGTAGAAATGAAAATACCAGCAAAATCTTTATGAGACCGAATAACTGACAAAGATTGAAATATTGCAGAAACAATGGTTGTAAAATTATCTAACTTGTTATACCTGGATGGTATTCAAAATCATAATTATGTGTTTATACATAGATATATTCATCACGATTCGTCCCGTCAAGGAAAACGGCTCGCGATGAAACCTCTACTGCTTGTGTTCTAGGTTGACTGGAAGAGACTGCATTTTGCAATAAGTCCGCCTTCTGCAACGCAGACAAAGCGTAATACACAGAACATGCACTTAAAGTAAAAAGTTGTCGGACAACCGGGCGACGCGACAGTTTCGACGATCACGAGCGAGTTTTATCTGTGTACGTACTTAACGGGAAATATCCCTTGAGTGTGTCGAAAAGTCGCAGTTTGACATATCTGCTAACACATTGACATTTTCAGATTCAGATTCAGATATTTATTTCTCCATAAAGAACGCACAACGTTAACAATCCCCGTGCGTGTCGTCAAGGTGCCGTGCTAAAGGGCGACAGGATAGCCACCTCTCACCTTGGCATGGTCCTTCAACCGAGTCATGCAGCGGGTGTGTCCCTTCGTTACTTGCTTCCTGATAGTTATCTTGTGCGAATAGTATGCTAAACGTGGTCGGTCGGTGTTGTGCTGTCATTTACAAGAGTACTTGCAGCAGAATACCGATTACTCTGCTTACCCCGTTTTCGGGGTACAGCGTGTGGTATGTATAATGTATATAATAATGTACACTAGCTTTTGCCTACGGCTTCGCTCCCTGTAGACTTGGTTTATCGCTTTAAATCGGGTTTGCTTCGATCGCTTCTCTTATATTCTCTCTCTCTCTCTCTCTATCTCCCTCTCCCCTCACTCCCCCCCCCTCATTCCTTCCCTTCGTCTCCCCCACTCCTTCGCCTCCCCTCTGTACTTCTCTCCCCTCTCCATCCGGCTCTGCCATTCGACACTAAATTCCGTTCATACTATACTTTCTTTGATACTGCTCGGCTCTGTTGCTATTTAGTGTGATGGTATAGTGAGCCTATAGTGAGCATCAAGAACTACTATTTACATAGGTGCAATCCGCATCAAAATCTGTTCAGTCGTTTCGGAATTTACCTCAAATATACATACAGACAGACGTTACCTTTTATAAGACGTAGAGATAGAGAAGATAGAGATGGATGTAAGATGGCCGCATAGCAGCCTCGGGTGTGTTCTCCTCTAGTCCAGTATAGCCAGCAATCCAGGGAAGTCTCCGGTATGGCACCTACCTTCTCGGAGGTGATATTGGCTAGTCGAAGCATGCGCTTTGGCCCCTCCGACTCAGTCACCCATACCGGATTACATAAAAAAATAAAAAAGATAACGTCCAATCGAGTCAAGCCAAAACCAATGTGGCGTTCGCGTTCCAATAGCAGTCAACGAAAATATCCTGTCAACGGAATGTTGTCAATAAACATTTTATTCTCGCCCATCAAACAGATTCAGTTAGCGCGTCAGCCTTATCGACTCGAATTTATGACATCAATCCTACTTATACCTAGAGAACATTCATTTCCCCGTTGTCATAGATGGACTATGTCGTCAATACAATCTTGTAGCGAATTTGAATTTGAAATTCGTACATGTTGATAAACTAAATAAACGGCCAAGTCAAAAATCAAGCGGCGGGTGGCCGAGTGGTTTGGGCATCGGCTTCTCATGCGAGAGGTCCGAGGTTCGAATCCGGTCGGCGTGTACCAATGAGTTTTTTCTGAGGAAAAAATTTACGTGCATACCTACACCTGCTGCTTTACCGTTCGGAACCGGTGTAAAACTGTAGGTCCCTTCCCTTGCCCCTTACTAGGTGGTAGGCTCAAATTGTAGCCGACTGGGTTGGTACCACCGTACTGGATGTAAGATGGCCGCATAGCAGCCTCGGCTGTGTTCTCCTCTAGTCCAGTATAGCCAGCAATCCAGGGAAGTCTCCGGTATGGCACCTACCTTCTCGGAGTTGATATTGGCTGGTCGGAGCATGCGCTTTGGCCCCGAATTGGCCCCGCTTTGGCGTAGAAATCGCCTTGACAACTCCACTCGATGGGGTTTGAAGACATTTTTTCTTTCAAAGCACTTATTGGTTTACATGACGGCGCGGAGGGAGGGAGGGAGGGAGGTAGCAGCCAGCGCAGGGGCACCCCACCGCGCGCCGCACTTAGGGGAATTAATAAACCTTCTCAAATATGTTAAGTAACTAAGGGCGAGGCCGAAGGCCGAGCTCCGTTCAGCTAAACGATATTGTTCTCGAAGAAACTAATAGTAATTAATGGCGACGCCGAAGGCCGAGCTGCGTATAGGTAAACCATTTATATTATTTTCTCAAACAGATTAACTAAGGGCCAGCCCGAAAGCCGAGCTCAGGTCAGCTTACGTTCAGGTAAACAATAAACCTTCTCGAAGAAAGTAAGTAACTAAGGCCGAGCTGCGTTCAGAAAGACAATAAACCTTCGCCCGTCCTCGGCTCTGACCCTTAATGACTTAATTTTTTCGATAGAATATAATATCGTTTACCTGAATGCAGCTGGACCTTCAACCTCGCCCTTAGTTACTTAATTTCTTCTTTTGAAATACGAATTTCACGCGAGGGAAGCCGCCGGCAAAAGCTAGTACCTACTCAATAAGTCGGGTATATTTAAAAGTTAAATACATAATATAATGAGAGTGAAACATGAAATTAAAACAGTTTCAGTAACAAATAATTTAGAAATACGAGTAAATATTGCGACGAAATTACTTACTTCTAAATCCCATAATATGCATGACAATAATTGAACTAACTCGCAAAGAGCCCATATATTATATAGCTAACGAGCTAGACCCGGTTTAAAGCCGCCAATTTAGCTAAACCAATGAACGGTCTATTTCGTTAGAGTGGGCGCCGTGCGGTGGTACTAACCCGGCTAGCCTAGCCGTGTGTTATTTGTGTAATTACAAGTTGGCAACACAGTAGTTAACACATTCCAAGTGTGACCACGCGCTGTATTAAATAAAACTAATTTGTTGGGTTAAGTAAAACTACGTATCTGAGTACAAGGGTTTAGTTGTTCTCACCATCCAAAGGTTGACTGGAAGAAGTAACTTTGTACCTAGTGTTAAGTCCGCCTTTTCCCGTTAATTATTATTTATGTTCCTTTTTTATAGAAAGCGCGACATATGACTCCGAGCCACCCGTAAGGTGCCTAACGACGCCCGTGGACATTCGGTCGTATTTGGGGATTGCGAATACCATGCCGGCCTAACAGGTGCCCATGCACGATCTCTGGAAAGGATCCGAGACTGTACTTGGGGGGAAAAATATGGGCAGAGAGAGCTTTCACAGAGTTTACCGGTTCTTTAGAGGAAAGATCTGCAGAACCGATTGGTACGCATCCGCGGTAAGTCCAGCGTGTAGGGATGCAATCCCTGCCCAGTGCACATGTGTCGATAACAAAAAAAAAACCACTGTTAGATGCAACCCTGGTTACTTGCTTGAGCAGCCTAATTGGAATCTGTTTCAACGGACTGTGCAGTGCGGTGGTATCAATCCGGACTACTTTACAACCTTCTAAACCTTTGCTTTGGCCCCTCTGACTCAGCCACCCATACCGGATTACATAATATAAATTCGCATCAGGGGCGGAGCAGGTTGTGTGGGCCCAACCATATGCGATTCCATAAAATCCTTTTTTTTTCTTTTATAATAATACATCCATTAAGTGTCTGCTCATTCGGACAAGTCGTAGTTTATGTAACAAAAATTATGAATAATTTTTAAGTTTAGGGTGTAGTGGTCTTGTGCATCGAGCAAAAAATTTCCCTCGTCCAATACAGAAATTGATAAAAAAAATTAATAATATTGTTGTTTGAAGAGAACTGAAAAGTGACACTACAATATCTTAGTCGCTACTTAAAATTAAACTTACATACAATACAAAATTTGTTTATTTAATAATAATTTTAAATTATTATTAAATAAAAAGGAGCGACCAGCCCACGTGTGGAGTCGAAGCACAACTCGGTTTATTATTTGCGCGTGATTGAGGTAATAAATTATGACAAACTCATAAATAGAACGGGCCAGCAGGCTCGGTCTGATGAATAGTTTACGCCCTTGGCGTAATTTTACATAGCGCTATGCGTGCAAACTTTTACCGCTAGTGCAACTGTCGCTAAGAAAATGTCCGCATTCTGTAACCTAATCACGAGATTACACCTACTACGCTACGCACGCTACGCCGTGTTCTCCGCATCATTTTGTATGGAGAAACGAAGTTCGCAAATATATCACTAGAGGCGTTGCTCCGTTTCTCCATCCAAAATGAAGCGGAGAACACGGCGTAGCGTGCGTAGCGTAGTAGGTGTAATCTCGTGATTAGAGTGCTGGTTGAGAACATAACATTTCGATACTTTGCGTTGAACTGTCAGTTCTAAGAGTTGAGATGTACCACCACACGCACACCGAATGTATGGTTTGGGCATCGGTTTCTCATGCGAGAGGCCAACGAGTTTTTTCTGACGAAAAAAATTACGTGCATACCTACACCTGGTGCTACACCGTTCGGACCAGGTGTAAAACTGTAGCTCCCTTCCCCTGCCTCTTACTAGGTGGTAGGCTCAAATTGTAGCCGACTGGGTTGATACCACCGTACTGGACGTCAGATGACCGCGTAGCAGCCTCGGCTGTGTTCTCCTCTAGTCCAGTATAGCCAGCAAGCCATAAAGGGAAGTCTCCGGTATGGCAACTACCTTATCGGAGGTGATATTGACTAGTCCGAGCATGTGCTCTGGGCCTTCTGATTCGGCCACCTATATCGGAATACATAATAAAACCGGCCAAGTGCGAGTCGAACTCGCGCACCGAGGGTTCCGTATTGCCATATCATGGTCAGCGCCACTCACGCCATCTATGGCGTGTTTATGAACTGCTTCATATTAGTTCAAATTCATGATTTGTTAAAATGCTTCATAGTCTTTTTTTCGGTAGATGGCGCGCGCGCATACACTTTTTTATTTCTTCTATGGGAACCCCCATGAATTTTTAACTTTTTCTTATTTTTATTATTTGTTGTTATATCGGCCATAATAACACATATTCTGTGGAAATTTCAACGGAATACCTATAACGGTTCAAGAGATACAGCCCTCGGACAGACAGATGGTGTAGGCTTAATAATAGGGTCCCGTACCGGATACGGAACCCTAAAAAAGGCGTATCGTGAATCGTCGTTTCTTAGTGCTAGCGTAACTCAGCTGTAGCGTAAACGATTCTGAATAGGCCAGCCAGGGTTTGCGATATGCGCGGCGCGCTGGTGCGGTGGTGGTGGCGCGGTGCTGCATGTCTGTTCACTGCCCGTCCGGCCGAGGCGACTGTGGCGGTCATTGTAAGAAAGAGCTAGAAGAGGCATCAGTTATTGAGGCGAAGGATATAAGTATTATATTTATCTCTAAGCGGTCTCTCTCTAATAAGATTATCTCTAGCGGTGATCTCTTTCAGTCAATCAACAACCTTATCAACAACAACAAAACAAAACACACACATAGCATGCAATAACGGGAGAAGTGCTTGCAAACAAGTTATATTTTAGGGTAGGTTAGATGATGCGTAGCGACGCATCTTCTAACTTAACCTATATTATATTTTTATTTTTATTTTTTTTATGGAAACTGACACGGTTGGCTACATCACCTACAACGTCCGTGATGTCAGCCCATAACACCGGGTGAACTAGGTGCCATGTCAGTGCTTCCCCCTTTGATCGTGCCGGCTACACTGAACTGGTCGGAAAACACAAACTATTTACATAGCCGTTTAGATCGACGTTTCATTCAGTGCGGTGGTACCAACCCGGGCGGGTTAAACCCTACCACCAAGTAAGATTAGGAGGGAAGGGACCAACAGTTTTCCGAGGAATCCGAACCTCGGTCAGCCTCCAACGGTCAGCGGTCACCCATCTAAGTACTGACCGCACCCAGCGTTGCTTAACATTCAATAGCGACAGTTGACTGTCTGCACCACTGAGCTATCGAGGCTGACAAATGTTTAATATTTACTGCATCTCTCCCCATGCATGTCGTAAAAGGCGACTAAGGGATAAGGACAAGATGCCGTGCGAAAGGGCGACAGGTTCGCCACCTCTCACTTTGGCACTACCCTTCCACCGAGTCATGCAGCAGGTGGGTCTTCGTGCCTTACGTGCTGCTTGATCGATTGAATCTTGTTCGAATATTTTGCGAAACGTGGTGGTCGGTGTTGTGCTGTAATTTACCAGAGTTATTGCAGCACAACACCGATTACTCTGCTTACCCCGATTGTCGGGATTCAGCGTGTGTGATATGTATGTATGTATGTATGTTTGATATTTATTAATTTGTTACTTTAGTCTTTAGTTAGACATAATGTCACGCTTATTTCTTTTTCTGTCAAAATTTTAAGTTAAATTTTTTAAGCTTTTTTTACTTTTTTTTTATTTAGCTGAGTTCATTTTCAATGTACCTCGAATGCACGAGATCTGTGATTTTTTTTAAGTCGGTGCAATATTTTTTTATAACAGTTTTTTATTTCGCATTTTGTCTGTTGTTGTTTTTAAATACAAGGTAAAAATCAGCGTACGACAAGCTGTTTCTGGGTATGTATTTCTATAGCGGCAGTGAACACAATAATATCACAATTTTTGTGTCGCACGGAGACAATGCACCACATGTTACACCCACTGAAGCTGGCACGCCGGTATTGTTGGTGAATAGGTTTTATTATGAAGACAAACAATGTTTGCAGTTTTTTTGTGTGTCGGTGTGTGGCGCAAAAATTGTGTTCGTTTTTAGGGTTCCGTGGACCAACAGGCACAGCCACACATGCCGGCCGTCTATAAAAAAATCCGTGTTTTTACTCAAAGCATTTGTTTTTTCAGAAACACATTCCTATTCCTGAAAATTTTAGGATTTTGCGTTTTGATTGTTGTGTCATGGTGTGTATGTGTTTTGTTTTGTTGTTGTTGATTAACTGGAAGAAATCACCGCTAAAGATAAGTAGGCCTTAGTGAGCCACCATTATTGGTTGTCTTTTTGTCTAATACCGGTGTAGTGTATGTACCTACATACCACAACACGCTGTACGCCGACAATCGGGGTAAGCAGAGTAATCAATGTTCTCAATTTCCAAATCCAAAAAAACACATTTAGCAATGTATTAGCACAAGATTATTGGGACATGATAACAGCTATCAATCAGCAAGTAAGGCACGAAGACCCACCTGCTGCATCACTCCGTGGAAGAAACGCGCCAAGGTGAGAGGCGGTTTGCCCGTCGCCCTTTAGCACGGCATCTTGTCCCTGAGTCTCCTCTTACGACATGCACGGGGAGAGATGCAGTGAGAGATATTGTAATAAAAATCAATAAAGTTGGTTGTTGTTATTATATAAATATAAAAATAATGTTTTTATTACGTACACAGAACAGCCATAGGGGGCTACCGTCCCCTAGCCGGCCGCGCGGTGCGACTTCCTTACCCTGTTTTTTTTATGTAAACCATCATGGGTGGCTGTGTCGAGGGACCAATGGTACAGTCGACAGAGCCATAAACCCCTCTCCTCGCGAAACCACGCTCAGTGAGGCGCCATGCCAGCAGATTTGCTAGGCTGTCTAGTCTAGCCCGTTGATACGACGCACTATGGTTTATGGGCGGAAATAATTCAAATTTACAAAATTGAATACACGATATCTGCTATAGCATTTTCATATAGTCAGATAACTAGTGCTTACTGAACAGTATTAATTTTATTTTTAAACTCTTTACACATCGCAGGATAAACGCTCAAAGTTGCTCAATTTATTTGCAGCGTTATTTAAGATTTATGATCAATAAGAATTTTATTTTTTGTACATCTTATTAATTATTACACAAATACTTTTATTATTTATTATTGATTGCCTAAGCATTATCTTCCTTAAAATATAAAAAAAAATTGTATTCATGAATTCTCCTCTTCCAAAATAAATTTCAAATATATCCCCAAAAAATGTGAAATAAAATACAAACTCCTAGAGCTACAAGTTTAGCTACATTTGCCTACGTGCTCGGATGCATATTAAAATATACTCTATACCTTCGTCGATCAGATCTATAAGTTTCAGCTGCTACTTTTTTGCACTTTGGGAGTAATCGCACTTTGAATGCACCAGGTAAGTGATTAGTGAAACTACGCGCAATCATTAGCGCACATTAGTACCTAATTAACGTCGTTTTATGAATGGATGTACCGTGTGGGGCCGGTACTTTAAAAGAATAGCCCCACTGCATCTCTCCCCGTGTATGTCGTAAAAGGCGACTAAGGGATATGACTCCCTTCTTATATTACTAGGTGGTAGGGTTTAACCCGCCCGGGTTGGTACCACCGCACTGAATGAAAGGTCGGTCGAAACGGCTATGTAAATAGTTTGTGTTTTCCGTCCAGTTCAGTGTAGCCGGCACGACCGAGGGGAGGCACTGACGTGGCACCAAGTTCACCCGGTGTTATGGGCTGACATCATGGATGTTGTAAGTGATGTAAGCCAACCGTGTCAGTTTCCATAAAAAAAAAATGGATGTTGCTAATCTCATTTGGGGTTTCCCCTTCTGATTAATGTAATGATCAATTTATATTACTATCCTTAATTTTTAATCATTTAATAACCACTTTCCCACTTGTAAACATCTCCTTCACGAAATGGATAGTGTCGCGATCAGTGGCGGCTGGTGACTTTAGTGACCGGTAGTGCGCTAAGTACCTACTTAGGTACTTAAATACCAAATTTCCCAACACATTCCCGTCATGTTATTTTAAGATCGGGACTTCCGAATTTTTTAAACGCCTGCGTTTTATTATGAACGTACCTACCTAGTATGAATATTCTCAAGACACTCACTGACTTGCAAAAAACCAGAAAAAAAATCCGAACAAGTTTTTTAACTCATTTTTAGTACCTTTATGAACACACCCATAGACCACTACACTACTGCAGTTTTCAAAAAGAAAACAGTAGTAATGTCCAAAAAATAGTTTAAAAAAATATATAAAAATAAAAGCATTTGAAAAGCAGGAATTGAACCCGGGATCACCTGATTGTAAAGCCTTACCTTTAACCAACGCTTAGGCAAATATCGGCACCACTTAATTCACAGTATCACGTGACAGAAAGCACATAACCTAACCATATCCCATTTTAAATTTCGCGCGCTAACGGGTATGTGACATCACATGACAGCGCGCTGACTCCAGGCAGACGGACTCGTGCAAAACGAATCGCGCGACGTGTCGCACGCGCGGCTATTCACGATATATCGTCCTTGTTTGGCGCTCGTGCGCCGCACGCAGAACTCCATTTCGGCCCATACTGTTTCTATGAAGTATCTTTTGTCTCACGCGCCAGCGGTGTTTTGCCGATCCCCATACATTCAGAATGTGAGACCCGCGTGCGTTACTCGATTCCGCACGGGGCGCTCGTTTAAATGCAAAAAAGTACCTTGTGATCTATAAAATAAGGTCGAATTCACATTCGTATTTATTTGGAGTACGATCTTTATGGTTTTAATGTAGGTATGTTGTAAGATATTATTTATTTTGAGTGAAGTGAAGACTTCTCGTGGTATGGTAGTGCGGCGCACGAGCGCACTTTAGGACCAGCCGCCAGTGGTCGCGATCCCCTACTCTGTTTTGTGCAGTGAACTAATCAAGTGTGATTGTGATTTTCAAAAACTACGACTTTACTTCCAAAATACGTACCCAACTCTAAATGAATCTCAAATTGAAACAGTGGTGAGTGCAGTGCAGAAACGTTTTGTGACTCAATTCAATCAAAGGTGGAACTCAGTATGCAGAACTAAAAACGCTATCGGCTTCTTCATTCCAGGAAGTGCAGCAGAATTGCGACTAATGAAGATGTGATGAACATGATCCTCTTGTCCTCTGATCCTCCAATAACGAGTCTAAGGCCAAAACCAAAGAAGAAAATTGTACCTATTAGCGACGAAGCCAAACAGCTAATTGTTTGAATTTAAATTCCTTTTTATGCATTACTTTACACTTTTCTATGACTTTTTGATTTGACAAGGTCTCAATTGAGGCAGCTTGATAATATTTAAGGAGTTGGTGTTCTTATTATTATCACAATTCCTGCAAATATATTGAGGGGAATTAATTACTAAACCTGCAAATCGTTACTTAATTTTTTTGTATGACTTGTTCTGAAAATTGCCAAATTATATTTCGATAATCAATGTGTTTATAAATTACGAAACCAGCAAAAAAAAAATTATTTTATATTATATGTTAAGTATTTTAGAAGTTACTGGATTATTTCCGCAGCCCCATACAACTTGAACCAGTGTGCGACGTTTGAAGACACCCAGGTTAAAGGATTCGAGAAACACACTAGACCCTGTGGTTTATGCACGGGGTTTATGTAAACACAGAAAATCCCGGGTGTCACAAATTCTTTCACACTTTATATTCTGCTAATTTTATTTTTTTACTTTAAATTGGGTCACTTCAATTCACTCGATTCGTTCTTTTTTCGGCGGAGACGGGTGGCAGAGTGGCCTGGGCGTCGACTTCTCTTGCGAGAGTTCCGAGGTTCGAATCCAATCGGCGTGTGTTTTTTGTGATTGGAAAAAAATATATACGTGCACACCTTCACCCACTGCTCCATGGTTCGGATTTCATGTAAAAATGTAGGTCCACCGAGTTGACTGAAGGAAATTGTCTAAGGCATTAAGCTCGTCCTTGCCACGAATAAAGTGGCATAATATTGTTATTTCATATATTTATTTACACATTTTTTTAACTTATTTTGTTTATGTACATTAGAATATAAAATATAAAAACATATACAAATTAAATATAAAACTAAATGGATTTTCCACCACCGGCGCGGCGGCGGCGGGGCGAGCCCAGGCTACCGATGGTCGGGACTCGGGTCTCAAAGAGAGGAACCTCCGGACGATGCGCGCAGTGTCGAGCAGGGCTGCCTTCTGGATCTGGCCCTTGACCCAACCACTCAGCGAGAGCCTCTTAAGGTGGTCGTCGAGGCTCTTCGCTATCAGCCCATGCGCTGATACGACTATGGGCACAACGATCGTCGAGTCGACGGACCACATTTTAGTAACCTCGTGCTGCAGATCCACATAGCTTCTCTGCTTCCTTACTGACGAAGTTACCATCATGCGGCACGGCGATATCGACGAGAGTTGCTCGCCTCGCCTCCCGATCTACTATCACAATATCAGGTCTGTTCGCGAGAATAGTCCTGTCTGTGATAATGAACCGGTTGCAGTAGAGTGTGACATGACCGTTTTCGAGAACTGGCGGTGGATTGTACTTATAGTAAGGCACCTCGGCACCTACAAGGCTGTACTTTAAGGCAAGTTGCTGATGGATGATCCTGGCTACTAGGTTGTGTCTATGCAGATACTCGGTGTTGGCAAGCTGCGAACAACCGGAAATCACATATCTGAGGGACTCGCCAGGTTGGTGGCAGGCGCGGCAGATGCCAATGGTCCCGTCCTTCATTATGTGTTTCCTATAGTTGTTCGTCTTGACAACCTCATTTTGTATTGCAAAGACAAAACCCTCGGTATTATTATTATTATCGTATGAGAGTCTTGAGAGCCTGGCGACGATCTAGATTCTAGACAGTTACAAGTTTTAGAAAGTTTATTACTAAATAGCGTAAAACGCAGCCATCCATTATTCATTATCTCGACGGTCCGCTCCATAATTTTACAAAGTTCGTGTCTCGCTGCCACAGCTCATATTTTAAAGAACACAGGCGATAGGTAGAGAGAGCTTCGCGAAAAGAATAATTGTATTAAAATTTCAATACTTTTAAGTATAAAATATGATTGTCATAACGGCTTTGTGTATTTTCGTTCAGAGATAATTGCCTACTTATTTCGTTTCCGAGTTATTTATTTGCATAAAGCCACGAGAGACTTCAGGCAAACTGCCTCTTTGTGAAAACGTCTTTTATTTGTATGTTTGTGAGTATCGTAATAGCACGGATAGGTAAACTCATTAAATGGGAATAATATTTTGCAATAGCACACAAATAGGAACCAATTCAAAAATATTCTTCTCGGTATTCCAGGATATTAATTTTATTTCTCTCTCATTAATACTCATAATTTGCTAAAATAATCAATATCTATTAATAATAAAATTTATTCTATAAGGGATTAGCGGCGGGTGGCCGAGTGGTTTGGGCATCGGCTTCTCATGCGAGAGGTCCCAGGTTCGAATCCAGTCGGCGTGTACCAATAAGTTTGCTACCTGCTGCTTCACCGTTCGGAACCGGTGTAAAACTGTAGGTCCCTTCCCTTGCGCCTTACTAGGTGGTATGCTCAAATTGTAGCCGACTGGGTTGGTACCACCGTACTGGATGTAAGATGGCCGCATAGCAGCCTCGGCTGTGTTCTCCTCTAGTCCAGTATAGCCAGCAATCCAGGGAAGTCTCCGGTATGGCACCTACCTTCTCGGAGGTGATATTGGCTGGTCGGAGCATGCGCTTTGGCCCCTCCGACTCAGTCACCCATACCGGATTACATAAAAAAAAAAAAGGGATAGTCACGTAGTAAGTTACTTTGTTTTATGAGATACTGAGTTTTTAGGCTCTATGTATGATACTAAAACAACATTTTCTGTATGTATGTATGTATGTTCCTCCATAACTCTTAAATCGATCATCCGAATTTGATGAAACTTAGTACAATCACATTTACCTATACTAGAAACCGGTAAGGCTAAATAAAATTCTGTTCCGGTTACGCTAAGATGTGGCTCTGTGGTACAAATAGAAACACAAGAAACACTACTTACTATTTTTTTTTCTCCCTTCGCTTAGCACAATTTCCCAGCCTTTCATAGCCCTCTTACAAACACGGTTCAATAGGAGATAATGCGTTGTTGGTACCGAATGTGAGCCCAAAAATAATTACGTACCCGCTCAAGGGTTGGGAACGGGTAATTGATTGCCTGGGCGCTCCGCCACGACAGAGCAGCGGTAATGAACTGAAATAATTTCACCAGCGAATAACGCAAATACATATAAATACGATTTGTTTCTCTTTAATATAAACGGAGGAGTATTTGTCGACATGAGTTAGGCCGTTATGAACATCTAAAATAATTTGATTGAATAGAAGAATATCATACATACCACACGCTGTATCCCGACAATCGGGGTAAGCAGATTAATCGGTGTTGTGCTGCAAGTACTCTTGTAAATTGCAGCACAACACCAACCACGAAAATTAACAAAGTACTCGTATTTAGAACAAGATAACTATAAAGCTGCAAGTGAGGCAGGAAGACCCACCTGCTGCAAGACTCGGTGGAAGGACCGCGCCAAGGTGAGAGGTGGCTAGCCTGTCGCCCTTATCCACAGCATCTTGTCCTTATCCCTCAGTCGCCTTTAACGACATGCACGGGGAGAGATGCAGTGGGGCTATTAATTACTTTCCCCACACGGTAGAAGAAGTTCCTCTAAAGCTAAAGGATATCCCATTTGAACGCTGAAATCAGACGAACGGGGTAAGCATTCAATGAACCAATCAATCCATATAATTTATTGCGTATTTGTAGTGGTATAACAGTGCCATATATTAAATAGGTTAATAAGTTCCTTCTACAAATTGCCCGCGTAGGTGTGCAACAGCGCCTGCCACAGCCCTCCTCCAAAAAGCTGTGCAAGCACACACAAATTTTGTTAGTGTAAATAGACCATCTTATTATAATCACAACTGATTCTTAATTATTATTTTCAATTGATAAAATTATTTAATACATACAATAGAGGTTCAAAGTTATAACATCATAAAATCCCAAATTAAAATCGTACAAATCATAAAATTACCAAATTCATTAAGACACAATGTACCTAATATAATTAATAAAATTGTAATTAACTGAAAGCATATAGGTAAAGAATCTAAAACTAATTCTAAATGGAGTCATTGATTTTATAAAGACATTTGTCAACTAACCATTTATATAATTCTGTTTTAAAATTATTAAATACGAACTCTTTAATGGTATTTGGTATTTCATTAAATATTTTTATTGCCATATACTTAATACACGGTATGCGGTTGTTGTAATCGGTGTTGTGTTGTGCTCGGATGAATTACAGCACAACACCGACCACTCCGTCCAGCAAAGTATTAGGGCAAGATTACATAACGGGCAGCAAGTAAGGCACGAAGTCAGGTTATCTACTGCATGACTGTGGGAGGACAGTGCATAAGAAACGAACATTCTCCATACAAAATAGTCTTTCGGAATTTATGTTTTCTAGGCCCTAACCCTTATCAGATTTTTACAATTCTTTTTTTCTTGTCGTAAGGACAGTCCAATCTACGTTCCTGCCATTCTTTTTGTTTAGATGAAATGTACCTACAACTACGGAGCTAAAAATTTGTATTTGGACCGAAAAATTTGAATGTTTTATTTTTTGATGTCATGAATTTATGATAATATTTTTATATTCAAAAAAAATATATATTATATCACTTTGTAGTGCTTCTAAATATTTATTTAAAAAAAACACATGTTTTTTTATTTTATTTTATATATTTCGGCGAAAGCCGTCTTCAGTAATCTATTAAAAAACGCGAACGTAGATTAAACTGTCCTTATTGCAACAAAAAAAGAATTGTAAAAATCGGATAAGGTTTAAGGGGCTAGAAAACATTAATGCCGAAAGACGATTTTGTATGGAGAAAATTAACTTCCGTCTCGTCTTAAGACAATACTTATATGTACATAATATTACGGACTATATGAAAGATGTCCACCAGCTCCCGGCTCCGCTCGCTTTGCCGTCGTTACCGTTGCCGATATAACCGGAGCCATTCGATTCCGTTGCACCTTCGTTGCTAATTACTGCATCGCATGCGGGGTGCGACCACTGTGCTGCAGATAGATGCACCATTGCATAAATAAAATACACATGCACATCGTACCGTGTGGGGCCGGTACTTTAAAAGAATAGCCCCACTGCATCTCTCCCCGTGTATGTTGTACAAGGCGACTAAGGGATATGACTCCCTTCTTATATTACTACGTGGTAGGGTTTAACCCGCCAGGGTTGGTGCCACCGCACTGAATGAAAGGTTTTGTGATTTTGTACCGCCTTCAACTCCATTATTTAATAATTTTTAGTCTAAGTAGTTGTTTTTTGAGATCGGTTCAATGTTTATTTTTAGTTTTTACTGTGATTGATTAGCTTTATATCAACAACGTGTTTAGTATTAAATTTTAATATTATCTATACATCTATCAATACTCAATACTAATATTAAATCTGTAAGGGATGGTCATGGAGTAAGTTACTTTGTTTTAGGAAATATTGAGTTTGTAGCCTCTATATATGATACTAAAGCTATATTGACGATTTTTAGAAATCTTTTCTGTATGTATGTATGTATGTATGTATGTATGTTCCTCCATAACTCCTTAAGCCATCATCCGAATTTGATGAAACTTAGTACAAGCCCATTTTACTATACGGGACACAGGATAGGCTAACTAAAATTCACTTCCGGCTACGCTAAGATGTGGCTCCCATACAAATCGAATCGAAATAAAAGCGGCGCGGTGCGGCGGCGGCGGTTTGTAGCTGCTATCATGCGGAGGCTGGCGGCGGCGGAGGCGCGGGCGCGCGCGCGGCGCGGGGTGCGGTCTGGCCGAGCGCGGTGTGTGTATGCATTGTCTCGAGCCAGAGGTTTACTTCATTAGGTATTTATGTGATTAATTTTAGGTGCAAACCAAACAAATTTTAGGTAAAAGTGTTGTTGCAAGTCGATGTTAGCGGATATTGGACTGGATAACTGGAGTTCCTATTTGATTTAAGTTATTTGATCGTATGTTTATTACATTGTACATAGTGTAGTATGCGCGCACTATTAGCGAAAAGATTCTTATTTTTACCCGACTACGGCGAAGCGAAAATGAGAGTTATGTGTTTGACCGGTATGTATGTATGTATGTATGTATGTATGTATGTATGTATGTATGTATTATGTATGTATGTATGTATGTATGTATGTATGTATGTATGTATGTATGTATGTATGTATGTATGTATGTATGTATGTATGTATGTATGTATGTATGTATGTATGTTCATCTGTTCCCTCATACATAACTTCGAAACACTTATCATAATTTGACAAATGAGGTATCGTTGGATGCGTCTTGACGCTGGATAGAGGCTATGTGACGTCCCATAAAATTGTATATGGCGCCCTCTAAAGGACATAAAGTCATGACGTAAAAAAATTTTTTTTAATGATGCCGTCTTGGGGATCAAATGAAAGGGCTTAATTAACACATTTCAAAAATTTATATATTGTTAGCTGTTGCTTTCGGATTTACTTGCATGCATCCGATAATTGGGAATAATTTCTAAAATCAGGCCTCACTCCGAACCTACCCAAAATACATCCTACTAATATTATAAACGCGAAAGTTTGTGAATGAGTTGCGTTCAGGAAGACGATAAACGTACTCAAAGAAAGTAAGTAACTAATGGCGAGGCCGAAGGCCGAGCTGCGTTCGGGAAGACTATAAACCTTCTCGAAGAAAGTAAGTAATAAAAGGCGAGGCCGAAGGCCTAGCTGCGTTCAGGAAGATTCTAAACCTTCTCGAAGAAACCAAGTAACAAAGGGCGAGGCCGAAGGCCGAGCTGCGTTCAGGAAGAGGATAAACATTCTCGAAGACAGTAAGTAACTATGGGCGAGACCGAAGGCCGAGATGTGTTCAGGAAGAAGATAAACATTTTCGAAGAAAGTAAGTAACAAAGAAGTTACTTTCTTCAAGAAGATTTATGGTCTTCCTGAACGCAGCTCGGTCTTCGGACTCGCTCACTGTTACTTACATTCTTCGAAAAGGTTATCGTCTTCCTGAACGAAGCTCGGCCTTCGGCCTCGCCCTTTGTTACTTACTTTATTAAAGACTAGCTTTTGCCCGCGGCTTCGCTCGCGTGAAATTCGTATTTCAAAGGAAGAACTAAGGGCGAGCTGGATTCAGGTACTTAAACGATAAACCGTCTCGAAGAAAGTGAGTAACTTTTTGAGGCCGAAGGCGGAGTTGCGTTCAGGAAGACGATAAACCTTCTCGAAGACAGTAAGTAACTATGGGCGAGGCCGAAGGCCGAGCTGCGTTCAGGATGAGGGTACCCTTTTCGAAGAAAGTAAGTAATAGAGGGCGAGGCCGAAGGCCGAGCTGCGTTCAGGAAAACGATAAACCTTCTCGAAGACAGTAAGTAACTATGGGCGAGGCCGAAGGCCGAGCTGCGTTCAGGATGAAGGTAACCTTTTCGAAGAAAGTAAGTAACAGAGGGCGAGGCCGAAGGCCGAGCTGCGTTCAGGAAAACGATAAACCTTCTCGAAGACAGTAAGTAACTATGGGCGAGGCCGAAGGCCGAGCTGCGTTCAGGAAGACGATAAACCTTCTAGAAGACAGTAAGTAACTATGGGCGAGGCCGAAGGCCGAGCTGCGTTCAGGAAGAGGATAACCTTTCCGAAAAAAGTAACAGAGGGCGAGGCCGAAGGCCAAGCTTCGTTCAGGAAGACCATAAACATTCTCGGAGAAAGTAAGTTACAGAGGGCGAGGCCGAAGGCCGAGCTGCGTTCAGGAAGACGATAAACCTTTTCGAAGACAGTAAGTAACTATGGGCGAGGCCGAAGGCCGAGCTGCGTTCAGGAAGGGAATAAACCATCTTTAATAAAGTAAGTAACAAAGGGCGAGGCCGAAGGCCGAGCTTCGTTCAGGAAGACGATAACCTTTTCGAAGAATGTAAGTAACAGTGAGCGAGTCCGAAGACCGAGCTGCGTTCAGGAAGACCATAAATCTTCTTGAAGAAAGTAACTTCTTTGTTACTTACTTTCTTCGAAAATGTTTATCTTCTTCCTGAACACATCTCGGCCTTCGGTCTCGCCCATAGTTACTTACTGTCTTCGAGAATGTTTATCCTCTTCCTGAACGCAGCTCGGCCTTCGGCCTCGCCCTTTGTTACTTGGTTTCTTCGAGAAGGTTTAGAATCTTCCTGAACGCAGCTAGGCCTTCGGCCTCGCCTTTTATTACTTACTTTCTTCGAGAAGGTTTATAGTCTTCCCGAACGCAGCTCGGCCTTCGGCCTCGCCATTAGTTACTTACTTTCTTTGAGTACGTTTATCGTCTTCCTGAACGCAACTCATTCACAAACTTTCGCGTTTATAATATTAGTAGGATGTATTTTGGGTAGGTTCGGAGTGAGGCCTGATTTTAGAAATTATTCCCAATTATCGGATGCATGCAAGTAAATCCGAAAGCAACAGCTAACAATATATAAATTTTTGAAATGTGTTAATTAAGCCCTTTCATTTGATCCCCAAGACGGCATCATTAAAAAAAATTTTTTTACGTCATGACTTTATGTCCTTTAGAGGGCGCCATATACAATTTTATGGGACGTCACATAGCCTCTATCCAGCGTCAAGACGCATCCAACGATACCTCATTTGTCAAATTATGATAAGTGTTTCGAAGTTATGTATGAGGGAACAGATGAACATACATACATACATACATACATACATACATACATACATACATACATACATACATACATACATACATACATACATACATACATAATACATACATACATACATACATACATACATACATACATACATACATACCGGTCAAACACATAACTCTCATTTTCGCTTCGCCGTAGTCGGGTAAAAATAAGAATCTTTTCGCTAATAGTGCGCGCATACTACACTATGTACAATGTAATAAACATACGATCAAATAACTTAAATCAAATAGGAACTCCAGTTATCCAGTCCAATATCCGCTAACATCGACTTGCAACAACACTTTTACCTAAAATTTGTTTGGTTTGCACCTAAAATTAATCACATAAATACCTAATGAAGTAAACCTCTGGCTCGAGACAATGCATACACACACCGCGCTCGGCCAGACCGCACCCCGCGCCGCGCGCGCGCCCGCGCCTCCGCCGCCGCCAGCCTCCGCATGATAGCAGCTACAAACCGCCGCCGCCGCACCGCGCCGCTTTTATTTCGATTCGATTTGTATGGGAGCCACATCTTAGCGTAGCCGGAAGTGAATTTTAGTTAGCCTATCCTGTGTCCCGTATAGTAAAATGGGCTTGTACTAAGTTTCATCAAATTCGGATGATGGCTTAAGGAGTTATGGAGGAACATACATACATACATACATACATACATACAGAAAAGATTTCTAAAAATCGTCAATATAGCTTTAGTATCATATATAGAGGCTACAAACTCAATATTTCCTAAAACAAAGTAACTTACTCCATGACCATCCCTTACAGATTTATGATTAGTATATATTGAGTATTGATGGTTTATTCCCTTCCTGAACGCAGCTCGGCCTTCGGCCTCGCCCATAGTTACTTACTGTTTTCGAAAAGGTTTATCGTCTTCCTGAACGCAGCTCGGCCTTCGGCCTCGCCCTCTGTAACTTACTTTCTCCGAGAATGTTTATGGTCTTCCTGAACGAAGCTCGGCCTTCGGCCTCGCCCTCTGTTACTTTTTTCGGAAAGGTTATCCTCTTCCTGAACGCAGCTCGGCCTTCGGCCTCGCCCATAGTTACTTACTGTCTTCTAGAAGGTTTATCGTCTTCCTGAACGCAGCTCGGCCTTCGGCCTCGCCCATAGTTACTTACTGTCTTCGAGAAGGTTTATCGTTTTCCTGAACGCAGCTCGGCCTTCGGCCTCGCCCTCTGTTACTTACTTTCTTCGAAAAGGTTACCTTCATCCTGAACGCAGCTCGGCCTTCGGCCTCGCCCATAGTTACTTACTGTCTTCGAGAAGGTTTATCGTTTTCCTGAACGCAGCTCGGCCTTCGGCCTCGCCCTCTATTACTTACTTTCTTCGAAAAGGGTACCCTCATCCTGAACGCAGCTCGGCCTTCGGCCTCGCCCATAGTTACTTACTGTCTTCGAGAAGGTTTATCGTCTTCCTGAACGCAACTCCGCCTTCGGCCTCAAAAAGTTACTCACTTTCTTCGAGACGGTTTATCGTTTAAGTACCTGAATCCAGCTCGCCCTTAGTTCTTCCTTTGAAATACGAATTTCACGCGAGCGAAGCCGCGGGCAAAAGCTAGTACATATAATAAAATCGTAGAGGTAAGAAAGTCTGTACATTGAATGTATTCGGAAAAAAACTAACCAGGCTGGCTTAAAATGAGATACTGAACATGTTAGAACAGTTTTTAGAATTTTTGTTTGTTTGTTTGTTTGTTTGTCTGTACGCGCATCACGTAAAAACCACTGAACGGAATTAGACGAAACTTTGTATAGTGGCAGTTTATATGCCGGGTTAACATAATACGTAAAAAAAAATAACAAAAATAAAAAAAAAATTACAATTATAAACATTATTGCGCGTTTAAAATCACGTAGTCCAAAGTACATAATTATATCTTGGGAACTGGCAGCAAACACAATTTGAATAAAATATTCATTCTAAATTTAAAAATAAGTAGATACAACGAAAATGGGGGGTAGAGCTGTTCGCGTCCGTGACACCTTAAGGTCCTTAAGTCACACGTGCCTCCTGGGTGGTGCCAAATGAACAGCAATTAGCGTGTGGGAGATCTTCGGATCGGCTGGGTTCGCCACCACACCCCGGGGGAAACATTACACCGCCATAACAGTTCGCTGTGTTCCGGTGTACTTCCCGGGGACCCAGTAGCAGGTGGGGTTGGCTATGGTGAGGAGTAGGTCAGTGGTCCCGACGCGGATTCGCTGTTCAGAGGTGTTGCATCGACACGGTTGCCAGGGAGTCATGGGCCCACCGGATAGTACAGGGGCCCAATCGCGTCTAACCAACGCGAGAGGCTGCCCCGGTCAGCCGGCGCATAATCCCGGAGTGGTCCGTCGTGCCGGATGGTGACCGGTGTAAGGGTCCCGGCGGCCACTTCCGGGGGGGACCGGGGGCCCTTCCGTCTTCCGTGTCGGCGCACCACCAACCTGAACAGTAAGCGTTGAAGCTAGGGTCCACGCTTTGCCCGTGAATCACCATGGCCACCCTTCACGCTTTTTCCCCCCCTCACAACAATCATGACAGCACAACAAAGAATAAGTAAGGTTAAATCAGCGGTGCACATCCCTACAACCCTCTTTAGCGTCGATTCGACCAACGTGCGGGGGTTGCACTCAAATTTGAATGCCGTCCACCACCATCTAGAAACGACAAAACCGGCCTTGCTTTTTCTGACGGAGACGCAAATATCTTGCCCTGCCGACACCTCTTACCTGCATTACCCCGGCTACACTCTGGAAGAAGCCTTCCGCTCGCGAGCCGGGGTTTGCCTGTTCGTCAGGGCGGATATTTGCTGTCGTCGCCTGCGCTGTCTTGAGGACCCCGAACTCTCAGTACTTTGGGTCCATGTGGATCTGGGGACAGTCTCGCGGGTGTACGCCTGTCTCTACAGGTCGCACTCCGGAGATGCTGGGACAGCTCGGTTATTTGAGTACCTGAGTGGAGCGGCAGACAAAGTCCAAGAGCGGTTCCCCACCGCGGACTTGGTTCTTCTTGGAGATTTCAATGCCCATCACGAGGCATGGCTAGGCTCCAGGAGAACTGACTTTGCGGGGAGAGCCGCCTACGACTTCGCCCTGACGCATGATCTGTCTCAACTGGTGGACCAACCCACCAGACTACCAGATATAGGCGGTCATGAACCCTCGTTGCTGGATCTTCTGCTGACGACGAACCCCACTGGATATAAGGTCGCAGTGAGAGCCCCGCTGGGTTCTTCTGATCATTGTTTAGTGGGGTCCACGGTACCATCTTCGCCTCCTCAGTCCCGTACTGGAGGAACGCGTCGAATTTGGCACTACGCGTCGGCAGATTGGGATGGGATGCGAGAGCACTTCGCATCCTACCCTTGGAGAGAGATCTGCTTCAGTTCGGACGATCCGTCGGATTGCGCTAATACCGTTGCCGAAGTGGTCCTCGGGGCAATGGAAATGTTTATTCCCAGCGCCTCTGTCCACCTCGGTGGTAAATGCCAACCGTGGTACAGCCGCGACTGTGCTGTTGCTGTCGCAGCTAAATGCGCAGCTTATCGTGCATGGTCGCGTGCTCGTGCCGGACGTGACCCAAATGTACCCGAACTGAAGAAGAAATACAACCACCTCTCCAGATCCTGCAAAAGGGTTATTGCCAGGGCCAAATTTGACCACATCGGCAGAATCGGCGATAGACTGAACGAGCATCCAACTGGGAGCCGTGAGTTCTGGTCTCTCGCCAAATCTGTCGAGTCGAATTTCTGCCGCTCCTCTCTTCCACCTCTGCAGTGTCCTGGAGGCTCACTTGCTCACTCCGCAAAGGAGAAAGCCGACTTACTGGTATCTCTCTTTGCGGGGAACTCTAACCTGGACGATGGAGGTGCCACTCCCCCATCCATACCTAGGTGGGAGAACTCCATGCCGGAAGTGCAGTTCCGACAACGAACTGTACGGGCGGAGCTTCTCTCCCTAGACGTCAGGAAAGCGAGTGGGCCGGACAGGATTCCTGCATTGGTGTTAAAAAGGTGTGCTCCCGAGTTGGCTCCAGTGCTGACGCGCCTATTCCGTCTCTCCTACTCTAATGGTCGTGTGCCGGCGGCCTGGAAATCTGCGTTTGTGCAAGCGGTCCCCAAAAAGGGTGACCGCTCAAACCCGTCAAACTACCGACCTATAGCGATTACCTCCCTTCTCTGTAAGGTGATGGAGCGCATCATCAATGCGCAGCTCATGAAGTACCTAGAGACAAATGACCTCATCAGCGATCGGCAATACGGCTTCCGGCCAAAACGATCTGCTGGTGATCTCCTAGCGTACGTCACTCACCTTTGGGGGGAATCGCTTGAAGGTCATGGCGAATCCTTGGCAATTGGCCTTGATATTGCCAAGGCATTTGACCGGGTTTGGCACAAGTCGCTCTTGGGCAAATTGCCGGCTTACGGACTTCCTTCTGGCCTGTGTGACTGGGTCGCCGACTTCCTACATGGGCGTAGCATTCAGGTCCTAGTGGACGGTTGCTCGTCGGACGCCATGTCAGTGAACGCCGGCGTACCACAAGGATCTGTGTTGTCACCCACGCTGTTTCTTCTGCACATCAATGATATGCTGTCTCTGGGCAACATACATTGTTATGCAGATGACAGTACGGCACACGGATCCTACACCAGTCACCCTTCAGCCAGTCGGGATGTTGTGGATGAGAAGAGACGAAGACTTGTGTTTGAGCTCGAACATACACTCGGTTCTATTTCCGAATGGGGCCGTAGTAATTTGGTCGAGTTCAACGCTTCCAAGACACAAGTTTGCGCGTTCAGTGCGAAGAGAGTGGCGTTCACACCGGCTCCTTCATTCCAAGGCACGTCGCTCAAATTAAGCGAACACCTCGGGGTCCTCGGAGTCGAACTGTCGCACGACTTGAACTTTCGTCGCCACATCGAGGGGAAGGCCAAGCTGGCTTCTAAAAAGCTGGGCGTACTCAATAAGGTGCGACGGTACTTCACGGCGGACCAAAAGCTGCTGCTGTATAAATCGCAGATCAGGTCTTGCTTGGAGTACTGCTCGCACCTGTGGGATGGCTCTGCCAAATACCAGCTTGCGCCTCTGGACTCGATCCAGCGTCGAGCCGTGCGACTAGTGGGTGACCCCGAAGTGGTCCGTGATCTGGAACCACTGCAACACCGTAGGGATGTCGGCTCCCTAAGTGTGTTCTATCGCTTATTCCATGGGGAGTGCTCGGAGGAGCTGTTTAACGCGATCCCGCCGTCCCCTTTCCACCTCCGCACCACGCGCACTGGGCAGGGATTGCATCCATATACGCTGGACTTACCGCGCATGCGTACCAATCGATTCTGCAGATCTTTCCTGTACAGAACCGGTAAACTCTGGAACGCTCTCCCTGCTCATATATTTCCCCCCAAGTACAGTCTCGGGTCCTTCAAGAGGGGCGTGAATGGGCACCTGTCAGGCCGGCATGGCATTCGCAACCCCCGAATACGACCGAATGTCCATGGGCGCCGTTAGACACCATATGGGTGCCTCGGCGCCATATGTCGAGCTAACAATAAAAAAAAAAAAAAAAAAAAAATGACAGTTCTTCTTTTTTATAACTTGAACACAATAGTCTATACATATCTATTCTTTCTATATCTATACATATAATAAAATCGTAGAGGTAAGAAAGTCTGTACATTGAATGTATTCGGAAAAAAACTAACCAGGCTGGCTTAAAATGAGATACTGAACATGTTAGAACAGTTTTTAGAATTTTTGTTTGTTTGTTTGTTTGTTTGTTTGTTTGTCTGTACGCGCATCACGTAAAAACCACTGAACGGAATTAGACGAAACTTTGTATAGTGGCAGTTTATATGCCGGGTTAACATAATACGTAAAAAAAAATAACAAAAATAAAAAAAAATTACAATTATAAACATTATTGCGCGTTTAAAATCACGTAGTCCAAAGTACATAATTATATCTTGGGAACTGGCAGCAAACACAATTTGAATAAAATATTCATTCTAAATTTAAAAATAAGTAGATACAACGAAAATGACAGTTCTTCTTTTTTATAACTTGAACACAATAGTCTATACATATCTATTCTTTCTATACATATCATAAAATCGTAAATGCAAAAATTTCTATTTGTACGCGCATCTCGCAAAAACCACTGAACGGAATTTGACGAAACTTTTTATAGTGACAGTGTATATCCCGGATGAACATAATAATTAAAAAATATAATAAAAATCACGCAATCCAAAGTAAAGGTAAAAAACAATTTTAAATGTCATGTTGACAACGGAGAAGGTGACGGAGAACTGTCATCTCGACGTGAGCTGGCCGGTGATAAATTGTTTGATAAATAAAAATAATAATTGAAAGTCGAAGTTATGTCGCTGTCATTGGTGCAATAAAATTTATATATCTGTTGCCCGCGGCTTCGCTCGCGTGAAATTCGTATTTTAAAAAAAGAAAGTAAGTAACTAAAGGCGGGCCCGAAGGCGGATCTGCGCTCACGTAAACGATATTCTTTCTCGATGAAAGTAACTAAGGGCGAGGCGGAAGGCGGAGCTGAGTTCAGGAAGAAGAAAAACATTCTTGAAGAAAGTAAGTAACTAAGGGCGAGGCCGAAGGCCGAGCTCTATTCTGGAAGACCATAAACCTTCTCGAAGAAAGTAAGTAACTATGGGCGAGGCCGCAGGCCGAGCTGCGTTCAGGAAGAAGCTAAACCATCTTGAATAAAGTAAGTAACCAAGGCGAGGCCGAAGGCCGAGCTACGTTCGGATAATTGAAAACCATCTCGAAGAAAGCAAGTAACTAAGGGCGAGGCCGAAGGCCGAGCTGCGTTCAGGAAGAAGCTAAACCATCTTTAAGAAAGTAAGCAACTAAGGCGAGGCCGAAGGCCGAGCTACGTTCTGACAAATGATAAACCATCTCGAAGAAAGCAAGTAACTAAGGGCGAGGCCGAAGGCCGAGCTGCGTTCAGGAAGAAGCTAAACCATCTCGAATAAAGTTAATTAATATTAAGATTGAGTTAATTTAATTAAAATTTTATTATAAAGTCCACGCTTCCAACGGCAAATATACCGTGCATCCTAGAACCTCGCGGTTATTCCCGGCTGGATGGCAAGAGGCCCGATGCTATCACCTTAGTGCCATGGACTAAGGGTAGTTCTTTGATGTGGGACGCCACTTTTGTTCTCACATTGGCTCCAAGTCACGTTAGGACATCTTCAAGAGCGGCTGGCGCGGCCGAGGCTGGGCCGGAGAGCCTCAAACGCAGCAAATATAGAAATATAATTCAAGATTTCGAATTTGTTGCGTTTGCGGTTGAAATCCTCGGTCCGTGGAGCAGTGAAGCCAAAAGAGGCTTGAGCTGGTTGACGCAACTGGTGTGCCGCCATCAAGGGCTTATGTACTTCATTCAAAGGGTAAGCCTTGCCATCCAGTGGGGTAATGCCGCAAGTGCTCTAAGAACATTTGAAAATGCCCGTTTTGATAGTTATTTTAATGTTTGTTAGGTAGGTTATGAAATAAATAGATTGAGTAAACGATATTATATTCTATCGAAGAAAGGAAGTCTTTAAGGGCGAGGCCCGAAGGCGGAAGAGGGTTTTTGTTTACCTGAACGCAGCTCGGCCTTCGGCCTCGCACTTAGTTCCTTCCTTTCTTCCAGAAGGTTTATCGTCTTCCTGAACGCAGCTCGGCCTTCGGCCTCGCCCTTACTTACTTCCTTTATTTGAGAAAGATTTATCGTTTACCTGAAAGCAGCTCGGCCTTCGGCCTCGCCCTTAGTTAGTTACTTTCTTTAAGAAGGTTTATCGATTACCTGAACGCAGCTCGGCCTTCGGCCTCGCCCTTAGTTACTTACATTCTTCTTTGAAATACGAATTTCACGCGAGCGGAGCCGCGGGCTCAGCTAGTCAGAAATATATGTACTAAAGTTACAGTACAGCTATGTTTTACAAAAAACGACTTATCTAAAAGCTGTCTTAAGTCGTTGTTTCGACGTTCGCAGGTTCTCTACATTGAAGCACTATTACCAATTAGCGAGGTCCGACCGAGTTAGCGACCGGTTTATTCGACACGGAATCGATGAAAGCTCTGGCGGGTGCAGTAAAAATTAGTTCATATTAGAAGCTTTACTATGTACACGTAAGCTTTGCGAGAATATCGTATTGGGAGATATTTTTTATGGAAACTGACACGGTTGGCTACATCATCTACAACATCCGTGATGTCAGCCCATAACACCGGGTGAAATAGGTGCCATGTCAGTGCTTCCCTTCGGTCGTGCCGGCTACACTGAACTGGACGGAAAACAAACTATTTACATAGCCGTTTCGAACGACGTTTCATTCAATGCGGTGGTACCAGCCCGGGCGGGTTGAACCCTACCACCTAGTAAGGTAAGAAGGGAAGGGACCTACACTTTTACGTGGAATTCGAACCACGGTCAGCCTCCAGCGGTCGAGCGGTCACCAATGCAAGTACTGACCGGCCCAGCGTTGCTTCACAATCAATAGCGACAGTCGACTGTCTGCACCACTGAGCTATAGAGGCTGACATTCAGGTTCGATTTAGTTTTTGTTTAGTTGTGGGTCTAGGTATATTTATGCAGATATAATTTTGGTATTTTTGCCCTGCTTACCCCGATTGTCGGGGGTCGTGTGGTATGTATGTATGTAATTTCCACCCATAGTATTAACACTTCACAAACGTGATAATAGCGCATTAGACAAGTAGGACGGCGTGATAATGCGGGTCGTGTGAAACCAAATGCGATGGCAGCTGCGACTAGAGCGCGCGTTCGCTCGCTGCGGTCAGTGGGGGTCGATTCTGGCTGCCAAACTTGTAGCATTTCTTTGGCAGATCTCTCCTCTGCTTGTTTGTTTTTTTTCACATCACACCTACGACACTCGCGATGTCAGCCCATAACACCTTGGTGAACTAGTTGCCATGATCACTAACACGCTACGTGCTAACAACAATTTTATTTTTGTAGAAATTGACACGATCGACTATATCACCTACAACACCCGCGATGTAAGCCCATAACACCTTGGTGAACTAGACGCCGTGTCAGTGCTTCCCTTTGGTAAGTAGTGCCGGCTACACTAAACTGAACGGAAAGCACGAAATATTTGCATAGCCGCATCGATCAGCGTTTCATTCAGTGCGGTGGTATCATCCCGGGCGGGTTAAACACTACCACTTAGTAAGGTAAGAAGGGAAAGGACCTACAGTTTTACGTGGAATATGCGCACGAATTTGTATGTAGCACGAATTAACCTATAGTGTACGTTTCACCTTGGCACGGTGGTAGTATCGCAGTGATGCAGTAGGTGGCTAACTGTCTTCGGAGTGATGCAGTGGGTGAATAACTGTCTTCACCGTGATGCAGTAGGTGCCTAACTGTTTTCAAAGTGATGCAGTAAGTATGTGGCTAACTGTTTTCACAGTGATGCAGTAGGTGGTTAACTGTCTTCGCAGTGATGCAGTGGGTGGATAACTGTCTTCACAGTGATGCAGTATGTGGATGCCTTAGCCGCGATGCAGTAGGTGGTTAACTGTCTTTACAGTGATGCAGTAGGTGGCTAACTGTCTTCACAGTGATGCAAGAACTCACGTAATTTACACCACCACAACGACCACTTAGCTAAATATTAGGACAAGACAACTATCAAGCGGCAAGTTAAGTTACATACTGCTGTGGAAGGAAGGATCGTGCAATGTTGAGACGTGGCTAGCCTCCCGTACTTTAGCGCGACTCTTGTCGCATTTAACTATATATGAACGGAGAGTAATGCAAACGTTGTATTCTTTACAAGTACCGGGCCACACACGGCTAGGTACAATTATATCTGTGAACATCTGCCGAAATGCAGCGTTTGCAAATCGCCTTTCTTTCAACGTCATTAAATGTAGCAAGTAGGCGCGGTCGTTCAGATATAGCGCTATCGTGTGCAACTGTTACTGAATAGTTTTGGCTCGAACCGCAAGCTCGTGTCGCGTCGTGTGCGGTCTGGGTAGCACAATATTCACTTTTTTTAGGGTTCCGTATTCGGTACGGGACCCTATTACTAATCCTACGCCGTCTGTCCGTCTGGCTGTTCATCTGTCTGTCTGTCTGTCCGTGGGCTGTATCTCTTGAACCCTAATAGTAGTAAGTAATAGATAACCCGTTGAAATCTTCACAGAATATGTGTTATTATGGCCGATTAAACAACAAATAATAAAAATAAGAAAAAAGTAAAAAATTTACGGGGGTTCCCATAGAAGAAACCAAAAAACTGTATGCGCGCTATCTACCGAAAAGAGTATGAAGCATTTTAACTAATCATGCATTTTAAGTAATATGAAGCATTTTATAAACACACCATAGATGGCGTGAGTGGCGCTGACCATGACATGGCGATACGGAACCCTCGGTGAGCGAGTTTGAGTCGCACTTGGCCGGTTTTTTTTTTGCTATCATTTCGGCGCCCGCGTTTCATTGCTGTGCATTATTTTGGATTATTTCGTTGATGTTTTGGATTATTACGTTGTTGTTTTGGGGACAGTTTCTCTGTGCTGTTGTTAGGGGCATTGTTGTGTATTTTTATATGCAATTCCACTGAATGTCTCCTGGCAATTCAGCGGATATCTGTATGTTTCCTTATTCCTTGCCATCCTATCTTCCTATCTTCGCAGCACTCGCCGCAGAGAAACTGAGCACCCTTTTGTTGTTGACATTGGGCTTTTGAGAACCCATCGGTTCCCAAAATCGTTTCTTTGTCGCACCGCTAGGGTGTGGAGCTGTCTCCCGGCGAGTGTGTTTCCCGAATCCTTTAACCTGGGTGTCTTCAAACGTCGCATCAACGGGCTAGACAGCCTAGCAACTGTCCGCAAATCTGCTGGCATGGCGCCTCACTGAGCGTGGTTTCGCGAGGAGAGCGGTTTTTGGCTCCATCGATTGTACCATTGCCCCCTCGACACAGCCACCCATGTTGGCTTACATAAAAAATGTTAGTACAAGGTATCGCCACAGATGTAAGAAGAACCGTGCTTGGCTCGGTACTTGAAATTTTTTTTATATCCACAGCATTATCTCCCCGTGCTTGCCTTAAAGGCGACTAAAGGTGTAAGGACAATGTGACGAGCTGAACGACGACAGGTTAGTCACCGCTCACCTTGGCACTGTCCATCCAGTCTTCGTGCCTGACTTGAACCTCGATAGTTGCCTTGTCCTAATATTTTGCTGAACGTGGTAATAGGTGTGGTGCTGTAATTTTTTTTTAAATGGAAACTGACACGATTGGCTACATCTCCTACAACATCCGTGATGTCAGCCCATTACACCCGGTGTACTAGGGGTGATTTCATATCGGCTACACTGAACTGGACGGAAAACACGAACTATTTACATAGCCGTTTCGACCGACGACGTTTCGTTCAGTGCGGTGGTACCGATCCGGCGATAAACCCTACAACCAAAATGAAGTCGCTTTCCGCCTTTGTCTGTATATCCGCTAACTCCTCCTAAACCACGCAACGGATTTTCATGCGGTTTTCACCATCAGTTAGATAATTTTTCACGGAAGGTTTATATATATAATTAGCTTTTACCCGCGGCTTCGCTCGCAGTAAAGTCAGGAGTGGAGCGGCGTGGGGCGGCGCGGGGCGGCGCGGGGCGGCGCGGAGCGGCGCGGGGCAGCGCGGCGCGGGGCGGGGCGACGCGGGGCGGGGTGGCGCGGGACAGCGCGATGCGGCGCGGGTCGGCGCGGGATGGCGCGGGACGGCGCGGTGCGCAGCGGCGCGGTGAGGTGCGGCGCGGAGAGGCACCTGACGGCGTGGAGCATACGAATTTCACGCGAGCGGAGCCGCGGGCAAAAGTTAGTATAATATAATACATCGCACTTGGACAATTCATCACAACTTTTAATCACCCCATTCAAAAGAAATGAATAGATCAAGAAATCAAGAGACGAATATTCAAAACACTTACTATATTTAATTATATAAATTTATCCATTGTTGAATAACCGATACACATTTATATAAATTTACAAAAGAGTAAGTCAGAAAAATAAGGTAAAACCTGATAATACAATTATTAGTATGCCTCGAGCGTACGGTAGAGTACTTAATTATTATTACCTGCTTGTCATTGCTTATAATTAAAAGAATCCTTTCTGAAGGGCTCCCAAGTGTTACATAGATAATCAGGACTCTTGAGGCTACACTCAGTGACGGCGAATTAATATATTTTGTTTACTTCGATACCTGGGAACATTCATATCCGACCAGCTATCGTTTTTATTAATTTCTTTGTAAGATATAAATATAAATAAAAATGTGGCTAAGCGAAACCCTAAACAAGGAACCAATTTATATTTTCAACTAACAAAACTTGGTCATTGCCTTTGACATTTGAAAAACGTTCAGGCGTGATTACTCCTACAATATAAGCGGTATGGGTTATTATTATTTTTTTTAGAACCATTCAGGTTATTTGTCGAGAATCGCGCTTAGTGAGATATTTTATTATGGGGATAGATTATTATTATTATTTTATTCATTTATTATCACATTCACATATTTACATTAATTTTAAATATACAGTACTGAGCTCGCATCGGTCGGCGACGGACGCGCACACGATGCACTCTAGACGCACCTGCGAAGTAAGCGAAAATGGCGTGCGATAAATGCAATGTGGTTGTGAACGAAGTACTAGCCTTCATAAACCATAAAGCGGACGTCTTGGATGAAGTCAGCATCATCCGGATCTGTGAGTCCGCCTTCACCGAAGATGACGTTGAGACCGCGAGAGTTCTGCTTTGTGCGTGCATTCCGTCAAGAAGGCCGACTCGCAAGGGAGAAAATCGGAAGAAAAAGACTATCCAGGACATCATCACCATCTTAAAGGAGACAGACCCCGACGACGTGCCAAGGTTCGGGGCGTACGACCTCAATAAGCTGCCGCCTGTGTCCTTCGACCACGTCGACGTTACGGCCTTCCTGAAAGATTTGGTGATCATAAAAGCGGACATAGCTCAACTGAAGGGAAACTGTGGAGCGACAGCGGCGCAGGGGCCAACATCTCTCGTCGCGGAAGTTCAACAGCTGAAACAGATTCCGCAAGTGGGGACACCGAACGAAACGCTGAGTATGCGTAACATCAATATGCACAGGCGAGGTGCTCAAGTGTCGTCACCCAGCGATTGCACATCGACGCCGGTATGCTACGTAAGCGCTGACGGTGCTGTTGATGCCTCGACTTCTACACTGCGCACCCCTCCCGCTCCTCCGCCCACCCGCCCCGTTGCCACTCGTCCGAAAAGGCGACGCGGATCTATGACGAAGCGCATCAGTAAAACGGTGGAGAAAACAACAATGGTATCCCCGCGCTTGGAACCGCGTCCCGACTGTCGGCAGGAGGCTGCACGTGACAAAGACGGGTTCGTACTCGTCGAGAGCAGGAAGAAGAGAAGGAAGAGGTGCAATAAGCGCGGATCTGCGCGCCCTGAAGAGAGCTGTTTGAAGGCAGCTCCCCGCACGGCTCTCATCTACGTGTCTCGCCTGCGAAAGGACATGAAGATCGAGGACCTCATCCGCCACGTCCAGGATAAGGGTGAGCGAGTTGAGAGTGTCGAGGCTCTTCCTTCTCACTGGGCTGACACGAACTTTTGCGCTTTCAAGCTGTGCATTCCTGCCGAGAAGGTGAAGACATTTCTTCGCAGTGAGTTTTGGCCCTCTGGTGTGGTGTTCCGGCGCTACAATCGCGACCTTCATCGTGAGGTCGCGCGCCATAAGTATGCTGAGCCCGCTCCGGAGCTGTCTACAACTGCCGTCCTGCACACTCAGGATACGCAACCCGCGCCGCCGCCGACGACGCCCGCGCCGCTGCCGACGCCCGCGCCGCTGTCGACGCCCGTGCCGCGGACGCAATCTGCGCCCACTCTACGCGCACCTGATCCACCGCGTCAGCAGACTAATATGACGCATACGGGTCTCTATTGGGACCCGTACAGACACAAGTGGAGAAAAAGTAATTTTAGTTCTTAGGTTAAGACATTTAATATGTATTTTTAATATGGCCCTAGTTGGCTGAAATAACGAGATAAATAAATAAATAAATAATAAAAAAAAAATACACCACATATACTCAAAATTAATATAAAAATAATAAACGGAATACCGCCGGCGGCGGGAGGCAAGCCTCCAAGCACGCCGGCGGGTGCAGGCCGTGGCTACGGAGCTCTCCGAGACGACGCGAGGCAAGCTACGAGCGATAGGTGGTGGTACTAGACACGTAGGCCACCACCACCTCCATCTCGGAGAGCTCCGTATCCACCGGACTGCACGGCGACGTCGTCGCGCAGCTCTTTAAACTTCTTCCTCTTCGCGCGCGCGTCGCCTGATGTTCGCACAGCACCACCGGTAGCGGGGGTTATTATTATTATAGCCTAATGCGCTTCGTTTATAATTTTTTTAAATTTTGTAATTTAAAACGCTACAGCGCACCCTATGCTGGGCTTCGGCCTCTCGCGTTCGCGAGGTGCGGTCTACTCTCCCTGGCTGACCAGGCCTGTCTGGGAAAGGTTTCTGTCAATCGGGGATAGATTAATTACAATAAATTAAAACGTGAGTACTCAGTGGGACATACGCGCGGAATATGCTTTGACAATAACACCCTTATTGCACCACATGTTTTGCCTTGTGCCCAGATTTCTTGGCTCATCTTTGAGGAGACCTTTTGGCAATAATCTATCGCATGGAGGCAAATTTACAAAACTATATTAATAATTTCTTCACATTTACGGTATCACATTTTTATACCCAAGTTTATGTGGTATATTTGTCTCTAGATATCCTTTAAATTATTAAATTCAGCATGATAAGTACAATTGTTTACCGAATTTTAAAACTGCCTCTAGTTTTTCCAAGTTGTGAACAATGCGTTTACAACTTGGAAGATCTTCCGAGAAGCGATGCGTTCTCAGAAGTTGTGTGTTAACAATATAGAATGTTCGGAGCGAGTCCGAAGGGTGTGGCGGAGACGGATGGGGGCAGGAGGGATGAGACGACTTCCAAACGTGTTGTGTTATTTCTGCGTTTTCTCTCGTCGCATCGCTCGTAGCAATGCCCATCGCGTCGCTCACCGCGTCGCTCGCCGCCGATCAGTGTACTTCGACGTTCGGTCCCAGTCACGGCGAGCCGAATCATTCGAGCGCCGAGTTCTTAATTAACTAATTAATTTTATAATTAAAGCGGCAAATATGAAACTTGCTCAAGTACTTTCGATTTTAATTTCATAAGAAGACTGCCATCTAACCAGGTGAAGATATCGTACCTACCAGGAGCTTTGAGCACGACAAACTTTTGCTTTGTTCTTGTGAAATATACTCATACTAGCTTCCTCCCGCGGCTTCGTTGGCGGTAGATTCGATATAGCAAATACGATTTAAACGCAAATATGATAATTGTCATATTGTCAGCCTCGGTCGCTCAGTGGAGCGGTCGGCGTCAGCCTCGGTAGCTCAGTGGTGCGGTGTCGGTCAGTACTTGGATGGGTGACCGCTCGAACGTTTTTGGAGGCTGACCGTGGTTCGGATTCCACGTTAAACTGTAGGTCCCTTCCCTTCTTACCTTACTAGGTGGTAGGGTTTATCCCGGCCGGTTTGATACCACCGCACTGAGCGAAACGTCGGTCGAAACGGCTATGCAAATAGTTCGTGTTTTCCGTCCAGTTCAGTGTAGCCGAAATGAAATGAAGGGAAGCACTGACATGGCACCTAGTTCATCCGTTGTTATGGGCCGACATCATGGATGTTGTAGGTGATGTTTGTTGTGATTTTTTGATCTAATGTATATTGTTAAAGAATGCACTCCTGCATCAGCCAGCCTCGGTAACTCGTTCTAGCGATGCATCGGCGTTAATGTTAAGCACACCGGACGCGGTCGGGCATTAGCTGGTTGACTGTCCGACCGTTGAGGCTGGCCGTGGTTCGGATTCCACGCAAATTATTGGATAATTTACTTGCATAGAATATTAACCCCGTTGTTTTCTATTTCGCAAGTATACCGCGCTGGTCAGACGATTATCGCCAGCATCGCTGCATGGCATTACCCATGTCATGGAATTAAATAACCCAGAAATGGCATTTATTTATTGGCACACAAAAAAAAACACAGAAATATGCCATAACATGTTAAAAGAAAAATTACGCAATCAGGATATTAAATTAATCGACATAGTTCCTAAACTTTAGGAAAGTAAACACTAATTGCTTAATTTAGTTAGAGCAATAGCAAAACAAAATAAAACAATAAATTAAAAAATATATATATTCAATAGATATAAAATGCGTGTTTAGGTAGTGAAAACATTTTTGTAAAGTAGACTAAGTGCACTTTGAAAAAATTTCCAGCGAAGTTTCTTGCCAGGCCTTCTTCGCTGTGATAAATCTAACTGGCGGAATGTTACAATGAACAACGAATAGCATTTATTTTTTAATAATATAGATTCTTTATATTAATAACTTTATTCCTGTCTCTGTACTAATCCCAATTTAATAAATAAATAAATACATTTTATCGTCAATTTTATTTATTTCTTTCTAAACATATTGTGCAATACAAAACAAAAAACCTATAACCCAAAGAAAAGCTAATAACCCTCCTCTAGGTGAGACGATGTGAGGGGCACTGTTCCGAGGACGCTACAAAAATTAAAAAAACACCAAATTCCTTAATAAATTTTATATCGATTTTTTTTCTCTTCTCTTAGCTGGGGTTTCCAAAACTGACACCGGGCTAGCAACTAGCCATTGGGCTGGCTGGTATAATAGTTCTGTTTGACTATTTGGGACTAGACAAAATTGTGGAGATCGGTTCCGCTGTAAACAAGCTTCGTAGCTTTGCAGCTTATCAGCTAAGCGGATCCCACTTCATAATTCTAGTGGTTTTTTTTTTTTATGGAAACTGACACGGTTGCCTACATCACCTACAACGTCCGTGATGTCAGCCCACAACACCGGGTGAACTAGGTGCCATGTCAGTGCTTCCCCCTTTGATCGTGCCGGCTACACTGAACTGGTCGGAAAACACAAACTATTTACATAGCCGTTTCGACCGACGTTTCATTCAGTGCGGTGGTACCAACTCAGGCGGGCTAAACCCTACCGCCACGTAAGATTAGGAGGGAAAAGGGACCTACAGTTTTACGAGGAATCCGAACCTCGGTCAGCCTCCAACGGTCAGCGGTCACCCATCCAAGTACTGACCGCACCCAGCGTTGCTTATCATTCAATAGCGACAGTTGACTGTCTGCACCACTGAGCTATCGAGGCTGACGAAGCTCTGGGGCCCTACCGGCATTTCTCGCTTGAAATATGCGAGGGAGTTTACTCGTACTCCTTCTCACTTTTAGCGTCATTTGTATCGGTACCGGCGTTCAAGTGAGTGTCGACCTACCATAGATAAGACGGCCTAGATTACTTGCGATTACTTATTAAAACTTATGTTATGTAATTATTTATATGTTGCATTTATAATTTATGGAAATTCGTGAACATTTATGCCAAAAAAATTATTAATTACAGACCGACCAAGTTATCTGTGAACTGAGTGGTGCGCTGCCATCGTTTCATTGTTGCCAGTGTTGTGGATGTCCCCGTTTTATTTGATGTTTCATTATCGAACAGTTCAGTTCGTATGTTGCTTTGTGCAAACAATATTGATACTGATTTATTGATATTCTTAATAAAGGAATGGTTCTAGAGTGTAACATCAAATAAAACGGCGGTATTCACGATTGCACCGGAACTTTACTACTACTACGGTGTTGTCACGGTGGCGCGGTGGCGGCGGCGCCGTGTTGATATGGCCGGGTCCTAAGTCAAGATATTTTACGTAATATCTGGTTGACTATTTAGAATAGCTATTTTACTACAATTATCAGCCACAAGACGTCCACTGCTAAACATAGCCCCCCATAGATTTGATTACTTGATATCTAAACTACGCATGTGAGTATATTTTGCGAAAAATAACTAAAAACCAAATATTGGTATAAGCAAAAAATTTTATTCGTAAATAGTGAAATAGAGGATGCAATTTCAATGTGAAAAATGAGTATGTACTCAAAAATCATTTTTTTTATTCAAATCCTGGTTTACAATATAAGTATGATCACTTGATTTCGCTGTGATTTCAGTTGTACACGTATTATGATTAGTCGTGATCAATAGGCCACACCCCAGGCATATTGTTTTGGATGTTTTTTTTTTCTTTTTTTCTTGCGAATAACTGGCTCTCCAAGCTGTTATTTCGTGTTTTTCCTTATTTTTTCAGTACCAGAAGCCTTTCGTAGTTCGGTATTTCTTTTCTCACCGAATAAAATTTATGAACTTTTCTTCAAATGACCCCACGGTCCAATGTATCAACATGAAAAAAACCATTTTTCTTTGTCTTATTTTACCAGCTGTTGCGACTTTTGTACGTGTTTCTTCTGCAGCGTTCTTTTCCTTAACAATTTTGGATATTAGCCCTTTACTTACACCTGAAAATTCAATTAATCACAAAACATCAAATTAAAATGTATCTGTTATGTGGGAAAAATTTGGTTTACAAGTGGCAACACTATCCTGTAGCAATTTATATTCTTTTGTAAATCGGATGAAATGGAATTATCGGCGCTTGCTGTAGAGGATCCTCTTCAAAAACTATTTTACTTTTAGTATTATATTCCGGGCATCGCTGTGAATAGCTTTCGGCATGATAAAATGATTTAAAGAGACAGAAAACTCGAACTGAAAACGATTTGACAAATATGACAGCCGAATGACACTTCTGTTAATTCCTGCTCTGCCACTTCACAGATAACTTGGTAGGTCTGTACTACCTTTTAACCATTTTTACATATACAAATGAGTGCTTAGCATAGACTATGTCGACCTAGACCATGTGCCAGTGTCAGTCATTCAACTGTCATGTTTAATAAAAAAAAAAAAAGAAGAAGAATTTACCAATTTTTCTTCAATACCGTACTTGAGTGTAACGCAACATGAGCCAAGTGCAGGCACCTCATCCACACTCCGCTCCCGGCCAACTGCGGTGCAAAGAGATATGATGTGATGGCGGCGTTCATGGAACAAAATCCGCAGTTGGCGCGGGGCCGGCTGTCGGGAGAGAATGCGATGCTCGCGCCTCTGGATGGGCCTAACGGAGCGCCTCAAAGCATCGGGGGGCTGCGCCATAACATGGCAACAGTAGCACAAGGTGTGTTATATTTATGTATTCACAAATTCCTTTCAAACATCAAACTTAATAAGTCGTATTACAATGGTCGTACTAATATAATATTTTACAAATATGTTCATCTTTTTTTTCAGTATTGGACGTACAATAGACAGTAGTTCACTTAAAAAACTTGGCCGGTAGAGCCAGGCGGCAGGCCCACGGAACGGGTGTGGGCCGGCGGCACCGGTAGCTCTGCTGGAGCAATGGGACGAGCGGATGCTGGCGGTGTCGGGACAGGGCTTCGGGCTCGGGGACTCCGAGGTCATAGTGAACACTCTACCGGTAAGCATATTTTAAATCACATTGGTATTTATTTACTGTAGTGTTGTTTACATACTTCATTGTATGTATGTAGCCAACGACTGTTTATGCACTATCTAGACGGTGACGTGCAGCAGGGCAGGAAAAATGTATGCAATACCGTGAAGGTATGCTCGAAACCTGCTGCCGCATCGCGGTCATGTCACCGCTGTCGCGACGCTATCGTCTAGTATGCAAGCAGCAGTTTTAGGGAAGAAAACAAGGAAAACATTTCTTTTTAATTGATTTTATTTTCAACAACACTACTCTCTCTTGAATAAAAGTAAAGTAGGTAACATAGAAGCAAAATTTTTCACAATAAAGTACCGAGCTATAATTGCGACTGGCCAACGCACGTCTATATAATATATGAATATCCTTATAACTCAAGAACCACTTTATTAATTTACATACTGTTTTCACTGTTACAATCTGTCATTTCTTAAGATGGTTTTACGTTAAATCATAAATATAAATCATAAAGATATATCATCTGCCTGATACTTTATCATCCAAAATTATGTCTTAAAGTTAAAAAAGATAGATGCCTAATTAAATTATTTTTTTCCATTAAGGTACGCCTGCTGGCCGCCCCCCTCGTGAGCTTCGTGCAAATCAACCCGCCTATGCGCGAGGTTATTGAGGAGTACGAGCGGGTACACGCTGAAGACAGGCGGCAGGACATGGCCCTCAGAGAGTGGTGCCTGGTGTCTCAGGAGGAGTTTCGGCGGCAACAGTTGGAGCTTCTGCGGCAGTTTCTGCAGGTAAAAAAAATGTTTTAATGTAAGTATTGCTATATAATATATACAGGCTGTTGCAGCAGTCACTACATTAAGTCCGGGAGCAGATTCATGGGATTAACAGAAATAATAAAGGTGTACGATGAATTCAGACTAAATAAAAACATTCAGTAACCATATAAACTAATTCCCATTTCAATACTAAACAAAGTTTTTTGGAGGAAAAAACGGAACCCTTATAGGACATATCACATAAAAAAAATATTTTTATATATTTTATCAGTTTTGTAATTACGCGTTTCTTGATTTTCAAAACCACAATTATTTTGGTAAATATACACGATGTTAACTTAAATAGGCAACATTCCCGAAAAGGGGTTGTTTTGGGTCACATACTGATGCCGAAAAAGGGGGTAATTTTTTTTTTAGCTTTGGTTTTAAAATTTTCAATCTGTATTTGGTATAAAAACATGGTATTTCATAATAGGAATCACACTGCATTACCAAAAAAATCGAAAGCTGAGTAATTTTTCAAATAAACAAAAAAAATCACATTCATATCGACACGATACAACAGCTAGCGCGCGACACGTTGTCAGTCAGCTGGGTACGCACGGTCGCAGGCGCGCGGCGCGCGGCGCCGCCATTCCAAAGAGAAATTGTCGCTGAGGTAAAATTTTGAAGAAAATATGCAAATGTTTTTAAACTATTTTAGATTTTATTTTTTAGTACCACAAAATAATCAGTATACGAAATGGTTTAATATTCGGTATTAAAATTGAAATGTCGCGAAAAAAGTTAACACCGTGTATAACAAAATATATGTTGTGTGGTAGTACGGAACCCTCAGTGCGTGCGCGAGTTAAACTCGCACTTGGCACCTGTTTTTAAATGTCCAAGCAATGTATTGGTCTAATGTGATCCAAATACATCTAACTACCTACGCTACTCAAAACAATATAATTTAAAGATATTTTTTGTTTTAACTTGCAGGACAACCGAGGGCGTTTTCAACAAACCCCAGCAGTGGCTCACTTGGGACAATGAACACCCTCCCTACATAAACGGAGCACATCCTCGGGTTTGGTGCAGCACACTACCATCTGCTGGTTGCAAGCACCAAGTCCTTCCACAACATCAATGCCAGCATGTGCTCAGCGTTTATTATTAAGATGCTCAATTAGTTCTTTAGTTTACCTAATTAGGTTTTTGTGTAAATTGTATGTGTAAATAAAAATATTTTATTCTTATTATTGTTTTGTTTACTTTTTTACCAGAGATAAGAATACCTTCATTGTTGAGAGAAGCGTTTATGGGAAGCGTATATATGACCCTCTGTGCGTTGGTAAGTATCACTTGCATAAAATGGAAGGGCAGTCATTATCTAGCAAATAAAATTTAAAATAATGCGGGATGTTCTTTGGATATATACTAGACAGTGCGGTTGTAGAGTGTCGTCTCTGTCGCACTAACTCGCAGGTATGACCGAGACAATGCTCTACAACCAGAAAGTCATCAAAGCATGATGCACATTATTTACCGCCGCGTACTGTACACTAGAATTGGTTATTAATAATTAAGAGCAACATTTGATTCAGCATATAGAAAGTAGAGGTTGATGCAAAGCTATTGTAGTTTTTCAACCTTCTGTCGCACAGACATACCTTGGAAGTGGGTGATATAGCGTCGGCTTTCTTTAGACGTTCGTAAAGTGGCGAAGCGGAGCTCCCTCGAGTGGATTCTGCTGAGTGATAACCTCGCTTGTTCGCGCCGATGTTCTTGCTGTAAGCTCATCGACGCATGTCGGCCGGATTCCAGCAAAAGAGTCCAAGCCAAGACCGCGCCGACCGCCCGCCGCTTACGTAAATGTTTCGTAGAAAGCAAAGAATTTAATACTACTGTAGAAAGAAAGAAATTTCGAAGCGAATGTCGTGTTTGCTTGTTTCTGTTTGTTTACGAACCGCTGTAATTTTTTTTTTTTTTTTATAATTATTGGCTTGGATGCCGGGTCCTTCTGCCATTTCTTTAATTTTATTTCCTATAATTTCTATATTTTCTACAGTATTTATTATGTATTTGTAAATACTTTTATAATATTTTTGTTCAGTTAATAAATTTATTTCGATGTTTTCGTCAGTTTTCTCATGAAGTGAACGCCAAAAAGTTGATCCTTAGCTTGCGAGTTTAGCGGCAAATATCGGGGAGTTTATCTGTCAAAGAAACGTCAAAAACCCCGGTGCCAATTGTTTGATAGATCGACTCCGTGTCGACTCATAGCATTCTGTATTCTGTCCTTGTCGTCTTGAAAGGACATATAGAGAAGGCTATAATCGACTAGATCGACAGCTCTAGCGAGTAAAATGTGGGAGTGCGAGAATGACGTCACTCGCCAGTTTCACCGGTGCCAATATAGCGTTCTCGCCACATTTCTCGCACTCACACGGGCGAGTGAGTGAACGCCGGTAGACCTACTGGTTCTCTCGAACTCTGTAAATTTATTCATGTGCATACTGTGATGGATGATGAATAAACGAGTTTTTCGCCTCGTCAAGTCGATGCCCCCTCTGGGTAGTTATTTCAACGGCCCGTACTGCTGGTGTTAGTGCGGTGGTGCACATCCACATCGCCCGCGCCCTTGATTAGTATTCGCAGTGCCTGCGCCGCCATTGTGGAGAATATATGAGCCGGAAGTGACGTGGTGTGCTAACTGGGCTATTTTTAACGGTGGTGGTGATGTTCGGTTGGGTGGTTCTTAAGTTTTAGTGGCGTAATAATTGCTCCACCACTCTGCTGGAGTGGTAAGCGCAGTTGGTTGTAAAACAAAATGTATGATTTAGGGTTCCGTATATAGCCAGTTTTTTTTATTTAAACTGACACGGTTGGCTACATCACCTACAACATCCGTGATGTCAGCCCATTACATCGGGAGAACTAGGTGCCACGTCAGTGCTTCCATTCATTTTCATGTCGGCCACACTGCGCTGGACGGGAAACACGAACCATTTACATAGCCGTTTCGACCAACGTTTCGCTCAGTGCGGTGGTACCAACCTCCGCGCCGCGGTGGTTGGTACCACCGCACTGCGCGCCCCGATAAACCCTACCACCTAGTAAGGTAAGAGGGAAGGGAACTAAAGTTTAACGTGGAATCCGAACCACGGTAAGCCTCCCAACGGTCGAGCGGTCACCCATCTAAGAACTGACCGCGCTCAGCGTTGCTTAACAACAGTTGACAGACCGCACCACTGAGCTACCAAGGTTATTTTTGCAATATCCCCTTGTGAACCTTCCAGCTGCGTACTGTATTGGAGTCTCGATTGGAGTAGTGTATCACATTTGAACAGAGCTCTGAACTATATAGGTACTAACTGAATAATAAGGCCAATAAAATGGCTACTTGATACCTACATCTATGTTCTTGCTTGCTCGCGTATTAGGTTTCATGCAAAATAATTCACAAGTTATATTTTTTTTTTTTATGGAACCTGACACGGTTGGCTACATCACCTACAACATTCGTGATGTCAGCCCATAACACAGGGTGAACTAGGTGCCATGTCAGTGCTTCCCTTCAATTCATTTCGGCTACACTGAACTGGACGGAAAACACGAACTATTTGCATAGCCGTTTCGACCGACGTTTCGCTCAGTGCGGTGGTATCAAACCGGCCGGGATAAACCCTACCACCTAAGGTAAGAAGGGAAGGGACCTACAGTTTAACGTGGAATCCGAACCACGGTCAGCCTCCAACGGTCGAGCGGTCACCCATCCAATCACTGACCGCGCTCAGCGTTGCTTATAACAGTTGACTAACCAACCGCGCCACTGAGCTACCGAGGCTGACGAATTTTCTTATCCCTTAGTCGACTTTTACGACATGCGACGGGGAGAAATGCAGTGGGGCTATTCTTTTTAAGTACCGACCCCACACGGTACGCACATCGAATTGTTAACAATTACACACAAAACTGACGAATCATACACACAATTTGTTAACACTTTCGCGGCACACATTTCATACGCTAATGGCGACTCTATTCGTTTCCTCGAAGGTCCTATGCATGAGGCATGTCGATATTGTTTCTGCGAAACCAGGGCACGAGGTGAACAAAGCACGAACCAGACGTGGCCACAAGTGAGCTGCAATCAGGGGCGGAACTAGAGTGTGCTGATATCTGATGACCCCACCACTACCCTCCCTCGCTATTAGCACTGATCGCATCACAGATAAACCATGTGCAGAAAATTATATTTTCATACGTACGCTATGTGCCCTTGTAAATCTTTGAGCTGCATGCTGTATTTTTGTTTTTTTTTCTTCTTTTTTTTATGGATTGCGCGACATGTGGCATCGTTTCACCTACAAGGAGGTGTCTAACGATGCCCATGGGCCATGGACATTCTGTGATGCACGGGGATTGCGACTGCCATGCCGGCCTGACAGGAGTTTTTCACGCTCCTTTTGAAAAACCCCAGCCTGTACTTGGGAGGAAATAGATGGGCAGGGAGTGTGTTCCACATTTTCCCGGTTCTGTGAATAAAAGACCTACAGAACCGGTTGGTGCGCATCCGTGGTAGGTCGATTGAATAGGGGTGCATCCCTTGCGCAGTACGCGTAGTGCGGAGGTGGAATGGGGATGGCGGAATCGCGTTAAAAAGCTCCTCCGAACACTCCCAATGGAATAGACGATAGAACACACTTAGGGAGCCGACGCCCCTAAGGAGTTGCAGTGGTTTTAAGTCACGGAACACCGCAGGGTCACCCACCAGTCGCACAGTACGACACTGGATTGAGTCTAGCGGCGCAAGCTGGTATTTAGCTGAGCCATTCCACAAGTGAAAGCAGTACTGCAAGCAGGACCTAACCTGTGGACCAATTGCAGTAATGGATCACCTCTGGATAGCTCTATGACTGAACTTCCTACTAATTGAAAATGCCAATAATATGCCTACTCGATATACTTTTTTTTTTTTTTTTTTTTATGGAACCTGACACGGTTGGCTACATCACCTACAACATCCGTGATGTCAGCCCATAACACAGGGTGAACTAGGTGCCATGTCAGTGCTTCCCTTCATTTCATGTCGGCTACACTAAACTGGACGGAAAACACGAACTATTTACATAGCCGTTTCGACCGACGTTTCGTTCAGTGCGGTGGTACCAACCCGGCCGGGATAAACCCTACCACCTAGTAAGGTAAGAAGGGAATTACATTTATGTTCTTGCTTGAAATGTGTAACGAATTATTGTAAATTACTGTAAATTGAGGTGGAAGAGTCGGGAAGAGTTAAAGAGGCGGCAGAGGTGTCAGGATCGTGGCGCGTACCCCACTGGGAAGCAGGAGTGGCGCTATGTATCTATGTATGAGGCCATATTGCGGCGGGGGAAATACGGCCGGCGATAGATATTCTGTGGGCCGCACTGAGGCAGAGTATAGAGAGAGAGAGGCAGGTAAGGCAGAGGATGCAACATCAAACAGAATGCAAAATAATCGATCAAGCGTGTGTTTTACTCAAGCCCGGAGGGTTCCGTAGATCCGATATACCATACATGTCAAAAAATCATATCCGTCTATATTTTGCCTGTCTGCAATATAAACTACCTGTGGCGCCATCTATTATCTTGTAGCGTGAATATATTTTATCTTCACGCTACTGAATAATTTATTTAAAAACGTATTAACGAACACACAGAAAGCATATTCATCCATGCCTCTGCAAAATTATTCGAAAATTTCATTTTAATATTTTTATATAAAAACTGTCCTACCATAAAACATACCCTGGAGTGGGCAGGGGGCGGAGCGAAAGGAGGGAGGAGGAGGTGGGCGGGGGGGGGGGGGGGGGGGGATTCGAGGCTCGGGACGTGCGTATCCCTTGATTATTGTTTAAATGTCTAAACCATGAACGCAGACAAAACATAATATGTAAGACGGAATTTAAAATGTAAAGTTTCCTGTTGGATTTTGTTTTTTTTTTTTTTTGTAAACTGACACGGTTGGCTACATCACCTACAACATCCGTGATGTCAGCCCGTAACACCGGGTGAATTAGGTGCTTCCCTTCATTTCACGTCAGCTACACTGAACTGGAGGGAAAACACGAACTATTTACATAGCCGTTTCGACCGACGTTTCGCTCAGTGCGGTGGTATCAACCCGGGCGGGATAAACCCTACCACCTGGTAAGGTAAGAAGATACAGAAAGGTATGGGCCTAAAGTGTCTTTGTCAGAAGCCTTGTGCGAGGCAAACCCACAATGCTTGTCCGCTCAGCGCATCAAGAACGAAGCTTTTTGTACGCTAATCCGTTTTTGAGCATTGCGCCGAATTCGTCCCAATTTTGTACTGCATTCGGAAAATGTCTAAAACTTTTTACACGTTGAAAAATATTCCAAAGTGGAGTCATAGAAAAAACAAGACGAGGATTTTTCAAAGAGATTTTTTGTTCAATTTCACGTCGCTTCGAGCCTGAAAGTCTGAAGAAGAGAAATAAATATCCAGAATCGAGTTGTCGGACATTGCATTAATTTCAACCACTTAAGTGGTTGAAATTATTATCGTATCTTATGTTTATATGTTAGTACTAAGCATGCACTCGCTTTATATATATTTTTTATTAGAAAAATGCAAAATGCTGGCCGGGATGTATTTTTTTCAATGTTTTTCGCTTTGCATTTTTCTAATAAAAAATATATTATCGTATCTGTAATATAATAATTTCAACCACTTCAAATTATTAAAGGAGGAGGATTAGGAGGGACCAAGAGACTGAGAACAAACATCTTAAAGGTACTATGGGGTTAGCTTAGTCGGAATCGGTTAAAGCCCCAGAAAAAAAAAAGAAAAGGAAAGGATTGATTAGGAAGAAATCCTGAATGAACTTTCTAGGTAAGATATAATGGTGGATCTCCTGAAAACAATTTTTAACTACTCGTATTTTCATCCACTTAGTGGTTGAGTTTTAAAAAGTCCCCTCTTGAATGACGCCTACACCATAGAAAGCCTTTACACACCGAATTTGAAGTTTCTTTGTTCAGCATTTTGGGCTAGGCATTGATGAGTCGGTGTGAGTAAATCGGAACTTGTCCTTTTATCTATAGGATAATTGTGTTACTATGCGGGATATTTCAGGCGGTTGATCTGAATCCAAAGATTAGTCAATTACAAAAAACCGACCAAGTGCGAGTCGAACTCGCGCACCGACAGTTCCGTATCGCCATGTCATGGTTAGCACCGCTCACCCCATCTATGGCGTATTATGAAATGCTTCATATTAGTTAAATGTCATGATTAGTTAAAATGCTTCACACTCTATTCGGTAGATGGCGCGCGCGCATACACTTTTTGGTTTCTTCTGTGGGAACCCCGTGAATTTTTTACTTTTTCTTATTTTTATAAATTTTTATACATATATCCGCATTCTGTGAACATTTCAACGGGCTACCTATTACGTTTCAAGAGATACAGCCCTCGGACAGACGGACGGACAGACAGACAGACAGACAGACAGACAGACAGACAGACAGACAGGCAGACAGACAGACGGCGTAGGCTTAGTAATTGGGTCGCGTACCGGATACGGAACCCTAAAAAGAACGTTGGTGAAATTAAAAGTTGTAGTTCGCCCATGCATGTTTGTAACTAACCTAACCTTAAAATGTATGGAGAGCTCAAAAATATTTTTTTGCCACTTTCTCAATCGTTCTGTTTTGGAATCTACTTAGTTTTCGATAGAACCCCCTGAAGCATCCGGCATTGTAACAAAACTCAAGCAGTATAGATAAATAACATATTTCGCTTTTTCTACGTCTTTATTTCTTTGGTCTGAAGCCAATTTATGACAGCTTGTACATTTCGCATTTGAGAACATTGAGTGCCGCTCTCGTTAAATTATTCAATTACATTATTATTAAAGAAATGTAAAAAAGTGAAACGTGATTTTTTAAACGACCCCGAAACACGCGTTTGACCTTTTTATTTTGCGTTTCTTTTGATGAAATATTTTCATTAACGCTTTACAAATGAAGCCCACCCCCACAAGGCACCTTGATGTGTTGAATTAATAAGAGTAGGTAATTTTGTATAATTATATTTTATGATACTCGTATTATTTGTCCTGCTACAAGTTTATGTCATAAATATTAATATTTTCGCCACATATTATAAAATACAGCATCTGCTGTATGTATGTTCTTGTCTGTTCATTTATTAATTTAGTACGGCTTAGATAATCTGAGAATGTATTCCAAAATACAATAAAATTTATTACATTTTACTTATTTAATAATATATATCATGCAATTATAAATAATATTATGATATGAAACAAAAAAATTATTTTTCTCTTCGTCCAAAGCGTCCTGAAAAGCTGACGCTGTAGCTACCAAGCGCGCTAGTCACATTACCTCTCTAAATTTCCAGGTCAGTTGCGTTGGATGGAGAAAGAACTTTTTTCGAATAACAGCTTAAGGGAAAAATAATTGAATAATAAACAAATAGATAGATTTTATTATAATATTTATTTTTACTATTAAATCGAGTCTACCGCGAACGAAACCGCGGGAAAAAGCTAGTTGTATGTACATAATATGTTTGTGCTTTAAAATATTAGAAACCTGCTATGGGCTAGCACTGGGATTTATTTTCTTGCGTGTCTCGCTCGCCGCGATTTATCTTGCGCCAGATGACGTCAGTGTTGTATTTGCTCTCGAACTGACATCAACACGAGCGGGCACGACGGATTGCGTCCATACGTGCGCTGTTGGTCGATTCCAAGCATCACACATTATATATTGCAGAACGATGCGTTAAGGCCCTGTCAACCCGTATTCACCCGTACTCCTCTTTCAAGGCGCCGCCGCCGGTTTCGCTGGTTGGAGTAGGATGCAACACAATCAATCAATCATAAGTTTTTATTTTTTTATTCTAAAACTACGGATCGAAATAAAAAGTAAAAAGCTACGGATTTAGATATATATTCAACAAATAAAATATATTTTTTCTAAAGCCTTGATTTGGTCAAGTTTTATATACAGGGTGTTCGGCACATGAACCGTCAGAATTTTTTGTAGGCACAGAGACAGAACAGAACGACAAAATTAGGGATAATTTGCAAGAGTGCCCGCGCGACCGGTACATGTTCTAAATTTGAAAATGCTCCCGAAAAAGCTTTCAATACGGGAAGCGAGTGCCCGTGTTGTCGTTCTGTTCTGTCTCTCTGCCTAATTTTGACCACATAGTGAATTATTTGTATGACATGTGGTATACCGTTAAAAAGGCCGTAAACTAGCGAACTTTTTAAAAGAAAATGATGCGCTCAATTGATGTCGGTTTTTTTTAATGAATTAAGAAAATAAGATTCTGTCACATTTTTACTCGTTCTCGGGACTTTGGGAGGTCATAAAACCTTTTCATGGTAATAACTTCATCAAATAAAAAAAAATTCTAAAACAAGAGTACATAGTAAAATTCAATAAAGTTTATTTTGTTCTGATACAATCATAAACAAAAAAGTTACAAGGGTTTAAATCTGGCATTTTGGTAATTTTCAAAAATAAAGAAAAAAAATCGTATCTTTATACCACGTGACATTTGACAAAAGGTATCATGGGTCAAAACGTTGCAAATGACAATTTGTCGATCGATGTGCCGAACATCCTGTATACATATATTTCAACACAATGTAAAGTTGCCTTGAAAATAAGCAGATACAGAGATTTATTGTTCCACAAATTTTTACATGCACGAACAGTAACGTGTGGGGCCGGTAATTAAAAAGAATAGCCACATTGCATCTCTCCCCGTGCATGTCGTAAAAGGCGACTAAATTAACAATACAATAATCGTGTTTTTTTTTACATTTTTTTTGAGGTGCCGAAACCTCGGTGCGCTAGTCCGACTCGCACTTGGCCTGTTTTATTCGGGCAAATATCTTGGTCACACTTGGAATGGAGCCAGTGCGAACGCTCTTGTGTTCGCAGCAAAAAGCAAGAGCTAACCGTAGCCGTGTAGCGTGTTCGTTCACAAAGAATTAAAAAATAATAGACAGTCACAAATTGGTCGAGGATGCGCAAAAAAATTTCTCAAAGATTTAATCACAAAAATGTTTCTTTGTATTCCCTTGTTTTTTTATTGACAACGCGACATATTATGGCCTTAAAGTGTCTAGCGACGCCCATTGACGTTGGATCGTATGCGGGGGTCGCGAATGCCGTGCCGGCCTGACAGGTGTCTATTCACGCCCCTCATTTGCCTCGTTCGCACTGGCTCCATTCGAATGTGACTAAGATTTTAGCCCGAATAAATATGAGGTAATGAGGGAATTACAGACGTAACTTACGGTGGACAGACTCAATTTGTTTTTTTGTATTTATAACCTGTTAGCGAGCCCATGTGAGAGGGATTTAGTAATTGTGTTGGATTTGGTTGATCGTTTTCTATCCCGGGACTCTGGGCCCTAGGTGATAGGGAAGATGAGTACTATTATTTTTTATTTTTTATTATTATTAATTATGAGTATATGGGGCTGATATTAACAAATGTACTGTGTGGGACCGGTACTTTAAATTAAAATAATAGCCCCACTGCATCTCTCCCCGTGTATGCCGTACAAGGCGACTAATGGATATGACTCCCTTCTTATATTACTAGGTGGTTCACCCGCCCGGGTTGTTACCACCGCACTGAATGAAATGTCGGTCGAAACGGCTATGTAAATAGTTTGTGTTTTCCGTCCAGTTCAGTGTAGCCGGCACGACCGAAGAGAAGCACTGACGTGGCACCAAGTTCACCCGGTGTTATGGGCTGACATCACGGATGTTGTAGGTGATGTAGCCAACCGTGTCAGTTTCCATAAAAAAAATCATTGTTAAAAACCCTAAAAATAATAATAAAAAAAAATACTTCCATTGATGCATTCTATTTCTACAATGCAGATTTTATATAGGTTTGCTTACTAACGTATCTTTTGTCTGATCCAAATGGAGTGTATGTCGACCAATTGTTGGTAACAAAGTAAGATGATTGTATGACTATAATGTGTCTGAGTATATAATTCCTTGGCGTGATTCCTTCAGCGAGCCAGGGTAGGTGATGCTCGTTGTCACGTACAAACAGTTATAACGAGAAATATAATGCATATAAATAAAACAAATTGGTTATTTAATTACACGAAATTTTCACTTCAAGCAAGTTTTTTGCCCGCTCTTTCTTGCGGAGCTAATACAAGTTATAAAAAGGTTCTTTAAAACCGGCCATGTGCGAGTCGGTCGCACTGAGGGTTCCGTACAACTGCGTAAGCGAGCTAGTTTTTATTATTTTGTCGTTTTACTTCAGAGTTTGCACTATTACCGTTTTTACGATAGAGCAAAAAGAAAACAAAAAATAACCATAAGCTATATTTTAATACCCTACCATAACTTTACAAAAAAAAAAGAAAAAGAAAAAAAAAGATTTGCGCAAGTGGGATTCGAACCCGCGACAGTCGGATCAAAATTCTAATTATTCTACCGCTAGGCGAGAGCCGACTGTCATTGTCTCCCTCTACGGAGACAAGCCATGCAGCATCGTCATAGCCCCACTGCGACGTTGCTATCGCTTACTCGCTCTCGCTTGCCTACCGACGACAGGAGTGAGAGAGAAACACGAAGATTGCGACGCGACGGTCGCCCGATGAAGGGTGAGCGATTTCATCTTTCTCTCGCTCCTGTCATCGGTAAGCAAGCGAGAGCGAGTAAGCGATAGCAACGTCGCAGTGGGGCTATGACGATGCAGCATGGCTTGTCTCCGTAGAGGGAGACAATGTTAGTCGGCTATGGCTAGGCTAATGACGGTTATATGAACGATGAGACGAATGTCAGATTCAGTTACGTCCCCATATAAATGCAAACTACATTATGTAGTATATGAGGCGCCGCGCTATATCTATTATTTAGTAAATCGACTAATTGATCTTAGCACGTTTCTTGTATGGGTAGGGGGATCCCTTATATATATATATTTTTTTTTTTATTATTTTACACGCCATAATAAAAATTCTGTGAAAATTTCAACGGGCTACCTATTACGGTTCAACAGATACAACACTTGAACGTACGAACGGACGGACGGACGGACGGACGGACAGACAGTCAGACAGACAGACGACGTTTTTTTAATACGTAGTTTTAGTAAATAGCACAGAGCATCAAATGCGCGCGCCCCTCCTAGAGGCGCCCTGAGCGCGAATTTTCTACAACGCCGTTGAAGCCTGTGGGCGTGGCCTATGACTTACATAATGTGTGTCGTGCGTGTGCATTTGTTTTGTGCGTGTGCCTAACTTGCTCCTCTTTGTGTGTAGTGTCGATACTAGCACACACACACACACATACGAAGCGCTAGCAGCACTGCGTGTAGTTTTTGGGTTTCAAATATAGGGCGTCTCTAGTAGTGGGCGCGCGCGGTAGTTATTTGATGCTCTGTGGTAAATAGGTTTCCGTATGGTAATGGAACCCTAAAAATATTCGTATTTTTTATTTGTTTTTTTTTACAACATTCGAACATTATCAAAATTTATAGCCAAATTTTACCTACATCTACTATTTTATTGCAATACTGAACAACAATCAAATCGAAAGCATTCCATAATCCGGTATTTCTTGGGAAACACTCTCTCGAGAATCTGCTCCATATTCCAGCAAAGTGGCGAAATAAATCGCCGTATTTCGTGCCCAAGGCGACAGTACCCCCTCCCCCCCGCCCGCCGCAGGGTCACGCATCCCCCGGCTAAGCACTACCTTGGCGGGCTCACTCAAAATGCTATCCAAACGGGTGCTTCGATATATGGGCATTCCAGTAGCTAGGCTACCGGAAGATCGGTCTGAATATAATTTAATTAAATAATAAAAAGTAAAAAAAGGTTAAGCCTACGAATGTTGGTTCCAACAGAGGGTTCTGTAGCCATTTCGTATTTAAGTATCCTTCCTTCCTTACCTATAATAAAATCCAACGTCTGCTTTCTGTCTGTCTGAGTGTATGTAAATAAATAAATAAATAAATAAATAAAAAAATAATAAAACAAAATTCTACGGATAGCTTGATTCTTCTCATCAACTATAGGCTACTTACTATCACGCTAAATGGCTTATGAGGTTAGCAGTGAAGTGAAATATGAGAGCGGGCGGAGCCGCGGGCACAGCTTGTCTATCATAAATCTGCCCATCATTTTGCCCCTCGCCCCTCCGCGAGGCTCAATTACTTATTTATATTACTTTAGCATAAAAGCGTAAAAACGTGGTTCAGTTCCAGTAAATTTCGAAATAATCCAATTCAGCTTTTTAAAAATGAGTGTTGTAGTGGAACATTTCTGAATGTTCCAATACAGTAATATGTTTATGTTAGCAATGCATTCAAGTGTGTACACGAATGAGTAAATTAGAGGATGTTAGAGTGGGGACTTGACTTGTTCCGATACTGTTTTAGATGCAGAAAAATATAATAAAAAGTTTGGCAATCATAACTCAAAACCGCATTTTTTTAAATGTTCCAGTACTGTTCTACACAGTCGATATCACCTGTAAAACAGTTTTCATGTCGTAAGCTTTCTGGACGGGCCCTCGTCATAAATTTTACCCGTAGAAAGGTGCGATTGGAGTTGTTCTATATATTGCCAATATTTAAAACAGCGTAAGTGCGCGAGCGCCTCATACATCACGTTACGTTTCCTCTCTGTGAACGTCGATAGAGTGAGACGGGTAAATGGCAATTTGATACGTATAAAGGAGAGGCAACGATTGGAGAGGGTGCTGAATGCTCACCAATAGCGCGCCTCAATTCGGTGCGTTGTATGCCACTTCCCGATAATTTTATTCGTTGGTCGTAAGCACTAAATGAACCACATTGAGGGGTCAGTTTGGTACCAATAAAAAACACTTTAAATTGACATATCGTTTGGGGTATCATTTTGAAAGAGCTGACTATAAGAATTCCAAAAATATTTTTTATTTACAATTTTAAGTTCAGTGGTCTTTTAATGATACAGCTGAAAATGTGCAAAACATTACCGTCCCACGCCCCCCGTTTTCTTAGGTTTCTAAAGCTAAATATTTTTATAGGGTTTGAGATTACATTAAAATTTCAGGTTTTTTCAACAATGCAATAGTGAAGTCTGTGCGCGAGTTCGACTCGCTCTTGGCGACTTTTTTTCCTATGAATATTTTCTTTGTAAATAAATCATTTCACACAACTAAGATACCTATTCCATTAGTTTTCTTTTTCATAGGATTAATGTGTGTTCTTTTCTTCTATGACTCTTTGGAAATTATGTATTTTATTTGCACGAATAAAAAAATTCTAACAAATGTGAGAAGAAGCTTCGCGCGTCGTTAGTCGGGTAGGTGTAAGAGAGATGGTACCTACTATTATTGATTTTTTTTCTTTTTTTCGTTTTATAAATTACCTCAATTCTCAATTTACAACGCCTAATTCTTAATTGAAACTGCCTTCATTTCTCGCTACCTATTGCAAATTAAGCGTATTTACGTTTGAAGAAGAATTTCAAAGTGTTTCAAAGGGAAGAACTTTTTTGGCATTCCTCTTTTTTATGGTGAAATTTCATTACCAAAAACTTAACGCTCCCCTTTCGTAGCTCTCGAGAGGCACAAAGCCTTTTCTATTTTTATTTTTGAAGATTTCAGTCAACCCTTTTTAATTGTAGACCTCTTCTTGTCTTACAGATACCTTGTCAGTCACAGCAATGCCTCTTTCCTTAGCTGTGGCTGTGGCTCCGTGGCTCAGTGGTGTGATCAGCCGACTGTCATTCATGATCGTAAGCACACCTGGGTGTGGTCAGAACTTGGATTGGTGGCCGTTCGACCGTTGGAGGCTCACCGTTGTTCGGATTCCACGTATAAAAACTATAAGTCCCTTCACTTCTTACTTTACTGGGTTTAACCCGCCCGGGTTGATACCGCCTGAATGAAAGATCAGTCGAAACTGCTATGTAAATAGTTTGTGTTTTCCGTCCAGTTCAGTGTAGCCGGCACGACCGAAGGGAAGCACTGACGTGGCACCTAGTTCACCCGGTGTTACGGACTGACATCACGGATGTTGTAGGTGATGTAACGAACAGTATCAATTTCCATATAAAATATTTTGTTATCACGTAGTTCCTAAAGTACTGAATCAATAAAAAAAACCTGAGGTCATCAACAATTTTCTGACAAATGCTCTATACTTACACCTGATATTATTATTAATACTTTTAATTTTACTTTTGATTTTATGCGGTCAGAATTATCATAAGTAAAAGTAAACTTAAATCACGATTAAAATATAGTTATTCTAGCTCTCTTGTCTATTGTGTAGCTTGTCACAATGTATTGTAATCGAAGACGTTAAAAAAAACCCTGCAAAGTTTCTCGCCGGCTCTTCTTTGTGGGTGTAATCGAACCGGATTGTAAAAACTAAACAGGACAAATTCAAGCGTAGTGTACTACCATACGAATGATTAATAAATAATAAAGAAATTGAGTGTCTTATAATAACCACTGTGCTATTTATTATCCGTCACCTTAACTTACTAGGTGGTAGAGTTGTTGAGCCCGTCCGGAAGATAAATACTGCATGATTTCCGGCCACTGGATGCCACATTGCTCCGACAGGAACGAAGACATCTGACTGACATCAAGAGTTATAGCTGATGTAGACAGACAATATATCACACTTTCACCTGCTGCTTCACCGTTCGGAACCGGCGGCGTAGAACTGTAGATACCTTCCCTTGCCCCGTTACTAGGTGGTAGGCTCAAATTGTAGCCTACTTGGTTGGTACAACCATACTGGCTGTAAGGTGACCGCATAGCAGCCTCGGCTGTGTTCCCCTCTAGTCCAGTATAGCCAGCAAGCCAAAGGGAAGTCTTCGGTATGGCACCTACCTTCTCGTAGGTGATATTGGCTGGTCGAACCATGTCATCATGGTCCCTAAGGCACAGCCACCCATACCGGATTACGTAAAAAAAATTCCGGTTCCATAAAGAAAATCCTTTTCACACGGAATCCTCAAGTGCACGCATCATACGCACTTGACCTCCGGTCGCTCGGCCCGATCAGCCGACCCTATGATTTATCCACCACTGCCTTTTCCCTCCCTCTCTTCCTCTCGTTACTCTCTCGTTCTGTCTCTCCTTCTCTCTCTCCTATCTATATATGATTTAGCGCCCTCTGCGTCCGGACGCGAAGGCGTCCTGCTTCCTGGTATTTGTGACCACTTTCTGAGATGAAGACCTGGAAAAATGACGGTCACAATACAGGGTAGGTGACGCCGGGAATATGGAACGAAAGATTACGTCGATGCCGATACATTCTTTGTTGAATATTTCGGTAAATATACATGATCGATTTAGCCCGCGGCTCTGCTTAGGGATTAGTAAGTAAAGTTATTATTGTTATATTATGCTTTTTTCAGGGTTCCATATCCGTCGTACGGGACCCTATTACTAAGCCTACGCCGTATGTCTGTCTGTCTGTCCGAGGGCTGTATCACTTGAACCGTAATAGGTAGACCGTTGAAATTTTCACAGAATATGTGTTAAAATTCCTTGTTATTTCTTCAGTCGTTAATAATACACTGAAATAACTGTCGTATTCAGAATAATGTGAATCACATAATGATTGCGTGCAATTATGAGACGCGAGAAACGCGTCGATCCGGGCACCGGAAAATAAAAATGTAATAAAATTCAGAAAAGCTCGCCGAAGCACGTTTTATCGTTGGTGAATTGAAAATAAAATAAAAACAGAAGGGCGAGCGTGTCAATGAATACAGGTGAGTGCGTGTTCCCGGCCGAACCACGTCGTGATCCTAACTAATAAAGCGGAAAATGTGTAACAGCGCTATACGTACTACTCGTCTGTTTCCAGAATGCCACAGCTGCCGGTTTTGACGTAACAGCTATCGGTACCGTGGAGAAAAAAGTCGGATAGACGAATGCTCCCGCCACCAGGAGTTAAACTGAACGGTCGTTACTTCTTATTTTAGGCATAGAAGTAATATGTACTACCATGTAATAATAATTCTACGTAATTAAGTGGCATGACTAGTGAAGCTAGCGCACACTTCATAGTCATATTATTACTTTTCCTTTTTAATTTTACTCATATTGGCATTTGAACACAACAAATGTTAGTAAATATAAAAACAAATAACACAAAACAACAAAATTCGTACATGCGCGAGGGGTAGGTAGCTCAATTACACATACAATACGGACGTGGCTACGCGGTATTATATTCTCTGGCTACGCGACAGCGATACTGACGCTACTGAGCTGGGCGTCAGCTATGAAGAACATTATGGGAGTGGATGAGGCGGCAGAGGTGTGTCAGGATCGTGGCACGTAGAGATCCGTTGGCTCTGCCTACCCCACCCCGAAACAAGCGTGACGCTATGTATTTATGTATGCATAGCTGTAATAATACAGGTAAGTTGACGGTGCGCGTGCGTCACTGTTGCAGAAAAGTGTAATATTTTGCAAGAATTCGTGTCTTTCATTTGTGTGAGTGTTAGTGTTAAGTTGTAATTATTTCGTCTTTGTCCACACTATTTCAAGACATTTTTTTTTTAATTGAAAGCGTAGCGCCTTTTGGCTATTTGGCTCCGAGCCACCCATAAGGTGTCCAACAACGCCCATGGATATTTGGTCGTATGCGGGGTTTCCAATATCATTCCGACCTGACTAGTACCTATTCACGCCCCTCTTGAAGGAGGGGAATACATACATACCACACGCTGTATCCCGACAATCGGAGTAATCAGAGTAATCGGTGTTGTGCTGCAGCTACTCTTGTAAATTACAGCAGAACATCGACCACCGCGTTTAGCAAAGTATTCGGACAAGATAACTATCAAGCAGCAATTAATGCACGAATACCCACCCGCTGCATGACTGGGTGGAAGGATAGGACCGCGCCAAGGTGAGAAATGGTCAGCCTGTCGCCATTTAGCACGGCATGTTGTCCTTAGCCCTTATTCGCCTTTTACGACATGCACGGGGATAGATGCAGTGGGGGTGTTATTTTTAAGTACCGACCCCACACGGTGTAGGAGAATGTATGTCTATTTTTTTAGGATTCCGTATTCGTCGTACGGGACCCTATTACTAAGCCTACGCCGTCTGTCTGTCTGTCTGTCTGTTCGTCCGTCTGTCCGAGGGCTGTATCTCTTGAACCGTAATAGGTAGCGCGTTGAAATTTTCACAGAATTTGTGTTATTATGGCCGAAAAATAAGAAAAAGTAAAAAATTCACGGGCGTGCCCATACAAGAAACTAAAAAGTGTATGCGCGCCATCTAGGTACCGAAAAGAGTATGAAGCATTTTAATACACAGTTGGCGTTAGTTGCGCTGGCCATGACATGGCGATACGGAACCCTCGGTGCGCGAGTTAGACTCGCACTTGGCCGGTATTTTAAACTCTTTGATGGTCCGGCTAGGCTGCTGCACATTGTCAGCTGATCGTCCAACAGGACCCGAGAGTGTAGCCAGCCGCTTCAATGAGTCGAAAAACATGCAAAACTCCCTCCGCGTAAAAACAATTCGGTCTCCTCTGCAAATAGTATTCATGCCAATTTGATGAGCTTAATCCGACCTTATTTGCAAACACAAAACGTATATTTTTAAATAGCAAGAACTTCAATTAGTAATTGACATGCTATGCATTTGTAGGTAAACTGGCACTTTGAATTGATCAAAGTGAAAATTTAGTAATGGACGTATTTAGTTAAAAGGCCTGTTCGAAAATTTCATTTGTATTTTTGTTACATACATTATTGTAAACAATACATTATTTGTAATGCAAATACCATACTACTTACATTGTTTCCAGACAACGCGGAAAAGGGGGCATTTTGTACCGTGTGGGGCCGGTACTTTAAAAGAATAGCCCCACTGCATCTCTCCCCGTGTATGTCGTAAAAGACGACTAAGGGATAAGACTCCCTTCTTATATTACTAGGTGGTAGGGTTCAACCCGCCCGGGTTGGTACCACCGCACTGAATGAAAGGTCGGTCGAAACGGCTATGTAAATAGTTTGTGTTTTCCGTCCAGTTCAGTGTAGCCGGCACGACCGAAGGGAAGCACTGACGTGGCACCAAGTTCATCCGGTGTTATGGGCTGACATCACGGATGTTGTAGGTGATGAAGCCAACCGTGTCAGCATCAATAAAAAAAAAAATAAAAAAAACGTTTAGATCGCAAAGCAAAATCTCTTGTAAACTATCAATATACCTACTAAATACTATATACCTACTATACTTTAAGGGATAGTCATGAAGTAAGTTACTTTGTTTTACGAGATATTGCGTTTGTAGATTCTATTTTTGATACTAAAACTAAATTGAAGATTTTTAGAAATCTTTTCTGTATGTATGTATCTCTGTATGTTCCTCCATAACTCTTAAAGCGATCATCCGAGTTTGATGAAACTTAGTACAAGCACAGCTATAAGGGACACAGGATGGGCTAAATAAAATTTTGTTCCGGTTATATACGGATGTGGCTCTCGTACAAACCGAATTGTTCCGCGCGCCGAAATAAAGGTACGGTAGCGGGCTTACTTCATTTTTATTTTTTATTTTTTTATGGAACCTGACACGGTTGGCTACATCACCTACAACATCCGTGATGTCAGCCCATAACACAGGGTGAACTAGGTGCCATGTCAGTGCTTCCCTTCATTTCATGTCGGCTACACTAAACTGGACGGAAAACACGAACTATTTACATAGCCGTTTCGACCGACGTTTCGTTCAGTGCGGTGGTACCAACCCGGCCGGGATAAACCCTACCACCTAGTAAGGTAAGAAGGGAAGGGACCTACAGTTTAACGTGGAATCCGAACCACGGTCAGCCTCCAACGGTCGAGCGGTCACCCATCCAATCACTGACCGCGCTCAGCGTTGCTTAAAAACAGTTGACTAACCAACCGCGCCACTGAGCTACCGAGGCTGACGAATTTTCTTATCCCTTAGTCGACTTTTACGACATGCGACGGGGAGATATGCAGTGGGGCTATTCTTTTTAAGTACCGACCCCACACGGTACAGTATTCATACTTATTTTCTTCATTTTAAATACGAATTTCATGCGAGCGAAGCCGCGGGCAACACCTAGTTACCTCATAAAACATAGGTGTTGAAGTTGGTACTTGGAGAGTTGGAAAGATAAATTTTTTTGAGGTACGAAAGGACGTACTTACGTAACGTAGGTACGTATTATGCAAAATTCAATTTCAGTTCAACCAGTACAGGCTGTGCCATGGGCGTCGTTAGAGACCTGACGGGTGGCTCGGCGTCACATGACGCGCTTTCTGTAATAAACATCCATCATAATAACAAAACATTTGCATTTTTAGTGCATAGGTAGGTTTTATCATCGTGTTTTACTTCACAGAAGTGTTAGGTGATAATCCAAATTGAGATAAGTAGGTCTTAGGTAGAAATACGTCAGTGCCTCACAAATTATCAGCCTCGGTGGCTCAATGGTAAGGTCGTTCGACTGTTGTTAAGCAACGCTGAGCGCGGTCAGTACTTGGATGGGTGACCGCTCGACAGTTGGAGGCTGAACGTGGTTCGGATTCCACGTTAAACTGTGGTCCCTTCCCCTCTTACCTTCTAGGTGGTAGGGTTTATCCCGGCCGGGTTGGTACCACCGCGCTGAGCGAAACGTCGGTCGAAACGGCTCTGTAATTAGTTTGTGTTTTCCGTCGAGTTCAGTGTAGCCGGCACGACCGAAGGGAAGCACTGACATGGCACCTAGTTCACCCGGTGTTATAGGCTGACATCACGGATTATATTAAAAAAACCACATATTTCTAGCTTAGAACATTCCGGTGTTTTATTCGATAACTCAATAGAAGATATCTAATTTTTTCAAAGATCCTCTTTGAGATAGACTACAAAAGCTTTATATATCCTTAAATCCGATGGAAGGACCTCGTTAAGCCTTCCCCTTACAAATACCGCCACGAGTACCTACCCAATAATAGCTACTCGTAACTAGATCGATCTCGCTTTGCCATGTTCCTCTCAATACCCTATCGATATTTGTACCTTTTCCACTATCGGCATTCGGTTCGGAATTCGATTCGGCGAGCGAGCGAGAATTCGCCGCTCGCCTAACTTTAGCGTGCTTTAGCGCCGAAAATCAGAACCGCGTTACGACGCGATTTCTAGTTATACCTAAATTATTTCCATTAACTACAGAATAAACTATGCATAACTCTTAATATTGAAAACACACAGCCACGACTCACTCAACGGGAGGTCCCGCACCGCACTGAATGAAAGTCCGATGAAACGGCTACGTAAATTAGTTCGTGTTTTCCATCCAGTTCCGTGTAGCCGGAACGATGAAGGGAAGCACTAACGTGGCATATAGTTCACCAAGATGTTATGGGCTGACATCACGGATGTAGTAGGTGATGTAGCCAACGGTGTCAGTTTCCATAAAAAAAATCACAGATCTCATGCATTACATGACCTTCGGGTACATTGAAAATGGCTTTGCGTATTCAAATATAAGCGTATAGCGAATCGCCGACTGTGAGTGTGAAAATATCCTGGTATGGTTGAAGCGACGAACTCAACGAGCGAACGCAATAGCAAATCCGATTTAAACGCAAATATCATAAACGATCGCTTCTTTTGTATTCTCTCCCTCTCTCTCTCTTTGAACCCTTTCCCCCCCTCTCCCTAACTCTCTCGCTTCCCCTCCCTCCCCCTCCCGCCACTCGCTCTTCTCCTTCCCCCTCTTTCCCCTTCTCTTTAACCTCGTTATCTGCCTACCTCTCTCCCTAATTCCCTCCTTCCCCTCTCCCTTCTCCCTCGCTCCCCTTACTCCCCGTCTTTCCCCCACCCCCCACTCCCCCGTCCTCCCTCGCTCCTTTCATCTTCCCCTCCCACCTCCTTCCTAGCTCCCACTCTTTCCCCTTCCACCCTTTTCCTTACCCTCTTCCTCCTCCCTTCCCTCCCTCCATCCTCCCTCGCCTCACTCGCTTCTCCCTTCCTATCCCCCCTCTCCTCCAATCCACACCTCCCTTCACCCCCCTCGCTCTCCCTCCCTCCTCCACTTCTATCCCTCCCTATCTCAGCCCTTGTTCAACCCCGCCGCTTCCCCCTCCCTCCTTCACCCCTCCCCCTCACCCTGCTTACAAACCTCCCCTACCCTAAATCCCTTCCATCTACTCAATCTCCATACCTTCCTTCTCTCCCTTCCCGCCCCTCCCACCGTCCTCCCTCCCTCCCCTTTCATACCTCCCTCCCCCTCCTGGTCCCTCCCCAACCCACACCTCTCCCAAAATTCTCAATTTTAAAGTGTATGCATACACGAAAACCAATTTAACTACTCACACTGCAAGATAAAGACGACACGAAACTCGCGTAATGGAAAATTAAAAAAAATCATAACTCCCAAAATTTTTACTTTTTTCAAACAATTCAAAAAACATCCCCAGATATTTAGTCAATCTACAATATAAAAATATAAAAGTTTAAAATGTATATTTAGTGCCATTTTTAAACCCCCTAAAACGGCTATTTTAAGCGTTTTTTTGCGATTTTCTCAAAAACTCTCAAATTTTTTAAATATTTTTTTTTACAATCTTCTAGCTCTCGTCGATACGCGTCATTTGACATCCTAAGTATTAACGTAACCTTAAAACTCACGACACCAGGGCCAATTCGCACTTTTTCTGGAAATCGGGGCCTATACTGTCTGTCTGAAGCGAACGAAAAGACATTTCCAATGTCATTAAAAAAAAGTTCCTCCCGATATAAATATTTTTAAATATTTAATTGATATGAGTGCAATAATAATTTAAATTACAAGTAACGATCAAAGTTTAAATTTCGAACGGACGTTTCGCCTGATGCGACGTGTTGCGATCGTTTCCTGTAGGCTCTTTGAAGTTAACTGCTTCTTCCGCTTGTTGTATTTAGAAGGGACGGGAGAGGCCGTATAGGCTACGAGTTAACAGCCAAAATTATTGTTCGAAATTATGTATTCTTGTTTGAATTTCGAACATCCGACACCAGATCCCGATCAAAAAGTGTTTGTAGACGCAGAGACACACAGAAACGAGGTCGTGACATTTAAATAAATTCTTCGTCCGTTATCTTGAGACTCTCAGCACATGCTGATGCTAGCCACTGAGTTAATATCAGTCCCCGCCCAAGTGCATCTCGGGAGAGGGGATAGATATGTGGTGATGTATGCCTCTTCTTAATCAACTGTTTCACCATAATTTTCCTGTTGTTTGACTTCTTCCAAATATCCAGTCATTACTTTTGTCATAATTTTTGCTGTTTGTATTGCAGCTTGTTGTTGTAACACTTGTATTTTATATATCTGCTTTCAAAAATTGTATATACCCTTGTAAAGTTTTTGCAATAATTCCGGTTGCTCCAATTATTATAGGTATGATTCTGGCATTTGTTTTCCATAACCTTATATATATATATTATGTTATATTATATATTATGTACTAGCTGTTGCCCGCGACTTTGTGCGCGTGAATAACTGAACATGACAAAATATTATTCTTTCAGAACTACATGAAAATTAATCATTTGTGGTACTAAATACTAAAAATAAAACAGTTAAACTGGTTATGCACTGGAAAGATTTATTAACATATATACATTTTGTCCGCGGCTTTGCTCGCGTGAAATTCGTATTTCAAAAGAAGAAAGTAAGTAAATATCTCTCTTTAGGGTCACGTTGAAAATGCGAAAAAGGGACCCCTATGGGATCAATACGTCAGCCTCGATAGCTCAGTGGTGCAGACAGTCAACTGTCGCTATTGAATGTTAAGCGACGCTGGGTGCGGTCAGTACTTGGATGGGTGACCGCTGACCGTTGGAGGCTGACCGAGGTTCGGATTCCTCGTAAAACTGTAGGCCCCTTCTCTCCTAATCTTACTTGGTGGTAGGGTTTAACCCGCCCGGATTGGTACCACCGCACTGAATGAAACGTCGGTCTAAACGGCTATGTAAATAGTTTGTGTTTTCCGACCAGTTCAGTGTAGCCGGCACGATCAAAGGGGGAAGCACTGACATGGCACCTAGTTCACCCGGTGTTATGGGCTGACATCACGGACGTTGTAGGTGATGTAGCCAACCGTGTCAGTTTCCATAAAAAAAATAAAAAAAATCAATCTGGTGTCTGTATGTCTGCCCGCCTTAGGCGTCTTCCTTACTCTGTTAGTATATTTATATATTTGTTCTTACACCAGCCGTATGCAAGTTTGCAGGCTTATGACGTATTCAACGAAAAGAGGCCTCCATATCTATCCGCAGAAATGGAGAGAGGTTATAAAAGTGTTCATTGAGCAGATATAAAATATGTAGATTGACATTCAGTCTGGTGTAGATGAAATGTAGGCGGATATTAGAAGATTATTAAGGATTCGAGGGTCGACGAGGGGTCGCGAAGGCAAGGCAAGGAATTGGTTGGGCCTCGGGGGTTGATATCGGCACAGAGAAATAAAAAAGGTAGGGCAAAACATTCTCAAGTATTCGAGGAGTTTATACACCGTTCTTAGGTTTCCGTACCCACTACTACGGAAGCCTATTAATATATTTTACATTAAAATTTCGCGCATAAAAAAATTAACTAAAATCAGCTTTTCATCACGTAAATAAACGTGAATACGCGCACGTAACGATCCCGCAAGTCTTTCCATTTACTAGAAATTTGCACCTACGCCGTCTGTCTGTCTGTCGGTCTGTCCTACTGCTGTATCTTTGGAACCGTAATAGTAAGCTAGTTGAAATTTTCACAGAACATGTATTATTATGACAGATATAATAAAAAAAAATAAAAAAAAATTATAAATAAAAAATAAGTGGGTCCCCATACAAGAAACGTGTTTTTCAACTTTTGCTTTTGTGATGCGGAATAATATATTACAACATAAGCCTACGCCTCCCATTCGTCCGATATTTAAAATGGCTACATCTTTTGAACCGTAATTGGTAGCCGGTTAATATTTTTACAGAATATATTATGTAAGGTGTGCAAACTCTAAACAACAAATAATAAAAACTAGCCAAATATAAGTCGGGTACGCGCTAAGAATCCTGAACTGAATGCAAAAAAAAAAATTTATAATTCATAGCATAGATATTGTGTGTTGGTACGGAACCCTCGGTCGGCGTGTCCGAATCGCACTCTGCCGGGTTATTTCCTGTAGTCCTGCCCGCTGCCCATTATAGGATTCCCCGTTTTACGGGAAACCAGCTTTCGCTGATAACAAAGTTCTCTCTCATATTTCATGAGTGAGCGATTTAATTAATCACCTCGCAGTATCATATTTACTCATTATATTTGTCCCAATAGATTGTCTCTCTAATCAACCAATTAGTATCTGATTGGTTGTTTTATATCATACATACATACATACATATCGCGCACGCTGAATCCCATCAATCAGGGTAAGCAGAGCAATCGGTGTTGTGCTGCCAGAACTCTGGTAAATTACAGCACAACATCGACCACCGCGTTTCGCAAAGTATCCGAACAAGATTCAATCGATCAAGCAGCAAGTAAGGCACGAAGATCCACCTGCTGCACGACTCGATTGAAGCGCCGTGCGTGCCATGGTGAGAGGTGGCGAGCCTGTCGCCCTTGAGCACTGCATCTTGTCCTTATCCCTTAATCGCCTTTTACGACATGCATGGGGAGAGATGCGGTGGGGCTATTCTTATTAAGTACCGGCCGGGCTCACAGTAACAACAGTTTTATATCAATCTATGTTTAATCCTCGATAGCTCGGTGGGGCTCGGTATGGTCTCGGTCGAGGCACCGTGCTTCGGATTCAGACTATTACTCCCTTACCTTACCTTTCTAAGTATATGATGGGGTTAACTTGTCCAGTTTTTTTTTTTATTGAATGCGCGACATGTCGCCCTAAACCACCCATAAGGTATCTAACGACGCCCGTGGACATTCGGTCGTATGCGGGGGTGGCGAATGCCATGCCGGCCTGACAGGTGCCTATTCTCGCCCCTCTTGAAGGACCCGAGACTGTATTTAGTGGAAAATACATGGGCACGAATGTCATTATTATTTCATTTGTTTCACTGTGGCCGCTCATGAAGAGGTCTACTGTAGGACATACAGACAGGCGGACGTCGTAAGCTTAGTGGTACGGTACGGAATCCTGTCAGTCAGCGTGTAAACGTCCACTGCTGGACATACGCCTCTCCAATTTTCCTCCAGTCCTCCCGGCCTTCAGCGGTACGGAACCACTGCTTTCCGCCGACGTACTTGATGTCGTCGTCCCACCTGGCGGGTGGTCTTCCCACACTCCGTTTTCCTGTCCACGGCCGCCAGTGTAGGACGCGGTTACTCCAACGGTCGTCGTCTCTTCGGCTGACGTGCCCAGCCCATTGCCACTTGAGCTTAGCCACCCGGTATCCAATATCGACTACTTTGGTGCGTCGGCGGATTGCCTCGTTACGCACCATATCACGTAGCGTTATTCCCAGCATGGCTCGCTCCATTGCTCGCTGGGCAACTTTCAACCTTTGGACAACACCGACCGTCAGCGTCCACGTTTCACACCCGTACGTCATAACCGGGAGGACACACTGGTCATATATACGGGTTTTTAAATTTTGCGGAAGATCAGACCTCAGGGCGAATTTTAACTTTCCGAAGGCAGCCCAACCCAGTTGTATTCTTCTCTCGACCTCCTTTAGCAGACCTTGTCTACCAAGCCGCAGAAGATACGGAATCCTAATAAGGGACAAAAAAAAAACAAAAAACCTGCCAAGTGCGAGTCGAACTCGCGCACCGAGGTTTCCTTATCGCCATGTCATGGTTAGCGCCACTCACGCCATCTATGGCGTGTTATGAAATGCTTCATAATAGTTAAATGTCATGAATAGTTAAAGTGCTTCACACTCTATTCGGTAGATGGCGCGCGCGCATACAATTTTTGGTTCCTTCTATGGAAAGGGGAACCCCGGGGATTTTTTTACTTTTTCTTATTTTTATTATTTTTGTTTTTATATCGGCCATAATAATAACACATATTCTGTGAAAATTCCAACGGGCTACCTATTACGGTTCAAGAGATACAGCTATGCTACAGCCCTCGGACAGACAGACGGACGGACGGACAGATAGACAGACGGGGCGTAGGCTTAGTAATAGGGTTCCGTACCGGATACGGAACTCTAAAAACAACTATCAAATATCTCCATATCTGAAAGTCCAACATAGCTGGTATTCGCGGACACTATGGCCGACGCGACGTTTCGGACTGGATTGGATGGCGCGTGCAGTCGATCTTCAGTCCCGCCGGCCGTTGACAGAGCACTGAGCCGAACGCGGGCCCGACCGCAGCCAGACACTCGACCCGATGATGAACCGCACGGGCCAGTCCGAAACATCGGCACAAAATGAATACCAACCATTGGTAATCCAAATTAACCAATATTAAATATCTATGGCAGACTAAAAGTGTTTCTCCCTTTTGTTCTCATTCCAAGGACCAGAAGTAAGATTTAACCTAACCTAACCTAACCTAACCTAACCTAACCTAACCTATCCTAACCTTACCTAAACTAACTTAAACCTGACCTGACCTGACCTGACTTGACCTGACCTGACCTGACCTGACCTGACCTGACCTGACCTGACCTGACCTGACCTGACCTGACCTGACCTTAGGCTTAGGCTTAGGCTTAGGCTTAGGCTTAGGCTTGCCGCTTGATCTTGTCCGGATACTTTGCGGAACGTGGAGGTCGGTGTTGTGGTGTAATGTTACCAGAGTCCTTGCAGCACTACACCGATTACCCTGCTTTTTTTGTGTAATCCGATATGGTTGGCTGAGTCGGAGGGGCCGAAGCGCATGCTCCGACCAGCCAATATCAGCTCCGAGAAGGTAGGTGCCAAACCGGAGACTTCCCTGCATTGGTGGCTATACTGGACTAGAGGAGAACACAGACGAGGCTGCTATGCGGCCATCTTACATCCAGTACGGTGGTAACAACCCAGTCGGCTACAATTTGAGCCTACCACCTAGTAAGGGGCAAGGGAATTACCGTGATACAGCGTACGCTATGTATTTATGTACATAATCGAATAGCTACTTATCTATTCCTAATTTCCTAGAAACTGAAATACCATTGAACCGAAAATCGGAGTTCAATCGCATTATGCGACTCTTGTGACAACATTCAGTCGGATTGGCTCGCCAGGGCCGGATCGGGGGAAATCGAGCGTCCTCCCTCCCCCCTACATCCGTACTGGAGGAGGGAATGAAGTGGGGAGAAAAGAGGAAAGCGTCCGGCTAGGCCGTAGAATAGAGAAAATAATATCTACTCATATGTGAAACTGTAGGAAATGTACGAAATATTTTAAATGTACGAAAATGTTCCCGATCAAATTAAATCTATAATTAATTATGACAATGCTTACCAGAGTCAGTTGAAAATATTTCTTTTAGATCATTCATTTTAGAAGTTATTCAACCGATGTGTTCTCAAAAGCCCAATGTCAACAACAAAATGAGTCTCTCTGCGACAAGTGCTACGTAGATAGGACGGGTGGCAGGGAATAAGGGATGCTAGTTCCTCAGACTAGAGCCCGTGATAAAAATTTTTTTTACTTGAATCTGACACGGTTGGCTACATCACCTACAACATCCGTGATGTCAGCCCATAACACCGGGCAAACTTGGTGCCACGTCAGTGCTTCCCTTCGGTCGTGCCAGCTACACTGAACTGGACGGAAAACACAAACTATTTATATAGTCGTTTCGACCGACCTTTCATTCAGTGCGGTGGTACCAACCCGGGCGGGTTAAACCCTACCACCTAATAATATAAGAAGGGAGTCATATCCCTTAGTCGCCTTATATGACATACACGTGTAGAGATGCAGTGGGGCTATTCTTTTAAAGTACCGGCCCCACACGGTACAACGGTACTAACGTGCAAAACAGACTAAGCGAACCTACAAATCGTCTGTGACTCAGGTGCCTAGGGTACGCACGCACCCGTTCCACATGACCGATTTAGGGGGAGGGAGAGGTTTTCCAAAATAGAACGCTGGGTCACAGGGGGAGAGGGGTGGGGGGGGGGGGGGGGGGGGTATTCACCCTGTCACGAGATATTTAAAAATATAGTTTCAAAATACAAAAAAAAAACGCAGCAGCGCAGCGGTCTGAGACACACAAACACAATCGTTTCGGTAGCGTGGACTGTCAGTGTTTTTCCTAAGAACTTGACAGGCAATTGTTCAATTCAATTCATTGTTCAAGACACCACCTGGTCACATTCAAAAGTATGCTTAATAAATGCTTCATCCACTTAAATCCTTTGAAAAACAGAAATTTGTGAAACAGCAGGTGAAAACTATGTGGTGGGGGTGGAGAGTTGTTAAACAAGACACCACGCGTGGTCACAAGGGGGGGTGGCGGTCCAAAAATGCCCTAAAATTGGTCACGTGGTATGTGGTACGTTCCCTTATTTTGACAACTTATTCAGCACTTCTACTATTCAATATTCTGTGCGCTAAGCGGATTACGACGCGGCAGCGCCCCACTTCAGCCGGTCACCTCAGCGTAAGAACTTATCGGCCAGGGCCGTATTGTGAATGCTTACAAAGGATGATATAGAGAGTGCGCTGTGGACAATATTGTCGAATGATTCTAGCGGTCGCCACACAGAGCACAAGGATCACTAAGCCGTGTAAGGTGTACGGGAATGTTTCTTTAGATTGTTTCAGTGTTTGTGAGTGTTGTTGCAGGGAACTTGAGTGGTAGACACTGCACTGCGTGAATGTATACTCTCGTCACCACCTCATGATGTCATTTATGATGTCAAGCTGTCAGCCCATTTTTACTGCGAACGCAAAGAAGGTATGATGTATTTCAATTTCAAAAACTCATGCACATAATAAGTATGTATCTATGTGAATGGTTGAGTTTCTTTATTCGCCCGTAACTCCAAAACGGCTCAATGGATTTTGATGAATGAACTGTCCAACGATTGGCTGCGACTGCGAGTAACATAGGATTTCCTTTGTTAACATTTTATTAAGACGATACCAAAAAATCTAAATTGCAAATGCTATGCGCTATAATGTCAAACTTTGAAAAAAACTATTTTTTCCAAACCCATCAAGTGAGGTGTCATTGTCTGGAGCTTGGAAAGACGATTTAAAACAGAAAACACAAAGCTTATTTTGGTTAAAAACTAAATAGAATTAATTTATTTTAAAAAAATTAATGAAAAAAAAACCGACTACGAGCCAAAACGAAGGAAAAAAGGAAAGATATAAACATGTCAGCCTCGATAGCTCAGTGGTGCAGACAGTCAACTTTCGCTATTGAATGTTAAGCAACGCTGGGTGCGGTCAGTACTTGGATGGGTGACCGCTGACCGTTGGAGGCTGACCGAGGTTCGGATTCCTCGTAAAACTGTAGATCCCTTCCCTCCTAATCTTACTTGGTGGTAGGGTTTAACCCGCCCGGGTTGATACCACCGCACTGAATGAAACGTCGGTCTAAACGGCTATGTAAATAGTTGTGTTTTCCGACCAGTTCAGTGTAGCCGGCACGATCAAAGGGGAAGCACTGACATGACACCTAGTTCACCCGGTGTTATGGGCTGACATCACGGACGTTGTAGGTGATGTAGCCAACCGTGTCAGTTTCCATAAAAAAAAAACATGTTCTACTAGGGCGTGTAGAATGATTTAAATAGACACGCAGCCCGACTACCTATATTATTTTCTACAGCTCTTTCCTTGTTTGTCTCTTCGTAGTCTGTTTTTTTGTTTTATAAAAACCATAATGTGAATCAGACTCTGGATTACTTGTCCAGTATATTCGGAGAGAATAAGCTGTGACAGACGGACAGACAGACAGACACAAGAGTGATGCTATAAGGGTTGCGTTTGCTCTTTCGAGGTACGGAATCCTAACAAGTAAAAAAAAAACATAATGGGATTTAATTAAGTAATTGACATTCCAAACGTGCCAGTACGTCCCTGAATTAACGTGAGACTAGCTAGTCTAGTTAAGTTTAGATGCGGTGCGGAGGCGGACCTCGGTTTCACTAGCAGTGTAGTGTAAATTATAAACAAATTACACGCACAAAGGGTCGCGGTCCTTTAGGTCAGCGGTCGGTCCGGCCGCCATCCGTCACCGTGCCCGCACGGAACACGGCACTTGGAATAAACATTCCACTAGAGTGCCAAATAAGTCGTCAAGTCAGGTCGCATTTTGTTTTATGTAATCCGTAAGTCCCCCAATATTTACCCCCAAAATCGAAATTCATTCATTTACGCTATACATCCATGATTGGGTCATCAAACTCTATATTATGTGTGCCAAATTTAAATTTTTTTCGTAGGTGTGAAAGACAGACAGACACCAGAGTGATCCTATGAGGATTCAGTTTTTTTCCTCTTTTGAGGTACGGAACCCTAAAAACGATGATGATATTAAAAGAACGATATCCTCCAAATGCAGGGAGAACAAAAAAATATTACTTAAACATTTAAAGTGGTAAAAGTATGTAAATTTTTAATAAAAACTTACGTTAGAAAATCACAATAACAATTTCGATTGAATTTATACATTTTGAAAATATCGGGGGGGGGGGGGTCATACATAAGTTTATTTAAATACCTCGAACTAACAAATAACTCCGCGCCGGCCGTGTCGTGCACATCAAAATATCTCAACCTTGCAGCGGATTGCAGCGAACTAGCATAAAAATTCTATGTCCACAGGGTGGCTGAGTCAAAGCGGCCAAAGCACATGTTCCGACCAGCCAATACCACTTCCAAGAAGGTGGTTGCCATATCGGAGATTTCCCTTTGGACTGCTGGCTGCTGGTGACAATATTGTCGAATGATTCTAGCGGTCATATACGGGACGCTCGGTGGGTGAGTCCGACCCGCACTTGGCCGGTTTTTGCATCCTAGTTTCTCACACTAATCGCGCGCATAGGTTCAACCAAGGGTTCAACGTACTCTACTAAGCGGTAACAAAGCGGTTCATACGAGAATAGGGTAGCAATTGAGGCTAAAGCTTTGAGGTAGGAACCTGTGGCGAAGATCCGGATATTTATTACAGTACTCGCATGTCATTTACATAAATCCACGGTTTTATTAACTCAGTGGCCCGGACAGCTCGTGTTGGACGGAAGCGCCTGTAAGCCGATTGCGGTATTTGTTGCGAGATCTTCATCTCTAGGTGCTTTTGCTCTCTCTGTACTATCTACTGAAATATCTGTTGTCTTTGTTGCGAGATATTCATCTCTATGTACCTTGGCTATATCTGTACTATCTACTGAAATATATGTTGTCTTTGTTGCGAGATCTTCATATCTAAGTACTTTTGCTCTCTCTGTACTATCTACTAAAATAACTGTTGTCTTTGTTGCGAGATCTACATCTCTAAGTACCTTGGCTATCTCTGTACTGTCTACTGAAATATCTGTTGTCTTTGTTGCGAGATCTTCATCTTTAAGTACTTTTGCTCTCTCTGTACTATCTACTGAAATATATGTTGTCTTTATTATAAGATCTTCATCTCTAGGTACTTTTGCTCTGTCTGTAGTATCTACTGAAAATCTTAATTGCTCCGGGTCGTATCTAACCGTATAATATGGTCGAGGGAGGCGATATGAGTTGAGGCTGGCCCCGGTGTAGTGCTTGTAAAAGGGTGCTGTTGTGGAGACTGGCCTGCTTCATGTGGCAGTGTGGTGAGTATATAACTTCATATACTTAAAAAAAAATTGATTTGTTATGAATTGCTGCATCTTTCATACATTTTGCAGTACGAAGCCTTGGGATGATGAGTAAAGGAGTAATTAGAGATGCGAAACATGCGTGTTTAGGTAGTGGTAGTAGTAGTAACATACATACGAAGTCACAAATTAAGTTGGAGAGGTTCTAAAAGTATTCTAAAACATGATAGTATTACTAAAGAATGCGCTACGAAGTAATTTTAAAGAAATCTTTTTTTTTATGGAAACTGACTTGGTTGCCTACATCACCTACAACATCTGTGATGTCAGCCCATAACACTGGGTGAACTAGGTGCCATGTCAGTACTTCCATTCATTTCATGTCGGCTACACTGAACTGGACGGAAACACGAACTACTTACATAGCCGTTTCGACCGACGTTTTATTCAGTGCTGTGGTATCAACCCGGGCGGGTTGAACCCTACCAGCTAGTAAGTACAGTTTTACGTGGAATCCGAACCACGGTCAGCCTCCAACGCTCGAGTGGTCACCCATCCAAGTACTTGAGGGAAGGAGGCGACGCGGTGTGGCGCGGTGTGGCGCGGTGCGGAGAGCTGAGCTGTATAGGGGACTCTGACGCAGGAAGCGAGCCGGTAAGGGGAAGCGCAGTTTTAGGCGGGCGGTGTTTGAACTCATTTGCGTCAACATGGCGCCCTGTCCGAGTGTACTGTGTAGTCTGTTCATTTCGCGAAGTCACTTGCGAAAATCTCTTTCTATTGTTGTCTCGCTCACACAGGTTAGTTTCATTGGCACGGGCAGTGCGTCTGTTATCGACATAGCTATTAGCGCTACGCACTCATTGTATATTATGCAGTCTCCCAAAAGTATAACGTCGGAAGCGCCGCTCCGAGAAGCGAGTTTTTTGCGTTTCGCTTTTGAGTAATATGTTTTTATGGTATTTGAAAAGGGCAAATTCAAATGGGATAGACAAGGACAGCAAGTACGTTTTTCAAAAGTGACTTCGCAAAATGAACAGACTTTAGTCCGTTCGCACCAGTAAAGAGTATAAATACCTGTATCGATGAACTTTCTACAATATATATAATTGCGTGCCAATCGGTTCTGCAGATCTTTCCTCTACAGAACCTGTAAACTCTGGAACGCTCTCCCTGCCCATATATTTCCCCCGATTACTTGCGGGTCTCGGGTCCTTCAAGAGAGGCGTGAATGGGCACCTGTCCGGCCGGCTTGGCATTCGCAAACCCCGCATACGACTGAATGTCCATATGTGCGTCATTAGACACCCGCTGCTTCACCGTTCGGAACCGGTGTAAAACTGTAGGTCCCTTCCCTTGCCCCTTACTAGGTGGTAGGCTCAAATTGTAGCCGACTGGGTTGGTACCACCGTACTGGATGTAAGATGGCCGCAAGCTACCTCGGTTGTGTTCTCCTCTAGTCCAGTATAGCCAGCAATCCAGGGAAGTCTCCGGTATGGCACCTACCTTCTCGGAAGTGATATTGGCTGGTTAGAGCATGTGCTTTGGCCCCTCCGACTCAGCCACCCATACCGGATTACATAAAAAAAAAAACCTTATGGGTGGCTCGGCGTCATATGTCGCGTTTCCAATAAAATATTTTTTTTTTGTGCTGAACAGTTCTGAATCAACCGGTGTTCGTACTGCTAAACCATTTGATTGTCGCAGAGGTGATTAAAGGACAGGTAGTTAAACTAGTGGTCTGTGGGAGCTTAGGCAAGACAGTACTCGTCTTGATTAAACCAATCAGTGAGTGAAAAGGGCTTTACCTACGGACGTCTAAGCCGAGTTTAGGTCGTAGACTTTGTGCTAATTGAAAAGCTTTTTACATGATTGAGCGCGGTTTGTTCTCTTTGGATGCCAGATTCTTAAGGACTTTAGTAGCTTTTTGTGTAATTCCTTCTCTAAAAGATGTCACTCGATGGCGGTACCTTAAAGGGGATGCTTCTGCATCTCAAACCGAACAACTATTGTCCTGCGATTTAATATTTTTTAAACTATGCATTTTAAAATTATACAAACATATATTTGTATTCCTTATAACGAGCCCTTTTCATTAATAGGTATGTCACATGATGCACTTGAAATTATATATTTTTTTACTGTCTAATTTGGCGCCCCAAAATTCAAATTCGTTCATCTCGTGATTGGTTCATCAAATTCTATATACATATAGGTATACTAAATTTCAACTTTTTTCGTCTAGTAGGTTCGGAGAAAAAAGCTATGACAGGCAAACACAAGAGTGATCCAATAAGCATTCAGTTTTTTCATCTTTTGCGGTGCAGAACCCTAAAATGGTAGCATTTATAAACTAGGAATTGAGTGAGGGAGACTAACAAAATGACACAATATGTTTTTGGTATTTAATCGATTTTAATAATAAACTGTTAGGTTAAATTATTTCACAACGAATTTTTTTCTTATTAATTACACTTAATTAAAAATGCTTTCAATATTCACTTATGTCATTAACGAATTCTCATTTAGTTTTATTCATTAACAATATTTTTCAATAAACTGTATTCCAACGAAGCATTTAAACCTTGACGTATACTGCCTACTAAGGGTTTTATACCTATTCGATGATACACATTACAATTTAAATAAAATTGAAAACTTAATACAATGCATGTACTTAAAATTTTGATTACATTCAGATCGTCAGCTAACACTTGAAGAACAAAATCAATCAAAATAAAAACTAAACAATTTAAAAATTCAAATTAAAATATTATTTTTTATATAATTTATTTACTTAATCACCCCTTCTTCCTTACACCTATCATATTAATAGACCACTCAAGAATTATGCAGCATTAGTACTGGCATCGCTTTCAATAAATAACACAAGCCAATATTTTCTATAAAAATTTAAGTACGTATAGGGAAAAGTGTGTGACAAAAATTCGATTGTCAAACGAGAAGGGACGGCAACGATACAAATATCTACTATAAATATATATATACCGAATATATAAATATATGTTGGTCATACATAAAACATTATAAACATTATTTAACATGTAAAATATACAAAGGAGCAATTTAATGTTGTATGCTGCTTAAAAAAATATTATAAGTGTTTATTATTTCGAAAAACTACCTGAAATATGCGTTGTTTTTTTTGGGTCGATATAGGCCCTACGGCGCACAATAGGTTAATCCTAAAAATAATTTGTAAAATAAAAAAATATATAAAAAACTACGATTATAAGCCACCGATATATTATCTGAAAACATATACAGAAAATAATATTATGTGGAGCCCAATCAGTGATTGTGTATTAAAATTTGTTACCATCAATATTCTTAATAATAATATTTGTTTTATCATTTTTGCGATCTTTATCTACTGTGAATCGAATTATTCGAGGTCGTACTTTGTACAATATTTACAATATTATTATGTAATGAAATATTAAACAAATTATTTGGCTAAGATATTTTTCCTAAGACTAATTGCGTTAGATTTAATTTACTGATTCTGAACCAGGATACCTTTGCAAAATATAGTTACAAATAAAATAAACTTCTGTAAATTTACAGAAACGCGCAAGTAGATACAACGATATTCATATTGTATATACAGATTTTACAATTAAACTTACATACATAATACCATTTGCTTAGCAAATGACTCCTTCAAGAAACATTCTTCATAATATTCGGAACTTTTTAACAATTTTCTTGAAACTAAATTCAGTATTGAAAAAAAATAATTATCCATTAAAAAAAAAAAATTATGATTTTTTTTCTATTCTTCGTATAAGTTCAATTTTCGCAAAATATAAAAAAAAATTGTGTTAACTCTTCAAACATAATGCGAATAGGTTTTTTATATAATGTTTTTTTTCATAATTCGCTTTTTTGAAACGTGACAAATTTTACAAACATTTGATTTACCTACATTTTCTAATTTGAATATTGTAACTCGATTAATTCAAGTTTTCTTTCACATTCTTTATCCATTCGTAGGTATGAGCTTAATCTCGTAATTTTTGTTATCCACTAAAAGTCTTAAATGCTACTTATGTACTTCTAGTGGTGTATAATTATTGAGATACCTAGCCGCAACTAAGAATCCATTTCTAAGTATAAATAATAATATACAACCAAATCTTTTAAGTTTAATGTGAAGTTATTTCAAAACATAAAAAATAGGTAGGTATAGTCACAAACATTATCTTCTACTTCATGGACCGCCTCAACAGAAAAATTAATTCAGAAAATATTGCTAAAAAACTGGTCTCAAAACTGACCCTTGTCGCACCCATGACTCATGCATGTCTATTGTGTTAAAGATTTTCTATTCTTCCAAAAAGCGTGTAAATGATTAATTTTACAACCATATTAAATTCGGGCCTGTACCACTGAGTTTGTACCAGTGGAACTTTATACAAAATATTTTATTTATGTGCTATATGCGGGCTTTCAACTCAAAATACTTTTTGAATGCAATTTCTGGGGGGCCGGTACTTAAAAAGAATTGCCCCATTGCATCTCTCTCCGTGACAGTTGTAAAAGGCGACTAAGGGATAAGGACGAGATGCCGTGCTAAAGGGCAATAGGCTAGCCTCCTCTCACCTTGGCACGGTCCTAATCCACAGAGTCATGCAAAAGGTGGCTTTTCATGTCTTTACTTGCTGCTTGATAGTCATCTTAAACTTTGCTAATCGTGGTGGTCGGTGTTGTGCTGTAATTTACAAGAGTACTTGCAGCACAACACCAATTACTCTACTTACCCCGATTGTCGGGATACAGCGTGTGGTATGTAGGAGTATGTTCCTTATATAAAATCATTATTATGTAATTTTTTTTTATGGAAACTGACACCGTTTGCTACATCACCTACAACATCCGTGATGTCAGCCCATAACACCGTGTGAACTTGGTGCCACGTCAGTGCTTCCCTTCGGTCGTGCCGGCTACACTGAACTGCACGGAAAACACAAACTATTTACATAGCCGTTTCGACTGACCTTTCATGCAGTGCGGTGGTACCAACCCGTTCGGGTTAAACTCTACCACCTAGCAATATAAGAAGGGAGTCATATTCCTTAGTCGCCTTTTACGACATACACGGGGAGAGATGCAGTGGGGCTATTCTTTTAAAGTACCAACCCCACACGGTACGAATTTAATTGATAAATTTATGCATTATTATGTCACAAATAAAATGATTAAAATCTCCTTTTTCGTGATAAACGGTTGCCTACTTTTATTTGGCTCAGAAACTGTTCCGAAATCTATAGAAACTGAGTAGCGACTAAGAACACAGTAAAATCTAAGATAGAGAGCGTTTCAACTAAAAGTTCCCTTCGCCGTTATGTTGGCTCCACTGTCAGTGCTTAAATTCGTGTTGCCAGATTGTGAAGATTATAATATTACCTAATAATGTAATCGGTATTTACCGTATAATAAATACGGTAAATATTGATAATGACGGGTAAATCTGTACACATAGCAACTCGCAACGCAACGCTCACAACGCAACAGATAGACAGTGGAGCCAACATAACGGCGAAGGGAACTTTTAGTTGAAACGCTCGTTAGCAGCGTGATGGCAGCGGAGGTTGTACTAGCAGCCCATGACGGCGACGATCAAACTGAGCAGCATGGCGCCGAGCGGATACTCCAGGCGGAGCTGACCACCGTGCTGCATCGCCGCGGGGTGCTCGCCTGTACACACACACAAGCGTTACACACACTCACATCATAGTCTCATCACTACACATTTTTAGACACTAGACTGTCTAGTAAAGCTTATATACAGTATGTTTCAGGATAGGGTTTCGTAACTTCAGGGTTCGAAAGAGTTCCATATTTGAAAACGAAAAGCTCTGAATTTTTTTCCCAGATTCGGTCATTTTATAGTACTTTTTGGTGAAAATCGTTTCATCGAGATGTGGTGGACAGTTAACATTCACCTTTATTAAATAAAATAAAAATTACTAAATTGAAATTTTAATTTTTTAATTTTGTAAATTTAATTTTGAATTTTAACTATTAGAATTGAACTGCATCTAGGTAAATTCGTTTTTTTTAATACAAAAAAATTAAATTATAATAAAAACTCGATGGACAGTGAGTCTGGGTAGATTTGGCAACAGTGATGTCTAAGTCTAGAAGTACAACGCCCTAGTCCAGTGTCCTTTTTCTTGTCCTTTTGCAACATAACCATTTACATACATCCATGAGTTAGTGATTTTATTTTTATTCAATAAAGGCGGACGTTAACCGTCCACCAAATCTTGATGAAACAATTTTCATCAAAAAGTAGTTTAAAAAATATATAAAAACCGCCTTCAAAAATGTATGAAATAAAAAAAAATCGAACCCTAGAGTTGAAGGCGCTGCTGAAGAAGGCTACACAAATCACAAAGGATATCATCCACTCATGTTTTCTTTCATGCATCATTTTCAGTGCTTACATTTTTGGAAAGCACCGATGGGCGAGAGGACTGGTGGAAAATTGGAGAGGCGTATGTCCAGCAGTGGATGCTTACACGCTGTCTGACACATTTTACACTATATTTACTGAAAACACCGTCAAATTGCACACAAAACAACAGTCTTACCATTAAGTACATGCACGAGGACTGTGCGCGGGTTGGCGTTGGTGGGGCTGCAGGTGTAGTGGCCGGAGTCCGGCGCGCGCGCACGCTGCACCAGCAGGTAGGAGGTGGTGACCTCTCCCTTCTCCGTGATCACGGAAACCCCGCCGCGCGCAGAGTCGTAGTTGATCTCCTGGGCAAGCAAATGATTCTGATTAGAACATAGTGCGGGACCGGTACTTTAAAAGAATAGCCCCACTGCATCTCTCCCCGTGTAAGTCGTAAAGGGCGACTAAGGGATGTGACGCCCTTCTTATATTACTAGGTGGTAGGGTTTAACCCGCCCGGGTTGATACCACCGCACTGAATGAAAGGTCGGTCGAAACGGCTATGTAAATAGTTTGTGTTTTCCGTCCAGTTCAGTGTAGCCGGCAAGACCTAAGGGAGGCACTGACGTGGCACCAAGTTCACCCGGTGTTATGGGCTGACATCACGGACGGTTGTAGGTGATGTAGCCAACCGTCTCAGTTTCCATAAAAAAAAATATTCTGATTATAACATCTGTCTGTTTGTTTCTTTGCTGCCCAGCCTCTTGGGAAGGCGGGTGGGCCATTCTCAGCACTGAGACCTCAAGACGGTCCGTTGTACGTTGGCGCTCGGGTAGTGTTACAGCCACCCGAGCTCTTTCATGAAGTGGAGCACTCTACTCGGTCGCTTCCACACTCCATGGTCATAACATAGTCAATGTTTCAGTTAATTTCTGTAGGTTGAAGATCTCCCCTAAAGATAATAGAGGGAATTGGGAAAAAGGTCAAAGGTAAAATTTTTCGTGTTAAAACCGCGCGGGGTCGGTACTTAAAAAGAATAGCCCCACTGTATCTCTACCCGTGCACATCGCAAAGACAAGGGATACGGACAAGATGCTGTGCTTAAGGGCGACTGGGTAGCCACCACTCACCTTGGCACGGTATTTGCACCGAGTCATGCAGCAGGTGGGTCTTAATGCCTTATAGCAAGTATCTGCTTGATAGTTATCTTAAACTTTGCTAAACGCGGTGGTCGGTGTTGTGCTGTAATTTTCAAGAGTACTTGCAGCACAACACCGACCACTCTGCTTACCATGATTGTCGATACAGTGTGGGCTATGTAAAATTTTCCATACAGTATTCGCAACTATATCGAAGAGTTTTCGTTAGAAATATGACAATAATGTGTTGTCATGTTTATGTGCAAAAATAAATTAATTGAAATATCCTGAGATAACCTTATCTTGAATTATTCTGTCGTTGTAAAGTTCGAAAATCGTGTCAGAATTTAATTTGTTCAAAAGGTAATATTTCGTCATTAATCAAAGTAGGTATTACTGATAAAATTATTACTTACTTATTTGCATTTTGAAAATGTATAAACAGGGATTATTTATTGCGACATGTCCCGATATCACCTATGCAATTAATAAAATTGAATTCCATAAAATTGTATCGTTCGAAATTTAAACGGGTACAGATTTACTCGTAAAAAATAAATTCAACGTTAACATTCATCGCGGAATCGCGTTGTTAAACTCATTATTGATAGTTAATTCCCACAAGATAATCAACAAAATGTCGAAATAACGTTGTAATGATACAAAAAAAAACCGGCCAAGTGCGTGTCGGGCCACGCGCAGTGTAGGGTTCCGTAGTTGCGGAATCCTATAAAAATAAATTATTTGATTATTTGTATAATTTTGTAGGGGAAATAAATGAATGTTAATTTGAAAAAGTTCTTCAACAGTGAAATGATGGCTGTCGTCGGTACATTTTATAAGTTGGTCGACTATTACTCGTCAACCTGTACAGCCTACTTAGCTGTGATAGTTTTCCTTTTACTTTCGATATATATACTACACTGCTGTGAATTTTTTCACATATCTAATAACAACCGTTTAGCTGGCGGGGGATTGGCACACTTGACTCTAACAAAACAAAATTAGCACTTAAAAGCTTAATAATTCGCAAATGGATTCTTCAAACCCCAATATTTTCCACAGACCTATCCAACGACATCCCACACCATGGGGTAGACATGAATCATCAATGAAAAAAATCATCCCCACTTTACGTGTAGGGGAGGTACCTTAAAAAAAAAATTCAAAATTTTTATTTTACCACTTTGTCGGCGTTATTAATATGTATACCCATACCAACTTACAACTTTCTAGTACTAAGGGTCACTGAGCTAAGCCGCGGACAGACAGACGGACGGACGTGGCGAAACTATAAGGGTTCCTTGTTGACTACGGAACCCTAAAAACGGCGGGACACGGGGCGGGCTGTCGTGATAATCGATTGTGATTGGATAACGGACTGGTTGGACGCGCGCAGCGGTACGCCGGAACTCACTGGATGCTCTTTGTTTACCTGCATGGGCATGTACGTACGGGAAACAAAACGATCCGATTACTCGTGTTCGCTTCACAACGGTTTCTCCCACCAAGCATACATACGGGAGTGGCAACCGTCGAGCGCTATTATATGGGAAAATTAGCCGCGTCTTAGTGCAGTATGCTCTTACAATATAATAGTCTGCGGGATCGAACGTCAGTGCACATGTGACTTGGGGACAAAGAACACGTATATGTGCACTACGCAAAATGGCGAGTTGTGCAGTTCGTACGTGTCGAAAGAGCTCAAGATCATCAGGAATAACAAAAGATGGCGTAACCTTTCATAGGTAAGTAATTTTAATGATAATACAACGCTTAAAACGTGAAAAATACAATAATTCCGCGAGTTAGGAGCACGACTGCGCGCCATACCGGGCGCGTACACATGATAGGCAAATTTGACAGACTGAAAAGAAATTTGAAATCAATTATTGTATACGGGGATGTTGTTTATAATAAATGCGATGTTGTTTATCATAAATGCGAAAGTATATTTGTTTGTTTATTTGTTTGCTATCATGTTGTTTATCATAAATGCGAAAGTATATTTGTTTGTTTATTTGTTTGCTTGTTTTTTTTTAAGTGAAAATTTCTTTAGCGGTGCTTGGCACTTTTTTAGGTGGGTATAAAATTTATAACTCGAAATCGCGACATCGCGTCAGCGTCATTTTTAAAATGAAACCTTAAGTCATTGCATTAAGGGTTAAGTTAGAGTGGCACGGGATCTGCCGGCACACCCGGAGTGCAACTGTTAAGTAGGGTTCGGTAACAGGTTTATGTCTGTCCATTCTACTAAGTTCTGCAAAATGAATGTAGGGTTCCGTAACAAATGCATGTCTGTCCGTTCTACAAAATTTAACATTTATTTTAAAATGAATGTAGGGTTCCGTAACAAATGCATGTCTGTCCGTTCTACTAAATTTTACAATTTTCAACCAAGGTCCTCCGACGGTTATTTTATAATAAAAGTGTCTGTGTGGGCCCTGAATACGAATCCGTTGTCAAAATTCAAAAAAAGTGGCCGCCATTTTGAACTTTTTAGTTACTGGACCGATTGCTTTCAAAATCGATATCTGGGTGTCTGTGTGGGCTCTGAATACGAATCCGTTGTCAAAATTTTATAAAAGTGGCCGCCATTTTGAACTTTTTAGTTACTGGACCGATTGCTTTCAAAATCGATATCTGGGTGTCTGTGTTGGCTCTGAATAAGAAACCGTTGTCAAAATTTTATAAAAGTGGCCGCCATTTTGAACTTTTTAGTTACTGGACCGATTGCTTTCAAAATCGATATCTGGGTGTCCGTGCGGGCTCTGAATACGAATCCGTTGTCAAAATTAAAAAAAAAGTGACCGCCATTTTGAACTTTTTAGTTACTGAACCGATTGCTTTCAAAATCGATATCTGGGTGTCTGTGTAGGTTCTGAACACGAATCCGTTGTCAAAATTTAAAAAAGTTTCCGCCATTTTGAACTTTTTAGTACCTGGACCGATTGCTTTCAAAATCGATATCTGGGTGTCTGTGTGGGCTCTGAATACGAATCCGTTGTCAAAATTTTATAAAAGTGGCCGCCATTTTGAACTTTTTAGTTACTGGACCGATTGCTTTCAAAATCGATATCTGGGTGTCCGTGTGGGCTCTGAATACGAATCCGTTGTCAAAATTTAAAAAAACTGGCCGCCATTTTGAACTTTTTAGTTACTGGACCGATTGCTTTCAAAATCGATATCTGGGTGTCCGTGTGGGCTCTGAATACGAATCCGTTGTAAAAATTTAAAAAAGTGGCCGCCATTTTGAACTTTTTAGTTACTATGGCGGTTATTATATTATTATTTAAAATGGCGGCCACTTTTTTTACATTTTGACAACAGATTCGTATTCAGAGCCCACACAGACACCCAGATATCGATTTTGAAAGCAATCGGTCCAGTAACTAAAAAGTTCAAAATGGCGGCTACTTTTTTTAAATTTTTACTACAGATTCGTATTCAGAGCCCACACATACACCCAGATATCGATTTTGAAAGCAATCGGTCCAGTAACTAAAAAGTTCAAAATGGCGGCCACTTTTTTTACATTTTGACAACGGATTCGTATTCAGAGCCCACACAGACACCCAGATATCGATTTTGAAAGCAATCGGTCCAGTAACTAAAAAGTTCAAAATGGCGGCCACTTTTTTTACATTTTGACAACGGATTCGTATTCAGAGCCCACACAGACACCCAGATATCGATTTTGAAAGCAATCGTTCCAGTAACTAAAAAGATCAAAATGGCGGCCACTTTTTTAAATTTTGACTACAGATTCGTATTCAGAGCCCACACATACACCCAGATAGCGATTTTGAAAGCAATCGGTCCAGTAACTAAAAAGTTCAAAATGGCGGCCACTTTTTAAAATTTTTGCTACAGATTCGTATTCAGAGCCCACACATACACCCAGATATCGATTTTGAAAGCAATCGGTCCAGTAACTAAAAAGTTCAAAATTGCGGCCACTTTTTTTACATTTTGACAACGGATTCGTATTCAGAGCACACACAGACACCCAGATATCGATTTTGAAAGCAATCGGTCCAGTAACTAAAATGTTCAAAATGGCGGCCACTTTTTTTACATTTTGACAACGGATTCGTATTCAGAGCCCACACAGACACCCAGATATCGATTTTGAAAGCAATCGGTCCAGTAACTAAAAAGTTCAAAATGGCGGCCACTTTTTTTAAATTTTGACTACAGATTCGTATTCAGAGCCCACACATACACCCAGATATCGATTTTGAAAGCAATCGGTCCAGTAACTAAAAAGTTCAAAATGGCGGCCACTTTTTTTTATTTTTACTACAGATTCGTATTCAGAGCCCACACATACACCCAGATATCGATTTTGAAAGCAATCGGTACAGTAACTAAAAAGTTCAAAATGGCGGCCACTTTTTTTACATTTTGACAACGGATTCGTATTCACAGCCCACACAGACACCCAGATATCGATTTTGAAAGCAATCGGTCCAGTAACTAAAAAGTTCAAAATGGCGGCCACTTTTTTTAAATTTTGACTACAGATTCGTATTCAGAGCCCACACATACACCCAGATATCGATTTTGAAAGCAATCGGTCCACTATCTAAAAAGTTCAAAATGGCGGCCACTTTCTTTAAATTTTTACTACAGATTCGTAATCAGAGCCCACACATACACCCAGATATCGATTTTGAAAGCAATCGGTCCAGTAACTAAAAAGTTCAAAATGGCGGCCACTTTTTTTACATTTTGACAACGGATTCGTATTCAGAGCCCACACAGACACCCAGATATCGATTTTGAAAGCAATCGGTCCAGTAACTGAAAAGTTCAAAATGGCGGCCACTTTTTTTAAATTTTGACTACAGATTCGTATTCAGAGCCCACACATACACCCAGATATCGATTTTGAAAGCAATCGGTCCACTATCTAAAAAGTTCAAAATGGCGGCCACTTTCTTTAAATTTTTACTACAGATTCGTAATCAGAGCCCACACATACACCCAGATATCGATTTTGAAAGCAATCGGTCCAGTAACTAAAAAGTTCAAAATGGCGGCCACTTTTTTTACATTTTGACAACGGATTCGTATTCAGAGCCCACACAGACACCCAGATATCGATTTTGAAAGCAATCGGTCCAGTAACTAAAAAGTTCAAAATGGCGGCCACTTTTTTTAAATTTTGACTACAGATTCGTATTCAGAGCCCACACATACACCCAGATATCGATTTTGAAAGCAATCGGTCCAGTAACTAAAAAGTTCAAAATGGTGGCCACTTTTTTTTATTTTTACTACAGATTCGTATTCAGAGCCCACACATACACCCAGATATCGATTTTGAAAGCAATCGGTACAGTAACTAAAAAGTTCAAAATGGCGGCCACTTTTTTACATTTTGACAACGGATTCGTATTCAGAGCCCACACAGACACCCAGATATCGATTTTGAAAGCAATCGGTCCAGTAACTAAAAAGTTCAAAATGGCGGCCACTTTTTTTAAATTTTGACTACAGATTCGTATTCAGAGCCCACACATACACTCAGATATCGATTTTGAAAGCAATCGGTCCACTATCTAAAAAGTTCAAAATGGCGGCCACTTTTTTTAAATTTTTACTACAGATTCGTAATCAGAGCCCACACATACACCCAGATATCGATTTTGAAAGCAATCGGTCCAGTAACTAAAAAGTTCAAAATGGCGGCCAATTTTTTTAAATCGCGAGAATATTAAATGAATATTATTAAACCGGAAAAAAATATTGTTTTAAGGAAGACTCCAATCTTTTACTCTGTTCCTCGAAGTTTAGGTAAATAAGCCCTACTTATTCCTATCACTGATTATTAGTACAACTTTTCAAGAATATTAGAACAGTCTGGTTTAATTTTTCAATATTTTTTTTTGGATTCAAACAATAATATTCGTTCAGTAAAAACTATTTGAAATAATATTACAAATAACCATTTCAAAATTCACAAATATACCGCACCATCATCGTCCGTCAGACTGGCATTCGTAGTGATCCCGTCAAGTTGCCGTCAAGCAAGGCTTCCGATTGGTCGGACGGTCGGCTCTTACTACCAGATACCCGAGCCAAGCCAGCGATAACAAACCTGTCGCTGGCCTTGCTCGCTCTGTCTCTCTCCATATCGCAGGGCGCGATATGGGTAACGGAGATAGTCAAGTCACGTCATAAAAGATTAAATTGCGATTTCGATTTTCGTAGTAGTAGGGATTTTTGGCTAGCCGTGCTCCGATACAAACGCAGTAGCGTTGCGTCTCCCGTATGTATGCTCGTTGGTTTCTCCTCTTGTTTTCATGAATACAGTTTTTTTTTCGATGTTGTTTGCTTGGTAAAATATTTAATGTTGCTTTGGAAAATTAAATAAATTGTTGAAAATGTTCTGTTGAAAAATATATTAATCTCTATTTCACTACTAAAGTTACAGCTTTAATTATTATCCAGACAATTTTTTTAACCCACGACGCAAAAAGAGGGGTGTTATAAGTATAACGTGTGTGTGTGTGTGTAAGTATGGGTATGTCTGTCTGTGGCATCGTAGCTCCGAAACGGATGGACCGATTTGGATGCGTTTTTTTTTATTAGAAAGCTGATTTAATCAGGATTGTTCTTAGCTATGTTCGTAATCAAATAATTAAATAATAAAAAAAAATATTATCTTCAAAAGTGAGGTTTTTAAAAAAAGCTTGAAATAAAAGTTAAATTCCAAATTTTAAAAACCCACGAAATACGTATATACGAAAGTCTATATAATTTCCGGTCGGGGGACCGCCTCAGAGCTCGCGTAAATTACAGCACAACACTGATCGCCACGTTTAGCCAAGTATATGCGGACAAGACAACTATCAAGTACCAATACAACGCAGCAAGTACCTGCTGCGTGACTCGGTGGAAGGACCGTGCCAAAGTTAGAGGTAGCCCTTTAGTACGGCATCTTGTCCTTATCCCTTAGTCGCCCTTTACGACAAGCACGGGGAGAGATGCAGTAGGGTAGTCTTTCTAATTATCGACCCGACACGGTACTTATAAATAAACTCCGTTTAATACCTATCCCCATACATTAACCATGAGCAGGGAGTAGATGACGGCAGCAGGGAATTTCGCCCACCCCCTCCGGGATAGGCGATATTGTCCCAACATGTGGACCTGGTGTCTGACCCCGTCAGGCCAAGAACTATTATACAGGGTGTCACCGGACTGGTGTAATTCCTTTAAGGGGACTATTCTACGGTTTGTAACAAACATAATTACTAAGAGAAGTAGGGTTCTAGGTACGCCTGTTGCGGAGATATAAATATTTAAAGTTATTAATGTAGTGTAATGTTGTAATGCTCTAATCGGATCAATGCGCGGTCTAAAGGCGCCCGCACATTGTAGTATGTATTTAGTTTGTTAGGAAATCCTAAAATTTTAATGAAAGCACATATTTAAAAAATTCTTTCACCAGTGATTTTGTTACAAGACGTAGAATAGCCTCCTTAAAGGAACTACACCTGTCCGGGGACACGCTGTATATCTACTTAGACAAATCCGCTTCGTTGCCGTCTAGACTAAAACTCTTCTAAAGCCTATTTCTATTTCAAACACCGCTCCCCAACTCCAGCAGTCCGCACTTTCACGAACCGCATTCGTATTCGCGGCGAATGTTGCAGTCGAGGTGTGAAAATGTTGTAGAAATGCTACGTAGGAAATGCAGATAAACTGAGTCTAAACGGCGCGCGCTGTCGCGGCCAAGCCGACATGTTGGCCTGGGTGTCAGTACGGCAGGGCCATGCGCATTTGACTGAATTAAATTCAAGGGAGCGGCTTGTAACTACTTTCACCGAAGACGTATTAATTTCTAGTGAAAATTCGGCCTTTAGGCGCTATTGTTTTTTTCTTATTTGTATACTAGCTTTTGCCCGCGGCTTCGCTCGCGTGAAATTCGTATTTGAAAAGAAGAAAGTGAGTGAGCCCGCTACTGTACCTTTATTTCGGCGGGAGGAAAAATTCGGTTTGTGTGAGAGCCACATCTTAGCGTAACAGGAACTGAATATTATATCCTTTTATTTATGTATCCTATCCAGTGTCACGTATAGTTAAATGTGCTTGTACTTTAAGTTTTCTCGAATTCGGATGATCGGTTTAAGAGTTATGGAGGAACATACATACATACATAATAAGTACATGCTAGTGTTGTAAAGGCAGAAAAATACCGAAAAATACATTTTGAATAAAACGAAAAACACAGGGTTTTCCGTTTCTTTCATGTATGATACCAATACTGGATGAAATTTTCGCCGCGAAAAGCTCCGCCCCCTTGCCTGATTTAATTTCTCGAATGTTGATATTTTTTCGCCTGAATCTTATTACTAGATGAAATATAAGACACTTTTATTCTTACACATTTTTCAATAAAATCGATATTTCCAGAGAAAAAAAAATATAAAATTATTTTTTCGAAAATGTTCTCAATTGCTGATGCTTTTTTGGCGGATTCTTATTTCTAAACGAAATATAAGACACTTTTATTCTTGCACGTTTTTCACTTAAGTCGATATTTCCGGAGAAAAAAATAAAACAACTTATTTTTTCATATTTTCTCGAATGTTGATGTTTTCTCGCCTGAATTTTATTTCTAGACGAAATACGAATCTGCAGTGAACATTTCAAAAAGTGGCCGCCATTTTGAACTTTTTAGTTACTGGAGCGATTGCTTTCAAAATCGATATCTGGGTGTCTGTGTGGGCTCTGAATACGAATCTGTAGTCAAAATTTAAAACAAGTGGCCGCCATTTTGAACTTTTTAGTTACTGGACTGATTGCTTTCAAAATCGATATCTGGGTGTCTGTGTAGGTTTTGAATACGAATCTGTAGTCAAAATTTAAAAGAAGAAGCCGCCATTTTGAACTTTTTAGTTACTGGACCGATTGCTTTCAAAATCTATATCTGGGTGTCTGTGTGGGCTCTGAATATTAATTTCTAGTCAAAACTAAAAGGTTCAAAATGGCGGCCACTTTTTTTTAATTTTGACAACGGATTCGTATCCAGAGCCCACAGAAACACCCAAATATAGATTTTGAATGCAATCGGTCCAGTAACTAAAAAGTTAAAAATGGCGGCCACTTTTTATAAATGTTGACAACAGATTCGTATTCAGGGTCCACACATACACCCAGATATCGATTTTGAAAGCAATCGGTCCAGTAACTAAAAAGTTTAAAATGGCGGCCACTTGTTTTAAATTTTGACTACAGATTCGTATTCAGAGCCCACACAGACACCCAGATAGCGATTTTGAAAGCAATTGGTCCAGTAACTAAAAATTTCGAAATGGCGGCCACTTTTTTTAAATGATTCTGAAAATAATTTAAATGATTGAAACTACACATTCGTATTTCATCTAGAAATAAGATTCAGGCGAAAAAACATCAACATTCGAGAAAATATGAAAAAATAGGTGGTTTTATTTTTCTCTCCGGAAATATCGACTTAAGGGAAAAACGTGTAAGAATAAAAGTGTCTTATATTTCGTTTAGAAATAAGAATTCGCCAAAAAAACATTAGCAATCGAGAACATTTTGGGAAAAAAATATTTTAGATGTTTTTTTCTCCGGAAATATCGATTTTTTTCAAAAACATGTAAGAATAAAAGTGTCTTATATTTCGTCTAAAAATAAGATTCAGGCGAAAAAATATCAACATTCGAGAAATTAAATCAGAAAAGGGGGCGGAGCTTTCCATACAAATGCCGTCCTGGATAATTCAGAATCGCGGCGAGCAATAAATCGAGAACCACTGATGGTACGACAACAAATTAGGTCTTGTTTTGTAAGCAGTTCGATACACTCTTAGATTATTTTATCACATCTTCCCCTGTTTTCCTGTAAATTGAGTAGAAATAAAAATTTATGAAAAAAATTATATCTCCATAAGCGGCCACTCTAGAGAAAATCGTCTAAGAACAAAAGAAGCTTGTATTTAGTCAATAAATACGATCCCGAAGAAAAATCCAGTCCCGGAAATTTCCCAGGAAATTTTCAGAATTCCCATACAAAGTGGTGGTTTTAACAACTCCATATTATATCCTCTCGCGAACTTTACCTACTTTGGTACCAAATCACTCTACCTAATTCCGATCCCTGATAATAACACATACCTATTATGTGTTACCGTTTGTAGTTTGTACCGTGTGGGGTCGGTACTTAAAAAGAATAGCCCCACTGCATCTCTCCCCGTCGCATGTCGTAAAAGTCGACTAAGGGATAAGAAAATTCGTCAGCCTCGGTAGCTCAGTGGCGCGGTTGGTTAGTCAACTGTTATTAAGCAACGCTGAGCGCGGTCAGTGATTGGATGGGTGACCGCTCGACCGTTGGAGGCTGACCGTGGTTCGGATTCCACGTTAAACTGTAGGTCCCTTCCCTTCTTACCTTACTAGGTGGTAGAGTTTATCCCGGCCGGGTTGGTACCACCGCACTGAACGAAACGTCGGTCGAAACGGCTATGTAAATAGTTCGTGTTTTCCGTCCAGTTTAGTGTAGCCGACATGAAATGAAGGGAAGCACTGACATGGCACCTATTTCACCCTGTGTTATGGGCTGACATCACGGATGTTGTAGGTGATGTAGCCAACCGTGTCAGGTTCGATAAAAAAAAAAAAAAAAAAAAAAAAAAAAAAAATGTGAAAATTTTCACGGGGTACCTACCTATTACGGTTCAAGAGATACAGCCCTCGGACAGACGGACAGACAGACAGACAGACAGACGGCGTAGGCTTAGTAATAGGGTACCGTACGACGGATACGGAACCCTATAAAACACAAATTAAAACAAAGATTCCCTTGCCCCTTACTAGGTGGTAGGCTCAAATTGTAGCCGACTCGGTTGGTACCACTGTACTGGATGTAAGATGGCCGCATAGTAGCCTCGGTTGTGTTTTCTAGTTCAGTATAGCCAGCAATCCAGGGAAGTCTCCGATATGGCACCTACCTTCTAGGAGGTGATATTGGCTGGTTGGATTATGCGCTCTGACCCCTCTGACTCAGCCAGCCATACCGGATTACATAAAAAAAGAGTTATTATGAGTACCTACATAATTTGGAAATGATAAGCTTCTCTGCGATAGAGCTATTTGCGACTCTTATTTTCCTGTTGAATCTTTCCGTGTTTTTTACGGTGTTCCTGTTCAATACGAACTTTGGTCACTCACTTTTTGGTTTCTAGCAAAGAACAGGAATAAAACGCGAAAAGAGCAAGTAGGTATCTCATATGAAAATACTTTTCGAATCTTTCCGTGTTTTACGGTACCTAAGTCAAATAAATCCGTATCAAAGTGCAAAAAACGGCATCTTTACAACTCTAGTACATGCACAAAATATTTCTAAAAATCGCCAATTTCGTTTTAGTGTCGTACATACAGTCTACAAACGCAATATCTCATAAAACAAAGTAACTCACTCTATGACCATCCCTTACAGATTTATTATTAGTTTTGATTTATTTGTTATTGTATATACAGGGCGTCCAAGGTTGGGTCAGGAATATCGAAGTATCGTGATATGTATCGTGTGTATAGTGCAGTGATGAAATATTATTATTTTATCTGAATTATCTAAAATTTCACCATTTTCTAACAAAGTAAATGCATACGACAGTGTGAGTGAGCGCGCTCTATGCTCGCGCCCGGCCGCGCAGGGCTAGGCTTACCCCACCCCGCCGCCTCCTCCGCGCCGCTTGCGTCATCGTAGTGCGGTGCGGATCGCTTAGAGCGCGCATAGATTTAGTAAAATTAAAACTTTGAAAATTCATATCTCGAAAAGTAGTATAGGTAGGACCATTTTTATTTTTGTAATGTGTTTGTTAGATTATATACAATAGCTGATTTAGATATTCCTGATCGAACCTTTAGATAACACCCGGGTCCTGCCAGCATTGCTCACAAGTACTCGGACGCGAAAGAGGCACGGACTCCTCGCGGCGACGGGAAATTGTGATCAAAATGAGGAAAGAGGAAAAAGCCAACCGTTTCTACGACATTATGTGACTAGCAGAGAGCCACCGAGTTATAACTGTCTTAGAGTCTAGACTCTAGTACTTTACTATTTCGTTACATATGCGAGGATTTCGTGGTGCCACTCAGTTGGTCCACGGGGAACTCTTCATTATATCTTTATTTACACATTTTCTTTTTATAACAGTTTAACATTTTTACTTTATTTACAACTAAACATTAAAATCTAAAATAGATACAAAAAACTAATGGAGTTTCCACCACCGGGGGCGGGGCGAACCCAAGCTACCGATGGTCGGGCCCTAAAGAAAGAAACCTCCGGACGATACGTGCAGTGTCAAGCAGGGCTGCCTTCTGGATCTGGCCCTTGACCCAACCACTCAGCGAGAGCCTCTCAAGGTGGTCGTCGAGGCTCGTCGCTATCAGCCCATGCGCCGAAACGACTATGGGCACAACGATCGTCGAGTCGACGCGCCACATTTTGGTAACCTCGTGCAGCAGATCCAGATACTTTAACATCTTCTCTGCTTCCTTACTGACGAGGTCACCATCATCACATTATATAATTATTCGAAAAACAAAAGTGAAGCCGAAAGCTTCTTGAAGAGGCTTGGCCCTCTGCTGGTGGACGCAACCGGCGTCCCGCAATCAAGGGCCTACATCATTCAAAGGGTAAGCCTTGCCATCCAGCGGGGTAATGCCGCAAGTGTTCTAGGAACATTTGAAAATGCCCCTTTTTGACCGACTTCAAAAAAAGGAGGAGGTTCTCAATTCGACTGTATTTTTCTTTTGTTACCTCAGAACTTTCGACTGGGTGAACCGATTTTGATGATTCTTTTTTTATTTGAAAGCTGGTGCTTCCCGTGTGGTCACATTTCGTAACGTATCGTTTTTTGCGTAACGTGTTTATTTCAGTGTGTATGTAACCCTCCCGAAGTTAATGACATGACTAACGAAACACCTTATATACAATTATTTAGGTTAATATATGAGTTTATACATAATATCGAGACAAATATATCATCATGTCCAGGAGATCAAGCAATTGTGTAAACATTATACTGTGCTTATCTCCGTTAAATGTTCTTGGATCAATAAACAATGTTACATCTTTATACGTATCAATAAATGTCTCTTGAATATGTTTTTGACTAACTACTCCCCTATCATCAAAGGTAGGCACGGAGGCGCAGCGCTGCTTAACGCCACTTCCCGAGGCCTGTTCGGAGGGAAATTCCACGCAAACGAGTGGAAAGAAGAGGGCAGACATTAGCGGCTCCATTGTGCCCGGACGTCCGCCCGCTCCGAGCCCCGCCCGCCCAGCGCGCCATGGGCGGCGCCCGGTGAAAAAAGTCTGTACCAGGTGGCTGGTGTTACTTTTTTTATTTTTATTTTTTATTTTATTTCAAGGACAACACAACAGCTTTAAACATGATAACACAAACAAGAAACAAGAAATAATGATAACTGATCTAAAGCCTACCTCTGTTGCCACGATTTGAAAACGATTACTTAAGTATGGCTTATTACTAAATTATATAATTTTTTTTTTATAATATTACAAAATAACAAAAACAAATGACAGACTATGCTGCAATTAGCATAAAATAAAATAACCCCACCACCCAAATAAACAAATAATTAACAAATCAACATTTTACGAGACTAACCGCGCGAAACAAAGAGAAGGGTTATATTTTTCCGAGTATCCCGAGTATTTCCGAATCCGGTATGGGTGGCTGAGTCGGAGGGGACTAAGCGCATGCTCCGACCACCCAATATCACCTCCCAAAAGGTAGGTGCCATACCGGAGGAGACTTCCCTGGATTGCTGGCTATACTGGACTAGAGGAGAACACAACCGAGGCTGCTATGCAGTCATCTTATATCCAGTACGGTGGTATCAACCCAGTCGGCTACAATTTGAGCCTACCACCTAGTAAGGGGCAAGGGAAGGGACCTACAGTTTTACACTGGCTCTGAACGGTGAAGCAGCAGGTGTAGGTATGTATGTTCGAAATCGGAAAACTGTGTAGGTCCCTTCTCTTGCCCCTTACTAGGTGGTAGGCTCAAATTGTAGCCGACTGGGTTGATACGCCCGTACTAGATATAAGATGACTGCATAGCAGCCTCGGCTATGTTCTCCTCTAGTCCACTATAGCCTAATAAGGGAAGTCTCCGATATGGCACCTACCTTCTCGGCGGTGATATTGGCTGGTCGGAGCATGTGTTTTAGCCCCTCTGATTCAGCCAACCATATCGGATTATCTTTAAAAAAATTAACCATAATCTAACACCACCAATTTTAACACAAAAGGCCTTAACCCTTCTGCCAACCCTGCTCATTGGCGCCCCGAAGCGCGCCCCCAAAGCGCCCGGGGGGTCGTCCGTTCACCTGAGGCGGTGTTACGGCTCGGCAATTACACGGCACGTCATTTGACTTAACGATTACACGACACAATTTTTTTTTGCTTTGAGAAGAGTTGAGGTTTTTTTTTTGTGTTGCTAGTAAAGCGACGACGCTGTGGACCGTGTATAGAGCTGTTTGTATTCTGGCTCGATTTTCTTAGTGGCGGATATAAAAATAGGCACACGTAATAGATAGTTTTTTAGGGTTGTTATGTCTGTCTGTCTGTCTGTCCGTCTGTCGACTACAGGTGATGTAGCCAGCCGTGTCAATTTCCATAAAAAAAACTTCATGCACTTATATCTAACACGACGGAGCAGATTTCCAAACACAAACGTGTGAATAGTGCCACTCACGCTGGAAGGCCGAAACAGTAGAATAATTCTAGAAAAATCACTTCCCCACCTCGCGGGTGCGACGAAACAAAAAAGCTTTTCTAGTGAGAAAATCGCCGACAACACGAAGCAAATTAGTAAATGGCGTGAGTCTGCATTAGCGAAAGAAACCGGAATAAATAAAATAATGTTCTTAGAGCGTTATATCCACGGAGGAAAGAGTATAGAGAAGTTGGTCGCGTGTGGAGTTAAATGGTGCGCGATTCACCTCATTGGCGAAAACAAATTGTGACAAGTTTAGGAGAAGTATCTCGCGAAGTCCGTTTGTCTATGAAACATTCAGTCAGGCCTGCACATGCCTATCTTGTGTCTCGTATACCTAAATGTGCTTGTACTAAATTTCATGCAATTCGGATGATCGGTTTAAGAGTTATGGAGGAACATACATACATACATACATATAAGAAAAAATTTCTAAAATCGTCAATTTAGTTTTAGTATCATACATAGTCTACAAACGCATAGTATCTCATAAAAGAAAGTAACTTACTCCATGACCATCCATTACAGATTTATTATTAGTATTGATTAGGGCTAGCAACAGTTCCTCTACAATAATCTTCCGTGTAAGAAGCTGAGGAACTAGGGTACCTACCTTGGAAGTTTCCTGCTCGCGTCACTCCTAATTCTGGCTTGTTTCGTGCGTCGCTGGCTGTTACACGATTTGGGTAAATTATTTTTTTCTTCAATTGGCCTCGTTGAAATGTTTAATTATTAATTATACGGGGTGTTCCTGATCGATAGCACAATATTACCACCACGGGATATCTTACATCATAAAGTGCAAATATGGTTGTATGTTGCTAAAGGGCGATAGGCTGGCCACCTGTCACCTTGGTACGGCCCTTCCACAGCTCCTTTCATTCATAGACCATATCGGAGACGTCCCTTTGGATTTCTGGCTATACTGAACTAGAAGAACACAGCCGAGGCTGCTATGAGGCGATCTTACATCCAGTGCGGTGGTGCCACCCAGTCGGCTACATTTTGAGCCTACCTAGTAAGGGGCCAGGGAAAAGGGTTTAAGTGACTAGCTCATAGGGTCTGTATTTCCTACATTAAGGAACTAAAAATGCTATAAATATGCAATAAATTATTTTGATTTGATTTTAATAAAAAGTTAAAAAAACGCCCGACCCTTAAAAAGTAAAAAAATAATTTCCGTTTACTTACTTAAAGGAGTCGGGAGACGCTAAGTGAATTCCCGCGCAGCTCTGAGTTTTTATATTTTATTTACTTTGCGGTCCCCCGACTCCTTTAAGTAAGTAAACGGAAAATATTTTTGACTTTTTAAAGGTCGAAGACTTTTTTAATTTGTAATTTAACTTTTATTTCAAGCTTTAAAAAACCGCATGGAAATCGGTCAACTTTTTAAGATAATTAATTTTTTGATTACTTAATTACTTGAATACAAACATAGCTAAGAACCATTCAGATTAAAACAAACGCAACAACTAATAAAAAAAAAACCGCATCCAAATCAGTCCATCCGTTTGGGAGCTACGATGCCACAGACAGACACACCCATACACACACACACGTTAAACATATAAAACCCCTCCGTTTGCGTCGGGGGATAAAATTCGTGGCGTTGTCCCATTCCAAGTTTAACACAAGCCGTCACCCAAACATTGCGAAAACGCAAACACCTGCATACGGGGCGACGCGACAGTCGCAGTCCGCGCTGCGCTGGTTCGCAGCGCGTGCGAAAACTCGAAGTTACTCGCAGTTTGCCTCCGCCGAACGACAATCCCAAAAGTTTGTAAACATCTGGAGCGTTGTCGGCCAATCACGTCTCGTCGCTCCGGCGCACTATAGGGCCCGCCCATACAAGGGGTTGGCCGAAAATGCTTTTAGTTCATATTATCCTAGAGTATGGAAATATTTTTTTTTATATAATAGATAGAATGAAGTTTTATGCCCCGAGAGATTATTTTTTTCACAAGTTCCGTTATTTGTTTAGACCGCCCTAAAGTTTAGTATTTTAATATGTCGTAAAGAGCGCTCGCGCACTCACCTAGTAAATAACTTGTAATAAAAAAAAATTCATTTAACTTACATTAACATGTGATATACCATTTAAAAGGATGATTCTTTGTCTTTATTATTTTGAAGATTTTCTTTATAAAGTATAGCCCGCTAATTAATATAATTTTTTTTTACAACACTTATAATTTAAAGTAACTTTTTCATATTTAACTAAAGTTTTAACTATTTCCAGGGATTGCCCGGGCTGAGGTAAATACCTTATTGCAAAGGTACTTTAATCACCTTTAGGAAGCAATATAAGTTAGAGTGCATTTCGATGCATTTCTATATTAAAATGAGATGATTGTGTAGAAGGGTACGATTAGAATTTTGTAACCAAGAACGTAATTTTTAACCGACTTCCAAAAAAGGAGGAGGTTCTCAATTCGTCTGTATGTTTTTTTTTTTTTTATTTTTTTTTTTATTTTTTTTATTTTTTTGTATGTTTGTAACACGATTTCTCCGTCAATTGAGGGCCGATTTAGAAAATTCTTTTTTTGTTAGTTAGGTCATACTTCCGAGGTGGTCCCATTTCAATTTTATCGAAATTGGTTCAGTGGTTTTCGAAAAATCAGCATAATACTATGGTGTGTGGTTACCTTCAGCAAAACTTGTGATGTGGTCGTTTTCGGCAATTTTCAGTTTGATAAATTAGTATGGTGTGTGGTTACCTTCAGCAAAACATTTGTGATGTGGACTTATTCAGCAATTTGCAGTCTGACACATATGGCGAATAATTCTGTACCACTTCAATCGATTTCGATTATTCGATTTCGATTATTCTTTTTTATGTAATATTACTAAAAAGAATGAAATAAAAACTGTTTTAAAAAATATTAAACCGATTTCCAAAAAAAACAAAAAATAAAAAAACTAAAAAGTATTAAATACCTAATATTTTGAAATTTTCTCTGTCCTGTTGAAATACATGAATCGATATACTAGTGATACATATTCGGACCCTTGTTTCATGAATATTCTAAATTTGAAATTTTTTTATCTTTTCCGACCGGCGTTTAATTTATTATGGTACCTGGCCAGTACCTACTGTACCGAGTACCATCGAGCTGGTTTGATGATGGAGACAGAAGGTGGCCATAGGAACTCCTAAACTACACATGATAAACCCATCGTGTTTGGGCTCGTTGCATTTGTCTTCACGAGAAATTTACTTTAGACCTAAAAGATTCTCAATTCGACGGTATGTTTTCTTTTTTTGGATGTTTGTTACGCGATTACTCCGTCAATTGTGGGCCGATTTTGAAAATTCTTTTTTTTTTTATTTGAAAGGGGATAACCCTGAGGTTTTTGAAGTGAAAACTTCTTTAGCGGCTCTTGGCACTTTTTTAGGTGGGTAAAAATGTATAACTCGCGACATCGCGTCAGCGTCATTTTTAAAATGAAACCTTAAGTCATTGCGTTAAGGGTTAAGTTAGAGTGGCACGGGATCTGCCGGCACTCCCGGAGTGCAACTGTTAAGTAGGGTTCCGTAACACGTTTATGTCTGTCCATTCTACTAAGTTCTGCAAAATGAATGTAGGGTTCCGTAACATATGCATGTCTATCCGTTCTACTAAATTTTACAATTTTCAACCAAGGTCCTCCGACGGTTATTTTATAATAAAAGTAGGCTTCCGTAACACGTTTATGTCTGTCCATTCTACTAAGTTCTGCAACATCACCTACAACGTCTGTGATGTCAGCCCATAACACCAGTGCCATGTCAGTGCTTCCCCCTTTGATCGTGCTGACTACACTGAACTGGTCGGAAAACACAAACTATTTACATAGCCGTTTCGACCGACGTTTAATTCAGTGCGGTGGTACCAACCCGGGAAGGTTAAACCCTACCACCAAGTAAAATTACGAGGGAAGGGACTTACAGTTTTACGAGGAATCCGAACCTTGGTCAGCCTCCAACGGTCAGCGGTCACCCATCTAAGTACTGACCGCACCCAGCGTTGCTTAAAATTCAATAGCGACAGTTGACTGTCTGCACCACTGAGCTATCGAAGCTGACGTGGTCCTATTTTAATTGGGTCAAGATCGGATTGGAAAGCGAGGCGGAATCGCGAGGCCGAAGGCCGAGCGATTCCGCCGAGTACATTAATAGCAAAAAATTACTAAAAAAAACTGTGAAATAAAAAAAAAGTTTTAAAAAACATAAAACCGACTTCCTAAAAAAAGGAAAACTAAAAAACTATTCAAAATAAAAATATAAAAACCGCCTTCAAAAATATATGAAATAAAAACCTAAAAAAAAAAAACGAACCCTAGAGTTGAAGGCGGTGCTAAAGCAAGCAAAAATTATGCATGAAAGAAAACATGAGTGGATGATAATATCCTTTGTGATTTGTAAAGCAAGCAAAAATGATGCATGAAAGAAATCATGAGTGGATGATAATATCCTTTGTGATTTGTGTAGCCTTTTTAGCACCGCCTTCAACTCTAGGGTTCGTTTTTTTTTTTTAGGTTTTTATTTCATATATTTTTGAAGGCGGTTTTTATATTTTTATTTTGAATAGTTTTTTAGTTTTCCTTTTTTTAGGAAGTCGGTTTTATGTTTTTTAAAACTTTTTTTTTTTTCATTTTCACGTTGGTATTGTCTCAAGGGTGACAATAATTTACTATTTTACGGTCTACCTATGTTATACATTATTGAGCAATACAAATTAAGAAGATTTGCCTGGGTTAAGTACACAACATGTTATAGGAAACCTAGTATAAGTACTTACTCGTATCAGCCAATAAAATATAGCAAAGAAATTCGTTCTATTTCTTGCATTTGTGAATCAAATGAAAAGATAGCGAAGATTTAATAATATTATTGCTTTATGCAAGTTCACTTTTTGTTGCATTATGAATTGTTTTTCCTGCAAATTGATAAAATCGCTCAACTAATGTTACCAACCAACAAAAATTAATGCAGTTAAATTTGGGGAATACGCCCGAAACACAGCAAGAAGTAAGAAGATACAATTGGTACTACATGCCCGCTTCAGTTCACAAGGTTCTTATTCACGGAGAAAGCATAATACAATTTCATGCGATCTTGCCTCTTGGGCAACTGTCTGAAGATGCTCAGGAATCCAGAAACAAAGATTATAAGAAATTCAGATTACATCATGCTCGAAAATGTTCTCGGTCAGCAACCAATGAAAATGTATCCAATGCTTTGCTATACACATCCGATCCATTTATAACAAGCATTAGAAAGCAAACCCCTCAGAAACACTCGGAGCTCGATGATGCAGCTTTTGATTTATTGGATGATGAAAATTAATGTCATATTATTTAAGAATTTATTAAAATATTATTTTTACTTATTTGTCATTAACTAGTAGCTTTTTTTTTAATGTAAACCAGCATGCGTGGCTGTGCCGAGAGACCAATGGTGCAGTCGACAGAGCCAAAATCACCTCTCCTCGCGAAACCACGCTCAGTTAGGTGCCATGCCAGCAGCATGCCAGCTTAGGTCTGGTTATTACTTTAAAATAAATTTAAAGTACCTATTTAATAATTTTTCGATAAGTTTTGCTGTGCAGTAACATTGTTTAGGAAAATTGTATTTAAAACAATATATTTGATTTAATTGCATTTAATAACTGTATGATGTGCGTCGAACTTCTCTCTTTTATAATTATTATGTAATAATTAATTGTTTGTTATGAATAATTAGATATAGTTTGGTATATATAAATAATTAATAATGACAATATTTTGATTTTGGTTTTTTTTTTTCACTAAATAAATAATACCATGTTGATTTTCTTTATCTACCTGATACCTTGATTCTTCCTCTCTAAACATACAAAATTTTATATAGATCTATCGAGAAATAACGAAGTTACAGATTAATGGCCATTGAACGTCAAAATTGCCCCATAGTGCGGCGGCGCGGCGGGCGCACGCGTCTCGCGCGCTGGCGCAGTGTTGCGTACTCGTGTACTCGTGCACATAGCGTTCAGACTAGTGTTGTAACGAATGCCAATCTAAAATTATATTCGCGAATACAAATACGAATACGAATATTGAAACATTTTATATGACATTTTATATCCAAATTAAAAAATCCCTTAAATTTTCTATTATAAATGTAGATCTACCTACATTGAGTACTAAAATTATATGAATGAGGACTTGTTTTAATGTTTTTCTCTGTTTATGATTACTTGACACTGCATTTTGAAAAAGAATTAACGAAATTAGTGCGTTACTTTTGCGTTAATTTTATTTAATAATCAAACTTTAGGAGTGGCAAATTATATTTAAGGAATAAAAGCTTAACCCCACCGCACACACTACGCGCCCATTGCTTTGCGCGTCATACGCCACACCTACCAATATTGTTGCGCCTCACTCTTTCATTAGTAAAACACGCGAAGTAAAATATTCGATAAATATTCGGTATCTTACAACCGAATACGAATACGGATACGAATATTAAAAATGAACCGAATATTCTGAATTGCGAATGGGAATACGGATATTCGTTACAACTGAGGTTACAACCCTAGTTCGGCGAGGGAGTTAAATTACTACTTCAATTAGTCAACTTTTCATTTATTGTATAAAAGAGAAACAAATATATAAATTAGGCTAATTACAACATAAAATGTAAACCTTTAACCTATACAAAACTTAATAACCCTCCTCCAGCTGGGACGATGTGGGCACTGATCCGAGGACGCTAGCGGCGTTGCCTTGCTGGATGGCCACACTGATACGCTGCCTCAGGAACTCGAGCGAACGTTATTCTCCTGAAGCATTATCTACTTAAATTGTATTTTATTAAATGTTCTCTTTTTAGCTTCTCTATCTCGCTCTCTCTCTCTCTCTTGTCATTCAGTTGACGATGTTGAACCATAGTACAACGTACCACTGATTAAAGTACATATCAGCCTCGGTAGCTCAGTGGTGCGGTCGGTCGACTGTTGTTGAGCAACCCTGAGCGCGGTCAGTACTTGAATGGGTGACCGCTCCACCATTGGAGGCTGACCGTGGAGCGGATTCCACGTAAAACTGTAGGTCCCTTCCCTTCTTACCTTACTAGGTGGTTTTATCCCGCCCGAGTTGGTACCACCGCACTAAATGAAACGTCGGTCGAAACAGCTACGTAAATAGTTCGTGTTTTCCGTCCAGTTCAGTATAGACGACATGAAATGATGGGAAGCACTGACATGGTTCCTAGATCACCCGGTGTTATAAGCTGAAATCACGGATGTTGTAGGTGATGCAGCCTACCGTGTCAGTTACCATAAAAAATATTAATGTTCTCTTTACTACGGTTTCGTATAAGCGTGGTTAATTACTTTGTTTTTTTTTAAATACGAAGTTCACGCGAGCGAAGCCGCGGGTAAAATCTAGTATATCTATAAAGTTGTAAAATTTGAAATCAAGCTACAAAAGCAAAAGAGTTATTATGAAATTTAATATATTTAAAATATCACAAAACACCCTCTAACGAGTCTCACCGACAAGAACCTCGTCTTCCGCTTGCTTGGCCATTTCTGTATTTTTAGGGCTGTCGTGAATAATTAGAGCTTACAACAACTGCCGAGACGGCTCGCGGTCAGCGGAGCGTGAGTCTGCTACGGAACCATGAACTATGTAGGTGTCGGAGACGACCACTTTTACATCTTAAAATTTTCAACTTCATTTTTAGGTTTCCGTATTCCGTACGGAAGCCTATTACTAAGCCTACGCCGCGTCGTCCGTCTGTCTGTCTGTCTCTCTATCCTACTGCTGTATCTTTGGAACCGTAATAGGTAGCCGGTTGAAATTTTCACAGCATATGTGTTATTATAGCGGATATAACGAAAAGTAATAAAAAATAGAAAAAGTAAAAAATTAAGGGGGCTCCCATACAAGAAACGTGTTTTTTTTTCAATGTTTTTTTTTGTGGTGTGAAAACCTCGGTGCGCGAGTCCGACTCGCACTTGGCCGGTTTTTTATGTAATGCGGTATCGGTGGCTCAGTTACAGGGGCCAAAGCACAAATGCTCCGACAAGTCAATATCACCATTGAGAAGGTAGGTGCCATACCGGAGACTTTCCTTTGGATTGATGGCTATACTGGACTAGAGGAGAACATAGCCGAGGCTGCTATGCGGCTACCTTACATCCAGTACGGTGGTACCAACCTAGACGGCTACAATTTGAGCCTACCACCTAGTAAGGGGCAAGGGAAGGGACCTACAGTTTTACACCAGTTCAGAACGGTGAAGCAGCAGGTGTAGGTATGCACGTAAATTTTTCCGTCAGAAAAAACTTATTGATACACGCCGACCGGATTCGAACCTCGTACCTCTCGCAAGAGAGGCCGACGCCCAGACCACTCAGTTACTCGTCGCAATTTTTTCTTGACAGGTTGAAATATGGCGCCGCGCCACCATATGGTTAATAACAACGTCCATGGACATTCGGTCGTTTTGCGGGGGTTGCAAATCGGCATGGCGATCTGACTGGTGCTTATTATATGCGCCTCTTGAAGGACCCGAGACCTCTCGGAGGTGATATTGACTTGTCCGAGCATGTGCTTTGGTCACTCTGACTCAGCCACCGATACCGGATTACGTGAAAAAAACAGTAAACCAAACAAACAAATTTGTGCTAACGGCAGATTAATATAATGCATCACTACTCCTACAGTACAGCCCTCTTGTCTCACCCTCATAGCACTTACTAACGCTATTGTAAAGTCACTAAAGAACCTTAACCTGTGTAAGAATGGGCCTCTATTAAACAGCTCTTATAACGCCTGTCATAAGAGGATTCATATGGCAAAACAACGAAAATTGTTATATTTTTTAAAACTTCAAACAAAAATTTTGTTCTATGAAGTACATAATATGAAAAAAAAAATGTTTTTTTTTAATTAGATAATAATTTTGTCAGCTTCGATAGCTCAGTGGTGCAGACAGTCAACTGTGGCTATTGAATGTTAAGCAACGCTGGGTGCGGTCAGTACTTGGATGGGTGACCGCTGACCGTTGGAGGCTGACCGAGGTTCGGATTCCTCGTAAAACTGTAGGTCCCTTCCCTCCTAATCTTACTTGGTGGTAGGGTTTAACCCGCCCGGGTTGGTACCACCGCACTGAATGAAACGTCGGTCTAAACGGCTATGTAAATAGTTTGTGTTTTCCGACCAGTTCAGTGTAGCCGGCACGATCAAAGGGGGAAGCACTGACATGGCACCTAGTTCACCCGGTGTTATGGGCTGACATCACGGACGTTGCAGGTGATGTAGCCAACCGTGTCAGATTCCATAAAAAAAACAAAAAAAAAAAATAATGTAATAAACACTGAAGCAGGCTTTTTAAATGTACAGTATTTTTTCATGGTGAAAAAAATTTCTGAATGTGACTCTATTTTAATTTCTTATGTCGAGCTAGCTCCATACTGGATAAATATTTTGGAATAAAATTTACGTCATTGCATAGGGAATTTAATTTTCTAGACACTAAAGCAGAATTATTAAAAAAAAAAACAAATCCTAATAATTTTTAAACAAACAAAAACTACAAAATTCACCATATAAACGCGCGCACTGCGCTCGATTGCTCAGTGCCGCCGACTCGAATTTTTGTTTTGCCATAGGTATGAATCCTCTTAACACCATAATGTTAGTTGGGGAGGCAACCAGGGACGAGTAGAATATTTAGTGGCTAGTTTAAGTATTTTGTATAGTCCGTGACCGGCGACAGTGCTGTAGCAAGCTCCGGCTCTTTTAAATTTTAAAGAGCTTTTTACGAAAGCTTCCGACGCGAGTTCAGGTTCTCTTCAGGTTGCAGGCTTTTCTGCTTAGAGTACGTAAATGAGTGCTAGAGTTTTAAATAAAGATTTTTACGGTTAAAAGTGCGACTCTACTGTGTACCGGGAGACGAAACCTTTGATGATTAATGTAATTTAAAACCTTTGGTTTTAATGTTCTTTTATTAACCGACTTCCAAAAAAGGAGGAGGTTCTCAATTCGTCTGTATGTTTTTTTTTTTTTTTTATTTTTTTTTTTATTTTTTTTATTTTTTTGTATGTTTGTAACACGATTTCTCCGTCAATTGAGGGCCGATTTAGAAAATTCTTTTTTTGTTAGTTAGGTCATACTTCCGAGGTGGTCCCATTTCAATTTTATCGAAATTGGTTCAGTGGTTTTCGAAAAATCAGCATAATACTATGGTGTGTGGTTACCTTCAGCAAAACTTGTGATGTGGTCGTTTTCGGCAATTTTCAGTTTGATAAATTAGTATGGTGTGTGGTTACCTTCAGCAAAACATTTGTGATGTGGACTTATTCAGCAATTTGCAGTCTGACACATATGGCGAATAATTCTGTACCACTTCAATCGATTTCGATTATTCGATTTCGATTATTCTTTTTTATGTAATATTACTAAAAAGAATGAAATAAAAACTGTTTTAAAAAATATTAAACCGATTTCCAAAAAAAACAAAAAATAAAAAAACTAAAAAGTATTAAATACCTAATATTTTGAAATTTTCTCTGTCCTGTTGAAATACATGAATCGATATACTAGTGATACATATTCGGACCCTTGTTTCATGAATATTCTAAATTTGAAATTTTTTTATCTTTTCCGACCGGCGTTTAATTTATTATGGTACCTGGCCAGTACCTACTGTACCGAGTACCATCGAGCTGGTTTGATGATGGAGACAGAAGGTGGCCATAGGAACTCCTAAACTACACATGATAAACCCATCGTGTTTGGGCTCGTTGCATTTGTCTTCACGAGAAATTTACTTTAGACCTAAAAGATTCTCAATTCGACGGTATGTTTTCTTTTTTTGGATGTTTGTTACGCGATTACTCCGTCAATTGTGGGCCGATTTTGAAAATTCTTTTTTTTTTTATTTGAAAGGGGATAACCCTGAGGTTTTTGAAGTGAAAACTTCTTTAGCGGCTCTTGGCACTTTTTTAGGTGGGTAAAAATGTATAACTCGCGACATCGCGTCAGCGTCATTTTTAAAATGAAACCTTAAGTCATTGCGTTAAGGGTTAAGTTAGAGTGGCACGGGATCTGCCGGCACTCCCGGAGTGCAACTGTTAAGTAGGGTTCCGTAACACGTTTATGTCTGTCCATTCTACTAAGTTCTGCAAAATGAATGTAGGGTTCCGTAACATATGCATGTCTATCCGTTCTACTAAATTTTACAATTTTCAACCAAGGTCCTCCGACGGTTATTTTATAATAAAAGTAGGCTTCCGTAACACGTTTATGTCTGTCCATTCTACTAAGTTCTGCAACATCACCTACAACGTCTGTGATGTCAGCCCATAACACCAGTGCCATGTCAGTGCTTCCCCCTTTGATCGTGCTGACTACACTGAACTGGTCGGAAAACACAAACTATTTACATAGCCGTTTCGACCGACGTTTAATTCAGTGCGGTGGTACCAACCCGGGAAGGTTAAACCCTACCACCAAGTAAAATTACGAGGGAAGGGACTTACAGTTTTACGAGGAATCCGAACCTTGGTCAGCCTCCAACGGTCAGCGGTCACCCATCTAAGTACTGACCGCACCCAGCGTTGCTTAAAATTCAATAGCGACAGTTGACTGTCTGCACCACTGAGCTATCGAAGCTGACGTGGTCCTATTTTAATTGGGTCAAGATCGGATTGGAAAGCGAGGCGGAATCGCGAGGCCGAAGGCCGAGCGATTCCGCCGAGTACATTAATAGCAAAAAATTACTAAAAAAAACTGTGAAATAAAAAAAAAGTTTTAAAAAACATAAAACCGACTTCCTAAAAAAAGGAAAACTAAAAAACTATTCAAAATAAAAATATAAAAACCGCCTTCAAAAATATATGAAATAAAAACCTAAAAAAAAAAAACGAACCCTAGAGTTGAAGGCGGTGCTAAAGCAAGCAAAAATTATGCATGAAAGAAAACATGAGTGGATGATAATATCCTTTGTGATTTGTAAAGCAAGCAAAAATGATGCATGAAAGAAAACATGAGTGGATGATAATATCCTTTGTGATTTGTGTAGCCTTTTTAGCACCGCCTTCAACTCTAGGGTTCGTTTTTTTTTTTTAGGTTTTTATTTCATATATTTTTGAAGGCGGTTTTTATATTTTTATTTTGAATAGTTTTTTAGTTTTCCTTTTTTTAGGAAGTCGGTTTTATGTTTTTTAAAACTTTTTTTTTTTCTTTATACTAAATATTATGTAGATAAATATCACATGAATTTTTTTTTTATGGAAACTGACACGATTGGCCGGTTGGCTAAATCACTTTGTAAACTATATGTAAATTATAAGAAAGGCCCTATATTAATTTTTTTTATTATTTTAGATTCAGTAGTTTCGTCGAAAAGCCCCCCCCCCCCCCCCCCCCCCTTTCTTCTTTCGAGGATATGCTCGATTTTCGTATATTATTTTATCTCACTAATATCATAAATGTGAAAGTATGTTTGTTTGTTTGTTTGTTTGTTTGTTCCTCTTTCACGCCTGAACGGCTGGACGGATTTTGACGAAACTTTGTATAGTGGTAGTGTATATCCCGGAGTAACATAATTTTGAAAAAAAGTGGTCAAGTTCGAGACGAGCTCGCGTAAAGAGGGTTCCGTACCATCCCTATTTCTGTGAGAACTAAAAAACTTAGGATTTTCGTTTAGGTTATCCTGTAAATTAAGTGTATATCCCATGGTAAGATAATTTTGAAAAAAAGTGGTCAAGTTCGAGTCGACCTTGCGTAAAGAGGGTTCCGTACCATCCTGTTTTCTGTGAGAACTTGAAGGCTTAGGATTTTCGTTTAGGTTTTCCTGTAAATGAAGTGTATATTAGAATTTTCGATTAGGGAGAGAGGGAGGGAGCGAGGGGGAGCTATGAACGCGGAACGAAGGAGGAAAGGGGGTGGGGGTAAATAGAGGCATAGAGGGAGGGAGGTGAGAGCGGGTGAGAGGGGAGGTGGAGGGAGGTGAGGGAGGGCCGAGAGGGAAGGTTGACGTAGAGAGATGGAAGGGAGGGGGGAGGGGTAGGAAGGAAGGGTCGGGAGAGGAGCGGAGGTAGGGAGATGAAGGAAGGGGAAGGAGGGAGAGGGAGAGGGAGAGGGAGAGGGAGAGGGAGAGGGAGAGGGAGAGGGAGAGGGAGAGGGAGAGGGAGAGGGAGAGGGAGAGGGAGAGGGAGAGGGAGAGGGAGAGGGAGAGGGAGAGGGAGAGGGAGAGGGAGAGGGAGAGGGAGAGGGAGAGGGAGAGGGAGAGGGAGAGGGAGAGGGAGAGGGAGAGGGAGAGGGAGAGGGAGAGGGAGAGGGAGAGGGAGAGGGAGAGGGAGAGGGAGAGGGAGAGGGAGAGGGAGAGGGGGGAGGGAGAGGGAGAGGGAGAGGGAGAGGGAGAATACAAGAGAAACGACAATTTATTATCATATTTGCGTTTAAATCGGATTTACTGTTAGATCGAGTCTACAGCGAGCGAAGCCGCGTGCAAAAGCTATCCTCCATTAAATTTAAGCCGATCATCTAAATTCAATTAAAATTAGTACATGCACATTTAACTATACGTGACACAGGATAGGCTAAATAAAATTCAGTTCCGGTTACGCTAATAGGTGGAATATTTTACATAGTTAGGTATATAAAGTATTTCATTTATTTTAACTGAAGTTTCTTATTTTAATAACGATAGCTTTTTCCCGCGGTTTCGCTCGCGTGAAATTCGTATTTCAAAAGAAGAAAATTACTTAACTTGGCCGGGGCCAGAGGGTGAACTGGATTCAGATAAACAATAAACATTCTCAAAGGAAGTAAGTAACATACTAAAGGCGAGGCCGAAGGTCGAGCTGCGTTCAGGAAGAGTATAAACCTTTTCGAAGAAAGTAAGTAACAAAGGGCGAGGCCGAAGGCCGAGCTGCGTTCAGGAAGACCTTCAACCTTCTCGAAGAAAGTAAGTAACTGAGGGCGAGGCCTAAGGTCGAGCTGCGTTCAGGAAGACTATAATCCTTCCCGAAGAAAGTAAGTAACTAAGGGCCTGGCCGAAGGCCGAGCTGTATCCTGGAAGACGCTGACAGTAAGTAACTATGGGCGATAGTTACTTACTTTCTTCAAGACGGTTTATAGTCTTCGTGAACGCAGCTCGGCCTTCGGCCTCGCCCTCCGGCCTCGCTCTTATTTACTTACTTTCTTCGAGAAGGTTTATGGTCTTCCTGAACGCAGCTCGGCCTTCGGCCTCGCCCTTATTTACTTACTTTCTTCGAAAAGGTTTATACTCTTCCTGAACGCAGCTCGGCCTTCGGCCTCACCCTCAGTTACTTACTTTCTTCGAGAAGGTTTACGGTTTTCCTGTACGCAGCTCGGCCTTCGGCCTCGCCTTCTGTTACTTACTTTCTTCGAAAAGGTTATCGTCTTCCTGAACGCAGCTCGGCCTTCGGCCTCGCCCTCAATTACTTCATTTCTTCGAGAAGGTTTATAGTCTACCTGGACGGAGCTCGGCCTTCGGCCTCGGCCTTATTTACTTACTTTCTTCGAGAAGGTTTATGGTCTTCCTGAACGCAGCTCGGCCTTCGGCCTCGCCCTCTGTTACTTACTTTCTTCGAAAAGGTTATCGTCTTCCTGAACGCAGCTCGGCCTTCGGCCTTGCCCTCAGTTACTTACTTTCTTCGAGAAGGTTTATCGTCTTCCTGAACGCAGCTTGGCCTTCGGCCTCGCCTTCTGTTACTTACTTTCTTCGAAAAGGTTATCGTCTTCCTGAACGCAGCTCGGCCTTCGGCCTCGTCCTCAATTACTTAATTTCTTCGAGAAGGTTTATAGTCTTCCTGAACGCAGCTCGGCCTTCGGCCTCGCCCTCAGTTACTTACTTTCATCAAGAAGGTTTATAGTCTTCCTGAACGCAGCTCGGCCTTCGGCCTCGCCTTCAGTTACTTACTTTCTTCGAGAAAGTTTATTGTCTTCCAGAATGCAACTCAGCCTGAAGCCTCGCCGTTAGTTACTTACTTTAGTTGAGAAGGTTTATTGTTTACCTTAACGCAGATTGGCCTTAGTTACTTACTGTCTTCCTTTGAAATACGAATTTCACGCGAGCGAAGCCGCGGGCAAAAGCTAGTTTAATATATTTTAAACTGCGTAATTTAAAATAATATAAAATATTCTTGTATTTCTTATAACGATCCCTTTAATACATTGATGCCAATTTTTACGGTTAAAAGTGCGACTCTACTGTGTACCGGGAGACGAAACCTTTGAAGATTAATGTAATGTAAAACCTTTGGTTTTAATGTTCTTTTATTTCTTTATACAAAATAATAACTAATATAAATTATTTTAAAGTACATCAAGTCCCTGGAAAGTATTCAAAAATATTTTTACCGAATTCTGCACTTTAGACTTCGAAGAAGGGGGAACACATCAGTGTTCAAGCCCTTGCAGTTGAGTAGTAGAAGGAAGCTTGCCGATGTCATGTTTATTCACAAGATATTGCACAATAAAATAAACTGTACCGATTTGCTAGCACAAATTAACATACGTGTGCCTAGAAGTACAGCTACAAGATGTTCTGATTTGTTCCATATTCCAAGTGCCCGGAACAACGCAGGGAAAAGGCGACCATTTTACAGAATTTGCAAAACCTATAACAGTAGCTTTAATTCCATCGAAATATTCGCAACAAGTCAGCGTGCTTTTAGAGACACTATAATAAAAAAATTGAGAATAAGTGAATAGATACTTTTAATATCAGACTCAGTAAATATTAAAAAGTAAATATTAAAAACTGAAAAATAAATAAATAAAAAATTATAATAATAAAAAAATATATAAACATTTTTTTTTTACAGAAATTATGTATGTTGTATTGTAAGTTGGACTACGTGGGGCACACTAAAAGTTTCCGGAATTAATGAGAATAAAATACTATTAAAGGTCAAAAATGAATTTATTGTTTCTCAAAATATTCTCCCTTTGCGTAAATGCACTTTTTCATACGATTAAACCAATTTTGAAAACTTTTGTGCCACTCCTCCGTGGTGACCTCAGAAACGTGTTTTTCATATTCTTCGACAGCCTCCTCTGGTGATGAAAATCGTTGACCGCGTAATTGGTTCTTAATTTTTGGGAACAGAAAAAAGTCACAAGGTGCCGTCACCTGTTACTATGTCCCACACCAAATTTGAAGCGCCTTTGTTGAATCTGGTAAGCATGGCATTGCACCAAGTGACGCGGTGCGTTTTTTGAGCCTCGGTCAAATTGTGTGGGTTCCACCGCGAGCACAGCTTTCTCACACCCAAATGTTTGTGTAGGATTGATTGTATTTGACTCATGCCTATGTCTAAGGATGCCCGAATCTCATGGTAGGTCACATGCCTGTCTGTTTCGATCATACGGCGCACAGCATCGATGTTTTTGTTGTTCACAGCGGTGAACGGGCGACCATCGCGAAATTCGTCACTGAGATTGACACGACCGCGCTTGAATTCTGCAAACCAGCAATAAATAGTCGTCTTGCATGGTGCTTCATCGCCAAAAGCAGATTGAAGCCGAGCGAAGCTCTGATGAGCTGTCAAATTACACTTAAAATCGTAGAAAATCATACTACGAAAATTTTCCCGGGTTAAATTTATGTTAATGTAGACACGCAATTCTTAAAATGGCGCCACAATGGAAAAACAATTGACAGTCAGATGAAACAAACTGCATTCTACAGCCAAAGAGTTCCATTTTCAAATGTTGTAATTACTTTTTTAATATTGTTTATGTAAGTGGCCAATTCCGGAAACTTTTAGTGTGCCCTATGTATTATAGGTTGGAGTGTGCAAAGAGTATTGTTAGGTCCTAAATGATAGTTAAGTATTTGTTAGTTTGTTTATATTGTAACTCTTGTTTATTTTGGTGGTGGGTTTATTTTACAGTAATTGTAGCATAGTGTGTAATTTGTTCTTGTTAGTAATGATATGATATAATTTTAGTATTAAGCCATACTCTAAATAATTAGTTTTTTACTTTGTGGCAATAGAGGTAGGCATTAGATTAGTTACTATTAGTTCTTGTTTATTATTTGTGTTGTTATGTTTAAAGCTGTTGTGTTGTCCTTGAAATAAAATAAAATAAAAAAAATTGACAGCCTAGCAACTGTCCGCAAATCTGCTGGCATGGCGCCTCACTGAGCGTGGTTTCGCGAGGAGAGGGTTTGTTGGCTCTGTCGACTGTACCATTGGTCCCTCGACACAGCCACCCATGTTGGTTTCGCCAATCGAACGGTGCGTAATGGAGAAATGTTCGAATTTTGTTCACGAAATTTTCAATGTAATGCGATATTTCGTTCACGTCGAAGGAAAATACAACTCCAGTGCATGCACCCTTTTCGCTCCTTTCTCCCGCACAATGCCGTTCGCACTCCAGTGTGAATGCGTCTGGCACTCGAAGCCGGAGTCTCAAGTGCAACACAATCGAGTGCCATTCAGGCGACGCGAACACGCGAGAGAGAGAGAGGGCCGATGTAGAAAGAGAAAAAAGAAAACAAGAGCGCTCGACTGTACTTCGCGAGCTGTACTTTACTTTTTTTTCTTTACCAAGTTTGACACGAACGATTAAGATTTTTCCTACCAATCAGAATGCATTAGTTTGTTGTAATGTTTGTTAAACACACAATTAAATAAACACTAGAAAATAAACTTTAAAGTAGATGAATTTCTCTATGTACTAAATTTTAATAATCATCTAAAAAATTATTACAAGCAATTACGCGAGACGCTTGCGCCGTTCCCGCGCTGGTTGACCAAACTTACTGTTGATGAACTAGGTGCAATGTCAGTGCTTCCGGTCGTTCCGGCTACAATGATCTGGACGGAAAACACAAACTATTTACATAGCCGTTTCGACAAACCTTTCATTCAGTGCGGCGGTAGCAGCCAGGGCGGGCTAAACCCTACCACCTAGTAAGGTAAGAAGGGAAGGGACCTAAAGTTTTACGTGGAATCCGAATCACGGTCAGCCTCCAACGGTCGTGCGATCACCCAGCGTTGCTTAACAATCAATAGCGACAGTGTACTGTCTGCACAACTAAGCCCTCGGGGCTGACAATGTATGTATCTCAAATACATATCTCACTATAGCACATGGCGCGTTCCGTAACTCCGCCTTAATTTGTACGGATCAGTCAAACGAAATTCCAAACAAACTTTAACATTCTCTGTCGCTTGTCTTGGCCAATCACGTCGCGTCGCTCCACCCATAAGCGTATTACGTCACACATACCGATGCAATGTTGCTCGTAGTAACACACTGCGCTCGCGCGATGCGGCGTTAAGTCGCGCCTAACTTGGAATCGTGCAACTTGGTACAAACACTGAACGCGTGACCTGCAGTTCAAGCTGTTATAACTTCGAGTTTGCTTTTAGAAAGCCCGCAAGTGTGCCTGGAGAAGTATTTTTAAATCACTATCAATCTTTCGTCTACAGCACAATTGTAATGGTCAAAAGGGGCCGTGCGCACGTAAGGATTCCATACACGTCCACACATTTGGCCGAATTCGCAGCTTAAATTCCTGAGATTTCTTATAATTGCGTCTTTGAATTATAACCTAGTTATTTTTTTTTTTTGGCTAAGACTTAGTCAGATTTGTTTGTAATCTTCTAATACCTATATAAAAAATATAAAATAAGAAAACCCACGACCCTTAAGAAAGTCAAAAAATTATATCAGTTTACTTACTTAAAGGAGTCGGGGGATCGCCAAGTACATAAAATATGACGTTTTTAAAATTTGTAATTTAACTTTTAATTAAAGTTTTTTTAAGAAAAACCGCATGAAAATCGGTCCACTTTTTATGATAATAAATTTCTTAATTACTCTATTACAAATATAGCTAAAAACCATCTCGATTAAACCAGCTTTCTAATAAAAAAAACCGCATCCAAATCGGTCCACCTTTTGGGAGCTACGATGCCACAGACAGACATAACCATACACACACACACGTTAAACTTATAACGTTAAATAAATAATGAATATATTTAGTTTATTCGTTCGTCTTTGATTTGTTGTCGACAGACAGACAGGCAGACAGACAGACGTTGTAGGCTTAGCAGTAGGTTATTTTTTTTGGTTGCCCTACGGGACGATGTTTTTACGAGAAGTCGTAGCACGTCTACGAGCTTTTATTCGTGCTACGAGAAATCTTGTACGGCTGCGCGGCGCGCGGTATATCAGCACCGTGGCACGCGGAGATGCGTCGTCAAAGTCAAAAGTGTATTTATTTTATTCTCTAACGATTTGGATGAAATTTTTTATTTAGATAATTTTTTTTTTCAAGTTTATCTAGATAGGCGTAGACGCCGAGCGAAGCTCGGTCGCCCAGGTACTTAACGTTTAGATACACTAGCAGCTTAAACCTGATCCTTGTACATATTAGTAGCTGGTAATTTGGTAATACACTTTTTTTTTTTTATTGAACCTGACACGGTTGGCTACATCACCTACAACATCCGTGATGTCAGCCCATAACACAGGGTGAACTAGGTGCCATGTCAGTGCTTCCCTTCATTTTATGTCGGCTACACTAAACTGGACGGAAAACACGAACTATTTACATAGCCGTTTCGACCGACGTTTCGTTCAGTGCGGTGGTATCAACCCGGCCGGGATAAACCCTACCGCCTAGTAAGGTAAGAAGGGAAGGGACCTACAGTTTAACGTGGAATCCGAACCACGGTCAGCCTCCAACGGTCGAGCGGTCACCCATCCAATCACTGACCGCGCTCAGCGTTGCTTAATAACAGTTGACTAACCAACCGCGCCACTGAGCTACCGAGGCTGACGAATTTTCTTATCCCTTAGTCGACTTTTACGACATGCGACGGGGAGAGATGCAGTGGGGCTATTCTTTTTAAGTACCGACCCCACACGGTACGTTGTTTTTGTATTTTTTTTTTATATTTGTTTTTGTCAGTTTTCCATGTAAATATATTTAACATTTTTTTTCTAGAGTTTGTGATTTTTTACATAAGTTCATACCACTGAAATAAAAGCTGTACTTATGTAGGGTGAAATGTAGCGTGCTTTCGACCCCACCAGGCTAAATCATAGGTCCGCCCGTGTGTGTGACGCCATTGCAACTGATCTCCATAATTCCCCTGCGACCTTATCCCACTGAGAATAGGTGGCAGCCGGCGAAGGCTTCCACGGAGCTCACAGAGCCTCTTTCGGAAGCCACACAAGTCTAAAACGCAGAAGCGTCATTTTCGTACATACTGGTTGAAGTAATTATTTGTTAAAGTTTTTTTTATGGAAATAGACACGGATGGCTACATCACCTACAACATCTGTGATGTAAGCCCATAACACCGGGCGGACTTGTTGCCACGTCAGTGCTTCCCTTCGGTCGTGCCGGCTACACTAAACTGGGCGGAAAACACAAATTATTTACGTGGCCGTTTCGACCAACCTTTCATTCAGTGCGGTGGTACCGACCCCGGCGGGTTAAACCCTACCACCTGGTAATATAAGAAGGGAGTCATATCCCTTATTCGCCTTTTACGACATACACGGGGAGACATGCAGTGGAGCTATTCTTTTAAAGTACCGGCCCCACACGGTACAAATGTATGCTTGCAGACACACTTATGCCACCTAATGTGTGGCAAGTGCGGGCTTATTGCCTTACGAAATTTCCTCCAGTCTGGTGGACTTACAGTTTTTACATGATATCCAAACCATGGAACAGCTGGTGGTGAGGGTATGCTCGTCAATTTTTTGAATAAAAAAACTCATTGCTACGCTCCGACCGCTTCCGAATCTCAAAAAAAGAAGCCGATTTTGGTAGATGGTAGTAATTTCATTGGCACATTCATTGGTAGATTAAAATCAATGCCGAACGCATAGAAATACATTTATTTACGTCATATTAATTGTATTTTTTTTACTTATTGATCATGCTGTTTTTATGTTTTATATTTTATTTAAATGATATTTTGAAGTTGTGGGATTGGATGTTGAAATAACATATACGTAAATTGTTTTTCTTTTACATATACACAGACTTTTCGCGAGCCCAAGTGAAAAATATATTGTATTTATTGTCATTGTAAAGATGACTTCGCTGTTCGTCTATCCAAAGGCACTAGACTAGTAAATTATCTGTTGAAACGGCTATGTAAATAGTTCGTGTTTTCCGTCAAGTTCAGTGTAGCCGACACGACCGCAGGGAAGCACTGACATGGCACCTAGTTCACCAAAGTGTTATGGGCTGACATCACGCATGTAGCCAACCTTGTCAGTTTGTATAAAAAAAACCCTAAAAATAAATAAAATAAAAAAACCAACTCTATGGGTGGTTCTAATCTAGACGGGTTAAACTTTACCATCCAGTATGGTAAGGGTAAGTAATAACCACAGAGCATCAAATACCTACCGCCCGCGCCCCCTACTAGGGGCGCCCTAAGCGATGATATTTGAAACCCAATAACCGTACGCTGAGCTGCTAGCGCTTCGTATGTGTGTGTGTGCTAGTATCGACACTACACACAAAGAGGAGCAAGTTAGGCACACGCACAAAACAAATGCACACGCACAACACACATATATTGCGTCAGTAATCTATTGGATATATTATCGCGTTGTAGAGAAATCGCGCTCACGGCGCCTCTAGTAGGGGCGGGCGCGCGCATTTCATGCTCTGTGGTAATAACCCTTCTACCGTTAACGGTTTTTAGTGCAACCCCTCTCCGCACCCCTTCAAAGCGGGCGGATCTCGCAGACTGCACCGCGGACAGGTGGAGCGTGAATTTCTACGTGAACGTAGGAAGCGTTCAATCGCGAACCTAGCTTCATGCTCTGAATAACACGCACAGACACCCACCTATGTTGTATACTTGTACACTCATTCTGGGCATGGAGAATTCTCAGTATAGCGAGTTGCCTACGTCGCTAGAGACAACTTTTTTTTTTTATGAAAACTAACACGTGACGTTTTAGTTTCCATAACATAAAAAAATAAATAGAAAAATTCGTACCGACCAATATTCGAACTTGGTCTTTGGCCCAAGCCGCCAACGCGTTACCAATTTCACCGCCAGCGGGACGATGGCATCTCTTAGAGTGTGTCCCTGCGTTCTGTCAAATTGCATGTTATGATCCAAATACATTTTCGACTTTGCATTTATTCACTAGTTATATTTTTTTTTATGGAAACTGACACGGTTGACTACATCTTCGCCTACAACATCCGTGATGACAGCCCATAACACCGGGTGAACTAGGTGCCATGTCAGTGCTTCCTTTCATTTTCTTACTATTGTCCGCCGCTACGCGTTTTAACATCCGAAAATTTTGGAGTGAATCTGTGAAAAATCCGTAAGGTTGTAATGAATACCACAAGGCATTAAACTCGCCCTTTCTGACCCCTTTACATCGGTGAACGATAAAGTATACTTTTCATTTCATTTCGTCTATCTAAATGATTAATTACGTGATGATAAATTACAAAAAAATCTACTTCAACCTTTTTAAGATACTTTATTTTAGCCTGCTAATACGACGTTTGAAGATATCCAGGTTAGAGGATTCGGGGAACACACTCGCCGGAAGACAGTTCCACTCCACACCCTAGCGGTGCGACAAAGAATCGATCTTTAGAACCGATGGATTCTCTAGCCCCTCTGACTCAGCCACCCATTACCAGATAACATAAAAAACCGGCCAAGTGCGAGTCGAACTCGCGCACCGAGGGTTCCGTATCGCCATGTCATGGTCAGCGCTACTCACGCCATCTATGGCATGTTTTATGAAATGCTTCATATTCATTAAAATTCATGATTAGTAAAAATGCTTCATACTACTTTCGGTAGATGGCGCGCATACACTTTTTAGTCTCTTGTATGGGAACCACCGAGATTTTTTTTATTTTTCTTATTTTTTATTATTTGTTGTTATATCGGCAATAATAAAACATATTCAGTGAAAATTTCAACGGGCTACCTATTACGGTTCAAGAGATATAACCCTCGAACAGACAGACGGACAGACAGACAGACAGACGGCGTAGGCTTAGTAATAGGGCCCCGTACGACGGATACAGAACCCTAAAAAGAAGTTTCTACGTGAACAGGCATATGGCTTTATTTTTAAACAGGCAAAAAAAATAATTGAAAATAATATTTCTGAAGAAGGCTACGATTTTATGTTTTCCCCAATTCATATTAATTTTATAAAATAAAAAAAAAATTAATTTTATAAAATAATTTTAATTAAATTTTAATATTTCCAGGGGATACCAGCGAAATCACTCAATCAGAAAAAACGCCTCTGCCTTGCGCGCGAATTCGATATTCGAAAATTTGTTTACAGCAACATAAATAAAAATATTAACCGTTTTTTTTAATACCAACTAAATCAGAGATAATTTTATTATAAAAGGGAATATAATTTTTTAAAGCTACCTACCTACCTGTATGTCAGTCAGTCAGTCAGCTTGTAAGCGTCCACTGCTGGATATACGCCTCTCCAATTTTCCTCCAGTCCTCCCGGCCTTCAGCGGTACGGAACCACTGCTAACCGCGTCCTACACTGTCGGCCGTGGACAGGAAAACGGAGTGTGGGAAGACCACCCGCCAGGTGGGACGACGACATCAAGTACCTGTGTGTACCTTTAAAAAATAATAATAGGTAAATGTACCTACGTAATATGATAACAGCTAGCTAATTTAAAAAAACTCCTCAAAAATAAGCAATAATGTCAGCTTAGTTAATTAAAGGCGTCGGGGGACTGAGTTTAATTTATTTTTACTTAGCGTTCCCCCGACGCCTTTAATTAAGGGTTGTTGACGTGTCGGGTTTTTTTAAATCTGTAATTTAACTTTTATTTAAAAAAAATTAAGAGACGTAATTTTAACTTGTAATAATTGTGTTTAGTTAGGTTAGGTTAGGTGAGGTTAGGTTATAAGTACATACAATACTTTAGTAAAGTAATAGTAATTTACTCAAAGGCAACGAGTGAAAGTGTAATACATCTCCATTTTGCAGCTGAGATCCCTTCACCACTTAAAGTGCTGACGATCGTCGAATCCGCTGACCTGATGTTAATCAAGCATAGCTAAGAACCATCCCGGTTAAACCAGCTTTCTAATAAACGAAACCGCATCCAAATCTGCCCATCCGTTTGGGATGTACGATGCCACAGACAGACACAAAGGCATACAAACAGGGAGGTATCAAATTTATAACACCCCTCCTTATGCGTCGGAATTTAAAAATAAATTCGGAATTCAAAATAAAAAAAAATCTCTGAGATAATTCAGCATTTCGCAATTAAACTGAGCATAGCTAAGAATTATTTTATGTCCTTTCGGCGTTAGAGGGCGGTCAGAAACAATGAATTTGAGAATATCTAACTAAGTACTAGTTGCCTGCTTTAAGCGTTAAGGGGTTTAAACTTTGTCAGCCTCGGTAGCTCAGTGGTGCGGTCGGTCGACTGTTGTTAAGCAACCCTGAGCGCGGTCAGTTCTTGGATGGATGACCGCTCGACCGTTGGAGGCTGACCGTGTTTCGGATTCCACGTAAAACTGTAGGTCCCTTCCCTTCTTACCTTACTAGGTGGTAGGGTTTGTCCCTTCTTACCTTACTAGATGTCAAATAATGAATGATAGATGGCGTTGTCATACATCAGTTTATATACAGGAAGTATGTATGGTGGTAATTGAGATGTAAATAATATGTGTAAAACTGTAGCTCCCTTCCCTTCTTACCTTATTAGGTGGTGGGGTTTAACCCGCCCGGGTTGATACCACCGCACTGAATGAAACGTCGGTCGAAACGGCTATGTAAATAGTTCGTCCTTTCCGTCCAGTTCAGTGTAGCCGTCATAAAATGAAGGGAAGCACTGACAAGCGGCGGGTGGCCGAGTGGTTTGGGCATCGGCTTCTCATGCGGGAGGTCCGAGGTTCGAATCCGGTCGGCGTGTACCAATGAGTTTTTTCTTACGAAAAAATTTACGTGCATACCCACACCTGCTGCTTCACCGTTCGGAACCGGTGTAAAACTGTAGGTCCCTTCCCTTGCCCCTTACTAGGTGGTAGGCTCAAATTGTAGCCGACTGGGTTGGTACCACCGTACTGGATGTAAGATGGTCGCATAGCAGCCTCGGTTGTGTTCTCCTCTAGTCCAGCATAGCCAGCAATCCAGGGATGTCTCCGGTATGGCACCTACTTTCTCGAAGGTGATATTGGCTAGTCAGAGCATGTGCTTTGGCCCCTCTGACTCAGCCACCCATACCGGATTACATAAAAAAAAAATGGCACCAAGTTCACCCGGCGTTATGGGCTGACATCACGAATGTTGTTGGTGATGTAGCCAACCGTGTCAGTTTCCATAAAAAAATATTACATAATTGTTCTTGATAAAAAATTGTGTGTCCTAGTCCCCCTTAAGCGTTAGCGAATATCGAAGTTATCTCGAGTTGGAGAGGAGCTATTACAATATTCAGGAGGGCTAATGCCGATTAGTTTTGTCGGAGTGATCGGAGGAGAATAGAATCTCGTTAACCGTTCGTTACAATTTTATGAAATTGCCGATTAAAATTAACGGGCTTTTTGATTAATATTCCGCTGGGAAAATCCTGCGAATATTAACATATTCAATAGATGCCCCTTAAGTTAAGGCGATTGAACAGTGAACTCGCTCCTTAATGCAAATTACTCTTGAAGGTTATTCTTTACAGAAATTTGTGGTCGGTAACTTAACGGTCTTTAACTTAAATTCTTGCAGCACAGCGTCGATCACTCTGCTTACATTTTTATCGCGTGCAGCACATATGTACGTATTCTCGAGACGGTTCTAATATATTTTCATCCCAAACAGAACAGTGTGGAAAAAGTTTCGCATACGACCGAATGTTCACGGGCGTCGTTAGACACTTTATGGGTGGTTCGGCGCCGTATGTCGCGCTTTCAATAAAAAATAAATAAATCAGCTATCAGCTGAAAATATTTCTCTTAATAAAAATAATAATAATTCTGCTGACTGCTGATTTAATTTGTTTATATGTATATAAACTCAACTGTTTTTATTGACTTAACTGAACCCTATGTTCTTTGTATTTTATTATCTATTATTTTCTTTTTTACTTAGAAGTAGTATGATAAATTTAACGTAATTATAACGTAGTATATAGGTAATATTAAAAAAAGCTTTATAAGGTTTCTTACCCGGTTCTTCCTTAAATATCGCATTGCTGAACGGGACATGACAAAAAAAATTATGACGAACCATACTGAATAGGCATAATGTCTCAATGAAATATTGTTAACGTTGTGTGTTCATTATGGCGAAATAAATATCTGAATCTGAATCTGTCGGCATTTATAATTTCGTTTTTTTTTTACTTACAATATTATTTTCACTAACAAGTATAATTAACTTCACGTCTCCATTGCTCCAATAACATTCAACAGTCATAGTACATTAGAAAATTTACATAAGGTGCAAAAGCGGACTTATCCCTTACAGAGATTTCTTACAGTGTTAACTAGTCGGAGTTAACACTTGTCCATCATTTCATATTTTTTTTTGGCGCAAACTGAAAACAACAAACAGCTGATATAAGCATTCCTGATCATATTCTGGTTGTTTGCCCAATGTTTTCCTCTTTCACCATAAATTTCCACCGTTCAGTACAAGCAACCTAGATTCAATATGTCGAGCTCCGCACGACAAACAGCCCGCCAGTTGGCAAGCGAGCGACATGGCTGACCAGACTTGTAATCGAAGGAAACGACCAGTCTGAGTCATTTTGACCTCTATCGTCTAGAACACAAGGGCGAGAGAGGGCAGCTACATTGTGACTTACTTTATCTATGACGCAAACAGGTCACCTAACTAACTAGACTCACATCTTTTAGTTATTGGTGTTTAGGAAAAGTTCAATAGTTCGATCTTGCAAAGAATAAAAAATATTACGGTGGCAGTGCTGTGAAGAGCGAACTTTAAATTTAGCTTTAACACTGGTTTAATATAAATCTAAATATCTAAATGCGTTTTTACCTACATGTTTGTACCGTGTGGGGCCGGTACTTTAAAAGAATAGCCCCACTGCATCTCTCCCCGTGCATTTCGTAAAAGGCGACTAAGGGATAAGACTCCCTTCTTATATTACTAGGTGGTGGGGTTCAACCCGCCCGGGTTGGTGCCACCGCACTGAATGAAAGGTCGGTCGAAACGGCTATGTAAATAGTTTGTGTTTTCCGTCCAGTTCAGTGTAGCCGGCACGACCGAAGGGAAGCGCTGACGTGGCACCAGTTCACCCGGTGTCATGGGCTGACATCACGGTTGTTGTAGGTGATGTAGCCAACCGTCTCAATTTCGATAAAAAAAAAATGAAGTTAATTGTGGACTTGCTTAATCTATAACATATCTACGCATTGCTTAGTGCTTCTTTACTTAAAATTGCATTAGTTCTCATTTTTACACCACCTATCTAGCATTATAATGGTATCAATATTGCTTGAATCTGTTATAGTCTTTGTTCAGTTTTCATCTTAACATGCTGAGACAAATATTTCGCCTACAAAACTTCCTTTGATAAGTTTGCGAAAAGCACTGGACCTTTAGCAACGTGAATCTTCTTTTTTTTTAATTTCTCTGTGGTTGTAAATTATCGAACTACCTTACTTATACATTCTTTTCGATGAGGCCAAGCGAGCCACACTTCATTTTGTTTTACTCTGCATTTTTCGAACCTTCTCGTCATATTTTTCATCAACAAAATTTGTTTTAATAATTTCGCATAACCGCTCACTGGTTGCCGTAAAATACGTGCCCGTGTCCCACACAATCCTCGGCGGGGCCCCTAACCGGTGGAGAGTAGCGGCATGGCACCTCTTCGGCACCAGTGAAGGTAACAGCTACCCTCAAAATCAAGGTACTCTCAGTTAATCTCATAATTTTGGTTTACTTATTGAACTTTTTACATTCATTGAATTTTACATACAGTCCATCTTCTCGCATTCTCACATTGATCCTTCGGCCGAATTCTATTGACCCATCGACTGGTTTAATAGTCAGTCATGTTCTATAGATTCAGTGTTTTTTCGCAAAAATGCTCGTATTTCCGTGCTAATTTTCATGAATTTTCGTATTAATTTGTCATATTGTCGTTTTTTTGTGTGTTTGTACTTAACTGCAGCATGGAAATAATTTAAATTCTTTTCGCTCTCGATTTTTTGTTGTTGTCGTAAATGTGTAATTGAGTCTGTCAAATTTTCGTGATTTTTTTTCGTACTGCAAATTTTATATTATTGGTACTACTAGCTACCACTACTGTCATAATAATTTGCAATATTACATCATAAATAATTTGTGGGCAACTTATTGGCTACTATTGAATTTCTCATTAAACAGTTACTTGGGGGTAGTTTGAAAAGAAAAAAAAAAGTTACAAAAATGTTTATTGAAATTTACTGGTAAGCATTGTCAATGTGTCAACTGATAAAATATTAGAGCCTCATAATAATTCACTTTTGCTCACCTGTAAAGTTTCGTTTTAGTGAAGTGTTTGTCGTTCCTGTTTAAAATATGGAAAAGAAAGAATCAAAGGCCAACTCAGGTGATGGTGACAATGGTGACAAGTGGCGCGTTGCGCGTGATTATGCAGTGTTAAGGTTAGAAAATCTTGTGGAATTGTCGAAAGAAGAGTCAGTAAATTTTGAAATAGCATGTTCTAGCCTGACTGAGATTATACAAAGCTTTCACAGTGCGCAAATTCAAGTGCTAACTAACGCCGATGCCCGCACTAAACACCATGAATTTCAGGTAACGAAACAGTTTGACCACAATGTAATTATTGTAAAAAGTTGCCTGCAAACTGCTCAGGTACACGCCCCCATTCCTCCGACCGCAGGCACTAACCTTAAGTTACCAAGAATAGCTTTGAAAACATTTGACGGCAAAATTGAAAATTGGCTGCCTTTTATAGAAATGTTCAATTCTCTAATACATAATAAAACATGCATGTCAGATGTAGAAAAACTTCATTATTTAATCTCGTCGTTGGAGAATGAGCCACTTAATTTAGTTAAGGGCTTCCCAATAACAAATGCTAGCTATAAGGACGCGTATAACACGTTATACCGACAGTACAACCGTACGCGTCAACTCGCCTCAACGGTGTACGAAAAACTTCTCACATGTGAGCACGTTAAGGCGTCCAACGCAGTAGAATTAAAAAGACTGGACAATGTTTTCGTGGAAAACTTAGCGATCTTGAATAAATTTCAGCTTCCCGACAAAAAATTTATGTTAGTTAATTTATTTTGGTCCAAATTAGACCGCGTGACCAGGGAGCTGTTCGAACTAGAGCATCAGTCGGACGAAATCCCTAATTTTGAAAATCTGCAGTCGTTTGTTAAAAAACGGTTTAATGCCTTAAGCTTGGCTAATGCTAGTGCACCCCCAGCAGCAGCAACAAAAAAGGATGTGGACAAAAATGCTGCTTCCAAGTTTAACGCTAACAAACGGACGTGCTTTGTCGCTACGGGTTCGAGTTGCATAATTTGTTCTGAGCCGCACAATGTTTGGTGCTGCCCCCGGTTCTTGGAGAAGGATCCTTCGTCGCGTTTTCTGCTAGCAAAAGAAAAAGGTTTGTGTATTAATTGTTTATCGTCGTCGCATTCGGTTAAAAGTTGTCGATCCAAGTCTCGGTGCTCAACCTGTAGATTCTCACATCATAGTACGCTACATTTTACCCGCACTGAGCCGGAGACTGAAGCTGTTCAAACGACTTCATCCAGCTCACCTGTAGTGCTCACCAGCAATCTTCTCGTATCGCATTCTCGTGTACTGCTGTCGACCGCTCAGGTTGAAGTAAGGGACAAAACGGGCAAATATGTCAAGATGCGAGTGCTCTTTGACAGCGGATCAGAAGCCAATTTTATGTCACAAGCTTGTCAACAAAGATTAGGTCTCAATGTTAAGAAAAGTCAACTATCGATCAACGGCATCGGCCAATCAAAGACTGAACCGCTCGGCAGTATGTCGTGTACGGTCAGGCCTCTCGACACTAAACTCGCCTCAGACATTAGTGTAAATTTGCTTGTTTTGCCGACCATATGTCACAACCTGCCTGACGTTCCATGTGACAGTTCAAAATGGCAACACATACAAGGATTAAAATTGGCTGACCAAGACTTTGCTCGTTCTGGACCTATTGATGCATTGTTCGGAGCGGATATATTTTCGTCATCGCTCTTGCCGGGGTTGGTGCGAGGTGAAGCCACGCAACCTAATGCCATAAATACAATATTTGGTTGGCTCTTGATGGGCGGTTCCCAACCCATAGACAGTGCACATTCGCTCAACACTTCTTTCGTGTCACTCCATACTTCACTGGATCACTCCTTGAAACGGTTCTGGGAATTGGAGAGTGTTCCATCTCCGCCGTCCAAAATTTTATCGCCAGAGGAAGTATCGTGTGAAAAGTCTTTCGTTGAAAATTACTCTCGCAGTGATGAGGGTCGATTTGTTGTCCCGCTGCCTTTTCGTAACCAGGAACTAAAGCCAAAATTTTCGGGTTCTCGGGCTTTAGCTCTTAAGCGTTTCTTATCGTTGGAAAAACGTCTGGTAATTAATCCAGATTTTCGTCAAAGTTATGTCAATTTTATGGATGACTATTCCTCTAATAAGCATTTAGAGAAAGTATCGCCCCCGCTATTGGACACTGGTAATTTCTTTTACATCCCGCACCACGGAGTACTTAAACCGGAGTCAACTAGTACGCCGCTCCGTGTAGTTTTCGACGCAAGTGCAACTGATGTTCTTGGCACTTCGCTCAACAGTTGTCTTCTGCCGGGCGAGAAACTACAAACCAATATTTTCGATTTGTTAATTCGTTTTCGTTGGCACGCAATAGTGTTTACTGCTGACGTTAAGCAGATGTACCGTCAGATTTTGGTGAAACCGGAAGACACCGACTATCAGCGAATTCTGTGGAGGTCTTCACCCAATGAACCGGTACAAGACTATCGGTTACTTACATTAACATATGGAGTGACTTCGGCTCCGTTCCAAGCACTGCGTACTGTCGCTCAGCTTGCTAGAGATGGTAGAGATCGATATCCATCTGCAGCTTCAATTCTAGAACGCGATCTCTACATCGACGATGTTGTTACAGGCTCTGCAACATTGGAAGAAGCCTTCAAGCTGAGATCTGAGTTGACTGATCTTTTTGCGTCAGCAGGGTTCCACCTCCGTAAATGGACTTCAAATACAAAAGAATTTCTCGTAGACATGGAAGCGTCAGAGCTCTTCAGCAAGAATTTCCATACCTTTGATGATGTGGATTTCTCGCTCAAAATTTTGGGCCTTCAATGGCAACCTAGATTGGATTACTTCACTTTCAGGGTTTCAGTCAAAGAAAGATTATGTACCAAACGAACCATTCTTTCTGAAATTGCTCGAATTTTCGATCCACTTGGATATCTAGCTCCGCTCACATTCTATGCTAAATATTTACTTCAGCTGCTCTGGACGGCGGGCATCGGTTGGGACGATGCCCCCCCTCCTAATATTGAGCATCAATAGTTAAAATACATCTCGGAGCTAGCATGCTTATCGTCTCTAGAGATTCCTCGTAGAGTAGTCTCTGACTCACTAAACTTCGAACTGCATGGATTCTGCGATGCCTCCGAACGAGGCTACTGTGCTGTGGTGTACTTCCGCCTCAACAGTGGTGAAAATGGGCGCACGGTACATCTGGTTTGTGCAAAATCCAAGGTTTCACCATTGAAACGCATCACACTTCCCCGCCTGGAGTTGTGTGCAGCGGTGCTGTTATCGGATCTTATATGTTCAGTGATTGCTGCATTAGAACCTTTTCGTGCGATTGAAAACATTTATGCTTGGTCAGACTCCAGCGTCGCTCTGACCTGGATTAAATCATCTCCATCAAAGTGGAAAACATTCATTAGTAACCGAGTCAGCCACATTCAAGACCAAGTACCTCCTCAGTGTTGGAGACATGTGAGGTCTGCCGACAACCCCGCAGACTGTGGGTCCCGTGGGTTGTTGCCGCGCGCACTCCTGGATCACAACCTCTGGTGGACCGGTCCCACTTGGTTGCATGAGTCTGAAGAAAGTTGGCCTCAGTTTGACTTACTGATCGACCAAGACTCTATCGAATGTGAGCGAAAGATTTGTAGTCTTTTATCATCTATAAATTTAGATTTTGTTCAAGACTTTTTAAATAAATTTTCGTCACTCAGAACTACTGTGAATGTACTAGCTTACTGTTTTCGTTTTATATTCAATGCCAAATATCCCAGTCAAAAGATTACCGGACATATTTCTCCTGCAGAAAGGGATAGCTCTTTGGCCTTTCTGATCAAACATACTCAAGAAGTTGCTTTCGCTACAGAAATCACTGCAATATCACGATCACAATTGAACAAACTTCCTAAATCTTTTCGTAAATTATTGCCTTTTATCGACGAGGTACGTCTGATGAGGGTGGGCGGTCGCCTTGCAAGAGCGGATCTCCACTATGACAGCAAACATCCTGTATTACTTCCTCGACAACACCGTTTAACCTTTTTGATAATACAGGACTATCATGAAAAATATATGCATCCCGGCTTGCAAACATTGCACCATTTACTAAGTCAAAATTATTGGATTTTGTCACCTAAGCGAGCCATTCGTTCAGTCATTTCGCTCTGTCATAAGTGCTTCCGCGCAAATTCCAGGTTAGCACCCCCTCCACTCATGGGTAACCTCCCTTCTTATCGAATAAACCAACTTAAGGCCTTTTCGTCTTCGTCCGTCGACTATGGCGGTCCCTTTACAATTGCACTGGGTCGTCACAGAGGGGCTAAATCCTTTAAAGCCTACATTTGCCTATTTGTGTGCACCTCTACCAAAGCTGTGCATATAGAGTTAGCATCCGAATTAACCACTGATGCTTTCTTAGCTGCATTGCGACGCTTCGTAGCTCGCCGCGGTAGAGTCAATCGCTTGGTATCCGACAGAGGCACGAACTTTGTAGGTGCTAGCAATACCTTGCAAGCTATAACGGCTGGTGCAGCTGAACAAGAAGATATTATTTTTGAGTTCAACCCACCAGGTAGTCCACACTTCTCTGGACTGGTAGAGGCAGGTATTAAATCAGTCAAGACACATTTGGCAAGAGTTATTGGTCTTCAACGGCTCACATATGAGGAATTTTATACTGTATTGACACAGATTGAAGCTCTATTAAATTCACGTCCTCTGTCACCAATAAGCTCAGACCCCATGGATTTGTCAGCCTTAACCCCAGGTCACTTCTTGACCTTGGAACCGTTATCGTCTGTGCCCGAACACGATGTGAGCACACTCAATATAAACCGACTAGACCGTTGGCAATTGATTCAACGTATGCACCAAGATTTCTGGAAGAGATGGCATACTGAATATCTTCACTCCCTACAACAAAGGTTGAAGTGGAGTAAGGACCATCCCAATTTACAGGTTGGTGCAATGGTCTTAATTTCTGATGAGCTTAGTCCTCCTATGAAATGGAGAGTCGGTCGGATTGTAGAGTTACATCCGGGCTCAGATGAAGTTTGTCGTGTCGTTACAGTGCGCACTTCATCAGGACTACTTAAAAGACCTGTTGTGAAGTTGTGTCCACTTCCTTTCTCTTCATAATAGCTCTATGTATTTTTTTGTTTACTAATTTTTTGTATAAGTTTTTTTTGGTGATAGTCTCTGGTACCTTAATACTTCCTTTTAACCATATTAAAATACTGTGTATTTTGGTGGGCGGAATGTTCAGTTTTCATCTTAACATGCTGAGACAAATATTTCGCCTACAAAACTTCCTTTGATAAGTTTGCGAAAAGCACTGGACCTTTAGCAACGTGAATCTTCTTTTTTTTTAATTTCTCTGTGGTTGTAAATTATCGAACTACCTTACTTATACATTCTTTTCGATGAGGCCAAGCGAGCCACACTTCATTTTGTTTTACTCTGCATTTTTCGAACCTTCTCGTCATATTTTTCATCAACAAAATTTGTTTTAATAATTTCGCATAACCGCTCACTGGTTGCCGTAAAATACGTGCCCGTGTCCCACACAATCCTCGGCGGGGCCCCTAACCGGTGGAGAGTAGCGGCATGGCACCTCTTCGGCACCAGTGAAGGTAACAGCTACCCTCAAAATCAAGGTACTCTCAGTTAATCTCATAATTTTGGTTTACTTATTGAACTTTTTACATTCATTGAATTTTACATACAGTCCATCTTCTCGCATTCTCACAGTCTTTAATATTGCACAAGTTTATACTACTTAATTGATGGAAACTGTAAAGATGTTGATTCTGTAATAAATACATAAATAATATATGCAGACTTCTCTACTTTGTTCTTTATTCTTTATTCATCATTGCTATGTTAGTACACTACGCTTGAAGTTGTCGAAATATGGTTTTTATAATTCGGTTCGATTACGCCTACAAAGAAGAGTCGGCAAGAAACATGGCAGGGTTTTTTTTAACGTCTTTGTTTACAAATTAGTTGTGACTAGCTACGAACTATAGTTGAGAGCAGTGGCGGCTGGTGACCTATGGGACTGGGTGTGCGGCGCACAGCACACCCAGTCCCATAGGTACCTAGCGCACAATGTGCGCTAACTTACTCGTAGTACTAAACCCAAACGTGAATCTAATGGATACCGAGACGTGATTTTTTATTTTATTTTCATGTCTGAGTTTTTTTTTTATTTTATTTTATTGGAAGTACAAACAGGAGCACAACATTATATAATATTCACATTAAACATACAGTCGATGTATATGCGCCCCCAGCACCGCGCTTCCCAAATATGAACATTATAGTTTTGGCAAGATACAGAAGCAGCATAAAAAGAATAGGTAAATACGATTTGAAGAGAAGAAGAAACGAAGAAACACAAAGATAAACTTATATACAACGAGAACTACCTACACCCTACCTATGTAAGTTAATAAATTTATCAATTAATACACTAAATACCTACTAAGTAAAACAATAACAGAATTAATAGTTGAGAAGTGTGCACTTGTGCTACAAACACATATACACACACATACACATATACATACAAATATATATGTCAATCCACTTTAAGAATGAAAAATGCAATACAAAGAATACATTAAATCAAACTAAATTATGAATTAAGATTATTGCAGTTTTTTCAATACTTCCTTTTTGAATGTGAATGGACTCACGAAGAAAATGTCAATATCACTACAAGTGTCATTGAACGACTGGCATAACCGTCTGAGGGGAGCACGCACGCCCGCATTGGTACGACAAAGGCCTACGTAAAAGAGTTGCGTAGTCCTGGTCGCACGAGATGGTACACGCAGACCGATTTGGCTGAGCAAAGCCGGACAGTCAAAACTAGAGCGCATAATTTTATATAGTGTGGACATATCCAACAAAATACGACGCTTATGGAGTGTTATCTGAGAAAACTTCTCTAGGTGGGCAGAATAAGACAGCGGTGCACCACACAGGCGTCGATAAACAGTTTTTAGGAACTTCGTCGACCGGAGTACAAATCCCATCATTTGGTAGGCACGATTGATGATGGTTTCCACGTGCTTATCAAAATGAAGTTTTGAGTCAAATATTACTCCCAGATCGCGAATGGAATCCACCGACTGAAGAATGCAGCCACCGATCGAATAGGTAAAAGAAATTGCTTTTCTTTTCTTAGTAAAAGAAATCACCTTGCATTTTGGGAGACTCAAGTGCATCTTGTTGACTGTGGAGTAATTATGAAAACGATCTAAATCATTTTGAAGGACCATGCAGTCCTCTTCACTATGAATCGTTTTAAATATTTTGATGTCGTCGGCATAAACCAGATATTGACAAGAGGTGAAACAGGTGGAGACATCGTTTAAGAAGAGAATAAAGAGGAAGGGTCCCAGAATCGAACCTTGAGGCACTCCAGAGGTAACGGTGATATATTCAGAATAGTACCCATTTACGATGACGCGCTGCCTACGGTTGGATATGTAGGATGCGAACCAGCGTAGAAGGTTACCTTTAATGCCATTAAAAGCTATCTTTTGGAGAAATATCTCGTGGTCGACCTTGTCGAAAGCCTTTTGGAAATCCGTGTACACAGCATCAATCTGAGCATTACCATCTAAACCCTTAAAGAGGTAATTTGAATAAATTAAAAGATTGCTGTTAGTTGAGCGTTTTTTTACAAAACCATGCTGTTCAGGCAGTAGATTGTTGTGGAATAGAGGATATATAGCTTGGTGAACTAGCTTCTCAAAAAGCTTAGACAAGGCCGACAGTATAGATATAGGTCTATAGTTGGTGACTTCGCTTTTGGACCCACTCTTATGAACAGGTGTGATACTGGCAATTTTCCAAGGAGTGGGAAACACGCCTTCCGATAGGCATTTGTTGAATATAATGTATAATGGACATGTTATTACCTCAGCGACCTGAACCAAGAAAAATGGTTCAATTGAGTCAGGACCATTTGATTGAGTCAGTTAATTGCCCAAATTATGTAAAAGTATTCTCACTCAACAGATACATAGTTGAAAGACAAAATAAGGTAAGGATAAAAGTGATAAAATTATTAAAATATATGTAATAAAAATGGACTCACTTTTAGATTGAAATATGTAGGTATGGTGTTTTGAAGAACACGCCAGCGAATTTATGAAAATTATGAAGAAGTCAGTCACACACACACACACACACCACACACACTGCAGTTTGATTGGGTAGGTCTAATATTGTTCTATGTAAGTCTATTCGTCGGGTTTTATCTTGCGCAAATATTTCTATCACTTTTTTGTCACGCACTAGAAACACAACCAGAGTCCTACCTAACCTAATAGCTCGAAGAACCAAAGCGACACTTCACTGCGCAGTGGCCACTGGCCACCGAGCCGCGGCCGCCGGGGCGCCGCCGCGCGCGAGGGTGGCCGGCGCGCGCGCCCGCGCCCGCCGGCCAGCCTTGCCGCGCCGGGCAATGAAGAAAACTTCACAATGTACTGTTAACTGAAGAAAAGTCGTTCAAACTGCTAAAAAACTGATTTGCAAAACATCCCGGCGCGGCAAAGATATATTACGTACAATATTTCATCTAAGCGGCGCGGTGGAGGCGCGGAGCGGCCATTATCGGTCGACGCGACGACGACGGGTCTCGCCCCGAACTGAGAGAGATGGCGCGGCGCCGGCGAGCGATCGATCGGATGATCGCGCGACCAAACAACGGCTAGGTCTTTGGGTGATTCCATTTTTGACTTTAAAATAGCGAAATATGCAGTATCATTAATGTTTGTCGTAACATTCGAATATTTTATAAATTACCATTCGAATATGTATCAAATCGATATTCGAATAATTCAAATATTCAATTGCAAACTCGATCTGTTATTTACATATAAGAAACACCCATATTCCAAAAGTGGACTCGCCTGTCGGTTCGTGCAACAGCGTATATGTAGGTACTTAGCGCTTGTGTGTGTGTGACTTCGACGCAGAGTTTAGATCGCCCCCGCCGCGCCCGCGCCCCCCGCCCGCGCGTGCCAGCGGTCGGGTTTACGATCTCGGCTTACATCGGCTCATCGTCGGCTGGCTCGGTCGTGACGTGTCGCATGCGCGTCTATCCACAATATACTGTCCTTCTTTTTCCGTCGTGTGTCACACGCAGAATGCAACCTTGTTCCACACATAATCGTATGAAGAGTGTTTTGTTTCACACGGCGGGGCAGGGGCGTTTAACATTTTCTCATAGTAACACGTTCGCGGTGTTTTTTGATGCACACGGCGGCGAGCTCGGCGGCGGCGATACGTAGTAAGTAGTACGTATTACGTACAGCAAAATCGTGCCTTGATGTCTAGGAAATAGGAACGAATTCAGTTTGATATTTTTACTTCGATCGGCGAGATTCATGGAGAATGTTTAATATTTTAATTTATTTATTTCTTTCGGGTGAAGGCGCTGTTTTGTGGTAGTGCGGCGCACGAACGCACTTAAGGGCCAGCCGCCACTGGTTGAGAGTTAGAATAACTATAGTTTAACCTTGACCTTCCGAGATCGATAATTCTGACCACATAAAAGTAAAATGAAGAGCAGGTGTAGTGTCAGAAAAGATTGATGTATTAATTTGTCAAATTAATATTTTAGTATGTATGGGCCAGAATAAATTAAGGTACAGGTTGTACCTGTTATCAAATATTTATACAATTGTACATTTGTTATGCTCGAAAACTTATGAACCTATTGAGATTTAGTTTTCACTAATGGAATCGGTATACAGGCGATGATAGCTCAGTGGATCAAGAATTTGAGGTCACATTATTTCATAAAATTTTATTTTTCCGTTCGCTAGTGTATTCTTAAATGAATTAGATTTAAAGAGAAGTTTAACTATACGTATGCAATTTTATAGAAAAACGTTTTAAAATCCCTGTGAAAATGTACGACATGTCCCATTCTAGCTGCGAAGTAATGTCGGCCCATTTTGGCAACGGAACTAATACTAATTCAACTCGTCACAGTGTTTTTTTAAACAGCCGATTCACAGTTACATTTCCTGCAAAATTGAGTTATTTTAAACTTGTGGCAGACATGACAAACACGTCAGTGTTTGGCGGATCATTGCCCTTTCCACCGTTTTTTTTAATTGAAACCGCGATATGTGATGGCGAGCCACTCATAGGTGTCTACCTACGCCCATGGACATTCTGCCGCTCACCTCTTCTTGTAGCCTTGTCACAATACGGACGCTTTGTCTGTTGCTCGTGTGTTGAAATAACAATACACATTTCTAATTTCACAATGCTTTCATTTAATGTTCACATAGGATTAGCTACCCTTAAACCGGTCTAGGCTCTCACAAATAACGGACTAGCTAAAAACCAATTTTTTAATCTCCCAAATATTGAAATAGCCTTTGTATTTCTTTAAGATAGCTACTTAAGAAACAACAATGAAGCATTTTTCAAGAGACGTTTTCCAAAAATAGCAGATATTGAAATTGGTATAAATATCTTTGAAAGTATAATTATAAAACATGATGAAAATTGTTTATCTAATATATGTGACATAATGTTTTATTGTATTCCATATTGAAACCTACATTTAATTTCTTCAGCCGTTTTGGAGTTAACCTGTTCCAGAAAAGCAGACATTATAATATTACACTTCATGTCACTTATAAACGTGAGAAGCGGGAACTTATTGATTTAGGCAATTTTTTCCCCGTCAACCCGGTGTACCTACAGTTTTTCATGGCATCCGAACCACGAAGCAGCTGGTGAAGGTTGGGCATACGTTGCCATTTATTGTAGTAGACGCGAGATTTACAAATACGTCCCAGCTAACGAGGACATCGGCCCCGTACCCACTAGTTAGTGTTTACACTCTGGCGTCGTCCCCTCGCTCACACGCCGCTGATAGCGGCGGAGGCACGGCCCTAGTTCAGTAAAACTCAAGGATGTAGTGTTATGTGGGAGATATGCTAATTTCTGAAACAACACCGAGTAGGCAGGGCCGGGAGTAAGTGCTTGCTCACCGCGCTTACAGCAATATCGATTAGGCAACCTAGACACGAGCTTAAACGAGTACGCGCGTGTATCCGACACGCGGGTGTTTGGTTCGGGGTGTTTTCAGATTTGATCAGAGGATATTCTAATACTGGGAACAAGCCTAGACAATTGTGTAGGTGTTGCAGTGCAAAAAAATGAATAAGGGATATTGTAGTTAAAAAAATACACTTACCAACCCGATTTTTTTCGGTACATCACTCAACCCCCCCATGACATGTACCGCCCCGAGAACGTAATACCTGGCGTGTTAAATTAAGGTACTCAATTCATTGAGGTTCTTGCACATACGTGAACATTTTTCTAATCTCATAATAAGACAAAATTGCGCTTTTAACGGCGCTGGTTCTACCGCTATCGTCGTTATATCGAGTGTTGTCACCTCGTTGTTGTGCGTCCAGTAGAATATGGCGGGCGGCGGCTCGGGAGAGTGCCGCACGATGCACGTGAGGATCAGAGTGCTGCCCGTGTTGATGAACAGCTCTGGTCATCCTACTATCGTCGTTATATCGAGTGTGGTTACCTCGTTGTTGTGCGTCCAGTAGATGGCGGGCGGCGGCTCGGGCGAGTGCCGCACGATGCACGTGAGGTTCAGAGTGCTGCCCGTGTTGATGAACAGCTCTGGTCATCCTACTATCGTCGTTATGTCGAGTGTGGTTACCTCGTTGTTGTGCGTCCAGTAGATGGCGGGCGGCGGCTCGGGCGAGTGCCGCACGATGCACGTGAGGTTCAGAGTGCTGCCCGTGTTGATGAACAGCACTGGCCCTCCCGTTGTCGTCGTTATATCGAGTGTGGTTACCTCGTTGTTGTGCGTCCAGTAGATGGCGGGCGGCGGCTCGGGCGAGTGCCGCACGATGCACGTGAGGTTCAGAGTGCTGCCCGTGTTGATGAACAGCTCTGGTCCTCCTACTATCGTCGTTATCGGCTCTGCAAAGAAAACAAATGTATGAATTAGCATGACGTGACTTTAAAAATTTGCCCACGACATCATTACCATCATTATCATTATTGACCTTAATCGTATTCAGTATTTGACGAGAATGTAATTAACATTCAACAATCATCGCGCAAGCGTATTTCTCAGACAATTTAACATAATCTATTAGTACACAGTACACAATGATTTAATATTGTACAACTAATTGAATATTAATTTGTCATCAGGCGGCAACAGCGGGATCTAATCAACGCAGATCATTATGCCCGTTTCTAAAGGTTTGAGTAGTACGTTGAACTGTATAGCCTAAATGTAGACGACAGGTGAGCCTCCTGAATCAGGGCCGTAGTATCGGGTTCTTTGCGTGGGGCGGAAATAAGCATCTGTCAGGACGTCGTGGCAATCGTAAAGCTAGCAAACTTGTAGCATATGGGTGGCTCGGTACTCAGTACAAGTCGGTACTTAAATAGAATAGCCCGGGACTATTAACATCGGGGCTATTAATATCTATTAGATAGAGATGTAGTGGGGCTATTAGCCCCACTACATCTCTCCCCGTGCATACCGCAAAAGGCGACTGAGTAAGGACAAGATGCCACGCATAAGGGCAATAGGTTAGACGCCTGTCACATCGGCATGGTCCTTCCACCGAGTCTTGTAGCAGATGGTTTTTCGTGCCTCACTTGCTGCTTGATAGTTATCTTGTTACCAATACTTTGCTAAATGTGGCGGTCGGTGTTTTACTGTAATTTACAAGAGTACTTGCAGCACATCACCGACTACTCTGCTTACCCCGATTGGTGGGATACAGCGTGTGGTATGTATGTGTTTTCTATTACACCAAAATCACGATTTTCAAGGGGACAAACATTTGCTTTGCCGTTGGGGGCTGACCGTGGTTCGAATTCCACGTACTGTAGGTCATTTCCCTTATTATCTTACTAGGTGGTAGGGTTTAACCCGCCCGGGTTGATACCGCCGCACTGAATGAAAGGTCGGTTGAAACGGCTGAATAAATAGTTCGTGTTTTTCGTCCGTTCAGTGTGGCCGGCACGACTGATTCAGATTCAGATTCAGATTCAGATATTTATTTCGCCATAAAGAACACACAACAATAACAATATTACATTGAGACATTTATGCATATTCAGTATGGTTCGTCGTCATTTTTTATGATGAATGTGAAGGGAAGCATTGACATGCCACCTAGTTCACCAAGGTGCTATGGTCTGACATCACGGATGTAGTAGGTGATGTAGTCAACCGTGTCAGTTTCCATAAAAAAATCTTAATTTCTTAATTCATTAAAAAAAAGCCCCAGTTGCACTCCGGGAGTGCCGGCAGAAGTAAAAACTTTTTGTATTTCCGAAAATAATTCTTAGGTGGTTATAAAAAAAACTAAACACCTTAAAAATTTAAACACCGTAACATTGCTTAAAAAAGAAAACCAAAGAAAAAAAACAAAAAAGAATTTGAGGGATTAGAACCTATGGTCAAAAAATACAAATCCTACACTCGTACCATTGAGCCACGAAATCACATAAACGACCAAATGAATATCGGATTCCCTTGATTCGCTTTCGGCTTTACTGTCACTGAGAGACGAACAGAATTGATCCCGAGCCACTCTAAAGTTACATTTTAAATAATAAAATAAATCTGACGCTTTTCGAGATCTGACGCTGACGCTTTTCGAGATCTGACGCGAGTTTAACATTTTTTACCCACCTAAAAAAGTGCAAAGTGCTGCTAAAGAAGTTTTCACTTCAAAAACCTAAATGTTGTCTCTCGCCCTTCTCGAGTTAAAATTCGCCAGGTCCGACCTGTACTCCTGAACGTAGAGCCCATCCATTTGTTCGTAGCGACTACGTCGCTGCTTCGGAAAGTCGCGTTTTGATAGGCGATTGGCGAAATCGTTACAAGTATTGCAATCAAAGTTTTACACCTTCATCAAAATCCCCAGATTGTTTACGCTAACGCTCCCCCCCCCCCCCCCCCCCGAGCCCCGCCCCCTCCTCCCCAGCCAATCAGGCAACTTTATCAATTAAGCTCAACGACCGGTTGAGAGCTTTATTACCTGGAGTCCGATCCTATCGGCGGTGGATTCAGTTTCTTTAACGTGTAGCGCCGGTGTGAAACTTTGCCCTTGCATGCCTCAAGGTTACGAAGAAAACACTACCTCGATATAAAAGTTAAATGGGAGGCAACGGCGGACTTCCTTGCTGAGATTTCTTCCAGTCAACCTTTGTTTGTTTGAGAGCCGTTTCGTTGTGAAATATAAATATTTAGGCAGTAGAAAAAAACTTGAGTATCCGTGGGAATGTTTTTTTTTTAAGCGCGGCATGTGGCATAGGTTATTATGTGGCATAGGCATTAGGTTTCGAATAGGTGACTTACGATGGTGATGGACATTCTGTGATGCACGGGGATTGCGAATGCCATGTTGGCCTGACAGGAGCCTTTTCACGCCCCTTTTGAAAAACCCGAGGCTGTACTTGGGAGGAAATATATGAGCAGGGAGTGCCTTCCACATTTTCCCGGGTCTGTGATTATAAGACCTACAGAACCGGTTGGTGCGCATCCTCGGTAGGTCGATTGTATAGGGGTGCTTCCCCTGCCTAGTACGCGTAATGCGGAGGTGGAATGGGGACGACGGAATCGCGTTAAACAGCTCCTCCGAACACTCCCCATGGAATAGACGATAGAACACACTTAGGGAGCCGAGAAGTCCCTACGGAGTTGCAGCGGTTCTAAGTCGCGGGACACCACAGGGTCATCCACAAGTCGCACGGCACGAATCTGGATTGAGTCTAGCGGCGCAAGCTGGTATTTAGCTGAGCCATCCCTCAGGTGCGAGCAGTACTCCAAGCAAAACCTAACCTGCATTTTATACTACGTCAGTTTTTGGCCTCCCGTGAAGTACCGCCGCACCTTGTTGAGTATAATACAATGTTTTTTTTTATGGAAACTGACACGGTTGGCTACATCACCTACAACGTCCGTTATGTCAGCCCATAACACCGGGTGAACTAGGTGCCATGTCAGTGCTTCCCCCTTTGATCGTGTAGGCTACACTGAACTGGTCGGAAAACACAAACTATTTACTAAATGTAATACTAAAATAAATTATATACTATAAATACGTTTATATATTATATATTTATTTATTTATTTGTAAATGCATTATCTGTCATTGCAACATTACGATGTTATTTTTAACATCCTGTCTTCGAAATAGAATAACTTAGCTCGCAACAAGAATATTTTTCGCAAAGCACGAACAGTCGGAGCGTCAAGTACAGCCAATAGCACCACTCCTTGCGATCTCTGCGTCGAGGTAGGGTTGCGAAACGAGGTCGGCGTGTAATATAAACTGAATTGCGCCGCCCGCCTTAGCATGAAGGCGTGTCGGGCTAGAGCGGGGGGCGGGGCGGCGCGGCACGCAAACCTGAAGTCTGTTGTGTTTTTGGATTAATCGAATCTTCGCGAACTAACTTAACTAGTCCGCCTCAAGACAAGTCGGCTTGGCTTTGAAGCCAGCATTAGTCTAACTTGAGCGTTGTCTTCTGGAAGTTATTACAAAACGGCTACAAGAAGGTGGTATTTAAAACTGGTGGAAAACTATAAGTCTCTGGTCCCTTACTAGATGGTAAGCTCAAACTGAGTATAAGAATAATATGTATAAAATATAATAATATAACCTTGCATTTTTACCCGACAAATCCAAAAGGAAGGGTTATGATTTTTGCGGCGCATTTATCTATTATCCTTGCCTATAATAAAATCCAACGTCTGCTTTCTGTCTGAGTGTCTGAGTGTATGTCTGTCTGTCCGCTCATAACTCGAGAACCACTGAACCGATTTTAATAAAACACAATTTTACGGATAGCTTGATTCTTCCCATCAACTATAGGCTACTTACTATCACGCTAAATGGCTTATGAGGATAGCAGTGAAGTGAAATATGAGAGCGGGCGGAGCCGCGGGCACAGCTAGTGTATGTATGTATGTGTGTTCGTGTGTTCCCTCACAGAGCATAAACTACTCAACCGATTTCAACATATGAAAATCTATAGAAAATATCTAGAAAATACTGTAGTCGGGCGGACTACAGTATAGAGAGAAAGACAGGTAGCCCAACTACAGCATTCTTTATCGATTTTCCTTGTTATATCCTTCGTTATCGTAGCCGGTTTTATAAAAAAAAAAAAATCTGCTGCAGTGAATTTCAATTATTTCGCTGAGAAATTATGAAAATTGTCTTAACAAGTATACCACAAAATATAACCCCATACTTTTGTCCAACCACGATGGTTTTAAACTCGGAAAATGTAACGCCATTTATTAATTTCGACCAAGTTTTCACTCCAACTCCAAACATCGCGAGATGAAATTCAGAAGTTTCCCCGCGACGCTCTCCACAAACTCGGCCAAGAACCCCTTCGTCAGTGGCGGTTTAAGAGTGGATGTTTTGGGGGTCCGGGAGCAAGAGAAGAGCTCCCTTTTGATGGTGATTACACCATTATTACTACCAAATTTTTTTTTTAATAGGGAATAAATTTGAATATGGAATATAAATCTTGAAGCGTTCTTTCCAAACTTTTAAAATTGTGTCCTTATTATTTGCTACAATGTAAATTCAAAGGGGCTAATGTCATTTAAAAAAGATATCTACTACAAATTTGTTTCCCTAAAATTTGAGGAACATTTGTAATTACAGTATTACGTATTTACAACGGTAACCGACCCGAATAGAACAACTAATAGTAGCAACTCATTCTAAATTCGCTAAAGGATCATGAAATACGACTTCGGAAAATCAAAATTTTTAATAGCAGTACCTTGTACTTTTATATCTTATCTCATTATTTCGTATCATCGGTATATTTTCGCCAAGGTCGAGTGTTTTTATGAAAACCAGTATGGGTGGCTGTGCCGATGGGCCAAAGGCCTTTGACACATCCAAATCCTACCTCACTTCGCGAAGCCACACTCAGAGAGGAACCATACCAGCAGACTACCGGAATATTGAAGCGCTATCTAGCAAGTTAATGCGACGTTTGAAGACCCAGTGTTTACTCGAAACCCTTTGGGAGGCGCGCGGTGGCCCCCACCGCTGGTTCTATAGAGCCGCCCCTGGCGCTGTTTCAGCCTAATCTCCGCTTCAGTAGAGCGAGAAAGCCACCGGACCAGCGACTCCAATATTCGTATTTGAATAAATCGTGATGTGAATATTCGGACTTGTATTTTAAATAATATTATCTGTACAGAGGTTTCGTTGGTTGAAAAAATCGTAACGATTCCTTTACGGTTTTCGTACGTATTATGATGACTAACTATAACTTGATAAATCATACAAACGTAATATCCCATAAAACAAAGTATCTTACTCCATGACCATCCCTTACAGATTTATTATTACCATATTGATTGACAACTGATACTTCAAGTATCTTAATATTTATATATAATTTTTTGACAATTATACTACATTGTAGTATGTTTAATGCACTAACGTAATTGAGTTGATACAAATTACATATCAAAGTTTGACAAAGGCTTGTCATACTTGATACAATTAATTAATAAGTCGCTGTAGTCAGAACTCTCAGTAAAATTGTTAACTTGCTCAGTCATCAGTTTTTTCTATAGACTGTAAGCGATGTGGATAGTCACTGAAATACTTGTAATAATACGCATTAAAAAAAACAATGCCCTGCGTAGTTTCTTGCCGGTTCTTCTTCGTGGATGTAATCGAACCGGATAGAATAAATTGTGACAAGTTCGAGTGCAGTCTAAATCATTGTTGATTGAATGATCATAATCAATAAATAATACAATACAATTTACAAACTCTGCAATCTCTTATGCAAATATCTATGAAATGAAGGTAAGCACTGACATGGCACCTAGTTCACCTGGTGCTATGGGTTGACATCACGGATGTTGTAGGTGCTGTAGCCAACCGTGTCAGTTTCCATAAAAAAAAATAAAAAAATACAGCATCATATTACATATTTCGCGTGGCTAAATTACACGTCGAAAAAGAACTAACTTGCTAATAATTAGCACATTTAGTCAAATTATCCGAAGTGGCTCTGTACTGCGGGGGTCTGGAGGGGGAGAGGGGGTTCGGATTTTCGCGTCTCGAAATTCACCTGACGTCTGCCGAGAAGCGGATAATTTAGAGCTCGCAATTTATGGGCCCTCATAAAAATAATAATCGGCCATATTTTCGGCGGTGCGACGGGAGCAAACGATTTATGGTCGATCCGGTGGGCCGAGCCGCAGATAAGACGATTACCGGCGTCTCCGCTCGCTGGATTAGGGGGACAAGCTCCTCGGCTTACGGGCCTAATTGCGATTAGAAAGTGTTGCGAGCAACAGGGCTCGAGCAGGAGGCGGGAGGAGTAGCCTCTGTCTTAGGGCCGTATACATAAAGAGTTCTCAGTAAAAACTCCGCCTTAAGTCGTAGTTTGGAATACTGCTTGAGATTTGATTCACAAATTCTACTCACAATAATCACGGCTCAACGGAGTCAAACCCAAGTATCATGATTCATGACTTAGCTAAATTCCTACGGCCATCCTACGGCACGGCACGAAGTAAACTTTGCGTTCCAAGTTCGCATCATTTGCATTATTAATCAATGCGTATGATTGAAATTAGTGGAACGTATGCAGCAAGAATATGTTGACAATATTTGTCTATGAATTACCCCGTATATTATTTCTCTATGATGTATACGAATGACTACGCTCGCCCGAGTAACATTGGAGAACGACTTCACTGAGTTGGGCGTGTTTACTGGCGACACTTACACTTGAATAAGATCAATAATAACCTACATCACTTCACGACGATGAACCAAGAGAATGATTCACTAGTAGAACACCAACAGTCGGCGAACAACGAGTAGTTACGAATGCCATACACCACTTAACACATTATTTAATTATTATTCAAATACGCCTCGCATAAATACAGAACGGCTAGGCAGAAAAACCGGGCACCTGCTCATACAACATCAGCTGCAGCTACACGTACACATGGAGCCAGAGTGGTGCTGTGACCTCTGGCTCTAAAAACGTAAGAAGCAATGTGAGTACGCTTGCCCGAGTAAGATTGGAGAACCAGTGAGTTGAGTGTAATAAATAATGTGAGTACGCTCTACCGAGTAGGATTGGAGAACAACTTCAGTGAGTTGAGTGTAAGAAGCAATGTGAGTATGCTCGCCCGAGTAAGAATGGAGAAAGACTTCACTGAGTTGAGCGTAAGAAGCAATGTCAGTACGCTCGCCCGAGTAAGAATGAATAACGACTTCACTGGTTTGAGCGTAAGAAGCAATGTCAGTACGCCCGCCCGAGTAAGAATGGAGAACGACTTCACTGAGTTGAGTGTAAGAAGCAATGTTAGTACGCTCTCCCGTCAATAATATTTCTTTTGTGAGTTCCCGATCAACTTTCCTTGTTATTTTATTCGTTTTTCGTAGTCGGGTTTTAGATTTTTTTTATAAAAATCTTTTATTTAACTCATTTTAGTTCAAAACTAATAAGTATGGTATATTGTTGAAATTGAATTTTTGAGAGTCCAGAAACAACGATGGGATTTTTTTATTTTTCAATAGGACGCCTTGCGCTTACCATTTTGAATTTTTTTTAAAACTATGACATGAATCGAAAAATGCCTCCCTGCAGTCGGTAACGAGTAAGTAGGCTCTGCGGGTGAACAAAAGGAACACACATACATACACATATACAAACATACATTCTTTGTTTGTCAACTAACGTAATGTCAGCCCACAAAACCTTGGTTAACTAGGTGACATGTCAGTGCTTACCTTTGGTCGTGCCGGCTACACTGAACTGGACGGAAAACTCGAACTATTTACATAGCCGTTTCAAGTGACCTTTCATACATACATACACACACATACATACATAAATACATACATATGCTGCCAAAATCATAATCTCCTTTTGGCTTCTACGTAGTCGGGTAAAAAGTGGTGCACACCAACGGATATCGAACGCACGACCTTTCCCTTGCTAAGCAAGGCCTTTATCGCTCGACCACGAGTCGGTTATTCAGACTGTGTTAGGGCGAGAGGGCGTGTGTGTATGTGCCACGGAAGTGTGTGTGAGGCGCCGCCGGAAGTGTGTGAAAGTGAGTGCGGACACGGCGAGTGTGTGTAAGCCATTGTGTTAGCGGGAGAAGCCCGGAAGCTTTGAAAGTCCGGAATCAATGGAGAGGAAGCCTCTGAATGCCTGCCACGTGAAAGTATATATAAAGAAACGCCATCGTTATACATAACATAATACAACTATACAGTTTATCTTGATTGGTCGGCGTGCACTCCATTTTAGGTTTCTGTACCCCGTTCGAAATCCTATTACTAAGCCTACGCCGTCTGTCTGTCCGTCAAACTTCCCTATCTTGGAACCGTAATAGCTAGCCTGTTGATATTTTCACAGTATATGTGTTATTATGGCGGATATAACAACCAATAATAAAAAATAGAAAAATAGAAAAAAAAGGGGGTCTCCATACAATAAACATGTTTTTTTTAAAGTATTTTTTGTGGTGCGGAAACCTCGGTGCGCTCGTCAGACTCACAATTGGCCGGTTTTTTGTTTTGTTTTCTAAGGCACTTGACATATTTGCTACATCTCCACCTGCATACCCGCAATATCTGCCCATCACACCTTGTTCGTGCTGAGACTAGGTGCGATGTATATTGTATGTGCTTCCCTTTGGTCGTATCGGCTACACTAAACTGGATGGAAAACGTCAATTATTTACATAGCAGCTTCGACCGACCTTTCATTTAGTGATTTCAAAAATATACTACACTTCATTGTTTAAAATTAAAAATTTAAATGTTGTAAAACCCGACTAACCGAAAAGCTAAGAAAACAAGGCAAGTCTTAAAGAGCAGTGCATTGTTTTTAAAATGCTGTCATAAGGCCTTTACACGAATTGAAATGCTCCTAAAGATGAACTTGCCTTGATTTATTTGCTTTCATAGTAGCGTTTTATAAAATTTTTTTTTCTTCTATTAAATGCTCGACAAGTTTATGCCGCTTCTAGGCACTTAACTCCATCGCCTGCCCCAATTCATTGGCGTGCTGCCTCGTGTAAGTTACGGCCTTTAGTTGTGTTCTGTTTGTCTCGAACAAATATGCCAGTGGATTGTGTGAATGGGCAGATTATTGGGTGCCAATATGAGGCTAATCGATTGTGTTTTTGATATATTATATTGCCAGTTCATGGATCAGCAAAGGAGTATCATCAACTGCAATGGGCACAAACAAGGAACTACAAGCAAAACCAAAGGTATACTTTTCTCTTTGTTACTTCCGAACTGGGTGGCTGTTCCCGAGGTAGAAGCCTCAGGCGCAGCCAATCTCGCCCCCGAGGAGGTGCCAGTCCGGTTTGAAGGCGGCATATACAAGACATTATAGTTAATGTCGCTGGAGAAAGGCTGTTAACATGCTGATTTTTAACGATGCCCATGTACATTCTGTGATGCACGGGGCTTGCGAATACCATGCCGGCCTAACAGAAGCCTTTTCACGCCCCTTTTTAAAAACCCCAAGCTGGACTTGGGGGGAAATAGATGGGCAGGGAGTGCGTTCCACATTTTCCCGGTTCTGTGAATAAAAGACCTACAGAACCGGTTGGTGCTCATCCGTGGTAGGTCGATTGAATAGGGGTGCATCCCCTGTTGAGACATCAATGTAATGAACTACTGACCGACAACGGAGAGGTACATGTGATGGCCGACAGGTGGCGTGGTGCCCACTTGACACTCGTAGATGCCAGAGTCGCGCCTCTGCGGGAACCGGATCTGAAAACAACAATATGTTCACAGTATAACAGAATATGAAAAAAAAAACAGTTAGGTGAGAAAGTTGCTCAAACACAGAGGGTTCCGTAGCCATTTATTGAGTCCTTCGTATCCCTCACGCCATCTATCGGTGACGGATCATATTCTTTATTCTTTATTCATCATTCGTATGGTAGTACACTACGCATGAATTTGTCCTGTTTAGTTTTACAATCCGGTTCGATTACCCCCACAAAGAAGAGCCGGCAAGAAACTTCCGCATTTTCGATCCAGTTCACTGTAGCCTTTACTACCAAAGGTAATCATTGACATGAATTGACATGACGTATCGTTGGGTCATTGAGCCTGTTTTATCGGTACTACTATGGCGGCTGCTCTGACGAACTTGCTTCCCTTATCACTCCTCCTCCTGTTCGCCTTCGCCAAACCCACCATACTCTCGCGGAACACCCCTTTGTAGTCGACAGAAGAGTTCTTCGAACTGCACGATTCTCTAAATCGGCCTTGTGCCGCACTGCAAAGGTGTGGAACAGGCTCCCAGGGTATGTCTTCCCCCACTCCAACAATCCACGGATCTTCAAATCGCGGGTTAATAGCCTCTCCCCAGCAACATTTGTCCACCTTCAAGCCGGACTGGCACCTCCTCGGGGGTGAAATTGGCTGCGCCTGAGGATGCGACCTCGGGCGGAGCCGCCCAGGTCGGTAGCAATAAAAAAAATGACTATATAAATTTTTAATTATAAATTTTACAGAACCAAAACCTAATAGGTATCTAGCTGCCTTTGTGAATGCCCTAACGAACGCACGAGATATTTCGAAAACATTTTGCTTGCGACGACGTCAAAAAAATTCACTGAACTCTTTTCGGTTGGCGGCGTTCAAATATTTTCCGTCACGAAACTCTTTTTATTTCGTCGGCGTCTCTCCAACAATAAACGGCTTACTGCAAAAAACATCAAAACGATAGAGGGGGTAATCTTCCAGTACGTGAACAGTTTATAAATGGTGTGCGGAAAGACGAAGTTACTGATAAGTACGTACTCATAATATGTCTATCTCCTTATGATCAGACAGATGTACGTGAATATTTTTCTCCATACAAAATCGTCTTTCGGGGCTTACGTTTTCCCAGCCCCTAAATCTGGACAGATTTTTATAATCGTAAATGTGATAAGGATAATCTAGTCTACATACGTACGGGTAAATTTTTTTTAGGTTTCCGTATCCTGTACGGAAACCTATTACTAAGTCTACGCCGCCGTCTGTCTCTCTGTCCCACTGCTTTATCTTTGGAACTGTAATAGGTAGCCGGTTGAACTTTCACAGAATATGTGTTATTATGGTGGATATAACAACAAATAATACATATAGAAAAGGTCAAAATTAAGGGTCCCCATACAAGAAACGAGTTTTTTTTTTCAAAGTTTTTTTTCAAAGTTTTTTTTACGGTATTTCGAATGAAACGTAACCTGTAGGTCCCTTTCCTTCTTACCTCACTAGGTGGTAGGGTTTAACCCGCCCGAGTTGGTACCACCGCACTGAATGAAAGACCGGTCGAAGCGGCTATGTAAGTAGTTCGTGTTTTTCGTCCAGTTCAGTGTAGCTGGAACGACCAAAGCGAAGCACTGACGTGGCACCTAGTTTACCAAGGTGTTATCGGCTGACATCACAGTTATTGTAGGTGATGTAGCCAACCATGTCAGTTTCTATATATTAAGAGAAAATAAAATTTGAAAAATATGTCTCACTCGAATAGTATGCTGAACCACCTTTACATCCCTCAGGGGAAATAACCCGCTCCCATACCCTTACATAGTCAATCCAGTTGATGTAAATTTGGTATATAATTTGTCAGCCTCGGTAGCTCAGTAGTGCGGTCGGTCGACTGTTATTAAGCAACCCTGGGCGCGGTCAGTCCTTGGATGGGTGACCGCTCGACCGTTGGAGGCTGACCGTGGTTCGGATTCCACGTTAAACTGTAGGTTCCTTCCCTTCTTGCCTTACTAGGTGGTAGGGTTTATCCCGGCCGGGTTCGTACAACCGCACCGAGCGAAACGTCGGTCGAAAGGGCTATGTAAATCGTGTTTTCCGTTCAGTTCAGTGTAGCCGTCGTGAAATGAAGGGAAGCACTGACATGGCACCTAGTTCACCCGGTGTTATGGCTTGATATCACGAATGTTGTAGGCGATGTAGCCAACCGTGTCAGTTTTCATATATTTTTATCTGATTTTCTACTTTTTATTATTTGTTAATTTTGACGGGATATAAAAAGTAAATATTCAAGATATCTATCCGGTATTATCCGCCTACCTTTTGTCTTTCAACAATGCAATGTATAAAGGCCTGTGGCGCCATCTATTATTCAATAGTGTGACTAATCGATTTTTCGGTACGTTTGCTGTATGGGAGCCCCCCTTAATTTTTAACATTTTATTTTTTTTATTATTTGTTGTTATATCCGCCATAGTAACACATATTCTGTAAAAATTTCAACCGGCCAGCAGCTGCATTGTTGTATTGTTTATTGATCATTTATATGGCAGTTAGACTGCGCTCGAACTTGTCACAATTTGTTCAGTCCGGTTCGATTACACCCACGAAGAAGAGCCGACAAGAAACTTCGCAGGGTATTTTTTTTATATTTTTACAAGTATTTAGTGACTAGCCACATAATAATGCCGCCCATAGTCTATCGAAAACACAGCCCGAGAGCAAGATTAACAATTTTGCTGAGAGTTCTGACTACAAAGACTTATTAATTAAGTGAATCAGGTGTAAAGAGCCTTTGTCAAACTTTGATACGTAATTTGTATCAACATAATTATGTTAGTATATTAAAATAACTACAATGTAGTATATTTGTCAAAAATAAAAAAAAAATTATATTATATCGTCCCTCCCATGCTAAAACGACGAATGTGCAATTTTGGCGAAAATGACCTTTTGATGTAGTTTCATAAATTTTTATCAAATCTTTGCAATGCCAAAGTCACGAATCTCTAAATTATCGGTACTCAGAGATATTTTGTTGTGAAAATAATAACGAATGTGACTTTTTTTCGATCTTACTGTGCCAAACACACAAATGTTTATTATTCGTGAAATAATTGTATGATAATTTTGAATAATTTAGAAGTTCTTGAATTTTAGCCATGCCGTAGTCACGAATTTGTAACATTGGTTATTTTAGCACAAAACTTTGACAACTATTATCTCAGAATGACCTTTTTGCACATTCGTCGTTTTAGCATTGGAGTGACGATATACTTGAATATTATTATACTTGTTGAAGTTGCCAATTGGTTAAAATTGCGGTATTGGTCGTACCTAGTCAAGAGTTAACTAATTATGCTGCTACGGTTCCAAAAATACAGCCATCGGACGGAGACGGGCAGACGGACATACAGATAGAAAGACAGACTTAGATAGACATTGTAGACTTAGTAATAGGCTTCCGTACGGGGTAAGGAAACCTAAAAACAGCTATAAATACTTTCGCATCCCGAAAATTTGTGGCAGTTGTAGCAATGTTCGCTTTACCAGAATAACAAAATGTTCTCAGCGTTAAGTTGATGAATATTATCGCTTCAGGCTAGTATATAAAATATCAAGACAGAATAGAGATGTTTTCGCAAGGGAATGAGGTCAATGACATTTTATAGCTTTGCGTAGGGCGGTGAAAGCTTCTTCGTACGGACCACTTATGAGCTCTTTGAAAGCCTCGGGATCGCTTTCATTAGAGGGCATTCATTGGCTGTCTCGCGTTTTAGGAGTTTTAGGACTATGTGAACACGGAATATGCTGAGTATCCGAAAAACCGGACAAAAATATGGCCTCAGGCTGTGTTCAAACTTGATTTCATTTCATTTCATTTCAAAATGTATTACTGTGCAAAGAGTTTGTATTATGGCGACGTAATACAAACTCTTTGTTACTGTGTACTATACAATTTTATTCCCATTCGCACCAGTGAGGTAATATGTAATCTACTAGAGTATTTACTCGGGCCACGGGCATGGCTCCACCGAGTTGAGACCAAATTGACCAGTTGAGACCAGTCGATCGCGAGCGGCCGAACTCGTTGCACGCGCCGCCGCCGCCGCCGCTGCCGTCTGCTAGGTGCATCGCCCATGTATTTCAATGCACGTGTTGGGGTTGGCCATGGCTGGCATTACCACAGAACATTTACCGCCCGCTAGCTCCTCTCCCGCTCGCTCCCGCCCCGCGTGAGCTCCCCGCTTCCGCTCGGCTTGTACTCCGTCACCACGCTACCTTACTTCGTACCTCAGCTGTTGAGACACAATTTCTCTGTGTCTTTCTTCGTAGCGATGCCTCTAGTAAAATATTAGCTCATTGATTCGTACATAGTACGTGCATATATTACAAATGTTGTCCAAATGTTGTGCGCAAAGACAAAGGGGGCTATCCCTCTGGGACTATATTCAATCTTGGCTCTGGACGACTATTTTGCTATCTACAAAAGTTATCATCGCGCCAAAAAATGTATGCATCCTTTGCAAGTGCTAAAAATCTCTTACTAAACTTCTGAAATCTTGCAAAATCACCGTCTTTGTCAATCACAATCACTGGCTTTGCTTACTGCGAGGTCTGAAATCATGGGTTAATTAATTACACATCGTAATTAATTAACGGATATTCAGAAGGTAATTTCATTGCTTGCAATTATGGGTAAACATTGTTTAAATTTACCATCAGGGCTACACGAAGATGTGTTACGATCGATCCATCTTCGGTCTTGAGCTGAGAGTGACGCATGTACCGAGAAACATCTCAACTTATCGAGGATTGTGAATTTGATACCACGGATGGATTCTTCCCACAAACATCCCCTTCTTTACTTCCTCCCCTATACACCTACCGCGCCGCAGCGTCTCATGAATATTAAGACGTGTATGAATATGACGAGTTGTATGTACGGCGTGTTTGCCAATAAACAAATTAGAGACGGGATGTGTGGGGAGAAATCGATCTCCGCCACAAAACCGTGAGGTTAAATCTTCCAAGTGCGGGTAAGAGACCCCACTCAGTATTCGAGCGGCGAAATTCCGTGACGAGTGCGAGAGAAGAGAGGATTTGGTTGTACACACGAGTCGAGATTTAGACGCTATCAGATTTAACAACGACCCTGCAAATGTAATGTGAAACCCGAGCCGGCCTGATTTATCTGGAAACCGGTATTTGAAGCTCCACTTAGCGCAGAGACGTCAGTAAATAACGAGGAGAAACCTAAATAGAGCTTCTCGAAGTTGATCGTCTTAAAGGTCGTGGGTCGTCTGGTCAAAACGCAAGAGGCTCTGGAAAATTATCTTTGCAAGTAAGAAAGATCGACATCTTTGAATTGGTAAATTCGACGACATTTTAAAAGAAAGGGTCATTCAGTAAAATATTATAGGTAATAATTTTAAATTATGGAAATGTGATAGTAGACAAAATTACCTAAGACCGAAAGCCTGGTCGCCTTCAGTGGCCTAGAGTCAGGGAAGATTACAGCCATAAAATCAATAAATATGGTTATGCGGTTCTCTAGAACCACTAGGTAAAGTATTAGTCTGCTAGCCCACAGTATATAATTTCGAAAGAGAATTCAGTTCACTTAACCTAAACCTGGGGTGACCTATGGATTGACTGCTCTCTCTGCTATTCTAAAGCAGATGATTACTTTCACAATGATGCCTAGCTTGCTGCTGCCTACGACATTTAAAACAGCTTCTCAAACATCTAAAAGTTGACTGGAATAAATATCTTCAAGGGATAAGTCCGCCTTTGTACCTCATGTTACTTTGCTCACTGAGTTTAACATGTTTCGTGGAAGCAATAAAGAATTATCATTTACCTGACGGTTCAGCCTTCTCTGCATGTCTGCAGTATCCTACGGAGAAATCTCGTCCAATCCTCTCTGATAATTAAACAGTGGGCAGGAGGAATAAGATGATTACCTTGAGAGTCCAGTCCTCGGTGTGCGGGTTGTGTACGCTGACGAACCTCTGATCTGACGTGTAGGTCATTCGGCCGGACGTCAGCAGGTGTATGTCTCGGTGCCGAATCCATGATACCTGCAACAATGATAATAATATTCATGATATAATTATATAACCTCGTCAGTAAGGAAGTAGAGAAGATGTTAAATTATCTGGATCCGCAGCACGAGGTTACCAAAATGTGGCCCGTCGACTCGACGATCGTTGTACCCATAGTCGTTTCGGCGCATGGGCTGATAGCGAAGAGCCCCGACGACCACCTAAAGAAGCTCTCGCTGAGTGGTTGGGTCAAGGGCCAGATCCAAAAGGCAGCCCTGCTCGACACAGCCTGGGTTCGCCTCGCCGCCGGTGGTGGAAACTCACTTTATTTTTTATATTAACTTTAGATAATACAAATATATATATATATATATAGTTAATTTAGTTATTTTTAGGTCTAGATTTAATTATTTTTGTTAATGTTGTGTGTTCAATAAACTAAACAATAATATATACTTTAGATTAAAATACTAATAATAATAGTTACAAATATCTAAAATTAATATAAAAAAAAACGTGAAAATAATAATATTAGGAAAATTATAACAAATTGTAAACGGAAATATTGTGTTGTGTGTGTGTGCGTGCGTGCGTGCGTGCGTGTGCGTCTCACGTTATACATAACGTCTCACATAATATCTGTGATATTATCGCCAACGCCAACGTGAATATGAGAAATAATCGATCTCAACCAATCAAAAAGCGTTCAGTAATACACCCGACACAGCCAATTGTTTGTTGTTTATTGTTTATCTATTGGCAGTACACTGTGCCACGAGACACTGTGCTCAGATTTGTCATATTTACAATTTTACATTGTAACATTCCGCCAGTTCGATTATTACAGCGAAAAAGAACTGACAAGAAACTTGACTGGAGATTTTTTCAATGTGCACTAGTCTACTTTACAAAAATTTTTGCCACTGCCTAGACACGCATGTGCAATTCATGACAAAGTGAAAAAAATTTATAATATGAAAATGTTATTTTATAATGGTTGAAATCTGCAATTATTGTGTGAGTATTGGTTGTAATGTCTATTCAGAGTCGCCACAAGTTGGTCTAAAAGTAGATATTCTGCGAATTCATCTTTGCTACATTTTTCTCAGTTTTGTAAACATACATTCCTATATCGTGGCTAATCGGCTATCGTGCCATGTAAATAAGAAATGTCGCGTTGGCAGTGCACGATTTTCCTGAGCATATTTTTGTCACGGGAGCAACCGAACGGTTTTGAAATGAAATGACATGAAATTACACTTAAACCACAAAAAAGTTGACAAAAGGCCTTACTGTATATTTTCAGTAAGTATGTACATTTTCTTCTTTTCTTATTGATTACTAGCTTTTGCCCGCGGCTTTGCTCGCGTGAAATTTGTATTTAAAAAGAAGAAGGTAAGTAAGCCTTCTCCTTACATTTATTTGTATGAGAGCCACATCTTAGCGTAACCGGAACTGTATTTTATTTACCCTATGCTGTGTCATGTATAGTTAAATGTGCTTGCACTAAGTTTCATCGGATTCGGATGATCGGTTTAAGAGTTATGGAGGAACATACATACATACAGAAAAGATTTCTAAAAGTCGTCAATTTAGTTTTAGTATCATACATAGAGTCTACAAACGCAATATCTCATAAAACAAAGTAACTTACTCCACGACCATCCCTTACAGATTTATTATCAGTATCGACGATTATAAATATAATATAATATACATAGGTACATAATATAATACAATACAAAATGCGGTCGGCAAAGCACCAAACCTTCATTATTACGTATCTTTTAACGAGAATTCTCGAAACCTTCATCCTTCCTTATCCTTACCTATAATAAAATCCAACGTCTGCTTTCTGTCTGAATGTCTGAGTGTCTGAGTGTCTGTCTGTCCGCTTATAACTCGAGAACCACTGAACCGATTTTAATAAAACAAAATTCTACGGATAGCTTGATTCTTCCCATCAACTATAGGCTACTTACTATCACGCTAAATGGCTTATGAGGGTAGCAGTGAAGTGAAATATGAGAGCACTTGGCAATATTTGTATGTAACGGACACGGAATCATGCACCCGAGTAAGAACCGATGACATTACAATATCCTGAAGAGGGAGGGGAGAGGGGGGGGGGGGGGGGTAAGTAGAGGCATATAGGGAGGGGGGGGGTGAGGGAGGGGCGGGAGGGGAGGTGGAGGTAGAGCGATGGAATCCCCCTTATCCTTATCCTTTCCTTTCTTCCTTACCTTTAATAAAATCTAACCTCTGCTTTCTGTCTGTCTGTATGTATGTCTGTATGTCTGTCTGTTTACCATCTTTGGGGTTGCCATATTTACTCCAAATATCGGTGATGGCCAGACTCAACGGAAGGGAGGGAGAGGCAGAGAGATGGAGGGAGAGGGAGAGGGAGAGGGAGAGGGAGAGGGAGAGGGAGAGGGAGAGGGAAAGGGAGAGGGAGAGGGAGAGGGAGAGGGAGAGGGAGAGGGAGAGGGAGAGGGAGAGGGAGAGGGAGAGGGAGAGGGAGAGGGAGAGGGAGAGGGAGAGGGAGAGGGAGAGGGAGAGGGAGAGGGAGAGGGAGAGGGAGAGGGAGAGGGAGAAACGGAAACGGAGTGTTAAAGATTGTATGGGAATATCGGTTTTTTTAACGGAAAATCATAATTATAGCTACTAAAAACAAATAAATGGGGGAGGGGGGGGGGGGGAGGGGAGATGGGTGTGACGGTGGCCTCGCCCTTAGTTACTTACTTTCTTCGTGGAGGTTTATTGTATTCCAGAATGCAGCTTAGCCTAAAGGAAATCGAGAAGGTTTATCGTCTTCCAGAATACAGCTCGGCCTTCGTCCTCGCCCACATTTACTAACTTTCATAAAGAAGGTTAATCCTCTTCCTTAACGCAGCTCGGCCTTCGGCCTGACCCATGGTTTATCCTCTTCCTAAACGGAGCTCGGCCTTCGGCATCGCCCTCAGTTACTTACTTTCTTCGAGAAGGTTCATAGTCTTCCTAAACGCAGCTCGGCCTTCAGCCTCGCTCTGTGTTACTTAGTTTCATCGAAAAAGTTTATCCTCTTCCTGAACGCAGCTCGGCCTTCGGCCTCGCCCTTAATTACTTTCTTTCTTAGAGATGGTTTATCGTCTTCCTGAACGCAGCTCGGCCTTCGGCCTCGCACTCAGTTACTTACTTTCATCAAGAAGGTTTATAGTCTTCCTGAACGCAGCTCGGCCTTCGGCCTCGCCCTCAGTTACTTACTTTCTTCGAGAAGGTTTATCCTCTTCCTGAACGCAGCTCGGCCTTCGGCTTCGCCCATAGTTACTTACTGTCTTCGAGAATGTTTATCGTCTTCCTGAACGCAGCTCGGCCTTCGGCTTCGCGTTTGTTACTTGCTTTCTTCGAGAAGGTTTATAGTCTTCCTGAACGCAGCTCGGCCTTCGGTCTCGCCCTCAGTTGCGTAATTTCTTCGAGAATATTTATGGTCTTCCTGAATGTAGCTCGGCCTTCGGCCTCGCCCTTAATTACTTACTTTCTTAGATAAGGTTTATCGTCTTCCTGAACGCAGCTCGGCCTTCGGCCTCGCCCTTAGTTACTTACTTTTTTCGAGAAGGTTTATAGTCTTCCTGAACGCAGCTCGGCCTTCGGCCTCGCCCTTAGTTACTTACTTTCTTCGAGAAGGTTTATAGTCTTCCTGAACGCAGCTCGGCCTTCGGCCTCGCCCTTAGTTACTTACTTTCTTCGAGAAGGTTTATAGTCTTCCTGAACGCAGCTCGGCCTTCGGCCTCGCCCTCAGTTACTTACTGTCTTCTTTGAAATACGAATTTCACGCGAGCGGAGCCGCGGGCTCAGCTAGTCTCGTATAAATGTCAACGCGAATCATACAATTGAGGAAACCATAAAAAAGAACGGTCTATTTCCAAAAAAACCCATCCTGACCCCTGCCAAATGGTTCGTGGGCCGGCCTGGAGTGGACGAAATATCCCACTTATTGCGGTGCCTCCTTTGTTTGATCTTCTTGTGATCTAATAAAGTGCTCAAGAGTCATTGTAGGCGGCGCGGGCGGGTGGGCAGATTGAGTAATGCATCCTTTGTGTGGACCGAAGACTTTATGTGTGTCATAATATTGTCGTCAGCGCTCGTGAATAATTTGGGGAGGCCATTGAAGGGAATAAATTAATGTTTTATGCGACGCAGCCTTAAATGCGGGAACTGTCTCATCAAGCAATCTCATGAAAGTTAAGATGAAAGAAATTATGTTTCATTTTATGGCAAACTAGCTTCTACCGCGAGCGGGTGAAGGAATTGGTAGATTTTTTCCGATTTCGTTCACTTCCGACCGCACTGGTCGGCTATCATGATTAATGGCGTGATGCTATATAGCCTATGACCTAACGGAGCTATGTCGCATTATATATTCAATTCAACGCTGCAAGCGAATAGGTTAAGCTGTTCTTGAGCTATAAGCAAACATACATACATATACACAAACACACACACAGACGGCAGAACATTATGTATGTAAGATAGAAACAGCAATGCGCTTCGTAAGAAATTACGAGCACAAAAGTATCAGTGTTAGGTCCAACAGGAACGTTAAATTATGGATGCAATGGACCATTTAGGAAATAAAATAGGGATGCAATGGACCATTTAGGAAATTTTCTAGGGTCGTTCCAGTATTGAGATTTCCTTTAATCTAAAAACTGATCCCCCCCTCACACCACCCCAATTCGAACGAAAATCCTGTACACGCGCCCGCAGTTAAATTGGTAATGACTTGTATCATTATGTTGAACCAAGGAGTTTTGAACCAGACCAGTCTTGCCGATCGGTGTGGCCCGATCCTTGTTCTGTGTGTTGAAATTGAATGTATCAATGTGCCCAGGTGTCATCTATGTTTAAAGCCAGTAATCAATTATAGAAGGAGGTGTTTGCCCGTCATTGGGGGTTTCTTTTTTATGGAAACTGAGACGGTTGGCTACATCACCAACAACATCCGTTATGTCAGCCCATGACACCGGGTGAACTTGGTACCACGTCAGTGCTTCCCTTCGGTCGTGCCGGCTACACTGAACTGGGCGGAAAACACAAACTATTTACATTACCGTTTCGACCGACCTTTCATTCAGTGCGGTGGTACCATTCCGGGCGGGCTAAACCCTACCACCTAGTAATATAAGAAGGGAGTCATATCCCTTAGTCGCCTTTAGGGGCTACACAATAGCTAGAAACTTTCTACTTTTGTATATACGAATGAAAATGTGTCAGACCTGTTGGCTAACCTTATAAATAAATAAACAGATACAGATTTTTGTCAGCCTCGATAGCTCAGTGGTGCAGACAGTCAACTGTCGCTATTGAATGTTAAGCAACGCTGGGTGCGGTCAGTGCTTGGATGGGTGACCGCTGACCGTTGGAGGCTGACCGAGGTTCGGATTCCTCGTAAAACTGTAGGTCCCTTCCCTCCTAATCTTACTTGGTGGTAGGGTTTAACCCGCCCAGGTTGGTACCACCGCACTGAATGAAACGTCGGTCAAAACGGCTATGTAAATAGTTTGTGTTTTCCGACCAGTTCAGTGTAGCCGGCACGATCAAAGGGGGAAGAACTGACATGGCACCTAGTTCACCCGGTGCTATGGGCTGACATCACGGACGTTGCAAGTGATGTAGCCAACCGTGTCAGATTCCATAAAAAAAAAAAAATTGGTGCTGAAACACAGTCACTATTGTCACTATTGATTGATTGAAACACAGTTCGAATCCTAAGTATCCTTGAACGGCGATGGCGCATTGCGAATGTGATCTTTGATATCGTCTTCCAGTCTCATGTGGCATTGGAATTCTATCTTCCACTCTGTGCGTGTAGTTCTAGCAAGCAATACATATTCGAAATAGTGTTTCGTTTATACTGTTAGCGAACCGCTGAATTCCTTGGGAGCAAAATTGTATACAGGGAATTTATTACAATTCTACCTTGTCGGATTATTTGAACGGCTTAAAAGGCCGAGTCTAAAGCCCGCTCACTGTTTGTTCGTCGGCGAAACTCGCTCGAAATGCTCCGCGGGCAGAGAATTAAAAACAATAGGAAGGCACTGGATTAAGACGAGCCGGAAGTTAACTTTCTCCATACAAAATCGTCTTTCGGCATTTATGTTTTCTAGACCCTTTAAACCTTATCCGATTTTTACAAAAAACATTCTTGTCTTAGGGACAGTTCAATCTACGTTCCTGTCATCTTTTTGTTTAGATGAAATATAACTACAACACCGGAGCTAAAAATGTATATTTCGACCGACACAAGTTGAATTTACTATTTTTTGATGTCACGAAGTTCATTAAGCTTTATGAGTCATCCATCACTTTAGATATTCAAAAAAATAAAATACAGGAACGTAGATTCGACTATCCTTATTACAACAATAAATGATTATACAAAGAATATACTTTATTACACAAATAATTGTGAAAATTAGATAAGGTTTAGAGGGGTAAAAAACATAAATGCCGAAAGACGATTTTGTCTTCCGTCTCGTCCGTCTGTCAGTGCTTTGGTCTTTTTGATCGTGCCAGCTACTGGACGGGACGGAAAGCCCAAAGTATTTCCATAGTCTCTTAAACCGGCTTTTATTTAGTGCGGTGGTATCAATCCGCACGGGTTAAACTCTATCACCTAAGTGCAAATAAAAAAAAAACAGATAAAATGAAACAAATAAGGCACGAAGACCCACCTGCTGCATGACTCGGCGGAAGGAATCTCCCGATTGGTGGCCCTTATTAAATATTATTATGAAGCCTGTGGCCCTTATTAAATATTATTATGAATTTAAAAACAATTAGGACGAAATTAGTTGAATCCTACGTATGGTAGAAGACAGCTCTCTAATATTGAATTCTTCGGCCGCGGACATATTGCAACAAAATGGGAAGGGTCCCACATTCATTTTACGAGACGCCGACGAAAAAAGCGAAGGGAATGCCACAACGTTTTATAACGTTATGCGAACGTCCGCCTTGCTATCGTCGACTCTCATCGCGTCCTCTTCATAGCGAGGCCTGTTTAAAGGCGGACCTAGGTAGATCTTGTTCTAGGGAGGAACACAAGGATTTTTTTTATCTGTAAACATCTATAACGGGACCACGGGACTGGAGTGAATTGCTATTTGGTAACTCGGCTACAATTAGAGCCGACCAACTAGTGAGGAGCAATGGAAGGGAACTGCAGTTTTACACCGGTTCCGAACGGTGAAACAGCAGGTATGCACGTATATTTACCTTATAAAAATCTTATTGGTACACGCCGACCGGATTCAAACCTCGGACCTCTCGCAAGAGGAGCCGAAGCCCAAAAAATTCGACCACCCGCCGCTTAATTCGAATCACGCAGAAAACCACAGAGCATCAAATACCTACCGCGCGCGCCCCCTACTAGAGGCGCCCTAAGCGATAATATTCGAAACCCAAAAACTACACGCAGTGCTGCTAGCGCTTCATATGTGTGTGTGTGCTAGTATCGACACTACACACAAAGAGGAGCAAGTTAGGCACACGCACAAAACAAATGCACACGCACAACACACATATGTAAGTCATAGACCACGCCCACAGGCTTCAACGGCTTTGTAGGGAAATCGCGCTCAGGGCGCCTCTAGGAGGGGGGGGGGGGGGGGGGGGGGGGGGGGGGGGGCATTTGATGCTCTGTGCAGAAAACGAAAGCAGCGCAATCTCAATGTTTGAATTTGGAACGCAACGAACGTGACTACGTCAGTTGTCTTTTGTTTTTGACAGATGATCAGATCAGCCATTTTGATTTCGTATTTTTTCCATAGGGCCCAAAGAATAATTATACGTCATTGATGGGGCCGACAAGGGTCAACCACAGCTCTAGGTCTAGAGGACGTGCCCAGCCACTACGCCTTCTAGGTCCGCTCTTGAGCCTAGTACAAGCAACTTCGTGCCTTGTGTGCGCTCGCTGATGCGGGTCCCTTGGGATCTTGAGAAGGAAATATTTTCCACAGTCTCGCAAATATTGGAAAGTGCTCGCACGCTTGTATTGTGCATAAATGATGTTTAGCAGTCGAGACGAAACGAGTTACATTTTTGGAGTGTCGAAGATGGTGTAGGGAACTCTTATGCGTTTGTCTGTCCGTTCGTCATATACCTCAAAATGCGAGAGGAGAGTTGATTGGTTTGCAATGTACACCACGACAGCAATGATGTACTCGTATCATGTATTCTCTTTGCACGACAGTTGCAATTATTCGGCCGGAAACCTAGGCCCAGCTGGAAACTGCAAGTTTGTAGATTTGGAGGCCAGCAGCGGCGTGAAATCTGGAGACCTGCTTCATGGGGTGAGTGACCTTAAACCCTTCAAGCTAGAAGTAAAGTGTGTCTATCTTATCCATCAATTAATTTTTTTTATATAATTTCAAAACTCCTTCATATACCCTATATTTCAAACTTGTAAATTACCGCCATAATTTTTTTTAAAGCGATGTTTTTTAACGCATTTTTGTGATGGGGACCTAACTCAGTAAAAGTGAAACGTCACGATAGTACGAACGGAAGTTGCAACGCTCCTCATTGGCTGGGGAGCACGTATAGTTGCCCTGAGCGATCTATGAGAGTTTCTTTGAAGTCGAATGATTGTTTAGTTGTTAGCTAGGTTGTGAAAGAATAAGTTGAAAGGAATATCGCATAGATGAAGCTATCCCCATCAAAATAAATTTTATTAATTAATAATTGGATTTTATGTACAAACCGTAAGAAGCTTCGCTTCTGTCGCTGTATCCCACGACACCTCACCTTTTTTTATCTCTGTAGGTATTCATGTACCTATTTTTAGGGTTCCGTATCCGGTACGGGACCCTATTACTAAGCCTACGCCGTCTGTCTGTCTGTCTGTCCGTCCGTCCGTCCGGTCGTCTGTCCGTCTGTCCGAGGGCTGTATCTCTTGAACCGTAATAGGTGGCCCGTTGAAGTTTTCACAGAATATGTGTTATTATGGCGGATATAAAAACAAATAATAAAAAATAGAAAAAGTAAAAAAAAATAAGGGAGGTTCCCATACATGAAACGTGTTTTTTTAATGTATTTTTGTGGTGTGGATACCCCTTCGGCCGCCTACTACGTAACCAGAGTTTCCTAACCGGTTTCGTACGAGGCCTTTTTATTGCTTGTACGTAACTATAATAGTTACGATGGAGGAAATGAATACCTCGGTTCGCGAGTCCGACTCGCACTTGGCCGGTCTTTTTTTCTATGTATATGTTTTCTTCTTGAATGATACTATATTTGTGTGCAAGAATTTTATAGATTCCAAAATAATAACCTTTAATGTTTACATCTTTAATACGTTCTGCTGTTTTCACCCCATTCATTCTGGTATTCACATTCTATTAATTTTAAAGAAAGCTTATTGACAAAATTCGAAAAAAAAGATTATCTGATCAAGACAAAATTATAATTTCTGAGGAAATGATAACAGAAAAACTACAATCGCGCCGGTAATCCGGCGTAAAAAAGTAATTTGATAACAGAAGTAATTTGATTTGTCAGTCTCGCTCGGTAGCTCAGTGGTGCGGTCGGTCGACTGTTTTTAAACAACGTTGAGCGCGGTCAGTTCTTGGATGGATGACTGGACCAGTTCCACGTAAAGCTGTAGGTCCCTTCCCTTCTTACCTTACTAGGTGGTAGAGTTTATCCCGCCCGGGTTGATACCACCGCACTGAATGAAACGTCGGTCGAAACGGCTATGTAAATAGTTCGTGTTTTCCGTCCGGTTCAGTGTAGCCGACATGAAATGAAAGGAAGCACTGACATGCCACCGAGTTCACCCCTCACATCCCTGACATCACGGATGTTGTAGGTGATGTAACCAACCGTGTCAGTTTCCATAAAAAAAAATTAATAAAAAAAAACAGAAAATATTTCCTGCACACAGGAGTGCGTACTTTGCCGGTTTTCATTCTCGCTCATGAGCTCGAATCGTTCCACGGAAAGCCGCAGACGAAAATGTGGCAAAAACGAAAGTGACGTCAGGAGGGAGAGGGGAGCAACTTTGCGACGATTGTTGTCATATCCAGTTACCATAGGAGTGTAGGGGGAGCGACAGTAATACTGCGCTCCTCTCGGAGGAAGCGAGCGAAGTAACCTCGGTGATTCGACCTAATATTATTTGCAATATCTTGTTTTCTTCTGGTTTTTATCCGACGGTGGTGGAGCGAAAACGAGGGAAACTTCGCACTCTTTTATACCATCACATATTAATGTTTTTTTAGGTATACGTAGGTACCTCAAAAGAGACAAAAACGAAACCCATAAAGGAACACTTTCGTGTCTATCTGACTGTCTGTCTGTCCGTCTGTCACAGATTATTTTCGATTAAAAAAATGCCGGCCTGACATAACCTCAAATAAGTCACGCCTAACAGCTAACTCGACCATTTTAAATTTATTTACCCTACTTTTGTATTCAAGGATTCGCCATCCATGATGCGCATATCTCTATGACACGGGTGTTAATATTTTTTTGTATCAGATTCAATTTTGATCCCTGTGACTTGCATAATGGGGCGACCATAAAGTATAACTGATAAGTGAACGAACATGTTATGTTGAAGATAGTGAACAGAAAAAACCACACAATATAGCTACTCGTAATACAATTTTTAAAACAACTGCAGTGAGCCTAATACTCGTAATTACTCCAAGTTCAATTTTCTTGCTGCGTCCTACGAATACACTTGTGCCTGTGTAGTACGACCAAGTCCCCCACCGGACGGATCTTCAAGTCTATAAACATCTCCTATTATATCTTACAAAGGACCAACTGTCTCTCCCTTTAGTCGGGGCCAGGCCATTGTTCGTCAGTTCGATTCCAAGTATAGCAGGACGCAAACTTCGCATCGCGCGAACACTGTACGTTGTACACAACAAAAATGCATCCTGCAACAAAAATCCTGGTCGGGACGTATTTTTTCTTTTCGTTTTTGGCTTTGTATTTATCTAAAGAAGAAATAAAAATTCACTGGTTTACTGTACTACGTAGACGGGCGTCGTCGTGTTCCTTGCTCCCTTTCTCTCCTCCCTTTCGCTTCTCCATCCCTAGTTTCTGGTGGGATAGCGCTGGGGTCACTGGTGAGAAGCAGCACATATATTGTTTTGTCGAAGAATGTTCAACTGCCAGATAAGCATGCAACGTACACATACATGCACACTGCACAGCGCTTCATACGTTTTTTTTTATTAATGACACGGTTGGCTACGTCACCTACAGAATCAGATTCTGATATTTATTTCGCCATAAACTACATACAACATTAACAATATTTCATTGAGAAATATGCATATTCAGTATGGTTCGTCATAATATTTTTTTTGTCATGTTCCGTTCCATCCATAAGGAAGAACCGTGCAAGAAACCTTATAGAGCGTTTTTTTTTCTTCAATATAACATACAACATCGGCGATGTCAGTCCATAACACCTTGGTAAACTAGGTGCCATGTCAGTGCTTCCCTTTGGTCGTTCCGGCTCACACAGTGCGTCACTAGTACAGCATTACTTGTACGTACAAGTTACATGTGCGCACAGGGACCGCGTGTTTTACTTTTCGTCTTACATAACTTGGAATAGAGCCGCCGAGAACGTTTTCATTGTGTTTAGTACGAGACGGGACAACAACGTAGAGACACGCACGCTTAGACGGGCAACAACGATAGGAGCATGGAAATTAAAACCCAGAAAGGGTATTGCCGTTCATAGCGTATGTAGGTACCTTTTTTATATTTTTTTAGGGTTCCGTATCTCAAAGGAGGAAAAAACGGAACCCTTATACGATCACTTTGTTGTCCGTCTGGCTGGCTGGCTGTCTATCGGTCTGTCAAGACCTTTTTCTTTGGAACGGATAGAGGTATCAAGTTGAAATTAATATCAAATACTAAGGTCTACCTACGTTTCCTCAGAGGTGTCACGGAATAAATAGGTATATTTGTACCGTGTGGGGCCGGTACATTAAAAGAATAACCCCACTGCATTTCTCCCCGTGCATGTCGTAAAAGGCGACTAAGGGATATGACTCCCTTCTTATATTACTAGGTGGTAGGGTTTAACCCGTCCGGGTTGGTACCACCGCACTGAATGAAAGGTCGGTCGAAACGGCTATGTAAATAGTTTGTGTTTTCTGTCCAGTTCAGTGTAGCCGGCACGACCGAAGGGAAGCGCTGACGTGGCACCAAGTTCACCCGGTGTTATGGGCTGACATCACGGATGTTGTAGGTGATGTAGCCAACCGTGTCAGTTTCAATAAAAAAAAAAAAAAAAAAAAAAAAAAAATTTTTTTGCATATTTCAACTGCACGAATGTCTGACAGTCAAACCATTGGTGTATTTTTTATTTAGGCGTTTCGTGATTTTTCCAAAACACAATAATTTTTGTACATACATAATACAAATATATTGTGTGACGGTACGGAACCCTCGGGGCACGAGACCAACTCCTACTTGGCGACTTTTTTTATTGAAAGCGCGAAATATGGCACCGAGCCACCCATAAGGTGTCTAACGACACCCCGCAGGGTTGCGAATGCCATGCCGGCCTGACAGGAGCCTTTTCACGCCCCTTTTCAAAAACCCCAGGCTGTACTTTTTTTTTTTTTTTATTGAAACTGACACGATTGGCTACATCACCTACAACATCCGTGATGTCAGCCCATAACACCGGGTGAACTTGGTGCCACGTCAGTGCTTCCCTTCGGTCGTGCCGGCTACACTGAACTGGACGGAAAACACAAACTATTTACATAGCCGTTTCGACCGACCTTTCATTCAGTCCGGTGGTACCAACCCGGGCGGGATAAACCCTACCACCTAGTAATATAAGAAGGGAGTCATATCCCTTAGTCGCCTTTACTAGTTCGCCTTTACCGGCGTACTTGGGACGAAATAGATGGGCAGGGAGGGGAGTGCGTTCCACATTTTCCCGGTTCTGTGAATAAAAGACCTACAGAACCGGTTGACCTACAGAATCGACCTACCACGGATGCGCATCCGTGGTAGGTCGATTGAATTATTTCTCCTCCTCTATAAGATTATGCCCTTTCCATGAATATATGTCCAGCGGGATGCGCGTATGTGACACGAATTCTCCAACTCAAGAGGTCGACTGCGACGAATGGAATAAATCAGAATTGTTCAAATTGCGTCACAGGGATCCCGAATATAACCTCCATGTTTTATATAAAACCTTGCTTTCTATTTTTTTTTTTAAACTCACACGGTTGGCTACCTCACCTACTACATCCGTTATTTCAGCTCATAACACCTTGGCGAAATATATTATATGAAGTGAGGTATTTTTTTTTTTTTTTTTTTTTTTATGGAAACTGACACGGTTGGCTACATCACCTACAACATCCGTGATGTCAGCCCATAACACCGGGTGAACTAGGTGCTATGTCAGTGCTTCCCTTCATTTCGCGCCGGCTACACTGAACTGGACGGAAAACACGAACTATTTACATAGCCGTTTCGACCGACGTTTCGCTCAGTGCGGTGGTACCAACCCGGCCGGGATAAACCCTACCACCCAGTAAGGTAAGAAGGGAAGGGACCTACAGTTTAACGTGGAATCCGAACCACGGTCAGCCTCCAACGGTCGGGCGGTCACCCATCCAATAACTGACCGCACCACTGCTGCCGAGGCTGACCATCCCTTAGTCGACTTTTACGACATGCGACGGGGAGAGATGCAGTGGGGCTATTCTTTTTAAGTACCGACCCCACACGGTACTTATTATAGGTATATTATATTATAATATTTATGTTTCTTATTGTATATAGGTATGTAATTATGTATGACTAACATATTATACGAGTATTGTACAATTTCAACGATATTACTCGTACATATACATACGGACCGAATTAATAACCTCCTTTTTTATTATTTATTTGAAAACTCGGTTAAAAAAGTATTGCTTTTCTTTATGAAATACCAAACCAACATAAAACACACATCAATATAAGTACTTACACATGTTTAAACTCACGAAGGCGGGCAAGCCATACTTGTAGTTGTGTATTAGTTACTTACCGTTACTTACCGCGGATGCGTACCAATCGGTTCTGCAGATCCTTTCTCCACAGAACCGGCAAACTCTGGAACGCTCTACCTGCCCACATATTTCCCCCCAAGTATAGTCTCGGGTCCTTCAAGAGAGGCGTGAATGGGCACCTGTCAGGCCGGCATGGCATTCGCAGCCCCCGCATGCGTCCGAATGTCCATGGGCGTCGCTAGACACCTTATGGGTGACTCGGCGCCACATGTCGCGCTTAGTATAAAAAAAAAAAATTAGTATGTATGAAAAATACACGCGCGCTTGTGTGTGACGCGCGGCTCGGCCGTTACTGAGCTACTGCTGAGCCCTAAGGCTATTTAGCGTGATGGTATATAGCCTATATGTTATTCTTATGTATAAGCTATAGTACTGCAAACAGCACTACAGTGTTTTATCTCACGAGCGCGGGTGAGCCATACTTGTAGTTGTAATGCGTATATAGACACGCCCTCCTGTGAAGTCCTGTGTGTGTAGCGTTAGCGCAGGTAGCGCTCCCGAGCTTACGCAGACAAAGACAGTGTGCGTGTATATTTACACACACACAAGCGTAGCTCACCCGCGCTCGTGAGATAAAACATCTGTACCGGTAGTGAAGCTTGGTAGTGCAGTGTGGAAGGAACGATGAAAATCCGTTCAGTAGTTTTTGCGTGAAAGAGGAACAAAGATCGATACATCCATCCATCCTCACAAACTTTCGCGTTTATAATATTAGTAGGATAAACAATGTAATGAAATGAAAATGAAATGAAAATATACTGTATTGCACAAAAAGTGACAAAAGGCGAACTTAAAGCCTAAGGGCATTATCTGCCAGTCATACCTGGGATTGTGAGTAGGGTAGATGGGTATGCGGAAAATTAAATGAGAGAATTTTTTTAAGAGTATAAAAATAAACAATAAAACATAGATAATAGTAATACAATAACATACAACTAAATACATTCGTGACATACATACAGATAACGTGTACATAAAATATACACTCACAAGTAAAACCCGCCCGCGTTCGTGAGATAAAACAGCTGTAGTACATAATGTTTGTAGCCCGTTCAGTTCTCAAGTTTACGCGTTCTTTAAATGCTACGGAAGTCCCCTTTTTATACAAAACATGCTAAAAATCTCGCTCCGCTCAACTTTTAACAAGATATTTTGTTTAAACGCGGGACAGGTCCATCATTGCGACGGCTTACTTGATGGTTACAAAGTTTTACGTGGAAGCTCCCACTTTGGGCAACATTTTTAGGGTTCCGTGTCCGGTACGGGACCCTATTACTAAGCCTGTCTGTCTGTCTGTCCGTCCGTCCGTCTGTCTGTCCGAGGGCTGTATCTCTTGAACCGTAATAGGTAGCCCGTTGACATTTTCACAGAATATGTGTTATTATGGCCGATATAACAACAAATAATAAATATAAGAAAAAGTGAAAAATTCACGGGGGCTCCAATAGAAGAAACCAAAAAGTGTATGCGCGCGCGCTATCTACCGAATAGATTGTGAAGCATTTTAACTAATCATGACATTTAACTAATAATATAAAGCATTTCATAACACGCCATAGATAGCGTGAGTGGCGCTAATCATGACATGGCGATAAGGCACCCTCGGTGCGCGAGTTCGACTCGCACTTGGCCGTTTTTTTTTTCTTTAGTCACCTTCTCTTTGGGGGATTAAAGTCTCGTTCGGTGCAAATAATATTGTAATCTGAATATTTTAATATGAAAACCGGCCAAGTGCGAGTCGGACTCCCGTGCCGAGGGTTTCGTACCACCACACAATATAATGGTGTTATGTATGTACGAAAAAAAATGTTTTTTTATTCAGCTCGTGATCCTTATCGCTCATGTTAGCGCGAGTCCGATTATAGCCGGTTTTTTGTTATTTATTGTTTTATTTTAGAGTTTGAACTATCACACCAAAATGTGATGCTTGTATTAATGTATTACCGTTTTTACGATAAAGCGTGCGCGGTATGGCACCTACCTTCTCGGAGGTGATATTGGCTGGTCGGAGCATGCGATTTGGCCCCTCCAACTCAGCCACCCATACCGGATTACATAAAAAAAAAAAACAAAAAAACGTTGAAAAACACTTTTTATGTATGGGGACTTCCTTAATTTTTACTTTTTTTTATTTTTTATTACTATATCTTTTGTGAAAAAATTAACAAGCTTACCTATAACAGTTCAAAATATACAGAGACGGCGGCGTAAGCTTAGTAATAGGGCCCCTTATGGAACCCTAAAAAAGAAAGGCAATGGCCCCGCAAAAATTATGAATACTAAAATTTACATCTAAAAACATTTTTACCAACACACACAAATTCTGATTGTTCATTGTCCAATAGAGTGCGTCGTCAGCGAACTTTAAAAAATTACAAGAGTCAGCCCGGGACCCTCTCGTTTCCCTCTCCCTCCTTCCCTCCTACTCAGCACGAATCTGGCTGTATATTATCAGTTTGCTCTACTTTCTAAGTGTACGAGTACAATAATTTTAAGAAACGCTTTCGCAATATTGGGTTCGTCACCTTTAGAATTGGACAGTGACGAAAGCGAAACGAAATTTACGAAAGTCCATAAACGGATGTAAATTCAATTTATAAACAATACGAACTCTAATTTGTAATTGTCAGCGTCTTTTCGGCGAGTTTAATTCGGAACATCGTTCAAATTTCTAAATTCGAAATTTCGTGCAAAAATTCTGTTTAAAATGCCTTTAATATTATTTCTATGTTGCAGCCGCCGACCACTAAGCCGAAATGTAACGACCCATCTCAAACGCGAGGGATAAACAAAAATTGGGAAAATAGAAACGTTATAACTGCTATTGAAATATTGCTGTGCTATTCTGCCTCGACTTTTAAAATTTAAATTTCGAATAGAACCGGAAACACACGGGCGGGGCGGCGAGCGCTAGCTTACGAAGTTCCAAATTTGAATCTTCCATCCGCGCTCCTCCATCTCAAGTCCCAAGCGAGAGCTCTGATTACGAAAGCGACGACTATAACGCAACGTGAAACAAAATAGTGGAAACAAATAGAACCTTGTAAAACTCATACTCGTTCACCGCCTGAGGTATTTTCAATGGGAACGTACCTACAAGCCAGTGAATATGACAAGGTACTACCGATGTATTTCCGCTTTCAGAGAACATTTTACATAACTCTGCAGATTTAATTCTCGCGGCTCACGCGATCCTTCACCGTTTAATTTGTGGCAAAACTCTCGGTGACTCCGAGTGCTGTTTGTTGGTGCTTGACGTAAGGTTGCGAAAGCGACGCGACGACGGGGTGCTCAATGTCAAGGCACGGGCATCGCGAAGTTGGAGGTTCAAAACCGCGGATGCGTACCTATGTACCTGTTCTGCAGATCTTTCCTCCACAGAACTGGTAAACTCTGGAACGCTCTCCCTGTCCACATATTTTATATTTGGATTAAAGCTGAAGATGAAATTATATTCTAATTCAAATTCAAATTTTTATTTACTCACAAAACAACATTTAACATTATTATACAATATAAATATATATAAAAAAAAATGAAAAGAAATTAATCCACGGATGAACCCCTGTCCCCTAAACTAGCGCAAACCGTATTATAAGGGGCAGGGAACTGTCGATGCTTACTAAAGCCGCGTCGCTTGCTAATGTTTTTTTTTCGAAACATTACACAGAAACATCGAAAAATTGAGGCGTGGCCATACACATTTGTATGAAAACCAATGTTTTTTGTGTAATTTTTCTTGTGTAATGTTTCGAAAAAACATGCGCAGGAGACGCAGCTTCACATGTATAAGGTGTTTCGTTAGTCATGTCAATAACTGCGGGATGGTTACACACACACTCAAATAAACAGGGCACGCAAAAAAATTATATGTTATTGCATTACTTTTCGAGAAATTTAACAAAACATGTATGCTACCTAAACATTAACCTGTGTGTAACAATAGGTAACATGCATTGTACGGGGTCAATGACCGTATTATGTTCAAACGCAGAACAGCTGTTTGTTGTAAGTGAGTCACAAGGTCACTATGATTGGTTTTTACAGCTACTTATTTGATTTTATTTTTGATAGGAGAAAAAATGTTCCTGTAAACATATGTTTTTTTTTTGCGTAAAGTGTTTGTTTGAGTGCGTATGTAACCCTCCCGAAATTATTGACATGACTAACGAAACACCTTATATAGTAAACAATAAATGACAAACAATCAACAATGAAGACGCCGCTAGTCGCTGTTCAGTGAAAACTACGTAATAATAATAAGGAAGAATTTTCTACAGTTACCCCGCCCATCATCCCTCTCCCGCCCCTCAGGTGTTCCCTAACCAAACCACAACTTTGTCTTAGCAAAGGAGTATTTTGTTCGCCTTTCCTTTGATCATGCTGCACGGATCGCGTTTCAGGTTTAAACTTATCGGTTTCAGCAAATAGTTGAAAATGTGGAAAGGGCATTGATGAAGATGAAAGGCCGAGAATGACTCAATAATTTTTGTGATTGAATGACTAAATTCTAAATGTTGAGCGGTCTGGGCGTCGCCGTCGGCTTCTTTTGCGAGAGGTCCTAGGTTCGAATTCAACCGGTGTGTACCAATATTTTTTTTTATAGAGAGTAATACTTATTTATTTAGAGAGTAATAATTACTTATTCTCACCTTAGCACGGTACTTCCACCGAGTAATGCAGCCGGTGGGTCTTCGTGCCTTACTTGCTGCTTGATCGATTTAATCGAATACTTTGCGAAACGTGGTAGTCGGTGTTGTGCTGTAATTGACCAGAGTTCTTGGAGCACAACACCGATTACTTTGCTTACCCCGATCAAATTAAATAGCAAGTAATACAAATATTTACAAAAAAATACGAAAATCGAGTATTGCCCATTTATCGCCCTATCTTACAGTTCACATCTAAAGCATAGTACCATTCGTAATGGTACAACACGTCAGCCTCACCTTTTTCAGCCTCGATAGCTCAGTGGTGCAGACAGTCAACTGTCGCTATTGAATGTTAAGCAACGCTGGGTGCGGTCAGTACTTGGATGGGTGACCGCTGACCGTTGGAGGCTGACCGAGGTTCGGATTCCTCGTAAAACTGTAGGTCCCTTCCCTCCTAATCTTACTTGGTGGTAGGGTTTAACCCGCCCGGGTTGGTATCACCGCACTGAATGATACGTCGGTCGAAACGGCTATGTAAATAGTTTGTGTTTTCCGACCAGTTCAGTGTAGCCGGCACGATCAAAGGGGGAGGCACTGACATGGCACCTAGTTCACCCGGTGTTATGGGCTGACATCACGGATGTTGTAGGTGATGTAGCCAACCGTGTCAGTTTCCATTAAAAAAAAACACGTTCCATTCAGGTTTACCGCTGACACTGGGACGGTCATACCAGCTCACGAGTCAAGAAGCTTCTTGACTCGTGCTCCAGCTTATGCATTCCACGGAGGCAAACTTGAATGGGACGGCGTGTACGTCAGTAGGAGTCAGCCATCGTTTATGGGTCTACTGCTGGACATATCCCTCTCAATTTTTTATCCACTCTTCCCGGGCTTCAGCACCTTCAGCGCTTCTTAAGACGAGACGTAAGTTAACTTTATCCATACAAAATCGTCTTGCGGCGTTTATGTTTTTTACCCCCCCTGAACCTTATCCGATTTTTTACAATATTTTTTTTTTTTTTGTAATAAGGACAGTCGAATCTACGTTTCCGTCTTTTTGTTATTTGAATATCTAAAGTCATACCTCAATAAAGCTTAATGAACTTCTTGACATAAAAAAATAAAAAAAATAAAATGTTTTCGGTCGAAATAATTTTTTTAGCTCCGGTGTTGTATATATTTTCATCTAAACAAAAACGACAATGACAGGAACGTAGACAGGACTGTCCTTAAGAAAAAAAATTTGTAAAAATCGCATAAGGTTTAGGGGGCTAGAAAACATAAATGCCGAAAGACGATTTTGTATGGAGAAAGTTAACATTCGTCTCGTTTAAGACGAGACGAATGTTAACTTTTCTTTTAACTTTTCACTCCGTTTCTTTTCTTCCCACACTGTCGGCGAGGTGATTATATGTCTACGCTTTTTACGCAAGAAGACTCGACCGACGACGGTAGAGAGCGTTTCAACTAAAAGTTCCCTTCGCCGTTATGTTGGCTCCACTGTCAGTGTCACTGTCAGTGCTTAAATTCTTGTTGCCAGATTGTGAAGATTATATTACCTAATAATGTAAGCGGTATTTACCGTATAATAAATACGGTAAATACCGATAATTACGGGTAAATCTGTACACATAGCAACCCTCAACGCTGTTTTGACAGATAGAAAGTGGAGCCAACATGACGGCGAAGGGAACTTTTAGTTGAAACGCTCTCTACAAAATGTAGTAAGGACTTAACACTACTCACACGAGAGCCTACGACCACAGCTGCATATCTCAGTCCGCGAGTGTCTCCGCTCTCCGGAGACTGGCTTCGAGATTCCCTTATTTACAAGGCCCGTGTGATTTGTACGACTTGCTTGTTTCTTTCCGCGCAGCGTGACTCGAATCGCGATGTCCTCGGGCTTCAGAATTCATTTACATTTAAATTTTGAAGGCAGTGCGCCGAGAGGGAACGGCAATTCGGCGAGACGCCCCGGCGATATTAGCTCTTGATTTGTTTTGCTTGAGACAATTTCGTATTGTTGGCTTGTAGTCGGCGTATAGCTTCGGTGGGTACATAGAGTTGGGAGTATCCAGAAGAAGCGAAATCTCAAATTAATTCACAGCTTAGTAATAAAGAAAACATGGAAGCAGCATTCCATACAACTTATAAATATAGCCCAGTAGAAAAGAATAGAATAGTAATTTATTCAATTGTACATACATCTATTATCATCACACATTAACACATTTTTTTTTATGGAAACTGACACGGTTGGCTACATCACCTTCAACATCCGTGATATCAGCCCATAACACCGGGTGCACTTGGTGCCACGTCAGTGCTTCCCTTCGGTCGTGCCGGCTAGACTGAACTGGATGGAAAACACAAACTGTTTACATAGCCGTTTCGACCGACCTTTCGTTCAGTGCGGTGGTACCAACCCGGGCGGGTTAAACCCTACCAACTAGTGATATAAGAAGGGAGTCATATCCCTTAGTCGCCTTTTACGACATACACGGGGAGAGATGCAGTGGGGCTATTCTTTTATATAGAGCATACATTGTACAGAAGAAAAAGTGTAGGCGCAATAACGCATACATGCGCACTTGACGTATGAAATATTTAAACTGAAAGTGCTCTCTATAAGGGGCTCGACTCTGAAGGTGCCATTTAGACACAGATTTGCGCTCGTCTTTCCTATGTCGCACGGCGAAAATATGGAACGGTCTTCCGGCGAGTGTTTATAACCTGGTGGATTTTCCCCACCGCCTATAACCTGGGAGTCTTCAAAAAGTGTGTTAATAAATTAGACAACGACCTCTTTGTCCGCCTTGTAGCTGGCATGGCGTCTCTCTGGGCGTAGTTTCGCGAGGAGTGGTGATATTGGCTGTGTCTTAACCTGCCTTTAAAGTTTAGGGCATAGCTATATAGTATATAAAAAAAAATCACAGATCTGCATGCATTACACATGACCTTCGAGTACATTGGAAATGACTTCTAGTCGAAGACGGCTATTTTAAGCGGTTTTGTGCGATTTTCTCAAAAACTCTCAAACTTTTTTTTTTCAACACCTTGTAGCCCTCGTCGATACGCGTCATTTGACATCCTAAATATTCACGTAGCTTTAAAACTCACGACACCAGGGCGAATTCGCACTCTCGCTGGAAATCTGGGACTATACTGAAGCGATCGAAAAGACATTTTCAATGTCCACAAATAAAATCTCCTCCCTCTGAATATTCCTAATTCTATGCTTCGGTTGAGATCTGGTGTCGCGCGGCAGACTTGCCTTCTGCTATTATGGTTTGATTTCGCGAGTACCTACCTACATGAGCAGTATGGACGAATATTTATTATGAAATTCGCCAAGCATTTTGGCGCAGCTCAAGCTACAGAATCACCCCTGTAAATGTTGGTGTAGTCATTGCTCAAGCGAATAAGATTTATCGCACACATACTGTTTTAATGGTTTTATTCCAAAACTACGAATTGAAACAAAAAGTAAAAAACTATCGATATAGATAATACAATATAATCAAAGAGGTAAAACACGTTTTTTCGAAGTCTTACTTAAATCAAGTTACATGCAATACCTTTTATAAGTAAATTCAGTGGTATATTTTCACGATTTTTAGGGTTTTCGCAAAAGAGGGAAAAAAGGAACCCTTATAGGATCACACTCGTGTCTGTCTGTCTGTCCGTGTGTCACAGCTTATTTTCTCCGATTCTACTTGACGAAAAAGTTTTTCTAACATACTCGTATATACAGCTTGATGACCCAATAACGAATGTATAGCGTGGGGGACAAATTGGAAAGTTAAAAAAAATCTTTTTTTTCAATTGCATGATGTGGCATATCGACGGAAAGAGCTCGTTATAAGGCATACAAATATATATTTTTTTAATAATTTTAAAATGTAGATATTAAAAAATTATATATGAAAATCGAGCATCCCCATATCTCCAAAACTATTGTGTCAAACATTTTGAAAAAAAATATTGGGAAAACGAAAATGATACGGAACCCTCTCCAAGCGAGTTCGAATCGCACTTTTTTTCTATCGAGGGAAGTTAATCAAATCGTGTTTTTAATAATCTATAGATCGGATATAATATTAAAACATGATTAAAACTGAATATGTCAGTTGAGTAATATTTGACGGTGCATCGCTCACAAAAGCGGAGTTTCACATTGTATGCAGCTTTAAAAGAGCTGAGAGATTTACTCACAGTGCGATTTCCAAGATTGTGCACCCTACAGTTGAGATAATATTAAAACATGATTAAAAATGAATATGTGAGTTGATTAATGTTGATGCTACATCGCTCAGAAAGAGCGGCGTTTCACATTGTATGCAGCAATAAAAGAACTGAGAGATTTACTCACAGTGCGATTTCCAAGATTGTGCACCCTACAGTTGAGATAATACTAAAACATGATTAAAAATGAATATGTGAGTTGATTAATGTTGATGCTACATCGCTCAGAAAGAGCGGAGTTTCACATTGTATGCAGCAATAAAAGAGCTGAGAGATTTACTCACAGTGCGATTTCCAAGATTGTGCACCCTACAGTTGAGCTGGGCGGACTTGCCCACGAGCGCGGTGACGTTACGCGACGCCGTCAGGTCGAACCTCGGGCCGTGGTCGAGTGGCCTGTCGTGTTCTTCCGTGTAGTCGACTCCGGGTAACCCGCTGTTGCCCGGGTCGGCCATGTTGTGTTGGACGTCGCGGTTCGTCCGGGTGTCACCGTGGATGTTGTTTCCGGTGCAACCTGGGGGCAAAAGGAATATTTTTAGACAATCATGAGTGTTATCAAATTATGTATGTACATACGTTCCTTTATTAAATAACTTAAGTAAAAATAAAAGATATATTCAATAAAATTTAACTCAAAAATAATTAATATCATATCAAATAAAAATTAACTAAAACGGGGGGGTTCAACCCCCAATCCCGAAACCACCTAAAAATGTTTCTAGCCAGCACTGGCGGCTATTCCTAAAGTGCGCTCGTGCGCCGCACTACCATACCACGAGAAGTCTTCACTTCACTCAAAATAAATAATATCTTACAATATACCTACATTAAAACCATAAAGATCGTACTCCAAATAAATACGAATGTGAATTCGACCTTATTTTATAGATCACAAGACACTTTTTTGCGAGTAAACGCGCGCCCCGTGCGGAATCGGAGAGCGCACGCGGGTCTCCCATGCTGAATGTATGGAGATCGGCAAAACACCGCTGGCGCGTGAGACAAAAGATACTTCATAGAAACAGTATGGGCCGAAATGGAGTTCTGGGTGCGGCGCACGAGCGACAAACAAGGACGCTATATCGTGAATAGCCGCGCGTGCGACGCGTCGCGTCGCGAGCGATTCGTTTTGCACGAGTCCGTCTGTCTAGCTAGAGTCAGCGCGCTGTCATGTGATGTCACATACCCGTTAGCGCGCGAATATTTAAAATGGGATATGGTTAGGTTTTGTGTTTTCTGTGTGATACTGTGAATTAAGTGGTGCCGATATTTGCCTAAGCGTTGGTTAAAGGTAAGGCTTTACAATCAGGTGATCCCGGGTTCAATTCCTACTTTTCAAATGCTTTTATTTTTTTTATATATTTTTTTTTAGTATTTTTGGGGCATTACTACTGTTTTCTTTTTTATTTAAAGCTGCAGTAGTGTTGTGGTCTATGGATGTTTTCATAAAGGTACTAAAATTAGTTAAAAAAGTTGTTTGGATTTCTTTTCTTGTTTTTTGCAACTCATTGAGTGTCTTGAGAATATTCATACTAGGTACGTACATGATTATTAAACGCAGGCATTTAAAAAAATCGGAAGTCCCGATCTTAAAATAACATGGGGGGAATGTGTTGGGTAATTTGGTATTTAAGTAGGTAGGTACTTAGCGCACTACCGGTCACTGAAGTCACCAGCCGCCACTGCTAGCCAGTATTGGAATTTCCTTTGATCAAAACTGAAATCCGTTCCCCCCCAAGTACAGTCTCAGGACCTTCAAAAGGGGCGTGAATAAGCACCTGTCAGGCAGGCGGCGTGGCATTCGCAACCCCCGCATACGACCTCGCATACGACCGAGTGTTCACGGGTATCGTTAGACAGTTTATAGGTAGGTATCTCTCGGCGTCACATGTCGCGCTTTCAATAAAAAATTCACAGATTTCGTGCCTTACACGACTATCGAGCACATTGAAAATGAATCTACGGAATTCGAAAAAATATTGTCGCTGAGCGACACGAGAAAGTCGGGATAAGGAAAAGGTTAGTTGGGTTCTGATGATGGAGCCGGAAGGAAGCCATAGGAACTCCTAAACTACACATGATAAGCACCATATTTGGGCTCGTTGGATATAGGAATATAGGAATACAGGATAGGTTAGAAGATGCGTCGCCGACGCATCTTCTAACCTAACCTATATTCTTATCTTCTATATCTTTATATTATATTTTTTATATTTGATATTTGTTACTTTAGTTAGACATAATGTCAAGCTTATCTGTTTTTCTGTCTAAATTTTAGTTTAAATTTTTTAAGCTGCTTGTGTTTTTGGAAAATCATAAAAAATATATAAATATAATAATTTTTTTTATTTTGTTGAATTCATTTTCAATGCGACGCATCTTCTAACCTAACCTATATTTCTATATTCCTATATCCAACGAGCCCAAATATGGTGGATTTATCATGTGTAGTTTAGGAGTTCCTATGGCTTCCTTCCGGCTCCATCATCAGGACCCTGGAAATAACATATGACTAGAGTACTTGCGAAGACAAATCCAACGAGCCCAAACACGGTTGATTTATCATGTGTGGTTTAGAAGTTCCTATGGCTTCATTCCGGCTCCATCATCAGGACCCTGGACATCATATATGACAAGAGTACTTGCAAAGACAAATCCAACGAGCCCAAACACGATGGGCTTATCATGTGCAGTTTAGGAGTTCCTATGGCTTCCTTCCGGCTCCTTCATCAGACCCCAACTAACCTTTTCCTTATCCCGACTTTCTCGTGTCGCTCAGCGACAATATTTTTTCCAATTCCGTAGATTCATTTGCAATGTGCTCGATAGTCGTGCGAGGCACGAAATCTGTGAATTTCTTTTTTCAGAAAGGTTGAGCTACAGGGCAAACCCTTAACCCGATCGTCTTTGTTTTAGGCTCAAATTGTAGCTGACTAAACTGTCCAGACGACTTTTCTCAAATTTTTAATATCATTCTTCGGTTCCAAAATATCGAGCGCCAAAATAAAAAATTCGGAAAAAATTTAATGATTTTTTCACTATTTCGGCCATAACTTTTTTCGTTTTTTACTTTCTCGAATAATTATTTTTGCACCTTACAGCTCTCATAAATACGCGTCTTTTGAGCCTTTTTTGAATATCATATCTTCACAACTCTCCGAGATATAAGGGGATCGCACTTTTACGTGAAATCGGGGCCTATACTGAAACGAACCAAAAGACATTTTCAATGTCAAAAAGTCAAAACCAAAAAAAACCATGATTAAGTAAAACCATCCCGATAAATTCCTATTATATTTGAGAAAATTACATCTACATAAATCGCTTCAACAGTCTTCAAGTTTAGTTTAGCAGTAGAGATGAGACTCTTATCTGTCTACTGTCCTACAATCAAGTTCTACAATACAGGAATGGAATTGCAACGTATAAAAAGGATGTGCAGCGCATAAAACTGCCTTTGTGAAAGCTGAAATTGCTACACAGTTACGCTTCCAGAACTTCTATTGAGGTTGGTTCGAATTTTCGAACTTCGAATTCCGACGACAACGCGCGGTGATAAACAGGATGTTTACAGAATGAAATTGGGAAGGGCATTTTCTATTTAAAATAACGTTTCCTGCTATCATTCTTAGTGTTACCAAAATTCATATCACTCTTGTCATCACTCCGTCCTATCCGACATCCGTTCGTCTGCCACAAGCTCCCAGAGACAAACGGTACTTGCTAGAGACTTGAAATTTAGCATAATTAAAGCGGAAAGACATACCTACTATAATTTTTAGAAGGACTTTGAAAATCAATATAATAAGGAAGGATGCCCTAAAACTTATCGCATAAGTAAATAAATAAACATTTTAACACTTTAAGTCAGACGATACACCGCAAATGCTACTCAAACTGTGTTTATGATAATTTTCCACCAAACTTAAAGCGTAACCCAGTCGCTTACACTTTATTAATTGTGAGCTCGGGCATAATAATTATATCTTTGAATTTCCCTTTTAACTAAAAACAATAGTCAAATTAACGCTACCAGACTCGGCGAACAAAGTAATGGCGGGCTCTTTGTGCCCCGCCGCCGCCGCGCCCCGCACACGCCCGCCGACTCCTAGTGACTCCTCCTTTGTGCGGCAAGTTGGTGAGGCCTCAAACTTTGCCAAAATATTATAATATTGAAGGCTTTTCCGTTTTCAGGCATCACAGTTTGCGCGGGTATGTTATAAATACGTAGGTACGTGTGTTTGATTCTATGTATATACATAAAAATATGCTCTAAAATATGCAAATCGCCACGTGATATGGTGCGTAACGAGGCAATCCACCGACGCACCAAAGTAGTCGAAATTGGATACCGGGTGGCTAAGCTAAGTGGCAGTGGGCTGGGCACGTCAGCCGAAGAAACGACGACCGTTGGAGTAACCGTGCCCTTCACTGGCGGCCGTGGACAGGAAAAGGGAGTGTGGAAAGACCACCCACCAGGTGGGACGACGACATCAAGGACGACGTCGGCGGAAAGCAGTGGTTCCGTACCGCTGAAGGCCGGGAGGACTGGAGGCAAATTGGAGAGCCGTATGTCCAGCAGTGAACGCATGCATACACGCTGACTGACTTGACTGTACCAGGAGTACAGAATGTGCAGCAGTACCAGTACGACGGTACACTTCTATAGCGATAGCAAAGGTTCTAGGGTAACGTCGCCGGATTAACGCTTCGCAAAGCGGTCACCTACATTATTCCTCCATCGGACCTCACCTTCCCGGATTTCGGGCATGAATAATGCCCAACAAATCAGCATCTCTCGGACCACACAAAAGGCTACACACTCCAATGTCCAGGGATCCGTGAAAGCTCTCGCGCCGCGGGCGCACGATACGTGTATCACTTACACAAAATCTAAAAAGCTTTACAAACTTTTGCAAATCACTACAAACTATCTCGGAGTAAATCCATCTAGAATTCTCTTCAAATCCTCGAAGCCCCGCCCGAAGGGGCTAGAAGGGGAGAGGGGCTGAAAGAGCAAAGGGGAAAGGGGCAGAAAGGGGAGTGAAACCACAGAGCAGCTGGGATAGAAGTGCGGTTACGTTGTGATGCGGATCATCTGTTACCTTGGTCGTTGGGGAGTGATATCTGGGAATTATTAATGTCAGTAACATTGCAGTGTACAATTTCTTGGATTGTGGATTTAGTTTATTTTGTATCTGTAGGTATTTGTGGTATGTTTTGTATTTTGAGGAGATAGTAACAGCCGAATACAAGATCTGCAAACAATTAGATATTTCGTACTATTTATCTATACATTGAGCGCCTCTTTGGTAAATGCGTAAGGCAGGGGAATGTGATCTCACCCATGTTCTTCACCAATGCTTTGGAAGATATTGTGTTCCAGATGTTTGAGTGGTATAACATGGGTATTAATGTAAATACATAATTTCTCAGTCACCTTCGTTTCGCTGTCGATATTGTCCTTCTGTCAAATTCCCAAGTTCAACTTAGATAACCTTTATAAAGCGTCGATAAAAGTGACCTGAATTTGAACCGGTACAGAACCAAGGTCACGGCGACCGGGATTAAAGACAGGGAACAAATAATTTTATTGACTTTCCAAATTATTTATTAAGAAGTAGGTTAGTAACAATTTCATTTTCTTTAGCCTAAATTAGTATCATAAAAAGGTTTAGAATAGAAAGAAGAGAAAAGTGAAGGCATAGAAAACAAAACCACTATAAGAGTAGGTACATATATCTCGGTCAAGTTCTGCTGTTTGGGAAGCAAGGTCTGCACAAAGAAGTTGAAAGACGCATTCAACTGGGTTGAACTGCCATCGAAAAGTTTTAATTCGCCAAATGTCCATGGGCATCGTTAGACACTTTATGGGAGGTTCGGCGCCACATGTCGCGCTTTCTATAAAAAAAACCGCCCTAGTGCGAGTCGAACTCGTGCACCGAGGCTTCCTTATCGCCATGTCATGGTTAGCGCCACTCACGTCATCTATGGCGTGAGATAAAATGTTTCATATTAGATAAATGTCATGATTAGTTAAAATGCTACACACTCTATTCGGTAGATGGCGCTCGAGCATTAACTTTTTGGTTTCTTCTATGGGAACCCCCGTGAATTTTTTACTTTTTCTTATTTTTATTATTTTTGTTATGTCGGCCATAATTAATAACTAATAACACATATTCTGTGAACATTTCAACGGGCTACTTTTTCTTATTTTTCTACTAAGGATACCTATTACGGTTCAAGAGATACAGCCCTCGGACAAACAGACGGACAGACAGACAGGCAGCGTAGGCTTAGTAATAGGGTCCCGTACCGGATACGGAACCCTAAAAAAGGTCTGATCTGCCCATGACTGATATACGACCAGTGCTTCCTCCAGGTTATGACGGGTGTGAAACTTGGATTCTGACGGTCGCTGTTGTCCAGGGGCTGACACTTACCCAGCGAGCAATGGAGCGAGCCATGCTGGGAATATCGCTACGCGATTGCGATATGGCGCGTAACGAGGCAATCTACAGATACACCAAAGTAAAGATATTGGAGACCGAGTGGCTAAGCTCAAATGACATTGGGCTAGGCATGTCAGCCGACTATACGACGACCGTTGGAGTAAACGGGTCCTAAAGAAATATCCTATACTATCTCTTCAATTATTCTACCGCTAATAGTTATTGCTGCAATCCTCAATTTCCGCTCGTGTGTTCGACTTAAAAACCAACAAAATCTTTCCGCATAAATGCGTACTCTCACCGGCATTTAGTCCTTCGACTCTGTGGGGTGGACTGAGCTCAGCTTTCCGCCAAAGCCTTTGGACGTGCCCCACGTATACCGAGTTCGCATCGTATCGTCTCAACATCATTAGTTATTCACGTTGTTCCAGCCGCTGGCGGCTCTTCACATCGTTTCTCATTGCCTTGGTAGGCTGCCCTGCAGTAGCAGTCATCATTCCGGGACGTAAACTTACCCTGGATTCAGTTCATGTCTCTGGATTGAAACCTGGCTAACCCTGGCCTGCATAAAACACTGTTGAGTTGGGTCACTGCTCTATTTTAACTTGGGTCACTGATATATTCTGCCTTTGGTCACTGTTCATTTTTTTTATGTAATCCAGTATAAGTGGTCCGACGGGCCACAACACATACTCCGACCAGCCAATATCACCTCCTAGAAGGTAGGGCCGTACCGGAGGGAGACTTCTTGCTGGCTATACTGGACTAGAGGAGAATTAGTGAAATGATCTCCATAGCCTTGTGTCACTAATATATTTGGCCTTGGTGCCCTCAATGTTCATGATCGCACGTCGCGCGTCGATCCATCGCACCACCGCGCTACCGAGGCCGACAAGCATTATTCACAGCTCGAAAACTTTTATTGGCAACTGTACATGCGCCTACCATCCTACAACGTATTCGATAGTGCGGCGGCGTACAGTCGATTGAAAAAACAATAACGGCCGATTTTTCATGATCATGTCACGAGCGTCGCACGTGCGCTTCCCTTCTCATCGTTACATAAATCCAGCCTATGAAAATATACATTTGGCCATAGAAGTCAAATGGATAGAAAAGGAATCAATTCATCGAGCAGATAATATCATTCTACAGGGTGTTTCAGGATAGGGTTTCGTAACTTCAGGATTCGAAAGGGGTTCATATTTGAATATGAAAAGCTCTGAAATGTTTTCCCATATTCGGTCATTTTATAGTACTTTTTGGTGAAAATCGTTTCATCGAGATTTTGTGGACGGTTAACGTCCGCCTTTATTAAATAAAAATAACATGACTAACTTACATGATTAACTAGTAGAATTTGTAAATTCACAACACTTAAATTAGAATGATACCAAAAGAAAAAGGGTACTCGACTAGGTCATTGCACTCCCTAGAACTAGACATCACTGTTGCCAAAGCACACTGTCCATCGAGTTTTTATTACAATTTTAAATTTTTGTATAGAAAAAAAACGCTATTTCGATTTGAGTGATAAGGATTTTTTCTCCTATTATTGAGTACTTCCTATTCCTGAAGTTTCTCAAGCCTATCCTGAAACACCTGTATAGGGACCTAGCTGGAAACTATAGAGAGCAGCGCACTTGGCAGCACAGTAAGTGGCACAAAAAGTAACTAAACTAGGCTAGGAATGATGTTCTAGGAATGATGTTTTGTGCTGCTAAGTACTATCAAATGCTGTCACCGCCAACCTGACAGTTGACGGCCCACCGTACTGCCTAGCGGTCGGCCACCTGAAAGACTTGGCGGCTCCCGCGGCTCCTGCGGCTCCTTCAATGTGTGGTATGTGTGGTATGAGTGGGTATGAGTGATGTTTTGGTGGTTTAAAAAAAACCAGGGTTAATATAAAGAAGATGCGTCGCTATTCTCTATATTAACCCTAACCTAATGATGAGGCGGTGCATGTCGTTTTTGTTACGTGGTTATAAAAAAATAACCTTAACCTAATTTTAACCCCCAAACATTGCTTTAAAAAAAAAACAAATTTTGACAAAAGGGACACGAACCCATGGTCGAGATCGAAAAAATAAAAACCCTACACTCTTCCCACTGAGCCACCAAATTACATAAACGACCAAACGAATATAGGGTTGGGTTGGTTCGTCCGAAAGGAGCCGCATGAGCCGCAGTAGCCGCAGGAGCTGCTAGAGCTGTCAGGTGTCAATCCCTACTGCCTAGACTCTAGGCTGCTTCGTATTTATGACACCAGATGGCGTTGTCGTCGGCCTACTAAGTATGTATGTATGCATGTAGTATATTCTTTAAAGAAGACCAGTTTATACAAATGAGGTACAATAGGCGAGCTTAATGCCGCAAGGTATTCTATTCTAACTACTAGGTCCGTATACCGCAGATTACTTAAGGGTCTACCTCCCTAAATTGTGCCTCTCACTCTAACAATGCGCGTTTTATTTTAATATGAAGAAATTATACAACTTATAAAAAAAATCCTCTGGGAGAAACATGCATGATAAAATTATTAATGCTGTTAAAAAAAATATTTGGTACTCTACATATAATAAATAATAATAAAAAAAAAACAAAGACTTAATAAACGTTTAGTTTTTTTTTTTCAATTATTATATGTGGAGTATCAAATTTTTTTATTGAAAAAAAAATAATAATTTTATCATGCATGTTTCTCCCAGAGGATTTTTTTATAAGTTGTATAATTTCTTCATAATAAAATGAAATGTATGAAAAACGGCCAATGTTAGAAAGAGGGATCCTTCCTAAATCTAAGATTTAGGAAGGATCCCTCTTAATAGTCCTATACGGCGTATTTTTTTTTTTTGCGAATTCGAACGCTGAGAACAGTTCTATTATTTTGAGTTGTCTGTATGTGACGAATGATCGAACTGTCCCGCGCGGGCGGTGGGCGGCGGGACCCGTGTCGTAACATAAATCAGGTTTATGAGCCGTGTTTCAGAGACCTAATATCGCCCTGTGATAACAATAGATTTAAGAAACCTAGTTTACTTCAGTACATTTTTTTATAGTAACATAATGGCGAAATGAAGGGAAGCACTGACATGGCACCTAGTTCACCCGGTGTTATGGGCTGACATCACGGATGCTGTAGATGATGTAGCCAACCGTGTCAAGTTTCCATAAAAAAAAATATAAAAAAAAAATGGAGCGACTTGCCATTGGAGTTCCACATATTTTGGATATCCACTAGATTGTAATACGCATGTATACACACACGAAATATGCGAATCATACTTGCGAGTCGAATCTTGTAGCTCTCGTCGATACGCGTCATTTGACAGCCTAAATATTCACGTAGCCTTAAAACTCACGACACCAGGGCCAATTCGCTGTCGCTGGAAATCGGGGAATATACTGAAGCGATCGAAAAGACATATTTCCAATGTCAAAATAAAAAAAAAACCATCTCCAACATTAAGTCTTCAAATATCTTGCTAGATATTACAGATCTAATTGAAATCAAGAAATCTTACTTCACAGCAATCTACTGAGGATTTACACGCTCAGGCCGCGTATTTGCACTAAAATATCACTTTATTTCTCCGCAGGAATTTCTGAAAGCGGTAATAAATCTCATTCGCACAGGTCAACAGATGAAATCATTTCGGCGTTTCCTCTGCTGCGTCGCGCCGCCGCCGCCGCCGGCCGCCGCAGCCGAGAAGCAATTAGTCGGCACGAATTTGAATGAAACGAAATTTTCATTTCATCCTATAGTACTACGCACAGCGTGTAGTTCAATCGCAAAAGTCAGCCTCGGTAGCTCAGCGGTGCGGTCGACTGTTGTTATAAGCACACCTGGGCGCGGTCAGTTCTCGGATGGGTTACCGCTCGACTGTGGGATGCTGACCGTGGTTCGGATTAATTTCCTTCTTACCTTGCTAGGTGGTAGGGTTATCCCGCCCGGGTTGGTGCCATCGCACTGAATGAAACGTCGGTCGAAACAGCGATGTAAATAGTTCGTATTTTCGTTCCAGTTCAGTGTAGCCGACATGAAAAGAAATGAAGGGAAGCACTGACATGGCACCTAGTTCACCCGGTGTCGTAAGTATTAAAAGGCTAGACAGCCTAGCAACAGTCCGCAAATCTGCTGGCATAGAGCCTCTCTGAGAGTGGTTTCGCGAGGAGAGTTTTTTTTTTTGGCTCTTCCGACTGCACCATAATACGTCCCTCAGCACATCCAGCCATGCTGGTTTAAATAATAAAAAAATCTTGAAAAGAACATATCAATTCCAAGATAATCTCTGTAAGACTTCAATATCAATTATTTATAAATCCCAATAGTTGTTTCCTCTACTTCTGATTATTCTTACTACGGTACGATGTGCTATTCATTACGCTCAACTTGCCAAGTCGCCGATTTAAGTTGTACTTTTTGGGCTAAGTAATTAGCAATTAGATATTCCCTCGCCCGCACACTTGTTGAAATTTCGGACGAACAACTCTGTGTCTTAATTCTAAATAATATTTTCAATTGAACCTATGAGCGAAAATAGACGGATAATGTTCGCACTATAAATATCTCATTGAGTAAGGAAATTATAAGCGTTTGTTTATATTGCGTCCAGCCAGCCTCAACTTGAGTTAGTCGATCACGATCCGCCGACGTAGTTACACGCGCAGTCCCCTCTCCAGCTCGCATCTCGCGCCAGCATCCCCTCTACCGCTCGGTTTCCGTTCCGCGCCATCCCGCTCTCTTAACACGTTCGGAGGCGGTACTGCTATAGGAGTTATATTTTCTTAATAAAATGTGACAGTACGGCAAGAGCCGTTGGTATTGGACGTGTGGAACCGGCTTGAGACACTACGGTTATAACAGTCGCCTGTATACCGGCGCTTTATAGAAAACACTCTCTACTGTCATACAATGAGCCTGCATAGTTTGCGTACTGTCACACAGACAGCACATTATTTGTGACCATTTCATTCAGAATAGTCTCACACATAGACAGATGTGTGAAGACCCAGGCACGCATACTACGGTTATAGCCGGCGTGTTTCTATGGCGTGTAGCCGTACTGTCATATTACATATCCAAAAACATATGCAAGGGAACAGTACTGCTGTGACCGTAGTCAAAATTTTTGTGAAAAGTTTTAGTGTCGCGGCACTCACATTTTTTTTCTTACCGCCGCTGATGGTTTAACACGTTCAGTCAGTCAGTCAGCATGTATGCGTCCACTGATAGACATACGCCTCTCCAATTTTCCTCCAGTCCTCCTAGGCCTTCAGCGGTACGGAACCACTGCATTCCACAGACGTACTCGATGTCCTCGTCCCACCTGGCGGGTGGTCTTGCCACACTCCGTTTTCCTGGTCACGGCCGCCAGTGTAGGGCACGATTACTCCAACCATCGTCGTTTCTTCGGCTAGCGTGCCCAGCCCACTGCCACTTGTGCTTAGCCACCGGTGTCCAATACCGACTACTTTGGTGCGTCGGCGGATTGCCTCGTTACGCACCGTATCGCGTAGTGATATTCCCAGCATGGCTCGCTCCATCGCTCGCTGGGCAAGTTTCAGTGCACAACAGCGACCGTCAGAGTTTCACGTTTCACACCCGTATGTCATAATCATAACGGGAGGACGCACTGATCATATCAATAACAATATTGACACAAACTCATAATTTATTATATGGGTTTTCAAATTACCGTGGTTGTTAGACATTGTTTTAAATCTAAGCAGGTTTACGCACGGTTCCACTCCGAGCTATGTGGCTGGACGTTTCGGGCCAAGCGTATGGCCCATCTTCATGAGCACTCTGACGGTTGGCAGAGAACTGTCAAATCTTCGTCCGTCGTTGCCGAAGATTGTAGCGGTGGCCAGTGCGGGTAGTTTCCGTAGACGAGGGTTCAGGTGCGTTCCGGCTCTCGGCGGAGAGACAGAAGGCGCTGACGGTGTCCACTTCCGGCTGGTCGCCCCCATATTCATTATGATGAGTCATCGTTATTGTTTTTTTCCCGTTGAGCAATGTAATCTTTATGGAGTATCACCAATATTTGGTGTTCGATTTTTATATATATTTTGTACACAATGAATTAATAATTCACCTAATATGCATCTTATATTTCGACTTTTATAATTCCACGTTTCACACCCGTACCACAGATTACTTAATAGTTATTTCGTAACAAATAAATCACTCCATAGAAAAAGTTTCATACCTCCGCCTTTAATAGCCTAATGTTTCACGTCGCCAATTGCTGCGTGCGAAATGTACCTAAACGATCCAGTGTAAAGTGATTATTGCTTTGCAGCTGCGCGCACTTGCGTGGGCGATCGTGTAGTAGGTATGCTTCGCGCGGCTGACGAATTTCCACTGAATTAGACCGCCGGCGCGCGGCGGCCCGCCGGGTAGTTAGCGCGCGCAAGTACATAGAGTGCGTGAGGCCTGCCCGTACGTCATAACCGGGAGGACGCACTGGTCACATATTATACGGGTCTTTAAATTTCCTTACCCATACACTCTGTTATTGCGACTTGATTTCCTTAAAAATATCTCCGTAGTAATATATTTCGATGGACGCGCCACGTAATCTTAACAATTTAGTCCGACCAGATATCCGTCCCATGGTGGGCGTCACTCCTGAAGATGGATTAGCTGAGGCAATCAAGGAGTCAGGCCTCGATGTTGGCGGCGAGGATCCGGAGAATATCAGAAAGAAATTGCCTACTGCATAATTCAGAAGACAAGAGGCAAACAAAAGCCTAGAGCCTCAGGAGTGCGCCCCATTGGCACTGAAGTGGAGATTTTTGAAAAATATTGGCATATCATTATGAAACGGTGTTCCAGTGAATTGTTTTAAGGACACTATCGATTTTCGTTCTCTACACTATCAAAAGTAGATATATTATCTCTTAATAATGTGATGTAAACATTGTGGAAAAAGTTAATGAAGGACGAGTGAAGGGTATATCAATTAGAAATTCAATATTAAAAAACTAAAGGACAGGCAAAAATATATGGAACCTGGCCTAGATTCCAATAACGATAAATGATGTTATGTTATCGGATAGGCCTTTTTATTTGTAGAAGAAGTCTATGGCGGGAAATCGCAAACCGCTGTGGGAAAAAAGTTATTGACAAAATAAAAAGTCATTTTTAATTAAATAAAATGATTTTTTTTATTGCCTCTTCGGTGTTATTACATGATAATTAGTAGTTTTCAAGGTTCAGAAGAAATAAAATAAATATACTCGTATAAATAAAAATATTTTATTTTAAGGTCAGTTTGGTTCAATATCATCAATCATCAATACTAATCATCAATACTAATAATAAATCTGTAAGGGATGGTCATGGAGTAAGTTACTTTGTTTTAGGAAATATTGAGTTTGTAGCCTCTATATATGATACTAAAGCTATATTGACGATTTTTAGAAATCTTTTCTGTATGTATGTATGTATGTATGTATGTATGTTCCTCCATAACTCCTTAAGCCATCATCCGAATTTGATGAAACTTAGTACAAGCCCATTTTACTATACGGGACACAGGATAGGCTAACTAAAATTCACTTCCGGCTACGCTAAGATGTGGCTCCCATACAAATCGAATCGAAATAAAAGCGGCGCGGTGCGGCGGCGGCGGTTTGTAGCTGCTATCATGCGGAGGCTGGCGGCGGCGGAGGCGCGGGCGCGCGCGCGGCGCGGGGTGCGGTCTGGCCGAGCGCGGTGTGTGTATGCATTGTCTCGAGCCAGAGGTTTACTTCATTAGGTATTTATGTGATTAATTTTAGGTGCAAACCAAACAAATTTTAGGTAAAAGTGTTGTTGCAAGTCGATGTTAGCGGATATTGGACTGGATAACTGGAGTTCCTATTTGATTTAAGTTATTTGATCGTATGTTTATTACATTGTACATAGTGTAGTATGCGCGCACTATTAGCGAAAAGATTCTTATTTTTACCCGACTACGGCGAAGCGAAAATGAGAGTTATGTGTTTGACCGGTATGTATGTATGTATGTATGTATGTATGTATGTATGTATGTATGTATTATGTATGTATGTATGCATGTATGTATGTATGTATGTATGTATGTATGTATGTATGTATGTATGTATGTATGTATGTATGTATGTATGTATGTATGTATGTATGTATGTATGTATGTATGTATGTATGTATGTATGTTCATCTGTTCCCTCATACATAACTTCGAAACACTTATCATAATTTGACAAATGAGGTATCGTTGGATGCGTCTTGACGCTGGATAGAGGCTATGTGACGTCCCATAAAATTGTATATGGCGCCCTCTAAAGGACATAAAGTCATGACGTAAAAAAATTTTTTTTAATGATGCCGTCTTGGGGATCAAATGAAAGGGCTTAATTAACACATTTCAAAAATTTATATATTGTTAGCTGTTGCTTTCGGATTTACTTGCATGCATCCGATAATTGGGAATAATTTCTAAAATCAGGCCTCACTCCGAACCTACCCAAAATACATCCTACTAATATTATAAACGCGAAAGTTTGTGAATGAGTTGCGTTCAGGAAGACGATAAACGTACTCAAAGAAAGTAAGTAACTAATGGCGAGGCCGAAGGCCGAGCTGCGTTCGGGAAGACTATAAACCTTCTCGAAGAAAGTAAGTAATAAAAGGCGAGGCCGAAGGCCTAGCTGCGTTCAGGAAGATTCTAAACCTTCTCGAAGAAACCAAGTAACAAAAGGCGAGGCCGAAGGCCGAGCTGCGTTCAGGAAGAGGATAAACATTCTCGAAGACAGTAAGTAACTATGGGCGAGACCGAAGGCCGAGATGTGTTCAGGAAGAAGATAAACATTTTCGAAGAAAGTAAGTAACAAAGAAGTTACTTTCTTCAAGAAGATTTATGGTCTTCCTGAACGCAGCTCGGTCTTCGGACTCGCTCACTGTTACTTACATTCTTCGAAAAGGTTATCGTCTTCCTGAACGAAGCTCGGCCTTCGGCCTCGCCCTTTGTTACTTACTTTATTAAAGACTAGCTTTTGCCCGCGGCTTCGCTCGCGTGAAATTCGTATTTCAAAGGAAGAACTAAGGGCGAGCTGGATTCAGGTACTTAAACGATAAACCGTCTCGAAGAAAGTGAGTAACTTTTTGAGGCCGAAGGCGGAGTTGCGTTCAGGAAGACGATAAACCTTCTCGAAGACAGTAAGTAACTATGGGCGAGGCCGAAGGCCGAGCTGCGTTCAGGATGAGGGTACCCTTTTCGAAGAAAGTAAGTAATAGAGGGCGAGGCCGAAGGCCGAGCTGCGTTCAGGAAAACGATAAACCTTCTCGAAGACAGTAAGTAACTATGGGCGAGGCCGAAGGCCGAGCTGCGTTCAGGAAGACGATAAACCTTCTAGAAGACAGTAAGTAACTATGGGCGAGGCCGAAGGCCGAGCTGCGTTCAGGAAGAGGATAACCTTTCCGAAAAAAGTAACAGAGGGCGAGGCCGAAGGCCGAGCTTCGTTCAGGAAGACCATAAACATTCTCGGAGAAAGTAAGTTACAGAGGGCGAGGCCGAAGGCCGAGCTGCGTTCAGGAAGACGATAAACCTTTTCGAAGACAGTAAGTAACTATGGGCGAGGCCGAAGGCCGAGCTGCGTTCAGGAAGGGAATAAACCATCTTTAATAAAGTAAGTAACAAAGGGCGAGGCCGAAGGCCGAGCTTCGTTCAGGAAGACGATAACCTTTTCGAAGAATGTAAGTAACAGTGAGCGAGTCCGAAGACCGAGCTGCGTTCAGGAAGACCATAAATCTTCTTGAAGAAAGTAACTTCTTTGTTACTTACTTTCTTCGAAAATGTTTATCTTCTTGCTGAACACATCTCGGCCTTCGGTCTCGCCCATAGTTACTTACTGTCTTCGAGAATGTTTATCCTCTTCCTGAACGCAGCTCGGCCTTCGGCCTCGCCCTTTGTTACTTGGTTTCTTCGAGAAGGTTTAGAATCTTCCTGAACGCAGCTAGGCCTTCGGCCTCGCCTTTTATTACTTACTTTCTTCGAGAAGGTTTATAGTCTTCCCGAACGCAGCTCGGCCTTCGGCCTCGCCATTAGTTACTTACTTTCTTTGAGTACGTTTATCGTCTTCCTGAACGCAACTCATTCACAAACTTTCGCGTTTATAATATTAGTAGGATGTATTTTGGGTAGGTTCGGAGTGAGGCCTGATTTTAGAAATTATTCCCAATTATCGGATGCATGCAAGTAAATCCGAAAGCAACAGCTAACAATATATAAATTTTTGAAATGTGTTAATTAAGCCCTTTCATTTGATCCCCAAGACGGCATCATTAAAAAAAATTTTTTTACGTCATGACTTTATGTCCTTTAGAGGGCGCCATATACAATTTTATGGGACGTCACATAGCCTCTATCCAGCGTCAAGACGCATCCAACGATACCTCATTTGTCAAATTATGATAAGTGTTTCGAAGTTATGTATGAGGGAACAGATGAACATACATACATACATACATACATACATACATACATACATACATACATACATACATACATACATACATACATACATACATACATACATACATACATACATACATACATACATACATGCATACATACATACATAATACATACATACATACATACATACATACATACATACATACATACATACCGGTCAAACACATAACTCTCATTTTCGCTTCGCCGTAGTCGGGTAAAAATAAGAATCTTTTCGCTAATAGTGCGCGCATACTACACTATGTACAATGTAATAAACATACGATCAAATAACTTAAATCAAATAGGAACTCCAGTTATCCAGTCCAATATCCGCTAACATCGACTTGCAACAACACTTTTACCTAAAATTTGTTTGGTTTGCACCTAAAATTAATCACATAAATACCTAATGAAGTAAACCTCTGGCTCGAGACAATGCATACACACACCGCGCTCGGCCAGACCGCACCCCGCGCCGCGCGCGCGGCCGCGCCTCCGCCGCCGCCAGCCTCCGCATGATAGCAGCTACAAACCGCCGCCGCCGCACCGCGCCGCTTTTATTTCGATTCGATTTGTATGGGAGCCACATCTTAGCGTAGCCGGAAGTGAATTTTAGTTAGCCTATCCTGTGTCCCGTATAGTAAAATGGGCTTGTACTAAGTTTCATCAAATTCGGATGATGGCTTAAGGAGTTATGGAGGAACATACATACATACATACATACATACATACAGAAAAGATTTCTAAAAATCGTCAATATAGCTTTAGTATCATATATAGAGGCTACAAACTCAATATTTCCTAAAACAAAGTAACTTACTCCATGACCATCCCTTACAGATTTATTATTAGTATTGATGGTTTATTCCCTTCCTGAACGCAGCTCGGCCTTCGGCCTCGCCCATAGTTACTTACTGTCTTCGAAAAGGTTTATCGTCTTCCTGAACGCAGCTCGGCCTTCGGCCTCACCCTCTGTAACTTACTTTCTCCGAGAATGTTTATGGTCTTCCTGAACGAAGCTCGGCCTTCGGCCTCGCCCTCTGTTACTTTTTTCGGAAAGGTTATCCTCTTCCTGAACGCAGCTCGGCCTTCGGCCTCGCCCATAGTTACTTACTGTCTTCTAGAAGGTTTATCGTCTTCCTGAACGCAGCTCGGCCTTCGGCCTCGCCCATAGTTACTTACTGTCTTCGAGAAGGTTTATCGTTTTCCTGAACGCAGCTCGGCCTTCGGCCTCGCCCTCTATTACTTACTTTCTTCGAAAAGGGTACCCTCATCCTGAACGCAGCTCGGCCTTCGGCCTCGCCCATAGTTACTTACTGTCTTCGAGAAGGTTTATCGTCTTCCTGAACGCAACTCCGCCTTCGGCCTCAAAAAGTTACTCACTTTCTTCGAGACGGTTTATCGATTAAGTACCTGAATCCAGCTCGCCCTTAGTTCTTCCTTTGAAATACGAATTTCACGCGAGCGAAGCCGCGGGCAAAAGCTAGTATTTTATATAAATAAAAAAAAAGTTTATTAGTCAGGCACATACAGATACATATAGCTATATTACAGGTGCTTTATACATTTAAAAAACCGGCCAAGTGCGAGTCGAACTCGTGCACCGAGGGTTCCGTATCGCCATGTCATGATCAGCGCCACTCACGCCATCTATGGCGTGTTTATGAAATGCTTCATATTAGTTAAAATTCATGATTAGTTAAAATGCTTCATACTCTTTTCGGTTGATGGCGCGCACACACTTTTTAGTTTCTTCTATGGGAACCCCCGTCAGTTTTTTACTTTTTCTTATTTTTATTATTTGTTGTTATTTTGGCCATAACAGGACATATTCTATGAAAATTTCAATGGGCTACCTATTACGGTTCAAGAGATACAGCCTACGGCTGCATCTCTTGAACCGTAATAGGTAGCAGACAGACAGACAGACAGACAGACCGACGGCGTAGGCTTAGTAATAGGGTCTCGTACTGGATACGGAACCCTAAAAAGGTACGAAAATAGTACCCGCGAGGTCGTGTATTTATTGGACACTATCGGTTAAACTGTCTCTAAGGCTGTTAAATAGGCGACATTGCTTGGTCAAACCACTGGTGATTACATTCGGATATATTTCGGCACGATCAAAGGGGGAATCACTGAAATGGCACCTAGTTCACCCGGTGTTATGGGCTGACATCACGGATGTTGTAGGTGATGTAGCCAACCGTGTCAGATTCCATAAAAAAAAAAAATCACTCTGGTGTATGATTTAATTTATATTATCTTATAAAACTTACATATAATATTATAACTTAGTTAGCCAGCAACAACTTAACTTCTCTCACCTCTCATCTCCGTGGCTATACCTGCAATTTGCATGCAAATGATGCAGTAACGCACACAATCACGTTTGTTTGCTCGCGGCTACAGTTGGTTAACTCTGAGTTATGCACAACCACACTGCACCCGCCTGGACCGAGTAGGTATTATATAGTACTGCATGCATGCATAGGCATGGAGAATAGCGAAACGAATTAATATCCGGTGGTACAAACCCAGTCGGCTACAATTTTAGCCTACCAACTAGTAAGGGGCAAGCGAAGGGACCTACAGTTTTACACCGGTTCCGAAGGGTGAAGCACCAGGTGTAGGTATGCACTTATTTTCGTCAGAAAAAACTCACTGCTACGCCTACCAGATTCGAACCTCGGACCTCTCGCATGAGAAGCCGATGCCCAAACCACTGGGCCACCCGCCGCTTTTCTAGGCGAATTCAACAATATCTCATATGTATCTCACTCATCTGTCATCAATACTAATAATAAATCTGTAAGGGATGGTCATGGAGTAAGTTACTTTGTTTTAGGAAATATTGAGTTTGTAGCCTCTATATATGATACTAAAGCTATATTGACGATTTTTAGAAATCTTTTCTGTATGTATGTATGTATGTATGTATGTATGTTCCTCCATAACTCCTTAAGCCATCATCCGAATTTGATGAAACTTAGTACAAGCCCATTTTACTATACGGGACACAGGATAGGCTAACTAAAATTCACTTCCGGCTACGCTAAGATGTGGCTCCCATACAAATCGAATCGAAATAAAAGCGGCGCGGTGCGGCGGCGGCGGTTTGTAGCTGCTATCATGCGGAGGCTGGCGGCGGCGGAGGCGCGGCCGCGCGCGCGGCGCGGGGTGCGGTCGGATGTATCGTTGGATGCGTCTTGACGCTGGATAGAGGCTATGTGACGTCCCATAAAATTGTATATGGCGCCCTCTAAAGGACATAAAGTCATGACGTAAAAAAATTTTTTTTAATGATGCCGTCTTGGGGATCAAATGAAAGGGCTTAATTAACACATTTCAAAAATTTATATATTGTTAGCTGTTGCTTTCGGATTTACTTGCATGCATCCGATAATTGGGAATAATTTCTAAAATCAGGCCTCACTCCGAACCTACCCAAAATACATCCTACTAATATTATAAACGCGAAAGTTTGTGAATGAGTTGCGTTCAGGAAGACGATAAACGTACTCAAAGAAAGTAAGTAACTAATGGCGAGGCCGAAGGCCGAGCTGCGTTCGGGAAGACTATAAACCTTCTCGAAGAAAGTAAGTAATAAAAGGCGAGGCCGAAGGCCTAGCTGCGTTCAGGAAGATTCTAAACCTTCTCGAAGAAACCAAGTAACAAAAGGCGAGGCCGAAGGCCGAGCTGCGTTCAGGAAGAGGATAAACATTCTCGAAGACAGTAAGTAACTATGGGCGAGACCGAAGGCCGAGATGTGTTCAGGAAGAAGATAAACATTTTCGAAGAAAGTAAGTAACAAAGAAGTTACTTTCTTCAAGAAGATTTATGGTCTTCCTGAACGCAGCTCGGTCTTCGGACTCGCTCACTGTTACTTACATTCTTCGAAAAGGTTATCGTCTTCCTGAACGAAGCTCGGCCTTCGGCCTCGCCTTTGTTACTTACTTTATTAAAGATGGTTTATTCCCTTCCTGAACGCAGCTCGGCCTTCGGCCTCGCCCATAGTTACTTACTGTCTTCGAAAAGGTTTATCGTCTTCCTGAACGCAGCTCGGCCTTCGGCCTCGCCCTCTGTAACTTACTTTCTCCGAGAATGTTTATGGTCTTCCTGAACGAAGCTCGGCCTTCGGCCTCGCCCTCTGTTACTTTTTTCGGAAAGGTTATCCTCTTCCTGAACGCAGCTCGGCCTTCGGCCTCGCCCATAGTTACTTACTGTCTTCTAGAAGGTTTATCGTCTTCCTGAACGCAGCTCGGCCTTCGGCCTCGCCCATAGTTACTTACTGTCTTCGAGAAGGTTTATCGTTTTCCTGAACGCAGCTCGGCCTTCGGCCTCGCCCTCTATTACTTACTTTCTTCGAAAAGGGTACCCTCATCCTGAACGCAGCTCGGCCTTCGGCCTCGCCCATAGTTACTTACTGTCTTCGAGAAGGTTTATCGTCTTCCTGAACGCAACTCCGCCTTCGGCCTCAAAAAGTTACTCACTTTCTTCGAGACGGTTTATCGTTTAAGTACCTGAATCCAGCTCGCCCTTAGTTCTTCCTTTGAAATACGAATTTCACGCGAGCGAAGCCGCGGGCAAAAGCTAGTCTCATATAAAATCAGTTAAGAGCATCGTGTACTGCGAACCGTTTTCAAATTTCGAATCTCCTTTATCGTATTGCTGTCGCTGTGGGCAGCGCCGCCGCTGCCCATGCACGTGAAAAGGACAACTGCAGCTCAGAAGCAACTGCCTACAATTTATTCGTGAATCATCATCATTCAGGCGAAGCCTTTTCATGTCTTTATTCTTCCTCAGTATAAGTGATATATTTTTTTGTTATCAAGAAAAGCCTACTGGATGACTCTATCTCTTAATTTTAATATGGTTTTTTATAGTTTTCCATATAAAAATATAAAAGTTAGGCCAAAAATTGCCATATTTTCACATTTATATAATCAAATAATGCCATTTAAAATGTAATAACGAAAAAAATTACTAAAAAAAACTGTGAAATAAAAAAAAAGTTTTAAAAAACATAAAACCGACTTCCTAAAAAAAGGAAAACTAAAAAACTATTCAAAATAAAAATATAAAAACCGCCTTCAAAAATATATGAAATAAAAACCTAAAAAAAAAAAAACGAACCCTAGAGTTGAAGGCGGTGCTAAAAAGGCTACACAAATCACAAAGGATATTATCATCCACTCATGTTTTCTTTCATGCATCATTTTTGCTTGCTTTACAAATCACAAAGGATATTATCATCCACTCATGTTTTCTTTCATGCATAATTTTTGCTTGCTTTAGCACCGCCTTCAACTCTAGGGTTCGTTTTTTTTTTTTTAGGTTTTTATTTCATATATTTTTGAAGGCGGTTTTTATATTTTTATTTTGAATAGTTTTTTAGTTTTCCTTTTTTTAGGAAGTCGGTTTTATGTTTTTTAAAACTTTTTTTTTATTTCACAGTTTTTTTTAGTAATTTTTTGCTATTAATGTACTCGGCGGAATCGCTCGGCCTTCGGCCTCGCGATTCCGCCTCGCTTTCCAATCCGATCTTGACCCAATTAAAATAGGACCACGTCAGCTTCGATAGCTCAGTGGTGCAGACAGTCAACTGTCGCTATTGAATTTTAAGCAACGCTGGGTGCGGTCAGTACTTAGATGGGTGACCGCTGACCGTTGGAGGCTGACCAAGGTTCGGATTCCTCGTAAAACTGTAAGTCCCTTCCCTCGTAATTTTACTTGGTGGTAGGGTTTAACCTTCCCGGGTTGGTACCACCGCACTGAATTAAACGTCGGTCGAAACGGCTATGTAAATAGTTTGTGTTTTCCGACCAGTTCAGTGTAGTCAGCACGATCAAAGGGGGAAGCACTGACATGGCACTGGTGTTATGGGCTGACATCACAGACGTTGTAGGTGATGTTGCAGAACTTAGTAGAATGGACAGACATAAACGTGTTACGGAAGCCTACTTTTATTATAAAATAACCGTCGGAGGACCTTGGTTGAAAATTGTAAAATTTAGTAGAACGGATAGACATGCATATGTTACGGAACCCTACATTCATTTTGCAGAACTTAGTAGAATGGACAGACATAAACGTGTTACGGAACCCTACTTAACAGTTGCACTCCGGGAGTGCCGGCAGATCCCGTGCCACTCTAACTTAACCCTTAACGCAATGACTTAAGGTTTCATTTTAAAAATGACGCTGACGCGATGTCGCGAGTTATACATTTTTACCCACCTAAAAAAGTGCCAAGAGCCGCTAAAGAAGTTTTCACTTCAAAAACCTCAGGGTTATCCCCTTTCAAATAAAAAAAAAAAGAATTTTCAAAATCGGCCCACAATTGACGGAGTAATCGCGTAACAAACATCCAAAAAAAGAAAACATACCGTCGAATTGAGAATCTTTTAGGTCTAAAGTAAATTTCTCGTGAAGACAAATGCAACGAGCCCAAACACGATGGGTTTATCATGTGTAGTTTAGGAGTTCCTATGGCCACCTTCTGTCTCCATCATCAAACCAGCTCGATGGTACTCGGTACAGTAGGTACTGGCCAGGTACCATAATAAATTAAACGCCGGTCGGAAAAGATAAAAAAATTTCAAATTTAGAACATTCATGAAACAAGGGTCCGAATATGTATCACTAGTATATCGATTCATGTATTTCAACAGGACAGAGAAAATTTCAAAATATTAGGTATTTAATACTTTTTAGTTTTTTTTTTTTTGTTTTTTGGAAATCGGTTTAATATTTTTTAAAACAGTTTTTATTTCATTCTTTTTAGTAATATTACATAAAAAAGAATAATCGAAATCGAATAATCGAAATCGATTGAAGTGGTACAGAATTATTCGCCATATGTGTCAGACTGCAAATTGCTGAATAAGTCCACATCACAAATGTTTTGCTGAAGGTAACCACACACCATACTAATTTATCAAACTGAAAATTGCCGAAAACGACCACATCACAAGTTTTGCTGAAGGTAACCACACACCATAGTTTTATGCTGATTTTTCGAAAACCACTGAACCAATTTCGATAAAATTGAAATGGGACCACCTCGGAAGTATGACCTAACTAACAAAAAAAGAATTTTCTAAATCGGCCCTCAATTGACGGAGAAATCGTGTTACAAACATACAAAAAAATAATAAAAAAAAAAATAAAAAAAAAAATAAAAAAAAACATACAGACGAATTGAGAACCTCCTCCTTTTTTGGAAGTCGGTTAAAAAAAGGACAACATAGGGACATAGATATTGATAATATATTTTACACACAAAAAACTTAAAATGGTAGTGCTAGATTTACGGGTTGGAAAGAGACTTCCCCTGGTGTATGAGAAAACACGTATGTTCATACATACGCCGTCAAAATCATACATAACCCTCCTTTTGGCTTCTCCTTAGTCGGGTAAAAAATAATTTTACCCGCGTAGGACTGCCAGGAGTATCTATTGCTACTGAAAATAATCTGATCTTTTGTAACGATCTGTCAGTACTTCATTCTCCACGTATTTTGCCAATAATCCCTTATAATTAGGTACAGGTACCTACCTGGCTACCCACCTAATACCTACCTACACAATATTGTGTACTCGATTCGAGCCATCTAAGTGAGCCTTTTTCATTGGTAATCAATTTGCCCGGATGAATCCGTACTCATGACAGGATTATTAAATTGTAGGACAAAAAAATATTAGGTTGCTCAGTATAATATCTGCTTCTAAGAAATCATTCCAGGGTATTATTACAGTGATTTATACGAAAAACAATACTGGCCAAGTGCGAGTCGGACGAAAAAAAAAATTACCAAGGGCGAGTCGGACTCGCGCACCGAGGTTTCCGCACCACAACAAGCGGCGGAGGGTGAGTGGTTTGGGCATCGGCTTCTCATGCGAGAGGTCCGAAGTTCGAATCCGGTCGGCGTGTACCAATGAGTTTTTTCTGATGAAAAAAATTACGTGCATACCTACGCCTGCTGCTTCACTGTTCGGAAGCGGTGTAAAACTGTAGGTCCCTTCCCTTGCCACTTACACTAGGTGGTAGGCTCAAATTGTCGCCGACTGGGTTGGTACCACCGTACTGAATGTAAGGTGCGCATAGTATGATGGCCGCATAGTAGCATCGGTTGTGTTCTCCTCTAGACCAGTATAGCCAGCAATCCAGGGAGTCTCCGGTATGGCACCTACCTTCTCGGACGTGATATTGGCTGGTCTGAGCATGTGCTTTGGCCCCTCCGACTTAGCCACCCATACCGGATTACATAAAAAAAACCTTGAAAAAATACGTATCTTGTATGGGGACTCCCCTTAATTTTTCACTTTTAATTTTTTTTATTATTTGTTGTACGGATGAATGGACAGACAGAGAGCCAGATAGACAGACAGACAGAGTTTGTAGGCTTAGTAATAGGTTTAAAAAATGACTTCAAGGTCTGAAATATTTGAACACTCAAGAGCGAAACACATTTTAGTTCAAAAGAAAGGTTACATTGTGATTTGATTTTATCCCATCGGATATGGGTGGCTGATTAAGAGGAGCCAGAGCACATGTTCCGACCAGCCAATATCACCTGGGAGAAGGTGGGTGCCATGCCGGAGAATTCCCTTTGGATCGCTGGCTATACTGGACTAGAGGAGAACATAACCGAGGCTGCTATGCGGCCATCTTGCATCCAGTACGATGTGGTAATTGAGTATGACGCTGTCGTGTTACAAATTTAATACCGTAAACTCCTCTTCTTCTGATTTTTTCCCCGAAGTCTCAGCATGTGACAATGGAATAGTAATTTGGTTTAGAGCCATGTCTCATCAGCTCTTCACATTTCATCGGTTGTGAGTACATGTGTTCAATTAGATTTTTTAGAACCGGCGAGTGAAGAAAACAAAACTGAAAAGCGGCCAAGTGCGAGTCGGAGTCGCGCACCGAGGTTTCCGTACCACCACGTAAATGGTCGGTTTTTATTACATATTTGTTATTTTACTGTACAGAGTCTCACTCGCACGGATCTCGCGTATCACGCTATCTATCGGTGACCGTCCATACTTTTATTTTTTGAATTTTTTGATGATTCGGTAGATGGCGCTACACTTAAAAAATAATTATATTTCTATTTATTTATACTAAATTAATTAATAATTCCTAAAAAAATTTAACAATGTGGGAATAACCCTAAAAATTATTTACCTAACAATACTAATGAAAATAATGAAATAAAAATAAAAGTTAATCCATTAGATTTTTTTATTTTTTAACAGTGTTTTAAATTCTTCGTGTAATTTTAATGAAATTTTTAATTCGAAAATTATTTATATCGATTCCCTTACTATTTATTTTTGGTTTTTATTATTTGTTAGGATATTCGCAATAATAACACTTTCACAGAATGACACAGACGGACAGACGGACTGACAGACGGACGGACAGACGGACGGACAGACGGACGGACAGACGGACGGACAGACGGACAGACAGACACAGACAGGTTACGTCTGTTACGTTAGTCAGCTTCGATAGCTCAGTGGTGCAGACAGTCAAATGTCGCTATTGAATGTTAAGCAACGCTGGGTGCGGTCAGTACTTGGATGGGTGACCGCTGACCGTTGGAGGCTGACCGAGGTTCGGATTCCTCGTAAAACTGTAGGTCCCTTCCCTCCTAATCTTACTTGGTGGTAGGGTTTAACCCGCCCGGGTTGGTACCACCGCACTGAATGAAACGTCGGTCTAAACGGCTATGTATATAGTTTGTGTTTTCCGACCAGTTCAGTGTAGCCGGCACGATCAAAGGGGGAAGCACTGACATGGCACCTAGTTCACCCGGTGTTATGGGCTGACATCACGGACGTTGTAGGTGATGTAGCCAACCGTGTCAGCTTCCATAAAAAAAAAAAAAAGACAGACAGATGGCGTAGGATTCGTTTTTAGATTTCTGTAAGGGGTACGGAAACCTACAGTGGGAAGTGACTAGTGAGTAATTTTCGTCCGCCGTGTTGATGGATCGATTGATAACCTGCAATTAATTCTCGCGCGAGAATTCCAAATTCGAAATTCAAATGTGACAAAAGACAAACAACCAGCTACGTGATTTGCTGTCTCGGAGATCGTTTGTGGAAGGGAGAGAGGTTGCTGAGGGGGCGACAAGCCACTATTTCAAAAGTGTAGAATAATGTGGAATCCGATTTTCGGTCCGCCTCAACGGTCGTAGCTTCGCCCATCCATCCAAGTTCTGACGGCGCCAGGGTGTGCTTATCTTTCATGATCGTATATACATCCATCGCACCAACGAGTTAGCTGACAGCCAAGGCTGATGCAGCATACATAATTTTCACATACAGACGTACATAATTTATCGATTTTAGGGTTCCTTATTCATATCAAAGCCTACTCCGCCTGGCTGCGTGTCTGTCTGTCCGTCTGTCCGAGAGATGTCAGTATCTTTTGAACCGCAATAGGTAGCCGGTTACAATTTTCACATAATAATGTTGTACTATGCCGGTCTGGCATACATGATCACTGTACTCGCAAGAGTGCAGGTGTAGACGTCTGGATTTTGTAACCGCAAGGTTGGTATCTCTGGACGTCTATAAACAAAACGTAAATCAATAATAATGATAGTAAAGAAGTTGTACTATGCCGGATATACAAGATTCAAACTTGGAGTGATTATAGAGCTCTCTAAACTTTTAAAGGTTAAACTCTAAAGCATAACAACAAATAATTGACAAATTCAAGCGTAGTGTACTACCATACGAATGATGAATAAAGAATAAAGAATAAAGAATTAAAAAGAGCCAATTACGCGGTGGTACGGAACCCTCGATGCGCGAGTCCGATTCGCACTTGGCCGGTTTTTACTATTCTATTCCTCTCTTGCATGGAAGGTATAGTGAACAGAGCCGAGGACATAAACTTCTTCGCAATATTTACGGGCGAATTTTAAGGAGCGTCGTGTGGGAACGAACACGCCGTCTGTGTTGAAACGTTTCGTCTTGTAGCGACGCGTTCGTACATATTATATTGTACCTTTGGGCCTATATCTCTCTTCTGTGCTTTGGGTCTGAAATATTAACAACATCTTATGGTGTAAAACTGTACCACTGGCGTGTACCAATGAGTTTTTTCTGACGAAAAAAATTACGTGCAAACCTACACCTGCTTCACTGTTCGGAACCGGTGTAAAACCTTCCCTTGCCCCTTACTATGTGGTAGGCTCAAATTGTAGCCGACTGGGTTGATACCACCGTACTGGATGTAAGATGGCCGCATAGCAGCCTCGGTTGTGTTCTCCTCTAGTCCAGTATAGCCAGCAATCCAGGGAAGTCTCCGGTATGGCACCTACGTTCTCGGAGGTGATATTGTCTGGTCGGATCATGTGCTTTGGCCCCTCCGACTCAGGCACAGATACCGGATAACATATTAAAAAAAAAATTGAGCCCTGTTATTATGGTCTGTTGCAAACAAACCTGGATAAAAGTATATTCACACCGGACTACCAATGTACGCGATATTTGCAAACGATACTTTACGAAACTATGAGATTTATCGCAAAATTCTTTACGTCTCGTAGAGCAGTGCTACTCAAAGTGTGGTACGCGAACCCCCAGGGGTTCGCCATTTGATGGTAGGGGGTTCGTGGCGACTGGACGTGAATTTCCTGTTACCCTTCGCAACAACATACCTTTGTGAGAGTGGGTTTTCACACCTGGTAATGATAAAAACCAAATATATAAATCGACTTGATGTTGAGTCAGAAGTAAGATTGAAATTGTCCAAAATTGCTCCGAAAATCGACTCAATTTGCGACAAGAAACAAGCCCACCCATCACATTAATAACTTTCGTCAAGTGTCAGTGTTTAAAATACCTTTTTTATTAAATAAAAAAAAAGTTATAAGTTTAAATGTATGTTTCTTATTTTCCTTTCCTTTGGGGGGGGGGGGGGGGGGGGGGGGGGAGGAGTTGCTTTAGGGGCAGGGGTTCGCAGTTGTTTGAAAACTTTACTAAGGGTACGTGGCACCATAAGTTTGAGAAACCCTGTCGTAGAGCATCTCGTAGTGGAAGGGCAACGCGCGGCGCACGAGTCAGGTCAGTCAGGTGTATATTGTGGTGTGAATATTGTGGTAGATGTTGGATCAATGATTTTTTATCCAGGTTTATTTGGAAAATACTATAGTAATACATTGCCACACGAAGACAGTTAGGTACCTACCTACCTACTGCGCGGCTGTGGTAGAACCTTGTGTGGAGAGGAGGCCAGTCACCCTTTAGCATTTAGCACGGCATCTTGTACCGTGTGGGGTCGGTACTTAAAAAGAATAGCCCCACTGCATCTCTCCCCGTCGCATGTCGTAAAAGTCGACTAAGGGATCGTCAGCCTCGGCAGCTTAATGGTGCGGTCAGTTATTGGATGGATGACCGCCCGACTGTTGGAGGCTGACCGTGGTTCGGATACCACGTTAAACTGTAGGTCCCTTCCCTTCTTACCTTACTAGGTGGTAGGGTTTATCCCGGCCGGGTTGGTACCACCGCACTGAGCGAAACGTCGGTCGAAACGGCTATGTAAATAGTTCGTGTTTTCCGTCCAGTTCAGTGTAGACGGCGCGAAATGAAGGGAAGCACTGACATGGCACCTAGTTCACCCGGTGTTATGGGCTGACATCACGGATTTTGTAGGTGATGTAGCCAACCGTGTCAAGTTTCCATAAAAAAAAAAACAATAAATATTGTCCTAGTCACATGTTTCTAATATTTTTGAGGATAGCGCAACGTTTGGCATTGTAGTTCACCTACAAGTAGTTATCTTACGATGCCCATGGACATTCTGTGATGCACGGGGATTGCGAATGCCATGCTGGCCAGAACGGAGCCTTTTGACGGCCCTTTTGAAAAATCCCAGGCGGTACTTGAGAGGAAATAGATGGGCAGGAAGTGTGTTCCCATTTTTCCGGATCTGTGAATGAAAGACCTACAGACCCGGTTGGTGTATCCGTGGTAGGTCGATCGAATAGGGGTGTATCCCCTACCCAGTAGGCGTAGTGCGGAGTTGGAATGGAGACGGCGGAATCGCACCGGAAGAGGTGCAGTGGGCCTATGATTTGTACCGAGCCACATACGATATATTTTTTTTCTTTTCACTTATTCGACGAGTTGATACCGCACCCATCCTTTTGAATTTCTTGTCCTTATTAATGTTAGATCTAAAGCTAATCCAACGTATCTTAAAAACCCTCTTCGAATTCCCGCCCACACTTCCTTACCCTACATCCATATAACCTTTTCCGTTATCCCAAACTTTCCTTCGGCCTCCACTCCTGGCGTCATTCGATACGCCTAATAGAACGCGATCGGCTGTTGTCGATTCCAAGTCTGATCGATATTATACAAGTAGCAAACTGTTTATGTCGGTATACCTGAAGTTCTTTGAAATCCGCTCTTTTGGAATAATGAGAAAAACGATGCTAACTTATCCCATGTATGAGCGGAATGCATGGACGGCCTAACCTGAGGCGAACACACGTACGCACACAAATGCATTTTTCCAATACAAATGCTTGACCTGCACCTATACATGGCCTGAGCATGTGCCGCATCAGTGCTTCCCTTCGGTCGTGCCGGCTACACTGAACTGGACGGAAAACACAAACTATTTACATAGCCGTTTCGACCGACCTTTCATTCAGTGCGGTGGTACCAACCCAGGCGGGTTAAACCCTACCACCTAATAATATACATTGTATACAGGGTGTAAAAACGGCGAGTACATTAAATTTAGGAAATGATTATTGGGATCAAGAGTAACAAAAAAGTCAAATAACTTTTTTCTGAATTCCCATTAAGTAAAAAGTTACAGTTTTCATACAAACTAATTGTGGCGAACGACGACAGCTCCGCAGCCAGCGCACCTTAGTTAGGAAAATTAGAATAGGAATTAGCGTAGTTAGGCAGCGGCCGGCGTAGATATAGAATAGGTTTCATAAGTTAGCATAGAATAGCATAGGCGCGGGCTAGGTATAAGTAAGATAGCATATAAGTTAGACATAAGTTAATTATTAAGAAATAAATACATTTACAAATCGTAGAATAAGTTAGCCTGTAAGATCTAGCCCGTTAGGTTTAATTAGCTATTAAAACATATTAACTAGGTTAGATATAAGTTTATTGAATAAATAAATATATCTGGTCGGCCTTTTACTGGAGTACACACGGACGAGACGAGTGAGGCAAGGTAGGGGGCGTTAGAGTCGCATAACGGGACTCATAGCCGAGCCGGGCGCCTATTACCCCCGCCCGCTCATTATCGAGCGGCGCGAGCGCGCTGGGCCGAGCGGGCGGGGAGTCATATAAATATAGGTGCTATTGCGACCGGCTCGGCAGACCGCAGCGAGCAACCGGAGAGAGAGGACCACCAGCAAGAGCAACAGCAAGACATCAAGAGCAGCAAGAGGAGCGGTTACATTCCCGCCGACGCGGTCGAATTCGCCACTTGCAAGCGTCTATCGCCGTCTCTCTCTCTCCGCTGCGCGTCTCACGCTTGCGTCGCCCCGCACAACCGCAAGCCCGCCGTTTGCGTCCGTGGTTGCTCCGGTAACAGGCCGCCCTGTTTCCGTACTGAGCACCGGCGTATTATTTCGTGCCCGTTTCGTTATCTCCCGTACTGCGTGTCGTCGACCGAGTGGCCGGGCGTCTTGCCGATCCAGAACAAGAAAATACAGTCCATCGCTTCCCGAGCGTCGATCCGGAACACTAATTGATTATTTTAGTGTAAAAATTATCTAATGACAAAAGGGCGGCACGGAGGGGGGAAGAGCAGGTGAGACGTTAGCCCCTCGGACGGAGGTGTTGGCGGGAGGGGCGGGGTTAGCTTTGTGAGTGGAGGACTGGAGGTCGGCAGGCGGTGGGTGCGGAGCGGCAACAACGCATTAAATTACACTAGACGAAAACATACATTTAAAAAATTCATATCTCGTAAACTAGACACTTTAGAGAAAAACTTTATTCGCTTTTTGGTTTAGGAAAAACATGAGGATTGCGCTGGCGAAATTAATGTACTCACTGTTTTAACACCATGTATATGTAGGTGTACAGACAGTCCCCACCACAAAAATAATTCGTGTCGAGATTTAGAAAGAGACAATCCGGTCGTAGAGCGCCGTCCCTGTCGCACAGGGACGCCCCTGTCGTTCGTGCGACAGGGTCGCTCTTCAACCGGATGGACTCTCTCCAAAGCTCGACACGCAATATTTGCTGCCAGGAACTGTACAATGTACATACGAGAAACCAGATTAACTTTTACCAAAAAGTAAAAGAATGGAAAAAGAAAAGAACCGAAACCGGGATCGTGAAAGCCGGTTATTGGCCGGTTCTGCTACTGAAATCTCGTCCCGAACAGAGACAATTGAATGCGTAATCGAATCGACGGAGCCCGTCACGTGTCACAGGTGGATCGGACTTCAAAGAAAAAATAAATAGGCAATCTCATAGAAAATAATTCACAAATTCTTTCACACCAAATTGATACCAGGGACATACAAAATTGACCTACGGACCTATGGCCAATGACTCACCGAGCAAAATGTCTTGGTCACACTGGGATGTGACTGTCGGGGTCACGACACACTCAGCGCCGCCAAGGGAAATGAGTGTGTTGTGCCCGTGCTCACGCCAGATTGATTGCCAATGCCCGATTTATGGACTCCATCCCGCGCGAGAAGGTCAAGGTTTCCTAAATCGACACTGCGGTCGTTTTCGATGGCTTCCGGGCAAAGAGAGCTTCAGTTTTTGCTCATAATTGTCTTACAGTTTATTATATGGTTTAAATTTGAACATTAGACGTTTAATTTAGGGCCCTGGTCGCTACATCACTGCAATTTGGGAAAAACATTCCAAACGGCCGGCCCGTATGGCTGTGCTCAAATGGCCAATGGAAGATCAGACACAAGACTTGTACTGGACTTACCGCGCATGCGTACCAATCGATTCTGCAGATCTTTCCTTTACAGAACCGGTAAACTCTGGAACGTTCTCCCCGCTCATATATTTCCCCCCACGTAATATTCAGTCCTTCAAAAGGGGCATGAATAGGCCGGCATGGCATTCGCAACCCCCGCCGAATGTCCATGGGCGTCGCTAGACACGTTATGGGTGGCTCGGCGCCACATCTCGCACAGCACTTACCCCGATATTCGGGATACAGCGTGTGGTATGGAGGTTGTAGTATTTATGTGTTCTAAATACACGATATACATATTTCTTAATAGGGGTTCCAAATTAATACAAGTTAGAGCAGCGCAGCGGTTCCCAATTATGTTCGGCTACTTAACCCTAAATCAAGAACGTTAGAGATAGGGACGTCGGTCCTTCCCCGTGCCGGCGTAACATGATATTAGTAAAAACGTACCAATAAAATTCGTTACCAACCAATCAGAGTGCGATACCGCCTGATACCACCCAATCCGAGCGCGCACCGTCCCCTCCGCTACCCGCGGAGCTCGGCGACGCTGGTTCTCATATAAGCATTGTCCAATGTCCGAGGTTCAACCTCTTCTAACGTTCTTGCCCTAAATGATCGTCCTTCTGCTGCTGGCGGAACACCAAGTCAATTAAAAAAGTTAATTAGCTATTGTGAACATGTGACCTATACCAAATTTTTGATACTAAATCGTTGGCGGATTATCATTTTTGATTTTAATAGCAAGACTATAGTTTGAAATTAAAAACATATTACACGTTTTTTATTAGGGAGAGCGTTTTGTGATTTTTCCGGCTATAACCCACGGAACCCCTGCGACCCTGTGGAACCCCAGGGTTGCGCGGAACACCTTTTGGGAACCGCTGAGTTCAGAGCATAGAAATGTTTTACAAACAACAATATTTTTTTTTTATAGAAAGCGCGACATGTGGCGCCGACACACCCATAAGGTGTTTAACGACGCCCATGGACATTCGGTCGTATGCGGGCGTTACGAATGCCATGCCGGCCTGAAAGGTGCCTATTCACGCTCCGCTTGAAGGACCCGAGACTGTACTTGGGGGAAATATATGGGCAGGAAGAGCGTTCCAGAGTTTACCGGTTCTGCAGAGAAAATATCTGCAGAACCGGTTAGTACGCGACCGCGGTAAGTCCAGCGTGTAGGGATGCATACCGTGCCCGGTGCGCGTGGTGCGGAGGTGGAAAGTGGACGGCGGGATTGCGTTAAACAGCTCCTCCGAGCACTCCCCATGGAATAAGCGATAGAACACACTTAGGGAGCCGACGTCGCGTCCCTGCGAAGTTGCAGTGGTTCTAGATCGCGGGACACTTCGGGGTCACCCACCTAGTCGTGCCAAATTAATGTGAACCGAAAAGTAAGGTACCACAACCTTGAGTTTACATTGTGCGGAGAGACGGTCGCTGCTTAAATGAAGCAGTAAAACTCGCTACAGTTAAACATATCGCGACTGGAGAGGAACGTAACTGATATTTAGATAATTTTGTGAGGCACTATTGAGTATGACTGACTCACCCAAAAGCTTTGAGCGCGTACGACCTGATATTACCATTTAAGCGGCCGGTGGCCGAGTGGTTTCGTCATCGGCTTCTCATGCGAGAGGTCCGAGGTTCGAATCCGGTCGGCGTGTACCAATGAGTTTTTTCTGACGAAAAAAAATTATAAGAATAATTTTCAATAGCGTTGTAAAACAACGCCATTAATTTTATTTGTTGTGTACTTTAAATTTTGGAGAGTTGACTGATTCTGAAATGTGGTAGAAATGTCGTGTGTCGTGTCAACTACTCTGTTGAAGTACCTATGTAAGATAAATAAATACATACATAAATAAAAATTGGTTGTCTGTAAAGTCGGTTTACGGACGATAGTTTTACGTGATAACGTCATAATTTCTGCTGCTCTGGTACTTTAGAACCAGATATATAAATGTGTACAAGCCGACGCTTGGGCCGATTGTGCCTCTCTATCGCTTGTTACGCGCTCTCGCTTGCACACACAGGCTCAGATGGAACGTGACACTTTTTCGTGCGTGCAGCCGGTGTTCATCAATTTATAAGACGTGACGTTATCACGTCAATAAACAACAACAATAAACAACTATATGCGTTCAAAGTGTTGATAAAATAGATGAGCTCGACAGTTTTAATAATCAGCCGCATGCGTGGTGTGTTTTAAGGAGAAAATGAACTTCTTGTTAATAACGACGTCTTCGAGGAGACAGGAAAAGGATCTGAGAGCGATTTTCGTCAGTGTCCTCAGCGAGGGCTCCTCTGAGTTCTAAGCCTGCGAGCTTCTCCGTGATCTAGTCATTCCGTACACCGTATATGACGTAAAGTTTAGCGAACACGTTCGGCCGTTTAACACACCTTTTGAAACAACTCGCCAGTGCACCTAGTATTTAAAAAAATATATAGAAATCATTCTAGCGGTTGTCTCGGAAGTGAAATGCTTCTCAATGTATAGATTTCACTTTGCCGTGTTCTAGTAGTGTGTACAGCGTGTGAGTACAGTGTCGGCTGGGAGAAGTTACAATCCACATTAAATCCACCTACATCACATAATAAAATAACAAATTTTATTTGGCACTCACAAAGCAGCTACGTTCTTCTACCGCAACGGCAACAAGGGAAGGGTTGTAGTATAGAGATCAACTTTGAATACCGGATGCTGTGAGTTCAACTTTAACGCGCCACTTACACTGCACACGTTATTACCGCGAGCGGAGCCCGCGCGTCGTAAAGTACAGATGTCGTTGGGTGATACGACGCGTTACGCCGATTTGAATAGTACTGCGGCCTGGGCGTCGATTATTTACATAAAAAACCCGAACCTTAAAAAGTAAAAAAAAACGTTTACTTACATAAAGGAGTCGGGGGACCGCTAAGTACAGACCCGCACAGCTCTGAGTTTTTATATTTTATTTACTTAGCGGTCACCCGACTCCTTAAAGTAAGTAAACGGAAATAATTTTTTACTTTTTAAGGGTCCGGGGTCTTTTTAATTTATTATTTAACTTTTATTACAAGCTTTTTTAAAATAAACACATCCATATCGGTCCATCCGTGAGACGTAATTTTTTTATTACTTACTTCATAATTACTTTATTATTTGATTACTAATATATGTAGCTAAGCACCATCGCGGTTAAACTAGCTTTCTAATAAAAAAGAACCGCATCCAAATGGGTTCATCCGTTTGGGAGCTACGATGCCACAGACACTCAACAGACACAGACACACAGACCCTAGTAGTACCTTCCTAACCCAGATCAGGGTCTATGCGGTAGCCCATACCAGACCAAGATCTGTTAGCACCAGCAGCCATGCGGCAACCCACACCAGGCTGGTCCGGGTGCCTCTAGCCCATGCGGAAAACCCACACCCAAACTCGAGTACCATCCTAAGCCACAGGGTCTATTCGGTAACCCACACCAGACTCGAGTATCTTACTAAGCTACATTAGGGTCTATGCGGTAACCCACACCAGACTCGAGTACCTTCCTAACTCAGATTAGGTTCCATGCGGTAACACACATCAGACCAGGATCTGTTAGCACCGGCAACCATGCGGCAACCCACATCAGCTGCTAGCTGTGGAGGTCTACGATTCACTGAGGCATGCGGAAACCCACACCGCTTAGGTGAACCGCAGACCTTCTGTGGAAGGTAATTTACTCGCAATTTGTAAATGGACGGGTGCGGGTGGGCTTGTAGTTGATCGAGACAGTGGGAGCTGCACTAGAGGCAATAACGCCGATTCCGAGAGGTGAGTTCGCGTAATAGCTTTGTTTGGTTTAACTTCACTGTTTACTGCGCAGCTAATGAGGTGTATTATACTAATCGCAAGAATTAAACAGGAAAACCGAAAGCTAACCTAGTAACGTAGTTTGCAAAAAAAAAAACAATTCTTTTTTTCACATATTCAGTACAAACGCGCATGTACAGACTTTACTGCAAGGCAAAGTTCGCTCGCTCTTTCCGAATTTTTGTGATTAGTATTATATAAGGGGTTTCGTATAACTTTTTTTTTATTGAATCTGGCACGGTTGGTCACATTACGTACTGTTGATGTCAGCCCATAACGTCTTAGTGTGCTAGGTCCCATGTTTGTGCTTCCCGTTAGTCGTGCCGGCTACACTGGCTGGACTGGATGGAAAAATGAACTATTACATAGCCGCATACCGCAGCCGCCTGTCTGTACGTCTGCCTGTGTGTCTGTCTGTCCTACTGATGTATCTTTGGAACCGTAATAGGTATCCGGTTGAAATTTTCACAAAATATGTTATTTATTATAGCGGATATAACAAATAATAAAAAATTTAAAAAGTAAAAAATTAAGGTCGGTTCCCATACAAGAAACATGTTTTTTTCAATGTTTTTTTTTGTGCGGAAACCTCCTTGCGCGAATCCGATTCGCACTTGGCCGCTTTTTTTTATAAAAAGTATTTTACCATGACTCAAAAAATATTATGTCGATGATGTCTCTTCAACCGTTTTCAAATTTCCCAAAACACGGTTGAATTAAAATCCTCCGCCGCCGTTAAGGCTATAAGGCGTATAAGGCTTGCTCTTTTGACGTCGGCACAAAGGCAGGAGGATGGAGAAAAGAAATCCTTATCGCTGTTTCTAGCAGAGTGGCTCTGGGCGGGACTCGCGGGGTACGTAATTAGTCTCCACGTTAGGTTAATGGCATTCTCGTATATGGGGGCACACACGTAGCAGTGGATAGGGAATTATGTGGGAAATCTGCTGAGTAAGCAGTTTACAGGCGTTGGCTTGTTAGAGCTGCAGTCTGGCAAGATAAAGCTGATCCTGGGGTGAAAAAAAACCGGCCAAGTGGGAGCCGAACTCGCGCACCGAGGGTTCCGTATCGCCATGTCGTGGTCAGCGCCACTCCCGCCATCTATGGATTAGTTAAAATGCTTCATACTGTTTTCGGTAGATGGCGCGCATACACTTTTGAGTTCCTTGTATCGGGACCACGCGAGTTTTTTACGTTTTCTTATTTTTATTATTTGTTGTTATACCGGCCATAATTTTTTTTTTATGTAATCCGGTATGGGTGGCTGAGTCGGAGGGGCCAAAGCGCATGCTCCGACTAGCCAATAGCACCTCCGAGAAGGTAGGTGCCATACTGGAGACTTCCCTGGATTGCTGGCTATACTGGACTAGAGGAGAACACAACCGAGGCTGCTATGCGGCCATCTTACATGCAGTACGGTGGTACCAACCCAGTCGGCTACAATTTGAGCCTACCACCTAGTATGGGGCAAGGGAAGGGACCTACAGTTTTACACCGGTTCCGAACGGTGAAGCAGCAGGTGTAGGTATGCACGTAAATTTTTTCGTCCGAAAAAACTCATTGGTACACGCCGACCGGATTCGAACCTCGGACCTCTCGCATGAGAAGCCGATGCCCAAACCACTCGGCCACCCGTCGCTACATATTCTCTGAAAATTTCAACGGGCTACCTATTACGGTTCAAGAGATACAGCCCTCGGACAGTCAGACGGACAGACAGATGGACAGACAGGCAGACGGCGTAGGCTTAGTAATAGGGTCACGTACCGGATACGGATAGTAGATACGTAATGCACGATCGATACATCCCATTCTATCGATATGCCTGATCAAATATGTAAGCACAATATGGAATTCGTGGAATGGAATATGGGAATTGAAAATCGCGATTGCTATAGGTAATATAGGAGCCTAAAGTTTCAAGACAATTTGAATTCTATTTCGACACTGGCAAGGTATATTATTATGACAACATAACGTTCTATTAATGTCGCTAAGCTAAATTATATAATTTCAGAAATTCTGTTCTCCTATTTGTGTTCTGCGTAATTGAATAGGTAGGTACATATTTAATAATATGTCCTACTCTATCTTGTCTGTTATTACAATAAAATAATGAATGATTGACGAACTTTAAGAGTGCGTAATACCCCAGGCCCCGAATTCTAATTATTTCACACCTACTTATACGCGCCATCTCACTCTCTATCCCAGCGGTTCCCAAATAGTGGTACCCCCAGGGGTACGCAAGCTCAAGACAAGGGGCACGCGTGGGCGGACTGGACGGCCAAAGAGAAAGCGGTCCACTTATCTCATTAGTGAAAATTAACTCCACTGATGAATGCTTGATTGGTTTGGGACCTATTTCGTAGTAAAAATAACAACCATATGAAAATTGTTTTAATTAAACCTTTTGGGGTACTTGCGTCTCAGGAAATTTTCTAAGGGGTACGAATTAAAATCTAATAATTGGGAACTGCTGCTATCCCGTTCGTGCACTAGTGCTCGCGGTCACATGAGGTCAAAGCGATTTTGTTAGGGTTAATAATTACACTATTGTTGGACGGGTACTCGAACTGAGGTGATAAAATTGTGTGCAAAAATGAGTGCAACGCGTGATAGTTTAGTCAGGGTATGGTTTTTTCGCGCTGAAAATCATGGTTCTTTTTTAAGTGTAAAAAAACATAGGGGTAGCTTTATATTAAGATCAGTTATGCAAAGAATATATGATCAAATTTAAAGTATTAATTGAATACTAGCGGTTTTATTGTTCGTTTGGACCTCCAAACCTTTGCAATGTTTTTTTTTTATAGAGAAAATTTAATAGAATCATGTATTCGACAAGCATTAGTGCTCAACTTTACTATATATTTATTACAGAGTGATTGTTGAAGCATTGTTGATATAACAGAGGCTCATACGAATCAATCTTAGGTATTACAGACTCTAAAGATGCTCCCAACTGAGGGATTAGTGCTAAAAGAAAGATGGGAAAAAGTAGGCCCAGGATGTATCTTTTTTCAGGTTTCCGTATCCCGTACGGAAGTCTATTACTAAGCCTACGCCGTCTGTCTGTCTGTCTGTCCTAACTGCTGTATCTTTGGAACCGTAATAATGTATGTAGCCGGTTGAAATTTTCACAGAATATATATATATTTTTTTATGGAAACTGACACGGTTGGCTACATCATCTACAACATCCGTGATGTCGGCCCATAACAACGGGTGAACTAGGTGCCATGTCAGTGCTTCCCTTCATCCGACCTTTCATTAAGTGCGATGGTACCAACCCGGGAGGGTTAAACCCTACCACCTAGTAATATAAGAAGGGAGTCATATTCCTTAGTCGCCTTTTACGACATACACGGGGAGAGATGTAGTGGTGCTATTCTTTTAAAGTACCGGCCCCACACGGTACAAAATAGATATATCATATATACAGGTAGATATATCATTGTATTGTTTCGTTTTTATCGTTTTTAACCCCCAACTCAAAAGGAGGGGTGTTATAAGTTTGACGCCCTCGTCTGTCTGTGTGTTTGCGCGTCTGTCTGTGGCATCGTAGCTCCCAAACGGATTGGTCGATTTGGATGTGATTATTTTTTTTAATTAGATCGCTGATTTAATCGGGATGTTCGATGAAGATCAGGTGAGCCGATTCGAAGATCATCGGAACTTTTCCTAATTCTTGAATGGATATCTGCTGTAAAATGGAAATTTATTACACTTTTCCTGGTCATAATTAAACGGAAATTGTTACAAAACTAATTTATGTAGCTGTAACGTAACCTAACCTAACTGAACAAAACTAAAATTACGTCGTCTAAAAAGCTTGAATTAAATGTTAAATTACAAATATAAAAAAACCGACACATGATCAACATTAAAAAGAAAAAAAAATCCCCTGTCTTAAAGGCGTCGGGGACCGCTAAGTAACAAAAAATCTATCTCTGTTCCCTGACACCTTTAATTAACTAAGTGAAAATTATTTTTTACTTTTCAAGGGTTGTGATGTGTGGAGTTTTTTTTAATTTGTAATAAAAAAATTTTACCCTTTAGAATACATCAATCAGCCGGTTACACCCTCTGGTAATTAAGTGCACGCACACGCGACACGTGTCATTTCGGACGGCGACTGACGCCGACTGAGTGCGAGTGTATGACAATCATACACTTTATAGGAGCAGATCACTTTAACTACTCGTATCTATGTTGTTTGTAGTATCCGTGGGTCTGGCCACAACTTCCGTTAGGGCGAAATTAATTGAAGAGCATATCGGAAATATCTTCAGGCAAATCATTAATTAAGGGGAAGCGAAGGGGGGTGGCAGAGAGGGAAAGAGAGAGGGAGGTGGGGAGCGATAATCAAAAGAATTCATTAAGACCTTTGATCAACCTTTCCGGCTTGCAATGCTGGTTCAGCGAAATTACACAGTACACAATCAAAAAATTTAATTAATTACTGTAGGAGTCCTACAGTAGGACTTTGCTGTAGAAGCCACGGTTGGCTACATCACCTATAATTTTGTTTATGGATATCGCGTCATGTGGCATCGTTTCACCTACAAGTAGGTATCTAACGATGCCCATGGACATTCTGCGTGATGCACGGGGATTGCGAATGCCATGCCGGCCTAACAGGAGCCTTTTCACGCCCCTTTTGAAAAACCCCAGGCTGTACTAGGGAGGAAAGAGATGGGCAGGGAGTGCGTTCCACATTTTCCCGGTTCTGTGAATAAAAGACCTACAGAACCGGTTGGGCATCCAGGATGTCAGCCCATAACACCGGGTGAACTAGGTGCTATGTCAGTGCTTCCCTTCATTTTATGTCGGCTACACTGATCTGTACGGAAAACACCAACTGTTCCAACTTACCGACGGGGTAGTCGCTGGGGAGCGATCGCAGTGGTAGACTTCGGTCTACCCAAGGTGTCGGGCCCGGCCACCAGGATCCATAGACCCGTATTAGTGACCTTTGTACGGGGTCGCAGAGGCGTTCAGTCGCCCAAGGTGTCGGAGTTGGGTACTAGTATCCGTGACGTTCCCCTATGCAGACCACACGGTGGCTACCCTTAAAACTAGCAGTTGGCTACCCTATCCCGCAACTGGGCGGTGTAACGGGCGTCACTGTTAGAAATAATGTGTGGTAGAGAACTTGTTCTCGACGATTACTCATTAAACGTTGCTAGTCTAACATGAGTACTAAGTTGGGGCTTCGGCCCCCTCTTAGCTCACGCTGCCGATTCCACTCAGGTCGGTGGGTCAAATGAGATACTACCCTAAACGCTGGGTTGAGTACTGCGGGGTTCCGTTAAAAGCCCCAGAATGCTTCGTGCTTCTGCACGGAACACTGGAGTTGGTCTCGCAGGGGTTGTGGTTTAGCGTTGATTCCCTGGTGCTTCCGTACTTGTGTAGTTAAAGCACCTAATACGGGAATAAGTAGCGAAAGCTGCGAGTGGTGAGCCACTTAGAGCTCCGTAACCAATGTGGAGAATTGGTAGACATGCGAATAATGTAGATCGGTGTGTCGGTGCAACACACACTTATATGTGGATGTGGGATGGATTTCTCACGAGCTAATGACGCTGACGTAAGTCTGTCATTCGAGACCGGTGGATCCCCGGTACACATTAGGTGGTGGTCATATGCACTTCCACGCATATACATAGCTGGTGAAAACAAAAGCCTTAAGGCTAGTACAAAACGCTGAGGCCCTGGGCACAGGTTGTGGTTGGATAGGGTGCTGACCCCAGTGGCAGTGAAGGCTTCACCCCCGGCTCTCGACTTCGGTCGGGGGTTCCTTCGGGTGGACGGGTGGTGGCTCGGATCGGCTGGGGAAAGGTCGCAGCCTGTGTTTCCCATGGGATTTTTTTCGGAAGAACGAAAGTTCGACAGAGCAGCTATGGGGCCTCGATCTGGCATACATGATCACTGTACTCGCAAGAGTGCAGGTAGTAGACGTCTGGATTTTGTAGCCGAAAGGCTGGTATCTCCGGACGTCTATAAACAAAAACGTAAATCAATAAAATGATAGAAAAGAAAGTTGTTCCAACTTACCACCACGTGAGGCGCGACGACAGACTGGCGCAAGCAGACGCCGGGGCGATTCTGGGACGCGAGGACCGGGGCGACAAGTCGCTGTTTGTGACGTTGTTTCCCATCTGGGACGTAGACTGACGGACGCAAGACGTAGATGGGGGCAATCTTCGGAGTCGGTGCACTCCAAGGGGGGGACTCAGAACGACTCTATGAGTCCCTCCAAGCGGGAGGCTGGACCGCAATCAATGCGCGTCTCCTGAGCCAGACCATCGGCTCAGGCAGCGGGCCTCCCTGCGTGCAGTGGCTCTCAAATGATTGTTCCATGATGAGGTCGCGGCGCTGTGCGGGTGCTATGGCCGCAAGGCTGGTGCACTCGGGTTAGTGGCGGGTTAAGATTGTTCCAACTTACCAACGTAGTCGCAAGGCTGGTATTTCTGTACGTCTATAAACAAAACGTAAGAGAGATTATCTGATGATTTATATCCCTATTCCAACGTACCGTGTGGGGCCGGTACTTAAAAAGAATAGCCCCACTGCATCTTTCCCCGTGCATTTCGTAAAAGGCGACTAAGGGATAAGGACACGATGCCGCGCTAAAGGGCGATAGGATAGTCACATCTCACCTTGGCACGGTCGTTCCATCGAGTCATGCAGCAGGTGGGTCGTCGTGCCTTACTTGCTGCTTGATGGTAATATTGTCCGAATAGGTACTTTGCTAAACGTGGTTCTCGGTGTTGCGCTGTAATTTACAAGAGGACTTTGTATACAGGGTGTTTCAGGATAGGGTTTCGTAACTTCAGGGTTCGAAAGAGGTCCATATTTGAAAACGAAAAGCTCTGAATCTTTTTCCCAGAGTCGGTCATTTTATAGTACTTTTGATGAAAATCGTTTCATCGGGATTTGGTGGACTGTTAACATCCACCTTTATTATTTATTTATTTTATTTTTTTATTTATCTCTTTATTTCAGCCAACTAGGGCCATATTAAAATACATATTAAATGTCTTAACCTAAGAACTAAAATTACTTTTTCTCCACTTGTGTCTGTACGGGTCCCAATAGAGACCCGTATGCGTCATATTAGTCTGCTGACGCGGTGGATCAGGTGCGCGTAGAGTGGGCGCAGATTGCGTCCGCGGCACGGGCGTCGGCAGCGGCGCGGGCGTCGTCGGCGGCGGCGCGGGTTGCGTATCCTGAATGTGCAGGACGGCAGTTGTAGACAGCTCCGGCGCGGGCTCAGCATACTTATGGCGCGCGACCTCACGATGAAGGTCGCGATTGTAGCGCCGGAACACCACACCGGAGGGCCAAAACTCACTGCGAAGGAATGTCTTCACCTTCTCGGCAGGAATGCACAGCTTGAAAGCGCAAAAGTTCGTGTCAGCCCAGTGAGAAGGAAGAGCCTCGACACTCTCAACTCGCTCACCCTTATCCTGGACGTGGCGGATGAGGTCCTCGATCTTCATGTCCTTTCGCAGGCGAGACACGTAGATGAGAGCCGTGCGGGGAGCTGCCTTCAAACAGCTCTCTTCAGGGGGCGCAGATCCTCGCTTATTGCACCTCTTCCTTCTCTTCTTCCTGCTCTCGACGAGTACGAACCCGTCTTTGTCACGTGCAGCCTCCTGCCGACAGTCGGGACGCGGAAATTAAATGAAATAATTAAATAAAGATAAAATGACTAAATTGCAATTTTAACTAGTAGAATTGAACTGCATGTAGGTTTTTTTTTTATGGGGCGCACGACTAATGGCGCGCGCCAGACTAACGCAGAGGTGTAAATTCCAAACACTTAAATTTAAATGACATCAAAAGAAAAAGTGGACTGGACTAGGTCATTGCACTACCTAGACCTAGACAGCACCTTCCCATACTCACTGTACATCGAGATTTTATAACAATTTCCAATTTTTTTATAAAAAAAAAGTAAGGAATTTCGATTTGAGTAATAAGGATTTTTTTCTTTTAATAATGAGTTCTTTCTATTCCTGAAGTTTCTCAAGCCTATCTTGAAACATCCTGTATCCGGTGCTGTATCCGGACAACTACTAAAAGGGTCACTTTTTCATAATTTTGCGACGGGACCCTTAAAAATACAGAAAATAAAGCATTTTGAAGTTGACTTCGAACAATATATCCAACATATTACAAGTTTGAAAAGGTACTGTAATGGATTTTCTGAGATACGGACACGTAATCTCCGCAGATACATTGTCAACAATGATAAAATTCTCAAAAACCTCATTCCGTTAATGCCGCCAAATCTCCAATTTGCAAAGCCCCTTTTAACCCTCCTCAAACTTCCCATCTTCCCCACTCGGGCGTGGCTAAGGCCGCCAAGTGTTTTCTCTCAGTTTTCGGGCTTTTCGGCTTCTCAAGCCCGAGCCCACCGCTGGGTTGACAAACTAATAGCCCCTGGTCCTTTCTAAACAAAGCCTAACTTCCACGGAGGTACCCTAAGTCGCACTTTAAGTTTCACTTCGGAAACAATTTCAGAATTTTCCTTCGTTCGATTATGCAGGCGCTGGCGAGTTGGCTTTTATGAGTGGACTATATTTAGGGATAAAGCCTTTGCAGGTAAGTTAGGTGAAACTCGGTTAAGTGCGAGTTTTACTCGCGCACGGAGGGTTCCGTAGATCAGCTATATCATATTTGTCAAAAAACCATATTCGTCCATATTTTGTCTTTCTACATACATACATACATACCACACGCTATATCCCGACAATCGGGGTAAGCAGATTACCCGGTGTTGTGCTGCAAGCACTTTGGGAGATACAGCACAACATCGACCGCCACGTCTAGCAAAACATTCGGACAGGATAACTAGTGGATGGATGAGAAGAGCGGAAGACCGCGTGTGGTGGCGTGCCTGGCCTGATGATGATGATGATGATGATGATGAACTATCAAGCAGGCAGCAAGAAAGGCACGAAGACCCTACTGCTGCATGACTCGGTGCATAAGGACCGCGCCAAGGTGAGATTTGGCTAGAGCCTGTTGCCCTTTAGCACGGCATCTTCTCCTTATCCCTTAATCGCCCTTTACGACGTGCACGTCGAGAGATGTAGTGATACATACATACATAATATACATACACGCAAAACTCAAACCTCTTCCATATTTTGCCTTCGGTCGGGGCTCGGGGCGTAGTTGGGCAAACAAAATTTTAACTTAATACGGTAAGACGCCCACCGATACTGCATCCGCACAAATATCGTTTTTAGGGTTCCCTATCATGTTAGTAAGCCTACGCCACCGTCTGTCTGTCTGTCTGTCCGTCCTAGTGCTGTATCGTTGTAACCGTAATAGGTAGCTCGTTGACATTTTTACAGGATATGTGTTATAATGGCGGATTGCCAACAAATAATAAAAAAAAAACAAAAAGTACAAAATTAAGGGGAATCCCCATACAAGAAACGTGCTAAGAATCAATTAGTATATATTCACGCTACTATTTTTATTTTGCATTATAGAAAGCCAATATATAGACGAATATGGTATGGTATGGAGCATCTACGGAACCCTCCGTGCGTGAGTAAAACTCGCATTTGTTTTTATACTAAGCGCGACATGGAGACCGTGCCCATGTTCATTCCATTTCTGGTGTTTGCGAATGGTATCTGATTTTTTTTATGTAATCCGGTATGGGTGGCTGAGTCGGAGGGGCTAAAGCACATACTCCGACCAGCCAATATCACCTCCGAGAAGGCAGGTGCCATACCGGAGACTTCTCTGGATTGCTGGCTATACTGGACTAGAGGAGAACACACCCGAGGCTGATATGCGGCCATCTGACATCCAGTACGGCGGTACCAATCCAGCCGGCTACAATTTGAGCCTACCACCTAGTAAGGAGGAAGGGTCTTGTCTATGCGAGGCCCTCTTGAAGGACCCGAGACTATACTTGGGAGGAAATGTATTCTATTATTTTGGTTTCTTAGTCAAGATATGTACCAGCGTGTTGCAGGTATGTATTTGCCTTGAATGTTACTTTCGATTCCATCGCTAGAACCTGCAGATTTTTCGTCACTCCGTTTATGTGAACCGAAATACGAAAGTAACCTTTTCTTAAACAAATCCTCACTGAAACCTACTCCTACATGTAAAACTGACGCCCCACTTTCAGGTAATCATGTGAAGCCTCTTTTACATACGTGTAGATGTTTTAAAATCCCTCGACAGTGCCTGCGCTAACATAAAATAAAATGCGAAGAAAAAAAGTAGGCAGATCTCGTCGCTCCTATAAAATGACACTGACAAATTGTCTTGGATGCTAAATCGACGCACAAAGACGTCGGTACCCTTTAAATAAAGGTTGAGTTCATCTCGTGTGAAGCCGCCTACGTTGTTCACATCTCTTGGATTCCACGCGGCGTCACAATAAGATTCCGAGGGAACGAACCGTTCATATATTACGTTAAATGAAAATGAAAATGAATAAGTTTTATTTTTCTTGTTTAACACACGACAGTTTACATAACACTAGAACAATAAATATACAAGAAAAATTGGACCTGACACAGCCTTGGTCCCTCCCCACCGAGCCCGGAGCTGATGAGAGGGACGCTGATTTTAAGTCAGGCCCAGGTACGCAATACACTATACTACTTTAGAATAACCCTAACTAACTTATAACTAACCACAGTAAACAGACGAAAGGGTAATAAGAAATTAAGAAGCAGAGTTATAAACGCAGTTATAAAACGCACACAACACAACGTTACGTATCTTGACAATTATTTTTGTCTTAGTTACTTGTTATCTATTGAGAATTATTTTTGACGTAGAACACGTCTTACTCGAAATTCGAGAATCGAAAATGAATTCTGAATTAAATCTAATTAATGGCATAATAGATCGCGACGGCTACGAAGGTGAGGGGACATTTTCCATTTGATTAGATGATAACCATTCACTTATTGTCTATTGAGAATTATTTTTGACGTAGAACACGTCTTACTCGAGATTCGAGAATCGGAAATGAAGTCTGATTTAAATCGAATTTATGGCATAATAGATCGCAACGGCTACGAAGGGGACATTTTTCATTTGATTAGATGATATCCATTCACTTGTTAATGGTACCTGACATTGACAGCTAACAGCACTGGATGACAGCGTCTCGTGCCGTCGTGTTATACAGATACAATTCCAAAAAATATGTTTCTCATCACTCGAATGTTACTGGTGTGTTATAAAATGTATATCACTTTTCTATGGGTATTGTGTAAATTTTATTTTTCTCACATTATTTCTCAAAATTTAATGACATTCTACGCGTGCTGTTGTCTTCTATTCTCTAGCTAGATAGTAAAAATACGAAGCAGGTATAGCAACGCTTGTTCGCTAAAGCACTAAAAGTAATTTAAAGAAATCCAGCTGTTCAGAACTTTCATATTACTTTGCGGAAATTCTAACTCGACATTCGTTAAAAGATCTTCTACATAAATTGTTTTAAAAAAATAATTCTACCCTCAAAATGTACGGGCACAGTGGAGGCACGGGGATGGTATTCCAAGTTCGTCAACATTTTACCCCACTACGGCGAAGCCAAAAGAAAGGGTTATAATTTTTTTGTTCGCAAAATAATATGTTCGGGTTGAGATATCAGTATCATTCCTTGACGCGTTGCAGATATTCACAAAATCACCCGGTATATGTACTACGGTATGTTACTACTGTAACGTGCAGAAAGATCTGGGATATTTTAGAGTGCCCCTGATACCTAAAATAATAATGAGAATGTGGAATTAACAAAAGGAGTTCCTCTAGCTAGCCCAAATTGAAATTTTAAGGCAATATTTCAAATGTTATTTGAAGCTCTACAATATACGAACGATGACCTTGTAAAAACATTAAGGTATAATGGGTTCATAACACAGGAAGTTGAAAGTACCAGTTTCCAGGTGATATAGCTTAAGACTTGTCACACTCACTTGATAACTGTCGAATAAAGATCAAAAAAGTTGTGACGACGTAGCAACACACTTCATCCCACATCAAATGGCACCTGCGATTTGTGTGTCTCTTTGTAGTAAAAGATCCTATAAATGACGCGAATGGAATATTCGTTCGGTCATTCATATGCTCTGTTTTATGTATTCTGAAATACTTATATAATATAAGCATTTCAACTGCCACACAAGGCTTATTTCATCACCATCGGCTGAAACTTAGCTGCCTGTTTACTTATGTCAACTGTATGAGAAATATAACTTTAACCGACAAGTAAATGTTAGCTGAGACTTAAGGGAATGTTGTGAAATCTACCATTATAGTCTGAAGGAAAGTTACGTGACTCGCCATGCGATGTCTGTCACATCACATTATTTCTAGCACTGAGGTGGAAGTTGAAATATCGACTCTCAGTAGGCCCTTGCCGTGTGGGGTCGGTACTTACAAAGAATAGCCCCACTGCATCTTTACCCGTGCATGTCGTAAAAGGCGACTAAGGGTTGAGGACAAGATGCCGTGCTAAAGGGCGACAGGCTAGCCACCTGTCACCTTGTGACGGTCCTTTCACCGAGTCATGCAGCATGTAGGTCTTCGTGCCTTACTTGATGCCTGATAGTTATCTTGTCCGAATACTTTGCTAAACGTGGTGTTCGGTGTTGTGCTGTAATTTACAAGAGTACCTGCAGTACAACTCAGATTACTCTGCTTACCCTGATTGTCGGGATACAGCGTGTGTTGCGTATGCATTTATGTAGTACGCCCTTAATTAAGGAACCTTTTTTTATGGAAACTGACACGGTTGACTACATCACATATCACGTATCAGTCCATAACACCGGCTGAACTAGGTGCCATGTCAGTGCTTCTCTTCATTTTATGTCGGCTACACTGAACTGCACGGAAAACACAAACTATTTACATAGCCGTTTCGACCGACGACGTTTCATTCAGTGCGGTGCGGTGGTATCATTCCGGCCGGGATAAACCCTACCACCTAGTAAGGTAAGAAGGGAAGGGACGTGGACGTGGAAACCGAACCACGGTCCTATAGGCTGATAGACAGATTATTAGAAGTTTCTAAAGCAGTCATGGTTACGTAATATGTGAACTATCTAAGACGCGAGACGGTCAGGCACGGAGGCGCGACCGCTCCCCGGAAGGAGGACGGCTTATGCAAATTGCTCCCGAATATCCGTGTTATTGTTTGGGGGCCTCGCAGATAGTTGAGAGGGCCGAAGATGCGAACTATCCGAGGCTCGCAAAGTTTTACACCATACTTACTCGCCGACATTCCTATGCATAACTTTGGGGTCCGTTTGGTCTAGGTGACGGCGGCGGTGCGGCGGCGGCGTACAGAGGGCATTTTTGAGGAATAATATGTCTAAATCTATGTTGTGTATTAAAAATTCATCCATAAATTATAAATCTTAATCACAAAGGTATTGTTAAAGTAATTGTAAGAACTAAGTGACTAGTCCTTGTGATAGTATATGGGTCAATCAATAGTAAAGTTATTTAACCGACAGATGAAATCCAATACTTAAACGACGCTGGTGAAATCGCAACTGACTGATCTCACCTAACTTATGTATGACACCCGGCACTCTCATTTCCCGAAAGGAAGCACAGCCGCTACGAGCAGCCACCCTGCACGATAATACGATTATAATAACAAGATGAAAGCTATTTGTGTCAAGCGAGAGAGCGTAGGACCGGAGATTGGAAGTGAAAGTTAAATCTGCAAGACTAGGTATATTAGGCTTGCCAGGTGCTCGGAATTTCAGGGATTGTCCCGGTCTAGGCTCCAATGTCCCGTGTCCCGGGCGAAGGATCATTTTGTCCCGGAGAGTGCAATTTGTCACGAGATGAAAATATAATTGTATGTACATACGACTTGACGTCACTCAAAAATGTCGACACGGAGCGGAATCGGTCGATGCCGATACGATATGCAATCCGATATATTATTGTATGAGTGTACACACACACACAAACACACACGCATGCAACCTCCCTCGCACGCACACACACACACACTGCAGCTCTGACGGTCCGCGCCTAAAAAATATAACAGAAAAATATTGATCTACCATTTCTTCATTTCTTTTTTTTTTTTTTATGGAAACTGACACGGTTGGCTATATTACCTACAACATCCGTTATCAGCCCCTAACACCGGGCATCGTTTTAATCATTCACTTTTGCGTCAGATGAAAAAGATCGAAATTAAATAATTTTTTTTCATCGGACGCAAAAGTGAATGAATAAAACGACATTTTTATTGCACTGATAAATAACTAACTAAACCACAAGCACAGAACTCTAGAGTTGTAGATTTTAAAATTTAATTAGCATTAATTTTATAAAATTAAAAAAGAACACCGAGTTACGACCTTTTTCTATGCAAAGCAGCCAGCTATGGGTATCGTCTTAAAAGTTAGAAATAATTTGCCGACTAGCGGTACAATGGCCCCTACAATTGTATGCCTGTTTAAGGTCACCCTGAATACTTACAACTGCTATTAACGTTAAACCTTCAGAACTACACAACTTTCCAAGTGACGCACATTTCGAATCATGAAATCGCTGGAGCGACGTACATAAAAGAGCGATACGAAAATTACATAATAATAATATGGACCCGGACGATGTAGCCGCCGATTGTGTAGAAATATTCAATATTGCCCGCGTTCGTACTTCACGGCCGCCACGGAATTTGGGGAGAAGGCGATTATAGTTTTTTTTTCGAGTTATTTTTAGGAATCCGCGGGGAAAACCAACGCAATTTGCTCTATTATAGCTATAGGGTGTGTGTCTGTCTGTATGTATGTAGGTCTGACGATGTTAGTTCGCATTTGAAATATAATAATGTATTTTAAGTATTTTGCAATTATTTCTAGTCAGAGAGAAACAAAATTGTAATAAAATAAAATATTGTTTGCCATGAAATCTTTCATTTCATTTTGTGGATAAACAAATTAAACTAATGAAATGAAATTTGCCCACAAATATAACTAATTATAAAACATAGTAAGTACATACACAAATACAAATAAGGACTTAGGTACCTAAATATATTAAAAATCGCCTGTAAAATAGACAATATGCGCGATGGACTCTGTACGCTTCCTGTCTGGATGGCCATACCGATACCACAGAAGAGAGCCGATACGCTGCTTCAGGAAGTCGTGCGAGCGTGGTTCTCCTGATTTTGAATGTTTCAAGTTTGAATGATCAAGAACCGCTGCAAATCCATACGGACGTCGGCTCCCTAAGTGTGTTCTATCGTATATGGGGAGTGTTCGGAGGAGCTGTTTAACGCGATTCCGCCGTTCCCATTCCACCTCCGCACTACGCGTACTGGGCAGGGGATGCACCCCTATTCAATCGACCTACCGAGGATGCGCACCAACCGGTTCTGTAGGTCTTTTATTCACAGGACCGGGAAAATGTGGAACGTACTCCCTGCCTATCTATTTCCTCACAAGTACAGCCTGAGGTTTTTCAAAAGGGGCGTGAAAAGGCTCCTTTCAGGCCGGCATTGCATTCGCAATCCCCGTGCATCATAGAATGTCCATGGCATCGTTAGAGACCTACTTGTAGATGAAACGTTGCCACATTTTGTTGCCAATGATGTTATGTGTAAATAAATATTTCATTTCATTTCATGTCGCGCTACCCAATAAAAAAAGATATTAATTTCATTAGGTTCAGGTTTAATGAAATAATAATTCAATAATGTACTTATATTCCGACTATTATAAAATGTAAATAATGTATGTCTGTTTGTAACTTTTTAACTCGTCATTCAGGCTTCATCCGCACCTAAAATGGTAATTTGTTTGCAGGTAGCTGACGGTTTAACTAACCGGTTCGGTTTTAACGGAACATTCACGCGAGCGAAGCCTTTAAAGCAATGAAGATTCCAAGAACAACCGACCAAACTACCTTCTGCCCATATTTTTTATTTTTTTTATTTATTAAAATTAAAATCACCCAAGGAAAAATTCGCCCAACCTGCGAGTTTTTTTATTTCGTTTCCCCCAAATGTGAATTTTGATATCTCAAATTCTATTATCCATTCAAGTATTCACACCGATATTACTCGATCAGTCGGAAGAGAGCAATAAAAATTTATTATTTTCGACATTTCCCGCAGGCCTCCGAAACCCTTCACGGCAAAATAAAAATAAAAATCACAATAATAGCCCGATATGGCATCGTTTATCGTTTCTATACGAAAAGTACGTCCCACCCGACATGCCCCCGAGAGCCGGTTGGGGCAGTAGGCCGTGGAATTTGGCCTTACATACTAAACACCGGTTGAATAAATCCTAGAAGGGTTATTAAGTGTCGAGCAGGTGAAGGAACAGTAAACAAATATAAACTTCTCTATGATGCTTGTTTACTAGCGTGATCTTGATCTGATGCTTGTTTACTAATGTGATCTTGATCTATTACTAATGTGATCTTGATCTATTACTAATGTGATCTTGATCTGATGCTTGTTTACTAATGTGATCTTGATCTGATGATTGTTTACTAATGTGATCTTGATCTGATGCTTGTTTACTAATGTGATCTTGATCTGATGCTTGTTTACTAATGTGATCTTGATCTGATCTTGTTTACTAATGCGATCTTGATCTGATGCTTGTTTACTAATGCGATCTTGATCTGATGCTTGTTTACTAATGTGATCTTGATCTGATGCTTGTTTACTAATGTGATCTTGATCTGATGCTTGTTTACTAATGTGATCTTGATCTGATGCTTGTTTACTAATGTGATCTTGATCTGATGCTTGTTTACTAATGTAATCTTGATCTGATGCTTGTTTACTCATGTGATCTTGATCTGATGCTTGTTTACTAATGTGATCTTGATCTGATGCTTGTTTACTAATGTGATCTTGATCTGATGCTTGTTTACTAATGTGATCTTGATCTGATGCTTGTTTACTAATGTGATCTTGATCTGATGCTCGTTTACTGATGTGATCTTGATCTGATGCTCGTTTACTAATGTGATCTGATCGTGATGCTGCAAGTCGAATGCTCGGCGATCAAATGTTGGTGAAAAGTCAAAAGTAGATAGTTTAAATACTTTATTGCTCCAGAAACATTTTACAGAAATGAGCACAATATAACATTTACATGAAGTACAAAGGCGGACTTATCCCTTATAGAGATTTTTTCCAGTCAAACTTTGTTTCGAGAATCGATCTAGAATTGTTTTCTCCAAATGACCTGAGGAATGTCCTAATGCAGCGGTTCCCTATTATTTTCGTCCACAGAACCCTAAATGATAGTCCTTCTATTGGCGGAACACCAAGTCAAAGTAAAAACTTAATTAGATATTGTAAACATAAAACCTAAATTTATGTGACCTATACGTAATTTTTTATAATAAATTGTTGGCGGATTATGATGTTTGATTTTAATATCAAGACTATAGTTTGAAATTATAAACATATTACACGTTTTTTATTAGGAAGAGCGTTTTGTGCTTTTTCTGTGAAAGCAGGAAACGCACGGAACAGCTTTTGGGAACCGCTGCAATTAATAGTTCACGGGGTAGGTCACCTGGTATATGGGTCGTCCAAGTTTCACGTATCTCTCGTCTGTTGCGAATGGAGTGTATGTCAACCGAATTTTAACAATGTACAATATGTGTAATGTATGAAAATGTCGTGTCTGGATGTGTATTTTCATGCTGAACACTGATTTCGTGACTGAAATAAGTAATAGTCACGATTTTCACAATTGACCGCCTTTGCTAATTCGAAATTCAAGTTGGTACTTCAAATAAGACCAATTAGCGCGTTCAAACGTCGTCGAATTTTTGTAGTAAATTTGAGGTATTTTATTAAATAATTGTTTATATTCTCACCATAAACAACGAACGATTAATGGTTTTATAAAGATTTCGCATGGGTGATTATTTCCAAGAGTACGTCGGACGATCAGACACAGCCAATAACGCCACCGATGACGCTCAGCTAGGCGCCGCCGCCGCGGCCGCGCCAACTATAAGGCGAACAAAATGAACATGTTATTTTTTTCAAGTTTATCTACTCGTAGATAGGTGTATACGCCGAACGAAGCTCGGTCGCCCAGGCACTATGTTCAAAATGAGCTCTTTAATTTATCAATATTCTTGATGTTTTTGTTAACCCCCGACGAAAAAAACCGAGGGGTGTTATAATAAGTTTTATGTGTGTGTGTGTGAGTGTGTGTGTGTGTGTCTGTATGTGGCATCGTACCTCCCAAACGGATGGCCGATTTGGATGCGGTTTTTTTTATTAGGAAGCTTGTTTAATCGGAATGGTTCTTAGCTATTTTTGCAATCAAGTAATCAAGTAATTAAGTAATAAAAAAAATCATTATCTTAAAAAGTGGACCGCGATTTATATGCGGTTTTTTTTTAAAGCTTAAAATAAAAGTTAAATTACAAATTTAAAAAACCCCCGACCCTTAAAAAGTATAAAATAATTTCCGTTTACTTACTTAAAGGAGTCGGGGGACTGCTAAGTAAAAAAAAAATATAAAAACTCAGAGCTGCGCGGGAATTTACTTAGCGGTCTCCCGACTCCTTTAAGTAAGTAAACGGAAATTATTTTTTAATTTTCAAGAGTCGGGGGTTTTTAAAATTTGTAATTTAAGTTTTTAAATTTTTATATAGTTTTTATTTTTCTTTTCGCTTCTAATTTCTAATATTATATCTTAATATTCATGTTATATTTTTTTTTTACAATTTTTTTTATGTAATCCGGTATGGATGGTTGAGTCGGAGGGGCCAAAGCGCATGCTCCGATCAGCCAATATCACCTTTGAGAAGGTAGGTGCCATACCGGAGTCTTTTTTTTTTATGGAAACTGACACGGTTGGCTACATCACCTACAACGTCCGTGATGTCAGCCCATAACACCGGGTGAACTAGGTGCCATGTCAGTGCTTCCCCCTTTGATCGGGCCGGCTACACTGAACTGGTCGGAAAACACAAACTATTTACATAGCCGTTTAGACAAACGTTTCATTCAGTGCGGTGGTACCAACCCGGGCGGGTTAAACCCTACCACCAAGTAAGATTAGGAGGGAAGGGACCTACAGTTTTACGAGGAATCCGAACCTCGGTCAGCCTCCAACGGTCAGCGGTCACCCATCCAAGAACTGACCGCATCCAGCGTTGCTTAAAATTCAATAGCGACAGTCGACAGTCTGCACCACTGAGCTATCGAGGCTGACGTCTCCCTGGATTGCTGGCTATACTGGACTAGAGGAGAACACAACCGAGGCTGCTATGCGACCATCTTACATCCAGCACGGTGGTATCAACCCAGTAGGCTACAATTTTAGCCTACCACCTAGTAAGGTGCAAGGGAAGGGGCCTACAGTTTTACACCGGTTCCGAACAGTGCAGCAGCATGTGTAGGTATGCACTTAAATTTTTTCGTCAGAAAAAAATCTCATTGGTACACGCGCCGACCGGAGCTTCGGACTTTGCGCACGAGAAACCGATGTAGTATGTCTGTTAGTGCGCCTTATGGTGTTTCAGTGGCAATCTACATATTATACAGGGTGTTGTAACGGCCACTATATTAAATTTAGGAAATGATTATTGGGATCAATGGTAACCAAAAAATAACTTTTTTTCTCTAAACACTTGAGAGAAAATCTTTATTTTCTTTTTTCTCTCTGAAAAACATGAGGATTGCAAAACATATTTTTTTTTTATGGAAACTGACACGGTTGGCTACATCACCTACAACGTCCGTGATGTCAGCCCATAACACCGGGTGAACTAGGTGCCATGTCAGTGCTTCCCCCTTTGATCGTGCCGGCTACACTACCACCAAGTAAGATTAGGAGGGAAGGGACCTACAGTTTTACGAGGAATCCGAACCTCGGTCAGCCTCCAACGGACAGCGGTCACCCATCCAATAACTGACCGCACCCAGCGTTGCTTAACATTCAATAGTGACAGTTGACTGTTTGCACCACTGAGCTATCGAGGCTGACAATGTACTGACCGTTACAACACCCTGTATATGTACATATACGTCTAAAGTCGTATACTTCAGTCGGGTGCAGCACCACCGCCGACGACGTTTCGCGTGCGATACTGTGCAAGGAAAATATCGCTTAATTTATATCAGTTACTAATGTGCTAACGTAAATTAAGTTGATATGAATTACGTATCAAAGTTTGACAAAGACTCTTTACAACTGATACACTTGACTCACTGATGATGAATAAATCTTTGTAGTCAGAAATCTCAGTTAAATTGTTAATCTTGCTGTCAAGCTGTGTTTTCGATAGACTTTAGGCGATGATATCATGTGGCTAGTCACAAAAAATAAAGTTGGCTAAAACGATTTCAATAATTTTACATTCCTGAAAGCCCAAAATAAGGTACATTTTCTACATTAAACAAGGATAATCGAGTTTTCCACATTTCAAAGTAGAAAATTATTTGCGAACTAGCATCTCGAAAATTACCCTAATTCTAATTTAGCGATCCAGTGAACTATAAACTTGAGATGCATGCATCCACCACTTTAATGCCCTTTATTGGGAGCCTTTGTCCATAATATCATTCTGTATCTAGCTCACTGATAGTAGATTATATAGATCTATCATACTAGCACTTTACTTGGCCACATAATAAATAAGGTCTTTCAAAATTAGTCCAGAGTACGCTAAGGGGGGGTTCTGTATCGGAAATAGATCACTTTTAAAGAAAAAAGAATTTTTTTTTTACAAAAAAAATTTTTTTTAATGTAAAATGTAAAAAAAAAATGTTTAGTAATCGTTTCAGTTTCATGCCAGGAACAAAAAAGTCTTCCAACACATAGATCTTTCTTTCATAAATTGTGAAAAACCAAAATTTTAGTTTTATTAGTATGGAATAGAAAGAATTCGATTTTTTTTTACCAACTTACACGTGTTAGATCATAATGGCGATGAAGACTTTTTTGTTACTGTTATGAAACTGAATCGATTAGGCTATAAAAATCAACCACCAATTTTTTTATTTAAATACAAAAAAAATATTTTACATAAAAAAAACCCATGGTCCAAAAATTTTTATATAGGTTTTACTCCCTATATGATACAGAACCCCCCCTTAGCGTACTCTGAACTAATTTTGAAAGACCTTATATGATGGTAAAAAACAATATTTTGTGCTTACGGCTTGAAAACTTTTTTGAGTGAAAATCGGATTATTCTGACCGACAGAGAAAAAAAAAGGGGCCGGCTGGGGAAGACGGCCGTCGATCTCTGCTCTATGTTCTGAGCGTATCTAAGCGTCTCACGGGCGCGCGCGGCACAGGGAATGTCGAGCAGCGGTGAAGCGAGGAAATGGAAATGGCTCATAATGGGAGCGGCACCTCCGAGCACTCCCCACGATATTATAGTGACGAATCTGGTGATTGTTGTACTAAAGTCTTCCCACATTATTTCCGAACTGCGAGACTGTGATCGCGTCGCCCTCCAGGAATAAGTAAAGGGACTTCATCCTCCCGCTTAGAGAAGTTATACTAAACGAGGGAGGCGAGAATTACATTTATATTCAAATGTTTTCAGACGAACTAGCTTCGCGTTGTTTTTGAACAAAATATAATAGAGCGCCGGGAAGTTTGCCCTTCGGGGTGAGCTTTGAATGAAAGTAAGAGCGGCCTCGGCCTGTACGTCTTTCTCCATACAAAATCGTCTCTCGGCATTTATGTTTTCTAGCCCCCTAAACCTCATCCGATTTTTACAAAAAAAATTCTTGTTATTGTACGTTCCTGTAATTTTTTTGTTTAGATGAAATATACCTACAACACCGGAGCTAAAAAAAATTATTTCGAACGAAAAAAATTGAATTTTTTATTTTTTGATGTCATGAAGTTCATTAAAGCTTTATTGATTCACTAGCTGTGTCCGCGGCTCCGCCCGCTCTCATATTTCACTTCACTGCTAACCTCATAAGCCATTTAGCGTGATAGTAAGTAGCCTATAGTTGATGGGAAAAATAAAGCTATCCGTAGAATTTTGTTTTATTAAAATCGGTTCAGTGGTTCTCGAGTTATAAGCGGACAGACAGACATACACTCAGACACTCAGACACTCAGACAGAAAGCAGACGTTGGATTTTATTATAGGTAAGGAAGGATCACTTTAGATATTGAAAAAATTTAAATACATAAGCCTAGATTTGACTATCCTTATTACAACAGATAAAGAAATGTCCAGAGTCCAGACCAGGCATCAACCTCAGTGAGCTATGAAGTACATACATACATACCACACGCTGTATCCCGACAATCGGGTAACCAGAGTAATCGGAGTTATGCTGCGTCACTTTGGCCGACGTTTCGGACTGGCGCGTGCAGTCTATACTCAGGGCGAGTGCCTGGCTGCGGGCGGGCCCACAGTTGACAGAACACTGCTTGTCAAACTCGAGCGGTTGCGAAGATTACTGCAGCTGTGGGTAGGCACCAATTCGGCTTAGGTTGCGTTCGGCACCTCCGTCGAGGAGCAGAATGTACTGACGGTGTCTTCCTGCTGCTGCTGGTGCACAATGCCAGACCTGCCGCTCTTCAGGAGGGCGAGCACGGGATTCCATACCGGAGACAGCCTGTAGGAGTCTTCTCTGGTTGAAGTTGTCATGCTTCGAGATCTCGATGGACGGGGTATGATCCGGGGAGAGTAGTTTTTCAGTGGTCAAAATTTTCACCTGACCGAATCTTTTCCCGTGCTGCATTCCGGAGTTGACATGCTCAACTATGGCAGACTTGGTTTTGTCCATCTTCTTGTCTTGCTTGAGTGATCAAATATGTTCGGAAATCCTAAAAGTTTTTAAATGTGTAGTTACAGTTCCCTCAAAACTTAATGCCGCCGACCTACCTGCGCAGTCAACGAATTTTAGGTCATCACCCGCAGATCATGGTGTAGATAATTGCTTCACTGCACATGCGCGAACCCAAGATACGAGTGACATTAAAGTCTACCCTATGTTCTACGAATTATGACCTAAAATTCGTTGACTGCGCTGATAGGTCGAGCGGCATTGAAGTTTCGAGGGAACTGTACTTCTGTAGAATGTCGCATTATAAAACAGCCTCAGATTACATTTCTGAAATAGCCCTCGGCGGAAAGTACTAACTGTTCGCTCTAACACGAATGGAAGCGCAGAATGCCCACCGCTTCGCCGAAGGAAATGGTCCAGCAATCAGTAGCTATTTCAGCTTTCGCGTAGCCAGCTCAACAATACTATCCAGGAGCGGCATTCACTGACGCATTTTGCGTCGGTATCAGTAACGGCGGTAGGAGAATTTTTTATTTAATTTGTTTTTGTGGATACGCGAGACACTTGGCGCCGTCAGCGTGGATTGTTGAGCCGACAACGTCCAAAAGCATTCGGGATAGAACGTGGGCTGCGAATGCCGTGCCGGCCTGACAGATGCCTTTTTACGCTTCTATTGAAACATCCTAAGTCAATACACTGAAGGAAACACATCTGGAGGAAGTGCATTCCAGAGTTTCGTAGCGCGGAAGATAAAATAAATACTGGAGCGCTTAGTCCGCACTTTAGGCAGCTCTACAGTATAGGGATGCATTCCCTGCCTGCTACGCGTGGTCCTATGGTGAAATGGTGAGGTCGAAATCGTTTCGAACAGCTCCTCAGAGCATTCACCGTTGAAAAGTCGATAGAACACACATCGTTAGATGACAAAGTGTTATTCACTTGACAGCTGACAGCTCTAATGTATTTGTATTTATTGTTTATTGTACACCATTTTACTAAAAATAAGGTACAAAAGGTAGGCTTAATGCAGATCTGCATTATATTCAAACCAACCTTTGCGATGTGGTAATAGGTGTCTAAGTAGGCGCACGAATAATGTGAGAGAATAGTAACATATTACATATGTTAATAGGTATGAATAGATAGACATGATTAAAATATACGTCGCGTCGTCGGTGTCGCTGCAAACGTTAATTCACGGAAATTCCCATCGAGACGGAAGCCGGCGAGAAAGTTAGCGAATGCCTCTCCAGCTCTCATTTGCGTATCTCGCAGAAGCGTTTCCGTCTCCGGCGCCGCCGCAAAAACAACGGCCGCCATCTTAGCTGGTTGTGCCGAGAGAAACTCTTAATTAAATTCAATCAGACTCCGACTGAGACATCCAGCTGTGTGGTTTTGGTTTGCTCTTCAAGATACCGTTTGATACAGGAGAACTGGACGGAAAACACGAACATAGCCGTTCCGACCGACGACGTTTCATTCAGTGCGGTGGTACCAACCCGGCCGGGATAAACCATACCACCTAGTAAGGTAAAGGTAGCGTAAGTAAGGACCTAAAGTTTTACGTGGAATCCGAACCACGGTCAGCCTCCAACGATCTAGCAGTCCCCTTCCAAGTACTGACTGCGGACCGCACAACTGAGCTAACGAGGCTGACTCCTCTAACCACTATTATAAACACAGTTAAAACCACTAAATAAGCGATGAAGTTATTTCACCGAACGTTTCAACATCACAATACCGAAATTGTCGGCAAACAACCTAAAAACATATTGCTCTATATTACATACGTAGCGAGATATAGATACCTACTTATGCCGAGAGATGTACATAGGTATGTAAAAGTTAAAGAGACGAAGGAAGGATCCGCGTGCCGTCTGTGTACAAAGACGCCCGGAATCATCTGATAGAGCTCATCTAACCAAACGACCTCCCCCGCCCCTCTCCTCACCCCTTGGTCGACCTACCCGCTCCCGCATACCCCGCGCCCGCCCTTAGACTGGAGACCGTGGACAATTTGACGATTGTCACAGACATAAAACGTTTCTACATTTATGTGTACATAGTAAGATAAGATTTTATTAAGACATAATTACAACAATAATATTATTAAAAACACAAAGAAAAAAAAAACAACAGTGTATAATCAAACTAATAATTTGAATTTGAATTTAATAACTAAATTAAAACAAAAGCTCGTCTTGTTGACTGTAACTGTAACAGCATTCCCATGGACCAAAGCAGCGCTGAATGGCTAAGCTTATGAATGTTTTATTTAAACAGTTAAGTACGTAGTTTATAAGCATATAGGAGGAGTCGGCGAACAAAAAGATCTAAATCGATTTTGGACACAAAAATGTTTTTTTTTTCTAAATCGGTGCGCCTTTGACCGTTCTATCGATTGGCAAAACTATTTGCTACCAAAACGATCTAGAAACCTTAGAAAAATTAGGGTAAAATCACCAATTTCGTTCAAAACGATCTATCGCTAGTAGAAAATCATTGATTATTTGGAATGAAAATTAATTTCTTTCAAAATGATCTAAATCTCATACTAATCATAGCCCGTAAAAATGTTTTCTTTCAAAACGGTCTAAATATAATTTTTTTGGCGCCGTTTCTAATTTTTAGGTTTCCGTATCCCGTACGGAAGCCTACGCCGTCTGTCTGTCTGTCTGTCCGTCCGTCCGTGTGTCCGTCCGTCTGTCTGTCTGTCTGTCCGAGAGCTGTATCTCATGAACCGTAATAGGTAGCCTGTTGAAATTTTCACAGCATTTGTGTTATTATGGCGGATATAACAACAAATAATAAAAAATAGAAAAAGTAAAAAATTAAGGGGGGTTCCCATACAGGAAAGGTGTTTTTTTCAACGTTTTTTTTTGTGGTGCGGAAACCTTGGTGTGCGAGTCGAACTCATTCATTCACAATTGAGCATATCTTCGGTAAAGTGGGTACTGTGCAAATTAATTTGGTGTAAATGGTGGAAAAAAACACGTTCCGTGTATGGGGACCCCCCTTAATTGTTGACCTTTTCTATATTTTATTATTTGTTGTTATATCTACCATAACACATATTCTATGAAAATTTCACTGGCTACCATTACGGTTGCAAAGATACAGCAGTAAGGACAGACAGACAGACTAGGCTAGTAATAGACTTCCGTACAGGATTCGGAAACCTAAAAATGTCTTCGGGTACGGTTGCGGCACTCAACACCGGTTCCAAGAAAAGGGTGAAAAAAGGAAGATAGAATTTTTACATATTCATTAATTTAGGATTTAATAGATTAAGATTAACGACACCGATTTAAAAAAATTGCCTAAAAGTTTTATTTTTTTATTTCCTGTTTTTATAACACCAGTAGCAATAAAAACGGTATAATTTATGAATACAGTTGCGATCAAAACGATCTAAATATTCCGATTTCAATCAAAACGATCTAAACGGAAATTTGTTTTTTTTATTATGTCCCATTCTCACAATAAAAAGTTACTTGCAAATACTAGATCTTATACAAATCAGCCAAGGTATCGACTAAAAAAATTAAATATATAAATAAACAAATGGAAGTACGCTATTTAGTTTTTTGCCTCTACTGTAAAATTGAGTTCAGCGCTTTTAGATCGTTTTGTTCCCCGACTCCTCATAGGTACCTGCATTGAAAATGCTAGCTCTGTCGTCTGCATGCTGCGTATTTTGTTATCAGTTTAATCTAAATTGGTTTAGTAGATCCTGAGATATCTGCGTGTGACCGATAGGTGGACACAGAGACATACATGTCCATTTTTTCGCATGTTCAAAGCCAAAAGCAAGCTAAAATCGAAACTAAACTTACATCAGACCAATCAGAGAATGATGACATATGTCAACTTTATCCAGCACTCTAGTCGAACTCCCGCAAATCCGGCTCATGACGTTTCTCAAACTTCGGGAATAAATAGGGAGAATCGCAGTGAAAAATGCGCCATCAGTCTGGAAAAGTCTGTTTTTCTGCCCGCCTTTCGCAGGCCGATTGGGCGGGGGAGGGGAACGCTCCGCGCCGGTCGTAATCGAAGGCGTTTTAGAGCTGTTTGTTATCTGAGGAGGGTATGAAAGGATGTATTGGCGTATACACTTGGGATTAGACTGGAGAAACTGACACCGGGCGCGTACTTTTTAGGGTTCCGTATCCGGTATGGGACCCTATTACTAAGCCTACGATGTCTGTCTGTCTATCTGTCTGTCTATCTGTCTATCTGTCTATCTGTCCGAGGGCTGTATCTCTTGAACCGTAATAGGTAACCCGTTGAAATTTTCACAGAATATGTGTTATTATGGCCGATATAACAACAGATAATAAAAATATGAAAAAGTAAAAAAATCACGGGGTGTTCCCATAGAAGAAACCAAAAAGTGTATGCGCGCGAGCCATCTACCGAATAGAGTGTGAAGCATTTTAACTAATCATGATATTTAACTAATATGAAGCATTTCATAACACGCCATAAATTGCGTGAGTGGCGCTAACCATGATATGGCGATATGGAACCCTCGGTGCGCGAGTTCGACTCGCACTTGGCCGGTTTTTTCGAATATTTTAAATATTGTTTAATGACAGTACAACTGCTTTAGATTTATGTAAATACCGTACATACCGCACGCTGTATCCCGACAATCGGGGTAAGCAGAGTAATCGGTGTTGTGCTGCAAGGAATGGTAAATTACAGCACAACACCGACTGCCACGTTTCGCAAAGTATTCGGACAAGATAACAGCAAGTAAGGCACGAAGACCCAGCTGCTTCTTGACCCGGTGGAAGGAGCGTACCAAGATGAGAGGTTGCTAGCCTGTCGCCCAGTGCGTCTGTCTGTTCGTCTGTCTGTCCGAGGGCTGTATCTCTTGAACCGTAATAGGTAGTCCGTTCAAATTTTCACAGAATATGTGTTATTATATGGCCGATAACAAATAATAAAAATAAGAAAAGTAAAAAATTCACGGGTGTCCCCGTATGCGCGCCATCTACCGAAAAGAGTATGAAGGATTTTAACTAATACATAGATGGCGTGATTGGCGCTGACCATGACATGGCGATGCGGAACCCTCGGTGCGCGAGTTCGACTCGCACTTGGCCGTTTTTTTTTCAATAAATAACGCCTACTGTACTGAATACAAGTCAAATACATTGGTAAGAAGATATATAACACAAATAGGTGACAATTAAATTTTACACTTTTAGAATTTTAATGTAGTGTTCCATTGTTAGGTGTTAAATCCTAAAGTACTTGATAATTACATTTTCTCAACGTCAAATCAATACTAAATGAATGATCGTCAATTGAAAACTACTCGCTAAATCAAAGCAGCTCATTCGAACCCAATCAGCTTCATCGCGTTACCACGATACAAGGTTCCAATACAAATTCTTTGATGCTCGTGTACTGAAAATTGCCTCCCGACCAAATCAGAGCCCGAAATAAACACATTGTGGGCGGATTTCAATTTGTCAGGTCCCAATAAAGCTCCCATACAATGCGGTCTAAATTAGACGGAATCAAGCGGGCGTGAAGAATTTAAATGAGTCGAATTCTCGTAAAACGCCGGTGCTGTCTCTACTGATTGAGAGGGTAAATAAAAATACAGAACCGACCAGAGTTGCTATATACGTGAGGCGTTCGGTTTGGGCGAACGAAGCGGAAGGGGATACGGGAATTAGTGCGACGGACGGAAAGACAGAGTAGTGCGACAGAATTCGATGGAATGGAATACGGATCAGAATTGCGAACAATTTTAAATAGTAGTTTTTTTTATAGAAACTGATACGGTTGCTACAGCACCTACAACATCCGTGATGTCAGCCCATAACACCGGGTGAACAGGTGCCATGTCAGTGCTTCCCTTCATTTCATGTCGGCTACACTGAACTGGACGGAAAACACGAACTATTTACATAGCCGTTTCGACCGACGTTTCGCTCAGTGCGGTGGTACCAAACCGCCCGGGATAAACCCTACCAACTAGTAAGGTGAGAAGGGAAGGGACCTACAGTTTAACGTTCAATCCGAACCACGGTCAGCCTCCAACGTTCGAGCGGTCACCCATCGAAGTACTGACCTCGCACAGCGTTGGTAGTGTTCCCTTTGTTCCCTGTGGTATTTTTTATTGTATTGTATTGTTTATTCGTGGTTAGACTGCACTCGAACTGAAATGGGTCCAGTTACCACGTAAGGTTCTTCTCTGACTATGAAGCACAATATTGTTTATTTGTTTATTGTATAATTTCATCCATTGGTAGGTAACCTACGCTTGGACATGTCGAAAATTCCGCCAGTTCTAAATTCAATGCGAAGAAGAACTGACAAACAAACTTGGCAAGTCACAATGATTTGTTAGTGCCTTATTATAAGTATTATATTATAGTAACTTACAAATAATTAACCCATAGTACCGCTCACAAGAGCATTACCTTACATGAATACTGAAGAATCTGACCGCTCTGCCTATTTACATTACCTATATCTGTCGTATTAACCTGTCGCACTAGCCAGTCGTACAGAGGTCGCACCAAGGTACAGATCCCGTCGCACTCAACGCTATGCAAACATGCACGTAATAAATGTAGCCCATTTATATCGACGCCAAGCGCCGAGTGTCGCGGCGCGACGTCGTCGTCGTCGGCCTGCGTCGGGTGAGTGCCATGCCTGTGCCTGCCAGCCGCACGTAAACATGACGGGCGACAAATTGCCAGGGAATACTTCGTCTAATGTCTTAATACTGAGTTCGCTGAAGAATTTTGTAATGAAAGTAATATGCATATTCTTGCTAGAGGTCGAAAAATGTGTTTCTTTTAAGGTGACGTGAGGCTGTGTCTGACTCGAATTTCAACAAGTTTACCACCAATATTACTCACCTGACAGATTCAGCTTTAATATGTAATACTTAGGCCCACTTGCACCAACACAAATTTAATATATAAACCAGTTTAACTCGCTAAACCAGTTTAAGCTAGCACCCGTTGACTGTGTGAACCGCGTTTAAATCCATAACTCGCTACTTAACTTTAAACTCGTGTTGGTGCAAGTGGGCATAAATCTATCAGCGCAGATCGATAGCTTTTTGAAAACACGATTCCATTAACTTCGATACAAAAAAATCATGAACATGCCTCTGAATTTAGTTATAAAAACGTATTTAAGGCAACGTGACCACATCAAGGCTTTGGAAAAAATATATTTTATTTGTTGAATATATTTATCTAAATCCGTAGCTTTTTACTTTTTTGTTTCGATCCGTAGTTTTGGAATAAAAAAATAAAAACCAAATTTTGCTTGTGCTAAAATTGATTGATTTAGTTGCATCCTATTCAAACCAGCGAAAGCGGCGGCGCCTTGAAAGAGGAGTACGGGTGAATACGGTTTGACAGGGCCTTAACTCAAGACAAAGCGTACAACTTGGAAGTTTATTGGAATTGTCAAGTTTTTTTTATGTGACATGGTAAACTCCATCACCTATTACATCCGTGAAATCAACCCATAGACGGAGGTTACACGCTAGGTTTTTCATCAGTTCAGGCCATCAGTCTGGTTAAACCATGGTCAAGACTGACCGTTTAATCTACTTTGATGGATGGATGGTTTGGAATGATGGACCAGACTGATGGATTTTAAAATATTTTGATACTAGACTGATATACTGATAGTGCGAATGCATTTTACGTCTGGCGTCAGTCTGGCGTCAATCTGGCCGTGACCAAGGTCACGGACTGAACTGATGCCAAACCTAGCGTGTAACCTCCGTCTTAGGTAAGTTTAAGGTAACAATGATTACATAGAAGTACAATACGATTGTTTCGTTTTCAGTAGCGATGGAAAAATAACTAAGGAGAGTATTCACACATACACCGTACTGGATGCAAGATGGCCGCATAGCAGCCTCGGCTGTGTTCTCCTCTAGTCCAGTATAGCCAGCAATCCAAAGGGAGAGAAGTCTCCGGCATGGCACCTACCTTCTCGGAGGTGATATTGGCTGGTCGAGCTTTGACTCAGCCGCCGGATAGGATAAAATAATAAATTTTAGTTTGAATTTTTTTATCAAAACTAATTTAAAAAAATAATAGAAAAGCACAAAAGTGACAGACAACGGTTTCTATTTTTTTTTTTATCTGACACGGTTTGCTACCTCACCTACAACATCCGTAATGTCAGTCCATAGCACCGGGTGAACTAGGTGCCATGTCAGTGCTTCCCTTCATTTCATGTCGGGTACATTGAACTGGACGGAAAACACGAGCCGTTTCGACCGACGTTTCGGTCAGTGCGGTGGTATCAACCCGGCCGGGATAATCCCTACCACCTAGTAAGGCAAGAAGGGAAGGGACCTACAGTTTAAAGTGGAATCCGAACCACGGTCAGCCTCCAACGGTCGAGCGGTCACCCATCCAAGTACTGACCGCGCTCAGGGTTTCTCAACAATATTAGACCGACCGCACCACTGAACTACCGAGGCTGACAATAAATAAAGCGAAATTTCTACGGGCAACCGACCGTGTAACGTACGTATATAATACATACGTACGTTACACGGTATATATGAAATATTCTTATAACTCGAGAATCACTGCATCGATTTACATACGGTTTTCACTGTTACATTTCGTTACTTCTCAGGATGATTTTAAGATATCAATCACTATCAGCTACGTTATCGGTGGCTTGAGCTGTGACCAAAAAGTCACTAGCAATTTTGCAAAATAGCAATTTTGGCTGTTCGCACATTTAACTTTACCTTCAAATGTATGACATTTTGAGGAAAATTAATAGTTTTGTGCACAACTACATAATAGTACCTATATTGATAATTTCAGAATTTTCAAACAACCCTTAATAGGTCAAAGTCCGGCGACAAAAGTGCAGTTTTTTGTCAACTTTTAAACGAAATATTTGTTAAAGTAAACTTAATGTATATAGCAAAGTTATATATTTTTGAAATTGCCTTAACAATACCTATACAGGGTGTTAAGACGGCGAGTACATTAATTTTGCCAGCGCAATCCTTATGATTTTCCTAGACAAAAAAGCAAGTGAAGTTTTTCTCTAAAGTGTCTAGTTTTCGAGATATGAATTTTTGAAATGTATGTTTTCGTCTAGTGTAATTTAACGCGTTGTTGCCGCTCCGTACCCTCCGCCTGCCGACCTCCAGTCCTCCACTCACAAAGCTAACCGCCGCCCCTCCCACCAACACCTCCGTCTCCGTCGTTTACATTTTGAGGTACCCTGTAATTTCCACAGGACTATTAGACAAACTTATCTATAACATATCTAGCGGCAAAAATTATACGTAATTTGGCGTCAGTTTCATGAAATGAAATGAAAATATACTTTATTGTACACCGTATAAAAAGGTTACAAAAGGCGAGTTTAATGCCTTGCGGCATTCTTTACGAACTAACCTTTGGGATGTGGAACAGACGAATTCATCGAAATCGGTTCAGTAGGTCCGGAGATATCTGCGTGTGACCGACAGACAGACAGACAGACACCAGAGCGACCCCATAAGGGTTCCTTTTTTCGCATTTTGCGACGGGACCCTAAAAACACAAAAGTGACACACAATGTTTTCCGTTGCTACGGCGCACGGCACACATGATCCATAGCGTAGCGTGTGAGTGAGAAGACGCGACGGAAATAGCAGCAGGGGGAAGTGGGAGCGTGTCCCCGAGGGCATTGTCTACTGTTTTGTTGCTGAGTGTACCTATAAACCGTTCGCAATATCGTGGTGCACTCCGCTAGGTGGCATTGTGGTAAGCATTTAGAGTTCGACATTTATACTCTAAGGCCCACTTGCACCAACACAAATTTAATATATAAACCAGTTTAACTCGTTAAGCTAGCACCCGTTGACTGTGGGAACCGCGTTTAAATCCATAACTCGCTACTTAACTTTAAACTCGTGTTGGTGCAAGTGGGCCTAAGTATTCATTTTATTTCGCTATTTTTAATTAATTTAATTTCTCGAAATAAATTATTTTTTTTTTAGAAAAAAATATTTTTCGATGTTAATATCAACATAATATGTATTTTTAATTGGTTCTTATTTCTTTATTTCTTTAAAATTTTACCTTTTTGTCATTTTCCATTTGCCTTGCACCTGCCAGTTCTGTAGAAAATGTGAAACGCACTCCCTGCCCATCTATTTCCTCCCAAGTACAGCCTGGGTTTTTCAAAAGGGGCGTGTAAAGGCTCCTGTCAGGCCGGCATGGCATTCGCAATCCCCGTGCGTCCAGAATGTCCATGGGCATCGTTAGACACCTACTTGTAGGTGAAACGATGCCATACGCCGCGCTATCCATAAAAAAATTATGGCGAACGGGTGCTGTGGAGACTGACCTGCTTCATGTGGCAGTGTGGTGGGTAGGTACATAACTTCATTATAATTTCACACAAAAAAATGTTCACTTTGTCATGAATTGCTGCTTATGTTACAAATTTTGCATAGGTGATAAGCACATGAGTGTTTAATTTATAGTAGGTAGGTAGGTAGCAGCAAACATTTGTTTTGAAGTAGGTAGAATAAGTGCACATTGAATAAACATTCAGTGAAATTTCTTGAATCATTGTAAACATAACAAACATTTACTGCCAAGAAATGATATTTAAACAATAAAAAACCGGCCAAGTGCTAGTCGAACTCGCGCACCGAGGGTTCCGTATCGCCATGTCATTGTCAGCGCCACTCACGCCATCTATGGCGTGTTTTATGAAATGCTTCGTATTAGTTAAAATTCATGATTAGTTCAAATGCTTCGGACAAAATGACAAACGGGCAGACAGACAGACGGCGTAAGCTTAGTAACAGGGTCCCGTACGACGGATACGGAACCCTAAAAAAAACAACATCAATAAAAAACGATAAAAAATAATATTGCTATCAAGTCGGTCAACGCCTTCGAATTCGTGCGACATGTCAGTGTATCATCGACTTAGAGCAGTCAAAATGTTATGTTAACTTACACTCACGTAAATAGAAGTCAGGAATGTCTACTAATTTCAGAGACATCCTAGTTGATTGCGGCCGGGGAAGCCGCGCGCGCAACCACTTATGTTTGACGATATCGTAAATTACACTTTAGGCGTAGTTTTATTGTGGAGGAGAAATAACATTTTAAAACAGAACACCTTATTTTATTACAGGGACCGAAAGATTTTATATTTATTTATTTTCGCGGTCCCCTTTCCACCTCCGTACAACGCGCACTGGGCAGGGATTGCATCCCTACACGCTGGACTTACCGCGGACACAGTTTACTTAATAGTTACTTCGTAACAGATAAATCACTCCATAGAAAAAGTTCCATACCTACGGCTTTAATAGCCTAATGCTTCACGTCGCCAATCGCTGCGTGCGAAAATGTACATGCGCGATTGTAAAGTGATTATTGCTTTGCAGCTGCGCGCAGTTGCGTGGGCGAGCGTGTAGGTATGCTTCGCGCGGCTGACGAATTTCCACTGAATTAAATCGCCGGCGGTCCACCGGGCGGGAGGTAGTTAGCGCGCGCAAGTATATAGAGTGCGTGAGGCCTGCCGCGGATGGGTACCAATCGTTTCTGCAAATCCTTCCTTCACAGAGCCGGAAAACTCTGGAACGCTCTCCGTGCCCACATATTTCCCCGCAAGTACAGTCTTCCTTCAAGAAAGGCGTGAATGGGCACCTGTCAGGCCGGCATGGCATTCGCATCCCCCGCACGCGACCGAATGTCCAATGGGCGTCGCTAGACACCGCTAGTCGCGCTTATTATATACAAATAAAAAGACAACTACCAAAGTGAATCCCCACAAGATATTACTCACTTTCTTTTAGAATGAGGAATAAACGAATAGATAAACGGATGCTGCAGACTTGGAAACTGCAACGCGCATTACTGCCAAAAGAGAATTAATGTTACACGATAGAAAAAAAAATTAAGTACATAGACATAAATAACGACGCGTCCGGATTCAAATCTGCGAACGCGATACATCTTGGCCCCTTCCGAGCCGGAAGCACTCGCCGGGCGGCGGCGGGCCCCGCATTACAATACCCACAACTTCTGCCGTATATCAGCGTGGAGAAAGTCGAACGAGACTGCGATCTAGCGGAATTATTATCGCAATCCAATAAAAGCTAAAAGAACATCGAGCAATAACCATAAAACTCACATAATTGTCGGGACCCCTCATTATACTCGTAACCGAACCCCCCTCTCCTCCCCCCTCCCCCCCTCCCCCCTCCCCCCTCCTCTCCCCCCCCATGTGCAAAGCGCTCGCTAGCGTCCGATCGCCCTTTGTTTCGCGCTTGATTTAAAGCTCAATTTTTATTATATTTTGAGTCCCATTTCAAACGGCACGCCCCGCGCTATAGAACGCGCCGCGATCCGAATAGATTATATGCGCGGATAAATTTTGTTTTATGGCGTGTAAATTATTGTGCACTCGTTTTGTCGATTCGAACCGCGGAGTTTCGCGAATCGAACACCGTTTCGGAAATAAAGCCAACGGGCGGCGGCGTAATTAAATTAGCCGGGCGACTTCGCGAATTTAGTGCCAAATTAAAGTGTCTCTTGAGATTCGGCAAAAGGAACGAAACAGGCGATTAGCGGCGAACGGTCGGTCGGTTGGTGTTCGATATTCAAATTCGAATGAGGAACGAATTTCGTTCGGAGACGTAGCGGGGACGGGGACGGCGCGAGCCGGTATTAACCGGTATCAACTCGTACGAATCGCTTCGGAATAAATCAGGGAGGCGACTGCATTGCGATTTATGGCCTCAGACTAATGATAGGCGGCTCACTAAAACATTACCCCAGTCGCCGCAGCCACGCGAATATCTCACTTGTGCTCTAGACACTAGGGATGAGTTTGCGTCGCTAGGTTGACCGAGCCGTTTAAAATTTGGCTTTCCTACATTAGGGTTGAAGTGGAATCGGTTTTAAATTGCCACACTAAATCGTTTTACAGTTCGCGCTGTACGGGTGGCTCGTTAGATATTATGACACGTTTAAACTTTAGATGTGTGTAGGGGATTAACTGTTAACCCCTTTCCCGTAGGGGTTAATTAAAACTGCTTTCCACCTTGTTTTATACGGTTTGCCCTCGGCATATGTAATGTGCACGTACACTTTAACGGTGTTATCATCAATAACAGTATAATAAAATAGTAAAATTGACGTGTCTGTACATTTTGCAAAAAAAAAAACAAAAATATTATTTGGGGAGGAAGTATGAATGCATTGAGATCTTTTTTTTAACGGTTTTATTTAGTTTGACCCCGTATATTTGTTTATATTATCTTTGTTTTTCTTTTTGTGCTTGTGTAGATATTTGTATTTGTATTTATTTTTTATTGTACACCATTTTACGATAAAATAAGGTACAAAAAGGTCGGCTGAATGCAGATCTGCATTATGTTAGCGCAAACCTTGTGCGTTTGTTTGATCACGAAAAAATGGCTGAACCAATAATGGAGCTTTCAGAAAACTATAGGATTTAACTCGGTGTAACATTTAGTCCATGTAGACGTCCTTCCTTACCTATAATAAAATCCAACGTCTGCTTTCTGTCTGTCTGAGTGTCTGTCTGTCCGCTTATAACTAGAGAACCACTGAACCGATTTTAATAAAACAAAATTCTACGGATAGCTTGATTCTTCCCATCAACTATAGGCTTACTACTTACTATCACGCTAAATAGCTTATGAGGTTAGCAGTGAAGTGAAATATGAGAGCGGGCGGAGCCGCGGGCACAGCTTGTTATTCATATAATCTTCCCTTGCCCCTACCACCGTACTGGTTGTAAGATGGCCGTATAGCAGCCTCGGTTGTGTTCTCCTCTAGTCCAGTATAGCCAGCAATCCAGGGAAGTCTCCGGTATGGCACCTACCTTCTCGGAGGTGATATTGGCTGGTCGGAGCATGCGCTTTGACCCCTCCGACTCAGCCACCCATACCGGATTACATACCTGAACAGTGCGCTCGGTTCGAAAGTGAACTTATAGTCGACAAGCTGTGCCCGCGGCTCCGCCCGCTCTCATATTTCACTTCACTGCTAACCTCATAAGCCACTTAGCGTGATAGTAAGTAGCCTATAGTTGATGGGAAGAATCAAGCTATCCGTAGAATTTTTTTTTATTAAAATCGGTTCAGTGGTTCTCGAGTTATAAGCGGACAGACAGACACTCAGACAGACAGAAAGCAGACGTTGGATTTTATTATAGGTAAGGAAAAAGGAAATAAGGAAATAAGGAAATAAGGAAATATTCGAAATCACTATGCCAATGCGTTTATGTGATTTACTTGAAAAATACCAGATTTACACATGACTTTCTTTTTTATGGAAACTGACACGGTTGGCAACATCACATACCACGTATCAGCTCATAACACCTGGTGAACTAGGTGCCATGTCAGTGCTTACCTTCATTTCATGTCGGCTACACTGAACTGGTCGGAAAACACGAACCGTTTACATAGCCGTTTCGACCGACGTATCATTCAGTGCGGTGGTACCAACACGGGCGGGATAAACCCTACCACTTAGTAAGGTAAGAAGGGAAAGGACCTACAGTTTTACGTGGAATCCGAACCACGGTCAGCCTCCAAGGATCGCGAGCGGTCACCCAGATTTATATAGGACTTTCTTTTTTATCGAAACTGACACGGTTGGCTAGTTGCGCTTATTATCACGACCAATTCACGACCGACATTCGACCGACCGCAGCACTGAGCTACCGAGGCTGACATAGAGCAGAGCTTCAGTTAGTTCGGTCGTTCGATCCCACAGAGCATCAAATACCTACCGCCCGCGCCCCCTACTAGAGGCGCCCTAAGCGATGATATTTGAAACCCAATAACGTACGCTGAGCTGCTAGCGCTTCGTATGTGTGTGTGTGTGCTAGTATCGACACTACACACAAAGAGGAGCAAGTTAGGCACACGCACAAAACAAATGCACACGCACAACACACATATGTAAGTCACAGACCACGCCCACAGGCTTCAACGGCGTTGTAGAGAAATCGCGCTCACGGCGCCTCTAGTAGGGGCGGGCGCGCGCATTTCATGCTCTGTGTTCGATCCCTACCCAAGTTACCATACCCTTACCTTTATCCATACGCTTCCCTTGCCCCTTACTAGGTCGTACGCTCAAATTGTAGCCAACTGGGTTGGTACCACCGTGCTGGGTGTAAGATGGTCGCATAGCAGCCTAGGTTGTGTTCTCATCTAGTCCAGTATAGCCAGCAATCCAGGGAAGTCTCCGGTATGGCATCTACCTTCTCGGAGGTGATATTGGCTGGTCGGAGCATGCGCTTTGGCCCCTCCGACTCAGTCAGCCATAAGGGATTACATAAAAAAAAAGTTTAGCTTCTAGCTAGAAATTTCTCATCGTTACAAAATTTCTTAGAGGATAGCACAGAGGCGGATAGCTAATGAGAAGCTTCTCTCCCCTGAAGTGTACCGCTGCGTTAGTCTGTTAGTCGATATCAGAAGTGGAAACTTCTCCGTCTCACAAATACTCCGAATACGCATCTAATATTAGGGCCAGACTACATGGACGCAAATATAACCAGCTGTCGTCGTATGACTCTCATGACTCTATAACTATTTGCAAATCTGAGAATGTCGACCACTGGATCTGTGTCAGATCAAAAATATCAGATAACTTGCAGAATACAAGTTATTCAGCACACAGTCACCAGCACATCTTCGCCGCATTTTCGGTGGAGACGATGGGGGCATGGTCTGAGGAGGCAAAGCGACTCGCGAAAGAAATCGGGATGTCCCTGTACGCTGCTTCAGGAGAACAACGTTCGCTCGAGTTCCTGAGGCAGCGTATCAGTGTGGCCATCCAGCGAGGCAACGCCGCTAGCGTCCTCGGTACAGTGCCCACATCGTCACACCTGGAGGAGGGTTATTAAGTTTTGTATTGGTTATAGGTTTATATTTTATTTTGTAGTTAAGTTTTTTAGTTTTTAGTAGTTTTTAGTTATAGTTTTTTATTTTATTTGATAGGTAGTTTAAGTTTATTTAATAATTTTAATTTATTACTCTTATAAGATGTATAATAAATTTTTGAATAATAAAAAAAAAAAAAAAGTCACACTTACTTTCTGCAATACCAGTTATTCAGCTGCATTTAATACTATATCTTGTATATGAAATTAAATACTGTATCTTGTATGTGTTCCAGTTAATAAAACGCCACCATGTATTCTTGTTCGTTTATTTCCCGTTCATTCATTCCACTTCATTTCATGTTTCCTTGTTTTTAGGTTTCCGTTTTCCGTACGGAAGCCTATTACTAAGCCTACACCGTCTGTATGTCCGTCCGTCCGTCCGTCTGTCTTACTGCTGTATCTTTGGAACCGTAATAGGTAGCCGGTTGAAATTTTCACAGAATATATGTTATCATGGCGGATATAACAACAAATAATAAAAACATAGAAAAAGCAAAAAAGATTTTTTCAATGTTTTTTTTTTATGGTGCGGAAACCTCTGTGCGCGTGTTCGAATCGCACTTGGCCAGTTTTTTTTTTTTTTATCCCGTTTCTTTATTTTCTGCCCTTTGTTTTTCGTTTGCCTGTTTCCCGTTAAATTCATTGCCTCTTTTCATTACTTCCCGTTTTCGGTTTCCCGTTCATTGTGATTTTGCCTCTTCATTTATTCCCATTCATTCATTTCGCCTATTCATTATTTACCGTTCATTTCGTTTACCGTTCGTTAACTTCGCACGCCGTGTAGCGCGCACCTTGCGTCGAGGGTCGCAGACGCGCCTCCAATTGAATTTCAGCGCGAAACTTATCAAATGTCATTATTCAAAGCGGCGGAATCGGAATTAGAAATTGGAACAATCGCGTTCCAACTCCCTACAAGTTCGGAGTTGGCCCGGGGCCATCAGAGGCTTTTTGTCGTTTGTGCGCTCCTGGGAGAAGCAGCGTACTAAATTATAGTTTGTAGTGGATTCGAGTTGCGAACGAGCGGTTTGCATTGCAGGTCCCTTTGCGAATACACAAGTGCATTTAGGACATTGTCACAAAACTTTTATTATTATGTTTTAATGTTCTGTAATCAGATTATTATGTTTCCGCCGTAAACTTGAGTCTAGTTTAGGGGGCCAAGAATTTGAAGATATTGTTAGATTATGTACTTGTCAGTCAGTCAGTCAGCGTATATGAGTCCACTGCTGGAAATACGCCTCTCCAAGTTTTGCTCCAGTCCTCCCGGCCTTCAGCGGTACGGGTCCACTGCCGACGATGTACTTGATGTCGTCGTCCCACCTGGCGGGTGGTCTGTATGCATGTATGTATGTACGGCCGTGACCGGCAAACTGACCACGACACGCGGGCGGACTATCCAGACGTACAAACAACAAACATACATACATACATACATGCATAATTACGTTTATTACAAATTTTTAATAAACGTACCTAAACTAATTTGTTTTTTATTTGACTTGATATAATGACGTATCAAAATTGACGATGGCACTATAAACCAGATAATATAGATAACAAGCTGTGCCGGCGGCTCCGCCCGCTCTCATATTTCACTTCACTGCTAACCTCATAAACCATTTAGCGTGATAGTAAGTAGCCTATAGTTGATGGGAAGAATCAAGCTATCCGTAGAATTTTGTTTTATTAAAATCGGTTCAGTGGTTCTCGAGTTATAAGCGGACAGACAGACATACACTCAGACACTCAGACACTCAGACACTCAGACACTCAGACACTCAGACAGAAAGCAGACGTTGGATTTTATTATAGGTAAGGATGTAAATAGGCAGAGTGGTCAGATTCTTTTGTATTCATGTTTATGTTGTAAATATTAATGTTCTTGTGAGCGGTAGTATGGGTTAACGTAGTATGGGCTAACGTAGTATGTGACTTGCGCAGTTTGTTTGTCAGTTCTTCTTCGCATTGAATTTAGAACTGGCTGAATTTTCGACATGTTCAAGCGTAGGTTACCTACTTATCGATGAAATCCTTACCTATAATAAAATCCAACGTCTGCTTTCTGTCTGAGTGTCTGAGTGTATGTCTGTCTGTCCGCTTATAACTCGAGAACCACTGAACCGATTTTAATAAAAAAAAATCTACGGATAGCTTGATTCTTCCCATCAACTATAGGCTACTTACTATCACGCTAAATGGCTTATGAGGTTAGCAGTGAAGTGAAATATGAGAGCGGGCGGAGCCGCGGGCACAGCTTGTTATACAATAAAGAACAATAAAAAAATTTACTAACACGCGTACGACGAGATACTACCGAAGTATTTTCACATTATTGCGTGACTGTACTCCATTCGCTTTGGCAAGTGCAGTATGGATGTTCGTGGGTGTTTTACACGATGCGAGCGCATTAGAGCTTGCGAGAAACTGTACTATACTCAACTACGAGTATACGATTAACACACGACCGAGGCGGGGTAGCTGAAGTGAAAATGAAGTCGGATAAGCGAATTGTGAAACTGCTGTGTGAAAGTTGATCTATCTTGCCTCTATTTTACTCCCAAGTACAGCCTGGCGTTTTTCAAAAGGGGCGTGCCTTCTTGGTAGTTATCTTGTCCTAATACATTTCTAAGCTCTAAGCTCAAAGGTTGACTGGAAGAAATCACTTAAAGTGATAAAACCCGCCTTTGCCGCCAAAATGCACGCAATTTTTGTCTTGTCGCCGTTGTGAATTAGGTATTGCAAATTATTGTAGGTATTGTATTTGTATCGTTTACTGAGATCATTAATATTGCAGTTAACTCCACTCGAACTTGTCACAATTTGTTCTATCCGGTTCGATTACACCCACGAAGAAGAACGGACAAGAAACTTCGCAGGGTATTTTTTTATACATATTTTTACAAATACTTTAGTGACTACTAGCCACATATAATAAAACCGCCTACAGTCCATCGAAAACACAGCTTGAGAGCAAGATTAACAATTTTGCTAAGAGTTCTGACTACAAAGACTTATTATATAGCCTTTGTCAAACTTTGTCAAACTCTATTTGCTATCTACTGTCTTCTGTATCTTTGTTTGTGTTTTTGTGTGCAATAAAGTATTTCTATTATATTCTATACTAAACGTGGTTGTCGGTGTTGTGCTGTAATTTACCGAAGTACTTGCAGCACAACACCGATTACTCTGCTTATCCCGATTTTCGGGATAAAACGTCTGTACAAACGATGTGTACAAACTTTATCCCATAGCGGAGAAGCTGGAAGCATCTGCTATAATCAAGGATCAGGATTCCTCCAAGGCTGATTATGTAATCCGCTAAATTTAATATATCAACGCCAGCCAGAAGCCACACGTTGTCATCCGATACCTATTACTCCGCTGTACCACATCTCTTACGCTATTACATTCGGCAGAATGTTGATTGGAGTGCGTAGGGATCATGTTTGAGAAGCACTCGAGCTCCGTGGAAGATCTCGTATAACTTTTCTAGATTATCCTTTCACTCCCGAACATGTTACCGACCAAATCAGCTAATAAGCTGAGTTCACAATAGAAATAGAAATAGAAACAGAAATAGAAATAGAAAATCTTTATTTCAAATTAGTGAATTTACACACAAAAAAAAACTACTTATACATATAAAGCGGCGGGTGGCCGAGTGGTTTGGGCATCGGCTTCTCATGCGAAAGGCCCGAGGTTCGAATTCGGTTGGCGTGTACCAATGAGTTTTTTTCTAACGAAAAAATTTACGTGCATACCTACACCTGCTGCTTACCGTTCGGAACCGGTGTAAAACTGTAGGTCCCTTCCCTTGCCACTTACTAGGTGGTAGGCTCAAATTGTAGCCGACTGGGTTGGTACGTCCGTACTGGATGTAAGATGGCCGCATAGCAGCCTCGGCTGTGTTCTCCTCTAGTCCAGTATAGCCAGCAATCCAGGGAAGTCTCCGGTATGGCACCTACCTCCTCGCAGGTGATATTGGCTGGTCGAAGCATGTGCTTTGGCCCCTCCGACTCAGCCACTCATACCGGAATACATAAATAAAATAAAAAAATAAAAATAAATAAAAAAAAAAATTTTTTACAATCATTTTGCTGAAAATGGCCTAGGCGCACGCAGCTCAATGTGCCTATGCCTAGGGATACATTGGTGCTGTTTTTAAGCCTAGCCAATAAGCGCTTAGCTCCTAATACACAGTAGGTATAACATATGTACAAAATATTACAATTAGTGTAGCTAATGGTACCGTGTGGGGCCGGTACTGTACCGTGTGGGGCCGGTACTTAAAAAGAATAGCCCCACTGCATCTCTACCCATGCATGTCGTAAAAGGCGACTAAGGGATAAGAACAAGATGCCGTGCTAAAGGGCGACAGGCTCGCCACCTCTCGCCTTGGGACGGTACTTCCACCGAGTCATGCAGCAGGTGGGTTTTCGTGCCTTAATTGCTGCTTGATCGATTGAATCTTGTTCGAATACTGTGCGAAACGTGGTGGTCGGTGTTGTGCTGTAATTTACCAGAGTTCTTGCAGCACAACACTGATTACTCTGCTTACCCCGTTTTTCGGGATTCAGCGTGTGTGATATGTATGTATGTAGTGTACCTAATGATTGATTCTCGTGTTGTATGGCTCACCTTATCGTCTCATGTCCGCAAATAAGCCAGTGTGTGGCCGCATTCATAGCACGAGATGTCTATTAATGCGATCCTTTGAATAATGTATACGTGATGAAATTTTATTTTTTATGATAACTGGCACGGTTGGCTACATCACCTACAACATCCGCGACATCAGCCCATAACACCGGGTGAACGTGGTGCCACGTCAATGCTTCCCTTCGGTCGTGCCGGCTACACTGAACTGGACGGAAAACACAAACTATTTACATAGCCGTTTCGACCGACCTTTCATTCAGTGCGGTGGTACCAACCCGGGCGGGTTAAACCCTACCACCTACTAACATAAGAAGGGAGTCATACACGGGGAGAGACGCAGTGGGGCTATTCTTTTAAAGTACCGGACCCACACGGTACATATATACGGAGTCATGGAATACTTATAATACGGAGTTCACAACAGAGACAGAAATAGAAATAGAAAATCTTTATTTCAAATTAGTGAATTTACACACAAAAAAAGACTTCTCATACATATAATATTTTACAATTCACTTTGGTGAAAATGGCCCAGGCGCAGCTCAATGTGCCTATGCCTAGGGATAGATTGGTGCTGATTTTAAGCCTAGCCAATAAGCGCTTAGCTCCTAATACACAGTAGGTATAACATACAAAATATTACAATTAGTGCAGCTAATGATTGATTCTCGTGTTGTATGGCTCGCCTTTACGTCTCATGTCCGCAAATAAGCGGGTGTGTAGCTGCATTCATAGAACGAGATGGCTATTAATGCGATCCTTTGAATAATGTATCATCACATCATCATCATCAACCTGTATCGGTCCACTGCTGGGCATAGCCCTCTCCCAATAATGTATACGTGATGACAATTCCATGTGAAGGCACGCTCGCTTATTTTTTATTTTTTTTTATGGAAACTGACTCTGTTGGCTACATCACCTACAACATCCGTGATGTTAGCCCATAACACCGGGTGAACTTGGTGCCACGTCAGTGCTTCCCTTCGGTCGTGCCGGCTACACTGAACTGGACGGAAATCACAAACTATTTACATAACCGTTTCGACCGACCTTTCATTCAGTGCGGTGGTACCGACCCGGGCGGGTTAGACCCTACCACCTAGTAATATAAGAAGGAAGTCATGTCCCTTAGTCGCCTTTTACGACATTACCGCCATTTACCGGCGGGTAACATGTTTCATGGCGCTCTGCCTCTTCTAGTATTTAATTCGGTGTTTTCTTTTCCGTTCAGCAGCGGGAGTACACGCATTTTGTATCGATATATAAGTTAAAGTCGATAAAATTATGTGCTGTCGATATTTTCTGTTATGTTCAATCAGTAGGTAATTCTTTATGCCTCAATTGCTGCTTATTAGATCTTATCCTAAATACTTTGCTGACTTTTATCTCTTTCCGTCGCTTACCTAGCAGTTATCATACCCCAAAGGTATTCTATTCTGAAAATGCCAAGAGGCATTAAGTGTTTCCTTTGGCCTATATTTTATTTGAGTGCAATAAATATATACAATACGTAGTGGTCGGTGTTGTGCTATACTTTACCCGAGTTCCTGCAGGCATGACATTCGCAACCCCCGCATACGACCTAATGTCCATGGGCATCGTCAGACACTTGATGGGTGGATCGGCTTCATATGGCGCGCTTTCTATGAAAAAAAATTTTTTTTTTTATGGAAACTGACACGGTTGGCTACATCACCTACAACGTCCGTGATGTCAGCCCATAACACCGGGTGGACTAGGTGCCATGTCAGTGCTTCCCCCTTTGATCGTGCCGGCTACACTGAACTGGTCGGAAAACACAAACTATTTACATAGCCGTTTTGACCGACGTTTCATTCAGTGCGGTGGTACCAGCCCGGGCGGGTTACGGGTCTACCACCAAGTAAGATTAGGAGGGAAGGGACCTACAGTTTTATAAATAAATAAAAGATTGAATAAAATGTCAAGATAATGTAGCATTCGATAATACATACACACCAATGAACGACTCGATTATACGGATAAGAAAGTGCCGAGAAAGATGGAATGGCCTGCCCGCAGATTGATGAAGACAGTATTCTGAAAGGACATAAGGAGCTGTTTATTATCCGGCCATATGAGATAAATTATTTGTCCTTATGCACTTAGATACATGGATAAACATTTACCTCAAAAAACATTTTCTTTTCTCCATAGTAATTACGTTATCGTCATCACAAGAAGTGCCTACCTACAAAATTTAGAACAGACAGACAGAAAGACAAACAAAAAATAAACAACCATAGAGATGACTAGCATCCTGAGGCTACAGAGAACGCCTAAAGGCTACAATGAGCGCCTGGAGGCTACAAAGAGCGCCCAAAGACACCCAGCAGAAGCGTCCAACGAGTACAGATAGCGCTCAGAGATTTGAAGAACGCTCAAAGGTTTCAAAGAACATCCAGAAGCATCCTGAGACTACGGAGAGCGCCCAAAGGTTAAAAATAGTGTTCATATGCTACATAGCGTCCAAGGGCTGCAGTTAACGCCCCGTCCTACCGTCAACGTCGGTGACGCTGACTAGTTATGTCTCTGTCTAATTATATGAACTAGACAGAGACATAACTAGTCAGCGTCACCGACGTTGACGGTAGGACGTTAGAGAATGCTTGCTCAGACGTATCGATAAGCGTCCAGAGGCGTCCAGAAGCTCCTATATGTTTCTAGATGCGCCAAGAGGCGGCGAGAGAAGACGAGCACAAAGTTATTGTTATTCGGCACTCGAGCATTTCCGCACAAAGCGGCCATTTTCTTATTGGAAGAAATTGTGAAAGTTCTTTTGTCGCCGTCGGACAATGAGAGGGCCTCTCCTCTCCTCCCCCCTCCCCCTTCGTGGGGGGAAAGGGGGAGGGTGTCGCTTTGTCGGGAGGTTTTTACGCACAGTTGGGCGTAATTTTTTGAGGTTCCGCGTAAAAAGCGGTGGACGGAATTCTTGCGGCGAGACTTTTGGATTATGTGTGTATGTCTGTCATTGGCAATTGTTATTATAGTGAAAATCTTTGAAGTTACTTTAAGTTCGAGAAGCTTGCACAAAAGTTTAAATACACTTTATAAGAAAATGTGTTTATAGCGAGAAAAAGAAAAATAATTGTGATGATAAAAACTAATAATTATATTGCCTAAACATTTTGTTTATAACTTTCATAGAACCTACAGTTGACATCAACAATTGAAATACCTATTCTTATTTTGAAATCAGCCTTGTCGATTTATTTTTTAATTTTCAATAATAAATAATAAACGAGAAATATAAAAGTTGCATAGTTTATTCCTACCACGTCCTGTGCATATTCATCGGCGAACGAAGCGAGTTCATGCTTTGCCGGTTTTTATTTTTCTATTTTCATCCCAGCTCCACCGCTTTGCCGGGAGAAGATCTGACTAAAGGTTAAGTAATATTGAACGTTTGCATTCACTGGATGCTGGCTGATTGGTTGAATTCCTCTTTCATTGTAGAAAGTAGCTATAGAGCTAGGAATAGAAAATTATGATTTCTAACCGGGATTGCTACATTGAGCGGCGGGTGGCCGAGTGGTTTGGGCATCGGCTTCTCATGCGAGAGGCCCGAGGTTCGAATCCGGTCGGCGTGTACCAATGAGTTTTTTCTAACTAAATGAGAATGAAAGGAAGCACTGACATGGCACCTAGTTCACCTGTTCTTATGGGCTGACATCACGGATGCTGTAGGTGATGTAGCCAACCGTGTTAGTATCCATAAAAAACACCTACACCTGCTGCTTCACCGTTCGGAACCGGTGTATAAAACTGTAGGCACCTGTAGGTTCCTTTCCTTGCCCCTTACTAGGTGGTACGCTCAAATTGTAGCCGACTGGGTTGGTACCACCGTACGGAATGTAAGATGGCCGCATAGCAGCCTCGGTTGTGTTCTCCTCTAGTCCAGTATAGCCAACAATCTAGGGAAGTCTCCGATATGGCACCTACCTTCTCGGAGGTGATATTGGCTGGTCGGCCAATCGTGTCAGTTTCCATAAAAAAAGATGTTTTAAAATAATTTTCCCCATTGTGAAACAGACACGACGTTACGTATGCATGTATGGATCTTTGTAATTAATGACAAAATACACAGCGCGTCCCATCCTAAAATCAAACCAACGGATAAAACACGAAACATTTAAACCACCAACCGCCAAGCTTATTAGCAAACTATTGCTAATTCCGTGGTAGTGTTTCAAAATTACCAACGAAACAAATATTCTAACCAAATTAAACTACACCTGAGCGCCGCGGCACAAACACAATAAGCATAACGAACGGACACGACGAAAACAACAGATTTGGTATGCAATTAGAATACGTAATTGATTGGTGTTGTACGAGCGACTTGTCAGTTGTGATGAATGTAGCGACTTCTCGAGAGAGTCGAGGATGGCAGATGCCGCGGACCAACGAGGTTTGTTCGCTGCCACGGACAATCGTATTTCGAAACGACTACGCACAGGTTGTTTTAGAAATGATACGATTGAAACGATACGAATAAACTACCTTTATGAAATGGTATGTATATATGTACTTTATTGAACACCAATTAATACAAATTAGGTACAGTTTATACAAACAAAACTAAAGATACATAATTGAAAAACAATATTCGCTCATTATCATATCATCATCATCATCATCATCAGCCTGTATCGGTCCACTGCTAGGACAGATGACCTAAAAAAGGTAGCCGGGAGTGGATGGATGAGAAGAGCGAAAGACCGCGTGTGGTGGCGTGCCTTGGGAGAGGCCTATTATCATATACTATTAAGTAATCTGTGACCCTGTATAATTCAAGTAGAAATATCATTAACATAAATTAAAAAGATCAATGGTCCTAGAATGGAACCTTGAGGAACTCCCATAGAAATCGATTCTACCTCTGACTTATTGCCATTGACATCACAACCAGCTTTCTGTTACTTAAATATGTGTTTCAAAGGCGCAACTCTTTACCCCTCACACCACTCCTCGCGAAACCACGCTCAGTGAGGCTCTATGCCAGCAGATATGGTTTGGTTTAGCCTGTTAATACGACGTTTGAATACATCCAGGTTAAAGGTTCGGGAAACACACTCGCCGGAAGACAGTTCCACGCCCTAGCAGCGTGCGACAAAGAAACGATTTTCCGAACAGATGGCTTTCTAGGTACAATATAAGACCACTCATACATCAATCGAACAACTAAGAGGTATTAAGCCTAAGAAGATTCAGTAATTCTTACTAGCTCTTAGCTTTTGAAATATCAAATATAGCAAAGTGGCTTCAGTGTTTTTCGTCGGAAACACGACGTCTGTTTTCGTACGTTCATATAAATACCAGACATCTCTATAGTTTGAAATCGATAGCTTGGAAATTGTGCTTGCTTTTTTAGGTTTCTTTACTTTTGTTTTAGGTTTATTTAATTAAATCAGGTATGGGTAGCTGAGTCAGAGGGGTCAGAGCACATGCTCCGGCCAGTCAAGATCACCTCCGAAAATGTTCCATATCGGAGATTTCCCTTTTGTTTGCAGTCTATGCTTGACTGGAATATAGCACAGTCGAGGCTGCTATGCGGCCATCTACTTCCAGTATGGTGGTATCAACCCAGTCGGCTACAATTTGAGCCTACCACGTAGCAAGGAGCAAGGGAATGGAGCAACATTTCATGGTTCAAAAGATTCAGAGCCCTTTAATCATAGGTCAGATGGATGGACGGACGGACAGACGGCGTAGGCTTAGTAATATGGGTATGGTGCGTACGGTACGGAATCCTAACAATATTAATTAATAGCTTTTGCCAGCGGCTTGGCTCGCGTGAAAGTCGTATTTAAAAAGAAGAAATTAAGTAAGCCGTACCTTTATTTCGGCGCGCGGAACAATTCGGTTTGTATGAGAGCGTAACCGGAACTGAATTTTATTTAGCCTATACTGTGTCACGTCACGTATAGCTAAATGTGCTTGTACTAAGTTTCATCGAATTCGGTTGATCGGTTTAAGAGATATGGAGAAACATACATACAAACAGAAAATATTTCTAAAAATCATTAATTTAGTTTTAGTATCATACATAGAGTCTACAAACGCAGTATCTCATAAAACAAAGTAACTTACTCCATGACCATCCCTTACAGATTTATTATTAGTATTGATTGATGATGATGATGACAAGTATAAATACGTGCTAGTTGAATAAAAGCTATACCTACATACATACATACATATCACACACGCTAAATCCCGACAATCGGGGTAAGCAGAGTAATCGGTGTTGTGCTGCAAGAACTCTGGTCAATTACAGCACAACACCAACCACCACGTTTCGCAAAGTATTCGAACAGGATTCAATCGATCAAGCAGAAAGTAAGGCACGAAGACCCACCTGCTGCATGACTCGGTGGGAGTACCGTGCCAAGGTGAGAGGTGGCGAGCCTGTCGCCCTTTAGCACGGTATCTTGTCCTTATCCCTTAGTCGCCTTTTACGACATGCATGGGGAGAGATGCAATAGGGATATTCTTTTTAAGTACCGGCCCCACACGGTACGGCTATACTTACAAATTACGATATATAAGTTATTGTGATTCTAAAGATCTGAAGACAAAGAGTATCTTTCCAGAATCCATGTCCGAACAGTAAGCAGACAAAGAGATGAGAATACTTGGAAAAGGCGCGATACATCATTGCGCAGTCGGACTCACTGGATACAAATTAATTAGGAACTAGCAATGTCTGCTTTTGAGCTATTCCTGGACGCTGCTAGCGAGACCGTGAAGCGTAGTGCTGGCAAGACCATTTTATCATTAAGAACAATAATTGGTTAAAACGATTTTGACGGAAGGCATTATACGCGCATTTTGTATACTGTAGGTTGTTAACGGCGCTTTAACAAAGAATATTTTCGACTTGATTTGATGAAAAAAGATTTTTTTTTAATGGAAACGGACACGATTGGCTACATCACCTACAACATCCGTGATGTCAGCTAACACCGGGTGAACTAGGTGCCATGCCAGTGCTTCCCCCTTTGATCGTGCCGGCTACACTGAACTGGTCGGAAAACACAAACTAAAAAACTGGCCCGGTACTCAATCGAATGTTCTAAATGTTTCCGGATCTAGACGTCTTCAACTGCAATACTAAAGTCTTTCAAAAGTACGCGGTGAGATACGTTGAGTTAACTTGGAAATAGATTCTACATTGTTAAATTTTGGCGGTTGCCCTGTATTAATCAATCAATATCATCAATACTTACTAATAATAAATCTGTAAGGGATGGTCATGGAGTAAGTTACTTCGTTTTATGAGATACTGAGTTTGTAGACTCTATGAATGATACTAAAACTAAATTGACGATTTATAGTAATCTTTTCTGTATGTATGTATGTAAGTTCCTCCATAACTCTTAAACCGACCATCTGAATTCGATGAAATTTCGTACAAGCACATTTACCTATACGCGACACAGGATAGGCTAAATAAAATTCAGTTCCGGTTACGCTAAGATGTTGCTCTCATACAAACGGAATTGTTCCGCGCGCCGAAATAAAGGTACGTTAGCGGGCTTCCTTACTTTATTCTTTTTAAATACGAATTTCACGTGAGCGAAGCCGCGGGCACGAGGTAGTATATAAATAAATAAATAAATAACGTACACGCGACTGGTCGAGCCAGAATCACGCACGCGCCACAAGCAATATCTCTGGCGGTCTGAATGTCGGAGCGTTCCCGTCGCGCGTCGTACGCACTCGCTATTCCTTTTATTGTCTCGTAGTAAATTCCATGCGTGTCGCGTCGCGCCGCGCCGCCGCGTCGCAGTCTTCTGCCAGACATCGGTACTCGGGCACTCGGGTTCGATTGCTCGTAGGAGGAATAATATCTGTTGCTACCTATACAGGCTGTTGCAGCAGTCTTTTTTTAGGGTTCCGTACCTCAAAGGAGGAAAAAACGGAACCCTTATAGGATCACTTTGTTGTCCCTCTGTCAGGCTGGCTGGCTATCTGTCTGTCAAGACCTTTTTTCTCAGGAACGGGTAGAGGTATCAAGTTGAAATTAATATCAAATACTAAGGTCTACGTTTCCTCGGAGGTGTAAAAAAGTTAAGCTTCTAGGTCAACGCAATCACTAGATACGCCCATTTAAGTCACATATTTTGCTACCGGCAAATCAAATCAAAACCTATAGAGTACTTCCCGGTAACCTAGAATCATGAAATTTGGTAGGAAGTAAGGTCTCACAGCACAAGTAAAGGAAAAAATCGAAAAGTGTAAATTTATGGTTATGTGACATATAAAAAATGTGTTGTTTGTTTTGTACGTCAAGGTCCCTTTTCTCAGGAATGGATCAAGATAACAAATTGAAATTAATACGAAATACTAAGATGTACGATCTCTATAAGGTGTAGAAAATTAAAGCTTCTAAATCAACGCAATCAAAAGATACGGTCATCTATGTCAGATTTCATACTCGCAAACTCACTCCAATCAAATCAAAACCTATAGGGTATTTCCCGACAACCTAGAATCATAAAATTTGGCAAGAAGTAAGATCTTATAGCCCAAGTAAAGGAAAAAATCCGAAAATTGTAAAATTGTAGTTATTAACATTTAAAAAAAAAATTGTTTTGTATGTCAATGACCCTTTTTCTCAGGAACGGACCAAGATAACAATTTGAAATTAATACCAAATACTAAGATCTACGATCTCTTTAGGATGTATAAAATGCAAGCTACTAAATTAACGCAATCAAAAGATACGGCCACCTATGTCAGATTTCATACTCGCAAACTCACTCCAATCAAATCAAAACCTATAGGGTATTTCCCGCCAACCTAGAATCATAAAATTTTGTAAAAAGTAAGGTCTCATAGCACACGTAAAGGAAAAAATCCTAAAATTTTAATCTTGTAGTTATATATTAAAAAAAAATTGCTTGTGTTGTGTGTCAAGATCCCTTTTCTCAGTAATGAAATGAGTAAAGATATCAAATTGAAATTAATATGAAATACTAACGTCTGCGATCCCTTCGAGTTATAGAAAATGAAAGCTTCTAAATCTATATAATCAAAAGATACGGCTATTTATGGCAAATTTTAATACTTACTTGCAAACTCACTCAAATTAAATCAAATGCTATAGGATACTTACCGTACCGTTGACCTAGAGTAATGAAATTTGGCAAGAAGCAAGGTCTCACATCACAAGTAAAGAAAAAATAAAAAAAACAAAATTGTAGATATGTCGTTAAATATGTCATATAAGAAATATATTTTTGTATATTTCTACTCCACGAATACCGCACAGTCAAACCATTGCTGCAGTGTTTATTTAGGCGGTTCGTGATTTTCCAAAATAATTGTTTTTGTACATACATAATACAAATATATTGAGTGATGCTGATGATACGGAACCCTCGGTGCGCGAGTCCAACTCGCACTTGCCGACTTTTTTTTTACCTGAATTCGATGGACATCTTACGCTTCGCAATAAGGGGGGCATTCCAGAAATTTGGCGACATAAAGTACCTATATGTGCTTTCGACGGCTTCGTGCTGCCAAACTATAACTATAACGAGAGAGCCAGAAATAGGAGGTTCTTCTCACCGGCACAACTACTCATGTTGTACAAATCACAGATTAGGCCGGTGATGGAATACTGTAGCCACATTTGGGAAGGCAACCCCCAGTATCTGTTTGCATCCTTGGATTCAATACAGCGCCGAGCCGTCCGTCTGGTGGGAGACCCGAAACTGACTGATGACCTGGAGTCTCTCAGTCACAGACGATTTGTAGGGTCACTGAGTCTGTTCTACAGGTACTATCATGGACGCTGCTCGGAGGAACTTGCTTCCCTTATTCCCTGACATCCAACCTATCTTCGCAGCACTCGTCGCAGTGAAACTGAGCACCCTTTTGTTGTTCACATTGGGCTTTTGAGAACCCATCGGTTCTATCCAAACTGCAAAAATGTTTGCAAATTGCAAAAAAAATTTGTCAGATAAAACTCATTGGTACACGCCGATCGGATTCGAACCGCGGACCTCTCGCATGAGAAGCCGATGCCCAAACCACTCGGCCACCCGCCGTCCACAAAAATGCTCTTTTCTCTACAGCCTTGTCCCTTACTAGGTGGTAGGCTGAAAGTGTAAACGAATGGGATGGTACCACCGTTCTAGATGTAAGATGGCCGCACAGCAGCCTCGGTTGTGTTCTCCTCTAGTCCAGTATAGCCACCAATCCAGAGAAGTCTCCGGTAGGGCACCTACCTTCTCGGAGGTGATATTGGCTGGTCGGAGCATGGCAAGCGCATTGCGCTTTGGCCCCACTGACTCACCCAGCCATACCGGATTACATAAAAGAAAGGCCCTTCAGAATAGTTTTCATGATTTCAGGACAAAATAGACTATCGTACTTACTTTAAACAATTATTTTGATTTGTTGAGCTTTACGATCCGTACCCGACCGATTATATAAAAGGGTCCTGCCAGCGTCACTCTAGCTACGGAACCCTGAAAAGGAAAATCAGCCTTCAGTGGTTGGTTTTCCAACTTGTCGAGCACTTTGATCACCAACGCTTAAGGCCTGAGCCTTAGTGAAATTAATTTGCACGTTTAAATCGGTTTCTTCCGATTGATTTTCTTGTAAACCAACTGCGAGTTTGGAGGACGGACGTAAGTCCAGAAGGAATAAATATTTAATTGTAGGCGTACTATTTAATCAAAGAGACAATTGCATACTCTCCTTGGCGGGATTGTATATTTTTTTTAATATTATGGTTTTTTTTATGGAAACTGACACGGTTGGCTACATCACCTACAACATCCGTGATGTCAGCCCATAACACTGGGTGAACTTGATACCACGTCAGTGCTGCCCTTCGGTCGTGCCGGCTACACTGAACTGGACGGAAAACACAAACTATTTAGATAGCCGTTTCGACAGACCTTTCATTAAGTGCGGTGGTACCAACCCGGGCGGGTTAAACCCTACCACCTATTAATATAAGAAGGGAGTCATATCCCTTAGTCGCCTTTTACGACATACACGGGGAGAAATGCAGTGGGGCTATTCTTTTAAAGTACCAGCCCCACACGGTACAATGTAAAATTACCTACATGACTATAATATGATGAATGGCACGGAAACATGGGTTTTCCGAATTTTCGATTGCATACTTTGCGATTTTTAGGTTTTCTCTTACTAAGCCTGCAACGTCTGTCTATCTGTTCGTCCGTCCGTGTCCGTCCGATATGGCTGTATCTTTGGAACTGTAATAGCTAGCATGTTGAAATGTTCGCAGAATATGTGTTATACAAATAATAAAAAAATTAAAACGTGAAAAATTGCAATAAACGTGTGTTTTCAACGTTTTTTGTTTGTTTTTGTGATGCCGAAACCTCGGTTCGCGAGTCCGACTCGCACTTGGCCGTTTTTTTTTTCTATCGAATCAAATAGATCCAATTGCGTTTTAGGCTCCTTGTTGGGAAGAAGTATGTCTTGTAAAAAACATGTATTTTTGTAACATCAAATTCACAAATGTATGCGACAAACATGAATTGAGAGAAACCAATTTTTCGTAGAGATATATCCAATTAATGTGAAAATTAATTTCACTAAGATATCTGGAGGGGCGCCCGGCAAACAAAATTAAAGCTTCCGGCCAAATTTTGAAATTAATACACTTTCCGAAATCCGTTCACAAGTTGTCTCAGAGATATTGCTGTTTCGAGTCCCTTGGGAGGCAACAGCGGGTTATGACAAATGATGTTGGAGAACGTGTAGATACGTCGCAGAGCGTGCGGAAATATGATCCGATCGTTGCAAGCCACTTCGGCTGGTACGCTTCAGTTGTGTTTGATCGAACGCCTGATGGTGCGCTATTCACAGAAACAAGGTAGGTAAGTGTGACAGGGGCTAAGAGCTGCACGCGTGGAACATAGTGAAGGTAGAGTGGAGATAGTTGCATACATACATATGTTTTTACGTTTACCCGGTTATTCATTATACTCCATTTTAATTTTGCGGATTAAAAGTGTTTTTTTTTTTTAAAGAAATACACAAGAAATCGACTTTTTAAAAGCTAATGGTCTTTTTAAAAAACAACTGTAAATCTGTAAACATTAACAACCGGCCAAGTGCGAATCGAACTCGCGCGCCAAGGTTTCCTCACCATCAAAATAAAAAGGATGAATAAACACTTTTCTTGTATGGAGTCCACATAAAAGAACTTTTTTTTTACCCCTGAATTTTTTACTTCTTCTATTTGTTATTATCATTTATTGTTATGCCCGCCATAATAACACAAAGATACAAAAGTAGGACAGACTGACGCCTTAGGAGGTTTATTAATAGGCTTCCGTATCCCGAACGGAAACCTAAAAATGAGTATAATTAATACACGCTTAACTCATAACATAACTCATAACCCTTCCATTTTGGATTCGCCGTAGTCGGAAAAAAAAATTAAATTTCAGTACTGCCCAGAATTAAAAATCCATTAATAGTGGATACATTCTACCGTGTGAAATCGGTACTTAAAAAGAATAGCCCCACTGCATCTCTACCCGTGCATGTCGTAAAAGTCGACTAAGAGATAAGGCCAAGATGCCGTGCTAAAGGGCTACAGGCTAGCCACCTCTCACCTTGGCACGGTGTTTCCACCGAGTTTTGAAGCAGCTGGGTACTCGTGGCTTACTTGCTGCTTGAAGGTTATCTTGTCCTAATACTTTTTCTGAGAAAGAGTACTTGCGGCACAATACCGTCTACCCAGCTTACCCCAATTGTCGGGATGTAGCGTGTGGTATGTATGTATGTATGTACGTTCCATCTTATAGCAATTTTTGTCTGTACCAAAGAATAAATCTATAACAGCTTTTTCTGACGAGGTCTTCGCGAGAGCAGTAAGTCAACCAACCTGCTATGTACTCGTAAAGTCCTAATCTATACGTTTTCCTAACATCATTGCGCACGACGTAGAAGCTATTACTTAAGATGAATTTATCTCAGCCGTAGTTGCCGGTATTTGGACGTTTCTGGTAAGATAGTCAGCTTCGACTAATTTATTTTAGCAGATTCCGCCGCCGCGCCCGCGCCGTGAGCGGCTTCGGCTATAATTTATCTCTTTCAAAATTCTACGTCATAGTGATGTACGTGGAGGTGGGAATTTGCAGCACTTTAGATATTGTAGTACTGCATAATTTGTCTATACAGGGTGTTTTAGGAATGGGTTTCGTGACTTCTGGGTTCGAAAAAGGTCTATATTTGAAGACGAAAAGCTCTAAAACTTTTTCCCAGAGTCGGTAATTTTATAGTACTTTTTGGTGAAAATCGTTTCATTCAAATTGTCTAACTTACATGCTTACCTAGTAGAACTGAACAAAATAAACTGCTGTAGGTAAATTTCTAACACTTAAATTTGAATGACATCAAAATAAAAGGGGGACTGGACTAGGTCATTGCACTCACCAGACCTAGACAGCACTGTTGCCAAATCTACCAATTTTTTTTTTTTTTTTATGGAAACTGACACGGTCGGCTACATCACCTACAACGTCCGTGATGTCAGCCCATAACACCGTGTGAACTAGGTGCCATGTCAGTGCTTCCCGCTTTGATCGTGCCGGCTACACTGAACTGGTCGGAAAACACAAACTATTAACATAGCCGTTTCAACCGACGTTTCATTCAGTGCGGTGGCACCAACCCGGGCGGGTTAAACCCTACCACCAAGTAAGATTAGGAGGGAAGGGACCTACAGTTTTACGAGGAATCCGAACCTCGGTCAGCCTCCAACGGTCAGCGGTCACCTATCCAAGAACTGACCGCACCCGGCGTTGCTTAACACCCATACTCACTGTCCATCGAGTTTTTATTACAATGTTACATATTTTTATGAAAAAAAAATATTTACCACATTACATATATACATACATACATAACTCACGCTTTTGTATCCCGACAATCAGGGTAAGCAGAGTAATCGGTGTTGTGCTATAAGTTCATACATACATACACATACATAACGTCACGCCTGCCTGCCTCCCAGTGGGGCAGGCAAAGACAACGGACCCAACCCACGCAAACAACCAACCCCCACGCGCCACGATCCTGACACACTTTTACCGCCTCTTCCACTCTCATAATGTTCTTCATACATGCTCGTCGGTTACGGGTACTACGCACCTGACCCTTTTCGAGCACATGCATGCAAATTTACCAAATTTTGTGAGTATTTTCTATTCCTGAAGTTTCTCAAGCCTATCCTGAAACAACCTGTATACAGACCTCCGGTGTTCTGATTTCTAGGACAGTATGCCATGTTAATATAATACAAAACACACATTCTAATAAGACGTGCCAAATGATTGACACTTCAAACATAATCAGTGCGGATGGGTGACCGCTCGACCGTTGAAGGTTGACCGTGGTTCGGATTCTACGCAAAACTGTAGGTTCCTTCTCTTCTTACCTTACTAGGTGGTAGGGTTTAATCCGCCCTGATTGGTACCACCACACTGAATGAAAAGTCGGTTGAAACGGCTATGTAAATAGTTTGTGTTTTCCGACCAGTTCAGTGTAGCCGGCACGATCAAAGGGGGATGCACTGACATGGCACCTAGTTCACCCTCATTCATTCACAACCTCCGCATACGACCAGATGTCCATGGACGTCGTTGGACATCTTATAGGTGGCACGGCGCCACATGTCGTGATTTTATAGTTATTTATAGTTAATAATAATTCATATCATATCGTCATTTATAGTAATTAAAAAAAAAACACACACACAATTAAAACAGAACGCAAATACCAACTCTTCTGCTACTCAGTTAAAACATATATTTTGGCAGTTTTTCCATCACCGCACCAACTTAACATTTTCATGAACTCGGAACAACGTTCAAGGAGAACAGATAATGGAAAAATATTGAAAGAAAATAACACGTCAGATTCCACGCTCGTGTGGGGGCGAGAAGGAGATTTCTTTGTTCTTTCTAATAGATTCGTACTTCAAAGTCGGCTACTTCATAAGGGAGAACATTTTAGGAAAAAAAAACCTCATGGTTAAGCCTAAAAAAATTACTATAAAATAGAAAAGAAGAAATTTTGTCAGCCTCGATAGCTCAGTGGTGCAGACAGTCGACTGTCGCTATTGATGGTTATGCAACGCTGGGCGCGGTCAGTACTTGGATGGGTGACCGCTCGACCGTTGGAGGCTGACCGTGGTTCGGATTCTAAGTAAAACTGTAGATCACTTCCCTTCTTACCTTACTCGGTGGTAGGGTTCATTCCGCCCGGGTTGGTACCACCGCACTGAATGAAACGTCCAGTTCAGTGTAGCCGGCACGACCGAAGGGAAGCACTGACATGGCACCTAGTTCACCCGGTGTTATGGGCTGACATCACGGATGTTGTAGGGGATATAGCCAACCGTGCCAGATACCATAAAAAAAAAGAAAATAGATGAGCAGCTGGCAGCAGGGAGTGCGTTCCATAATTTCCCGGTTCTGTGAATAAAATACCCGCAGAACCGGTTGGTGCGTATCCTTGCTTGGTCGATATATTGTGAAATATAAATAGTTGCAAAATACTTTAGTATATTAATGTAATAAAATATAAAGAATATATTTATTATTATAATACACCTACACTACATATAAGTTATTGTATATATACATTAATTTTAATATGTACAGGTTGTATCAGGATAGGTTTGAGAAACTTCAGGAATAGAAAGTACTCATAATTAGAAGAAAAAAATACTTATAACTCAAATCGAAATTCCGTTGTTTTTTTTGTCATACAAAAGTTGGAAATTGTAATAAAAACTCGATGGACAGTGAGACTGGAGAGTGCAGTGAACTAATTCAGTCCTCTTTTTCTTTTGAGGTCATTGAACTTTCAATGTTTGGAATTTACTTATACGCAGTTCGATTGTACTATTTATGTATGCAACCTACCCATTTTTATTCATGAGTTAGAATTAATTTTTTATTTAATAAAGGCGGACGTTAAGCATCCACCAAATCTTGAAGAATAGATTTTCACCAAAAAGTACTGTAAAATGATCGAATCTGGGAAAAAGTTTCAGAGCTTTTCTTCTTCACATATGGGCCCCTTTTGAACCCAGAAGTTTCGAAAACCTATCCTGATACACCCTGTATATAAATTGGGGTTGTAACGAATATCCGTATTCGCATTCGAAATTCCGAATATTCGGTTCATTTTTAATATTCGTATCCGTACTCGTATTCGGTTGTAAGATACCGAATATTTATCCAATATTTTACTTCGCGTGTTTTACTAATGAAAGAGTGAGGCGCAACAATATTGGTAGGTGTGGCGTATACGCGCAAACCAATGGGCGCGTAGTGTGTGCGGTGGGGTTAAGTACATACAAAAATAAATTAATTTCCCACACTGAATAATTAAAAAGGATTGAATAAAATGGTCGACTTATGGCAAATGATCCGCGGGCTTATTCACTAGCCGTCAAGTAGTGCACTGTATGTATGTATGTATGTATGTATACGCAATTTCCACATTACGAAACTGAATTATGATAGTTTGGTTCTGTAGCGAGGTATTTTACGAAAATAATTGAATTAGGCTACCACAATGAAGGAATATCTAGCTCGTCTCTTCTAAAGACATAAAAACATGATCCGTAAGAACATCGGTCGCGTTACACTGAACCAATATTTTTTTATGCAATTGTATATGGTTATATACAGGTTGTTTCAGGATAGGCTTTAGAAACTTCAGGAATAGAAAGTACTCATTATCAAAAGAAAGAAATACTTAACATTAAAATGGGATAACGTTTTTTTTATACAAACATTTAAAATTGTAATAAAAAACTCAATGGACAGTGAGATTGGCAAAAGTGTTGTCTAGGTCGAGATAGTGCAATGACCTAGTCCAGTCCCGTTTTTCTTTTTATGTCATTCAAATTTAAGTGTTTCTAATTTACCTACATGCAGTAAAATTCTACTAGTTAAGCATGCATGTTAGTCATTTTATTTTTGTTTAATGAAGGTGGACGTTAACCGTCCACCAAAGCTCGATCAAACGATTTTCACCAAAATCTCCATAACTCATAAACCGATCATCCGAATTCGATGAAACTTAGTACAATCACATGTAACTATTACGTGACACAGAATATGCTATTTATAAAATTCATTTCCGGTTACGCTAAGATGTGGCTCTCATACAAACCGAATTGTTCCGGGCGCCGAAATAAAGGTACTGTAGCGAGCTTACTTACGTTCTCCTTTTTAAATACGAATTTCACGCGAGCGAAGCCGCGGGCAAATAAACAATATGTTAAGTTTACTCGAACCATATACTCGATGTTCGATCCTTTTGCTACTGAATACGCGCCAGCATGCATTTCCGGCTTAATAACCGCGTTCGTCGAACTCAATTAAAACAGAGAGCTTTCCATAATTAAAGAATGTCTCGGAGCGATAAATCATTGCAAATAAACAAAGGGATCCGAAACGGAGCAATAAGAGAAACAGTTCATCCATCACGTTTACTTATTCACAGGCGAGAGATTGATGGCGTCGCGATTTATGTCGTCCGGTGTCGCTTCGTGTCGCCGAGCCTCTCTCCTAGTACCGCGTCCCCTTTTCATGTTAATTACAAATGTTGCAAGCTGCTCTTGTCCACAGCCTCGTGAATATCAGTTATAACCACAGAACACTGAGCCTCAAATGCGACAAAGCTTCAGTTTCAATTGATTTATTGATCCAGTCGGCAATACCTTTCGTTGGGACAAATCAGATGTAATTTTGTATACGCTCATACTATTAGCATGGTAAAAAAATTTAAGACTTAAGATTTTAGGTTTTCCCGTAAACCATTGAGAGGCCCTATGCTCCCAATTCGAAATTTTAGACGAAGTAGTTTCGGTGATAAGTGTTGGGGGAATGCTCGATTTTATTATTAGGATTATCTAATGATAATTAACCCGAACAGATGACGCAGTACTATTATCGCCGCCCGCCCTACTGCGCTACCGGAGGAAATAAGAGAGTGTTAAATAGCAGATTGTCGCATTTAAACGATGCGTGGGAAATATTTTGGAGTGAAATAAGAACAGAATGAGAACATTTTGAGAATTTTATAAGAACTCGTTACGGAATTTATGTTAATGCGTCTCATCTCTATTGACAAATTACCGGTATTTTATCTTAAAATTAATGTTTGCTCAAAAAAAAATGTTTTAATACCTACCTGATTAACATACGGTTGTAATTTCAATAAAAATATTACTGAAGGCAGTAAATAATAAACATCGAGCTTTAGAAACACACAATCCGGTTGTAGAGCGCCGTCTCTGTCGCACAGAGACGTGCGAGTTGGTGCGATAGGGACGACGCTCTACAACCGGATTGTCTTTTTCCAAGGCTCGATACTACAGTGTTTCTGCCATGACTACTAAATTTTAGGGGTTGATTGTGGCGTTTAAATGAATTTAACGTTAAATTTTTTTGTTTCAAAATAAATCTATCTATACATATAATAAAATCGTAGAGGTAAGAAAGTCTGTACATTGAATGTATTCGGAAAAAAACTAACCAGGTTGGCTTAAAATGAGATACTGAACATGTTAGAACAGTTTTTAAAATTTTTGTTTGTTTGTTTGTTTGTTTGTTTGTCTGTACGCACATCACGCAAAAACCACTGAACGGAATTAGACGAAACTTTGTATAGTGGCAGTTTATATGCCGGGTTAACATAATACGTAAAAAAAATTACAAAAATAAAAAAAAAATTAACAATTATAAACATTATTGCGCGTTTAAAATCACGTAGTCCAAAGTACATAATTATATCTTGAAAACTGGCAGCAAATACAATTTGAATAAAATATTCATTCGAAATTTAAAAATAAGTAGATACAACGAAAATGACAGTTCTTCTTTTTTTTTATAACTTGAACACAATAGTCTATACATATCTATTCTTTCTATATATATCATAAAATCGTAAATGCAAAAATGTCTATTTGTACGCGCATCTCGCAAAAACCACTGAACGGAATTTGACGAAACTTTTTATAGTGACAGTGTATATCCCGGATGAACATAATAATTAAAAAATATAATAAAAATCACGTAATCCAAAGTCAAGGTAAAAAACAATTTTAAATGTCATGTTGACAACGGAGAACTGTCATCTCGACGTGAGCTGGCCGGTGACAAATTGTTTGATAAATAAAAATAATAATTGAAAGTCGAAGTTATGTCGCTGTCATTGGTGCAATAAAATTTATATATCTGTTGCCCGCGGCTTCGCTAGCGTGAAATTCGTATTTAAAAAAAGAAAGTAAGTAACTAAAGGCTGGCCCGAAGGCGGATCTGCGCTCACGTAAACGATATTCTTTCTCGATGAAAGTAACTAAGGGCGAGGCGGAAGGCGGAGCTGAGTTCAGGAAGAAGAAAAACATTCTTGAAGAAAGTAAGTAACTAAGGGCGAGGCCGAAGGCCGAGGTCTATTCTGGAAGACCATAAACCTTCTCGAAGAAAGTAAGTAACTATGGGCGAGGCCGCAGGCCGAGCTGCGTTCAGGAAGAAGCTAAACCATCTTGAAGAAAGTAAGTAACTAAGGCGAGGCCGAAGGCCGAGCTACGTTCGGATAATTGAAAAACCATCTCGAAGAAAGCAAGTAACTAAGGGCGAGGCCGAAGGCCGAGCTGCGTTCAGGAAGAAGCTAAACCATCTTGAAGAAAGTAAGTAACTAAGGCGAGGCCGAAGGCCGAGCTACGTTCTGATAAATGATAAACCATCTCGAAGAAAGCAAGTAACTAAGGGCGAGGCCGAAGGCCGAGCTGCGTTCAGGAAGAAGCTAAACCATCTCGAATAAAGTTAATTAATATTAAGATTGAGTTAATTTAATTTAAATTTTATTATAAAGTCCACGCTTCTAACGGCAAATATACCGTGCTTCCTAGAACCTCGCGGTTATTCCCGACTGGATGGCAAGAGGCCCGATGCTATCACCTTAGTGCCATGGACTAAGGGTAGTTCTTTGATGTCGGACGCCACTTTTGTTCTCACATTGGCTCCAAGTCACGTTAGGACATCTTCAAGAGCGGCTGGCGCGGCCGAGGCTGGGGCGGAGAGCCTCAAATGCAGCAAATATAGAAATATAATTCAAGATTTCGAATTTGTTGCGTTTGCGGTTGAAACCCTCGGTCCGTGGAGCAGTGAAGCCAAAAGAGGCTTGAGCTGGTTGACGCAACTGGTGTCCCGCCATCAAGGGCTTATGTACTTCATTCAAAGGGTAAGCCTTGCCATCCAGCGGGGTAATGCCGCAAGTGCTCTAAGAACATTTGAAAATGCCCGTTTTGATAGTTATTTTAATGTTTGTTAGGTAGGTTTAATTCTTTAGTTATTAATATTACTTTTTTATTTTTATGAAATAAATAGATCGAGTAAACGATATTATATTCTATCGAAGAAAGGAAGTCTTTAAGGGCGAGGCCCGAAGGCGGAAGAGGGTTTTTGGTTTACCTGAACGCAGCTCGGCCTTCGGCCTCGCACTTAGTTCCTTCCTTTCTTCCAGAAGGTTTATCGTCTTCCTGAACGCAGCTCGGCCTTCGGCCTCGCCCTTACTTACTTCCTTTATTTGAGAAAGGTTTATCGTTTACCTGAAAGCAGCTCGGCCTTCGGCCTCGTCCTTAGTTAGTTACTTTCTTTAAAAAGGTTTATCATTACCTGAACGCAGCTCGGCCTTCGGCCTCGCCCTTAGTTACTTACATTCTTCTTTGGAATACGAATTTCACGCGAGCGGAGCCGCGGGCTCAGCTAGTAGGTAAATATATACCTATCATACCACACGCTGTATCTAGACAATCGGGGTAAGCAGAGTAATAGGTATTTTGCTGCAAGGACTCTTGTAAATTACAGCTCAACACCGACCAGCACTTTATACAGCACGTAAGGCACGAATCCCACCTGCTACGCATGACTACGTGGACCGCGCCAAGGTGAGGGGTGGATATCCTGTCGCCCTTTAGCACGGCAACTTGTCCTTATCCTTAGTCACCTTGAGATGCAATGGGGCTATTCTTTTGTAGTACCGGCCCTACACGGTTTTAATTTTTTTTTTTTTTTTGAAAACGTTAAACAATTTCCCGTATAATGTTTGTTAACAAATTGTATGGGGATTAAGATTGTTTTTTCCCTAGAAGACCTGTATTCTTACTCTTAGTACAAGTTATGTTACTTACATATTCAACGCCGATCAAAGAAGTAGACAAAAAGGCGTCTAGGTAAATATAACACTAGAATTAATTTTAATTCGCATGTAAGTGTAGTGAAAGACACGTTACAAAAATTGCTCCAAAATTAATAAAATGTTAAGCTGTAAAATGTATTATTTTGTTTCAACAAGCTCACAGAACCAGCACAACGTACAAGCGCTTTCATGTTTAACTATAAAATCTTTCATAGCTCTCGAGACACCTGCCCGCGGCGACGTCGTCTTTTAGCCTTCGTCTCTCCTCGGAATTTTTAAAACTAATGCTCGAAAAGCCACGGCAACTCCCAAGCGTCGCAAAGAATTTACAAATGCGAATAAAAGTCCACAACTATCTGGAACTGAACTTGACGTTTCGGGAGCGGTACCAATTAAAAAAAAACTGTTTAAAAAAAATTTACCGACTTCAAACCGTAAAAAGTATTAAATAATATTTTGATCTTGAGTAGAAGGCGGTACAAAAGCACACCTGAAAATTTATAGATGGATGCGGTGCTTTTGTAACGCCTTCTCTTTAAGATCAAAATATTATTTAGGTACCTAACACTTTTTAGGGTTTGAAGTCGGTTCAATGTTTTTTTTAAACAGTTTATTTTATTTTATTATTTTAGTAATATCACACAATATTAAAACAGGTTGACGTAGGTGATTGAAGAAAATTCCTTAGTGTGAAAGTGTTCATCCCTTAATTACCCAACAATAGGGGTAGTATTCTTAAAAAAAAATATGAAAGGACCACTATACACACAAAAAAAACATACAGACGAATTGAGAACCTGCTCCTTTTTGGAAGTCGGTTGAAAATACGCTACAATAGAAAATTTCAAAGCGACTCCCGTGCCCTCCCCACCAACGGTCCGCCACAGAAGATATGACTAATTGGCGCTGGGCGAGCCTGCTGAATCAAAGCGACGAGTCCATTGTGCTAGGTGCCTGACAAATTATTGTTCATCCCTTTGCAAACAAATACCTATGCATCGGACAGCGCGACCCGCCCGCCATATTTTTTTTCCGGTCGTGATGGATGTTTCCGCGGACGAGACTCGAACTCCGGACCGCCCGACACGCGAGGCGCGAGCGCCGCGCGCTACACGTCACCGCACGCGCGTTCAAATTAATTAAAAACGATTTAACACCAGAGCGAAATTAATTAAAAGTTCGACCAAGCCCTTTGAGGTAAGAGTTAAAGGACCGGCCGTATCATATGGGTACCTTTCCTAAAAAAAATTTTTTTTTTCCATACCTGGATGGACAAGTAGGTATGTATGTATATAAGGTGCTTCGTTATTCATGTCAAATGTTTCGGGAGGGTTATATACACACTCAAATAAACACGTTACGCAAAAAAAAATATATGTTTTTAGCATTACTTTTCGATAAATTTAACGAAACATGTTTGCTACCTAAACATTAACCTGTGTGTAACAGTAGGTAACTTGCATTGTACGGGGTCAATGACCGTACTATATTCAAACGCAGAACAGCTGTTTGACGTAAGTAAGTCACATGGTCACTATGATTGGTTTTTACAGCTACTTAATTGATTTTATTTTTTTGTTAGGCGAAAAAAATGCTCCTATAAACATATGTTTTTTTCTTACGTAAAGTGTTTGTTTGAGTGCATATGTAACCCTCCCGAAGTTATTGACATGAATAACGAAGCACCATAATATATATAAGGTTTCTCATTAGTAGGTAACGATACGCTAAGGGGTGTATGTGTATCAGATACTGATCACGTTCCCATAGCATTTTTTTTACAATATAAAAAACCTACTCACTCCTCAAATTTAATACGTGAAGTGCGCGTGATCTGATACACATACACCCCTTAGTTAGCGTATCGTTACCTACTATTGAAAGACCTTATATATTTGTATATTATCTACGCTAATATTATAAGTTTGTAAATTGGGATGTAGGAGGTAATCTCTGAAAATACTCATCCGATTTAAAAAAATCGTTAACCAATATTTATTGCGAGCGAAGCCGCGGGCAAAAGCTAATATTCTATGTATTTAGTAATTTATATGTATTAACACAAGTATGGCATTTATTAACTAGCATGTACTTACATGTATTAATAATAAGTTTTATCTTCAATTCTCACGCTCAACTCTTTTGCTACTACCTACTTACATTCCACTATATTAATCGAATCTCAAACATCCAAATGTTGAATGTAAGAAATATCTGTAAGGGATAAGTTCAACTTTGCACCTTGTGTAAATTGTCTAATGTCTTACTGTTTTTTTAATAAAAAAACATAATAAAGCATTTTCTATCTATCTACGTTTTTTAGTCGTAAAATGATTTGGTAATTTTTTTTTTTATTGTCAATCATTAATTCTTTCGTATCATCCGTACGGGGTTCGCAAACCTAAAAACAGTCCCTCCTATCTGTCTCAGTTCTATGCAGTAAACCAAACTGCACACCGCACTAGCGAGATTACTTCATACATTCCGGCAGAAAAATGACGTCGCAAAGTTGGTAATAAAGTTGAGGATCTTGAAATATATTATCTTGTTCACTCGCGCTCTACGGAGAAGCGGCGAGCTGGAACCTCCAACGAATGTCCTCGGGCTGCAGAATAGCATGTGGCCAGATACAGCTAGCTGTAAACGTGGGAATATGCGTGTAAAACTGATCTGAAAAGTAAAACACCTTGTTCCTTAGCATGCTCCTTCGCTTCTTTGCTCCTTAGCGTGTTCCTTTGTTCCTTTGCTACTTAGCATGCTCCTTCGCTCCTTTGCTCCTGAGCGTGTTCCTTTGCTCCTTTGCTACTTAGCATGCTCCTTCGCTCCTTTGATCCTTAGCGTGTTCCTTTGCTCCTTTGCTACTTAGCATGCTCCTTCGCTCCTTTGCTCCTTAGCGTGTTCCTTTGCTCCTTTGCTACTTAGCATGCTCCTTCGCTCCTTTGATCCTTAGCGTGTTCCTTTTCTCCTTTGCTACTTAGCATGCTCCTTCGCTCCTTTGCTCCTTAGCGTGTTCCTTTGCTCCTTTGCTACTTAGCATGCTCCTTCGCTCCTTTGATCCTTAGCGTGTTCCTTTGCTCCTTTGCTACTTAGCATGCTCCTTCGCTCCTTTGATCCTTAGCGTGTTCCTTTGCTCCTTTGCTACTTAGCATGCTCCTTCGCTCCTTTGCTCCTTAGCGTGTTCCTTTGCTCCTTTGCTACTTAGCATGCTCCTTCGCTCCTTTGATCCTTAGCGTGTTCCTTTTCTCCTTTGCTACTTAGCATGCTCCTTCGCTCCTTTGCTCCTTAGCGTGTTCCTTTGCTCCTTTGCTACTTAGCATGCTCCTTCGCTCCTTTGATCCTTAGCGTGTTCCTTTTCTCCTTTGCTACTTAGCATGCTCCTTCGCTCCTTTGCTCCTTAGCGTGTTCCTTTGCTCCTTTGCTACTTAGCATGCTCCTTCGCTCCTTTGATCCTTAGCGTGTTCCTTTTCTCCTTTGCTACTTAGCATGCTCCTTCGCTCCTTTGCTCCTTAGCGTGTTCCTTTGCTCCTTTGCTACTTAGCATGCTCCTTCGCTCCTTTGCTCCTTAGCGTGCTCCTATGCTCCTTTGCTACTTAGCATGCTCCTTCGCTCTTTTGCTTTTTAGCGTGTTCCTTTGCTCCTTTGCCACTTAGCATGCTCCTTTGCTATTTTGCTCCTTAGCTCCTTTGCTACTTAAAATTCTCCTTTGCTTCTTTGTTCCATAACATGATCCTTTGCTCCTTTGCTCCATAGAATGCTCCTTTGCTCCTTAGCATGTTCCTTTGTTAGAATGCTCCTTTGTTCCTTTGTTCCTTAGCATGCTCCTTTGCTGCTTTGCTACTTAGAATGCTCCTTTGCTCCTTTGCTACTTAGCATGCTCATTTGTTCCTTTGTTCCTTTGCATGCTCCGTTGCTCATTCGCTCCTTGGGTGGACGCGTTACGGTAACGTTTTGCTTCACTCGATGAATCCAGTGCAATTCATGAACATGGATCCTGTCTATTGTAACTCGACGATGTGCTCCTCAATTTATGACAAGGAGATATGGCCTGCTACAATTGTGGAAGCCGTTCTCGGCACTAGGACTGCAGCCGATTTTAAATTGCCTGCGATACCAGATTACTCTTCCCAATAGTATAGGTTGTCTTGAGAAAAAATACTAGATAAAATAAAGTGACACTCGATAGTTTGTATAGTTTTATCTGCCTGTACCCTTAGTTTCCAGCTCATTGAATACTGCCTGACGCTTCCAGTTAAGTGAGCCGTGGCGGATGTCAGCTTCGCCATACGTTTACGATACATTTGTGGCACACAATGGGGCGACCCCCAAAAAATCCATTATTAATTAACGATTCTCTCTTCACTCGGCGTACGACTCAGCTACACTGAACGATGGGCGACGCTTATTTTTTATTTTTATGGAAACTGACACGGTTGGCTACATCACCTACAACATCTGCGATGTCAGCCCTTAACACAGGATGAACTAGGTGCCATATCACTGTTTCCCTTCATTTCATGTCGACTACACTGAACTGGACGGAAAATACGAACTATTTACATAGCCGTTTCGACCGACGACGTTTCATTGTGAATGTATTTCAAAGCTCTTTCGAATGATCGCCTGATAGAGGGAAGGGCCAGTTTTGTACCCTAGTATTCGAACTAGAACAACTCTTTTTCCATGCATACGTAATATCGCTCTGTATCCCCACTATGGAGGTAAGTAGAGTAATTGGTATTGTGCTTCAAGAACTCACATAAATTACAGAACAACGCCGACTATAAAATTGTATTTAAACAAAAATCTATAAGCTGGTGTTTCCTAGCACCTATAACCCGATGGTTAATCTTCAACAAGCGTGTCAATAATATCGACGACAACTTTTTTGTCCATCTTGCCGCTGGCGTGGCACTTCACTGTTCGTGAAGAGTGGTGTTTTTGGAAAACCGGCCAGGTGCGAGTCGGACTAGCGCACCGAGGTTTCGGCACAACAACAAAAAAAAACTTGAAAAAAGAACACGTTTCATGGGCAACACCTAAATTTTTACTTTTTCTATTTTTTATTATTTGTCGTAATATCCGCCATAATAACACTTATTCTGTGAAAACCACTGGCTAGCTATTGCGGTTACAAAGATACTGCAGTAGGACAGAGAGTCATACAGCGTAACCTATTACTAAGAATAGCCTTCAGTGTGGGGTGCGGAACCCTAAAAATGGTCGTCAAGTATTAATAATCTCTTCCCCAATAATTTATCCCATCGCAATCAAAACAGTTTTTTATGGCTTGTTACCGCAAAGAAACTGAATCCTTTCCCCACAGCAGAATGTTAGCGCAATAACTTTCACAGAGAAACAACACCGTACTTTCGTACCACTTCTCGCGTGCGTTCGCTTCAAAGGAAGTAAGTGAAGTGACAAAACGCGTCTTATAAATAGCTGCGACAAAGAAAGCGTTCGAGCAAGATGTCCGTAGCAAAGTTATTTTCTGGATGTTGGATGTTCATACTTGTTCGGAGTTTTATAGCCTTGACGGTGATTCATCCAACTGGATTCTCGCTCTGTTAAGTGAAGGATCTTTCATATTTTTAACCGCCGAAATTATTTTTGACTTAAAAAGTAAAAAAAAATCCGTTTAGTTAGGTACTTAAAAGAGTCGGGGGACCGCTAAGTAAATAAAACATACAAACTCAAAGCTGCTGCGCGGATATTTACTTAGCGGTCCCCTGACTCCTTTAAGGAAGTAAACGGATATTATTTTTGACATTTTAAGGCTTTTTAAATTTGTAATTTATTTATAATTTTATTAGTTGAAAGTTTATACATATATATATTATAATAAATATTAAAAACACTCTCGCGTTTTTTCAACCACTATGTGGTGTTGTATTATTGTGTTTCATACATTACGTACACTTCTCAAATATTTCGGCGCTTGCCGTCGTCAGTAACGGCAAGCGCCGAAATATTTGAGAAGTGTACGTAATGTATGAAACACAATTTATAATTAGTGGTGATGGTGATTGATCCTACATATATTAAAGCAAGGCTCCCTTGACATAATTAACTAAAGGCTTCGCGATAGCTCAATCCATCACTGGCATTGTCCCGATAGCGGAGACAACCTTTATTCCCTGAATGGCAAGGGTTCTATTTTCCCAGAGATAACTGTGGACAGATTCCCAGAATTCAGTTAATGATAGCTACATTTGAATCAATACAATTTCGAAATGTTTACCTTCCAAATAGTATATAGTTTATCTCCCAATCCTTCTCAGAAACGGTGGCCCTTATCGGAAAACTTGAAATGTTAAACAAAGAATGTCAACTGTCAGAGATATCTCTGACAGTTACAATCCGCTCTTTCATTATTCTTCGTGACCTCTCCTCGCTTCGCTCTCCTCGAGCCGCGACGCATGCAAACGTCTACTTTTATTGTGTCGTTAGAATTCGCGCTCTTCATGCAAATATCTGGCGTCGACAATGGCCATCTTTGCATAACGCGTCCGGACTGGCACAATCCGGCCTGCACTCCCGGATTTACCCGCCCTGAAGTCTGATCCTGGCCTGTTGTGACTTGCTTCTACTTGTGGAACCGTCCATTTCTTTGTGGTCTTCTTCCACTTCTCGTTGTAACTGTATTTTTGTGGTTTCTTTTACTTCTTCTTCTCCTTGAAGATGATCTCATTCGATGATCTCATCACAGGTTTCCATCTCACAGTCTACTGCAATCATAAGACTGAAGGCGTTATTCTCAGTCTGTTTTTCCACGAATCCTTTAACATAGAGGACTTCAAACGTCGTATCAATAGGCTAAACAGCCCATCAGAAACATTCCGCAAATCTGCTGGCATGTCATCTCACTGAGCGTGATTTCTAAGGATTAAGGACGTTAATGAACCCCGATTAAAGCTCTTGATTCCCACACTTAAATATGATTAATCAACCTAATTAATCGTTTAGATCTGGTCAGTAGCAACTGAACGACCAGATAGGAAAATATTCGCCCAGGTAGAACATACTGCATTCCAGGAAACCTGGTTTTTCATTTTGTCCGGGATTTTTTTTTTAAGTACCTGACACGTTTCACTGCTCCACCTGGTACAACCATTATTCTATGCCAGTGCTTCGCTTTGGTCGTATCTACTGTTTCCTGTGTCCATCTTTGCAATGACACCAATTTCTTTTTTTTTTAAACCTCGACATATCACGCCGACCCATAAGGTGTCTAACGATGCCCATGGACATTCGGTCGTATTCAGGTGTTCCTATTTCAAGTATAGGTACGCATTTACATTTTATATTTTATATAAAAAAAAATCTAATTCAAAAATTTTATTAAAAAAACACAAGAAAAATAAGTATATAAGAGATTATATACACGAAATAAAATAATTAAATAAAATAAAAATAAATCATAAACTTAATGTTTTAGTGAATGGGTATCAGGCACAGCTTACAGCCCCATAACCGGGATGTCACTGAAGCCTAACCCCTAAAGATATATAAACATTAATATTAATTTGCGAACACTCTTAATTATATGCTAAAATGAAAACAAAATATTTACAAAAACAAATTAAACAAAATACCCTAACCTAACTAAACAAAATTAAACAAACAATTGTCTGTCCTCGTTCCGCGTTGGTTTCTCTGAGTTTTCAGTCCAGTGAAAGTGTGCCTGGGGGCAATCCACATTAACATACCTTATTAATATTTAAATGATTTATAAACAAAGAGCTTTGTCGACAGTCTGCTCGTGCAGGTCAGCTGTGAAATGTGCACAAAGGTTCGCTTTTACACAAAAGGACTGTACCTATGTGAGTTAAGCAGCCTAAAGTATTGTATAGAAATAGAGGTATGAAAGGATGTTTGTTTTTTATGGAAACTGACACGGTTGCCTACATCACCTACTAGATCCGTGATGATAGGCCATTAACACCTTGGTGAATTATGTGCAATGTTAGTGCTTCCCTTTGTGCATGCCGGCTACACTGAACTGAACGAAAAACACGAACTATTTACATAGCCGTTTCGACCGACGTTTCATTCAGTCCGGTGGTACCAATTCGGGCGGGTTAAACCCTACCACCTAGTAATGTAAGAAGGTAATGAACCTACAGTAGTGGATCCGAACCGCATTCAGCCTCTAACGGTCGAGCAGTCACCCATCCAAGTACTGACCGCGCCCAGGTGTGCTAACACACACATTTCATTTTAAAACCCACATGTTAGGGTTGAGATCGTTAGTTAAGACACATTTCACTTTTAGGCCCACATGTTGGGGTTGAGAACGTGGGTTAACACACATTTCACTTTTAGACCCACATGTTAAGGTTGATTTTGTGAGTTAACACACATTTCACTTTTAGACCCACATGTTAGAGTTGAGATTGTGAGTGCATAAGTAAACAAGCGTGACAAGTGGTCCGTCTGCCATGAATAAACATAATTTCCCTTTCCCCAGACCGCTATCCTTCGGTGCAGGGGGTCAAATAAATTAACTTCTTCGACTTCCGAGGGTCGGGCGAATCCACAGAGCATAGAAAACGCGCGGAAGTCGCAAGTGGGCGTAATGCACGCATCATAAGTACGCGCACTTCATCGCCTTTCACGTACTGTCACAGATACCATCAAACTAAAAAATTTAACACAAAAATTTCATTTTGTGCCATGTTACATGTTCAAAAACATTAGCCGCACGAAGAATTAGTCGGAAAGTTGAAAATTAATTTATAACTTGGAGGCGCTCGAGGCAAATTCAATAGAGGCGCGGTCTCATATAAAACAATTCTCAAATTTCAGCACATCTGATACCAGCCACATATAAAACTGACATATGAAGAATGATAATTTGGTAACACTATCGTGCGACAAATGTATATCCTAACCAGGCCTCACGCACTTTATGTACTTGCGCGCGGTAACTACCTACCGCCCAGCGGACCGCCGGCGGCGGCGCGGTCTAATTCAGTGGAAATTCGTCAGCCGCGCGAAGCATACCTACACGCTCGCCCACGCAACTGCGCGCAGCTGCAAAGTAATAATCACTTTACACTCGATCGTTTAGGTACATTTTCGCACGCAGCGATTCGCGACGTGAAACAGTAGGCTATTAAAGCCGAAGGTATGGAACTTTTTCTACATACTACATACATACATAACTCACGCTTTTGTATCCCGACAATCAGGGTAAGCAGAGTAATCGGTGTTGTGCTATAAGTTCATACATACATACACATACATAACGTCACGCCTGCCTGCCTCCCAGTGGGGCAGGCAAAGACAACGGACCCAACCCACGCAAATAACCCAACCCCCACGCGCCACGATCCTGACACACTTTTGCCGCCTCTTCCACTCTCATAATGTTCTTCATACATGCTCGTCGGTTACGGGTACTACGCACCTGACCCTTTTTTTTCGAGCACATGCCTGATCTGGTCCAGGTACGTGCGTCTAGAGCGACCCTTCCCGACTCTTCCACTAACATTCGCTCCATAGATTTCTTTCATTAGTCTCCTATCATCCATTCTACAGACACACATACTCCTCCTATTCCACACATACTCCTCTCAACGCGCGCATTTCGACATAATTTATCCTGCTCTCATGCTTTGCCTGCCATACCCAACTTTCACTCCCTTATGTACTCTGGTAAATTAAAGCACAACACCGACCACCACGTTTAGCACAGTATACGGACAAGATAACTATCAAGCAGCAAGTGAGGCACGAAGACCCACCTGCTGCATGACAAGGTGGAAGGACCCCGCCAAGGTGAGAGGTGGCTAGCCTTTCGCCCTTTAGCGCGACATCTTGTCCTTATCCCTTAGTCGCCTTTTACGACATGCACGGTGAGATATGCAGTGGTGCTATTATTTTTAAGTACCGGCCCCACACGGTACTGTTGGAACTTTTTCTATGGAGTGATTTATCTGTTACGAAGTATCTATTAAGTAATCTGTGCCCTAACCTCGTCTATATTTATTTTCCCCTCGAAGCTCAGGGGTATCACCGTTTTATATAATGAAGTTGGTCTTCGTACTGACAGATCAATAAGCCATCCCGCGACTTCTACTACTGTTCATATGTTCTGTGGGCGAATCCGCATGGTCGCTGCATTTTTTACAAGCTCCGTTAATTTATAGATCCATTTGCATGGCGGCCTCTCTCCGATCTTGCTTAAGGGTTGGTACTTCGCTTGTATTATTCAGGCGGCGAGATCGCGGGTGGAATCTTTTCATTTTCCGCGAGCGAAGCCCTCGCTGTAGGATTCGAGTCGTTATATTTTATTGCTTGCACTGCCCGTTGTTTCTTTTACTGCGTAGCAAGTGAACACGGTAAAGTCGAAAAGATCAACTCGGGAATCGAACCCGAGACCTTTTTTACTAGCTTTTGACCGAGGACGCTCGCTCGCGGAAAAACGAGCATGCGCGCGACTAAAATAACTTAGACGGAGCGTTTAAGTAACACACTAACTACCTAACATACAAATATGATCTGTCATTTCAGGGAGCAAACATCCAAATTGAATACCGTCTCCACAAATACAAAAATAAATGAAGTGTAAACATCGAGATACTACAGGATGCGCTGGGTAAGAAAGTTTCAAATAAATCAAGGCCCCAAACTGAGGTATGAGAGAAAGAAGCGGTGTGAAGCGGCGCGGAGAGCCGAGCGGAGCTAGCGATGGGAGCGAGCGGGAGAGGGGAAGCAGAGTGTGAGTCGGGCGGTGCGCGCCGACCGCGCGTGTAGCGACGTCGGCGGATCGCGATCGACTGACTCAGTTGCGGCTGAATGTCTTCAACTCCTTGGAACATCGCGCGCTGTCCGAGTGCTCTCTTTAATAAGAATGTTTACGCTCATGTATGTACATATGATGCCAGAATAGGAACTGAACGAACGCCTTTTTTTTATGTAATCCAGTATGGGTGGCCGAGTCGGAGGGGCCAAAGCACATGCTCTGACCAGCCGATATCACCTCCGAGAAGGTAGGTGCCATACCGTAGACTTCCCTGGATTGCTGGCTATACTGGACTAGAGGATAACACAACCGAGGTTGCTATGCGGTCATCTTACATCCAGTACGGTGGTACCATCCCTGTCGGCTACAATTTGAGCCTACCACCTAGTAAGGGGCAATGCAGGGCCTTGCATCTTAAATGAAAAAAAAAATCGTTCATTCTCCATCAGTAGCAATTTTTTTTACCGAACACCTTCTCTTAACACCTGCTAAGATTTCTTCTAAGAGTCAATAAGCGGGGCAAGCAGAATAAGCTATCTAATACGTTTACCCACAAATCAGAAGTAAGCCTTTCCGTAAACACATAATTAAGGGGATCGACCTCGTGGATAGAGGGCGCTGGGGGCGGTGGGCGTCTTTGGGGATAGACTGCGAAAAGTGAGTTAGAAATGCTATCAAGTAGTGATCGGAAATGGTTTTGAATTTTGAAATGCATACTACAACATTAAAGCGTATAATTATAATATATTTGGAGGCCAATTCGTGAACAGTTGGTACAATAATACAACAGCTTAAATTGCGGGTTGGTACCACCGCACTGAATGAAACGTCGGTCAAAACGGCTATGTAAATAGTTTGTGTTTTCCGACCAGTTCAGTGTAGCCGGCACGATCAAAGGGGGAAGCACTGACATGGCACCTAGTTCACCCGGTGTTATGGGCTGACATCACGGACGTTGTAGGTGATGTAGCCAACCGTGTCAGTTTCCATAAAAAAAAAAAAAAGCTTTTGTCCGCGGCTTCGCTTGTGGTAGACACGGTTTAATAGCAAATCCGATTTTTTCAAAATCTTTTTAGGGTTTTTAATATTAGCCCCATAGTACACATCTTCTCCATCCCTTAGGGCCTAGAGTATTATAATTATATAATAAACGATCGCTTCTATTATATTCTCTCTCTATCTCCCGTCCATACTATACTTTCTTTGATACTGCTCAGCCCTAAGACGATTTATGGTATTTAGCCTGTTAGTGAACATCAATAACTACTCTTTACATTCGTGCAAACCACATCAAAATCTGTTCAGTAGTTCCGCAGTTAACTTCAAACATACATACATACAGACTATGTTCCCTTTTATAAGAAGTAGAGATTAATCGTAAAACAAAAAACGGTAGAACTGATGCGTACGGCATAATTAACTGACGGCAATAGAAAGAAATTGGGAATAAAATATTTCAAATTACAAGTGAATCAAATTTTGTAAGGATATACCTATTGTAAAGATCCGATATTATGTACAATTCAAATGGCATATGTATTGACGGCCTAACCTGAGGCGAACACACGTACGCACACAAATGCATTTCTCTTATACAAATGCTTGACATGCACCTATACATGGCCTGAGCACTACTACACTCGCAGAACTTTATGCTCACCGTCATACGTGAATGTATTTGTCGCCTCAGGTTACGAACGACCTTATACCTGTTTGTTAATCTTGAAGGCGTCACGCAGGGTTCACTTCTTGGACTGAAATTTCATTGTGAGCATATATAACTCGCTTTAAGCTACTAAGCCAATTTATATAGGACTTTTTAGCCAATTCTATTCAAAAAGGTGATTTCTACCTACCTACCTGGTCAATTTTGCTTACAAATTTTAATAAATTTATCGCACACTTCTAATCACAATCTACTCTACAAAAGATATTTCCCCAATATAGCCGGGCGAGAGGGTGCGTGGGAAAGTTCCCAGAGCGCCGCGCCGCCGTGACGCGCGAGAGCCTGCCAACACTACATACCCGTGTTACCACCGAATATAGACCTAAGTACCTGTGCGGAAATGGGATATCGATAGCCAAAAGTTTTTTTTTTCTTATGGAAACTGACACGGTTGGCTACATCACCTACAACATCCGTGATGTCAGCCCATAACACCGGGTGAACTAGGTGCCATGTCAGTCCTTCCCTTCGATCGTGCCGGCTACACTGAACTGGACGGAAAACGATTTAAATAACAGTTTCGACCGACGTTTCATTCAGTGCGGTGGTACCAACCCGGGCGGGTTGAACCCTACCACCAAGGTAGGAAGGGAAGGGACCTACAGTTTAAAACTGTCAGTTTTACGTGGAATTCGAACCACGGTCAGCCTCCAACGGTCGAGCGGTCACCCATCCAAATACTGACCGCGCTCAGCGTTGCTTAACAATCAATAGCGACAGGCGACTGTCTGCACCACTGAGCTGCTATCAAGGCTGACGAAAATGAGGCTGAGGCTTCTCTATACTCCTTTGTGCGTTGGACACTTCCAGTAAAGCCAGCGAGTACGCTTTTCGATTTTCTGTGTGTTCTGAGGTATCTACTACAAAGATGTGTGAGCATACACAGACAGGAAGAGGATGTGAGTGTGAGTGTGTGTGGGTGGAAGGGGGGGGGGGGGGGGGGCGCCGGGGGAAGGCCCTGTGCGTCAGTGTGGAACGGAATATGTCGGGGGATTAGCCCTTGAAATTATCAGTACATTCTCATTTTGGTGTTCATATAATTCACTTACTCACTGAAGCTTGTGCGCCGCGGAGTTTGTGTATTATATTATAAGAGAATATTAGTGAAAATCTGTTCGGAAGTTAGATGCCGGAATGGCTTGTGGTTTTGACTTAAAGAAATAGTAAAACCTGATTTAAATTTTTCCAAATAAATGTTTTTTGGAAATATCAAAATTTACAAATCGTGCCTCAGACGTGTATAAAAACAAAACAACCCATACAAATACCAATTTTCCTTCATCTCCTCCCTATAGACGTTGTCTCGTTGACGAAGGCATCGATTCCTCTCTCAATGGTAGGCTTATCTTTTTCGTGAGAAAACGTGGGCGCGGTTGTCCTGAGACATCTCAATAAGGAGCAGACGTTTTAATTTAAACTTTTAACGCTATTTATTTAACGATCTACAAGTTCTTGATTTAAATTCGTTCTGAGAATTTCTGACTATGTATGTGTGTGTGGGTGTGATGTAATACAGAATCACCTTCAGAGTTTGTGAGTGTGTGAGTGTGCAGTGACGTAGCTTTGGGCAGTCGTGCGAAGGGCAGGATACTGAATTTACACACTCATTATATGTAAATTATATGTAAAACAAGCTGTGCCCGCGGCTCCGCCCGCTCTCATATTTCACTTCACTGCTAACCTCATAAGTCATTTAGCGTGATAGTAAATAGCCTATAGTTGATTGGAAGAATCAAGCTATCAGTAGAATTTTGTTTTATTAAAATCGGTTTAGTGTTTCTCGAGTTATAAGCGGACAGACAGACACTCAGACAGACAGAAAGCAGACGTTGGATTTTATTATAGGTAAGGAAGGAAGGAAGACGTATGGTACGTCTTATTAGGAGGCTACTCCCCGGGACACAGAACACCAACCCGGGTCATCTGTACTTTCGAATTGATGCACGCCTGTGAAAAGTTATAAATAAGTATAGGGGATGTTCTAGGTTTTCAATCTACAGGATTATCTTTAGTAAACTGAAACGTTGAAACAGCAAGTTTTTTAACTTCGCTCGATAGAAAAAAATCCAAACATTCCTCTATTTTTATAGCAATTTCTATTGTAAAAATATAAAGAATTAATGTACGCTTTTTATATTTTTTCTCCAAATACAATTTATATATTTTTAGTAAAATATAATTAAAAAAAGTCACAACGCTAAAATGTTTCATACTTATTAAAATAAAAAGATGTACGCGTTATTCGCCTTCGTTTTGTTTTATCGTAAGCGCATTGTGGCGAATTCCATCCCGCTCTAGTAAAGAGGAAACTGCCTCGCGCCCGCTTTGTCTCACGACGCTCTCCACTCTGCTGAGACATAGCCGTCTCTATTTTGAGAGCATAAAATTTGAAATTCTGTGGCTTGGGTGGAACAGGCTTAAGCTCAAGAGAATTCGTCTTCACTTATACTCTGTTCGGTGAGTGTTGACAGTGACTCATCGCAAATAGCTAATTTGACATAGAGGCAAATTATCTGAACCAGTTTCGTGTCGAGTGAGTCGTAAGTAAACGTGCACCCCCCGGGGGTTGGGAGGCGCGGTAACTTGTGATGAGTGTAGACCGCCGCCGGCGGTCTAATTCAGTGGAAATTCGTCAGCCCCGCGAAGCATACCTACTACACGCTCGCCCACGCAACTGCGCGCAGCTGCAAAGCAATAATCACTTTACACTCGATCGTTTAGGTATATTTTCGCATGCAGCGATTGGCGACGTGAAACAGTAGGCTATTAAAGCCGAAGGTATGGAACTTATTCTATGGAGTGATTTATCCTGTTACGCAGTAACTATTAAGTAATCTGTGGTATAGTGCCTAATCACGGGCGATTCGACATGAGTGGCTGTTCCAATCGATTAATACGCGCATTCGACTCACAGCAAAATTCATCTTGTTATAGAGAATGTGTTCCAAGGTGGTCTGTCGTGTACCGCGTTTACCTACGTTTTTGGAGGATAAGAAGGCACCAGAACCTTATCATACTCACTTGTCGAAATACTTAACACACGCAACATCTTCAGGAATAACAATGCTTATGCGTTGATGTGTATCGTCATCATAATCATCAGCCTGTATCGGTCCCCTGCTGGAGATAGGGCTCTACCAAGGCGTACGCGCGGTCTTCCGCTCTTCTATACAATTCCGGCTCCTTTATAGGTCGTCTGTCCAGTGTCCACCATTTTTGACATGTAACTGTGTTTTTTTTTTTTAATGTCAAAATTTTCAATTATTTCGGTACTTTTCTATGAAGAAAGTAAAAAAAGTTCCCAAAATGAAACATAGTAGAACAAAAGTTTCAGATGAAGAATCACCCCCTTTCCGCCACTACCACCTATTATGTAACATCGTGTCTATCTCACCAAATGTACCGTAGCCGCTCCGCACTGAGAGAAGGCCTTGTAACTATAATGTATGGTAAGGGAACGTAGCCATACCGCGTGATGGATTTAGGGGGTATATACTGGAATTATAATTTATTATATTCCGAAATTGTTATTATACTATAGATATTGGTTTGGTGGATCAGGCCTGCTATTAAAAAAAATCGCAAATCACTCCAGCCTCGAAAAGTCTTCGCATCCCGATGTTTAAACATCAACATTATTTATTCAACGCCATCTACGAATCACTTCGCCGATTGAATCCTTCGTGGTTCGCGGCCCTGACGCGAGTCCCTATTGGCAGGTCCTAGCTCCGTCACTGGTCGTGTGTGCCTGTGTGCGTGCGTATTTGGTTAATTTACCCCAGGCGTCCGCCAGACGAAGACATATGGTGCGGTGGCGCGTGGGAGATTGCCATCCATCTTGCTTTTTAATTTAGTCCAAATAAAGCTTCTTGAGAAAGAAAACAAATTTCCTTTGAGCGCACCAGCCGTACTTCCGTAGCGGATATTAAAGCTTAGGAAATCCCGCTTGGTCGTGCGTGATGACCAGTTTGTTAACTTCAATATTTTTGATTGAATTGTTTTCTTGGAGCGAAAATATAGTGACCTTTAATAACTAATAAATAACACATATTAAATAAAACGAAATAGAATGAAATTAACCTAACATTTTAAAAATTCGCTACTGCAAGTAAAATATTTCATCCAATTCAGCCGACTCTCCCACAGTGCCCAATACGCTGGCAGCTTGGTTGCCCCTTTGAATCGCCAGCCCTATCCGCTGAAAGAAAAAAGACTAATTAAATTAATTAAGCGATAATTAAATGTGTATTTATCTCATCTTGTACCGTTCGTTATTGTGTTTTTGTGTATTTATCTCATCTTGTATCGTTCGTTATTGTGTTTTTGTGTATTTATCTCATCTTGTACCGTTCGTTATTGTGTTTTTGTGTATTTATCTCATCTTGTATCGTTCGTTATTGTGTTTTTGTGTATTTATCTCATCTTGTACCGTTCGTTATTGTGTTTTTGTGTATTTATCTCATCTTGTATCGTTCGTTATTGTGTTTTTGTGTATTTATCTCATTTTGTACCGTTCGTTATTGTGTTTTAAAATATGTCCTTGTTCCTGCTGCGTTTTGCTGTTAGATTTGCTGACTGAATGATACATTTCCTTAACGATAGGTTGGATTTGACGACGTAATCGTGTCTTCATCTCCACGGGACTGAAGAGCGAGATAGGATTTCGTCGCCACATCCATTTTGACGATAGTTTCACAGTTTAAATACAGTTGTATGTCACATTTTGTCAGCCTCGGTAGCTCAGTGGTGCGGTCGGTCGACTGTTGTTAAGCAACGCTGGGAACCGCTCGACCGTTGGAGGCTGACCGTGGTTCAGATTCCACGTTATACTGTAGGTCCCCTCCCTTCTTACCTTACTAGGTGGTAGGGTTTATCCCGACCGGGCTGGTACCACTGCACTGAACGAAACGTCGGTCGAAACGGCTATAAATAGTTTCAGTCCAGTTCAGTGTAGCCGACATGAAATGAAGGGATCAGTGCTTCCCTTCATTTCATGGCACCTAGTTCACCCGGTGTTATGGGCTGACATCACGGATGTTGTAGGTGAAGTAGCCAAGAGTGTCAGTTAACATAAAAAAAATTATGTGAGTGTGACATGGTAACTGGTGCCTCCCCAACTCCCCATCCGCCACGAGTAATACCCCACTTGTCCAGTGGCTGGATCTAGCTCGCGGTTATTAATATTTCATCAGAGCTCTCTCAGACGAGGCTTTCAGCGGCGGCGTGTCGTCGAGTCGCCGGCATTGTACCTCGCCTGTCGGCCCGCCGGGTATTGTATGCGGCCATTATACTAAGCGGGCGTGTTTTTTAAACCACAATGGAGGCGTTGATGGGAAACAGGTCTGCGCTAAACGTCCTACGTGTGAGGTTAGATTACATGCGACGCGTCTGTTCTCTTCGCAAATTTGAGGGTTTCATTCATATCCAGACATGCTGGCAGGGCTAGCAAATGTAGGGTTTGGCCCGATCGGATTGGTACCGCCGCACTGAATAAAGGTCGGTCGAAACGGCGGCTGTGACTTACTATACCTTACTAGGTGGTAGATTTTACACCGGCCGGGTTGTTACCACCGCAATGAGCGAAACGTCGGTCGAAACGGCTATGTAAATAGTTCGTGTTTTCCGTCCAGTTCAGTGTAGTCGGCGCGAAATGAAGGGAAGCACTGATATGGGACCTAGTTCACCCGGTGTTATGTGCTGACATCACGGATGTTTATTTCTTTATTTATATATTACATTGTTACTACAGAGCAAGCCCTAAAATTTAACAATGCAGAATCAGAATCTATGTATTTAAAAGCTAGCTCAACGTATCTCACCGCGTACTTTTGAAATACTTTTTTAGTGTTGCAGTTGAAGACGTCTAATGTTGTAGGTGATGTAGCCAACCGTGTCAGTTTCCATAAAAAAAAAACAACTTTCCGTGTTCAGCGCTAGCTACTCTGACGTCTAAGGCACGGTCATGAGATTTTTTTTATATTGCTCTGCGTGCAAGTAAATATTTGTATGGTAATTACGAATTAAGTACCAAGTGGCCCGCTAGAGGCGCTGTATCTTTTATCCGTACAAATATTAACTTGAGCACGTTACTGGTACGCAACTTAGAATACTGTACGTAATGAAATGAAAAAAAAAGTCGGTCAAGTGCGATTTTTACTCGCGCACGGAGGGTTCCGTAGATCTCTGTCTGTATACCTGTCAAAAAACCATATATTCCATGTTTTGTCTTTCTATACATAAAATATATACATGTGGCGCCATCTATTATTCAGTAGCGTGAATATGTACTAATCGATTCTTAGCACATTTCTTGCATGGGGACCCCTTAATATTTACTTTTTACTTTTTTTCATTATTCGTTGGCACATCCGCCATAATTAATAACACATATTCTGTGAACATTTCAACCGGCTACCTATTACGGTTGAAACGATACAGCCCTAGGACGGACGGACGGACAAACAGACAGACGGCGGCGGCGTAGGCCATCGAAACGGCTTCCTCAAGCTAGAAACTCATTGGTCCCACGTACGCCACACACGCGAATCTGGGCGCGTCGGTCTCCATACATTTTATATGGAAGAGTGCAGCACGCAGTTTCATTGCGCCCACGCCTCCCTACGCTACGCGACACACTGCGTGCTGCACTCTTCCATATAAAATGTATGGAGACCGACGCGCCCACGTACGCGTGCGTAGCGTACGTGGGCCCAATGAGTTTCTAGCTTTATAGATACGGATCCCTAAAAATCTCACGATCGAGCCTCAGACAGAGCACGTTCAAACGTTTCAACGCATGAACGCATTGCCACTTTGCTTACACATGCCTAGCGACGGCCATTGCCCCCGGCCACGCCTAAATTAGTCTCTGCCTAGGGACTGAAAGGTGTCCGTCCGGAGTAGACGAGTGGAGCCGCTCTCGGGGCCTCAGCTGAGTCTACGTGTGTAGTCATCCATCATGCGGTGACTGTACCTACGAGCAGAATATCGAATAGCTCCGCTTATTGTACTTCAGCAGAAGTGCCCGATGAGCTATTAAATTAAATTGTACCTATATTTTGAACCGACGAAAGCAAAAAACCGGCCAAGTGCGAGCCTAACTCGCGTACCGAGGGTTCCGTATCGCCATGAGGTCAGCGCCACTCACGCACTCACGCCATCTATGGCGTGTTTATGAAATGCTTCATATTAGTTAGTTAATTGATGATTTGATAAAATGCTTCATACTATTTTCAATAGATGGCGCGCGCGCATACACTTTTTAGTTTCTTCTATGGGAACCCACGTGAATTTTTCTTATTTTTATTATTTGTTGTTATATCGGCCATAATAACACATATTCTGTAAAAATTTCAACGGGCTACCTATTACGGTTCAAGAGATACAGCCCTCGGACAGACGGACGGACAGACAGACAGACAGATGGCGTAGGCTTAGTGATAGGGTCCCGTACCGGATACGGAACGCTAAAAATGAGGAGGTACTCAAGTCGACGTGTATATTTTATATTAATGTATGAACACACGTAACTTTTTACAGAGTAGTCCGATTTTTGTTGTCCATGTTTTTACGGTTCCATAAAAACATGAACAACAAAAACTGTCCGGATACGGAACCCTAAAAATTTATGTTTCAGTGACAAGGTCGATATTAACCGGTCCGACTGCATACTGGGTACTCAGAACACTTATGTCACTTCCATTGTTTTTTTTTATGTAATCCGGTATGGGTGGCTGAGTCAAGAGGGGCCAAAGCGCATGCTCCGACAGCCAATATAACCTTCGAGAAGGTAGGTGCCATACCGGAGACTTCCCTGGATTGCTGGCTATACTGGACTAGAGGAGAACACAACCGAGGCTGCTATGCGGCCATCTTACATCCAGTGAGGTGGTATCAACCCAGTCGCTACAATTTGAGCCAACCACCCAGTAAGGGGCAAGGGAAGGGACCTACAGTTTTACACCGGTTCCGAACGGTGAAGCAGCAGGTGCACGTAAACTTTTTCTTCAGAAAAAACACATTGGTACACGACGACCGGATTCGAACCGCGGACCTCTCGCATGAGAAGCCAAAACCACTCGGCCACCCGCCGCTTCCATAAAAGCATATTATCTATATTCTGCGTACGTGTTACATGTTTGGCGTAGACAGAGACACACGTCTTGTCCTATGCTGTCAGTGATGAATAGACCTTTGGGAATGGGGTAAGAGTTTTAAGCGAGTTACGTTTTAAAACTAACTTTGGGGAAGAGGACTCCCATGTTCACTTCAACACATATTTACCATATTATTATATGTCTCGGTCCACGATGTGTTCATATTATTAAACTTTCAGGGTATATAGGTAATGTTTCAATGAATGAATACTAGAAAAATCTTAAATTGAAAAAGATGCACGAAAACGTATAAAGCTATTATATTATAATGATTTTTTTTTTACTTTATAATAATTTTAGGTATACACAAATTCGGCGGAAAGCAGTGGTTCCGTATCGCTGAAGGCCGGGAGGACTGGTAGAAAATTGCATAGGCGTATGTCCAGCCCAGCAGTGGACGCTTACACACTGGCTGACTGACTGACATACACACATTTGGTATTTTATTTTTTATTTTATTTAGATTATTTTTAATAAACTAACAAGATGATAATAAAAGTTGGGTTTAAGAAAATTTGAGCTCGTTTCATAATAAATTGTATTAATTAAATTTTTAAATATCTCAAATTGAAATGAATGAAAATATACTTTATTGTACACCGTATAAAAAGGTTCCAAAAGGCGAGTTTAATGCCTTGCGGCATTCTTTACGAACTAACCTTTGGGATGTGGAAAACACGTAGGGGCGGACAATGCAGTAACTAAACAGGGAACAGTTGTATGAAATATAAATACACACATATACAAATTGTACAAAGATACATACAATCATTATGATCAACTATCTTTTGACCGCGGCTTCGCTTGGCGTGACTTTTGTGCTCATAGTTTTCGAGTTATAAGGATAAGTATTCATTATGTACATTGACGTACGTTACACGGTCGGTCGCCGGTCGCCCGTAGAAACTTTCCTTTATTTATTAGGGTAAAAAATTTTAACGTTTTTATTGTGTAACTAGATTTTGCCCGCGGCTTCGCTCGCTTTAAATTCGTATTTGAAAAGAAGAAAGTAAGTAAGAAAGAATGCCCAGTGTTCCTGCGTTGCGTTACCTTTGTTTCGGCGCGCGGAACAATTCGGTTTGTATGAGAGCCACATCTTAGCGTAACCTGAACTGAGTTTTATTTAGCCTATCCTGTATCGCGTATAGTTAAAAGAGCTTGTACCTACTTTTATCGAATTCGGATGATCGGTTTAAGAGTTATGGAGGAACATACATATAAATCAGAAACGATTTCTAAAAATCGTCAATGTAATTTTTGTATTATACATAGATTATACAAACGCAGTACCTCATAAAATAAACTAACTTACTCCATGGCCATCCCTTACAGATTTATTATTAGTATAATATTAATGATAAACTATAATTCCATTTCACTTACAAACAGTCGTACGCTACATAGTAATAACGATTATGATTATGACATAGCTTTCTATAAATAAGCGAAGGTCCCTTATATTTCACTGAAATATATCTAGTAATCGTATATTCGTATGTCGTTTTCTGCGTATGTAATAGAAAAGAAGTAATTCGATATTACACCGAAATTCTTTCTTGAAAAAGCGCCAAGGCTTCGTTAAATAAAAGATACTTGAATCATTTCGTACTATAGTGGCCGTTGAGATAGGAATCCCAAGAAAGAGCATAGATCTGTCAAATTGTCGCAAATTTGTCTAAATTGTGACAAATTTCATCAGCTTTACTCGCGGTCGTCTCCGAGCTATGTGGCTCGACGTTTCGAGCCAAACGCCCCACGTATGGTTTTTAAATTAGTGGTTGCTAGACATTATTAAAACATTTATCACGACCGTGAGTGAAGCCGATGAATTGTCTAATAATGTTTAAGGTGATGTGAGACTGCGTCTGACTCGATTTAAAAAAAAAATTGTACCGCCAATATTACTTTCCTGACAGATTAAGTTTTAATATATGTAAAACTTCATCTATCAGCGCACATCGATAGCTTTTTTTAAAACACGATTTGATTAACTTCGCTGGATAGAAAAAAATCATGATCATGCCTATGAATTTAGTTATAAAACGTATTTAAGGCCAAATCAAGGCTTTGGAAAAAATATATTTTATTTGTTGAATATATATCTAAATCCGTAGCTTTTTACTTTTTTGTTTCGACCCGTAGTTTTGGAATAAAGAAAATAAAAACCTAGTTTTTGATTGATTTATTGTGTTGCATCCTACTCCAACCAGCGAAAGCGGCGCCTTGAAAGAGAAGTACGGGTGAATACGGGTTGACAGGGCCTTATTAACTACGGTAATTTAATAACCATTATTGTGGCATATTGTGGCATTGTACGAAAGATGTCTGAAATGTATGAAATATACATGAAAAAATATTCAGATTGTGAAATAGGGAACAAACTAACAGAGAGAGATAGGATTTATGAATTCCTAATGAATGACCCTCCCTAGCATCCCTATGACATGTCGTGTTCGCAGACGACATAGTCATGATAAGGCGAATCGCCGGAGAAGCTGATGACATGCTAAACGGCCTAAAAGGTATCCGGGAGTGGATGGATGAGAAGAGTGGAAGACCGCGTGTGTTGGCGTGCTTTTGGCGAAATGTTTGGAGCATAATTTATAATTCTATTTTTGTATATGGAACCTGATATTGTAGCTTATGTAGGCAACCGTGTCAGTTTCCATAAAAAATAAAATAAAAAAACATTTATTCCAAGTATGCCGGACGCCTCTTGGCAGTCCTGTTTCCATGCTGGAAGCAATATTCTTGTCTCACAAATTGTGCCTTTATATATCCCAGCAGTAATTTGTGCCGACAATGAGGGCGCAGATCACTGTTCCGAGACAGTACATCGATAAATAATTATTTCAAAAACGTTTCATTATTTGAAGCAACAACAAGTCCAAAGCGAAGTATCGACATGGCACCCAGCTCCGACCGTACAATTTTATGACATAGCTTATAAAAGAACCGGCCAAGTGCGAGTCGAACTCGCGCACCGAGAATTCGCCATTGTCATGGTTAGCGCCACTCACGCCATCTATGGCGTGTTATGAAATGCTTCATATTAGTTAAATGTCATGATTAATTAAAATGCTTCACACTCTATCCGGTAGATGGGGCGGCGTGCGCACATAAACATTTTGGTTTCTTTTATGGGAACGGCCGTGATTTTTTTTACTTTTTCCTAATTTTATTATTGGTTATATCGGCCATAATAAACGCATAATATCCTGTGAAAATTTCATGAGATATAGCCCTCGGACAGACAGACGGACGGACGGACGGACAGACAGACGGCGTAGGCTTAGTAATAGGGTCCCGTACCGGACACGGTACCCCAAAAATAGTGGACTAATTTCGATACATTTATTCTAAATGTACCGGACGCCTATTGGCAGTCCAGTACCCTAATCACGAGATTTAACCTACTACGCTACGCTACGCCGCCGTGTTCTCTGCATCATTTTGTACGGAGAAATGAAGTTCGCAAATCTATCACTAGAGACGCTGCTCCGTTTCTCCATACATAATGACGCGGAGAACACGGCGTAGCGTAGTACGCGGTGTAGGTTAAATCTCGTGATTAGGGCTGTTTCCATGCTGGAAGCAATATTCTTGTCTCGAAAATTGTGCCTTTATATATCCCAGCAGTCATTTGTGCCGACAATGAGGGCGCAGATCACTGTTCCGAGACAGTACATCGATAGAGAGTAATTTCACAGACAGAGCTCATTATTGGAGCAGCCCCGCGAGGCGTAATGCCACAGCACATTTACTCTGTTACTGTAGGTACAGTTCCCGGCAGAAAATTATGTGTATCAAGCTTTAGAAAGAGACGATCCGGTTGTCCCTGTCGCGCGAACTCGCACGTCTCTGTGCGACAGGGACGACGCTCTACAACCGGATGGTCTCTTTTTAAAGCTCGACATGGCCGTTGGAGGCTGACCGTGGTTCGTATTCCACATAAAACTGTAGGTCCCTTCTCTTCTTACCTTACTAGGTGGTAGGGTTAATCCCGCCCGGGCTGGTGCCACCGCACTGAATGAAACGGCTATGTAAATAGTTCGTGTTTTCCGTCCAGTTCAGTGTCCACATGAAATAAAGGGAAGCACTGACAATGGTACCTAGTTCACCCGGTGTTATGGGCTGACATCACGGATGTTGTAGGTGATGTAGCCAACCGTGCCACTTTCCATAAAAATGCATTATTTACTGCCAGGAACTGTACATAGGCTGTTTACACCTTGTGGGGAAGAATAATTATCCCCGCCGCATCTCTCCCCGAAATCCCCAAATCCTAACAGAGCTCTACCTAACGTGACCCTTTCTTTTGGTATCAGTAGTAGGCGCACTTAATGTACACGCATACAGAAAATACACATAGTGTCAAAATCCTAACAGAACCCTACCTAACGTGACCCTTTCTTTTGGTATCAGTAGTAGGTGCACTTAATGTACACGCATACAGAAAATACACATAGTGTCAAAATCCTAACAGAACCCTACCTAACGTGACCCTTTCTTTTGGTATCAGTAGTAGGCGCACTTAATGTACACGCATACAGAAAATACACATAGTGTCAAAATCCTAACAGAACCCTAACTAAAGTGACCCTTTCTTTTGGTATCAGCAGGCGCACTTAATGTACACGCATACAGAAAATACACATAGTGTCAAAATCCTAACAGAACCCTACCTAACGTGACCCTTTCTTTTGGTATCAGTAGTAGGCGCACTTAATGTACACGCATACAGAAAATACACATAGTGTCAAAATCCTAACAGAACCCTACCTAACGTGACCCTTTCTTTTGGTATCAGTAGTAGGCGCACTTAATGTACACGCATACAGAAAATACACATAGTGTCAAAATCCTAACAGAACCCTACCTAACGTGACCCTTTCTTTTGGTATCAGTAGGCGCACTTAATGTACACGCATACAGAAAATACACATAGTGTCAAAATCCTAACAGAACCCTACCTAACGTGACCCTTTCTTTTGGTATCAGTAGTAGGCGCACTTAATGTAAACGCATACAGAAAATACACATAGTGTCAAAATCCTAACAGAACCCTACCTAACGTGACCCTTTCTTTTGGTATCAGTAGGTGCACTTAATGTACACGCATACAGAAATACACATAGTGTCAAAATCCTAACAGAACCCTGCCTAACGTGACCCTTTCTTTTGGTATCAGTAGTAGGCGCACTTAATGTACACGCATACAGAAAATACACATAGTGTCAAAATCCTAACAGAACCCTACCTAACGTGACCCTTTCTTTTGGTATCAGCAGACGCACTTAATGTACACGCATACAGAAAATACACATAGTGTCAAAATCCTAACAGAACCCTACCTAACGTGACCTTTTCTTTTGGTATCAGTAGTAGGCGCACTTAATGTACACGCATACAGAAAATACACATACTGTCAAAATCCTAACAGAACCCTACCTACTCGTAACGTAACCCTTTCTTTTGGTATCAGTAGTAGGCGCATTTAATGTAAACGCATACAGAAATACACATAGTGTCAAAATCCTAACAGAACATGACCCTTTCTTTTGTTATCTATCACCGAAGAATAAAAATATTAGGCACGATTTCATTCTCACACACAGAAGCGCACTTCCCGTAAAGCTGGGTGCACTCGTAAAAATCTCAGGGCGCCCATAGGCATAAGTGATTCGGCAGAACATTTAAATCACTCCAGCCGCAAGCGGGAGGAGCGCACCCCGCTCGCATATATCAGGACGGTTCATATAAAAAGTTTATCTGCGAAGTATTCCACGCCTCTGCTGTAATAAATCGAGAGAGAGACGTAGATTGCTGAATACGCAACGAACGAGCCCATACGGCTCTCTCTCTACACTCGCAGAATACCTCTTGGAAACACCTTCGACCTTTTAAAGATTTCGACAAGCTCGACACGTGCCTCTTAACTTAAGAGGCGCTAGTCGAACTTGTCGAAATCTTCCAATGGATATGGTTCCCGTTATTTTTTTTTTATGTAAACTAACACGGTTGGCTACATCACCTACTACATCCGTGATCTCAGCCCATAACACTTTGGGGAACTAGATGCCATGTCATTGCTTCCCTTCGGTCGTGCCTGCTACACTAGTCGGTGTTGTGCTGCAAAGAGTACTTGCAGCACAATACCGATTACTCTGCTTACCCCGATTGTCGGGATACAGCGTGTAGTATGTATGCAGTTTCAACGATTATGTTAATAAACGAAGCCTCAAGACGTCTTAATAGACGGTAGCTGGGCTCTACCTACGCAGAACACGATAAAGCGAGTCTAGACAGATTTTGTATTCAAATGAACGAGCCAGTTAGATCTTAACTTCCTGCCTCAGCTATAAATATGTCCCAAAACAGCCGACTGTCCAAAGTGAGCCCAGTTAACGCTACCGGTGTTGTGTGTGCTTATTTAGGATTCCCAAGTTCGTCGCCGAAATTCCAAAACTTTATCTAAACGGAAGGAATGTGTGTAGCCGGAGAGGTATTTTGAAGATCCCGAACCAACCCACATAATGTTCTTACATTTAAGCATATGTACTTTATCCAAAGATTTTGAAAGGAGAGAAGATGTGCCATGAACGCCCATTAGTATCGCAACCGCTGTCGTCAGTTTTCGATCGCACACAATCACAATTCACACATACGAACGAACCTACACATTCGCATCAGCGGTTTTTGGCCAAACCAAAGCGTTGCATCCACGTGCGTTCACGCACACATCGGTAGTTATTATATCAGAAAATGTAACAAAAACTAAACATGAAAATCTTTGGGCAGGCAGTCCCAGGAAGCTATTTCCAAACTGGACCTGCGACTCAGAAAGAGCCTGCTAAAGTTTCAGAGGGTCAACTCCGACTCCTTACAGGACACTGTCCACTCAACAGACACCTGTTCATCATAGGTGTCACCGACAGCGAACTAAGCAGAGGTTGCATGGCGGAGGACGAAACTGCCGCCCGCGTGCTCCTGGAGTGCCCGGTGGCGGCGGAAGAACGACTACAGTTTCTTGGGAATGTGGGAACTGCCCATGGAGTGTGGAAGCGACCAAGAAGAGTGCTCCCCTTCATGAAAGAGCTCGGGTGGCTGGAATAACATTACCCGGGCGCCAACGTCCAACGGACGGTCTTGAGGTCTCAGTGCGGAGAATCTCTTATCAGGATTAAAATATAGCTTAATACACGTGTAAAACACAAACCCACACTACCTGAAAGTCAAAACAACCCACGCGCCACTCAACTCACAATCTAAATAAACATCAAATTTTCTCCGAACAGTCTTTGGCACACAAACTGCAAAACTTATCGCAAACTCCTAATTTGAGACTACCAAGTTGCCAAATTGAGCCTCTACCTTCGAAGTTGCCGAAGAAAACTTATGATTTGTACGAAAATTTATCAAGATGGACTGTAGGCGTCGGAGGCAGTCAATTATAGCAGTGAATGGCGGGGCTGTATGTAGACTGGATTTTGAAGGGGCGAATTCATATCGTCGCCCCAAAATATTCCCAGACTTTTTTCCACCTATCCGCATCGTCCGTACCGCTCGCGCAGAACCTTCGGCAATGCCGACGCCGTCGATGCGTGCGTGCTTTTGCGATGCGTGCCGATGACGACATACGGATTGCCGACAGGTGGACGCATCGCTACGAAAATCCGTATGCTAATGTTGTAAATCCGTTTGCAAATGGCCGCCGCGTCGGTTATCCGATTGCTACAGATCAGGTGGACGCACTACCACAAACGGATCGTTGCGTGCGCTGCGTGTGATGCGGATAGGTGGACCCTTTACCTAAGAAGCCGTTTTCATGTTTTTGTCACTAAAGTTCCCTGAATTAAACCAACTTGCCGATACCAAATTTATGGTACCCCATGCATCTTGGTGAATAAAACGGTTTGAAAGAATTTTGGAACGGGAAATGTTCGCGTAACTGGATAAGGTAAAAAAGGTACCTCAGAAAACGCATAAGTCTGGCTATGTACAGCGTGTGAATACGACGCGTGGCCACGCACCGCTCCATTCCAACCACAAAATTTAATGAAATATTTTATATTGGAGCTTATTTTGTTTGTTTAAATGTTACTGTAATAAATAAGTCATATTTTGTACAAATTTTAAAAGTAAATTAATTACAAGACATAGTAAATTCAATTTTTCTGTACATTTAGAAGACCTACATGTTGTTGGCTGACCATGTTATTACATAATCATAAAAAAATAACTTGCCTTCACTTCGCCCCTCCTTGCTACGGTACTGGTAACAGTACTAGAGGCAGGTCAACACAGCTCCGCGTAAGCTTTCGCGTCGAAGCCTCACTGGGATACTGCTGTCTATCGATTGAATATTCCGGTAGGCTTATTGCCGTACTTGGAAAAGGCTCTATACACCTTTTTTTATGTAAACCAACATGGCTGGCTGTGCCGAGAGACCAATGGTGCAGTCGACAGAGCCAAAAACACCTCTTCTCGCGAAACCACGCTCAGTTAGGTGCCATGTCAGCAGATTTGCGGACTGTTGCTAGGCTGTCTAGCCTGTTAATACGACGTTTGAAGACACCCAGGTTAAAGGATTCGGGAAACACACTCGCCGGAAGACAGTTCCACACCCTAGCGGTGCGACAAAGAAACGATTTAGAGAACTGATGGGTTCAAGCCCAATGTCAACAACAAAAGGGTGCTGAGTCTCTCTGCGCCGAGTCATGCGGAGATAGGACGGGTGGCAGGGAATAAGGGATGCCAGTTCCACAGAGCAGCGCCCGCGATAGTATCTGTAAAACAGACTAAGCGAACCTACAAATCGTCTGTGACTCAGAGACTCCAAACCATCTGTAAGTTTCGGGTCACCAACAAGACGGATGGCTTGGCGCTGTATCGAATCCAAGGACGCAAGCAGATAATGGGGACTACCCTTCCAGATGTGACAACAGTACTTTGTAACTGTGGCAACCTCGGTGCGCGAGTCCGACTCGCACTTGGCCGGTTTTTCTTTCATTCGGATTAACGTATTCAATGTACGATTCTACCTTGCTAAGATACTTTTGTTAAGCTCCAAATGAACGAATAAATATAATTAGGTCTAAGAGATACTTACCCGTAAAATGAAACAAGTAAACAAGTAATTTAGTTCACCAAAGCCTATACTGCCGATAAAATGTATGAGGCTCTCCATTCACGTTGTCAGTAAAATAGCACTTAAGACACGTGTACACGTCGTCACACAAAGAAACCCAGGTATTCGAATTTTATTTCAATTTGAGGGTACTCCGCCGATTGGAGCACTCTGCAACTGGGAATTTAGAAAATAGAGAATATTCTTAGTAAGAATTTGAAAGAAAAAACCGGTCAAGCGCGAGTTTTACGCGCTCACGGAGGGTTCCGTAGATCCGCTATTATCATATCTGTCAAAAAAACCACATACGTCTATCTTTTGAATTTTTTTTTTACCGGTGTCTCAGAGGGGCCAAAGCTCATGCACCTACATGCTCAATATCACCTCCGAGAAGGTAGGTGCCATATCGGAGACTTCCCTTTGAATTGCTGGCTATATTGGCTGGCATGGCACCTAACTGAGCGTGGTTTCGCGAGGAGAGGTGATTTTGGCTCTGTCGACTGCACCATTGGTCTCTCGGCACAGCCAACCATGCTGGTTCACATAAAAAAAATATATATTGGACTAGAGGAGAACACAGCCGAGTGAATCCAGTATGGTGGTACCAACCCAGTCGGCTACAATTTCAGCCTACCACCTAGTAAGGGGCAAGGGAAGTGACCTAAAGTTTTACACCGGTTCGGAACGGTGAACCAGCAGGTGTACCTAAGTATGCACGTAATTTTTTTCGTCAGAAAAAATTCATTGGTACACGCCGACCGGAATCGAACCTCGGACCTCTCGCACGAGTAGCCGACGCCCGGCCGCGCGCCGTCTTTTGTCTATCTGCGATTCAAAATAACGGTGGCGCCGTCTATTATTTAGTATCGTGAATATGTACTAATTTATTCTTTGCAATTTATAATAAGTTATTTAAATAAACACATATTCTGTGCAAATTTCAACTACGGCTACGGTTCAAAAGATTACTAGCACCTCGACTAGCACTAAAGCCAAGACTAAAGCACTAGGTGAAAGGTGTAATGTAATAATTTCAATAATCAGGTAACTTTTTAGGTTTCCGTATCCCGTACGGAAGCCTATTACTAAGCCTCCGCTGTCTGTCTGTCCGTCCGTCCGTCCGTACGTCCGCCTGTCCGTCCGAGGGCTGTATCTCTTGAACCGTAATAGGTAGCCCGTTGAAATTTTCACAGAATATGTGTTACTATGGCGGATATAACAATAAATAATAAAAAAATGAAAATGTTAAAAATTAAGGGGGGCTCCCATACAACAAACGTGCGAAAAATCGATTAGTCACGCTACTGAATAATAGATCGCGCCACAGGCTTCTATACATTGCATTGCTGAAAGACAAAAGATAGGCGCATATTATTGACAGCGGATAGATACGGAAACCTCCGTGCGCGAGTAAAACTCGCACTTAACAGATTTTTTTAAGTAAAATTATGTAAAATATATTTCTACGCCTTTCAAAGTGTTTACTGCCACAAGGGGACTCGCAAAACTCCTAAGAGACCTATTTTGACGTGTTTATACGCCTTAAATGGGGGAAAAAACGGTCGTTAGCGTTAAATGCTTTGAGCGACGAAGGCTCTTATTGGTATTCGGCTGTTATTCTACGGCTTACAGCTCTGCGCTCTTCTTTCTTTTGTTTGGGCGCTGAGAAAGTTATGTATGGCTTAGGGATCTCTACAGGGTTCCGTAGCCGAAAATGACGCGAAGGGTGAATGGTGAGACTCTACAAAGGATATACTATCATTTATAATCTCTCTTACGTTTTGTTTATAGACGTCCAGAAATACCAGCCTTGCGGCTATAAAATCCAGACGTCTATGCCTGCACTCTTGCGAGTATAGTGATCATCATGTATGCCAGATCGAGGCCCCATAGCTGTACAGCGGGTCTACCCGCGTTAACTCACTCGCTAACTACTCGCATATTTCAACCAATAGCCGGGCCGGATGCCCCACTGAACGCCTTCTGATTGGTTGAGTGAGATCGTTTCTCATACTCACATCGGCGAGTGAGTAACGCCGGTACAGGGGCAGTTCTTCCGAAATAAATCCCATGGGAAACACAGACTGAAGCCTTTCCCCAGCCGATCCGAGCCACCACCCGTCCACCCGAAGGAACTTCCGACCGAACTCGAGAGCCGGGGATGAAACCATCACTGCCACTGGAGTCCAACAACAGCCTATGCCCAGGGCCACAGCTTTTTTGTACTAGCCGACAGCTTTTGTTTTCACCAGCTATGTATATGCGTGGAAGTGCATATGACCACCATCTAATGTGTACCGGGGATCCACCGGTCTTGAAGAGCTTACAGCGTCTTTGACTCGTGAGAAATCTAACCCGCATCCAAATATGAGACTCCACAGTAGTGTTTGCCGTCACAGTTGACATACATTCCAAATGTATTTGTTTTTGTATTTGTTTTGAGGGTTCCGTATCCATACGGAAGGCTAAAATATATTTAATTTTTTAAATTCTAAAAATAAAATTTTAAAGATTACTAAGCCTACGCCGTCTGTCTGTCTGTCCGTCCGTCCGTCCGTCCGTCCATCCTAGGGCTGTATCGTTTGAAACTTAATAGGTAGAATTTTGAAAACGGTTGAAATTTTCGCAGAATATGTGTTATTATGGCGGATGTTTTTTTTTTATGACGACCGGCACGGGTGACTGTGCCCAAAAGTTCAAAGGACGATTAAGACACAGCCAATAACACCACTCCTCGCGAAACCACGCTCAGAGAGGCGCCATGCCAGCTACAAGGCGGACAAAGAGGTCGTTGTCTAATTTTTATTATAACGCCTTTTGAAGATTCTCAGGTTAAAGGTGGTGGGGAACACACTCGCCGGAAGACTGTTCCATATTTTCGCCGTACGACATGTGCCAACAAATTACAACAAAAGGAAAAAATTAAGGGAGTTCCGCATACAATAAACGTGCTAAGAACCGATTAGTTCATGATATTCACGCTACTGAATAATATATAGCGCGACAGGTATTAATATTTTGCATTATAGAAAAACAAAAGATACACGAATATGGTTTTTTGACATGTATGGTTTTTTTTTTTTTTTATAGGCAGCCGGCGCGGGTGTCTGTGCCCAATACTTCAACGGAAGATCAGACACAGCCAATAACACCATTCCTCGCGAAACCACGCTCAGAGAGGCGCCATGCCGGCTATGAGGCGGACAAAAAGGTTGTCGTCTAATTTATTGACACGCCTTTTGAAGATTCCCAGGTTATAGGTGGTGGGGAACACACTCACCGGAAGACCGTTCCATATTTTCGCCGTTCGACACAGGAAAGATTTCGAAAAACGATGTGTTCTTAGTAGTTGGGTGTCAACAACATATGGATGTTCCGAGCGAGTCCGGCGGGTGTGGCGGAGACGGATGGGGGCTGGAGGTATGAGAGAAGCCAATTCATCAGAGCAACGTCCATGGTAGTACCTATAGAACAGGCTAAGAGAACCGATTGTTCGCCTGTGGCCCAATGATTCAAGTCGGTATAGCGGATCTACGGAACCCTCCGTGCGCGAGTAAAACTCGCATTTGACCGATTTTTTATTTATTGTCATCCATCACAGTAAAGCATAGCTGCTTATTGCGGTTGCGGCCGCAGATTGCAGCAAACCAGGGAGCGGAAAAGCACAAATCTGAATTTTAACGAAACTGTTTTATTTCTTGTTATGAATTGATATTTTCTACCGTGTGGGGCCGGCACTTAAAATAATAGCCCCGCTGCATTTCTCCCCGTGCGTGCCGTAAAAGTAGATTAAGGAATAAGGACATGGTGCCGTGCTAAAGGGCGACAGGATTATCTTGTCCTAATACATTGCTAAACGGGGGGTGGTCGGTGTTGTGATGTAATTTACAAAAGAAGATACTTGCAGCACAACACCGATTATTCTTCTTACCCCATTGTCCGGATACAGCGTGCAGTATGTATTTATAAATAAGTATGTATATTATTTACATTAGAATAAAGTATCTACAGTATTATATTATAATAGAGACCTTATATTTTTGACGTGATAACGTCTTATAAATTGATGAACACCGGCTGCACGCACGAATATCACGTCACGTTCCATCTGAGCCTGTGTGTGCAAGCGAGAGCGCGTAACAAGCAATAGAGAGGCACAATCGGCCCAAGCGTCGGCTTGTAAACGTACCAGGGCCGCAGAAATTAAAACGAGGTTACTCGTATCATAATATCTGGCCGGTCGGAAAATATTTCAAATTTAGAATATTCATGAAACAAGGGTTGTATGACGTTATCACGTAAAACTATCGTCCGTAAACCGACTTTACAGACAACCAATTTTTTAGGTACTACGACTACAAATTTGCAAATATAATTGTTAAATTTTTTTTTTATTTGATTTGGTTTTTTAAAAAAATCAAGCACGTTATACGTGGGGCACACTAAAAGTTTCCGGAATTAATAAGAATAAAATACTATTAAAGGTCAAAAATGAATTTATTGTTTCTCAAAATATTCTCCCTTTGCGTAAATGCACTTTTTCATACGATTAAACCAATTTTGAAAACTTTTGTGCCACTCCTCCGTGGTGACCTCAGAAACGTGTTTTTCATATTCTTCGACAGCCTCTTCTGGTGATGAAAATCGTTGACCGCGTAATTGGTTCTTAATTTTTGGGAACAGAAAAAAGTCACAAGGTGCCGTCACCTGTTACTATGTCCCACACCAAATTTGAAGCGCCTTTGTTGAATCTGGTAAGCATGGCATTGCACCAAGTGACGCGGTGCGTTTTTTGAGCCTCGGTCAAATTGTGTGGGATCCACCGCGAGCACAGCTTTCTCACACCCAAATGTTTGTGTAGGGTTGATTGTATTTGACTCATGCCTATGTCTAAGGATGCCCGAATCTCATGGTAGGTCACATGCCTGTCTGTTTCGATCATACGGCGCACAGCATCGATGTTTTTGTTGTTCACAGCGGTGAACGGGCGACCATCGCGAGATTCGTCACTGAGATTGACACGACCGCGCTTGAATTCTGCAAACCAGCAATAAATAGTCGTCTTGCATGGTGCTTCATCGCCAAAAGCAGATTGAAGCCGAGCGAGGCTCTGATGAGCTGACAAATTACACTTAAAATCGTAGAAAATCATACTACGAAAATTTTCCCGGGTTAAATTTATGTTAATGTAGACACGCAATTTTTAAAATGGCGCCACAATGGAAAAACAATTGACAGTCAGATGAAACAAACTGCATTCTACAGCCAAAGAGTTCCATTTTCAAATGTTGTAATTACTTTTTAAATATTGTTTATGTAAGTGGCCAATTCCGGAAACTTTTAGTGTGCCCTATGTATACCACATACAACCCAACTAAAATATCGACTTTCAGAATCGAACGCCAATTTTTTTTTCACACAGCTCGAAAATTTTACCCCCACGGTGTGAAATGTCTAACATAATATTTCTAACAGGAGCGCTCGGTGCAATGAAAATAATACGGTGATAATGTACACGGAACCCTCGTTGCGTGAGCCTCAGACGCAATTGACGTTTTTTTTTATCTTTCAACGGTCCGGAGATATATTTTGTTTCTCGCAATCGCGTTTGCCCGCAAAAAATTGCCGCACGCACGCACGCGCTCGGTGAAATACGGGGAGTTCTCGCGAGGGACAAAGCGTACGAGGGACAAGACCACCGATCACTGCACCTCAAGACGAAACTATAATAACGTAATCTTATCAAAAATTATTTCTTTTTTTAGGCTTCCGTATCCGTCGTACGGGACCCTATTACTAAGCCTACGCTGTCTGTCTGTCCGAGGGCTGTATCTCTTGAAACGTAATAGGTAGCCCGTTGAAATTTTGTCAGACAATGTGTTATTATGGCCGATATAACAAAAAAATAATAATTAAAAACAAGAAAAAGTAAAAAATTCACGGGGTCCCCATACAAGAAATTCACTAGTCGTCGGAGTCATGATGACCAGCGTTGACGCGCGCGCAGCCAACGAACTTACTCCGAGCACCGAGGTAAGAGTAGGTGCGAACAATTTACCGCGACTCCAACCAAAAATGTTATGAACCCCTGAGAATTTGATTCACAGAAATCCTAAGTAATAGCTAATACTTCTCTGACCTGTGGTTTGATTACATTTTTATTTATCTCGTCTCGATGGCCCTAAGTTGTAAGCAATTTTTTTTATGGAAACTGACACGGTTGGCTACATCACCTACAAAATCCGTCATGTCAGCCCATAACACCGGGTGAACTTGGTGCCACGTCAGCCTTCCCTTCGGTCGTGCCGGCTACACTGAACTGGACGGAAAACACAAACTATTTACATAGCCGTTTCGACCGACCTTTCATTCAGTGCGGTGGTACAATTCGTTGGGTGGTACCAACCCGGGCGGGTTAAACCCTACCACCTAGTAATATAAGAAGGGAGTCGTATCCCTTAGATGCCTTTTACGACATACACGGGGAGAGATGCAGTGGCGCTATTTTTTCAAAGTACTTGCCCCACACGATACATACCGCAATATATGCACATTCTTGAAAAACTCGAAAAAAATATCGTGCAACCTAGGTAGTTCTGTATCAATGGATCTAAATGTCCTTTCACAATAGATAACTTTAAATTAGTTGCGAAAATTATTTATGTAGTAAATAATTACCGCAACCTCGTTGATGGTCATATCGGCAAACCGCAGACCTTTCGCACGGATTCCTTTGAAGCCACCTACATCTTTTGAGCAGTAAATAATTCCCCTTCTCCAAAACGGGCCAACCTACACACCGCCAACAGCTTCCTCGTAGCATTTCTATCAGAACAAAGCCTGGCGGCCGGCGTCCTCGCTATTACTTCCTGAAAAGCCCCTTCAAATCCCATTCAGCCGTTAGAGGGCCCAGTGGCTCGATTCCAAGTTAAGCAAGAACGTAAGTATCGCACTGTGCGAACCGAACTTGTCTATCCAGTTATGACAAAAGCGTTTATATGATTATAACAATATTTTACGTCTTTACTCACGGATTTAAGTTTAAAATAAAACATTTCAAACAATAATATTTTAATAATATAAGTGAAATATAAATATAAAAAAAACATTATTCCCGGCGTTCAAAGCTGCCCCATCCTGAGGTAACTTTGAACAGATCCGGGGTAGCATTGAACGGTCTCTACGAAAATAAAAAAAAATTATAACATTAGTATATTACATTCAACTACTAAAAAATATAAATTATCATACTTAAAAGTACTTAGCACAAACAAACTTAAGAAAACACATTCAAACCAAATGAAATTATAAAATTTCTAAACTAATATGAATACATTAAACGAGGTATCATATTCACATTCACTATACGAATCGTCAGTGAGACAGTGAGCGGTCTACACCTACATCTAGTGAACATTGAATATGTTCAAACATGCCCTAAGCACACTTGAAATAATACAATTTTCCTATGATTAGCACGAACCACAAAATTTAAGCGTTTCATACATTCTCAATCAATGTGAACATACGAGTCCATATCACATACGCTGAATCCCGACAATCGGGGTAAGTAGAATAATCGGTGTTGTGCTGCAAGAACTCTGGTTAATTACAGCACTACTAGTTACTATAATATAATACTTATAAAGTACTAACAAAAAAATTGTGACTTGCGAAATTTGTTTGTGAGTTCTTATTCGCAGTGAATTTAGAAATGGCGGTATTTTCGACACTACCAAGCGTAGGTTACCTACCTATGGATGAAATTATACAACAAACAATAAACAAAGACCTCAAGCCTAGTTATTTTAAAATGGCAATATTCAAAGCTGCCCCTGTCAAAATCTGCCCCTCTCATCTACTTATAGCGATTTCGCGAATGTTTAGATCGTACTAAAGTTGGAATGGAGCTATGTTTGCCACCCGCTAGCTAGAACATTGGCACTCGCGGAGCTCCAGCGTAGCGTCGGTGCAGGGCTTATCTATCTTATCTGGTATCTTCTTCCGTCACAGACGGGAGCATGAGACGCAATGTTTAAGTCACTTAAAAAAAAAGAAAAGAACATTTCTGTTCGACATGTCTGGGGCCTGTTGTCAAAGAAGTTGCAATACAATCTGCATGGTGGATACGTCCGTTTGATATGATACTCTCGAAAAGTGGTGCACAGTTGAAGGTATGTATCTGCCCTTTGAATTAATCATGGGGACGATTAACGTGCGAACTATGCAGAACTTTCCTCTACAGAACCGGTAAACTCTGGAACGCTCTCCCTGCCTGCCCATATATTTCCCCCTAAATACAGTCTCGTGAGTCGTGAGTCTCGGGCGCCTTGAAAGAGGAGTACCGGCGAATACGGGTTGACAGTGCCTTAATGAGGGCCGAGCAGTTTAGATACATAAACGCTGACTGGCTGACTGACTGACTGACTGACTGACTGACTGACGACCTAAAATGCAACACCATACATAAACGTAAAATTTTCCGTCGGTACGAACAACACAGATGCTTTCATAGTTCTCTCGTAAAAGGAGCTAAAAGTTCCCACCGCGGAGTGCGGGTGGCGGGCGGCGGCCACAGCCCGCACTCGTGAGCTCATCGCATTTTTCCCAGTTCTGTGGGCACTGTGAGACATTTCTAATGAGTGTTTACATGTGCAGGAGCGGCGGTGTTGCAACGCGCGTGCGACCCCTCAGTTCTCGGTGGGGACTTTCATTTACATAGGGGTTACTCTTCCTGTATGCCCATCCCTTGCAGATGCTATGTGGTCCTGACGGATTTGATATAACAATGCTTTTTGTTTGTGGAAAATGAGGAAAGTTAAGTTAGGTTGGGTTAAGTTAGCTTAACTTAGGCTAGGTTGGGTAAGGTTGGGTTGGGTTGGGTTATGTTGCGTTGGGTTAGGTTAGGTTAGGTTAGATTTAGGTAGGGAGCGCTCGCGCGGGGATAGTCGCTATATAGTAGCGAATAACCGGGTTACAATTTTCTACAAAGGTAATTTTTTTTATTTTAAATAGTTTCTCAGTTATAGTGCATGTACTGTCTCTTGTAATTTCTTTGCATAATATATTAGCAATCTGTCATTGTTTTTCTACAAGCTATTGGCGTAATAAAGCCTTTTTTAACCGACTTCCCAAAAGGAGGAGGTTCTCAATTCGACTGTATGTTTTTTTTATGTTTGTTACGCAATTACTCCGTCAATTGTGGGTTGATTTTGAAATTTTTTTTTTTTTTTTTGGTTGATCATACTTCAGAGGTGGTCCCATTTTAATTTGGTCAAGATCGGATTGGAAATTGAGGCGGAATCCTGAGGCCCAAAGCCGAGCGATTCCGCCGAGTACATTAATAGCAAAAAATTACTAAAAAAACTTTGAAATATAAAACTATTTAAAAAAATATAAAAACCGCCTTCAAAAATGTATGAAACAAAAAAAATCGAATCCTAGAGTTGAAGGCGGTGCTAAATCAAGAAAAATGACGCATGAAAGAAAACATGAGTGGATGATATCCTTTGTGATTTGTGTAGCCTTCTTTAGCACCACCTCAACTCTAGGGTTCGATTTTTTTTATTTCATACATTTTTAAAGGCGGTTTCTATATTATTTTTAAAACAAAACAGCTTTACTCACGGTTCTCCACGAGCTATGTATTTCTTTTTTTATATATTATACTATGGAAGAAAAAATATATTTTTATTTTGTTACACATGGCAAGATCGAGCTTGAACGAGCTTTCGAATATGTCAAGAGGTGTCGGAAGAAGAAATAGAGCATATTATACATATCTGCGATGACAACGAGGAGGAGGATGATATTTCTAAGGAAGATACCGACGGCAATGACACCGAATTCGAGCAAACACATGCTCAGGTGCTTGTTTATTCAAACAGAAATAGTAGTATCAACAGATCGACGTTTTTGGAAGAAATGTCGAGGTTGTCCAAAAACCTTACAAGACAAATTATCTGACCCTAATACAGACCGACAACCGATGGGGTAGACGGGTGCTCGAATGGAGGCCACGTACAAGCAAACGTAGCGTGGGACGCCCCCCGGCTAGGTGGACAGATGACCTAAAAAAGGTAGCCGGGAGTGGATGGATGAGAAGAGCGGAAGACCGCGTGTGGTGGCGTGCCTTGGGAGAGGCCTATGTCCAGCAGTGGACCGATACAGGCTGATGATGATGAATACAGACCAGGAAGATCCGCGACCTCTGGAAAACGAACAAAGGACGTCAGCACAGCCAAAAAATAATAGATGTGTAATAAATCCTCGTAAGAAGGACAAGAAAACCTCATAACTGTATGCGAAAAATTCATCCGTCGAAATAACACGAATCGATTTTACGGGTCCCATAGAGGACTCGAAACGTCGAGCTGCAGCGATGCGCTCGCCATCATTATCGCACCGGTAAGCCGAGTTCATAAGTTAACACGAATCGACTTTATCAGGAATGTGAAAATGAACCAAATTCTGAGAACGCATCGATTTTCGAAATAGTTCCTACTATGTTGTACGGCGAAAATATGGGACGGTCTTTCAGCGGGTGTGTTCCACCTATAACCTGGGCATCTTCAAAAGGGGTGTTAATAAATTAGACAACGACACTTTATCCGATTCCAACTCAGTCAGAAACCGATATACAGTTAAGAGCCGATATGACGTGTTCATCTCACACAAGATTAGGTTACGCCCTCAGAAGTATACGACTAGATAAAAGTCTATTTCAGTCTTCATTCGACATCACTCTGTCTGCATGCGTGGGCGCTCAATCGCTCCTACCTACATTGCGAATGCCGAATCCATCTCAGACATGTTAATCAGACTACGCGTGTGAACTGCTAAGTCCCTAACTTCCCGGTTACTTACCTATGGTAATGAGTTTGTGTTTGAGCCCGCCTCTAGCGCGCCTCACCGGTCCATTAACCGAACTAATGGCCAGTTTACACGAATCGAACGCTGCTGGGTCGTGCAACTTTTCTCAGTATTAAAATGTTGTCAATGAACGGTGTTGCACATTTTGTGTAAAATTCACTAAATCCGCGCATAATTAAAATATACCTTATTGTACACCATTGTATAAAAGGGTCACAAAGGGCGCGTTTAATGCCTTGCGGCATTCTTTACGAACTAACCTTTGGGATGGGTAAAATGCGTAGGAACAGACAATTCATTATTATAGAATGGACAGTAGTATGCATAGAGAGTACATATCGAGATTTAAAATCATAAATCCAAAACGCATTTTTCATTTATAAGTTCATGTTTAGGTTTATTTAGTTTTGTTTTTATTATTATTTACAGCAAGTAATTGTACAGAATGTCCCGAATAAATTATTCGTGAAATAAAATAAAGCACTTACTCGAAAAAAAAAAACGCATGTATTGTGAACTTCTGCAAGGTATAATTAATATTTTTTTTATGTTATCCGGTATGTGTGGCTGAGTCGGAGAGGCCAAAGCGCATTCTCCGACCAGCCAATATCACCTCCGAGAAGGTAGGTGACATACCGAAGACTTCCCTGGATTGCTGGCTATACTGGACTAGAGGAGAATAAAACTGAGGCTTCTATGCGGCCATCTTACATCCAGTACGGTGGTACCAACCCAGTCGGTTACAATTTGAGCCTACCACCTAGTAAGGGGCAAGGGAAGGGACCTACAGTTTTACACCGGTTCCGAACGGTGAAGCGGCAGGTGTAGGTATGCACGTAAATTTTTTCGTCAGAAAAAACTCATTGGTACACGCCGACCGGATTCGAACCTCGGACCTCTCGCATGAGAAGCCGATGCCCAAACCACTCGGCCACCCGCCGCCAATTATTTGTAGAAAACAGCAATATAAATTAAACAAACAAAAAAAATCATGCATCATGGCGTGTGTTAAGAGCCAGAACACACGACCTAATGCAACTTTTTCCCTCGAGGGGCAACCTGCAGTTGTGCTCTCCTCTGAATAGAGCTATAAAAATAAAAAATAAAACCAGCTTTCTAATAAAAAAACCCGCTTCGAAATCGGCCCATCCGTTTGGGAGCTACGATGCCACAGACAAACACACAGACAGACAGACGGAGACATCATACTTATAACACCGCTCCCTTTGCGTCAGGGGTTAATTAACTCGACAGAACCTGAGCTTCACGTATTTAACAATAGCTGTTTGAATAAGCACAAGAATTAGTAATTTAAATAAGGACTATAAGCTTAAGGTGATGTGAGACTGAGTCTGACTCGAATTTCAAGAAGTGTACCGCCAATATTATTTACCTGACAGATTCAGTTTTAATATATGTAAAACATGATCTATCGGCGCAGATCGGTAGCTTTTAGAAAACACGATTTGATTAACTTCGCTCGATAGAAAAAACATCATAAACATGTCTCTGAATTTAGTTATAAAAAAAACTAAAACCCGGCTACGAAAAAGCAAATTATGAAAATAGTTTAACTATAACTAAAAATAACAAAATAATGTTTTCCATATAATTTATCAGATACAGCAATTCTCTTTTTATATTGATTCTACCTTAGCACTAACTCTATCAATTTTGATAAATTTATTATTTTTAACGTTCTAAATATAGAGCCGTGGTCGGGCGTTCTTCGTTCAACAAGACAAGTGAGGCCGTCGTCGTGCATTATTAGAGCGCGGAACTTAGGACGGCCATCGCCATTGTGTCAAACTGGCATCTTTTTGTAAGATCAGTCAGAGCCAATCTAAAATTATTATAAGTAGATACATAGGTAAATACCGAACGTCAACGGCTATAATGCACAACGACGGTCTCACTTGTCTTGTTGAACGAAGAACGCCCGACCACGGCTCTATATTTAGAACGTTAAAAATAATAAATTTATCAAAATTGATAGAGTTAGTGCTAAGGTAGAATCAATATAAAAAGAGAATTGCTGTATCTGATAAATTATATGGAAAACATTATTTTGTTATTTTTAGTTATAGTTAAACTATTTTCATAATTTGCTTTTTCGTAGCCGGGTTTTAGTTTTTTATAACTATTTTTTTTTATTTAAACGATTTTCATAATTAGCTTTTACGTAGTCGGGTTTTAGTTTTTTATAACTTTTTTTTTATTTTAGGCTTTTTTAAAAACTGTTTGCATACTTTAAATGTTGTATGTAACTCGTATATTGATTTTTTTTATGGATTCTGACACATCACCTACAGGCTACAACATCCGTGATGTCAGCCCATAACACCGGGTGAACTTGGTGCCACGTCAGTGCTTCCCTTCGGTCGTACCGGCTACACTAAATACATAGCCGTTTCTACCGACCTTTCGTTCAGTGGGGTGCGGTGGTACCAACACGGGCGGGTTAAACCCTACCTAAGAAGAAAGTCATATCCCTTAGTCGCCTTTTACGACATACACGGGGAGAGATACAGTGGGGCTATTCTTTTATATAAGTACCGGCCCCACACGGTACAAAATTCATACTATCCGTCCGTTTATTTGTCGTCATCTCTATTTGAAACTAAAGTTTTCTGCAAATAGCGCATGAGTGAGTACCTACATATATATACAAATTATGTATAGTTGAACGATGTATAGTCTTGAAGTAAAATGAAAAGTCAGTCAGAGCAAGACCGAAGACTGAGCTGTGTAAGTACACGATTTTCTTTGTCTATGTAAGTAAATATATCTGGCTGGGGTGAAGCGGGTTCGGGAAGTAAGTAAACCAATCAGTTCAAGGCCGAAGACCGAGGGCGGTTTCAGGTTGTACATTGTTGAATAATGTACTCACTCGAAGCAGGTAAGCCACTAAGGCGAGGCCAAAGCTACTGATATTATTTTTATAGTAAGCGCGACATGTGGCGCCGAGCCACCCATAAGGTGTCTAGCGATGCCCATGGACATTCGGTAGCATGCGGAGGCTACGAATGCCATGCCGGCCTGACAGGTGCCCAGGTTGAAGGACCCGAAACTGTACTTGGGGGAAAATATTTCTCTCTGTTTGTATTTCAACAGGCTCTGATTTAGTTATGTATTCCTACGGAGTTGCAGTGGTTTTAGATCGCGGGACATTTGGGAGTCACCTACTATTCGCACGGCTCGACGCTGGATCGAGTCCAGAGGCGCCAGCTGGTATTTGACTGAGCCATCCCATAGGTGCGAGCAGTACCCCAAGCAGGACCGAATCTGCGATTTATACGGCCTTGCCCTCGATGTCACGCCGGAAGTTGAGATCGTGCGAAAATTCGACTCGGAGGACCCCGAGGTGGTCGCAAAATTTAAGTGACGTGCCTTGGTAGGAAGGAGCTGGTGTGAACGCCGCTCTCTTTGCACTCAACGCGCAAACTTGTATCTTGAAGGTATTTAACTTGACCAACTTGCTACGGCCCATTCGGAAATAGAGCCGAGTGTTTGCTCAAGTTCAGACACAAGTCTTCGCCTCTTCTCATCCACATCCCGCCTAGTTGAAGGGTAACTGGTGTAGAACCCTTGTTCCGTACTCTCGTATGCATAACAATGATATGTTGCCCCCTGAATGCTACGCCCACGCCTTCAACGTTAGCAAGGCTCAGTGCTGCGCATTATCTGCGAAGGTCGATTTGAAGGTCCTTTTGCTTTCCAAGCCAGTTTCTAAGTCAGCGTCATACCTGTCTGGAAGCACCTGAACCTCCGGGGCACCGCCATTTCCAAAGACGTAGGTTTCCGGCAACTAATCGAGTCTAGGGCTAAAACTGCACCCAGAAAATTGGGAATACTTTTCCGCAATCGGCAATTCTTCTCTTCCAAAATATCCCGCTTAGCTGAAGGGTAACTCGCATCCGAAAATATTGTAGGTATTAGGTATAATTAATGTACCTACCTTTTTTTTTTTTTTATGGAAACTTGACACGGTTGGTTATATCACCTACAACATCCGTGATGTCAGCCCATAACACCGGGTGCCATGTCAGTGCTTCCCTTCATTTCGCGCCGGCTACACTGAACTGGAAGGAAAACACGAACTATTTACATAGCCGTTTCGACCGACGTTTCGCTCAGTGCGGTGGTACCAACCCGGCCGGGATAAACCCTAACACCTAGTAAGGTAAGAAGGGAAGGGACCTACAGTTTAACGTGGTATCCGAACCACGGTCAGCCTCCAACAGTCGGGCGGTCATCCATCCAATAACTGACCGCACCATTAAGCTGCCGAGGCTGACGATCCCTTAGTCGACTTTTACGACATGCGACGGGGAGAGATGCAGTGGGGCTATTATTTTTAAGTACCGACCCCACACGGTACACCTACGCTACATATTATGCTTACACTAGGTACATGGACATTTCATACCAATTTATTTTAGCATAGTACTGTATCTAATAATAATATTATATATCTATATAAAATTTGCCGTAGATCAGTGAGTAAGTATTTAGGTATATTACCAACAATACCATGTCGCTTCTTCGCGTCGCGTCGTCGCGTGTCGTCGTCGCGCGTCATTGGTGTATGAAACGTATCGAAACCGCGGGGGCGCGCGGCGCGGTGCGCGGGCGACTACGCTTCATCGCGAATAATCGCTATTCATACATGCGCCACACATTTTGCTCTATTTCTCTCTACACATAAGTTTAATAGATAGCAAAGTATATATTTTCGGAATCGGAATTTAATTATCTTTAATTTGATACCCCACTCAATATATTTTGAAAAACTAATTTGACATTTTAAGGCCGTGCGTCCGCCATTTTGAATTTTGAAAATTGTTATATAGCCTATGACACTCCCGTGAATAAGACAAATCCAATAGCACAAGAATTATTCAAATCGGCCCAGTACTTTAGGCTGTAGAGTGGAATATAGATAGTCACATACATACATACATACATACATACATACATACATACATACATACACGCCAAACTCATAACCCTTCTTTGGTGTGGGTCGCGTCGTCGCGTGTCGTCGTCGCGCGTCATTGGTGTATGAAACGTATCGAAACCGCGGGGGCGCGCGGCGCGGTGCGCGGGCGACTACGCTTCATCGCGAATAATCGCTATTCATACATGCGCCACACATTTTGCTCTATTTCTCTCTACACATAAGTTTAATAGATAGCAAAGTATATATTTTCGGAATCGGAATTTAATTATCTTTAATTTGATACCCCACTCAATATATTTTGAAAAACTAATTTGACATTTTAAGGCCGTGCGTCCGCCATTTTGAATTTTGAAAATTGTTATATAGCCTATGACACTCCCGTGAATAAGATAAATCCAATAGCACAAGAATTATTCAAATCGGCCCAGTACTTTAGGCTGTAGAGTGGAATATAGATAGTCACATACATACATACATACATACATACATACATACATACATACACGCCAAACTCATAACCCTTCCTTTTTTGGCTTCGCCGTAGTCGGGTAATAACGTATTTAAGGCAACGTGACCAAATCCAAGGCTTTGGAAAAAATATATTTTAATTGTTGAATATAGTTTATCCAAATTCGTAGCGTTTTACTTTTTTGTTTCGATCCTTAGTTTTGGAATAAAAAAATAAGTTTTGATTGATTGATTGTGTTGCATCCTACTCCAACCAGCGAAAGCGGCGGCGGCGCGGCGCCTTGAAAGAGGAGTATGGGTGAATACGGGTTGACAGGTATATATGTATAAGTCAGTGATGTGCACTTACATGTGAGTAATTTCGTCGGCCGTAAATAATGTAAGGAACAGTAAATAATGTAAGTAATGCGTAACTTACGTAACTAATGGAAGTAATGCGTAAGTAATTGCTGTCACTGCTGCTGAACTGTCAAATTCAATCAAATGCAACTTTTTTTTATGTTAGTTTAGTCATTCAGTTGTCTGTTGACAAGCCTAACCTAACAGAACCTATTACATGAATGAATTATGAATGTAACGGCGATTTTACAAAAAAGAAGACCCTTACAAAAAAACCTGCCACACACATAAAAAAATTACCTAACTAAAAAAAGACGGAGGGACAGACAATATTGGTCCTTTTTCGACGGATCTCTGAAAAGTAATCGCCTGTTGCAATTATTTTGTAAAATTGTATGTAACCAAACAGCAAATGAATTTCCATACAGCCTGTGACAAGATTCAGATTCAGATTCAGATTCAGATATTTATTTCGCCATAAAGAACACACAACAATAACAATATTTCATTGAGACATTATATGCATATTCAGTATGGTTCGTCATCATTTTTTATGATTTTTTATGATGACAAGACAAGTCTAATCTCACTTTTGGTATTACTTTCATGTAAGTGAAAAGTGTAAGTAATTGACCATGTAACTTACACAATTACTTACAAGTAAGTAATTGTGTAAGTTACATTAATTACTTACGCGGCACATCCCTGGATAAGTAAGACGTAAGCTCGGGAACGCATTAGATTAGGTTTAGCCTGGAATGTTTCTTAGATTATTTTATTGCACTAATGATAATACTCGTACCACTATTCCCCTTCCACTTGTTGGGCTAATCAAAAGAGGAAATAAAAGGAAAAAGGTGGCATGTTTTGATAGTTAATTTGTCACTTCTGATGTTTGACAGTTAATTTGCCACTTCTGGTGTTGACAGTTTAAAAATTAAGTAATTAAATAAAATTAAATAAATAAATACATTGTTGTCACCATTGTCATCGTGATAACCAGAACACCATATTTTTCCGTTTAAAGTTAGTAAAATATAAAAACTCAGAACTGCGCGGTTATTTACTTAGCGCTCCGCCGACGCCTTTAAGTAACTAAACGGTTTTTTTTTACTTTTTAAGGTGTGGGCGTTTCTCTAATTTGTAATTTTAACTTTTGAGATATTCACGAGAATACATGCAAACTAAAAATAATATTCATATAATTTCCAAAAAAACGTCGTTTACTGCTTAAAAACTTCACCTATTGCGACCGCCTTATTCAATCACTTTTTCCACACGCTCGACCGAACGTTCATGCGTGTTGTGTAAATCAGCCATTTACATGAATAAACAAGTATGTCTGCATTAGGGCTTAGCACCAAATGGGCCAGGACGATCCGATATAACTGCTGGGCTACTAATTGATATAGGCGACGGCGCGCTGTAATCAAATTAAGACAGATGTTTGAGTTTGAGTAGACTTTGTAGATGCGCTGAGCGAAGGGCGCTCGTGTTAGTACAGAGGCATGCGTTGTGGTCATTTATAAGTTACAAGCTGTGCCCGCGGCTCCGCCCGCTCTCATATTTCACTTCACTGCTAACCTCATAAGCTATTTAGCGTGATAGTAAGTAGCCTATAGTTGATGGGAAGAATCAAGCTATCCGTAGAATTTTGTTTTATTAAAATCGGTTCAGTGGTTCTCGAGTTATAAGCGGACAGACAGACAGACAGACAGAAAGCAGACGTTGGATTTCATTATAGGTAAGGATAGAATCTTTTCATTTTATAAGTCTTTAGTATTAAATTAGTTATGTTTGTAGATTTATTCCATTTAATTACTTTTATTCATTTCTAATTTATTTTGATATGTAGTTGATAGTTTCGTTTGTAATATTTATTCTTCTTTAATTTTCTGTGTAAATAAATATCATATACTATTAAACCAGTCGTAGACATAAACAAATTTTTTTGTGTAAAAATGTCCTATAAACATCCTTAGGTACATGTTCCAAAATACTTCATGAAAAGCCACATGTGAATTGAATGAGTAGTTATCGACTTTTATGTGAATATAGAATGCTGTCGGTCTGAGAGAGAAACAGAAATCTGATGTGAAATGCATGTAGTGCAAGTCCCTCGCAGTAGTCGAATAAAAACACGCATCATCGAAATTTTAATACTTCATTATTTGAACCGGCAGGAGGAGGAAATAGAATTATATTTATTATGATATTTGGGCAAACAGAAGTATATAATATTATATTTTCATTTTACCAGGATTTAGCATAATTAATTACTTACCTATAATATTATTTATAAATATTGATAAACTAGATACACCAATACTAGGCAAACCCAATCCTACAAATAATAATATGTATAACATACTAAATAATTTGCGTGAAATGAAGAGCCTACGAACATTTTTATGAAAACCAGTGTGGGTGGCTGTGCCGAGGAACCAAAGGTGCGGTCGACATAGCCTTATTCACGTCTCCTCGCGAAACCACGCTGAGTGAGAGCCAGCAAAAAATACCGGACCTAACTACCAGAGTTACATCCATGTAACATTTTAGGGTTCAAACTTTCCTAGCTATAGATAGCGTGTTTCGTAACTAATAGACAGACGTCATATCAATTGTATTTGAGAGAAGAGCAGGCGCAGTGTTTCAAATTCAAAGATTTTGGAGTTATTGTTTTTGTGATTAAAGAAGACTAAGGACGGTTTACTATCTGTTCCGCCTTTCACAACGGAGCAAGTTTTGAGTGTGGAAGGGGGGACTTCATTCATTGCCAAATTTAATTTTGTCTTCGTAATGAGAAAGAACATTTTGCAATTGAATGAATTGAATGAAATACGTTTCAACATACCAATGAATCGCCCTACCCGTCCCGTCTGTATGTTTTTTACACAGATATATAGTTGATAGGCTTGAAAACCACCACAACTTGAAAGCCATAGATTCAGCAAGACTTTGAAATACAACAAATTTTCGCATACAAACGATCACGCTACGTACTCGGAAAACGCAGTTTTTTTTATGGAAACTGACACTGTTGGCTACATCACCTACAACATTCGTGATGTCAGCCCATAACAACGGGTGAACTAGGTGCCATGTCAGTGCTTCCCTTCATTTCATGTCGGCTACACTGAACTGGACGGAAAACACGAACTATTTACCTAGCCGTTTCGACCGACCTTTCATTCAGTGCGATGCTACCAACCCGGGCGGGATAAACCCTACCACCTAGTAATATAAGAAGGGAGTCATGTCCCTTAGTCGCCTTTTACGGTATACACGGGGAGATATGCAGTGGGGCTATTCTTTCCCCTTTTGTCTTTTCCGTAAACACCACACGCTGTATCTCGACAATCGGGGTAAGCAGAGTAATCGGTATTGTGATGCAAATACTCCGGTAAATTACAGCACAACACCGACCACCACGTTTAACAAAGTATTCGGACAAGATAACTATCAAGCAGCAAGTACGAGTAAGCACGAAGACCCACCTGCTGCATGACTCACTGGAAAGACCGTGCCAGGGTGAAAGGTGGCTAACCTGTCGCCCTTTAGCACGGCATCTTGTCCTTATCCCTTAGTCGCCTTTTACGATATGCACGGAGAGAAATGCATTGGGGCTATTCTTTTTAAGTACCTACCAGCCCCACACGTTTCAATAATTACAGTTCAATAATGTATATGCAATAATAGCTATCCTACAGGAATCATGCATTTTTTCGGGATTAAAATTAACCTATATGTTAATTCAGTGCTTGATCCATCTATCTACCAAATTTCATCCAAATCCGTTCAGCGGTTTAGGCGTGAAAGTGGAACAAACAAACATACATACATACTTTCGCGTTTATAATAGGTATTATGATAGTGAGATGATATGAGGATACATACATACACGCTAAACTCATAACCCTTCCCGCCTTTCCCTACCCCTTTTGGATTTGCCGCAGTCGGGTAAAAAATAGGGAAAGTTGTTTCAAACCTCTCAAGCGGTGACATAAACACCGATATGTATAAAGTGAGTATTATTGGATACTTAGGCACGGCGTTCATCAGACCTTGTCGTTTAATATATCAGTTTGATAGGACGCATAAAACCGCGAGCTTTACTGCAGAGTAAGTTGGTCTTCTCTCTGTGAAAAAAAAAGTACTCCGCCATGCGAGGCGCGATGTCATGTCATGTTACGATCGCTGGAGTTTATACATGGATGTAGTGCAGTGGTCATTGTACCCTTCAGCTTGAATAGCCTGTTTGAGCGATCCGACATTTAATTTTATACAGTGCGATGGTGTCAATCCGATGGTCTTCAGTTTAAGAAGGTCTGTTAGTAGCAAATTAGTTAAGAAACCATTGCAGTAAACCTGTACATTCTTGGCAAAAATCATTGTCAGTGGTATCGTCGGTTGATTGTTGTTAAGCAAACCTGAGCGCTGTCATTACTTGGATGGGTGACCGCTGCTCGTACGTTGGAGGCTGCCCGTGGTTCGGATGCCACGTAAAACGTGAGTAGGTCCCTTCTCTTCTTACCTTACTAGGTGGTAGGGTTTATCCCGCCCGGGTTGGTACCACCGCACTGAATGAAACGTCTGTCGAAACAGTTATGTATATAGTTCGTATTTTCCGTCCGGTTCAGTGTAGCCAACATGAAATGAAGGGAAGCATTGATATAGCACCTAGCTCACCCGGTGTTATGGGCTGACATCCATCACGGATGTTGTAGGGGATGTAGCCAACCGTGTCAGTTTCCATAAAAAAAAAAACCAAACCTAATAAAGATTATAAATCTGTAATTTCCACCCGCGCTTCCACCCTAAAGCCTCCGACTAGACTTTAGAATATTTCTACCTGATCCAGAGAAAATATCCAGCAAATGTTGGGTATAATTTGGGCAATCCCATTTTCTGTGGCAGGAAAAACACATCAAGAACCTCGCCAGAAGCGTGTTCTGTCGCCGAAAAAATTCCCCTGCAATTACACCGCCTTTGTATACAGCGTTTGTGCCTGTGACAATTATTGCGCCAGTTATGAGTTCAGCCGGGTCCGGGACATCAGTACGGCAACGTTCGCGGCCACGCAGCGGGTTTGACACCTGACAGCTCTGGCTGATCCTGCGCCTCCTCCTACGCTCCTTTCGGAAACACTCGGGTTGACTCGGCTCGAAAGCGAACCAACTGAATCCGATATTCGTTTGGTCGTTTATTTAATTTGTTGGCTCAGAGGTATAAGAGTGTAGTATTTTTATTTTTTCGATCTCGACCATGGGTTCGTGTACCTTTTGTCAAAATTAGTTTTGTTTTGTTTTTTTTAAGCAATGTTAGGGTGTTAAAATTAGGTTATGGTTATTTTTTTTATAACCACGTAAGAAAGCTTTATTTTCGGAAATACAAACGTAACAAAAACGACATGCGCCGCCTCAACATTAGGTTAGGTTAGGTTAGGTTGGTATTTTTTTTTAACCACCAAAAACATCACTAATACATACCACACAACATCACTCATACCACACATTCCTCCTTTGAGCCGAAGTTTACTGAAAGGAGCTAAAGGAGTAGGTTGCAGGTTCGAGCAGGTCTTTCAGGTGGCGGACCGCTACGCAGCGAGCTATTTCAGTGGAATTTCACGTTTGGAACCTTGTGAGAATCACTAGTTTGTCGCATGACCTTCAGCTTCAGACCAGTGAGCGCATTTTGAAAGGGTTCTTCAGGTGTGAGTCTGCTTTTAGAGACGACAAGTACGAGGTCTAAACGGGAACGGGGCGGCTCGGTGTCGTTTACTTTTTTATGGGGCCATTTGTTCCGTGATGAATATGATGATGTGTGCGCGGGACGCCGCATTATTGAAGGCCTTTGAGGGACGCATAAAACTCTAACGAGACGCGGTGGCTTCGGGATGCGAATATTCTTCGCGGTGCGCTGTCGTGATAGTCTTAACCCTTCGGTCGTTTGAAAGGTCAAACAGGATAAAGTTACTTAAAACAGAACATAATGGCAGTTTGCCTCCTGCTCGGTTTCTTCACGTTCTCATTCGCGTACCTCAGTCAGCCTCGATAGCTCAGTGGTGCAGACAGTCGACTGTCGCTATTGATTGTTAAGCAACGCTGGGCGCTGTCAGTGCTTGGATGGATGACCGCTCGACCGTTGGAGGCTGACCGTGGTTCGGATTCCACGTAAAACTGTAGGTCCTTTCCCTTCTTACCTTACTAGGTGGTAGGGTTCAACCCGCTCGGGTTGGTACCACCGCACTGAATGAAACGTCGATCGAAAAACGGATATGTAAATAGTTCGTGTTTTCCGTCCAGTTCAGTGTAGCCGGCACGACCGAAGGGAAGCACTGACGTGGCACCAAGTTCAGCCGGTGTTATGGGCTGACATCACGGATGTTGTAGGTCAATCGTGTCAGTTTCCATATAAAAAAAAAAACCTCGAAGCCGTCATCTGATTCTGAGCCGATTCTGGATGGAGCGTGGTCGGCGCGGTTTTGGCTTTTCTATGTATCTCAGGGTCCGAGGTTCGAATTGTACCGACATTTTTTTAAATTTATTATGGAAACTGATACGGTTGGCTACATCACCTACTACATCCGTGATATCAGCCAATAACACCTTGCTTGTTTTCCGATGATCCATCGCTTATTCCAATCTACTAGTTCTACTATCAGTACGATAGGTCTTAATTTGGCTTTTACTGTACAAAAAGTCCCCCTTTTGCCTAAGCAAGTGAATTTGCGTGAAAAAATAGCAAAGAACCGTAATATCCAATTATGGTACGTTCAAATGGAAACTAAGAAAATATATATTTGCCCAGCAGTTAGACATGTAATGTACTATACAAAATGTTGTTAGAAATTCAGGCCTTATGCCCCCAAAATTGTTAATTGGACATGCAGACAGACAGACGGACGGACGAATGTATTGTGTATGTTGTGTTGTGTGCGTTTTATAATTGCGTTTATAACTGTGCTCTTACCTACGTTATTATTCTTTTCTTCTGTTACTGTGATTAGTTAGGGTTTAGTTATAGTTATAGTTATAGGTTAGTTAGGGTTTATTAGTGTATTGCGTACCTGGGCCTGACTTAAAATCAGCGTCCCTCTCACCAGCTCCAGGGCTCGGTGGGGAGGGACCAAGGCTGTGTCAGGTCCAATTTTTCTTGTCTATTAACTGTTCTATGTGTTATTTAAACTCTCGTGTGTGTGTTAAACAAGGAAAATAAAAGTTATTCATTCATTCATTCATTCATTCATATCCAATAATATGACATTATTTCATACGTACTGAACGCTGATGATTTTGCGCGAGGCGAGGCATTGTTCGAACGAATTGTACGTACTAACTGTTCGCAGTTCCAAATTTGAACTCGATACATAATTGCATTTAATTGAACTTTGGCTCACTCACGGGTCGCGGTATAACGCGGGGATATTTCGATAGGCTTCGATAAATTGAACGAAATGGAATGAATGAATAGCGCGGATGGCAGGCATAGTCGATAGAACCAATATTCAGATTCACCTGTATCCGGCATTAAATTGGTAGTACATCGAGCTTAGCTTAGAAAGAAAAAATTTAAGCGGCGGGTGGCCGAGTGGTTTGGGCATCGGCTTCTCATGCGAGAGGTCCGAGGTAACAATCCGGTCGGCGTGTACCAATGAGTTTTTTCTAACGAAAAAAATTACGTGCATACCTACAGCTGTTGCTTCACCGTTCGGAACCTCGGTTCTGGTGTAAAACGTAGGTCTCTTCCCTTGCCCCTTACTTGGTGGTAGGCTCAAATTGTAGCCGACTGGGTTGCTACCACCGTACTGGATGTAAGATGCCCGCACAGTAGCCTCGATTGTGTTCTCTTTTTTTTATGGAAACTGACACGGTTGGCTACATCACCTACAACATCCGTGATGTCAGCCCATAACACCGGGTGAACTTGGTGCCACGTCCGTGCTTCCCTTCGGTCGTGCCGGCTACACTGAACTGGACGGAAAACACAAACGTTTCGACCGACCTTTCATTCAGTGCGGTGGTACCATCCCGGGCGGGTTAAACCCTACCACCTAGTAATATAAGAAGGGGGTCATATCCCTTAGTCGCCTTTTACGACATACACGGGGAGAGACACAGTGGGGCTATTCTTTTAAAGTACCGGCCCCACACGGTACGAAGTCCTCTAGTCCAGTATAGCCAGCAATTGAGGGAAGTCTTCGGTATGGCACCCACCTTCTCGGAAGTGATATTGGCTGGCCTGTCCGACTCAGTCATACTATGTCAGCCACCCATACCGAATTAAATAAAAAATAAATAAACAGGTTATACTCACTTATTGCAAGGTGCATTCGGCGAGTTGAAATCCGAACGGACGAAGTAAGTTAACTGTATTCCTTAAGAATGACGTTAATGAAAATATTATAAAACGTTATTTACATCCTTCCTTACTCCTTACCTATAATAAAATCCAACGTCTGCTTTCTGTCTGAGTGTCTGTCTGTCCGCTTATAACTCGAGAACCACTGAACCGATTTTAATAAAACAAAATTCTACGGATAGCTTGAGTCTTCCCATCAACTATAGGCTACTTACTATCACGCTAAATAGCTTATGAGGTTAGCAGTGAAGTGAAATATGAGAGCGGGCGGAGCTGCGGGCACAGCTTGTAAAATATATAAAAGTAATACTTATAACTAAATAAATAAACCTACCTAACAAACATTAAAATAACTATCAAAAGGGGCATTTTCAAATGTTCCTAGAACACTTAATTAATTATATAAATATTATTATTCAAATTCTTCTGAACTAGTCGTCCCTAAAATCCCAAAATGTGCGGTTTTCGAAATTGCAAAGTTTAATTGGACCATCCTTTCAGATTTTGCAAAATACCTAATGGAAAAATATATGCACACGACATTGTACTTTCTGGACAGGCCCTCGTCATACATTTTACCGGTAGAAAGGTGCGATTGGAGTTCTTCTGTATTGCCAATATTTAAAACAGCGTAAGTGCGCGAGCGCCTCATACATCACGTTACGTTTCCGCTCTGTGAACGTCGATAGAGTAAGACGGTTAAATGGCAATTTGATACGTATAAGGGAGACAACGATTGGAGAGTGTGCCGAATGAGCACAAATAGCGCGCCTCAATTCGGTGCGTTGTATGACACTTCCCGTTGCCTAAGCATGGTAGTCCTCATGTCTTTTGGCAGTATTTTGCTAAACGTATAGGGATGGTGCGATAGTGTTTTTAAAAAAAAAAACTGAGATTTCATGTCTTGAATGATCTTCTGATCAATCAACAAACATTAAAATAATTATCAAAAGTGGCGTTTTCAAAAGTCCCTTTTCTTCTAAATCTTTTTTTAAAACTTCCCTTTTTTCAAAAGGGCAAGGCCCTTTGGATAAAGTAGGCCCTTGATTGTGGGACGCCAGTTGCGTCCACCAGCAGAGGGCCAAGCCTCTTCAAGAAGCTTTCTGCTTCAACTGCTCCACGGACTCAGCGCTTCGACCGCAAAGGCAGCAAAATTGTAAATCTACATACTAAAAAAAGATAGATAAATATTATTTCTACAAACTGACCTGTAGTGGCTACAAGCGCCAGAAATATGGCCGCGAGCGCCAGCCGCCTCTCTGGGGGGCCCATGTTGCACTTCATCCCCTCGCCGCAACCGACATGACACCTCAGGAATCCTGTCGACCAGCCTACACCGCCGCGCATCTGTAAACAAACGTAGATTTGAGTAAACATTTTTAATATTCGAGGAGAGTCTGTTCAAAAGGAACTATATCCGTTGTAACAGAATTTTCAGTAGAGCAAAAATACTGATAGCTAATTAAACTTAGGATATTATTGGAAATAGGCCTTTTTGACCAAAATTGTTGTTTTCAATCGTAATTTTCTATAGGAAATTGTTTGGTTTTGACCATTCAAATTTTACAGGGAGATGTATTTGAATACAATGACTGAAAATCCGTCAAAAAACGCACACCTCGTCGAAACGGAAATAGTTCCTTTTGAACAGACGCTCCTCATTTATATTCAGGTTGTATTATGTACTGTGTGAGGTCGGTACTTAAAAAGAATATCCCCACTGCATCTCTACCCGTGCATGTCGTAAAAGGCGACAAGGGATAAGGACAAGACGCCGTGCATAAGGGCGACACGCTGGCCGCCTCTCACCTTGACACGGTCCTTCCACCGAGTCATGCAGCAGGTAGGTCTTCGTGCCTGTTCGTGCCTTACTTGCTGCTTGATAGTTATCTTATTGGAACTTCGTTCCAGAAATATATAAATAATTTTGCTAAAATAAAGAAAAACTTTCAATTTATCTACTGAACAGTTTACAAAGTGTTTTGTTAGTAATTTGCCTTACCAACGTCGATATCGATTATGTGATTAATTCACAGAGTGATCCATTTCACCTCGACTTTCTGCTTTAATTATGTATTTCGCTCACGGCAAGGTGTGCGACAATAAATTGAATTTAAGAGCATCGTGCACTGCGAACCGTTTTAAAATTTCGAATTTCCTTCATGTCATTGCTGTCGCTGTGGACCACGCACGTGAAAGGGACAACTGCAGCTCAGAATCAAACTGTACAAAATATCTGTGAAACATCATTCAGGCGAAGTCTTTTTTCATGTCTTTTTTCTTCCTCAATTTATTTAAGTGAGATATATATATTTTTTTGCTATTAACAAAAGCCAACTAGAAGTCCCTATGTCTTTTATTATTTTTTTATAGTTTTCCATATAAAAAATATGAAAGTTAGGTCGAAAATTGCTATATTTTCACATTTTAATCATCAAATATTTCATTTTAAATGAAATAACGAAAAAAGGACAACATAGGGACATGGCAAATTTATAATATCTTTTACGCACAGACATTTTAAAATGATAGTGCAAGATTTGCGGGTTGGAAAGAGACTTCCACTGGTGTATGAGAAAAGTTGACTTCCCGGTTCTCTTAATTCACTTGGATTACCTTTACCTTCCTTGTTCACCTACTTGTAAAAAATAAATTTATCGCTGAAGGAAAATTCGTATCGGAGGGGAGAAGACGGAGCGTAGATGGCTAATTGGAGAACGGCTGTTATTATATTTCAAGGACAGTTTTCAGGCTTGTTACAGAAACCGCAAGGCTCAATTACGATTTAGTTCCCAGGACGCTCATCCCCAATTTCGGCGAAACTGCGTAAAAATAACGTGAAAATATTATAACAGAAGGCGGGAGTCCGGCATTAGTAGGCATCGAGTAATCGCGGCAGTTACAACTTCGGCTATTACATCCTCTCGGGTCGGCGGGAGTCGCGGGAATATAACCGAGGAAACAATTCGTCCGGAAAAATCTGGAACAATGAATGCCTCAGAAATTTTTCAACGTGGAAAAAAACCCGAAATTTTTGTTTTTATTTTTATAATTGCAGAGGATTTTTTAAAATGTAATCCAGTATGGGTGGCTGTGTCGGAGGGGCCAAAGTACATGCTCCGACCAGTCAATATCACCTCCGAGTAGGTAGGTGCCATACCGGAGACTTCCTTGCATTGCTGGATGTACTGGACTAGAGGAGAACACAACCGAGGCTGCGGTGCGGCCATCTTACATCCAGTACGGTGGTACCAACCTAGTCGGCTATAATTTGAGTCTACCATCTAGTAAGGGGCAAGGGAAGGAATCTATAGTTTTACAACGCTTCCGAACGGTGAAGCAGCAGGTGTATGCACGTACATTTTTTCGTCAGAGAAAACTCATTGTTACACGCCGACCGGATTCGAACTTCGGACCTCTCACGTGAGAAGCCGATGCCCAAACCACTCAGCCACCCGTCGCTATTAGCTCACTGACAGTTCCGACATTCCTTTTACGAATTCGCAGTGTTAGGTTGTGAAATGTCTCGAATCCTTCAAGAGAGGCGTGAATGGGCACCTGTCAGGCCAGCATGGCATTCGCAGCCCCCGCATGCGGCCGAATGTCCATGGGCGTCGCTAGACACCTTATGGGTGACTCGGAGCCACATGTCGCGCTTACTATAAAAAAAAATGTCCGTTATTTTTTCCTGGAAATTTTCCCATGTATTTTATCGATTATGCCTTGAAGTCACGACATAGTGAAAGCATTATACTCTGTAATTGTTGAGAGGATTCCACCGTTTCGTTTTATTATTCTGATAATATTATTATGTAAATACAAACTACGTAATACGATTTTAGTGCGTAAAGCCAGCCACGCATAGAATACAAACAGAAGCATTGAACAATATCGAGAACTATCAAGTACAGTCTCGGGTCCTTCAAGAGGGGCCTGAATAGGCACTTGCCAGGCCGTCATGACATTCGCAACCCCCGCGTACGACCTAATGTCCATGGGCGTCGTTAGACACCTTATGCATGACTCGGCGCAAATTTGGCGCTTTCTATAAAAATCATGTGATGGAGAAATTCATGTACTTACTTGTCTGTCCATCTCGTTATCTTAGGTGGCGCGATGGATTGACCGCCGTCTACATTTTCATGGGTTTGATCGACCATTTAGGCTGACCGTGGTTCCAATTCCACTTAAAACTACAGGTTCTTTCCCTGCTTACCTTACTAGGGTTTAAGCTGCCCGGGTTGGTACAACCGCACTGAAATACATAGGACTTTTGTTTAGGTTTTTCTGTAATCTATAAGAATGTCCCTATATTCCCTATTTTTTTTTATTTTAAACGCAGTAGTTTCGGATAGAAGGGTTGATGCTCGATTTTCGCATATTATGTTATTTCATATCTGTTAAATTAAAAATTTTAAAATTATAAAAATATATATATTTGTATTTCTTACAACAAATCACTTCAACTGATACGCCACACAATAAAAAATACTTTCCAATTTGTCCCCCAAAATCTAAATTCGTTCATTAAACCGAAAGGAAGCACTGACGTGGCACCAAGTTCACCAAGGTGTTATGGGCTGACATCACGGATGTTGTAGGTGATGTAGCCAACCGTGTCAGTTTCCATAAAAAAAATAAAAAAATACCCTATACGGTCGTGATTGGACCATCAAATCAAATTCTATATAAATAAGTACCAAATTTCACCTTTTTTCGAGACGAGAGTGATCCTATTATGGTTCCATATATTCCTCTTTTGAGGTATAGAACCAGAAACACGTTGAAAAAAAACGCGTATCTTATATGAGGACCTACTTGACAATTTTAACCGGCTTCCTAAATATTACGCTTGAAAATATACAGCCCTCTAAAAGGTAGAACAGACAGACAAACGGACAGACAGACAGACAGACGGACAGACAGACAGACACACGGATAGACAGACAAATAGACGGACAGACAGACAGACGGACAAACGGCCAGCGAGGGCTTAGTAATAAGCTTCCGTATAAGACAAAAATTTGAATTTATCCGTAACATTTTCTAACTTACATTACCTACCTCTATTTCCCCTACTATTAAAGCTCTTTCCATTCACTATACTTTCACGCCCGACGCTAACGAGAAAACTTTATTATTGACTCGCCAGAGTTTTGTGTGTACGCTTTTTACACCGAATTCAAATTTCATTCGGCTGCTACTTTCTCGTACACAATTTGCTGTGACCGAAACTGTGGGTTAGGCGAATAAAAAAACGGTGTTTCGAGTTTGGTTAGTTGGCACTAGATGCAGCATCGCTACTTAGTTATGTCGATGGAAAGTGGTCGATGTTTTAATCGAGATTATAGAGATCGATTTATCGATTAAACACACACACAAACACACACATTGTGCAAATATGTATCCAAAAAATTTATCTAAAATTGGTATCTAATAAAATGTATCTATTTAAAGTTATGCGTAATCTGTCATTGACCAGTGTTCTATAAAAGTGTTTTATTATTCAAAATATTATCTTGTATCCGTAGGCTGTTGATCATCTGAAGAAAAAAAACTGTGTATATACATAAATGAACGTACATACATGGGTACCTACATCAGTTTTCACACTATAACCAAAGCATCGATAAAATGTTTCACTAATTAAAAAAAACCGGCCAAGTGCGTGTCGGGCCACGCGCAGTGTAGGGTTCCGTAGTTGCGGAGTTGGTCGACTATTACTCGTCAAACTGTACAGCCTACTTAGCTGTGATAGTTTTCCTTTTAATTTCGATGTATATACTACTGCTGTGAATTTTTTCCTATATCTAATCACAACCGTTTAGCTGGCAGGGGGTGGGACACTTGACTCTAACAAAAATTAGCACTTAAAAGCTTAATAATTCGCAAACGGATCCCTAAACCGAAAAATGCTTTTCACAAACCCGCAATATTTTCCAAAGACCTATCCAGCGACATCCCACACGATGGGGTAGAGGTGAAAAAAAATAATTCATCCCCACTTTAAGTAAAATTATTTCAAAATTTTTATTTTAACACTTTGTCGGCGTTATTAATATGTATACCCGTACCAACTTACAACTTTCTAGTACTAAGGGTTTCTGAGCTAAGCCGCGGACAGACGGACAGACAGACAGACGGACGGACATGGCGAAACTATAAGGGTTCCTTGTTGACTACGGAACTCTAAAAATATCTATCGATTTAAATCGATAAATAGGATAAGGGGTTAAGAGTTCGTCACCGATTTGACATAACGGTGTGTGTGAATTCCTTCATGCACAGTAGTCATAAATAATCTCATCAAAAGCTGCCTCAAGTTAACAAAACGCTAACACTCTGCACACGCGCATTGGCGCGTTCCGTTCCGTTCCGTGAAACGACCTCCCACGCGCTTGGCGCTGCGTCTGATGCGAAGTAGCCGCATGCGGCCCTTTCATTGGTGACATTGTCAGTAGTGCTATGACGTATGATGTATGTTAGACTTTTTTTTAAGTAATCCGGTATGGGTGGCTCAATCGGAGGGTCCGAAGCACATGTTTCGATCAGCCAATATCACCTCCGAGAAGGTAGATGCCATACCGGAGACTTCCCTGGATTGCTGGCTATACTGGACTAGACGAGAACACAACCGAGGCGCGGCCACCTTACATACAGTACGGTGGTACCAACCTAGTCGGCTACAATTTGAGCCTACCACCTAGTAAGGGGCAAGGGAAGGGACCTACAGTTTTACACCGGTTCCGAACGGCGAAGCAGCAGGTGAGGTATGCACGTAAATTTTTTCATCAGAAAAAACTCATTGGTACACGCCGACCGGATTCTAATCTCGCATGAGAAGCCGATGCCCAAACCACTCGGCCACCCGCCTCTTGTCCATCACAATCTATCGATATAAATCTTTGTCATCAACTATTCTTGAGGTTTCGATATTTACATCAACTCGCATCACTAGACATAACGTGCCCAGCAAAGAGTATCACTAGACATAACGTGCCCAGCAAAGAGTTTGTATTACAACAAACTCTTTGGTGCCCAGTTCAACTCCAACCAGAGTTAAACAGGCCGACCCAGTTGCAGTCGACTTTTTTATTTCGAAAACAAGCTATTCAGGGGCTACATCTCAAGAAGATAGGTATGGGCTTTGCTTTTTTACCCGAATGCGAACCCAAAGGAGGGTAATGTATTTCACTTTGATGTATCTATTTATGTCAGCTATTAACTTTTCTTTCCTCGTAACTCCAAAACGACTGAGTGTATTTTGATACCGTGAGATGCAGTGGGGCTATTCTTATTAAGTACCGTGTGGGTTCGGTAAAGACAAGATGCCGTGCATAAAGGCGACAGGCTAGCAATGTCTCACCTTGGCACGGTCCTTCCAGCGAGTACTATAGAAGGTGGGTCTTCGTGCCTTATTTGTTGCTTGATCGATTGAATCTTGTTCGCATACTTTGCGAAACCTGGTGGTCGGTGTTGTGCTGTAATTGACCAGAGTTCTTGCAGCACAACACCGATTACTCTGCTTACCCCGATTGTCGGGATTCAGCGTGTGTGATATGTTGTTTTTTTTTATGGAAACTGACACGGTTGGCTACATCATCTACAACGTCCGTGATGTCAGCCCGTAACACCGGGTGAACTAGGTGCCACGTCAGTGCTTCCCCTTTCGATCGTGCCGACTACACTGAACTGGTCGGAAAACACCAACTATTTACATAGCCGTTTCAACCGACGTTTCATTCAGTGCGGTGGTACCAACCCGGCGGGTTAAACCCTACCACCAAGTAAGATTAGGAGGGAAGGGACCTACATTTCTACGAGGAATCCGAACCTCGGTCAGCCTCCAACGGTCAGCGGTCACCCATCCAAGTACTGACCGCACCCAGCGTTGCTTAACATTCAATAGCGACAGTTGACTGTCTGCACCACTGAGCTATCGAGGCTGACATGTATGTATGTATGTGCTGAACTAGGTCTAAAAACGGACGAATCTCATCCAATCGTTCAAAAATTAAATTCTACACGTAGCGAAAAAAAAAAAATGTTATGCATATTTACCGATATCATCTTCGGCACGTCATTTATTCAAGGAGCCCCGAGGAGGAGGGAGAGGGGGGTAGGGGGGCGATTCCTCGCGCTTTATTTGCGAAGAAAGGGGGCGGTTTCGTCATAAATCAATTTAAGAAATTCGGCTTTTGTGTTCGCGAAATTGCTCCGGCGCCGGCCGACGATTTGAATTATTAAAAAAGTCTCTTCGGCCCGGATCACGCCTTCTCTCATTAATCACATCACTAGGAATTACCCTCAGATGCCCCGCCCTTAAGTTAGGTACGATCACGTTGACGGAATTCATTTAAAATTTTAGCATGACTCGGTGGAAGTACCGTGCCAAGGTGAGAGGTGGCGAGCCTGTCACCCTTTAGCACGGCATCTGGTTCTTATCCCTTAGTCGCCTTTCAAGACATACACGGGGAGAGATGCAGTGGGGCTATTCCCGGCCCCACACGGTACCGGTACCTAGTTCAGTATGTGGGGAAAGAGATCATTTGATCGAAAATTCCGTTGCCATCTAGTAATTTTTTTTTTTTATGGACAGCCTGCACGGATGGCTGTGCCCAAAAGTTCAAAAAAAGATGAGACACCACTTCTCGCGAAACCACGCTCAGAGAGGTGCCATGCCAGCTAGCTACAAGGCGGACACAAAGGTCGTTGTCTAATTTATTATCCTTTTGAAGATGCCCCAGGGGATATAGGTGGCAGGGAACACTCACCGGAAGAGCGTTCCGTGTTTTCGCCGTACGACAAGTCAGGAACGATTTCGGAAAGCGATGCGTTCTTAGAAGGTGGGTGTCGACAACATATTACTAACGGCTGCATATTTTTTAACCACGCCCAAAACTGAAATGAATGAAATGAAATGAAATGAAAATATACTTTATTGCACAAAAAGTGACAAAAGGCGGCCTTAAAGCCTAAGTACATTATCTGCCAGTCATACCTGGGATTATGAGTAGGGTAGATGGGTAGTGCGGAAAATTTAAGGAGAGAAGTTTTTTAAGAGTATAAAAATAAACAATAAAACATAGATAATAGTAATAAATAAAATAACATACAACTAAATACATTCGTGACATACATACATACAAGTTCAAAAGTTCATACATAAAATAAAAAACCGTTAGGTACATAAATAAAAAAGTTAGGTACATACATAAAAAAACTGTTACGTAGTTTATTGTTTTATTGTATAACAAGCTGTGCCCGCGGCTCCGCCCGCTCTCATATTTCACTTCACTGCTAACCTCATAAGCCATTTAGCGTGATAGTAAGTAGCCTATAGTTGATGGGAAGAATCAAGCTATCCGTAGAATTTTGTTTTATTAAAATCGGTTTAGTGGTTCTCGAGTTATAAGCGGACAGACAGAAAGCAGACGTTGGATTTTATTATAGGTATATATATATATATAAGGATAAGGATTTCATTCATGTATGCCTAATACTAAACCTACTCTTGGATACGTCGAAAATACCGGTGCCTGTCCGGCTTGGAGGCGGACTAATGGCGATTTGAAGATCCGTGGATTGTAGAGGTAGGGAAAGATATTCCTCGGAAGCCTGTTCCACACCTTTGCAGTGCGGCACAAGAGCGATTTAGAGAATCGTGCAGTTCGAAGGACACTCTGTGGACTACAAAGGGGTGTTCCGCGGGTTTGAAGAAGGCGAACAGGAGGAGGAGGGATGAGGGAACTAAGTTTGTCAGAGCAGCGGCAATAGTAGTAAGTACAGATAAAACAGGTTCAACGACCCAACGATACGTCTCTGCTTTAGAGGTTGAAGGTCCTTTGTGAGTACTGAGTCGCCAATGAGGCGAATGGCTCGGTAATGGGAAATCCAATGAGTTTTCTAAATATTTTTTAAACAGTGAACAAAATTTTAGTAAAGCTAAAAGAATTCAGAAAATTATATAGCGTAAAATTTCTTAATGAATTCTATAAAATGTATACAAACATTTAAATAACTTTAAAATATTCAAGTCACTCAATAAATAAATATTGATGTTTTCATTCACATATTTTTTTACTTTTAAAAGGAATCCAAATGTGCCCAAGCGCCCCTGCATGGTCTACGATGGCCCTGCCAAGGCTAAAAGAAGCAACATTATGTCGATGGTAATTATCATAGCATTTTGATAATATCAGACGCTGGAATATTTTTCTAAGACTAAAGAAGAGTATAAAATGTAAATCGTCCATAATGCCTCTTTGAGTAAGATATGCCAGTAATTTTTTATAGCAACAAAGAAAGCAAGCAACCTTTGGGCAAATTTAAGAAAGTATTTTTTACAAGTCTACTGCCGGAGAGAACATGTCCTCTTGATGAACGTCGAGTTGCAGCGATGCGCTCGCCACAATCACGCCGGTAAACCGATCTCATAAATAAATATTTTTATGAATGACGGTACGGGAGTAAAAGTAATTAGATTTATGTAAAGTCAATTTAATTTAATTCGAATAAATTTCTCGCAAAAGCGAATTTACGAAACAGAAGCAGTTTTCAGTCTGTCCAACGCTATAATTTTTCATCCGGCCGCTCGTAAATCGCAATGAAAAAGTTTCACAACAGCTCCGTCGATCCGCCGCATAGCTTGCCCATTGTTTGCACTTGACCCATTTGAACCGAGACAGGACTCTTTATTTTCCGTAGAGTTTTATTGCTGTGTCCGAGTGAAATATGATTATGAAGTGGGCGGGGCGGAGACGGCGGCGCGCGGCGGAGGGGTGTGAGGGGGGGGGGGGGGGGGGGGGGGGGGAACTGCGGATTAACTTCCCCCGTGAATAATTTATATACGAAATCTGAAATCTGGGCCCCTCCGCCAGCACATACGCAGCGCCTTCTTCTATAGGTACGTTTTCACTGAAACTTTTAGTGAAATTAAATTTCCACTGAAAAAGTGAAAAATAAATACGTTAAAAGAACACCCTTCTTACTTTAAGCCGGCTAGCAGAAGTAAAAAAAATTCTGTTAACATTCTAAAATTAAAATAACATCTTTATGGTGTAGTAAAAAGCCACTGGACGCGAAGTCTGCGTGGGCAATCAGAATGGGCGTAATCACAATTTAAATAATAATGAGCGTCGACGATTTCCACCAATTTCAACTTTTAATAATTAATCCCCAAGACCGGTGGTGGTGGAAGTTTCAGTCGGTGGATGCGGGTGGGGGGGATTGTTCCGTTCAAGTAGCAAAGGCGCGAACATTCCCCCTCTCCAGCAAGCCTAGACGGTTTAGACATCGTAGAATGAAAACGAGTGAATGCTAATGATTTTCGGTGCACATGACCTCTCATTGAAAGCTCATAAAAATATACAACCATTTGAACAATACCATTAGAATTACCTTAGAGGTTTTACAATTTAATTAAAACATTATTTATTATATGTCACCCATTTTATAATATGGAGGATTTTTTTTTTATGATTTTACTTAAACTTTATACTGATTGTACCTGATTGTGGTGACATCGCCACTAAGCCCGGCTGGTGGTGACGTCACGCGAGAGCTGTCAGTGCCACGTCACGAAGAACATAATCCGTAACGAATTATTAAAATAAAAGAATCAAAATTGTTACTTCTAATTCCCCCTAATACAAGTCTTAAATGAGCAACTGAAGTATAAGCAATTAAGGATTTCTTCTTCTTCTTTTATTGAGTGGCTACTGTCTCGACTAAGCCACTTCTGCCAGTGTCATGTACGTACAGGGGAGATTCATTGTAGTGTGGTCAAATTACGATGGTAGATGAAGAGCCAGATAAAACTATCCTAAAATAAACATAATAAAATATTTACGCAGGTAGAGGCAAGAAAAAAATTGCAGACTGATTTTATTAAGTGTGTGTTTTATAAAGGATGTTAGAGTTCTAATAATAGTAGGGTGGGGAAGTTAACAGGGAGTTTATGTTTATAGGGAATGGTATCTCTATATCCAAGTAATTTTGTAGGAGCTTATACATCTTATACGGCGCACTGCAAAGGTGTGCAACGGACTTCCGGGGAATATCTTTCCCTATTCCTACAATCCACGGATCTTCAAATCTTCAAATAGCTTTCCCCAGCGACGTTAGTCCGCCTCCAAGCCGGACTGCCACCTCCCCGGGAGTGAACTTGGCTGCACCTGAGGCTTCGACCTCAAGCACAGCCACCCAATTCGGGAGCCATAGGAGTTTAATTTTGGAGTGGACAAGAAAAAAGATGTGAAATTAACTAATTAAGCAATTAAGGATTTGATATTCACTTGAAATTGAATTAAAGATTAATATCGACTCAAAACATGAGTCGCGCACGAACGCATCTAGCACGATCACGCAAAACGGAGGAGGGAGAATGTTGCGGCAAGATCGCAACGCACGTCCTAATGAAGCGACGACGACGACCGTAGCGGTGGCTCAGTATAGAACCGACTTCATCGCTGAGCTGACGTCCTTATTACAATTCTGCACTTTTTGCCAAGCTAATTGTTTCATTATTAAGTACGGATCTTAACTATTTAAACTCTCCTCGCCTGCGAAGTTATCTCGGCGGATCTGAAGGCAGACGACGTCGGCGGTTTAGTGCCCCTCCTGCGTAGCTCGTAAAGAAAGGGTCGTTCGCTGCTCACGTCCTGATTACGCCAGATTATATTATAAGGAGAGGAGTTTAAAAAGCTATCAGTACCGGATAAGAGCGTACCGCGGTAGACCGCCGGGTCCTTTGTCGCTCGAAAGTCAGCTCAGGTCGGATTTACGTCACGCTATTTCTCTTCAACGTCTGAGGTGACGCTGCCGTCAATCTTGTTTTCACATTTTTTAATAATCCGAAAGGCACACAAGTGTGTTTATTGCACCCCCTATTTATTTTCACTGTTCTGAAGGTAGCTGCGCTTGATACTAAAAAAATGTTACTGTTACGTTTTTCACAAAGTGGCGGGTACCTAGAGGACTTAAAATGCTTGCTTTCACGCTAGAGATCTAGGCTTCGACACTGATAATATGTGCACAGGAGTTTTTAGAATTTTGAAATAATTTAATAAGCCGTGAGTCTGGTCGCAAAGAACCAAGGTAGTCAACATAGCTAGGAAAATTAGCAAACTCAAGTGGCAGTGAGCTGGGCTCAAATCCCAAGTTCAAGCAAACGTAGAATGGAACTTTCCCCGACAGACGACATAAAAAATGTACCTAGCCGGGAGCCGGGAGTATCGAAGCCGGGAGAGGAAGCATGAGAAGAGCGGAAGACCGCATGTGGTGGCGTGCCTTGGGAGAGGGCTATATCCAGCAGTGGCACGATACAGGCTGATTATGATGACAGTGAAGGTTTTTTTTATTATTGAAAGCGCGACATATGGCGCCGAGCCACCCATAAGGTGTCTAACGACGCCCATGGACATTCGGTCGTATGCGGGGGTTGCGAATGCCATGCCGGCCTGATAGGTGCCCATTCACGCCCCTCTTGAAGGACCCGAGACTGTACTTGGGGGGAAATATATGAGCAGGGAGAGCGTTCCATAGTTTACCGGTTCTGTAGAGGAAAGATCTGCAGAATCGATTAGTACGCATCCGCGGTAAGTCCAGCGTATAGGGATGCAATCCCTGCCCAGTGCGTGTGGGGCGGAGGTGGAAAGGGGACGGCGGGGTTGTGTTAAACAGCTCCTCCGAGCACTCCCCATGGATTAAGCAATAGAACACACTTAGGGAGCCGAGCCGAGCCGTGATTATGATGATGATGATCGCTGTTAACATTCATACTCGTACTAACATTGCTCAAGCGTTTTTTTTTATGGAAACTGACAAGATTGGCTACAATATCACCTACAACATCCGTGGTTTTTAAATAGCCGTTTCGACCGACGTTTCATACAGTGCGGTGGTATCAACCTGGGCGGGTAAAACCCTACCACCTACTAAGGTAAGAAGGGAAGGGTCCTACAGTTTTACGTGTTATCCGAAGCATGGCCAGCCTCCAACGGTCGAGCGGTCACCCATCCAAGCAATGTATTACTCCTCTATACAAAAAAAAAACTGGTTATTCATTTCTTCTCAATAAGCTAGAGACATTTCGCCTCACTCATTCGGCGACGTCGCAGCTGAGTGGTCTATTCATGCCGAGTTGTCTGCTTATCAAATTAACCAGCCGTTTCGGCTCAAGTGGCCCTAAGTAGGAATGTAATTCCGACTTGGCGTGACATGTCTCGAGCACTAAGTGTGATACGGGGAGCGGGGGTGGGGGCTTCATCCTACATAATTGCTGAGGAGATTAGCAGGGGCGGAGGAGGAAGGACGTACACAGACAGAGACGTATCTAGCTAGGCTACATTAGGGGCAGAATATCTCGAGGTCGTTGCCTCAGATGTTCTGATGAATGCACAGTGACGGGCGAGAAAAGACTTGGCTTTTTAATAATTTATCATGTGGTTGAGTGATTGTTTAATAGCTGTCATTTGATTGAGGTTACATTGATAACTTACTGTGGTTAAAGCGATGTTGGAGGAAGCCTTAGTGTTAACGTACAAAATTTAATTACAAATTATGCCAATCTGAACCGAATTAAACCAGCTAGCCATATAGAAAACTAACGTATGGAGTAAGACAAATTGGTAAAACTTTCTTGCGAAAAATTTTATAAAATTTTTGTGGAGGAAGAAGCCGTGGTGACTCCGCGAAATTGCAGTAAGATAAACGAATAAAAATTTAATTTGGGTTTATCATTTTTATTCCATTACAGTCTGGTTTCACTGTCGTTCAGTTTAATTAGGTTTTGTGCGTTAGATTGTTCATGAATATAAAGTTCGGAGTCCACCCATGACGGGGGACTAATAATTGTCTATGATTTAGCTACTCTAATTAATAATAAACACATATCAAGCGAATTGTCAATAAAATCACGTAGGGGTCACCATTGTAGCGGTGGAGAAACTATAAAGTCGCTACTAGTAGATATAGAACGAATTGGAGTAAACTATAAGTCGTCGTGGTACAGAGTTTTAAGATGGCCGATATAAGTAAGCGAGGCGGAGCTGTCGTGTGGAGTCAGAGAGCAGTGTGTGATGGTACGTGCGCGCCGCCGTGATGGTCCGCGGTAGAAGAGGCTCGACAGCGGAGCGCACCCCAACTGGCTGACGTGGTCGGTCGCCGTGAACGGTGTTGCCGGTCGATGGCGCACCGTGTGATGTGGCTCGTTCACACAGTTCGAGACGCAGGAGTGCAGGAGCGCAAGTCCCACAGATATAACAGTGGCCGAAAATCAGAACAGCAGAAGACGTCGTAGCCGAAAAGAGCAGCGGCAAAAGAGTGGTGGCTGCCAGCGCCCCTACGACGCAAGTCGAGGCATGGTGGGCCAAAACTAGATGACCAGGTGAGGCGAGACGACAGACTGACGCATGCAGACGCTGGGGCGATTCGGGACGCGAGGACCGGGGCGACAAGTCGCTGTTTGTGACGTTGTCTCCCATCAGGGACGCAGACTGACGGACGCAAGACGTAGATGGGGACAATCTTCGGAGTCGGTGCACTCCAAGGGGGGGGGACTCAGAATGCCTTTATGAGTCCCTCCAAGGGGGGGCCGGACCGCACTCAATGCACGTCACCGGAACCAAATTGGTGGTATACTGGCAACGGGCCTCCCTGCGTGCAACGATCTTCAAGTGATTGTTCCATGATGAAGTCGTGACACAGTGTGGGTGCTATGGCCGCAAGGCTCGTGCGCTCGGGTCAGTGGCGGGTGAATAATCATTATTTATTGAGTTTACTTCCTCACACTTCCACTTCTGTAGCGGGACTGTGTCGCCCGCTCCTATATTCCATTTACGCATATCCCAAAAAAATACATATTTCCTATTGCTCTATCAACTAGCAGCTAGTTGGTATTACTGCCTCATTCATGTTGCCCCCATTTACACTCTAGTCGAATTTGGGTGTTGAAAATTCTTCAACTTCATGTACTCCACGATGAATGTTAAACGCCAGACAGGTGGTAATAACGCCAGACAGAGCATACCATTTCTATACGAAATTCGACATGGTGGACTAGATAGCCTCCTCCACCAAGTGACAAGTCTTTGGTTTGTATCTTTGACAGAGGTTCGAAAAATGTGTGGTCTCCGCCCGCTCTTTGGCCACCCATGTTACGCACTGCCTACCAGCGTACACAATACACGTAGTAGCAAGTTTTTTTCGGGTCGGTCCAACGGACACCGCTGAAATTAAGCGCGCAGTAATGGGTTCCCTAAAATCTGCCCCGTTGTTAGTACATCTTAGCACAACCTTCGTTCGGAGGCCTCCACGCTCCTCCCGCGCCTCCGTTCAATTAAAAAGAAGTACAGCCTTCCGTCCCTCCCACACGCCATCCGCAGGTGCGCAATATTACACATTTTGGTTTCTTATAGAATGAACCTTGGGGAGGAAATTCACGTGAGCTCTGCTATTAAAGATTCTTTCGATCTATCGGTCTGTCTGTGTGTTTGTAATAAGTATAAACTTTAAGCGGCGGGTAGACGAGTGGTTTGGGCATCGACTTCTCATGCGAGAGGTCCGAGGTTCAAATCCGGTCGGCGTGTATCAACGAGTTGTTTCTAATGAAAAAATTTACGTGCATTTTTACCTGCTGCTTCACCGTTCGGAACCGGTGTAAAACTGTAAGTCCCTACCCTTGCCCCTACTAGGTGGTAGGCTCAAATTGTAGCCGACTGGGTTGATACCACCGTACTGGATGTAAGATGGCCGCATATCAGCCTCGGTTGTGTTCTCCTCTAGTCCAGTATAGCCAGCAATCCAGGGAAGTCTCCGGTATGCCACCTACCTTCTCGGAGGTGATATTGTCTGGTCGGAGCATGTGCTTTGGCCCCTCTGACTCAGCCACCCATACATAAAATAAAACTGGATGGATTACATGGATTAGGTACATAAAAAAAACTGAAAAATACCTTCCTAGACCAGATCGGGCATGTGCTGAAAAGGGGTCAAGTGTGCAGTACCCGTAAACGATGACCATGTATATGAAGAAAATTGCGGCAGAGATGAGTCACTACTTGTTCGTAGGAGTACGACATAGGGGCGTTGGTTCATTGAAATAATTACGAACATAAATATAAGTAAGGAAAATTATATAGAAAGAATGATTACATACGTAATGAATAGACGTCTGCCTTCCTTGAATATATGCTTGCAAGAGAGCTAAGGCGAGACGGAAGTTAAATTTCTCCATACAAAATCATCTTTCGGCATTTATGTTTTTACCCCCCTAAACCTTATCCGATTTTTAGGGTTCCGTATCAGGTACGGAACCCTATTACTAAGTCTACGCCGTCTGTCTGTCTGTCTGTCTGTCTGTCTGTCTGTCTGTCCTGTCCGAGGGCTGTATCTCTTGAACCGTAATGGTATCCCGTTGAAATTTTCACAAAAAATGTGTTATTATGGCCGATATAACAACAAATAATAAAAAAAATAAGAAAAAGTAAAAAATTTACGGGGGTTCCCATAGAAGAAACCAAATAGTGTATGCGCGCGCGCCATCTACCGAATAGATTATGAAGCATGACATTAACTAATATGAAGCATTTCTTAACTATAATGTAACTTAATGTAATATAACTAATATGAGTAGCGTTAACCGTGACATCGCGATACGGGACCCTCGGTGCGCGAGTTCGATTCGCACTTGGCCGGTTTTTTTCAATTTTTTTTGTGTTAATTTTTTAAATATCTAAAGTGATGACTCAATAAAGCTTAATTAACTTCATGACATCAAAAAATAAAAAATTCTATTTTTTTCGGTCGAAATACAAATTTTAAGCTCCGGTGTTGTAGCTATATTTCATCTAATCAAAAAAATTTACAGGAACGTAGATTGAACTGTCCTTAAAAAAAGAAAAAAAAAACTGTAAAAGTCAGATAAGGTTTAGAGGGGTAAAAAACATACATACATACATACATAAGTCACGCTTTTGTATTTTTTTTTTTTTTTTTTTATGGAACCTGACACGGTTGGCTACATCACCTACAACATCCGTGATGTCAGCCCATAACACAGGGTGAACTAGGTGCCATGTCAGTGCTTCCCTTCATTTCATGTCGGCTACACTAAACTGGACGGAAAACACGAACTATTTACATAGCCGTTTCGACCGACGTTTCGTTCAGTGCGGTGGTACCAACCCGGCCGGGATAAACCCTACCACCTAGTAAGGTAAGAAGGGAAGGGACCTACAGTTTAACGTGGAATCCGAACCACGGTCAGCCTCCAACGGTCGAGCGGTCACCCATCCAATCACTGACCGCGCTCAGCGTTGCTTAATAACAGTTGACTAACCAACCGCGCCACTGAGCTACCGAGGCTGACGAATTTTCTTATCCCTTAGTCGACTTTTACGACATGCGACGGGGAGAGATGCAGTGGGGCTATTCTTTTTAAGTACCGACCCCACACGGTACAGTACCGACCCCACACGGTACAGTACCGACCCCACACGGTACATCCCGACAATCAGGGTAAGCAGAGTAATCGGTGTTGTGCTATAAGTTCATACATACACATACATAACGTCACGCCTGCCTGCCTCCCAGTGGGGCAGGCAAAGACAACGGACCCAATAACCCACGCAAACAACCCAAACCCCACGCGCCACGATCCTGACACACTTTTGCCGCCTCTTCCACTCTCATAATGTTCTTCATACATGCTCGTCGGTTACGGGTACTACGCACCTGACCCTTTTCGAGCACATGCCTGATCTGGTCCAAGGTACGTGTGTCTAGGGCGACCCTTCCCGACTCTTCCACTAACATTCGCTCCATAGATTTCTTTCATTAGTCTCCTATCATCCATTCTACAGACACACATACTCCTCCTATTCCACACATACTCCTCTCAACGCGCGCATTTCGACATCATTTATCCTGCTCTCATGCTTCGCCTGCCATACCCAACTTTCACTCCCATAAGTACTCTGGTAAATTAAAGCACAACACCGACCACCACGTTTAGCACAGTATACGGACAAGATAACTATCAAGCAGCAAGTGAGGCACGAAGACCCACCTGCTGCATGACAAGGTGGAAGGACCGCGCCAAGGTGAGAGGTGGCTAGCCTTTCGCCCTTTAGCGCGACATCTTGTCCTTATCCCTTAGTCGCCTTTTACGACATGCACGGGGAGATATGCAGTGGGGCTATTCTTTTTAAGTACCGGCCCCACACGATAAAAAAACGTAAACCCCGAAAGACGATTTTGTATGGAGAAAGTTAACTTCCGTCTCGTCTTAAGCCTTCCGCCTTACCAGAGAGCTCCCCCATACACTAGGATCCCATGAATAGAAATCTTGGGGTTCCTACACACCTTTCCATTATTATAACATTAACTATTATCTTTAATGGCGTGAACACTGTCCCCACTGGGAATCAGGCGAGGCGAGTATGTAAACTCAAAAAGGCTTGACAGATTTCATATTTTTTCACTAATGCGATCTGGCACATTTCGGGATTGCCTATAACAAATTTATATACCTAATATGTTTCATCAGGATATTTTCCCAAGGGTCTGAGTGAAGGAAACCCTTGCACAACACGCGGAAAAAATAACATCTCTCTACATCTTAGCTGCCTGGTTAATCTGTTATACAGGGTATTCGGCACATCGATCGAAAAAAAAATTAGTGTAGTTAAGTGGGGATATTTGTAACGTTTTGGCCCATGATACCTTTTGTCAGATGTCCACGTGGTATCGAGAAAATATTTTTTTTCATTTTTTTTTTAATTACCAAAATCCCAGCTTTAAACCCTTTTAACTTTTTTGTGTAAGATTGTATCAGCACGAAATAAAATTTATTGAATTTTACGATGTATCCTTTGTTCTAGAAAATATAATTTAATATAATTTGTATAATTTAAAATAATTTTTTTAATATAATCTAGAAAATATAATTAAATATAATTTGATGAAGTTAATACCATGAAAAGGTCATAAGACCTCCCAAAATCCCGAGAACGAGTAAAAATATGACAGAATCTTAATTTCTTAATTCATTCATCAGAGGTCATACATACACACACACACACACACAAACCCTCTCACAGACACACACATCAAACTTATAACACCCCTCCGTTTTTTGTGTCGGGGTTAAAAACAAAGTAACTTACTCCATGACCATACCTTACACATTTATTATTAGTAACTAGCTTTTGCCCGCGGCTTCGCTCGCGTGAAATTCGTATTTCAAAGGAAGAACTAAGGGCGAGCTGGATTCAGGTACTTAAACGATAAACCGTCTCGAAGAAAGTGAGTAACTTTTTGAGGCCGAAGGCGGAGTTGCGTTCAGGAAGACGATAAACCTTCTCGAAGACAGTAAGTAACTATGGGCGAGGCCGAAGGCCGAGCTGCGTTCAGGATGAGGGTACCCTTTTCGAAGAAAGTAAGTAATAGAAGGCGAGGCCGAAGGCCGAGCTGCGTTCAGGAAAACGATAAACCTTCTCGAAGACAGTAAGTAACTATGGGCGAGGCCGAAGGCCGAGCTGCGTTCAGGATGAAGGTAACCTTTTCGAAGAAAGTAAGTAACAGAGGGCGAGGCCGAAGGTCGAGCTGCGTTCAGGAAAACGATAAACCTTCTCGAAGACAGTAAGTAACTATGGGCGAGGCCGAAGGCCGAGCTGCGTTCAGGAAGACGATAAACCTTCTAGAAGACAGTAAGTAACTATGGGCGAGGCCGAAGGCCGAGCTGCGTTCAGGAAGAGGATAACCTTTCCGAAAAAAGTAACAGAGGGCGAGGCCGAAGGCCGAGCTTCGTTCAGGAAGACCATAAACATTCTCGGAGAAAGTAAGTTACAGAGGGCGAGGCCGAAGGCCGAGCTGCGTTCAGGAAGACGATAAACCTTTTCGAAGACAGTAAGTAACTATGGGCGAGGCCGAAGGCCGAGCTGCGTTCAGGAAGGGAATAAACCATCTTTAATAAAGTAAGTAACAAAGGGCGAGGCCGAAGGCCGAGCTTCGTTCAGGAAGACGATAACCTTTTCGAAGAATGTAAGTAACAGTGAGCGAGTCCGAAGACCGAGCTGCGTTCAGGAAGACCATAAATCTTCTTGAAGAAAGTAACTTCTTTGTTACTTACTTTCTTCGAAAATGTTTATCTTCTTCCTGAACACATCTCGGCCTTCGGTCTCGCCCATAGTTACTTACTGTCTTCGAGAATGTTTATCCTCTTCCTGAACGCAGCTCGGCCTTCGGCCTCGCCCTTTGTTACTTGGTTTCTTCGAGAAGGTTTAGAATCTTCCTGAACGCAGCTAGGCCTTCGGCCTCGCCTTTTATTACTTACTTTCTTCGAGAAGGTTTATAGTCTTCCCGAACGCAGCTCGGCCTTCGGCCTCGCCATTAGTTACTTACTTTCTTTGAGTACGTTTATCGTCTTCCTGAACGCAACTCATTCACAAACTTTCGCGTTTATAATATTAGTAGGATGTATTTTGGGTAGGTTCGGAGTGAGGCCTGATTTTAGAAATTATTCCCAATTATCGGATGCATGCAAGTAAATCCGAAAGCAACAGCTAACAATATATAAATTTTTGAAATGTGTTAATTAAGCCCTTTCATTTGATCCCCAAGACGGCATCAATAAAAAAAATTTTTTTACGTCATGACTTTATGTCCTTTAGAGGGCGCCATGTACAATTTTATGGGACGTCACATAGCCTCTATCCAGCGTCAAGACGCATCCAACGATACCCCATTTGTCAAATTATGATAAGTGTTTCGAAGTTATGTATGAGGGAACAGATGAACATACATACATACATACATACATACATACATACATACATACATACATACATACATACATACATACATACATACATACATACATACATACATACATACATACATACATACATAATACATACATACATACATACATACATACATACATACATACATACCGGTCAAACACATCACTCTCATTTTCGCTTCGCCGTAGTCGGGTAAAAATAAGAATCTTTTCGCTAATAGTGCGCGCATACTACACTATGTACAATGTAATAAACATACGATCAAATAACTTAAATCAAATAGGAACTCCAGTTATCCAGTCCAATATCCGCTAACATCGACTTGCAACAACACTTTTACCTAAAATTTGTTTGGTTTGCACCTAAAATTAATCACATAAATACCTAATGAAGTAAACCTCTGGCTCGAGACAATGCATACACACACCGCGCTCGGCCAGACCGCACCCCGCGCCGCGCGCGCGCCCGCGCCTCCGCCGCCGCCAGCCTCCGCATGATAGCAGCTACAAACCGCCGCCGCCGCACCGCGCCGCTTTTATTTCGATTCGATTTGTATGGGAGCCACATCTTAGCGTAGCCGGAAGTGAATTTTAGTTAGCCTATCCTGTGTCCCGTATAGTAAAATGGGCTTGTACTAAGTTTCATCAAATTCGGATGATGGCTTAAGGAGTTATGGAGGAACATACATACATACATACATACATACATACAGAAAAGATTTCTAAAAATCGTCAATATAGCTTTAGTATCATATATAGAGGCTACAAACTCAATATTTCCTAAAACAAAGTAACTTACTCCATGACCATCCCTTACAGATTTATTATTAGTATTGATGATGTTAGTTTATTACCCTCCCATATATTTTCCCGACGAGTATTAAAATTACACGGATTTTTTTCTGAATTTATTTGCGTCTCCTGCTTGCCAAAGTTTGTACGAGTACCTGGCTATACGAAAAAGTCAAGTTATTATCTCTGATATTATGTAAAAAAAAAATATAAATTGAGGCTTCACTCAAGGAGATACGCAAGGTTGGAGCTAGGCACCCTTGAAATCTTCCAAATGAAGGTTCTATCTTCTTCTCGACTTCTTCGACGAACACTTTCTTTTACCCTACGGGACCCTTATTACTAAGCCGTCTGTTCGTCCATCCGTTAGCCAACAGCCGGTAGAAATTTTCACAGAATATTATGTGTTACCAGCTTTTGCCCGCGGCTTAGCTCGCATAGCCAAGTCCATCCTGAAGGTCTGTTCTAAATATTGATCAAAGATTTTTTTTAAATCGGACGAATAGTTTCGGAGATTACCTCCTACATCCAAACTTAAGAACTTACAAACGGAAGTCTCCGGTATGGCACCTACCTTCTCGGAGGTGATATTGGCTGGTTAGAGCATGTATGCACTGCATCTCTCCCCGTGCATGTCGTAAAAGGCGACTAAGGGATGTGACTCCCTTCTTATATAACTAGGTGGTAGGGTTTAACCCGCCCGGGTTGGTACCACCGCACTGAATGAAAGGTCGGTCGAAACGGCTATGTAAATAGTTTGTGTTTTCCGTCCAGTTCAGTGTAGCCGGCACGACTGAAGGGAAGCGCTGACGTGGCACCAAGTTCAACCCGGTGTTATGGGCTGACATCACGGATGTTGTAGGTGATGTAGCCAACCGTGTCAGTTTCAATAAAAAAAAAAAAAAAAAAAAAATTTGCTTTGGCCCCTCCGACTCAGCCACCCATACGGGATTACATAAAAAAAAAAAACAAACATTGCCTCTTTATTTATTTATTTCTTTATTCACACATCTTTTTAAAATAAGCTTGTACATATTAAAAACCTAACATTAAAAAAAAATCAAATATAATTATTAGTGTAGATTATAGCGGGTATACCTAATTACAAATAGTACCTATATAAAAAAAAGTTAAAAATCCATTGGTCCCTCGGCAAAGCCACCCATGTTGGTTTACATTAAAAAAATACCGCTCTTAGTCGAACTATAAAAATAAACTTTCTCCAAACCCCACCGAGTCTTCGATCATTTTCGACTACGCACGGAGTTGGGTATGACCAGTGTGTCCTCCCGGTTAAGACGTACGGGTGTGAAACGTGGACTCTGACGGTCGCTGTTGTCCAAAGGTTGAAAGTTGCCCAGCGAGCAATGGAGCGAGCCATGCTGGGAATATCGCTACGTGATATGGTGCGTAACGAGGCAATCCGCCGACGCACCAAAGTAGTCGATATTGGACACCGGGTGGCTAAGCTCAAATGGCAGTGGGCTGGGCACGTTAGCCGAAGAGACGATGACCGTTGGAGTAACCGTGTCCTACACTGGCGGCCGTGGACAGGAAAACGGAGTGTGGGAAGACCACCCGCCAGGTGGGACGACGACATCAAGTACGCCGGCGGAAATCAGTGGTTCCGTATCGCTGAAGGCCGGGAGGACTGGAGGAAAATTGGAGAGGCGTATGTCCAGCAGTGGACGCTTACACGCTGACTGACTGACTGACTGACTGACGGAGTTGGGTATCATTGTAAACAGTTTGAACATTTTATTTTAAAAATATACCTACTACCAGGCCCACGTAACTGCGCGCAGCTGCAAAGCAATAATGCACTTTACACTCGATCGTTTAGGTACATTTTCGCACGAAGCGATTGGCGACGTGATACATTAGGCTATTAAAGCCGAAGGTATGGAACTTTTTCTATGGAGTGATTTATCTGTTACGAAGTAACTATTAAGTAATCTGTGCTAATACCCTAAGGGGTTTAGAATTAAAAATAATTATATAAAAAATATAAATGACTTTTTCTGTAAAACCCGACTATGAAAAACGAAGAAAACGAAAAGCGTAGTACAAAATGTAGTACCTAGTAGTTGAGACGAATTAGAACGAACACAGATCCCGCCTACAGAATTGTCTACTTCGCTTAAAGTTTCACTTGCCTTGTTTTCTTAGTTTTTTATAGTCGTTTTTTTTACAATGTACACTTTTCGACAGATAAGTTGATGTCCCGTTTAAAGTTTTGAATTCTACGTGCAAGCTATTATGCTCACAGACGTTGCAGTCCGTAATTGCACCCTGACAGAAGCATCTGGCGCTCATTACTTATGAGGGTCTTAAGTCTGAGGATGAGCACTTAAGAGATATGAGGTTAAAATTCGTAATCCCTTGAGTCCTAACACTAGGTGTATGGCTCTCATACATCCTTAATCAATCTACTATCCAAACTGTACCTACTCCCTTTGAAATGAACTACTGATGAGGTGTGAAGTTGGCGCAAATTTCGGGTCAAGCACCTACCCGCACTTCATAGCAAAGAAAAATAAGGTCGCTTGGTAATCTGATCACCGTGTGAGAGGAAGGTACAAGGAATCGCCGTGCGATCTCCTGTCAATCCAAAGTCAAAGGAAACGTTTTCCAAACTCATCTTGGGCCGCATACCAGAGCACACAGTGGGCTGCAGCCCAGATCACAGTTGAACGCCGGGTGTGGTGAGTTCAACCCATATTTACCTTCATTTTCCGTTGTGAGAAACCGTGCTTCTTCAACGAAAAATCACAGCAAAGGGCAATAAAATAAAATTTGATTTATGGATACACTAGGTATAGACCAGTGGTGCTCAAACGGTCGATCGCGATCGACCGGTCGATTGCAAGAGGCTTTTAGGTCGAACACTGCAAATGTGTAGAGCAAAAAGTGTTTTGTAGGAACATCAAAGAAATTCATACAACATGTGACCAGTGGCGGCTGGTGACCTATGGGACTGGGTGTGCGCTAGCTACTTAGTACTATACCCAAACGTGAATCTAATGGATACCGCGGTCTTGACTTATTTGCAAAAATTATGTACCCACCCACCCAGCGTCCTAATTGCTCGAAGAACCAAAGCGACACTTCACTGCGCGCGCAGTGGCCACGAGCGAGCCGCGCCTCCCGCGCACCCGCGCGCGAGGCGTCGCCCGCGCCCGCCCGGCCAGACAGCGTGCGGTACTGTTAATGTTTGTGTCGCGTCGGTGTCGCGTCCTTGTCCTTGCCGCGCCGGGCAATGAAGAAAACTTCACAATGTACATGTTAACTGATGAAAAGTCGTTCAAACTGCTAAAAAACGGATTTGCAAAACATCCCGGCGCGGCGGCGCGGCGATTGTCGGTCGACCGACGCGTCACGCGACGACGGGTCTCGCCCCGAACTGAGAGGCGCGGCGGCGCGCCAAACAACGCCTGCCTAGCTCTTTGAGTGATTCCATTTTTTGACTTTAACTAAAATAGCGAAATATTTTCGTAACGCATTAATGTTTGTCGTAACATTCGAATATTTTATAAATTACCATTCGAATATGTATCAAATCGATATTCGAATAATTCAAATATTCAATTGCAAACTCGATCTGTTATATTATATATAAGAAACAACCCATATTCCAAAAATGGACTTGCCTGTCGAGTCGTGCAACAGTGTATAGTGCGCGGGACGGATCTCGGCGTGTCGTCGCCGCAGCGGGCGACCCGCCACGCGAATACACTATACAAGTACGGTGCGGGTGCGAGGGAGAACACTGACGAACCGCTGCGGAGGCGACACGCCGAGATCCGCCCCGCGCATTATACATACATGTAGGTACTTAGCGCTTGTGTGTATCTTCGACCCAGAGTTTGGATCGCCCCCGCCGCGCCCGCGCGCTCCCGCCCGCACGTGCCCGCGGTCGGGTTCACGATCTCGGCTTACTTCGGCTCATCGTCGGCTGGCTCGGTCGCGACGTGTCGCATGCGCGTCTATCCACAATATACTGTCCTTCTTTTTCCGTCGTGTGTCACACGCAGAACGCAACCTTGTTCCACACATAATCGTATGAAGAGTGTTTTGTTTCACGCGGCGGGGCAGCGGCGTTAGACATTTTCTCATAGTATCAATACAAGAGACGTTCGCGGTGTTTTCTAATGCACTCGGCGGCGGCGGCGAGCTCGGCGGCGCGGCGATGCGTAGTATGTAGTACGTATTACGTACAGCAAAATCGTGTCTTGTTGTCTAGGAAATAGGAACGAATTCAGTTTGATATTTTTACTTCGATCGGTGATATTCATGGAAATGTTTAATATTTTAATTTGTTTATTTCTTTCGGGTGAAGGCGCTGTTTTTAACCGACTTCCAAAAAAGGAGGAGGTTCTCAATTCGTCTGTATGTTTTTTTTTTTTATTTTTTTTTTTATTTTTATTTTTTTGTATGTTTGTAACACGATTTCTCCGTCAATTGAGGGCCGATTTAGAAAATTCTTTTTTTGTTAGTTAGGTCATACTTCCGAGGTGGTCCCATTTCAATTTTATCGAAATTGGTTCAGTGGTTTTCGAAAAATCAGCATAATACTATGGTGTGTGGTTACCTTCAGCAAAACTTGTGATGTGGTCGTTTTCGGCAATTTTCAGTTTGATAAATTAGTATGGTGTGTGGTTACCTTCAGCAAAACATTTGTGATGTGGACTTATTCAGCAATTTGCAGTCTGACACATATGGCGAATAATTCTGTACCACTTCAATCGATTTCGATTATTCGATTTCGATTATTCTTTTTTATGTAATATTACTAAAAAGAATGAAATAAAAACTGTTTTAAAAAATATTAAACCGATTTCCAAAAAACAAAAAAAAAAAAACTAAAAAGTATTAAATACCTAATATTTTGAAATTTTCTCTGTCCTGTTGAAATACATGAATCGATATACTAGTGATACATATTCGGACCCTTGTTTCATGAATATTCTAAATTTGAAATTTTTTTATCTTTTCCGACCGGCGTTTAATTTATTATGGTACCTGGCCAGTACCTACTGTACCGAGTACCATCGAGCTGGTTTGATGATGGAGACAGAAGGTGGCCATAGGAACTCCTAAACTACACATGATAAACCCATCGTGTTTGGGCTCGTTGCATTTGTCTTCACGAGAAATTTACTTTAGACCTAAAAGATTCTCAATTCGACGGTATGTTTTCTTTTTTTGGATGTTTGTTACGCGATTACTCCGTCAATTGTGGGCCGATTTTGAAAATTCTTTTTTTTTTTATTTGAAAGGGGATAACCCTGAGGTTTTTGAAGTGAAAACTTCTTTAGCGGCTCTTGGCACTTTTTTAGGTGGGTAAAAATGTATAACTCGCGACATCGCGTCAGCGTCATTTTTAAAATGAAACCTTAAGTCATTGCGTTAAGGGTTAAGTTAGAGTGGCACGGGATCTGCCGGCACTCCCGGAGTGCAACTGTTAAGTAGGGTTCCGTAACACGTTTATGTCTGTCCATTCTACTAAGTTCTGCAAAATGAATGTAGGGTTCCGTAACATATGCATGTCTATCCGTTCTACTAAATTTTACAATTTTCAACCAAGGTCCTCCGACGGTTATTTTATAATAAAAGTAGGCTTCCGTAACACGTTTATGTCTGTCCATTCTACTAAGTTCTGCAACATCACCTACAACGTCCGTGATTTCAGCCCATAACACCAGTGCCATGTCAGTGCTTCCCCCTTTGATCGTGCTGACTACACTGAACTGGTCGGAAAACACAAACTATTTACATAGCCGTTTCGACCGACGTTTAATTCAGTGCGGTGGTACCAACCCGGGAAGGTTAAACCCTACCACCAAGTAAGATTACGAGGGAAGGGACTTACAGTTTTACGAGGAATCCGAACCTTGGTCAGCCTCCAACGGTCAGCGGTCATCTAAGTACTGACCGCACCCAGCGTTGCTTAAAATTCAATAGCGACAGTTGACTGTCTGCACCACTGAGCTATCGAAGCTGACGTGGTCCTATTTTAATTGGGTCAAGATCGGATTGGAAAGCGAGGCGGAATCGCGAGGCCGAAGGCCGAGCGATTCCGCCGAGTACATTAATAGCAAAAAATTACTAAAAAAAACTGTGAAATAAAAAAAAAGTTTTAAAAAACATAAAACCGACTTCCTAAAAAAAGTAAAACTAAAAAACTATTTAAAATAAAAATATAAAAACCGCCTTCAAAAATATATGAAATAAAAACCTAAAAAAAAAAACGAACCCTAGAGTTGAAGGCGGTGCTAAAGCAAGCAAAATGATGCATGAAAGAAAACATGAGCGGATGATAATATCCTTTGTGATTTGTGTAGCCTTTTTAGCACCGCCTTCAACTCTAGGGTTCGTTTTTTTTTTTAGGTTTTTATTTCATATATTTTTGAAGGCGGTTTTTATATTTTTATTTTAAATAGTTTTTTAGTTTTACTTTTTTTAGGAAGTCGGTTTTATGTTTTTTAAAACTTTTTTTTTTGTGGTAGTGCGGCGCACGAGTGCACTTAAGGGCCAGCCGCCACTGCATGTGACCAACATTTTCCGGGTGGACAAGGACTATCAAGCCCTTACATGACTATATTCAAATCAAAACAAACGTGCAGTTCGCATAATAAAGTTTTATGGCTCAGTGAAGGGAATCTCCCTTCACTTAGCCATAAAATTTTGTTGTGCGAGCTGCACGTTTGTTTTGATTTGAGAATAGTAACAAATATAAAGGATGTAATAGCTTTCAATTCAAACAAAAATTATTACTACAAATTATTGAACATCGAAAACTTTTGGTAAATTATATTACACTACTACTAAAATCGGAGTCATTTGTTTTTTCAGAAAAAAATTGAACTGAATATTTTTTGTGATAAAACTATGGGAATGTTGGTTTTATTTGGGATAATGATCAATCGCAGAGTTATTTAGGCTACCAATAAAACAAATTTAACAATTATATTTGCAAATTTGTTGTCCTAGTACCTAAAAATGTTGTAGGAGAGTGTTTTTCAAAAAATGCTCATATCATAAAAAACCAATGACTCCGATTTTTTTTCTTATTTTTCCCAGCGTAGTCATAAACTGGCCTGCTGCCTGCTCCCTGGTTACCGCTTGACGTTGAGTTTTGGGACACGTTGTATAATTATATTACAAAATATATTGTGCATACAGTCTCGGGTCCTTCACGCCGGCAAAACAAAATGGACTGCATGCGGCCAAATGTTGGTAACAAGTAATTGTAAGGCAATACCGCTTCTAGGCTTTTATTTCCATAGAGAAGCTGGCCCCTATTCCACCCTTTACGTATAGGCTATTGATTGCTATAGATGTGGTTCCAATTAGTGCCAGAGCATAGTAATCTGATAGTGAATTGGTCAGACGCAACGTAACGCAACGCAACCTGATAGTGAATTGGTCAGACACTGGATATAAGATATCATTATCCGGCATCCAACTGCCCGAATACGCCGGATACCGGATAGTGGCGGATATCCGCTACATCTTCAACGTTAAATTGGATACTTTGGATGGCTAATATGAATTAATTCTTTTCTTACATGTTTTTAGGGTCCCGTCGCAAAATGCAAAAAAAGGACCCTTATAGGATCGTATTTAATTAATTGTATTTGCACATAAATATTTTAGCTATAAAAGTGGTTTTTTTTATATATAAAACTAACTAACACAATATTATTTCGTAAAGTTTTGTTATGTGAAAATCGCGACCTCTCTCTTATCTTAAATTTTTATAAATTTATCACGGCCCCAAATCGACCATATACTATTTGTATTATAAATATGAATACATTTATAATCTAATGATTAATGATACATTTTTGTATATATCCCGTGAGATACAGATGTCTCGAAAAATCAAAACTTTCTCCCAAACACTTTCCCACTTAATTTTTTTTTAATTTCACTTTTTTAGGGTTAGACAGACAGACAGACGGCGTAGGCTTAGTAATGGGGTCCCGTACCGGATACGGAACTCTAAAAACTATTTTGACATAAATTTTGGATAATTAATTATACAAATTATTATAAGTCAGATAATAAGAATTATAAGGATAAGCATTTACAGAAACAAGTGTGATTTTGCACTATTTTTAATACAAACCTAAAATTTGCCCTCGCGTAAAACAACAAGGTAGGGACTTGCGTGCAAGCAAGCTGCGTGCGTGGCTGCCTCATTTTTTATCGTTCATTTCTTGTGCAAATACAATTACAAACGCTAATGGATTACCGATTAAGATATAAGAGTACCGGGGCTTGCGGCGTGTGGGGGGGGAGGGGGGGAGAGGGGGGCTGCACGTCTTATAAATTGAGCGAAGTGACCGCCCACTTTATAAAGCACGATATACATTGTGCATTTTCGTTCGAAAAGGTCGATGTATTAAAGTTCAACTACACGATGATCAGGTTCGCAGTGGAAAATTATCCAATAATTTAAAAAACCTCTACGCTGCCTCGATTTTTACGAAAAATATCCAAGAACACAATGCAATGCACACCACACGCCGTATCCCGACAATCGGGGTAAGCAGAGTAATTGGTGTTATGCCGCAAATACACTGGTAAATTACAGCACAACATCGACCACCACGTTTAGTAAAGTATTCGGACAAAGATAACTATCAGACAGCAAGTAAGGCACGAAGGCCCACCTGCTGCATGAATAGGTGGAAAGACTGCGCCATGGTGAGAGGTGGCGAACCTGTCGCCCTTTTGCACGGCGTCTTGTCCTTATCCTTTAGTCGCCTTTTACGACATGCACGGGGAGAGATGCAGTGGGACTATTCTTATTAAGTACCGACCCCACACAGTACCTTTTCGAGAATACTAGCTTTCGATTTAAAAAACCGCATCGAAATCAATACAACCGTTACGCCGTCGCTCGGCGGACACAGACAGACAGACAGACAGACAGACAGACAAAGCTTCTATAAACTTCAACATCCAAATGTTTGCGAAAATCAGATTCTCAACGGAGATGGTATACATGCAAAATTTTCTCTAGAAAAACTTTTTCAGAAATATAAGCACTAAAATAAAAATACTTATTACTCCATCGAGACGAATGTGAGTTCTCTCAAACTTATCCTACTTCGAAACCCATCAAATAGTTTGAGCATTATGCACTATGGGGAACAGAAGTGTGTGTACTTGCGAACTTCGACTTGAAAAAATAGCATAATTAAGATTTCTACGCGACAGAAAAAAAATTATATCAAAAATTTTACGACCTGTATTTTCTTAAAGAACGGTGAACAAATTAAGCTGTCATGAATATCTAATAAGTGCGGCGTACATAAGCTATGACCTCATAATGGAGTTGGAGTGACGTAGCGCACTGCAGTAATAATTGCAGTGGGTTACTCACGCTTACACGTAAATAATGCCCCATTTACATTTATGGAACTTCGTTACTATCCGGCGGGTATCGGTGATGAAGAATATGAAGGTCATGCATATTATGGCGATAAAAGCTATTTGTATGGTGACGGAGGTGATGAAGGCGATGCATATAGTGATGAAGGTAATGATGGTGATGACGTTGAAGGGGAGAAATTGCAGAATTAAAAATCTATTCAGTTGCATTCTCAGACAGTTTTAGAACAAAAGTACAAATTCAATTCAAGGTACTTACCTTCTCAATTCACCCAGGCATATTCGGTTGAGTAAATTAAGGCCTATAACTCAACGTCAGGGAGATACAAGACAATGCAGTTGCTATGAAGTAAATCAATTTGCAAGCAAGCCAAGACACAAATCACCTTCAGCAAAGAACTAAATAACTAGACATCACTTGTCGAGAAAGTGAGAATTGTCCAAGTGCAAGGACGGAACTCGGTACTCATTGACAAACCTACCGACATACTTTACTAGGCACCCAGCGGTGGCACTAGCGGCTGGTTCAAGGTCTCTTTCACTCACTCACTGAAGACAAACTGAGAGCAGAAATAGCATTTCAATATGGCGCGTTCAGTTACGGGTTTGGCCAGATGCCTAGCTAAGAATGTCGGAATTTATTTTCTGTACGATGTAAATTTAGTGTATGCGGACCAACTGTTCGGACCAAGTGTCGATCGCACCACTGAGCTATCGAGACTGACAAAGTGTCAGTGTTTTCCTTACTCGTGTTAGTATAATATGATAAAGTCCTTTCTGCATATGTAATCCCTGGATCCTCATTATTATGTAAGGCGTCTCGTGCGCTCCTCGCGCGGTCGCATTACGAGTTACATACATTAACCCACTGATTACACATTTCCATAATAATGTCCCAATATTCCACAATGCCGACAGTAGCTGACGGTCGTGAGATTAAGGTCGTGCTTCGTTTTCGTTCGAAAGTTCAATAGCCGTGCAGCCTGTCATCCAGTTCATTGTAGCCGGCGCGCCCAAAGTGAAGCACTGACGGTTACTCTTTTGGTAACAAGGTAGAATATATGGAATGTTATTTTTATGGCAACAGACATGGATGGCAACACCCGTGCTGTCAGCCCATAACACCTTGGTGAACTAGGTGCCCCGTCAGTGTTTCCCTTTGGTCGTGTCGGCAACGCTGAACTAGACGAAACACGAACTACGAGTATTTACATAGCAGTTTCAACCGACCTTCATTCCGTGTGGTGGTACCAAACCGGGTGGGTTAAGCCCTATCCCCTTGTGAGAAAGAAGGGAACGACCCTACATATTTACGTGGAATCCAAAACGCGGTCAGCCATCCAAGTTCTGGCCGTGCCCAGGTGTGCCGAAGGACCAATGGTGCAGTCGGCAGAGCCAAAAACACCACTCTTCGCGAAACCACGCTCAGTGAAGCACCATGCCAGCAGATTTCTGAACGGCGCGCCCAAAGTGAAGCACTGACGTGGCACCTAGTTCACCAAGATTTTATGGGCTGATATCTTTGGTGTGTAGCCAACCGTGTCTGTCTCCGTAAAACTCTTTTAATAAGTGCACTTTTTTTTGGAAAAGAATTGTCCCATATTTTTTTTTATGGAAACTGACACGATTGGCTACATCAACTACAACATCCGTGATGTCAGCCCATACATCGGGTGAACTAGGTGCCATGCCAGTGCTTCCCTACGGTCGTGCCGGCTACACTGCATATATCATAGCGATGAGCGACCCTGTATGAGTGGCTGCGTCAGAGGGCCAGACAGAACATGTGTGTTCCCTTGGCATGGCATCTAACTCCAGCCGAAACATGGAGCCATAAACATTACAAGTTTATGTGATGCCGTGCGTGGCCCTCGTTAATGAAGGAAGGACGAACCGACAGTCAGTATAAACTGTACTACCAAGGGGAATGTCTGATATGGCACCTACCTACGGCGAAGAATATGCGATGAACTAACATCACGTGTGTAGTAAGTAAGTGATGAGATGACAGCCAACCATTTTTTTTTTATGGAAACTGACACGATTGGCTACATCACCTACAACATCCGTGATGTCAGCCCATACACCGGGTGAACTAGGTGCCATGCCAGTGCTTCCCTTCGGTCGTGCCGGCTACACTGAACTGGACGGAAAACACAAACTATTTACATAGCCGTTTCGACCGACCTTTCATTCAGTGCGGTGGTACCAACCCGGGCGGGTTAAACCCTACCACCTAGTAATATGAGAAGGGAGTCATATCCCTTAGTCGTCTTTTACGACATACACGGGGAGAGATGCAGTGGGGCTATTCTTTTAAAGTACCGGCCCCACACGTTACATTAAAAAAGTTCAGATATTTTAATACAATATTTAGTTTCAGCTACGGAAGCGGAACCCTAGAACCACAGACAGCCCTCGAAGCTTAACTGAAACAAATGATTTATGATTCTTCCAGCAATTACGGAGCGAGGAGCGAGTTAGCAACAATAGAATACGTTTTGTGGAACTGCTCGCAAGAAAGTTGGCCGAGCTAACTAGATTTCAACTTTGGGCGCTACAGGCAAGATATACAGGTTGTACCAGGATAGGTTTGAGAAAGTTCAGGAATAGAAAGTACTCATTTTTAGAAGAAAAAAATCCTTATCACTCAAATCGAAATTCCGTTGTTTTTTTTTGTCATACAAAAGTTGGAAATTTTAATAAAAACTCGATGGACAGTGAGACTGGAGAGTGCAGTGGACTAATTCAGTCCTCTTTTTCTTTTGAGGTCATTGAACTTTCAGTGTTTGGAATTTACCTACACGCAGTTCAAATTATGCTACCTAGTTATGTGTGCAACCTACCCATTTTTATTCATGAGTTAGAATTTATTTTTTATTTACTAAAGGCGGACGTTAACCATCCACCAAATCTTGAAGAATAGATTTTCACCAAAAAGTACTGTAAAATGATCGAATCTGGGAAAAAGTTTCAGAGCTTTTCGTCTTCAAATATGGGCCCCTTTCGAACCCTGAAGTTTCGAAAACCTATCCTGATACACCCTGTATAACTTTTGGCTAAGCGCTTGTCAAACAATCAATACACTACACGCTCTTGTCTGTTTGAAGGCTTCCGTTTAGCTAAAACATATTTTTGTAATATTTCTATTGATTTGACAGTATTATTGATAGGGAACTGGCATGGGTGGCTGTGCCCAACAGTCAGTCGAATGATGACAGCCAATAACACCACTCCTCGCGAATCCATGCTTAGTGCGGCATCATGTCATCTATAGAGCGGAAAAAGAGGTCATCAGACAATTTGTTCTCATGCCTTTTGAAGCCAGAATAAAAGAGGTACATTCAGACATTTTATCAGCCTCGGTAGCTCAGTGGTTCGGTCGGTCGACTGTCGGTCGTGATCATAAGCACACCTGGGCGCGGTCAGTACTTGGATGGGTGACAGCTCGACCGTTGGAGGCTGACCGTGGTTCGGATTCAAGGTGAAACTGTAGATTCAATCCTTCTTAGTTCTTACCATACTAGGTGGTAGGATTTAATTCGCCCGGGTTAGTACTACCGTACTGAATGAAAGGTCGGTTGAAACGGCCATATAAATGGTCCTAATTTTCCGTCCAGCTCAGTGTAGCCGGCACGACCGAAGGGAAGCACTGACATGGCACCTAGTTCACCAAGGTGTCGCTGAAGATGGGCTGACATCACGAATGTTAGTAGAAGATGTAGCCAACCTTGCCAGTTTCCATAAAAAGAAAACGAAAATAAAAATATATATCCCACAAAAGACCTCTACCATTCATTATGAACCGAGAGATAGCACCCCATTAATTTTGTCAACATGGTTCGCCTAGCCTAGTTTCTGTGTCCGCTTTGTCACCTCTCAGTCACACAGGTCCCTGGGGAACGCTTTGAGGGAATGAGGCCGCTGAGACTGAGTGCGATGCATCCGCTTAATTGGACACAACGGTTTCTCTTTGAATATGTGAGGCTGGCGGCGTGGTCAGCTTTCAGCGAACGCTGCAATGCGTTTACCGTACCATGCCTCACTTCTGAATACATCAGACACCTCCACTTTGAAATTGGAACATCAAACAAGTGAAATCAATACTGTTTACGATTCGGTAATTTCAGGATCGCCCAAGGTCAAATTTTGATCCAATATTCAGACGATAATTCTGTGCGAAATTTCGGAACGAAATGAGTTTCTTGGAAGGGTCCACTCTGCCAAGAAACTCAATGTCTCAAACAACGATATCGAGATAATAATTATCGCCGTTGGCGAAGTACGTTTGTTTATACCGATGAGAGAGATTGAATAAGGAGGATATCGCGCAGGGTTCATTTTTGTTAATTCACACACACACATACCATACGCTGCATTCCGACAATCGGGGTGCGCACAGTAGTCGGTGTTGTGCTGCAAGGACTCTGGTAAATTACAACACAACACCGACCACCACGTTACTCAAAGTATTCTAACAATATAACTATCAAACAGCAAGAAAGGCACCAGACCCACCTGCAGCATGACTCGTTGGAAGGACCGTGCCAAGGTGAGCGGTGGCTAGCCATCTTGTCCTTTTCCCTTAGTCGCCGTTTACGACATGCACGGGGAGAGATGTAGTGGAACTATTCTTTTTAAGGCCTCACACGGTATATCAATTCACCCAATCGTTTGTGCTAACAACAGAATATTCCATTTTATCAACGGTAAAACGAGCAGCTATAATAAAGGGGCAGACAAAGGCGGTGAGAGCCAACTGCAGTTTATTGAATAATCCTTCTATTTTTCCAATGCGCTTATCAGTTTTGTAATTCAAATGCCCTATCCCGACAGGTTTGGCGAGCTGCCAGCTGTGCCTCGCAGTAGCAGCACCACAGGCGCCATTCAGGAAACTATATTCAGCATTGCATATTATTTGACCGAGCTCAAATTTGTCCCCTAAGGTCCACCAAAAAATATTTATGACGGACAGAATCCGGAATTGCCTTGTACCTAAGTTTCACTCCGTAGGTGTAAACCTCACAACTCCAATTTGGCATTTTTTTTTCCTGAAATTATATATCTTTTATCAACACAAAAAGAGTGATCTTCAGCCTGGACATATCTCCCCCAAAGGTCAAGTTTGAAGGGAAGGTGGTGCTATATTGACACACACGTCTGAAACACCACCTCAGACTCGCCTCTCTGTTTGCTCTTGTCTCGGGTTATAAATGATGTGGGCGATGTAACTTTTATTCCAAGCTCCGACCGACGGCTCAGCGGTTCGATAAGAAGCCAATATGAAAACAGAGCGCTCCGTGGGAAGCCTAGTTATGGCGTCTTGTCATGCGAAAAGTCTGAAGATCGAAACGTCCTTGGTCGGTGGAACTTTGTTATAGGAAGAACTTTGTCTTGAGGCTCTATAGTCGCAAAGGAAGTTAATTTAAAGTTAATGAAAAATAATTCATTTTATGTATGTACTTACTAATAAGAATGAAAACCTAAGCAGAGAAAAAATAAGTACGCCTAGAATATGAATAAAGACGCTATACCAGAGCCTAAGCTAAACAAAGAAAAAAATGCTCGTAGAAGCAAAGAGATTTTGATACGTCATTGCGTAGAAGTCGAAAATATGTCGCTATTCAAAAACCTAAGCGATACAAAGAAAAATAGGCAAAGACGCCGAAAAACTCATTACCAAAACTTAACCCATTAAGTACCACTGTTCCCATTTGGGACATTTAACTTTTTGCTGAATACCAATATATTTTAATTTTCTTTCCTAAAATCATTGTGTCGTCTCACGATCTATCTGTAAAACCCACTCTGACTCATTTGGAGCTGTCAATTGAGACGTCACAGGCGAACTACACAGTCGTGTCGGTCGATTGCAGAAATTGGACTTTGCTAATTTTGTAACTTCATGCTGAACCGTAAGTATTCCTATTTTCTTATTATATCTTGCTATGTAGTTCTTAGATGTGAGAACAAAAACAGAAAATACAAGAAAATGTGTGTATTGCATATAGTATTTAGTTATTTATTGCTGTTCCCAAACCCACGATGGAACAATAAATTATTATGTTTATTTTTTTTCAGGGGCATCGTGGCATTATGTCTATGGCATGTGGCGAGTGCGAGGACATTGATCATGATATTTTGGAGGGCCATAAATTATTAGAGATGTTCTAGGTGAAGTAGAACTTCAGTACGTGTCGACGAATACAGAAGGACCTAACTGTACTTCAGCTACGCCGCCTCCGTCCAAGTGTTTGCGTTCAGAAGCCGTTCCTCTGTTCATGTATCATCCCTCCAAGGGTAGGATGAGAAGTGTTCCCGCATCCCATCCCAGTATGGTACTGAGGGGGCGCAGATGGCACCGTGGAGCCCACTAAACAATGATCAGAAGAGGCAAGCGGGGTTCTCGCTATGACTATATCCAGTGGGGACGCGTCGTCAGCAGAAGATCCAGCAGAGAGAGTTCATGGCCGTCTATATCTGTTCGTCTGGTGGGTTGGTCTACCAGTTGAGACAGGTCATGCGTCAGGGCGAAGTCGTAGGCGGCTCTCACCACAAAGTCGATTCTCCTGGAGCCTAGCCAGTAGCCACGCCTCGTGATGGGCATTGAAGTCTCCAAGAAGAACCAAATCCGCGATGGGGAACCGCTCTTGGACTGCCGCTCCACTCAGGTACTCAAATAACTGAGATGTCCCCTCATCGTCAGAGCGAATTAGTTGATAAATTAGAACGGATGCAGAATGCCTGCATTCGATATATCTTTAATCTAAGAAAATATGACCATGTCTCAGTCTACCGGAAGGAACTCAAGTGGCTTAAAATACGGGATCGACGCAATCTACACATATTAACTTTTCTGTACAAATGTCTAACGAATCCCGTGACACCCACGTACATAAAAAATATGTTCTCTCTTCTTGCTGGCCATGGAGTCCCTCTGAGGTCAACATCAACCAACTTATTATTAATCCCGGAACACAGGTCTGAATTTATGTCTCGCTCATTCTCTGTTCATGCTCCGCGGCTCTGGAATGCATTGCCTGAGCCCATACGCAGTGCACAGAGTGTGCACATTTTCAAATCACGCCTGAGGGAACATTACCTGTCGCAACAGTAATCTGTTCTCCTTCGATCCCCGTCCACGGTTGCCATTGTTTTATTGATTCATAAAGTGTTTTTATTGCTTTTACTTTTCTGTTTTCTGTAGGTGCGTACAATTTGGGACTTGTTCGCTGTGCCCCATTATTATTAGTGCCCTTAAATCTAATGGGTGAGCTGGAAGAGATTGCCATAGGGCAATAACCTCACCCATTGGATGAAGGAAAGCAAAAGAAACTATGTACTTATCTATAAAATGTTATTTAGCTAGATTTTTTCTTCAAAATTGTTATTTATTTGTTATTGTTTTTAGTTATTATCTAGTTTTATTATTTCTGTGTGTTTTGTTATATTGTTTTTATGTCTTCTTTTCATCCAATAAACGGTTATATTATTATTATTTTATCCATTTATTTCCACATTTCTTTTTATACAAATTTTACATTTTTTTTTTTTTAATTAAAACCTAAAATTAATATAAAAACAAACGGAGTTTCCACCACCGGCGGCGGGGCGAGCCCGGCTACCGATGGTCGGGTATTAATTATTAATTATTATTATCGCCAGAGTGCGAGCCATGTTGGACAGAGGAACATGGATCATGGATTGATGGAATACGAAAGTTGATGTCCTGCAGCCGTACTCCATAACTCAGTATGAACAATGTTATTCACGCGTCATGTGCTAGAGAGAACTCCCGACGGTAAAAAAAGAAGGCGTTTCGTATGTAAAAAAAATCCAGAAAGCAGTTTGTTGCCTGAGGCAAGGGAATACATGTGATTGTTTCATAGAATACCATAGTACTTGTTTGTAACTTTCATGTTATGTAAGTATCAATGTTCCCATTTGGGAACAGATAAAAACTTGCTTATAAATTATTTATTTTATTTCACAATAATTTTTTTTATATTTTTCTTATAATAGTTAAGGTATAAGGTTTCCTAAAATGTAAGTTGCAAATTTAGATAAAATTTGGTACTTAATGGGTGCGAGACAAAGAAAAAAATGCTCATAGAAGCCGAAAGTCCCTACCAAATTTCAGGTTTTAGATTATGAAAACCGGCGAAGCATACAAACACAAAATCCAAACCTTGTCGAAACGATCCCCGTCATTACCCTTTAATATATTCAAAGAAATCCTGTACGTTTTCCGACCTATCCAAACTTAACACAGCTCGTCCGAAAAAGGATAGGTTTAAAGGATGGCGAACGTCTGTAAATACGAAAATACAAGAGTCAACATAACCTGTCCCGAGCGGGGTTGAAATCGTCGACCTTCCCATTCACAGGTATGCGTATTCTAAAGGCTCAATTCAGTGAGTGGGATCGGGCTTCCTTTTATTTAAAATTTATACTTATGTCTCTGTAAACGCTGAAATACGCCTGTATACAGTGGGTACTTTTACTAAAATATGAAACACTAGCTGTTGCCCGCAGCTTCGCTCGCGTGAAATTCGTATTTCAAAGAAGAGTGACTAAGGGCGGGGCCGACGGCCGAGCTGGGTTCAGGTAAGTGATAAACCTTCTCGAAGAAAGTGGGTAACTAAAGGCGAGGCCGAAGGCGGAGTTGCGTTCGGGAAAACCATAAACCGTCTCGAAGAAAGTAAGTAACTGAGGGCGAGGCCGAAGGCCGAGCTGCGTTCAGGAATAAACCTTTTCGAAGAAAGTAAGTAACAAAGGGCGAGGCCGAAGGCCGAGCTGCGTTCGGGAAGACCATAAACCGTCTCAAAGAAAGTAAGTAACTGAGGGCGAGGCCGAAGGCCGAGCTGCGTTCAGGAGGACCATAAACCTTCTCGAAGAAAGTAAGTAACCGAGGGCGAGGCCGAAGGCCGAGCTGCGTTCAGGAAGACGACAATCCATCTCTAAGAAAGTATGTAATTAAGGGCGAGGCCGAAGGCCGAGCTGCGGTCAAGAAGAGGATTAACTTTTTCGAAGAAAATAAGTAACAAAGGGCGAGGCCGAAGGCCGAGCTGCGTTCGGGAAGACCATAAACCTTCTCGAAGATAGTAAGTAACCGAGGGCGAGGCCGAAAGCCGAGCTGCGTTCAGGAAGGCCATAAACCTTCTCGAAGAAAGTAAGTAACTGAGGGCGAGGCCGAAGGCCGAGCTGCGTTCAGGAAGACGACAAACCATCTATACGAAAGTATGTAATTAAGGGCGAGGCCGAAGGCCGAGCTGCGTTCAGGAAGAGGATAAACCTTTTCGAAGAAAGTAAGTAACCAAGGGCGAGGCCGAAGGCCGAGCTGCGTTCGGGAAGACCATAAACCTTCTCGAAAATAGTAAGTAACTGAGGGCGAGGCCGAAGGCCGAGCTGCGTTCAGGAAGACGATAAACACTCTCTAAGAAAGTAAGTAATTAAGGGCGAGGCCGAAGGCCAAGCTGCGTTCAGGAAGACCATAACCCTTCTCGAAATAAGTAAGTAACTGAGGGCGAGGCCGAATACCGATCTGCGTTCACGAAGACGACAAACCATCTCTAAGAAAGTATGTAATCAAGGGCGAGGCCGAAGGCCGAGCTGCGTTCAGGAAAACAATAAACCATCTCTAAGAAAGGAAGTAATTAAGGGCGAGGCCGAAGGCCGAGCTGCGTTCAGGAAGAGGATAAACATTTTCAAAGAAAGTAAGTAACAAAGGGTGAGGCCGAAGGCCGGGCTGCGTTCGGGAAGCCAATAAACCTTCTCGAAGAAAGTAAGTAATTAAGGGCGAGGCCGAAAGCCGAGCTGCGTTCAGGAAGACGATAAACCATCTCTAAGAAAGTAAGTAATTAAGGGCGAGGCCGTAGGCCAACCTGCGTTCAGGAAGAGGATAAAATTTTTCAAAGATAGTAAGTAACTATAGGCGAGGCCGAAGGCCGAGCTGCGTTCAAGAAGAGGATAAACCTTTTCGAAGAAAGTAAGTAATATTTAAGTATAGTAAACTAATTAAGAACCTCTTTGTATACTACATTTGTGGTACGGCTCTCATCTGCGAATATCACCAGATTGCTTGCGGAACTGACTCTCGAACAGGCCACATAAAACTGTCCGTGAGAAAAGCAGTCCTATCTTAAGTCCACTCCGGCCATCTGCAGCGTTTGCCCCTGAGCTTTATTTATAGTCATAGCGAAACAGACTTTAAGGGGGAACTGCAGTATTTTTAACTCAAATGGGTATTCTGACGGTATTAAAGGTATTCGAGGTATGAATACCCTGAAACATCTCATTGTTTATTTATGATGAGTAGCTCAATTCAAATTTTCAAGTTCCTACCTTTAAAAAAACCGATACTCCCTTACAACATTTCGCCCCTCATTTCCCCCCCTTAAAATGTGGAAATCCAAAAACCCTGAAACATGTCATTATTTATTTATGATGAATAGCTATAATTATGATTTTCAAGTTCCTAACTTTAAAAAAACCGATACTCCCATACAAACTGTCACCCCGCATTTCCCCCCCCCCCTTAAACTCTAAATTTCCAAAAATCCTTTCTTATCGGGTGCTTACGTTATAAAATAAACCTATATTCCAAATTTCAGCTTTCTAGACTTAGTAGTTTTGGCTGTGCGTTGATAGATCAGTCAGTCAGGACAAACAATTTTATAAGTATATAGATAGATTGGCTTTTAGAGATAGACATAATTATTAGACATTTTATACAGCCAATATTAGACAGTCAATGCGTAAGTGGGAATAGTATAGTACTTATTGGCTGACCTTTCCTGCTGAAGACAAAAGCTGATGTTTCTTATTTTCATACTGGCATTGAACTTATTTCATTCACTTGCTGTAAATCACTGATTAAAATATGGTTCTCATAACTAAGTCCGTTTAACCCAATCCGCGATCGAACAGTCCCTTTGACAGGGTTCTACTAAATTTTAATAAATGCTGGTGAAAGGTCCTGTGTTTTTTACTGCAATACTGTATGTTTATTTTTGGAAAGTAAGTATCCCTTTTATTCTTCTGAGAACACAAGCACACGAAAACGACACCATCAAATAAAGTAAACTTGGTTCTCATTTGGAAAATTCCGTAACAATTTTCTTAAATGTCACTTCAAAGCTGATAAGACTCAATATGTTGACGATGAGTCGACGAACTCCTACTTTAATTCACTTAAATCTACAGGACTTGACATAGAGGCCGATTTCAACACATCCGATTAAGTAATGACTAACAGTTATCTGTCTGTGCCATTCCTTATACAGTTGACAGGAGTTAAGCGGACTAGGAGGACAGCTCATGGCGTATAATGCGCGCGGCGGATCTCGGCGTGTCGCCGCCGCAGCGGTTCATCAGTGTTCTGCCTCGCACCCGCACCGTACTTGTATAGTGTATTCGCGTGGCAGGTCGCCCGCTGCGGCGACGACACGCCGAGATCCGTCCCGCGCATTATACCTGGAGACGAATAACGTCATCTGCGATCGACAATATTATGGCTTTCCGCCAAACCAATCTGCAGGTGATCTCGTAGCGTGCGTCACTTGTCTTTTATCGCTTTTTAGGGCAATTGGCCCTTTACATTGCGAAGACACTTGACAGGACTTGGTACAACTCGCTCAAAATCTTCCGGTGTACGGACTGGCCTCTGTTATGAGTTATGAGGTCACCAACTTCCTACATGGGCATAGCATTCAGGTCCTAATAAACGGTTGCTCGTCGGACGCCATGTCAGTGAATGCCGGCGTACCACTGGGATCTGCGTTGTTACCTACACTGATTCTTCTGTATATCGATGATATACTACCACTCGGCAACATACATTGTTATCGTCCACATAACTCGTAAACTCTGGAACGCTCTCACTGCTCACATATTCCCTCCTAAGTACAATTTAGGGTCCTTCATGAATGGCCATGAATAGCAACCCCCGAAAGCGACCGAATAGCAATGGGCGTCGTTAGACACCTTATGGGTGGCTCTGCGCCACATATCGCGCTGTTACATTTTACCCGAAGTTGGTGAAATAGACCCTATAGAAGAAGGGGCTCCAGCTTTCCAGGAATATTGAATTCCGAAAATGTTAAAATATATTTAAAATAATGTTAACAACTGATCTATCTTGTTCGAACAAGAATGTTGGAAGGAATAAGATAAAATAATACATGAATAACATCATCTCGAAGTATTTTTTTTAAACGTTAACAGCACATTTTTGTTTATTGTTTGTTTGATCATTCATATGGCAGTTAGACTACATTCGAACTTGTCACAATTTGTGTTATCTTTGTAAATAGTTCGTGTTTTGCGTCCAGTTCAGTGTAGCCGGCATGAAATGAAGGGAAGCACTGGCATGGTACCTAGTTCACCCGATGTTATAGGCTGACATCACGGATGCTGTAGGTGATGTAGACAACCGTGTCAGTTTCCATTTAAAATCCGGTTCGATTACACCCACGAAGAAGAACCGGCATGATTTTTTTTATTCCTTTAATTCAGGTCGTCATTCACTACGTATTTATTGACTCCAGTTGATCACCGAAGCACGGCGACGTCAATGACACTATACACGGAATAAGCAGGTCCGTAAACATAAAAACAGCTAAAGTGATACCGTCTCGCATATCCAAACTCGTATTTATCGGGCTAGTTCGCCCTGGTGACATAATTCCCGGCATAGGGGTAATAAATAACTCGTCCGAGCCTAACAAAAGCGTACGCAATAAAATAATATAACCGCCGAAGGGCATATTTACTTTATGCCCTACTTTTCTCGAAGCATCTCCGGAGCAGAAAGTCCCGGGCGAGGCCCCCTTCAAGCACCTATTGACAGATTCATCAGACCCTTTCAAGACACTAACCGAGTACAATAAGCAAGTAAAACAGTCCTCGCCTTCTCTCCCTCTCTTTGGCTCCTATCTCGACTTATACGGATTTTTCCTCTTTGAAAATAGACCTTAAAGTCTTCGTAGAAAGATTCACTTTGATTTAAAGAGTTGAAGCGTTTCGTTCCACCTAATTAAGTCCACGGACGTCAGAAAGCATCCCCCCTTGAGTCGCGTCTCATAGTAGATGTTGAGCTAGCGTGATGTCGCATCGAGGTCGCTACTCGACGCTTTAGAAACGGAATATACGAAAGAATTCAAAAGAATGGCATCAACTCGACTAGCGGCCGGTGTTCGGCGCGGTCTTGGCGTTAGACTCTTGCTCTCAAGGTTCGAGGTTCGATGCCGGTCGATGTGCATAAATGAAATGTTCCGATTGAAAAATGTATGTACTACTGCTTCACCGTTCGGGACCGGTGCAAAGCTGTAGGTCCCTTCCCTTGCCCCTTACTTACCACCTGTAGGCTAAAATTTCAGCCGACTGGCGGCATTTTTCGTCACCTTCGGCTACAATGTAGCTGATAGTAACTGTATGAGAAATGTCGCTGTAACAACAAAATATCTGTTGGACTAGATGAACCTGGGGGTGATGAAAACGGGGGTGGGTTAGTATCACCGTACTAAAATCCTTTGTCTCTGCCTAACTCACTGGAAAACTGGCGTGGCATTATGTATGTATGTGTGACAAATAGCATTTCCAGCCTTTTAATCTTTTCGAAAGATACATACAATGTGGCTGAGGGAGTTCCGTCGAAGTTCAGTCCGACCTTTAAAGTTAGTGCAAACAGTGTTCGTTACGTTGACTTAATCTTTTTCTGTCGATTTTTTATTAGGAATACATTAACTAATTTTACTCGCTAGACGAACAATTTTACACTAAGTACCTACACAAAGATTTATTAATAGCTATGTATATTGGGGACCCAAATCAGTATAAGATTTTACTAGCTAGAAGCAATTTGTCAAAACATAAAATATATTTTTTTTTATGGAAACTGACACGGTTGCCTACATCACCTACAACATCCGTGATGTTAGCCCATAACACCGAGTGAACTTGGTGCCACGTCAGTGCTTCCCTTCGGTCGTGCCGGCTACACTGAACTGGACGGAAAACACAAACTCTTTACATAGCCGTTTCGACCGACCTTTCATTCAGTGCGGTGGTACCAAACCGGGCGGGTAAAACCCTACCACCTAGTACTATAAGAAGGGAGTCATATCCCTTAGTCGCCTTTTATGACATACACGGGGAGAGATGCAGTGGGGCTATTATTTTAAAGTACCGACCCCACACGGTACAAAATCATTAGAAACATACTTACATGTGTGCATCCCGTTCTTGCAAGGTAATTTCTCGTTTTCTAGTCCTTCCATTCACAGTGCATTTTCTTCCTAAAAAATATGTCCCCGGGCCCTGCAATATTGTATCCGAATATGTCGTCAGCAATTAAGCTATTACGGTTCGGTCAAGTCAACCACAGAGTACACTACTTTCATCTATGTATACGTCAAATATAATAAGAATACAAAAAGGGGTTATCCTTCGACAGCAAAGCGTTATCGCAGGAACGATGTCACACCCAATGCTGTCTACATTGATCTCCTCAAACGAGGTGACGACGTCTTAAATAGAAGCGATACATTTGACGTTGAACCCAGAGGAGGAGAAGGAATAGTTAGCTGAGACCCTAGGGAAAGGAGGTCGGAACATCGAGAAGGACGATAGGACCCCGGGAAGGAGAATGGAACCCCGCGAAGGAGGATAGAGGAGGATTCCCGTCCGAGATTGTCACGATGCTTTCATTATATTTTTACTGCTCAAGGGACGGGTGCGGAGAGGCAAGCTGCTTTCGTATGGACCATAAACAAGGGAAATCTAGAGAGTAGTATTTTTTGTTCGCTTCGACCGAGTGTTATTAAGTAGATGGAGTGTAGCGACGGCGCGGTCTGTTTGGCCTCGGGGGGCGAAATCTTTTCGCAACTCAGTGCTAAAATGATTACCACATTTAGGACACCGTCTCTGGAATACTTTAATTAAATTCTAGTTACCTTTTTAACAGAGAAGACGAACCGAGGATTTAGGTGTCTGCTTAATTTTTTTTTTAACGAAGCTTTTAATTAAGACGGCTATAATGCCGTTTGAGACCTTAATGAAATTTCTAACTGAGTTCATTTGGGATTTTTTTCAGTGTAATTGGAGAATTTGAGGAAAAATTTAGGTGACGTAGGTGGCAAGTACATAATGTTGTCCCGATATAGCAGCCGTTGATTTCTCCAGGGGGTGCCGCAGGGATGCATTACGCGGCCTTCCCTTAGCTACGCGCGTTTCATTTCGTTTCATTTATATTACACAAGTGGTCCGGATGCTGCCGCCGCGCCGGCGGCTTTATGCTTTTCTCTTATTTGTTCGCTGTTAAGAATTTTCGGTATAACATTTTCGTTGTGGATTTTATTCAGTGAATTAGTGTACCTTGACGGCATTTTATGCATATGTTGTACATGTAATTTTAGCGTAAAAATACATTTTTATGGAACCTGGCACTATTGGCTACCCATGGATCACCCACTACACTCACGATGGTGCCATGTCAGTGATTCCCTTTGATCGTGCCGGCTACACTGAACTGTACGAAAAGCAGGAACTACGAGCGAACGATTTCTCGAAGGTATATGAATGTGTTGACCATAACCGTCGTTTCATTTACGACGGAATTGAACTTAAGTACCCACAAAGGAACACGCGATCCGCTGATTGCTCTTCTATGAGCTTACCTACCAATCTCACTATGAGAAAGAAGTCCAAATATCCAACCTATTGCCTCTTTCATTATTGTTTGATCACAAACTTCCCATTATCCTTGCATCGGAACTGAAACCTCGACATACCAAAATAGGTTTCTCCCGATCGATGTTCCTCGTAAACCACTGTCAGTTTGGAGGACACATTAAGTGCAGAATCAATGAATATTTCATAGTAGGCGTAATATTTAATCAAAGAAATAAAACTATTCACGACGGGAAGGATTATTGTATTTTTACCTATTGTGTAAAATTACAAGCCTACATATAACACGATGAACGGCACGGAAATAGGGGTTTTCCGAATTTTCGAGAGCATACTTTGCCATTTTTTCCTTTCAATTCAAATAGATCCAATTGTGTTTCAGGCTCCTTGTTAGGAACCAGTGTTTCTTGTAAAAAGCAATAAATTTTTTCTAACATTTACGTTTACGGTTTACGAGAAACATCACCGGGAGCAATAGATTTTTGCTACTGCTGAACCTTAATCAGTTTTCGATCGCAAAGAAATAGAGCTTATTCTAGGAATAAGAAAAAAATCTGACAGTCGACGAAGTCTGCTAGCGCACCCTGGAGCCCGGACGGCGCGACGAGAATGAATAATCAAAGAAATTAAAAAAGATGAAAAAAAACGAAATTACAAAGATGGACGCTGGTGGTGCCTTGCTGGCTAATGATCCTGGAAACGCCGCCAGCATTTATTACGAAGCACGTACGAACAGGAAGAACAACGAAAAGATTGTACCTATGGAGCTTGGTAGACAAATACACACATTTGGTTTATAGTAGCGGAACGTGCGTAATAATGTGGGTAGCCTACAGCGCTCTAACAAAATTCAACTGAATGCCAAATAAACACAAATCAAATCAGTATATTGATTATAGACACATGTTCCAAACACACACAACACAATTCAAAAAATACGAGTAACCACAAAAACTAATTAAAAATGTGAAATTTCCAAAATCGTTGCAATACAATACATAGGTACCTAAACAAATTAGAATAAAATCGTCAAAAATTTAAGATCGATTTTAAAAACACATAAAATTATTTGAAATAATAAAATAGTTATTTTATTACAATATTAATAAATTTAAAAAATTTGAAGTAATATTATGTACATACCTATTAGCATTTTCTATAATTTTATTATCACTGGTCAAGGCGCGACCAAGAAATTCTGCCTTTCGCTTGCGCAGCACATCAAAGAAGTCATCGATTCCGTTCTCGGCGAACAATATTATAAATAACGTGTACATCGCCAATATTATAAAACGCAACGATTGTGTGTCTGTAAATGACAGAACCGATTGACATACGGTCAGTCATATTTTATGTTTATATTTTAGTACTAAGTACGTACTCGCTTTATATAATATTTTTAATTAGAAAAATGCAAATCATTTGCATTTTACTAAGCAAGTACTCGCTTTATATAATATTTTTAATTAGAAAAATGCAAATCATTTGCATTTTTCTAATTAAAAATATATACAGTCAGTCAGTTTGTATTACGTTTTGTATTACCAATTACCAATTGTTTGTATTACCAAAGAGTTTGTATTACGTCGCTGCGGCGACGTAATACAAACTCTTTGCTAATTACTAATTAAAGTAAAATGTACTAACCCCTCAACCTTCGGACACATGCACACGCGATACCCACACTCCAAGGTACTTAGTTTACATACATACAAACCAACCTCACACGCTGTATCTCGACAATCAGGGTAAGCAGAGTAATCAGTGTGTGCTACAAGAACTCTGGAAAATTGCAACACAACATCGACCACCACGTTTAGTAAAGTATTCGGATAAGATAACTATCGAACAGCAAGTAAGGCACAAAAACCCACCTGCTGCACGACTCGGTGGAAGGACCGCGCCAAGGTGAAAGGTGGCAAGCCTTTTGCACGGCATCTCGTTACTTAGTTTACTCGCCCTAAACCAAGTTAACCGCGAGTAAACTAAATTTACCGCGAGCGAAGCCGCGGGTAAAAGAAAGATAGTCGTTCTATAAATAATTCGCGGCAGCATACACCTAACTCCTAAGCTGCGTTCAGAAACTCTCCCTCGAACCCGAACGAAACGCTCCGTGAGTGGGGCTGCTGGAAAAATCTATATAAAAGATATATCAGTTTGTTGTATGTTGAACATCGGAACATCTGCTCAACTCAAGGATAGAAAGACCGCAAGACGTGTCTCCACAATTTTCTCGCCTCTCCTAACAACTCAATCACGAGCCCTCTACGAAGACATCTTCCCAGTTTCCAATCACTCCACCGCACGCCTTCCGTCGATCAATCTGTATAGTTGTATTACTCGTACGCCACAAAGAACCCTCCTCGTAGATATTCAAATGAAGTACTTTGTTCTCTTAGTTGTACGTCGTATAATTATGTACGCTACGGTTAGGCTAAATTCGCGTACAAATAATTTGAATGCAAGGAAGGGGTATCAACGTATTAAGCAGATCATTCGTTACAAAAATCCTCTAAAAAATGAAAGGATTTTTTGTAGGTGTGTTTTACAGTATTCGTTAAAAGGCTCTATTACACACTAAGAACGCAGTACAACGCATTCAACCTGTGAAGCTTTTTTGCCTTTTTCTTTTAATTACAGACTAGCTGTTGCCCGCGACTTCGTGCGCGTGGATGACTGAACACGACCAATTATTCTTTCAGAACCATATGAAAATTAATCAAGGATTTTTTGTAGGTGTGTTTTACAGTATTCGTTAAAAGGCTCTGCTACACACTACGAACGCAGTACAACGCATTCAACCTGTGAAGCTTTTTTGCCTTTTTCTTTTAATTACAGACTAGCTGTTGCCCGCGACTTCGTGCGCGTGGATGACTGAACACGACCAATTATTCTTTCAGAACCATATGAAAATTAATCATTTGTGATAATAAATCCTAAAAAGAAAACAGTTAAACCGGTTATGCACTGAGAAGATTTATTTTAACTTATGGTTGAAAAAGAATATCGATAGACCGAACGAAGCTCGGCCTTCGTCCTCGCCTTTACATAGTTGCTTACTTTCTTCTAGAGGGTTTATCGTTTACCTGAACGTAGCTCAGCGTCCGGCCTCGCCCTTATTTACTAACTTTCTTCGAGAAGGTTTATTGTTTACTTGATCTAGTGAAGAAATACAAGAAGAAGCGCCAGGAGAGGCGGGAAAAGTTTCGATCGCTACAGGTTCACACCGAATCGAAAATGCCCCAGGAATTCGTCGACAGAACGCTTTAAATAATTTGCCGGCTCCATTCTCTGGAATAGATCGGCAATTCACTTACATAAATGAACAACGTATGAGCACCCCTCCATCGAACCCCAATCCCGGAGGCACTCCAGCCAATATGTCGGAATGGGCGTTCATTTTCGAGAGCCCTCTATTAATTCGGAAAATCATAACTTTCGAAAGCTTTCATATGTTTAAACATACAATATACGAAAGGTCATGTATAAAATGGATATTGCATAAAATAAGCTTGAAATATTATTCAAATTGTGAACACGTTAGTATTCAGACATAAAAATCGTTTTTTGTCGCACCGCTAGGGTGTGGAACAGTCTTTCGGCGAGCGCGTTTCTCAAATCCTTTGAAACGTCGTGTTAGCAGGCTAGACATCCCAGCCAGCAACAGTCCGCAAATCTGCTGGCATGGCGCCTAAGTGAGCGTGGTTTCGCGAGGAGAGGCGATTTTAACTCTGTCTGCGCCATTGGTCCCTCGACACAGCCGGGCGGCTATTTACTAATGAATTACTAATTAAATCTGGCAAATAAAAAACATAGAAAAGAAAACAACAGATTATACACAAACTAATAACTAAATTAAAATAAAAAGCTCTTCCGATAATAATTATGTTTTCCGTTCAGTGCAGTGTAGCCATGTAGCACCTAAGGAGGGCACTGATAGACATGGCCTTAGCTCACGAATGTTGATTTTGGGCTGCCATCACGGATGCAGTAGGCAAAGACCGTACCAAATAAATAGGCGCGGTGCTGAGGCTCTGCGCTTGCTCCGCCAAAAGAAATATGAACTTATAAAGGAATATGATTGGGTTAGCGCGCACAAGCGAGCGGTAAGAGGAAGCGATGCATAAGAAACTTCATAAGAAAAATTTAACCTTCATCAATCAGACAATTTTAACCTTCATCACTTTCATCAGATAAATTTAACCTTCATCACCTTCATCAGACAAATGTAACGTTCATCACTTTCATCAGACAAATTTAACATTCATCAATCAGACAAATTTAACCTTCATCATTTTCATCAGACAAAATTGCATAATGTCTTCAAAAGAGACAAATAGTTTTCTCGCCGTCTTTCTCCGCTCTACGAGGATTGTCGGGAGAGGTGATGCCGGAGTTTTGGAGCACGATTGTCGATAAAATACCTATCGAGCACCGCGTCCTATCTAGTTTGGTACGGTCTTTGGCAGTGGGCGATATTCCCAACCATGTCAAGGTGCATAAAGAAATAAATTTAACCGAAACCATAGAAAGTCTGTACTTTTGAATTCCATGGATTCACTTGTTTCACGCGTTCGGTTCGCCACCGATTTAAATTATTTGTGCCCGATTAGGCACTTTGATTACACGGCAGTGAGCAACGTGAGCGAACTAGAAGACGTGTCGCTCGCAGATGGAGGGTTCAAAGACGTAAGGATTTTTCTTTGTGTTCGTAGTTCCTTCACCGCACACTTACACCTACATGTTATTGTTTTATAAAGATGTAATATAGAATAAAAAAAATTAACTCTTAATAGCACAGAAACATCGCATCCCTACACTTACCGCCGATGCTTACCAATCGGTTCTGCAGATCTTTCCTCTACATAACCTGTAAACTCTGGAACGCTCTCCCTGCTCATAATTAAATGGCGTAAGTCATAATTATATATAACACACGTAACTCAGAGCGATTAATAAAATGTTGCGCATAAATCGGCCATGGCTGAAAAAGACGGTGGCGTGATTGGACCCAAGTTGTACGAAAATGTTCCCCATAAAATTGAATCTATAAATAGTGACAATGTGTTCCAGAGTCAACTGAAAATATTTTTCTTGAGACAATTCATTTAACAAGTTAAGTGTATTTTTTTCTTATTGTAAAAGAATATTCTGCTGACTGATGATTCAAATTGTTTATATGTTTAATAAACTTAACTTATTAATGACTTGACTGAGCCCTATATTCTTAGTATTTTCCTATATTTTATTTTATTTTTTACTTAGACATAGTACATTTAACATAATTAAAACTTAGTATGTAAATTACACGCACGTATATGAATATGTTTTAAAAAAGCTCTATATGGTTTCTTACCCGGTTCTTCCTTAGAGATTGCATTGCTGAACGGGACATGACAAAAAATGATGACGAACCATACTGAATATGCACAAGTCTTAATAAAATATTGTTAATGTTGTGTGTTCTTTATGGCGAAATAAATATCTGAATCTGTATCTGAATATATTTTCCCTCAAGTACAATCTCGGGTCTTTCAAGAGGGTGCGAATGGGCAGCGTCAAGCCGGCATGGCATTAGAAATTCCCGCATACGACTGAATTTCCATGGGCCGTGAGTCGACCATCCGTCGCATTTTTCTTCAATGCTGGGCCTTCGTCTCTCCCATTTTTTTTTACTCCGGCTAAGCTTTAATTAATTGTATTTATAAATCTTAGGCTTTAATACGAACAAAATATGAGAGAAGGAAGCTCGGGCTAGTTGCAATTATTCTAGCTAGGCCGGACCGCGAGTTATGGACGTAATTTGTCGAGGTCGTTAAGTGCGATCATTTTCCCAACTCGCTGAGGTCATTTTCACTATGAACGATCGTAAGTATGGGTGATTTTGAAAGCGAAAATACGATAAACAATAGCTATATGTGTTCACGTTGGTACTAGGTGCCACGCCAGGAGTTCCCTTTGATCGTGCTGGCTATACTGAACTAGACAGAAAACATGGGCGATTCTGGTTAACCATCGGCTTTCATTCACTATGTACGTACGGTTGTACCATTCCAGATCGATTTTTATAGAGTACTGGCAACATTCAGACACAGCCAAAAGCACCACTTCAAAACACGATCAGTGTGATGTCATGCCAACTATTAGGCGAATAAAAAGGCCATCAGACAATTTCATCCGACAAATGTGACCATCATAAGTATCATAATACAAATTTAACCTTCATCACTTTCATCAGACCAATTTAACCTTCATCGCTTTCATTAGACAAATTTAACCTTCATCACTTTTATCAGACAAATTTAACCTTCATAAATCAGGCAAATTTAACCTTCATCAATCAGGCAAATTTATCCTTCATCAATCAGACAAATTTAACCTTCATCCCTTTATCAAACAAATTTAAACTTCATCACTTTCATCAGATAAACTAAACTTTCATCAGTTTCATCAGACAAATTTAACTTTAATCAGTTTCACCAGACAAATTTAAACTTCGGCACTTTCATCAGACAAATTTAAACTTCATCACTTTCATCAGACAAATTTAACCTTCTTCACTTTCATCAGACAAATTTAACCTTCATCACTTTCATCACCAGACCCTTCCACAGTGGCGGCTGGCCCTTAAGTGCGCTCGTGCGCCGCACTACCACAAAATATAGCGCCTTCACCCGAAAGAAATAAATCAATTAAAATATTAAACATTCTCCATGATTGTCACCGATCGAAGTAAAAATATCAAACTGAATTCGTTCCTATTTCCTAGACAACAAGGCACGATTTTGCTGTACGTAATACGTACTACATACGACGTATCGCCGCCGAGCTCGCCGCCGAGCTCGCCGCCGAGTGCATTACAAAACACCGCGAACGTCTACTATGAGAAAATGTCAAACGCCGCTGCCCCGCCGCGTGAAACAAAACACTCTTCATACGATTATGTGTGGAACAAGGTTGCATTCTGCGTGTGACACACGACGGAAAAAGAAGGACAGTATATTGTGGAAAGACGCGTGTGCGACACGTCGCGGGCGATTCGTTCTGCTTGTGAGTCCGTCTGCCTAGAGTCAGCGCGCTGCGCTGTCATGTGATGATGTCACATACCCGTTAGCGCGCGAATATTTAAAATGGAATATGGTTAGGTTTTGTGCTTTCTGTCGCGTGATACTGTGAATTAAGTGGTGCCGATATTTGCCTAAGCGTTGGATTAAGCGTTCAATTCCTACTTTTGAAATGCTTTTATTTTTATATACTTTTTGAAGTATTTTTGGGACATTACTACTGTTTTCTTTTTGAAAGCTGCAGTAGTGTTGTGGTCTATGGGTGTGTTCATAAAGGTACTAAAATGAGTTAAAAACTTGTTTGGATTTTTTTTTCTTGTTTTTTTGCAACTCATTGATTGTCTTAAGAATATTCATGCTAGGTACGTACGCAGGCGTTTAAAAAATTCGTAAGTCCCGATCTTAAAATAACATGACGGGAATGTGTTGGGAAATTTGGTATTTAAGTACCTAGGTAGGTACTTAGCGCACTGCCGGTCACGTAAGTCACCAGCCGCCACTGCCCTTCCATCTATAGTAATTCAAGGTTACATTGAATCTGGACCTTGGAGCTCAAACTTGTACGTGCCTTGCGTTGATTATATATTTTTTTTTGTTTAGTGTTTGAGACGTATGCCTAAAATAAAAAGATGATTTCACTTGATTGACCCATTGACCAACGAACCGCCCATGATTTGTGCCAAAAGACCGTAATTACCACCGATTTGTGCCACTATTGCGCGCTGAATGAATTTCGGCCGAAACGGCTAGGAAAAATATGTCTCGTCTTCGGACCGGTTCAGCGTGACCAGCACAGCCAACGAAAGCACGAAATGGCAGATAGAGTAAAAAAATCAAGCCAAGTGCGAGTCGAACTCGCGCACCGAGGGTTCCGTATCGCCATGTCATGGTCAGCGTCACTCACGCCATCTATGGCGTGTTTATGAAATGCTTCATATTAGTTAAAATTCATGATAAGTTAAAATGCTTCATACTCTTTTCGGTAGATGGCGCGCATACACTTTTTAGTTTCTTCTATGGGAACCCCCGTGAATATTTCACTTTTTCTTATTTTTATTATTTGTTGTTACATCGGCCATAATAACACATATTCTGTGAAAATTTCAACGGGCTACCTATTACGGTTCAAGAGATACAGCCCTCTGACAGGCGGACAGACGGACGGACAGACAGACAGACAGACAGACAGACGGCGTAGGCTTAGTAATGGGGTCCCGTACCGGATGCGGAACCCAAAATACGGAAAGGGACCCGTTTGCACCGCCGCCAGATGGGGTAGGTAGACTAACGCCAAGATAATGAGGGCAGTCTAAAGAACGATAACACCAGAAGAAAGAGATTGGGGCGAGCAGCCAGCTCTAATTTACTTCGTAGGAATTAATTTAGCAGTCCCTCTGCGCCAGGACAGGTAGTGAACGGAACAAACAGTGAGGTTAGAAGGGGATTTTGTACTGCATACTCAAGGGTACGAATATGAAACAAAGTATTATTTAATACTTTTAAGTTCTAGTTGTTTTTTGGAAGTCGGTCCAATGTTTTTTAAAACAGTTTTTTATTTCACTAAATCGATGATTTTACTCTTTTTAGTTATATTATATCACATAGCAAGTTCTGCGTAGAGTTGTGCGTTAAACTAAAATAATTATGGCAATTCGATTTCTAGTTTCCGAGAAATTCGTGGACAAACATACATCTCGTACATACAGACATAAATGCATACACTTATGAAATTTGGCACACCTGTTTAGAAGCCCACATAGACTAACATATACGAATATTGTACAATTCCAACGATATTACATATTTAATGTACATACGGGTCGAATTGATAACCTCCTTTTTTTTAAGTCGGTTAAAATGAAAGGCGGGTCACCATACAAATATTATAATTTCCAGGAGAGCGCCATCTACCGAATTATCTAAACATTTTAACAACAAAAGTATGAACAGTCACCGATAGATGGCGTGACACTGAGATACGTGCTTGTGCGATTAGATGGCGTGACACTGAGATACGTGCTTGTGCGAACAGATGGCGTGACACTGAGATACGTGCGTGTGCGAATATTTGACGTGACACTGAGATACGTGCGTGTGCGAATATATGGCGTGACACTGAGATACATGCGTGTGCGAATATATGGCGTGACACTGAGATACGTGCGTGTGCGAATATATGGCGTGACACTGAGATACGTGCGTGTGCGAATATTTGACGTGACACTGAGATACGTGCGTGTGCGAATATTTGACGTGACACTGAGATACGTGCGTGTGCGAATATATGGTGTGACACTGAGATACGTGCGTGTGCGAATATTTGACGTGACACTGAGATACGTGCGTGTGCGAATATTTGACGTGACACTGAGATACGTGCGTGTGCGAATATTTGACGTGACACTGAGATACGTGCGTGTGCGAATATTTGACGTGACACTGAGATAAGTGCGTGTGCGAATATATGGCGTGACACTGAGATACGTGCGTGTGCGAATATTTGACGTGACACTGAGATACGTGCGTGTGCGACAATAAAGTAAAATAACAAATAATAAAACCCGACCATTTACGTGGCGGTACGGTAACCTCGGTGCGCGAGTCCGACTCGCACTTGGCCTGTTTTTTTTTTTTCATCATCGCACTTCTAACACCAATTTATATTCTAGTCTTTCTTAGAAACAAAAAGGCGATCGGATACTGGCTCTCGCTGGGACGACGAACTTCTTCGGCGGGGCGGCCGGAACAATGGACCAACTCTTTCCGCGACGATTTGCTCAGCTAATTAGGCGCCCGAGGTGCAGTGCGGCGAAAGGGGGAAAGATTCGGTCAATAGTGCACGTAGGAGATGGTTAGGCTTCCGGAGACAAGTCAGCCTCGGTAGCTCAGTGGTGCGGTCGGTCGACTGTTATTAAGCACACCTGAGCGCGGTCGGTGCTTGGATGGGTGACCGCTCGACCGTTGGAGGCTGACCCGTGGTTCGAATTCCACATAAAACTGTAGGCGCCTTCCCTTCTTACCTTAACTAGGTGGCAGGGTTTATCACGACCGGGTTGGTACCGCCGCACTGAATGAAACGTCGGTCGAAACGGCTATGTCAATAGTTCGTGTTTTTCGTCCAGTTCAGTGTAGCCGACATGAAATGAAGGGAAGCACTGACATGGCACCTAGTTCACCCGGTGTTATGGGCTGACATCGTGGATGTTGTAGGTGATGTAGCCAACCGTGTCAGTTTCCATAAAAAAAATACAAGATTTATTCGTAAAGAACACACATAGATACTAATACTATAAGTACAAGCGCACATGGATTAGAAGTAATTTTAACTCTTAGGTTAAGACATTTAATATGTATTTTTAGGGTTTCGTATCCTCAAAGGTAAACATTTAACTTTTTTTTTTTTATTGAAACTGACACGGTTGGCCACATCACCCACAACATCCGTGATGTGAGCCCATAACACCGGGTGCACTTGGTGCCACGTCAGTGCTTCCCTTCGGTCGTGCCGGCTACACTGAACTGGACGGAAAACACAAACTATTTACATAGCCGTTTCGATCGACCTTTCATTCAGTGCGGTGGTACCAACCCGGGCGGGTTAAACCCTACCACCTAGTATTATAAGAAGGGAGTCATATCCCTTAGTCGACATACACGGGGAGAGATGCAGTGGGGCTATTCTTTTAAAGTACCGGCCCCACACGGTACAAAACTCTGTGTGTGATCTTACAGATCACTCCCGTGTCCGTCCGTCTGACACAGAGGTTTTTGAAATTTGGAATAATGATAAGTCTTGATGACGCGCACACATATTGCTCGTCAAAACTAGATAAAAAAATATTTTTGATTAATATTGGGGGTTAGTTTGGTATGATTTCTAAAAAAAAAATTCAAGTTCAGAGTGGTCTTAATAATACAGCAATAATAATGTGCAAAAAATTACCGACGCCCCCACCCGCAAACAAATTTATTTAAATAGACATACATACATACATACATATCACACACGCTAAATCCCGACAATCGGGGTAAGAAGAGTAATCGGTGTTGTGCTGCAAGAGCTCTGGTCAATTACAGCACAACACCAACCACCACGTTTCGCAAAGCATTCGAACAAGATTCAATCGATCAAGCAGCAAGTAAGGCACGAAGACCCACCTGCTGCATGACTCGGTGGAAGTACCGTGCCAAGGTGAGAGGTGGCGAGCCTGTCGCCCTTTAGCACGGCATCTTGTCCTTATCCCTCAGTCGCCTTTTACGACATGCATGGGGAGAGATGCAGTGGGGATATTCTTTTTAAGTACCGGCCCCACACGGTACCGGTAAATAGAGTTAGTAGATATGAAGCTATAGATAGGAAAACTGCAGGGTTTCTCGACAATGTAATAATTATTGCAGCAAAAAGAAAATATTTTTTATATTTGAACTAAAAGAAGCAATGGGCTGCCTGACATTCAGAACCATTGCTGTAGTTTTTATTTAGGCGTTTCGCTATTTTCAAAGACACAATTATTTTGGTAACATAACACAAATATATTGTGTGGTGGTACGGAACCCTCGGTGTGCGCGATTCCCACTCGCACACACCGCACATTCCGGATATGTTTATAATAAATAAAAATATCCGGAAATAAAAAAATCCACGGTGAAATTTTAGCCCGGCCGCCGCGCCGGTAAATTTTTCAAACAAAATTCCCATTACTCCGCAATAATGTTTCCCTTGATCAAATCGCTTTCAACCCTTCAGATCAAACTTACCTGCGAATGACAGACAGACGGAAACCAACAAGGCTATCTTCCGCACGCACACGGAAGGGGAAAGACAAAGGAAAAAGTGCTGAGAAAATCTTTTCACCGCAAACTGAGAGCAAGGCTCTGTTAGAAATGGCAAAATAAGCTTAAACCGGTGTAATTTTTTTTTCATTTCCACGAAATAGTGGTCTAACATTCGGCCTAAAGCCGGGTTTTGCACTGATCTTAGTATAGTATAGATAAGTCTTTCCCATACACCAATCCCGAAAAAAACATGTAATCGACAATTTTATTATAGGAGCTTATAAGCTCATTTAAAAATGGCCGATGCTTATTTTATTGTACCACCATAGAATTGAATATAATAGAATATATATTTTTTTTATTCATCATCTATAGACAGCATCCATAGACAGTACACTGCACTCGGATTCCTCACATTTTAACATTTAGCATTTCACCAGTTCCATTATCACAGCGAAAAAGAACTGGCAAGAAATATCGCCGGATACTTTTTTTTACGTCCTCTTTCTACATTTACAAAAGTGTTTGCCACTGCCTACTTACGAGTCATCACTATTTCTAAAAACTTCGAAATATCATAAAAACATGTGTTTTTTTTTATACACATAATATATATAATAAAAATAACTAGAATCAAATATTGGTATAAAAAGTATATAATTCATATTTCTAAAAATGTATCACGCGCTCAGGGTTGCTTAACAACAGTCGAGAGACCACACGACTGAGCTCCCGAGGCTGAATGTGAAGGCACCCACAGTTGTTGACAAATTTAATCGCCCTATGCCGCCTCTAGCATTTAGTTTGGTGCGCGCCATGATAGTTACGAGCTGTGCAAGGCATACATGTATCCACCCACGGGCCTTTCCAAGGAGGGTATACCCTCGTATGTTATTCGGATAGGGTATATTTAATCGAAAAGATAACCATGTAGGCTAATATATCGCGACTAGGTTGCCTCCCCAATGACCATGACCGCATTATCTCCTAACACACAGTATTAAATTATTTTAGGTATATAAATAAAAAAAAAATTATATGGGTATACATACATACAGGATGTTTGGCACATCGACCGAAAAATTTTTTTTGTAGGTAAGTGGGGTCATTTGCAACGTTTTGACCCATGATACCTTTTGTCAGATGTCACGTGGTATCGAGATACGATTTTTTTTCTTTATTTTTGAAAATTACCAAAATCCCAGTTTTAAACCCTTGTAACTTTTTTGTTTATGATTTTATCAGCACGAAATAATGGAAGCTTATGGAATTTAACGATGTATCCTTATGCTAGAAAAAATATTATTTGATGAAGTTAATACCATGAAAAGGTATGACCTCCCAAAGTCCCGAGAACGAGTAAAAATATGACAGAATCTTAATTTCTTAATTTATTAAAAAAAAAACTGACAGCAATTGATAGATCATTTTCTTTTAAAAAGTTCGCTAGTTTAAGGCCTTTCCAACGGTATACCACATGTCATACAAATAATTCACTATGTGGTCAAAATTAGGCACAGAGACAGAACAGAACGACAAAATTAGGGATAATTTGCAAGAGTGCCCGCGCGACTGGTACATGTTCTAAATTTGAAAATGCTCCCGAAAAAAGCTCTCAATACGGGAAGCGACCACCGATACGTGCCCGTGTTGTCGTTCCGTTCTGTCTCTGTGCCTAATTTTGACCACGTAGTGAATTATTTGTATGACATGTGGTATATTATATAAAAAATATAAAAAATACCCTGCGAAGTTTCTTGTCGGTTTTTTTTCGTGGGTGTATCGAACCGGATAGAACAAATTGTGACAAGCTCGAGAGCAGTCTAACTGCCATATGAATGATCAATCAACAATACAATACAATACAACATACCGTAGGAAAGGGCGTAAACTAGCGAACTTTTTAAAAGAAAATGAAGCGCTCAATTGATGTCGGGTTTTTTTAAATGAATTAAGAAATTAAGATTCTGTCACATTTTTACTCGTTCTCGGGACTTTGGGAGGTCATAAAACCTTTTCATGGTATTAACTTCATCAAATAATATTTTTTTCTAGAACAAGGATACATCGTAAAATTCAATAAAGTTTATTTCGTTCTGATACAATCATAAACAAAAAAGTTACAAGGGCTTAAATCTGGGATTTTGGTAATTTTCAAAAATAAAGAAAAAAAATCGTATCTTTATACCACGTGACATCTGACAAAAGGTATCATGGTCATGGGTCAAAACGTTGCAAATGACCCCACTTACCTACAAAAAAATTTTGTCGGTCGATGTGCCGAACACCCTGTATATTCTTTATTGAACACCAATTTATACAAATTAGGAACAATAGGCGAGCTGAATGCCGCGACGCATTCTATTCTAACTAACCTTTGCAAGCAATTTGCAAGTATTAGTGTAGTATTCGTTTGTAGTTTATCATATTGCTTCATTGCTTAATACATTGCCACAAACTATTCTTGTTCGCCTGCAGATGTACATGCGTATCATCAAAAATCATGCGTACTTATAAATAATTATTTTATTATGTACATGGTGTCCCAGTTCGATCAGATTTGCTAACCACCACGGTATTCCACGTTGAATAAACTTAGTAAATTATTGGAGCGAAGCTTTTTAACCCACGTTTGGGATGGGGACCTAACTCAGAAAAAGTGAAACGTCACGAAAGTACGAACGTAAGTTGCAAAGTCCACATTGGCTGGGCAGCGCGCATTGTTGCCCATGTGAGTGAGCGAGACAGAGTACTAGAGAAGAGAGCTGGCAGCGCGCAGTTGGGTTCCGTATGAATACGGAACCCTAAAATCTTTGAAATAAACGTTTTAATCAACTTTCAAAATATTCTTGCATGCTGACCTCCAATTTTTTTACTTTTTGCTTTTTATTATGTGTTTGGATATCCGCCATAATATCACATATTTTTTGGAAATTTCAACAGTCTACCTATTACGGTTCAAAAGAGACAACCCTTTAAAGGTAGAATAGACGGACGGACAGACGGCGTAGGCTTAGTAATAGGGTCTCGTGCGTAAACCTAAAAACTAAACTACTATTATGTACAGAGGCGGCCGCGCAAGGCGTGGGCGACGTGGGAGATCGCCCACCGCCTCGCGGCCCGAGGGGCCTCGCACCTAAAAAGTTCATTCAGTTTTGATTCATGAAAAATATTCAGCGAGGTCTATTAAAAGAGACCCCAAGTAAACATGTTTAGACATAATCAAAGGCAAACTAAAGCTTACTATAAAGCCTTTATTAGACACAATATGGGAAAGTAGGTCAAAGGCAGTGAATATTGTAACAATACAGTGACTGTAATATTGCGATTTGATAACGTTGTTGAATGTATTGATTATTGGCAAAATTAAGAGGGCCTCGCAAAATCTATCTTGCCCACATCAAATTAAGTTCATGCACCGCCACTGATTATGTAGGTACCTAGGTAAAACTTAAATTGTAAACAAAATCTTATATCGAATGCATAAATTGTTCTATACTTCGAAAGAACACTAAACAAACGTTAAAGAAATATGTAAAACACACTTACGACCAGCCTCAGTTTGCCAAAAAAAATAACCATCGTTTTACATATTTCATCCAACTTTGGTCCGTAACAAACATAAGAAAAACTGCAAACTTTCAACACAAGAAACACAGAAGGCTCTTTTTGCGCCGAGCGAGGCAGCGATATTAAAAACTGGAGCAAAATAAAAAGTCCCACAAAGTGTACCTTTAATACACAAAAAAAAAAAACTCCAGAAGCCTAAAACTTCGCAAAACAATCAATCGCGAAGTTATCTCGGCTTGCCCCAGTCGGGGTTCGAATCCCGCTCTTTGCTTTATAGAGTTAGTGCTTCTCTCATCGCCCTCGTTATGCCTTTGTTTGATTAATTGCTTCGGACGTGCCCCTTTCAATTTTCTTATTGTTCTGCTTGCTTTCGAAAGATCTGTTGTGTTGCGTAGACTGGCCTTTATCGTTAAAAACCGACAAAGTGCGAGTCGAACTCGCGCACCGAGGGTTATCGCCATGTCATAGCCAGCGCCACTCACGCCATCTATGGCGTGTTTATGAAATACTTCTTATTAGTTAACATTCATATGACCTTTGTTCATACTATTTTTGGTAGATGGCGCGCGCGCATACACTTTTTAGTTTCTTCTATGGGAACCCCCGTGAATATTTTACTTTTTCTTATATTTAGGTATTATTTGTTGTTATATCTTCCATATGTCCATACTCTGTGAAAATTTCAACGGACTACCTATTACGGTTCAAGAGATACAGCCCTCGGACAGACGGACGGACAGACGACGGACAGACAGACGGCGTAGGCATAAGAATTGTTTTCAATCGGATGAGTAATTTCGAAGATTACCTCCTACATCCAAACTTCAAACTTTACCTCTTTATAAGATTAGTGTAGATAGTGTAGATCAGCCATACTCAAAGTGTGCTCCGCGGAGCCCTAGGGCTCCACGGAGCCTCTGTGGGTGTTCCGCGAGAATACGAGAAAAAAAAATCAAAAATACACTCTACTATCTGGCTCGATTCAGCGCGGCTGCGCAGACGTCATGGCGTCACAGTTTCATACCTCCCATTAGATATTTAATTATAGTTTTTCTCTTATATTATAATATTATGTAAGTAACTGTGATAAAATGATTATTAATAAAGAATGCACAAAAACAAATTTTTGTTTATTTTAGGGCTCCGTCAAATATTTCGCTTTCCAAAAGGGTTCCGTCACCAAAAAAGTTTGAGAACCGCTGGTGTAGATAACCACGACCGAACGCATCTAACCCCGGCATAGATCGCTGTGACGTAGTTTTTCGTGGCTGTGTTGTCGAGTCGGTCGCATAATAAAGGCTAATGAATAAAGGCCCTTTGTCTGTGAAGACGCTACTGCGCTGCGGCGGCGTGGGCGGCGCGGCGGAGCAGGCAACTTCGATCTTAGCAGTTTTATTAATAAAATTGACGTTGCTGCTATTGGAACGTTCCTTTGTACAAGCTGCGGGCGGAGGCATCTTTATGGAGTTTGCGCGCTGTTTTTCTTTCATACAAACTTTACGATTTTTTTTTTATTGAAACTGACACGGTTGGCTACATCACCTACAACGTCCGTGATGTCAGCCCATAACACCGGGTGAACTAGGTGCCATGTCAGTGCTTCCCCCTCCCGTGCCGGCTACACTGAACTGAAGCTCGATTCTGCTAATTGCACAATTTTCAAACATACTTCGTGTGTTGTGTTTGAGTCAAACATAACACGAGTAAGTTTGGACGTGGTTTCCACATGATGCTATTCTGCTATTTACAAAACACGTTTAGTTAGTGTCTGTGGTAACAGGAGGCGGAGCTTAGGTGAAGGTTTGTCATCGCGTCGCCTAACGCGAAAAATCCTGACAATAATGTTGACTAAAGTTTTTTCTTTTAAATACTTACCAATAAAAATAATGAATTATGCGTAATAGGTGCATAAAAATATGCAAGAATTAATTATTGTGACAAACATTCATAATTAAGCGAGTTATACATTTATTTTGTTCAAATTGAGTGCAAATGTTTACTGATTTTCGTCGCTTGGCGACACGCTCATAGATGTGATACCATTTTACAAATCCCTCTTTGTTGGGGATTTATTTGCTAGAAAGAATCATTTTTACAAAATGTTATATAATTACTATTACATAAATATAAAATATAATATGCATAAAAGTAAGTGATATTACAATTAATATAATTTCACTGAAATAATATAGTAGGTACGTTAACATAATTTATTTAGAAGCCAAAACGGCAAACATGAATAATTAATAATTACCGTTTTTATTAAATTCGTACATTTTATGTATTTTTTATTAGTTTTAGTTTAAATATGTAAAATTAATATAACATTTTAAAAATGTGAAATAAAGGATTTAAATAAATAAATAATAAATAACAAATAACTAACAACCAATAATAAATAATAAATAATAAATAATACATAATAAATATTAAGTGACAAGTGACAAGTGACAAGTGACAAGTGACAAGTGACAAGTGACAAGTGACAAGTGACAAGTGACAAGTGACAAGTGACAAGTAATAAGTAACAAGTAATAAGTAATAAGTAATAAATAATAAATCATAAATAATAAAATAGCAAATTCATCGGTACGTCGAGAGGGTTTGACGCGTATCTCCGTTTTCTCTCGGCGATCCCTGTCTCCTCATTCTCATTTCTAGATAGCCTTCTGCCATTTTTCGAAACTTTCACAAACAACAATTTAAAATTAAACCCAAAACTAAAAACAAAACATTCGAAATCACCTCAAAAATAATATGTTTTCACCAAAACACATCGTTACTTTGAAGCAAACGGCGTGTTAGTGTTTCACAAACATAACATAACCTAACACGCGCGTTTGGTCTAACTTAGCGAGTAGAATAGCATTTCGGCGAAACGTGCGGTTTTGACGAAACACAAACATAACACACGCACTAATCTTATAGCAGAATCGAGCTTCTGGTCGGAAAACACAAACTATTTACATAGCCGTTTTGACCGACGTTTCATTCAGTGCGGTGGTACCAAACCGGGCGGGTTAAACCCTACCACCAAGTAAGATTAGGAGGGAAGGGACCTACAGTTTTACGAGGAATCCGAACCTCGGTCAGCCTCCAACGGTCAGCGGTCACCCATCCAAGTACTGACCGCACCCAGCGTTGCTTAACATTCAATAGCGACAGTTGACTGTCTGCACCACTGAGCTATCGAGGCTGACACAGGAAATGCTATATACTAATTAAATGGCTTCCCTCATCACTCCTACCCCGGTCCGTATCCGTCACAACCGCCGGACGCGCTCGGAACATCCATTATGTTGTTAACACACAACTTCTGAGAACCCATCGCCTTTCGAAATCGTTCCTATGTCGTACCACCTATAACCTGGGCATCTTCAAAAGGCAAGATAATAAATTATACAACGACCTCTTTTTCCGCCTTGTAGCTGGCATGGCGCCTCTCTGAGCATGGTTTCGCGAGGAGTGGTGATATTGGCTGTGTCTAATCTCCCTTTGAACTTTTGAGCACAACAACCCGAGCCGGTTGTTCATAAAAAAACTTATTATGACAAAACACCACTTTAAAATAATGTCGTATCTTTTAAGAGAGGCGCGCGCGCATAGGCACCTATCAGGCTGGCATGACATTCGCAACCCCTGCATACGACCGAATGTCCATGGGTGTCGTTATACACCATATGGATGGCTAGGAGGCATATGTGGCGCTTTGAATGAATTGAATTGAATTGAATGAATGAATAAAAAATCTAAATGAAAGATCTAACTTATTTACACATTTATCTCATTTTCTCATACTATCACTTAAAGATACATATCACACACGCTGAATCTGAGTAAGCAGAGTAATCGGTGTTGTGCTGCAAGAACTCTGGTACATTACAGCACATCACCGACCACCACGTTTCGCAAAGTATTCGAATAAAATTCAATTAATCAAGCAGCAAGTAAGGCACTAAGACCCACCTGCTGCATGACTCGGTGGAAGGACCGTGCCAAGTTGAGAGGTGGCGAGCCTGTCGCCCTTTAGCACGGCATCATGTCCTTATCCCATAGTCACCTTTTACGACATGCGCGGGGAGAGATGCAGTAGAGCTATTCTTTTTAAGTACCGGCGTATTTTCACTTTAATCCGCTTTTAGAGAAAAATTTATTATTTTTGTAAAAATAAATGTGGTACAACCTACCTAAATCCGTTGTTTTACAAGCAAAATGAAATAATTTTCAAAAAACAAGTTTATAGGTATCCAAGCCCTCAGTAATAAATAACAATAGTATGCACAGAAATCCTAAGTAATAGCTATTACTTCTCTGATCTGTGATAGTATGCTATGTGTCAAATAATTTTTATAAACATATTAAGTGCTAATGAAAATTTAATTTTGCTATTAAATTATTGGCATTTCAAATTGCGCCGAACGTATGAGCAAATAATAATAAAAACCGGTCAAGTGCGAGTCGAACTCGCGCACCGAGGGTTCCGTATCGCCATGTCTTGGTCAGCGCCACTCACGCCATCTATGGCGTGTTTTATGAAATGCTTCATATTCATGATTAGTTAAAATGCTTCATACTGTTATCGGTAGATGGCGCGCACACACTTTTTAGTTTCTTGTATTTCTTATATACCCCTGAATTTTTCACTTTTTCTTATTTATTGTTTATATCAGCCATAATAAAAATATTCTGTGAAATTTTAACGGGCTACCTATTACGGTTCAAGAAATACAGCCCTCGGACAGACAGACAGACAGACAGACGGCTTAGTAATAGGGTTCCGTGCCGATACGGAACCCTAATAAAAAGGCAAATTCAAATATGTTTTTTGTCTAACCGAATAGAGTATCGTCGAGGAAAAGGGAGGAAAAATAGATAAACCATAAAGAATCTTCGCGACAGCGCGAACTACGAGTACTTCGCTGGAGAGATTAGGAAAGGACAGTTTGTGAAAGAATTTTGTTACAACATATTATAACCTGTCGTGAAATATTACGTTCTCAAAGCGGAGACAATCGGGTGCTCCACGGCTCCACATCTGTTCTCTTCTTCTCTTCCCTTATCTTCTCTTCATAATATAAAATCTCCCTTCTTTCTCTGTATTTTATTCCTCATCAAGAAAGGCAAGCACGGTGCACTCCAAAAAGACCTAATTCCTGTTTGAAAACAAAATTATGAACTGGTACCATTCAGTCTTCGCAAAAGGTTGCAATAATATCTTGAATAATTATAGTTTCGCCTTATTTGGTAAATAATCCACGAAAATAATCCCTTTCGCATCCCAGAAAACTGAAGGCATGACTTTGTTGGTCGACAAAACGACCTTACCCTTCTTCGGAGTGGGTGACCCAGATCTTTTCCACTGCTTTGATTGTTGTTTCGATTCAGGAGTATGGTGGTGATCCCAGCTTTTTTTCATCCATGGTAACGAAGCGGGACAAAAAATCCTCGGGATCTGCCTCAAAAAGTTCCAAGCAATCGCGGGAAATTGTGAAGCGAACTCGTTTTTGCGTTCAGCTGAAAGCAATCTTGGGACCCAACGAGCAGAAACCTTATGGAACCCCAATTCTTCCGATGTAATGTTTTGTACCCGGCCATAACTAATGCCTGTGATCTCAGCTATCTTATTGATGGTCAATCTTCGGTCACTCAGTATCAGATCACATATTTTATTGACGTTTTCCTTCGTGGTAGACGTCGAAGTCTTCCGCTCCTAGGGTCATCTTAAATGCTCTCCCGACCCCACTTTAACTCAGCTACCCACTTTTTGACACTGGAATACGATGGAGCAGACTCCCCCAATGTGTTCACTATATCTTGATGGATATCTTTTGGTAACATGCCTTTTTTATTTATGGAGGTACTTCATCACTGCTCGGTGTTCAATTTTATCCATTATTGAAAATCTTGTCAGAAGGCGTTAAACAAATAATCACGAAAAAAATAAAAAATTAATATGGCTTGCAGTATCGGAACCAAACTTCGTACATTTTTACTGAAGAATCGTACTAACAAAATGAGGGTACCTACATTTAAAAAAAAAATCATGGCTCTTTCTATGTTAGGACACGAACTTTTTCGATCTACCCTCGTATGTTCTCCGAATACTGAACTATTTAGCTAAACGTGGTGGTCGGTGTTGTGCTGTAATTTACAAGAGTCCAAGAGTAATTTACAGCAACGATTACTCTGTTCACCCCGATTGTCGGGATACAGCGTGTATACCTACCACACATATGTATGTATGTATGTTATCTCTATCTCTACTTTTTATAAAAGGGAACGTCTGTCTGTACGTATGTATGTTTGAAGTAAACTCCACAACCACTGAACATATTTTAATGCGGTTTGCACCAATCTAAAGAGTTCTTGAGGCTCACTATAGGCTATTACACTATCACGCTAAATGCCTTAGGGCTGAGCAGTATCAAAGAAAAGTATGGACGGGAGGTAGAGATAATTTAAGAGAAACGATCGTTTATTATATATAACATTTGTGTTTAAATAGGATTTGTCATTAAACTGAGTCTACCGCGAGCGAAGCCGCGGTTAGAAGCTTATAAATAAAAAAAACCCTCTATCACACAGAACGCTCTGTCGAACGAAACACTACATAAAACATTCCAAAATGTTAGAAACTTCGAAAAACATTAGCCTCGGCCGCCGGAAAGCGTCCAAAAAAACCCCCCCGAACATCTACTTCCAGTCCGGCCGGAAAGAGATATTACGACTCTCCCCGGCGGAGAATCGATGACTTGCTGCCCATAAAAACGTTCAGTCGTTCTAACAGAATAAGCGACTGGGAAAAAATGCGCTGTTCCAAGTTTGAAACGAGTACGATTGTCGCAAGCCAACCTTTTCGGCGTGAAGTTCGTACAAAAGTCGGAGCAATTGCACAGTTATAGAATATGTTTTTGTATTACACAGTTTTAGAGTTTTTTTTTTAAGTAATCCAGCATCGATGGCTGAGTCAGAGGGGCCAAATCACATGCTCCGACTAGCCAGTATCACTTCTAAGAAGGCATGTGCCATACCGGAGATTTCCCCTTGTCGCTATACTGGAATAGAGGAGAACACAACCGAGGCTGCCATGCGGCCATGTTACATCCAGTACGGTGGTAACAGCCCAGTCGGCTACAATTTGGGGTCTGGCACATGAAAGAACAAAGGAAGTCTGCCTGCGCGGATCAGCTGATTGTAAAGATTGTAAACAAATAGTATGGGTGAATGCTTTGGTGGTTTTATGGTGGTTTAAAAAAAATAACCAGGGTTAATTTATAGAAACCTATATATAGAAAACCATAAATTAACCCTAACCTAATGTTGAGGCGGGCGCAATCAGCTGATCGCGCAGACAGGCCAAAATTCACTTCCTTTGTTCTTTCATGTGCCGCTTGCTACAATTTGAGCCTACCATCTAGTAAGGGGCAAGGGAAGGAACCTTTTTTTTTATGGATACTGACACGGTTTTTTTTTTTTTTTTTTTTTTTATAGACTACCGGCACGCGTGGCTGTGCCCAAAAGTTCAAAGAACGATTAACACACAGCCAATAACCCCACTCCTCGCGAAACCACGCTCAGAGAGGCGCCATGCCAGCTACAAGGCGGACAAAGAGGTTGTTGTCTAATTTATTAACACGCCTTTTGAAGATTCCCAGGTTATAGGTGGTGGGGAACACACTCACCGGAAGACCGTTCCATATTTTCGCCGTACGACATAGGAACGATTTCGAAAAGCGATGCGTTCTCAGAAGTTGTGTGTCAACAACATATGGATGTTCCGAGCGAGTCCGGCGGGTGTGACGAATACGGATCGGGGCAGGAGGGATGAGGGAAGCCAGTTCTTCGGAACATCGGCAATGGTAGTACCTATAAAACAGGCTAAGGGAACCAATTGTTCGCCTGTGTTGCAATGATTCAAGTCCCTCCGTGAGCTTGGGATCACCAATTAGGCGGATGGCGCGGCGCTGGATAGAGTCCAAGGAGGCCAACAGGTAAAGGGGGGATCCTTCCCACAGATGACTGCAATACTCCATCACCGGGCGAACTTGCGCTTTGTATAGCATAAGGAGTTGCGCCGGTGAGAAGAATCGCCTGCTGCGGTAGAGGACACCCAATTTCCTGGAGGCAAGCGTAGCTTTGGACTCTATAAAGCTCCTAAATCCTACATCTTTGGTCAGTTCCACGCCCAGGAGGTCCAATTTGTCATTGTTGGGTACAGCCGTACCCTGAAACGTGGCTTGGGAGGGAAACCGGTCGGCCTTGGTAGAGAAGGCACAAGCTTGTGTTTTTCTGACGTTGAAATCTACAAGGTTCTCGCGGCCCCAGTAGGCTACCTTAAATAGAGCACCGTCTACTCTTTCAACCGTCACACGTCGAGCTTCGTTAATGCGCACGTCTCTAGCAGTCCAGTCCTTGATGTAACCCTCGTGTGCGGTGCTGTCGTCTGCATAACTGTGAATGTTACCTAGGCACAGCAAATCGTTAATAAATAACAAGAATAATGTAGGCGACAGCACCGAGCCCTGAGGAACGCCAGCGTTTATTGGGAAGTCAGCTGATCTTGCACCGTCGACAGTTACAAAAATTGATCGGCCTCCCAAGAAGCTGGCGACCCAATTACAAAGGGACGAAGGGACACCGTAGGCCGGAAGCTTGCTAAGGAGACCTCGGTGCCAAACGCGATCGAACGCCTTAGATATATCTAAAGCGACCGCCAGCGACTCTCCAAAGTTGTCCAATCTCTCAGCCCATATGTGCGTGACATAAGCTAGAAGATCTCCTGACGATCGCTGTTTACGGAAACCGTACTGCTTATCGTCAAGGAGTTTATGAGCTTCTAGATAAGTCAGGAGCTGGGAGTTTATGATCCGCTCCATAACCTTACAGAGGAGAGAGGTTATCGCAATGGGCCGATAGTTTTTGGGGTCAGCTGAGTTGCCCTTTTTGGGCACTGGTTGGACCGAGGCCTTCCTCCAGCAAGCAGGCACGATACCGGTGGAGAAAGAGCGTCTAAAGAGACGAGTGAGGATAGGTGTCAATTCTAGTGCACACATTTTTAGTACACGCGCAGGAACGCCGTCCGGACCACTGCTCTTGGCTACATCACCTACAACATCCGTGATGTCGTCCCATAACACCGGGTGAACTTGGTGCCACGTCCTACAGTTTTACACCGCGGTTCCAAAACGGTGAAGCAGCAGTTGTAGGTATGCACGTAAAGTCAGAAAAAACTCATTGGTGACCGCCAACCAACCGCTGACCGGATGGATAATAATATAAGAGAAAGGATAGTTCATTTTCATATAATATTTGACTTTAAATAGGATTTAACCGACTCCACCGCGAGCGAAGCCGCGGGCAAAACCTAGTGCATGAATAAAGTAAGCAAATAAATCATGATGTATGTCGGTATATAATTAATGTTTGTGAAACAATGCAAAATATTTCTGTCTGCTTACATAAACGAACTTCAAATCGTAAAAGTCAGATAGCGGCGAGAGTCTGAAAGGTCAAAATCCTAAAACCTTCCCTTATCTGCACGCGAGAGCCCTCTATCATAATATCAAGTCATTCGTCCCTTGGAGGGGCTTTAAAACTGTTCCCGGATCCCTTCGCTTAATTTGGGCGTAGCTCTGGGAAACATAAAGTCTGTTGAAATAGTACTGACGTCATACTATTCGTATATTATTAAGGGTCGATTACACCAACACAGACTTAGTATATCTTAAGTCACGTTAACTAACGACAGCTTAAATCTGCAACTCGATGAGTGAAGCCACCACTTGCACCAAGACCATTTAAAGTATAGTCAATTTGACTATACTTTAATTTAAATGGTCATTATCTCTGAAAGTGCGTTCTTTGTTATCAACTCATACATTTCTACGCTCAGCCATGCATTCTATGACAAGTAATGAACAATTAATTAGAGTTATCTCTATCTTTGAACGCTAAGAAGACAGAGATGGCACTACATTTTGCGTAATAAAGCGATACTAGTCCTTACTGACGCTATTCTTTGCTCTGTATGGCAGATGTCAATTTGACTTTTAATAGGTGCCTATTAGTTAATTAAATGGCCGAACATCAAGACTTAAGGCTATTACCTACCTTGGAAATTGGGAAATCGCTATATTTCGATTTAAATATCTAAAAAAGTAGGCATGATTAGTTCTTAAAAAAAAATATATGTTATTATGTTATGCTTAGGATTTTATTGAGAGCTTTTCATCGTTGGCGCAACTGACTGTTATCGTAAGTTTCTTTAAGTTAAGCATAAATGAATTTATTTGTTAAGTCTGTGTTGGCGTAATCGGCTCTAAGCCTCAATCCCAGCATCGTACTATTTCATAAATGTCTGATTTAGATAGATAAAATTTCAGTTAGACGTAGGTACAGGACAAGGAACAGCCCTAACAAGGAACAGTCCTAACAAGGAAACAAACAGCAGGAAAGTTGTTCGAGAGCAGCAGAAATTGGTGTAGTCGGGTTTCTTGTGTATTCTACTCTCCTACACGCACGACTACGGCAATTTCTTAGTTTTACCTTATTCTCATCTTGATAGGCAAAAACATTACCCTCGTTTTTGCTTCGCGCAGTCGGGTAAAAAGAGACTGGTCTATTTTATATTTATTTATGTTTTATTTTGTAATTAATTGTTTATAAAATTTCATATATTTCTCCTCCTTTCATGTATTTCTTGTCATTTCTTATAGTTACCTAAAATGTATAACTATTTTCAATATTCCAATATTTGTATTGTCCAATCGGAACCACGGTCATCCTCCAACGGTCGAGCGGTCACCACTCAAATTACTGACCGCGCCCAGGTGTGCTTATTATCATGACCGACAGTCAACCGACCGCAGCACTGAGCTACAGAGGCTGACAAAATCTTATGAGGTTAGTGTAACCCCTGTAAGTAAAGTCATACAAAACAGCTATTTTCGTATGCACCACGCATACACTGCAACAAAGCGAATTTTGCTGACTCGAAAGAACCTATCGACCAGCCTTACCGCAGCCCAAGTCACTAACCACAAACGCGTAAGTTAAAGTTTCTATCACCCTGTGATCACTATACGACAGACGGGTAAACGAAAACCACGATGAGTAACGTCGCATAGAGACTGAACGGGCGAGTAGGGTAAAGAGCCTCATATTGGGCTACCCTCGTCAAAAGCGAAAAGGTAAATAGGTCGCAGCTCGGTTAGCCAGACGCATTACTTGAGGGCCTGGGTGCCCACTGTTTTGTAGGGACGGAAAAATATTCGAAACCGGTTTTTTAAACCGGTTTTCAATCGGTTCTCCTGAATAACACGAAAAAAATCCTACACCGAGTTCGTGTAAACCTGTGTGACGGGTTGTGCTAATGAACAGAAGTTTAAGCCGGGTTTTGAAAACCAGTCCGGCAAAAGATCAAATAAAATGTTTCAGAACCAAAAACGAATCGTTGGTATTCGTCAAATCGTGAGATCCAGGTTCACAACATGGTGGGAAAATTTTATTAGGTATACCTTTCACGGCTTAATCTGAATTAAAATAATCATACATTGTTAAAAAAATATTGTAGCTGTGCTTGCTCAGTATGAAAAAAAAAAACATAATTAAAATTGAAGTCTGCTTCCGTGTTTCTTATCTTTCGAGCATTTCTTAATGGCAGTGTAGACCTACACTCTACACACTTTACTAGGTATCCAATATCATGGCTTGCCAGTTAATATTTTTTGTTTTTTTTTTGGATTTTTTTAAATGTTTCTTTTCTTATTTTCTGTCTATTCTATCTTTCTATTCTCTTTTTGTCTAATAGAGGTCATGTGCTGTACGCACCACTTCTGTTTTGTACTTATATTTGGAGTATTACCAATGTAACTCAACGATTTGTTATTTTTACACACTAAGTTTCATGTTCAGTGATATCATGTTGGTGCTATAATTTTCCCCCAATTAAGTCTTTAGCATAGCCTCAAATATTTTGTGTGCATACTGTACTGTCGTCCTCACAGAGGCAGACAGGCCGCTTATGCTTACATTTTAAAAGAATAAAAAGAAAATGTGGCATTCGAAACATAGCACGCGTGTTCATGCTCATTCAAATATTTTTCCAACTGGAAGTTTGTTTTCGATAGCGACGAAAAGAGGATTGTGATATCTGGGCTAGGCAAAGAGATTAAAAGGTGGGTTTAATGTCTTTGGGGCTAGGACACCAAAATTATAGGACGATATTCGCTTTGTGTAATTTTTTTACATGTAAGAGTTGAGAAGAATAAAGTATTGGGCTGCGAAAAAGTCGTTTAATTGAAGAGAGTCTCCGTATAAAGAGCTGCAGGCGAAAGCTTGCAGTTCAAAGTGGTGGAGGCGCCGGGTAACTACATTCTTGAATAGTTAGGTATAGGTATAGTGTAATCCTAATTTTACATCTCTACTTATCTTGTGTAAATTCATAAGGGTGTCATTATTATTCATTTTTGGTTTGTTTATATAACACTGTAAGTTCACTGGGAATTTCACGAAATAAATAAATAAATATAATGCCGGATGTATAGATTTAGATTCAAATTCAGATAATAATTTCGCCACAAAGAAATCACAACATTAACAATATTTCATTGAGATATACATATGCATATTCAGTATGGTTCGTCATTCAGCAATGCAATAATAAGGGAGGACCGGGCAAGAAACTTTATAGAGCTTTTTGTTTAAATATAACTTACATACAAGTTGTAATTACATTAAATATTACATACTATATCTAAGCAGAAAAAAATTTAGTCAAGGTCATATTCACAAAAAAAATATATTAAAATACAAAGAACATGGGGTTCAGTCATATAAATGATGTCCACAAATATGCTGGCATGGCTGAAGTGTGGCTAACTGAGCTTGGTGTCGCGAGGAGAGGTGATTTTGGCTCTGTCGACTGCGCCATTGGTCTCTCGACACAGCCACCCATGTTGGTTTACATAAAAACAATGTTGTTAGGTCTTAGTTAGTTAGTTGGTAGGTCTAGGTATAGGATATGTTTTATATTAGATTCCTGTTCTCAAACATTTTCTTACTTTGGTCCAGATTAGTTCTCCCCGTACCAGTACATGTCAAAACCGGTATCTACGGGTCAAAACCGGTATCCAAAAATCGTTCTCGATTTTCCATCCCTGCTCTTTTGGGCACAACTGGCTGAACATATTGATAGCTACTTGGTCTGCGCGAAGCAGATATTATAGGTCATTAACGAACAGAGGAAGCGGTGAGTTGGCCACTAGGGAAGACTGTGCCCGGCACTCGTATTCAATATGCTCTGGCGGCGCGGTGCATTGGCGATATGCAGGCCTCTGATTGGCTCCTGGAGGGCTATTATCGCTTTAAGAGGGCTATTGGCCATCATCACCGTATGTACCGTGTGGGGCCGGTACTTTAAAAGAATAGCCCCACTGCATCTCTCCCCGTGTATGTCGTAAAAGGCGACTAAGGGATATGACTCCCTTCTTATATTACTAGGTGGTAGGGTTCAACCCGCCCGGGTTAGTACCACCGCACTGAATGAAAGTTCGGTCGAAACGGCTATGTAAATAGTCTGTGTTTTCCGTCCAGTTCAGTGTAGCCGGCACGACCGAAAGGAAACACAGACGTGGCACCTAGTTTACCCGGTGTTATGGGCTGACATCGCCGATGTTGTAGGTGATGTAGCCAACCGTGTCAGTTTCCATAAAAAAAAAATCATCGCGACATAGTGTATGGGAGAGCGCTGTGGTCTGAAAGAAGATATAGTGAAAAGGATTGAGAAAGGAATGCTTCAGTGCTTCGGTCATATTGGAAGAATGGACGATAGGAGACTAACGAAAGAAATTTATGAAGCAAATGTGAGTGGAAGAGTCGGGATGAAAAGGATTGAGAAAGGAATGCTTCAGTGCTTCGGTCATATTGGAAGAATGGACGATAGGAGACTAACGAAAGAAATTTATGAAGCAAATGTGAGTGGAAGAGTCGGGAAGGGTCGCCCTAGCCCTAGACGCACCGTCTGTCTGTCCGCCCGTCTGTCCGTCCTAGGGCTGTATCATTTGAACCGTAATAGGTAGCCATTTTAAATTTTCACAGTATATGTGTTATTGTCGGATACGCCAATAAATAATAAAAAAAGCAAAAAGTAAAAAAAGGGGGTCCCCATACAATAAACGTGCTAACAATCAATTATGTTTACTTTACTCGATAATATAATATACACGGTGTTTCAGGATAGGCTTGAGAAACTTCAGAAATAGAAAGTACTCATTATTAGAAGAAAAAATTCCCTATCACTCAAATCGAAATTGCGTATTTTTTTTTTCATAGAAAAATTGGATATTGTAATGAAAACTTGATGGACAGTGAGTATGGGGAGATTTGGCAACGTTGCTGTCTAGGTCTAGGGAGTGCAATAACCTAGTCCAGTCCCCTTTCTCTTTTGATGTCATTCAAATGCGAAACTTTGTAATTGGCTTTCCTATTTGTTATTGTATTTTTTTTTAAATATCCTTCTATATACCTGTTAAGTTTCCTTGATCCATAAATAAATAAATACATTTAAGTGTTTGGAATTTACCTACATGCAGTTCAATTCTACTAGTTAAGCATGTAAGTTAGTAATTTTATTTTTATTTAATAATGGCGGACGTTAACCGTCCACCAAATCTGTGATTAAATTACCGACTCTGGGAAAAGTTTCAGAGCTTATTTCCTCTTCAAATATGGACCCCTTTCGAAATCTGAAGTTACGAAAACCTCTCCTGAAACATCCTGTATATGGCGCGACGGGCAGTTTCGTATGGCAAATACAAAAGATAGACGTACTCGTATATATGGTTTTTTACAGGTATGATATAGCATAGCCTTTATGGAATTAAATATAAATTTTTTCGTCAGAAAAAAACTCATTGGTACACGCCGACCGGATTCGAACCTAGGACCTCTCGCAGGAGCAGCGGAAGCCCAAACCACTCGGCCACCCGTCGCTATTAGCTCACTAACAGTTCCGACATTCCTTTTACGAATTCGCAGTGTTAGGTTGTGAAATGCTACACGATTTAAAACCTTACCTTTTATGGGATATCGGGTGGGCATGTTGAGTAGACGAGGCGCTAGCTAGGGCCACGTTACGTACGTCATAAACTGAAACCGCTGCGCTTCTGTCGCTCCGCCACCGCCGCCGTGGATCGTAAAATGCTGTGCATGGGGTTGGGTAGCGAATGAGGAAGGATATAGTATCTAGTATAGAGATACCTCATATTGTGTTGCAATCACATGGAAGACTGATCGTCTGGATCGACTGATCGGTGTTTCAGGATAGGCTTGAGCAACTTCAGGAATAGAAAGTATTCATAGAAGAAAGAAATCCTTAATTCTGTATTTTTTTTTTCATACAAAAATTGAAAATTGAAATAAAAACTCGATGGACAGTGAGTTTTGGAAGATTTGGCAAAAGTGCTGTTTAGGTCTAGGAAGTGCAATGACCTAGTCCAGTTCACTTTTTCTTTTTATGTCATTCAAATTTAAGTGTTTGGAATTTACCTACATGCAGTTCATTTGTACTAGTGAAGTATGTAAGTTAGCCATTTTATTTTTATTTAAGAAAGGCGGACGTTAACTGTCCAACAAATCCCGATTAAACGATTTTCACCAAAAAGTACTATAAAATTACCGAATCTGGGAAAAAGTTTCAGAGCTTTTCGTCTTCAAATATGAAACCCTTTCGAACCCTGAAGTTACGAAACCCTACCCTGAAACATCCTGTATACAAATCGATTTATTTTACTAAGCAGCCGGCAAGAACCGTAACTAAACGTGACATCTTGACAACTGCAAATTGTTGCTCTCAGTTTATGTTCAGTGATTGATTGAACGTCAGTCAGTCAGTCAAGTCAGCGTGTAAGCGTCCAATGCTGCTGGACATACGAAAATTTTCCTCCAGTCCTCCCGGCCATCAGCAGTACGGAACCACTGCTTTCTGCCGACGTACTTGATGTCGTCGTCCCACCTGGCGGTTAGTCTTCGCACACTCACACTTTTAACCTGCTGAATCCTGCTGAATACCACATTATAATAATGCTGACCTCCGCAGGCTGCCAGGCCATTTTCGCCGCGCGAAATTTCGCACATAAACTCAAATATTTAGTAAAATAATAAGGCTGGATCAATAAACTCTTTTGTAACGTAAAAGTAATGATTCACAAAATTATGTAAAAACTAGCAAGGATTCAATTATTTAGAAGCACGGACGGATTTTTTTAACTCCAGGAAAAATAAAACACTCGAAATTTTTTGAGAATTTCTTCAAACCTAAAATTGACAATTCGACTACACAAATTATATATCATTGAGTAGGAGAACGCTGCCACTAAGAACCGACAAACGTAATACAAATTTGGGACTCAATTCACAAATAAATAAAGAAAACCAAGGAACCTTTAGTCAAAAACGACAAGACGTCAGAATAAAATTGTTTTCTGTTTGAGTGCGGACTTGTTTGTAGGTTTGTGTTTGATGTCGATGAAAACGTGTTTTAACCTTCAATCTAACTTACTCTCTCTTTTTAAGAAAAATTCACAGAAATAGCACTAGACGAAAATGGCTGCAGCTCCGCGCGGAACAGATGGAAGCCGGTAGCGGCAGCTTGGAATAATAAAAAGTCAGCTTCCATATTTTGTTGAATTTGTGATAGTCAAATCATCTGCGATAGATCCACTCGCCCCTGGCACACAACCTACTGAAAAGTTGGATACACAAACGTACGTATCAACTACACATAGACAGATGGGCAGCGGGCACCGACTGTAGACAGGCGAGGGAGGCGATCGCGAAGCCGGACCTCCGTCTCACCAAGACGCTGCTCCGTGTCCATAGATCAAAACTACGTATAGTGATCAAAGAGATGATACGTCATTGATAGTGATAGGTATGCTTACTGGTCACTGTACACTTAACAGACATCTCTATGTAATTGGAGTAACGGACAGTCCACTGTGCAGAGCATGCCTGCAGGCGGACGAGACACCCACCCACGTGCTGCTGGAGTGCGAGGAGTTGGCAGACATAAGGGCGAAGGAGCTGGGAGACCCTACTACACTTCGAGAGGTGTGCCAAGATCCAAAGAGAGTGTGCCGCCTCCTGGAAGAACTCGGCTGGTTGGAGAAGGCCGTAGGACGCGCAAAAGGCCTGCAATGGAGTGGGCTTAAGCGCGGAGAACGAGTCCGAACAACAACAACATCCACTCGCCCTAAAATTGGACTTTGCAGTCGAGCAGTTGGACTAAGCTCCAAATCAAAATTTGTAAATTTTTTATTACTTCAAACTTCACTGTCCGTCCCTAAATTACTGTAGCGTCATGAATGGGAAATCTTTTTTTTTCTTTTCAAACCGAATGTTTAATTTGCCTCCAGCTAACTTCAAAACTGTATAATATGTTATGACTTTGGCACGACCTATAAATATTTTTCACTCCCTACCGCAGTCTGTGTGGGGTCCGACACCGAATCTGCTCCTAATGATGTGACTTTGGAAGAAATAGCGTTGAAAAAAAGAACCCTTAGAAAAACGTATTAATTTTTTTTTTCTTTTTCGCAATATTCACAAGAATAACATAGGTAATGATTGAGTATTTCATTACCTTGACAATATCATATAGAATTGACGAAAGACTTCAAAATCATATTAATATTCAAACTCGTTGAGCAAGCTAACTGAAAACTAGGACGGACAGACAGACAGATAGACAGACAGACGGCGTAGGCTTAGTAACAAGGTTTCCGTATGGATAAGGAACCCCAAAAAAGAAATCTGTTGGTGCTGTTTCGGTGAGAAATCATCGAGGTTTAGCAACGTCGAGTAGGGTCGGATTATGTTTCGGTGAATGGTGTTTTTTTTTCAATGGAAACTGACAAGATTATTTGAAACCTTAGCAATTACGCCGAAGGTCGTTTCCAAAATATCAAATACGGCGACTGACGTCAATTACCCACACGAACTTGAATTCATTGAGACTGGGACAACTGACTATACAATTACTCAATTATAAGGTATTTTCGTAACTAAACTCATCCAATACCTACCAGAAATAGACTAAGGCCCACTTGCACCAACACAAATTTAATATATAAACCAGTTTAACTCGCTAAACCAGTTTAAGCTAGCACCCTTTGACTGTGGGAAACTCGTGTTGGTGCAAGTGGGCCCTAAGAACGCAGCGTATACAGATAAAACAGATAAACTAGTTGTACCGGATAAGACAGCTAGTTTCGACAGGAAATACAAAAATAAAAATAAAAAATCTGTCAAGTGCGAGTTTTACTCGCGCACGGAGGTTTTTTTTTTTTTTATGGAAACTGACACGGTTGGCTACATCACCTACAACGTCCGTGATGTCAGCCCATAACACCGGGTGAACTAGGTGCCATGTCAGTGGTTCCCCCTTTGATCGTGCCGGCTACACTGAACTGGTCGGAAAACACAAACTATTTACATAGCCGTTTTGATCGACGTTTCATTCAGTGCGGTGGTACCAACCCGGGCGGGTTAAACCCTACCACCAAGTAACATTAGGAGGGAAGGGACCTACAGTTTTACGAGGAATCCGAACCTCGGTCAGCCTCCAACGGTCAGCGGTCACCCATCCAAGTACTGACCGCACCCAGCGTTGCTTAACATTCAATAGCGACAGTTGACTGTCTGCACCGCTGAGCTATCGAAGGTGACATATCTGAGGTTTCCGTATCTATCCGCTATCAATAATATTCGCCTATCCGCTCAGGTGGCATGGTCTTCGAATTGTAATTTCGAAGATATGTAGGACGATCGGAGAGAAGCTTCAATGAGGTCGTTGGCAATTGAGCGGCTATCTTTTGTCTTCCAACAATGCAATGTATAAAAACCTGTGGCGCCATCTATTATTCAATAGTGCGACTAATCGATTTTTCGGACGTTTGTTGTATGGGAGCCCCCTTAATTTTTAACATTTTCGTATTTTTCTTATTTTTTCTTATATCCGCCATAGTAACACATATTCTGTGAAAATTTCAACGCGCTACCTATTACGGTTCAAGAGATACAGCCCTCGGACAGACGGACAGACAGACGGCGGAGGCTTAGTAATAGTAATAGGCTTCCGTACGGGATACGGAAACCTAAAAACAAACTGTACAATGTGTCTATAAACATCCCGTTTAAGAGCTACAGGCACGTGACAGACAGACAGACCGACAGACAGACGCCTGACCGATTTTTAAGGGTCCCTGCCAGCGTCGATGGCTACAGTTAAATTTACAAATTTAAAAAACTTTACTTACTTAAAGAAGTCGGGGGACCGCTAAGTAAATAAAATTTAAAAACTCAGAGCTTCGCGGGTATTTACTTAGCGGTCCCCAAGCCCTTTGAGTAAGTAAGCGGAAATTATTTTTGACTTTAAGTGTCGGGGATTTTTTTTTAATAATAAATTTATGAATACTGGTTTAGTCGTTTGGTACATACATACATGCGTACCACCTCTGTATCCCGAATTCCCGAGTCCCGACGATCGGATTAAACAGAGTAATCGATATTGAGCTGCAAGAAGTCCGGTAAATTACATCACAACATCTTCCACCACGTTTAGCAAAGTGTACTCGATGGAATGACCGTGCCAAGGTGAGAGGTGGCTATCCTCTCATCCTTGTCCCTTGGTCGCCTTTTACGACACAGACGGGGAGAGATGCAGTGGGGCAATTATTTTTAAACACCGGTGGGGACACAGTACGTTTGGTGTAAGAATAAAATATACTTTGAAAAACAACAAATGTAAACACAGTTTTTTTTTTTAATATGTTAACTGACTGATTTTTTGTTGTACGGTTGGCTACATCATCTACAACATCCGTGATGTCAGCCCATAAAATGCGCCTTGGTGAACTAGGTGCCTTGTCAGTGTTTACCTTCGGGCGTGCCGGCTACAATGAACTAGACGGAAAACACGAACTGTTTACATAGGTGTTTCAACTCGGTGGTTTCAACAGACCTTTCATTCAGTGGGGTGGTATCAACCCGGGCCGGTCAAAGCCTACCACCTAGTAAGGTAAGAAGGGCAGGGACCTACAGTTACCTATTTTTATTAAAATTTACACAAAACTTTCAGAGTGTTTCGTGGTATATGCTTGACTGATTTCATTTGAATGAGCCACTATAGCAATATCACATAATGGGCAACGAATAAATTGATAACCGTCTCCAATACCTTCACAATTTCCACCTAATTGACTCTCAATAACTCGATAGTGAGCTATTGAAATTGTACCTACCTCTTCGTACTAACTAGTAGGTGCTAGTAAGGAGGGCCCCATAATTAGACTCTCAAGTGGAGTTAAAATTACTTCGGCCGTGAGGGGTGATTCGGTGAAGGGCTGCTGTATTATTATTGTGCATTAGTGTACAAAAAAAATAGTTATAAAAAACTAAAACCCGACTACGTAAAAGCTAATTATGAAAATCGTTTAAATAAAAAAAAAATAGTTATAAAAAACTAAAACCCGTCTACGAAAAAGCAAATTATGAAAATAGTTTAACTATAACTAAAAATAACAAAATAATATTTTCCATATAATTTATCAGATACAGCATTTCTCTTTTTATATTGATTTTACCTTAGCACTAACTCTATAAATTTTGATAAATTTATTATTTTTAACGTTCTAAATATAGAGCCGTGGTCGGGCGTTCTTCGTTCAACAAGACAAGTGAGGCCCTCGTCGTGCATTATTAGAGCGCGGAACTTAGGACGGCCATCGCCATTGTGTCATACTGGCATCTTTTTGTAAGATCAGTCAGAGCCAATCTAAAATTATTATAAGTAGATACATAGGTACATACCGAACGTCAACGGCTATAATGCACAACGACGGTCTCACTTGTCTTGTTGAACGAAGAACGCCCGACCACGGCTCTATATTTAGAACGTTAAAAATAATAAATTTATCAAAATTTATAGAGTTAGTGCTAAGGTAAAATCAATATAAAAAGAGAAATGCTGTATCTGATAAATTATATGGAAAATATTATTTTGTTATTTTTAGTTATAGTTAAACTATTTTCATAATTTGCTTTTTCGTAGACGGGTTTTAGTTTTTTATAACTATTTTTTTTTTATTTAAACGATTTTCATAATTAGCTTTTACGTAGTCGGGTTTTAGTTTTTTATAACTATTTTTTTTATTTTAGGCTTTTTTAAAAACTGTTTGCATACTTTAAATGTTGTATGTAACTCGTATATTGATTTTTTTTTATGGAATCTGCCACATCACCTACAGGCTACAACATCCGTGATGTCAGCCCATAACACCGGGTGAACTTGGTGCCACGTCAGTGCTTCCCTTCGGTCGTACCGGCTACACTAAATACATAGCCGTTTCTACCGACCTTTCATTCAGTGCGGTGCGGTGGTACCAACACGGGCGGGTTAAACCCTACCACCGAGTAATATAAGAAGGAAGTCATATCCCTTAGTCGCCTTTTACGATATACACGGGGAGAGATACAGTGGGGCTATTCTTTTATATAAGTAGCGGCTTGATACTATCCGTCCGTTTATTTGTCGTGATCTCTATTTGAAACTAAAGTTTTCTGCAAATAGCGCATGAGTGAGTACCTACATATATATACAAATTATGTATAGTTGAACGATGTAGTCTTGAAGTAAAATGAAAAGTCAGTCAGAGCAAGACCGAAGACTGAGCTGTGTAAGTACACGATTTTCTTTGTCTATGTAAGTATATATATCTGGCTGGGGTGAAGCAGATTCGGTAAGTAAGTAAACCAATCAGTTCAAGGTCCAAGACCGAGGGAGGTTTCAGGTTGTACATAGTTGAATAATGTACTCACTCGAAGCAGGTAAGCCACTAAGGCGAGGCCAAAGCTACTGATATTATTTTTATAGTAAGCGCGACATGTGGCGCCGAGCCACCCATAAGGTGTCTAGCGATGCCCATGGACATTCGGTAGCATGCGGAGGCTGCGAATGCCATGCCGGCCTGACAGGTGCCCAGGTTGAAGGACCCGAGACTGTACTTGGGGGAAAATATTTCTCTCTGTTTGTATTTCAACAGGCTCTGATTTAGCTATGTATTCCTACGGAGTTGCAGTGGTTTTAGATCGCGGGACATTTGGGAGTCACCTACTATTCGCACGGCTCGACGCTGGATCGAGTCCAGAGGCGCCAGCTGGTATTTGACTGAGCCATCCCATAGGTGCGAGCAGTACCGAATCTGCGATTTATACGGCCTTGCCCTCGATGTCACGCCGGAAGTTTAGATCGTGCGAAAATTCGACTCGGAGGACCCCGAGGTGGTCGCAAAATTTAAGTGACGTGCCTTGGTAGGAAGGAGCTGGTGTGAACGCCGCTCTCTTCGCACTGAACGCGCAAACTTGTATCTTGGAGGTATTTAACTTGATCAACTTGCTACGGCCCATTCGGAAATAGAGCCGAGTGTTTGCTCAAGTTCAGACACAAGGCTTCGCCTCTTCTCATCCACATCCCGCCTAGTTGAAGGGTATCTGGTGTAGAACCCGTGTTCCGTACTCTCGTATGTATAACAATGATATGTTGCCCCCTGAATGCTACGCCCACGCCTTCAACGTTAGCAAGGCTCAGTGCTGCGCATTATCTGCGAAGGTCGATTTGAAGGTCCTTTTGCTTTCCAAGCCAGTTTCTAAGTCAGCGTCATACCTGTCTGGAAGCACCTGAACCTCCTGGGCACCGCCATTTCCAAAGGCGTAGGTTTCCGGCAACTAATCGAGTCTAGGGCTAAAACTGCACCCAGAAAATTGGGAATACTTTTCCGCAATCGGCGGTTCTTCTCTTCCACAATATCCCGCTTAGCTGAAGGGTAACTTGCATCCGAAAATATTGTAGGTATTAGGTATATTTAATGTACCTACCTTTTTTTTTATGGAAACTTGACACGGTTGGCTACATCACCTACAACATCCGTGATGTCAGCCCATAACACCGGGTGAACTAGGTGCCATGTCAGTGCTTCCCTTCATTTCGCGCCGGCTACACTGAACTGGACGGAAAACACGAACTATTTACATAGCCGTTTCGACCGACGTTTCGCTCAGTGCGGTGGTATCAACCCGGCCGGGATACACCCTACCACCTAGTAAGGTAAGAAGATATATAGGTTCCTTACCTATTGTCTCTATTGGACAAAGGGGGAAGCACTAACGTGGTATCCGAACCACGGTCAGCCTCCAACAGTCGGGCGGTCATCCATCCAATAACTGACCGCACCATTAAGCTGCCGAGGCTGACGATCCCTTAGTCGACTTTTACGACATGCGACGGGGAGAGATGCAGTGGGGCTATTCTTTTTAAGTACCGACCTCACACGGTACACCTACACTACATATTATGCTTACACTAGGTACCTACATGGACATTTAATACCAATTTATTTTAGCATAGTACTGTATCTAATAATAATATTATATATCTATATAAAATTTGCGGTAGATCAGTGAGTAAGTATGTAGGTAGGTATATTACCAACAATACCATGTCGCTTCTTCGCGTCGCGTCGTCGCGTGTCGTCGCGCGTCATGGGCGTATGTAACGTACCGAAACCGCGGGGGGCGCGCGGCGCGGTGCGCGGGCGACTACGTTTCATCGCGAATAATCGCGATTCGTACATGCGCCACACATTTTGCTCTATTTCTCTGTACACGTAAGTTTAATAGATAGCAAAGTATATATTTTCGGAATCGTAATTTAATTATCTTTAATTTGATACCCCACTCAATATATTTTGAAAAACTAATTTGACATTTTGAGGCCGTGCGTCCGCCATTTTGAATTTTGAAAATTGTTATATAGCCTATGACACTCCCGTGAATAAGACAAATCCACTGGCATAAGAATTATTCAAATCGGCCCAGTACTTTAGGCTGTAGAGTGGAATATAGATAGTCACATACATACATACATACATACATACATACATACATACATACACGCCAAACTCATAACCCTTCCTTTTTTGGCTTCGCCGTAGTCGGGTAAAAACGGGCCAAGTGCGAGTCGAACTCGCGCACCGAGGGTTCCGTATGCATGCCATGGTCAGCGCCAATCACGCCATCTATGTATTAGTTAGAATGCTTGATACTTTTTTCGGTAGATGGCGCGCATACACTTTTTAGTTTCTTCTATCCGAACCCCCTTGAATTTTTTTACTTTTTCTTATTTTTATAAATTGTTGTTATATCGGCCATAATACGAGTAACACATATTCTGTGACAATTTCAACGGGCTACCTATTACGGTTCAAGAGAGAGCACGACCGAAGGGAAGCACTGACGTGGCACCAAGTTCACCCGGTGTTATGGGCTGACATCACGGATGTTGTAGGTGATGTAGCCAACCGTGTCAGTTTCAATAAAAAAAAAAAAAAAAAAAAAAAAAAAAAAGAGATACATCCTTCGGACCGACAGGCAGACAGACGACGTAGCCTTGGTCCCGCGTACCGGATACGGAACCCTAAGAATACGTTCAGGTAGACGATATACTTACTCGTAGAAAGGAAGTCGCTAAGGGTGATGCCGAAGGCCGAGTGACATTCACGTAAGCGATTATGTTTTGTTCAAAACAGTCAGCCTCGATAGCTCAGTGGTGCAGACAGTCAACTGTCGCTATTGAATGTTAAGCAACGCTGGGTGCGGTCAGTTCTTGGATGGGTGACCGCTGACCGTTGGAGGCTGACCGAGGTTCGGATTCCTCGTAAAACTGTAGGTCCCTTCCCTCCTAATCTTACTTGGTGGTAGGGTTTAACCCGCCCGGGTTGATACCACCGCACTGAATGAAACGTCGGTCAAAACGGCTATGTAAATAGTTTGTGTTTTCCGACCAGTTCAGTGTAGCCGGCACGATCAAAGGGGGAAGCACTGACATGGCACCTAGTTCACCCGGTGTTATGGGCTGACATCACGGACGTTGTAGGTGATGTAGCCAACCGTGTCAGTTTCCATAAAAAAAAAAAAAAAAGTTAGTTCCTAAGGGCGAGGCCGAAGGCCGAGCTGCGTTCGCTTGAACGACAAAAGTACAGTGCCCGGCAGCAAATAAAGCGTGTCGAGCTTTAGAAAGAGACAATTGGGTTGTAGAGCGTCGTCCCTGTCGCACAGAGACGTTCGAGTTCGTGCGACAGGGCCGACGCTCTACAACCGGATGTTCTCTTTCTAAAGCTCGACACGCATTATTTGCTGCGGAGAACTGTACATATTCTCGAAAAAATTTACGTCCACCAAAGGCGAGTCTGTACGTCGAGATGCGTTTTTTTTATGGATAGCGCGACATGTGGCATCGTTTCACCTACAAGTAGGTGTCTAACGATGCCCATGGACATTCTGTGATGCACGGGGATTGCGAACGCCCCTTTTGAAAAACCCCAGGCTGTACTTGGGAGGAAATAGATGGGCAGGGAGTGCGTTCCACATTTTTCCGGTTCTTTGGATAAAAGACCTACAGAACCGGTTGGTGCGCATCCGTGGTAGGTCGATTGAATAGGGGTGCATCCCCTGCCCAGTGCGCATAGTGCGGAGGTGGAATGGGGACGGCGGAATCGCGTTAAACAGCTCCTCCGAACACTCCCCATGAAATAGACGATAGGCGATAGATGCTTTCAGGTAAAAGATATATTTTATTATGCACTCTCGGAGAAAGTAACTTCTCTACATCATATCATTGGTGGAAACCTGTAAATCACATGAAAGTAAACATAATTCTCAAATTTGAATTACTTTTGACTTTAATACTCGATCCCTATACGTGATGGAGTGATGTTATATCATAGTATATCACACTGGTGCAATTCCTATGTAAACTGGTTGGGTATTTTTCGAGTAAATCACAAAGTTAACCGAATTGCTAGATTTTTTTTCCGACCTCGATCACTTCCGAATCCGATCCCACTGCTTAGCTCATAACCTGACTCGTGAGATATGTCGCACGTATTACATAGGCAAAAACCGCAAGTAAATGAGTTGAGTCGTTTTTTAGTTACAAGCGAACATACATTCATACATGCACACCCTCACACACACACACAGAGAGAGAAACGGCTTACGTTGAATCTTAAAATAATGTAGAGGACAAGGAAGGGAAGGTTAAGGATGGTTACATGAAAAATAATTAATTATTAATGAAATATTAAAATAGGTTCCTTCCTACGAAGACACATATCTTGAGTAGTAAAAATGTTTGATCCTATTCCAAATGGTAATTACAAAATATACCTAGGTACTCAACGGCCACATACTACCAATGAATACAAAAAATAAAACATTGAAAAGTAGTCGCTTATGGCAACCCTGGTAGAGGTGAAGCGAGAGGTGAAGCAAGGTGCAGTGCGAGGTCGAGAGGCCGAGTCGCAGAACAGCAACCGCGGCCCGCTCCGGCAGAAGTGCTAAATGAGATTTATAACGGGACCGTTGTGGCTCGCAATACTTCAGATTGCATGTATATGTATATGTATGATTGCATGTGTATGTATACGGTAGGTCCGCTCTTACCTTACTAGGTGGTAGGGTTTAGAGAGAGAGAGAGAGGGAGAGTGAGAGAGAGAGGAGAGAGAGAGAGAGAGAGAGAGAGAGAGAGAGAGAGAGAGAGAGAGAGAGGGAGAGAGAGAGAGGGAGCTACTCTCACTCAACGTCGAGGCGAGGAGCACATCGGTATTCTCGGGGTCGAACTCACTTGCGAGGTGCGAGGTTAATTTTGGACGAAGGAGAAAGCTAAGGTAGCCTTGAGGAAGCAGGGTGTACTCATCAAGGTGCGCCATTACTTCGCGGGGATGGATACCTTCACCGACCACCCTCAGACATCATGACCGCGTAACTTTTTTTAGCCACCCATAAGATTACTATTTACTACCTACCTGTCCACATATTTCCACACAAGTATAGTGTCGGGTCCTTTGAGAGAGGCGTGAATAGGCACCTGTCAGGCCGGCATGGCATTCGCAACCCCCGCGTACGACCGAATGTCCATGGGCGTCGTTAGACACCTTATGGGTGGCTCGGCGCCACATTTAGCGCTTTTTATAAATACAAATTTAAAAAAGTGTCTAACGACGCCCATGGACATTCGGTCGAATGCGGGGGTTGCGAATACCACGCCGGCCAGACAGGTGCCTATTCACGCCCCTCTTGAAAGACCCCACACTGTACTTATAGTCCGCGATTTGTCAACTTTTTATGTCGCGCAATAAATTATTTCTTTCTTCTTTCACTTAATTTCAGCATCTGGCTAGATCTGACTCACACATTAAAGTATAGTTGCTTTCACGAGTCATGAGCACACATGGACAGTGGACGCAGGTGTATAGTAATCGAACGACGCGTGCGAGCCCAATAGGCGACGAGCGTCGACTGACGCTGACTGACGGACCAATCGCGTGAAGCGTCTCGGCGCCGCCGTCGACATCACATCACATCAAACCGACCAATGAAAAGTGCGCTCATGACTCGTGAAAGCAACTGTACGTCCATTCCATCTTGCGTACATTCGTCTGTGTTCTGCGGGTCGTAGTGGAGCGCGCTCGACGAATAATTACGTGGAGTGCACGGAGCGAACGCGAGGGGTAGTGTTACGCTTCAATTTGTTGGGGGAAATGGGAGACACTTGATACTGTCATGCCTTACCTGTGTACTTCGTTTTTGATACAGGGTGTATTTGCGATCAGTAAATTTAACTAGTCGCAGTAATGCAAGCCGTTAAACAGCCTGGCTTTTGAGATACTCGTATATTTCTGAAATTACGTTTTCTTGATTTTCGTGATGATATAACAGAAGCAGTTTTTAAAATTAATTGACGAATTGGTTTGCATGAAAGCATATTTCTTTTTATTCACGAGGGATTCCAGGCTAGCCACCTCTCATCTTTGCACGTTCCTTCCACCGAGTCGTGCAGCGGTGGATATTTTGTGCCTTACTTGCTGCTTGATAGTTATCTTGTTCGAATACTTTGCTAAACTGTAGGTCCCTTCCCTTCTTACCTTACTAGGTGGTAGGGTTTATCCCGGCCGGGTTGGTACCACCGCACTGAACGAAACGTCGGTCGAAACGGCTTTGTAAATAGTTCGTGGTTTCCGTCCAGTTTAGTGTAGCCGACATGAAATGAAGGGAAGCACTGACATGGCACCTAGTTCACCCTGTGTTATGGGCTGACATCACGGATGTCGTAGGTGATGTAGCCAACCGTGTCAGGTTCCATAAAAAAAAAAAAAAACGTGATGGCGTCCGTGTGGTGCTGTAATTTTCCAGAGTTCTAGCAGCAAAACACCAATTACTCTGCTTACTCTGATTGTCGGGATGCAGCGTGTGGTATGTATGTATGTAGTATCTGAAGTATCTGAGTATTCTAAGAGTAGAGAATCTGATTTCTCGGTAGTCCAATAATGACTCAATAGAAAAGCTAAAAGAAACTATAAAAAAGTTTAGTACTTACACTTACTAAAAAAAAATTGGATGTATAGACAAACAGATTATCCAAAATAACCTCGTGAATAACATTTCCTTTTCACGGTTAATCGATCATTTTCCATAACGAAATAAGATCATTCCCTTTTCTGCTTTACGGAAAATGTCAAAGGTAAACTCCCCTGGGACGTGGAATTTAACATGCCAGACCTACGCTACGGTTCCCGGATTTGACGAGCGGAGGAGGGCGGTGCGACCACTCTATCGATAAATCGACGAAATTGCACATAATTTTTTCGCCAGGAATGGACATTTTGGCGATAAAAAAAACCTCGCCAACATACCGCGCGATGGAAAAGATGGGTGAGCCTTACAATGGCAGGGCCGTTTTAGAATTACATAGTTGCATACATATCACACACGCTGAATCCCGACAATCGGGGTAAGCAGAGTAATCGGTGTTGTGCTGCAAGAACTCTGGTAAATTACAGCACAACTCCGACCACCACGTTTCGCAAAGTATTCGAACAAGATTCAATCGATCAAGCAGCAAGTAAGGCACGAAGATCCACCTGCTGCATGACTCGGTGGAAGTACCGTGCCAAGGTGAGAGATAGCGAACCTGTCGCCCTTTTGCACGGCATCTTGTCCTTATCACTTAGTCGCCTTTTATACGACATGCAAGGGGAGAGATGCATTAGAATTTTTTACGTGAATTCGATGAACGTCTTACGCTTCGCAACAAGGGGCGCATTCCAGTAAGTTGGCGACATTACGACGGCTTCGTGCTGCCAACTATACACGGTGTTGCAACCCCAACCGTAAAACCCGAAAGGGGGTGATTCTGTACGTGAAATAGAACAACTTTTGATCTACGACTTTTTTATTTGAAGAAAAAAAAATTTTTTTTTCTCCATACATTTTGAGAATAGGTGATTAAAATTTGTATGGAAAAAAAATTTTTTTTTGTTTCAAAAATTTTTTTTCTTCACAGAAGTTGATTAGTTACACATATAGAATAACCCCCTTATGTCAGTTAAAAATATTACGGGGGCAACTTACTGCAACACCGTGTATAACCTACATATGTATGTACGTGAACGCTACCACGCCTTAAAGACCCATCCGGCGGCGGCTACACAAAACCGTGCACTCGACCTCAACCTCAACTCACCACCGATGACGTCACCACCATCTCCCCAAGTGAGCTCTCGCGCTCAGTGCAACTTGCGATAGCGTCAAAATTACTCGTCCGATTTCACCAAATAACCTGACACAATTTGGCCCAAAAATATAATCATTTTCCAAATATGAAAGCACACGGGGAACTTTCATCGAATTCACGAAACCAAGCAAACTCGCCTCGGCGGTAGTAGCTCACCTAATAACTAGCGACATTTTTTTTAAAGAAATCGCGCCATGTGTCGCCTTGTCACCCATAAGGTGTCTAACAACGCCCATGGACATTCGGTCGTAGGTGGGTGCCGGCTGACAGGTGCCTATTCACGCCTCTCTTGAAGGATGCGAGACTATACTTGGGGGGAAATATGTGGGCAGGGAGAGCGTTCCAGAATTTACCGGATATTCGCTGGGGAGCGTACATTCTGACCCTTTTGACTCATCCATCCATACCGTTATTGGATAAAAAATTATGGTTTATTCGCCTCTCCATAAATCAGTGACGAAAGTGGATAGAATGTTGAATGAATGTAACTTCGTTCTTTATTCATTATCAAAGTTGTAACAGGTTAATTGCTGAATATAATTCTAAACCATACCTACACCTGCTGCTTCACCGTTCGGACCCGGTGTAAAACTGTAGGTTCCTTCCCTTGCCCCTTACTAGGTGGTAGGCTCAAATTGTAGCCGACTGGGTTGGTACCACCGTACTGGATGTAAGATGGCCGCATAGCAGCCTCTGACTTAACCACCCATACCGGAATTACCGGATTACATAAAAAAAAATGGAGGCTGACACAGAATATTGTGTCCATGTGGAGCTACCAGGACTCAGGAGACTAGAAGGCGGTTGGAACTATTAGTTTCTATGCGACGCTGCTATAGGAGCGGATACGCGGGTGCCGTCCAACTTGCGATGAAGACGTCTTTATTGTACAAGTTTTGAAGCAAACTGGTGCCAGAGTCGCGGAGAATCGAGGCGGCTCATTCGATTATCCGGACGGCGAGGGCGCGGTCACACTTCGAGAAAGATATGCCGGGAATATTCCGCGATTTAGCGTGAAAACTCTCAACGCCCACGCCCATATCGAGCGGAATCTTTTTCCGAGAATTCTGGAGAATTCCGAGAGAAGTAAATTCCATTTGCACCTAGCCGCCGCCGCCGTTCGCTTTTGCAATAATCATAACAAAGCTAATTATCGGAAAAGGTCAGAAAGTCATAGTTTTTCCTCGTTTGTAGGTACTCATTGTGCCTTTTGCCTCGTGAGTTTACTACGCTACGAAATGTCTTACTAGTTTTGCCGGCGACTTCGCTTTGCGTGAATTTTTGCTCACAGCTCAGGCTGCTGGTGACGTAGCGTTATGAATTATAGCCTAAAACAATCTTGAGAAGTGATATAATGTAACAGTGCAAACCATATGTAATTCGATAAAGTGATTCTCGAGTGGTTCTTCAAAGTTTCATCCTTCGTACTAATATCATAAAATGTTATTGGAAGTTTGAAAAACTTTTTTTTTTTTTTATTGTTTCCGAACTAGCTGGCTGTGTCCGAGGTCGAAGCCTCAGGCGCAGCCAATATCACCCCCGAGGAGGTGCCAGTCCGGCTTGGAGGTGGACTAATGTCGCTGGGGAAAGGCTATTTACTTGTTTTAAGTGTGAAAGTTATTCACACACAGAGGGTTCCGTTGCCCTTAGTTACTTACATTCATGCTCGGCCTTCGGCCTCGCCCTTAGTTAGTTTACTTTCTTCGAGAAGGTTTTATTGTTTATCTGAACCCAGCTCGGCCTTCAGCCTCGCCCTTAGTTACTTACGTTCTTCTTTTGAAATAGCGAAACCGCGGGCAACAGCTTGTAATAAAATAAAGCGTGTAAAAAATCAGCGCTCTTCGTGCACCGAACGTCGAAAATTTACCGTTCGAATTTCAAAAACATCCAACGGCAATCAGTTTCATCACGAATCTTTTTTTCCAATATAGCGGCGACCTTGCCGAAAGGCAATAGGGGAGGAAATGTTATTATCTGTGTGTGCTGGTTATGTCGTTGTGATGTCACGTGCCGAAGTCGCGTCTGTCAGTGTCCACATTTGGAACTAATAAATAGTTGTCTCGCTGTATCTGTCTGTATGTTTGGATGTCTGCTACGTGAGCTCTTTGGACTCAAAGTGTGCCATTTATGCCGCGAAATTTTGCCTTCAGATAAACACACAAAATCCGGCCACGCGGCGTAGGGAGTAGATAGGATAGCTTGACGTATTCAACGTAAAGTTTGCCGTCGTGGTACGTACTCACACAAATAACCCCATCTTCGTCATTTTGATTTTTTGAGAATGTTGCTTTTCGCTGTTCCATTTAGTTATTTCTCAAGGTGGTTTTAGGCTAAATAATAAAGTAAATAAGATAAATCGTAACGCTACGTCATCGGCGGCCTCAGCTGTGAGCAAAATAATTTTGTAAAACCCTAAACACGTAAAACGAAGCCTCTGGCAAAAGCTAGTGTAATTATATACGATGAAGGAAAACGTGAGGACAACGTCAAAGTATTGTTGTTTCCTACATGGTCGACTGGAAGTATATAACATTTTCAATATGTCGCCCGGTACTTTTTTTATGGATCGCGCGACATATGGCATCGTTTTACCTACAAGTAGGTGTTTAACGATGCCCATGGACATTCTGTGATGCACGGGGATGGCGAATGCCATGCCGGCCCGACAGGAGCCTTTTCACGCCCCTTTAAAATAATAGCCCCACTGCATCTGTCCCCGTGCATGTCGTAAAAGGCGACTAAGGCATAAGGACATGGTGCCGTGGTAAAGGGCGACAGGATAGCCACCTCTCGGATGCACGGTCCTTCCACCGAGTCATGCAGCAGGTGGGTCTTCGCGCCTTACTGCTATTCATCGTTGAACGGTCACCCATCCATCCACTGACCGCGCCCAGGTGTGCTTATGTTCCGACCGACAGTCGACCGACCGCACCGCTGAGCTATCGAGGCTGACAAGCACAACACCGATTACTCTGCTTACCTCGATTGTCGGGATTAGAGTTGTAAAGATGCCGTTTTTTGCACTTTGATACGGATTTATTTGACTTAGGTACCGTGAAAAACGGAAAAATACGAAACGTATTTTCATATGAAATACTTGCTCTTTTCGCATTTTATTCCTGTTCTTTGCTTGAAACCAAAAAGTGAGTAGGTAACCAAAGTTCGCATCGAACACCGTAAAACACGGAAAGATTCAACAGGAAAAGGGAATAGAGTCGCGAACAGCTCTATCGCAGAGAAGCCTATCATTTAAAAATTATGTAGGTACTCACAATACTTCTTTGTTTTAATTCAACTATTTATCTATGCCGTAACATAATTTCATAACATTTAATTATACGGTATTGTTTACCTTTTAGTAAATTGGTTGGTTAACTACTCAATAAATAGGAATATCTTATAATATCATACCTAATCATAAAACATATTTACTTACTTGCCTAACTCAAATAGGTATCAGATCGATGGTCTGCCTGCGTGTGATTTCCGTGCTGATGCTGACTAAATTTAATGCCAGTTAAACTTTATTTATGTGATGACTGATGAGATGACAGATTAGCTGTCACATTTCCATCAATACTAAAGTCGCGTAAAAGAAGAAGATGATTATGTATGACATTTCCGATTTCAAAATAATCATAGAAAAATAATATACCAAATAATCATTATTAAACTTTAAAACAATCGTTTCTATTAATATTCTGTTCTGAACTTGTATGCATGCGTGCAACAAACCTAAAGTTCTAATGTCACTTGAATTTGACTCTTAAAATGAATGTTTTAGGTACTAAAATACGGCAGCACCGTGATTTGCCGACAAACGCCGACAAAGGAATGGGCTTAACGCGCGGTTTTCTTTAAAGACGCGCGGCTTCCTTTGAAGGCGCGCGGCTTTCTTTGCTACGCGGCAGTCGGCACCGCTCTTTGTTTCCCAAGAGCGGTGCCGACTGCCGCGTAGCATGCAATTTTGTGTTCTATGTATATCTGTCTAAGAATCATATTGCAATTACTTGTGAAGGCACGAAGCAAGAAGTCCATTTCGTCAAGCTAAGATGAACCTAATAATTAAGACAAGATGATCTAAAATTCGCTGTACTTTTGAAGCGTTGACGCCGGCCGCTGTTGAACCTACGTAAAATGAATTTTTTTTTTACGTAGGTTCGGTTCGACAATGCAATTTTATTTTTCATTCGTTTCTCGTCTGTCTTTACGTTCGGGCGGTTCGGGCACGTTTGTATTTGTATTGTAGCACTCACGACTACCAACCCAGTCGGCTACAATTTGAGCCTACCACCTAGTAAGGGGCAATCTTTGTTTTAATTTGTGTTTTATAGGGTTCCGTATCCGTCGTACGGTACCCTATTACTAAGCCTACGCCGTCTGTCTGTCTGTCTTTTTTTTTTTTTTTTTTTTTTTTTTTTTATGGAACCTGACACGGTTGGCTACATCACCTACAACATCCGTGATGTCAGCCCATAACACAGGGTGAACTAGGTGCCATATCAGTGCTTCCCTTCATTTCATGTCGGCTACACTAAACTGGACGGAAAACACGAACTATTTACATAGCCGTTTCGACCGACGTTTCGTTCAGTGCGGTGGTACCAACCCGGCCGGGATAAACCCTACCACCTAGTAAGGTAAGTCTGTTTGTCCGTCTGTCCGAGGGCTGTATCTCTTGAACCGTAATAGGTAGGTACCCCGTGAAAATTTTCACATAATAGGTATGTTTTATTATCAGGGATCGGAATTAGGTAGAGTGATTGATTTGGTACCAAAGTAGGTAAAGTTCGCGAGAGGATATAATATGGAGTTGTTAAAACCTTTGTATGGGAATTCTGAAAATTTCCTGGGAAATTTCCGGGACTGGATTTTTCTTCGGGATCGTATTTATTGACTAAATACAAGCTTATTTTGTTCTTAGATGATTTTCTCTAGAGTGGCCGCTTATGGAGATATAATTTTTTTCATAAATTTTTATTTCTACTCAATTTACAGGAAAACAGGGGAAGATGTGATAAAATAATCTAAGAGTGTATCGAACTGCTTACAAAACAAGACCTAATTTGTTGTCGTACCATCATTGGTTCTCGATTTATTGCTCGCCGCGATTCTGAATTATCCAAGGACAGCATTTGTATGGAAAGCTCCGCCCCCTTTCCTGATTTAATTTCTCGAATGTTGATATTTTTTCGCCTGAATCTTATTTCTAGACGAAATATAAGACACTTTTATTCTTGCACGTTTTTGATAAAAATCGATATTTCCGAAGAAAAAAAATCTAAAATATTTTTTTTCCAAAATGTTCTCGATTGCTAATGTTTTTTTGGCGGATTCTTATTTCTAAACGAAATATAAGACACTTTTATTCTTACACGTTTTCCCTTAAGTCGATATTTCCGGAGAGAAAAATAAAACAACCTATTTTTTCATATTTTCTCGAATGTTGTTGAATCTTATTTCTAGATGAAATGCGAATCTGTAGTTTCAATCATTTAAATTATTTTCAGAATCATTTAAAAAAAGTGGCCGCCATTTTGAACTTTGCTTTCAAAATCGCTATCTGGGTGTCTGTGTGGGCTCTGAATACGAATCTGTAGTCAAACTTTAAAACAAGTTGCCGCCATTTTGAACTTTTTAGTTACTGGACCGATTGCTTTCAAAATCGATATCTGGGTGTATGTGCGGACCCTGAATACGAATCTGTTGTCAACATTTATAAAAAGTTGCCGCCTTTTTTAACTTTTTAGTTACTGGACCGATTGCTTTCAAAATCTATATTTGGGTGTTTCTGTGGGCTCTGAATACGAATCTGTTGTCAAAATTTAAAAAAAGTGGCCGCCATTTTGAACCTTTTAGTTTTTTACTACAAATTCATATTCAGAGCCCACACAGACACCCAGATATCGATTTTGAAAGCAATCAGTCCAGTAACTAAAAAGTTCAAAATGGCGGCCACTTGTTTTAAATTTTGACTACAGATACGTATTTCGTCTAGAAATAAATTCAGGCGAAAAAACATCAACATTCGAGAAAATGTGAAAAAATAAGTTGTTTTATTTTTCTCTCCGGAAATATCGACTTAAGTGAAAAACATCAGCAATCGAGAACATTTTGGAAAAAAAAAAATTAGATTTTTTTTTTCTCCGGAAATATTGATTTTATTGAAAAATGTCTAAGAATAAGAGTGTCTTATATTTTGTCTAGTAATAAGATTCAGGCGAAAAAATATCAACATTCGAGAAATTAAATCAGGAAAGGGGGCGGAGCTTTCATCGCGGCGAAAATTTCATCCAGTATTGGTATCATGCATGAAAGAAACGGAAAAACCCCGTGTTTTTCGTTTTATTCAAAATGTATTTGTCGGTATTTTTCTGCCTTTACAACACTAGTCGGGATACAGCGTGTGGTATGTATGTATTATATGTCCTCCTTCTGCGCCCCAGAAAGTGCAAAACATACGTAGGTCTTCCTTTGTCCCTTACTAGGTGGTAGGCTCAAATTGTAGCCGACTGGGTTGGTACCACCGTACTGGATGAAAGATGGCCGCATAGCTGCCTCGGCTGTCTTCTCCTCTAGTCCAGTATAGCCAGCAATGCAGGGAAGTCACCGGTATGGCACCTACCTTCTCGGGAGGTGATATTGGCTGGTCGGAGCATGTGCTTTGGCCCCTCCGACTAAGCCACCCATACCGGATTATATAAAAATAATTACCGCATCATCTGGGGTACCATGTCGGGGCGGTACTTTAAAAGAATAGCCCCACTGCATCTCTCCCCGTGTATGTCGTAAAAGGCGACTAAGGGATATGACTCCCTTCTTATATTACTAGGTGGTAGGGTTTATCCCACACCGGGTTGGTACCACCGCACTGAATGAAAGGTCGGTCGAAACGGCTATGTACGTAGTTTGTGTTTTCCGTTCAGTTCAGTGTACTTAGCCGGCACGATCGAAGGCACCAAGTTCACCCGGTGTTATGGGCTGACATCACGGATGTTGTAGGTGATGTAGCCAACCGTGTCAGTTTCCATAAAAAAGAAAATTATTTCATTACTTTTCCACTGAATCATGTTTCTTCCGCACGTGCGCGCCAGAGCGCTGTCATGTTACGAACACGAACAACAGTTCGAAAGAGGTACGTGTCGCGCGCGACCTAACTAGGGGCCAAAATTCATGTCAGTATCGAGAGTTCGGGCCAGGGTCGACCTGAGACACGTAACTTCTGGCAGGGCTCCAATTGGGGTCAAGGAAGTCGCCAAGTTTTCGTGCTTTGGGTCCCCGACGGATCTAGTTCTAAGGACAGATTCTTTCAAGGTACATTATCAATACTAATAATAAATCTGTAAGGGATGGTCATGGAGTAAGTTATGTACTTTGTTTTATGAAATTCTGCGTCCGTAGACTCTATGTATAATACTAAAAGTAAATTGAAGATTTTTAGAATTATTTTCTGTATGTATGTGTGTATGTATGTTCCTCCATAACTCTTAAACCGATCATTCAAGCTACTTACCTATCATAACAAACACCTAAACATCGGAACAAAGCTGTAACTTTTGTAATATACGATAGGCAAATATGTATAAGTGACCGACCGGATAAGAGACCGTGTTTCCCATAGCTCAGGGAATCCTATTTTGGGAAACAGGGATCATTTGAAAGTACTCTAATATCTATGTATAAACAATAAAAAAATTCTTTATTTCTTTCTTTTATCCGAATTCGGTGAAACTTAGTACAAGCACATTTAACTATATGGGACACATTATAGGCTAAAAAAATTGTTCCGGTTACGCTAAGATGTTGCTCTCATACTCTCATACAAACCGAATGCCTCATAGCCGGCATGGCGCCTCTCTGAGCGTGGTTTCGCGAGGAATGGTGTAATTGGCCGTGTCTGATCTTCCGTTGAAGTATTGGGCAAAGACACCCGCGCCGGTTGTCTATAAAAAAAATACTTTCTTGTTTTTAAATGCGAATTTCACGCGGGCAAAGCCGCGGGCTAAGGCTAATACATACATAGAGACATTTATAGTCCGGCCGCTGAGAAACTGATTTCCTGACGTCGTCGTCGCGTCGTCTGTCAGTTGGTCAATAATTACTCTAGTGATGGGCAAACAAAGAGTGGGCAAAACGTTTTTTTTATGCAATCCGGTATGGGTGGCTGAGTCGGAGGGGCCAAAGCGCATGCTCCGACGAGCCAATATCACCTCCGAGAAGTTAGGTGCCATACCGGAGCCTTCCCTGGATTGCTGGCTGTACTGGACTAGAGGAGAACACAACAAAGGCTGCTATGCGGCCATCTTACATCCAGTACGGCGGTACCAACCCAGTCGGCTACAATTTGAGCCTACCACCTAGTAAGGAGCAAGGGAAGGGACCTACAGTTTTACACGGTTCCGAACGGTGAAGCACCAGTACCCTTATCACGAGATTTAACCTACACCGGGTACTACGCTACGCCCCGTGTTCTCCGCATCATTTTGTATGGAGAAACGGAGCAGCGCCTCTAGTGATAGATTTGCGAACTTCGTTTCTCCATACAAAATGATTTGGAGAACACGGCGCGTAGCGTAGTACGCGGTGTAGGTTAAATCTCGTGATAAGGGTGAAGGTATGCACGTAAATTTTTTCGTCAGAAAAAACTCGTCGGTACACGCCGACCGGATTCGAACCTCGGACCTCTCGAATAAGAAGCCGATGCCCAAACCACTCGGCCACCCGCCAGCCGCCACTGTCTACTCACTCCTGCAACTGCACGTTCGATCGAACTAAGGTAATTATGCACATTTTCTATTGTTTGTACGGTGTCGTAGTATTTTGACAAGCAAGTCGTACTTTTTAGGGTTCCGTATCCAGTACGGGACCCTATTACCAATCCTACGCCGCCGCCGCGCCGTCTGTCTGTCTGTCTGTCCGAGGGCTGTATCTCTTGAACCGTAACAGGTAGCCCGTTGAAATTCTCACAAAATATGTGTTATTATGACCGATATAACAACAAAGAACAAGAATAAGAAAAAGTAAAAAATGTACGGGGGTTCCCATAGAAGAAACTAAAAAGTGTATGCGCGCCACGCCATCTACCGAAAAGACTATGAAGAATTTTATCTAATCATGATTTTTAACTAATATGAAGCATTTCATAAACACGCCATAGATGGCGTGAGTGGCGCTGACCATGACATGGCGATACGGAACCCTCGGTGCGCGAGTTCGACTCGCACTTGGCCGGTTTTTATGCAATCCAGACTCGCATCACTACCTGTGACCAACATACAGACGTCAGGATCGCATTCTCTCAGCGGCCGGACTTTAGTTCTAAACTTCTCTTTACAAACCTGAAGCCCTCACCTGACGAGGATTCCTGAAACAAAATGAAAAATAGTTTAGTTTCTGTTACGCGGGGTCAGTAAACGAAACTAATGCCGTATGTACTACATAAACTACAAATACATAAAACACTAACTACATAACTATAAGCAGATCCAGTGGAAACGGTATTCAAAAAAATCGACCAAGTGCGAATCGAACTCGCGTGGAGAGGGTTCCGTACCATTGCGTTTTTTTTATATGGAAATTTGTATTCCATTTTCTCTGAGAACTTTAATACTTACGATTTCGTTTAGCTGTTCCTGCAAACTATAAGAAAGGCTCTATAATACCCATTTTCATTTTTATTTAAAACTCAGCTGTTTTGGTGAAAAGGGGTGGGGGGAATGATCTTTAATATCTTTTAAGTTAATTAAATGAATTTAAAAAATATACATAAAAAATATTTGTATACGAGACCTTTAAGTTGCAAAGTCACATGGAACATGAAAAAAAAAATCTTTCTAATTTGTCCCACAAATTCGACAATTCGTTCATTTACGCTATACGTTCATCAATTCGTTCATTTACGCTATACGTCTGTGAATGGGCCATCAAACTCTATACAACGTGTCCCAAAACTCAACGTCAAGCGGAACCAGGGAGTAGGCCAGTTTATGACTTCCCAGGGAAAAATAAGAAAATTAGTTTTTTATGATATGAACATTTTTTTTAAAACGTTGAAAATTTACATCTCGTACAACATTTTAAGTACTAAGACTACAAATTTGCAAATATAATTGTTCAAATGTTTATATTGGAAGCCTAAATAACTCTGCTATTTATAAATATTCCAAATAAAATCAGAATGCAGTTTTACCAAAAAAAATATTCAGTTAAATTTTTTTCTAAAAAAATAAATGACTCAGATTTTTTTTTCTTTGGGTAGACATAAACTGGCCTACTCCCTGGTTCCCGCTTGGCGTTGAGTTTTGAACTTTTTTCATGCAGTAGGTTCGGAGAAAAAAATCTGTGACAGACCGACAGACTGACAAGAGAATGATTCTGTAAGGGTTCAGTTTTTTTCCTCTTTTGAGGTACGGAACCCTAAAAAAATTCACCACAAAATATAGAGGCAAGAAGGAAGAGGAGGCAAGAAATGATCGGAGGCAATCTGCCCGCGCCTACTCTCGGAGGAATTCCTGTTTCATGAGTACTGAAAACATATTTTATTGCTACGGGCAGACAGAAAGCGATATTTTATTCACCAAGGTGAGCATCCGCCGAGCTTTGCTGTCTGCGATTTAAACCTTATTAAAGTTATAATATGAAATATTGGTATTTATGTATTAGCATTGTTGATAAATAAAATTACACAGATTCATATTCATAACTATCTTTTGCCTGCGGTTTCGCTCGCAGTAGATTCGGTTTAATAGCAAATCCTATTTAAACGCAAATATGATAATGAACGATCGCTTCTCTTATATTCTCTCTCTCACTCTCTCTTCCGTCCATATTATACTTTCATTGACACTGCTCATCCCTAAGGCTATTTAGAATGATGGTATATATCCTATAGTGAGCCTGAAGAACTACTATTTCCATTGGTGCAAACCGCATCAAAATGTGTTCAGTGGTTCCAAGATTTACCTCAAACATACGTACAGACACGTTCTCTTTTATAAGAATAGAGATCACATATTTATCTGTTAGCCTCGATAGCTCAGTGGTGCGATCGGTCGACTGTTATTAAAGCAACCCTGGGCGCGGTCACTACTTGGATGGGTGACCGCTCGACCGTTGGAGGCTGCCCGTGGTTCAGATTCCACGTAAAACTGTAGGTCCCATCCCTTCTTACCTTACTTGGTGGTAGGGTTTATCCCGACTTGGTTGGAACCACCGCACTGAACGAAACGTCGGTCCAAACGGCTATGTAAATATTTCAGTGTAGCCGACATGAAATGAAGGGAAGCACTGACATGGCACCTAGTTCACCCGGTGTTATGGGCTGACATCACGAATGATGTAGACAACCGTGTCAGTTTCCATATAAAAAAAATCACTCTAAGAACACCCAACGTTTTATTTAAAAGCTGAAAAAGTTTCAATTACACCTTTTGTAACTTATGTATGAGCTAAGGAATCGTGTGGTGGTAATATTATACGTTCTATTTGGGACGGCCCTGTATATAGTACGTATTCTGTGCCTGTATATCGTAACGTATATTATGTATGAAGTACAAGAGCATAAGCCAATCGCTCAATTTGCGAAGCGCGTCCGCACTTTTCTTCGAAAATTGGGTTCCAAATTTGAAATTTCGCCCTCTTCTCCATTCTCCCGCGATCGTCGGGGCAGACAGACACACCGGCTTCGAAGTAATCCATTTCTCTCTCTCTCCACGATGCATCGGTCCCTCAGGCTGCTCTGAAAGTACGTGATCGACTTGCCTTTTTTGGGGTTTTGCAACAAGTTTGGCAGAAAAGAAGTATTACGAGGGTGAACCATTCAATGTACTTATGCCTGTCTGTCTTCTAAATAATGTTGTTATTATAGAGATATTACTGGTTAAATGTAGGTATGTAAATAAAGTTACGTGTACTCAGTACTTTATTCAGTTTGCCTCGCATTGTTTGTGGTATGGTCTATGCTCGGGTCTATGCTATTACTAGTTATCTATGGTCATGCTTGTTTGTTTGCACGATAGAAGGAACAGAGAGGTTATGTGTAGTTAGCAGACGAGTTTATTATAAAATTGTAGAAATAGTGAAATAATAGCTTAAAATGTTGTTTCTCTTTTCAGGTAAGGTTTGTAGTTAAGTTCTTTAAAACATTTATATTTATGCATGCAATGGAAGTGAACTGTAAATAATAAAATAAATCCTCTTTTCAGAGCAACTCAAATAAGCTTTTATTTCGTAAATAAAAGTTAATATCAAATGTGTTTTACAAACACATTATTAAACAACATTTTTTACGGCTGTTTATCAACAATGGAAAAGCTAAGATTTGAATTTATGGTTCAAGCGGGTGAAGATCCAAAATCAAATGTAATCTGCATGACCTCAATTACAAATGTTAACAAACAAAACTTCATTCTACCAAATCAACTCCAACCGGTAAGACTGCATGATGCAATTACAAAAACTCAAGCATTTCAAAAAGTGAAAAACACATTACAAAGAAGGCATGATAAAAGGCAAGTATGGATTTCCATAACTCCGGAGATGGAAAATGTTTACATTGACGAAGATGGAAATATGCAGTTTAAGGGATATTTGTTAGAGGAGAGTACAACAGGGACAGAAGAAAAGGTCGCCACCGCTGGACTTTCAGAGGAAGCTTTAACAAGGATTTTAGAGAACTTTGCTGAAATGAAAAGGGATGTACCAAAATCCTGTAATATAAAGAACCTGACGGAGAAATTCGTGATAGAAAAATTCACTAGGAAAATGTCAAACACATCTCAATGGATGACTACTTTTGAAGCAGAATGTACTCGCTTAGGAATAGACGAAGGTACAAAAAGAATCGAAGCCCTTAGGTTATTCTTGGATGACTCTTGTCTTGACTGGTACAGTTCCATGATTATAAAACATACAGTAAACTCAGATTGGTTCACATGGAAAAAAGGTTTTGTGAAACATATGCGGACAAAGGTTGGTCACCAGTCAGATATGCAATTACATTCAAATATAGACAGGGCTCATTACTAGAGTACGCTTTAAAAAAGGAAAGACTTTTATTGGAAATAAACAAGTCAATGGATGAACCCACTTTGATTGGTCTTATCGCTACAGGACTACCATATTACATAGCGGATAAAATTGATAGAAACAATTTAAAGGAAACCGAAGATTTATTTAACAACATCAGAGGACTGGAACATTTAGCAAACAAGAAGAATTGGGAAAAGAAGACGCTACCTTTGGACAAAACAACTAAAGAAAAAGATGAAAGAGAAGAGAGAAAACGGCCCTGCGGAATTTGTGAAAAAGACAATAGAGGAAATCGGTATCACCCAGAAGCCATGTGTTGGTTTAAAAACAAAAGTTGTGAAAGACCAAAAAGGGACCAGATACGGCATGTTAATAATTCTGAATTAGAAGTTGAGTTGAACCAAATTAATCCAAAAAACTAGTATTTCCGCCATTAATAAAAATTAAGCTATGCATAAACAATACCTTAGAAACTTTTGGAATTTATGATTCAGGATCCAATGTGTCATTAATAAATTCGCGATTATTATCTTTAAAAAATAATCCCATCGATATTAATCACAATGACGCAAACTTAAAAACTATTAATGGCGTGAAAAAAACCACAGGAATAGTAACATTAAACGTAAAAATTTTCAATATTGAAAAAAAAGTTAACGTTTTTGTGATAGATGAAGAGAATTTTGACTATGATTTCTTAATTGGATTAGATTGTATAGAAAATTTTCGTCTTGTACAAAATGATAAATTAGAAATTATGCAAAACGTTAACAATTTCGAGACGGAAAAGAAAAATACAGAAAAACTAAATTTGTGTAACTAGGATAACGAATTAGAAAATACGGAGAAAACTAAAGATGAAAATAATGCTGAATATAAAATTAACTTTAATGAACATATAGAGGTAACCAATTTTAATATTTCTGTAGATCATCTAGACCTTCAAAAACAATTACAAATAGATGAATTAATAGCCAAATATAAATCACTTTTTGCTAAAGACAAATATGATATAGGCACGGTAAAAGGGTATGAGGCACATATTGATTTATTAATAGATAAATATTGCAGTAAAAGACCATATAGATGCAGTCTTGAAGATAAAAAAGAAATAGAACAACAAATATCAAAACTCTTACAAAAAAATTTAATTGAAGAGTCTTATAGTCCGTTTGCCGCCCCAGTAACATTGGCGTATAAAAAAGATGAAGGAAAAAAATCAAGATTATGTATAGATTTTCGCGATTTAAATAAAATTGTTCTTCCTCAATCACAACCTTTCCCACTAATCGAGGATCTAATGGTAAAAACGAGAAACTGTAAATATTTTTCCACGCTAGACATAAACTCAGCTTTCTGGTCGATTCCTTTAAAAATTGAAGACAAACGAAAAACAGCATTTGTTACTCAAGAGGGACAATTCCAATGGACCTGTTTACCATTCGGCTTAAAAACTTCTCCTGCGATTTTCCAGAGAATACTAAGTAGCATTATAAGAAAGCACAAATTATCTAATTTCACTGTGAACTATATAGATGATATTTTGATTTTTTCAAAAACATTCGAAGAACACATAAATCATTTAACATTGTTATTGGAAGCAATCTTAAAAGAAGGATTCAGACTAAAATTCTCAAAATGTAACTTCGCACAATACTCAGTAAAGTATTTAGGCCATATAATTAAAAACAGTACAATCACCCCATTAAAAGACAATTTAGTCGCTATAAAAGATTTCCCTGTCCCGAAAACACAAAAAAATATCCGACAATTTTTAGGGAAAATAAACTTTTACGGAAAATATGTGCCAAATATATCAATTATATTAGACCCATTACACAATTTATTACGAAAAGGACAGACATTTATTTGGTCCGAAAAGTGTCAAGAATCCTTCGAGACAATAAAAAAACTACTTTGTTTAAAACCTATTTTAGCGATCTTTGATCCTAATTTGCCAATACATATTTATACGGACGCCAGTATCCAGGGTATAGGAGCGGTTTTAAAACAACCACAGTACAATGAAGAAGAAAAGCCTTGTGCATATTTCTCGCGAAAATTAAATGATACACAAAAAAAGAAAAAAGCTATATATTTAGAGTGTTTAGCGATAAAAGAGGCTATAAAATATTGGCAGATCTGGCTTATAGGAAAGAAATTTACGGTTTACTCTGATCATAAGCCTTTAGAAAAAATTAATATTAAGTCAAGAACAGATGAAGAACTGGGAGATCTCACATACTATTTATCCCAATTCGATTTCGATATAATATACTCTCCCGGGAAATATAATTTAGAAGCAGATAGTTTAAGTAGAAACCCGGTATTAGAGTCACACGAATATCAAGAAGAAAGTTTAAAAGTTGTAAACTTAATTAAATTAGAAGACATAAGAAAAGACCAAAACAAAAACGGTGATTTAAAACAAAATATAAATAAATTTCGAATCAAAGAGAAAATATATTACAAGAAAATTGGAAAAAAGGAAAAGATTGTGCTAACAGAGGAATTTAGTAAAAAAATTATCAATAATGTACACTATCTTTATTGTCATATAGGAATACAACAAATGATTAACAAAATCACACCACTTTATACAGCGAAAAATTTAACGAATAATATTAAAAAAATATGTGACAACTGTGAAATCTGCATAAAGAACAAATCTAGAGTAAAATCAAAATTTGGATTAATGTCTCACTTAGGTCCTGGGACTTACCCTTTTGAGATTATGTCTATAGACACTATTGGTGGATTTGGCGGCTCACGTTCTACAAAAACTTATTTACATCTTCTGGTAGACCACTTCACTAGATTTGCCTATATTTTGACATCAAAAACTCAAAGCGCTAATGATTTTATAAAACTAATTCAAAAAGTGTCACAGGAAAATAAAATTGGTATTATTTTATCTGATCAGTATCCAGGCATAAATTGGAAAGATTTTAAAAATTTTTTAGAAAAAGAAAATTAAAGGTATACCTTTAATTTTCACTGCAGTAAATTCACCATTTTCAAATGGTTTAAATGAAAGATTGAACCAAACGTTAGTTAATAAAATTAGATGTAGAATAAATGAGAATAATAAAAAATTAGCCTGGACGACCATAGCTCACGAATGTACCCAGAGATATAATGAAACAGACATACTGTGACAGGATTTTCCCCAAAATATTTAATGGAAGGCAAAAATATTGATATTGTACCAGATGAACTAAAACAACAAAAAACATATAATGACTTATTGCAAGATAGAAAAACCGCATTAAAAAACACCCTAAAATCACACAATTATAACAAACAAAGATTTGATAAAAACAGAAACAAATGCGAACTAAAAGCAGGAGACTATGTATACGTTGAAAACGGTAATCGATTAAATAGAAAAAAATTTGATGAGTTAAAAATTGGCCCATACAAAATTATAGAAAAAGTGTCGAATTCGATTTACAGATTAAACACCGGACATAAGAAATGCGAGTCTAATCTCTTCCACATAACAAAGCTTATACCAGTGTGAGAAAAAAAAAAAAAAAACAAAAAAAAAAAAAAAAACAAAAACAGACAAAAAAATCTATATAATAATTAAATATTAAATGAGGTTTTCGTCATTCCTGGGGGAGGGAGATGTAAATAAAGTTACGTGTACTCAGTACTTTATTCAGTTTGCCTCGCATTGTTTGTGGTATGGTGTAGGCTCGGGTCTATGCTATTACTAGTTATCTATGGTCATGCTTGTTTGTTTGCACGATAGAAGGAACAGAGAGGTTATGTGTAGTTAGCAGACGAGTTTATTATAAAATTGTAGATATAGTGAAATAATAGCTTAAAATGTTGTTTCTCTTTTCAGGTAAGGTTTGTAGTTAAGTTCTTTAAAACATTTATATTTATGCATGCAATGGAAGTGAACTGTAAATAATAAAATAAATCCTCTTTTCAGAGCAACTCAAATAAGCTTTTATTTCGTAAATAAAAGTTAATATCAAATGTGTTTTACAAACACATTATAGGTATATAAGGTTTTGATTTTTTTTTTAAGTAAGCCGGTATAGTTGGCTGAATCAGAGGGGCCAGAGAACATGCATACGTGCCAGATATATGGGCATATACACACTTACTAAGTATATAAGCATGAACGGTCTATGCATTTTAACGTATTTCATGGTTTTCCAAAAACACAAAAAAAAACGGTCAAGTGCGAGCCGTGCCTCGCTCATTGAGTGTTCCGTTATTATTTCTTCTGTGCATATAATATAAAATATAAATTCTTTGGGACAAATAAAATTTACAATATTCTCCGAAATAATATAAAAACAATTTAATCATACAATATGTTAAAAACAGCTGTTAAATTGTACTTTCTGAATAATTTAGAGTAATTTAACAAGATGTAATCACATACGTAAATACATCTTGTTAATATTTAAAATCAAATTTTTTTTTTTCCTTGGAGTCAATAAAGATTATGTAAACCGAACTTTACAATATTGCTTTGCTATTTTATAAATCAAAGTATTCAGCCATAACAAGCTAACTATGCCTAATTCTAAGTCTCTAGCTTGAGCCATGTGGTTCTGGAGGCACGTGACAGACAGACAGACAGACTGCTTCAACGTTCGCAACGGGTGTAAAACTGTAGGTCCCTTCCTTTGCCCCTTACTAGGTGGTAGGCTCAAATTGTAGCCGACTGGGTTGATACCACCGTGCTGGATGTAAGATGGCCGCATAGCAGCCTCGGTTGTGTTCTCCTCTAGTCCAGTATAGCCAGCAATCCGGGGAAGTCTCCGGTATGGCACCTGCCTTCTCGGAGGTGATATTGGCTGGTCGGAGCATGTGCTTTAGCCCCTCCGATACAGCCACCCATACCGGATTACATAAAAAAGACAGACAGACAGACAGACAGACAGACATACAGACAGACAGACACCGGAGGGAGATCATACATAACATAACCATTACAAATACCTAAAGGTATCGTGTGTGATCCAGAAGGTAATTTAATAGAATATTCCCACTGCATCTCTTCCCGTGTATGTCGTGGAAGGCGAATAAGGGATAGGGTGCTAAAGAGCGACAGCTCATACCGCTCTCACCGTGGCACGGTTATTTTTTATTTTTTTATGGAGAATGACACGGTTCGCTACATCACCAACTCACCCGTAATGTCAGTCCATAACAATGTCGTTGTCCATAACACATTGGTGAACTAGGTGACATAATAATGTCAGTACTTCCCTTGCAATTTTACTTGCTGCTTGATAGTTATCTTGTCCTAATATTTAGCTAAACGTGGTCACCACTTCACGGTATTAGAAGTTGTACAACACCAAATTATTCTGCTTGCCCCGATTTTCGGGATATAGCGTTATGATACGAAGTGACAGTAAATACAAATTACCGAGAAACTATCGAATACAGCATTTTATTACTCACTAGCAGTGCCCGCGGCTCCGCCCGCTCTCATATTTCACTTCACTGCTAACCTCATAAGCCATTTAGCGTGATAGTAAGCCTATAATTGATGGGAAGAATCAAGCTATCCATGGAATTTTGTTTTATTAAAATCGGTTCAGTGGTTCTCGAGTTATAAGCGGACAGACAGACACTCAGACAGAAAGCAGACGTTGGATTTTATTATAGGTAAGGAAGGAAGGAAAGGATATGTTGTACCGTGTGGGGCCGGTACTTTAAAAGAATAGCCCCACTGCATCTCTCCCCGTGTATGTCGTAAAAGGCAACTAAGGGATTTAGACTCCCTTCTTACTAGGTGGTAGGGTTTAACCCGCCCGGGTTGGTACCACCGCACTGAATGAAAGGTCGGTCGAAACGGCTATGTAAATAGTTCGTGTTTTCCGTTCAGTTCAGTGTAGCCGACATGAAATGAAGGGAAGCATAGACATGGCACATATAATACGCGCGCCAGCTTATGCGACGCGTAAGGACCGGTAGCCGGCACGACCGAAGGGAAGCGCTGACGTGGCACCTAGTTCACCCGGTGTTATGGGCTGACATCACGGATGTTGTAGGTGATGTAGCCAATAGTGTCAGTTTCCATAAAAAAAAACAAAAAACAAATATGAGATTTGGCTCAAAGCTAAACCCTCGACGAATGAAAAGCGTTTATGCTTGACCGAATTTTCTTCTCCGGACTTCACTTAGCGATCCAGCCTTGCGCCGGAGGGTGGGAGAGAAGAGTGGACTGAAGGGGGCCCGGGGGAGGGGGGGAGGGGGGGGACCGGATTCCCGGTGGGATTTTATTTAGGATCCTAATTCCTTACTTGTCGTTTTGTTTTTACGAGTTTTGAATTCCCCGTCGCCGCCGAGAATCGGGTTAATACTTTTTTATTGTTCGCCGCAGAGTTCGCTAACTCGCTTCAGACAAAGTGACAAAGTTTATGCTCCCCCCTCCCCCCCTCCCTTCCATCTCACCTCCTCTCTTTACTCCTGCCCTTCCGAGACGGGTAAACACCGGTAGCAGGTCGTCGAGCCCCGATTTTGCTGCGGCGAAATAATAAAAAAAAACTTTTTTGTACCCCTAATGCTCGCGGATTCCGCTCGGTTGCGTGAAAAGTGAATTGTTTTGTTGGAAAATTGTCCTTATCGTCTGCGCGAGGTGGAGGGGGTGAGGGGTAACTCTTGTCCTCTCGTAATCTTCGTCAAATAAGTTAAAAATTAAATTATCATTGTGTGAATTTTTTGTTTATTTGTTCCTCGAAATTTAAGGCGAAAATAAGACTCAAACCAGGCCTCACGCACTCTATGTACTTGCGCGCGCTAACTACCTACCGCCCGACGGGCCGCCGCCGGGGCGGTCTATTTCAGTGGGAATTCGTCAGCCGCGCGAAGTATACATAGACGCTCGCCCACGCAACTGTGCGCAGCTGCAAAGCAATAACCACTTTACACTCGATCGTTAAGGTACATTTTCGCACGCAGCCATTGGCGACGTGAAACAGTAGGCTATTAAAGCCCGAAGGTTGGAACATTTTCTATCGAGTGATTTATCTGTTACGAAGTAAATATTAAGTAATCTGTGCTCAAACCGTGCTACCCGAGCACTGATGATTGAAACACGAACCGTATGCAGATTATAATAGGTGCGAGATTCATTCTACTCCTGCGGTGGCTGATACGTCGTCGCACCTACGATGAACATTTGCGAGAAAATCATCCTATACATATATTAAGATTCACGTGTTGGAAAGATGGAAAAAAATTTTTTTTAGCTGCGATTGTAGGGAAAAATACTATCCATATTTCTATGAGGGTCTTGTATTGAAACAATTTATGCTTCTCAAGAGAATTTAACTTGAAAGTACAATTTTCGTACTATTCTTTATTTTTTGGAAATTTATTTAACATTTTTCCAAAGTAGTAACATATAATTTTTTAGCTATGTTTGTTAATTAAAGACGAATAGATAACATAATATATTTTTTACAGATTTTTTATCTTTACCAATAGCTCAACAATTTCGTTTAAATTTGACCTTTTGAGTCTTATTTACGCCGTAAAGGCACGCATTTATCGCCATCGATCGCGTCCTCCCGATTATGACGTATAGTGTGCAATACGGGTGCAAAACGAGTGAAAAGTTGGTGGTGGAAATGGTGGAATATCGCTACGTGATATGGTGCGTAACATAGGCGTGCGTGAGGTTACTCAGTGAGGCGCCATACCAGTTGGTTTGCGAACTGTTGCTAGGCGTTGCGACCTGTTAACTACGACATTTGAAGACACATAGGTTAAATGATTAGAGAAACACACTCACCGAAAAACAGTTCCACACCCCAGCGGTGCGACAACGAAACTATCTTGAGAACTGATGGATTCTCAAAAGCACAATGTCAACAACCAAAGGATGCTGAGTCTCTCTGCGACGAGTCATGCGGAGATAGGACGGGTGGCAGGGAATAAGGGATGCCAGTTCCACAGAGCAGCGCCCGTGATAGTAGATATAAAACAAATGATTCGAGAAACACACTCGCCGAAAGACAGTTCCACACACCAGCGGTGCGACAACGAAACTATCTTGAGAACTGATGGATTCTCAAAAGCACAATGTCAACAACCAAAGGATGCTGAGTATCTCTGCGACGAGTCATGCTGAGATAGGACGGATGGTAGGGAATAAGGGATGCCAGTTCCACAGAGCAGCGCCCGTGATAGTATCTGTAAAACAAATGATTCGGGAAATACACTCGCCGAAAGACAGTTCCACACACCAGCGGTGCGACAACGAAACGATCTTGAGTACCGATGTATTCTCAAAAGCCCAAATGTCAACAACCAAAGGGTGCTGAGTCTCTCTGAAACGAGTTCTGCGGAGGTAAGTAGGAAGGGTGGGGAATGTACGCCGGTATGACACGTCATATCCGGCCGAAATACGACCAGCATTCGTGCATTTTAAGCGGTAATGTAACCATTCACGTCATGTCTTATGAAAAAGGGAACTCAACATTTATCACTTTGTGGCTATAAAAAAAAACTTAATAAAATTGATAGTCACTTGCGGGCATAGTTAAGGGGCGCAATTCTGTATGTAACTATGTGATTTACGTGACAGCCTAATGGAGTGGGTCACCATTACCTCCTCCAAGCGCAAGAGAAATCGTTTTTTTTATCGTCACACTTTCACTCATCGCACAACTACAACCTACAAGGCAAACTCTTCGCTTCTTGAAGCTCAATCGACTGTAATAACGAAGCGTATTGGAAAACAAAAGCGATTAGGTCGTCGCTAGTATACGCGACGATCATTGGCGTATATAGAGGGGGGGCCGGGTGGGCACGGCCCACCCCAGAAGTGTCTGGTGCCCACCCCAGGATGTTGGGTTGCCAACCCAAAATTCTAGGGTGGGCACTAATAATTAATAATTTCACACAAAAACACTTAAATAATCTACAGCTGCGGAATCAACATAAAATTCCATTTCCATCCATGTAATCAAAATAAACACTTTAAAAAATTGTTTTTGTTTGATTTTATTTAGGTAAAGAAACTTTCCGAAATCAATGGTCGAAATACGGCTCAACACTTCAAGTTCAAATTACCTACTTTTATTGCGTAGTTACATCGGGTTTCGGCTTCATCGGCCATCGCTTTTCAGGGGCCAGGCCCACCCTGGAAAATAACCCTAGATACGCCAATGGCGACGATTCACCACAATTCGCCGACATCGCCGCCAATTCCACACCGCCGCCGTTCCAACTACTTAGTCGTGTTGTCTGCTGTTTCACCGTTCGTTCGGAAGCGGTGTAAAACTGTGTAGGTACTACTATTTTGTAACCGCAACATTTGTATGTACCTGTGTAAGCGAATATGTAACAAAATTCCTTGGAAAAAATAAAGATTATGTAAACCGAACTTTACAATATTGCCTATGCTTTGCTATTTACCCGTATATCAAAGTATTCAGCCATAACAAGCTAAGCCTAATTCTAAGTCTCTAGCTTGAACCTAGTGGTTCTGGAGGCTTGTGAAAGACAGACAGACAGACAGACTGCTTCACCGTTCGGAACCGGTGTAAAACTGTGTACGTCCCTTCCCTTGCACCTTACTATGTGGTAGGCTCAAGTTGTAACCGACTGGGTTGGTACCACCGTACTGCATGTAAGATGGCCGCATAGCAGCCTCGGTTGTGTTCTCCTCTATTCCAGTATAGCCAGTAATCCAGGGAAGTCTCCGGAATGGCGCCTACCTTCTCGGAGGTGATATTAGCTGGTCGGAGCATGTGCTCTGGCCCCTCCGACTCAGCCACCCATAGCGGATTAAATAAAAAAAAACGGCCAAGTGCGAGTCGAACTCGCGCACCGCGGGTTACGTACTTGTACCTGTACAGTAACTATTAAGTAATATGTGCCTGTACTTGAGTTTTCTAACTAAACCTACAACACCGGAGCTAAAAATTTGTATTTCGACCGAAAAAATTAGATTTTTTTTATTTTTGGATGTCATAAAGTTCATTAAGCTTTATTGAGTCATCAGTTCATCACTTTAGATACCTATTCAAAAAATTAAAATACAGGAACGTAGATTCGACTGTCCATATTACAACAAAAAATAATTGTAAAAATCGGATTAAGGTTTAGGGGGGTAAAAAACATAATTATGCCGAAAGACGAAGTGAGAAAGAAGAATTCCTGGAGCCGACGTCTGGTGTCCGTTGTGCCAGACGTCAAACTCCCGCAGACAGGAACTCCCGCAGTTCCTGATGAAGCCCGTGACGTAGCGGGCGAAACGTCGACTTATGTAAGTCTTTAAACCTACTGTTAATCCGGAAACTTAAAAATGAATATAATTAATAACAGTGTAAACTTAAAAACATTAGTGAGAAAGAAGAAGCTCGCCTTCGCAGCTTCGGCTTTTTGGTCGCCTTCGGCGACAAGTCTCAGCCGCTCCGGCTCACACGGGTGCCTTGCGCTTTGTTACAGCGAACGGGGGCTGCACTCCCTCCGCACCTCCGGCTTATAAAAAACACTCTAGGAAATAGCCATACTAACAGGTTATGACGGGGCGGTGAATTTTGTACTAAATTTTAAATTTCACTAATATTTGGATATCTTAAAAAAAATATTCCAAAAGTATAAGTCTCCGTTAAAAAAATATTTTTACTCATAATTCCTTAGACCCTCACCTACCTTTCCCACCTACCAGCAATCTTCTACTATACCCGCCTCTTTCTACAGCGCACCCCGATTTTGTATGGAGAAAGTTAACTTCCGTCTCGTCCTAAACGCTTTCCCAAGTCTGGATCAATTAAGCTCAAAAACACATTGTTCCTCAATGTATGTATATCACCATTGTACTTAAAATTGTACCGGTAAGCTAATTAAGCCTCTTCAATGAACAAACTTCTACAAATGAAGCGAAGTTTATGCACAAAATTGAGTTTAGTTTAGTCCGACGTTAGTTTAGTACTATGAGAATAATAATAGCGGTAACAAGGAGGCTACGCTAGGCTTCCACGGTCCATGCGAGAATATTCCATAATCAGCTTTTACCCGCGACTTCGTTCACGTGAAATTCGTATTTAAAAAGAAGAAATTAAGTAAGCCCGCTACCGTACCTTTATTTCGGCGCGCGGAACAATTTGGTTTGTATGAGAGCTACATCTAAGCGTAAACGGAACTAAATTTTACTTAGCCTATCCTGTGTCACGTATAGCTAGATGTGCTTGTGCTAAACATCTAATTCGGATGATCGGTTTATGAGTTATGGAGGAACATACATACATACACTAAAAATCGTCACTTTAGTATTTGTATCATACATAGAGTCTACAAACGCAATCAATATCAATCAATATCAATCATCATCAATCATCAATATTATATATTATTATTATTATACTAATAATAAATCTGTAAGGGATGGTCATGGAGTAAGTTACTTTGTTTTAGGAAATATTGAGTTTGTAGCCTCTATATATGATACTAAAGCTATATTGACGATTTTTAGAAATCTTTTCTGTATGTATGTATGTATGTATGTATGTATGTTCCTCCATAACTCCTTAAGCCATCATCCGAATTTGATGAAACTTAGTACAAGCCCATTTTACTATACGGGACACAGGATAGGCTAACTAAAATTCACTTCCGGCTACGCTAAGATGTGGCTCCCATACAAATCGAATCGAAATAAAAGCGGCGCGGTGCGGCGGCGGCGGTTTGTAGCTGCTATCATGCGGAGGCTGGCGGCGGCGGAGGCGCGGGCGCGCGCGCGGCGCGGGGTGCGGTCTGGCCGAGCGCGGTGTGTGTATGCATTGTCTCGAGCCAGAGGTTTACTTCATTAGGTATTTATGTGATTAATTTTAGGTGCAAACCAAACAAATTTTAGGTAAAAGTGTTGTTGCAAGTCGATGTTAGCGGATATTGGACTGGATAACTGGAGTTCCTATTTGATTTAAGTTATTTGATCGTATGTTTATTACATTGTACATAGTGTAGTATGCGCGCACTATTAGCGAAAAGATTCTTATTTTTACCCGACTACGGCGAAGCGAAAATGAGAGTTATGTGTTTGACCGGTATGTATGTATGTATGTATGTATGTATGTATGTATGTATGTATGTATGTATGTATTATGTATCTATGTATGTATGTATGTATGTATGTATGTATGTATTATGTATCTATGTATGTATGTATGTATGTATGTATGTATGTATGTATGTATTATGTATCTATGTATGTATGTATGTATGTATGTATGTATGTATGTATGTATGTATGTATGTATGTATGTATGTTCATCTGTTCCCTCATACATAACTTCGAAACACTTATCATAATTTGACAAATGAGGTATCGTTGGATGCGTCTTGACGCTGGATAGAGGCTATGTGACGTCCCATAAAATTGTATATGGCGCCCTGTAAAGGACATAAAGTCATGACGTAAAAAAAATTTTTTTAATGATGCCGTCTTGGGGATCAAATGAAAGGGCTTAATTAACACATTTCAAAAATTTATATATTGTTAGCTGTTGCTTTCGGATTTACTTGCATGCATCCGATAATTGGGAATAATTTCTAAAATCAGGCCTCACTCCGAACCTACCCAAAATACATCATACTAATATTATAAACGCGAAAGTTTGTGAATGAGTTGCGTTCAGGAAGACGATAAACGTACTCAAAGAAAGTAAGTAACTAATGGCGAGGCCGAAGGCCGAGCTGCGTTCGGGAAGACTATAAACCTTCTCGAAGAAAGTAAGTAATAAAAGGCGAGGCCGAAGGCCTAGCTGCGTTCAGGAAGATTCTAAACCTTCTCGAAGAAACCAAGTAACAAAGGGCGAGGCCGAAGGCCGAGCTGCGTTCAGGAAGAGGATAAACATTCTCGAAGACAGTAAGTAACTATGGGCGAGACCGAAGGCCGAGATGTGTTCAGGAAGAAGATAAACATTTTCGAAGAAAGTAAGTAACAAAGAAGTTACTTTCTTCAAGAAGATTTATGGTCTTCCTGAACGCAGCTCGGTCTTCGGACTCGCTCACTGTTACTTACATTCTTCGAAAAGGTTATCGTCTTCCTGAACGAAGCTCGGCCTTCGGCCTCGCCCTTTGTTACTTACTTTATTAAAGATGGTTTATTCCCTTCCTGAACGCAGCTCGGCCTTCGGCCTCGCCCATAGTTACTTACTGTCTTCGAAAAGGTTTATCGTCTTCCTGAACGCAGCTCGGCCTTCGGCCTCGCCCTCTGTAACTTACTTTCTCCGAGAATGTTTATGGTCTTCCTGAACGAAGCTCGGGCTTCGGCCTCGCCCTCTGTTACTTTTTTCGGAAAGGTTATCCTCTTCCTGAACGCAGCTCGGCCTTCGGCCTCGCCCATAGTTACTTACTGTCTTCTAGAAGGTTTATCGTCTTCCTGAACGCAGCTCGGCCTTCGGCCTCGCCCATAGTTACTTACTGTCTTCGAGAAGGTTTATCGTTTTCCTGAACGCAGCTCGGCCTTCGGCCTCGCCCTCTGTTACTTACTTTCTTCGAAAAGGTTACCTTCATCCTGAACGCAGCTCGGCCTTCGGCCTCGCCCATAGTTACTTACTGTCTTCGAGAAGGTTTATCGTTTTCCTGAACGCAGCTCGGCCTTCGGCCTCGCCCTCTATTACTTACTTTCTTCGAAAAGGGTACCCTCATCCTGAACGCAGCTCGGCCTTCGGCCTCGCCCATAGTTACTTACTGTCTTCGAGAAGGTTTATCGTCTTCCTGAACGCAACTCCGCCTTCGGCCTCAAAAAGTTACTCACTTTCTTCGAGACGGTTTATCGTTTAAGTACCTGAATCCAGCTCGCCCTTAGTTCTTCCTTTGAAATACGAATTTCACGCGAGCGAAGCCGCGGGCAAAAGCTAGTACTAATAATAAATCTGTAAGGGATGGTCATGGAGTAAGTTAGGTACTTTGTTTTATGAGATACTGCATTTGTAGACTCTATGTATGATACTAAAACTAAATTGACGATTTTATAAATCTTTTATGTATGTATGTATGTATGTATCTATGTTCCTCCATAACTTTTATACCGATCATCCGAATTCTCTAAAACTTAGTACAAGCACATTTAGCTATACGTGATACAGGGTAAAATTCAGTTCCGGTTACGCTAAGATGTGGCTCTCATGGTCTCGCCCTTAGTTCCTTACTTTCATCAAAAATATTTATTGTTTACCTGAACGTGGCTCGACCTTCTTCCTTACTTACTTTCTTCTTTTTAAATACGTATTTCACGCGAGCGAAGCCGCGGGCAAAAGCTAGTATCTCATAAAGCAAAGTAACTTACTCCATGACCATCCCTTACAGATTTATAGTATTGATAATATACTCTGAATTCAGCGATAATGTAACCTGAGCTTTTCACCGATAATATTATTATTTAGACCACAGTGGAGCTTCCCATCTATGCATGCATGCGCTCAGTTAGTTTGGCTCATAGAGATAAATACAAATTATGCTGCTGTAAATAATAAGCCTCCAAACCTCCAAGGGTGTCTAGCGACGCCCATGGACATTCGGTCGCATGCGTGTGTTGCGAATGCCATGCCGGCCTGATAGCCCATTCACGCCTCTCTTGAAGGACCCGAGACTATGCATGGTGGGAAATCAATTAAACGGATGGACCGATTTGGATGCGGTTTTTTTATTAGAAATTTTTGCAAATCAAGTAATCAACTAGATGACTCGGTGGAAGTACCGTGCCATGGTGAGAGGTGGCTATCCTGTCGCTCTTATTCACGGCGTCGTTTCCTTAGCATTTAGTCGCCTTTTACGAAATGCACGGTGAAAGATGCAGTGGGGCTATTATTTTTAATTACCGACCCAACACGGCATCGAAAAATAAAAAAAACATATTAAAGAATGGAATGTTCTTGTGAACATTTAATTAATTGTAAGTGACTATACCTAATACTTATAAGGTACTAACAAAACATTGTGACTTGAGAACTTACTTTATCAGTTCTTCTTCGCATTGAATTACCAAGAACCAAATGTTCTTGTGAATTACCATAGAACCGGCAATTTTCAATTTAAAATTGAACGTGCCGTGTGGGGTCGGTACTTAAAAAGAATAGCCCCACTGCATCTCTCCCCGTCGCATGTCGTAAAAGTCGACTAAGGGATCGTCAGCCTCGGCAGCTCAGTGGTGCGGTCAGTTATTGGATGGGTGACCGCCCGACCGTTGGAGGCTGACCGTGGTTCGGATTCCACGTTAAACTGTAGGTCCCTTCCCTTCTTACCTTACTGGGTGGTAGGGTTTATCCCGGCCGGGTTGGTACCACCGCACTGAGCGAAACATCGGTCGAAACGGCTATGTAAATAGTTCGTGTTTTCCGTCCAGTTCAGTGTAGCCGGCGCGAAATGAAGGGAAGCACTGACATAGCACCTAGTTCACCCGGTGTTATGGGCTGACATCACGGATGTTGTAGGTGATGTAGCCAACCGTGTCAGTTTCCATAAAAAAAAAATAAAAAATAAAAAAAAAAAAAATAAATAAATCATACATACACATACGAGTACATACCACATGCTGTATCCCAACAATCGGGGTAAGTAGAATAAACGGTGTTGTGCTGCAAGGAGTCTTGTAAATTACAGCACAACACCGACCACCACATTTAGCAAAGTATAAAGACAAAATAACTATCAAGCAGCAAGTAAGGCACGAAGATCCACCAGCTACATTAGTCGATGGAAGTACCGTGCCATGGTGAGAGGTGGATAGCGTGTTGCCCTTATACACGGCATCTTTCCTTAGCCCTTAGTCGCCTTTGGGCTATTATTTTGAATTACCGACCCCACATGATATCGAAAAATCTATAAAACCAGAAAAAAACCTTTTTTTTTTTATGGAAACTGACACGGTTGACTACATCACCTACAATGTCCGTGATGTCAGCCCATAACACCGGGTGAACTAGGTGCCATGTCAGTGCTTCCCCCTTTGATCGTGCCGGCTACACTGAACTGGTCGGAAAACACAAACTATTTACATAGCCGTTTAGACCGACGTTTCATTCAGTGCGGTGGTACCAAGCCGGGCGGGTTAAACCCTACCACCAAGTAAGATTAGGAGGGAAGGGACCTACAGTTTTTACGAGGAATCCGAACCTCGGTCAGCCTCCAACGGTCAGCGGTCACCCATCCAAGTACTGACGGCACCCAGCGTTGCTTAACATTCAATAGCGACAGTTGCCTGTCTGCACCACTGAGCTATCGAGGCTGACAGACCTTCCTACTCTCTTATTATAAGCCTTAGTAGTAGTGACAGGGACACGGTTTTATTATTAACATTGACAATATTGAAAATATTACCTATGAAATCCCTATCATAGTACCTACCTACGTGATGTACGTATACATTTCTAAAAATGATCAATTTAGTGTTATTACCGTGTAGGGACGGTACTTAAAAGAATAGCCCCACTGCATCTCTCCCCGTGCATGTAGTAAAAGGCGACTAAGGGATAACGACACCATGCCATGCTAAAGGGCGACGGGTTAGCCAGCTCTCACCTTGGCATGGTCCTTCCACCGAGTCATGCAGCAGGTGGGTCTTCATGCCTTACTTGCTGCTTGATGTAGTTATCTTGTCCGAATACTTTGCTAAACGTGGTGGTCGGTGTTGTGTTGTAATTTACAAGAGCACTTGCAGCACAATACCGATTACTCTGCTCACCCCGATTGTCGGGATATGGCGTGTGATATGTATGTACGTTGTTGTTCAGTTTTAGTATCATACATAGAGTCTTCAAACGTAGTATCTCATAAAACAAAGTAACTTACTCCATGACCATCCCTTAGAAATTTATTATTTGTATTGATTATGGCGGATATAATAACAAATAATTAAAAAAATAAAAAGTTTAGAAATTAAGTGAAGTACAAGAAACTTGGTAAGAACTCGATGCGCGAGTTCGACTCGCACTTGGCCGGTTTTTCATCGACTTCAGTGCAGCCAACACAACAAAAGTAAAACACTTGCAAGTAATCTAGTTTCGATAGAAAATGTGGTGTAATGAGGTGGATCTCCAGTGATATAACCAGATGTCATTTTCTATTTTTTTTTTTTTATTGAAACTGACACGGTCGGCTACATCACCTACAACATCCGTGATGGCAGCCCATAACACCGGGTGAACTTGGTGCCACGTCAGTGCTTCCCTTCGGTCGTGCCGGCTACACTGAACTGGACGGAAAACACAAACTATTTACATAGCCGTTTCGACCGACCTTTCATTCAGTGCGGTGGTACCAACCCGGGCGGGTTAAACCCTACCAACTAGTAATATAAGAAGGGAGTCATATCCCTTAGTCGCCTTTTACGACATACACGGGGAGAGATGCAGTGGGGCTATTCTTTTAAAGTACCGGCCCCACACGGTACAAGTATTAAAATACCTACTCTACATTATCTCAAGAATTACTAAGATTCATGTAAATAATGGCCGTGAGCTGGGCACGTTAGCCGAAGAGACGATGACCGTTGAAGTAACCGTGTCCTACACTGGCGGCCGTGGACAGGAAAACGTAGTGTGGGAAGACCACCCGCCAGGTGGGACGTCGGGGGAAAGCGGTGGTTCCGTTTCCCTGAAGGCCGGGTGGACTGTAGGAAAACTGGAGAAGCGTATGTCCAGCAGTGGACGCTTACACGCTGACTGACTGACATGTAAATATATTTTTAAATATACGTACATGACGTCAACCCTGTTTCCCAGTAGTTTAGGCAGAGAAACGGATCTCTACATTACACACCTCTGTCGTATCTTCCACTCTCATAATGTTCTTCATACAAGCTCAACCGGAGCTTGCTAGCTACTACGGTTCAAAAGATACAACCCTCGTACAGACAGACGAACGGGGCGGCGCAAAACTATAAAAAAGCCCTAGTGCGAATCAAACTCGCGCACCGAGGGTTCCGTATCGCCATGTCACAGGCAGCGCCACTGACGCCATATATGGCGTGTTTTATGAAATGCTTCATATTAGTTAAAATTCATTATTAGTTAAAATGCTTCATACTCTTTTCGGTAGATGGCGCGCATGCACTTTTTAGTTTCTTATATGGGTTATCAAAAGCCCAATGTAAGGGTGCAACTAGGGTGAACAAGTCCCCTGCACGACGTGACAGTATGATGAACACGCTTTTGTTGTTGAAATTGGCGCGCTTTTGAGGACACATCGTTTCTCAAAAAGCATTCCTCTTTCGCACCGCTAGAGCGTGGAATTTTCTACCGGCGAATGTGTTTAAATAAGTAAGTAAACTCTTCAAACTCCAACGTCGGCGGCGGCGGCGTAGCGCGTACTAGTTGCATTAGAACTTTGAAAAGCGTGTGATCGATATAGATATAACAAATGACGTCATTTTGCTATAAAAATTCCATTCAAATTCTCATTAGTTTCTGAGATCAAGTCTTCAAAGTTCACGCGGAAGAAAAAACGGTTTTGCAGACATTCGCCTTTGATATTCGTCAAATCGGTAATTCGTCAAATTAGGAGATTTTCCAAACCCGCACCGAGTGTAAGGAACACTCGGTGCGGGTTGTCGCCATGTCATGGTTAGCGCCACTCACGCCATCTATGGCGTGTTATGAAATGCTTCATATTAGTTAAATGTTACGATTAATTAAAATGCTTCACACTCTATTCGGTAGATGGCACGCGCGCATACACTTTTTGGTTTCTTCTATGGGAACCCCGTGAATTTTTTACTTTTTCTTATTTATATTATGTGTTCTTATATCGGCCATAATAACACATATTCTGTGAAAATTTCAACTGGTTACCTATTACGGTTCAAGAGATACAGCCCTCGGACAGACAGACGGACGGCGTAGGCTTAGTAATAGGGTCCCGTACCGGATACGAAACCCTTAAAATCGACATTTGGTTTGCCGTATAGTTTGTATAGAAAATGATATAATTTTAAAACCAAAAACGTGTGATGTATAGACAAAGAATTGTTCGCCTTTATAAATTTTTAGCCTTTAGATTGGTCTAGTTATCACGGGCTACTTCTTCCAAAATCCACATGTGGCGTTACTAGGCGCCTTAACAAGCTGCAAATCTGCTGGTTTAGGTGGGTTTGGCTGTTTTGGGTGCCTCCCTCGGCACAGCCACCCATACTGGTTTCATTTGACAAAAGTATGCGAATTACTTACTCGTTGATGATCCTGTTAGTGATCTAGGTACTATTGCCTGCTGTCACAAAATTTATCACTGTACACTGAGTAACATCACCGGGAGTATCTACACCTCCATTTGTGATCACTTCCGATCAACCTATCAGTTTTTATTGTATTTATTTGTGATCACTTCCGATCAACCTATCACTTTTTATTGTATTTACACCCTCAGTTCTGTATAAGACAACCTATTTTAGTATTCTATTTTAGTGATAAAGAAAAAACTACAATCCGATATTTTTTTATTTTTTTATTTATTTAGTGTTTCAAGATGTTTCTTTTCCACTGATTTATTCTAGTAGGTGTTATCTTTACACTGGTTTATCCTAGAGGTGTTTTCTTGCGCTGCTTTATACTAGAAGGTATTATGTTTGCACTGGTTTATCCTAGAAGATTTTATCCTTACACTGGTTTATCCTAGAGGGTGTTTTCTTGCACTGGTTTATACTAGAAGATATTATCTTTACACTGGTTTATTCTAGAAGTGTAATCTTTAGACTGGTTTATACTGAAAAATCTTTTCTATATACACTTGCTTAAACTTACACTGGTTTATTAACGTACGTGGATCACTTGGTTATTTAATACCATACTATCTATTAGGCTTGTCGTGCCATAAATTTTAAATAAGGTTTAGTGGCTACGTACGAGTGAATGTATTCAAAATATGAAAGGAGGGATCACATATGCATCAGTATCATTAATTTAATTTCACTTAATATTTTGTTAATTTTGTGATAAAAGCTTTATGCAACCATACAAAAGAAACAAAACTATTGTTTAAACGCGATAATTTTTTAATAGTTTCACACAAACTATCACGCAAACAAACAGCATTACACGTGATTCGCATAGAGTTTTACTCAGTCACCAAATTTGCTACATCGGTCTTCTAAGCGTTTAAGTCAGACCGAGTTCAAAAAGTTAACACAACAAACTTGCACTTTTCAGAGCCGTCAATCTGCATTCGAACAGTTACCAACGTTACGTTACGTCATTTCGTGAGCCGGCGTTCCTTGGGCGGACATTACCCGCCCTACGCGACGACTAGGGCGGGCGGCGACCTGACGCGGACTGATGACGCGCAGGCGGGGAGGCGAGGCGGAAACGCGCACGCGCGGCGGCGTGGGTGAAATCAAGTCGCTTTCAGGATTTGTGTTTTGAATAAATGATCATTGGGGTATTTAAACCCGAGAATTGTGATTGGAGTATTTATAAATGTTGATTCGACCGTTCTTAAAACTTGTACCTTTTATTTCGCCGCGAAGAGCAACTCAAAATGCATCCGCCCCCTTGTAAATGAGCCTTGTCTAGCTATGGTGAAAATTCTATTATTCATATCCAGTATTCTTTATTGAAGATCAGTTTACAGCCTTGGTAACTCAGTGGTGCGGTCGGTCGACTGTTGTTAAGCACACCTGGGCGCGGTCAGTACTTGGATGGGTTACCGCTCGACCATTGGAGGCTGACCGTGGTTCGGATTCCACGTAAAACTGTATGTCCCTTACCTTCTTACCTTACTAGGTGGTAGCGCTTATCCCGCCCGGGTTGATACCACCGCACTGAATGAAACGTCGGTCGAAACAGCTATGTAAATAGTTCGTGTTTTCCGTCCAGTTCAGTGTAGCCGATATGAAATGAAGGAAAGCACTGACATGGCACCTAGTCCATCCGGTGTTATTGGATGACATCACCGATGTTTGGTATAGGTGACGTAGCCAACCGTGTCAGTTAACTGACATGATTTCCATAAAAAGAAAAACTGTCTACCTATTTAGTTAAAAAAAAAGAACTTGCAAGTAATTACCTAACTTATAATTAAACCATTTCCTCCACTTCTGCGGAGGTATCCATGGTCCCCAGTACGCTTATAGCGTTCCCTCTTTGCCCGCTCTTTGATCCGCCGATGCACCAAAGTAGTCGATATTGGACACCGGGTGGCTAAGCTCAAGTGGCAGTGGGCTGGGCACGTTAGCCGAAGAGACGATGACCGTTGGAGTAACCGTGTCCTACACTGGCGGCCGTGGACAGGAAAACGGAGTGTGGGAAGACCACCCGCCAGGTGGGACGACGACATCAAGTACGCCGGCGGAAATCAGTGGTTCCGTATCGCTGAAGGCCGGGAGGACTGGAGGAAAATTGGAGAGGCGTATGTCCAGCAGTGGACGCTTACACGCTGACTGACTGACTGACTGTTCCCTCTTTGAGTTTTCAGGTTTAGTCGGCGTATGAAGAAAGCCTTGGCACACACGGCACAAGATTTAATTTTATCCACTTGCAATTTGCCGATCGTTTCGGCAAAAGCCAGTGCATCCGGTGACCACGCAAGCAGTGTTTTCCACCACAAAACAAGAAACTCGAAGAGGTTTTTTTAGGGATCCATTTTATTTTTAACCCCGACGAAAAAAGAGGGTTGTTATAAGTTTAACGTGTGTGTAAGGCTGTGTCTGTCTGTGGCATCGGAGCTCACAAAAGGATGGACCGATTTGGATGCGGATTATTTTTTTTTATTAGAAAGCCGGTTTAATAGGGATGGTTGTTAGCTATGTTTGTAATCAATTAATTAAGTAATCAAAAAAATAATTATCTTAAAAAGTGGATCGATCTGCATGCGGTTTTTTTAAAGCTTGAAATAAAAGTTAAATTACGAATTTAAAATTATTTCCGTTTACTTACGTAAAGGAGTCGGGGGACCGCTAAGCAAATAAAATATAAAAACTCAGAGCTGCGCGGGTATTTACTTAGCGGTCCCCTGACTCCTTTTTTAAATTTGTAATTTTATTTATTTTTTTATTCTCAGCGGCTTGTGCTGCGTTCCGGCCGCCCCGGCTGAACGAGAGTATGGATTTTTTTTTTATGGAAACTGACACGGTTGGCTATATCACCTACAACATCCGTGATGTCAGGCCATAACGCCGGGTGAACTTGGTGCCACGTCAGTGCTTGCCTTCGGTCGTGCCGGCTACACTGGAACTGGGCAGAAACACAAACTATTTACATAGCCGTTTCGACCGACGTTTCATTCAGTGCGGTGGTACCAACCCGGGCGGGTTAAACCCTACCACCTAGTAATATAAGAAGGGAGTCATATCCCTTAGTCGCCTTTTACGACATACACGGGGAGAGATGCAGTGGGGCTATTCTTTTAAAGTACCGGCCCCACACGGTACAAAGTTTACACTGATCTATACACCAGATGAGTCTTTCTCGTAAATCACTACCGAAATACATCTCACGGACCAAATCAGCTTATAAGCTTAGTTCACAATGGCTAATGCTTTTGTTGTATGCCTCGCTTTATAATTTTATGTCTGCAAATAGGTACGTGATTGAGGAGTGTTAGCACATTCAAAACATGAGATGGCTTCTTTTAATGCGATCTCTTCAATGTATTTATGATGAAAATTGCATTGTGAAGGCACGCGCACTGGTTTAACGACAGGTAACATGTTTTATCGCGCTTTGCCTGTTCTAGTATTTAGTTCGGTGTTAATTTACACTAAAACTAACACTGTACACTAAAAAACAACATTATTTGTAATATCGTTTTTTTTTTTCAGTTAACAAAAACCTTAACATTCACCCGACTTTATACATTTAACTTATTCTGTACTTACCTATTTTTAACCCCCGACGAAAAAAAAAACGGAGGGGGTGTTATAAGTTTGACGTGTGTGTGTGTGTGTGTCTGTCTGTCTGTGGCATCGTAGCTCCCAAACGGATCGACCGATTTGGATGCGGTTTTTTTATTAGGAAGGTTGTTTAATCGGAATGGTTCTTAGCTATGTTTGTAATCAAGTAATAAAGTAATAAAAAAAATTATTATCTTAAAAATTGGACCGATTTGTATGCGGTTCTTTTTTAAAAGCTTGAAATAAAAGTTAAATTACAAATTTAAAAAACCCCCGACTCTAAAAATGTCAAAAATAATTTCCGTTTACCTACTTAAAGGAGTCGGGGGACCGCTAAGTAAATAAAATATAAAAACTCACGAGCTGCGCGGGAATTTACTTAGCGGTCCAACGACTCCTTTAAGTAGGTAAACGGAAATTATTTTTGACATTTTTAGAGTCGGGGGTTTTTTAAATTTGTAATTTAATACTGGAGTTGGGCTCACCATAAATACGTCGCAGCACCGGCAATAATCTTAAATCATGTTTTAGATAGATAGATATATTATGCATTTTACAGAAACAAGCACTAATATAACAATTTACACGAGGTGCAAAGGTTGACTTATCCCTGCCTGACAGATATTTCTTCCAGCCTATATTTGCATATTTGAGAGTTGTTTGATTGCGAAATATAAGTACCTAGATTATGTAATATCAAAATATTTGAGTGTGGGAATGTTATAAATAAACTAATGGGAATGTTCAAAAAATCTTATCCATCCAATACTTTTCGGAGGCTCCGGCATCGTAGTGCCGGTAGGTCGACGAGCCCGGGAGAATCCCGTGCAAACGCGAATTTATTTATTTGTATAATCGTTTTAGATAAACCATAAATACCACAAAAAGTTAAGTTACGAGGCCTTCAATCGTCCTCATCAGAAAAAGTAAAATAATTATTAAATGCCCGTGCATCACATGTCTAATGGGTATCGTTAGATACCTACTCCTAGGTGAAATGATGGCACCTGTCGGGCTTTCCATAAAAATAAAAATAAATTATAATAATAAAAACAAATAAATAAATAATAAATAATGTTATTTTATATTAATTTTAGATTTAAGTTTTTTATGTAAAATTAATATAAAAAAGAAATGTGTCAATAAACGAATAAATAAAACAAATAATAAGATAACCGGCAGTTATAAATCGTTTATTACGTAACTTTTACAGTGTTGTAATACGATTAGACATTGACTTGGGAATAACTAGAAAATTACTAAATTAAACATATTTTCATGGCATAAAATTAACATACATCAAGGCTAACATTAAAATCTAAAGATTCATTCATAGCTATGTCACGTTAAAATGAAAATACCTAAGTTTCAAAACAAAAGTTCTTATTTATTTTCAAAAAATTCATCTAATAGCGCCTATAATAACTTAAATGTATCCGATGACGAAGATAGTTTTTACTCATCTAGTTAAAAGTTGAAAGTCAGTTTATAAATGAAACTGAAAAGCCTGATTCAGTTTCTCAGGATGATTGGGTGATTATAAACTTATATTCTAAAAAAAAGAAATTGGTTTATCTTTATGTTCGACAAATTAATTTCATGACAGAAAATCTTTGTATGTATGGTTCGTTTTGCCAAATTACTTATCATAAATTGCCCATACAAGATTGTGTGGGGTCGGTATCACTGTTGAATAGTACCACTGCAAATCTCCCCGTACATGTCCTAAAAGGCGACTAAGGGATAAGGACAAGATGCCGTGCATAAGGGCGATAGGTTAGCCACCTCACACCTTGGCGCGGTCCTTCCTTCCACCTAGTCATGCAGCAGGTCGGCCTTCGTGCCTTACGTGCTGCCTGATAGTTATCTTGTCCGAATACTTTGCTAAACGTGGTGGTCGGTGTTATGCTGTAATTTACCAGAGTACTTGCAGCACAACACCAATTACTCTGCTTACCCCGATTGTCAGGATACGGCGTGTGGTAAAACAATTCCATAGCCTATTTTTAAACCAGCTGGCAACTCTTGGATATCTTGAAGAATGGCAACACCGAAATTATCCGCCATTATTGGCAAGGATCAATCTGAGAGAATAATCACAAGGCGCAATGAAGTCTAGCCCAGTCAATGCTCTTCAGGTGGAATGTGTGGATCCACCTCTCCATCTACGCCGGCAATTTCTGGCAGACAGGTATTTGTTCAGAGCTAGTAGATTTTCTAATCACTCCCTCTTTCCGAAGCTAAACCTACTCGCAGAACACACTCTGAATGGGAGGTACTGGTTTAATAAACTGAAGCCCAGACTCATTCAGAGCGTCACTAGGTTTAGCAACCTTGAAGCCCCTACCTATCGCTCTCCGACATTGCCTTTGCACGGATCGAAATATGAGGCCGTAATCTTAAAACCGAATGTAATTTTTTATTTTGGCCTTGAAAAGGACATGCCACGCGCTGAAGAATCGTTCAAGATTATTCTTGATAGAGATTGGCACGGGTGGGATGTAATTTTTACGGATGCCTCAAAATTAACACCAAAAGGTAACGTAGGAGTTGCCGTATATAAGCCCGGAAGCAACGACTACATGCGCACTCAGTGCGCTACTACTGGAGGCTGTCAGATTTGTGTCCCTCTCTGACACACTGGAACGGACCATCATTTTCTCAGATTCCCGCAGTTCTCTTCAGGCATTGGTACAGAACCCATTCCATTGCCAAATTCATAATCCCATAGTTCTATGTACTATAGATACATTACTCACCTTAGGTCAAAAACAACTTGTCTTTGCCTGGATACCTTCACATACCGGCATTCGAGGCAATGAGCGTGTAGACGCTCTAGCCAAGGAGGCGGTGGTGTGTGGAGATAGGGCTCCGTTCATTAATTTTCCCCATGATTTGTTGGCACTCCCAAAAACATACCTTCATGATTCCTGGTCCGATGAATGGTCCGTGTCCAGTCGAGCGAGAGGGGCTTACTATGCCACCATTCAGCGGGTCATACCCGCAAAGACTTGGTTTTTACCCGACTGCGCGACGCAAAGGAGGGTAATGTGTTTTAAAATTACGGCTATAAAGGAAACCTCAGTTCTGTGCCGAATGAGAATTGGACACTGCTGCACTCCAGTGCATCTAGCCCGGCTTCGTATACTTGACTCATCAATCTGCGAGTGCGGACTGGACGAAGGAACCCTGGACCATATCCTCTTTGGTTGTCCAATTACCCTCGCGGTTAATTCCCCTCCGTTATATGCCACTTTACATTTGTTTAAAGTCCCACTCCCTACTAACATACAAACGATAATGTATACTAACAATTCCCATGTTATAAAATATATATTAAAATTTATAAAATGTAATGACGTAAGACTGTAATTAATTATATATAAATATATGTATAATGTTTTAGTTATTTATTTTCATCTTCATACAACTAAGTATGTGTCTTCCAGAATTTGTGCATGCAAACTAGTAACTTCAAATGCTTCGTTCCTTTCAAAATTATTTTGTTTTATTATAGATATTATAAAAAGTAATCACAAATTTATACCGTGCAGCTCCGTCACTGGATACTGGCAGTAATAAACGAATTTCCTATTCGTTTGTTTGCCACTATTTAAAAAAAGAAGAAGAAGAAGAATCAGAGAGAAATTCAAATTCATTCGAAAATCGAATGGCAGTTAGGTAGTGGAGTACGCTATAGGTATTTATTGTCTGCATGTTGGTATGGCGGCTCTAGGGAACCTATTAAAATAATATCTAAATTTAATCTAAGATAATTACATAATCAATTCAAATCTCGCTCGAAAATTGAGACGACCCGTCAAGAGAGATTCAGGGCGGCTTCGAGCTGACCATATGATCAAAAGGTGAAAATAATTGTTTAGACAGCATGGAAAAATATTTTCTCTACATAATGAAAATTTAATAAATATTTATATTTCCGAGATAAGAAATCGAGCACGGCCCAACAACATCGATCTTCAACGTGCTGAGAGACCTAAACATCCCGCACCGCTCCAGCTGTCTGACGGGCAAGTTATAGAAGTTGATGCATTTTCTCTACATAATGAAAATTTAATAAATATTTATATTTCGGAGATAAGAAATCGAGCACGGCCCAACAACATCGATCTTCAACGTGCTGAGAGACCTAAACATCCCGTACCGCTCCAGCTGTCTGACGGGCAAGTTATAGAAGTTGCTGCTGCCCGGACGCATCCAAAACAGCCTCTGCACGTGTATCTTGCGCACCAAGGAGCAATATGTCAAGACTCCGGCCAGTGACGTCCATGTTGTGACCAGAACACAACGCACCTGGAGCAAAACGTGGTGATAGCCGGCCAGTTCCGCACCTGCCTTAGTCGCGGCCCCACGGGAGTGGGGCCGTCGTGGAGTCGCTGACGCTACATCAGTTCTGCATCAACTCAGGCTCGGCCACGGGTGCGCATTATCCGCACAAACTACACGTGGAAATATACCAAGACTTGCTGCTTCATATTTTATAAGTTTAATAAATATTTTATAAGTTAGTTTTAATTAATTAGGATTTTTTTTTTGTATTCTGTTTATAGGTATTTCTTGTAATTTTAACATAAGTATTAACCCTCCTCCGATCGTCAATCATATATCACCCATTAACCAAAGTGCTGATGTCCACCGACTGCTCTTGTGGGATATCCAGTGATCCAGATGGGCGACAGGACTGCAACATCCTGTGCATTGGTTGCAATAAATGGTTCCATGCAGTATGCGTCAACCTAACGGAGTCTGAAGTTGAGGACAGAGGTAAATCAGGTATTAATTGGTATTGTCAACTATGCTCAGTTCTTTCACAAACGTCGCAAAACAGTCAGACTCAGCTTGCAGAATGCCCACACTGCCACAGACAGGGCTTCAAAGGTGCCAGAGGTTTGCGTATCCACGTATCAAAGGCACACGCAGACAAATGTCTTGTTTTAATAAACCCACTTGAATCGGCCTCAGACGCTCCACGCACAGGTGTAGATTCATTTGATGCCTTGTTATCTAGCTGCCGACAAAATGTTAAAGTCCTAAAACGGATCCCAAAAGGCGCAAGAATTTGTGCTGCGGACAAATTGACCAATATTATAGACAAATGTATCGAATCCAACTCCATAGATGCTTGGCATAACCTGTTTCTCTATTCTTATTCCGTGCTGAGAGTCCCTTCCACAAAACATAAATCCATTTCTGTTGCCATAAAGGAAAATATTACGAACCCTCAGTTCATGAATGCTAGCTCAAACTACGTCGCAGGAACAACTAGTCTCAGTAAGAGGGTTGAAAGTAAGGTTGCAGATGGCGACATAAGAGGCGCTGTTCGTGTGCTTTCATCTAATGATGATTTTGCACCATGTGACGCGGAAACCCTTCGTGTTCTGCAGTCAAAACATCCGAAGCCTTCCAGGCCACTCCAGCTTCCGGAGCCTCCTAAATCTGATGATGAACATCTCAAAGTAGAAGCACATGATGTCTTATACTGTATTAAGAACTTTCCTAATGGCTCAGCCGGAGGTTTAGATGGTATTAGACCACAACACCTGAAGGATCTTGTGTCATTTTCAGCAGGCGCTGCAGGAGGGAGATTACTCCACTCGATCACATCATTGATTAATATGATGCTTTCCGGCGGAATTAACTCACAATGTACGAAGTACATGTATGGTGCTTCACTTTGTGCTTTAAAAAAAAAGGATGGTGGTTTGCGCCCAATCGCAGTCGGTAATGTCTTTAGACGATTGGCTTCTAAATTATCATGTCACTCTATCAGTTCTGAAACAGGCTCAAATTTTCGTCCAATTCAGTTAGGTTTTGCAACAAAAGGTGGTTGTGAAGCAGCCGTTCATGCCACCAGAAAATTCATTTCAAGCCATCATGCAGATACAACTGTATTACTAAAAATAGATTACAAAAATGCATTTAACTCAATAGAGCGAGATTGTCTACTACAGGCTATCAAGAATAAAGCACCACTTATATATGCATACATGTGGCAATGTTATGCCACACCATCTGCGTTATTTTACGGTGATAACGTTATTTCGTCAGAGGTTGGTTGTCAACAAGGCGACCCTTTGGGTCCCGCTGGATTTAGTATGGTCATTCATCCTCTCATCGAAACATTAACAAGTGAGTTGAACGTCTGGTACCTCGACGATGGTACATTAGGAGGTGACCCGGAATCAGTACTCTCCGACTTTGAAAAACTTTTACGGGAATCAAAGAATCTTGGTCTTGAAATCAATCCCTCTAAATGTGAATTATTTTTTCATCACTCCACTAATCACACAATAGTAAATTCATTTCGTAATCTGGCACCTGACATTAAAATTATCAACAGAAACGATTTCACCATTCTTGGTGCACCTATTTTTAAAGAAGCCACTGAATCAGAGTTGGAAAAAAAATTTACTGTTCTTAAAACTATGACTGAAAGATTGCAAACAATTCATCCGCATATTGCATATTTTTTGTTAAGGAACTGCCTTTCAGTCCCTAGGATCACATACTTGTTGCGCACCACGCCTACCTGGACATATGCACTTCTTCACGATTTTGACCACATCATTCAACATTCATTAAATAACATTTTAAATATACATTTAACTAATTTCACACAAGCATCGCTTCCAATAAGTTACGGTGGTTTGGGCATTAGAAAATTGGTTGATATTTGCACACCGGCATACTTATCATCCGTTCACAGCACCCGCACTCTCTGTACAGACATTCTCGCTAAAACCAAACAGAACACCGAGGAGCCAATGATCGGTGAAACAGAGGCTTTTGAGATCTGGAAGAATTTATCCTCCTGCACCGATGCCCCCAGCGAACCTAATAGTCAGAAAATATGGGATAAACCCATCATTGAAAAAATATTTGATTCACTGGAAAAAAAAACACCCGCAGACGAGGCGCGCCTTTTGGCGTTGCGTGAGAGAGAGTCCGGGTCCTGGTTGCATGCTATACCCTCGCCAACAACGAGCATGCTCCTGGATCCGCACTCCATCCGCATAGCCATCTCCCTGCGTCTTGGCGCTAAAACAAATGCTCTCCACAGGTGTGTATGTGGCGATACTGCTGACGAATTCGGGCACCACGGGTTATGCTGCCAGAAGAGCGCGGGTAGAATCCCACGTCACCATATGCTCAACGACATATTAAAAAGATCACTCGTATCAGCCGGCTTTCCCTCAACTCTGGAGCCAGTGGGCCTATTCCGGGACGATGGTAAGCGTCCAGATGGCATGACCATCATCCCGTGGCGTGAGGGAAAGTCACTGGTGTGGGATGCTACCTGCGCCGATACTCTGTGCAGCAGTCACGTTAAGGCATGCTCGAAGCGCGCCGGCGCAGCCGCTGAAACTGCAGCCCGCCACAAGCACACCAAATACAGTTCGGTGGCACACCAGCACATCTTCGCCGCATTTTCGGTGGAGACGATGGGGGCATGGTCTGAGGAGGCAAAGCGGCTCGCGAAAGACATCGGGATGTCCCTGTACGCTGCTTCAGGAGAACAACGTTCGCTCGAGTTCCTGAGGCAGCGTATCAGTGTGGCCATCCAGCGAGGCAACGCCGCTAGCGTCCTCGGTACAGTGCCCACATCGTCACACCTGGAGGAGGGTTATTAAGTTTTGTATTGGTTATAGGTTTATATTTTATTTTGTAGTTAAGTTTTTTAGTTTTTAGTAGTTTTTAGTTATAGTTTTTTATTTTATTTGATAGTTAGTTTAAGTTTATTTAATAATTTTAATTTATTACTCTTATAAGATGTATACTAGATAATAAAATCAAATAAAAATAAATTATTAAATGTTAAAAAAAAAAATTGTTTAGAAATAGTAGAGGCCATGGGATAGTTTCAATAAAACCTAAAATAATATTTTTATTTTTTTATTTCTCTAAAATGAGCCAAAACTGTTTTGGAGTTTTTAATTTTCAAAAAGCGAGTTTTCGAGGGGGATTTTTGATAAAGTTGGGGGGAAATTCATATGGCCATCTGGCAACACTGCTCAGCTGTCTGTCAGTTCTTTGCAAAGAGCACCACTTCGAGGGTTTCCATAATTTTTTCAATTGGATTATTCTTATTTTATTAAACCGTGACACGTCTCTTTGGTGACACGTTTGCTTCTTGTCTCGGTCACGGGCTGTATCTCCGCTGATCGGACAAGATGTGGGGCGAAGCCGGTTGCGGGTGGGAGGCGGCTGAGTTGTTTCGCGCGGCTATTCCCTATTGGCTTCTTGTTGCGTTGCCGGTTCTGTTCCTGGTTGCACCGGAGCCGGCGGCCGCCGCGCACGAGTACGCCGCTTATCGTATGCTGCAGCACGATCTTCACGGAGTCCCTCACGGTCAGTAAAGTTTCCATAAGGACCTAACAAATTTTGAGGTTATAATCGAACACTTACGTTACGTTTCAGGACGTTCGTTTTGCTAAACAAGCTACTTAGGTATCTAAACTGCATTCTATGAGCAGTATTGACTTCGTGTTGCATACAGCGAACATGCCCGCACTCTTACGTATCACTCAAAATAGATTTTGCCATTGGAAACCATTTTCCTTATTTATATGTACCTACTTATTTTTTACCTTATTCAGCAATTCCGAATCTTCCTTCCAGAAACAAGACAACCCAGTATCCCCTAAAGTTACCAACTAAACAATAACTTTAAAAGTAAATAATAAAATGAAGCAGCAAACGTACATATACACGCTGTATCCCGACAATCGGGTTAAGCAGAGTAATCGGTGTTGTGCTGCAGGTATTCTGGTAAATTACAGCACAACACCAATCACCACGTTTAGCAAAGTATTCGGACGAGACAACTAGCAAGCAGCAAGTAAGGTGTGAAGACCCACAGGAAGGTGTGGATCTAAGCTTGCGATGGCTTCACCGAACATATCCGGGCCCATCGGCAGTAGAGGAGGGTATTAATCGAGGCCGGGACTAGCAAGTGGCCACTCTAAATTTCCCGCGCATGCTTCACGTTTCGGCTCGCTTCAAGCCCTCGTCAGCTAGTCTGCGTTGACTAGGACGCGGGGAAACCACCAGTCCCGCTCTCGACCTCCCTCTCTCTACCTATCCATATTCTGTAGGATGCTTCCAGTGACGTTTTTGAAGCTCTCTCCATATATGAGCTTAGCGTCGATCTTGGGAGCCCTAGATTCTTGAAGAGACTGTAGAGCGACTTCGCTGGTAGTCCTCTTGCTCCGACTTCCACAGCGAAGAGATCAGTCTTGAATCCGTTTCTCACAATCCGGTCTACTAAGTTGCAGTACTTGTTAAGCTTGATGTTGTGGTCCTTCGGTATGTTACTTTCCCATGGAACTGTAAGTTCAACAAGTACTACATGCTTTGTCGCTTTTGAGAACATGAGTATATCCGGTCTTAATGCTGTGGTACAGATTTCCGAAGGCATTTGGTAATGCTTCTCATGTGTGTCCATCAACAATTCCCAATCCTTTGCTGCTCCCAAAATTGAAGAAGGTTTAGTCCTATCTTTGGGCAGCTTATTGGCTCCAGGTTTCACAAAGTTGACCTTCTGGAAGCCGCTACTGGTTTGCCCTTTCCTGGTCCGTGCAATTGACAGGTTGATGGCCTCTCTGATGATTTGGAGGACTTTATCATGACGGTAGGAATACTGGCCTCGCTCAAGTAGTATTTTGCATCCGCATAACAAATGTTTGGCCGTGCCTACGAACTCCTTACATGACGGGCATAGTCTATTTGTAGATTTCCCCCATCTAACTAGGTTACTCGGGTCGGGGAGAGTAAGCTGGAATGCATTTAAGTAGAACTTAAGCAGCTCAGGGGACCAGTTGTATATTATGGATTTCCACTTCAATGCAGGAGGGATGCAGAAGTCACCCACTGTTAGCCAATCATTCTGCATTTCTAGGTTTAAGGCGTGAAGTTTGAAGCCTTGTTCCATGTCCTCCTGAGCAAAACCTTTCAGTATTTCTTTATCAGACTTTGCTGTTTCTATGCCCAATCCAGATCTATTGGTGCGTGTGCCAACTTGGAATGATTTGTAGAAGTCGAGTCTCGATTCCAGTTCATCTGATAGTGATGTGTTGGGTAAGGCTTGAATAGCGCTATCATTGGAGTCTTTGAGTATACATCGTTTGGCTATTCTCGCCTTTTGATAAAATATCGACGGTTTCTTAATGTTCAGTCCAAAGTTATTGTGAGATCTGTATAGCGTTGACGAGTCAGCCGGGTGAGCCAGTCCAAACCATGATTTCAGGAATCTGGTCACATACGAGTCTAATTTAGTCAGGTTTTGCTTTGTGAAGTCGTAGACGAGAAATGGCCATGAAAGTTTTGATGTCAGGTAGTTATCGTAAATCCATGCCTTTTGTGTACCCAGGAGGGGAAGATTGTCAGTTTGGCGGAGGCTCTCTTCGAAAAGTTGGACAATATCATCAGTAGGATGCTCCTTTCCTCTGCTGGTGATCCTTTTGCCCAAGAATTTAAAAGGAGCTTCATCAGCCACGGTTGCGATTGGTTTTCCGGCTACTGTCAGACCTGGATTGCTCGAGGTAAACTTTGAACCTTTCCTGGTTAAGCTCAAACAGTAGCACTTCGCTGGTTTTATCTTCATCCCTTTGGTCCATTCACAATAGTCATCCACCACCTTAAGAAGCGCCTGATTTTGTTTTGGATTGCGGGTTAACAGCGTAATATCATCCGCAAATGCCAGGATGGCCGCCATATATGTGTCTCCATATTTGAACCTGTATCCCCATTTCTTTTCTTTTACGACAAGCGTATCAATTAGAATGTTGATAACAATGTTAAATGTGACAGGAGAGAGGCAGCAACCCTGGAAAAGTCCTATGCCGTAACGAATTTCCGGTGTCTTCTCCGTTTCGCCTTTTACTTGTATTACAAAGGAAAGTTTTTTGTAGTAGGAGGCTATTATATTACAGATCAGAGGTGGCACATTATACCACTCTAGCGCCTTTAATAGTAACTCATGGCGCACCGAACCGAAGGCGTTTTCAAAGTCTAACCACGTGGCAGTTAATTGTCTCTCATTCTTCCTTGCATCTCTAAGACATTCAGTCAGCAAAGAATTATGTTCGAGGCACCCTGCAACTCTTGGGAGAAAACCTTTCTGGTACTTCTTCGGTAAGTAGTTGTTGGTACACATGTGTTTGAGTAGTCTGGCCTGTATAATGGAGAAGAATATTTTCGAAATTGTGTTCGTAAGGGCTATAGGTCTAATATCCTTGGGATCAGTAACTTCTTTCTTTTTTGGTAGAAGAACAAACACGGCTTTACCAAGACAGTCTGGCACTTCTCTGTTCGTCCAAATTCTTTTGTAGATGTTCAACATGTGTTTCCGCACTGATGGACATTTTTTGTATATGATGTATGGTATGCCATCGGGTCCCGGGGCGGAACTATTTGGTTTCCTTTTTATGTGGTATTCCAGCTCTTCCATCGTCGGTGAATCAGCATCAAATGCTAGAGCAGGTTCTTTGGGTTTTGGAGCTGGTGGATCCCTGTAAGTTATATCTGCCTCCGGGGTGGTATATGTGGATTTAAAGTAGTTGAACATCTCGTCCGTACTTAACCTAATTGTACCCTGCTGTTCCTTAAAAGCTTTTTTGGCGAAGTAAAAGGGGTTCTTCTCGAAAGCTGCTATATTCTGAGCCTTTCGAAATTCATTGCCAGCAACCGTAATTTGCTCAGATACTTTCTGGATGAGTTTTAGGATAGATCTCATCGCTCTGGCTAATTGGTGGCATAGATTTCTGTCTCCTGAGGCTTTAGCCTTCCTTAGCTGCTTTATCAACTCTCTCTTCCTTCTCCTAAGCTTTGCTTTGAAAGTGTTTTCTCTTTCCATTGGGTTGTGGTGATAGCGAACAGGGTACAATTCGGAGAAGTAATTGTAAATTGTTCCCTGGAAGTCATACAGCTGATCTTCGGGACTCTGCCTGCAGCCTGGGAGGCTACATGGCTCGGTGGAAGACCGTACCAAGGTGAGAGGTGGCTAGCCGGTCGCCCTTTAGTACGGCATCTTGTCCTTATCTAATCGCCTTTTACGACATGCACGCACGAGATGCAGTGGGGCTATTCTTTTTAACCACTCAAGCGTCGTGTGCGCCCCTCGAAATAACGCCTACCGCGTCGCGTGAGAGAAAGGTTACGAGAATATGCTTTTTTTGGAAAAAAAAATATGAACACCTATAGCAAAGTTAGTAGGTATGGGTTAAATCGTTACTAAATTTCCTACAAAGTTATCTATAACTTTGTAGGAAATTGAATGCGGTACTTGATGAGGTGATGTTTTGTTTTGATCCACTACACTAATTTATTATGGCAAGAACATCAAATAAAAACACGAAAAATTACTTACCGTTTGCGCCCGCGATTCATGGTCACACGTCCACAGAAACATACTTCACTCTAACAAGAATGGCGACTGACCGATCACGTAATTGTTGAATTATCCCAAAACTGTGTTTGACATTAACATGTGGGAGCGGTTGCAGGGTGTCGCAGCTCGAGCGTGAACCTGGAGGGCCGCTCGCTGACGTCGTGGAGCACGTCGCGGCACTGCGCGGTGGCGCGGCTGCACGACCTCAGCGTCGACCAGTTCCTCGACATCAGGAGCAAGGCCGGCGCACTCCTCCTCGTGCTGCCAAGCAACCGGACCGACCTCACACCCGGCCAGCGCGAGGTATTCGCCGCCTTATTATTTTATTTTATTCGGAAACTTAACAGCCGCATAGCAGCCTCGGTTGTGTTCTCCTCTAGTCCAGTATAGCCAGCAACCCAGGGAAGTCTCCAGTATGGCACCTACCTTCTCGGAGGTGATATTGGCTAGTCAGAGCATGTGCTTTGGCCCCTCTGACTCAGCCACCCATACCGGATTACATAAAAAAAATCAATCTTCAACTGTCCGGTTGTTTCCCCAGCACATTCAACTATTGGAGCTGGCGATGGCGCAGCAGGAAGTGAACATCCCGGTGTACCTCGTGGACTGGACACCGGAGGCCGAACAGATTCTCGAGGACCTCCAGCACAGTTTCATCACCGATGAGAAGTCGGCGACCGCGATCGAAGCTATAGCAAACACGGCCACCGCTAATGGTTACCAAATCGGTGAGCTAGAGCTTTAATTAAAATTTTCTGTAAGTTTAATAATATGATATTGATCACAGTTACCTACTTACCTCGATAGCTCAGTGATGCAGACAGCTGCTTCTTACTAGGTGGTAGAGTTCAACCCGCCCGGGTTGATACCACCGCACTGAATGAAACGTCGGTCGAAACAGCTATGTAAATAGTTCGTGTTTTCCGTCCAGTTCAGTGTAGCCGATATGAAATGAAGGAAAGCACTGACATGGCACCTAGTTCATCCGGTGTTATGGGATGACATCACCGATGTTTGGTATAGGTGACGTAGCCAATCGTGTCAGTTAACTGACATGATTTCCATAAAAAAAGAAAAACTGTCTACCTATTATGACAGATGCAGCAATTCATGACAAAGTGAAAAAAAAAAATTTATATCAAATTGTATGAAGTTATATACCCACCACACTGCCACATGAATCAGGCCAGTCTCCACAAACAGCGCCCGTTCACGAGCACCACACCTGGGCCAGCCATCGCCTCCCTCAACCATATTGTAGGGTGGGAAACGACCCGGGCATAGTACCTATATTGATATTTTTATCTACTTCAGCACGAATATAGACTTAAAATAATAGACTTACAATTGTCATCTAGTAGGGCGTCAGGATTCAATAAAACATTACCCACCTTTTTGCTTCACGCAGTTGGGTAAAAATTTTACTGAGCTGTCATGCTGTATTTTGTTGTTGTTGATTTGGTTTGGGCTTGGCTCTAGGCCTGCAAACTAATCCCGCTTGGTTGGGGACCTTCGTGCAAAACCCCGCAATCTCCAGCTACACCAGCCAGCCTATGTCTTCCATGAAAGCCACAAGTTGACCGGGGTGTCTGCAGTATTCGGACAAGATAACTCAGATCAAGCAGCAAGTAAGGCATGAAGGCCCACCTGCTGCATGACGCGGTGGAAACACCGTGCCAAGGTGAGAGATGGCTAGCCTGTCGCCCTTATGCGCGGCATCTTGTCCTTATCCCTTAGTCGTCTTTTACGACATGCACGGGGAGAGATGCAGTAGGGGCTATTCTTATTAAGTACCGGCCCCGCACAGTACTATCATGATGTATTTTGTTGTTTGCAGTTGTGAATGCAGCGTCACCACAGAAACTGGAGTCGCGTGCAATCACTCTGCACGGCAAGCTGGCGGGCCGCGGGGCCGACGCGCAGACCATCGTCATCTCCGCGCACTATGATTCCTCCGCAATCGCACCTGTACGTACATTTTTTTTTCGAAAACGTCACTGGAAGCATCCTACAGAATATGGATATGGATGGAGAGCGGGACTGGTGGTTCCCCGCGTCCTAGTCAACGCAGACTAGCTGACGAGGGCTTGATGCGAGCCGAAACGTGAAGCATGCGCGGGAATTTTAGAGTGGCACCTCGCTAGTCCCGACCTCGATTAATACCCTCCTCTACTGCCGATCGGCCCAGATATGTGCGGTGAAGCCATCGCAAGTTTCGTTCTACACCTTCCTTTATTTATTTTGGAAAAACAAACAGACATGTACATAAAATAAAAAACAATAGCAAACATAATAACACAGAATAAATACATATCCAGCAGCGTTTTTCACAAAGAAAATTACAGAAGGACGTTACAATTTGACTTATTCAAAAACTAGTACTATTAGACCTACCTATAGAAAAGAAATCATGAAAGAAAAAGGCACGTACACAGGATACAAAACCACAAATTACAGTTATAATGAGGAGCAGCAAGAACACACCACACATACACAGAATAGGAATAGAAAATGGTTTTATTACCTATAATAAGTACAATGATCAGTGGGCGGTAATATCGGAAGAAGTTGATATTGAAGTTATGACAGCTATGACGTCATCCCTAAACCTTCTCTTGGTAGTATTCAATATGTCAAGGGACCCTAGTGATTGGTTAGGTATAGGATTGGCAGATTCTTCTCAATGGAGATCGTATACCAGCATTAGTACGGTACTGCATTGACAGTACTGCAATGTTGTTTTTTTTTTGACGTGATAACGTCACGTCTTATAAATTGATGAACACCGGCTGTACGCACGAAAAAGTGTCACGTTCCTGTCTGAGCCTGAGCCTGTGTGTGCAAGCGAGAGCGCGTAACAAGCGATAGAGAGGCACAATCGGCCCAAGCGTCGGCTTGTACACATTTATCTCTCTGGTTCTAAAGTACCAGGGCAGCATAAATTGAACGTTATCACGTAAAACTATCGTCCGTAAACTGACTTTACAGACAACCAATATTTTTTTATAAGGGTTTTAGCCATTTTATGAGTTTTAGCCAACATCGGTCTACCGTCCGTACCATCATGCTTATTAAAATAAGTGCTTGCGTATAAAACATTGTTACATCTTTGTACCGTGTGGGGCCGTTACTTAAAAATAATAGCCCCACTGCATCTCTCCCCAAGCATGTCGTAAAAGGCGACTAAGGGAAACGGACAAGATGCCGCGGTAACCGCCTCTCAACTAGGCACGGTAGTTCCACCGAGTCATGCAGCAGGTGGGTCTTCTTCGTGCCTTACTTGCTGCTTAATTGATTGAATCTTGTTCGAATACTTTGCGAAATATGGTGGTCAGTGTTGTGCTGTAATTTACCAGAGTTCTTGCAGCACAACACCGATTACTCTACTTACCCCGATTGTCGGGATTCAGCGTGTGTGATATGTAATGTAATGTAAATAATAAAAACGCATACAGGAGCTAGCTACCGGCAGTGAATCCAACGCGTCGGGCGCTGTCGCACTGCTGGAGCTGGCGCGAATATTCTCACGGCTGTACGCGGACGCGGAGACGCGGCCGGCGGCGTCGCTGCTGCTGCTGCTGCCCGGCACCGGACACGAGCTCAACTACTTCTCCACTAAGAAGTGGCTCGAGGAGCAGCTGGACTCGACGGAGGGACTGCTGCATGTGAGTCATGCTTCATTGTTGTTGTATGTAATCCAACGCGTCGGGCGCTGTCGCACTGCTGGAGCTGGCGCGGATATTCTTGCGGCTGTACGCGGACGCGGAGACGCGGCCGGCGGCGTCGCTGCTGCTGCTGCTGCCCGGCACCGGCCACGAGCTCAACTACTTCTCCACTAAGAAGTGGCTCCAGGAGCAGCTGGACTCGACGGAGGGCCTGCTGCATGTGAGTCATGCTTCATTGTTGTTGTATGTAATCCAACGCGTCGGGCGCTGTCGCACTGCTGGAGCTGGCGCGTATATTCTCGCGGCTGTACGCGGACGCGGAGACGCGGCCGGCGGCGTCGCTGCTGCTGCTGCTGCCCGGCGCCGGCCACGAGCTCAACTACTTCTCCACTAAGAAGTGGCTCGAGGAGCAGCTGGACTCGACGGAGGGCCTGCTGCATGTGAGTCATGCTTCATTGTAGTTGCATTTCAATGGATTCCTTCTTGTACTTTAACAAATGGTCGAAAAATATTGCAAATTGCGAGTTCCATGAATGTTTCTTACGAAGAACGAATGAGATAAAAAAAATGAGACTGGCTGTACGGTTAAACATCTTTGTCTTTCCTATAGAACACACTTTTTGGCAGTATGGTAAACTGGTTTCTAGTCTAACATGATTTAGAATGCATTATTTGAATAGTTAAATTCATATATGATTCGCAAAGTATACAGATACGCATGTCGATATATGATTCGCAAAGAGAAATCGGCTATTTTAGGTTAGATAATTCGGAAAAAAAATTTTGGGTCTGTTTTTCCTGGATTTCAAAAACTCCATCTGTGCTTCTAAATAAGAGAATCCTCGTTTTGTGAAGAATCTCATTGCTTTCAAGTGCCAATAAAGGCTAGTGACCTCACATTATTAATTTACTAAAATTTTTGAGTTTGCACGTAAACTCAAAAATTGGCGCACCAAACGTGAATTTTCGCACGGCGAAAATGGCATGGACGCCTTGCCTTCCATTTACAAAGCATATTTAATAATTGGGAAGCCATAAGGTTAAGCTTAGATTCTTATTACCCAACTGCTGGTGAATGTCAGCGAAAGGAAATAAAAGTAATAGTTGATGTAGACCTCCAACGGCGGCTGGGAAGGGATCCAACACTTAGATGTTGTCGCAACACTCAAAGACACCTTGTTTACCACTCTTGAAAGTCTCAATGAAATTTCTACATTCTATCAGCTCTTACAGTGTTCTATATATTTTTGATGTATTGCACGCATTTCTAAAATTGCTCTTCTTGCTTTCTTCTTCAGGATGTAACATTCGCAATGTGCCTGGACTCGCTGTCGTCGTCGCCGGAGGTGCGGATGCACGTGTCGAAGCCTCCGAAGCCGGGCGGAGCGGCGGCGTCGCTGCTGGCGCGCCTCGCCGCCCCGCTGCACCACAAAAAGATCAACCTGGCAGACGAAGTGCTCGCGTGGCAGCACGAGCGCTTCAGCATCAGGAGGATGACGGCTTTCACTCTCAGCTCCCTTGAGGTGAATAGACACACTTGTTGCTGCTGGCGCGTCTCGCCGCCCCGCGGCACCACAAAAAGATCAACCTGGCAGACGAAGTGCTCGCATGGCAGCACGAGCGCTTCAGCACCAGGAGGATGATGGCTTTCACTCTAAGCTCCTTCGAGGTGAGTAGACACACTTGTTGCTGCTAGCGCGCCTCGCCGCCTTGCGGCACCACAAAAAGATCAAATTGGCAGACGAAGTGCTCGCATGGCAGCACGAGCGCTTCAGCACCAGGAGGATGACGGCTTTCACTCTCAGCTCCCTCGAGGTGAGTAGACACATTTGTTGCTGCTGGCGCGCCTCGCCCCCCCGCTGCACCACAAAAAGATCAACCTGGCAGACGAAGTGCTCGGGTGGCAGCACGAGCGCTTCAGCATTAGAAGGATGACGGCTTTCTCTCTCAGCTCCCTTGAGGTGAATAGACACATTTGTTGCTGCTGGCGCGCCTCGCCGCCCCACTGTACCACAAAAAGACCAACTTGGCAGATGAAGTGCTCGCGTGGCAACACGAGCGCTTCAGCATCAGGAGGATGACTGCTTTCACTCTCAGCTCCCTTGAGGTGAATAGACACACTTGTTGCTGCTGGCGCGTCTCGCCGCCCCGCGGCACCACAAAAAGATCAACCTGGCAGACGAAGTGCTCGCATGGCAGCACGAGCGCTTCAGCACCAGGAGGGTGATGGCTTTCACTCTAAGCTCCCTCGAGGTGAGTAGACACACTTGTTGCTGCTAGCGCGCCTCGCCGCCTTGCGGCACCACAAAAAGATCAAATTGGCAGACGAAGTACTCGAGTGGCAGTACGAGCACTTCAGCATCAGGAGGATGACGGCTTTCACTCTAAGCTCCCTCGAGGTGAGTAGACACACTTGTTGCTGCTAGCGCGCGCCGCCTTGCGGCACCACAAAAAGATCAAATTGGCAGACGAAGTGCTCGCGTGGCAGCACGAGCGCTTCAGCATCAGGAGGATGACGGCTTTCACTCTAAGCTCCCTCGAGGTGAATAGACACATTTGTTGCTGCTGGCGCGCCTCGCCGCCCCGCTGTACCACAAAAAGATGAACTTGGCAGACGAAGTTCTCGCCTGGCAGCACGAGCGCTTCAGCATCAGAAGGATGACGGCTTTCACTCTTAGCTCCCTCGAGGTGAGTGACATGCGTCGCTGTAGACGTGCCTCGCTGGCCTGCTGGACCACAAGAAGATCAAATTGGCAGACGAAGTGTTCACGTTGCAGCACGAGCGCTTCAGCATCAGGAGGATGACGGCTTTCATTATCAGCTCCCTCGAGGTGAGTAGACACACTTGTTGCTGCCGGCGCGCCTCGCCGCCCCGCTATTCCCCAATCCAATTCATCCATCTTTACTATTATGATGATAAGTCTGTCGGTAACCGGTGGTACGGTCATGTGTTGGTTATAAATCATATTATCATCACAATACTTCCGCAATGGAGTGATCAGTAATCTAACATATTTGACATAACCTAGTGCAAACGAGGTTAATGTAACCTTACCTAATGTAAACTAACCTAGTCTTACATAACCTAATTTAACCTAACCTACGGCTGATTCACCATCTTCAGCTACAACGTAGCCGCCAGTTATCTCCTGTCAAAATGTAAGAGAAATGTCACTGTAGCCGTCAAATAACTGAGCATACAGGAGATGATGAAAACGGCGGCCGTTAATCTAACTTATCCTAACCTAATGTAACACAACTTGATCTGTTCGACAGTCGCATAAGGACACCAGACGCGGCTCAATCCTCGACACAGCGTCGGAGCAGGGCTTCGCCAACCTGGTAGTGAACATCAGGAACATCGCTCGAGCTCTCGCCTCGCACCTGTACAATCTGACCAGCGAAGACGACCTCGCGACCGATCGGCAGCTGTACAGTGACGCCTTGGTATGTTGGACGTACAATTGTTTTCCTTCACTTGACATCTTTGGCTTCGTCGCCAGCTACATCAGTGATGTCGGGTTAACTCAGATGGTCTGGATTCTCGTGAGACGATTTGTGGGTTCGCTTAGTATGTTTTTCGTGTTAGATACTATCACGGACGCTGCTCTGCGGAACTAGCATCGCTTATTCCCTGCCACCCGTCCTATCTCCGCATGACTTGTCGCAGAGAGACTCAGCACCCTTTTGTTGTTGACATTGGCTTTTGAGAACCCATCGGTTCTCTAAATCGTTTCTTTGTCGCACCGCTAGAGTGTGGAACTGTCTTCCGGCGAGTGTATTTCCTGAATCCTTTAACCTGGTTGTCTTCAAGCGTCGTATTAACGGGATAGACAGCCTAGCAACAGTCCGTAAATCTGATGGCATGGCACCTAACTGAGTGTGGTTTCGCGAGGAGAGGTGATTTTGGCTCTGTCGACTGCACCATTGGTCTCTCGGCACAGCCACCCATGCTGGTTAACATTAAAAAAATTAAAATTAAAAAAAAATTACACCTGGTGGTTACTGTTGAAGCTAGAGCCATATTATCGTTGATGTAGCATATTATATTATACTAGCAGTTTTAAGCTGATTGTAGTATAAATTAGCTGTTTTAATCTGATGTAGTGTACACTAGCAGCTTTAAGCTGATTTAGTATAACATAGCAGCTTTAAGGAGATACATGTAGTATAACACTAGCAGCTTTAAGCTTATGTAGTATTCACTAGCAGCTTTAAGCTGATGTGTGTACTTTGTTGTTGGCTACACCTTGATTTTCACTTTTATTTTATTTTTATTATAATTTATTGTAATTTTCGGCTATTGTGGTGACTGAAGGTTCGTCGAAAATGAAAAAAAAACAGTGTTTTCAGTCCATATATATATACATAGCGTCACGCCTGTTTCCCGGTGGGGTAGGCAAAGACAACGGATCTCCACGCGCCACGATCCTGACACACATCTGCCGCCTCTTCCACTCTCATAGTGTTTTTCATGCATGCTCGTCGGTTACGGGTACTACGCACCCCTTTTTGAGCACTGCCTGGTCTGGTCCAGGGATGTGCGTCTAGGTCGACCCTTCTCAACTCTTTCACTCATTGATGCCGTGATCAATGCCGGGTGGGGCTCCGGACTTCCCTTGCCCCTTACTATAGGTGGTAGGCTCAAATTGTTGCCGACTGAGTTGGTACTACCGTAGTAGATGTAAGATGGCCGCATAGCAGCCTCGGTTGTTTTCTCATCTAGTGCAGTATAGCTAGCAGTCCAGGGAAGTCTCCAGTATGGCACCTACCTTCTCGGAGGTGATATTGGCTGGTCGGCCCCTCCGACTCAGCCACCCACACCAGATTACATAAAAAAAAAGATGGGACAACATAAAGTGTGACCCATGAACGCTGACTGACTGACATGTATCAATTAAACAGCATGTTCCTCGTGTAAGTGAGGTGATATTGGCTGGTCGGAGCATGTGCTTTGGCCCCTCTGACTCAGCCACCCATACTGGATTACATTAAAAAAAAAACCTCTGCGACAGACGGACGGACACCGGAGTGATCTTATAAGAGTTCAGTTTTCATTAGCTTTTGAGGTACGAAACCCTAAAACCATTAATTATATGCAGTGATCGGCGTAGGTAGTGCCATTTGGGGTCAATGAACATTAATGATGATGTTTATATGGACGTCCCCCGGGATTCCGGGATTGATGATCCCGGAATCCGGGGTACCTAATTCAGTTCACCCGGTGGTATGGGCTGACATCACGGATGTTGTGGGTGATGTAGCCAACCGTGTCAGTTTCCATAAAGAAAACCTTTTTTATTATAATAATTTGTAAAATATGAAGATGATTAAATAATGAAGATAACAACAAAACAAATCTTCAAAACACAGCAATATTTATTCGCAGATATTGAAAATCATTTGTTCACAGAAACAAAATGTAAGCTGGACTAGGTAACTTACGTTAAGGAAAATCCATGTTAAGGTAACGGTCGCCAAATCCCGGGAACTAGAATGATAAAAAAGGTATGGACGCCGGACTGTCAAATGCTTGTATGAGAACTAGCGTCGCCGAGTTGCGGGGAGCGGAGTGTACTTACCGATGATAAGATATTTCACTATTGTGCACACTAAACTTGGCTGTAGTGTTTTTACACGTAAACACAGAGCATGCGGGCATTTTAAACAGGTTTTGGCGAACGCAGCCGATGAAAGACTGACGGGCCAGCACGCGACCGTCCATATGAAACAAGCATGCTTTTGCTTATATCGTGTTACGCTGGCGAGGATAGGGTTCGGGGTCCATACCTTTTTTATCGTTCTAGCCCGGGAATAGCACTACCTACGCCGATCACTGATTATATGACATGTTAATCGGCAGAGCGTGGACGAGGGATCGGTACGGCACTGGTACTACTATCTCTCATCGCAGTCCCGCGCGGTGCATCTCACCACCACAACGTCGGCCACGGGACCCTCAGGTAACCCATGTGACTTTTTTTCCCGTATTTTTCTAACCTAAAATTGCCGAATTACGCTATGCAAATCATATATCGATGTGTACATCATGAATTTAACTATTCAAATAACGCATTCTAAATATAATTAGACTAGAAACCAGTAAAGTATTTTCTCAAGACCTGGCAATATTTTTAAAGTGTGTTCTATAGGAAAGGCAAAGGTTTTTATCCGTACGGCCCAGCATTGTCACTTGTTCTAATAAGAAAAACTTATAGAAATCGAAATTTGCGATATTTTTCGATAATTTTTTTGGGGCTGACCGGCCCTTCCGGATGTCAACGGATGTAAGCGGTTTGGGGGCCTGCAGGCCCTTCCGGAAGGCAGGAGGTTTTTTTTAATCTTTACTTTGTTTAAGGCTTTTGCCATTCCTGGCTGGTATATTGATATTTTAATCTACTTCAGCACAGAATCAATGCCTGTAACTATACATAAAAAAACTTAGTACCTATGGATTCAAACTCCTCCCCCTGAGCTCGCTCCAAGGCTTCATGTATTTTAAAAAACAGTTTGAGTCCGTCAGTTCTTGAGTCTATCAATAGCTTCTGCCTCAGTTCTCGGTTCCGGGCACATTTATCAATCGGGGCACATTTAACAAGCGGAGGCGGCGCAAGGCGTGGGCGACCGCCCACGGCCTCGCGGCCCGAGGGGCCCCGCGCCTCGAAAGTTCATGCAGCTTTGATTCATGAAAAATATTCAGCTAGATCTATTAAAAGAGACCCCGAGTAAATATGTTTAGACTTAATCAAGGGCAAACTAAAGCTTGTGTCTGATAAAGCCTTAATGCATATAAATATGGTTGTGTGTGTGTGGCAGGAGTGAGCGCGGCGCTGGAGCGAGCGTTGTCCCGGTACGCGGGCGAGGCGACCGTCTCCGTACACTCGCCGGACAAGCGCGAGCCCGAGTACGCTCTCTACTCCCCTACGAGAGCTACTCTGCACGTCTATAGGTGAGCGTACTTTCCCTCTTATCGTGTACTGGCTTTTGCCCTCGGCTTCGCCTGCGTTTTTTTTTTAAATGAAATCTGACACATTTGGCTACATCAACTACAACATCCGAGATGTCAGCCCATAACAACGGGTGAACTAGGTGCCATGTCAGTGCTTCCCTTCATTTCATGTTGGCTATACTGAACTGAACGGAAAACACGAACTATTTATATAGCCGTTTCGGCCGACGTTTCATTCAGTGCGGTGGTAACAACCCGGGCGGGATAAACCCTACCACCTAGTAAGGTAAGAAGGGAAGGGACCTACCGGTTTACGTGGAACTGAGGTCCGAGGTTGTTATGCGGCCTTAGCGGCCGGATCTTACATCCAGTATGGTGGTACCAGTCGGCTACAATTTGAGCCTACCACCTAGTAAGGGGTAAGGGGCAAGGGAAGGTTTTACAGTCTTAGGTTTTACGGGCCTACAGTTTTACACCGATTCTGAACGTCGAAGCGGCGCGTGTAGGTATGCATGTAAATTTTTCCAACAGTCAAAAACAAATTGATACACGCCGTCCGTGTTCGAACCTCGGACCTCTCGCAAGAGAATTAGACGCTACGTCAGACGGTCACGTCGGTCAGCATCGGCATTCATATTGCTAAGTATATAGTGGACGCATTACTTCTAAAAACCGATGCGTTCAATACGAACGATTCTCGTTCTGCCGGCGAACATAGTTATTCTCTGTCATCTGTCACCTTAGTACAAATCCCTCCGCCTTAGTACAATGTGTGCATTGGACAATTTGCAGTGTGAAGCCAGCCGTGTTCGACCTGATACTCACGCTGGCGATCATCGCGTACCTGGCCCTGGTCTACTTTGCAATCGTCTACTTCCCCGCGCTCTACGACGAGGTCGCGAGGTTCGCCTCCGGCAAGGTCAAGGTTCAGTGAGAGCGTTACGTTTCTGGTGAGGATGGAAATAGGAAGGTGATAAAAAATCATGTATGCAAGGTTTTCCCATTATGCAACGCAGTAATACATCGTCTTACGCCATAATAATCAGGACTCCATGGTTTCATGAAGCACATTGAGATTCCAAGTATAAAGAAGGAAGCGAAAGCCAGAACTGAGGCCTACAAAAAGAGAGTCGAAAGGCACCCAAACAAGCTGGCAACCGAGTTGATGGCTTCTAGGAAAGTTTTCAACAGATTGAAAAGAAGAGCACCTCAAGATCTCATCACAGAGTGAAATGACTGAGAATATTAAGTATATGGAACTGTCAATGGACACTTACCATACAAGACCTATTTCTAATGCAAAACTAATGATGAATGTCGGCTCACAGACAGGTTGCAGTATCAAATATTAAAAAAAAAATGAAACACATCCAGGGTCATTGCAAGTGCTTTCACAGCAGGCGAAACGCTTCAAATGTTTTATGAGGTGGGGAACAAACAAACGAAACAGATACAGCGTAAATAAAGTCTTGGCCAATGTCAGTCAGCGTGTATTCGTCCACGGCTGGACATACGCCTATCCAATTTTCCTCAAGTCCCCCCTGGCCTTCAGCGGTACCGAACCACTGCATTCCGCCGACGAACAAGATGTCGTCGTCCTCCCTGGCGTGTGGTCTTCCCACGCTACGTTTTTCTAGGACACGGTTACCGTTGCTTTGGATGATGTGCCCAGACCTCTCCGACTTGAAGCTTAGCCAACCGGCTTTCAATATCGCTCTTGGAAAATATTTCTTCTTATTTTCACGAATATAAAATTTTCAAGAAATGCCTTACCAAATATTCCTTTTTTTCATGAATCCAAATGATGAAGAAGACAGCATATTGCTTAAAACGAGGTATTACTGCTTAAACCCCGATGTAACACTGAAGGACCCACAGATATATATTTGTTATTGAGTGTTTAACTACCTTCCTCATTTTTTTCACTTAAAGTTAATACATAGAGTAAAATATTTGAGACCTCACTCTCGCGGAACTGCACTCTCGCGGAACTGCTGTAGAGTGTGTCAAAGTATTCTTTGTATAAAGTAAACTGAGTGTTTTTCAAAAATAATGTGTTAAAATTATTTTGCGTGCGCCGCTATACCGCGCTGCTTCGCTGCCGCCAGTGCGGTCTCAACTTTATAGGTATAATGAATGCAATACCTAAATACTATTGCAAAAAATACAGTACAATTTACTCATAGTATTACTGTTTGTTGGGAAATGGTATTGTTAATTTGTACATTTTAATTTGTCTAAAATCAAGGATCGATTAAGAGGTGTTAGTCAATATTTGCATTTAGACGATTTTTATTGGAAATAATTGGAGTTTGATTTCGCGTGTTTTGTTAACTGGTAGGGGTGTGTGGAATTCTGTAATAATTAGTGTTTATTGTTTATTTATCTAATTACCAGGGATCGGAATAGGTAGAGTATAAATACCTAATGGGGGCAAGAAGACATAAAATGGAGTGGTTAAAAACACCTCTTTCCGGAATTCCTAAAAATTCCCGGGAATTCCGGAATTTGGAAAGAATATCCTGGTAGTGATATAGTTAGTAAATTTTGACACTTGTAACATGCTGTATTGTATGAATTTATGTTTAGACCTTATTTAAAAACCCAAAAATTATTTAAAAAAAAAATATATTGGTGTGGAAGTGATTTTGATTTGAAAATCATTTTTGGGATTTTTAATAAGGTATTCATACATTACAGCGTGTTACAAGTGTCAAAATTTACTAACTATATCACTACCAGGATATATTTTTCAAATTCCGGAATTCCCGGGAATTTTTAAGAATTCCCGAAAGAGGTGGTTTTAACCACTCCATGTTATGTCTTCCTCGCCAACATTAGGTATTTATACTTTACCTATTCCAATCACTGCTAATTACAAAGATATGGTATACCCGCAGAACATAAAGGGCAAGTGGAAGTAGCGCGATGCCTCGTTGTGCGTGTACTACAAGTAAGCGTACCTCCGCGCACTTTATTTCCGTTCATATCTGTCGCTTGTCATTACTATCAGCGAAACCGTCAAGCTGAAAAAATAACCGACCTCACACGGTACAACAATTAGGTAACGGACGTTCTCATACCGATTTTAGGCCACTTTTGGTATGTGACAATGTGTGGTATCTTGACTAACCCCCCCACTGCCCAGTTTTCACGTGGTATTGATTTAGCCTACAACAAATGTTTGTTGTAATATTTTTCAATGGTTATACGTTTGAATGTGACCTGGCGAATACTTTTTCTTTTCTTTTAATTGAACGGTACCTGTCGAGTTCTTGGGGAAAAGTAGCGAGAATGAAAAAAAATTGTTATTTTTTTAGTCATTTGAAAATAATAATAATATTTTGAAATACCACGTGACAGGGTGAATAACGTGCGACCAGCGCGGAATTTTGAGACCTCTTTTTGTACAGGATTTTGGTTAGGTACACTGAACTTCATGCTAATGTCATTGACTTTTACTGGCTTTTAATGTTCTGTGGTTATACCATATTCAGTCCAGCATGCCGATTCTCTGTTGGCGATTATCGCAAAAATAGCGGTAACCGCAGCTCTGTCTCACTAGACGCATTGAGAAGCCAGCTGGAGCAAGTGAGACGGATCATAAGAAATTGCTAGTAGCGATGAATTGCTAGCAGAGAATAGCCCTGCTGTTGGAAGTTAAGTTGTTTTTAATATACACCGTGTCCCAAAACTCAACGTCAAGCGGGAACCAGGGAGTAGGCCAGTTTATGACTACCCAGGGACAAATAAGAAAAAAAAAATCGGAGTGATTTATTTTTTTAGAAAAGAATTGAACTGAATATTTTTTTTTTAAGTGAAAACTTCTTTAGCGGCGCTTGGCACTTTTTTTAGATCGATAAAAAATGTTAAACTCGCGTCAGAACTCGCGTCAGATCCGTAGCCTGATCGAAAAAGCGTAAGATTCGTTGAAATTGTGGATGAAAGTTGATTTTTCTGAGAAATTAACTTTTTGATGTAAAAAACAAATGACTCCGATTTTTTTTCCCCTGGGTACTCGTAAACTGGCCTACTCCTCCCTGGTTCCAGCTTGACGTTGAGTTTTGGGACACCCTGTATGTTACAATCATTTTTTTTTACGAGTAAAATATAAATATTTAATGTTTCGCAGGTTTGAATGCTTTTTTTTTTCATAAAACCTTTGTTCACAGTTTTTGTGTAGCTGTGTCGTTCCATGTTCCGGGCCAAACGTGTGACTCTTTATCATGAGTGTACTGATGTACGAATGTGACTTGGAATCGGAAACATCGAGTACAGTATCTCACGAAGTCCGTTTTGCTATGAATGTTGTCAGGCGTCCACATGCACATTGTTTTAGTGTGCTTAACCTCGAGAGCGCTCAGTCGCGACGCGGTCCACGCACACAACACACGTCACTACTACAACCAGAGCCAAACGGACTTCGTGAGATATAACATCTGTACAGTAAAACAACTGTGAAAGCCAACTGCAAACAAAGGGCAACGGACCAATTTTTGTGAGTATAAATAAATTGGTTCCTGGTCGGGGATTGCGCTTGGTCACATTTTTAAATTCGTGCTTATAAATTAAAATAATTGATAAAATGATAGCGGTCCAGATATGGGCGTTCCCAGGTGTCGTGTCACCTGAAGAGAAGAATATTTTAATTGTGAGAAAAGGACCATCGGCAAAAATGTATGAAGACTGGGCTCAACAGAGATGAGATAACTGTCATTATATTTGTTCTAACATAAGTATAAAGATATCAATTCATTTTTGTGCAGAATCTTTCAGTCATCTTCAGATATAGCTTTATAAATATTAGTGGTTGCGCCACCAGCGGTGATTCGGTTGCCTCAACCAAATTGGTTGCGCAACCAAGCGGACACCAGGTGAGGCACCCTCCATACAGCTGTACCTATACATTTTGTTGGTAGCGCCACAGATTACTTACTAGTTACGTAGCGCGACTGGTTGCGCCGCCACTGGTATCCTAGTGAGATATAGGCCTTAGTGGTTCTTGGAATGTTTCATTGTTTTATTTATTTTTTTATCGTGAATGAATTTGAAGGTGTCTTCGCATTGAAGTCAGTCGAACACGGGGCTATCTCAGCCCCACGTCCTAGTCAACACAGACTAGCTGACGAGGGCTTGACGGGAGCCGATTTGTTGATTTCACTTGTGAATAATAAATGTAGATGTCGTTATATTTTGAAAGGAATATTAATGATAAAAACTGGTTTTTGTTTGTATTGTAGAATATAAGTCTCGAACAAAAGTGTGTTGTAACTGTTTGCAATAATATTTCTATTAGGTACAACCAATGCCAATGTTTAGTAAAGATAATATATTACAAAGAAACTGTTTTATTTAATCTCCTAGAACCGGGAAAATGTGAAACAAACTGCCTGCCCATCTATTTCCTCCTAAGTACAGTCTGGAGTTTTTTCAAAAGGGGCGTGAAAAGGCTCCTATCAGGCCGGCATGGCATTCGCAATCCCTGTGCATCACAGAATATCCATGGGCATCGTTAGACACCTACTTGTAGGTGTAGGTGAAAGGATTCCACAATGTCGAACTATCCATAAAAAAGATAACATATTAAATGTATTAAGTACTTTGAGGTAATGTCATAAATAAAAATAATTCAATTTTTGGAAATTTAAACTCGGACAAACCATAAAATAACAGAAATTTTCACTTTAAGTATATTTTATTGTTACAAAAATTCAACATGCATGATAATTGATAATAGTAAAAAAAATTACAAAATATGATTTATTAATTGCATTTTGATTTCATTTGATAAATTACAATTAAACTAAAATGTATATTTAATACAAATTTTATCCATCTCCGCGGACTCTCCCACCGTACCCAGCACACCAGCCGCGTTGCCCGTCTGAATCTCCAGCCCTATTAGCAGGAGAAAAAATGAGCTCGACTTGGCGGGGAAACTGCCGTGCGCCCAGATTTGGCGCGGCGGCGGCGGTCGCGCAACGTTTCGATCAGAAGCTTGCTGAGCCTATGAGAAAATCATTTTGCGTCGGGCGACCGCACGCCAAGTCTCCACCACGAAGGCCAGAAAGCTAGAATTTTTGCTTTTCTTTAAGAGAAGACAGAGGTTAGTCACGTGATAACATGTTAGGTATTTGGCTGTCTCTGTTCACCACGCGCACTCCCAACCAACGCAAGAGGGACAGCTGCACCCTATCTGCTAATATACCTACAAATTACGTCAAAATGGTCTTTCGGGGCTTGTTTTCCCGACCCCTAAACCTTATCTCATTTTTACAATTCTTTTTTTTAATAAGGACAGTTCAATCTACTTACCTAGCTATCTAAATTTTTTTTTATATCCAATGTAATTCAATAAAGATTAATGAACTTCGTGACATCAACAAATTAAAAATTAAATTGTTTTCGTTCAAAAAACCAATTAAAAAAAACAGTCAGATCAGGTACCTACTACGTAAATTAGACATGGACTGTCCTTATTACAAGAAAAAATAATTATATAAATCGGTATAAGGTTTAGTGGCTGAGAAAACATAAGCCCCGAAAGACGATTTTGTATGGAGAAAAATAATCACGTGGCTAATACTCTTGTCTGTTAAGTTTTGGGCCCGAAGGCAGCAGGAGAGACTGCTGAGATTAATATGTTATTTACAAGTTAAAATAAATTTACAGCATAAAAAATATAATTATAATATTGATGGCTCATTTAATTCACTATTTATTTATATCAATCTACAAATACTTAGGCTGTTAAATGTGAAATGTCAACAGGTTAACATCACATGCAAGAACATTTAAATAGGTATGGACGTCAGACTGTCCAATGCTTATATGAGAAACAGCGTCGCCGAGCTCCGCGGGTAGCGGAGGGGACGGCGCGCGCTCTGATTGGTTGGTGACGAATGGCATTTGTGTGTTTGTACAAACGTCGTGTTACGCTGGCGCGGGGGAAGGTCCGACGTTCTTACCTATTAAATGTTCTTGATCACATGCATCGCATTAATTGGACCAGCGGTTTGCAATTATATTTTAATCGGTACACGATAAAGTATTTGCTTTTCTTTCTAAAACTAATTATGCATTCTAAGACTAAAACTAAAACTTCTTTCTAAAACTAAGTATGCTTACAGTAGTTTTTTTTTATATTATTGTCACAAATTGATATTTCTATTGTACAAATATGATGATAACCATTTACATTTTTTATCTTCTTGTACACTCGTATGGACTCAAAATGAGACAAGCTGTATACAGGGCCAGACCAGCAGCCCGACCGTGGTAATTTTACTCGATCGACGAGTTCGAGCAAAATGAACGAGTAGGCATAATTGGTACCGTCGTAGCTGTCAAATGTACAAGTGAGTGAGTGCACGAAACGGTCACGTGGTCTACTCGAACTCGAACGTCGATCTACCACATTTTGACAGTTATTGGTACCGTCGTACGAAATGTGAGCTCGAACTTCGAGTCATTTTGACGTATACGCTCACCCAAACACTCGATTGATCTTGATCAACTTTTGCGATAGTTTAGTAAATCTCAAAGTTGGTTATATGTTAAATTAACGATTCCTTCCATAGAATTTAGTGGAAAGGTATTTAAATATGTATTATTTTATTTATAAGTTGTTCATTCCTTTATATAATTTAAGTATTTACTCAAATAATATAGATAAAAAATACAAGTAGGTACCTAAGTACCTATCACTAAAATAAAATAAGAATAAAGTCTGTACCTAGGTACATACATACATACATCACATCATACATATCACACGCTATATCCCGACCATCATCCCGACAATCGGGGTAAGCAGAGTAATCGGTGTTGTGCTACACATACCTAACTACATCAAGCAGCAAGTAAGGCATGCAGACCCACCTCCTGCATGACTCGGTGGAAGGACCGTGACAATGTGACAGGTGGCTAGCCTGTCGCCCTTTAGCACGGCATCGTGTCCTTATCCCTTAGCCGCCTTTTATGACATGCACGGGGAGAGATGCAGTGGGGCTATTCTTATTAATACCGACCGGCCCACACGCACGGTAACGTAGTTAGTGCGTAATAAAGTCTTGTGTTCTAAGTACACGTCTCATATCAATTTGTCAGTACCTACCTAAGTACATACCTACCTATGTAACTAATTTATAGGTGCCGGTAGTGGAGCTATAATGTATAACCAAATGTGGTAATAATAGGTAGGGTCATACAGGAGTTATTTATTTTTAGATAGTTAGGTATCTACAGCAATGTATTACCCGTCGGAATATCTATATAGGCATTATAGGCTAGGCACCTCGCCTCGAATAAATGCGCTTCCCCCGCACTTCACCGCGGTCTCGCCTCGTTAGTACCGTTATCGGGGTATTTTTGTGGCTAGGTAATATGGCTGGAGGAAGGGCGGAGGGTTGAGGGGAAGAGATTCAAAATGAATGTCGTCATCACTCACACAGCTGGCTGACCGACAACCAACATCGTGTGTGTTGCCACGATGTAATTTTTACTAATACTAAATAGCTACTCTTAAATATCGGGGTGTTCAATTTATACTCGTTTTTCAACTTAGTCAATACTCTTTTTCTCTTTTAATTAACATAAAGATTCTGAAAAATAGTATACATACCATATTGACCGTTTGATACCTAGCAAAATGAGCGCTTTGCATTCTAGGTAGCATAATACATTTAGTAAAAAAATTGTAATAGTGGCAAGACTGGTAGATCGACACTCGATCGAGAATTCGTCACTTGGTCGACACTCGCATACGTACTCACCTGCACGCCGGTACCAAAATAATTTGCCTCGTGCGACCGATCGAGTCGAGCGCAGCTCGAACTCGTCGTGCGAGTAAAATTAGCACGGTAGGGGTCCAGGACCCCTACCGTGCTCGATCGAGAATTCGTCACTTGGTCGACACTCGCATACGTACTCACCTGCACGCCGGTACTAAAATAATTTGCCTCGTGCGACCGATCGAGTCGAGCGCAGCTCGAACTCGTCGTGCGAGTAAAATTAGCACGGTAGGGGTCCAGGACCCCTACCGTATGCGTGGAGTACGTATGCGAGTGTCGACCAAGTGACGAATTCTCGATCGAGTGTCGATCTACCAGTCTTGCCACTATTACAATTTTTTTACTAAATGTATTATGCTACCTAGAATGCAAAGCGCTCATTTTGCTAGGTATCAAACGGTCAATATGGTATGTATACTATTTTTCAGAATCTTTATGTTAATTAAAAAGAGAAAAAGAGTATTGACTAAGTTAAAAGCTAGCTATTTAGTAGAGTAGCTATTTAGTATTAGTAAAAATTACATCGTGGCAACACACACGATGTTGGTTGTCGGTCGGTCAGCCAGCTGTGTGAGTGATGACGACATTCATTTTGAATCTCTTCCCCTCAACCCTCCGCCCTTCCTCCAGCCATATTACCTAGCCACAAAAATACCCCGATAACGGTACTAACGAGGTGAGACCGCGGTGAAGTGCGGGGAAAGCGCATTTATTCGAGGCGAGGAGGTGCCTAGCCTATAATGCCTATATAGATATTCCGACGGGTAATACATTGCTGTAGATACCTAACTATCTAAAAATAAATAACTCCTGTATGTACCTACCTATTATTACCATATTTGGTTATACATTATAGCTCCACTACCGGTCACCTATAATACATACTTAGTAGGTACTGACAAATTGATATGAGACGTGTACTTAGAACACAAGACTTTATTACGCACTAACTACGGTACCGTGCGCCGTGCGTGTGGGCCGATCGGTATTAATAAGAATAGCCCCACTGCATCTCTCCCCGTGCATGTCATAAAAGGCGGCTAAGGGATAAAGACACGATGCCGTGCTAAAGGGCGACAGGCTAGCCACCTGTCACATTGTCACGGTCCTTCCACCGAGTCATGCAGGAGGTGGGTCTTCATGCCTTACTTGCTGCTTGATGTAGTTAGGTATGTGTAGCACAACACCGATTACTCTGCTTACCCCGATTGTCGGGATGATGGTCGGGATATAGCGTGTGATATGTATGATTTGATGTATGTATGTATTTACCTAGGTAAAGACTTTATTCTTATTTTATTTTAGTGATAGGTACATAAGTACCTACTTGTATTTTGTATCTATATTATTTGAGTAAATACTTAAATAAAATAAAGGAATGAACAACTTATAAATAAAATAATACATATTTAAATACCTTTACACTAAATTCAATGAAAGGAATCGTTAATTTAACATATAACCAACTTTGAGATTTTCTAAACTATCGCAAAAGTTGATCAAGATCAATCGAGTGTTTGGGTGAGCGTATACGTCAAAATGACTCGAAGTTCGAGCTCACATTTCGTACGACGGTACCAATAACTGTCAAAATGTGGTAGATCGACGTTCGAGTTCGAGTAGACCACGTGACCGTTTCGTGCACTCACTCACTTGTACATTTGACAGCTACGACGGTACCAATTATGCCTACTCGTTCATTTTGCTCGAACTCGTCGATCGAGTAAAATTACCACGGTCGGGCTGCTGTACACAGGTCGTCCCAGTTCTACCGGATTTGCTTTACCGCTACGGTATTCCTCGTTGAATAAGCTTCGAAAAAAGCTCAGTAGGAATTTTTTTTTTTTGCTATGACTTTTTTTTTCGATATTTGAATCGCCATTAAAAGGTCACTTTCCGATGTTGGATGGCGGCCCTTTGCTGACGCATGAAACCTCAATTTTCGCGAAAAATAGGAGTACTAGGAAAAAATACCCTTTTTTGGAGCTTATTTTTTTATGTAATCCGGTATGGGTGACTGAGTCAGAGGGGTCAATCAAAGCGCAGTGCCGACCAGCCAATATCATCTCTGAGAAGGTAGGTGCCATGCCGGAGACTCCCCTTTGATTTTTGCCTATACTGGACTAGAGTAGAACACAGCCGAGGCTGCTATGCGGCCATCTTACATCCAGTACGGTGGTACCAACCCAGTCGGCTACAATTTGAGGCTACCACCTAGTAAAGGGACAAGGGAAGGAACCTACAGTTTTAAACCGGTTCCGAACCGTGAATCAGCAGCTGTTGGATTGGTATGCACGTAAAATTTTCCATCAGAAAAAAAAACTCATTGGTACACGCCGACCGGATTGGAACCTCGGACCTCTCGGAAGAGAAGCCGACGCCCAGACCACTCGGAAGCTTGATTACATGAGGAATCTTGTGGTGGTAGGCAAACTCGGTGAAACTGGAGCATCTGTATAGTCAGCACCAAAGGGAAGCAATACGGCATGGCAGCTTATTTCGACAGCAGCCAGCCGTGTCAAGTTTCAAAAAAAAAAAACCTGCCAAGTGCGAGTCGAACTCGCGCACCGAGGGTTCCTTATCGCCATGTCCTGATTAGCGCCACTCACGCCACCTATGGCGTGTTATGAAATGCTTCATAGTAGTTAAATAAATGTCATGATTAGTTAAAATGCTTCACACTCTATTCGGTAGATAGCGCGAGCGCATACAGTTTTTGGTTTCTTCTATGGGAATTTTTTATTTTTTTTCTAATTTTTTTATTATTTGTTGTTTTGTCGGCCATAATAACACATATTCTTTGAAAATTTCAACGGGCTACCTATTAAGGTCCAAGAGATACAGCCCTCGGACAGACAAACGGACGGACGGACGGACAGACGGCGTAGGCTTAGTAATGGCGTCCCGATGTGATGGTTTACTCGTCGAACACGTCAACAGTGGCAGCGCCGGTGATGTCCCTCAGTTCGGCGGAGTTGAATGTAGCTATGAGGTTCAGTTTGCCCGCTTTCTGTTGGCGCAAAATTATCAAATCAAATATTAGTTTATTCAATCAAGTAAATGTCCCAAAACACACACAACAAATTCAATTTCTATATCCATACTAATATTATAAATTCGAAAGTAACTCTGTTGTCTGTCTGTCTGTCCGTCTGTCTGTCTGTCTGTCTGTCTGTCTGTCTGTTACCTTTTCACGCCTAAACCGCTGAACAGATTTCGATAAAATATTTCACGGAGATGAATTGGATCCTGAGGAAGGACATAGGCTACCTTTTGTCTCAAAAAACAACCCTTAAGGGGGTGAAATAGGGGATGAAAGTTTGTATGGGGAACCTAGCATTTCTCGAGTTAGGGATATGACAATTCATATATTTTAGGCTTTTGGTATGAAATAAAGAATTACGTGTTTCAGCGTTTTTACTAAATCAACCCTTAAATTACAATAGGGGATGATTACAAAATTAGATTTTAGGATTTTATAAAATTTTGTACGGAGATGAATTGCATCCTGCCTGAGGAAGGACATAGGCTACCTTTTGTCTAAAAAAACAACCCTTAAGGGGGTGAAATAGGGGATGAACGTTTGTATAGGGAACCCATCATTTCTCCAGTTAGGGATATAACGATTCATATTTAGGCTTTTGGTATGAAATAAAGAATTACGTGTTTCAGCGTTTTAGTTAAATTAACCCTTAAATTAAAATAGGGGATGATTTCAAAATTAGATTTTAGGATTAAATGATGGGGAGGGGGAGGGAAGGCGGAGGAGAGGGAGAGAGAGGGAGAGGGAGAGGGAGAGGGAGAGGGAGAGGGAGAGGGAGAGGGAGAGGGAGAGGGAGAGGGAGAGGGAGAGGGAGAGGGAGAGGGAGAGGGAGAGGGAGAGGGAGAGGGAGAGGGAGAGGGAGAGGGAGAGGGAGAGGGAGAGGGAGAGGGAGAGGGAGAGGGAGAGGGAGAGGGAGAGGGAGAGGGAGAGGGAGAGGGAGAGGGAGACGGAGACGGAGACGGAGACGGAGACGGAGACGGAGACGGGGACGGGGACGGGGACGGGGACGGGGACGGGTCGGGGACGGGGACGGGGACGGGGACGGGGACGGGGACGGGGACGGGGACGGGGACGGGACGGGACGGGGACGGGGACGGGGACGGGGACGGGGACGGGGACGGGACGGGGACGGGGACGGAGACGGAGACGGAGACGGAGACGGAGACGGAGACGGAGACAGAGACGGAGACGGAGAGGGGGCAGCAGCGGGGCGAGGCGAATTTGTATGTATGAATTTCGTCCATAAAATTTAAGCCGATCTTCTAAATTCGATTAAAATTAGTACACGTACATTTAGCTATACGAGACACAAAATAGGCTAAATAAAATTCAGTTCCGGTTACGCTAAGACGTGGAGTATTTTACTTCCTTAGGTATCTTTTTTTTTTTTGCCGAAGGCCGACCTGTATCCTGGAAGACGCTAAACCTTCTCAATGACAGTAAGTAATTATGGACGATAGTTACTTACTTTCTTCAAGATGGTTTATAGTCTTCCTGAACGCAGCTCGGCCTTCGGCGTCGCCCTCAATTACTTAATTTCTTCGAGAAGGTTTATAGTTTTCCTGAACGCAGCTCGGCCGTCGGCATCGCCCTTAGTTACTTACTTTCATCGAGAAGGTTATTGGCCTTCCTGAACGCAGCTCGGCCTTCGGCCTCGCCCTCTGTTACTTACTTTCTTCGAAAAGGTCATCGTCTTCCTGAACGCAGCTCGGCCTTCGGCCTCGCCCTCAGTTACGTACTTTCATTAAGAAGGTTTATAGTCTTCCTGAACGCAGCTCGGCCTTCGGCCTCGCCCTCAATTACTTAATTTCTTCGAGAAGGTTTATCGTCTTCCTGAACGCAGCTCGGCCTTCGGCCTCGCCCTCAGTTACTTACTTTCATCAAGAACGTTTATAGTCTTCCTGAACGCAGCTCGGCCTTCGGCCTCGCCCTCAGTTACGTACTTTCATCAAGAAGGTTTATAGTCTTCTTGAACGCAGCTCGGCCTTCGGCCTCGCCCTCAATTACTTAATTTCTTCGAGAAGGTTTACATTTTTCCTGAACGCAGCTCGGCCTTCGGCCTCGCCCTCTGTTACTTACTTTCTTCGAAAAGGTTATCGTCTTCCTGAACGCAGCTCGGCCTTCGGCCTCGCACTCTTTTGCTTACTTTCTTCGAGAAGGTTTATAGTCTTCCTGAACGCAGCTCGGCCTTCGGCCTCGCCCTCAGTTACTTACTTTCTTCGAGAAGGTTTATCGTTTTCCCGAACGCAGCTCGGCCTTCGGCCTCGCCCTTTGTTACTTACTTTCTTCGAGAAGGTTTATAGTCTTCCTGAACGCAGCTCGGCCTTCGGCCTCGCCCTCAGTTACTTACTTTCTTCGAGAAAGTTTATCGTCTTCCTGAACGCAGCTCGGCCTTCGGCCTCGCCCTTTGCTACTTACTTTCTTTGAGAAGGTTTATAGTCTTCCTCAACGCAGCTCGGCCTTCGGCCTCGCCCTCAGTTACTTGCTTTCTTCGAGAAAGTTTAACGTCTTTCTGAACGCAGCTCGGCCTTCGGCCTCACCCTTTGTTACTTACTTTCTTCGAGAAGGTTTATAGTCTTCCTAAACGCAGCTCGGCCTTCGGCCTCGCCCACTGTTACTTACTTTCTTCGAGAAGGTTTATAGTCTTCCTCAACGCAGCTCGGCCTTCGGCCTCGCCTTCAGTTACTTGCTTTCTTCGAGAAAGTCTATAGTCTTCCTCAACGCAGCTCGGCCTTCGGCCTCACCCTCAGTTACTTGCTTTCTTCGAGAAGGTTTATAGTCTTCCAGAACGCAGCTCGGCCTTCGGCCTCGCCCTTAGTTACTTACTTTCTTCGAGAAGGTTTATAGTCTTCCTGAACGCAGCTCGGCCTTCGGCCTCGCCCTCAGTTACTTACTTTCTTCTTTGAAATACGAAGTTCACGCGAGCGGAGCCGCGGGCTCAGCTAATAGATAATAAATAATAAAAATTAAATTAAACAATTATGCGATAAAACGCAATAAGTACAAATTAAAAATTAAGCCCTGGTACATAACTTATGGCATTGTCTAAAATATAAAAAATATGTACTTACATGGAATATAACAGGCAAATTAAAAGTAGATTTTAAAAAGGTAAATTAATTAACATATATTATACCAACATTTTCAATGAAATTACAATAATTGAGAATAATTAATTTCGAATAATATTATTTGAGAGTAATTAATTTGATACTGAGTGCATTTCTAGAAATGAGAGTCAGTCAGTGTGTGTGTGCATTGCTGCAGCGGGAGCACAAATGCGTCGATAAGCCTATATCGATCGATAAACATCAGATTCAGATTCAGATATTCAGATATTTATTTCGCCATAAAGAACACACAACAATAACAATATTACATTGAGACATATGCATATTCAGTATGGTTCGTCATCATTTTTTATGATGTCTATTCGTCTATCATATTCATTTATTCGTCTTCTTCTATTCTACTTCGTCGAACGAAGCAAACAGATGTTTATCGATCGATATAGGCTTATCGACGCATTTGTGCTCCCACTGCTGGAGATGTTGTGGAGTGAGTGCTTTTCTGTGTATATATGGAGTCAGTGAATGCATTTCTTGACATATTGAGTCAGTCAGTGCATTTCTGGAGATGAATCAGTACGTGTGTGCATTACTGGAGATGTTATGGAGTCAGTGAGCGTTTTTCTGTTTATATGGAGTCAGTGAATGCATTTCTTTACATATGGAGACAGTTAGTGCATTTTTGCAGATATGAAGTCAGTGAATGCATTTCTGGAGATATGGAGTCAGTGAATGCATTTCTGGAGATATGGAGTCAATGTGTGTGTGTGCATTGCTGATGGAGTCAGTGAATGCTTTTCTGTGTATACATATGGAGTCAGTTAATGCATTTCTGGACATATGGAACCAGTCAATGCATTTCAGTGAAAGCATTTTTGCAGATATGAAGTCAGTGAATGCATTTCTAGAGATATGATGTCAGTGAGTGTTTTCTGGTGTGGCAGAGTCAGTGAGTGCATTTTTAATTTCGAGCTAGAGATATGGATAATGATTGCGTGACTCACGGTAGGCTCAACAGGTATCTGCACGCTGACAAGCCCGTGCTCGGGCACGTCGTCGTGCGCCGCGCCCAAAGTGCGTCCAACTATCCCCGCACCGCTCAGCTTCAGTTCGCAGCGCGTCAGCGGCTTGTTCAGCGGATTCACGAATGACAGCGACGCGATTGTTGCCTGCTTGACTAGCAGGTCGTCGTTGAACTGCGATCAATAGAGAAAATAATCGAGGTCAGGACATAGTATGGTTTGGCTCGTGGCCTTGCTTATGTATCTAAAGAGGTCTGAGTATAACATGTGTTTGGCTCGTGGCCTTGCTTATGTATCTAAAGTGGCCTGGACATTGCGTGTGTTTGGCTCGTGGCCTTGCTTTATGTATCTAAGAGGTTGAACATCGCATTTGTTTGGCTCGTGGCCTTGCTTATGTATCTAAAGAGGTCTGAGTATAACATGTGTTTGGCTCGTGGCCTTGCTTATGTATCTAAAGTGGCCTGGACATCGCGTGTGTTTGGCTCGTGGCCTTGCTTTATGTATCTAAGAGGTTGAACATCACATGTGTTTGGCTCGTGGCCTTGCTTATGTATCTAAAGAGGTCTGGGCATAGCATATGTTTGGCTCGTGGCCTTGCTTAGGTATGTATAGATAGATGCCCAGTAGGGTTAAACATGTCTGTATTTTTCCACAACTGAATAGAATCGGCCGAAATGGCAATGAAAAACAGTTTGTGCTTTCAATCCAGTTCTTTGTTAAGATACGGCTTCCCACAGAAACAAGGTGCGATAGGCTAACATCACTAGAGTAGTAGATACTATAGCAGGTGACGTGGTCACTGGCCAACAGTTCCACAAAAAAGAAATAGAATAGAATTGAATAGAAACTCTTTATTGCACACAATGGAAAGAAGAACAGTACACGAGTAGAACAAACCAATACAGAAGTGCGCAAAGGCGGACTTATCACTGCGAGTGATTTCTTCCAGGCAACCTTTCAAGGAACCTTTCAAACAGTCAAGGAATGTTCGATATGGTTGTAATTCCAAAAAACAACTCACCTTAATGGTTATACTGGGCTTCATGACCTGGAAGTCGTCATCGTCAGCCCACGACTGTTTGGTCTCGTCCACTATGCACATGGCGGATATCTTCATGTTGCAGTACTCCACCAGCTTGGGCATGTAATCTTCTGCCGTCACTGTCAAGTTGATTTGCTCCTCTGTGGAAAGTAACGAAGTAGTTATATTCGATCGGAGTCAACAGCGAACTGAGCTGTTCCATCAGCCGTGGCCCGACAATCGTTTGCAAGTCAGCTTATGTACCTAACCGGTACCGAATTAGCTTACCAAAATTTATATCTGACTGTCGTCGCGGGGTTCGGCTCGTGACGTAGATATATAACGAGCGAGCACATCAGTGAACGTGAGATTCAAGAACATGTTCTTGGTGAGATTGATCGGACGGTGGTGTATGACAATGCAATCTTTAAAAGAATTATAAAAATCTCGGCTTACTGCTTCCAGGCGCGATGAAGATCTTGCCTTCAGCCTTCTTCACGAGACCAGACTTGACGCCGTTGTAGAAAACGCTGGTAGCCATCAACACCGCCTTGATGTTACGTCCCTGTACATTCAAATCTGTTTATTATATATGCCATAACTCGGTCATTTGGGGATTTTTTGTGACAATAACTATAATTTAGTGCTCCTAATTTACAAGCAGTTAAAAGAAGAATCCCTCATCGTCTAATCAAATGGATAACTTAAATCTAATAAGACCAAACATATTACCTACTGAATATCCTTCGAAAGATTATCAATCAATGGAGTTAAAAAAAATCCCATTGCCTAGGGTTCCAGTAATATTAGGATTATTTCGCAGAAATCTCTACTGTATCCATGAGGTAGGTATCAATGATTAGTGGATCAATAGGCAATTAGAGAATAATCCTGCCTGCTACGCACAATTTGGCCTTAGATATTATTTTGGCCTCTGTTACTGTACCTATTGAAAATTAATTGCATTTCTGAATGTATGGAGTCAGTGAGTGCATTTCTGGAAATTTGGAGTCAGTGAGTGCATTTTATTTAAATATGGAGTCAGTTAATGAGATATGGAGTGTGAAACCACACATAGGTAGGTTTTTTGTATTGCACCTAAATAACATTTAGCGGCGGGTGGCCGAGTGGTTTGGGCATCGGCTTCTCGAGCGAGTGGTCCGAGGTTCGAATCCGGTCGGCGTGTGCCAATGAGTTTTTTCTGACGAAAAAATTTACCTTGTAGCGGTATGTAGCGGTCATACTAACCTCGTCACATTTATTCTCAATGTCCACTTTGACTCTGAAGGTTTGTCCAATGTTAACGGAATCGATTTCTTGCATTTTAAACTCTATTTCATTCTGCTTGGTCTCCGCTATCGCGTAGTATCTGTGAACACAGACCAGTAGAAACATTATACATACATTGCGTAACATCACGCTGAATTCCGAAAATCGGGGTAAGCAGATAATCGGTGTTGTGCTGCAAGAACTCGGGTAAATTACCGCACAACACCGCCCAACACGTTTCGCAAAGTATTAGAACAAGATAATTCTCAAGCAGCAAGCAAGGCACGAAGACCCACTTTGAATCAAGCAGTCAATTGGTGGCTGCAACGTGTTTGAAAAGAAAAAGGAAAAAAAAACCATAGGCTACATGCAAACATACTCGTATCATCGTACATGTGTGTGACCCGAAATAAGACCAAGGAAGGAAAACCACTGATCTATTCGAGGTCATAGGAGCGTATTTTTTTTTTATGGAAACTGAGACGGTTGGCTACATCACCTACAACGTCCGTGATGTCAGCCCATAACACCGGGTGAACTAGGTGCCATGTCAGTGCTTCCCCCTTTGATCGTGCCGGCTACACTGAACTGGTCGGAAAACACAAACTATTTACATAGCCGTTTTAACCGACGTTTCATTCAGTGCGGTGGTACCAACCCGGGCGGGTTAAACCCTACCACCAAGTAATATTAGGAGGGAAGGGACCTACAGTTTTACGAGGAATCCTAACCTCGGTCAGCCTCCAACGGTCAGCGGTCACCCATCCAAGTACTGACCGCACCCAGTGTTGCTTAACATTCAATAAAGACAGTTGACTGTCTGCACCACTGAGCTATCGAGGCTGACTGCGAGACTATCGAGGCGTATGTATCGAGTGTTGTGTATCATAACGACGTGACCAAAGGTAAACATTGACATGGCATTAGTTTCAAACAAGGTGTCATCACGAGTTTAGCAGATTATACAGCCAACTAATGTTAGGTTCCATTAAAAAAGAAAAAGTAACCAAAAACTAACGTTGAATTTAAATTTGAATTTGTTGTGTGTGTTTTGGAGCGAGTGCCTGACAAATAAAACAAATTTGATTGGATTTGAATAAAAACTGCACGAAACTACCTCTTGGCTCTATCGGAATATCTTGCGCCGTTGTAGAGTGCGAGTCGCTCGGAGGTGGTACCCTCACTGTACTTGTACAGGTGAGTGATTTCCTCTCGATCAGCGTCTCCTACTGGATCGAATACGTATGGCTTCTTCGTGAGGACTTGGCGGCCGATACTGTAACATAGACGCTTATATTTTTAGGCGGTAAGTGTGTAAACAAACACATGCTTAGAAGTAAGAAATAAATAAATAAAAAACTATTTATTGAGGGTGATAAACATTTGCATACAGAGCAGTAATACTTAGTTATATGTACTTATATGTAACCTTATGCATTTATTTACATGATTTTCCCACATGATGATTCCCTTCTTATATTACTAGGTGGTAGGGTTTAACCCGCCCGGGTTGGTACCACCGCACTGAATGAAAGGTCGGTCGAAACGGCTATGTAAATAGTTTGTGTTTTCCGTCCAGTTTAGTGTAGCCGGCACGACCGAAGGGAAGCACTGACGTGGCACCAAGTTCACCCGGTGTTATGGGCTGACATGACGGATGTTGTAGGTGATGTAGCCAACCGAGTCAGTTTCCATAAAACAAAAAAAAAAAAAAGAAAATTTGTGAATGACCTATGAATGCCCTCTTCACTTCAAGCTGTTGAGTTCAAGAATTTCGGAGAGAACATCGTAAGGTAGTGTGCTGGCAACATACCAGAAGAACTAAAACATCGCGTGGACAGATAGAGTCGGTTGTGTACCATGCTTTGGCAGAAGGTGTGATGGAGATATGGTTATGAAAATGGAGAACGGAGAAATGCTTAGGCCGTAGAAACAAGAGCAAGATTTCTAGGTGGCTAGGAGAGACTTTGCACTGCAAAATCAAGTGATGGCGGGTTGGTTAGATAAGGTACACCACCATTCTGGAGAATGGATAAGAAAGTAAAATACTTAGCCCGTCGAAACAAGAGCAGCAAAACTTCTAGGAGATTTTGCGCTGCAAAACTAAGTGATAGAGGGTTAGTTAGATCAGGTAGACGACCATTCTGGAGAATGGATAAGAAAGGAAAATACTCAGCCCGTCGAAACAAGAGCAAGAATCTTAGGAGAGATTGTGCACTGCAAAATTGTTGTTGACATTGGGCTTTTGAGAACCCATCGGTTCTCTAAATCGTTTCTTTGTCGCACCGCTAGAGTGTGGAACTGTCTTCCGGTGAGTGTATTTCCTGCATCCTTCAACCTGGGTGTCTTCAAGCGTCGTATTAACGGGCTAGACAGCCTAGCAACAGTCCGCAAATCTGCTGGCATGGCATCTAACTGAGCGTGGTTTCGCGAGGAGAGGTGGTTTTGGCTCTGTCGACTGCACCGTTGGTCTCTCGGCATAGCCACTCATGCTGGTTTACATAAAAAAAAAACTACTTGTCGCTATGTAGTTAGTTAGATTTAGTAGGTTACAATTCGTCTGCTAAGTACCTAGACAACTATATTCTAAACTGTGCCAATAGGACAATAACTTACTGAAATTTATTGCTGTCCACCATCGCATAGCCATCCGGAGACTCCGAGCATTTCCTCCAGCGCATTAGATCAGCGTTGACTGAAGCGAGCATGAAGTCCACATCGTACCCCAGACCGACCACTCCTTGTTTGATGGCTTCCAGGGAAGCAGGACCACACTGGAACTGCCCCATGGAGAGCTCTTGGGGAGTCGCGTCTATAGCCTGCCAACCGCCGTATCCTGAAGTCGAATAAAAATGTGTGCGATTTTGGCAAGCCATAATGTCCACGAAGTTGGATATCGATACGATAGAATGGAGAAGTTCTGTAAGTTTTAAACATTGTGATTATTGAATGTAGGCTGGGTGTTCATCGCGATATCATCACGGGTTGGGCAGTGATCAAAAACCTTGCGGAAAACACTACCATACCACATAAATCAACGTAGGAGTGGGTACTTATCTAATCAGCTAATCTCTCAGAGATGTGTGAAATTCATGTATTAAGTAGCATGTAATATCTATCTAACGATTAATCCCCATATAAGGTAAGCAGGCAAGGCACAAATTTCACAAGTTCAAACACGATGAAGTCGGATGAAGTGAGATGCATCGCATAAAAACATCAAAATAGCGAGTCAACAATTAGGATCTTCATCATCATCAATAGCCTGCACCGGTCCACTGCTGGACATAAGCCTCTCCCACCCTCCTTTCTCATATTAAAGTCAAGACCGAGAACCCCCCCCCCCCCCCCTAATTTCAAATGACGTAATATATTCATGGCCCATTGCGAAAATATAATTTCTTCTTTCTTCCATGAAATAATCCTAAAATTAGTGGTACTATAGAGAATAAGAGGAGAATCTAAGTACGAGGGGCTACCCAAGCATACTTCAGATACCATTGCCCAAACAAAACTGAACCCGGTCACCGCTAATATCAAACCTGTAGGATATATGATAGAACAGCACATACCTGCAGGCAGATCCGGCCTCGCCATCCACACGTCGTTCCACACGTGATAGTTCCATATGGAGTCGGCTCCGCCCGTCGGGTTCTTCGGGTCCCCTTCCACTTCCTCCATCGTCTCGGTGTAGTACTTGTCCACGGTCAGGGTTCCGTTCGCATCGTGAGCGGAGACCAGGTTGGAAACCACGCGGGAGGGTATTCCGAGAGCTCGACACACTGGAATGGTGATAGACCACAATGTGAAAATTTGCTCCAATGCCTAGGTACCATATTTTTATGGGACTTGGCATGGTCCACTATACAGGGTGTTGTAACGGCCACTACATTAAATTTAGGAAATGATTATTGGGATCAGTAGTAACAAAAAAGTCAAATAACTTTTTTCTGAATTGCACTTAAATAAAAAGTTAAAATTTCCATACAAACTAATTTATTTATTTAGTGTAAAAAAGATCTAATGTTCCGCACAAACGTGGGAATGAAAGGCGCGCGGTGAGTGAGCGAGAATGATGAGTGCGCGGAGAGAGGAGATGCACGGAGGCGGTGCGGTGTGAGTTTTTCGACCCCAACCGTTCCCGCGCCAGCACCCTTCCCCCGCGCGCGCCAAATTACACTTGACGAAAACATAAACTTCAAAAATTAATATGTCGAAAACTAGACACTTTAGAAAAAACCTTTATTAACATTTTTGTCTCGGAAAAACATGATTGCGCTGGCGAAATTAATGTACTGGCCGTTACAACACTCTGTATAACCAACTGCACCCACACCCACCTACACGCATAAAGGTTGACTGTAAGAAATATCGGTAAGTGATAAGTCCGCCTTTTTCACTCATGTAAATTGTATATCTGCGTAAAGTGACCGTGAGCTGGACACGTCAGCCGAAGAGCCGACCACCATTGGAGCAATCCCTGTCCTACACTGGCGGCCGTGGACAGCAAAACGGAGTGTGGGAAGACCACCCGCCAGGTGGGACGACATCAAGTACGTCAGCGGAAAGCAGTGGTTCCGTACCGCTGAAGGCCGGGAGAACTGAAGGAAAATTTGAGAGGCGTATGCCCAGCAGTGGACGCTTACAGTGGACTGATGATGACTTAATGAAATTGTATTTCGTTCACCCGTGATGTCAAGAGTATCACGCCTTGGTGAAGTAGATATCATGGTAGTGCTTTCGTTTGGTGTTTCCTTTTTGTAAGCCTAGGTAGCTTGGTGTTGCTACGTAATGCTAGGACCTTCGATAGTTGAAGTCAAGCACATCAGGCGCTGTCGGACTCTGTATTTTTTTTATGTATACCGATATGCATGGCTGAGTCGGAGGGACCAAAGCACATGCTCCGGCCAGCCAATATCACCTCCGAGAAGGCAGGTGCATACCGTAGATTTCCCTGGATTGCTGGCTATACTGCACAAGAGGAGAACACAATCGTGGCTTCTATGCGGCAATTTTACATCCAGTACGGTGGTGGTATCAACCCAGTCGGCTACAATTTGAGCCTACCACCTAGTAAGGGGCAAGGGAAGTGACCTACAGTTTAACACCGGTTCCGAACGGTGAAGCAGCAGGTCTAGGTAAGCACGCCATTTCTTTTGTCAGAAAAATCTCATTGGTACTCGCCGACCGGATTCGAACCTCGGACCTCTCGCATGAGAAGCCGATGCCTAAACCACTCGGCCACCCGTCGCTTATACTTAGTATGGGTCACTGTACGATATTACTTTCAACTTACACAATGGCTCGACTTCAAAAGACCATCATAGATGGCGCTCAGGCAGCTGCACGCTCCGCCCAGCCAAGGGAAAGCGTTGCAACTTGCGTTCGTACTTTCGTGACGTTTCACTTTTTCTGAGTTAGGTCCCCCATCGCCTTCAAAAACGTACCGGTAGTAACAACGCCAGCAAAGACCCAGCACTGTCCGTAGGCGACCTCGGTCTGTGTCTCCAGATACTTCAGCAGAATGTCAACGGACCCGGTCCAGGCGGCGGGCGCGGTTCCATCTTCGTACTCTCCGTCCCAGCGGCCGATCAGCACGCCCTGGTCGTCGTTGGAGTTGACGATGCGGGAGATGTAACGCACCAGTTTGATGGGGTCCCCGCGTCTGTGGGCAGGACATTTCTCTATAAACAACATGATATTATTGAAAACAATAGACCCACTACATCTCTGCATCACTAAAATAAAAATAAATAAAAATTAGTTTACATTTATTACAAAGAGATGTAATAAGTCATATAAAAAAAATTTATGATACAAAGTGTATCCAAATGTCAAATTGTCAAAGTTTGTTAATGGAAAAAACAGTAGTCAAACTCTTAGATAAAATTACGGTCAGTTAGTGCATCCTTAATAGTGTAATAACTCTTTTCAATTAACATTAATTTAATCCGTCGTTTGAAATTATTATCATCTAATTGTTTTATGTTAGAAGACAGTTTATTATAAAATCTAACACTATTACAAATAAAGCTTTTTGAGGTTTTAGCTAATCTATGTCTTATTAGTTGTACATTATTCTTACACCGTGTATCATAGTTATGATTGTCGGAATTAAGAGAGGAATCATTAATGTATTTTCTGGCATAGCATATGTTCTGGTAAACATATGCACTTGGTAAAGTCATGATTCCTATCTCCCCGAACGCTGTCCTACAAGTATCTCTAGTTTTCATATTTAGGATGTACCGCAAGGCTTCTGTAATAAAAATATTCTATTTGAGTCTGCTGCATTTCCCCAAAACATAAGGCCATATGACATGATGCTCTCAAAATAGGCATGATAAACCGTCTTTGCAGCATGAGTTCCGCATAGCTCTTTAATTTTTTTTATAGCATAACAAGCGGAACTCAACTTACCAGCTAAAGAGTTTATGTGGGCTTTCCAAGTAAAACTTTTATCAAGTATTACCCCAAGAAAAGTTAGTTCATTAGCAAGGTTTAGTGACAAGTTTTCTGCAGTTTTTAATATGGCATCAGTGTTATTACGTCTATGAGTACCTAGAGCAAAGTGCATAATGTTAGTTTTGTTAACATTTAGTAATAGATTGTTGCATTCGAACCATGATTTTAGAGATTCTAGTACATTTAAAAAGGATTCTCTTAGTTTACTTATATCATTATTTTTCAGTACAACTGAGATATCGTCTGCAAACATTACCATCTCTATATCGTCTGTTATACAGCTCGAGATGTCGTTAACATATGTTAGAAACAATAATGGTCCCAGGATAGAACCCTGCGGCACACCCATTGTAATTGATTCTACATTAGATTTTAAGCCATTGACGTCACATATTTGAGCTCTATTTTCTAAATATGATTGGAATATACGCAATTCATTATTATTAATATATTATAATTAATTTAATGAACAATTATTTCATGAACCCCCCCCCCCCCCCCCCCCTTCCCCCCGCAATCTAATTTCAAATGACGTAATATATGCACGGACCCTTATCGTGTGTTTCTCGGAAAATGTTGCTTTGATATTCCCTGGGAGCCCGTTCCACACCTTTGCAGTGCGTACAAGAACAATTTAGAGAATCGTGCAGTTCGAAGAACTCTTCTGTCGACTGCAAAGGGGTGTTCCGCGAGAGTATGGCGGGTTTGGCAAAGGCGAACAGGAGGAGGAGGCATAAGGGAAGCAAGTTCGTCAGAGGAGCGGCCATAGTTTGCAGCATTAAAGTATTTTTTGTCTATCTATCTGTATACAAAAGTTGCGATTACGGTCAAAAAGAACTCACTGTTCAAACGGCAAGTTAGCCCTGTCGAGCATGAACATGCACGCCGGCAGCACGACCCGGTCGAACTGGCCGTAGAACCAGTGCCGGCCGCGGCAGGTCTTGATGGGCCCCACCCACACCTTGCCGACATCGTTCAGCACGTATTCCTCCAGCAGCTGGCTCTCCTCCATGTACGTCTGGTCATCTGCAAAGAGGATATAACCTGATCATCTGGGGCCGGTACTTTAAAAGAATGGCCCAACTGCATCTCTCCCCGTGTATGTCGTAAAAGGCGACTGTCTGACGATTGCCAATAAAATAAAATAAAATAAATAATAAAATATCAATGCTATCAATATACGCTATTTAGTTTGTACCATACATACCCCTAACTTACTTAAGGGATCCAAGTTTTTTTTTTATGAAAACTGACACGCTTGCCTACATCACCTACAACGTCCGTGATGTCAGCCCATAACACCGGGTGAACTAGGTACCATGTCAGTGCTTCCCTTCATTTCATGTCGGCTACACTGAACTGGACGGAAAACACGAACCATTTACATTGCCGTTTCGACCGACATTTCATTCAGTGCGGTGGTACCGACCCGGGCGGGATAAACCCTACCACCTAGTAAGGTAAGAAGAGAAGGGACCTACAGTTTTACGTGGAATCCGAACCACGGTCAGCCTCCAACGGTCGAGCGGTCACCCAGTACTGACCGCACTCAGGGTTGCTTAACAACAGTCGACCGACCGCACTGAGCTGCCGGGGCTGACAACATGTTACATTTCCTTATACAACACTTCAACATTGTAAACTCACCCTTATTCCATGGATTAAATAGAATATAGAATTCTTCCTCAAAATCGTAGACAGCGCGCGCCGGGCTGTCCTTCACCCTGGTGACCACGCGGACACCCCACGAGCCCACTGGTGTGGTCACCGGTGTCGATATCTGGAGAGGAAAACTATCATAAGTAAACTCTTCCTGCCGGAACGAGGCCCGAACGAGGAAATTATTCAGTCCGGTTGCAGAAGCGATAAATTAAAGAATTCATTTATATTGTAGATTGGATGTTTCGTTAAAAAGATTTTGATTTCATATTTAAAAACATTTACAGGCATTGATGTGAATTCTTCCGGAATATGATTATATATTTTAATTTTCATGAAATCTCCATGACGCATTGCACAAGTGAGTCTACATCGAGGGAGCTGAAGTAGACCTGCCGACCTCGTCTTATAACTATGTCGATCTGAGTTTTTAATGAGGGATAGTTTCCAATATTGGTGTGTATGTATGTTACACAATCTAATACATAATGACCCACTACTGTTAGAATCTTAGATGCTACAAAGAGAGGACGACACGACACTCTTCTAGTCACTCCGTGCATAATTCGGAGAGCTCTTTTTTGTTTTATGAGAACTTTGTTTATGTCGACCGAATTTCCCCACACTAACAACCCATAAGTCATCCGTGCATGAAAGTAGGCATGATAAATCGTTTGCAAAATTTTACTCTCAACGAGTGGTTTAATTTGCTTTAGCGCATAATTAGCTGAAGACAGCTTTTTGCATACTTGCTCTATGTGACCACCCCATCTTAAGTTGGAATCTATGTTTATGCCTAGAAATTTTGCACAGCTTTCATCCAAAATATTTGATTGTTGTATGTCTTTACGATTTCGAGTATAAAATGGCATTTTCACGGTTTTGCTTTTATTTAATGCAATACCATTGCAGGAGAACCATTTTTCAACCTTTGAAATTACCAGCAAGGTTTTGTTATTTAAATCTACATCATCTATACCTGTGACAGAAAAATTTGTGTCGTCTGCAAAAAGCGTACTTTTACATAAAGTGTCCGTTAGCGATGGTAGGTCATTAATGTAGATCAAGAATAACAAAGGTCCCAAGATTGACCCCTGTGGAACACCCATAGTGACTTCCTTCCAGTCGGATATACTCGAGCCCACGTGAACTCGTTGCTTGCGGTTATTTAGGTATGACTCCATAATTCTATAAGCTCGTCCTCGTATTCCATAATATTTCAACTTGGAGAGTAGAACATCATGGCGAACACAGTCAAATGCCTTGGACAGATCGCAAAATATTCCACCCGCTTTCAGCGATCCATCCAAGCCAATATCACCTCAGCTCGGACGTCCTGATTGGCTCTTTCCGAATTCCTAAGCCCCGCGCAGCGCTCCCACCCGCTCCCGCTGCCCTAGCTCAGCCTCCCCGCTCCTATTATTCGTTAGGTTAGGTTAGGCATCAAGAGCATGTGTATATTTATTATTATTGCTAAAATAATGTCTTTAATTATGCACTCAAGCTCATCATATTTGATTTTATTATCATTATCAACACATCTTTATTATATTCTCACAGCGAAAATTGCACAAAATAACATATCCATTGGCTTTTATTACACAAATGTGTTATGCATGTAAATCGCGTGTCTAGTCAACAAAAAAAACCTGTATGGTCAGTTTGACAAAGAAATATCCTGCCGAGCCACAAATTTATCTGCGCTTTGGCATACTAAATAACTCAACTATATTATTAGTATTACGCCTCGATCTATTCACTTATTATAAATTGATCATTCGGTAGATGGCGCATCTGTTGAACCCCGACCATAGTCAAAAATAATACCGGTTTACTTACTTAAAGGAGTCGGGGGGCCGCTAAGTAAATAAAATAAAAAAACTCAGAGCTGCGCGGGAATTTACTTAGCGATCCGATTTTACTTTAGACTTTTTAAGAATCGGGGGTTTTTCAAATTTGGAATTTAACTTTTTAACATATTTATTTTTATTAGAAAAATGCAAAGCGAAAATCATTGGAAAAAATACATCCCGGCCAGGATTCGAAACTGCGTCTCTAATAAAAATATATATAAAGCGAGTACGAGCTTAGTACTAACATATAAACATAAAATATTTTTAACATATTATTGATACCAGGGTAGGTGCAAGAAAATTTATAATCATGATACATGCATATGTAAAAAAAAATATATAAAAATAAAAAAAAATTTAATAATTTTATAATTTTAATTTGTTCTGTTTTTATTCAACCTTGTGTAATTATTTTAAAATAAATTATTATTTCTTTATTCACACATTTCTTTTTATATACATTTTACATTTTTACAAAATTGAACCTACAATTTATATAAAAACAAATGGAGTTTCCACCACCGGCGGCGGCCGGCGGCGGCGGCGCGGCGGCGGGGCAAGCCCAGGCTACCGATGGTCGGGTCCCAAAGAGAGAAACCTCCGGAAGATGCGTGCATTGTCCAGCAGGGCTGCCTTCTGGATCTGGCCCTTGACCCAACCACTCAGCGAGAGCCTCTTATGGCCTCTTATTATTATAAAAGTATATAAAACTAAATAATACTCGTACATTTAAGAAAATAATTGAATACTTACACAAAATTCGACCATACACGCGAGCGGAGGCTAAAGTGCTCATCTAGTGGGATGATAAAAATGCCGTGTGCATATTTATCTATGTTCGATCGTCTATGCGCATACTAATGGCCACATTACACTGGCCAGAATGCGACCGCTCCGGTCGCTATTTGGTCAACGGGTGGCCCTAAATGTAGTGAGAATTTGGCGCCATTACATCTTAATAAGTGTTTAAATATCTACGTGTTGTACGTACTTCATGACTTGGGTTTGTAGCTGAATAATTCACCAATTTACTGATTATCTTGATGTGCTGAATCGATCATAATATTGATAGCTTGATTCCCGGGTTTATCCTCACCAATGGGTTTTTCGAATGTTCTGAAATTGAATTTCCAAGCTCTCGACAACGGCACCTCGCCATCTCGATGCGGTTTGAAGAAAGTTTGACAATATGGCCGACATTTTGAATAAAAAAACAGCCAAGTGCGAGTCGGGCGCGCCCATCGAGGTTTCCGTACCATAAAAAAAATGGAAAAAAACACGTTTCTCGCATGTGGACCCCCTTAATTTTTTACTTTTTCAATTTTTTATTATTTGTCTTTATTACCGCCATAATAACATATATTCTGTGAATGTTTCAACCGGCTAGCTGTTACGGTTCCAAATATACAGCAGTAGGACAGACAGAAAGACAGACAGACAGACCAACAGACAGACCGACAGGCAGACAGACAGACAGACAGACGCAGACAGAACGCATTATGCTAAAATTTGCTGAAAAAACAGGCAAAGAATCAATGACGTATCATGTATTCTACTAGACCTCTTACCCGGGCAACAGCCTTCGCTCCACCGCGGTGGAGTAACCATTACGCGGAAGGACCCTCTTGAGACTAGTAGCTCGCGAGCGACCGAACGCGGCGGACGCGCCGTCCGCGCGCTCGCTGCCGTCCGTCTGCGGCTCGCATCGCGCCAGTCATTAATTATGCCCGGTTGTGTGTTGCGAATTGCGATATTGCAAAAATCTTACCAAAAATATTGGGAAAACTGATGGCATCTCATTTCATAGGTAAGTATCACTTCATTGTGATCTTAATATATAAGGTCTTTCAAAATTAGTTAATAGTACGCTAAGGGTGGGTTCTGCATCCTATAGGGAGTAAAACCTATATACATTTTTTTGGACCTTGGGCTTTTTTTATGTAAAATGTTTTGTATGTATTTAAATAAAAAAATATGTGGTTGATTTTTATAGCCTAATCGATTCATTTTCATAACAGTAACAAAAAAGTCTTCATTACCATTTTGATTTAACACGTGTAAGTTGGTAAAAAAAATCAAATTCTTTCTATTCCATACTAATAAAACTAAAATTGTGGTTTTCACAATTTCTGAAAGAAAGAGATCTATGTGTTGGAAGACTTTTGTTCCTGGCATGAAACTGAAACGATTAAGAAAAGAATTTTTTTTTACATTTTACATTTTTACATTATTATAAATTTTTTTTTTTTGTAAAAAAAAATCTTTCTTCCTCAAAAGTGATTTATTTACGATACAGAACCCCCCCTTAGCGTACTATTAACTAATTTTGAAAGACCTTATATATAATATCTTGTTTTCCATGTGCTTAGAAATATTTGGTTCAACTGGCCAATTAGGGCTGTCACAACGCTACTTCAATTAGAAAATTTTGTACATTTTATGTATTGACCTAGCATTGCAATAACATAAGCATTATTTAATTAAACAAATAAATTAAACGCGCTCATTAGGGCTGCCACATATGAATGATTAGAAATAGAGTTCTGGGATATCATGTATGAAAGTAAATAAATATGTATTAAACCACGTTAAAATATGAGAGTGAATTGACCGCTAATTAGGGTTGTCGCTATTCTTTTATTTTTTTTAAATTAGTAAGTAATTGAGAAATTTTCAAGAAAAAAATCTTTTTACAAGGTTTCCACATCCTTCTAAGGGATCAATACGAGAAAGATGGATAAAAATAGTCCAAGATGATACATTGTTTAAAGGAAAGTGAAAATTTAAATTTGTGTAAAGTGAAATTTAAATTATTTTGTTTAAGTACGGAGGAAGAGTTATTTTAGTTGTGTTTGTGTGTGTAGTCCAAAGTATACCTAATGGTTTTTTTAGTTATATATATATATATATATATTTTTTTATAAATGCTGCACTCTTTATTTTATGTATGTTTGGTTTGGAGATTTTAAGTTTAGTCCAAGGCCAAGACCGCAGTTATGAATTCTTTATTATTAAGTTTAGTTTTTTAGATATTATTCTAGTTATTAAGTGTAGGTATTATAAGAATACAAAACGGCTTTACTCGCGGTCGAAATATGAGCTGTGTGGCTCGACGTTTCGGGCCAAACGTATGGCCCATCATCATGAGCACTCTGGCCGAAATGTCGAGCCACACAGCTCGTATTTCGATAGTGAGTAAAGCCGTTGTTACTTCTTAAAATGTCAAATAACCACGGTAATTTAAAAACCCATATAAGTTTAGGTATGTATTTCAAGTTATTATAGTTCTGTATTTTAAGTTTAAATACATAAAAACGTTTTTTTCGATGAAATTCACTATCTGTTTTCTTCTATAATCCTTTAAAACGTCCCACTGCTAGGCACGGACTCTGCTCACTGACATAGGAGGTATTGTTTTTATTGTTGTTGTTTTATTGTTTATTGAGTATTCTTATGGCAGTCATATTGCACTCGAACTTGTCACAATTTGTTATATCCGGTTCGATTACTCGTACATGGTGACCAGTGGAAATCAGAAGCAGTTTACACAAAAATACCTTTCATAGACCAGTGTGCACTAGTTACCTAACTTTATTTTTCTTCACCGGAGCGATCGTACCTATTCGTTATGAAATGCATGTATATCAATCTTTATCAAGGAAATAAATAAGTACATTAGTTAGTGCCCGGGATTTGAACCCGCAACTTCTGCATTGAGAAGCGTTACCACTAGACTACGGGCACAATTAACCATAATACCTACTCGTAAAATAATAAATCGAAAAATATATTTTTGGTAGACTAAGTGACAACCCTACGTATTCCAATGCACGTGTTGACTGACCGGCCGGGCCGGCCGGGCCGCTAGCCGCTAGTCGCTCGCTAGCTAGCCCCTCTCCCGCTCGCTTCCCGCCCCGCGCGGCTCAGCGTTCCGCCACCCCGCTACCTTACCTCATACCTCAGTTATTGGCCGTCATTTCTCTGTATTCTTTCTTCGTAGTGCTCACTCTATACATAAAATCTCTTTGCAAAGAATAAGGATAATGTTTTCACCTGGAAGGAGACTGTATCAGCGTCGCTGCCCAAGATCCTGCCGCTCCAGGAGTGAGGATCTGTCTCCACGTCTCTCCTGAGGAAGAAGGCGCCTTGCGTCTCGTGACGAGGGTTGTCTCCTGTGCGTTGTGAAAATAAATTTGATTAGTGAAACCTTTAATTTCATCAATCCAAAGAGATTTTATGTATAGAGTGAGCACTACGAAGAAAGAATACAGAGAAATGACGGCCAATAGCTGAGGTATGAGGTAAGGTAGCGGGGTGGCGGAACGCTGAGCCGCGCGGGGCGGGAAGCGAGCGGGAGAGGGGCTAGCTAGCGAGCGACTAGCGGCCCGGCCGGCCCGGCCGGTCAGTCAACACGTGCATTGCGTAGGGTTGTCACTTAGTCTACCAAAAATATATTTTTCGATTTATTATTTTACGAGTAGGTATTATGGTTAATTGTGCCCGTAGTCTAGTGGTAACGCTTCTCAATGCAGAAGTTGCGGGTTCAAATCCCGGGCACTAACTAATGTACTTATTTATTTCCTTGATAAGGATTGATATACGTGCATTTCATAACGAATAGGTACGATCGCTCCGATGAAGAAAAATAAAGTTAGGTAACTAGTGCACACTGGTCTATGAAAGGTATTTTTGTGTAAACTGCTTCTGATTTCCACTGGTCACCATGTACGAGTAATCGAACCGGATATAACAAATTGTGACAAGTTCGAGTGCAATATGACTGCCATAAGAATACTCAATAAACAATAAAACAACAACAATAAAAACAATACCTCCTATGTCAGTGGGCAGAGTCCGTGCCTAGCAGTGGGACGTTTTAAAGGATTATAGAAGAAAACAGATAGTGAATTTCATCGAGAAAAACGTTTTTATGTATTTAAACTTAAAATACAGAACTATAATAACTTGAAATACATACCTAAACTTATATGGGTTTTTAAATTACCGTGGTTATTTGACATTTTAAGAAGTAACAACGGCTTTACTCGCTATCGAAATACGAGCTGTGTGGCTCGACATTTCGGCCAGAGTGCTCATGATGATGGGCCATACGTTTGGCCCGAAACGTCGAGCCACACAGCTCGTATTTCGACCGCGAGTAAAGCCGTTTTGTATTCTTATAATACCTACACTTAATAACTAGAATAATATCTAAAAAACTAAACTTAATAATAAATAATTCATAACTGCGGTCTTGGCCTTGGACTAAACTTAAAATCTCCAAACCAAACATACATAAAATAAAGAGTGCAGCATTTATTTAAAAAAAAAAATATATATATAACTAAAAAAACCATTAGGTATACTTTGGACTACACACACAAACACAACTAAAATAACTCTTCCTCCGTACTTAAACAAAATAATTTAAATTTCACATTACACAAATTTAAATTTTCACTTTCCCTTAAACAATGTATCATCTTGGACTATTTTTATCCATCTTTCTCGTATTGATCCCTTAGTAGGATGTGGAAAACTTGTAAAAAAAAATTTTTTCTTGAAAATTTCTCAATTACTTACTAATTAAAAAAAATTAAAAGAATAGCGACAACCCTAATTAGCGGTCAATTCACTCTCATATTTTAACGTGGTTTAATACATATTTATTTACTTTCATACATGATATCCCAGAACTCTATTTCTAATCATTCATATGTGGCAGCCCTAATGAGCGCGTTCAATTTATTTGTTTAATTAAATAATGCTTATGTTATTGCAATGCTAGGTCAATACATAAAATGTACAAAATTTTCAAATTGAAGTAGCGTTGTGACAGCCCTAATTGGCCAGTTGAACCAAATATTTCTAAGCACATGGAAAACAAGATATTATATATAAGTTCTATCAAAATTAGTTAATCGTACGCTAAGGGGGGTTCTGTATCGTAAATAAATCACTTTTGAGGAACAAAGATTTTTGTTTACAAAAAAAAAAATTATAATAATGTAAAATGTAAAAAAAATTCTTTTCTTAATCGTTTCAGTTTCATGCCAGGAACAAAAAAGTCTTCCAACACATAGATCTCTTTCTTTCAGAAATTGTGAAAACCACAATTTTAGTTTTATTAGTATGGAATAGAAAGAATTTGATTTTTTTTACCAACTTACACGTGTTACATCAAAATGGTATTGAAGACTTTTTTGTTACTGTTATGAAAATGAATCGATTAGGCTATAAAATCAACCACATATTTTTTTACATACATACATTTTCATACATAAAAAACATTTTTCATAAAAAAAACCCAAGGTCCAAAAAAATTTATATAGGTTTTACTCCCTATATGATGCAGAACCCCCCCTTAGCGTACTATTAACTAATTTTGAAAGACCTTATATATTAAGATCACAATGAAGTGATACTTACCTATGAAATGAGATGCCATCACTTTTCCCAATATTTTTGGTATGATTTTTGCAATATCGCAACACACAACCGGGCATAATGACTGGCGCGATGCGAGCCGCAGACGGACGGCAGCGAGCGCGCGGACGGCGCGTCCGCCGCGTTCGGTCGCTCGCGAGCTACTAGTCTCAAGAGGGTCCCTCCGCGTAATGGTTACTCCACCGCGGTGGAGCGAAGGCTGTTGCCCGGGTAAGAGGTCTAGTAGAATACATGATACGTCATTGCATCAATCACGTATAATTTTTCATTACTAATCTGTGGGTCAGATAAACTTGACTGGTAATTTAATGTATGAGTCCTTTGAGTCCCTTTGACTCAAAATATTACTACTCCCCTTGGCTACCAGGCCCTTTTAGCGGCGCTCAAAATCGCAAAATTTTGGCGCGCGCGCTCCCACACAAATCGCTCAATCGATCGATCCATCAATACTCGTTATTCAGTCTTGTTTGTACTGAATTTACGCGTTCAGTGATACCAAACTCTTCAGGATTCACTTATTTAGAAGCACAGACCGATTTTTTGAACTCCAGGCAAAACAAAACACACTCGACATTTTTTTTTTAATTTTTCTGACCAAAACTGTACAATTTCGTCTTACATATCGCATACCGAAATAAGCGTATTGAAACGAACTATCAAATACCGAACTACGTTTACGGGTACAATCTTTGTCTATTCCAGGGTCAGTGGAAATGTCAGCTGCCAAAAGTGACATTTTATTTTCTGTCAACTTCATTATTTATTTTCCGTGTGAAGGTTATTGTGTGCCCAGTCGTGCGTGTCTGAGAATAGTTATTAGTAAGTTTAACCAAGAAATGATACCAGTATTGAGTGTTTTGTTAGAAAATTGGTAGAATTAGATAATTAATTAAAACTAGCGGCGCGCAAAAGGCGCGCAATAAGTGGAGCGCGCGCTCCACTTGGGAGCCAAGGGTGGTCGACGAAAACTGGAGCGCGCGCTCCACTTGGGACTCGAAGGGAGGATATTTAATTCGTCTATTTATATACCGATTTATATTCTAAAGTGTGAACGAAGCATATTTTAATTCCAGAGAGGTCAATATAAGAATTATTTTCTTATATCTAATCAAATTAGAAAAACAATTATTGTATTGTATTGTATTGCATTGCATTGCATTGCATTGCATTGCATTGCATTGCATTTTCATTGCATTGCATTGTATTGTATTGTATCGCATTGTATTGTATTGTACATACAGTACATACGCACACCCACCACACGCTCTATCCCGACAATCAGGGTAAGCAGAGTAATCGGTGCTGTGCTGCAAGTAAGTGAGACGACCTCTCAACACGCGCGTGGCGCTGCGTCTGATGCGAAGTAGCCGCATGCGGCCCTTTCATTGGTGACATTGGCGCACTACAGGTGCGCCATGTTAGACTATGATCAACCAACCGATCACAATTTAACTGGACTCACATCTATTTCAGTGCGTCCTAGGTGTGTGTGTGCGTGTGTGTGTGTGTGTGTGTGAAACAAGCACTCAAATTGTTTTGTTGCAGTCATAAAAACGTAAATATAGATTTTCTGAGACAAGTAAGTATTTGCATTGATTCATTATCTAAAAATAATTAAATGAGACAGATAGGTATAAAATTGATAGTTAATAACTACCCAGTTTTTCTTTAGCCGATTAATTAAGCTAGTTTTTAGGTTTCCGTATCCCGTACGGAAAGCCTATTACTAAGCCTACGTCGTCGTCGTCCGAGGACTGTATCCCTTGAACCGTAACAGGTAGCCGGTTGAAACTTTCACAGAATATGTGTTACTATGGCGGATATAACAACAAATAAGAAAAATAAGAAAATGTTATAAATTAAGGGGGGCTGCCATACAAGAAACGTCTAATAAATAGATTAGTCACACTATTGAATAATGGATGCCGCCACAGGCTTTTACACATTGCATTGTTCAAAGACAAAAGACAGCCGCTTCTTAATCTTTGGTCGTTCCAAAAAAGAATTTTCAGAAGTTTGATGTTTGACAGATCACTTTTTTTTTTAAATAAAGTGACGTTACTATGGTAACAGCTGTCATTGGGCAAACACGGAGACCTGACATAACATAAACAAATATCCGATAATTCAAATTCGAAAACCATGACACCTGAGCGGATAGGTGGATATTATTGATAGCGGATAAATACGGAAACCTCCGCGCGCGAGTAAAACTCGCACTTGACGGATTTTTTGCTTTTTTTATGAAGTGATAAAACCCTGTCTAGAGGTCTAGCTAGAGGTTAGAGCTAGAGGTTCGAATCGATTCTGATCTTAAATTTGTCTATCACGATGTTATAATAATTATCTCTCTCAGTCACTTGTCACATTAAATCAGATAGGTAACTAATTGAGTAAATACAACTAATAAGTATGTAGGTATGTATAGTTACAAGTAAGTATGCATGCAGATGATATTGAAATTAATATCCGATAAATTCATTAACCAGATACCGGTTGGACAAAAATAGACAAGTATGTCAATAGGAACCTATAGGAACATAATTATATGCATTTAGTTGTAGTTATTGCATGCATTACCTATTTATACATATGTATGTAATAAGTATTTATATAGTATTCGTTTGTAGTTTATTATAATTATTGCTTTACAGTTTATTACATTGCCACAAACTATTCTTGTTCGCCTGCGTATACTGATCCCACATCCCAAAGTTTAGTTAGAGTAGAATGTCTCGCGGCATTAAGCTCGCCTATTGTGCCTAATTTGTATAAATTGGTTTCCAATATATACATTTACAGTAGGTATGTCTGGGTGCTGAAATATCAAATAGTAAATATTTATGCGAATAGTAGGTATATTTAGTCTATCTCTACTGATGTATATATCTTTATACAACGTGTCCTAAAATTCAACATCAAGCGGGAATCAGGGAGTAGGCTAGTTTATGACTACTACGCAGGGAAAAATAAGAAAATAAAATGGGGTTAATTTTGTTTTTTTTATGATAATATCATATGATATTATCGACTTATATTATAAGCATTTCATTGAAAAACGTTGGAAATAAACACAACATTTTTAGGTAGGTACTATGACTACAAATTTGCAAATATGACTTTGTGTGTGAAAGTGTTACCTTTGGTCTATTTGAGTGTCATTTACAATACAATACAAGACGAAAATAAATCAATGTTTTTCCAAAATTACTTCAACTGTGTTATTGCGACAAAACCTTAGCAAGGAAGGCAATTTCTCGGATGTTTTATTTAGAAATCAAATATACCTACCTAGAACAATTATAACTTTTCCCTCCCTCAAATTGTATTCGTAGGTACCTACTAAATAAATTTATTATTATTTTTTATGCTCGACTTAACTCAATAATAATTGTACTACGAGAACCTCAGATAAGTCAAAGTCAAAGTCAAAGTCAAAGAGTTTTTATTTCAAATTGCCGATCTGATGTACAACAAAAATTATTAAACAATACCATCGTGTTGCATAATATTACATAATAAGTATAAATAAAACAATCATACAAATAGTCCGACAAATGTGCAAAGGTTTGCGCCCAACTCCCTAAACTAGCCGATACGGCTGTGCTATAGGGAGCAGTGCTTTACTGGTCATAATATAGTTGTACGCGGTTTATTGAACACTTAAGTGCTTAAACTTAAACTCTTATTACAATGTTTACTATTGGTTATATGTATGTGTGTGTGTGTGCGGGTGTGTTAGGATGTGTGAGGGTGTGTGGGTGTATGTATGTGTGTATGTGTGTGTGTGTTTTATTTATTTATATAAAATCAGTGTTAAATACAGTTTAGACCATACGTACGTACGACCATACGTACGTTTTTGAACCAGTTCAAACACATTCTAAGGTAACTGATATTAACAGATATTATATATTGCCCCACAATCATTTTATAAGAGTAGGTAGTAAGTATGCAGTGCAAGCAGTAAATTACGGGGCTAAAGCGGACTTATCCCTTACGGTGATTTCAGTTTCTAGTCATGCATTAATCTACTCTGGGCGAAAAAAAAAACATGGCACATAGAGACCCAATCACGAACGAGAAATATACAAAATCGAGTATCCCTCCTTCAATATATCCGAAACCAAAAAAAAATAGGGAATATAGGGCCTCTCTTATAGTTTACAGGAAGACCTAAACGAAAATAAAGTCTTGAAGTTTTCAGGGAAATCGGAATGGTACGGAACCCTCTCCACGTGAGTTCAACTCGCACTTGACCGCTTTATATATATGTATACATATATAGATATTATATTTCATTTCATTTCACTCATATAATAGTATCTTGAACGCATTGTGTTTTAATTAAAACCCCATACCCGTCGCACGCAAGACCAGCGCCACACCACTGCGCCACACTTCGCCAGTGCAACACGCAGATAAGACAATCTTCTTTTGGAAACAAGACCATACAATAAGTCAGTGGGGTTATCTTCTTGGGGTTAAGGCCGAAATGTAAGATATAAAACTGCATCCCTACATGTTATAATATTTGATTCAGCCTCTGGCGCCTGTGTGTGTATGTATGTATATATTTGTATGTATGTTTATATGTATGTATGTGTTAGGTGAGGATGTATGTTATTTTTTAAATTTTGTTTAAGTTTATTGTGTTTTTTTTATGGAAACTGACACGGTTGGCTACATCACCTACGACATCCGTGATGTCAGCCCATAACACCGGGTGAACTAGGTGCCATTCCCTTCGGTCGTGCCGGCTACACTGAACTGGACGGAAAACACAAACTATTTACATAGCCGTTTCGACCGATTTTTCATTCAGTGCGATGGTATCAACCCGGGCGGATTAAACACTACCACCTAGTAAGGTAAGACGGGAAGGGGCCTAAAGTTTTACGTGGAATCCGAACCACGGTCAGCCTCCAACGTTCGAGCGGTCACCCATCCAAGTACTGACCGCGCCCAGCGTTGCTTAACAATCAATAGCAACAGTCGACTGTCTGCACCACTGAGCTATCGAGGCTGACGATCTATCGATATAGTGTGTGTGAGGTGAGGATGTATGTTGTGTGTGAGTTTGTTGTGTATTTATTTAGTGCCGTCTCTCTCGCAAACTCACCAAGGCTGAACACGAGCTGTATAACGTCCTGGTTCTCATCGTACTGACGGTTGATAAAGCGGACCACACCGCTGAAAGTCTGTCCGCGGCGTACTATTGTCGTTGTGGGTGTTTCGTCGTTCACCGCTTCGTACCTGGTGGAAAATGACACGTATTATTATGGAGTTTTGGTGCAATTTGGAATGTCTTATGAATGTGATATTTTCGTAATTCCACCGTATCAAACATCGATAATTTCTCGTTGGTATCAAATGTGGTTGACGATAGCACTTATTATTATTAAGGCGCGTAAAAATACTTGCTTTTTCGTATGATGCGGATCAGAATTCTCTCGGGGGTAGAAATACACGACCTCCACTTCTAGAGGATCCATGCTTTATCTGAAACATAACAAAATATATTATTACATAGGTAGTTGCACTTTGAAACCTATATACAATTTAAACCCTCCATATATTTTTATGCTAGGAATTAAAGTGTTTGTATGAAAATTTGTACAACAAAAATGGTTCTGAATAACGAAGAGATCTCCGTTTGAAAGTGTATGCCCTCTTCGATTACACACTTTACCAAATAATTAAAAAAATAGACACCCCATCGGCGTATTACATAGTTTATTTCGTCTCCGTCCGACGAAATACAAACGCACACAAATTTTCATCACACCTCGCGCGCACGCGTTTATACAGGCTGATTCAACGTTAGTACCACCGCACTGAATGAAAGGTAGGTTAAAACGGCTATGTAAATAGTTCCGGTTTTCCGTACAGTTCAGGTTACCCGGCATGACCGAAGGGAAGCACTGACATGGCACCTAGTTCACCAAGGTGTTATGGGCTGATATCACGGATTTAGTAGGTGTTATAGTCGGTTTCCACAATATATATATATTTGAATTTCGATTGCGAACTCAATGCTTCGAGTTTGAAATTCGAATTCAGACAAAAACATGTATGGGGATCATACTTAGATATTTTTTTTATTTCGAAAAAAAAATGCAAAGCCCAAAAGGAAAGGTCATTTGATTTCAAGAATCGCCCCTTACAATTTTTCGAGTCATGTCTGAATAACTCTTTCCTGCAGATATCTACTATTACGTGAATGCACTGTGTGACGGAGATAGATATTATATGTTACTAGCTGTGCCCGCGACTCCGCCCGCTCTCATATTTGACTTCTCTGCTAACCTCCATAAGCCATTTAGCGTGATAGTAAGTAGCCTATAGTTGATGGGAAGAATCAAGCTATCCGTAGAATTTTTTTTTATTAAAATCGGTTCAGTGGTTCTCGAGTTATAAGCGGACAGACAGACATACATACATACATACATACAGAAAGCAGACGTTCGATTTTATTAAAGGTAAGGATTTGGTCTTTGTGCACACCATTAAAAACGTTTTTTTTTATGGAAACTGACACGGTTGGCTACATCACCTACAACATCCGTGATGTCAGCCCGTAACACCGGGTGAACTAGGTGCCATGTCAGTGCTTCCCTTCATTTCATGTCGGCTACACTGAAATGGACGTAAAACACGAACTATTTACATATCAGTTTCGACCGACGTTTCGCTCAGTGCGGTGGTACTAACCCGGCCGGGATAAATCCTACCACCTAGTAGGTAAGAAGGGAAGGGAACGTTTCACCTGCTCCACGATCATGTAGATAACCCATCTGTCTTTTTTATTTCTTAGTTCTTTACATTTATCCAGTCAGGTATTCCCAAAGTACACAAAGATGAATAAAACATTACTATGCAAGTATACCCAAACGAGGTGCCATCTTGCGTATCAATAGGTATTCGAGTGACTTGGCCATGCATAGTACTCGTAAAAACCGCAATGATTCACAACTCTGCCTCCTTGAGAAAATGAATAGGTACCTACCAGCTTAGCTAAACCGTACATGATATAGGTAAGAAGGTATGTACTTTTTTATGGAAACCAACATGGGTGGCTGTGCCAACCAATGGTGCAGTCGACGCAGTGTATGTGTGTAAGGGTGTGTCTGTCTGTGGCATCGTAGCTTCCAAACGGATGGACCGATTTGCATGCGATATTAAAAAAAAAGCTTGAAATAAAAGGTAATTTAAAAATTTAAAAAACTCCCGACCCTTAAAAATTCGAAAATAATTTCCGAGTTGGGGGACCGCCACCACCATCTATGGCGTATTTATGAAATGCTTCATATTAGTTAAAATTCACGATTAGTTAAAATGCTTCATACTCTTCGGTAGATGACGCGTGCGCCGCGGATACACTTTTTAGTTTCTTCTATGGGATCCCCGTGATTTTTTTTACTTTTTCTTATTTTTATTATTTGTTGTTATGTCGCTCATATTAACACATATTCTGTGAAAATTTCAACTATTACGGTTCAAGAGATACAGCCCTCGGACAGACAGACAGACAGACAGACGGCGTAGGCTTAGTAATAGGGTCCCGTACCGGATACGGAACCTTTAAAAGATGTTTATTATATGGGAACCCCCGTCATTATTAACTTTTTTTTTGTTATTATTATTTCTTTATTTACACGTTTTTTTTCTTATATTAATTTTACATATTTACAAGTAACTTAATCTAAAATTAATATAAAAAATTAACGGAGTTTCCACCACCGGCGGCGGGGCGGGGCGAACCCAGGCGGGGTCGGGTCCCAAAGAGAGAAACCTCCTTATTTGTTAATAAATCCGCCATAATATAGCACATATTCTGTGAAAATTTCAACCGGCTACCTATTACGGTTCCAAAAATACAGCAGTAGGACAGACAGACAGACCGACCGCGTAGGCTTAGTAAAGGCTTTCCGTATTTGTACGGACAAATACGGAACCCTATAAAGTATTCTTAATACCTGCCAGATAGAGTGACAAACAAACAACCTAAATACTTGTATGACCTGTCTCAAAAGAACATCGAAATAGGTAATCACTTTCTGAACAGGTTTTACTTTGATAAACCATAAAAAACGGAGTAGTACCGCGTCCTGTAGGTAATCTGATTATGGTTTAAGTCAACAGAGCGATCAGCGCTGCCCTGCATTCAATATTTGACGCAGTCCTTCTCAATAATGCAACTCAACTTTGTAGGGTGGGTTGGGTTGTACCCGAAATTATGATCCTACACCGAAAACTGAATGGAACGGTCCTTCCAGCGAGTCATGCAGCAGGTGGGTCTTCGTGCCTTACTTGCCGCTTGATAATTATCTTGTCCGAATACTTTGCTTAACGCGGTGGTCGGTGTTCTGCTGTAATTTATAAGGGTACTTACAGCACAACACAGATTACTCTGCTTTACCGATTGTTGGGATACAGCGTGTGGTATGTATGTAACTGAATGACGTTTGTTCTACGACTTATCATTTTAAGAACATTTGCGGAATTTTTTTTTAATTAATAAAAGTATGTATGTAGGTAACTAAATAACGTTTGTTCTGCGACTTTTCATTTTGAGAACTATTGCCGAAAATTGTGACATAAAAAAAGTTACACGTCAACAATTTGTTCAGTTTACATTCAGAATCAGATTTCGTTGAAATAAAAAAAGTAGGGAAGTACCACTTAAAATTAAAATTAGTCTGTGTTGATATATTTTAGTGTTTTATTTTTAGACTTTAACGTTTTCCACACGTAATCCTATAGTGCAACCCGTCGGAAATATCTGCGGACCTGAACAAATGCACATTTAGAGATTATTATTATAGTTTTTATTTTCTGGGATGTAGAATTCAGTTTTTTTTTTTTTTTATGGAAACTGACACGGTTGGCTACATCACCTACAACGCCCGTGATGTCAGCCCATAACACCGGGTGAACTAGGTGCCATGTCAGTGCTTCCCCCTTTGATCGTTCCGGCTACACTGAACTGGTCGGAAAACGCAAACTATTTACATAGCCGTTTAGACCGACGTTTCATTCAGTGCGGTGGTACCAACCCGGGCGGGTTAAACCCTACCACCAAGTATGATTAGGAGGGAAGGGACCTACAGTTTTACGAGGAATCCGAACCTCGGTCAGCCTCCAACGTTTTTTAAATGAAAGTAGGTATAAAAAAGATATTACAATAAAATTATTCACGTTTAATTTGTTTGATGACCCTCCAGTTTGTATGACGTCATTTGGTCAGGTCCGCAGATATTTCCGACGGGTTCTAACTGTGGTAATTATATGAGCGAAATAACGACTATAGACACTTTTAGAACAATATTTTTTACCTATTATAGGCTTAACATGTTCATAAAAAAATATAGGTTCACTTGATGTTTTTTACAGTTTTAATTCTAGAGTGGAATCTTCTTATATTCATAATGTGAATGCAGCTTCGCCTTCGGCCTCGCTCTTAGTGAATTATTCTTTCAGGAGTGTATGTCGTTTACGTGAACGCAGCTCGGCCTTCGGGCACGCCCACAGTGACTTACTTTCTCGATACCTTAGTTTATCGTATAAATTTTTGTTTTGGACATTAGCTAGATTCTAAGCATGACTAGGTAGTTCAGAAACGGCAATGTATATCTTATGACCATGTAGGTTATCATTTTCGTAATTGGACTTCCCACTGGACGTAGCACTATAGGCATCTTTGCGATTCGTAGAATCGTCTTATTCAAACACATTTCTTGTGTCGATTCGTCGAGCGCAATTTAGCAGCCATTAAAATAATTGGTGGATGCATTAATGTATATATTTTTTTTAATAAAATACCTTCCTAAAATGAAAAAAATCCGTAAACCTGTTTAATTGGTTGAGTGTGTCGACCAGAGGATTCCTCATTTAACAATGTTCATAAAAGCTCAGTAGCAGTTTAGGGTTCCGTATCCATGCATGAGCCTAATACTAAGCCTACGCTGTCTGTCTGTCTGTCCATCTGTCCGTCCTAGGGCTGTATATTTTGAACTGCAATAGGTAGCCAGGGAAGTCTCCTGTATGGCAACTACCTTCTCGGAGCTGGCTTGGCTTGGCTGGTCGGAGCGTGTGCTTTGGCCCCTCCGACTCAGCCACCCATACCGGATTACATAAAAAACAGCCGTTTGTAATTTTCACAGAATATGTAAAAAAACAAAAAGTAAAAAAAAAGGGGTCCCCATACAAAAACACGTGCTAAGAATCGAATAGCACATATTCAGCAGCTACTAAATAATAGATGGCGCCACAGGTAGTTTGCATGGCAGACAGACAAAAGATAGACGGATATGGCTTATTGACAGTAGTAGTGTATAATTGGGCTGTTTGATTCACCTCGTCAGAAACATCGAGCTGCTCAATCATAATCGCATTCGCTTCGCTCATACTCATGATTCAAACAGCTCGATCTGTCTGTCGAGGTGAAATCAAACAGCCCAATTATAAACTACGTCTGCGATGCAGGTGCAGATCGTTTGCATTGCAGAGCTCTTTGAGCGTTAAAATCGCTTTTTGATCGGTAAACTGAATGCCGATGGCAGAATGGTAATGTTTAGGTGCTAAATAGATTACAGTTTTCACAGCAATCGATATGAAGATACGATGGCTATACCGAAGAATGAAAAAAACCAAGTAATAAATGCGATCGAATTTTAAACCTTTTATTTAAAAAATTATATTTTCATCACACCACTTCTTTAGACATATTACATTTTTCAAAGCACAACATTTCTTATGACTTATACAATTATAATAGTATGGCTCATCACAATACTTTTCTTCTAAAATCTTAAAATTAGGACAATTCAAGCTTTCTAGATTTATTACATTTTCATTTCCAAGTAATTGTATTATCCATGCCACTTTTTCTTCACCTTTACAATAAATTTTTTTATCGCTAAAATACGGTTTAACAATTTTATTAAATTCATACATATGCATGAAACCCCCGCCCCAGGAAATTTCCCGATTTCGTTGCAGCCAATTGACTTGTCTTCTTTCTTCAATGCTTAATTTCTCATAGGGAAATGGTGCTTTTAGAACAAAAACTTGTGTATTCGTGTCTGCAAGCATCGCTAGTTCTTTGAGAATAAATTTGTTCTCAGAAGTTTTAAATCCTTGAACGTCCACTATGATAGGTTGAGCCATTATGTTAGTTTCCTCACAATACTGCTTAGAGGCTTATATTCTATTAAACAGTCGTTAATTATAAGACAGTAAGCTGCTGTTTTGTCAGGTATTTCCTGCTGGCTCTGAATTTCCAGTCGAACGTCAATTACCCCAGCTTTCACAGTCTCGTTTTGATGAGAACAGTCTATTACGAAAAGTGGTGCTTTTGTTTTAAAATCGGTTAAACTTAGCAACGAGCTCGGCTGACGGCCGTAGTAAGACTGTTGAAACTTGCAGTATAACTCGTATAATAAAGCATACTTCGACTCATTAAATTTTATGGAGAGGAGGTCATACGGGTAATAAGTAGAATTTAAAAAGACTTTAACATCAATCAAATTACAATGATCAAATTCGGACATGTTTCCTTGAGAATTTTTGCGATTCGTTTGAAGACCTAAGACAACAAATCTAGGCTTTTCTAACTGATTCGATGTTTTAATAGACCATGTGTGTTTGGTTGTTCTAGGTAGAAGAGGGTACTCATATAAATCCCAGTTTCTAAAAGCAATTTTTAATGATTTATCTTTTTCCAGGTGCCTGAGTAAATTTAAACGCATGCGATCTGACACTTTAACGTGAGGCATTCTCCAAATTATTTTTGAAATAAATACTTCCGAAATAAATTCACCTTGATTCAGTTTTAAGGAATTCACGTTGCTGCTACTTCTCAAAAGCACAAGCTCATGTTTGCAGTTAACTATAATTTTTTTGAAATCCTCTGCAAAGCCTAGAATTCTATTGAGGGGGATGTTAACGGTAAAATTTCCATCGCTATTAACACCATCTGTATACCATCCCCATGCTCCAGCCATTTTCGACTCATTTTCATTCATCGAAATGTATGATTTCATAGTTGTTGTTATACCAGCGTTTTTTATTTTATCTATTTCAACACCATTAAGCTCATATCGTATGTCTTGAAATAAAAATAAAATGGAATTGTTGATTAAATGCATATTAGGCAATTTCTCAGTTTTATTATCAGCATTCGATTTGTACGCACGAAATACACCCTCCATGTACAGGGAACTTTCTGATGGTAGTACATACAAATCTTGCTGGTTTATCGGTATTCTAATCTCATCGTTGTTACTGAAACTATTGACATAGGGCTTATAGGAATGAATTTCAAAGCTTTCTATAGAATCATCTTGCTCGGGCAATGCTGTTACATCGAAAATGCTCATTTTTGTATTAATCCGATTAACCGTAAAAATTGTTTATTCTCTTTTGTTAATTTAATCACGCGTCGTTCTTGCCGAGCGATGCGTCTGTTACTGGCACATTGTTTAGGGGGAGGTGCTAATTTATTGAACACTAGCATGATTTTTTTCTTAAATGCAGACACATATGTATATCTTCCTTGCGAAGATTAACTAAACTATTACCTCCGTCAAGTATTCTTATGGTTATTGCTGATATTGTTTGCTGATTGACGGGGAAGTAGATAATATTTTCAGGTTTTTCTAAAATCCTATAACCTGGAGGTGAATTAGGAATAAATTCGTGAATTATATGCGATGGTTTCCCGTTTATAAAAGAGCCATTCACAATATCGCATTCGATTCTTATGACTGCTGTAGGTAGAATGGCGATCGTTTGAGTCGATTCATGAGTTATATTTGCTTTCAGCATCTCTCGGGGGAACCCGAGCAGAGAAACTATTGAATTTGGCTTCTCAAAGTGAACATCTTTCGAACAGTTGATGCTGCACTTCAAAGTGTTATTATTGGATGTAATATTAATATTACATTTATTAATTAAATTATTTTTCAGGAATTCGCTTATATCTTGCAGCTCGTAAGAGCCTTCGGGAATTTCTAAGACATCACTATCGTTAAAATGAAATTTGTTATTTTTATAGTCAACATTCGGAATAGAATTAAATGTTGCAAAATAGAGCAATCCACACTCGTATTCTCCGTTCAGTTCAAGTGCAGGCAAATAATTGCTGGTTAAGAGGGAATCGGTGCCGTGAATTGACAGAGTGAAAGACATTTTCGAAATGAATGCGTTTTACTAACGTCTGCATTATAAATGTATTTCCCAAAATTTGCGGAGGAATTTGACACACAGATGACCGCAATTTTTAGCATGATCTTTTTGATATTTTTTATAGTTATAATAAATTTTACACGTTTTTAAATAATGTATTAATTCTAGCGGTGGCTGTAAATTTCCAAAACTATCGAAATATTCAGCATAATTATTTATTTTAGCATAGGCCACCCAGTGAGTTCCATGGTTTTTATTGCTATCCAAATTAAGAACACCGCACTCAATTTTTTTAGGCTTATGAGGCAGGGCATCCCTCATGTACACATTTCTAAAGTGCGGTATATCCTGAGCATGTTCCAAGATATCTATATTTGTAAGCGCTCTTCTAGGCAGCCTTTTGATCAGTTTTTTGAACCATTAAAAAATAATCCAGCTCCATTTTTATAATGTTTGAGATATAAACCATGTCCTATAGCGATTGATTCCATGGCGCTATTATGACGATGTGCTTCTTTCAAATCTTCTCTAGCTATTTTGTAATCATTCACGGCTTTAGCGATTCCAGCAGCCCCTCCAGCCAAGCTGCCTAAAGCAGATAGGCCTGCAAAAATTGGTATAAGCGGTAATATACCACCTGTTTTTGGAATTGGTATTACTCTAGGCAATGAAATGCATGCATTCCTCGGAATAATCTTTTTTGCAAAAGCAAGCGCCCGACGAATAACCGTTTTATTGCTTTTGGATTTAATTTTTCCTAATTTAGTCTTAATTTTTTTTATCGCTGTCTTAAACGTTTTTATTTTTTTCTTTACACCGGCCCCCGCTTTCACTTTCGCCTTCATAATATTTTTCACCAGCCATGAAGCGATTTTTTCTCCTCTCCCTGCATCAGCACACTTTGAACGTTTCCCCGCTCTATCCATCAATTTTAAATCAGCTATACGTCTAACGCCCAAATTTTTTGATTTCATATATTCTATATCGTGTTCTCGACAGTAATCGTCCAATTGATTAACCCCCGTATCACCTCGCTGCAGTCTTTTATTTAAACGCGTCCCCGGACCGCAATAATTATAGCCAGGCAGATGAATTTCAAAAGGTAAATTATTTATCAATGTATCGACTATTCCCTCCCCTTTCATCACTTAATATCAAATGAACGTTTTAGCAAGCGTTTCAAGTTTTTATAACTAATTATACCTTGTTATCAGCATCTATCCAGCTATTTTCAGACGCGGGAAGACCCAGCCATTTTACAAACACTTTTTCCCCATTTCTTTTTAAAACTTTTTCAACCAGGTAAATATCTGGATATCTTGTTTTCATCAGTTCTTGCTCATAAAAACATCCTGATATAATTTGGCCGTGCATATCGCTTAATATATACGAGGCAGGCCTCACTGTTTTTATTTTAGCTATTTTAAACAGTTCAGTTGACCAATTCGGATTATATCCCTTGGCAAAAGCTCCTTTGTATTTGCTTATACGGACATGATCACCTATTTTAAATTTCGGGGGTAGCAGCGCGTTTGCATATTTTTTTCTACTTTTTTCAATATTTGCATGAACAGCAGCCGCGTTATAATTGCTCACATTTGCAGGTTTAAAACGCGTGGTGCTGTGCACTGTATTATTGTAATTAGTCATTATATTTGCAAGTGGTTTTCCAACCCATTTATAGTTACCATTTAAACTGAATGTTTTATACAATCGGGTTTTTAGCGTTCTTATAAAACGTTCAACGATCGAAGCTTTCTTGATAGAATATGTTGAATAATGATTAATAGATTGTTTCACCATAAATTTTTTAAATTTTTCATTGTAAAATTCTTTCCCGTGATCGGTCTGCAGGTGTGCGGGTTTTCTCCCCTTTTTTAAAATTACCTCCATCGCATTACAAATATCCTCCTTATTTTTTGTCTTCACAGGAACTGCCCATGCGAATTTCGAAAATCCGTCAATTACAACTAGTATTAATTTATATCCTCTGTTATACCGTTGAAAACTTCTCATCTCAGCCAGATCTGCTTGCCATAAATCGTCTATGCCTCGAAGCTCTACTATTCGCCTCGGAAAATTTCTACGAGCGGGTTTATGAATTTCTTCGACAACAGCCTCCATTATGAAGATTTATTTTCTCCTTCAAGGCTATGAACGTCTGCTTTAGTATAGATCTTTCGCTCGAAATGAGATTGTAGCAATTCAATATCGTGTTTTATATCAGCTTGAAATCGATGAAAGCTATCGCTTAACTGTTTTTTGCTGCAAAATTCCTTAAGGAGGTTATCGATACAAGATTTTGTAACAGCATCATTTGATTCTTTCGGGGGCAGAAGCCCTGTCAATCTCGATGATCGTGCATCAATATTGCCATCTCCAGTTCTATGGAAGCATGAATCTATATGATCACGTTGAAGCTCAGAAAGCCTAAGTCTTTTGTGCACATGCTGGCCGAATTTATCAATATTCATTTTAGCAAGCCTCGGAAATAATTGCTGCGAAAGTTTGAATGTTACTGAGCGTATAAACCATCAACACCACATTTTATACATTAATAACGCCGCATTCTTTTAACTCTTTTAAAATAGATATAATCTCATTATCGAGGCCTGTATTTCCTGCATCCCGCGATGCGATTAGCAAACGGAGGCGGTCGACTAATTCATTCGGATCATCCCAGTAAACATAGGAGGTATTTTTCTTCAACATTTTCATACTAGGCAGACCATTTCCTGATGTATAGCCATCGCCATCCGTCTTCCGATCCAAATTTAGCAGTGGTTTTATTATATACCGATATTTAATACCTTTATTACTCTTTACAGGTTTAGTGGGATCATAATTTCGTTTATGCACGCTAGTTTCTAACAAAATTTCTTTATACTTAATTTTGTCCGCTGCTGTTATTTTGCTTAAATTTGGACTTTTCTTGAATAATAACTCTCTTAAACCAGGCGATAATTTGTATTTAAAACCTGCCAGCGTAATCTCATCGTTTTCTATTCTAACAGGGTTTTTACCTATCATTGTTTTTCCTCTGTCTACTCTCACACCGAAGGGGACATCCAGTTTTATCATATCTGTAAGACGAGGTCTATTAGCGCCCGCGTCGCCGCTTCCTGATTCTAGCGAAGAAGCCGATGATTGGCGGATGAAAGTTGTATTAGGAGATTCGAATATCTCAACATCTTTTTCCTCCTCCGAATCTAACTCGGCACCATCGCTAATATTGCTATGGTTATGCGAGTCGAATTTGTTGCTCAATTGATCGTCATCATGAATTTCCTGAGAGTGTTCAAATTCCCGACCTGAGTTTGCATTCGCGGAGCGGTCAGCAATTTTTTTCAGCGGTTGAATAATTGGCTGGAACATGTCTTCCATCACTTTCTCGTCATGCATTTTATTTTCCCGCATTTCACTAACTTTTTTCTTAACCGCTTGTACAGATTTTATAATTTCCTCTTTGATGGATTTGTTTTTATTAATATTTATCATGATAATTGTTATAAAAAATTAAAAGACAACCTATTACCAGTAAAATTTAAGTATTAATGAGCTTTGACTCTTCCCTCGAGACATTTTAAAGATTTTATTCGCTGGAAAGATATTCATCAAAATTTTTTCTATACCGCCCATTACTCTTTTCGCAGTCCTTATTAATTACCAAGAAATTATAGGGCTCGCTCCAAATTCTCGCCGCAATATGACGGAAATCATTAAACGACATATCGCTATTAACATGCTCATCGTAAACATGTTTCAGATTTACATCATCCTGCCGAAAAAGTATAATCAAATTAGCATTATCCCTCACAAGCTGCTTCGGTATCTTCGAGTATGTTTGAGTCAAGTAAAAACAGTCGATAAATGCATGTCTTCCCATCGAAAAGAAATCGCGAATATTATTCTGCTTTTCACACGCAATATCGTCAAAAATAAAAATGGAATCCGGCAATGTTTCCAGGAGTGATATAACTTTTTCATTATCATTAAATTTTTCAAATCTTACTTCAGGTATATTATCGAAAACTTTGCTAAGGAAAAGGTATTTCGGTTGGAATATTGTTTTTGAGTAAAGATAAATGTTTCTATATTTTAACCCATTCTCGTGTAATAAGAGTGCTAAAATCAGGTTTGTTTTCCCGGAATTACTGGCTCCGCATACTAAAGATCTTATACTATTCGGTAGAAGACTGCAATGCCTCGGCGCTGAATTTTCACTTTCACCGCAGCGATAAGCGAAATTTAAATCTAATAATATAGGTTGTTTTACAAATTTCATGACCGCTATACTCCTAATATAATTCCTTACTCAGCTGCTGAATGCACATATATGATTATCTTCAGCAAAGCCACCCCCTTTTATAAATTCCGGCTGTATGAAAAAAAAACAAAAAGTTTTACATGCAATATAATCTAAAAAAGGGGTGTATGCCTAATTAACGCTTTACTATGCGCGAATTTGACATCCGCAATGCTTTCAGCGATGCGTGTCTAGAAAGCTCGTGCACACCACTGTAGGTACTAATCGATGAAAAAGAAAAAAAATCATGTTGCGACATCTGCAATGATTTCAGCGGAACGTGTCTAGCAAGCTCGCACATGTATCTGCAGGTGCTACTCGATGAAAAAAAAAAAACATGTTAGAACAGGTTTTACTTGAAATATTGATGAAATTTAATTTCACGGCTGCAGCGATGCGAATCCCTCCGCTCTCGAGGCACTTCAGCTTTACATTTCGAATACTTCGCACGCCTGCATCATGTCGGTAAGCCTCATATTATAATAATAACAACTATTTCCATGTTTCACTATGGTGATAAAGGAAGAATAAATAAATAAATAAATAATAACTATTTCATGTTTTCCAGCATTACATCAAATCAGCATTACATAAAATAATGTTTAATTGTTTTTTTTTTTCAGATTCGCGATCAGGAAGCCATGACATATCGCGATGCAAGTTCAAAACCTCTCATACTTCAAACTTATAATGATATTTTAAAAAACGAGCGGAGCGCCGGACGTCTCAAGAGTCATGGGATAGACGAAACAGGCGTTTTCAAAAATGCGAGCCAGTCCACTAGTCAAGGACGGGGAAAAAGGAATATGCAAGCTGCCGTTAAACAACAGCCGTCATCATACATAATAACACCGCAGCAGGCTCGGGGACACCATCTAATAAAAATTCAGATGTATGATTTAGTAGGGAGCGAAGCTTCTGAAGTTCTAACAGTGCAGTCTCAGTACGTGGTTGTTGAAAGCGGTTATAATGAAATTATGGATTTAACTCAAAATATTTTAAGAAAGATATCCCGAGAATGCACATTTTCCACACTGTAGTGTTAGCATAATATCGTAAGGTTTATTGTTTATTTTTATTTTTATAAATACATTAAACATGAAATTTAAAGAATAAATAAATGTATATGTAAGCTACTTCTTGAGTTTTAATTTCCCCAGCAAATTTACTATTTAAATTCAAGTAAAAAAAAAAAAAAAAGATTATGCATAAATCTATTCTCATTTGCAAGTAAAGTAGTCATATTACGAGAATAATTTTGTATTTACATAATATTAATAATATAATAATACGCTTTACACCGCTTAATATGAGGCGAGGATGGGTTTACCGCCTCAGTCAATTTTTCCCAGCTAACATACATATGTGCAATAACATGCATATATGCGCATACCGCATGCCCCATCCCTACAGTTTTTTTTTTTTTTTTTTTTTTTATTGACAGACAGGCATACAGGCAGGCAGGTGTTTTTGGTAAGCACTCCTTTATTCCTTTTAATGCGCGGAACCCTAAAATTTCATATAGAGCGGTCGCATAGATGTATTTTTACGAATTAACACCGCCGCCGGGCATTGAAGCTTCGAATTTCACTCGGCGCGCCACAGCGCCTCGCTTTGTACAACCGCCTGAGAAGCAATATTATTTCAATTCCCGTGAAAATGCTGATTCGCCTGATTGCATTATTCTGTAAGACATGCTCACACTCGGTTTTGATGATGAAATATGGAACACGGGTGGATCGTTGCATACAAACATTGTATTTACTGTAAGATTTCAGTCCCTATGTGAATCTGGCTTTATGCATTGGTTTTTGCATAAATTTGACGTCGCGCTAGTACCGGGCATCATTCAGTTGAGCAGTAAGCAGTAAGTACAAGTGCCTAGTGAAAAGTGGAAAGTGAACAAGTAAGTGCCTGCCCCCCGCCTTCGCCGAGACTCAAGGAACTCGACTGGTAAGTTTTATCTCTTCATAACTAGGGCAATTTTTACTTGTTATTCTCAGACCCTTTGCACTGTTTTAAATTGAAAAAATACTTTGAAATTTCAAATAAAACACTTGATCAATTCCCGTCTGTTTTCCAATTTTTAAGCATCACAATTTCAAATACTTGTAAAAATTTCATGCATGTTTAAACTTGGAGCTCTGTCTCATGTTTTTAAGCGATGTAATGATTGATTAACTCTTGGATGAAATCGAGTTACCGTTAAAAGATAGTTTTTACAACGCGCTCACTTCGGCTGATATATCGCAAAGCGATTATGAGCATGCTGTAAATGTTTGGAGACAATTTAGAGTTTAAAGTTTGGGTCAATATACAGATCTTTACTTAAAAAGCGATGTTCTGTTATTGTGCGATATATTTGAAAACTTTAGGAATATGAGCTTAAAACATTACAAGCTCGATCCGGCTTATTATGTAACCTCGCCGGGGCTGAGCTGGGAAATAGGAAAGATTTCATAATATAGTCTGGTTGTGGAGGGCTTGATGAATTTCCTGCTTGATTTTGATGTCGCAATTTGAGTATGTATGTACAATAGCTCGCATGCAAACGATAAAGAGATTCATTACATGAAATTTAATAGTGCTCCACGGGCGGGTGGGCTTTAGACAAAGCGAGAATTGCTTGAAATACTTAGAATATAAAAAAATATTGCATACAATATTTTATAAAGCATGCATGCCTTACTTACAGCGTCTCTAAAAAAAAAAATTGCAAACATTTATAATCGCCATATGCAGCTCATCGGCATTCAGTCTAATCAATACATGAATATCACCAGGTAAATTGAGTTTTATCGATTTGAAGTTAACAGAATTTAACCTCGACGTCATTCAAATAATCAGCATAGTTGCCCGCAGCGATACAGTAGAATTGGGTTATCTAATTCACCTCGGCAGAAACATCTTGCTGTTCAGGATAATGAGCATGAGCGAAGCGATGCGAGTTAGACTGAACGGCATGATGTTTGTCGAGGTGAATTAGATAGCCCAATTCTACACTACTGACAGTTATAGTATAGCGGGTCTACGGGACCCTCCGTGCGCGAGGAAAACTCACACTGGACCGATTTTTTTCCTAGTACTCGTGTTTTTCGAGATAATTGAGGTGTTATGGTTTATTAAAGGGTCGCCAAAATCATGTTCAACCAACATCGGAATCTGACCTTTTAGTGGCTATTATCTCATACTTGTCCCACTCTTCGCGAGTACCAGGACGCATATTTCCAAAGTCTACTACGCGAGTTGCTCTGATTGGTGAAGAGACGAGTCTGGCTTGTTAACTGAATCCGATATTCGTATCGTCATGTATGTACTTTGGTGGCTCAGTGGTAGAGTGTAGGGTTTTTATTTTTTTCGATCTCGGCCATGGGTTCGTGTTCGTGTCCCTTTTGCCAAAATTTGTTTCCTTTTGTTTTTTTTATGCAATGTTAGGGTGTTAAAATTAGGTTATGGTTATTTTTTTTATAACCACCTAAGAAAACTTTATTTTCGGAAATACTTCCGAAATTTATATTTCCCGCCAAAGTTCGAACGACCAATCAGATCAACTCGCATACTAGACTTTGGAAATATGCCACCAGCAGCGGGAGCACAAATGCGTCGATAAGCCTATATCGATCGATAAACATCTATTCGTCTTCTTCTATTCTACTTCGTCGAACGAATCAAATAGATGTTTATCGATCGATATAGGCTTATCGACTCATTTGTGCTCCCGCTGCAGGACGGGGCCGGCGACGGCGCCGCGGCGGCGTGGGCGTCCCGCCCGCCCAATGCTCGTTAAAACTTCTCCCGCCCAACTAACTACGCAACATAAATGGCAGACTTACTCTAATACTACCGTATGATGAATTTTCAGTGAGTAAGAGAATTTCTTGAAATCATATTTTTTTGTTATTTTTTTTTTTAAACTGATACGGTTGTCTACATCACCTACAACATCCGTGATGTCAGCCCGTAACACCGGGTGAACTTGGCGCCACGTCAGTGCTTCCCTTCATTTCATGTCGGCTACACTGAACTGGACGGAAAGCACGAACTATTTACATAGCCGTTTCGACCGACGTTTCGCTCAGTGCGCTGGTACCAACCCGGCCGGGATAAACCCTACCACCTAGTAAGGTAAGAAGGGAAGGGACCTACAGTTCTACGTGGAATCCGAACCACGGTAAGCCTCCAACGGTCGAGCGGTCACCCGTTCAAGTACTTAACGCGCCCAGCAGGTCTATTCTTGTAAATTCTGACAGCGGACTCAGCGCTGATGTGGCGCTGAGAGCCACTTTAGTAAATGGCTCTCAGCGCCACAACAGCGCTGATTCCGCTGTCAGAATTTACAAGAGTAGACCTGCAGGTGTGCTTATGATGACGACCGACAGTCGATCAATCGCATCACTGGGCTACCTAGACCTAACAATAAGCTAGTCAATGTTTTAATAGAATCATGATAAATATTGAGTGTTTAAACATAGTGAATAACAACCACTAAGCAGGTAGGTATAGTAAAATATTGTCAATATTGATGAGCTTGGGAGTGTTTTCCTAAGTTTGAATAAATACTTGAAACCGGTTAGCTATGAATTATTCTAATAATACCGAGACAGACTTACAATTTTGATGGAAAACTAAACTTTTGTCCGCGAATTTGCTCTTAGCTATAATAATACGTTATTCTCGTAGTCGGCACGTCAGGTAACCCCATGCAAAATTTCAGTTACAGTACAGATGTAGTCTAGAAGATGTAGTGTACCGTGTGGGGTCGGTACTTAAAAAGAATAGCCCCACTGCATCTCTCCCCGTCGCATGTCGTAAAAGTCGACTAAGGGATAAGAAAATTCGTCAGCCTCGGTAGCTCAGTGGCGCGGTTGGTTAGTCAACTGTTATTAAGCAACGCTGAGCGCGGTCAGTGATTGGATGGGTGACCGCTCGACCGTTGGAGGCTGACCGTGGTTCGGATTCCACGTTAAACTGTAGGTCCCTTCCCTTCTTACCTTACTAGGTGGTAGGGTTTATCCCGGCCGGGTTGGTACCACCGCACTGAACGAAACGTCGGTCGAAACGGCTATGTAAATAGTTCGTGTTTTCCGTCCAGTTTAGTGTAGCCGACATGAAATGAAGGGAATCACTGACATGGCACCTAGTTCACCCTGTGTTATGGGCTGACATCACGGATGTTGTAGGTGATGTAGCCAACCGTGTCAGGTTCCATAAAAAAAAAAAAAAAAGAAGACACGTTTAAGTTAAAGAACTTAGCCGAACTAATTAACGAACAGACAGATAGCCTTCCATTTTTAGGGTTCCGTAGTCAACAAGGAACCCTTATAGTTTCGCCATGTCCGTCCGTCCGTCTGTCCGCGGCTTAGCTCAGAGACCCTTAATACTAGAAAGTTGTAAGTTGGTATGAGTATAGATATTAATAACGCCGACAAAGTGGTAAAATAAAAATTTTGAAATATTTTTTTTCTTAGGGTACCTCCCCTACACGTAAAGTGGGGGATGAATTTTTTTTTCACGTCTACCCCATCTTGTTGGATGTAGTTGGATAGGTCTTTGGAAAATATTGCGGGTTTGTGAAAAGCATTTTTAGATTTAGGGATCCGTTTGCGAATTATTAAGCTTTTAAGTGCTAATTTTTGTTAGAGTCAAGTGTCCCCACCCCCTGCCTGCTAAACGGTTGTTATTAGATATGTGAAAAAATTCACAGCAGTAGTATATATATCGAAATTAAAAGGAAAACTATCACAGCTAAGTAGGCTTTACAGGTTGACGAGTAATAGTCGACTAACTTAGCACAAAGAACTTTTTAAAATTAACATTCATTTATTTCCCCTACTAAATTATACAAATAATCAAATAATTTATTTTGATAGGGTTCCGCAACTACGGAACCCTACACTGCGCGTGGCCCGACACGCACTTGGCCGGTTTTTATAATAGTGGTGACTGTTGTTAAGCAACGCTGAGCGCGCTCAGTATTTGGATGGGTGACCGCTAGACCGTTTATTTTGATCTAGTTTTAATTGCTATTTCATGCACAAAACTGTATATATATATTTTTTTAATTCATTGACAATTCGCTTAATAGGTAGGTGGGTATGTTATTGCTTAGGCTAGAATTATTAATCCCTTGCCATGGCTAGACCGAGAAAGATGTGGTCCGTTGGTAACAAACGAATTTTTTTAATCAAATGTGAAGAACTCAAGTGTACCGATGATACCTAAGACTGAAATGAATAAATTAAATGAAATATGGACGGGAGAGAGAGATATAATATTAGGGAAGCAATCATTTATTATCATACGTTTGAATAGGATTTGTTATCAAACCGAGTTTACCGCGAGCGAAGCCGCGGGAAAAGCTAGTTTTATATAAAAGACTATAAATACAGTAATTTGAGGTGCAGATGCTGCTTATATGATGAAATAAATTCTGGAATGCTTGGATGGTTTGATATGAGATATTTTATAGTTATTTTTAGATACCTAAATAATTATTGTTTTATTTTCAGTTACATAACTCGTCGTAAATGTTAGTGTTTAGTTTTCAATTCCATGATTATATTACCTACTGTTGAGGAAATAAAATTAATTTTCAAATCTGCTATACGTACGATTTTCACTTTATAAGACTGTTGGTAAGTTCCTTTCCTTCTTACCTTGCCCTATCACTGGGTTTAATTCGTCAGGATTGTAACCACCGCATTGAATTAAATATCGGTCGAAACGGCTATGTAAATAGTTCGTGTTTTCATTCCAGTTCAGTGTAACCGGCACAACCAAAGGGAAGCCACTGACATCGCACCTAGATCAACAAGGTGTTATTGGCTGACATCAGCCACTGACATCGCACCTAGTTCAACACAAGGTGTTATTAGTTGACATCACATAATTATGTTTGTAGGTCTGTGATGGAGCCAACCATGTCATTTTCCATAAAAAAAAATGTTTTTGTATGAAATCTGACATGGTTCGTAGGGGCCGGGGTGTCAAAGGTACACCATACTACACCTTGTTCCTGCCAAAATGAGGTGCCATATACTGCGATGATATTCGGATAGTTGTTGCGTGAATGTGTATCTACCGTAGACGGAAAAAATATTTTTTATGATCGTAGGTATCTACATACAATAATATTATAAAGAGGTATAGTTTTTAAGTTTGGATGTTGGCGGTAATCTACGAAAATACTCATCCGATTTTAAAAATTATTTGACCAATATTTAGAATGGACCTTCAGGATGGACATAGGCTACGCGAGCGAAGCCGCGGAAAAAAACTAGTTAATAAATATAATTACCTTTTCTTCAAATCGAACACAACACTACGAACTGAACTTCAAAAGCTCGCGCGTAACCACGGTCAGAGTTCAGACCAACACGACTATTCGTTGTCGCTATACACGGCGGACTGATGGGTTCGGGACGCGCGCCAAGCTTATCAATGCTCGCATAGCGGTCGGCGCGCACGCAGGTTGCACTCATTCATGCATGAAGTCATTGTGAAGTTTCATTCAAGAAAAGGGCACTCAGTAATAATACGTACTTGTGAATAGTGTGGGTTGTATGTATGAAGTAGTCATTCAATTGGTGGCATACCCTAGGCCCGAACGCACGCATAAGAGGTTGATTTTAAATAAATATTTTTAAGAATAAAGTGACCAGTGCTTTAGTATAATAAATAGTAGGTATTTTTTTTATGTAAAAAAGCATGGGTGGCTGTGCCGTGAGACCAATGGTGCAGTCGAAAGAGCCAAATCACCTCTTCTCGCGAAACCACGCTCAGTTAGGTGCCATGCCAGCAGATTTGCGGACTGTTGCTGAAGATATCCAGGTTAAAGGATTCAGGAAACACACTCGCCGGAAGACAGTTCCACAACCTAGCGGTGCGACAAATAAACGATTTAGAGAACCGATGGGTTCTCAAAAGCCCAATGACGAGTCATGCGGAGATAGGACGGGTGGCGGGAACAAGGGATACTGATTTTACTTTCGTACCGTGTGGGAACGGTACTTAAAAAGAATAGCCCCACTGCATCTCTTCTCGTGCATGTCGTAAAAGGCGACTAGGGGATAAGGACCAATGTCGAATGCTAAAGGGTGACAGGATAGACACCTCCCACATTGGTAAGGCCCTTCCACCGAGTCATGCAACAGGTCGTGCCTTACTTGCTTCTTGAAAGCTATCTTGTCCGAATACTTTGCGAAATGTGGTGGTCGGTGTTGTGCTGTATACCCTAGTAGATCCCTACTTTATAATAATAAAAATGAACCGTATGTTTTTGTTTGTTACTCACAAACGCTTCATCCAGGTATTAACCTGAAATTTTGGACGGGGATGTTGCGTGCCGATTTCAAATGGGTTTTCACGAAGCAAATAATACTTACCTACCCACAAATACGTCAGTGGCTGAACTTTAAAAATTGCATATAATAAAAAACTACACTGAGGCCATCGCTCTTAGAAGATAAACTATTGAGTGAACCGCGTTATCAAAATAAAATAATTATTATTTAGATAAACGGCCTCTTTTTTAGGGTTCCGTATCCGGTACGGGACCCTATTACTAAGCCTACGCCGTCTGTCTGTCTGTCCGTCCATCCGTCCGTCTTTCCGAGGGCTGTATCTCTTGAACCGTAATAGGTAGCCCGTTGAAATTTTCACTGAATATGTTACTATGGCGGATATAACAACAAATAATAAAATTATGAAAAAGTAAAAAATTCCCGGGGGTGCCCATAGAAGAAACCAAAAAGTGTATGCGCGCGCGCCATCTACCGAATAGAGCGTGAAGCATTTTAACTAATCATGACACTTAACTAATATGAAGCATTTCATAACACGCCATAGATGGCGTGAGTGGCGCTAACCATGACATGGCGATACGGAACCCTCAATGCGCGAGTTTGACTCGCACTTGGCCGGTTGTTTTTAAGCATGGCCTACGTTTAGGGAATTCCCACATCCACCGAAATTACATTTATGTCTTTATCTAAATGAAAATAAAATTGGATATGAGCTATAAAATGTTTGCAATGTTCACAGCCAAGTTTCTGCGAGAATGTATTTTTTTTTATAATGTGTTCGTCAACATTTTGAAAATGTTGTATAATTATGTATTTACAGTATTACTTGCCTTAAGTAAAGTTGCACTTTTTTTTATTTATGTAATCCGGTATGGGTGGCTGAGTTGGAGGGGCTAAAGCGCATGCTCCGACCAGCCAATATTACCTCCGAGAAGGTAGGTGCCATACCGGAGACTTCCCTGGATTTCTGGCTATACTGGACTAGAGAAGAACACAACCGAGGCTGCTATGCGGCTATCTTACATCCAGTACGGTGGTACCAACCCAGTCGGCTACAATTTGAGCCTACCACCTACTAAATTAAGCACTACAAGTGCACTATTAAATTAAGATAGTAATGAGGCCAGGTTAAATTATTAAATTCTATTAAGGATAAATATATTATAGGGTTTAAAGTGAAAGTGTTTGTTTATTTATTTGATTTAGATTTTAATTGTAGTTTTGTGTAATTTTAATTTGATTAGTAGTTTTAGTTCATTTGAGCATCTCCCCCCGTGCATGTCGTAAAAGGCGACTAAGGGATAAGGACAAGATGCCGTGCTAAAGGGCGGGCGACAGGCTCGCCACCTCTCACCTTGGCACGGTACTTCCACCGAGTCATGCAGCAGGTGGGTCTTCGTGCCTTACTTGCTGCTTGATCGATTGAATCTTATTCGAATACTTTGCGAGACGTGGTGTTCGGTGTTGCGCTGTAATTTACCAGAGTTCTTGCAGCACAACACCGATTACTCTGCTTACCCCGATTGTCGGGATTCAGCGTGTGTGATATGTATGTATGTATGTACAGGTTAGGCTACATCACCTACAACATCCGTGATGTCAGCCCGTAACACCGGGTGAACTAGGTGCCATGTCAGTGTTTCCCTTCATTTCATGTCGGCTACACTGAACTGGACGGAAAACACGAACTATTTACATAGGCTTTTCTGCCGACGTTTCATTCAGTGCGGTGGTATCAACCCGGGCGGTTAAACCCTATTATAGGTAAGAAGAGAATGTATAATCTGGGATTGTTCGTTATAAACACATGTAGGTATACCCAGAATCACCCATGAGTAGTCTATAATTATTGACCGTAGTACACGGAACCCTAGATTATTGTTACAGTTATAAATGCATTTAATATAGTAAATAATAACGCTAGAAAAATCTTAAGTCATCGTTTGGTTATACATGAAAGATTTGCAAGGCGTATCACTGCGTGGGAGTGCGGCTGGACATACGCCAAACGAATCTATTTTTATTATGAATTCTAAAACTTATCATCCAATTTACGGCCCAGACCTGGCGCATTTGAAACGTTTCTTTAGTGTGTTTTTATTTTCTCCGAACATACCTACTTGATTGCTTTTGTGCTCTCTTTAGGGCTCCGTACATTAAAAGGTAAAAACGGAACTCTTATAAGATCACTATAGTGTCCGTTCATCTGTCACAGAGATTTTTCTCGAAAACGAAGTAACGTAGAAACTTGAAATTTGGCATAATGATAGATCTTGACGAGCGCATATATCGCAACATATAACAATTTATTTTACATTTATTATGGGCGGTCAGTTCGGTACCAATAAAAAAAGTTTATATTAACATATCGCGTGGGGTTGGGGTATCATTTGCGCTAACTGAAGGTGTTGCAAAAATATATTTTTTACTATTTTTAAGTTCAGTGGTCTAAAATGACATAGTTAAAAATTTTTAACAATTACCGCTCGCAGAGAAAACACAATTTTTTTTTATATAAATTTCTCCCTTCTATTAAATTCTATTTTCGTGAAAAAAATACTATATATCTATGAAAAAAGCATAATATTTATGGAACTTAAGTAAGTTGTAGGTGAAACGATGCCACATGTCGCGCTATCAATAAAAAAAAAGTCATACATTGATAATATTGCGATGTTTCGATTCAAGGTTTCGATTATACGATAGATGTATCTTCTTCATGCTGTAGAAAATTAGTCTTAGCAAATCGCACTTTTGGTGATATTCTAGCAAAATACTCCAAAAGTTTTACTTTCTTCTTTTTAAATAAGTACGAATTTCACGCGAGCGAAGCCGCGGGCAAAAGCTAGTACAAATATATACGAATACAAAATCGAACGTGAGGTTCGATGCCGCTATTGTATGAACTGTGTGAACTGCTTAGAATTGTATGAATCATGAATTCGGAATCTATGCGTAATTTTCATGCACGACTTTGATCTTGAATTTTTAATAAATTTGAATACAATAAATGCGGACGTAAACTCGGCTGTTGTCGTCACTTTACGTGGACTGTGGCCAAATAACCGTCGTGTATACGCACCACACCGTCTAGGGCCGAGGGAAAATTTGATGCGACGAAATAGAAGCATTGATATGGCACCTAGTTGCGACAAAACAAGGTACTTATAATTGTCTGTCATCATCATCACGGGTATTTAACAGTGATGTAGCCAACCATACCAGGTTACATGAAAATACTAGATAGTATTTTCATAAGGCGACTAAGGGATATGACTCCCTTCTTATATTACTAGGTGGTAGGGTTCAACCCGCCCGGGCTGGTAACACCGCACTGAATGATAGGTCGGTCGAAACGGCTATGTAAATAGTTTTTTTTTTTATGTAATCCGGTATGGGTGGCTGAGTCAGAGGGGCCAAAGCGCATGCTCCGACCAGCCAATATCACCTCCGAGAAGGTAGACCTGTGCCATACCGGAGACTTCCCTGGATTGCTGGCTATACTGGACTAGAGGAGAACACAACCGAGGCTGCTATGTGGCCATCTTACATCCAGTACGGTGGTACCAACACAGTCGGCTACAATTTTAGCCTACCACCTAGTAAGGGGCAAGGGAAGGGACCTACAGTTTTACACCGGTTCCGAACGGTGAAGCAACAGGTGTAGGTATGCACGTAAATTTTTTCTTCAGAAAAAACTCATTGGCACACGCCGACCGGATTCGAACCGCGGACCTCTCGCATAAGAAGCCGATGCCCAAACCACTCGGCCACCCGCCGCAGTTTGTGTTTTCCGTCCAGTTCAGTGTAGCCGGCACGACCGAAGGGAAGCACTGACGTGGCACCAAGTTCACCCGGTGTTATGGGCTGACATCACGGATGTTGTAGGTGATGTAGCCAACCGTGTCAGTTTCCATAAAAAAAAAGATAGTACTTAGAGCTGTTTAACGCGACCCCGCCGTCCCCTTTCGACCTCCGCACCACGCGCACCGGGCAGGGATTGCATATGCATGCACACGCTGGGCTTAATTACGGAGCGCACCAGCCGGTTCTGCAGATCTTTCCTCTACAGAACCTGTAAACTCTGGAACGCTCTCCCTGCCCATATATTTCTCCCCAAGTACAGACTCGGGTTTTTCCAAGAGAAGTGGAGGGGTGTGAATGGGCATCTGTCGGGCCAGCATGGAATTCGCAAAACCCGCGTACGACCGAATGTCCATGGGCGTCGTTAGACACCTTATGGGTACCACGGTGCCAGATGCCATGCTTTCAATAATAAAAAAGTAATTATTTTATAATACCTAAATAATAATGCCAATTTCAGGAATGATAAATAGGAAAACGGTTTTTCTAACCTACTTGCTTACGCATTTGAATGGGAAATATAGAATGGGATAATAGATAAAATATTAGTTAGGTATTTAAAATGAGGAAAATGTTAAAATATCGTTCATACTTATAGGTGGAGGAGGAAGAATATCAAACGAGGAGTACTTGAAACGTGTGCACAAAAACTAAACTAGGTACTTACCCAGAAATGCCTACGTATCTATAAACCACTTTTGTAAGCCTGTTTTGTACGCCAGTACTCTTTTCTATTCTGTGGCCTGGGTAGCCCAGCGGTACGGTCGGTCAATTGTTGTTAGCACATCTGTGCGCGGTCAGTACTTGTATGGGTGACCGCTCGACCGTTGGAGGCCGACCGCGGTTCGGATTCAACTTAAAACTTGTATGTAGGTCCCTTCCCTTCTTACCTTACTAGATAGGGTTCAACCCGCCCGGGTTGGTACCACCACCGCACTGAATGCAACGCCGGTCTAAGCTGCTATGTAAATAGTTTCGTGTTTTCCGTCCAGTTCAGTGTAGCCGGCACGACCGAAGGGAAGCACACGGATCCTACACCAGTCACCCTTCAGCCAGTCGGGATGTTGTGGATGAGAAGAGGAGAAGACTTGTGTCTGAGCTCGAACACACATTCGGCTCAATTTCCGAATGGGGCCGTAGTAATTTGGTCGAGCTCAAGACACAAATTTGCGCGTTCAGTGCGAAGAGAGCGGCGTTCACACCGGCTCCTTCATTCCAAGGCACGTCGCTTAAATTAAGCGAACACCTCGGGGTCCTTGGAGTCTAACTGTCGCATGACCTGAACTTTCGTCGCCATATCGAGGGGAAGGCCAAGGTCAAGAGATACAGCCCTCGGACAGACGGACGGACGGACAAACGAACAGACAGACAGACAGACAGACGGCGTAGGCTTAGTAATAGGGTCCCGTACCGGATACGAAACCCCAAAAAGTGTCTAGTGCGTACCCTTAACCGAGACGCGCATGTATGAAGAACATTGACAGTGTAAGAGGGGGTTGATAGGATCGTGGCACGCGGAGATCCGTTGTCTCTGCCTACCCCACTAAGAAACAGGCGTGAATACATAAATCAGTAAACATTCCTACTCATTGAATTCTTAGCATTACCCGCACACGATAGAAATTCGTGACTGGAATGTACTTACATACTCCCGCTTATGCTTATTAATAAATTATTCCGTTAAACATTGGAGATTAATCATCTAGCGAGCGTCATGAACCGGAGTCATCTCATCGTTAATCATAGTTTCATACATAATACGTACACCCTTTTTCCTGAAATCTATAATTGTTACGCGTACGTGCTACCATCTAATAACATCACTAATCGAATTCAATAAAAATTATGTTAAGGCGCAAATAAGACTCAAAAGGTCAACTTTAAACGAAATTATTGAGCTATTGGTAAAGATAAAAAATCTGTAAAAAATATATGTTATGTTTAATTTTAATTCATAGCAAAAAAAAATATATTTTACTACTTTGGAAAGGTCTTAAATAAATCTCCAATAAATAACGTAAAGTACGAAAATTGTACTTTCAAGCTAAATTATCTTGAGAAACATCAATTGTTTCAATACACGACTCACATAGAAATATAGATAATATTTTTCCCTACAATCGTAGCGAAAAAAATATTGTTTTCCATCTTTCCAACACGTGAAATTTAATATATATATAGTGAGATTTTCGTTCTTCGTCGGCGCGACGTATCAGCCACCGCACGAGTAGAACGAAGGTCGCACCTATTACATCTCCATACAGTTCGTGTTTCAATCGTCAGTGCTCGGGTAGCACAGCCAGGTTTGAGTGTTATTTCCGCCTTAAGTGCAAGCAAACGTTTTCCACACGCAAAGGATTTCGTGGCCATCCATTCTCGCACGCGTTTCGAGCGAGTGATGCAAGCAAGATATACCTTTTTAGGGTTCCGTACCCCAAAAGATTAAAAAAACGGAACGCTTATAGGATCACTCTTCTGTATGTCTGTCTGTCTGTCCATCTGTCACGGTTTATTTTCTCCGAACCTACGGGACGAATAAAGTTGAAATTTGGTACATAGATACTACAGGGTTTGATGACCCGTATAGCGTAAGTAAATGAACGAATTTCGAATTTTGGGGGACAAATTAGAATGTAATTTTTTTTTTCAAGTGCATATTGTGACGTGATAAGGAATTTAAAAGCATATAATTCACCCTCTCCTTCCCCCCCCCCCCCCCCCCCCCCCCCCCCCCCCCCACATTATCTCCGAAACGGAAAAGGAAAATATAGGGAAAATATCCCTGTAAACTATAAGAGAGGCTTATAGTTTACAGGGAAATCTTAACGAAAATCTTAGGATTTTCCTGTAAACAGAGGCCCGCTATATTCCCTATTTTTTTATATTTTTAGACTAAGTCTAAAATTGTGTACTAAAGTCTTAAAGCTCTCACGGAAAACGGGGGATGGTACGGAACCCTCTCCACGCGAGTTCGTCTCGCACTTGACCGCCTTTTTTTCTGTCCGAGTCAGCGTGGACCGCTCCGATAACCATAAATGAATACATACCCCCGCATCGATTAATTTCGGTTTGTATATCTTCCATCAGACATTGATCAACTGACATTTAAGGACAAACCACTAGGTATAAGAGGTAACCGACGCAGTAAGCTGCCCCGCCGCCCTACTTTCTCCGGTGCAGTGGTGTGAACACTCGCTCGACCCTCCCAGTGAGCTCTCCTCCGGGGCCTTGACACTGCTAAACGACAATAAGCGTCGCTTGAAGCGCTCTTCGGCTGCAGGAAGGCTGCTAGACGGTCGAGACATCACATACACATCAACGACCCTTAAAAAGTCAAAAATAATTTCCGTTTCGTTTACAGGCGACGACGCGACGTGGGACCCTTTTTCAAAAGAAGCTTTTATAAATTACCACAATGAAAGAAATAAGTTTAGAAAGTACTTCATGAATGATGTCGCATCATTTTTGCGATCAGTCAACTTGCACGGTTTCACATTGAAAAAAAATATATATAAAGCGAGTACGTGCTTAGTACTAACATAAACATAGAATATTAATTTGCTCATGCAGCGGTAAGTCCAACACTTTAGCAGGACGTGCAAACTTGTCATGTTGTAACACTTGCAAGACATCGACGTGCGTTGCGTGCGTACGACACACGATGCGCCGGCGCAGACCAAGGTCCGACCGAGCCAATAAGCGCAGGAAATGCCTACAGGCGTCCGTACCGTCTATTCTTCCTAATGCTTTTTTTTTATTTATGGAAACTGACACGGTTGGCTACATCACCTACAACGTCCGTGATGTCAGCCCATAACACCGGGTGAACTAGATGCCATGTCAGTGCTTCCCCCTTTGATCGTGCCGGCTACACTGAACTAGTCGGAAAACACAAACTATTTACATAGCCGTTTCGACCAACGTTTCATTCAGTGCGGTGGTACCAATCCGGGCGGGTTAAACCCTACCACCAAGTAATAAAAAAGTTTATATAGAAAAGGCTTTTATTATTATTTTTTTTTTATGTAATCCGGTATGGGCGGCTAAGTTGGAGGGGCCGAAGCGCATGCTCCGACCAGCCAATATCACCTCCGAGAAGCCATACCGGAGACTTCCCTGGATTGCTGGCTATACTGGACTAGAGGAGAACACAACCGAGGCTGCTATGCGGCCATCTTACATCCAGTATGGTGATACCAACCCAGTCGGCTACAATTTGAGCCTACCACCTAGTAAGGGGCAAGGGAAGGGACCTACAGTTTTACACCGGATTATGATTTTATCTATTATATTCTTTATTAATCATTCGTATGTTAGTACACTAACCTTTTCCAGACAGGCCTGGTCAGCCAGGGAGAGTAGAGAGGACCTCGCGAACGCGAGAGGCAGAAGCCCAGCATAGGGTGCACTGTAGCGTTTTAAATTACTTATTGTTGAAACAAAAACAAAAAGGAACGATAATAAATTAATAAAAGAATAAAAAACAAATCAAATTATAAATGAATATAGCGACAGCGCATTAGGCTATATTATTGTTAGTACACTTCACTTGAATTTGTCACATTTTTAACCCCCAACGCAAAAAGAGGGGTGTTATAAGTTTTTGCAATCCGGTTCGACACAAAGAAGAGCCGATAAGAAACTTTTGGCCGGATTTTTTAACGTTTTTTATTACAATATGTTGTGACTATAACTACATACTAGACACCGCAAAATAAACAAATTAACAAATTAAAAAAAAAAACCCCGACCCATAAAAAGTCAAAAATAATTTTCGTTTACTTACTTAAAGGAGTCAGGGGACCGCTAAGTAAATTTCCGCGCAGCTCTGAGTTTTTATATTTTATTTACTTAGTTCAGTTTTAGTTTATTTACTTATCTACTAAATAAATAAAATACTGAAATCAATACCCCAATTATACAATACCCAACTCTTCCTTATCCTTATCCTTACCTATAATAAAATCCAACGTCTGCTTTCTGTCTGTCTGAGTGTCTGTCTGTCCGCTTATAACTCGAGAACCACTGAACCGATTTTAATAAAACAAAATTCTACGGATAGCTTGATTCTTCCCATCAACTATAGGCTACTTACTATCACGCTAAATAGCTTATGAGGTTAGCAGTGAAGTGAAATATGAGAGCGGGCGGAGCCGCGGGCAAAGCTTGTCGCTACATAAATGAACAGTATGGTACCTACGCCAGCAACGCGAATATGACTGAATGACAAATGATTTTCTACACGCCCCTGCAGCGCTGCCACTAAACGATACTCCGAACCCTGCAATGTGAGAACCAGATGAGGAGGAAAACATCACAACAATATACTCAACGCATTTCGCCTTGACCCAGTTCAATAACACGAAACAACTGTACGTCATTTTGTCTGCGATTACTTAGAATATACTTTATTGTGGCAATTTCAAGGACGAATACTTAGAAATATTGTGTGGGGCCGGTACTTAGAAAAGAATAGTCCCACTACATCTCTCTCCGTGCATGTCTTGTCAGCCTCGGTACCTCAGTGGTGCGGTCGGTCGACTGTCGGTCGGATCATAAGCACATCTGGGAGCGGTCAGTGGATGGATGGGTGATCCCTCGACCGTTGGAGGGACCTACAGTTTTACGTGGTTTCCGAACCACGATCAGCCTCTAGCAGTCGAGCGGTGAGCCGGTGACCCATCCATCCACTGACCGTGCCCAGGTGTGCTTACGATCCGACTGACAGTCGACCGACCGCACCACTAAGCTACCGAGGCATTACATTTCACCTTTTATAATTTACTTTCCCCTGTTCGACTTCTATAGTGATGTCCATAGTTTGAAACTAATTGAGTTTACTCAAAAGAGTTTGATTAATAAAAAATTAACTGGAAATCGCTTCCGTCTTTAGTCACCAAATTATGTTTTAACATGACAACGTGTATGCGTGGCGTGCATTTCATCGACATGGAGCAGGTAAATTGTAAATAATATAAATATGTTCATATTAATACAAAGCACGCCATGTGGCGCCGAGCCACCCGTAAGGTGTCTAACGACGACTATGGACATTCGGTCGTGCGCGGGGGTTGCGAATGCCATGCCGGCCTGACAGGTGCCCATTCACGCCCCTCTTGAAGGACCCGAGACGATATACCTGATGTTCGTGATTTCCAATTTAATTATTTCAGCGATAATTTGTGAGTATTTGTATCACGAAAGGATATACGCCTCTCCAATTGTCCTTCAGTCCATGCGGCTTTCGGCGCGGTACGGAACCACAGATTTCTGCCGACGTACTTGATGTCGTCGTCTCACCTGGCAGGTGGTCTTCCCACACTCCGTTTTCCTGCCCACGGTCGGTCGTCATCTCTTCGGCTGACGTGCCCAGCCCACTGCCACTTGAGCCCGGTGTCCAATATTGACTTCGACACCTTCGACGAAGACACCTGAAAGGCCGGGAGGACTTGAGGAAAGTTGGAGAGACATATGTACAGCAGTGGACGCATACACGCGCTGACTATCACGAAAACTTTGTGTTTAAAAATGTTGAAAAAAAGAATTGTTTGCTCTATTGTTACAAACGCACCTTAAAATATAGTATTTTTGTAATTACAAAATATTAAAATCCAAAATGTGTTTGTTAAATTAGTAGTTTAAAAGTCTTCCAGAGGTTTTTGTGTAAATTTTATGCATTTAATACGCCAGAAAGAAGTAGTCATAGAGAAATAATAAAACGAATTAGGTAAAGTTATTTTATTATGCTTATAATACTATATTTTATTTTATTTATTTATGTATTGTCAAAAAAAAATTAGTAAAAAGCTCTTTTATTTCTTCAAAATGTCTTATAATGTCAAAATAAATAAGAATATTATATAAACGGGAGAGAGTTGACTGCTCTGTAGAAATAACTTGCAACATTAGATAGCCAAATTCTACGTACATTATCCAACTTAAGTACCTATGTAAAAGAATAGATTATGAACCCACCTTAGTAACCCACGCATTATCGAAAATTTCCAACATCGTGATTTCCTTCCATCACTTATTCAATACCACTTTTCCAACATTACAAGAAATACTTTTTTCCCCTTATATTTATATTTTCATTATCAAATTGTGTTAGTTATGTCAATTTGAAAACGATTTTCAAATCGTTTGGTAGCCTTTGTGACTCTAATTTAAATGAAAACTAATATTTGTTCACAAATTAACTTTCAAAATGAGAGTATTGGTAGTTATTTTAATTGCATTTCAATTATGCTTTGCTTTAGATGCACAAACTTATAACTTTCTTGTGGATTTTTTGGCCGAGGAGCTAGGTCCGACAACTTTGGTGGTTCCGCGTGAAATCTGCTGGGATATCCGTTAGTACATAATTTACACAATATAATATTATATAAGTACAAATAAATATGTATTTGTTTTCAATAATGTCAACAGTTTACGCATATTTTATTCGGGCTTTGGTGGGGCGCGTATACACGTCCCACGGTTGGTGCAATCGGGTGCTACTCTACACACGTCCTGCCGCTCGGCGTAATCGGGTGCTACTCTACACACGTCCCGCCGCTCGGTATAATCGGGTGCTACTCTACACACGTCCCGCCGCTCGGTATAATCGGGTGCTACTCTACACACGTCCCGCCGCTCGGCGTAATCGGTTGCTACTGTACACGCGTCCCGCCGCTCGGCGTAATCGGGTGCTACTCTACACACGTCCCGCAGCTCGGCGTAATTGGGTGCTACTCTACACACGTCCCGCCGCTCGGCGTAATCGGGTGCTACTGTACACGCGTCCCGCCGCTCGGCGTAATCGGGTGCTACTCTACACACTTCCCGCCGCTCGGCGTAATCGGGTGCTACTCTACACACGTCCTGCCGCTCGGCGTAATCGGGTGCTACTGTACACGCGTCCCGCCGCTCGGCGTAATCTGGTGCTACTCTACACACGTCCCGCCGCTCGGTTTAATCGGGTGCTACCTACTCTACACACGTCCGCTGCTCGGTGTAATCGGGTGCGACACTACATACGTCCCGCCGCTCTGTGCAATCGGGTGCTACTCTACACACGTCCCGCCGCTCGGTGCAATCGGTTGCTACTCTACACACGTCCCGCCGCTCGGTTTAATCGGGTGCTACCTACTCTACACACGTCCGCTGCTCGGTGTAATCGGGTGCGACACTACATACGTCCCGCCGCTCTGTGCAATCGGGTGCTACTCTACACACGTCCCGCCGCTCGGTGCAATCGGGTGCTACTCTACACACGTCCCGCCGCTCGGTGCAATCGGGTGCTACTCTACATACGCCCCGTCGTCGCTCGGTGCAATCGGGTCCTCCTCTACGCACGTCCCGCCGCTCCGTGCAATCGGGTGCTACTCTACATACGCCCCGTCGCTCGGTACAATCGGGTGCTACTCTACACACGTTCCGCCGCTCGGTGCAATCGGGTGCTACTCTACACACGTCCCGCCGCTCGGTGCAATCGGGTGCTACTCTACATACGCCCCGTCGCTCGGTGCAATCGGGTGCTACTCTACACACGTCCCGTCGCTCGGTGCAATCGGGTGCTACTCTACATACGCCCCGTCGCTCGGTGCAATCGGGTGCTACTCTACACACGTCCCGTCGCTCGGTGCAATCGGGTGCTATTCTACACACGTCCCGTCGCTCGGAGCAATCGGGTGCTACTCTACACACATCCCGCCGCTCGGTGCAATCGGGTGCTACTCTACACACGTCCCGTCGCTCGGTGCAATCGGGTGCTACTCTACACACATCCCGCCGCTCGGTGCAATCGGGTGCTACTCTACACACGTCCCGTCGCTCGGTGCAATCGGGTGCTACTCTACACACGTCCCGCCGCTCGGTTTAATCGGGTCCACTCTACAAACGCCCTGCCGCTCGATGTAGTCGCGCCGAACTATGGACTACTGAACGAATAGTAAAAAAGAATATTCATTATTTCAGCCGAAATCTTCCAGCTCTACAAACGGATTAGAAAATCAAGGGTTCTGCCGACTCGTTCGTTTCAGTTAAACCGTCCCGAGGACCGGAGAAATCACCTGCTTATACTGACGGATCTCAATTGCCCTGATGTCGGAGACTTTCTGCGGAAGGTATTCTTAAAATATCTAATTATTATGATTTTTATTAGAAAAATTAATGGACAGACAATTTAACACTTTGGCCAAGCACAGGGCTATAAATGTGCATGTATAATAATTATTATGTATGAACAAAGGGCTTTATAATTTTTTATCAATAAGAGGTCAATTACCTTAGGCAACTTGTTAAGATAACTTCGTATGTTATATTTAAAAAATAGCTCCATATTAAGGTTTATTGCCCGGTTCTTCCTTGTAGATTGCATTGCTCAACGGGACAAAACTTATTTTGTTTCCACTAGAACATGCTCCGACCGACATGGATTGACTGTCGCCCTTTTTGCTATCTTGTCCTTATCCTTAGTCGCCTTTTACGTCATGCACGGGGAGAGATTCAGTGGGGCCATTCTTTTTAACCCATCGCGCGCAAGAGGCCTATATCGGTCCAAAATGGTGCTTAAGTACCGACCTCTCACGGAAACGTACGTTACCGTAGTTACGTAAAACATGAAGCAAATTCTATGAAACCACCACAGGCAGATGAACGTCAGCTCTTCAAGTCTCCGTACAGATGGCTCTGGATACGAGAACGGCACAACCGGAGTCGACACCGTGATCAAGGCTACGAGCGGCTCGTGGGAGACCTGAGCTTGCTCGTCGACAGCCAAGTCGTCCTGGCTGATAGAACTGGCGACGTCTTCGACTTGGTTGAAGGTGAGAAGTTCGATGTTGTTCTAAAGAGCTAGGCAATAGAGTGGTGTTGGCTATCGAGATATTATACAGAGTCATTCATCAAAAGGAATCGTGAAAAAGAAGCATACATACATACATAACACACGCGGTATCCCGATAATCGGGGTAGGCAGAGTAATCGGTGTTGTGCTACAAGAACTCCGTAAAGTTAGAGCAGAACACCGACCACCACATTTAGCAAAGTTTTAGGACAAGATAACTATCAAGCAGCAAGACTCGTTGGAAGGACCGTGCCAAGGTGAGAGGTGGCTATCCTTTCGCCCTTTAGCACGGCATCCTGTCCTTATTCCCTAGTCGCCTTTTACGACATACACGAGGAGAGATGCAGTGGGGCTATTATTTTTAGGTATACGGTGGAAGGAAGGACACGGTGGAAAAAAACCAGATTCTTAATTCGTTGTTTCCAAAGATTCTGGCAAAACCCCATCCAGAGCTGAGTTTGAGATTAGTACATGACCAATCTGAGTTTTAACGCGTTTCCAATATCACTAACGTTCTCTCATCTCAACCACTGTTTTGTGTTCAGAAATATGGAAACGTGCAATGATTGAAAATAGAACAGGGAACAACCAGTGTGGGGTTTTCCTTATTACCTATTCCCCGTTTCTTTTATCTAACTACGCACAACTATGAATACATTGCTCGTATTTAAATCATTAATGTGATAAGCAGTTGACTAGATGTTCCTGTAACCGTCTAATTAAAAAACTTGACTCATTCATAACTAGGTGGTGGGGTTTAACCTTTCCGGATTGGTTTCACCGCCCGCACTGAGCGAAAGGTCAATCGCAGCGGCTGTGTGAATAGTTCGTATTTTCCGTCCATGTCCGGTGTAGCCGGCACGACCAAAGAAAACCACTTACACGGCACCTAGTTGACCAAGGTATTATGGGCTGACATCACGCCTGTCGTGCCACTGTGCCGCCAGTTAACCATTTCAGGCTAAACTTTATTGCTCCAAAACATTTCACTGAAACAAACATTATGTACACTTAGGTAGGTAATTTATCCCGAACAGAGATATCTTCCAGTCAATCAATACCAAAAATGTCTCCATTCAATTTTGCAGTGTACAAAACCGCTCCGAATCGAGAAGTACGGGAGCAACCTCGCGGCAGCTGGCAAGCCGGTGCGATGAGGGACGCACGAGATGGTTCCTCTCTGGTGGCCAGGAGGCGGGACCTGCGAGGCCACACTATCACTATGGCAAATGTGGTCGTCGACAGCAACGAGACGAAGAAACATCTGGAAGATCGGCTGTATGGATGTTTCTCTTGCAATATTGTCCGTTATGTCCCGACAATCGGGGTAAAAGCAGCTTCGCATAGGCGATTGAATCAAGGAGCAAGTGAGGCGCGAAGACCCACCTGCTGCATGATTCAGTGAAAGGACCGTGTCATAGTGAAAAGTGGCTAGCCGTTCGCCCCTTAGCACGGCATCTTGTAATTCCGACATGCACGGGGAGAGATGCAGTGGGGCCATTCTTTTTAAGTATCGGCCCCACACAGTACCGTACCCAGCATACAGTATAGGACTATATTATTTCTTATCACCACTTACCCAATCTCTTCGTTGCAGGGATCTCCAACACGACTCCATCACGAAGATGTCGTGGATGGCCGGAAGGACATGTATTGAGATGCTGAATGCCACTCCACGAGCCATCTTCGCCCCCACCTGGGGCTACAAGGATAAGAACGGAAACTGGAACGGCATTATCGTGAATCTGACGAATAATGAAGCTGATCTTGGTATTTACTTCTTCAAACATGTAGTCTTTAGGTAAATAGGTGAGTTTTCCACAGGATGAAACACTAAACTGGGTGGTTCGGTCAACATTATGGTAAAGGCATCTCAGGAATAGAACAGCTAATGAATTATGTAATTTAATATACTGAAAATAAACTTTTTCTAGAGTGTTGGATCGCAAAACCACTTACCAGATGTATGTCGGACTAACAACTGTGATTTTGAGTCATACGTCTCATTGTGGCGCATGCAATTAATGATCCTAAATAGGGGTGCCTTTCCAGTCCTCCTCGGACCCTGCTACGTCAGTCAGCCTGTGTCCTCTATAACGGCCATGAAACATCCAGGGTGATTTTTACGGTGGTTTTCTCCCGATGATTTCTTTCCTCGCAACGTCGCGCTTTTAGCAGAACACAAATTAGGGCATATCACATTTTGAATCCCAAATATTTCTTAGGGCGTTCGCATCATCAGTGGATGGATGGGTGACCGCTCGGGCGTTTGAGGCTGACCGTTGTTCGGAGTCCACGTAAAACTTTAGGTCCCTTCCCTTCTTATCTTACTATGTGGTAGGGTTTATCCCGCCCGGGTTAGTACCACCTCACTGAATGAAACGTCGTCGGTCGAAACGGCGTTTTCGTTTGTATTTTCCGTCCAGCAGGTCTATTCTTGTAAATTCTGACAGCGGAATCAGCGCTGTTGTGGCGCTGAGAGCCACTTTGATTAGTGGCTCTCAGCGCCACAACAGCGCTGATTCCGCTATCAGAATTTACAAGAATAGACCTGCAGTTCAATGTATCTGACATGAAATTAAGGGAAGCACTGACAAGGCACCTAATTCACTAGGTGTTATGGGCTGACATCAGGTGTGGGCTGGCAGGGTGTAGTGTAGGTGATGTAGCCAACCGTAAAAGTTTCCATAAAAATAAAAAAATGAGCCACTTTAGTGCTTCCTTTTGGTCACTGCCATGTCTAACATTCACCAGGTACCCTCACCATATTCACCATAGAGCGATCCAGCGTGATCCAGTACATCGCTATGATTGGATCCACCTCAGTACGCTTCGTGTTCCGCCAGCCCCCCTTGTCCTACGTGTCGAATATCTACTCCCTGCCGTTCTCCCAAGGAGTCTGGCTGTCTATTCTCGTCTGCGCGCTGGCTAGTGCTGTACTTCTGTATGTGACATCGAAATGGGAGGCCACCGTAGAAACGGTGAGAAAATAAATACTTTATTGCACACCATTATTGAGTACACACATCCATAAATGAAATGAAACGAAACGCAAAGGCGAACTAGAATCACAAATCATAAAAAAATATTTCTCCAGTATATTTTTAGGAACCTGTAGAAGCAAGAGTAGTGAGCTGGGCCTTATTTTTGCGAATTTGATTGGTTGAATTGGATGATTCGTATCCTAGAGAAAGTGTTTAGGACAGTAAATATTTTATCGAACGATTGCAAAGATATTTTTATAAGTCCTCATGTGATTGACTACATCATGACATAATGTAACTCCATTATGTCCGTGATGGGTTTTCGTCTTGTCATAAAGTACATAGATATAGTTTTCCTCGGAGCAGTAGAAATAATCGGCGCACACAAAGTTTTGAACTGCAGCCCTCTCGTTTACATCTTTATCACTCACTGTTTGAATGAATGTTATGTTATGTACAGCACCCAAACCAACTGAACGGCTGTTGGGGAGATGTCCTAATACTGACCATCAGTGCCATCACCCAGCAAGGATGTGTGCTGGAACCGCGTTATGGGGCAGGTCATACAACGTTTTCTATTTCCTAGTATGCTTAATAGCGTTCATGCTTTCTTCTTCGTCATAAGACAGGCCTATTGTGTATAAAATCAGTTTGCGAAAGAGTTAAAATGCACACATAATATCTTTCATAAGGTGTTCTTTAGAACAAAGAACGGCAGTCTTCACAATGTCAAGTTGACTGGACGAAATGAAAGTATATTGAAGTAACTAGAAAGTCCCGCGTTTATTTCTACCCAATCCAATGTCTATGGAACTGATAACTCCACACTAGATACCAAAAACAGACCATCGGAATATGGGGCTTGGGGAGCAACCTTCAATACTACCCTCGAATCCGGTCGGCGTGAACCAATGAGTTTTTTGTGATGAAAAAATTTGCGTGCATTCCTACACCTGCTGCTTCATCGTTCGGAACCGGTGTAAAACTGTAGGTCCGTTCCCTTGCCCCTTACTAGGTGGTAGGCTCAAATTGTAGCCGACTGGGTTGGTACCATCGTACTATATGTAAGATGGCCGCATAGCAGCCTCGGTTGTGTTCTCCTCTAGTCCAGTATAGCCAGCAATCCAGGGAAGTCTCCGGTATGGCACCTACCTTGGCTACCTTCTCCGAGGTGATATTGGCTTTTCGGAGCATGTGTTTTGGCCCCTCCGACTCAGCAACCCATACCAGATTACATAAAAAAAAACCTTTATAAAATTGTTATTCACCTTTAAATAAGGCTGAGATAACACAGCATGGCCAGAAGGATTAACAGAAAAATGTCTTCACAGGTCGAATCCTCACGTTTTTTCTATTCGCCGTGCTGATGGCGCTATATGCCGCGTACTCTGCCAACATTGTGGTTCTGCTGCGGGCTCCAAGCACCAGCGTAAGAACATTGACGGATCTGTTGCGTTCACCGCTAACCCTCGGTGCCAGTGATCTTGAGTACAATCGATATTTCTTCAAGGTAATGATTGATTTGTCTGTTTGCTTATGAGATGCCGTGCGGGGCCGGTACTTTAAAAGAATAGCCCCACTGCATCTCTTTCCGTGTATGTCGTAAAAGGCGACTAAGGGATATGAATGACTCCCTTCTTATATTATTAGGTGGTAGGGTTTAACCCCCCCGGGTTGCTACCACCGCACTGAATGAAAGGTCGGTCGAAACGGCTATGTAAGTAGTTTGTGCTTTCCGTCCAGTTCAGTGTAACCGACACGACCGAAGGGAAGCACTGACGTGGCACCTAGTTCACCCGGTGTTATGTGCTGACACCACGGATGTTGTAGGTGATGTAGCAAACCGTGTCAGTTTCCATAAAAAAAAAAAATTAAAAAAACATGGGGAGCTGTGGAGCGGTTGGTAAGTCATCATGTCGTCGCTCCAGTTCGGGAGTTGTCTAAGTCACATTTTTAGCGAAAATGAGCTTTGAATGCAGGTTGATTCAGCAGATTTTTCTGCATATTTCTGTATTCAAAGCTCATTTTCGCTAAAAATGTGACTTAAACAACTCCCGAACTGAAGCGACGAAGTGGCTTTATAAATATGAGTACTTTGTTTGTAGGTACCTAGGTAATATTTTTCCTTTTTGTATTTGTACTATTTGGTTCGTGATACTTCAACCAGCCTGTATCCTCCATAAGGTCGGTCACCGGGGGCGGTTCGACTGATTTCACTATGTGCACGATGAATTTTGTCTCTTCGGAAATTTGTTGGAATCGCGGATTGGCATCTACTGAATAAGAGTGTATTAAAGTGGTATGAAAAAAAAACACATTACCCTCCTGTTGGCTTCGCCGTAGCCGTGTGAAAATGAACGTATCTATGAAATTAATTTTAGATATATTATGTTTACAGAAACTGAACGAGCCCGTTAGAAAGAAGATTTACGAAAAGAAAATAGCTCCGAAAGACAAAAGAGCTAATTTCTACTCTATGAGAGAAGGCGTTGAAATGATTAGAAAGGTAAGGATTTTAATACACATAGGTATGTAAGAACTTAAGAAGACGCCCTATCCAATACAATCCTAAATGAAATTCTCCATACCGCAGGGCCTGTTCGCGTTCCACATGGAGGTGAACCCTGGCTACAGACTGATCCAGGACACGTACCAAGAGAACGAGAAGTGCGACTTGGTGGAGATCGATTACATAAACGAATTCGACCCCTGGATGCCGACGCAGAAGAACTCGCCCTTTCTCGACCTTTTCAGAGTCAGGTGATATACGTCCGCTATGTTCCAACGACGTTGCCTTTAGGCGGGTTGATGTGATCACAATGGAGTTGTCTGGTATGCCTGCTAAATGGTTCCATGAAGTTGGAGATGTTTGAAATCCCTCTGTCTGCACCTCTTAACATTGTTATTAGAACCATTAATCCCTATCCCTAGGGCATTGATATTATAAACCTAGATTTAGCCGTCCCCTTTCCACCTCCGCACCACGCGCACCGGGCAGGGTTTGCATCCCTAAGCGCTGGACTTACCGCGGTTGCGTACTAACCGGTTCTGCAGATCTTTTCTCTACAGAACGGGTAAGCTCTGGAACGCTGTCCCTACCCATATATTTCCCCCCAAGTACAGACTCGGGTCCTTCAAGAGGGGCGTGAATAGGCACCTGTCGGGCCGGCATGGCATTCGCAACCCCCCAATACGACCGAATGCCCATGGGCGTCGTTAGACACCATACGGGTGGCTCGGCGCCAGAGGTCGCGCTTTCTATAAAAAAAAAGTATGGATGCTTTTAATTATTCGATGTCCTTCATTAAGGCCACTAAACTTCGAAGGCTAACATTGAAATCCAAAATGTTTAGTAATTTGAGACAATCTCTCAGGCTGGCGGCGCCGCAATCACTTAATAGGCCTCCGCTAGGCTTAACTCTCCAAAATCAGTTTCTGAAGTTAACTTTCTCCATAAAATCGTCTTTCGGCATTTATGTTTTCTAGCCCTCTAAACCTTATCCGATTTTTACATTTTTTTTTCTTGTCTTAAGGGCAGTTCAATCTACGCTGCTGTCTTTGTCGTTTTTGTTTAAATGAAATATACAAAGAGTTTGTAATACGTCGCTGCGCTTACAAACTCTTTGGAAATATACAACACCGGAGATACAAATTTCTATTTCGACCGACAAAAAAATTGCTCTATTGAGTCATCACTTTCACATCTTATCATTAAAAAAATTAAAAGACAGGAACCTAGATTTGACTGTCCTTAAGAAACGAAAAAAAATTAGTAAAAATCCCCGAAAGACGATTTTGTATGGAGAAAGTTAACTTCCGTCTCGTCTAGAGAAACTAGTCAAAATCAGACTTAGTTGCTTTCTTGAGCTCAACAGCCTGCTTGCTGATAATCAGTATGGTTTCCGAAATAAAAAATCCACTAATGACGCAGTTTTAGACTGTACCCATCTAATATCTAATAGTCTTGATGCAGGAAAACGATGTATTGGAGTTTTCCTGGACTTAGCGAAGGCCTTTGACACAGTTTCTTTTCCAGTATTGATTAGGAAAATGGAAATACTGGGTGTCAGAGGCCTACCGTTTCAATGGTTTAAGAGCTACTTAACAGGAAGAATTCAATGTGTTAGAGTTGGCGAGACTGTCAGTGATGAGGCCGAAATAACATATGGTGTACCCCAGGGCAGTGTTTTAGGACCACTCTTATTTATTGTTTACATGAATGAGCTCTACACCGCAAACATTCGTGGATGTAACATCTTTTCGTATGCCGATGACACGGCGCTCATTTTCGCTGGTGACACGTGGAATGAGGTTTTTGAGATGGCCGAATCGGGATTATCGCTAATTAAAGCATGGCTTGATAATAACCTACTAACTCTAAATGTAAAAAAAAACTAAATATATATGTTATGGTATCACGAAAGCCTCACACCCGGCATGGAATACAGATCTTATGATACACACTTGTGGTATGAGTGTCGACGCGTGTACTTGCCAAGTCCTCTTACGTGGCTTACTTAGGCGTAACACTGGATGACAGGCTTTGCTGGGATCTGCATCTCTCGACTCTTGCTGGTCGAGTGCGGAAGCTCATATATATATTTAAACGATAAACGCGTAAACGTAACGCGTAAACGCATACGTAATATAACCAGTAAAAAACTAATAAAGACGGTCTACATGGCACTGGCACAGTCGCTACTTACATACTGTATACTTTCGTGGGGTGGGGCGGCCAAAGAGCATCTGCTACAGGTCGAAAGAGCTCAAAGAGCTCTTCTCAGAGTCACGTATAAAAAACCTTACAGGTATCCCACACACGAACTTCATGCAGAAACTTACACTCTTACAGTGCGTCAACTTAATATTGAATCACTAATTCGGCAAACGGTAGCAGCTAAGAAGGATGATGCACGGAGACGTACACGAATTACAGAGACTGTGCCGGTGCCCAAAACCGGAACCAGGTTCGGACAAAGGGCGACGCGTTTTCTTGGTCCCTTTATCTATAATAAACTTAATAAAGCTATAAATATTGATAGTTTGAGCCGCAGAGAGAGGGGACGGGTAACGCGGCAGTGGCTGTTGGGAAATAATTACAACGAAACCGAAAAACTGTTTGAAATTATAAAGTAAAGACAGAAAACAGAAAGAAGTACCTCCCCCCCCCCCCCCCCCCCACACACACACACACACACACACACATACACCCTCACACACACACACACCCCCTCACACATACACATACACACCCACACACAGACACACACTCACAGATAAATAAAATACTTCATGGATTAAAATGAGGTTATGTTGTTATGTAAGATGATGTTATCTTAACACAATGTTATGTTGTGGTATTGTTTGCCCGCATATGACTATTATGGTAGAAGCACTGCCTTCCATAGCACAGCCTCCATGGCTAGTTTGGGGGGCAGAAAGCAATAATGGTAGATAGATACATATATTTTAAATTGCAACACATTATATTGTATGTTAAATATCTATATTTTATGATATAATAAAAATTTTGATTTGATTTTGATTTGATTTGATTTGTCTTAAAAGGCCTGCGTTTTCAGTCTGTACCGATACCGCGAATCGGGACTCCAAGACGCCAACCACCGTCGCCTCACCGTCGCCAGACCCAAGTGTTCCGGTACAGTGGCCTCGTTCGTCAGTGTGGGCATCATCGACACCTACCCGGGCATTGTCTTCATGCTGTACGGTTTCATCTGTGCCCTGTTCATCCTGGTTCTGGAAATAGCCGTCCATCGCGTGTGAGTTCAGATCAACTGCCAGTTAGTCGTCACCAGTCAGTTGTCAGCCTAGGTAGCTCAGTGGTGCGGTCTGTCGACTGTTGCGACCCTGAGCGCGGTCAGTATTTGGATGGGTGACCGCTCGACCGTTGGAGGCTGACCGTAGTTCGGATTCCACGTAAAACTGTAGATCCCTTCCCTTCTTACCCCGCCCGGGTTTATCCCGCCCGGATTAGTACCACCGCACTGAATAAAACGTCGGTCGAAACGGCTGTGTAAACAGTTCGTGTTTTCCGTCCAGTTCAGTGTAGCCGACATGAAAATGAAGGGAAGCACTGACATGGCACCTAGTTCACCCGGTGTTATGCACTTAATGCATCTTAATGTGTGGCAAGAGCGGGCTTATTACCTAAGGCAATCTCCTCCAGTCAACCCGGTGGACCTGAATTTTTACATGGAATCCGAACCACGGAGCAGTGGGTTATATGCACCAATTTTTTTTTTTTTTTTTTCAAATCAGTAAAAACCTCCTTTGGTACACGCCTGTTGGATTCGAACCTCGGAACTCTCGCAAGAAAAGCCAACGCCCAGACCACTCTGCCACCCGCCGCCCTATAATCAACAGTTTATACAGAATCTATAGGTTTACATAGAATCCGGATTAACAATTTGTTTGTTATGTCCTTTCAATAAATGAATATTTTCTTATTACAGACGGAAACAGAGGAATCGACTGAAACATCAGTTCGCGAATTAAAAGACCGTCAATATGAAAACAAACATCGTTGAAAAGTGTTCCGCACATTGTACGCACATTTTCTGTTTTTGTTTCGTGAAGTGAAGTAGTAATGATGGTAGCCAGCCGTACTGTTTTTAAGTTTAGCCTACCATTCACACGCGCGACCGTACGCCGGATTTGTCGCTGACGACAAATCCGGGGACAAATACGTTCGTTCGGATTTAAGTTCGTTCAGATTATGTTGATTTTCTTCTAGTTCAGCTGAAACGAATCGAACTCCTTTTGATTTTGCTGAGGGGAAAAGAGAGTTAGTTTCAGGATTTAATATTGAGTATAGAAGTGGAGGTTTTGTTTTAATTTTTTTAAGAGAATATTCTAGAGTTTATGGAATGTGAGAATGTGGAATTATAGTTGAACAAAGTTAATGCTATTGGAGTGATAAATTTACCCGTCGAAAAATTATTTGGCAATGTTAGATATGTTAGTACATAAGCATAACTGTTAGTAGGCTTGTCAATGCTGTCAATCATATAAATACGTAGTTCGTTGTTTGTAGCTTAGTTTCAAGCTACAACTTGCGTATGCAGATGCAGACTCGCTTTGCCAGATAATTTTAAATTAAGTGCTAAGATAATATAAAATTATCTGATAGCTATACAATAAAGCTTGCAATAATAACTCGTTCTGTGTTTTAATTACCTCCTCGCAACTGATGGATGATTTCGAACGAACGCCCACATTTCTGATAATAAATTATGTTCAACAAGGTAGCGTTAGGGTTGGACTACACCAGAGGTTCCCAAACTTGTTTTTCTCGTAGACCACTTTAAAAATTTTACTGGTTTCTGTGAACCCCCTCCTGCTATATTCCCAAAATACTCGTCCAAAAAATGTGAAGATTAGATCTAACGGTGGAATTTTGCGTCGCGGCTAAGTTCCAACCCTAAATTCGGAGCCGTAAAAAGAAAAGGAAAAATAGTAAGTATATTCGTCTTGTGTTCTATTTATTAAAATAATATTACTTACAGACTTAGTAGAATTAAAATTAAACATTGATGGAGGGATGTACTTGAATTGACAGCAAATTATCAATATTTGGCTTTAGTTTCACCGCCTATAGATGCTCTGAAATGTTGTGCAATGCTTGTAGAATTGGGAGAAATAGTTGTACTGAATATCGAATATGCAAGTTCTTACTAGTCAAGCCAACATTATTGTTCTTTACCATTGAAACCAGATAAATTTTCTTGGACCCCAACTTACAACTTGTGAACCCCCATTTTTTTCACGCCAACGCAGACCCCCGTTGAGTCCTGGACCACTTTGGGAATCTATGGACTACACGATCGGCGGGGGAATTCCCTATTAGCAATTCATCGCTATTAGCAATTTCTCATGATCCGTCTCACTCGCTCTTAAGTCTTACATAGGCGCTCTTTCTAGTATAGACGCAACCGTGATACATGTCATAAAATGTAAACCACTATTAGGACAAAAAAATATTTTCTTATTCTGAAGTTTTGAAATTTTTTTCTACGAAAAGAAATAAATTGCAAGTCGATCTGACCAGTAGTTCAGGAGTTATAAGCATTTATTGATGTTCGAAGTTTTCGAAGCGCTTTTTCTCTGGGCCGGTATGTAGAAGGGATCGATGTACGACTCTCGGGTATGTCGTCTTAGCAAGTCGGAACCTTCCTTTAAACCTTTTCATTAAAAACAAATTTATATTTAAAATTTTTTTAATAAAAATGTATCTCGTCGGGGCCTATAATTTCCTCCAGCAGCGGATGTGTCGTAATCAGTAATGTGTCGTAGTCGTAAATCAGTAGTTTCCGAGATATGCCCTTTTAAACACTTTTTCCTTTTTTTTCTGAAACGGCTGAACCGATTTGAAAAAAAAGATTTAAAAAACCACTATTTAAAAAAGTTTATTTTTTCTACGAAAAGAAAAAAATTGCAAGTCGATCTGACCAGTACTTCAGGAGTTATGAGCATTTATTGATTTTCGAAGCCTTTTTTCTAAGGGTCATATTTATCGAAGGGCTTGATGTACGACTCTCGTGTATGTCCTATTAGCAAGTCGGAAGAACTACCTTTAGGACGATATGCCGGCTTCCTGTAACTCTTATAGTTTTCGAGATCTAAGTCGCCAAACGTGCATAATTTTCGTGACGCAACTTTGTAAAAAACCTCCGGCGGCAGGATAAAGGCGTTTCATCAAATTCGCGTAAAAAGCACATAATACTTATGGCACCAACAAAACATTGTGACTTTTGAAGTTTGTTTGTCAGTTCTTCTTCGCATTGAATTTAGAACTCGAGGAATTTTCGACATGTCCAAGCGTAGTAGTAGGTTATCTACTTATGGATGCAATTATACAATAAACAGTAAAAATAAACAATCAACAATATGCGGTATGTATAGCCTTTGATTATCTCACCGTTATCTTGAAACTAAAATATATAGTAACTTTATAATTACAGCAACGGTTTCATAATTACATGTTTGCTAACAATAAATTTTACACGAGAGTATTGAGTATTTTCATAATTCGAAGTATGCTAATTAATTCTGAGTTTTATTATTAGGTTCTTCAACATTATGGGCAACTAGACAAAAACCCGATTTTAAAGTAATATAAAGTCACGCCTGAGTTTAACTTCAATGGGGTGGGTGGCCGAGTGGTTTGGGCATCGGCTTCTCATGCGAGAGGTCCGCGGTTCGAATCCGGTCGGCGTGTACCAATGAGTTTTTCTGAGGAAAAAAATTAAGTGCATACCTACACCTGCTGCTTCACCGTTCGGAACCGGTGTAAAACTGTAGGTCCCTCCCTTGACCCTTACTAGGTGGTAGGCTCAAATTGTAGCCGACTGGGTTGGTATCACCGTACTGGATGTAAGATGGCCGCATAGCAGCCTCGGTTGTGTTCTCCTCTAGTCCAGTATAGCCAGCAATCCAGGGAAGTCTCCGGTATGGCACCTACCTTCTCGGAGGTGATATTGGCTGGTCGGAGCATGCGCTTTGGCCCCTCCGACTCCATACCAGATTACATAAAAAACGCCAACCATACCGGATTAAATTTAAAAAAAAGAGACAACGAATTTCCCCATACGTATCACGGTAGGTATTGACTGACTGGAGACCTTTAATGCCTGTAAAATTATATTTCTATTCTTACCCACAAAGAACTATTCGTGTTGATTTAGTAATTTACTTTCATTACCTTACATACTACCTGTAATTGGTTTGTCAAGTCAACTTCTACAAAAAAGCTCAATTTATGACTTCAGTTGCTTCACAATTTCTTCAACTTCCTTCCACTGAAAATGTTCTCCATCTATTTTTTCAGTTACTGAGTAACACTCTAATTTATGTTTTAACTTAACTCACTCTTAACTCAGTTCCTTTGATTATAGATAAATCTTTTAAAAAAAATTAACAATAAAATTATCTTTATTGAAGATAACTCATTGTGAAATATTGATTGATTAAAATGCGTTTTAAAATATTTATTTTGTTGGTGTGTTTTGAGTTCGCTTACACATGTGACCCAAACACCGCGACTATGTTGGCCTCCTACGCTACGAACGAACGCAAGCCTACGGCTATAGCTCTGTACAATTTGTGCTGCAATTCAAGTAAGTACAGTACGTGAAAGTAAGTAATGAACATCGATCTTTAGAAAGAGAAAATCCGCTTGTACAGCGTCGTTTCTATCGCACAGAGACCGTGCGAATTCGTGCGATAGAGATGACGTTCCACGTAAAACTGTTATTAGGTCTCTTCCCTTCTTAACTTACTAAGTGGTAGGGTTCAACCCGCCCGGGTTGATACCACCGCACTGAATGAAAGGTCTGTCGAAACGGCTATGTAAATAGTTTGCGTTTTCCGTCCAGTTCAGTGTAGCCGGCACGACCGAAGGGAAGCACTGACGTGGCACCTAATTCACCCGGTGTTATGGGCTGACATCACGGATGTTGTAAGCGATGTAGCAAACCGTATCAGTTTTCCATGAAAAAAAGACGGTCTACCACCGGATTATCAAGATAAATTAATTAAAATTTTAACAAAAAAAACTTTTTTTTAAACTATAGCACAAGAGGTGAAGCTTCAGAGAGCCATTACAACAGCTGGATTTTTCGTGACGAGCTCCATACCGGAGCAAAAACCGAGCTCCAGAAACCATGAACTTTTAGTTATTGCTGACTTGGACTGTCCACTCGGTTTGATTCAACTACTTGAGGTATGTACGACTAATTAGAGATTCGATTAGATTACATTACATTAGATTGGATTGGATTGAATTGGATTGGATTGGATTGAATTGGATTGGATTGGATTGAATTGGATTGGATTGGGTTGGATTGCATTTGATTAGATTGGATTGGATTCGATTCGATTCGATTCGATTCGATTGGATTAGATTATATTAGATTCGCTCTAATTCGCTCTAAACGCTCTAATTCGCTCACAACAAACACTACGTTATATATTTTTTATGGAATATTATTGGCAATTTTTATTTTATTTTATTTTATTTATTTTGGAAAAACAAACAGACACGTACATAAAATAAAAAACAATAGCAAACATAATAACAAAGAATAAATACATGCCCAGCAGCGTTTTTCACAAAGAAGATTATAGAGGGACGTTACAATTTTACTTATTTAAAAACTAGTAACAATAAACCTACCTAAAGAAAAGAAATCATGAGAGAAAGTACACAGCATACGAAACAGCAAATTACGATTATAATGAGGAGCAGCAACCACACACACAGGTAAGAGAGTAGGTGATAGATAAAAAGAAAAGAAAATAACATACTTATCACATACACAGAGAAAGAATAGAAAAATGTTTTATTATAATAGGTACAATGATCAGTGGGCGATAATATTGGAAGAAGTTGATATTGAAGTTATGACAGCTATGACGTCATCCCTAAACCTTCTCTTGGCAATGTTGGCTTTTACCATGGCTTACAATGGCTTATCGTGGCATTCTTAGCAGCAGCTCGCACTTAGCAGGCAGTGGGTCTGTCAACAGCTGGTTTGACCACGCCCTGAAAATTATCTGCAATTGTCTGTCAAAAATACCGGAAAAATAAAGCATGGTTATCAATGATGGTAAGCCAACTTTACAAAATAATTGTCTGTTGTTTTATATTTTTATTAGAAAAATGCAAAGCGAAAATCATTGGAAAAAATACACCCCGGCCGGGATGTATTTTTTCAGCAAATGAAATTACTGATATGGCATGGCGCCTAATTCACAGACATGTGATGCTGATGACGGTGATGTGACCATGTAAATAGAAAAAAAAAACTGTTTTATATTATAATGCAAAATTTAATCATGAACTCATTAATCCTCTGCAGGCCGTAAAGAAGAAATTGATGAAGGCACCCCTACGGTGGCTGGTTCTCCGTGATGCCGGCAGTCTCCAAAGACACGAGGATTCCCGATACCAAACGCTGAAGAGCTGGGACATTCTTGTTGACAGCGACCTGGTGATAGCCGACAGATTGGATGTCAATCACTTCGAGTTTGTGGAAGGTATGTTTTGAAGAAAAAATATTAGTTCTTCAACTCACAGAACAACGAACCACGCGGTGGTCGGTGCTCTGTGCTTCAACTCATTGCCGTAACGCATTCGTCACTCTCAGACTCTTTGGCACATTCAATATCTTGTTGATGAAACAATAGCTTAGCAGTTGCTCTGTTGTGGAATAAGGTATTATGATTCAGATTCAGATTCAGATATCTATTTCGCCATAAAGAACACACAACAATAGCAATATTTAATTCAGACATGCATATTCAGTATGGTTCGTCATTATCATTATCATGTATTTATTTTCACGTTTTCGTCTTACAATATTTATATTAATTCTTTATACATAATAAAAAATATTAAAAATATACAAAATTAATATAAACAGTAAAAAACAAAACCGGCATTACCGCCGGCGGCGGGAGACAAGCCTCCAAGCGCGCCGACGGGTGCGGGCCGTGGCTACGGAGCTCTCCGGGACGACGATTACTATTATATTTTTTTTGTCATTTTATGTATGTATATTTCGATTATTATATACTCGTATCTATGTATTGACATGTATATTTGTATAAGTATGTATAATATATATTACTTTCCTGTCCAAATGTCTGCAATACCCTTGCCATATTTCTTCCTCACTTACTCTCATCGCCCAAAGGTTAACTGGAAGAAATCACTTAAAGTGATAAGTCCGCCTTCGCACGCTACTGTTCTCTTGTTTCTGTGTGAAGTATTGTTAATTTCTATTGCTCTTCTGTATGTTATCTTCTGTCTTCTGTATCTCTGTGTTTTTGTGTGCAATAAGTGGGACGCCCCGCGGCTCGGTGGACAGATGACCTAAATAAAAAAGGTAGCCGGGAGTGGATGGATGAGAAGAGCGGAAGACCGCGTGTGGTGGCGTGCCTTGGGAGAGGCCTATGTCCAGCAGTGGACCGATACGGGCTGATGATGATGATGTTGATGTGCAATAAAGCATTTCTATTCTATTATATTCCATTCCATTCTATTCCATTCCATTCCATTATATTCCATTCTATTCCATTCTATTCCATTCTATTCCATTCTCTTCTATTCTATTCCATTCTATTCCATTCTATTCCATTCTATTTCATTCTATTCCATTCTATTCCATTCTATTCCATTCTATTCTATTCTATTCTTAGAATGAAGTTAACATATCATATCACCAGAAAGTGATACACGACACGCTCAATGAGGAATGACTGAACTTGGGGTATCTCTTGTGTCGATGATATGAATGGACCAACCACACAGGAATCAACGCACGGGTTTACCTTACTCACTATTTTTCCCCGATGTCAAACACTCGGTTTATTTCCCCCAGGGTAGCGATTGTCGTGTACACAATATTCGGAATAAATAATATTTATTTACATATCTCAACTATAATTAAACTTAGTACGTACTTACATGTAATATATTTAAGTATCATAGTTATATTCTTTATATTATATTTTACATTCCCACAGTCAAGTCTTTGTTTAGAATAATAAAAAAAAAATTGCCGATTCTAAATAAAATTGTAATTTTTTTTTTTTTTTTTTATTACTTTTCTGACACTTTGGCTCCTACACTAGTAAACACTGTATTGCAGGAGCCATTCAGTTCCCTATTCTGTATGTTTCTGTGAAATAGTAGGTACCTATTATAATATTATTTCTTGTAACATTACGTCTGTGCAGTGTTGTGTGTTGTGTTGTGTTCGATCTTAGTTCGTGTGCGCGTATTATGTTGCATGCAGGTACACTGGTGTGCGCTGGCATAATATATATTACTTATGTGTTTATATTACATATTATATGTATTACATGTATTACATGTACATTATATGTATTACATATTGTTTGGAAGATTTATTTTAAATTTGAACAATATAATTATTTTACCATATCACTGGTTCGAGGTTCGCGCTGTCTGTGCGTGTATTGTGTGTAGGTAAAGTAGGTATATATATGGGTTTTACTATTTGTGGTCAGTGAAATTTCAGTTTGGATTTCCACATGGCGACCATGCCGTTGTTGATCCCCATCATAGATGAATATTTCTGTTTATTATGTAGATTATGTCATCCGCATCAGATAGTAAAGATTGTGTTCTCCTACTGTCTAATCACGAACATTAGTCTAATAATGTTAATAAATTAATTTTCCCATACATGCAGCAAACATTAAATAGAAGTAATTTTAAACTGTAGTGTGTGGGAGTGGGACCCACAGATCATAGAAGTTAGCTATTACATAAGTGTTCAGTGGTGGGACTGGGACCGATAGGTAGGTACTGAAAATGAATAGCCCCAGTGCATCTCTCCTCGTGCATGTCGTAAAATGCGACTAAGGGATATGTACAAGGTGCCGTGCTAAAGGTCGATAGGCTAGTCACCTCTCACCTTGGCGCGGTCCATCCACCGAGTCATGCAGCAAGTGGGTCTTCGTGCCTTACTAGCTGCTTGATAGTTATCTCATCCTAATAAAAATTGCTAAACGTGGTGGTCGATGTTGTGCTGTGATTTGCAAGAGTACTCGCAGCACAACACAGATCACTCTGCTTACCCCGATGGTCGGAACACAGCGTGTGGAATGTATGTATCTAATTGCAGATGGAAGTAATTTCCATTTATTTAGTTTCTTTGTGTGTGTCTGTGTGAGTAAACCGATGCATCTGAAAAAGATCCTGAAAACAGTTATTGAACAGCGCCATCTATATAAAATTAATTGAATTAATCAAATTCAATGAAGTAATGTGGTTTTCAAGTAAAGAGATGGCGCATTGCCCTTCAAGGTAGGTATCTCTTCGAATTTTCCTTCGAACGCCTTTTCCTTTGACCAATCAGTTCATCCGTCCTATAACGCACTGTTGAAATGGCTTTTCAGATCAGCATATATACAGTTAGCTCCATTAATGCCACGGAGAGTCTAGTATTACGCGGTAAGCCAGTTTGTGGGAGAGCTGGTCTAAATCTCCCACACTTTGCTGTGGCTGTGTTGACACTAAACTCGCACAGTCAGTCAGTCTTTACCCAGATGATGTATATGTTCTACACATCTGTGGTCTTTGGTGTTCTACACAACTTGTTTGAGGGCCTGTGTGGCCCTACCCAACCGACGTAATAGCTGCGACTCTTTTTACTGCATGTCAGTCAGCCCCAACGACATTAATTCGTTGGTCAGTGCACTTTATTTATGTTTTAACAATAGGTATACCCACCCATCTGCTATCACTTTGCCCAGTGTAGCTACTAAATTGTAGATTTGAATTTTAATCACTTGAGATCGACACAGTCGTTTTCGAGGTCGTTTTCCATAATCATTTAAATATATTTTTGTCAGCCTCAGTAGCTCAGTGGTGCGCGGTCAGTACTTGGATGGGTGATCGCTCGAACGTTGGAGGCTGACCGTGGGATTCCACGTAAAACTGTAGGTCCCTGCTCTTCCTACCTTACTAGGTGGTAGGGTTTATCCAGCCCGGGTTGGTACCACCGCACTGATGAAATGTCGGTCGCAACGGCTATGTAAATAGTTCGTGTTTTCTTTCCGACATGAAATGAAGGGAAGGACTGACATGTCACCTAGTTCAACAAGCTGACATCACGGAGGTTGTAGGTGATGTATAGCGTGACCATACGTCCCGTTTTGGGGACCATACGGGACCGTCCCTTTTTTCGGTTCTGTCTGCGTCCCGATGTCCCCGAAAAAAGCTTCGGGACGCAAAATTGTCCCATTTTCACAAATTGCGCGAAAATGGCGGGCGGCGCGGTGCGGTCGGCGGCACAGCGCGGTCGGCGGCACGGCGCGGGCGCGGGAGAAGCGGGGGGAGCGCGTCGCGTCGACGAGACGTGGCGAGGACGGAGGATCGGCTATAGAGCCTTCCAACTAAATCTTCCCTTCGCCGTTATGTTGGCACTTGGCTCCACTGCCAGTGTCACTGTCAGTGCTTAAATTCCTGTTGCCAGATTGTGAAGATTATATTACCTAATAATGTAATCAGTATTTACCGTATAATAAATACGGTACATACCGATAATTACGGGTAAATCTGTACACATAGCAACCCTCAACGCTGTTTTGACAGATAGACAGTGGAGCCAACATAATGGCGAAGGGAAGATTTTTATGGAACGCTCTCTACCTTCGACTCGAAGATAGCCGATCCGCGCCGCGCCGCGCCGCCAAGCCCGCGCGGAGAATCGCTAGGTGGAAGTATGTAGGTATTCAAACACTTTCACACCAACAATAATAATCATGAAACTTTTTTTATTATAATTGAATATATTTTATCTCTGCCTGGCACAAATGCACCAGTAGAAAGAGTATTTTCTTTAACAAACTAAAACTGAAACTAAACTAAAACTGACGTTGTACAAAACACAGGTTAGGTTCTGCTTGGAGTACTGCTCGCACTTGTGGGATGGCTCAGCTAAATACCAGCTTGCGCCGCTAGACTCAATCCAGCGTCGTGCCGTGCGACTGGTGGGTGACCCCGTGGTGTCCCGCGACTTAGAACCACTGCAACTCCGTAGGGACGTGTCGGCTCCCTGAGTGTGTTCTATCGTTTATTTCATGGGGAGTGTTCGGAGGAGCTGTTTAACGCGATTCCATCGTCCCCATTCCACATCCGCACTACGCGTACTGGGCAGGGGATGCACCCCTATTCAATCGACCTACCACGCATGCGCACCAACCGGTTCTGTAGGTCTTTTATTCACAGAACCGGGAAAATGTGGAACGCACTTCCTGCCCATCTATTTCCTCCCAAGTACAGCCTGGGGTTTTTCAAAAGGGGCGTGAAAAGGCTCCTGTCAGGCCGGCATGACATTCGCAATCCCCGTGCATCACAGAATGTCCATGGGCATCGTTAGACACCTACTTGTAGGTGTAACAATGCCACAACTCGCGCTATCGATATCGAAAAAAAAAAAAAAAAAAAAAAACTTTGGACGGCTGAAAAAACCACCGAGCTTACCTACGGGAGTGGCAACCGTCGAGCGCTATTATATAGGAAAATTAGCCGCGTGTTAGAGCATTATGCACTAACATATAGCGCTGCTGCGGGATCGACCGTCAGTGCGCTCGCGACTTGGGAACGAAGAACACGTATATGTGCACTACGCAAAATGGCGATTTGTGCAGTTCGTACGTGTCGAAAGAGCTCAAGATCATCAGGAATGACAAAAGATGGCGTAACCTTTCATAATTAGGTCATTTTAATAATAATACAATGCTTAAAGCGTGTAAAATACAAAAATTCCGCGAGTTAGGAGCACGACTGCGCGCCATACCGGGCGCGTACACATGATAGGCAAATGTGACAGACTGGAAAGAAATTTGAAATCAATTATTGCATATGGGTGTTGTTAGTTTTTTTTATGGCAATGACATGGATGAATTCAATTTATAATATGTATTATTATTATCAGTGATAGGAATAGGTAGGACTTATTTACCTAAACTTCGAGGAACAGAGTAAAAGATTGGAGACTTCCTTACGACAATATTTTTTTCCGGTTTAATAATATTCATGGTGTTTTAATTTCGCGATTTTAAAAAAGTGGCCGCCATTTTGAACTTTTTAGTTACTGGACCGATTGCTTTCAAAATCGATATCTGGGTGTATGTGTGGGCTCTGAATACGAATCCGTTGTCAAAATCTTAAAAATGGCGGTAACTTTTTTTAAATTTTGACAACGGATTCGTATTCAGAGCCCACACAGACACCCAGATATAGATTTTGAAAGCAATCGGCCCAGTAACTAAAAAGTTCAAATTGGCGGCCACTTTTTTTTAATTTTGACAACGGATTCGTATTCAGAGCCCACACAGACACCCAGATATCGATTTTGAAAGCAATCGGTCCAGTAACTAAAAAGTTCAAAATGGCGGCCACTTTTTTAAAATTTTGACTACAGATTCGTATTCAGAGCCCACACATACACCCAGATATCGATTTTGAAAGCAATCAGTTCAGTAACAAAAAAGTTCAAAATGGCGGCCACTTTTTTTTTTATTTTTACTACAGATTCGTATTCAGAGCCCACGCATACACCCAGATATCGATTTTGAAAGCAATCGGTCTAGTAACTAAAAAGTTCAAAATGGCGGCCACCTTTTTTAAATTTTGACTACAGATTCGTATTCAGAGCCCACACAGACACCCAGATATCGATTTTGAAAGCAATCGGTCCATTAACTAAAAAGTTTAAAATGGCGGTCGGTTTTTTTAAATTTTGACAACGGATTCGTATTCAGAGCCCACACAGACACCCAGATATCGATTTTGAAAGCAATCGGCCCAGTAAATAAAAATTTCAAAATGGCGGCCACTTTTTTAAAATTTTGACAATTGATTCGTATTCAGAGCCCACACAGACACCCAGATATCGATTTTGAAAGCAATCGGTCCAGTAACTAAAAAGTTATCGGTCCAAAAAGTTCAAAATGGCGGCCACCTTTTTTAAATCGCGAAATTAAAACACCATGAATATTATTAAACCGGAAAAAAATATTGTCTTAAGGAAGTCTCCAATCTTTTACTCTGTTCCTCGAAGTTTAGGTAAATAAGCCCTACTTATTCCTATCACTGATTATTAGTACAACTTTTCAAAAATATTAAAACAACAGTCTGGTTTAATTTTTCAATATTTTTTTTTGGATTCAAACAATAATATTCGTTCAGTAAAAACTATTTGAAATAATATTACAAATAACAATTTCAAAATTCACAAATATACCGCACCAACATCGTCCGTCAGAGTGGCATTCGTAGTGCTCCCGTCAAGTTGTCGTCAAGCAAGGCTTCCGATTGGTCGACGGTCGGCTCTTACTACCAGATACCCGAGCCAAGCCAGCGATAACAAACCTGTCGCTCGCCTTGCTCGCTCTGTCTCTCTCCATATCGCGGGGCGCGATATGAGTAACGGAGATAGACAAGTCACGTCATAAAAGATTAAATTGCGATTTCGATTTTCGTAGTAGTAGGGATTTTTGGCTAGCCGTGCTCCGATACAAACGCAGTAGCGTTGCGTCTCCCGTTGTATCCTCCTTGGAAAAAACCCAGTTAAATTTTTTTTTTTCCATTGTGAACCGATGTCCCGAAGTTCCGAGTCCTGTTTTGAGTCGGATAAGCAGGGAGTCGGGGTAAGCAGAGTAATCGGTGTTGTGCAACAAGTACTCTCGTAAATTACATCACAACACCGACCACCACGTTTACCAATGTAACCCACCTTATGGGTGACTTCGGTGAAAGGACCGCACCACAGTGAGAGGTGGCTACTGGCTATCATATCAGCTGGGCGCAATCCTAGCTAGGCATATGCTGAGCCGCTACCTATGTATTTACATATTGCACTTAGATTGTACTGATAAGTTTTAATGTATTTTAATGTAAGTACAATGTAAAAAGTGCATGTGTCTAAATAAACATATTTCACTCTTATTCTTATTCTTATCCCTTAGTCGCCTTTTACGACATGCACGGGAAGATATGCAGTGGGGCTATTCTTTTAAGCTAGGTACCGGCTCCACACAGGGCTTAGTACCCACTTGGACGCATGGAATTACAAGATCACATCCCATTTCCCCCAGTCCACAAGCCTTCGCCTTCATCCCCCGCCGTGGAGAGCGACCGCGGCTGGTGGTCTGCTGGGGTGCTCCACGACACGAGGACGCATCGGGAGCACTACCGCAGACGATGGAACCTGAAGAGGATCCCCCTCACCATTTCCAACGTAGTGGTTGATAGCAACGATACAAAGATACACCTGCCGAGGGAGGACCGATTGTGAGTGTTGGCAGTGGCAGGTAGTTGTGCGTGATGGGCTGATGGGTGACGGAGCGAAATAATATACGCACTGTCAGCATACAATAAAGTTTTAATCAGTGTTAAAACACATGAATGCGATCAGGACTTCACAATAGAAGAACAACACGATACAAAATTACATTAGACGAGACAGACGACAGATAACCGAACAGCACAGATTACCAATATGAAGATCGAACAGGAAGGAACAGACATAAATTATAGAGGAAGAGATGTGTTGCCACTTTCAATAATCTATATTGAACATAGACAAACATACGTAAATTATAAATTCGCGTTATGAAACATAGCTACTCATTTCCCAACAGTGAGCACAAACCTGTGGCACCAACTGTTAAAGGCGGCTCTACACTCGCGCCGCGAAAGCCCGCGAAGGCAGCGAACCGCGAGTGTGGATGGTTTCGCGCCTTCGCGTTCGCGCTTCGCGGCGTTCCCCGTCCGGTGGCGGTTTTTTGGTCCGCGTCAAAGGACTTGCAAAGCGCGAACGCGAACGCATCCACACTCACACTCGCGGTATTTTCGCAGTAGCGTGCGAGACGCAGTGAGGAGCGGACGTGCGAAATTATTTTTTAAATAAAATGAGCGTTTCGTGGAGTAACGATCATGACATGAGCTAGCGCTGCTTGCTGTTATCAAACTGGACCCATGCTTTGGCAGTCCCAATAAGGCTCAAAAACAAAAATTAGGTGCATGATGCTTGGATGAGAATGAGTACCATTATGGACATTCCTGTGCCTGATTTGAAGAAAAAAATTTACTCGCTAATGTCGATGTAATTTGTGTCAACCACCATCTTCTTTTTCTTCATTTCTTCTTTATTTACTTTTTATATGCATAATTGTAGCACGCTATAGCGCATAGCGTCACGGCAGCAGCAGCAGCAACTTCGACGTCAATCTCCGTCAAACGCGCGAACGTAAGTGCGAAAGAAGCCGCGAATGTTGCGAGTGTAGAGGGCTATATTTTTCGCGCCGTGTTCGTGCGCGAACCGCGGCCGCGATTCACGGCCGCGGTTCGCGGGCGAGTGTAGAGCCGGCTTTACGCGTACGATCTGAATGCAGCTCTGAGCAGGGTTGCCAGATGTCCGGTTATGGACCGGACAGTCCGGTTTTTGAGGCTTTGTCCGGTTTCCAAAATAATGAAAAACCGGACATCAAGACGTCCGGTTTTTTCTTCATATAACGCAAACATTTAAATTTTTCAGAACATTTTAATATGTGGCACTTTAGCTACTATATGCGAGTGTCCTATGTAGGGTGTTAGTGTTTAAGGTCCAAATGAAACACTATGATAGCTGTGTATAAACGTGTAATAAAACGACTGAGAATTATTATTGACTCAAAGCGACTATACTTGACTCCGTGGTGTGATCGACTGCCAGGGCGGCGGGCCGAGGCGAGCGCGGACGCACGCCGCGCCAGAGGGGTGCGGGGTGCGGTAACCGCGTCGCATCGGACCGATGTGTCGTGTCCGGCACATCAATTTCCCCCTTTATGAAAAAAAATTTTGTCATTACAACATTACCACAATTACCTTTAATTACGAATCGTTCATTACTTGTGACAGTTATCTGCTTTTATACGACTGCCTCCACTTACTACAAATATAGAAAACATTTTAAAGACGAGATATAAACACGATGAGAAAGATAAAAACATTTCAATAACATACAGGGTGCCTGGAACCACAGAAATGATGGCGTACAAAAGAGACACTTGAAAAATTTTAAGAGGTGCAATAAAACTATCCTAACAATGACCCTAGATGATTGTGCTCACCAATGCGGTCGTAAAAACCGCTGAGGCGAGAGTCCTTTTGTTTTGCAAAGAGAGAGACCGCCAATAATTTCACACACAAGTATGACTAAGCTTAATACCTATTACATAACACAATCGTAGATAGGCATAGGCATAGATTTGAGAACACGTACCATTAAAATTTCTACACTAACTTTTTAACTAACTCGAAGTACTAACTAACACAGAATGAGGTGTAAATTTACACAAAATCAATAAACCATACCGCTGTATGAAAATAATTGTGAAAAATATAATACATTTCTTCTATAATTTACTGATTACGTTAAGATGCATGCATACTACGATTATTAATTAAGTAAAAGTAATGAGTAAGTGTATTATGAAAAATCGACATTGCGATCAGGCAAAACTACAAGCGTTGGGCATGGAGTTTTGTGCGTAACCTTCCGTTGTCGTAAAATTCTTTACATCTCTCAGCATAAGTGCTTTACGCCCGTGTGTACGAACGAGGTTTATTGTTTGAACAAGAATGCATTTGATGAAACGTGCGTTATTATAAGTTATAGTTATAACTACGTACGATCTTGCGATATTTGTGTCTAATCTTACAAATTAAACATTATACAATAAATTAAAACTATTAAATGTTCAAATTAAATTACAAACTATTCAGTGTATCTTGGAACAGCAGGTATTAGCGCTATTGTTATAAAATATAAGTGATGCGAATGAAATGATACTCTAACAAGTTGACGGATCTGTCGTAGATTTCCTTGACGGATGTTAAACGACAGGTTTTCCAACATTTGTATGCTTCCTAATACAACTCACAAAACGTTATTGCGATTTCTAAGATTGATTGCGGCTTTGTTAAAACTAATACATGCACATTTATCACTTTCAAATAGATTATGTGACACAAAGAAAGTTTAAATTGAACTCATTTTAAGCAACATATTATTAACATAACTATAATCACGACATTAAAGTAAGAAGTATAAAGTAAATAGCGTAATATTAGTCCTTTCATAATGTTTCTGGTGCAAGCAATAAACAGTTCGAGTATCATTATTGTTTGTAATAGTTTTATGGTAATTTTTTTTGTCCACACCATTGCACTTTGTTTGGATGGGGCTTAGCGCCTCAGATACACCTGTTATTTGTTTATTTCACTGCACTTTCACTATTTTTATGGTTCACAGACAAACCGGGACGCTGACCGGCACTCAGCTGGTCGTCGATATGGGTGAGAATGAAACGAAAGTTATTGGTCTGCAAAACGAACAGTTTTTTTACATATTCTACCGAACTTAGACACGTGATATGGTATTGTAGTGTCTGTCTCACTTGAATTATGGGTAGGAGATGTGGGACTAGGCTTCGTTGTAGGTACTTGGGCGGAGTCGGCAGGTGCGTCGCGTGAACCGTTTCTTTCATCGTTGGGTAAGAAAGCCGGTTTCAGCCTGTCCAATGTTATTGCGACTTCCCTGTTAGGAAGTTTTAATATGAAATATTTGTCTTTCTTTTTTATTACCGGGAACGGTCCTTCGTAAGGTGGTGTGAGAGGTCGTGTCACGCGATCACACCTGACGAACACGTGTGTGCACCTACTTAGTTCCGGATGCACAAAAACTGACGTCTGCCTAGCTTCGCGCTTAGGTACAGAAGCTATTTTGCTTATGTGTTCGCGAAGTTTGTCCACATAGCTCTCGTCGACGGTGTACGATGTTGGTGAAGGTTCGAAAAACTCTCCCGGCAGTCTAATAGTGGTTCCATAAACCATTTCAGCTGCGCTGATTGATGTGTCGTCTCGAAGAGCTGCTCTCAGACCATATAAAACTGATGGTAATTCTTCTGCCCAGTTCTCGCTGTTTGATCGGGCCATTAATGCTGCTTTCATACTTCGGTGAAAATTTTCGATAAGGCCGTTCGATTGCGGGTGATAGCTGGTTGTCCTGATTTTTTTAATACCCATGCACTTCGCGAGGTTCTGAAACAGCTCTGCCTCGAAGTTACGTCCTTGATCTGTGGAAATTCGTAGGGGGCAGCCGAAACGGACAATCCAGTGCTCGTAGACAACCCTCGCGACAGTTTCTGCCGACATGTCGCTGACGGGGATTGCCTCTGGCCAATTTGTTGCTCGGTCCTCGATCGTCACTGCGTAGCGGTATCCATTTGAAGGCATGAGTGGACCAACCATGTCCACATTCAGGTGCTGAAACCGATCACTTGGTTCATACTTCCCAAATGGCGACTTTGTATGCCGTGATACCTTCGACTTCTGGCATGGTAGGCACGACTTTGTCCACTCCTTGACGTCGTTCAGCATGCCGGGCCAAAATAATTTCTCCTTCATCAGCCTGCGCGTTCCTCTTACGCCTGGATGTGAAATACCATGTATGGTCGTGAAGGCTTGATGGCGAAAGTTCTTCGTGAGGTACGGCCTTGTCTTTCCGCCAGTCGTGTCACAATAAACATTCAATTTGATGGCCGGAATCTGAACTAATCGAAGAGTTGACTTTTCTCGTGAAATAAATTCCTTCAGCTCTTCGTCTGCTTGTTGTTCTTGTGCCAGTTTCTCATAGTCTATTGCGCTGGGACAATTGATTTCGGCGAGGCGTGACAGAAAATCTGCCACAGGATTGTCTTCGCCGGCGATGTGTTCGATGCTTGACACGAATTGTGATATGTAGTCAAGCTGGCGTAATCGTCTCGGCGTATCATTAGTTGTTTCGTTTTTCTCGAAGGCGAAAGTTAGAGGTTTGTGGTCGCAATAAACTTTAACAAACGATCCCTCGATGAGCCGACGGAAGTGCTTGACCGCCATGTAGATACCTAACAGCTCTCGGTCGTATGTGCTGTATTTGCGCTGTGTCTCACTCAACGTCTTACTAAAGAAACCCAATGGCTCTCTCCCCTTTGATGAATGTTGGTGCAATACAGCTCCGACACTAGTGTTGCTGGCATCTGTCATTATGCTTAGTTGAGCTCCCGCTGCGGGGTGCGCCAACATACACGCATTCTTAATTGCCTCTTTACAATTTTCGAAAGCGACGTCTGCCTCCGGTGTCCATTGAATTATTGTTTTGTCTCGTTTCTTTGAGTTCACCAAATATCTATTGAGTGGTGCTAAATAAACTGCAGCGTTTGGCAAGCATTCTCGATAGAAATTTATGGCACCAATGAATCGTCGTAACTCGAGAACCGTGGTGGGTTTTTTGTAATTGCTCAACGCTCTTTCGGGTAGCGGAGTGATCCCTTCCGGGGAAACGGAGTATCCAAGGAATGTCAGCTGTGACCGATTGAATTCTGACTTCTGCATGTTTAAAGTAATGCCGTGCGCGTCGAGGCGTCGTAAGACTTCTCGCAGATGTTTTTTGTGTGCTTCCTCGTCCTCGGATGCTATTATTATATCGTCAACGTAGGCGAAGACATAATCTAGTCCTTGTAGAACGGTGTGAATAAACCTGCAGAAAGACATCCCAGCGTTTTTTTAGGCCGAAGCACATGCGTCGATATTCAAACAGGCCGACAGGTGTGGTTACCGCTGTCTTAGGAATGTCTTCTTTACGAACCGGTATTTGATGGTAAGCTTTGTTAAGATCAATCTTGGAGAATACCCTTTTGTTGTGTAAAATGTAGGTGAAGCCATGTAATCGTGGAGTGGGATATGCGTCCAAAATCGTGTTTCCATTGAGTAATCGGTAATCACCTACGATTCTGATGTCACCGTTTTTCTTGTCGACCACATGTATCGGCGAAGCCCACGGACTCTTACTGGGTTGTATAATACCGAGTTCGAGCATTGTCTCGATTTCCTGTTTAACTTTTTTGTACTTGTCCGGAGCAAGGGGTCTAGGTCGGCAGTGAACGGGGGGGCCTTTTGTCTCAATATAGTGCTCGACGCTGTGTTTTATGGCTTCCTTTCCGAAAACGGACGGCTTTGTTACGTTGGGGAAGGAGGCTATTATCTCACCAAATGGGTCGCCGGCGCAGACGGTTTTTATTGTCGGTTGATCGGACGATATTGCTGTAGTTTTCACGTGGAGTTCCGTTGTACCATCGATTAGACGTCGATTCCTCAGATCCACGAGCAGGTTATGATACTCCAAGAAATCTGCGCCTATTATAGGCATCCGCACGTTCGCCTCCACGAAACTCCATTTGTATGGCCTTCTTAGTCCGAGATCGAGAGTTAGTGACTTCTCACCGTATGTGGTTATCGCCGACCCGTTTGCCGCGTATAAAACATAATCCGAGGGTGAGCCTTTGTTCCTACTCAGTACCGAGATGTCTGCTCCGGAGTCTATGAGAAAATTTATGCCCGAGTTGCGGTCGGTTATATAAAGGCGTTTGGAATTTTCCAATGTGCAGACCTCCGCCTTAGGCTGCACTGCGTCTAGTTTTCCGATTGCATTTTCGTCTGGTCCTTCCACGCGCATGGCTGCTCACATTTGTTGGCCTTCTCGCGGAATGTATGGTGGTACCAGCATAGCCAGCCGGCCTTCTGTTCCGATGCACCTGTACGCGAGCTGGATCTGTACCTGTGTGCCGGTGTTCGCGAGCGGGGACGGTGCGGGCGTCGCTGTTGAGCCTGCTCATCGCGTATCGAGGCGATTTCGGCACACATGCGTGCCATTTGTGTGGCGAGAGCGGCGACTGACGCCTGCATTTCACATGACTGTGATGCGACAGGTGCAGGTGCAAGTTCGTTCACCTGAGTGCAGCGTGTGTTTTCAAGGACGCTGTCTGCAATGACGGCTAGGTCTTCTAAACTCTCCTTGTCGCTTACTGCCAGGACAGCGCGTACAGCCGTCGGGAGGTGACCGGCCCACAAGAATTTAAGGGCGTCGTCGCTCACCTTATCTCGTGCCAGGTCCCGCATACGTCGGAGGAGCTGCGACGGTCGTTGGTCACCCAACTGCATTTCTCCGAGCAGTTTTTGAAACTGCCGGAGTTCCGAGTCTGCATTTGCGGAGATTAGACGCGCTTTCAGCGCATCGTACCTGCGCTCTGGCGGAGGTGAGGTGAGCAGATCGCTCACCTGTTGCAGGTCGGGGAGCTGCAATTTTGCGATGACCGTCTGCCACCGTTGGTCGTCGCTCAGCCTCTGCGAAGCCGTGATGGCCTCAAACTGTATAAACCACAGTTTAGGTTGTTGCCGCCAAAACTCTGGAATGCGGCTTGACACCGACAAAGCCGCCAATTCACCTGTCGCCCCACACGGTGTTGCATCTTGCGCCACTAAGTGTGCATGCTCTCCGTCGTTACTCATGATTCCCAGTCTCTACTCAAACTAAATGTCACTTAAAACACTGAATGTCACTAAAACACTAGATGTCCACAATTAACTCGCGCGCGAATCACGTCGGTAGGTCACCAGTTGTGGCACTTTAGCTACTATATGCGAGTGTCCTATGTAGGGTGTTAGTGTTTAAGGTCCAAATGAAACACTATGATAGCTGTGTATAAACGTGTAATAAAACGACTGAGAATTATTATTGACTCAAAGCGACTATACTTGACTCCGTGGTGTGATCGACTGCCAGGGCGGCGGGCCGAGGCGAGCGCGGACGCACGCCGCGCCAGAGGGGCGCGGGGTGCGGTAACCGCGTCGCATCGGACCGATGTGTCGTGTCCGGCACAAATACTAATCTTACTGTGTCGATCAATTTTGCAATCAGTTCGATAAATGCAACCTTTTATTGATTACTGTTATCTCACATTCATTTTCAAAAGTAAAGGTGATGAAAACATTTTTTTTTTTCACAATTATTAAAGACCCTTTGATTGATTTTTTCAACTGACCCATCTGGCAACCCTGGCTCTGAGGAATGCGCTAGTGCTGCGCTGCTACCTAATAATCAGTGATATGTCGATAAATTACACTAGAGCAAAAAAAAATAAATATATATATAAATGTTTTTTACATATTGCGCCGATTGCGCACGCACTTGTAGGTAGGTAGTAACGCTATCCATGCGCGTGCGAAAGACGTCAAGGTCAGCACTACACTTAGGCTTGCCAGATCTGATGTTAGCCTTCCCGCGACATACTACCTGCAGTCCTTCATATAAAGTGGAGAATTGAATGACTAATATTTTTCTGTTATAATTTTACGTGAGCGAACAACTTTAGTAAGTAACTCATTCAAATTGATTATTAAAGTACATGCCGAATTCTTTGCGCGACGTCGAAGTCGTGTGTACACACATATTTTTCATCCCGGGACAACTTGCACTCCCCGGGACAACTTGCACTCCCCGGGACAAAATGACCCTTCGCCCGGGACACGGGACATTGTAGCCTGGCCATGGAGGAGTACTCTTTTCTATTCTGTGGCCTGGCGCGGGACAATCCCGGAAATCCCGGGCAGCTGGCAAGCCTTACACTGCTGGCGCGCGCGGGGAGGTGTGTCGACGGAGGGGGGAGGTGCTCCCGGTCCTGCGCAGGCGCACCTCATACATACCGCAAATGCACTCAGATCGTAGGGTGGATTTTATGAAAAATCACTAACCCAACTCCAGCCCCGCGATTTTATCTAAATTAGTGAATTTTCTTACAAATAAGTAATCCTAAAACGTAATTTATTTAATCTATTATTAGTATTAAAGATTAAAACCACAAAAATATAGCATCTTACCTTCGTAAACTGACTTCCCAAAGATCGGGTCGGCCGTTCTCTTGACCGTTTTTTGAGAGAAAAGCACTCTCTTTCGGCCTCGGTGACTACTAATGCTCGTGTGAATTGTAATTGACGTATCGGGGTAATATTGATCTTAAAACTTAGAGGATTAATTACTGGAGTTGTGACTCCATTAAAAAGTTTTAGATTGTTTATCTTTTTTAGTAAAGCAAAGCAAAAATGTTTTGGGGGCCGGTATTAGGAGGGGGGCCGGAGTTAGGCATATCCACCCTACGCGTACAATAATTTTACAATTTTGCAGTAGATCCCCGATTATCCGGTTTCGGGTTATCCGGCCCTCCGGTTATCCGAACAAGTATTTTCATCGATAACTTAGTCTTGCCTTGCTGGGCACTCAAACTGTCGCAAGACGGCATATCGGACACATGGGCGGGAGATAGGCACCCGTCAGGCCGATATGGCATTCGCAACCCCCCTGTGTTCATGGGCGTCATTAGACACCTTTTTAGTGGCCCGGTGTCACATTTCGCGCATTCTATAAAAAAAAATTATGGAATCGATCGACCAAAAGGTTGGTGCCAAGAATTTCTTCTCCATTCGCATTCAGTATCCCAATTTCTCGCCAAAGGTTGACTGGAAAAAATTACTTATCATTTGTGATATTGATAAGTCCGCCTTTGCACGCTATTGTACTTTGGTTTCTCTGTTTATTATTATTTTATATTTATATTGTTCTTATACTATAAACTATTAAACTTAAACTATATACAGTTTTGTGTGCAATAAAGAATCTCAATATATATCAATCTATCAAATTTGAGGTAGGTACATACCTACTGTCGTAAAAACTTCAAACACTATAGTCGACAATTTACAGGTACCCAAATCATGACACCTTCCCCAAAATGGTGTGGAGCATCGGCCGCTTGGGTCTGGAGATGCTCAACGCCACTCCCCTGTATTCTTTCGCCGATTCGTGGGGTTTCAAAGATACTCACGGCAACTGGACGGGTGTCATACATGATGTGGCGACAGGAAGATCTGTTTTGGGTGAGAATCTTTATGCAATGTTCAATACTGACTATTTTAAACCCCGAATGCGTGTTAGTCGGTAATTTAATCACTGCTTTATACAAGTTATTTACACCCTAAGAGCTATTATAGTGAGTCGCCTACCTACCTGGTTTAACTTTGTCTTGAATTGCTGCGTCTGTCTGTCATATCATAAATCAGCACATGCGTGTCTAGGCAGTAGCAAACGTTTTTGTAAAGTACACTAAGTGCACATTGAAAAAAATTCCAGTGAAGTTTCTTGTCAGTTCTTCTTCGCTGTGATAATCGAATACGATAATAATAAATGACAAATCTGAGCGCAGTGTACTGCCGATAGATGCTAAATAAACAATAAGCAATACCTACACAGTTGTATAATTTTATCAAAATGTTAGGTTTACTTATAGCTACAAAGATTTATTAATTTCTGGATCACTGGATGAAGCACTCTGAAGAGTTCATGATCCGTATATGACCTATTCTAGTATATAAGGTGTTTGCATACTAACTAAAAATATATTTGGAGGACCAGATAAGTACCCATCATAATAAACGCAAAAACCATTATATTTAAACGAGTTTTTTTTAGGATTCGTTTTCGAAAAATTTAACAAGGCATCTCTATGCTCTAACAACGTTTTCCACTAGGTACCTAAACAGCTGATAATTTGAGGTCATTGACTCTCATGGCCGCGCGCCACGCCGCGGTGCGCCCCATGCGCTCAATGTCATGACATTCAGCGCACGGGATATGAAACAGACTTATTTTACTATGACGGGGTGCCGCGCGCTGTTTAGGTACCTAGTGGCATGTTTTCATAGTAAGAGTAATTAATTAATTATACATGTTTTGTTAAATTTCTCGAAAACTACCTAATGCAAAGTTTTTTTCTCCTTAACTTATTTTTTATTATTGTATGAGGCCCTTGTCAAAATATTTGCAGTTAGTATAGAAACGCCTTACACTTAAACTACTATAACGTATCAACTGATTTTCTGCTTTGAATTCTTCGTCAAGGATATAATATTATAGCTCGTGTTTTTCTTAAATCAAGTTAATTTGTGGTGAATTCAGTATTTAGGTCCTGATATGGTATTATAGACGGCACATTCGTGAGTAATAAACAAACGAACAGAGACGATAGACAATACTTTGAAAGTTCTAATGCGGTCTACGAAGAAGATAAGATCGCTGAACATTGACCCAAATTACGCCATCCTCAGGAACCAGCTGCCTCTTCACTCGAGAGCGCTTCGAAGTGATCGACTTCGTCGCAATGGTGGCTCCTGTGAAGCTGCGATTCATCATGCGCCAGCCACCTTTGTCCTACGTCTCCAATATCTACACTCTGCCCTTCTCCATCGGAGTCTGGCTGTCGACCATCGTGTGCGTCTTTGCCTCTGCTGTCGCTTTGTTGTTTGCTTCGAAATGGGAGGCTTTTTTGGAAAAGGTGATCTCAGATAACCCTTCGTTGACCCCAATTCCGATCATAATTAACTAGATGCTAGAAAGAGAGACCGGGAAAGAATGAAAGAGAGAAGAGAAGAGAGAAGACAAGAGAGAGGGGGAAGAGGGAGAGAAAGAGAAGAGAGTGATTGTGACAATTATACAAGTACATAAATGTGGGAAATCCATTTTTATTACAGAGTCCGAATCAATTAAGTGGAAGTGCAACAGATGTCTTCTTGTTGGCGATGAGTGCTGTTTGTCAGCAAGGATGCATCTTGGAGCCTAGAAAGGCTTCAGGTAAGCTTACTTAACATTTGCCTTGCTCGGCCTATAGCCTAAACAATAAACAGTGTATGCTAATCAACCCTAATTTCCTTCCTCAGTTCTCAAATAACTTGGTGTTTAATATTCCTTCTCATTCCAGTATAGCAAATTCCGAGTCAAACTTTCAAAATTCTTGTAGAAATGTTTTTCATCTGTGATCTAAAAAATAGTTCCTTAGGAAATATGTAATTCTAATTTATAACGTAACTATTAAATTTAAATGTATTTTACATATATTTCGTATTACTGTAACTATTGAATATTATAAGTACCTATATTTGGTTCCGCCTTTCACCTAGGTAGCATTTATCATATCCTAAAGGTAACTGGTAGAAAATATTATGTTACTTGAGTGCAATAAATAAGTATATATATATATATACTTATAAAAATACAAATACAAGTAGGTACTACCTAGAATTTATTGGATTGAGCAAGAACGCCCGTACGAAATAAAGACTGGTTAAAATATGCAGTTTGTATTGTGACCGGGTTGACTGGAAAAAAAATCCTAAGGAAATAAGTCCACCCATCCTACACATTTAGTTGCATAAAGCGTAATTTTATTATTTCGAAGAAGTGTGGAATGCACAAAATAAAATAATACGAACCCAGCAAACATTGGCGCACAAGTTAATTCTACAGTGACAAAGTATTTCCTACTCAGGTCGCGTAATGACGCTGATACTCTTCCTGGCTCTGATGGCCCTGTACATCGCATATTCGGCCAACATAGTGGTCCTGCTGCATGCGCCCAGTAACGCAATCAACAACCTTCAGGATCTTTACAACTCTAAGGTCACAATTGCTGCCAACGATCTGGTGTACAACAGATATTTGTTTCAGGTAAGTTGATGGAGTGGGGACGAAAGTATTTTTTTATATGAAAACCGGTTTGGGTGGCTGTGTCGAGGAACTACTGGTACCCGAAGCAACCAAATCCATCTCACCTCGCGCGACTACGCTCAGTGATGAGACACCATACTAGCGCAGACTTGCGTTGCGGACTATGGAAGCGCTATCCAGGATATTAATATGATATAATATGAAGACTCCCAGATTGAAAGTATCGGGAAACGCTATCCCCGATAGACAATTCCAAACCCAAGCGATGCGACAGTCGAACGATTTTGAGAAATGACGGGTTCTCAAAAGCTGAATGTGGCCGAATGGCATCAACAAAGGGGTCTTCAGTTTCTCTTCGACGAATAAGTTGGATGGCAAGGAATAGGGATGCATGTTCCTCCGAGCAGCGTCCTTGATAGTACCTACCTGTAGAACAGACTGAGTGACCCTATAAAATTTTCTCCATGGTAGGCCGAAAGGATAAGATTGTCAAAGATTTGTTTATCATTGTAGAACGAAAAGGGGCTAAGACGTGCGATCTACGAGAAGAGATTAGCACCACCAGGTGGCAAGTCTAACTATTATCACATCGATGAAGGGGTGAAACGTCTTCGACAGGTACTTACTATTACGTTATGTATCTACTAAATTGATTCTATTAGATGCATTTCAGTCAAAGCCAAGTTGGTTCATAGAGTTCTACAAAGGATCAAATAAAGGCAGACGATATTGCTGGATCTCCTATAGTGACTACGCAGTTTTAAAAGAATCTCTCTCCGTTCCGTCCGTTCGTCCTACCGACGACGCCTTCTGTCCTGTCCTGTAATCAAGTCGGATCCCGCGCACTCAAAACTACTTCCGTTCTTTGCCGGCAGCTGATGTTTCTATAAAGATATAGAAACAATAGTTCAATATCTGTAAGCATATAGGTACCCAAGCTCATGTTGTTTCGGTGTGTCAGGGTTTGTTCGCCTTCCATTCTATCACTGATCCGGTTTATCGACTCATCGAGGAGACGTTCTTAGAGTCGGAGAAGTGTGACCTGGTGGAAGTTGCCTATCTAGAAGCGATCGACCCCTGGCTGCCAATGCAGAAAGAATCACCTTACAAGGAACTGTTTCAAGTTGTGTAAGTCTTTCAAGTGTGTAAGGACATTTAATTTTCTATGCTTTTGTGTAGTTAATTGAAATAGTTAGTAAAGTAAAGTTAAACAATCCTGACCCTTCGAGTCATAGATCATTCCGACGTAAGTTCCGACGAGTTCCGACTGAAGACAATGGGGCTAACCAATAAAACTATTGAAGCGGCACTAGGCAGGAACGAACATAGATTTTTGTTGTCGATTTGGAATATTGGGAATACACTTAGGGCCTCTGTTATAGAATAGTATAGTTTATAGTAAAAGCTATGTATAACTAACACTAAAGGTTATTCAATCGATAAAAGTCTATAGTATTTTTATCGACTACAATCACTGAAGCGTGCAACTCTCAAGCGTTACTTCGCACTGACTTAAAAAAACCTAACTATAGGTAGGTAGGTTACACTCCTACGTATCATTTGAATTTTACAATGATCGATCAGTGATCACTTTCTGACTATGTGTTCCAGATTCAAACAAATTCAGGAGGCCGGAATTCCAAGCGCCATCATCAAGAGACTGCGTGTACCTAAACCCAAGTGTCCTGGAACTATCAGCTCCTTCAACAGTGTTGGCATAACAGAGTTCTATCCAGCGGTCTTGTTTATGATGTATGGTTTTGGTTTGGCTGTGGCCATATTGGTTTTGGAGATCATAGTTTATCGAGTGTGAGAACATTTTCAACTTTTTTCTATCCGTTTGCAAATATGTAAGTAGATTTTATTGATGTTACTCAACGTCAGTTCGTTTTTTTTTTTTCAGAATAAAGAAACGACGAGATGAGAAAGTGTTTACTTTCAAGATAAAGAAATAGGTCCACTTCACAAAGAATAAAAATACTCATCGATAAAAGAAAGCACCAATTTATAGTAGAATATGATATGAGAAAGGTTTAATAATAAAAAAAAACTAAAAAATCTATAAAATAAAAAAAAACTTTAATAAAATATTTTTGAAGCCGGCCTAATAAATTTGAGTTTGAAACTGTCATCCCAGATACTTGCTAGCTTTTTCTTTCAAATGGCACACATCTCGATTTCGCCAAATCATAAACGAAAATTTGCAAACGGGTAGAATCGAAAAACTTTTTTTTTGCGATTGTCTTTTTATGACAATATAATCGCAAACTGACAAAGGATTTTTTTTAAATTCTTAACGCAAGAGACGATCAAACGAATATCCCATTCAGTTAACAGACTGGAAGTCGATGGCGTCATCATGTCAGGAGTAGGTACTCAAGAGCCATATTAAACTCTTCTTCTCTTTCTTCGTTGCTTCTTGCTTGCGTCCTGTCCAGTCAAACCAACTTGTTTTCGATGTTGCCTTGGGTTTCGTTTCATTGTAAAACATTCATATCGTCGTACTGGGTCGGTGGATATACTAGTGGAATAATGCGGTTTATGCAAATTGCCGTTCACTAATATGCATGCAAGGTGTTTTCTGGTCAGATCATACCAGGGCAGGCCAGGCTACTGATGGGTCGATCCCGGGATTGAATCTTTATGGGCGGGATTTTATCATAAAAACCAGGATTTAATCCTATTCTAGGACCAAATGAGGATTTTATGTTTTAAGGTTAAGTATGTGAAGTTGTTCTGTAATATGAGCGAAATTTTATCATAAAGTCCAGGATTTATTCCTATTTTAAGATCGAAAGGATTTTATGTTTTTATCTAGCTTTTGCCCGCGGCTTCGCTCGCGTGAAATTCGTATTTCAAAAGAAGAAACTAAATCATTAAGGGCGAGGCCGAAGGCTGAGCTGCGTTCAGGTTAATGATAAACCTTCTCGAATAAAGTATGTTTTTAACTAGCTTTTGCCCGCGGCTTCGCTCGCGTGAAATTCGTATTTCAGAAGAAGAAACTAAATCATTAAGGGCGAGGCCGAAGGCTGAGCTGCGTTCAGGTCAATGATAAACCTTCTCGAATAAAGTATGTTTTTAACTAGCTTTTACCCGCGGCTTCGCTCGCGTGAAATTCGTATTTAAAAAGAAGAAACTAAATCATTAAGGGCGAGGCCGAAGGCTTAGCTGCGTTCAGGTTAATGATAAACCTTCTCGAATAAAGTATGTTTTTAACTAGCTTTTGCCCGCGGCTTCGCTCGCGTGAAATTCGTATTTCAAAAGAAGAAACTAAATCATTAAGGGCGAGGATCTCGTTATGAGCCACGCAAGTTTGTAACGAGTTTTCACGAGTCGTATTTGTGAGTGGTCATTGCAAGGGATCGCTTTGACTATCCGCTCTGATCTGATGACATTACATCTCTGATTACATTACACAAGTAGTATTAAGCGGCGGGTGGCCGAGTTTTTGGGCATCGGGTTCTCATGCAAGAGGTCCGAGGTTCGAATCCGGTCGGTGTGTACCAATGAGTTTTTTCTGACGAACAAATTTACGTGCATTCTTACACCTGCTGCTTCACCGTTTAGAACTGGTGTAAAACTAGGTACCTTCCCTTGCCCCTTACGAAGTTGTAGGCTCAAATTGTAGCCGACTGGGTTAGTACCACCGTACTGGATGTAAGATGGCCGCATAGCAGGCTCGGCTGTGTTCTCTTCTAGTTCAGTATATCCAGCAATCCAGGGAAGTCTCCGGTATGCACGGGCACCTACCTTCTCGGAGGTGATATTGGCTGGTCGGAGAATGTGCTTAGGCCCCTTCGACTCAGGCGACCGGATTACATAAAACATTATTATTTTTAGTAACTATTATAGTTTACTAGCTTTTGCCCGCTCTCGTGAAATTCGTATTTCAAAAGAAGAAAGTAAGTTATAAAGCGAGAAGGTCGAAAGCTGAGCTGCATTCAGGGTAATGATAAACCTTCTCGAACAAAATATGTAACTACTGACTAGGCCGAAGGTCGAGCTCCTTTCAGGTAAACGTTATTTTTCTCGAAGAAACTAAGTTACCTATACCTAAGGCGGAGCTCCCTATAGGTAAACCATATACTTTTTCAAAGAGGCCGACGAGGCCGAAGGCCGAGCTGCGTTCAAGTAAATGATAATCTTTCTCAAAGAAACAAAGTTAATGCCCTGCCGAACGCCGAGTTGCGTTCGCGTAAACGATATTCTCGCCCTTATTTACTTACTTTAATCGAGAAATATATCGTTAACTTGAACGAAGCTCCGCTTTCGGCCTCTCCCTTAGTTACTTACTTCGAAAAGGTACATGTTTCGTATCGGTGATGTCATATTTAGTTTACATGTATCCTAACTTGTACCATAAGTATAGGATAAAAAAATTAGGATCGAATCAAATTAAAATTTTGGCTTTCTATAGTATGGGGAGTGCGTTTTTATAGGCACCCGCCCGCGCGCCGCGCCGCCTGCTCCGCCGCGCCGCCCGCTCCGCCACGCCCCGCCGGCTCGCTCATATCTGATACCTACTCGCGCTAAATGGCGCGCGAAACATTTCAGTTTGGGAACCACATCTTAGCATAACCGGAACTGAATTTTATTTAGCTTATCCTCTGTGTCGTATAGTATAGGATATAACATCCTTTTACGATGTTTCATCGAATTCAGATGATCGGTTTAAGAGTTATGGTGGAACATACATACACAGAAAAAATTTCTAAAAATCGTCAATTTAGCTTTAGTGTCATACATAGAGTCTTATACCTCAGTATCTCATAAAACAAAGTAACTTACTCTATGACCATCCCTTACAGATTTATTATTAGTATTGATTTAAAAATATTAGTAGATTATGACCTCAAATCGTTATTTTTTAACCGACTTCAAAAAAAGGAGGAGGTTCTCAATTCGACTGTATGTTTTTTGGTCAAACATGATCGAAATTGGTAGATCTACCAAAAAATCGGTACCTAACTTTTCACACTGTCACGGTCACTGAACAGACTCGATTACCGACCTTTTTCCTCTCTCACATCACGGCGAAATGTATGCGCGCTCAAACGACCACAGATATTGATTATTTTGTGAACATAACTAGGGAATCATGTATTCAAATTAAAACCTGTCGAGACATTATTTATTTAGTTATAGGAATTCATCCAGTAAAACAATGATCTACATACCTACTACCATATTATGCCTAGTACTAATGAAAACAACTCATTCACGATGTTGAAATCTAATATTAAAATAAAATCCTATTTCGTAGGATCGAATGAGGAACCTTCCCCAACTTTCCCAATAAAATCCCTATAAAGTCTCAAATAAGGATTCGGTCCCAAATGGGATTGAATCCTTGCCCATCAGTAGGCCAGGCATTCTCTAACGTCCTACCGTCAACGTCAGTGACGCTGACTAGTTATGTCTCTGTCTAGTTCATATAATTAGACAGAGACATAACTAGTCAGCGTCACCGACGTTGACGGTAGGACGTTAGAGAATGCCTGCCCAGGCTGCTCCTTTCTTGACGGGTTTGTGTCCTTTCACTCTTAACTAAAATATGTCATGCAAGTGAATAAAATGTCAGTTGGTGGCTGAGCGTGTTTGGCACGCCCACACAGACAGACGTCGAATTTTACGCTGTAGCATGTCGGCGCGCCGGCCCGCCTCCCGCCGCCGGAAAACATTATTTTTGCATTTCATGCTATTGCGAGAATTACATACAACAGACGAGTAAAATGACATCAAACGAGGTTGTATGGTTGATAAATGACATTTGCCTATCCCGAAAATGGACGAATCCAACAATCACAAATGAATCAAACTATGGCCTGCATAATAATAAATGGCGAATACCATAACAACAACAACAATGAGTCAAAATAATCAAATGTCAATTTTCCTAACCTGTCGTGTGAACCTGTGCCGGACTAGAAACGCGAGCGAACGGACGATTGTTTTATTTATAAACTTTCGAAATAAATAATGTTATGATCAAGCAACCGCAAATTGCCTAAATCGCCCCAAACATGGACGCTCAGAAGCACATCGAACGCGACATGGCTTCCCTCGGCTGCACCGACAGAACCAAAATTGCACTCGCGCTTCGTTTGTACTTGGAACTGGTGGACGTCCAAAGGGCTCACGATGTGGAGTACTGTTACAGCGCAGAGCTCGATCAGCTGTACTGCTTGGCGCGCGCTGGGAAGGGAGAGAGAGTTAGACTTTATGTACCGCGCGCGGCGGGCCAGGGCGTCACGCCGAAAGAACTGAAAAACCTACAGTTACAACTGTGCACTGTGGAAACAGGCCCTAGTGTTAACCTCGCGTTCATCGAAGGTGATTCCACCATGGTGAGCCTGTGTTTTAGTATTTGAACCTGTCCGTAGGCTTATAAAAGCCTACGGACTGACGCCGTCCGTCTGTCCTACTTTTAAAGGGCTGTATCTTTTGAGCCGTAATAGGTAGCTGGTTGAAAATTTCATAAAATATGTGTTATGGCGAATATTCTACAGTTAGTAACATTTTTTAACCGGTCTGAATGGGCACCTGTGCCCATTCACGCCCCTCTTGAAGGACCCGAGACTGTATTTGGGGGGAAATATATGTTCAAGAAAGAGTGTTCCAGAGTTTACCGGTTCTGTAAAGATCTGCAGAACCGATGAGTACGCATCCGCTGTAAGTCCAGCATTTATGAATGCAATCCCAAGTGCGTGTGGTGCGGAGATGGAAAGGGGGCGGTGTGATCATGTTAAACAGCATTTCCGAGCACTTCCCTCTCGGAATAAGCGATAGAACAAACTTAGGGAGCCGACATCTCTGAAGAGTTGCAGCGGTTCTAGAAGACATGACAGATGTCAGAGTGGCTCGAATAGTGCTTATTAAAAATAAATCTCTATTTCTTCTGTTTAATCTGTTGGCTATAATAATTGGTTATAATAATGCTCTTACACTCTAAACTTACACACTCCCAGTGTCCCAGACTGACTAACTAAGCAGCGGGTGGCCGAGTGGTTTGTGCATCGGCTTCTCATGCGGGAGGTCCGAGGTTCGAATTCGGTCGCCGTGTACCATTGAGTTTTTTCTGACGAAAAAATTTACGTGCATACCTACACCTGCTGCTTCATCGTGTAAAACTGTAGGTCCCTTCCCTTGCCCCTTACTAGGTGGGAGGCTCAAATTGTAGCCGACTGGGTTGGTACCACCGTACTGGATGTAAGATGGCCGCATAGCAGCCTCGGTTGTGTTCTCCTCTAGTATAGTATAGCCAGCAATCCAGGGACATCTCCGGTATGGCACCTACCTTCTCGGAGGTGATATTGGCTAGTCAGAGCATGTGATTTGGCCCCTCTCACTCAGCCACCCATACGGGATTACATAAAAAAAAAAAAAAAAATTAATAAATATATATAAACACTCCAGGTGATATACAACTTCTCCGCCGGCCTCCCCGACTCGTCACCGCCGGCCCCCGGAGCGCGTCGCGCGCGCTCCGAGCGACGCAGCCTCATAGACAGCGAGCTGCGCAAGCGGAGAGACAACATCCTGCGCGAAGCCTTCGACGGAGGCGACGTGGACGATAATGATGTTGAATTAACAATATTGTGAATTTATGTCTTGCGTTGATTTTGCGTTGACAACACAATGTTGGGAAACCTACGCCCTATTGTCGGTGACGATCAGTTCGACCACTGAAGCTGACTATATGTAGGTCCCTTATACCTATACTAGGTGGTAGGGTTTAACTCGACCGGATTGGTAGCACCGCACGGAATGAAAGGTCGGTCTCGAAGCGGCCATGTAAATAGTTTTGTGTTTCTGTCAGGTTCAATGTAGACAGCATGACCAAAAGGGAAGCACTGATATGCCACCTAGTTGACCAAGGTGTTATGCGCTGACACCACAGGTGCAGTAGGTTATGTAGACAAAAATTTTTTTTTTGTTCGACTAGTTGACCCGTCTTCAACGATATGATTCATACTATTTTGTGATTGTTGCGTGGTGCATATTAGTTTATTCGTTAGTCAGCAGGCTAGGTGGTGATGAGTTTGATGCGAAATGATAATTGTGATTAAATGTCGGCTTCCCGCTCGAATCCCCGTCTCCCTGAACTGATTAAATGAAGTCATTGAAAGTTCTATCAATAAGAAAATCGTGTAGCACATGTTTTTATTGTTTTTCATATTTATTAGAGACAAGCTGTGCCCGCGGCTCCGCCCGCTCTCATATTTCACTTCACTGCTAACCTCATAAGCCATTTAACGTGATAGTAAGTAGCCTATAGTTGATGGGAAGAATCAAGCTATCCGTAGAATTTTGTTTTATTAAAATCGGTTCAGTGGTTCTCGAGTTATAAGCCGACAGACAGACATACACTCAAGACACTCAGACAGAAAGCAGACGTTGGATTTTATTATATATTATTAGAGAAATACTAATTTAAAAATAGGAAAATAAAACTGATTTCATTATGTTTTTCTATTTTTATTACTTGTAATTCCATATTCGTGATGTGTGAAGAGTATGGTTTTCCACACAGTTTAAAACTTTTTAAATAAAAATATTTGCGATCACGAAGCCTCCATAATTATTACTGGCCACAAAGATTGCAACAGATTATATTTAAAAAAAAAAGAAAACAAAACTATTCTCAAGTGTCAAAGTGACTTTACTGTATTCGATCGGCGTTATATGTACGCATATTACTTTACTCTTTGATGTACGCTCTTTTTCTTATCTTTTTGCTCAGTTTATACCTGAATATACAACCATGCCTATAACTGACATCAACGACCCAAGGGTGATCAAGTTCTTGAACGAGAGCTATGCCACTGAAAGTAAGCTTCGAATTCGTTGGTTCAATGTGAACGCGGAGAAATTGTACAAGGCCGCTGGAAGTGGGCAGGAATTGAAGAATATCAGTGTAGCCGATGTGATCACGGCATCAATTCTACCTGTAAGTCCGCATTTGATCAAAATGTGAAAATTTTTATTTAAATCATAGCATTTGCCCGCGGCTTCACTCACGTGAAATTCGTATTTAAAAAGAAGAAAATAAGTAAGCCCGCTACCGTACCTTTTTTTCATGAAACAGTTCGGTTTGTATGGGAGCGACATCTTAGCGTAACCGAAACATAATTTTACTTAGCCTATCCTGTGTCCCGTATAGTAAACACATTTTACTATACGGGACACAGGATAGACTAAGTAAACTAAGATCCACACCTTCTAGTACTAAGTTTCATTGAATTCGGATGATCGGTTTAAAAGTTATGGAGGGACATATATAGGTACATACGTATACAGAAAAGATATTTTCTAAAAATCTTCAATTTGGTTTTAGTATCATACATAGAGTCTACAAGCGCAATATCTCGTAATACAAATTAACTTACTCCATGACCATCCCTTACAGATTTATTATTAGTATTGATTGGTGAGCAGCTAGTAGCCAAGCTGTAAAATTATTGCCTAATTGCCTATATGCCCAATGCGAAGGGCATTGGATTCACGTGCCCGTCATATTTCCTGCCTGTATCAGACTTTCTGGGTTTATTCAAGTCCTCAACTTTAAGAGCACAACGTGACTTAAGGGTCAGAAAATGGCTAGCTCGTACTACTTCTGGAAAAGCGTATGTAAAAAAACCAGCCAAGTGCGAGTCTATACAGGGTGTCCCAGAAACCGACGATAATCCTTTAACAGGAGATAGGGCTGGTAATTACCTCTCAAAATATCTAATTTTAGGTTTAGTAAAAATTGCTTAGTTTTTGAGATATTGTCATTTTTGTAAAAATCCAAAATTTTCTCCCTCGGCTCATTTTTTTAAATGCCACGAGTACAAATGTAAGATTTTCTTAAATCTAGTTTTTATCAAATATTCCCGAAAAGTAAGGCTTTCACACGGTATAATTTATTTTTTTATGTTTAATCCTGTTTAGCTGAAAAAGGACTTAAGAGCCACATGTTAAAAAAATTTCAGCCTCATCCTTTGAGTTTGGCCCTTCGCGGTGAAAAAAAAATATTACTACACTAAAGTGGCATTATGCAAAAAAAATACGCCCATCTAATGTAGTTTTTAAAATGGTACATCACTTACCGCTTTGCCCAATAATTTATGAGATATTGTTATTTAACTGCAAAAAGACCTCGGAATTTGATAACTGTTCTACCAACTACGAATTGGAATAAAATAAACACTTGAAGTAAATTGGTCTTTATTAACCTGTTAAAGTAGATGTTCAAATTGTTTACCACCTGCACAAATGCTAGCTCGACATCTTCTCACAAATGCCCGGTTGATGCGTCGAGCATGTACTCGATGCAAGTGCAGATACGTCCACCTATGCTATGTAAATAGTTTGTGTTTTCCGTCCAGTTGACTATAGTCGGCACGACCGAAGGGAAGCACTGACGTGGCACGAAGTTCACCCGGTGTTATGGGCTGACATCACGGATGTTGTAGGTGATGTAGCCAACCATGTCAGTTTACATAAAAAAAAAGTTTCTGTAATTCTTTCTTTGAGCTCTATCAAGTTTTCCACCGGTTTCCCGTAAACTGTTTCTTTTAAATAGCCCCAATAATAAAGATCTAACGGATTTAAATCCGGTGATCTAGACGTCCGTTCTATCTGTGGGGACGCAAGTGGCTAGGAGGCAAGAAGACGTCCGTTGAATAGTAGAGGCTTTAAACGGGCGAATTATCTTGAGTTTCTGAAACAGGAGCTTCAGAGCCTTTTAGAAGATGTACCTATTGGCCATACGGAGGTGGTTGCAAAATGATGGCTGCCCAACCCATTATGCTAGAGAAGTGCGTAATTTTTTAGACCAAGCATATCCCCACAGATGCATCGGAGGTGGATGTATCTGCACTTGCATCGAGTACTTGCTCGACGCATCAACCGGGCATTTGTGAGAAGATGTCGAGCTAGCATTTGTGCAGGTGGTAAACAATTTGAACATCTACTTTAACAGGTTAATAAAGACCAATTACTTCAAATGTTTATTTTATTCCAATTCGTAGTTGGTAGAACAGTTATCAAATTTCGAGGTCTTTTTGCAGTTAAATAACAATATCTCATAAATTATTGGGCAAAGCGGTAAGTGATTTACCATTTTAAAAACTACATTAGATGGGCGTATTTTTTTTGCATAATGCCACTTTAGTGTAGTAATTTTTTTTTTCACCGCGAAGGGCCAAACTCAAAGGATGAGGCTGAAATTTTTTTAACATGTGGCTCTTAAGTCGTTTTTCAGCTAAACAGGATTAATCATAAAAAAATAAATTATACCGTGTGAAAGCCTTACTTTTCGGGAATATTTGACAAAAACTAGATGTAAGAAAATCTTACATTTGTACTCGTGGCATTTAAAAAAATGAGCTGAGGGAGAAAATTTTGGATTTTTACAAAAATGACAATATCTCAAAAACTAAGCCATTTTTACTAAACCTAAAATTAGATATTCTGAGAGGTAATTAGCAGCCCTATCTCCTGTTAAAGGATTATCGTCGGTTTCTGGGACACCCTGTATACTATACTAAGTAACATCATCAAAAAATGTGAATCTTGATAAAAATTGTATATAAATTCTATAATAAATTTATTTCCACAGTCACCAATTCCTCGGAGCTCGCGCGCGGACTGTATGTATGTATGTCCACATGATGTCCACACTATATTTTATTCCTAAACAGGGTGTAGACGCACTGAGCATCGCGCACAAGGAGAGTGAAGTAAATCGGCGACAAATTCCCGTGCACGACACAAAAGAGATTTGTGGTATTGATAAGTTGAGGAAAACTCACACAATGAAGGTAAGTAAATACTTTTAATCGAAACATTATTAGACAGATGTGAGCCCGCGAGACGTACTTTGATCTGACTGATGTCATCCAGAGATTACTAATTTAAACATTTTAAACTAAATCTAAATATATAGGATGTTCGGCACATGAACCGAAACATTTTTTTTGTAGGTAAGTGGTGTCATTTGCAACGTTTTGACCCATGGTACCTTTTGTCAGATGTCACGTGGTATCGAGATACGATATTTTTTTTTTATTTTTGAACATTACCAAAATCCCAGCTATAAACCTTTGTAACTTTTTTGTTTATGATTGTAACAGCACGAAGTAAATTTTATTGAATTTTACGATGCATCCTTGTTCTAGAAAAAATATTATTTGATAAAGTTAATACCATGAAAAGGTTTTATGACCTCCCAGAGTCCCGAGAACGAGTAAAACTGTGACAGAATCTTAATTTCTTAATTCATAAAAAAATACTAAAAGCAATTGAGTGCTTCATTTCCTTTTAAGTTCGCTATTTTACGCCCTTTCCAACGATATGCCACATGTCATACAAATAATTTACTATGTGGTCAAAATTAAGGACAGAGACAGAACAGAACGACAACACGGGCACTAATCGGTGGTCGCTTCCCGTATTGAGAGCGTTTTCAAGAGCATTTTCAAATTTAGAACATGTACCGGTCGCGCAGGCACTCTTGCAAATTATCCCTAATTTTGTTGTTCTGTTCTGTCTCTGCGCCTAATTTTGGCCACATAGTGAATTATTTGTATGACATGTGGTATGCCGTTGGAAAGGGCGTAAACTAGCAAACTTTTTAAAAGAAAATGAAGCTATCAATTGCTGTCAGTTTTTGACGTGATGACGTCACGTCTTATAAATTGATGAGCACCGGCTGCACGCACGAAAGCGTGTCACGTTCCATCTGAACCTGTGTGTGCAAGCGAGAGCGCGTAACAAGCGATAGAGAGGCACAATCGGTATAGTCAAAGTTACAATGGAAACGTCTTAAGAAGTAAAACTGTCAAGATCAGACAACATAAGTTTATTGATGGCCAGTCACAAAATGATTAATCTTTCTACTGGAAATAGAAATTACTGATCTTTGATGTATGTACTACGATTATTCCACGTCATCACGTAAAACTATCGTCCGTAAACCGACTTTACAGACAACCAATTTTTTTTTTTATGAATTAAGAAATTATGACTCTGTCATATTTTTACTCGTTCTCGGGACTTTGGGAGGTCATAAGACGTTTTCATGGCATTAACTTCATCAAATAATATTTTTTCTAGAACAAGGATACATCGTAAAATTAAATAAATTTTATTTCATGCTGATAAAATCATAAACAAAAAAGTTTCATTCAGTGCGGTGGTACCAACCCGGGCGGGTTAAACCCTACCACCAAGTAAGATTAGGAGGGAAGGGACCTACAGTTTTACGAGGAATCCGAACCTCGGTCAGCCTCCAACGGTCAGCGGTCACCCATCCAAGTACTGACCGCACCCAGCGTTGCTTAACATTCAATAGCGACAGTTGACTGTCTGCACCACTGAGCTATCGAGGCTGACACCTACCTATGTAGAATTGGTTTTTGTACCTGTTCTTACTCACTATGATATGGATGTTACATTGTTACAATCAATGTGAAAAAAAAAAATTCTCTCCATCAGGATGTGGGGCTAGCTCCGGATCCCGATCCCAAACTAGACAGACCGGATACCGACCTGAGTCTCGATCCTATCATGAGACCAACAGATGTTAAAGACATGGAAATATTCTACAAGAGCAAGCCGGAGTACGGGCGATTACAATATCTTCGGCGCAGAACTAAAATCAGCCCTGAGAATAGGTACGTAAGAGCCGATTTCGCCAACTAACACACTTAAGTAAATATAAGAGCCCGTTAATTAATAATAGCTATCCGTAACTCGTTAAGTATTCTCTATTTTTCAAGAGAGATGGCATGGCTGGCACTACATTGTATAAAATAGCGCCATAATAGTCTTAAAACCAACTGTTTGATAGACAGCTGACGCTATTGATTTGCTATGCATGGCAGATATCAATTTGACTTTTCTTAAATGCCTGTTAGAAAGTAGAATGGCCGAACACCCTGACTTATCTTTAAGTCAGCTTCTAATGACAACATTTCACCTTTGGCGCAACTGACTTTTTTTTTTTTTTTTTTTTTATGGAAACTGACACGGTTGGTTACATCACCTACAACGTCCTTGATGTCAGCCCATAACACCGGGTGAACTAGGTGCCATGTCAGTGCTTCCCCCTTTGATCGTGCCGGCTACACTGAACTGGTCGGAAAACACAAACTATTTACATAGCCGTTTTAACCGACGTTTCATTCAGTGCGGTGGTACCAACCCGGGCGGGTTAAACCCTACCACCAAGTAATATTAGGAGGGAAGGGACCTACAGTTTTACGAGGAATCCGAACCTCGGTCAGCCTCCATCGGTCAGCGGTCACCCATCCAAGTACTGACCGCACCCAGCGTTGCTTAACATTCAATAGCGACAGTTGACTGTCTGCACCACTGAGCTATCGAGGCTGACAAAAGGCGAGGCTGACAAAAACGAGGCTCTGGACTTACCGTCCCGAGCTCATGTGACTTCTGGTTACTTAAGTACTTGTTAGGTCTGTGTTGGCGCAATCGGCCCTAAGTCTTCAAGTCGCAAGTACAGTAGTCACAACGTAAATGTGGGTCCAAAGGTCGAACTAGTGCAGGTACAGTAGTGAAACAATTGAACAAAGAGCGCGACCTTTGGACCCACATTTGTACATTGTGACTACTGTACTGTTCTTGTGATTAAGCAGGGCAAAATACATAGGTACTTTCTAAAGCTGCACACCCATATTCACAACATGCCACGCAATGCAAGTTCGTATCATGTGAGCGCTTCGAGAGAACCTTACGAGCACCCGTTCCTGCTAGTTACCGCGTGCACTCGCTCAACAAGGACTTTATTCCATGCTCATGCTCCTCACACACAATCAAACCATGCATGCACTGCAATCCCTTCACTTTGTGTTTGTCTGAAAAAAAAAAATTATCCGGCACTTCGCGCCAAACACGACACACACACCGCATGTAGGGTGTTGCAGCCCGTGACATGAATCCGTGCAAGAAGTGACGTGCACACTTTTAGAATATGTTGCAATCTTTGTTGCAAGCTTTGTTGCATTGCATTAAGTGCATGTAGTTATTTGTTACAACATTTTTCGAAATCAACTAAGTAGGTACCTACCTACCTATGTATTGTTTGCCATCCCCTAAGCATAGTAAAATGAGACGAGTAAGTTATCTGGAGCCTATTTTTAAAATAACTACCTACGCTGCGCCGAGCAACCAAGGATGTCACACTCACAACACTAACACAATTGACAGGTAGTGCTAGTGACCCCATTATGGTGGAAATGCAATTCCAGAGAGAGAGAGAGAGATAGAAAGAGAGATAGATGAACAGAACCCGAGAGATGGATAGAAAGAGAAATGGATAGAAAGAGAGAGAGATAGAAAGAGAGAGAGAGAGATAGAAAGAGAAATAGAAAGAGAGAGAGAAAGAGTGAGAGAGAGTTTCCATGCTGAGCTGAATCCCGGCAGTCGGGGTGAGCAGAGTAATCGGTGTTGTGCTGCACGAACTCACCGACCACCACGTTTCGCAAAGCATTCCAACAAGATTTAACCGATCAAGCAGCAAGTAAGGCACAAAGACCCACCTCGGTGGAAGTACCGTGCCTAGGTGAGAGGTGGCGAGTCTGTCGCCCTTTAGCACGGCATCTCGTTCTTATCCCTTAGTCGCCTGTTACGACATGTATGGGGAGAGATGCAGTGGGGCTATTATTTTTAAGTACCAGCCCCACATGGTAAAATATAACAGAACAAAAAAAAAAGTGCTCGGCGACCATAACTGACTACGCGCGAGGGAAGTGAGAATGTTAGTAGTGGTTGTGTACAGACAGCGTGCGCTGGCGCGCGCTTGTGTGAGTGCAAAAACCGGCGCGCTTGTATGAAGACGGCTAACTTGTAGGTACATTATGACATAAAATATTACTGAAATTGTGAAAAAACCACAATTTTAGTTTTATTAGTATGGAATAGAAAGAATTTTTTTTTTTTACCAACTTACACGTGTTACAACATAATGGTAATGGAGACTTTTTTGTTACTGTTATGAAACTGAATCCATTAGGCTATAAAAATCAACCACCTATTTTTTTTTTTAATAGGTACATAAAAAAATATTTTACATAAAAAAAAAAGCCCAATGTCCAAAAAATTTTATATAGGTTTTACTCCCTATATGATACAGAACCCCCCCTTAGCGTACTATGAACTAATTTTGAAAGACCTTATATAGGTGACTGTCTTAACGGCTCAAATCGTACACGCAGATACTACTTCAACGAGTGCACAAGTTTTGACTACGGCTGGCGTCATAAGGACAGTCAACTACCGGTGCTGGCGAAAAAGGAGCCCCGTTTGGGTCGCTACTGTGCCCTGGCGAGGGACGCTCGGAGCAGAAGTGGCCCACAACCCGACCCGCCACATTATAAGCAACCGACTTCACTGCATGACTTTTGCAGTACAGAATAATGGCGTGATCTTATATACTTTTTTTATACAACTGTGATGGGTTGATTAGAACAATCGGACGTTAGGAGAATGAATAGAAACATTCCTTTAGACTTTGTTTAAAATTCATAAAAACATATTTTACTGTACATTGTTTTATTATTCATACAAGATTAGTTTTCAAAAGATTCGGGTCATTACCAAATTGTAGTTATAAAATTTTAATTTTTTGCACCAAAGTTACCAAATTGTAATTTACAGGCTAGGTTTAACTACAGTGGCAGGGTAATTATATGAAAACATGCAATTTTTTTTTTAGGTTTCAAAACTTCTAAATTAAATAATGTTTTATTTTAATAGCTACGCTTGATTTTATTTAAATTAATCAAAATAACCTAATACAATAAAATTAAACTAAAATTAATAAATATGATAAAACTAAACTAAAATAACTTATAAACTAAACCTAAAAAATAAAATATAACGATACGGTTTTTAATAGCTTATTTTTATTATAGCGCTAGGCATGCCTTAGAATCTAAGACTTAGATGATAGGTTTACCTTCAAACGACTCAATCCCAGTACTATACACGGTGTTGCATTGCAACCCCAACCGTAAAACCCAAAAGTGGGTGATTCTGTACGTGAAATAGAACAACTTTTGTTCTACGACTTTTTTATTTGAAGAAAAAAAAAATATTTTTCTCCATACATTTTGAGAATAGGTAGGTAATTAAAATTTGTATGAAAAAAATTAATATTTTTTTGTTTAAAAAAATTTTCAATCAGCATTACTCCCATAGTGGACTTTTGTAATATGCGTCCCGTATCCGGGGTAAGGATCATTTTGTCCCAGAATTTTAATATTTTTTAATTTTAATTTTATTAATGAATTGTTTATCAAATTATTATACTGTAGGTAGGTAGGTATAGGTTAGTATTTTATTTTTTGTATTACTTATATAATTTTTGGCAAGATGATAGGTAGTCGAATAGAAAATTTGAAAATTCTAACTATGAAATCTATTATTAGCTATATTTGATATGACAATGTTCCTTAATTTATTATAATTTGATATATGTTGCTGTTGATTTCTTATACAAATAAATAAATAAATAAGTAAGAAAAATATGTTTGTACATACGACTTGACGTCGCGCAAACAAAGATGCCGGCGACGAAAGCAAAAGCTTGAGATTTTAATCTGGTGGCCTAGCTGCATTTTAAGATACCTACTCACATACGCCTATGCCGCCGTTCCAGAGTAAAAATATTTTCAAAACGAGTGTTAGCTGTTTTAGAAATAATTGCATTGCATGAGATATCTGCGGTTTAATCAGAAGAGTCCACATTTTTTTTTTATTTTTTTTTATGGAAACTGACACGGTTGGCTACATCGCCTACAACGTCCGTGATGTCAGCCCATAACACCGGGTGAACTAGGTGCCATGTCAGTGCTTCCCCCTTTGATCGTGCCGGCTACACTGAACTGGTCGGAAAACACAAACTATTTACATAGCCCTTTAGACCGACGTTTCATTCAGTGCGGTGGTACCAACCCGGGCGGGTTAAACCCTACCACCAAGTAAGATTAGGAGGGAAGGGACCTACAGTTTTACGAGGAATCCGAACCTCGGTCAGCCTCCAACGGTCAGCGGTCACCCATCCAAGTACTGACCGCACCCAGCATTGCTTAACATTCAATAGCGACAGTTGAATGTCTGCACCACTGAGCTATCGAGGCTGACATTGCCGTGTTTACCATAGTACTATTATTTAGTACCGCGTGCGGCCGGTAATTATGGCCCCATTGCATCGCTCCCCGTGCATGTCGTAAAAGGCAAAGATGCCATGATAAAGGGTGACAGGCTAGCTAACTCACCCCGGCACGGTCCTTCCACCGAGTCATGAGGTGATGTATCTTTCATGCCTTACCTACTTTTACTACTAACTATTAAAGCTATCTAGCCCCAATACTTTGCTAAACACGATGGTTGGTGTTTTGCTGTAATTTACCAGAGTCCTTGCAGCAAAAGACCGATTACTCTGCCTGCTCACCCCGATTGTCGGGATACAGCGTGTGGTATGTATGTATGTCCACATTTTATATTTTATTCTTGAACAAGATGCACTGACCATCTCGCACAAGGAGAGTGAAGTAAATCGGCGACAAATTCCCGTGCACGACACAAAAGAGATTTGCGGTATTGATAAGTTGAGGAAAACTCACACAATCAAGGTATTACGCATTTTACAAATGAATGCCCTGGGACACTTAAATTATGTGTTATCTTTCTTGATCTTTAGAACATTTGCTGCAAATGTTCTAAAGATCAAGAAAGATAACACGCAAGATGACTGCAAATGATTTGCAGTCATCTTTATGTCACTGCTGGGATCATATATCCAAAGTCCACTAGGCGAATGATGCTGATTGGTCGATGCCAGTTTGGCGGAAAATTTAAATTTCGTCTGGCTCCGCCTCCAGCCCTCCCAGCGAACCTAGTGAATCCGATATTCGTTAGGGCGTTTATATGATTTGGTGGCTCAGTGGTATAGTGTAGGGCTTTATTTTTTCGATCTCGACCATGGGCTCGAGTCCCTTTGGCAATTTTTTTTTTTTACTTTTTTTTGCAATTTTAGGGTGTTAAAATTAGGTTAAGGTAATTTTTTTATAACCACCTAAAAGAAGTATTTTCGAAAATACTTCCGAAATTTAAATTTTCCCGTAAAACTGAGAACGACCAATCAGAGCAACTAGCCTAGTGGACTTTGGAAATATGCCACCTGGGAACAACTCATCATATGGCGGTACTGGAAGAAATTGCCGGGAGCCTGCTCTTGTTACACAGTGGCATAAAGTGTAATATTATTACTATTATGACTTAGGCAACGGAAATAATGACCGCACTGAATTTGATATAACCAAATAATATTAGGTAGGTACGTCAGAGTATAGCCATCGATGCTGGGCAATACGCGGCTCGGCATGATAATGATTCTCGTATTTATTGCACAAGGGATGGTTCCCTGCCTATGAGTAGGTACCTTCTTTCAGCCTTGGATTCTATTCAGCGACGAGCCATTCGCCTCATTGGTGACTCTGTACTCACAAAGGACCTTCAACCTCTAAAGCACAGACGTATCGTTGGGTCATTGAGCCTGTTTTATCGGTATAAGTACTACTATGGCCGCTGCTCTGACGAACTTTCTTCCCTTATCCCTCCTCCTCCTGTTCGCCTTCGCCAAACCCGCCATACTCTCGCGGAACACCCCTTTGTAGTGGACAGACGAGTACCTACTTCGAACTGCACGATTCTCTAAATCGTTCTTGTGCCGCACTGCAAAGGTGTGGAACGGGCTTCCGGGGAATATCTTTCCCCACTCCTACAATCCACGGATCTTCAAATCGCGGGTAAATAGCCTTTCCCCAGCGACATTAGTCCACCTCCAAGCCGGACTCGCACCTCCTCGGGGGTGATATTGGCTGCGCCTGAGGCTTCGACCTCGGACACAGCCAGCTAGTTCGGAAACAATAAAAAATAAATAAAAAAACACAGACTTCAACATCTTTAAGGGCCCGTTGACTAACGACAACTTAAATCGCAACTCGATATCTTTCAATGTCAAGAAGAGAGATGGCACTTACGTGGCCTTTAGTCTTATTTTTTATTCTTTAGGCCTTTTAGAAAGTTAAATGGCAGAACACCCAGACTTAACTTTAAGGCCCACTTGCACCAACACAAATTTAATATATAAACGAGTTTAACTCGCTAAACCAGTTTAAAAGCTAGCACCCTTTGACTGTGGGAACCGCGTTTAATTCCATAACTCGCTACTTAACTTTAAACTCGTGTTGGTGCAAGTGGGCCTTAGTCAGCTTAGGATTCTAATGACAACATTTCACCTTTGTCTCTGACTTTTGCCGTCTCTTTAAGCAAGAGCATTAAGTGTACTTACTGGTTACTCACATACTTGTTAAGTCTGCGCAATCGCCCCTTAAGTCTTAAAATCTCAAGTACTGTTCTATACCTACTGGTGATTCAGCAGGTCAAAATACATCTAAAGCTGCATACACATATTCACAACAAGCCACGAAATGCAAGTTCGCATCGTGTGAGCGTCTCCTTTTTTTTTAAATTTTTCCACCATTCTCTTTTGGAATCTACTTAGTTTTTAATAGAATAGAATAGAATAGAAATGCTTTATTGCACACAAAAACACGGAGATACACAAGATAAAAGATAACATACCTTAGCTTATAGTAGCAATAGAAATTTACAATACTTTAGACAGAAAAAAGAGTATAGTAGCGTGCAAAGGCGGACTTATCACTTTAAGTGATTTATTCCAGTCAACCTTTGGGTGATAATGAGAGTATGTGAGGAAGAAATATGCCAAGGGTAGTGCAGACATTTGGATAGGAAACATATTACCCTGCTGTTTGGTCAAAAAATCACCTGTCTATCAATTGTGACGCTAACAATTTAGTATTAAGAGCAAACATAAACAGGAATTAATTTCTATCTTTAAATTGACTGTCCTCACGACTCAAATCGCACACACAGATACTACTTCAACGAGTGCACAAGTTGGGACTACGGCTGGCGTCTTCGCGACAGTCGATTAACAGCCCTGGCGGGGCAGGGGCCCCGAGGGACGCTCGGAGCAGGAGTGGTCCACACCCCGACCCGCCGTACTATAACCCTCCGATTGCACTGCATGACTTTTGCAAGTCAGATTAATGGTGTGATCTTATATTCTGTTCATACAACTAGTGATGCGTTGATTAGAACCATCGGATGTTTCCTCATTTCCGAAACATTTCTTTTGACTTTGGAATAATGGTTTAAAATTAATAAAAAGCATATTTTACTCTTCATTGTTTTATTATTCATACCGTAGCTTAATCCTATTGGCTTAATAGATATACATTTTTCACCATTATTTGTTTTATGCATTTCACAATATTTTTAAAATTTGTGAAACTTTAATGATGGAAATGTTTGTTCCAGGACTTTTTATTCCAAAAACTATGCACACCAACACACTATTCTGAAAGCCAGTAGTAATGAGCTACGCCCGTACATAAAATAAATTATTCTCAACATCCACTGTTAAGTACGCAATTTATAAACCGCGCACACTAATTATACCAAATTGCAAAATATTTTGAATCTTATCCACGCATCTTTACTAAGGACGAAAGTAAAAAAATGCCTTATAAAGGTAAGCCCACATGTCCACATCGTATGAAACTAATTTTTATATTATTTGTATTGTTAGCCATGTTATTAAAATATGATAGGAATGGTTAGTCTTGGCAACTAAGTGATTGACTGAGCTGACAAGAGTCGCATAAATTCAGTGATTGAGTCATTGGAATATTTTACTCTTAGCTAGACGGATGAGTTACAGTCAAACCACACGGCGCGATGCTGCTCCGGTGCGGCGCCTGAGCGTTACCGCTCCGGTGCGGCGCCGCACCACGCCGTGTGGTTTGGCCCTTACTGATCCGCATCGCGGTCACAGATTACTTAATAGTTACTTCGTAACAGATAAATCACTCCATAGAAAATGTTCCTACCTTCGGGCTTTAATAGCCTACTGTTTCACATCGCCAATCGCTGCGTGCGAAAATGTACCTTAACGATCGAGTGTAAAGTGGTTATTGCTTTGCAGCTGCGCGCAGTTGCGTGGGCGAGCGTCTATGTATACTTCGCGCGGCTGACGAATTTTTACTGAAAAAGACCGCCGGCGGCCCGTCGGGCGGTAGGTAGTTAGCGCGCGCAAGTACATAGAGTGCGTGAGGCCTGTCGCGGTGCGGATCGGTCGGTCAGTCTATCAGTCAGCTCCGTCCGCTTGCTCGCTCGCTCGCTGTCAGACAACTCACTCGACCAGTTCGTTCGATTCGAGTCTCGCTCTCGCTCGCTACTTTAGTGAGTGAGTGATTGATCGCACGCGCTCGCAGTACGTTACGTGTCAAAATGAGTCACTGATCCGAGTGATCGATCCGAAATGATCCGAATCAGCTGAGTGACCGAGCAAGCACAAGACTAGAATGGTCGCATCAGCGTTGACATTCCGGTGGCGCGTTCAGTAGACGCAGAACTTGTAAAAATCCAATGTGTACGATGCGGACATGGCGATGCATACCTTTGGTAGGAATGAAAAGCTTAAGTGTTGAAAGTTTTAAAATTAAATAATAAATACATCCACAGTTTGAAAATGCTTGAAACATTTCATATTCAATGTTTAAATTCACATATTCAGTTATGTTTAACCCCCATTTTGCCTATTTTTACGGTCAACACACACTACCCACAGTTTAATATGCACCTTTAAAGGCTAACATTCACTACCCACTGCTGACATACAGTTTGGTTTCATTACGCAAACATAAACATAATGGACGGTCAATAAAAAAGATTTTGAAAAAACAAAACTGAGCACAGAACCTTTCAACAACCAGTTGAAAAAAAGTATATACCATTTCAGGTGCTATTACAACAGTCTCAATGGTATATCGGCCAATCAGAATAACTTAATTATTTAAAATTGTGTACGAGTCCTTTCTTCATTACATAAATAAAATTACAAATCTTGAGATGCTACTCTTAATGTGTTTTTAAGTGACAAACTTATCCATCAGTGTCGAAGAAAGCTTTTTCAAGTGAGTGACCCGCAAACAGGGTTGACAAAATGTATAAAGAAAAACGCACTTTTAACATTCCTTGCCACTCCTGACATTGTACTAAAGCGTTTACTTCAGTAGCTGGCTGTCCTCGGACAAGGTTTTGTCTTTCGTGAGCGCCTTGAACTGTTCTATGAGCGCATCCACGGTCATCTCGCCGTGCACCTTGTTGTCCCGTGTGCGAACGTTCACCGTACCCGCGCTCTTCTCTTTCTCACCAACAACTGTGGACAGAAATGGGCATTATAGTTGTTAAATTAAATTTGAGAAGAATGATAAATAATATATAGATTATTTTATGTTCCACAAACATTTTTCAAAATGCATCTATTTCCTCCCAAGTACAGCCTGGGGGTTTGCAAAAGGGGCGTGAAAAGGCCCCTGTCAGGCCGGCATGCCATTCACAATCCCCATGCATCACAGAATGTCCATGGGCATCGTTAGACACCTAATTGTAAGTGAAACGATGCCACAACTTGAAGAGTGTGAATATACACAGTACTTGATCTGATTCACTTTAGCGAAAGCCTGAGCAAAAAAATTACAGATTTCTCAGTTTATTTCGAGACATGGTGACGGACGCTATATTAGCGTGCGAATTCGCCCCAAATAAAAATGATTTTTGGTATTTTTAGTCATTAGTTAGTTGTGTTTGTGTATAAATTCGAATATTTCAATTTATTTCATACGTACCGAGTATGAAGTTGAACTGGGCAAGCTGGGCGTTCCGCACTTTCTTGTTGAGAGTATCCCCGGCGTCCGTGTCAACTTCGGACATGAAGCCGGCCGCAAACAACTTCTGATTCACCTGCAGAAACGTCACAATATTGCTCAAACAATGCACATTTTTGCCTAGTATCTGATGAGCATTAAATGAAAAAATATATATAAAAACCACCTTCAAAAATTTATGAAATAAAAAAAAATCGAACCCTAGAGTTGAAAGCGGTTGGTTATTTGTCCTTGCTTTAGCACCGCCTTCAACTCTAGGGTTCGTTTTTTTTTCTTTCATACATTTTTGAAGGCGGTTTTTATATTTTTTTAAATAGTTTTTTATTTCAGTTTTTTTTTGTAATTTTTTGCTATTAATGTACTCGGCGGAATCGCTTTCCAATCCGATCTTGACCAAATTGAAATGGGACCACACGGGAAGCACCAGCTTTCAAATAAAAAAAGAATTTTCAAAATCGCTTCACGCAGTCGAAAGTTCTGAGGTAACAAACATTAACACTCTGGACTCCTGACGGTCGCTGTTGTCCAAAGGTTGAAAGTTCCCAGCGAGCAATGAACCGAGCCATGCTGGGAATATCGCTACGTGATATGGTGCGTAAAGAGGCAACCCGCCGACGCACCAAAGTAGTTGATATTGAACACTGGGTGGCTAAGCTCAAGTGGCAGTGGGCTGGACACGTCAACCGAAGAGACTACGACCGTTGGAGTAAAAGTGTCCTACAATGGCGGCCGTTGACAGGAAAACGGAGTGTGGGACGACGACATCAAGTACGTCGCCGGAAAGCAGCGGTTCCGTACCGCTGAAGCCCGGTTTTACCGCCGGGGTTCATTCTAGCACCTCCTCGGCGGTGAGATTGGCTGCGCATGAGGCTTCTACCTCGGGCAGAGCCACCCAGTTATGAAGCAATTAAAGAAAAAATAAAACATCTGTACATTATTTGAATATTACCTCAGTTGCGTACAGATCGTACGCGGGCCCGATGGGAACGACGCACACTTGACGCGGGCTGAGCCAGAACGGCCACTTGCCCGCGTAGGACTCCACGAGGATCGCCATCATGCGCTCCACCGAGCCGAGGATGGCGCGGTGGATGATCACGGGCCGCTTCTTCTCGCCGGACTCACTGAGGGAAACAATATCATAACTAAACTATCATAACTATACTACCAAAGAAAGAACTCAACTATTACTAGGCTAACTAGCACATATAACGAACATTTCAGCGACATTGATCCTTTTATACATACTAAGAACACATTCAAAAAAGATGTTATAAAAAATATTTTGCTAAAAAGAAAACAGTAATCATTATACTAAAAAAAAAATCTTTATTATATTTGAATCTAAAATCATTTTAGTTATATTTTTTGTTTTTTTTTTTGTTTTATTTATTTTTCTTTTTTTTTGCTTTATTTTAAATACCAACTGTATTAATTTCTTTGTTTCACGGCGCTGTGGTACAGCAATTTTTGTAAATGTCTTTAATGTAAACACGAGAAAATCTTTGACTGGTTTAGTAATTCATATGAAAAACCGCTGGCAACTTTATGTATGTACTATAAACTGTTGATTTTCCAAATATATAAAATAAAATAAACGATATGATATTTATTAAGACAATGTAAACATACGGCGTTCAGCTGTGGGGATCCATCGGCAAATGAAACATAATCTCGCTCCAAAGAGTCCAGAATTAGATTTTGAAGACAATATACTTGGGTATACATAGTTTTAATTTATTTATTTTAAACACTAGCAGCTGACAGCTGGTGCGTGTATTCTGTTTTTTAATTTATGAGTGCACTTGTATTGTTTTTAAGTATTTTTGTTTGTTTGTTTTTTGTTTTGTTTTTTTTTTTTTTGGAAGGAATTGAGTACTGCAATCTGTCTGATTTGACTGATCCGACTGATTTGTCAGCCTCGGTAGCTCAGTGGTGCGGTCGGTCGACTGTTGTTAAGCAACGCTGAGCGCGGTCAGTATTTGGATGGGTGACCGCTCGACCGCTGGAGGCTGACCGTGGTTCGGATTCCACGTAAAACTGTAGGTCCCTTCCCTTACCTTACTAGGTAGGGTTTGTACCACTGCACTGAATGAAATTTCGATCGAAACGGCTATGTAAATAGTTCGTGTTGTCCGTCCAGTTCAGTGTGTAGCCGACATGAAAATGAAGGTAAGCACTAAATGAAATGAAATGAAAAATTTAATTAAAAAATTTACATTGTGAACAGTTTAATGGTTCAGTCACCATCGTGGCTCAAACTGGAGTCTTGGAACTTCGAACAGTTGTCATCCCCGCAATGCCCCGAGTGAACCAACAGACATTCACCTGACATAGCTGAGATTGAACCGCTCGGGCAGCTGGAAGTCGAGCTGTATCGTGGCGCACTGGTGGGAGCGCCGCAGCGCGTCCTGTATCGTGATGTCGATCTTGGGCCCGTAGAACGCGCCGTCGCCGGGGTTCAACTGCCACGGCTGACCAAACTGGTTCAGCGAGTCTTCCAGCGCCTGAAAGCAAGTCATGCATTTTTAATTACTCGGTTTTATTGTTTAATTTTGAACTGCTCATATTGCATGGTGTTTAGTGTAAATGTTTATTTAAATATTAAAAATTTATTTTGTTTTATTTTATTTTAATTAATTTAATTCGTATTTGTTTTAATATTTTTATAATTATTGTTACTATCCTAGTGTATTTTGAATTTGTTGTGTGTGCAATGGGACAAGTGCCTGAATTAATAAAAATTATTTGATTTGATTTGATTTGAATGTATGCCTATTGACGATTTCTATAGCACGATAGATTTTCCACACACAATGCTCGCTGAAATAAAATACTTTTGACTTTGACATAGAGATATTGTCTAACTAAAGCCGGTTACAGGAAATATGTACAGTGAAAAGAAAATGTCCAGAAAGTATCCACATATTATTATAACAAAATCAGTTTTAAGTATATTAAAAAAATATATATATTAATAAAAAGTAGCTCAGAGTGTGTGTAAAACCTGGCTCCGAAAGAATGGCCAAAAAATTGTGCAGACAAAATTAGTAATTTCGTTAGGTAACTCAATCATAAAACTGACCTAGAATGGCCACAACTGGCCCAAAATGACGTAAATTGGCCAATGCTTGATCAAATTAGCTCAGAAATATTAAAAAGGGGACTTTTTTATTTTACAGGTAAAACCAATCACCTTCTCAGCCTGTTCCCAAGAGGCGATCTCGCCGAGGTACTTCTCGGGCCGAGTGGACAGCTTCAGTTGGAATGTGAAGCCGAACGCTTGGTAGATATGCTGCAGGAACTCTAAGGCAGCCAGCTGAAAATGTCAAAACAAAATGGCGGTTAGAAAAAGAATGACGGAAGAAGAATGATGCAGATTAGTACAGCAATAACGAAAGAAAACGTTTCAGCCCATATGATCTGAAGTGGAACTCGAACCCACTACCGTTGGATTGTATCAGACGATCTAAAGTGGAACTCGAACCCACGACTGTCGGATTGTATCAGATGATCTGAAGTGGAACTCGACCCCACGACCACTGGATTGTATCAGACGATCTGAAGTGAAACTCAAATCCACGACCGTTGGATTGTATCAGACGATCTGAAGTGGAACTCGAACCTACGACCGTTGGATTGTATCACATTATCTCAAGTGGAACTCGAACCCACGACCGTTGGATTACACCCCATCACCCACAGGCTTCCAGAATTATTTTCTACCAGTTTTTTTAGGTTTACGTACCCCGTACAGCCTTTTACTAAGCCTACGCCGTCTGTTCATCTCTTTGTCATACTGCTGTATCTTTGGAACCGTAATAGCTAGCCGATTGCAATTTTCGCAGAATATATTTCTTTTTTATATTTTGTTCATGAAATCTGACACGGTTGGGTACATCACCTACAACATGGCGAATATAACAACAAATAATAAAAAATAGAAAAAGTAAAAAATTAACGGGAGTCCCGACCCGATACAAGAATGCATTTTTTTTTGGTGATGCAGAAACCTCGTTTCGCGAGTCCGACTCGCACTTGGCCGGTTTTTTTTAGACACGACATGGTCGGCTACACCGCCTACTGCACCACTCTAATCAGCCCATAACACCTTGGTAAGCTAGGTGCCATATCAGTGCACATAAGAATGATACTGATTTTTTTTTAATTTAATCCGGCTGAGTCAGAGGGGGCAAAGCACATGCTCCGACCAGCCAATATCACCTCCGAGAAGGTAGGTGCCATACCGGAGACTTCCCTGGATTGTTGGCTATACTGGACTAGAGGAGAACACAACCGAGGTTGCTATGCGGCCATCTTACATCCAGTACGGTGGTACCAACCCAGTCGGCTACAATTTGAGCCTACCACCTAGTAAGGGGCAAGGGAAGGGACCTACAGTTTTACACCGGTTCCGAACGGTGAAGCAGCAGGTGAAGGTATGCACGTAAATTTTTTCTTCAGAAAAAACTCATTGGTACACGCCGACGGGATTCGAACCTCGGACCTCCCGCATGAGAAGCCGATGCTCAAACCACTCGGCCACACGCCGCTTTGTTGTAAACAACAGTTGTAAACTCATCCTCACCATCTCCTGAGTGATCTGCTGTGGCGCGCAGAATATGTGAGCGTCGTCCTGCTGGAAGCGCCTCACGCGCGTCAGCCCGGTGAGAGCTCCGCTCAGCTCGTTGCGGTGCAGCACTCCGAAGTCGGCGAGCCGCAGCGGCAGCTCGCGCCACGAGCGAGTGCGCGTATCGAAGATGAGGCTGTCGCAGAATTATGTTTTTTTTTTATTATAGAAACTGACACGTTTGGCTACATCACCTACTACATCCGTGATGTCAGCCCATAACACTTTGGTGAACTAGGTGACATGTCAGTGCTTCCCTTCTGTCGTGCCGGCTACACTGAACTGGACGGAAAACAGAGAACTATTGACATAGCTGTTTCAACCGACCTTTCATTCAGTGCGGTGGTATCAACCCGTGCGGGTTAACACTCCTCGTCTTATCAGTAATGTTTTTTTGTGTTTGACGTTTTGTTTGTTGTTGTTGTTTGTTGTTGTTTGCTGCCCAGCCTCTTGGGAAGACGGGTGGGCCATTCTCCGCACTGAGACCTCAAGACGGTCCGTTGTACGTTGGCGCTCGGGTGGTGTTACTCCAGTTTTGTTTGTTTATGAACAAATTTGTCTGAAATTAAGAAGTTTTATTTATTTATATTTTTGTTTTTTTTTAACCTGTACCGCTTGGTAGCACCACACCGAATAATATATCACGGCCAGACACTACGGTGGTCGCCACCACCGCTGGTGATCTAGGCAACCACGTCACCTACCATAAAGAAAACACGACAAAACTTGTCCAGCGCTCACCAATGGCCGGGGCAGTTCATCGGCTTGAGAGCGAAGATCTCCTTCTCGACCTCGAAAGTGAACATGTTGTCGGCGTAGTGGGCCCAGTGTCCGCTCGTCTGCCACAGCTTCGCGTTGAACATGTTCGGAGAGACCACCTCTTGGAAGCCGCGCTCTCTGGGAACAAGATATCAAGAACATTATAGCATAGCAGGCAGCAGTTCTTCTTTGTTAATTTCATACTAAGTTAGAAATGAATACATACTTATATAAGGTGTTTCGTTAGTCATGTGAAAAATTTCGGGAGGGTTACATACACACTCAAATAAACACGTTACGCAAAAAAAATTATGTGTTTTAGCATTACTTTTCGAGAAATTTAACAAAACATGTTTGCTACCTAAACATTAACCTGTGTGTAACAGTAGGTAACTTGCATTGTAAGGGGTCAATGACCGTACTATGTTCAAACGCAGAACAGCTGTTTGTTGTAAGTAAGTCACAAGGTCACTATAATTGGTTCTTACAGCTACTTATTTCATTTTATTTTTTTTGTTAGGAGAAAAAATGCTTCTATAAACATGTTTTTTTACGTAAAGTGTTTATTTGACTGTGTATGTAACCCTCCCGAAATGTTTGACATGAATAACGAAACAGCTATATAAATATACGAGTACATATCAGTGCATAGATACAAGTATATAATAATAAAAATAACATAAAATAAATTGAGATGATTATAATTTTGTGTTGATGTTAAGATAGACTGAAAGAAATCACTTGTATTTTCTAGTACTTACTACATAATATGTATTGACACGCTGTATCCTGATAATCGGGGTAAGCAGAGTAATCAGTGTGGTGCTGCAAGTACTCTTGTAAATTACAGCGCAACACCGACCACCACATGCCTTTAGGCTTTTAAGTCCGCCTTTTGTCACTTTTTGTGCAATAAAGTTTATTTTCATTTCATTTCATTTCACATTTAGCAATGTATTAGGACAAGACAACTATCAAGCGGCAAGTAAGGCATGAACCCACCTGCTACACGACTCGGCGGAAGGACCGTGCCAAGGTGAGAGATGGTCAGCCTCTCGCCCTTTAGCACTGCACCTTGTCCCTGGCCGCTTTCACGACTGCATTATTGAAATAGGACTTCAGCCGCCTTACGACTATGCCAGCCCCATCATGCCTATTGAAAATTCTCCAAAACCTCTCTAACCTCTGAGGGCATGAGATGCTTTTAAAAATTTAGAAGTAGTTTATATCCGTCCATCAGTGGGTAACTAATTCCCTGTGGATCGCAAAAAGAAAACTTTATTTGTCCATATTACATTATTTGATCAAAGTATTTCTTATGCCTATATGCCTGTCAGCCTCGATAGCTCAGTGGTGCAGACAGTCAACTGTCGCTATTGAATGTTAAGCAACGCTGGGTGCGGTCAGTACTTGGATGGGTGACCGCTGACCGTTGGAGGCTGACCGAGGTTCGGATTCTTCGTAAAACTGTAGGTCCCTTCCCTCCTAATCTTACTTTGTGGTAGGGTTCAACCCGCCCGGGTTGGTACCACCGCACTGAATGAAACGTCGGTCGAAACGGCTATGTAAATAGTTTGTGTTTTCCGACCAGTTCAGTGTAGCCGGCACGATCAAAGGGGGAAGCACTGACATGGCACCTAGTTCACCCGGTGTTATGGGCTGACATCACGGACGTTGTAGGTGATGTAGCCAAATGTGTCAGTTTCCATAAAAAAAACCCCCACCCAGGCTGTGAATGCATATTTTTTTATTTATTGTTCACAACAAACCTGTACTGCTCGCGTATGAAGTTAACGAGGGTGTTGTAGATGTGAGCCCCGCGCGGCTGGAAGAAGCACGATCCGGGCGACAGCTCGTGGAAGAAATATAATTCTTGCTCCTGTCGGCATAAACAATTCCATACTTAAATTTTTTTTGTAGGTATTTATTTTGTTCTAACAATTCCATACTTTATTTTGTTGTAACATTCCATACTTTATTTGGTTGTAACAATTCCATACTTTATTTTGTTGTAACAATTCCATACTTTATTTTGTTGTAAAATTATGTACTTTCTTTTGTTGTAACATTCCATACTTTATTTTGTTGTAGGAATATCGTTGAACGGTTACAGTCAAAATTACTGAGCGCTGGGAGTCAGATGTACCGTCAGCTTCAATTAAGTCCTAAGATGGCGCCAGGAGTATCGAATTTGAATTCAATAAATTATCATATTTTTAAATCTGCTAATTATGGAACGGTGCTAAGTGGGAAGAGCATAGTTAAATTTAAAGATTATTTTATATTATGTTAAAATTTCGAAATTGTGCATTTTAGGTTTTCATAATTTTTCCAATAAATATTTTCATGTTTTGTCGGATTGGCGGATAAAATGTATAATTTCGCCGCTTCTGCATCATAGATGTCAGACCAAAGGCTAAGTTGTCCTATTTGTCTATAGATGGCATGCCTATTTCTTATTATATTTTTAGTTGCCAAATTGAGAGTGTCATATCGATGGTATAGAGGTAAAAGCACAGACTACATAATAGTTACTTCGTAACAGATAAATCACTCCATAGAAAAAGTTCAATACCTACGGCTTTAATAGCCTACAGTTTTACGTCGCCAGTCGCTGCGTGCGAAAATGTACCTAAACGAAAGAGCGTAAAGTGATTATTGCTTTGCGGCCGCGTGGCCTTGAAGCAAACTCGGTGACGCTAGGTCTGCTACTTTCGATAAAAATATAAATTCATTACACAATATAATATTATAAAGAGGAATATGTGTGAATGTTTGTTCGTGAGCTACAGCACATATTTAAAAATGTTTTTTTACTGTTAGATAGTTACCATACTAGCGTTTGCCCGCGGCTTCGCCCTCGTTAAAGTATATTAGAGGAAGAAATTAGTTCGGCCCGAAAATCCTACCTACCTGCCTACTACCCCTGTATTTTTTATTTACTTTTTTTTTTTTTATTTATTCAGAATGTTATTATTTATTAACAGCGATAGGAATAGGTAGGGCTTATTTACCTAAACTTCGAGGAACAGAGTAAAATATTGGAGACTTCCTTACGACGAAATTAAAATATTATTTTCGTTCCTGGGTACGAAAACAATTTTCATGGTGTTTTAATTTCGCGATTTAAAAAAAGTGGCCGCCATTTTGAACTTTTTAGTTACTGGATCGATTGTTTTCAAAATCGATATCTGAGTGTCTGTGTGGGCTCTGAATACGAATCCGTTGTCAAAATAAAAAAAAAGTGGCCACCATTTTGAAATTTTTAGTTACTGGACAGATTGCTTTCAAAATCTATATCCGGGTGTCTGTGTGGGCTCTGAATACGAATCCGTTGTCAAAATAAAAAATAAGTGGCCGCCATTTTGAACTTTTTAGTTGCTGGACCGATTTTTTAAATGTTCACTACAGTTTCGTGACAGATGGATAGATCTCACCGAGACCTGAAGTTTGAGTACCAACACGATGGGTCTAGCCCCAGTGGTTCTCGAGTTATGACCAAAACAAAAAGTTCACGTGACATATGGATAGATCTCACAGAGATCAGAAGTTTGAGTACCAACACGATGGGTCTAGCACCAGTGGTTCTCGAGTTATGACCAAAACAAAAGTTCATGTGACAGATGGATAGAGCTCACCGAAACCTGAAGTTTGAGTACCAACATGATGGGTCTAGCACCAGTGGTTCTCGAGTTATCAAAACAAAAGTTCACGTGACAGATGGATAGATCTCACCGAGACCTGAAGTTTGAGTACCAACACGATGGGTCTAGCACCAGTGGTTCTCGAGTTATGACCAAAACAAAAGTTCATGACGAAGTTTCGTCAAAAAATCCTAAGCCTTCTAGTTCTCACAGAAAACGGGATGGTACGGAACCCTGTTTACGCGAGATCGACTCGAACTTGACCACTTCTTTTAAAAATTATGTTACTCCGGTATATATGTTATGGACCAAGTGACTAATAGGGCATTATGCATAATGCCCGGGCATTTGGAAAAATGCCCAATATGAGAGGGCAATATGATGATTACTGTTGAAATAATTAAATTGCCCGGGCATTATGAATAATGTCTATCTCGTATTGGGCAGGATAATAAAAATACGTGTTTTATTTAAGATTCTTTTAATGTCCGACAATGAAACCTACGAATAGCCCTCATGTCAAAACCTGCGCCGCCTCAACATTAGGTTAGGGTTAATTTTTTTAAAACCAAAAAGTTCAAAAAAAGGTCAAAAAGTTTATTATATATTTTGCATTACAATGTAAAAGTAATAGCTATCGCCCAAACTGGCCTTGCGGCTGCTTCATGAGCAACAGATATATAAGTACTAATTTTTTCCTATATAGTTACATTGTTTATACAAAGATTTATATATTACTACAATGAATGTTTGCTAAACTATCTACTAGCACAAAAAGTCGTCTATGCAATATTAATAAACCCATTCTTCCCATTACCTTTCTTTCCTAATATGTATATGTACACATGTGTGATATTGTATGTATATGTATTTGTTATATATTTTATACATTTAATTAGTAAGTATGTAACTGCAATTTATGTATATATATGGTGAGTGCCATTCAGTATGGTGAGTGCCATTAAATAGTCTCGATAAAAATATAAATTCATTACACAATATAATATTATAAAGAGGAATATGTGTGAATGTTTGTTCGTGAGCTACAGCACATAATATTTAAAAATGTTTTTTTACTGTTAGATAGGTACCTTACTAGCTTTTGCCCGCGGCTTCGCCCTCGTTAAAGTATTTTAGAGGAAGAAATTAGTTCGGCCCCAAAATCCTACCTACCTACCTACTACCCCTGTATTTTTTATTTATTTATTTATTTTTTTATTTATTCAAAATGTCTCAAAGTAAATCGTCTATTATTAAGTAGTATGTGCTTCTGTGGAATATACAGGTATATGTGTATTGAAGGAAATTGATATGGATTTGGGTTTGTATGAGTACCTCTAGTTAGTATTTCTCTATTAACAATTTTATATTAATAGTTGAAATGATCAGCACACTTTATGTCGTTTTGTATATTTTAGTATAATTTAGATTACTGCATGACCGCAAGCATGCCTTCCGTTTCCTCATAGTCATACTTCATCAGTACAGCTTTTACAAGACTGCGCAATTCGGTGAGTGTCATTGCATGTGTGTTATATAATATAACACACATGCACGGCTGCAACACCGGCTGCACGCACGAAAAAATGTCACGTTCCATCCGAGCCTGTGTGTGCAAGCGAAAGCGCGTAACAAGCGATAGAGAGGCACAATCGGCCCAAGCCGAAAGCGAACCAAGTGAATCCGATATTCGTTTGGTCGATTATTTGATTTCGTGCCTCAGTGGTAAGAGTGTAGGATTTGTATTTTTTGACCATGGGTTCGAATCCCTCAAAATTTTTTTGGTTTTTTTTTCTTTTTTAAGCAATGTTACGGTGTTTAAATTTTTTTATGATGTTTAGTTTTTTTTATAACCACCTAAGAATTATTTTCGGAAATACAAACGTAACAAAAACGACATGCGTAGTCTTACCACTTTATGACGTTATCACGTAAAACTATCGACCGTAAACCAACTTTACAGACAGCCAAATTTATTTTAAATAGTTTTTTAGTTCTACTTTTTTTTGGAAGTCGGTTTTATGTTTTTTTTTTAATCTTTTAAACCTTCCCTGAACCTTTGCGAACAAACCAAAAGAAGAAGAACTATTCAAATCGGTTTCAAATCTTTATAAATATAAATGAAAGCGCCATCTCTTGTCTAGTAGCAGTAATTCTATGCACAGCCTAGTGACAATTAAAGGTACATGTTATTTCCGTGTATTTCAAATAGATAGCGCCCTTAGTAAAGAAGTATTATTAATTAATAAACATTAACGCCCCCTGCTGGTCTTACGAGAACATCAAGAAAAATTATTAACGCCCCCTGTTGGTTTTACGATTTACAACGTTACCAAATTTCTTATATGGAGTGGTCTATCTGCACCGACCACTGATGTGTCGTTCCCGGGTCCGGAAGTAAATGGGGGAATATTCCCGCATTCAGACCCAGGTCCGAATGCTTTTTGGGGACTTAATGGGGTCTGAATGGGGTTCGAATGATTTAGTATGCATTTACTTTTTTTATTATTATTTAACGTTTTAATGTCGTTTTTCTCGTCAAAATTATTAATTTAATAAAGAATTATACATACTTTCAAAATATTAGTTTTTTTTTTTTATGGAAACTGACACGGTTGGCTACATCACCTACAACATCCGTGATGTCAGCCCATAACACCGGGTGAATAGGTGCTATGTCAGTGCTTCCCTTCATTTCGCGCCGGCTACACTGAACTGGACGGAAAACACGAACTATTTACATAGCTGTTTCGACCGACGTTTCGCTCAGTGCGGTGGTACCAACCCGGCCGGGATAAACCCTACCACCCAGTAAGGTAAGAAGGGAAGGGACCTACAGTTTAACGTGGAATCCGAACCACGGTCAGCTTCCAACGGTCGGGCGGTCACCCATCCAATAACTGACCGCACCACTGAGCTGCCGAGGCTGACGATCCCTTAGTCGACTTTTACGACATGCGACGGGGAGAGATGCAGTGGGGCTATTCTTTTTAAGTACCGACCCCACACGGTACATATTACCTCAGTAATACCCAGGTCCGACTCTTTTTGGGGTCTGAATGGGGTTCGAATGATTAAGTATGCATAACTTTTTTAAAGATTTTATTACCAAAAATACAAAACTACATATTTCGCCGCATATTTTCTTATAAATACTTATATGTTATTGTTTTAGTTTTATAGGTCCCTGAAGTCACATGTCACCAAAAATCACTAAACCTGCTTTCCTAAATGTCGTATTTTTGCACATTCACTGTTATGATCACGTACAGTTATTATCTACCTCTCTTATATACAACATATCAATAATGTCAGTCAGAATCAGAGCCTGAATCGTATATTACAGCGTGCCGTTTTCTTATGCGAGGGTCACACGTCACAAATTGAAAGGGAACTGGCAGCTGGGAAGGTGATCTCTGCGGTGACTGTAGCGAAGACTGTGTGGCAGATGTTCGCGGCGATCGTGGTGAAATCTGTAGAGCAGATCTTTGCGGTAATCGTTGCGAAGACTGTGGACCATTTCTTCGCGGCGATTTTGGCGAAATCTGTAGTGCAGTTCTTTGCGGCGATCGTGGCGGAGACTGTGGAGATATTCGTGGCGACCGGGGAGCAGATAGGGGAGTAGATCTTCGCGGACGCGGCAACCGTGGCGAAGACGGTGGAGAACTTCGCGGCGACCGTGACGAAGATATTGGTAGCGGTGATGATAGCCCCAAAGGCTCTGGGTCCGAAAGATCTTGCCTTTTCACCATTTCATCATTGCTTTCGCTTTCCGATGCCATTGCGAGCTCTTTTTTGTGAAGTAAATTCCAATTGTAGGCAATAAATGCGATCTTGCCTGCTCTTGTGTTGTCAAGCCTGTTCCTTTTTTTTGTATGTATGTTCCCAAAGGTACTGAATGAACGCTCAGTCGCTGCCGATGTGACAGGTGCCGTGAATATACACAAAGCAACCTTACTTAGTTGGGTGGTTTTACATATTCCAGCCCACCATGATAACGGTGTTGTTTCGTTAACCATCACCCAAACGAAGTTCCGCGCCCAAAAGCCTTGTCGACTTTTGAAATCAGACAGTTCAGCCATTACTAGATTCTTGTTTAGATTTAGATTGCCAGCAACACAATATACAAAGTTCATGGCATTCAAATCTTCTTCAACATTAAGCTCAATTCCAGCCATAGCTGGATCTAGTAGGTGAGCTGCCAGGTGTATGTCATTGGTAACTTCGTTTATTCTCAATATTATTTGGTTTGTTATATCTTCTTTTTCTTGATTCGTTAAAACGTTTGTTATTAGTAGCGTTTGCTCTATATTTCTTTGCAGATTTTTTAAACCAGGGTGAACCGTTTCAATGTTTGATGCATTACCTTCCAAAGTTGCGATCAGTTTTGCGATGGGACTTAGTATGACGGCTGCTTCTTTAACCATGAACCAAAACGATTCATCTAGAATAATATGTTTTATGTTTACACCCAGTTGATCTGCTCTTTCATGCACTGCCAGAGCTTGTATTGATGGCTTTATGACTTCTAGACGGCGCAAGCTGTCGTGAAAGCTCCCACAGCGCGTCTTGCAGGGCAACTTTAAAGCTAGGCGACATTTTTTTTCTTTACTTATTTCTGTTAGGAGGGCTGTGAGTACCTGATTATTTTCCACTGCTTTTATGACATCAACGGCCATTTTGAACAAAGCTTTCATCGAGTTAAATTTAAGAATGTCTGAGCACAATAGATTGAGAGTATGTGCAGCGCATCGCAATGGTACGATGTGAGGAAACCTTTCCTTTACTGTTTTGATTGCCTTCTGCATGTTGTCTGCATTGTCGCCAACAATACAGAGGAACTTGTTCGGGTCATATCTCTCCATAACTCGGATTATTTCCTGTGAGATATAGTCGGCTGTGTGTCGGTTTACTCCAGTGTGGAGAAATTCTACAAAAACAGGTTCCGGCTTCGATATCAGGAAATTCATTACGCCTTCTCTGAGGATATTGCTCCAGCCATCACATTGTATATGTAAACACAATTTAGAAGCAAGCTCATTGTCTATTTCGGCTTTCATTTCCTCATATATTTTATTGAGGTGTGTGTTTGAGATAGTTTTTCTAGCTGGCAGAGTGTATTGTGGTTGTATTTTTTTAAAAAAACCTTTCCATAAAGGATGCTCAAACATGCCTAGTGCCGCGCCAGTGACAAAAATCGCTTTTGAAAAGTCCAAATCTATCTCTCTTTTGTCATTGTCGCTAAGGATGTGTGTTGCCTGTGATCCTGATCCCGATGGAGCACTTTCTGTAATCAACGCCGTCGCCGTCGGCACTGGTGGCGCCGCCTCCGCCGCAGGTAGTGACGACGACGGAAGGGGACTTTGCTGCATTTGTAATGGAGAATTTTCTTGCACTACTGGCACATCCTGTGCCTCTCCGCCAGGCTCTCCGCGGTCAAGGTATCTATCATTTGCACCACGTCGTAACAATAAAGCTTTTACTGTATTCGGACAGAATTTGCATTTGGCAATGTGCTTTGTTAATTTAGTTGCATTTTTTTGCTTGTAGACCTGTTTACAATATTTGCACACAATTGTGTCATTCGGCCCAGGTTCAAATAACTTCCATATCGGGCTTTTTTTGGTGCCAACCATTTTCAGTGCCTGAAAATGTACCTCTCCGCCAGGCTCTCCGCGGTCAAGGTATCTATCATTTGCACCACGTCGTAACAATGAAGCTTTTACTGTATTCGGACAGAATTTGCATTTGGCAATGTGCTTTGTTAATTTAGTTGCATTTTTTTGCTTGTAGACCTGTTTACAATATTTGCACACAATTGTGTCATTCGGCCCAGGTTCAAATAACTTCCATATCGGGCTTTTTTTGGTGCCAACCATTTTCAGTGCCTGAAAATGTACCTCTCCGCCAGGCTCTCCGCGGTCAAGGTATCTATCATTTGCACCACGTCGTAACAATGAAGCTTTTACTGTATTCGGACAGAATTTGCATTTGGCAATGTGCTTTGTTAATTTAGTTGCATTTTTTTGCTTGTAGACCTGTTTACAATATTTGCACACAATTGTGTCATTCGGCCCAGGTTCAAATAACTTCCATATCGGGCTTTTTTTGGTGCCAACCATTTTCAGTGCCTGAAAATGTACCTCTCCGCCAGGCTCTCCGCGGTCAAGGTATCTATCATTTGCACCACGTCGTAACAATGAAGCTTTTACTGTATTCGGACAGAATTTGCATTTGGCAATGTGCTTTGTTAATTTAGTTGCATTTTTTTGCTTGTAGACCTGTTTACAATATTTGCACACAATTGTGTCATTCGGCCCAGGTTCAAATAACTTCCATATCGGGCTTTTTTTGGTGCCAACCATTTTCAGTGCCTGAAAAAAGTTCCATTTAATTAAGCATTAGCTATTAGAATAATGACCCAAAATATGACGTGTTTTACCTTTCTAAATACCTAGATTGACATAACTATAAAATAAGAAAATACTTCTATAATGGGTAAGAATATTCCATGAATCTTTTTTTTTTTTTTTTAATCTTTATTTTGTTTAGGGCTTTAGCCATTCCTGGCTATGCCAGCCCCATAGTAACTATATTGATTTTTTATTGTACTTCAGCACGATTCAACGCCTGTGACTTTACAAAAAAACTTAGTATGAATTCAAACTCCTCCCCCTGAGCTCGCCCCAAGGCTTCATGTACTTTAAAAAACAGGTTGAGTCTGTCAGTTCTTAAGTTTCTCAATAGCTTCTGCCTCAGTTCTTGGTTCCGGGCACATTCCAACAGTATATGGAGTAGGTCCTCTTCTATTCCATGAATCTTGAATTGAAACATTTGAATTTGACAAGTGAGCAAACGTCAATTTTTCGATAATTCCAACGACACCTCATGAGCTCTCGTTGAGATTATCGTTTTGTTGCCACTATTTAAAAAAAAGAAGAAGAGATTGTCGTTTTGGTGTATTGCATTCATTGACTTACACACGATTTACGAGTACCTACCTAGGTGTGCATTGGTGATTTGTTTATTGTATAATTTCATCCATAAGTTGCTACCTACTCTTGGAAAATATAAAAAAAAATAGAGGACTCAGCACGGTCGTCGCGGCGGCGGTCATGACATGACTGACTGGGTTGAGTGATGGGCGGCGGCTACGGCGGCGAATGGCTGGCGGTCGAGCTCCGGCCGCTCGCCCCGCCTCCAACCAACCAACCAACTACCTTTTTTTTACCACCACAGACTATATCGACACCATACAACTAAAACCCAATAACTTTGAAAAACCTCTATTTTCGAGATATTTCAATTTCCGTCGACATGACCGCCGCGCGACGGTCATGTTGATTGCGGCGGGGCTGCGGGGCGGGCGGCGACTACGGCGAGTGGCTGGCGGTCGAGCCGGAGCCGCGAGCGCGCGGCGCCGCACCGCGGCTCCTGCTCCGAGTCCGGCCGGCCGCTCCGCCCCGCATCCATCCAACTACCTTTTTTTACCACCACAGATGACCACAACAACTTTTATTTTGGCCTTGGATACAAATCGCTTGTCTATGATTGCGAGAACAAGAAAACTTTTTCTCTATGCTTTCGATAAATGTCACTTCTTCCGACCGACCTGGCAGCGCGGTGGCTGGTGTCATTTGTTTGTTCCACGCATTTATTTACCTATTTTTATTATTTATTATGCACTCGTAGCTAAGCAAAACTGTGACTAGATAATACGTAATAGGTACATTGACAATATGACAAAAAACATATTTCATTTATTATTTTAAAATTTTATTTTTTTTATTTTATTTGAAAAAAAACCGTAAAAAATTTGTTTTTTTTTTCGAGTATAAGCAGTTTTAACCTCTCATTATGTTTTCTGCGTTTAAGACTTTAGGAATTTTAATCTCATTCGGACCCCATTCGGACCCTGTAGGAGGTCTTATTGGGGAAAGGTTTCCGTCAAAAGAGCAAAGTTGCTCTCATTTAGACCCAGACGGAAACGATCCCGGTTATATAAAATCAATGGCGCTGGTATAGAGCAAAGACAAATGCTGCCATCTGGCGAAAGCACAGAACATCGGTTAGCGCCCGTTTTTGTAAATTTTAAACTCGAATTTCTAAAGTCAGATGCCTGGGTAGTGTAGTACAGTTGGGAGAGCATTGGACATGTAATCCAAAGGTCTGTGGTTTAAGAGTCCGACGTCAGATAATCAGGAACGGTCAGAATTCTTTTCTTTTGAAAATTTTCTGCAATTTCATGTTTCAGCGTGATGTATTTCAATGTATCTACCTACATACATTTTGAAACATTTGGAAACATTCTGTGCGTAAATACATACCCGTCCGATCTTCCTATGGTCACGCTTCGCCGCCTCCTCCTGTATCAGTTCCCACTCCTTGAGCTGCTTGGGCTCCGGGAAGGACACCCCGTAGACGCGCTGCAAGCTCTCCGCATCCGCTCGACCTTCCCAGTACGTCGCCGAGTTCTGTGTTAATATACAATTTATGTGGGGACATTCATTAATCACGTGAGCAAATTTTTTCGATTTTTTGACCCCCCCCCCCCCCCCCTTGGTGACCTTTCGTGAGATTTATAGGAACCCCCCCCCCCCCAATTCTCACGCGAGATTTCCTCTATGTGTAAGTTTCGTCAAATTCTCCATATTTAAAGTGTATACAGACTTTAAAATGCAAAATTCAAGTATTTAAATATCAACTGAATTTACAATATCCCGTTTTAGATTGTAAAGTGATCGTTCAGTTAGCAAGGCATTATTCGGTGTTGGATATTCGGTCCAGTCCGATCTGTCAAATCACAAACTGAACGTAGCCCCGGGGGAATAAAAATAAAAAAAAGATGACTTGTAGTATGATGTTGTAGACCCCCCTCTCCCCCTAGTGAGAGTTGGTGAGATTTTGCCAGACCCCTCCCCCCCCCCCCCCTTTTGCTCACGTGATTAATGGATGCCCCCATTATGTACAATATTTCGAATGACAATCTTATGGGGGAGGGGTTACCGGTGTATCATGGGGGTGGTTTTGGGTTAAAGAAACACTGTGTAAGAGCCACATCGGAGCTGGGAGGTCCGACTACATTTCGAGAGGCGTGCCAAGCTCCAGAGAGCGTGTGCCACTTCCTGGAAGAACTCGGCTGTTTGGAGTAAGGCCGTAGGATGTGCAAAAGGTCCACAATGTAGTGGGCTTAAGCGTGGAGAACGAGTCCGAATATAGTAAGATAAGATCACTCACCTTAGTGACTTTCAGAGCCTTCACCTTCCCAGTGTGCCGTACGTGAGGCCCGCGACACAGGTCGATTAACGGCCCACATCTGTACACGGTCGTGGTCGGTGTGTTCACCTTCTCATGTAGGATTCGAACTTTGAACGGGTTGTAGTCGAACATCTCCAGCAACTGAGCCTTGGTCAGCTCGAGACGTTCGAACGGCTGTTTTTCCTTGGCGATCTTTTTGATTAGATTCTCGAGAGTGCCAAAGTCCGTTGATGAGATCTGCGGGGTAAACAATTTCGATTACACACCCAGGTCGCGCAGTTTTATGATCAGTTAGCCTCACATTATTATTATCATGTTTGTGTATTCTTTGTTTGTTTTTAGCCTCATTGGTGTTTTTAAAGAATCAGCGAAGTCTTTCTTTGCATCACAAGTGCACAGTTCCCGGCAGTAAATAATGTGTGTTGAACTTTAGAAAGAAACAATCCGGTTGTCGTCCCTGTCGCACAGAGACGTGCGAGTTCATGCGACAGCGATCACTAAATTCACCCTGTATGTATTTTTATTATTTTATTATTAAATTGAATACCCAATGAATTTAAGATAATAGTAAACAAACACTAAATAATATATATTTTTTTATTCTTAATTTAACCCTTTCGCGTGACTTACAGCTGTGGGCGATAAATGGTCGCACGTTTTTGCCTGGTGTCATTTCAGTCATTTTTTTTTTCCTATAGGAAAGACAGAGATAGATCGATAGCTGATGAAACTATCTTTCCACGGAGTGGAAATATGTCTATGGAACGAAAAAAAAACAACACACAAACATGCTAAAAAAAAGTCTGATACTTGGACTCAAGGTTCCTTGTTTTTCTGATATTTTTTTTGTGGATAAAATGCAAGGGCCTTGTACATACGTTGTTCGGCTTATTAGTGGCTGTGTTCGTCATCTAAAAACACCTAAATATCATAATGTAAAGACGAATTGCAAATTTCGGTTAGAACAAATTCTGAAGTGTTTTGTTTTTCCTGGAGTTAAAAAAATCCGTCTGTGTTTCTAAATAAGTCAATCTTTGCTTATGATTCATCATTTTGCGGCAAATTTCAACTTTTCCGTGGCAAACGAGTTTATTTATCTGAGTTCATTATTTCACAAAATATTTGAGTTTATGCCGAATCTCCGAGCGCCTAAAATGGCATGGGACTCAAAGGGTATTTTTGTGGCTTTAGCAGTATTCGGTTATGTCAGCCCCATTGGTGGCTTTAAGTTGAAAGATTAAAAAAAAATACTTAAAACACCCCTCAACATAAGAGAAGTTTTAAAACCTCTTGACAGTTCATTGAGAGTAGATTACACAGTGCATAATGATAATGAATAACAAATAACAGGTTCATTCTATCAAATAATAATCAAACCAACATTTGTACAATATACTGGGAACGCTTCTTATGAATATATGAATAAGTAGGATATAAACTTACACCTTTCTCAGGATAATGCATGTCGTAGTAGAATCCTTCCTCAATGGGTGGTCCGTAGCAGAGACAACCACCGTACACCTGGAACACAGTAGTTTTCCTCACTTTAAAAATATAAGTAATTTTTTTATCGAAATGTACGGAAAACACAAACTTACTACATAGCCGTTTCGACCGATTTTTCATTCAGCACGGTGGTACCAACCCGGGGCAGGTTAACCCCACCAACTTGTAAGGTAAGAAGGGAAGGGACTTACAGTTTTATGTGGAATCCATACCATAGATCAGTCTCCAACGGTCGAGTGCTGCATCCAAGTACTGACCCCAGGTGTGCTTATGATCACGATAGACAGTCGACCAACCGCACCACTAACCTACCGAGGTTGACCTGACCTTTTTATTATGTAATAAAACGGTAGGAGTGGCTGGGTCAGAGGGGCCAAAGCACATGCTTCGACCCGCCAATAGAAGGTACCACACCAGATACTTCCCTATCAATTGTTAGCTATACTGAACAAGTTCAGTGCTGATAGTATTTTCGAAAGTTGACACACTTTACCAAATTACCACATGGCAACTTCAACTTCTGTCCAGTCACAGATTACTTAATAGTTACTTCGTAACAGATAAATCACTCCATAGAAAAAGTTCCATACCTTCGGCTTTAATAGCCTAATGTTTCACTTCGCCAATCGCTACATGCGAAAATGTACCTAAACGATCGAGTGTAAAGTGCATTATTGCTTTGCAGCTGCGCGCGTTAGCGTGGGCGAGCGTGTAGGTATGTTTCGCGCGGCTGGCGAATTTCTACTGAATTACACCGCTGGCGGTGCACCGGGCGGTAGGTAGTTAGCGCGCGGAAGTACATAGAGTGCGTGAGGCCTGCCGATGTCAGATTGCATAACTATGTATAAAATTTGGCGACGTACCCGCTCGAGGGCCTCTCCCAGCATGTGCGCGGACGAGTGCCAGAAGACGGCCTGCGCGTCCGTGTTGTCCCAACGCAGCAGCTGCAGCCGGCAGTCTTCCTCCAGCGGCCGGTCGAGATCCCAGAGGACGTCGTTGACGCGAGCGATTATCGTCGCATCCGCCAGACCTTGACTGCCCGGGGGATACGGATAATTGCATTTCTTAGTGTCGCATATTTTAAGTGTTTCATATAAAACAACAAGTAAGCTAATAAAAAATAAAGGGAAGTTTCTACGGGCGACCGGCGGCCGTGTAACGTTAGTCAATATATGAATATCCTTATAACTCGAGAACCACTTTATGGGTTTACATGCGGTTTCACTGTTACATTTTGACACTAACTTCTCACGATGGTTTTAAGCTAAAAAATCATAACGCTAAGTCATCGGTGGCCTGAGATGTGAGCAAAACGTCACACGAAGCAAAGCCACAAAAAAAAACTATGTTTTTATAGAAAGTGTGACATATGAGATATGACACAAGACCGACCCACTCATAAGGTGTCTAACGACGTTCAATGCAGGTGTTGCGAATGCCATGTCGGCCTGACAGGTGCTTATTCACTCCCCTCTTGAAGGACCAGACACTGCACTTTGGAGGGAAATATGCGGGCCGGTAGAACGTTCCAGACTTTAACAGTTATGCGGAGGAAAGATCTGCAGAAGCGATTGAACCAAATTCTCACCTAATCCCTTTTGCGACTTCATAAGGCGTTGTCTTCCAAGCGTTCGCCTCCACGACCTTGCCGTCCGGCAGAGTGACAGCTATCGCAACATCCGGCTTGGCGGCCAGCCGCTCGAGATGCTGAGCCTTGTACTTGTCCCACAGGTCCACTCTCCTCTGGATGTACTCCGGCCAGGGGTTCAGTTCACTGACGGATGATCCGTTCTGGTCCGCCTTCTTCTTCTTTTCTTTGCCTGCCTTCATCTTGGCCTGCGGGGAAATGTTTAAGATTTTATAAATAGGTACCATTAGGAAAAAAGTAAGTCAGGCAGTGTTAATGCGTTCACTGCTGGACATAAGCCTCTCCAATCTTTCTCCAGCCCTCCGGCCCTTCAGCGATAAGCGACCTCCGATTGCCTCTGACGTACTGCATGTGGCTGTTCCACCTGGCGGTTGGTATTCCCACATTACGTTTCCATGTCCACGGACACTAGGATGTGGATTTAGCTGGTTCAAGCACCTTTGGCGCCTCGGCACAGCCACCCATACTGGTTTTTATAAAAATACAAAATAAACACTAATAAATGGATGCATAACTCATTTACGTTTTCAACGGGTCTGGGTCCGTGCTCCACCTAGGTTCTCCACCTGGGTGGAGCATGGGATACTCACAATGTATATGCTATGTCCATGCTCCAACTACCATTAAGTACAGTCGTGTGCAAGAGTGGAATTTAGTGGGTCCACGGGGAAAACTATAAATCAAACACCAATTTCTAAGAGAGGTAATATTATAATTAACATGTTACATGTGACATAAATATTATGCGCCCTTCACCGTTCTCTTTCATCGTCAATAAAAAAATCATAATAAACTGGGAACGGTTCTAAAGTACCAGGGCAGCAGAAATTTAAAGGAGGTTTCCATAATTTTATAAAAGTTAATCGCTATTATAATAATAATAGCGATTAACTTATACGGAAACCTATTCGAAAACGCGTATTCATGGTATTCAATAGTAGGTGCCAGGATTTATACATTCATCCAAGGCCAGGGAGAGGCCAGCATTCTCTCCCTTTTTTTCTTTCCCTCTCAGTGATTAACTTATATAAAATTATGGAAACCTCCTTTAAATTTCTGCTTCCCTGGTACTTTGGTGACTTCATGTTTGTTAATCGCGTATTCATGGTATTCAATAATAGGTGCCAGGATTTATTCATTCATGCAAGGCCAGGGAGAGGCCAGGATTATCTCCCTTTTTTTCTTTCCCTCTCAGCGATTAACTTATATAAAATTAAGGAAACCTCCTTTCAATTTCTGCTTCCCTGGTACTTTGGTGACTTCATGTTTGTTAATCCTGGCCTATATTATTTATATAATATATATTTTATAATTTTTGTATATTTTTTTTTATTTGCGGAATCTGAATTTAATTTCTTTTCAAAATAAACAATATAATCAAGTTACCTTGTTATTTTATTGGTTGTATTGTAACTGTACTATAGGTCAGTAAGGAATAGCCAAATCAGCAGTTGGCGAATAAGGAATTGGCGAATAAAGTCATGGACTGTACAATAATATTATCAGTTGGAGCATGGACATAGCATATAAATTGTAAGTATCCCGTGCTCCACCCAGGTGGAGAACCTAGGTGGAGCACGGACCCAGACCCATAGTTTTATATTTATTCAGCTGTATAAGCAATAAACTGAAAATTATGAAACAAACAAACCAAATTTTTGTATTTACACTACTCAAGACTGCTCTGGCGAATGCCACAAACCAGAATGACGCATCTGCGTGGCATTGTGAACGTCACAATGCAGCATCAGGCAACCAAATTTCATCAGACGATCGATTTCATTCAATGATCACTGCGTGCACACACGCCTGTAGGAAATTGGCAAGGGGAAACCGGCTGACGAAGCATTCCTACGCACCCATGTGGCGTGTGAACGCGTAAGAGCGCGCGTGGTGCCACGGTGAGCGCGTATAGCTCGCAACACACTACCGAGCGGCGGGAGCGGGACCAGATAGTACATAGTCAAACTCGTGCCTTGTCTTCGATATTGAGGTTCTGCACAGCAGCCGTTGCCGAATCGCCCATATTTCACACACCACCACGCGCACGAAGGCAGCCAGCTGGAGAGAAAAGACACCACACGGTGGCATATAATTTGGGATCGCGTACTTTAGGTCCGATAATTTGGTACATGAAAATGTACCAAAATCCGGCCCGAGACCGTATTTTAGGTATCAATACTTTGGGTCTGATAATTTGGTCCATTGATTCTAGTACATAAAATTTGTACCAAATTATCGGACCTAAAATACGATGTACTAGAATACGGCGTCGCGCCGTACTTTGGGTATCCGTAATTTGGGTCGATAATTTCGTACATCGTATTTTAGGCCGTCTACACAGCTCCATCTATGAGTGACTGGCTATACTATTACGAAACGTTGCTATTCAAACGTTCTGTTACTCGAGAAGGTTCAATTATTATTCCGCTACTTGTTGATAGATGGCGATAGCTGGATATTTACAATTATACATTTTGCTGTGATGATTTTCTTGGTATCTGTATTACTTTAAAACATCATTGGGTATACTACCGGTGTAAAACTGTAGGTCCCTTCCCTTGCCCCTTACTAGGTAGTAGGCTGAAATTGTGGCCGACTGGGGTGACCGACCACCGTACTGGATGTAAGATCGACTCGGCTGTGTTCTCCTCTAGTCCAAGTAGTATAGCAAGCAATCTAAAAGGGAAGTCTCTGGTATGGCACCTACCTACTAGGAGGTGAAATTGGCTGGTCGGAGCATGTGCTCTGGCCCCTCAGACTCAGTCATCCATATCGGATTATATAAAAAAAAAACTATGGTCCTACAACAGGATAAAGTGAATGACCCATCACTACTTGTCTCCGTCACTCGCACGCAAGTAAATAGTGCGAGTGCCGTCGCGCTCGCACAACGCGTCTGTGCGGCGAGCGACGGCAATATTCTCGTATTTCTATGAATAAAAAACGAGAACATAGAAGTAGGATATATGATAGTGGAATGGCGAGGCGGCCTTAGGTACAATAAGTAGGTACCTACCTACCTACGCAGTTATATATAACCAGCTGTGCCCGCGGCTCCGCCCGCTCTCATATTTCACTTCACTGCTAACCTCATAAACCATTTAGCGTGATAGTAAGTAGCCTATAGTTGATGGGGAAAATCAAGCTATCCGTAGATTTTTTTTAAATTAAAATCGGTTCAGTGGTTCTCGAGTTATAAGCGGACAGACAGACATACATATACACTCAGACAGAAAGCAGACGTTGGCTTTTATTATAGGTAAGGATATGGATTTCGAATGTCAACGTTGCCAATTGGTTTTTTTTTTTTTTTTTTTTTTTTTTTATTGAACCTGACACGGTTGGCTACATCACCTACAACATCTGTGATGTCAGCCCATAACACAGGGTGAACTAGGTGCCATGTCAGTGCTTCCCTTCATTTCATGTCGGCTACACTAAACTGGACGGAAAACACGAACTATTTACATAGCCGTTTCGACCGACGTTTCGTTCGGTGCGGTGGTACCAACCCGGCCGGGATAAACCCTACCACCTAGTAAGGTAAGAAGAAGAAGCGCAGGCGCAGCACACTTTGGTGTGGTGTGTGTGTGTGTCACAGCAACAAACAGCTGATTGATGACAGCAGCGCCGCGGCGGCCGCCGCGCCGCATAGACTGAACTAAATGCGGAAGCGGCATAGCGGGATGAAACTAAACTTGTCAACATAAATACATACTTCCAATCAAACGATATCGCATTACAAGCCATCAGATGCTGTGCCTGTGTGTGAATGAATATACACGGTGTTGCAAATTGTCCTCGCAGTATTTTTAAATGACATCAGGGGGTTATTCTATATGTGAAACTAAATAACATCTGCGGCGAAAAAAAAAATTTTTTTTCCTACAAAATTTTAAACCTATTCTCAAAATGTATGGGGAAAATGAATGAAAGAAAGACTCGTTGGTAGACGCCGCGCCGCCGCCGCCCGCCCGCCGTCGCGCCGTCACACGAGTAAAGAAGGGACTCTCGCTACAAAACTATACACGGTGTTGCACCCCCAACCACTAAACCCGAAAGGGGGTGATTCTGTACATGAAACCGAACAACTTTTGTTCTACGACTTTTTAATTTGAAGAAAAAAAAAATTATCTTACGACGTTTCATTCAGTGCGGTAGTACCAACCCGGGCGGGTTAAACCCTACCACCAAGTAAGATTAGGAGGGAAGGGACCTACAGTTTTACGAGGAATCCGAACCTCGGTCCGCCTCCAACGGTCAGCCTTCACCCATCCAATTACTGACCGCACCCAGCGTTGAGTAAGATTAGGAGGGAAGGGACCTACAGTTTTACGAGGAATCCGAACCTCGGTCCGCCTCCAACGGTCAGCGGTCACCCATCCAATTACTGACCGCACCCAGCGTTGCTTAACATTCAATAGCGACAGTTGACTGTCTGCACCACTGAGCTATCGAGGCTGACTGTAATAATGATGAATGATCCAAAACTCAATCTCAGTGTTTATAAATACTTTGTCAAAATAGTTAATAAATTAGAAGTGTGGGATAAACACGCGCAAGTCGTAGGTCGTAGGACGCCGCGCCCGCCTGCGGCAACGTACAAAGGCAAAGAAAGAAGGATTGTATTCCGTAAGAACAATAATCGCCGAGGACCGGATGAGTATGCTTACTTATACTATACTACTTGCTCGAACTATTTTGACTATTATTATTACCATGATTATGGAATGGATTACCGATGTTACGGGATACCCACGATAGATAGACATTTCGATAAGTCGTCGAATGAAACATATTATGAAACAATTATGTATAAAATTATTTATTACATCTTCTATGATGGGGTGCTATATACTGCATTAATGTATAAATGCTTTACGCGTATCATAAAAGGACTCACACAAAGGAATAATATTAACAAACTGTTGCAAATACGCAGTGAATTAGTTGGATTTTGTGCACCCAAGCAATAACATAGGTTATAAAAAATTATAACCTATGTTATTGGTGCAAATATTATGTAAATGTATATTTGCAATGCATGGGATTTTCTTCTGAATTTTTGGAAAAGTTTTTGATAGAAAAATACGGGTCACAAAATTAGCAATTTTTTTAATAAAAAAAAAATCAAGCAAACTTTACAAAAATACAATAAGTATATATAAGTACGGATTCTGTGGTTGTGGTTGGGGTTGAACACCCAACCACGACCACAAAATCCGATTCTGTACATGAAACAGAACAACTTTTGTTCTTCTACGCAGAAGTTATTTAGTTTCACATATAGAATAGCCCCCTGATGCCAGTAAAAAAATTGCGGAGGGCAATTGCAACACCATGTATGTTTATGTACCTTCTAGTGCAGAGGCTCAGTTATTAAAATGTGTGTATGTCATTTTGAAATTAATAAATTAGATTTGATTTGAAATTGAATAAATTTGATTTGAACTTGCCGGAAAGAAAATTGTGTAACTTATGTAGGTCGTACTTAGGTAGGTATGTACTTAAAAATGGAACCTGATTGTCTTAATTGTGGTTTTTTTTTTCAGAAAATGCAATGCCTCGCTCCATACAAAGAAGATTCCATTTGGGCTTTTTATGAAGGGAACTAGGTATTATTTTAGAAGACGCTGCACTAGGCTGGCGTCTGGTCAGCAGGTTGATTGAGCACTTTACGTGCTCTTGTCCAGGATGTCCAGCGAAGTTCACCAACCACCCAACTCGTGGACAACAGACAAGGAATGTGCACATCCACGATGACCAGCAATACTGGATACCTGATAGGTTTAACCCACCTTTATACCTGATAGGTTTAAGTTGTTGACTTTATTATGTTCTTTACTTCTTGTGTGTGACCGTGAATTTCGTTCCTTTTAGCAACTTCAAAAAACATCTTTCTCGACATACATACATATCGTCACGCCTGTTTCCCAGTGGGGTAGGCAGAGACAACGGATCTCCACGTGCCACGATCTTGACACACCTCTGCCGCCTCTTCCACTATTCTCTATTCGGCTGTTTGCATGGATTTGGGGAAGATATGTATGTACGTACCTACCTATCCTTTAATTCTTTCATGTTCTGGAACTTTCACTAAAATATTCCTTCCTCCTAATTAGTTTATCCCTTGGAAGGAATTTCCAGCATAAGTTATACTGTATAATATATAGTATTAAGGAAAACGAAGGAAATAAGAAGGAAAGTTGACCAAAGTATGTTACCTATCAGGAAATTTTACTAATATTTTTGACGTGATGACGTCACGTCTTATAAATTGATGAACACCGGCTGCACGCACGTAGGAGTGTCACGTTCCATCTGAGCCTGTGTGTGCAGGCGAGAGCGCGTAACAAGCGATAGAGAGGCACAATCGGTATAGTCAAAGTTACCATGGAAACGTCTTAAGAAGTAAAACTGTCAAGATCAGACAACAGAAGTTTATTGATGGCCAGTCACAAGATGATTAATCTTTCTACTGGAAATGTAAGAAATAGAATTACTGGTATAGTTATGCTCTATGTAAAGCCTGACCAGGAATATATGAGAGCTGTCAAGATGGAGCCACTTTTTAGATTTATATAGCAACATTCAGTATAGTACGCACATATTGAATTGGCCGATGATTTTATTCAAAATGTACTTTTGCACTGAAATACACAATAAGATATACAAAATGTATTTTTATTTAATGCATCTTTTATATATATTTTGATGTCAATGTAAAAAGAACTAGCCTTGACATTTACATGTTCACAACATTTTTTCCATGTATCTGCAGATATGACCTGAAGCAAAGTGTAAAAATTATTAAAAAAATTATTAATCGACCTTGCTGAAACACTAAACTTTTTAATAAAAATTCTAGTTCAGAAAAACTTAACCTAAGCTATTTTTATTCGATTGTTTCGTATTTCTGTAAAGTCAAAAAGTGTTTTTTGTTCAGAACGAATAATATTTACGTCCCTCTTTTGTTTGCTATTCGGTAAGTAGATGCTTGAGATACACCTAGATAGAACAAAAAATAATTACCTGATTGTACATTACGGCGGCCAATTCATGACAATCTCACTACAATGACATAACGTTTCACCCAAATGTCAGTTCAGAAGCAATTTTGACATTGACAACAGATTATCAAGCATCAAACATAATTGTGGCCAGTTTATGAAATTAGTTCCAACGAAATTCCGCAATATGGCGGCCCCTCATATATTCCTGGTCAGGCTTTACTACGATTATTCCACGTCATCACGTAAAACTATCGTCCGTAAACCGACTTTACAGACAACCAATTTTTTTTTACTAATTTCTTTTATCCTTTTATATCAATTGATTGACAAGTTCATATTGAATTTTATTTTTATCGTGTTTTTATCATTTTACTAGCTGTTGCCCGCGGCTTCGCTCGCGTGAAATTCGTATTCCAAAGAAGAATGTAAGTAACTAAGGGCGAGGCCGAAGACCGAGCTGCGTTCAGGTAATCGATAAACCTTCTCAAAGAAAGTAACTAACTAAGGGCGAGGCCGAAGGCCGAGCTGCTTTCAGGTAAACGATAAACCTTTCTCAAATAAAGGAAGTAAGTAAGGGCGAGGCCGAAGGCCGAGCTGCGTTCAGGAAGACGATAACCCTTCTGGAAGAAAGGAAGGAACTAAGTGCAAGGCCGAAGACCGAGCTGCGTTTAGGTAAACCAAAAACCCTCTTCCGCCTTCGGGCCTTGCCCTTAAAGACTTCCTTTCTTCCATAGAATATAATATCGTTTACTCAATCGATTTATTTCATAAAAATAAAAAAGTAATATTAATAACTAAAGAATTAAAACCTACCTAACTAACATTAAAATAACTATCAAAACTGGCATTTTCAAATGTTCTTAGAGCATTTGCGGCATTACCCCGCTGGATGGCAAGGCTTGCCCTTTGAATGAAGTACATAAGCTCTTGATGGCGGGACACCAGTTGCGTCAAGCAGCAGAGGCCCAAGCCTCTTTTGGCTTCACTGCTCCACGGACCGAGGCGAGGGTTTCAACCGCAAACGCAACAAATTCGAAATCTTGAATTATATTTCTATATTGGTTGCGTTTGAGGCTCTCCGCCCCAGCCTCGGCCGCGCCAGCCGCTCTTGAAGATGTCCTAACGTGACTTGGAGCCAATGTGAGAACACAAGTGGCGTCGAACAAGACCGAACGAAAAAAAAATATTAAAAAAAAAAATTAATGAAAAAAAAAACAAAAAAAAACAAAAAAAAAAATAATGAAATTATGTTAAATTTAGTATAGTAGAACGGACAGACATGCATTTGTTACGGAACCCTAAATTCATTTTGAAATAAATGTTAAATTTAGTATAGTAGAACGGACAGAGATGCATTTGTTACGGAACCCTACATTCATTTTGAAATAAATGTTAAATTTAGTAGAACGGACAGACATACATTTGTTACGGAACCCTACAATTCATTTTGCAGAACTTAGTAGAATGGACAGACATAAACGTGTTACGAAACCCTACTTAACAGTTGCAATCCGGGAGTGCCGGCAAATCCCGTGCCAATCGTAATGCAATGACTTTTTAAATAATAATGTCGCTGTCGCGGTGTTACGAACAGAATTGATCCCGTGCCACTATAACTTAACCCTGCAATGACTTAAGGTTACATTTCGCTTTTCGAGACTGACGAAGACGCGATGACGCGAGATAAATTTTTTTTACCCAAACTCCGCTAAAGAAGTTTTCACTTCAAAAATCTATTCTGGTACATCGGTACATTTTTTTTACCTACATTGTCGCGCTGAGTCTTACGTGCGCGTAATCCGTATTTCCGTCTCTTCTTTGGCGCGTAGTAACGAACGTCACACCACACACATGTAGATTTTTGAAGAAGTAGCCTGTGCCCCCCTTATTTGTTCTATTTTTCTTATTCTTATTATGTGTTGGTATATCCGCCGAGCTGACGGACGGACGGCCCGGACGGACGGACGGACAGACGGACAGACAGGCGGACGCCCGCCGCCGCGCCTCCGCCGCCGCCGCCGTAGGCTTCGGTAGTAATAATAGACCTGTAGCGCTAGGATTTTTGGTTTCAAAAATATTAAAGTTGTTTATTTGTCGCTTAAAGTTTCCGAACCATTTGCCCAGCCTAATATATTAGTTTGTGTCATCCTAGGAATTTGCATACGTAGAAATTTAGGTATTTGTCTTTTAGATCAGTATTGGACGAAAAGAAAATTAGAAAAGAAAATTTTACTTTCATGATAATATTGAAGTAGTAACCGATGTGCAAAAACATTTTGTGTCATCTCTGTCCACGGAAATCCTTAAATTTAACCAGTACCTAATACATCGCGCAAATAGCTCTAAAAGAATATTAGAAAGGTTAAATAGGTGTTACGCGTTTTAGAGTACTGATATCTGTTGTTCAAAATATTTTGTGTCGAATTCATTCACGACATTGTAACGGTTCAGTAGGGACACACCTGAAATATTTAAGCAACGCCATCTAGCGGCCGCGCACAACGACACGGTAATGCGAGCACAGCTCGCAGCGTAGGCGATAACAGCCACAGGTCGAAACGAATAGCGAGCGAGTACTAGAAACATCGAGGCAGTCGACCGGCAGAGGGCGCGACGATGACTCTGCAAACCTTCTAGAAACTTCGAGAACCGAGCGCAGACATTAGCAGCCATTCAGTGAACATAGCAGAAATCGAAACGCCGTGCGTGAATTAAGTTCGGAGCACCGGTCGAGGACATCACAGTGTCAGTCACCGCGCGGAAAATACTGCGACATATAACGCGATCGAGAGGGTGAGTAGAAAATCTAAATATATTCGGAATTTCCCACACTCGCTAGGAGCCAAACCCGAATGTACAAACGAAAGGGCGAGAATGTGAAATGACACGTAGCGAATGTGGTTGCAGGCCTTCCGACACGCCCTCTCGAGTTGCGGGCTACAAGACTGAGCTCCCGCGGCGACCCGACGAGTATTCCAGCCATTGCCGCGACAGTACAGCTAAGTCAACCCAATAGTACGCTATCTCGTCCAAACCCGGCACAGACACCCACCCCGGTGTCGCGACACCGCCGAACAGGCGCCGATCCTCGTGTGGTCGCGACCCTGTAGCCCAAACGTGCCGTGGCACGGCCAAGCGGATCGCTAGCGAGGCGCGGGAATTAGCCAGCCACGTGGTTCGAGAACGTTCGTCGCAGGTCAATGACCTCGCCGTCCGGAGTGAACCAGTTTGGATCGAGTCTCGTTCCCAGACCTACCTCGCCTAGCCGCGTTACCCTACGGACTACTAGTTACCGGAGCAGTATCCTGAAATAGAATCAACGAGTGCTATCAGCGTGTAGTGGACTTAGGGCGAGCCACCGACCAGAATTAAGTTGAAAATAAAATTGTACTAAAGTGTGACCGCTAGATAAAAAGAAACATTCGTATATATTTGGTGTTATCGTGCAACTGTGTCCCTAGAGAACTTGTCGGATAGATCGCCGAACCCCACAGATCTGTTAAAATAAAATTGTACTAAAGTGTGACCGCTAGATAAAAAGAAACATTCGTAGATATTTGGTGTTATCGTGCAACTGTGTCCCTAGAGAACTTGTCGGATAGATCGCCGAACCCCACAGATCTGTTAAAATAAAATTGTACTAAAGTGTGACCGTTAGGTATAAAGAATCTTTGTTCATATTCCGTGTCACGGTGCGACCGTGTCGCCAGAGGAATTGCCGGGTCGAACGCCGAACCCCGCGGACCCAGGTAATGAAAATCAAAAGTGTACTAATTTGATCCGAGGTCCAATTAGTTTAGTTTCTACGGGGAATATCGACCCGGAATATAGGGCAACATAGTAGCAAAGGCCCACCCATCTCAATTAGCGAAAGGCCGTTTTCACTGGCAGAAACTATAACTAAAATAAAGTGTACTAAAATAATCCAAGAACTATTTTGCAAAGGAGCTAGCTTGGAATACCTGGGCAGACGCTCGCCCGATTGCCAAGAGCGTCTGGCGCCCAATTTAGGATAAGATTAGGTTAAGAATTTTGAGAGTATTTGCTGTGTTTAGTTTTAAGGTGTATAGGTTAAGTTTTGTTCAAATTAGTAATTGAGTTGAAGGGGAATCTGTGTGTATATATGTGTAATAAACTGTGTCCTAAAACCCAGCCGTTTCATTAGACCCACGCCCAGCTCAGACCCCATCACAACATTTATAGATATTTAATATTTTTATTACAACAACCTCTAAAAGCCACAAAAGAAAATACGGGCTGTTAGAGTTTACGTCTTTTTGATTATTATGGTGTAACAAAACACTATTCATAATTTGTGTCGTTTTTATCCACGGAATTTTATTATTTGTAAAAAAAACACTAACTTCGCATGAAGTGCGAGCGCGGGGAATAGCGCGGGCGCGGGCGGCGGGGCGGCGGGCGAGGCGAGCGAGCGATCGAGGCACGCGCACGCCGCCTCCTCCCCCCCCCCCCCCCCCCCCCGCGCTCGCGGGTCGTTCAGCCAGCCATACGCGGGGCGCGCGTTGCGTTGCGTGGCGCGGTGCGAGTTGCGACGTGCGTGCGTTATCATATCAATTATCAATTATTATTATTATTACTAATAATAAATCTGTAAGGGATGGTCATGGAGTAAGTTACTTTGTTTTAGGAAATATTGAGTTTGTAGCCTCTATGTATGATACTAAAGCTAAATTGACGATTTTGAGAAATCTTTTCTGTATGTATGTTTCAAAAATATTAAAGTTGTTTATTTGTCGCGTAAAGTTTCCGAACCATTTGCCCAGCCTAATATATTAGTTTGTGTCATCCTAGGAATTTGCATACGTAGAAATTTAGGTATTTGTCTTTTAGATCAGTATTGGACGAAAAGAAAATTAGAAAAGAAAATTTTACTTTCATGATAATATTGAAGTAGTAACCGATGTGCAAAAACATTTTGTGTCATCTCTGTCCACGGAAATCCTTAAATTTAACCAGTACCTAATACATCGCGCAAATAGCTCTAAAAGAATATTAGAAAAGGTTAAATAGGTGTTACGCGTTTTAGAGTACTGATATCTGTTGTTCAAAATATTTTGTGTCGAATTCATTCACGACATTTATAGATATTTAATATTTTTATTACAACAACCTCTAAAAGCCACAAAAGAAAATACGGGCTGTTAGAGTTTACGTCTTTTTGATTATTATGGTGTAACAAAACACTATTCATAATTTGTGTCGTTTTTAACCCCCGACGAAAAAAACGGAGGGGTGTTATAAGTTTGACGTGTGTGTGTGTGTGTGTGTGTGTGTGTGTGTGTGTCTGTCTGTGGCATCGTAGCTCCCAAACGGATGGACCGATTTGGATGCGGTTTTTTTTATTAGGAAGCCTGTTTAATCGGGATGGTTCTTAGCTATGTTTGTAATCAAGTAATTAAGTAATTAAGTAATAAAAAAAATTATTATCTTCAAAAGTGGACCGATTTGCATGCGGTTTTTTTTAAAAAGCTTGAAATAAAAGTTAAATTACAAATTTAAAAAACCCCCGACTCTTAAAAAGTCAAAAATAATTTCCGTTTACTTACTTAAAGGAGTCGGGGGACCGCTAAGTAAATTAAATATAAAGACTCAAAAGTTGCGCGGGAATTTACTTAGCGGTCTACCGACTCCTTTAAGTAAGTAAACGGAAATTATTTTTGACTTTTTAAGAGTCGGGGGTTTTTTAAATTTGTAATTTTTATCCACGGAATTTTATTATTTGTAAAAAAAACACTAACTTCGCATGAAGTGCGAGCGCGGGGAATAGCGCGGGCGCGGGCGGCGGGGCGGCGGGCGAGGCGAGCGAGCGATCGAGGCACGCGCACGCCGCCTCCTCCCCCCCCCCCCCCCCCCCCGCCGCGCTCGCGGGTCGTTCAGCCAGCCATACGCGGGGCGCGCGTTGCGTTGCGTGGCGCGGTGCGAGTTGCGACGTGCGTGCGTTATCATATCAATTATCAATTATTATTATTATTACTAATAATAAATCTGTAAGGGATGGTCATGGAGTAAGTTACTTTGTTTTAGGAAATATTGAGTTTGTAGCCTCTATGTATGATACTAAAGCTAAATTGACGATTTTGAGAAATCTTTTCTGTATGTATGTATGTATGTATGTTCCGCCATAACTCTTAAGCCGATTATCCGAATTCGATGAAACTTTGTACAAGCACATTTAACTAAGTATACGGGACACAGCTTGGGACACAGGATAGGCTACATAAAATTCAGTTCCGGTTACGCTAAGATGTGGCTCTCATACAAATCGAATTGTTCCGCGCGCAAAATAAAGGTATGCAGCGGCGGACGGCTGTCGGAGGTGCGGGGCGCGGCGCTGCGGGAGGGCGAGTGGTTCTAATAGCGCACCAGGCTGCCGCGCTGCCACGCGGTGTGTGTATGCATTGTCTCGAGCAGTTTCTTATTTAATTCCATTTCATAATATTATGTAGATTTACTTCGTTGGGTATCTATTTGATTAATTTTAGGTGCAAACCTATGTAAAAAAATGTGTTGTTGCGAGTCGATGTTAGCGGATATTTACTTAACTGAAGTTCCTATTTGATTTAAGTTAATTGATCGTGTGTTTATTATATTGTACGTAGTGTAGTATGCGCGCAATATTAGCGAACAGATTCTTATTTTTACCCGACTACGGCGAAGCGAGAAGGAAGGTTATGTGTTTGACCGGTATGTATGTATGTATGTATGTATGTATGTATGTATGTATGTATGTATGTATGTATGTATGTATGTATGTATGTATCTATGTATGTATGTATGTATGTATGCATGTTCATCTGTTCCCTCATACATAACTTCGAAACTACCTACTTATCATAATTTGACAAATCGAAGGTATCGTTGGATGCGTCTTGCTCTTGACCGTCTGCTGGTTGACTATGGTTGGCTGGTTGGCTATGTGACGTCCCATAAAATGGGATATGGCGCCCTCTAGAGGACATAAAGTGATGACCTAAAAAAAATGTTTTTAGTGTGGGGTATCAAATGAAAGGGCTTAATTAGCACATTTCAAAAATTTATATATTGTTAGCTGTTGCTTTCGGATTTGCTTGCATGCATCCGATAATTGCGAATAATTTCTAAAATCTATCTATCTGTCACGTGAACCTTTGTTTTGGTCATAACTCGAGAACCACTGGTGCTAGACCCATCGTGTTGGTACTCAAACTTCATGTCTCGGTGAGATCTATCCATCTGTCACGTGAACTTTTGTTTTGGTCATAACTCGAGAACCACTGGTGCTAGACCCATCATGTTGCTACTCAAACTTCAGGTCTCGGTGAGATCTATCCATCTGTCACGTGAACTTTTGTTTTGGTCATAACTCGAAAACCACTGGTGCTAGACCCATCGTGTTGCTACTCAAACTTCAGGTCTCGGTGAGATCTATCCATCTGTCACGTAAACTTTTGTTTTGGTCATAACTCGAGAACCACTGGTGCTAGACCCATCATGTTGCTACTCAAACTTCAGGTCTCGGTGAGATCTATCCATCTGTCACGTGAACTTTTGCTTTGATCATAACTCGAGAACCACTGGTGCTAGACCCATTGTGTTGGTACTCAAAATTTAGGTCTCGGTGAGATCTATCCACCTGTCACGTGAACTTTTGTTTTGGTCATAACTCGAGAACCACTGGTGCTAGACCCATCGTGTTGGTACTCACACAGATGGATAGATCTCACCGAGACCTGAAGTTTGAGTACCAACACGTTGTGTCTAGCACCAGTGATTCTCGAGTTATAATGAAAACAAAAGTTCAGCTGACAGATGGAGAGATCTCACCGAGACTTGAAGTTTGAGTACCAACACGATGGGTCTAGCACCAGTGGTTCTCGAGTTATGACCAAAACAAAAGTTCACGTGACAGTTGGATAGATCTCACCGAGACCTGAAGTTTGAGTACCAACACGATGGTTCTAGCACCAGTGGTTCTCGAGTTATGACCAAAACAAAAGTTCACGTGACAGGTGGATAGATCTCACCGAGACCTGAAGTTTGAGTAGCAACACGATGGGTCTAGCACCAGTGGTTCTCGAGTTATGACCAAAACAAAAGTTCACGTGACAGATGGATAGATCTCACCGAGACCTGAAGTTTGAGTACCAACACGATGGGTCTAACACCAGTGGTTCTCGAGTTATGACCAAAACAAAAGTTCACGTGACAGATAGATAGATCTCACCGAGACCTGAAGTTTGAGTACCAACACGATGGGTCTAGCACCAGTGGTTCTCGAGTTATGACCAAAACAAAAGTTCACGTGACAGATGGATAGATCTCACCGAGACCTGAAGTTTTGAGTACCAACACGATGGGTCTAGCACCAGTGGTTCTCGAGTTATGACCAAAACAAAAGTTCATGACGAAGTTTCTAGTTTTCACAGAAAACGGGATATTAGTTCAGCACGATTGTCTCAGGGTCATGAAAGGTGGGTCAGTTTGAACTTATGCAAATTTTAAGCGAATCGAAGCGTCAATCTAAAATAATATTGACCACATTGACCATTGACATTCGTAGGTATTGAGATTGCAGACGCGGGCTTTGTACAAAATTCGCACTGCATTATTTATTATCTCTATAGGAGATACCAAACTTCTTTGCACGAAGTGCGAGCGCGGGCGCGGGCGGCGCGGCGGGCGAGGCGAGCGAGCGAGGCACGCGGGGCACGCCAGCCAGCCACCGGCCGCCGCTTCGCATAGAAGAAATCGTAGGTACCGAACGAACGTGTGTGCGTGCGTATGCCCCCCGCCCGCCGCCACCTGCCCGCGTCCGTCCGCTTTGACCGCAACAACTGTGTTTGTGTTTTATTCATTTATTTCGAGCATGAAAATGACACAAATTTACAATGTACATTTTTGATGCATTTATGAAATTGAATATGTAAACTCTAATCATTCTAATATTTTTTTGAAGCTTTTGTAGCTTGGAAAAATAACATAATTGAAAATCTTAAAATTGCGTGCCCTAATTTGGCACAAATTCATTTAATGGGCATATGTAAGTGATCTGAGATAGGAAATAACAATTTTGTCAATTCTAATTTTGTTATAGGCACTGTTTTTACATACTGACCATAGGTCAGTTTGCACTGGGCGAAGATGACACAAACTGGGTTTGCACACTCCGCAGGCTATCCTAGATATGATACCATAATTATTTTAAAGTTTAGATTAATTTTGCCAGTTTTGAATGGAATTAAAAAAAACAACCACAAATCTTCGAATTGCTGAAAATGCAAGTGACAGATGTGACACAAAACGCAATATTATGCTTCTTATGTACGACTGTATCCACAGGCACAGATTACTAATGCCACAGGCAAGAAATAAGCAAGTTTAGAATTTTTTTAACTTATGTCCTCAAAATAGCCCAGCGCTATCGGTCTATAACTCGGCCGACTTAACTCGGCACCTGGCTCGATCGGCTTGCACACAGGGTTGCTAGATGCCTTGCTGGTCAAGTAGCCACTTCGCGGTAAAAAGATAGCTCAAGTCGCCCAATTTACACAAAGAAAAAAGTGTTACCACAATAATTAAATGAGAATCATACATAACATAACCTATCATAAGAAATAAAAAATTATTTAAATAATAAAATTTTGCTTTAATTAATTTTTAAAAATAATTAAAATCTGTATAAAAAATCGGACATTTACGGTGGTGGTACTGAACCCTCGGTGCGCGAAAAAGATTAGGTCCGGTCGGCGAACCGCCGCCGCACTCTGGTTCGAAAGTACAATAAAGCGGACTTTGATTTTTTTTTTCCGAATGTTAATGTTTTTTCGATGGAATCATATTTGTAGGCGAAATATAAGACACTTTTATTCTTACACGTTTTTCACTAAAGTTGATAGTTCCGGAGAAAAAAAAATTATTATATAATTTTTTTGTATGCGACACAATATGTTTTCGTTAAATTCTCAAAACAATAGCACTTGATAGAACTTCGGCATATAGATCCTTAAACTATGAGAGAATCTGAACGAGATTGTGAAAAGATCCTGTCCGAACTCGTCCCCCTTTGCCTAAAAACAAAAGTTGCGCGAGAGTGTCAAAAGTTGCTAAAAATGTAAGAAATTGTAACCATCTGGCAACACATGACGAAATGTCATCCGAGCCAGGTGTCTAGTTAAGTCGACCGAGTTATAGTTCCTAACGGACGGTTAACTATTTATCTATTTTTGCTCTATTATCTATAGGCTCGGTTCCGTACCCGTACGGGACCTAACCTAACCTAACCTAACCTAACCTAAAAAAAATCAGGGCGAGGTTTGCGGAGTGGCATCGTGTGCGGCCAAGTGCGCGAACCATTCTCGGAGCTGTGCAGTGGGAACATACCTAGACCCCCACACCAACCCCCCAAAGGTTCACGGTGATCGGTCCAGCAGTTTCGGAGTTTATCGGGCTCCAACAAACAGATCAACAGACAGATACCAACATCCATTAATTTTTTTTATATGTACATTTACATATGTCGAGAGATATGCATACCATACTCCTATAGACCAAAGATTAATTATTTATCTTAGCTATAAACTTTTACATTCGTATTTAGCGATACACCGGAAATAGAGAAAGAAGTTCGATCTATTTTCGTCTGTGTAAAAAAGAGATATGAATTTCATCTCTTTCAAGTATTTTGTTAAAAAAGTGAATGCTGTACCTACAGAATTAAAATGCCTAACAATTATATACATTAATTACTTACTGGATAATGTATGCATACCATTCATTTTATAATTCCAAAATCAATTATGCATACACAATCTAAAAAAAAAATATTGTCGTCTCTAGCTAGACAGGGTGTCTCGGCTGCATATTTCCAAAGTCTATAGGGTGAGTTCCTCTGATTGGTCGATGCCAGTTTGGCGGGAAATTTAAATTTCGGAAGTATTTGAACTGCACTATGCGAGTTTTCTCCGTTTTGGTGGTTTAAAAAAAATAACCAGGGTTAAATTTAGAAGATGCGTCGCGTATCCTAATGTTGAGGCGGCGCATGTCGTTTTTGCAAGTAGAAACCAAACTTAAATTTATGCGGCTGTGAGATGCGCCCGTGTGTCTGCGCAAAAGACGATTAATAGGGCAGAGGGGGGAGAACGGGAGGTGTGCAAAGGGGGTATCGGCGCACCCTACCGCGCTCCCCCGCGTTGCTAGGATACGACCTCGCGCCGTCGCCGCCCGCGTCCTGTCGCCCGCGCACGCCCCCCTCTCATCTGTTGTGCGTGCGCCATTGTACAGTCACTCACTATTTATTTGTTTCTTCCGTAGTGTCGCGGTAGATTTTATACTAATGGTGGTTTCACACATGTTTATTCGTATTCGTGATTGTAGCAAACATGTTAGTTTTATCTCACTCTAACCAAGCCATTAGAAGGAGGCGAAACGGAAATGTTTACCAAATATTTGTGTACATACAACTATGTGTGGCTAGCATGATAAATGTTTATTGGCGAAGTGCGTTTACCGGGGTCGCCCAAACAACACCAACACGTCGTAATTTCAAACCGGTTTTAACCATGATCGATACATCGGTGTGCACAAACATAATATAATACAATAATATATCAAAATAATATGAAGCAAGACTCTCTTTTTTTATCTGTAAATGATTTTTTTTTTTTTATTGAAACTGACACGGTTGGCTACATCACCTACAACATCTGTGATGTCAGCCCATAACACCGGGTGTACTTGGTGCCACGTCAGTGCTCTTCCCTTCGGTCGTGCCGGCTACACTGAACTGGACGGAAAACACAAACTATTTACATAGCCGTTTCGACCGACCTTTCATTCAGTGCGGTGGTACCAACCCGGGTGGGTAAACCCTACCACCTAGTAATATAAGAAGGGAGTCATGATAATGTAATAATTTTATAAATTTTCTGGCAAAATATTCGATTGAATATTTTATTTGACTATACATGCGCAGTCAAGCGGCCGAACTTCAGGCCAATACGTATTTAAGTTTGGTTTGTTTTTCCGAAAATAAAGCTTTTATGTGGTTAAAAAAAAAAATTAACACCCTAACATTGCTTAAAAAAGAAAAAAAAACCAAAAAAAAAACCAGAAAGATTTGGTGGGATTCGAACCCATGGTCAAAAAATACAAACTCTACACCGTACCAATGCGCTACGAAATCATTTAGACGAGTTAACGAATTTCGGGTTCAGTAGGTTCGCTAGGAGTGCCGGAGGCGGAGCCGGACGAAATTTAATTTCCCGCCAAACTGGCATCGACCAATCAGCATAACTCACCTATAGATAGATTATGGATATATGCGTCCCGGCTTGCGTAAGAAATATTCAAATCAGTATATCGTAGCGTAGGTACTCCTTATATGGCGTTGAATACGAATATGAAAGAATTTTTCAGTGTAGTTTAGAATTTTTTTGATTGTCTATGTCTATAAATAAACTTTCAATATTTACTTCGGCCAGAATATATCTATGGGGACAGTAAAAAAAATCTTAACCAAACTGAAAAATTATTTCATATTCGTGTTTTACACCGTGGAGTAGTAAATATTGAATATTAAAATCAAATATCTACACCAGATTTTAATGTTCCCTACGCAAACTGGGATACCTGTATATGCACTGATATAAGATATAGGGGTCTTTTCATAACGTTTTTTTTATATTTTGTCACTCTACACCCTAGGGTTGAGACTTGGGACAGACGGCCATGGCCATGGAGTCCATGCACGTTCAGTAAAAAGCAGCATAGAAGGACGCCACCCAACTCCCAAGAGCCAAGGGTGCAACTTCCAATACATCATAAGTACCTATACATTTTATTCTTAATATTAGTATTTTTTGAAGTAAATTTACGTGCATACCTTAACCCACTGCTCCATTTCGGATTCCATGTAAAACTGGAGGTCCAGCTGGTTGACTGGAGGAGATTGCCTAAGGCAATAAGTGCGCCCTTACCACTAGTTGCGACACATTAAGTGGCATAAAGTGTACCTAATTATTATATGCATTTATTCACACGTTTCTTTTTATATAAATTTTACATATTATTTACAAACTTAAAATCTAATAGGTACTTACAAGTATACAAATAAAATGGAGTTTCTACCACCGGCGGCGCGGCGCGGCGGGACGGCGGCGCCGGCGGGGCGGGGGTGGCGCCGGCGCGGGCGGCGGCGGTGATTTATTTCCAGCTTACTATAATATATTATTATGTTTCAGGTAAGAAAAAAAATGCTTAGGTAATTAAAAATTATTGACATGCTTAAATTACGTAAGTACCTATTTATTTTACGTCGTCAACTCTAAATAACTGCCTAAAACAATGATTCGGTAAATCTGTAAATACTGCAGTAAATCGTTAATAAATTATATGGCAATACTAGATAGATACCTACCTTTTTTCCTAAGTGGAAAAACTTCTTTTACATTAATTTTAATGTAGCTAGTGACATCTAACAGACAATACATGAATCAAACTAGCAGACTAATAAGTAAGCTTGAACATGCTGATAAGTTGAAGGGAGATTGCTACTTCCCGGTAGATGTCGTTAATTATTTATTCGACACTACCCAAAGTACGGCGCGCCTCGGCGTACTCTAGTCCATCGTATTTTAGGTCCGATAATTTGGGTCATGATGCCTAAATTATCGTGTACCAAATTATCGGACCTAGAGTACGCTGTACTAGAATACGGATGCCCAAAATAAGATACCTCGAATACGATGTACCAAAATACGATGAACCAAATTATCGGACCCAGAGTACGATGGACTCGAATACGATGTACTAGAATATGGTACACCACACCACACCACCCACACTGACTGAAAGTGACAGTAGTGAATGACACAAAGAATGACAGCCCATACGGGTTTGACACCTGACAGCTCTGGCTGATCCTGCGCCTCCTCCTACGCTCCTTTCGGAAACACTCGGGTTGACTCGGCTCGAAAGCGAACCAACTGAATCCGATATTCGTTTGGTCGTTTATGTAATTTGTTGGCTCAGTGGTATAAGAGTGTAGGATTTTTATTTTTTTTAACTCGACCATGGGTTCGTGTCCCTTTTGTCAAAATGTGTTTTGTTTAGTTTTTTTTTAAGCAATGTTAGGGTGTTAAAATTTTGGTTATGGTTATTATTTTTTATAACCACCTAAGAAAGCTTTATTTTCGGAAATACAAACAAAAAATTGGTTGTCTGTAAAGTTGGTTTACGGACGATAGTTTTACGTGATGATGTCATAAAGTAAATCAGTTCCGGCGGATATTTATTATGTAAATATAATTTAAGTACCTACATGATAAAGATGTGATAATAACTAATAAAAAATATGAGAAAATAACGACTATTAATATCGCGCTTTCGCTTGCACACACAGGTCTCTATCGCGCTCTCGCTTGCACACACAGGTTTAGATGGAACGTTACACTTCTTCGTGCGTGCAGCCGGTGTTATTCAATTTATAAGACGTGACATCATCACGTCAAAACGACATGCGCGACGCATCTTCTCTATATTAACCCTGGTTATTTTTTTTAAACCACCAAAAACATCTCTAATACATACCACACAACATCACTCATACATACCACACATTCCTCCTTCGAGCCGAAGTTTGCCGAAAGGAGCTAAAGGATTAGGTTGCAGGATTGAGCAGGTCTTTCAGGTTGCGGACCGCAGAACATCTAGGGTCGATAATAATCTATGATTCAGTATGTTTTTTTATTTTTCCTTTTTCGGGATATCCAAAAAAGGTCGTCCATCAACCATCAACCATGCAGCCTCTTCGTTTTAATTATTCTCGTCTGTTGTAAATTATTAATATGCGAGCGAGAAACGCAAAATAATATTGATTGACGGCGCGCCAAACACAAGCGCTCAGCCGCCATCATTCAGATATCAACTTTTTGGCCTTTTTGGTTGTATCGTTGGGAAAGAAAAATAGTTGATCCGTTTCAGTCGGTCAGTTTAGTTGGTCGGAGTGGAAAGCCTGAGTAAATAGTATGCCGCGTATTGGCCGCGTACCTATTATGTAACGGCTCACCCTTTTTATAGAAAGCGCAGCATGCATGTGGCTCCGAGCCACCCATATGTGTCTAAGGACGTCCATGGGCATTCGGTCGTACGCGGGGGTTCCGAATGCCATGTCAGCCTGAAAGCTGTGCCTATTGACGTCTCTCTTGAAGGACCCGATTTTACTATTTTACAAAGATACAATTACGTACAGTGTAAAAAGTAATAAATTCGGTGTTTTATTTAATTTCTTACTATTTCTGGTAAGGCGAAATAAGAAACAAATCACAACTTAGGATCTTTATTGATGAAAATTGCATTTTTTACCAATATAATTTTTCAACACTTTCACAAAACCAAAATGATAATGGTGTATCCAAGTATTATAAATATACCTATCTGTCTGTCAGTCACAAGGGCCAACATAACATAAAGAAAACCTGTAATGCAGCGTATTATAAAAATACTAGGTTACATATATGTGCAAAGATTGTTGATTTACTTACGCGTGGAACATTAGGGGTAGGTTCAAACCCCCAATGTTCGCATTCACTAATTACCGGTGGAAACTTATTGTACCTAACTACTTACTACAAACAAATAAAAACACTTGTAACAAACAATGCCCTTAATTAAGAAAACATATTTTTTCTTTATTTTAACTGTCAGGGGAACATGATAAAAATATTTGTGCCAATATTTAAAATATATCACATCAAATAAAATTTTTTATATAGTTAAGAATGGCGATATTGTTTGGAATGTTAAGGCATTAATTAATATTTAACTTGTCATTTGACTAGACTCTAGTTAGCTAGACCTACTAGTGTCATAATATGAAATACTTAAGTACTAAATACTGACCCTCAACCGGATAAAACACACTTTGTAAATTAAATAGTTATACTTGATTAAATGCTTACTTACTTCTATTCCCTTAGTTTCATGTAATTATTTTAAAAATAGAATTATTGTATAAAATTATATGATTATGATAAATATAGAGGAAGCTGCTCTGGAAGCTGTCTTTTCTGTTCTTTTCATTATATATTTAGTAGGTGACATAATAAAATAATACTAAAATTTTAAAGTAATAATACTGTGTGGGACCGGTACTTAAAAAAAGAATCGCCCCACTGCATCTCTCCCCGTGCATGTCGTAAAGGCCACTAAGAGATAACGAGAAGATGCCGTGCTAAAAGGCAACAGGATAGCCACCTCTCACCTTGGCACGGTCCTTCCCACTGAGTCATGCTGCGGGTGGGTGGGTTTATATCTTGTCCGAATACTTTGCTAAACGTGGTGGTTGGCGTTGTGCTGTGATTTACCAGAGTATTTGAAGCACAACACCGATTACTCTGCTTACCGCGATTGTCGGGATACAGTGTGTGGTGTGTATGTAGGTATGTACCTAATACTACATTTTGAAGCCCACAAAATAATATCGTCAATTAATTTCAGAATTCTCACAGCCAATCTAAAGATTAGAACTCCGTTAATAAAAAGGGATTAGTTTTATGAGATCGACGAATTGTTCGTAGTATCGGTGCTGCGCTCATTCTTGTTTGGGTGTATTTCTTCATGTTTCGTCAGCTCATCAGCTGCATCACTATTAAGGGTCTGTGTTTCGCTCGACAGACACAAATATTCAAAATTGTTGCATAAGCATCGAATCTGAAAATAAAAAAAAAAGAGTTGTAATGATATAAGTTACGACAATTATTATGCCTATCGATAAAATGTCGAAAAAAACAAATACATTCATAAAATTCGACATTATCAAAACTATCAAAATTTCCCTACCACTTTAATACTGCTTACTTTGATGATTAAAATTGTTTAAATTAATAAAGTAATTTTTTTACAATAAAAAAATTTTAAAACATAATATAAATTTTGGTGATTAAATATAGTGACAATAACGATAAATTTATAGTCACAAGAACGACAATAGTTGTCGACCGAAGGGAAGCACTGTCATGGCACCTAGTTCACCAAGGTGTTATGGGCTAACATTCCGGATGTATTAAGTGATGGATGATGTAGTTTCAGTTTCCATAAAAAAAAACTGTTAATTGGCCGCACATGACCATATCAATTATCACTAAGGGCCGGTTGTCAAAAGGAGCGTCAAGGTTAACATCACGTCAACGTTTGACTAATGGGAAATTCAAAGAGTTTGTATTACGTCGCTGCGCTCCTTTATAGAGAGAATGTGAGCGTTGGTGAGGTGAAGCTTCGTTGGTGAGCGCCACGATCCGCGTTCGGGTCCGATCTGCAGTCATCGGCCGTGCTTCGTCGCGCGATGCAGAGGGATCAATTTCTTAGTTTTATTCCTAAAATTCAGCCAAAATGGTCAACTGTTGCATTTTAATTTGCAAATCTGACTCAAAGAAGGAGACTAGAATCGTGAATGGTATAAGATTCCACAGGTAATTGGTATTTTGGTGATATTTTAACCGGGAGCGACGGCGGTGGCGGATTTCCTATAGAACGTGCTAAGTCTAAATCATATTTTTTCCAGAATATTTATATAATAATCCATGTGATTACGTATTTAATTTAAATAGTTCTAGCTTTTGCCTGCGGCTTCACTCGCGTGAAATTCGGATTTAAAAAGAAGAAACCAATTAAGCCCGCCCCCGTACCTTTTAGGTTTGTATGACAGCCACATCATAGCGTAACCGGAACTAAATTTTATTTAGCCTATCCTATGTCTCGTATAGGTAAATGTGCTTGAACTAAGTTTCATCGAATTCGGATGATTGGTTTAAGAACTATCGTGGAACATAGATAGTTACATACATACAGAAAATAGTTCTAAAAATCGTCAATTTAGTTTTAGTATCATACATAAAGTCTACAAACGCAATATCTCATAAAACAAAGTAACTTACTCCATGGCCATCCCTTATAGATTTATTATTAGTATTGATGATAAAGTTCCAAAATACGAAGCAGATATGATCTTTCGTGTATTTTTTTTTAAACCAAGTAAAAGTGAAGACTCTATAGAAGGACTTTAGAGCTCGGTTACTTTATTAAAGGACGCATGTTCGTTCACGCAGGTATCTTATGAAGCATTTTATTTTTTCAAAAAATGGCCGCCATTTCGAAACGAATGGAATGAGCTTAACGTAAATCACGCATATACCTACCTTCGTTCTTAAGCAACCCTGAGCGCGGTCAGTACTTGGATGGGTGATCGCTCGACCGTTGGAGCTGACCGTGGTTCGGATTCCTCGTTAACCTGTAGGTAGGCCCCTTCTAAGGGGCCAAATAAGGTCCCGCTTTTGGGTTTTTCGCTGCGATCTCGTTTTAAATTGTGTTATGCCGAATGAAAGCTCATATAATTCTCTACAACTTTTATTCTATTCACTTTTTTCGAATTCCGAACCGTTTTCGAGCTACACGCTTAGGAAAAGTGAAAATTTTCGAAAAATTTATTTTTACCTCATATTTCTCATCAAACATTCCTTCATAACGTCTAAACTATTCACATGAGAAAGATATTGTGAAACAAGAAGTTATAGAGAATTTAATTCCCTTTAAAAGTGTGTATACATTTATGCTAATTTATCTCCAGCTGGTCAACAGTTGCACCAATTTTAATATTTTTGGTAAAATTTCATCATTTTCAGAAAAAGTTGTTTTGGTCATTTCTGAGCCACAACTATCGTTTGTTACAGCTATTTACCATCTAATAATATGTCACACTTGAAAGCGGGTTAAATGCAGTAAATGGAAATCATGTCACTGGAAGAAATGGAAAATTCTCTTTTATAGATGATAAATAAAAGTGTATTATATATAAGGTAAGTGAATGAAAAAATACTTAATTTAAACATATACTAGAATATACAATAATTTAAGCTAATAGGTACAAAAAATAAAATAACTATAAATAAAAATATTCCTCCATCGTCGGCGAAATTGGCATTGTGCCGATGACGGAGGCAGCGTTCCCCCTCTGAATGGCTAGGCTGGTCTTCTGCCTAAGGTAGCTTGGCGCGCGGATGTCCCCAGACGCCTCCGTGAGCAGTTTACCAAGCTCTTTAACCAGCTTTTTGGCGTCTGGGCTCCAAACTCCAAGAGTCTGCACAGCAAAGGCGACAAACTCGTAATTTGCTTTGACTAAACTGTATTTATTATGTTTTACAAGTTCCGCCTTTGCTGCGGCATACCCGGCTGCTCTAGAAGAGCCTTCCAAGTGGCTTTTATTTTATTTTAATAAATCATGGTTTTACTTCCAAGAAGTTTCATTCTCTTTGGACGTGAGGGCCCTGGTAAGGGTTCTTCCTCCATGGCATCTCCATCCTCAGTGGTGGGTGGTTCTTGATGAAGGGCCTCTGCTTGCTGTTTAGCTGCGCTCTCAGTTGGTGGGCGCGAACTAATTTCAGGCTATATACTAGCCACTGACCTCATAAACGACTGGAAGCGGTACTGGTTGAGAGAGGTCTGTCTTGCTGGTGCCCACTCCTTCCACCCAAGACATCCCGCTACTGAAACCCGGCCGAGGAAAAACCAAAACAATAGTACTGTCCACCCGAGACATGCAGCAGCGTAGATTTGAACACATCCTGTTCTTACATTCATCTACCGGCTGCGACACAACATATGCAACGTAAAGTGTAAGTAAAGTGGGCTTCTTAAAATTGTACTTGAAGTCGGAAGTCATCAAGGAAGCGGCAGTGATCTTTTGCAACCCCGCCTCCTCTCACGGCGAGGTTGAACAGGCTAGGAAGATGTGCTTCCTCAAATGGTATGGGGCTCCAGCAAGACAGACCGCCCTCAACCGGTACATCTTTTTGTATGAGGTCATTGGCTAATATAAAGCCTGAAATTAGCTCGCTCCCACCGACTGAGAGCGCAGGTAAACAGCACGCAGAGGCTCTTCATCAAGAACCACTCACCACAGAGGATGAAGATAGCATGGACGAAGAACCCTTACCAGGGCCCTCACGTCCAAAGAGGATGAAAACTTCTTGGAAGTAAAACAATGAATTATTAAAATAAAATAAAATTACTTACCTCATAACAAACTTTTATTTATCATCTATAAAATACAAATACAAATTTTCCATTTTTTCAAGTGACATGATTTCCATTTACTGCATTTAACCCACTTTCAAGAGTGACATATTATTAGATTATACATAGGTGTAACAAATGATAGTTGTGACTCAGGAATGACCAAAACAACTTTTTCTGAAAATGATGAAATTTTACAAAAAAATCTTAAAATTGGTGCAACTGTTGACCGGCTGGAGATAAATTAGCATATGTATACACTCTATTGAAGGGAATTGAATTCTCTATAACTTCTTGTTTGACAATATCTTTCTCAGGTGAATAGTTTAGACGATATGAAGGAATGTTTGATGAGAAATATGAGGTAAAAATCAATTTTTCGGAAATTTTTACTTTTCCTAAGCGTGTAGCTCGAAAACGGTTCGGAATTTGAAAAAAGTTAATGAAATAAAACTTGTAGATAATTTTATGAGCTTTCATTGAGTATAAGATAATTTTTCTCTACGGGGCACCGTTTTCGAGATCGTAGCGAAAAACTCAAAAGCGGGACCTTATTTGGGCCCCCTGCTCCCCCCCTCCCCCCCCCCCTCCGGCTCACCTCGTAGACGCCAGGACTTTTAGTATGTTTACTCCCTAAGCACCCCGAAGAGGTTTCTGAAGAAATCGCTTTTGACGCTATCACGCACTCTACACCTCCTTTTTGTTGCCTGAACTACAAGGTTATCAGAAGAAAAAAAAATCGCTCTTTACAAAAGAGAAGAAAAAGAGTGCATGGAATTTTAAAGCCTTTATCTGTACATTTATTTTTAAAGTCCTAAACGAGTGATATTCAATATAAACTTGAATTTTTGGAGCATTTTATTCTTTGCGTTTTCGTAGTATAGTAATGTAGTAGTGATAGATAACTCATAATCCGCAACTTTTTGTGTGAGGTTTAGTTAAATTCCAAATAAATACCTCAATCATGTTTTCGTTCGAACGTTGAATTTTGAAAATTCATAAATTTTGATTTAAAAAACTTTTGTTATGTTATGTTTTTTTTTTCACTCATTTGTCGTAAATACGTATCTTTCATAATGGCAAGTACCTGAGCGATCGAGCTTCGCTCGGTGTCTATGACACTATAGATAGGTGTCGGTGACACCTATCTATGTAGACGAATAAACTTGAAAAAGTAACATTTTCTAAATACAATTAAATTTCGTCGAAATCGTTAGAGCCGTTTCCGAGAAACAAATATATACATACAAGTTTAGCTCACTTACAGTAATACGATAAAGTAATAAAAGTAAGCACCGTAAGAATTCAATATATTAAGGTACACCTACAACCTTACTAACAATACAAATTAAATTTTGCAAAATAAGAGATACATTGTTTCTACGCTTGGACGCTTTCCGTTCGCGCATGCCCGAGTAGGAGCCGAACGTCGTTCCCCTGCCCGCACTACACCCCGCAGCGGGCTTCATTCTTTCTCGTAGCCGTGTGCCCATAGGGTCGCTCTATAAATAGTACGAGAGCGCACCGTAAAAAACCAACGTCATCGAGTACCAAGATGGGACTAGTTTGTGGTGGTATAGAATAGGATAGGTATCTAAAATATACAGGGTTGCCTGAGCAAATCCTGGCACGTTTTGTGTAAAAGGTAATTAAACATGTCATTTTTTTGGTGCAATTTACGTCATCGAGTACCAACTGGAGACCTGGCACATTCGATAAAGGTCATCAAGAAGAGCACAAAAATACTAGGTTGCCTCGTCCTACCTTGGCAGTTTTTGGAGTCGGGCAAATTTAAGAGTGGTGAAAAATGGTCAAATTTACGTCATCGAGTACCAAGATGACAGTCACACCATTCGATAGTTCTGATAACCTAATTCATAAAAAACCTTGGTTGCCTGCCCTCACCTTGGAGCATTTCCTAGTCGGCCAAGTTGAATATCGGATAGCCGCCTTGTTACTAAGTTCTAAAATCGTTCATGTGTAATCATAGGACCGTTTAAAGTGGCGGGACTGGCGGGAGAAGAGTTTCGGTAAATTTTCCAAATGTTGCTGCTCTGCGATTCGACGTATCTATTGCCGATAGTATCTATCAAAATATGGTTATACTTGAAGAAATATTTAAAGAATACGTAACCAGTCTTTTTTGCCCGGTAACCCCGTGAGGCCTGCCGTCACTTTGTCCGCCCTATATAAAATAGCACAGTCGCCGTGGTCGGCTGGTTGGTGAGTAGGAGCCATGGGTAGGAGCGGTCACTTTGTCCGCCATAAGTTAGGGCGGCCGCAGTGACTGACTACTGGCTAAGGGCGAGCGGCATCGAAGCCGCTGCAGCTGCGAGTGGTGAAGAGAACTGCCAATGAGAAGCGAATGTCAGTCAAACCGCCTGCTTGCTCGACATCGACCCTGGCGCCCGCCGGGACGATGGTGCTAGAAGGAGTTCCGCCAGTTCGATTACCACAGCGAAGAAGAACTGGCAAGAAACTTCGCTGGGTCGTACCCTGGTCTTCGACGGTAGGACGGCGAGGTGGTTCCGGACCTGCGAAGTTAAACGGATATGTTAGTATAGTATCGACAGAGAGCGCCGTGTTGATGGATCCCACAGTCGGTAGTCGCAAGCGCTAGCGATCAGCGGGCTGTCGTGTCAGTACGCGCCTTGAAGAAGCCCGTGGACAGCGTCTGGATATACTCCTCCAGCGGTGCTATCCCTGTACGTACGGTGTACGGTGCGGTCTCTGTATAGGTTGGCGTTTCTGTGGACCAGGGCGCACATGTGGTGATGCACAAGAATTTGTGTTGCCTGACCCTCGTCTTGTTGATGAGTCCTTTGGCCGAAGGGTCGCTGTGTTAAGCCTTGGTAGTGTTCTCTGGAGCTGAATGGAGTTCACCAAATTAGGAATCTAGCAATCTACTATGCCAGTGGCGGTTCACACTCAAGTAGAGCTCAGCAAGTCCGACATTGATTGCGACGATGTCTGTAGGCTTTGCCACCGTCCTAGACCTCGCACAGCTGAGAAATGTCAGGCGAAAGGCAATCATCCTGCGCCTAAACTGGATCTATTTTCACCTTCAATATGTTGTATACAGATTCTCCACCATGTCGCCCGGTTCGGTACCACAGGTCGCAGGCGAAAAACTCCTGATGTCACTTCCTGCACTTGGAGGTCAGCCTAGCTGGTAACTTAGCCATTGCACACGGATTGACGCAGTTGGTGTCCGGAACTACTAGCATATCGGATAACCCTGCCCATCGACCTAGTTTATTGGACCTTGTCCTGACTACTGAGCCAAATGGCTACAGGGTGAGGATTGAGGCTCCCCTCGGTAACTCCGACCATTGCCTTATACGCTCAACTGTGCCAACTGTACACTTCGCAGAAGCACGTGAATGTAGTACGCGGACAGTTTGGCACTACCGGTTAGCACAATGGGATGACTTCCGTTCCTTCCTGGGTGCATACCCTTGGCGCGACGTTTGCTTCTCTTTTTCAGACCTACCCCTGTGTGCCCAATCGGTCGTCGATGTGATCGCACAGGGTATGAATTTCTTTATCCATCGTTCCCATCGGCGGACGCCTTAAGCCTTGGTTCGATCGTCATTCCAGGCTGGTTATTGACGCTAAGAACTAGGCCTATAGGAAATAGCTGCAAAATAGGTCTTTCAGCCTCGGTAGCTCAGTGGTGCGGTCGGTCAACTGTTATTAAGCAACCCTGGGCGCTTACTTGGATGGGTGACCGCTCGACCATTGGATGCTGACCAAGGTTCGGATTCTAAGTTAAGCTGTAGGTCCCTTCCCTTCTTGCCTTACTAGGTGGTAGGGTTTATCCGGGCCGGGTTGGTACCACCGCACTGAACGATACGTCGGTCCAAATGGCTATGTAAATAGTTCGTATTTCACGTCCAGTTCAGTGTAGCCGACATGAAATGAAGGGCAGCACTGACATGACACCTAGTTCACCCGGTGTTATGGGCTGACATCACAGATGTTGCAGGTGATGTAACCAAACGTGCCCGCTTCCATTTTAAAAAGTCGAGAAAAGACGAGAGCTCAACGTCGCTGCTAGGTTCTACAAAGGAACGCAAAACTTGGCCAAGGTCAGACGCGGCCGTGGAATTGGCGCGAAACTCGCACCTACCTCTTCGGGTAGCCGCGCCTTCTGGTCTCTCGTCCTTTGATCGGAATTTATGCCGTCTTGCTACCTCCGCTGGAGCGTTCGGTCGGATGGTTTGCTCGAGTTATGTGCCCAGCAGCAGGCGATTCCCGCTGACGATGCAGACGACTTCTGAGGACAGCACCTCGGCCGGCCGCCTGCATTGTTCTCTTCACTGAAGACTCCCATATATTTTAGTTAGTCTGTAAACTATCGCCGACCTGAAAAGAACTCTGTAAAATTACTACTAATTAATCAAATCCTTTTTAAAAAGTAAATAACCGGTGTCGACTACGTAATTCTCGCTATACTCGCGAAGGAAATGTAAATGTCTTTGCACGCCTTTTCGCATCCAACTCCAACATGGATGACCTGGTCGCCAACCCCCGTCATTACCCCATTGCGGCCGTATGATGGCAAATATTACGTTCCACCCCAGAGTCGTCTATAAAACGCACGTGGGTAGAATATTTCGAAGAGGAGCTAGGAGCTAGCCTGACGGTGTTCCAGCGATCGTCTTGAGAAGTTGTGCACTAGAATTTGCGCCATTCCTCACCAGCCTATTCAAATGCCCCTATTCCCCCGGTTCAATGCCTTCTTGCTGGAAGAGAGCTTCGGTCCGGTCGGTTTCGGACCCAGCGAACCCATCAAAACATCGCCCTATTTCGATAACCTCACTCTTCACTAATGCTATGGAGCGTATGGTCAACTCAGCGCTCCCGACGTACCTAGAAGACTTTAAACTCCTCGACGACAAGCAGTACGGCTTACTCAAGTAAAGGTCGACTGGAGATCTTCTAGCGTACGTCACACATTTGTAGGCTGAAAGGCTCGATGGTTTTACGGAATCGCTGGCGGCCGCTCTGGATATTTCCAAAGCATTATCGCGCCGCCGGGCACGGGGAAATACTAAGCAAGCTTCCAGCCTACGGTGTCCTAACAAAACTGTGCACTTGGATTTCCAGTGTTTGAGTGGTCGGTTGATCTTTGTTGCCCTAGATGGTGCCTGTCTGGTCGATTAATCAATCAGCTTGTGTTTCACAAGGGTCCGTGCTGTCGCCAATGCTGTTTCTTTTATTTATCAACAAGGGTTCACCAACGACTGGAAGGGTAGAGGGGCCTCAGCAGCAAATGCGAGGCGCTAAACTGTTGCTCAGGTTGACTCGTTTTCGAAAAAGTATCCTCTTGGGAAAGGAGAACTTGGTCAACGTCAAGGTAGCCAAAACGAAAGCTTGCGCCTTCTCTACTAAGGCTGATCCATCTCATCTTCAAGCTACTTTCCAGGATGTCTCCAACCAAGTCCCCAACGACGGTAGTCTGGACGTCCTGGGTGGGGAATGTGTCCAGAGACGTTGGATTTTGATCGTTCATAGAGTTGAAGGCGAAACTATTGTCTTGAAAAGCTTATAGGGGTACAGAGACGTGCGAGTTAGAACGACAGAGAGATGCTCAACAACCGGATTGTCTCTTTTTAAATCCCGATTTACTGCCACGTACTGTATAGTAAACAATAAATGTGTGTCTTCGAGATGTTTAATACAACGACAAACATGTTTTAGTTAATTTATATGTGACATAATTTAAAGTATTGAAGTGTACTGTGTTCATTAAAGTAATTTAAAGTAAAGGTGTACTACGTTACTTATTTCTTCTATGTTGGCGTCTTTGGGACTACATGCAATCCTCATTGCCTCTTCCGGCTGAAAAGGCTATTGCAATATTTGTTTTTTAAGATGTTCATTTTTGAAAATGAAACTTCTCAGAGTTACGTCGAAAGAAACTTTGTTAAAATAGTGTGGAGTCTTGAAAACATTTAAGGGTGCTAGGCTTTCTCAAAAATTTTATGTCCTCCTGCTTTTCACGATGTTCGATGAAGTGAGCTTTAGGTTGTGTGCCGTGTTTTAGTTATTATTTCGTTCATCAACTGGCTGAATAATTTCATGTCATCATTTTCAAAATGTTACGGGCTTTCTTTGTAGAAATAAAGCAATTATTAATACTTTTCACATCGTTAATTCTTTTTTTAATTTATGTCAAATATTCCTTCAAATATGACACCATATCTTGATAGATATTAGATATGTCGTAGGTATCGCAGGGCAGCAACAGTTGGAAAATTTGCCGAAACTCTTCTCCCGCCAGTCCCGCCACCCGCTCACTTGCTCTGCATATTTCCGCATCAGTTTTTGTCGTCAAGTGCGCACACACACTCACAGCGCAGATAATATTTTCATACTGAGTAAAAGCTAAAATATATATTATTATCTGCGCTGTTTGTGACAATGCGGACAAATACCGCCCGCGGACCGCATGCGGCCCGCGGGCCGCGCTTTGACTACCACTGGTATAGCTGGATTAATAAAGTGTTCACAGTTTTATAATAAATATATCTTTAAACGGTCCTATGATTACACATGAACGATTTTAGAACTTAGTAACAAGGCGGCTATCCGATATTCAACTTGGCCGACTAGGAAATGCTCCAAGGTGAGGGCAGGCAACCAAGGTTTTTTATGAATTAGGTTATCAGAACTATCGAATGGTGTGACTGTCATCTTGGTACTCGATGACGTAAATTTGACCATTTTTCACCACTCTTAAATTTGCCCGACTCCAAAAACTGCCAAGGTAGGACGAGGCAACCTAGTATTTTTGTGCTCTTCTTGATGACCTTTATCGAATGTGCCAGGTCTCCAGTTGGTACTCGATGACGTAAATTGCACCAAAAAAATGACATGTTTAATTACCTTCTACACAAAACGTGCCAGGATTTGCTCAGGCAACCCTGTATATTTTAGATGCCTATCCTATTCTAGACCACCACAAACTAGTCCCATCTTGGTACTCGATGACGTTGGTTTTTTACGGTGCGCTCTCGTACTAAAAGGAGCGCAGCGACGTAGCGACGTAATACAAACTCTTTGGGGAAATTTAAATGTAACCGTGACGGTTAGCATTTGGCAACTTGCCGAAATGTCTTAAAAAAATAATAGCATAAAAAACCCTTACCGTATAGACTAGAATGCCGACACCCAAGATAGCACCGGCCAGGACATCCCACCAGTGATGTCTGCGATCTGTGATCCGAGATATTCCACAAAAAACACCACTGACAACCAATAGTATTTGTGTTAGTAGGATTATGTAGTTAACGTTTGAACGAATCGATGATGTTCTCTTGTGTAAATACCACTGAAAAAGAAAAAAAATCATATATTTTGAAATCATGTACAGAAGGCAGCACTCATTTCTCACACTTCAGGAACCCTGTCAAAATAAAATATTTGATTACCTATTTGTATAATTTTTTAGGCGTAATGAGTGAATGTTAATTTGACAAGGTTCCTATAGTGTGAGAAATGAGAGCAGTCGTGTGTACCTGTACCTGCTTTACGGGCCTGCCCAGGATTTGGGGGGTTTCGGAACGAGGCTAGACAATTTTCAAGGTAGCCGAACCATTGCAAAATTAATAATGAATGAATATAGGTACCGGCACGAGTTAACTAGGCAAAAGCACTTCGTATTTCCCTAACCATACCCATATTTCAAGCGATTTAACTATCATTTATATGCCTATAGTTAGGTAAAGATTCAAAGTATAATGTGAATACATTATTTTTAATTTAATCTTATAAATTCCCTTAAAAATATGCGCTTGAAAAGTGGTAAAATCGTTCAAAAATGCCTTTGCTATTTCCCTCGCCATTTTTTACAAATGTATCTACATAATACGAAAACTGCTCCATTGAGCTTAGAGTCAATAAGACTAAGAATCATTTAAATAAATTCAAACGCTTACAGAATAAATGGTTTTTCACTGAACTATCTTTGAACATTCAAAATTTTGGGCCATTGCCGTGCGCGAGCGTTTTTAGTATGGACGTATTTGTAACGAATCTAGCAAATGCATTTTCGAACGTTTTAACCTCTTTTCACCCACTTATTTTTCAGAGAATTTACTAGATTATATCATGATTATATTACAATAATCTATCACACATTATACCTTGAATCTTTACCTAACTATAAGCATATAAATTATAGTTATATCTATTGAAATATGGCTACAGTTAGGATAATATGATGTGATGTTTTGCCTAAGAGCGCTCGTCGAAAAGTGTGGGGGTAAGCTCGCTATGTGTCGGTGCGGGATAGACGCGTGCGTTCGACTATAGAAGAGATACCCCCCACAGTTTTCGGCCGAGCGCTCTTAACTCGTGGTGCTACCTAGAAGCAATTATTTTTTGTTTCGGCGAGGGGGGGGGGGGGGTATTGAATTCGGACCCCCCCCCCCCCCCCCCCCCTAGGCACGCCGTAATTGACCTACGTACACGAAAGATCAAACAAATACATTTCATAAAGTTGGATTAACCATGTCCTACACCACCAGCGGCGGCCGTGGATAGGACCTCTCGACAGCTGGGACGACGTCATCAAGTATATAAAGGCTATGTCCAGCAGTGGGAAAGAGTGATGATAATACGGAAATGCTTACAGCCATAAATATTCCAGCGTGCATGGCAATGGACGAGTGGCCCGATGGAAAACTTCTACCAGCATCCGCAATTCGGATATCGGAATATATAGACTTAGTACATTGATAGCTGGACACGAACTCGGACCTGTTGAAAAGAAGCAAACAATTAAATCATTTATGGTCTAAATCTACGACAGTTATTGTGTGAAATCAAAGAGGTACGTACGGTGCTATGGAGAGGGTATCATTACTACAACTTACCTACTAGTTGATAAATTTTCATCTACATACGTCTCAGAAGTACAGCTTTAATTAAGGGGGCAGGTATGTATGTTTTCATGTATGTTTTTATGTATGTTTGTATGTATGTTTGTATTGTATGTATGTATGTTTGTCCACACATTTCTCCGAAACTATTAATCGGATTGAAATTGGTTTAGTAGTTTTCAAGATAATGGACTGTTAAGTGTGTACCAATCACTGGAAAACACTATTCTACGCAGAACTTGTTATGTGATATTAGATATAGATAGTATAGTAAGTAGGTAACTACAACCATTATTATGACATAGAAAATCACAAAGTACCGTGTGGGGCCGGTACGTAAAAAGAATAGCCCCACTGCATCTCTCCCCGTGCATGTCGTAAAAGGCGACTACGGGATATGGGCAAGAGGCCGTGCTAAAGGGCGACAGGCACACCAACTCTCACCTTGGCACGGCACTTCCACCGAGTCATGCAGCAGGTGGGTCTTCCTTCGTGCCTTACATGCTGCTTGATAGATATCTTGTCCGAATACTTTGCGAAACGTGGTCAGTATTGTGCTGTAGTTTACCAAAGTTCTTGCAGCACAACACCAATTATTCTGCTTACCCCGATTGTCGGGATTCAGCGTTTGTGATATGTATAATGTAAAATTACAAATAAACTTCTCAGTCTCATTCCTTTTGAGCTTTCATAAATTCATAATAATACATATATACATACATATCACACACGCTGAATCCCGACAATCGGGGTAAGCAGAGTAATCGGTGTTATGCTGCAAGAACTCTGGTAAATTACAGCACAACACCGACCACCACGTTTCGCAAAGTATTCGAACAAGATTCAATCGATCAAGCAGCAAATAAGGCACGAAGACCCACCTGCTGCATGACTCGGTGGAAGCACCTTGCCAAGGTGAGAGGTGGCGAGCCTGTCGCCCTTAGCACGGCATCTTGTCCTTATCCCTTAGTCGCCTTTTACGACATGCATGGGGAGAGATGCAGTGGAGCTATTCCTTTCAAGTACCGGCCCCACACGGTATACCTATTTTCTTTTTCTCGTTCGCTAGTGTATGAATTAGATTTTCAGAGATCTTACAGAACTCTTTCTCAACTGCAACTCCTTCTCAACGAAATAAGAAATATTGTTATTTAATGGTTGTTATTTAATATATAACAACCATATTTTGTTGTTATTTAATATATAAGAAATATTGTTATTTAATATAAAACGTTGACTGTGGAGCGGTCGATATCGACCGCTCCACAGTCAACGGGTTAAAAATTGTGCTAATATTTGTGTCGATGCTGTAAAAATAAAATTAATTATTTCCGATAGGAAAAACATGACTTTTAGACCTAAATCAATAATCAATAACGCACAATGCGTCGTATTGTTAGTACCTAGACCTACATGAAAAAAGTAATATTGTTTCTATCGGAAATACTTAATTCCTTTTTCACAGCCTAGATACAAATATCACCAACATTTTGAAACAAAAATCTTCCTCTAATATTCGTCCGTTGAGAAGGACCACTTAATATGAATTAATGCAAGCTTGACCCCTTTTTTTAAGGTTCAACCGCCGAGCCATAAATAATTCGAACATAGTGAGTTTTAATTACTTACATTTACGAAGAGGAATATTAACAGTACCGCATTGATAAGAACAGATCCACTGCATCTCTCCCCGTGCATGCCTTAAAAGGTAAATAAGGCGACAAGATGACGTGCTAAAGGGCGACAGGCTAGCCACATCTGACCTTGGCGCGGTCCATCCACCAATTAATGCAGCAGGTGTGTCTTCGTGCTTTGCTTGCTGCCTGATAGTTATCTTGTCTTGGTGTTGTGCTGTAATTTAAAACAGAGTTCTTGCAGCACAACACCGATTACTCTGCTTAACCCGATTGTCGGTATACAGCGGGTGGTATGTATGTATGTATTAACAGTAAGACATTTTCCATAAAAAAAAACAGGCCAAGTGCGAGTCGAACGCGCGCACCGAGGGTTCCGTATCGCCATGTCATGCTCAGCGCCACTCAAGCCACCTATGTATTAGTTAAAATGCTTCATTCATACTCTTTTCGGTAGATGGCGCGCATACAATTTTTAGTTGTATGGGGACCCCCGTGACTTTTTTACTTTTTCTTATTTTTATTATTTGTTGTTATATCGGCCATAATAACAAATATTCTGTGAAAATTTCAACGGCCTACCTATTATGGTTCAAGAAATACCGCCCTCGGACAGACGGGCAGAAGACGGCGGCGTAGGCTTATTAATGGCTTCCGTACGGGATACGGAAAATTAAAAAAAGACATTTTACAAAAAAAAAAAATTCTCACCCTTCACATTCTGTGTCTGGCTTACAAACGTCGAAGAAATGTGGTCTCGGCTCTCCGACTAAGACCTTTATTATTTGTATCAAACACAAGTCCAGCAGAAGACCGTAAGAATACTGCACATACCACCGCAACACTACTGTCTTTTGGGGTAGACGATGATGGCCTTCTTTAGAACTATTTTGATATCTGCTAATAAGTGCTTCAATCAAAAACATCTGAAAGTAAAAAAAATACAATTTATGTACAAATATTTTGCTAAACGTGGCGGTCGGTGTTGTGCTGTAATTTACAAGAGTCCTCGCAGCACAAAACAGATTACTCTGCTTGCCCCGATTGTCGGGACAGAGCGTGTGGTGTGTACATATGTATTGACATGGCACCTATGTCTGTCATCTATGGGCTGACATCGCGGATGAAGTAGGTGATGTAGACTGCCCGTGTCGGTGTCAGTTTTCACAAAAAAAAAATGTATGTATGCAAATTGTACTACCTACCTAACAATGGAAGAGGTTCTTTAGAGGTTTTTAGAAAAATAAACCGTCTTTTAGCCCCCCACCCCCGGGGGGGGGGGGGGTTAGCTTATTTTCTACAGAAGAATAACACTTAAGTATCAAAGTAAATGTTGCTAAAAGTAATTCCAGAATCAACCCTTAAAATTATGGAAGAGGTTCACTAGAAAAAAAATTACAGATTTCGTGCCTCACACGACTATCGAGCCCATTGGAAATTAATCTACGGAATTCGAAAAAAATGTCGTTCTGACTTTTTGACTTTCTTCAAAAAGGTTAGGCTACAGGGCAAACCCTTAACCCGATCGTCTTTGTTTTAGGCTCAAATTGTCCAGAGGAGCTTTTCTCAAATTTTTGATATCATTCTTCGTTTCCAAAATATCGAGCGCCAAAATAAAAAATTCGGAAATAATTTTTTTTTTTACTATTTCGGCCATAACTTTTTTTAATATCATATCTTCACAACTCTCCGAGATATAAGGGGATCGCACTTTTTCGTGAAATCGGAGCCTACACTGGAGCGAACGAAAAGACATTTTCAATGTCAAAATTCACAGATCTCATGCATTACATGACCTTCGAGTACATTGAAAATTACTTTTAGGGCGTATTTAAACATAAACGTATAGTGAGTCGCCGACTGTGAGCGTGCTGACTGTGAGCTATAAGAAGCGATTAGTCGGCCTCTTGTGAGAGCTAAAAAGAGCATATTGTATTGTGTATAATTCTAATTACATTGTAACGTAGTAGCCTGGGGTAGCCAGAGAGAGCGATACTGAGTCATACTTACAAAGGGTAACGGAAAAAGCAACGATACAGCCAGCAAAAGCTTCCAAGAGATAGTATCTCCGGTGTAGGGGTGGGAGAGTGAGGCATCATTGCAATAAAATCCAGGCTTTCTCTGTGGTACACCCCCAAATTGTAATAGTAAGATCGTCACAATAACTGCAAACAAAGAAATATTATAAACACGCGATTATAAGCACACCTGGGCGCGGTCAGTAATTGGATGGGTGACCGCTCGACCGTTGGAGGCTGGTTGTGGTTCGGATTCCACGTAAAACTGTAGGTCCCTCTCTTCTCTTCTTACCTTACTAGGTGGTAGGGTTTAACCAGCCCGGGTTGTTACAACCGCACTGAATGAAAGGTCGGTTGAAACGAATATGTTACAAGGTTATAACGGTTGATAGGTGCCTACCTAACCTAACCTATCATAAGCACACTTGGCACGGTCCCACCTGCTCCATCGAGTGATGCAGCAGGTGGGTCTTCGTGCCTTACTTGCTTCTTGATAGTTTTCTTGTCCTTTGACATTGCTAAACGTGGTGGTCCGTGTTGTGCTGTAATTTACAAGGGTAATTGCAGCACAACATCGTTTAGTCTGCTTACCCCGATTGTCGGGTCGGGATACAGCGTGTCTATAAAAATCTGTTAAGTGCGAGTTTTACTCGCGCACGGAGGTTTCCGTATCTAAAAAAAATCGTAACCAAGGAAATAGCAACGGTAACCAAGGAAGTAACAAACAACGGTAACCAAGGAATTAACCGTACCGTAACCCTGGAAACAATATAGCTATCAACCATCCCGATTAAACCAGGTTTCTAATGAAGAAAACCGCATCCAAATCGGTCCATCCGTTTGGGAGCTAGGTACGATACCACAGACAGACACCCATACCTCGTTAAACTTATAACACCCCTCTTTTTCGTCGAGGGTTGAAAAAATTGGTAGGTACCTATAAGTGCTTACCTAGGCGAATGTGGTATTAGATACCTAGGCAGAGGCAGGTATACTATACCGTAGCATGAATATTACAATACTTGCATTAGGTGTTGTACCTACTTACTTACGTCATTTATCTAGATAACTGTGAGAGATAGGTACCCACTTACCTACACAACCTAACTAAGTAAGTACCTATAGCAACGCTACAAAATATAAGAAAATAAACTCACTGCGATGCCACCGGTTTGTTTTATTCCACGCTTTTATTACATTCCCAATAATGTTTGCAATATCCATCTTGTTCTCGTTTAATCAACGAACAAGGCATGCGAAGAACACGTTGCGCGAAGAGAAACTACACGATTCCTCGTCATGATGACCCGCAAAGTGTGGAGAGCTCTACACGGTGTTCGTCAGTTCGTCACACACACCACGCTTGATAAATGTTATAGTGCAAAAGCAAAACTGCTCGTACATGGAACACGCACCCACACCTATAAACGTGACGTAGGCTATATGGGCTGATTGTGATCAAAATGAAGTTCACCTATACACACAATCTTCAGCTACGCATGCGTGTGGGACTGTGATGTCACGCGCGCGCGACGCGACACGCCACCACACGTCGTTTCTTTGCATGTGTGTAAAGACACCGATCTATTTATAAGTTTTTGATAAATGGCTGCTAAAGGTTAAACTAGATTTATTCATTCATAATCATAACTCTCTCTCTCTCTCTCTAGGTATGCAAATTCGTGAATAAGCTTACCATTTTAAAATAGAATAGTGAATAGTATTGATTTTTGTAAAATAAAATGTCGACACATCTGAAACGAATTTACTTACTCTATTCACCGCTAGATGTCACGTTGCTAAAGTGAACCTACTCGATATGAGATGGCGCTTGGCGTCATTTCTATAGTCACATATTATGTGACTTGCGGAGTAGACAAATTTTAATTACAATACCACCGGTCAGTCGGATTCAAGGGTCTAACTAAAAACTTAGAGATATAGGTAACATAGTATAGTAGGATTTAATTTAATTTATATTTTATTTTTAATTTTAATTTTTAATGTAATTGAGTAGGAGGTTGTAATTAATAATTGTATATTTATTCAGTACTAGCTGTTGCCCGCGGCTTCGCTCGCGTGAAATTCGTATTCCAAAGAAGAATGTAAGTAAACTAAGGGCGAGGCCGAAGGCCGAGCTGCGTTCAGGTAATCGATAAACCTTCTCAAAGAAAGTAACTAACTAAGGGCGAGGCCGAAGGCCGAGCTGCTTTCAGGTAAACGATAAACCTTTCTCAAATAAAGGAAGTAAGTAAGGGCGAGGCCGAAGGCCGAGCTGCGTTCAGGAAGACGATAAACCTTCTGGAAGAAAGGAAGGAACTAAGTGCGAGGCCGAAGGCCGAGCTGCGTTCAGGTAAACCAAAAACCCTCTTCCGCCTTCTGGCCTCGCCCTTAAAGACTTCCTTTCTTCGATATAATATAATATCGTTTACTTAATCTATTTATTTCATAAAAATAAAAAAGTAATATTAATAACTAAAGAATTAAAACCTACCTAACAAACATTAAAATAACTATCAAAACGGGCATTTTCAAATGTTCTTAGAGCACTTGCGGCATTACCCCTCTGGATGGTAAGGCTTACCCTTTGAATGCAGTACATAAGCTCTTGATGGCGGGACACCAGTTGCGTCAACCAGCAGAGGCCCAAGCCTTTTTGGCTTCACTGCTCCTCGGACCGAGGGTTTCAACCGCAAACACAACAAATTCGAAATATTGAATTATATTTCTATATTTGTTGCGTTTGAGGCTCTTCGCCCCAGCCTCGGCCGCGCCAGCCGCTCTTGAAGATGTCCTAACGTGACTTGAAGCCAATGTGAGAACACAAGTGGCGTCCCACATCCAAGAACTACCCTTAGTCCATGGCACTAAGGTGGTAGCATCGGGCCTCTTGCCATCCAGCCGGGAATAACCGCGAGGTTCTAGGATATTTGCCGTCAGAAGCGTGGACTTTATAATAAAATTTTAATTAAATTAACTCAATCTTAATATTAATTAACTTTATTCGAGATGGTTTAGCTTCTTCCTGAACGCAGCTCGGCCTTCGGCCTCGCCCTTAGTTACTTGCTTTCTTCGAGGTGGTTTTTCAATTATCAGAACATAGTTCGGCCTTCGGCCTCGCCTTAGTTACTTACTTTCTTCAAGATGCTTTAGCTTCTTGCTGGACGCAGCTCGGACCTCGGCCTTGCCCTTAGTTACTTGTTTCTTCCAGATGGTTTTTCAATTATTCGAACGTAGCTCGGCCTTCGGCCTCGCCTTAGTTACTTACTTTCTTCAAGATGGTTTAGCTTCTTCCTGAACGCAGCTCGGCCTGCGGCCTCGCCCATAGTCACTTACTTTCTTCGAGAAGGTTTATGGTCTTCCAGAACAGAGCTCGGCCTTCGGCCTCGCCCTTAGTTACTTACTTTCTTCAAGAATGTTTTTCTTCTTGCTGAACTCAGCTCCGCCTTCCGCCTCGCCCTTAGTTACTTTCATCGAGAAAGAATATCGTTTACGTGAGCGCAGATCCGCCTTCGGGCCCGCCTTTAGTTACTTACTTTCTTTTTTTGAAATACGAATTTCACGCGAGCGAAGCCGCGGGCAACAGATATATAAATTTTATTGCACCGATGACAGCGACATAAGTTCGACTTTCAATTATATTTTTTTACTAGCTTTTGCCCGCGGCTTCGCTCACGTGAAATTCGTATTTCAAAGGAAGAACTAAGGGCGAGCTGGATTCAGGTACTTAAACGATGAACCGTCTCGAAGAAAGTGAGTAACTTTTTGAGGCCGAAGGCGGAGTTGCGTTCAGGAAGACGATAAACCTTCTCGAAGACAGTAAGTAACTATGGGCGAGGCCGAAGGCCGAGCTGCGTTCAGGATGAGGGTACCCTTTTCGAAGAAAGTAAGTAATAGAGGGCGAGGCCGAAGGCCGAGCTGCGTTCAGGAAAACGATAAACCTTCTCGAAGACAGTAAGTAACTATGGGCGAGGCCGAAGGCCGAGCTGCGTTCAGGATGAAGGTAACCTTTTCGAAGAAAGTAAGTAACAGAGGGCGAGGCCGAAGGCCGAGCTGCGTTCAGGAAAACGATAAACCTTCTCGAAGACAGTAAGTAACTATGGGCGAGGCCGAAGGCCGAGCTGCGTTCAGGAAGACGATAAACCTTCTAGAAGACAGTAAGTAACTATGGGCGAGGCCGAAGGCCGAGCTGCGTTCAGGAAGAGGATAACCTTTCCGAAAAAAGTAACAGAGGGCGAGGCCGAAGGCCGAGCTTCGTTCAGGAAGACCATAAACATTCTCGGAGAAAGTAAGTTACAGAGGGCGAGGCCGAAGGCCGAGCTGCGTTCAGGAAGACGATAAACCTTTTCGAAGACAGTAAGTAACTATGGGCGAGGCCGAAGGCCGAGCTGCGTTCAGGAAGGGAATAAACCATCAATCAATCAATCATCATCAATCAATCAATATATATATTATATATATATATATATATATATATATATATATATATATATATATATATATATATATATATATATATATATATATATATATATATATATATATATACTAATAATAAATCTGTAAGGGATGGTCATGGAGTAAGTTACTTTGTTTTAGGAAATATTGAGTTTGTAGCCTCTATATATGATACTAAAGCTATATTGACGATTTTTAGCAATCTTTTCTGTATGTATGTATGTATGTATGTATGTATGTTCCTCCATAACTCCTTAAGCCATCATCCGAATTTGATGAAACTTAGTACAAGCCCATTTTACTATACGGGACACAGGATAGGCTAACTAAAATTCACTTCCGGCTACGCTAAGATGTGGCTCCCATACAAATCGAATCGAAATAAAAGCGGCGCGGTGCGGCGGCGGCGGTTTGTAGCTGCTATCATGCGGAGGCTGGCGGCGGCGGAGGCGCGGGCGCGCGCGCGGCGCGGGGTGCGGTCTGGCCGAGCGCGGTGTGTGTATGCATTGTCTCGAGCCAGAGGTTTACTTCATTAGGTATTTATGTGATTAATTTTAGGTGCAAACCAAACAAATTTTAGGTAAAAGTGTTGTTGCAAGTCGATGTTAGCGGATATTGGACTGGATAACTGGAGTTCCTATTTGATTTAAGTTATTTGATCGTATGTTTATTACATTGTACATAGTGTAGTATGCGCGCACTATTAGCGAAAAGATTCTTATTTTTACCCGACTACGGCGAAGCGAAAATGAGAGTTATGTGTTTGACCGGTATGTATGTATGTATGTATGTATGTATGTATGTATGTATGTATGTATGTATGTATTATGTATGTATGTATGTATGTATGTATGTATGTATGTATGTATGTATGTATGTATGTATGTATGTATGTTCATCTGTTCCCTCATACATAACTTCGAAACACTTATCATAATTTGACAAATGAGGTATCGTTGGATGCGTCTTGACGCTGGATAGAGGCTATGTGACGTCCCATAAAATTGTATATGGCGCCCTCTAAAGGACATAAAGTCATGACGTAAAAAAATTTTTTTTAATGATGCCGTCTTGGGGATCAAATGAAAGGGCTTAATTAACACATTTCAAAAATTTATATATTGTTAGCTGTTGCTTTCGGATTTACTTGCATGCATCCGATAATTGGGAATAATTTCTAAAATCAGGCCTCACTCCGAACCTACCCAAAATACATCCTACTAATATTATAAACGCGAAAGTTTGTGAATGAGTTGCGTTCAGGAAGACGATAAACGTACTCAAAGAAAGTAAGTAACTAATGGCGAGGCCGAAGGCCGAGCTGCGTTCGGGAAGACTATAAACCTTCTCGAAGAAAGTAAGTAATAACAGGCGAGGCCGAAGGCCTAGCTGCGTTCAGGAAGATTCTAAACCTTCTCGAAGAAACCAAGTAACAAAGGGCGAGGCCGAAGGCCGAGCTGCGTTCAGGAAGAGGATAAACATTCTCAAAGACAGTAAGTAACTATGGGCGAGACCGAAGGCCGAGATGTGTTCAGGAAGAAGATAAACATTTTCGAAGAAAGTAAGTAACAAAGAAGTTAATTTCTTCAAGAAGATTTATGGTCTTCCTGAACGCAGCTCGGTCTTCGGACTCGCTCACTGTTACTTACATTCTTCGAAAAGGTTATCGTCTTCCTGAACGAAGCTCGGCCTTCGGCCTCGCCCTTTGTTACTTACTTTATTAAAGATGGTTTATTCCCTTCCTGAACGCAGCTCGGCCTTCGGCCTCGCCCATAGTTACTTACTGTCTTCGAAAAGGTTTATCGTCTTCCTGAACGCAGCTCGGCCTTCGGCCTCGCCCTCTGTAACTTACTTTCTCCGAGAATGTTTATGGTCTTCCTGAACGAAGCTCGGCCTTCGGCCTCGCCCTCTGTTACTTTTTTCGGAAAGGTTATCCTCTTCCTGAACGGAGCTCGGCCTTCGGCCTCGCCCATAGTTACTTACTGTCTTCTAGAAGGTTTATCGTCTTCCTGAACGCAGCTCGGCCTTCGGCCTCGCCCATAGTTACTTACTGTCTTCGAGAAGGTTTATCGTTTTCCTGAACGCAGCTCGGCCTTCGGCCTCGCCCTCTGTTACTTACTTTCTTCGAAAAAGTTACCTTCATCCTGAACGCAGCTCGGCCTTCGGCCTCGCCCATAGTTACTTACTGTCTTCGAGAAGGTTTATCGTTTTCCTGAACGCAGCTCGGCCTTCGGCCTCGCCCTCTATTACTTACTTTCTTCGAAAAGGGTACCCTCATCCTGAACGCAGCTCGGCCTTCGGCCTCGCCCATAGTTACTTACTGTCTTCGAGAAGGTTTATCGTCTTCCTGAACGCAACTCCGCCTTCGGCCTCAAAAAGTTACTCACTTTCTTCGAGACGGTTTATCGTTTAAGTACCTGAATCCAGCTCGCCCTTAGTTCTTCCTTTGAAATACGAATTTCACGCGAGCGAAGCCGCGGGCAAAAGCTAGTCTTTAATAAAGTAAGTAACAAAGGGCGAGGCCGAAGGCCGAGCTTCGTTCAGGAAGACGATAACCTTTTCGAAGAATGTAAGTAACAGTGAGCGAGTCCGAAGACCGAGCTGCGTTCAGGAAGACCATAAATCTTCTTGAAGAAAGTAACTTCTTTGTTACTTACTTTCTTCGAAAATGTTTATCTTCTTCCTGAACACATCTCGGCCTTCGGTCTCGCCCATAGTTACTTACTGTCTTCGAGAATGTTTATCCTCTTCCTGAACGCAGCTCGGCCTTCGGCCTCGCCCTTTGTTACTTGGTTTCTTCGAGAAGGTTTAGAATCTTCCTGAACGCAGCTAGGCCTTCGGCCTCGCCTGTTATTACTTACTTTCTTCGAGAAGGTTTATAGTCTTCCCGAACGCAGTTTGGCCTTCGGCCTCGCCATTAGTTACTTACTTTCTTTGAGTACGTTTATCGTCTTCCTGAACGCAACTCATTCACAAACTTTCGCGTTTATAATATTAGTAGGATGTATTTTGGGTAGGTTCGGAGTGAGGCCTGATTTTAGAAATTATTCCCAATTATCGGATGCATGCAAGTAAATCCGAAAGCAACAGCTAACAATATATAAATTTTTGAAATGTGTTAATTAAGCCCTTTCATTTGAACCCCAAGACGGCATCATTAAAAAAAATTTTTTTACGTCATGACTTTATGTCCTTTAGAGGGCGCCATATACAATTTTATGGGACGTCACATAGCCTCTATCCAGCGTCAAGACGCATCCAACGATACCTCATTTGTCAAATTATGATAAGTGTTTCGAAGTTATGTATGAGGGAACAGATGAACATACATACATACATACATACATACATACATACATACATACATACATACATACATACATACATACATACATACATACATACATACATACATAATACATACATACATACATACATACATACATACATACATACATACATACATACATACATACATACCGGTCAAACACATAACTCTCATTTTCGCTTCGCCGTAGTCGGGTAAAAATAAGAATCTTTTCGCTAATAGTGCGCGCATACTACACTATGTACAATGTAATAAACATACGATCAAATAACTTAAATCAAATAGGAACTCCAGTTATCCAGTCCAATATCCGCTAACATCGACTTGCAACAACACTTTTACCTAAAATTTGTTTGGTTTGCACCTAAAATTAATCACATAAATACCTAATGAAGTAAACCTCTGGCTCGAGACAATGCATACACACACCGCGCTCGGCCAGACCGCACCCCGCGCCGCGCGCGCGGCCGCGCCTCCGCCGCCGCCAGCCTCCGCATGATAGCAGCTACAAACCGCCGCCGCCGCACCGCGCCGCTTTTATTTCGATTCGATTTGTATGGGAGCCACATCTTAGCGTAGCCGGAAGTGAATTTTAGTTAGCCTATCCTGTGTCCCGTATAGTAAAATGGGCTTGTACTAAGTTTCATCAAATTCGGATGATGGCTTAAGGAGTTATGGAGGAACATACATACATACATACATACATACATACAGAAAAGATTGCTAAAAATCGTCAATATAGCTTTAGTATCATATATAGAGGCTACAAACTCAATATTTCCTAAAACAAAGTAACTTACTCCATGACCATCCCTTACAGATTTATTATTAGTATTGATTGCGCAACGCAACTCTAGCGAGAGAGTAGTGTTGCATGCCTACCCAGCCATTTTGTAGTAGCACTCATGTACAACCCAGGCAGGCACAATGTTCAATTAATCTACAAAATTGCAATAAATGATTTGTCTTTGTCTTTGAAACAATAATGCGTGTAGACTCTACCACAGATTACTTAATAGTTACTTCGTAACAGATAAATCACTCCATAGAAAATGTTCCTACCTTCGGGCTTTAATAGCCTACTCTTTCACAACGCCAATCGCTGCGTGCGAAAATGTACCTTAACGATCGAGTGTAAAGTGGTTATTGCTTTGCAGCTGCGCGCACTTGCGTGGGCGAGCGTCTATGTATACTTCGCGCGGCAGACGAATTTTTACTGAAAAAGACCGCCGGCGGCCCGTCGGGCGGTAGGTAGTTAGCGCGCACAAGTACATAGAGTGCGTGAGGCCTGACTCTACACTGTAGAGCTTTAGGAAGACACCATCCGGTTGTAGAGCGTCGTCCCTGTCGCGCGAACTCGCATATTATGCCTCTGTGCGACAGGGACGCGCTCTAAAACCGGATTGTCTCTATCCAAAGCTCGACACGCATGATTTGCTGGCGGGAACTGTACTCTAAATTTCCTCTAGGCAATATTGTAAGTACACAGAAATAATTATTTAGCTAAGGATTAGGTTAGGTAAGTAATGTAATGTAATGTAATGTAAATATTCTTTATTTGTACACCAATATACAAAATAATGGTACAAAAAGGCGAGTTTATTGCCAAATATTGGCAATATCTTACTACTAACCTTTGGGGTGAGATAATGAGCATGTAGGCATACGAGATAGTTCGAAAGAGGAATTTGCTCTGTCCTTCCTTACATATATAATATTATTAATATAAATACCTATTACAGAAAATAAATAAAATATAAATAAATATAAAATATACTTATACCTGATACACACATATATACATACATACACAAATATATATATATAAATATAACATATACTATACATTTTGTCCAAATAGCAGTGATATTATTGATATTATACAAAGTACCTACATCCAACATTAAAGTAAATAGAATATTCGTCTAGGTTCTATATACTTCATGCAGCCGTTTTTTAAAATAGTGGATGGTTGATGAAGTACGTATCTCTCGTGGCAGTTTATTCCACAAGCGTACAGCTTCAACAGTGAATGAATGAGTATAAAATGACTGCGAGTGAGCAGGTATAGCTAGAAGAAGATTATCAGCCGACCTCAAAGGTACACCGTGCGAACAGAGGTAGCTGAACCGCTCACTCATGTAATTTGGAGAATTGGGGTCATTCAGCGTGCGGAAGAGAAGAGAGAGAACGTGGGTATTCCTGCGGCTTCTTATATCAAGCCATTGAAGACGTGCTCGATATTCAGTAAGTACTGGGAGCTAGAACGATAAAAAAGGTATGGACGCCGGACTGTCAAATGCTTGTATGAGAACAAGCGTCGCCGAGTTGCGGGGAGCGGAGAGTATGTATATGTATGTATATGTATATATGTATATATTCTTTATTGAACACCGATTTATAAAATTAGGTACAATAGGCGAGCTTAATGCCGCGAGGCATTCTGTTCTAACTAACCTTTGGGATGTGGGAGAAGTACACGCAGGCGAACAAGAATAGTTTGTGGCAATGTGTTAGACTGTAAAGAAATATGTATGATAAACTACATATGAATACTACATAAATACTTTAATAAGCATATATAATGTATATAATAAACTTACATATTATGTACATTAATCGGTGGTACCGTTGTGCAACACAATCAACTGAATGAGAGGAGAGTAAGAGAAGGGGAGTAAACATATGTATGTAATATAAAATTGCATTTACTTCGGTAAGGAAAGGAGAAGTTTGTTTAAATTTATCTTAAATACATTCATAGACGTATAGAGTACTTACCGATGATAACATATTCCACTATTGTGCACACTAAACTTGGCTGTAGTGTTTTTACACGTAAACACAGAGCATGCGGGTTAAAAACACCGGTTAAAAAACAGGTGTTTGTGAATGCGGCCGATGATAGACTGACGGGCCAGCGCGCGACGCGACCGTCCAATGAAACAAGCATGCTTTTGCCTTACGCTGGCGATGATAGGGTTCGGGGTCCATACCTTTTTTATCGTTCTAGACTGGGAGGTTAGGTACGATGTTTTTATTCACCGGAGCACTGGGTGGTACTGTGTGAGGCCGGTACTTAAAAAGAATAGCCCCACTGCGTTTCTCCCCGTGCATGTCGTAAAAGGCGACTAAGGGATAAGGACGAGATGCCGTGTAAAGGGCGACAGGCTAGCCACATCTCACCTTGGCACGGTACTTTCACCGCGTCGTGCAGCAGGTGGGTCTTTGTGCCTTACTTGCTGCTTGATAGTTATCTTGTCCGAAAACTTGGCTAAAGTGGTGGTCGATGTTGTGTTGCAATTTTTCAGAGTTCTTGCAGCACAATACCGATTACTCTGATTACCCTGGTTGTCGGGATACAGCGTGTATGCACTGGGTGTATCGGTCGGCGCGATCTATAACGCCATAAAAAATGTATACGTACTTTATTTCACACGTAATTTCCGTTTCTCTAATCTCGAGTATACCACCCTATTCCTACATTATTTTCAAAAAGTAGGCATTTTGCTACTATGTCATTCATTATGTGATATTGTCAGCCTCGTTAGCTCAGTGGTGCAGATAGTCAACTGTCGCTATTGAATGTTAAGCAACGCTGAGTGCGGTCAGTATTGGATGGGTGACCGCTGACCGTTGGAGGCTGACCGAGGTTCGGATTCCTCGTAAAACTATAGGTCCCTTCCCTCCTAATCTTACTTGTTGGTAGGGTTTAACCCGCCCGGGTTGGTACCACCGCACTGAATGAAAAGTCGGTTGAAACGGCTATGTAAATAGTTTGTGTTTTTCGACCAGTTCAGTGTAGCCGGCACGATCAAAGGGGGAAGACATGGCACCTAGTTCACCCGGTGTTATGGGCTGACATCACGGACGTTGTAGGTGATGTAGCCAACCGTGTCAGTTTCCATTAAAAAAAAATATATAGTCATAATGCGAAGTAGAGAATATGAGATGTGAATTATTTACTACATAGGTTTTTTGCATTGCATTTCACATTTTTTTTTTATATCTTAAATTAAGGATATTTTATTGACCACATTGCATTGACAAAGGTGGAGAGCATTAAATTTGCTAAAATTTCGTTGGTGAACCAGATTTTTAGGCCCAATATTACAGCCGATCGAGCCGTACGAGCGCACAAATACATTCCGACATTCGCACTAGCCAATCCCGCGCGTCGTATCCACCAGCGTGAACGCACACATCGACGTGTCGACGCGTGTGTATTGTCGTGTCCGTGAATAAACTAACTAGGGATTGACCACGTCGACATTCGTTATATCGTAGATACAGCCGATCAAAGTTAGACAAAGTTTCTTAAAATGTTAAAAATATCAGGAAAACGAAGGTTTCGACCCTATTTGTTGCCATCATTTCGATGTTAATTTACAGCTACTCCCACCTTTTTCGACATGTCGACTGAACTATTAAATTTGTAATGCAGTTTTTTTTTCAGATTGTTCCGCATACTTAATGCGGAAAAACCAGTAAGTAATAAAACAAGCATTCTTGTAATACATGTTTATTTTTGTACAACATACGTAGAGTTGAACGATAAGAAATAATTTTCTGTACCTAACTATTTACAACCAAACTTACAACTAAATTAAACTAAATTTAAAAAAAGGAATGTTTAGTACCTAATTATTTCTAACGGTGGCCATTTGTTTATTTAGATTGATTATATGATATGTATATTGAAAATGAGCTAAATTAAAATCTAAAGAGTTATACAAAGAAATGCACAAGGGTTTAATCAGTCCTTATTTGTTTTTATCAAACAGAAAATAAATAACCTTTCAAAATAAATCACATAGACAAACTTGTGATGACACCATTCTCCTGTAGAAGCTAGGTGCAATGTCAGTGTTTACAAACTAATTACACTGTGGTCGTGCCGAACTGGCCCTTCGCTGAATTATAAAATGTTCATTCAGACTTATATGCGGGAGGGAATAATATTAATTTTGTATAAATAATTCGGTTTATACAATCTATATTCATCTCAGAGAACGTTATAAATATTTGCTTATAAAGATATATGTCTACATTATAGATATAGGTATATAATTCCAATGATTTACTTATTTGTTAGGCCAAAAACGTACTATTTTACAAGAATAATACCTAAATATACATAATTGCTTTATGTAAATCTCTATAATACCACTAGAAGTTTCACAATACTGATCATCACCTTGATATTTGTTTTATAGTACAAAAGTACATGAATATTTTGAATTGAACAGACATTTCACAATACAGAGAAAATTCAACGAAAATCTCGACAAAATTCTACCAAATCGGTAGGAAAATTTAGATTATCAAACTTCCTACATATTATTTTCATAAACCCTGCTTACCGATATCCGTAAATGGCGTCCAGGACCGGAGGCGAATAGCTAACATGTTTGCTGATCACTTCAAGGTAGAATCTCCGTTGCCGTCGCCGCCACCGTCACCGTCACCGCCCTCGGTGCTGCCGTCCCTAGTGCAGCCTACGTCATACCCGCTGCTCACCTGCGGTCCAGCAGCGGGACTGACGGTGCAGGGAGTGGGAGAGGGAGAGGAAAAGCGTGTTCCGCAGGTGCTGCGCATGTCTCCCGAGCAGGTCGCCACTACCGTTCGTCGCATGCGGCGAGGTAAGACTCCGGGCCACGACTCGTTGAGCATCGAGCACCTGCAGTTTGCTGGACCTCTTCTGTATGACAGGCTATCATCTCTGTTCAACATGTGTATCGCTCACAGCTACTTACCTGCGGACTTCACGAAGACCATTGTCGTACCTATAGTGAAGAACAGGACCGGGGACGTCACAAGCCTGTCTAACTATCGACCGATATCGCTTGCGACCGTTACATCGAAAGTATTCGAAAGGCTGCTTCAACCTTCCCTGTATAAGCACTTGCACCTACACAGAGCGCAATTTGGCTTCCGCCCCCGTCTCTCAACAGATATGGCTATACTAGCGTTGAAGCAGACTGTCAGATATTACACGAAGAACAGCACAGCAGTGTATGGATGTTTCCTGGACCTCAGTCGTGCTTTTGACACAATAAATTATGAAATTTTGTGGAAGAAGCTACAAGCGACTGGGGTCCCGGATGACATTACATGTCTGTTGAGATACTGGTACGGGAGCCAGGTGAACGCAGTGCGCTGGGGCGATGTGACATCGGAAGAGTATAGGCTGACTTGTGGTGTGCGGCAAGGCGGCCTGACGTCTCCGGACTTGTTCAACCTATACGTGAACCAGCTGCTAGAGGAGCTCACCAGCGCCAAGGTTGGATGCCATTTAGGTGATATCTGCATCAACAACATTAGTTATGCAGATGACATGGCGCTGCTGAGCCCCTCTGTCAAAGGACTAAGAACACTGCTGGATATCTGTGAGCGGTATGCATGTGAGCATGGGTTGACATACAATGTCAAAAAAACGGAGGTGATGGTCTTTAGACAGGGAGGTGGGCCCGCTTTCATCCCCACGATAACCTTGTGCGGCTCTCCTTTGAGAGCCGTAACAAGGTTTAAATACCTAGGTCACATCCTAACGGACAGACTGAAGGATGACGAAGACCTGGAGAGGCAGCGTCGAGTGCTGGCGATGAAGAGCAACATGCTGGCTAGACGTTTCCGATTCTGTTCAGTACAGGTTAAGATAACGCTGTTCCGTGCCTATTGCCAGGCGCTCTACACCAACCAGCTGTGGTTTCAGTACACGCAGCGAGCTTATAACTCGCTGCGTGTGCAGTACAACAATGCACTTCGGTGCATGTTGGGGCTACCTTGGAGGTGTAGTGCGTCTGGCATGTTCGCCGAACATCGCATTGACGATTTCTACGCCATAATGCGGAAGCGGCGAGCAGGGTTTATGAAACGTATTTGTGAATGTGAAAATCCAATTATAAGTGTTATCTCCCGCAAATTATTTTACATTAATGACGAAATTGTGGATATATTGTAATTAATATAGATATATTTAAATAGTAAATTGTTTATTGTGTATTTAGTGCATTATGTTTCCGTGTTGTTTGTGTACAAATATGGGTGTATACCTGAAATAAACGTTTAATAAATAAATAAATAAATAAATATTTACCTACTTACAGAAGTAAAATAAATTATTCCTATACATAAATAGACCTACCTATTATTTTGCCATTGTGAAGTTTGTTATGTAAACTCATCATTGAGATGATATATTGCACTTCTTAAATAGAGAGAGAGAGAGAGCGCGCTGTGTTCCACCGAGTGAAGCCACCCAGCCGCACCTGAAGTTAGTCGATCGCGGGCCGCCGACGTCGCTAGACGTCGTCGAGGACGAGCGGAGTATGTGGCGGTCTCGTGACGGAGCGCACCGCACGCCTCAAGCACCGCTGCCCCTCTCCCGGTCGCCCCCGTGCCAGCGCCACCTCCAACGGCTCGCCTTTGGCTCTACACCTCCGCGCAACCCCGCTTTCTAACCTCATATCTCAGTTGTGGCGAATCATAGACTATTTTTCTCTATGTGGCGACTTAATTTCTTTGAAACTTTGTTCGTGGCTCATCCTCCAGCAATTCTCAATATGTAATTGGGGGAATCCCAATATTATAATGTAATATAATGTAATGTAATATGGTAATATTACAGCGCTGCGCTTAACTAGAGCAGATATTCGGTCAGTCTGTTCCATGTGGGGAGAAGGGAGATTTGAAGGAGAGGAATTTAGGGTGGGAATTTGGGAGGGGAGGGGGAGGGAACTTTGGGGGGACCATTAAGGAGGTAATATTGGGTTGGGGGATCTTCGGGAGAGATAAATCTTGAAAGGGAGAACTGCATTTATTTGGGAGGGAATATTGGGTGAGGGGGAATCTTTAGAAGGGTAGGTATATAGGCCAGACCCTTAGGACGTAGAAAGGGAAGAGGTAAGGTGGGGGGGGGGGGGGGGGGACCTTTTTGGAAGAGTAGGAGGTGCGACTAACTTATGGGTGTATGGAATAATTTGAATACCTTCGTTATGCTTATACTAAAAAAAAAAATTAGACATTATGCGACCTTCCGCGGTTTTTGCAAAATGGAATATCATCAAAAGAGCAATACATTTAATTTATCTACATTTACTAGACCTCAATGTTCATAACGCCTAGTGCCCCTATTTACTTATCTAATCAACACTTACAGATATAATTTGAACTTGGTACTTAATACAGGTACCTGCGAAAAATATAGTTACAATAACTTTTGGTTTTTAAAATAAACCATTTACAAATTACCTTGCATTTTCTTTACAATTTCCAATTTTATGGCACACAAATCTGGAAAATTTGTCCATCGCTAAGTAGAAACATTACAGAACAAAAATATCGTAACACAATAATATAGTAATAAACAAATAAAGAATACTTAATATTTTTCCAAAAGTCGAGACAAGTACTTATGATGAATAAGTAACAAAAGAACTGTGTCCAAAAAGTTAAATGCATAAATAGCAGCTAGTTATTTTTTTATAGCCGAAAAATAACCGTTACCTGCATAAAAATAAGATACTGGTATTTAAAACAATATGTCAAAAGTTGGTAAAATCTAAGAGAGGTGACTTCTCAATCACTTAGCAAAGGGATGAAATAAGCAAAATTGATAGCAATCATAAGCTTGAATCGACAGTTCAACCTTTGCAGCTAATATCATAACAACATTTGGAAAGTAAAGCGTTTTCTTTCACTCTATCTATACTATCATTTGAAAGAAATGTCATTTCCAAAAAATTGCCTCCATGTCACAAGACCTATTGGTTTTTGACTAATTTTTAACGCATTTTTATGAGCTGCTATTAAAATACTGCGACCTACTATATATTACAGTAATATCAGGTAATATCAGCTGTTAAATACGCATCAGTAAAAATGATTTTATAGAAGCGACTCGGTAAGTAACAAAAAAGCTAGGTACTAATCAAATCACTGTGATAGTTAAATCTGTCAGAATGAACGTCTGAATAACTGCCATTTCGCTGCAATCTGGAGCTGTTATTCACGTGGAATCCGTTACAAAGTCACTGTTATTTAGCTAATAACTAGTCACTGATACTCGCCACGGCAAAGCACTAGGGAACGTGCGCTATGTGAGCGTGCGGGAGCGTGTGGTCGCTATTGCCTGAAGATAGGAGTCGCCGTACAGACGGATGGTTGTGACCACTGCTGTCGCTGTTTGATATATCGCTAGAGCTGGCGGTGGCCGGGCAGGTGAAATTCTTGCACAGCACCAGGATCTGGAACAGCAACATGATTTCAGTATAAATGGTTTTTAACCGTTTTGCGTAGGTCCTGTAATGACATGTTATAGGAGTTCACATATTATTGGTACATGTTATCGTTACTTAAAATGTAATAATTAGGAGTGTACCTTTTTGATACACGGTATTTTTAATCGACACCAAAAAGGGGGTCATTCTCAATTTTATATTTTAAAACATTTTTACTACCTTATTATTGGACAAATGTAACCATAGTTATACGTGGTGATGGATGTGATGGTGATGAAATGTTTAAGGCTCCCACATAGGTGCGTTATACACGGTGTTGCAGTTGCCCCCGTAATATTTTTAACTGACATAAGGGGGTTATTCTATATGTGAAACTAAACAACTTATGTGAAGAAAAACAATTTTTTGAAAAAAATAAAAAAAAATTATCCCATACAAATTTTAATTACCTATTCTCAAAATGTATGGAGAAAAAAAAATTTTTTTTTCTTCAAATAAAAAAGTCGTAGAACAAAAGTTGTTCTATTTCACGTACAGTATCACCCCCTTTCGGGTTTTACGGTTGGGGTTGCAAAACCGTGTATATAACGGTCGGTATTATGGCGATGCGTTATTACGATATCTGTTTTCAGTACGTATTGTATGTGGACGCATGCGATCAGTGTGTAACTGCTGCGATATATCGACGAAACGCAGCGTTATTGCGATATTGCGATATTTGTTGTAAGTAGATTTTGTATTAGGTAGGGTAGGACGCATACGATTTTGCACACCGCTGCGTTAATAACGCTGGTAGGAGTGGCAGCTGGACGATACGCATACGATCCCTCAATGCCCATTCTACCATCGTTCCACGCGCAACAGGTTGGGAATGCATCCGCACACTGTAGATATTCCCCCACTTAGGACAAATCGATCCTGTAAATCCTTTATTTACAGGGTTGCCAACATGTGGAATTCACTCCCGCCTGCATCCTTTCCTCTAATGTACAGTCTGGGGTCCTTCAAACATAATGTGAAGGTGCACCTAACCGGCCGACATGGTATTCGCAGACCCCGTAAATATCCAAATGCCCTTGGGCGCCGTCGGACTACACCTCTGCGTTAGTCTGGCGCGCGCCATATGTCGTGCTTCCCATAAAAAAAAAGAGTAGTGAGCCAGCCTCGATAGCTCAGTGGTGCAGACAGTCAACTGTCGCTATTGAATGTTAAGCAACGCTGGGTGCGGTCAGTGCTTGGATGGGTGACCGCTGACCGTTGGAGGTCAGCCTCGGTTCGGGTTCCTCGTAAAACTGTAGGTCCCTACCCTCCTAATCTTACTTGGTGGTAGGGTTTAACCCGCCCGGGTTGGTACCACCGCACTGAATGAAACGTTGGTCGAAACGGCTATGTAAATAGTTTGTGTTTTCCGACCAGTTCAGTGTAGCCGGCACGATCAAAGGGGGAAGCACTGACATGGCACCTAGTTCACCCGGTGTTATGGGCTGACATCACGGACGTTGTAGGTGATGTAGCCAACCGTGTCAGTTTCCATAAAAAAAAAGTGAAGTATCGGACGATAATAACGCACCAGTGTGGGGGTGCCTTTATGTTGTGCGCTCTTTATGATGAAATAAATATGTGAATGTGAATGATATGTTTTGTCCCAACAACTGACCGTATAGAATGCGACGACCACACCGATAACAGTGCCGGCGAGCACGTCACGTACACGATGCACAGCACTTGCAGCAGCGGCACCAGGAACAGGGTCGGGTTGCGCCAGCTGAACGTACGCCGCTGATTGTCGGGATACAGCGTGTGTGGTATGTATGTATGTATGTAACTGACCGTATAGAATGCGACGACGACGCCGATAACAGTGCTGGCGAGCACGTCCCACCAGTGATGGCGGTGGTCGGTGATGCGGGTCAGTGAGCACACGCATGCGTACACGATGCACAGCACTTGCAGCAGCGGCACCAGGAACAGGGTCGGGTTGCGCCAGCTGAACGTGCGCCGCTGATTGTCGGGATACAGCGTGTGTGGTATGTATGTAACTGACCGTATAGAATGCGACGACGACGCCGATAACAGTGCTGGCGAGCACGTCCCACCAGTGATGGCGGTGGTCGGTGATGCGGGTCAGTGAGCACACGCATGCGTACACGATGCACAGCACTTGCAGCAGCGGCACCAGGAACAGGGTCGGGTTGCGCCAGCTGAACGTGCGCCGCTGATTGTCGGGATACAGCGTGTGTGGTATGTATGTAACTGACCGTATAGAATGCGACGACGACGCCGATGACAGTGCCGGCGAGCACGTCCCACCAGTGATGGCGGTGGTCGGTGATGCGGGTGAGTGAGCACACGCATGCGTACACGATGCACAGCACTTGCAGCAGCGGCACCAGGAACAGGGTCGGGTTGCGCCAGCTGAACGTGCGCCGCTGGAGGTACCACTGTTGACAGTAATACACTTACATTATCATCTCTTCTCTACTTATCAAACAAACCGAGTCAAGTGCGAGCTTTGCTCGCGCACGGAAGGGGGTTCCGTAGATCCGCTATAACATACCTGTCGAAAAAAACTGTGGCACCATCCACTATTCAGTAGCGTGAATATGTACGAGTCGATTCTTAGCACGTTTCTTGTATGGAGACCCTATTGATTTGTTTTTACTTTTTGCTTTTTTTATTTTTTTGCACATCGGCCATAATAAATAACCCATATTCTGTGAACAATACTACCTGTTTATGAGTACACTTTATGAGTGGTGATAAAAAAAATAAAAAAAGTTTGACCAGTAAACGAGTCAGAATAACCTGTAAGGTTTACTCGAAAAGTGTAGGAATAGGTATCATCAATCAATACTAATAATAAATCTGTAAGTGTAAGGGATGGTCATGGAGTAAGTTACTTTGTTTTATGAGATATTGCGTTTGTAGACTCTATGTATGATACTAAAACTAAATTGAGGATTTTTAGAAATCTTTTCTGTATGTATCTATGTTCCTCCATAACTCTTAAACCGTTCATCTGAATTCGACTACGCGACACAGGAGAGGCTAAACAAAAGTCAGATCCGCGGTTACGCTAAGATATGGCTCTCATCTGTGTGTGGTGTAGCGGGCTTACTTAGTCTTACTTTCTTCTTTTTAAATTCGAATTTTACGCGAGCGAAGCCGCGTGCAAAAGCTAGCAAATAAATAAAGATATACTTACAGCAACGAATAGGCCGGCATACACGGAGAGCGAGGTGTGTCCGGAAGGGAAGCTGCGGCTCGAGTCCAGGGTGAACCATCGGGAGTACTTTGTTGAGGTGCACGTGTAGTTCGAAACGAATTCACCCCTACAACGGAAGAGAAATTATTTTTATTTTCTCTTAATTCATCCTTAAAATAACTAAACGCTACAAAAAACTAAAAGAGAAAAAAAGGACAGGCGCAGCCTTTGCCGCTACACACCCACTCGTCTCCGAGCTGGGAGTGTGCGGCGCGGAATTTAATAAGTAGTAAGTCTCAGGACCAAATTTTGGGTATGCATTTGCATAATTTGGTCTAAATTTGAATGTAAATTTTGATTTGTTTGTAAGTCTCAGGACCAAATTTTGGGTATGCATTTGCATAATTTGGTCTAAATTTGAATGTAAATTTTGATTTGTTTGTAAGTCTCAGGACCAAATTTTGGGTATGCATTTGCATAATTTGGTCTAAACTTGAATGTAAATTTTGATTTGTTTGTAAGTCTCAGGACCAAATTTTGGGTATGCATTTGCATAATTTGGTCTAAATTTGAATGTAAATTTTGATTTGTTTGTAAGTCTCAGGACCAAATTTTGGGTATGCATTTGCATAATTTGGTCTAAATTTGAATGTAAATTTTGATTTGTTTGTAAGTCTCAGGACCAAATTTTGGGTATGCATTTGCATAATTTGGTCTAAATTTGAATGTAAATTTTGATTTGTTTGTAAGTCTCAGGACCAAATTTTGGGTATGCATTTGCATAATTTGGTCTAAACTTGAATGTAAATTTTGATTTGTTTGTAAGTCTCAGGACCAAATTTTGGGTATGCATTTGCATAATTTGGTCTAAATTTGAATGTAAATTTTGATTTGTTTGTAAGTCTCAGGACCAAATTTTGGGTATGCATGAGGCGCATGAGGCTTCGACCTCGGGCACAGCCATCTAGCTCGTAAGCAATAAAGAAAAATCTGTCAAGTGCGAGTTTTACTCGCGCGCGGAGGTTTCCGCATCTATCTGCTATCAATAATATCCGCCTATCTTTTGTCTTTCAACAATGCAATGTATAAAAGCCTGTGGCGCCATCTACCTATTATTCAGTAGCGTGACTAATGGATTTTTCGCACGTTTGTTGTATGGGAGCCCCCCTTAATTTTTAACATTTTAATTTTTTATTTTTATTTGTTGTTATATCCGCCATAGTAACACATATTCTGTGAAAACTTCAACCGGCTACCTATTACGGTTCAAGAGATACAGCCCTCGGACAGACAGACGGAGGGACGGACGGACAGACAGACAGCGGAGACTTATTAATAGGCTTCCGTACGGGATACGGAAACCTAAAAATCGATTTCTGCTAAAACTAACATTAAAAACTCACTTTTCGCAATTGTCTTTGTTGTTCGGCTCGCAGATGTCAAAGAACGTCGGTCTCGGATTTCCGATCGTCATCTTCATGATCTCCACCGTCAACAAGTTAATGACGAGCCCATACATGTAATCGCGGTACAGGAGTGATGATGTTTTGAGGGTTTCGAGCCAACGCTTCGTCTTTATGGAGTACTCGCTCGGCCTGTAGAGAAGGATTTCTACGGGCCACACCTGAAATATAAGTGTTCATTATACAGAATGTTCAGGATAGGGTTTAGTAAAATCAGGGTTGGAAAGGGGTCCATATTTGAAGACGAAAAGCTTTGATACTTTTTTCCCAGATTCCTTTATTATAAAGTACTTTTTGGGGAAAATAGTTTCATCAACATTTGGTGGACGGTTAAGTTCGCCTTTATTACATAAAAATAAAATAAAATCAAAAACTCATGGATAGAAATGGGTATGTTGAAAACTTAACTGGTAGAATTGAACTGTGTGTAGGTAAATCCCAAACTCTTGAAAATGACATCAAAAGAAAAAGGGGATTGGACTAGGTCATTGCACTCGCTAGACCTAAACAGTGCACTGCTGCGAAATTTCCACAGACTCCTGTCCATCGAGTTTTTATTACAATTTCCAATTTTTGCATGAAAAAAGAAAATACGGAATTGCGATTTGAGTGATGAGGATCTTTTTCTTCAAATAATTAGTATTTAGTATAGTATTAGTACAAAGTTTCTAAAACCTATCCTGAAACAGGTATGTGTTTTAGGATAGGAAAAGGTTGAGGAAAGTGCGGCATCAAAGGTGTGTTCGGAGTCCGGGATCGTGGCATCTGGAGATGCATTACTAGCCTAGCCCATTGAGAAACATAGGCGCGATGTGACGACGCATGAATGTTTGAACTAGGATGACCTGCTAACAAGCATTATTTTATCTTCAGATATGTGAGGCCTCCAAATTTTCACAGAAAATCAGACTCGGAAAAGGGGTCATATTATGCAATCTTGGCATCTTACAAAATATCGATTAACATAGAACGAATGGGAAGACAAGTACAAGTTAAATGAGCAAATATTTTGAAATGAAAAAAAAGAAGACCAACGTTCCCATGTACTTTTGAAAGAAGTAAGTATCTTCTTCTGAATAGGTACTTACCACGAGCATTGGCAATAGGATGACGGATATCATGAGGAACTCCATGGACACACTGTCGCCTGTGAAGGGGAAGCTGAGTGTCTCATCCTTGCAGTAGAATCCAGATCGGTGGAAGGGTATGAAGCCCAGCTCCATCAATGACAACACCGTGGCCACTGAAAAGAAAGAAAATTATACAATTATTTTAATGTTGAAACGCCAACATGGAACGAAGATACGTTTTTAGAGAATGGGACAAATCGTGTAAAAATATTCAGACGTGAATTTATTACTTTGCCTTTTCGCGAATTATTATATTTAAAAAGTTAAATTACAAATTTAAAAAACCCCCGACTCTTAAAAAGTCAAAAATAATTCCCGTTTACTTACTTAAAGGAGTCGGTAGACCGCTAAGTAAATTCCCGCGCAACTTTTGAGTCTTTATATTTAATTTACTTAGCGGTCCCCCGACTCCTTTAAGTAAGTAAACGGGAATTATTTTTGACTTTTTAAGAGTCGGGGGTTTTTTAAATTTGTAATTTAACTTTTATTTCAAGCTTTTTAAAAAAAACCGCATGCAAATCGGTCCACTTTTGAAGATAATAATTTTTTTTATTACTTAATTACTTAATTACTTGATTACAAACATAGCTAAGAACCATCCCGATTAAACAGGCTTCCTAATAAAAAAAACCGCATCCAAATCGGTCCATCCGTTTGGGAGCTACGATGCCACAGACAGACACACACACACACACACACACACACACACACACACGTCAAACTTATAACACCCCTCCGTTTTTTTCGTCGGGGGTTAAAAACTGCGACTTGTAGAGTCAATACAACCAGAAATTAACGCAATAGAATGTACGAGTCAGCCTCGGTAGCTCAGTGGTGCGGTCGGTCGACTGTTCTTAAAAGCAACGCTGAGCGCAGCCAGTACTTGGATGGGTGACCGCTCGACCGTGTTGGAGGCTGACCGTGTTTCGGATTCCACGTTAAACTATAGGTCCCTTCCCTTCTTACCTTACTAGGTGGTAGGGTTTATCTCGGCCGGTTTGGTACCACCGCACTGAGCGAAACGTCGGTCGAAACGGCTATGTAAATAGTTGTGTTTTCCGTTCAGTGTAGCCGACATGAAATGAAGGGAAGCACTGACATGGCACCTAGTTCACCCGGTATTACGGGCTGATATCAAGGATGTTGTAGGTGATGTAGCCAACCGGTCAGTTACCATAAAAAAACCAGTATCTGAACTAACAGATGCAACGGTACATGACAAATTATATTATGTGAAGAACAGATGAAACAAAGAAGGCAACGAACTATTCATAAGAAAATTGGATGCGCAATTTGAACCAATCCAAATAAGACAACAGAACAATTTGCACCCTTCTAAATTCACATTTAAACACTTCATTCGTGTTTGCCAACGTTCGCAGATTGTGCGCAGAGTTCGTAGTCGCAGCACGGACAGAAGTCGGGGATCGTGCTGCGTCGCAAATCTCCGAAGCGCTACGCCGAAAATAACGCTTGATTGGCGAATTGGCCCATTTAGCAATTTGCAAAAACGGCTCCCCCATGTTTTGGGCACATCCTCGATCTTGCCCGACCTGGTACGGTTCAATGTCAATGTCACACTATATTCCGTTCGCAAACGACATGATGAATGCGATTGAAATGAGTGCGGGTACGAGATTATTCACCTACTGAGCCGAGCGCGTGTGGTGGGAATTTGACAAATCGACCAACGGAATTTTTTTGCTGGGTTATTTCACCCCAAACAATTTATTAAATGTCACACTGACACAAATACATACCTATTCAGCTTTGTCTGTAACTATCCCTATAACTATATTTATTCGGTCTATTGCTGTTCTACGACTCCTTCCACGATTTGTCTCAATGGTCGATTTGGTGTTAAGTGAATAAGAGCGGTTATGTCGATAATACATCCGTTGGCGGCTCTTCAGATCCTTTGCCGAAACAGGGGACCGTTCTTAATCCATACGTTCCTTACCATCCTGTATTACTTTCGAGGAGAGTGAATAAGATATGTAGCTTTATGTTTTTGATATCTGCAATAGTGTTTTAGTGTCAATGAGCAGCTTACGAGTCAATTAACCTTCGACTCAGAGTGGGTAGCGAAATCTCAGCTAGTGGGAAGATATTTTATGAACAATCAGCCAATTCGTTGAGGTTTGCCCCTGTTGGAGATTGAGTCCCATCAGGCGGCGGGAGCCCGAGTGGTCTGAGTGCCGGTTTCTCTTGCGAGAGGTCCGAGGTTCGAATCCGGTCAGCTTTCGGTCGGTTGGGGTCTGACGGAAAAATTTACGTGCATACCTACACCTGCTGCTCCACCGTTCGGAACCGGTGTAAAACTTTAGATCCCTTCCCTTCCCATGCTCCTTAATAGGTGGTAGACCCAAATTTTAGCCGACTGGTTTGGTACCACCGTACAGGATGTAAGATGGCCGCACACTGCACAGCAGCCTCGGTTGTGTTCTCCTCTAGTCCAGTATAGCCAGCAATCCAGGGAAGTCTCCGGTATGGCACTCTCGGAGGCGATATTGGCTGGTCGGAGCATGTGCTTTGACCCCTCTGACTCAGCCACCCATACCGGATTACATAAAAAAAAAACGGACGGGTTGCACTCCGGGAGTGCCGGCAGAAGTGAAAACTTAAACATCAACGTTGTGCATTTTTGAATATTTTGGAATGGTTAGGGAATAATTTCGCATGAATTGTTTTATTTATCAGTATAAAAGTACCATCATTTATGTGGTAAAATACAATATTCATTTATTGCGCTATCGTAGACAATCATGACAATTTATATTACATAAAAAATTTAACACTACAGAACTATTATAATTATTTTACATCAAAAAGTTTATTTCTCAGAAAAATCAACTTTCATCCATAATTTCAACGAATCTTACGCTTTTTCGATCAGGCTACGGATCTGACGCGAGTTTATCATTTTTTAGCCATCTAAAAAAATTGCCAAGCGCCGCTAAAGAAGTTTCAAATCTTACGCTTTTTCGATCAGGCTACGGATCTGACGCGAGTTCTGACGCGAGTTTAACATTTTTTACCCATCTAAAAAAAGTGCCAAGCGCCGCTAAAGAAGTTTTCACTTCAAAAATCGTTGTGGTCGGCTGTAATTTATCCGAGTTCTTGCAACAGAACACCCGATTGTCGGGATACAGCGCGCGGTACGTACTCGTATATAGGGTGTTACGATGACCATGTCATTAACTTCGGGAGGGTTACATAGACACTCAAATAAACACGTTACGCAAAAAAAAAAATATGTTTATAGTATTACTTTTCGAGAAATTTAACAAAACATGTTAGCTACCTAAACATTAACCTGTGTGTAACAGTAGGTAACTTGCATTGTACGGGGTCAATGACCGTACTATGTTCAAACGCAGAACAGCTGTTTGTTGTAAGTAAGTCACAAGGTCACTATGATTGGTTTTTACAGCTACTTATTTGATTTAATTTTTTTGTTAGGAGAAAAAATGCTCCTATAAACATATGTTTTTTTCTTACGTAAAGTATTTATTTCAGTGTGTATGTAAACCTCCCGAAGTTAATGACATGGTCAGCGAAACACCTTATATAGGTTGAGTCACATTGCAGCTTGTGGTGGCGGTGGCGGTGTGGTAGCCATCAGTGCTCACGTTGTTTCGACGTGTGCCGTGTGGCCCCCCAGGCGCGGTGGTGATCGGAAACATCAGCTGATCGCTTTTATTGAACTGTTATCTTTCACTCACAGGGTCATACATAACAGCATTCTACTTCTATACGGCGGTATGGAGCCATGTTTGGCGCGCCTACGGCGGATTGCCTCGTTACGCACTCTCGTAGCGATATTCCATAGTTCCGTACCGGGTATGTATACGGGAGGACTGGAGGGAAATTGGAGAGCCGTATGTCCAGCAGTGAACGCTTGCATGCTGACTGACTACTTCTCATTAGGTACGCCCGTAAAATTTTTCCGGTCTCCTTATATTTTTTTTAGCCCTTTTAACAATAATATTGTTAATATCAGCCTCATAGTACTCATTTTCTCCATACTTTAGGGCCCAGAGTCCCTAAGGGATATAGAACGCTCCACGAAATCCAACACAATTACTAAATCCCTCTCACTTGGACTCGCCAACAGTTTATCCTTATTCTTCCTTCCTTATCTTTAATAAAATCCAACGTCTGCTTTCTGTCTGTATGTATGTATGTATGTATGTATGTATGTATGTATGTATGTATGTCTGTCTGTCCGCTTATAACTTGAGAACCACTGAACCGATTTTAATACAGTTTGCTTCTACGGATAGCTTGGTTCTTTCCATCAATTATAGGCTACTTTTCATCACGTTAAATGGCTTATGAGGTTAGCAGAGAAGTCAAATATGAGAGCGGGCGGAGCCGCGGGCACGGCTAGTGTATACTAAAAAACTAATTGAGTCTGTCCATCCTAAGTGACGTATGTAATTCCCTACGTAATTCGTCGTTCTGTCTGACCCCGCTCCTTATTTGAAATGCATATTAGCAATGCGGTGATAACGACAGTTCCCAATTAATTACCGTAAGGACGCGAGTCTTTTAATTTAATTTGTACATGAATTGAGATGCCGGCAAAAGCTTTAAAAACTACTAAAGAAATACGTGACTATTCAGTCAGTTGTCGTTCCCACCGTAGTGAGCGCCCCGGGACGTGCGCGGGCGGCGGCGGCGCAGCGCGTTGCGCAAGAGTCATTTCATTACATTACATTACGTACGGTACGACCACTCTCGCTGTGGGTCCATTCCATTTAGTTCATCTATTCACCGCACCGCAGGTGGTGCGCATACGAATTAGGTGAAAAAGGCCCGGCGAGATTGCGCCGGTTCTAAAGGATATTTAGGGGGCCTTAAGGCCCTGTCAACCCGTAAAGTACTCCTCTTTCAAGGCGCCGCTTTCGCTGGTTGGAGTAGGATGCAGCACAATCAATCAAAGCGAAAATTTGGTTTTTATTTTTTTATTCCAAAACTATGGACCGAAACAAAAAAAGTAAAAACCTACGGATTTTGATATATTGTATGTTTGAGGTAAACTCCGGAACCACTGAACAGATTTTGATGCGGTTTGAATCAATGGAAAAAGGTCACGAGGCTCATTATAGGCTATATACCATCACGCTAAATAGCCTTAGGGCTGAGCAGTATCAAAGAAAGTATAGTATGGACGCGAGAGAGAGAGAGAGAGAATGTAAGAGAAGCGATCGGTTTTTTTCTCGTACCATATTTGCGTTTCAATCGAATTTGCTATTAAACCGAGTCTACCGCGAACGAAGCCGCGGTAATCTAGATACTGTCATAAATGAATTTCAAGCTCGACGCTATTGTTAATACCTTAAAAAGCTTTCTCATTTCACGGCTATCAGGTTTCAATACGAACTTAATTGCTTACATCAAATTATTGAAGGATTTCATCGTTAATGGTTGCACTCTCGTAACGGGGGGTAACAAGTAAGAAGCAAGCCTGCAAGCGTACTGGACTATAAATTATTACCACACCTAGTCACCTTTATTACAGTCCGTGGAAACTTGATTGTATTAATTATTTTTTTAGGGTTTCGTACGTCAAAAGAGAAAAAAAAACGGAACCCTTATTTATAGGATCGCACTCTCGTATGAAAGACTTAATCTTAAACTTTGAAAAAAAAAAGTCGCCTTTATTACAGTCCGTAGAGTATAGGAAACTTGATAGTAGTACCTCAAAAGAGGAATAAACGGAACCCTTCTAGGATCACACTCTCGTGTAAAAGTCGAGCATTCCCTCCCCCTCCCCCCCCCCTTCCCCCCATTTAATTCCGAAACTCCTTAATCTAAAGTTTTGAAAAAAAAGTCGCCTTTGTTACAGTCCGTAGAGTGTAGGAAACTTGATTGTATTAATGATATTTCACTTCACTGCTAACCTCATAAGCCATTTAGCGTGATAGTAAGTAGCCTATAGTTGATGGGAAGAATCAAGCTATCCGTAGATTTTTTTTTTTATTAAAATCGGTTCAGTGGTTCTCGAGTTATAAGCGGACAGACAGACACTCAGACAGACAGAAAGCAGACGTTGGATTTTATTATATGTAAGGATTTTTTAGGGTTTCGTACCTCAAAAGTGGAATAAACGGAACCCTTCTAGGATCACACTCTCGTGTGAAAGGCGAGCATTACAGTCCGTAGGTAGAGTATAGGAAACTTGATTGTATTAATGATTTTTTTAGGGTTTCGTACCTCAAAAGAGGAATAAACGGAACCCTTCTAGGATCACACTCTCGTGTGAAAGTCGAGCATTCCCTCCCCCCCCCCCCCCCCCCTCCCCTCCTTCCCCCCATTTATCACCGAAACTACTTATTTTAAAGTTTTGAAAAAAAAGTCGCCTTTATTACAGTCCGTGGAGTATAGGAAACTTGATTGTATTAATTATTTTTTTAGGGTTTCGTACCTCAAAAGAGGAATCAACGGAACCCTTCACACTCTCGTGTGAAAGTCGAGCATTACCTCCCTCCCCCCCCCCCCCCCCCTTACCCCCATTTACCTCTAAAACAACTTAATCTAAAGTTTTGAAAAAAAAGTGCCTTTATTACAGTCCCTGGGTAGAGTATAGGAAACTTGATTGTATTATTTTTTTAGGGTTTCGTACCTCAAAAGAGGAAAGAAACTGAACCCTTATAGGATCGCACTCTCGTGTGAAAGTAGAGCATTCCCTCCCCCTCCCCCCCCCCCCCCCCCCCTTCCCCCATTTATCTCCGAAACTAATTAATCTAAAAGTTTGAAAAAATAAATGGGAACATAGGGCCTCTCTCATAGTTTACAAGAAACCTAAACGAAAATCCAAACGAAAAACCCATGAAATTCTTCCTCAGATTTCCTGACCTTAACATTACCATATTATATGCCTGCCTAACCTTCGATGACTTATAGTTCAAAACACTTAAATAGAGCTATCGCCGCCATATGTTTTGTATGGCGACGAGAGCTCTATTTACGTGGCTCGATCTATACCAACAAATTTTACAAGTCAAGTTCATGAGTTCGTGACTTTTGATAGAAGCGACGACATGAGGAAGCGACTGACTATTTACATAGGTGCCACCTCTTTCTCGCTCAACAAAAGTCAGGAAGTCCATAAGACAATAGACTAGAATTTCTTCTGTTTGCTATCGTGCTCTGTTCCCGTGGGCAGTTTTTTGGTAGCAAGAGCCAAAGAACAATCAGTCTTTAAATTATTTATTTAGGCTAAGTTTGTTAAACACACACACAGCACCTTAGTAAATCGTCGTACGCGCGTGACAGTGTCGTCGGTCGAATCACAAAGTGGAGGTAACTATATTAATAGCAAACAGACCGGTGTTTCAGGATAGGTTTGAGAAACTACAAGAATAAAAAATACTAACAATTATTATTTAAAGAAAAAAATCCTTATAAATCACTCAAATCGAAATTCAGTATTTTTTTTTTTCATACAAAAATTTAAAATTGTTATAAAATCTCGATGGACAGTGAGTTTGGGAAAAGTGCGGCTTAGGTCTATAGATCGCAATGACCTAGTCCAGTCCCCTTTTTCTTTTGATGTCATTCAAATTTAAGTGTTTGGAATTTACCTACATTCGGTTTAATTCTACTAGTTAGAGTTAAACATGTAAGTTATTTTATTTTTAACCGACTTCCAAAAAAGGAGGAGGTTCTCAATTCGTCTGTATGTTTTTTTTTTTTTTTATTTTTTTTTTTATTTTTTTTATTTTTATTTTTTTGTATGTTTGTAACACGATTTCTCCGTCAATTGAGGGCCGATTTAGAAAATTCTTTTTTTGTTAGTTAGGTCATACTTCCGAGGTGGTCCCATTTCAATTTTATCGAAATTGGTTCAGTGGTTTTCGAAAAATCAGCATAATACTATGGTGTGTGGTTACCTTCAGCAAAACTTGTGATGTGGTCGTTTTCGGCAATTTTCAGTTTGATAAATTAGTATGGTGTGTGGTTACCTTCAGCAAAACATTTGTGATGTGGACTTATTCAGCAATTTGCAGTCTGACACATATGGCGAATAATTCTGTACCACTTCAATCGATTTCGATTATTCGATTTCGATTATTCTTTTTTATGTAATATTACTAAAAAGAATGAAATAAAAACTGTTTTAAAAAATATTAAACCGATTTCCAAAAAACAAAAAAAAAAAAAACTAAAAAGTATTAAATACCTAATATTTTGAAATTTTCTCTGTCCTGTTGAAATACATGAATCGATATACTAGTGATACATATTCGGACCCTTGTTTCATGAATATTCTAAATTTGAAATTTTTTTATCTTTTCCGACCGGCGCTTAATTTATTATGGTACCTGGCCAGTACCTACTGTACCGAGTACCATCGAGCTGGTTTGATGATGGAGACAGAAGGTGGCCATAGGAACTCCTAAACTACACATGATAAACCCATCGTGTTTGGGCTCGTTGCATTTGTCTTCACGAGAAATTTACTTTAGACCTAAAAGATTCTCAATTCGACGGTATGTTTTCTTTTTTTGGATGTTTGTTACGCGATTACTCCGTCAATTGTGGGCCGATTTTGAAAATTCTTTTTTTTTTTATTTGAAAGGGGATAACCCTGAGGTTTTTGAAGTGAAAACTTCTTTAGCGGCTCTTGGCACTTTTTTAGGTGGGTAAAAATGTATAACTCGCGACATCGCGTCAGCGTCATTTTTAAAATGAAACCTTAAGTCATTGCGTTAAGGGTTAAGTTAGAGTGGCACGGGATCTGCCGGCACTCCCGGAGTGCAACTGTTAAGTAGGGTTCCGTAACACGTTTATGTCTGTCCATTCTACTAAGTTCTGCAAAATGAATGTAGGGTTCCGTAACATATGCATGTCTATCCGTTCTACTAAATTTTACAATTTTCAACCAAGGTCCTCCGACGGTTATTTTATAATAAAAGTAGGCTTCCGTAACACGTTTATGTCTGTCCATTCTACTAAGTTCTGCAACATCACCTACAACGTCCGTGATTTCAGCCCATAACACCAGTGCCATGTCAGTGCTTCCCCCTTTGATCGTGCTGACTACACTGAACTGGTCGGAAAACACAAACTATTTACATAGCCGTTTCGACCGACGTTTAATTCAGTGCGGTGGTACCAACCCGGGAAGGTTAAACCCTACCACCAAGTAAGATTACGAGGGAAGGGACTTACAGTTTTACGAGGAATCCGAACCTTGGTCAGCCTCCAACGGTCAGCGGTCATCTAAGTACTGACCGCACCCAGCGTTGCTTAAAATTCAATAGCGACAGTTGACTGTCTGCACCACTGAGCTATCGAAGCTGACGTGGTCCTATTTTAATTGGGTCAAGATCGGATTGGAAAGCGAGGCGGAATCGCGAGGCCGAAGGCCGAGCGATTCCGCCGAGTACATTAATAGCAAAAAATTACTAAAAAAAACTGTGAAATAAAAAAAAAGTTTTAAAAAACATAAAACCGACTTCCTAAAAAAAGTAAAACTAAAAAACTATTTAAAATAAAAATATAAAAACCGCCTTCAAAAATATATGAAATAAAAACCTAAAAAAAAAACGAACCCTAGAGTTGAAGGCGGTGCTAAAGCAAGCAAAAATGATGCATGAAAGAAAACATGAGTGGATGATAATATCCTTTGTGATTTGTAAAGCAAGCAAAAATGATGCATGAAAGAAAACATGAGTGGATGATAATATCCTTTGTGATTTGTGTAGCCTTTTTAGCACCGCCTTCAACTCTAGGGTTCGTTTTTTTTTTAGGTTTTTATTTCATATATTTTTGAAGGCGGTTTTTATATTTTTATTTTAAATAGTTTTTTAGTTTTACTTTTTTTAGGAAGTCGGTTTTATGTTTTTTAAAACTTTTTTTTTTATTTAATAAAGATGGACGTTAACCGTCCACGAAATCTCGATTAAACGATTTTCACTAAAAAATACTGTAAAATGACCGAATCTGGAAAAAGTTTCAGAGCTTTTCGTCTTCAAATATCGCACCCTTTCGAACCCTGAACTTACGAAACCCTACCCTGAAACATCCTGTATATATATACTGGGCAGGGGATGCACCCTTGGTGTCTGCACCAATCGGTTCTGTAGGTTTTTTATTCACAGAACCGGGAAAATGTGGAACGCACTCCCTGCCCATTTATTTCCTCCCAAGTAAAGCCTGGCGTCTTTCAAAAGGGGCGTGAAAAGGCTCCTGTCAGGCCGGCATGGCATTCGTAATCCCCGTGCATCACAAAATCTCCATGGGCATCGTTAGACACCTACTTGTAGATGAAACGATGCCACATATCGCGCCATCCATAAACAATAATTAAAATAAGTGAAAATACATCTTCAAACACAGTAAGTTGTAAAACAACACGTGAAAACGTGGGTTATACAAATAGACGCAACTTAAATTGCGGCTTTTTGGCTTCATAGGGCTCAATGCATTCGTATGAGGGTATTCTATCCACCCATACAAATATTTTTCTTCTATCTCTTTTTATTTACGAGATACCAAAAATCACAAAGCCGCAACTCAGTAGAAAAATTAAAATTGTATTGGCAAACAGCATTCTTTTAAATTGCTGCGATTTGCCACGATACGACTAAAACTTGCGGCCGTGTGCCGTGATAGTGCTGCTGGTGCGGAACGCGGCGAATCCTGTCCGGTCCACTCGCCTTCCTGGTTTCTACGGAGAGAAGCTCCGCCCGCACAGTTCGTTGTCGAAACTGTACATCCGGCATGGAGTTCTCACAGCTAGTTATGGATGGAGCGATGGCACCCCCATCGTCCAGGTTAGAGTTCCCCACAAAGAGAAACACCCGTAAGTCAGCCTTCTCCCCTGCGGAGTGAGTAAGTGAGCCCCCAGGACATTGCAGAGGCGGAAGTGAGGAGTGGCAGAATTTCGACTCGACAGATTAGGCGAGAGACCAAAACTCACGGCTCCCAGTGTGTGCTGGTGCAGGCTGTCGCCAACTCTGACGATATGCTCGAATTTAGCCCTGGCAATAGCTCTCTTGCAGGGTCTGGAGAGGCGGTTGTATTCTTTCGAATTCTTTCTTCATTTCGGAGATGTTAGGATCACCTCTGGCACGAGCGCACAAACATGCACGGTAAGCTGCACCATTAGCTGCGACAGCATCGGCACAGTCGCCGCTGTACCAGGGCTGGCTCTTACCACCAAGGCGGACGGAGGCACTGGGAATGAACATCTCCATTCCCCCCAGAACCACCTCGGCGACGGCATTGGCGCATTCTGACGGATCGTCCGAACTGTAGCAAAGCTCTCTCCATGGGTAGGATGCAAAGTTTTCTCGCATCCCATCCCAATCTGCTGACGCGTAGTGCCAAATTCGACGCGTTCCTGCAGTACGGAACTGAAGAGGCGAAGATGGCACCGTGGACCCCACTAGACAGTGGCTAGAGGAGCCAAGAGGAGCGCTCACTGTGACTTTATATCCAGCAGGGTTCGTTGTCAGCAGAAGATCCAGCAGAGAGGGTTCATGACCGTCTATATTTGGTATTCTGGTCGGTTGGTTTACCAGTTGAGACAGGTCATGGGTCAGGGCGAAGTCGTAGGCGGCTCTCCCCGCGAAGTCAGTTCTCCCAGAGCCTAGCCACACCTCGCGGTGGGCATTAAAATCTCCAAGCAGAATCATATCCACGGAGGGAAACCGCACTTGCACTTCGTCTGCCGCTCTACTCAAGTGTTCGAATAATTCCCGCATCGCCAGAGTGCAACCTGTAAAGACAGGCGTACACTCGCGACACCGTCGCCAAGTCCACATGAACCCACAGCACAGAAAGCTCAGGGCCCTCCAGGCAGCGCAGGCGATGACAGCAAATATCCGCCCTGGCAAACCCCAGCTCGAGGTTAGAAAGCTTCTTCCAGGGTGTAGCCGGGGTATTGCAAGTAAGATGTATCGGCAGGGCAAGATATTTCCGTTTTTGTCAGGAAAAGTAAAGCCGGCTTCGCCGTCTATAGGTGATGGTGACGGCATACAGGTTTGAGTGCAACCCCCGCACGTTGGTCATGTCGACGCAAAAATAGGTGGGGGTGTGCACCGCTGTATGTACTTTATTTCTTTTCCTTTGTGCTGCCATGTTGTTTTTTGAGAGGGGGAGATAAACATGAAGAGCGGTCACGGCAAATTTGCGGGTAAAGCGCAGCTCCTAACTTCATCACCATCTGTTCAGGTTGGTGGTGCACCGACACGGAAGACTGAAGGGCCCCCGGTCTCCCCTGGAAGTGGCCGCCGGGACCCCCACTCCGGGATTATGCGCCGGTTGACCAGGGCAGGCTCTTGCGTTGGTTAGACGCGATTGGGCCCCTATACTACCCGGCGGGTGGTCAGCGGAATAACCGTTTCACCGGGTCTCCCTGCCAACCGTGTCGATGCATTACTCCCGAACAGCTTTTGTCCAAACATCCTTACAGTAAACAGTGCTCTGGCTAATAGCAGCAATTTATATTGCTGCCATTAGCCAAAATAAATGCAAAGTATTCCTCAACATTTGTCGCGGCAAAAGACATTTTACTCAATAACATTTAAATTACTTAAATATTTATCAAAAAATATGCTGAGTCAGTAAGATATACGTTTATTCTTTCATATAAATCTAAATTCTCTCACATAAGTTATTCAGAAACTGAGAAAAAGGCAAAAAAACCTTAAAAATATTTAAACGCCTTTATCTCAAAATGAGGTTTTTCAACTTGCGTCCATTTGCCTTTACACATTAGATTAGTCAAGTTAGCCACGCATCGCCACTTGGCGAGGTGTCCAAAAGTGGCCTAAAATCGGTCACGTGGTACGTTCACGGTGACTTCAAAGGGAAAAGTTATGTATGAGTTTTAGCATGTATGTATTTATTACACTCACTTACATAAACGGCCCACGCATATTATGTAGTCAAACCATAAAACCAAATTGTACGAGGTGTTGTGATAGATAGATAACCCTTTCATGTTTATGGCAACACTGAACTGGTTCAACGGTCTCGGACTTTCAGTGTTTGCTATGAGGATCTCTTAATTTATTACGTGAAGGATATAAAACAAAAACTTTGGCTTCTTATCAGGATTAACACACTGCGATGCACAATATGTACATAGGCACCTAGATGCATATTAAAACAATATATATAGATGATTAAAACAGATACATACATACATACATACCACACGCTGTATCCTATATGTATAGGGGTAAGCAGAGTAATTCGTCAGCCTTGATAGCTCAGTGGTGCAGACAGTCAACTGTCGCTATTGAATGTTAAGCAACGCTGGGTGAGGTCAGTATTTGGATGGGTGACCGCTGACCGTTGGAGGCTGACCGAGGTTCGGATTCCTTGTAAAACTGTAGGTCCCTTCCCTCCTAATCTTACTTGGTGGTAGGGTTTAACCCGCCCGGGTTGGTACCACCGCACTGAATGAAACGTCGGTCAAAACGGCTATGTAAATAGTTTGTGTTTTCCGACCAGTTCAGTGTAGCCGGCACGATCAAAGGGGGAAGCACTGACATGTCACCTAGTTCACCCGGTGTTATGGGCTGACATCACGGACGTTGTAGGTGATGTAGCCAACCGTGTCAGTTTCCATAAAAAAAAAATCGGTTGTGCTGCAAGTTATCTTGTAAATTACATCACAACACCGGCCGGCCACCACATTTAGCAAAGTATTCGTGCGTAGGTATATCTCGGTCAAATCTGCGGCTTGGTTAGGTCTGCTTAAAGAGGCGGAGAGACGAATTCAACTGGGTTGGCCTGCTTCCGCATAAAGCCCCGTATATATGACCAGTGTGTCCTCCCGGTTATGTATGACGTACGGATGTGAAACACTTGGACTCTGGCGGTCGGTGTTGTCCAAAGGTTAAAAATTGCCCAGGTAGCAATGGAGCGAGCCATGCTGGGAATATCGCTACGTGATATGGTGCGTAACGAGGCAATCCAACGACACACCAAAGTAGTCGATATTGGACACCGGGTGGCTAAGCTCAAATGGCAGTGGGCAGGGCACGTCAGCCGAAGAGACGACGACCGTTGGAGTAACCGTGTACTACACTGGCGGCCGTGGACAGGAAAACGGAGTGTGGGAAGACCACCCGCCAGATGGGATGACGACATCTAGTACGTCGGCGGAAAGCAGTGGTTCCGTATCGCTGAAGGCCGGGAGGACTGGAGGAAAATTGGAGAGGTGTATGTCCAGCAGTGGACGCTTACACGCTGACTGACTGACTGACGTACCTACAAGATAACTATCAACTAGCAAGTAAGGCACGAAGACCTGCTGCAAAGACTCGGTGGAAACACCGTGTCGATGTGGCTAGTCTGTTGCCCTTTAGCGCGGCATCTGGTCCTTATCAATTAGAAGAATTTTACGACATGCACGGGGAGAGATACAGTGGGACTATTCTTTTTAAGTACCGGCCCTACACAATTTATTACATGTTTATTAAATTTTCGAAAACCGATTGAGCTGTTCAAGCGAACTAACATACTCGCAACTACACACAACACGTACATAATTAATTATACAGCAGAAATGGCACTTTTATGCACAGATACAAAGATAGGAAAGTATTTATAGAAGGCACCTTTCTATAAAATACCTCAGCGCAAGTGCAACTAGGTATCTCTCCACATATTTCAAGTGTGACTGTCTACAAACAGTGTTATCTGTCACATAAATTGACACCATCTCCGGTCCGGCCTCACTCATTACCGCACGCAGTAAATCCCACTCGATGTAAACACTGGCTACGCCTGCGCTTCACGTGCACGGCGACGACGATGCGGACGCCTACCACAGATAACTTAATAGTTAATTCGTATCGTAACAGATAAATCACTCCATAGAAAAAGTTCTATACCTTCGGCTTTAATAGCCTAATGTTTCACGTCGCCCATCGCTGCGTGCGAAAATGCACATAAACGATCGAGTGTAAAGTGCATTATTGCTTTGCAGCTGCGCGCAGTTGCGTTGGCGAGCGTGTAGGTATGCTTCGCGCGGCTGACGAATTTCTACTTATTTTTTATGTAATCCGCTATGGGTGACTGAGTCGGAGGGGCCAAAGCACATGCTCCGACCAGCCAATATCACCTCCTAGAAGGTAGGTGCCATACCAGAGACTTCCCTGGATTGCTGGCTATACTGGACTGAATTAGACCGCCCCGGCGGCGCGCGGTCCACCGGGCGGTAGGTAGTTAGCGCGCGCAAGTACATAGAGTGCGTGAGGCCTGCACGTACTACCTACGGATGGGGAGTAGGTACCACTGAGAGTACAGTAACCGCTACGCGTGAGCATGTGATGAAGAGCGGGCGGCACGGCTTGCCGTGCGTGGCGCGCCCGGGCGACGACACGTGGGACAGACAGATTGAATCCGATGAGTACGTTGTCAGGTTTTCGAATGAAAGCGTACGAATCTTGGTAAGAAATAAGGAGTAATCGGTGTTGTGCTGCAGGTACCTACTCTTGTAAATTACAGCACAACACCAAACACCACGTTTAGCAAAGTAGGACAAGATAACTATCAAGCAGCAAGTAAGGCACGAAGACCCACCCGTTGCATGACTCGGTGGGAGGTCCTTTCCAAGGTGAGAGGTGGCTATCATGTCGCCCTTTAACACGGCATCTTGCCCTTATAACTTAGTCGCCTTTTGCGACATGAACTGGGAGAGATGCAGTGGGGCTATTCTTTTTTAAGTACCGACCCCACACGGTATGTAAATGATATTTTTTCAGAAGAATTGCATTTAAAAAAAATCAAAAGTAATGTCGAAGTTTTGAAGAGAGACATAAATTTCTTTTTATAAATTGGACACCAGGTTCTTCGGCCAGATGATTATGTCACGAACTGTATGCAGCGTTGCCATATTTCAAAATAAAATCTAAACACATTACGGGGGCACTTCGGCGACCTTTTAATTGCGTCTATAAATACGGTAGGAGATGAATACTCTTCATGATTTACTCTACATGTAGATTAATGCGTGTAATTTATAAGCTACAATATTGTATGACAGATGGCGCTAAGTTTGTAGGTAGATAATTATTATTGTAGGTAGAAACTGAAGATTGTAATTTATATTGAAACTCAAAGCTTTAATATAAAGTTCGTCGAGTGTTTTTTTTATGTTGTTAGGGTACTTATTTATATATATTTTTAATTAGAAAAATGCAAATCGAAAATGATTTCCCATTTCAATCGGATTGAAATGGGAAATCCCATTTCAATGGTCAAGATCGGATTGGAAAGCGAGGCGGAATCGCGAGGCCGAAGGCGGAGCGATTCCGCGCGAGTACATTAATAGCAAAAACTGCGAAATAAAATACTATTTAAAAATATATAAAAAGCGCCTTCAAAAATGTATGAAATAAAAATAAATCGAACCCTAGGGTTGAAGGCGGTGCTAAAGCAAGCAAAAATGATGCATGAAAGAAAACATGAGTGGATGATATCCTTTGTGATTTGTGTAGCCTTCTTTAGCACCGCCTTCAACTCTAGGGTTAGATTTTTTTTATTTCATAAATTTCTGAAGGCGGTTTTTATACTTTTTTAAATAGTTTTTTTTTTTATAACCACAATACCTTCTCTCCGCGCCTTTCCCTCCATATTTCACCGAAATAGCAGCAAGCTAATGCTTACAACTTCTTCACCTATTAATTCTATCGGTTACACTCCATTCTCTTGCCCTCAAAACAATGCGCAGTCTCTAGGATCATGGTGTTCCTTCTATCCTTTGTCTAACCTGAAACAATAGCTCGTCGAGGACCATCGACACTCGCCTCAGGGCGGAACACTGCGGAAGAGACCATAAGCGCACGCCCACGTAATTCCCGTTTCCCGCTGCCCGCCTCCCACACGACGTGTTCCCTGGAGTGGACTGTGTTAAGGACGGAGTGGGCATGGCACTTCACAGTTGCGTAACAATATGCTTTGATAGTGGAATATAATAAGTAAGTTAGATAGGCGTCGATGTTGGTACCGTGTGGGGCCGGTACTAAGAATAGCCCCACTGCATCTCTACCCGTGTATGCCGTAAAAGGCGACTAAGGGAAATTGACTGCCTTCTTATATTACTAGGTGGTAGGGTTTAACCCGCCCGGGTTGGAACCACCGCACTGAATGAAAGGTCGGTCGAAACGGCTATGTCAATAGTTTGTGTTTTCCGTCCAGTTCAGTGTAGCCGGCACGACCGAAGGGAATCACTGACGTGGCACCAAGTTCATCCGGTGTTATGGGCTGACATCACGGATGTTGTAGGTGATGTAGCCAACCGTGTCAGTTTCCATAAAAAAAAAAAAAGTTCTCTTCAGTTTTTTTTTTATATTTTTTTTTATGGAAACTGACACGGTTGGCTAGATCATCTACAACGTACGTGATGTCAGGCCATAACATCGGGTGAACTAGGTTCTGTGCAATGTCAGTGCTTCCCTTAATTTTCATGTCAGCCTACACTGAACTGGACGGAAAACACGAACTGCTTATTTACATAGCCGTTTCGACCGACGTTTCATTCAGTGAGGTGGTACCAACCTGGGGAGGATAAACCCTACAAACTAGTAAGGTAAGAAGGGAAGGGACTTCAAGGGACCTACAGTATTACGTGGAATCCGAAACACGGTCAGCCTCCAACGGTCGAGCGATCACCCATCCAAGTACTGACCGCGCCCAGGTGTGCTTAGTAACAATTGACCGACCGCACCGACTTGTCCTAAATAGTTGGTGTTTTATTTCAGTGTAGCCGACATGAAATGAAGGGAAGCATTGACATGGCACCTAGTTCACCCGGTGTTACGGGCTGACATCACGGATGTTATAGGCGTGATGTAGCCAACAGTGTCAGTTTTCTTAAAAAAACCTTGTGCGGAAAATAGTATTAATGGTTTTCGCTTGATTTCGCTACAAGTTTAATAATCCATTCAAAATCAGCGTTAAAAATAAATATAAATTTGTTAGCTTGTTGTAAAACAAGAAGAGATCTACAAGTTATGCCACGCGGTTGGTATTACTTAATGCAAAAGCACGAATGCCAGTTTATTCAGGTCATTTAACCACGATATTAATTTGAAATGCGGTTAAAGTTTATAGGTTTCAAGACACTCCTGTGGCTTCTTGCCGCGCCTCACTGCCGCGATGCCGCTAGCAAATCGGAACTACTTTCGTAGGAACCTAACCATGGCCGTTATGGTTAGTCGGTGTGGTAAGGTTTGGCAACAGGGGACTATTAAGTAATATGTGAAAAGGGTACCTAGGTGTGTTTTTTTTTATTTTTTTTATAGAAAGCGCGACATGTGGCACCGTTTCACTTACGAGGAGGTGCCTTACGATGCCCACGGACATTCTGTGATGCACGCGGTTTGCGAATGCCATGCCGGCCTGACAGGAGCCTTTTCACGCCCCTTTTGAAAAACCCCAGGCTGTACTTGGGAGGAAATATATGAGCAGGGAGTGCGTTCCACATTTTCCCGGTTCTGTGAATGAAAGACCTACAGAACCGGTTGGTGCGCATCCTCGGTAGGTCGATTGTGCATCGGGTGCATCCCCTGCCCAGTACGCGTAGTGCGGAGGTGGAATGGGGACGACGGAATCGCATTAAACAGCTCCTCCGAACACTCCCCGTGAAATAGACGATAGAACACACTTAGGGAGCCGACGTCCCTACGGAGTTGCAGCGGTTCTAAGGGACACCACAGGGTCATCCACAAGTCGCACGGCACGACGCTGGATTGAGTCTAGCGGCGCAAGCTGATATTTAGCTGAGCCATCCCACAGGTGCGAGCAGTACTCAAAGCAAGACCTAACTTGCGTTTTATCTAACGTCAGTTTTTGGCCCGCCGTGAAGTACCGCCGCACCTTGTGTACTGTAGATACACAGTCTTCAATAGGTATCGGAGCAAAACCACTGACTCGTGTTAGACACTGTTAAGGATGCTTTAGCTGAACATAATTTTATCTAACAGTCTTGACTACTGTTTTTCCGACTAAAGAACTTTGACAATTAGATACACTTTGTATGTTTAGATTTTTAATATGACTTATTTATTACATTTCTTTTCGTAATAAACTGTTGTTGATTTGACTTGATATAGGTATTTAAGTATAATAATTGACGATGGCACTATACACCAGATATGAGTAATGTAAATAAATAGGCAGAGTGGTTAGATTTTTAACCGACTTCCAAAAAAGGAGGAGGTTCTCAATTCGTCTGTATGTTTTTTTTTTTTTTTATTTTTTTTTTTATTTTTTTTATTTTTTTGTATGTTTGTAACACGATTTCTCCGTCAATTGAGGGCCGATTTAGAAAATTCTTTTTTTGTTAGTTAGGTCATACTTCCGAGGTGGTCCCATTTCAATTTTATCGAAATTGGTTCAGTGGTTTTCGAAAAATCAGCATAATACTATGGTGTGTGGTTACCTTCAGCAAAACTTGTGATGTGGTCGTTTTCGGCAATTTTCAGTTTGATAAATTAGTATGGTGTGTGGTTACCTTCAGCAAAACATTTGTGATGTGGACTTATTCAGCAATTTGCAGTCTGACACATATGGCGAATAATTCTGTACCACTTCAATCGATTTCGATTATTCGATTTCGATTATTCTTTTTTATGTAATATTACTAAAAAGAATGAAATAAAAACTGTTTTAAAAAATATTAAACCGATTTCCAAAAAACAAAAAAAAAAAAACTAAAAAGTATTAAATACCTAATATTTTGAAATTTTCTCTGTCCTGTTGAAATACATGAATCGATATACTAGTGATACATATTCGGACCCTTGTTTCATGAATATTCTAAATTTGAAATTTTTTTATCTTTTCCGACCGGCGTTTAATTTATTATGGTACCTGGCCAGTACCTACTGTACCGAGTACCATCGAGCTGGTTTGATGATGGAGACAGAAGGTGGCCATAGGAACTCCTAAACTACACATGATAAACCCATCGTGTTTGGGCTCGTTGCATTTGTCTTCACGAGAAATTTACTTTAGACCTAAAAGATTCTCAATTCGACGGTATGTTTTCTTTTTTTGGATGTTTGTTACGCGATTACTCCGTCAATTGTGGGCCGATTTTGAAAATTCTTTTTTTTTTTATTTGAAAGGGGATAACCCTGAGGTTTTTGAAGTGAAAACTTCTTTAGCGGCTCTTGGCACTTTTTTAGGTGGGTAAAAATGTATAACTCGCGACATCGCGTCAGCGTCATTTTTAAAATGAAACCTTAAGTCATTGCGTTAAGGGTTAAGTTAGAGTGGCACGGGATCTGCCGGCACTCCCGGAGTGCAACTGTTAAGTAGGGTTCCGTAACACGTTTATGTCTGTCCATTCTACTAAGTTCTGCAAAATGAATGTAGGGTTCCGTAACATATGCATGTCTATCCGTTCTACTAAATTTTACAATTTTCAACCAAGGTCCTCCGACGGTTATTTTATAATAAAAGTAGGCTTCCGTAACACGTTTATGTCTGTCCATTCTACTAAGTTCTGCAACATCACCTACAACGTCCGTGATGTCAGCCCATAACACCAGTGCCATGTCAGTGCTTCCCCCTTTGATCGTGCTGACTACACTGAACTGGTCGGAAAACACAAACTATTTACATAGCCGTTTCGACCGACGTTTAATTCAGTGCGGTGGTACCAACCCGGGAAGGTTAAACCCTACCACCAAGTAAAATTACGAGGGAAGGGACTTACAGTTTTACGAGGAATCCGAACCTTGGTCAGCCTCCAACGGTCAGCGGTCACCCATCTAAGCACTGACCGCACCCAGCGTTGCTTAAAATTCAATAGCGACAGTTGACTGTCTGCACCACTGAGCTATCGAAGCTGACGTGGTCCTATTTTAATTGGGTCAAGATCGGATTGGAAAGCGAGGCGGAATCGCGAGGCCGAAGGCCGAGCGATTCCGCCGAGTACATTAATAGCAAAAAATTACTAAAAAAAACTGTGAAATAAAAAAAAAGTTTTAAAAAACATAAAACCGACTTCCTAAAAAAAGTAAAACTAAAAAACTATTTAAAATAAAAATATAAAAACCGCCTTCAAAAATATATGAAATAAAAACCTAAAAAAAAAAACGAACCCTAGAGTTGAAGGCGGTGCTAAAGCAAGCAAAAATGATGCATGAAAGAAAACATGAGCGGATGATAATATCCTTTGTGATTTGTGTAGCCTTTTTAGCACCGCCTTCAACTCTAGGGTTCGTTTTTTTTTTTAGGTTTTTATTTCATATATTTTTGAAGGCGGTTTTTATATTTTTATTTTAAATAGTTTTTTAGTTTTACTTTTTTTAGGAAGTCGGTTTTATGTTTTTTAAAACTTTTTTTTTTTCAGTAAGTATTCATGTTTATGCTGTAAATGTTAATGTTCTTGTGAGCGGTAGCATGTGTTAATTTTATGTCGAATGGTAGCGCCGGGTGGAGGGTAGGGAACGACAGAGGGGAGGGGTAGGAGGGGAGGAGGGGGAGTGATAGGAGGGGGAGGATGGGAGGGGGAAGAAGGGGGAGGACGGGGAATGGAGGGAGAGGGAGGAAGAAAGAAAGAGAATATATAAGAGAAGCGATCGTTTATTATCATATTACTTACTTAGCGTTTAAATCTGATTTGCTATTAAACCGAGTCTACCGCGAGCGAAGCCGCGGGCAAAAGCTAGTTACTGCTAGATAAGGATTAATATCACATCGCTAATTTTACCGATAACAGTTAATATTTTATTGTTTTTAGCCGGGTTTTGAGGGCGAAGACTATACAAGCGACGACGACATTAACTTTAGTGCCTTTTGTGAATGGACCATGAATAGACATAAAAGATGATTTTGTGACAAAACTACGTTTACAGAAATACAAAAATACATCAATCATTCGTGGACAGCTTCCTTTCGTTTCGTTAATATCGAAAGCTTTATAGTACTGCGGCCACTCTCTTGGTTAATGTCAAACTGATGGCTAATCTCGTTATTATTAATTTTTAACCCCCGACGTAAAAAGAGGAGTGTTATAAGTTTGACGTTTCTGTCTGTCTGTCTGTGGCATCGTAGCTCTTTAGAAAGCTGGTTTAAAGGGGATGGTTCTTAGCTATGTTCGTAATGAAGTAATCAAAAAATTACGTAAACTTGAACGTCTCTTAAAAAACTTGAAGAAAAAGCTAAATTACAAATTTTAAAAAACCCCGACATTTAGTTACTCAAATGCGTCGGGGGACTACTAAGTAAATAAAATATAAAAACTTAAAGCGCGTCATTTAGCGTAGAAGCTTCACTTCTATCGCGTGTCCCATGACACCTCACCTTTTTATAAGTTATATTTTCTTTTTCTAACCTAAATAATATTGTCACATCTATTAGTAAGTAGTGTCATACATAATTAATACTAATAATAATCAAAGTCTCGTCAAAACCTGTTCAGTGGTTTTTGAGTGATGCGCGTACAAACAAACACAAATTTTGAAACTGTTCTAGAATGTTCAGTTTCTCATTTTAAGGTTGTTTTTTTCCGAATATATTCAATGTATAGATTTTTTTGGCATTTACAATTTTATTATATGTACTAGCTGTGCCCGCGGCTCCGCCCGCTCTCATATTTGACTTCACTGCTAACCTCATAAGCCATTTAGCGTGATAGTAAGTAGCCTATAGTTGATGGGAAGAATCAAGCTATCCGTAGATTTTTTTTTTATTATAATCGGTTCAGTGGTTCTCGAGTTATAAGCGGACAGACAGACATACACTCAGACACTCAGACAGAAAGCAGACGTTGGATTTTATTATAGGTAAGGATAGATGTAAAGTATAAGAAATAGGATAATATGATTAGCCGAGACAGTGGGTCTAGCTCGAGGTCTAGCTAATCTCAACGAAAGTCAAAGGATTTCATATATGCATTTAATTCAAATAATATTCATTTGTAACTTATATTATACAAGCTGTGCCCGCGGCTCCGCCCGCTCTCATATTTCACTTCACTGCTAAGCTCATAAGCTATTTAGCGTGATAGTAAGTAGCCTATAGTTGATGGGAAGAATCAAGCTATCCGTAGAATTTTGTTTTATTAAAATCGGTTCAGTGGTTCTCGAGTAATAAGCGGACAGACAGACACTCAGACAGACAGAAAGCAGACGTTGGATTTTATTATAGGTAAGGGTGCAACAGGATGTATAGTATATGTAAGTATATATAATATTATATTATATAGAGGTAAAGTTTGTAAGATAGAAAGTTTGCATGTAGGGGGTAAACTCCGAAAATAGTCATCCGATTTAAAAATTCTTTGACCAATATTTAGAATGGACCTCCAGGATGGACATTGGACATAGGCTATGCGAGCGAAGCCGCGGCCAAAGCTAGTAACTTATAAACGTTATGGGCGGTAAATCGCAAGAGAAACTAGTAATTTCGCAAACAGTTAAATATCTATAAATTGGCTTAATACTTTGCACTGGCATTTACATTTACTAAGGTGTAAATTGTAATTTATGTTGTATCGTGCTGTGCACAACCTAAACATCGTATTTAATGATAATGTACTATTATTGTGTAATAGTGTTTGATATGTTGTATTAAGCACTCCTGGCTTCCGCCTCACTCAGCAAAAATACTACTTTATATAAATTTTCTAAGCAGTCTTCATGCCGATATAGGACCATTGAGTTATTTCTCTATGGATAGGACTAAATAAACTACTTTTGAATACTTTTCACCTCGAACAGCACGTGTGACGTTGATGTTATAAGGGTGCATTTTATGGGTGGATCAACTTTTTCTTGTTTTTGGTATCTGTCTGAAAAAGGATATTATCTTGATAAATTCACTTTATTTTAATAGTTACAGCAACTCTCAGATAATTGATCAATAAGAAAGAACCTGCACAAAGAATTTTGAGTAATTTTTTTAAATATTGGTTACCCTGAGGACAACCCCTTTTTTCCAGACAAAACTGGGGACCAAATTGTTCCCTGGGTCACCCCTAAAATTTTTTATTTTAAATAGTTCTCTACTTTTTTTCAATTGCCTATAAACCTAAGTATTTTATACTTATTGATTTTCTACTAAGTAATAAATGGCATTTTTTTTTTTGTGACTGTGCGGCTGGTTTTTACATTACAAGAAAAAGTTGATCCACCCAAATATTGTTTTTATTGCAGTTCTAATAAGTAAATGCATTAATAGGAAGTCGACATAATAGTTCTAAAAGGTATTGTTTGTACCACTGAATATTCCGGTGTGAAACGATATTCTTTTAGGGTTGCTTTGGTTGGTTACATCACCTGTGCTACTGGCTACACGGTTGATGTCAGCCAGCACGTTCCTGATGGAACTAAACGCCATATGCATGTGTCCCTTTGGTCGTGTCTTAGTTAATACGTCCGACTTTTGTAAAATTTATATTTAAATGCAATAAACGATATTTCTATTCTATTCTATTCTATGCATTGACTTATTGATTCTATGATAAATTGGTTCAAAATAAACTCTTCACCAAGTGATAATGAAAAGGCTGAGAGAGGCAAACGGTTCAACAAATTCTCCGCTCATAATGACAGCCAGGCAACTAAGCCAGGCGGCTTCATAAAGTATCGTGAATGCGTTCAGTATTCACATGTCACCACAACCGTCATTCTCCTCGGACACGTGACAGACGGGACCTGCCTGCGCGCATCTAACCGCAGATCCTAGATGCGTCCCCCAGCATGCCAGTGCACCGGTGACCCAGATATCACGCACCGTGTGAACGAGTCTTTAACCGCATAGTCGCGGCCCGGCCTCTTCTCCGGTTACACGAGACAATCGGTCGCAGCGACATTCGTGCTCCATTGCGACGACGACGCTGATGATCACGCTGAGGTGGATGAAACCGCTGGAGTTAATTGACAGTGTATACTTTGTGGTACAAAGTATAGGTACACTGTTTTTGCACACTGCGTTTACCTAGTATATTTCACCATAATTTGTGTATCTTTCGACTACATTTAACAAGGGCATGCAAAAAGAAGCGGGGTTCCATTTTGACGTGATGACGTCACGTCTTATAAATTGATGAACACCGGCTGTACGCACGAAGAAGTGTCACGTTCCATCTAAACCTGTGTGTGCAAGCGAGAGCGCGATAGAGAGGCATATACAATAGTAGGAAATACAAAATATAGTCCGTCTTTTGCGAGCTTCGAACCCGCGGTCCCTGCCACCATCACCGACCAGACGTCTTAACCACGCGGGTTAATCGACCATGTACCTATCGCAGCAAATTTGCTCAACAGTATGTGAAGATTTCATGGAGCGACATCTAGCGTCCACATCTAGCGTCAATAGTAAATGAAATACTTCAGCGGCATTTACTTGATTTCGCAGTTAGGTAGTTGTTGCAACGTTGTACATGTAGATGGCGTTATGTAGGTTTGAGTCCCAACACCATGTTTATATTGATAATTAATATTATTGGCTTTTTAGGTTTTTTAAATATAAAATAAACAAAAATTAATAGTCGTTATTTTCTCATATTTTTTATTAGTTATTATCACATCTTCATCATGTACTTAAATTAATTTTACATATTTTATTTTCTACAAAAAACTTATAAAAATACACAAAATTAATAAAAATCTAAATAAAAACGGTATCCGCCGGAACTGATTTTGTATCTGACTTCGCACTTTATATACTTTATGACGTCATCACGTAAAATTATCGTCCGTAAACCAACTTTACAGACACCCAATTTTTTTTTACAGCGGCATTCGAAATTCGAATACACGGATAGGTAGATAAATGCATGCAGATGTTTCTATAAATAGCATATTAATAAATATATAAATAGCATCTTGGCATTTAATTTTTATGCAGCATTCGAAATTCGAATACAGCGGATAGGTGTAGATGCGCTTGCAGGTGATTCTACTTAGTCGTTACCATTTAATTTTTATGCAGCGTTCGAAAACATATTATTAGAGTCGCTTGAGGATGTTTGAAGCTGTCGCCGTTTCATATAATTCGAAATTCGAATCCTGCACGAATTTACATAGGTAAGGGCCGATTGAGCCAACGCAGACTTAGTACGTATAAGTCGTAAGTGACATATAAGTCCACTTACACCCATCTTAAATAAACTTACAATAAAAGTCCGATATTTTCGCCAAAGGGATTCCCCCTTATTTTATATTCCCGCTGTCATTAGAATCCTAAGCTGATTTAAAATTGAGTCTGGAGATTCGGCCATTTAACATTCTAATAGGTTAAGAAAAGTCAAATTTGACATCTGCTATGCAATGAATAGCGTGAGATGTCTGTCAAACAGTTTGTTTTTTATTTTATACAATGTATCTCTGTCCTCTTAACGTTAAAAGATAGAGAAGACACTTCGACAGAGAAGACCAAAATCGAGCTACGGTTTAATCGGTTGTTAGTTAACAGGCCTTTAGAGATACGTAAGTCTGTATTGGCGCAGCGCAATCTGCTCTGAGTATGGGAGTTTTCCACCAAACATGCACGTCTGTTATCTTCACAACGCAATCCTTTTACTAAATAAATGAATGCCAACGTTCAAGTTTTCCAGTTAATTTCTCCGTCATTAGTCATTAGTCAGTGTAGGTCGCGAGAGTATGACTTACGATACCCATGTCTACCGCGCCAGCGGATCATTAGTGCAGTAACCGCTCGTAAGGAGATTCCAGTAATACTAAAGATAATAGATTCTAACGAAGGCAACTTGGTAACACGAAGAATACAAATCCACGCAACTCTTGGTTGGAAAATTGAGCGGGAGCCAACAAGGATAAGGTTGACTTGCAAACGTGTATTGCTGTTTATTTGAAAGTTTGCTGCCTTTTCTGCTGGTAATTTTTTAGGGTTCCGTATCCATTCGGTTATATATAACGTTTGCTGAATTTCCTGCTGGTTATTTTTTAATTTTGTTATCAAGTAGGGATCCGTAATTCAGATTCTAGTAAATCAACAACGTGTTTGTATCCCCGTCTGTAGTTATATATAAGGACTTAGAAGAATGTAAAATCTAATCTAAAGTTTTGCTTTACACTAGAATAATAATTCTTGAGTGTAATTGAGCTAACATCACGGGTCAACCAAAGTCAACCATATCAGGTGATGTTCTCAACCGATTTGGGTTTCAAGTAATGTTATACATACATACATAGCGTCACGCCTGTTTCCCGGTGGGGTAGGCAGAGACAACGGATCTCCACGTGCCATGATCCTGCCTGACACACCTCTGTCTGCCGCCTCTTCCACTCCCATAATGTTCTCCAAATGTTTAACATTTTTATAACATTACGCCATCTCTTATGGGGATTGAGTGGTATGAACGTGATCGAAATTTGCCATCGAAAAAATGGCAATTTGAAAAAAAAAATTTATATATTATGGATTCTGTCCTTAGTGGTCTGCTCACGGCACGGCTTAAAATCCAATAACGAAGGTAACACGAAGTTTCTTTGATCTCATAGTGAATCCATCATCAACTATCCATCGAAGGGTTATGATCAAAACTTTCTCATGCCCTATTTCCAGGGCACGAACCGCGGCCGCTTAATTAGTCAGTTTTACCTCATTATCGACGTTGTATCCACCCACACGGTGGAACATTCTTAGTCAGTTCACGTGGCCCTTCTAAACTGACAATGTGTTAATTGGGACAATGTTGCGTAGTTTGCTAGGGCGTTTCACGTAAGCTATAAATATAAATGCACGACGATATTATATAAAATTCAATCATTGCATTCTTCCCCTCTGTATATCTTTGTCACGTTAGTAGGAGATACATGTATTGTATTGACAATGTGTTAATTGGGACAATGTTGCGTAGTTTGCTAGGGCGTTTCATGTAAGCTATAGATATAAATGCACGACGATATTATATAAAATTCAATCATTGTATTCTTCCCCTCTGTATATCTTTGTCACGTTAGTAGGAGATACATGTATTGACAATGTGTTAATTGGGACAATGTTGCGTAGTTTGCTAGGGCGTTTCACGTAAGCTATAAACATAAATGGATGACGATATTATATAAAATTCAATCATTGTATTCTTCCCCTCTGTATATCTTTGTCACGTTAGTAGGAGATACCTACATGCATTGAAAATGTGTTAATTGGGACAATGCTGCGTAGTTACACTAGGGCGTTTCACGTAAGCTATAAACATAAATGGACGACGATATTATATAAAAAAGACTAGCTGTGGCCGCGGCTCCGCCTGCTCTCATATTTGACTTCTCTGCTAACCTCATACATAAGCCATGAAAGTAGCCTATAATTGATGGGAGAACCAAGCTATCCGTAGAAGCAAACTGTATTAAAGTCGGTTCATTGGTTCTCAAGTTATAAGCGGACAGACAGACATACAGACAGAAAGCAGACGTTGGATTTTATTAAAGGTAACGATTCAATCATTGTATTCTTCCCCTCTGTATATCTTTATCACGTAGTAGGAGGTATTGACAATGTGTTAATTGGGACAATGTTGCGTAGTTTGCTAGCGCGTTTCACGTAAGCTATAAAGATAAATGAACGACGATATTATATAAAATTCAAGTTGACTTTTGCCCTCAACCAAGGACCTTCCACCCGCGAATAGGTCTCCACCAGGCGCACAATTCTAGCAATGCACAATTTCTCCACTTATCACAAACAGGGCCTGTCGACACGACCTAGGGTACTTATTTATAGTACGTCTCACACGACCGAGTTGAAAGGTCAAATTCACACTACAGTATCTTATCATCGCTATAAGGATTTAATGTATTTATTTACTAAATTATTGTATGAAACATGCAATAAACATTATTCGTGTATAAAGCTGTCTGAAGGCAACCACGGGCGATGTCGACAAAAAAAAAACCGTCCAGCGAGTCGAATTCGCGTGGAGAGAGTTTCGTATCATTCAGTTTTCCGTCGGAACTTTAAGACATAAGATTTTCGTTTAGGTTTTAACTGTACTCTATAAGAGAGGTACTAAATTCCCTACATATTTTTTTCGAAATTTTAGACTCAATACTTTCGGAGAGAATGCTGCATAAATGCCATTTAAAATTATAATGTATTTGTATTCCTTATAACGAGCCCTTTTCATTGACATGACATGTCACATGATGAATAAGAAAAAAAAAACTTTTTTTCACACATCACATTGGTATGACCGGCACAAATGATAAGAAATGATAAGTCCCCCTTTGCGCGCTATTGTTCTTGTGTTTCTCGGTGTATCCCCCTCTTTATCTTCCCTTCTCTTCTTCTTTTCTTCTTCTTCTTATATATCTTCTTTATCTTGTATTCTTCTCCATCTTCTCTACATAATGTAATGTTCGTTGACAACTGTCGCTATTGAATGTTAAGCAACGCTGGATGCGGTCAGTACTTGGATGGGTGACCGCTGACCGTTGGAGGCTGACCGAGGTTCGGATTCCTCGTAAAACTGTAGGTCCCTTCCCTCCTAATCTTACTTGGTGGTAGGGTTTAACCCGCCCGGGTTGGTACCACCGCACTGAATGAAACGTCGGTCAAAACGGCTATGTAAATAGTTTGTGTTTTCCGACCAGTTCAGTGTAGCCGGCACGGTCAAAGGGGGAAGCACTGACATGGCACCTAGTTCACCCGGTGTTATGGGCTGACATCACGGACGTTGTAGGTGATGTAGCCAACCGTGTCAGTTACCATAAAAAAAAAATTTAAAAAAAAAAGTAAAATCCAATATCTACTACCGTCTGTATCGGCTCAACCAAAAAAAGTAAGTAAATATTATATTTGCGATTTTTACATAAGTAACATTTCTCCTCAAGGTTATAGGTTCTATAGCATCACGTATCACGTCATTATTCGTATGAGTTGAGCGTTGGGGCCAAAAACGAACATAGTCGGGGAAAATTCGATGATATAGTGCACCCAGGAAGTTATATGTTACGTGGGGAATATGCGCAACTGTCTGCGTTCCTAAGAAGGGATGTGTACTTTAGGTCGAAAAGTTTGTCGATAAATTGTATGACCTAATAACCTAATTGTCGACAAACTTTCGACCGAAAGTTCACGTCCCTTCTTAGGAATGCAAACAGTTGCGCATATTTCCCACGTATCATAACTTCCTGGTGGCACTATATTTCCGATTTAAATCATAATATTTTGCTACTACACTGATTTCACCGCGAGCGGAGCCGCGTGCGCAGCTAGTTATTATTTCTATTCTATTATTCTTCTGTGTGTTTTCTTCATGTATGTTGTTATTGTTTTGTTTGTTTTGTTATTGTTTGTTATTGTTTGGTGTGCAATAAAGAATTTCTATCTATCTACATTCTGTATATTTAGGCTTGCCATACGTCCGGATCGGGCCGGACAATCCGGCATTTGGACGGCCCGTCCGAAATTGCGTCCGATTTTTGCAATTAATCCATTAGTTTATCATTTTACTCAATAACCCGAGCGTTTTATTTCTGGAAAACCTGGATGACAAAAATGGAAAAGAACAAGCTCGGCACCGCTCTAATAAAAAAAATCGCATCCAAATCGGTCCATCCGTTTGAAAGCTACGGTGTCACAAACAGATACACACATATACACACATGTTAAACTTATAACACCTCTCTTTTTTCGTCGGTTAGGAATAATTCTTCAAATGAATAGTATACGCCTTCCCCGCCAGAAAGCGCCACCAGTCTGCCAACAAAGCCGTCACATGACTCGGCGTTTTTAATGGCCATTCCCTGGTATTTATTTCTATGGCAAGACGCGCGTGCCAGGGCGCCAGGTATTCATTGCGGGGAATTCTATTGTATTCCGCAATACACGTCTTCTATAATATAATAAGGCAACCGAGTTGGACGGCGCAAGATTGCGGTGAATTTTATGGGGCTGATTTATGCGGAGTGGCTTGATTCCGGAAGTAGCGAATGTAATTTAAATTATTTATGCAACCCGGTATGTTTGGTTGAGTCAGATGGGCCAGAGCGCATGCTCGCTCGCACCAGCCAATATCACGTCGAGGACCTTCATACCGGAGACTGGATTGCTGGCTTAATAGCCTATAGAGAGAGTACAGACGAGGGCGCTGTGGGGCCAAGTTTTGTCCAAAAAAGCGGTCAAGTGCGAGTGGGACTCGCGCACCGAGGGTTCCGTATCAAGAGTTTGCACTATAATTACACCAAGTTTGACGCTTGTATGTATTACCGTTCTTACTATAGAGTAAAACAAAACTTATGTGATATAACCACAAATTAATGATTTTATTGAAATACAATTAATTTCGTCGGGTGCATGCCGCAACCCTCCCGAGTCGACTCACGACCACCACCCATTTATAAGTGTGAACCTTATAAAAAATATATTTTGCATTTGTGGCTGTGTCCAGTGAAAGCACAGAACGGTGAAATATTTTTTTAAACTTCAGAATGCAGAATCAATTCAAAATTTATGAGAGACTGCACATTGTACGTACATGTATCGACAATATTGAGCGCACGGTTATCTAACATCGAACTACAAGTGGGTCAGAATTTCAATGATTTTCATATAAATGTTGCTTGTATGCAAATACATCGATAAAATCAGACCTAAGAGAACGGATGCATTAGTACAAACGCCCAACGGAGAACCAAATTGACTGATAAATTGTCATTTTACATATTTAATTAAATGATTTAATAACAAGATAAAAAACTTTCCAATGTTTCCATAGTGATGACAGCTATAATGCCCTTTGCTCTGGAACCTTTCAAATAGCTAAAAATCGATGTTAATGAAGTGGCTTTTATAATTTCATTATAACAACCATTTAAAATTTTAATGAAATCGTTCTCTCTAATTAACTTAGGAAAGAAAAGAAACATTAGTAAGTTTATAGAAACATCTACAAATGCAAGGCATCGAAAATTAACGCTTAGAGAGACACCAGGCCAGCAGACTTGCGGAGTGTTGCTAGGCTGTCCAGCCTGAAGAACGAAGTTACGAAGTAAAAGGATTTTGGAAACACACTCGTCGGAAGACACTTCCACACCCTGGCGTTGCGACAATCAAACGACTTTGAGAACCGATTGGTTTCGCGAATAGACCTGATATTGTGATAGTGGTAGTCGATATCGCCGTGCCGCACGATGGCAATCTCAGTCAGTAAGGACGCTGAACAAGAAGAAAGAACTGTTAAAGTATCTGAATCTGCAGAACTAGGTTACCAAAATTTGGCCCGTCGACTCGACGATCACATGGGCTGATAGTGAAGAGCCTCGACGACCACCTTGAGAGGCCCTCGCTGAGTGGTTCGGTCAAGTGACAGATACAGAAGGCAGCCCTACTCGACACTGCACGCACGGTTTTTCTCCCTAGGGCCCCACCATCAGTAGCCTAGGTTCGTCCCGCCGCGCCGCCCCGGTGGTGGTGGAAACTCTATTTGCTTTGTAAATTTTTTTAGATTTAAATTTTTTAAAGATGTAACATTTTTATAAAAAGAAATGTGTTAATAAATGAATATATTCCACCAACGTTACTCCGTCATTGGATGAATCCAATTTTAAACCCAGTAGAGCCGCTAGTTCAAAAATAAAACAACAATAAACCCAGAAGCAGATTTGAACAAAACCATAGCGACTTGCAAACCGATTATTGTAATTATGAGATTAGCATAATTAGTTAAGGCTAATTTACAAGTTTGACTTCGTGTTTCATCAACATTGTTCAACGTCACACACACAACTCGAGACTTCGAGAGTAATTTTACTGAAGTGAAGACACAGAGCTGTGACACCGAAATACTTCACCAGCAATCCTTAAACTTCCCGGTGATTTGGTTAAGACTGCATGCAAGTTAAAATTTAAAATTCCGCTGTCTCTGAGAGATGTACGAGTAGCTTCAATATTACTCAGCTGACATTCCGTTTTAATATTATATAAAACTTCATCTATTAGGGCAGGTCGATAGCTTTTTGAAAATACGAATTCATTAACTTCGCTCGATAGAAAAAATATGAAAATGCCTTTGACGTATAAAAAGGTATTAGACCTAACGCGATCAAAATATGGTTTTGGAAAAAAAAATTTTTATTCATTGATTAAAAATATCTATGTCGGTAGCTTTTTACTTTTTTTTTGTTTTAATTCGTAGTTTTGCATTAAAAAAATTCAAACCGAATTTTCGGTTAATCTAAAAAATTCCGTACGATGCATGCTACTCCAACCCTAAAAAGCGGCGTGTTGCTATCCTGCTTGCACCTGCGGAATTTATACCATGCTCGCTTACCTTGTATGGAACCATAACCTGCAGTTCTTAAACTTCCCGATGATTTGGTTAAGTTTTTTTTTTTATGGATACGCCAGACACTTGGCGCCGCCGTCAGCATGGATTATTGAGCCGACGACGCCCAAAAGCATTCGGTTTAGAACGAGGGCTGCGAATGCCGTGCCGGCGTGACAGATGCCTTTTTACGCTACTCTTGAAAGATCCTAAGTCGTACAGTAAGTACCAGTTTAGTTGATTAAAATGTATTTAATTTAACTTTTTTTGTGGTTTACATCAACTGAACATATTCGCGATTCACCCCGCTCCTGTCAGCTGTGAAAATACATTAAAATTTCATTCCACCTCATCGGCCGTCAACGCCATCTATTACGCGATAATTGAACTATACCTTATTTCAACATTTATGTTTATCCGATCTCGAGAATTCAACCCTAAGTAAGTAGATGAGCCACTATATTTAGCCCGAAATCTAAGACATATTTACGTTAAGAACATTGTCTTCCCTTACGTCGGAACCAGAGCAGGGAAGTCGAATACTTTCATATTAATGTTTGTATTCCGAGAAATGTCCCTCCCACACATTATGTCTCGTCTCGCACGTGTCACATTGCAGATCAGTGGCCAACCAGCAGCGGGCCAATTCACTACCAGCCAACCGAAGGCATTTACATAAAGAAAAAAAACCTACTTCTGGAAGCAAATGGCTAGGCCAATCTGGAATATACATACACACACATACATACATACACATACATACATACATACATATATTCAAGCAGGAACCAAAGTTTAAATTAGACGAGAAATAAAATAATTGAATTTCCATTTTTCATTCAGGTTTAATTCGAAAATATCGATCTACTCGCCAAAGAGTTTGTATTACGTCGCTGCGCTCCTTTAATACAAACTCTTTGCTAGTCGCGTCTCCACACGACAATAACTAGCCAACTCGAACTCACGCACTGATGTTGTTTCCGTATCGCCATGTCATGGTCAGCGCCACTCACGCCATCTATGGCGTGTATTATGAAATGCTTCATAATAGTTAAAATTCACGATTAAGTAGTTAAAATGCTTCAAACTGTTGGTAGATAGGCGCGCATACACTTTTTAGTTTATTCTATGGGAACCCCCGTGAATTTTTTACTTTTTCATATTTTTATTATTATTTGTTATATCGGCCATAATAATAACACATATTCTGTGAAAATTTCAACGAGCTACCTACCTATTATTCTCGGTTCAAGAGATACAGCCCTCGGACAGACGGACAGACAGACAGACGGCGTAGGCTTAGTAATAGGGTCCCGTACGACGGATACGGAACCCTAAAAAATGAGATAGGTACCTACCTACTAGTTACTACGTAACGTAGTATGGGCACTGTGGCGGAGTCGGCTGAGTTGCAAGAAATATTTTACTTGCAGTAGATAGGCTACCGTAAGTAAAATATTTAAATAATTATTGTATACTTTATATAATCAAAGTTTAATTATTTTCATTTAGTTTAATTTGTTATAATCGCTCTTTGACAACAATAATGACACAGTTATAGATAATTAAATTCCTACCCGTTATGACAATACAATTTGGTGACTATCTAATTTGTTTATTTACATTATTATCTATTGAACTACGCTGATATACATTGAACCGTTAGTTAATTTAATTATTATGTTTGCAAAGTAAATACATCAATGGCTTCGCTCGCGTGAAATTCGCCGCGAGGTCGGAAAAGTACTTAATTCGATACCCTAGTTCCACTCCAGAGTGCAATAACTCAAAATTTGGCGAAAATGAGATAAATATGAGAAATTACTCAGAACTCGATATACTATCAGTTCCATAGAGCACCAAAACGAAATCTAAATTTTAGAGGCCTAAAACACCAAAAGTATCACCGAGTTTTTCAGTTGAGCTTCTGTTCCATACGGAAACTTTTTCCAAGACTTTAAAGTAATTTATCTCGAAACTATGTTTTTTGAGATGTATCACTAATCACTATGGAACTAGGGTATCGAATTGTACCCATACGTTTGACACGTCTTAAAAGTAACCTAGTAAGTAAACAGACGATTGACACAAATCTGAATGTTTGTAGGTACTTCACTTTTGATGATCTACTTAAATACTGAGATTAACAATTAAAATATTCTAAAGAAAAATATAAAGATGTTGAACAAAAATTTACGCGAAGAATAATAAATGACATTATGATATGATCAATATAAATAAATGAACCTAATAAATTTTAATTGAACATTCTTAAGAATTTAACCCATATGACAATTCGCGAAAATCTCATCATTATAAAAATCACATAAAGTTATTCCGATAAGCGTTTTACAAACTCATTAAAATTTTAATATATCAGGACAATAAATCCTACATTACTTTAAGTACTGACATGGCACCTAGTTCACCCGGTGTTATGGGCTGACATCACGGACGTTGTAGGTGATGTAGCCAGTCGTGCCAGTTTCCATAAAAAAAAAGTAAGCTACACTCGAGGCTACATTTTATAAATTTTTTATATATTGAAATGATGATTTTTTTTATTTAGATAATGTTTGTTTTGGAAGTTTATCGAAGCTCGCGGCGGAGGCGGCGTGACGGTATTGCACGTATGTATGTCCTGACGACGCGACGCGGCCGGGTGAAGGTCGGACATATGAGCGTAGGTGAGGGTGCCCCGGTGAGCTCAGCTGTCAAATCGCTATTGCTCTAATGAGCGGCTGCGCACTCGCGCATCCTGCCCTGCGACGAGGAGCTGTGCATCGTGTACAAACACGTGGAGAGGTGGAGTCGGCAAAAAAAGTGCAGATGCATTCTGTATTATCTTCACTGAAAAAAATGATTCTACTAAATAGTATAGCTATTTTTCATTTTACTAAACTTTAGTTGCTGCCACCTAACTAAAGTTTAGCTGTATCAACAAAATATTTTGGGTACTTGTAGCTAATTAGATTTAGTTAAACAGTTCAGTATGTTTTTACATAACTCATCTCATCACATCATTTAGTAATTTATTATTAAGTACCTATGCGTTTCCCCACAGCAGCTAAACAGTTGTGTAAAATTTTACGTGAACTTCAGTAAATAACTTACAAACATTTCCCTCAGTGTTGTCACAGTCATTCATTCATTACTTAACATACATAAGCGGCGGGTGGCCGAGTGGTTTGGGCATCGGCTTCTCATGAGAGAGGTCCGCGTTTCGAATCCGGTCAGCGTGTACCAATGAGTTTTTTTCTAAGGAAAAAACTTACGTGCATACCTACACCTGGTGTAGGTATGTACGTAAATTTTTCCAAACTCTGATACACGCCGACCGGATTCGAACTTCGGACCTCTCGCAAGAGAAGCCGACGCCCAGAGCTGCTCTGTGCTGCATTCGGCCACCCGCCGGCGCGTCGCGGTTGGTAGGTTTTGTGCGGTAATTAACAGTAATCCGCGTTGTGCTGCAAGAGGCAGCACAACGCGGATTACTCTGCTTACCCAGATTGTCGGAATACGTGATGATATTTATGTAGATAAAAGTGGAAGTACACAAATTAACATATAAATGAGTAAAACAAAAGGTCTGTTCATACTGAACTCATCAAAGCGCGCACATCCTCCTCTCATAGCCAGACGCAGACCTTGACAGTTGAACCCATTCCTACGAACTAGACCACAATGCGTTTCAGGCCAGTGTGCAGTGTGAATGCAGCCTAACAATGCACCGACTGTTCGATCGCGCGCGATGCACCAGAGCTGCATCCGTCGCGGCTGCTTACCTGCGTCATCCTGCGTCGGTACACTCGCGTGCATTTGGAAAATGCATTTTGGAGACATTTGCAAAAGCATTGTTCAATCGGACAGGAATGTTGAGGATATTGTAGTAATATGGAATGTCAGCTATATGACCATTGAACAGTTTTGGTTAAATCATGTAAGCTGCGTAACGCTAGTTTATGTAAAATTTTTCAGAGTTTTTCTGAACAAGGTATTATGAAATGTTGGGTACATCTGCACGACAATCGGTCTATTTGTTCACACTTTTCGTTATTTGGGTTCCGTATCCGTCGTACGGGACCCTATTACTAAGCCTACGCCGTCTGTCTGTCTGTCTGATAGGGCCGTATATCTTGAAACGTGATAGGTAGCCCGTTGATTTTTTTACAGAATATGTGTTATTTATTATGGCCGATATAAATATAATAAATACGATATAGCGATATCACGGAGTCTGTGAGCGACACGGTGCCCTCGGTACGCGAGTTCGACTCGCACTTGGTCGGTTTTTCTACTAATTCGCATCGCGCTTATAAATTTATTCGATGATATTGTTACAATTGGACAATTTTTTTTCATTCAAAATAAAGAAACAGTCTACAAAAGCAGTATCTCATAAAACAAAGTAACTTACTCCATGACCATCCCTTACAGATTTATTACGAGATTAGTAATAATATGACTTTACGTTCCCAAGTATCACCTCCAACAGCGCATGTGACAGACAGGCGGACGAATGAACAGACACTTGAACGTTTTCATAAGGGTTCCTGCTAGCGTATCTGGTTACGGAACCCTAAAAATTACTAGTTTATCATCTATCACTATCAGCTTCTAGAATGTGGAAGTTTTTTTTCTTCATTATATGGTTCTTTGTGTTAGGTAGGATATAATTCGTCCGGGTGCTAAATCGCATTGCATTGAAGGAAGTGCTGCTGGTAGTGCTGGAATAGCACTTAGTTCCTATACTTGAACATAGTGTAATGTGCTGACATCACCGCTGTAACATTAAGTGGCGGGTAGCCGAGTGGTTTGGGCATCGGCTTCTCATGCGAGAGGTCCGAAGTTCGAATCCGGTCGGTGCGTATCTACTTACCAATGAGTTTTTTATGACGAAAACATTTACGTGCATACTACCTACACCTGCTGCTTCACCGTTCGGAAACGGTGTAAAACTGTAGGTCCCTTCCCTTGCCCGTTGCTAGGTGGTAGGCTCAAATTGTAGCCGACTGGATTGATACCACCGTACTGGATGTAAAATGGCCGCATAGCAGCCTCGGTTGTGTCCTCCTTTAGTCCAGTATAGCTAACATTCCAGGGAAGTCTCCAGTACGACACCTTTGTAGGAGGTAATATTGGTTGGTCGGATAATGTTTCTTTGGCCCCTTCGACTCAAGACACCTATACCCGGATTAGATAACAAAATGAAATAAAAAAAGTTCCACTCTAGCTCCAGAAGATAAATCTATCATTCGTCGAAAGCTCTGCCTAGACGCTCACTCACTGTACCTAAGTAGGTATATCTGGATCAGATCTTTAGACGATGTGATCTGAGTCCGGCTATAATGGTGCAAATAGGTCAGCTCAGGGTACAAGAGTCAACTGAGCCTATTAGATTATTGGCACAAACGGTCGTTTGTATTCATTCGCTTCGATATGCAAAGCAATTTTAGACATTGGATTTGAGAGCACAAATTGTTGGCTCTTCAATCTTACAATTTGTTACTGAAGAAGAAAGATTAGTAAAAATAAGATTCCAATCTACAGGCAAAGTCCGCCTCATGGCTGGCCTGGCATGGCACCTCGCTAGCTTGAAAATAAAAATTTTACCTTTCTAATTTGTCCCCCAAAATTGACCCCCAAAATCTAAATTCGTTCATTTACTATATATAATATTATTATGTATAATATGTACCTAATTTCAACTTTTTTCGTTCAGTAGATTCGGAGAAAATAAGGTTTAATAGACGGACAGACAGACATACACGAGAGTGATCCTATAAGGGTTCCGTTTTTTCCTCTTTTGAGGTACGGAACCCTAACAAATACTCCAGAAAAGAAAACAAAGACATGCAACTTGAATGAAGGAAGGAGAAAAGAGAAAGTAGTACGAGAACCTTGGAGATCTAAAAGATTACGTAAGGTTAACCAACATTTTATTCCAAGATATCGATCGAATAGCGAGATAAATCCCGTTGTTTCCTTCTAGAAATGTACTAACAAAGAGAAGAATAATGTTCTTCAATGTTCAATATAAAATATCTAAAGGCTCAGAAACCAAATTCATCAAAGCAAACAAGTTACTACAAAAATTCTGATAATATAAAAAAATAACCCGAAAAAGTATTCATTAAATTCAAATGTACGAACAAAATGAAGAATAATATAAAGGGCTCTACACAGTTTCTGGTATAACAAAACCGGAAAAAAAGTATTTATTAAAATCAATGACATTACAAGTCACAACTCACAACATGACCAAACTTTAAAGAAATACATGTTCACATTCTGTATCTATAAGCGGCAACAAGCTTAAAACCTGCGTCGGCGCAACTGTAATCGTTTGTCCATTATCGACCGCCATTACTAGCCTTTATATCTAAATCTTAATTTAAATTACGTATAATTTATTTCTCAGTGCTCTCTTTCGAAGGGAGATTAAAAGGGTCGACCGATTGAGCGTCCGTTTGGTTCTGTGAGTTATTGCCCTTTGAAGTCTTGTGTTGTGCGTTACTTTTTACGTTGAAATTAATTGACGGAGATTGGAAAAAATTTTTTTATTCATTACTGATGTGTTTGCTATTCAACAAAAAGATTATTTAAAAAATCTTGCTGCGTTATCAGTATCACACAGGCAGGGTTTATCATTTCACTGAATTGAAACGGAAATGAAAAACAATGAAGCAATTATATATACTTAATCGTAATACAATTATTCTCTGAAATAACCACACTGCTATAGTTGCCTATATAATTTGAATAGTTATCTTCAAACAGAAAAACAGAACAAATATTTACTAGAAATATAACAGTTGATAACTTTCCTGTATAACTATGACTATAGGTAACACGCTCACAAACTATACGAAACTCGTCCGGATGTCCACAAAGAAAAGATCTCCATAGCAACAATGAATTCCTCCCTCAAACAAGCTGCTAACTACCTTAACTTATTCAAACTAACTAATATTATCATAACAAACAACCTAGAAAATCCAACTATGGAAAAGAATGGAGAAGAACAAGCGAGATTTGTGTAGTCGGATTTTGCTCGTTTAGTATAATCCACGATCGCATTCCCAACTCAGTGTCTACGATGGATGGTGTAGTAGGCCAAACTATAGCTGATAATTTTGATATTAAATAAATTACTGTCAATGATATGTGAAATTTTTAACAAACTGTGACATTGAATTAAAATTTAAAAAACAATGAATACAAACAAACTTTTAAATAATTCATAATGAACATATAACAAAACATACTACCATTATTAACTATTCCCTACATTTCTAAACCATCAGAAAAGCGTAGGCAGCAAGTGGTGGCACAACAAACAAGCACACAGACACATCACAAACTCCACGTCGTTTCACCCACATCACATCGTCAACCTTTGTGCCGTGAGGGACGGTCGTATCGTAAGAAACTCATAGATAAACATCGCTGGATAGTAAAAAAGACCACAGATAGCAACAGAGGAAAGGTTTGGAAAGGCCGGAATCATCGTTAAGGTCCTTCCGTAATAAATTTTATGCTCCCTTTGTTCAGCTAGGACTATTTGGTAATAAAATTGTGATGCAGGATAGCCTTTGTTCTTATGCTTGCCACTCAAAATGGTAATCAGTAGGTACTGTGATTTCGTCGTTTTTATCGTTTTATCGGAATTATTTTGTTTTTGCGGTTGCACGAAAGATTTTAGGTTCAGCCTCAGCAATGAAGAGTAGTTCGAGCGGTTTAATGAAATATTTTGGCATGGCAACAGTCAAAGTAGACGCTCTCTACAACAAGTAATAAATAAGGCATTATTTTCTCTATAGGATTATTAGTTATTACTAAAGAATAGCCCCACTGCATCGCTCCCCGCGCATATCGTAAAAGGCGACTACGGAATGAGGACAAGATGCCGTGCATAAGGGTGACAGGGTAGCCAGCTCTCAAGTTGGCACGGTCCTTACACCGAGTCATGCATCCGCATGCATGCAGGGTATTAGTGCCTTATTTGCTGCTTGATAGTTATCTCGTCCTAATACTTTGCTAAATGTGGTGGTCGGTTTTGTGATGTAATTTACAAGAGTACCTAGCAGTACAACACCAACTACTCTGCTGACCCCGATTGTCGGGATAAAGCGTGCGGAATGTATGATTATTAGGATGTTCTATAGGATTTTCAATAGAGCCATCACGAATAAAGCAGAAAATCTCTAACGGCGGCGGCGCGCCGACGGACCGACGACGCGACGACACGCCGCCCCCGCGCCGCCGTCGATTCTATGTTCGTATATTTGGAAACTACGCAATCAATTCACATGCATTTTTCACTGATGCTTTCGTTTTCTGAAACGAAGCCACGGGTACAACTGGTAGATATAGAGAGATAACAGGTAACAGCTATTGTGGAATTGATTTTGTCTGACTAATCCTGTTTTATTTATTTCAAAAACAATTTAGTTGTGTAAAAAATTCAATTGCTTCTAGCCAGTTAACAATACACTATTATTTAATTCGTAGATAACTATTCTATCTCCTAACCCTCTTTAAAGTCGCTAAGCTAGTTATGGAAAGAGCATTACTCGGCAATTCTTTGATCGATACCAATCGTAATGATGAAATACGACAATTAATTAAGGTACTTAGTCGAAGTTGCTAAGAAAATTAGCAAGCGGAAGTGGCAGTGGGCTGGGAACATCTCTCGCAGATTCGATAACCGCTGGAGTAGCGGCGGGCCTTGGGCTGATAATGATCTCCTAACTAAACTGACCATCCAATCAGTCAAAACACTTATCCGATAACAGACTGTTAAACCTCAGAAGATTTAATCTAATAATAGTTCACTTGCAGCAGCAGCGTCCTGATTCATTGCAGGTGGTTCAACCAAATCCTACACATGTGGCGTTCGTAAGTTCTGTCAGTTGAGCTATTAACGACGAAGGTAAGTGTTGACTACTGGGCTTTAAGTGTCTTCGTGGGCAATTGCTAGAGCTTCCAGATTTGTTTGTAGTTCATTCATGTGCTATGCACCATCTTCTGACATCTCTACCGCTCGAGTATCCTTTGAGTTTATTTCAGAACTTGAACGAAAGGTGTTTGATAACTTGTGATTTGAGTTTAGAGTAGGTTTTAGGGTTCTCACAAAACTGACACTATCTAAAAGAAGATTGCGATTTTCGTATTTGGTTACGGGATAAGACAAAAACAGCACCAAACCCACCGTGCCCATTCCACCTCCGCATTACGCGTAATGGACAGGGGATGCACCCCTATTCAATCGACCTACCACGGATTTTATTCACAGAACTGGGAAGATATAGAACGCACTCCCTGCCCATCTATTTCCTCGCAAGTACAACCTGGGGTTTTTCAAAAGGGACGTGAAAAGGCTCCTGCCAGGCCGACGTGGCATTCGCAATCCCAGTGCATCATAGGATGTCCATGGGCACTGTTAGACACCTACTTGTAGGTGAAACGGGGCCACGTGGCGCGTTATCCATAAAAAAAACTAAGATATGATCACAGATGATTTCTACAACAGTGCATGCAACGAACGACAGAATCAGTGCGACCGTTAACCACAAGGTGAATCTCTTTCAAGTGATTGTATTTCCAATTAGTGGACAAACATTGATCAAACAAACGCACTATTCCCAGAGGCGGACACGTGTACCGAATACTAATCACAACGAACAACCAAACCGAGCTTAACTTTCTAACTAAAGAGTCATGTTTACTTAATCCGGCCCCGAGGCCCTTCGCCGAAAATTTTACGCAGTCTGTTGATAATTGGAAAAGCACACCGTCTAAAGTGATTCGGATCGAAATATTTCAAAACTCGTGTTTGCATTGGTTTATGTTGCCTTAGAGTTTATGAGTTTGTGTAAGTTCAACGTGTCTTCCTCTTTGTTGCTTTGATTTAAACTTTTACTGAGTCAAATACAATTTCATTTGGTTTTATTTCTTGAAAATAGTCTTCGTCTATATTGCACAGTCAGGTAAGAAGAGTGTTGAGCTGAAGACTACGCATTGGGTGGGTGACCTGTCCATAAGTAATCCGAGGAAATAAAGGGGTTCGAGGCTAGGTATTAAAACCAAATTCCAGCATTATGGAGTCGAATTGGAGAGGCTAAATATGTAAGTCAGTAAGTAAAATGTTAAAGAAGTCGTTTGCCAGTTGTATTCTTTATTCTTATTCATGCAGATCAATATTCAATGCCTTCTCAGTTCAAGTTTCTGTACTGTATTCAGTCTCTTTGTTACTATTAAAGATCGGATACTGGTTGTCTCGTCTTACTTCTGTCTTCCAGAAGTAAGACGAGACGTAGATCACTAAAATGGCAAATTAATATTTGATAAAAAAAATCATTATCCTCGTTTTTATTTTGCGCAGCCGGGTGAAAAACTCAAAAATCCCTTTTTGCGATTGCAGTCTAGTGGCCTAGCTGTTTTTAAGGCAGTCAATATACGCCTATGCCATCCTAGAATGCAAATATTTCCAAAATAATTGTCAAAACTTTTGTCATTTTGTAAATCTTTGTACTGTCCCAGAAGTACGACAATACATCAATACGACAATAGATCAAAGGCGGAAGCACTGACATGGCACCTAGTTTACCCGGTGTTATGGGCTGACATCACGGACGTTGTAGGTGATGTAGCAAACCGTGTCAGTTTCCATAAAAAAAAAAAAAAAAATACAGCACAATCTAGACCACTTGTAAACCAGAATGAGGAAAACGTGCCGGCTTAGCGACTGGACTCCAAATTTCACGCAAACGAAGCCGCGGACAAAAGCCAATAAGCTAAGTAAACGACAAACTCTATTCGTCCATGCCTGACTGCATAATCAAACTACATGTTGTACTCCAACCAAGTGGTCGGCAAGATGAATCAAAGCAAGGCTTGCTTCACTCCAGCCACAATTCATTACCCTAACAGCTGACCGATACAGCGACACTTCCAAAATTAGTCTTTATTGCAGGATTAGTGTTATCACAACCACAAATCATGAGTGACACAAATTGCTTCAAGATTATCACGAGATAACCTCCTCGGGTAAAATTTTTGAGGATTAGTTAAAGTTAGCCCACACTCTAACAGCCTGTCGTGCCACACACGAAGTTTTGGAAGAAAATCACCCGTCGAACTATCTCAAAGCTTGAGATTTAACTAGCAGTTTGTGGCTAAGAAGAGCATTAGAGGATGTAAATTGATACTGTGTTGAGTGCGTGCGGTTAGTTTTACATGTGGACTATGGAGGATGTTTGGATGGGTTTTTTATCGGTACGTCAAGAAAGCTGTTTGTAAATAAAAGAAATCCTGAGTGTTGTGGAATAAGATACATTATATTGTTAAAATCGTACTCTGATCCAGATACATTTCGGGGTAAGCAGAGATGGCGAATGTTCTTCTTAAAAATTATTTTTACGTCACGTTTAGTTAGCTTTGAGTCGACAAGAAAACAATCAATGAATGATTAAATTCAATAGTATGTTTTGAGGGTTCCATGGTTCCATAGCTCAAAAAATTAAAAAAACTGATATTTTATGTGTAGTTTCGTTTGCCTTTTCCAGATGACTGCTTACTATTAACACTGGATAGGTCCTTGTAATTATTATCCTGTTCCTGGACATCTTCCGCTACAACCGCGCAAACCCATAATTATAATGTAAATGAAATGAAATTAAATGAAATGATTTATCGTCATACAACAACAACTCAGAAAACAACACAAATGAACACATACATGTGACGAAAATGGAGCCCACTCAGCTGACTCACTATGCAAGACAGCGAAGCTGGATTTTCAGGCGCATCCTGATAATCAGAAGTAGATGTACTCGTACATTTAAGAAAATATGTTTTATACAATCGAAATCGTTGTCCTTCTATAAGTCATACGAGTAGTAGATAAAAAAATATGTGAATGCTAAAGAAAACATAAAAAATATACATATGAAATCTTTCAAAATGGATAACACACTCATCGTCAGCATTATTAAAGAAATCACAAAAACTCTGTCGTAAAAACGGTTGAAATGAAATATCTAAAAGCATTCGAGTGCCGTAGCATTCACACCTCTACCGCCGCTCCTGACAAAAAATCTTTCAAAGACTTGACAACCTGCTCCGCGTGTGAATAACCAAGGGTAGAAATTCTATACATTTGAATGGGCTCTTATGGTTTTGAGAGATTTTTTATCAATGAACCCTTATTCCTTACATTCTGAATTGGTCCTAGTATGGTGAGAATTTATTCATCATGTTTTTACAACACTTTTAGAAGGGACCCCGTGGCCCAATAGTAATCGATATTGGACACAGGGTGGCTAGGTTCAAGTGGCAGTGGGCTGAGTACATCAGCGCGAAAAGACGACGATCGTCGGAGTAACAATGTCCTTACACTTGCGGTTGTGGTCGTGGACAGCTGGGACGACGACATCGAGTACGTCGGTGAAAAGCAATGATTGCGTACCTACCGGTGATGCCCGGAAGGACTGAAGCAAAAGGAGAGGAGTGTGTCCAGCAGTGGACGACTGACTGACCGACTCACTTATAGTATGTAGAAGGGATGTTAACATATTCAAACGCAGTATAAACTTAATGGTAGTATTTAATTGGCCTGTATTCCTGTAAAAATTTTTTGTCAATTTATTTTTTATAGCTTTTGCCCGCGGCTTCGCTCGCATGAAATTTATATTTAAAAAGAAGAAAGTAAGTAAGCCCGCTACCGTACCTTTATTTCGGCGCGCGAAACAATTCGGTTTGTATGAGAGCTACATCTAAGCGTAACCGGAACTGATTTCATTTCGCCTATCCTGTTTCCCGTATAATCAAATATGCTTGTACTAAGTTTCATCGAATTCGGATGATCGGTTTAAGAGTTATGGAGGAGGAACATACATACAAACATACAGAAAAGATTCCTAAAAATCGTCAATTTAGTTTTAGTATCATACATAGAGTCCACAAACGCAATATCTCATAAAACAAAGTAACTTACACCATGACCATCCCTTACAGATTTATTATTAGTATTGATGATTGATTGATATTGATTCATAGGCTGTTGATTATCTGTATAATATAAAATTAAAAATTAAAATAAGTATTACTTAAAACGCATCAGCCATCGAGGTTTTGACACACCACATGCCTTCATTACGACATGCAGCAGCTTCTAATTATAGTTGTGTTAATTGACATGTTTATTTTTTCCTTTTAGCACCTAATCGAATAGTCCAGTAGTGTCTGCCGGGCTATTCTCGAAATAACCCGTTAGCGTTAGAGGGAGCTGTCAAACGTTGTTTACAAGTTAATAACAGATGGCGCTGAGACGTTGGAAGAATCTCGTTTTCACATTTATAACGTGACTGACGCCGGTGTAGGGTTTTAGTCTGCGTCTTAATTTATTGTTTGAGGTTAAATATAAATTCACATTATGCATTCAAATTCATTTAATAGAATTAAATGCGTGTGTGATGTGATGAATGAGTTCTTTCTGTTTCAAAACATGTGCCTCTGTTTAGTTAGAGCAGCAGTTCCCATTTATATTTTAATCGATACACCTTAGCGAATTTTCGGAGATGTAAGTATATGAGAAATATGTTTAAATCAAAACAATTTTCATACGGTTGTTATTTTTACATAGGTCATATAATAATGTTTATCCATTGTATCAGTCTTTTATTAGGTCCTAATATATACTTAGTAATCACAATGTAAGAAATAGGTTCCATCCACTCAACCATTGGAGAAAATTTTCACTAATTAATGAGATAAGTGGGACCCTGTCTCTTCACTAAGATTGTAGAAATAAAGGTGATGTCAGACTGCGTCTGACTCGAATTTAAAGAAGTGTACCGCCAATATATTACTTACGTGACAGATTCAGTTTTAATATAATGTAGAACTTCATCTATCAGCGCAGATCGAAGGCTTTTTGAAAACACGATTTGATTAACTTCGCTCGATAGAAAAAAATCATGAACATGCCTATGAATTTAGTTATAAAAACTTATTTAAGGCAACGTGACCAAATCAAGGCTTTGGAAAAAATATATTTAATTTGTTGAATATATATCTAAATCGGTAGCTTTTTACTTTTTTGTTTCGATCTGTAGTTTTGGAATAAAAAAATTAAAACCTAATTTTCGCTTGCGCTAAAATTTATTGATTTAGTTGCATCCTTCTCCAACCAGCGAATGCTGCGCCTTGAAAGAGGAGTACTGGTGAATACGGGTTGACAGGGCCTTAAGTACCCCTTCTCTTGAGTCTTGAGCCTGCGACCCCAAATTGTTATTGGTAAATTGCATTAGAATACATTTTAGGTAAGACACTCACCGACTAGTATGATGGGCAGGTCCAGCGCTAGATAGTAGATGAGTCCCCGTCCTCGTGACTTCATCGTGTCTTCGTTCTTCGGCCGCAGTCCTATTTGCTCCTCTTCTGAACACGGCGTCTGAAAAGATGACATTTCACACCTTAGTATCAGTTGCAATGCAAGTTCTATAAGAAAAACTCACGGGGAGAGGGCCCCGTTCACGGGGAGGGCCCTTTTCATTTTCTGTGAAAACTTTAAGACTTAGGATTTTCGTTTAGGTTTTCCTGTAAACTAACAGTGTACTAATTTCCTGTACTAATTCAAAAAAATATCTATTTAACGGTATTGACATTATGTTACATACTCGTACAAAAATATTTTGTTTATGTAATCTTATATGGGTGCATGGCTAAGTCGGAGGGGCCAAAGCACATGCTCCGACGAGCCAATATCACCTCCGAGAAGGTAGGTGCCATACCGGATTTCCCTGGATTGCCGGCTATACTGGACTAGAGGAGAACACGACCGAGGCTGCTATGCGGCCATTTTACATCCAGTACAGTGGTAGCAACCCAATCGGCTACAATTTCAGCCTAACACCTAGTAAGGGGCAAGGGAAGGGACCTACAGTTTTAAACCGGTTCCGAACGGTGAAGCAGCAGGTGTAGGTATGCACGTAAATTTTTTAGTAAAAAAAAACTCATTGGTACACACCGACCGGATTCGAACCGCGGACCTCTCGCATGAGAAGCCGATGCCCAAACCACTCGGCCACCTGCCGCTTAAAATATACATATACATACTCATACCCAACAAGGTACAGGCTGTATTTTAATTCAACTTGAAGAACGAATGAACAATTGAAAAGTGACGAAATTGAAAAAAAAAATAATCACTATCTACATATTTAGAGGTTAGGAAATTTGAGAAAATGTATGGAGATTTTATTTCTACTCAGTAAACCTATTGTTTCAGGATAGGCTTGAGAAACTTTAGGAAAAGAAAGTAATCATCATTAGGAGAACATAATCCTTATCTATCACTCAAATCGAAATTCCGTATTTTTTTTTCATAAAATTTTTTTAAATTGTAATAAAAACTCGATGGACAGTGAGATTTGGCAACAGTGCTGTCTAGGTCTAGGGAGTGCAATTATCTTGTTCAGTCCCCTTTTTCTTTTGATTTCATTCAACTTTAAGTGTTTGGAATTTACCTACATGCAGTACAATTTCTACTAGTTAAGCATGTAAGTTAGTCATTTTATTTATTTACAAATTTAATTTGAAGTTAAAGACAACCTCATTCTCATGTATTTATTTAATTTAATATTCTAATCTAGATAAATATCTACAAGTTATTCATTGTAAAGCGTTTCTATTAATACAGATAATATTTATTATAATTTTTTTTTATGACCACGTCTGGCCACGTCATCCACTACATCCGTGATATCAGCCCATAACACCTTGGTCAACTAGGTGCCATGTCAGTGCTTCCCTTTGGTCGTGCCGGCTACACTAAACAGGGCGGAAAGCACGAACTATTTATATAGCCGTTTCAATCGACCTAGCATTCAGTGCGGCGGTACCAACCCAGGCGTTAAACTGAACCCTACCACCAAGTAAGGTAAGAAGGGAAGGGACCTAATTCTATAATCATCCTACTTATTATAAATTGTTTTTGTTGTTATTTAACTAACAACAACACTAACAACAGTAACTAACCTAACTACTAATGTATAACATACCTTATATTTATTTAAACTACCATTTAACACATCGAATTCCGGTGCATATTGTTCATAATTTGAGTCAATAAGGTATTTTGGTTGTAGATATTCCAGTTCGTTGTTTATTCACAGAAACCTTATTTACTCACTCAAGTAAGCATAAGCATTTGAATAAATATAAGGAGCTTATTCATAGTAAGATATAGAAGTAGCGGCTTAGAATAGAACAAAATTATTGCATAATATAATCTGTGTTTTAAAATAGAATAAAAAGAGTAGAATTAATTGAATTAATAAATAAAGACGGCGGGTGGCCGAGTGGTTTGGGCGTCGTCGGCTTCTATTGCGAAAGGTCCGAGGTTCGAATCCAATCGGTATGTACAAACGAGTTTTTTCTTATTTGAAAAAAATAATTACGTGCATCACGGATTTTGTAGGTGATGTAGCCAACGGTGTCAGTTACCATAAAAAAAAATACCTTCACCTACTGCTCCATGGTTCGGATTCTTGCTTCTGGAGGAAATTGCCCAAGGCAAAAAGCCCGCCCTTGCCACATGTTAAGTGGCATAACGTGTATTAATTAAGAAATAAATAAATCAAATTACCATCACAAATTATTATCTTAACTTCAAATAATCATTCTTCGCATTGCTCTTTTTTTTTTAATCTGTAACGGTTGGCACCTACAACATCCGTGATGTCAGCCCATAACACCGGGTGAAGTAGGTGCCATGTCAGTGCTTTAGATAATATTCAAATTCGACAATAGTCCCACATTCAATGTTGTATCGTCCCACAACTTGGCTCACACTGCCCACATCAGTATAAATAAAGTATTGGTATTTCGTCAATATTATCGTCTCCTCATTCCACAGCCACTCGAGTCTTGTCGCAGTGTGGTTCCTTATCATAACAGTCGAGTAGCTATCTAATTTCAAACGGCTGTTTGCCTATGCGCATATTACATGTTAATCGTGACTACTCTATGGGAATATTTCTTCATACCGAAGAAGTTGCATTCCGATGTCATACTCCATGGTTTGCGCAACCGATTAATGGGTAAAGACAACCCGGTGTGATTATTAATAATTTTACCACTTTGTAACGTCTACGACATCACTTTCTACGTAGTTTCCGTATTCTTCGAATTCCATCCGATGCAGTTAGCATTTCAAACATTGACAATTATTTTTACGACCTCTCGCTTTGAGATTCGAAATTGGAATGACAAATAACTTCCGCAGAGACTTGCCCTCACTTCGTGAATATTGTTTGTTGCTGTTGTAAATTTTAAATTTGAATTTCGAATTGCCGTTTGTCTTCGAAAAGAATCATGGCTTCCCTAATAGATAAAGTCAAAGCTCGAACTGAACTTTGTACGCCGGCATGGCGGCGGTGCTTACTCACAGTGATGCATAGCTCTGGTGTTATTGACCTTGCACCCGATGCAATTACTGAACGCCCTGTCGATGCAAGCATCCTGGCTCGATGCTCTGAGTAAATCGAGAATCCTAATTCCTGGTCATTCGGGCGTTTTATTGCTATTAAACCGACTACGGCGAAGGCAGAATGAAGGTTTTTAATTTAAAGTAGTTTAATTCTTATGTGTTCGATTTATTATTTTTGAGCATATAGATGATAGGAATTCAAAATGTATAACTTTTATTTCAAGCTTTTAAAAAAAAATTGCATGCAAATCGGTCCTAAAAGGAACGTGTGTGTAATGTTTGAGGTAAATACCTAAACCACTGAACATATTTTAATGCGGTTTGCACCAATGGAAAGAGCAGTTCTTGATCTTGAGGCTCACTATAGGCTATATACAAACACGCTAAATAACCATAGGGCTGAGCAGTATCAAAGAAAGTATGGTATTGACGGGAGAGAGAGAGAATATAAGAGAAGCGATCGTTTTATTATCATATTTGCGTTTAAATCGGATTTGCTATTAAACCGAGCCTACCGCGAGCGAAGTCGCGGGCAAAAGCCAGTTATTCAATAAGAATTCTCCATTTAAAACACTCATCGCTTAGTAATAAAATTAAGCAGTGTCCATTAATGAAATTCTCTCGGTCGCTTGATTATGCAACACCTAATAATAATTAATATTGTCTAGAAATTATACATTGATAGATAAACCTAAAGCATAGGCAGCCCTATAGGGCCGCCTCATAGTTTAACACGAGAGTTAGAAAGTGGTCTCTAGTGAATTTGGACTGCTTCATTATGCTGTTGGCATCGTGTATACCCAGAAACGGTATCGCAGTACATTGCATACATTTTGTTAATAGCAGTTGGTCTGCTTGCAGTACATTTACATAAAACAGATACGTTCTTAAAAAGAATATTCCCATTGCGTGTCATTCAAGGAGACTAATGGTTAAGGACAAGATGCCAAAAGAGCGACAGGCTAGCCACCTGTCACCTTGGCACGGTCCTTTTACCAAGTCACGCAGAAGATAAAACTGTCTTCGTGCCTTCATTGGTTTACTTGACTAGTTATCTTGTTCTAATACTTTACTGAAGGTGGTGGTCGGTGTTGTGCGGTAATTGATACGATTTCTTGAAGCACAACACCGACTACTATGTTTACCCGATTGTCGGGATACAGCGTCACGGTATGTATGCATGCACGTTATATGTATACTTATACGTGGTATGTTATGGAACGCTTCCCTGCCCATCTATTTTCTCCGAAGTACAGCCTGGGATTTTTCAAAAGGGGCGTGAAAGGCCGCTGTCAGGTCAGCATGGAATTCGTAATCCCCGTGCATCACGATTGTCCACGGGTATCGGGAGACATCTATTCCTAGATGTAACGCCGCCAAATATTGCACTTTCCATAAAACAAATTTAGAAAATACGTGAGCAAGCTATTATGACAGAACATTTATAATTTCGTCTTTGTGTGCACGTTTTTTTCACCTGCTCGGTGAATAGCTCTTCTAAGTGTCGATTTTGTTGGGTGTTGGGAAATATTGGCGCCTCTGACACGAGAAGCGTGTGGGCAGTTTTATTATGAACGCTTTTATTGAATTTTGATGGACTCTGAATCTTGTGTATGCGTTTATTACAAGATAGGCAAATAGACTAGAAACTATTATTGTTGAAAATTTGATTCATTCAATGGTTATGGCAGATATATTTTTTCTACCAATTTGGATTTCCGAATACGTTTTCTATTAATAAAATAAATAAATTACACACTTGTAATATGTATGTGTGATAAAATTTAAACAGTTGCAATTATAGTAGAAATACTAGAAGGCAAAGGTCAGCCGATTTAGATTCAAGTCTTGAACCTCCAACGCCCATACTGCGTTTACATGGCTCTACCAAATTAACAATGTTGTCTCTGCAATCTAAATTCTGGCTTGGTCGTGAAATAACATCCGTCTAATTAAATATATCACTTAAACAAATGATAAGGACCGATGGCGCCAACACAGACTTAAATATCTGTAAAGGCCCATTATTCGACAGCTTAAACATTTTGTAACTCGACATTTCCTACCTTTCAAAATTATGAAGACAGAGATGTCGCACTACATTGTATGAAATAACTCCTTCTTTTTCTTCTTTTTTAGATTTTCGCATCCCGTACGGAAGCCTAGCTAAGCCTAGCCGTCTGTCTGTCTGTCTGTCCGTCCGTCCGTCTGTCCGAGGGCTGTATCTCTTGAACCGTCTGTGTTATTTATTATGGAGGATATATTGTTGTTATACAACAAATAATAGAAAAAGTAAAAAATCAAGGGGGGTTCTCATACAAGAAACGTATTTTTTTCCAATGTTTTTTTTTGTGGTGCAGAAGCCTCGGTGCGCGAGTCCGACTCGCACTTGGCCGGTTTTTTAATAGAGGCAACTAAACGAATAGAAAATTAATTTATTACTGCCGGTATCCTTTGACGGCGCTGCACGGTATAAATTTATGATTACAAAATGATAACAATAAAACAAAATAATTTTGAAAAAATAACGCCTTATTAGTTTGACAGGCAGCTGACGCTATTCATTCGCTCTGCATGACAGATGCCAATTTGACTTTTCTTAAGTGCCTGTTAGAAAACTTTAAAACTTTAAGTCAGCTTAAACGTAAGTATCTTTAAGATGAGCATAAGTGGACTCACTGGTTACTTACTTACATTAGGTCTGTCTTAGCTAGGTACCTACCCACTTTCTCAAAATCTATAGTAACTTATCCAAGCACTCGGTTTATCTAAAAACACAAACATCCACAGCATACATTCAGAGACATCTTGACCACCAGTCGATTAGCCAATAGAACTAAGTAGCTTTTAAGAAGCTCTTATAGGCCACACTGTGAGAATTAGGATAAGATGCTTATTTAGTGATTTCTTCTTGCGAAAGTATATGATAGTAAAAGTAAATAATTAAGGGGGGTCCCCATACAATAAACGTGCTAAGAATCGATTAGACACGCTCCTGATAATAGATGGCGCTACAGGTTTTTATATTTGGCAATATAGAAAGACAAAAGATAGACGGATATGGGTTTTTGACAGGTATGTATGGCATATCGAATCTACGAACATCCGTGCGCGAGTAAAACTCGCATTTAACCGATTCTTTTTAACCCCCGACGCAAACGGAGGGGTGTTATAAGTTTAACATGGTGTATGTGTGTATCCGTGTGTCTGTCTGTGGCTTCGTAACTCCCAAACGGATGGACCGATTTGGATGCGGATTTTTTTTTATTAGAAAGCTGGTTTAATAGGGATGGTTCTTAACTATCTTTGTAATCAAGCAATCAAGTAATTAAGCAATCAAAAAATTTATTATCTTAAAAATTGGAACGATGCGCATGAGGTTTTTTTAAAAAAGCTTGAAATAAAAGTTAAATTAAAAATTTTACAAACCCAAAATCCCCGACCCTTAAAAAGTTCAAAATAATTTCAGTTTACTTAAGCACTTAAAAGAGTCGGGGGACCGCTAAGTAAATAAAATGTAAAAACTCAGAGCTGCGCAGGAATTTACTTAGCGGTCTCCATACTCCTTTAAGCAAACGGAAATTATTTTGGGCTTTTTAAGGGTCGGGGATTTTTGAAATTTCTTTTTTAACTTTGTTATAAATTAATTTGCTGTTTTACACACGCGCTTCCAGGAGTAAGACGATCTAGGCAACATCCGATTCGATACGATATATATATAGGCCTTGTCGTAAAAGGCGACTAAATGATAAGGACAAAATACCGTGCTAAAAGGCGACAGGCCAGCCACCTCTCACCTTGACACGATCCTTCCACCGAGTCGTGCACGCAGCAGGACCACGTTTACCGTTTTTGCTACAGGTGGTCGTAGGTGGTGTGCTGTAAGTTACCTGAGTTCTTGCAGTACACCACCGATTACTCAGCTTACCGCAAATGTACGTGGTATGCACAGAGTCCATACTTCCTGATACGAAAACACCAGAGAAAACCACAACACTGAAAACCATCGCTTTGAAAAACCACAACCCATTAAAATGCTCATTCATAAGGAAGATGTTTCAAAGTCAGATGGTCCTGAAACCGCAATACATTATGAAATAATTCAAAAGGTAGAGGGGTCAACTCGACGCGCAGGATAAAAGTAATTTAATGTGTGCATATAAAGACGACATTTTTGTAATCGGTATTTGGATGGGTGACCGGCCGAAAGTTGAGGCCGTGGTTCGGATTCAACGTAAAACCACCGAACCAAACACTAGAAGCGGCATAGCGTGGCAAACTTGTCGGTAAACCAATAGAACTAAGTAGCTTTTAAGAAGCTCTTATAAGCCGCACTGTGATATTGATAATTTTAGGATAAGATGCAGTTCAGTGATTTCTTCATACGAAAGAAAATTATAGGGTCGGATAGTGGCTAGCATTTTTGTAATCGGACTTTGGATGGGTGACCGACCGAAAGTTGAGGCCGTGGTTCGGATTCTACGTGAAACCACTGAACTAAACACTAGAATCGGCAAGGTTTTTTTCCCTTTTTTGAGATACGGAACCCTGAAAACTGAGCTCATGTTTACGAGCTGTTCTTTGATGACGATAATTACGAAACTAAGAGGAAGGAAGGCGAATAAATAATAGCACACATCCATACGTCAGCTTAATTCTCAAGAGGACGTCAGCAGTATGAATGAAAATACAACACAGGCATACGAAATTCCAAAGGGACAATGACGTGGAAGAAATGGGTGAATGTGGAAAGAGTAAAAATGATGATGCAATTTTTATAAAAATATTTCTGTATAGTTAACAATGGAAGTATGAGTAGGCCGGAATGGCATTCGCAAACCCCGCATACGAATGTCCATGGGCGTCGTTAGACACTTTATGGGTGAGTTGGCGCCACATGTTGCGCTTTCAATAAAAAAAGGTATTTATAGAAAATTTTCAATAGAATTATAATATAATTTGTTGATGCTCTTGGTGACAATGCACACTTGGATACGATCCAAATTAAGGAGAAAATTGCCAAGGCAATAAGTCCGCCCTAGGCATACATTAGGTGCCATCTAATGTGTGGCAAAGGTGTTAAGTAAAGTGTTATTATTATTATCATAAGTTACTCATAACATTTTGCAATAGGGATGTCATTATATAAAATAGCCTTCATCAATTAGAAAATATAAAGGCTATTTACATTAGGGTTGAGTAACAGCCTTCGTCAACAGAAAATATGTACATATTAGGTTTGAGTACAAAATAGTCTTCGAAAATTGAAAATTTTGGTGAATTTACTAATGAAATATGATTGTTTCCTACAATATGTTAATACAATGCCACTCCCACCTACCAATTCCAATGAGATGCAGCCAACAGCGATTAGTTTGAAAGCCGTTCTATAGTGACAAGTAGTCGTGTGTTTTGTTTGACACGTGTAGGAGGTTTATTATTAGGCCTATGTGCATCAGCATTTTTATAATATACAGGCCGCGCAAATCGTCGTTCGGGCCTTAGCTTTTCCCGATTTTTATTTATAATTCTTTTTTTATTGTTGTAATAAAGACAGTCCAATCTACGTACCTTTTTATTTTTATTTTTTTTTATATCCAAAGTAATGATTCAATACAGCTCATTGAACTTCCTGACATCAGCAAATTAAACATTAAATTTTTTTCATAAAAAAAACCAATTCAGCAGGCATTATAAAGCGTGTGATGTTAAATTTGTGAAATAAGTAAACGAATTTTAAATTGTTTGCATGGGTAATTTTCCAGTGGGAACTACATCCCATGCCAGTGCTTCTCTTTACCCTATCATTAAAGCGAAATATCATATTTCCCTTTGCAAAATGTTTGCTTCCTCCAAACCAAACATCGACAATGCTGCAATAAGACAGACATGCACGCAATAGCAATCATATAAACTATAAACGGGTGGCGAAGCTCAAATGGCAGTGGAGTGGGTACGTCAGCCGTCGAGACGACGACCGTCGAAGTAAACGGATCCTACATTGGTGACCATGGAAAGGAAAAGCGAGTGTGGGAAGACCAACCGCCAGGTTCGACGACATTAAGTACATCGGAACCAATCAGTTGACTGAAAAAAAATTTTAGAGGCATATGTCCAGCAGTCGATACATAAACGCTGTATGTCTAAACAATAAACAAAACACAAATAATAAACAATCACAGGAATAATACAGGCATGAAGAGAATGCCTTTAGGCAAAGAGATCGGCTTTTGTTAACGTTTTATGTTGTACAATTAATTTAGTAAAGGACCTGCTGTAACTTAACGCGTCCAAAATGGAGCGTTACTTTAATTTAGTATAATATTAGTACTTGCTGTAAATTTTAATACAATATTATTTTAATTTAATTTAAGACTTCAAAATCATAATTTTTACTGTTTCCACATTTACCCATTTGTTTATTGTTTCATTGTTTAAAGGATTAATCACATAGCAGAAAGACTGCACTCGAACTTGTCACAATTTGTTATATCAAATATATTTATATAATAATAATAGGCATTGTATTCTCAAGCATCATGTGCATACAATTCAGAAAGGCATTACTTCATCGTCGTCACCGTTAGGAGTTGTCCCCGAGGATTACAACCTTAAACTCAACATCATTGTCATTCTAATACTAATTGTAATATTTACTGTTATCAAATGGTGTCACTTGCCAACGCCTGTTTGTGAGTTCCAATCTACATGACTTGGATGAAGCACTGATTCCTTAATAGTATTTATGTTAAGGCTGCGTACAACGCTAGATGACGCTAGGTTTTGTTTAATTTCTCAGAAAGTCTTAACTTGAACAAGGTACAATTTATTCGTAGTCACCGTTAAAAGTTGACCCCGAGGATCACAACGTTAAATTCAATATCATTGTCATTCTAATACTAATTGTAATAATATTTACTGTTATCAACTGGTGTCACTTGCCAACGCCTGTTTGTGAGTTCCAGTCTACATTACTTAGATGAAGCACTTAATGATTGCTTAATGATTGCCAAAATAGTTTTCGAAATTCCTTTTCGTCGTGATAATAAAAACGTTCAATTGTATATTTCATTTTGGCCTGTTGGTTATATTCAGTTCCGTACCTGGGTGGGTAATTCAGTAATCCAAAATTTCCTGGTCAGGCACGCCATGACGCTTAAAAATTACTGGAATTAATAACTGACAGATTTGGACGAGGCAGTAACGATTCTTGAAATCTTAAAAACATCTAAAACTCATTGGGATTTGGCGCACACCAGGAATTCGAATCTCCTCCCTTACGCGTGGATCTGTACCCGCCAGGCAACATGCCATTTATGGCGAAGCGGATGCAGAATGCAGATATACTGCGAGGGCAGTTTACGACAATCTCCTTGATCGCATCATTAACACCGCAGACGACTATTTCTCTGCGGTCGCAACGATGATCCCTATTAAACGATGGCTTTGATCATACGCTTTTATACGACAGCGGCAATTTAACGATGCTCTTTCTTCCGTACTCCAACGACAAAGTTGTCCATGTTAAACGTCGTATGAATGTCTGATCCATAAGTGGCCCTTAGAAGTTCTTCGCTTTGTTTTTATGGAAACTGACACCGTTGGCTACATCACCTACAACATCCATGATGTTAGCCCATAACACCGGGTGAACTAGGTGCCATGTCAGTGCTTCCCTTTATCTACCACCTAGTAAGGTACCATGCTTTGTTTCAGAGAGCCAGCTCTGGTGGATGCGCCAAACACTCAGTCGAATAAAGACAGTTGGACGCAGCCAATAACGTCTCTTCAAACCACGTTCAGTGAGGCACCATGCCAGCTATGAGGCGGACAAAAAGGCAATTTGTTCACACACACGACACGTCTTTTGAAGACACGCAGGTTGTAGGAGTCATGAATCATGATACAAGCTCACCAGAAGACCGTTCCATATTTTCAAGGTACGAAACAGGAAGGATTTTGCGAAGCGATGCTCACGGTTTTCCGTTGTGTGTGCGTCGATCAAATATGGATGTGTCGGCGAGTGTACGGAATATAGACGGGGGCGCGAGTATGAGGGAAGCAAATTCATCAGATCAGTTGAATAGAGACGACGAACTTGCTGCAAATCCAGTTTCTTTCAGTCAAACTTGCATACAAAACTGTTGATTTCGCAGATTTCGCCTTTTCGTTTTACTTCACTTACGAGTATTACGCGGTATTGTGAACTAAAATTCTGAGCTGAGTCATAGCGGCCAGAGCACATGATCCGACCATCCAATAACGCCTTCGATAAGGTGCCATACTGGAGACTTCCCTTTAGATTGCTGGCTATAATGAACAAGAAGAGAACACAGCCGAGGCTACTTACAATCTTTCGCTATGAATCTTTCGAACATTACGGTACAGCCTAAGTACTAAGAGTTAAGACAGTCGGCTCCAATTTGAGCCTACCTGGAGACAAGAGAGGGTACTTACAGTTTTACACCGGTTCCAGGAACAAATGAGATCAATTTTCCGATTGAATAATTTCATCCATAGGTAGGTAACCTACGCTTGGATATGTCGAAAATTCCGCCAGTTCTAAATTCAATGCGAAGAAGAACTGACAAACAAACTTCACAAGTCACAATGTTTTGGTAGTACCTTATAAGTATTATATTAAAGTAAAGTAATTTACAATAATAACCCATACTACCGCCCACAAGAACAATATTTACAGTATAAACAGGAATACTCAAGAATCTTACCACTCTGCCTATTTACATTACATATATCTGGTGTATAGTGTAATCGTCAATTTGATACATCATATAAAGTCAATGTTGGGCACTCGTAAGAACAGTTTGACATGCAATCATGCAATGACGTATCATGTATTGCAATCATGTTCCGTTTTCCACAAACCCACAACTGCGCGCGCAGGCATTGCGCCAACGTACATTATATTTCGATTAGAAAATGCATAGGGATTCACTAAAACCCTAAAAGTTCTGATTAATATGAAACTCAAAACCGAACGAAAACCCCTGCCGCGGTAATATTACTTCCTTAAATGTTCACTGACGTAGAAGACTGAATACGCGCAGTGCCTGCTTTACTTAACCGCAGTTTGATATGACGTCGAGTCAGGTAAACTTCAAAGTATGGGTGCCATCGATAAAGCAAAACACTAGATTTGGTCATACAGCGGCGTAAATACCGGTTGGTAGTTGTTACACATGCAATGGGACAGCTCGTCTTGTATTCAGTGAATCAACGTATAATACTATTGGGCTCACACGTGGGTTAGTTAGCATACTATAATTTCATATTTAAAAAAATCACTTTGTCATGAATTGCTGCATCTGTCATTCATCATAAATTTTTCAGTATGCAGTCTTTGGATGATGAGTAAAGGAGTAATTGGAGATGGTAAGTGATAGCACATGCGTGTTTAGTTAGGTAGTGGCAAGCATTTTTCTAAAGTAGACTAAGTGCACATTGAAAAAAATTCCATTGAAGTTTCTTGTCGATTCTTCTTCGCTGTGAACGAACTGTGTGTGCGAACTGGCGGAATGTTACAATGTAAATATGAAAAATCTAAGCGCAGTTTACTGCCAAGATATCATAAATAAACAATAAACAATTACGTATAATTTCTTCCAAAAAGGCGGGTTAAATTAATTTCCGTCTTTACTGTTTTCACTGTTTTCTTATGATACTTTTGTGCTTTAATAAACAAAAAATAAAAAACTTCAATACTACGAGTGAAATTTTAAATCAAAATGGTCAAACCTAACAATAAAATTAAAAAAAATGTCCTTCAATAAAAATTTTTGAATAAAAAGAACAATTTATTAATTTAATTATTCAATCTAGATCGTATAGTATTGGTGTATATAATATGGTCCGTTTTTAGTATGACTCACACAGGACTCACGTATCTAGGGTATAGACTAGATCCATGAGTGCATTGTTTTGTGCAAGGTGTAATAAATAACGGAAGGTAAGTGAACGGGGATTTAATATGACTATGAACGTTATGTATGAGTCAGTTGAACTCATACATAGAAAACGCCGACGGAGAGGGTTCCGTAGCTATTACCTTTTTGCATGCATATCAGCGAGTCGCGAATTCCCATTGTTCACAACATAAATACTATTTTCACATTATCCGTTTAAGACGGTTGGTTACATCACCTACAACATCCGTGATGTCAGCCCATTACAACTTGGTAAAGTAGGGGCCATGTCAGTGCTTTCCTGAGGTTGTGCCGGCTACACTGAACTGGATGGAAACACGAACAATTTACATAGCCGCTTCGACCGACCTCAATTTCATTGCAGTGGTATCAACCCGGACGGGTTAATCCCTACCAACCACCTAGTTAGTAATGTAAGAAGGGAAGGGACCTATAGTTTTCGTGGAATTCGAACCACGGTCAGCATAGAGGAAGGAAGGGACCCTTCCTTCCTCTATGACGGTCAACCTCCAACAACGGTCGAACGGTCACCAGTCCAAGTTGTGGTGTGCTTATGATCATGAATGACAGTAGAGCGATCGCACCACTGAGCTACCGAGGAGGCCATTTACTTCGAAATAGTGTTATGCCGTAAAGATAAGTGGCCTATGCAGTAGGATTTGTTATAAATAACGGTGCGTGGCCGAATGCTTTGGGCATCGGCTTCTCGCGATCGAATCCACACGCGGCGTGTACCAATGAGTTTTTTCTGTCGAAAAAATTTACGTGCATACCTACACCTGCTGCTTCACCGTTCGGAACCGGTGTAAAACTGTAGGTCCCTTCCCTTGCCCCTTACTAGGTGGTAGGCTCAAATTGTAGCCGACTGGGTTGGTACCACCGTACTGGATGTAAGATGGCCGCATATCAGCCTCGGTTGTGTTCTCCTCTAGTCCAGTATAGCCAGCAATCCAGGGAAGTCTCCGGTATGGCACCTACCTTCTCGTAGGTGATATTGGCTGGTCGGAGCATGCGCTTTGGCCCCTCCGACTCAGCCAAGCATAAACGGGATTACATAAAAAAAAATAGAAATAATTAAGTAATAGGGCCCGTACAGGATACGGAAGCCTAAAAAGGGATGTTTATGTACAAAACAATACTAGTACCAATCTGCATATATGTAGGTGCACTAATACCCTTTGTTTAACTGCCTACGGTAAAACCAGGGTCGATACATGTTATCTTGAATAAAAAATATGATATTTGCGTGCCGGAAAGCTGTTTCGTCGCCAACAGAAAATACACTGAGGCAGGTCAGTAAAGCGTGTATGCAAATGTGCCCGTATATTACACGTACGGCAATCAATCATTAATCATTCATTTCATTAGTCATACTAATGTTGTACACGGGCGGGATATTTCGTGTACGAATGCATGCGTCGTCCTTTAGTTTTTTTTTTTTTTTTTTATGGAAACTGGCACGGTTGGCTTACATCACCTACAACATCCATGATGTCAGCCCATAACACCGGGTGAACTTGGTGCCACGTCAGTGCCTCCCCTCGGTCGTGCCGGCTACACTGAACTGGACGGAAAACACAAACTATTTACATAGCCGTTTCGAACGACCTTTCATTCAGTGCGGTGGTACCAACCCGGGCGGGTTAAACCCTACCACTTAGTAATATAAGAAGCGAGTCATATCCCTTAGTCGCCTTTTACGACATACACGGGGAGAGATGCAGTGGGGCTATTCTTTTAAAGTACCGGCCCCACACGGTACAATTTTAGTACGGATTTCATGTAGTTTAGTCATGTTTCATCGATCACACGTGCACATACATTATTATTATTAATCATCTGTATTAATTTATGTACTTGCAAGTTGACCTGATTTATAGTGTAATTAGTATAATTTTATTCACCTAATGTAAATAAATTATAATTTTTCCAAAAAAACCACGTTTTCAGCATGTTTTACATTAATAGCAAAAAATTACTTGAAAAAACTCTGAAATAAAAAACTATTTCAAAACATTTTAAAACCGCCTTCAAAAATGTATGAAATAAAAAAATCGAACCCTAGAGTTGAAGGCGGGGCGTTAAAGCAAGCAAAAATGATACGTGAAAGAAAACATGAGTGGATGATATCCTTTGTGATTTGTGTAGCCTTCTTTAGCACCGCCTTCAACTCTAGGGTTCGATTTTTTTTATTTAATACATTTTTGAAGGCGGTTTTTATATTTTTTTAAATCGTTTTTTATTTATATTATGTCGTTGACCCCAAAATGTCCAAGGCAAAATAATAAAACAAAGCATTAACATCATAGGGAAATAGTCGTCAGTGTCGGCACTCACGGTTGATAAGCAAAAATCACTCGCTAGGTTCACGTCAAATCGCTATTCACTCCAGGCCCAAAAATCACGGGGTCCCCGTATAGACGTTTACACATCAATAAAGCGAAAGTATAAATGAAAAGAAAATCATGTTGCAACATTAATAATTTTCTCTCTCGCAGCAGACCCCCTGCGAAGTGAACAAATGGGTAGTAGCAGTATTACAAATTACCGTTGCGCCATAGGAGCAGGTACTGCCTGCAGGCAGGCAGCGGGCAGTCACGATTACAAGCCATGTTATAAAATACTGTAGGATCTTCTTCACGCCCATAATAAATAATCACGAGACTAAAAGGAGAGAATTGACAAAACAAAGCCATGTGGAGACGATTCTTAGAATTACAATGATAACATTTTGAAATCATGCATGACTTATGAAATCTTACTTCTCTGGTGAAATAGTGTAGATATACACAGGGTGTTAACGACTGACAAGGTCTAACTAGTATGAACGACAAACTGTATTAAATTGGTGAAAATAATTAGAAAGATTAGAAAGATAGGCAGAAATAAAGATAGCAGGTGGAACATTATGGTGTGAGGGATAAAGAGTTGCACCTTTGAAAATCATATTAAAGTAACAGAAAACAGATGTGATGTCAATGGCAATAAGTCAGGGGAAGAACCGATTTCTATAGGAGTTCCTCAAGGCTCCGTACTGGGACCATTTATTTTTTAATTTATGTCAATGATATTTCTACTTGCATTAAAGATAATATTGAGCTAATAATATTTGCCGATGATATACTAGTATTAGTAGTTTGAAAAAACAAAAATGTTACTGAATTACGTCAGTCCTTTGTAGCTGTAATACAATATTAAAGATGGGGTTTTGATTCTAATAAGCTTTTACTCAATGCAAATAAAAACAAATGTTATGTACTTTGCACTTGGAACTCACAGACGTATTGTTAACGAAGAAATTTTGAAAACTGCAGAAGAACTCACATTATATACATATCTACAATGCAATAACCTTTTTAGGTGTAATATTTGACCGCACCTTTTAACTTGGAAACCTCACATAGATGCGCTACTATATTTGTATTGGAAAGGAATAAAGTATATTCTATTATATTCTAAGAAAATCAAGGACTCTTGTAGAAATTTATTTCATAAAGTAGGAATCATTCCAGTGTATATTTATCAAAATATCTGCTATGCCAGGAAATATGTGCAAAACGCAGTCAGCGCGTACGTTCGTGGCCTCCGGCAGGAAAGCGAGAATGGAATGTATTAGTGTTGTGAATCAATTTCTGAAAGTAACGACATTTACGAAACAACTTTTTTATTTATGGCATTAAATTATTTATCTAATAAAGTTCTATTGCGTGGTTGAAGTACGAAGACAAAACAGGGATAATCGTTTAAAGATCTATCGGCCTCCGCCCGCAGAGGCCACGAACGTGCGCGCTAACAGATTAGAAATTAGGTGTCCTAATAGAATAGACAGACAACGGATCTCCACTTGCGACGATCCAGCCAGACACACCTCCGGTCACGATTCTTCTAGAACGCAAATCCCAGCCCAATGACTATATCTTCATTAAAATTCATGCGGAATCATTCGCAAATATTATTCTATTGCCGGCGCGGCGGAGATGTGACGACAAAGGAACTAACTGCTCAGGAACAGGAGGTCAGATTAATGCGAGTTCACTGCCGGGTGCGCGGCGCACGCGCAGTATGGAGGCGCAGCTTTCAGCTACAGGCTCATTTTCCTTTTTCTTCTAGATTTTAATTTTTTAGGTTTCCGTATCCGCACGGGATAATAAGATGCTATGAATAGATTAGTACATATTCACGTTAAATAATAGATGGCGCCACAGTTAGTTTCCATTGAAGACAGACAAAAGATAGACGGATATGGTTATACGGATTACGGTCATAGATACGGACGGATTTGACAGGTATGGTATAGCGGATCTACGGAACCCTCCGTGCGCGAGTAAAACTCGCGCTTGACCGATTTTTTTACTTGCTGGTAGCACGCATATAAGTCTCACAACGTACAATAATTATATAAACCATTTCTGTCTATTTTTTGAGCAATAAATTATTTCTTTCGTTCTAGTATAGTATGTATGTATTTATGTATGCATGTATGTATGTATCATACTTCGAACCGCTCTTCCGGTAGACAGGCGTACACAAGCTGCAGTCCACTCCTGAGTTTTATCTAGTTCCCTCCCTACGTAGTTACTATAACCACTGCTTGGCCTAGTTATGGTCTGCGTTTCTGGAAAGTGACCAACAGGTAATGAACTCTGACTGTAACAGAATCACGTCAGTGCATGCGTTAATCGTTTTCCCAGCAATTAATTCCAATTATTTGGAGTCAATGTGGGGGACCCCGTATATGTAGGTCGCCTCCCTTACCTTACTGGGTGGTAGGGTTTAACCCGTCCGTATCGGTACCACCGCACTGAATGAAAGGTCGGTCGAAGCGGCTATGTAAATAGTTCGTGTAATCCGTTCAGCTCAGTGTAGCCGGCACGATCAAAAGGAATCATTGACATGGCACCTAGTTCACCAAGTTGTTATGGGCTGACATCACGGATGTGCCAACCGTGGCAGTTTCAATTTTTTTTTTTATGTAATCCGGTATGGTTGGCTGAGTCGGAGGGGCCAAAGCGCATGCTCCGACCAGCCAATATCACCTCCAAGAAGTAGGTGCCATACCGGAGACTTCCCTGGATTGCTGGCTATACTGGACTAGAGGAGAACACAACCGAGGCTGCTATGCGGCCATCTTACATCCAGTACGGTGGTACCAACCCAATCGGCTACAATTTGAGCCTACCACCTAGTAAGGGGCAAGGGAAGGGACCTACAGTTTTACACCGGTTCCGAACGGTGAAGCAGCAGGTGTAGGTATGCACGTAAATTTTTTCGTCAGAAAAAACTCATTGGTACACGGCCGGATTCGAACCGCGGACCTCTCGCATGAAAAGCCGATGCCCAAACCACTCGGCCACCCGCCGCTTGAACCTTTCCATAAGAAAAAAAAACAAAATCCTTCCCTATAACCACGCCTTTATCGAAGACTTCATAGATCCCGATTCCCGAATAGTCGACGCGCGGTCGTTAGAGCCATAAATTAATCAACACAGGAGTTGGAAGTCGCGTGGGAGAGCAGTTCCGCATCCTGTCCCTGAACGCTGCCGAATTGTCCTGCGCAGCGCCAGCGGCGCGGGTGTCGAACACGCGATCCTTGCCCCCGCGTCACCTCCGTCCGCCGAACAAAGCAATATGAAGAAAAAAGGAAATAATCGTAGAAGGTTTATATGTGTAAGTTTTGTTGTTTTCGCCATCTATTTTCAGCTTTGTTTCGAGATGTAGCAAGTAGCAACAGAATTTTTGTACAACATTTTGTACGCTATTGCAGTGGAGACGATGGTGGAGACAATGGCAACCAAACGGCGTTCCATGTTCGAGCACCCGTCCACCCCAGCGGTTATCGAGGCTGAGACAGATGTGCCCATCACACAGCCCATGGATACCACAGCCAGTTCAGCATGCTAATTTTCTTAGCAATGTCGACTATGTAATGTATGTATGTATGTATATCGGCGAGCTTAATGCCGCGAGACGTTCTATTCTAACTATTTTGGTTCTTTTTGTCGTATTTAGCTCGGTATTTAGTTAGTAGCTTTTGCCCGCGGCTTCGCTCGCGTGAAATTCGTATTTAAAAAGTAAGTAAGTAAGCCCGCTAACCCTACCGTACCTTTATTTTGGCGCGCGGAACAATTCGGTTTGCATGAGAGTCACATCTTAGCGTAACCGGAACTGAATTGTATTTAGTTTAGTTTACTTTGTGCCGTATAGTAAAATGTGCTTGCACGAAGTTTCGTCGAATTTGGATGATCGGTTTAAGAGTTATGGAGAAACATACATACATACAGAAAAGATTTCTAAAAATCATCAATTTAGTTTTAGTATCATACATAGAGTCTACAAACGCAATATCTCATAAAACAAAGTAACTTACTCCATGACCATCTCTCACAGATTTATTCTTAGTATTGATTGATTATAGATTTTAGTGATCAGAGAAATACCCACAGCGTTGCAATTTCCACAGCTCGCTGAGCGAATGTCTGTACTCGATTATCTCATCAAACTTATAGAATTGTAACAAGAAAACGAAATAGCCAAGCACAAAATGATTATCAAATCGATATGACACAGATTCTAGAAACAGGCCGCCACCAGCACAATCACATCTCCGGCAACAGTAAATCAGATCGGAAGATCTATAACGAAATGTTTCAATAAGATAGTGTTTTTACGAGATGCAAGAGCATGCTACATTTATGTCGTCATTCGAACAGTAATGGCTGTTGCATTGGGTGACATTTATGTTCACTTTTAATGGCCATTTTATGGCTTTATGACGCGCATCAATCTTTAACTTCTATAAATAATCGTAGATCAGTCAGAAGGATGTCAATGGATGCACTAATGAAGTTGGCAGTAGTACATAATTGATATTTTTAACCGCATTCAAATAAGATAAGGTCCTCGATTTGTTGGAATATTTTTATTTTATGTATGTTCAGTGATAATTCCACGTGGACCTATTTTGATAATTATTTTTTTATTAGAAAGGGGTTGCCTTAGGGGTGGCCCCAAATAAATTTGGTAAAGTTCTGATGTTAGTATCCATGAGAAGCATGTGCATGACAAATGGGCGAATAATTCAATACTACTATATTTATTTTTGCAAAAACTAACTGTTGACGAGTAATGACGAGTAATATAACGAACGACCAGCCTGTAGCTACGTCATATTTTTTTATATATGTGAACTTTATTTATTACGATAAATAAATACAATACAATACATACCTACATAAATTATTCGTAATGATGATACTTGATTCCTATATAGCTATACGTACCCACATAAATACAATTAAATATAGTTATTTCAGGAAACTATTACGCTACTTGTCAAATCCGATCGTGCTATTCGAATTTCAAATATATAAAACCACAAAAAAGTTCATTGAACTTACCATAAGCGTTTGATAACCGTACACAATCGTCCAAAACAAACTGTAAAAAGAGTTCCACCTTGAACACTTTATTTCCACACCAAAAGTTCACACTAATTTGCACGCTATGTTCACGTAAACACTCAACCAACACACGAGACACAGACGATTGCTCCTCACATATGCTTTTACCTAAGTGTTCAATTGACAATTTGCTCCAAAGGTAGAGATGATAAATGAGTCAATTGACATGACAAGTCATCGATACTTAATCTAATCGAAATTATCGCGAACATTTGGGATACAAAGAATTCAAAAGGCATAGAACTGATACTGCATCAGATTGCAAAAAAATTTACAACGTCCGTAACATAATCTACAAACGCACACAATAATTCGCATCAGACTGCTCGTAATACGCGTGCTGACAAAGATTTATGTGTCAGTTCCTTGATACAATTGTCAATACATTGCACTTGGTCAAGGCAACATCAATACTAATAATAAATCTGTAAGGGATGGTCATGGAGTAAGTTATTTTATTTTATGAGATACTGCGTTATGTATGATACTAAAAATAAATAGATGATTTTTAGAAATATTTTCTGTATGCATCCTCCATAACTCTTAAACTGATCATCTGAATTCGTTGAAACGTATTACAAACACATTTTAGTGGACGGGACACAGGATAGGGTTCAAAATTCAGTTCCGGTTACGCTAAGATGCGGCTCTCAAACAAACCGAATTGTTCCCCGCGCCGAAATAAAGTTACGTTAGTGGGCTTACTTTCTTTCTTCTTTTTAAATACGAATTTCACGCGAGCGAAGCCGCGGGCAAACGCTAGTAATATATAAACTCGTCTGCAGACAAGAAAACTCTTCTGCAGTAACGTACTCAAATGGTCTGTGTGATCGATCGCAGACCAGTTGGTAGGTTAGACGGGAAAGGAGGCGTGGTCGGCGAACCGAAAATTAAGTACAGGTTCCCTTATTTCATACTGGGAGCGATATCGCATGGCTCAGGCAGGGCAGATGATCGGTCGCAGTAGAAACATATTTGACAAAGTAAAATCGTCGTCATGGTTTCATTACAAGTTCACTAGTAATCAGCCTACCCCTTATTTCGTACGTGTAACAAAGATATGCGTATCGTTCCTTCCAGATTGTATATTTTTTAAACTTCATATTTGTGCACATCATTCATAACTTAACTTGCTTGACGAGCTGATACCTTGTCTATCCTGTTGAATTCTTTATAGTTACATACACTAATATTCCGGTTAAAGGAAGTGAAGTTACTAGTACGGTATAATAATGCGTCATCTCTTATCGGCGTCCTTTTGTGAGCTGTCTAAATAAAAGTGTTTTGTCACCGATTAGATAAAATTATAGCGTTTTATCAACTGCAAATAGGTAAGTAGGTAAATAAATAGCAAACATTTTGCTTAACGACTAGATACTTAGTACATGTTTTAGATACATACATAAAATCACACACGCTGAATCCCGACAATTGGGGTAAGCACAGTAATAGATAGAAAAATAGATAGATAATTCTTTATTGCTCCACAAATATTTCACAAGAATAATACAATGAATACAGTTACATGAGGTGCAAAGGCGGACTTGTCCCTTAAAGAGATTTCTTGTGTAAAAAATGGAATGTAGGTAGTAGCAAAGATAAGATGTGACAATTTTTTATTTAAAAATACATATAAGGATTTATGAAAGCCTGAAAAATATAATTATATTTATATAAGTAATACTACGTAAGAATAAATAGGAATCGATGTTGTGCTGCAAGAACTCTGGTAAATTCCAGCGCAACACCGAAAACCACGTTTCGCAAAGTATTCGAATAAGATTCAATAGATCAAGCAGCAAGTAAGGCACGAAGACCCACCTGCTGCACGACTCGGTGGAAGTACCGTGCCATGGTGAGAGGTGGAGAACCTGTCGCCCTTTAGCGCGGCATCTTGTCCTTATCCCTTGGTCGCCTTTTACGACATGCATGGGGAAAGATGCAGTGGGGTTATTCTTTTTAATTAGCGGCCCCACACGGTACAATTTATTTTTATTTTATTTCATTTTCAAAACTTACAGCTAGATCAGCACAAATACAAAATGCCTTAATTAATTAAAAGTAAGTCAATTTTAATTCTCCAAATCCAAAAACCTTTGTACTTAGCTACGATCTTCAGGATGAAGGTGTGCATGTGTGAGTGACGGCGTGTGCAAGAGTGTGGGTGTGTGAGGGAAGGTGAGGGGGTGTGAGTTGTAGGAAGAAAGGTGAGTTATTGATAATATTTTTAATATTATATTATTGAAATTCTTTTACAAGTGGGACTACGAAATCAAGCCGAATGCAGTGGTCCCGTACCGCTGAAGGCCGGCAGGACGGGAGGAAAATTGGAGAGGCTTGTGTCCAGCAGTGGACGCTAACACGCGGACTAATTATCTTACATTCAAGTTATCTAGTGTTCTAGAAATAATGACGACGGGAAGGAATCCGTACACCCGCAACGTCATAAAAAAACCCCGACCCTTAAAAAGTCAACGGAGCAAACACGACAAACGGAACAAAGTGAAACGGAAATTACTTTTGACTTTTTAAGGGTCGGGGATTTTTTAAACTTGTAATTTAACTTTTATTTCAAGCTTTTAAAAAACCGCATGCAAATCGGTCCACTTTTTAAGATAATTATTTTTTAATTTAATTATATTATCGATTACTTTAATTACTTGATTACTTGATTACAAACATAGCTAAGAACCATCCCGATTAAACCAGTTTTCTAATAAAAAAAACCGTATCCAAATCGTTTGGGAGCTACGATGCCACCGACAGACACACCCTTCACATACACACACACGTTAAACTTATATATAACAGACCTCTTTGTGCGTCGGGGGTTAATGAGACGCATGTCGTGTTTAACGCGAACGTATATTTAGATGATATGATATGATTGATATAACTTTAGAACGTCTCAACCAATGTAAATGCGGTTTTTATCAATGTAATCTGATAGCTATGTTTGTACAGCTATTTACAGTAGGTACGTGCCAAACTTTACTGCACCTCGTATGTATGATGGATGACATTTCCATGTCCACAAGCTTTGTGAATTTTTTTTTTATGTAATTAAGCTATTAAAATAAAAAGGATTTTCTTATATTTACCCTAAAGTTCCCCGAAATTCTTCTCGCCAAATTAATGCTCGATCTTCTTATCATCTTGAACGCATTCTCTGGCCCCATCTTTATAGATTTTATCAAGTAAGTTTTTATCAATAATATTTTAATATTTCGCAACCAATGTTCATCAATTGTTCAATACTTTCACCTCACTCATTAAAATTTCACTCGCGAGTTTTATATACGTATTAAAACGACACAATTAATTCCACAATTTTAACAAGGAAAATGCGACCGACTGGGACAAATGCAATTTAATAATTGACAATAAAATAATGTTAATTGTAACGTTGTGTATGTGACAATATGACTAAGCTAAGCAAACGTTTGAGGGAATTCACATTAGTCCTTAAGTCCCATTGTTACGTTGTTTTATTTTTGTGACGTTTCATGAATAGTTGTAAATTGAATCACTACAAAGAGGTGACTTTTGTCATGTCCACGAAATCGTTAGTTACATACAGACCACCGAAACAATACTTCACTGCTGTGTTACAGACCGACAGACATACGAGACCACCGGCCTGGCGCACCAACACAATTCCATTTTAGGGTTCCGTATCCGGTACGGGACCATATTACTAAGCCTACGCGCCGTCTGTCTGTCCGTCTGTCCGTTCGGCCGTCTGTCCGAGGGCTGTATCTCTTGAACCGTAATAGGTAGCCCGTTGAAAATTTCACAGAATATGTGTGAACCGATATAACATGTGTAGCCGATATAACAACAAATTATAAAAATAAGAAAAAGTAAAAAATTCATGGGGGTTCCCATAGAAGAACCAAAAAGTGTATGCGCGCGCGCCATGTACCGAATAGAGTGTGAAGCATTTTAACTAATCATGACATAACTAATATGAAGTATTTCATAACACGCCATAGATGGCGTGAGTGGCGCTAACCATGACATGGCGATACGGAACCCTCGGTGCGCGAGTTCGACTCCCACTTGTTGCTAGGTGGCAGGCTCAAATTGTAGCCGACTGGGTTGTACCACCGTACTGAACGTAAGATAAGAGGGCCGCATAGCAGCCTCGACTATATGTTCTCCTCTAGTAAGTATAGCCAGCAATCCAAAGGGATATGTTTGGAAAAGCGGGAAAAGCTGTTTGGAAATGTGGGAAACCTGTTTGGAAATGCGGGAAAGGCTGTTTGAAAATGCGGAATTTGTTTGGAAATGCGGGAAAAGCTGTTTGGAAATGCGGGAAAATATGTTTGAAAATGTGGGTAAATCTGTTTGGAAATGCGGAAATATCTGTTTGAAAATGCGGGAAAAGCTGTTTGGAAATCCGGGAAAAGCAATTTGGTTATATATATTATAAGGTATAAAATTTACATGACAATATATTGCATGCGAACAATGAAATTGTATTCCTTTAAGACAATAGGTGTGTACTTACCTACTCGATCGAATCACAATTGAATGAAATTCTTCTACGGTTAGTTCGTTCATTGTTCATTCACGTACGCAGCGCCTGCCATAGTCAATTTGTGGTTTAAGTTATCTATCACAAATACCTAATTAATAATAACAGTTTATGCATGTTATTAATGTGAGGTGTCCTTAAAACTTTCAACAGCTTGTAAAGATACAATTTCAACAGATTGCAAATGTATTTAATTGCAAATTCTTTTTGCCTATTTTACTAAGCCTATACGCGGCCGTCTGTCTGTCTGTCTGTCTGTCCTACTGCTGCTGTATCTTTGGAACCGTAATAGCTAGCCTGTTGAAAATTTCACAGATATTTTCTCACGTTACTGTCTCGCTCAATAACTTCCACAAATTCGAAAGGCATAAAGCCTCTTAGGCCCACTTGCACCAACACGAGTTTAGAGTTAAGTAGCGAGTTATGGATTTAAACGCGGTTCCCACAGTCAAAGGGTGCCAGCTTAACGAGTTAAACTGGTTTATATCGTTAAATTTGTGTTGGTGCAAGTGGGCCTTAAACTGGTAAACTAGCTGAAGGTTGGTCCCTCCCTACAGGCTATTGTGAACTTTCTCATCATATCAGTGTCAGGATCGTGGCACGTGGAGATCCGTGTCTCTGCCTACCCCACCGGGAAACAGGCGTGACGCATGTATGTATGTATGTATGTACGAAGCACGCACTTCCCTTTGGCTTTGCCGCAGTCGGGATAAATACGCAGTTTGATTGAATATTTCAAGGTGCATTTTGGCTCCAGTCAGACAACCAGTGATGGCCTAACGTCGTTCTTGCAAGAAGCCGCAGCTTACAATCCAGGTGTGTATAAAAGTACGGCAGGTTTTTGGAATTTTGTAGAACATATGTGATATCTACACTTCGGTGAAGGAAAACACGGTGAATAAATCGGTACACTAAGAAATGCTGAAGTGTAAGAAAATCGATCATACATAACACGACAATGTTGGTATGCCGGCCAAACCTTCTGCACACTATAGCCGATATTACATTTAAAATGTTGCCAGTTTTCAGTTACTTGTACAGAAGCGGCCAAGTGCGAGTCGGATTCGCGCACCGAGGTTTCAGCACCACAAAAAAAACCGTTTAAAAACACGCTTCTTTTTGTATGATAAATTTTTTACTTTTTCTATTTTTTATTATTTGTTATGTCCGCAATAATAACACATATTCTGTGAAAATTTCAACCGCCTACCTATTACGGTTGTTTCAAAGATACAGCAGTAGGATAGATAGACAGACCGACAGACAGACGGTGGCGGTGTAGGCCTAGCAACAGGCTTCCCGTACGGGGTATGAAAACCTAAAAAAACAAAAAGTAAAAAATTCTGGGGAGTCCCCATACATACAATTTATCTTAAGAGCGCCATCTACCGAATGATTATTTAACTATTAAACATCATTTAAACTACAAAAGTATAATCGGTCACCGAGAGATGGCTTGGAGGATGCGAAGGACTCAATATTAGATAGATAGATAGATAGAACAGAAATATTTTTACTCCATTGTAAAAAATTTCACAGAATATGTGTTATTATGGTGGATATAACAAGAAATAATAAAATGTAGAAAAGGTAAAAAATTAAGGGAGGTTCACATACAAGAAACGTGTTTTTTTCTCAAAGTATTTTTTTTCTTGTGGTGCGGAAACCTAGGTGCGCGAGTCCGACTAGCACTTGGCCGGTTTTTAAATGTAATCTCGACCTGAGGCAGTAAGATTGAAATAGTAAGCTTTGATATTGCATTACCGGTCGTCGCAGTCATAACAACTATGTTATACAGGCTTTGGATATTGCGTTTCGGGTTTAAAAGTCATTGCACTTCGTGTAAAATTATAAACATTCATTTTCAATAGTGTAAATTATTATGGATTATTGATCATGGATTTGCTGTAAACACAGAGCAAAACGTGCCACAGCCGGTCTGGGACGACGACGGCCACTGTTTGCTGTTCTGTGGCTGTAGCAATCATACTGGCTAATTTGACCTGAAATAAGTTTGTGTAATAAAATTACAACTTGGTTCGGGTTATAAAAATGTTCTGAAAAACATATATACTATATATTATAAAAATAACAAATTCAAAAAAAGAAAAAAAAACATTTGGAGATGCTGGGACTTGAACCCAGGACTTTCAGCATGCGAAGCAGACACTCTACCACTGAGTTACATCCCCGGCTGACGAGTGATGCGAATTTATCTTTCACATCTATTGCATTTGATACTAACTTTATATAGGTATCTATATCTATATAACTTTATATAATCTTTGCACAAAACATATCAATATCATCAATACTAATACTAATAATAAATCTGTAAAGGATGGTCGTGCAGTAAGTTACTTTGTTTTATGAGATACTGCGTTTGTAGTCTGTATTGACAATTTTTAAACTAAATTAACGATTTTTAGAAATATTTCTGTATGTATGTATGTATGTATGTTCCTCCATAACTCTTAAACCGATCATCCGAATTCAATGAAAATTAACAGGCACATTTAACTATAGGCTAGGCTAAATAAAATTCAGTTCCGGTTACGATGTGGATGATAAGATGTGGCTCTCATACAAACCGAATTATTCCGCGCGCCGAAATAAAGGTACGGTGGGCTTACTTACTTTCTTCTTTTTAAATACGAATTTCACACGAGCGAAGCCGCGGACATAAGCTAGTACAACATATAATACAATAATAAATAACATAAATCAAAACTATGTCAAACTTAGCGTTGAGTACCTACTTAGAAACGGGAACGCAGACGACGACGACACGGCGCCACTCAAACCGCAGAACTATCAATGACGGAGAGTAATAATTATAATTAAATTGACGTATTACTATTTCGCACTGCTTGTAGTTGGCCGAAGTTGTCTGAATTCCTGGTAATGAGTTACGTAAGCTGTTGAAACTATTGTCTCGCTAAATTGGGTCAAACTGCGCTATCTAGAACCAGATAATGTTGCTGGTCTAGCGGCCGATCTCACCACCTTCGGATAAAATCAGTGGACAAAATGTATCTAGACGGGCGGGTGGCCGAGTGGTCTGGGCGTCGTCGGCTTCTCTTACGAGAGGTCCGAGGTTCGAATTCAACCAGCGCGGCGGCGTCTACCAATGCCGCAATGCAAACAAATTATATGCATACCTTCACCCACTGCTCCATGGTTTGGATTCCATGTAAAAATGTAGGTCCATTGGGTTGACTGGAGGAAATTGCATAAGGCAATAAGCCCGCCCTTGCCACACAGTATTATTTATTCGTTTATTTACACATTTTTTCTTTTTTTATATTAATTTTACAAATAAAACCTAAATCTAAAATTAATACAAAATAACAAAATGGAATTTCCACCACCGGCGGCGGCCGGCGACGGGGCGAACCCAGGCTACCGATGGTCGGACCCGAGAGAGAGAAACCTCCGGACAATTCGAGCGGTGTCGAGCAAGACCGCCTTCTGCATCTGACCCTTGATCCAAGCAAGTGGCTCTAGCGAGAGCCTCTTGAGATGATGGTCGAGGCTCTTCGCTATCAGCCCATGCGCAGACACGACTATGGGCACAACGATCGTCGAGTCCACGGGCCACATGTCGGTAACCTCGTGAGACAGATCGATGTATTTTAACATCTTGTCTTTTTCTGCCTTCACAAGGTTCTCGTCATGCGGCACCGCAACTACAACAACTGCCGCCCACGAAACGAACTCAAATCTCTGTGCTGACGCCTCCACAGCTATCGATGTTTGTTTGTCATGTCAAATGTATGAGAAATGTAACTTATATATAACCGACAGACAAATGTTAACTGCGACTTAATCGGAAGTGGTCGAATCAGCCCTATGTACTAGCTTTGAACGGTTAATAAATTTAATTTCAACTGTCAATAAAGTTAATTATAGTGAGCTGTGTGTGATACAGAATCCTTATATTAATTTAGTCTACTGTTCCCATTTTTGCTCGTTAGGGGGTGAATTTTTAACCCCCTTAAAAGATTTAAACTACTTTTCAATCGTTTCAAAATTACACCTGTGCTGTATATGTATGTCAAAAACCGTAGTTCTAACTCAACAAGCATTATGGGATACGACGGTTTATAAAATTCATCCCATAATCCAGTTTCGACCCTTGGTATTAATTTATTAATTGCAAGGGTCGGAATGATCGGAGGAGGAATTAATTCATTAACTCAGAATCATTCCAAAGTTTTTAGGCATTCATATAGGGGAGCCTTTCTAAGTATAAATCAAATACGCTGTTCGTCTATTCATCTGTCATTCATTATGTCACGCACGAGCTCATTGGAGCAAACCCACAGAGCATGAAATGCGCGCGCCCGCCCCTACTAGAGGCGCCGTGAGCGCGATTTCTCTACAACGCCGTTGAAGCCTGTGGGCGTGGCCTATGACTTACATATGTGTGTTGTGCGTGTGCATTTGTTTTGTGCGTGTGCCTAACTTGCTCCTCTTTGTGTGTAGTGTCGATACTAGCACACACACACACATACGAAGCGCTAGCAGCTCAGCGTACGGTTATTGGGTTTCAAATATCATCGCTTAGGGCGCCTCTAGTAGGGGGCGCGGGCGGTAGGTATTTGATGCTCTGTGGTTAAAACATAACGGCTATAAGACCATTTTCCTCTTTGCTATAAGTAACCATAGATAAGATCCGCACACAATACACATTGATTTTGAAAAGCAACAGTGGATTTAAAATTTAAAATTTAGAAGGCGAAGCAGCATCGAACGGTCCTTCCACCGAGACGTGTAGCGGGTGGGTTTTTTACTGCTTGATAGTTCTTTGCTAAATGTGGTGGTCAGCGTTGTGCTGTAATTTACAAGAGTACTTGAAGCACAACACCAACTACTCTCCTTACCCCGATTGGGTAGGGTATGTATGTACTTATGTAGTATTTTATTTTTGTTATACATATAAGAAATAATATTTTGATTCAAAAGGACTCTTAAACAAAGCTATAGGTAGATATTACCGTGACAACCTTTGAAGCCAACAAACCGCAACAAAGCTAAGTCCTAGCTTCAGTTACGTGACACTTTCACTGAAGGTCGGCGAATGGCAAAGAATTTAAGTTACAAAGGGCTTGTTGGGCCTGAAATTTACAACATTATTTTAGCAATTGAAGTTCATATTTCAAGGACTAAGAGGTTGTAGCATTAACAACGGACTAGAGAGAAAATTACAAATAGGTACCTATATAAAATTAAACCTGCCAAGTGCGAGTCGGACTCGCGCACCGAGGTTTCCGCACCACAAAAAAAAACGTTAAAAAAACAAGTTTCTTGTTGGTGCCATACCAGAGACTACCCTGGGTTGCTGGCTATACTGGACTATAGGAGAACACAACCGAGGCTGCAATGCGGTCATCTTACATCCAGTACGATGGTATCAACCCAGTCGGCTACAATTTGAGCCTACCACCTAGTAAGGGGCAAGGAAATACATATACCCAAGTAAAAAAATTGCGCTTAATGAATACATGTTATGTTACAGCTAATGAAATGAAGTTAGTTTAGAGAAGGGGGACCGAAAAATTGATGTTATGTTACATATAATAAAAAAATATTTTTCATTTCATTTTAAACATCAAAATTAACTTTGTTAATCAGATAATTTCAGTAAAAGATTCACAGTAACAAAATATTTTTTTTATATTGATATTATTCATAAAATGTACTTACACAGATTAATTCCTATATTTCGACCCATGTCGTCTTCAGTGAAAATTATTATATACAACCTGTGTACATTTTATGAATAATATCAATATAAAAAATTTATTTCAAACAAATAATTTGTAAATAAAAATAATTTATTATCAACAGTAACAAAATGTAATAAAATACCTGCATCCATAGAGATGTATCAATTAAGTTCTCGAAGGCGCAGGCGGCCTCTCTAGGACGAAAGAATCGTGAAAATAAAACCGAAACTAATGACTTGAACGCACGACACGAACGACCACATAACTCGCTCGACATTAAGGGCCCATAGCAGGAACATGCATATAACAACAAACAACTAAAGCTTGAACAGAAGTGGCACCTAGTTTACGCAGGAACAAGGAGAAATGCTGGGTACGGCAGCCATCACTGCGCTGGCCAGCGACATCTGTGAGAGTCTTTTGAAGTCGAACCATTGTATAAGTTGAAAGGAATATCACATAAATGTCGCTTTCCCGATGGAAATTAAATTAATAATTTAATTTTTATATACAAAGCGTAAGAAGCTATGCTTCTGTCGGATGTTCTACGACACATCACTTTTTTTTAACCCCCGACGAAAATATAGGGGTGTTATAAGTTTGACGTGTGTGTGTATGTGTGCTTCATATAGCCCTTGTGGGGACTTAGATATGAGTACACGCGCTCATACGGGGACGAGGGCACTGTGGGAACGTCCCCATAATTTTTCTCATTTATTTTACCATTTTTCCCGTAATTTACGGAAACAATTATGTATGTTGGCAATTTTTGTGGGAATTCTGAGTGGGTAAAAAAATGTCCCCACAAAGGTGTTTTTGTCTGAGAGTGTTTAAAACTATTTCGAAATTTTTCGCCACCAGGGCGGCGCTGACATCAATTTCACACACCGTGTGTATACATATAAATTTCCATAAAAAAAAATTGTCCATTCTATCTAGATATTTGTCTTTGTTCTGAGAGAACGGCAATTTTATCAAGACTGTTTTATTTGTTCTCAAGAATTTATAAGAGAGCTCGCCTTAGATTGTATCAGAAAGCGTTCGGAATTACGACGATAAAATCTAGGAAAGCGTTTATAATTATACTGGGGGTGGAACGAGAGTTGAGCCGTGTGTGGAACAGCACGTTTGAAACAATAGGCTCACTGCATCTCTCCCCGTGCATGTACCTAGAGGCGATTAAGGGTTATGGACACAGATCAGAGAAGTATTATTTCTGTGGTTATGGACAATATGTCGTGCTAAAGGCCGACAGGATAGCATTTGTGCCTTACTTGCAGCTTGATATTTAAAACGTTAACTATCAAGCTGCAAGTAAGGCACAAAATTCTCAATCTCATTCAATACAAATTGCTGCTACAACCAACGCATTCATAAAATACTCCCCGAGGATAGCGGAATAAATTTTAGTTCTTGCTGGTATCATTACGTTGTACGTAGTAGGTACATAACTCTGACAAATTGCATGTAATGGTCATATTTACTGGTGCGGCTACTCCTACGAGCATCCTACTTAACACATAATCTGCCAATATTACATGCCGTAAACGCTTTACAAAGAACGTTGTTATACAGAGAAAAAAAAATACGGGGTGGCAGAAGGGTAAAAATAAGCCAAGTGCGAATCGGACTCCGCACAACAACAAAATTGTTGAAAAAACACGTTTCTTGTCCCATACACTGAATTCCCGCCTGATTTTTTTAAGGTTTCAATTTTTTATTATTTATATAAGAAATATTATGTAAAAAAAAAATCATAATAACATATATTAGGTGGGTCCCGTGCCCTCAAGGTCACTGACTCTCATTAACGCACGGGGTGCAGCACGCGCGCGCGCTGTCATGAATGAGAGTCAATGACCTCAAATAATCAGCTGTTTAGATACCCAGTGGCACGTTTTCATCGTTAGAACGTAGACATACTTTGTAAAATTTCTCGAAAACTAATGCTAAAAATGAAAATTTTTTTGCTTAACTAGTTTATAATTCTGGGTATGTGCCCCTCAGTTAATATGGAAACGCCTTATATACAGGGAACCTGCTCACAGTTCATCTGCACGCTCATCATTACAGATTGTTCACGGTTATTTTACCTCTAACATTATTGTCATTGCATCTTCTCGCTAGGTTGGCATTTTTTTATGTAATCCGGTATGAGTGGCTGAGTCGGAGGGGCCAAAGCACATGCTCCGACCAGCCAATATCACCTCCGAGAAGGTAGGTGCCATACCGGAGACATCCCTGGATTGCTGGCTATACTGGACTAGAGGAGAACACAACCGAGGCTGCTATGCGGCCATCTTACATCCAGTACGGTGGTATCAACCCAGTCGGCTACAATTTGAGCCTACCACCTAATAAGGGGCAAGGGAAGGGACCTACAGTTTTATACCGGTTCCGAACGGTGAAGCAGCAGGTGTTGTAGGTATGCACGTAAATTTTTTCGTCACAAAAAAACTCAATGGTACACGCCGACAGGATTCGAACCTCGGACCTCTCGCATGAGAAGCCGATGCCCAAACCACTCGGCCACTCGCCGCCTCTATCCGGCATTACTTGCTATCAAGGACTACGGTCTTTTCTATATTATCGGTGATTATTACTACAGAAGGACTGCGTAATCGTTAGAACTAATTTGTTATTGCTAAATTGATTAAAATATTCAAATAATTCGTACAAGTAATCGTACAAACCGAATATGGTAACACGGAGGCCAGGTTAGCCAACATTATAGCGAGAAATAAAACAACTGTGAACGGTCTGTCTGTTTACATACACACTGGCCTGCCTGCCTATACCTAGGTCAAAGAAATTCATAACACAGAGATGGCATCGTCACACATCGCCTACATTTTACCTTGGTTCGTTTTAATTCGTGCAATTCATTTGAATAATCCAGAAGATACATGACAAAAATGTGACAGAAATTATATAGGGATGTCCCAAATCTCAACGTCAAGCGGGAACCAGGGAGTAGGCCAGTTTATGACTACCCAGGGAAAAATAAGAAAAAAAATCGGAGTTATATTTTGTTTTTTATGATATGAGCATTTTTGAGAAACGTTGAAAATTGACATTTTTAGGTACTACGACTTCAAATTTGCGAATATAATTGTTAAAAAAAAATTATTGGTAGCCTAAATAACTCTGCTATTGATCAGTATCCCAAACAAAACCAGAATGCCTGTAGTTTTACCAAAAAAAATATTCAGTTAATTTTTTTTCTAAAAAAATAAATGACTCAGATTTTTTTTTCTTATTTTTCCCTGGGTAGTCATAAATTGGCCTACTCCCTGGTTCCCGCTCGACGTTGAGTTTTGGGACACGGTGTATAATGTTGTTTCGTCTTATCTTCCTTATTTCTCATAGCTTTTGCCAGCGGCTTCGCTCGCATAGTCTATGTGCATCCTGACGGTCAATACTAAATGCTTAAAAAGGTTGACTGGAAGAAATCACTTGTCGTGATAAGTCCGCCTTTGCGCACTCCTCTATTTCTTGTTTCTTGCCGTGAACTGTTCTTCCTTCAATTTGTGTGCAATAAAGAGTTTCTATTCTATTCTAAATGCGTTGTGTCTTCAACTCTTCAAAGGTCGTTCCAACGAGCTAGACAGCCTAGCAACAGTCCGCAAATCTGCTCGCATGGCGCCTCACTGAGCGTGGTTTCGCGAGGAGAGGAGTTTATGGCTCTGTCGACTGTACCATTGGTCCCTCGACACAGCCACCCATGTTGGTTTAGATAAAAATAAAAATAAAATTTTGGTCAAAGAATTTTTAAAATCGGATGAGTATTTTCGGAGATTTCCTCTTACATCTAAACTTACAAACTTACAAACTTTACCTCTTTATAATATTATAGTGTAGAAGTGTAGATTATTTAATTACTTTTCTAAATTTATGCCGCTTATATAATTTACTATCCTCTGGGTGGGTGTCGACGTATGCGCAAGAGTTGGCAGAATTCATTATTGACCGAAGTATACGGTGCCGATGCTAATGATGCGCTTGCGTCGTCGGTCGGTGCTAATGACGAAGGTAATTTAGAAGACCCTGCAAACATGCAAGCTGCAACTTTGCTTAAAATATTCACAACAGATAGAGTCAGGTTTCGTCAGTATGAGATAGTTAATTAATTCAAAGCTAATAATATAAAGGATGAAGACAACAGTAGCTAACAATGGGAATTAGAGATGGGAAGGTCAAGAATATGTTTAAATTCTTATAAGAATGTTAGAACATGAAGTGAATTCATTGAATGAAATAATCAAGCATACTTCGCAGAGACAAATGGATACTACACACAAGAGCTAAACAGTACAGATTCTTTGCAGAAACTACAAATACAGCCAAGACACGCAGTGAACTTATTTCATCGATTACAATTTCGAAGACCAATGAATCTATTCATAAATCTAACAAAACTACTTTAATAAAAGAACCCATCGAGATGACAGAGATAATGTAAGTCATAACCTTCCACCTTACAGATCAGTTGAGCGCGTCGGTCATTGATCTTCAAACCCCCGAAAAGAAGCTATCACTGATTGTTTAAGCCCGTTCATTCAACCTAGTGCAGTGTAGTGTTGTTGTCTTTCATGTGAGTATGTAGGTTTAAGGCCCTGTCAACCCGTATTCACCAGTACTCCTCTTTCAAGGCGCCGCTTTCGCTGGTTGGAGTAGGATGCAACACAATCAATCAATCAAAAATTAGATTACATTTTTTTATTCCAATAGTACGGATCGAAACAAAAAAGTAAAAAGCTACGGATTTAGATATACATTCAACAAATAATATATATTTTTTCCAAAGCCTTGATTTGGTCACGTTGCCTTAAATACTTTTTTATAACTAAATTCAGACGCATGTTCATGATTTTTTTCCATCGAGCGAAGTTAATCAGATTCAGATTCAGATATTTATTTCGCCATAAAGAACACACAACAATAACAATATTTCATTGAGACATATGCATATTCAGTATGGTTCGTCATCATTTTTTATGATGTCCCGTTCAGTAGTGCAATCTATAAGGAAGAACCGGGTAAGAAACCTTACAGAGCTTTTTTTAAATATAACTTACATACTAAGTTTTCATTATGTTAAATATAACATACTATATCTAAGCAAAGAATTAAAAATACTAAGTCAAAAATATACCCATTAAAAAAGATAATAAAATACAAAACAAAGAACATAGGGTTCAGTCAAGTTATTAATAAAATTTGTGTTTATGCATATAAACAATTTGAATTATCAAAGTCAGCAGAATTTTTATTTACAGTATGAAAAAAAATCACTTAACTTATAAAATGGATTGTCTAAGAGAAATATTTTCAGGTGACTCTGGAACACATTGTCACTATTTATTGATTTTATTGTATCAGGAACATTTTCGTACAATTTGGGTCCAATCACGTCAGGGTCTTTTTCAGCCATCGCCGATTTATGCGCATTCAAATCGAATCGTGTTTTCAAAAAGCTATCGATCTGCGCTGATAGATGAAGTTTTACATATATTAAAACTGAATATGTCAGGTAAGTAGGTAACATTGGCGGTACACTTCTTGAAATTCGAGTCAGACGCAGTCTCACATCACCTTAAGTAATTTTTACATGCACATTTCAATGCATTCTTTATCAATGATTAAGTTTAGTCCGCAGCTCCACTAGCCGACTTGTCGGATTTGGATTCGCCACATGTCGCGCTTACTATAAAAAAAAATCTCTGCGTCAAATAGTTTAGAATTGATAGTTCGATTACGTGATACGTAGGGTGTCAGCCTCGGTAGCTCAGTGGTGCGGTCTATCGACTGTCGATCGGGACATAAGCACATCTGAGCGCGGTCAGTGGATGGATGAGTGACCGCTCGACCGTTGGAGGCTGACCGTGGATTGGTTTCCAAGTAAAACTGTAGGTTCCTCCCTTTCTTACCTTACTAGGTGGTAGGGTTTAACCCACCCGGGTTGGTAACACCGCGCCGAGGACGTAGAGTACGCTATATTTTGTCACCCCCTTGCTATTGGAAAGCCCTAAAGAGACAGCCGTTCACATACGGATGTCTCTTTCGAATCCGGTGTGCGCTTTTTTATGTTAGTTAAAAGTAGATAGTTCAAACTGTTTTATAGGTTAGGTACCTACTGTACTTTGTCAAAACTCTTCCGACGCCGCGCCGGTGCAGCATGTCACAATGATAAGAGAGACTGTGATAGTTGTACTATAGTCAGAATAGAGATTTATGTCCTAACTCATAACATGAGATAGCATGAATGATAAACGAGTATAGTGATGTGACGGGTATCGGTGTTTTTGGATGTCGATTAAAGTGAGTAGATAATAAACTAAATGTCTATGCGCGTCGTTGCACCTCATGGAAGTGTAACGCGCCGCGCTTTCTATATATATTTTTTCTTTCTGTTAGCTTGGCTGTACAATCGGATTCATACTTTAATAATTAGTAGAAACACCGTGTGGCTAAGCTCAAATGGCAGTGGGCTAATCCCGACAGCCGACGAGACGACAACCGTTGGAATACACGGGTCCTACACTGGCTGGCGGCCGTCGACAGGAAAACAGAGGGTGGGAAGACCACGCGCTATGTTCAACAGTGGACGCAAACGCTTAAGGACTTATTATTATTTAGTTTACGTTTTAATCAAATTCGAAAGTGTTTCTTTTTTCTTCTATTTTTATTAGTTTACCTGTTCCGTTACTTTTTAATATAAAAGATTCCTTATTTAAATTACTCGCATTGGTTTCTTTAATATTGTATGGATACTAAGTAAAGTGTGAGAGAAAAATTTAAACTATAAGAACTAGAATAAATTCCGTTTCCTCAAGATATTTTCTTCATTCAAAATCATAGGAACCTTTTAAATTTGCTCAAATTCTGCACCAGTTTAACGTCGCCACTATGTCATTCGTACCATCAAACTAATCAATTATCGATATGGATACCTACAATATTATCGAACTCGATAATTTTATCTAAATATACACATGCCGTCACTAGCGAGTACTCAACAGTTACAAAGGTTACAAAACCCCCGACTCTTAAAAAGTCAAAAATAATTTCCGTTTACTTACTTAAAGGAGTCGGTGGACCGCTAAGTAAATTCCCGCGCAACTCTTGAGTCTTTATATTTAATTTACTTAGCGGTCCCCCGACTCCTTTAAGTAAGTAAACGGAAATTATTTTTGACTTTTTAAGAGTCGGGGGTTTTTTAAATTTGTAATTTAACTTTTATTTCAAGCTTTTTAAAAAAAACCGTATGCAAATTGGTCCACTTTTTAAGAGAATTATTTTTTTTATTACTTAATTACTTTATTACTTGATTACAAACATAGCTAAGAACCATCCCGATTAAACAAGCTTCCTAATAAAAAAAACCGCATCCAAATCGGTCCACCCGTTTGGGAGCTACGATGCCACAGACAGACACACACACACACACACACACACACACACACACACGTCAAACTTATAACACCCCTCCGTTTTTTCGTCGGGGGTTAAAAATAGAGTATAACCAATGTTTACTTCACACACTTGACTATTGAGGAAGTGCTTGTAGACAACACAATAAGAAGTATAAGCACTGCATACTTGGTTTGATTTGAACCACAGCTGGTTTGAACAGCCCTTAAATCTGTCGAAATATATTTTAAATTATTTATCGCTAGCTGTGCCCGCGGCTCCGCTCGCGGTAAAGTCTGATCGCTTCTGTTTAGCTTTTGCCCGCTGCTGCTGAATTGGTCGAATTTTTTTTCCGAATCCGACTCCACTGCACGGCTCATATTTTTTTTATGCAAACTGACACGGTTCGCTACATCACCTACAACATCCGTGATGTCAACCAATAACACCGGGTGAAATAGGTGCCGTGTCAGTGAGTACCGTCCAGCGTTGCTTGACAATCAATAGCAACAGTCGACTGTCTGCACCACTGAGCTATCGAAGCTGACAATCGGTGCTGAGATCTGTGCTGAGTCTCTGTGCGATGAGTCATGCGGAGATAAGGCGGGTTGCAGGAAATAAGGGATACTAGTTCCACAGAGCAGCGTCCGTGATAGTACCTGTAGAACAAGACTAATCGAACCTACAAATCGTCTGAGACTCAGAAACTCCAGACCATCTGTTTTTGGGTCACCAACAAGACGGATCGCTCGGCGCTTTATACGAGTGCGTGCTGTGAAATACACAGTACACACGCCCTACGACCTAGAAAAACCCGCTAAATTTTGACGCATACAAGTACTTAGTACCGCAAACCGACACAAAACGTTTCCCCTCGCGGTCGTAACTAGTTTAGTACGAACCCGTCCCTAATTCGTAAAGCACTCAAAACAAATTCGACCAAAGAAGCCGTCCGATCAAATATAACGGTCGAAGTGTTAATACAAACATAGCAGAAGTATGCTGGCAACACTTCACATTATGTCGATATATAAACGCATTCGATTTTTGAACATGCAAAAAAAGAATTTATTAGGTTGGGTTAGGGTGCATTTTTACATACTTCGGGAACATTCGCACATATTGCCGGCCGTATGAATAGATTAGTGTCGCTAAAAGCCGGACGCTTTATGATATCGAAGTGACAGAAATAGGAAGTCACTTAGGTTTCTCCGGTTGCAACCGTTGCACGTAATGCCGCATACAGACCGGTGCAAGGTAACATGCAATAGTATGTACCATGCAAAGCAAGAATGAACTATGGGAATTTTGTTACAACAACGTGCGTTACCTTTAATGCAGGAAAATTTGTGTGGAAAATTCTTACATTGTACGTTAAATTGCAGCACTCTGTACCCACTATAACAATTTCAAAGCAAGAGGCAGCCTCGTGTCATTTCATTGGTTCAAGATCACGAATATATGTCAGTTTAGAATTTATTTCATGAAAAACCACACTGACTGACACTCTTAAAATCAATGGGGTTGTCAGTCTTGTTTACTTTGTGGCCAATGATAGTTTTGTGACCTATTAGTAGTTTTGTGGATTATTAGTAGTTTTGTGGCCTATTAGTAGTTTTATGCCCTATTAGTAGTTTTGGGGATTATTAGTAGGTAGTTTTGTGGCCTATTAGTAGTTTTGTGGCATATTAGTAGTTTTGTGGCCTATTATTTGTTTTGTGGCATATTATTACTTATGTGGTCTAATATTTCTATGTATGAGTTACGAGCCCAAAATTTGTTAAATCATAAATAGATTTTTCATGCGAACTACAGAATTAGGCGCGGATTGGCACCGTCCACGTATTGCCGCTGAGTAAAGAACCGTCGAAGCGGCTACGAGTAATATGAGTGTGGCCGACACGCGCAAAGAAAGCCAACCACATAAGGTTCCACAAAAAAAAAAAGGAGGGCGCTTCTCAACTCGACAGATGCATTATTAGCACACATACAACAATAGAAATAGACACTACTTTTAACGCGAGCGATGTCGTTGTCTAAATGAAATGATTGCGCAAATCCGATAAAATTTATACCGTCTCTAAAGTTTACCGCACAGTGGGCGACAAGACGTAACGCACACGGCACTGACGGTTGTGAAAAGGGCTCCTCCATATTTGGTTTTTAGGGTTCCGTAACTCAAAAGAGGAAAAAACGGAACCCTTATAGGATCACTCTAGTGTCTGTCTGTCTGTCCGCCTGTCACAGCTTATTTTCTCCGAATCTAATGGACAATAAAGGTTGAAATTTGATACTTAAATAGAGTTTGATGACCCAACGACGGACGTGTAGCGTAAATGAACGAATTTAGATTTTGAGGTAGGTACAAATGATAAGAAAGATATATATTTTTTTCAAGTACATGTTTCATATATGAAAGGGCTTGTTATAAGAAATACAAATATATTTTTTTATAATTTTAAAATGCACAGCTTGACGTTGAGTCCCAAAACTCAACGTAAAGCGGGAACCAGGAGTAGGCCAGTTTATGACTACCCAGGGAAAAATAAGAAAAAAAATCGGAGTCATTTGTTTTTTATGATATGGGCATTTTTTTAAAAACGTTGAAAATTTTACTGAATATTTTTTGGTGTTAAAACTATAGGCATTTTGGTTTTATTTGCGATACTGATCAATAGCAGAGTTATTTAGGCTACCAATAAAAAAAATTTACAATTATATTTGCAAATTTGTAGTCGTAGTACCTAAAAATGTTGTACGAGATGCCAATTTTCAACGGTTTTCAAAAAATGCTCATATAAAAAACTAATGACTCAGTTTTGTTTTTCTTATTTTTCCCTGGGTATTCATAAACTGGCCTACTCCCTGGTTCCCGCTTGACGTTGAGTTTTGGGACACGTTGTATATTAAATATCGAGCAATTCAACCTTATCTCCGAAATTACTGAGTCTAAAATTGGGGGAAAAAAACAGGAAAACCTAAACGAAAATCCTAAGTCTTAAATTTCTCACGGAAAACGGAATAGTACGGAGCCCGCTCCACGTGAGTTCGACTCGCACTTGACCGCTATTTTTTATTTGAGGTCAGAAGGCAGCGGGGAGCCTCGACATTATTTTTACAACTACTTGGACTTTTCTGGACATTGTATTAAGGCGTTTTAGTCGAGGTTTTAGTACTTACGATTGCTGAGAATTCTAACATTTTTGTTTCATTACTAACTTTAAAAACATATTTGAGTAGGTAGAACAATGTGTGTACGATAAATTGCATTATTTTGCTTCTTCTTATTAGGTTTAAATTATTTTTTTTAGTTGTTTCATTAAATCTGCATTACTTTCATTGTTGCCTTAGTATATTTCCGTAATAAGAATAACCTAATAAACTACGATAAGTAAAATTAATAAACTTCGGCTTTTAGAGAGGGACAGCGAATTAATGCGTAAGTGGAAAGAGTAAGGACGTGCACTTACACCGTAGTAAGTAGCTATTGGCTGTATTGCTTTAAAAGCCGACAATACAAATTTTTAGGGTTCCGTACCTCAGGGCCTCTCTTGTAGTTTACAGGAAAACCTAAACGAAAGTCTTAAATTTCTTACGGAAAACGGAATGGTACGGCGGAACCATTTCCACGCGAGTTCAACTTACACTTGACCGCTTTTTAGGGTTCCGTATCCGGTACGGGACCCTAGTACTAAGCCTACGCCGTCTGTCTGACTGTCTGTCCTTCCGTCTGTCTGTCCCCCCGTCCGTCCGTCTGTCAACAACAACAACAAATAATAAAAATAAGAAAAAGTAAAAAATTCACGGGGTTCCCATAGAAGAAACCAAAAAAGTACATGCGCGCGCGCCATCTACCGAATAGAGCGTGAAGCATTTTAACTAATCATGACATTTAACTAATATGAAGCATTTCATAACACGCCATAGATGGCGTGAGTGGCGCTAACCATGACATTGCGATAAGGAACCCTGGGTGCGCGATTTCGACTCGCACTTGGCCCGTTTTTTAATAAAAGGTGCTCAAGTATACATGAAAAAATAAATAATTGATCACTAAACTTACACGTTTTTCTCATCTTATCGAAAATCTTCGTTTTTCACGTATCGTCGTGAACCTGGGAAGGACTTACCTGAAACGAAGAACACAGAAAAATTTAGTACTTAATCAAAAAGAACATGAAAATAGATAATTTTCTTCGGAGGTGCTTCTCAAGGATTCAGGAGTATGCGATGTATGTTTTTTTATGTAATCCGGTATCGCTGAGCCGGAGGGCCCAAATCAAATGCTCCGGCCAGTCAATATCACCTCCTAGAAGGGAGGTGCCATACCGGAGACCACCCTGGATTGCTGGCCATACTGGACTAGAGGAGAACACAACCGAGGCTGCTATGCGGCCAGCTTACATCCAGTACGGTGGTACCAACCCAGTGGGCTACAATTTGAGCCTACCACCTAGTAAGGGGCAAGGAAAGGGACCTACAGTTTTACACCGGTTCCCAACGGTGTAGCAGCAGGTAGTAATATGTCAAAGCACAGAAAAATACGACGACCGTTAGAGTTCCGTGTCCTACACTGGCGATCGTGGACACGAAAACAGAGTGTGGGAAGACCACCCGCCAGGTGGGACGACGACATCAAGTAAGTCGGCGGAAAGCATTGTTTCCGCACCGCTGAAGGCCGGGTCGACTGGAGGAAAATCGGAGAGCCGTATGTCCAGCAGCGGACGCATACACGCTGACTGAGTGATATAAAAATAAATTCGAAATAATTTTTTTTTTTACAAGAAACATAGAACCTGTCATTGTTGGTTACATTCACCGAGCATACCTACGGGAGTGGCAACCGTCGAGCGCTAATATATAGGAAAATTAGCCGCGTGTTAGAGCATTTGCACTAACATATAGCGCTGCTGCGGGATCGACCGTCAGCAGCGTTGCCAGAAGGTTACTTTTGTAACCTTTTAGGTTACTTTTAACGCTGAAAGGTTACTTCTAGGTTACACGACTCAAAAGGTTACTTTTAGGTGATTTTTCAGAATTAATTTGTATAATAAATTTTAAATTTCTTTTCTTACACGAAACCGATTAAACGGCGGAAATAGATCTAGGTTTGTGTCACAGACTAATACACTTTACTGTGGATTCAATGCGAGTTCTGTGGGCAGAACTCTGTTTTATATTTTTTTCATGTTGGTACCGCAACACTTCGCTCGTAAGTCGTCGTGGTTCTGTGTGTATTCTAAAAACATGTTAAAAATACGCCTTTCTCTCTCACACTAAAGGGTGTGAATAACCAAATCACAAAAGCTTGCTCGCTCGATCAATCTAATTCGCTCTTTTCGAGTTCGTTTGCTGTCGTTCATTCGTGTCGCCTCCAGTCGTCGATCGTCGTGTCATGTTGGTCGATGAATCAAAGAAAGTTTAGTTTTGTTTGTTTGTGTCGTTCAGGCCTACTTACATAGTGGTTTGAATTGAATTTTTGAATTGAAACGTATTTTTTTACAAATATTTTTAAACGATTCCTAAAAAAAAATTTCAATCCAATCAGTATGTTGGGTACCGTCTATCCTTTTTAGTTCAGTGTAATAACATTTTATGATCTTAATTTCAGATGTTTAGCTAGTAAAATGCAACTTAAAATGGAAAACCACTAAATCATTCACATTTCTGCACAACCAACTTTGAATACATTACTAATTGAAAAAATAATTAAAGGTTACTTTTCACACTAAAAGGTTACTTTTTTTCTATTTGAGGTAACTTTTGACAAGACCCCGCTGGCAACACTGACCGTCAGTGCGCTCGCGACTTGGGAACGAAGAACACGTATATGTGCACTACGCAAAATGGCGATTTGTGCAGTTCGTGCGTGTCGAAAGAGCTCAAGATCATCAGGAATGACAAAAGATGGCGTAACCTTTCATAATTAGGTCATTTTAATGATAATACAATGCTTATAGCGTGTAAAATACAAAAATTCCGCGAGTTAGGAGCACGACTGCGCGCCATACCGGGCGCGTACACATGATAGGCAAATTTGACAGACTGGAAAGAAATTTTAAATCAATTATTGTATATGGGTGTTGTTAGTTTTTTATGGCAATGACATGGATGAATTCAATTTATAATATGTATTGTTATTATTTCTTTAATATTACGTTTTCTATTTTTTACAATTATAAAACAAATATACCTATACAAAACTAATATATTGTATATTATATTATATCTGGGTGTCTGTGTGGGCTCTGAATACGAATCTGTAGTCAAAATAAAAAAAAAGTGGCCGCCATTTTGAACTTTTTAGTTACTGGACCGATTGCTTTCAAAATCGATATCTGGGTGTATGTGTGGGTTCTGAATACGAATCGGTAGTAAAAATTAAAAAAAGTGGCCGCCATTTTGAACTTTTTAGTTACTGAATCGATTGCTTTCAAAATCGATATCTGGGTGTCTGTGTGGGCTCTGAATACGAATCTGTAATCAAAATTAAAAAAAAGTGGCCGCCATTTTGAACTTTTTAGTTACTGGACCGATTGCTTTCAAAATCGATATCTGGGTGTATGTGGGGGCTCTGAATACGAATCTGTAGTAAAAATTTAAAAAAAGTGGCCGCCATTTTGAACTTTTTAGTTACTGGACCGATTGCTTTCAAAATCGATATCTAGGTGTCTGTGTGGGCTCTGAATACTAATCTGTAGTCAAAATTAAAAAAAAGTGGCCGCCATTTTGAACTTTTTAGTTACTGGACCGATTGCTTTCAAAATCGATATCTGGGTGTCTGTGTGGGCTCTAAATACGAAGCCGTTGTCAAAATTTAAAAAAAGTGGCCGCCATTTTGAACTTTTTAGTTACTGGACCGATTGCTTTCAAAATCGATATCATATTTTTTATGTTAACTACATATTGTTATTCAGAGCCCACACAGACATGTAGATATGAGTTTTGAAAGTAATCAGTCCAGTAACTAAAAAGTTCAAAATGGCGACCACTTTTTTAAGATTTTGACAACGGATTCGTATTCAGAGCCCACACAGACAAAGAAATGTCGATTTTAAAAGCAATCGGTCCATTAACTAAAAAGTTCAAAATGGCGGTCACGTTTTTTAAATTTTGACAACGGATTCGTATTCAGAGCCCACACAGACACCCAGATATCGATTTTGAAAGCAATCGGTCCAGTAACTAAAAAGTTCAAAATGGCGGCCAGTTTTTTTAAATGTTTACTACAGATTCGTATTCAGAGCCCACACATACACCCAGATATCGATTTTGAAAGCAATCGGTCCAGTAACTAAAAAGTTCAAAATGGCGGCCACTTTTTTTAAATTTTTACAACGGATTCGTATTTAGAGCCCACACAGACACCCAGATATCGATTTTGAAAGCAATCGGTCCAGTAACTAAAAAGTTCAAAATGGCGGCCACTTTTTTTAAATGTTTACTACAGATATCGATTTTGAAAGCAATCGGTCCAGTAACTAAAAAGTTTAAAATGGTGGCCACTTTTTTCAAATCGCGAAATTAAAACACCATGAATATTATTAAACCGGAAAAAAATATTGTCTTAAGGAAGTCTCCAATCTTTTACTCTGTTCCTCGAAATTTAGGTAAATAAGCCCTACTTATTCCTATCACTGATTATTAGTACAACTATTTAAAAATTATTAATACAACAGTCTTGTTTAATTTTTCAATATTTTTTTTGGATTCAAACAATAATATTCGTTCAGTAAAAACTATTTGAAATAATATTACAAATAACAATTTCAAAATTCACAAATATACCGCACCATCATTGTCCGTCAGACTGGCATTCGTAGTGATCCCGTCAAGTTGCCGTCAAGCAAGGCTTCTGATTGGTCGGACGGTCGGCTCTTACTACCAGATACCCGAGCCAAGCCAGCGATAACAAACCTGTCGCTCGCCTTGCTCACTCTGTCTCTCTCCATATCGCGGGGCGCGATATGGGTAACGGAGATAGACAAGTCACGTCATAAAAGATTAAATTGCGATTTCGATTTTCGTAGTAGTAGGGATTTTTGGCTAGCCGTGCTCCGATACAAACGCAGTAGCGTTGCGTCTCCCGTAGGTATTCTCCTTGGTTACATTACATCGTCTCCGTCGCTATATCCGTGTCCGTGATGTAAGCCAATTACAGTCACCACGTCTAGGCGCCATGACAGCGTTTCCTTTTGGTGTATCATCATCATCACCTACTCTCTTACCTGTGTGTGTGGTTGCTGCTCCTCATTATAATCGTAATTTGCTGTTTCGTATGCTGTGTACTTGCCTTTGCCCTTTTCTCTCATGATTTCTTTTCTTTAGGTAGGTTTATTGTTACTAGTTTTTAAATAAGTAAAATTGTAACGTCCCTCTATAATCTTCTTTGTGAAAAACGCTGCTGGGCATGTATTTATTCTTTGTTATTATGTTTGCTATTGTTTTTTATTTTATGTACATGTCTGTTTGTTTTTCCAAAATAAATAAAATAAAAAAAAATAAAAAAAAAAAAATATATCATCATCAGCCTGTATCGGTCCACTGCTGGACATAGGCCTCTCCCAAGGCAAGCCACCACACGCGGTCTTCCGCTCTTCTCATCCATCCACTACCGCCCAGCTACCTTTTTTTAGGTCATCTGTCCACCTAGCCGGTGTATACAATACACACACATATACTTACTACATAAATCGTGTGGGGTCGGTATCAGCCTCGGTAGCTCAGTAATGCGGTCCTGAGCGCGGTCAGTACTTGGATGGGTGACCGCTCGACCGTTGAAGGCTGACCGTGGTTCGGATTCCACGTTAAACTGTAGGTCCCTTCCCTTCTTACCTTACTAGATGGTAGGGTTTATCCCGCCACGGGTTGGTACCACCGCACTGCATGAAACGTCGGTCGAAACGGCTATGTAAATAGTTCCAGTTTTCCGTCCAGTTCAGTGTAGCCGACATGAAATGAAGAAAAGCACTGACATGGCACCTAGTTCACCCGGTGTTATGGGCTGACATCACGGATATATTGTAGGTGATGTAGACAACTGTGTCAGTTTCCATAAAAAAAATTATACTTAAAAGAATAGCACCTCTGCATCTCTCCCCGTGCATGTCGTAAAAGGCGACTAAGGGATAAGGACACAATGCCGTGCTAAAGGGCGACAGAGATTGTCACCTCTCACCTTGGCACGGTCCTTCCACCGAGTCATGCAGCAGGTGGGTCTTAGTGCCTTACTTGCTGAGCTTGATGGTCATTTATACTAATAATTTGCTAAACGTGGTGGTCGGTGTTGTAATTTACAAGAGTGATTGCGGCACAAAACCGACTACTCTGCTTAACCCGATTGTCGGGATATAGCGTGTGGTATGTACATATACACAAAGAAGGTCGTAATAAAATAACATTAGTACCCACACATATTATAGTAACACAACGGAAACCGCTTACCAACGTTTCCAACTACGATTTCTATTCTCAATGCAAATGCAACAAACTGCATATCATTACGACGTATTTGCTGCACTTGCGGGCAACGAAAGTGGCTATCAATTTATTATTACTTTTTTTCATTTAAAATTAATAGCACTGTGAGCACATGAGCGCGAACCGTTTTTGCGATAATGTATTGGTATTAGCTGGGGGGTCTACTAGGCAAAAGCACTTCGTATTTCCCTAACCATACCCATAGTTCAAGTTATTTAACTATAATTTACATGCCTATAGGTAGGTAAAGATTCAAAGAATAATGTGAATACATTATTTATTTTTTTACCTATCAGTAGTCAAATTATATTATTATATAGCGAACATTCAATTCATTCATTCGAACGAATTTTTGGCTTTCTCCGTCGAAACTTTAGGCCCCTGGAGTAAGGAAGTAAAAAATCTTGTGCACACTTTAGGCTCAAAATTAAAAATTATATCGGGCGACCCTCGTTCAGGAGTTTATCTCAAACAGAGGGTCAGCATCGCCATCCAGCGTGGGAATGCCGCGAGTATGCTGGGAACACTCAGCTCCATCCCCAAGCAAAATTTCAGTGAAATATTTTATATAGTTATGTAAGTAGTTTGTTTAGCATTTTAATTTTGTATTCATTTTATATCAAATAAATCTCCTTTTCAATAATGCAATTAATAAAAAATATACAATTTTATTACTATACAATTATTTTTAATTTAATCTTACAAATTCCCTTAAAAATGTGTGGTTGAAAAGTGGTAAAATCGTTCAAAAATGCCTTTGCTAAGTACCTATTTCCCTCGCCATTTTTTAGATTCATTAAGACTAAGAATCATCTAAATAAATTCAAACGCTTACACAATAAATGGTTTTTGTCTGAAATATCTTTGATAATTCTCGATGGTGAGAAGATAATTTGAATAATATGGAAAACCCTCATATCAAACTAAGAATGTTTTTTTTTATTTTAAATAAATAATCGCCCTTTTTTTCTGGAAACTGGCACTGGCACCCGCACATAGCACCTGGGTGAACTAGGTGCCATGTCAGTGCTTCCCTTCGTTCGTGCCGGCTACACTGAACTGGACGGAAAACTTGAACTATTTACTTAGCCGTTTCAACCGACATTTCATTCAGTGCGGTCGTACCAACCCGGGCGGGTTAAACCCTAGCACCTAGTCCCCCCAAGTACAGTCTCGGGTCCTTCAAGAGGGGCGTGAATGGGCACCTCTCCTGCCGGCATGGCATTCGCAACCCCCGCATACGACCGAATGTGCATGGGCGTCGTTAGACACCTTATGGGTGGCTCGGTTCCTTATAATTATGTCGCGCTTTCAATAAAAAAAAAAATTGGTTGTCTGTAAAGGCGGTTTACGGACGATAGTTTTACGTGATGACGTGGAATAATCGTAGTACATAGAGCAAAGATCAGTAATTCTATTTCCAGTATAAAGATTAATCATCTTGTGACTGGCCATGAATACATTTCTGTTGTCCGATCTTGACAGTTTTACTTCTTAAGACGTTTCCATGGTAACTTTGACTATGCCGATTGTGCCTCTCTATCGCTTGTTACGCGCTCTCGCTTGCACACACAGGCTCAGATGGAACGTGACACTTTTTCGTGGGTGCAGCCGGTGTTCATCAATTTATAAGACGTGACGTCATGACGTCAAAAAAAGGGTGTTAAAAACTGTAATCTTATAGAAATTTGAAAGTTTATAAGGAAATAAAATAGACATTTGCGTCATATTTCTTGTTTATGTTCTGTATCGCGCTGGAATTCGATAACAGTTTGCCAATGCGCAACGCGTGGCATTACATTATTAATGTTGACAGACGGACGGACAGACGGACAGACGGACAGACAAGTGAGTTGTATTGATGCCCGCTTTGTCTACTGGCAGGTCGGTAGGCATGCATGCCCCTGAGTCTGGTCGGTCTGTTGTCTTGGTCGCGTAAGGTCTGTCATGCATAGGGTTGCCATATTTGGTTAGGGTCTCGTCGGGACTTCTAAGATGGGTTGTATAAAAATACAAAATTTTGTGACAATTATAATATTTTTTTTATTTTAGGTAAAATTTTATTTAGCTTTTTTAAGAAATTATTTGTCCCCTTTAATATTATTTGTAGAAGTGTCTTTGCAAGTCGTGTCATAATTAACATGAACTATAAAATCTTGACACCACAGTCTCTGGGACCAGGCGATTATGTCCACTGGACCGACATTAACAAAAAAATTCACAGATCTCGTGCTCTACGCGACTTGAAGGGACATTGAAAATGAACCTAGCTATTATAGATTATCCGCTACGAATAGATGATAAAAAAAAATGTTTGTAATATAAAAAAAAAATATATGTTTGTAATATTTTTACGGCATCTTGTAGCCCTTCGAATTCCACCGTCTTTTGAGCCCTGGTAGGCCCTCGTACCTCGAACCTGCGACGCCATAGGTTGAAGAGGTACCTAGGGGGCGCATGTGCGCCGCCTAGGTACCTCTACAACCTAAGGCGTCGTACCATCTTAAAGCCCTGTAAGAATGCGTAATTTTTCGATCGATTTTTTTGTTTAATTAAAAAAAATAATTTTAAAACCAATAAAAAAAACTATTAAAAAAATCTAAACTAAAATTTAGACCGAAAAAGATTTAGATTTAGGTTAAGTTTGATGACCTAAATCTTAAGATTTAAATTTAGGTTAGGTTAGAAGATGGGTCGCTATTAAAAAGGCGTAGATTTTTTGGAGTTTTTATCAATTTTCCAAAAAACTTTTTGACTTTTCCAAAATTTTTTGATGGAATCTAAAACCTCTTAAAATTCCGCGTCTTTCAAGTCCCTAATACACCCTCGTATCTCAAACCTGCCAAGTTCCACGGGCAGGGCCGTCTTAGATCATGCAGGGGCCCTGGGCACAAAACAATTTGGGGCCTTCTTTAGAAAGAAAAAAATGTGAATAAAAAAACAATAATACAAAAGTATTCTTTTTGAGCTGCAATTTTGCATGCCTTCGGCGCGAAGGCATAGATCTATTAGGGCCTAAAAATCGCTCACCCCATTTTTTTTTCACTTTAAATCTTTATTTAAAGTATTAATACACATATCATGATAAAAGCACGTTATTAGGTATAACAATTATTAGAGCGAGTTTACAATTTTTTTTTTACAATAATTAAATGCCTTTTTTACATAAACTTGTCTTGCTAACAGAAGACATATCACAGATGTTACCTATCTTTTCAAAATCATAATTTCATTTGTCGAGTCACAGTATTTATTGGGTCGTAGCCCCGTGGACCACGGGGCTACGACACCCGAGTTACCGCGAAAATCAATAAAAAGGCGCCGCTCCAGGTACACCCACCGCTTCCCCTATCACTCCCACGAAAAATATGTAATGACATAAAATGATCCCCGTCTCAATATCTCTAGGCAATTTTTTTTGTATTTCGATTTTCGACCTCGTTCTCGAGATATCGAAGAATTTCGGGGTGGAGGTGTTAAAAAATCATGGTATTTTTTTGGTTTTTTTTTCAATTAAAAAAACAGTTTTCGACTTTTCCAATATTAATCTGTAGGTGGTTTTTAACATTTTTATTATTCGATTTTCAACCTCATTCACGAAATAGCATTGATATTCTAATCACGAAATATCATTGATATTCTAAAAAAAATATGTTAAAAAACATAGATTTCTTTGATTTTTTTATTTAAAAAAAAAAAATATCGACTTTTCAAAATTTGTTTATACTATCCTAAAGCCCTTAATTTTTCGCGTCTATTAAGTCATAATAGATCTTAGTATCTCAAAGCTGCGAAGTTCCACAGGGCTATCACGCCCTAGTAATACCGCACGGCGACGCTCCACGCGCCGCTAAGGGCAAGCATACCGCCCACGGTATCACTCCCACAAAAAAAAGGATAAGACATAAAATGTTCCCCGTCTCAATATCTCTAGACATGTTTCTCAGTTTTTCGATTTTCGACCTCGTTCAGGAGATATCGAAGATATTCCGAGGGAAGGTGTTAAAAAATCAAGTTTTTTTTTGGTTTTTTTTTCAATTTTCGAAAAAAGTTTTCGACTTTTCCATCTGAAAGCCATTGAAATCCTGTGTCTTCGTGGCCCTAAACCACTATATACCACGGGGCAAACACACTTTCAGCGAAAATGGGGCCCTACCGGAGCGATCGAAAAAAACATTTTTCAATGTTAAAGTTCGTTCCACTGTGGCGTTGTGAGCAGGGATTGCAAATAAATACTCGCATAATTTCAACGGTTGGCATTTTCTTTCAGGACTTTCAGTCTCTTTAAAAACTAAATCCATTTCTCTTCCACCGAATTGATCGACTTCCGATCCATGCCGCTCGAAAGGGCACTGGCCGCGCTGAAAATTTAAATTTCCATTGCGCAGTTTCAATCGGGACATTTTAGTCTTTTGTCGGGACGTCGGGACACAGAGCTCAATAACGGTGACAGTCCCGATATATCGGGACGGATGGCAACCCTAGTCATGCATGAAGTTTAGATAGATGAGAGAGAGACTTAAAATCAATACGCTATGCCTTTTGTTCGCTGACGACATTAAACTAATCCTAGAAATATCAAAACCTTCAGATTGTGAGCTGCTTCAATCCGATATCGATATTGTTCACGGATGGAGTATCGAGAATAATCTTCTATTCAATGAGGCCAAATGTGCAGTGATGACATACACCAAGTCGTCGGCTCCTCTTGTATACGACTACACGCTGGTCGGTGCCAAATTAACAACTGTTACATCAGTCAAAGACCTCGGTGTGACTATGGATCCCATGAATAAACTTTGCAAGGCCTCTTTTAGGAACCTTGGATTTGTCCTCAGACAATCGGCCGACTTTCGTACAATAGAAGTAATAAAACTTCTTTATAATTCATTTGTACGCAGTAAATTGGGGTCGAATGCAATTGTTTGGTCTCCCTATGAAAGTACTTATACTCTCATGGTGGAGAAAGTCCAGAAACGATTTCTAAGATTCCTCTTTAAAAAACAGTATGGTTACTATCCCTTTCTATATCCCTCACTATATGTCCTAGGCATGGTGGGTTATGTATGACACGTTGGAAGTGAGAAGGACTCTGTCACTTCTTGTTCACGTGTACAAACTACTGAACGGCTCCATTCACAACCCTTCGGTGCTTGGTTCTGTATCAGTGTTCGTGCCTGACAACTACCGTCGGGCGAGGAGTCATCCATTGTTTCTAGTGCCCAAGTCGCGGACAAACTTACTACGCCACTCACCAGTTAGTCGTGCCTTGACACTGCTCAATGAATTGACTGCACAGGTTCCGGAGTTGGACATATTTGCCTCCTCAGTTCGAGAGTTCGCAAATACTGTCATGAAGCACCAGAATCGGTAATTCCTATATATGATGTTTTGGGTAACTCTGTAAGGTCATGTATAATAATTATAAATAAATAAATAAATAAATACTAATAATAATTTAAGGGATGGTCATGGAGTAAGTTACTTTGTTTTATGATATATTGCGTTTGTTGACTCTATATGTATGATACTAAAACTAAATTGACGATTTTTAGAAATCTTTTATGTATGTATGTTCCTCCACAACTCTTAAACCGATCATCCGAACTGGACTTACCACGGATGCGTACCTACCAATCGGTTCTGCAGATCTTTCCTCTACAGAACCGGTAAACTCTGGAACGCTCTCCCTGCCCATATATTTCCCAACCAAGTTCAGTCTCGGGTCCTTCAAGAGGGGCGTAAATATTCACCTGTAAAGCCGGCATGGCATTCGCAACTCCCGCATACGACCGAATGTTCATGGGCGTCGTTAGACACCTTATGGGTGGCTCGGCGCTACATGTTGAGCATTGAATAAAATTTTAAAAAGTAGCCTTATGATCTGGCTAGGTGTTATACCTGCCTGTGCCCTTCCAGAAAATTAATATTTCGAAAACACTTCGCGGACAAATGGTATCCCTGGTTTTACTCACAGAACTGTAACAACAAAATATAGGTACAACCACGTTAAACTGTAGGTCCCTTCCATTCTTACCTTACTAGGTGGTAGGGTTTATCCCGGCCGGGTTGGTAGTTGGTACCACCGCACTGAGCGAAACGTCGGTCGAAACGCCTACCTATGTAAATAGTTCTTATTTTCCGTTTCAGTGTAGCCGACATGTGGTGTGGACGGGTGGTGGTGGTGGCTCGGATCGGCTGGGGAAAGGTCGCAGCCCACAGATCAGAGAAGTAGGATTTCTGTGTCGCAGCCTGTGTTTCCCATGGGATTTTTTCGGAAGAACGGATGTTCGACAGAGCAGATATGGGGCCTCGATCTGGCATACATGATCACTGTACTCGCAAGAGTGCAGGTTGTAGACGTCTGGATTTTGTAGCCGGAAGGCTTGTATCTCTGGACGTCTATAAACAAAACGTAAATCAAATAAATGATAGTTAAAGGTGTGTAGCCGACATGAAATGAAGGGAAGCACTGACATGGCACCTAGTGCACCCGGTGACATCACGGACGTTGTAGGTAATGTAGCCAACCATAAAAATATATAAATCATGTTTTTCGGGTGAAAACACTCACGTTTTTCGGGTGAAAAAATCCGATTCTCATTTCAGTCCACATGAACACATCAACTTCACTTCACACCACACACAACCGAATATAGCTGAACTGATATTGAGCGCCTGCAAACCCGTGTCAAACCTCAAAACGATTCAATGATACTAAATCATAAATAGTCATTTGGGTATATTTAAAATCGCCAAATGACCGTGTGATTCATCGCGAGATATTTAACGAAAACCGTTTCGTTTAAATTACGGTAGCACTTCACACACGTCACTCTTAGTGTTCAGGACGACGGCCAGCCGGAGCGGCGACGACGGACCCCGGCCTGGGACACGACGCGCACGTCGTCACCCCCGTAGCAGGAAAAAGTAGGAAGCGGCCGGCATAGCTTAGTTAGGTAATTTTAAGATGTAAATATAAGATAAATAAGATAAATAAGTTAAATATAAGTTAAACATAAGTAAATAAACATATATACAAAACTGTAGATTAAGTTAGTTAAGATAGGTAAAGCTAGACTAAGATAGGTAAATGTAGCATAAGATAGGTAGGCATAGTTATAAGATAGATAGAATTAGATATAAGTTTTACTGAGAATAAATATGTTGCCGCGTACTGGTTTTCATTTGGGACGAACGGAGATGTGCACTCGCCAAAGTAGTTGGAGGAATGAACCGAGCCGAGGCGCGGCGGCGGGCGCGGCGCGCTGTGATTGGTCCACGCGGACGCTGCGAGATCGGCAAACTCAGATCGCAGCATCCGCGGCGCGCGCCGCTCCCGCGTGTATACAAATATAGCGCGTTTCGGCCGGTTCAATCAGTACTCGCCCAGCATCCAACAAGAGAAGTCGTCTAGAGCAGAGCTCGACGCACCGGTCGACCGAGGAACGAATAGTCGGAAGAGACTTGCTTCAGAACGTAACGACTCCCTCGGCCGATCGGACGGCTTCTCCGGCGAGTGCTCCACCCCCGTACGTCCCGGGTGCGACCAGTGCGTGGCTACACTGAAAACCGCAAACGTTGTTTCTTTGTTACGCTACGCTACGTTACGCTACGCTACGCTACGCTACGCTACGCTACGCTACGCTACGCTTTCCCTCCCTGCGCCCCGCGGCGTAACGGTCGAGGACTACCTCCCTGCGCCCCGAGGCGTATAGGTCGAGGACGACGCGAAGCACACCGGGTCGACCGATCGCACCACCCGTGACCGACCGCCGCGAGTGATCTCTCCGCGCCGCACGCCCGTCTGCGCCGGCCGCGAGAGAGAGAGACCGTCGCCGCGTCGCCGAGTGAGCGAGACGGTCGCCGTACCGTCCGAGAAGAGGTTAAGCACACCCGGTCGACCGATCGCACCACCCGCGAACGACCCCCGCGAGTGACGCTGCCGAGCCGCACGCCCGTCTGCGTCGGTCGTGCAGAAGCGAGACGGTCGCCGAATCGTGCGAAATCGAGAAAGAAGGTTTCCTGTCTCCGGCCCTTGCAAACGCTCCGTGAAGACTGGCAGCTCAAGTGAACGGGTGAAAAATATACAGTCCACACCTGAGCTACGTGCCCAACATTTGGTCCTATCGTTCGCCGGATTGGAGATGCCAGTCACACGGAGCCAGAACAACGGGCGAGGGCGCACCACGCCGGTGCCGACTCCGTCAGAGCAGCGAGTGCTGCCCCCGAGCGCAGAGGCGACCGAACCGCAGCTGCAACCGGGCGCCGACCAGACGACGGAGCCGACTACAAGTGCGCCGCCGACGAGTATGGAGACGGAAATCAAGACGTGGTCGTCACACGAAACGACGGCCACACCAGTCGCGACGGATTCAGAGATCCGCGAGCGCGCGCGTACCGACACCGACGCGCGCGCACCGAGCCGCGCCCGCACGCACAGCGGCGCGCGCGCGCCGAGCCACACCTCACGCTCGGCCGCGCTCGAACGAGTGGCGTCCGCACGCACCGATAAGGACGGGCGGAGCAACCACTCTGACCGTTCGTCCAAGTCGGTGCGTCGGCGCGTAATTGAACGAGAATTACTGCGCGCACGCCAAGAAGAAGTGCGACGGGCGAGAGAAGAGGCGAGACAAGCCAGAGAGGAAGCACGGCTCGACAAGGAAGAAGCGAGACTCGAAACGCAAATCATCGAGTCTCGCCTCCGCGACTGCGATGAAGAAGACTCATCAGACGAAGAGGATAACCAAGAAGCGGCACGCAGCGAGCTTGTTGCGTCATGGGTCGAAACACAGGCAGATTTACACCGGCGGGAGGCGAGTGAAACCGCTCCGCACGCAGCGCACGCCACCGCGTCCGCCGCCGCGCCGGCGCAGCCGACCGCCTCCCACTACGAGCTCCCCACCGCTGCCTCCGTCGCCACCCCCCTCCGCGCGGACCCCACCGCTGCTGCCGTCGCCCCTCCCCTCGACGCAGCCCCCACCGACGCTGCCTCCGCCGCTCCCCTCCACGCGCCCCGCGCCTCGGCCGCTGAAGCCACGCCCCCCTGCGCTGCGCTCGCCGCCACACACTGCAACGACCAGCCGGCCGCGCGCCTCAGCGCGCCGCCGCACGCCGCCTCCGCCTCCGCCGCGACCGAGCATCTCTGTGCGCCTGCCGCCGCCGCCGCCGCCGCCGCCGCACCGAACTCGCACGCGCCGCTCGCCGCTGCGACGATAACGGTTGAGATGCTCGCCGCCGCGCTGGGCCGAGCGGAGCACAGCAGACCGAGTGCTCCGCCCAAATACCTACGGGAGCTACCATTTTTCGACGGTTCCGCGGGAGAATGGCTGCAGTTCGTCGCCGCGTACCGCGAGACGGAGCATTATTTCTCGCCGGGCGAGAACGCGGCCCGCATACGACGATGCCTCCGAGGCAAGGCGAAAGAGGCGGCCTACAGCCTGATGCTGTCAACGCCGGAGCCCAGCCGCGTGTTAGCTGCACTGGAGCAGCGTTTCGGGCGGCCGGACTTCCTCGTGCTGGGTGAAATGGACAAATTAAGAAGTTTACCCAAACCGAGAGACACGCCGAACGAGTTAAACGAGTTCGCAAATAAAGTGCACAATATTGTGGCCACGGTCGAAGCACTAGGCCGGCCGCAATATTTGCACAGCCCCGAGACGATGCGACTACTCGTCGACAAACTGACGCCGCTGCGTCAGGCCCGGTGGTGTGATTTCGAAGACCGGACGAGCGACGACCGCCCTGCACTAACGAGAATGGCGGCCTTCCTGAACGAAGAAGCCCGCAAGTACGGTGCATACGCCCGCCCGGACGCCGCCGCAGCTACCGATGTGTCGACGAAGGACGCTCGCCGCAGCAACAACAGCCGCCGCCCCGCGGAGAAGGCATACGCCGCCGGCGATGGAGAAGCTAGTGCCGACAACACACCTAAGTGCCCGACGTGCGCGAAGGAGCACTACCTTCTCGCGTGCCCAAAGTTTATTGAGGCCGACACGGACGACCGCTGGCAGCAAGCCAAAGATGGCAAAATGTGTTTCCGCTGCCTCAAGAGCAAACATCGCAGAACGAAATGCAAGGCGAAGCCGTGTGGGGTGCAGGGCTGCACGTTTGGACACCACCGGCTGCTACATCACGAGCGCAGCAAAGCAGAGACGTCCGCCACCGCGGTCACAGCCGCCGCCCGCTCGGACTCGGTTTTGCTAAAGATCGTCCCGGTGCGACTGAGCGGGCCGAGCGGCTGCGTCGTCGACGTCTTCGCTCTCCTGGACGAGGGGTCCACCGTGACAATGGTGGACGTCGCCGTGGCCGACTTGCTGGGTGCGCAGGGCACGACGGAGCCGCTGCACGTCGTGGGCATCGGCGGCGGACGCGTCGCTACTAACTCGTCGCGCCGCCTCAATTTGCGCATCCGCGGCAAGTATGAGTCAGAGGAGCACGACCTCGTCGGAGCGAGGACCGTCGACAGCCTGCGCTTCCCGCCACAGACCGTCGCGAGAAAATGCGTGGAAGAATGCGACCATCTCGCGGAACTAGCAGCGACGCTCGCATACACCGACGCACGCCCGCGGCTACTTATCGGCCAAGACAACTGGCCGTTGATAGTGTCGCGGGCGATCAAGAGCGGCCGCCGCGACCAGCCGGTCGCGTCGCAAACTCAGCTGGGCTGGGTGCTGCACGGTTGCCGCACGTCGATGGCCGAGCCCGTACAACGCTGCGCCCACGCGACGGAGGAAAGTGACAACCACTTCGAGGAGCTCGCTCGGGCCCACTTCCGGCTCGAGTCGCTGAGCGTGGAGCCCCGCAGGCCCAGGAGCGACCCGGAGGAGCGGGCGCTCCGAATACTCGACGCCAGCACGCGCCGACTAGCTGACGGGCGGTACGAGACCGGATTGATATGGCGTCGGGACGAAATCACAATGCCCGACAGCCGCGAGTCCGCCTACAAACGACTCGTAAACTTGGAGAAAAAATTGGAACGCGACGCCGAACTGAAACGCAAATATCACGCGCAGATGGCGCACACGATCGCGTGCGGATACGCTGAGCGTGCGGCGGCCCCGCCGACGCCGGGCCGCACGTGCTACCTGCCGCACTTTGCGGTCGTTAATCCCGCGAAGAATAAGATTCGCATTGTGCTCGACGCCGCCGCACGGACCCGCGGCGTCAGCCTCAATGACCAGTTGCTCCCCGGCCCCGACCTGCTGCAGTCCCTGCCCGGCGTGCTGATGAGGTTCCGGCAGCACCCGATCGCCGTCACCGCGGACATCAGAGAGATGTTCCTGCAAATACGCATCCGCGACGCCGACCGGGACGCGCTGCGATTCCTCTGGCGGGAGAGTCCGGACCGAGCGCCGACGGAATATAGAATGACATCGGTCGTGTTCGGCGCCGCCTGCTCTCCGTGCACGGCGATTTATGTGAAGAATCGTAACGCCGCGGACTTCGCGAGCACCAAGCCGGACGCTGCGCGCGCCGTGGAGCTGCACCACTACATGGACGACTACTTGCAGAGCTTCCAGTCCACCGAGGAGGCCTACCGCGTCTCGCGCGACGTCGCGAGCATCCACCGAGCGGCCGGATTCGAGCTGCGCGGCTGGGTGGCTAACGACGCTCAAGCCGTGCGGCACGCCGCGCGGGACGAGCGAGGCGACCGCCGAGTGAACATCGGCGGTTACGCGGCGTACGAGAAAACTCTGGGCATGCAGTGGGATACGGATGGGGACCGCCTCGGCTACGCGCTCAGTTTCGCCCGGACTTCGCCAGACATTTTGGATGCACGACGGACGCCGACCAAGCGGCAGGCACTCAGCGTAATAATGTCACTGTTTGATCCGCTGGGCCTTGTCGCGCCTGTCACCACACCGGCAAAGCGAATACTTCAAGAGACCTGGCGCCTGGGCACCGGCTGGGACGACGCCCTGCCCGACGAGCTGCACCGCGCCTGGCTAGAATGGGTGCAGAAGCTGCGCGCACTCAGCAAGCTGCGCGTGCCCCGCTGCTACGACGTGTGCAGATGCGTCACGAGAGAGCTGCACACGTTCGTCGACGCGAGCGAGGCCGCGTACGCCGCCGCCACCTACTGGCGGTTCACTCGTACCGACGGCTCCGTCAAGGTCGCGCTGGCCTGCGCCAAGACGAGAGTCACGCCGCTCAAGCCAGTGTCCGTCCCGCGCCTCGAGCTGCAAGCCGCGCTGCTGGGCAGCCGCCTGGCGCGCGCGGTGGAAGAGGAGCACGAGTGGAAGGCAGCAAAACGAGTCTTCTGGAGTGACTCGCGGACGGCGCTGGCGTGGGTACGAGCGAGCCCGCGCAGCTTCAAGGCGTTCGTCGCACACAGGCTGGCGGAAATCGAGGAGCTCACCAAGGTCTCGGAGTGGCGATGGGTGCCCACCCGAGACAACGTTGCGGATGACGCAACCCGCAACACACCGGCCGACTTCGCGGCCGATCATCGATGGTTCTCGGGGCCGGCCTTCCTCGCACACGGAGAGGAATCGTGGCCCCGAGAGCAGCCGCAGGAGGCTGCAACCACAGGAGAGGAGCGAGCACCGGCCGTCTGCTTCACCGCGACCACGGGGGGCGCAGCACCAGAGGCAACACGCTTCTCGTCGTGGCTGCGACTTGTACGCGCCACGGCACGGGTCCTTCACTTCGTGGAGCTGTGCCGGGCCAAAACACACGTGGCCGCGGCGGGCCGACACAAGAGGACGGCCCGGGCGGGCAGTCCGCCCCGCAGACGGCAGCCGCCCAAGAGGACACGACCAGGACGGCAGCAGAGCAACGAGAGTCGCACCCTCCTACCCCTGGAGGCGCGCCACCTCAAGGCGGCCGAGCAGCTGCTGCTAAAGACGTCGCAGAGGGAGTCCTTCACGCACGAGATCGACCGCGTGCGGAAGGACGAGAAGCCGACAGGAGCAGACCGGCTGGCGCAGCTGGCGCTGCGCATCGACGACAGCGGCGTCCTGCGCTTGCGAAGCCGCGTGGGGGCTGCAGAGGGCGTACAGCACGAGCAACTCAGCCCGGCCGTGCTGGACGGCGACCACGCCTACACGCGACTCTACGTGGAGCACGTGCATCGACTGCTGCACCACGGCGGCGTCGAAGCCGTCGTCAACGAGCTGCGGCAGCGGTGCTGGGTCGTGCGCCTGCGCCCGACAGCCCGCACCGTCATCAAGGGGTGCCTGCTGTGCCGCATCCGCCGGACCCGACCGACCTGCCCGCCGACCGGCGACCACCCAGTCTCCCGGCTGGCACATCACGAGAGACCGTTCTCCTATGTCGGCGTGGACTACTTCGGGCCGGTGGAGATCACGGTCGGGCGGCGGCACGAGAAGCGCTACGTAGCCCTGTTCACCTGCCTCACCGTCCGAGCTCTGCACCTGGAGGTAGCCGCGTCGCTGAGCACCGATTCGGCCATCGCAGCTCTCCGCCGCTTCATCGCGAGGAGAGGGTGCCCGAGGCGCATCGTCAGCGACAACGGCACGAACTTCCGGGGCGCCGACGCAGAGCTCCGGCAGGCGCTCGCAGCGATGCAGGACGCAGCCACGAACCGGCTCATCGAGTGGCAGTTCATCCCGCCGGGGGCGCCGTTCATGGGAGGCGCTTGGGAGCGCCTGGTCCGCTCGACAAAGGAGGCCCTGCGCGTCACGCTCCACGAGCGGTACCCCAAGGAGGAGACCCTGGCCACGCTGCTCGCCGAGGCGGAGAGCACCGTGAACTCGCGGCCACTGACCCACGTCGCCGTGTCACCCGACGAACCGGAGGCCCTGACGCCGAACCACATCCTGCTCGGCGCAGGGAGCCACTCGCCACCGCCGGGCCGATTCACCGCGGACGACGAGGGCGCCAGGGCGCTCTGGCGGCGAGCGCAGTGGCTGGCCGACGAGTTCTGGCGCCGGTGGGTCCGCGAGTACCTGCCCTTACTCCAAGACCGGCGGGAGCCGCGAGGAAGCGGCCAGGCGCCAGCAGTCGGCGACATCGTCCTGGTGGCCGACCCCGACCTACCGAGGAACACCTGGCCGAGGGGCAGGGTGGAAGCCGTCCACCCTGGCAACGACGGCATCATCCGCGTCGTCGACGTCCAGACCGGCGGGAGGCTGCTTCGGCGGCCGGTGAAGAAGATCGTCGTCCTTCCGACATCGAATATCGCCGAGGCGACGGCGGGAGAATGTTCAGGACGACGGCCAGCCGGAGCGGCGACGACGGACCCCGGCCTGGGACACGACGCGCACGTCGTCACCCCCGTAGCAGGAAAAAGTAGGAAGCGGCCGGCATAGCTTAGTTAGGTAATTTTAAGATGTAAATATAAGATAAATAAGATAAATAAGTTAAATATAAGTTAAACATAAGTAAATAAACATATATACAAAACTGTAGATTAAGTTAGTTAAGATAGGTAAAGCTAGACTAAGATAGGTAAATGTAGCATAAGATAGGTAGGCATAGTTATAAGATAGATAGAATTAGATATAAGTTTTACTGAGAATAAATATGTTGCCGCGTACTGGTTTTCATTTGGGACGAACGGAGATGTGCACTCGCCAAAGTAGTTGGAGGAATGAACCGAGCCGAGGCGCGGCGGCGGGCGCGGCGCGCTGTGATTGGTCCACGCGGACGCTGCGAGATCGGCAAACTCAGATCGCAGCATCCGCGGCGCGCGCCGCTCCCGCGTGTATACAAATATAGCGCGTTTCGGCCGGTTCAATCAGTACTCGCCCAGCATCCAACAAGAGAAGTCGTCTAGAGCAGAGCTCGACGCACCGGTCGACCGAGGAACGAATAGTCGGAAGAGACTTGCTTCAGAACGTAACGACTCCCTCGGCCGATCGGACGGCTTCTCCGGCGAGTGCTCCACCCCCGTACGTCCCGGGTGCGACCAGTGCGTGGCTACACTGAAAACCGCAAACGTTGTTTCTTTGTTACGCTACGCTACGTTACGCTACGCTACGCTACGCTACGCTACGCTACGCTACGCTACGCTTTCCCTCCCTGCGCCCCGCGGCGTAACGGTCGAGGACTACCTCCCTGCGCCCCGAGGCGTATAGGTCGAGGACGACGCGAAGCACACCGGGTCGACCGATCGCACCACCCGTGACCGACCGCCGCGAGTGATCTCTCCGCGCCGCACGCCCGTCTGCGCCGGCCGCGAGAGAGAGAGACCGTCGCCGCGTCGCCGAGTGAGCGAGACGGTCGCCGTACCGTCCGAGAAGAGGTTAAGCACACCCGGTCGACCGATCGCACCACCCGCGAACGACCCCCGCGAGTGACGCTGCCGAGCCGCACGCCCGTCTGCGTCGGTCGTGCAGAAGCGAGACGGTCGCCGAATCGTGCGAAATCGAGAAAGAAGGTTTCCTGTCTCCGGCCCTTGCAAACGCTCCGTGAAGACTGGCAGCTCAAGTGAACGGGTGAAAAATATACAGTCCACACCTGAGCTACGTGCCCAACACTTAGTTTCGAACGGCAGGTCAGGTGTTCTTAATTCAAACAGTTAATCACGCTTGCAGCTGACGTTTTGTTTGTTTACGTTTTTTTTGCGAGGGTTCTGTCTGTCACGTTTCTTTCGGCCGCGTTCGCTAAGGCGGACTTAACTCGGCGGCAATTACAAGAAGAAATTGTGCGAGAAATGGTCGTAATTGGAGCCGTCTCGCTCGTCGAATGTTATAATTATAACTGGCTTGAGTAATGCTGCTTGCAGCCGGAGGCAACGGACGTATGACGTCTCAAGCTTGTCCCACGCGGTGATGCATTATCTCGATTAACTACCTAGAATTTGTCCAAACATTCGAAGAAACATTTTGAAATCTAAGGTTGACAATGACTAATACACAATTGACGACATATAAGTGTTATTATATTAATATTAGAGGAATTGTTATAATGATGTTAGAATGTTAAATCACTAAGCTATGAAGTAGGTACCTACCTAGCTTTTTAAGTACCTAAGTCGTACGAAAACGAGAATGAATTTTATGCGCGGTCGCTTCAATTGATTCAAAATAATTATTATACTCTATGAAAGGGACGTAAGAAGTGGGTACAATTTTAAATTCTATTATTTATAAAAAAAAAAAAATTATTTAGCGGCGGGTGGCCGAGTGGTTTGGGCATCGGCCTCTCATGCGAGAGGTCCGTGAGTCGAATCCGGTCGGTGTGTACCAATGAGTTTTTTCTGACGAAAAAATTTAAGTACTTACCTACACCTGCTGCTTCACCGTTCGAAACCGGTGTAAAAATGTATGTAGGTCCCTTCCCTTGCCCCTTACTAGGTGGTAGGCTCAAAATTTTTTTTTTTATGGAAACTGACATGGTTGGCTACATCACCTACAACATCCGTGATGTCAACCCATAACACCGGGTGAACTAGGTGCCATGTCAGTGCTTTCCTTCATTTCATGTCTGCTACACAGAACTGGACGGAAAACAGGAACTATTTACATAGCCGTTTCGAACGACATTTCATTCAGTGCGGTGGTACCAACCCGGGCGGGATAAACCCTACCACCTAGTAAGGTAAGAAGGGAAGGGAGGGGCCTACAGTTTTACGTGGAATTCAAACCGCGCTCAGCCTCCAACGGTCGAGCGGTCACCCATCCAAGTACTGACCGCACCCAGGTGTGCTTAACAACAGTCGACCGACCGCACCGACAGCTACCGAGGCTGACAAACATAATATAGAAAGTATCCAAAAAACATCCTGTAAAGTTGAAAAAAAAAAACTAAAAGCAACAAAAAATATTAAACCAAAAAAATGTCAATAACGAAATCACCGCACATTGATAATTGAATCGCTTATTTACCAAAGAACACATGTCCAAAAATCGATATATACTTTTTTAATGTCAAAATATTCTTTCTGCCGAGACGCATCGTTTTGTTTAACCAAAGTGTACAAGTCCTATATAGACGTATGAAATTGAATTCCCATCAAATTTTAATTTACAAACTAAAGTGCACATGTCAATGTGTAACATGTGGACAAGTACAAGGACAAACAAACAAACAAATTTCACATACACTTTCGGATAAACTTGAAAGCAGTTTTTTTTTGTCTCCTGTAAAGTTAAATTTTTGGACATGGTGTTCTTTGGCAAATAAGCGATTCAATTACGAACTGAACACGTAGTCTCAGGATAGATCCCGTGATGTTGGATCATGTAATACAGTTGACACACTGCACTAGGGGCAATCAGTGGAAGGAAACGTCCATACATACACATACTATGAACTATAATTGTCTTCATCTACATTGTACCTAGGTACCTACGTGCATTATGTCACTTCATAGAACAGCTTCCTTTAATCAGTTAAATTGAATTAAGCTGCGTTCTCGGCTGCGCTTGTGGTTTTCTTGTGGTTTTTTTTATGGTATCCAGTATGGGTGGCTAAGTCGGAGGGACCAAAGCTCATGCTCCGACTAGCCAATATCGCCTCCGAGAAGTTAGGTGCCATACCGGAGACTTCCCTGGATGGAGTGTTCTTGGCGCGTGGTATGTATGTATGTATGAAACAAAGCAAAAACACCATTGAAAAACACAATCAAACAACAGTGTTATGCGAGAGGTCCGAGGTTCGAATCCGGTCGGCGTGTACCAATCAGTTTTTCAGACGGAAAAAATTACGTGCATACCTACACCTGTTGCTTCGCCGTTCGGAACCGGTGTAAAACTGAAGGTCCCTTCCCTTGCCCCTTACTAGGTGGTAGGCTCAAATGTAGCCCACTGGGTTGGTACAACCGTAATGGATGTAAGATGACCGCATAGCAGGCTCGGCTGTGTTCTCCTCTAGTCCAGTATAGCCAGCAATCCCGGGATGTCTCCGGTATACTTAGCACCTACCTTCTCGGAGTTGAAATTGGCTAGTCGGAGCATGTGCTTTGGCCCCTCTTATTCAGTCACCTGTATCGGTACATAAATTATATAGTATAATATATATTTTTTAATTATTTGCAGTTGAGTCCTAATGTGTGAACAGTAAGAAAAACACCACCGCACCATACACAGAGCTCTGAAAATAAATAACGACAAAAAATTTAAATAAACATAGAAATATTATAATCTGGCACAATGTCTTTAAAATATAGTATTTAAATTATAGAAACCATAAGGTACATATTATTATCAAAGTAAATCAGGTACTAACTATATTATAATTATAATGTAAAAATAATTCAAAGTTATCTCATGAAATTAAGTAATAATTAAATATTTACCTATTATAGGGTAAATTACAGATCAAAGATCGTACCTAGCTCAAAGTCCTTTAGGGTTTGTCGAACCCTAGTGGTGCGCCCAGCGTTCAAACATCGATTATTGCGTCATTAATGCAATAGTTTGTTAGTTACTAATTGTTTTGGTAATATTGTACATTTAGACTCTTAGAGATCAATAGACCTAGGTCATTGTTCGTAATTGCGTAAGGTCAAGGCTAAAACGATTTATTAGTAATTAATGGTTAACCAAAAATATTATTTCATGTTCATATTTTATATTGATTATCCTCTTCAATAATTAATTGTATTTTATTGGTTTTATAAAACAAGACTATAATGAATTATGATATGTATAAATTGTTAGCTTTTAATGGATAAAAAAAAATCGGCCAAGTGCGAGTCGGACTCGCGCATCTAGGTTTCCGTACCACGACGTGATTGCCCGGTTTTTTATTATTTGTAGCTATACTTTAGAGTTTACACTATAATAATCATACCAAATTTTAAGCTTGCATAGCATTGCATGTATTGCCGTTTTACGACAGAGTAAAAAAACAAAGTTGCAAAAAAATCTTGTTTTTGTATGGCCCCCCATATTTTTTTTTACTTTTTTATCTTTTTATTATGTTTTAGGATATCCGCCGAGTTATCCCTTACAGAGATTTCTAACAGTCAACCTTTGTATGTCTGAGAGTCGATAATAGAAAAATTCGAGTGTGAGTATCGAAGATAAAATAATTAATAATAAGAATACTTATTAATAATACAAGTAAGTACAGCACGCTCCAGTAAGTAATGAACATCGAGTTTCAGGAAGAGACAATCCGTTATAGAGCTTCGTCAATGTCGCACGAACTCGCACGTCTCCGTGCGACAGGGACGACGCTCTACAACTGGATTGTCTCTTTCTAAAGCTCGATGTTCTTTATTTACTTCCGCGAAAAGCTATACTTATCAGAATAGGTAAACATATACGACTAAATATATGATAAATATTTCCGGACGTCTAGTTTAGATTGTACAATGTGTAAATTTTTTGACGTGAATTCGATGAACGCTTCTGAACAAGGGGGGCATTCCACAAAGTTCACTTGCACTGACGTGGCACCAAGTTCACCCGATGTTATGGGCTGACATCAGTGACATCACGGATGTTGTAGATGATGTAGCCAAACGTGTCAGTTTCCATAAAAAAAAAAGTTGCCGACATAAATTATGTACTTTTGAAGGCTTCGTGCTGGCAAACTATACAACCTACAAACGTGAACGCTACCACGCCTTAAAGACCCATCCGGCGACTACAGAAAACCGTGCACTCGACCTCCCCCCACCACCGATAACGTCATCACCATATCACCAAGTGTGCTCTCGCGTTCAGCACAACTTGAGATAGCGCCAAAAGTATTCGTCCGATTTTCACCAAATAAACTTCACGAACAGATTCAGGTTAACGTACATTTTGGCCCAAAAATATAATATTTTTTCTAACATGAAAGCATACGGGGAGCATTCATCGAATTCACGAAACCAAACCAACATCTAATTTGAACGCAGGCCTCTTGTGACCTCTTTTTCTCCAGGTTGTCCGGGTACTCCTATGAGGGAGTATAAAAAAGAAAGAACACAGAAGCATGAACAAAACGGGAGTGCACCAATCATCTTCAATACATAACACCGCTGCCACACAGCACCGTGTAATGTTACGCGATAACGTAACTAATGTTTTGTATGTTATCTGAGTTCGTTCGGGGTGATATCAAATATGCCGCTTCTTCGAAATATCCGCTGACAACGATGTCTTATATATTAGACACAATTAATAATTCTACGTCGCCTTTGCTAGGTGGAGACTCTTTGGAGTGTGGAGCCCGGACGCCAAATACTTCGTTAAGCAACTAGATCAGCTATAGAAGCGGATCGTCGTGAGTGTCAAAGCTCTCCTCATACGAAATATATTTTGTTGTAGGTATATTGTTTATTGAAAATTCTTATGGCAGTTAGACTGCACTCGAACTTGTCAGAATTTGTTCCATCCTATCAAACAAAAAGTAAGTCACAAACTCACGAAGACCCACCTGATACATGACTCATATATAAAAATAAAAACACAATCTATACAAGGATATACTTACGTAAATATATTCGTTTAGGCTATTAGCGCTGCTGTTACACATTATGGTACAGTTTTCCGTTGCGGAATACACTAAATACGACTTAAAATGTTGACAAAATAAAAAAATGAAATTATGAAATTTAATTGGTTGTGTTATTTAATTTTAATATTATGCACTCTAATCTAAACCAATTCTAAGACATGCATTTTAGGATGGAGTAACTCAACAAATTATTGTATAATAATATGTATTACATTCTTGACAAAAAATGTTTGTTTGCAGATATACCTACATAGATAGTAATAAAAAGGAAGTGATTGCTGATTAGGCATTCACAAATGTGTTATTTTATTATCATTGAAAGCACTTGAAGAAATAGTATTACAGTGTCCCCCACGCAGCACTTGTCATGGTGATATTGATAAGCAATAATCGCAATGATATTTTCAAGTGTCACGATTATATGTTAACAATTGCTACTGACTCATCTTTATGGATGTAAACCTGGACTCTGACGGTCGCACTCGTCCAAAAGCTGAAGCTTCTCCAGTGACAAATGGAGCGAGCCATGCTGGGCATATCACTACGTGACGTGATATGGTGCGTAACGGCGCAATTCGCCGAGACGCACCAAAATATTCGATATTGAACACCAGGTGGCTAGGTTTAAATGGGAGTGGGCTGGACACGTCAGTCGATGAGACGAAAGACCGTTGTTGCAGTAACCGTGTCCCACACTGGCGGCCGTGGGCAGGAAAACGGAGTGTGGGAAGATCACCCGCGAGGTGGAACGACGACATCAAGTAAGTCGTCGGAAAGCAATGGTTCCGTACCGCTGAAGGCCTGGAGGACTGCAGGAAAATTGGAGAGACGTGTATTGCGTCCAACAGTGGACGCAAAACCCCTTTATCCCCAGTCACTCCAGCCGGCCTGTGTCCTTCGTGAAGGCCCCAAGAAGACCGGAGCGGCTGGGGACCATTTTTTGTTCATTTGGCACCACCCAGCAGGTCAGGCCAGGTCACTGCCCACTCAACAGGCACTTGTTCATCATAGGTGTCACCGACAGCCCCCTATGCAGAGGCTGCATGGCGGAGGACTGCAGTTTCTTGGGAACGTGGGAACTGCCCATGGAGTGTGGAAGCGACCAAGAAGAGTGCTCAGCTTCATGAAAGAGCTCGGGTGGCTGGCTGGAGTAACAGTACCCGGGCGCCAACGTAAAACGGACTGTCTTGAAGTCTCAGTGCAGATAATGGCCCACCCGCCTTCCCAAGAGGCTGAGAAGCAAACAAACAAGCCACTCAGGAGGCTCGTGTGGCTCGAGTATCTTCAGGTGTCACGGACGCGAACAAAGTTAGGTTGTTGACTGACTGACTGACTTGATACATACATACGTACCACATGCTGTATCCCGATAATCGGTGTAAGCAGTAGTCGGTGTTGTGCTGCAAGTACTCTTGTAAATTACAGCAAAACACCGACCACCACATTTAACAAAGTATTACGACAAGACATGTAACGTAACTATCAATCATCAATCAAGTAGGGCACGAAGACCAACATGCCTCATTGTAGAAAGACCGTGCCAAGGTGATAGTGGCTAGCCTGAAGCCCTTATGCACCGCATCTTGTCCTTATTCCTTAGTCGCCGTTTACGACATGCACGGTGAGAGGTGCAGCGGGGCTATTCTTTTTGAGTACCGGCCCTACACGGTATTGACTGACTGACGTCATCCTACGTATTATAAAAGGATGATTTTATCTTGTGTTTGTGTGTGTTTTCGGACTTCTACCTCTACTCCTCTATCGTAATTCGTAACAAACGCTATAGTAAAACGTAACTCATTCATTGAAGAGGCAAAAATAACCCATTGACAATTTTTTTTCGCAACCTCAGTTCAATGAAGCCAATAAAAAACAAACAACCAATAAAAACAGGCGCCCGCGGCTGCCTTGACTCCAACCAAGAACGTTTCTTGACTCATTCGGTCAGTGACCGAGCATTTCGCGAATGCGAACTTGACCGCACTCAACGCGCGTGCGCAGTGCAAAGCTTTCACTATCGCCTCCCCAGACGACCTTCGCAAGGCGATCCCGATAATCGATGTCACGCTGCGTCACATCACTACGTCTTCGTCGCGTCGTCGTCCGAATGACAGCTATAGCACAGATTTGAATTAGTTACTCCGTTTTATAGACCAACCAGTGCGGGGGGCGGGTGGGGTTGCATGGAATTAAAAATAATTTAAATTTTAGTGTTAAAGGTGTACTTATAGCGTGTACCTAGAAGTAGTGTTTTTGTTTTTGTTTTATTTAAGGTGCGACCATGGACGATCGATCGTAGAAGGGGGTTGCAAATGCCATGCCGGTCTGACAGGTGCCCATTCACACCCCCCTTGAAGGACCCGAGATCCCGAGGACCCGTTGTAAAATTGTATCATTTTCTATACAAACTATACGGTAACCAAATGTCGATTTTTTCTTCCGCGTGAACTTTGAAGACTTGATCTCAGAAACTAAAGAGAATTGAATGGAATTTTAATAGCAAAATTACGCCATTTGTTATATTAATCGATCACACGCTTTTCAAAGTTCTAATTCGAAGGATCGCAATGTATGAAAAAATCCCTTATGAAAACTACTACGCGTTACGGCGCGCCGTTGCGTTGGTGTTACTAACTAACTGACATGTTAGTAGGCACTACCTACCTATGTAGTTTAGTCACAGTCAGTCAATCAATTGACTGCTGAGCGGAGCTAAATACCTACCTATTGCAATCGGTAATCTGGCTAGACAGAATGAGTGGCATGGGGCAGGGCGACATGACATAAGGATGCTTTCATTTTATTTTTGTTCGTCCTATCTGTCTGTATTTCTAAAAGATTTCCGAAATCATGACCCTTCCTCAGCCGTAGTCTGGTATAAATAAGGCGCAGCAAAATGAGTAATGAAATGAATGAATGATGAATTGATGATTGATGCAGATGATGACAAACTATGTAAGGTACCTATTTCTTTGTAATTTTTTATAGCAAAACTATTGAAGTTAATCAACGGTTTTTTCTTGTAAAATAATAATTTAAAACATTTGATCTAGATTTTTTTTATGGAAACTTATATGGTTGGCTACATCTCCTACTAAATCCGCCATGTCAGCCCGTAACAATTTCGTGAACACTGGACGGAAAACACGAACTATTTAAATAAACGTTTCAACCTAAATTTCATTCAGTGCGGTGGTACCAACCCAGGCGGGATAAACATTACCACCTAGTAAGGTAAGAAGGGAAGGGACCTACGTGGAATCCGAACCACGGTAAGCCTCTAACGGTCGAGCGGTCACCCATCCATCCATTGACCGCGCCCAGGTGTGCTTATGATCCGACCGACGACAGTCGACCGACCGCTCCACTGAGCTACCGAGGCTGACGATAGATTTATTGTTGGAAAACACGATCTGAAGATTTCCACCTTCCGTTAAGAGCGTTCCGTGCAAAATGACAGGCGATGGTGCTGCCACTCAAGTAAATAACAAAGCCATAACTGGAAAAAACAAGCCATGAAGCGGTAGTTGATTTTGATTATGATATTCTGAGATACTGGAAACAGTTTTGTATTGCTCTGATTACTTATCCATAAACATAATAACGGATTACGGTGGCCACCGAAATCCGTTAATATGATTGTGCATAAACTGAGCAATACAAAACTGTTTTCAGTACTTATCTCAGAATATCATAATCAAAATCAACTACCGCTTCATGGCTTGTTTTTTTATTTTTTTTATTGAAAGCGCGACACATGGCGCTGAGCCACCCAACCAGTGCGGGGGGCGGGTGGGGTTGCATGGAATTAAAAATCATTTAAATTTTAGTGTTTAAGGTGTACTTATAGCGTGTACCTAGAAGTAGTTTTTTTGTTTTTGTTTTATTTAAGGTGCGACCATGGACGATCGATCGTATGCGGGGGTTGCGAATGCCATGCCGGCCTGACAGGTGCCCATTCACGCCCCTCTTGAACGACCCGAGACTGTACTTGGGGGGAAATATGTGAGCAGGGAGAGCGTTCCAGAGTTTACCGGTTCTGTAGAGGAGAGATCTGCAGAATCGATTAGTACGCATCCGCGGTAAGTCCAGCGTATAGGGATGCAATCCCTGCCCAGTGCGTGTGGTGCGGAGGTGGAAAGGGGACGGCGTTTTTCCAGTTATGGCTTTGTTTAGGAGATATATATTATTTACTTGAGTGGCAGCACCGTCGCCTGTCATTTTGCACGGCACGCTCTTAACACCGTCAGGGTTAAATAGTTAGGTAAAACATAGGATTAGGTATATTGGTTGGAAAGCCTACCTTATACGGCACTTGCACCTCGCTCTGCAGGCTGAAGTCTGAATCGTACCGGCCACCGCTGTACGAGTTCGGTCGCACCTCGTATTCCTGCAAGCAACGCCAATCAATCAATCAATCAATACTTAAAAAAATAAATAAATCAATCAATCAATAAATACTTAAATAAATAAATAAATCAATCAATGAATCAATAAATTTTTGACATTGGGCTTTTGAGAATCCATCGGTTCTCAGAAAATATGTTTGTTTGTCGCACCGCTAGGGTGTGGAACTGTCTCCCGCCGGCGAGTGTGTTTCCCGAATCCTTTAACCTGGGTGTCTGCAAACGTCGTATCAACAGGCTAGACAGCCTAGCAACAGTCCGAAAATCTGCTGACATGGCGCCTCACTGAGCGTGGTCAGTGGCGGGGCAAGACCTAAATCTGATGTGAGCAAGCAATGATACTTTTAACTTATAATAATAATATCATTGTGGGCAAGATATATTTTGCGAGGCCCTCTCTGGTGGCATGGATTTTATGGATTTTCACTGTTGAAATGGATTTCCGGTATACTGATCAAATCAAAAATTTTTGTCAGCATACCTTTCGTCGATAAAAGTAAACATAATCAAATTGCAATAATACAGACTTCAATGCCTCTGTCCTGCGTTGCCATCTAGTGTCTGATAAAGGCATTATATAGTATGATTTAGTTTGCCTTTAAGTCTAAACATGTTTACTCGGGGTCTCTTTTAATAGATCTAGCTGAATATTTTTCATGAATCAAAGCTGCATGAACTTTCGAGGCGCGAGGCCCCTCGGGCCGCGAGGCCGTGGGCCTTCGCCCACGTAGCCTACGTTTTGCGCCGCCTCTGAGCGTGGTTTCGCGAGGAGAGGGGTTTTTGGCTCTGTCGACTGTACCATTGGCTTCGCCATTGGCCCCTCTACACAGCCACCCTTTACATAAAAAAAATCAATCAACAACAAGATCATCATAAAAATCTGTGAAAGTAGGTTTCAGACAATTACCTTGGTAACAAATATTTATTTCTGGGGTTGATGATACTAAAACGTACGCATGGCTACGCTACACTAAATGCAATAATTTGCAAAATGCTTTGAACAATAATAATTAGCTCTGACGTGATTGGTTCTTTTCGAATTCATACCCCGAATTGATATACGTACTCAAATTAGTCCTTTTCAATTAAATGTCACATGCCTAATAAAAAAAAAATTTATACAATTTTTTTTCGCGTACCTACCTATGTAAGTATGTAAGCGGCGTGTGGCCGAGTGGTTTGGGCATCGGCTTCTCATGCAAGAGGTGCGAGGTTCGAAGTTCGAATCCGTTCGCCGTGTACCAATGAGTTTTTCTGACGAAAAAATTTACGTGCATACCTACACCTGCTGCTTCACCGTTCGGAACCGGTGTAAAACTGTAGGTCCCTTCCCTTGCCCCTTACCTGTGCCCTTACTAGGTGGTAGGCTCAAATTGTAGCCGACTGGGTTGATACCACCGTACTGGATGTAAGATGGCCGCATAGCAGCCTCGGCTGTGTTCTCCTCTAGTCCATTATAGCCAGCAATCCAGGGAAGTCTATGGCACTATATGGCACCTACCTTCTCGGAGGTGATATTGGCAGGTCGGAGCATGCGATTTGGCCCCTCTGACTTAGCTACCCATACAAGATTACATAAAAAAAATGTATGTCACAAAATATCCTATTACCTAATAATAATTTTTCTAGGACAAACCGTTTATAAGTTAAGGGGCTATGGCATCCAGACAGACGGAAAACGTAGTGATGATATTGATAATACAATGGTTCCTTTTTGACCATTTGTTGCGGAACTCTAAAAAAGAGAAATCTTTAACCTTTTCTCTCAAAGGGCGCTAAGTACTAGTACACAAGTAGGTATGGATGTACGTACATACTCGTACATATAATATGTATAACTAAACTAATTATGCTAAGTGGGTTTAATAAGACGGCCATTGTAACATGCTGTGAAGTAATGAAGTGTGATGTCTCTAGTACATTTATATACATTTACTAAGCTTTTGCCCGCGGCTTCGCTCGTGTGAAATTCGTATTTAAAAAGAAGAAAGTTAGTAAGCCCGCTATCGTACTTTTATTTCGACGCGCGGAACAATTCGGTTTGTATGAGAGCCAAATCTTAGCGTAACCGGAACTAAATTTTATTTTAGCCCATCCTGTGTCCTGAGTCCTGTATGGTTATATCTGCTTGTAGGTACTAAGTTTCATCGAATTCGGATGATCGGTTAAGAGCGTGTCGTACAAAATGACAGGCGACGGTGCTGCCACTCAAGTAAATAATATATATCTCTTAAACAAAGCCATAACTGGAAAAAACAAGCCATGAAGCTGTAGTTGATTTTGATTATGATATTCTAAGATACTGAAAACAGTTTTATATTGCTCAGTTTATGCACAATCATTATAACGGATTACCGTGGCCACCGTAATCCGTTATAATGATTGTGCATAAACTGAGCACTATAAAACTGTTTTCAGTATCTTAGAATATCATAATCAAGATCAACTACAGCTTCATGGCTTGTTTTTTCCAGTTATGGCTTTGTATTATTTACTTGAGTGGCAGCACCGTCGCCTGTCATTTTGCACGACACGCTCAGAGTTATGGAGGAACATACATACATACAGAAAAGTATCGAGGCAGAAAATATTTTTAAAAATCGTCAATTTAGTTTTAGTGTCCATACATAGAGTCTACAAACGCAGTATCTCAATCTCATAAAACAAAACAACTTAGTCCATGACCATCCCTTACAGATTTATTATTAGTATTGATGATATTGATTGATTGATTGATTGATGATACGGTTAACCCGAGATTTGAAGATCCGTGAATTGTTGGAATACCTACTTAGGAATAGATATTCCCCGGAAGCCCGTTCCACAGTTCGAAGAACTCTTCTGTCGACTACAAACTACAAAGGGGTACCTATTCTAGCTCTCAATTTCAACTAGGTAGGTAGGTAGGTACCACGTTGTAGCCGGCACGACCGAAGGGAAGCACTGACGTGGCACCAAGTTCACCCGGTGTTATGGGCTGACATCACGGATGTTGTAGGTGATGTAGCCAACCGTGTCAGTTTCAATAAAAAAAATACTGACTGGGAGAAATCCCTGTAAGGGATAAGTCCGCCTTTGCCCCTCATGTAAATTTCTTATTGTGTGTTTATGTTAAATGTTTTTTGGAGCAATAAAGTATTTCTATCTATCTATCTAAAAAATAAAAAAAACGTTTAGTTCGGAGTGCTTACTCCTTGCTTACATGCTTATGTAGGTACTTATTAGTGCTTACATGCTTATGTACATAGGTACCTACTTGCCTACCTAGAACCCAACATGCCATCTTTATTGCACCCACCTTGTCCTTGCTATGTAAATAGCGAGTTAAATAGTAAATGTTGATGTATTTTACACGAAAAGTGATGCCCTGACATGGCACCTAGTTCACCAGGGTGTGATTAGGCTGACATTACATGTGTTAGGTGATGTAGCCAACCATGTCAGTCAGTCAGCATTTGCACTGCTGGACATATGCCTCTCCGTTTTTTGCCTCCGACGATGACGTAAGTAGGTAGGTACCTAGGTCAGGTTTCTAAAAGAATGGCAAAAAAATAAGAATGTTTTATTTGTACCTATGTAGCTAGGTAGGTACTTATTTGCTTACTAAATTTAAAATGTTGACTGGAAGAAATCAGAATCACTGATAGTGATAAGTTCGCCTCTCTGTGCATGATTTATTTATTATTCATATAAAAAAATATATAATTTCTAATTGTCGCTGTACTAAACCCAAACATACCGATATCAAGCTGAAATACCTCCACGAATCATCACTTCACAACTTGATGAAGTCACAGTGTTCATTATTATGATGAATGAAAAGTTTTTTTCAAGTCAAAAGTTTGTTATAATCGTAAAACTGTCATCTAAAATCACGTTATCATCATTGTTTTTCGTTTAGTTTTCCACTTATTAGCCCAGTTTTCTTTTTTCACATCAGATCCGCTTTCCACGTTCTCGCCTAGTCAAAGCCATACATTTCGCGACTGTCAAATCAAAACACGGTGCGTTCGTAGCCGCGACGCGACTGAAAGCAAGGTGCGTTCGAACTCGTAACTGCATCGAAGAACCGAACGACGACACGGGAACGCGCGACGCGGTCTACTGGCCGACTGAATGACAGAAAACAGGCGAACGTAGCGTAGGAACCAGCCTGCCTGCAACGGGCAATCACGCACAGTCTGGTTTAAAACTACATCTGTAGAACTATGTCACACTTACTAAAATTCTGTGTTGTTTGTTAACATCCTATGCTGCGTTGAGCAGGTTGAGCTAGCACGCCTTTGACAGAGTTCTAACTGTATATCTGGAATTGTGTATGTGATTTACACCTATCGTTTATAGTGAGTGATATAATATGGTGAGGTATGCATGTGGGATTCAGCCCCCTCCTTGGATTACGCTTAGTTAGTCTTAGTACAGTTTCATAGGATCAGATTATTTAGAAGAGCAAATTCTTGATATAAATTAAGATAAACCTACTTAGTTTGGTTCAACAAACCATTTAGATAGGTAACTACTTAACAGAAACTATGCACAAAACTTCAGGGTTCGAAAGGGGTCCATATACGAAGACCCTAGACCTAGACATCACTATTGCCAATCTCCCCATACTCACTGTCCATCGAGTTTTTGTTACAATTTTAAATTTTTGTATAAAAAAAAAAATACGGGATTTTGATTTGATTGATAAGGATTTTTTTCTTCTAATAATGAGTACTTTCTATTTCTGAAGTTTCTCAAGCCTATCCTGAAACCAGAAACACCCTGTATACCTATATCAATCATTCCCTTGCCTCTTTCCTTACTAGGTGTTAAGCTCAATTTGTAACCGACTGGGTTGGACCATCCGTCCATCTGACGGATTCAGATTCAAATTCGTCAGATGGACACATAGCAGCCTCGGTTGCGTTTTCCTCCAGTCCAGTATAGAAAGCAATTCAAAGGGAATATTGGCTAGTCGGAGCTTTGGCCCCTCCGACTCAGCCACTCATACCGGATTACAGAAAAAAACAAAAACAAAAAACTAGGACGACGCGGAGGGCCACCAGTCCCTCGCTCTCGACCTCCCTCACTATCCATATTATTCTGTAAGGATGCTTCCAGTGACTTTTTCGAAGCTCTCTCCATATTATGAGATTAGCGTCGATCTTGGCAGGCCTAAGTTCTTGAAGAGACTAAAAAGTTTAATACATAAAAATACGAACAAACTGACTGGGAAACGGTAAAAAAAAAATGGTGTTTAATCGCGAAATCGGACGCAGTACTATCCGTTCAGTGGAGTGGAAGTGGAGTGTTGCAATAATATTATTTCGTTTGCCGATCCGATATGTATCGGGATAAATTGATAGAATAAAAATTCTTTATTGCAGATCAAAACATTTAACAAACATACGGAAGAACAAAAGGACTTTACCAATATGCAAAGAGAAACAAAAGAACAATAGCGTGCAAAGCCGGACTTATCACTATAAGTGAGTTTCTTCCAGTCCACCTTTGGGTGATTGAATTACACAGTCTTTTATTGTGAATTATTGTGAAAATTAAATGAATGGCTACGTTCATATGATTGAGGCACATCACCTCTGCTTCGCCCCCCCCGTAATGTCAGCCAACTACAACTTGGTCCTCTTCATGGGACAAGGTGCCATGTCAGTGTTACCCTTTGGTCGTGCCGGCCACACTGAACGGATTCAAAGATTCGGTTTCGACAAGAATCGAAAAAAAATAGTGATGACTCGTACTGTGTACGTCAACCTCGGTAGCTCAGTGGTGCCGTCGGTCGACTGTTGTTAAGCAACCCTGAGCGTGGTCAGTAATTGGATGGGTGACCGCTCTACCGTTGGATGCTGACCGTGGTTCGGATTCACGTAAAACTGTAGGTCCCTTCCCGTCTTACCTTACTAAGTGGTTGGGTTTATCCCGCCCGGGTTGGTACCACCGCACTGAATTAAAGGTCGGTCGAAACGGCTATGTAAATAGTTCGTATTTTCCGTCCAGTTCAGTGTAGCCGACATGAAATGAAGGGAAGCACTGATATAGCACCTAGTTCACCCGGTGTTATGGGCTGACATCACGGTCACGGATGTTGTAGTTGATGTAGACAACCGTTGTCAGTTTCCATAAAAAAAAAAATAAATAAAAAAATAAACTTCGATGAACATTTGACTAACTTACTACATTTTATTCGGTACTACGATAAAACTATTTACCTATACACCTATACATGTTTCTACTGCGGCTGGCTGGACGTCTGCATTGAGATAGTCTGTGATTGAGACTGTGCGGTTTCATATCGTGGCTAGTATGAAATAAGCCAATAGGTACTTATTTGCGGCGCGCCGACCACGCCTCATTCTCTCCTCTAACCAACTCAAATGCTGCGTCGTTTGTCAGGCCGAAGAAGGCCAAGTTTCGTTTACGTAGGTAAACGAATGCTATCGAATTAAGTAAGTTACTAAGGGCCAGGCCGAGGGCCGAGCTGCGTTCACGTAAACGATATACTTATGTATATACTGTCTCGAAGAAAGTAAGGCACTAAGTGCGAGGCCGAATGCCGAGCTATCGTTTACATGTACAAAATTCGACCTTCGGCCTCGCCCTTGATTGCTAAGTTTCTTCGAGAGAGTACCTACCAATTATCGGTTGCGTGAACTCAGCGAGGTCAACGCAACTCGGCCGTCGGCCTCGCCTCGCCCTTAGTAACTTACTTCGTCCTTTCGAATTTCATGCGAGCGAAGCCGCGGCGCGGGAAAAAGTTAGAAGACTATAAATTAAAACATACGAGCGCACTGAGTGATAAAAAAAAATTGCACCCCTTTTTTTGAGATCTGGCTGGATATTAAGGCCGTCGGCCATCTGCCTATCTTTGCTTACGTAAGTACCTACCTATTTTGATTTTAGTTTTCATCGATAGATAAAATAATTTGGAATTCGAAATTCCCGAATGCTCAACGTCGTTGGCTCAAAAAAAGTTTTGCCTTGTGCCGAGATTTCTTGGCGGGTGCGCCCATTTGAGACATTTTTCTTTTCTCGGTCACAATCTCTTTCTTTCGCCGGAGCCTCGGAGGTAAAATTGTTTGAAGTTATCTTTATACTTTGTAAATAAAAAAATATTTATGCACCTGCCGGCTACCTGGCACACAAGAATCATTTTTTAATTTACCCATTCTCTACTAAAAAAATATAAAAGGAATATATTTGGTCTACTTATGAAAAAAAAGTTGATACCCTTGTGGCCCAGCAGGGGTTTGGAATTTTATTATCCTGTGAAGTGTCCCTTGGTCCTTTGTGTCTGCAACTATAAATTAAATTGGGTTCTCAAAAAAAAAAAATATCGACGATTTCAGTTCTATCCTTCGAAATTCAAAATTCAAATGTATTCAACAAAAATTTTTCGCTCATGTAATTTTTGTTCAGTCGATTGGGCGTTGGGCGCCAGCCAGCACGCGGTCCAACAGAAATTTCCTGTTTCTTTCAACGTACGGTACGCATCTGATTTTGTCGCCCTCTGTGATCGAGTAGAGAAACTAACACGCAATGGGCATAGTGACATCTAGCGTTGGGCGGCTGCAACAGAATGCAGTTACGGTAACTGAGTTACCAAACTAGTTGAAGCTATTGGTTGAATGGATACTCCAAAGAGGGCGCTGAAATAGATTTAGATGTTTAGAATGCCTTTTTTCCTTTGCTTTTTTCACTATTTTGATAATTTTCGCTAATAATTTTATAGTAACTGTTTTTCAAGATATTATTGTGAGTTGTGTGTGACCTTACTCATATGTAGTATTTTTAATGTGTACATAATAAATTTTAAAAACACATATTTTACACAATATTTCGACTTTTATTAGTTTATTGTTCATTGCATTGAGCTGTACCTATGTTGTACAACATACAGCTCAATGGTTTATTGTATAACTAGCTTTTGCCCGCGGCTTCGCTCGCGTGAAATTCGTATTTCAAAGGAAGAAAGTAAGTAAGGCCGATCTGCGTTTAGAGAAACCTTACCTTCTCAACTAAAGTAAGTAACTAACGGCGAGTCTTCAAGCTGAGCTGCATTCTGGAAGACAATAAACCTTCTCGAAGAAAGTAAGTAACTGAGGGCGAGGCCGAAGGCCGAGCTGCGTTCAGGAAGACCATAAACCTTCTCGAACAAAGTAAGTAACTAAGGGCGAGTCTTCAAGCTGAGCTGCATTCTGGAAGACAATAAACCTTCTCAACTAAAGTAAGTAACTAACGGCGAGTCTTCAAGCTGAGCTGCATTCTGGAAGACAATAAACCTTCTCGAAGAAAGTAAGTATCTGAGGGCGAGGCTGAAGGCCGAGCTGCGTTCAGGAAGACCATAAACCTTCTCGAACAAAGTAAGTAACTAAGGGCGAGGCCGAAGGCCGAGCTGCGTTCAGGATGACTATAAAACTTCTCGACAAAAGTAAGTAATTGAGGGCGAGGCCGAAGGCCGAGCTGCGTTCAGGAAGACGATAACCTTTTCGAAGAAAGTAATTAACAGAGGGCGAGGCCGAAGGCCGAGCTGCGTTCAGGAAGACCATAAACCTTCTCGAAGAAAGTAGGTAAGTAACTAAGGCGAGGCCGAAGGCCGAGCTGCGTTCAGGAAGACTATAAACCTTTTCGAAGAAATCAAGTAATTGAGGGCGAGGCCGAAGGCCGAGCTGCGTTCAGGAAGGCTATAAACCGTCTTGAAGAAAGTATGTAACTATCGCCCATAGTCACTTACTGTCACCGTCTTCCAGGATACAGCTCGGCGTTCCGCCACGCCCTTATTTACTTACTTTTTTTATGTTTTTATTTTCTGGATACTGACACGGTTGGCTACATAACCTACAACATCCGTGATGTCAGCCCATAACACCGGATGAACTTGGTGCCACGTCAGTGCTTCCCTTCGAGAAGGTTTATGGTCTTCCTGAACGCAGCCCGGCCTTCGGCCTCGCCCTCTGTTACTTACTTTCTTCGAAAAGGTTATCGTCTTCCTGAACGCAGCTCGGCCTTCGGCCTCGCCCTCAGTTACTTACTTTCATCAAGAAGGTTTATAGTCTTCCTGAACGCAGCTCGGCCTTTGGCCTCGCCCTCAATTACTTAATTTCTTCGAGAAGGTTTATAGTCTTCCTGAATGCAGCTCGGCCTTCGGCCTCGCCCTTTGTTACTCACTTTTTTCGAAAAGGTTTATACTCTTCCTGAACGCAGCTCGGCCTTCGGCCTCGCCTTTAGTATGTTACTTACTTTCTTTGAAAATGTTTATTGTTTATCTGCATCCAGTTCACCCTCCGGTCCTGTCCTAAGTTACTTACTATCTTCTTTTTAAATACGAATTTCACGCGAGCGAATCCGCGAAAAGCTATCGATATTTTATTAAGAAACTTCAGTTAAAATAAATAAAATACTTTAAATACCTAAAAAAGATACTAAGTAAAATATTTCACATAATAGCGTAACCGGAACTGAATTTTATTTAGCCTATCCTGTGTCTCGTATAGCTAAATGTGCGTGTACTAATTTTAATCGAATTTAGATGATCGGTTTAACTTGTATGGAGGAAATTCATACATACATATTCGCCTCGCCCTGATTTATAAATTATAGCCTATATGTTATTTTGATGTACTGTAAAGGCTCATCAAAATCTGTTCAGTAGTTTTTGCGTGAAAGAGGAACAGAGATCCATTCTATCATATTGCGGCTATTCAGTTCGCTCGCCGCCCGCTCACCGCGCCTCCTCCGCCGCCAGCTGCCGGCCGCCCCCCGCTCGTTAAATACCTATAGTACTACGGCGCCTACGGAACATATCGGTTTGTATGGGAGCCACATCTTAGCGTAACCGGAGGTGAATTTTATTTAGCCTATCCTGTGTCCCGTGTAGGTAAATGTACTTGTACGAAGTTACATCGAATTCAGATGATCGGTTTAAGAGTTATGGTGGAACATACATACATACAGAAATGATTTCTAAAAATCGTAAATTTAGTTTTAGTATCATACACAGAGTCTACAAACCCAATATCTCAAAAAACAAAGCAACTTACTCCAGGACCATTCCTTACAGATTTATTATTAGTATTGATTGATGATTTCATCCATAGGTAGGTAACCTACGCTTGGACATGTCGAAAATTCTGCCAGTTCTAAATTCAATGCGAAGAAGAACTGACAAACTTCGCAAGTCACAATGTTTTTTCAATCGTCTTCAGATAATAAAATTTTAAAATACCTACGTACAAATTATTGTAGGTTTTATGCACGATGTAGCAAAGGATTGTGTCAAATGATGATGACGAATGATAGATGGCGGCATACCCATAATTTTGGAAATTAATGGTCTCTTAAAAACAATAAAATCACCGCCACCGAAGTGAATCAACTAAAATTCAACCACAAATTCAGATGAATGACTCACTCATACCAATAATTACCATGAATTGCACATTTTTACTTTTTTTTTTGTAGGTAGATAGGTGCTTTTGTATGTGTGTTTGCGTAGTTATCTACACCGATACACCTACACTATATTAATCGGATCTCAAATATCCAAAGGTTGACTGTAAGAAATCTCTGTAAGGGATAAGTCCGCCTTTATACCTTATGTAAATGTTATATATAATGTGCTTGCTACTGCTAAATGTTTGTTGGAGAAATAAAGCCTTTTCTTTTCTATTCTATTATCTGCTGTCACTGTACCTAATTCCCTTGTTCTTTAACATCAAGCGTGGCGTAGCGTGGGTGGGATGTGCGTGCGTGATATGGTCTGTTTTACAGATACTATCACGGACGCTGCTCTGTGGAACTGGCATCCCTTAATTCCCTGTCACCCGTCCTATCTCCGCATGACTGTTTGCAGAGAGACTCAGCACCAAAGACATTAAACTCACATCTCTTTGCTCAGCACCCTTTTGTTGTTGACATTGGGACTGTGGCAATCATAACCTAACAAACGGCGGCAACACGTTACATATAAAAATGGCGGACCGGGCGGCGCACGCCGAACTACCGTAGTAGTAGCCTGGGCCACCCGTCCAAGTATCGCCGAGAACATAACATAGCATCGATATTCAATTATTCAAATGGTTAGAATAACACGGCTCAAGAGATCATACCCGAGTTCTCCCTCGTCTCTTCTATTACCGCAAAAACAGATCCGCCTCGCCTTCGCTCGTTCTACCGCAATATTTTATTTATCTGTGGCAACGGTCGTCCCGAAAAAAACCAGCGAGAGTATCCCTCTAGTCTAGCATCCGATTTCCGTCCGTGTTTATGATACGTTTTTCTTCGTTAACATCGAGCATTCAAGATATTTTCAATTATTTAATCAAGTCCTGTCTCTCTCGCTCACACTTTGAAATATTTATTGGAGATATATATGTCTCGCTCACTTTTCAAATGATAGACTACGCGGGACGGATCTCGGCGTGTCGTCGCCGCAGCGTGCGACCCGCCACGCGAATACACTATACAAGTACGGTGCGGGTGCGAGGGAGAACACCGACGAACCGCTGCGGCGGCGACACGACGTTCTGTGAGCTTGTAAACTTGTTTGTGGGTCGGAGTAAGCATACTTTTGTAGCCCATATTTTAGTCGTCTTATTCTGGTACTATCACAGGACATTGGGCTTTTGAGAACCCATCGGTTCTCTAAATCGTTTCTTTGTCGCACCCCACCTTAGAAGTTACTCTATGGTCGCACCGCTAGGGTGTGTGTGGAACTATCTTCCGGCGAGTGTGTTTCCCGAATCCTTTAACCTGGGTGTCTTCAAGCGTCCGCAAATCTGCTGGCATGGCACCTAACTGAGCGTGGTTTCGCGAGCAGAGGTGTTTTTGGCTCTGTCGGCTGCACCATTGATCTCTCGGCAGAGCCACCCATGTTGGTTTACAAAAAAAAATGGTGCGTGTCAGTCGATAAGTATGTTTTATGTTACCTTTTTATAGGGAAATTGGCTCGTCCGCTGTGGCCAGGATAGTCAGGTCAGGAGTCCACCGGACAATCAGACACAGCCAATAACACCACTCCTTGAGAAGTCACGCTCAAAATTTCGGCCGTTCCCAGTAGTCTTACCAAGTAGTCTTACCAGTTGTAGGTACTACTGGGAATTTTCATCCCAGTAGACTTACTATAAAAATCACTGGGAGTTTTGTTCTCAGTATACCTACCAGTAAAACTCCGTCTAGTAGCGGTTGTTCGGTTGGTAGTCCGGTTGACCGAACTAGTGAACCTCGATCGTAGAGCTTTACAATGAATGGTGAAGTTGTAAGAAAGCCATTCGGGGCTTATGTTTTCCCGAGCCCTAAACCTTATCCGATTTTTACAATAATTTTTTTTTTTTTTGTAATAAGGGCGGTTCTTTTTTTTATATTATATATGCAAAGTAATGATTCAATAAATAGCTTAATGAAATTCATGACATCAAGAAATTATAATAATGAATTAGTTTTCGGTCGAAAAACATATTTTGAACTCCGGCCTCGCATATTCGCATTGCCTACGGACAGACGGACGGACGGACGGACGGATAGACAGACAGACGGCGGCGTAGGCTTAGTAATAGGGTCCCATACCGGATACGCAACCCTAAAAACGCGTACGTAGATTAGACTGTCCCTATTACAAGAAAAAAATATTATAAAATCGGTCAAGGTTTTAGGGATTGGGAAAAAATAAACCCCGTAAGACGATTTTGTATACTTAGGCTCACTTGCACCAACACGAGTTTAAAGTTAAGTAGCGAGTTATGGATTTAAACGCGGTTCCCACAGTCAAAGGGTGCTAGCTTAAACTGGTTTAGCGAGTTAAACTGGTTTATATATTAAATTTGTGTTGGTGCAAGTGGGCCTTAGAGAAAAATAATATAATATGTGTTATCTATTCACGTTACTAAACTCTGTCTGCTCCTAAGTGCATGTTCAATATAAGCTAATAAGTACTATGTTAGTGAAAATGTTTAATTAATTAAATATTAAGATAAATATGTGTGAATCAGGCGTTTTTGGAGTGCCTACAGGCGAGGTCAACAGTTAAACCGGTTCTCTTTCATTATAATATAATCTATATTGTACGAGTATTTAATAAGTATAATTCATTATATCGTGTCACGCACTTCTGGGCGATTCGTGATGGCGTCGCGTAACAAAGCAGCGAATGAATGGTAGTGGGTTTCATGCCCGTTGCCATACACCGCTTTCTTTTTATTAGAGTTCTGTATCCATACGGAAGCCCATTACAAAGCCTACGTCGTCTGTCTGTCTGTCTGTCGTTTGTCCGTCCGTCCGTCCGAGGGCTGTAATCTTTTGAACCGTAATAGGTAGCCGGTTAAAATGTTCACAGAATGTTATGTTAATAAGGCGGATATGCAAAGAAATTATAAAAAAAAACTAAAAGTAAAAATCCCTTTTTCCCGAAATAGGATTCCCTGAGCTATGAGAAACAGGGTCTCTCATCCGGTGGTTCACATAGTTTCAACTTTCAATATTATGCCAGGTAAAAAGTTATACCGAGTTGCTGAGCTGGGAGAGGCAGGCACGGGTATCAGGAGTGCACAAGTTGAAGCCGATGATAAAGTAAATAGCCTGTGTATTATTTGGTAGACAGTAGAAGGTGGCTGAAACGTGGGCTCCTTGGTTACCTGCGCCCACCCAGGTAAGCAATCGGTTTAATTTTGCAGCGCACTTTCACGGCGGCGCTGTACCGAGCTCAAGGACGCAAGCAGATACCTATTGGGTTACTACCTTCCGAGGTGTCAGTTCCCACGAAGAAACGTCCAGAGAGACGTGACACGACACGACACACAAGAGGCACTTTAGATTTAAGCACAGACTTCGATGACGTATCGCGGATCTTGCAGTTCAAATTCATGGAAGGAAAATAAATATTTGTTGAGTGAGTCCGCACGTTGGTATGCTTGCTTCATGCATACCTAACATAAGTTAAACATAAGTTATGATGATTCATACATACATATCACACACGCAGGCCTACACACGCTGAATCCCGACAATTGGGGTAATCAGAGTAATCGGTGTTGTGCTGCAAGAAATCTGGTAAATTACAACATCGACCACCACGTTCCACCAAGTATTCGAACAAGATTCAATCGATCAAGCAGCAAGTAAGGCACAAGCAAGACCCACCTGCTGCATGAATCGGTGCCGCGGTGGTACCGTGCCAAGGTGAGAGGTGGCGAACCCGTCGCCCTTTAGCACATCATCTTGTCCTTATCCCTTAGTCGCCTTTTACGACATGCATGGGGAGAGATGCAGTGGGGCTATTCTTTTTAAGTACCTACCGGCCCCACACGGTACAGTACGTACCGGCCCCACACGGTACAGTAGCGGCCCCACACGGTACAATACCAGCCCCACACGGTACGATGATGGATGATGGATGATTAATTGATTATCCCCAAATTAAATACTTACTAGAAGCGGCAATGCGCGATAGAACTTGTTAAATGTCCTTAAACAAATGCGCGTGCCTTCACGTGTAAATTGTCATCACACGAATACTTCCAAACACCAAACTCGATTGCATTACAAGCCATCTCGTGATATGAATACCCTAACGCGCCTGACTCGCGTATTTTTTTTTTTTTTTTTTTTTTATTGAAACTGACACGGTTGGCTACATCACCTAACAACATCCGTGATGTCAGCCCATAACACCGGGTGAACTTGGTGCCACGTCAGTGCTTCCCTTCGGTCGTGCCGGCTACACTGAACTGGACGGAAAACACAAACTATTTACATAGCCGTTTCGACCGACCTTTCATTCAGTGCGGTGGTACCAACCCGGGTAGGGTTCAACCCTACCACCTAGTAATATAAGAAGGGAGTCATATCCCTTAGTCGCCTTTTACGACATGCACGGGGAGAGATGCAGTTTTTGCAATTTTCTGATATAAGACGTTCAGTACCCTTATGACGAGATTTAACCTACACCGCGTACTACGCTACGCCGCCGCCCGTATTCTCCGCATCATTTTGTATGGACAAACGGAGCAGCGCCTCTAGTGATAGATTTGCGAACTTCGTTTCTCCATACAAAATGATGCGGAGAACACGGCGTAGCGTAGTACGTGGTGTAGGTTAAATCACGTGATTAGGGTACAGGTGAGCCATACATACATACAACACAAGCATCAATCATTTTGAACTCAGTTTTTATTAATACATAAATTACAAATTAGCTTATAAGTTGATTTGGTCGGTCACATGTTTTTTTCGAGAGTGATGTTAGGTTTATCTAGGTATTGTGTCAGTGTGTAAAACGACTTCTGTCTCTATCCCACTGCCCACGTCTATTCATTCATCACTTAAGTAGGTGTTAATTATGTTAATAATTATGGTAATAATTATGTTATAGGTAGCATAGTAAAGATAAATATTGTATTTAATGCATGCAACGAGGAAAACCACTAGTAAGGTGACTAGATTAAAATGCACATCTACTCGCACATCTACCCATTCTTACGTTCTTTGCTTAAATTATTATACCTACTAATGTTAGAATTAAGTTTAAAATTTATGACTCTAGCTAGAGTCTAGGTACCTACGTACTTGAAGGCAGTTGGAGGTGAAAAAAAAACCTTGTCTGGGTAATTCTTATTTTTTTTTTTTTGCTAATGCATTTACCTACTTACTCACAGATACTCACTTAGATGTTAGGTTGTATAGCTACATTATTATGTTGTATAATTCAGTGCTTGTATGTAATGTAAGTCCAGCGTGGTCCAGCAGCGACTGACAGAGGATTTTGCGTCGACAAGACCAGGGCCGTCTCAAGGGCGGGGCGAGCGGGGCGGGCGCCCCGGGAGCCCGGCGCTAGAGGGGCGCCTTAGGCGCCCCGATCGTTTGCCGCACAGGCTTTCCGCCGCCACCGCCGCCGTTTCTAAATTTATGCTTTCCATTGAGAGTGATAATGAAGCTCGGAAGTTAAATTTCGGACATGTAATATCATCATTCGCCAACGCAAAATCTCGTAAAATTCCATTGTAATTTTTGTTTATCCTGTACTAACGAATACATTAATAAATTTATAATAAATCGTTAGTTCCATCTAATCGTTCTATGTATTTCTGTACTTTCTTTCTACTTTATATTCTCTAGACACTTTACTTTATTAAAATATGTTTTCTTAAAGTAATGTTTTTTATTAATTTAACTCTAATATTACCTACACATTAAGTGCACTGACATAAAATTAAAAATTAAAATTAATTTAAATTCCCCGCATAAAATAAAATCACCTATGATGTTAGAGTCTGGGACGGCAGCGGACGGAGGGGCACTAAGCTTGTGTTTGCCCCGGGCACCTATTACTCAAGAGACGGGCCTGGACAAGACAACACCGACTTCTATGTACCTACCTGCCTAAGGTACTCTTTTGCTACTACCTCCTACTTATATTCCACTATTTTATGAATCTCAAACATACAAAGATTGACTGTAGGAAATCTCTGTAAGGGATAAGTCCGCCTTTGCACCTTATGTAAATTTTCTAATGTACCTACTTGTTACTGTTTAATGTTTACTGAAGCAATAAAGAATTTTCTATCAATGTTCTTGTTTCTATCTATCTATCTGTACATAGTTCGGTGGTCGACAACGACGCGAGAGCGAGACGGTCGGTCACGCATGCTAACACGCACGATGCCTGTCCTGTGGTACCTAATGCACCTACAAATAATTATTGTGTGTGAATGGCTATTTATGTTTCAAATAAATTGGTAAATAAATGAGTTTTGTGATTTGTACTGTTGTATTGTATGGCTCCGTTACTTAAAAAAGAATGGCCCCACTGCATCTCTCCCCGTGCATGTCGTAAAAGACTACTAAGGGATAAGGACCAGATTCCGTGCTAAAGGGCGACAGGCTAGGCAGTCTAGGCACCTCTCTCTTTGGCATAGTCCTTCCACCGAGTCGTGCAGAAGTTGGGTCTTCGTGCCTTACTTGCTACTTGATAAATTATCTGGTCCTCATACCTACATTGCTAAACGTGGTGATCAGGGTTGTGCTGTAATTTACAAGAGTACTTGCAGTACAACACCGATTACTGCTTACCCCGATTGTCGGAATACAGCGTGCGGATTGTATGTATGTATGTATTAATGAGTTAAAAAAATTATATATCTTGAAATATTTTCTAATTAGCCATCTCACTAGGCATACCTATAATATTGTGGGAATATTACTCATAGAACCAGCGTGATCAGTACCCTTATCACGAGATTTAACCTACACCGCGTACTACGCTACGCCGCCCGCCGCGTGTTCTCCGCATCATTTTGTATGGAGAAACGGAACAGCGCCTCTAGTGATAGATTTGCGAACTTCGTTTCTCCATACAAAATGGTGCGGAGAACACGCGGCGTAGCGTAGTACGCGGTTTACGTTGAATCTCGTGATGAGGCTACAGTACCCTTATCACGAGATTTAACCTACACCGCGTACTACGCTACACCGTGTTCTCCGCATCATTTTGTATGGAGAAACGGAGTAGCGTCTCTAGTGATAGATTTGCGAACTTCGTTTCTCCATACAAAATGGTGCGGAGAACACGGCGTAGCGTAGTACGCGGTGTAGGTTAAATTTCGTGATAAGGGTACAGGCACAGAATAATACTTAATAGGTACGTACAGGTCAAATACCTTAGTCTAGGATTGTGTGTGACACCGACTTATGGAAACTGGTTTACATAGATAGTCACCCACACCACGGTATGATTCAATCCATTGTTGCAAATTGCTAGAAAGTGGAACACTATAATGTACTGGTGGCATATGGAAATGTATGAGGTGTTGGAAATCGATATTTTGATTTTTGATTCATTGATTCACTGTAATTTAGAAGACACCATAATGCGTCCAATACACAGTCAATCATACTGGCAGTATTTCCTTCAGCGTAGCAGTAGTACAAATATTATATATATATATTTTTTTTATGGGAACAGACACGGTTAGCTACATCACCTACAACATCCGTGATGTCAGCCCATAACACCGGGTGAACTAGGTGCCATGTCAGTGCTTCCCTTCGATCGTGCCGGCTACACTGAACTGGACGGAAAACACAAACTATTTACATAGCCGTTTCAACCGACGTTTCATTCAGTGCGGTGGTACCAACCCGGGCGGGTTCAACCCTACCACCTAGTAAGGTAAGAAGGGAAGGGACCTACAGTTTGTACAGTTGTAAGAAAGTTTATAGTTTCTATATTGATTCAATTGGTAGAGTAGAAGTATATTAAATAAAAAAAAATTGGTTGTCTGTAAAGTCGGTTTACGGTCGATAGTTTTACGTGATAACGTCATACAATTTCTGCTGCCCTGGTACTTTAGAATCAGAGAGATAAATGTGTACAAGCCGACGCTTGGGCCGATTGTGCCTCTCTATCGCTTGTTACGTGCTCTCGCTTGCACATACAGGCTCAGATGGAACGTGACACTTTTTCGTGCGTGCAGCCGGTGTTCATCAATTTATAAGACGTGACGTTATCACGTCAAAAAAAAAATTGGCTTTGTAATATTGTTGTAATTGTAATTGTAATTGTTCCGTACAGATGCGGAACACTGAAAACATTTTTAAACTGTACCATATTTTTCTTTCTTATCTATCACACATACATACATACCACACGCTGTATCCCGATAATCGGGGTAGGCAGAGTAATCGGTATTGTGCTACAAATACTCTGTATGTTATATTTTTATTAGCAAAAAGGCAAAGCGAAAAACATTGGAAAAAATACATCCCGGCCAGGATTCGAACCTGGGTCTTTGGCTTGAGCCGCCAACGCGATAACCAACTACGCTGCTTTAGCTTAGCAGCGTAGTTGGTTATCGCGTTGCCGGCTCAAGCCAAAGACCCAGGTTCGAATCCTGGCCGGGATGTATTTTTTCCAATGTTTTTCGCTTTGCATTTTTCTAATAAAATTATAATATAAAGCGAGTACGTGCTTAGTACTAACATCCTTATCCTTACCTATAATAAAATCCAACGTCTGCTTTCTGTCTGAGTGTCTGAGTGTATGTCTGTCTGTCCGCTTACAACTCGAGAACCACTGAACCGATTTTAATAAAACAAAATTCTACGGATAGCTTGATTCTTCCCATCTACTATAGGCTGCTTACTATCACGCTAAATGGCTTATGAGGTTAGCAGTGAAGTGAAATATGAGAGCGGGCGGAGCCGCAGGCACAGCTAGTATAAACATAAAATATTACTCTGTATGTTGTAAATTACAGCACAACACCGACCGCCACGTTTAGCAATTTAGCAATGTATTAGGACAAGATAACTAGGCTTGCCATAATTTTCCAGACTCAAGTCCGGACGCCCCACTGATTCTCAAAAACAAGGTCTCCCCCTTCCGGATGGGTACCACCACCGCACTGAATGAAGGTTGGTCGAAGCAGCTATGAAATAAAATAGTTCATGTTTCCTACCAGTTCAGCATGATCAGAAAGGAGGTAGCACTGTCGTGGCACCCAGTTCACCAAAGTGTATTGGGCTGATATCACCGCTATTGTCGGTGGTGAAGCCCTTCTAAGTCAAGTGCATAAAAAAAATTCAAAGACTGAAAATCGACACAATTAGGCACCGTGTGGGGCCGGTACTTAAAAAGAATATCCCCACTGCATCTCTCCCCATGCATGTCGTAAAAGGCGACTAAGGGATAAGGACAAGATGCCGTGCTAAAGGGCGACAGGCTCGCCACCTCTCACCTTGGCACGGTACTTCCATCGAGTCATGCAGCAGGTGGGTCTTCGTGCCATACTTGCTGCTTGATCGATTGAATCTTGTTCGAATACTTTGCGAAACGTGGTGGTCGGTGTTGTGCTGCAATTTACCAGAGTTCTTGCAGCACAACACCGATTACTCTGCTTACCCCGAATGTCGGGATTCAGCGTGTGTGATATGTATATGTATGTATGTATGGTTGTCAAGTCCGGACAGTCCGGACTAAATCCGGACGTATGGCAAACCTAAAGATAACTATCAAGCAAGTATAGGTACCTGCTGCGTGACACGGTGGAAGGACCGTACCAAGGTGAGAGGTGGCTGTCCTGTCACCCTTTAACACGGACCCTTGTCTTTATCCCTTAGTTGCCTTTTACGACATGCACGAGGAGAGATGCAGTGGGGCTATTATTTTTAAGTACCGGCCCCACACGGCCGTCATATATGGCATTGAAATCTCGCAGAGGTGTTTCCCAGATAAAAATATTGGTGTCATTAACATAAACTGGTGTGTGCATACATTGTAAATGTTTCGTAAAGGACAATGATGTCAAGGAGTACCAAATTACACTTTCTACATAGAAGGTTATATTTTCATTATAGTAACTAACTATAGCATGTTGTTTAATTACATTTTTCAGCCTCAGTAGCTCACTGGTGCGCTCGGTCGACTGTCGGTCGTGATCATAAGCACACCTAGGCCCGATCAGTACTTGGATGGGTGACCGCTCGTCCGTTGAAGGCTGACCGTGGTTCGAATTCCATGTAAAACTTGTAGGTCGCTTCTCTTCTCACCTTACTAGGTGGTAGGGTTTAAGGCTTTAACCAACCCGGGTTGGTATCACCGCACTGAATGAATGGTCGGTTTAAACGGCTATGTAAATAGTTGGGGTTTTCCGTCCAGTTCAGTATAGCCGGCACGTCCGAAGGGAAGCACTGGCATGGTACCTAGTTCACCAAGGTGTTATGGGCTAACATCATGGATGTAGTATGTGATGTAGCCACCAACCGTGTCAGTTTCCATAAAAATGACATAGGTATTCAGTTAGTCACAGCACAGATTAAATTAGTTTGGTCACAGTGGCAGTGTGACTAATATTCCATAAAACGAATGAGAGATACATTTACCCAGCAGTGATAAAGCCAAACAATACATTTAAAAGTCGACATATTACAGACATTTTCCCACGACCAGAAGAATGGAGCGCATACTTCTGAAATGAATAACACAATACGTACAAAAAAACACAGTTTGAATGTATTCTTTCTTGCAAATGTGATTTTAAGACGGATGTTCGAATTGTCTCAATAGGTACGTGACGCCATCAAGAAGAGCGAAACAACGGCGTCTACACGAAGATCAGACAATATAATATCTTAATGTACTCGTAATATGTATGTATCTATAATGTACCTATATGAACACCAATTTATACAAATTAGGCGCAATAGGCGAGCTTAATGCCGTGAGGCATTCTATTCTAACTAACCTTTGGGATGTGGGAGAAGTATATGCAGGCGAACAAGAATAGTTGATGGCAATGTATTAAGCAGTAAATCAATACCCATGATAAACTACAAACGAATACTACATAAACTTACATATTATGTACATTAATCATTGGTACTGTTGTACAATACCTACTATCAACTGAATGACAAGAGAGAGAGAAGAGGGGAGTATATCTATGCAATATCGTATTTACTTCAGTAAGGACAGGAAAAGACTCTACAATATCTATCATAGACGTAGTGGTTGCAGCGTAAATGCACCCGGGCAGATTATTCCAGAGGCGAGCTGTTTGTACTGTGAAAGAGTCCATGCAACTTGAGTACTGCACTGGGAAGAAAATTGATAAAGGACCATTTTTACAGGGCTGACGAGTGTTTGGGCCCTTAAAAAATCGGCTCTCTATATTAAATTGGACTATAGTTTACCTTGTCATAGGTCTATATCCTTTTCTCAAAATCTACGCCCCCAGTTCTTTATTCTTTTGGAATGAATTTTATATATTTCTTACGTAAAGTAAAAGTATTGCGCTTAAATTCAATGTTTGCGGGCGAAATAGCTAAAAAAACATAAAAAAGTAGATACTGTAGCTTTCTTCAATGCGGCTCGAAAGTACGATGAATTATTTATTAGAAAGTACCTACTTACCTACATATCTTTATATTTACCCAACTATGCAAAGCTCAAAGAAGAGCGAAGTGCTTTTGTATTTAGGTAAGTTGTAGAATAATACCTACATATGTACATACATACATACATATCACACACGCTAAATCCCGACAATCGGCGTAAGTAGAGTAATCGGTGTTGTGCTGCAAGAACTCTGGTAAATTACAGCACAACACCGACCACCACGTTTCGCAAAGTATTCGAACAAGATTCAATCGATCTAGCAGCAAGTAAGGCACGAAGACCCACCTGCTGCATGAATCGGTTGAAGTACCGTGCCAAGGTGAGAGGTGGCCAGCCTGTAGCCCTTTAGCACGGCATCTTGTCCTTAGTCGCCTTTTACGGCATGCATGGGGAGAGATGCAGTGGGGCTATTCCTTTTAAGTAGAGTAAGTACCCACTTATAAATATTTCGATGGCCTAGATTCATATAGAAAAATTTTGTCGACTCCGACTTCTCCGAGCTATGTGGCTCGACGTTTCGGACTAAACGTATGGACCAATCTCATTAGCACTCTGCCGGTGCTACGGTTGACAGTACTGAAGAATTAAACCGAGAACTAAATATTTAATTATGTTTACCTAAAAACCACGGTAATTGAAAAACCTGTACAAAAATATCGTGTTTTCGCGTATGAGGAAATCTACAAGTTTCGTAAAGAGACATGTCGAAAATACACTATTTTTATACGTACTTATTTTATATTAAATCCAATTTTTAAAATATCTTGAACGTTATTTTCTTGAAACTGTAAATTTTGAATTGTTTCATTATGAATCTTGGCCATCGATTTGTGCCTTTCTTCTTCAAAAGAACATATGCGACATAATCGTCAGTGTATTGTACTTACTTAATACATATTCCGAATTTAAATTTTGAAACGGTGAATTGTCATTCGTTGAATCCAACTGTGTCCGTTGAAAAAAAAAAACTCGCGTGACAAGCGGCTCCGATCCGTTGGCAGACGAAATAAATTGCAATAATAATTCTGTGTCATTAATAAAATGGCAGTTGGTTGGTTCATATCGAGATCGCGAACGCCTTGCCACTCTCGATTGCCTTTATAAAACCAAATCCGGTTGGGCGTCTCAGTCCGGTTTGTATCAAGCAAGCGCAAGCAGCAAGACACCATGTTAAATAGACTAGAAGTGCCTTTAAATTTTAAAGAGGTAAAAAAGTGCTCCACGATTTTTGAAGCACTTTTGAAGAAGTGATTTTTATATCGTGTACCGTGTACTGTGTGGGCCGGTACTTAATAAAAATAGCCCCACTGCATTTCTCCCCGTGCGTGTCGTAAAAGGCGACTAAGGGATAAGGACAAGATGCCGTGCATAAGGGCGACAGGGTAACCACCTCTCACCTTGGCACGGTATTTTCACCGAATCACGGGCCAGGTGGGCCTTCGTGCCTTACTTGCTGCCTGATAGTTATCTTGTCCGAATACTTTGCTAAACGTGGTCGGTGTTGTGCTGTAATTTATGTATGTATTCAGCACATTTATTATGTATGTATATATGTAATGTATTCAGCACAACACCGATTACGCTGCTTACCCCGATTGTCGGGATACGGCGTGTAGTATGTATGTATTATTTTTATATAGAACTGGCACGTTCGCTGTGCCCAAGAGTCCGTTGGACCACCAGACATAGCCAAAAATACCACTCGTCCCGAAACAGGCGGGCGAAATAAGGTTGTTGCAGATTTTCTTGACACGCCTTTTGAAGAGCCGAGGTTATAGGAGCTAAGGAACACACACCAGAAAGCTAATTCCACGTTACAAATACCTGTCTTTCTCTGTCACACCTTGTTTAATCGTGTATTTTATGTATGCTTCGAATGGACTGCATGTCGACCAAAGAAACGATGTAAAATGTATGTTAAGTCTGACAATACAGTTTCTGGGTACTTATTTATGTCATCATACCCCCAAATATGGTGAAACACGACACTGCTTTATTGAGTCTACACTTCGAAGAAGAAAATTAAATTGAGCCGGGGTTATTTGGGTAGGAATGTCGCACGAAAGTGTTATAGTTTAAGTTCCAAAAATCAAGCCAAATGTGTGATATTTTTTTATGTCTATCTACTACAGAAGAGTTCAGTTTAGCAATATTACTCTGCCTGCAAACTACATAATGATTACCGGAGAATGAAATAATAGGTTAATCTTTTACGGCCTTTGGCTGGGTTTAGATGATTCGCACTGTACCAAGTTCTGCTCCCACGTCAGTGTCGTAATTTGTGAATGAGTTTGTATTAAATTCTATTATTTTTTAAAATTATATTTCAATTATAATGGTCATAAAAAAATAAGGCAAAAAATTATAATTTTTTAGATTAGGATTCGTAGAGATTTGACAGTAAATTTAAAAAAGTCGTCTTTCTCTACCATAGCTTTATGTTGATTATTGTAGGTTCTCGCAGAAAGCTACTTATTGAAAAAAAACACGAACTATTTACATAGCTATTTCGACCGACGACCTTTCATTCAGTGCGGTGGTACTAACCCGGGCGGGTTAAACCCTACCACCTAGTAAGGTAAAAAGGGAGAGGACCTTCAGTTTTTCGGTTTTACGTGGAATCCGAACCACAGTCAGCCCCCAACGGTCGTGCGGTCACCCATCCAAGTAATGACCGCGCTCAGGGTTGCTTAACAACAGTCGACCGACCGCACCACTGAGCTACCGAGGCTGATGATATTAACTGTATAGAAGAGAAGATTTTTTTTTTTATGGAAACTGACACGGTTGGCTACATCACCTACAACGTCCGTGATGTCAGGCCATAACACCGGGTGAACTAGGTGCCATGTCAGAGCTTCCCCCTTTGATCGTGCCGGCTACACTGAACTGGTCGGAAAACACAAACTATTTACATAGCCGTTTAGACCGACGTTTCATTCAGTGCGGTGGTACGAACCCGGGCGGGTTAAACCCTACCACCAAGTAAGATTAGGAGGGAAGGGACCTACAGTTTTACGAGGAATCCGAACCTCGGTCAGCCTCCAACGGTCAGCGGTCACCCATCCAAGAACTGACCGCACCCAGCGTTGCTTAACATTCAATAGCGACAGTTGACTGTCTATCTATCTATCTATCTATGTCTATCTATATATAATATGAAAAGACATCAATGAGTGAGTAATTTAATTATTATATTGCTTTACCTACTCATCGCCATAGGTACAGAAACAGTGTATGGATGTTTGCTTTACGAAGACAGTGGTTAGTTTTATTTTTATTTTATCAGGCATGCGGCATGTCCCACCCAGGGAACGGTAAGGTGGGGACTAACCCACCCACACCCATCAAGTCAACTTGTAGATTATCTTCATATCTCGGTAGGTTTTTGAACAATAATTGTTTTAAAAGCACTTTGAAGATGTACCTACCTGTTAGTGAGGCTTTCTAAGCTAAGCTGGTTTCAATAATGTCAGTGCGAGAGCTAGGAAGCGTTTGGCCACACTGAAATGTGGTGAACTATTTTTAAAGGTGTTAAACCTTTTTAAGCCTCACTATTAAGCAAAGATTATAGATATAATGGGACATGTTAATCAACATGCTAGACAAGGCAGTATAAATGATAATAACAGAAGTACGTAATAAAATAATACCTATAATCTACAGGTTTATCTGTCAATAAACAATGTTTATAATCTTATACGAGCACATGAAGTTAATGGCGTGCTACAAGGACAGGCAATGATCATAAGTTAACTCCGAACCATTCCGAACTGTTGTTTTGGATTTTTGGATTACTTGGAATCGTAATTTTTTGGAAGTTACTGTTGAATTTAAATGAGTGGAAGAGGCCTCAGAATTGTACCAGGCTAAGTACCTTAAGTAGGCTTTGTACCATGTGGGGCCGGTACTTTAAAAGAATAGCCCCACGGCATCTCTCCCCGTGTATGTCGTAAAAGTCGACTAAGGGATATGATGACTCCCTTCTTATATTACTGGGTGGTAGGGTTTAACCCGCCCGGGTTGGTACCACCGCACTGAATGAAAGGTCGGTCGAAACGGCTATGTAAATAGATTGTGTTTTACGTCCAGTTCAGTGTAGCCGGCACGACCGAAGGGAAGCACTGACGTGGCACCAAGTTCACCCGGTGTTATGGGCTGACATCAAGGATGTTATAGGTGTTGTAGCCAACCGTCAGATTCCACAAAAAAAAATCCGAATCATTCCGAACTGTTAGTTTGAATTATTGAGATTACTTGGAATCGTAATTTTTTGGAAGTTACTGTTGCATTTAAATGAGTGGAAGAGGCCTTAGAATTGTATCAGGCTAAGGCACAGGGTTGCCAGATAGTCCAGACAAAAAATCCAACTATTTACATCAACATATGCAAATATGGTTAGATTCCTCCAAGGGTTAGATGGATAGATTGAAATAATTTATTGCTCCAAAACATTTCATTTTAGAGTAACAAACGATAAGTAATTTACATGAGGGGCAAAGGCGGACTTATCCCTTACAGGGATTTCTCCCAGTCAATATTCTATTATTTTTTTCCTCGAAGAGTGAGCATTTGGGCCGTGTCGTTTTTTTCCACTTTTGAATTCAGGAACGCATTCGGGCTCAAAAGTTGCGTTTTGGCAAGAAAACATGAACTTACAGAAAACTTAAGCATCCCTTATTCGCTGCCACCCGTCTTATCTCCGTAGCACTCGTCGCATAGTGACTCGGCACACTTTTGTTGTTGATGTTGAACTTTTGAGATCAAATCGTTAATTTCTCAACCGCTATGGTGTGGAACTGTCTTCTGGCGAGTGTTTCCTGAATCCTTTTACCTGGGTGACTGGTGTCTGCATGCAACAGTCATTCTAGCTAGCTAAGGTATTACGTATTTCTCAAGTTAATCGAACGACTCATTCTAAGACAGACAAGGAGTAATATCCTAATAAAAAAAAACCGGCCAAGTGCGAGTCGAACTCGCGCACCGAGGGTTCCGTATCGCCATTTCATGGTCAGCGCCACTCACGCCATCTATGTATTAGTTAAAATGCTTCATTCTCTTTTCGGTAGATGGCGCGCATACACTTTTTAGTTTTTTATATGGGGACCCCCGTGAATTTTTTACTTTTTCGTATTTTTATTATTTGTTGTTATGTATATCGGCCATAATATATAACACATATTCCGTGAAAATTTCAACGGGCTGCCTATTACGGTTCAAAAGATACAGCCCTCGGACAGACAGACAGACAGACAGACAGACAGACAGACAGGCAGCGCGGGGCGTAGGCTTAGTAATAGGCTTCCGTTCCGTACGGCATACGGAAACCTAAAAAGCGAAGTTTCTACGAGCGACCGTGAAACGTACGTAAATATATATATGAGCTGTGAGCAAAAAGTCACGAGAAGCGAAGCCGCAGGCAAAAGCTAGTCAAGCAATATTATTACAGACAAGGATACGATCTTACATTCTTTGCTGTTTATGTAAAATTGAGGTATTTTATATTTTTCCTCGAATGAGTCGCACGTATTTCTCAACCACGATCTTTTTATAGTACGATTCAATTAGTATGATTCGATGAAGAAAACCCGTTCTCTTAGTATCTCTACGTCTTGTATAAATAAAATAAACTTTTGAACTGCAGATGCGCAGTCGTCACAGGTTTGAAGATCTCCTTCAAAATTGTTTTATTATGTACTAGGTTTTGCCCTCGGCTTCGTTCGCGTGAAATTCCTATTTAAAAAGAAGAAAGTAAATTAGTCCGCTACGGTCTTTGGCTACCGTGCGTGCCTTTATTTCGGCGCGCGGAACAATCCGGTTTGTATGAGAGCCATATTTTAGCGTAGCCGGAACGCCGGAACTGAATTTTATCCTACATGTGCCCGCGGCTCCGCCCGCTGTCATATTTGACTTCTCTGCTAACCTCATAAGCCATTTAGCGCGATAAAAAGTGGCCTATATATAATTGATGGGAAGAACCAAGCTATCCGTAGAAGCAAACTGTATTAAAATCGGTTCAGTGGTTCTCGAGTTATAAGCGGACAGACAGACATACATACATGCAGACAGAAAGCAGACGTTGGATTTTATTAAAGGTAAGGAAGGATCTAGCCTATCCTGTGTCCCGTATAGTAAAATGTGCTTATAGTAAGCTTCATTGAATTCGGATGATCGGTTTAAAAGTTATGGAGGAACTTCAAAGGTCGGTCGAAACGGCTATGTAAATAGTTTGTGTTTTCCGTCCAGTTCAGTGTGGCCGGCACGACCGAAGGGAAGCACTGACGTGGCACCTAGTTCACCCGGTGTTATGGGCTGACATCACGGATGTTGGTGATTGATGTAGCCAACCGTGTCAGTTTCCATAAAAAAAAAAAAAAAAATACTTACATACATACATACATAGAGTTTTGCATAGACGACCGACAAAATCTTTTTGTAGGTAAGTGGGGTCATTTGCAACGTTTTGACCCATGATACCTTTTGTCAGATGTCACGTGGTATGGAGACACGTTTTTTTTCTTTATTTTTGAAAATTACCAAAATCCCAGCTTTAAATCCTTGTAACTTTTTTTTGTTTATGATTTTATCAGCACTAAATAAGATTGATTGAATTTTACGATGTAGGTATCCTTGTTCTAGAAAAAAATATTATTTGATGAAGTGAATATCATGAAAAGGTCTTATGACCTCCCAAAGTCCCGAGAACGAGTAAAAATATGACAGAATCTTAATTTCTTAGTTCATAAAAAAAACTGACAGCAATTGATAGCTTCATTTTCTTTTAAAATGTTCGTTAGTTTATGCCCTTTCCAACGGTATACCACAAGTCATACAAATAAATTCACTATGTGGTCAAAATTAGGCAGTAAAACAACACACATCTTGTAGATCTCGTCAAGACACGTCTTTTGATACCCCCATTGACCCGCGTAGCCCCAAAATTGACGACGCCAGAGCGATGTCGTACTTTCGCTGAAAACGGCCCCCTACCAACGCGATCGAAAAAACATTTCCAATGTTAAAAAAACTTGTTTATACGAACAAATGTTTTTTTTTTATATGGAGAGTACGGCATCGTTTCACTTACGAGTAGGAGACTTAGATGCCCATGGACATTTTGTGATGCACAGGGATTGCAAATGCCATGCCGGCCAGACAGGAGCCTTTTCACGCCTCTTTTGAAAAACCCCAGGTTGTACTTGGGAGGAAATAGATGAGCGGGAGTGCGTTCCACATTTTCCCAGTTCTGTGAATAAAAGACCTACAGAAACGGTTGGTTGGCGCATCCTCGGTAGGTCGATTGTATAGTGGTTGTTTTTGAATTTTAAAATTGAGAGGATTCATATGGCAAAACAACGAAAATTGTTAAACTTCAAACAAAAATTTACTTCTATGAAGTACACATATATAAATATTAATTATTTTTTTAAAACTAGATAAAATGTCCTAAACACTGAAGCAGGATTTTTAAATTTGCAGTATTTTTTCATGGTAAAAAAAAAAATTCTGAATGTGACTCTATTTTAATGTCTTATGTCGAGCTAGGTCTATACTGGATAATTATTTTGGAATTAAATTAACTTCATTGTATAGGGAATTTAATTTGCAAATCTGCATTAAAGAAAAAAAAAAACAAATCCTCATAATTTTTAAACAAACAAAAACTACAAAATTCACCATATAAACGCGCGCACTGCGCTCGATTGCCAGTGCCGCATCTGTGGTGCCGCGCCGACTCGAATTTTTGTTTTGCCATAATTATGAATCCTCATAATGATCAAACAATGAAAATGAACCTACCAAAGTGTGTACCTACCTACAAATTATTGTGCCTACCTGCGTGAAGAGAAAAGACGAAGATAGTGTAATCTCTACTTATCTATCAGTTATATTATAACTTTAAAATTTTTTTGGCTGCTGACATCACGGGTGTAGTAGATGATTACCAACACACCTTTGCGAACTAGGTGCCATGTCAGTGCGCAGGCGGAACGGAAGATGGTGTCTGCATGTTTGTTACTCGTAAACTTAGACACCTCATCATAATCATCATCAGCTCGTATCGTCCCACAGCTGGATATAGGATTCTCCCAAGGCGCGCCACCACACGCGGTCTTCCGCTCTTCTCATCCATCCACTCCCGGCTACCTTTTGTAGATCGTCTGTTCTGTCCACTTAGCCGTGGGAGGGGCGACCCACGGGATACTTCGCAGAGGTTCCATGGAACACGCTAAGTTTGCTTGTATGTGGCCTCCAATCGAGCACCCGCCTACCCCAGCGGTTGTCGGGTCTGAAACAGATGTGCCCAGCCCACTGACACTTCAGCTTGCAAATTTTCTTAGCATACGTCGTTCCTTTGTCGCACCGCTAGGGAACTGTCTCCCGGCGAGTGTGTTTCCCGAATCCTTTAACCTGGGTGTCTTCAAACGTCGTATCAACGGGCTAGACAGCCTAGCAACAGCCGCAAATCTGCTGGCATGGCGCCTCACTGAGCGTGGTTTCGCGAGGAGAGGGGTTTTTGGCTCTGTTGACCGTACCATTGGTCTCTCGGCACAGCCACCCATGTTGGTTTACATAAAAAAAAATCGACTACCGTTCTTTGTCGTAGGTATTATATTTGTATCGATCAAAAGAAATGGAGAGCATTGCTCTTTCCATAGATGGCTGAGTCAGAGGGGCCAAAGCACATGTTCCGACAAGCCAATATCCCCTCCGAGAAGGTAGGTGCCATACCGAAGACTTCCCCTTTGGATTGCTTGCTGGATATACTGAACTAGAAAAATACACAGCCGAGGCTGCTATGCGGCCACCTTACATCCAGTACGGTGGTGCCAACCCAGTCGGCTACAATTTTAGCCTACCACCTAGTAAGAGGCAAGGGAAGTGGCCAGTTTTACACCGTTTCCGAAAGGCGAAACAGCAGGTGTAGCTACATATTATATTTTTCCGTAAAAAAAAAAAATCATTGATACACACACGCCGACCGGATTCGAACCTCGGACCTCTCGCAAAAGAAACCGACGACCACACATAGAGTACATAGGTACATAGAGTATCTACATATAACTAAATCTAGACACCGTTACTGGACAAAGCGATGCTACCTACATGAAGAGAAAGGAAAACCAACATTGGGTAATGCTTTCGCAAAAAATACGAAATGTGTGTATGTGGCGGGCGACTGTTCATTTTTAACAACGATTTATCAATTACAGATGAGATAACAGTCCATCAACGGCGAACAATCAGCTGATTGTGTGATTGTGTGAAAAAACTCACGTGTTCTTCCATAATGCCCACTCGGCACACCGGAGCAGGGTCCATGGGTATAGTGTACACCCCAACATCATCGGACGGCATCACCCTGTTTCGCACCATCTTTCTCATGCTCAAACAGTCCAACATTCACAAATTCGCACACACAAATCACTCGAAAACAACTTCAACTTCTTTTTAATTCTGGCGATTAACCGATATATCTTCGGCTTAATTCGCCAAAAACGTCAACTTTTGTGTCAAGAACCCGTGAATACAAATCAAAATGATAAAAAAATAAAAAAAAAACACGCGCGAAATTCCAAATTCAAATTCGACTCGTTCGCACACGGTAAGCGCACGAGTCGCGGCCACACGTGCGGGCGCGCACGGTTTCACGTCACGAATAAACAGGTGAGCGAGTTGGGTTCATAATACCCTGGCAAATACTACCTACCTGTGGTGACTCATTTCTTTTACCAGATGTTTGTGTGTGTGCCAGGTAGAGCATGATGTGAAGGGGGCGCTTAGGGTTGTGTGCGTGAAGTGCGTCGTGTATCAGTCGTGTTTTGGTTTTTTGTTCGGCTTGTACGGATACCGGTGTCGGTCAAATAATAATAATAATTAGGTATGGCGCCGCGCGCCGGCGCTACCAGACTACCACGCCACTGCCCAATCAGCCAGCAGGCACGAAACGAAGGTGGGTCTGCGGCGGAAGGACCGCGCGAAGGTGAGAGGTGGTGCCCTTTAGCACATCTTGTCCTTATTCCCTCTTTACGACATGCACGGGGAGAGATGCAGTGGCACTATTATACCTGTTGTCTTCCACGTATATAAAAATGATTACTCCCTCCCTCCCATGCGTTTTCGGCGCGACCTCGAACACCGACCTCGGCATAGTTAAACCCTGATATTTCGGAAACTAATGATGTTAAATCTATAAACTCTTCTGGTCTATAAATCCAATGAAATTACCTGAAAAAACATGGCAAATAAGTGAGGGCTTACTTCTTTAGAAGTATCAGATATTAGAAAAAAAAATTACTAAAAAAAAATTGAAAAATGTATCCAAACCTTTACAATATTTATATCAGTATACTCGTAAATAAACATAGGTACTTTTAGGTTTTCTTTACAGAAATCGGCGAAATCAGAAGTTCAACATGATGGAATTATATTTAATATGTATCCTTATTCCTTCCTTCCTTACCTATAATAAAATCCAACGTCTGCTTTCTGTCTGTCTGTCTGTCCGCTTATAACTCGTCCTTCCTTACCTATAATAAAATCCAACGTCTTTCTTTCTGTCTGTCTGTCTGTCCGCTTATAACTCGAGAACCACTGAACCGATTTTAATAAAACAAAATTCTACGGATAGCTTGATTCTTCCCATCAACTATAGGCTACTTACTATCACGCTAAATAGCTTATGAGGTTAGCAGTGAAGTGAAATATGAGAGCGGGCGGAGCCGCGGGCACAGCTTGTTTTCAATATGGCCCTAGTTGGCTAAAATAAAGAGATAAACAAATAAATAATGTAATTATCAGATCACATAAATTGTTGGCAAAGCTGGACAGGACAGGTTTGTGAGATCGACACTTATTCCAAAAATCTTCGTTGCTCAATAATTTGTAGTAATTTTTGTTTGAAATGAAAGCTATGTTCATTACTATTGTTACCTACGTACCTACTATTGCGGTCCTTGTGGAAGACAACACCACCCGGAAAATGTTTGTCACATCAAACACTATGAATTGTTTGATGTTTCCACAAGTCACTTTTTGGTGGGTAGCCGAGTGGTTTGGGCATCGGTTTCTCATGCGGGAGGTCCGAGGTTCGAATCCGGTCGGCGTGAAAAGTAGCCTATAATTGATGGGAAGAACCAAGCTATCCGTAGAAGCACTGTATTAAAATCGGTTCGTGAAACGCGGTTGTTTTTTTTCGCGTTACCAATGAGTTTTTCTGACGAAAAAATTTACTTGCAACACCTATACCTGCTGCTTCACCGTTCGGAACCGGTGTAAAACTGTAGGTCCCTTTCCTTACCCGTTACTTGGTGGTAGGCTCAAATTGTAGCCGACCGGTTTGGTACCACCGCACTGGATGTAAGATCGCCGCATATCAGCCTCGGTTGTGTTCTCCTCTAGTCCAGTATAGCCAGCAATCCATGGAAGTCTCCAGTATGACACTTACCTTCTCAGAGGTGATATTAGCTAGTCAGAACATGTGCTTTGGCCCCTCTGACTCAGCCACTCCGAATTACCAGATTACATAAAAAAAAAACATTATCAGCGATCGACCTAAAAGCCTCTTGGGATCGACGGGTCGGTCCCGTACCGGATACAGAACCCTAAAAAGTTATGTGTAAAGGCATAGTTGTCATCTCATAATTGTGTGAAATAAAAAATCACCTTATGATTTTTTTAAATTGTTTTATTATACTTGTAAAACAATTTTTAAAACAATATAATATTATTAATTACTAATAGGCCAACCCAGGAACCTGCAAACGCACATCACAGTTATACACTGCAAACAGGCATCACAGTTATACACACCTATGAACACATCACAGTTTGTAAAGAAACAATGCAGTCTAGGCACTGGTTTGACTGCCATCTAAGGTGAAAACATACATACACAGAGACGACAGAACGCGTATCACGCTTCTCCGTGATAAAAGTGTGTTACTGTGTTTTCCAAACAGACACGAAGGCCTTGTTGACGACCCAGGAATTCCAGAAGTAGAAAATCATATATACATACAACAAACACAGACCAAGCATGATGGTAAAACGCAGCAAGAATACAGTATCGCGCGGTTCGAAACACGACCCAAAAAGACAGGAAGGCAAAAACATGTATGGAACCTTACCCCCAAAACTGTATGGAACCTTTGACTGGAAGAATCAGGCCCATACCCTCTGATAAAACTCCACAGTATACTCTGGTCCTGGTGGTAACGAAAACACACACACACACACAACAACAAACAGCAGAGATAACTAGAGAGATGTATATAGTTCGGATTTTCCGTCCAGTTCAAAGGTGGCGCAAGTGGTGAAAGGAGTCACACTTCAACTTCCCACAGTGTCATATGGCACCTTAAGGCAATGTGTGAAATTTGTTAAAGCATAACTCAATGCACAGAGGAACTTTGCAAATAGAGCACTCCCACACTGTTCTCTTCTCTACGTGCTCTCTCCTTGAGCACCAGACACACCGGCCCCTTTTCAGCGAAGTGCCTTTTCCCGGTGCAGTCCGACGAGCACCAGGTTCTGCGTTATCGAGCGGGATCTTCACTGGGTGATGGAAAGGCTGTGGTTGTCGGCGGCCAGGTGGGAAGTCGTCACGGCGGCCTCTACTTGCCGCGGGTTTAGCTCGCGGAAAAGGCACTAAGTGCAAATGTGATTTAACCACAGCCTTAGCCAGTTCCAAGCGGAACTCCAACTGTTTAATGGGGGACTTAGCTGGGTCGGATTGTTGTACAAGTATCCTGCTGTTTATAATCGAGACGTTCAGCAGTCTCTTGAACAGTTTTTTGAACCAATCAGTACGCTGTTTTCGTTCAAGCTCGAAGGGTTCGAGCATTTCGTCCTTCCTGTCAACGCCACCCATCCCAGCATTATAGTCTGTCACGCTAACAAACCGGTGCTCGGATTGGTGTCCCCTTCTTTCGACCGTGCGAGTGGTCTCCGTGCCGTGGTAAGTGGATATTATCACCAGGGGCTTACGGTCGCTCAACGACACCAGAGACACATCGTCCGCGTGGCGAGCAATGTAGCTGCCACGGCGGAGCTTTACACCCGCTACAATAAGCGGAACGTTCTTGCGATTCCGCCAGAGCGTGCCCACACAATCCGTTTGGTTCCGTTTTAGGAACCGCGCGAGCAGCGGAGAATTAAACCAGTTGTCCATGAACAACGTGTGTCCTTTCCGCAACAAAGGATGAATCAGTCGCAGAACCGTCTGAACTGTTTTGCCCAGTGCAGCCGTCCCTGGTCCTAATTCAGCCCCTGTGTAAACAAAGAAAGACCACAGGTATCCAGTGGATGACTCGCACAATTCAAACGTCTTGACACCGTATTTTGCCGCCTTGGTCTTTATGTGCTGACGGAATGAGAGGTTCCCCTTCCACAACGTCAAAGACTCGTCAATACATATTCTCTGGGACGGTGTGTACAACGTCTGGAATTTTTCGTTCAACATTTCCAGGATCGGTCTGATGAAGCGCAGTACGTCGACATTGTAGTCGTCGGGTCCTTCCTTCGAGAACCACAGGGCCCGGTTCAGGTCGCTGTACCTGCGCTGCGAGAACAGTGCCCTGAATACCTCCGTTTTCAGGAAGGGGTCATTGGAGAAGCAAGAGTATATCGATGGCAATCGTACTATAGCCAACATCATCCAAAACGCGATCAACGTCATAATTTCGTGCTCATTGGTATCATACCAACGAGCACGGAACCCGTCATCGTTGACACTTAGGACTGTTGCAACATACGCGTTCGTCCGTTCAGCTATGAAGTTAACTGCTGCAGAGTCCCAAATGGCACGAAAAGCATCGTACCCGGTTTGGAAGCGGCTGGTAGGTCCAGTGTTCTCGACCCGGAACTGCTCCTTTACGCCCTGGAACGAATTCATGGGCTTCCAATCAAATCTGCAGGCATTCTCGTCCGCACAGAAACGCTCATACTCTCGCATTATATCGTCGTCGTCAGTTACATGATCTCCTTCCTTACGTCCCACTTGCTCCGGCATCTGTTGCGCGAACCTTTCACGCATCCCGAGGGGAAGGTCGTCGTCCGTGGGATAGACCTCGCACAACTTATCCCCCCGGACCCATCCAGCATCCCCTACCGCACCACCCCAGCGGCCAGGACCGCCGACACCGCCTCTAACATTCGGCATCCTCTCGTCGTCGTTCAGGGCTCCTGGGTCGACCTCACTATCATCCCCCGATGTCTCGCCATGTGCGCCGAAGTCGCCGTGCTGTCTATCATCTTCGGCACGGACAGCCACGGCGTCGACGTCCATGGCGAGCGGCGACGGCAGCAGAGGAGGCGGCGGCGGCAACGACAGCCGCGACGGCCCGGCGCCGTCCGAATCGCCCAGCAACACAATTGGCATCGCCATTATGTCGAAGGGCTGCTGCGAAAAAAGTACCTACTTAGCATAACTTGTTGTAAGTGAAGAAGAATAAACAAATTTTTTTTTAAGAAAATTATTATATTTGCGACCCGCCTGCACCAGGGTTGCCACCTTTTGGAATAATTTTTTTTTATTTAAACTGACACGCTTGGCTACATCACCCACAACACCGGGTGAACTAGGTGCCACGTCAGTGCTTCCCTTCGGTTGTGCCGGCCACAATTTTTGTTTTTATGTTTATTTAATTTTGATTATTATTTTTCCATGCATATTTTTTCTTGCTACGGGTCACTTCCATGAATTCCGCTTCATTTTTATGAATTTTGAACAAGACATGTCTATTGAGTGGCAATTCTGTTTTCATTAGATCTAGGTACAACAGAGCAACAATTTCTGACATTAGAAATAAAACAAATTACAATTAGTAAAATAACTGGAATACAATTAATGTAAAAGGTTGCGTGCGTTGCTCTCGTCGCGTGTTATAAAAAATCACGGGACAACGTTGATAAATCGTTGGGACACAATACCATCGAAATCAGGACTGTCCCGGTACAATCGGGACGGGTGGCAACTCTGGCGTGCACCTAAACTTAAATATTTCGTAAAGTAATGAAGCTAAGTCAATAAACTCTTTAGAACGTCGGAAGACAAAAAAATTGCGCACAAAACTATTCTAAACAACTTAGGGTTCAATTATTTAGAAGCACTGACTGGCTGACTGACTGACCAGTATAAACAGAACACTCCCAAGATATTTTCCGAATTTTTTCTAACCTACATTTGACAGTTCAAATATAAGAACACATCGCCAATGTGATGATGACAATTTCAAGTACTAGATAGATAATTTATAATAGGAAACGTTGACTGAAATTAATAGCAATAGACCAAAACTTACGATCGTAGAATGGCGCATAAAATGCTTCGGGACGATCAAGGGTGTGAGTGTCTAGTCCAGGGATGGGTAAACTTTTTTCTACGCGGGCCAATATTTACAAACATAATATAGATTAGGGGGCCAGGTTTTTGAATTTTTAGCTATAATTCTTTATTGAAATAAAAATATTTGTATTTTCCGAAATAATATTATTTACTGACTCATACATAAGTTTCAACAGCATTAAAAGTTCTCTTATTTATACAAAATTAAATTATTATCTATGTATAGATATTCGAATCAGGTACAGTGCATACCTGATGCACCATGAAATAGGGAAATATATATTTATTGCAGGTAATCTATAAAATAGGAACAAATATTTATTAATTAATGTAACCAATTATGTACACTATTAAATTTTAACCGAATGTTTCCGTGATTTATCTACTTCTGGATCGATGGTCGCGGGCCGGATTGCAACCTTTCGCGGGCTGGAGATGGCCCGCGGGCCGTAGTTTGCCCATCCCTGGTCTAGTCTAAGGGTTAACCCATATATTACTAACGTGGTCTTCGGCGTCGCTGATCTCGTCCGACTCATCCCCCAACTCGCTGCCCTCCTCGAACTCCTCGAAGGTACCAGTCTCCTGGAACAGATCTTCTTCGTTTTCGACGTCCACTAAGTCCGCCTCAGTTTCGTGATTTTCTTCCAGGACCAGGAGAAAGAATTCTTCATCGGGCATCGGGGCGTTGTTGGGGTTCGAGCCGGCGCGGCGTTTGGACGACATCTGTTGGATGCATCTTTATGAAAGATCAATTCAAGAAAACATAGGTACGAGCTAGGGGGGGGGGGGGGCGAGGGGTGTATGGCCGTTTGAGGGGCCATAATATATGTACATATAAGATGATAATTGTTATTAGATAATTGTTCGGTGAGCAATACAACCAGATGAGGGGGGTGCATGGCCATACTAAGCACAGACATGTGACAGAATACCACCCACGAGTTGCTTGCGTGAAATAACTTACCGCTGCGGCGCACTATGTGTTCTGTGACGCGGCGCGGGCGGTACGTACGGTGGTGTGTGGCGACGGGGTGGTAGCTTCTCACTCTGTTCAAGTCAAGCAAACATAAATGTTGTCAAATCTTAAACATAGGTGTACGAGCTTGGGGGGGGGGGGGGGGGGGGGGGGGTTTGCACGACCCTTAAGGGGCCATAATATTATATGACGATGATACAAAATATTTTTTTTTAAACAAAAACATAATTGTTCGGAGCGTTCTACAACCACCGTATGGGGCCGGTACTTAATAAACAGAATAGCCTCACTGCATCTCTCCCCGTGCATGTCGTAAAAGGCGACTAAGGGATAAGGACAAGATGCCGTGCTAAAGGGCGACAGGCCACCTCTCACCTTGGCATGGTACTTCCACCGAGTCATGCAGCAGGTGGGTCTTCGTGCCTTACTTGCTGCTTGATCGATTGAATCTTGTTCGAATAATTTGCGAAACGTGGTGGTCGGTGTTGTGCTGTAATTTACCATAGTTCTTGCAGCACAACACCGATTACTCTGCTTACCCCGAAATTTAAATAATTCATTAGAAGCAATTCTTGACACATAAATAAATACAATTAGTATTCCTCGTAAAAAAGTTAAAAATAAAATATAAGCAAATCAGTAAGTATTGATGAATAATCCTGAAATTAGACAAATTAATAAAGTTTACTCTGCTTACCCCGATTGTCGGGATTCAGCGTGTGTGATATGTTTCTATGTATTCTACAACTAGCAGCATACATTATTTTTTCAAGAAAATATAATATTTGACTTAGATGAGGCCTATATTCAGGCCAACAGTCTTCTGCAATTACTTTGTGGCTACATTACATAGGTAGGTGAATAAAACATAGGTGCGAGCGGGGCGGAGGGGGTGGGGGGGGGGGGGAGTTGGCCCTAAGCACAGACATGTGACAGAACGAGTACGAGTTGCTCGCGTGAAAAAATAACTCACCGCTGCGGCGCACTATGTGTTCTGCGACGCGGCGCGGGCGGTACGTACGGTGGTGTGTGGCGACGGGGTGGTAGCTTCTCTCTCTGTTCATTCAAGCAAACATAAACTTATAAAACATAGGTACGAGCGGGGCGGAGGGGGGGGGGGGAGTTGAGAGGGGGGTGCATGGCCCTAAGCACAGACATGTGACAGAACGAGTACGAGTTGCTCGCGTGAAAAAATAACTTACTGCTGCGGCGCACTATGTGGTCTGCGGCGCGGCGCAGGCGGTACGTGTGTGGCGACGGGGTGGTAGCTTCTCTCTCTGTTCATTCAAGCAAACATAAACTTATAAAAGATAGGTACGAGCGGGATGGAGGGGGGTGAGGGGGGGGGGGGGGGGGTGCATGGGCCTAAGCACAGACATGTGACAGAATACTACCCACGAGTGGCTTGCGTGAAATAACTTACCGCTGCGGCGCACTATTTGTTCTGTGACGCGGCGCAGGCGGTACGTGCGGTGGTGTGTGGCGACGGGGTGGTAGCTTCTCTCTCTGTTCATTCAAGCAAACATAAACTTGTAAACATAGGTACGAGCGGGGCGGAGGGGGTGAGGAGGGTGCATGGGCCTAAGCACAGAAATGTGACAGAATACTAACCACGAGTTGCTCGAGTGAAATAACTTACCGCTGGGGCGCACTATGTGTTCTGTGGCGCGGCGCAGGCGGTACGTGCGGTGGTGTGTGGCGACGGGGTGGTAGCTTCTCTCTCTGTTCATTCAAGCAAACATAAACTTATAAACATAGGTACGAGCGGAGCGGAGGGGGTGAGGGGGGTGCATGGACCTAAGCACAGACATGTGACAGAATACTAACCACGAGTTGCTCGAGTGAAATAACATACCGCTGGGGCGCACTATGTGTTCTGCGGCGCGGCGCAGGCGGTACGTGCGGTGGTGTGTAGCGACGGGGTGGTAGCTTCTCTCTCTGTTCATTCAAGCAAACATAAACTCATAAACATAGGTACGAGCGGGGCGGAGGGGGTGAGGGGGGTGCATGGGCCTAAGCACAGACATGTGACAGAATACTAACCACGAGTTGCTCGAGTGAAATAACTTACCGCTGCGGCGCACTATGTGTTCTGCGTCGCGGCGCGGGCGGTACGTGCGGTGGTGTGTGGCGACAGGGTGGTAGCTTCTCTGTTCATTCAAGCAAACATAAAAACTGTTGACATATCTTATAAAACATAGGTTCGAGCGGGGCGCTAGGGGTGATAGGGTTGCACGACCCTTTGATAGGTACGAGCGTGGCGGGGAGGGGGGGATAAAACAGTTAATGTTTTCCAACCAGTTCAGTATGGCCGGCACGCCTTACCTTCATTTTCTTCGCTTTACTGCATTGACTTTACGCTTTATTATTATTTATACGTGCTCATCATTCAATTTATGTAGTAATCGATATTGGGTGTGTTTCCTTACAGTCAGAACGCGTAGTGGGTATCTCTAGTTAGTTCGTGAAATAAACATCCTTTCGTAAAAACACAAGATAAAACTCAATAGTTTCACAATGGACCTGGGTGGAGAGTTAAAGGGGTAGCACACGGGCTGGGGAGGGAGGGACGAGCAACGTCCAAGAAGATTATTATTCTTAGAAACGTCATGTTCTAATTTGCTCTCCATAGACAGATTATAATATTTTGAGTTTCTATAAGGTCTAAGTTTAATGTTCTAAGATTACCACACGCGGGCGAGCCCGCTGCCCATGAGTCGATATCGTATGTAGATTTTTTCTGAACCTGCTAAACATTTATTTTTACTTGCATCTTTTTTCACTTATTTTTTTTATGAAAACTGACACGGTTGGCTACATCACATGCAACAACCGTGATGTCAGTCTATAACATTGCGTGAACTGGGTGTCATGTCAGTGCTGCCCTTAATTTCACATCTACTACACTGAACTGGACGGAAAACACGAACTATTTACATAGCCGCTTCGACCGACCGTCAGTTAGTTCAGGTGGTATCAACCCGGGCGGGATAAACCATACCAACTGGTAAGGTAAGAAGGGAAGGCACCTACATTTTTACGTGTAATCTGAACCACGGTCAACCTTCAACGGTCAAGCGATCAACCATCCAAGTACTGGTCGCGCCATCAATGGTCCGCGCTCAGGGTTTGCTTATCAACTTTGCCCTTTTTGGGGCAAGGGCAATTCCCTTGCCCCTTACTAGGTGGTAGGCTCAAAAAAATTAAACAAAAACATTTCTTTTCATACAAATGTGTACTTATGGCCACGCGTTTCGAAAAAAACATTCGCAGGAGACGCGGCTTTAGGTATAGAAACCAATAATGTAAAAAAATACCAGAGATGTATAATGCGTGGGGCGGATGTCGGCGTGTCGCCTCCGCAGCGGTTCGTCAGTGTTCTCTCTCGCACCCGCACCGTACTTGTATAGTTTATTCGCGTTTATTTATAGTTTATTTATACCCGCTGCGGCGACGACACGCCGAGATCCGTCCCGGGCACTATACGTCTGATTTAGGGTAGAATAGTAATCTCTTTAGAGTCTGTGGGTGGGCTCGCCTAACTTGGGAAAAATGGCCGTTATGACGCGTCATATTCAAATGAAAAAAAAAACCGTTAGACGGTTATTGTATAAAAACACATAAACTACACATCAATTATGCGAAAAAAGTGAACAACAATAGTTTTATTATCTAAATAACACGTTTTTCTAACGCGGCAACGGTTTTTTCACCGAGAAAAAAGCTGACGGAACTCTTGACATCATCTATGTGCAGTACTTTCTAGGGCCGCTCCGAAGCGAATTTTCGAGTGTCGAGAAATATGACTTTTATCGCCAACTGAAATTGTACTGCATGCTCTATAGATACAATGACACATAAAGAACACAATGTACTAACCTTTTTCCGATATTTCTCTCCGAAAACAAAACAATTTTCGCAGCGCTCAAGAACAATAAAATAAACGCACGCACGCAGCAAAAGTGAGGTTAGCATCAAAGAGAATATAACCACTTAGCATTGGTCAAGCGAGCGGCACATGATAGAACAAATGAAAGCTTGCGCTGTAGATCAGCTGATTGTAAACGCGAAGTGGCAGAAACAAAACGTAACAAAAACGACATGCACCGCCTCAACATTCGGGTAGGGTTGATATAGAGAAGATGCGTCGCGTAGCCTGGTTATTTTTTTTTTAACCTCCAAATAATTACAGCTGATCTAACGCGCCATCGTTCCTTTGTTCTCTCCTGTGCCAGATCCATTGGTCATACAGTTTTTTGGGCTTTTTTATCCTTACGGAAAGGCGAAGGTCATTTGACTGTACAGCCATCATAAATAAACACCATAAGTGGCATTTTTTTTTTAAATTTTTTGTGTGAAGGTGAAGTGCTGCCCTGGCATGTTTGATAATAGTCGCTAGTAGGTATTTGAAAAATTTGCCAGTATTAGCAAATAAACGAAAATGTAGGTCCCTTCCCTCCTAATCTTACTTGGTGGTAGGGTTTAACCCGCCCGGGTTGGTACCACCGCCCTGAATGAAACGTCGGTCTAAACGGCTATGTAAATAGTTTGTGTTTTCCGACCAGTTCAGTGTAGCCGGCACGATCAAAGGGGGAAGCACTGACATGGCACCTAGTTCACCCGGTGTTATGGGCTGACATCACGGACGTTGTAGGTGATGTAGCCAACCGTGCCAGTTTCCATAAAAAAAAAACCTTCAAACTTCGAACGCAACGGAAGTGTCTATTCGTAGTTATACTACTGCATGCTGCAAAGACATCCGCGCGGGTGTTGTGAGCCGCGCCGCGCCGCGCGCCGCCGCCGTAACCGTAATGCGACGTGTAAAATCCGCGCGGATGTTGTGAAAGGCAAAGGGATGAGCTTTCTATGAAGGCCTTGTTCCCAAGCTCGTGTCTGTCTGACTGGACTGTGATACCTATATATAAAACGAGAAGTTTTTTTAAAAGTAAGTTAGTTACAAATATTCTTACCTACCTGAGTATGCTGTTATTTTTTTTTACATCCGTCAGCCCATAACACCTTGGTTGGTGAATTAGGTGACGGTACGGAACCCTCGGTACGGTACGCAATTTCTGTTACATGCAAAATTTGTAATTAAATTTATATGTGCAATGTTGTGAATAAATTATCTTTCACTAATAATCAGTGAATGAATAATTATTATTAGTCTCATGCAAACGAGAATGCAGTTGCAAATCTTCACGAGCATGACGGTTTGCATAAGCGAAAGTTTACGCTTTACGTACCTACCTATGCACGTAGATTTACGTAATATGCACAGATTACCAATATAATATGTCTAAGGTAATATGGGTGACGTGACACGACGTGACGTGAGTAGACAGTTTTCTATCAGTAGGAGAGAGACCGAATTGGCATAAACTTGATTGCCTGGTTTTTGACAATTTTCTGGCTAGTGATGTTGAGAATGTAATAAAAAAAAATCGAATAATATATTTTTAGATTAATTACCCCAATCGACACAATTAATATATTAATGTCTTACAAGATCTTCTACTTTCAATAGCACTGATTTGTCTTCCTTAGTTCTTTCTTCTCTAAATAAGTAAGTATATGTATAAGGTCCTTCAAAATTAGTTAATAGTACGCTAAGGGTGGGTTCTGTATCATATAGGGAGTAAAACCTATATATAGCATTTTTTGGACCTTGGGTTTTAATATAAATATATAATATAATATAAATTAATAAAAAATAGGTGGTTGATTTTTATAACCTAATCGATTCCGTTTCATAACAGTAACAAAAAAGTCTTCATTACCATTATGATGTAACACGTGTAAGTTGGTAAAAAAAAATCAAATTCTTTCTATTCCATCCATACTAATAAAACTAAAACTGGGGTTTTTCACAATTTCTGAAAGAAAGAGATCTATTGTGTTGGAAGTCTTCTTTGTTCCTGGCATGAAACTGAAACGATAACGAATATTTTTTGTTACATTTTACATTAAAAAAAATGTTTTTGTAAAAAAAAATCCTTGTTCTTCAAAAGTGATCTATTTCCGATACAGAACCCCCCCTTAGCGTACTATTAACTAATTTTGAAAGACCATAGATAGGTAAGTTAAATATTTTCTAGATAAGGCGTACTTGAGTGAAATATATTTTTTAAATAATATGCTTTTAATATGTACTTAGTAGGAACAACAAGAAAAGTAAAGCGAAATTTGAATCATATTCGTAGTGCTGAATTATTAAACGCATGTGTAATTTGAAGAAAAAAAATTTTTTTTAAATAGTTATCTGCTTACACCGATTGTCGGGATAGAGCATGTCGATTACACCTAATTAACAAAGACCTACTTTCTCAAAATTAAAAATAACTGTTTATCAACTACCTATGTTTATCAAGCAAGACATCTTTGTACATAACTGTCACTAATTTCTAATAATTAAAACATCCTCCAATCAAGATCAAGGATGTTTATCAGACTGTAACGGGAAGCTAAGCTAAGTGTGACCGCAATTTCTCAGTTTACTCAATTACCTATCTTCCTTTTGCCCCATATTGTCGAGTCACACGGCCACCACACGCTGAGTAAATTATTCACCGCACTTGTACCTTGTACCAGTAGATAGATATATTGGCTGCTCAGGTGGCTTCGCTCGCGATAGCTGCCAATTTTGGTTGGAAGTCAGCGTTATATTATTGATATTATAATCTTAAACTAGCGTAATATGTCAGTCGTTATAGTAACAAAATATTACTATTAGTAGTAGTAACTGCGAGTATGGTCATGGAGTAAGTTAATACTTTGTTTTATGTTATAGACTCTATGTATGATACTAAAAGTAAATTGACGATTTTTAGAAATCTTTTCTGTATGTTGTATGTATTTTTTTTATGGCGTTACACAGGATAGCCTAAATAAATTTCAGTTCCGGTTACGCTAAGATGTGGCTCTCATACAAACCGAATTGTTCCGCATGCCGAAATATAAGTAACGTAGCGCGTAGGGTAGGAAGGAACGCAGCACGGCCTTCTTTCTCACTTACTTCTTCATTTTTAATACGAATTTCACGCGAGCGAAGCCGCGGGCAAAAGCTATAAAAAATATAAATTGTATATCATCTACAAAAAACGAAGGCGGCGTGTAGAAGAACTCGAATGGACAGGTAGTTCGACTACACCATTTTCGATAAACATTCCTTGTTATTCGTAGCCTGGTTTTATACATTTATTTCAGTCTTTGGACGTCTCCAGTCAGCACGAAAATATTATAAATAAAATACTCACGTCAGCACGAAACATATATTATAATATAAATCACCATATATATCAAAACATATTAATTTCCTCAACAGACTTATACATGATCTGTTTCGTCTTCATAACGCCGAGGAGCCAGTCTTCGACAAGTTTTACATACCTTATGTCACTTTCCTGATGGTGTCCCTCGAGCTTGAAACTTACCTGGCGAACATAGAAGAATGCATGTTTGATTTGATTACTCGAACAAAATATACACGAACACAATAAAATTATGCTAGAGCAAACAATGAAATATTTTCAATTCTGAAAATCGTTAAAAGATATATTTTTTCGCCGCAATATACGTTTTGGTACGTACATTTTGGTTGAACTAACAATGAAATGTCTTCGCAATTATACTTGCAAAAGTAATTTTTAAAAATTCCTAAAAGCTGTGTCTATCGTAATCGTAGATCAATAATAAAAAATCTGTAAAGATATTGCGTTTGTAGACTCTGTGTATGATAGTAAAACTAAATTGACGATTTTTAGAAATCTTTTCTGTATGTATGTTCCTCCATGGATAACTCTTAAACCGATCATCCGAATTCGATGAGACTTAGTACAAACACATTTAGCTATAAGACAGATACAGTAGTATAGGCTAAATAAAATTCAGTTCCGGTTACGCATATAAGTCGGTGGGTTAGCTATATAAGATGTGGCTCTCATACAAACCGAATTGTTCCGCGCGCCGAAATAAAGGTACACGGTAGCGGGCTTATACTTACTTTCTTCTTTTTAAATCCGAATTTCACGCGAGCGAAGCCTCAAGGAAAAACTAGTATCTTATAAAATGGTGTAAGTGCTTTGCTGCTTTCTGGAGAAGAGGTACATGTACCTATACAAAATATTTATTGCCTCCATAAAGTATAGTTGAGTGCACGAAAATAAGGGTCTGCTCCACCTAGGTTCTCCACCTGGGTGGAGGATGGGATACTTACAATTTATATGCTATGTCCATGCTCCAACTGATAATATTATTGTACAGTCCATGACACAGATAATTATTTAATCATGTCCTATAAATACGGGTGGTTCCACATTCGCCATCCTGATTATATTGTTTATTTTGAAAAGAAATTAAATTCAGATTCCGCAAATTAAAAAAAATATACAAAAATTATGGCCAGGATTAAGAAACATTAAACAAACATGAAGTCACCAAAGTACCAGGGCAGCAGAAATTGAAAGGAGGTTTTCATAATTTTATATAAGTGAATCGCATAGAAATAAGCTAAAAGTCAATGGTTAATCGCTATTATAATAATAATATCGATTAACTTATATAAAATTATGGAAACCTCCTTTCAATTTCTGCTGCCCTGGTACTTTAGAACCGTTCCCAGTAGTCTTAAGTAGTCTTTTGGGTTTCCACTTACCATTAGTAGTTGCATGGGACTTACGGGGTAGTTTTTCCGCTTTGTATGGGGACTGTTAACTTGTGTAAATCATGTATCTATTATATGTAATTATGTATCCCATGGTTTTATTTATTTATTGATTTTTTTATTTTTTTATGGAAACTGACACGGTTGTCTACATCACCTACAACATCGGTGATGACAGCCCATAACACCGGGTGACCTTGGTGCCACGTCAGTGCTTCCCTTCGGTCGTGCCGGCTACACTAAACTGGACGGATAACAAGTAAACTATTTACATAGCCGTTTCGACCAACCTTTCATTCAGTGCGGTGGTATCAACCCGGGCGGGTTAATCCCTACCACCTAGTAATATAAGAAGGGAGTCATATCCCTTAGTCGCCTTTTACGACATACACGGGGAGAGATGCAGTGGGGCTATTCTTTTAAAGTACCGGCCCCACACGGTACATGTCGAGAACCTAGGTGGAGCACGGACCCAGAGCCGGAATACGCGTTAAGAAACAAACATTAACAAACATGAAGTCACCAAAGTATCAGGGAAGCAGAAATTTAAAGGAGGTTTCCATAATTTTATATGTGTAAGTTAATCGCTGAGAGGGAAAGAAAAAAAGGGAGAGAATCCTTGCCTCTCCCTGGCCTTGGATGAATGAATAAATCCTGGCAACTATTATTGAATACCGAGAATACGCGTTTTGGAATAGGTTTCCGTATAAGTTAATCGCTATTATTATTATAATAGCGATTAACTTTTATAAAATTATGGAAACGTCCTTTCAATTTCTGTTGCCCTGGTACTTTAGAACCGTTCCCAGTTTATTATGATTTTTTTTTATTGACGATGAAAGAGAATGGTGCAGGGCGCATAATATTTATGTCACAATATTATTACCTCTCTTAGAAATCAGTGTTTGATTTATAGTTTTCCCCGTGGACCCACTAAATCCAGGTGGAGAACCTAGGTGGAGCACGGACCCAGACCCGAAAATAAAACGTGTTTAGAGGAAAATACACGAAGCAAACACTCGTGCCACATTTTAGGCTATTGGTAATGGGCGATGTCACAAACAGCCGAAAAAACCTATTGCTATTTTTGGCATTTACTCCCTCATACAATACTGTGTAAACAAAATTAACGAAAACTTTGAATAGTTTTCGTTCCTCCATCCGCAAAACAAATCAGAAAATATCAGATTTGCATAACTGACAATTTAGAGTAGACAATTTAGCTCAATAAAGTAGACAATAGTAAAAACCTATGTATATCAAAAACATATTGGTATTAAATTTCCTCAACAGACTTGAACAGAATTTTCTTCGTCTTCATAATGCCGAGGAGCCAAGTCTTACGATGACGACGCCAAGTTTTACATGTCGACTTTTTTATCTTTATCGTGTCTTACAAAGAATACTAAAATTTATTTTGATGTGAATTTGATGAAACATCTTTATTTATCCTGCTGCCGGAGGTTTTTTACTAAAAGTTGCGTCACGAAAACGGTGCACGAAAATGATGTACCTACTTTTGGCGACTTAGATCCCGAAAACTATAAGAGTTACAGGAAGGGAAGGTGAGGCATATACTATAGCGTCCTAAGGGTAGTTCTTCCGACTTGCTAAGACAACATAACCGCGAGAGTCGTACATCAAGATTCAAGCCCTTCTATAAATATAGCCCTTAGAAAAAAGGCTTCGAAATTCAATAAATGCTTATAACTCCTGAACTACTGGTCAGATCGACTTGCAATTTGTTTCTTTTCGTAGAAACAATTTGCTCTTTTTGAAAAGTTGTTCAAAATCGGTTCAGCCGTTTCAGAATAAAAAAAGGAAAAAGTGTTTGAGAGGGCATATCTCGGAAACTAATGATCCACGACTACTAATCCGCTGGATAAAATGATAGGCCTCGACGAGATTTATAAATTTAATTTTTTTATTTTTTTTTACAAAACCTTGCATTGTGTTCGGAATGAACCAACACTAAACATTTGAACTTCGTAGGATGAGAGGAAGTGGTTCTTTGGTGGTAATTTAGCTTCTAAGAATTGACCCACACATACAATAAACCAACATACAGGGCAAGTTAAATAAAAGCTTGTAAAATATTTTTAACCTACATTGAATTGCTCTAATTATACTACTGATCCCAACCCACGACTACTCATCCGCTGGAGCTCGCGCTGGAGGAAATGATAGGCCTCGATAAGAATATTTTTTTTCGAAAACTACTGCTCCCAAACTACTCGTGTGGTGCGAGTGCGACAAGCAAGGATAGATCTCGACGAGATCTTCATCAAATTCACGAATCTGCGGCCGTATCTCCGACACAGCCCACTCGCTTTTTTTATCTTTATCATCAAGTCATCAGTTAAGACTACTCAAGACCACAGATTACCGATATATACCTACGTCTCACTCAAGACAAGAATGATCTTTGTCACTAGGAAATTGTCAAAGTTGTTATCAAGGTGAGGTGAGTCACACACACCACACACTCGATGAGCTGTTTATTAATGCCGACTTTAGAGAGTTGTTTGTTATACAAGTACTGATAATCGAACGAATTTTTTTTCTGTGAATCATTCATTGTTTAGGTACTATATAAATATGGTAATATTAGCAGGCTTTTATTTATCATCGTAGCTTTGTGTATGTACCTAATTAATATTATAATACACAGGTACAGTACGACAGAATACTAAATAGGTACTGTCGTACATACACAATAGAATAGGAGTTTAGTTAGACCAATTTTACCAGTTGAGAGTGATACCAGTCGATCGCGTCGCGAGCGGCGCGGCGGCGCCGCGCCGATACCACAAATATTGAAAAATGTGATGGCGTCCAATGCGCGTGTTGGATTGGCCGCCTACGCTGCCAGCGGGAGAAGCGAGCGAATTATGTTTTTTCGTAGCGCTACCTCTAGTAGAACACATAAATTAGCTCACTGGCTATAGCTGAAGCAAAAAATACGTTTTCTTTTAAAATAAAATAAAAAGTTGATCTCATATTTTCGCTAAATCTCAAAACATTTCAATAAATTGTTCTTTCTTCGCGATCTATCTGATCACTAGTGATCAGCTGACCAGCAAATGTTAAATGTTTAAAATGGGTAAGATGTGCTGTGCTGTCCAAAAGCTGCGCAACTGGCACCCAAAGCTGGCACCTTAGGACACATGCCCCGCCTAAACACATTAATTAAATAAATTATACAAATTGTGTCTTTTTTGCTCTTAACCACAGCATAGTTGCTGATGTGCCGCCCTATTTCCTCTTGATATTGTAACGCAGTAGGACAATCGGTCCTTTCTTGCGGCGCTCCGACATCCCTACTTTGACCCTCCTCAGCGCGATCTCCGATAAAGAAAGAGATCTCGCGATTTTCTTGCTGTAGTTGGAGATCGCGCCTACTTAACCAAATCAAATATCAAATGTGGTGGCAGATTGGAAACAAAACACTGGTTGGTGCACTGCCACTGACAATACCCCCAGTGTTTTGTTTGAATTTGCTGTAAAGTGCTGTCGCAGTTTGAACTTTGAGTTTGAACGTTGCTTGCTTAGATTGCTACACGTTGCTGCATTCCTTTGCGCCGTGATTTTTTTTAATTTTTTTTTTTATGGAAACCTACACGGTTTTCTACATCACCTACAAGAACATCCGTGATGTCAGCCCATAACACCGGGTGAACTAGGTGCCATGTTAGTGCTTCCCTTCATTTCATGTCGGCTACACTGAACTGGACTGAAAACACGAACTATTTACATAGCCGTTTCGACCGACGTTTCGCTCAGTGCGGTCAGCGGTGCCGGTGGTATCAACCCGGCCGGGATAAACCCTACCACCTAGTAAGGTAAGAAGGGAAGGGGCCTACAGTTTAACGTGGAATCCGAACCACGGTCAGCACCGAGCATACAGACAGTCTGTATGCTCGGTGACGGTCAGCCTCCAACGGTCGAGCGGTCACCCATCCAAGAACCTGAGGCTGACGAATTTCCTTATCCCTTAGGCGACTTTTACGACATGCGACGGGGAGAGATGCAGTGGGGCTATCCTTTTTAAGTACCGGCCCCACACGGTACGATTACGGTCTTACTTGCTGCTCGATAGTTTTATCTTGTAGGAATATTTTTCGAAGTGTGGTGGTCGGTGTTGTGCTATAATATACCTGAGCCCTTACAGCACAACACCGATTACTCTGCCTATCCCGATTGCCGGGCAAGGTGCTGCGAGTTTGGTTTGTATGATCTTCTTACATTTGAATCTATATTTCAGATAAACCTACATATAGTAATATATAAGTCAATGCCTACATAACTATTATATTTCTTTGAATTGCTAACAAACATATTTGAATTTGAATTGGCCTGTCCAACCTCTGTTGATACGACGTTTGAAGACGCTTAAGTTGAAGGCTAATCTCGTTGGCAACAAGTTGGCAACAGGAAATAATTTAGAAGGGTACCTATCTTAGATAGAGGAATGCTAACTAATGCCCAGCTCACTTTATCCAACAGATCAACAAATCGTGAGATATTTTATTTACGTCATGCATGACCTTACATTTAAACAGAGTGAATGGAAAGCAAATTGTATTAATAGCAAATTAATTAACCGGAAAACACTTTGTTCACTGATACATGATACGCGCACACGCGTAAGAGCAAAATCCTACTTTTGTATTCAACTGTGGGACGACGACATCAAGTACGTCGGAGGAAAGCAGTGGTTCCATACCGATGAAGGCCAGGAGGACTGAAGTAAAATTGGAGAGGCATGTGTCCAGCAGTGGACGCTTACACGCTGACTAACTGGCATTCTGTCACATTAAATCATATACGATCATCACGATAAATCGTCTTCTAAATTTATTTATTTTTTTTTTTTTTTTTATGGAACCTGACACGGTTGCCTACATCACCTACAACATCCGTGATGTCAGCCCATAACACAGGGTGAACTAGGTGCCATGTCAGTGCTTCCCTTCATTTCATGTCGGCTACACTAAACTGGACGGAAAACACGAACTATTTACATAGCCGTTTCGACCGACGTTTCGTTCAGTGCGGTGGTATCAACCCGGCCGGGATAAACCCTACCACCTAGTAAGGTAAGAAGGGAAGGGACCTACAGTTTAACGTGGAATCCGAACCACGGTCAGCCTCCAACGGTCGAGCGGTCACCCATCCAAACACTGACCGCGCTCAGCGTTGCTTAATAACAGTTGACTAACCAACCGCGCCACTGAGCTACCGAGGCTGACGAATTTTCTTATCCCTTAGTCGACTTTTACGACATGCGACGGGGAGAGATGCAGTGGGGCTATTCTTTTTAAGTACCGACCCCACACGGTACATTTATCTATTAAATTTTGAAAAAAAACAGATGTCAATTTTGCTCTCGTCATCTAAGCTCCAGAATCATCTTAAATTTTGGCGGTCATTCATTCCTGAATCAGCCTATCTATATGTATGGATGGACTATGGACTAGTGATGTGTGAGATAAATGCCGAAGGTACTAACGCGAAGCGACATTTCAAGATAGCGAAGCTTGTTTACAGACTAACCCTTGGATTTGTTGCACTGCCATGTATCAAACTGACGCTGACGGTGAAGAGGACTGATGCAGTGACCTGCGGAATCGGGTACTTCGGTGTTGGCCGACTGAAGACTGCCTATGCCTATATGGACTATGGACTAGTGATGTGTGAGATAAATGCCGAAGGTACTAACGCGAAGCGACATTTCAAGATAGCGAAGCTTGTTTACAGACTAACCCTTGGATTTGTTGCACTGCCATGTATCAAACTGACGCTGACGGTGAAGAGGACTGATGCAGTGACCTGCGGAATCGGGTACTTCGGTGTTGGCCGACTGAAGACTGCCTATGCGTGTTGAGAGACAAATTATTAGAAAGGGGGCAATGTAGGATGTTCATCTATATCAACAACTAAGTAGATTTCAAACAAATTACGACGACGACGCACGGCGAAATTAGAAAATTTGAGTTCTTCATACATTTTCGTAAAAACCTAACCTAAATGTATGTGTGTGTATGGAAAAAAATGTTTTAGGGTTTCCGTAAACCGTATCCATACGGAAGCCTACGCGCCGGCGCGCGCCGCCGTCTGCCTATCTGTCTGTCTGTCCGAGGGCTGTATCTTTTGAACCGCGCATATTAGTTAGATAGCCGGTTGAAATTTTCACAGAATATTTTTTACTTAGAACTGAATGTAACAGTGAAAACCGAATGTAAATCGTTTTTTTTTTATGGAAACTGACACGGTTGGCTACATCGCCTACAACATCCGTGATGTCAGCCCATAACACCGGGTGAACTTGGTGCCACGTCACTGCTTCCCTTCGGTCGTGCCGGCTACACTGAACTGGACGGAAAACACAAACTATTTACATAGCCGTTTCGACTGACCTTTCATTCAGTGCGGTGGTATCAACCCGGGCGGGTTAAACCCTACCACCTAGTGATATAAGAAGGGAGTCATATCCCTTAGTCGCCTTTTACGACATACACGGGGAGAGATGCAGTGGGGCTATTTTAAGTAATGTGTGGTACCGGCCCCACACTGAGATGTGTTCGCCTGGTACAAAGTGTATTTGCACCATACGCACACTTCTCATATAAAATTATATTATTTGTTTCCTCTTATCTAAAATATTTTCGAATTTTGAATTCACACGGTTCACACACGTGCAAATAATTCCCTTGGCGTCAGGATTCTGTAATCTGATACTCTTGACAATAAATGTCGTCTACAACAAAAATTATGGACCCTTTTCAGAAATGGGCTAATTTTGAGTGTTATTTCTTAAAATCTCACAATCTCAAGGACAACAGTACAAAAAAAAACCTTCGAATTTCAAAATGGCTGTTTAGGACTTGATACAAAAATAAATAAACACGGAACATGGCGTTAGTTAGGGGTGTGGCCTACAGATATTCTACCAATTAGGGAAATGAACTGTTGCGGCCATTTTTGCAAGGAAAGAAACAGGAGGCGAGTCAGGATCGTGGAGGAGAATTGATCGGTTGTCTTCGGGCAGTCAGGATCGCGCGGGAGGATTGATCGGATGTCTTCGAGGAGTTCGGAAGATTCAGGAGTCCGAAACGGTCGCCTCTCGGTATTCGACTACGAACATTAATCGAGAAGGAGTCATCGCGCGGTAATTTGGAACGGACTCTACTCGGGCCGGTTTCGCGTTTCGGGAAAGACAATCGATTCCTTCATAACTGGTTTGGAGTTGAGAACACGGTTTCTCCTCTGGGAAAATTGAAGGGAGCGCGCGGAGTGTCGGGTTTACGTGTTAAGTGACAAGTGAGATAGTGCGAAAATAGGTATAATTCGTGAACTTTGAACTCTATTAGTGAAGTGACGTTGTGTGCGGGGAGCTGGACGTGGATAGAGAGGCGCCGGTTGCTGAGAAAGCTGGGCGGGTGCCGGGGTAGACTGGATTGGCTTAGAAGCCTGAGCTAAGTTGCATGCTTCAATTAAAAATATTCCATCGAGACTCATCACTTCCGAGGATCGCAATTGCGTGCGGTTTTCCACCGAAGCGTCGATTTATTTAGGCGGCCGATTTATTAATCCGCGAACGTAAAACAACTACTCGGTTGCGGATTATTGTTCTCGGCGCGTTACCAAACTTAACAGCGAGGGACAGCGTGAACTTTGCTCAAAAACGGCGCGCGAAATTAGCTCAAAGCCATCGGCGGCCTAGACGTATGATTACAGGAACCACTGCAAATCATCTGGCTGAGTGTTTCACAGAATTCAAGGAATCGCCGTGACGTGCGACATATATCACCAACATTGCTACGCAGCGGTAAAGGATACATCATCATCATTACCATGCAGCTGTAAAGAATTTCCACCATCGGAACGAGCTCAGGAATTTCTCACAACCAGCGTAAACACGACAGGTCGTAGTGAAAGATAGCACTGTATTCTTTGTTATCTGTAACTCACCTGGAAAGTGTATCACGCAAAGGAGAACCCATTTACATTAAATGCATGGTTTAGGTTTAAGTATAATAAGCTAGAATAGAAGGTCTGTCGATTCGGAAGATGTTCTAAACCTACTTGAGGGGAATTAACTGCGACTTTTACGTAAAGGGGAGTGCTGTGCACCCTGTTCTCACTTGGTAGCATTGTCATTTCCTGGAGGTCGTTCTAGGTTGATTTTCTACGAGGAAAGTTGAAGGACTGAATTCCTTTGAGTCGATCGCCTACAATTAGATTAAGCGTACTAGATTAGCTCTAAGTAATAGATTAACATAGGTTTAATGGTATGCGCATGATAGGTTAGGCACCAAACATTCAAGCTGAACGTCCCCGTCGTGATTGGTGGGCAATGTGGAGTTTGAACGACTAGATTTGATTATAAATCAAATCTGACGCAAAGAGAATAAACAATCTGAAAGCATATAAAGAATAACTTAGTCAAATTTCATAGCGAATCGGCGAGGTAACAAACTAATAATTTTGCATGTTAGAAATAGAAAAGAGCATAATGTCTCAACACGGTACAGAAAAAGTGGTTCTCGAGTTAATGATATTCATATATTGGCGTACTTACGATATGCCAACAAATAATAAAAAAACTCTGTCAAGTGCGAGTTTTACTCGCGCGTGGAGGTTTCCGTATCAATCCGCTATCAATAATATCCGCCTATCCGCTCAGGTGGCATGGTCTTCGAATTTGAATGATCTATTACTTGTCTATTGCTGGTTTGCTGCTACCTCAGCCCGCGCTTCCGCACATCGCGCCTCACGCACGCACGCCACACCCGCTGAGCTGACGCCTAGCTCAGTAGCGTTAGTATGGCTGTCGCGTAGCCAAAGAATATAATACCGCGTAGCCACGCCCGTATTATATGTGTAATTGAGCTACCTACCCACTACCTACCCCTCGCGCGTGTACGAATTTTGTTTTTTTTTTGTGTTATTTGTTTTATTAATAACATTTGTTGTGTTCAAATGCCAATACGAGTAAAAAAAGGAATAGTAATATGGCTATGACGTGTGCGCTAGCTTCACTAGTCATGTCACTTAATTACGTAAAATTATTATTACATGGTAGTACATATTAATTCTATGCCTGAAATACGAAGTAACGACAGTTCAGTTTAACACCTGGTGGCGGGAGCATTCGTCTATCTGACTTTTTGGTCGACGGTACCGATAGCTGTTACGTCATAAACTCATAACCGTCAGCGGTGGCATACTGGAACCAGACGACTAATATATTTGTTTATTTTACTACGTCATTGTTTTACACAGGTCTTGCCCACTGACAGCTGTTACCATAGTAACGTCACTTTATTTTTTAAAAGGGATCTGTCAAACATCAAACTTCAGAAAATTATTTTTTTGAAACGACCAAAGATTATGAAGCGGCTATCTTTTAGAGAAGCCTCAATGAGGTCGATAACACTTTACGGTGGGAAAATGACAGCACCTAACAATGCATGCAATGTATAAAAGCCGTTGGCGCCATCTGTTATTCAATAGTGCGACTAATCTATTTTAATCAAAACCTTTCTTGTATGGGGCCCACCCTTTATTTTTAACTTTTTCTTATTTTTCTTATTTGTTGTTTCATCCGCCATAGTAACACATATTCTGTGAAAGATTCAACCGGCTACCTATTACGGTTCAAGAGATACAGCCCACGGACAGACGGACGGATGGACGGACGGACGGACGGATGGACGGACGGACGACGACGGAGTCTTAGTAATAGGCTTCCGTCTGGGATACGGAAACCTAAAAAGCAAAAAGTAACGATGTAGTAAGATGGCGCCACAGCTAGTTTGCATTGCAGACAGACAAAAGATAGACGGATATGGATTTTTGACACGTATGGTAAAGCTGATCTACGGAACCCTCTGTGCATGAGTAAAACTCGCACTTGACTAGTATAATGATCCTTGATATAATATTTCCCTCCAAGTACAGTCTCTGACCTTCACCTGCCTTCAAGTCGTGCTTCAAGAGGGGCGTGCGTGAATAGTTATGCACCTGTCAGGCTGACAGGACATTCGCAACCTCGAATGTCCATGTGTTTTGTGTTCGACACCTTGGTTGTCTCTGTGCCACATTATGTAGCGTTATAAACATAAAAAAAAAACACAAATTAAAAAGAAGAAAAAAACACTTAAAGCCGATTTAACCACCTTGGAGTTAATGTAGCTGGTCGGATAAATGCTTTAACTGTATGAGAAAGAAATATATTACTTTAACCGACAGATGACAGATACATGCTAACTGAGACTTAACCGGAGGTGGTAAAATCAAATCTAAGACTGAAACCTCTTTTACCTCAAAATAGTAACACTGCGTGCATCCATCGCAACGATACCGCAAAAACTGCAAGAAATACTGCAAATTTTGGATGCACCAGACTTTCTCAATCGTGTGAACGATTACGTCCTCGCCACTTTTCACTATGTTCTTCGCGTCGACGACTTTCGACGTGACGAGACGCGGTTCCAGCAGACACCTCGTTTCTGATGAAATAAAACATTATTGTCATTGTCAGCCTCGGTAGCACGGTGGTGCGGTCGGTCGACTGTCGGTCGGATGATAAGCACACCTGGGCGCGGCCAGCGGACGGATGGGTGACCGCTCGACCGTTGGGAGACTGGCCGTGGTTCGGATTCCACGTAAAACTGTAGGTCCCTCCCTTCTTACCTTGCCAGGTTGTAGGGTTTAGCCGGCCCGGGTTAATACCACCGCACTGAATGAAAGGTCGGTTGAAACGGCTATTTCAATAGTTCGTGTTTTCCGTCCAGCTCAGTGTAGCCGAACCGAACCGAACACATCCGGGTATATTCTTTAATTAAACCAACATGGGTGGCTGTGCCGAGGGATGTCGACAGAGCTTAAAACACCTCTCCTCGCGAAACCACGCTCAGAGAGGCGCCATGACAGCGGATTTGCGAACTGTTGCTAGGCTGTCTAGCTTTTAATACGACCCTGGTTAAATCATTCGGGAAACACACTCGCTGGAAGACAGTTCCTAGCGGTACGACAAAGAAACGATTTTGAGAACCGAAAGGGTTCTCAAAAACCCAATGTCGACAACAAAAGGCTGTTCAGTTTCTCTGCGGCGGCGCGGCGTTTGCCGCCAAGAAGCGTTCCGCTTTACGCCTCGTTAACGAACGACTTAGCAGAGAGGTATCTCGGAACTTGGAGACTTTACAACTCCGCAGGGACGTTGGATCCTTGTGTGTGTTTTATCGCCTGTACTGTGTATACACAACACAATACAACGCTGCTACGTAAATGTCTGTTTTACTTGAAGTGGTGGAGGCGGACCTGCCCGCATGACGCACCATGGGAAGAGTGTCATCTGTGAAAGCGCAGACAGTCCGTAGAGGCGCACCCCGGACGGATCCGCCGCGAGTCGGTAACTTCAAAGGTCTCTTCCAAAGAAATAATACTACTAGGGCGTCTCTTCTCTATCACTTTGCATTTTGGAATGACAACATGCGCGGTGCGTGGCTGTCCGTGGTCGTCGGCCGTGCGTGGTAAGGGTAACCCGCAGATTCAAGCACCGTGGGAAGCCAGCTTCGGACCGCCCGCGCTCGAACTCCCACCCCACCGCTTGAATTACCGACTCGTGGCGGATTCTGTCTGACGCACCGACACGGACGCGCCTGTACTACGGTCTACGCTACACCACAGACATCGCCTACCTACCCAGTACCCACCCTAATCACGAGATTTAACCTAATACGCTACGCTACGCTACGCCGCCGTGTTCTCCGCATCATTTGTATGGAGAAACGGAGCAGCGCCTCTAGTGATAGATTTGCGAACTTCGTTTCTCCATACAAAATGGTGCGGAGAACACGGCGGCGTCAGAGATGGGTAACGACCCGGGTTTTAACCCACTGGTGGGTTAAAACCCAGTTTCCACCCAATTATCACCCGGTTATTCCCCTTTTTAGTGGGTTGAATGAAACTAAGGCAGATTTGATAGATTTTACGTGCAGTTATAATCTGTTGGGTTATATATAACCCAGTTTTCACCCGGTTATAACCCGTTTTAGTGGGTCAAATGAAACTAAGGCAGATTTGATAGATTTTACATGCAGTTATAATCTGACGGGGGGGGGGGGGGGGGGTTCAGTATCGGAAATAGATCACTTTTGAAGAACAAAGATTTTTTTTTACAAAAAATTTTTTTTAGATGTTAAATGTAAAAAAAATTATTCTTAATCGTTTCAGTTTCATGCCAGGAACAAAAAAGTCTTCCAACACATACCTAGATTTCTTTCTTTCAGAAATTGTGAAAAACCACAATTTTAGTTGCATTAGTATGGAATAGAAAAAATTTGATTTTTTTTACCAACTTGCACGTGTTACGTCATAATGGTAATGAAGACTTTTTTGTTACTGTCATGAAACTGAATCCAAGCATCCTTTTTTCCCCTTCTTAGTTTCCTTTCTTTTTCACCCACCAAAATAGGTGATAATGGGTTTTAACTGGGTTATAAGTTATAACCCAATTGATCGGGTTTTAACCCAAATGGGAAGAATGGGTTATATATAACCCATTCATTACCCATCTCTAGGCGGCGTAGCGTAGTAGGTTAAATCTCGTGATTAGGGTAGGTGGGTCGCGTTCTGTGGTCGCGTCGGTGCGTGCGCGTCCGTCCGTGGGCGGTTCGTTAAATTACGCACCCTATGCTTTGACCCTATGATGCTAGCCTAGTCAAGTGAGTGAGACGGAATAAGTAAATTGAAAAAACAAACCAACGAATTCGGAAAGAGTTGGACACCCAATCTTCGCTTGTGCAGCATTGATAACGGCGACCACCGTGTCAGTAGCAACACAACCTAATGAGTGGACCGTGGGGTAATTCATAGTTTTCTTCAGCGAAATAAAATCTTTGGAAGGAATTACTTTACTTTTCAGCCATTTTATTCATTTTCAGCCAAAGATGATACGTCATTTGACATTTTGACAAGTAACACATAGATTACTGATTATTTATTATTATTACACATTACTTCACGTTCGGGCCTCTTCAAAGAGCGGCTGGCGCGGCCGCGGCCGCGGTGGAGAGCCTCAAACGCAACAAATATTCAAGTAATTTTATAATTCAAGATTTCGAATTTGTTACGTTGCGGTTGAAACCCTCGGTCCGTGGAGGGAGGGAGTGAATCCTAAAGCTTCTTGAAGAGGCTTGGGCCTCTGCGTTGGTGGACGCAACTGGCGGCGCGGCGGCGTCCCGCAATTAAAGGGCCTACTTCATTCAAAGGGCCTTGCCATCCAGCGAGCGGGTTAATGCCGCAAGTGTTCTTGGAACATTTGAAAACACCCCTTTTGATAGTAATTTTAATGTGTTTTAGGCTTCGATCATAAAAAATATTTATTTAAAACTATTTTTTCCGTCTACGGTTTTAGGTACCTAGGTTTTAATTTTTTAGTATTAGTATTACTTTTTTATAAAATTCATAAAATTTTCCTAAAGATTATCGATATAATATAATTATGTAAGTATATGTAACAATAATAAATATTTTTTTAAAAGCTTATCGGTCATTTCAGAGACAGAATATTTACCATGTTGCCTAAATTATCGTTCAGGTGCTAATAAAAAATCTGATAAGTGCGAGTTTTACTCGCGCACGAAGGTTTCCGTATCTATGCGCTATCAATAATATCCGCCTATCCGCTCAGGTGGCATGGTCATCGAATTTTAATTTCGAAGATATGTAGGACGATCGGAGAGAAACCTCAATGAGGTCGATAGCAATTTACGGTGGGAAAATGACAGCACCTCAATGAGGTCGTTGGCAATTTAGCGGCTATAACAATGCAATGTATAAAAGCTTGTGGCGCCATCTGTTATTCAATAGTGTGACTAATCGATTTTAAGAAACGTTTCTCCCCCTTAATTTTTAACTTTTTCTTATTTTTCTTATTTTTATTTGTTTAATCCGCCATAGTAACACTTCATCTGTGAAAGTTTCAAGCGGCTACTTACTTATTAGTTCAAGAGATACAGCAATAGTATTATATTGTTTGGATACAGCCCTCGGACGGACGGACGGACGGACAGACAGACGGCGGAGGGAGGCTTAGTAATAGGCTTCCCTAAGGGATACGGAAACCTAAAAACGAGCCTGTCAAGGGCGTCAGGTCAGGCGGCTCTTTCTCATACATAACGGTTCGTACCAAAAAAAGTACGTCTTTATTCTTATTCATTGTGACCGGTGTTGCCAGTAACATACAACACAAGTACAGTCTCGGGTCCTTCAAGAGGGCGTGGCGTTAACCTGTCAGGCCGACTTGGCATTCGCAACCCCCGTATTCGACCGAACGTCCATGAGCGTCGTCGTTAGAAACCTAAGAGGGAATCAGGCTCCGATCTCCGCTCTCCGCTCCGACACAAAATATAGGCACATGCACATCTGTGATGTGATGTAGATGTAGGTTGCACCGCCTCAACATTAGGTTAGGGTTAATTTTGTTTTAAACCACCAAAACATCGTGGATATTTTGGTGGAGAGCTGAGATCGGAGCCTAATTCCCTCAACATTTATGGAGTCGTCTCTTGACCGCGTAAAATGTCAATAAATTTGACAGCTGTCACTTTCGCTGACATTTGAAAAATAACCGTCGGTCGGTTCGGTCGAGCGAGCGGTTTTATTCTCTTTGGCGAGCGGCGGCGAGGCAAGAAACAAAGCAAGAAAAACGTATTTTATTGGATTGGGTGTTTTAATTCATTTTCTATTTACAAATTCCAAATGGACGGCGGTGAGATCCAGGAAGCGGATTTCGCGGCGCTGCTGCGCTCGCTAGGCGTGGAGACGTATGGGCTTTCATTCGGATGGATGCTGAACGAATATGATCCTGAAGGAATTCTGCGTTGGATTTTCACACATCTCGACTCCGGCAACGCGCTGACGAAGCGAGAAACTTGCAGGTGACAAACTGTTATATTACCCTTGAGATTTGTTTGCCAAACTCGTAAAATGCGTAAACTAAAACTTAGTAAATCACAAAAATGTGGGCTAATGCGGGTCATAAATTTAGATAACGCTGTACTAAGCCGTGTCCATCCAGACGCGTATAAAGGTGCATACAGACATCAAGAGGCATGCGGCGCGAATGGTTCGTCACGCATGCGTCGGGCTGTGTGGACGTGAGTGCTCACTGTGAGCATTCGCCGCGTACGCTCGTTGCGAGACTGCCTCAGTGCGAGCCGTGCGTTCCGTGTGGACGGCTGTTATTGTGTTGCGTGCAACACAGGTGCGTACAGACATCGCGAGGCAAGCGGTGCGAATGGTTCGTCACGCATGCTTCAACCTGAGGCATGCGCGCAACATTTATGCATAACTCCTGAACGGCACGTGCTCAAGCTGAGCACTCACGTCCACACAGCCCGAGGCACGCGTGACGAACCATTCGAGCCGCATGTCAGTGCGTCAGCTTGATCATGTGCGTGCGTGGTTGTTTGCGTGCTCAGCTTGAGCATGTGCCGTTCAGGAGGTATGCATAAATGTTGCGCGCATGCCTCAGTTTGAAGCATGCGTGACGAACCATTCGTACAGCATGCCTCGCGATGTCTGTACGCACCTTAAGGTGTAATGTAATGTACTATGTAACGTAACTCGAATTGACTCAACGTTTAGCTATTTCGACGCGAATCCTGTTGTTACTGACAACAGGACTCACGTCGAAAATTTCGTTCTATTTATATCGGCTTCTCATGCGAGACGTCCGAGGTTCAATTCCGGTCAGCGTGCACCAATGAGTTTTTTCTGACGAAAAAATTTATGTGCATACCTACACCTGCTGCTACACCGTGCGGAACCAGTGTAAAACTGTACTGTAGGTCCCTTCCCTTGCCCCTTACTAGGTGGTAGGCTCAAATTGTAGCCGACTGGGTTGGTACCACCGTACTGGATGTAAGATGGCCGCATAGCAGCATCGGCTGTGTTCTCCTCTACTCCAGTATAGCCAGCAATCCATGGAAGCCTCCGGTGTGGCACCTACCTTCTCGGAGGTGATATTGGCTGGTCGGAGTATGTGCTTTTGCCCCTCCAACTCAGACACCCATACCGGAAAAAATAAATAAAGAATTACTCTTCAGTCCAAACAGTTTAAATGTTTACCTGAAATTAGGTAATGTAACAACTTTCAGGTATGCCGAACTGAAGGAAAAGGACCTCCTGTCCGAAGAGGAGCTTGAAAGTGCAATATCGGACATCCTGGGGGAGTACGAAGGTCTAACACTGCCCGGTGATGCGGAGGGACTTGAGAGAGCGAAACAGGAGAATACTTTCTTGGAGGAGAGGCTCAATTTGTTGAATAAACAGGAGAGAACACTTGCAACTTTGATTAAACAAAATGAGTGAGTATTTTAAATAAATTGATGAGAAATTGTGTAAAGTTAGAAACGTATATATAATATAAGCGATATACGAACACTTTTTTTTTGTTCAACGGAATCTAAACATTTTGTAGGTCTCTTTCGTCTTACCTTACTGGGTGGTAGGGTTTATCCCGCCCGGGTTGGTACCACGGCACTGAATGAAACGTCGGTCGAAACGGCTATGTAAATAGTTCGTGTTTTCTGTCTTGTTCAGTGTAGCCGACATTAAATGAAGGGAAGCATTTGACATGGTATCTATTTCACCCGGTGTTATGGGCGGTATGTATGACATCACGGATGTTGTAGGTCAGTTTAAAAAACTTATCAGAAATTTCTACCGACATGGTGGTTGGCGCGTGCATTAGGGATGCAGCCAATATTCAACTGCTGCGTTCTGGGATGTCACTGCCATTTTACAAAGGTGATACTTACACTATGCATCGGCTGGGTTGGCATAATGTCAAATATTAATTATACTGACATTATGCTAATTTACCCTCTCTTTGCAAACCCAAAGATGAAGTGAAGGGAAGCACTGATATGGCACCTAGTTCACCCGGTGTTATGGGGTGACATAATGGATGTTGCAGGTGATGTAGCCAACCATGTCAGTTTATATTTAAAAAAAAACCAACATTCTGTATTAGTCTTCCAATGTTACTTTGAGATTATTTCCACGTGCGTACTACGGATGTACGGTGTACTTATTGATAACGGCAAAATTAAGAATAAAAATTTTTTTTGACATTATTTTTGGCTTCAAAGATTTGGTTACCTCTCCTGGCACACCAGTGGCGTCAGCTCACAACACTTGGCGAACTAATTGCCATGGCAGTGCTTCCCTGCAAGGAAAATACTTCTTATTACTGTCTGGGGTAGTGACCCTTGCCTTTATTCTTCTTCACTTACTCTAATCACCTAAAGATTGACTGGAAGAAATTACTTCTAGTGATAAGCCTTTGCGCGCTATTGTTCTTTTGTTATTGTTTGGTGTGCTATGAACAATTTCTAGTTATCTATGTAGGTATTATGTCCTTAGATTTTATTAATATTGTACACGGTGTTGCAGTTGCCCCTGTAATATTTTTAACTGACATAAGGGGGTTATTCTATATGTGAAACTAAACAACTTCTGTAAAGAAAAATTTTTTGAAACAAAAAAACAATATATTTTTTCCATACAAATTTTAAATACACCTATTCTCAAAATATATGGAGAAAAATTTTTTTTTTCTTCAATAAAAAAGTCGTAGAACAAAAGTTGTTCCATTTCACGTACAGAATCACCCCCTTTCGGGTTTTACGGTTAGGGTTGCAACACCGTGTATAAATTATTATTTTATGTAAAATTATTATGTACCTACACTTAGATTGTTGCCGCTTCTAGTTACTCTTTCTCAGTATTATTTAATATAAATTGTTTGTATTTATGTCAAATATGTGAACTGAAAAATAAATAAATTTGATTTGATCTATACTATATATGAATTCTACCCCACTCTTCACTTTCACACGTGCATGCTTTCCCCCGCAGAATAGCGAAAGAAGAGGTCTCGCATCAGATCTCGGAGCTGAAGGAGCAGCAGGTTCGCGCGCGCGCCGAGCTGGACGCGGCGGCGGGGGACAGCGTGAGCGCGGCCGAGCTCGTGGGCCGCAGAGAGAAGGAGCTGTTCCGAGCTGTCGCCAAGCATCTCAATGTTTACATCAATTGCCAGTCCGGAGAGGTACTGCATTGAACAATTGTTTTATTGTATAATTTCATCCATAGGTAGGTAACCTACGCTTGGACATGACGAAAATTCCGCCAGTTCTAAATTCAATGCGAAGAACAACTGACAAACAAACTTCGCAAGTCACAATGTTTTTTTAGTAAGTACCTTATAAGTATTATATTAAAGTAATTTACAAATAATTAATCCATACAAAAACATTAATATTTAAGTACAGCATAAACATGAATACTGAAGAATCTGACCACTGCCTATTTACCTATATCTGGTGTATAGTGCCATCGTCAATTTTGATACTTAAATATATCAAGTCAAATCAATAAGAATTAGTAAAAGTTTAAAAAGAAATGTAATAAATAAGTCATATTAAAAATCTAAAGATGCAATATGTAGGTATCCAATTGTCATAGTTCATTAGTGGGAAAATCAGTAGTCAGACTCTTGTATAAAATTGCGGTCAGTTAACGCATCCTTAACCTTTCGAATGCCCAAGCGCAGATCTGCGCATCGCCCTCTAACTGCCTAAGCGTAGATCTGCGGCAACATGACTAGTGACTTTCGGCATTTAAATACGCACTCTTTCAATATGTGGATTAGGTTCAATTATACTTCTAAAAAAAGGTGAAGTTATGCCCTTCTCGAAATGATTCACTTTGTCGCCACGCTAGAGCACAAAATTAAAGATCTCTTCAGTTGTTTTCGAGCAGTGGCGACGAACGTACATGTTCGCGCGCGAATTCGCCGCGACCACGCCCCGATTAAAAATGATTTTTGATGTTTTTAGTCATTAGTTTGTTTGTGTTTTTGTATAAATTCGAAAGAATACAACATTTATGAAGTGAATGTGTTATTATTGGAAGGTTTTATCCATTGGCGAGTGTAAAATCGAAACAAAACATAGCCTCACTATATTTGGTAAGTGAAATGTTCGTGCAATGTTCAACTCACAATTTGGAATTAAAATAAAAGTCAGAGCACTACAAGTTATAGATAAATTTGTAGGACATTTTATAAGGATTACAACCATGCTAAATTTCCTATATGTGTTCGATATTTTTCTTCCGAAAAAAAGTTTTTATTCTCCTTGCGTAACGAATCGCTCCTGCGAAAAAGTCGCGGCATTTTAGGGAGGCAGTGCGCGCGCGGCGCCGGCGGGCGAAAGGTTAACAGTGTATTAACTCGAACTTCTACACCCATACACCTGTTTCAAAATTGGCTAGGAAGAGATAGGGACTTTTTTGAAGTCGGTCAAAAGTATTAATGATTTGGCCTACTCATCCGTTTGTTCGTTCTTTTAAGTTAATGTCACTGTGATGATGAAATTTACAGTTTTTTCATAGATAATAAATGACCCCCTAAATACAGTTTTCGTACTAGCTTTACAGGGGGAAGTGTTTACTCCGGTTTACAGTCAGGGGCGTAAACTTAGTTTTAGTATTAAAAAAAAACTTAAAATTAAATTAAAGCCCCAGTGTGTGTATGCATTCGATATCCCCCGACTTATGACAAATCGATCGTGTAAATCCTTTATTTACAGGGTTGCCAACATGTGGAATGCACTCCCGCCTGCATCCTTTCCTCTAATGTACAGTCTGGGGTTCTTCAAACATAATGTAAAGGTGCAGCTAGCCGGCCGACATGGTATTTGCAGCCCCCGTAAATATCCGAATGCCCGTGGGCGCCGTCGGACTACACCTCTGCGTTAGTCTGGCGCGCGCCATATGTCTTGCTTCCCATAAAAATAAAAAATAAAATGTTTGCGTGGTCGAACTTTTCAGGAGTTGCCCAAACAGTTTATGATCTCCGGTCCCTTGGAGACGTACAATCAGAAGAAGCGACTGTTCAAATCGCACTTGAAGATGCGCGTGACGCGCCAGCTGGACCCCAAGCGATGGGAGGACCTCCTCGACGTGAAGGGCAACCAGCAGGACAACGCTGCTACTAAACATGCCGAGAAGAGGTATTCTTGTTTTATGTGTTTTGCTACCATCCTTCGACTTTTCCTCGCAATTGTTCCAGTTCTGACTTTAAAAAAAAATTTTTTATGTAATCCGTTATGGGTGGCTGAGTTGGAGGGACTAAAGCGCATGCTCCGACCAGCCAATATCACCTCCGAGAAGGTAGGTGCCATACCGGAGACTTCCCTGGATTGCTGGCTATACTGGACTAGAGGAGAACACAACCGAGGCTGCTATGCGGCCATCTTACATCCATTAAGGTGGTACCAACCCAGTCGGCTACAATTTGAGCCTACCACCTAGTAAGGGGCAAGGGAAGGGACCTACAGTTTTACACCAGTACCGAACGGTGAAGCAGCAGGTGTAGGTATGCACGCAAATTTTTTCGTCAGAAAAAAATCATTGGTACACGCCGACGGGATTCGAACCGCGGACCTCTCATATGAGAAGCCGATGCTCAAACCACTCGGCCACCCACCGCTTACTGAACGCATCCGGGGGTGCCCGGATCGATTTTTTGACGTTCCATACGGGTGGCACGCGACACTCCGCAGTAATTTGCTTACCGTTCCATACGGGTGGAACAGCGACGTGTGAGTGGTTGATTTATTAAAATTTGGAATTTGTCAAGATTACTGTCATGTCAGCCTCGGTAGCTCAGCGGTTGGTCGACTGTTATTAAGCAACCCTGGGCGCGGTCAATATTTGGATGGGTTACCACTCGACCGTTGGAGGCTGACCGTGGTTCGGATTCCACGTTAAACTGTAGGCCCCATCCTTCTTACTTTACTAGGTGGTAGGGTTTATCCCGGCCAGCTTGGTACCACTGCACTGAACGAAACGTCGGTCGAAACGGCTATGTAAATAGTTGTGTTTTCCGCCCAGTTCAGTGTAGCCGACATGAAATGAAGGGAAGCACTGAAATGGCACCTAGTTCACCCGGTGTTATGGGCTGACATCACAGGTGTTGTAGGTGATGTAGCCAACCTTGTCAGTTTTCCATAAAAAAAAAAATGGTTTTTGTAGGTGTTCAAATATAGGTATATTTCCGTTTTCTTAAAATTGTACATTGTCTTTCTTTATTCACGTTTTTAGACTTTGATATTAATTATATACATTTTACAAAAAGTAATAAAAATTCACAAAATTAATACAACATCAAAATAAAAACGGTAAGTTCCGCCGGCGGCGGGAGACAAGCCTCCAAGCACACCGGCGGGTGCAGGCCGTGGCTACGGAGCTCTCCGAGACGACGCGAGGCAAGCTACGAGCGATAGGTGGTGGTACTAGACTCGTAGGCCACCACCACCCCCATCTCGGAGAGCTACGTATCCGCCGGTCTGCGTGGCGAACGTCACGCAGCCCTTTCATCGTCTTCGCTCTTCGTGCGTGCGTCGCCGTTGCGCACTGTACCGCCACACCGGTAGCGGGGGCTGTAGACGGAGCACAGAGCCCCGATAGCCCCAAGCAGACCGGTTGATGTGGCGGACATCGTCGTCCCGTCGTAGGTCTTGTGACGGGAGCGCGATGTTGTTCGTCGTCGTCGCCGGCAGAGTACATTGTCTTATTATTAATATTTCTAACTACTTACATTTTAAGAAATAAAGAACTATTACTACTATTACTACTACTACTACTATTTTTTCTAAAACATTTTAGTTTTCTTAGCTGTTGCAAATGGAAATCGCTGACTTCAAAAGTTCAGACTCACAGGGCATTTTATTTTACACGGCCGCCGGCGCTCGAGGGTTTAACTGGTTTAAAATGAAACAGTAAATACAACCTGCGAATAATGTGTTATTAACTGTATTTGCAGACTGTATGACGGGATAATTGGCTACGTGGAGTCGGTAGCGGACTACAACCACACTTACCGCATCATACAGATCATGTCCGAACCTGTGGAAGTGCATCCCAGTCGCATACAGTGAGTGCTTGCATCTGATTTTATTTTAATGAGGTGGCGTCGCCGCCTTCACAGTTATGTTTTTAATGTCAAATGGGTTTGATGTAATTTGAATACGTTAGCATGGTCGATACTTGGAATACCAAAAAGCACATACCGGCAAGAAATATTCTCCTCGGCACACAATCAAAGCAAACAGCACTGCTTCCAACTGCTGGGCAGAAGCGCGCGAAGGCACACTACTTTCTGGGTATTCGCGTAAATTCACTTCGCCAAGCCAACCCCCAAAACAACAGCAACAACATGAACATTTGGATCAGCTCAGGGCAATCATATTTAGAGGTGGGGATTTAGCATGAGTAAAGCTTAATTAAGTGATTGTATGGGTTGTAAAAATACGTAAATTTTTTCTCTTCATTTTCGGCTTTGCATTTATCTAAAGAAGAAATATAAAGAGAGAGTACCTACATGCTTGGTACTAACCATGGAGGTACCAAAGCCACGCGCGCCCGCGCCCGCTATGGAGAAGGCATGACGAATTATTTTCTCTGAAACGCGTGCGCAGGAACAACGTATAAGGAGGGTTTCTTTATCTCATCCATCTTGATATAGTGTGCACGCGACAGAAAGAGAAAGAGAGACTGCTGCGGAGACTGACACACTTTTGTTCGTGCGATGACCAATATTGGTAGGCGCAAGTGCCTCGGCTCGGTGGCGTTTTGGCCTCTCCCACACATACACCCAGATATCGATTTTGAAAGCAATCGGTCCAGTAACTAAAAAGTTCAAAATGGCAGCCACTTTTTTTAAATCGCGAAATTAAAACACCATGAATATTATTAAACCGGAAAAAAATATTGTCGTAAGGAAGTCTCCAATCTTTTACTCTGTTCCTCGAAGTTTAGGTAAATAAGTTCTACCTATTCCTATCACTGATAATAATAATACATATTATAAATTGAATTCATCCATGTCATTGCCATAAAAACAAACTAACAACACCCATATGCAATAATTGATTTCAAATTTCTTTCCAGTCTGTCAAATTTGCCTATCATGTGTACGCGCCCGGTATGGCGCGCACTCGTGCTCCTAACTCGCGGAATTTTTGTATTTTACAGGCTTTAAGCATTGTATTATCATTAAAATGACCTAATTATGAAAGGTTACGCCATCTTTTGTCATTCCTGATGATCTTGAGCTCTTTCGACACGTACGAACTGCACAAATCGCCATTTTGCGTAGTGCACATATACGTGTTCTTCGTTCCCAAGTCGCGAGCGCACTGACGGTCGATCCCGCAGCAGCGGTATATGTTAGTGCATAATGCTCTAACACGCGGCTAATTTTCCTATATATAATAGCGCTCGACGGTTGCCACTCCCGTAGGTATGCTCGGTGTCTATGATGATCACTGGTGTTGCTATTTGTTATATTTCTTCGATTTTTAAGTACTTGTCAAGCCTATTTTTGAATGTGTTTATTGAGGGTGCTTCAATAACTTGCTCGGGCAGTTTATTCCAGCTGTTTACGATTCTGTTAGTCAGGAAGTTAATAATATATATAAGTATAAAAATATAATCTTAAGTGATTGTGTTTGTAGTGCAGCGACAGCGGAGACCCTCAGCAGGCTGGAGGTGCTGCGGCAGCAGGAGGAGCTGGCGCAGGCGGAGCTGCGGGCGGCGGCGCGCGCGCTGGCGCGCCGGCAGACGCACCGCGCGGTCTGCGCGCGACGCACCGCCGCCCTCCACCAGAGACGGTATAACTTGAATCAATATACCTTGAACCATATAAGATAAATTTGTAGTGTAAGTTTTCTGCTCGCTTCAAACCACAGTATTATTGAAACGTTTTTATCAATTTCTGTATTGGACGAAGGCTATCTTTTGCTCGATGCCAGATACCACATCCTAATATTCCTAAATTTTGTAATACACTACGACTTGTCCAAGTATGTATGTAGACACCTAATGGATGTATTATAAAAAATAAAATAAAATAAAATCCACAGGACAAAGATCGGCTGCTTGCGTCTCGTATAGAAACATACATACATACATATATACCACACACTGTCTTCCGACAGTCACCGTGAGCACAGTATTCGGTGTTGTGCTGTAAGGACTCTTGTAAATTACAGCACAACACCGACCACCACCTTTAGCAAAGTGTGCAGACATAACTATCAAGCAGCCGGTAATGCATGAAGACCCACCTACTGCATGACTCGGTGGAAGGGCCATGCCAAGGTGAGAGGTGGCTAGCTTATCACCCTTTAACACGGCATGTCCTTATCCCTTAGTCGCCTTTTACAACATGAACGGGGAGAGAAGCAATGGCCCTATTCTCAGGGTTCTGTAGCCAGCGACACTAGCGGGACCTTATAAAATAGATTAGGTGTATGTCCGTCCGTCCGCCGATCACAGCTTGTAGCTCGTAACCGGCTCGAGCGAGTGTCTTGAAATTTGGGACATTTACAGAAATCAGGAGTCCTCTACTAGGCGCACGCTATGTTCTCTTGTTTCTGTGTGAATATTGTAAATTTCTATTGCTCTTCTGTATGTTATCTTCTGTCTTCTGTATCTTAATGTTTTTGTGTGCAATAAAGCATTTCTATTCTATTCTAAACCCTAAGCCTATTGGGGCTATTCTTTTTAATTACCGGCCCCACACAATACTGAAATCTATAAAGTCTTCATCCCATAACAGCGTCAGCCTCGATAGCTCAGTGGTGCAGACAGTCGACTGTCGCTATTGATTGTTAAGCAACACTGGGCCGGTCAGTACTTGGATGGGTGACCACTCGACTGTTGGAGGCTGACCGTGGTTCGGATTCCACGTAAAACTGTAGGTTCCTTCCCTTCTTACCTCACTAGGTGGTAGGGTTCAACCCGCCCGGGTTGGTACCACAGCACTGAATGAAACGTCGGTCGAAACGGCTATGTACATAGTTTGTGTTTTCCGTCCAGTTCAGTGTAGCCGACACGACCAAAGGGAAGCACTGACGTGGCACCTAGTTTGCCTGGTGTTAAGGGCTGACATCACGGATGTTGTAAGTGAGGTAGCCATCCGTGTCAGTTTCCTTAAAAAAAAAAAGAAAGAACCGAGGAGCATCGTATTCCATCCGTATGGAACGGCACGCCGAAGTACCGCGGAGCGTCGCATTCCACCCGTATGGAACAGCGGCGCGGCCTATTGGGGCTATTCTTTTTAAGCACCGGCCCCACACGATACTGAAATCTATAAAGTCATCAATCCATAATCTCCATTGTGTCCCCACGCAGGCAGATCCACGGCGTGATGAGCTCGATCCACTCGCTGGTGCTGGAGTACGAGAGTGTGGAGGCGCTGCTGTACCTGGTGCTGAGGCGGGAGTGGCGACGCGCGCAGGACACTATACAGTTCGCCGAGGACGTTAAGAACTATTTGGAGGGCGAGAGGGCGAATCTGGCCGCGAGAATCGTGAGTTTTATTTTATTATACTAAGTACTGTTACGAGCTTTTCATAGATAGATTCATAAGCGGCGGGTGGCCGAGTGGTTTGGGCATCGGCTTCTCATGCGAGAGGTCCGCGGTTCGAATCCGGTCGGCGTGTACCAATGAGTTTTTTCTGAAGAAAATATTTACGTGCATACCTACACCTGCTGCTTCACCGTTCCGAACCGGTGTAAAACTGTAGGTCCCTTCCCTTGCCCCTTACTAGGTGGTAGGCTCAAATTGTAGCCGACTGGGTTGGTACCACCGTACTGGATGTAAGATGGCCGCTAGCAGCCTCGGTTGTGTTTTCCTCTAGTCCAGTATAGCCAGCAATCCATGGAAGTCTTCGGTATGGCACCTACCTTCTCGGAGGTGATATTGTCTGGTCGGAGCATGTGCTTTGGCACCTCCGAATCAGCCACCCATACCGTATTACATAAAATAATAAAATAATAATAACTAACTAAAATAACTATACCTAGTACGTATACATTTCAGGAAGCGATGAGCTCCCTCTACCAGGAGCACACAGAGTGCGAGAGGCGTCTGCAAACCGACAACCTCCTCCTGAACACGCTCAACCAGCTGTACGGAAATCAGCCGGGAGACAGTTTCACGACGCTCAAACAGAAGATAGCAACCGTTCAGTGCAGGACGGCCGATCTAAAGGAGGAAATTGAGGCGGAGTTTCAGAAGAAAGAAGAGTTTCTCCATGAGATGTGAGAATTGTGGTTTTTTATCATTCTGTAGGGCTCTTCCCCCACATTGAGACCAAGCAGTACATTGTCTGTAACAATTCTTCTAAGTTACACTGAGCAGCGTGTATTAGATTTCACACACAAATGGATTAAAATCTCCAATAATAACACATTCACTTAATAAATTTTTTTTTTCCAATTTATACACAAACACAATAAAATAATGACTAAAATACCAAACGTTGTGTTTATTTGCGGTAGCAGCGCGCCGAAATCACATGCAAACATGCGACATCAAGTCTCGAAAACAAATGGAGAGTCTGTTAATTATTTGTTCTAGGCTGGCGCCCCAAAGTGAATAAGATCAAGTAGGGCATATCTTCACCTTTATTTAGAAGTATAATGAGGCTTATCCCCATATTCAAAGAGCGTGTATTTTAATGCCGTAAGCCACTCTCCCATTCCAAAATTGGAACACGACGTTTCCGTCACCTTTCGGTGCGGTTCCAATTTTGCAACGGCTATGCGTGCACATGGAATGTTTAGATGGTTCAAACTTGTCTCGGCGGATAGCTAAGAGACATCTTCGTAATATATCTTTATCGGTTGGAAACTTACCGTGTGGGGCCGGTACTTTAAAAGAATAGCCCCACTGCATCTCTCCCCGTGTATGTCGTAAAAGGCGACTAAGGGATATTACTCCCTTCTTAATTACTAGGTGGTAGGGTTTAACCCGCCCGGATTGGTACCACCGCACTGAATGAAAGGTCGGTCGAAACGGCTATGTAAATAGTTTGTGTTTTCTGTCCAGTTCAGTGTAGTCGGCACGACCGAAGGGAAGCACTGACCTGGCACCAAGTTCACCCGGTGTTATGGGCTGACATCACGGATGTTGTAGGTGATGTAGCCAACCGTGAAAGTTTCCATAAATAAAAAAAAAATTTAAATAAAAAAAAATTGTGTCCACTCTTTTTTTCCAAACACATGGGCACTGCACACCACTGAGGCATTACATGAGAATGTATAGTAGGTACCTATGAAATCTAAAATAATGTGCTAAAAACATCCATAATCCTCTTGGAGTTATCGACAGCTGATCGACTGGCAGTTCGGGCGGTGGACCTCACGGCACAGTATCGCCAACTAGTGAGCGTTTGAACAAAATGTTGCAGGGTGGTGCAACGGAGGCCGCTAGCGCAGAGCGTTTGGGACGGTGCCACGCGTCAGCCGGGAGTGTACGACATCTCGCTGACTAGACTGCTTCACCAGCTTCGAGGACAGACCGCCGTCGTTGAGAATAAGATCACGCGTGCCGTCGATAGTTTCACTGCTATGAAGGTATGTGGAAGTAAAAGTGTCTGACACGGTTGGCTACATCACCTACCTACAACATCCGTGATGTCAGCCCATAACACCCCGGTGATCTAGGTGCCGTGTTAGTGCTTCCCTTCATTTCATGTCGGCTACACTGAACTGGACGGAAAACACGAACTATTTACGTGGCCGTTTCGACCGAAGCTTCGTTCTGTGCGGTGGTATTAACCCGGGCGGGATAAACCCTACCACCTAGTAAGGTAAGAAGGGAAGGGATCTACAGTTTAATGTGGAATCCGAACCACGGTCAGCCTCCAACGGTCGAGCGGTCACCCATCCAAGTACTGACTAAGCTCAGGGTTGCTTAATAACAGTCAACCGACGGCACCACTGAGCTACCGAGGCTGACAATTTCGTGTTCCATCACCAGACTGGATCTGACGATCTGGTTCTTTTACGAAACCTGACTTGGTTGACTTCTACACCCGTGATGATTACCTGGTGTGATACCTTGCTTCAGTGCTTCCCTTTGCCCGCGCCCCTTCTTGCCGTCTCCACGGCCGGCCTCATCGGTCGAACGGTTAGCCATCCACATTCTGACCGCAGCCAGGTGTGCTTAACTTCGTGATGGGATGTTGATCCATAGCACTACTGAGCTACTGTGACAATCGAATCAATCAACAAAAAAATTCTCCTAGCGATGCAAGCAACTTCAACAGAGCGAAACGGCAAACGTGCATCTTCTCAACTGAGGCGGATCTATTTTCTGTCCAAGCAACTTGGCCGTTATTTTGGACATGGCGTTTTCCAAGGATGTTAAATTTGGAGAATTTTATTTATACAATACAAGGCTAAACTATCATCTCAAAAACTGGGAATCACGGTCGGTTGATTTTGGCATAGATTGAATACAGTGCCTATTTTATCGGTGCTATATTTAATTTACAAAGAAATATTTTAATTTCAGAGTAAGGGCAAAGATGTCGGTCGCAAGCTGTGGCAGTGGTTCCTGACAGATCCGGAGCGGCTTATCTCTAAGATAGACGAGATCCGGAGAAGCCATAACTAGATAACTAGGTATGGCAGACAAATGCTGGAAAACTACATGACCTGGAAACAGAGGCGGCGCAAGGCGTGGGCGACGTGGGCGACCGCCCACGGCCTCGCGGCCCGAGGGGCCTCGCGCCTCGAAAGTTCATGCAGCTTTAATTCATGAAAAATATTCAGCTAGATCTATAAAAGAGACCCCGAGTAAACAGATTAGACTTAATCAAAGGTAAACTAAAGCTTACTATAAAGCCTTTATCAGAAACAAGATGGGATCGCAGGACAGAGGCAGTGAAGGCTGTGTTATTGTAATTTGATTATGTTTACTTTTATCGACGAAAGGTATGCTGACAACAATGTTTGATTTGATTAGTATACCGGAAATCCATTTCAATAGTGAAAATCCATAAAATCTATGTCACCAGAGAGGGCCTCGCAAAATATATCTTGCCCACATCAAATTTAGGTCTTGCCCCGCCACTGCTTGGGAATTGCGAGACTGATGCTGCATTTGTTGCTTTCCTGTTCGTATACATACGGGGTGGTTAAATAGGGGCGATACAACTTTGAATCTCACAAAAGGTTGGTAGCTGTCTAAGCCGGTGATCTTGGGCGCCCAATCAGTCACCTTTCTTGAGATGAATTGCCCTAGAAACATTCTCAGCGTTTCCGCAACAGAAAATTAGTTTGAATGTAATGTTTTAATAATGAAAACACTTTGCTCAAGTGTTAAAACGATGCATAAAGAATTTTCCGCTTCTGCTGTTAAATTTGGCGCCAAATTAAATTGGCGATACAAAAAAGTTGTATACCTCTAAGTTGGCCACCCTTCAGAGCATAATAGGTATAACTCAGGCAAAATGTACATGAGGGCTTTATGGTCATAGCTGAGTGGTTCTGGATAATTGAATGATAAGTAAACATTGTAGTACAAATGTCATTTATTAAATCCTATATCATTTCAAAGCACTTTCTTTACTTATCGCATTTTATGTATTTTACTGGCTAAAATAAATACTAAGTTTGATCACAAATTGTATTAAAATTATGTAATAAAAGTCTTATATGAAACTAAAAGTATTTCAACATTGTAATATTGTTTATCTACATCCATCAAATTACTTGAAAACCATGTACAGACCGACATACTTTACTAGGAAACCGGCCAAAGTAGTAACTAAACTCGCCATCGTGAAATGACATTTTTGCTCTCAGTTTGCTTCAGTGAGTGAGTGAGAGGGACAACAGTGAACCCGCCGCTAGCGCTAACGCTGAATGCCTAATAAAGATTATCGGTCTGTATAAATTCCTAATCCTTTCGTTGTTACGAATCAACAATATACGTCCCGGTAGAACATTCTTCCAAACTACAGATCCCCGAAATTCCTTTACGTCCAGCTAATGTCAAACTGTGGTATTTTTCCATACAAAGACTCCTCCGGAGAGATATGGATGGGGTTGCTGAAATCAACTTCTATGTTTTCGGGAATGTTGTTGAAGTAGCCCACATTATCCTTTTCGTTTTCTGAAAATAGGAAAAGAAGGCCATGGATTAATTTCATAAGAATCGAAGCTGAAGAAGCGGAAATTCAATTTTGTAGATGATGAAAGCACTACATGGCTTCATGGAACATATCCGGGCCCCGGGCCAATTGCAAGCGAGAGAAGGTTTCAATCGGGCTGCTCCCTAGACGTTTCGGCTTGCATCGAGTCCTTGTCAGCTGGTCTGCGTTGATTAGGACGTGCATCAGAACTACGAGTAGTTCCATTCTCCACCTCCTCTGTTGATCCGAGGTTCTATATGAGGTTTCCAGTGTAACCTGCGAAGCTCTTTCCATGTAGGAGCTTATTGCCAATCTAAGCCAGCCTAGGTTCTTGGAAGCATAGACTAATTTCGCAGGTATTGCTTCGTCCTTGACTGCGAATAGTTACGCCTTGAACCCTAAGTATTTGTTCACATTCTCTCATCTTGTGGAATTACATACATACATAGCGCCACAACGATCCTGACACACCTCTGCCGCCTCTTCCACTGTCATTATGTTCTTCATACAGGACATGCTCGTCGGTTATGGGTCTTACACACATGAATCTTTTTGATCGTACACTTGATCAGTACCCTAATCACGAGATTTAACCTACTACGCTACGCCGTGTTCTCCGCATCATTTTGTGTGGAGAAACGAAGTTCGCAAATCTATCACTAGAGGCGCTGCTCCGTTTCTCCATGTGCGAATGAAACGGAATGATATCTCGAGATCAACATATTTCTCTTTAAACAGTAAGAACTCCCCAAAAAAAAGACAACAAACAAAGAAGTGGCTTATTGTTTTTTGAAACAGATTGCCATGTAGCTCTGAATTGAATAACAGAAAAAAAAATGTTGATTTGAATCTATCTATAGCCTCAGGCTTCATCTGACTGGACGACGTGTTGGGTGGGTGTCCTCCAGGTCGTCGCAGTACCGTGAGTCCAGCAGGTCTATTCTTGTAAATTCTGACAGCGGAATCAGCGCTGATGTGGCGCTGAGAGCCACTTACCAAAGTGACCCTCAGCGCCACAACAGCGCTGATTCCGCTGTCAGAATTTACAAGAATAGACCTGCTGAAGATGTCCCCAGAGTATGGGATGTAATGTCGACAAATAAAGTGAGTCGCTTTCAGTGTACCGCGTAACCGAAAACATTGCTATAATATCTAGCCTCAGCTCAGTACTGACCTGTGATGTTCAAATGTGCGATGATATCATCGAGGTGTTCTCGGCTGAGTGTGGCGGTGACTGTGTGCCGCTCCCGCTGCAAGCTGCGACGGTGGCGGCGGTGCGCCCGCGTGAGGTTACTCCGCGCGATCAGCGGCAGCGTGAACACCATCTCGGATACGGGAGTGTTGTCTGGGCCGAATTCCTGTAACATTTGAGGAGAGTCTGTTCAAAAGGAACTATTTCCGTTGTAACATAATTTTCAGTAGAGCCAAAAAACTGATAGCTAATTTAACTTAGGATATCTAGTAGATTTATTTATGCAGTGATATTGATAAGGAAAATACATTATAAACAGAATATTATGCATAATTTAATGATTTTATATTAGATGTTACAGTCCTTCTAAATTTGGAAATAGGCCCTTTTGCCTAGACAGAATGGAAATAGACGCTTTTGATTAGGGCGCTTTTTGTAATGTTCTGTAGGAAATACTTTGTTTTGACCATTTACATTTTACAGGGAGATGTATTTGAATACAAAGACTGAGAATCCGTCAAAAACGCGCAACTCGTCGAAACGGAAATAGTTCCTTTTGAACAGACGCTCCTCATTTATTTCTCTTCATCTTTAAAGTGCATACGTGCATCACCATGGCCTCACAATGGGCAAGGCAGAGACAACCGACAACCGACCTTTGTGTGCCACCGTTCTGAAAGACCTTTTAAATCCATCTCCGTCATTAAAGCTTCATGCTAGTCTCAAATTAACTAATTTGCCAAAGAAAATAATCGAACATGTATGAAGAACAGGATGAGAGTGGAAGGGGCGGCAGAGGTGGTGTCAGGATCATGGCACCCAGTGGCATATATCATGACATGATGTATAGGTCGTTCGTTCTAACCTGAGGCGTACAAAATACATTCACGCATGACGGTGAGCATAAAAATCTGCGAGTGTAGTAGTGCTCAGGCCATGTTTAGGTGCATGTCAATCATTTGTACATATAAGAGAAATGCATTTGTGTGCGTACGTGTGTTCGCCTCAGTTTAGGCCGTCCATGCTATTATAGCATTGCTATAATTATAGTATGCGATATTCACTTTCCGAATAGTTTTTTGGGTCATTTTAGGCATTCTTACTATTGGTTACTATTCAACTGGCAGTGGGCTGGGCACGTTAGCCGAAGAGACGACGACAGTTGGAGTAACCGTGTTCTACAATGGCGGCCGTGGCCCATACCCTATGGGAAGACCACCCGCCAGGTGGAACGACGACATCAAGTACGTCGGCGGAAAGCAGTGGTTCCGTACCGCTGAAGGCCGGAAGGACTGGAGGAAAATTGGAGAGGCGTATCCAGCAGTGGACGCTTACACGCTGACTGACTGGCTTACTATCGTTTGACCAGCACTTTAATGAGTATGCGGATGTGCCTTACACTTACATCATCAATCATCAATACTAATCAATACTAATAATACATCTTCGAGGGATAGTTATGGAGTAAGTTACTTTTTTTATGAGATAGGTACTGAGTTTGTACACTCTATGTATGATACTAAAACTAAATTGAAGATTTTTAGAAATTTTTCTGTATGTATGTATGTATATGTATGGTCCTCCGTAACTCTTAAACTGATCGTCCGAATTTGATGAAACTTGGTACAAGCAGATTTAACTATACAGGACACAGGATAGGCTAAATAAAATTCACTTCCGGTTACGCTAAGATGTGGCTCTCATACAAACCGAATTGTTCCGTGCGCCGAAATAAAGGTGCAGTAGCGGGCTTCATTTTAAATATGAATTTCACGCGAGCGAAGCTGCGGGCAAAAGCTAGTTAAAAATAAAGCACGACACTCACCAGACACTTGCCGCTGACACAGAAGGAGGTGGTGTTCCCGCATGCCGTGCCGAGCGGGAACCAGCCTTCGTGCCCGTTCACAAGATAGAACCGGTGCGACACGCGCTCGTCTTGGCACGCGATCCGGCATGGCCGATCCGGCTCCTCTGTCGATGTAATAGAGTAGTTTTACATAGACGTAGTGTATAAAAGAGTAGTTTTACATAGACGTAGTGTATAAAAGAGTAGTTTTACATAGACGTAGTGTATAAAAGAGTAGTTTTACATAGACATAGTGTATAAAAGAGTAGTTTTACATAGACGTAGTGTATAAAAGAGTAGTTTTACATAGACGTAGTGTATAAAAGAGTAGTATTATACAGGTGTCACCGGACTGGTGTTGTTCCTTTAAGGAGGCTATTCTACGCTTTGTAAAAACATAATTAGTAAAAGAAGTAGGTAGGGTTCAAGGTACGCCGCGCGTGGGGCGCGGGGCAGCGGGCAGCGGGACTACGGACGGATGCGACGCGAGTGAACGCAAACAGATAGCCCGCCCCGCCGCACCGCCGCACAGTGGGTCGAGACTGCTATAAAAGGGACATAGGGATTTTTTTTACAAATTTCATTTTTTAACAACACCCATCGATAGGTCTCGTCATTCTGATGAATAGTTGTCATTAAACATTTTCGTCTAAAAGTGATAGTTTGCCAGAAAAAAAATATTTTCAAATTTTGATGTATGGAATTAGACATAAAACGCTCCGTTTCGGCCAAGTCTTGACAGGTCTTGCTTTAAAACTATTTAAGCATTGTTCTGTGGTTTATTGACTATAATCCTACACTATCACCGCGCGCCCAATGTTGCCCGTTCACGAGTTATGTGGATCCTAAAAATCAATTAAAAATGTAAGTAAAAATATTTTTTTTTAATTTTTAGAATCATAGGGCATTAATAGATTTAATCTAAATAATTGTTTTATATAAAAGTACTAACAAATAGATAAAGTTTTTAATTTTAAAACATTAGTTTATCGTAAAGATACATCAAAATCTAATAAAAAAATTATAAAAGTGTTTATTAATCAGAGAAAGTTACATATATTAAAGATGTTTTTACATAGAATGCATGACGCATGACAAATAGTACCTATACTCAGATGTATCTACACTGTACCCGCTAGTTCGAGCTATTTGATGAACACTGTCGCCTAAACTGGCCCTAAAACTGTTTCATAGGCGACATTGTTTGGTCAAACCACTGGTGATTACATTTGGGTACTTAACTTTGATCTTATGTTTAAATTTTTTAAACCTATAGTTATATATACATACTTATTCTACTTAATCTGTGCGCGGTGAGTGAGAGAGACTCATTAGTGCAGTGTGTGCGTTAAATGTGTGAGTGCATTGCAAGACAACCCACACGATGAAGCCTTAATCGAAAGGTTCCACGTTATTTTGCAGACAGTGGTTTCAAGAGAGCGAGTGGATCTTCTAAAATTCTGGAAATTTCGTGAAGATACAGCAACTTTGCATTTCCAGTTATATCCGTGGTACTACATGCCCTATAGCGTACATAAGTTGCTTGTGCATGAAACGGATATAATAGAACATTTAGAACTTTACCAATCGAGAAACTGTCGGAAGAAGCATCGGAGGTTAGAAGTAAGGATTTCCGTAAATATAGAGGGAACCATTCCAGAAAAGTAAGTAGGACAGCGACAAATGAAGATATCTTGCATAATCGTCTCATGTCATCCGATCCAAAACTTATTTCTCTAAGGCCATGAATGGCCAAACAACGGAGAATGGAAGTCTCACCAAGAGCAATCGAGCTTTTGGTATCTCTTACCCGCCCGATTTAGAATTTATTTGTATAAATGATTGATTAATATTTTTTTATTATATTGTATAAGCTGTAGTTGTTACTTGCATAATCTTCTCAAGTCATCCCATCTAAAACTTACTTCTCTAAGGCCAAGAATGGCCAAACAACGGAGAATCGATCTCTCACCAATAGCAATCATAAATAAATAAATTCGTAATACATTCGAAGACGTGAGTGGACGAAGGTACTATGTAAAATTTTTTTAGAAATGCATTTTTTACCGTAGATGAAGGTGTTATGTGCCGAGTAATCAAGTGGCACTGACAGAAAATCCGAAATCAGGACGGAAATAGGAGTTATTCAAGTGGTGAAGGTGTTATGGTCATAAAACACCTTATTCCAGTTTGATCATCTCCAAAGATCATCTCATAAATTGAATTTTTTGTGCATGATGAGAGAGCTATGTGTACAAAACACCTTCATCCACATGAACGCATGATTTTGTATTAATGCATGGTGCTGTACGCTTTTCATGTTCATACAAAGTAAACTTAGTCAGTTAGTTATCAGGTATAGAAAAAAATGTATTTAAAAGTCAAAACTTTGACCTCATTTTTCTCAGCTTTTTGTTTTTGTTACATAGCACCTTTGTCACCTGATGTCTTCTCTAACTCGGGCGGGTAAGAGACACCAAAAGCTCGATTGCTCCTGGTGAGAAATCCATTCTCCGTTGTTTGGCCATTCTTGGCCTTAGAGAAGTAAGTTTTGAATCGGATGGCATGAGAAGATTATGCAAGATATCTTCATTTGTCGCTGTCCTACTTACTTTTCTGGAATGGTTCCCTCTATATTTACGGAAATCCTTATTTCTAGCCTCCGATGCTTCTTCCGACAGTTTCTCGATTGGTAAAAGTTCAAAATGTTCTATTATATCCGTTCCATGCACAAGCAACTTATGTACGCTAGAGCCTAGATAGAGGGCATGTAGTACCACGGATATAACTGGATATACAAAGTTGCTGTATCTTCACAAAATTTCCAGAATTTTGGAAGATCCACTCGCTATCTTGAAGCCGCTGTCCGCAAAATAACGTGGAACCTTTCGATTAAGGCGTCATCGTGTGGGTTGTCTTGCAATGCACTCACACATTTAACGCACACACTGCACTAATGAGTCTCTCTCACTCACCGTGCACAGATAAATTAGAATAAGTATGTATATATAACTATAGGTTTAAAAAAAATTAATATAAGATCAGAGTTAAGTACCCAAATGTAATCACCAGTGGTTTGACCAAACAATGTCGCCTATGAAACAGTCTTAGGGCCAGTTTAGGCGACAGTGTCCATCAAATAGCTAGAACTAGCGGGTACAGTGTAGATACATCTGAGTATAGGTACTATTTGTCATGCGTCATGCATTCTATGTACAAAACATCTTTAATATTATGTAACTCTGTCTGATTAATAAACACTTTTATAATTTTTTTATTAGATTTTGATGTATCTTTACGATAAAATAATGTTTTAAAATTAAGAACTTTATCTATTTGTTAGTACTTTTATATAAAACAATTATTTAGATTAAATCTATTAATGCCCTATGATTCTAGAAATTTAAAAAAATTTTTTTACTTACATTTTTAATTGATTTTTAGGATCCACATAACTCGTGAACGGGCAACATTGGGCGCGCGCTGATAGTGTAGGATTATAGTCAATAAACCACAGAACAATGCTTAAATAGTTTTAAAGCAAGACCTGTCAAGACTTGGCCGAAACGGAGCGTTTTATGTCTAATTCCATACATCAAAATTTGAAAATATTTTTTTCCTGGCAAACTATCACTTTTAGACGAAAATGTTTAATGACAACTATTCATCAGAACGATGAGACCTATCGATCGGTGTTGTTAAAAAATGAAATTTGTAAAAAAAAACCCTATGTCCCTTATATAGCAGTCTCGACCCACTGTGCGCCGCCGGCTGCTCCGCCCGCGTACCGCCCCCACCCCGCCGCGCCGTTAAAGGCGCCCACACATTGTAGTGCGCATTTAGTTTGTTAGGAAATCCTAAAATTTTAATGAAAGCACATATTTAAAAAATTCTTTCACCGGTGCTTTTGTTACAAGGCGTAGAATAGCCTCCTTAAAGGAACTACACCAGTCCGGGGACGTACCTGTATAGACGTAGTGTATAAAAGAGTAGTTTTACATAGACGTAGTGTATAAAAGAGTAGTTTTACATAGACGTAGTGTATAAAAGAGTAGTTTACATAGACGTAGTGTATAAAAGAGTAGTTTTACATAGACGTAGTGTATAAAAGAGTAGTTTACATAGACGTAGTGTATAAAAGAGTAGTTTTACATAGACATAGTGTATAAAAGAGTAGTTTTACATAGACGTAGTGTATAAAAGAGTAGTTTTACATAGACGTAGTGTATAAAAGAGTAGTTTTACATAGACATAGTGTATAAAAGAGTAGTTTTACATAGATGTAGTGTATAAAAGAATAGTTTTACATAGACTTAGTATATAAAAGAGTAGTTTCACATAGACGTAGTGTACTGTATATCTCTTTCAGCTGTCTTTGTGTTATTTATAGGTTAATGTTTGATTGTTTGTTTCATGTTCATGTCTAAGTATTCTGTATTTCTGTCCTTCTGTATTCTTCTTACGTAGTTAAATATGTGAAAAAAGTTGCTGGGTCTTTACATATTTTAATTTTATTTTGTAATGCCTTGTGTTCTGGATGTAAATTCCTGATGGTTTTTCTAAATTTGAAAAATAAAAAAAATATTCAATCATACATACAGTACCCGGCGTAAATAATGGACATTGAGCTTCAGATCGAGACAATCCGGATGAAGAGCGTCGTCCCTGTCGCACGAACTCGCGCGTCTCTGTGAGACAGGGACGACGCTCTACAACCGGATCGTCTCTTTCTAAAGCTCGGTGTTAATTATTATTTATTGTCGGGTACTGTACATGCATACCACACGCTGTAGGTATCCCCAACCCATCAATCGGGGTAAGCAGAGTGATCGGTGCTGTGCTGCAAGGACTCTGGCAAATGACAGCACCGACCGCCAAATTTATAGCAAAGTATAAGCGTGTTTTTTTTTATGGAAACTGACACTTGGTTGGCTACATCACCTACAACATCCGTGATGTCAGCCCATAACACCGGGTGAACTAGGTGCCATGTCAGTGCTTCCCTTCATTTCTTGTCGGCTACACTGAACTAGACGGAAAACACGAACTATTTACATAGCCATTTTGACCGACGTTTCGATCGGTGCTACCAACCCGGCCGGCATAAACCCTACCACCTAGTAAGGTAAGAAGGGAAGGGACCTACGTGGAATCCGAACCGCGGTCAGCCTCCAACGGTCGAGCGGTCACCCATCCAAGTACTGACCGCGCTCAGCGTTGCTTAACAACAGTCAACTGACCGCACACTGAGCTACCGAGGCTGGCGAATTTCCTTTGTGAATCTTTGTCTTGTCTTTGGCGCATAGTGTCGTAAGCGGTCATCGATTTTCCATGCAGCCGTGGCTAGCTAGGTGTCGCCACATTGCCTTACTTGCTGCTTGATAGTGAGGTAGGTACTATCAAGCAGCAAGTAAGGGCGACACACACTTTTGAGACGTAGGTATCAATAAAGAACAGTGGTTGTCTTACCTAAAGCAGGAGATATCTGCATGCCGAGACCGGACAGTCTTCTAACTCTCTCTTTGTACTTGCTGCACACCATAGTGGCGTACTGAAACGGCGATTTCTTCTGAGTGCAGCCCTGGAACATGAGAGCGAATTTCATTTTCTGAGAGTATGCTGCTTTTTATTTCTTGTAGATTATATTGTTTATTGCTTTTTTTTTATGGAAACTGACGCTTCCGTTCATTCCATGTCGGCTACACTGAACTGGACGGAAAACACGAACTATTTACATAGCCGTTTCGAGCGACGTTTCATTGAGTGCGGTGGTATCAACCCGGTCGGGATAAACCCTACCACCTAGTAAGGTAAGAAGGGAAGGGACCTACAGTTTTACGTGGAATCCGAACTACGGTCAACCTCCAACGGTCGAGCGGTCACTCATTCACCGCACTGACCGCGCTCGGGGTTGCTTATCAACAGCCGACCGACCGCACCACTGAGCTACCGAAGCTGCTCAGAGCTTTATTGTTTATTGAGCATTCTTGTGATAGACCGCACTTGAAACTTGTCACAATTTCTTGTAATAAGTGTACGTAGGTATGTATATTTAAGGTGTTTCCATATTAAAACTGCAAATATTTTGGGTGGCTGAGTCGGAGGAGCCAAAGCGCATGCTCCGACCAGCCAATATCACCTCCGAGAAGGTAGGTACGTTTTCGATAAATTTAACCAAGCATGTCTATGTTTTAACAATCAAAACATGCCACTAGGTAGGTACCTAAACATATGATCACATTGATCACAGAAGATATGATTTGATTGATTTCCGAGTAAGCAGGTACTTAGCGAGCGAGCCATGCTGAGAATATCGCTACGTGATATGGTGCGTAACGAGGCAATCCGCCGACGCACCAAAGTAGTCGATATTGAACACCGGGTGGCTAAGCTCAAGTGGCAGTGGGCTGGGCACGTCAGCCGAAGAGACGATGACCGTTGGAGTAACCGTGTCCTACGCTGGCGGCCGTGGACAGGAAAACGGAGTATGGGAAGACAACCCGCCAGGTGGGACGACGACATCAAGTACGTCGGCGGAGAGCCGTGGTTCCGTATCGCTGAAGGCCGGGAGGACTGGAGGAAAATTGGAGAGGCGTATGTCCAGCAGTGGACGCTTTACACGCTGACTGACTGACTGAAAAATGGCTGTTAGCCCACTCACAAGGTCCGCCATACGTTCATCCGGGCGACAGAGCTGGATGCTGGGGGTGGTCCGCCCGCTGGTCGGTCGGACAAGTCTGATGCCGGTGCCCGGGGACACGCAGTGGTAGTGACAGCCGCTCGCCGGTCGCCATCCCCCTCCCACCGCACGTCGCCACGTACCTGATGATGATCTGCTGGAAATACGAGGTAAAATATTACAAACCCCTTTCTTCTTTTCCCTAATAGGTTATATTTCCCTTCCTAACCCATTTTTTTATAGAAAGCGCGACATGTGGCGCCGAGCCAACCACAAGGTGTCTAATGACGCCCATGGGCATCGATCGCATCCGGGGGTTGCGAATGCCATGCAGGATTTTCGTTTCGCCCCTCTTGAAAGGAATTATGTGGGCAGAGAAAGCGTTTCAGAGTTTACCAGTTCTGTGGAGGAAAGATCTACAGATCCGATGGGTATGCATCCGCGGTAAATCCAACGTGTAGGTATGTGATCCCTGCTCAGTGCGCATTGTGCGGAAGTGGAAAGGGGACGGTGAGGTCGTGTCAAACAGCTCGTCCGAGCACTCCGCGTGGAATAAGCGATAGAACAGTTTCATTCCCATTTGTCCTATTAGGGTCCAAGGTTAACATTATAATAAATATCCGATATGTTGGCGCTTCTTCCTCTGAAGTCCTTTTCGGCATGGCAATGCGCGAGCGCCGATTAATCGGTTTGACACCTCAGGTGTTACACCTGACAGCTCAGGCGGCTCCTGCGGGGATCCTGCGGGATCATGCGGATTCTTTCGGAAACGATCGGGTTGACTCGGCTCGAAACGGAACCAAGTGAATTTATTTTATTTATTTTATTATTTTTTCGATCTCGACCATCGGTTCGTGTCCCAATTTTCAAAATTTGTTTTGTTTTGTTTTTTTTTTAAAGCAATGTTAGGGTGTTAAAATACCTAAGAAAGCTTTATTTTCGGAAATACAAACGTAACAAAAACGACATGCGCCGCCTCAACATTAGGTTAGGGTTAATATAGAGAAGATGCGTGCATCTTCTTTATAAACTTCTTTATAATCTTTACAATCTTTTTTTTTTTTAAACCACCAAAACATCACCCTTCGAGCAGCTCGAAGCTCATACCACACTTTCCTTCTAGCCGAGTGTTTCCCAAAGGAGTTTCCGCAGGATCCGCGGGAGCCTGCGGGAGCCGCCTGTGCTGTCAGGTGCCCGACCGGCCGATTAATATCAGTCAGGTTGCCAATGTACTGTTGCAGGCGCGTCACGCTCGGGCGCCCCGCCGCATCTCACGTAGATAAAACAATAGCCTAATATATTGTGATACCCTGCTCGTAACTCCCGGAAGTGTGCCAGCCAGGAATGGGACCCCTGGATTGAGAGAAGTGTAACACAACAATCAAAATAGGGAAAAGTAAAAAAATCACGGGGGTTCCCATAGAAGAAACTAAAAAGTGTATGCGCGCGCGCCATCTACCGAAAAGAGAATGAATCGTGAATTAAACACGCCATAGATGGCGTGAGTGGCGCTGGCCGTGACACGGAACCCTCGGTGCGCGAGTTCGACTCGCACTTGGCCGGTTTTATGGAGGACTGCGGCAGGCAGGTAGGTACCTGGGGCTAGCGGTTGCCGCCTGCAGCTGCTGAGCTTCCCACTCACAGTCTGCGGGCCGGAGCGAGTATTCTGCGTCTTGACTCGTCTCGCATGTGAATTTCTGAAAAATGTATTAACATTCATACTTATTTATGTATCTACTTACAAATAATTGAAACCCAAACTCGTACCATTATTCTCACGAGGGTGTCAATACCAGCATTAAGAGTTTTTTTTTTTTTTTTTTTATGGCAACTGACACGGTTGGCTACATCACCTACAACGTCCGTGATGTCAGCCCATAACACCGGGTGAACTAGGTGCCATGTCGGTGCTTCCCCCTTTGATCGTGCCGGCTACACTGAACTGGTCGGAAAACACAAACTATTTACATAGCCGTTTAGACCGACGTTTCATTCAGTGCGGTGGTACCAACCCGGGCGGGTTAAACCCTACCACCAAGTAAGATTAGGAGGGAGCTGTTAGCCTCGGTAGCTCAGTCGACTGTTGTTGAGCACACCTGGGCGCGGTCAGTACTTTGGGGATGGGTGAGCGCTCGACCGTTGGAGGCCGACCGTGGTTCGGATTCCAAGTAAAACTGTAGGTCCCTACCCTTGTTATCTTATTCTTAATAGGTGGTAGGGTTTAACCCGCCCGGGTTGGTACCACCGCACTGAATGAAACGTCGATCGAAACGGCTATGTAAATATGTAGTTCGTCTTTTCCGTCCAGTCCAGTGTAGCCGACATGAAATGAAGGGAAGCACTGGTACATGGCACCCAGTTCACCCTGTGTTACGGGCTGACATCACGGATGTTGTAGGTGATGTAGCCAACCGTGTCAGTTTCCACAAAAAAAAGGTGGAAGAATGTTTCCAAGAAAAAATATTATACCCACTCAAGATAGAGCCCCCTGGAGCACATTCGCCAGGAGGTTAAATTTCATAATATAGGTAACTAGCTGTGGCCGCGGCTCCGCCCGCTCTCATATTTCACTTCACTGCTAACCTCATAAGCTATTTAGCGTGATAGTAAGTAGCCTATAGTTGATGGGAAGAATCAAGATATCCATAGAATTTTGTTTTATTAAAATCGGTTCAGTGGTTCTCGAGTTATAAGCGGACAGACAGACACTCAGACAGACAGAAAGCAGACGTTGGATTTTATTATAGGTAAGGAAAGGAATAAGGAATAAGGATAATAAGGTAACGGATACATACTTAGTGTACATACTCGTATCTAACCAGCAATCGTTTTATAATTTTTGTTGAAAAATATTAGGACTATTGTTTTATTGCACCAGTTATCCAGCAAACGTAGAGTGGCGTGGTACTCCCCCGGGCTAGGTTCGGAAGACGGTCTTAAAAAAGGTAGACTGGCTGGAGTGGATGGACGCCTGTGTCCAGCAGTGAACCCATACGGGCTGGTGATTGGTTGATCGATTGAATATCCAGCGCTCGAAGCAAGTTTTGCTTTATGCGCAGATATCTCTTGGCGGGTGGGGTACAATTTATTTATAGAGAATTTTCTTTAGGTTTCTTGTCGCCTTTAGCTAAGCGTCCACTTGTCCGGATCGCACGCAGCGTACGCAACGGATCAAACGGACCCTTTGTGGTAATGCGTCCACATAATCCGCATCCGCAGCAACCGGACTGCCGACGCGGCGGCGGCCATTTGCAAATTCGGATTTTCGAAGCCAGCCGAGTGCCGAATGCAATGATGGCCAGCCGGCACGGCGCGGACGGCGGCGCGTCCACAAAAGTTGCCCATCCGAGCGACGACCGCGACGGCGGAGCGTCGCGTGCGCGTGCTGCCGATGCGGATAGGTTGGACGCACTTGTCATACAAGAGCGTATGCTTACCTACCTATTTCTATACAAAGAATGCTAAAATTCTTTTGATGCGATCCGTCCGGTGCGTGCGATGCGCACAGGTAGACTTATCTCAAAGATCATAGACAAGAGCCGACGATGACAGCCCTTGTACCCGACATGATCCTTTGATTATGGTTCAAATTCTGAAGTTCCTAGAACCCTGGATACCTTCTGAATACAAGTTAAGTACCTGACAAGTTCCCGCGATGCAGTACATGGGTTTGGATCTGGAACAGGTGGTGCCGTCAGGGAGGCTCCAGCCTCTTGACTTGTATCCTCCGCCGCGCGTATGACACCACACTGCACACGCTCCGCCGCCATCTGGGGAGCATTCGGTCTAAGTCAGCGCTTCTGCATCCATTGTTGGACATAAGTACCTAGCCCCTCCAATCTTTCTCCAACGCTTCAGGTCTTCAGCGGTGCTAATCGTCCTAGCAAATAAAGCGAAGATTCTACGGGCGACCGGCGGCGCATTTTTTTTATTGAAAGCGCTCTGATCCACCCTTAAGGGGTCTAACGACGTCCAGTTTCGCAACGTAAAAAGTACAACATTTCCAGCCCCAGTCCAAAAATCTGGTAACTGTTTATTTATTTTAGGCCCTCAAACAGGATGAGCACAGACAATCAGTGGCGGCTGGTGACTTCAGTGACCGGTAGTGCGCTAAGTACCTACCAACTTAAATACCTACCAAATTTCCCAACACATTCCCGTCATGTTATTTTAAGATCGGGACTTACGAATTTTTTAAACGCCTGCGTTTTATTATGTACGTACCTACCTAGTATGAATATTCTCAAGACACTCAATGAGTTGCAAAAAACAAGAAAAAAAATCCAAACAAGTTTTTTAACTTATTTTTAGTACCTTTATGAATACACCCATAGACCACAACACTACTGCAGCTTTCAAAATGAAAACAGTAGTAATGTCCCAAAAATACTTCAAAAAAATATATAATAATAAAAGCATTTGAAACGTAGGAATTAACCCGGAATAACCTGATTGTAAAGCCTTACCTTTAACCAACGCTTAGGCAAATATCGGCACCACTTAATTCACAGTATCACGTGACAGAAAGCACAAAACCTAACCATATCCCATTTTAAATATTCGCGCGCTAACGGGTATGTGACATCACATGACAGCGCGCTGACTCGCTTCGAGGTAGACGGTTCGCTTTAAGGTAGACGGCAAAGAGTTTGTAAGACGGACTCGTGCAAAACGAATCGCTCGCGACGCGACGTGTCGCACGCGCGGCTATTCACGATATAGCGTCCTTGTTTGGCGCTCGTGCGCCGCACGCAGAAATCCTTTCGGCTCATACTGTTTCTATGAAGTATCTTCTGTCTCACGCGCCAGCGGTATTTTGCCGATCCCCATACATTCAATATGGGAGACCCGCGTGCGATGTATATTCCGCACGGCGCGCGCGTATACTCGCAAAAACGTGCCTTGTGATCTATAAAATAAGGTCGAATTCACATTCGTATTTATTTGGAGTACGATCTTTATGGTTTTAATGTAGTATGTTGTAAGGTATTATTTATTTTGAGTGAAGTGAAGACTTCTCGTGGTATGGTAGTGCGGCGCACGAGCGCACTTTAGGACCAGCCGCCAGTGCAGACAATACAACAGAGCTTTACATAAGGACTAGAGCTGTGTAAACCCCCAAAGAGTTAAAATGTGAGCTGTTTACACCCCTAAATAGTTACAATGAAGTTACCTTCAGTATCAATCCTCTGTAGCCCGGTCCCTATAAGGTCGGGGTCCACTTCTCGGGCTCTCAGGCACATCTGATCGGCGAACTCCCGCACCGTTATGCGTGGCACGTTCAGACACTGAAACATTACCCTCAATTTTTCAATTTTTTTATTTTTTTATTGAAAGCTCGACATATTTTTTTTTTTTTTTTTATGGAACCTGACACGGTTGGCTACATCACCTACAACATCTGTGATGTCAGCCCATAACACAGGGTGAACTAGGTGCCATGTCAGTGCTTCCCTTCATTTCATGTCGGCTACACTAAACTGGACGGAAAACACGAACTATTTACATAGCCGTTTCGACCGACGTTTCGTTCAGTGCGGTGGTACCAACCCGGCCGGGATAAACCCTACCACCTAGTAAGGTAAGAAGGGAAGGGACCTACAGTTTAACGTGGAATCCGAACCACGGTCAGCCTCCAACGGTCGAGCGGTCACCCATCTTTTAAGTACCGACCCCACACGGTACAAAATATACCTACATACGGCGCTGACCAACCCATAAGGTGTATAACGACGCCCATGGACATTCGGTCGTATGCGGGGGGTTGCGAATGCCATGCCGGCCTGACAGGTGCCCATTCACGGCCCTCTTGAAGGACTGTAGTTGGGGGGAAATATATGAGCAGGGAGAGCGTTCCAGAGCTTACCGGTTCTCTAGAGGAAAGATCTGGGATTACAGATTCCTGATGAAACTGTGAGATCGTGATGAACTTATGGACAATTTGGTTTTTTTAATCTAATCCGGTATGAATGGCTGAGTCGCAGGAGCCAAGGCACATGCTCCGACCAGCCAATATTACCTTCGAGAAGGTAGGTGTCATACCGGAGACTTTCCTTTGGATTGCTGGCTATACTGGACTATGCGGCTATGCAGCCCTCAGAGACTAGAGATGCTTTGGAGAATTGTTAAGGGAGTTACTGTGGGACTGACATAGAGTGGCAAGGCGCACAAAGTTTTAAATAAAGATAACAAATTTCAACGGGCTACCTATAACGGTTCTCGAGATACAGCGCTCGGACAGGCAGACAGACGGACGGACAAATAGACGGAGTAGGCTTAGTAATAGGCTTCCGTACGGTATACGGAAACCTAAAAAGGCATCCAAATGTCATGGTTAAAAATTTCATGTCGATACGGTTAATTTGTACCGTGTGGGGCCGGTACTTTAAAAGAATAGCTCCACTGCATCTCTCCGCGTGTATGTCGTAAAAGGCGACTAAGGGATATGACTCCCTTCTTATATTACTAGGTGGTAGGGTTAAACCCGCCCGGGTTGGTACCACCGCACTGAATGAAAGGTCGGTCGAAACGGCTATGTAAATAGTTTGTGTTTTCCGTCCAGTTCAGTGTAGCCGGCACGACCGAAGGGAAGCAAGCACTGACGTGGCACCAGTTCACCCGGTGTTATGGGCTGACATCACGGATGTTGTAGGTGATGTGGCCAACCGTGTCAGTTTCCATAAAAAAAAAAAAAAAAAAACCTATTCAGTCAAAAAAACATTATGGTAAAATTAACTACCTACTGAAAAACTGAAAATTAAATGAAGCTGATACCTGCTGAGCGTGACAGGACTGGAACTTCTTATCTGGGCCGCTGCAGTTGCTGTTTTCGGAGTCATGTCTGAAAAATAACATTACATCTTTACATTCAATGAGTAGGCCACTTCCTCATCATCCTCTGAAAGTTCATACTTTGATTATATGGTGTTAGTCTAACCCACTTTGCACATGATGAGCTTTGGAAGCGGTGGAGCCATGAAAATAAGGTGGATACGAAAAAAAGCTCACCTAAAGGGCGTCGTAGATATTAAGACAAGATAAAGGCAAAGTTAAATTATTCAGAAATATTAAGCCCAGCTAAAGGCAATGTTCATGATAATATCTTAGATTTTATACTCAGCTAAAGGCACGGTTGAAGATTTCTTAGGTTTTAAGCTCAGGTAAAGGAATGGTTGAAAAATACGTAGATTTTAAGCTCAGGTAAAGGAAAGGTTGACGATTACGTAGATTTTAAGCTCAGATAAAGGCAAAGTTTAAGATTTCTTAGATTTTAAGCTCAGGTAAAGGAAAGGTTGAAGATAACTTAGATTTTAAGCTCAGATAAACGCAAGGTTAAAGATTTTTTAACACAAATGCTTCTTTTTAAATTTAGATTTCAATTAATCTCAGCGAAAAGTTCAACCCGCATATGGTTATTACCTCGGTCTACTGCATCTCCTGTTGGCAACAGCGACGCCAGTAGAACCGCTGCCCAGACGGCCCTCGGATCCATACAGACATCCAGACGCGCATTCCGTCCACGGCGACCAGCGGCCCCAGCCGGCGCGGGCGAAGCCGCCGCTGCGCCCAGACTCCGTGGCTGTTCCGAACGAGCGGGGCACGCATGCGCCGGAGCGGCACCACTGCAGATAGGGGCAATTAATGTTGGTGTAAATCCTTTTGAAGATGCTTAAAACAATCACGCTTTTGGGAGCTGCCGTGAAACCGCCGTGATGGTGGATAGTGGATCAAAATAAGTGGAACTGGGTTAATTGTTTATTTTTATTTTTATGGAAACTGACACGGTTGGCTACATCACCTACAACATCCGTGGCAGCTAGATTTTTGATAATATTATTTTTTTCTATCGAGCGAAGTTAATCAAATCGTGTTTTCAAAAAGCTATAGATCTGCCCTAATAGATGAACTATTACGAGTAGGTACATATTATATTAAAACTGAATATGTCAGGGAGTAATATTGGTGGTAAACTTCTTGAAATTCGAGTCAGACGCAATTCGAAATTCGAAATTTCTTCTGCGTAGGTACCTTCCGGCCGATTTCACCACCTTCGGATAAAATATAGTTAACTCCTGTCAAATGTATGAGACATGTCACTATAACAGGCAAATAATAATCGTTGGACATGCATGAATTAACTGGAGGTGATGAAAACGGCGGTTAGGGGATATTTTTCAAGGGAAATAATTGTGATGAACCTCTCATTGTATACACGACAGTATTTGAAATGATTTGCTAGTCAAAACTGATAGAAGATGTTATCGTTCTCACCAATGATATTATATGTTAAAAAGGAGATAGATAGGTTATACGAGCTCCCAAAGCGGCACATTAGTACCAAGACAATTGTCGTGCTAGAAGTCAGTCGCGCACCAACTACGCACGCGTTCAGACGTGCGTCGTCCTTCCTAAGTAGTTATCAGTTATACCAACCGCCACATAACTTGAATTCCCTCCCTTAATAATTGGAATAAGACTATTCGAGTCGGCGCGCATCACTTTATAGTTCTTTCTGTCAACGTTTCAAGTTCGTGCCGTGTGTGAGCACCGAATGTCGTATAGACAACGTATCTTTCTTAAAATATCATTGGTTCTCACAGAGTCTTCACCACATTTTGTTCCCTCCAGGGCAGGATGTGAGGTCCAGGTGTAGCGCTCCCGTTGGCAGTGCAGATCGCGACAGACGTCCTCTAGACCCTGGCCTGATGCGTGGCGGCTTCCGCGTCCGTATTTTAACATACCTGGAGAAATGTTGTATACTTTTTTGTTTGTTTTTTTTTTGGTTTTTTTTTTTATGGAAACTGACACGTTTGGCTACATCACCTACAACATACGTGATGTCAGCCCATAATACCGGGTTAACTAGGTGCCGTGTCAATGCTTCCATTCATTTCATGTCGGCTACACTGAACTAGACGGAAAACACGAACTATTTACATAGCCTTTTCGACCGACGTTTTATTCAGTGCGGTGGTACCAACTCGGGCGGGATAAACCCTACCACCTAGTAAGGTAAGAAGGGAAGGGACCTAGAGTTTTACGTGGAATCCGAACCACGGTCAGCATCCAACGGCCGAGTGGTCCCGGGTATACTTACTGAAAGGGTTGTATACTTAGATAAGGAAATGGCTGGTGATTGGGAATGCTTCCTTCCACGAAGCGAGAAAACGATGTACTTAAAATATCCGGCAGAAAGTAATGAACATCGAGCTTTAGAAAGAGACAATCCGGTTGTAGAGCGTCGTCCCTGTCGCACGAACTCGCGCGTCTCTGTGCGGCAGGGACGACGCTCTACAACAGGATTGTCTCTTTCTAAAGGACGATGTTCATTACTTGCGTACGTACGCACAGACAATGTCGACAATATTAAATCTACTCGATCCAGTTGTGCCGATTTTATCGATATTAAAATATTCAAGAACGTCTTCTCAAGAACAGCTCAATAATCCGGTCGGACATATGTTTCCCAAAAAAACATTCTTGTGTCAGAAAAAAAAAACTGGATCGTGAGTGGACAAAGTTTGTAAAATAGACGAAGCTACATACCACGTACCAGTTCGCGAAATATTTTTCATTCATCATCATCATGATCATCATCAGCCTGTATCGGTCCACTGCTGGACATAGGCGTCTCCCAAGGCACGCCACCACACGCGGTCTTCCGCTCTTCTCATCCATCCATTTTTCATTATTTCGTAACAATTTAGCGTGTTCTGCGAAGAACATTACAACACATACCTAATCTTTTGATGTACCTACAATCAAAAGTTGTGACAACTTTTGATGAACCATTTCATGGACACATGACCCATTCATTTAACCATTTATTTGCAGACGCGGGAGGCAGCAGGCATCTCACAATACCTGTTGAAGTCGCCGAAACGACATTAAAACAACAAGAGGAAAGGAAACAACTCACACTGTTGATCAGCATCGAATCGCTCTCCCGGCAGTATTCCTTCCGCGCTGTGGTCCAGCTGTCCCGCCGAGTTGGCGTGGTCCAGCAGACAGCGAGACTGTACCGTGCTGAAATATATTGTAAGACATGCAAGTACGTCGGCTGAATGCATTGATTGCGGGCTACTGAAGGCCGGTAGGACTGGAGGAAAATTGGAGAGGTTTATGACAGAAGTCCTGGCCTTGATGAACTGGGTGCCAGTTCATCAAGGTGTTATGAGCTGACATCGCGGGTGTAGTGTATGAAGTAGCCAACAATGTCAGATTCTAGAAAAGTGTCTTTGAATGATTTTCAAGATGTGGTAGGTAGTGTATGAGGTAGGTACCTATATGAGAAAGCTAAAGGGATAGGTAGGTAGTTTTTTAGTTTTATGGATAGCGCGATATATCGCATCGTTTCACCTACAAGTATGTGTCTAACGATGCCAATGGTCATTATGTGATGCACGGAGATTGCGAATGCCATGCCGGCCTGACAGGAGCCTTTTCACTCCCCTTTTGAAAAGCCCCAGGCTGTACTTTGGAGGAAATAGATGGGCAGGGAGTGCGTTCCACATTTTGGAAGTTCCATAGTTGACATAAATGTTGTAGAATTTTAAGTAAAATGCGTACATACTCGAGAAACTTCTGTAAATAGTTCCTGCTGCAGCTGGACCAGGTGATCTTCCCACTGCCGAGGGTCGGACTCATGATGTAAGCGGTCGGATCGCAACCGTTGTCTGCCAGGGGCCCGTCGTGACGCATCCCTAGACTGATAACATTTTATAATAATTTCTGGAGAAATTGAGACAACACGCCTAAATAAACATACAACACTTCACGACTGTTTTCCATTGGGGTAGGCAGAGACAATACTACGCACTTGTCGGTTCTTCTTCGCATGGAAATAGAACTGGCAGAATTCGTCGTCTCCAACTGTAGGTTACCTACCTATGGATTGAAATTATACAATAGACAATGTATCCTTTAGGAACACATGCCCGATCTGGTTGAGATACAGTTGTCTAGACTCTAGACTCTAGCTAGGGTGAATAATATATTTTGATTAGATATATCAGAGTTAGAGAAATAAAGAACAATTAAAATAATTAGTGTAGTGCGAGAGTGCTGTGGTCTGAAAGAAGATATAGTTTGGTGGTTCGGTCATGTTAGAAGAGTGGATGATAGGAGACCAACGAAAGAAATTTATGGAGCGAATGTGAGTGGAAGAGTCGGGAAGGGTCACCCTAGACTCACGTACCTCAGATCGGGCATGTCTCAAAAATACTAGTATGTATGTATGAAGAACATTAAGAGGCGACATAGGTGTATCAGGATCGTGTTTTTTTTTTATGTAATCCGGTATGGGTGGCTGAGTTGGAGGGGCTAAAGCGCATGCTCCGACCAGCCAATATCACCTCCGAGAAGGTAGGTGCCATACCGGAGACTTCCCTGGATTGCTGGCTATACTGGACTAGAGAACACAACCGAGGCTGCTATGCGGCCATCTTACATCCAGTACGGGGGTCTAACCCAGTCGGCTACAATTTGAGCCTAGTAAGGGGCAAGGGAAGGGACCTACAGTTTTACACCGTGGTACGTGGAGATCCGTTGTCTTTTCCTACCCCACTATGAAACAGGCTTGACGCTACAGGGAGGTCTAGATGAAGAAGTGTTCAAGATATTCTTACTTGTGTCCAATTTCGTGAGCAACAACGTAGACGCTTTCAAAATGTCTGCCTTCGTTGACCGTGCAACTGCTCGTTACAGTGCACATACCGGCCACTGGAGCTAGTCCTGATAACACATTATAATTACCTTAATTAGCTGGAATTTAATTACGATTGTTAGATCTAACAAGCGGTCGGTGTAACCTAGTGTTTAAAGCACAGGTTTCTCGTGAGAGAGGTCGCAGGTTTTTGTCCAAGGTGTTTTCAGGACCAATTTCGGAATTGTCGAAGAATTCTCATCTGTCATTCCGGTGAAGGTAAACTCGCGAGTTCAAAAGTCTGCAAGTACACCCATCAATTATTCTAGTTGGCAACTGTGTGTGGCCGGTACTTAAGAATAGCCCCACTGAATCTCTTCTCGTGCATGTCGCAAAAGGCGACTAAGGGATAAGGACAAGATGCCGTGCATAAGGGCGACAGGTTAGCCACCTCTCACCTTGGCACGGTCTTTCCACCGAGTCATGCAGCAGCCACCTGCTTCGTGCCTTACTTGCTGCCTGATAGTTATCTTGTCCGAATACTTTGCTAAACGTAGTGGTCGGTGTTGTGCTGTAATTTACAAGAGTACTTGCAGCACAACACCGATTACTCTGCTTACCTCGATTGTCTGCATACGGCGTGTGATGTGTATGTATGTATGTAGACGATCACGAGGGCAATCCTGTTACGCGTAATTGGTTATAACATGGCTAAAATATGGTATGTAAGGGGTTGACTGGAATAATTTGGATCCGACAATAAGTCCGCCTTTGTACACTGCAGAAAAGTATATCTATAATAACTATAATATATATAATAATGACAATTCTAAAATGAGCTGGAAAAAAAAAATACCGTTGACTTACCTACGACTTGACTGCTCACTTTTCCATTCTTGCTAACGACATACAAGTCAAGACCAGTCAGAATTAAAGCATGATCCCAATGCAGAGGGTCGCTATCGCCTGGAGGATTCTCCAATCTTTGCCACGTACAGAAATTACTCAAAAACCTGTCTATGTCGTGTGGCCTCTTCAAGTTCACAGGATCTTCGTGAAGGATCTCTAGTCTCTTCAGTATAAAGTTTACTGGCCTTCCGAGAGACGGGTCGTGGTACAAAAGCTGAACCGCATTTATCATAGCTAGGACAAATCTGACTAGTTCTCTCTCAGTTTCTTTAGGAAAATTCACAGTCATATGTTTGTACAAGTCTCTGTCAACAAAGACAGCTGTTTCCACAAAAATTGCAGACTGTACTGCTCTCTTTCTTCTTGTTTTAGTTGTTTCATTGTTGATATCTAGCGTTTTTATAAAGGAATCTATTGTTTTATTACTATTTATTACATCTAACTTTAGTTGTTCTATATTATTACTATTACTTTCTGTTCTAGGTTCTTCTTTTGCTATATATTTTCTTCTATATTTGGTCCACATTCTGGTCGGTGCTGGTGTATCTATTATATCGTTAATCTCTCTTTCAACGCAGTAATCTCCTGTTTTTTCTTTTTCTACATATTTCTCATTTAATACTGATCGTTTGACGATCACGTGAATTTTATTGCTATCACTGTGGAATCTTGCTGGCAGCGGATGTATGAAATAGTAATCATCGTTCTTTGTTGTTACTATGCCTCTCTGAAAATTAACATTCAAATATATTGAAGTTATATGAATTAATTTGCTTTCTAAGTTCTGATGAGATGTATTGTTAAAATGCATGTAGCATTACTTACAGTCAATTCGATGTTCTGAATAGGAAGATTAAATAAAATTTACTTCCCTCTTCAAGCTACATATGTAGCAAAAGAGATTTGTTTTTTGTCGTAAATGCCTGTTAGATTAATGATCTTCTGCCATTACACTATTTTCTTGCCGGTGTAATACCAGTATTTCCTATGCTTTCTTCGTCAAGAACCTATTTATAAATATTTCCAATCGTTTCCAAAATAGTTATAGGTACAGCACTCACAACTTCACCACAAACGAAGAGGGCGGCAGAGTCGCTCCTGTAGAAACAATTGTCCAAATCGTCTTCAGAAGGCAATTCGGTGACAGGCTCTGTATTATTGGCCCACCTTCTCACCAATATAAACTTTGGATCAATGAAGTTGGATCTAGGATTGGATTTTAGTTTGAGAATGTTTTTGATTGAAGATATTTCTTGATCTTCCCTTTCGAGTGCGAAGCGCTTTTTGCGTCTTTGGTGTTTATAGTTTACTAGGTTGAATTTTATATCTGTAATTGAAAACATTTTTTCATTATTATGTTAATCTGACATTATTAGGTACATACATACTAATAAGACTAATAAGAGATGTAGCTAATACTGCTACATTCCATGCATGACCTTATTACATTACACCATATCCCTGCAGAAAGTAGATACTAGGTACCATGCTGGTACTTCTCTTGTCTGGTCTGTATTGTAGCTTCATCTTACCACTTAAGATAAAAATATTTCTAAAATTTTACATTGGATTCGAACGTTGAGCAGTCGGTGGGTGTTCATTAGGGATCTCAAAAATATTTGACGAAAAGTTTTACCACATAATTATCCCTCACTCACTCACTCACCTTCGGGATTTGATCCAAAGAAGAAGAGTTTTTCCGACTCTGAAAGGAGATCCAACAAGTGACTTGGCCGGTCCTGAAACAAAGAAAATGTGTATGATAAGTCCGAACGGGTCAACCGATTTACACTCCACCTTCCTAGGGTTTCAAAGCAAAGTAGTCGATTTTGGACACTCCAAGGTCAAGTGGCAGTGATCTGTGCACGTCAGTCGAAGAGACGACGACCGTTGGAGTAACCGTGTACTATACTGGCGACCGTGGACACGAAAACGGAGTGTGGAAGGACCACACGCCAGGTGGGACGACATCAAGCACGTTGGTGGAAAGCAGTGGTTCCGTATAGCTGAAGCCCGGGAGGACCGGAGGGAAATTGGAGAGGCGCATCCCTCGACTTGAAGATGCCTGCAGTTTAGAAGTAGGGAAAGATATTCGCCAGAAAGCAATTTCACACCTCTGTAGTGCGATGAATGAGTCTCCTCTTCCGGCGACCACGAAGAGATGTTCCGCGAGAGTACGGCGGATTGGCGAATGCGAACACAGTCTGACTTTAACGCGGGGGGAGTCGCAGGAAAAAGCTAGTTTTCATTTAATACCATCATGGTGTTCAGTACTTCAATCCTATATATATAAATTGTTCCATCCGTCGCAGAGCCGATAGTTCAATAGTTCTCTCGTTGAATATATTATATTCAACGAGAGAACTATTGAGCGTGGCCCACATATCGAAGGTCGGCGAGTGCGAAATAGTCGCCGGGCGCAGTTTTGCCAACAATGACCACCGTATTAAATGACAGACTAAAATGAAATGTCACAATGTACGCTGAACACTGTGCAGCAGCGTGCTGAGTTTTATTGAATTTACTGGAGTGTTGAAATGAGATCGATCGATGAATTTCAAAATTTGTTGGGGAAAACTAAACAACATACATATACGCATGAGTAGGTAACTTTCGAACCGTGGTCAATTTTCGAAATGGAGTCTCACTATACAGGGTGACTGGAAATTTGATCTGTTCCTTGAAAGGGGTTATACTGAGGTTATTTTGAACAATTTAAGTCCATCAACCTGAGGGTCGGAAATGAGCGGTTTCAGAGATATCGGCGTTTCAAGATTTTTTTTTCTGACTTGTACCTAATCATGAAATAAAATTTCCAGTCACCGCGAAATATCATAAACGCAAAAGTATGGATTTTTGTTTGTTTGTTTGTTCCACTTTCACACCTAAACGGCTGAACTGATTTGGATGAAATTTGGTATGTAGATGGATCAAGCAATGAATTAACATATAGGCTAATTTTTGTCCCGAAAAAAATCATGTTTCCTGTGGGATAGCTATTATTGCATCGAAATTATTTAATTGTAATTCATAATTATTGTTCCGTGTGGGGTCGGTACTTAAAAATAATAGTCCCACTGCATCTCTCCCCATGCATGTCGTAAAGGGCGACTAAGGGATAAGGACAAGTTGTCGTGCAGGATACAGGATAGCCACCTCTCACTCTGGCACGGTCCTTCCACCGAGTCATGCAGCAGGTGGGTCTTCGTGCCTTACTTGCTGCTTGATAGTTATCTTGTCCTAATACATTGCTAAACGTGGTGGTCGGTGAATATGTGCTGTAATTTACAAGAGCGCTTGCGGCACAACACCGATTACTCTGCTTACCCTGATTGTCGGGATACAGCGTGTGGTATGTAATAATACCTATTATACTGGAGTGTTGTGTGGATCGATCGAGGAATTTCAACTTGAAATGAAAAACTTCGAACGAGGAAATTGTACGGATTCCTGGTGCAGTCCATAACACCTTGGTGAACTAAGTGCCATGTCAGTGCTTCCCTTTGGTCTTGCCGGCTACACCGAACTGGACGGGAAACATGAACTCTTATATTAGTTAATAATAACAGTGCTTTTGTGTTGTACGCTTTTATGGTGTAGCTACCATAACGTAATCGTAGATATACGCATTTTGATTTTAATTAGATTTTTTATTTATGTAGCTGCTTTGAAGATTCTTTTGATATACTCCACTGTTATAATTATATTCATTATTGAAAATTTTTAGGAGGTCCCTTAGATTTGTAATTTTGTGTATATCATTATGCTTTCGAATATTAATAAAAAAAAAAATATAAAAAAAAATTACCACAGTATCCATTACGACCATGTTATGTAACCATAGAATTATTGAATAACCATAAAAACGTAAGAGATTTTCTGGTTTAGAAAACGAACACCTCATCATTTCTAAGATAAATACGTCCGGTTAAACGACTTACGAATTACCGTAGAATACAAAAAGCTAGAGGGGTCATCAACTCAGGTGAATGATGTGCACAAAAAAAAAGTACATTATTCCTACCACCACGTATGTAATAAAGCCCGCCGAATTGTCTATTGATGGTAGAGAGGGGTGTGTGCTAGACGCGACAATCTTGGGAGTTTTTAAAATTAACCAAATAGATTCCAAAAAGAACCGTGACAAAATTTAATTGAAAAAAAAAGACTTCTCTATAAATTTTAAGGTTAGGTATTTACGAGTTTAGTTACGTATTAAATTAAGTTAGGCAATACTATTACATGGAATGAAATTAATTTTTTTTTTCATTCTATAAAAATATGAAAAAGAATAACAAAAATAAGATAGCGTACAAACTTGACAGAGTAAATAGTAGCGCTGGTTTTGATTGACCCATTTTAAATAATATCTGAGAAAAAAAAATTATAATAATATAAATCAAATTAAACAAAAACGTAAACAATAACACGAACGCGATACAATTAATAATAATGAGAACTAGACGACTAAGGTAAAATCATTTTTTTAAGCTACGAGCTGCCCACCTGAGCTTTTCGAGACTTTTATGCATGATTCAGGAAGACGGGAGATTTTTGAAATACGGAGTCTAAATCCGGGAGTATCCCGGAATTCCGTGAGGGTTGGAAACCCTAGACTTACGAGCCCTTTGATGAAAGTTGTGCGTAGATTGTGTTGGGGTCGGACCAAATTGTATGCAATGAATGACAATAGCTGTTCTATATTTGTAATTCTTTGCAGATTACTTGCAACGAACGAAAGTTGATGTAATTACATACGTGACTGTCGTTTGCACTAACAGTTAGGCGTGACTTGACATGGCACTTACGTGCATTCGCCGAAACTAATTTCAAAGATTGTTGAAACTGCTTTTCCTATGAATACTTGTCTAAGTATGTAGTATCCAATAGCAGAAAGGAGGATTATCTTCTTGCGGTCTATGGCTCCATTACTCTTAGGATTAAGTATCTCAAGTATACCAAAGAAGACATTTCCACGAGATATTATATCATAATCCTCCTTCACGCAATAGGGCCTTTAGGGTTTAAAGTTTTTTTCATGTAAACCAACATGGGTGGCTGTGTCGAGGGACCAAATGGTACAGTCGACAGAGCCAAAAACCCCTCTCCTCGCGAAACCACGCTCAGTGAGTCGTCATGCCAGCAGATTTGCGGACTGTTGCAGTGCGAGGACGCTTGAAGACACCCAGGTTAAAGGATTCGGGAAATACATTCGCCGGAAGACAGTTCCACACTCTAGCGGTGCGACAAAGAAACGATTTAGAGAACCGATGGGTTCTCAAAAGCCCAATGTCAACAACAAAAGGGTGCTGAGTCTCTCTGCGACGAGTCATGCGGAGATAGGACGGGTGGCAGGGAATAAGGGATGCCAGTTCCACAGAGCTGCGTCCGCGATAGTATCTGTAAAAGTAATGAGGTTAAAAGAAGGCTACACTGGACTAGTAATGACTGATTTTACCACCTACGGCTAAACTCTAGCTGCCGGTTAAACCGTATCAAATGTACGAGAATATAACTTTAACCGACAAATAACAGTTTGAACGGGATTGTACCGTGTGGGGTCGGTACTTAAAAAGAATAGCCCCACTGCATCTCTCCCCGTCGCATGTCGTAAAAGTCGACTAAGGGATAAGAAAATTCGTCAGCCTCGGTAGCTCAGTGGCGCGGTTGGTTAGTCAACTGTTATTAAGCAACGCTGAGCGCGGTCAGTGTTTGGATGGGTGACCGCTCGACCGTTGGAGGCTGACCGTGGTTCGGATTCCACGTTAAACTGTAGGTCCCTTCCCTTCTTACCTTACTAGGTGGTAGGGTTTATCCCGGCCGGGTTGGTACCACCGCACTGAACGAAACGTCGGTCGAAACGGCTATGTAAATAGTTCGTGTTTTCCGTCCAGTTTAGTGTAGCCGACATGAAATGAAGGGAAGCACTGACATGGCACCTAGTTCACCCTGTGTTATGGGCTGACATCACGGATGTTGTAGGTGATGTAGCCAACCGTGTCAGGTTCCATAAAAAAAAAAAAAAAAAAAAAAAAAATTCAAACGGAGGTCGTGAAAACGACGATACCTACTGAGGCTGTTATGCGCCTTTCAGTATTCTTGGCGGCTATCAGATTCAGATTCAGATATTTATTTCGCCATAAAGAACACATAACAATATTTCACTTAGACATATAACTATGCATATTCAGTATGGTTCGTCATAATTTTTTTGTCAAGTCCATCTATAAGGAAGAACTGGGTAAGAAACCTTACAGAGCTTTTTTTTAAATATAACATTCTGTATCTAAGCAAAACATTCAATTTATTAAGTCAAGATATGTATCCATTGAAAAAGATAATAAAATACAAAACAAAGAACTTAGGGTTCAGCCAAGTCATTAATAAAATTTGAGTTATATGTTGTTGTGTTGAGAATGCATATAAACAATTTTGAATTATCAAAGTTAGCAGAATTTTTATTTACAGTAAGAAAAAAAATCTCTCACATCTCACAAAATCATCTCACCACACTGGCGGGTGGTCTTCCAACACCCCGTTTTCCTGTTTACGACCTCCAGTGTATGTACCTGCGTAGGTAGGTATGATATTGAGGCAAGAAATGGTGGACCAGGAACTCGCCAAAAGCTTCAAATCGTAAGCAGTCAGCGGAAAAATCAAGATAGAACAACCTCGCGCATAATTACTGCATAAATATATTAATTTATGTGCCCAATATAAAGAACAATGGCGTGTCTTTCATTTGTGAGTCGATTTGACACACAGCCTGGAATTTTTTTGACTTATTGTTTCGTTCAGATATAGGCGTCTAGTGAGCGGATACACGGGAAATAGAATATTCGCAGTAGGTATCTAAGATGTTTTATTAATACCGAATTTTCCGGGTGGGCCTGGTGATTAAGGATCCTGATGTGAGAGGTCTGAGATGCGAATCCCAGATGTACACCAAAGGGTTGACAATTTGAAAGAGTTTAAAGAAATAAAGAAAAAAGAAAGAAAGAAAGAAAAAAAAAGAGGTAAGATACTTAAGATGACGAGACGACTGTGCATACAATTTCGAATGTTCGAATCACAAAAGACCACCGTGGTGCCGTAACTCATAGTATTGAATTGAATGATCATTTTATACTCAGTCACACGACGACGAGGTGGAGCTCGCTATTGTCTTATTAATTAAGAGACAATGTTGAGGAGTGACCCTGGATTTGGCGATTTTAATTAATGTTATCTTGCCTTTATAAATATTTGCGCTGTCTCGTTAGTGCATATTTTTTATCTGCCTTTGGCGAGGCCAAAAGGAGAGTTATGATTTTGGCATCAAGCAAGACCATCTGCGAGCTTGGATGCCGTGTGTTGGGGGTAAGATAAGTTGAATTAAAATGACAGTTGATTGGTTTGCTATCTATAGTGTATGGACGTTAGATCTGGGGGCACGACCGTGCCTCCGCCAAGTCGAGCAAACACGGCCGTAACATCCTTTTCTCGAAGTAACTCAGGCCACTTTTGGCCTACCTGTATATTTTTTGTGAATATGGAGTACACCTACATACCACAAGCGGTATTCCGACAATCGGGGTAAACAGAGTAATTGGTATTGTACAGCAAGAATTCTGGTAAATTACAGCACAACACCGACCACCACGTTTAGGAAAGTATTAGAACAAGATAACTATCATGCAGCAAGTAAGGCACGAAGACCCAGATGTTACACGGCTTGGTAGAAGGACCGCGCCAAGGTGAGAGGTGGCTATCCTGTCGCCTTCTGTCGGCGTCTTTTCGGCTGATGTCGCCACATCAGCCGAATGGATGGAGTAACCGTGTCCTACATTGGCGTCCGTGAACAGGAAAGCGGAGTGTGGGAATACCACCCGCCTGGTGGGACATCAAGTACGTCGAGAGAAAGCAATTGTTCCGTACCGCTGAAGGCTGGAGAAAAATTGAAGAGGCGTATGTCCAGTAATGGACGCTTACACGCTGACTGACTGACATATAATGTAAAGTTGGCTTTCTTTAACTTTCGTAAAAAATGTATGCGCCACATTACGATTCAGCCTGTTCCGAGTAAGTAATTATTCAATTCAATTCATTTTCGGTCTAGTAACTTTGGAAAGAAAGCGAAATTAAAAGCATCTCAGTGTTAATCCGTTAATGCAGACTTGGCGATGTAACGTAGAGTGTGTGCCTTTATTACTTGTAATAGATTATACCCGCGGCTTCGCTCGCGGTAGATTTGGTTCGAACTGCTAACGCCATCTATTACTATCATTCTACAATAAATTCAGTTCCTTTGATACTGCTCAACCCTATCGCTATTTACTATAGTTTAGTTTAGGTCGTGCGACAGTTCGACTCCGAGGACCCCGACGTGGTCGCTTTGGAATAAAGGAGCTGGTGTGAACGCGTCTCTCTTCGCACTGAACGCGCAAACTTGTGTCTCGGAAGCGTTGAACTCGACCAAAATTACCACGGCCGGCCCCATTCGGAAATATAACCGAGTGTTTTCTCGAGTTCAGACATAAGTCTTTGCCTCTTCTCATCCACAACATCCCGACTGATGGATGTTATTGTATTTTTTTAATATTTTTAATATTGCAATTGAGATTAGATTTGACGTAAGATTTCCCCTTTTTCTCCCTCTCTGGAGTCTAAATTCCACTCAAAAGGGGATAACTTAGCCACATTGGGGAAATACTGCTTAGTAAGGTAGGCAAGGGAAGTGGCATACAGTTTTGTATGCAATACAGCGACACGTGCTCATGACGAAAATTCATATATCAAACTCGGAAAGAGAAAGAAAATGGTGCACATCGACCGGTATCGAACCCAGAACCTTTCGCAAACTAGGCAAGGATTACCACTCGGCCGCAAGCCGCAAGCTCCTGGTCACGAGCCATTGACCCAGTGTATCAAAATTGGCGTGAAAATTGAAAACATTATCTTCAGATAATATAAAGAAAAAAGAGACTATAGGTATATTTTGGCCTTTTATCAGCTAGAACCATAGACGTATTATTTCTCTATGGCTAGAACAATGGGCTTGACTAATCGACTGACCGGAAGTAAAAATGTATTGGAATCAAATCACAGAGCATTTGAGTTGGTTAGAAAGGAAAAGGAATCGTGATCGACGCGGCCCAAGTAAGCACCGGTTGACGTACTTTACTTACTTCATACTAGACATGAGATCGCAGACTCAGCTCAGAAGTTCAGCCCAAAGAGTTTTCGTCGAAAGGAGGGCAGCGACGTAATGCAAACTCTTTGGTTCAGCCGTAGCACTAGAAACGTGTCTGAGCAGACTAGTTTGATCATACTATCGAAGTAGGTACGGACTCAAATGTCGTAAGTGAAATGGTCATCGTGTTTTTCAGTACCTACAGGTTCAATAGTGGCCATTCCATCTACTCCTTATTCCGTGGAATCAATAAAAGCGTTAAGGTCACGGCTTTTAATCAGTATCGTTTCTAGTAGGGTTAATACTTAGTGGGTACGGTAGAGTTGGCGTTTATATATAAGGTTTAAAAAATTATTCAGGTTTACCTACATATTTTTTTAAGTAGGTACCGTAGTATAGTGTGGGTCCGATACTTGAAAATGAACCACCGCATCTCTCCCCGTGCATATCGTAAAAGGCAACTGAGGGATAAGGACAAGATGAAGTGCTACGAAGGGCGCTATGAAGGTGCTATGAAGGGTGACGGCCTAGTGAGCCAAAGCAGCGGCTACCGCCATTTTTGCGATAATCGCGAACAGAGAATGGGTGGCTGTGCCGAGAGACTAATGGTGCAGTCGACAGTGCCAAAATCACCTCTCCTCGCGAAATCATTCTCAGTTAGGTGCCATATCCGCAGATTTGCGGACTGTTGCTAGGCTGTCTAGCATGTTAATACCAAGTTTGAAAACATCCAGGTCAAAGGATTCGGGAAACACACTCGCCGGAAGACAGTTCCATCCGTGGCGAATGGAACACTTAGTTAGATCAAGGAGGATGCAAAAGATGAATGTCTTCTAACAACGCATTTTAGCTAGTTGCCCTGCCAGTGGCTAATCAGAGTAACACAAACAAACAAAGAGTCAGTACAATGAGATTCTGTCAGGTAATTTGTCTTCGAATATTACTGTGACCTTGCGCACGAATATCGTTGCATGCGAGGGGACTTGTTTCACGGAGCTTCCGGTAACACTGGCTTCACCGTCGGCGTCGCGCGACTTTGCTTGTCGTTTGGGCGTAAAATGCTGATAAATCAAATCAACATCGTATGCGACCCGCCAAGTCTTTCTTCTCTCAGCGAATATGGCGGCGGGTGGCCGAGTGCTTTGGGCATCGGCTTCACATGCTAGAGGTCCGAGGTTCGAAACCGGTCGACGTGTACCAATGAGTTTTTTCTGACGAAAATTTTTTTCTATTCGGAACCGGCATAAAACTGTAGTAGGCACCTTCCCGTACCACTTACTAGGTGGTAGGCTCAAATTGTAGCGACTAGGTTGGTACCACCGGTACTGGATGTAAGACGGCCGCATAGCAACCTCGGCTGTGTTCTCCTCTAATCCAGTATATCCAGCAATCCAGGGAGTCTCCGGGATGACATCTACCATCTCGGAGGTGATATTTTCTGGTCAGAGCATGTGCTTTGGCCCCTATGACTCAGCCACCCACAGCGGATTACATAAAAAAAAATCAAATCAAAATCGTAAGCGACCCGCACAGTCTTTCTTTTTTCATCGAATAGGGCTCTAGCGATTCAAAAGGGCAAAGCTACTACTTATTGGAGGAAATTTATGTTGTTTACAGTTAGCCATCACGGAGGAATACGTTCAGTGTGGCGCTGGACTTAAAAGTAGTACAGATTTTGTTAACATTTCTGCCGTGAGTACTAATAGAGTCAAGTGCAAAATACTCAACTCTAAGGCCCACTTGCACCAACACGAGTTTAAAGTTAAGTAGCGAGTTATGGATTTAAACGCGGTTCCCACAGTCAACGGGTGCTAGCTTAAACTGGTTTAGCGAGTTAAACTGGTTTATATATTAAATTTGTGTTGGTGCAAGTGGGCCTAAGACTGACAAGAACTGATGTAAATCTCACAAAACGACTAAATCTAGCACATCTGAAATTTAGACATAGTAGAATACTAAAATGGTACCTACAATAAAAACATTTATTGCCATATTTTGATTTTTTTAAGCCATTACCTATGTAAGAAAACTAGGCCTCTGAGTTGAAACTTACAATTTTCAACATCGATGATTTTCAAGAAATATTACATTTTAGCATTGCGCAGTTGTTTTTATTAATTTGTTTATATAAGTTTTATAAGCTTTATAAGTTCATGGTTTCTGAAAATATCTATGTTATCTTCTAGTATAACTAAACTAGGTTTGTTCTGTAGGAGGTAACCCAAAAACATTATTTTTTATTTAACACACTTTATAAAAATTATAAACTAATTAATGTAAAAGAGATTATAATTTATACACTCATGTATCAAATGAAAGCACGCAGTGACTGCGTGAGTTAGGATTAACCAACTCTGTGAAACGGTCCGCAAGTTAACTACTAACGAAGATGCGACTAGGAACACCGAACAAGTAACAACAGAATCTCGCGCACGCTTTTATGTACATGCTGAGATCTAGCTAGCTGATAGCTAACTAGCAAGGAAATACATAATGCCACAGAAACGATATGGTCATGCATTGCACACAATTTTCCTCACTATGTAACGTTTGGTCTGCGTGCACGCTATTTGTACGTGCGGTATACAGAAGATATTGTATTGTATTGTTTATTAAGCATTCATTAGACAGCATGACTGTACTCGAATTTGTTACAATTTCTTCTATCCGGTTTGATTACACCCACGAAGAAGAACCGGTAAGAAACTTCGCGGGGCTTTTTTTTTCATAATCATTTTTGCAAGCATTTAGTGACTATCCACATAATAACATCGCCTCGAACATCGCCTACAGTCGATTGGAAATACAGCTTGAGAGCAAGATCAAAAACAGATTGTTTTGTTTTTGAAGTTCTGACTGCAAAGACTTAATTAAGTGGATCAGGTGTAAAGAGCCTTTGTCAATTTTTTTATACGTCATTTGTATCAACTCAATAATGTTTAAACTCAACGTAGTATTGTCAAATAATAAAAAAATAAATAATAAATAATACATGATACATACATACATACATATCATATCACACACGCTGAATCCCGACAATCGGGGTAGCAGAGTAATCGGTGCTGTGCTGCAAGAACTCTGGTAAATTACAGCACAACGCCGAACGCCACGTTTCGCAAAGTATTCGAACAAGATTCAATCGATCAAGCAGCAAGTAAGGCACGAAGACCCACCTGCTGCATGACTCGGTGGAAGTACCATGCCAATGTGAGAGGTGGCGAACCTGTCGCCCTTTGGCACGGCATCTTGTCCTTATCCCTTAGTCGCCTTTCACGATATGCATGGGGAGAGATGCAGTGGGGATATTCTTTTTAAGTACCGGACCTACACGGTACATAAAGATAAATGAGTAAAGAAATATAATAAGAATAATAATATTAGACTTAATGCTACTTAAACATACATATTATTTGTAACTAGATATTGCCCGCGGCTCCGCTCAGGGCATTGTCGGGTATGCTTAGGTAAAGTCAATTACATATTTTTTTTATAGAAATAACAAAATGCTACATTTCCTTCATACATCTTTATCAGATTAGGCAGTGTAGCTTGATTTATGCACAAACAACATACCAGAAGAGAGAGACAAAATGCGATGAATTTATACGCTGGGTCGGTCAGTACTAGGATGGGTGACCGGTCGACCGTTGGAGGCTGACCGTGGTTCGGATTCCACGTAAAACTGTAGGTCCTTCCTTTCCCTTCTTACCTTACTAGGTGGTAGGGTTCAACTCGCCCGGGTTGGTACCACCGCACTTAATGAAACGTCGGTCGAAACGGCTATGTAAATAGTTTGTGTTTTTCGTTCAGTTCAGTGTAGCCGGCACAACCGAAGGGAAGCACTGACATGGCACCTAGTTCACCCGGTGTTATGGGCTGACATCACTGTCAGCGATAGGGGGAAGGGTTAGGCGCGTCTTCGTGGGTTGAACTATCTGTACCTGTTGGCAAACAAGTTTGCTGGGCTTCACACGAAAAATTGCCATCACGAATCACAAATACATTCAAAGGATGACCATCATTCAGGCCGGGGAGGGGCGAGGGGAGGAGAGGAGACGAGATATTTCGCCTTTGTGCACTTTATTTGATGACTTCCCAAAAAGTTAATGCCTCGTCTATTCGATTGAATTCTTTGCTCACAAGGGTACGTAAATACGTTTGGTTTTTTGCAACTGACATTCAAACGGCGCTATTAAACATTTTTACAAGCGATATCTTAATGTACATATAGTTAAAGCAGGTATTATTACGTGGGTAGGCTTCAAGAACTCTGAAACAAAGAGAATATGTACGCCAACATTTGCACCTATGGCACATTTATCAGCTTCCGGGGGAATTATTTGTGAGTGGCGGGTGGCCGAATGGTTTCGGCATCGGCTTCTCATGCGAGAGGTCCGAGGTTCGAATCCGGTCGGCGTGTACCAATGAGTTTTTTTCTGACGAAAAAATTTACGCGCATTCCTACACCTGCTGCTTCACCGTTTGGAACCGGTGTAAAACCGTACTGTAGATCCCTTCCCTTGCCCCTTACTAGGTGGTAGGCTCAAATTGTAGCTGACTGGGTTGGTACCACCGTACTGGATGTAAGATGGCCGCATAGCAGCCTCGGTTGTGTTCTCCTCTAGTCCAGTATAGCCAGCAATCCAGGGAAGTTTCCGGCATGGCACCTACCTTCTCGGAGGTGATATTGGCTGGTCGGAGCATTTGCTTTGGCCCCTCCGACTCAGCCAACCATACCGGATTACATAAAAAAAAATTTTATCCCCTCTAGACATTTATTTTTGACGTGATTTTGATATGAACGTCTTAAGCCGCGTCTCCTCAATAATGTTTTTTTTTCGAAACATTACACAGAAACATCGGAACATTGGGGCGTGGCCATCACGAGTTACTGACTCGTGGTGGCCATCCACATTTGTATGAAAACCATAGAGAAATAATGTGTTCGTTTCATGTTTCTTGTGTATTGTTTCGAAAAATCATGCGAGTGGACGCGGCTTTACGCTTCGCAACAAGGGCATTCCAGAAAGTTGGCGACATAAAGTTGGTAGGTGTTAGTAGATACTATTTTTTTTATTTATTGTTATTAATTTCAGGGTTGACAATATTTATAGCAGGGATTTCTGCTAATTTTAGTGCTGCTGCTTTTTTTTTTTTTTTTATGGAAACTGACACGGTTGGCTACATCACCTGCAACATCCGTGATGTCAGCCCATAACACCGGGTGAACTTGGTGCCACGTCAGTGCTTCCCTTCGATCGTGCCGGCTACACTGAACTGGACGGAAAACACAAACTATTTACATAGCCGTTTCGACCGACCTTTCATTCAGTGCGGTGGTACCAACCCGGGCGGGTTAAACCCTACCACCTAGTAATATAAGAAGGGGGAGTCATGCTGCTGAACTATACAACCTACAATCGTGAATCCGGCTACTAGACAAAACCGTACTCTAGCTAGACCCCCCCCCCCCTCCCCCCCAACACCGATGACGTCACCACCATCTCCCCAAGTGTGCTTTCGCGGTCAGTACAACTTGCGATAGCGTCAAAAGTACTCGTCCGATTTTCTTCACCAAACAAACTCTCACGTACAGATTCAGGCTTAACATACATTTTGGCCCAAAAATATAATAATTTTTAGAACACGAAAGCACACGGGGAACTTTTATCGAATTCACGAAACCAAACCAACCCGGCGCGGTAGTAGCTCATCTACTACCTATTATTTTACAAGTTACAAAACAATTTGAATTTCAGTGTAAGGGATAGCACTCAGACATAGCACTTACTTACTTACCCAAATATATCTTCGTTTATTACACTGAATGTGGGTCATTCGGCTTGTCTCTCCTTCGTAGTATACCACTCGTATAATGTAGTCACGATCTTGTCAATAGTCATGTCAACTTGCCACGAAACGAAACGCATAATTTTAGACAGTTATCTGTTGGGAAACACGAAATGTGTACTACCTGAAATTTCCCACCGTTACACGTGCGAGCAAAGAAACAAATATCCAGAATAGTGTTTTGATAAATATTACATTCAGCATACATACATACAGACATACATAAGATAACGTCACAACGTACTGTTCCCCATTGGGGTAGACTCAACTCGGGAACCTATTACTAAGCCTACACCGTCTGTCTGTCCGTCTGTCCGTCTGTCCGAGGGCTGTATCTCTTGAACCGTAATAGGTAGCCCGTTGAAATTTTCACAGAATATGTGTTATTAATTATTATGGCCGATATAACAACAAATAATAAAAATAAGAAAAAGTAAAATATTCACGGGAGTCCCCACAGAAGAAACTAAAATGTGTATACGCGCCATCTACCGTAAAGAGTATGAAGCATTTTAACTAATGCATAAATGGCGTGAGTGGTATTGACCATGACATGGCGATACGGAACCCTCGGTGCGCGAGTTCGACTCGCGCTTGGCTGGTTTATTGAGAAAATGCCCGATCGGGGTCTACGTATGTGCCTCTAGCCGATCCTTCCGCTCCACATTAGCGGCGGGTGGCCGAGTGGTTTGGGCATCGGCTTCTCATGCGAGAGGTCCGCGGTTCGAATCCCGACGGCGTGTGCCAATGAGTTTTTTCTGACGAAAAAATTTACGTGCATACCTACACCTGCTGCTTCACCGTTCGGAACCGGTGTAAAACTGTAGGTCCCTTCCCTTGCCCCTTACTAGGTGGTAGGCTCAATTTGTAGCCGACTGGGTTGGTACCACCGTACTGGATGTAAGATGGCCGCATAGCAACCTCGGTTGTGTTCTCCTCTAGTCCAGTATAGCCAGCAATCCAGGGAAGTCTCCGGTATGGCACCTACCTTCTCGGAGGTGATATTGGCTGGTCGGAGCATGCGCTTTGGCCCCTCCAACCGTACCGTACCGCTACCCATACCGGATTACATAAAAAAAAAAAACTCCAAAGTTTAACGCGGACGGGATCGCGGACACAATTGTGATGATGAATTTAAATTAATAAAAAGAATCGCACACCGGAAGCTCCTAACATATTTTAATTATAATTATGAAAAATTCTTATACTTATTGCTGTCATTGTAAATAATAGTTTTTTGCTGTGAATCCGTAAACCAGCTTTCGGGTAAATAACACCATTTAAGTGCTTATAAATTACCTACTTACACTCTTTCAAGAATTATAAAATAAGCAGGATAAATTCTGTGCAAATGCGCGCGTTGAGGAGTATGTATGTGTGGAGTTACAATGAAAGATGGATTGAGAAAGTTTCTCAATCCATCTTTAATTGTATACACTATTTAATAGTGTAGTCGAGATCCTTGTTGGCTCTCTGGTCTGAAAGAAGATATACTCAGTGACAAGGGTTGAGAAAGGAATACTTCGGTGGTTCGGACGTGTTGGAAGAATGGATAATAAGACAGGAGGCTAACGAAAGAAATTAATGAAGCTAATGTGAGTGGAAAAGCCGGGAAGGGTCGCCCTTGACGAAGGTACCTGGACCAGATCGGGCATGTGCTCAAAAAGGGTCTAGTACATAGTACCTGTAATGCTCGTCTAGTTTAAAATAATATTTTTTTTGTAAGGACATCGATGAAAAGGCCTTTCAAAGCCAAGATTACTAATTTGTTTTGAAAAAAAAAACAAAAATTATAAGGTGTCCACTCGTTCCAGGCAGATTCTCCCCTTTCAGTGAATCCGCCACGGCCAACGCACTGGCATGCCACTTAATTTAGCTGGAGCTGTTGAGCCACGAACTGACTCGTGTGTTGAGCCATCGCGGCTGCAGCGGTGTTGTAGGCGACAGGTTCCACAAAAAAGAAACAGATTCAACATGGATTCAACATATTTCCACGCACCGCGCAGGCGCAAGCCCACGATTACATTCTGCTGTATGCAAGAGTGCGCCACACTGAAGTCGTGAGTTGCGTAATATAATTGTAGGGCTTTTTTCTAGCTGCATGATAATTAAACTCGCTTTATTGTGCAAAGGCACGAACAATTTTATGTGGGTGAGTTTAATTCGCCAGTAGCCAAGAAAGGCAGTTACTTAACTGCATTCGTGCCTTACTCACTGCTTCATAAGCTTTAGCCAGTGGATTTTGGGGTTTCTTAATAACTTTTTACCACTGCTGAGCTGATCTGTATAAAAAATTAAAATGTTATTTCTTAATTATTTATTTTTTATTTTTAATCTTTTCCGATAAGAAATAGGTACTTACTTAATTCCTTTTTTTACAGCCTCGATACAAAAACCGGTAATATTATTCCGCTGAGAAATGAAAAACTGATTAAAAAATGCATTGAACATATTTTAAGTAAGATCTCTTTAGATCTAATCTAATCTAATTCATGTAAGGATACACCAGAGAACATTGAATTAATGCAAGCTTGACCACTTTTTTTCAGGCTTCTACGGCTCTGGGCTATTTGTAATAATAGTTTGCTAAACCGGTGGTCGGTGTTGATTTACGCGAGTTTTTGCAGCACAACGCCGATTATTCTGCTCACCCCGATTGTCGGGAAAGAGAGTGACGGTATGTATGATGTAAATAGCTTATGTGCTTTTTATTGGTACTGTGTGGGGCCGCTACTTAAAAAGGATACCCCCACTGCATCTCTCCCCATGCATGTCGTAAAAGGCGACTAAGGGATAAGGACGAAATGCCGTGCTAAAGGATAGATATAGCCACCTCTCACCTTGGCGCAGTCCTTCCGCCTAGTCATGCAGCGGTGGGTCTTCTTGCCTTACTTGCTGCTTGATAGTTAACTTGTCCGAATACTTTGCTAAGTAGGTGATCGGTGTTGTGCTGTCATTTTTCCGAGTTTTTGCAACACAACAACGATTCCTCTGCTTACCGTGATTATCGGTATACAGCGTGTGATATGTATGTATGTATGTATGCAGTTTAAGTCAACCTTTAGCGTTCAGTATTAGAAAACTGACTTTTCCTTATCCTTTCCTTATAACTTTAATAAAATACAACGTCTGCTTTCTGTCTGTCTGTCCGCTTATAACTCGAGAACCACTGAACAGATTTTAATAAAAAAAAATCTACGGATAGCTTGATTCTTCCCATCAACTATAGGCTACTTACTATCACGCTAAATGGCTAATAAGGTTAGCAGAGAAGTCAAATATGAGAGCGGGCGTAGCCGCGGGCACAGCTAGTAGTCTATGTTGTTGCAAGCTTTACGGTGCGCGAACACGGTGAAATCGCGAACCAATGGCTGCATTTGAAACCCGTTTTATTTTCTCAATTACCGCCACAGTAATATAAGAATGTATATGCACTGACCGGTCTACATAGATAAACACTGGCCTAGTTCCAGGATTCCAGTCAGTCAGTCAGCTTGTATGCATCCACTGCTGGATATACGCCTCTCCATATTTCCTCCAGTCCTCCCGGCCTTCAGCTGTACGGACGGAACCACTGCTTTCCGCCGACGTACTTGACGTCGTCGTCCCACCTGGCGGGTGGTCGTCCACACTCCGTTTTCCTGTCCATGGCCGCCAGTGTACGACACGGCTACTCCAGCGCTCGTCGTCTCTTCGGCTGACGTGCCCAGCCCACTGTCACTTTTTTTATGTAATCCAGTATGGGTGGCTGAGTCGGAGGGGCAAAAGCACATGCTCCGACCAGCCAATATCACCTCCGAGAAAGTAGGTACCATACCAAACTTCCCTGAATTGCTGGCTATACTGGACTAGAGGAGAACACAGCCGTGGCTGCTATGCGGCCATCTTACATCCAGTACGGTGGTAGCAACCCAGCCGGCTACAGTTTGAGCCTACCACCTAGTAAGGGGCAAGGGAAGCACATACTTCGGCAATTACTTTTACGGCGTTTACTTACTTATAGGAGTCGGAGTTCTAATTTAACTTTTTATGTAATCGCCGTCTTACCTTCTTACCCGTCTTACCTACCATAATTTGAACATACCACCTAGTAAGGGGCAAGGGAAGGGACCTACAGTTTTACACCGGTTCCGAATGGTGAAGCAGCAGGTGTAGGTGTAGGTAAATTTTTTCGTCAGAAAAAAGTCATTAGTACACGTCGACCGGATTCGAACCTCGGACCTCTCGCAAGAGGATCCGAAGCCCAGACCACTCGGCCACCCGCCACTTGTGTTATGTAATATTGATCCCTATAGGCGTACACAAGGCCGTTAAGCCCTTAAGTATGTATGTAGCGAGGTTGTACCAAGTTACATTCTCCTCATCTCCTAACAAGCGTCTTGGATTTAAGTCACTTTCTAACGAGCCTGCAGCCCATAGCATAGACAATCAGGTGAAAGTGCTTGATCTATAGCACGCTATTCTCTCGCAATGCATCTTGATACCACTGTATGCATAATAAATGAGCGTACATATCGAAATCCAAGCCAGGAAACTCTGAGGAAAATTTACTTAAGGCCCTGTCAACCCGTATCCACCCGTACTCCTCTTTCAAGGCGCCGCTTTCGCTGGTTGGAGTAGGATGCAACATAATCAATCAATTAAAAATTAGGTTTTTATTTTTTTTATTCCAAAACTACTGATCGAAACAAAAAAGTAAAAAGCTGCGGAGTTAGATATATATTCAACAAATAAAATATATTTTTTCCAAAGCCTTCATTTGGTCACGTTGCCTTGAATACGTTTTTATAACTAAATTCAGCGGCATGTTCATGATTTTTTTCTATCGAGCGAAGTTAATCAAATCGTGTTTTCAAAAAGCTATCGATCTGCGCTGATAGATGAAGTTTTACATACCTATGTAAATTAAAACTGAATCTGTCAGGTAAGTAATATTGGCGGTACACTTCTTGAAATTCGAGTCAGACGTAGTCTCACATCACCTTAACATATACCACGAAGTGTATCTTGACAGTCGGGGTGAGCAGAGTAATCGGTGTTGTGCTTCTAGAACTCTTGTAAATTACAGCACACCACGTTTAGCGATGTATTAGGACAAGATAACTATCAAGCAGCAAGCAAGGCACGGAGACCCACCTGCTGCATGACTCGGTGGAAGGACCACGTCAAGGTGAGCGGCGAACGCAGCCGAGGCTGCTATGCGGCCATTTTACCACGCGTCATTTTCCCCTCTAACCAACTCCAATACATACATACAGTATACAGTCACGCCTGTTTCCCCGTGGGGTGGGCAAAGACAACGGATCTCCACATGCCATGATCCTGACACATCTCTGCCGCCTCTTCCACTCCCATAATGTTCTTCATCGTCGGTTACGGGTCTTACACACTTGACCCTTTTTGAGCACATGCCCGATCTGGTCCAGGTACGTGCGTCTAGGGCGACCCTTCCCGACTCTTCCACTCACATTTGCTTCATAAATTTCTTTCGTTAGTCTCCTGTCATCGATTCTTCCAACATGACCGAACCTCCGAAGCATTCCTTTCTCAATCCTTGTCAATACATCTTCTTTTAGACCACAACGCTCTGTGGTTTTAACCTGTTGAATTATTTGATTACGACCACGATATAGCGATTGGCGACAGTAGACACGAATACCTGTAGCATATCCAGTACTGCACGCACAGGTTCAGAGTGCAAGGCCCGAGGTGTGGAGGCAGTCACTTCCACGCTATGGAATGTAGATTTCCAAGGCTTGTGTGTCTCGTATCAACTTCAATATCTATACTTTGGTGAAGGGTGATAAGGTGATAAGAGACCATTAGGCTCAATATACAATTATATTCATAATAGCTTTTGCCCGCGGCTTCGCACGTGTGAAATTCGTATTTAAAAAGAAGAAAGTAAGGAAGCCCGCTACCGTACCTTTATTTCGGCGTGCAGAACAATTCGGTTTGTGTGAGAGCCACATCTTAGCGTAACCGGACCGGAACTAAGTTTAATTTAGCCTATCCTGTATGACGTATAGTTAAATGTGCTTGTACTAAGTTTTATCGAATTCGGTTGATCGGTTTAAGAGTAATGGAGGAACATGCATACATACAGAAACGATTTCGATTACGGTCTTCTTGCCTTACTTGCTGCTTGATAGTTATCTTGTCCTAATACTTTGCTAAACGTGGTGGTCGGTATTGTGCTGCAATTTACACGAGTACTAAGCACAATTAATCTGCTTACCCCAATTGTCGGGATACAAGGTGTGGTATTTAAAAGATGTTTAATCTGTTGAAAATGCAGATTGATAAATCTAAGTACACTGACATGACCATGAAACAATTAATTTCAACCATGAAAATTACCTTTATCGCTAAAGAGTTACAGTGTTTTCCAGTCTTATTATCAGTGAAATAAATCGCCTGTGCGCCGGAGTGGTCGACGATAAATTGTGAAATTTCGCGTAAAGATAAGCCATCGGAGGAAAATATAACCAAATAATGAGCGCGGGCGCAACGCCAGTTCAAACGGCTTTGGCCAATAGTAATTAAACTGTTGCTGCACCGAAGAAGGTTGGATCAACATGTGCGTGACGATCCGGCACAGAATAATGTATCAGATTATAATATACTAGCTTTTGCCCGTGGCTTCGCTCGCGTGAAATTCGTATTTAAGTAGAAGAAAGTAAGTAGGCCCGCTACTGTTCCGCGCGCCGAGCACGGAACAATTCGGTTTGTATGAGAGCCACATCTTAGCGTAACCAGAACTGAATTTTATTTAGCCTATCCTGTGCCACGTATAATTAAATGTGCTTGTTTAATCGAATTCAGATGATTGGTTTAGAGTTATGTATGTTGTCAGCCTCGATAGCTTAGTGGTGCAGACAGTCAACTGTCGCTATTGAATGTTAAGCAACGCTGGGTGCGGTCAGTACTTGGATGGGTGACCGCTGACCGTTGGAGACTGACCGAGGTTCGGATTCCTCGTAAAACTGTAGGTCCCTTCCCTCCTAATATTACTTGGTGGTAGGGTTTAACCCGCCCGGGTTGGTACCACCGCACTGAATGAAACGTCGGTTGAAACGGCTATGTTAATAGTTTGTGTTTTCCGACCAGTTCAGTGGAGCCGGCACGATCAAAGGGGAAAGCACTGACATGGCACCTAGTTCACCCGGTGTTATGAGCTGACATCACGGACGTTGTAGGTGAGGTAGCCAATCGCGTCAGTTTCCATAAAAAAAAAATGGAACATACAGAAAAGATTTCTAAAAATCGTCAATTCAGTTTTAGTATATCGAGTCTAGAGGCACAAGGGTGGTATTTGGCTGAGCCGTTCCACAGGTGCGAGCAGTACTCCAAGCTGGACTTGATCTGCGATTTATACAAAAACAGCTTTTGGCCCGTCGTCGTAACGTGAGGTACCGTCGCACCTTATTGAGTACGCTCAGCTTTTTAGAAGACAGCTTGGCCTTGCCCTCGATATGGCGTCTAAAGTTTAGGTCGTGCGGCAGTTCGACTCCGAGGACCCCTACGCGCCTTGGGAGGAAGGAGCCGGTGTGAACGCCGCTCTCTTCGCACAGAACGCGCAAACTTGTGTCTTGGAAGCGTTGAATACGACCTAATTACTACGGCCCCTTTCGAAAATGGAACCGGATGTGCTCTCGAGTTCAGACAGAAGTTTTCACTTCTTCTCATACAACATTACAACAACAATAGAATATGTAGCCTCGACAGCTCAGTGGTGCAGACAGTCAACTGTCGCTATTGAATGTTAAGCAACGCTGGGTGCGGTCAGTACTTGGATGGGTGACCGCTGACCGTTGGAGGCTGACCGAGGTTCGGATTCCTCGTAAAACTGTAGGTCCCTTCCCTCCTAATCTTACTTGGTGGTAGGGTTTAACCCGCCCGGGTTGGTACCACCGCACTGAATGAAACGTCGGTCTAAACGGCTATGTAAATAGTTTGTGTTTTCCGACCAGTTCAGTGTAGCCGGCACGATCAAAGGGGGAAGCACTGACATGGCACCTAGTTCACCCGGTGTTATGGGCTGACATCACGGACGTTGTAGGTGATGTAGCCAACCGTGTCAGTTTCCATAAAAAAAAAAAAAATGTACTAACTTAAGTAATAAAACGTGTTTTTTATTTTATTTTATTAAATATTTCGGCGAATAAAGCCGTTTTCAGTAATTATCTAATATTATGAATAAAATATTACTTATTTACAATAGTTTGTCATGGTAACAATGTCATTGGTTTATCACACTGTTATCATGACATGACAAACACAGATCTATTGATTTTTTTAAACTGAAAAAAAAACTGAAAATGTAACCTTAGTGTTGAGCGTTGAGTTGAGACAGTGGTAGGCTCCCAGCTTCCAAATATTGCTGCTTCCCTGAAGACGGCTTTATTCGCCGAAATATTTAATAAATTATAATAATAAACGTGTGTTATTTTTTAAATAAATATTTAGAAACACTGCAAAGTGTTATTATATATATTTTTTCTTTTAATATAAAAAATATTATCATAAATTCATTAAGTAATAAAACGGAAACTCATAGATAATTACTCCATCAATGCTTTTCAAAGGATTTTCACTCACGTTTTCTAAGAAAGGTTGGTTATAGAAAATTTTGCCGCGAAGCGTAGCTGCAGCAACAGCTAGTTAATTTAATTGTTCCTTCTTTTACGGTACCTAGTCGATTAAAAATATATACAGCTGCATTAGTAGGTATTTAAGATTAAATTTAATAAGGTAGTCTTCGTTTTCTAAACGTATCTTTGTGTTTCTCCTTCACATGAAGTCGGATTTTTTTTTCTTCTTTTTTCATGTATACTGGTATGGGTGGCTGAGTCGGAGGGGCCAACGCGCATGCTCCGACCAGCCAATATCACCTCCGAGAAGGTGTGCCATACCGGAGACTTCCCTGTACTGCTGGCTATACTGGACTAGAGGAGAACACAACCGAGGCTGCTATGCGGCCATCTTACACCCAGTACGGTGGTACCAACCCAGTCGGCTACAATTTGAGCCTACCACCTAGTAAGGGGCAAGGGCAGTTTTACACCGGTTCCGAATGGTGAAGCGGCAGGTATGCACGTAATTTTTTTCGTCAGAAAAAACTCATTGGTACACACCGACCGGATTCGAACCGCGTACCTCTTCTCGCATGAGAAGCCGATGCCCAAACCACTCGGCCGCCCGCCGCCGCCGCAGTTTTTCTTCCAATCCGTTTTGCTGTTTTATTGTACCGTGGCTTCATTTGTGCATTTCCATTCACGAATTAAAAACGTAATGACAATAATCAGCGTGATACCGATCAAAAGGCCATGATCCCATCCGAGTTCCGACCGACCTTCACTCGTTCGATTGACCTATGCGCGGCTTCCTCGACACCGCATCTGATTTTGAAAACAATGATCAATAAAAAGTCTGGCGAATTAGTGAAAGGACGTTCACACCTCTAGAGCAAGGCAACGAATATGGAATTTATTGAATCCACATTTCCGTGTACCACTAGTGGTACACGGAAATAGCTCCTAAGTGACTAGGAGCTATTTAGGAGCACATCAATGCACCGTCGAGACATGCTACCATTTTATTAGGGTTCCGTAGTCAACAAGGAACCCTTATAGTTTCGCCATGTCCGTCCGTCTGTCTGTCCGCAGCTTAGCTCAGAGACCCTTAGTACTAGAAAGTTGTAAGTTGGTATGGGTATACATATTAATAACGCCGACAAAGTGGTAAAATAAAAATTTTGAAATAATTCCCCTACACGTAAAGTGGGGATGATTTTTTTTTCACGTCCACCCCATCCTGTGGGATGTCGTTGGATAGGTCTTTGTTAATATTGCGGGTTTGTCAAAAGCATTTTTCGATTTAGGGATCCGTTTGCGTATTATTAAGCTTTTAAGTGATAATTTTTGCTAGAGTCAAGTATCCCCACCCCCTGCCAGCTAAAGGGTTGTTATTAGATATGTGAAAAAAATCACAGCAGTAGTATATATATCGAAATTGAAAGGAAAACTATCACAGCTAAGTAGACCAAAGTCAAAAGTCAAAGTCAAAACATTTATTTTGTCTTCATATTTAGTACACATAAGTAATTACAGTACATTCAATATTAAACAATCGTCAATTTCTTATTTCTAAATTAAAATAATGTCCATAGTACGAGTATATACATACAATAATGTATTTATTATATTAAAATTTTAAAGAAATTTAAATTGTAAAAGGTCTTTTCGTGTAGCCACTTCGTTAGTCCCGTTTTGAAATGTTTATTGTTTTCCAGGTTGCACAGGTCTTCTGGAAGTTTGTTATAAATGTTTATACTATTGAAGTGTACACCAGTTTTGTGTTTTGCGGCTGTACAGGTTGACGAGTAATAGCCGACCAACTTATAAAATGTACGGACGACAGCCATCATTTCCCTATTGAAGAACTTTTTCAAATTAACATTCATTAATTTCCCCTAGAAAATTATACAAATGATCAAATAATTTATTTTGATAGGGTTCCGCAACTACGGAACCCTACACTGCGCGTGGCCCGACACGCACTTGGCCGGTTTTCCTAATATATGTTATTTATTAGAATTATAAAAAAAATACCAAGTTTAACTGGATTTAGACGTATCAGCCTAGGCTGCCTTTATTTTTGCATTTGTTTTAAACATAAAATAAATACGCACATCCAAATAAAAAATATTTTTTTTTAATTTTCTAGCAGTTAATAAAAAAAAATTTCAAGAGTTTCACCTGCAGGGTGTTGCGAATTTCTGCTATTATTAATTTTGCTGAATTTGCAAATTTCTATATAGTTTCCATTTTTTGCAAAAGAGGTATGATTTTATCGTTTAAATTTTTTTTTCTCTAAGTTCCGGGCCCCCCAGAATGTTGCGAACTGAAACGGGTGGTGAAAAAACCGTACACATTATTTAACAAAACCCAAGTTCCGATTTCACGACTTATTCAAATTACTTCTGGACTGACTGACTCTGTGAAATAAACGTTTTTTTTACTTATTATTTTTACATGTCGCGCTTTCCATAAAATACTCGTATGTTCGTATACAAATGAATTGATGATGCCGGAAGTCTCTCAGAAATATCTAGAGAAAAAATAAAAAATCAATTACGCAGAGTTTAAAGACCGTAGTGAAATTGGTGAGTGAACTTGACCGAATGATCAGAGAATTGGCTACGATTCTATCGAGCCGGAAGATTGCAAATTATTTCGAAATCGGTGAGATCTATCTGTCCAGGGTCGAAGTAAATTAGTAACTTTCAGTATTAGTAACTGTCGCGATTAGTTCAGACAGTGACCCCTGTCCATGAACCGCGGAAAGAGAAAACTTCGGGCGTCCGAATATTAATGGATTTTTTTACCAACGATGTTAGTTTTTTTAACATCCGACGCAAAAAGAGGGGTGTTATAAGTTTAACGTGTGTGTGTATGTGTGTATGGATGTGTGTGTCTGTGGCATCGTAGCTCCCAAACGGATGGATCGATTTGGATGTTTTTTTTATTATAAAGCTGGTTTGATATCGGGATGGTTCTTTCTTAGCTATGTTTGTAATCAAGTAATCAAGTAATTAAGTACATAATCTAAAAATCTATTATCTTAAAAAGTGGACCGATTTGAATTTAAAAAAGCTTGAAATAAAAGTTAAATTAGAAATTTTAAAAACACCCAACCCTTAAGAAGTCAAAAATAATTTTCGTGTACTTAGGATCGGGATTCGCTTAAATAGGAGTCGGAGTTCTAATTTAACTTTTTAGTAATTCGCCGTCTTACCTCCAGTCGGTGGTATCAACCCAATCGCCTATAATTTGAACATACCATCTAGTAAGGAGCAAGGGAAGGGACCTACTGTTTTACACCGGTTCCGAACGGTGAAGCAGCAAGTGTAGGTATATGCATTTTTCAGTTAGAAAGAAACTCATTCGTGCATGTAGACCGGACTCGAACCTCGGACTTCGCCGCTAAACTGAAACGGTCTACGCTAATAACGCCCCATAAGAAATATATGCATGTTTTACAAGCCCCTTAGATGTTCGTGGTTCACGAACGGGCACGGGCGGTTCACGATAAAGGGCATTGATTGCTGTTTTTATCCGACTTCCTAACAGTTCCTAACTTGCTAATAAATTTCCTAACAAATGTGCTATGCTAAAATGTACTATGATGTACGTGTAATGTACTCGTACTATAATACCACTTGAATAATAATACTACGTAAAATACTACTTGAGCGAGGCCAGTATTCCTACCGTCATGATAAAGTCCTCCAAATCATCAGAGAGGCCATCAACCTGTCAATTGCACGGACCAGGAAAGGGCAAACCAGTAGCGGCTTCCAGAAGGTCAACTTTGTGAAACCTGGAGCCAATAAGCTGCCCAAAGATAGGACTAAACCTTCTTCAATTTTGGGAGCAGCAAAGGATTGGGAATTGTTGATGGACACACATGAGAAGCATTACCAAATGCCTTCGGAAATCTGTACCACAGCATTAAGACCGGATATACTCATATTCTCAAAAGCGACAAAGCATGTAGTACTTGTTGAACTTACAGTTCCATGGGAAAGTAACATACCGAAGGACCACAACATCAAGCTTAACAAGTACTGCAACTTAGTAGACCGGATTGTGAGAAACGGATTCAAGACTGATCTCTTCGCTGTGGAAGTCGGAGCAAGAGGACTACCAGCGAAGTCGCTCTACAGTCTCTTCAAGAATCTAGGGCTCCCAAGATCGACGCTAAGCTCATATATGGAGAGAGCTTCGAAAACGTCACTGGAAGCATCCTACAGAATATGGATAGGTAGAGAGAGGGAGGTCGAGAGCGGGACTGGTGGTTTCCCCGCGTCCTAGTCAACGCAGACTAGCTGACGAGGGCTTGAAGCGAGCCGAAACGTGAAGCATGCGCGGGAAATTTAGAGTGGCCACTCGCCAGTCCCGACCTCGATTAACACTCTCCTCTACTGCCGATGGGCCCGGATATGTTGGGTGTAGACATCGCAAGCTCAGGTCCACACCCTCAAAAGAAAAGGGCAAACCAGTGGCGGCTTCCAGAAGGTCAACTTTGTGAAACCTGGAGCCAAAAAGCTGCCCAAAGATTGGACTAAACCTTCTTCAGTTCCATGGGAAGCAACATACCGACGGAACACAACATCAGACTTAACAAGTACTGCAACTTAGTAGACCGGATTGTGAGAAACGGATTCAAGACTGATCTCTTTGCTGTGGAAGTCGGAGCAAGTGGACTACCAGCAAAGTCGCTCTACAGTCTCTTCAAGAATCTAGGGCTGCCAAGATCGACGCTAAGCTCATACATGGAGAGAGCTTTGAAAACGTCACTGGAAGCATCCTACAGAATATGAATAGGTAGAGAGAGGGTGGTCGAGAGCGGGACTGGTATTTCCCCGCGTCCTAGTCAACGCAGACTAGCTGACGAGGGCTTGAAGCGAGCCGAAACGTGAAGCATGCGCGGGAAATTTAGAGTGGCCACTCGCTAGTCCCGGCCTCGATTAATACCCTCCTCTACTGCCGATGGGCCCGGATATGTTCGGTGAAGCCATCGCAAGCTTAGATCCACACCTTCCTTCTACGGCGCATAACGGCGTTACGTTTTAGTGACTAGGTACCAGTATCCCGAGATACGCATAACCAATTGACGAAAAACCCGTTTAAACTTGTTAAATCATTCTCAAGTTATATAATCAAAATAATGTTATCATAGAGACGAGAAGAAGACAGAAGAGAAGAGATAATGTTATGATAGAGACGAGAAGAAGACAGAAGAGAAGAGATAATGTTATGATAGAGACGAGGAGAAGACGGAAGAGAAGAGATAATGTTATGATAGAAACGAGAAGAAGACAGAAGAGAAGAGATAATGTTATGATAGAGACGAGAAGAAGACAGAAGAGAATAGATAATGTTATGATAGAGACGAGGAGAAGACAGAAGAGAAGAGAAAATGTTATGATAGAGAAGAGAAAATGTTATTATGATAGAGACGAGAAGAAGACAGAAGAGAAGAGATAATGTTATGATAGAGACGAGGAGAAGACAGAAGAGAAGAAAAAATGTTATGTTAGAGACGAGATGAAGACAAGAAAAGAGATAGATTAGAGGCGGAGAGAGAAAAGAAAAAAACAATACAAACCGCAGCATATCCACCAACGGCTATGTAAATAGTTCGTGTTTTCCGTCGGTTCAGTGTAGCCGACATGAAATGAAGGGAAGAACTGACATGGCACCTAGTTCACTCGGTGTTATGGGCTGACATCACGGATGTTGTAGGTGATGTAGCCATCCGTGTCAGTTTCCATAAAAAAAAACGCGTTGACTGCTGCAGGTTGCGGAACAAAATAAAAAGGTCTAGTGCAGTCGAACTCGCGTGGACAGGGTTCCGTACCATTCCATTTTCGGTGACAACTTTAAGACATAGGATTTTCGCTTAGGTTTTCCTGTAAACTATAAAAGAGGATCACTCAATATTCCCTATTTATTTTGAAAATTTTTACTCAGTAGTTTCGTAGATAAAGGGGGGAAAATTATAAAATAATAGTTTTCCTTATAACGAGTTCTTTTTATTGATATTTCACATTATACCATTGAAAAAAAAATGTTTCTAATTTATCCCCCAAGAACCCTTAAAATCTAAATTCTTTCATTTACGCTATCCGTTCGCGATCGGTTCAGCAAAGTCGAATATGTTTTCTTGTTTATTTTTTTTATGAATAGCGCGACATGTAGCCTCGTTTCACCTACAAGTAGGTGTCTAACGATGCACATGGACATTCTGTGATGCACGGGGATTGCCAATGCCATGTTGGCCTGGCTGAAGTCTTTTCACACCACTTTTGAAAAACACCAGGCTCGACTTGTTATATGTACCAAACTTAAAATGTTTCGTCCAGTAGATTCGGAGAAAATAAGCTGTGACAGACGGACAGACAGACAGACACAAGAGTGATCCTATAAGGATTTCGTTTTTAGGTTTCCGTATCCCGTACGGAAGCCTATTACTAAGCCTACAACGTCTGTCTGTCTGTCTGTCCCACTGCTGTATCTTTGGAACCGTAATAGGTAGCCGGTTGAAATACAAATAAAAAAAATAATAAAAAATAAAAATTAATAAATTAATGAGGCTTCCCATACGCCGGTTTTTTTCCCTCTTTTGAGGTACGGAACCCTAAAAACTGTCGCGTAACACGGAAGGGACCCTTGAGTTCGGAGACCGCCACGGTAGTCGGCACGAGCGCGCCGCGGAACCTAACTGACTGTGACGAATGTCACGCGAACTCGCTTCACCTGCCTGCTGCCTCCAGCTTCCGAGCGTATCTCGCCGCAGTCCTCTCTGAATAGTTATTCAGAACTTGGTCTGGTACACAAAAAACCGGCCAAGTGCGAGTCGGACTAGCGCACCGAGGTTTCCGCACCACAAAAAAAAAACATTGAAAAAAAAACCTTTTTTCAATGTTTTTCACAAAAAAAAATTCCTTTTTCTATTTTTTATTATTTATTGTTATATCCGCCATAATAACAAAATATATTCTGTTAAAATTTCAACTGGCTACCTATTACGGTTCCAAAGATACAGCAGTAGGACAGACAGACAGACAGACAGACAGAGAGACAGATAGACGGCGTAGGCTTAGTAATAGGCTTCCGTACGGGATACGGAAACCTAAAAAAACACAATATCCAGTTATAATTTTTCATATCACTGCCCGTGTCAACAGTCGTTACATAACGATTGGAAACAAATCGACCGCAGGCAGCAAGCACTGCGGTTTCATTTCTCGCCGGATTTAGGGTTGCCATATATAAATCTTTGAAAGGAGGACCAGCAAAATAAAAAACCCTGAGTATTGGGGCAAAACCACGGACGCAAACGAAAATGCGAAGATTTAATATAATATAACATTTTAACATTTTATATAAACAGATTTAATATAATATAACATTTTAACATTTTAAATACAACATTTATTAAGTTTTAGGTAGCAATAGCAACTATGCCCGAATTTAGAATAATGTCCTAGGCACTAGGCACATGCGCTGGTATATTTATCACAGCTGCCAATATTGCTCAAAAGTACTCCTTCTCCAAGTAAGTAGTTATACACGGTGTTGCAGTTGCCCCCGTAATATTTTAACTGACCTAAGGGGGTTATTCTATATGTGAAATTAAACAACTTATGTGAAGAAAAAAATTTTTCTGAAACAAAAAAAAATTTTTTTCCATACAAATTTTAAATACTTATTCTCAAAAAGTATAGAGAAAAAAATTTTTTTTTTCTTCAAATAAAAAAGTCGTAGAACAAAAGTTTTACGGTTGGGGTTGCAGCACCGTGTATAAAACTGTACACAGCTTTACTTTTTAAAATTATATTTAATAAGAATTATGCTTGAAACAGTTTTTATTGTCAACTTGTTCCTCTCATCGCTCCACTGTGTTTTGATGAGTGAAAACAAGCGTTCTACATTGTCATTGTGAACCGAGAGGGCGCGCTCGCCGGCCTTCCCCGGGCACACTAGAAAAACCCGACCCTGTCCGGGAAAACCCGGACGAATGGCAACCCTAGCCGGAATGAATTCGGACCGGTGGACCGTGGAAGTGGTTCGACTGTGCGTATAAGTATATCTCTTGTGTTATTTATTATACGACCGTGCGTATAATATAAATCTTGTGCTGCTATTATTCTGTAATTTTTTTTTAGAACTTGACATGTGCCGTGGTGCCGAACTTACATAACTGTACGCCCAAGGACTTTATCCCTTAAGGAGATATCTTCTAGTCAACCTTTGCATGTTTGACAGTGTATATTGTCACTTTGTAAATATATATATTTTTTAATTAAATACTGACAACTTTTTGTTGCTTTATTTTTTATGTAAAACACATATTTTATTAATAATAATAAAAAAGCACATTTATTGATGAAATATTTCGCCCCGATGCCGGTGGCGTCTTCAGTCAAGTGAGAAATAATGATTTGATAGATATGTTTTTTAATATTTTCTTCTTTTTTGATTCTCCATTAAATTTATTTGACTAAAATATACACAATACACAACAGCCTACAAAATACAACTATAAGTACATTAATACACTAAAACTGGTTCTTCTTTTTTTATTATTTAATATTTAATTTTCTTATTTTATTCTTTTTTTAAATTTAAAATGTACAGATAAATTCTAATTTAAAGTTAGTTAAAATCTTCCTTTGGCTAGATAATATGCTTTAGCGAGAGTTCTGACCACTGCGGTCAGCGGTCCATTTTGTATCCAACAGTTACGTAATTCTTGTTGCCACCGGCTTTAATATAATATTATAATGATTGATTCTGTTATAATATTCTGTGATTACTTCTTTAGATATTATGATCATTGACGCGAACTATAAAAATGATTGATATTGTTTAATACTTTAGGTTATGCCATGTTCTGAAATTACACTTCAAGTTTCGAAATAATCACGTTTCTTTCTATCTGTTCCATAAAGTAGTTTTGCTGCTTCGCTATTTAGGGGTTTAGCTCAGGCCACCGATGACGTAGCGTTATGATTTATAGCCTAGAACAATCTTGAAAAGTGACAGAATCTAACAGTGAAAACTGTATGTAAATCGATAAAGTTGTTATCGAGTTATAAGGATATTCATACATTGACGTACATTACACGGCCTCCGCCGCTCCGCGCCGCCCCGCACCCTTATTACGATAATGGTGCTGATGTTGCGACTGGTGTTGATGTTGCGACTGCGACGGACAAAATTGGTATTACGTTATTGCGACCGGTCCCGCGGACCGACATCAAAGGTTGGTTGTTGGTTCAGGTAAGGTGCCAAATTTTGAAAGAAACTTGTAAAATGTTACTACGAATGGTAAAAGTATATATTAAAATCAATAATAAATAACGTATGTTACTTTTAACATGCCAAATATAGGAACATAAAGCAATGATAATTAATACAAGCGATTGAACAAATTATTTATTGTGTTACGGATTGCTTAGGAAAGGCGCTTCTGCCTGCACGGCGCACTATGGTTTATGGGCGGAAATAATTCAAATTTACAAAATTGAATACACGATATCTGCTATAGCATTTTCATATAGTCAGATAACTAGTGCTTACTGAACAGTATTAATTTTATTTTTAAACTCTTTACACATCGCAGGATAAATGCTCAAAGTTGCTCAATTTATTTGCAGCGTTATTTAAGATTTATGATCAATAAGAATTTAATTTTTTGTACATCTTATTAATTATTACACAAATACTTTTATTATTTATTATTAAGTGCCTAAGCATTATCTTCCTTAAAATATAAAAAAAAATTGTATTCATGAATTCTCCTCTTCCAAAATAAATTTCAAATATATCCCCAAAAAATGTGAAATAAAATACAAACTCCTAGAGCTACAAGTTTAGCTACATTTGCCTACGTGCTCGGATGCATATTAAAATATACTCTATACCTTCGTCGATCAGATCTATAAGTTTCAGCTGCTACTTTTTTGCACTTTGGGAGTAATCGCACTTTGAATGCACCAGGTAAGTGATTAGTGAAACTGCGCGCAATCATTAGCGCACATTAGTACCTAATTAACGTCGCTTTATGAATGGATGTACCGTGTGGGGCCGGTACTTTAAAAAAATAGCCCCACTGCATCTCTCCCCGTGTATGTCGTAAAAGGTGACTAAGGGATATGACTCTCTTCTTATATTACTAGGTGGTAGGGTTTAACCCGCCCGGGTTGGTACCACCGCACTGAGTGAAAGGTCGGTCGAAACGGCTATGTAAATAGTTTGTGTTTTCCGTCCAGTTCAGTGTAGCCGAGGGGAGGCACTGACGTGGCACCAAGTTCACCCGGTGTTATAAGCTGACATCATGGATGCTGTAGGTGATGTAAGCCAACCGTGTCAGTTTCCATAAAAAAAAAATGGATGTTGCTAATGTCATTTGAGGTTTCCCCTTCTCATTAATGTAATGAACAATTTATATTACTATCCTTAATTTTTAATCATTTAATAACCACTTTCCAACTTGTAAACATCTCCTTCACGAAATGGATAGTGTCGCGATCCCCTACTCTGTTTTGTGCAGTGAACTAATCAAGTGTGATCGTGATTTTCAAAACTACGACTTTACTTCCAAAATACGTACCCAACTCTAAATGAATGTCAAATTGAAACAGTGGTGAGTGCAGTGCAGAAAAGTTTTGTGGCTCAATTCAATCAAAGGTGGAACTCAGTATGCAGAACTACAAACGCTATCGGCTTCTTCATTCCAGGAAGTGCAGCAGAATTGCGACTAATGAAGATGTGATGAACATGATCCTCTTGTCCTCTGATCCTCTAATAACGAGTCTAAGGCCAAAACCAAAGAAGAAAATTGTACCTATTAGCGACGAAGCCAAACAGCTAATTATTTGAATTTAAATTCCTTTTTATGCATTACTTTACACTTTTCTATGACTTTTTGATTTGACAAGGTCTCAATTGAGGCCGCTTGATAATATTTAAGGAGTTGGTGTTCTTATTATTATCACAATTCCTGCAAATATAATGAGCGGAATTAATTACTAAACCTGCAAATCGTTACTTAATTTTTTTTTATGACTTGTTCTGAAAATTGCCAAATTATATTTTGATAATCAATGTGTTTATAAATTACGAAACCAGCAAAAAAAAAATTATCGAAATGGATTATTTCCGCAGCCCCATACAACTTGAACCAGTGTGCGGCGCGGCGGCGCGGTCTGTCGGGCGGTGTATGTATACATACTGATATATACACATAAAGATATGATGGCGGCCGCTTTCATGCTATCTCACTCATATCGTGTGCTTGAATTCAATGCAGGAGGTTGTTGGTTGTAATCGTGAGTGTGGTATCCTACAAAGTTATTTCTGATATAAAAATATTTTGTCTCGAAAAAAACATTTCTGTTACAAAAGTTATTTAGCTTCACATACAGAATAACCTCCCGAAGGCGTATTATATTCTTTGAGTGGGCATTTGCAACACCGTATATTGTCACTTGTATTATAATTTCTATGACGCAGAAGACCAAAATGTGTTATCATTATCAACTAAAACTTCAAATTTTTTTGTTATTCCTATTACAATATAGATAATTCTATATAGATGATAAATATGGGCGTCGTCGGCTCAACAATCCATGCTGACGGCGCCAAGTGTCTCGCGTACCAATAATTAAAAAGGAGGGAGGGAGGGAGGGAGGGAGGGAGGGAGGGAGGGGGGGAGGGAGGGAGGTAGGGAGGGAGGGAGGGAGAGAGAGAGGGGGAGAGAGAGGGGGAGAGAGAGAGAGAGAGAGAGAGAGAGAGAGAGAGAGAGAGAGAGAGAGAGAGAGAGAGAGAGAGAGAGAGAGAGAGAGAGATATTTTCTTTATTATTCCTATTATATATTCTATAATATATATGATATAAATTCAAGACCAAGTTAAAATTATATACATTTAATAAATACTATTAAAATGCAAAATTTACTACAACAACATAATTCAAACAATATAAATAAACATACGTGACTTATTTTATCCACTATAAATAAACCTATGCGATGTCACCACCAAAAACACAGAAAAGATCGTCGCTCCTTAGCCGTGAATGGTGCTATGATGCTGCTCAGGAGGAGCATCACGGATGACAGCTCGCGGGCTGCGGTCGGTCGCAAGTTTGACAGTTGTGCGACTGCAAATGCGATCGTAATTCCAATATGCAGTAAAATGTATGACACATCTGCGGACTGATACCGCAATACCAGTTGCACGGACTGGTTGCATTCCAAAATCGCATAAAACAGTCGCCGAACTGTCAGATTTGGAGCTACGGACAGCTACGGACCGGTCCGGCGGACCGGTTGCATTATCGTAATAAGGGTGCCGGTCGCCTGTAGAAAATTCGCTTTATTTATTAAGGTGGATTATTAAGTCATTTAGTTTTTAGGGTTAAGTATCAAAAAGATAGCATTAATTTATATACCCTTAAGATAGCATGAAATATACAGCCTATAATAATATTAAAGAAAATTAGAAACCCATACTACGTAATATAAAAAAGAAACATATAAGTACATGAAGTAAATTAACCAATAACCTATAAATAAAAATATTCATCCACATCCACTGCAACTTCGGAGGGATGTCGGCGCCCTAAGTGTGTTCTATCGCTTATTCCACGGGGAGGCTCTGAGGAGCTGTTTAACACGATTCCGCCGTCCTCTTTCCACCTCCGTACAACGCGCACTGGGCAGGGATTGCATCCCTATACGCTAGACTTACCGCGGATGTGTACTAATCGGTTCTGCAGATCCTTCCTCCACAGAACCGGTAAACTCTGGAACGCTCTTCCTGTCCACATATTTCCCCCCAAGTATAGTCTCGGGTCCTTCAAGAGAGGCGTGAATGGGCACCTGTCAGGCCGGCATGGCATTCGCAGCCCCCGCATACGACCGAATGTCCATGGGCGTCGCTAGACACCTTATGGGTGACTCGGCACCACATGTCGCGCTTAATATAAAAAAAATACTATTCATATACATTTTAGCTCAGATAAAAATTCTATACGAGAAATTCGTGCTCCAATTTCAGTTTTTAATTGCCCTCATTTCAAGCACTTTACGGGTTAAATTTCCAGGTGAAACCGTATTCGCGAAACTTTATGAGTAACAAACAACAGCGGTACATTCACTCCAATTAAATGTTACCACAATGTTCCGCATTAGTAATTTAATATCCCTTTAAAACGCATACAAAGTAAGAACCCACATGCCGGCCGAGATTTACACACAGAGTTAGGAAATGTACGAAAATACGTAGAAGCGGTATCGTCACACATTGCATATTTTATCTTGTTACCAACATTTGGTCGGCGTGCACTCCATTTGCAGCAGACAAAATATACGTTACATAGGTGTGACATAGATAATAAAAAACCGGCCAAGTGCGAGTCGGGCTCGCGTACCGAGGTTTCTGCACCACAATAAAACACATTGAAAAAAGAACACGTTTCTTGTATGGGAACCCCCTAAATTTATTAATTTTTCTATTTTTTTTTATTATTTGTTGTTATATCCGCAATAATAACACACATTCTGTGAAAATGTCAACGGGCTATCTATTACGGTTCAAGAGATACAGCCCTCGGACAGACGGACGGACGGACGGACAGACAGACAGACAGACAGACAGACAGACAGATAGACAGACAGACAGACGGCGTAGGCTTAGTAATAGGCTTCCGTACGGAACACGGAAACCTAATAGGTATTTTTATGTATATTACAAATATGATTTAAATTAGAGTTCGCAAAGCCTACGCAATAATTAAATGAGAATAATCCGTCTGTAAAATTTTGTTCAAAAAATAATACAAATTTCCAAGCCAAACACGTACACGTGTCACACACACACACACACACACACACTAACGAGTCACTTTTACGTGACTTACGCAATGACGGTAAGTTAAACTTGTACATAACCGAGAGCTTAGCATTGAAATAAACTACATACATGAATAGCGTCACGCCTGTTTCCCAGTGGCAGGCAGAGACAACGAATCTCCACGTGCCACGATTCTAAATATTAAAAAAATTTATTTTTAACCCAATGATGTTTACACATCTTAATTTGGTCATCTCGCACTAAAGTCGTCGGTTTTAAGTTCAGCCTTTTTTAACCCCCGACGCAAAAAACGGAGGGGTGTTATAAGTTTGACGTGTGTGTGTGTGTGTATGTGTCTGTAATGTGGCATCGTAGCTCCCAAACGAATAGACCGATTTCGATGCGTTTTTTTTATTAGAAAGCTTGTTTAATCGGGTAAGCTTGTTTAATTAAGTAATAAAACAATTAATTCCCTTAAAAAGTGCACCGATTTGCATGCGTTTTTTTTAAAGCTTGAAATAAAAGTTAAATTACAAATTTAAAAAAACCCCGACCCTCAAAAAGTCAAAAATAATTTCCGTTGACTTACTTAAAGGAGCCGGGGGACCGCTAAGTAAATAAAATATAAAAACTCAGAGCTGCGCGGGTATTTACTTAGCGGTCCACCGACTCCTTTAAGTAAGTCAACGGAAATTATTTTTGAAGTTTTAAGGGTCGGGCGTTTTTAAAATTTGTAATCTAACTTTTGATATTAAATATTTTCTTTCAAATGTCTAGAAGAGCTATCAGCTTATCGATTAAGTGTCTCGACAAGTTGATAGCGCTTCTAGAGATTAACTTCCATGATAGAGAGTAACAACGCGAGATCGGAAGAAAGTAACGATGAAATGTATTTCACCTGGAGATATTAATATAAGAGGAAAGTGCGGTAGCGGCAAGTATGTAATTAATTACTTACACAGTTTTTACGATATTTATCTATGATCTTGCACTAGTGGTTGGGTGATATATCGATATTTCTATCTCTTTGCTTAGAGACTTTCTTCGAACGTGACTTTGCTAGTTTCATTATAATAATTGTTTTTTGTGCAATCTGGTATGGGTGGTTCAGTCACACATGCTCCGACCAGCAAATATCACCTAGGAGAAGGTGTCATATCGGAGACTTCACTTTGGATTGCTGGCTATACTGGACTAGAGGAGAACACAGCCGAGGCTGCTATGCGGTCTACGTTAGTTCAATACAGTGGTACCGATCCAATCTGCTACAATTTAAGCTTACCACCTAGTAAGGGCTAAGGGAATGAGAAAAAAAATCATTATTGAAACTTGAATTTTTCATAGGTTAATTCGTAAAGAATAACTCTGACCTAACAACAGCATTAAACTGCTGGAACCATAGAGGTAATAGTAGGTAGAAGGTAAGATATTTCGATACTCCCATTTAATTCATTGTTACAGATATGTATTATTTTGTACCGTGTGGGGCCGGTACTTTAAAAGAATAGCCCCACTGCATCTCTACCCGTGTATGTCGTAAAAGGCGACTAAGGGATATGACTCCCTTCTTATATTACTAGGTGGTAGGGTTTATCCCACCCGGGCTGGTACCACCGCACTGAATGAAAGGTCGGTCGAAACGGCTATGTAAATAGTTTGTGTTTTCCGTCCAGTTCAGTGTAGCCGGCACGACCGAAGGGAAGCACTGACGTGGCACCAAGTTCACCCGGTGTTATGGGCTGACATCACGGATGTTGTAGGTGATGTAGCCAACCGTGTCAGTTTCCATAAAAAAAAAAAAAAAAAAAAAAAAAAGATATAAGCTTGATGTCCTGAATCCTTATATACACGGTGTTGCAACCCCAACCGTAAAACCCGAAAGTGGGTGATTCTGTGCGTGAAATAGAACAACCTTTGTTCTACGACTTTTTTATTTGAAGAAAAAACATTTTTTTTTGTCCATACATTTTGAGAATAGGCATTTAAAATTTGTATGGAAAAATATTTTTTTTTTGTTTCAAACCTTTTTTTTTCTTCACACAAGTTGTTTAGTTTCACATATAGATTAACCCCCTTATGTCAGTTAAAAATATGACGGGGCAACTGCAACACCGTGTATATTGCAGTAAAGTTCAGTTTAGCATAATAAAAAAACTGGCCAAGCTCGAGTCGAACTCGCGCACCGAGTTTTCCATACCACGACACGACCCAATTGGTAGGTTAATAGACAAATAACCTACCAATAGAAAATAATAAATAAAATAATAGAAAAACAACAAATAATATTTGTTGATTTACTTTAGAGTTTGTACTATAATCACATCAAGTTTGACGCTTGTATTGTTACTTATTACTGTTTTTACAATAGAACAAAAAAAGAAAAGAAAAATACCAAGTTTTCTTTTTTTTCCTTTTTTTTATTATTTGTTAGGATATCGGCCATAATAATACATATTCTGTGAAAATTGCAAACGGCTAACTATTACGGTTCAAAAGATACAGCCCTTTTTAAATGTAGGACAGATAGACGGACAGACAGACGGACTGCGTAGGCTTAGTAATTGGTCCCGTACGGTACGAACCCAAAGAATTGCCAACATTTAACGATAAACTTGTATCTCGTGTCCACGATTGTCCACAGGTACAGGTACAGGTCCACAGTACTACCATGGTACTACTTTCTCATCCATTCAGGTCCTTGCCTCTTCTTGAAGTCTATCTTTCTTAAAAAATGTCGCCTTGTTTAACCTAAAACTCAAAAGTACGTCACATAGTTACAGGGGAAAAAAACGCATTTTCCACGTGGACAAAGGGGGTGAGGGAGGGAGGGAGAGGGTGGGGGGGGGGGGGGTACCGTAAATGTCCACGATTGTCCACAGTGGGGGTTAAAAGTGCCCAAAAAGTGTGTATGTGAACGGTCCCTAAGGCCCAATTGCGCCAACACGAATTTAGAGTTAAGTAGCGAGTTATGGATTTAAACGCGGTTCCCACAGTCAACGGGTACTAGCTTAACGAGTTAAACTGGTTTATATCGTTAAATTCGTGTTGGTGCAAGTGGGCCTTAGTCGTATTCACGGTGGATTTATTAACAAGTTATGCTTGCATGCAAACATACTTTACTCAACTTTCATAGCATACAACCACTATTTACGGCATATCCCATATCGACCTCACAATGTTTTTTTTGACCGCCGTGCAGGTATATTTTATACATATACATACATAAGCGGCGGGTGGCCGAATGGTTTGGGCATCGGCTTCTCATGCGGGAGGTCCGAGGTTCGAATCCGTCGGCGTGTACCAATGAGTTTTTTTCTGACGAAAAAATTTACGTGCATACCTACACCCGCTGCTTCAACGTTCGGAACCGGTGTAAAACTGTAGGTCCCTTCCCTTGCCCCTTACTAGGTGGTAGGCTCAAATTGTAGCCGACTGGGTTGGTACCACCGTACTGGATGTAAGATGGCCGCATAGCAACCTCGGTTGTGTTCTCCTCTAGTCCAGTATAGCCAGCAATCCAGGGAAGTCTCCGGTATGGCACCTACCTTCTCGGAGGTGACATTGGCTAGTCAGAGCATGTGCTTTGGCCCCTCTGACTCAGCCACCCATACCGGATTACAAAAAAAAAAAACGTAAAATTATTTTATTCAGGCTTGGCAATTGCGTATGGAAAATAACAATAATAATACGTGTATTATTATTGTTATTTATTTTATATGTATTTCCGCCATTTATTTTATTATTTTATTTATTTACAAATATATATTTTATTAAGGAGAATACGAGCAATTACTCAAACATTCGTATAAAGTCAGTGATATTATAAAGTAAGATTAATTTCTAATTGTAATCTCTAGTACTTTTTTATTTTTCTTGACATTTTGTTTTAGTTATAGCGTTATATTGTTTTTATGTTGTGTATTTAATTTTTAACGATGGCCTATTTTTTTTTTATTTAAATTTAAACGACCGACGAATCTAAAGTGTATTTTGTGTACCTACAGAAGACGAAATAAATAAATAAATAAATAAATTTACAACGTACACAAACTCCACTCGAACGAACAGACGAGAGTGTATACCTACTTTCATCTCCGGATGTTCGTGCGTGTCCACACTGCCGTGCAGATAAGAGATGCAAATCTTGCGGCGAACGTTTGCAAATGCTTGCAGGGAAACTCAATTTCTAATCGCGGGGATGAGTGATACATTTCACTCGAACCTGCGGCTCATCGCTGGAGCACAGATTACTTAAAAGTTACTTCGTAACAGATAAATCACTCCATAGAAAATGTTCCTACCTTCGGGCTTTATTAGCCTACTGTTTCACGTCGCCAATCGCTGCGTGCGAAAATGTACCTTAAGGATCGAGTGTAAAGTGGTTATTGCTTTGCAGCTGCGCGCAATTGCGTGGGCGAGCGTCTATGTATACTTCGCGCGGCTGACGAATTTCTACTGAAATAGACCGCCGGCGCCGGCGGCCCGTCTGGCGGTAGATAGTTAGCGCGCGCAAGTAGGTACATAGAGTGCGTGACGCCTAGCCTCGGTAGCTGATACTGTTAAGTAACGCTGAGCGCGGTCAGTACTTGGATGGATGACCGCTCGACCGTCGGAGGCTAACTGTGGTTCGGATTCCACGTAAAACTGTAGGTCCCTTCCCTTCTTACCTTACTAGGTGGTAGGGTTTATCCCGTCCGGGTTGGTAGCACCGCACTGAGTGAAACGTCGGTCGAAACGGCTATGTAAATAGTTTGTGCTTTCCGTCCAGTTCAGTGTAGCCGACGTGAAATGAAAGGAAGCACTGACATGGCACTTAGTTCACCGGGTGTTATGGTCTGACATCGCGGATGTTGCAGGTGATGTAGCCAACCGTGTCAGTTTCCATAAAAAACCACTCTCGAATCTCTTCTCCATGCTCTCTCGCGTAATGACGCCGCTTCCTCTGCGCAGGCGTCAGTGGTTGACACTTCCGCACAATACGCGACACGCGAACTCATTGCCACGCTCAATGCGCCATACATTATTGTCTTGTAGGTTTCCGTGAGCCAGACTTACAAATTAGTTTTCGCTGAGTGGAAAAGTCCAAAATATAAAGTTTCGGGTTTTTTTTTATGTAATCCGGCTGAGTCGGAGGGGCCAAAGCACATGCTCCGACCAGTCAATATCACCTCCGAGAAGGTAGGTGCCATACCGGAGACTTCCCTTGATTGGTGGCTATACTGGACTAGAGGAGAACACAACCGAGGCTGCTATGCGGCCATCTTACATCTAGTATGGTGGTATCAACCCAGTCGGCTATAATTTGAGCCTGCCTTCTCGGAGGTGATATTGGCTGGTCGAAGTGTGTGCTTTGGCCCCTCTGACTCAGTCACCCATACCGGATTTACATAAAAAAAAAAGAAAATGCATTAGTTAGCTTTCGGAGTCCTCGTTTGACACTCACATGGTGACAATTGACCGTTCTTGTCGTGCTCTGGTTGACAAACAGGCGTGTTAAGTTTGGATAGGCGCCTTGGCATATATTTTTATAGCAGTACTGTTAACTTGAGTAATTTGGGTGACATGTGACAAAGTGTGTACAACCACATGCATGACGGAGTGCAGTTAGAGAAGATTGCTCTGATCTTAATAACCTTTTGAAAGTGACTATTTGTTTGAGTCGCAATGAAATCGACGAGAGAATGTTTGAATGTTCCAATCCAATGCACCGACGCGCGAATATAGTCGATATTGGTCCCCCGGGTGGCTAAGCTCAAGTGGCATTGGGCTGGGCACGTCGGCCGAAGAGACGACGACCGTTGGAGTAACAATGGCGGTCGTGGACAGGAAAGAGGGAGGGAAAGAATACCACCAAGAAGTACTGGATGTAAGATGGCCGCATAGCAGCCACGGCTGTGTTCTCCTCTAGTCCAGTATAGCCAGCAATCCAGGGAAGTCTGGTATGGCACCTACTTTCTCGGAGGTGATATTGGCTGGTCGGAGCATGTGCTTTGGCCCCTCCGACTCAGCCACCAATACTGGATTACATAAAAAAAGTTGCAGCGGGCTGGGCACGTCAGCCGAAGAGACGACGACCGCTGGAGTAACCGTGTCCTACACTGGCGGCCGTGGACAGGAAAACGGAGTGTGGACGACCACCCGCCAGGTGGGACGATGACATCAAGTTCATCGGCAGAAAGAAGCCGCTCCGTGCCGATGAAAGCCGGGAGGACTTGAGGAAAATTTGAGAGGCTATGTCCAGCAGCGGACGCATTCACGCTGACCGACTGACTTAAATTTTTCATTCGTAATTTTCATTTTTAACCGACTTAAAGAAAAGGAGGAGGTTCTCAATTCGAGTGTATTTTTTTTTTATGTTTGTTTCCTCAGAACTTTCGACTGGGTGAACCGATTTTGATGATTCTTTTTTTATTTGAAAGCTGTTGCTTCCCGTGGGACCACCCATTTCAAGGTTCCATGTCAAGATCGGATTGGAAAGCGAGGTGGAATTCCGCCGATTACATTAATAGCAAAAAATTACTAAAATAAAAAACTGTGATATAAAAAACTTAAAAAAATATATAAAAACCGCCTTCAAAAATGTATGAAATAAAAAAAATCTAACCCTAGAGTTGAAGGCGGTGCTAAAGCAAGCAAAAATGATGCATGAAAGAAAACATGAGTGGATGATATCCTTTGTGATTTGTGCAGCCTACTTTAGCACCGCCTTCAACTCTAGGGTTCGATTTTTTTTTATTTCATACATTTTTGAAGGCGGTTATTTGAATATCAGGGTAAGTATAGTGCGGTAATCGTACCAATTCGGGCGTGCTGTGTTGCACATCGTGCGCGCGCATGTAATACATCAGTGAGGCTCAGATTATACCACAGAGCATCAAATACCTACCGCCCGCGCCCCCTTCTAGAGGCGCCCTAAGCGATGATATTTGAAACCCAATAACCGTACGCTGAGCTGCTAGCGCTTCGTATGTGTGTGTGTGTGCTAGTATCGACACTACACACAAACAGGAACAAGTTAGGCACACGCACAAAACAAATGCACACGCACAACACACATATGTAAGTCATAGGCCACGCCCACAGGCTTCAACGCCGTTGTAGAGAAATCGCGCTCACGGCGCCTCTAGTAGGGGCGGGCGCGCGCATTTCATGCTCTGTGGATTATACCTATTGTGTTGTATCCATGTGATGCAAAGGAAGTCCAATAGTTTGTATTTTTTATTTATGTAATTTCTATTTATTATTATGTTAATTAAATATATATATTTATATTTGCAGGCTTTCATATATCCTTATATTTTTATTATTAAAAATGGTCATATCCTATCTTTGCTACTACTTATCTACATTCCTTTATTTACACATTTTACACACCTAAAGGTTGGCTGTAGGAAATCTCTTCAATCGCCTTTCATGTAAAATATATGTGGAGCAATAAATGATTTTCTAATTATTATTTTTAAAACAAAACAGCTTTACTCTGTTTCTTATTCCTCTTTTTTTCTATTTATCTAAACTCACCAAGGTGGATGGTAAAAAGTTCGGTTCTGCAGATCTTACCTCCACTTATCTGGTAAACTCTGGAACGTTCTCCCTGCCCACATATTTCCCCCCCAAGGATAGTCTCAGGTCCTTCAAGAGAGGCGTGAATGGCCACCTGTCAGGCCGGCATGGTATTCGCAGCACCCGTATCAACCAAATGTCCATGGGCGTCGCTAGACACCTTAGGGGTGGCTCGGCGCCACATGTCGCGCTTACTATAAAAAAAAAAACAAGTATGAATAGTGGACTTTGGTTGGAACGAGGGTTACTCATGACTCTTTGAATTGAGGCAAAGCAAATTCTCAACCAGATACACAATTTATTAAGTTCTATTTGGCCATGAGTTGCGCAGTATTCGTGCGAAGCGGTTTTAACTGTCAAAACAGTTTGAATATTCGGAACAAACGCATAATGGTGGCAGTGCCGCCGGCGCGCTGAGTAATTTTCTTCACCATTCTCCTGCCAAGATTAGATAATTTAACAGATACGACACGACAAGCAGTCCCCGGGCCGTGACGGTAGTTCTCAGTGCGAGCGGCAGTCAGGCGTGGTCTGAAGGGCCTTCAACTCGAGCTTAAGGCGCCTAGTGACGCCAACGGCGGCGTAGCGCGTAGTAGTTTTCATAAGGGGTTTTGACATTGAAAATGTCTTTTGGTTCGTTTCAGTATAGGCCCCGATTTCACGAAAAAGTGCGATCCCCTTATATCTCGGAGAGTTGTGAAGATATGATATTAAAAAAAGGCTCAAAAGACGCGTATTCATGAGAGCTGTAAGGTGCAAAAAGAATTATTCGAGAAAGTGAAAAAAAGAAAAAAAGTTATGGCCGAAATAGTGAAAAAAAAAAAATAAATCCGAATTTTTGATTTTGGCGCTCGATATTTTGGAAACGAAGAATGATATCAAAAATTTGAGAAAAACTCTCTGGACAATTTAGTCAGCTACAATTTGAGCTTAAAACAAAATATACTATCGGGTTAAGGGTTTGCCCTGTAGCCTAACCTTTTTGAAAACATTCTACCTTTTCCTTATCCCGACTTTCTCGTCGCTCAGCGACAATATATTTTCGAATTCCGTAGATTAATTTCCAATGTGCTCGATAGTCGTGTGGGGCACGAAATCTGTGATTTTTTTTTCATAAATTGCGATCATTCGCATTATAGAACTTTGAAAAGCGTATGATTGATAGATATAACAAATGGCGTCATTTTGCTATAAAAATTCCATTATAATTCTTTGTAGTTTCTGAGATCAAGTCTTCAAAGTTCACGCGGAAGAAAGAAATCGACATTTGGTTACCGTATAGTTTGTATACAGGGTGTTGTAATGTATCATCATGTATCATCATGTGCCATCGGAAATTTTGATACTTTTGCTTTGAAATAACGTAGAGTTGATTTGAAATATGTAGAGTGGAGTTCACACCTGATAGCGTATACGCGGTTTGTTCTACATAAAAATCTAAAATTATAGAATCTAGGGCGCGTCCTCCAGTTAGCGGCTCGATTAGTTACAGCGAGCGTTTGATACAACTTGTAACAGTTACGTCTGAGGATGTAACAAGTCAAAACGGATGCCAAATCGTCGGCTCCCATTTATTTGGTTCGTTTCCATCTATTGTTTTTGTTTGAGCGCGCACGGGTGACTGCGCCCGATAGTGAGTGATCGGATCAAGCACAGCTAGATTTAGGTTTTTAGTTATTTTTATTCGTTTATTGACACATTTCTTTTTTTATATTAATTTTACATAAAAAACTTAAATCTAAAATTAATATAAAATAACAAAATGGAATTTCCACCACCGGCGGCGGGGCGAACCCAGGCTACCGATGGTCGGACCCGAGAGAGAGAAACCTTCGGACAATTCGAGCGGTGTCGAGCAAGACCGCCTTATGCATCTGACCTTGATCCAAGCAAGTGGCTCTAGTGACAGCCTCTTGAGATGATGGTCGAGGCTCTTCGCTATCAGCCCATGCGCAGACACGACTATGGGCAATTAGTTATTATTGTTAAGGATATAGAACGTGAACTGTGCGCACAGGGGCACGTGACATATTGGGGCCGGTAGGTGAACTTAATATTAGCCGACGACGCACCAAAGTAGTCGATATTGGATACCGGGTGGCTAAGCTAAAGTGGCAATGGGCTGGGCACGTCAGCCGAAGAGACGACGACCGTTGGAGTAACCGTGTCCTACACTGGCGGCCGTGGACAGGAAAACGGAGTGTGAGAAGACCACCCGCCAGGTGGGACGACGACATCAAGTACGTCGGCGGAAAGCAGTGGTTCCGTACCCCTGAAGGCCGGGAGAACTGCAGGAAAATTGGAGAGGCGTATGTCCAGCAGTGGACGCTTACACGCTGACTGACTGAGGTGAACTTAAGTGTAAGGTCGCAAAAGTAGGTGATTACTGATTACAAGTTTATATCGCGTATTCGTTTTTTTTTTCTTTTAAGAAACTGACACGGTTGTCTACATCACCTACAACATCCGTGATGTCAGCCCATAACACCGGGTGAACTAGGTGCCATGTTAGTGCTTCCCTTCATTTCATGTCGGCTACACTGAACTGGACGGAAACACGAACTATTTACATAGCCGTTTCGACCATCGTTTCATTCAGTGCGGTGGCATCAACCCGGGCGGGATAAACCCTACCACCTGGTATGGAAGGGAAGGGTCCTATAATTTTACGTGGAATCCGAACCACGGTCTGCCTCCTATGGTCGAGCGGTCACCCATCCAAGTACTGACCGCGCCCAGGGTTGCTTAATAACAGTCGACCGACCGCACCACTGACCTACCGAGCGGGGCTGACAAGATTTAACATTTTGAATTGTTTGTTCTTTGTTATTATTATATTCGCAAAAATTATTATTATTCTGTGAAAATTTGCTCCTGAATTTTGATAAAATCTGAAACTGCTAGCTATTACGGTTCCAAGGATACATCAGTAGGACGGACGGACGGACGGACGGACGGTCAGACAGACAGACGGACAGACAGACGTTGTAGGCTTAGTTCATGTAGGCTTAGTAGGCTTAGGCTTGTTCTGTTGTAGACGTCCTAGGCTTCCCGGTTCACCGTCCTCATGTGTAATTCGGTACCTATGTAAAAATTATCGTGTTTTATTTACTGTTAAATGGATTGTGAATAAATACATTTCTTTCTTCTTTCTTTCTTTCTTTCTTTCCGTACGGGGTAGAACAGTAGTTCATTAGTTCAAAAGCCGTTAGATAGAATAATAGTTGTCCGGTTTTATCCGCATGGTCAATAAATTGTTTTACATCACATTGGTACCTTACATTGCATTTACGCGCTCATAGCGGCATTGATCTGAATTAAAACACGTTTCCATTTAGGTACAATAACTATTGATTACAGTGATGCATTATATAATAACGTGGAAAAACAGATAAGAATGCAACTGACCTCTTCGTCGAGGAGATGTCCATTTTGAACGTCCAACAGCGAAGCGAGTGTCACAGCAAAAAGGACTTTATGCCAGGACATGATGGTTCACTTCAGCTTGTACCGACGAGCCTTCTTCAAACCGTCCCTTTTTCTCATGTTGTAGGACAGTGAGTTGTTGCACTGATTTTAACAGAAATAATTTATAAGGTTTGTGCTAAACATAGGTAAGCTAAGTAACCTAAGTTAGTTGTGTTTTGGTTAATCCACCTATTAAAAAATTTTAATGTTGTAAAATTAATAAAAAAAATATTAAGCTTATATTTAACAATAGCTATAAGTAATAGGTTAATAACTAAATGCTATGCTGCACTTGCGCGTTCAAAAATAAAATAAAATACCCGGTCAAGTGCGAGTCGGACTAGCGCACCGATGTGTTCGACCACAAAAAAAAAAATTAAAAAAAACATGTTTCTTGTATGGGGGACACGCCCTTTATTTTTGGCTTTTTAAAATTTTTGTTGTCATAACCGCCGAAATAACACATATTCTGTGACAATTTCAACCGGCTAGCTAATTACGGTTCCAAAAATAGAGCCAATCGGACGGATGGACGGACATACAGACAGACAGACGTTGTTGGCTTAGTAATAGGCTTCCGTACGGGGTACGGAAACCTAAAACCGTCCAAATGAGACTCAATATTCATATCAGTAAGCTAACAAATTAATCGTTCAATCTAATTTTAAAAGTATAAGGTTCAATACTTAGTAAAACTATCAACCCATTTAATTTCGTCATGTAGGTAGTTATAAATGTTTTTTTATCTCAAAATTATTAAGTTGACAAAGAGGTTACCGCAGTAAGAACACCCCATAAATTTGATATACCTACTAAATCATACATAACCTACCTAATCATTGCAACACATCGAACAGTCTTTCCCATCCAGTCACTAGGATTAGTATCCAACTCTCCACAATAATCTCCCGCGATTTGTTTGACACTGACAGATGTCAGCGCGTATTGCCCGCGTGTGCGCCAGCCTCGCGCGCAGTGAATACTGGTTGTCGCTTGCTGGCGTGCTTTAGCGAAAACTGTTGTGCATAGTGGGGCATAGTGGTTACCTGATATCGAGTAGGTGTACTATTTTCAACTTTACTGTAAACGAATTGCGAATGCCCGACCGAACACGAGGCTGGGGGCACAGCTAATTACTATTGTATCCTCGAAGCAACCTCGAAGAGGTGACAATCTGACTTGTTCGCATAGGTCGGAAAGAGGGGAATTTTTTCCGCCACCTATGGGGCGTTAGAAGTAGCCAGGGTAGGTATAATAAAAAAAAAACCCAACCCTAACCTAATGTCGAGGCGGTCTATGTAGTTTTGCATTATTTTATATTTGTTAACGAAATTTTACTTTCAAAATGACTGCCACTGAACTGACAAGAAATAAAAAGTATACTTATTGAAATTAAAAGCATTTTTTTCCCTCAAAATACTAATTTCCTCGCCAAAACTTTAATTCCAAAATTTTATATAACATTGACCTACAATAAAAAAGTTAAATTACAAATTTAAAAAACCCCCGACTCTTAAAAAGTCAAAAATAATTTCCGTTTACTTACTTAAAGGAGTCCGGGGACCGCTAAGTAAATTCCCGCGCAACTTTTGAGTCTTTATATTTAATTTACTTAGCGGTCCCCCGACTCCTTTAAGTAAGTAAACGGAAATTATTTTTGACTTTTTAAGAGTCGGGGGTTTTTTAAATTTGTAATTTAACTTTTATTTCAAGCTTTTTAAAAAAAACCGCATGCAAATCGGTCCACTTTTTAAGATAATAATTTTTTTTATTACTTAATTACTTTATTACTTGATTACAAACATAGCTAAGAACCATCCCGATTAAACAGGCTTCCTAATAAAAAAAACCGCATCCAAATCGGTCCATCCGTTTGGGAGCTACGATGCCACAGACAGACACACACACACACACACACACACACACTCACACACACACACGTCAAACTTATAACACCCCTCCGTTTTTTTCGTCGGGGGTTAAAAATATATTAGTTTTGTTCAAATCGTGAGTAGAAATACTAAACCCATCCCGCCGGCATGACCGAAGGGAAGCACTGACATGGCACCTAGTTCACCAAGGTATGATTTCACGGGTGTAGATGATGCAGCCAACCAGAGCAGGTTCCCTGAAAAGTTTGATTCTATGGAAGAATCCATAAAACAACTACACGAGCTTTTTCTACATTTTGGCTGCCTTACTTTTACGGTTTACCGGTCCCGCTAGTACGCTGTACGATACGATACGATATGGAAGGAAATTAGAATTTAACTAAGCTAATTTTACTCCGTAAATGTGGTGACATAAATGCTGTAGTAATTTCATTGACAAAGACATTTTTAGTTTTATGCACAACACTAATAATAACTAGGGATCGGAATAGGGTAGAGCATAAATACCTAATGTTGGCTCGTATCCCGACAATCAGGGTAAGCAGAGCAATCGGTGTTGTGCTGCAAACACTCTGGCAAATTACAACACAACATCGACCACCACGCTTAGCAAAATATTCGGACAAGATAACTATCAAGCAGCAAGTAAGGCACAAAGATCCACCTGCTGCACGACTCGGTAGAAGGACCGTGCCAAGGTTACAGGTGGCTATCCTATCGCCCTTTAGCACGGCATCTCGTCCTTTTCCCTTAGTCGCCTTTTACGACATGCACGGGGAGATACGCAGTGGGGTTATTCTTTTTAAGTACCGGCCTCACACAGTACTAACACAGCAATAACCCCTTCCCTTTTGAGTATTTTCACCAGTCAGCAACAACTCATAAGCACTTGTAAACTATTAATTATGAATAATGTGTTACTGCTCTGTATGTACATGTTTACCTTGACTAAATAAATGTTTTTTTTATTATTAATATGTATTCTTAATATCGTATATACATTCGCCTTTGGGTTGCGCCTTGAAATTACATGACTTCTCTACTACAGACAGTTTATCGACACAGCCGATAAATCAGACCACTAGCCAGTAAATATTTGTATCGCCCGGCGAGAGAATAGCGATTTGTTCCGCAAAAGTACACTCGCTACGTGCAGCAGCGTCCAGTGTCCCCGCAGAGAGAGCTGTAGAGTCGATGCGAGCTTGCACTTTGAAGCTTTCAAATAAATACCGATCATTATTATCTTATAGGAGCACGTGACATGTGAAGATCCGTTGTCTTTGCTTATCCTATTGGTAAACAGGCGTGGCGTTTTTTTTTTGTATGTTATCAAATTTCTACTAGATTTTGGAAAATTGAAGTCTATAGAGCGATACATTTCCCATCTCTCAAAAACGTGATTAAAAAGAATAGCCTCACTGCATCTCTCCTCGTGTATGTCGTAAAAGGCGGCTAAGGGATAGGGATAAGATGCCGTGCTAAAGGGCGACAGGATAGCCACCTCGCACCTTGGCACGGTCCTTCCAGCGATTCATGCAGCAGGTGGGTTTTAGTGTTGATAGTAAGTAATAAACTTGTTGTCACTGGCTGTTTATTGAAATTTCTTCTACTTTGATTTATACCTTTGCCTATCCCAAAAAAGGGGTAAAAGCCACCGCCTTTGTTCATACTTACCTGGATGGACAAGTATGTATGTATGTATATTTATTTGTATATAATATTCTATATATTTAGTAATTTATATGTATTAAAGATGTATGGCTTATATTTTACTAGCATGTACTTATATGTATTGTTAATAAGTATTCTTATTATTATTTTTATCTTCAATTGTCACGCAACTCTTTTGCTACTACCTACTTACATTCCACTATATTATCGAATCTCAAACATCCAAAGGTTGACTGTAAGAAATCTCTGTAAGGGATAAGTCCGCCTTTGCGCCTTATGTAAATTTTCCAATGTATTTGTTACTGTTTAATGTTTACTGGAGCAATAAAGAATTTTCTATCTATCTATCTAAAAGGAATCAAAAAAAAAAAAAAAAAGAAAATAATTGGTGTCGTTGTCTATACATTATTGCGTTATTTTCGAATAGGAAGGTCTGTTGACTTTTTGGTTACTCTTATGTTCTACATAAAAAACATCACAATGTCGAGTATTATTATATTGCTGGTACCTTGTTCCACGGTTATTGTTCCACCAGGCGCCCGGTGCTGCATCCTTCAGTTTTCTATGCACTCCACAGTTATCAATCACATTTACATTTTATTTAGTATTTATATTAGGTTTTTATTAGTTTATTTAAGTTTTATAATATTTTAAGCTTTCTTTTGAAAATTTAAGAAAAATTTGCACGACCAACCCATTTGTTTATAGATTAAAAGCTGTCACATTTTTATTTTTTAATTTTACTTTTTAAATAATGGCGTTCCGGCGCCAACAAAATTATTAATAAGTATGTCTCCCATTTAGATTAGTGTCGATGAAGTACAAAAAGTGCTCTCTCCACTCGGTACCACCGATCGATTTACATAATATGTAAGTTTATTATATACATATATATGTTTATTAAAGTATTTATGTAGTATTCGTATGTAGTTTATAATACATATTTCTTTACAGTCTTAACACATTGCCACAAACTATTCTTGTTCGCCTGCATGTACTTCTCCCACATCCCAAAGTTTAGTTAGAATATAATGCCTCGCGGCATTAAGCTCGCCTGTTGTACCTAATTTTTATAAATTGGTGCTCAATAAAGAATATATACATACATACATACATACACTCCACACAGATTGTGGAGTGTGCTCTGTCCTTCCCTTACCACGGTAAAACGCTGTCAAAACTTCACAAAAGCGTCACGAACAATTTAAACAACCGCTCCATACACGTCGATGGGTTATAGAATGGAGTGTCGGCCAGCTGGTCACCAGCTCTTACCAGTTTAGGCACCGCTGTACTGCGGGTAGACACAACTGGACTAGTCACATCAATAGAACCTTATCAAAACAACGCTCGGTCGCTGACGGAGTGTTTATTGAAGCATTTAGTAGGGCCGCATTGAGTTTAACAAGGTGGTATAAAGGTGTGTCTGCGCTTTTAGAAACGATTGTACTTCAGGTAGTACCTAAGTACGTACATTGTTTGTCTGTACGCGTAATGTGTAACACTGATGCTCCAGATGTTTTTACCTTAGAGTGGCGGTTGTTACATTCTGTACGGTCGTCAAAAGAAATTTTATGAAATACGAAATTAATTTAATTTGGAAAGCGTCCGCGGATCGCGTCTCGCGTCGTCCTGCCAAGCGATCCTCTCGCAGAAAGTTTTTGTTGTATATATTTCACTCAGATAAAAATATGGGTAGAAGGTAACACACAAGGTTTACTGGGAGAAATTCCTGCAACAATAGGTTGACTGGGTGAAATTCCTTTAAGGGATAAGTCAGCCTTTGCCCCTCATGTAAATTACTTATTTGGTTTCTGTAAAATATTTTTGGAGCAATAAAGTATTTCTATCTATCTATAATCTATCTTAATGCCTCTCGGCGTTTTCTACCAGAATACGTTTGGGGGGTGGATGATATGATAACTGCTGGGTGAGACGCGGAAAGAAATATACATATTTCGGCGGCTAAGGCATAGGGATAAGATGCCGTGCTAAAGGGCAACAGGATCACTACCTCTCACCTTGGCACGGTCCTTCCACCGAGTCATGTAGCAGGTGGGTTTTCGTGCTTACTTTGCTAAATGTGGTGTGCGGTGTTGTACTGTAATTTACCGCAGTTCATGCAGCACAACACCGATTACTCTGCTTACTCCGATTGTCGGGATACTGCGTGTGGTATGTATACTGTGTGTTACTGTATTAACACAAAACATAAAATAAATTTAAATATTATTAGTTAAGTATGTACTATATAGATATCTTGTACATACCATATACATACATTACTCGTACGTATGTAAGTAAGGATAGATTAAATAAACCTACTATTTACATTAATAATTTACTAACTATGAACATCTGCTATGTTCAGAGTTAGAGTTGATAATAATTTGTTCAATAAAGACCTTTCTACTGACCTCCATTCAATGGGCTGGTTGTCTAAATACATACATACATATATATCACACACGCTGAATCCCGACAATCGGGGTAAGCAGAGTAATCGGTGTTGTGCTGCAAGTACTCTAGTAAATTACAGCACAACACCGACCACCACGTTTCGCAAAGTATTCGAACAAGATTGAATCGATCAAGCAGCAAATAAGGCACGAAGACCCACCTGCTGCATGACTCGGTGGAAGTACCGTGCCAAGGTGAGAGGTGGCGAGCCCGTCGCCCTTTAGCACGACATCTTGTCCTTATCCCTTAGTCGCCTTTTACGACATGCACGGGGAGAGATGCAGTGGGGCTATTCTTTTTAAGTACCGGCACCACACGGTACTAACTTGTCTAAATAAACAAAGTTAATTGAAGTAGATGTGCAAAGCTGAAACAAAGTTCAACCTCTTTATCTCTCTCCTACAGTTTTACACGAAATCTGAATCATGGAGCATCTGCTAGTCCTGGCATGTGCTCTGTTCCCCTCTGAAATGTTTTATCGGATTGCATAAAAATGCTAGCTGTACCAAGGTGTTTGATCGAAATGCAGATACAGCTGCTAGCGTTGAAATCTTTTCCAACACGATGCGAGATCTCGATTGTTCCGCCGCCTTCAGAGTCTCTAGCTTACTGCAAACCTTCACGTTAACGTTTCTGTTGCTGAGATGGTGTCTTATGCACTTGGTAGAGTAGAGTAGAGAGTATTTTATTAAATTTTGTATTTAATATCTCTTGGATTCGTCATGTTATTAAATGCTTGTTTAATTTGGTAATAATTTTTGGCTACCAATTTTAAAAATAATTCACAATGTGTATGTATTCAAGTATGTGTATGTAAGTTGGTGTCTCTGTCTAGCCCGTTAATGCGACGCTTGAAGACACCACAGAAGATTGCAACAGTCCGCACATCTTCTGGCATGGCACCTAACTGAGTGTGGTTCCGCGAGGAGATGTGATTTGGCTCTGTCGACTGTACCATTGGTCTTTCGGCACAGCCACCCATTCTGGTTTACATAAAAATTGTATGTATGTCTATTTCTATGGCACGCGCTGTAGCCTAAACGGCTTGATGGATTTTAACAATATGAGGTGTCGTTAGATTCGTCTTAATTGTGGAAGTGCTGCTACAGGCTATAAAAAAATTGTGAAAATTCAAAATGGCGGCCGTGAGGCGCCATATTGTCAAACTTTGAAAATAGTCTTTCTTCAAACCCATCGAGTTTCATTGTCAAGAGATCGAAATTGGTGGTAAAAATTAATTAATTTAAAAAAAAACCTATAAAACCCGACTGCTTAAAAATGAAAGAAAGATCAATAGAAAATGCTGTAGTCGGGCGTGTAGTTGGATTCGAATAGACAGATATCCCGTGAATAGGTACCTGTCAGGCCGGCATGGCATTCGCAGCCCCCACGTACGACCGAATGTCCATGGGCGTCGTTTGACACCTTATGTCCGCCACATGTCGCGCTTTCTATAAAGAAAAGGTGGGTTTTATAAAATATATTTTCTTTTATTATTTTTTTTTAAACTGAGGAATCCCTTGGTGTTAAGCGATCTGGGACACCCTGTATAAAGCGAAATTGCACTTCTGAATAACGCAAATCATCGCGAGTCTATAGGTGTACAGAATTTCTTTACACTTTCATCTAGAGATCGACTACACTACCGCCGCCGCCGCTGCGCTGCCGCCGCCGACGACGCCTCCGCGCCGCTGTCTCGGGTAATTTGCCGCCATGACTAATGAATCGTTCCGTCATTTTGTTGATGCAATAAAAAACCTGTTAAGTGCGAACGCTGTTCGCGAATAGAGGGTTCCGTATCAATTTCCTTCTTGCACGCGTAGCGAGTGCGCGCTACGCTGTCGTATACTGTAAATCGCGTGTGGCGCGCCGCGCCTCCGCCGCAGTCCACTATAATGCAATTTTCTCAATAATCGCTTATGATACAATCTTTTATTTCACAATCGACAATCGTGGCAAGCAGATTAATCGGTTTTGTGCTGCAAGTACTCTTGTAAATGACAGCACAACACCGACCACCACATTTAGCAATGCATTAGGACAAGATAACTATCAAGCAGCAAGTAAGGCACGAACAGACCCACGTGCTGCATGACTCGGTGGAAAGGCCATGCCAAGGTAAGAGGTGGCTAGCCTGTCGCCCTTATGCACGGGGAGAGATGATGTGGGGCTATTCTTTTTAATTGCCGATCCCACACAATATATAGTAGGTATATAATGTTTTTATATTTATTGAGCTTTAAGCTCGTACCGTGTGGGGCCGGTACTTTAAAAGAATAGCCCCACTGCATCTCTCCCCGTGTATGTCTTTAAAGGCGACTAAGGGATATGACTCCCTTCTTTATTACTGGGTGGTAGGGTTTAACCCGCCCGGGTTGATACCACCGCACTGAATGAAAGGTCGGTCGAAACGGCTATGTAAATAGTTTGTGTTTTCCGTCCAGTTCAGTGTAGCCGGCACGACCGAATGGAAGCACTGACGTGGCACCAAGTTCACCCGGTGTTATGGGCTGACATCACGGATGATGTCGGTGATGTAACCAACAGTGTCATTATTCATAAAAAAAAGCTCCGGTGTAATCGTCTCGGATAACGGGTGTAACAAACAGACGGAAGGATGGACGGACGGAAAGACACCCGACAAATTCAATAAGGGTTCCGCTAGCGCCGCTGGCTACGGAACCCTAAAAATAGCACTTGACTCTTGTTATTGTATGTACCGTGAATTATAAACAACTATTTTATTGAATACACTATTTGCAAGATATATGAAATTCAACTTGAAAAACAAATTAATTAAAAATAAAAAAAAATCGAAAATTAGTGCATATTAAACGATGTGTAACTCCGGTGAACGAAAAAAGCGTGAGGCAACCTCAATATGACATGATTATGTACCTACACACTTTTTCACTCATAAATTCAACAAATATCAAATTAAAAAAAAATCTATAGTGGCAAGTTCACTATAAACATTTGATGACCTCCATACATTTTTATTAATGAACTGCCACAAAATTGTATGGGGAGTTGGGCACCATGAAATACATTTTGAGATTTTGCAAAAAAATAAAAATACTCTGGCCAAAAATTGTTCTTTTGAGACTCAGTATCACCCCTAAAAATTATTGGTGTTGGTTGATTGATGAATCAGCCTTTATTGAAACTATTCTCAAATAGTCTGTCGTATTTACATGTAGATCGGCCCCGCACTATGCCGAAACTCTTGCTTTCTCTGACCATGCGTTACCACTGTTTCAACATGTGAGGTGCGCCGGCGCCGCACGATTCGGTCGGACACACTCCATCTGCTGCACTTTTGTTTTTTAGGGTTCCGTATCCGGTACGGGACCCTATTACTAAGCCTGCGCCCCGTCCGTCTGTCTGTCTGTCCGTCCGTCCGTCTGTTAGTCCGACCGAGGGCTGTATCTCTTGAACAGTAATAGGTAGCCCGTTAAAATTTTCACATAATATGTGTTATTATGACCGATATAACAACAAATAATAAAAATAAGAAAAAGTAAAAAATTCACGGGGTTTCCCATAGAAGAAACCAAAAAAGTGTATGCGTGCGCGCCATCTACCGAATAGAGTGTGAAGCATTTTAACTAATCATGAAGCATTTCATAACACGCCATAGATGGTGTGAGTGGCGCTAGCCATGACATGGCGATACGGAACCCTCTGTGCGCGAGTTCGACTCGCACTTGGCCGGTTTTTATGTAAGCCAACATGGTTGACTGTTCCGAGGGGCCCATGGTGCAATCGACAGAGCCAAAATCACCTCAGAGCGAAACCACGCTCAGTTAGGTGCCATGCCAGTAGATTTGCGGACTGTTGCTGGGCTCTCTAGCCTGTTACGATGTTTGAAGACACCTAGGTTAAACTTTCGTTTAACCTAGGTTAGGATTCGGGAAACTAACTCGCTAGAAGACAGTTTCACACCATAGCGGTCAGTCAGCGTGTAAGCGTCCATTGCTGGACATACGCCTCTCCAATTTTCGTCCAGTCCTCCCGGCCTTCAGCGGTACGAAACCACAGATTTTCGCCTCCAGACTCCTAGACTCATAGACTCCAGACCATCTGTGAGTTTCGGATCACCAACAAGACGGATGGCACTGCACTACTTGTGTAGGGTACAGCGGACTGTGGTACTTGCGATGGCAGAGATGAAAGAGTGTAACTTGAAGCCTGGATGCACTCGTGTTCGTGCCGTTACGACTGGCGGTATTGCACCAGATCATCTTCAGTATGCCACCAGAGCCACGAACAAAGACTAGAGATTGCAAAACCCGAGCGTGTGAACGACGTACGTGCTTGACAGTATGTGTACCGCACAACAAAGAGAAATATAATAAAAAGTGGAATGGACGTAGGACATACATACATACATATCACACACGCTGAATCCCGACAATCGGGGTAAGCAAAGTAATCGGTGTTGTGCTGCAAGAACTCTGGGAAATTACAGCACAACACCGACCACCACGTTTCGCAAAGTATTCGAACAAGATTCAATCCGTCAAGCAGCAAGTAAGGCACGAAGATCCAACTGCTGCATGATTTGGTCGGTGGAAGTACCGCGCCAAGGTGAGAGGTGGCGAGCCTGTCGCCCTTTAGCACGGCATCTTGTCCTTATCCCTTAGTCGCCTTTTACGACATGCATGGGGAGAGATGCAGTGGGGATATTCTTTTTAAGTACCGGCCCCACACGGTACCTTTCTTATCTCTTCTAATATTATAAAACTTTTTTCTGTAATGCGTAATCTCTAAAACTGCTGATCGGATTTACTTCTAGTTTCACTAATCTTTCATCTGACATAATTTGGAATAATTTGAGGCTGCCTATCCGCAGGTCTTCAGATAAACAACCAAACTTAACTAAAATCACCTTGGTGAACTTGTTGCCATGTCAGTGCTTCCCTTCGGACGTGGCTCAAACCCCGCTTCCCCTCTCCCGCTAACTCCCCTAGCTAGAGTTTCTTTTATGGAAACTGACACGGTTGGCTGCATCTACATCCTTGATGTCAGCCCATAACACCTTGTTGAACTAGGTGCCATGTCAGTGCTTCCCTTCATTTCATGTCGACTACATAAAACTAGACGGAAAACACGAACTATTTACATAGCCGTTTCAACCGACATTTTATTCAGAGCGGTGGTACCAACCGAACCCCTTGGGTACCTAGTAAGATAAGAAGGGAAGGAACCTACAGTTTTACTTGGAATCCGTCAGCCTCCAACGGTTGAGTTTATGGATCCGCGCATTGAACGAAAGTCAATGTACTTAGACCGGCTTAAATTTCTTACAACTTTTTTTTATGTAAACCAACATGGGTAGCTGTGCCGAGAGACCAATGGTGCATTCGACAGAATCAAAAACACCTCTGCTCGCGAATTCACGCCCAGTTAGGTGCCATGCCAGCAGATTTGCGGACTGTTGCTAGGATGTCTAGCCCGTTAATACGACGTTTGAAGACACCCAGGTCATACAGTCGCCTGTAATAATTTAGCCCTTACTTTTATAACTTCGTTTACTGGCTTCGTTTGCTGGCTGACAGGATATTTTTGTAAGGTGGGAAAGTGACGAACAGTTACACTGATAATAATTAAACCATTCCATTAGTACTCGCGCAGTTCGATATTCTGTGGTCCGTACTGTTTGCACTCCGAAAGTAGAACAGTTTCACTAGCGCTCTCCACAGAATATATAAATGCGGTGTGCGATGTCAATCAACAAACAGCCACCAGTATACTCTGTCTCACTTTCAATGCAGTGTTGAATGCGAATTCTGGCTAACGTATGTAAATTTCGGTTTCAATCGCCGAATTAATATTTTATATCACTTTCGTGAATTACACAGCGACTCGCGTCGTTCAGCGCCCCCATTTCGTTGGCCGTCGCTCCACTTCGACTCGCCTAGCTTCATACTCTCGATTTTTTGGCGCACTGAGTTTCCATATAAGTACATGGGAAAGAAATGAAATGAAGGGAAGCACTGACATGTCACAGCGTGCCCGGTGCACCCGGTGTTATGGGCTTGACTTGACATCACGGATTGACAGTTGATGTAGCCAACCGTGTCAGATAAATAAAATAAGATGCCATAAAAAAATATAAACAAAATGTACATACATACAGACCGTTCACAGTTATTTTACCTCTGGCTATAAAGTTGGCTAACCTGAGCTCGGTGTCGCCATATTCGATTTAGACGATTTCCCTGTAAATAGTGTGACAATAAACAGTTCTGCGTTTGTGCATAGTAAAACTAGTTTTTTATGTAAACCAACATGGGTGGCTGTGTCGAGGGACCAATAGTACAGTCAAAAACCCAAAGCCAAAAACCCCTCTCCTCGCGAAACCACGCTCAGTGAGGCGCCATGCCAGCAGATTTGCGGACTGTTGCTAGGCTGCCTAGCCCGTTGATACGACGTTTGAAGACACCCAGGTTTAAAGGATTCGGGAAACACACTCGCCGGGAGACAGTTCCACACCCTAGCGGTGCGACAAAGAAACGACTTTGAGAACCGATGGGTTCTCAAATGTCCAATGTAAACAACAAAAGGGTGCTCAGTTTCTCTGCGGCGAGTGCTGCAAAGATAGGTTAGATGGCAAGGAATAAGGGAAGCAAGTTCCTCCGAGCAGCGTCCATGATAGTACCTGTAGAACAGACTGAGTGACCCTACAAATGGTCTGTGACTGAGAGACTCCAGATCATCAGTCAGTTTCGGGTCTCCCACCAGATGGACGGCTCTGCGCTGTATTGAATCCAAGGACGCCAACAGATACTGATACTGGGGGCTGCCTTCCCAAATGTGGCTACAGTATTCCATCACCGCCCTAATCTGCGCTTTGTACAACATAAGTAGTTGTGCCGGTGAGAAGAACCTCCTATTTCGGTATAGGATCCCCAGTTTTTTATGCGGTTTTGGCCTTGGACATGTTGCACCCCAGTAGGTTTAGGTGCTCCGAGACAGGAACGACACTGCCTTGGAAACTCGCAAGGAAAGGGAAGGGACCATAGCAGAGAATACACAGCATTGCGTCTTGCGAACGTTGAAGGCAACAAGGCTCTCGTTGTCCCAAATGGCAACTTTTTCAAGAACCTTATCTACCCTTTCTACAACAGAACGTTGCGCCTTGCTGGGCTGTGCATCTCTGCTCTTCCAGTCCTTGACATAACCTTCATGCCCTGTGCTGTCATCTGCGTAACTGCCACACTTTGATGTTTTTAACTCTCCTAAAATATTTGACCCTAATAAAGAGGCACATTACATATAATTTAATTTTCCACTACTAGGGAAATATATAAATAGCAGGTAACATTTTTCATGATTTAGCATGCAATGCCAACCTAGCGGGAGAATAAATTGACACATGTCAGAGGTAAAATAACTGTGAACGATCTATACATACATACCACACGCTATCCCGACAGTCGCGATAAGCAGAGTAATCGGTGTTGTGCTGCAAGTACTCTTGCAAATTACGGCACAACACCGACGACTACCACGTTTAGCTATGTATTAGGACATGATAACTATCAAGCAGCAAGTAAGGCACGAAGACCATTTTTAGGGTTCAGTAGCCGCAGCGACGCCGCCGGCAGTGACTTTTATAAAATCAGTGTCTGTTCGTCCATCCATCTAGTTTCCATATGTAAGTAATTGCAAATACGCTTTGTGACGTGTTTAGGACGAGGTTTACGCTCAATAGTTCGTGCTAGGATGGTACTAGGGGTACACCAATGAGTTAGACTTTGTGGAAATTATTCCAATTTTTTTTTATGTAATCCGGTTTGTGTAGCAGAGTCGGAAGGGCTAAAGCATATGCTCCGACTAGCCAATATCACCTCCGAGAAGGTAGGTGCCATACCGGAGCCTACCTGGATTGCTGGCTATACTGGAGTAGAGGAGAACACAACCGAGGCTGCTATGAGGCCATCTTACATCCAGTACGGTGGTACCAACCAAATAAAGGATATATTTTGAAACATTCTTGAGTGTTGTTGAAAACAAGGATGATCAAAAGAAAATTCATTGTACGTTTTGTCAATTTTTTTAAAACTAATTTTGCTTTTAGAGTTCCGTAACCAGCGATGAGACGCCGCCGCCGCCGCCGGCAGTGAATTTTATAAAACCGGTGGCTGTCCGTGCGTCCATCTGTCTGTCTGTCACAGCCTGTCGATTATAAACGGTTCGAGCTATTTTCTTGAAACTTGACAATGTTTATAAGTGCGAGGTACGAAATTGTATTTGTAAACCATGTCAGGGTCTGCAACTTTAATTAATAGGTGCCGCAAAAGATAATTAAGTTCATAATAAACAATTAATTTTTTTAGATTTCACCAATTCCGATTAATTCTCTGTCTAATAGTTATCTGTCGATTAGAGAAGCATTTCTTGTACAGTTAACTGCCAGCTACGTTTTAGCCGAAGTTGTTGAACTCGGACCTTAGTGTTTTTCATCACGTTAAAACACTTTGACCGCCAAGCCCAAAAACTGTGATATAATTTTTTTGGACTAGTCGTTTTTTTGTTCTAAATCGCCTCAAAATGGTATATTATACCATGTTATTGTAAAGAAAAACTGAATTTTCCTTGATTTCCTTGATTCTTCCCGTGTGCCAAAAAGATACACACGGCCCCTAAAAAAGTTTTGAGGTAAAAACGTCTTCAGGGGCCAGTGTATCTTTCTGGAAACACATATTATTATTTTTAGTTTTTCTGAAAACACTCGCAGAAAGGTTCTCAAAATTACAAAATTCAGGGAGGCAATTATCAAAGGAATGATTCACAAATATGCTGTTCAAGAAAACCAGGGTCCACGAGCACCACAATCACGAACAAACAGGCGACACAGACTTGCTGAAAATCACTGGAAATCCCCCAAAAAAGGCCAAAAGGACGCTGCGTAGAATGTTACAAATTCTATGGGAGGAAAGGCAAAGTTGTGGATGGAAAACGCAAATTTGCCGCACAAACTAACAATATTTGTTCCGTTTGCAACAATTTATTGTGTCTATAATGTTTCGAAAAGCTCCACTAATTATTTTCATAAAGTTATCTCTCGTTTCTGTTCATTTTCATTAGTTTTTTCATGCTTGTAAAACAATGATTATTAATACAAATAAATGATGATTTTGAAAAAAAAATGTGTTGTTTATTTTCACTCATACATAACTTTTAACATTTATAAGTCGCACACATAACCCACTCGTACCGAAAAAACCGCGGAGGCCAGACGAATCAGATTCTATAGTAAAAAGTATGAAAACGTGTTTCGTAGAAGACACACTGGCCTCGCACTAAAGCACTGCCCGTGTATCCAAATGGAAACACGCGGCCTCTCAACGAGACTCGCTGTGTATCCAAAAGGATACACATGACGCTCAACGTGTATTTATTGTACAGTATCAGTGAAAGTATTATCGCTGGTTTCTTTACCTATTTTCAATTAGTTTGCATCGCATTGTCATAGTCGAAAACTCGCACAACATATGACCCGGTAGCGACTCAACATCCGCCGGTAGTGCGGTGTCCGTGTACCGTAGTACATCTATCTATTGTTTTACGTGAACACACCAGTAAAGTTTTCAAATTAGGTACTAAATTTTGCCGCCGGCTGGCTTTGCTCGCGGCTTAGAAGGCTACCATATTTTTGTTGTGTCGACCCATACACCGGCCAAGTGCGTGTCGAACTCGCGCACCGAGGGTACCGTATCGCCATGTCATGGTCAGCGCCACTCACGCCATCTATGGCGTGTTTTATAAAATGCTTCATATTAGTTAAAATTCATGATTAGTTAAATGCTTCATACTCTTTTCGGTAGATGGAGCGCATACACTTTTTAGCTTCTTATATGGGGACGTGATTTTTTTTTATTTTTCTTATTTTTATTATTTGTTGTTATATCGGCCATAAGGTTTTAACTGATCAAATAATTTATTTGACTAAAATATACACAATACACAACAGCCTACAAAATACAACTATAAGTACACTAATACACTAAAACTAAATAAATAATAACACATATTCTGTGAAAATTTCAACGGGCTACCTATACGGTTCAAGAGATACAGCCCTCGGACAGACAGACAGACAGACAGACAGACGGCGTAGGCTTAGCAATAGGGGTACGACGGATACGGAAACCTAAAAACTATTCAAAATGTTGGCTGTACCTCGTTCGAGGAGAAGAAAGATATTTTATTGTATCGTGTGGGGTCGGTACTTAAAAAGAATAGCTCCACTGCATCTCACCCCGTGCACGTCGTTTAAGGGATAAGGACAAGATGCCGTGCATAAAGGCGACAGGATAGCCACCTCTCACCTCGGCGCGGTCCTTTCAGCGAGTCATGTAGTGTAGTAGGTGGGTCTTCGTGCCTTACTTGCCTTACTTGTCCAAATACTTTGCTGAACGTGGTGGTCGATGTTGTGCTGTAATTTACAAGAGTACTTGCAGCACAACACCGATTACTGTGCTCACCCCGATTGTCGGGATACAACGTGTGGTAATGTAGGTATGTATGTATAAAATATTTTATTATTGAAGTGACAAAACATTGACAAGAAAGTTTTTTCTTAATTTTCTAAGGTAACACCTGTTTTCACATGCATAGCGTTTCCCAGTGGGGTAGGCAGACACAACTGATCTCCACGTGCCATGATCCTGGCACACCTCTGCCGCCTCTTCCACTCTCATGATGTTCTTCATAAATGCTTGTCGGTTACGGGTACTACGCACTTGACCCTTTTTGAGCACATGCCCGATGTGGTCTGGGTACGTGCGTCTGGGCCGACCCTTCCCGGCTCTTCTAATCACATACGCTCAATAAATTATTACCTCTGCTAAATCAGTTAAGCAGTTTTCGAGTTCACTCGTTACAATTTGGGCAGTAGCCTACACATCAGTAAGCCGGGCAGCCAACACAGTGGAGACAGAGAGAGGACGCTGGCATATCTCCACAGTTGTACACCTACACCTGCTGCTTCCCCATTCTGAGCAGTATAAATTTTAAGTCCCTTCCCTTACCCATTACTAGGTGGTAGACTCAAATAGTAGCCGACTGGGTTGGTACCACCGTATTTGATGATAGCAGCCTCGGCTGTGTTCTTCTCTAGTCCAGTATGACCAGCAATCCAAAGAGATGTCTCCGCTATGGCACCTGCCTTCTTGGTAGGGATATTGGCTGGGCGGAGAGTGTGCTAAGCGGCGAGTGGCCGAGTGGTTTAGGCAGCGGCTTCTCATGCGAGAGGTTCGAGGTTCGAATCCGGTCGGCGTGTACCAATGAGTTTTTTCTGACGAAAAAATTTACGTGCATACCTACACCTGCGCTGCTTAGCCATTCGGAACCGGTGTAAAACTGTAGGTCCCTTCCCTTGCCCCTAACTAGGTGGTAGGCTCAAATTGTAGCCGACTGGGTTGGTACCACCATATTTGATGAAAGATGGCCGCATAGCAGCCTCGGCTGTGTTCTACTAGTCCAGTATAACCAGCAATCCAAAGTAAAGTCTCCGGTATGGCATCTGCCTTCTTGGTAGAGATATTGGGTGGTCGGAGCATATGCTTTGGTCCCTCTGAGTCAGCCACCCATACCATATTACATAAAAAAAAAGAAAACAATCATACAGACAGAAGTTGTCATTTATAGTGGTAGAGAGATTTATCGTCAGCTGGTTCACTCCTTCCTTATACGCATAACGGGCCACTTTCCGGCGTAACAGATGGTTGATAGTGGATATGGGTTTTTGGGTGTCTGGGCCTAGCATTGTTTTATTGTTAAAAACCAAATTAAAACCAGACGAGGCTTAGAGAAATTGCACGGATACAAAGTAATGACGCACAGCTGTGAAAGTGAATAGTTAAAAAGTTAAATTACAAATTAAAAAAACTTCCGACTCTTTAAAAGTCAAAAATAAGTTCCGTTTACTTAAACGAGTCGCGCAGCTCTGAGTTTTTATATTTTATTCACTTATCGGTCCCCCGACTCAAAAATAATTTTTATTAATTGAGTTAATAATTACAGAGTCTCTTAAACCATTTAATAGAAAATTAACAATTACTTTTAATGAAAAGAATTAGTTAATTTATAACATAAATATGTCAAATTTAAATTATTATCTTAAATAATATTCGCAATATAAGTCAGTAAATGAAAATTATTTTAAAATTTTTTAGTGTCGGGGTTTTTTTAAATTTTTAATTTAACCTTCATTTCAAGCTTTTTTTTACACCGCATCTAAATCGATCCATCCGTGAAAGGTAATTTTATTATTACTTCATAATTACTTTATTACTTGATCACTAACATAGCTAAGAACCATCCCGGTTTAACCAGCTTTCTAAAAAAAACCGCATCCAAATCGGTCCATCCGTTTAGGAGCTACGATGCCACAGACAGACAGACAGATACACACGTTAAACTTATAACATCCCTCTTTTTGCGTCTTGGGTTAAAACATTTAAAAAACCCCCGACCCTTTTCAAGTCAAAAGAAATTATTTTTTACTGTTTAACGGTCGGGGGTTTTTAAAATTTGTAATTTACCTTTTATTTCAGGCTTTTTAAAAAAAACCGCATGCAAATCAGTCCACTTTGTAAAATAATTATTTTTTTATTTCTTAATTACTTGATTACAATAGCAGAATACAAATACTATAAGCAAAATACAATAAATAATAGCTAAGAACCCGACTAAACAAGCTTCCTAATAAAAAAAACCCGCATCCAAATCGGTCCATCCGTTTGGGAGCTACGATGCCATAGGCAGACTCACACATACACACACACGTCAAACTTATAACAAACACCCCTCCGTTTTTTGCGTCGGGGGTTAAAAAATAATTTAGAATTCACTCAATGAAGATAGGCCGAAACTGCTATGCAGGGAAGTCTTTTCCGTAAGGGCACATGGGGCATGGGGCAAGCACGAGCACAGGGCCCCCAGCTCGATGAGGACTCCAAAGTTTCGATTTAGCCGTTTACACCGAAAAAGGATCCGACTGATATCTACCACCATACTGGATGTAAGATGGCCGCATAGCTGCCTCGGCTGTGTTCTCCTCTAGTCCAGTATAGCCAGCATACCAAAGAGAAGTCTCCGGTATGGCACCTACCTTCTCGGAAGTGATATTGGCTGCTCGGAGCATGTGCTCTAGCCCCTTTGACACAGCCACCCATAACGGATTACATAAAAAAAAGAATCATTAAAATCGGTTGAGAATTGGCGGAGAAATCGAGTAACATACACACACAAAAAAAAAAACATACAGACGAATTGAGAACCGCCTCCTTTTTGAAAGTCGGTTGCAAACAAAAAAAAATAACGTTTCAAGCTGCAAAGACGTTAGCGAGAGTTACTGTGTTCAAATCCGTTGGTATGAGTGAACGAAATTCTCTTTCCGAGTTTGATGAATTAGTGCATTCCAGCTGTCATGTCGTGAAGAAGAGTTCTATGGTTCGCATTCCATGTCAACCGGCACGTCCGTACCGTGTGTGGCCGGTACTTTAAAAGAATAGCCCCACTGCATCTCTCCCCATGTATGTCGTAAAAGCCGACTAAGGGATATGACTCCCTTCTTATATTACTGGGTGGTAGGGTTTAACCCGCCCGGGTTGGTACCACCGCACTGAATGAAAGGTCGGTCGAAACGGCTATGTAAATAGTTTGTGTTTTCCGTCCAGTTCAGTGTAGCCGGCACGACCGAAGGGAAGCACTGACGTGGCACCAAGTTCACCCGGTGTTATGGGCTGACATCACGAATGTTGTAGGTGATGTAGCCAACCGTGTCAGTTTCCATAAAAAAAAAAAAAAAAGTCCCTTTCATAACTAACTGTTCTTCAGAAATCTTATGAAATTCATATCGCAACAACCGACTGATGTTAATTTATATTGCTGGAACACAAATTAGGCGTTTATTGTTAAATTAAAGTTAATGCTTAATATGAGGCCGTATAAGCCAGCGGCGACTCCTCTCAGTTGGCGAGGTTGGCGCCGCCAAACCAAATAAAATGAATGACACCATTAATACAGAAGTATCAGGCTAAAATAAATGTGAAAAAATTTCGGAGTTATATTATTTATGTCATATAATCCACGATTAATAAGATAAAACGTCAATCCCGTACCCGTTACATAATTTGAAATTTCGCGCGCGTCAAACGCGGGCGACGACGAATGACGACACATCAAGGCATTCATTGGCCGGTTGGCTACATTTTGAAGCGCCATCGTATTCCATACAAGGCGGAAGCGACCGATGTCCCCCCCGTCCCGCGCGGACCCGCTGATCAGCCCTTCGAGTTGGCGCAGCGGGGAGTGCATTTAGTGACGCGGTAGCGAGTAGAGGCGAGCTAGCGAGCGAGCTAGGTGTGTGTGTTGCGTGTGCGGGTGTGTGCGCGCTGCGTCCACACGACGAGTATTCTTGTGCTGTGCGAAGTGCGATGCGATGCGACTAGCGAGCTAGGCTAGGTGTGTTGTGTGCGCGTGTGTGTGCGCATTGGCTCGCGAGTTGATAGCTGCATAAATATTCCGTTATGTAGGTATGGACTTTGTATGGATGAATCCTGTGCAGTGTTGTTAAATTTAAAGTGATTTATTGGTAATTATAATGGCAAACTCCTACCGAGCTATCTACGGAGCACTCAAGGACAAGAGAGACTCAGTAATTTGGCACTCTTACATATCTGTGGAAAAGGAGTTGCTAACAAAATTGAGGAAGAAAGAAGATTTTCACGATCGAGTCATCGAAAATTTCTTGTCTGTGGAACGAAGAGTGGACTTCATGTACAAATAAAATGTAACAATTAAGCTTGTATGCCTGTCTCGTCGTCGTCGTGCCAGAGGAGACGTCGCTGTTGTCGGCTGCAACTCGACAGCTTTGACACAACCAGTAGGTACCTATCTACAGACAAATAAATCGTAAGTGAGCAAAATAAATCATTTAAACTAAATATTATAAACTATCCATATCGTAATCGTCTTTCAGTTTTTGAACTCATTGTGGTAGAAATAAATTAACGCGTAGGTACCTAAGTTATGAAATTATGAAAAACAAAAAATCCTTAGCCAGAGCCAACCCAATATTCAGGACCAGGAGTCGCCGCTGGTATAAGCCTATCAGTAATCACAGGTGGAACGCACAAAAATAAACTATTTATTTATTTATTTATTTACTAGCTGTGCCCGCGGCTCCGGTCGCGGTAAAGTCATAATATCAAATCCGATTTCAATCGGAAATTTAAATTGAATTTTCTCCAAATGTGTTCGCTTTCGGCCCCACTGTTCAGTTCATATGTATAATGGCGTGATGATATATTGCCTATATCCTTGCAGAGATACGCTGTATTACATAGTTATAAACGGGACGTAAATAGATTGAGTCTTTCTTGACTTATAAATAAGCGATCATACAGAGGGCGGAAGTTGGATTAAGTCAATGGTCGAACGTTAGTAAGTTTGGCTATGTTTTAGATTCCAAGTAAAAAAACATAGGTTCCCTTACCTTACCTCCATTACCTTACTAGGTGATAGCGTTGCTCCGGATTAACACCACCGCACAGAATGGAAGGTCGTTCTAAGCGGCTACGTTCGTTTTTCCTGTTCAGTTCAGTGTTAGTCGGTCGGTACGCGTGATCAAAGGAAAGCATTGACATGACATCTAGTTCAGTAAAGCTTGGTGGGCTGACATCATGGATGTAGTAGGTGATGTAGTCAAACGTATACTACCGCTAGTTCTTTCGTGAATTCGAACAATTAGTTAGCCGGGAACTCGTTGACATGGACCGGCCCATATTGCCCCCACTGTCGGTGTTACATGCAGCTCTCGAAAGTTCGAATTTTCGGTTACAAAATTTTTATGGAATGACCCCCGAACCAGATTGTGAGACGTTCATCGAATTCACGTACACATAAAAATACGACAAAAACATGACCGTATTTTTGTTGCCAGTTGATTTAATAAAACATCACATCACACACAGTTGCATCTACTTTTAGTTAATTCTATTATTAGTGCCTAAAATTTTGCTACAAGCACAATTTAAACCAACATACAAGCTGTAGCTGTAGTCTTTCGACTTGAAATGAATAAACACACAAGACTTTGCAATATTTATTATACAACACACATAGTTCTGTTCTCTTCCAGTTTATTAAACTTAACATTATAAAATCACTAATTACAATTAAAGTAGGTAAACAACTAAATTTGTTAATGGTTCTAAGGACTTAAATCGACGCATCATTTCAAACACCATGCCATTTTGCTCCTGGAAGAAAACATAATAATGATAGGTATTATATGTGCACAGACGACCTAAAAACCGGCCAAGTGCGAGTCGGACTCGCGCACCGAGGGTTTCGTACCGCCTCGTAATTGGCCGGTTTGTATTATTTTATTATCAAGTTAAATAAAAAAAAAACCCCGAAACATCAACAACCCTTAAAAAGTAAAAAATAATTTCAATTACTTAAAGGCGTCGGGGGGCCGCTAAGTAAATAACCGCGCAGCTCTGATTTTATTTTATGTACTTAGCTGTGCCCCGACACCTTCAAGTAACTAAACGAAAATATTTTTTTACTTTTTAAGGAATGTTGTTATGTCGAGAGTTGTTGAAATTTGTAATTTAACTTTTACGTTAAAATTTGAACCAGGTTCAACCTATTATGGTTCAAAAGATACAGCCCATCAAGCGTAAAACAGATCGATTTTGTAAGGATCCGTCAGCGTTGCTGGCTATGGAATACGGAATCCTAAAAAAAACGGTCCAGTGTAGAGTTGTAAAGATGCCGTTTTTTGCACTTTGATACGGATTTATTTGACTTAGGTACCGTGAAAAACGGAAAAATACGAAACGTATTTTCATATGAAATACTTGCTCTTTTCGCATTTTATTCCTGTTCTTTGCTTGAAACCAAAAAGTGAGTAGGTAACCAAAGTTCGCATCGAACACCGTAAAACACGGAAAGATTCAACAGGAAAAGGGAATAGAGTCGCGAACAGCTCTATCGCAGAGAAGCCTATCATTTAAAAATTATGTAGGTACTCACAATACTTCTTTGTTTTAATTCAACTATTTATCTATGCCGTAACATAATTTCATAACATTTAATTATACGGTATTGTTTACCTTTAGTAAATTGGTTGGTTAACTACTCAATAAATAGGAATATCTTATAATATCATACCTAATCATAAAACATATTTACTTACTTGCCTAACTCAAATAGGTATCAGATCGATGGTCTACCTGCGTGTGATTTCCGTGCTGATGCTGACTAATGCCAGTTAAACTTTATTTATGTGATGACTGATGAGATGACAGATTAGCTGTCACATTTCCATCAATACTAAAGTCGCGTAAAAGAAGAAGATGATTATGTATGACATTTCCGATTTCAAAATAATCATAGAAAAATAATATACCAAATAATCATTATTAAACTTTAAAACAATCGTTTCCATTAATATTCTGTTCTGAACTTGTATAGCATGCATGCGTGCAACAAACCTAAAGTTCTAATGTCACTTGAATTTGACTCTTAAAATGAATGTTTTAGGTACTAAAATACGGCAGCACCGTGATTTGCCGACAAAGGAATGGGCTTAACGCGCGGTTTTCTTTAAAGACGCGCGGCTTCCTTTGAAGGCGCGCGGCTTCCTTTGAAGGGAAACAGAGAGCGGTGCCGACTGCCGCGTAGCATGCAATTTTGTGTTCTATGTATATCTGTCTAAGAATCATATTGCAATTACTTGTGAAGGCACGAAGCAAGAAGTCCATTTCGTCAAGCTAAGATGAACCTAATAATTAAGACAAGATGATCTAAAATTCGCTGTACTTTTGAAGCGTTGACGCCGGCCGCTGTTGAACCTACGTAAAATATATTATTTTTTACGTAGGTCCGGTTCGACAGTGCAATTTTATTTTTCATTCGTTTCTCGTCTGTCTTTACGTTCGGGCGGTTCGAGCACGTTTGTATTTGTATTGTAGCACTCACGTCACGACTACCAACCCAGTCGGCTGCAATTTGAGCCTACCACCTAGTAAGGGGCAATCTTTGTTTTAATTTGTGTTTTATAGGGTTCCGTATCCGTCTGTCTGTCTGTTTGTCCGTCTGACCCCGTGAAAATTTTCACATAATAGGTATGTTTTATTATCAGGGATCGGAATTAGGTAGAGTGATTTGGTACCAAAGTAGTTATAGTTCGCGAGAGGATATAATATGGAGTTGTTAAAACCAGCACTTTGTATGGGAATTCTGAAAATTTCCTGGGAAATTTCCGGGACTGGATTTTTCTTCGGGATCGTATTTATTGACTAAATACAAGTTTCTTTTGTTCTTAGATGATTTTCTCTAGAGTGGCCGCTTATGGAGATATAATTTTTTTCATAAATTTTTATATCTACTCAATTTACAGGAAAACAGATGTGATAAAATAATCTAAGAGTGTATCGAACTGCTTACAAAACAAGACCTAATTTGTTGTACCATCATTGGTTCTCGGTTTATTGCTCGCCGCGATTCTGAATTATCCAAGGACAGCATTTGTATGGAAAGCTCCGCCCCCTTTCCTGATTTAATTTCTCGAATGTTGATATTTTTTCGCCTGAATCTTATTTATAGACGAAATATAAGACACTTTTATTCTTGCACGTTTTTGAAAAAAATCGATATTTCCGAAGAAAAAAAAATCTAAAATATTTTTTTTCCAAAATGTTCTCGATTGCTAATGTTGTTGTTGTTCTCCTGAATCTTATTTCTAGATGAAATGCGAATCTGTAGTTTCAATCATTTAAATTATTTTCAGAATCATTTTAAAAAAGTGGCCGCCGTTTTGAACTTTTTAGTTACTGGACCAATTGCTTTAAAATCGCTATCTGGGTGTGGGCTCTGAATACGAATCTGTAGTAAAAATTTAAAACAAGTTGCCGCCATTTTGAACTTTTTAGTTACTGGACCGATTGCTTTCAAAATCGATATCTGGGTGTATGTGTGGACCCTGAATACGAATCTGTTGTCAACATTTATAAAAAGTGGCCGCCATTTTTAACTTTTTAGTTACTGTACCGATTGCTTTCAAAATCTATATTTGGGTGTTTCTGTGGGCTCTGAATACGAATTTCAGTTTTTTACTACAAATTCATATTCAGAGCCCACACAGACACCCAGATATCGATTTTGAAAGCAATCGGTCCAATAACTAATAAGTTCAAAATGGCGGCCACTTTTTGAAATGTTTACTACAGATTCGTATTTCGTCTAGAAATAAATTCAGGCGAAAAAACATCAACATTCGAGAAAATATGAAAAAATAAGTTGTTTTATTTTTCTCTCCGGAAATATCGACTTAAGTGAAAAACGTGTAAGAATAAAAGTATCTTATATTTCGTTTAGAAATAAGAATCCGCCAAGAAAACATCAGCAATCGAGAACATTTTGGAAAAAAAAATTTTTGATTTTTTTTTTCTCCGGAAATATCGATTTTATTGAAAAATGTCTAAGAATAAGAGTGTCTTATATTTCGTCTAGTAATAAGATTCAGGCGAAAAAATATCAAAATTCGAGAAATTAAATCAGGAAAGGGGGCGGAGCTTTCATCGCGGCGAAAATTTCATCCAATATTGGTATCATGCATGAAAGAAACGGAAAAACCCCGTGTTTTTCGTTTTATTCAAAATGTATTTGTCGGTATTTTTCTGCCTTTACAACACTAGTCCAGTGCAAGTTTTACTCGCGCACGGTGGGTTCCGTAGGTCCGTTAGACCTGTCAAAAAACCATATCCGTCTATCCTTTGTCTTTCTACAATGCAAAATATAAAAACCTGTGGGCCATTTATTATTCAGTAGCGTGACTAATCGATTCTTAGCACGTTTTCTTTTATGGTGACTCCCTTAATTTTTTACTTTTAGCTTTTATTTATTATTTGTTGGCACATTCGCCTAATAACACATATTCTATGAACATTTCAACCGGCTACCTTTTACGGTTCAAAAGATACAGCCCTCGGACGGACGGACAGGCAGACAGACAGACGACATAGGTTTAGTAATAGGTTTCATTATGGATACGGATACCTAAAAATCGTCTTCGTAATTTATACGAAGCTTTTTTTTATGGAAACTGACAAGGTTGGCTACAGCACCTACAACATCCGTGATGTCAAGCCCATAACACCGGGTGAACTAGGTGCCATGTCAGTGATTCCCTTCGGTCGCGCCGGCTACACTGAACTGGACGGAAAACACAAACTATTTAGCCATTTCGACCGATGTTTCATTCAGTGCGGTGGTACCAACCCGGGCGGACCTAGTGAGCTAAGAAGGGAAGGGACCTACAGTTTTACGTGGAATCCGAACCACGGTTAGGGTTTCCTATGGATACTGAACCCTAAAAAGAAAGGAAATGAAAAATGTTACATACCTCAGATACTTCCTAAGGTATCCTCCGCTGCACGACGACCAGACATTACTGACATTATTCCTGTTGAACCTGGATGCCATGATGTAGCCTTCGGAAGGGCACCCGTTCTCACCGCCCCCGTCGTGGTGGATGCCGAGGCTGAAAATGAAAAGCTGATTTTTATAAGATAATCCTGCGCTCAGGTTAGGTTCAGAAACTCACACTATGTGACAAACTAAACCTAAAAAAAATCTTACTACTTGTCCATTCGGGATTAACGGATTTTTAAAAAAAAATTTTTTATGGAAACTGACACGTTTGGCTACATCACCTACAACATCCGTGATGTTAGCCCGGGTGAACTTGGTGCCACGTCAGTGCTTCCCTTCGGTAGTGCCGGCTACATGGAACTGGACGGAAAACACAAACTATTTACATTAGCCGTTTCGACCGAACTTTCATTCAGTGCGGTGGTAGCAATCCGTGCGGGTTAAACCCTACCGCCTAGTAATATAAGAAGGGAGTCATATCCCTTAGGGAGAGATGCAGTGGGGCTATTCTTTTAGAGTACCGGCCCCTCGACCGGCTCCACACACGGTACAATACTTCAGCTATTGACCTCACACTGACGGAGATGGTACAACATTAAGTATCCAGTGACGGTGAAGTTTCTTACCGGTTCTTCTTCGTGGGTGTAATCCACGAGTCAAATCAAAAGTGTAATCGAACCGGGTAGAACAAATTGTGACAATTTCGAGTGCAATCTAACTGGCATATGAATGAACAATAAACATTGTCACCTCGGTAGCTCAGTGGTGCAGACAGTCGACTGTCGCTATTGATTGTTAAGCAACGCTGGGCGCGGTCAGTCCTTGGATGGGTGACCGCTCGACCGTTGGAGGCTGACCGTGGTTCGGATTCCACGTTAAACTGTAGGTCCCTTCCCTTCTTACCTTACTAGGGTAGGGTTCAACCCGCCCGGATTGGTACCACCGCACTGAATGAAACGTCGGTCGAAACGGCTATGTAAATAGTTTGTGTTTTCCGTCCAGTTCAGTGTAGCCGGCACGATCGAAGCGAAGCGCTGACATGGCACCTAGTTAACCCGGTGTTATGGGCTGACATCACGGATGTTGTAGGTGATATAGCCAACAGTGTCAGTCTACATAAAAAAAAAAAAAAAATAACAATGTAATGGTACCTGTGACTAATTTCGTGCGCTAGTATGTGCACCAGATTGCTCGAAGAGCCTTCAGCAACGGTGCAGCTCTTTTTCAAATTGCACATACCGTTCCTGTAGCTTCGGGCTGTAATGAAAGAAGAACAAGGCCATGGCTTAAAAACAAATATAAAAACCTAATTTGACGACAGTACCTGCAAGTTCACTTGGCAAACCTAAACTATTTTAATGAGAAAAAATAACTGTTCTCTAAAGATTAACATACCTCATGCATGATGTATCCCGACAATCGGGATAAGAAGAGTAATCGGTGTTGTGCTGCAAGGACTCCGGTAAATAACAGCACAGCATCGACCACTACGTTTAGCAAATTATTAGGACAAGATAACTATCAAGCAACATATAAGGCACGAAAACCCACCTGCTCTATGATCCAGTGGAAGGAGTGTGCCAAGGTGAGAGGTGGCTACCCTGTCGTCATTTATAATGGCATATTGTCCTCATCCCTTAGTCACCTTTTGCGACATGTACGGCTTGAGATGCAGTTGGGGCTATTCTTTTTGACTACCGGCCCCACACGGTACAGAAGATTTAAGAACAGATGAAATCATATACACGTACCTTCGTTGCCAACAACTTTGGTCCCATTCTTGTTGAAATAGTACAGATCCAAGCCAGTCAGCAGAATAGAGTACCACGTGTTGTCTCTCTCCTTCTTCGTCGCTTGCCAGTTGCAATATCTATTCAGGTACATCGACGCGTGTGGCGTCGTCTGTAAAACTTTTGAATTGTTCTTCAAGAAGTTTATGTCCAATGCTTCTATGATTATCTTCTGTCCGAGGGACGGATCCAGAAATATTCTGTTAATTTCTTTCACCGTTGTTCTTATGTAATGTTTCAATACTCTTCTTGCGTGTTTTCCGTATTTTTGTACATTCTTCATTAGCAATACGTTGTCGATGTTTATAATGACCGGAATTGTGATCTCCGGATTCGATTCTTTCGCTATGTAGTTGATTAAATTCATCAATTTGACTGATTTGTCAATTTTTCGATGAGGAAACATTTTCTTTGCCTGAAAATAATACCGAATTGTGAACAATGGTAACGATAATATTCATTTATGATCGGCTTACCGGCGCGATTGTAGCGACGAGCGCATCGCTGTAGCTCGACATTTTGAGTCCTCTATGACAGCCGTTCTCAAGAGGTCATGTTCGTGTTTTTAGCACCTAGTTCACCCGGTGTTATGGGCTGACATCATGAATGTTGTAGGTGTAGTAGGCAACCGTACCAGTTTCCATAAAAAAAATTCTGCTCCGGCAGCAAACATGTCACTGATAGGAGCCAGGGTGCTTCTCAATTATTGTAGTGGTGTTTAGGTACTTCCTCCGAATTAGCTGCGTTCCTTGCTTCATCGGACTCTAGATGGCCGTCCTTTCTGTCCTCTGTTGACTGCAGTGTAGCCAGTACCGGCTTCTTAAAAAACTTCAACCGCGAAGATGAGTCTTCGCGGTTGAAGTTTTTTTAATTTTTTTTATGGAAACTGACACGGTTGGCTACATCACCTACAACTTCCGTGATGTCAGCCCATAACACCGGGTGAACTTGGTGCCACGTCAGTGCTTCCCTTCGGTCGTGCCGGCTACACTGAACTGGACGGTAAACACGAACTATTTACATAGCAGTTTCGACCGACCTTTCATTCAGTGCGGTGGTACCACCCCGGGCGGGTTTAACTCTACCACCTAGTAATATAAGAAGGGAGTCATATCCCTTAGTCGCCTTTTACGACATACACGGGGAGAGATACAGTGGGGCTATTCTTTTAAAGTACCGGCCCCACACGGTACGAAGTTCTTGTGTTTAGCGATTTCTAGCGGACATGTCCTCTTGAGAACGGCTGCCATAGAGGACTCGAAACGTCGAGCTGAAGCGATGCGCTCGATACAATCGCGCCGGTAAGCCGATCATCAAAGATTTAAATCGATAGATGGGGCATAGTCTAACATGGCGCACTACAGACAATGTCACCAATGAAATGGCCGCATGCGGCGACTTCGCATCAGTCGCAGCACCACGCGTGCGTTGAGAGGTTTCACAGAACGGAACGGAACGCGCCGATGAGCGAGTGCAGAGCGTTTTTTTTTTATGGAAACTGACACGGTTGGCTACATCACCTGCAACATCCGTGATGTCAGCCCATAATACCGCGTGAACTTGGTGCCACGTCAGTGCTTCCCTTCGGTCCCGCCGGCTACACTGAACTGGACGGAAAACACAAACTATTTACATAGCTGTTTCGACCGACCTTTCATTCAGTGCGGTGGTACCAACCCGGGCGGGTTAAACCGTACCACCTAGTAATATAAGAAGGGAGTTATATTCCTTAGTCGCCTTTTACGACCTACACGAGGAGAGATGCAGTGGGGCTATTCTTTTAAAGTACCGGCCCCACACGATACAAAGCGTCAGCGTTTTGTTAACACGAGGCAGATTTTGATGCGATTCTAGATGACTACTATAATACATGAAGTCAAACACACCGTTATGTATAATCGGTAACGAACTCTTAAGTGTTTTGCCCTATCTATCGATTTAAAAAATATTTGCCGATCATAAATAAATATTATTATGAGTGACGGTGCGGGACTAAAAAGTAATGGTAATGATATCATCGAAAGGCTAGGAACGAAAGTAAATAAGAATGATGTAATCGAAAGCTAGACTCGAGGCTATTGACGCAAGGTCAATATGTTTGAAGATAGAAAAAATTGTCTGTGTTGTGCGTCTGGCTAAATAAAGGAAGTGACACTCCGTCTCGGGTCAACGTATCGGCATCTTCATACTATAAAATGCGATGATAAATTGAGTGTAGTTATGCAGAAAACTATCAACCAACAATACTACCAAATTGAGATATTGAAGTTTTAACTTTATACGTTATTAATCCTTAGTTAGACAATCTAATATTAAATCAGAGGAGCCATTTGGTATCTTCAGTCTCTAGAACTACATTAACCATTAAATTCACTTGTTTTTTTTTTCATATCGTAAAGACACCAATTATGAACTTACATATGTCACTGTTTTTAATTTTTGTTGGTCGGTCATTTTCTGCATGACTGCATTTAATTTATTAATAGGCAAGGTTTAGAAAAAAATTAAAAAATAAAGCATTTGCCTGAAAACGGAGTTTTTGAAAACCATAAAAAGTTCAGAAACAAACTCAGTAACATTTAAAAATGACACGTTACACTTGAATTCGTTTGATTATTCCAACCATACAAGTCATACTAGTACCGCAGAGAAAAATTGTACCTACATAAACTCTAAACGTTGGGAACTAGTTGGTTTAAGTGGAATAAAAAAAAATCCCGCAAATTTGTTTCCAGATGTCGTCGATGTGATGATCGAACAGTGTATCAGGAATCGGCAGTGGGCTGGGCACGTCAGCCGAAGAGACGACGACCGTTGGAGTAACCGTATTGAGTACATTGACGGCTGTGGACAGGAAAACGGAATGTGGGAAGACCACCCACCAGGTGGGATGACGAAATCAAGTACGTCGGCGGAGAGCAGTGGTTTCGTACCGCTGAAGGTCGGGAGGACTGGAGGAAAATTGGAGAGGCGTATGTCCAGCAGTGGGCGCTTATCGCTGACTGACTGACTGACTGACTGACTGATAATCGAACTGGCAGTTGAAAACTTCCGGTGTGCAAACATCTATATACTGGGAGGGACCCCGAGGATTTTTCCAGATTTTTAAATTTTTGTATGAAAAAAAAAATACGGAAATTCGATTTGAGTGATAAAGATTTTTTCCTTCTAATAATGAGTACTTAGTCTATTCCTGAAGTTTCTCAAGCCTATCCTGAAACACCCTGTATAGATGATGAATGAATACTAAATAGGATATACAAAAATGTTTCAGAAAATGGTCTACATGTGAAATTTTTAAGAGAATTACCTGACGAGTGTTTTCACATTCCGTAACCATCATCAACCCCATGATGAACACAACTAATAACAATGAGTTTGTTACTTTAGCCATTTTTCGCAAGCTTTCACTACCTGAAAACCAAAAGGCACGATTTTGATAACGATCACAAAGTGATAACTACAAATTTTGCAAAAGAAAGTAATCTTCTTTAAATGTACAGCTAGCCAGCATTAGACGAACCAATCAGAAAGCATTATGAGCTAGTTTTTAGGTTCCCGTATCCCGTACGGACACCTACGCCGTCTGTCTGTCCGTCTCCGGAATGAATGGCTGAGTCGGAGGGGCCAAAGCACATGCTCCGATCAGCCAATATCACCTCCAAGAAGGTAGGCGCCATACCGGAGACTTCCCTGGATTGCTGGCTATACTGGACTAGACGAGAATACAGCCGAGGCTGCTATGCGGAAATCTTACATCTATTACGGTGGTACCAACCCAGTCGGCTACAATTTGAGCCTTTTTATTATCATTCTAGATTTGAGCCTAACATGTAGTAAAGAGCATGGGAAGGGAAGGGATCTACAGTTTTACACCGGTTCCGAACGGTGAAGCAGCAGGTGTAGGTATGCACGTACATTTTTTCTTTAGAAAAAATACACATTGGTACACGCCGACCGGATTCAAACTTCGGACCTCTCGCATGAGAAGGCGATGTCCAAAACCACTCGGCCATCCGCCGCTTAATCAATCAACTGGGACGTTTTTTCTTAGAAATCTAGCAAAATTTGTTTAAACAATACGTTATTGTGTGTCTATACGCTCTGTTTGAAGAATATAGGCATGAGGCTGCCTAGGATGTCATTGGTGTACAAAATACATTAGCAAGCAACAAAAAAGCAAACAAAATCGTTGGTGCCTTCTATGACATGATAATAGCTAATAGATCATTAACCCCCGACGCAACAGGAGGGGTGTTATAAGTTTGAGCCTTCGGCTGTCTGGGTGTCTGTTTGTATGTATGACTGTGTGTATGTCTGTGTGTTTGGCTGTGTGTGTCTGTCTGTGCCATCGTAGCTCCCAAACGGATGGGTCCATTTGGATTCGGTTTTTTTATTAGAATGCTGGTTTAACCAGGATCAGGCCAGCCGATTCGAAGATCATCGACACTTTTCATAATTGGTGAAGGAATCTCAGCTGTAAAATGGAGATTTATTACACTTTCACTCGTCGCCTTTAAAGTAATCAAATTAAGTCTCTTATGAAATAAAAGTTAAATTACAAATTTTTTAAAACATCAGCAACCCTTAAAAAGTCTAAAATAATATCCGTTTTAGTGAACCGCTAAGTAAATACAAAAGTAACTGAATGGAAATACTTCTTTTAATTTTTTCTAACATAATTTTTATACATCTCTAAGGTTGAAAGTATCGGGAAAAACATTCGCTGGCAGACAATTCCACACTCGTATAATGTTGCCGACCTTTTTGTACCTTATTTTATCGAAAAATGGTGTACATTAAAAAATAAATACAAATATACAAATACAATTCCACACCCTAGTGGCGCGACGATGGGTTCTCAAAAGCCTTCCAATGTCATAAACAAAAGGGTATTCATTTTCTCTACGGCGAGTGCGCGAAGATAGGTTGGATGATAAGGAATGATTCTACCTGTAGAACAGACTGAATGACCCTAAAATTTGAGGGCAACGTCGCGCGCTTTCGATCGGACCATAGGTGGATAATCTCGGACAGAAGAAAGATGCTATTATTTCCGAGAGTTTTTACTATCAGACCGGGAGCCGGGAGATTATCAAAATTATACATGTGAATCTGGAAGAATCCTAGAGTTTTTAAGTTTTCTCTGTTATTAATTTCAGTTTGACGTCTGCTACAACGAACACCAGATCTCGGCTCCAGGAACTCCCGCAGTTACTGTAGAAGCCCGTGACGTAGCGGGCTAAACGTCGACGTATACAAGTCTTCAGTACCTACTGTTAATCGGTAAACTTAAAATGAGTAGAATCCAGATTTCCGGATGGGTTGGTAAGCCTACCTACAACGCGTCTGTAGCTCACATACCATCAGTGAGTTTGGGGTCTTCAACAAGTCCGACAGCTCGGCGCTGTATTGGGTCCATAAGGACGCCAACAGATACTGGGGACTGCCTTCCCAAATGTGGATAAAGTACTCCGCAGGATCTGAGATCCTTAGATGAGATAATCGCGCTACTATCTCGGCTTGCGGTGAAAGCTCCAGAGATGGAACTTTGGATATTCACTTCTTTTATTTCATTGTAATCGGTAAAGCTTTCAATTCGATGTTAAATAATGTGCTAAACCAAAGCCGTTAAATCAGAAGTGTATGGAAATATATATATCTACATACTTTATTTTTATTCTCAACGAGATCTTCAATTGTGGATTTGACCTCTTCCGTAATTTCTGACCCACTAACGAATAGAACGCCGCCTACTGTCACTGTTATACAACCACTAGCTTGTGAGGCGTCAGCATTAGTTACTCACTTTTCTGTTAGTAAGTACTCGTGCTGTTTTATGACTGACAAATATTTATAATTTTGGGCTGTTGCATTGTAAAAATCCGCGGAATTTTATTTTTTTTTTCACAGCATTGACCTTGTTTTGGTGTGCAGCAGAATCAAAAGAGTTCGTCGACAAGCTGGACGATATGCTTGTCGACAAACCTGGTGACCCACGTGCCGAGGCTCATCTCGTAGGACCAATTAGCCTCGAGATTCAGAGGGGCACCGCAGCCGCAGAGTGCTGGGTACAGCTGGGGTGACGGTCGGATTAATAATATAATATATAAATATTTATAAATAAATAAATAAACCATTTATTTCACACATTATTACATGTTACAAACAATTGAACTATGATAAGACTTAAAATGAGTGAAAAAGGATGTAGGCACAGATTTTACAATGTTATGACCACGGGACATAACATTGTTTCTGATTTTAAGCCTACCCTAGTAAACAAAATTTATTTAAGAGTCGAAGAACAACAATATACAGGGTGTCCCACTTATAGTGGTCCAAAAATTTTTTTTAGATGGAGGACATCATGTTGATTCATTTAAAAAAAACATTAGTTCCGCGAAAATCAATAGTTTAGAAGTTATTATTTTTTTTAACTTTTTTTTTAATTTCTCTATTTTAGTCACATAAACCGCTCTAGTTGGATATCTATTCCACAAAATCGAATAAAATTTGGTATGAAAGTAGAGGAGACATGTAGCTAGAAGGTAATGAATCGTTTTTAGGTTTACTCCTGGACTGTACTGTTGTTATATTATTGATTTTAAAAATTAAGGTAATCTTCACTTTTTATTGTAGTGACTTTGTACAAATGATGTTTATTTTGAATATGTTACAATTGTAACACCACTAAAATTTTTGGTCTGGAGAATTGTGATATGTATAGGTAGTTTTTAAGGGTATGGGCAAATCTTCTGTATCACATTTTTTTTTCACAGTGATTTTTCAAAAATTTATCAATTTTAATGTAAACTGAACAAAAATTCGCTGAAAGGGCTATAGCAACAGTACAGTCTAGGAGTAAACCTAAAATCTATTCATTACGTACTAGCTACATGTCTCCTCTACTTTCATACCAAATTGTATTCGATTTTGTGGAATAGATATCCAACTAGAGCGGTTTATGTGACTAAAATAGAGAAATTTCAAAAAAAGTTTAAAAAAATCATAACTTCTAAACTATTGATTTTCGCGGAACTAATGTTTTTTTTAAATGAGTCAAAAAGATGTCCTCCATCTAAAAAAAAATTTTGGACCACTATAACTGGGCCACCCTGTATAAAGAAGAAAAAAAATATCCTAACATAAAGGTAACCAATAATAACGATAACCGATGAACAACATTATACGAGCAACAACAAATTGAAAGAAGGAAGAGAGAAAAAAAAGGATATAATAATACATGATCTTAACCAAATTATTTAAACTGTATTTTGTGAAATGTATGTGTATAAGTAATATATTATCATCTTATGTTTGTGTATAACGTGAGTATTTATAGTGTATTTATGATGTATGTATTTAATCTTATTTAAGTTTTTATTTATATCATTTTAAGTTTATTTAGTTTAGTTTTACTTTATTTAGGTATTGTGTGTTTGTCTGATCTTAGAAATTGCAATTGTAAATCTAACTCACGAAAAATATACATAATTTCATTTAACGTTTGGGGGCATTATCATTAAACGAAACAAGCAATAAATTTACGAATCATTATTATTAAACTTTAAATTTATATTGAATTAATTAAATTGGCCCCCCCGGCTAGGTCTAGGTGGAAAGACGTCCTAAAAAGGTGGCCGGGAGTGGATGCATGAGAAGAGCGAGAGACCGCGTGTGCTGGCGTGCCTTGGGAGAGGCTGATTATGTACCTACTTAAATAATGCAAAATAGAAATAAATACTTTACTGTTAAATTTTTTTAAAGATGCAAGCACGATATCTCTATCTCTGTCTCTATCTCTGTCTCTGTCTCTGTCTCTGTCTCTGTCTCTGTCTCTATCTCTATATCTGTCTCTGTCTCTGTCTCTGTATCTGTCTCTGTCTCTGTCTCTGTCTCTGTCTCTGTCTCTGTCTCTGTCTCTGTCTCTGTCTCTGTCTCTGTCTCTGTCTCTGTCTCTGTCTCTGTCTCTGTCTCTGTCTCTGTCTCTGTCTCTGTCTCTGTCTCTATCTCTATCTCTATCTCTCTATCTCTCTATCTCTATCTCTAATAATAGGGAACGTCTGTCTGTATGTTAGAGGAAAACTCCAGAACCACTGAACAGAATTTAGATTTTTAGCAAAATTTTATTAATTTCCATTGCACGTAGTAATTTAAATAAGCTTTTATACGTACCTTTATTTTAACAAAACTCCTAATAAAAACAATTTGGCACCTTGAACAAATTCGCTAACTGACATAATATTTCACACATTATATTTTGTCGAATCCTTGCACCGAACTGAATGTCAATGGTAGCAGGAGGCGATTCATATAAGCGTGATGTAATTTCGTGTTTATCACCACAATAGTGCAGTTCCTATACGCGCTGTACGCTGCTGTCAAGATAAAATGAACACTGAATTTATTACGTAGCTATTTATAAATGGGGAAATTACGAAATTACGGGAAATTTGTACCGTGTGGGGTCGGTACTTAAAAAGAATAGCCCCACTGCATCTCTCCCCGTCGCATGTCGTAAAAGTCGACTAAGGGATAAGAAAATTCGTCAGCCTCGGTAGCTCAGTGGCGCGGTTGGTTAGTCAACTGTTATTAAGCAACGCTGAGCGCGGTCAGTGATTGGATGGGTGACCGCTCGACCGTTGGATGCTGACCGTGGTTCGGATTCCACGTTAAACTGTAGGTCCCTTCCCTTCTTACCTTACTAGGTGGTAGGGTTTATCCCGGCCGGGTTGGTACCATCGCACTGAACGAAACGTCGGTCGAAACGGATATGTAAATAGTTCGTGTTTTCCGTCCAGTTTAGTGAAGCCGACATGAAATGAAGGGAAGCACTGACATGGCACCTAGTTCACCCTGTGTTATGGGCTGACATCACGGATGTTGTAGGTGATGTAGCCAACCGTGTCAGGTTCCATAAAAAAAAAAAAAAACGAAAGTTTAATTTGTAATGCGTTTTCTCGATTTGGGTAATCCCAACCGCGGTACCTAACTATGTGAATAAATACCAGGTCAATACATTACTGCCTACCGCATACTTGAAAACTGGGAAAAAATCAAACTTCCTCGTCCAAGTTTTTTGGAACCTCAGCCATCGTTGGGTTTTGGCTGGACAATCTTCATCATCCCCGCCCAAGATCGCCTTGGTAGTAGTTGGGAGAGATGGTAGATTTGGTAGATGTATGGGGTATTAATATACATGCTGACGACGGCGCCACCTATCAAGTGCGAATTTAGTAGCGGATTATGAGCGGTCAAGAAAGGAAGCTATTTTGTATTTTCTCTCGATATACTGTAATGAAAAATTGTAAAAGGTGTGTGATGGACGATTCATGATTATATCTAAAACGGACTATCTGTGACTTTTATTTGGAAAGTGACATCAGAATGGTCAATAACATCAGAAGGGGTGTTTCAGGATAGGGTTTCGTAACTTCAGGGTTCGAAAGGGGTCCACATTTGAAGACGAAAAGCTCTGATACTTTTTCCCAGATTCGGTCATTTTATAGTACTTTTTGGTGAATATCGCTTCATCCAGATTTGGTGGATAGTTAGCGCCGGCCTTATTAAATAAAAATGACATCAAAAGAAAACGGGGCCCTGGAGCAGGTCATTGCACTCCCTAGACAAAGACAGAACTGTTGCCGAGACCGTTGCCATATCTCCCCATACTCATTGTCCAAAGAGTTTTATTACAATTTTCAATTTTTGCATGAAAACAAATAATACGAAATTTCGATTTGAGTGATAAGGATTTTTTTCTTCTAATAATGATCCTTTAACCTGGGAGTCTTCAAGCGTCGTATTAACGGGCTAGAGAGCCTAGCAACAGTCCGCAAATCTGCTGGCATGGCTCCTAACTGAGCGTGGTTTCGCGAGGAGAGGTGATTTTGGCTCTGTCGACTGCACCATTGGTCTCTCGGCACAGCCACCCATGCTGGATTACATAAAAAAAAAATGAGTACTTTCTATTACTGAAGTTTCTCAAGCCTATCCTGAAACACCCTGTATATGCACATATGTACGCCTGCCTGTTTTAATTTTAGTTTAATATCATTTTTATCTGATAGGTAGTTTTAGTTTATTTGGTATTTTTGATAGATGACTGTAAGTTGCTGGTAAATATTTAATTCTTGTTTTGAAATATAATTAGATAATATCATTTGAATTTGAAATAAAAAGTCAATAAAGACCTCATAATAACACATATATATATACACATACATATCTTACATACATACATACACACTTAGCACCTAGATTCTTATTTTCTAATCATACAATTTTGTATGACATATGCCTAACCTGAAATAATGACAGCTAAAATTTAATGTATGAATTCATAATACTTGAAGCTTTGAATATTAGGTCCCATTTGCGTAGCCGGAAAGCAAATTGTTGAGGGAGCTGCTGGGCAAGAGACTGCGCGAATCTTCTGGAAACAATACCGGCCGGTTTTTATTTTAATTAGCTTAATTTAGTTTTGGATTTAATTTATTAATTGTTTTAATAGTATTTTATTCTTATGTTCCTCTACAAGAACGTTTAAAGCTTTTGTACTGTTTATGTTTATGTTGTATTGTTTATTGTTTATTTAGCATGTGTCGGCAGAACACTGCGCTCAGATTTGTCATATTTACATTGTAACATTCCGCCAGTTCCATTATCACAGCGAAGAAGAACTGACAAGAAACTTCACTGGAATTTTTTTCAATGTGCACTTAGTCTACTTTACAAAAATGATTGCCATAGCCTAGACATGCATGTGCTGATTTATGTTATGTATGACAGGTGCAGCAAAGCTTGACAAAGCTTCAAAATATATAATATTGACATCACCGGATCATACGTATGACAATACAATGTATTCAGATTCATGAATCATCAACATCGTCATCTAGATCAAATCAAGATTACTCTATAACATAATATCTTCGAGTACTTAGAGTTAGTATACTATAGACACGGTACGTAAAATATGTCCATAAGCTTAATATTATGAAAATGTAAATGGACAGTATTCCACAAGAGCCAGCCAAGTAATCATTCATCTTTTTACGCGACTATGGTGAAGTAAAAAGGAGGGTTATGATTTCGGCAGCGTATTATATGTAATGTACATGTGTTGGTTTGTTCCCTCGCAGAGCCCTTGAGGTATTATTGGATTCGTCTTGGCAGTTTGCGCGTCATAAGAGGTTTTTATGTTTCAGATTTTTTTTATGAATAGTGTCGGAATGCGATGTAAGGATTGGGGATGAGAGACTGGAGCAAGTGAACGAATTCGTTTACCTGGGGAATATATCCACGCGAGATGGAAAATGTGAAGAAAATGTAGAAAAGAGAGTGAAAGCCGGCAGCCAAGTGAATGGGACGTTGCACGCTAGTAAGAGCAGCCAAAGTATGTCAACTAGGGCATGTTTAGCTGTCCATGGTGGAGTGCTGGCCCCTACACTTATGTACGGGAGTGAAAGTTGGGCATGGCAAACGAAGCATGAAATCAGGATTAATGCTGTGGAAATGCGTGTTTTGAGGAGTAATGTGTGGAGTATGCGCTGTGGTCTGAAAGATGATTTATAGTGACAAGGATTGAGAGAGGAATGCTTCGGTGGTTCGGTCATGTTGGAAGAATGGATGATAGGAGAGACGAAATGAAAGAAATGTATGAAGCAAATGTGAGTGGAAGAGTCGCCCTAGACGCACGTACTTGGATCAGATCGGGCATGTGCTCAAAAAGGGTCAAGTGCGCAGTACTCGTAATCTTTATGCCAGTGGAAGAGGCGGCAGAGGATCGTGGCACGTGGAGTTCCGTTGTCTCTGCCTACCCCACCGGGCGTATCCCACCAACTTAGACGTGACGCTATGTATGTATGTATGTATTTTTTATGAACATTCCAAAATGGCGGACTCCAGGCGCCATATTGTCAAACTTTTAAATAGTTTATCTTCAAACCCCTTCGAGTGGAATCGGAGATTTAAAAAAATATGCAAGCCGCTTAGAACTAAAAGTACCATACCAACAGACTTGCTTACTATTACAGGACTCCAGTCTATTGATACGACGAGTCTTTCGAAGACCTCCTGGTGGAAGAAATTGGGAAACACGCTCGCCGACAAACAATTATTCCATATCCTAGGTAATCCTAGCGGCGGCGGCGGCGCGACAGAGAAACGATTTTGTGAAACGATTAGTTGTCAAAAGCCCAGCGCCGACAACAAAGGGGTGCTCAGATTCTCTGAAACATCTCTCTCCTCCCTCATAAACATAATTTATAGCAAACATTATATGTAAATATTATTACGGAACAATATATACTAAAAAAATACTTTATTGTCTTGTTTCTTTACTGTCTATCTATCTTCATTCTCCGTCTTGTTATATCATCTGAAATTACAACTCCATCGATGATACAATGCGGCTATTGTCAGTGACCTGCAATGCCTGTATGGAATCATTGTATCATGCACATCACTCTTCTTCATTTAGTCTAAATAATTTGTCTGTTCAATCACCTCTGTTCTCCAGAATGTCTGAAGTCCCATGTACATTTCTGCTTTTGATAATAAATCCATTATTAAAATGACCATGCAATTCTATGAACGCTATAAATTTGTTCCTGTTAGTGCAATCATTCACGTAATCTAGTTTTTGTTCAGTTCCCGGTACTGTTGATATCGCGTCTGTTTCGGTTATTACCGATTGGTCATACTCAGCGGTATTGTTGTAATTAATACCCACTCTTCTCGTGTGGTCAGTAATTATGTAATTTCCTAAGTAAACTATAGGTGGCATGCGAACCATATTGATATTGTTTATGTTTTCCTTAAGGATATTATGCGTATGGGAAATCGTTGTGTTTCGTATGAATTCATTTATTTTAAGGAGCCTGATATGATTAGATAAATCACTGGTGTCAGCCCAATCGACCTTGGTGCCATGCCAGTGCTTCCTTTTTGTCGTGCGGGCTACAATGAACAGACTTCATTTAGTTCAGATGGTATCCATCCGAACGACCTTAACCCTCCCAGGTTTTTTAATATAATCCGATATAGGTGGCTGAGTCAGAGGGGCCAAATCAGATTTTTTTTTATTGAAAGCTCGACATTTATGGCGCCGAGGCACCCATAAGGTGTCTGTGTCAAGCACATGTTCCAATCAGCCAATATCACTTCCGAGAAGGTAGGTGCCATATGGGAGACTTCCCTATACGGACTAGAAAAGAACAGAGCCGAGGCTGCTATGTGGCCATCTAAAACCCAGTACAGTGGCACCAACCCAGTCGGCCACATTTTGAGCCTACCACCTAGTAGGGGGCAAGGGAAGGGACCTACATTTCTACACCTGTTCCTAACAGCGAAGCAGCAGATTTTTTTCCGTCAGAAAGAACTCATTGGTCAACATCGGACCTCTCGTAAGAGAAGCCAATGCCCAGACCACTCGGTCACCCACCGCTTAATACTTAGTAAGGCAAGGAAAAGGACGTATAGTTTTTTTTTTCAAAGTATCGTTTTATTTGATCAATAATAAATTAATTAACATTTCGATATTGCTTAATAGTTGTATCCCGTTTGAGAGTTGAAGCTTCCACTTCTCTGGGGATTGTACTGGCCGGATTGCTGCGAACCTGTAATGAAAAACGTTTCATGAAAGTAGAATAGTCACGGCGCGGCACCAGAACTAGTACTAGATTTAGAGGAACCTGGAGTAATCCAGGTAATCAATACTAATAATAAATCTGTAAGGGATGGTCATGGAGTAACTTACTTTGTTTTAGGAAATATTGAGTTTGTAGCCTCTATATCAATACTAATAATAAATCTGTAAGGGATGGTCATGGAGTAAGTTACTTTGTTTTAGGAAATATTGAGTTTGTAGCCTCTATATATGATACTAAAGCTATATTGACGATTTTTAGAAATCTTTTCTGTATGTATGTATGTATGTATGTATGTATGTTCCTCCATAACTCCTTAAGCCATCATCCGAATTTGATGAAACTTAGTACAAGCCCATTTTACTATACGGGACACAGGATAGGCTAACTAAAATTCACTTCCGGCTACGCTAAGATGTGGCTCCCATTAAAATCGAATCGAAATAAAAGCGGCGCGGTGCGGCGGCGGCGGTTTGTAGCTGCTATCATGCGGAGGCTGGCGGCGGCGGAGGCGCGGGCGCGCGCGCGGCGCGGGGTGCGGTCTGGCCGAGCGCGGTGTGTGTATGCATTGTCTCGAGCCAGAGGTTTACTTCATTAGGTATTTATGTGATTAATTTTAGGTGCAAACCAAACAAATTTTAGGTAAAAGTGTTGTTGCAAGTCGATGTTAGCGGATATTGGACTGGATAACTGGAGTTCCTATTTGATTTAAGTTATTTGATCGTATGTTTATTACATTGTACATAGTGTAGTATGCGCGCACTATTAGCGAAAAGATTCTTATTTTTACCCGACTACGGCGAAGCGAAAATGAGAGTTATGTGTTTGACCGGTATGTATGTATGTATGTATGTATGTATGTATGTATGTATGTATTATGTATGTATGTATGTATGTATGTATGTATGTATGTATGTATGTATGTATGTATGTATGTATGTATGTATGTATGTATGTATGTATGTATGTTCATCTGTTCCCTCATACATAACTTCGAAACACTTATCATAATTTGACAAATGAGGTATCGTTGGATGCGTCTTGACGCTGGATAGAGGCTATGTGACGTCCCATAAAATTGTATATGGCGCCCTCTAAAGGACATAAAGTCATGACGTAAAAAAATTTTTTTTAATGATGCCGTCTTGGGGATCAAACGAAAGGGCTTAATTAACACATTTCAAAAATTTATATATTGTTAGCTGTTGCTTTCGGATTTACTTGCATGCATCCGATAATTGGGAATAATTTCTAAAATCAGGCCTCACTCCGAACCTACCCAAAATACATCCTACTAATATTATAAACGCGAAAGTTTGTGAATGAGTTGCGTTCAGGAAGACGATAAACGTACTCAAAGAAAGTAAGTAACTAATGGCGAGGCCGAAGGCCGAGCTGCGTTCGGGAAGACTATAAACCTTCTCGAAGAAAGTAAGTAATAAAAGGCGAGGCCGAAGGCCTAGCTGCGTTCAGGAAGATTCTAAACCTTCTCGAAGAAACCAAGTAACAAAGGGCGAGGCCGAAGGCCGACCTGCGTTCAGGAAGAGGATAAACATTCTCGAAGACAGTAAGTAACTATGGGCGAGACCGAAGGCCGAGATGTGTTCAGGAAGAAGATAAACATTTTCGAAGAAAGTAAGTAACAAAGAAGTTACTTTCTTCAAGAAGATTTATGGTCTTCCTGAACGCAGCTCGGTCTTCGGACTCGCTCACTGTTACTTACATTCTTCGAAAAGGTTATCGTCTTCCTGAACGAAGCTCGGCCTTCGGCCTCGCCCTTTGTTACTTACTTTATTAAAGATGGTTTATTCCCTTCCTGAACGCAGCTCGGCCTTCGGCCTCGCCCATAGTTACTTACTGTCTTCGAAAAGGTTTATCGTCTTCCTGAACGCAGCTCGGCCTTCGGCCTCGCCCTCTGTAACTTACTTTCTCCGAGAATGTTTATGGTCTTCCTGAACGAAGCTCGGCCTTTGGCCTCGCCCTCTGTTACTTTTTTCGGAAAGGTTATCCTCTTCCTGAACGCAGCTCGGCCTTCGGCCTCGCCCATAGTTACTTACTGTCTTCTAGAAGGTTTATCGTCTTCCTGAACGCAGCTCGGCCTTCGGCCTCGCCCATAGTTACTTACTGTCTTCGAGAAGGTTTATCGTTTTCCTGAACGCAGCTCGGCCTTCGGCCTCGCCCTCTGTTACTTATTTTCTTCGAAAAGGTTACCTTCATCCTGAACGCAGCTCGGCCTTCGGCCTCGCCCATAGTTACTTACTGTCTTCGAGAAGGTTTATCGTTTTCCTGAACGCAGCTCGGCCTTCGGCCTCGCCCTCTATTACTTACTTTCTTCGAAAAGGGTACCCTCATCCTGAACGCAGCTCGGCCTTCGGCCTCGCCCATAGTTACTTACTGTCTTCGAGAAGGTTTATCGTCTTCCTGAACGCAACTCCGCCTTCGGCCTCAAAAAGTTACTCACTTTCTTCGAGACGGTTTATCGTTTAAGTACCTGAATCCAGCTCGCCCTTAGTTCTTCCTTTGAAATACGAATTTCACGCGAGCGAAGCCGCGGGCAAAAGCTAGTTAAAAATAAATTACAACACAACACCGACCACCACATTTACACAAGGACAATATAACTATCAAGCAGCAAGTAAGGCACGAAGATCTACCTACTGGAGTATTCTATGGAAGGACATTGTCCAGGTGTAATGTAACCAGCTTGTGAACTAGTTCTTATCCCCTGACCGTTCTAGTTCTATCACCACTTCCGTTAATTCTCGTCCAACAGTAATTTTTTGGTGAAAGTATCATTTCTCATACATATGACAGGAGTTCACTTGCAGCTACGTTTCAGCCGAAGGTGTAAAATTAGCCGTTAGTAGTTTTTTCAAAATGCACGGAGAGAGATGCAGTGGGACTATTAAGTACCTGCACGATACCGGCTACCGGCATATCTAAATCATTACAGCATACCTCACTTTTTTTTACGTTGACACTGTTGGCTACGTCACCAAATTTTTTTTTTATGGGATTTGACACGGTTGACTACATCACCTATAACATCCGTGATGTCAGCCCATAACACCGGGTGAACTAGGTGCCATATCAGCGCTTCCCTTCATTTCATGTCGGCTACACTGAACTGGACGGAAAACACGAACTATTTACATAGCCGTTTCGACCGACGTTTCGCTCAGTGCGGTGGTACCAATCCCGCCGGGATAAACCCTACCACCTAGTAAGGTAAGAAGGGAAGGGACCTACAGTTTAACGTGGAATCCGAACCACCGTCAGCCTCTAACGGTCGAGCCGCCACCCATCCAATAACTGACCGCGCTTAGCGTTGCTTAACAACAGTCGACTGACAGCACCACTGAGCTACCGAGGCTGACGAATTTCCTTATCCCTTAGTCGACTTTTACGACATGCGACGGGGAGAAATGCAGTGGGGCTATTCTTTTTAAGTACCGACTCCACACGGTACAGACATCCATGATGTCAGCCCATAACGCCGGGTGAACTAGGTGCCATGTCAGTGCTTCCCGTCATTTCATGTCGGCTGCACTGAATTCCCCAACGAATAATACTAACCAGTACCCTGAATTCTCAATGACCTCTGGATGGCCTCCGGGATGGGGGGCGGCGTGGGCAGATGGGCTCCTTCGGCCCTGTAGCCGTTCTCGTCGGCCGTGTACCGGATGCTGTATGTATGCCCGTCTGTGCCGACGTACGAGAACGAGCCTTGGACTGCGAGCGAGCCGGTGTCTTGCGTCGCACCGGGGATCACGCGGCCTGTGGAGAGAATGTTCACGTTAAAATGTTTTCGATACTACATACTGTTAATTTTTGGGGCTGGACTGAATTGCGATTTAGTCACGTGTCAAAGGAGTAACGCGTCACAGGCATCACGCTGACGAGTTGACTGATGTTGACACATCAAACGCGAGTCCCTGCCTGCACTCAACTTTTTTCGAAGGTGTCTGCCGTCTACTGCTGCAGCTCATTTATATGATTCGAAGTGGTTGGTTACACCATGTGATAGATCCATAATGCCAGCATAGTACAGCATGTTCGTGTTGGAACTAGGTGCGCGTCGGTGCTTTCTTTTGGTAGTACCGGATACACTAAACCGGACGGAAAGCACGAACCATTCACTTAGCTGCTTCGACCGATCTTCACTCACGGATCCGGACGGATTGAGTATTAAGATAAAGAATGTGACCTATGGATTTACGTGGAATCCGAACCACCGTCAGTCTCAACGGTCGGACTGCCATTGACCTGCCGAAGGTGGTCATTCATTGTCATGCCTGGTCATTTACAAAGTGTTTTCCACCGAAATGAATTCAGTGGAACATGAAAAGAAAGGAACTTGCAGTTTTACATGGAACACGGTTCAGCTCCTTTTTTCGCAAGCCCTAACCTGTAACAGCCATGGGCATATTTTATGAAGCAAATTAGGTACCTTGTTGGTCAGCCTTAGTTCCATCGCTGGTCTCATAATTATAACGGAAGCCCTGATCGTTGATCTCTTGGTCCTGTCTCAGGATAGTTGCGTAGTTCCTGCGGAAACCAGCCCCCGAACCTGGCGCCTGTAGACCACCCGATGGAGCCAGGTAGACACCGTGGCTCTGATCGGCAGATGCGACTGCTGCCAGGACCAATGTTATCAGCTGCAAGTAAAATGATTGAATGAAAAACTCTTAAAACTGTATTGAAGCACATCTCTTAGCTGGCACGGCGCTGCTGTGTCAATCGTGTTATTTCGAAATTGTCGTCACTCGCTAAACTAATGGACATACGTAACTTCAGGGCGGTCCTTAAGAAGTGTATAATCTACACTAATATTATAAAGACGTAAAGTTTGTAAGTTTGTAAGATTGGATGTAGGAGGCAATTTCTGAAAATACTTATCCGATTTTAAAAATTCTTTGACCAATATTTAGAATGGACCTTCAGGATAGACATGGCTATGCGAGCGAAACCGCGGCAAAAAGCTATAGTTACTTATATTTTAGATTTTATGTATAAATATTTTACACCGGGGCTCCTGGAGTGAATTGAAATTTCGTCTAATGCGTAATGCGTCCCAGGCGTCAGACTCCCGAGTGATATTGATTTTATAAGAAAGTCGACACCCGTGAATCAGATTTTCTAGTAGAACATGATTGGCTAACTTCATAAGCGTTAACCACGTTGTGTTTGTCCGAAATTGTAGATAACGTCTTCTAATAATTGTTAAGTAATTGTAAGTTATTGAATGTATGGAACAAATCTATGTGGAGAAACCTAAATAAAAAAAAAATAAAGTATTAAAAATTTTATGTGGGGTATTTTAAGAAAACTTGCTATGACACTCACAACAACAATCATTTTGATTCCTTCAAAATGTGTTTCAAGTTTGGAAAAGTATTGATCCTCTCTGAAGAAGACTCGAAGATTGACTGTGACCTGTTACAATTGGGCCCCGCGTTTTATACAATGTTAACGGAATGAACCGTGATCTTGAAATGTTTGCTTGGGAATTTGACATTCAAGGTGTTGTTACCTGTTGAAGTCGAATCGAAGGCAACTTGTGAAACAAGATCATCTCTTGTGAAATTGTACGAGAGTTAATCCGAAAGGGTACATTCTGGTACTCCCCTTTCGGTATTAAAATTGATTGCAAAAACGCTGACTTTCAAACTCAGGTATTGTATTGTGATATCAGAGATTACATTATTGATTGCGAAGGATTGCAATCTATGTTAGGAATTTTCGGTAGATTTATTTTCATACATAAATAGCGTCACGCCTGTTTCCCGGTGGGGTAGGCAGAGACAACGGATCTCCCTCCACGTGCCACGATCCTGACACACCTCTGCCGCCTATTCCATTTTCATAAGGTTCTTCATGCATACTCGTCGGTTACGGGTACTACGCACTTTAAAATATAACACACATAAGACAACTAAATTTCAAAAGAACCGACGTTTCAACCAACAGTGCAGTGAGACATAACGAAAGAAACCGATGAAAACATTTTTAAAACAAGACTGCACGAATGGCTCCTAACCCAGAACTTGTATGAACTAAAGATTTTCCAAATATTAAACCTAATTAAAATGCACAAGTGTGTAATGGAACCAAATTATTTAATGTATGTAAATGTGACGAATTTAATTAAAAATATATAACAGTAAAATCTAAATTTAATGAAATGTATTTAACTGTATAAATTGTTTTGACGATGTAAATTTGTTATTTTACTTACAAATAAAGTGAATTGTATTGCATAGTATTGTATTGTATTGACCCTTTTTGAGTACATGCCCGATCTGGTCCAGTTATGTGCGTCTAGAGCGACCCTTCCCGACTCTTCCGCTAACATTCGCTCCATAATTTTCTTTCGTTAGTCTCCTATCATCCATTCTTCCAACGTGATTTATTTTCAATGAGTAAAAGTCAGTTAGCGTTTAAATGCGTCCATTTCTTGACATACGCCTATAAAATTTTTCTCGTCCTCACGGTCTTCAGCGGTTACGGGACCACTGACGGCCTGGCGGCCACATTCAGAATACCTGTCCACTGTCGCCAGGTGATCCGTTTCGCGTTTACTCCAACGGTCTTCGCCTCGTCGGCTGACGTGTCTATTTCCTTTTTTTATTGATAGCGCGACATATAATTGTCAGTATTATGGTTGGTATTTGGCTTACCATGGTTTGAATTCGCGGTCACTGTGGCCGAAGTTTCGGACTGGCACGTGCAGTCCTTCCCCAAGGCGAGTGCCTGGCTGCCGTCGGGCCCGCGGTTAACAGAACACTGCCTGTCAAACGCGAGCGGCTACTAAGATTGTAGTTGCAGCTGTGGGTAGGCACCAATTCGGCTTGGGCTGCATTCCGCACCTCCGCCGAGGAGCAGAATGTGCTGACGGTGTCCTCCAGCTGTTGCTGGTGCACACTGCCAGACCTGCCGCTCTTCAGGGGGGCGAGCACGGGATTCCATACCGGAGACAGCCTGTAGGAGTCTTCTCTGTTGAAGTTGGCATGGTTCGAGATCTCGATGGACTCACGAATGATGTGTGGAAAGAGTCGTTTTTCAGTGGCCAGAATTTTCATCTGATCGAATCTTATTCAGTGCTGCATTCCGGGGTCGACATGCTCAACTATGGCAGACTGGCTTTTGTCATGGTAAGCCAAATACCAACCATAATATTAATATCCATGGTAGACTAAAAGTATTTATATTATTCTCAGCCTCGATAGCTCAGTGGTGCTTTCGGTCGACTGTTGGCAACCTGAGCGCGGTCAGTACTTGGATGGGTGACCGCTCGACCGTTGGAGGCTGACAGTGGTTCGGATTCCACGTAAAACTGTAGGTCCCTTTCCTTCTTACCTTACTAGGTGGTAGGGTTTATTCCGCCCGGGTTGGTAACAGCACACTGAATGAAACGTCTTCGGTTGAAACGGCTATGCAAATAGTTCGTGTTTTCCGTCCAGTTCAGTGTAGCCGACATGAAATGAAGGGAAGCACTGACATGGTACCTAGTTCACCCGGTGTTATGTGCTGACATCACGGATGTTGTAGGTGATCCATGGACATACGGTCGTTTTTGTTGCGAATGCCATGCCGGCCTAACAGGTTTCCATTCACGCCCCTCTTGAAGGACCCGAGTCTGTACTTGGGGGGAAATATATGGGCAAGGAGAGCGTTCCAGAGTTTACGGGTTAGGTTAGGTTAGGTTAAATTTTTTTAAATTTTTTTTTATGGAAACTGACACGGTTGGCTACATCACCTACAAGTCCTACAAAATCCGTGATGTCAGCCCATAACATCGGGTGAACTTGATGCCACGTCAGTGCTTCCCTTCGGTCGTGCCCGCTACACTGAACTGGACGGAAAACACAAACTATTTACATAGCCGTTTCGACCGACCTTTCACTCAGTGCGGTGGTACCACCCGGGCGGGTTAAACCCTACCACCTAGTTAGTAATATAAGAAGGGAGTCATCATATCCCTTGGTCGCCTTTTACGACATACACGGGAGAGATGCAGTGGGGCTATTCTTTTAAAGTACCGGCCCCATACGGTACGATGCTCTCACTCATGGACATTCATGGTCATGTCCATACTTTAGTCTCTATCTCCATCTTTATCTCTATCTTTTATCACCTGGTTTGCTGGTATATTTTTTTTTTTATGGAACCTGACACGGTTGGCTACATCACCTACAACATCCGTGATGTCAGCCCATAACACAGGGTGAACTAGGTGCCATGTCAGTGCTTCCCTTCATTTCATGTCGGCTACACTAAACTGGACGGAAAACACGAACTATTTACATAGCCGTTTCGACCGACGTTTCGTTCAGTGCGGTGGTACCAACCCGGCCGGGATAAACCCTACCACCTAGTAAGGTAAGAAGGGAAGGGACCTACAGTTTAACGTGGAATCCGAACCACGGTCAGCCTCGGTCAGATCTCTCATTGATCACCTGACACCTGATTTGGTGGGACTTGTTGAGCGGTTCGTTAGATAGTGGTATGCAGAAAGTACATTTGAAACATAACGGCAAATTTTCGAGAAACGTAAGAGTAAAACATTACATGCCTATGGATTCCATTTCCAAAAAAAGTATGAACGGAATTTAGTATCAAATAGTAGTGCTGGATGGAGAGGCTGATAAGGACGGAAGAGAAGAAGAAGAGAAAATATAAGAGAAGCGTTCGGTTTAAACCGAGTCTAACGCGAGCGAATCCGCGGACAAAAGCTAGTAATATATAATTCAACCTGTCATTAAACGAATATAACATTTAAAATGCGTATTTAACGTCGTATGAATGTTTGACAATGTTGCTGAATTTTAACGACACTTCGTTGCAGCCGTGCCAGCAATGATGTAATTCCTAAAGATAAAGGAAGACGATCTTTTAAAATAGGTACTCTTTAAAATATGTATTTTGGTGCATATTATGTCATCTCCAGGGGTCGACGTCGGCATAGTAAAATAAGAATAGTAACCCATCTCCGTACTAGCGCATCGATTTTGCACTCACACAAGCGCGCGCCAGCAGTGCCCGCTGTCCGTACGCAACCACTACTTACATTCTCACCGGGTTTCACCGGGCGTGAGTCAAGGGCGCCCTGCGCTCAGTGACGCATAATGTTTTTTTTATGGAAACTGACACGGTTGGTTACATCACCTACAACGTCCGTGATGTCAGCCCATAACACCGAGTGAACTAGGTGCCATGCCAGTGCTCCTCATTTCATGTCAGCTACATTGACCTAGACGGAAAACACGAACTATTTACATAGCCGTTTCGATTGTCGTTTCATTCAGTTCGGTGGTAAGAACCCGGGTGGGATAAACCCTAATACCTAGTAAGGTAAGAAGGGAAGGGACCTACAGTTTTACGTGGAACCCGAACCAAGGTCAGCCCCCAACGGTCGAGCGGTCACCCATGCAAGTACTGACCGCGGTAAGGTGTGCTTAACAACAGTCGAACGGCCGCACCATTGAGCTACCGAGGCTGACATGTGCCGCTGCCTACCTGCCGCTCGCTCGTTAGTTCAAATAATTATACCCACACACAGGCAACATAGTACGAGAATGGCTCCGCATCGTTGCAGTGTGTACATTGTGTTGGTTTTGTGAGTTGTGACAGCCCTGGTAGCTCGGCGCAGCGTAGGTAATTATTTCAAGAAAAGGGCTCGAGATGGGATACTCTTTTTATTTTACTATGCCGTCGTCGGCTCGGCGGAGGAGGTGGCGGAGGGCGGGAGGGACGCCTTCGTCCGTTACCGATTGATGACTTGTGACTTGTACACTTCCAGTATGTAAAGATATGTAAAGTTCATATTGTTTTAAGGCATCATAGCGACTCGTTTCCAAACGATTTGTTTAATTATATGGATAGAAAATATTTTATTTCTCCAAGAAACATTTAACAGTAACATGCACATTCGAACATTACATGAGGTTCAAAGGGTTTATTCCTTAAAGAGTTTTCTGCCAGTTAACCTTTGGATGTTTGAGAGGTCATTGATATAGTGAAATGTAAGTAGGTAGTAGAAATAGAGTTGAGTGTGAGAATTGACCGTGTCTCGTGAACCGTGTGGGGCAGGTACTTAAAAAGAATAGCCTCACTGCATCTCTCCCCGTGCATGTCGTAAAAGGCGACTAAGGGATAAGGACAAGATGCCGTGCTAAAGGGCGACAGGCTCGCCACCTCTCACCTTGGCATGGTACTTCCACCGACTCATGCAGCAGGTGAGTCTTCGTGCCTTACTTGCTGCTTGATCGATTGAATCTTGTTCGAATAATTTGCGAAACGTGGTGGTCGGTGTTGTGCTGTAATTTACCAGAGTTCTTGCAGCACAACACCGATTACTCTGCTTACCCCGATTGTCGGGATTCAGCGTGTGTGATATGTATATGTATGTAATGTGAGAATTGAAGATAAAATAATATTAATTATTAATATTAACTGTTAATATTAAATTGTTACTAGTCCGAATAGTCACTACGTAGATAGCAGGGGGCAGGGTAGGGGTCGGAAAACACATTGTAAAGACGTATTCCCCCAATAGACATAAGCCTGAATAAAATATATGTAACTCTTGTATGATTCATCCGTATAATAAATACTTTTTGCACAGGATGCACATGACCTAAGAACTCTAAGGCCTTCAAGTATAAATTTTCAAATAAAAGTAACCAAAATAAATTGTCTAAATGTTTAATTAGAAATTACACTAAATTGAACACAGTATGGCTTTCACACAGAAGTAGTACACTTATCAACTTTTAGATTCGACTTTAAAGCACAAAATAAAAAAATGTCCTAAGTGTGAGTGCACCGCTCAGCCATTCAGCGGCTGCAGAAGTCTTTGCTTGCAGTTATCGTCTAGTAGCGGTAGCCGGAAGAATCAGCGTCGTAGCTGCTTTGTTGACTTTGATATTGACCTGGGAAAGAAAATAATATTGATTTATTTCATAAGGCTTAACCCACACTTGCACACGAAGATATGTAGTACGCCACAACGGCCATAAGACGCCAGCCAGCCGCCCCATAGTTACACGTGTGAGTGATATGTAGGTAGAGTTCAGAGTTTTAGAACTTTTTTTTTTATTCCTCAGACCCCGAAAATAAACATTCACATTCCTACAGTTACCAAATCGTAATTCACTCCAAGACCAGAAGTCTACTGTTACCAAATCTTAATTCGCTCCGACCCCAGAAGTCTACTGTTTCCAAATCGTAATTCGCACCAACCCCAGAAGCCTACTGTTACCAAATAATAATTCTCTCCAAACCCCATAAGCCTACTGTTACCGAATCGTAATTAGCTCCAATCCCAGAGGCCTACTGTTACCAAATCCTCGGCGTACCGTTATAGATAGATATTGATAAGAAGACCAAGATGACGAATACCTTGGCCAGAAGAGTCACCGCGCGCCGTCAGTTGAAGAGATTTGCGAATCGCTTCCGGGATTGGAGGCGGGGTGGGGAGATGAGCGCCCTCCGCTCTGTAGCCGTTCTCGTCGGCAGTGTAGGTGATGCTGTAGGTCTGTCCGTCCGTGCCGACGTACGAGTATGAACCCTGGACCGCCAGAGAGCCGGAGTCTTCGGTCGCTCCGGGAATCACGCGGCCTGGGAACAAAAAGATCGTTGGTCCGATGAGTTGGTGAAAGAGGTTTGTCTTAGTTTTGTTCCGTTCAGTTCAGTGTAGACGGTATGAACAATACACATTTTTAACGGCGGGTTGCCGAGTGGTCTGGGCGTCGGCCTCTCTTGCGAGAGGTCCGAGGTTCGAATTCGGTCGGCGTGCACCAATGAGTTTTTTCTGGAGAAAAAATGTACGTGCATACCTACACCTGCTGCTTCACCGTTCGGAGCCGGTGTAAAACTGTAGGCTATACCGAACTAGAGGAGAACACAGCCGAGGCTCATATGCGGCCACCTTTCGTCCAGTACGGTGGTATCAATCCAGATGTCTACAATTTGAGCCTAACACCTAGTAAAGGGCAAGGGAAGGTATAACACCTTGGTGGACTAGTTGCCACGTGAGTGCTTCCCATTGGTCGTGCCGGCTACACTGAAGTGGACAGAAAGCACGAACTATTTACATAGCCGTTTCGATGGACCTTTCATTCAGTGCGGCGTACCAATCCGAGCGGGTTAAACCCTGCCACCTAGTAAGGTAAGAAAGGAAGGGACCTATGGTTTTACGTGGAGTCCGAACCCACATCCGTTTCCAACAGTCGAACGGTTACCAGTTCTGACAGCGCCCAGATGTGCTTATGATCACAAACGATGCTCGACCGATCGCACCACTGAGCTACCGAGGTTGACAAAATAACAAAATGAGGTACCCTGCTGTTCGGCCTTAGTTCCATCGCTCGTCTCATAGTTGTAATGGAAGCCCTGCTCGTTGATCTCCTGGTCTTGTCTCAGTATGGTGGCTGTGTTCCTGGCGTAGTTGTCAGGACCCTGGAAGCTGGGCGCGGGTCCCCGGAGGGCGCCGGCGGAGCCCCCGGCCGCACTGGCGCCCGAGGGAGGCAGGTAGACATTCTCGAGACGGTCGGCCATAGAGGCGGCCACGCAGCATAGGATTAGCAACTGAAATGGAGATCTTTTTAAAGTAAACCTATACATTACCACAGGCGCTGTATCCCAACAATGGGGGTAAGCAGAGTAATCGGTGTTGTGCTGCAAGTACTCCCTTAAATGACAGCACAACACCGACCACCACGTTTAGCAATGTATTAGGACAAGATAACTATCAAGCAGCAAGTAAGGCACAAATACCCACCCGCTGCATGACTCGGTGTAAGTTTTCCTATTCTGTATGAAGATCGCCAGAGCTTGTGATGTAAAGAAACACGTATACTTTCCCTAGAACAGGCTCTCTATCTCAAACTATACTTCTAATAAAAGGCAACGTCTGTCTGTATGTATGTATGTTTGAAGTAAACTCCGGAACCACTGAACAGATTATGATACGCTTTGCACCAATAAAAAGAGTAGTTTTTGAGACTCTCTATATAGGCTATACACCATCACGCCAAATAGCGTTCGGGCTGAGCAGTATCAAAGAAAGAATAGACAGGAGACAGGAGGAGAGAAGTGATCGTTCATACTAGCTTTTGACCGCGGAATCGCTCGCGTGAAATTCATAAATAAAAGGAAAAAAGTAAGTAAACCCTTAAGAGGGTTTCTATGAGAGTCACATCTTAGCGTAACCGAAACTTTTATTTATCCTTTAGCCTATCCTGTGTCCCGTATAATTATGTATATGTGCTTGTACTAAGTTTCACCAAATTCGGATGATCGGTTTAAGAGTTATGGAGGAACATACATATACGCGTACAGAAAAGATTCCTAAAAATCGTGAATTTAGTTTTAGTATCATAAATATCCCTTACAGATTTATTATTAGTAGTATTGATTTGCGTTTAAATCGGATTTTTTATTAAACCGAGTCCACCGCGTATAGAAGATAGAGCCACAATAGCAAATCTTGCTTATCACGTGATATATGTAATGCGAAATTGCGATTTTGCTTTGATCGTCGTTACACAATGCAGTAAACGGGCACCTGTCAAGTCAGAAAACTTCGAGTAAGATCTGTATGTTGGCAACCAAAGCAATTTAAATGTCCGTGCCCACTTAGCCACTTAGACCGACAAGTGGGATGGCGCCGATTGTCTAATTAGCAACAATGTAAGACTATGTTTTATGAGATTCAAATAAGTAAGATATTCTGATTTGGGAAATCAAATCATATCAAATGTATGGACTCTATGGGACATGGTAAGGTAGGTAGGACAAAAAGGATTATTTAAAAAAACCGGCCAAGTGCGAGTCGGACTCGCGCACCGAGGTTTCCGAATCACAAAAAAAAACATTGAAAAAAAACACGTTTCTTGTATGGGATCTCCCTTAATTTTTTACTTTTTCTATCCGCCATAATAACACATATTCTGTGAAAATTTCAAGCGGCTACCTATTACGGTTTCAAAGATACAGCAGTAGGACAGAAAGACAGACAGACACGGCGGCGCGGCGTAGGCTTAGTAATAGGCATCCGTACGGGATACGGAAACCTAAAAATTGGCTATGGTAGGTACCTCTACCTATGTATTATATCTAGATAACAAAATTTCCCTGAACTTACATACATATATACCGTACGCTGTATCCCGACATTCGGGGTAGGCAGAGTAATTGATGTTGTGCTGCAAGAACTCAGCACAACACCGATTAGCAATGTATTAGAACAAGATAACTATCAAGCAGCAAGTAATGCACGAAGACCCATCTGCTGCATGACTCGGTGGAAGGACTGTGCCAAGGTGAAAGGTGGCTACCCTATCGCCCTTTAACACAGTAATTAACTTACTAACAGAAATTAACTATTAAAGCAATTAAATTCACAATAAGTAGCTTGGATGTCGAAACGGCAGTAAGCCGACGAAAGTAAACCACCGATCAGTCAGTTACGTCACTATTATTATAAACAAAAAATATAAACATACGATTTCCATGGTCGGTAATTTTTTGTCGAGATGCTTACACGTCGAAGAGTCTGAGTGAAATGTGCCATCTCTACGATTCGCCCCCCATTTATACCGCGAACGAGTTCGAAGTTTGAATGATAAGAGTTCGAATATGGAATGCGACATTCGAAAATGGATCATCTCGGATCGTGTGGAGTCAATGCCGAGAGTTTTTCTACCTGATCCATCAACGGTTGCGAAACGTTTTTGGAGTAATTAAGAATGATAGAAATTTGCTGATGCGCCTGTAATTTGTAAGATAGATATGAGATTTCATCTCGACACTGTCGATCTATTAATCTGCTAACCTAAGCTGTTCATTAGTATGCACGAAGATTTGAATATATTACGAAATTAATGAAAAAATAATAATAATTCAAAGGTCGCTGTTCTTGGTAGCTGGTAATTACATTTCAGCAGGAGCTTGATACCGCTCTGGAAATGGTAAGGATTTTCTCGTAAGTACATAACGCACGAAGTATTACCACATACCTGAATAGTAAAATAAAATACGAAGTAATAATATATATCCACGTAACACTGTAGGTCCCTTCCCTTACCTTACTAGGTGGTAGGGTTTAACCCTCCCGCGTTGGTAGCACCGCACTGAATGAAACGTCTCGGTCGAAACGGCTATGTAAAAAGTTTGTGTTTTCCATCCAGTTCAGTGTAGCCGACATGAAATGAAGGGAAACACTGACATGGCACCTAGTTCATCCGGTGTTATGGGCTGACATCACGGATGTTGCATAGGTGATGTAGCCAAGAGGATCCTATTCCATAAAAAATAAAAAAATAATAATAATATAATTAAATTGTGAAAAGTGTGTGGCGCCCTGTGGCACTGGGCGTGCATAGCTTTTTTTTTTATGGAAATTAAAACGTTTTGCTACATCACCTACAACATCCGTGATGTCAGCCTATAACACCTTGGTCAATTGGGTGCCACGTCAGTGCTTCTCTTTGGTCGTGTCGACTACACTGAACTGGAAGGAAAATACTAACTATTTACACATAAATTTCGACCGATCTTTCATTCAGTGCGGTGGTAACAACCCGGGCGGGTCTACCAACTATTAAGGTAAAAAGGGAAGGGACCTACAGTTTTTCATGGAATCCGAACCAGGGTGTTTCTTTGAGGGATGAAGATGTATCGCTCATCAGACTGTTATTACAGACTGCATTCAGTCACTGTCAGTCAGTCATTCAGCGTGTATGCGTCCACTGCTGGACATACACCTCTCCAATTTTCCTACAGTCATTATTTCCTCCCGGCCTTCAGCAGTGCGGAACCACTGCTTTCTGCCGTCGTCCCACCTGGCGGGTGGACTTTTCACACTCCGTTTTCCTGTCCACGGCCGCCAGTGTAGGACGCGGTTGTTCCAACAGTCGTCGTCTTTTCGGCTGACGTGCCCCGCCCACTGCAAAGTTAGCTTCAATAAATCTGCCACCTTAGATTCAATAATTGGTAAATTATGTACCGTGTGGGGACCGGTATTTGAAAATAATAACCCCACTGCATCTCTCCCCGTGCATGCCGGAAAAGGCCACTAAGGAATAAGGACAAGATGTCGTGCTAATGGGCGACAGGGTAGCCACCTCTCACCTTGCCACCGGGTCCTTCCACTTTCGTCGATCGTGCCTTACTTGCTGCCTGATAGTTATCTTGTGCGAATAATTTGCGAAACGTTGTGATCGATGTTGTGCTGTAATTTACTAGAGTCCTTGCAGCACAACACCGATTGCTCCGCTTACCCGATAGTCGGGATACAGAGTGTGGTATATATGTATGTAAGTTTACTAATACAATTAGTATCTGGAATCTGCGAAGGAAAAAAGGTATTAGTCGTAAGAATAACACAATTCACACCACAACCGGTCTTTTTTTGCGCGGTAAACCACGCGAGGCCTGCCGTCACTTTGTCCGCCCTATATAAAAATAGGACAGTCGCCGTGGCCGGCCGGCTGGCGACTAGTAGCGGTCACTTTGTCCGCCCTAAGGTAGGGCGATGGCAGTGACCGACTGCTGGCTAAGGGCGAGCGGCATCGAAGCCGCTTCTGCTGCTGGCACGTTCTGCAGTCTCGACTGCTGCAGCTGCCTGTGGTGAGGATACAATTTTTGCGCGGTAAACCACGCGACGCCTGCCGTCACTTTGTCCGCCCTATATAAAAATAGGACAGTCGCCGTGGCCGGCCGGCTGGCGACTAGTAGCGGTCACTTTGTCCGCCCTAAATTAGGGCGGTCGCAGTGACCGACTCCTGGCTAAGGGCGAGCGGCATCGAAGCCGCTTCTGCCGCTGGCACGTTCTGCAGTCTCTCGACTGCTGCAGCTGCCTGTGGTGAGGATACAATTAGTAGGTGTCTTAGCTCACTATCAGACATAATCACTTTGCAATTTTATGTACGCCCTCCATTGGGACCATAAAATGTACTTTACTCATAGCCAAGAAAGCTATAAAACCAATTTCATACAGTTTATGCGCGTACAATGTATGGGTGTGAAAAGTTTAAACAGCACGTAATAAGGAAACCATTATGTGTAGATCGCAATAAATTATCCTGAAATAGTGTGCCCAACAAATCACAAAATGGGTTCTAATTGGTCAGCCTCGGTAGCTCAGTGTTGCGGTCGGTCGATTGTCGGTCGGATCATAAGCACACCTGGGCGCGGTCGGTGGACGGATGGGTGACCGCTCGTTGGAGGCTGACCGTGGTTCGGATTCCACGTAAAACTTTAGGTCCCTATCCTTCTTACCTTACTAGGTGGTAGGGTTAACCCGCCCGGGTTATTAACACCGCACTGAATGAAAGGTCGGTTGAAACGGCTATTTAAATAGTTCGTGTTTTCTGTCTAGTTCAGTGCAGCCGGCACGAGCGAAGGGAAACACTGACATGGCACCTATTCAACAAGGTGTTATGGGCTGACATCACGGATGTAGTAGGTGATGTAGCCAACAATGGTGGAAACTGACCCATAAGAAAATTAAATAAAAAAACATGACGCCCAGTTCAACGTAGTTTTTATGGTCTGTCATCAATTCATCATAGGTGTAGTAATGTGACCAAACATGTCTGGTTTCATAAAAAATTCTGAGGTAACAAACATAAAAAAAAAATACAGCCGAATTGAGAACCTCCTACTTTTTTTGAAGTCGGTTAAAAAGACTACGCTCGTGGAAAAAATAGACCGGTTCGTTTCCCAATTCAAAATAAAAAAAATTTAACCCCTGACGCAAACGGAGGGGGCATCGTAGCTCCCAAACGGATGAACCGATTTGGATGCGGTTTTTTTATTAGAAAGCTGGTTTAATCGGAATAGTTCTTAACTATGATTGTAATCAAGTAATAAAGTAATATGAAGTAATAAAAAAATACGTCTCACGAATGGACCGATTTGGATGCGGTTTTAAAAAAACGCATGAAATAAAAGTTAAAATGACAAATTTAAAAAAACCCTCGGGCCTAAAAAATTCAAAAATAATTTCCGTAATAAAATATAAATTTATTAGCGGGTATTTACTTAGCTGTCCCTTAAGTAAGTCCTTTAAGTAAGTAAACCGAAATTATTTCTGACTCTTTTTTAAATTTGTAATTTTTTACTTTTGGGTATAAAGTTAGCTTGGGTATAAAGGACGCCCAAGTACGTACACCCAGATCATATCATCATCTTAAAGCACGAAAACACGATTCCAAATGTAGTCTCGTTCCTAATTTGCATATCAAAAGGATTCTTCTCAGCTTAGACAGCGGTGGTGTGAGGTAAGCGAAGATCACTGTGCGATAGCGAACATCGTTCGGGTGGAGATGCCAGAGGATCGGTGTCAATTTGTGGAGCAATTCGAAGATACATTGTTACAAATTAAACAACCTACTCACGTTTACTAAGTTTACTCTGTTATTAATTTATATTCATTTTTAAGTTTCCGGATTAACAGTTTAGACTTACATAAGTCGACGTTTCGCCCGCTACGTCACGGGCTTCTTCAGGACCTGCGAGAGTTCCTGGAGCCGACGTCTGGTGTTCGTTGTACTAGACGTCAAACTGCTCTTTTTTCGAAGATTATAGCTGTGGGTAGGTTGCACAATATTCGGCAGCGGTGTCAGATCGCGATCCATATATCGTACGAAGTCCCGGCTGCACACAACACACACTTTGTCTTCAGACGCTGGCTTGGCGGAAGATCTTGAAGATGTGTGCTGTGACAGCACGGGCAGCCAAGAAGGTGATAAATTCATGCTGTCGTCACTGTTGAAATTTCTGTGCCTGGTGATTTCGATGGCTTCCCTGAGTAGGCGTGGAGTGTAGTGTCGTTCTACCGCTAGTACCGACGCTTCATCAAACCGGATCCAGTTGTTACTATCACCAAGCAATAGATGTTCTGCAATGGCCGATTTCTGCAGGTCACTATTCTTCCAGCAGTCGGCTCCAGGAACTCCCGCAGTCCCTGAAGAAGCCCGTGACGTAGCGGGCGAAACGTCTTATGTAAGTCTAAATCTACTACTGTTCCGGAAAATTAAAAATGAATATAATCTACTCACGTCCCTGCGGTCAGAGCCTGCAGAAGATAGAGAAGAGAAGAGAAGGAAACGTATCACTCAGTTATTTGTAGAAAAAAGTTTGTGACAGCATATACATACCTAAGTAAAACACAAGTGAATTGTAAATGTAATCCGGTATGGGTGGCTGAGTCAGAGGGGCCAAAGTACATGCTCCGAGCAGCTAATATCACATGCGAGAAGGTAGATGCCATACCGGAAACTTCCCTGGATTGCCGGCTATTACTGGACTAGAGTAGAACACGACCGAGGCTGCTATGTGGCCATCTTACATCCAGTACAGTGGTACCAACCCGGTCAGCTAAAATTTGAGCCTACCACCTTGTAAGGTCGTAGGTTCATAAAGTTTATTGCAGTGGTATCAGCCCGGACGGCTTAAACCCTACCACGTAGTAAGGTAAGAAGGGAAGGAGGTTCCTTGCCTTCTTATCTATACAGTTTTACGTGGAATACGAACCATGGTCGAACGGTCACCCATACAAGTTCTAACCGCACCCATCTTAAGAACACGAACGGCAGTCGATCGATCGCACCATTGAACCACCGAGGCTGACAGTGGTAAACGCTATCTCCGATATCGGCTCTGCTTGCAGGGACGTGAATAGGCCGCTTAAATCGGTTGACAATATTACTTGTGGATGCCTCTTTGTAATAACAAAGGCCTATGACCTTGTGAATAGTTTTAACTAGGCTATTTAGCAATAGGGTATTTTATTGTAAGTAAAACCTCAGAACCTGCGGTAAAACTACTCGTAGATTTTGCTGCAACGTCGGCCGTCTGTATGTATGTTCGCTTATAACTCGAGAACGGTTCAACCGATTTAGATCAGCTTTTCGCTAATGCAATCTGACATAATAATATCCTGATATTTATATTATAGTTATATATTTACGTACCTCGAGCACAGGTTGTCGTTAGTGTCCGACCGAAAGTGTACTTTCACTTTCGGCCGAAAGCCGTAGCCGAATTTCGGCAAAATTCTACTTTCGGCAGAAAGCCGAAAGTCGAAGCCGAAAGCCGAAACCGAAAGCCGTAGCCGAAAGTATGTATTGTATGGCATTTAAGTATTAAGGCAGTGTGTGCCTGCGCCGGCCGCCAATCGCGTAATCGCGTCGCGGCGTTCGCGTGCCGGCGCGTGTGCGCAGTCCGGTCGGTTTGTCTGTCTAACAAATTTCGGTTGGGCCGAAAGTGACCACTACATTCGGCCGAAACCGTAAGTTTGCCGAATGTTGCAAATATTGGCCGAAAGGCCGAAAGCCGAAAGCCGAAACCGAATATTCGGTCGGACACTAGTTGTCATTCACAATTTTCATTCATGTCAAACAAATTTGTACTTCATGTTTCATTCACTTTTCATTTCGTACGCTTATTAAGAATCCCATAGACATAATAGGAAAACTATAGAGATGCCCTCGTTGCATGAAGTAACTTCATGCTTTCAGTTCCGTTTTCATACGCTACGTTCTAGCAAGGTGAACCAAGTAAACCATTAGGCAGCTACAATCACGAACTGCGGAATTTATTATATTTTTATTTATTTATTTTTTTATAACACATCCATTAGGTGTCTGTGCACACTTGGACAAGTCGCAGTGTATGGAATAAAAATTGGAAATATTTTGACGTGATGATGTCACGTCTTATAAATTGATGAACACCGGCTGCACGCACGAAGAAGTGTAACGTTAATCGTGTAACGTGTAATCTAAACCTGTGTGTGCAAGCGAGAGCGCGATAGAGACCTGTGTGTGCAAGCGAGAGCGCGATAGAGAGGCATATACAATAGTAGAAAATACAAAATATATTTCTCCGTCTTTTGCGAGCCTCGAACCCGCAGTCCCTGCCACCATCACTGACCATACGTGTTATCCACGCGGGCTATCGACCTTGTACTTATCGCTGCAAATTTTCTCAACAGTACCTATGTGAATTTCATGGAGCGACATCTAGCGTCCACATCTAGCGTCAATATTAAATGAAATAGGTACTTCAGCCAGCGGTATACTTGATTTAGCAGTTAGGTAATTGTTGCAACGTTGAACATGTAGATGGCGTTATGTAGGTTTTTTAAATATAAATTAAACAAAAATTAATAGTCGTTATTTTTTCATATTTTTTATTAGTTATTATCACATCTTTATCATGTACTTAAATTAATTTTACATGGTAAATATCCGCCGGAACTGATTTACTTTATGACATCATCACGTAAAACTATCGTCCGTAAACCAACTTTACAGACAACCGATTTTTTTTTAAGATTAGGGTGTTGTGGTGTCATGCTTCGAGCAAAAAATAGCCTTGAGAGTGCGCGGGCGCACGCCCTCTGACGAAAAGTGCCTGGCACTTGAGGGGTGCTTTTTGCAAAATGGCTCCGGCATTTGAGCGGTAAAAACCTAAAAAAAAAACGAACCCTAGAGTTGAAGGCGGTGCTAAAAAGACTACACAAATCACAAAGGATATCATCCACTCATGTTTTCGTTTCATGCATCATTTTTGCTTGCTTAAGCACCGCCTTCAACTCTAGGTGAAAGGTGCCTGTCGCCCTTTAACACGTCACCTTGTCCTTATCCCTTAGTGGCCTGTTACGACATGCACGGGGAGAGATGCAGTGGGGCTATTCATTTAAGTACCGGCCCCACACGGTACGGTAAAGATGTAAGAACAATAAAATTAGGTATACATTACATTATTAATGTCAATTATATAAAATAAAATATATAAAAATATAAAATAAAAAAATAATAAAATAATAAATAAATTAAAGAAATTAAAAAATCTTACGAATTTTTGGCTATCTCCGTCGAAACTTTAGGCCCCTGGAGCATTGATTTTATAACCCTATAAAATCAATGCCCTGGAGTAAGGAAGCAAAAAATCTTGTGCACACTTTAGGCTCAAAATTAAAAATTATATCGGGCGACCCTCGTTCAGGAGTTTATCTCAAACAGAGGGTCAGCATCGCCATCCAGCGTGGGAATGCAGCGAGTATGCTGGGAACACTCAGCTCCATCCCCAGGCAAAATTTCAGTGAAATATTTTATATAGTTATGTAAGTAGTTTGTTTAGCATTTTAATTTTGTATTCATTTTATATCAAATAAATCTCATTAAATAATAATAACTATGTAGGGCCGGTACTTAATAAGAATATCCCCACTGCATATCTCCCCGTGCATGTCGTAAAAGGCGACTAAGGGGTAAGGACAAGATGCCGTGCATAAGGGCGACAGGGTAGCCACCTCTCACCTTGGCACGGTCTTTCCACCGAGTCATGCTGCAGGCACATGCAAGTGGGCCTTCGTGCCTTACTTGCTGCCTGACAGTTATCTTGTCCGAATATTTTGCTAAACGTGGTGGTCGGTGTTGTGCTGTAATTTACGAGAGTACTTGTGCAGCACAACATAGATTACTCTGCTTACCCCGTTTGTCGGGATACGGCGTGTGGTATGTATGTATATATGTAAAAAAGTAATATCAGTGGTGGTCACACACGCACGTTGACAACCTCAGAAAGCTCCAACCAAGATCAACTGACAAGGTCACTTAAATGAAAGTAAATACCGTCGTAGCACGAATCGATGTACGGTTGGCTAAAAAGTGAAGATATTTCTATACCTACGTGGAACATTGTCAGAGGCGATCGTTTCAAGCACAAAATGTTCGACAAGACATGCAACTTCTTAGATAATAATATGAAATGTTCCTATACCACTGTCTTTACAAATTATTATACCCCGAGTAATCGTCTTGCTGGTACATCCACGTTACTCATCGTAGGCAAACATGAAGAACTCTGTCATAATCACACTAGCGCGCTGGTTTCAAGTGTTCTGTGAGGAGTGTAGCAAGTGGGCATGGACATGTCGAATATTCCGCCAGCTCTAAATTCAATGCGAAGAAGAACTGACGAACAAACTTCGCAAGTCACAATGTTTTTTGTTAGTACCTTATTATAAGTATTATGGTCACTTAAAAAAAAAATTAACCTGTACTACTACCGCTCACAAAAACATTAATATTTAAGAATCTGAACAGTCTGCCTATTTTGCATTAAGGCACGTATTGAATACGTAACGATAGAACAATGCTTTGTCTATCGATCACACGTTTTTGATTGAAAATTTTTATAATTTTCTATACAAACTAAAAGTAACCAAATGTCGATTCTCAGAAACTAAAGAGAATTTGGATGAAATTTCTACAGCAAAATGACGCCATTTGTTATATCCATCGATCACACGCTTTTCAAAGTTCTAATGTAGGATCGCAATTTATGAAAAAAAGTCGGCAAGTGCGAGTTGGACTCGCGCACCGAGGGTTCCGTATCATCAGCATCGCTCAATATATTTGTATTATGTATGTACAAAAACAATTGTTTTGGAAAATCACGAACCGCCTAAATAAACACTGCAGCAATGGTTTGACTGTGCGGCATTCGTGGAGTAGAAATATACAAAAATATATTTCTTATATGACCATATTTAACGACATATCTACAATTTTATTTTTTTATTTTTCTTTACTTGTGATTAGAGACCTTGCTTCTTGCCTAATTTCATTATTCTAGGTCAACGGTAAGTACCCTATAGGATTTGATTTCATTTGAGTGAGTTTGCAAGTATTAAAATTTGCCATAAATAGCCGTATCTTTTGATTATATTGATTTAGAAGCTTTCATTTTCTATAACTCGAAGGGATCGCAGACGTTAGTATTTCATATTAATTTCAATTTGATATCTTGACTTATTTATTACTGAGAAAAGGGATCTTGAAACACAAAACAAGCAAATTTTTTTTAATATCATATAACTACAAGATTAAAATTTTAGGATTTTTTCCTTTACGTGTGCTATGAGACCTTACTTCTTACCAAATTTTATGATTCTAGGTTGGCGGGAAATACCCTATAGGTTTTGATTTGATTGGAGTGAGTTTGCGAGTATGAAATCTGACATAGATGACCGTATCTTTTGATTGCGTTGATGTAGAAGCTTGCATTTTATACACCGTAAAGAGATCGTAGATCTTAGTATTTCGTATTAATTTCAATTTGATATCTTGATCCGTTCCTGCGAAAAAGGGTCCTTGACATACAAAAAAACATTTTTTTTTAAATGTCTATAGCTACAATTTTACAATTTTCGGATGTTTTCCTTTACTTGTGCTGTAAGATCTTGCTTCTTACCAAATTTTATGATTCTATGTTAACAGGAAATACCCTATAGGTTTTGATTTGATTTGAGTGAGTTTGCGAGTATGAAATCTGACATAGATGACCGTATATTTTGATTGCGTTGATTTAGAAGCTTCAATATTCTACACCTTATAGAGATCGTAGATCTTAGTATTTCGTATTAATTTCAATTTGTTATCTTGATCCGTTCCTGAGAAAAAGGGACATTGACATACAAAACAAACAAATTTTTTTTTAATGTCACATAACTATAAATTTACAATTTTCGATTTTTTCCTTTACTTGTGCTATGAGACCTTGCTTTTTACCAAATTTCATTATTCTAGGTTAACGGGAAGTACTCTATAGGTTTTGATTTGGTTTGCCGGTAGCAAAATATGTGACTTAAATGGGCGTATCTAATGATTGCGTTGACCTAGAAGCTTAACTTTTTTACACCTCCGAGGAAACGTAGACCTTAGTATTTGATATTAATTTCAACTTGATACCTCTACCCGTTCCTGAGAAAAAGGGTCTTGACAGACAGACACCCAGCCAGCCAGCCAGACGGACAACAAAGTGATCCTATAAGGGTTCCGTTTTTTCCTCCTTTGAGGTACGGAACCCTAAAAATACCCTTATGAAAACTACTGCGCGCTACGCCGCCGCCACCGCGCGCCGTTGGAGTTACTAATCTGGTGTATATAAGGTCTTTCATTAGTAGGTAATAGTACGCTAAGGGGAGTATGTGTATCAGATACTGATCACGTTCCCCATACCTAATATTTTTATTTCGGATATCAAATACCTACCACGGCTAATAAAATAATAGTTTTCAAACAATTATTTCATTGAATTGGTAGGTATTTTATTGATATCCGAAAAAAAATTGGTATGGGAACGTGATCAGTATCTGATACACATACCTACTCCACTTAGCGTACTATTACCTACTAATGAAATACCTTATATAGTGCCATCGTCAATTCTTAGGTCCTGACTGCAGTACAGTTGTATTTTCGCTTTCGCCGCTGACTGTCCACGCGTCTCATCTCACGATTTGAAAGTATTTCGTGTGTAGTATGGTAGTAAACGTTAAATTTAACGATAATGACACTCTTCGCTCAATGTTGTCCCGTATGCGTGCGTACACTGCTCGCTTCTGTTTGTTTATCGTTACTTCTTTATTTCCTTATTATTTATTAACTAGTTCTTGCCCGCGGCTTCGCTCGCGTGAAATTCGTATTTAAAAAGAATGAAGTAAGTAAGCTTTGTACCGTGTGGGGTCGGTACTTAAAAAGAATAGTCCCACTGCATCTCTCCCCGTCGCATGTCGTAAAAGTCGACTAAGGGATCGTCAGCCTCGGCAGCTTAATGTTGCGGTCAGTTATTGGATGGATGACCGCCCGACTGTTGGAGGCTGACCGTGGTTCGGACACCACGTTAAACTGTAGGTCCCTTCCCTTTTTACCTTACTAGGTGGTAGGGTTTATCCCGGCCGGGTTGGTACCACCGCACTGAGCGAAACGTCGGTCGAAACGGCTATGTAAATAGTTCGTGTTTTCCGTCCAGTTCAGTGTAGCCGGCGCGAAATGAAGGGAAGCACTGACATGGCACCTAGTTCACCCGGTGTTATGGGCTGACATCACGGATGTTGTAGGTGATGTAGCCAACCGTGTCAAGTTTCCATAAAAAAAAAAAAAACCCACTACCGACCTTTATTTCGGCAGGCGGAACAATTCGGTTTGTATGAGAACCACATCATAGCGTAATCAGAACTGATTTTTTTAGCCTATCCTGTGTCCAGTATAATCAAATGTGCTTGTACTAAGTTTCATCGAATTCGGATGATCGGTTCAATAGTTATGGGGGAACATACATACAGAAAAGATTTCTAAAAATCGTCAATTTAGTTTTAGTATCATACATAGAGTCTACAGACGCAGTATCTCATAAAACAAAGTAACTTACTATATTATGACAATCCCTAAAGATTTATTATTAGTATTGCTATTGATATTGACAAGGTCTATAATAATCATGTACCGTGTGGGGCCGGTACTTGAAAATAATAGCCCCACTGCACAATCCGCACTGCGCATCTATCCGTGTATGTCGTAAAAGGCGATTAAAGATTGAGGATTAGATGCCCGGCGACAAAGGGCGAAAGGATAGCCACCTCTCCCCTTTGCGCGGCCCTTCCACCGAGTCATGCAGCAGGTGGGTATTCGTGCCTCACTTGCTGCTTGATAGTGATAGAGTTATCTTGTCCTAATACTTTGCTAAACGCGGTGGCCGGCGTTGTGCTGTCATTTACCAGAGTCCTTGCAGCACAACAATGATTACTCTGCTTACCCCGATTGTCGGGATACAGCGTGTGGTATGTAGGTAGGTCTATAATCATATTAACGATAATAAACATAGGGTACCACATGTACCTTACTTACTTACATGAATTCTGCTGACGCATACTAAAATATTAATTAGTACCGTGTGGGGCCGGTACTTTAAAAGAATATCCCCACTGCATCTCTCCCCGTGTATGTCGTAAAAGGCGACTAAGGGATATGACTCCCTTCTTATATTACTAGGTGGTAGGGTTTAACCCGCCCGGGTTGGTACCACCGCACCGAATGAAAGGTCGGTCGAAACGGCTACGCAAATAGTTTGTGTTTTCCGTCCAGTTCAGTGTAGCCGGCACGACCGAAGGGAAGCACTGACGTGGCACCAAGTTCACCCGGTGTTATGGGCTGACATCACGGACGTTGTAGGTGATGTAGCCAACCGTGTCAGTTACCATAAAAAAAAAAATAAAAACAAAAAGACAAATTTATACATTCAGGTTCAGATTCTTATTCCGCCATAAAGAACACACAACATTTCATTGAAACATATTATGCATATTCAGTATGGACCATACTGACGAACCATACTGTATGGTTCGTCATAATTTTTTTTGTTGTCATTATACCCGTTCGGCAATGCAATCTATAAGGAAGAACTGAGTAAGAAACCTTAAAGAGCTTTTTTTTATTATTATAACTTAAGTACTAATTTTTCATTATTAAGTAACCACATTTTTTTTTTTTTGACATTGTACTACAATGTGGTATGAAAATTACTAACTGGCATGATTTTTTTATGTAATCCGGTATGGGTAAATGGGTAGCTCTGTTAGATAGAAGGGTCTTTAGATTGCTAGCTAAACTGGACTGAAGGAGAACACAGGAGGCTGCTATGCGGCTATTTTACGTCCTGCAGGTCTATTCTTGTAAATTCTGACAGCGGAATCAGCGCTGATGTGGCGCTGAGAGCCACTTTAGTAAGTGGCTCTCAGCGCCACAACAGCGCTGATTCCGCTGTCAGAATTTACAAGAATAGACCTGCAGTACGGCGGTACCGACCCCGTCGGCTACAAATTGAGCCTACCTCCTAGTAAGGGCCAAGGGAAGGAACCTACAGTTTTACACCAGTTCCGAACGGTGAAGCAGCAAAATTGTTTAGTCAGAAAAAAACTCATTGGCACAGAATTTATTTTTTAGGATCTTTTCTTTCACCGCTTAGACTATTCGATGCCTCTTCTACGTAGCTATTTCAATAACTGACAAGTAACAATATGTCTAAGTGGTAAGTGACTAGTGTTGCACAATAGTCGATGCACCGATCGTGTGTCGATGTGCCGCCGGGCGGTGGGGTGGCGCGGAGTGGAATATCGCGCCGATTAGTGCGTCTCGATAGTGAGGGGAAAAAGTCGATAATTTGATTGTTTCTACGATTAAACCCTTATCGTGATCGATGTAGGTAAGATATGCTTTGTAAACTTGATATTTAAATAAACATACAATGATGAAGATGTAGTAAGATATTGTGATTTTTTTATGTAATCCGGTGTGCCAAAGTACATGCTCCGACCAGCTAATATCCCCTCCAAGAATGTAGGTGCCATGCCGGAGACTTCCCTTTGGATTACTGGCTATACTGGACTAGAGGAGAACACAACCCGGGCTGTTATGCGGCCATCTAACATCCAATATGGCGGTATCAACCCAGCCGGTTACAATTTGAGCTTACCACTTTTTTTTATGGAAACTGACACGGTTGACTACATCACCTACAACATCCGTGATGTCAGCCCATAACACCGGATGAACTTGGTGCCACGTCAGTGGTTCCCTTCGGCCGTGCCGGCTACACTGAACTGGACGGAAAACACAAACTATGTACATAGCCGTTTCGACCGACCTTTCATTCAGTGCGGTGGAGTAATATACATAAGAAGGGAGTCATATCCCTTAGTCGCCTTTTACGACATACACGGGGAGAGATGCAGTGGGGCTATTGTTTTAAAGTACCGGCCCCACACGGTACCTAGTAAGGGGTTAAAAAATATGTAAATACACCTTCGTCATACATGATTGTTCATTAAGGGTACCTACTACGCAATTAAACCTTGATCACATGGTCGCTCTGGTACGTACGCTAGGTACGTGCGTCTAGAGCAGTCTACTCTTGCACTTACATTCGCCCCATAAATATCTTCCATTAGTGTCCTATAATACATTATTTCTTAATTTTGTACTGTTATAAGTAAAAGTTTTTGTGGGATTTTCCTTCACCTCCTCGGTGGCTACGCTTCATTAAGTTGAATATACTTCTAAAACTTTCTAGAAATTAAATTAGAAGATTCTTAAGATTTTAATACGCTTGAAATTCGACGTCTTGAGAAAATATAAAATGCCAACTCGCCATGCGTGCCAACTACAGTACTCACATGATGAAAATTATGGACCTAGAGGGGGCATGGGCGAAGCGTCAATAACGAATATACGACAGTATCTCGTTTTTATAATAATAGAAGAAAAACCAGATATATTTTATTTTAAAATTCGGTTTAAGAAAATCTAAATATATCGAGATCTTATCTATCGATATTTATCCATCGACAGAGGCACAGCGCTGGTATGTGGTGTGAGCACACCGCGCGAGCGGGTTCCGCAGACGCGGGCGTGACCTTTCACCGACAGCGACTGCCAACCTTTTAACGCAACCCGTTATTGCGAGTAGAAGTAATTTTCTCTGAACTGTTTTGCTGAATAATCGAATTAATATTTCTTTATTTAATACTAAATTGCGATAATTGTTACTGTGTTTAATTCAATACACTCATAACCAATAAGCTCTTTCCTGATTGAGGAGATGAGCTATTCGAACAGATAAATAAATCAATGCATTTGAGGTTCTGATAAACATTTGGACATATTCCTAAATCACCTCCTGAAGTTTTGGTAGTAATTTCTGAACAGGGAAAAACACACACACACATACGAAAGAGACAAACCATGTAGACTATGCAGACATAAAACGTCGAAATTGTGATGTCAGCCCGTAACACCTTGGTGAACTAGGTGCCATGTCAGCGTGCTTCCTTACTTATTCGTGCTATGTACTTTAGTAGTACCGGTTTCACTGAACTGGACGGAAAACACAAACTACGTACATATCACACACGCTGAATCCCGACAATCAGGGTAAGCAGAGTAATCGGTGTTGTGCTGCAAGTACTCTGGTAAATTACAGCACAACACCGACCACCGCGTTTCCCAAAGTATTCGAACAAGATTCAATCGATCAAGCAGCAAGTAAGGCACGAAGACCCACCTGCTGCATGACTCAGAAGTACCGTGCCAAGGTGAGAGGTGGCGAGCCTGTCGCCCTTTAGCATGGCATCTTGTCCTTATCTCTTAGTCGCCTTTTACGACATGCATGGTTGGTGAGAGATGCAGTGGGGATATTCTTTTTAAGTAGCGGCCCCACACAAAGTATAAACACAAACTATGTGCTTCAACCGACTACCGACCTGTCATTCAGTGAGGTGGTATCAACTCGGGCGGGTTAGACCCTATCATCTAGGCAAAAAGGGATGGGACCTACAGTTTTACGTTTAATCCGAGCCACGGCCCATTCAAGTTCTGACCGCGCCCATGAGTGCTTATGATCACGGACGACTTTGAACCGATCGCACCACTGACTGCTATTGAGAGGGTTGTTCCCAGTGGCCAATTTTTTTTATGGAATCTGACACGTTTGGCTACATCACCTACAACATCCGTGATGTCAGCCCATAACACTGAGTGAACTAGGTGCCATGTCAGTGCTTCCCTTCATTTCATGTCTGCTACACTGAGCTGGAAGGAAAACACGAACTATTTACATAGCCGTTTCGGACGGTTCATTCAGTGCGGCGGTACCAATCCGTCCGGGATAAACCCTACCGCCTAGTATGGTAAGAAGGGAAGGGACCTAAGATTTCCATTTACCCATATTTCCGGTAGAAAAAAAAATTTAAAGCAAAAGCTAAACAGGTTGAGGACCCCTGACATGCGCAGACGCAGTCGTGACGGCAATAATTTAGTTAAAAGTGACCCACATCTAGGTCACAGTTGACTTCGCACCACAACCAGTCTGGACACCACCTAGACAAACTATTTAAAAGTGTAGAATTGCTATCGTCATACCATACAGATCTGCATTGTATGTTCTTGTTCTGTCTCACAGAAACACATTTCTATGAAAAGTTGTTGTTCCGTTGTTGAAGGTAAATACAAAAATAAAATATTATTGTGTGCGTTGACCTAGCGTATTTTAGGCTAGGTCAATGATTATTTATTTTCACGTTTGTTTATTATATTTAATATTAATTCTTTATGCATTTTTTTTATGGAAACTGACACGGATGGCTACATCACCTACTACATCCGTGATGTCAGCCCATAACACCTTGGTGAACTAGGTGCCATGTCAGCGCTTCCCTTCGATCGTGCCCGCTACACTGAACTGGACGGAAAACGCGAACTATTTAAATAAGCCGTTTAAACCGACCTTTCATTCAGTGCGGTGGTAACAACCCGGGCGGGATAAACCCCACCACCTAGTAAGGTATGAATGGAAGGAATATATTTAGAGAGACCTACAGTTTTACGTGGAATTCTAACCACGATCACCCTTCAACGGTCGAGCGGTCACCGGATGGGTGCCCGCTCGACCGTTCACTGACCGTTCACTGACCGCGCCCATGTGTGCTAATGATCCGGCAAATGAAATGCAAATAAAAAAAAACGGCCAAGTAAGGTAAGAAGGGAAGAAATATATTTAGAGGGACCTACAGTTTTACGTGGAATTCTAGCCACGATCAGCCTTCAACGGTCGAGCGGTCACCGGATGGGTGACCGCTCGACCGTTCACTGACCGTTCACTGACCGCGCCCATGTGTGCTAATGATCCGGCAAATGAAATGCAAATAAAAAAAAACGGCCAAGTGCGAGTCGGACTAGCGCATCGAGGTTTCCGCAACACAAAAAAGTTGAAAAACACGTTTCTTGTATGGGGATCTCCCTTAATTGACTTTTGTTATTTTATTATTTTGTTATTTTGTTATATTACCTATTTTTGCTCAGATCGAAACATAACAAAATCAAAATTTTATACGAAATTTGGACTTGTCTAAGTTTATTATTGTACCAAAAATACCATAAAGAAAATTTGATTGAATTGACGAAAATTGAATTGAACTGAATTCCGGCTAGTCTGGCTCGTCCCTGGACGGTTTTTATTATTGATTAATTTTTTTAGGTTTAGATTTTTAAGATAGTTTAAGATTGTTAGTTTAATATAATAGGTTTATATTTTATGTTATTGAATAAAGTTTTTTTTTAATAAAAACGCAGGTAACTTTATTTTTAATGTATCTGCTTTTATAAAAAGAAATGTAAACTGAATTGAGTTGAAATTTATTATCTTCCTCTCATTCCCACGGTACGGCGCCTATCATACAGGGTGTTTCAGGCTATGGTTTCGTAACTTCTGTGTTCGAAAGCGGTCCATATTTGAAGACGAAAAGCTCTTAAACTTTTCCCCAGAATCGGTCATTTTATAGTACTTTTTGGTGAAAATAGTTTCATCGAGCTTTGGTGGACGGTTAACGTTCACCTTTATTAAATAAATAAAATTACCAACTTACATGCTTAACTAGTAGAAATTGTACTGCATGTAGGTAAATTCCAAACCATTAAATTTGAATGGCATCAAAAGAAAAAGGGGACTGAACCAGGTCATTGCACTCCCTAGACCTAGACAGCACTGTTTCGAAATCTCACTGTACATTGAGTTTTTATTACAATTTTAAATTTTTGTATGAAAAAAAAAATACGGAATTTCGATTTGAGTGATAAGGATTATTTTCTTCTAATAATGAGTACTTTCTATTCCTGAAGTTTCTCAAGCCTATCCTGAAACACCCTGTATACCTTTCTTTGTCGTTTCATTTTATTGGCGCACTAATTACAGGCGCACAGAGTACGGATCACCGAATCTCTTCATCTGTAATGCATGTCAACGGAACGTCAGCTAGAGGAACTAGAAGTGACAACTTCACGATCAAGGCCACTAGATGTCGTCGACATCGGCGCGTGCGCAACACATTGACACAATTTGTCATACCTACTGCTCAGCAGCGCGTGGTTGTCGTGCAACCGTATCGGGTTATTCGGGTTCGGTTCGGCGACAAGTACGGTCGGTGAAAAAGTTAGGTCATAGGTAACATAATTCGCATAAATACCACCTGGTCTGCTGAATAAAAAAAACCGGCCAAGTGCGAGTCGAACTCGCGCACCGAGGGTTCCTTATCGCCATGTCATGGTTAGCGCCACTTACGCCATCTATGGCGTGTTATGAAATGCTTCATTATTAGTTAAATGTCATGATTATTTAAAATGCTTCACACTCTATTCGGTAGACGGCGCGCGCGCATACACTTTTTGGTTTCTTCTATGGGAAACCCCGTGAATTTTTTACTTTTTCTTATTTTTATTATTTGTTGTTACATCGGCCATAATAACACATATGTATTCTGTGAAAATTTCAACGGGCTACCTATTACGGTTCAAGAGATACAGCCCTCGGACAGACAGACAGACGGACGGACGGACGGACGGACGGACAGACGGATAGACAGACAGACAGACAGACAGACGGCGTAGGCTTAGTAATAGGGTCCCGTACCGAATACGGAACCCTAAAAGACGAAATGCAAATTTTCCGTGCTTTAATCTGTCAGACTCTAAAGATTATCCTTCTAGACTTGCTTCTAGATTATCTAGATGGGCCTTTCCCATACATCGCTCCAGGAAAACGTTTATAAATAGTTTGTGTTTTCCGTCCAGTTCAGTGTAGCCGACACGACCGAAGGGAAGTACTGACATGGCACCTAGTTCACCCGGTGTTATGGGCTGACATCACGGATGTTGTAGGTCGGTGATGTAGCCAACCGTGTCAGTTTCCATAAAAAAAAGGGACCCATTTCGCTCAGTATTTCGGGGGCAGATGTTAAAACGCGGCAAGAACAATATTCTTTAAATTTATCACCGCCTGCTTTCAGATTTAAAATTCGAACTTGAAAAATGTGCAGATTCTTTTTTTTTTTTTTGAGAATTTGATGGAATCAATTTTTGATAAAACGTAAAGAGAACAGCTCGCTATAGGTCGTAACAAATAAGTAGACAATGCCTGTGACTAATATGTCATTACCATGGGCCTTCGGATCGTCCCACTGCTGGGCACAGGCTTCATTCGAATGTATGTAATCAACGAGATATTAGGTGATATTACTCATACACTCCCACGGCGAGCGCTTAGCTTGGATGGTTGCGGTATGCACAGGAATAATTTAGTATTCATGTTTTATCCATTGTTTGCCAAACATATTTTTGACGTGAATTCGTATGAACGTCTATACGCTGTGAACTGGGGTTGCATGCATGTCATGTCAGAAATGCAATTAAGACGCTTTGACTGTACTTTGCGAGCCTTATATCTCGAAATGTATAATAGACTAGCGTTTGCCCGCGGCTTCGCTCGCGTGAAATTAGTATTTCAAAAGAAGAAAATAAGTAAAGTAAACCCGCTACATACATATACATACATATCACACACGCTAAATCCCGACAATCGGGGTAAGCAGAGTGATCGGTGTTGTGCTGCAAGAACTCTGGTAAATTACAGCACAACACCGGCCACCATGTTTCGCAATGTATTCAAACAAGATTCAATCGATCAAGCAGCAAGTAAGGCACGAAGACCCACCTGCTGCATGACTCGGTTGAAGTACCGTATCAAGGTGAGAGGTAGCGAACCCCTTATCCCTTAGTCGCCTTTTACGACATGCATGGGGAGAGATGCAGTGGGGCTATTCTTTTTAAGTACCGGCCCCACACGGTACACGGTAAACCCGCTACTGTACCTTTATTACGGCGCACTAAAAAATTTGGTTTGTATGAGAGCCACGTTTTATTTAGCCTATCCTGTGTACCAAATAAATGTGCTTGTACAAAGTTTTATCGAATTCGGATGATGGGTTTAAGAGTTATGGAGGAACATACATACATACCGAAAATATTTCTAAAAATCGTAAATTTAGTTTTAGTATCTTACATAGAGTCTACAAAAGCAATATCTCTCGCAATATTTCATAAAACCAAGTAACTTACTCCATGACCATACCTTACATATTTATTATTAGTATTGATATTGATGGCGGAACGAGGGTTCTAGCATTGCATCAGGCATATCAGCCCGAAGGGAAAAGTACCGGGTTCATTCATTCATATTCCTAACTTACCTGTTACATATGACATGGCGATACGGAACCCTCGGTGCGCGAGTTCGACTGGCCGGTTTTTTTAGGACTCCGTATCCATATGGAAGCCTATTACTAAATCTACGTCGTCCTTCTGTCTGTCTATCCGTCCGTCCGTCCGGTGGCTGTATTTTGTAACCGTAATAGCTAGTACGTTTAAATTTTCACAGAATATGTGTTAATTTGGCGGATATAACAACAAATAATAAAAAAATTAAGGGGGACCCGATAAAATCTTCATGAAAAGTGAAGATTAAACAATAAATATACGTTGTATCGTTAAATAAATTAAACCGGCCAAGTGCGATTCGGACTCGCGCGCCGAGGTTTCCGCACCACAAAACAAAACCTTACAAAACACGTTTCTTGCATGGAGACCCCCTTAATTTTTTACTTTTTATATTTTTTATTATTTGTTGTTATAATATCCGCCATAATAACACATATTCTGTGAACATTTCAACTTGCTAGCGTTACGGTTCCAAAAATACAGCAGTGGGACAGACAGGCAGACAGACAGATAAACGGCGTAGACTTAACAATATGCTTCCGTACGAGGTACGGAAACCTAAAAATGATGCCTTTCTTTTACACAATGTTTTCTGCAGACCGTGCACAGTACTCAAGACCAATAGAGATTAATAACTGGCCGTTAGAATTACATTTGCTCTAATTAAGTCTCGTAACTAGATAAAAATATAATGCGTGACGCAACGAACGAGCGACGCGCACCGCGAACTAACTTTCTTTATTCCAAATTTGCACTTAAGAACCAGCAGTACCAAAAATTTGTTTCTCCCGATTGATGTTACTCGTAAACCGCTGTGAGTTTGGAGGACGTCAGTGGGTGGATCAACTTTTTCTTGTAACGTAAAAATCAGCTGCAAAGTCAAATAAAAAAAAAAGTTTATTACAATTTATTACTTGGTAGAAAATCAATAAGTATAAAATGCTTAGGTTGATAGGCAATAGAAATAAAAGTAGAGAAATATTTAAAATAAAACATTAACCCAATTTTTAGGGGTGACCCAGGGGACAATTTTGTCCCCAGTTTTGTATGGAAAAAAGGGATTGTCCTCAGGGTAACCAATTTTTTTTAAATTACTCAAAATTCTTTGTGCAGCTTCTTTCTTATTAATCAATTACTTATCTGAGAGTTGCTGTAACTATTAAAAATAAGTTGAATTTATCAAGATAATATCCTGTTTTCAGACAGATACCAAAAACAAGAAAAAGTTTATTCACCCAAGTACCGAACAAATAAATATTTAAATGAAGGCGTAATATTTAATAAATGAAATAAGTAATACTCTACAGGAAGGGGTATTGTATTTTTTATCTATTTATCCTAACCTATTACTTGTGAGCTAATCTTTGTAATACAATATACATATATACCTACCAATTTAATTGGTTTCTCGGAAGTGTTTTAACGATTTGAATGACATTTTGTATTTAGATAATGTTTTATTTTTCAAGTTTATCTACATAGGTGTCATCCCTGAGAAAATCCGTTTTCAAACAAACAGAATTTTTTCTTTTCTAACGCTATCTCATAGAATATTGAGTTGTAATTATGCCATGTAGTGCCATCTGTTAGACGCCTGAGCGAAGCTCGGTCGCCCAGGGACCTTTATAATTACATGACTATAACGTTATGAAATGTAAGGTAACATGGGTTTTTAGAATTTTCAAGAGCATAGTTTTACGAATTTTTGTATCAAGTCAAATCGATTCAGTCGCATTTTAGGCTCCTTGTTGGAAAGCAGAATATATTGTAGAAAGCCATATATTTTTTCTATCATTAACAGTTTTACGATAAGCATCAATCGGGAGAAACCGATTTTTGGTACTGCTGAGTCTTAAGGTGACTTATTGACGGTCAAGCAAGAATACATAAATGTCACGCCTGTTTAACAATGGGGTAGGCAATGAAACGCATTAACACAATTCAATGCAATGATCACATTCACTTTGAAAAAAAAACAGTGTCATTTGTTATTTTGTCTTCTATGTCGAAGTTTATTGCCGGTTCTTCTTCGTGGGTGTAATCGAATCGGTGTAACAGAATCGATAGAACATATTGTGACAAGTTCGAACGCAGTCTAACTGCCATATGAATGGCCGATAAACAATACAATACTATTTAAAGCTGGCTCCACACATCGGCTAATAGCAGATAATATCTGAAACTAAAATATTATTTTAGTTTCATCTCGTCCTAATTAAACAATTAAAGGGAGATGAACCTAAATTACGTGTAATCCGTTTTTATTGCTCGTTAAATACTACATTGTTGTCACGTAAAATTGTTCATTGACTAGTCCCTTTCCTAAAATAAAACTGTTTTACTTTTTTATATTTATTCTTAAATGTAAGTTTTATAATCGCCTTAAATTCTCAAACGACCGCGTAGGTTATGCACACATTTACATTTAAATGTTGGAGTTTTAAATACAAATTAAATAAAAAGTTAAACTATGTTCTTGCTTTTCTGCAACATAAATTACATATTAAAGTTTGCCATTATTATAGTAATTTGAAATTTTTACGGATTACCAGTGGTAGGTACTGAAGACTTACATAAGTCGACGTTTCGCCCGCTACGTCACGGGCTTCTTCAGGGACTGGCGGGAGTCCGGTGTCCGTTGTACCAGACGTCAAACTATCTGGCGTATGTATTTTTTTTTTATGGAACCTGACACGGTTGGCTACATCACCTACAACATCCGTGATGTCAGCCCATAACACAGGGTGAACTAGGTGCCATGTCAGTGCTTCCCTTCATTTCATGTCGGCTACACTAAACTGGACGGAAAACACGAACTATTTACATAGCCGTTTCGACCGACGTTTCGTTCAGTGCGGTGGTACCAACCCGGCCGGGATAAACCCTACCACCTAGTAAGGTAAGAAGGGAAGGGACCTACAGTTTAACGTGGAATCCGAACCACGGTCAGCCTCCAACGGTCGAGCGGTCACCCATCCAATCACTGACCGCGCTCAGCGTTGCTTAATAACAGTTGACTAACCAACCGCGCCACTGAGCTACCGAGGCTGACGAATTTTCTTATCCCTTGGTCGACTTTTACGACATGCGACGGGGAGAGATGCAGTGCGGCTATTCTTTTTAAGTACCGACCCCACACGGTACACGGGTATACGGGACGTTTCGCCCGCTACGTCACGGGCTTCTTCAGGGACTGGCGGGAGTCCGGTGTCCGTTGTACCAGACGTCAAACTATCTGGCGTATGTATAGTGAGATTGTCAATATCAGGCTCGGTAACTCAGTGGTGCGGTCGGTCGACTGTTGTTAAGCATCCCTGAGCGTGGCCAGTGCTTGGATGGGTGACCGCTCGACCGTTGGAGGCTGTCCGTGGTTCGGATTCCACGTTAAACTGTAATTCCCTTCCCTTATTACCTTACTAGGTGGTAGGGTTTATCCCGGCCGGGTTGGTACCACCGCACTGAATGAAACGTCTGTCGAAACGGCTAGGTATGTAAATAGTTCGTGTTTTCCGTCCAGTTCAGTGTAGCCGACATGAATGAAGGGAAGCACTGACATGGCACCTAGTTCACCCGGTGTTATGGGCTGACATCACGGATGGTGTAGGTGATGTAGCCAACCGTGTCTGTTTCCATAAAAAAAGCGAGAGTGGAAGATGTGACAGAGATGTGTCAGGATCGTGGCAAGTGGAGATCCGTTGTCTCTTATCTCCTCCTTGTCTCCTACCCCACTGCGAAACAGGCGTGACGCTATGTATGTATGTATAACAAACTCGCATCTAAAAAAAAAACGGCCAAGTGCGAATCGAATTCGCGCACCGGGGGTTCCGTATCGCCATGGCATGGTCAGCGCCACTCACACCATCTATGTGTTAGTTAAAATGCTTCATACTCTTTTCGGTAGATGGCGCGCATACACTTTTTAGTATCTTGTACGGGGACCCCCGTGATTTTTTTACTTTTTCTTAATTTTATTATTTGTTGTTATATCGGCCATAAAATAACACACATTATGTAAAAATTTTAACGGGCTACCTATTACGGTTCACGAGATACAGCCCTCGGACAGACAGACGCACAGACAGACAGACAGACGGCGTAGGCTTAGTAATAGGGTCCCGTACGACAGATACGGAACCCTAATAAGCTATCTGGTGTAGGTATAGTTCCATCATCAATGTACGATAGTCGTATGGATTTCATTTCGGCTGCTCTGCTGCAGTTTCACGCCACTCATGAATGTGGTCAAATTGTATACACAAATTTTCCCACGTGGCGCGAAACATTAAGGTCAAGTGAGCCGGATTGCATTGTTCTGCGGCCGCTCGTTGCCGCAACATCACGCCGCTGGCTCGGTGTCATTAGCTGACTTCCTGGCTGACGAAGGTTGCTCGCGACACATTTGCGAGATGTCAAATGAACGATATGCACTCGGCAGGCTGGCACGTATGCACCGCCATATATGACAGCATTCGAAAAGTGAGGCTGGCCGTGGTTCGGATTCCATGTAAAACAGGCCACCTGATTAGGTGGTAGGGTTTAGCCGACTACCATTATCACGAGATTTAACCTCCTACGCTACGCCGCCCGTGTTCTCCGCATCATTTTGTATGGAGAAACGGAGCAGCGCCTCTAGTGATAGATGTGCGAACTTCGTTTCTCCATACAAAATTATGCGGAGAACACGGGCGTAGCGTAGTACGCGGTGTAGGTTAAATCTCGTGATAAGGGTACAGATTGGTTTAATCTCACTGGACGTCGTCGGTTGAAGCCGCCAAAGATTCTTTGGAAGCCGCTATGTAAAAATAGTTTGTGTTTTCCGCCCAGTTCAGTGTGGCCAAAGGGTAGGCACTATGATGGCACCTAGTTCACCGTGGTGTGATGAGACAGACTTTCCCTTTTATAAGAAGTAGAGATAGAGATGAAACCTGACACGGTTGGCTACATCACCTACTACATCCGTGATGTCAGCCCATAACACATTAGTGAACTAGGTGCCATGTCAGTGCTTCCCTTCGGTCGTGCCGGCTACACTGAACTGGACGGAAAACACGAACTTTTTACATAGCCGTTTCAACCGACCTTTCATTCAGTGCGGTGGTACCAATCCGGGCGGGTTGAACCCTACCACCTAGTAAGGTAAGAGGGAAGGGTACTAAAGTTTTACGTGGAATCCGAACCACTCTCAGCCCTCAACGGTCGGTTTTGCCGGTTGGAGCATGCGCTCTGACCTCACTGACTCAGTCACCCATACGGGATTACATAAAAAAAATTAACAACAAATTAACCTTCTCTTGTTAATTGAACCGATAAAAGTTCAAAATGGCGGATCCCGGAAGACATCATTCTGAAGATCTAGTAGGCCTTGGATCTTCCCTCGAGATCCTTCTCAAACATTCACACAAAGGATCAGTACAGATTAAGATCAGATGATCATATGGTTAACTAGCTTTGGACGGCCAGCTCCGCTCGCGGCATTTTCAGTTGTTGGCGAAAATTTCTTAACTGTGGTTAGGAATTCGGTAATTTGTATAGACTACGAAGTAACTTCACTAATTCACTACAACGCTATATCCGGCAAATCACTTCTACAACCACTCTCGTTCAAAAAACATCCAAATTATTGTATTATATTATCTCCTACAGTGTGAAGTGTAAACGTAAAAAAAAACAACTGTTTATTCATACCTGAAGATAAACCAGCATTCGTTGATTCATTTCGCGTGGTAGATTTTTTTCGTCCTTCGTTTCCGCAAGGTTTTCTTTTTCTGATCAGCCCCTTGGGTAAAGAGAGTGTTGTTGCTGTTTGATGTTAGAGCAGATTTGATGCTCTGCAGATGCTATCATCGGTTCCGCTAATCTTGAAATTAAATGAAATGAAAATGTAATTTATTGTGCAAAAGTGACAAAAGTCGGACTTAAAGCCTAGATGCATTCGGCCTAGCCTAGGGTATTGCAAACAAATTTAGAAGAGCTAAACATTTAAAATAATTATTATAATTATTAATTGGTTGCTGCTTCACTTACTTAGGTCTTTAACCTGAACTTACTTGCTTAGGTCTATAAATATCGAATCAAGTCTATAACCTGCCCAATTAACAAACACCAAAACAATCGAATCATACTAACGAACGGACAGACAGTCACGTTGCGTTTTATAAACAGACTTATAAGTCCACGCGGAACAAGTCGCGGGCACAACTAGTATTTAAATACATTCTTTACATACATACTTACAGGTTCAAAGGCACTTCCATATATACATATAAAAATATATACATACATACATACATAATTCACTTTATATACAAACCTTAAGATTAAATCTTAACTATGGTTTCACGTCAAGCTGGATTCAAGTACCCTCCGGAGTTCCTCAAGGTTCCCTATTGGGCCCTTTATTATTTATCTTATTTATTAATGACATCAAATCCTCTTTTCTTCATGCTGACATACTACTTTTTGCAGATGATATGAAAATCATGATGGAGATAAAAACACCATCTGATAATGATCTTCTTCAAGATGATTTGAACCGCTTTGAACACTATTGCATTGTTAATCGGCTTGATCTGAACGTATCCAAGTGTGAATTCATATCATTTACAAGGAATCGTAAAACTATAGACACAAAATACAGTTTGATGGGTCAACAATTGAAAAGAGTTATTCGATTCACACATTGACCACATTGTTAAAAAAGCGAGCAGGGCACTCGGTTTTATACTAAGAATCTCTCGAAATTTTAAAAATCCGAATTCATTGCGAACCCTTTACTGTACGTATGTCCGCAGTCACCTTGAATATGCCTCTCAAGTGTGGAATCCGAGATATTCAACCTATAAGATTAGACTAGACCGTGTCCAAAAAAGGTTGCTCAAATTTCTCAATTTCCGGACAAACGTTGGGTTCCCTAACACTGAAATGGCATGCCATTTCCATAAGTTGCTTCCTCTAGACAGTAGGCGAGAAATGCTTGACATTACCTTACTACTGAAAATAAGCAGTGGATCCATCGATTGCCCGGAACTTTTGGGTCACATTAATCTACTTGTGCCGAGACTCGCGACGAGGAGTAACGCAATAATACACCTCCCCCTTGCCCATTCCAATTATAAACAGAATTCATTTTTCTGGCGTGCTGGTAAGTTATTCAACGACATAAGCGACGATGTTGATTTGTTTTGCACGAGCCCTAGTGTACTTAAGAATAAATTTAGACGTGCTTTCGACTCAACTTAACGTTTTAGATTTATGTTAGTTTTTTTTAAAGTATTAATTTGTGTAAGAAATGCCCACTTAAATGTCTGTTGTCTTCATTATCTGTGTTAAATTTTCGCTTTTTTTCTCTCTAAATTTGAACCTAAATGTGTAAACTTGTAATTGGTGTCCTGTAGTTATAATTGTATGTTTATTCAATATGTATCTGCACTGTAAGTTTACCGAAATAAATAAAATAAAAAATAAAAATAAAAATTAACATAGTGTCGCAGAAATATTTAATCTCTTCTTCTGTGTCCTTGAGGTAATCCCATAATTAGTGGAACTATAGACAATCAGAAATAATACTGCTACGTGCAATTGTTCCTGATTGTCTATGGTTCCGCTCACGTTCCGCTATATTAGGATTAACTCGCAAATACAGAAGAAGAGATAAGCGATTAGTGGAATCCGAGCATAATCCATGTGAAAAAAAAACTGTTTTTGTGTAAATCTCTTAAATTAAATCTTGAATGCAAAAACTTGAAATTAAATGTCAAACGACAACTTGGAAGTCATTAAAAATAAATTACTGCATTGTATTGATATATGATTTGATTACATAGGATTCCTTACTTAGTGCCATTATAATATGCATTATAATTTATAATGCACATATAATTACTCCTGGTAGCACTCCTATTTAATTTGGTACAAAGTGCTTTAAGAAAAATATAATTTGTCTTAATATATTATTTTATTATGCGCGGAATTGACAGCCAATTAAAGCAGAAACGATGCGCAAATGAGCATAAGAACAAGCTTCCAAATTTAGTTACAATTGCCCCGGGCAAGAATTTATGCTTTCGACAAAGCGTTCAAAAATATGGAACAGTTATCAACTTGTCGGATAGATGAAAAGTTGTTATAAGTTGTGTGCACAAAAACTAATAACTAAACATGTGCAATAGCGTATCCTGCTATTTATTGTATCAAATAATTTAATGCCTGTCATCATTTTTAGGGTTCCGTGTCCATATTCAGATACAGATTCCTATTACTTACGGAAGCCTATTACTATTATATGCGGAATATTATTATTGCATATGGAAGCCTAATACTAAAGCTACGCCGTCTGCCTGTCCGTCTGTCCTACTGCTGTACCTTTGCAACCGTAATAGCTAACCGGTTGAAATTCTCACATAATAAATAATGTAAGTAGTATTATTATGCCTTACATAAAAGTAAAAAATTGAGGAGGGTCCATGTTTGACAAGAAACATGTTTTTTCGAAGTTTTTTTTTTGTGTCGCGGAAACTTCGGTGCGCGAGTCCGACTCACACTTGGCCGGATTTTTTAAAATGTAAACCAACATGGGTGGCTGTGTCGAGGTACCAATGCGATGGTGCATTCGACAGAGCCAAAATCACCTCTCCTTGCGAGCCCTCCAGTTGGGGACGTAGTAAATTTTATGCAAGCAAACGTTGGCAATGACAGGGCTGCACTCTGCACTTTTGATTTCTTTGTCATTCAAGAGGAGCAACTATCGATAATAACACTTACATTACGTTTGTTTCATTTGTACCTTGAACTAGAGCATTTGATCGCCACTCCGGGCCCATTTGTACCGCATCAAATGTCAGGGTCCACCGTGGAATTACACTTGGTTGATCTTAATTCGTGGTGATTATTCCGACTTGGCTGCGTCCGGGGTAGGGCTACCATACGCTTCGCGAAAATGTAATTGGAGTAAATGTATTTTTTTAATAGCGGAACTTGTGGAAGTTATTTTTTACTTTTTTATGATTTTTTATGTGTCGGGGGTTTTTTAATTTAACGTTTATTTCAAGATTTTTAACGGGCGTAATTTGAAATTGTAATAGGTTAGGTTAGGTTAGGTAAGTAAGGTTACAAGTACATTTTTCTTTTTATTATAATTATTTTTTAAGATAGTTTAGTTTTACTAGAAATTCTTCTTTTATAATTATGGATGTTATTCGTTTTGGTATAATTTCGGTATATTTACTTGAAGGCGACGAGTGAAAATGTAATAAATTTTCATTTTACAGCAGAGATCCCTTCACCAATTAGGGAAACTGTCGATGATCTTCGAATCGCCTGACCTGAACTTCATCAAACATAGCTAAGAACAGTTTAAAAAAAAATAACTGCATCCAAATCGGTCCATCCGTTTAGTAGCTACGATGCCACAGATAGATACACAAGAGAAACAGACAGACGAAGGCGTCAAACTTATAAGACCCCTCCCTCAATAAGAACATTCTACTTATCAACCGACTTCCAAAAAGGAGGAGGTTGAAAATTAACTTGAAAATTTATAGATCTTCTACTCAAGGTCATAATATTATTTTAATACTTTTTAGGGTTTGAAGTCGGTTCAATGTTTTTTTTAACAGTTTAAACGCGGAATCCGGACAGAATAAACCCGGAAGGGATAAACCCTACCGCCTAGTAAGGTAGGAAGCGAAGGGAGCTACAGTTTTACGTGGAATCCGAACCACGATCAGCCTCCAACGGTCGGTCGGTCGACTGTCTGCACCACTGAGCTATCGAGGCGGATGGTTCCCTTATGAAGAATTCAATTGAATTAACGTTATGGAGTGTTACAGTTCGTATGCTTGTATTATTTAATGATGTCGGCTTAAGTATTTTATCTCCTTGGCATACTTACGAATTTCCTTAACTGATCTTTTTGGAATACTTAGTACTTACGTACGATTTAATTTATTTAGTAGGTAGCATTGAAACAAATTTTTTTTTATTGTTGGTTACAATTTTATACAACTGTTCAACCTAATAAATAAAGCCAAGTTTCTACGGCCGTGAAGGGTAACGTACGTACATACATACATAGCACACGCTGTATCTTGACAAACGGGGTAAGCAGAGCAGTCGGTGTTGTGCTGCAAGTACTATTGTAAATTACAGCACAACACCGATCACCACATTTAGCAAAGATTTCGGACAAGATAACTATCAAGCGGAAAGTAAGACACGAAGGCCCACCTGCTGCATGACTCGGTGGAAGGACCGTGCCAAGGTTAGAGATGGCTAGCTTGGTGCTCTTTAGCACGGCATCGTGTCCTTATGCCTTAGTCGCCTTTTACGGCATGCACGGGGAGAAATGCAGTGGGTCTATACACTAGGTGGGACGACAACATCAATTACATCGGCGGTAAGCAGTGGTTCCGTACCGCTGAAGGCCGGGAGGACTGGAGGAAAATTGGAGAGGCTTATGTCCAGCATGATGCATACACGCCGACAGAAATGTGTACAATATGCTCTGTTCGAGTCGATGATGCCAAAAACGAAATGTCTAATAAATCTAAAATAATATTTAGGTAGTCCATTTCTAAATCTACCCTCTCTTTCTCTTTGGCCGTTTTTCATACATTTTATTTTATTATGAAGAAACTATACAACTTATAAAAAATCCTCTAGGAGGGGAGAAACATGCATGATAAAATTATTAATGTTTTTCAATAAAAATATTTGGTACTCCACATATAATAATTGAAAAAAAAAACTAAAACATTATTAAGTTTTTGCTTTTTTTAAAATTATTATATGTTGAGTACCAAATATTTTATCATGCATGTTTCTCCCAGAGGATTTATTTATAAGTTGTATAATTTCTTCATAATAAAATAAAATTTATTTTTATTTTATTTTATTTTATTTATTTCGGTAAACTTACAGTGCAGATACATATTGAATAAACATACAATTATAACTACAGGATATAAAACGCGCATTGTTAGAGTGAGAGGCACAATTTAGGGAGGTGGCCCCTTAAGGCATGAACACTATTTTGAACTTTGTATCTTAAACGGTTTTAAAGAAATCGCTGTATTCTCAGCGTATATAGAAGTATCTCACGGGCGCGGAGGGGCGGCGGCGTGGAGGCTGCACGTGGGCGGCGGCGGGGCGGCGGCGGGGCGGCGGCGCGGAGGCTTCGCGGGGCGCGCGGGGTTCGAACGGCAGCAATACCAATACGGAGCACGAAACAACCGCTCACGCACTCGTTAAATACGTGCAAAGAGAGAATACCTACGGAATCCTCTTCATGTTCGCACTTAAGGTGACGTGAGGCTGCGTCTGACCGGAATTTCAAGAAGTTTACCACCAATATTACTCACCTGAGAGATTCAGTTTTAATATATGTAAAACTTCATCTATCAGCGCAGATCGATAGCATTTTGAGAACACGATTTGATTAACTTCGCTCGATAGAAAAAAATCATGAACATGCTTCTGAATTTAGTTATAAAAACGTATTTAAGGCAACAACGTGACTAAATCAAGGCTTTAGAAAAAATATACAGGCTGGACCAAAAGTCTCTTAACATTTTAAATTGCTATAAAAAATAAACCAGCTGTTTCTTTCAAGAAACGTTTATTGCATATAAAAGTACATAAAATAGGGTTTTATTTTTTAAATATTACATCATGTAAGCGTGAACCTTGATTAATTTTACACTCCTGTAACCTGGACCTGAAATTTTCCATAACCGCCTGAAAAAATTTCGTTGAAATGTTTTGATTTCATTGCAAATGTTTCCCTTCAATTCTTGAATAGACTGTGGGTTGTTTATGTAAACTTTACTTTTAAGGTATCGCCCCAAAATAAAAAGTCCATTGGGCTGAGAGCTGGCCAGTTAATGTCACCTCTTTTTGGATATAACTTTATGGCTAAAAGTTTCATGAACTGTCGCTAAAGAGTTGTTGGAGGTGTGACATTGTAAGGCGTGACTTTTGGGTGTAGCTATAGCCAATGCTATAGGGGGGTGTGTGCGGCATATGGCCTAGAGCATGAGTAAAATAAAGTCAACCGTTACAATTTGAAATATTTAATTTATCGAGAAAATACGACAATTACATGAAAATAATATAAAGTGATCTCAGGGTTTGGTTCATGTCTGTACATATAAAGTGGCTTGCTGCCATAGACTGAAATTTACATATACCTAATTTTACCACGCACATTCACCGAATCGTGCCACCAGAAGAAACTTAGCTTGGGCCTTCCGGAGCTCCCGTGGCTGCTATCCGGAAGACGACGGAGAGAGCTGAAGCCTTCTCTGGTGCCACGATGCGTTGTTTGTCAGCCCCGACGCGGCGCACAGCCGCCTGCCTCGTGACCGAGGTTTCGCGCCACTCGTGCACGAGGAATGCGGCCAGACGAGGCGCAGGGACCGACACCGGATCCCACACAAAGGGACTCGCGGCCCGTTGGTGCAGCTGCACCCGCTCGAGGAACGCGAGCCCAACCGTAGACTGCGAGCAGAGCCCGTCAGAAGAAGCGACGTTAATCGCGCGGCGAGCTCAAGAGTGCAGTCCGTACTTTCGTCCTGCACTCGACGGCGTTCGCTCCGCTGTCAATGTCGCTTCTTCTATCTGCCGAGCCACCTTCGTAGGAGCTGCCTCCTCACATTAAAAGTTAGTTTGCCGACACGCAGAAAGTTGTTTCCCAGAAACGGTTCTCCGGCGCTCTCAGCGCCCCTTGCTCAGATTGACTTCGCAGCACCAAAATTCTCCCCTTCACATTGTAAATTTTTCGCAGAAGTGACAATTTGCAACGAGCGACGTCCTACGTCACCCGCGCTGGTGGTGCCAACATCACCGCGATACGAATCGGCGCATTAAAACTCACTCGACTTTCTCTCGATGTAAAATACAGTTTTAGACCGTTTCAGGCTTCGATAACTTATCGCGGAGAATCCACTCTGCACTACATCGTGATAGAAGGCTTAATTTATTTTATTTAACCCCGTTAAAATTATTATTTACGCCATTAGGGAATATAATAGCGCCTTGCGTCAACCACAACCTGGCTACACCGGCTCTAACCTTGTCGTCATCGTTCCTTTCTATGGGACGTCCAAGGTCTTTGACCATATTTAAGGCCGGTGTAGACGATCGTGGTTCACGGCGTTACAATACTCCCCCGGCCCCTCTAGATTTTCCGACCGCAGGAGGAAAATCTTCAACTGCTTCGCTTTAAATTAAACCTTCATGAACGCAAATATTCACAACTAACATCCTATCTCTCATACTTCCCGCAAACAAAGTTAACATACCCTTACACTATCTTCATGCATACTTCATCTGACATGCTTCGACTAGAGGATACAAATCTACCTAAAGTCTTACCCTTCCAAGCAACGAGACAAGCATATATATAATAGCTTGGCTCAAAATGTGTCACGAAGCAAAATTTAAATCAAAACAATCCTCCCTAAATCGAACAAATTGTGTAAAAAAATTTCGTCATCAAACTTGAAAAACGCAAACCAATCGACCATCATAATACAATATAAACAATAACACGTCTACCTTAATACACCTTGGTTTAAATAAACCATTAACATATAATTAAGAACAGGTCTCATAAAGTCATAATTCATTACACACTAACTCCATCTATCTACCTCCTCGTCAAACAATATATATATACGTAGTACGCCTTAGTTAAGTATAACCGCGGCCCCCTGTTTGCCTGGCGGTCATGCCAGACAAACTACTACTACATGGGCAAGGCTCTTCCTCTCCCATGTTTTTCAAAAATCGTCACTTCATACAGTATATATTCGTAGTACACCTTAGTTATGAATAACCTCGGCCCCCTGTTTGCCTGGCGGTCATGCCAGACAAACTACTACCACATGGGCAAGGCTCTTCCTCTCCCATGTTTTTCAAACATTTTCCCAACATACAATATATCCGTAGTACACCTTAGTTATGAATAACCTCGGCCCCCTGTTTGCCTGGCGGTCATGCCAGACAAACTACTACTACATGGGCAAGGCTCTTCCTCTCCCATGTTTCCCAACAGATAAATAGTACACAATATCCTAACTACCGGAAGCTGGCTCGGGCTGTTGCCGTCAAAGGTTCCATGGGTTGGCTACACATTTAGGCTTTATTATTTTTATTTGACAGTTGTGAGCCGCTGTCATGTGGTATAGGCTTTTTATTTTTATTCATTTTTCATAATATATTGTCTTTTTTGTAATAATTCATTATTGTACAATGTGGATCTTTGTGTCTGACAAATAAACATATTATTATTATAATTTATTCGTTTATTGACACATTTCTTTTTTATATTAATTTTACATAAAAAACTTAAATCTAAAATTAATATAAAATAACAAAATGGAATTTCCACCACCGGCGGCGGGGCGAACCCAGACTACCGATGGTCAGACCCGAGAGAGAGAAACCTTCGGACAATTCGAGCGGTGTCGAGCAAGACCGCCTTCTGCATCTGACCCTTGATCCAAGCAAGTGGCTCTAGTGAGAGCCTCTTGAGATGATGGTCGAGGCTCTTCGCTATCAGCCCATGCGCAGACAAGACTATGGGCACAACGATCGTCGAGTCCACGGGCCACATGTCGGTAACCTCGTGAGACAGATCGATGTATTTTAACATCTTGTCTTTTTCTGCCTTCACAAGGTTCTCGTCATGCGGCACCGTGATGTCGACGAGCGCTGCGCGCCGCGCCTCCCGGTCGATTATCACTATGTCAGGTCTATTAGCCATAATAGTCCTATCAGTGATAATCGACCGGTCCCAGTAGAGCGTGATGTGAGCATTTTCGAGAACTGGCTGTGGGTTATACTTGTAGTAAGGCACCTCCGAGCCGACAAGGTTGAACTTCAAAGCAAGTTGCTGATGGATGATCCTGGCTACTAGGTTGTGCCTGTGCAAATACTCGGAGTTGGCAAGTTGCGAACAACCGGAGATTACATGTCTGAGGGATTCGCCAGGTTTGTGGCAGGCGCGGCAGATGTCAATGGTGCCATCCTTCATAATGAATCTCCTGTAATTGTTGGTCTTGACAACTTCGTCTTGTATTGCACAGACAAAACCCTCGGTTTCCCCAAAGAGGTCCCCGAAGCGTAGCCAGTGCACGGAGGCGAGTTGATCTACATCCGGCCCCGTGAGAGACCGGAAGTACCTACCGTGCAGCGCCTTGCCTTTCCATACTTCCAGGCGGTCCTCGTTGCTCAGTACAACTGGCTTCCGCCAGTCCTCTTTTCCCATGTCCAACGGGGTAAGGCCTTTATCACTGACGACGACATCGCGGTGCATCTCACAAACATCAGTCTTTTCCATAAAATACTGACGGAGATTGCATACCTCGCGGTTATGTAGGTTTTTGGCATTTAGCATACCTCTACCCCCACACTTCCGCGGGATATACAATTATTATTATTATTATTATTATTATTATTTTACCTAGGTTACGATCCGCCTAGGAGCGTTGGCTTTGAGTCGCCACCCGCTTATGCCAAGCCGCAGCTTCAGCCCTGACGACTCCAGCACCGAGTCTGCCTCCCCCCACTTCCGTCCTATCACAAATGAAATAATAAAAATAAACACCTTTAACTTACCTACATACTAACATGTAAATATATATGATGAAGTGGATGAGTTGCTCACTTCGTATGTGGCAACTCGCCAGAACAATAAAAAAAAACCTAAATACTACTCCCTATCTAGCCTATACTCGTAACATCTATGTATATATAAATTGATATGATGGACTGGGTGAGTTACTCACCTGGTGTGTGGGTAACTCGCCAGAACAATCAAATAAACAACCTACTTCTACTTCCTACCTACCCCTTATGACTAGTAAACCCCATGTAGACTAGCGAAGGAAATTTTTTTTTAAATTAATAATTTCCAACGTCGAAATTATTTTTATTTTATTAATATATGAAGTAAATTTTTATTTAAGATATTGTGTCAGCGGACTAAATTTAATAAAAACCCCAAAGTTACCCTTTAAAGGTTCCGCTCAATTCTATATATTCCATAATTTTCGATTCCTGGGGAAAGTTTTTCCATTTCTACTACAAACATAGCATATTGTTTCATTCACAACTTCGTTACCTACCATAAAATGAAATAAGAAAATTATTATTATTTTTTTTTTTTTTTTAAATGCTCTTACACAAGAGACGTTACATTAACTTCCAACAGCGTTCGATAAATTTTTTATACTAATTACAATTTTACCTTATAAGGTCGAGCACACAACCTTTCCTATGAAACTGCGCGCGGCTCAGACGTGCGTGGATCCACTGCCGTGACTCGACACCCCGGCCTCCGCTATCGGCGACTGCGTTCCGGTGACCGGTGTGCCGGCCTCGCCAGCCGACCCCTGCCCGTTGCGCTGTGTTTCACTGAAACGCGTCGACATTTACACCCACAATTTAATACAAAAACAGTTTTAATTGTTTTCTTCTACCCGGACTGGGTTTGACACCCCTATATTTGGGTTCCAACATTGTACCAAATACCTCTAACATAATTATGTTGATAATTAAATTTTTATGGACAGGCCATATTAAAATGATATGAAAATGATTAGGTGACTCGTTGTGAATTTAACAAGACTAAGGATGAGAAAATTTATAATTGCTACTATTACCTTAAATTGTTGCCTCTTACGGCTCTGTTCACACTATAAGTAGTGTATGCCGGCTTGACAAACACTGTAAATATTTTATAAGTATAGAATAGACTATTATATTAGTTTATATATATATGTGCACCACCGTGTACATATGTTGAAAATTTAAAAAATAAAAAAAATACACAAAAACCTACGTGTCGGCTAACACTTCATTATACCTACTACACAAAATACCTCATAATCTTTCAAATTCATAACCTCCCAAATACTCCTTTATATAGTCCTGTGTCGGTGCGTACGTACAGCTATAAACTCCTTTAGTTTATGTGAGCGGCTCTGCCCACATATCCTAATATAAAAACACTTGCCTACTGTATGTACCACCGATCACAAATACTTAAAATTTTTCTTCACACAAAATATTCTCAATATAATTTTCACAATAAACGATCCGGTGAATGTGGTTTCTAAACTTTAAACACTGTATGAGAGAGAAAAAAAAAATTTTTTTTTCGACATGGCACTTAGGCCAGACATGAACCAAAGTGGGTTTTATATTTGAGGGCGCCAATGTAAGGCGTGGGGGGGTGTAGCTATAGCCAATGCTATAGGGGGGTGTGTGCGGCATATGGCCTAGAGCATGAGTAAAATAAAGTCAACCGTTACAATTTGAAATATTTAATTTATCGAGAAAATACGACAATTACATGAAAATAATATAAAGTGATCTCAGGGTTTGGTTCATGTCTGTACATATAAAGTGGCTTGCTGCCATAGACTGAAATTTACATATACCTAATTTTACCACGCACATTCACCGAATCGTGCCACCAGAAGAAACTTAGCTTGGGCCTTCCGGAGCTCCCGTGGCTGCTATCCGGAAGACGACGGAGAGAGCTGAAGCCTTCTCTGGTGCCACGATGCGTTGCTTGTCAGCCCCGACGCGGCGCACAGCCGCCTGCCTCGTGACCGAGGTTTCGCGCCACTCGTGCACGAGGAATGCGGCCAGACGAGGCGCAGGGACCGACACCGGATCCCACACAAAGGGACTCGCGGCCCGTTGGTGCAGCTGCACCCGCTCGAGGAACGCGAGCCCAACCGTAGACTGCGAGCAGAGCCCGTCAGAAGAAGCGACGTTAATCGCGCGGCGAGCTCAAGAGTGCAGTCCGTACTTTCGTCCTGCACTCGACGGCGTTCGCTCCGCTGTCAATGTCGCTTCTTCTATCTGCCGAGCCGCCTTCGTAGGAGCTGCCTCCTCACATTAAAAGTTAGTTTGCCGACACGCAGAAAGTTGTTTCCCAGAAACGGTTCTCCGGCGCTCTCAGCGCCCCTTGCTCAGATTGACTTCGCAGCACCAAAATTCTCCCCTTCACATTGTAAATTTTTCGCAGAAGTGACAATTTGCAACGAGCGACGTCCTACGTCACCCGCGCTGGTGGTGCCAACATCACCGCGATACGAATCGGCGCATTAAAACTCACTCGACTTTCTCTCGATGTAAAATACAGTTTTAGACCGTTTCAGGCTTCGATAACTTATCGCGGAGAATCCACTCTGCACTACATCGTGATAGAAGGCTTAATTTATTTTATTTAACCCCGTTAAAATTATTATTTACGCCATTAGGGAATATAATAGCGCCTTGCGTCAACCACAACCTGGCTACACCGGCTCTAACCTTGTCGTCATCGTTCCTTTCTATGGGACGTCCAAGGTCTTTGACCATATTTAAGGCCGGTGTAGACGATCGTGGTTCACGGCGTTACAATATGTTGCCCCGTCTTGTTAAAACCAGCTTAGTTAGCTTGCACCGGCGTTACAGAACTTCTCAGGCTTCAACCAAAGAAGCTGGTTTCAACAAGACGGGGCAACATGTCACACCTCCAACGACTCTTTAGCAGCAATTCGTGAAATTTTTAGCCATAAAGTGATATCCAAAAGAGGTGACATTAACTGGCCAGCTCGCAGCCCAGATTTGTCCCCAATGGACTTTTTCCTTTGGGGCGATACCTTAAAAATAAAGTTTACATTATAAACAACCCACAGTCTATTCAAGAATTGAAGGGAAACGTTTGCAATGAAATCAAAACATTTCGACGAACATTTTTCAGGCAGTTATGGAAAATTTCAGGTCCAGGTTACAGGAGTGTAAACATTTTCAAGGTTCACATTTACATAATGTAATATTTAAAAAATAAAACCCTATTTTATGTACTTTTATATGCAATGAATATTTCTTGAAATAAACAGCTGGTTTATTTTTTATAGCAATTTTGATTTATATTGATTTGATTTATAGCGATTTTGATCCATCCTGTATTTTATTTAAATCCGTAGCTTTTTACTTTTTTGTTTCGATCCGTAGTTTTGGAATAAAAAAATAAAAACCGATTTTTTTATTGATTGATTGTGTTGCATCCTACTCCAACCAGCTAAAGCGGCGCCTTGAAAGAGGAGTACGGGTGGATACGGGTTGACAGGGCCTTAACAAGCTTTCGCCTTACAGCGTCTAATGGTTAGCAGGGTTGTTACGTAACCGCATATTTGAGGTTAAGATTCGCATACGCGCGCATGAAGAGCTCTTCACGACCGGTTCACCGCAGTGACTGTTGCCAGTACTTGGCGATCTTAGCTGATCTAGATTCTAGACATCCAATTACTGCATGCATGACTTTACTATTTCGTTATTTTATTATTTTCCAGTTCCTACTAAGTAAAAATTATTACCGATCTCCATTTGCAAAAGCAATTTTAGTACAAAGCTTTATCGAATCGCAAGGTTTGACTGAAGTTTTTATCCGAACTTTTTATCAGCTCCAGCTGATAAAAAGTTCGGATTCCATGTAAAACTGTAGGTCCACCGGGTTGATTGGAGGAAATTATCTAAGGTAATAAGTTTGTATTTGCATTTGTTTATTTTCATACAGAAAATTTTACATTGTGAAAAACAGTTTCACACCGTTGTTTCATACGTGTCATTTTTTTTTAGACAGCTGGCACAGGTGCTCAAAACTTCAACGGAAGATCAAACACAGCCAATAACACCACTCCTTCTTTTAGTAATAATATTGTTTTTACATTTTATATCTACCTGCCCAAAAACTCATTCATATATACAGTGGCCGCTCGAACAGGTAGGTACCTAGCCCTTTAGAGTATTTTTGAATTCCATTAAGTAAATTTGTAACATTTCTTATCTCTCTTGTAACGTAACTTACACAACGAAGATTACACACACACACGACACACCTTCACACATATTCGCTAACTGTGGTTATAACTTTTTTCTAGCTGGTTTAGCTGAAGATTTTGTCAATAAAATTCAAAATTAGCAAATATTCGAGTTTACAGCATTTTATTAGTTAATCAATCGATAACGTTATCCACAAACAACTGCATGACTGTTTCTTTGTCGGAATTTATTACTAACTTTCTTCGAGAAGTTTTATTGTTTACCTGAACCCGTTTCGGCCTTCGGCCATGCCCTTAGTTCCTTACTTTCTTCCTAGCTACTCGTATATTGTTATTGTTAAACATTGTTTCAGTGCATGACCAGTTCAACTGTTTTCTTTTCAGGATTTAGTATTACAAATGATTAATTTTCATGTTCTAGTGAATCTAGTGCATAATGAAACATGACATACATTATTAATCCCCTATTTATTAATCTCCGTGTAATGTGATAATAATTAAAATGAGTCACAACGAAACCTGACGCTTGTAGGTACCACGTCCTCGGCTGTTCCTGGTAGCTCTGCGTGGGTGCAACAATATTCTGACTTACAATAGGAAGAGTTCACCAAATTATTTTGTTAATTGATTACCAATTGCGCTCTCCACTTTACATACGCACCTCTGCCCACGGCTAACCGCTTGCTTTAAAGTTGGCTGTCCATCATTTTACCCTATTACAACTTCAAAAGGTAACGTTACATTTTGTTAGTCTGTTAATGTATTTTTACAAAGAACTGGCACGGGTCGCCGTGCCCAATATTCCGTCGAATGGCCAATCGGACACAGCCAATAACACCACTCGTCATGAAATCGCGCTCATTTATTTGCACGTCTCCTGAAGACCCTTGGTTAATCCGTATATTAGTCATACATATTCATCATCCGTATATTAGACATATAATAAATCAGCGAATTAGAATAAAGTTTAGTTTTTTAGGGTTCCGTATGCTTATGGAAGCTTATTTACTAAGCCTGTTTGTCTGTCCGTCCTACTGCTGTATGACGTTGAGAGCAAGAGTCCAAGCCAAGATCGCGCCGACCATCCACCGCGTTATTATGGAGTCAAATAATGAAAAGTTGATAATATTTTATTGATTTCTTTTCTTTATTACTGCTTACTTACTCAATCGATTCAAATCAGTGAGCTTTCTTAAAATTTATATTCAGTACTTTTTATTTTCCCGTCTTCTGCCTGATATGATAAGTGATAATATTCCGCTGCGTATCTTGCAAGAATTTATCGAAAGTTTGACCAAAAAGCAATTTAATAATCAAAACGCTTAAAAATCTTTGTTTTCAATAATTAATGCCAAATTTGTGTTGCGCTTTATTGCCCAAATTTTATTTCCGGAGCGTTTGAAACCTTTTTGCATTTTAGAATATCACTTTACAATCAATTATTTCCATTACATTAATAATGATTAGTTTAGAGAATATGCAAATACGATGCTCTATTTCTAGATTACCTATATTTTATGCACATGCAAACTAATATTATGATATTAATGAATTAATTAGTAAAAAATCGATGAACGGTCACTCCATTCAATACCGGCCTTGGCAATGATATGCAGTACCATCACGTTTCTACTGGCAACTTTTGGTTGGTATAAAAAGCAAGTGCTTTGAAGATTTAATCACATTCTTTTATCATCTTCTTCGTCTTCGGACATAACATTTGCGAAATGAAACTGGTGGGTCTTTGGTCTAAATGTCGAGTACTTTTTAACTGAGTGTTCAAGTGTTCGTACCAATGTGCTCTTTAAATTAAAGTACCTATTTATTAAGTGTTAGTAGCAATGGGCACTTTAAATTAAAGTATTTCTTATGTGTTAGTACGAATGAGTTTGTTGTGTTAGAAGTGGACTAAATTGATAAACGAGTTTGTGAAAGAAGTCAATAAATTTGACCTTAGGTTTGTGATTGAGGACTGTGGATTGTGACTAATAAATAAACATTTTCATTATTGGAGTAATTAATTATTAGTTATACCTATGTTTTGTGTGCAGTTCGCCCATTCAAAGTTGTTTTGATTTTACAATGCGAAAAAAAAACATTTTTCTTCGGGATAAATATTATATCAAAATTTTAATGGTTTTGATTGATTGAAACTCTTAGACTAGCCCAAATATATATTTGGGATATTTCACCCTTTTTACGAATTAGCACTTTAATAGAGTTATATCGATAGGTAAATTTTCCTTGCTCCTTACTAGGTGGTAGGCTCAAATTGTAGCCGACTGGGTTGGTACCACCGTACTGGATGTAAGATGGCCGCATAGCAGCCTCGGTTGTGTTCTCATCTAGTCCAGTATAGCCAGCAATCCAGGGAAGTCTCCGGTATGGCACCTACCTTCTCGGAGGTGATATTGGCTGGTCGGAGCGTGCGCTTTGGCCACTGCGACTCAGCCACCCATACCGGATTACATAAAAAAAAACTCATTGACAAATTGCGATATTTTAGTATCACAAATTGTATAAAGTAGATTTTGGCATTTGCTCAAAAATATGTTGAACTTTTTTTTAAGTACCACATTTCAGAATCTCTAGAAAGGAAAAAAAAATTAAGTTCTTATATGTCAACCCATTTCATAGTGATAATTCGTAATTAATGTGAAATATAGCAATTCCTTGCAGTATTTGGCTAACCCTAGCGCCTTAAGAAGTGAGAACATTTTCAAAACAGAAAAGATTTAATTCAGTTATTTCTATAACTGAATTAAATCTTTTCTGTTTTGAAAATTTTAAAAGTTCCAAAATTATTTTTGGAACTTTTAAATTTCCACCCCTATGCGTACTATAAGTTTTATTATTATGTATATTTTTTTTATTATTTACTGTCATAATTAATCATACAGACACAAAATATAAGAGTAGATGTAAGACCCGAGATTTCTCAGGTCTTACATTTGTGTCACATTTGTGCAATTAAGAATATTTTTATTTAATTTGATGTTTCCACCGCGCAGTTGGTGCTAGTATCGTTGGTCGGCGTGTGCGCAGCTGGTGCGCTCAACAGCGCGTACCTCCCGCCCGCCCAGCGCGCAGGCGCCCTCACCGTACCCTCCGCGACCTACCAGCAGGCCGCCGCTTACAGGTACGAGTACTCCTTTCTACCTACTCATTTATTCATTCACTTACCTATCTGCCTAATAATACATATCGGTACAGTTGACTAAAAAAAACCCTCTTCCTTTTATTCCACCTTCCCTGCCCGTTCAGTTCGCGTGAAACATTTGAGGAACACGCCTTTGCAGAAGACACAAACGTTTTTCGAACTTGCAAAGATATGGCAATATTTCAATCCGATGCTAAACTAAAACCCTCGATTTTCTTTCTTTTAGACAAACAATAAAAAAATCAAAATTCTTTAGAAAAGAATAGAATAGAATAGAATAGAATAGAATAGAATAGAATAGAATAGAATAGAATAGAATAGAATAGAATAGAATAGAATAGAATAGAATAGAATAGAATAGAATAGAATAGAATAGAATAGAATAGAATAGAATAGAATAGAATAGAATAGAATAGAATAGAATAGAATAGAATAGAATAGAATAGAATAGAATAGAATAGAATAGAAACTCTTTATTGCACACAAATTGAAGGAAGAACAGTACACGACAAGAAACAAGAAATACAGGAGTGCGCAACTTCTTCTTAAAGTTCTTTACGACTTCATTCCAAACATTTGTCAATTGGCAAATAAAAAGAACGCACCCAAATTCAAATATCGAACACCTGTTCCTTAGCCAATCGCACGGCTTCGAATCGGCGCGACCGCGCGCGGCTCTGGAGCGCAATGCCGCCATCTTGAGGCTGGACTCCGAAGTGACAGACCAGGGTTTCCACTATGCCTTCGAGACTGAGAACGGCATCCAAGCTGAGGAGACAGCTCAAGAACACGACGGAGTTCAGGCGCAGGGAGGGTACTCCTACACCGGCGATGATGGACAGGTATTTCCACTTTTATGTTTAGATTTTTGAAGGTAAAAATTTCTAGCTAAACCATGGCTTGATATATATTGTATGAGTGAATTCTATTATGTTAGTCGCAAATCGCATGTTTGACCTGATAGATAAGGTTGTAAATATTGGTAGTGCCACTAGAGACACTAATAAATAGGTCAAGCATCTAGCTCTTAAATAGTGTCAGTATTTTTGAAACTTGAAATGTTTTGGGAATCAAATAAAATTTCAGGGATATCAAACCGCAAAAAATACAATGCACCGAATGGATTGCATTTTATTATTGTTTCAGTGAACAACAATTAATTAGGACATACATATAAAAAAATTAAATACTCCAAGTTACACCATGACTAATCTGTCTATGGGAATAATGACGCCAAAAATTAGGACTATTATGAAATTCGTAATACTTCACTAACGGCTCATTTGCTTCTAAGCAATTATTACGAAAATGAATATGATTATATTCAAACATGGAAATGGCATGTCAAGGTGGCGTTTAGTGTAGCCCTATACGAGTACCAACATAATGTCTTAAGAGCCGACAGAAGTTAGTCACGTGATTATTTTTCTCAATACAAAAAAAAGTCGGCAAGTGCGAGTTGGACTCGCGCACCGAGGGTTCCGTATCATCAGCATCACTCAATATATTTGTAGGTATTATGTATGTACAAAAACAATTGTTTTGGAAAATCACGAACCGCCTAAATAAACACTACAGCAATGGTTATTGACTGTGCGGCATTCGTGAAGTTGAAATATACAAAAATATATTTCTTATATGACTAACGACATATTATCCTTTTCGGATTTTATCTTTACTTGTGAGACCTTGCTTCTTGCCAAATTTCATTACTCTGGCTAGGTCAACGGTAAGTACCCTATAGGTTTTGATTTCATTTGAGTGAGTTTGCAATTATTAAAATTTCCCATAATAAATAGCCGTATCTTTTGATTATATTGATTTAGAAGCTTTCATTTTCTATAGCTCGAAGGGATCGCAGACGTTAGTATTTCATATTAATTTCAATTTGATATCTTGACTCGTTACTGAGAAAAAAGGTCTTGACACACAAAACAAGCAATTTTTTTTTAATATCATATAACTACAAGTTTAAGATTTTAGGATTTTTTCCTTGACGTGTGCTATGAGACCTTGCTTCTTACCAAATTTTATGATTCTAGGTTGACGAGAAATACTGGAGTGAGTTTGCGAGTATGAAATCTGACATAGACGGCCGTATCTTTTGATTGCGTTGATTTAGAAGCAAGTTGGTAATGCAATGATGCACCACGTCTTTAGTCTACGACTCCCTTTGTGCATGCATAGCATTCGCAACCCCCCGCAAACGACCGAATGTCCATGGGTGCCGTTAGACACCTTATGGGTGGCTCGGCGTCCAAATGTCGCGCACTCAATAAAAAAAAATAACTCAAGAGTTTTATAGATAAAGGGCATTTTTTAGGGTTATGTGCCTCAAAAGAGGAAAAAAAAACGGATCGGATCACACTATTGTCTGTCTCTCTGTCTGTCTGAAACAGCTTATTTTTAACCCCCGACGAAAAAAACGGAGGGGTGTTATAAGTTTGACGTGTGTGTGTGTGAGTGTGTGTGTGTGTGTGTGTGTGTGTGTGTGTCTGTCTGTGGCATCGTAGCTCCCAAACGGATGGACCGATTTGGATGCGGTTTTTTTTATTAGGAAGCCTGTTTAATCGGGATGGTTCTTAGCTATGTTTGTAATCAAGTAATAAAGTAATTAAGTAATAAAAAAAAATATTATCTTAAAAAGTGGACCGATTTGCATGCGGTTTTTTTTAAAAAGCTTGAAATAAAAGTTAAATTACAAATTTAAAAAACCCCCGACTCTTAAAAAGTCAAAAATAATTTCCGTTTACTTACTTAAAGGAGTCGGGGGACCGCTAAGTAAATTAAATATAAAGACTCAAAAGTTGCGCGGGAATTTACTTAGCGGTCTACCGACTCCTTTAAGTAAGTAAACGGAAATTATTTTTGACTTTTTAAGAGTCGGGGGTTTTTTAAATTTGTAATTTAATCTCCGAGTCTACTGGACGAAATAAGTTGAAATTTGATACATATTGGTAGTGTGATGTGATGACCCAACTCGTGTATTAGGGGACAAATTAGAAATATAAAATGATTTCAAGTGCATCATGTGATGAATCAATGGAAAGGGCTAGTTATAAGAAATACAAATAATTTATTTATTTATTTTATAATGCATAGTTTAAAAGATATTAAAGAAAATATATAAAAATAGACCAATTATTACGAAAAATAATATGATTATATTATGAGTAACAAAAAAAAACTTACTTTCTGCGGCATTAATTTTGTTATTGGTTTTAATAAAAACCTATATTAGGCATACACAAAATGTATTTACATTGTTTGGATTGACTCTGGTTCTTGAGATAAACGACATGTAAGCAATCATTTGAAAAAATATTAACCTACCCTCCTAAGTTGTATTAATTTGAGTATTCCCAACCAAATTTTGTTTTCTATTCACGTAGATAGTTATAACAGTTTCGCTTAAAATAGATATTAAAAGTTAAGGTTATCAGTTCATGCCATATTTTAAGTACACTGTAATTTTTCTCTTGAAAAATATGAGTTCGTCGCGAAAGTGATCTCGTGGCGTTCTGACCCATTCTCAGGACCCACTGTCAAAAAGAAAAAAAAATTGTGGCGTTTCGACCCATTTACATTTAATTTTGAGAGGCGTTCTGACCCACTTACCAGAATACACAGATACAGTAAGTGAACTTCCTTTGTGGCAATTTGCAAACCTCCTATCATTTCTGCTGCCCTGGTACTTTATTTCCCATTCCCAGCTTACCAAGAATCGATTGAAGTGGTACAGAATTATTCGCCATATGTGTCAGACTGCAAATTGCTGAATAAGTCCACATCACAAAAGTTTTCCTGAAGGTAACCACACACCATACTAATTTATCAAACTGAAAATTGCCGAAAACGACCACATCACAAGTTTTGCTGAAGGTAACCAAACACCATAGTATTATGCTGATTTTTCGAAAACCACTGAACCAATTTCGATAAAATTGAAATGGGACCACGTCGGAAGTATGACCTAACTAACAAAAAAAGAATTTTCTAAATCGGCCCTCAATTGACGGAGAAATCGCGTTAATTTTTATACTATTTAAAAGAAAAAAATCTCTCATTTAATTTCCCGCACTACCCACCTACACTACTCACAATCTCAGGCATGACTGGCAGATATGCAATTAGGCTTTAAGTCCACCTTTTGTTATTTTTTGTGCAATAAAGTATTCAAATGGTCAGAATACAGTCACCGTAATTAAAGTGGAAACCCGAAGACTTCTTGGTAAGCTGGGAATGGGAAATAAAGTACCAGGGCAGCAGAAATGATAGGAGGTTTGCAAATTGCCACAAAGGAAGTTCACTTACTGTAGGTATCTGTGTATTCTGGTAAGTGGGTCAGAACGCCTCTCAAAATTAAATGTAAATGGGTCGAAACGCCACATTTTTTTTTCTTTTTGATAGTGGGTCCTGAGAATGGGTCAGAACGCCACGAGATCGCGAAAGTCTTGTGTCAACGATCTCAAAAGTTTTTGTTTTATATGTGGCAAATTTTGTCTACAAAAACAAAGAAAGAAGATAACTGAGCTTGTGAAACAAACCTACCATGCATACTTTGGGACAAATCTTGTTAAAAAAAATTATATTGGGTGCCCAAACTTGTGTGTAAGTCTTGTGTGGAATCTCTGCGACAATGGAGCCAAAGAGCGTCCTCCTTGGCTTACATTTGGAGTTCCGATTATATGGACTATTCCAACCAATCATTTCAATGACTGTTACTTTTGTGCTGTGAATGTGAAAGGTATGAATCGGTACAAAAAACGTACTTGGGTTATCCTAATGTGGAATCGGCTGATCCCCCAATATTACACAGTGAAGAATTGCCAGTTTCAGTATTTTCAGGACCATCGACTGCAAACTGTGATTAATTTGAAATGTTACATAGATGAATTAAACAGTTTGAAAAACGATACCAAGGCCGATGGGGCAACCATATGATCGCAGACTATTGCTGGACTTTAATAAGGGATTGTCCTGAGGAAAAAAATGGAAAAGCTACAGAAAAATCTTTTTGTAATTTTTTTATGATTTGTTTTAACAGTATATTATGTATTTAGTATTTATCGTTATTATATAGCCGCTCCTAAAATATATAGGTATTTTAATACATAATTGTTTTTTTATTTAGAGCTTTTTCAGTCAAATTTTTAATAGTCTTTATCTCATAAACTAGAGTCAATTTGACAATTCTGATATTTTTCTCATATTCAGCATACTGAACTTATACAACATTGACTTCAACGTACCATGCCGCAAAATGACCGTTCCCCAGTATCTTCCCCCCACCTATTCTCCGAAACTACTTATTTTAAAATTTAGAAAAAAAATAATAAAATATATAGGATCTCTCATATCATAGTTTACAGGAAAACCATGCGAGTTCTTGACGGCTTCTTTTATTGCTTCCGAACTGGGTGGCTGTGCTCGAGGTCACAGCCTCAGGCGCAGCCAAGGAACTCTCAGCCTCAGGAACAGGGTCCACAGTTCAGTGTAGCCGGCACGACCAACTGGCGCTTAGTTCACCAAGGTATTAGGGGCTGACGTCGATATGTAGCAAGTTTCATATTTTTTGTTTTTGTTTTTTATGTAAACCAGCATGGGTAGCTGTACCGAGAGGCCAATGATGCAGTCGACAGAGCCAAAATCACCTTTCCTCGCGAAACCACGCTCAGTTAGGTGCCATGCCAGCAGATTTGCGGACTGTTGCTAGGCTGTCTAGGCCGTTAAAACGACGCTTGAAGACACCCAGGTTAAAGGATTCAGGAAATACACTCGCCGGAAGACAGTTCCACACTATAGCGGTGCGACAAAGAAACGATTTAGAGAACCAATTGGTTCTCAAAAGCCCAATGTCAACAACAAAAGGGTGCTGAGTCTCTCTGCGACGAGTCATTCGGAGATAGGACGGATGGCAGGGAATAAGGGATGCTAGTTCCACAGAGCAGCGTTCGTGATAGTATCTGTAAAACAGACTAAGCGAACCCACAAATCGTCTGTGACTCAGAGACTCTATAAGTACTAAAATGTTTGGCGACAGGTCTACAGCGTGAGTTACGCGGCCGGAGCTGATGGTTTCCAGGCCCAGGGTTCTCATCTGCCGACTGCTCCACCGGTGCCTGAGGAGATCCTGAAGGCTCTTGCGGAGAATGCGAGGGACGAAGCCGCGGGCATCTTTGATGACGGTACGATCTGCTTAGTTCAGAGATTACGGAATAATTTTTAAATTCAATAATTTTTTTCAGAAACAAAAATAAATCAAGACAGAATTCTTTCGGGTTTATTTACTTGGCGGTTCCCCGATGCCGTAATACACGAGTCAGTCCGTAATATAACTAAATGGAAATTATTTTTGACTTCTTAAGGGTTGTTGACGTGGCGGGCATTTTTAAATTTATAATTTAACTTTTATTTATGTACGTTTTTTTATGGAAACTTACACGGTTGACTACATCACCTACAACATCCGTGATGTCAGCCCATAACACCGGGTGAACTAGGTGCCATGTCAGTGCTTCCCTTCGTAATGTATCTAACTGTAATTTAGCTTTTTTAAGAGACATAATTTTTAGGTTTCCGTATCCCGCAAGAATCCTATTACTAAGCCTACGCCGTCTGTCTGTCAGTCTGTCTGTCGGTCCGAGAGCTGTATCTCTTGAACCGTAATAGGTGGCTCTTTGAAATTTTCACAGAATAAGTGTTATTATGGCCGATATAACAAAAAATATACAATATAATATACAGATGTGGCCGATTTAACGAAAAATAAGAAAAATTAAAAAATTCACGGATTTTCAAGAAACTAAAAAGTGTATGCGCGCCATCTACCGAAAACAGTATGAAGCAGTGCTCAGCTGACCATGCCATGGCGATACGGAACCCTCGCTGCGCGAGTTTGACTCGCACTTGGCCGGTTTTTGATTAATTGATGACTTGATTACAAATATACCTAAGAACCATCCCGGTTAACCCAGCTTTCTAAATAAATAAAAAAACGACATCCAAATCGAATTGGGCGCTACAATGCCAAACACAGACAGATATAGGCTTCGAACTTCCTTTTGTGTTGGGGGTTAAAAATGTGTTTCTGTGCTTCCAGGAACCTACCACGAAGCCAAATACGCCAGCGAAGGATACGCCCAAGGGGGCCCCGCCGTGGTCGCCGCCCGCGCCCAGCCGAACGCCTTCGCCCAGAGCAACGCCTTTGCCCGCCAAAGCAACAACGCCTTTGCCCACCAGACCAAAGCCTTCTCCGCTCAGGGATCTGCCTTCTCCGGCCAAGGCAACGCTTTCTCCGGGCGGGCTAACGCCTTCTCCGGGAAGCTGAGCGCGCCATCTCGGGAGTATTTGACCCCCAAGGCCGGTTCTACAGGTCAGACCGGATACCGCTACTGAAGTTGTCCGAGCGTGAAAGAGTGCCATGTTAGAATAAGTTAGGAGTAAGGATTAAAGGTGTGATACGAAAATGGTGTTTTCATTTTGACGTATGGCTTGGTAGCTCAGCGATGCGGTCGGTCGACTGTCGATCGTGATCATAAGCACACCTGGGCGCGGTCAGTACTTGGATGGGTAATCGTTCGACCGATGGAGTGGTTCGGATTGCACGTTAAAATGTAGGTCCATTCCCTTCATACCTTACTAGGTGGTAGGATATATCCCGGCCAGGTTGGTACCACCGCACTGAACGAAACGTCGGTCAAAACGGCTATGTAAATAATTCGTGTTTTCCGTCCAGTTCAGTATAGCCGACATGAAATGAAGGGAAGTACTGACATGGCACCTAGTTCACCCGGTGTTATGGGCTGACATCACGGATGTTGTATGTGATGTAGCCAACCGTGTCAGTTTTCATAAAACAATCATTTTCATTTCATATTGCGTGATGGTACGGAACCCTCGGTGCGCGAGTCCCACTCGCATTTGGCGGCTTTTTATTATTGCAGCTATACACCGATTACTCTGCTTATCCCGATCGTGGAGATAAAGCTTGATGGTATGTATGTATTAGGAAATCCAAAATTTACATAAGATTATGATTTAAAAACATACTTACAAAATGATTTAACCTATTCATGTTCACGTGTAGTTACTACTTACAACATAATAAATGAACTCGCGAGAGAAGCATGACACGTGACCTGGTTACATGACATTTTCGTTCAAAGCATATAAAAGTTACTATGTAGTTGTGGCGGCGGCTCCGCCCGTTCGACTGTTAAAGGCTGACCGTGGTTCGAATTCTTCCCAAAACTGTGTAGGTCTCTACCGTGATAGGTTTTAATCCGTCCGCGTTGATACCACCGCAAAGAATGTAAATAGGCTATGCAAAAAGTTCGAGTTTACCATCCAGTTCAGTGTAGCCGACACGACCAAAGGGAAGTACCGATATGGCACCTAATACATCATGGTGTGATGAGCTGACATCATGGGCGTTGTAGTGACGGGCCTACCAGGTCAGGTGTAAAAAAAATTGGTTGTCTGTAAAGTCGGTTTACGGACGATAGTTTTACGTGATGACGTGGAATAATCGTAGTACATAGAGCAAAGATCAATAATTCTATTTCCAGTAGAATAGAAAGATTAATCATCTTGTGACTGGCCATCAATAAACTTCTGTTGTCTGATCTTGACAGCTTTACTTCTTAAGACGTTTCCATGGTAACTTTGACTATACCGATTGTGCCTCTCTATCGCTTGTTACGCGCTCTCGCTTGCACACACAGGCTCAGATGGAACGTGACACTTTTACGTGTGTGCAGCCGGTCTTCATCAATTTATAAGACGTCGGCACATCGACCGAAAATTTTTTTTGTAGGTAAGTGGGGGCATTTGCATCGTTTTGACCCATGATACCTTTTGTCAGATGTCACGTGGTAACGAGATACGATTTTTTTTTCTTTATTTTTGAAAATTACCAAAATGCCAGCTTTAAACCCTTGTAACTTTTTTGTTTGTTTTTTGTATCAGCACGAAATAAAATTTATTGAATTTTATTGAAATTTATTTAGTTTTTAACGATGTATCCTTCTTCTAGAATAATTGCTGACAGTTTTTTTAATGAATTAAGAAATTAAGATTCTGTAATATTTTTACTCGTTCTCGGGACTTTGGGAGGTCGTAAGACCTTTTCATGGTATTAACTTCATCAAATAATATTTTTTCTAGAACTAGGATACATCGAAAAATTCTATAAATTTATTTTGTGCTGATACAATCATAAACAAAAAAGTTACAAGGGTTTAAAGCTGGGATTTTGGTAATTTTCAAAATTAAAGAAAAACAAATGTATCTAGATACCACGTGACATCTGACAAAAGGTATCATGGGTCAAAAGGTAGCAACTCACCTACAAAAAAAATTTGTCGGTCGATGTGCCGAACACTGTATATTTGAATTTTGTTAGCTATCTTTTAATCATAAAAATAAAATAAATTCATTAACACGCAAAATTATCGCGAAAGTATCTTTTAATTGATGCATATATTAAAGGCTGGCGCCCAGTATCTACATAAAATAAGATTAACTAAGATGGATATTATGCATGCGTAATGAATTTGGTAGCGAGGCGAGATTGCGCCAACATAGTTTTAAATATCTCTAAAGCCCAGTTAACTAACGACAGCTTAAATCCGTAACTCAATACTAGTCTTCTCTATCGATGTGTCTTCTATATCTTTCAATGTTAATAAGACAGAGATGACACTACATTATATAAATAAATAGCGCCTTATTAGTCCCTAAAACAAACTGATAGAGGGCTGGCTGACGCTATTCATTCGCTATGCGACTATGTGCCTGATAAAAAGTTAAGTGGGCGAACACCCAGACTTAACTTTAAGGCAGCATATCATTTCTAATGACTCCATTTCACCTTTATTTCACGTTTGACGCAACTGATAGATAGATAGAAAATACATTATTGCTCCAGAAAACATTTTACACAAGCAGACAATAAGTAATGTACATGAGGGGCAAAGGCGGACTTATCCCTTAACAGGGATTTCTCCCAGTCAACCTTTGGATGTTTGAGAGTCGTATGTTGTGAGATATAAGTAAGTAGTAGCAAAAGACTTGAGTGTGGGAATGTATAATATAATATAAGGAAAATAACTATGATAAACTATAATATACACTACATATAAGTACGTACTAGTTAATTAAACATATAAATTACTATTTATAAATTACATGAAATACATATGAATTACAATGTATATAATACATAATACCTAAATATATACATACATACTTGTCCATAACATAATATATAGTCCATAACTGACTTTTATCATAACAAGTCTTTTATAAATTTTTTATGAATCCGGTATATGGGTGGCTGAGTTGGAGGGGCTAAAGCACATGCTGCGACCAGCCAATATCATCTCCGAGAAGGTAGGTGCCATACCGGAGACTTACCTGGATTGCTGCCTATACTGGACTAGAGGAGAACACAACCGGGGCTGGTATGCGGCCATCTTACATCCAGTACGGTGGTATCAACCCAGTCGGCTACAATTTGAGCCGACCACCTAGTAAGGGGAGTTTAAGGAAGGGACCTACAGTTTTACACCGATTCCGAACGGTGAAGCAGCAGGTGTAGGTATGCACGTAAATTTTTTCGTCAGAAAAAAAACCACAAGCTCATTGGTTCACGCCGACCGGATTCGAACCTCGGACCTCTCGAATGAGAAGCCGATACCCAAACCACTCGGCCTCCCGCCGCTCAGATACATCAGATCAGAGCATAAGTACACTTGCTGGTTATGTTATGTCTAGGTTGGTGCAATCGGATCTACGTTTATTAACAAAACAAATAAGTGACAATTTATGCGGAAGAAATTTAAACTGGAGTAAAAGAAATAGTAGGTAGCCAAAATGGTCTGTCCAATCGGTTACAGGTTTTGTCATTGTGCCTTAGGTGTAAACTGGTACAAATTGAGACAGTACATTTTACAGTTGCTAACAAAATGCATTGTGGTTCTATCGGAATGCACTACCAATTTTTAGGTTTCCGTATCCCGTACGGAAGCCTATTACTAAGCCTACGCCTTCTGTCTTTCTGTCTGTCCGTCGTCCGTCCGTCCGTACGTCGTCCGTCCGTCCGTCCGTCCGTCTGTCCGAGGGCTGTATCTCTTGAACCGTAATAGATATCCCGTTGAAATTTTCACAGAATATGTGTTATTATGGCGGATATAACAACAAATAATAAAAAAAAATAGAAAAAATAAAAAAAGTTTTTTTTTCAAATTATAGCCGACTGGGTTGAGACCACCGTACTGGATGTAAGATGACCGCATAGCAGCCTCGGCCGTGTTCTCCTCTGGTCCAGTATAGCCAGAAATCCAAAGGCAAGTCTCCGGTATGGCACCTACCTTCTCGGAGGTGATATGGCTGGTCGGAGAAAGTGCTTTGGCCCCTCTGACTCAGTCACCCATACCGAATGACATAAAAATGTGTATTTATGTGTATTTTTTGTGTTTTTTAACAATTGATAATAAAATGCATAATTTTTATAGGTGGTTAAATATTGGCAATTCTATTGAGGCTACGTACCTATTTTTATTTTTTTTATGGATACTGACACGGTTGGGTTGGCTACATCACCTACAACATCCGCGATGTAAGCCCATAACACCGGTTGAACTTGGTGCCACGTCAGTGCTTCCCTTCGGTCGTGCCGGCTACACTGAACTGGACGGAAAACACAAACTATTTACATAGCCGTTTCGACCGACCTTTCATTCAGTGCGGTGGTACCAACCCGGGCGGGTTAAACCCTACCACCTAGTAATATAAGAAGGGAGTCATATCCCTTAGTCGCCTTTTACGACATACACGGGGAGCGATGCAGTGGGGCTATTCTTTTAAAGTACCGACCCCACACTGTACAGTACCTATCTTTTTATTGATATACCTAATTGACCAGTTATATATTGTGTGTACTAAAAGTACATGCAATGTACTGGGTGGTAAATATCAAATCAAAATAAAAAAATCAAATCAAAAACGTTTATTGAACTTTAGTGTACTTTACACATACATTATTGGTCTCTGTCCTCCACACTAGTCTGGGTAGACTGTGCCGTAGAGGACAGCTTACAAATAGGTAGTTAGCGGTAATATTTTAGATGTGCGGGTAACTTAATTTTTTGCTCGGGCATATTCTAGTAATATAAAATAAAACAAAATAAAATAAAACTTGTTAGTATGGGTGGATACATGTGGGTGACAGCGGTGTGTGTGTTTGTGAGAGGGGATTAGGTCTTGTGTGTAATAGTGCTAGGTTTTGAGGGTGAGTATGTGCATGTATGTGTCTGCCAGTGTGGGGTGTGTTTTTTGTGTGATTCAGGTCAGGATTTTCAAAATGCCTTCTGTCTCCTCATAGCCTCTTCCTATTAGATAATTTTCCACCATCATTTGCATTGCCCTCGTTTCATTTCTCTAAATAGTGCGTTGGGATCTACCTTATTCAGTATGTAAGGGCCAAGAAAGTATCGGAATCTCTGCCCGAAACTAGTCTGCATTGCGGGGACCAACTGCTTGCCACTTCCGCGCGTTCGCGTTTTATAAATGTGCATTGAAGTTATATCTCCTGTTTTGGTGGCCGTGCTGCACAGATGGGAGTAGATGAAGAGCTGCCGTACCGTAAGCAGTTCAAGTTCTTGGAATAGATCTTGGGTCTGGTACCGGTACGGCTTGCGGAATGCTACCTTCAGAAGAGCTCTTTGCGCTCTTTCGAGCGGGAGAAGGTGATTCTTTACCGCTCCGCCCCCACGACGCTAGTAGTATTGGGTGAACCAGCGCCAGATATGATGTATAGAGTAATTTTTTACTCGCAGCGTTACGCAGACTCTTAAAGATGTTAGATTATTTTACGCACTCGCTGTGAGAGACTGAGATATTTCAGCGGTCTTAGCCTTACCCACGTTGAAGAAGACTAAATTCCTTCCTCAAGAATTCGCTCAACATTAGTTCCGAATGCCATATTATATTTACTTAATCAGTGCATTATATTACCTCATGTTACTTAACGCAGTTATCTCGCTACGTTCGCGCGGGATACATACAAAATCCGCACAATCCGAGAGACATTTTGACTAAACCGTCCAGACTCCAGACGCTAGTTAGATACATAGAAAGTGGCATTCGAAAATGACGACCTATATTTATATCCTAATTTACATTTTCCTTATTTTTTGCCCAACATTTTCTATTGTTTTGAAGCTTTTACTTAACCTATGTTTATACGCTAAGTAAGCTAAATGCTAACGTTAGCATTAAGAATAGCTTAAAAAACGATATTTTTAATACTCTTAGTCGGAAGAAAAATATTTTTTAAGAGACATCCACTAGCTGGATATGGGCATCCAACAACACTTGCTAATTCCAGTAGAATCCCCTATCTAATCCGCTGGGGATCTAGAACATTTTTTATTGGACTAGGATCCCTTAGGCAATATTTAAAAAAACATTGAATTAGGTTTTAGGGTTCCATAGGCGCTATGATTTTTATGTGATTTTTTCTGTTTTCTTCGTTATTAAGATTTTTGGTACCTGGTTAGTTATTTTAACCCCCGACGCAAACGGAGGGGTGTTATAAGTTTGAGGCCTACATCTGTCTGTGTGTCTGTCTATGGCGTCGTAGCTTCAAAACGGATGAGGCGGTTTGAATGCTGTTTTTTTATTAGAAATCTGGTTTTACCGGCCAAAAAGTTGAATTGCAAATTTCAAAAACCCCGTCCTCTTAAAAAGTCAAAAGTAATTTCCGTTTAGTTACGTAAAGGCATCGGGGGGCCGCTAAGTAAATTAATATAAAAACTATGAGTTGCGCGGTTATTTACTTAGCGGTCTCCCGGCACCTTTAAGTAACTAAATGGAAATTATTTTTTTTACTTTTTAAGAGTTCGGGGGTTTTTTAAATTTGTAATTTAACTTATGTCATAATATGATTATAATAGTGGAAAGCTTAATTTTTTTCGACGCTTCAGTGTCTGTCTTGCGTGCGGATCGGACATGGGCGGGCAGTGTGAAGTTTTTATGACAGAATGCGTACGCGCCGACAGACAGACGGACGGACGGTATATAAGGAAGCGGTGTAATCTTCTAATCACATTCATCTCTTAACTTTCTTACAAGACCGACATCGCAACACAATGGAGCTGGTACGTGGTCTAGTTTGACGGTACATTAGGGTCAATTAGGTTAGGTAATTGTGGGGATTATGTGTAGGAAAAAACGGTATTAGTGGAATTTAAGAGTATCTTTAGATAATAGAAATTAACAAATATTTAAACAAATACAAAGCTATCTATAATAATGGACAAACACAACGTGGTTAATACGAATTAACGCTAAGTACATAATGCTAAAAAAAGAGGTTACAAAGTACAAAATAAAACAAAAGAAATAATAAACAAATATTATTAAAACCATACTAAAATCAAGAGTTCTATAAAAACATTATATATTCCCAATTAAAAAATACTGCACATTAAAATTTACTCGTCATTATCAACAAAATTTTCGGGAAGAAATTGCATTCTGTGATGATAAATGTCCCTTTTCTCTCACAATAAATTATTATCCATGTTTGTATGAGCGCTCAACAATTTTGTTTTTAAATTGACGTTTATTGTGGATTATGTCTAGGAAAAAAGGTATTAAGTGGAGTTTAAGAATATCTTTACATAATAGAAATTATGTTCTAATTTGGTAAATATCATATAGTTAGGTATTCGATCTTATCATTTGAAAAATGTGTATTAAATTTATTTGTATTATTAAAACCATACTAAAATCAAGACTTCTAAAAAACAATTATAATTTCCCAATTATTGAAACTATTAAAATTGTAAAAAAAACCTTATGACTGCACATTTAAATTTACTCGTCAATATCAATAAATTTTTCGGAAAGAAATTGCATTCTGTAATAAATGTCCCTTTTCTATCACAATAAAATTATCCATGTTTATATGAGCGCTAAACTTTGTTTTTAAATTCATGTTTATTGGAATAAAAATGATCGTAACTACTGAAGACTCATAGTTTGTCATCCAAATTAACAATAATTTCTCTATTCGCACATTGCCATTGAAATAGAGTGGTCATCAAACTTCGCAAAAGCGTGCGAAATCTGACAAACTCGTGCGTATGCGCCACAAGCCGCCGTTCTGTTACACTTTCTACTGTCCGAATCTAAGGCGTGCATTCAAATGGCTAATTATACTTTTTAATCCTCTACTTTTTAATCGTATTAAAATACATTAAGTATTAAAATTTGTTACGTAATATTTTTTTCTTATGTCTTGGATTTCAATTAATTAGAGTTAAACAGAAGTGTTATGAAACCACGCTAGTGTCGGATATCGGGTATGCATTTGTGAATAAAAAGCGGATATCGGATAAAAATCGGATGTCAGTTGTAAACGGACAACGTGCTAATTTTCTTGTTTTGGTATTTTTAGAATGTGCTTTCTTTATTTATTTTTATTCTGCGATTATTGATGAGAAATGCAAACTTTTAAATTCTTTATTAATTAACCCACCCATTTCAAAAATGGTTTAAGTGACGTACTTAATCGTTTAAATAATATAGGTGTAAAAATGTTTGCAAAAAAAAATTTTACATTTTATTCCCCATAATGCTGCAATTAACGAAGTATGCAGTTTAGAAAAAAAATTGTAATTGAAAAAAAAAAAATGCATTCAAATCAAACATGTGCGCGAAGTGGAGCTACATCCATTTTTTATTACAAAAATGGGTGTCAGTCTCCATAAACAAAAATTAAATAAAAAAACAAAAACAATTTGACAATACAATTTTCATAGAATTTCAGTTCAGGCATAAGATTAGCATTAAAATTGCATTGTACTTGCGCACTAAGTTAAGTAAATATAAAGTTAAAATTAAAATAATTTTCTTCAATTTCCAGCTATTCGGTATCTTCCTAATTGCCGTATGCAACGCGGAGCTTGCGTACCTGCCTCCCCATCAAGCGGCTGCAGCGGGCGGCCACGGCGACGAACAACAGCTGTACGTGAACGGCAATTACGCTGAAGAACCGCAGTATGGCAGAGCGCAGGGCGGCGGCGGTTACGAGAAGAACGCGAGGATACTCAAGCACGATTCGGAGCTTACAGCGCACGGTTACCAGTACGCGTATGAAACTGAAAATGGAATTCGGGCGCATGAAAGTGGTATGAAATAGTAATTTTTGTAGAAGATGTTTTTATGTGTGGGGTCGGTACTTAATAAGAATAGTCCCACTGCATCTCTCCCCGTGCATGTTGTAAAAGGCGACTAAGGGATAAGGACCAGATGCCGTGCATAAGGGCGACAGGCTAGCCACCTCTCACCTTGGCGCGATCTTTTCACCGAGTCATGCACCAGGTAGGCCTTCGTGCCTTACTTGCTGCCTGATAGTTATCTATAATACTTTGCTAAACGTGGTGGTCGATATTGTGTTGCAATTTACCAGAGTACTTACAGCACAACACCGATTACTCTGCTTACCCCGATTGTCGGGATACGGCGTGTGGTGTGTGTGTGTGTATGTTTTTAAATAGGACAAGACGCCGCCGTGCCATAACGGCGACAGGCCGCCTCTCAGCTTGGCACGGTCCTTCCACTGAGTCATGTAGCAGGGGGGTCTTCTACATGACTCAGTGGAAGGACCTTGGGTATATATATAAAATATATAATTGTTTCTTATTTAAATCAAACAGACAATGTATCAACAATTTCTCACAAAGGCTCTATATGTACACCTGATTTTATTTTTACTTTTACTTGGATTTTATGTGGTCAGAATTATCAAGCTTGAATTATAGTTATTCTAGCTCTCAAACTGTATCTTAACACTATAAGCGGTGTCTATTGTGTAGCTAGTGACAATAGAGCGGGATCCAAGTGAAATTTAGGTAATTTCCGTGGGACATACCTCGGCCATACCAACTACTGGTATGTACGTGTTCGGGCTGTTCTCCTGAACACCATAAGTGCGGTAGTCACTTTCTAAAATAGTGGAGGGGATAGTTATGACGTCATAAAGATGGCGGCCGGGCCTTTCATTCTAGGCGGTATATCTCGATAGTTACTCGATAGTTACTGGACCGATTTCCTTCATTAAGGTGTCAAAAAAAAGATAATAGAATGAGAATTATTCGATCTCTTACAATAGTTTATGTTAATCTAATACAAAACTAAATATTTACAAAAAACCGACATTTCGAAAAAAATATTTTTTTTATTTTTAAAATAGCTCGGTAACCGTCAGGATTTTGGAAATTTTGGTTATAATAAAACGCATAGCTATATTCAAGACGATTATAATGATCTTTAAATCATAACGATTGAGTTATAAACAACGGAGCTACAGTCATTTAAGTGATCGTTGGTAGTGTCAAGCTGGCTGTAGCGGTCGGGCGCGCGGCGACGCACTATGGACAGCCCCCATACAAGCAACTGACAAAAATGGTTTTGGCAACATACCACCTGGGGTAATGAGTTGGTTCGATAGGCCCTGAAATGTACTTGTTTAATACGTACATATTTTAGATTTTAGTTGACTTTCCTTAGTTATATGACGCTTGAAAGCTGAACAGATTCTTTGCGCAAACATCCGCATATTAAGGGAGCGCATATATTTTATGTATATTTTTCTCAAAAATACTTAGGTAAACATATAGAAACCCTTACATATTCGAAAAGCATTTTAGGTAATGGTAACTGTGTTGGGTTTTTTAAAGATATCATTCCTTATTTAAAGCACTAACGAAAACGCGAAATTTATCTAAAACTACAATTTTCATCTAAGCTTTCAAATGGTATCAGGGTCTGTCCGGGTGAATATTATAATGGTTTTATATAGCCAGTATACTGTTTATTTAGAATCAATAAACAACTTTCTGCAAAACTCTGCAAATTGGCACGAAAATTAAAAACATATGCGTGCTGTTCGCACGCTCGGAGCGTTCGCGTGAATGATTTTTTTTAAATTTTATTTTATTATTTTTTTATGGAAACTGACACGGTTGGCTACACCTCCTACAACATCCGTGATGTCAGCCCATAACACCGTGTGAACTAGGTGCCATGTCAATTTTTCTCTTCATTTCATGTCGGCTACACTGAACTGGACGGAAAACACGAACTATTTACATAGCGGTTTCGACCGACGTTTCATTCAGTGCGGTGGTACAAACTCGGACGGGATAAGCCCTACCTAATAAAAAAAATTTTATAATCGGATAAGGTTTAGGGGGCGAGATAACATAAATGCCGAAAGACGATTCTGTATGGAGTATGGAGAAAGGTAACTTCCGTCTCGTCTTAACACCGACCGCACCACTGAGCTACCCAGGCTGATTTTAAATGATTTTATTTGAAAAGTTAACTTAAGAGTACTGATTTAAGAGACTGAATGTATAAATTATGCAAAGAAAATACACTACAACCTCAGCATTCTCACGGTAGGTATAGCTACTTCGTAACGGAAACAATTGCGGTTAAAACTATGATATGATTATATATGTACTTACACCAGGTGTGTTTTGTGTTATTTATGTTTTGCACACCATTTCTGAACCACAGAGTATAAGGAGATATTACACACGCCACATTTTTTTCGTACGAATATAAGCCATTTCTGTGAGGGGTGGTACATTTACACACTGTACTGCCTGAATATTCGTGCCAGATGAGTGCAGTGTAGTGTTTCTGAAACTATATGGCGTCTTTCAAGTATTCTAAAGGTGAGCTATCCAGTGTGTTTCTTGAAAAATGGAACCATATTATCTCAAGTGCCAAAAAATATATAAAGGAGCATTACATTTTGTCCGATCGACCTTGCAAGGACTACGCAATTTCATCAGAGAGTATACAAAATCGTAAAGCTGTGAAACTTTTTGGGGAATCTGGTTTGGACAACGTCTATCATTCATATGAGTACATTAAAGGAGTGAATTCAATTGGCGAAAAAGATGAAGCCTCCAATGTTAAAATAATACGTGTCGTACGCAACTCAATAAAACAAGAAAAACTGCAAAGAAATTATCAAAGGAAATTCTGCAAATTTTTTTCAATTCAACGACGATGAAGCTTTAGTGTCTTCATAGATTTAGATCTGACTAAAGTGCAATAAAAATATTTGTGAAGCTGTTTATTGGAAAGATACTCCATCATCTTCCCTTCTTATAATAAAATTCAGGAAGCAAAAAACTGGTGCTATCCTGTAAGCGCATTTAATGCGTTTAATATTTAATGTTTAATTTTTTATTTATCACAATTATAGGTACGAAATGTTTTTATTAGTGAATATAAGAGTTGATACTTTATTGGTAAATGAACATAATAATTTTTTATCTTATTTTCATAGTTTAGAAATACATTATTTTATATTTTAGGATTTTTTTTTATTAATAATAAATATTATTTGCAATCAAATGTTACTGTTTTTGAAGATTAACTATTCAAGTAATACCATAAAAAAATTGTCAAAGAAGGTATTCTAGTTTAGAAGATACAGATTTATGACCGAAAAGTGGCACTTTTCCAGTCATTATGAAGTAATTGGGGCAGAGTTCCGAACTGTAATATATGTATGTTCAGAAACACACAGATTCACACTTTAGACCTTAACACATTACACTCCTCCTAACGTCGCTGTCAGGTAAAAAGACAGAATTGTCGAAAAAAATTATAAAATTTAGTGCAGAAAGTCTTTACATACATTAGGTACTCAAAACTTACATACCTAGGTATCTTAACATATTTAAAGATATGTCCTAATTCAGAAACAAAAAAATTATATGAAAATCTCAATGGATGGATGGATGGTGATCTTCGGTATTGGTATATTTGCGGTCGGCCGAGTCGTCAACAGTAGGTACTTACGTTACCGCGCCGAGCTTGACGCTACCAACGCTCACTTAAATGACTGTAGCTCCGGTGTTTATTACTCTATCGTTATGATTTAAAGTTCACTATGATCCTCTTGAACACAGCTATGCGCTTTATTATAACCTAAATTTCCAAAATCCTGATGGTTACCGAGCTATTTAAAAAATAAAAAAATATTTTTTTTCGAATTGTCAGTTTTTTGTAAATATTTAGTTTCGTATTAGTTTAACATAAACTATTGTAAGAGATCGAATAATTCTTATTCTATTAGCTTTTTTTTGACACCTTAATGAAGGAAATCGGTCGAGTAACTATCGAGATATACCGCCTAGAATGACAGGCCCGGCCGCCATCTTTATGACGTCATAACTATCCCCTCCACTATTTTAGAAAGTGACTACCGCACTTATGGTTTTCAGGAGAACAGCCCGAACACGTACATACCAGTTGTCGGTATGGCCGAGCTATGTCCCACGGAAACCGTTATTTGAAGGCTTTTCAGAAATGGATCTTGTTCTACAATGTATTGTAATCAAATACGTTAAAAAACCCCTTGCGAAGTTTCTTGCCGGCTCTTCTTTGTGGGTTTAATCGAACCGGATTAAAAAAAAAACTAAACAGGACAAATTCAAACATAGTGTACTACCATACGAATGATGAATAAAGAATATATATATATTTTTTTATTGAAAGCGCGACATATGGCGCCGAACCACCCATAAGGTGTCTAACGACGCCCATGGACATTCGGTCATATGCGGGGGTTGCGAATGCCATGCCGGCCTGACAGGTGCCCATTCACGCCCCTCTTGAAGGACCCGAGACTGTACTTATAAAGACAATATTCCTATTCTTAGACTTTGTCTTATTCTCATTCATAAACTTATTCTTATTATTCTCAAAATATCGAATTCCTTTCCAGGCACCTCAGAGAATGGAGTACAAGCGCAAGGTTCGTACTCATACACCGGCGACGACGGCCAGGTGTACACCATCTCGTACACCGCAGACGCCAACGGTTTCCAGGCCCAAGGGGACCACCTTCCCACTCCGCCGCCCACGCCTGAAGCCATCCTGAAGGCTTTGGAGCAGAACGCGAAGGATGAAGCAGCCGGCATCAGCGATGACGGTCAGTAATACATATGTTTGGAACATACGTCTATGGTTTGGAAGATCTATTGGATAGAAGTATTGGTGATTTACCAGTGTGACGTACAGTCAGTCAGTCAGTCAGCGTGTAAGCGTCCACTGTTGGTCATACGGCTCTCCAATTTTCCTCCAGTCGACCCGGCCTTCAGCGGTACGGAACCACTGTTTTCCGCCGACATACTTGATGTCGTTGTTCCACGTGGCGGGTGGTCTTCCCACACTCCGTTTTCCTGTCCACGGCCGCCAGTGTAGGACACGGTTACTCCAACGGTCGTCGTCTCTTCGGTTGACGTGTCCACCCTACTGCCACTTGAGCTTAGCCACCCGGTGTCCAGTATCGACTGCTTTGGTGCGTCGGCGGATTGCCTCCTTACGCACCATATCACGTAGCGACATTCCAGCATGGCTCGCTCCATTGCTCACTGGTAAACTTTCAACCTTTCAAACCGTGAAACGTGGACTCAACCAGAGTCCACGTTTCACACCTGTACGTCATAATCGGGAGGACACACTGGTCATATATACGTGACTTAAAATTTTGCGGAAGGTCAGAACTCAGGGCGAATTTTAACTTACTGAAGGCAGCCCAACCCAGTTAAATTCGTCTCTCGACCTCCTTTAGCAAACCTTGTCTACCAAGCCGCAGAATTTGACCGAGATATACGTACTCTTCAACCTGTTCGATCACTTCTCCGTCAATAACGATTTGTCCTCCCGTCATAACCTCGGTCGCCATGGCCTTAGTTTTGTCCCGGTTCATCTTCAGACCCACCTTCATCGACGCTGTCTTCCAGCATGATCTGAAGCTGATCTCGGAAATTTTACAGAATAACAATGTCATCGGCGAAACGCAGATGACTGAGAGGATCTCCATTCACGTTGATACCCATGTTGTCCCACTCAAGCGTCTTGAACACATCTTCTAATGTTTTTTTGAAGAGCTTGGGTGAGATCCCATCCCCCTGCCTTACGCCTTTACCACGGGGGGTTGTTTGGGTATTTTCGTGGAGCCTCAGTCATCGTCGCGGACCGATACAGATTTCGGAGTACCTCGATGTAGCGCTGGTCGATTCTGCACCTCAGGAGGGAGTTTTCGACAGTCCATTTTTCAACTGAGTCGAACGCCTTCTCATAGTCGACAGTAGTGATGTACATTATCCGGCAGTAATTAATGAAAATCGAGCTTCAGAAAGAGACAAACCGGTGTAAAGTGTCGTCTCGTGTCGCAGAGGCGTGCGAGTTCGTGCGACAGAACTAGTATTTGGTTCGAAATTTGGGATACAATACATATTTTACGGTATTTTATAATTTTGTTTTATTGAAAGTGCGACATGTGGCGCCGAGTAACCCATAGGGTGTCTAATGACGCCCATGGACATTCGGTCTTATGCTGGGGTTGCGAATGCCATTGTCGCCTGACAGGTGCCTATTCACGCCCCCATTGAAGGACCCGACTGATATATATGGGCAGGGAGAGCGTTCCAGAGCTTACCGGCTCTGTGGAGGAAAGAAGTCTGCAGAACCTGCAGAATTGGTACGCATCCGCGCTAAGTCCAGCGTGTAGGGATGCAATCCCTGTCCAGTGCGCGTGGTGCGGAGGTTGAAATAGGTCGGTGAGATCGCGCCAAACTACTCCTACACTACGAGCCCATGGAATAAGCGATAGAACGCACTTTTTATCCATACATCATCTTACCGTGTAGGGTCGGTACTTGAAAAGAATAGCCCCACTGCAGTACCGTGTAGGGCCGGTACTTGAAAAGAATAGCCCCACTGCATCTCTCCCCATGCATGTCGTAAAAGGCGACTAAGGGATAAGGACAAGATGCCGTGCTAAAGGGCGACAGGCTCGCCACCTCTCACCTTGGCATGGTACTTCCACCGAGTCATGCAGCAGGTGGGACTTCGTGCCTTACTTGCTGCTTGATCGATTGAATCTTGTTCGAATACTTTGCGAAACGTGGTGGTCGGTGTTGTGCTGTAATTTACCAGAGTTCTTGCAGGACAACACCGATTACTCTGCTTACCCCGATTGTCGGGATTCAGCGTGTGTGATATGTATGTATCATCTTATTTGTTAAATATTAAAACTAGACGTACATTTCAGGAAGCTACCGCGAAGAGCAACAACACCAATCGATCGGAAATGGTGGCGCACAATACTACAGCCAATCGCAATACACGCAGCCCGCGCAGCTCGGCCATTCCGCACAGTTCAGCCAAGCCGCGCAGCACGCCCAGTCTGCCCACTACAGCCAACCCGCGCAGTACAGCCAATCCGCGCAATACAGTCAAGCGGCTCAGGGCGGCCAGGGTTATCACTATTAGTCAATAAAAAAGTCTGCTTAGTTTGATTTAATTGTAAATATTGTTAGACTGCTTATTTTAATAGTATTTGTTGTTTAAATTGAAGACGCTCTATTATTAGTACTTTATTAAATTTTACTGCTAAAATAACTAACAAGCTTAGGTACGTTAAACATACGGAATTATGAAAATAATTTTTTATTATGGAAACTAACGCGGTTGGCTACATAACCTACAACATCCGCGATGTCAGCCCACAACACCGGGTGAACTAGGTGCAATGTCAGTGCTTCCCTTCATTTTATGTCGGCTACACTGAACTGGACGGAAAACACGAACTATTTACATGGAAGAAGTCATAGCATTTTTTTAAATAATGACCTATGATACGACAAGAAGAAAATAAATGCAAATGTAGTACAGTCTGCGGCAGAAAATAATGCGCGTCGAGCTTTAGAAAGAGACAATCCGGTTGTAGAGCGCCGTCCCTGTCGCACGAACTCGCACGTCTCTGTGCGACAGAGACGACGCTCTACAAAAGGATTTTCTCTTTTTAAAGCTCGAGACGCATTATTTATTGCTGGGACCTGTACACGAATATATATTATAACGCACCACGACCATTCTGCACAGTTTGGAAACACGTCCAGTTCGGCCAACTCAGCCAACCCGCGAAGTACAGCCAATATACGCAATGCAGTAGTATAGTCAAAAAAGTCTGCTTAGTTTGTTAAGTTGTAAATATTGTTAATTGCTTTATTTTACGATAATATAAGTTTTGTTTTTATTTAATATGGTTTTGTTATTTGTCCTTTATTGTGTGAAATGATTTATTTTAACCTAGTACGTTAACATGATTTTCTACAAAACTTATAATACCCATCTTTTTGCACGCATCCTTGTGGAATAAAGTTGAAAAAGTTAAATTACAAATTTAAAAAACACCGACCCTTAAAAAGGCAAAAATAATTTCCGTTTAATTACTTAAAGGAGTAGGGGACCGCTAAGTAAATTCCCGCGCAGTTCTGAGATTTTATATCTTCATTTTCTTATTATTTTCTTTTTTCTTTTTATTTTTTTATTATTCAAATTATTTTTGACTTTTTAAGGGTCGGGGTTTTTAAAATTTGTAATTTTACTTTTATTTCAAGCTTTTTAAAAAAGGGGCATGCAAATCGGTCAACTTTTTAAGAAATTTTTTTTTTATTACCTAATTACATGATTACTTGATTACAAACATAGCTAACAACCATCCCGATTAAACCAGCTTTCTAACCAAATCAGTCCATCCGTTTGGGAGCTACGATGCCACAGACAGACACACACATACACCCATACACACATACACGACCACGTTAAACTTATAATAATTTTTTTATGGAAACCGACACGGTCGGCTACGTCACCTACAACATCCGTGATGTCAGCCCATAACACCGGGTGAACTTGGTGCCACGTCAGTGCTTCCCTTCGGTCGTGCCGGCTACTCTGAACTGGACGGAAAACACAAACTATTTAGATAGCCGTTTCGACCGACCTATCATTCAGTGCGGTGGTATCAACCCGGGCGGGTTAAACCCACCACCTAGTAATGTAAGAAGGGAGTAATATCCCTTAGTCGCCATTTACGACATATGCGGGGAGAGATGCAGTGGGGCTATTCTTTTAAAGTACCGGCCCCACACGGTACAAACCCTCTTATACCAACCCTCTTTTTTCGCCGGGGGTTAAAACAACATTGAATACCTTGTTCAAATTTAATTTAATTCTAAATTGACAAGTTCATCCGGTGTTATGGGTTCACATCACGGATGTTGTAGGTGATGCGATGTAGGCAACCGTGTCAGTATCCATAAAAAAAAAAAAAAATCATTCAACATTTAAAAATATGTAGGTACAACGTAAATGCCAGTTGTTGTCAATAAAAGCGCTTATCGTGGAGAGAAATTTTACAACGTAAGTCGACAAAAAAAAAGGGCCGAGCGAATGCGTTTCTTACGAACGCTGATGCATCAACGGTAAGAGATATAATATGAGTACTTTCTATAGTAAAAGTGTAGAGCTTTAAAAGGCCTGTAAAATAGTTCGCGACAACATAATATATCTATTCACAAATTTATAAACCATTACACAAACATGATAAGGATCAACGAATTAAATTATCGGGAAGTGGCATACAACGCACCGAATTGAGGCGCTCTATTGGTGAGCATTCAGCACCCTCTCCAATCGTTGTCTCTCCTTTATACGTATCAAATTGCCATTTAACCGTCTTACTCTATCGACGTTCACAGAGCGGATACGTAACGTGATGTATGAGGCGCTCGCGCACTTACGCTGTTTTAAATATTGGCAATATATAGACGAACTCCAATCGCACCATTCTACCGGTAAAATGTATGACGAGGGCCCGTCCAGAAAGTAGAATGTCGTTGATAAGGATAAGGGTAAGATGCCACGCATAAGAGCGACAGGATAGCCATCTCTCACCTTGGCACGATGCTTCCACCGAGTCATGTAGCAGGTGGGTCTTCGTGCCTTACTTACTGGTTGATAGTTATCTTGCCCTAAAATATTGCTAAATGCGGTGTTCCATGTTGTGCTGTAATTTAGAAGAGGACTTGCAGCACAACACCGCCTACTCTGCTTACCCTCGACTGTCGCGATACATCGTATGGTATGTATAGTATGTGTTTATGTACAATTTTAACACAGAACTAATCATACGCAATTTTATTTCCTTAGTTCCGTGTTCTAAACACATACCTAAAATGCAATTTAAATTCGTCCAACGTTCTTCCATTTATGGTTAAGCTGGCGATTGGTTAAAATTGGACATTTAACCTTTAGTTAAAACGCTCGGCCGTAACCTTTCATGTTAACGCGAAAATGCATCTCAACTCAAACAATAAAAGAAATAAGATCCTTTGTTAGTTAAGGCCCGGCGCACATGATGCAAAAGTTCGAGATTTGTTTTATGGAAATTGACACGGTTCGGTTCGCATTCCACCTAAAACTGTAGGTCCCTTCCCTTCTTACCTTACTAGGTGGTAGGGTATATCCCGCCCGGGTTGATACCACCGTCCTGAATGAAACGTCGGTCGAAACGGTTATGTAAATGGTTTGTGTTTTCCGTCCAGCAGCGGGTGCACAAATGCGTCGATAACCCTATATCGATCGATAAACATCTATTTGCTTCGTTCGACGAAGTAGAAGAGAAGAAGACGAATAGATGTTTATCGATCGATATAGGCTTATCGACGCATTTGTGCTCCCGCTGCAGTTCAGTGTAGCCGATATGAAATGAAGGGAAGCACTGACATGGCATCTAGTTCACCAGATGTTATGGCTGGCATCACGGATGTTGTAGGTGATGTAGCCAACCGTGTCAGTTTCCATAAAAAAAAAACCGGCCAAGTGCGAGTCACGCCATCTATGTATTAGTTAAAATGCTTCATACTCTTTTCGGTAGATGGCGCGCATACACTTTTTAGTTTCTTGTGTGGAAACCCCCTGAGTTTTTGAATTTTTCTTAATTTTATTATTTGTTGTTATATCGGCCATAATAACACATATTCTGTGACAATTTCATCAGGCTACCTATTACGGTTCAAAAGATACAGCCCTCGGACAGACGGACAAACAAACAGACAGACAGACGGCGGCGTAGGCTTAGTAATAGGGTCCCGTACGACGGGTACTGTCTTTACTGAGCGACTGTCTTTACTTAGCAAAGACGTGTGTGCGGCGGGGGCGGTGCGGACGCACTTGGTCAAGGTTATCTATAGACGCGCCATCAGTAATACTTTCTAACCTATTTTAAAGGCGAATAATTAATCAGAATACTTGTTAGATGATGACTTCTTCATTTCATACATGCACACATACAAAGCGCCACGCCTGTTTCCCGGTGGGGTAGGCAAAGACAACGGATCTACACGTGCCACGATCCTGACACTCCTCTGCCGCAACTTCCACTCTCATAATGTTCTTCATACATGCACATCGGTTACGAGTACTAAGCACTAGACCCTTTTTGAGCACATACCAGATCTGGTCTAGGTACGTGTGTCTAGGGCGACCCTTCCCGACTCTTCCACTCACATTCGCTCCATAAATGTCTTTCGTTAGTCTCCTATCATCCATTCTGTCATTTTGGCCCAACGGCTGGGCGTGGGTTTCAATATTTCTTTTTGAACCGGTGATCATTGACTTCATCACCTGTAACGTCCATGGTGTCAACCCATTAGACCATTTTGCTGTAAAAACTAGGCGTGGTAAACAACTGACCTTGGGCAAAACAGTTTAGTAATGTTGTACACATTGATTTGGTTCAGCGAAGTGCCTGATGCATGCACATAGGGTTACCATATCTCAGGATTTGTCCTGAGATTTCAGGATTTTTTGGCTCCTGACAGGATTGCGGCCGGATGTATTCACAAATTTATAAACCATGACACAAACATGATAAGGATCAACGAATTAAATTATCGGGAAGTGGCATACAACGCACCGAATTGAGGCGCGCTATTGGAGAGCATTCAGCACCCTCTCCAATCGTTGTCTCTCCTTTATACGTATCAAATTGCCATTTAACCGTCTTACTCTATCGACACAGAGCGGAAACGTAACGTGATGTATGAGGCGCTCGCGCGCTTACGCTGTTTTAAATATTGGCAATATATAGACGAACTCCAATCGCACCTTTCTACCGGTAAAATGTATGACGAGGGCCCGTCCAGAAAGTAGAATGTCGTTGATAAGGATAAGGATAAGATGCCACGCATAAGAGCGACAGGCTAGCCATCTCTCACCTTGGCACGATGCTTCCACCGAGTCATGTATCAGGTGGGTCTTCGTGCCTTACTTACTGGTTGTGGATGTGGGAAATCTCAAGTTTTTTCGATTTTAAAATGAAGCACAGTAGTTTTTTTCAGATTTTTTTATTAGAAAGTTACAATCAACATAAACAAAAACATAAATAATCTTCTTAGGATTATATTACAAATCAACGTGCTTATTAACAAAATAACAATAGGGCCCCAGTGCACAAAACCAACAATGGATTCTTTTCCCACAGAGTTTGCGTTTACGTTTAGTTTACGTTTGCGAGAAAACCTCAGGACTTTTCTATGGAAACCAGGCTTTTTGTCAGGACTTTTGTGAGAATCGGATTCAAGACTGATCTCTTCGCTGTGCAAGTCGGAGCAAGAGGACTACCAGCGAAGTCGCTCTACAGTCTCTTCAAGAATATATTATTGGGCTGCAAAGATCGACGCTAAGATCATATATGGAGAGAGCTTCGAAAACGTCACTGGAAGCATCCTACAGAATATGGATAGGTAGAGAGGGGAGGTCGAGAGCGGGACTGGTGGTTCCCCGCGTCCTAGTCAACGCAGACTAGCTGACGAGGGCTTGATGCGAGCCGAAACGTGAAGCATGCGCGGGAAATTTGGAGTGGCCACTCGCTAGTCCCGACCTCGATTAACACCCTCCTGTACTGCCGATGGGCCCGGATATGTTCGGTGAAGCCATCGCAAGCTGAGTTCCACACCTTTCTTCTTTCCATCTGGTAACCCTACATGCACACAAATTCATCGGAAATTCCAACATTCACTTGTGCACACCAGACTTCGAACCTGCGACCTCTCACTTGATAGGTCGGCGGCGGTGCCACACAAGACTACCCGCCTACTATATCTCTTCAGGTAGTAAGTTACTTAATGGTTCCATTTAGGTAGGTAACGTGACGTAAGTTTCTTAGCTATGTGGAGAATTTCCGTTTTGTCAGAGGTGGAGTTCATATTTTTTTTACATAGAAGCGATTGACAATTTAAAAGCTTTTAGAGGCTTCTAAGTGCATACGTATTACGCTGTATTCCGAAGATCGGGGCGAAGAGATTAATCGGTGTTGTGCTGAGAGAATTCGGGTTAATTACTTATTATTACTTACTAGGTTGTAGGGTTTATCCCGGCCGGATTGGTACCACCGCTATGAACGAATCGTCGGTCGAAACGGCTGTGTAAATAGTTCGTGTTTTCCGTCCAGTTCAGTGTGTAGCCGACATGAAATGAAGGGAAGCACTGACATGGCACCCAGTTCACCCGGTGTTATGGGCTGACATCACAGATGTTGGAGAAGTAGCTAACAGAGTCAGTTTTCATAAAAAAAGAAAAAACACGACACTGCATATTAATTATTTTTTATTCACTTGTCATGAATTGCTGCATCTGTCATATCATAAATCACATGTCAGCCTCGATAGCTCAGTGGTGCAGACAGTCGACTGTCGCTATTGAATGTTAAGCAACGCTGGGTGCGGTCAGTACTTGGATGGGTGACCGCTGACCGTTGGAGGCTGACCGAGATTCGGATTCCTCGTAAAACTGTAGGTCCCTTCCCTCCTAATCTTACTTGGTGGTAGGGTTTAACCCGCCCGGGTTGGTATCACCGCACTGAATGAAACGTCGGTTGAAACGGCTATGTAAATAGTTTGTGCTTTCCGACCATTTCAGTGTAGCCGGCACTATCAAAGGGGGAAGCACTGACATGGCACCTAGTTCACCCGGTGTTATGGGCTGACATCACGGACGTTGTAGGTGATGTAGCCAACTGTTTCAGATTCCATAAAAAAAACATGCGTGTTTAGGCAGAGGCAAACATTTTTGTAAAGTAGACTAAGTGCACATTGAAAAAAAAAATCCAGTGAAGTTATCTGTCAGTTCTTCCTCGCTGTGATAATCGAACTGGCGGAATGTTACAATGTAAATATGACAAATCTGAGCGCAGTGTACTGCCAAGAGATGCTAAATAAACAATAAACAAAAAACAATAAACAAATAAACAATGACATTCGCAAAACCCGCATACGTCCGAACGGCCGTCGTTAGACATCTTATGCTTTTACGACTGTGCAAAGGTGAGAGGTCTGCAATACTGTCTACGCCTTGCCCTTTTAAAAGTTTCGAAGTCTGCCTTTCTAATTAATAAATCTCGCTTTATAATTTTTTTTAATGAACACCATTATGAAAAAAAATTAAAGAACCACATTGTAAAAAATACAATTATAAAATTGGTTTACCTAAAAGTTGCAATTATTTCAATAATATCGAAAAAATAAATGGAATTTCATCATTCATTATTTAAATGCAAGTATTTTTTTATTTTGCTTCTGAAAAATTATGATCTAATCTAAAATTAAATTATAGGCGAGTCTTCGTGCCTTACTTGCTTACTTACTTGCTTGCTTTATTGTTATTAAGTCCGATTAATTTGCGAAACGTGGTGATTAGTGTTGTGCTGTAATGTACCAGAGTGTTTGCAGCACAACACCGATTACTCGGCTTACCCCGTTTATCAGGATACAGCGCGTGGTATCTATATAATTATGTATAATGATATGAAATGCCTATAGGCCTTCAGTGAAATTTGAATTGGTGAATTTATTAAAATTATTTACGCAGGATTTCTGATAGCTGTCTTTTTTAATCCCCGACACAAAAGAGGGGTGTTATGTGTGTATGGGTGTGTATCTGTGGCATCGTAGCTCTCAAACGGATGAACCGATTTGGGTGCGTTTTTTTTATTAGAAAGCGGGTTTAATCGGGATGGTTCTTAGTTATGTTTATAATCAAGTAATCAAAATTAAGTAATCGAAAAATTAATTATCTTAAAAAGTGGACCGATTTGCATGTGGTTTTTCATTTGGCATTTCAAAGGGGCAACGCAGCCAGCGTATTGGGTACTGTGGCGGAGTCGGAGGAATTGGACGAAGTTTTTTACTTACAGTAATCTTAAATGTTAGTATTTAGTTTTTTTTTTTATTTATTTATTAGGTTAATTTTATCAATGTTATAATACATTTGTTAGTTAGGTTTTAATTATTTAGTTATTAGTATTTATTTTTTATATTTGATGAAAATAAATGGTCAAAAAAGCTTGAAATAAAACTTAAATTACAAATTTAAATAGCCCCCGACCCTCAAAATGTAAAAAAAATATTTCCGTTTACTTACTTAAAGGAGTCGGGTGACCGCTATGTAAATACAATATAGAAACTCAGAACTGCGCGGGTATTTACTTAGCGGTCCTCCGACTCCTTTAAGTAAGTAAACGGAAATTATTTTTGACTTTAGGGTCGGGGTTTTTTAAATTTGTAATATAACTTTTTGGAAAGCGTGACATGTGACATCGTCAGCTGTCTTGTCTTGAGTCAAAAGTGCTCTCGCTATAAGGCATGAAAGAATCGACGCCTTAGGCTGCATCGCAATACTCATTGTTTTAGATTGTAGAACCAGTAGACTGCTTCAATGATAGCATATTGTTACTTACATTTTTACATTCACACATTATGAATGCAATGCCTGTAAGGCTTGCATTGATCCTCAATTTACCATTTAATTATTATAAAGTTTTATGAGTGCTACATACATAATTTGACATGAACAAGTAATTAGAAATTATATTCATGAACTAAATCTACTTTTTAGGGTTCCGTATCCGGTACGGGACCCCATTACTAAGCCTACACGCCGTCTGTCTGTCTGTCTGACTGCCCGTCCGTCTGTCCGAAGGCTGTAGTATCTCTTGAACCGTAATAGGTAGCCCGTTGTAATTTTCACAAAATATGTGTTATTATGGCCGATATAACAACAAATAATAAAAATAAGAAAAAGTCAAAAATTCACGGGGTCCCCATAGAAGAAACTAAAAAGTGTATGCCCGCGCGCCATCTACCGAAAAGATTTTGAAGCATTTTAATTAATCATGAATTTTAACTAATATGAAGCATTTCATAAGCACACCATAGATGGCATGAGTGGCGCGACCATGACATGGCGATACGGAACCATCGGTGCGCGAGTTCGACTCGCACTTGGCCAGTTTTTTTTAAATCAAAATCAGTATGGGTGATTGTTCCGAGATCCCAGAAGTTTTTTTTTATAGACAGCGCGACTTAAGGCTCCGAGCCACCCATGGACATTCGGTCGTATGCGGGGGTTGCGAATGCCACGGCCTGACAGGTGCCCATTCACGCCCCTCTTGAAGGACCCGAGACTGTACTTGGGGGGAAACCTAAAAATTGGACCTTTGGGCCCCCCCCTCCCCCTCCCCCCCGCACATCTCCTAGACGTCAGGACTTTTAGTATGTTTACCCGCTAAGCACCCTGAACAGGTTTCTGAAGGAATCGCTTAGGTTCCTGCTCACGCACTCTACACCTCCTTTTGGACCATTCGTTGACCGGACTAAAAGTAAATAATTTTCGTGACGCAACCTTTTGTATAAAACCTCCGGCAGCAGGATAAAGATGTTTCATCAAATTCACGAAAAAAAAAATTTAAGACGCGAGTAGGTCCCTTCGTCACAAAATTATTTTCCAGGAGGCGGATGAACGATAGGAAAGTGACCTCGACACTCACGCCAATGTCTTTTTTGTGCCGCCTGTCTGTCTATCCCACATCAATATACTAAAATTCCTTGTTCAAACTGTCTTTGTTGAATTCCAAATCATTAAACTTCACCATTATCAGCCCGTTTTCGTCTACTGCTGGATATAGGCCCCTCCCAAGGGGCCGCTCCTCCAATCCATTCTAACTTCCGCTCCTCCAATCCATTCTTTATTCTTTATTCATCATCCTTAAAAACAGTACACTGCACTCAGATTCGTCATATTTTAACATTAAACATTTAGCCGGTTCGATTATCACAGTTAAGAAGAACTCGCATGCAGTTCCTTGTACGATAAACACAATTAATAATACATAAATGTATCACAAATACAATTATTATTTTCCATAAGCGTAAACCATTCACATAACATGCCAGCAGGCCTGTCTCAGCACCCGTTCACGGGCATTACGCCATGGCCAGCCAACACCTCCCTCAACCATATTTGAGGGTAAGAAGCGACCCGGGTTTCCTTTTTAGGTCGTCTATCCACCCAGCGGCTTCCACGTTTGCTTGTACGTGGCTTCAATTCGAGAACCCGTCTACCCCAGCGGCCAAAACGTCTCTTTCATAAATTCGGACTTCGTTTGCATTCTCGGCGGACTCACCCGGTGACCTTTGCACCGGACGAAATCCCATCGGCGGCGTCCACCCATACATCATTATTAATTATTACGATTTTAAACGAGTTCATAACTTATGCAAGCTCCGAATATATTACGCAACCTGAACTTCAGGAAAGTAGATATAGAAATATTATTTGGCTCACGACATTCGCAGAAACGGTGCAATATCACGTACCGGTATATAAGGAGACGTGGAGGCGTTCGCAAGACATTCGCGTTTCTAACATCGAGCCAGGCAGTACACTAACAAAATGAAACTGGTAAGTATAGACACCCTGGGGCAGATGTAATCTGGCTTCATTGTGTTACAATCTCGGTTACCATATTATTCGTAGTGACGTACCCGCATCGTGTTACATTACAAGTGCAAATTGGAACGTCGCGTTTCGAAAGGTGATGGTCTGGGTGACCTTTCGCGGTCTAGGATGTGACCCGGGCGAGGCTGACACAGTGCGGTTTTGAAGACAAATAAGTGACTATGAGATATATTGCGGCTGATTTGTGGTTGGCATCTTGATAAAGAGCGAAGTTTTTTGTGGGATTGTTTTAATCGATTTATAGCTTAATCGGTTCATTAGCTACACCACTTAGATTTAATAAATTATTATCCAGTGTAATTTTTATATTTAATAGTGTGTGTTTCATCAATGTCAACAATATTATTATTTGGGATTATCCTTATATTTTTAAATGATCTTAATTATATTAGTTTCAAGAGTTGAATACAAACACGACTCAGGTCATATTGATCATCCAACTTGTATTATCCATAAATCTACTAGAGCGGCGTGTCGACGACCGGTCTGGGCGTCCTCTTGCGAGATGTCCGATGTTCGAATCCGGTCGGCGCGTGACCAATGAGTTTATGATTGGAAAAATGTACTTGCATACCCTCACCAGCAGCTGCTCTGCCGTTTGGATTCCATGTAAAAACTGTGGGTCCACCGAGTTGACTGGATGAAATGGCCTAAGGCAATGTGGCACCCTTGCCTCACATTAGGCATAAATGCATAAATTATATTAATAATATACTATTTAATATTAACACATCTTTATACATGAATAATTGCAGCCTACTGTGTTTATGGTTTACCATGTATCTTCATAGTTTATTTACCTTTTCACTTTCTAGTACAACATCTTATTCATTAACGATTAACGTTTTCTTATTGTTCTCTGATCGTGCCTCTTTCTTTATATTATTTTCTTTTATTCATCCTATCATGTCTTAAACCATTAGATTTTATCCAGTATTTCTAATCTTTATCTTGCCCACCTCATCTGAGTACTGCAGCAAAGCTCTTTTTATTACTATCTATATTCTCCTTTTTTGTTAGTTTGTTATGTTTGTATTCTTGAGAAAAATAAATATTATCTTTCTCAAAAACAAATTGTTTTGCTTTCTCTCTTTCAGTTCATTCTCGCCGCAGTTCTAGGCTACGCAGCCGCCGCCGGACTAGAGCGTTCCTACGGGCCCGCCAACGCTGCCTATGCGCAGGAGTCCCACCGTCCTCAGGCCGCAGCCGAGAGGAACGCCCGTATCTTGGCTCTGGACAGCGACGTCAAGGAAGACAGCTTCAGATACAACTACGAGACTGAGAACGGCATCAAAGCTGAGGAGCAAGGTTTTTAGTTTTGTTTTATTTGTTTCGTTTTGCAATGGGTACACCATTTGTTTCGTTGTACAATGAATGCACCAGTAGTACAGTTGTCGTTACGAAGACTTAAGACTAAGAAATCTAGTATAGATGGTTGAGTCAGAGGAGTCAAAGCGCTTGTCCTCCGACCAGCCAATATCACCTCAGAGCCTACCACCTAGTCAGGGGTAAGTGAAGGGACCTACAGTGTTACACCGGTTCCGAACGGAGAAGCAGCTTGGACTTTGCTTCGTCGTCAAGGCTAATCATGTAGGTAGTCAGCAGTGGTGCCGACAGACACCATTCTATGTTTTCTCCTCTGCGTGAGAAGAGTTTTTTCAGGATGAAATTTCTTGTAGTCAGTTTTGTTTTTACCAGAGTCTATTTATAAGATATTTTATAAGAGCACTTAAATTTTTATTGGAAAAACTCATCGGTGCTCACCCGGGTTTCAAACCACAGAAAACTTGCACGAGAACTTCGTCTTACTACTTGGATTCTTGTTTCTACGATCAGTGATGTACCACTTAGGTATTACAAGTTTTTCTGATTCATTCTATTGGCTAATCTGGTTAGTGTAAAAACCAGTTTTAATATTTCTGCTGCAATAATTTCATTCTAAAACAATATTTCAAACCATTTGATTTGTTTTTAGCACGAATACTATATTTGCACATTTTCCCAAATGCATACTAATTAAATACCTTGATCTTTGAAACTATTTCACATCGACTATGAAGTTAAAATTGAAAAACACTAGTTCTTGTATCCTAATTTTAATCTTAGCTGTATGTTCTGAATTACTTCTGAATTACTATTAAATGTCTTTGTTATTATCCTTTACGTTCGTCCATTTTAATTTTACTAATTAGGTACTTTCTTTCTTTCTGCCAAGAAACACTCTTTGTTGTCTTTCTTCAGTTTTTTTTCCTTCTCATAATTGACCGAACATTACCTTTTATTTATTTAATACTATAATGTTCTGTTCTCCAGTCTCCTGTATCACCAGCTTTTGCTGAAAATTCCACACCTTTCTCTCCTTCGTCATACTTATGCAATCTTCGCTTTGCTAAACATACCAATTTTTTTCCAGGACACGAAGCCAATGGCATCGAAGCCCAGGGTGGGTTCCAGTACACCGGCGATGACGGCCAGCTCTACAGCGTGAGCTACGCTGCCGGTGAGAACGGCTTCCAGGCGCAGGGGGCCCATCTGCCTACCGCTCCCCCAACACCTGAGGCCATCCTGGAGGCTTTGGAAAAGAACGCGAGGGATGAGGCCGCTGGAATTATCGATGATGGTAAGTTAACATTCCTTCCCTTCCTCGAGGTTGGACATTTTCATAGTCATTAATTGGTCTTCAAGGTTGAAAATGTTTGAAGCGATATCTGGTTGGAAGTGAAATGTTCCTATTTGTGACCTTGACATATTTCATAGAGCCATCATAATGATTAGGCCTTCCATATTCCACTGATGTTCATGGCACTCCCACGTTGTCATGAAGATCATAGTAATAAACTATTCTGGTAACCAACTAGACTGGAAGTGTACAAACAAACATTTTCGTACACTAGATGATGTTGGTTCTCACTATTTATTCCTTCACCAAAATAAGGAAAATTATATATTTGACATTTTAAATTGAAACCTAACACGGCTCCTTGACTGATACAAAAAAAAAGTTAAATCGTTCGGTTGGCGCGTTGTGCGTTTGATGCTCGGTTTAATGTCCAAACATCACCTTCACTGACCTTGAACTACTATCTACTCATCCATTTGTTTCATATAATTTGACTTTCGTTTTATTCAATGCATGTTAAGCTTCTGTTCTAGCTCCTAAAGTACCTATACTTATTACGTACTTGTAAAAGTTCATCGGTCTTAAGGAGTTAGGCGCATTGCGTGTGCACTTTCACTTTTACTTCAAGTTCATTCATGTATTCAAGGTCGACTGTGTAATCTTGAGCGCGTCTTTCAATCGACACAGTTTTAGTAATGTATTCTTTTATCTTATTTTCAATCGTTTTAAATGTTCATATCTTGAATGTTAGATCTAACGTAGATCAGAAACTAGATTATGTAATGGTTTCTTCTGTCGATTTAAGAATGGTAGGTTGTGGTTATGCTTTAGACTATTTTGAAATTGCAATGAGGCCTTTGATGCGTGTTAAATATTATGTTAGCCTTTTATGTCTATCTGCTCCAGATCTGCAATGATCATTTCATTATTCAATGATAGTTTAACACAAAACGATTAAGCTCGAACATTTATCTTTGTTGTGGTATGATGGTATAACATTACCTTCTTATTCATCGAATGATTCGTCTCACTTGCTCCAACGGGCTTCTCAATTATTGTCTAGTGAGACAGAGCTTCGGTTACCGCTATTTTTGCGTTAATCACTAACAGAAGATAGACAGGCAGGTGCCATGAAAATACATTTTTCATTTGTGATTGATTTTTTTATTTTTACTTGTTATTTTATTTTGATTTGTCGTAGCAAAATTTCCTTAAAAAATATAGCAGAAAAAAATCGATTACTGCTTTTCAGTCAGAATATTCCGACAGCTGACATGGTTGGCTACATCACCTACAGCATCCGTGATGTCAGCCCATAACACCGGGTGAACTAGGTGCCATGTCAGTGCTTCCCTTCATTTCATGACGGCTACACTGAACTGGACGGAAAACACGAACTATTTACATAGCCGATTCGACCGACGTTTCATTCAGTGCGATGGTACAAATCCAGCCGGGATAAATCCTACAACCTAGTAAGGTAAGAAGGGAAGGGACCTACAGTTTAACGTGGAATACCAACCACGGTCAGCTTCCGACGGTCGAGCGGTAACCCTCTAAGTTGACCGACCGCACCACTGAGCTACCGAGGCTGACAAAAGCTTTTTTTTATTAAATATACTTTATTGTACACCATGATATAAAATATTACAAAAGGGGGAGTTTAATGCCTTGCGGCATTCTTTACAAACTAACCTTTGGGATGTGGAAAACGCGTAGGGGCGGACAATGCGCCGGGCGGACAATGCAAATAATAAAGAGTGGACAGTAATATGAAATATACCTAAATATACAACTTACATAGACATATTGTACCAAGATACATACCAACCAATATACATCCTTGCATATACGTAATTACTTAAATACAATGAAAAATAAATATTTTAATATAACTACATCAAATTTGATATATACTACTAGCTTTGCCCGCGACTTCGTCCGTGTGGACTTATCACGCCATCTGTATTTGTATTGTCATTGTATTTTCAATTGTATATATACACACAAAATTTCATCCAAATCGGTCCAGCCGTTTAGAAGGAGTTAGGTGACAAACACACGTACAGAAGAATTATATATATAAGGTTATATACTATAAATACTTTTAATATACATACTTTACATATATTTAAACTGGATTGAAGTTTTTGGTTACGTTCTTTGAACATGAACATGGTGGATAGTAGTGAAGCGTCGTATCTGTTCAGGAAGCTGATTCCACATGCGAGCCGCACTGACTGTTAAATAAGTCAGTATAGAACGAACCCGAGTGGGCTGGTATTGCTAGGAGTAAGTTGTCACATGATTTAATGCACCAATGTGTAAGAATTGTCGGGGCGCGTAGAGATTTGTTGTCTCTGCTCTGCTTAGTCCATTGGGAGATGGGCGCGCTAATTATGTGTGTGATTGATGTAGATGAGGAGGCGGCGAACAAAAGCGGACTCGTCCCACAAATAAAATTTTACAGGAGAGCTTAAAAACTAGATGAAGCAGATAGGGGCTAGCTACAGCTCTACATTTTTGTACGCAAAAGCTTCATCAAAATACAAATGTGTAACTGTCGATTATTTTGTCAGAACACTGACTGGTTGTCTTATTTTTTAAATTTAAAAATGGACAAGTCCGGTTTTGTTTGAAAAGCCTTGAAAAACCACATAAGTTCATAAAAGTATACCAGTTAAAAAAAATTGATATTTTATTGGACACTAGCTGTGCCCGCGGCTCCGCCCGCTCTCATATTTAACTTCACTGCTAACCTCATAAGCTATTTAGCGTGATAGTAAGTAGCCTATAGTTGATGGGAAGAATCAAGCTATCCGTAGAATTTTGTTTTATTAAAATCGGTTCAGTAGTTCTTGAGTTATAAGCGGACAGACAGACACTCAGACACTCAGACAGAAAGCAGACGTTGGATTTTATTATAGGTAAGGAAGGATAAGGAAGGAAGTATATTTTTATTTGAAAACATATTACACGAAAAAATATTCTATTAGTTTCATTCAGTTTTGATTGAAAATGAAAGTGCAATCGTAATTTCTTCAAATTTTAATGGACAAGTCCGTTTTTGACTTAAAAGGCAACTTTTGAGAATTGTTTTGTATAGGATAGACGCGGTTTTGAATGAAAATGCTTCAGGGACGACATAGATATGAGGTTAGAGAACCAAAATAAAAAACGATATGCTTGGACCAGTCCGGTTTTGTTCGCCGCCTCCTCAGATATGACCTCTTTTCAATCCGTTTGCATTTACCGTGGAAATTTTTCTCTTGGACAATAAACAGATTATAACCCATTCAATTCTGATGATGTGAACGTGTTCCCAGGGACCTACAATGCGGCGAAGTACGGTGGGGAGGCCGAAGGTCAGCAGCAGTTCCAGCAGTATCAGCAGCGATCACAGAACTTCCAGCAGAAACCAGGATACAATAAATATTAGGATACTTTAACTATAAGTCTATATTTACTCTATGAATAAACCAAATTAATACTCATAGTAATTTTATTTTATTTTTCAGTGTAATTTTTATATAATTTCTATGAAACAGAATTTAAGATAATATGACAGTTAGCTAAATGTTTCGGGTCAAAATGGATAACTATTTCGCCTTTTATAATAGACTAGCTGTGCCCGCGGCTCCTCCCGCTCTCATATTTGACTTCTCTGCTAACCTCATAAGCCATTTAGCGTGATAGTAAGTAGCTTATAGTTGATGGGAAGAATCAAGCTATCTGCAGAAGGAAGAAATTATATAAAAACCTGCAAAGTGCGAGTCGGACACGCGCATCGCGGTTTTTTTTTATTTTTTTATTGAAAGCGCGTCATACGACGACGCCGAGCCACCCATAAGGTGTCTAACGGCGCTCATGGACATTCGGTCGTATGCGGGGGTTTCGGGGACTGCCATGCCGGCCTGACAGGTGCCCATTCACGCCCCTCTTGAAGAACCCGAAACTGTACTTGGGGGGAAATATATGAGCAGGGAGAGCGTTCCAGAGTTTACCGGTTCTGTAGGTAGAGGAAAGATCTGCGGAATCGATTGGTACGCATCCGCGGTAAGTCCAGCGTGTAGGGATGCAATCCCTGCCCAGTGCGCGTGGCGCGGAGGTGGAAAAAGTTGAAAAACAGGTTTCTTGTATGGGGACCCTCTTTTTTTTTACTTTTTGCTTTCTTTATTATTTATTGTCATATTCGCCAAAATATTTCATTAACGATTTTTTTTTTCAAAAACGTTACATTTTTTTCAAAAACGTTTTTTTCCTATTGTAGCCTCCGTCAATAGAAACCATTTGACACTTTATACCGTCACTAAATGCCTAAAACTTTTAATGATATCGGCATGTCACATTTTTTCTAAAAAGATAACCTCTGGAGAATCGATCGAAAAATTATATTCAATTACAAAAATTATTTTATTAATATTTCAAATACAGACAACATTAACAGCGTAATTTACTAGACTTTAATCTAGATTAGTATTATGCAAACTGTTCTAGAATCTCGAGCTACATTTAATCTTCGTTGTCTTATTGTCAACGTTCGTTCATTTCGTAATAACTAACTAATTATGATTAATCAATATAGAAGTTAAGTACTGGGACGACTAAATTAAAATTATTAATTTCATTGGTTACCTACTACGTAATATACGAGTAGACACATACATTATTAACTTTTTGAAAATGTGCTGGTAGCTTATTCAGCGACATAAGCATGTTGATTTGTTTTGCACGAGCCCTACTGTACAAGAATAAATTTAGAAGTGCTTTCGATGCGTTATATATATTACTAGCTGTGCCCGCGGCTCCGCCCACTCTCATATTTCACTTCACTGCTAACCTCATAAGCCATTTAGTGTGATAGTAAGTAGCCTATAGTTGATGGGAAGAATCAAGCTATCCGTAGATTTTTTTTTTATTAAAATCGGTTCAGTGGTTCTCGAGTTATAAGCGGACAGACAGACACTCAGACAGACAGAAAGCAGACGTTGGATTTTATTATAGGTAAGGAAGGAAGGAAGGAAAGGAAATAAGGAAATAAGGATAATAACGTATTAGGTCTATTTTAGTTCTTAAGAAAAATTCTTGTAAGATATGTCCACTTATATCTGTGTTGTTTTCATCATTTGTGTCATTTGTGCTATAAATTTTTTTTTCCTTTATCTACTACATATATTTATTCCTAAATGTGTAAACTTGTAATTCGTGTTTTGTAAATTATATTTATATGTTTATCTTATAAGTAATTGCACTGTAAGTTTACCGCAATAAATAAAATAAAAAAAATCACTAGGTAGTTTTAACATATTCTTATATTACGAGGCATTCATACATAAGGCTTCGGTCGTGCGAAGCTTCAGATTTTGATCGCCAAAGGTAAACCAGGTCACGGGCGCGGTCGGACTTTGGATGGGTGGCCGTCCGACCGTTACGGCTGGTCCTGTAGGTCCATTGTCCTGTAGGTCCCGTACCTTACTCATTAGCTTCCCTATTGTCAGCCTCGGTAGCTCAGTGGTGCGGTCGGTCGACTGTCGGTCGTGATCATAAGCACACCTGGGCGCGGTCAGTACTTGGCTGGGTGACCGCTTGACCGTTGGAGGCTGACCGTTGTTCGGATTCCACGTAAAACTGTAGGTAACCTTACCTAGGTGGTAGGGTTTAACACGCCCGGGTTTGGTACCACCGCACTGAATTAAAGGTCGGTTCAAACGGCTATGCCTGTAGTTCGTGTTTTCAGTCGAGTTCAGTGTAGCCGGCACGTCCGAAGGTTAGCGCTGACATGTCACCTAGTTCATCAAGGTGTTATGGGCTGACATCACGGATGTAATAAACAACTTACTCATTCATAATACATACATACATACATACCACACGCCGTATCCCGACAATCGGGGTAAACAGAGTAATCGCTGTTGTGCTGCAGGTAGGTACTCTTGTAAATAACAGCACAACACCGACTACCACGTTTAGCAAAGTATTAGGACAAGATAACTATCAAGCAGCAAGTAAGGCAGCTGCATGACTCGGTGAAAGGACCGTGCTAAGGTGAGAGGTGGCTATCGCCCTTTAGCACGGCATCTTGTCCGTATCCCTTAGTCGGCTTGTACGACATGCACGGGTAGAGATGCAGTGGGGCTATTATTTTTAAGTACCGACCCACACGGTTCCATAATACATTATTCTATTACTAGCTTTTGCCCGCGGCTTCGCTCGCGTGAAATTCGTATTTAAAAAGAAGAAAGTAAGTAAGCCAGTTACCGTTTTTTTTTATTGATGGATAGAGTCGATATCGATATTGTTATTATTTTATCGTTTTACGTTTTATTTATTTTACTGTTAGTATTGATAGTCTCACTATTGGTATAGAACATCAACTTAACTCGGTACTCTACTTAGGCCCACTTGCACCAACACGAGTTTAAAGTTAAGTAGCGAGTTATGGATTTAAACGCGGTTCCCACAGTCAAAGGGTGCTAGCTTAACGAGTTAAACTGGTTTATATATTAAATTTGTGTTGGTGCAAGTGGGCCTTAGTCTTGTTAAAGTAAATCGGGCTCAGAGAAATGTCACAACTTTTTCATATTTTTACATAGACTGGCATAGACAATGAATTCGCTCTCTTTTGGCTCGAAATTTGAATTTGTGATTTTATTTTGCTTTTTATACAAAAATTACACAACCAATATCATATTTTCTCAAGTTTTTCACGATTCCCGAGGTCAAGGAATGGAGTTACATACAAATTCCCAAGAAATAGTGCGCCGTTTGGGAGAAACGTGGTAAGAAACTGTCAACTGTCGCTATTGAATGTTAAGCAACGCTGGGTGCGGTCAGTACTTGGATGGGTGACCGCTGACCGTTGGAGGCTGACCGAGGTTCGGATTCCTCGCAAAACTGTGGGTCCCTTCCCTCCTAATCTTACTTGGTGGTAGGGTTTAACCCGCCCGGGTTGGTACCACCGCACTGAATGAAACGTCGGTCTCAACGGCTATGTAAATAGTTTGTGTTTTCCGACCAGTTCAGCGTAGCCGGCACGATCAAAGGGGGAATCACTGACATGGCACCTAGTTCACTCGGTGTTATGGGCTGACATCGCGAACGTTGTATGTGATGTAGCCAACCGTATCAGTTTCCATAAAAAATAAAAAAAAGTTTCGTAGAGCGCCATCCCGCTCTGTCTCGTTTTGTTTATCTCGTTCTGGTTTTTCGATTTTATAATATAGAAGATTATAATATACGCCTTCAAAATGATATCTTCTAACAAACGCCTCAACTGCTCTTTCATAGTCCGAACGATTCCATGGCGCAACTTGGATTGTTGAGGCGAACCCCGTGTTCTCAGTCGGTCGCTACATTGTAATCAAAGTTCTCATTCGAACTTTGTATTCCGAAATGTCAGTGTGTATCGCTGAACTATGAATAGTTAAACTGAGTGTCTCTTTTAACAGCATTTCAGAGTAGCAATTTTTAAACTATTATTATTTTATGTGTGACTCGATGATGGAAAACACCACAAGACAATGTGTATACCTAAAGGTCGGCATGAAAGATAAGTTCGCCTTTGCACCTCATATGCCTGTATTCGTTGTGTGTTTTGGGTTGTAAAATATTTGTAGAGCTGTAAAGAATGTACACATTTGATTTGAATGAATTAGATTCGAAAATGACCTAATAATAATAATAAAGTAATAAAATAATAAAATAATGGGGTCATCGGGACCTCACGTCCCGTCTAGTGCCCCCGCTACCGGTGGTGCTGTGCGAACATCAGGCGACGCGCGCGCGAAGAGGAAGAAGTTTAAAAGAGCTGCGCGACGACGTCGCCGTGCAGTCCGGCGGATACGGAGCTCTCCGAGATGGGGGTGGTGGTGGCCTACGTGTCTAGTACCACCACCTATCGCTCGTAGCTTGCCTCGCGTCGTCTCGGAGAGCTCCGTAGCCACGGCCTGCACCCGCCGGTGTGCTTGGAGGCTTGCCTCCCGCCGCCGGCGGTATTCCGTTTATTATTTTTATATTAATTTTGAGTATATGTGGTGTATTTTTATAATCTGTATATTTAAAATTAATGTAAATATGTGAATGTGATAATAAATAGATAAAATAATAAAGTAAAGTAAATGGGTCCGACCATCGGTAGCCTGGGTTCGCCCCGCCGCCGGTGGTGGAAATTCCATTATTTTATATTAATTTTAGATTAAAGTTTTTTTATGTAAAAGTAATATAAAAAAAAAGAAAATGTGTCAATAAAATAATAAAGATTTGTCAGCCTCGATAGCTCAGTGGTGCAGACAGTCGACTATCTCTATTGATGGTTAAGCAACGCTGGGCCGGTCAAATGCGAATTTTACTCGCGCACGGACGATTCCGTAGATACGCTAAACCACACCTGTCAAAAATACATATTCGCCTATTTCTTGTTTTTCTACAATTCCAAATATAAAAACCTGAGGAGCCATCTATTATACAGTAGCGTGACTAATCGATTCTTAGCACGTTTCTTGTATGAGGACTCACATTCTGAACACATATTCTGTGAAAATTTCAACCGGCTACGTATTACTGTTCAAAAGATACAAAGATACAGTAGTCGGATCACCGTCGGATGGACGGACAGACAGACAGACAGACGACGTAGACTTAGTAATAGGCTTCCGCATGAATACGGAAACCTTAAAAGGTCCTATGGCCTACCGACCACTCAACAGGTAATCGATTGAGATCACAGAGTAAGGACGGTCGGGAGAAGGTAGCCGTCGATCGCTCCTCTGTGATTGAAATAAACAACAACAAGAGTAGGAGACTCTTAATGTTCTAGAATGTATTCTATTCTATGTACGTATATGTTGCCTTTCAGTATTCTATTACCTCAATGCGGACGAGAGCATATAATATTAAACTGATGTAATTATTAATGTACATAAGTCAATATATACCTAACAATCGTTTTAAGTCGAGATTATGAATCGAGAACTTAGTTCTTGTATCTGATCGTAGACTCTGCGCGTGACAAATTGAATCATCGCACACGGTCCTACTTTGTAAAATGTTGATTGATCGAACGATCGTATTAGGATCGAAAATAATTTTTAGAATGCAAGAATATCGGACACTTAAATTTGAATAAATTTGTATTTATTTTCAATTTAAATTTAAATTTAAAATATATTTAGTCCTATGTTGAAAGTGAAACTATAATACGGCTTTATATAATGAAAACTTGACTGTATTGGTGCTCTTAATTAAAAGTCCTGTATTGGTTTTACAAAATTATTTAATCTATTTATATTGAATAGGTTATTGCCGTTTTCAACGTATGTACTTATGTAATTGGGAAAATATTAACTAAGCCTTAAGCAGCGCAGCGGCCCAAAATGAATAAAAAAAAAATTGACATTTTTACTAAAAAAATATAAATATCATGAAATTTAAAAACACGTCAGGCCGAATCCTCATCTCCGAAGTTGCCTCAATCAGCAATGCTATCATTCAGTATAATAATATCTTATTTTATAATTCTATGGTTTCTACGGAGTACTAGGTAACTGGATGCTCCAAAATAAAAAAGCAAATACAAATTAATTAAAATTAAGTAAGATTTTAATCAAAATAATTTATTCATTGGTATTATAAAATGAACATACAAATTATTTTCACCTCTTCATTAAAAAACAGCAAACGAAAATTTATAAAAAAAAAATTACGAAATTAAATTTAACATAAATAATAAAAAATTTAATATAAAAAAAAATCATCAAAAAATTTTAGTGTCATTTCATTACACTAAAATTTTTTAAAAATTTACATTAAAATTTCATTAAATGAATTAATGATAAATGAACATTATGAATAAGAAATAAAAACCTGTGGGTCCATCGCAACTCGATAACCAAAGATCGAGACATCTAAAATAGAGCGTGCATTACCGAATATCCACCTGCGTAAACCCACACCCGACCTTTCACTGCGTCTCGTCGCAACTACTGCCTCTACTGATGCAGGCGGCCGACTTGCTATAGGTACTACTATAGGTTTAGGTTCAGTCTTTCATGGATGTACTTAAAAAATACATAACTTTTGCCCGTTACTACACTCGCTTGAAATTCGGTTTGGAGAAATATGCCCGAAATGTTTTTTTATGTACCTAAACCAACATGGGTGGCTTCCGAAAAACCAATGGTGCAGTCGACAGAGCCAAAAGTTAAGCAGTAGTTCAGCAGATAAATTACCCAAATAATCGATTTGTACGCAGTCGCGGTAAGTCAACGGTGTATGAATACAATGAAATAATGAAAATGAAAACAGATTTATAAATATTAATTTAATTGTTAATTCAGTTTTTATGAAAACCAGTATGGGTAGCTGTGCCGAGGGATCAAGGGTGCTCGACCCAATCAATTTCACCTCCCCTCGCTAAACCACGCTATCACTATTGCAGGCATGTCCATCCTGTTATCCTGTTGACAAGACGCTTGAAGACCCCCAGTCAGTCAGTCAGTCTGCGTGTATGCGTTCACTGCTGGACATACGCTTCTCCAATCCTCCTTCAGTCCTCCCGGCCTTCAGTAGTACGGAGCTATTGCTTTTCCGTCGACGTACTTGATGTCGTCGTCCCACCTGACGGGTGGTCTTCCCACACTCCGTTTTCCTGTCCACGGCCGCCAGTGTAGGACACGGTTACTCCATCGGTCGTCGTCACTTCGGTTAACCTGCCCAGCCCACTGCCACTTGAGCCCAACATCGACTACTTTCGAAGCCGACGTCCAAATCACTTGGCCACCTGCCACTTCGACTTCACTATGACCTCAAAATAATCAAATCAAAATTCCGTACAAGCCAATTTCGTTCCAAATTATATCTTTCAACAGTTTAGCAATAATCATAAATCCAAAAAAATCTACAGATAAGTCTAAAACCTAATTACTTACATTAACGCCTGATTTAAATGTTGCAAGATGTTTCTATAGTTCATTAGTTCAAGATCAATGGCTTCCAAACTAAGGTAGCCTTAATTAATTTGAACGATATATGTAAACGTAGTGATGCAACGGATGTTTCGCTATTATCCGATATCCGGCTTATATGTGGGTGAAATTATATGCAGGTTATATTGATTCGTCCGGATTTGCTTAGCACCACGGGATTCCTTGTTGAATAAGATTAAAAAAACTCAGTAATGTTTTCTATTTAACCCCCGACGAAAAAAAAACGGAGGGGTGTTATAAGTTTGACGTGTGTGAGAGGGTGTGTGTGTGTGTGTGTGTCTGTGGCATCGTAGCTCCCAAGCGGATGGACCGATTTGGATGCGGTTTTTTTTTATTAGGAAGCTTGTTTAATCGGGATGGTTCTTAGCTATGTTTGTAATCAAGTAATTAAGTAATAAAAAAATTAGTTATCTTAAAACGTGGACCGATTTTCATGCGGTTTTTTATTTAAAAAAAGCTTGAAATTAAAGTTAAATTACAAATTTTAAAAACCCTCGTCCCTTAAAAAGTCAAACTTTAAATTTGTAATTTATCAACATAATCGTCATTCAAAGGTCAGTTTCCGATATGAGACATGGTTTTGGCGACGCTTTCCTGCGCGAGTTTTATTTTTAAAGCTTATTAAATGATCAATTGAGGAATCCTGTGTTGAGTAAGCAAATCCGATCGAACCAGGACGCTCTGCATATAGTTGACATAAAGAAACGATTTTGATAAAATATAGGGTTGTGTCTTAACGCGACCGCAAAATATACGTAGAGTAAGTCGAGCTTAGTCATTTTTAACCCCCGACGAAAAAAAAAAACGGAGGGGTGTTATAAGTTTGACGTGTGTGTGTGTGTGTGTGTGTGTGTGTGTGTGTGTCTGTCTGTGGCATCGTAGCAACCAAACGGATGGACCGATTTGAATGCGGTTTTTTTTATTAGAAAGCTTGTTTAATCGGGATGGTTCTTAGCTATGTTTGTAATCAAGTAATAAAGTAATTAAGTAATAAAAAAAATAATTATCTTAAAAAGTGGACCGATTTGCATGCGGTTTTTTTTTAAAAGCTTGAAATAAAAGTTAAATTACAAATTTAAAAAACCCCCGACTCTTAAAAAGTAAAAAATAATTTCCGTTTACTTACTTAAAGGAGTCGGGGGACCGCTAAGTAAATTAAATATAAAAACTCAAGAGTTGCGCGGGAATTTACTTAGCGGTCCACCGACTCCTTTAAGTAAGTAAACGGAAATTATTTTTCTATCTATCATCTAACATTTTATAATAAAACAAACACAATATACAATTTACTTGGGGAACAAAAGAGAACATATCCCTTGCAGATATTTCTTTCCGACAACTTTTGGATGTTTGAGGGTCGATTATTATATTGAAATTTTAGTAGGTGATATACAGGTGACATACTTATTAATAGTATAGTTTATAACATGGAAGTTATCAAAAAGCATGCCAATAAATGATCTCAATGTCAACATTATGGCTGGCATGGCACCTATTGCAAACTTACTCTCGGCCAAATATCTGGCTATCCGATCAATGTGTTCGGTTTCCGGTATCCGGCTATATCACTGACCGTCGCATCACTACACACAGTAAAAGGATAATAATAGTGTAGTCAAAGTAATCCAAGTAATTACAGATTTCTCGCGGCTAAGGCTGATTTACACGTAGAGAATGCAATAAATCTCAAAAATTATAATTTAAATAGTAAAATTTTGATTGAATTTAATATAATAGAATGAGATTTATAGTCGATTTGACTCATTGGTTGTCTATTGATATAATTAATACAATTTATGTATATTATACATTTATTGATATTACTTTATTATATTATACATATTGTATCCAGGAATGGAGATGTGATAAACATAAGTACTGAATTTCAAATATATAAAAATATTTTTAATAGCCATTTTGTGTAAACTATTTGCCTGATGACCTTTTTGTCCGCATCATAGACGGCATGGCGCCTCACTTATCGTTGTTTCGCGAGGAGTGGTGTTATTGGCTGTGTCTGAAGATCATTTGGTGACGATTTGAAAAGTCAATGGCATATTTTATTTCGTAATTTTGAAACACTGTAAGAAAAATTGTGAACTCAATGGTAAAAAAGAATTCTTTATTAGTCTTTGTGGGTAAAATTGCTGGATATACAACAGGTTAATATTAGATAATACAAGTTAATGGCGTAGTATATTATGTATATACAAATATTTGTCGTTCCATACATCTAGCTAAATACTTGTATGAACGAAAATTAATGTATTTAAAGCACAGGTTTTAAATACAGTGCTAATGCAATAGTAAACTAAGAAAGGAAAAGATGGGACGAAAGTTATATACATATTCACAAAATAAAAATTAAATTAATAATAAGAAAAATTCTAACCCATGAGAACGCCATCTATCATTCATTATTTGATATATTAAATATATAAACAATTTTTTCTGAATATGATCAAATTTGTCGAAATATCATAAAAAATATGTGTTTTTTTATTAAATAATACATTTTTTTTTTAATAATTCGTATACGGTCGTGCACTTCGTTCTAGTACTGATATCCAGTTTTCTCATCGAAACTCTGCTTATGGCTGGAGCTCCCAACGGAAAATGAACTAGATTGAAGATTGCCTTTGAAGTTCTGCGAATTAGGATCCTGATACTGTTCGCCACCTTCGTTCTCAGCACGATATTGACCTGAAATAAGTTTACAAATTCTAAGTTTAATATATTTTTTCAATATGACATACTAATAGCTGGCTTTCTTGGACAAATATAGGGTTTTTTATGGCAACTAACACGGTTGGCTACATCACCTGCAACATCCGTGAAGTCAGCCCATAACACCGGGAGAACTAGGTGCCATGTCGGGCTTTCCCTTTGTCGTGCCGGCTAAACTGAACTGGATTGAAAATAAGAACTATTTACATATCCGTTTCAACCGACCTTTCATTCAGTGCGGTGGTACCGGCAGGGTTAAACCCTACTACCTGGTAAGGTATTGTAGAAGGCAACATATTCTGTGAACATTTCAACGACCTACCTATTACGGTTCAAGAGGTACATCCCTCGGACAGACGGACAGACAGACAGACGGCGTAGGCCTAGTAATAGGGTCCCATACGACGGATACGGAACCCTAATAAGATTGTGTAGGACTGAACATATAATTTTCCAACTTCTCTGATTCCATAAAATTACAACCAAGTATGTTACGAAGGCATTTCAGTATTTACCAGTACTTTATGCAAACCAGAATCTCTTCTGATCTAAGTTTATGGTTACCTGGTAGCTGAGGCTGTCACTCTTGGTGCAATATTTTGCATAAATGTATTTAATACGTAGGTTCCTATACGATGCTTGCCGGTGCGGTAACTGGTCTGGGCGTGGGAAGTGAATTCTCGATTTTAGGTATGTATACGGAGCATCGCAATAGTAAATGCTCTTTAATCTTTCACTGAACTGATATTCCGCTGATATCTAAGCTATGCTGCCTTAAAACACCTACGTCAGTATACATTATCAAAATCGTTCAAGTGCTTAATACTGCAAAGTTTTATTCGATTTATAAACGGGTGACTGTGCCCAAAAATGCAATGGAAAATCAGACACACCACTCTCGCGATATCCCGCTCAGACGCCAGACTAACGCAGAGGTGTAGTCCTATGGCGCCCACGGGCATTCGAATATTTACGGGGGCTGCGAATACCATGTCGGCCGGCTAGGTGCAGCTTCACATTATGTTTGAAGGACACCAGACTGTACATTGGAGGAAAGGATGCTGGTCACCCACATGTTGGAAACCCTGTAAATAAAGGATTTACAGCATCGATTTGTCCTAAGTGTGTGGATATCGACCCCACACCGTCATCAAAGTTGTCCGCAGCTTCATCTCGAGTTTACACCGCTCTGGCCGCTGGTACATTGCAAAAGCGCAAAGGATTCTCAGATAAACTTATGACCGCTATTAGTCTTAGTTGCAATTGTGTAGTTGCCAAGACGCGGACAGAGCTTGGCATTTAACCTAGCCAGGTTTCCTCTGAATCCTGCTTGCAACAATCTTGCAGAACAATTATATTGCCGCTGCTGGATTGGAATTAATTACTCTTCGGTTGTTAATGAAAATTTTAGGCTATTAAGGATTTTGAATGTAATAATATGAAATTGGATCGGTAAGTCATTAAAATGAATCGGCCAAATGCGAGTCGGACTCCCGCACCGAGGTTTCTGTACCACCACGCAGATTTTGCGATATAATCATACCAAGTTTGATGCTTGTATGTATTACCGTTCTTACTATAGAGCAAAAAAAAAGTAAAAAAAAACACGTTTATTTTGTGGGGACCCCCCTTAATTTTTGACTTTTTCTTTTTTTATTTTTATAATTTGTTATTAAATCCGCCATCAGAACACATATTCTGGGAAAATTTCAACCGGCTAGCGATTACGGATCCGAATATTAATTGTGCCATTTCTTACGAAGTTGTGATAGTTTCTTGGTCCCTTTCAAATAAATATTGTTTTGTTCTGAATAAAGATTGACGCCCATAAAACCATGCCCCTTACCATCATTAAAGATGCCCGCAGCTTCATCTTTCGCATTCTGCTGCAAAGACATCAAAATCTCCTCCGGAATAGGCGGGGCGGTTGGCAGATGGGCTCCCTGGGCCTGAAACCCTCCGTCTCCTGCTACAAAGGTCACTGTGTAGGTCTGACCGTCGTCCCCTTTATAGGAGAAGGTGCCCTTGCTGCCTCCGGAGTTCCCACTCTCCTCAGCACGAATTCCATTCTCAGTTTCGTAGTTGTAGTGGAATCCTGTAAATGTAGATGTATTGAAACATTTTATACACATCGAGCGATTGTCACGAAGTGTGCCACTCAAGCTAGTATACCTGCGTTAAATTAGCTAGTGACATTTCCCCGACTTTACACCAGATTGAGCATGTGATAAAAAAGTTCGAGAAAGTACTACACGAAATCAATGAGCATTTATGAAAAAACATGAATGTGGAAGTGGAGTCAGAGGTGCGTCAGGTTGTGGGAATCGATACGTTGGCTTCGCCTACCCATTGGAAAACTGTAGTGACTTAATATGTTTTGTAGCTCCGTTTTTGTGTCGCACCATCTTTTTACCTGCACGGGGAGTTGGTTCTTGAGTGAAAATATAAGAATAGAGACAGCCTATACCTTCATTTGTGACATCGTTAACGAACTTTAAGATGGCGGCATTTTTCTCGTCAGCCGCCTGAGATCTAAAGTGACTTCCACTAAATGACGACTGATCCCCAGATGAGAACTGGCTGCTTTCAAACGGTGATTGGCCATTTCCAAATTTTGGTTGGATGTTTCCGAGTTGGGCGTTTCCAAATTTCGATTTGCTGTTTCCAAGTTGTTGTCCACTTCCAAAAGATTGTTGTGCAGGAAGGTATAGATGGCTTATATCAGCCGATACGCATCCGCAGATAGTAAGGACAGCAAAGACGATCAACTGAAATGAACCGGTTATTAGTAATTTTGAACTTTTATATGTATGTATGTATGTATGTATGTATGTATGTATGTATATATTCTTTATTGAACACCAATTTATAAAATTAGGTACAACAGGCGAGCTTAATGCCGCAGGCATTCTATTCTAACTAACCTTTGTGATGTGGGAGAAGTACACGCAGGCGAACAAGAATAGTTTATGGTAATGTGTTAGACTGTAAAGAAATATGTATGATAAACTACATATGAATACTACATAAATACTTTAATAAGCATATATAATGTATATAATAAACTTACATATTATGTACATTAATCGGTGGTACCGTTGTGCAACACAATCAACTGAATGAGAGGAGAGTAAGAGAAGGGGAGTAAACATATGTATGTAATATAAAATTGCATTTACTTCGGTAAGGAAAGGAGAAGTTTGTTTAAATTTATCTTAAATACATTCATAGACGTAAATGCACGGGCAGATTATTCCAGAGGCGAGCTGTTTGTACTGTGAAAGAGTCCGTGTAGAACGTGCTTGAGTGAGCCGGTATTGCCAAGAGAAAGTTGTCAGTTATATTATATGTCATTAGAATTATTGAAATGATTTAGTTTCACTTTCGGTAAATTTAATTTTAGTACCTAGGTAATGAATTTTATAAAAATAATGTTTTCTTAACGTTTCTGATTTTAATCCGGAACTCTGCTACTAATGGACAGAAGAGTCCCAAGCCCCACTGCTAACCTTTTTTTAAAAAAATTTAAAGTATGGCTATTAGCCATGCTATTAAATTCAGCCTAATACGCTACAAAACAAAGCCCTTATATATTAACCCGCCGCCGTTCCCTTTCCACCTCCCCACCATGCGCACTGGGCAAGAATTGCATCCTGGTATGCAACGCTGCACTTACCGCGGATGGTACCAAACGGTTCTGCAGATCTTTCCTCCACAAAACCGCTATACTCTGCTGGAACGATCTCCCTGCCCATATATCCTAAGTACAGTCTCGGGTCCTTCAAGTGGACCGTAAATAGGCACCTTTCAGGCCGGCATGGCAATCGCAACCTCCACATACGACGCAAGGTTCAAAAGCGTCGTTGGACACCTTATGGGTGGCTCGACACCACATGTTGCGTTTTCAATTAAAACAAAATAATATTTATAATAATTTTAGAAAACTGCCCATACCATACTTACCAATTTCATCTTGGGAATCGCAGTTACGCACCGATCTCAAAAACACAAGACGTCTAACTGTTGTCACATTCGCACAGTGCGTGCATTTTTATATAAAAACCGGCCAAATACGTAGTACTTAAGATAACAAGGAATTATCCAGATTTTGACCTTAAACATTATATGGTTCATGTTTCTACAGTAACTACCGCCTTTTCATAACCTGCGCACTTCAATCTTGTAGTGAGGGGCGTTCGAAAAGTTTTCACGTTTTCAAGTTTTCAAAAGAAGTCACATTCAGTGAAAAGAGAATCTGAAATAAATAAAAAAATATTGTTTAATTCTCATGACATTTTAAATTTTTTTATGGAGATGGACACGGTTGGCTTCATCACTGCTGAACTACGTGCCCTGTCAGTGCTTCCCTTTTATCGTACCGGCTACACTGAAGTGGACGGAAAATACGAGCCATTTAGATAGCCGCTTCGACCGAAATTTCATTCAGTTCGGGTGTATCAACCCGTGCGGGTTGCGCCCCAACCCTAGCACCTAGTAAGGTAAGATGGGAAGTTACCTACGGTTTTACGTGGAATCCGAACCATGGTAAGCCTCAACAGTCGCACGGTCATCTATCTAAGTTCTGATCGCGCCCAGGTGTGCTTAAGATCACGAACCGCGGTCTACCGATCGCATCACTGAGCTACCGAGGATGATATAGCTAGCATACAGATGAATTAGTAATTTCCATTGATTTAGAGCGAATAGCCCTCAGTATAACATGACATCTTATTTTGAACAGAACCGGGCGTAATTTAGCATTATGGTATCTTCGGAATAATAGGATTGTAGTTGATATAAAGTGAAATAAACGTCTGTAATAGAATGTTCTTTGTACTTTACTATCTTTTTTCAATATTTTTAATTATTTTTTCAAAATCTTTTATTTAATTTTTTACTTAAGGAGTAAAAAATAAAATAAAAGATTTTTACTTATGTGTAGTATGTTACATTTAACATAAGTAATTAAAACTTAGTATGTAAGTTATATAAACAAAAACTCTATAAGGTTTCTTACTCTGTTCTTCCTTATAGAATGCATTGCTGAACGGGATATGACAAAAGAAAATGATGACTAACCATACAGAATATGCATATGTCTCAATGAGATATTGCTAATGTTGTGTGTTCTCTATGGCGAAATAAACATCTGAATCTGAATCTGAAATATAATTCAGAGTATCGAAAACGTTTAGTATGCCCCTCGCGCTACACTTCACACGCGCTCATCCTCGCGACATCCCGTCCGTTCTCTGAACGCCAAGGTCCTCGTTCACGGTCACGACAGGCCTTAATTGCATCGTTGCACTTCACTTATGCATTTGTGCATCCATTTATATATTTATTTTTATTGTTCTATAAGTACCAAGGATTGTATTTACCAGAGTTCTTGCAGCACAACACCGATTACTCTGCTTACCCCGATTGTCGGGATTCAGAGTGTGTGATATGTACATATGTATGTTCTATAAGTATTTCATACATACATATATACATACATACATAACTCACGCTTTGGTATCCCGACAATCAGGGTAAGCAGAGTAATCGGTGTTGTGCTATAAGTTCATACATACATACACATACATAACGTCACGCCTGCCTGCCTCCCAGTGGGGCAGGCAAAGACAACAGACCCAACCCACGCAAAAAACCCAACCTCCAAGCGCCACGATCCTGACACACTTTTGCCGCCTCTTCCACTCTCATAATGTTCTTCATACATGCTCGTCGGTTACGGGTCCTACGCACCTGACCCTTCTCGAGCACATGCCCGATCTGGTCCAGGTACGTGCGTCTAGGGCGACCCTTCCCGACTCTTCCACTAACATTCGCTCCACAGATTTCTTTCATTAGTTTCCTATCATCCATTCTACAGACACACATACTCCTCCTATTCCACACATACTCCTCTCAACGCGCGCATTTCAACATCATTTATCCTGCTGAGAGCTGCCATCATTCCCAACTTTCACTCCCATAAGTACTCTGGTAAATTAAAGCACAACACCGACCACCACGTTTAGCACAGTATACGGACAAGATAACTATCAAGCAGCAAGTGAGGCACGAAGACCCACCTGCTGCATGACAAGGTGGAAGGACCGCGCCAAGGTGAGAGGTGGCTAGCCTTTCGCCCTTTAGCGCGACATCTTGTCCTTATCCCTTAGTCGCCTTTTACGACATGCACGGGGAGATATGCAGTGGGGCTATTCTTTTTAAGTACCGGCCCCACACGGTACTTAAGTATTTCAATAACATTAAAATTATTAAATAAACTATAACTACCTATCAAATAAACTATGTACCTACAAATATAACTAAAAATTAACTTATGAATTATAAATTTACTCAAGGGGCGTCGTCCCCGGGATGGTTCCCGGGATGGCGGCCGCGTTGCCCCTCTGTATCCCCAGACTCTCGTAACCGCAACTCGTTGCCGGAGATACGAGAGGCAACATGGGTTTCCAGTACCTAGCGGTCACCACCCTTGAACCCACTTCAAGGACGAAGGCCTTGACCTCCTCCGACCACATCCCAAATGTTTCGACGGCGAAGAAGGCCACGAACCAGTAGTTGCACCTAATATCTTCGTATCTTCCATTTATTATATTATCGTCTTTCTGATGTAATAACATTTCTGTGTACTCTTTAGGGCGCTAGGGCCAGACTTTGCCAAGAGTGGGATCGATAGATATAACGAATTATCATTTACTGTACTGTATCAATGTATTACACACTAAGAATAAAAAAATCTGAATAATATATTGTTTCAGAAGGTGTTTTTATGAACAATATCTTTATATTATTTTCTAAGTGAAAATAAAAATTATTATTATATCTGAAAAAAAAAAATCGTGTATTTTGCTGAAATGGCTAGGAATGGATTTAGGAACTTTTTTTTTTTTTTATTGCTACTGAACTGGGTGGCTCTGTCCGAGGTCGCAACCTCAGGCGCAGCCAATTTCACCCCCGAGGAGGTGCCAGTCCGGCTTGGAGGTGGACTAATGTTGCTGGGGAAAGGCTATTAACCCGCGATTTGAAGATCTGTGGATTGTAGGAGTGGGGGAAGATATTTCCTGGGAGCCCGTTCCACACCTTTGCAGTGCGGCACAAGAACGATTTAGAGAATCGTGCAGTTCGAAGAACTCTTCTGTCGACTACAAACGGGTGTTCCGCGAGAGTATGGCGGGTTTGGCGAAGGCGAACAGGAGGAGGAGGGATAAGGGAAGCAAGTTCGTCAGAGCAGCGGCCATAGTAGTACCGATAAAACAGGCTCAATGACCCAACGATACGTCTGTGCTTTAGAGGTTGAAGGTCCTTTGTGAGTACGGAGTCACCAATGAGGCGAATGGCTCGTCGCTGAATAGAATCCAAGGCTGAAAGAAGGTACTCAGGGGAACCCTCCCAAAGATGACTGCAATATTCCATCACCGGTCTTACTTGTGCTTTGTAGAGTGTAAGCAGTTGGACCGGCGTGAAAAATCGCCGACAGCGGTAAAGGACTCCTAATTTTCGAGACGCTAGTTTCGCCTTGGACTCTATGAACGATCGAAACCCAACGTCCCTGGACACCTCCATACCCAGGACGCCCAGACTACCATCGTTGGGGACTTGGCTGCCCTGAAAAGTGGCTTGGAGAGGAAATGGATCAGCCTTAGTAGAGAAGGCACAAGCTTGCGTCTTGGCTACGTTGAAGTTGACCAAGTTCTTCTTCCCCCAAGAGGATACTTTTTCGAGAACCTGGTCAACCCGAGCAACAGTTTCGCGTCTCGCGTTTGCTGCTGAGGCCTCTCTACCCTTCCAGTCCTTGATGAACCCTTCGTGCACCGTGCTGTCGTCCGCGTAACAGTGTATTTCGCCGAGCGAGAGCATGTCGTTGATGAACAATAAAAACAGCGTAGGCGACAGCACGGATCCTTGTGGAACACCAGCATTGATTGAGTAGTCGGCCGAGCAGACACCATCTAGGGTGACAAATATCGACCGGCCACTCAAAAAGCTGGAGATCCAGGTGCACAGTTTTGTAGGGACACCGTAGGCCGGAAGCTTGCTTAAGAGTCCCCGGTGCCAGACGCGATCGAATGCTTTGGATATGTCCAGAGCGACCGCCAGCGATTCCCCAAAACCATCGAGCCTTTCAGCCCATAAATGCGTGACGTACGCTAGAAGATCTCCAGTCGACCTTTGCTTGCGAAAGCCGTATTGTTTGTCGTCGAGGAGTTTAGAGTCTTCTAGGTACGTCAGGAGCGCTGAGTTGACAATACGCTCCATAACCTTACTCAAAAGTGAGGTTATCGCAATAGGGCGATAGTTCGATGGGTTCGCTGGGTCCCCCTTCTTGGGGACCGGCTGGACCGAAGCTCTCTTCATTCTTCCGCAGCAAGAAGGCATTGATCCGGAGGAATAGGAGCGTTTGAATAGGCGGGTGAGGACTGGCGCCAATTCCAGAGCACAATTTTTCAAGACGATCGCCGGGACGCCGTCAGGCCCACTACTCTTCGAAATATCCAACTCACGTAGTGTTTTATGGACGACTCTGGGGTGGAACCTAATATTTGCCATCATACGCCCGCAATGGGGTAATGAAGGGGGGTTGGCGCCCAGGTCGTCCATGTTTGAGTTGGATGCGAAAAGGCGTGCAAAGATATTCGCCTTTTCTTTCGCGAGTATAGCGAGCGAGCCATCCGGACGTTCCAGCGGAAGTGTCGCAGGACGGCAGAAATTCCGACCGATGGATTTGGCGAGAGACCAGAAGGCGCGGCTACCCGAAGGGCTACGTGCAAGTTTCGCGCCAATTCCACGGTCGTGCCTGAACTTGGCCAAGTTTTGCGTTCGTTTGCAGGACCTAGCAACGATGTTGAGCTCTCGTCTGTTCTCGACAGACCTATTCTGCAGCCATTTCCTATAAGCCTTGTTCTTAGTGTCAATAGCCAGTCTGCATTGACAATCAAACCAAGGCATATGGCGGCCGCCGATGGGAACGGTGGAGGTAGGTATGAAGAAATTCATACCCTGTGCGATCACATCGACGACCGATTGGGCACACAGGGATGGGTCTGGAGAAGAGAAGCAAACGTCGTGCCAAGGGTAGGCTCCCAGGAAGGAACGGAAGTCATCCCATTGTGCTGACCGGTAGTGCCAAACTGTTCGCGTACTACATTCACGTGCTTCCGCGAAGTGTACAGTTGGCACAGTTGAGCGTACAAGGCAATGGTCGGAGATTCCGAGGGGAGCTTCGACCCTCACCTTGTAACCATTTGGCTCGGTAGTCAGCACAAGGTCCAACAAACTAGGTCGATGGGCAGGGTTATCAGGTATCCGAGTGGTTCCGGATACCAACTGCGTCAACCCGTGCGCAATGGCCAAGTTGTAAGCCTCCCTGCCGGCATGGTCAGTGATGGGGGAGCCCAACCAGTCTTGGTGTTTAGCATTGAAGTCACCCAGCATCACTAACTCCGCCGTAGGGAACTCGCAAAGCAGTTTGTCTGCCGTACTGCTGAGATGCTCATAAAATGCCTCTGTTCTTGACGCACTGAGGTTAGGGGATCTGTATGCACCCGCGTAAATCCTCACCACGTGGGGAAGATTCACGCGGATCCATAACACAGGAAAAAGAGGGTCTTCAAATCGGGTGAGCCGGGTATAGGAGACACCAGATCCAATGTACAAGCAGACACCACCCTTCGCCATGAAACGTTCCTGAAGATTGTAACCAGGAACGTCCAGGTAGGATGCGTCCGCAGGACGCCCGATCTGGGTCTCCGTAAGAAAGAGGAGGTGAGGCCTCGCCGTCTGCAGATGGCAGGCGACGGATGAGAAATTTGTGTGTAGACCTCTTATATTGGCGAGGTCTACCTTAAATTTTGAAGGAGAACGGGCCGCTGAAGGTTTATACAGTTTTCTATTTTTTGTTCGGCTCATAATTTAGATGGGTGATTGATTCGTGGAGTGTATCGGAATGTGCCCAGGGCGCGGTGATGCCTTGTGCAACTCGGATAGACTCAACTAACTGACAGTCGCAGAGAGCGAGAGGACCCCTGGGCCCCCCCTCCCAGAAAACATGTGGTCTCCCATGGTCACCAGCCCCACAATGCTCTCTGACAGGGATTTTCGCGTGTTGATAGTGCCCTATCAACACGCGCCAGCACACGGGTTGGTGAGGGCCGTGTGCCGGGCCCCTGTACTACCACGCAGGCAGGCAGCGGTCACCTGTTTCCACCGGCTCTCCCTGACCCCTGCGGCTGTCAGTCGGTTAAAAGGAGTCTGGAGTGCGAGCGACACTAGCATCCACAACCCAGGACACCCCCGACACACTCAAGTCCACCGACCGGCTAGTCGCAGGCTGGCCTCCAAGTGTAGCAGAGCCACATCAGGAGTTTTTCGCCTACGACCTGTGGTACCAACCCGGACGACATAGTGGAGGACTTGTCTACCACATAGTGAGGCTGAAAATAAATCCTGTTTAGGCGCAGGATGATCGCCTGCGTCCGACATTCCTCAGCTGTTGCGACTCTGGGACGGTGGTAATACCAAAGGCATCGTCGCAACATTGCCCAGGGAGCACGACGAGGACGTGAATGTCGGACTTGCTGGGCTCTACTTTAGTGTGACCCACCGCTGGCACAGTAGATTGCTAGGTTGGTAATTTGGTGAACTCCATACAGCTCCAGAGAACACTACCAATGCTTAACCCAGCGAACCCCCTCTTAACCCAGCGAACCCCTAAGCTTAACCCAGCGAACCCCCTAACTTATATGGTTGACTACATCACTTGCAACACCCTTGACGACAGCCCATAACTCATTGGTAAACTAGGTGCTATGTCAGTGCTTCGCTTAGGTCGCGCCGTCTACACTTAACTAAGCTGAAAACACCAATTATTATTGAAATAGCCGCTTCGAACGACCTTTAATTCAGTGCTTGGTACCATCCCGGGTGGGTTGAACACTACCACCTCGTAGGGTAAGGGAAGGCACCGTTTCATGTGGAATCCGAACCACTTATCAATTTAACGTCTACAAATTACTCATCAAAACACTTAAACAGGATGTTTAAAAACAAAAATACATTTAATGCTACGAAATTATCTGCAATGTCTTGTAGATGGTCATGGCCTCGCAATGACTTAGCTACGAGTTAAGATAAAATATTGTTACAAAATTCAGAAAAGTAACCCAGCTTTTAGAATGGAGTATGTATTACTAAAAATAGGAACCACAAAGAACTGTATTCACATGATTTATTTGTACACATCAACGAGCACACAATTAGTAACTATATTTCAGAATACATTTCCTGAAGATAAATACTATTTTTAAGCAAAAAACGCAATTTTGTGCTATGTTCTAGAACAGTTTAATAATGATATCCAGTTTGTTCATCGAACGCTTGTTGGGGTATCTGGCTGTGGCTGGGGCCTTGCCTAGGTGCCAAATATTGCCGGCTTTGGGCATTCTGGAACTGGTATTGCTGACTAGGGGCTCCATATTGTTGGTTAGGGGCCTGATATTGGCTGGACGCACCAAATCTCTGGCCTGATGAACCGAAGTGGCTGGCACCACCGAAACTTTGGCTTGGGGCTCCGTATTGCTGACCAGGGGCAGAGTATTGCTGGCTGGGGGCACCGTACTGCTGGCTAGGGGCGGAGTACTGCTGACGAGGGGCGGAATACTGCTGACGTGGGGCACTGTACTGCTGGCTAGGGGCACCGTACTGCTGGCTAGGTTGCTGGTAGCGACCATGGGAAGATGCTCCGAACTGAGATGCTACGCCAAACTGACCTGTGAATAAACCGCAAAGTCACCATACGTGGATTGAACCTAGTTTCTAGAAACTTAAAGAAGATTAGAATCGCAGCTGTAGCAAACGATGAAACCAGAAAAATAAATAGATAAAACCAATAATAATCAGTTTTTTTTATGTTAATGTTTTAAGGGCTGCTATTTGAGCTTTAAATTGCTTATCCTTGGCTTTATTTTAAAATAAAATACGTTAAACATTTGAATTCTAGAATTATAGACTTTAATGCCAAGACATATCTGTAGGTTTTTTAGCTTTCCCTACCGGTCGGTGGCTTTCCCTGCTCATTATTTCCACGCAAGACCCAAGTACAGTCTCTGATCCTTCAAGAGGGCACCTGTCAGGCCCTGTCAGGGCTGTTCGGCTTCGCAATCCCCGCAAATCCGAAAGTCCATTGGCACCGTTACCACTAACCAATGTCGTGCTAAGTATTTTTTAAATACAATTTACTTTATCTCTATGAGCTCGACATTTTAACTAACACGGCGTCTAACGTTTAAACTCTACTACCAAGACAATTAAGTCCATATTACCTTGCTGGCCGACCTCAACGGTGTCATCGAATCTGGAGCCCGTAGGTCCATTGTCCGGTGCGAGGTACTGACGCGACTGCGCCTTAGAGAACGAGGCACCGCCGTGGAAGGACGAAGGGCCGCGACTGAAGGACGATGCTCCACCTTTGATGGAATATTATTAGCCAGTTTTGATCAATTTGTTAGGGTCTAACTGACCTGAGATGGAAAAGATCGGATGGAAGACAATAAATGTGTTTATGACAAAAGCGACAAGTGGATGACCCCAAAGTGTCCCGCGATCTAGAACCACTGCAACTTCGTAGGGATTTCGGCTCCCTAAGTGTGTTCTATCGCTTATTCCATGGGGAGTGGTCGGAGGAGCTGTTGAATTTCTTCCCTGGTACATTGTGTGAGGAAGGTCTCCCTGATACTTTATGTAACGCTTCAATGCGAATATTCCCAGCCTTGATTGCCAACATAAAATCAAGTCGTACCTTGGAAGGAAGAAGGTCCGCCATGGAACGACGAAGATCCGCCGCTGAATGCCGAGGAGCCACCCGGGAAGCCTAGAGCTGAGTGTCCACTGGGACCGTGGTTCGGTGGCAGGTACCCTCGCTCCAGGTGCTCCAGACGCCCGGCGGAACACACCGCGAGGACTGATGCGATCACGAACTGGCGAGGGAAGTGTCACATAGATGTTAAGGGATATACCTAATCAAAGGGAAGCGTACCTAGACCAGATCGGGCATGTGCTCAAAAAGAGTCAAGTGCGTAGTACCCGTAACCGACGAGCATGTGTATGAAGAACATTATGGGAGTGGCAGAGGCGGCAGAGGTGTGTCAGGATCGTTGCACGTGAAGATCCGTTGCATCTGCTTACCCCACTGGGAAACAGGTGTGACGCTATGTATGTCAGGGAAGCGCTGACGTTGCATCTAGTTTCGGTAGGTTGACTTGACTGATGTAGCAGGTGTAGCCAACCGTGCCAATCGGTTAGCGTGTATGCGTCCACGGCTGGACATATACCTCTTTTTTTTCAGGTCCGCTGGGCCGGTTCCTTACCTCTGAAGTTCGGGATGCCTTCAGCGCTACGGAACCAGTGATTTTTTTTTACGGAAGCTGGTACGTTTGGCTATTTCACCTACAAAATCCATCAGCCCATAAACACCTTTGTTAACTTGGTGCCATGTCAGTGCTAAGTCGTGCCAGATACACTGAACTGGACGGAAAACATGTACTATTTACATAACTGACCTTTTGTTATGAACCTGAGCGGAATTTGAATTTGAATTTGAACTGATTGTCCGCATCATTGTGAACTGGTGAACCATGTCCGGTTTCATTAAATTTGCGGAAACGCTGGTATGGCACTCTGTTTATTTCTGTCGGCACTAGTTTGCCGACAGAAACAAAGTGTAATCAAAAGCCACCTCATTACTCTTGTTCCTATATGAACCCTAGGTGCCTTATCTTTCGTAATGACTAGTTGGACGGAGAATACAAACTTGACTTGTTTTATGCGAAGGTCTTCCAACGCGAACATTTTTTGTTTATAATTCAGCAATATACATTTAATTTAATTACTTACTCATTAATTAATCATATTTTTTAGTTAACATAAATTAATAACACTCTTTTTAACATGTCCATCAATTTATCATTTATGTCATTAATTAGATTTTTTCCTTTTTTTTTGCATTCTGCAATATGTCTTCAGACGATAAAATGCTTTGCATGCAATTATTGGCATGTCAGCAAATTTTAAATTAATTAATTAATTTAATTAATTTTTTTTGTCAATATTATTAATATTTTTTATAATCCACACGTTTGAATAATTGAACACTTATGTAAAGGATAAATATTATAAAAAAAATGTGTAATAAAAATTTACCTATTCTAGGTTAATTCGGAATGAAGGAGATAGTTAGAAGGCTTCATATTTGAAAAAAATTCAATTACAATATAAAATTACTCAATGTTGATAATATAATAAAATATGCAATTTAATTATTATCGTACCAGCTTCATTATTGTCGACAGCAGTGCTAACTTGAAGACACCCGAAACCGAAGCTAGCGTTGTTCTGTGCTGAAATCCAACTCGTGACCCCATTTTATACTCAAAATAACTCACGTTTCATATTCATATTGACGTAATGTTTTATGGAGTACTATAATATAACACAAGTACATCATTCGTATTATTTTTTATTTCCAATCAATATAGTGTTTCATATCAAAGGAGTGGAGCAATTAGTTGGGAGGTTTTTTGGCTCAACTGCTCGGTAGTTTATAAGTGGGGAAGTTTTTTTTTTTAAGAATCTGACACGTATGGCTACATCGCCTTACTACATCCGCGACGTCAGCCCATAATACATATCTTGATGTACTAGGTGTCATGTCAGGTGCTTCCATGTGATCGTGCCGGCTACATTGAACTGGACGGAAAACACGAACTATTTTCATAGCCGTTTCAACCGGCCTTTCATTCAGTGCGGGGGTATCAATCCGGGCGGATTAAACCTAGTAATGTAAAAAGGGAAGGGACCTTTTAATTTGTAAAACTTCATGTATCAGGGCCGATCGGTAGCTTTTTGAAAACACTGTTTGATTATCTTCGCCGATAGAAAACAAATCATGAAAATGAGTCTGATTTAATTTATAAACACGTTTATATGGTCTTTGCGCGACCAAAGCAAGGGTTTAAAAAAATGATTTTATTCGTTTATTAAATATCTATGTTGGTATTCACTCGTTTGTTTCAATTCTTAGTTTTGCATTAAAACAATTAAAACCAAAAATTTGCTTACGCTAAAAATTTTCGGGCGATGCATCCTATATCAGCAAAAAGAGGCGTTGCATTTTGAAGTCTTATATGTAGAATAGAATAGAATAGGAAATGATTTATTGCTCCAAGATACATTCAACAGTAACAAGCATATTAGAAGATGTAAATGTTCTAATATGCTTAAGGATGTAAGGCGCAACATGCTAAAGATGTAAGGCGCAAAGGGGGACTTATCCCTTGCAGAGATTATATAGACTCAAGCTTTGGATGTTTGAGATTAGATTAATAATATATTGGAACGTACATAAGTAAGTAGTAGCAAAAGGTTGAGCGTCAAAATTTAAGATAAAATAATAATAAGAATGCCTACTTATTAATAATGCACTTAAATATATGCTAGTTAAATAGGTTAGATAGATAGATAAAAATACTTTATTGCTCCAAAACATTAATTAACAGTAACAAACGATAAGTAATTTACATGAGGGGCAAAGGCGGACTTATCCCTTACAGGGATTTCTCCCAGTCAACCTTTGGATGTTTGAGAGTCGTATGTTGTGAGATATAAGTAGGTAGTAGCAAAAGACTTGAGTGTGGGAATGTAAAATATAATATATGGAAAATAACTATGATAAACTATAATATACTTGCACTACATAATATAAGTACATACCAGTTTAAACGTAGAAATCGCAAATTATAAATTAAATTAAATACATAAAACTATAAATTAAATACATATGTATTAAAGATTATATAATACATAATACCTAAATATATACATACATACATACTTGTCCATTCAGAATTAAAGGATTTTTTAGCTATTGACTTCACACTGACGGAGATAGTACAACTTTAAGTGTTTTTTGAATAACGGTATGTATTTTGAATAGGTATGACTGTATTATATTTTTATATGTTAATACTAAGCATGCACTCGCTTTTAATATTTATTAATTAGATAAATGAAAAGCCGAAAATGAAGAGAAGAAATACGTCCCGACCAGCATTTTTTTCTCTTCATTTTCGGCTTTGCATTTATTTAATGAAGAAAGAAAAGGTATAACTGTAGTTTTTTTCCATTGAAAAAAAAAATTGGTATAAAAAATCATTCTAAGGGCAGAGAAGACACAAGCAGGGTAGTTAGAGCGTGTGCGCTAGCTGCGGCTACCGAACGTGATGTCGCTCGACCTCGCTGATCAGCCGTCGAAGCCTGAAGACGCCCGGCCTCAAGGATCTGTTTGATTAATTAACGCACTAATCTTAGATCATCTCTGCACAAATGCTTTAATTAGAGTACACCCGCGTTGGACGCTGGCGGTACATTTACATTCACACCAGACGAGATGGAGAGGACGGGGAAAGTACATTAAATTACATAGCGTCACGCCTGTCTCCCGGTGGGGTAGGCAGAGACAACGGATCTGCACGTGCCACGATCCTGGCACACCACTATCGCCTCTTCCACTCACATAATGCTCTTAATACATGCTCGTCGGTTACGGGTACTACGCACTTGACCCTTTTTAAGCACATGCCCGATCTGGTCCAGGTACGTGCGTCTAGGGCGACCCTTCCCGACTCTTCCGCTCACATTCGCTCCATACATTTCTTTCGTTAGTCTTCTATCGTGCATTCTTTCAACATGACCGAACTACCGAAGCATTCATTTCGGGAAAGTAGTAAATTAATATTAATAAAATATACTTAAATTACAAAGGTGAATTTAGTGAAAAATCTTCACTAGATTAAGCATAGGCTGTGTCCAGCTCTAGTTTCATTTCTCCTATATTTATTTAAATGTGCGTTTTCTTTATGAACGTAATGCTGAAGTGAAAAGCAATTATTTCTCATTTCATAATTAATCCCTACGTATTATAAGATTCAACGTCTGCCAACTGTCTGTGTGTATATGTATGTACTTTGCTCGCGCTTTGCTTTCGGGTCCCAAAGTGAGAAACCTCCGGACTTTGCACGCAGTGTCGAGCAGGGCTGCCTTCTGGATCTGGCCCTTGACCCAACCACTAAGCGAGAGCTTCGGCTCTTCGCTATCAGCCCATGTGCTGATACGACAACGGGCACAACGATCGTCGAGTCGACGGGCCACATTTTGGTGACCTCGTGCTGCAGATCCACATACCTTCTCTGGTTCCTTACTGACGTGATTACCATCGTGCGGATATCGATGAGCATTATTATTATTTTATTCATTTATTTACACATTATATTTCCACTTTTATTCCATTCCAGCTGTTGCCCGCGGCTTCGCTCGCGTGAAATTCGTATTTCAAAGAAGAATCTAAGTAACTAAGGGCGAGGCCGAAGGCCGAGCTGCGTTCAAGTAAACGATAAATCTTCTCAAATAAAGTAAGCAACTAACGGCGAGGCCGAAGGCCCAGCTGCATCCTGGAAGACAATAAACCTTCACGAAGAAAGTAAGTAACTAAGGGCGAGGCCGAAGGCCGAGCTGCGTTCAGGTAAACCAAAAACCCTCTTCTGCCTTCGGGCCTCGCCCTAAATGACTTCCTTTCTCCGATAGCATATAATATCGTTTACTCCTTCTATTTATTTAATAAAATATAAAAAAGTAATAACTAAATAATTAAAACCTACCTAACAAACATTAAAATAACTATCAAGGGGCGTTTTTAAATGTTCCTAGAACACTTGCGGCATTACCCCGCTGGATGGCAAAGCTTACCGTTTGAATGAAGTAGGCCCTTGATGGCGGGACACCAGTTGCGTCCACCAGCAGAGGCCCAAGCCTCTTCAAGAAGCTTTTGGCTTCAATGACTGCTCCACGGACCGAGGGTTTCAACCGCAAACGCAACAAATTCGAAATCTTGAATTATATCTCTCTTTGTCTGTACGCGCATCACGCAAAAACCACTGAACGGAATTTGACGAAACTTTGTATAGTGACAGTGTATATCCCGGATTAACATAATAAACAAAAAAATATAATAAAAATTAATATTATTATAAAATTTAAATGTCAAGTTGATATCGGAGAACTGTCGTCTCGACGTGAGCTGGCCGGTGACAAAATATTTGATAAATTAAAAAAAAAAAATTGAAGTCGAACTTATGTCGCTGTCATTGGTGCAATTTATATTTCTGTTGCCCGCGGCTAAGCTCGCGTGAAATTCGTATTAAAAAAAAAGAAAGTAAGTAACTAAAGGCGGAGCCGAAGGCGGATCTGCCTGCGCTCAAGTAAACGATATTCTTTCTCGATGAAAGTAACTAAGGGCGAGGCGGAATTCGGAGCTGCGTTCAGGAAGAAGCTAAACCATATTGAAGAAAGTAAGTAACTAAGGCGAGGCCGAAGGCCGAGCTTCGTTCTGATAAATAATAAACCATCTCGAAGAAAGGAAGTAACTAAGGGGGAGGCCGAAGGCCAAGCTGCGTTCAGGAAGAAGCTAAACCATCTTGAAGAAAGTAAGTAACTAAGGCGAGGCCTAAGGCCGACCTACATTCTGATAAATAATAAACCATCTCGAAAAAAGCAAGTAAATAAGGGCGAGGCCGAAGGCCGAGCTGCGTTCGGGAAGAAGCTAAACCATCTCAAAGAAAGCAAGTAACTAAGGGCTAGGCCGAAGGCCGAGCTGCGTTCAGGAAGAAGGTAAACCTTCTTGAAGAAAGTAAGTAACTAAGGCGAGGCCGAAAGCCGAGCTACGTTCTGATAAATGATAAACCATCTCGAAGAAAGCAAGTAACTAAGGGCGAGGCCGAAGGCTGAGCTGCGTTCAGGATGAAGCTAAACCATCTCGAATAAAGTAGGTACCTAACTAAGCGATATTAAGATTGAGTTAAATTAATTTAAATTTTATTATAAAGTCCACGCTTCTGACGGTAAACATACCGTGCATCCTAAAACCTTGCGGTTATTCCCGGCTGGATGGCAAGAGGCCCGATGGTATCACCTTAGTTCCATGGGCTAAGGGTAGGTCTTTGATGTGGGACGCCATTTGTGTTCTCACATTGGCTCCAAGTCACGTTCGGGCATCTTCAAGAGCGGCCGGCGCGGCCGAGGCCTGGGCGGACAGCCTCAAACGCAATAAATATTATAGAGATATAATTCAAGATTTCGAATTTGTTGCGTTTGCGGTTGAAACCCTCGGTCCGTGGAGCAGTCATTGAAGCCAAAAGCTTCTTGAAGAGGCTTGGGCCTCTGCTGGTGGACGCAACTGGTGTCCCGCAATCAAGGGCCTACTTCATTCAAACGGTAAGCTTTGCCATCCAGCGGGGTAATGCCGCAAGTGTTCTAGGAACATTTAAAAACGCCCCTTTTATGATAGTTATTTTAATGTTTGTTAGGTAGGTTTTAATTATTTAGTTATTACTTTTTTATATTTTATTAAATAAATAGAAGGAGTAAACGATATTATATGCTATCGGAGAAAGGAAGTCATTTAGGGCGAGGCCCGAAGGCAGAAGAGGGTTTTTGGTTTACCTGAACGCAGCTCGGCCTTCGGCCTCGCCCTTAGTTACTTACTTTCTTCGTGAAGGTTTATTGTCTTCCAGGATGCAGCTGGGCCTTCGGCCTCGCCGTTAGTTGCTTACTTTATTTGAGAAGATTTATCGTTTACCTGAACGCAGCTCGGCCTTCGGCCTCGCCCTTAGTTACTTAGATTCTTCTTTGAAATACGAATTTCACGCGAGCGAAGCCGCGGGCAACAGCTAGTAAAGTATAAAAATAGATACAAATTAAATCTAAAACTAAATGGAGTTTTCACCACCGGTGGCGGGGAGAAGCTAGGCTAACGATGGTCGGGCCCTAGGGAGAGAAACCTCCGGACGATGGGTGCAGTGTCGAGCAGGGCTGCCTTCTGGATCTGGCCTTTGACCCAACCACTCAGCGAGTCTCTCATGGTGGTTGTCGAGGTTACTCGTGCTACCGACCTAGATACAGCTATTTAACAGCTTCTCTGCTTCCTTCCCGGTAGAGTTTGACATGACCGTTCTCGAGAACTAGCGGTGGATTGTACTTATAGTAAGGAACCTCGGTACCCACAAGTTTGAACTTTAGAGCAAGTTGCTGGTGTATAATCCTGGTTACTAGGTTGTGTCTATGCAGATACTCGGTTTTGGCAAGCCAAGTGAAGCATAGCCAGTGCACGGTCTACATCCGGCCCTGTGAGAGAGCGGAACTACCTACCGTGCAGCTCCTTGTCTTTCCATACTTCCGGTCCTCGGTGCTCAATGCGTTTTCCCATGCCCAGCGCGGTAGAGCTCTATAGTTGGTGACATCGCGGTGCATCTCACACACATCAGTATTTTTCGGAAAGTACTGGCGGAGATTGCATACCTCGCGGTTGTGTAGGTTCTTGGTATTTAAGATATCTCGGCCCTTCACTCTTCCGCGGGATATACAGCCTCATGACCGATGATCGTGGTTGATGCATCCAGGACGTCATCAGCGTCCTGACCTTTATGGTTTAGTTCTGGTCGAACTTTCTTTATTGTAATTGCTTTTATATTTATCAGAAGCTGAACCTGAATTAGAATCGACGCGAGCTTGTCGTTGAGGGTCATTCAGCGCATAGGGTATCAATTTCTCAAGGTTCATTATTATAGTCGAAAACTCCCGAACGGAAGCGATCAAACTAAAATATCACCTGCGTGAAGGTGCAATACCATGGACGGAGACTTCTTTGCAATTTTGAAATATTTTTTCATCTAATCCGGTCTGTGTAGTGTAATGGGCTCTACGTCATGACTCTAGCCAGCGATGAAGTGGTTTGTAGCATTTCAAATGCGGTAACCATTAAACCACAAAAAGTACCATCTATACCATATCTATACCATTTCGCATTACATACATACATAGCGTCACGCCTGTTTCCCGGTGGGGTAGGCAGAGACAACGGATCTCCACGTGCCACGATCCTGATACACCTCTGCCGCCTCTTTCACTCTCATAATGTTCTTCATGCATGCTCGGGGTACTACGCACTTGGCCCTTATCCGACCCGCTGAAAAATCCGCTAAAAACCAACTGACAGTGTATTTTGGCATTACACAAACCATCAAAATCCGCACCCGCCAAGTTATCCGCCGCCAACCCGCCGCGCTGTCGACCTCTCTAAAGAATGACAACTCCCGGTATTACGCTAACATTTTCTGGCGGGTTATCTGTCAGTTTTGAATGGTTTTCACGTTCGTAAAATTCGCTAGTCCCATATCAACTTGTTTCATACTGCGTCGAACTACTTTCTATTATGATTCTATTTTGATATTATTTATACGTGCTATTTTAATGTGTGATTGAGTTGTTGTTTATGTATGTGTGATTGAGTTGTTTTAACATTGAAAATGTTTATGTTTTCGTTCGAGTAATTAATTCGTCTCAATAAAAAAAAAGATTCACGAAGACCTACCTGCTGCATGACTCGGTGGAAGGAAGGACCGTGCCAAGGGGAGAGGTGACTAGCCTGTCGCCCTTTAGCACGGCATCTCGTTCGTATTCGAACAACATACTATTAAGCAGCACGTAAGGGACGAAGACCTACCTGCTGCATGACTCGATGGAAGGAAGGACCGTGCCAAGGGGAGAGGTGACTAGCCTGTCGCCCTTTAGCACGGCATCTCGTTCGTATTCGAACAACATACTATTAAGCAGCACGTAAGGGACGAAGACCTACCTGCTGCATGACTTGGTGGAAGGACCGTGCCAAGGTGAGAGGTGACTATCCTGTCACCCTTTGGCACGGCATCTCATTCGTACCTATTCGGAGAATATACCCTGCTGCGAACCGGTTTAAGAACCGGTTAATATTAGAGGTTCCTCCAAACCGGTTCTGAACCGGTTTTTAGGGTTCAGGTTCGGGTTTTTTTGAACCGGTTCGCAACCAAACCGTTTCGCTCGTTAAAAAGGTTCTTCGAACCGGTTCGAAGAACCCGAACCCCATTTCGAACCGGTTTTTGGTCCCTGTTTGTAAGATCGATCGTTTCTTTCTGTTGAATAAAACAAATTTGTCAAATTTTATCGTGTGCTTTATTTCTAAATTACATTTTCAATGCCTTTGATAGTTGCGCGTAGTGTGAGATCTGTAGATTTTTTCTTAGAATTTCCCACAAAAATTATAGAATGTAGGTCACATTTAGGTATTGATTCACCCTGTTTCTGATTCATGTACGCATAAATTCACCTGTAGAACATAGTTACAATAAATGTTATTTTATTAGCGCCTAGATCATGTTGTCCATACTCCTGCTTTGGCTGGCCAAACGTCGCCAAGAAAATGAGGACAACCTTGGCCTTCAACGCTGGCGACGCAACATACGGTTGCGACATGCCATAGAGGTGGCTGCTGATCGGCGTGACTTTATGAAGGTCTACCGCCTGTCGCCGGCGCTCTTCGAAGAGTTATGCCTGGAGATCGTGCCACTGCTGCCTCCCCGTAGACGCTCTGACAGCATATCCTTCCACCTTCCTCCACTCCTTCCATGAGCGTTTCGAGCCGCCGGAGGCATTGAGGCGCATAGCCATAACCTGCCACAAGTCCACTGCGCGCCGGTTGGCATCGTCGCCTCGCAGTCGGCCTCGAGCGAGCCCCGGGTTTTGCTCGAGAAAGTCCGCCAGGATGTTGCGCTGGACCGGGGTTGGCCTGGCAGGCTTTTGGTTGGCGTTGGAAGTGGACGGTGGGCAGCTCATTGTTCTTCTTTCTTGTTCTTCGTTCTTTTTTCTATCTATCTTGGCAATCGATTCGTAATTCCCTCAAAGAGGATAAAATGCACGTAAATCTTTTGATTTGACGCAAAGAGGATATAGATATTTGACGTTCCTGTTTTTTTTAAGACGCAGGCAAAGGCGCGTTTGCCTTACAGCCATAAGATTTATATATATTAATTAAAATTACAGCTTATTAAGAGCTGTAAGATCAATTTTTAAATATATTGTAGCTTAAAAACGTTCTCCGAATTTATTAATCGTAAAAATAGGCCAAATATAGTGTATTTTCACATTTGTTAGTCTTGCCTCAGTGTAAATGCACCCTGGCTCTCTTTGGTCTATGGTAGATCGAAACCCGCCGACCTAAGTCAACTCGTCGGCAACCCGCTGGCGGGTAGTGGCAGAGCGTAATACGCAGAGTTCCGAGCCCTACCAGTCGAACGGGTATGGAAATATTGACGGGTCGGATTACCGTAATAGACCTCAGGTCTAGGTACGTGCGTCTAGAGCGACCCTTCCCTACTCTTCCGCTCACATTCGCTCCATAAATTTCTTTCGTTAGTCTCCTATCATCCATTCTTCCAACATGGCCGAACCAACGAAGCATTGCTTATTATTTATTATTTCGAATTGCTTAGCCCGAAAACACACACATCGGAATTTCCGGCCCGAATTCCATGACCGAGGTTGAATTGAGTGTAGTTTTGTTTGGTCAAATATAATGGTTCTAATAGTATGCACGGTGACACACTTGGGCCATTTTACATCACATACAATTTAACGCCAAGGAGGAAAATGCGAGTGTAGGAAGACCACCCACCCAGTGGGACGACGACATTAAGTACGTCGGCGGAAAACATTGGATCCGTAACGCTGAAGGCCGGGAGGGCTGGAGGAAAATTGGAGAGGCGTATGTCCAACAGTGAACGCTTACACGCTGACTGACTGAATTCGGGCTTAGCTTATATTTTTTTTAACAAACCTTTCTTCTCATCCTGCCCAATCACTTTTAGCAGAATATTTACGACTAGAAAGAAAATAAAATAAAATGTAGTGTGGATACTTATTTTATTCTAATATGGTCAATCGCAGGAATTATTTACAATAATATAAAAATAACCTTACAATCAATTGTTTTTTTTTTTCATTTTCCTCTTTTATTTCATTTCTTAAACTAAATACTGTCCGTTATCACAATAAGCATTTGACATTTGACTCTAGATGAATAGTAAAAGTAGTATTGAGATCACAGAAAAGTATCTGGTATAAATATATCTAAGAACGCTGGCTCCTTTATACATACAATCCAATATAATACAAATTCTAAATATTTTTCCGAAGTAAATAAACAATTTGTTCTTACAAGAATAGAGTATCCAGTAAAGATTAGTGCGGCAGTGCCGCCGGCGCTCGAACTTGGCGGGGGCACTGCCGTACCCCCAGATAACAATGAAATTATACTATTCAGTAACTATGAAATAAATATCAATTATGGTGTCATAAAATATTGTGCTAATCCCAACATTAATATATAAAATTGTTTATAATAATAAAATACACAGAAGAAAGAATAAAATCAGAAATACATACAAGTTGTGAAAACGCCTACGGATCAGAGATGGCAAATGCTTATTCTATGCTTCGACTATCACATTAATAAATTGCTTACATTATAGTTTCCACCGTTGTCAAACTTGCAGTCATTTTGACAGCTGACCTAATTCGGATCATTGTTTAATCCAACAGGCTTCGACTCAGGGTTGATTCCTACGGAACCATTTGCAATCGCAGCGTGATAAGTTTGACACTGTTGAAAACTTTAAAATCACCGTACCAGGGTAGCATGACTTAATAGTGGTAGCCAGATTGTGAATTGAAATTTCCACTGCCTCCACTGCCGCCCCTGCCGCCGGCGTTGGGTGCGAGGTATTGCCGCGAGGCTGCTGCGCCCCCGCCGAAGCCTCCGTGCGGGGCCTGGTAGGCTGGAGAAGGTGCGCCGTACTGACCGGAAGGTCCGCTGTAGCCTCCGTGAGAACCTTCGCCGCGGTAGCTTCCTGAAATGTGAATTTTTTTATGAGTTATATTAGGCATTTCTCATTTGAGCAGAAATTATGGAGAAACCTTCGTTTGCGACTAGGATTTGAACCTGGTAATAGCCACCAGCGAAGGTGGCAACGCATAGAAGCAACAGAGTCCAAGGTTCAAATTGTTGTAGGGAAAGAAGTCTTTATTTTCGGCATTGCATATACACAGGGTGTTTCAGGATAGGATTTCGAAACTTCAGGGTTCGAAAGGGGCCCATATTTGAAGACGAAAAGCTCTGAAACTTTTTCCCAGATTCGATCATTTTACAGTTACAGATCACTTTTTGGTGAAAATCTATTCTACATGATTTGGTGGATGGTTAATGTCCGCCTTTATTAAATAAAAAATAAATTCTAACTCATGAATAAAAATGGGTAGGTTACATACATAACTAGTACAATTGAACTGCGTGTGGGTAAATTCCAAACACTGAAAGTTCAATGACCTCAAAAGAAAAAGAGGACTGAATTAGTTCACTGCACTCTCCAGTCTCACTATCCATCGAGTTTTTATTACAATTTCCAACTTTTGTATGACAAAAAAAACAACGGAATTTTGATTTGAGTGATAAGGATTTTTTTCTTATAATAATGAGTACTTTCTATTCCTGAAGTTTCTCAAACCTATCCTGTGTATAAAATGATCTTCAAAAAATTTTAAAGCGATGTACTAAATAATAATATGTACTAAAATAAAAAATAAAAAAGATGATAATATCCTATCGTAAGATACATTTTGATGAACTACATTCGGCACTACAAAATATAAACCATACATACACGATATACCTACTCGTAGATGTCAATTAAGCAGGGCAGTAATATTCCTAGATTACAAACAATCAAATAAATTAACATCTGTTACCACTCTTTATCACCGTTTGCACATAAAGCAGAGTTACCAACAGTATTAACTGTACTACTCTATAGTACAATTCATCAAAGTGCGTCTGACCTATGACTATAGGGCAGAATAGTCCCATACTTAGATAAGATCAACCTGACTAAAAATAAACATACAATCAAATATCCTGTCACATTCAATTCAAACTAGACCATTGACTTGTAACATCGCGTGTTAGACATACTGCGGTCGATACTATGGTACAATTTGACCCACTAATATCGATCATGTTGTAAATCATTACCATAATAGTCATCGCAGTGGTACAAAAAGTCAATCACTTAAGGCACCTAAGGCGAACATTGACACCGAGGCCAAAAGGTCGAAAAGAATAGGCAGAGATTGAAAGTCGTGCGTCGGCTCGGCCTTGAATAATTTTTTTGGATCTAAATGCATAATGACTTAGCAGACGATACGAATTGATATGTAAAGTGGAAACAAATTAACATTAAGGTTCTAAAATAAAAAAGTTGTTTGTTTCTATGGTGATATCGTTTTTTTTTATAATTAATTGGGTTGACTGGAAGAAATCACTTGCAGTGATAATTTCGCCTTTGCGCACTCCTGTATTTCTTGTTTCTTTTCGGGTTCTGTTTTTCGTTAAATTGTGTGCAATAAAGAGTTTCTATTCTATTCTGAAATTTAGTTGAACTTGTATGACAATAGAGAAAAGACGTTGTAATAATAATTTAAATAAGAAAACAATTAAGCAGGGGCTATTCTCTATCTAGGGGATAATGAGAAATGGTTATAGCAATTCATCGCTACTAGCATTTCTCATGATCCGTTGCACTCGCTACACCGGGCTTTTCAATGCGTCTAGTGAAACAGAGATGCGGCTACCGCTATATTTGCCGTAATCGCTGATAGAGAATAGTTAAGCTGACGTGATTGGCTGCATTACCGGGTAGGCCACAACCGTGATTTCAGTCTACTACTGCCACCATTACTTCCCCCTGTGTATGTACCGGGAACCATTCACACGTTCACTCACCCGAAAACACGCTCAAAATCAACCAATCAAAGCGAAAGGTAATGCACTCGACAGGGGTTAGCTTGAAATCGGCGAGTTTTTGGGACAGTAGTTTAGAGTGTCCTCATCGTGTGAGCAGACTGGATTTTTTTTTAAATTAGTTTGACATATGCTCACCAACAACGTTGTACTCGTACTTCTTTATTGCTAACTCACACATCCAAAGGTTGGCTGTTAGAAATCTCAATAAGAAATAAGTTGTTCTTTGCACAGTTTCTTATTGTTTTGTATCGCATGTAAACATCCCACTACAATATTATATACATATAATGTTTGTTGAGTAGTAACACATTTCTATTTATTTATCTATTCTGTCTTGCCGCTGTCTACTCGCCGATTACATGTCAACGACAGCATAATGGTGCCGTCCGTGTATCGCAACAAGTGTTGTTCCCTCATCTCGCTTTGCCTCACACAATGGATGTCGAAATTGAAAATTGTTTAATAAATACATTAAGCTAAGTCCACACGTGCAGATATGCTTGATGGTTTTGCTTGAATTCGAACTCATTCCACATGTCTGACGCCAATAAGATTGAAGGAGTCGAATTTTTAGTGGATGTTTGAAGTGGGCTCTGTTAAAAATTTATGTACAGTACCTGGCAGTAAGTAATTCATTACTTACCGCTCATTACTGACCGCTCGACCGTTGGTGGATGACCGTGGTTTGCATTACACTGTAGGTCCCTTCCCTTCTTACCTTACTAGGTGGTAGGGTTTAACCCGCCCGGATTGCTACCGCACTGAATGAAAGGCCGATCGAAACGGCTATGTAAATAGTTCGTGTTTTCCGCCCAGTTCAGTCTAGCCGGCACGACCGAAGGGAAGCACTGACATGGCACCTATTTCACCAAGGTGACACCACGGATGTAGTAGGGGATATAGGCAACCGTGTCAGTTTCCATAAAAAAACTTATTGCCGGATAGTAAACGTGCTGTTATGCGAAGAGCTCGGCGAAGAGACTTGTTTGACAGCGTGTTTGTGCATGTGGACACCGACACCAAACATGCTTGGCGTCAGAAATGTTTGAGAGACATGCGTGCACGTTTAGGTCCATCTTTACTCTTGTACCTCTTGGGAGAATGTTGAGACATTCGATGGTTTTGGATGTACGGTTGAGCCTTTTGAAGGTCTTTGCTCTTGTTTAGATGCCCGGTGATTATAATAGTATTAATAGGTTAATATTATAATATATAACATAACATATTATTTTGAATTGTAATAATAAATAATCTGTAATGGAAATTTAAAATGTTAAACTGACGATACCACTAGTTATAATTTAGCACTGGTTGTTTAAATTTTATAAATAATAGTGTGTAAATAAAATTATTTGATTTGATTTGATTTGATTTGATTTGATTTGATTTGATTTAAGGTGTGCTAATAATAAATTGTATGTAATGCATAGAAATATGATGTAATGAGTGTTCTGCACTTTTGAATTCTTTCTATGAGACTGTTTCATGATGGATGAGTCATATTCATGTTCACATAAGCATGTGATCGAATCTAATCTGCGAATTGATCATCTTTTGTGCAACATTATAGGTACATTTACCTATGTGAAGAATTAGATTTATTAGGTTTATGGAATTAATGCAGATTATATCTTTTTACGGAGCATACATAATGTTTGAAATGTTTTAGCGAGAGAGTTAAGTAAGCACAGTACTTACTTACTTTACTTAAACTTAATGTATAAAGCGGCCGATATCGGCCGCTCCGTAGGAGATGGGTTTCATTGTTATTTTTTAATACTTATCTCGCATTATAATTACTTTTTAGGGTTCCGTACCCATATGGAAGTCTATTTACTAAGCCTACGCCGCCGTCTGTCCGTCCGTCCGTCGTAAAGCTGTATCGTTTGAACCGTAATAATTGGTATTGATTTCTTATTTCATATTAAAAAAATATGTTTTTAGGGTTCCGTATCCGTCGTACGGGACCCTATTACTAAGCCTACACCGTCTGTCTGTCTGTCTGTCCGTCTGTCCGAGGGCTGTATCTCTTGAACCGTAATAGGTAGGCCGGTAAAAAATTCACGGGGGTTCCCATATACGATACTAAAAAGTGTATGGGCGCCATCTACCGAAAAGAGTATGAAGCATTTTAACTAATACATAGATGGCGTGAGTGGCGCTGACCATGACATGGCGATACTGAACCCTCGGTGCGCGAGTTCGACTCGCACTTGGCCGGTTTTTTTGCCTGCTGTGTACCTTTCAATGTAGTCACGTCTCCAACATCCAAAGGTTGACTGGAAGAAATTTCGATAAGCTATATTATATCCGCCTTTGCATCGCGCGTTGTAAATACACTATACAGGGTGTCCCAAAACTCAACGTCATGCGGAAACCAGGGAGTAGGCCAATTTATGAGTACCCAGGGAAAAATAAGAAAAAAAATCGGAGTCATTTGTTTTTTATGATATGAGCATTTTTTGAGAAACTTTGAAAATTGACATTTTTAGGTACTACGACTACAAATTTGCAAATTTAATTGTTAAAAAAAAATTATTGGTAGCCTAAATAACTCTGCTATTGATCAGTATCCCAAACAAAACCAGATTGCCTGTAGTTTTACCAAAAAAATATTCAGTAAAATTTTTTTCTTAAAAAATAAATGACTGATTTTTTTTTCTTATTTTTCCCTGGGTATTCATGAACTGGCCTACTCCCTTGCTTGACGTTTAGTTTTCGGACACGGTGTATATGTATGCTACCTTTATATAATGTTTGTGGAGCGATAAATAATTTATATATCGATCTATAACTAAACTGTTATTATACAATAATATTGTGAATGTAAAATTAAAAAAAAAAAAATTTGAATGACGAGTCCTGTTTCCATAACCCGCCAACATCGTTTAGGGCGAGTTTACAGTACGACGAAAAACTATACCTCGATAAATACTCGCCCATTCAAAGGACGAGTGGAGCTGGCGGTTATGGATTTGGTTGTGTTTGGAACATGATATCTTAACAGAAAAGTGACAAATTCAATACTTAATTCGAAACTGTTTATAACTAATTTTTTTAGAGAAATGGATTTGGCGGGTTAGACGACTTCCGGTAAAACTGAATAAATTCCTACAAATTACATATAATTACATATTGCATATCACACACGCTGAATCCCGACAATCGGGGTAAGAAGAGTGATCGGTGCTGTGCAGCAACAACTCTGGTAAATTACAGCACAACACCGACCACCACTTTTCGCAAAGTATTCAAACAAAATTCAATCGATCAAGCAGCATGTAAGGCACGAAGACCCACCTGCTGCATGACTCGGTGGAAGTACCGTGCCAAAGTGAGAGGTGGCGAGCCTATCGCCCTTTAGCACGGCATCTTGTCCTTATCCCTTAGTGGCCTTTTACGACATGCATGGGAAGAGAGATGCAGTAATCTGTTATTTATTACACAATAATTTTGTGAATATAATTTTTCTTTTTTAATATACCTTAAAACTGAATAAATTCCAACAAATTTGTTCCTTAAAAGCAGTTCACTTCACACAAACAAACTAAATACTCGTAGGTACCACAAGCTTCCGGCGCACAGTTACAAATATGTAAAATGGAGACTGGATTCAGCCATCCGGAGATCTGAAGGTCTCTCAGATGAAATACTTAAGAATGCGTTATGTAAAGACGCGTGCGAATGGCTCCTCGTGTTTGTGCGGCCTTAGACCAAGGTGGCAATGAAAGTAAGACACCATACATACGTATATACACACATACATATGTACATACATTTTTACATACAGAACCTCCACCCCCAAATGGGTTTGGCCGAGACAGGTAAGTATACAGGGGGAGGGGGGAGGATAGGTGGTATGCAAGCCTAGACACTGTGTTTAAATATGTAACCAATCGTGACATTATAAAGGGACAAATAAAATTTTCTATAATATTATTTAATAATAACATAGAAGTATATTTTATTTTTTATTTTTTTTATGGAAACTGACACGGTTGGCTACATCCCCTACATCCGTGATGTCAGCCCATAACACCGGGTGAACTTGGTGCCACGTCAGTGCTTCCCTTCGGTCGTGCCGGCTACACTGAACTGGACGGAAAACACAAACTATTTACATAGCCGTTTCGACCGACCTTTCATTAAGTGCGGTGGTACCAACCCGGGCGGGTTAAACCCTACCACCTAGTAATATAAGAAGGGAGTCATATCCCTTAGTCGCCTTTTACAACATGCACGGGGAGAGATGCAGTGGGGCTATTCTTTTAAAGTACCGGCCCCACAGGTACAATGTAGTACACAGTACACAGTCTAAGCAGGCGAACAAGAATAGTTTGCGGCAATGTATTACGCAATACTTTAACACGCATATATGTGTATATAAAGTCTTTCAATAGTAAGTAACGATACGCTAAGGGGTGTATGTGTATCAGATACTGATCACGTTCCCATACCAATATTTTTTTACGATATAAAAACATAATTATTAAGGTGAAATACGCGCACTTCGCGTATTAAATTTGAGGAGTGAGTAGGTTTTTATATCGTAAAAAAAATTGGTATGGGAACGTGAACAGTATCTGATTACACATACAACCCTTAGCGTATCGTTACCTACTAATGAAAGACCTTATATAATAATGAAATGAAATTAAAATATACGTTATTGTACACCATTGTATAAAATGGTTACAAAAGGCGAGTTTAATGCCTTGCGGCATTCTTTACTAACTAACCTTTGGGATGTGGAAAACACGTAGGGGCGGACAATGCAGTACTAAAGAGGGAACAGTAGTATGAAATATAAATACACACATACAAATTGTACAAAAATACATATAACCAATATACATCCAATACACACATAAAAATTTTAGATAGATATATACAACCAATATACTCGTACATCCTTACATATACATAATTACATATATACAATAAGAAATAGACTTACATATTATGTACATTAATCAGTGGTACTGATGTTCAACACCATCAAATGAATGACAAGAGAGGGAGAAGAGAGGAGTTAAGATATGAAATTATAAAACAAATGCTTTCGTTCTATTAAAAATATGGTCGAAATCATGAATCCGTCAGCTACCGAATTACGAAACACCCGCATTGCAAAACCTCCCCAACGGTAGGTCTTTCGAAACAGTGCATCTATCTCACAATGGCCGAGCTTAAGTGCCGCATGAGAGATGGATTGTAATTAAGTCCGCGCAGATCCGCCTGCGAGGCACGATCGGATGGGTGGTCCTAATGATCCAGTTACATTCTGAGATAATGTGCCATTCGTGCTTTGAGCCATTATTAGTTCATATCTGAAATACGAGCTTAATTATGGACCAAAACCCAGAGATGGTGTGCGTAATTTTGGCAAAGCCAGTGATGAAATGTTGATGTGACTTTGATATACATTTTTAATATTGTTTTTAACGGTAGGAAATTTGTTTTTGTTTTTGTTTTTTATAACCGGATTGGGTGGCTGAGTCCGACCAGCTATATCACCTCCGAGAAGGTAGGTGCCATACCGGAGACATCCCTGGAATGCTGGCTATACTGGACTAGAGGATAGCACAACCGAGGCTGCTATGCGGCCATATTGCGATGAACGACATGCACTTGACGAGAATTGGGAGAGGAATTTGTTCAGAACTCTGAAGACAGATAATATAATAATGGTATAATAATGTCAAAGACCAATCAAATCCCTTATGGGCTCTTGGGCCTAAGGGGTAGAGAAGATAAGTACTATGGAGCTGGTATGGACAAATGTTAGAAGTTCTAAAAATGCTTGAAGAGAAGCGAGGAGATATGATAGTGTTTTTAAATAATTATCTCTCAAATGAGTCATTTGATGTTTCAAATCCGTTGTCTTCTATTAAAATACAACATCTGTCTGTCTCTACGAATAGGTATCTTAACGTTGTCCATGGACACTCTGCTTTCTCTGATTGTCAGGATACAGCGTCATGGTACGTATACAGGGTGTTTCAGGATAAGGTTTCGTAACTTTAAGGTTCGAAGGTGGTCTATATTTGAAGACAAAAAGCTGTGATAATTTTTTCCACATTTGGTCATTTTATAGTACTTTTTGGTGAAAATAGTTTAATCTACATTTGGTAGACGGTTAACGTCCAACTATAAAAAATAAAAATAAAATGACTAATTTACGTGCTTAAAACTAGTAGAAATGAACTGCATGAAGGTAAATTCCAAACAATTAAATTTGAATGACATCAAAAGAAAAAGGGGACTGGACTAGGTCCTTGCACCCCCCGAGACCCAGACAGCACTGTTGCCAAATCTCCCCAGACCAGACTCACTGTCCATCGAGTTTTTATTACAATTTTGAATTTTTGTATGAAAAAACGAAATACGGAATTTCGATTTGAGTGATATCTAAGGATTTTATTCTTCTAATAATGAGTATTTTCTATTCCTGATGTTTCTCAAGCCGATTATGAAACACTGTGTATATGTATGTTATCTTAACTAAATGTGGAACATGTTCAGCCAGGATGTTCTCAAGGCGTCTTGAGTAAGATCCAATTTTCTAACTCACGAATAACGAATGGTGAGCAAAAAGCATTAAATTATTACTGAGATGGACGAGGAGGCTGTAACTAGGACAAGAGGTTTGTAAGCTTTCAAAACACTAGACGGCTGGTTTCTTCACGCATTCTTAACATGAGCGCAAATTCTTGAGAAAACTATAATTATTAGGTTAATTATTTTTTGTTATTAGCACGTTATTAGTTTACCGTCGTGGGCGTTTGTAGGTTTCCGTACCCCGTACGGAAGCCTATTACTAAGCCCACAACGTCTGTCTGTCTGTCCGTCTGTCTGTCCGTCCGTCCTATGGCTTTATGCTTAGAACCGTAATAGCTAGCCGGTTGAAATTTTCACAGAATATGTATTATTTTGGCGGATATATAACAAAATAATAAAAAAATTAAAAAGTCAAGAATTAAGGGGGTTCCCATACAAGAAATGCGGTTTTCGACTTTATTTTGTGGTGCGGAAACCTTAGTGCGCGAGGCCGATTCGCACTTGGCTGTTTTTTTTTCATGGAATGAAGAGCTTGGTATATCTTGTAATACATCCGTGATGACAGCCCATCCCACGTTGGTAAGCTAAGTTTCTGTGGTGCCAGCTAAACTGAACTGTACGAAAAAGACACGAACAATTGTCTAGGCTTTGCTTTTGTCTTGAAATACACGGATCATTCTTATTTCGGTTTCAATAGACGCATTTCCGTTGAGTCTCGTCAAGATCCCGTAACCTTGCCCGATAAAAAGGTTTCCTGAATTAGTACCACCGAACTGAAAGTCGATCGAAACGGATATGAAAAATATTTTAAAGTTGGTCAAAGTCAGTCAGCGTGTAAGCGTCTACTGCTGGAGATACGCCTCTCCAATTTTCCTCCAGTCCTCCCGGCCTTCAGCGGTACTGAACCACTGCTTTACTCCGACGCACTTGATGGCGTCGTCCCACCTGGCGGGTTCTTCCCACACTTCGTTTTCCTGTCCAAGGCCGCTAGTCTAGGACGCATAGATAAATCATATCGGCTTAGTATGTAACTTGTTCCACCGGGAACAAGGCTATTAAATGGGATGACATCATGAATCTTGAAGATAATGGTTCCATAAATAGTTCACATAAAATATTATAATAATTACAAGTTTCGCTATAATTCTAGCAAGGTTAATTGGAACCGCAAACAAAATAAGTATTAATTTGTTCCATAAATCAAACAAATTACCCGCAAAACAAAACGCTCTAACTTTTGACCGCTAAAATTTCGCATTACATTTTGCGGTTTCATATTGCCCCTCACTGTTTAGTAACACAATATTACGAGCTGGGTTGGGTAAAATAAGCTATTTAACGACATTTAATGGGGTCGGGCCCGGCACACTTTACTACACATAAAATCGTACTCTTAAAGAGCATAATATCAACGTGTTGCCAGTGGCGAAAGTCAATAATCGGTGCAATTCAGTGAGTTTTATAGTGCATAAACTTTTACGTGGAGGTAGTAAAGACGTTAAAAATTTAGTGAAGAAATTGGAATGATTCGACGCAGGTGCATGGGTTGATTGGGCGAATACTAAGTACAACATTAAAGTTGAGATAATGAAAGGGAAGGCAGTTTTATAATAATGGCAAAGCTGAATATAATTGATAATAATGATACGGTTATAGGTGATAATAAAGTTGATGTAATAGCCAATTAACGAGACGAGAATTCTTAACGTGCTCCGTTATTAGTAGTTTTAGTATTATTGTAAAATTTTCAGACGATAATTGAACTGGTAACCTAATGTGTGCTATGTTGTTGTCAATTTAATTAGGAGTCAATTCAAAGACGAGATCAATGTTGTTAGATATGTAGACGTTAATGATTGTCAGTGGCTGATTAGAGTAAGTACTAATTATTGATTATTGATCTGTAGATATGACATTTTGTGAAGTTGAAGCAGATCTCTGAACAATGAGTTCATGAAAATTCTGGCATAGAATGTAAACAAACAAAATTATTAAAGAACTGAAAGGGACAAGGTAAGGAGATCACTCACCATCGTCAGAAATGCCGGCGGCTTCGTCCTTCGCGTTCTGCTCCAGAGACTTCAGGATGGCTTCTGGAATGGGAGGCGAAGTGGGCAGATGAGCACCCTGGGGCCTGTAGCCATTCTCGTCAGCCGTGTACGTGATGCTGTAGTCGTGGCCGTCGTCTCCCTTGTATCCGAAGCTGCCTCGCTCCTGAACTCCATTCCCTGCTATTCCCGATGCCTCAGCCCTGATTCCATTGGAGGTTTCAAAGTCATAGTTGAAGTGATCTCCAGTGACGTCACTGTTGTATCTCAAGATTTGAGCGTTGGCCTCGTGAGACCGAGAGGCTCCTTGGTAGCCCCCTCCGAAACCTCCGCCGAAACCTCCGGCGTTGTATGCGCCTGCGTTGTAAACGTTCCCAGAGTGCTGAGTCTGTCCGAAGCCTGGTGCCCCGAAGCCTCCGCCGCCTCCGCCGGAGTAGGCGGAAGAGCCGAAGTTGGAGCCTCGGTTAGGCGGCAGGTATGTGTTGTCGAGACGTCCCGCGGCGCACACGCCCAGCACGGCGGCGATCACGAACTGAAACGAGAAATGTCGTAATTACTACGATTGTTCTTGGGAATATTTCTGAGGAATAGATAATCCTGTTCGATATCTTCTTTCATTTTGCACACTGAATTTATAAAACTGATTCTGTATAATAATGAAATACAAATTAGTTTGATATTTTTCCTTTCATAGGTCTGTATTTTATTTTTATTAGTAGTAAGTACCTTCATTTGTTTATTTTTCCAAAGAGTATTAGTAGGTGTAAGTTCGGTTTAGAAATTGTAATAGAACTATTTAATTGAAGTATTTTCGAGTGGAATTAATTTCAAGATTGTTTTGTTTGTTTCTGCCCTATTGATCCTTTCAATTTTGTTTAGGTATTGTTTCATGCGCATTCTTAAGGCAGTTCAACTGTACTCGAACTTGTCACAATTTGTTCTATCCGGTTCGATATCTCTATCAAATGTAATAATATTATTAAATGTAAATATATTATTTACTCAAGAATATTTCGACAAGTGTTAATCTTTTAAGCGTCACTTTTTAATCAATCAAACTGTCACATCAGCGACACTCGGCTGTGAACTCGGCCGGAATAGAGAAACACAATACATGCAACAGATTACTGATAAGTGAATTGCGTGTGAATCTCTAGATTTACTTCACTTGCGCGAGAGTAATGAATTTATTCAGATTACAAAACAAAAGGGACGGTATTAATGAGAGCCGGCGAGGTGTCCACACGGAATTTCAATAAACACTGATTATTTGAGTATTTAGCGTAAGCTTTCTCAAATTGTTTCCCCACTGTATGTCTCAGGTTGAGGCGCAGTTCCCAGACATGTTCCCCACCAAATGAGTAAGTGTTCCATAAGTGGATCATTTGGTGTGACATAAGTGTGATTATTTTTCCCCCAGAATCTCTCAGATAGACGCGGTTCCCAGTTTTCAGTGAGTTCCTTCACCGAATGTAACACACGGGTGCGTTTTCTAAACAGTGTCCCCAGCGAATGTCCCACAGGGGTCCTGTCCGCAGACAGTTTCCCCAAGGAATATCTCCGATGCGGGTGCGTTTCCCGGCAAAGTCCCCACAAAATGTCCTACTTAGGGCGAGATTCCCAGCGAGTTTTACCACTGTTTGTCCCGCTTAGGGTGCGATTCTAAATGAGTTTACTCAAGACCAACTAGATTTCCAGCACGTCCCCCCACTCACCAGCTTCATGGTGAGTGTAGGATTGAGAGCAAAGTGCAGCTACCAGCGGGATCGGCGATCGACTGTGGTGAGTCGGAACGCACTCTGCCGTTTTATACTGCACCATCGCACCGCATCTATCATAATAACTTTACTTTTTGTCTAACACTCAAAATGGTATCAGTACGCCGCCGCACTAAGGAGCGACGCACTTCGGTCTATTGTTCGCGACGTCTTATACCTGTTATGTTTTCTGTTAGTTGTTAAGGTGTTTGTTGAAAATTCGTATTTTGCAACATTGTACGCTAAACTTCGAGCGACTTTCACGGAACTGACTCTGAGCGATGCAGCTGGTAAAAGCTTTTGGAATCGATTCAATATTGAGCTTTATATATTGTTGTATCTCTAAATTCGTTGAGGATTTTTTAATACGATTTTGTTTGCCTCCGTATGTTTTTTGCCCATTTCTATTAATTATTTTTAATATTAGATATTTGCTAAATACATTAATTTAATTATGTTTTTATTATACTGACAGCTTTAAGCTTACCTTGTATGTTGAATATAGTTTATTTTCACTTTTATTTTTATTATATTTGTTATTATTTAGTTTTTTTTTCATATGCTTTTCTATTTATCTATTTTTTTTATTAATGAAGTGTCTGTTGAAATTATTGACTTTATTAATCAAACATAATAAGTAATAACCTTTAATAAAACATAATTATAAGACACAGTAGGACCGTGTGGGGATGGTATACTTAAAAAGAATAACCCCACTGCATCTCTCCCCGTGCATGTCGTAAAAGGCGACTAGGGGATACGGACAAGGTGCCGTGCCAAAGGGCGACAGGATAGCTACCTCTCACCTTGGCACGGTCCTTCCACCGAGTCATGCAGCAGGTGCGTCTTCGTGCCTTACTTGCTGCTTGATAGTTTCTTGTCCTAAAACATTGCTAAACGTGGTGGTCGGTATTGTGGTGTAATTTACAAGAGACTTGCAGCACAACACCGATTACTCTGCTTACACCGATTGTCGGGATACAGCGTGTGGTTTATGTGTATGTACACATAGTAGTTTATCAAAACTAAATTAAAATATGCATAGAAAATTGTCTACAGATCCCTATACAAAATATTGTTAGAAGTCAGGGTGGGTGTTTCGCTCTATGATGTCGCTGTTTTCGCCGCCTACAAGTGTAGCCTTTGCCTCACGGTCGACCCCAAGCTGCTCTGCTTGCAGTATCATCGGTAACGTATCATTTTTTACTGTTTCTCGTTTTGGAATCGAAGGTCACAGTGCTTCCTAATGGCTGAGCCACCAATCGTCGATTGCGAAAAAATGGATCGGTCCCGAGATAGGGTCGCTTCGTGCGGATTCCTTCGAGATTGCTGTGAGATTTCGACGCTTTCGGAGATGTTGGGAAACCGACTGCGGGTAGGCAAACGGAGCTCTAAGGTTGGTAATCTGGTGCATCCTCACTTAAGTTACACGCTCTGGTTGCATGGACTTAAAGGTCTTTCGGTAAAGTTACACGTGCGGAGATAAGGAAAGATTATTTCAAAAGGGGCGTAAAAAGACTCCTGTCCGGCTGGCATGGCATTCGCAATCCCCGTGCATCACAGAATGTCCATGGGTATCGTTAGACACCTACTTGTAGTTGAAACGATGCCACATGTCGCGCTATCCATAAAAACACATAAAAAATACTTTACTGCTCCAGAAACAATTTTACAGATATTATCACAATATTTACAAATCAATCTTAAAAATCTGGTTATGGGCTGACATCACGGATGTTGTAGGTGATGTAGCCAACCGTTTCAGTTTCAATAAAAAAATTAAAAAAGTCCGTCTTTTGTATAATTTATATTTAAGTGCAATAAAGGATAGGTATCCCTATTCCCCACCGGCCACCTCTCTTGATAGGATCCATCAATGGATCGAAGTGGACTGTCTAGTGTAGTTGAGAGTTGTCACTTTCGACAAACGTTCCAGGAGAGAGAAAAAACTTTGTAAAATTTGCATTTTTTTTTTATGTAAACTGATACGGTTGACTACACACCTACAACATCCGTGATGTCAGCCCATAACACCGGATGAACTTGGTGCCACGTCAGTGCTTCCCTTCGGTCGTGCCGGCTACACTGAACTGAACGGAAAACACAAACTATTTACATAGCCGTTTCGACCGACGTTTCATTCAGTACGGTGGTACCAACACGGTCGGGTTAAGCCCTACCACCTAGTAATATAAGAAGGGAGTCATATGCCTTAGTCGCCTTTTACGACATACACGGGAGAGATGCAGGGGGAGATGCAGTGGGGCTATTCTTTTAAAGTACCGGCCCCACACGGTACGGGTATACATGACATTTTTTAAATTACCTACTATATTTATTTCGATAAGAGCAATTAAAGGTCTTTCAGCATAAGTTACACAATGCCCAATAAATATTAAATAGGAAAATATATATTTGTGTCAGTGGAGTTTGGTTGTTTTTCCCATAATCCACTCCGACATTGGTTGTTCTTCCAATACTACCCGGATTTCTCAGGCTATAACCATGACACTGGTTGTTTTTGTTTTTACTTAGTTTCGTTTTACCAACCGATAGTCCGATAGATAAGGAATCCATAGAGCGAAAAAAAAACTGATCGGGCAAAAATTTACATAGGTTGTTTTTCCAAATGACTCCTCTATTCTATTCTATTCATTTCTAATATCTAGTGAAGGGAATGAAAAGGGAGAGACAATAGCTCCGCAGTGGGATCCACAACGATCGCGATTCGCAATTTTCCACAGTTTGCCTAACTCGCTCTTGCGTTTAGTTAGAAGCTATACTTATCGTGAAGTGTACTATGTACGCTAGTAATATATATTCGGTGACTATGGTGAGTGAATGGTGATCCAAAATGGATCCAAATTTTTAGGGTTCCGTATCCGTCGTACGGGACCTTATTACTAAGCCTACGCCGTCTGTCTATCTGTCTGTCTGTCTGTCTTTTCGCCTGTCAGTCCGAGGGCTGTATCTCTTGGTAGGTACAGTCCGCGCGCGAGCTCCGAGGAATAGGTATTTGTGGAAATTAATTTATTATAGAATTTGTATAGAATTTTAATATTATACATTTGTATAATATTACTCGCCTAGTATAGTATAATCATCACAAAATGTGAATCTCCATAAAAATTCTATACAAATTCTATAATAAATTTATTTCCACAAATACCGATTCCTCTGAGATCGCGCGCGGACTGTAGTAATAGGTAGCCCGTTGAAATTTTCACAGAATATGTATTATTATAGCCGATATAACAAAACAATAAATAATAAAAATAACAAAAAGTATAACATTCACGAGGGTCCCCATAGAAGAAACTAAAAAGTGTATGCGCGCCATCTACCGAAAACAGTATGAAGCAGCGTAGATCATGACATGGCGATACGGAACCCTCGGTGCGCGAGTTCGACTCGCACTTGGCCGGTTTTTATCTTTTACGAATTCGGCGAAAACGCCTCGTTATACCGCAGTTTACTGTACCGCAATTTACTTGATCGCCTTCAACGCCTTACGTTAGTGTTTAATTTTTGTTTACTGCGTTAAACAGTGCAATGAATACCGGGAATAGGTATAAGTAAGTAGTCATACTTTGCATATATTTCACCTCTTTGCCTACATTTGGTCGGCGTGCACTACACTTAAGCCAGCCATGGACGATAGCGCCATCGCGTCAGTTGGAACCACGTCAGTCCAAAAACTGACCGTGCGTGTCAAAACCGTGAGCCAATATTTGGCGTGACGCCGACCCACGGATTTTCCGGGCGCACCATAATCCATCGTGGCGTCATGCCATGGCTTCACGCCGTCCGCCCGTGCATGTGCGAACTCACATACATTTCGGCTTAGTTCGTAGTAGACGACTGACCACAATTTGGAGCGATCGTTCATGGGGTAATATTTTGGCACCACGCCATTTGTCGCCACGCCAGTTGTAATGAAGTCAATTGGCGCCATCGTCCATGGCGGACTTTACAGTTGTATTGTATTGTATTGTCTTGTTTATTGATCATTCATATGGCAGTTAGACTGCGCTAGAACTTGTCACAATTTGTTCTATCCGGTTCGATTACACCCACGAAGAAGAACCGACAAGAAACTTCGCAGGGTATTTTTTTTAAACATATTTTTACAAGTTTTAGTGACTAGCCACATAATAACACCGCCCATAGTCTATCGAAAGCACAGCTTGAGAGCAAGATTAACAATTTTGCTGCGAGTTCTGACTACAAAGAATTAAGTGAATCAGGGGTAAAGAGCCTTAAGAGTAGACTGAAGATACTTACCATTTAGCTTTTAAAGATAAAGTAAGTAAAGTAATAAGTAAAAAAGCGTTTATTTCCCAGTCAGTAGTACAAGATTAACAATTTTGCTGAGAGTTCTGACTACAAAGAATTAAGTGAATCAGGGGTAAATAACCTTAAGAGTAGACTGAAGATACTTCCCATTTAGCTTTTAAAGATAAAGCAAGTAAAGTAATAAGTAAAAAAGCGTTTATTTCCCAGTCAGTAGTACAAGATTAACAATTTTGCTGAGAGTTCTGACTACAAAGAATTAAGTGAATCAGGGTTAAAGAGCCTTAAGAGTAGACCGAAGATACTTACCATTTAGCTTTTAAAGATAAAGTAAGTAAAGTAATAAGTAAAAAAGCGTTTATTTCCCAGTCAGTAGTACAAGATTAACAATTTTGCTGAGAGTTCTGACTACAAAGAATTAAGTGAATCAGGGGTAAAGAGCCTTAAGAGTAGACCGAAGATACTTACCATTTAGCTTTTAAAGATAAAGCAAGTAAAGTAATAAGTAAAAAAGCGTTTATTTCCCAGTCAGTAGTACAAGATTAACAATTTTGCTGAGAGTTCTGACTACAAAGAATTAAGTGAATCAGGGGTAAAGAGCCTTAAGAGTAGACTGAAGATACTTCCCATTTAGCTTTTAAAGATTAAGTAAGTAAAGTAATAAGTAAAAAAGCGTTTATTTACCAGTCAGTAGTACAAGATTAACAATTTTGCTGAGAGTTCTGACTACAAAGAATTAAGTGAATCAGGGGTAAAGAGCCTTAAGAGTAGACCGAAGATACTTACCATTTAGCTTTTAAAGATAAAGCAAGTAAAGTAATAAGTAAAAAAGCGTTTATTTCCCAGTCAGTAGTACAAGATTAACAATTTTGCTGAGAGTTCTGACTACAAAGAATTAAGTGAATCAGGGGTAAAGAGCCTTAAGAGTAGACCGAAGATACTTACCATTTAGCTTTTAAAGATAAAGCAAGTAAAGTAATAAGTAAAAAAGCGTTTATTTCCCAGTCAGTAGTACAAGATTAACAATTTTGCTGAGAGTTCTGACTACAAAGAATTAAGTGAATCAGGGGTAAAGAGCCTTAAGAGTAGACTGAAGATACTTCCCATTTAGCTTTTAAAGATAAAGTAAGTAAAGTAATAAGTAAAAAAGCGTTTATTTCCCAGTCAGTAGTACAGTGTGATACATCGTACGTAATACATTATATAACTTATAAAATAACAATAAGTTAGTACCCCCTGCCCCCCTGACAGGAAAATGATGTGGCACAACATGTGACTCCATATAGCTAACGAGCTACATGGAGTCGATGGTTTTAAGCCACACCCTATACAAAAAAGATTATTATTAATAAAAGCAACTAAAATCTACACAATATAAAACCAAAAATACGTAGAACCAATACCTAACACATACCTACACCAAAAGTTCTTCTCACAAACACAACCAAAACAAAGCACAATACACACTAATGAGCAACCGACCACAGACAAAACACAGAAAGCAAGATGCCCCTTTTATGTGTTTACTTCTTTGGTCTAAAATAATAATTTGAGAACACTGGTTCCCACACGGAACGCTAAAATATGTTACATATTTCTGGTACACACCGTACGTATGTAGGCAGATAAGTACATACCGCTCGCTTATGCCTCGTAGCGTGTGCTTTCATAAGTAAATAATAGAACCAGCTTTTCGGGGTCATCTTCGACAGGACCACAGACGCCACGGAGCGTAGAAACATCGTCGGCTCGCGAGCGTTCTTATTCTACGAGTGTTATCTGCGGTATCTATTTACGGCAAAATATCATATTATAATTCCTTATAGATTGCATTGCTGAACGGGACATGAAAAAAAAAATCATACTGAAGTACCTGGGCGACCGAGCTCGCTCGGCGTCTACGCCTATCTAGATAAACTTTAAAAAAATAACATGATCTATATACTAAATTTCATCCAAATCGTTAGAGCCGTTTCCGAAAAACCAATTTTACCTATATATATATATATACAAGTTTAGCTCACTTAAAGTAATAGGATATGCATATTATGTCTCAATGAAATATTGTTAATGTTGTGTGTTCTTTATGGCGAAATAAATATCCGAATCTGAATCTAATCCTTAAATGTGCTACAAATGGTAAGTGAGACGGTCTAACATTCTACGTAAGACATGGGGTCTCATTGAGACATCTGTCGCAGACTCAATAACCGCTGGGGTAGGCGGGTGCTCCAATGGAGGCCGCGTACAAGCAAACGGAGCGTGGAACGCCCACAGGGTAGGTGGACAGACGATTAAAAAAAAAATTGCCGAGTGTGGATGGACGAGCAGAGAACAAGGCCGCATTAACAGAAACGCCCGATTTTATAGAATTAAAATTAGGTAATAAAAAGATAAATGGTGCATGCAATATGAATATAGATTAAAAATTGTTTGCAACAACGAAAATGTGTAAATGAAGAGGCTTTTGGCGACTAAGGAATAAGGACAAGATGACGTTCATATAAGGGCGACAGGCTAGCCACCTCTCACCTTAGCGCGGTCTTTCCACCGAGCCAAGCAGCAGGTGGGCATCCGTGCCTTACTTGGTGCCTGATAGTTATCTTGTCCGAATACTTTACTAAACGTGGTGGTCGGTGTTGTGCTGTAATTTACCAGCACAACACCGCTTACTCTGCTTACCCCGATTGTCGGGATATGGCGTGTGGTGTGGTGTGTGTAAGAGGCTTTTGATATCTGGAAGAATGTATCCTCGTGCACCGATGCCAGCGAACCGAATAGTCAGAAAATATGGGATAAACCCATCATGAAAAAAATATTTGAATAACTGAAAAAAAACGCCTGCAGACGAGGCGCGCCTTTTGACGTCGCGAGAGAGAGATTCCGGGTCCTGGTTGCATGCTATACCCTCACCAACAACGAGCATGCTCCTGGATCCGCACTCCCTCCGCATAGCCATCTCCCTGCGTCTCGGCGCTAAAACGAACGCTTTCCACAGGTGTGTTTGTGGCGACACTGCTGACGAGTTCGGGCACCACGGGTTATGCTGCCAGAAGAGCGCAGATAGAATCCCACATCACCATATTATGCTCAACGACATTTAAAACAGATCACTCGTATTAGCCGGCTTTCCCTCAACACTGGAGCCAGTAAGCCTATTCCGGGACGATGGTAAGCGTCCAGATGGCATGACCATCATCCCATGGCGTGAGGGAAAGTCACTGGTGTGGGATGCTACCTGCGCCGATACTCTGTGCAGCAGTCGCAGTCGCTGAAACTGCAGCCCGCCACAAGCATACCAAATACAGTTCGGTGGCACACCAGCACATCTTCGCCGCATTTTCGGTGGAGACAATGGGGGCATGGTCTGAGGAGGCAAAGCGGCTCGCGAAAGACATTGGGATGTCCCTGTACGCTACTTCAGGAGAACAACGTTCGCTCGAGTTCCTGAGGCAGCGTATCAGTGTGGCCATCCAGCGAGGCAACGCCGCTAGCGTCCTCGGAACAGTGCCCACATCGTCCCACCTGGAGGAGGGTTATTAGATTTTATATAGATTACAGATTTTTAGTTTTGTAATGCACAATATGTTTATTTTGAAAAATTAAGTTTTTTTTTATAAAATGTTGGGAAAACGAAACTAAGTAAAAACAACCAGCGTCATGGTTAAATAAAATAGCCAGAGAAATCCGGGTAGTATTGGAAGAACAACCAATTCCGAAGTGGATTATGGGAAAAATAACCAAACTCCACTGACACAAATATATATTTTTTTCCTATAAAATTTATTGGTCATTGTGTAACTTATGCTGAAAGACCTTTAATTGCTCTTATCGAAATAAATGTAGTAATTTAAAAAATGGTATGTATGCCCGTTTTACAAAGTTTTTTCTCTCTCCTGGAAAGTTTGTCGAAAGTGACAATGGTTGTTTTTCCAAATGGCTCCTCTAATATATTTGCCTGTTCATTCCCCACAATAACTTTCGTACTATCAAACTAATGAAGATAGCCATATAAAAATATAATCATAAAGAGCTTCAATTGAATCCGGATCTGTACAAAGCCAGTAATTTGATACATTGTAGAAAAAATCAAGAGATATTAAAGTTTCATTCCAATGCTAACTAGTGCATTTGTAACGGCCAGATGTTCGACACCATCTCCTGGCATTCAAGGTGGATGTTAGGTGCTGTGTTATATTACATACGCAGCTCTGAGTCATTCTTTCCTTGAAGAAATTAATTGATAAATTTAGCTTGGGAAATATACTGCCTTCATTATATAGTTCGTTTTAGGGTTCCGTATAAATACGGAAGCCATAAGCCTACGTCGTCTGTATCTCTGTCTGTCTGTCTGTCTGTCTGTCCGTCCGTCCGAGTGCTGTATCTCTCAAACCGTAGTAGGTGGCCCGTTGAAATTTTCACAGAATATGTGTTATTATGGCCGATATAACAACAAATAATAAAAATAAGAAAAAGTAAAAAAATTACGGGGTTCCCATAGAAGAAACCAAAAAGTGCATGCGCGCGCGCCATCTACCGAAAAGAGTATGAAGCATTTTAACTAATCATGAATTTTAACTAATATGAAGCATTTCATAATCACGCCACAGATGGCGCGAGTGGCGCGACCATGACATGGCGATACGGAACCCTCGATACGCGAGTTCAACTCGCACTTGGATTATTTAATTTATTTTGTGAAATACACATGTATAAGATTAAAAAACCAGTTACAAGTGCGAACGTTGTTCACATACACAGAGGGTTTCGTAGCTAGTTCCTACTAGTTCCTACGTAGTACTAGTCCATCAGCGCTGCCGGTCCTACCCCGCGTAGCATCTCGCCCCCCGAGCCGCGCACCCGTGAAGCTCAGGAGAATTTGATTTTATACAAACTTCAATAAAAGTTTTCATGTCGTATGCACGAACTATTTTTACTTAAATATATATATATTTTTGTTTATTTGGTAATTTGTTTTGAAATAATCGCCTCGGACGGAGCAAATTTAATTTATAAATTTAATTATTAAGGGATATAATTCCCTTCTATATTACTAGGTGGTAGGGTTTAACCCGCCCGGGTTGGTACCACCGCACTGAATGAAAGGTCGGTCCAAACGGCTATGTAAATAGTGTGTGTTTTCCGTCCAGTTCAGTGTAGCCGGCACGACCGAAGGGAAGCACTGACGTGGCACCAAGTTCACCCGTTGTTATGGGCTGAAATCACGGATGTTGTAGGTGATGTAGCCAACCGTGTCAGATTCCATAAAAAAATATACATAAAAATATTACTTAACTTAATGTACGATTAAAATATTGTTAATTTAAACTTTTAAACATTTTGTCTTATCGGCCCTCCTAGATGTAAAAAAAAACAAAAGAGACCGTAATAGATAATGTACTTTTTTATGAAAACTAATTTATGGCCGCAGAGAAACTGAGCATCCTTTTGTTGTTGACATTGGGCTTTTGAGAACCCATCGGTTCTCAAAATCGTTTCTTTGTCGCACCGACAGGGTGTGTGGAACTGTCTTCCGGCGAGTGTGTTTCCCGAATCCTTTAACCTAGGTGTCTTCAAACGTCGTATCAACGGGCTAGACAGCCTAGCAACAGTCCGCAATCTGCTGGCATGGCGACTCACTGGTTTCGCGAGGAGAGGGCTCTGTCGACTGTACCATTGGTCCCTCAATACAGCCACCCATGTTGGTTTATAGAAAAAAAAACTGACACGGTTAGCTATACCACCGTTTGGCCTAGTGGTTTGGGCGTCGGCTTCTCCTGTGAGAAGAGAGGTCTGAGGTTCGAATCCAACTGGCGTGTACCAATGAGTTTTTTTTTCTGATTTGATAAAATTTACGTGCATACCTTCACCCACTGCTCCATGGTTCGGATTCCATGTACAAATATAGGTCCACCGGATTGACTGGAAGAAGTTGCCTAAGGCAATAAGCCAGCTCTTTGTATTAATATTATTACTAAGACTCGGTAGGCATTCATCTATCGCTAAAAGTTACATTTCACCTACTGCTATCCGCCAGATAAATTTTAGACGAAGGCGTTTAAATAGAGCCTCACTCTTAAATTAATTTTGAAATGTAGGTAATTGTAGCGCTTCGTGGCCTAGTAGTGCAGGCCTCTGTTGCGAGAGTCGTTGGTTCAATACCTGTCGGCGTGCACCGCTCTCGTTCTCATTCTGCTGAGTTTGACGAGCTGCATTTTCGCCACGATCGCTAGTTGCTCCATTGTTAGGTCTGCGTATGGGTTTTAGTTATTTTAGATTTTGTTCTAAACTTATTTATATATGTTATCTTATCACTAAACATGTTTTCCATGTAATTGGTTATACTTTATGCATATAAATAATGTATGTAGTTCATCATCATCATCAGCCTGTATCGGTCCACTGCTGGACATAGGCCTCTCCCAAGGCACGCCACCACACGCGGTCTTCCGCTCTTCTCATCCATCCACTCCCGGATACCTTTTTTAGTTATTAGTTTTTCAGTATGCAGTTACTTAAAAATTATTATTGTGATTGATTGTAGTTTTCTTCGACAAGTAAAAAATACATTTCAAATGGATTTAGTTTACTTTACATACTTACATATTAATGAGAGTGGAAGATGCGGCAGAGGTGGTGTCAGGATCGTGGCACGTGGAGATCCGTTGTCTCTGCCTACCCCACTGGGAACGCCTATTTCCGCCATAATATGGCGGAAATATATTATATTAGATGCAATGTAGATACGGATTAAATTAAATACGATTCCACGTAAAAGTGTATATTCTTTCCGTTCTTACCTTACTAGGTGGTCAACCGGCCCGGGTTGATACCACCGCACTGAATGAAAGTGCCCATTTATTATTGGTTCGCCTACATAATTGCCCTAATTTCTTATAAAATTGGTACTCAATAAATAATCATGTTTTGAATGTATTATTATTTTATCCATTTAATTACACATTTTTTGCAAAATTAAAACCTAAAATTGATATAAAAACAAACGATGTTTCCACCACCGGCGCGGCGGCGGCGCGGCGCGGCGGCGGGGCGAAATCAGGCTACCGATGGTCGGGCCCTATGGACAGAAACCTCCGGACTATACAGTACTCTTTTCTATTCTGTGCCTATACGCGCAGTGTCCAGCAGGGCTGCCTTCTGGATCTGGCCCTTGACCCAACCACTCAGCGAGAGAAAAGGTGGTCGTCGAGGCTCTTCACTATCAGCCCATGCGCCGAAACGACTATAGGCACAACGATCGTCGAGTCGACGGGCCACATTTTGGTCACATCGTGCTGCAGATCCAGATATTTTAACATCTTCTCTGCTTCCTTACTGACGTGGTTACCATCATGCGGCGCGGCGATATCGACGAGCGTTGCGCGCCTTGCAATGTATTATTATGTCTTTATTTACACATTTATAATATTTACATTAATTTTAAATATACAACGTTGAAAATACAAATATATACCTAAAATTAATATAAAAAAGTATAAACGGAGCTTCCACTACCGGCGGCGGGGCCAACCCAGGCTACCGATGGTCGGGTCCCAAAGAGTGTCGAGCAGGGCTGCCTTCTGGATCTAGCCCTTGACCCAACCACTCAGCGAGAGCCTCTTAAGGTGGTCATCGAGGCTCTTCGCTATCAGCCCATGCGCTGATACGACTATGGGCACAACGATAGTCGAGTCGACGGGCCATATTTTGGTAACCTCGTGCTGCAGATCCAGATACTTTAACATCTTTTCTGCTTTCTTACTGACGAGGTTACCATCATGTGGCACGGCGATATTGACGAGCGTTGCGCGCCTTGCAAAACTTGAAATGTCCTTGTCCATGGCAAGCGCATACTCATTATTGTTTATTGAGCATTCTTAAGACAGTAATACTGCACTCGAACTTGTCACAATTTGTTCTATCCGGTTCGATTACCACCACGAAGAATAACGGGCAAGAAACTTCGCAGGGACTTCGCAACTTCGCATTCGAAATTCAATTTACGGAATCTACCAACCAAACGTCAACATTACTTCACTCTGCGCGATAATAACGACATAATTATTTTCAAAATACGAGTACCCGATTGACTTAATCGCTCCCGTTTCGCCGTAAAACCGTTGGTATATTACCGCCATGCTCAGCTATAACATACTTCGCAGAAATTCGACCCGTTCCATGTGGGTGCGTCGATGCTGCTGACATCCTTTTACAATAACTTCTGCAAGTATGCACTAATGCAGTGTTTTGCAAGCTTTCTGAGACCTCTCTGAAGTGAATTTGGTGCTGGTTGACAACCAAAAAATATTTATGTAATTATTTCACATTCAAGATTCAAGATATTTCAGCCTCGGCAGTTCGCGAGGTTTAGCACACTGGGCGAGGGCGACATTGGATGGAAAGTCGCTACAATTTGAGCCTAGATTCCGTCTCACGTAAGAAGTTCCGCGGCAATAAGTGGAAGTGTAGAGTCCGTCTCATTTCCGCTGATTGCCGCGGGACTTCTTTCGTGAGACGAAGGTATGATAGGTACAAACATAACGGCGAAAGGAACTTTTAGATGAATCGCTCTTTACAAAAAATATTTATGTAATTATTTCACATTCAAGATTCAAGATATTTCAGCCTCGGCAGTTCGCGAGGTTTAGCACACTGGGCGAGGGCGACATTGGATGGAAAGTCGCTACAATTTGAGCCTAGATTCCGTCTCACGTAAGAAGTTCCGCGGCAATAAGTGGAAGTGTAGAGTCCGTCTCATTTCCGCTGATTGCCGCGGGACTTCTTTCGTGAGACGAAGGTATGATAGGTACAAACATAACGGCGAAAGGAACTTTTAGATGAATCGCTCTTTACCGCGGCTCAAATTGTGTCCGATATGTTGGTACCACCGTACTGGATGTACACTGTACAGCCTCGGCTGTGTTCTCTAATCCAGTATAGCCAGCAATCCAAAGGAAAGTCTCCGGTATGGCACTTACCTTCTCGGAGGTGATATTGGCCGGTCGGAGGATGTACTTTGGCCCGTCTGACACAGAAACCCATTTTTTTTTTTTTTTATGGAACCTGACACGGTTGGCTACATCACCTACAACATCCGTGATGTCAGCCCATAACACAGGGTGAACTAGGTGCCATGTCAGTGCTTCCCTTCATTTCATATCGGCTACCCTAAACTGGACGGAAAACACGAACTATTTACATAGCCGTTTCGACCGACGTTTCGTTCAGTGTGGTAGTACCAACCCGGCCGGGATAAACCCTACCACCTAGTAAGGTAAGAAGGGATACCCATACCGGATTACATTAAAAAAAATCCACGTAAAACTGTAGTTAGGTCCCTTCCCTTACCTTACTATAGTCCAGTTAAACCACCCTGAAGCCTACTAGTCATAAATCACTCCGACCAGTTTCCATTGAAGTCTCAGCCATAAAACTAGTTGTTTATTGTAGTGGCGTTTATTGCGACAAGTAGGTACCATGAAGGAATAATTTTAGATGTTTCACCAAATTACTGTACAGGCACTAGGAATATAACATTAACTGAACTGACCTACTACTCTACCTTTGTCAGCCTCGATAGCTCAGTGGTGCAGACAGTCAACTGTCGCTATTGAATGTTAAGCAACGCTGGGTGCGGTCAGTACTTGGATGGTTGACCGCTGACCGTTGGAGGCTGACCGAGGTTCGGATTCCTCGTAAAACTGTAGGTCCCTTCCCTCCTAATCTTACTTGGTGGTAGGGTTTAACCCGCCCGGGTTGGTACCACCGCACTGAATGAAAGGTCGGTCGAAACGGCTATGTAAATAGTTTGTATTTTCCGTCCAGTTCAGTGTAGCCGGCACGACCGAAGGGAAGCACTGACGTGGCACCAAGTTCACCTGGTGTTATGGGCTGACATCACGGATGTTGTAGGTGATGTAGCCAACCGTGTCAGTTTCCATAAAAAAAAAAAAAAACTGAACTGACCTACTACTAGTATTATACATACTATACATACATACTGCACCGCTAGTCGGTGCTTTCTTGGAGTGGTGGTGGTGAAAAAAACACTTTCAGACGATGCTAGGATGTAATCAAGATCCAAATTCAACACATCTTATAATTTACGCGTGTCGGCCTAAACTGAAAATTGTTTTCAAAGCCAAGCTCAAAATCCCTAGGTAGGTCCCTTCCCTTGCCCCTTACTAGGTGGTAGGCTCAAATTGTAGCCGACTGGGTTGGTACCACCGTACTGGATGTAAGATGCCCGCATAGCAGCCTCGGTTGTGTTCTCCTCTAGTCCAGTAAAGCCAGCAATCCAGGGAAGTCTCCGGTATGGCACCTACCTTCTCGGAGGTGATATTGGCTGGTCGGAGCATGCGCTTTAACCCCTCCAACTCAGCCACCCATACCGGATTACTTAAAAAAAAAAACATCAAAACAATAACAAGATGAAAACACTCCGGTTCGAAACATTGGAAAATCCCTATTTTTAAACGGTTTTATTTTTAATTTTGAATAGCATAGATTGTCTCTATGGCAAAAAGTATAAAATCTTGCGCTGGCTAACTGCCAGTGCAATACACACCACACGCCGTATCCCGACAATCTGGGTAAGCAGCGTAATCGGTGTTGTGCTACAAGTATTCTGATAAATTACAGCACAACACCGACCACCACGATTAGAAAATTATTCGGACAAGATAACTTAGATCAGGCAACAAGTAAGACCTGCTGCATGACTCGGTGGAAAGACCGCGCCAAGGTGAGAGGTTGCTAGTCTGTCGCCCTTATATGCACGGCATCTTGTCCTTATCCCTTAGTCGTCTTTTACGACATGCACGGGGAGAGATGCAGTGGGGCTATTCTTATTAAGTACAGCCATAGACGTATATTTCTCTATGAGTACACCCCACACAGTACTATCTCTTAGGAAAAACAGTTTTACTCCTTCTATGAGTACACCCCACACAGTACTATCTCTCAGGAAAAACAGTTTTACTCCTTTAGGAGTAATCGGCTCGTCTTGGTAACCACTGGCTCTAAAGCTTGCATTAACATTATGATCCGTATAGCGTGCCCAACTCCACTCGTCAGCCAAATTATGTAACGTCGGCAAAATCGTGAATAACTTCACGCTGATATCATATCGACGATGATCAATGAACTAACCGATTCGTCCATAGAATATAGAAAAATCAATATCATGGAATGGGTAGATTCAAATTCAAATTCAAATAATTTATTAAATAAAGAAACATGGTATACAACATAGAACAATTTGCGTAAAAATAAATTGAAAACATGTTCCCTTCACAGGATTGTTTAATTTTTGATGCTCAGATCGAGACACTGGATTTTCGTCTGTGACGTCTCGAATATAGATAGATAGATAGATAGATAGATAAATTGTTATTCTTATATGCCGCGCGTACAAATAAGTACTATGGGCCATTCAAAAGAACATTACTGAGGCCATTTTAGGAAAAACAATTCAATACATACATACATACATATCACACGCGGTATCCCGACAATCGGGGTGAGCAGAGTAATCGGTGTTGTGCTGCTAGAATTCTAAAATTCAATATCATATTTATTTCTCTCAGACTAGCGGGTTAATAGCCTTTCCCCAGCGACGTTAAGTCCGCCTCGAAGTCGGATTGGCACCTCCTCGGGGGTGAAATAGGCTGCGCCTGAGGCATCGATCTCGGGGCACAGCCATCCAGTTCGGAAGCAATAAAAAAATAAGACGATTTGTTTTCACAAGATTAGAAATACCTACTAAACTGGTAATTTTTCATATTTAATTTTTTTTTTTTTATGGAAACTGACACGGTTGGCTACATCACCTACAACATCCGTGATGTCAGCCCATAACACCGGGTGAACTAGGTGCCATGTCAGTGCTTCCCCCTTTGATCGTGCCGGCTACACTGAACTGGTCGGAAAACACAAACTATTTACATAGCCGTTTAGACCGACGTGAAATTAAAAAAAAATATATATTTCTCGAATAATCTCCATAAGTACCAAATTGGTTTTATAAAAAATTTCTTTTTTAATGTTCTTGAAAAATGGCGCGACAGATCCTGGGAACAGAGAAAATCAAAACGCTCACTCAAGTATATAGGAGCAGCAGGGTAGTTTAGTGTGCGGAAGTGAAGAGAGAGGTCGTGGCTATTCTTGCGACTTCGAATATCGAGCCATTGTAAGCGTGCGCGATATTCGAAGTCGCCGGAATAGCCACGTCCTCTCTCTTCAAATAGTGCCGCTTCTGTTCAATGTAAAATGTTCTGTGCATCTGTCGGCGAATGATTGTTCTTTCAGTCGAATGCATTAATTTTAATCGCAAGACCATAGTCTGTCGCAAGTCTACCATTTGTTCAATTGGCAGATCCAAATACCTAATTAACGGGTTATCGATGAACATAGCTCATTGGTGCGCATCAGGTTTCGAACCTTTTACCTCGAGCATCACGGGTCGCCATTTCAAAAGAGAATAGAATAGCATGACGGGTGAAGGAAAAAAACCGCACTGTAAATTACAGCACACAGGGAAGTCTCCGGTATGGCACCTACCTTCTCGGAGGTCATATTGGCTGGTCGGAGCATGAGCTTTGGCCCCTCCGACACAGCCACCCATACCAGATTAGTTAAAAAAAACTTTCGCGTTTAAAATAAGTGAGATGAGATGATAACTAAACTAAGCACAGCCGACAGTAGTTTGAGTTAGTTAGTTTGAGAGAAAACAACTAAACACTCCTATTAAATTCGTTGTAACTATTTACAATGGTGACATAACATTTCTAAAGGCAATAATAGCAATAGTCAATAGTGGTTTATCACACTTATGCACTTACATAATAATATAGATAATCCGATGAGGAGTTTCCTCCAAGCACGCAGAGACATTTAATTGTTTGCTTTATTCATTTCTCGGATGGAATGGAAACATCTTTGTTAGCCAGCATTGATTTTATAACCCTGTCGGGACAGATAGACCACTCCATATAACAAATTTGGTAACGTTGTAAATCGTAAAACCAACAGAGGGCGTTAATAATTTTTCTTGATGTTGTCGTAAAACAAACAGGTGGCGTTAATGTTTGTTAATACTTCTATACTAAGGGCGCTATCTAGTTGAAATACAACATGTATCTAGGTACCTTTAATTGTCACTAGGCTGTAGAATTACTGCTACTAGACAAAAGATGGCGCTTTCATTTATATTTATAAAGAACATTATTTATGTAAATTCCAAAATTTTTAATTATATTTGAATAATAAAATTATGACAATTTACAATTAAACTAACACAAGAAGTGTTAGTTTAATTGTCATAATCAAATTAAATAAAATAAAAAAATGTTTTGAAAATTATTTGGTATACGGAACAAAATATTATTATGATTGTAATTTCCTGTTTGTGCGCTTTTAATAGATAGATCCACACAGAGCACGGAATACCCCCGCGCGCGCGCGCGCGGTATTCCGTGCTCTGTGGATAGAACGTATTTATTTAGTTGAACAGTTAAACAAATACTCGTCACTCTTCATTCTAATAATGTCAGCATTGTATGTAAAAAAAAATATGAAAACTGCCTTAAAAAATTTATGAAATTAAAAAAATCGAACCCTAGAGTTGAAGGCGGTGCTAAAGAAGGCTACACAAATCACAAAGGATATCATCCACGCATGTTTTCTTTCATGTATCATTTTTGCTTGCTTTAGCACCGCCTTCAACTCTAGGGTTCGATTTTTTTTATTTCATACATTTTTGAAGGCGGTTTTTATATATTTTTTTAAATAGTTTTTTATTTCACAGTTTTTTTTGGAATTTTTTGCTATTAATGTACTCGGCGGAATCGCTCGACCTTCGGCCTCGCGATTCCGCCTCGCTTTCCAATCTGATCTCGACCAAATTAAAATGGAACCACGTCATGGTTATCCCCTTTCAAACAAAAAAAAAGAATTTTCAAAATCGGCCCACAATAATTGACGGAGTAATCGCGTAACAAACATCCAAAAAAAGAAAACATACCGTCGAATTGAGAATCTCCTAGGTCTAAAGTAAATTGCTCGTGATGACAAATTCAACGAGCCCAAACACGATGGGTTTATCATGTGTAGTTTAGGAGTTCCTATGGCCACCTTCCGTCTCCATCATCAGACCAGCTCGATGGTACTCGTACTCGTATTATAATATATTAAACGCATCTGGCCGGTCGGAAAAGATTTCAAATTTAGAATATTCATGAAACAAGGGTCCGAATATGAATGACAATATCGATTCATGTATTTCAATACAATGACAGAGAAAATTTCAAAATATTAGGTACCTATTCTACCTATTTAATACTTTTTAGTTCTAGTTTATTTTTTTTAAGTCGGTTTTATATTTTTAAAACAATATTACATAAAAAACAATAATCGAAATCGAATAATCGAAATCGGTTGAAGTGGTACAGAATTATTCGCCATGTGTCAAACTGCAAATTGCTGAAAAAGCCCACATCACAAAAGTTTTGCTGAAGGTAACCACACACCAATAGTATTTTGTTGCTTTTTCATAAACCGCTCAATCAATTTCAATAAAATTTCAATGGGAGCACCTCTGAAGTATGACCTACCAAACAAAAAAAGAATTTTCAAAATCAGCCCACAATTAACACGTTGAACGCCATACGACCCACCGGTGGGCCTAGCGTACTTTTCGGTTCGGGCCAAGCCAAACTCATTATATCCGTAATTTTCATCAACTTGAGATTTTCATCACAAAGTTTATAAAATGCGGTAATTTGTAAGGAAAATAAAAATTTGCGACTTTTACCGTCTAATTTTCGAGATATAGCAGAAGGCTCACGGGTGGATCGTGTGGCCTCCTATGAAGGATTTGTATTTTTCTGTTGGCTGGGGCCGCGGGGTCACGCCGCGGCCCACCCGTTGCGCGCGCGCCGCGGACGCAGCGATCAATCCCGGTCCGGCTGCGTCGACAATTGAGGATGTTTTACGCTTTTCTCGCCAAAAATGATTATTTTGAAGATTTCGAGTTAACACAAGAAGCGCTAACGCAGTTAGAAAACATCGAGATAGATCTTCTGAACCGTAGTTTCGGAATAGATTCTATGAAGACGTAGTTCAACCAACGAAAAGAAGATGCTGTCGAATTCTTTTGTCGGAGAGTGAGGATAGCGACTATGAAATGCATATAGAAAGACGGAAGAGAATGAAACACACTCTGGAAAGGAAAGAGGGATTGGCCAGAAAAGTGAGAAGAACATGTCACCAATGTTATGCAAAGAACGTACCAATAATGGGTAGCAAACAGGCTAAAACCAAGTCGAAAAAAGTATCCACTTATTGCCAAAGCAGCCCAACTAAACCATTCCTTTGTTTGCCTTGTTTTAACATGACTCACGGATAATTCTTTATTGTTTATGGTTAAACCCTTTGAAGAAGTGTGATAATGTTGTGATTGTTCAATTTCATAAATATTTTGTTTTGTTCAATTTCATAAATTATTTTCGTAATAAATAATGTCTTCTTATTTGGCAATGAAGAAAATTTTATGTTCATTTTTATTTTGACGAATATTTTCTTATTATTTTCTGGTTTTATTAATTCTATTAATACAAATATTATTTTCTACCTTATCGTTAAGAGCAGCCCTAGCATCGTTACAATTAACTTAATAAAAAACTACAAGTTTCTATTGGATTTGAAAACCACGCCGTCCGCTTCGACTACAAGGCCATGCGGCTCACTTCCATATTGGCTTTGTAGCTGCGCTCTGTGGCTTGTAGGAAGCGTTTACGTAGGCCCTCTCACGCGGCTCACCGGTGACCCCCATGCCCTGAATGGTTCAGTAAGGAAAGGCTCACCGGTGAGCGGTGAGCCCCGTGGCCCAAACGGAAATACTGGATTTTTCATGTGGCGTTGAACGTGTAAGATTGTAATTTCCTGTTTGCGGTTTTACTCCGGTCCAAAGAATTTACAAACTCTTTGGTTGTACTTGGGTTGTACCTAGCTCCGCTTATTTGTTGTTATATCCGCTATAGTAACACATATTCTGTGAAAATTTCAACGGGCTTCCTATTACGGTTCAAGAGATACAGCCCTCGGATAGACAAACGGACGGACGGACAGACAGACTGCGGAGGCTTAGTAATAGGCTTTCGTACAGGGATACGGAAACCTAAAAATAAGGGGTGAAATAGGGGTGAAAGTTTTTGTATGGGGAATCCATGATTTCTCTAGGTAAGGATATGAAAATTTATTATCTAGGCTTTTGGCACAGATTACTCAATAGTTACTGCTTTTGGTAAGAAATAATGAATAATGGTCAGGAAGAGGAAGGGGGAGAGAAAAGAAGGGGGAGTGGGTGGGAGGTACGTTTGTCAGCCTGGGTAGCTCAGTGGTGCAGGCAACCCTGGGCGCGGTCAACACTTGGATGGGTGACCGCTCGACCATTTGAGGCTGACCGTGGTTCGGATTCCACGTAAAACTGTAGCACCCTTCCCTTCTTACCTTACTAGGGTTGGTACCACCGCACTGAATAAAACGTATGTCGAAACGGCTATGTAAATCAAAGAGATTTGATGTAAATAGTTTTTTCGTTTTTTTTCGTCCAGTTCAGTATAGCCGGCACGACATGTCCGACATCACGGATGTTGTAGGTGATGTATCCAACCATGTCAGTTTCCATAAAAAAAAGAAGAAGAGGAGGAGAGGTATGGAGGGAGGAAGGGTTAGTGAATGAGGGTAGGTGTGGGGGAGGGAGGTAGTAGAGGGAACGAGGAGGAATGGATATCGAGGGAGTGAGAGGTTGAAAGGGGGAAGGGGCGGGGTAAGAGGGGGTTGCGGACAGGATGAGGGGTAGTAGGGGAGGAATGGAATGCGAGGGTGATGGGAAGGAGGGGCGACATGAGGGGAGGAAGGGAAGTAGGGAGAGAGGGAGGGAATGGGCGAAAGGGAAGGTGGCAAAGAGGGGGTCCGTGAAGGGTGAGGGGAAGGAGGGGAGGAAGGCGGGATCGAGGAGAGAAGACCGGGAGAGAGGTGAGTGAGAGATGGGCGAGGAAGGAATCCCTTCCTTCCTCCCGAAAAAGATAGAGAATATAAGAGAAGCGATGGTTTATTATCAATTTTGCATTTAAATCAGATTTACTATTTTTTTATTTTATTCGTTGTCGTGTCGTCGTCGGTAAAATCTACAATTTTACAATTTTATATAAAATATCATTGACTTATATATTCTGTAAAGCTTATCACAAATACATTAAACCCACCCTCTTTTAATCTCTTTGGTATAACACCACCAGCAGCATCGTAGATGGAAAAAATAGCCCTGGACTCAACTTTTTTTAATTCGGTGCCTGGACTCCCTACTTCATACTCAAAGACATTTTGTTCATACTTCAACTATTACTAAAACGAGACACCGCGATTATGGTAGTGTGCGTATCGCGTGAATACAGAACCGACCGTCTCAAGAGATCGCATCGATATTGTGTCATCCTTTTTCCACGCGCAGTAACCCGTATCGCTTGCCTGCACGCTCCACGCAAACATTTGCGTGTTCCAAAACAAGCGAACGTCGCGCGTCGATCGATAAATTACCGCAACGGCTAAAAACTATGGAGGTGGCTTTTTACTTTCGAGCGACTGTAAGGAGAAAGGAAGTATTGTGATCGTCCAAAATGTCGAAGTTGAGAATGCGACTGATTTTTTTTTTTTTTATTGAAACTGACACGGTTGGCTACATCACCTACAACATCCGTGATGTCAGCCCATAACACCGGGTGAACTTGGTGCCACGTCAGTGCTTCCCTTCGGTCGTGCCGACTACACTGAACTGGACGGAAAACACAAACTATTTACATAGCCGTTTGGACCGACCTTTCATTCAGTGCGGTGGTATCAACCCGGGCGGGTTAAACCCTACCACCTAGTAATATAAGAAGGGGGTCATATCCCTTAGTCGCCTTTTACGACATACACGGGGAGAGATGCAGTGGGGCTATTCTTTTAAAGTACCGGCCCCACACAGTACAGATTTGGGCTATATATCTGTCAACGATCCCAAAAAAGTGGTTTTGAGAAACATGTATGTGTGTGTGTGTGTGTGTGTGTGTCCGTCCAGCGACCTTGTGCCTAAACTGCTCAACCGATTTCGTTCAAAATTCGTATTTAGTAGTTTGAAATGATAATCTAGGGGTACCTTTTTTAGTTTTTTTTAATTAAAAAAAATAAGGGTAGCTGTCATACAAATTATTTCGTTGAGGTCGATTTTCATAAAAATGGCTAACGATTTTTATTATTGTATGTCTTTATTATCACATTTTCATTCTATAATATTGATATTAATTATTTATACATTTATACATATTCAATATAAAAATATACAAAATTAATACAAACATATAAAAACAAAAACGGCATTACCGCCGGCGGCGGGAGACAGGCCTCCAAGCGCGCCGACGGGTGCAGGCCGTGGCTACGGAGCTGTCCGGGACGACGCGAGGCAAGCTACGAGCGATAGGTGGTGGTACTAGACACGTAGGCCACCACCACCCCCATCTCGGAGAGCTCCGTATCCGTCGGTCTGCTGGGCGACGACACGCAGCCATTTCATCTAACATGATTGTCGCGCGTGTGTCACCGTTGCGCACTTTGCCGCCACACCGGTAGCGGGGGCTGTAGACGGAGCATGGAGCCCCGATAGCCCCAAGCAGACCGGTTATATGTAGCGGACGCCGTCGTCCCGTCGTGGTTGGTGTGGCGGAAGCGCGACGTTGTTCGTCGTCGTCGCCGGCAAACGTCGGCGATGGAGCGACGAACCTTGGTGATGGGCGTGCGCTGGTCGTTCAAGAAGTGGCAGTTATCGTCACTGGACCCGGGGAAACCGCGAAGAGGGCGAGGCGGTGTTGGTCAGACGCGCGCCGACGCGCGGCGCAGCGGCGGTGGCATATGATGCGACGGCGGCGGCAGCGGCGCGCAGCATGCAGCGTCTGATGCCCTCTTCAGGCTCGGCAGTAGTAGGTGGCCGGCCGTGTCCCCGGTAGTCCTCTGCCTGGGCTGTCAGCTGTCAAGCCGGCGAGCGGTGTTGGGATGCCGAGCAGCAGCGGTGGTGGTGGCCGCACGGTGGTCCCATGCAATAGCGGCAGCTGTGCCGCTGGTCCTGGTTTTGCATCTGGCGCAAGCTCGCCTTTTTTCCTCCTCACACTAAATTTATGAAATTTTCGGATGAGAGAAGAAAATTTTTATGACCTGTCATTTTGACAGCTTTTCTTCTTTTTTTATTATTATATTTAATCCATCGTGTTTGTTTCCGTTTTCAAAGGTGGTGAGGTAAAAAAATATAATTTTAAAGAAGGTATCTCCACTTTATCCTAACCGCACGCGCGTATTTGAATTGCACGCAGGTTTGGTTGGTGGGTATTTGGCAAAGACATTAAACTCACCCTCTTGGTATTTGGCAACTAAAAATATAATAAGAAATAGGCATGCCATCTATAGACAAATAGGACAACTTAACTTTGGTCTGACATCTATGATGCAGAAGCGGCGAAATTATACATTTTATCCGCCAAGCTCACGGACTGACAAAACATGAAAATATTTATTGGAAAAAAGATGAAAACCTTAAAATACACTATTTTGAAATTTCTACTTAATATAAAATAATCTTTAAATTTAACTATGCTGTTCCCACTTAGCATCGTTCTATAATTAGCAGATTTAAAAATATAATAATTATTTAATTCAAATTCGATACTCCTGGCGCCATCTTAGGACATAATTGAAGACTAATTTCATGTTACCTTTAAAACATCGCTGACGGTACATCTGACTCCCCCTATAAAATCAATGTTAGCCAGTAATGTCATTATAATGATATGGCAAATATTCAATAACGAAATACTCGTATTAAAGCAATTTTAACCATTATTTTATTACGGCTATTGAATCTGGTCAGTGTACAGTGAACAAAACATGGTATCATATATGAAAAAAAAATACAGTGGAATAATTTAGATATTCGGTCAAATAATTTATCGGGCACGAATATTTGGAGCTTTTGGGACGGATCAAAACTAGCAAAAGAAAAATAAAAGCCTTTTCAAAAACAATCCTACTATGCTTTCAAATTAAAATATATTTTTATTTCGTTTTCAAATTATTTCTTACACTTAAATTGTTAGATGTATGCGTAGATTGTGACCACCCTAGTGTGCCTTGATACCAAATGGACGAATATAAATATGAATATGAAAATACGAAACATTAAACAAAACGCAAACTAAACCAAATCTCGGGGTAGGAGTCGTTTCGCACTCCTGCCCCTGTTATTTAAACGTGAAATCACGGCAATGACGAACATAAAATCTCTTTGAATCACGTTGACACATTGAGAATGCATGTATGTATGTTGATAAACAATTAATGTCAAATAATATCAAAAAATGTGGTTACGCTTGAAACGAATTGAAAAAAATCGTCTAACTTTGATGACTCACTGTGCCTGAAAATATATTTTTTTTATTATTGTTCTATTTGCCTCACCTTCCTCATTTTGCTGATAAAATATGTGTTTTGTTACTTAGAAACTAAGCATTGATCATTTTCCCGGTACATGTTTCGTGTCGGTGATGTCTTATTTTAGCTTACATGCATCCCACCTTGTACTATACAGTAAGACGTGATTCCACGTTAATATTAAATAGTGAAATTAAATTAAAATACTAAAATGCGGTTTAAACATTTCTCATATGAAATTGACACAGGTTCAAACAAAACGACGGATAAAACAGAACAAGATCATGCAACACGTGACTGTACCATGGCACAACTCCAGGTGAAGGTCAGAGCAATTTCGCATCTTCCATCCCACAAGTACAGAGATTTAATAAGCGGCATCAGGTGCCTACTCAATGAACATTACGTAGAGCTAGTTTATAGGTTAGTTGCCTATAAACCTGGGCGAAATATCTTCGGAATCTCATTATGGCATCGTAACATTGAAATTCCATTAAACGCAAGACGAAAATACATGCGATTATTACATAGTATTTAGCAGGATAAATGCTGTGGAAATGCGCGCGTTGAGGCGTATGTATGTGTGGAGTTACAATGAAAGATTAGATTGAATGAAAGGTCGGTCGAAACGGCTATGTAAATAGTTTGTGTTTTCCGTCCAGTTCAGTGTAGCCGGCACGACCGAAGGGAAGCACTGACGTGGCACCAAGTTCACCCGGTGTTATGGGCTGACATCACGGATGTTGTAGGTGATGTAGCCAACCGTGTCAGTGTTCATAAAAAAAAATTGAGAAATAGTATAGTGCGAGAGCGCTGTGGTCTGAAAGAAGATATTATAAATATCTTTACTGAGAAAAATGTTATGATTTTACTTTAATTTTACTTTAAAAGAATAGCCCCACTGCATCTCTCCCCGTCTATGTCGTAAAAGGCGACTAAGGGATATGACTCCCTTCTTATATTACTAGGTGGTAGGGTTTAACCCGCCCGGGTTGAGACCACCGCACTGAATGAAAGGTCGGCCGAAACGGCTATGTAAATAGTTTGTGTTTTCCATCCAGTTCAGTGTAGCCGGCACGACCGACGGGAAGCACTGACGTGGCACCAAGTTCACACGGTGTTATGGGCTGACATCACGGATGTTGTAGGTGACGTAGCCAACCGGGTCAGTTACCATAAAAAAAATGAAGAAAAATATGCTTCTTCGTCCAATACAGGAATATGAATAAAATATCAATAATATTGAAGTGTGGCACAGGAAACGTAAACTACAATATCTTGTTGCTATGTACTTAAAACTAAATTTGCAATAAAGATGTATGAATAATAAAAATAATAATAAAAAATGTTAAATAAAGTTTATAAGATAAGCAGCTATTATGAAAACTATATGAACAAAGATCTTTGCTGAGAGCGAAAGGACGCACATGCCAATCAAACGTCTTACGACGTCGATATTGACTACAGTAGGAGCAGCTTGATCGTAGCACGACGACGACGCGTCGCGTCGCGACGAACTCTCTTGCGTCACCCGTGCGTGGAGACGGCATCTACGACTCGATTCCAAGCTAGATAGCCATAATGTTGTAGACGGCCATGTCACAGCCCATGTCATTGTCAGCCTCGGTAGCTCAGTGGTGCGCGTGCGGTCGGTCGACTGTCGCTGAGCGCGGTCAGTACTTGGATGGGTAACCGCTCGACCGTAGGAGGCTGACCGTGGTTCGGATTCCACGTTAAACTGTAGGTCCCTTCCCTTATTACCTTACTAGGTGATAGGGTTTACCCCGCCCGGGATGGTACCACCGCACTGAGCGAAACGGCGGTCGAAAACGCTATGTAAATAGTTCGTGTTTTCCGTCCAGTTCAGTGTAGCCGACATGAAATGAACGGAGGCACTGACATGGCACCTAGCTCACCCGGAGTTATGGGCTTATGGTGTATGTAACCAACCGTGCCGGTTTCCATAAAAAAAAATCAATGTGAAGGCACTTCTAGTATTTAGTACGGTGATCGCAACGCAGTGCATTTAATATTGTTGAAACTTGGAATCGACCTGCTAGGCTCGCTCGACTGTCGAGGGCATTTTCTTCGACATGATAACATATTAAGTCGCTTGTTCATCGTAGTGTATGTTATGAAATCGAGGCTGTGTGACAACGCCGCTAGGGATGATGTCATCAGTAAAGTGTGGAGCGGGAAACCGCGGAATAAATGCCTCTGAGCGGAAACAATCTTGAATGTTGGATGCGTAACATTTCTCCTGGCAGAGAAAGCAAAGATAATAATTGATAGATACTAAGAACTTGCTAATTAAGAGCAATTCTAATTTTGTTATTACATTTATTCATTAAACCATTGCCGCAGGCAAAAAGGTACTATTTACTAACTCTGAACAACTCTAACTCTTGTACCGTGTGGGGCCGGTACTTTAAAAGAATAGCCCCACTGCTCCTCTCCCCGTGTATGTCGTAAAAGGCGACTAAGGGATATGACTCCCTTCTTATATTACTAGGTGGTAGGGTTTAACCCGCCCGGGTTGGTACCACCGCACTGAATGAAAGGTCGGTCGAAACGGCTATGTAAATAGTTTATGTTTTCCGTCCAGTTCAGTGTAGCCAGCACGACCGAAGGGAAGCACTGACGTGGCACCAAGTTCACCCGTTGTTATGGGCTGACATCACGGAGGTTGTAGGTGATGTAGCCAACCGTGTCAGTTTCCATAAAAAAAATTTTTTATTGTTTTTATAACCTTTTTTCTTAAAAAAAATTGTTTATGGATACTTGTTGGTTGGCTACATCACACATCCGTGACATTTTTTTATTTTTTTATGCAAACTGACACGGTTGGCTACATCACCTACAACATCGGTGATGTCAGCCCATAACACCGGGTGAACTTGGTGCCACGTCAGTGCTTCCCTTCGGTCGTGCCGGCTACACTGAACTGGACGGAAAACACAAACTATTTACATACTCGTTTCGACCGACCTTTCATTCAGTGCGGTGGTATCGACCCGGGCGGGTTAAACCCTACCACCTAGTAATATAAGAAGGGAGTCATATCCCTTAGTCGCCTTTTACGACATACACGGGGAGAGATGCAGTGGGGCTATTCTTTTAAAGTACCGGCCTCACACGGTACATATGACGTAGGAAGCTGGAGTGTGAAACATCAATAGTGCACTGATTGTTAGCTGTGCGCATAAAACACTGGGCAGGCTAACCGCAAAAAAGGTAAGGGAAGAAATCTACAGTCTATCTAAATGGTTTTGGCGGGTGGTCGGAGGCGAGGCGGTTCTGGCTCAGACTCTTGATCTCAAAGTACGAGGTTTGATTTCGGCCGACACGCGCCAATTACTTTTTTCTTTTTTATTACAAGAAAAAAGTTAATTACAAGAACCGGCCAAGTGCGAGTCGAACTCGCGCACCGAGGGTTCCGTATCGCAATATCATGGTCAGCGCCACTCACGCCATCTATGGATTAGTTAAAATGTTTCATACTCCTTTCGGTAGATGACGCGCATACACTTTTTAGTTTCTTGTACATGGGGACCCCGTGAACTTTTTACTTTTTCTTATTTTTATTATTTGTTGTTATATCGGCCATAATAACACATATTCTGTGAAAATTTCTACGAGCTACCTATTACGGTTTAAGAGATACAGCCCTCGGACAGACGGACAGACAGACAGACGGCGTAGGCTTAGTAATAGGATCCCGTACGACGGATACGGAACCCTAAAAATCGGTCAAGGTTAGGGGCTGGGTAAGCATTAGCCCTGAAAGACGATTTTGTATAGAGAAAAATCCTCACGTGACTTACCTCTGTCTGCTCATAAAGAAATTAAAGAGCCTCAGCATTACAAATTGGCAGCTTAACCAAACAGTACGTAAGTATGTCCCGATCGACGGATACGGGAACCCTAAAAATCGGTTAAGGTTTAGGGGCTGCTGGGAAAGCACAAGCCCCGAAAAACGATTTTGTATGGAGAAAAATAATCACATGACTTACCTCTGTCTGCTCTTAAAGAATTAAAGAGCCTCAGCATTACAAGCTGGCAGCTTAACCAAACAGTACGTAAATATGGCCCGAACGACGGATACGGGAACCCTAAAAATCGGTCAAGGTTTAGGGGCTGGGAAAGCATAAGCCCCGAAAAACGATTTTGTATGGAGAAAAATAATCACATGACTTACCTCTATCTGCTCAATAAAGAATTAAAGAGCCTCAGCATTACAAGCTGGCAGCTTAACCAAACAGTACGTAAGTATGTCCCGAACGACGGATACGGGAACCCTAATAATCGGTCAAGGTTTATGGGCTGGGAAAGCATAAGCCCCAAAAAACGATTTTGTATGGAGAAAAATAATCACATGACTTACCTCTGTCTGCTCTTAAAGAATTAAAGAGCCTCAGCGTTACAAGCTGGCAGCTTAACCAAACAGTACGTAAGTATGTCCCGAACGACGGATACGGGAACCCTAACAATCGGTCAAGGTTTATGGGCTGGGAAAGCATAAGCCCCAAAAAACGATTTTGTATGGAGAAAAATAATCACATGACTTACCTCTGTCTGCTTTTAAAGAATTAAAGAGCCTCAGCGTTACAAGCTGGCAGCTTAACCAAACAGTACGTAAGTATGTACCGAGCGACGGATACGGGATCCCTAAAAATCGGTCAAGGTTTAGGGGCTGGGAAAGCATAAGCCCCAAAAAACGATTTTGTATGAAGAAAAATAATCACATGACTTACCTCTGTCTGCTCTTAAAGAATTAAAGAGCCGCAGCATTACAAGCTGGCAGCTTAACCAAACAGTACGTAAGTATGTCCCGAGCGACGGATAAGGGAACCCTAAAAATCGGTCAAGGTTTAGGGGAAAGCATAAGCCCCGAAAAACGATTTTATATGGAGCAAAATAATCACATGACTTACCTCTGTCTGCCTACTCTAAAGAATTAAAGAGCCTCAGCATTACAAGCTGGCAGCTTAACCAAATAGTACGTTAGTATGTGGTCCATGGCGCGGTCTCTATTCATATGTCTCGGCATCGTCAAGGGGCATTGTTCTCTTCTCCTGGCTGGACGTCTCGACGAACGTTCAATAGCTGACGTCTTGCCGCGGGCAGTGAAAGCATAGACGGAGCTGTCTAATGGGCGTGAACTCCACCAATGGGACACCAAACTGAGCCACAAATAATGTTAAACTGATAACTCGCATGTATAGAAAAGAATATTATATTGATTTATCTTAAATACAGGTCATGTTAACTTTTTTTTTTTTATAAACTCACCTTAAATTTTTTTTTATGGAAACTGGCACGGTTTCCTCCATCACTCACCTACACCCGTGATGTCATGTCAGCCCGTAACATCTTTGTGAACTAGGCTCCATGTCAGTGCTTCCCTTCGGCCGTGCAGGCTACAATATGAACTGGACGGAAAACCCGAACTATTTACATAGCCGTTTCGACCGACTTTTCATTCAGTGCGGTGGTGAAATAGTATGTAAATAATATCGTTTTTTTTGCGTCTAGTAAAACTGATAATTTGACATTTGGAGGCGTTTACTGATATTCTGTTGAGTTCGAAATATATGTATGAATACATACTTATAATGTCTTAAACTTGTTTTTTTTTAAAGGAAAATGTAATATCTTGCTTCGTTACACCTTCGAGTAGGTATAACGACGCCCATGGACATTCTATGATGCACGGGGATTGCGAATGCCGTGCCGGCACAGGAGCCTTTTCACACCCCATTTCAAAAAAAAGCTCTACGTGGAAAGAAATAGATGGATAGGGAGTGCGTTCCAGATTTTCCCAGTCCTTTGAATGAATGACCTACAGAACCGGTTGGTGCACCGTGGTCAACTAGTACTCCATATATTCAAACATATACATACAATCACCAAAAGTCAGTCTGTGGCCATAACCTTTCACGCATGGTGTTAGCATCTTATATCATAATAACTAGCTTTTTCCGGCGGCTGCGCTCGCGGTAAACTCGGTTTAATAGCAAATCTGATTTGAACGATAAATGATAATAAAAGATCGCTTCTCGTATATTCTCTCTCTTCCCCTCCCTTCCTCCCCCCGAATTCCCCTCCCTCTCTCCCCTCAATTCCCCTCCCTCCCCCTCCTTACCTCCCACTTCCCCCTCCCTCCCTCGCCTCCTCCCCTCCCATCCCGTCCCCTCCGTCCTTCTCTCCCCTCCCCATCCGGTACTACCATTCGACACTAAATTCCGTTCACACTATACTTTCTTTGATACTGCTCAGCCCTGTTGCTATTTATCGTGATGGTATATAACCTATAGGCCGCCTCAAGAACGACTCTTTACATTGGTGCAAACCGGATCCAAATCTGTTCAGTGGTTCCGGAGTTTACGTCAAACATACATACAGACAGACGTTCCCTTTTATAAGAAGTAGAGATACAGATAGAGAAGAGATAGAGATAGAGATTTGCACCGATTCCAAATAAATGCACCTTCGGCGGAAACTTCTCTTCTAATAAGTAAGTAGTACACGCCCCGGCACCTATCTTGGCCTCTGTGCGAGAGGGACGGCGTTATACGCATGCGATCGTTGGTATAACGCTGTCCCGCTCGCACAGAGGCCAAGTTACGTGCCGGGGCGTATAAGTACTTTAAGTACCATGACAGCTGTCATAGATATAATGCTCCCTCTATTTGGTACACGTTACCACTCTGAACGCTAAGCGACCCCGCATCGTAAGCCATAGTATAAGGAACTTACTATGCCATTGTTTCGGGATTGCGAATAATTATTTCTAGATTTTATAAAATTCATCGTCTGCGTTACTTATGTCTGTTTGAAAAAAAAAAAAAAGTTTTTTATGGAAACTGACACGGTTGTCTGCACACCTACAACATCCGTGATGTCAGCCCATAACACCGGGTGAACTAGGTGCCATGTCAGTGCTTCCCTTCATTTTGTGTCGGCTACACTGAACTGGACGGAAAACACGAACTATTTACATAGCCGTTTCGACCAACGTTTCTTTCAGTGCGGTGGTATCAACCCGGGCGGGATAAACCCTACCACCTAGTAAGGTAAGAATGAAAGGGACCTACAGTTTTACGTGGAATCCGAACCACGGTTAGCCTCTACCGGTCGAGCGGCTACCCATCCAAGTACTTACCGCGTGACCGCACCACTGAGCTACCGAGGCTGAAAAAGTACATGGTAGGTGGTAGGTGCCATACCGGATACTTCCGATTTGGATTGTTTGCTGTACTGGACTAGAGGAGAACACAGCCTACACCATCTTACATCCAGTACGGTGGTATCAATCCAGTTGGTTACAATTTGAGCCTACCACCTAGTAAGAGGCAAAGGAATGAGTAATGAATGAGTATGAGGCATGACTCAGCTCTATCTAGGGGCAACTTCTCGCAAATTATGTAGGTGTGGATTTCATAGTAACACACTCTTAATAAAAATGTTAAACAGGGAAAATTGTGTCAAATGTGATAAATTTCATTATAATATAGGTATTGTTCAAATATTATAATTTTTTTATAATTTTTTATATTATTATCGTTTCTTGTGTGTATATGCGTTTTGCTTTGAAATGTCTAAATGACTGTGAACAGCCTAGTAAATATGGACATCCGTCTATTTCTGACGTGAAACAAAAACCTTATTAGACTTATTATAGAAAAAATGCCAGGTCACGTTTTGGCCAGACGCTGGAAAACAGGTGTACATCTTTTAGACCGACTGCAAAAAATTTGTAAAATATTCGAATTTTTTGTGCATTCTTCTCTACCATTAGACAATTTATTATTCAAACAGTGTCTATGGCAGCAGACAAGATGTGTCTGTTGAAATTATCTTAGTTCGAAATATATGAATTCCTACTTAGTTATAGTCTTCTACTTTCTTTTTAAAGGAAAGCGTTTAGTCATGATAATATTATGTTTCAAATATTTTTTTTAATATTTAATTTTATTATACCTAGTTTCTTGTGTGTATACGCGTTTTGCTTCGAAATTTCTAAATGACTGTGAAGTTCACGCTGTGAACAGCCTATAGTAAATGGACTGCAAAATATTTTTAAATTATTTGAATTTTTTGTGCGCATTCTTCTCTACCATTAGACAATTCAGTGTCGGTCTATGATTCGTTAGCTATGCGAATATGCCCTTTTTAACCCTCTTTTGCGAATATGCCCTTTTTAATCTGAAATTAGGTTATGGGTTCAAAATGTTGCTAGATATAAAGTGTGATAATAGCTATGAAATCTTTGTACTTAAATTTTGCTACCCCTAAAATAATTATGTTCAGATTTTCATAACCTTGATAATATAATATTAAATTTCTTATACGCGCACGAGTACATACTAATGAAGGTAGGTCAGTGTACGTCCAACCAATTGACCTCAATACATCTTCATCAATTTTTTCAACTTATAGCTTTTTATAAGAACTAATTGGACAAATTACCTATCAAGAGTATGTAACCCTTCCGGGTTACATAATTAGAGTTGTGGTTTTTTGAATTAGTAATATTAGTGGATTTTTATTTTGATAAATTGTGTTTCTCACATTATGTTAAATTAATTGATGTTAAATTATTCTTTATTTAATGAAAACAAACTCAAATAAAGAGACAGATTTATTTGATAACTTAATTATTATTTTTCAAATGTAAACCAACATAGTGAGGTGGCAGTGCCGAGAGACCAATGGTGCGGTCGACAGAGCCAAAATACCATCTCCTCGCGCAACCTAGCTCAGTTAGGTAGCATGCCAGCAGATTTGCGGCCTTTTCCTAGGCTATCTAGCTTGTGAATACGACGTTTGAAGACACCCAGGTTAAAGGATTCGGGAAACACACTCGCCGGAATACAGTTTAAACAGTCGAAATAAGTTTATAAATGATAAAAAGAAATACATATTTTTGCAGACGAAAGTAAAAAAATTGTTTTATTTTATTTTAACAGATTCCAAATAGTATTCATAGGGCCTGAAATGAAATTACAATTGAGTATTGTATTGAAATAAATATTTCTACATATTGTAAGAACTATATTTGTGCAACGTAAAGTTAAAAGCGCACCGTATTTACCTTAGCATGTTAAACAGATAGTATTAATAAAAAGAAACCAGATTCTGTTCTATCGACAATACATAAATTATTATTTCAAATTAAATCTATGAAGGGTAATCTGCTTGAAATGATTGAATAAATGCGTTTATTACATAGTCACGATATAAATATTACAGGTTTAAGTGTTCTTCCTTGTACTATACATACATATGTAAGTAAGTACATAGCACAGTAATATATACACCTTTACATCTATTGTAGACTTACCGTGTCTGTACATTCACGATTTTTGCAAAAAAAATTACTGGGAGACGGCAGGTATAAGTTATAGAACTTAAATTTTTTTTTTTATTTTTGTCTGTTTATTGGTTAGTCCGTTTATCGGTTTGTTTGTTCGGTTGTACGCGCATCACGCAAAAGCCACGCATTGGATTCAAAATGGAATTACTAAAAAATATGAAGCTTTATTCTTAGAAACATTTAGTGTTTATTACATCAAAATCAACCCACAGAATCAAAAGATATTAAATTTTTAAATTTAGTTAGAAACCTCATATCACCACGCCACCGCGCCGCCGCGGCGGCGCGCCGTCATGTTCAGTTATCCACGCGGACGATGTCGCGGGCAAAAGCTTGTTACAAAATATATACAATAATGTTTGTATTATTAAAACTATTTAAAAAAATATAAAAACCGCCTTCAAAAATGTATGAAATAAAAAAAATCTAACCCTAGAGTTGAAGGCGGTCGGTTATTTTTGCGTGCTTTAGCACCACCGCCTTCAACTCTAGGGTTAGATTTTTTTTATTTCATACATTTTTGAAGGCGGTGTTTATATTTTTTTAAATAGTTTTTTATTTCACAGTTCTGTTTAGTAATTTTTTGTTATTAATGTACTCGGCGAAATCGCTCGGCCTTCGGCCTCATGATTCCGCCTCTCTTTCCAATCTGATCTTGACCAAATTAAAATGGGACCACACGGGAAGCACCAGCTTTCAAATAAAAAAATAATTTTCAAAATCGGTTCACACAGTCGAAAGTTCTGAGGTAACAAACATAAAAAAAAATAAAAAATATTTGTAACCTTGAGAACCTCCTTCTTTTTTTGAAGTCGATTAAACGAAGGCAGCAGATCTCAGGGTCCGATGTTCGAATCCTTGCGACATGCACGAATGTGTTTGTTCTGGCGGAAAAATGTATGTTCAAACCTACACCTGCTGCTTCATCGTTCGGAACCGGTGTAAAACTGTTAGGCTCAAATTATAGCCAACTGGGTTGATACCACCATACTAGCCGTAAGATGACCGCATAGCAGCCTTTGCCGTATTCTAGAGAACACAGCTAGTCCAGGGCAAGTCTTGTACCATCGGACAAATTCAAAATTTTGAAAGTTTTTTTTAAGATTTTATTATAGGTATGTATATATTTTACATTTAAATTATAAGAACAATATGTCTGCATTTCCAAAAGTAAAATAATAAAATAAATTTATTTTAACATTTTTCATTTAAAAATACGGATTACGGATATTGTAGTTAAAAAAAAATTTTTTGTCCGAATGTACAATGCATTCTCGTACATTCCGACAAGGCGTTTGTACCTTCGGACAGTGTTTGTATGCGTAAAAAGTATTATTTTATCATTTTATCAGCATAACACACCTAATACTAAAAGCAATTTAACTACAAAAACTCCAGATCCAGTCTACGGCCTTTAAAAGGTGAATGTTTTTAAAAATGCATTCGAGTGGAATAATTAATTATTCGTGATTATTCTCGCCTAGAGCATTACTTCTATTGCTCCGAATCCATTAATCATTTCTAACAGGCTGAGGTTATAAGCAGGTATTGAACATAAATATTTTTGAATGAACTAGCTTTCGCCAGCGGCTTCGCTGGCGGTATTGTAGTTTATGTTTGGCTGTTAGGTTTATGCTAGCTAACATTTATTTATAGGTAAATTGTGATTCAGAAATGGCTATGAAAATTTGAAGGGTGATTCTAGAGTTCAAAACATTTTATGGTCGTCATAAAGTTTTTGGCCGAACATTTAACCCTTAATTTATTTTATGGGTCCAATGGACCCACATCAAAAATTATTTAGCTTCCCATTTCGCACTGCGTGAATTGTAGTGGCTGCCCCCCACAATACCTTCCTCCAGTAGTGTCCTGGACGGGGTGGCGAGCGGGCGTGCGCATGCGACTCTCCGTTCGGTAGATATCGATAGCGTATGGTCCATTCTTGGCCCATATAGTTCTTGAACGAATTTTACCCAAAGAAGTTTTTCTTATTATTGTGTTAATTTTATGTTGCAAATTTCGTCCTCCTTTTAGATCTTAGAGGCAAATATGATATTAAAGTGTTTTTTTTTTGTTAATTTTTAGTCTTGAAAAAGTTTAAAATTTTTTTTGTTGTGACCCAAATAGAGTTGTCCCTGTTTTAATTTATTCTTGGTAGATGATTACATTTCATAAAGCGGAACCTTGTTGTCGAATACATTAAAATTGTAAAACAGAATATTATAGGTTTTTATTTTACAGTCATTTGAAAATGTATGGCTCCAATGGACCAATATAGATAAAATGTGTGATTGTAAGTCACGGGATAAATTAAGGGTTAATAAGTTTATTAAATGAATGGTTTTTGAGTTTCCGTACCATGTACGGAAGCCATTAGTAAGCCTGCAACGTCTTTCTGTCCGTTCTATGCCTGTATATTTGGAACCGTAATAGCTAGCCTAATGTGCTTTGGCCCCTCTAACTCAGCCACCCATACCGGATTACATAAAAAAAACGTGTTTTTTCAAGAGTTTTTTTTTTGTGGTGCGGAAACCTCTGTGCGCGAGTCCAACTCGCACTTGGCCAGTTTTTTTTTTCATTTTGAAGAAATTACAAAGACGAAATTTGATTATTTGAACTCCAAAATAACCCCTTCAAATGTCGGATCAGTATTGCTGAATGAGTACCTATTTAAATGCTACACTACGTACTCCTTCACACATCTCCATAGGACTCTTAGTTGCGGCGCGGAATTTTTTCGTTCACTGCTTAGCCTCTCGGTATAATATCTTGATAGTATGTACATATTTGGCAATCACCTAAGATATACCAGATTCTATTAGTGAAAATCACATGCGAATCGGTTCAGTCGTTTTCGAGTTAACCCGTTCGTTACAGACGCCTCTCTTTATTATAGCAGAGATAATAATTCGACGCACGATGGATATTGATGCAACTGCAACTTTATGGGTGTTGGGTGCAAGACGATTTAAGTATTGAAATTACAGCGTGATTTATGTTGAGAATGGCGTTATAGGAGTGACACAAACGCGTATTCACGGAACGGTTTTTTAGTTCAGAATATTCTAGTCAGTTCACAATATTTAGTTACTTGACGGATTTAGCCCAAAGGGATATATTACATACATACATAACTCACGCTTTTGTATCCCGACAATCAGGGTAAGCAGAGTAATCGGTGTTGTGCTATAAGTTCATACATACATACACATACATAACGTCACGCCTGCCTGCCTCCCAGTGGGGCAGGCAAAGACAACGGACCCAACCCACGCAAACAACCCAACCTCCAAGCGCCACGATCCTGACGCACTTTTGCCGCCTCTTCCACTCTCATAATGTTCTTCATACATGCTCGACGGTTACGGGTACTACGCACCTGACCCTTTTCGAGCACATGCCCGATCTGGTCCAGGTACGTGCGTCTAGAGCGACCCTTCCCGACTCTTCCACTAACATTCGCTCCATAGATTTCTTTCATTAGTCTCCTATCATCCATTCTACAGACACACATACTCCTATTCCACACATACTCCTCTCAACGCGCGCATTTCGACATCATTTATCCTGCTCTCATGCTTCGCCTGCCATACCCAACTTTCACTCCCATAAGTACTCTGGTAAATTAAAGCACAACACCGACCACCACGTTTAGCACAGTATACGGACAAGATAACTATCAAGCAGCAATTGAGGCACGAAGACCCACCTGCTGCATGACAAGGTGGAAGGACCGCGCCAAGGTGAGAGGTGGCTAGCCTTTCGCCCTTTAGCGCGACATCTTGTCCTTATCCCTTAGTCGCCTTTTACGACACGCACGGGGAGATATGCAGTGGGGCTATTCTTTTTAAGTACCGGCCCCACACGGTACGTATATTATGTATATATAAATCCTTGTCCAAGTTTTGTGGAACCTCAGCCATCGTTGGGTTTTGGCTGGACAATCTTCATCATCCCCGCCCATGATCACCATGGGAGAGAGGTTAGATGTGGTAGATGTAGGGGGTAGTTCTTTAATTATGTGTAGGGGGAAGTTATTCAACTTAATTAACTTATATAATGGTTTGGCACTACCTACGTATAAAAGAATCGGCCAAGTGTGAGTCGGACTCGCGCACCTAGGGTTCCGTACAACCAGGTAATTGGTTTTATTATTTTGTTGTTTTCACATAGATAATCACACCAAGTTTGACGGTTGTATTTATTACCGTTTTTACGATAGAGAAATATATTTTTGCGAAAATATTTTGCGAAAATTTCAACCGGTTACCTACGGTTCAAAAGATGCAGCCCTTTAAAGGTAGGACGGACGGACGGACGGACGGCGGCGTAGTCTTAGTAATAGGGTCCCGTACGAATACAAAACCTAAAAAAAAATCATTATGATAAATTGTTTTGCACTTAATATTTGTTTTGATCTCCTAATAAATTCTTAAAAGTGTACAGCAGTTATAATATGGTTCGCTAAAACATTTAATTAATTATTAACGAATACTGAATACCCATTGGGCATCGTTGGCCACCAATGATTAGATAGACTGGAAGCTCACAAAAAATCTACAGTCAAGGACTGTGCAGCGGTGGGGTCAGGTCAATAATTTAGTATTACAATTTTTGAACGCCTCCAGTACCCATTCTATGCTCGCACATTATGAAATAGCCATTAAGCCAGTCGCTAGTAGATAAGGGATCAATTAGGTCTGAAGGATTTTACTCGTAACTCTTAAGGTCAAATTCACATAATGTCAATAGTTCAATTTTTTATAAATTCTAGGAACGATTTGTAATGGGTAACCGCAGCGGAAATACCGATGTTAGAAGTTTTCTATTGTTACAAAATATTATATAGGCGGTAGAATTGTTTTCAGTTGATGCGATGAAATATTATTTTAATCAACTATAGGGTATCGGAATACATTAATTTAGTTCAGTCAGTCAGTCAGCGTGTAAGCGTCCGCTGCTGGACATACACCTCTCCAATTTTCCTGCATTTCTCCCGGCCTTCAGCGGTACGGAATCACTGCTTTCTGCCGACGTACTTGATGTCGTCGTCCCACCTGGCGGGCCGCAATGTGGGATGACAACATTTATTACGTCGGAGGCAACCAGTGGTTCCGTGCCGCTGAAGGCCGGGGATACTGGAGAAAAATTGAAGAGGCGTATGTCCAGCAGTGGACACATATGTGTACACACAAGGGGCGGGTGGCCGAGCGGTCTGTGCACCTGCTTCTCATGCGAGAGGGCCGAGATTCGGATCCGGTTCGGCGTGTACCAATGAGTTTTTTTCTGACGAAAAATTGTACGTGCATACCTACATCTGCTGCTTCACCGTTTGGAACCAGTCTAAAACAGTAGGTCCCTTCCCTTACCCCTTACTAAGCAGTAGGCTCAAATAGTAGCCGACTGGGTTGGTACCACCGTACTGGATGTACATAAGATGGCCGCATAGCAGCCTCGGTTGTGTTCTCCTCTAGTCCAGTATAGCCAGCAATCCAGGGAAGTCTCCGGTATGGCACCTACCTTCACGGAGTTGATATTGGCTGGTCGGAGCACGTGTTTCCGCCCCTCCGACTCAGCCACCCGTAACGGGTTAAATAAAAAAAAAACATATTATATGCTGACCGATTACTACTTACTACGACTACGACTTACCGGCAAATTACTATAGAAGCCTAAAGCGTTTCATCTTTTTGACGTGATATCGTCATAAAAATTGATGAACACCGGCTGCACGCACGAAAAAGTGTCACGTTCCATCTGAGCCTCTGTGTGCAAGCGAGAGCGCGTAACAAGCGATAGAGAGGCACAATCGGCCCAAGCGGCAGTGTTGCCAAACATACGGTAATTGCCGTATCGTACGGTAATCGAGGCTAGAAATCGACAAATGTACGGCGTAAGGCAGCGATAGGGGTGCCGTACGAAAGAAATACGGTAATTCTTATAGCTGTGTTTCTTTATGACGTTATCACGTAAAACTATCGTCCGTTAACCGACTTTACAGACGATAATTTTTTTTTATTTACCTTTCCTTGTTGCACCACTGTAAGTACTTTGTTCTAGTTATTCTAGTATATTCTAGTGCAAAGTTTTACTCATCAGTCATCACTTACTTTACAAATTTTTTTTTATTGTTTGATTAACGTCGTAGGCAGATACAGCCCTGGACATAAACAGCCATTCGCGGAACTAGTTACAAAAGGGTTATTATTATTCTTCAGTACTCATCACATCCTGGTCCGTCTCACAATAATTTCTAAGATCTATTCAAGGTCAACTGGACTGTATTTAACAAACAGGTGAGTCGGCAATCTTTGTTCTATCAGCCGAGAACGAAGAACTCAAACGGCTCGTCTTTCAAAAGAAGAATGTCCATGGGAGTCGTTAGACACTTTATGGGTAGCTCGGCGCCACATAGCGCGCTTTATATAAAAAAAGTCATCTTTTTGTTTAATCATTTAGGGACCAACACTTGGGCGATCTTCTCAGACACGATATTTTTATTTTTTATGGAAACTGACACGGTTGGCTACATCAGCTACAACATCCGTGATGTCAGTCCATAACACCGGGTGAACTAGGTGCCATGTCAGTGCTTCCCTTCATTTCATGTCGGCTACACTGAACTGGACGGAAAACACGAACTATTTACATAGCCGTTTCGACCGACGTTTCATTTCGTGCGGTTGTACCAACCCGGGTACCCCATCACCTAGTAAGGTAAGACGGGAAGGGACCTATGTACAGTTTAATACGAACCACAGTCAACCTCCAACGGTCGAGCGGTCACCCATCCAAGTACTGACCGCCCCCAGCGTTGCTTAACAAATTATAGTCGACTGACCGCACCACTGAGCTACCGAGGCTGACAATAATGATATATGTAGTCATTTAGCTAGAGAGCCATGCGCATGTTTTGTTTTGAATATTAAAATTTGTTTTACAGAATCTGACATATTTGCCTACATCACCTACAAACATCTGTCAGCCCATACTACCTTATCGAACTAGATGCCATGTCAGTGCTTCCCTTCGGTCGTGCCGGCTACACTGAACTGGACGGATCCGTGGTCAACAAAGCATTATGAAAGTCTTTGGAAACACGACGAAAGTCTTTGCTGCACCAATTTGAGGAAACCCATGCATTGAACTCGCTTGAACATTATTTTTTTTATTTTATTTTTTTATGGAAACTTGACACGGTTGGCTACATCACCTACAACATCCGTGATGTTAGCCCATAACACCGGGTGAACTTGGTGCCACGTCAATGCTTCCCTTCGGTCGTGTCGGCTACACTGAACTGGACGGAAAATACAAACTATTACATAGCCGTTTCGACCGACGTTTCATTCCGTGCGGTGGTATCAACCCGGGCGGGATAAACCCTACCACCTAGTAAGGTAAGAAGGGAAGGGACCTACAGTTTTACGTGAAATCCGAACCACGGTCAGCCTCCAACGTTCGAGCGGTCACCCATTCAATTACTGACCGGCCCAGCGTTGCTTAACAATCAATGGCGACAGTCGACTGTCTGCAGCACTGAGCTATCGAGGCTTACGATACATATTGTATAGACTTCAATGCATGAGTTTCCTCATAAATGGAAATTTGATTTGATTTGATTTTGATTTGATAGCATACATTTTTTTTTTGACAGTCAAAAAACTTTATTTCAGCATATAATATTTACAAAACAAGAATAAAAATACTTACAAATAAAAGTATTCCGACATGGGGGACAAGGGCATGGTCCCCATGACGGATGCAGCGTTCCCCCTCTGAATAGCTATACTTATTTTTTGTTTAAAATAAGCTCGAGCACGACGGTCTCCGGACGCATCAATCGGGAGCTTCCCCAGATTATTTGAGAATCTGACCGCGTCCGTACTCCATGAACAAAGAGTTTCTACAGCAAAGGCCACAAACTCGTATTCTCTTTTAAGGTCTAGGTATTTTAAGGCATAAAATATATTCTTTTATATCTCGAACAATAATTACTTTAGATTTTTATTGTAAAGTATTATTTAGTAAATAATTTAAAAAGATGTCTCTAAATCATATTAGGAAGGCAATTCAGAATTATAAAAGGTATATTATGTAGAATGCTTTGTACCGTGAGGGGGCGGTACTTAAAAATAATAGCCCCACTGCATCTCTCCCCATTCATGTCGTAAAAGGCGACTAAGGAATAAGGAAAAGATGTTGTGCTAAAGAACGATAGGATAGCCACCTCTCACCTTGGCACGGTCCTTCCACCGAGTTAGGCAGTAGTGGATGCTTGAGAATGATATTTTCCTAATAAATTGCTAAACGTGGTGGTCGGTGTGGCGCTGTAATTAGCCAGAGTTCTTGCAGCACAACGCCGATTACTCTGGTTATGTATGTACGTATGCATTTCTCCAAATTTTTTGCTGAATTTTCACACTTTGACTTTAATTTTATTTACAAGGTGTAGAGTTGTTAGCAGACGTCTTTAGCACTCAAGTATACCTTAAACCTTACTCAATATCTTGAATCAACCTTTTGTAAGTGAATCAGCAATGTGCCCTTTATGTTCTATTTATGGTCAGCGCCCATCCCTTCTAAGAAATATAGAGAGATTATGTAGAACTGCATTGCGGCAAGCGTTACTAATTCTGTGGGCGTTCCTATAGCCAAGGCATACGTTATGAGCTCATGTTATTGCTCATGGAGCAATAGGAAAGGTTGAATTATTTTAAATGCACTTTGTTGATTGGTTTTTACTAGTTATTACATACGCTTATGTCAATATTAATATTATAACTTCACTTTTATATCTAATAATATTATGTAAGTTGAAAGAAAAGTCCGGTAAATTATTCGAATATTTATGGTCTAGAGTCTAGCTAGACTATAAATTTCAATTACTGGTATTAGTTTGTTCAGTAGCAATGGGGTTTATTGAGTGTGCATCTAGTATGATGGAACCAATATATTTTTTATGTTTTCCAATTCATTGCGTACAATCCGTATGTAAACATTTCATCAATGTTTTTTTTTTATTTTATTTCTTAAAAAAGTAATACTAATAACTAAAGAATTAAAACTTACCGAACAAACATTAAAATAACTATCAAAAGGGGCGTTTTCAAATGTTCCTAGAACACTTGCGGCATTACCCCGCTGGATGGCAAGGCTTACCCTTTGAATGAAGTACGCCCTTAATTACGGGATCCACCAGCAGAGACCCAAGTCTCTTCAAGAAGCTTTTGGCATCACTGCAATCATTTTTATTTCTTGGATATATCTCTCAATATAATATTTTGTACTGTTAAATAATATAATTACATAAACATTTTATTTTATTGAAAGCGCAACATATTATGTCGCCGAGGTATCCATAAAGTGTTTAACGACGCAAATGAACATTCGGTCGTATGCGGTGGTTAAGAATGCCACTCACGCCCCTCTTGAATGATCATTATTATAATACACGTAGAAAGTTCCGTATAAAGGGTAAGTACTACTATTTCTCACCGCATCTTCGAAGAGCCAACAGTAAAAGTTTACCTTTGCAATAGATAGAGTAGGTAATTTATATTGAACGAAAACAGCAACTCTATAACGGAGTATTGTTACGGTTTATTCGCTCGTTGAGAAATAATTCCTCATCTTCTAGGGGGCTTGATAGATAAGCAATCAGCTGGACTGAGAAGGTCACGTCTCAAATGCCAAAGTTGCAGGCTTTGTAGCCATTTGCACCTTGCATACTATGACTGATAAATATGTACCTACAAGGGGAGAGATTATATTTTTTTTTGTTTTATTTTTTTTTTTTATTTTATGTAAACTGCCACGGTTGGCTACATCACCTATAACATCCGCGATGTCAGCCCATAACACCGGGTGAACTAGGTGCCATGTCAGTGCTTCCCTTAATTTCATGTCGGCTACACTGAACTGGACGGAAAACACGAATTAATTACTAAGCCGTTTCGACCGACGACGTTTCGTTCAGTGCGGTGGTTACCAACCCCGGGCGGGATAAACCCTTCCACCTAGTAAGGTACGAAGCGAAGAGACGTACAGTTTTACGTGGAATCCGAACCACGGTCAGCCTCCAACGGTCGGTCACCCATCCAAGTACTGACCGCACCCAGGGTTGCTTAATAACAGTCGACCGACCGCACCACTGAGCTACCGAGGCTGTCTAATAATAATTTATTTGTTTCAGAACAAATTAATGTTGTCGAGTACAAGATTTACTGGAATAAATAACGCTTGCCAGTCATCAAGTTTTTCTGGATCATAGAAAAGTATAACACAATTTAAAATTAATTATTAAACAACACTTGTAGATATACTTCAAATCTCATTAGGGAACTGAAATAAATTTCTTTGGGTTTGGTTAAAAAAATTCAATTAATGTTTTATTCACGACGAGAGTACCGCCATCTGACGTGATCTACACGTGAACGTAAGCACAGAACACAACCTTTACGATCACCTCGCTCTGTCGGAGTAATTTTGCAGTTGTTGTGCAGGTTGTGATTTCACTGGTAAATCATAGATGGCGCTCTAATGAAAAAGAAATTATTGAATATAAAAAACAATTAAATAAAAATTTTACTCCGTTTACTAATATATTTCCGAGATATGGGGTAGCTTATAATAAATTAGTAATTACTGTAGAACCCACAATATGATATTTGTCGTCAAAGTTAAACGTATCTTACGAAAGCTGTTGCTATTAGTAAGAATAAAATTAAAATTCCGATAACTAATTTTCTTTTATTATAAGCGCGTCATGTGGCGCCTTGCCACCCATAAGGTGTCTATCGACGCCCATGGACATTCGGTCGTATACGAGGTTGCGAATGCCATGCTGGCTTGACATTTTCACGTCCCTGACCCGATTGAAGGACCCGAGACTGTACTTGGGGATGGACAGAGAGCGTAGGTGTAATTAACTTAATAATATGATCTTATGTCCCATTGGAATGTATGGTTCGGATTACTATCATCCGTAATTTACACCTGGACAAATATGTATGTACAAAAGTAAAAAAAAAATAACTATAAATAAAAAAATAACCTTCTCGGAGGTGATATTGGCTGGTCGGGGCATGCGCTTTGGCCCCTCCGACTCAGCCACCCATACAGGATTACATAAAAAAAAATCGCGTTACTGAATAATAGTATTTTTTATGCAAACTGAAACGGTTGGCTACATCATCTGCAACATCTTTGATGTCAGCCTATAACACCGATGGCGCCACTGGTAGTTATATTCTGAACTATAGAAATACAAAATAAACATATTTTTTTATGTAATCCGGTATGATGGGTGTCTGGGTCGGAGGAGCCAAAGCGCATGCTCCGACCAGCCAATATCACCTCCGAGAAGGTAGGTGCCACACCGGAGACTTCCCTGGATTGCTGGCTATACTGGACTAGAGGAGAACACAACCGAGGTTGCTTGCGGCCATCTTACATCCAGTACGGTGGTACCAACCCAGTCGGCTACAATTTGAGCCTACCACCTAGTAAGGGGCAAGGGAAGGGACCTACAGTTTTACACCGGTTCCGAACGGTGAAGCAGCGGGTGTAGGTATGCACGTAAATTTTTTCGTTAGAAAAAACTCATTGGTACACGCCGACCGGATTCGAACCTCGGACCTCCCGCATGAGAAGCCGATGCCCAAACCACTCGGCCACCCGCCGCTTACCGCGCTACCTAGACGGATATGGTCAGCTAACAAAACGCAATAGTGTCATGGGAAAGAAAAATCTCCCACGACACTACTGGTCGTGCCACGCGGTTGTGCTACGGAGAAGAAACGGTTTTTGAGAGGTATGGTAGGTATAGCGGATCTACGGAACCCTCCGTGCGCGAGTAAAACTCGCACATGACCGTTTTTTTTCAAGTCATCGCTGTTATGTTTAAATCCACACTACACGCGGTGTGATTGGGTACATTGACAAGGCTCTCATGACATTTGAAATTCTATTACACAAGATCCAGGGGCTCTGACGTTTTTGCTCTTCTTCGAATTATCCACTCAATTATTTTGCACCTTACATTTTGATAAGCGACAATCAACGTCAGGTTATGTAACGCGATGTAACGTTCTAACATGCAACCGGTAAAATACACCTTGCTAATTTATTTATCGGCGATAATACCTACTTAACTACTTAGCTATTTCGGCATTCGTTCTACATTAAGGCTAAAAATCGATGAAGTGCTAGTTTTACTCGCGCACGGAGGGTTCCGTAGATCGGCTACAACATACCTGTCAAAAAATCATATTCGGCTAATAAATATATTTTTTTTATACTAAGCGCGACATGTGGCGCCGAGCCACCCATAAGTTGTCTAGCGACGCCCATGGACATTCGGACGCATGCGGGGGCTACGAATGCCATGCCGGCCTGACAGGTGACCATTCACATCATGCCTCTCTTGAAGGACCCGAGACTATACTTGGGGGGAAATATGTGGGCAGATAGAGCGTTCCAGAGTTTAGCGGTTCTGTGGAGGAAGGATCTGCAGAACCGATTGGTACGCATCCGCGGTAAGTCCAGCGTACATTTTGTCTGTCTGCAATGCAAAAGTACCTACCTTTTTTTATGGTAACAGACACGGTTGGCTACACCACCTACAACATCCGTGATGTCAGCCCGTGAACTAGGTGTCATGTCAGTGCTTCCTTTCGGTTGTGCCGGCTACACTGAACTGGACGGAAAACACAATCTATTTACATAGCCGTTTCGACCGACGTTTCATTCAGCGGTGGTACCAACCCGGTCGGGTTGAACTCTACCACCTAGTAAGGTAAGAAGGGAAGGGACCTACAGTTTTACGTGGAATCCGAACCACGGTCAGTCTCCAACGGGTGAGCGGTAACCCATCCAAGTACTGACCGGCCCAGCGTTGCTTAACCATCCATAGCGACAGTCGACTGTCTGCACCACTGAGCTATGGAGGCTGACGAGGATAAGACTATTTAGCGTGATGGTATATAGCCTTTAGTGAGCCTCAAGAACTACTCATTCCATTGGTGCAAACCGCATCAAAATCTGTTCAGCGGTTCCGGAGTTTACTTAAAACATACATTCATGCAGACAGACGTTCCCTTTTATATGAAGTAGAGATAGAGATAGAGAGGATATAGAGATAGAGATTAGTTAATTTTCAACGGAGTCAAAGAGTTTTAAAGCTTGCAAGAAAACCTTTGTTGATACTAGTATTTTTTCTTCAAATTGGTACCTACTCGACCGTTAAACTAAATTTAATGTTAAATTATTTTACTGACATGGTATGAACATTTATTATACTAAAGATTTTAACTATGTATAGTGTAATTCATAAGTATATCCTGGGTGATTTTAATAGTGTATTCATTGCAGGGAGTTCCGTTATAATAAGGGAGTTAATAAAATTTAAATTAATTTCTAAAATTTATCTTTATTTTCCACTTCCCTAATTAATAGTACATAAATAATTTCTTAAACATACGTTTGCAGTATTAATTTTTCTAGTAATGATATCCTGTTTCAGGATCGTATCTAGGAGGTTGACGTGAAGGACTAAACACTTCCCCTTTGACCTTGGGGAAGGTGGAAATTTTCGAGCCAAATTGTCCTGGAATCTGCGGGAGTTCACCCTGAAGTTTTTGTTCAATCATCGGTTCAAACAAACCATGATCCTTTCTTTCTTCGTCGGGAACACCAGTTGATTGACGATCAAGTCCTTGATATTGTTGAGGTTGAGTTTGTCCTACGGAGGAGGGAACCGGTGAGTAATATGGCTTATCGGGATAACCAGGTCTGGAAGTGGTGTACCGCATACCAGGATATCCGGGTCTGGGCGAAGTACCCTGTGCAATAGGATATCCGAGTCTGGAGGTAGTGTATCTCTCATCTGGGTATCTTGGTCTGGACGTAGTACCCTGTGCATCAGGGTATTCTGGTATTAAAGTAGTACCCTGTGTGTCGGGATGTCTAGAAGTAGTGTACCGCATATCAATATATCCGGGTCGGGAAGCACTGAACTTTTCATCAGGGTATCTTGGTCTGGATGTAGTGTATCGTGAATCATGGTACTCAGGTCTGGACGGAGTTTCCTTTGTATAAGTATATACGGGTCTGACAGAAGTGTACCTCTCATCAAGGTAACCAGGTCTGGAAGTAGTATATCGTGCATCGGGATATTCAGATCTTGCGGTAGTTCCCTGTTCATCAGTGAATACAGGTATAGAACTAGTGCCCTGAGCATCAGGGTATGCTGGTCTAGCAGTAGTGTACCTTGTATCAGGGTATCCAGACCTTGACGTAGTGCCCTGTTGATCAGAATATCCAGGTCTTAACGTAGTGCCTTGTGCATCAGGATATCCGGGTTTGTCAGTAGTGTACCGCATGTCAGGGTATCCGGACCTTAATGTTGTTGGTCTGGAAGTAGTATATCGCGCATCGGGATATTCGGATCTTGCGGTAGCTCCCTGTTCATCAGTGTATACAGGTCTAGAACTAGTGCCCTGAGCATCAGAGTATGCGGGTCTAGCAGTAGTGTACCTTGTATCAGGGTATCCAGACCTTGACGTAGTGACCTGTTCATCAGAATATCCAGATCTTAACGTAGTGTCTTGTGCATCAGGATATCCGGGTTTGTCAGTAGTGTACCGCATGTCATGGTATCTGGACCTTGATGTAGTTGGTCTGGAAGTAGTATATCGCGCATCGGGATATTCGGATCTTGCGGTAGTTCCCTGTTCATCAGTGTATACAGGTCTAGAACTAGTGCCCTGAGCATCAGGGTATGCGGGTCTAGCAGTAGTGTAACGCGTATCAAGGTATCCAGGTCTGCCCGTAGTATACCGCGTATCAGGGTATCCAGGTCTTGACGTAGTGCCCTGTGCATCAGGATATCTAGGTTTGGCAGTAGTGCCATGCACATCAGAGTATCCGGGTCTACCAGTAGTGTACCGCGTATCAATGTATTCAGGTTTTGATTTAGTGCCTTGTGCATCAGGGTATCGAGGTCTGGAAATATTCTGCCGAAAATCAATAGATCCTGTAGCAATGTCTTGACCATCAGTATAGCCAGGTCTGGTAGTAATGTAGCGCGAATCTTGGTATTCAGGTTTGGAACTAGTACCTTTCACATTAGGATGTCCAGGTCTGAACGTAGCGCCCTGTGTATCAGTATATTCAGGTTTCAAAGTTGTGTAGCGCGAATCAATATATCCTGGTTTGTAACTAGTACCTTGTACATCAGAAAATCCAGGTCTGCGCGTAGTGCCCGTCGCATCGGTATATCCGCGCTGAGGAATATTTTCCTGATAAGTAGACTGATCATCAGGCTTTCGGGTCGATTCAAAGCGGGAAGGTCCATCGGTAGCTATCTGTTGGCCTGGGCTCTGGAAGGGCTGTTTACTTGATAATTCGAGCTGCCCACCAGGTTTAGGCTGACTTTTAAATATAGATTCTCCTTTCGGGATACCAATCTCGTCGAAAATGGACCTGATAGGTTCAAATGGTTCTTCTGTTCCATAAGTATCCGGATGAGTATATTTAAGGCTATCATTTCCTCGTGGCGTATATTGTATGCTAGGAAATTGAGATTGGTCTAGTTCAGAGGTGGGATACTCTTTAGGGACCATAGTCTGTTGGCCTAATCCAGGACTTGAAGGTGTAGAGGTTGAATATTGATGTGGGAATGTTTCTTGAGATTGTTTGTTTTCAATGTCGTCTAAGGGCAAACGTTGGGTAGCAGAATCAACTTGTGGTGGTGTTATAGTCGTTAGTCTATCCTGATTGTATTTTATGTTTCCACGAGTTGTCGTACCTGGTCTTAGGGTTGAAATGGCGCCGTCAATAGGATGTTCGTAATCCTTAACCGTTTCAGTCGACGAAAAGTGGTCTGGAGTTACATTGAACAACTCAATACTACCAGGCGACGGACGTCCAGTCTTCCTTGTCGATCCTGGTTTTGTTGTAACATCATTACCTATTAAGCCCACAGCAGAAGGATAAGCATTAACCATTGGGCTGAATGTAGATGGGATGACTGTGCTGGCGCCTTCAATGTTTTCTGGAATACCTCCAGCAATAGGACGTCGCACAGAGGAAGAAAACTTTCCAGGTTGATATCCTTGATTCGGGTTCTCTTTGGTATTTAGTCGCTGAGCTGGTACATTATACTGATAACCTGAAAAGGTTCTCGATTCGCCAGAAGGTATGACGGAGGCTGAAGTTTCCTGTCGTTGAGGGAAAACTCCAGTAGAAGTTGGAATGAATGTAGTTCCTGGTTTTTCTGAATCAGTATTGTCTTCGTGGGAAATAGGTCCTCGTGCCGGTATCGTGAATCGGTTTTCATAAACGCGACCGTCTTGTCGGTTATCGACAATTGGTTCAAAAGTTGTTCTATCTGCTGGAATTGACTCAGTTCCAGGCAGAGGATTAATCTTTTGACTTATTGGTCGTCCAAATACATCCTTTCCCGACGGTCTAACTCCATTTATGTATGAATTGTCGGGAGGATTCTGATCAGTCGGCGTACTGCTTTTTAGTTCAAACTGGTTATATTCTTCTCCTGATGGTCTTCCATTCTGTGACGGGGTGCGTGAAATCTCATAGATTTTTGAACCAGAACTTGTTGGTGATTGGTTTAAATTCGTTAGTTCTTTATCTGGAGAAATATCCAATCCTATCTGGTCACTAGTACCTGTAACTGGCGTAAATTGCCCACGAGGTATGCTGGCTTCTGGACCCCGAAATGGGTCAGTTGTGGAAGGAATTCGTTGTATGTCATATGGTACTTTCTGAGCATTTTTACCTAAATTTGTGTCTGGTAAATAATTAGCTGGTTTTTGTGATATCACTTTGTCGCTTATACCCTGGCCTGGAATTCGATATTTATTGTCATAACTAGGCCTAGGTGTGTCTTGTTTTATTGATTCATCTGTTTGTGGTACCCGGCCAACATTAACACGTGATATTTCAGAAGGAATTTCAAAATCACTTGTCGGTTTCCGCCCAGGCAAAACTTGTTTATTTCTTCCCGCGCCACCGTCTTGTGTATTAGGACCTCTCCTGTTAGGAGCCTGATAATCTTGTCCAGGCTTATCATGATATTTCTTGTATCCATATTTCTCTTCGTCGTAAAACCCTGAAACAGATAGTAAATAATGTTGTTATATTCAGTATTAGAAGTTCATTTAATGAGAGAACCATTTCATTAGGCAATGAGTTATTCCAGGGCATAAGCTACATCTCTGCCAAATTTTATCTAAATCTCTTAAGCCGTTTTTGTATGATTTAACAAACATCTAAACAAACAAACTTTCACATTTATTATATTATAAGGATAGTAGAATATATTTATTGGAAATTTATCAAATATGACATGCCATGGGTTTTATAATACAAAAACTAAACCTGGATTACCAAAATAAAACAGTACCTGGATCAGGAACAATCCCTGCAGCTTGATTACGAATACTTTGCTCTATAACTCTTTGGATAGCTTCAGGAATAGGTGGAGGAGTGGGTAGATGGTCTCCTTTCGGCTGATAACCATTCTCATCTGCGGTGTACGTCACTCTGTAGAACTGGCCGTCATCTCCAGTGTAGGAATATGATCCCTCAGCTTTTACACCATCGGATGCATCTCCAGCTTCATCCGCATGTATGCCATTTGAGGTGTCAAAATTATACGAGAAATATCCTTCAGGAGTTATAAAGTTATCATAGTTTAATATAGTTGCATTGTTGTCTAAGCTTGGCTTATGATAACGCTGGGCTTCCCCAATCGAACCAAATCGGGAGGGAGCATTGGGATCGAAAGCTGGGGCACCAGGTCTAATCACGGAGCCAGGAGACAAGACTGAGGGAGTGTATTGATTAGGTCTACCACTTGCAAAATCTCTTGCACTAGTGCTTGGAAATCCTGCTAAAGGATCAAAATGTGCCGGCACATTAGGAACTGTGGAAGGAGTTAGAGGTTGGATACCAAGTGTTGGCTGGTTGGAAAAATTAGGCGAAGTAGTAGGCGAGAATAAATCAGGTATATTACTCGCTGAAGGTATTGGTAAATTTTCTTGTGTGACCGGATATTGACCAGATGGTGTAAATGAGTCACCCTTTATTTTATCCGGTTGATAACCTTCGTTTGCCGGCACTTTTGAACCTGATATGGCCAAAGAAGATTGACCTGGTTGTGGCACTGACGTGGACGGTAGATTGTTTACGTAGTTTTCTTGTGCGCTTGGATATTGAGAAGACGATGTAATATCCTTGAATCCGTCACGTCCTGGTTCATATCCACGGTTTGGTGTCTGATAATTTCTTGAACCAGTTCCAGGTTTGAATGTTTGATCTCTTGGGAAATCTGAGCCAGTTGTAGTTTGTAAATGGCCTAGGATTTGACTCGGTTGGGATGTGCTGCCGAAAGGTTGAAAAGCCTGTGCGGATTGAGTAGTTGACCCAAAATCTGAAATAGGTTGGAATGGAAGGATAGACCCAGGAACGTTTCCCGTTTTCTGCGGAGCGTTAGATGCACTTGGTGAACTGAGGATTGGGCCAGGTCGAACTCCGTAAGATTTGTCAGGGAGCGAAGCAGGAAATCGGTAGTCAGAGCCGCACTCAGATCCATTGCATTGGGTGTCTTGCAAGGGCGAGTATGTGGTGGTTTGGGTGAAAGCAAACGATGTTTGGGTAGTCGTCGGCAGGTTAACTGATCCTGGTTGAACTGATGAAAAGATCGCCTCGCTATCGAAACCTGAAGGCGTCGTTGCGTAGGCATTCTGACCTTCCGGCCGAACATTAAAACGCTCTGTCAAAGATCCTTCTATTGGTCTCGGTTGGGCACCACTCTTAGGAGTTTCCAAGGGCGTCTCCAACGGTACGTCGATAGCTCCAGGACTTCCGCCGGAAGTTTTGGCTCCCGGTGGAGGCAAGTACCCGCGGTCGAGTAGATTGCCTCTACAGAGTACTCCGAACATAAGCAGAAGAAACTGAAAACAAAGACATCCAGTTAGATTTTAAACACCGAACACACTTTTTTTCTTTCTCTTACTTTCTAACAGGCTCCATGCCGTGCTATAAACAACAATTCACTAAGTTTGTTCACGCATTATCACATTTCACTATAAACACATCACAACACTTCGAACACAATTACCAGCTTCATGCTCGCCCCTCCGCTATTAAACTTTAAATCCACTTCGATGCTCATCTGATGAAATTCCCTCTCGGTCTGTGACTTTCTGACCTGGACCTAAGTTATTTATACCGTTGGATATTATTCGAAATACGATTAACTCTTAATGTGACGGACTCTTCACTTCAGCGTCGGTCGGACGTGCGTCCGTGCGTTGACGCCGGCACGGTGGGTCGTGACAGACATCTAATTGTTGCTGTCATACCTAGATAGCTTATTATGAGGTGTTCTCGAGTATTTACTTTAATTTCGTTGGGTGTATTGTTCACTATTTCGATGGTCGTGATACGAGTGTTTTTCTAACCTTGACATCAATTTGGGTATCGTGCTCGTCTGGAAGGGTGCCCTTTTCGTCTGTGAATCTTCTCCATCCATATGGCATATTATAATATTAAAACGACATCCTCATATGAATGTTAGTATTAATACTTTCGTTTTGTAGAGATCAGCTTTGTGAATAATTTAACATATAGGTACAGGTTCCGTGTGTGTATGAAATTGTGTATGAAACATTTCAAATGTTTTCTGCTATTATGTAGAGTAGAGTAGACTTTGTATTTTTGTTTTGTTTTTATATATTTATTGTACCTACTCAAATAAAATATAGGCAAAAGTTAACACTTAATGCCTCTAGGTAGACTTATCATAATAATGTTATTTAAATTGCTTATTTCCTCCATACAGTACATACATATTCAAAAATCATTTAAATTTCCTCATTCATATTTCAAATTAACTACTTCGACGTACCTAGATAAGATAAAGTTGTTTCCTCTCAACTTAGGTTAGTAATTATTAGTTACCTCTGCAAGAAGTATCCAGATTTCATGTAGAAGTTTGTTCTCGGAAGTTAATATATTAATGGACTCATCTTCGGAGACGGTTCCATGAGTCAGTCGTGATGACCTTAGAGAACAGTTGGTAGGTCCTCGTACATACGTGTATATACGGACCATATTATTACTAGATTCGGACCTTATAAACGTGCGTTCATATACAAACCATTCAAGAATTCAAGTACAATAGTGGAATTCAAATTACAATATTAAAGTAAGTTTCGGGTCAGTGCACTTTCAGGAAGAAATATTGTCTAGTCAGAAAAGCGATTTTACAGATTTTTTTTATTTGCAAGAGGGTGTATTTATTATGCACGGCACAAGTGAAAATTTTGTAAACTCAACAAGAATGCAAAATAGGTATAATACTAAAATAATTCCTAAATAAAAAAAATATTGTTAATAAAACACATCAAGGCATGAGTATACTGTGAATTCAAAAAATTTAAGATATTATCATAAAAATTCTAATACAAGCGAATAGTACATTTGAGCTTCTAATGATTTAAATAAATTAACAAAATTTCAATAAGGACATTGATGGTATAATTACTCTACTAGTAATAAATTAGATAAAACCATACAATTAACAATATTGAAAGATCAAACGCGTATGTGTCCGGACCTTAACGATACCAAATTTTCGGTTCCGTGACCCACCGGCCTCGACCTCACAGGCCTTACTTCAGTAATTGAGACCTCAGCTTAGATACGTGACACATTTTGACAGTTCTGTCAGATGTAGGAAGAGATAATTCGCGGCCACAGCATTGTTCGTTCATATCTTAATGTACCTACTAGAGTAATTTGTAAAGACAATTGCAATGGAGAAATTTAGCCGCTTGCTTGCCCGCGCTCCGAACAAAATTATGCATTGTTTGCCCGGCCGCCGCTCCGCGCGCCGTCACTAACTGCCCGTTAAATAAACAAACAAACGAGTTGTTTGTCGGCCCCTCCGCCGCGCGGCGCGCCGCCGAGACCACTTCAATCGAAAGCGATTAGAGCGATGATTAATGGATACACATACTTGAAGTGTTCTGAGAATTTGTTATTAGTATTCTCAAGAAGGCCGTCGTTTATTTGTTATTGTTACAAATGGAATGATTCATTCGTATTGAGCTGTTGAAACACACGGGGGGAATGGGGGGGCACTTTTGGCACTTGTAACATGATATTGAGATTATTACGAAATCGAGATGAGTAACATATGGATGTTTTATGTTTTTTGGGATCGTTATTAGTTGCTTTAACAACAGATAACAACAGATTGTTATTACCAGCGTGGATTTAAACGTAAACAACCTCTAAAGTAGGTACAAAATCGAGCACTTAAGTCAAAACACTCAAGTGCTTATTACAAGTGAATATGGTTTGAATTCTATTGACGGCAGACGGATGGTTTCTAAGAACGAAAGAACGCCTACTATGTAAGGAAGAGACAGAAAATCAAGTGAGATCGATATTTAAATGCGTTTGAGAGGTATAGACATAGTTTCATCATGATGGCTCAAGGGATAAAAATGACCCGAAGGCAAACAACTCACATTTCTCGCTGGGTACAAATCATACCCGAGGGCAAACAACTGTCATTTTTCGCTGGGTACAAATCATACCCGAGGACAAACAACTGACATTTTTGGCTAGGCTATAATTTAGCCTGAAGGCACTTGAGCGGATAAAGTGTTTGGTTTGTTGAATGTGACTGCAATGTCTTTTGGGATTTCGAATGGTGAAGATGTCGTTGCAGCATCTTGAAGAATATGTGTAGGTACTTTGAATTTTATTTGAAACAAATCTAATGCTTGTAATCCACTGATCTAGTTAAAATGTATGTTCCTAATGTCATAATGTATTATGTTTATATTATCTCTTATTGACTTGAGAACTAAGTTAAGATTTCATACATAATTTAAGGAATTATTATTATATTAAAAGTACAAAAATATTGAAAGCTTGAAAATTTACTTCCATAAATAATATTTATAAAAATAATAGGAAAAACAACACTACAAAAATAATTATTATAAAATCAATAGTTATAGCCAGTTCTGTCGTTGAAAGAGGGTCTCGTTGGTCGACCATCCAAGTTCTGTGTCCTGCCTCCAAAACCATTTGAATGCTCGTCTGGTCCTCCTTGAACGGGTGTTCTGGACTGTAGAGGAACTTCATAGGATGAAGGTCGTTGATTGTGTACTGGTCTCGAATGAGATGCGAATTCATTTTGAGCTACATTTCTGTAAGCGTTTGGTCCATTTTCTCCTGAAGGTATTCTCTGAGATTGACGACCTCTTCCAGAGTTGCCCCGATGTGGGGGTAAGTATGCAGCTGTTTGAGAGGTAATAGCATTGTTAATCAAATTAGTTGGTCCATTAGGAAATGCAGGTCCATTTCCAGTCGACCGGAATCTTCCAGAAGGATTCCTCTGCAAGTTTTCGCGCGGTGGTAGATAAGCAGCAGCTTGGGTGGCAATAGTATTCTCGTCATTGCCTTGGGGAGGAAAACTTTGGATGTTAGAGGAGTCGTGGAAGTTTCCATTTATGACTTGTTGGTTCTGGTCGTATTCAGCATATTTACTCTCGTCGTAGGAACCTGAAAATGTATCAAACGTCAGACGATTAAATATTTACCTAGTTTATAAAATCATCTAAATGTTATATTGTTTAAATTAGTTTTTAGTGCCCAGTTTTTTATATCCCTATTTAAAAACATTTTTAAGAAGGATAATTTTTTATGGGATACACTATTTAAGACGAATTAAGTATATTTCATGCGTCTTTTATATCAAACTACTTTCTGTATAGATAACGTTATATTTCATTTGTTTTCAGTATAAATATTGTTGAGGCACTGGGACTATAAACAGTTCCTTTTGTACGTCAAAATGTCTTCGGCATAGAATAAATAGTACATTTAAAAAAATATTTTAAGGTTTGCATTGTAATACCAATTGATTAATGGATGCATGAATAAATCAGTACAAGATTTCAATCTCGTATATTAATACGAGATTGACATTTTGTACTTAATTAAATTACTAATGCTCTCACCATCATCGAAGATACCCGCAGCTTCATCCTTCGCGTTCTGTTCCAGAGCTCTCAGTATATCTTCCGGTACAGGAGGAGGAGTAGGCAAATGTTCACCTTGAGGCACGAACCCGTTCTCATCAGCTGTATAGGTGATACTGTAGACTTGTCCGTCGTCACCAGTGTAAGAGTAACCACCCTGAGCTTGAACGCCATTGGCAGCAGTACCACTCTCTTCAGCATAAATACCGTTTTCAGTTTCAAAAAGGAAAGAGAAAGCTTCGCCATTGTTTTCGTTTTCTTCACGAAGAGTACCGGCGCTTCTTTCCAAAGCGGCCTGCGGTCTTTCTGGTCTAGATTCACCTTCTAGTTCGTAGTTTTGATTTTCGAAAGCATTGACATTTCCTGAATCGATACCATTTTGTCCAACGTCATTTATCCCAGATGGTCCAGAATTGAACGAGGGCTGGTTTTGGGATCTAAAGTTATTGTGATGCCCAAAAGATGTTCCAGAAGCTCCCGGCCTTGACAATTTCGGTGTCTCGAGAAGGCCCGATCCCTCCGAGTTGGAAGATCCGGTGGGTGGGAGGTAGTTTCGGTCGAGCTTGGCTCCTCGACTTACTGTCAAGGCCGCCAGTAAGATGAGCTGCAATCACGTGTTATGTAATTTAATACTTGACAAAATATTTTGCTATGTAGATACATGCTTAGTTTCTTTAATACCTTGATATTGATTTCTGTTATTTCATTGGCGCGCTAATAGCTCTAAAGTAATTGCTAGAATTGATATGATTTATGTAAACATTGGTCTTACCAGTTTCATTTTGAAATTTCTCAAATCAACAAATCAAAGATTGATGTACTTGAATAAAATCAATGAATTAGTAAACACCGCACAGAGCTAACACGAATTCATACTGATACATATTATCATTGAAAATTATTATTTATAGTAATGTGTAGCTGTCAGTACTGATCCATATTGAATGCCGATAGATCTGCAGATAGCTTGGGGATCCTTATGAGATCCCCAAAAAATGCATCAGTTAGTTAATCATCACATGTTATTGTTAATGTTATTATCAATTTGTAACAGTCATTCAGTCAGCATGTATACGTCCACTGCTGGACATTCGCCTCTCCAATTTTCTTTCAGTCCTCCCGGCCTTCAGCGGTACAAAACCACTGCTTCGCGCCGACGTACTTGATGTCGTCGTCCCACCTGGCGGGTGGTATGCAATTTGTAACGATTACTTAAATATTGGATAAATCTTATTATCTTTGGTACTACACTGTTTTCACATTGGTTCTTCACCCCAAAATTATGAAGATGTCTACTCAATATATTTCTTCATTCTCTCTCTCTCTCTCTCTCTCTCTCTCTCTCTCTCTCTCTCTCTCTCTCTCTCTCTATCTATCTCTCTCTCTCTCTCTCTCTCTCTAAATCCCTTCCACCTGCTCCATCTCCCTACCTCCTTCCCCTCCCTTCGCGCCCCTCCCACCTTCCTCCCTCCCTCCTCTTTTATACCTCCCTCCCCCTCCTGGTCCCTCCCCAACCCACACCTCTCCGGCCCCCGCCTTTATCGTCCCTCCCCTCCACCCCCACCCCTCCATCATCGCCTCATCCCTATTTCACCCCATTCACTTTTTTTTCGATAAAAGGTAGTCCCCAGGATGCAATCTATCTTCTTCCCAAAAAAATCTAAATATTTATAGTATATATATCTAACATCGTTTCTACCACACCAACAACCATGCCACACTAAATTCCGTTCATAGTATGAACTTCATACTATACTTTCCTATACTTTCTTTGATACTGCTCAGTCCTAAGGCTATTTCGCGTGATGGTATTTATAGCCTATAGTGTGCTTCAAGAACTATCTTTATATTGGTGCAAATAACATCAAAATCTGTTCAGTGGTTCCGGAGCTGTTTACCTCAAACATATATACATACACGCAAACAGACAGACGTTCCATTTTATAAAAAGTAGAAGAAGAAGATAGAGAAAAGGTAGAGATTAGTTTGTAGTTTATCTTAATGCATTACTTAAAACATTGCCACAAACTATTCTTGTACATTATATACATAGGTATATACTTCTACTACATCCCAAAGGTTAGTTAGAATAGAATGCCTCACGGCTTTTGTATAAATTGGTGTTCAATAAAGAATATATATCCATATTTAAAAATTTTATTATAATTTACTTGCTTTTTCATACTGAAATATGTGAATTTTAAAAAACAAACAAAAATAAAAAAAAACATTAAATAGAAATTCTCAATTTTCAAGTGTATGCATACACGAAAACGATTTTAACTACTCGCACTGCAAAATAAAGACGACACGAAACTTGCGTAATAGAAAATTTAAAATAATCATAACTCCCAAAATTTTCACTTTTTTCAAACAATTCAAAAAACATCTCAGATATTTAGTCAATCTACAATATAAAAATATAAAAGTTCAAAATATATATTTAGAAATATGTTTAAAAGTGCCCTTTTTAAACCCCCTAAAAACGGCTATTTTAAGCGGTTTTTTGCGATTTTCTCAAAAACTTTCAAATTGTTTAAATTTTTTAATTTACAATCTTCTAGCTATCGTCGATACGCGTCTTTTGAGACCCCAAATATTCACGTAACCTTAAAACTCACGACACCAGGGCTAATTCGCATTTTTCTGAAATCGGGGCCTATACTGAAGCGATCGAAAAGACATTTCCATTTCAAAATCTATTTTATGGTATGCTGAAATTTATTATTATACATACATATATTGCACAAAATTCTGATTCCAGATGCTAGACAGCATTGTCTGTATCGCTAGCGATCCCACCATGTCTTCCCTCACGCCTATTCTTGTTTCAACCTAAATTTCGACACACGCACACACGATTTGCGTAAGCGTATTCGTTAATGAAATCAAACTAGACTTAATTGCGGACCGCTTATGCAGTTGGAGCCAAACACAGGAAAAGGAGCGTAAATTTTACGATAGTCTGAATAACTTTTATTACGGGAAATCAATTTGATTTTAAGGCCCAGTACAAGGCAAGAAAGCTCTGTGCAGTTGAAGTAGGATGCGACGACGACGCTCAGAAATTTTTGCCTAAGCAAAAAATTTGAGGTTTTTTTTATTTTTGCAAACTACGAGTTTAAACAGAAAAGTAAAAAGCAACTGAAATATTATACTATAATGATATAATAAACGAATATTATTATATATTATTATATTATTTTTATATTAATTTTAGATTTTAATTGTTAAAAAGATGTAAAATTTATATAAAAAGGAACGTGTAAATAAATGGATGAAATAATACGAATAAAAAATATGTTATTTAAACTTTGCATTCGTCACTTTACTTACAATACGTTTTTATTGTTTTTATAAGTAAATAAAAAAAAATCTGAATTTTAATTGATCGAGCGAAGGTAATGAATAAACTGAATGTGTCAGATGAGTAATATTGATTTCGAAATTACGATGTGCAAGAAATACTTAACAGAGACAGAAAGGGGAGGACAGGGGAGAGAGAGGGAGGAAGGGAGAGAGAGAGAGAGAGAGAGAGAGATCCCGCCTTCAAGCCTCGCTCCGCTTTTTCTTCTGCATAAACCAATCCTCATAATTCAATGTTTACTATCAATGGGGGCACAATGGCAAGAATGCGCATTAGTTACATCCTTCACCAGACTACTCAGAACACAGCCTTGACTTGTCGAAGAAGCCTATCCGTGTGAGAAACGAGCGATGTTGATGCATTTGGGCCGCCTCCGTTGGACTGCCGGTCGATTCACTACGAACGACATCTTAAATCGAATTTGAATCGTATATATTGGTGGTTAATAAAGTTATGGTGTTAAGAGGAGATTGAGATTAACCTTTGTATGAAAGTTCGTCATTTTTGAAGTTAGAAATATGGAAATTAGTGTTATTTAGACTTCTGTTTAAGGTAAAAGTCAGTATCAGCGTTTTGGCAAATGTATCCCCTAAGAGGGAGTAGAGAGGAAGAGAGAGAAGGAGGAAGAGAGAGAGAGAGAGGGAGAGAATATATTGCTACGACTCAAATTAAGCATAACCTACAATGATGCGAGCGAAGCCCGTAAAACGCTAGTTATGAATACATTTAAGTGTCAGCCTTTCATACACCAAGATACTGATGAAATAATTTGACAAAATAACATAATTTCGATTCTGTAGCGATATTTCAATAGAGCGAACGTTTTATTTGTTGAACCCAATGACCTGGTAAATAATAGTGCTTTTTCTCTATTTAAATGCAGATTCCAAATGGCAATATTATATCAATTTTATTCGATATTGGAAATATGCACTCCATTACAGACTGCTACAGAATAGGCCTCACGATCTAAGCAAGATTAATGTATTGTTTAATTTGATAAGATATTGATGGATCTGCAATTATGCTTTTGTGGCTTTGATTTGATTAATATTTCTTTTATTTCTATATTCATGTATGCATGGCTGGTGATGTGGATGACTACGGAGATTTAGAAGAATGGGAGGCGTAGCCTATTTGGTTTAAAGCTCGCGCTTTTCCCTCGAATGAGGTCGGACATTCTTAACTCTTATTCTTCTTTTAGAAAGAAAGAAAAGAAAAATAACATTTATTGCCACCAAAGAAAACAAAAAAACGAGAGTTGTTGTGTGTGGGACACCCCCCGGTTGGAACGAATTTCCTTTCGCTATATATTATGTATTAAATAACAGTCACAATAAAATAAATTAACAACGTTTAAGAGTAGGTAATTAAATAAATAAATAAATAAATGAGCTTTATACTGTAATATACCCATACATAAACATACGCTTCTAAAAACACAAACACATACAACAACAAAAGTGTCGTGACGGTCGAAGTCTTACACATTTTTCAGCTTAGCTCTCATTCGCCAAGTGCCTGGAGTATAGTCAGTCAGTCAGTCAGCGTGTAAGCGTCCACTGCTGGACATACGCCTCTTCAATTTTCCTCCAGTCCTCCCGGCCTTCAGCGATACGGAACCACTGATTTCCGCCGGCGTACTTGATGTCGTCGTCCCACCTGGCGGGTGGTCTTCCCACACTCCGTTTTCCTGTCCACGGCCGCCAGTGTAGGACACGGTTACTCCAACGGTCATAGAGTATTAGTCCTGGTATACGTCCTGTCCACGGCCTGGAGTATAGCGTGCGATAAATAACTTCGTTCCAAAAATGATCAAAAAAACAAAATCTATACCTACTTACATAAACTTTGCACCTGCATAAGGCAACCTATGGCGCTGTTTTTAGGTTTCCGTATGCCGTACGGAAGCCTAAGACTACGCCGTCTGACTGGCTGTCTGTCTGTCCGAGGGCTGTATCTCTTGAACCGTAACAGGTAGCCCGTTGAAGTTTTCACAGAATATGTGTTATTATGGCCAATATAACAACAAATAATAATAATAAGAAAAAGTAAAAAATTCACGGGCTCCCCTTACAAGAAACTAAAAAGTGTACGCACGTGTAGTCAAAAGTGTATGAAGCAGTGTTGACCATGGCATGGCGATACGGAACCCTCGGTGCGCGAGTTCGACTCGCACTTGGCCGGTTTTTATACACAAATTCAGTTCAATTATTTTTTTATATCGGACAAAGTATAAAGTTATATAAAGTTACAAAAAAAGCTTTGGATGTGCCCTGATAGATAAAGTTTTGCATATTTTAAAACTAAATATTTCAACTGAGTAATATATTGATGGTATATCTCTAAGAATGTATGGATCCTTAACAGACAACCCTAGTGTGGTCGTCGTCGTAGTCGGGTAAAAATGCTGAAATGTTTTTATCTATGTAAATATTCACTGAAATGCTTAACTTTAAATAAAGTAAAAGGTAGATTGAAGAATGTTATTCTGCAAATATTTATTTATTTTCACGGCTTACTCCTTTTCTACACCTTAAGATTGACTGGAAGAGGAAACTGTTAGAGATAAGTTCGCCTTTATGGTTTACCTATTTATTACGCTTTCTCATTTGTATATTTTGTGTATGTCTAAAGTTTTTACGTCATGTAATTAATTCTTTATATTACTTGCACGCTATTTTCAATATCGCTTTGCCACCAAGGCTACGTATGTGCATGATCCTTAGATACAATAATATAAGACTAAACATCAGTAAATCATTATGCAAATGATATTCATTACATCCGAAACAGATCACTCAATCAAGTGGAATTCTGTGCAAGGTGAATATTTTTCGCAACTGCATCTAGTGCAAAGGTGAAGCGGTCTGTGATAAAATACGGGATGGGCTGAATGAATGTTGCAAGATGTAATTACTAATAGATAGGTGGCACGTAATAACGATTATAAAAAAAAACTGTTAATTGCGAACGCTATTCGCGCACAGAGGGTTCCGTAGCCGTATTCTTGCATGCAAGGCCAGTGCGTGCATTGTTACGCGGTCTCACCGTGTCACCGCGCCGCCGCTCCGCATTCTATTCTTCTATTCTTTATTAGAAAGCTGGTTTAATCGGGATGGTTCCTATGTTTGTAATCACAGAGCAAAAAAGTTCGGTCTTGGCGGTGTGGCCCGATCGTTGTTCTGTGTTTGTAATCAAGAAATTTATTATCTTAAAAAGTGGACCGATTTGGATGCGGTTTTCAAAAAAAAGTTAAATTACAAATTTAAAAACCCCCGACTCTTAAAAGGTCAAAAATAATTTTCGTTTACTTAAATGTGAAAACGGCAACAGAAACGAAAGGAGAAAATTATTAATTAGTAGGTTTTATTTTGAATTTTATTCCATTTATTTTCCAAAACAAATCTACAAGAATTTAATAATGCCTCATATTATCCTTTATGAGCACAGAAGTTAGGAACTGAATAGAAAATCACGCATACATGCTGCTAAAATCCTACTCCTGCCTCCTCTTGGCTTTGATGTAGTCTGGTAAAAAATTTAAATCAGCATTTTCCTGCCGAAAGGGTAAGTTCCCGCATCAATGCTTTTCAGTTGGTCCCTATAACGTTCAACCAAAGAAACAAAACCTTTGTTGCAACCAATTAAATTCAAATGTATTATTTTCTACAGTAATATATTTTGAAATAAGAAAGGTATCTCTGGTAATTTACGCTCAAGCACAAATAACCTGTAATTTATTGCCTACCAATTTATTGATGTTTACAACAAGATTTTTAATAAAAAACAAACAATTTCTAAATTCCTATTAAATAGGTAGTTGTCTAAAATAAAAAGTAAATTTATTTTATTTTATTGATAAGAAATTTAATAGTGAAAATACCTGAACGTATGTTTAGTCCACCCTATAAGTGGACGCATATCATCGCTCGTCCACTCACTCTTGTAACAATTTGTTAGTTTTGCGTGCAAGTAATGCAAGCTATCATTCAGCGGAACTTCATGCATGACAGACCAAATTGCATGATGAAAATTATTTTGTAAAATTTAAATATTATAAGCGTTTTCGATTAAAATTGTAATATATTAAAATTAACAATAAACCATTGGAATTTGAATGATATACGGGTGTCCCAGATTGACCGCATATAATATTACCACCACGCGTTTCTAAGCTCATTAGCTACTAAAAAGTTGTTATATATTTGTTTAACCGGCTTATCGTTTCCAAGTTTTTCAGGATTCCTTGCGGCTAGATGGGATGACAAGAACCGCTCTCAAATATAAATTATTTATGAGTGATTATATTTTTCTTGCATTTAACATTTAATTTAAAATTTAACATGTACGTACATACAAAATGTTATAATTTTATCTTGAGGCACATCACTCTAGACGTTCTTACCCATAGGCCCCATAGCTTCTGAATATTAAATGTAACCTACAGCCACAGATAAACCTCTTCATCTTTTCAATAGTAAAGAAGAAGAAGTTTATCTACAAGAAGAAATTTATCTACACAATTAGAACTACAGAGCACGTCTTAACAGTGTAAGAAATAAAAAAAAAATTACGAGAAATAATATTTCTCTAAAATATTGGAAATATAATTTACCCACTGTCGAACTCACAGGTCAAACCCACAATACAAACACAAGGTCTGAAATGGTTAGGTTCTTATCTTTATCGCCAAAACAAACAATTTATCTTAACATGCATTTTGGCATCATTTATTACATGATGCAGATCCACGCCTATGCACAACCTACTTAATGCATTACATGCATGTCTGAGCATGAACGAATCACGATTTGCGAAAACGTTGCAGAAGTTAGCTATGTTAATAGATCAATTATGTACATATAAATAGATCGAATTTAAGAAGATGCTGCACATTCGAGCTAAACTCATCAACCATCTAACAGCTAAATCCTGCAGACATCATGAAGCTGGTACTGGTCTACCTTCATACCTAGCTATCATCTAAATTATTAGCTATCGTTGGACATATTCTTCATCAAATATTTCTACGAATATATAAGTGACGACAACATCCTTACAAGCATGAGGAATAATCTGTCTTGAAAGATTTGATCATAGGATGAGACGAAAGGGTTATATTTTGTCAATACTATCACAAAAAGAAACTTTTTCCTAATAACATAATGTTAACATGAAAATAATGTTTAATTTCCAGCGGATATTACTAGCGGTCTGTGCTATATCCAGCGCAGCCAAACTGGACCGCACTTACCTCCCGTCTCCCAGTGTGGGCTCAGCGGGCGGCAGTCCCGGATCCCTGCAGGCGCCTTCAGGATCTGGCGCCTTCTCCCAAGGCCGTGGCACTCCCTCGAACGGACCCGCCTTCTTTGGAATTGCAAATTCATCTCCCAAATATGGTGCCACCAGTCCTCAAATCTTTGGAGGAAGCATTTCGCTTCAACAGGGATACAATAAAGTCGGTGTTCAAGGTTCCCGAGGACCCACAGGAAGTTCTAAAATGTTCGCTGGTGCTAACTTGCCTTCCCAAGGATTGGGTGGTGTCAACATTCCTTCCCAAAGATTCAGTGGTGCCAACTCACCTTTCCAAGTTTTCAATGGTCAATCTCAAAGATTCCCCAGACCAAGTCCATCAAACCAGGGAATAAGTGGAGCTAGTAATTCCCAGCGATTCCCAGGATCGAATACACCTTCTCAAGAATTTGAACAGATAATAAACGGAGGATTTAATGCTCCCAGTCAGGGACTTAACTCTGCTAATGGCCCCTCCGAGAAATACAACACTCCTCAAGGCTTAAACGCCGGTGCTGCACCTTACATACAGTCCGAACGTGCACAAGCTGCTCAGGAACGCTCCGCGCAGATCCTGCGTCAGGACTTCCAGAACGACGGATATACTTTCGCGTATAACTTCGAAACATCAAACGGCATCTTAGCGGAAGAGAGCGGTGTCGCTACTAACGGAGTGCAGGCGCAGGGCGCGTTCTCATACATCGGAGACGACGGACAGCTGTACAGCGTAGCGTACACGGCTGATGAGAACGGCTACCAGCCAAGTGGAGACCACTTGCCGACTCCTCCGCCAATTCCCGATGCGATTTTGCGCTCTATTGAACTAAATAGGGCTAACTCTTTAGACAATAGTAGAGAAGGTCAGTATATATCGAGTGAGAATATTCTTACAAATTAGTCTTCATTTAAATTATTCATCTATCGCAGAAATTGTATTAAGCATGTATTATTACAGGTGCCCACAATGAGCAGTTACACGAATCTCCTCAGCAGTACAAAGCTCCGTCCAGTCCTGCATCTCCTCGGAAGCAATATGGAGCTTCTCAGCAGTACACATCCCAACAACCTGAATATCAAGATGTCGCTGAAGCCAGCTTCCCTAGACCTGGAGGATTCGCTCAGACATCAGTACCACCTCAATACAATGTTCTTAAGCAGCAGTATGCCACTCCTACTCAAGGATCACCTCAACTGAACAATATACTCTCTCAGCTTCAGTACAATCCATCTTCTCAAGAGTACAATCCATCGTCTCAGCAGTACAACGGACCTACTCAGCAGAACAATGGGCATCAGGGATTTAGCGGCTCTAAGCAGTATAATCCTCGTACTTCTGTTCCATCTCGGCAGGATGCCGCTCCTCAGGGGTCACCTCAGCAATACGACATTCCTCAGGGAGCATCACAGCAATATAACGCTCCTCGGGGATCCCAGCAATACAACGCTCCTCGAGGAACTTCTCAGCAGTACAACAGTGGTCAACAGAACGCTGTACCTTCTCATCAATACAATTTGAGTCAGGGATCTACAGGGCAACGCGAGGCTGCGCCGTCGCAACAGCGCGACGCGCCCGCTTCCCGGGCCGGCAAGTTCCGTCAGCAGTTCAGTGGGGCCCCCTACTCCTACAACCCGCCGGCAGCGGGCTCGCCCCCGCAGCCCGGCGCAGGTGCCGGCGAAGCCTTTCACTACAACCCACTGGCGACGCAGACTTTCAACGGCAACGCGGGCGCAGCTAGTGCGGGCGTTCGGCCGAACGTGTACTCACCAGCCGCGGCCGGCTTGTCCGCCGCCCGCCAGCCGCCGAGCTTTAGCCAGCAGGAAGGCTACAAATACTAGAACCAAACCAAATAATTTATTAGTTGTTGGAACTGAGAAATGTGATTAAAGAAATGTAAGGCAACATAAAAAAAAACACTAGCAAAAACTATTCTATATTATGTATTATTTATATGCGAAACGATAAAATTACAAATATATGTATTTAAAAACTCCTAACGATGATCTCGTAATAAAAATACTTGTGTAAGACATGTAAAATTGTTTTTCATTTATTTATTAGTTTTTGGCACAAACAACAGAAATATGTCACAACATCTTAAAAAAAGATAATTATAATTTACAGACATAGTCCTAAATGTTTGTACACTTCGTGGTAATTTTTTTAAATTATTTTTTTTATTTCATTGACATTTTTAAAATGAGTAAAATCTCAGTTCAACTCAACCTTTCTCAATTTGAAAATCTGTAGAATCTAGAATTTAGAGAATCTAGACGGTCGCATGAACATTTTCTGGCTTTGGAGTGGTCGTTGATAACTTAAATATTGCATGTATGTATATATTCTTTATTGAACACGAATTTATACAAATTAGACACAACAGGCGAGCTTAATGCCGTGAGGCATTCTATTCTAACTAACCTTTGGGATGTGGAAGAAGTATATGCAGGCGAACGAGAATAATTCATCGAACAAGAATTATTAATCAAATAGATAAGGTAAGATTTTATTAAGGAAACGGCTTGACTTTTCCCCCTCACGCTCTTATTTATAAATTTTCCGGAAGAGAGAAACTTTTTTCACAACCAGTTATTCTGACAACTATTCTTATTTTTTTTTCTTATTATTACAATTAGTGGTAAGTAGTTTTCAGAACTTTCGATTTAGAATCTCTAAGCTGGAATCTTGTAGAAAAAATCGGGGTGTGGTTGTGTCGTGGACACGGCCGTGTGTTTTACGTGAATACGTGTACGTAACAGGTAATATTTTCCTAGAGCGTATTACGTAACGAATTCTTTGATCCTTTAGCTATCGAGTGGTGTAATTAAATTTTGGATGTAGATGATAGATATGAAGCTGCAACACCAAACTGTATCCCCCGATTTTGTTATCAATCTTCTGGATTGGCTCCCACTATGGAAGCAAATTTAAAAGACGTATTCACGTCAAAATTTAAAACCTCAATATTATTTAACAACGTACGTTTTTCTAAATTGAGATTCGCGTGACTAGTAGACGTTTAGACTAAGTGGACGTATATGAAAGTATCCAGCGAAGAAAAAAAAAGTTTCTTGCCTGTAGTTCTTCTTCGCCGTGATAATCGAACTAGCAAAATTCAAAATCCGAGTGCAGTGTGCTGTCTATGGATGATGGATGAATAAAGAATAAAGAATAGCAAAAGAAAAATCAGATTTCTATTTTTTCCTAATTGGTTAGCGCGTGCAAAATAGAAAAATTGTCTTCCCTAAATTATCGAAATTTAGACTAAACTAGACTATACTTAAAACTTGGAACCATTGGAAGTAGTTTGTTGAATTTGATTGTAAGTCAGGCAATGTAGGTATTTGTGAAATGTTCATGTAGGTAATTTTCTTAGCCGATTGTTTTCCTATTAATCAGAAGTATGCTTGACACGAAGTCAGTTAATTAGTAATTTTCTGTGTTAACCTTATGTATTTGATCGTATTTCACATTTGACAGGTAAAATCGTAGTCAATGCACTGGACATGAACATTTATTTATTCTATGTAAACGAAATAATAAAAACGGCTATGTAAATAGTTCGTGTTTTCCGTCCAGTTCAGTGTAGCCGGCACGAAATGAAGGGAAGCACTGGGCACCTAGTTCACCAAAGTGTTATGGGCTGACATGACGGATGTAGTAGATGATGTAGCCGAACGTGTAAGTTTTCATAAAAACAATAAAGAAAAGTAAATGTACATAATAATGATGAGAGATATCTCTTAATTTCTGTTAACTTAGTGTGAGTAGAATATTTATATAATATCATATAAATTATAACTTCTGAATCTATTTGTTCCAAAAAAAACGTTTTACTTTACTTCACTTTTATCGAAATCGATATTACGTATTATTAGCCCGGTATCATCTCATAACTGGAGGTACATTAAAATATCATGAAAATGGTGAAATGTTTGTTGCAATTTTTTTTATATAATTTTAATATTCAAAGAGTTTCGCGTTTTCTAGAATGATTTTTCTAGATCATCAGCTTGCTTCAAAGTCGAACTTATCTGTAAATATACCTTCAATCACTTTCGACCGTTGTCGTGATACTGTAAAGCATGGATTAATTAAAAAAACATGCTGTATGCTATAGCATACGCTGTATTTTAAACTACTTAGAAATTGTGAAGTAATATGCCTTCATAGGTAGGTAAAAAGTCATTACATTACGCATATTAATAAAATTCATAATTGTTATTAAAACCTTTTATTTGGTTTATCGTGGGGTCATTCGTATTTACAATAAATACAATATTTTTTTTAGGTTTTCTACATTGCGTTAAATTACATTATTTATATATTCATAGTTACATAAAACTAAATAATCCTTTGGTCTAGTTCTAGTACTTGTAGCCGTCCTGTTGGCTGAAGCTCGGCGGCTGGCGGGCGGCGGGGAAGCCGCCGGAGGCGGGTGAGGACCCGTTCGGCCGAACTCCCGCGCTAGCTGCGCCCGCGTTCCCGTTGAAGGTCTGTGTGGCGAGCGGGTTGTACTGGGAGGCTGCACCGACACCCGCACCGGGCTGTGGGACCGAGCCCGCAGCTGGAGGGTTGTAGGAGTAGGGCGCGCCACTGTACTGCTGACGTGACATTCCGGACTGCGAACCGGCCTGGTGAGCGGGCGCGCCGTACTGCTGCGACAGAGCAGCCCCGCTAGCTACTTGACCTCCATTGTATTGCTGAGAAGGTCCAACGTTCTGTTGGCCTCTGTTATACTGCTGAGATGATCCTTGAGGACCGCTGTATTGCTGAGAGGATCCCTGAGGAGCATTGTACTGCTGAGAAGCTCCTCGAGGAGCAGTTTGCTGCTGGGAGGATCCCTGAGAAGTGCTGTACTGAGACAATCCTTGAGGAGTGCGTTGTTGTTGAGAAGATCCCTGAGGAGCACCGTACTGCTGAGAAGGAGCAGGACCGCGAGGTTTATACTGTTGAGACACGCTATATTCTTGTGGTCCATTGTTCTGCTGAGCTCCGGTGTACTGCTGGGAAGGGCCCTGTCCAAGAGCGGAGTTTTGCTGCCCGAAAGCCTGGTATTGAGGACGAGACGGCTGCTGGGTGAAACCACTGGGCTTCGGAGCGTTGTACTGCGAGGCTCGCTGAGGCTCAGGCTGGCCTGAGAGCTGGTTACCATTGTACTGCTGAGGAGCTCCATACTGCTGTTGAGGGGCGGACGGTCCGGACGGAGCATTGTATTGCTGCGTAGGAGATTCGTCATACTGCTCATTATAGGCGCCTGAAACACAACACATCTTATTACTAAGAACATTAAGCTTATTACTTTTTTAACTATGTACCTATGATAATTTCTTTTGTAAGTTTGTGTGAAAATACTGACCCTCTCCAATGGTCCCCGCGGCTGCGGCGGCCCTGTTCAGTTCAATTGAACGCAGAATCTCTTCCGGGATGGGTGGAGGAGTCGGCAGGTGGTCTCCACGGGGCTGGTATCCATTCTCATCAGCAGTGTACGTAACACTGTACACCTGACCATCATCTCCGGTGTAGGAGAATGCGCCCTGCGCTTGCACTCCATTTGTAGCGACACCGCTCTCTTCCGCCGATATGCCGTTCGACGTTTCGAAGCTATATGAGAACGTCTCTCCGTCGTTCTGGAAGTCCTGACGCAGGATCTGCGCAGAGCGCTCCTGAGCAGCTTGTGCACGCTCAGGCTGAGTGTAGGCGGCAGCGCCGGCGTTGAAGCCTTGAGGGGCATTGTAGTTCCCCGAGGGGGCGTTAGCAGAGTTCAACCCCTGGTTGGGAGCGTTAAATCTTTCATTGAATGCCTGTCCAAATCCTTGAGAAGGTGTATTTGATCCTGGGAATCGCTGGGAATCACTAGCTCCACTTGTTTCTTGACTTGATGCACTTGGTCCAGCGAATCCTTGAGACGGCGACTTGGCATCGCTAAATCCGTAGGAAGGTGAGTTTGCACTACCGAACCCTTGAGTTGGCCCTGTGGATCCGCGAAATCCTTGGGCACTGACTCCACTGAGTCCCTGTTGAGGCGCACTGTTTCCTCCAAAATTTCCAGCACTGGGCACACCGTATTTAGGAGACGGAGCTGCACCGAAACCGGTTTGTCCAGAGAAAACGGGTCCGTTCGAGGGGGTGCCACGACCTTGGGAGAAGGCGCCAGATCCTGAAGGCGCCTGCAGGGATCCGGGACTGCCGCCCGCTGAGCCCGCACTGGCTGGCGGGAGGTAGGTTCGGTCCAGTTTATCTGCGCTAGATATAGCGCAGACTGCTAGTAGTATCATCTGGAAATTGAAATAATATGAATTATGTCCGAGTATTTAATTTTAAATCAATGAAGCTCTGATATAATTGACTGTCTTGAGTTAAATGATTATAAGACTAAATCTCAGTAATATTTTCTTCAAATACCAGCTTCATGATGGTTGAATGTTAAGGTGCTGGGTGGCTGATGAATTCAGCTCGAATGTAATACAACAACTGACATGCGATCTATTTATACTTAATCGAGGTTAAACCAACATAGTTTGCCCCACGTTATCCAAAACCGAAATCACGACATAGCGCGGTTCACCTTTGACTGGAGGACGTGTGAGTGTGTTAGTTTACACGTAGATCTTTTTTTCTAAGTGTGAGTTATACAGAAGTTACTCTTGCGCATCGCAACGTGTAATTTGAAACAATTTTATGGTGGTGTAAGTGATGTTATTAGGTGCTCGTGTATTGTTTATGTGGACGTATTAGTGGAAGGCTCTTCGCTTAGCGTGGAGCTAAAGCAATTGTTGTGTACCTCATTCGGTGAATTGAAAGAATTACGAGTGTGATCGCAGAGTCTATTAGAAAATTGAATGGACATTTTTTTTATTGAAAGCGCGACATGTGGCGCCGAGTCACTCATAAGGTGACTAACGACGCCCAAGGACATTCGGTTGTATGCGGAGGTTGCGAATGTCGTTCCGGCCTGACAGGTGCCTATACACGCCCCTCTTGAAGACCCTGAGACTGTACTTTGGGGGTAATTTTTTTATTTTTTTTTATGCAACCTGACACGGTCGGCTACATCACCTACAACATCCGTGATGTCAGCCCATAACACAGGGTGAACTAGGTGCCATGTCAGTGCTTCCCTTCATTTCATGTCGGCTACACTAAACTGGACGGAAAACACGAACTATTTACATAGCCGTTTCGACCGACGTTTCGTTCAGTGCGGTGGTACCAACCCGGCCGGGATAAACCCTACCACCTAGTAAGGTAAGAAAGGAAGGGACCTACAGTTTAACGTGGAATCCGAACCACGGTCATACTCCAACGGTCGAGCGGTCACCCATCCAATCACTGACCGCGCTCAGCGTTGCTTAATAACAGTTGACTAACCAACCGCGCCACTGAGCTACCGAGGCGAATTTTCTTATCCCTTAGTCGACTGTTACGACATGCGACGGGGTGAGATGCAGTGGGGCTATTCTTTTTAAGTACCGACCCCACACGGTACAGAAAATGTAATAATGTGGGACAGCGGAGCGGTTGTAAATATGTGGGAACGGCGAGCGTTCCAGAGTTTACCGTCTCTGTAGAGGAAAGACCATTGGGCAATTGGACCAAGGGGCAAGGGAAGGGACCTACAGTTTTACAGCGGTTCCGAACGGTGAAGAAGCAGGTATAGGTATGCACGTAATTTTTTTCGTCAGAAAAAACTCATTGGTACACGCCGACCGGATTCGAACCTCGGACCTCTCGCATGAGAAGCCGATGGTCAAACCACTCGGCCACCCGCCGCTCTGTTTTCTAGAAATGACATACAAATTCCAACAGCCAGCTCCAGAATCAATAGTTGCTGTTATATTTCATTGAAAAATATCTGTACCGTCATGGAAATAAACTCCTAGAAGAGGATTAACTGGACGAGAAGTTGAAAGAAATCGCACAAATACGAAATTACATATAAAAAGCGTCTATCTCTGTTACACTCACACATTTCTGTACTGCAAATTGAGTGGGTGCCGTTGAGGGTTTTTAGGATTTCGCAACTCAAACGAGTAAAAATGAACCCCGTGTAGAATCACTCTCTGCCTGTCTGTCCGTCTGTCATGGCTTATTTTCTCCGAATCTACTGGACGAAAATAGTTGAAATTTGTTACATTTATAGAGTTTGCAGACCCAATCACGGACGTTCATATAGCTTAAATGAACTATTTTCGATTTCGGGGGTTAATTTTGGGGGAAAAATTTTAAAGTTAAAATTTGGTTTTCACGTACATCATGTGAAATAGCAATGGAAAGGGCAAGATTAAAAATTTTACTGATAGTTCTGACTACAAAGACTTATAATTAAGTGTATCAGGCGTAAAGAGCGTTTGTCAAATTTTGATACGTAATTTGTATCAACTGAATTTATATCAACAAAATATACCTCCACGGGAGTAAAACTGTAGTTCCCTTCCTTGTCCCTTACTAGGTGGTAGGCTCAAATTGTAGCCGACTGGGTTGGTACCACCGTACTAGATGTAAGATGGCCGCATAGCAGTCTCGCTTGTGTTCTCCTCTGGTCCAGTATAGCCAGCAATCCAGAGAAGTCTCCGGTATGGCACCTACCTTCTCGGAGGTGATATTGGCTGGTCGGCCGCTCCTGTCACCTCCTATCATACCACCCATACCGGATCTAAAAAAAAAACGGAATTATGTATGCAAATTTATTTTATTATTTATTTATTAATTATTTAAAATGTGTACTATTAATTTTAAAGCCCTTTCTCCGTATTAATGTCTGTGTGTAACCATATTTTAACCAATTTCGCCGGTGTGCATTCGTGATGGGTTGTCGAACGCTAGGCCGCCTAGTCATCATCACTTGGTCAGTTCAATCGATTCAAGATGATTGGACTCGTTACATTATGCTCAATAAAAATCCGTAGGTGCGCCATATATTACTTACCATTATACTATTGAATCGACTTCTGACATACAATAATAATGTGGGTACTTAGTAGCTTTTGGCGGCTTCTCCGCAGGCGCAATATCCTTCGAATGTTCCTTTCCCTTAAGGCCCTGTCAACCCGTATTCACCCGTACTCCTCTTTCAAGGCGCCGCTTCCGCTGGTTTGGAGTAGGATGCAATGCAACACAATCAATCAATCAAACATTCGGTTTTTATTTTCGTATTCCAAAACTACGGATCGAAACAAAATACTCGTAGTAAAAAGCTACGGATTTAGATATACTTACTCGTATATTCAACAAATAAAACATTGACCCGTGTACCGTTGTACCGTGTGGGGCCGGTACTTAAAAAGAATAGCCCCACTGCATCTCTCCCCGTGCATGTCGTAAGAGGCGACTAAGGGATAAGGACAATATACTGCGCTAAAGGGCGATAGGCTAGCCACTTCTCACCTTGGCGCAGTCCTTCCACCTAGTCATGCAGCAGGTGGGTTCTTCGTGTCTTACTTGCTGCTTGATAGTTGTCTTGTCCGTATACTGTGCTAAACGTGGTGGTCGGTGTTGTGCTGTAATTTACCAGAGTCCTTATAGCACAACACCGATTACTCTGCTTTACCCTGATTGTCGGGATACAGCGTGTGTTATGTAAAACATATTTTTTCCAGAGCCTTGATTTGGTCACGTTGCCTCACGTTTTTATAACTGAATTCAGAGGCATGTTCATGATTTTTTCAAATCGAGCGAATTTAATCAAATTGTGTTTTCAAAAAGCTATCGATTTGCGCTGATAGATGAAGTTTTACATATATTAAAACTGAATCTGTCAGGTGAGTAATATTGGCGGTACACTTCTTGAAATTCGAGTCAGACGCAGCCTCACGTCACCTTAACTCTTCTTGTCCGAATTAATACCGCCGCATTGAATTCATTCAGTGCGGTGGTATCCCTATGATCATTTTTTTCTTGCACGCATAGCGAGTGTGCACAGCGATCAGTCAGCAACGGTAGCTCAGTGGTGCGGTCGGTCGGCTGTTATGAAGCAACCCTGGCAGCGGTCAGTACTTGGATGGGTGACCGCTCGACCGTTGGAGGCTGACCGCGGTTCGGATTCCACGTTAAACTGTAGGTCCCTTCCCTTCTTACCATACTAGGTGAACGAAGGAAACGTCGGTCTAAACGGCTATGTAAATAGTTTGTGTTTTCCGACCAGTTCAGTGTAGCCGGCACGATCAAAGGGGGAAGCACTGACATGGCACCTAGTTCACCCGGTGTTATGGGCTGACATCACGGACGTTGTAGGTGATGTAGCCAACCGTGTCAGTTTCCATAAAAAAAAAAAAAGGTCTTAGGGTTTATCCCGGCCTGATTGATACCACCGCATTGAACGAAACGTCGCGCGTCTCGGTTGAAACGGCTATGTAAATAGTTCGTTTTTTCCGTCCAGTTCAGTGTAGCCGACATGAAATGAAGGGAAGCACTGACATGGCACTTAGTTCACCCAATGTTATGGGCTGACATCCACAGATGTTGTAGGTGCTGTAGCCACCAAGCATACATACGGGAGTGGCAACCGTCGAGCGCTATTATATGGGAAAATTAGCCGCGTCTTAGTGCATTATGCTCTTACAATATAATAGTCTGCGGGATCGAACGTCAGTGCACATGTGACTTGGGGACAAAGAACACGTATATGTGCACTACGCAAAATGGCGAGTTGTGCAGTTCGTACGTGTCGAAAGAGCTCAAGATCATCAGGAATAACAAAAGATGGCGTAACCTTTCATAGGTAAGTCATTTTAATGATAATACAACGCTTAAAACGTGAAAAATACAATAATTCCGCGAGTTAGGAGCACGACTGCGCGCCATACCGGGCGCGTACACATGATATGCAAATTTGACAGACTGAAAAGAAATTTGAAATCAATTATTGTATACGGGGATGTTGTTTATAATAAATGCGATGTTGTTTATCATAAATGCGAAAGTATATTTGTTGCTTTATTTGTTTGCTATCATGTTGTTTATCATAAATGCGAAAGTATATTTGTTTGTTTATTTGTTTGCTTGTTTTTTTTTAAGTGAAAATTTCTTTAGCGGTGCTTGGCACTTTTTTAGGTGGGTATAAAATTTATAACTCGAAATCGCGACATCGCGTCAGCGTCATTTTTAAAATGAAACATTAAGTCATTGCATTAAGGGTTAAGTTAGAGTGGCACGGGATCTGCCGGCACACCCGGAGTGCAACTGTTAAGTAGGGTTCGGTAACAGGTTTATGTCTGTCCATTCTACTAAGTTCTGCAAAATGAATGTAGGGTTCCGTAACAAATGCATGTCTGTCCGTTCTACTAAATTTTAAAATTTTCAACCAAGGTCCTCCGACGGTTATTTTATAATAAAAGTGTCTGTGTGGGCCCTGAATACGAATCCGTTGTCAAAACTCAAAAAAAGTGGCCACCATTTTGAACTTTTTAGTTACTGGACCGATTGCTTTCAAAATCGATATCTGGGTGTCTGTGTGGGCTCTGAATACGAATCCGTTGTCAAAATTTTATAAAAGTGGCCGCCATTTTGAACTTTTTAGTTACTGGACCGATTGCTTTCAAAATCGATATCTGGGTGTCCGTGTGGGCTCTGAATACGAATCCGTTGTCAAAATTTAAAAACGTGGCCGCCATTTTGATCTTTTTAGTTACTGGACCGATTGCTTTCAAAATCGATATCTGGGTGTCCGTGTGGGCTCTGAATACGAATCCGTTGTCAAAATTTAAAAAAAGTGGTCGCCATTTTGAACTTTTTAGTTACTGGACCGATTGCTTTCAAAATCGATATCTGGGTGTCTGTGTGGGCTCTGAATACGAATCCGTTGTCAAAATTTTATAAAAGTGGCCGCCATTTTGAACTTTTTAGTTACTGGACCGATTGCTTTCAAAATCGATATCTGGGTGTCTGTGTGGGCTCTGAATACGAATCCGTTGTCAAAATTTTATAAAAGTGGCCGCCATTTTGAACTTTTTAGTTACTGGACCGATTGCTTTCAAAATCGATATCTTGGTGTCCGTGCGGGCTCTGAATACGAATCCGTTGTCAAAATTAAAAAAAAAGTGACCGCCATTTTGAACTTTTTAGTTACTGAACCGATTGCTTTCAAAATCGATATCTGGGTGTCTGTGTAGGTTCTGAACACGAATCCGTTGTCAAAATTTAAAAAAGTTTCCGCCATTTTGAACTTTTTAGTTCCTGGACCGATTGCTTTCAAAATCGATATCTGGGTGTCTGTGTGGGCTCTGAATACGAATCCGTTGTCAAAATTTTATAAAAGTGGCCGCCATTTTGAACTTTTTAGTTACTGGACCGATTGCTTTCAAAATCGATATCTGGGTGTCTGTGTGGGCTCTGAATACGAATCCGTTGTCAAAATTTTATAAAAGTGGCCGCCATTTTGAACTTTTTAGTTACTGGACCGATTGCTTTCAAAATCGATATCTTGGTGTCCGTGCGGGCTCTGAATACGAATCCGTTGTCAAAATTAAAAAAAAAGTGACCGCCATTTTGAACTTTTTAGTTACTGAACCGATTGCTTTCAAAATCGATATCTGGGTGTCTGTGTAGGTTCTGAACACGAATCCGTTGTCAAAATTTAAAAAAGTTTCCGCCATTTTGAACTTTTTAGTTCCTGGACCGATTGCTTTCAAAATCGATATCTGGGTGTCTGTGTGGGCTCTGAATACGAATCCGTTGTCAAAATTTTATAAAAGTGGCCGCCATTTTGAACTTTTTAGTTACTGGACCGATTGCTTTCAAAATCGATATCTGGGTGTCCGTGCGGGCTCTGAATACGAATCCGTTGTCAAAATTTAAAAAAACTGGCCGCCATTTTGAACTTTTTAGTTACTGGACCGATTGCTTTCAAAATCGATATCTGGGTGTCCATGTGGGCTCTGAATACGAATCCGTTGTAAAAATTTAAAAAAGTGGCCGCCATTTTGAACTTTTTAGTTACTGGACCGATTGCTTTCAAAATCGATATCTGGGTGTCTGTGTGGGCTCTGAATACGAATCCGTTGTCAAAATTTTATAAAAGTGGCCGCCATTTTGAACTTTTTGGCTACTGGACCGATTGTTTTCAAAATCGATATCTTGGTGTCCGTGCAGGCTCTGAATACGAATCCGTTGTCAAAATTAAAAAAAAGTGACCGCCATTTTGAACTTTTTAGTTACTGAACCGATTGCTTTCAAAATCGATATCTGGGTGTCTGTGTAGGTTCTGAACACGAATCCGTTGTCAAAATTTAAAAAAGTTTCCGCCATTTTGAACTTTTTAGTTCCTGGACCGATTGCTTTCAAAATCGATATCTGGGTGTCTGTGTGGGCTCTGAATACGAATCCGTTGTCAAAATTTTATAAAAGTGGCCGCCATTTTGAACTTTTTAGTTGTTAGTTAGTTGTTAGTTAGTTAGAACTTGTTAGTTAGTTACTGGACCGATTGCTTTCAAAATCGATATCTTGGTGTCCGTGCAGGCTCTGAATACGAATCCGTTGTCAAAATTAAAAAAAAGTGACCGCCATTTTGAACTTTTTAGTTACTGGACCGATTGCTTTCAAAATCGATATCTGGGTGTCCGTTCGGGCTCTGAATACGAATCCGTTGTCAAAATTAAAAAAAACTGGCCGCCATTTTGAACTTTTTAGTTACTGGACCGATTGCTTTCAAAATCGATATCTGGGTGTCCATGTGGGCTCTGAATACGAATCCGTTGTAAAAATTTAAAAAAGTGGCCGCCATTTTGAACTTTTTAGTTACTGAACCGATTGCTTTCAAAATCGACATCTGGGTGTCCGTGTGGGCTCTGAATACGAATCCGTTATCAAAATTTAAAAAAGTGGCCGCCATTTTAAATAATAATATAATAACCGCCATAGTAACTAAAAAGTTCAAAATGGCGGCCACTTTTTTTTACATTTTGACAACGGATTCGTATTCAGAGCCCACACAGACACCCAGATATCGATTTTGAAAGCAATCGGTCCAGTAACTAAAAAGTTCAAAATGGCGGCCACTTTTTTTAAATTTTGACTACAGATTCGTATTCAGAGCCCACACATACACCCAGATATCGATTTTGAAAGCAATCGGTCCAGTAACGAAAAAGTTCAAATTGGCGGCCACTTTTTTTTTTATTTTTACTACAGATTCGTATTCAGAGCCCACACATACACCCAGATATCGATTTTGAAAGCAATCGGTACAGTAACTAAAAAGTTCAAAATGGCGGCCACTTTTTTTAAATTTTGACTACAGATTCGTATTCAGAGCCCACACATACACCCAGATATCGATTTTGAAAGCAATCGGTCCACTATCTAAAAAGTTCAAAATGGCGGCCACTTTTTTTAAATTTTTACTACAGATTCGTAATCAGAGCCCACACATACACCCAGATATCGATTTTGAAAGCAATCGGTCCAGTAACTAAAAAGTTCAAAATGGCGGCCACTTTTTTTAAATCGCGAGATTAAAACACCATGAATATTATTAAACCGGAAAAAAATATTGTTTTAAGGAAGACTCCAATCTTTTACTCTGTTCCTCGAAGTTTAGGTAAATAAGCCCTACTTATTCCTATCACTGATTATTAGTACAACTTTTCAAAAATATTAGAACAACAGTCTGGTTTAATTTTTCAATATTTTTTTTTGGATTCAAACAATAATATTCGTTCAGTAAAAACTATTTGAAATAATATTACAAATAACAATTTCAAAATTCACAAATATACCGCACCATCATCGTCCGTCAGACTGGCATTCGTAGTGATCCCGTCAAGTTGCCGTCAAGCAAGGCTTCCGATTGGTCGGACGGTCGGCTCTTACTACCAGATACCCGAGCCAAGCCAGCGATAACAAACCTGTCGCTGGCCTTGCTCGCTCTGTCTCTCTCCATATCGCAGGGCGCGATATGGGTAACGGAGATAGACAAGTCACGTCATAAAAGATTAAATTGCGATTTCGATTTTCGTAGTAGTAGGGATTTTTGGCTAGCCGTGCTCCGATACAAACGCAGTAGCGTTGCGTCTCCCGTATGTATGCTCGGTGGCTGTAGCTAACCGTGTCAGTTTCCATTAAAAAAAAATCAAGGGGTCGCATTTGTCTAGCCCGTGGCCGCAAACCACTAAATGCTATTTTCATAATAACTTCAAAATTGAGTAGGTAAATATCAAATCCGCGTAAGTCCACTCATACGGCATATTCAGATAAATATACAATATTCTTCTACATTTTATTTTCAACACATTGTTATTTTTCAATTACGTGTAAGTCCGCTCCAAGTCTATGAAAAAAAATCAGAACTTACGGGGGATCAGAACTTCAGAAATCAGAACTTTTCAAACTCTCGTACGTCTACCAAGAAGTTAGTATTGAGAAAGTTTCTTACTATAATAAAAAACAGCGTTTTTCTAATAAAAAACTATTTAAAAAAATATAAAAACCGCCTTCAAAAATGTATGAAATAAAAAAATTAAAATCGAACCCTAGAGTTGAAGGCGGTCGGTTATTTTTGCTTGCTTTAGCACCACCGCCTTCAACTCTAGGGTTCGATTTTTATTTTTTTATTTCATACATTTTTGAAGGCGGTTTTTATATTTTTTTAAAATTTTTTTTATTTCACAGGTTTTTTAGTAATTTTTATTTGCTATTAATGTACTCGGCGGAATCGCTCGGCCTTCGGCCTCGCGATTCCGCCTCGCTTTCCAATCCGATCTTGACCAAAAAAAAATGGGACCACCTTGGAGCTAGACTGAACCGAACACAAAAAGAATCATCGAAATCGGTTCACAATTGGGGAAGATATTGCTGAACATACATAATAAAAAATACATACAGCCGAACATAGAACCTCCTCCTTTTTTGAAGTCGGTTAAAAATGACATTCGGTGGACGAGGATTTGATATTTACCTACTCAATTGTTGTCATTGTGGGGCCAGTACTTAAAAAGAATAGCCCCAGTGCATCTCTCAGCCAGCATGTCGTAAAAGGTGACACTAAGGAATAAGGACAAGATGCCGTGCTAAAGGGCGACAGGTTAGCCACCTCTCACCTTGGCGTGGTCCTTCCACCGAACCACGCAGCAGGTGGATCTTCGTGCCTTACTTGCTGCGCGATAGTTATCTTGTCCGAATACTTTGCTAAACGTGGTGGTCGGTGTTGTGCTGCAATTTACCAGGGTTCTTGCAGCACAACCCCGATTACTCTGATTACCCTGGGATAAAGCGTATGGTGTGTATGTTTGTATTTACGTAATACACAATTTTTTTTATATGTAAACTGACACGGTTGGCTACATCACCTACAACATCCGTAATGTCAGCCCATAACACCGGGTGAACTACGTGCCATATCAATGTTTCCCTCCATTTCATGTCGCCTACACTGAACTGGACGGAAAACACGAACTATTTACATAGCCGTTTCAACCGACCTATCAATCAGTGCGGTGTTACCAACCCGGGCGGGATAAACCCTACCACCTAGTAAAGTAAGAAGGGAAGGTACCTACAGTTTTACGTGGAATCCGAAGCACGGTCAGCCTCCAACTGTCGAGCGGTCACCCATCCAAGTACTGACCGCGCTCAGGGTTGCTTAGCAACAGTCGACCGACCGCACCACTGAGACTGACCTACCGAGGCTTACAACACTGGAATATATTTCTCTATTCTGCGTTTGCTGATGGTATGCTTCTAACGAGCATAATGTTATGGCTCTTGTGATAATAATACGCTTGTAACATTTGAAATGGTATGCAATTTAAATTAAAAATGAAGAAATTATAGGCGACCAGCTATTGCCCGCGGCTCCGCACGCGTTAAAGTAAGCCTCAAACGGTGTTGAGATAATGAAAGTATGAAAAAATCGGCTAGGCTGTATCAGGGACGCAGCCGCAGTGGAGTAAGTGTACAGTGTGGGGCCGGTACTTTAAAAGAATAGCCCCACTGCATCTCTCCCCGTGTATGTCGTAAAAGACTACTAAGGGATATAACTCCCTTCTTGTATTACTAGGTGGTAGGGTTTAACCCGCCCGGGTTGGTGCCACCGCGCTGAATGAAAGTTCGGTCGAAACGGCTACTTATGTAAATAGTTTGTGTTTTCCGTCCACTTCAGTGTAGCCGGCACGACCGAAGGGAGGAACTGACATGGCACCAAGTTCACCCGGTGTTATGGGCTGACATCACGGATGTTGTAGGTGATGTAGCCAACTGTGTCAGTTTCCATAAAAAAAATCAATAAAGTGTTCAAATAAAATAAATATGTTAAAATATATATGCAGTAAAACCCGTACTTTACCTTAATTTTATGAAAAAATTTATCCGCTTAATACGACCCCCAATCCGCTTAAAACGATCTTTTTTGAAGACAAGACATCATCAGCGACAATACTGCTCCACAAGATCAAAACGAAAATGATAGCGACGAAGATGAAGAAGTGCCAATCCCGTGTCATCAGTGCTGCACTAGAAGCTGTTGTGCAACTAAAGGCGATATCTTTGTTCGATTGATTCCAGTGATGAGGCTCCAAACTAAACTTAATAGAAAACTCTGTATTGCGTGAGTCTGCGAAGAACCTGCGACAACAGAAGATTGATTCATTTCTTAACACGTAAACGATTGAGCATCATCAAACGATTGCGAAGATCGATTTCTGCCAGAAATACAATAAACAGATTAAGTGTGTACTTTAATTTATGGCATAATTCGGAGTATTATGTGATTGTATGTATGTGAGTGGAAGAGTCGGGAAGGGTCGCCCTAGACGCACGTACCTGGACCAGATCGGGCATGTGCTCAAAAAGGGGCAAGTGCTTAGTACCCGTAACCGACGAGCGAGCATGCATGAAGAACATTATGGGAGTGGAAGAGGCGGCAGAGGTGTGTCAGGATCGTGGCACGTGGAGATCCGTTGTCTCTGCCTACCCCACCGGGAAACAGGCGTGACGCTATGTATGTATGTATGTATGTATGTATGTATGGGGGGTCGCATTATTTAGTCTTGTAATGTGGTTGGTTCATACTTACATTATTATGTACAATGACCTTGGACCGCTTACGAACCCGGCTTGAGGTGGTTGCGAATGCTATGCTGGCCTGACAGACACACCTACAGGCGGGCATGTGCGCGCATGACTGATATGGGGCTAGTTGGGCCGTTGGCTTGTTGAAGGATTGGAATAGACATAAAACCCGACTGCATCATTTTCTACTGATCTTTAAACACGTGTAGACGCCTCCACACGTTTTATAATAATATTTTTAATTTTAAATAAATATAATTATAAGGTCTTTCATTATTAGTACGCTAAGGGGAGTATGTGTTTCAGATACTCATCACGTTCACCATACCTATTATTTTTTCCTCATATCAAATACCTACCCATGCTATGAAATAATTATTCAATAAACTATTATTTTAGTAAGATGGATAGGTATTTGATATCCGAAAAAAAAATTGGTATGCGGAACGTGATCAGTATCTGATACACATACTGCCCTTAGCGTACTATATTACCTACTAATGAAAGACCTTATATATATAGCTTGTTTTATGTGTGTATGCACTTTCATATTTATAATGTATATTATATAAAATATAGTTTCAATAACAATTATGTACGTAAATAAAGGAACAGAAACATTAATAATGTTTCTGAGAGATATTTCAAAATATATAGGCTACATAATATGTAGCCTATATATTTTGAAATATCTCTTCTCTTCATGTAAAAATTAGTACCAATAATTTTTTTCTTCGCGATAATCGAAAGAAATTTAATTTCATATTACGTCGTCTTGTTCTTGATACACACATCACGTTTGGATAGGTTCTTGAAATGAAACAGCGGGTAATACACAGATACCTTAATTTATTTGTATTTAGAATTTCTTAACCCATTTAAAACTAACGTTTACATAATATTGAAGTGTCATCATGGCAATCGTTTGCCAGCAACACAAGGCACATAATATTATGGCATTCAGAACATTTATAAATATTCACACATTATTTTCAAATTTCATAGCGTAGTTTATTATTATATTTATAAAGAGTACAACAATCTGTATACGACTTCCTACATGATAATAACAACTTAGTAATGATATCCTGTTTCAGGGCTAAAACTAGGCGGTTGTCTTGGACCTCCGAATTCCTCCTTAGCCCCTGTATGTGACGAACTAGTAACCTGAGCGGTGTACTGTTGGTTAGGACGTTGAGAGCTTCCGAACTGTTGATTTCCCTGAACGCCAAACTTCTGACTAGAGCCCTGAGACAGATTGGCAAAACTTGGAGCTACAGTGGCACTCTGCGAGCTGCTAGAAGACGAAGCATCTGCTGGCTTGTTGTACTCATAAATTGGTCCCTCGTATTGCTGAGATGCACCGCCAGATTGCTCCGTCAGCTTCGACGTAGACTGAGGCTGAGAAGGACTGCTGGATTGCGAGGAACTTTGGAAGTTGAACTGGGAACCAGATGACTGTGAAGATTTTTTCTGGTCGAACTGACCAGGAGTGTTGAACGGTCTGGAAGGCGGGCTGTATTGGTATGCATCGTAACCAGTCGACTGTTGGAATCCAGATAACTTGGTGGAAGAACTAGAAACCTGAGATGTGCTTGGTGAATTATCAGAAATGCCTGCGATAGGTTGAGGCCCATTGCTGCTTTGAGAGATGGTTTGTTGTTGAGATGGGAATGTATATCTTTGAGTCTGCGTTCGAGAACTGAACTGTCCGGAGATAGAAGGGCTACTGTTGAAAGAAGGTGTGCTTGAAGATTGTGAAGACTGGAAATGCGATTGAGCGCTGAATTTATTGGAAGAACTAGGTGTTTGCGAAGGAGCGCTGAACTGGTTAGAAGATCCCTGGTTTTGTTGAGTAATACTATCGGAAGATGCCTGTGTGCTGGGAGTGTCGTACTGCTGAGTATGGCCTTGCTGAGCTGGTACATTATATTGTGAAGATCCTTGGCTGGATTGGCTTTTAAACTGCTGAGAGAAAGATTGGACGTTGGAACCGGGTGCTTGCTGTGACCCTTGGCTGCTTTGACTATTGAATTGAGATGATCCTTGGGATTGCGGGTTATGTTCTTGAGGTTGAGCATTATGCTGCTGAGATCTTTGGAAAGATGTTCGTTGATGGGTGAAGGAAGACGGGGTCTGCTGACCAGATCCGGAATATTGCTGTGTGCTTCCAGGAGGCAAGTAAGAAGTTTGACCAGCTGATCCAAATTGCCCTGAAATTTGACCGGTAGACATAAACTGTCCCGATGATTGATCAGGTTGCTGACTCGCTGATGAAAACTGCCCGGAAGATGTTCCGGATGATCCAAAATGTCCTGGAGATTGACTAGCTGATCCATACTGTCCCGTAGTCTTAGTTTCTGTTCCAAATTGTGTTGAAGCTTGACCATTTGATCCAGACTGGCCGGAAATGTTACTGCCTGATCGAAACTGTGCTGTAGCTTGACTAGTTGATCCGTACTGTTCTGTAGGTTGACTGGCTGTCCCAAACTGTCCAGTGCCTTTGGCTCCTGATCCAAACTGTGTCGAAGTTTGACCAGCTGATCCAAAGTGCCCTGTAGCTTTGTTTCCTTGTCCAAATTGAGTCGAAGCTTGGCCACTTGATCCAAACTGGCCGGAAATTTTACTACCTGATCCAAACTGTGCTTTAGCTTGACTAGTGGACCCGTACTGTCCAGTAGGTTGACCGGTTGACCCAAACTGTCCTGTGGCTTGAGCAGTTGACCCGAACGGTTCTGAATCTTGACTCTTTGATCCAAATTGTCCGGAGGCTTGACCAGTTGTGCCAAATTGTCCTGAAGCTTTACCAGTCGAACCAAGTTGACCAGTCTGGCTGGATGAGCCAAATTGTCCCGAAGCTTGGCCAGTTGAACCAAACTGTCCCGGAGCTTTACCAGTAGATCCAAAATGTCCACTCTGGCTGGATGGCCCAAATTGTCCCGAAGCTTGTCCGGTTGATCCAAACTGTCCAGAAGCTTCACCGGTTGATCCAAATTGTCCCACAGATTTAACAGTTGATCCAAATTGTCCCAAAGCTTTACCACTTGACCCCAATTGTCCAGTATGGCTAGATGAACCAAATTGTCCCGAATCTTGGCCTGTTGATCCAAACGATCCCGAAGCTTTACCAGTAGATCCAAATTGTCCACTCTGGCTGGATGACCCAAATTGTCCCGAAGCTTGGCCGGTTGATCCAAACTGTCCAGAAGCTTCACCAGTTGATCCAAATTGTCCCACAGATTTAATAGTTGATCCAAATTGTCCCAAAGCTTTACCACTTGACCCAAATTGCCCAGTCTGGCTGGATGAACCAAATTGCCCCGAAGCTTGGCCGTTTGATCCAAACTGTCCCGAATCTTTACCGGTTGATCCAAAGGCACCAGATTGACCACTCAATCCAAAGTCACCTGAAGCTTGACCACTAAACTGTCTCGAAGTTTTACCGGCTGATCCAATTTGTCCCGAATTTTGACCGGCTGATCCAAATTGTTCATTTTGACTGGCTGATCCAATTTGTCCCGAAGATTGTCCGGCTGATCCAAATTGTCCTGAAGATTTACCGCCTGATCCAAACTGTCCGGTCTGACTGGCTAATCCGAACTGTCCAGCTTGACCGGTTGATCCAAAATGACCTGTGGACTGACCATTTGATCCGAATTGCCCGGAAGAATGGCTGGATGATCCAAAGCGTCCTGAAGGTTTGCCAATTTGTCCAGATTCGCCGACTGATCCAAAGTGTCCCGAAACTTTACCGGCTGATCCAAACTGTCCCGTAGCTTGACCGGTTGATCCAGATTTCTGGTTTCCTTGATATGATTTGTATTGTCCGCTTTCTCCAGCACTCTGGTAAGATCCTTCGCTGGAGCCCTCGTCACCTCCATATTTTTGAGCGTCGTAAGCACCTAGAAATTAAACAACACAAGAAGAATGTAATAACAGTTTAAAATTAGATTAAGATAAATAAATTAATGTTTTAATTCAAATAATACTACTATGATATTATTAAATTGACACATCGACATTTTAAAGAGAATATGAATACAAAATTGTACAAATAATAACAAACTTTTTACAAACAATAACACACTAAATGATTAATACGCCTGATTATATATTTTTCTATAGCAAGCTTGAAAAGTGGCGCCGAGCCACCCATAAGGATGTCTAACGACGCCCAGGGACATTATGCGGTCATACGCTGCTGCATCTCTCCCCGTGTATGTCGTAAAAGCCGACTTAGGGATATGACTCCCTTCTTATAATACTAGGTGGTAGGGTTTAACCCGCCCGGGTTGGTACAACCGCACTGAATGAAAGGTCGGTCGAAACGGCTATGTAAATAGTTTCTGTTTTCCGTCCAGTTCAGTGTAGCCGGCACGACCGAAGGGAAGCACTGACGTGGCACCAAGTTCACCCGGTGTTATGGGCTCACATCACGGATGTTGTGGGTGATGTGGTCAACCGTGTCAGTTTCAATAAAAATAAAAAATAAAAAAAAATACGCGGGGGTTGCGAATGGCATTCTGGCCTGATTTCATTATGTTCTAAAAAAAAACCACATCTGAGAAAGGGGCCATGGTTTAAAAATTCTGCATATAGTTCGTGTTTTCCGTCTAGTTCAGTGTAGCCGGTACGACCGAAGGGAAGCGCTCACATGGTACCTAATTAACAAAGGTGCGTACATCACGGATGTTATAGACGATGTAGCGAACCGTGTTAGTTTCCATAAAACAAACTTACATTGACTATGTACTCGTTGTGTGTCTTGAGTTTTTTTCTAGGGAATGTTTTTCCCTTGCTAGTGGTTGGTAGGCTCTAAATGTAGCCTGTTGGTACCACTATACTAGACGAAAAATAGTCTAGTATAGTATAGTATAGCCAACAATCCAAAGGGATATCTCCGGTATTGCACGTTCCCGGAATTTATATTGACTGTTCGGAGTGTTGTGCTCTGTTTTCTCTGTCATACACTTGTATATATTTATATAAAAATAATTATTTATTAATAAAAAAATATACACACCATCATCCACAATACCGGCGGCTTCGTCGCGCATATTTTGCTCTATGGAACGAAGAATCTCCTCCGGAATCGGCGGTGGGGTCGGCAGATGATCACCGTGCGGCTGGTAACCATTCTCATCAGCCGTATACGAGACGCTGTACTTCTGTCCATCGTCAGCGGTGTAGGAGAAACCGCCTTCAGCCTGTACACCGTTAGTTGCCACCGCATTCTCTTCTGCGGCTATTCCGTTGTCCGTTTCAAAGCTGTAGCTGAATCCGTCAGGCCTCACGTCTGTGTCCAGGTGAATAATGCCTGCGGACTGATCCTGAGTTGACTGAGCTCGTTCGGAGTGCTGCGGTTGATAGGGTCTATTGTTGATGTCAGCTCCATATCGCTGACCTTGTTGGCTGTAGCTCTGGCCAGCGCTTTGGTGACCGGAGAAAGGCTGCGCTTGGGACGCACCTCGGAAAGCGGCTTCGCCAACCCTGCTGTTTAAGGATCCGTACTCTTCTGGTGCTCCTCCAAGACCTGATTGTATCCTTCCGGCTGGAGCACCGGCGGCGGAGTCGACTGCTACACCTTCGAAGGCGTTCGAGAAGGAACCGCCTCCGGAAGAACCGTGAACGTTGGCTGAGCCGAACGGAGTATGTAGGTCTCCAGATGCACCGCCGGCGGATTTGGCACTAGCTGGTGGTAGATATGTGTTGTCGAGTTTTGCGGCGTTACAGGCCGCTAAAATAGCGGCTAGGATGAACTGAAACAAGAGACAAAATGGGTGTAAGTATTTGAAAACATTTTAAGTTAAAATTTTCAGAAGGCACTCCCATCGTATATTATATAGTTTTTCCCTTCGTCGGAGTAATGATTGCATACACATTTTTATGTAATCCGGTATGGTGGCAGAGTCGGAGGGGCCAAAGCATATCTCCGACCAGCCAATATCTCCTCCGAGAAGGTAGGGTGCCACACCGGAGCCTCCCTGGATTTCGGGCTATACTGGACTAGAGGAGAACACAACCGAGGCTGCTACGCGGCCATCTTACATCCAGTACGGTGGTACCAACCCAGTCGGCTACAATTTGAGCCTACCACCTATTAAGGGGCAAGGGAAGGGACCTACAGTTTTACACCGGTTTCGTTTGGTGAAGCAGCATGTGTAGGTATTACCGTACTTTTTTTTCGTCAGAAAAAACTCATTGGTACACGCCGACCGGATTCGAACCTCGGACCTCTCGCACGAGAAACCGATGCCCAAACCACTCGGCCACCCGCCGCTTAATGCACTTTTGCACGGTGAATATTAAGTGAAACCGTAAATACATTTTTTTAAGGAATCGGGTATATTTTATTTGCTTAAGTCAGAGGGGCAAAGCACATGCTCCGACCAGGGATATGACTCCGTTCTTATATTACTAGGTGGTAGGGTTTAGCCCGCCCGGGTTGGTTCCACCGCACTGAATGAAAGGTCGGTCGAAACGTCTATGTAAATAGTTTGTGTTTTTCGTCCAGTTCAGTGTAGCCGGCACGACCGATGGGAAGCAATTACGTGGCACCAAGTTCACCCGGTGTTATGGGCTGACATCACGGATGTTGCAGGTAATGTAGCCAACCGTGTCAGTTTCCATAAACAAAAAAAAAAAGAAGCCAATATCACCTGGTATAATATCATCCATCATCACGCCAATATCATCAATATCAGAGATGTACCGTGTGGGGTCGGTACTTAAAAAGAATAGCCCCACTGCATCTCTCCCCGTCGTATGTCGTAAAAGTCGACTAAGGGATCGTCAGCCTCGGCAGCTCAGTGGTGCGGTCAGTTATTGGATGGGTGACCGCCCGACCGTTGGAGGCTGACCGTGGTTCGGATTCCACGTTAAACTGTAGGTCCCTTCCCTTCTTACCTTACTGGGTGGTAGGGTTTATCCCGGCCGGGTTGGTACCACCGCACTGAGCGAAACGTCGGTCGAAACGGCTATGTAAATAGTTCGCGAAATGAAGGGAAGCACTGACATAGCACCTAGATCACCCGGTGTTATGGGCTGACATCACGGATGTTGTAGGTGATGTAGCCAACCGTGTCAGTTTCCATAAAAAAAAAAAAAAACCTCCGAGATGGTACCTAGGTGTCATGCCGCCGGAGACTTCCCTTTGGATTGATGGCTATACTGGACTAGAGAAGAACACAGCCAAGAATTCTATGCGGCCATCTAGCGTGCATGGTGGTGCCACCAACCCAGTCGGCTACAATTTAAGCCTACTAAGGCCCACTTGCACCAACACGAGTTTAAAGTTAAGTAGCGAGTTATGGATTTAAACGCGGTTCACACAGTCAACGGGTGCTAGCTTAAACTGGTTTAGCGAGTTAAACTGGTTTATATATTAAATTTGTGTTGGTGCAAGTGGGCCTAAGTACAGTTCCCGCCAGCAAATAATATTTGTCGAGCTTTAGAAAGAGACAATCCAGTGGCAGAGCGCCGTCCCTGTCGCACAGAGCCTTCTTAAAAGCCTCCTTAAAGAGTCAGCCTCGGTAGCTCAGTGGTGCGGTCGGTCGACTGTTGTCAACCACACCTGGGCGCCGACAGTACTTGGATAAGTGACCGCTCGACCGTTGGAAGCTGATCGTGGTTCGGATTCCATGTAAAACTGTAGGTCCCTTCCCTTCTTATCTTACTAGGTAGTATGGTTATCCCGCCCGGGTTAATACCATCGCACTGAATGAAACGTCGGTCGAAACAGCTATATAAATAATTCGTGTTTTCCGCCCAGTTCAGTGTAGCCAACATGAAATGAAGGGAAGCACTGACATGGTACCTAGTTCGCCCGCTGTTATGGGCTGACATCACGGATGTTGTAGGTGACGTTAGTCAACCGTGTCAATTTCCACAAAAAAAAATATATTTCACTCATTTTGCAATTTGTTTTAAAGATCACACTTTATGATGAATTGATAGACCGGAAGTGTGTTTAATATATTAACATTACATAACGTTATATAACGTATTACAGATGAGTGATGACCCTAAAATATAAATATAACTAATTTCTATTTTTACAAATATAAAATGTAGCCTAAACAACAGTTGGCTACATCACCTAATACAACCGTGATGTCAACCCACTCACAATTTTAATTCGTTTCGTTGAAACTTTTGAACGGTGTAAAACAGTTTTACACCGTTCAACAGTTTCAAGGTCCCTTCCCTCGCCCCTTACTAGGTGGTAGGTTCAAATTGTTGCCAACTGGGATGGTACCGTGTGGTAGTGGATTTGTACCGTGTGGGGCCGGTACTTTAAAAGAATAGCCCTACTGCATCTCTCCCCGTGTATGTCGTAAAAGGCGACTAAGGGATATGACTCCCTTCTTATATTACTAGGTGGTAGGGTTTAACCCGCCCGGGTTGGTACCACCGCACTGAATGAAAGGTCGGTCGAAACGGCTATGTAAATAGTTTGTGTTTCCGTCCAGTTCAGTTTAGCCGGCACGAGCGAAGGGACGCACTGACGTGGCACCAAGTTATGGGCTGACATTACGGATGTTGTAGGTGATGTAGCCAACCATGTCAGTTTCCATAAAAAAAAAACCATCGTACTGGATGTAAGATGGCCGCATAGCAGCCACGGTTGTGTTCTCCTCTGTCCAGTATAGCCAGCAATCGAGGGAATTCTCCGGTATGGAACCTACCTTCTCGGAGGTGATATTGGCTAGTCGGGGCATTTGCTTTGGCCCCTCATACTCGGCCAACCGGAACGGATTACATAAAAAAAAACTAAGTGCCATGTCAATGCTTCCCTTGGTCGTGCCGTCTAAACGAATTAGATGAAAAACATGAACTATTTTAAATCCGTTTCCACCGATTTTCATTCAGTGCAGTGGTACCAATCCGAAGAGATTAAATCCTACCACGAAGTAAGGCAATGTATGCAATGTCTACACTTTTGTAACTGACTGTACGTGTCTAATTAAATTATCTCCTATTTGTGACTTCTTTATATATGCATATTGCGTCCTTTTATGTCCAAAATGCTTGCGTTTTCCGGATAATAAAATTTATTGACCATCCTAAAAATTAATCGAATATTCATTATCAAATCACTTAGCACTTCACTTCACTTCACAAAATACTATAAATAGTTTAGTACCAGTTTCATCCCGCGCTTTTTTTTCGCCCGAAGATGTTGCAAGAAGGCGTGCCTGCTGCGAACTGTGATTTAGTGACCCGCCTATTTTCCTTATATACCATCATCACTAAGATGAGCTCTGTGACTGTGCACTATTGTAGTAAGGAGATACGGTTGACTGGAAAAGCGAAAATGCATTTGTACTACCATGTCATGGTAAGCATAAACCCCGCATTCGAATTTTAGAGTTTTTTTTTTATGGAAACTGACACGGTTGGCTACATCACCTACAACTACAACATCCGTGATGTCAGCCCATAACACCGGGTGAACTTGGTGCGACGTCAGTGCTTCCCTTCGGTCGTGCCGGCTACACTGAACTGGACGGAAAACACAAACTATTTAAATAGCCGTTTCGACCGACCTTTCATTCAGTGCGGTGGTAGCAACCCGGGCGGATTAAACCCTACCACCTAGTAATATCGGCACAGCCACCCATGCTGGTTTACATAAAAAAATATATATAAGAAGGGAGACATATCCCTTAGTCGCCTTTTACGACATACACGGGGAGAGATGCAGTGGGGCTATTCTTTTAAAGTACCGGCCCCACACGGAGTATGAACATTTTATATGATTGTACACACCGCACGCCGTATCCATTCCCGACAATCGGGGTAAGCAGAGTAATCGATGTTGTGCTGCAAGTACTCTGGTAAATTACAGCACATCGGACAGGTTAACCTATCAAGCAGCAAGTAACGAACCTGCTGGATGACTCGGTGGAAAGACCGTGCCAAGGTGAGAGGTGGCTATCCTGTCGCCCTTATGCACGGCATCTTGTCCTTATCCCTTAGTCGCCTTTTACGACATGTACGGGGAGAGATGCAGGGGGTTATTCTTATAAAGTACCGGCTCCGCACAGTACATTATTGTATCTAGCGACATACCGTTTTTTTTATGAAAACCATTATGGGTGGCCGTGCCGAGGGACCAGAGGTATCCGAGAGAGCCAAATCCACCTCACCTTGCGAAGCCACGCTTATTTGCATACCAGCAGATTTGCGGGCCATGGAAGCGGCTATCCAGATTTTAATATGTTTGAAGACACCCAGGGTGAAAGTTTGACACCCAGGTTGAAAGTTTGAAGACACCCATGTTGAAAGTTTGAAGGCACCCAGGTTGAAAGATTGAAGACACACAGGTTGAAAGTTTGAAGACACCCAGGTTGAAAGTTTGAAGACACCCAGGTTGGAAGTTTGAAGAGACCCATTTTGAAAGTTTGAAGACACCCAGGTTGAAAGTTTGAAGAGACTGTAATAACCTCTACCCTATTACCTATTGTTTTTCCTTAGATATTAAAGGCAGAATTATCAAAAATCAACTCTTTAGCTCTAGAACAACTAGAATATAAAGAATCGAAATATGGCCAGCGTATAACTTTCAAGTGATCTCTAGGTTTGTCAGAAACAGTGTCGCTAATTCGTACACATAATTCCTGTAAAATGGACCCAATTATTACTTCCTTTTCAGGAAGCCGTTGTGTACCGTAATAACTCAGAGTACTAACTCTCATTTCCTAAATCTATTCTAGTAAATTCTAATATCAACATTAAAGCACTTACCAAACTAATTGCTCATTCATCTATAGTCATTAAACCCTTCTGGTTTCCCTCTGTGTTCTATGTGCACGCTTCGACAGCGCGCTCACGTACCTCGCTTGCGAGCTTGTGAGACCCGCCAAAATTCAAAATGAAAGTGTTCTGATGTTTGTGTTATTGTTATTATTAAATTATGATCAATGTATTACTTGATAGCTTAATTTTGTTGTGCTGTTCAATAGATGAAATCTATTATTTTATATTTTCTTCTAAATTTTAGAACTTCAACAATACAAACTTTTATTGACCCCTTTTGAAGGGGTTTGTGGAACTGGCCCCACTAAATTCGTATGGACCCTCGGTCCATACGATATTTATCCATCGCCAGTCCCCGTGACTCCCAACGCAGATAAATTTGTACTTGAGCTACAAATTTATTATTTGTCCCTAGGAGTCCCCGTTTTCTGATCTGTACAAAATATACATCTTCAGACAGATTTACCAATTTAATCTCGTAGTGTTATGTTGGAGTTCAAAAGATATTCTTTTGTCCTCCCTAAAGGCATAAGTGTATGCTTTTAATTGTGAGTGTATAGTGTATATGTTATGGTTTATATTTCTGTGGCTATCTATTGATATACCTACAGAAATTGTTTTATTCCAAATGATGCGGTCAGGGGTCCACCTTTCACCGAAATCAATTAGGAATATTTTCTTAAGGGTTTATTAAAATGGTGTGCTGGTCATAATCTACATAACCTATACAGGTATATTTAAACCTGATTTACGCAATCTCCCTACGTCCTAAAACGTAACTAGCCAGTATGTTGCATATGCATATATATTACAAAATTTACCTTTGAATTCCACTATCCTAACCGGTCTGACACGATTCACTAAAATCACCTTAAATAAAACACCATTACAAATAGAATAGCGTAAAACAATAAATTCAAACGAAACCACAACACCCGCCACTGAATCTAATCGCGAAGTTAACACTTAATAAAAATATACTTTTATATCAAAATACGGTAAAACCACTGATTTTACATATTTAAATTCGACATATTTTTTAATAATTACGCGTGGTTCAAACACTCTTATATACGTATGATTTACGAATTTAAAGATCGGGTTTTGTTTCTTTTAATCTTCTCTATATTTTAAAATACCTTCCCAATGTACTAGTCCTCATGGCAGGCCAGTTCGGACATAGTGTCATTGTAAAAGTTCTTTGGAAATCCTTCCATCACCAGTCAAGATTCCAGAATCCAGCTCAACCTTCATCCAGAACTCAAAAGGCTCAAAAAGAACATCCAAAATATAATTCGCAACCTAGTTGAAAATTCCTATATCACCCCCAAAATTACAAAATCCAGCTCAACCTTCATTTGCAACTCCGAAAGCTTTACAGAAATTCCCACACTAAAATTCACGAATCAAACAAACTCTATTCACTGACTTCCTTTATGTACGTGAAATTTATGATCAGGTCACAGTCCATTATATTTTAATATAAAATAAAACCTTCCCAATGTACCTGTCCTCATGGTAGGCCAGTTCGGACATAGTGTCATTGTAAAAGTTCTTTGGAAGTCCTTCCATCACCAGTCAAGATTCCAGAATCCAGCTCGACCTTCATCCAGAACTCAAAAGGCTCAAAAAGAACATCCAAAATATTTTCCGTAAAACTAGTTGAAAACCCCTATATCACCCCCAAAATTACAAAATCCAGCTCAACCTTCATTTGCAACTCCGAAAGCTTTACAGAAATTCCCACACTAAAATTTACGAAACAAACAAACTTTATTCACCGGTTTTTACAAAATCATTTATGAACTAAGAAAACCTTCCCAATGTACCAGTCCTCATGGTAGGCCAGTTCGGACATAGTGTCATTGTAAAAGTTCTTTGGAAGTCCTTCCATCACCAGTCAAGATTCCAGAATCCAGCTCGACCTTCATCCAGAACTCAAAAGGCTCAAAAAGAACATCCAAAATATTTTCCGTAAAACTAGTTGAAAACCCCTATATCACCCCCAAAATTACAAAATCCAGCTCAACCTTCATTTGCAACTCCGAAAGCTTTACAGAAATTCCCACACTAATATTCACGAAATTAAACTAATTTCAATCACCGGGGTTTTTTACCAAATCCATTTACTAAGAAAACCCAATCAAAAATACACGCGAGCGAAGCCGAGTGAAATTATTCACTAGGAAAACCCAATCGAAAATACACGCGAGCGAAGCCGAGCGATACTTCTTTCCCGAACTTATTCGAAAACTCACGCGAGCGAAGCCGTACTAACTTTCGTACCTGGGCTCTCGCTAAATACGCACGACCGTCTCCTTCGACTCCCAAAACAGACTGAACTCCCCACGCTCCCCTCCCTCTCCTTTTATAATCTTTCCTCGTGTCACAATCCTGACACGCAGGAACAAATCGAACGGTGGCCTCCTAGTATGGCCATGACACGTTCGTGTCACGGAGCGCGATTTTGTATGGAGATTGAATTTCGATTTTTAGTATGGGCTGGACACGTTTGTGTCACGCAGGAACAAATCGATCGGCTGCCTCGTAGTATGGCCGTGTCACGTTTCTGTCCGGACTCGTAATTTTGTATGGAGGATAATTTTATGTTTTTAGTATGAACTGGACACGTTTGTGACACGATATAAATTCGATTTTGGAGGGAAAACAAACCCTCTTCGTACCTTCCACATGGTACCTAAAGCTGTTTCGCTCGTCAGCGATGCGATTTACCTCTACTTCGGGGGTTTTAACACCACTTCCCCGCACCCATTGTGCATCTCCGCATGCAGAGAACTGTTGCTTTTGTTATATAAATTAATTGATGTTATTACATGTGCTCTATTAATAAATCGACTTTTAGCGCCATAACGGAGTGTTTTATTTATATATTTTTGTTTAATATCGTCTATATTCTTCGAGTATTTTCATTTAAAATGCTAACGTTCCAAGTTGTTAGTTTTCTTATTGTCTATATATTAATTCCTGTACATGCGTGATACCATCTTCCGTGTTTGATAATACTATTCATGTACGGAACCTGGACACGCAGAAACCAATCGAAATCTCCTTACCATCGTCGTGTTTTATTCATGTCAGGACACGAAACCATTCCTTCATACTAACACCGCTTAACGAAAACCCCTCCCGCACCGCTTGACAAATTACCTCAGGTCGCTCCGCCTCGCCCCGCGGCCCACGCGCGCCCGCAGCTCGGTAATACCTCACCCCTTGTCTTGTTTACCTCATACCTCTCTCCGCCCCGCGCGCACGCTCCAACGGATATTTATTTGAATGTTGGCGTCATACTCAATGAAACGTTGTTTTGTTTTATTTTATGTTTTTGTTTAATAACTGGTACTTTGTTTATATACTCTTCCCTTTATAAAATGTTTAGTGTATTAGTTTGAATCATTAATAAATAATTATTAAAATAATTTTAGACCCTGTGCGATATCTTCACAGAGATCACGAAACTTCAAATTCCCATAAACTCCGTCATGTCCAGATTCCAGACACGCAGGAACAAATAGACCAGCGACCTCATAGTATGGCCGTGTCACATTCGTGTCCTGACACGAATTTAGTATGGAGATTAAATTGAATCATTAGTATGGACTCGACACGAATCGGACACGCAGGAACAAATCGAACGGCGCCCTCTTAGTATGGCCGTGACACGTTCTTGACACGCAGGAACTAAACGCTCGGTTGCCTCGTAGTATGGCCGTGACACGTTCGTGTCACAGAGCGAAATTTCGTATGGAGATAGAATTTAATTTTTAGTATGGGCTGGACACGGTTGTGACACGCTCGAACAAATCGAACGGTGGCCTCGTAGTATGGCCGTGTCACATTCGTGTCCTGATACTATTTTAGTATGGAGATAAAATTAGATTAATTAGTATGTGCTGGACACGGTTGTGTCATGCAGGAACAAATCGAACGGCGGCCTCGTAGTATGGCCGTGACACGTTCTTGACACGCAGGAACTAAACGCTCGGTTGCCTCGTAGTATGGCCGTGACACGTTCGTGTCACAGAGCGAAATTTCGTATGGAGATAGAATTTAATTTTTAGTATGGGCTGGACACGGTTGTGACACGCTCGAACAAATCGAACGGTGGCCTCGTAGTATGGCCGTGTCACATTCGTGTCCTGATACTATTTTAGTATGGAGATAAAATTAGATTAATTAGTATGTGCTGGACACGGTTGTGTCATGCAGGAACAAATCGAACGGCGGCCTCGTAGTATGGCCGTGTCACATTCGTGTCCTGACACAAATTTAGTATGGAAATAAAAATAAATTATTAGTATGAGCTTGTCACGTTTCTGACACATAGGAACAAAACGTACGGTGGCCCCGCAGTATGAGCGTGTCACGATCGTGTCTTGACAATAATTCATTCTTTCATACTAACAACTCGCAGCGAAATAATCACTACTCGCGCTCCTTGACTCGCTACCTCATGCCGCGCTCAAACGGCGTGATGATACCGCGATCTCTGACCCCGCGCCCGCAAGACGCGCGCCTTCTTACCTCACCTCTCCGCCGTTTCGTACGCGCCCATGTCTTGTTCCCCTCTCACCGCGTGTCAGGATTACCTCATGCTACCTTCCCCGCCTCGGCGCTCTATAGTGTTTTATATGCGAACCAACTGATGTTATTATATTTCTTGTTTGTCTAATTGCGCGTCGTATTGTAATGGCCGTTCGCGCCATTTTATTTCTTAGTGGAGTGTGCAGTCACGATTGAATTTATTAGGTGATTAGTTAAATTGTAATATAAATTATTTTGTTAATGAAACGTTTTAATGTTCTATAATTTAGCTTTGAATTACTATTGGCTATATATTTATCTTTTTTACCTTGTGTGATTCCATCACAGTCGCCCGCATAGAGGTTCGTAACGAAGCAAAGTCAACGGAACCTCATTCCGTGACGCTTGATCTCGTTAAGAAGCTATATACATTATGATCTTGAAAATTACTTCTTCTTTGTTAGGGTTTTATTGTTCCCTTCCAAGAAGTTTGTATATATAATTATTTATCACTGTTAGGGTTCAAGTTCCCTTCCAGAGACCCCCTTCTTCTATAATTTTTAATTTGTGTGTTTTTTTTTTTCAACACCATCTGTCCACGTGCTTTAGGAAGTTCTTACCCTCCAGCTTAGGATTTATCTCCCTTAGCTTAAAGAGAAAAGATTTTTAGAATGCATACCACAACCTTACCACCTCCGGCTTAGACCATGTTTGCACTCTTTCCCTTATCTTCCATTTGCAGCTCGTGCCAATACTACATTAAACAAATATTTTAGTGTAATTGATTTAGTTTATTATTAATAAATCTAGGAATTTAGGCAAAAGTTATCACCTCAAAGCCTTAGATCCCTATATTCTGCCTCTAACAGATTTCCCAACAGTGCAGGAACCTCTAGTCTCATCCTTTACCGTATGGGCCGAAACAGAACATCACCGCTTACAGTGCAATACACACCTTACCACCTCCGGCTTAGGCTATGCAAGCAGTTCGGCAGGACAGAACTGGTCCGTGAAGAACACATAACACACCTTACCACCTCCGGCTTAGGCTATGCATGTATCCTAGCACAACAAGCTTCCATTAAAGGCAGAGTAGTCGGGATACATATTTTCAAAAGACTTCGAAATCGACTCATGCATCATTTTGGATCCTAACTCACCTATTGACGAATAGACGGACTCGGTATGCTTGTAAACGATTCTACTTTAACTCCTCCAACATTTCTCCGGTTAATGATTTCAAACCAAATACTACACTCATTCACTGTAAATAGACCAGAAAATGTCATCCTGAACTTCCAACGCTCCATTTTTTTGTGTTCGGAACGCCTTTAGTAGACGATGTCATAATCCCTCCCCAGCGTGAGTCAGACTCAGTAAAATGTAAAGTTCTGCACTTAAGGCATTTTCACCTCACCTTTTCTAAGTCCCAAATTGTGTGTTCTTCACACTGAATTTAATTTAACATTATTTTCGAAGCAATGTATGGGAAAACCAAACGAAGCCAAAGTATCCTGATTCCTTGTAAAGGTCCCTTCAGGTTAGAGCGCTGCTCTCATTAGAAGGAAATTTCACTACAGAGTACAGACACTACAATACCCGCAGGTTTACTCGCGTATTTTACACAAACATCCAAAACCATCCACTCAAGTCAACAAGTCTATTTTAAATTTTTGTTACTTCTTATTTAGAAGTAATTTAGTCTAACTCTCCTCACTGTACAGCATTTTATTTATTTATTTTGTCATATTTGTTTCCCGTTTTTTTTTTTTTTTTTTTTTTTTTTTATTTATATTAATTTTATATATTTATAAAATAAATTACCTATATAAAATTTATACAAACAGACATAAACAAAAGACGGTATTCTCGCCGGCGACGGGAGACGAGAATTATTATTATTATTATTATTTATCGTAAGGACCGATACAGTACATCACTGTTTACAATGCAATACACGCCTTACCACTCCTGGCTTAGGCTATGTAAGCAGTTCGGCAGGACAGAACTGGTCCGTGAAGAACACATAACACACCTTACCATCACCGGCTTAGGCTATGCAAGTAGTTCATTATTTTTTTTTTCTTTTTATTTTAGAATTAATTAATATATTTATTTATTATTTTTTTTTTTCTTCGCCCGCATGACTTTACTTACTCTGTGAAATTTAATTTTAATTTTCTAACCCGTATGAATCTATTTATTTTAACAATAATTTAATGAGCACTACTCTAGTGGTTTATTTACAGTATTTATGAGAATGTAACCCACAACTACGTCTATCAACAATTCAATACGCTCGCTACCGACAAAGTATCCTTAACATGATAAAAGTCACCGATAGATAACGTGATAATAGAAATTGAAGAAGGTTTTGTATAGTGTAACGATTATGCGTAACAGTAGGTTGTTTCACATAATCAATTTTGACAAGGCGCTTAATAAAATTACATTTTTTTTTTTTTTTTTTTTTTTAATTTTACTTTATTTTACAAAGTTATTCCATTAGATAAATTTTCTCTGGTTCCTATTTTATCACAATCCTTTTCCTTTGTAGGTTTTCTTGTAACCTGTAAAATAACACAAAATGTCAATATTTTATATATTTTACAAAAAAAATTTTTTTTTTTTTTTTTTTTATAAATATTTACTAACCTGTTTGTAAATGCTTAGAAGGATTGTTTTCTTTTTTTTTTTTTTTTTAAAGAAAAAAAAATTTTTTTTCCTTTTTTATTATTAAATCATTTTATTAGTCTTCTTCTATAAAATTAAACATGTTTACATACTGTTAAATTACATAAAATGTATCAAAATCATATTTTCAATCTTCTTAAATAAAATTAAACCTGTTACAACCTGTTGAATTACATGAAATGCAACAAAAATCGTTTTATTAACTTTCTTCTATAAAATTAAACCTGTTTACTCTTTTTCAATGTGATTAACTTAAAATGTTGTTTGTATTATATGAATTGATTAAGTTTTGTTAGTGTTTAGTAACTTATTTTATCAATTTTAACAATTTTACTTTAATTTTATAGCAAAAAATTTTTTTTTCCGTTTTGGAAATATTATTATTATTTATTCTTTTTTTATTTTACTAGGATTTCATTTCTTAATTATTACGACCTATTTTCAGGAATTCCTCTTTCTCTTATTTCGCTTTGCTGCAAGCAAATATTCTACTTATAGCATAGACAAAGAACGCCAAGCATTGCTTAGAAATCGATGCTTCTCATTTTTTTTTTTTTCCAAATCCGAGACAATATCGATCCCCAAACAAACAGTCTAACTTCTTAAAGTTAATCAATAAAGCTACAGTAGCGGGGTGGTTTAATTCTTTTAAATTATCATATTAAAGTGATTTTATAATATTTTGTGCCAAAACGCAATTTTATACTAACCATTATTCGTATATTCACATATACTTAATATTACTTATTTCAAAACGTCATGCAACATATATTATTATTCAATTGTCACAACTTGTGATTATATTCCTCGTTCAATTGTTGAACTGGTTCTTGAATTTGCTTTCAAGAATAAACACATCCGCATCTGAAATTCATTCTGTAAATTTGGATAACAGCATGCATCTGAGTCTCCTCTTCAGACTTAAACCCAAGTTTATCATGCAACGAATGCTTACCTAATCTAAGTTCTATTGGAATTTGGAAAATTTAAAATTAATAATCGACCAAAGAATAGCACCAACGTGGCACCACATCCATACTATGCTACGGACAACACCACGGACTCCGCAACCGATGCAATTAACCGGTCTAATTGCACAACTAACTCTTAAAATTTCCCTCTTTTTTTTTTTTTTTAAAATCTACCTCCGTTTTTTTTTTTTTCAGCAAGTACCCATCCAATGCCTAATCCCCTAAATCACTCAAACCCCGTAATACCCCTTACAATTCCACTTCACAAACTATTCTGTGAGAAATTATCATTTAACCTCGATTCAAACTTTTACCAATTCACACTTTCCGTTATGAATTCCTGGAAGTAACGAACTTCAAAAGTTTCAGGCACTGATCATCCCCTCACACATTCATTCGTCCGGAACCGTTCACTCAGAATGCATACCCATTACTTCTCTAGTATGCTCGTCCATTGGCAACGCCCAATTACAACAAAAGTTATCCAAACAATCTTACACATACAGATATAAATAAATATCCATAATTTCATTCCAACAAATGTTGCGCAATCATATGCAGTGTCCGAGCACATTCGTCGTTTATCCGATACTCTGTAGCAGACAGACGCCCGATCGTCGACCACGCCTAAGCATAAAATGGAACGCTCCTCCTTCAGTTAAGTGCACCTATAACCCCATAGGTAGGCAAGAGCAGAATAAAATTAAAGTGAAACACCGAGCGAGGTGGGAAACCCCTGGAAATGCCCACGTCCAGCAGCAGTCTGACACAGGCCGCTGCCGACTAATACGAACCAAGGTATTTATATAAGACCCCCTACAAAATATATAAACACATTCGTGCCGAAACTTTACGCTGTCACTTTACCTTTCAAAATACTCATCAATGAGCAAGTTCAAGATCTTTAGTTATGGTAAACCTTAAATAAATAATATAAATTTAAACTAATTCGGATTAATGTAACTCTCATACTTTTAACATTATCATTTAATAGGCTATACACTCAGCAGCCCGACCGTGGTAATTCCACTCGATCGACGAGCTCGAGCAAAGTGAACGAGTAGGTATAAATGGCACCGTCGTATCTGTCAAATGTACAAGTGAGTGAGTGCACGAAACGGTCTCGTGGTCTACTCGAACTCGAACGTCGTTCCACCACATTTTGACAGTCATTGGCAAAGTTGCACGAAATGTGAACTCGGACTTCGAGTCATCTTGACGTATACGCTCACTCAAACACTTGATTGATTTTGATCATCCCCTGCGACAGTTTAGAAAGTCTCAAGGTTGATCACATGCCAAATTAATGATTCCCTTCTTTGAATCTAGTGTAGAGGTATTTAAACATGTATTATTCTATCTACAAGTTGTTCATTCCTTCATTCATTAAGTATTCACTCAAATATTATAGATAAAATACAAGTAGGTACTTATGTACCTATCACTAAAATAAAATAAGAATAAAGTCTGTACCTAGGCACACACACACACACACAACACACCACACATACCACACATACCACACGCCACATTCCGACCATCAACCCGACAACCGGGGCAAGCAGAGCAACCGGTGCCGCGCCACACACACCCAACCACTTCAAGCAGCAAGCAAGCACGAAGACCCACCCCTCCGCACGACTCGGCGGAAGGACCACGACAATGCGACAGGGGCCAGCCCGCCGCCCCTCAGCACGGCACCATGTTCCCCGCACCCCAGCCGCCTCCTCCTCTACACGCACGGGGAGAAACGCAGCGGGGCCACTATCATTAATACCGACCGGCTCACATGCACGGTACCGTTGTTAATGCTAAATAAAGTCTTGTGTTCTAAGTACACGACTCATATCAATTTGACAGTGCCTATCTAAGTATGTACCTACCTATGTAACTAAATTATAGGTGACCGGTAGTGGAGCTATAGTGTATAACCAAGTATGATAATAATAGATAGGTACATACAGGAGTTATTTATTTTTAGATAGTTAGGTATCTACAGCTATGTATTACCCGTCGGAATTTCTATATAGGCATTATAGGCTAGGCACCTCCTCTCCTCGAATAAATGCGCTTTCCTCCGCACTTCACCGCGGTCTCACCTCGTTAGTACCGTTATCGGGGTATTTTTGTGGCTAGGTAATATGGCTGGAGGAAAGGCGGAGGGTTGAGGGGAAGAGATTCAAAATGATTGTCATCATCACTCACACAACTGGCTGACCGACCGACAACCAACATCACGTGTGTTACCACGATGTAATTTTTACCAATACTAAATAGCTACTCTTAAATATCGAGGTGTTCAATTTATACGCGTTTTCAATTTAGTCAATACTCTTTTTCCTCTTTTAATTAACATAAAGATTCTGACAAATAGTATACATACTATATTGACCGTTTGATACCTGACAAAATGAGCGCTTTGCATTCTAGGTAGCATAATACATTTAGTAAAATTTAATAGTGGCAAGATTGGTGGATCGACACTCGCTCGATAATTTCGTCACCTGTACAACATTCGCATGCGCACTCACCCGTACGCCGGTACCGAAATAATTTGCTTCGTGCGATCGATCGAGTCGAACGCAACCCGAACTCGTCGTGCGAGCGAAACCAGCACGGCAGGGGCCCTGATGTTTACTTTTGTAAAAGGGAGGAAAAGTTTAATTTGAATTTTAAATATAATTATTTTGTTCCAGCGACACCTATCTCACTATGTATAACAATGCCCAACAAAATTTTCTACGTTGTAATGTCAAAACTTCACTAATACACCAATAGATGGCAAGTAAATAGAATACTCCATGTTTCGCAAAACTCACTTCCAAACATAATACTAGTATTGTATAAGTATAATTTGCTTCTGCAAAATCATTAAGCATTTTTCATAACCCCTCACTCCCTCCCTGCCTCTTAACCACTTCCTTTCAGATGTCACTATGATGTGAACATTGTGAACTGTGGGTATGTTTATTTCCTAATTTTAAATTTTTTCCCTTTTCCCTTCTTTTTCCCATTTTCCCGGGTTCTTGAGTATTTGAGTACCCTACCAAATCTTTCTCCATTCGACTTATTTTCTTTCCCCTTTTTTTTTCTCCTTTTCGGATTTACTCCGAAATTCACTCCGTAAGGTTGGTACTTATTTGTTTTAGTACGCAAGTCTGGTCCCCTTACGCTGTGAAAGCAAAACAAACACTAGCAATGGTTCTTATTGTTCGCGATAAGATCCATATTCCTTCAAATATTTTTGAACCGGGCGCCCTGAGTCAGTTAATACACAACCACAGCAACGTTACCATTTATATGGAATTATCCATTTTTAAATGATTTTCAAGATAAAATGTGGAATTAAATATCCGGGCATTTCATACTAGTTTTATCATTTTACAGATTTCCACATAAGAAGATCAGTTTGGAATATGGATTTTCTATAAAGCTTTTCTATAACATCCACATTTAAATGATTATCCAATCGCATATTGATTCTTAGAAAGCCTAGAACTGAAATGCCGCCACGGTTTTGCATCTTGTGTGAATATAATGAATGACCGGCCAATATACGACCTCACTTCATTCTTTTCAAAATCTAAATCGTATTTAAATTAAATTAATAATCTACTTATAATATCTAAGCTATCTGCTCTAATAATTTGGCGGAACAGGTTTCACACGAATGCCTACCTACCCCGTTAATGCTGGCCACACTGAACTGAACCAAACTCGAATCAACCATACAGCCGCATCAATCCTCTATTCAAAATGGTGGCACCAATGTATTATTTCCGGCAACTCTTAGACCCACCCCTTCATTCACGTAATTTTCACAAGCAAACAGCTCACATACAACCGACCCATAAAACAGGCAACATCTACTGTCCACCTCCAGTGGCAATGGGCTGAGTACGTCAGGCAAAAAATTTTTTCTGGACAACAGTGTCTTGCTCCGACATCCGCAGACAGGATACTTAATATAGGAAAACCTCCACTTCCAGTCAATACGTTGACATAAGATAATTAATGGAATCCAATAATACACATCTTCAGAATTGAATTTCTACATAGAAAAGTTAATGCATACGTTTTCTATTAGACCGTCATCACATCCATTCAATTTCCCCAATAATGTTAGTGAGACAAGATACGACTATCTTATCTTCTAACTCCCAATCACGTTGTAAGAATACATAAATACTAATATATCCATGTACTCGCTTTTATAAAATGAACAAACTCATACAACTAGACAAATATTTATGCTTCGTTCCCATACACAAAATATATGACTTCAGTTAACACGGAATCCATAGACCTACATTAGCTCAAACATACTTCCTTAAATACATACCATCCAACATTTCCAATTCATAACTAAGTTGATAAAATGGATCTACACTGTTTGATAGTGAAATACGCCTTCGACAACACACCGCAACAAACCATCAACTAGTAATTCTATTGCGTGTCGCCTCGGACTAGGCGCTTAATAGCCTTCTTGCTTGATTTTCAACAAACACTTTTAACTTCATCTTTCTGAATCGTTGTAAAACTGTAGTCCCTTCCATTATCTATATTAATTGGCACAATTATAATGTTCTAATTAGCTGAAACGTTACATCTAATATCAAACTTCTGCTCTACAGCCAATTATATACATTACTGCTTGACAAATACATACAATCACAAACTGATATATATATTTTATTCCAACCCACATCTCAAGCAGTGAAATAAACAGCGTTATACTGCTGACCACACTAACGTATATTCAATTCCACAGATAACCAACACTCCGACATGGCATCCATAAAACCTATCTCCCACACATACCAACATGCTGCATCCAGGCAAGTCAACCTTCACATTGCAACAAGATACAGGGTCCTTTTCCCGCACTACCTAACAGTATAACCGTGCCAAGGTGAGAAGTGGCCAGTCCGTCACTCGCCATCCGCAGAGTTTCGCCTCACGCACAGTCACCCCTTTCTACTAGCATAAAACTACTCTCTCTTCACAACATATTACTTGATAAAATTTTAATTCTTCAGTAAAAAAATCTCCCGATGCGCCCCAACAAATTCGCAAGAAGCAAAACATCGCAAGTTCGTTTTTTTTTTTTCTTTCCCTACAAAGCGCGATTCGTCATCCGCAAAGTTCCGCCTCACTCACAATCACTCCTATATATTATCGTAAAACTATACTCTCTTCTTAACATATTACTTGATAAAAGTTTTTTAATTCATCAGTAAAAAAATCTCCCGATGCGCCCCAACAAATTCGCCTCGCCTGGCGACAATTCCAAATTGTAACCGTCCGGCCTCTCATTTGTTCTTATGAAACTGCAAGTTTCTGACGCTGTAGCCGGCATGTTCATATTATTAATGTTTAAGTGGCACTATAGAACCGGACGTAAAACGAACTCATAGCATCCCAATGCTTTACAATGACACAGCACAACAATAAAACCCTCAATTGCACTCCAGGAGTACTGACAGAAACAAAATCTACATACGCTTATTACAGAACTCCTCATTCCTTCCGAATTAACTGTCAATTCTAGTAGAACGGACAGACACAACCATTCTACAGAACTCTACATTTACCCTGAAACAAATTTCAACTTTAGTAGAACAGGCAGACATACAAGCAGACAGCGTAGGCTCCGCAAAACGATTTCCTCATTCGCTTTTTGTGCACCAACCTGCATCCTACAACTTGTAATATTCTATGCTATGCCGCTTAATACTATATTAACCGAGGCACAACGCCGATCACTCAACCCATACACATCTCAAGACTTAGTGCATGACAAAATAAATTGTATTTTCTGCGCATTGTTTTCCCGACGAGATACTTGACACAACAGAAGAACCGTACTACTGTTAACATCGCTAATGGCCTTCCCATTCCTCAATTACTTCGCCAACCACGCCGCACCTCCAACGGCGTGATGGTGTTGCGAACTCTGTCTCCGCGCCCGCAGGACGCGCGCGCGAGCTACGCCCTGCTCGGTCATCAACTCAACAGAGTCTCCGCTTAGTATACTAGAATCATGTTAAAATAGCAACAATCCGTCCAATGAGCGTATGTCCCTGCGTCACAAAAATGATCAAAACGGTCTAGTCAACGTGCGTTGACAATCCATCCAGTCAAACCGTACACAAACATTCATACTGGATAAACATGTAATCTTTATCTTCAACAAAACGAAAGACACGTTGTCACAGCTACTCACCCCTGAGGTGTAGCACGTCGCAAGTACAGTTGCGACACTTTTTCCAGTAACTACGCGCGACAGTACAAAACGCATCCGTCTGTACAACATTCGAGTAAGTCATGACAAAACGAGAGGTGGCTAGTCCGTCGTCTTATAGCACAGCAACACATAAAGTCACGAAGTAATAAATCAATATGTATTGATTTATTCTCAATCAAATAAAACCATTTCATATACAAACATCCACTGTGGTATGATACTCGCACAGTTTATTATGCACACATTTAAAAATACACAAATTACCCAAAAAATTAACAGTAAAATCTAACATGCATTTACCTACTCATCATTCACTATTCATTTCGTTTACCTAAACATGAAAAAAAAATTTTTTTTCTTTCTCGGCACTGCTATTTCATTGCCTCTGACAATTATATATATACCAATATTCATTCACTCTTTTACCAAAATACACAAACCAGACAAACATCTTTGTATTAGCAATCTGAGCTAAACCACGCGCTTCTCCATTTTTTTTTTGTCTAAATTGAACACCTGCATCGTCACGTGGTTGAATTCTTCAACTTTTGTTAGTCTCGTATATCAATTGTATCTCTCTCTCTCTCATTCACACCCCACTAGAAGAGCAAGTCTAAAATAGCGCTCTAGTCTACTGTCTCGTTCTAACTCTTACTTGCATTGCATACACTTTATACTAGTGGGAAAGAGATAAGAATCATTCGTACACTTATGCCAAACGAAACTAATGATCAAACACAAACAGTACAACACGTGCACCCATAAATCAATCTTTCTTGACCATGGTTCTCTCCTCATGGGCCTAATCAACACGAAATTTACAAACTTGTGTAGGGTTGCCAAAAATATTCCACCTTCTCACTTCAAATTTCGTGATTGCAATTTCCACATAATAACAAAGTAATAGAAATCATACATACATACACACAACACACGCTTCCCCCTCCGACAAACCAGGCAAATAGAGCAACCGGCGCTGCTCTACAGGGACTTTGGTATCTGTTTGTTTTATTCCAAAACAATTCAATGCATAATGTGACACATACATAAACAACATCTGTATAATACGACTCCGTGCACCACATATTATTATTATTTCCTATTTCCCCTTTTTTTTTTTTTTTGGAACAATATAATTAAATAAGTCAGATTAAACTTCCCAAACCCTTTAGCACGAATTTCTCTAAACACACAATGCACCCAAACATGCTTCATCTTTAAAACCAGTCCACACTAGTCTTTCAAAAATTTGGTAGCCCTGCGCCCGCAAGTATTCTGTGGCCTTGGCCAAGCGCTCATCAATCAATAATTCTCCAGTTCCACTTTTCCATAGAACAAATAATCATTATGCAAGTGACATTAAAATTTCTTTTTATAATAAATGGCTAATAACATACTTATGACGATGTAATTGCGTAGGTCATGTAATTCATTTCACAATTACGTACAACATTTTCCCTCTGAAAAGAAACACTTATTTTGTATCTCGCCGGATAATGGAATAACTCACATTGTTGCTATGGACCAAACCATAGTTAGATGTCATCTGCTGGAAACTGCTCCGATGTTTACTGGCAGTAGACTGGGCACGCCTAGACTTACATTACGAATCGTAACCATACAATTCGCTCGCAAATTACGTTTTGGCACAAAATAATAAGATTTCTCGTGTCAGACCATTACAAAACGTTTATATATATATATCTACACATTTTAAACTTTCCTAAACCATGGTCACGGGCACACCCGCGATAACTTTCGTACCTGGACCTTAGAATTCCATGGATTTATGATAACACTACTATAACTAAAAAAAGAACTTATTTTTACATAATTTTTTTTTATATGCTGGTCACGCGCACTACTGTAGTAACCTCTACCCTATTACCTATTGTTTTTCCTTAGATATTAAAGGCAGAATTATCAAAAATCAACTCTTTAGCTCTAGAACAACTAGAATATAAAGAATCGAAATATGGCCAGCGTATAACTTTCAAGTGATCTCTAGGTTTGTCAGAAACAGTGTCGCTAATTCGTACACATAATTCCTGTAAAATGGACCCAATTATTACTTCCTTTTCAGGAAGCCGTTGTGTACCGTAATAACTCAGAGTACTAACTCTCATTTCCTAAATCTATTCTAGTAAATTCTAATATCAACATTAAAGCACTTACCAAACTAATTGCTCATTCATCTATAGTCATTAAACCCTTCTGGTTTCCCTCTGTGTTCTATGTGCACGCTTCGACAGCGCGCTCACGTACCTCGCTTGCGAGCTTGTGAGACCCGCCAAAATTCAAAATGAAAGTGTTCTGATGTTTGTGTTATTGTTATTATTAAATTATGATCAATGTATTACTTGATAGCTTAATTTTGTTGTGCTGTTCAATAGATGAAATCTATTATTTTATATTTTCTTCTAAATTTTAGAACTTCAACAATACAAACTTTTATTGACCCCTTTTGAAGGGGTTTGTGGAACTGGCCCCACTAAATTCGTATGGACCCTCGGTCCATACGATATTTATCCATCGCCAGTCCCCGTGACTCCCAACGCAGATAAATTTGTACTTGAGCTACAAATTTATTATTTGTCCCTAGGAGTCCCCGTTTTCTGATCTGTACAAAATATACATCTTCAGACAGATTTACCAATTTAATCTCGTAGTGTTATGTTGGAGTTCAAAAGATATTCTTTTGTCCTCCCTAAAGGCATAAGTGTATGCTTTTAATTGTGAGTGTATAGTGTATATGTTATGGTTTATATTTCTGTGGCTATCTATTGATATACCTACAGAAATTGTTTTATTCCAAATGATGCGGTCAGGGGTCCACCTTTCACCGAAATCAATTAGGAATATTTTCTTAAGGGTTTATTAAAATGGTGTGCTGGTCATAATCTACATAACCTATACAGGTATATTTAAACCTGATTTACGCAATCTCCCTACGTCCTAAAACGTAACTAGCCAGTATGTTGCATATGCATATATATTACAAAATTTACCTTTGAATTCCACTATCCTAACCGGTCTGACACGATTCACTAAAATCACCTTAAATAAAACACCATTACAAATAGAATAGCGTAAAACAATAAATTCAAACGAAACCACAACACCCGCCACTGAATCTAATCGCGAAGTTAACACTTAATAAAAATATACTTTTATATCAAAATACGGTAAAACCACTGATTTTACATATTTAAATTCGACATATTTTTTAATAATTACGCGTGGTTCAAACACTCTTATATACGTATGATTTACGAATTTAAAGATCGGGTTTTGTTTCTTTTAATCTTCTCTATATTTTAAAATACCTTCCCAATGTACTAGTCCTCATGGCAGGCCAGTTCGGACATAGTGTCATTGTAAAAGTTCTTTGGAAATCCTTCCATCACCAGTCAAGATTCCAGAATCCAGCTCAACCTTCATCCAGAACTCAAAAGGCTCAAAAAGAACATCCAAAATATAATTCGCAACCTAGTTGAAAATTCCTATATCACCCCCAAAATTACAAAATCCAGCTCAACCTTCATTTGCAACTCCGAAAGCTTTACAGAAATTCCCACACTAAAATTCACGAATCAAACAAACTCTATTCACTGACTTCCTTTATGTACGTGAAATTTATGATCAGGTCACAGTCCATTATATTTTAATATAAAATAAAACCTTCCCAATGTACCTGTCCTCATGGTAGGCCAGTTCGGACATAGTGTCATTGTAAAAGTTCTTTGGAAGTCCTTCCATCACCAGTCAAGATTCCAGAATCCAGCTCGACCTTCATCCAGAACTCAAAAGGCTCAAAAAGAACATCCAAAATATTTTCCGTAAAACTAGTTGAAAACCCCTATATCACCCCCAAAATTACAAAATCCAGCTCAACCTTCATTTGCAACTCCGAAAGCTTTACAGAAATTCCCACACTAAAATTTACGAAACAAACAAACTTTATTCACCGGTTTTTACAAAATCATTTATGAACTAAGAAAACCTTCCCAATGTACCAGTCCTCATGGTAGGCCAGTTCGGACATAGTGTCATTGTAAAAGTTCTTTGGAAGTCCTTCCATCACCAGTCAAGATTCCAGAATCCAGCTCGACCTTCATCCAGAACTCAAAAGGCTCAAAAAGAACATCCAAAATATTTTCCGTAAAACTAGTTGAAAACCCCTATATCACCCCCAAAATTACAAAATCCAGCTCAACCTTCATTTGCAACTCCGAAAGCTTTACAGAAATTCCCACACTAATATTCACGAAATTAAACTAATTTCAATCACCGGGGTTTTTTACCAAATCCATTTACTAAGAAAACCCAATCAAAAATACACGCGAGCGAAGCCGAGTGAAATTATTCACTAGGAAAACCCAATCGAAAATACACGCGAGCGAAGCCGAGCGATACTTCTTTCCCGAACTTATTCGAAAACTCACGCGAGCGAAGCCGTACTAACTTTCGTACCTGGGCTCTCGCTAAATACGCACGACCGTCTCCTTCGACTCCCAAAACAGACTGAACTCCCCACGCTCCCCTCCCTCTCCTTTTATAATCTTTCCTCGTGTCACAATCCTGACACGCAGGAACAAATCGAACGGTGGCCTCCTAGTATGGCCATGACACGTTCGTGTCACGGAGCGCGATTTTGTATGGAGATTGAATTTCGATTTTTAGTATGGGCTGGACACGTTTGTGTCACGCAGGAACAAATCGATCGGCTGCCTCGTAGTATGGCCGTGTCACGTTTCTGTCCGGACTCGTAATTTTGTATGGAGGATAATTTTATGTTTTTAGTATGAACTGGACACGTTTGTGACACGATATAAATTCGATTTTGGAGGGAAAACAAACCCTCTTCGTACCTTCCACATGGTACCTAAAGCTGTTTCGCTCGTCAGCGATGCGATTTACCTCTACTTCGGGGGTTTTAACACCACTTCCCCGCACCCATTGTGCATCTCCGCATGCAGAGAACTGTTGCTTTTGTTATATAAATTAATTGATGTTATTACATGTGCTCTATTAATAAATCGACTTTTAGCGCCATAACGGAGTGTTTTATTTATATATTTTTGTTTAATATCGTCTATATTCTTCGAGTATTTTCATTTAAAATGCTAACGTTCCAAGTTGTTAGTTTTCTTATTGTCTATATATTAATTCCTGTACATGCGTGATACCATCTTCCGTGTTTGATAATACTATTCATGTACGGAACCTGGACACGCAGAAACCAATCGAAATCTCCTTACCATCGTCGTGTTTTATTCATGTCAGGACACGAAACCATTCCTTCATACTAACACCGCTTAACGAAAACCCCTCCCGCACCGCTTGACAAATTACCTCAGGTCGCTCCGCCTCGCCCCGCGGCCCACGCGCGCCCGCAGCTCGGTAATACCTCACCCCTTGTCTTGTTTACCTCATACCTCTCTCCGCCCCGCGCGCACGCTCCAACGGATATTTATTTGAATGTTGGCGTCATACTCAATGAAACGTTGTTTTGTTTTATTTTATGTTTTTGTTTAATAACTGGTACTTTGTTTATATACTCTTCCCTTTATAAAATGTTTAGTGTATTAGTTTGAATCATTAATAAATAATTATTAAAATAATTTTAGACCCTGTGCGATATCTTCACAGAGATCACGAAACTTCAAATTCCCATAAACTCCGTCATGTCCAGATTCCAGACACGCAGGAACAAATAGACCAGCGACCTCATAGTATGGCCGTGTCACATTCGTGTCCTGACACGAATTTAGTATGGAGATTAAATTGAATCATTAGTATGGACTCGACACGAATCGGACACGCAGGAACAAATCGAACGGCGCCCTCTTAGTATGGCCGTGACACGTTCTTGACACGCAGGAACTAAACGCTCGGTTGCCTCGTAGTATGGCCGTGACACGTTCGTGTCACAGAGCGAAATTTCGTATGGAGATAGAATTTAATTTTTAGTATGGGCTGGACACGGTTGTGACACGCTCGAACAAATCGAACGGTGGCCTCGTAGTATGGCCGTGTCACATTCGTGTCCTGATACTATTTTAGTATGGAGATAAAATTAGATTAATTAGTATGTGCTGGACACGGTTGTGTCATGCAGGAACAAATCGAACGGCGGCCTCGTAGTATGGCCGTGACACGTTCTTGACACGCAGGAACTAAACGCTCGGTTGCCTCGTAGTATGGCCGTGACACGTTCGTGTCACAGAGCGAAATTTCGTATGGAGATAGAATTTAATTTTTAGTATGGGCTGGACACGGTTGTGACACGCTCGAACAAATCGAACGGTGGCCTCGTAGTATGGCCGTGTCACATTCGTGTCCTGATACTATTTTAGTATGGAGATAAAATTAGATTAATTAGTATGTGCTGGACACGGTTGTGTCATGCAGGAACAAATCGAACGGCGGCCTCGTAGTATGGCCGTGTCACATTCGTGTCCTGACACAAATTTAGTATGGAAATAAAAATAAATTATTAGTATGAGCTTGTCACGTTTCTGACACATAGGAACAAAACGTACGGTGGCCCCGCAGTATGAGCGTGTCACGATCGTGTCTTGACAATAATTCATTCTTTCATACTAACAACTCGCAGCGAAATAATCACTACTCGCGCTCCTTGACTCGCTACCTCATGCCGCGCTCAAACGGCGTGATGATACCGCGATCTCTGACCCCGCGCCCGCAAGACGCGCGCCTTCTTACCTCACCTCTCCGCCGTTTCGTACGCGCCCATGTCTTGTTCCCCTCTCACCGCGTGTCAGGATTACCTCATGCTACCTTCCCCGCCTCGGCGCTCTATAGTGTTTTATATGCGAACCAACTGATGTTATTATATTTCTTGTTTGTCTAATTGCGCGTCGTATTGTAATGGCCGTTCGCGCCATTTTATTTCTTAGTGGAGTGTGCAGTCACGATTGAATTTATTAGGTGATTAGTTAAATTGTAATATAAATTATTTTGTTAATGAAACGTTTTAATGTTCTATAATTTAGCTTTGAATTACTATTGGCTATATATTTATCTTTTTTACCTTGTGTGATTCCATCACAAGACCCAGGTTGAAAGTTTGAAGACACCCAGGTTGAAACTTTGAAGACACCAGGTTGAAAGTTTAAAAACCCAGGTTGAAAGTTTGAAGACACCCAGGTTGAAAGTTTGAAGACACCCAGGTTGAAAACTTTGAAGACACCCAGGTTGAATGCACGACAGAGATAGCAACGTTTCGTATCAAACCGACAGTTGTCACACAGAGACATACAGTAGAGCGAATTTAGTGCTGTGAACAATATGCTTGGAAGTGTGGAAAGGTTCTACTAGAATTAAGAATACTTAAATATATAGAAGTATAAATAAAGTTGAACAAAAACGTGAGTTTGTTAGCCGGCAGGATAAGCTTTGCTTATGAAAGCGACGATATGCTTTTAAAACTTTGTCATAGAGGCATTCTCGCTTGTCTTGCATAGTGTTTGGAAGGCCATAACGGCTTTCGGTGAATTTGAAAAGGTTTTATATAAGTATGTGGATGTATTTACCTCACTGAACGTAATATAAGTTCGCGCACAGACGGCACTGCACGATGTCTGATCTCATCGGATTTGTCCAGATATTCATAGCCGCTATCTGACGTTTCAAATCGGCTCAGCGTTAATTTTGGATCGGTTACGTCTCTGTTTACAAACTGTCAATTTTTGATTAAGATTTCACTCTCGGAACACGTAACCGCTCAAACAGAAGACCGCTTTTTGACATAGCCTTCACTTGCGATTTTATTAAACAAAAATTTGTACAAAAAAAGGTTTAGTGATTATTTCTGCTGCTTGCAGAAGACCAACAACGCTTTGTGACAGAAATAAATAATGTGTGTATTTGATAGATGAATGAAAAGTCGGTTGAGACAGCTATGTAAATAGTTCGTGTTTTTGCGTCCATTTCAGTGTAGCAGCATGAAATGAAGCGAACCACTGACATGGCACCTAGTTCACCAAGGTGTTATGGGCTGACATCAAGGATGTAGTAGGTGATGTAGACAACCAAGTATCCATAAAAAAAGAGATGTTCAGATATATAGATATACATAGAATAATAATAATAGCTATAGATAGAATAGAAAGAAATACACTGTCTTCCTTTGCTTCTATTACTTTTAAAACATTTTACAGAAACAAGCACATTCGTCGACTGTTGTTAAGCAACCCTGAGCGCGGACAGTACTTGGATGGGTGACCGCTCGACCGTTGGAGGCTGACCGTGGTTCGGATTCCACGTTAAACTGTAGGTCCCTTCCCTTCTTACCTTACTAGGTGGTAGGGTTCAACCCGCCCGGGTTGATACCACCGCACTGAATTAAACGTCGGTCGTAACGACTATGTAAATGGTTCGTGTTTTCTGTCCAGTGTAACGGACATGAAATGAAGGGAACGACTGACATGGCACCTAGTTCACCCGGTGAAAAATGTACTGTAAAATGTTTTGGAGCAATAAAATAAATAAATACTTAAAAAAATTATAATTATTTTTGACATGTTTTGTAATTTTTTCTAAATTGACATTATTTTTCTTATATTTGAATACGCCCTAAAAGTCATTTTCAATGTACCCGAAGGTCATGTAATGCATGAGATCTGTGAATTTTTCACACCGGGTGGCTATGCTCAAATGACACTTGGTAGAGGGCCATTTTTTCTATAATTTTTTTCTTTATATAAACGCACATTTGTGTCTGTGCCGAAAAGGGACTGTTGGAGTAAACGGATACGGACGGCTACATTGACTGAGGGCCGTCGACAATGAACCAAACGGAGTGTGGGAAGACACGTGGGGTAAACCTGGGACGCATAAACGTTGACAAGCCGACTGAATGTTGTAATTTTTTCTTTATAATTTATTTTTTATGTTAATAAAATATATAATAAAAATTTTTATAAGATTTTTGATAACCCAGTCCATCATTTCGGTAAAGGAAAAGACCATGAGAAAACCTGTACAATAAGAATGCTAAGTGTTGATATTATTGTGTTAAAACAAGGCTGACATTACGACATTGCATTACACAATAATTTTGCCTTCTAACACCATCTGTATTGATACATGTATGTTATATGTATGTAAACACAAATAAACCGGGTCGTTTCCCACCCTACAATATGGTTGAGGGAGGCGATGGCTGGCCCTGGCGTGGTGCTCGTGAACGGGTGCTGTTTGTGGAGACTGGCCTGATTCATGTGGCAGTGTTGTGGGTACATAACTTCATATAATTTCATATTATTATTTTTTCCACTTTGTCATGAATTGCTGCATCTGTCATAAATCAGCACGTATGCGTGTCTAGGCAGTGGCAAACATTTAGAATAGTAGACTAAGTGTACATTGAAAAAATGTCCAGTGAAGTTTCTTGTCAGTTCTTCTTCTCTGTCTGTGATAATCGAACTGGTGGAATGTTACAATGTAAATATGACAAATCTGAGCGCAGTGTAGCTGCCAATAGATACTAAATAAAAAATTAACAACAACAATGTTTACAACTATTTAAAAATTGTATACAATAAAATAGAAAATAATATTTAAAAGCAGTTACTTCATAAATATTTTTGAAAAAGTAAACGATCATTTTACATGTCAATATCATCCTGTGACGCCGGTGGCACCGTGTGGGGCCGGTACTTAAAAATAGCTCCACTGCATCTCTCCCTGGCGATAGGATAGCCACCTCTCACCTTGGCACGGTCCTTCCACCGAGTCATGCAGCAGGTGAGTCTTCGTGCCTTACTTGCTGCTTGATAGTTATCTTGTCCTAATACATTGCTAAGCGTGGTGGTCGGTGTTGTGCTGTAATTTACAAGAGTTGGTTCTTGCAGCACAACACCGATTAGTCTGCTTACCCCGATTGTCGGGATACAGCATATTGTATGTATGTATGAATTTATGTAACTGAACTAAACTATCCCAATATTGTTTTTTTTTTCTAAAACAGTAATTTTCTATGTAGTTAATTAACTTTTGAGCTTTTGTAATAAAATATTTTCTATGAAATGTACTGAAATGCAGGCGAGTTCTCTTCCCCGCTCGCCAAGTGTTGAAGACAATTCTAGATATTTTGTTCTTTGGTTATTAAATAAAATAATTAATATATATGATTTCCGGTCGGTGTTGTGTGAACCCCTTTCCGGTTCTTATTATGCGCGAGTGTGTGCGCAATAAGGTGTTCCTCTTGCATTTGTCAAAAAGTGAAATAAATATCACGTAAAAATACTTCTGTACAAGTTTTTATTATTTTAATACTTTCTTCGTACACCAAGCGAATAAAAAATATGTTGACTTGTCCAAGCGTAAAATATAAATTACCAAATAAATTCATAAAGAAAGTTAAAATTGTACTAAATTTGTGTAATAAGACTCGATAACGGAGACGTTTATGTCCAGCATTATAAACGCTGACAAACTGACTGTGCGTGCAGTTTATTTATGTACTTCATTTGGCGCCGACTTACGCATAAGATGTCTAACGACGCCAATAGACATTCGGTCGTACGTGGGCGTTGCCAATGACATGCCGGCCTGACAGGTGCCTACTCACGCCTCTCTTGAAGGACCCGAGACTGTACTTGGGGTATCTGTATCACTTCCATGTTCGTCTATCAGTGATTTTTCTCGAAAACTAAGTGACGTAGAAATTTGAAATATGGCACAAAAAAAAAAATGATGACGAACCATACTGAATATGCATACGTCTCAATGAAATATTGTTAATTTTGTGTGTTCTTTCCGGCGAAATCAATATCCGAATCAGAATCTCATAGATCTTGATGACGAGCACACATACATATATTATAGCTCGTCAGTAGTGTTGCCATATTTCTTTTACAGCATGGCGGGACAAACACAAATATTAGAGGAAAAAAACGGGATTTCAAAGTAAAAGCCGGGACATCAAGAAATCACATAGTTTTTTATCGTTTTGCATTATATTTCGCGGAAGATTTAACTTGAAGGCTGCGATATGCAAATTTTAGGAGAAAACGACATTTTTTAAATTTTCAAAAATGTATTTCAGAGAAACCAGGCCATACAGAAAAAATGTAAAAATTGATCACGAAAGCCAAAAATAAAGAGAACTTTAAAAAAAAATTGTACTCAAAATGTGGCTTATTTACTTTAACAAACCCCCTTCAAACCCCACCTTGTCGTAAACAGTTGGTGAAATACGAATTAATAGAAAAAACGGGACACAGGCCGTCCCGATCGGGACTCTTCCTTTTTTATCCAAAAAGCGGGACGTCCCGCTAAAAACGGGACATCTGGCAACACTAATCGTCAGTAACTGCGAGTAGATACACATTAATTTTAATTTTGTTGAATTTCAATTCAAAGAACCCCATGTGCTAGATATTCTCACATACCTCTATGAATTTGAGCGCCAAAGGGAGCATTCACAAAATTACTCATCACATCACATACGGCACTTGGAATTAAATTAAATTCGAAATAAATGTTATGCGAGAGATTTATGTTTTAAAGTTAAATCATAGAGATAACCTCGGGTTAATGTCGAAGACACGTATGTCGCAAGCGCAGAGTCATCATCGCAAAGACGTGAAAAGGCTCCTGTCAGGCCGGCAGGGCATTCGCAATCCCCGTGTATCGCAGAATATTCATGGGCATCGTTAGTCACCTACTCGTAAGTGAAACGATTCCACATGTCGCGTGTTCCACAAAAATCAAAAAAAGACGCGGGGCCGCCGGCTATCGCTGCTCTGTGGTCGGTGCACTGGCACCTATAGGGGGCGCAGCAGGGTGTGATTAGTTTGATCAAATTTGACAACTTTGCGAAATTTGAAAAAAAAAACCACCTTCATAAATGAGGATGATTAATCTTTATTTTTTAAGTTTTGGTCACAATTTCTTTTTTTTTTTTATTTTTAATGTAAGTAAAATATTTGTTATTAGAGAAAATAAAAAGTTACTATTTTTGAAAATTATTTTATTATTTATATATATATTTATTTAATAAAATATCAACGGGGCAGAGTGGAGTGTTCCCTCTCCGAACAATAAGACGCACTCTTGGGCATAGCTATCTGTGCCGCCAGTTCTGTATAAAAGATTGAGAATTACTTAATATTATTACTTGCCAGATGCTCAGATATCCGGAATGCAGTGCACCATTTAAAGGCTGCTATATACTGAGGCATTTTCTTATAATGTAGGTAATTACATTCACGTAAGTATAACCTACCATATTAAATAATTATAATTTGAATAAACTTTCTCGTGTAAATCATCTTAAGGTGTAGATAATAAACACATTGAGTTTTTCCTATTTTTAAATGAAATGAAATATGTTTTTATTGTTGGCTCAGATACATAAATAAAAAAATAGATAAACATACATCTTAAAATTAACACTTATTCAACAAAATTAGGCAATAAAAAACACGTGTAAAAAATTAATGTATACAGAATAACAATATAGATTAACGATAATAAACTAATAAAGATAATAAAGAAATAAAAAATTTTTTTTTTTTTTTTAATCTGTATCTTCGCCCAACAAAGGACTGGACGCAGCTTGTGACTTACGTCGCTGATTTTAAGTCCTCCTGATTTTAATTTATTGTGATTAGGTCACTAGTGTTCTGAATGGATAAATATGATAAAGGAAAAAGAAATGATAATAATAACAAAATAAAAGAAACCATTAGTGTGCAACACGAATACGATATAATATATATATAAGGTCTTTCAAAATTAGTTCAGAGTACGCTAAGGGGGGGGGGGGGGGGGGGGGGGTTCTATCATAATCAAATTTTTTTCACAACGCACAGTGTCAAATATGACCTTAAAATCGGACAAGTTCTTTTTATTCCAGGAATTAATAGATTTAGTTAATTAAAAGGCTAGAGTAAAACTCCCCCGCCTCTGCGACTTTTAGTTTAGGAGAAATAATTTTTTGAAAATTACACTTTTTTAGTTTCGGAAAAACGAAAAATAATTCTACAATTAAAACTAAGCTACTTATTCAAATTTCACTCAGCCTTATCAAAGACCCTTTCGAATATCCACATTTGAAAAGTTATTCTAGGCTGTGAAAGTTTACAGAAATCGAATTATATTTATTTTTACCCGACTACGGCGAAGCCAAAAAAGGAAGGGTTATGAGTTTGGCGTGTATGTATGTATGTATGTATGTATGTATGTATGTATGTATGTGACTATCTATATTCCACTCTACAGCCTAAAGTACTGGGCCGATTTGAATAATTCTTGCGCCAGTGGATTTGTCTTATTCACGGGAGTGTCATAGGCTATATAACAATTTTCAAAATTCAAAATGGCGGACGCACGGCCTCAAAATGTCAAATTAGTTTTTCAAAATATATTGAGTGGGGTATCAAATTAAAGATAATTAAATTACGATTCCGAAAATATATACTTTGCTATCTATTAAACTTATGTATACAGAGAAATAGAGCCAAATGTGTGGCGCATGTATGAATCGCGATTATTCGCGATGAAGCGTGGTCGCCCGCGCACCGCGCCGCGCGCCCCCGCGGTTTCGGTACGCGACGACGCGACTGCGACGCGAAGAAGCGACATGGTATTGTTGGTAATATACCTACATACTTATTCACTGATCTACCGAAAATTTTATGTATATATAATATTATTATTAGATACAGTACTATGCTAAAATAAATTGGTATTAAATGTCCATGTAGGTACCTAGTGTAAGCATAATATGTAGTGTAGGTGTACCGTGTGGGGTCGGTACTTAAAAAGAATAGCCCCACTGCATCTCTCCCCGTCGCATGTCGTAAGGGATCGTCGACTAAGGGATCGTCAGCCTGGGCAGCTTAATGGTGCGGTCAGTTTACTGATGGATGACCGCCCGACTGTTGGAGGCTGACCGTGGTTTGGTTACCACGTTAAACTGTAGGTCCCTTCCCTTCTTACCTTACTAGGTGGTAGGGTTTATCCCGGCCGGGTTGGTACCACCGCACTGAGCGAAACGTCGGTCGAAACGGCTATGTAAATAGTTCGTGTTTTCCGTCCAGTTCAGTGTAGCCGGCGCGAAATGAAGGGAAGCACTGACATGGCACCCAGTTCACCCGGTGTTATGGGCTGACATCACGGATGTTGTAGGTGATGAAGCCAACCGTGTCAAGCTTCCATAAAAAAAAAAGGTAGGTACATTAAATATACCTAATACCTCAAATATTTTCGGATGCAAGTTACCCTTCAGCTAAGCGGGATATTGTGGAAGAGAAGAACCGCCGATTGCGGAAAAGTATTCCCAATTTTCTGGGTGCAGTTTTAGCCCTAGACTCGATTAGTTGCCGGAAACCTACGTCTTTGGAAATGGCGGTGCCCAGGAGGTTCAGGTGCTTCCAGACAGGTATGACGCTGACTTAGAAACTGGCTTGGAAAGCAAAAGGACCTTCAAATCGACCTTCGCAGATAATGCGCAGCACTGAGCCTTGCTAACGTTGAAGGCGTGGGCGTAGCATTCAGGGGGCAACATATTATTGTTATGCATACGAGAGTACGGAACACGGGTTCTACACCAGTTACCCTTCAACTAGGCGGGATGTGGATGAGAAGAGGCGAAGACTTGTGTCTGAACTTGAGCAAACACTCGGCTCTATTTCCGAATGGGCCGTAGCAAGTTGGTCAAGTTAAATACCTCCAAGATACAAGTTTGCGCGTTCAGTGCGAAGAGAGCGGTGTTCACACCAGCTCCTTCCTACCAAGGCACGTCACTTAAATTTTGCGACCACCTCGGGGTCCTCCGAGTCGAATTTTCGCACGATCTAAACTTACGGCGTGACATCGAGGGCAAGGCCGTATAAATCGCAGATTCGGTCCTGCTTGGGGTACTGCTCGCACCTATGGGATGGCTCAGTCAAATACCAGCTGGCGCCTCTGGACTCGATCCAGCGTCGAGCCGTGCGAATAGTAGGTGACTCCCAAATGTCCCGCGATCTAAAAGCACTGCAACTCCGTAGGAATACATAGCTAAATCAGAGCCTGTTCAAATACAAACACAGATAAATATTTTCCCCCAAGTACAGTCTCGGGTCCTTCAACCTGGGCACCTGTCAGGCCGGCATGGCATTGGCAGCCTCCGCATGCTACCGAATGTCCATGGGCATCGCTAGACACCTTATGGGTGGCTCGGCGCCACATGTCGCGCTTACTATAAAAATAATATCAGTAGCTTTGGCCTCGCCTTAGTGGCTTACCTGCTTCGAGTGAGTACATTATTCAACTATGTACAACCTGAAACCAGCTCGGTCTTCGGCCTTGAACTGATTGGTTTACTTACTTCCCGAATCCGCTTCACCCCAGCCAGATATATTTACTTACATAGACAAAGAAAATCGTGTACTTACACAGCTCAGTCTTCGGTCTTGCTCTGACTGACTTTTCATTTTACTTCAAGACTATACATCGTTCAACTATACATAATTTGTATATATATGTAGGTGCGCTATTTGCAGAAAACTTTAGTTTCAAATAAAGATCACGACAAATAAACGGACGGATAGTATCAATTTTGTACCGTTTGGGGCCGGTACTTATATAAAAGAATAGCCCCACTGTATCTCTCCCCGTGTATGTCGTAAAAGGCGACTAAGGGATATGACTTCCTTCTTTTATTACTGGGTGGTAGGGTTTAACCCGCCCGTGTTGGTACCACCGCACCGCACTGAATGAAAGGTCGGTAGAAACGGCTATGTATTTAGTGTAGCCGGTACGACCGAAGGGAAGCACTAACGTGGCACCAAGTTCACCCGGTGTTATGGGCTGACGTCACGGATGTTTTAGCCTGTAGGTGATGTGTCAGATTCCATTAAAAAAAAATCAATATACGAGTTACATACAACATTTAAAGTATGCAAACAGTTTTTAAAAAAGCCTAAAATAAAAAAAAATAAGTTATAAAAAACTAAAACCCGACTACGTAAAAGCTAATTATGAAAATCGTTTAAATAAAAAAAAAATAGTTATAAAAAACTAAAACCCGGCTACGAAAAAGCAAATTATGAAAATAGTTTAACTATAACTAAAAATAACAAAATAATGATTTCCATATAATTTATCAGATACAGCAATTCTCTTTTTATATTGATTCTACCTTAGCACTAACTCTATAAATTTTGATGAATTTATTATTTTTAACGTTCTAAATATAGAGCCGTGGTCGGGCGTTCTTCGTTCAACAAGACAAGTGAGACCGTCGTTGTGCATTATAGCCGTTGACGTTCGGTATGTACCTATGTATCTACTTATAATAATTTTAGATTGGCTCTGACTGATCTTACAAAAAGATGCCAGTATGACACAATGGCGATGGCCGTCCTAAGTTCCGCGCTCTAATAATGCACGACGACGGCCTCACTTGTCTTGTTGAACGAAGAACGCCCGACCACGGGTCTATATTTAGAACGTTAAAAATAATAAATTTATCAAAATTTATAGAGTTAGTGCTAAGGTAAAATCAATATTAAAAGAGAATTGCTGTATCTGATAAATTATATGGAAATCATTATTTTGTTATTTTTAGTTATAGTTAAACTATTTTCATAATTTGCTTTTTCGTAGCCGGGTTTTAGTTTTTTATAACTATTTTTTTTTTATTTAAACGATTTTCATAATTAGCTTTTACGTAGTCGGGTTTTAGTTTTTTATAACTTATTTATTTTTATTATTTTATTTTTTTTCACCTAGATCCCATAGTAGTAGGCGGAGATATTTATACCGAAAATAGTTCACTGTTTCCTCTGTCCGTTAAAAAAAACCGACGCCTAATTCCATGGGATTAAGAAGTTACAGGAGTTATTCGCTATGGGCTAGGGTTGTTCCTAGAATGAATAAAAATTTTCCCATTTTTTATTTATTTATTCTTGAAATTTGATTAATTTTATTGTATTGTTTCGTGATTTCTTTTAATAATAATTAGCTGGTTTTGGTTTTTGTTTTTTTTTTTTGTTTTTTTTTTTATGGAAACTGACACGGCTCGCTAAATCACCTACACTACTATGGGCTGACATCCGTGATGTCAGCCCATAACACCGGGAGAACTAGGTATGCATGCCATGTCAGTGTTTCCCTTCATTTCATGTCGGCTACTATGTTTAAAATTGGGGAGGCGTATGTCCAGCAGTTAACACATACACACTGACTGACTAACTGACCAGTCCATATACATCCACTGCTGGGACCATATCATTATTTTGCGGAAAAATAAAAGATTTTGTAAAGTGCCAACCCTATTGCCCGAAACTTGATAATTGCACTAAAATGAGCATAACTTCTTAAACCCATGGAATTAGGCGTCGGTTTTTTTTTTAACGGACAGAGGAAACAGTGAACTATTTTCGGTATAAATATCTCCGCCTACTACTATGGGATCTAGGAGAAAAAAAATAAAATAAAAAAAATAAAAAATAAATATAATTCGATTTCTGTAAACTTTCACAGCCTCGAATAACTTATCAAATGTGGATATTCGAAAGGGTCTTTGATAAGGCTGAGTGAAATTTAAATAAGTAGCTTAGTTTTAATTGTAGAATTATTTTTCGTTTTTTCGAAACTAAAAAAGTGTAATTTTCAAAAATTTATTTCTCCTAAACTAAAAGTCGCAAAGGCGGGGGAGTTTTACTCTAGCATTTTAAATAACTAAATCTATAAATTTCTGGAATAAAAAGAACGTGTCCGATTTTATGGTCATATTTGACACTGTGCAACGTTAGTTCAACTCCAATTTCACATTATTCACAAACCTGTCTCTAACAGCGCTAATCTACACATAAAAAAACTGTTTAGTAAAGTTTTTAAAAAATTAGATTTTATAAATTAAGGTAATCGTCATTGCGCTTTTTATTGTAGTGACTTTGTACAAATGATGTTAATTTTGAATATGTTACAATTGTAAAACCACTAACATTTTTGGTCTGGTGAATTGTGATATGTATAGGTAGTTTTTAAGGACATGGGCAAATCTCCGGTAGTACTTTTTTATAACAGTGATTTTTAAAAAATTAATCAGTTTTAATGTAAACTGAACAAAAATTTACTGAAAGGGCTATAGTAACACTACTACAGTCTAGGAGTAAACCTAAAAACTATTCATTACGTACTAGCTACATGTCTCTTCTACTTCCATACCAAATTTTATTCGATTTTGTGGAATAGATATCCAACTAGACCGGTTTATGTGACTAAAATAGAGAAATTTCAAAAAAAGTTTAAAAAAATCGTAACTTCTAAACTATTGATTTTCGCGGAACTAATGTTTATTTTAAATGAGTCAACATGATGTCCTCTATCTAAAAAAAATTTTTGGACCTCTATAACTGGGCCACCCTGTATATAGCAAAATTTTATCATATAAGGAAATAAGTTTTCGTCTAAACGTGTTCATTAAACGTTACATTCAAACATTTTCAAATTCCTATCTAGCTATGTAAAATTGCTATGTAGAAAATATAAGCTCCAAAATATATTTTACAGAAACAAGCAATTTGAATGAGGTGCCAAGACGGACTTATCCCTTACAGATATTTTTTCCAGTCAACCTTTGGATGTTTGGGAGTCGATATGTAAGTAGGTAGTAGCAAAATCTTGAATGTAAAAATCTAAAAAAATAATAAAAAAATTAATGACAAGAATGATTTAGAGAATTGTGCAGTTCGAAGAACTCTGAGTTCCGCGATAGTATGGCGGGTTACGCGAAGGCTAACAGGAGGAGAAGGGATAAGGGAAGCAAGTTCGTCAGAGTAGCGGCCATAGTAGTACAATGTTACTTATTTGAAATAAGAGAAGAGTGCTTTGATCTATGCCTGCCTTTACGCACGGTCCGCTTGATTGCTTCTTTAATCAACATCATAATATAATAAATAACACGTGTGGTCTACGATATTTAACTATTAATTAACTCCTCAACCAAGCAAATACAATACACCAGGAAAACTGCTACGTTTATCTACCAAAATATATATTCTTTGTACACGGATTTCCGTGTCTTTGTGGAAGTCATCAACGAGGATTGTCTATGTATGTATGTATGGAGCTTTTTATTTTTTACAATTTTTTTAGGATTGCGTAGTTCACTTTAAATAGAGCCGGATATGGTTTAATACATCACCTACTACATACGCACGTAATGTTAGAACACCATGCCTGAGCTGGATGCCATGTCAGCTGCTTTCCTTCGATCAGCGATGGAAAATGTGAATTATTTTCCTAAACATTCACACGATTTTGAGACAATCAATAGAATATTGCGCTGATTGGCAGAGTGGTCTGGGTGTCGGCTTCTCTTGCGAGAGGTCCGAGGTTTGAATCCAACCGGGGGCGTGTACCAATGAGTTTTTTTCTAATTTGAAAAAAAAAAAAATATTGCATACCTTCACTCACTGCTCGGTGGTTCGGAGTCCATGTAAAAATGTAGGGCCACCGGGTCGACTGGGGAAAATTTCCTAAGGCAATAAGCCCGCCCTAGCCAAGCATTAAGTGGCATAAAGTGTTTATTATTAATATTTTTTTATTTTCCTTATCATTGTCCACTTGAAGGAGAAAGCTTTGTAGAGCTTTTGTGAAATACTACTAGTCACGGATTATTCTGTCTAGTCCGTAGCATTATAATGTAAGTATATTTTTTTATTTTAATAAAAAACAAAACATATTTAAAACGTAATTACTTACTCCAGTTGAGATTTCATGAAATGTTAGGATTCCGTAGTCAACCCCTTATAAAATCAGGTCTGTCTGCCGCTTCGTCCATCCGTCCGTCCGTCCGTCTATGCTATGGGGCCAAAGCACATCCTCCGACCAGCCAATATCACCTCAGAGAAGGTAGGTGCCATACCGGAGACTTCCCTGGATTGCTGGCTATACTGGACTAGAGGAGAACACAACCGAGGCTGTTATGCGGACATCTTACATTCAGTACGGTGGTACCAACCCAGTCGGCTACAATTTGAGCCTACCACTTAGTAAGGGGCAAGGGAAGGGACCTACAGTTTTACACCGGTTCCGAACGGTGAAGCAGCAGTATGCACGTAAATTTTTTCGTCAGAAAAAAATCATTGGTACACGCCGACCGGATTCGAACCTCGGACCTCTCGCATGAGAAGCCGATGCCCAAACTGTAAAGCTCATTAATCTATAAAAAAAAGTCTGTCAGTCATAAGGACTGCCGACAGAAGTGAAAACTTAAACAAAAAAATCGCCTTACTATTTTCGCAAGTGACTTCTTAAAATGAAATTTTAAACTTAATCCTATAAATAGCGTCAACAAAACAAATATATTTAAATTTACACAAATAAGAAGAAGGTATAAAAAAAATAATTAAATAAAAAAAAATTAATAAAAAAAAAAAAAAAAAAAAAAAGTTAGATTTAGTAGAACGGACAGACATGCATTTGTTACGGAACCCTACATTCATTTTGCAGAACTTAGTAGAATGGACAGACATAAACGTGTTACGGAACCCTACTTTTATTATAAAATAACCGTCGGAGGACATACATACATACATACATACATATCACACACGCTGAATCCCGAAAAACGGGGTAAGCAGAGTAATCAGTGTTGTGCTGCAAGAACTCTGGTAAATTACAGCACAACACCGACCACCACGTTTCGCACAGTATTCGAACAAGATTCAATCGATCAAGCAGCAAGCAAGGCACGAAAACCCACCTGCTGCATGACTTGGTGGAAGACCTTGGTTGAAAATTGTAAAATTTAGTAGAACGGACAGACATGCATTTGTTACGGAACCCTACATTCATTTTGAAATAAATGCCAAGCGCCGCTAAAAAAGTTTTCACTTCAAAAATTGTATTTTTTGTAACTTAACCCTTAATGCAATGTCTTAAGGTTACATTTTAAATAATAAAAATAAATCTGTCGCTTTTCGAGATCTGTAACGAGTTTAACATTTTTTACCCACCTAAAAAAGTGCCAAGCGCCGCCAAAAAGTGCCAAAGAAGTTTTCACTTAAAAAATTATTTAAGTAGTCCATTTAGGCATTACGGCATGAAAACTATTATGAAAACGGTGCGCGGAGCCGCGCGCGAGAAACGATGTGACCACGCGATCCCTGCTCACACTCTCTATGCGTACGAGGAGGAAATGGCTACGGATCCCTATGTGTGTGAACAACGTTCGCACTTAACAGGTTTGTAGCACCATAATTAAATTTTGGGTGCTATGCGATTATACAAATATCAAACCAAATAGGAGTTCGGAGGAGCTGTTTAACTCGATTCCGCCGTCCCCATTCCACCTCCGCACTGCGCGTACTGGGCAGGGGCGATTTCTATAAAAAAAAAAAAGAATAAAAGTAAGAACATTTAATTAGAAATCAGTACCGTGGGGGCCGGTACTTAAAAATAATAGCCCCACTGCATCTCTCCGCGTGCGACATGCACGCGGAGAGATTTTAAACGGTGCAAAGGGATAGGAACCAGATGCCGTGCTAAATGGTGACAGATTAGCCACCTCTCACCTTGGCACGGTCCTTCCATCGAGTGCAGCAGGTGGGTCTTCGTGCCTTACTTGTAGCTCGATAGTTATCTTGTCCTAATTCATTGCTAAACATTGTGGTCGGTGTTGTGCTATAATTTACAAGAGTACTAGCAGCACAACACCGATTACTCTACTCACCCCAATTGTCGGGACACAGCGTGTGGTATTTATGTGTGTATTTAATTTAAAAAAAATCTAAAATCCTTTGTTCACTCAACAAGAATACCAGATTAAAAATCGTGATTCGAACCGCTAAGTAGATCTGGGATGAGGTCAAGTCAGTCATTCGGAGTTAATAGAAAATCAATTATATATAACGCACAATGATCTATTGTTAAGGGTAATAAGGTTGTGGATGACAATTGTAGTCAACAATTTTAATTTTGGAAAAAATATTTTTTTCATTTACTACAAATGTAAAAACTGTAAGCACATTGTTGATTCAAAAATACAGATTTCAATAGAATATATAATATTATCCATGCGCATTCGTACGAAGTTTCGTTTAAATATGTTTAGTCGTTTAAGAGTTATAAGTTAGCAAAAAGTAAACAAAAATTAAAAATAAGTAGTAAAAAAGAAAATATAAGAGAAGCATAATGCATTGTGAGTTGACTGTAAATATTACTAAATTCAATTATTATAATAACAAAATATGCCTTCGATATACAGGCTGTCCCAATTCGAGCATATTTACTTACCACCACAGAATTCCATATTCAAAAAAGCTCAGTTGCATTTGTTTTCCTAGTACTCTATTTTTCAAGGTGTTGGTCAAAGGAAACGAAAAAGGGTCGCCAAAACCATGTCTAACATACCAAACTGACCTTTTAATGCCGGTTTTCTCGAAAAATACGAGTCCTAATAAAACAAAATTAGGTATTGAGCTTTTTTTGAAGCTTATTCAACAAGGTATTCCACGGTGGTAAGCAAATCTGAAACTGCGACTACCAGTAGGTATATTTAAAATCTACTTCTTTCTTAAACAAAAGATAATAATAATTTACATGTGAACATTAAACAACATGTATGATCTGATATTAAAACAAAATATTATGTTTGTTTTATTGTAATAAAAAAATTATAATTAAATCCACTTATTTGAACATTAAACAACATTATGATCCTAATAAGCTTAGTACCTACGTAAGTAATAAATAACTGATAAAAAAATTAAGTTTGTTTTATTCTAATAAAAAAAAAAAAAATACGCATTATATTCGCCTTAAGCAAGCAAGTATTAACCTCTAGCGTAATTGAGAGTGACAGAAAGATGATTTCAACGAATCATAACATTCAAAGAGCGATCATTTATAATAATAATATAATAGTTATTGAGTTATTTGACGTGACGTCGGCGCCTCGAATCATTAATCATGAATTAACTCCGGCACTGCTGGTTCGTTTTGCATGCAAGTATTGTTTGTACTGCTCTAGTCTTCTCTTTTCTCTCTTCTTCAGTTTGTATTTCTTAAAAAAAATTACTATGAATATAAGGCGGACTTAATGATTGATTCTATTTATATGAGCCAATATTGTACGCAGCAATACGATATTTTGTGTACAGAAATATAAAAAAAAAATATTTTACAAAAAATATCTGTGGTGTTGAAAAGCTTATGGGAAAATTCAATTTCTTAATTAATTCTCTTGCACCTTACTAGGCGGTAGGCACAATTTGTAACTGACTGGATTGATACCACCGTACTTGATGTCAGATGGCCGCATAAGCAGACTCGGTTGTGTTCTAGTCTAGTTTAACCAGCAATATAAAGGGAAGTCTCCGATATGGCACCTTCTCCGAGGTAATATTGGATGGTAGGAGCATGCGCTTTGGCCTCTCTGACTCAGCCAGTCATATCGCATTAAAATATATAATTTTGTACTAGAGAAAATGTAATGATGACAAAAGTTAACGATACATACATACATAGCGTCACGCCTGTCTCCCAGTAGGGTAGGCAGAGACAACGGATCTCCACGTGCCACGATCCTGACACACCTCTGCCGCCTCTTCCACTCTCATAATGTTCTTCATACATGCTCGTCGGTTTCGGGTAGTACGCACTTGACCCTTTTTGAGCACATGTCGGATCTGGTCTAGGTACGTGCGTCTAGCGCGACCCTTACCGACTCTTCCACTCACATTCGCTCAATAAATTTCTTTCGTTAGTCTCCTATGATCCATTCTTCCAACATGACCGAACCACCGTAGCATTCCTTTCTCAATCCTTTCCAATCCTCAACTATTTGAACTTACACAAAATGGCGAATAAGCTGTCATTCTGTCGAATTACATAATGATCACTATCTTTTCGATCGATAATCTCTTTACTCCTATCATTTCCTAAGCTCCGTCATCTGTTTAATCTGTACAATCTCTTATGTTATATATTTTGTGATGTTAAACTTTATTGTACAAAAAATGTTTTACAAAAGAAAATTTTCACTTAATACCTAATGTCATTCTCTACCAGTCGTGCCTGCGATTGTGGCTAAAGTTGATGGGTAGTGCGAAAATAACGAAGTTGAAATTTTACGCTAATAGCCCTAAGAAAATTCGATATATGTTAAAGTGGAAATGTTATTTTTATTTTATTTATATTATTGAATAATATTAATAATATATTTTGTTTATATTATTGAATGTATCGGACATATGTACAAGGAAACAAAAATAAAACTAATTATAATAGAAATTAAATCTACCTATCAAATTAAAATTACCTAAACTAAAACAAACAAACTTAAAAAATAAATTACCTCTCGAGAGACTGCTACAATCCGGGTTGACCTACCGCCAGAGTCATAGAGCAAAACTCAAAATTGTAATTATATACTTTTTTCTTTTTTTCCAGTTATTATCATTATTGATAACAAAAATAGAATTTCGGGATTTATTAAAAAATAAAAAATTTAATGCTATTAAAAACATGAATTCCCTATTTATGCTTTCAAGGATCAGTAAAATAACATACATGTAAATTTGCATCCGTTAATCAACTCAACAAAAATAATTAATTTGGAAGCATCAGACGGATGGCCAGACCCAACTTGGCAGTTTTAAGAATCAGATCTCCACATTGTGACATCCTACTCGACCGGTTTTGAAATCTGATGTTTGTTCAAGATTACCTTACGGATTCAAAATTGCATGAGTTAATTAAATTCATTCTAAGAGAGGTGCATCAGGATCTCTACCACACGTAGAGTCTACGTGTCACATACTCTTGTCGTAGAGATCCGTTGTCTCTGGTTATCGCATTTTAAAACAGACGTGACGATAATTATTTACATATGTAAATACAGTTACATAATTTTTTTTATTTTTTTTTAGGGATACCTACTTACACGGTTGCCTACATCACCTACATGTACACATACACCTGATGTCAGCCCATAACACCGAATTAACTAGGTGCCATGTCAGTGTTTCCCTTCATTTCATGCCGGCTACTCTGAACTGGACGGAAAACGCGAACTAAATACATAGCCGTTTCGACCGTCGTTTCATTCAGTGCTGTGGTATCAACCCAGGCGGGATAAACCCTACCGCCTAGGAAGGAAAGACGGGAAGGGACCTACAGTTTTACGTGGAATCCGAACCACGGTCTGCCTACAACGGTCGAGCGGTCACCCATCCAAGTACTGACAGCGCAACAGTCGACCGACCGCACCACTGAGCTACCGAGGCTGACAAGATAATAATTTATACAGTCTACATGTTACATGTCTAATGATGCACGCGATCTAGATAGAACCCCTGCAACTTCGTAGGGATGTCGTCGGCGCCCTAAGTGTGTTCTATCGCGTGAATGCTCGGAGGAGATGTTTAACGTGATCCCGCCGTCCCCTTTCCACCTCCGCACAACGCGCACAGGGCAGGGTTTGCATCCCTATAAGCTGGACTTCGCGGATGCGTACCGATCGGTTCTGCAGATCTTTCCTCCACAGAACCGGTAAACTCTAGAACGCTCTCCCTGGCCACATATCCCCCCCCCCCCGAGTATAGTATTCTAGAAATTCTAGAAAGTTAAAAAAAAGAAACTCGCATCTGTGTGAGAAGGATAGTTATAACTTAGTGACAAATTAGTCACTAGTTTCTTGTGCAAAGATGATTCCAAACATGTTCCGTAAAGCTCTTGTTTGCTCGAGAGCGTATTGTACATTCAAAAAGAAATATAATTTTGACAAATGACTTGACCGCACCGCAACATGTAAGAGCGGCGTCTGTGGTAGTGTATGCTGTTATGAATACTGGCTAATACGCTTTTAGGGTCAATTTCACTAACTCTGTGTGTACCGTGTGGGGCCGGTACTTGAAAAGAATAGCCCCACTGCATCTCCCCCATGCATGTCGTAAAAGGCGACTAAGGGATAAGGACAAGATGCCGCGCTAAAGGGCGACGGGTTCGCCACCTCTCACCTTGGCACGGTACTTCCACTGAGTCATGCAGCAGGTGGGTCTTCGTGCCTTACTTGCTGCTTGATCGATTGAATCTTGTTCGAATACTTGTTTTGAAACGCGGTGGTCGGTGTTGTGCTCTAATTTACCAGAGTTCTTGCAGCACAACACCGATTACTCTGCTTACCCCGATTGTCGGGATTCAGCGTGTGTGATATGTATTCACCAACACCGGTTTCTTTATGTAATCCGGTACGGGTGGCTGAGTCAGAGGAGCCAAAGCACATGCTCCTACCAGCCAATGTCCCCTCCGAGAATGTAGGTGCCATACCGGAGACTTTCCCTTTTGGATTGCTGGCTATACTGGACTAGAGGGGAACACAGCCGAGGCTGTGCTATGTGGCCATCTTGCATCCAGTACTCTGTTACCAACACAATCGGATACAATTTGGGCGTACCACCTAGTAAGATGCAAGGGAATGAATTAAGAAATTGAATTTTACCATATGTACTATGCTCCTCAACACCGCAGATAATTTTTGTAAAATATTTCTTTATTCTAAATAAAGTATTGTTGTGTACATTGGCTGATATAATAGAATCAATCATTAAGTCCGCCTTATTCATAGTAGAAAAATTGCACTAGTTTTTTGTTTTACAAAATATAAACTGAATGTAAATATTAGCTAGCGGTCTAGTCTGCAGAAGACTAGAGCAGGCCAAACATTAGTTGCAATGCTCGTTAATTATTCTCGGTTAGCATTTATGTGTTAACTAAAGTGACATTTCTCGTACAGTTGACACGAGTTTACTGGCGGCCAAATTTTAACCGAAATTGGTAAAACTGACCGTTAGAAGCTTGATGGTAACAACTTATTTATAGCCACGGCTTTAGTTATTATCTGGGGAAAATTTGTTCGTCGTTGTAAAAAACCTTTAAATGAAAAGGCGGGGACGAGACGACAACCGCGAAAACTAACTAAAATTATATCCCGCCTCCGCGGCCTTCACCGCCCTCTATTATGCCATAAAAGCCATGCTTTCACATTGTGTCGTCTGCGAGATATGCGACACCAGGCAGAGTGCTCATGAAGATGGGCCATACGTTTGGCCCGAATCGTCGTGCCACATAAGTCGGAGACGACCGCGAGTAAAGCCGTTCAATCATTAATAAATGTAAAAGAACCACGGCAATTTAAAACCTAAGACTTAATTCTATACTTAACAAAACGACGTAATTCTATTTCAAAAACATAAGACGTAATTCTACTTCACAAAACATAAGACGTAATTCTACTTCACAAAACATAAGACGTAATTCTACTTCACAAAACATAAGACGTAATTCTACTTCATAAACATAAGACGTAATTCTACTTCACAAAACCTAAGACGTAATTCTACTTCACAAAACCTAAGACGTAGTTCTACTTCACAAAACATAAGACGTAATTCTACTTCACAAAACATAAGACGTAATTCTACTTCAAAAACATAAGACGTAATTCTACTTCACAAAACCTAAGACGTAGTTCTACTTCACAAAACATAAAACGTAATTCTACTTCACAAAACCTAAGACGTAATTCTACTTTACAAAAGCTAAGACTTTATTCTACTTCAAAAACCTAAGACGTAATTCTACTTCACAAAACCTAAGACGTAGTTCTACTTCACAAAACATAAGATGTAATTGTACTTCAAAAACATAAGATGTAATTCTACTTCACAAAACCTAAGACTTTATTCTACTTCAAAAACCTAAGACGTAATTCTACTATACAAAACCTTTCATTCAGTGCGGTGGTACCAACCCGGGCGGGTTAAACCCTACCACCTAGTAATATAAGAAGGGAGTCATATCCGTTCCTTCTACTCTGCACTACCATGCTGCACTACCGGTAGTGCTGTTTGGAATTTTTTTTCCCACCCTTAATCGCCTTTTACTTTAGTCGACGACATACACGAGGAGAGATGCAGTGGGGCTATTCTTTTAAAGTAGCAGCCCCACACGGTTCAAAAATCTTCAAAAAACTAAGACGTAATTCTACTACAAAAATGTCGAATTGTCGAAAACGCCTCCACGATGACCCAAGGAAACATCTCGAGGGCTTTTCTTCAAAATAATTGAGCACAGAGTTCATGGTCAAAGGCCACAATATGGTGGTATAATTAGGTAGATATGACTACCACTCAAAAAATAAACAACCGACTATTAATTGAAATTACTGTGGTAAATTAGAAGGTATCGTGAGCACCCGGAGGCGTTTAGCAATATATTAGTTTTTATTGAAATACATTACGTGTACGATATGGGCACCAAATTGGTTAAGCGGTGGTGTAATTTTGAATGCACTAAGAGTTTAAAAATGGAAGGCGCTTCAAATTGTCGAGCAGCTGAAAAAAAAATGCATAAAGACGAATTTATAAAAATGTATCCGCCATTACTAGTTTAATCACGTATGTATGTGTGTGTTCTATCGCGTATTCCATGGGAATGCTCGGAGGAGCTGTTCGACGCAATCCCACCGGCGTCGTGACCGTCGTCGCCACCTCCGCAATACGCACACAAAGTATGGATTGCAATTTTTAATACATTTTGAATATTCTTTTATTTCGTACAATATTTCAACTTGGTACGATCAACCGACGAAGTTATGACCCTGTGACAGACCGACAGACAGACGGACGCATGCGTTACACCATATCATTTTCACCTTATCGAGGTACGGAACCAAAAAATAATCTGTCGTCTGGACTCTCAAATGCAATTATCTCAATGTAAATCTCAAATGGAGTGCACGCAGAGACCATACATAATTATGTTGGTAAAAAGTTCAATGTATGCTAATCCCGTTTCTGAATATTTATTTATTTTGTACAGAGTATTACGAGCGGAATATAGTTTTTTTTTAAATCAAATCATCAGAAGGCAAGTCACTTACTTGACTATGAATCAATGTTATATAGAGCTTATATAGACATTGCTTAATCTCTTAGAGATATATATATACATAGGAACACCATACATACCGTACTCTGTGTACCGATATAAAGTGGTGTTCTGTTGCAATAGCTCAAGTAAACAGCACATTACCAAAAATTACTGAACGGATTTTGATGAGACTTTACAGTACTATAGCTTATACATCTGAATAACATATAGGCTATATACCATCACGCTAAATAACCTTAGGGCTCAGCAGTATCAACTAAATTATAGTATGGACGGGGGAGAGAGAATATGACAAGAAAAACAAAAGCCTATCAACGTCACATAAAAACTTCAATTCCGAATTCTGTTCTTTTTTTAAAATCCACGCGGACGAAGTCGCGGGGAAAAGCATAGTTTTCAGAACCAACCAGTTCCACAAGCGCAAGCTCTAGGCACGAGCTAACTGTCAATGTTGTTGTTGTTATCAATTAACCTGCCGCATAGCTGTCAGAGTAGTTCGCTAAGTGGGTAGATGATCTGACTAACGCAATGCAATTACACATCGGCCGGGTCAAGCGTTTCAATGGCACCCGTCGGAAGTAAAATGCGTGCTCCTTCCTTCCTTATACCAGCGGCGACTCCTCTCAGTTGGCGAGGTTGGCGGCGCCAAACCAAATAAAATGAATGACACCATTAATACAGAAGTATCAGGCTAAAATAAATGTGAAAAAATTTCGAAGTTATATTATTTATGTCATATAATCCACGATTAATAAGATAAAACGTCAATCCCGTACCCGTTACATAATTTGAAATTTCGCGCGCGTCAAACGCGGGCGACGACGAATGACGACACATCAAGGCATTCATTGGCCGGTTGGCTACATTTTGAAGCGCCATCCTATTCCATACAAGGCGGAAGCGACCGATGTCCCCCCCGTCCCGCGCGGACCCGCTGATCAGCCTTTCGAGTTGGCGCAGCGGGGAGTGCATTTAGTGACGCGGTAGCGAGTAGAGCGAGCTAGGTGTGTGTGTTGCGTGTGCGGGTGTGTGCGCGCTGCGTCCACACGACGAGTATTCTTGTGCTGTGCGACGTGCGATGCGATGCGACTATTATAGCGAGCTAGGCTAGGTGTGTTATGTGCGCGTGTGTGTGCGCATTGGCTCGCGAGTTGATAGCTGCATATATTCCGTTATGTAGGTATGGACTTTGTATGGATGAATCCTGTGCAGTGTTGTTAAATTTAAAGTGATTTATTGGTAATTATAATGGCAAACTCCTACCGAGCTATCTACGGAGCACTCAAGGACAAGAGAGACTCAGTAATTTGGCACTCTTACATATCTGTGGAAAAGGAGTTGCTAACAAAGTTGAGGAAGAAAGAAGATTTTCACGATCGAATCATCGAAAATTTCTTGTCTGTGGAACGAAGAGTGGATTTCATGTACAAATAAAATGTAACAATTCAAGCTTGTATGCCTGTCTCGTCGTCGTCGTGCCAGAGGAGACGTCGCTGTTGTCGGCTGCAACTCGACAGCTTTGACACAACCAGTTGGTACCTATCTACAGACAAATAAATCGTAAGTGAGCAAAATAAATCATTTAAACTAAATATTATAAACTATCTATATCGTAATCGTCTTTCAGTTTTTGAACTCATTGTGGTAGAAATAAATTAACGCGTAGGTACCTAAGTTATGAAATTATGAAAAAAAAAACCTTAGCCAGAGCCAACCCAATATTCAGGACCAGGAGTCGCCGCTGCCTTATACGTACAATATAAGCTCAGTATTATATTTATATACATACTAGCTATTGCCTGCGACTTCGTCCGTTTTAAAAAAAGAACAGAATTCGAAATTTAAGTTTTTATGTGACGTTGATAGGCTTTTGTTTTTCTTGTCTTTTATATTCTCTATCTCCCGTCCATACTATACTTTATTTGATACTGCTGAGCTATTAGGCTATAGCCCTAAGGCTATTTAGCGTGATGGTATATAGCTAATATGTTATTCTGATGTATAAGCTATAGTACTGTAAAGTCTCATCAAAATCAATTCAGTAGTTTTTTCGTAAAAGAGGAACAAAGATCCATATATCCATCGATCCTCACAAACTTTCGCGTTGTTAATATTAGTAGAAAGTAGGATAGTAGGACACAGACCACCTGCGCATGAGCGGCGGCGGGTGGCCGAGTGGTCTGGGCATCGGCTTCTCATGCGTGAGGTCCGAGGTTCGAATCCGGTCGGCGCGTGTACCAATGAGTTTTTTTCTGACGAAAAAATGTTCTCGTCATACCTACACCTGCTGCTTCACCGTTCGGAACCGGTGTAAAACTGTACCCAACAAACAAATTGGTGCTAACGGCGGGTTGTTTTAGATCTTAAAGTGGTATATTGGATTAAATATAACGCGTCACTACTGTAGAGCTCTTGTCCCACCCTTATAGCACTTACTAACTCTACTGTAAAGCCACTAACTAAAGAACCTTATAACCTGTATAAGAATGGGCCTCTATTAAACAGCTCTTATAACATCTGTCTTAACACCATAATGTTAGTTGGGTAGGTCACTTCCCTTGCCCCTTACTAGGTGGTAGGGTCAAATTGTAGCCGACTGGGTTGGTACCACCGTATTTTTTATTTTTTTTTGGAAACTGACACGGTTGACTACATCACCTACAACATCCGTGATGTCAGCCCATAACACCGGGTGAACTAGGTGCTATGTCAGTGCTTCCCTTCATTTCGCGCCGGCTACACTGAACTGGACGGAAAACACGAACTATTTACATTGCCGTTTCGACTGACGTTTTGCTCAGCTACCACCCAGTAAGGTAAGAAGGTAAGGGACCTACAGTTTAACGTGGAATCCGAACCACGGTCAGCCTCCAACGGTCGGGCGGTCACCCATCCAATAACTGACCGCACCACTGACCTGCCGAGGCTGACGATCCCTTAGTCGACTTTTACGACATGCGACGGGGAGAGATGCAGTGGGGCTATTCTTTTTAAGTACCGACCCCACACGGTACATAGGTGGTACTGAGGTGATATTTGGCTGGTCGGAGCGTGCGCTATTGCCGCCAATTTGGAACAGTGCGACCATAAATTGACCTAAAACTCTCATACGTACACACAGTTTGACCCACAAAGCCCGGACGAGACGGAAAGTAATCACGCATCTGACCTTAGCTTCGTTTGAACTCTCGGACCGGCGGACGAGCAGGTTGAAGAGGCTTCTCACTCGTCTGACGTAATTTCGTTTCCACGCCATCTATCGCTAGCGTTGTCAGATTAAAAACCGGCCAAGTGCGAGTCGTACTCGCGCACCGACGGTACCGTATCGCCATGTCATAGTCAGCGCCACTCACGCCATCTGTGGCGTGTTTATGAAATGTTTCATATTAGTTAAAATGCTTCATAGTCTCTTCGTTAGATGGCGCGCATACACTTTTTTAGTTTCTTCTATGGGAACCCCCGTGATTTTTTTTATTTTTGTTATTTTTATTATTTGTTGTTATATCGGCAATAATATAATAACACATATTCTGTGAAAATTTCAACGGGCTACCTATTACGGTTCAAGAGATACAGCCCTCGAACAGACGGACGGATGGACTGACAGACCGACAGACGGCGTAGGCTTAGTAATAGGGTCCCGTACGGGATACGGAACCCTAAAAATTGGGAATTCTGGACAATTTCTGCTAACACGCCGAGCTAAATTATTATTATTATATTTTATCGAAAGCGCGACATATGGCGCCGAGCCACCCGATAAGGTGTCAAACGACGCCCATGGACATTCGTTCGTATGCGGAGGTTGCGAATGCCATGCCGGCCTGACAGGTGCCCATTCACGCCCCTCTTGAAGGACCCGAGACTGTACTTATGGCGGGAAATATATTTATAAATACTCTAGAAGAGGCACAGCGTGATGAAACATGTTACCTACATGTCTGTAAACAAGTGTGCGTGCTTGCACATGCAACAGCTGTCATCACGAGTACATTCAAACGTATAGCGTTTCTGTAGTTCGCAAATCTGCTGGTATGCCTATGGTGTCTCATTGAGCGATGTCTCAAGAGCTCGCACGACAGGTGAAATTAAATAAAATTAGATAGATAGATAGAAAATTCTTTATTGCTCCAGTAAACATTAAACAGTAACAAATACATTGGAAAATTTACATAAGGTGCAAAGGCGGACTTATCCCTTACAGAGATTTCTTACAGTCAACTTTTGGATGTTTGAGATTCGATAATATAGTGGAATGTAAGTAGGTAGTAGCAAAAGATTTGCGTGACAATTGGAGATAAAAATAATAATAAGAATACTTATTAATACATACATATAATTACATGCTAGTAAAATATAAGCCATACATGTTTAATACATATAAATTACTAAATATATAGAATATTATATACAAATAAATATACATACATACATACTTGTCCATCCAGGTAAGTATGAAAAATTAATTGAAAGCAGCTGAGGATTTTGCTGTTTTGGTTACCCCTGGTCCCTCGTTACAGCCACCCACACTGGTTTTCATAAAAATAATCATATATTAATTTTCATATATACAGGGTGTTGTAACGGCCACTACATTAAATTTAGGAAATGATTATTTAGATCAATATAGTAACATAAAAGTGAAATAACTTTTTTCTGAATTCCCTTTAAATAAAAAGTTACAGTTTTCATACAAACCAATTTATTTATTTAGTGTAAAAAGGATTTAATGTTCCGCACAAATGTGGGAATGAAGGCGCGCGGTGAGTGAGCGAGCAGGGATGACTGCGCTGTGAGGAGATGCGCGGCGGCGCGCGGCGCGGCGGAGCGGTGGAGTTTTTCGACCCCGGCCGTTCCCGCGCCAGCACCCTCCACCGGCACGCGTCAAATTACATTTGACGAAAACATAATTTCAAAAATTTGTATCTTGAAAACTAGACACTTTAGAGAAAAACTGTAAAAACATGAGGATTGCGCTGGCGAAATTATTGTACTGGCCGTTACAACAACCTGTATATATCGGATGATAGGAGACTAACAAAAGAAATTTATGGAGTGAATGTGAGTGGAAGGGTCGGGAAGACGCACGTACCTAGACCAGATCGGGCATGAGCTCAAAAAGAGTCAAGTGCGTAGTACCCGTAACCGACGAGCATGTATGAAGAATATTATGAGAATGGAAGAGGCTGCAGAGGTGTGTCAAGATCGTGGCACGTGGAGATCCGTTGTCTCTGCCTACCCCACTGGGAAACAGGCGTGACGCTATACGTATGTATGTATGTATATATGTGCGTGTTTTTGTTATATTTTCCTATTTGATTGGTTATTTAAAAAACTATTACTAATGGCAAATACCATACAATTCTAACTCAGAGTACTTTCAGCCGTGCTACCACAGCGCGTGCTTCGATGCTTACCAAACGTCGTGCTCGTGTTAAATCCTCTAGACAAATAAATACATACCTAGAAACGCCATAATTTGTTCAAGGAGGTGAAAAACCCAAAATAATTTATAAAACCCGACTACAAAAATGGCAAGAAATAAAACTTTCCTTTGTTATTTCCTCGACGGAAGTTTGTAATTAAACGCGACTCCGATGGCTGAGCCGGCTGAGCACCTTTCAGTTCAGGTAAACGATATTCTTCTCGAAGAAACTATGTAACTAATGGCGACGCCGAAGGCGGAGCTGCCTATTGTATTGGTAAATCATATACTTTCTCAAAGAGAGCTCAGCTTCTCCCACCCTCGGCCCTTAATTACTTGCTTCCTCGATAGAATATAATATTGTTTATCTGAACGCAGCTCGGCTTCGGCCTCGCCCTTAGTTAATTTCTTCCTTCGAGAAGGTTTATTGTTTACCTGTACGTAGCTCGGCCTTCGGCCTCGCCCTTAGTTACTTGCTTTATTCGAGAAGATTTATTATTTACCTTAACCTAGCTAGGCCTTCTTTCTTACTTACTTACTTACTTACTTTTCTCTTTAAATACGAATTTCATGCGAACGAAGCCGCGGGCAACATCTAGTCGGTAATAAAAGTTTAGAATTTGAATATACACGGTGTTGCAGTTGCCCCCGTAATATTTTTGACTGACATGTAAGGGGGGTATTCTATATGTGAAACTAAACAACTTCTGTGAAGAAAAAAAAAATTTTTAAACAAAAAAAATATATTTTTTCCATAAAAATTTTAAATAGATACCTTGTCTCAAAATGTATGGAGAAAAAGAATTGTTTTTTCTTCAAATGAAAAAGTCGTATAACAAAAGTTGTTCTATTTCACGTACAGAATCACGCGCTTACGGGTTTTAAGGTTGGGGTTGCAACACCGTGTATAACATTATACAATCGACCTTTTTAAATAAATAAATCAATAAATTCAATGCTGTTTCTATGTAAGTATTCATCACTTTACCTTTACTCCTAGCACATGATGATGAGCACTTGTTTCCTGATTTTTTTTCAGCGCAACCTTCAAAACACCACGCCTCTGACCTCATAATTCACAGAGATCTCACACATTTTATTATTCCGTAAATGATTAATTGCGTATATTTGAGCCTCTCAATTACTCGTCCACACCTTGTAAACTCCGCTTATCGAAATGACTGTTGTACGGTTGGCACACACATTTATTTAGTTTTTGTCACCCCGGTAACCCTTTGCTAGATAAATATAGAAAATTATTTATTGCCCCACAAATATTTTACAATAAATTTACGTAACGCAATGAGTATATTTTCAGTGAATTAACAATACGGCCAAGTGTGTGTCCAAACGGCTATGTAAATAGTTTTTGTTTTCCGACCAGTTCAGTGTAGCCGGCAAGATCAAAGGGGGAAGCACTGACATGGCACCTAGTTCACCCGGTGTTATGGGCTGATATCACGGACGTTGTAGGTGATGTAGCCAATCGTATCAGTTTCAATAAAAAAAAAAAAATAATATAAAAATTCAGCGTGTAGCTTCGAGATTCACAGTAGGAATCACTATATTTTTCTGAAGTCATATCCCCATGCCCGGTTGACAATACCTACCGAATTATATGAAAAAACACGAACAATTTTACATACTCGCGGTGGCTAAGCCAATGTTTTAAGTTGCATGATCCTAGCTAGATGCTATTAAGTTATTATGTTCAATATCGTTAGCTTTTTTTTTACTTTAAAATTATACTCTCATGCGGACTCTACGCAAATTACAAACAACATTTATTATAACAGTTCAATCGGCGCAGACATATTTAGTTTTTTTAGAGTCCGTATAGTGAGCCACGCTGCGCTGCGCTGGCTACAGAACCCTTATGGCTGATGGGGACCCTTTATAATTCGTTCAGATGTCTGTGTGTCTACCTTACATGCTCTATCCGATGGAGACGATAATGTCGACATTTAATAAGACAATAAACATAATAAAATGCTAGCTTTATTGTTATTATTTTATTTATTTTAATTTATAAAACTTAAGAGATATTTACAAAAAATTTGAACAACTTAAAAATGAATTAAAATTTGAAAAAACAACAGATTAAAAGCAAAGTAAAACTCCTCCATTGGGAAGGTTAAAGCGGTCCCATGAACCGAAGCAGCGTTGCCCCGCTGAATGGCCACGCTTATCTTTTGAGTTAGGAACGCTCTGGCACGGCGGTCTCCGGATGACTCCATAAGTAGTTTTCCTAACTGCTTCGCCAGTTCTTTGGCGTCCGGGCTCCACACCCCAAGAGTCTCCACGGCAAAAGCGACAAACTCGTAGTTTTGTTTGATATAACTATACTCACTGTGTTTTGCAGTTTGTGCCTTTGCCGCGACCACAGAATAGATTATACCGCGGCATAGCCAGCTACCCTGACAACAGCCGCCTATATGACCAGGGGCTAGGGTATCCGCGCACGTGGCATCCCAGACCAAAGCCCTCCCCTGCTTCCACGGCAGCAACAACATGCCGTCTGGTCAATTAAAAATAAACTATTTAACCAAGAAAACAGTTCCACTTTTAAAAATACATACATTGTCCATTTAGTCCTCGCGGGCAGGAAAGTATTTTGAAGTAGGTATATGTATATGCTTATAGAGAAAATAGCATTCTTGTGAGACACGGCCCAGGCGGAACATGCGCGGAGTCACGCGTGCAAAAACGGAATGACTACGGAACCCTCCGTCTGCGCGTGAACAGCACTCGTACTTAGCCGATTTTTTATTGATAGTGACGAGCCGGTCAAATATAGCGACAAATGTAATTTTGTTATTTTTCAACATTCATATTTTGATCGATGACTCATATTCGAAGGACACTTATTAATGTTGGCGTAAAATATATAGCAGATATTTTCGTTTACAGGATGTTTCAGGATAGGCTTGAGAAACTTCAGGAATAGAAAGTACTCATTATTAGAAGAAAAAAATCCTTATCACTCAAATCGAAATTCCGTGTTTTTTTTTTCATACAAAAATATAAAATTGTAATAACTAGGGAGTGCAATGACCTAGGCAGTCCCCTTTTTCTTTTGATGTCATTCAAATTTAAGTGTTTGCAATTTACCGACACGAAGTTACATTTTACTAGTTAAGCATGTAAATTAGTTATTTATAAAGGTGAACGTTAACCGTGCACCAAAGCTCGATGAAACGATTTTCGCCAAAAAGTACTATAAAATGATCGAATTTGGGAAAATGTTTCAGAGCTTTTCGTCTTCAAATATGGACACCTTTCGAACCCTGTTTCGAAACCCTATCCTGAAACAACCTGTATATAGGTATTTTGACTAAAATTATTTAATAAACCTCTTCATCCTTCGTGAAGTGAAGTTCCTTTGATGACGACTTCATGTACGCGTCGGCGGAAAGCTGTTATTTCCTACCGCTGAAGGCCAATTTGGGAAGAAAACATTTCAAAGGATTTGAGAGGCGTATGTCCAGCAGTGGCCGTTTAGGTACGTGCTAACTGACTGACCGGCTACCTGACATAATAAAGTAAGTTTTTTTTATTTTAGAGTAGATGTGCCCGCGGCTCCGCTCGCGTTGAGGTCGGTTTAATATCAAAACTAATTTAAGCACAAATATAAAGTCATCCAGAGTGAAACCGCAGGCCGAGCTTCGCTCACGTAAACAGTAGGTACCTAATATTCTCACTATACCTATAAATTAAGTCTCTAAGAGCGACCATGAAGCTCGAGCTGCGTTCACGTCAAATATACCTATGTATACTTTATCTAAGAAAGTACACAAGTAGGGACGAAGGCATTCACGTTTTTTTTTTTTATGGATACTGACACGGTTGGCTACATCACCTACAACATCCGTGATGTAAGCCCATAACACCGGGTGAACTTGGTGCCACGTCAGTGCTTCCCTTCGGTCGTGCCGGCTACACTGAACTGGACGGAAAACACAAACTATTTACATAGCATATTCACGTAAGCGTTATAAATGCATGCTCTCTCGAAGAATCTAAGTAACTAAGGACGATGCTGAATGTCGAGCTGTGTTCAGGTAAACGATAATCTTTCTCGAAAAAATTGTGGAAAATCTATATAAATCGGTTGAGTATAGTCCTCGAGTGCCAAAATCACATCAAAGCAAACCGACTCGCAAATTTCATGTTATATTTTGTTTTTTTATGGAAACTGACGCGGTTGACTAAATCACCTACAACATCCGTGATGTCAGCCCATAACACCGGGTGACCTTGGTGCCAGGTCAGTGCCTCCCCTCGGTCGTGCCGGCTACACTGAACTGGACGGAAAACACAAACTATTTACATAGCCGTTTCGACCGGCCTTTCATTCAGTGTGTTACCATCCCGGGCGGGTTAAACCCTACCACCTAGTAATATAAGAAGGGAGTCATATCCCTTATATAACCTGGCGGAGATTATGTCGTATATTGTAGCTAAAGACCGCAAGTAAATTGGTTCATTATGTTCATTGCGGTGATTCCAGCTAACCCAGGGGCACAGATTACTTAATCCAGGGGCTCGCAACTTATGCGTCGCGGTTATGTCGTGGTCAGATTTTTTACATTACTATACATGTGCGCGAGTTCGACTCGCAATTGGCCGTTTTTTTTTTTACAAAAATTGCTGCCTTCCTAGACAGTAGACTAGACACACAAACAGGGTTGCCAGATGGTTTAGTTTTGTGAATTTGATTTTTCAGGTTCAAAATTAAAGTTGATTTTATGTACAAAATGTTTTATGACCTTTACTTTTGAAAATGGATGGGAGATAGAGTAATAAATAAAAGGGTTGAATTGATCGAACTTACTGCAAAATCTAAGAACACAGTAAGATTAGTATTAAAATGTTCTGAAAAAGTAAATATTTGCGTTACATGAAGAAAAAACCGGACGTTTTGGTGTCCGGTTTTTCATTATTTTGGAGACCGGACACAAGCCTGAAAAACCGGACTTTCCGGTCCAAAACCGGACATCTGGCAACCCTGCACACAAAGTCGTATTCAAATACGAGAAAGTTGCATGTGTGTACAACTCTTAACAAAAAGCTGTACTAATTTTTGTACGTGCACGACTATTCATCAATGTGGTTCACATTTTGCCAACTTGCGCGTGGCCTTGAAGGTTTAACCCTAACCTCTTATTGGTCAATCAATCAACGTCTATAGCCAATGGAAAGATGTTGTTGATGCAATTGCGACGGGGTCGGTACGATTCGTTGAATTTTCGCGATCTGCATAAAAATCCCCCAACAAAATATTGCGTTTCTTTTAAATTTAAATAATTTACCTAGGTATATTTCAATAGGTATTTATTTATTCGGTTAGTAGTTAGTAGGTATAGTATTCCTTCAAGAGAGAAGGTTTATCGAGAGAAGGTGTATCTTTCAGATGTACGATAAACCTTTTCCCGCCCTCAGACCTGACCCTTAATTTTTTTTTTTTTTTGGGTGGCTGAGTCGGAGGGGCCAAAGCGCATGCTCTGACTAGCCAATATCACCTCCGAGAAGGCAGGTGCCATACCGCAGACTTCCCTGGATTGATGGCTATACTGGACTAGAGGAGAACACAACCGAGGTTGCTATGCGGCCATCATACATCCTGTGTGTATGAATTTCGTCCATAAAATTAAAGCCGATCATCTAAATTCGATTACAATTAGTACACGCACATTTAGCTATACGAGACACAGGATAGGCTAAATAAAATTCAGTTTCGGGTTACGCTAAAATTGGAGTATTTGATGATGATGAATGATTTGCTTTCTTCGAGAGAATATACTAAGTATAAAGGTAAACTATATTATTTAGCCTATCCAGTGTCTCGTAGCTAAATGTGCTATACTATAACTATATACTATAAATAAATAATATATAATAAACTATATTATATAATATTGTTTATATAATATAGTATATAATTATATAATATAGTTGATATTATATAATATAGTTTACCCGAACGTAGCTCGGCCTTCGGCCTCGCCCGTAGTTACTTACTTTTACTAAAGTAGGTACCTATCTCCTTATTATTTTTATTTCATCGTGCATTCAAATTTTGATTGTGTGGCATAATATCGATTTATCGTATTACCTAAAAACTCTACTGCGTCGGAGCATCGTGTGTGTTGTGAGATTGTGGTGAGTGAAGTCTAATTAAGAATTATTATTTAACATTTAATCTTCGAATTTGTTTCAATGAGTGAGTGCATTATAGATTTTATGAATATCGATCGATATGCTCTTTGACGGGTTACAATGATTTTTTGTTACTATATGTAAGTATAGCAAACATTGTGTTGTAATTTCTTTAGAATGATTTTGTTCTTTGTTGGCTACATCGTCATAATAATCACCTATTTACCCATGCGTTATGCCAATCATACAGGTACCTTCGTGGACTCGTTTCGGTGCTATGTCGTAGACGGATAATAGACGGATAATACGAACTGAATAAGGAACGAAATAAATAAAGTACTTATGCTTATTTTTCTCTCATAATCACTAAAAACCTCCTGGTATCTGGTATCTTCGAAGGAAAAAAGGTATCACTTTTTGCGCGGTAAACCGCGCGAGGCCTGCCGTCACTTTGTCCGCCCTATACAGGGTGTAAAAACGGCGAGTACATTAAATTTAGGAAATGATTATTGGGATCAAGAGTAACAAAAAAGTCTAATAACTTTTTTCTGAATTCCCTTTAAATAAAAAGTTACAGTTTTCATACAAACTAATTGATTATTTTAGTGTAAAAATGATCTAATGACAACATGGCGGCGCGGAGGGGGGAAGAGCGGGTGAAACGGGAGCGTCTCGGACGGAGGTGTTGGCGGGAGGGGCGGGTTTAGCTTTGTGTGTGGAGGACTGGAGGTCGGCAGGCGGAGGGTGCGGAGTGGCAACAACGCGTTAAATTACACTAGACGAAAACATACATTTCAAAAATTCATATCTCGATAACTAGACACTGTAGAGAAAAACTTTACTTGCTTTTTTGTCTAGGAAAAACATAAGGATTGCGCCGGCGAAATTAATGTACTCGCCGTTTTAACACCCTGTATAAAAAAGAAGGGCAGTCGCCGTGGCCGGCCGGCTGGAGACTTATTAGCTAGCGGTCACTTTGTCCGCCCTAAGTTAGGGCCGTCGCAGTGATCAGCTGCTGGCTAAGGGCGAGCGGCATCGAAACCGCTTCTGCTGCTGGCACGTTCTGCAGTCTCTCGACTCCTGCAGCTGCCTGTGGTGAGGAGAAAAGCGAATGAGTCGCGAATTTCGGTTGAACCGCCTGCTTGCTCGACATCGTCCTCGGTGCCTTCCGGGGAGATGGTGCTAGAAGGAACAAGTCCGGCAGTTCGATTATCACAGCGAAGAAGAACTGGCAAGAAACTTCGCTGGGTCGTTTCCTGGTCAAAGCTATCAAATCAAATCGGTAGTCGCAAGCGCTAGCGATCAGCGGGTTGTCGTGTCGGTACGCCCCCTTTTAAGAAGCTCGTGGACAGCTTCTGGAGATACTCCTCCAGCGGTGCTATCCCCAAGCTATCCCTAGGTCTCTGTGCAGGTAGGCGTTTCTGTGGTACCAGGGCGCACCTGTGGCGATGAGCAAGAATTTGTGTTGCCTGACCCTCTTGTTGATGAGTCCTTTGGCCGCATGCGCCCACACGCCGGTTAGGCGTAGGTCATGACGGGTCTGATGCAGGTATTGTAAATTGTCAGCTTATTTCTAAGTGACCACTTATGTACTCTTCCTGTTCAACATGGGGTACAGGCGGCCACAAATACCTGCGGCTCTAGCGGTGTTGTTTTTTATGTGAGTCGCAAACGTGAGTTTCCTGTCCAGCGTGACGCCCAGGTACTTCACCCCGGTGACCCAGGGTATGGCACCGCCGAAGATCTGCACATGTTTGGGAGGTAACTTCGGTTTTTGAGTTCGGCTGAAGATGATGGCCTGGCTGTTGTTGTCAGGGTTCACCTCTACCCTCCACTTTCTGAACCAGTGTTCGAGAGCGGAGGCGGTCTGCTGCAGCACCTTTACGATGCGCTGGATCGGTCTGCATCTGTAATAGAGAGCGGTGTCGTCGGCGAACAGCGCCAGCTAGACCTGTGGATGAGAAGGCATGTCATTGGCGAAGAGTACAAACAGGAGCGGTGATAACACCGACCTCTGTGGTACTCCTGCCTTTATCGGTAGTTGGGTGGAGCGCGCTCCTTCTACACGTGCGCTAAGGGTCATTCCCGTTAGAAAGTCTTGTACTGTGAGTACGAGACTTTCTGGCACACCGATCTCATATAGCTTGTTTATGAGGCCGTTCTGCAATGTCGTTGTGCCAGACCTTGTCGATGGCCTTCGCGACGTCGAAGAAGAGCGCGCCCGTGTGCTTGAGTATCCTCCCCGCGAATCCGTCCAGCACGTGCTCTACGATCCTGTGGAGTTGGTAAGTACAAGAGTGTTTTGGGCGAAAGCCGAACTGTTCGTTTCGCAGAATCTTGTTAGATTCTACGAAGCCGGACAGTTGGTTGTGGATGATTCGCTCGTAGAGCTTGCCCATCGTGCTGAGAAGACTGATGGACCTGTAGCTCTCTGATTTGGACTTGTATTTGCCCGGTTTGGCCAGGCTGATGACTTCGGCTGCCTTCCATGCCTTCGGGAAGTGGCAGTTAGCGAGTGAAGCATTGAAAATAATTATTATTAATGTCATAATATTTTCCGGAAGGCACTTCAGGACTTACTAAAAACCTCCGTATACGTTTAATATAATAAGGTACCTACTTGTAAAAGGAATAAGAGAAAAAAGGACAGACGCCGACAGACACAGCCCTTGCCCATCCACTCATCTCGGAGCTGGAGTGTGCGGCGCTGAATTTAATCCTGCCCCACAAAACACTCGTGTACCTACAGTGTCTGGCAGTAAATAATGGAGATCGAGAAAGAGACAATCAGGTTTTCACAATCATTGTAACCCTCGTTGTAACCCGAGCATTAAGTATTCTGTGCCCGAGCGTAATTTATTGTTAATTTAATGTTCTTATAATTCACATTTTAAAAATGTTATTAATGTTCATATCTTATACAATAAAGTAATACAAATACACAAAATTAATATAAAAATATAAATATATTGTGTAAATAAAAAAATCAAAAAGGTAATACCGCGGCGACGGCGGAAGACAAGCCTCCTATTGTTAATTATTATCAAGTATTTTTGCTATAAATGGTACAAGTAAATTACGGTTCACTAATGTGAATGTTTTGGCCAGAGCGATCACTTCACATGGGTATAAAAGTCACCCTGATCCTTTCTTGACGGGACCGTATTTTGAAGCAATACCTATCCTAACTGTTTAGTGTTTCTGCATTTTTCTTCACCATCTGGCAGCAAAGCATGCTGACGACAGAAAGACAATGGCAAAAGCAACTTAACGGGCAAAAGAACCTGCATCAAAAAAAAAAAAAAAACAGACTTTGACAGATTGGTCGGCAAGTTTTTCGTTTGCTTGCTGCTTGCGTCCGTCTCGTGTTGGTTGGTCTCGCTCGTGTTTTTCTCGATAATTCTAAACTTCTCATCAGAACTATTCTCGTTTTCAGCCTGGTTCAAGACAACGCACTCATTCATTTTGACTAAAAACCGGCGTAAGTATCACATTATAGAATCGATCGCGTCACAAAAATTCCTCATACAAAAATATGCATGTTTGATCAATATCATTGTTTGCTGCATTCTGTCACTTTGTGTAATTCGTTCTTCGTTCTTTGTCTTTCGCCACAAAAAAACAGGAAGTCCTTGAATCGTGTACGAACGTTGATTTGAAAATAACCTCGTCAGACCACTACCGCAAACAGTGGCCAATATTTTACAATCCTCTGTAAATTTACCCTGCACTTCTCCATCAGTGATAGAATCTCCATAGTGATTGCCTTGTTCGAAAGGGTGCATCCGGTATACTTGAACATGGAGAAGGCATTCGCCGTGCAGCGTGCGGTACGGGAAAATGTCAACGATTTGAAGACCTACATGACGGATCTGAACAACTGGGAGAAAGAAATGAAGAGGAAGGAAGCGGCGTTGCGCGGCGAAACCGAACAGGTTATTAGCGAAGGATTCCGAGACTAAAAGCTAGCAATTAGGTAGCTGGTAGGTTAGTGTAGTAGTTTGACTCTTTAGATCAGCGGTGTCCAACCGGTAGTACGCGGGCCCCGCACCCCGGCAGCACGCGGCCTTATTTTTAGGCGCCCGCACACAGACGCTCCAATAAACATAAACATTGAAATAATACCGAAAAAATATTTAGAAATACTTACCTTGAACATGTTAAAAATTGCCTAATGCTGTCATGCTGTCATATAGATTATACAGCGTGTTTTATGACCAGGTCATAAATCATACCAGGTACTCCTGAGCCTATTTGGAGCAAAATAGTTAGATGACATTTTGTTCTACGGTGAACTTTTTTTTTCCATACATATCACACACGCTGAATCCCGACAATCGGGGTAAGCAGAGAAATCGGTGTTGTGCTGCAAGAACTCTGGTAAATTACAGCACAACACCGACCACCACGTTTCGCAAATTATTCGAACAAGATTCAATCGATCAAGCAGCAAGTAAGGCACGAAGACCCACCTGCTGCATGACTCGGTGGAAGTACCGTGCCAAGGTGAGAGGTGGCGAGCCTGTGTATTTTTTTCCATACTAAACTAAATAAAGACACTCCATTTACGAAATGCTCCCGTGTGAATAAACCGATGAACATGTGCGGGCGTCGACAATGCACAGAGCGGAGCGGCAACGTCGCAATGTAGCGCGCGTCGGGTCCGTCGCACTATCGTAGTATTTTGCGCGCGAAAACTAATTTAATTAATAACTCCTTAATTAAGGCATAATATCTGACAAAACTTTACTGGGCCTTTTAGACTTAAAATTAGTCAAGGAATCACTGGTTTGCTTTATGATATGACCTATGCTCATAAAACACCCTGTAACAGATTTTGTAAATCTGTCTGAAAATCTAAATAACCAGGTGTCCCAATAAAATTTATGGGTAAACGTCATACATAGGTTGTGCTTCTACCTGAGGTGCCCACTGGGCTTGACTGAAATTTGAAAGTAGCTCTTAAGGCGAAACCAGTTGGACACCACTGCTTTAGATAGACTATTTAAATAGGTGTAATATTTGCTTGCTGGAATTCACTCCTGCATACTAAAGCAAAATTATTCCAATATTATTCCTTTGTATTAAAAATAAATTATTAGAGATGACTTTTTTTGCAACACCGTAATGCGATGCCCCGTTCCACCTAGACTTGTTAGGAGCGGGATGCTTTATTATGTATTATAGTGTTATTAGGTACTGAAATATGTTTTATTTAATTGCCTTCCTCTTTCCTTAAGCCGATATTAATATATCCCCCTACAAAAATACTGTTTTGAATTTCCAACCATAAATATGCAAATGCAATTATATTTTCATGCATTTATATTTTCAATTACATTAGTAAAAAATATCAATAATGAAATGTCGGCTTTTAACCATCACTATAAAAATGTTCCAAAATTGACAATTTTAGCTTTCAAGTTTGTCCACCTAATTATGGATTTGACTTTAAGGCTTTCCACATTGCCCACTTACCTACGTACAGTATTCGCCGGTAAGTAATAAACATCGAGATTTAGAAAGAGCCAATCTGGTTGTAGCACTTCGTCTCTGAGACAGAAAGAAAGAGATGTTTTTTATTTTCTCTTAATCCGTCATAAATAACAACCATTACCAAAATGAGAAAAATGGACAGGTGCGGTCTTTGCCGCTACACCCCCACTCGTCTCCGAGCTGGGAGTGTGCGGCGCTGAATTTAAGTTTGCCCCACTTTAAGCCTGCCCCACTTTAAGCCGGCCCCACTTTAAGCCGGCCCCACTTTAGGCCTGCTGCACTTTAAGCCTGCCCCACTTTAAGCCGGCCCCACTTTAGGCCTGCTGCACTTTAAGCCTGCCCAACTTTAAGCTTGCCCCACTTGCGCGTGCGACAGAGATCACGCTCTGCACGCGGATTTTCTCTTTCTAATGCTCGATTTTCACTACTTACTGGCGGGTACTGCACCAAAGTACTGTGCATATTTGACAGAGATTTTAATATCATAAGAAACAATTTGATAGTGACAGAAATTGACAAGACATTATTTGCGTTGTCCTCAGGAGTTGCCGCCGGTGCGTAGTAAGCTGAAAAAGGAGAAGCCAACCGCACAGGCCGGTCAGAAGAAGCCTCCGCGCATCCCGGCAGCCGACTACAACGCCTGGGACAAGTTTGATGTGGTGAGAGATCTTCGCTGACGAAAATGATTTCATCTGAGAGTGTTTCATCGCCCGACTCAACAGAAACAACCTACTCCTGTTTAAATAGGAAGATGGAAGGAACATGGAGGCTGTTGTCAATGGATGGCAGCTTCCCCGCGTCACTTAAACAATACCATCAAACCTGATAAAGGCTTATAAAGGCTGATTGCAGGTGGAAGAGGACAGAAAAAAAAAATCTGAGTGTTTCAAATATTTATTCTCTTATGTCTTGTCCACCACGCGATCTGCCTTTTTTTTATGGAATCTGACATCTGACACAGTTGGCTACTTCACCTACAACATCCGTGATGTCAGCCCAAAACACCGGGTGAGCTAGGTGCCATGTCAGTGCTTCCCTTCATTTCATGTCGGCTACATTGAAATGGTCGGAAAACACGAACTACGTAGCCGTTTCAAACGACGTTTCGTTCAGTGCGGTGGTACCAAGCACCATCATCACTACGTCAGTATTGTGCTGTAATTTAACGGAGTACTTGCAGCACAACACCGATTACTCTGCTTACCCCGGAATACTCTGTCGGTTTACGGTGTGCCTCGAAAAGTACACCCACTAGCGAGCGAGCAATATCACAACCAAATTTTTTTTTTATTTTGTTTATTAATGAAGTGTTTGTCCAACAGGTTTTTTAAAACCGTTCACTGAGAAATCACTTATCACTTCTTGAGACAGTTTATTCCATGAGTAAATAAATAATAAGTACGGTCAACCCAGGCAGCAAATAATGCGTGTCGAGCTTTAGAAAGAGACATTCCTGTTGTAGAGCGTCGTCTCTGTCTCACAGATACGTGCAAGTTCGTGCGACAGGGACCACGCTCTACGGTCGGATGGTTTCTCTCTGAAGCTCGACACCCAATATATGAATAAATAAATAAATAAATAACCGTTTATTGGATGAAATCATTATGCAATGTTGGTACATTTTTTTTATAAATTAATTTACATATTAAATTTAATTTCATCCAATAGGAGGGCATTTTACCTTAAGATAATCTCCTCCTGTCCACCTATTGGTGTTACAGCAAAAGAATACAAATTTACATTATGGTAGCTAGCACATAGGAAAAAGAAAAGTTGCAGAACAACCAACATGTGATGAATTACAAATATGTATATAATGACGAATAACTATGAATGAATGACAGATGACAACAAGAAAAAGAATATGCTGCCGGGAACTGTAAATAATTGTCTCGGTTCAGGACGCAGCGTGCGAGGAGGTGGACATGTCTGGCGTGGGGCCGACGTCGCTGGACTCGCGTCGCAGCGCGACAGACAAACTCGCCAAGCTGAGAGAGGAGGCGCAGTATGAAAAGAACAGGGTATGTAACTTGTTGGGCCAATTGCGTTGTGAATCAGTGTGGTGACATTTCACTTAGTCCCTTCCTTGTCTATCCCATATACCTGCCTCACCGCGTGATGATGGTATCACAGTGCTGCCACCGCTCTCGCCGCCTCTGTCAAGGTAGTCGTCGGGTTTCCACCTGCTGCGACGCCGGACTTGTGCTTGCAGTTTAACAGCAAATAAAAATATTACCTGATGCGGCTTCCGTTTGTCTCCCTCACCGCAGAAGTGAAGTGCGAGAGAGAACTACTCTGTAACATAAATTTAAACAGTAAAATTTGGACAGTCGACAAGTGAGTTCTGGCAGCCTTGTCATTCACTAATACATTTACGACAATACTTACATGTACGACACCATGTCTGGCCAGTGTGGCAAGCTAAAACTGACGAAACGGCCGAAGGCGGGCGAATTTGTATAGATTACTATGGAGTCACGTGATCTTGTGTCGTATTGCACTCACTCACTTTTAATTTGTGTCGTAGGAAACAAATTTAGAATTATTTCCCCGCACACGGGCGGTGTGTGAGTTTGTATGAAAATGTTATGTGTCATATCATGAAACCTAAGATCATCTTTGTGTCAGTGAAACTGTCAACATCTTCATTAATTTAACAAACATATTGTTTTGCTTGGCAGGGCAACGACTTCGTGAAACAAAGCAAATGGGACGAGGCGATCGAGTGCTACAATCGCGCCATCGAGCTGGTGGAAGACGATGCTATATACTTCGCTAACAGGGGACTGTGCCATCTTAAGAAGGAGCGGTCAGTATGGTTTTTATAAATTCATTTTACCTAAATTGTTTTAATTTTTTTATATTAAAAACTGAATTGAAATCTTTTCTGTATCAATGTATGTTCCTCCATAATTCTTAAAACGATCATCCGAATTCGATGAAACTTAGTACAAACACATTTAACGATACGTGACACTGGATAGGCTAAATAAAATAAAATAAAAGTCAGTTCCGGTTACGCTAACATGTGACTCTCATACAAACCGAATTATTCCGCCTGCCCAAATTACTTACGGTACGTAGCGAGCTTCTTACTTACTTTCTTCTTTTTAAATACAAATTTCACGCGAGCGAAGCCGCGTTCAACAGCTAGTACTAAATTAAATCTCTCTATTTCAGACAAACTACTAACTAACAACAAACTAGAGATTTGTAGGGTCACTGAGTCTATTCTACAGATACTATCGTAGACGATACTCGGAGGAACTAGTATCCCTTATTCCTTGCCATCTAATCTATCTTCGCAGCACTCGTCGTAGAGAAACTGAAAACGTCGTAGAGAAAGAGAATTTTGAGAACCCATCGGTTATCAAAATTTTATCTTTGCCGTACAGCTAGGGTGGTGTAACTGTGTTCCGGCGAGTGTGTTTCCCGAATTGTTTAACCTGGGTGTCTTCAAATGTCATATTAAAGGGCTAGACAGCCTAGCAACAGTCTGCAAATCTGCTGGCATGGCACCTTTCTAGGCGTGGTTTCGCGAGGAGAGGTTTTTTTGGCTCTGTCGACTGCACCATTTGCCCCTCGATAAATCCAAACATGTTGGTTTACGTAGAAAAAAAATTTGGATAGGTGCAAAAACTATAAAGATATGTACAAACATAAATAATAAATTTTCTAATAACAAGGAGAGAAGAATACCAGAAGTACAACATGAATTGTAATACAAATTATGAGTTTGGCCTTCGCGGTAGAGACGCTTGGAGCATGGAGCTCGGATGCTGTCAGTTTTTCAAAGCAATAATTCAGCAAGAGGAAGTATGTAATCCGGTATGGGTGGCTGAGTCGGAGGGGCCAAAGCGTATGCTCCGACCAGCCAATATCACCTCCGAGAAGGTAGGTGCCATACTGCTATAGTGGCTATACTGGACTTGAGGAGAACACATCTTACATCCAGTACGGTGGTACCAACCCAGTCGGCTACAATTTGAGCCTACCTAGTAAGGGGCAAGGGAAGGGACCTACAGTTTTACACCGGTTCCGAACGGCGAAGCAGCAGGTGTAGGTATGCACGTAAATTTTTTCGTCAGAAAAAACTCATTGGTACACGCCGACCGGACTCGAACCGCGGACCTCTCGCATGAGAAGCCGATGCCCAAACCACTCGGCCACCCGCCGCGCATTGACATGTGACATAAACTCGTCAGCTTGCACCTGGCCGAATCGGATTGTACGGCGGCGCTGAAGCTCGACTCGACCTACGTGAAGGCGTACCAGCGGCGCGCGGCCGCTCGCGAGAGACTCGGCTCGCTGCGCGCCGCCTCGCAGGACCTGCGCAGCGTACTCGAGCTGGAGCCCAACAACGCCGAGGCGAGGAGACTGCTGCAGGCCCTCAAGGAGAGGATGGCCACGAAGGGGGTGAGATTCTTGAGATTTTTTTTTATGGAAACGTTTGGCTACATCAAATCAAATCAAAAAACGTTTATTGCACATAAAGTTGTACAGAAGGTAGCACTTAATGCCTATGACATTTTCCGCCAGCCTACCCTTTTTTAAATATAAAAGCCAGGGCAGGTGCAACAAAACAAAGTCTTAAATTATAGAAAAATAGAAAAACAAAAATTTATATATACATATAATACATACATATGATAACCATATAGTAAATAGTAAATATATATAAGCATATACAAAATAAAACTCAGACAATAAATATTATGAATTACCTAACTCAGAAACCATCACCTACAACATCCGTGATGTCAGCCCATAACACCGGGTGAACTAGGTGCCATGTCAGTGCTTCCCTTCGGTCGTGCCGGCTACACTGAACTGGATGGAAAACACGAACTATTTACATAGCCGTTGCGACCGACGTTTCATTCAGTGCGGTGGTATCAGCCCGGGTGGGTTAAACCCTACCACCTAGTAAGGTAAGAAGGGAAGGAACCTACAGTTATACGTGGAATCCGAACCGCGGTCAGCCTCCAACAACGGTCGAGCGGTCACCCATCCAAGTACTGACCGCGCTCAGGGTTGCTTAACAACAGTCGACCGACCGCACCACTGAGCTCCCGAGGCTGACACCGAGTCTTCGTTGGCTTGTATTTATCCATTACATGAAGTTTTAATCTAGGAAACTCGCATATATCTATAATTCTAGAATATATACACGGCCTCAAAAAAGCTGGGCGTACTAAACAAGGTGCGGCGGTACTTCACGTCGGGCCAAAAACTGACGCTGTATAAAACACAGGTTAGGTCCTGCTTGGAGTACTGCTCGCACTTGTGGGACGGCTCAGCCAAATACCAGCTTGCGCCGCTAGACTCAATCCAGCGTCGTGCCGTGCGACTGGTGGGTGACCCTGCGGTGTCCCGCGACTTAGAACCACTGCAACTCCGTAGGGACGTCGGCTCCCTAAGTGTGTTCTATCGTCTATTTCATGGGGAGTGTTCGGAGGAGCTGTTTAACGCGATTCCGCCGTCCCCATTCCACCTCCGCACCACGCGTACTGGGCAGGGGATGCACCCCTACTCAATCGACCTACCACGGATGCGCGACCAACCGGTTCTGTAGATCTTTTATTCACAGAACCGGGAAAATGTGGAACGCACTCCCTGCCCATCTATTTCCTCCCAAGTACAACCTGGGGTTCTTCAAAAGGGGCGTGAAAAGGCTCCTGTCAGGCCGGCATGGCATTCGCAATCCCCGTGCATCACAGAATGTCCATGGGCATCGTTAGACACCTACTTGTAGGTGAAACGATGCCACATGTCGCGCTATCAATAAAAAAAAAAAAAAAAAAAACATACATACATACATACATATCACACGCTGTATACCATCAATCGGTGTAAGCAGAGTAATAATTGGTGTTGTGCTGCAAGTACTCTTGTGAATTACAGCACAACACCGACCGCCACGTTTAGCAAATGGTATGGTATGGTATTTATTTGGTCTTTTTGGTATATTTATACACTTAGACAGGTCAGATTTTATAAACAAATTTCTTATTATTCTATTTCGATCCAAGCAAAAATAGGCCATCGTCAAAACACAGAAAATTAAAAAATGCACAAAATATTTAAATACCACAACTGTAACAAATTAAAATCAAACATATGTCACTGTACAAAAAGTTCAAAAGAAACAGTCAATAGATCAACTAAATTAAGATAAAACATTAAAATAAAAACAATCAAGTCAAAAAATCACAATCAATATCAGAAATAAAAAATAAAAAAAACTATTATGAATATATCAAAAAATTTCACACCTTATTGAATAAAAATTTCAAGTCATTAAACATAAAATCGTTCAAATAATAAAACAAATCAATAAAAACATTAATAATTAGATCATTTTAAGTGCATTAGTCGCGACGAGTCAAGTAATATTAAAAAATAAGAATATTTACAAAACAATTAATAAAGAATTACTAAATGTAAACTAAAAATGACTAGAAGAATTTATCACTATAAGCTTCGTTCAAATTGTAATAAGATTTCTGGATAAGCATGCTCTTCACTTTGCCCTCAAATTCTCGGATTTCAAGGTTTCTAACTTCTTGCGGTAATTTATTGTAAAATTTTACGCTGTTACAGATAAAACTTGAGGATAATTTGGTCAATCTGTGACTAATACAACGAATGTCCTCACGGTGCCTCGTGTCGAAGTTATGCAGATTTGAGTTGGTTGGTGTCTTGTCTAGATTTTTTCTCGCATAAACCAGATTTTGAAAAATATAGGCACCTGTGAATGTTATTATTCCAATATCCCGGAACACATCTCTGCAAGAGTCCCTAGGCCTCATGCCTTGGAGGTTGCGGATGGCCCTTTTTTGTAATATAAATATCCTTTTGGCTTCTGCTGCCGTTCCCCAAAACATGAGACCATATGTCATTACACTCTGGAAATATGCGAAATAAACAGACCTTGCTGCTTGGACACCACCAATTTCTCGAATCTTTTTAACTGCAAAGCACGCGGAGCTCAATCTTTTTGCAACTTTATTTATGTGCTCGTCCCATTTAAGCTTGGCGTCCATTCGAATGCCCAAGAAATCAATTTGTGTGACCTCGTTCAGAGATAGCTCCGAGAGCACACTCGACATATCAGTCGTATTTCTTCCTATCCTAGAACCGAGAGCAAAGTGAATGACATTTGTCTTTTTTACGTTTAACAATAAGTTATTTACCTCAAACCACACTGTTAGAGTCTCGACTACTTTTTGAAACTTGATGCATAATGTATTCAGTTGTCTATTATGAAATAAAAGTGAAGTGTCATCCGCAAACATTACTATTTCACAATCACTGGCAGTGCATACACTGAGATCATTGACGTAGACCAGGAATAATAGGGGCCCTAAAATTGATCCTTGAGGCACACCCATCATAATGCTTGACTCGAATGATTTAACACCATTTACTTCACATATTTGTTTTCTTCTATCTAAGTAAGATTTGAATATTTTCAGCTCCGTACCTCTAACACCATAGTACTCAAGTTTAGACAAAAGAATGTCATGCTGAACACAATCGAATGCCTTGGAAAGGTCACAAAACAATCCATATGTATTCTGTGACTGATCCAAGGATATCAATATATCTCGTAACATACTTTCTATAGCGTCGTTGGTCGATTTTCCTTTCTGAAAGCCAAATTGTTTATTATTTAGAATATTATTATTATTCAGAAATTCTATTAAGCGCGTAGCTATTGCCTTCTCAAAAATTTTGCTAAATACAGGCAATATAGAAATAGGTCTGTAATTTTGCACATCAGAATGGCATCCCTTTTTGTATAGAGGGATAACCTTTGCAAGCTTTAGTTCATCGGGAAATACACCAGATATTATACAATTATTTATCGTGTGTGTGAGTGGCTCAATAATTTCATTTGATAACGATTTTAATATTTTTGGCGTTCGGCAAAGCATTCGGACAAGATAACTGTCAAGCAGCAAGTGAAGCACGAAGACCCACCTGCTGCATGACTCGGTGAAAGGACCGTGCCGTGTCAGTGCTTCCCTTCGGTCGTGCCGGCTACACTAAACTGAACAGAAAACACGAACTATTAAATACACTTTTTTTATGTAAACCAGCATGTGTGGCTGTGCCGAGGGACCAATGGTGCAGTCGACAGAGCCAAAATCACCTCTCCTCGCGAAACCACGCTCAGTTAGGTGCCATGCCAGCAGATTTGCAGACTGTTGCTAGGTTGTCTAGCCCGTTAATACGACGCTTGAAGACACCCAGATTAAAGGATTCAGGAAATACACTCGCCGGAAGACAGTTCCACACTCTAGCGGTGCGATTAGAGAACCGATGGGTTCTCAAAAGCCCAATGTCAACAACAAAAGAGTGCTGAGTCTCTGCGACGAGTCATGCGGAGATACGACGGGTGGCAGGGAATAAGGGATGCTAGTTCCGCAGAGCAGCGTAGCGTAGCAACATAGCCGTTTCGATCAACCTTTCATTCTGTGCGGTGGTATCATCCCGGTCGGGTTAAACCCTACCACCTAGTTATATATTTAGGTATTATGTATTATATGAATTGTAATTCATATGTATTTAATTTAATCTATAAATAGTAATTTATACGTTTAATTAACTAGTATGTAGTGTATATGTAGTGTATATTATAGTATATTATAGTTATTTTCCTTATATTATATTTTACATTCCCACACTCAAGTCTTTTGCTACTACCTACTTATATCTCGCAACATACGACTCTCAAACATCCAAAGGTTGACTGGGAGAAATCCCTGTAAGGGATAAGTCCGCCTTTGCCCCTCATGTAAATTTCTTATTGTGTGTTTATGTTAAATGTTTTTTGGAGCAATAAAGTATTTCTATCTATCTATCTATCTATCTAAGTAAGAAGGGAAAGGACCAGTGGCGGTTCCCCAGGTGAAGCAAGTGAAGCACCGCCTCACTTAATTATCTTGAAAGTAAAGAAAAAAAAAACATTTCAAAATATCAAGAAAGAAAACTTAAAAAAGTCAAGTATATCCGATCCGAACTGATCACAATATTAGCGCGGCGGCGGCGGCGCGGAGGAGGCGGAGGTTGGCTGGTGCGACGCGCGCGACGAAATACGATATAGATGTGTTAGTGCATCAACACCACCAACACAGCACGCACACACACACAGACGTGACGTGTGACGTGTCACGCACGGCATGGCATATGGTGACTCACCCCGGTCCGGTGCGGCGACGAATCGCTTATTTTGATATCGCTTCACCAAGCGTAAAGACAACAGGTTGACCTTGGAGGCTTTGGATGTAGGGAGCAGCTGAGGCTCTGATAAATGGCGCCGGACGAGACATCTATATCCAATTAAAAGAATGCAGAGCGAGATGGGGCTATTCACGTTTTCTATAAGTCGGTTTGTTTTACCTCCGTGAAAATGATTATGTTATGATGGCGAAATTCGCACTAGTTACGGTAAGTTTCATAGCTCAATGGTATATGCTTCGCTTTTCAATCTAGTGATGTTGGTTCGAATCTCACTTTTGCGAATTCTTTTTTTTTTGTTTTTAGGGTTCCGTATCCGGTACGGGACCCTATTACTAAGCCTACGCCGTCTGTCTGTCTGTCCGTCCGTCCGTCTGTCTTTTTTTTTATGTAATCCGGTATGGGTGGCTGAGCCGGAGGGGCCAAAGCGCATGCTCCGACCAGCCAATATCACCTCCGAGAAGGTAGGTGCCATATCGGAGACTTCCCTGGATTGCTGGATATACTAGACTAGAGGAGAACACAGCCGAGGCTGCTATGCGGCAGCAGCAGGTGTAGGTATGCATACACGTAAATTTTTTCGTCAGAAAAAAACTCATTGTTACACGCCGACCGGATTCGAACCTCGCACCTCTCGCATTGCCCAATGCCAAACCACTCGGCCACCCGCCGCTTGTCTGTCCGTCCGTCTGTCCGAGGCCTGTATCTCTTGAACCGTAATTTGGTAGCCCGTTGAAATGTTCACAGAAAATGTGTTATTTATTATGGCCGATATAACAAAAAATAATGAAAATAAGAAAAAGTAAAAAACTCACGGGGGTTCCCATAGATGGCGCGCGCGCATACACTTTTTGGTTTCAAAAAGTGTATCGTGTGTATATAAAAGCGCGCGCGCCATCTACCAAATAGATGATGAATCATTTTCTAATAGTGACTAACTAATATGAAGTATTTCATAACACGCCATCTAGATGGCGTGGCGTGTTATGAAATTCATCTAGTGGCGCTAGCCGTGACATGGCGATACGGTACCCTCGGTGCGCGATTCGATAGTAGTTTTTGGTTAAGTATTGTTAGGGCCAAAAAAAATTAGGTTTAGGTTTTTCAATTTATCATAAAGTAATAGCAATGTAGGTGGATTTTTTAGTCGCCTCACTAAGATTTATAGGTCAAAGCCGCCACTGGAAAGGACCTACAGTTTTACGTAGAATCCGAACCACGGACAGCCTCAAACGGTCGAACGCTCATCCATCCAAGTTCTGACCGCAGCCAGGTGTGCTTATTGTGACGAACGACAGTCGACCGATCGCACCACTGAGCTACCGAGATTGGCAAAGGTTGGCTTAACAGGAGCGGAGGTGCAGCTACTTATATTGCTTCAATTAAATATTTTTATGGTAATTTATAAATTAAATATGAAAAAAAAAATTCTAATTATCTTTTTATGTAATCCGGTATGGGTGGCAGAGTCAGAGGGGCCAAAGCACATGCTCCGACCAGCCAATATCACCTCCGAGAAGGTAGGTGCTATACCGGAGACTCCCTGGATTGCTGGCTATACTGGACTAGAGGAGAACACAGCCGAGGCTGCTATGCGGCCATCTTACATCCAGTAAGGTGGTACCAACACAGTCGGCTACAATTTGAGCCTACTACCTAGTAAGGGGCAAGGGAAGGGACCTACAGTTTTACACCGGTTCCGAACGGTGAAGCAGCAGGTGTAGGTATGCACGACGTAATGATTCCTCTCCATCTCTTTTTCTTCTCTCCTTCTCATGGCCTCTTGTAAATTGTCCCGCAGGCAGGCCTCTCGCACTCTATGTACTTGCGCGCGCTAACTACCTACCGCCCGGTGGACCGCCCCGGCGGTTTAGTTCAGTAAAAATTCGTCAGCCGCGCGAAACATATCTACACGCTCGCCCACGCAACTGCGCGCAGCTGCAAAGCAATAATGCACTTTACACTCGATCGTTTAGGTACATTTTCGCACGCAGCGATTGGCGACGTGAGACCGTAGGCTATTATAGCCGAAGGTATGGAACTTTTTCTATAGAGTGATTTATCTGTTGCGAAGTAACTATTATGTAATCTGTGCCGCAGGGCAAGTTCAAGTCATCGCCAGCGTCGACTCCCACCGAGTCGAGGTCTGTCGACATCCTCACTCGCCCCAAGATCGTGGAGCTGACAGAGCAACCCGCCATTCAAGAAGTCTCCACCAAGGTGTTTATTGACAATTCATAAGTAATAAATAATAAATAGGTAGTTGAAAAGATACTTTTTTTTTATGGCAACTGACACGGTTGGCTACATCACCTACAAAATCCGTGATGTCAGCCCATAACACCGGGTGAACTAGGTGCCATGTCGGTGCTTCCCTTCATTACATGTCGGCTACACTGAACTGGACCGAAGAACGAGAACCAAAAGGTATTTGCAAGCCTTGACGCGAGCCAAAATGTCTACGGCAATTTTTTATTTCTAAGAATATATTAATATTAGCCCCATAGTACTTCTATCTTCTCTATCCCTTAGTTAGAAACTATGGGCCCGAAGAACGCTCAACGAAATCCAACACAAATACAAAACCTTCGCACTTCGGCTCGCCAACAGTTAAAAAAACGAATTCAGTCTGTCTACCGCAAGGGTTAAGATGAGCGGTTTGAGAGCTGTTTGGCCAAATTACCACAATCTCCTACTATTGTTGAAGTGTTCGTTCATACAAGCATTTATTCGACCATGCCGCGCCTCCAACCCAGCCTCAGTGCGCGTTTGGTGACAACGTCGCTGTCGCGTCTGGCCTGATGCCTTCTAGTGAAGAATATGTTTGGTGAAACCATCGCAAGCTTAGTTCCACACCTTCCCTTCACGAATGGATGAAAACCTCCAATTACTTACCAACACATTTACTTCAGATATGTTATATTCTTTCGAGTTTATACGCAAACACAACAATCTACTGACTAAAAACACCAAAAATCATTTTTATTCGAGGCGTCGGCACACCGATTTCACCCGCCCGTGAATATGGCGTCCGTCACCAAGTCTCGAAATCAGCTGAGAAATCCGTTAATCTTTTGCTCTAGCTAGGCTCTCCCCAAAGTTAATCAGATCAAGTAGGGCATATCTTCACATTTATTTAGAAGTATAATGAGCCTTATCCCAATATTCAAAGAGCGTGTATTTCAATGCCGAAAGTCCGTCGCTCCGCCATTCCAAAATTGGAATGCGACGTTTCGGTCACCTTTCGGGGCCGTTCCGATCTTGAAACGGCGATGCGTGAGCACTACAATAGGAATACAAACACAGACAACCGTGCCAGCTGTCTATAAAAAAAACACATTTTTTTTTTTTATTTAAGAATGCTGTTCTTCTTCCCAGATGATCTCAGTGGCGAGTGAGCGGCAGGTGGTGGACGAATGGAAGGGTGGTACGCAGGACGGTGCCCAGTATATCCAGCCCATACAGAAGCCGCCCCATTTGAGATCTAAGGCATGCGTTTACTTTTATTAGGCAACCATTTTCATTTATTTTTATGGATCCTGGAGTGGTTTTGTAAGCACTGCTGTGCACACACACACAAATACAATTGTTTGTGTAAAGTCGCGTACGCACGCATTATGTGAAACACAACGCAAGGTAACATGAACATCATTGACTGTGTTTCCGATAAAGTGGACTGTATTTGAGGGTTCATAGAACTGTCTGACCAATCATCTAATGGACAAGGGGCAAACTCACCCGAATGCGTGGGTCCACCTTCCACCAGCTGCTCCTGGTTTTTTTTTTTCATGGAAAATGACACGGTTGGCTACATCACGTACAACATCCGGGATGTCAGCCCATAACACCGGGTGAACTAAGTGCCATGTCAGTGCTTCCCTTCATTTCATGTCGGCTACACTGAACTGGACGGAAAAAACTAACTATTTACATAGATTCAGATTCAGATATTTATTTCGCCATAAAGAACACACAACAATAACAATATTTCATTGAGACATATGCATATTCAGTATGGTTCGTCATCATTTTTTATGATGTCCCGTTCAGTAGTGCAATCTATAAGGAAGAACCGGGTAAGAAACCTTACAGAGCTTTTTTTTAAATATAACTTACATACTAAGTTTTCATTATGTTAAATATAACATACTATATCTAAGCAAAAAATTAAAAATACTAAGTCAAAAATATATCCATTAAAAAAGATAATAAAATACAAAACAAAGAACATAGGGTTCAGTCAAGTTATTAATAAAATTTGTGTTTATGCATATAAACAATTTGAATTATCAAAGTCAGCAGGATTTTTATTTACAGTATGAAAAAAATTCACTTAACTTATAAAATGGATTGTCTAAGAGAAATATTTTTTTCGTATCGATATAGTCGATCCGACTGACGTTTCATTCAGTGCGGTGGAAGTTATGGCCGAAACAGACTGTCTGCATTTTCCCCTTCAGTCGATCGCGAGCACGAGATGCATCTTCACGTATTTCATGTTCGTTCACTCCGCTCCGAACGACGTGCAAATAAAGGAGTACTGCTTTACGTTCATTCTAAAACCGACAATGTGCTTTGATTGCTCCGCGCAACGTAAAGTGTGTTCGCAGAGTGCGTGCAGTGTGTTCGCGAATAGTTCGCTAAGACGCCACAAGCTGCCTGAGTTTAAAGCACTCTCGACTAAAATGCACCCTAGTATGGTTGAAAGTTTTGTATATACAATTTTTTTTTATATGTTAGTACCTACATGGTTAGTACTAAGCATGTAAATACTGTATTTATATTTCTTCACTACATAGATTCAAAGCCGAAAATGAAGAGAAAAAATACGTCCCGACCAGGATTCGAACCTGGAACTCCGGCTTGAGCCGCCAGCGCGTAGCTCCAGGTTCGAGTCCGTACCTGTACGTATCCGTATCGGGGTGTATTTTTTTCTCTTCATTTTCGGCTTTGATCTAAATATCTAGTGAAGAAATAAAATTTTGTATTATATAACAGGGTGTCACCGGACTGGTGTAGTTCCTTTAAGAAGACTATTCTACGCTTTGTAACAAATATAATTAGTAAAAGAAGTAGGGTTCTAGGTACGCCTGTTGCGGAGATATATATTTTTAAAGTTATTAATGTAGTGTAATGTTGTAATGCTCTAATCGGGCGCGCGTGCGGCGCGGGCAGCGGGAATACGGGCGGACGCGGCGCAAGTGAACACAAACAGATAGCCCGCCCCGCCCGCGTACCGCCCGCGCCCCGCCGCTGCTCCGCCCGCGTACCACCCGCCGCTAAAGGCGCCCACACATTTTAGTATGCATTTAGTTTGTTAGGAAATCCTAAAATTTAAATGAAAGCACATATTTAAAAAAATCTTTAACCAACGCTTTTGTTACAAGGCGTAGAATAGCCTCCTTAAAGGAACTACACCAGTCCGGGAACAGCCTGTATAATCCAACATGCGTTGATTTTACTTTCTCTTTTCAGAAACCGCTGCGGCTGATACCGATCGAAGAGATACCTCTCGGTGAAACTGAACCAAAAAAATCACCACACCGCAATATCGACAATAATAATATAGTCGAAATAAGTCCCGATAAAGGAAAAGGCGACTCCGTAATAACCTCAGAACCTAAACATAAGGATACAAACAATGAATCTGTTGAATCTAGTCTGAAGGAGAGTGAATTTAAGTCTAATCTAGTTAGTCCGGTCGAGTCGTCCAAGCTGAACGACGAAACGATCGCGAAGGAAAGCAACAATAACATTGATACGTACAAGCTATCTCCGCCGACAACGTGTGTGCAGTTCACGGCCGAGTGGAAGTCTCTGAAGAACAATGAGAGAGCCAGGGTTGCTTACTTGAGTGTAAGTATTTTTTTATTATTTTATCCATTTATTTCCACATTTCTTTTTATATAAATTTCAATTATTTTTTTTTTTATTAAAACCTAAAATTAATATAAAAACAAACGGAGTTTCCACCACCGGCGGCGGGTCGAGCCCAGGCTACCGATGGTCGGGCCCTAGGGAGAGAAACCTCCGGACTATACGTGCAGTGCCGAGCAGGGCTGCCTTCTGGATCCCTTGACCCAACCACTCAGCGAGAGCTTCTTAAGGTGGTCATCGAGGTTCTTCGCTATCAGCCCATGCGCCGAAACGACTATGGGCACAACGATCGTCGAGTCGACGGGCCACATTTTGTTAACCTCGTGCTGCAGATCCAGATACTTTAACACCTTCTCTGCTTCCTTATAATTATATTATTATAGTTGTCAGTAAAGTTTGTTGTTTATTGTTTATTTAGCATCTATCGGCAGTACACTGCGCTCAGATTTGTCATATTTACATTGTAACATTCCGCCAGTTCGATTATCACAGCGAAGAAGAACCGACAAGAAACTTCACTGGAAATTTTTTCAATGTGCACTTAGTCTCTTTACAAAAATGTTTGCCACTCCCTAGACACGCATGTGCTGATTTATGAGTGAAAAATTTTGTATATGAAATTGTATGAAGTTATATACCCACTACACTGCCACATGAAGCAGGCCAGTCTCCACAAACAGCACCCGTTCACGAGCACCACACCTGGGCCAGCCATCGCCTCCCTCAACCATATTATTATAGGGTGGGAAACGACCCATACCAGTAGAGGTTAGGTAGCCAGGGGGCATCCCACGCTACGTTTGCTTGTACGCGGCCTCCATTCGAGTACCAGTCGCCCCCAGCGGTGGTCGGGTCTGTGACAGATGTGCCTAAATTTGAATTACAAATACATGGGTTTATTTGTCATAAAAAAATACAACAAAGGTCTCGTGGCCTACTCGTAAAGACCTTGACCCTAGTAAAACGATAGGTCGTGAGTTCAATACCCATTGGCATACTTTTTCTTTCCGACTTTGAAAATTTACGCACTGGTGGCACTGAATGAACATCAGTGTAAACAACTATGGGAAATAATACACACTTTTGGTCCAGTTCACTGTAGCCAGCATGACAGAGTATTCAATGTTGTTCTGCAAAAACTCATCTAAATTACAGCGCAACACCTAACACCACTTTTAGCAAAGTATTAGTGGAAATAACTTATCAAGCTCGATGATTAAGTGGAAGGACCGTGCCAAGGTGAGAGATGGCTCACCTGTCGCTCTTGAGCATGGCATCTTGTACTTAGCCCTTCTCTCACCTTTTACTTAGTGGGACTAATTTCTATAATTACCGGACCGACACGATACCAATGTATATTGTGAAATATGCTTTAAAATCCCTTCTTACCTTACTAGGTGGTAGGATTCAACCCGCCCGGGTTGATACCACCGCACTGAATGAAACGACGGTCGAAACGGCTATGTACATAGTTTGTGTTTTCCGTCCAGTTCAGTGTAGCCGGCACGACCGAAGGGAAGCACTGACATGGCACATAGTTCGCCCGGTGCTTATGGGCTGACATCACGGATGTTGTAGGTGATGTAGCCAACCGTGTGAGTTTCCATAAAAAAAAGAAATAAATATTTCTCATTGCAGGTGATAGACCCGCAGAAGTTTCCAGCGATCTTCCAGAACTCCCTCGAGAGTGAGGTGCTGGCGGAAATGCTGAGAGTGTTGGCCTCCGATCCGGGCGCGTTCCGCGAGAAGCGCGTCGGGGCGTACCTGCACGCGTTCACGCAAGTCAAGAGGTTCAGCGCCCTCGCGATGTTCCTCTCTGCGAAGGATAAAGAAGGTTATTTTTGACGTGAATATGTCTTTAAATTTGCTTCCATAATGGGAGCCAATCCAGAAAACTGTTGATTGATAACAAAATCGGGGGATACAGTTTGGTGTTGCAGCTTCATATCTATGATCTACATCCAAAATTTAATTACACCACTAGATAGCTAAAGGATCAAAGAATTCTTTACGTTTAGTGATATGACTGTGACGAATCGCGGGCGGCGGAGGGGGAAACGCCGCCATTTTGAAATAATTTCGCTGCGTCACATAATTTACGTTTGTTATAAATTTTGAATCGGAGAAGCTACGACTTTGAGTTTCAATCGTTAGCTCACACTTACCGATGCTTAGACAATACGCTCTAGGAAAATATTACCCGTTATGTACACGTATTCACGTAAAACACACGGCAGTATCCACGACACAGCCACACCCCTATTTTTTTCAATCAAATTTAACTGATAACTCTCGAGCCTAATTGTGCGTAGTAATTGTAAAAAACTTCATTGTACCGTTTGGGGCCGGTACTGTAAAAGAATAGCCCTACTGTATCTCTCCCCGTAAAAGGCGACTAAGGGATATGACTCCCTTATAGGCTAGGTGGTAGGGTTTAACCCGCCCGGGTTGGTACCACCGCACTGAATGAAAGGTCGGTCGAAACGGCTATGTAAATAGTTTGTGTTTTCCGTCCAGTTCAGTGTAGCCGGCACGACCGAAGGGAAGCACTGACGGGATTACATAAAAAAAAATGTGCTTTGGCCCCTCTATCTCAGTCACCCATACCGGATTACATAAAAAAAAAACTTTCAAGACGGGCCATTTGGCTTATAGAAGGTCCCCGAGATGTTTGATAGGATAGATGAGACCGCAGGTGAAAATATGTATGTATTTCTTTGTTCCAGTTGTAAAGAGTCTCCTACAGCACTGCAAAGACTTCGAGGGCAGCTCCGATGAAGAATTAAATGGTTTACGAAACTTATTTGAGTTGTAATGCGGCTATTGGCTCATTCCTTGGTTAGAGTTGACAACTATTTATAATTTAGCTGGTCATAACCATACATCGGAATCCGCAGAGCACGAATACGACTTTGCTAGGAATTGACCAAGACAATCAATAAACAATCGATACTGTTTTCGATACTCATATTATTTATAATATTTGACATGTAATTCACAAATAGAGATTCTGATGCTGTTCCTCATTACAAAATGTACAAGGTGGGCCAAAAGTAATCACCTGATGTTCTTTGGCTGTAATTTTTTTTAAAAAAGGAAAACATTGGTTCTACCTTATGGATTATGTTGATGTAATGAATTAAAATATTTTTCATTAAATCGAGAAAATGATATCGGTCAAGTGTCCGCCGTCAGAATTAATGACCATACGGGCTCGTTTTATGGCATTTTTCATCACTTGTGTCAGAACTTCCGGCGATAGGTTCTTTAAGTGCTTCAAAAGTCCGAGGATTGTTTACATAAACCCGGGACTTTAAGTAACCCCACAAAAAATAGTCTGGAGCGGTCAAATCAGGTGATCTGGCCGAAGTCGGAAATCTTCGACGAAATTCACTCTGCGTCAATACCACAGACGAATTATTGCGCAAAAAAATGGATTCAATTATTCCGCGTTCTTGAGGAGAATAGCGTTCCATGGCTTATTGACGTGTATTCTGCATCTGTTTACTTCACAAATGTCAAAACAGAATTTACATTTGCCGCCATTTTGAAAAGTTATAGCGTCGTGCAATAGGGTGATTACTTTTGGCCCACCTTGTATACACAAAGGTTGGAATTCCGATGTTTTCGAATGATGTCTATAATTTAAACTATTTCTGTAGAAAATAAAACGTAGGTGCGAGTACGAAGTAAGTAAAGAAAACAAACAACCTGTTTTGTTTATGTTTTATTTTGTATAGAAATAACTGTATTTTGAATTATCTACATTATTCCATATTATTCCAAAATATCGATACATTTTGGATGTTTGTGAATACATTGTCCCATCACTAAACTCCCTTCAAGCATTCGTGCTCAGCAGATTCCGATGTATGGTCATAACATGGAGCATACATTTATTTATAAAAATGCCCAGAAAAAAAAATGCACGGGCAATGCCTAAAATTGGTGCCTTTTTTATCATTATTTTTTTTTCGCGCGGCCATCATCAACCAAACTTTGTTATTTTAGTTGAGTAAACCTGATGAAAATGCATAAAAACATAATAAATATTATTCGAATATCTGGCCCTTATAACTTCGTTCGGACTGAGTTTAGGCATATACATGTCATAACAAGTTTTGTTTGTAACATTATTGTGAACTAAAATAAGTTTGGTTGAAGGCCGCGCGAAAAAAAAAATGCACCGCCTTCCATACAAAATGTGGCATTGCCTTTATGGTGAAATTAACATTAATGGAAATCGCAAAATATAATACCTCTTCTTGCATTATGCTCGTGTCATTTTTGTACTTTCGCGATTGTAACACTATTTGGGTGACGCACGATTATTTAAATTTTCACTTCAATGAATGTATCACTGAGGCTACATTCATTCGAAGTGAAGAGTGCTATGCCTACTTGTGTGCACGCCTTAAATGAATGTCTCTCGCAGTACGGTAGTTTATTTTTATTTGAATTTATTTTTAGGGTTTTAGCTAGGGATGTAACGATACCGATACCGATACCGATATATCGGCTAGGCCGATATATCGTTATCGCCGATACATACAAGCCGATATCAAACTATTCGAAAAGCGCACGAAACGACGCGCGCGCGACATTGCTATACTATTTCATGTGGAAGCGTGTACCAGACATTTATAACTCTATTTATAAAAAAAAACTCTTTGTCTTTTGTTTTTTAATATTACTATTTGTATACTTGTATACTTAATCACTTTCTTAATTAACACTTTGATTGCTTGATAATAAGTCATTCATAATAATAAATATTTTCTTTGAATTTGGATTGACATATTTATTTAAATTATTTTTTACACTTTCCATCCCAAGATTGAGTCTCTGTTAAATATAGGTAAGTATTATGCATAATAAAGACATACAAACGCCCGAGGTATATACTTAATTATTTATTTCATTATTTGATTTATTATCTACTTAACCATGAATATCGGTATCGGTATCGCCGATTATTTACTACAAAAATCGGTATCGGTATCGTATCGGCAAATTCATGTATCGTTACATCCCTAGTTTAGCGAACAAGGTATGGTGGCAGTTACAAACAACAGATTTTTTTTCGCAACAGCGAAAGTTTTTTTTTTATTGAAGACGCGACGTATGGCGCCCATGGCCGCACGTTCGATCGTGTGCGAGGGTGCGAATGCCATGCCGGCCTGACAGGTGCCTATTCTCGCCTCTCTTGAAGGACCCGAGACTGTACTTGCGGGGAAATATATGGGCAGGGAGAGCGTTCCAGTGTTTGCCGTTTTTGTAGAGGAAAGATCTGCCGATTTATTTATTTATTTTTACAATTTTCAACCACATACGCAAGGTAATAAAAGGGTAAATCTAAATACTCATTATAAAGTACAGAACAAACCCGCAACAAAATTAGTATGTATAAATATGAAATATTATCAAATATTCTTTGTATGAAGTAAGCCTCACTACACGCGGCAGCTATACGCTGCACGGTGCTGTTTACGTGTTGGCTATTTTTGAGCCTCACCGTAAAAGAGGGCAACATTTGGCAACATTCTGTAGGATTTTCGGCGATTTTGGAGTTGATCGTAGCCGAGAGATTTATGTATGAGTTATGATTACAAAAAACTTGTAAGAAAGAATGAAGGATTGTTATACAAAAAATAATAATAATAAATATTGTTTGATTGCTAGACTAGATTATATAAAATAAAATGAAAGAAAGACATTTGCACTGATTTATGTAATTGTTTTTTTTTTCCTCTAATAAAGAAAAATAATGATTCTTTTTATAAGTTTTCAATATTGTTTTCTTGTGAATGAAATATAATACAAATTGAATATTGTTGTTTTATTTTTACACTCATCGTATTGCCTTCTTTGACTTTGGTAGTTTGACGTGTTGTAAAAAAATTTTATCTACTGGGCTACTGGCTGCTAGTTTCTGTCTTTACTTATCTGTTGTTTTATACTGGTTGCCCCAGTAAGGTATGGAATACTAAAGGGCGATTATTTGCGTGAAACTGAGTAACTTTTGTTTTACGAATTTTTATTTTCAAAACAGTTTCGACAGCAATAAACAGTATGAAAAAAACAGTTTCTAGACGAATACGAATTGGGCTGTAGTTTAGGTTAGGAATGACCAAAGAGTAAAGTAATATAGGGGAATGACATTTGAATTTTCCTTATTTGAGCAAAAATTGTTTTTGCTGAAATGACCAATTGGGCGCCATCTACTGCAAAATTTAAAAATTAGGTGAATCTGCGCCATCTACTGATTTTCTATAAAACTACTTTGCTCGCTGCGCACTGCACCTCAAATACTGAGAACATGATTTTAACTCGGCCCGCTAGATGGCGTCACTATAGAAAGTTCTTATTGCATGATAAAATCACAGATAAAATGTTATGTTAGAAAAAGACATTTATACACATTTGGAAATAGAAAGCAACAATTAACAGAAACAATGTTTTTTTAAGTATAAAAAAATATATTTTATAAATCGATCAATACTCTAGCAATAAAACAGTTATTTCGCTGAAGACAGCAAGAGCAGAGTGGCGCAGTGGAAGCGTGCTGGGCCCATAACCCAGAGGTCCGTAGATCGAAACTACGCTCTGCTAGCAACATTTTTGTTGTTGTATTTTTTTTTTATATTGAACAACAAAATATTATATTGTATTGAACATTCATTATTGAGCCCTAGTTTCGACCCGATTCGTGTTATACAATCAAAAGTGGAATCTATTCTTGAGGTTTGAGCAAAGTCTGAGTAAATTTTCAGAATTCAAATTCCTTTTTATCACATAATAATTTATGAGTACTGCAACCCATAGATAGATTTTATTTATTTCGTTGCTCATAATAATTTAATTATTTCATTTATGGCCTCTACCTACATGAAGCTGCAATGAAATCGATCGGCAGGCAATCAGGCATAATATCGTTAAATTACACATTATTTACACTGAAGAAAATTAAATGCTTTCAGTTACAACAAAATTTTTTTTTGCTTAGATTTAGTATGTGTTATTTATTATGTTTATATAAATTTTTTTTTATCAGAAGCACGACATATGGCGCGCGCCAGACTAACGCAGAGGTGTAGTCCGACGCGACGGCGCGCCGGCGGCGGCGCCCACGGGCAATTTTGTTTTCTTACATAACATTTTATTTATTATTTATTATTTTATTTATGATAGTATTGAAAAACATAATAATATCATTTTTCTCTAAGTCAGTGAAAAGCCAGCTACGCCTAGAGATTTGCGGACTGTTGCCGGGCTGTCTGTCTCTTGAATACTCTTGATAGGACGTTTGAAGAACTCCCGGATTCGCGAAACACACTCGCCGGAAGACTCTTATTCTGGAAGTTCCACTCTACTTAGCGGCGCGAGAAAGGAAGCTACTACTATGAGAAACGAATTGTTCTCAAAATTATATCAACAAAAGGGTGCTGCGCCTCTCAGCGACCAGTGCTGCGGAGATAGGAGGATATAGCAGCGCCCAAGAACGTTAGAAGAGGTTGGACGTCGTCGGACTGTCCAATGCTTAGATGAGAACCAGCGTCGCCTAGCTCCGCGGGTAGCGGAGGGGACGGCGCGCGCTCTGATTGGGTGGTTTCGCGCTCTGATTGGGTGGTAACGAATGTTATTTGTACGTCCGACGTCCCTACCTCTAACGTTCTTGGCAGCGCCAATGGTACTCGTAGAACCCGATGTTAGATCACCTATAATACATCCGTGACGTAAGCCCAGAACACCTCGGCGAACTAGGTGCCATTTCAGTGCTTGCATTGTCAGGTTCCATGCTAGTAGATACTTTTTTTTAATGTAATCAACATGGGTGGCTGTGCTGAGAGATCAACGGTGCAGTCGACAGAGCCAAAATCACCTCGCGAAACCACGCCAGCAGATTCGCGGACTGTTGCTAGGCTGTCAGTCAACCCACCGTCTAGCTCTTAGATCAGGAAAGGCAAGGAATCCTTTCCTGATCTGAGGTCTAGCTAGTCTGTTAATACTAATACGACGTTTGAAGACACCCAGTTGTCAGCCTAGCTTAGCGGTGCGGTCGGTGGACTGTTGTTAAGCACACCTGGGCGCGGTCAGTACTTGGATGGGTGACCGCTCGACCGTTGGAGGTTGAACGTGGTTCGGATTCCACGTAAAACTGTAGGTCCCGTCCCTTACCACCCAGATACCACCCACCGCACTGAATTATAGGTCGGTTGAATGAAACGACTATGTAAATAGTTCGTGTTTTCCGGCCAGTTCAGTGTGGCCGACATGAAATGAAGGGAAGCACCGACATAGCACCTAGTTCACCCGGTGTTATGGGCTGACGTCGCGGATGTTGTAGGTGACGTAGCCAACCGTGTCAGTTTCCATAAAAAAAAACCAGGTTAAAAAATTCGGTACCGGCATGGAACCTAGTTCCTACAGGAGCAAGGTGCCAGCTGGCCTCCAGAATGTATCAGCGGCGATATTAGCTAACCGTGCGAGTTAAGTAACCTTAAAACATGTTTTTCTTCTGAACAAAAAAAACATATTTTAGCAGAATAATATTATGATGCCAACAAACATTAACGTATGTGTTTTTTTCTCTAGCAAAAAACACAAACATGAAGGTAGGCGAACGGAGGCATCGATAAATATCCAAATATTATTTTGCACTTCCCTATTCAGCGATTCTCCCGCTAGCTAGCTAGGTAGCAGGGTTGTTGCTGATGCTGATCTTAATTATTTTCTAAAAAGGGAAAAATACTGGACTATATGAATATTACGATAATTTATATCCAAAGTTTTGGTTGGTATTGAAATAAAAGATTGTGTTTTAATAATTTAAATAATTTTGTGACATTTAATAAAAAAAAAGAATCAATCTGATACCAGTACCAGTTTAGTAATTATTATTATTGGATGGAACTTTGGAACTATTTGGAACTGTAAGTGGTGCTTGTACCAGTTTAGTAATTATCTTAACAATGAAATAACCTATTATTATTGGATGGAACTTTGGAACTATTTGGAACTGTAAGTGGTGCTTGTACCAGTTTAGTAATTATCTTAACAATGAAATTACCTATTATTATTGGATGGAACTTTGGAACTATTTGGAACTGTAAGTGGTGCTTGTACCAGTTTAGTAATTATCTTAACAATGAAATTACCTATTATTATTGGATGGAACTTTGGAACTATTTGGAACTGTATGTGCTGCTTTTTCGGTTTCGAGTCTGTTCCGCACGTCTCGAACATCTGCATTAATAATCAGCATCGATCAATGCGGATGCTGATGCGATGCTGATGTTGAAAATGATGCTGAAGTTCCGCGGATGCTGATGCTGATGCTGATGTTCGCAACAACCCTGGTAGGTAGACGTACCTCACTACTACACGCAGGCTGGCTGAGTGGGACCTCGTGAAACATCCGGGGTGGGCAATGCCTATTATTTAGCTATATGTACTATTATGTAATAATATTGCTGATACAGGCTGCTACGCTTTGCTGATTTAATGAAAACTATTAATTTTAATAAAACACTGATGCAGAATGCTATGAATTCATTTATACACACATACATACATAGCGTCACGCCTGTTTCTCAGTGGGGTAGGCAGAGACAATGGATCTCCACGTACTACGATTCTGACACACCTCTGCCGCCTCTTCCACTCTCATAAATTATGTTCTTCGTGCACGCTCGTCGATTACGGGTACTACTACACACTTGACCCTTTTTGAGCACATGCCCGATCTGGTCAAGGTACCTACGTCCGTCTAGGGCGACCCGTCCCGACTCTTCCACTCACATTCATAAATTGCATGCGTTAGTCTCCTATCACCCATTCTTCCAATATGACCGAACCACCGAAGCATTCCTTTCTCAATCCCTGTCAATATCTTCTTTCAGACCACAGCGCTCTCGCACTACACAATTTCTCAACATGTCTGTCTTTTATTTAACAAAATAAACAATTCTAAGAATCTGGCAAACTGAAATATAATATTTTTGTTACAAAATCGATGGTTTAGGATTCCACGTAAAACTGTAGGTCCCTTCCATTATTTCCTTACTAGGTGGTAGGGTTGAGCCAGCCCGGTTTGATACCTTACTGAACCAAAGGTCGATTGTAACGGCTATACAAAATATATTTCGTTTTTTTTTCGACTAGTTCAGTGTAGCCGGCAAGACCGAAGGGAAGCACTGAAATGGTACCTAGTTCACAAAGGTTTTATAGGCTGACATCATGGATGTTGTAGGTGATGTAGGCAACCGTGTCAATTTTGATTTAAAAAAATTTACATATACCCACGTCGGCACTTTGACCAATGCTCTGGCCTTGGCGCTTTGGTCAAATCATTATTGGCCAACGTTCACACAACCTGTATGTTATACGCCACTGGCGGCGACCTCTGATCGCTCGGCTGAAGCTTACCTTGTCACATCCAGCGCGAGCGACAGCAATACTGCACGAGTATACATTTTGTAATTTTGACATTGAAAATGTCTTTTGGTTCGTTTCAGTATAGGCCCCGATTTCACGAAAAAGTGCGATCCCCTTATATCTCGGAGAGTTGTGAAGATATGATATTCAAAAAAGGCTCAAATGACGCGTATTCATGAGACCTGTAAGGTGCAAAATAGAGAAAAAAAAATTAAATTTTTTCCGATTTTTTTATTTTGGCGCTCGACATTTTGGAAGCGAAGAATGACATCAATAATTTGAGAAAAACTCCTCTGGACAATTTAGTCAGCTACAATTTGAGCCTAAAACAAAGACGATCGAGTAAAGGGTTTGCCCTGTAGCTCAACCTTTTTGAAAAAATAAATTCACAGATTTCGTGCCTCACACGACTATCGAGCACATTGCAAATGAATCTACGGAATTCGAAAAATATTGTCGCTGAGCGACACGAGAAAGTCGGGATAAGGAAAAGGTTAGTTGGGGTCTGATGATGGAGCCGGAAGGAAGCCATAGGAACTCCTAAAAACTACACATGATAAGCCCATCGTGTTTGGGCTCGTTGGATTTGTCTTCGCAAGGTACTCTATTCATATGTTATTTCCAGGGTTCTGATGATGGAGCCGGAAGGAAGCCATAGGAACTCCTAAACTACACATGATAAATCCACCATATTTGGGCTCGTTGGAGCCCAAACACGGTCGATTAATTTTCAATGTGCTCGATAGTCGTGTAAGGCACGAAATCTGTGAATTTTTTTTTTGTGTCTGTACCGGGACCCCGAGGCTTTTTCGGGGCTGGAGTGAATTGAGAATTGGCAACGGTAACATTAACGGTGAGGCTCGCGAATAATGTTTACATTATCTTATTCATCGATATAATATCAATATGAATAATATTAATATATCAATACAATAAAATAAGGTAAGAATAAAGTTGATTGAATCAGGAAAATTAGGTTATAAATATGCAATTCCAAATAATTTTTAAATACTTCCTGACAACAATAAATGATCCTTAATAATGTAAGGTAGTTTTAATAATTGTACATTGTTTGTGGACATGATATTAGATAAACATTTTTTTATGTAATCCGGTATGGGTGGCTAAGTCGGAGGGGCCAAAGCGCATGCTCCGACCAGCCAATATCATCTCCGAGAAGGTAGGTTCCATACCGGAGACTTCCCTGAATTGCTGGCTATGCTGAACTAGACGAGAACACAACCGAGGCTGCTATGCGGCCATCTTACATCCAGTACGGTGGTATCAACCCAGTCGGCTACAATTTGAGCCTACCACCTAGTAAGGGAAGGGACCTACAGTTTTACACCGGTTCCGAACGGTGAAGCAGCAGGTGTAGGTATGCATGTAAATTGTTTCGTCAGAAAAAACTCATTGGTACACGCCGACCGGACTCGAACCGCGGACCACTCGCATGAGAAGCCGATGCCCAAACCACTCGGCCACCCGCCGCTCAAATTTCAATTAGGTAAAAAAACACATTCTAAAATTACATAGAATCTAAATTAAAAATGTCAACAGTCACAAAATTAAATCAAAATAAAGTTAAAACAACTAACAATGCAGTGTCTCTTTTCTTTCTGCGGACAGTACATAAAACGAATATGAAAGGTAAGGATTTGTGAACTGAAATTTTATGGGCAGGTTGCGAGGGATTCAGGTTAGTGCGGCTTTAATATAGTTTAATAGCTATGTTTTATAGGTTGCTAATTATGCGAAGGATTAATTCTAGATGAGGGTGTAGCGGGCACGTACCGAAGGATATTTTGAGGGCGTTCTCGGCTTATTCAGGAATCTCGGCCGTGGGGTATTGCTGTAAATCATTTTAAGATTGTCTAAAAGTCTAGGTCCCTTTCATTAGGCTACCTTTAGATATTATATGTACCTAGTTAGTTATATGAGTTTCCCTACGCATAGGTATTCATGGGGTATTATAGTGCACATGCGAAAAGATGCCGTTTTCATTTTGCGTCAAATTAAATTTGTATATTAAAAAAAGTGGTTAAGAGCGAGTTACGCAAGAGGTCGCACAAATTATGGTTCCGTACTAAAACAAAAATATATTTTTTCACGAAAATATGATAGATAGATAGATAGAAATACTTTATTGCTCCAAAACATTTAACAGTAACAAACGATAAGTAATTTACATGAGGGGCAAAGGCGGACTTATCCCTTACAGGGATTTCTCCCAGTCAACCTTTGGATGTTTGAGAGTCGTATGTTGTGAGATATAAGTAGGTAGTAGCAAAAGACTGTGGAAGTAGGTAGTAGCAAAAGAGTGTGGGAATGTAAAATATAATATATGGAAAATAACTATGATAAACTGTAATATACTTGCACTACATAATATAAGTACATACCAGTTTAAACGTAGAAATCGCAAAATATAAATTAAATTAAATACATAAAACTATAAATTAAGTACATATCTATTAAAGATTATATAATACATAATACCTAAATATATACATACATACATACTTGTCCATTCAGACACAGTCCATATGACATTGTCGAATAGGTATTTTCGGCCTAGAGTTTCCTGTAATGTAGGGCTTAATTTTTTTTTTATGTAATCCGGTATGGGTGGCTGAGTCGGAGGGGCCAAAGCACATGCTCCGACCAACCAATATCACCTACGAGAAGGTAGGTGCCATACCGAAGACTTCCTTTCTTAAATCTACTAACCCTATGAAAGTCAAAATTGGTGTTTAAGAAACCTAGGAGAACAGGGGAGGGGTAGTTTTTGCACATTTTTAGCTATAGGACCTATTTTTAGCTATAGCTATCATTAAGACAACTGAACTTGAAATTGTAAAAAAAATTTTTTTTTAGAATCCTTACAATTATCTCTTTCATATCATACTCCATACGATAATATGTTAGTTTAAAGTGTTTTTATTGGTATCAAATTGACCCCCCATTTTATATCAAGGTCGATACTTTTCTTTCAGGATTTCTAGAGCAGTAGGGTTCACGAACTATATAAACCCCCTCACCCGCATAGCTTCGCGTTGTACGTGGACAACAGACGAAATTGGGTCTGACTCTGTTCCAAAAAAAAACTTTTCCATCCTCCCCTCATCCCACCGCGCCCGGTCCGAGTCGCCGCTATATTTCGCCAGCGTTATTGTAACTGCTGCCCTCTCGGCGAAAACAATCTCGATAAAAGGCTATCTGCGGATCTGTTCCGCTTCGTGCGGGACGATCCAGCGATGCTACGAGATAGGTAGACCCGACGCCGAAGGAAAGACAAATCAAATATTTTTTTATACGTACGTACATAGCACAAGCAGAGTAATCGGTGTTGTGCTGCAAGTACTCTTGTAAATTACAGCACAACACCGACCACCATATTTAGCAAAGTATTAGGACAAGACAGCAGCTGTCAAGCACAGCAAGCAAGGCATGAAGACCCACCTGCTACACGACGCGGTGGAAGGACCGTGCCAAGATGAGAGGTGGCTAGTCTGTCGCCCTTATAGACGGCGTCTTGTCCTTTTATCCCTTAGTCGCCTTTTACGACATGCACGAGGAGAAATGCAGTGGGGCTATCCTTAGTACCGTTAACAATACCGAGTTAATTCCGTTGTAGAAACAAGATAAGTACGTAGCAAGCACGGAGAAAAACCCCATTGATTCTGTACAAAAATGAATTGATATCTTTGCATTTATGGTAGAACAACTGTTATTTCAACTCTGTTGGTGGGTGACCCCAGTCTTCATAATTTTTTCCCATGATCCAAACAAGGCACTTTATTGGGACTTACCTACTTAATAAATCTTTTGACATTCCTTGTGCCGCACATTTAGAACAATCCACTTCATTTCACAGTTATGTTTACTACCGCATAGCTCACCTTGGTTCCTTTTTTTCCAACACAATATATAAATCAGTATATTTGTCGGTCTGTAGATTCTTTATACGCTCACGCTTAGATGCGGACGAAAACTAGGGAATTTCATACCGTGTTCTGTCGCCACTGCACTACATTATGTACGTACCCCGCTAGTCGCTACATTCCGAGACGGAATACCCGCATTCCTATATTCTTACAGGAATTCTGTGCTTTATTATCACGAGCGAAATACTTCCGTGAATGAGGAAATATTCATTTTCCCTGACTATCAAATGACTTTTATGAGTATTGGAAGGCAACTGAGTATTGATATGTCTATTGGCCTTCGGTTCGGCTCATTACCCGACTTCAAAAAAAGGAGGAACTTCACAATTGGTCGGAATATATTTATATATACCTATTATTTATTTTACTTTCTTCAGGTGATCAATATCCTATGGACACAAAATATAGAAAAAAAAAACACTTTTACAGAACACAGACCAATAATTATAGATACATTTTTAAATAACTTTTAAAATACATATTTGCACAATAGGTGTGCGTGCGTGTGTGTGAGACAGTATAAGTGTAACACCTTTTTTAATATGAGTATATTCAGCGATAATTATTTCCGACTTGGACCGATTTCAATTACATTATATTCTTTTGTTTGATTATTCTTTATTTTTATTAACCCAATTGTTCAATAATAGTAGGTAATGAATGTGTGCGGCCCGATACTCACTTGAAAATAATAATGAATAGAATTGAATTTCTCCCCCCTGTATCACAGAATAGAAAACTGTATGCCGTAAAAAGGCGAATAAGGGTTAAGGACAAGATGCCATGCTAAAGGGCAATAGCCATCTCTTGGCACGGTCATTCCACATTCATGGATTATACACGGAAAAAAATTATTGATTAATATTACGAAATTCCTCGTATATTTTACCAAAGTCTATGTTAATATAGGTCCTATTGAGAAAAAATTTGATACTACCAAAAATTGTTGGTTAAATTATTTACTAACACTTTTTGTATAACTTACCAATACCTAAGTTAATGTCCCCAGACGTATTAAATTTGTTAATTTTTAAGTGTGTAAAGTTTAACATTAAAGTATAAAGTGTAAAATTGTGTGGGGTCGGTACTTAAAAAGAATATCCCCACTGCTCTCTCCCCATGCATGTCGTAAAAGGCGATTATGGGATAAGGACAAGATGCCGTGCTAAAGGGCGACAGGCTCGCCACCTCTCACCTTGGCACGGTACTTCCATCGAGTCACGCAGCAGGTGGGTTTCGTGCCTTACTTGCTGCTTGATCGATTGAATCTTGTTCGAATACTTTGCGAAACGCGATGGTCGGTGTTGTACTGTAATTTACCAGAGTTCTTGCAGCACAACACCGATTACTCTGCTTACCCCGATGGGCGGGATTCAGCGTGTGTGATATGTATGTATGTATGTATTTATGAGTTCGTCCGGCTTATCTTATTTACAAATCAAATTTAGCAAGAAATGGTAGATATGACAAAATTAATGTAGTAACTGTTTCGTGCTTTCTTGTTGCTCGGCATACAACTACAGCTATTTCCAAATTTCGCCCATTCCATTTTCAAATTTTTTCATCGCTCCGCGAACTCAAGTCGCCCTAAATAGTCCCCATGCGTCAAAATTCATAACCCCCGATCCGGCCCATTATTAGTGCTGGCACCGCGCCGGAGGCGGCGCGGCGACGGAGTCGCAAAACCTGTAACTGAAACTGATGATCATTATCGCGGAAGTCTGAGAAGTGAGGACAAAGCTGGACGGTCGTTTGTTGGATGTTGGGGACAAAGCGAGGATGCCGCCCTCTGGCGGTTGAGTTATGTGACTTGACTGAGCACTGTCAGAGACGGCGACCTTTGACGAGAAGAAAACTATTTAAGAGGAAACGCGTCGGCGTTTTCTCTATACATATGTATTTCTCTATTTCCTCCCTGGATTTATGACACTAAAGCAATAATGTTTTTATATATTACTAGTTTTTGCCGGCGCCTTCACTCGCAAAGCATATGTCCACCATTCTAGAAAGAAGAAAGAAAATGTACTTGATTGCACAAAAAGTGACAAAAGGCGGACTTAAAGCCTAAAGGCATTATCTGCCAGTCATGCCTGGGATTGTGAGTAGGGTAGAAGGATGGGTAGTGCGGAAAATTAAATGAGAGAAAAAAAAGGTTTTTAAAGAGTATGAAAATAAACAATGAAATAGAAATAATAATAATGACATACAACTAAATACATTCGTGACATACATACATACAGGTTCAAAAGTGCATACATATTCACATATAAACAAAGCATACATACATATCTAATGCAGTTTCTATAAAATAGATAACACACATGGAGACATTACGGGTTTGAAAACATATCCTTACCTATAATAAAATCCAACGTCTGCTTTCTGTCTGTCTGAGTGTCTGTCTGTCCGCTTATAACTCGAGAACCACTGAACCGATTTTAATAAAATAAAATTCTACGGATAGCTTGATTCTTCCCATCAACTATAGGCTACTTAATATCACGCTAAATGACTTATGAGGTTAGCAGTGAAGTGAAATATGAGAGCGGGCGGAGCCGCGGGCACAGCTTGTTCTAAATAAATATTGGTCAAAGAATTTTTAATATCGGATGAGCATTTTCGGACATTACCTCCTACATCCAAACTTACAAACGTAAAACACACGTGCGAAATTATAAAGTTGGACCCCTGTGGGTACCACAGCTGGCGCATATTAAGAATTCTTTATCTTAGCACAGCAGACAGCTGTGTACCAAAGAATACTACGGCTGTATTCTTTGCTCTCCCCTACACAAGTTAAACAACATACGCCCTATCCTCGACCGGTTTGTTTTTTTGCTTTGGCATGCAAGGATAAGCGGCGGGTGGCCGAGTGGTTTGGGCATCGGCTTCTCATGCGAGAGGTCCTCGGTTCGAATCCGGTCGGCGTGTAACTTCCATTATCTTTGGCGTATACCAATGAGTTTTTTCTGACGAAAAAATTTACGTGCATACCTACACCTGCTGCTTCACCGTTCGGAACCGGTGTAAAACTGTATGTCCCTTCCCTTGCGCCTTACTAGGCGGTAGGCTCAAATTGTAGCCGACTGGGTTGCTACCACCGCACTGGATGTAAGATGGCCGTCGCCTCGGTTGTGTTCTCCTCTAGTCCAGTATAGCCAGCAATCCAGGGAAGTCTCCGGTATGGTACGGCACCTACCTTCTCGGAGGTGATATTGGCTGGTCGGAGCATGCGTTTTGGCCCCTCCGACTCAGCTACCCATACCGGATTACATAAAAAAAAGAGATCACTATTTCACTTGTTTTAGCTTTTTTATTAGGGTTTATTCGAAGTCATTGGTACCTATATAAATTCTACATGCTATGATGTTAACAAGCCATCTCTTGAACCTTGCCAGCCAAGAACCTTCCTCAAGAAATAGTGTATGCGGAGCCGGGAATATTGAGAAGTCAAGAAGGTTTTATGAAAAGTCCATCACTTTTGCCACAATTGCCAAAATGGCTGTTGCCTGAAAGGAGGACGGGCGCAAATGTATGGAATCTGGTCCTGGCACCAATCAAGATGAGTGATACGTCGTTGGAAAGGTGGTTTTTAAACGGTTTTATTTAGCTTGACTCCGTATATTTGTTTCTATCTTTGTTTCAAATCTTGCGACAACTTTTTCAACTACTTCTACTGAACCGATTTTTATGAAACTTTTTTGTATATTAAGAATAACTGAGGCGTTAGTCCCGATTCGCTGTCCATTTTGAGTAATCCTACTTTGAAAGTTGTTTTTATTATTTCTGTTGTATTAATTATTTTCTATATTTTTTTAACTTTTTGAACGTTTTTTTATTATTATGTCGCTGTCTCGCTCCGACGATTTATGACCGAGTCGATGAACATTGGTTGTTAAACCGGAGATATGAATTTTTATAATTATATTTAGAGCAAAAAAATTGGTATTTTCTGAAGAGTATATTTCAAAATGGACAACTCTTACGGGTTTGCCGTATTTTTTGTTCACTTGAAAAGAGCTATCCAACGATGTATGACTCATCTTGATTGGACAATGTGCGTTTTGGTCCTGATGTCACATAAGGACCAAAACGGCCATGGTCCTTTGCACAGAGCACGGAACGCCCCCCGCCCGCGCCCCGGGGGCGCGGGCTGGGGGCGTTCCGTGCTCTGTGGTCCTTTGCCAAGGTTGTTATTTTTGTTCCTTTCTGAATGTACAGATGGCGCTAGCAGTACTGAAACACGTCGCTTAAACCTTAAGCAAATAGGTTTCACTTATAGTATTAGCTCGTTATGCCTGCAAACTGTAGGGAACCTTCCCTTTATATTTTTTGAAGACCGAAGTCAGATCGACTCTGAACGGTGGTCTAATACTAACAAACAAGGTCTTTCAAAGCACTGAATGAAAGGTCGGTCGAAACGGCTATGTAAATAGTTTGTATTTTCCGTCCAGTTCAGTGTAGTGTAGCCGGCACGACCGAAGGGAGGGAAGCACTGACGTGACGTGGCTCCACGTTCACCCGGCGTTATGGGCTGACATCACGGATGTTGTAGGTGATGTAGCCAACCGTGTCAGTTGCCATATAAAAAAAAAACCTCTTAAGAGCGTTCCGTGCAAAATGACATGCGACGGTGCTGCCACTCAAGTAAATAATATATATCTCTTAAACAAGCCATAACTGGAAAAAACAAGCCAAGAAGCTGTAGTTGATTTTGATTATGATATTATGTTATATTATGAGTTTATGCACAATCATTATAACGGATTACGGTGGCCACCGTAATCCGTTATAATGATTGTGCATAGACTGAGCAATACAAAACTGTTTTCAGTATCTTAGAATATCATAATCACATATAATACCTATACAACACATATAATACCTTATTCCTCAATATCTCCCACACATTTTTTCTATTTAGATATAAAGTCATATAAATTATTCTACCTATTACGTATTACCATACTTTTGTAAAATTATTTATACTTACGATGGCAGTGCTGTGAAGAGCGAACTCGAACTTTAACTTTAGCTTTAACACTGGTTTATTATAAACCTAAAAATTTAAATGCGTTTTTTACCTAAATGAAGTGAATTGTGGACTTGCTTAATCTATAAGATATCTGCGCATTGCTTAGTGCTCCTTTACTTAATCATTGCATTAGATTGTTACTTTTCACCACCAATCTAGCATTATAATTACATATCTCTCTTTCTTGCAATGCAACTCAAATGTTCTCCGTCTATACTGTTGTTTATACCATACTATATCAATATTGCTTGAATCTGTTATTGTCTTTAATATTGTACAAGTTTTTACTACTTAATTGATTGTAACTGTAAAGATGTTGATTCTATAATAAATAAATAAATAAAATAAATAAAATCAACTACAGCTTCATGGCTTGTTTTTTCCAGTTATGGCTTTGTTTAAGAGATATATATTATTTACTTGAGTGGCAGCACCGTCGCTTGTCATTTTTAACCGACTTCCAAAAAAGGAGGAGGTTCTCAATTCGTCTGTATGTTTTTTTTTTTTTTTTTTTTTTTTTTATTTTTTTTATTTTTTTTTTTTTGTATGTTTGTAACACGATTTCTCCGTCAATTGAGGGCCGATTTAGAAAATTCTTTTTTTGTTAGTTAGGTCATACTTCCGAGGTGGTCCCATTTCAATTTTATCGAAATTGGTTCAGTGGTTTTCGAAAAATCAGCATAATACTATGGTGTGTGGTTACCTTCAGCAAAACTTGTGATGTGGTCGTTTTCGGCAATTTTCAGTTTGATAAATTAGTATGGTGTGTGGTTACCTTCAGCAAAACATTTGTGATGTGGACTTATTCAGCAATTTGCAGTCTGACACATATGGCGAATAATTCTGTACCACTTCAATCGATTTCGATTATTCGATTTCGATTATTCTTTTTTATGTAATATTACTAAAAAGAATGAAATAAAAACTGTTTTAAAAAATATTAAACCGATTTCCAAAAAACAAAAAAAAAAAACTAAAAAGTATTAAATACCTAATATTTTGAAATTTTCTCTGTCCTGTTGAAATACATGAATCGATATACTAGTGATACATATTCGGACCCTTGTTTCATGAATATTCTAAATTTGAAATTTTTTTATTTTTTCCGACCGGCGTTTAATTTATTATGGTACCTGGCCAGTACCTACTGTACCGAGTACCATCGAGCTGGTTTGATGATGGAGACAGAAGGTGGCCATAGGAACTCCTAAACTACACATGATAAACCCATCGTGTTTGGGCTCGTTGCATTTGTCTTCACGAGAAATTTACTTTAGACCTAAAAGATTCTCAATTCGACGGTATGTTTTCTTTTTTTGGATGTTTGTTACGCGATTACTCCGTCAATTGTGGGCCGATTTTGAAAATTCTTTTTTTTTTTATTTGAAAGGGGATAACCCTGAGGTTTTTGAAGTGAAAACTTCTTTAGCGGCTCTTGGCACTTTTTTAGGTGGGTAAAAATGTATAACTCGCGACATCGCGTCAGCGTCATTTTTAAAATGAAACCTTAAGTCATTGCGTTAAGGGTTAAGTTAGAGTGGCACGGGATCTGCCGGCACTCCCGGAGTGCAACTGTTAAGTAGGGTTCCGTAACACGTTTATGTCTGTCCATTCTACTAAGTTCTGCAAAATGAATGTAGGGTTCCGTAACATATGCATGTCTATCCGTTCTACTAAATTTTACAATTTTCAACCAAGGTCCTCCGACGGTTATTTTATAATAAAAGTAGGCTTCCGTAACACGTTTATGTCTGTCCATTCTACTAAGTTCTGCAACATCACCTACAACGTCCGTGATGTCAGCCCATAACACCAGTGCCATGTCAGTGCTTCCCCCTTTGATCGTGCTGACTACACTGAACTGGTCGGAAAACACAAACTATTTACATAGCCGTTTCGACCGACGTTTAATTCAGTGCGGTGGTACCAACCCGGGAAGGTTAAACCCTACCACCAAGTAAAATTACGAGGGAAGGGACTTACAGTTTTACGAGGAATCCGAACCTTGGTCAGCCTCCAACGGTCAGCGGTCACCCATCTAAGTACTGACCGCACCCAGCGTTGCTTAAAATTCAATAGCGACAGTTGACTGTCTGCACCACTGAGCTATCGAAGCTGACGTGGTCCTATTTTAATTGGGTCAAGATCGGATTGGAAAGCGAGGCGGAATCGCGAGGCCGAAGGCCGAGCGATTCCGCCGAGTACATTAATAGCAAAAAATTACTAAAAAAAACTGTGAAATAAAAAAAAAGTTTTAAAAAACATAAAACCGACTTCCTAAAAAAAGTAAAACTAAAAAACTATTTAAAATAAAAATATAAAAACCGCCTTCAAAAATATATGAAATAAAAACCTAAAAAAAAAAACGAACCCTAGAGTTGAAGGCGGTGCTAAAGCAAGCAAAAATGATGCATGAAAGAAAACATGAGCGGATGATAATATCCTTTGTGATTTGTGTAGCCTTTTTAGCACCGCCTTCAACTCTAGGGTTGGTTTTTTTTTTTAGGTTTTTATTTCATATATTTTTGAAGGCGGTTTTTATATTTTTATTTTAAATAGTTTTTTAGTTTTACTTTTTTTAGGAAGTCGGTTTTATGTTTTTTATGCACGACACGCTCTTAATAATATTAGTGTCAGTGTAGAAGTGTAGATAGGGTGATATAGGTAACCACTACCGGGACTGTATTTTTTTATAAGTTATTTCTAATAGGCTCTAGGCCCTGTGGGTACTGTGTGGGGTCTTAAAAAATAATTCCCGTGCATGTCGTAAAAGACGACTAGGACAAGATGCTGTGTTAAACGGCGACAGGGAGCCACCTCTCACCTTGGCACGGTCTTTCCACCGAGTCATACAGATTCAGATTCAGATATTTATTTCGCCATAAAGAACACACAACAATAACAATATTTCATTGAGACACATGCATATTCAGTATGGTTCGTCATCACTTTTTATCATGGGCACTTTTCATCATACTGCAGGTGGGCCTTCGTGCCTTATTTGCTGCTTGATAGTTATCTTGTCCAAATACTTTGCTAATCGTGGTAATTTACCAGAGTACTTTCATCAGTACAACACCGATTACTCTGCTTACCCTGATTGTCGGGATACAGCGTGTGATGTTTATGTATGGATATGTATGGCCCATCTAAAAATCCTTTAAACTTAATGCCGCCAACTGACATTCAGTAAGTACACAGCCTAATGAATTTATTCCATTGTGTCAAAAAAAAACACTGAAATTTTCCTGTTGTCAAAGGTTAACATATGTGACTGCGAAGCATTTAGAATTTAATTGGCATTTCACTCTCTTTTGTTAGGGGTCACTGAAGAATCGTTAGAATTCAGGTGAAAACTTCTGACACGCTCCACTCAACAGTGAATTTTTTAGACAAATTTCTTTTGTCTAAGAGAAAATATTATTTTCGTATTCGCAAATCAAAATTTAATTTATTTATATAGATAAGTAATAGAAATCTCTTGTATATTTCCAACTGCAAATTCTTGGCCAAACGGTTCACATAACTGTATGTATGTATGTATGTATGTATTTTATGTATGTATGTATGTATGTGTGGACATATGTATGTATGTACACACATTTGTTATTTTTATAACATATATTTTGTACATTCGAAATACCAAAAAAAAAATCATATTTTTCATGGTATTTCGACTTATTGGTCGTCGTCAGATAATAATTTTTTTGAATATTTTATGCAAGTTTAATAAAACATAAAAAAAAAATATTACGCCCATAGGTCGAAATACCATGAAAAATGTGTGCTTTTTTAATTTCTAACGTACAAAATACATTATTATTATAAAAATAACTCCGTATAATAACAGAAATTCCCACATTTCTTGTATCAACAACCCTTCTGCTCCCGAGTACCTATCTTCGCGTTTTCAGTACTTACCTTCCCACGGTGTAACGCTTCGGTAATGATAATATCTTAGTCATTTCCGCTCATAAATATGGATTTTACACAAACTCATACAACTGAACAAGTGAATAGCTAAAAATCCTTTAATTCTGAATGGACAAGTATGTATGTATATATTTAGGTATTATGTATTATTTCGGCACATCGACCGACAATTTTTTTTTTTGCGGGTAAGTGGGGTCATTTTCAACGTTTTGACCCATGATACCATTTGTCAGATGTCACGTGGTATCGAGATACGATTTTTTTTTTCTTTATTTTTGAAATTTACCAAAATCCCAGAGTTAAACTCTTGTAATTTTTTTGTTTATGATTGTATCAGCACTAAATGAAATTTATTGAATTTTACGATGTATCTTTGTTCTAGAAAAAATATTATTTGATGAAGTTAATAATTATGAAAAGGTCTTATGACCTCCCAAAGTCCCGAGAACGAGTAAAAATATGACAGAATCGACCCGCGGCGCGACCGGCGGCGGCGGCGGCACCTAACTGCCGGCCGTCGTCGTCGGCGAAGATTGCAACTGTGGGTAGGTTCTTATGCGGATAGTTCCGAACAATCGGTGTTGAGCTCAGTTGAGCCTTTTCCACCACGCCCGACGAACCATAAAAAAAAAACAAAATAAATTTTGAAAAAAAAAAACACGTTTCTTGTATGGGGAATCCCCTTATATTATAATAAAATTGTATTCCCTTAATTATTCACTTTTTTTTTAATTAATGTATTTGTTATTATTATGACATCCGCAGTTTCACCACATATTCTGTGAAAATTTCAACCAGTCACCTATTATTGTATATATGTAATTATGTATATGTAAGGATTTATATTGATTGTATGTATCTTTGTACAATTTGTATATGTGTGTATTTATATTTCATACTACTGTTACCTCTTTAGTACTGCATATCGTCCGCCACTACGTGTTTTCCACATCCCAAAGGTTAGTTCGTAAAGAATGCCGCAAGGCATTAAACTCGCCTTTTGTAACCTTTTTATACAATGGTGTACAATAAAGTATATTACAGTTCAAAAGATACAGCCCTTTAAAGGAAGGATAGCCTAAAAAACGGAATCCTAAAAAAATAATCTTAGCCCAATTTCTTTAAAATGAAAGCACCAACGAGATTGTCTCTTCCAATGCGTAGCTCTCAGACAAAGGGGCTTGAATTGAAGATAGCGAGTAGGTCTCCTGGATTAATCTTGCAAGTCATAAATAAAACGAAATCGACCCCATTAGCCAGCTTCTTCTTATTAGACGCCATCGGCCGCATTTACACGTGGGCGAGCCACTCGACCGCTCCTCGTTCAAGTACATTGCTTGAAACATTTATGTATTTATTTAAGAAGCAAGCCATGTCCATCAACAAGTTGCCTTAAAAACTAGACATGCAAACATTAACTAAATTACAAAATAGATTTATGCATTAAAATACCAATTCCTTATTTTTTTTGACGTGATAACGTCTAATAAATTGATGAACACCGGCTGCACACACGAAAAAGCGTCACGTTGTGTCACGTTCCATCTGAGCCGTGTCACGTTCCATCTGAGCCTGTGCGTGAAAGCGAGAGCGCGTAACAAGCGATAGAGAGGCACAATTGGCCCAAGCGGCAGTGTTGCCAAACGTACGGTAATTGCTGTATCGTACGGTAATCGAGGCTAGAAATCGACAAATGTACGGCGTACGGCAGCGACGTGCCGTACGAAAAAATACGGTAAATCATAAAGCTGTGTTTCTTTATGACGTTATCACGTAAAACTATCGTCCGTAAACCGACTTTACAGACAACCAATTTTTTTCATTACAATAAAATGAAAAATTAAAATTAGGTGGCGTCCCCATACGAGAAACATGTTTTTTTTAAGTTTTTTTTTTGTGTTTGCTCTATCGTGAAATCTGCATACGGTAATACATGCAGGCGACAAACTTGGTGTGATTATAGTGCAAACTATAATGTAAATAAAAGAACAAATAATACAAAAACTGGTCCATTACGTGATGGTACGTAAACCTAGGTGGGCGAGTCCGACACGCACTTGAGCGTTTTTTCTTTCGTTTTTAGTTTTCCGTACCCCGTACGGAAGCCTATTACAAGACCTACGCCGCGTGTTTGTCTGTCAGTTCTTCCGATGGTTGTATCGTTGGAACCGTAATAGGATAGCCGGTTGAAATGTTCACAGAAAATGTTACAGCGGATATCCTAACAAATAATAAGAAATTACAAAAACAAACAAAAAATTGTGTCGTAGCTTAATTTTGAAATACGTGGAATAAGCCCAAGCTTAAAATTAAATGTGACAGCATTACCGATAATGGCGGCGGAACTAATAGCGACATCGGAAGCACTCTCGTATGCACTAAGGTCTGGATCACATAAACTTTGTCATCTTCTCGAACACTTAGGAGCGCACTCCACATCTTGTGAGCTGTACGAGAGGGGCAGACGCATATTTGGGCTAGACCACTAATCTATATCTTATAGAGGAGTCGTTACTTAGAAAGATTCAATGAATTATTCATTGAATCTTTCTAAGTAACGACTCTAAGTTGTTGTTGTAGTAACAATTATTGTTATTACAACAACAACTTAGGTATGAGGGAAGATAGTGCATGGAGCGAGCAGGGGAATGCAGGGTTAGCGGTGGTAGGTAGGCGGGGTTTATTTATTATAACTCTCACTCGCACTGTGACAGCCTCCGTATTTAGTATTAAATACAGTCTCCGGACAGGTGTAATTCCTTTGAGGAGGCTATTCTACGCCTTGTAACAAAAGCACTGGTGAAAGAATTTTTTAAATAATGTGCTTCCATTAAAATTTTTGGATTTACTAACAAACTAAATGCGTACAACAATGTGTGCGCGCCTTTAGCGGCGCGGCAGCGGGGCGCGGACGGAGCAGCCGGCGGCGGCGCGGAGGGGCGTGAGCGGTACGCGGGCGGGGCGTGGGCGGTACGCGGGCGGGGCGGGCTATCTGTTTGCCTTCACTCACTTGCGTCGCGCGCGTCCGTCCGTATTCCCGCTGCCCGCTGCCCCGCGCCCCGCGCGCGCCCGATTAGAGCATTTCAACATTACACTACATTAATAACTTTAAAAAATTATATCTCCGGAACGGGCGTACCTAGAACCCTACTTATTTTACTAATTATGTTTGTTACAAAGCGTAGAATATCCTCCTTAAAGATACTACAGCAGTCCGGGGTCACCCTGTATACATGCATGTGGGCTGTTGCACGCACGCGTAGCGCTTGCGCCGCTTGGACGTGCATTGGCGACTGGTCTGTCGCCCCATTAGCAGAAAATACAAATTATTTTGTCAAATTTGTGGAATGTTATGCCTTTTGATTTTGATGTGTACTTGCTATTAATATGGCAGTACCAAAAGACACACGACATTTTAAATGGAAAAAAGCTCGACTCGGTATTACCTACTTTCACACGCACACATGACTACCATTGACGAGCGCCGGGGGTCGACTGAAAGGAAGTCTACGAAGTAACAGATATTGATGAGATCAAAGTCGTGTCCTAGTGTCAGCTCTATAAGATATAGCTCGGTGGGCTAGACTGAACAAGTTATATACGAAGCCCTAATATTCAAAAAAGATACAGAATGTACATATTCATCTCCCTTTCTTTCGTATTATGATTAATTTGCGTCTCGCTCACACATAGGTATCTATCAAGTACGTGCCTGCAATAAATACTCATTGTAACTAAAATGTGCGGAAACTATTTAACGGTATGAAATAGACACCAAGTCTAGTTCAATGTAGCCATTAAGTGCTCGAAGGTAACTAACTTGAGTAATAAAACGCTAGTTAAGTTTGCTTAGGAAGCGTTCGCGTTCGCATGCTCGTAAAAGGTCGTAAATGTGCTATTACTAGGGTTGCATTGCATAACACGGCCTTTATTTAACTGAACGTCCCCATTTTTAGGGTTCCGTATCCAGTACGGGACCCTACTACTAAGCCTACGCCGTCTGTCTGTCTGTCTGTCTGTCCGTCTGTTCGTCTGTCCGTCTGTCTGTCCGAGGGCTGTATCTCTTGAAGAGTAATAGGTAGCCCGTTGAATTTATCACAGTGTTATTATGGCCGATATAAAAACAAATAATAAAAATAAGAAAAAGTAAAAAATTCACGGGGGTTCCCATAGAAGAAACCAAAAAGTGTATACGCACGCGCCATCTACCGAATAGATTATAGAGCATTTTAACTAATCATGATATTTAACTAATATGAAGCATTTTATAACACGGCTTAGATGGCGTGAGTGGCGCTAGCCATGACATGGTGATAAGGAACCCTCGGTGCGCGAGTTCGACTCGCACTTGGCCGGTTTTTTTACCACCCCCGCGCCGACGCAAAAGGAGGAGTGTTATAAGTTACGCCTACGTCTATCTGTCTGTGTGTGTGTCTGTCTGTGACAACGTAGCTCCCAAACGGATGGATCGATTTGAATGCGGTTTTTTTATTAGAAAGCTGGTTTAACCGGGATGGTTCTTAGCTATGTTTGATGAAGATCAGGTGAGCCGATTCGAAGGTCATCGGCACTTTTCCTAATGGGTGAAGGGATCTCATATGCCCGTGTGCCTGTCTGTGGCATTGTAGCTCCCAAACGGATGGATCGATTTGGATGTTTTTTTTTATTAGGCTGGTTTAACTCGTATATAATAATAATAATACCTACATTAATAATTACATTAACTCAAAAAAAAAAAAAAAACAAAAATCATTTATTAATCAGAACATATACAAACACAACACTAATATAATAACAATAACATTAATAAATATGTTAAAAGACGTAAGCATTGCATTTTATTACAATTTCTGCTTCCACGCTAGTCCTGGGACTGTGATGTGTGAAGCAGAGTTTACCCAGGCATTAGTTCATAAACAGAATAATATAGACAGCTCTTCAGTTACACATAATTTACCTTGAGTTTAATTTTATTTCAAAGAAATAATCATATGTACTTACTTATAGAATATTGCATAATGAGAAGAAGGTTTTAGTAGTTGAGTTAGTAGGATGGTCAGTGTTTGTGTATATGTGTATATGTAAGTGTGCATTCGTGTTTTGTGTGTATGTGTGTGAGTGCAGGTGTGTCGTGTGCATGCACGGTTTTACGCAATTTATATATTTATTTATCGCATGATAGTCAGAATGTTTTCAGTTTCAGTGTAATCTTTCAATAAAAACCATTCAAATATGTGTTTGTTAAAATCACGTTTTCCCATATCATCGACCTTTATTTCCTTGCTCATTTTATTGTAGACATAAGGTTCAAGAAACCAAGCAAAACGGTTGGAGAACCAGGTTCTAGTTGAAGGCACCACCGGGACGGCACGGCGCCCTTCTCGCGTGTTATGGTGGTGCGCAGGTTGTTCAATTCCTCTTTTGTAGTTTGAGCGGTATTGAGATTGTAATAGTTTTGTTATGAACAACTTGCGCACGCTTAGCACATTGCACTCCTTGAGCAATGTGTGAGTCGGATATCTGAACGGCTTTTTCATCATAACCCTAAGAACGACTCTCTGTGCCCGTTCAAGTTGCAGTAGTCGGGTTTTTACTGCTCCACCCCATGCCATGATGCAGTATGTAATTATCGACTGTACTAGCGCTAGGTAAATTGACCTGAGGTGGGGTTTGTCGGTCACATTTCGTAATCCTTTGAAAACGTATATTAGTCGACGCACACGGGTCGCCAGAGCAGAAATGTGATGTTGCCAGCACAGCCTCTCATCCAGAATCACACCAAGGTAGCGTATGGAATCCACTCGCTCAATTTTTTGGCAATTACACGATGCATTATCTATTTTATTACACTTATGTATTTGCAGTTTACGTGTGTCGTCAATTGGATAAGTGGAACGCATACTGAAACTCAGATATTTAGTTTTCCCCACATTTAATGTTAGAAGGTTTCTATCGAGCCACCCCATCACCACCCTCAATCCATCCTCAGCCCTCCTAAAAGAAAGGTCCCTGTTTTCGGCTGTGAATATTAGTGCGGTATCATCTGCATATGTATAAATTGTACATCCGAGCGTTTTAAGTTTGCAGAGGTCGTTAATATAAACGAGAAAGAGAATGGGGCCCAGAACACTACCCTGCGGTACACCATAGCTAATATCAAGGTCCTTACTTCTAGTATTTCCTATTTTTGTCATTTGCGTTCTTTCTGATAAGTAACTTTCGAACCACTGCAATGGTATCCCCCTGATACCTGTTTGTCTTTCCAGCTTTTTTAAAAGTATTGGGATTGAAACTGTATCGAAAGCTTTGGCTAGGTCCAGGAAGACACCAATGCAGTGTTTTCCGTCATCAAGGTTTTTGGATAGGAAGTTTGTCAAGTTCTCTACTGCATTCTCAGTTGATAGTTTTGCGCGAAATCCATACTGATTTGGTGATAGTAAGTTATTTGATTCTAGAAAGTTGTTCAATCTAATTTTGGCGATTTTTTCTAATATTTTTGACATTATGGGCAGAAGCGAAATAGGGCGATAATTAGACGCGATATTTTTATCACCCGCTTTAAATATTGGGCATATTACTAACTACATTAACTACATTACGTATATTAATAATGAAGTAATCAAGTAAACAAACCATTACCTTATCTTAAATATTTTTAAATAAAAATTCTATGACAATCCAGAATGGCTCTTAGCTATGTTTGTAAAATAATCAAGTAATCAAAAGATTACATCTCCTAAAAAGCTTTAAGAGCGTGTCGTGCAAAATGACAGGCGACGGTGCTGCCACTCAATTAAATAATATATATCTCTTAAACAAAGCCATAACTGGAAAAAACAACACATGAAACTGTAGTTGATTTTGATTATGATATTCTAAGATACTGGAAACAGTTTTGTATTGCTCAGTTTATGCACAATCATTATAACGGATACGGTGGCCACCGTAATCCGTGTTTACTTGAGTGGCAGCACCGTCGCCTGTCATTTTGCAAACACGCTCAGAAAAGTTAAATAACTAATTAATAATTTTAAAAGCCCCCGACCCCTTAAAAAACCAAAATAATTTCCATATAGAACCGGGGACCACTAAGTAAAAAAGTTAAATTACAAATAAAAACCCCCAAAACATCAACAAAAGGCAAAATCAATGCTTTAAGGTTATTTATGGCATTCTCTATCAGTCATGCCTGGCATTGTCGGTAAGGTGTGAGGGGTATACTGCGATATTAACTGACTTAAAAAATAGAAAACAGTTAATGTCATAAAAGTAGATGCTTTTTGTGTTAATAAATAAAGTTACTAATGCTATGGACTGATATATTTAAAACAAAATAGTGGCCCATATTTTTACACTCAGTTCTTTACAAGTGTTTCACTCCATTAAGTTTACAGTGCAGAACGGGAGCTGGCAACCCTAACCATTATCCACCTTAGTTTAGTATGTATTTTGCTATTTATGAGTTCTTGTTTTTACTGTTAGTTTTGCCAGTAGCCATACCATTAGGAACATAGTCTGGCGGAAAGACTGTTTTATTTGGAGTTTAGGGGCCGCACAGAAATACCAATAAATGAAGCGGACCGTAACTTAATAATCATTTATTTATCGGATGTACAAAAACGGCCAAGGGCGAGACTCGCGCACCGAGGGTTCCTTATCACCACACAATACATTTATGTTATGTATTTACGAAAAAAAATGTGTTTCTCTTGCCGGTTTTTGTTATTTAACAACAGAATTAAGAACAAAATTAAGTTAGGGGCTGTAAGATTGGTGAGGAGGGGCAAAGGCGGACTTATCCCTTACACGGATTTCTTCCAGACAACCTTTGAATGTTTGACAGTCGTATGAAATATATTATAGTAGCATTACAAATAATTTAAAAAACCATTTCAACAACAATCTTTAAAAAGTCAAAAATAATTTCTGTTTTTTTTTATCATTAACGGAAGCGATTTGCAGTGCCGAATAGAGTGAGGTAGTAAATTCCACAGCCGAGCTGCGTGAACTGAAAATGAGTTTGTGTAATAAACAATTTATGAGTGGAGGGACATGAATCATAATAAAATTGTTTTATTACTTTTATTTATTACCTACATCTATTACTTAATCTGTGCCTACGTACTTAGATTCATTGGCTCCGTAGGCACTGAAATTGTATAAACAATAATCTCCCAAATGCATACAACTCAAGTGCGGAAAGTAGAATTGATTCGTATAAATGATGCCGACGTCCGTTCTTGTGACAGTTTAATAAAACGTCCAGGAAACAGAACTATTTGTGGTACAAAATTACAATATACATACCTAGGTACATACTTCAAAGCTTGTCGAGGTAAGTTGCAAATGTATGTATGTATATTCTTCACACATTTTGAGTATATTTTAGGTTTATTGATATTCGGAAGCGATCGGAAATGATACGAAATTTTCAGGCCTCCTATTTGCATAATTTACGGAGTCTTCATAATTTACTCTGATAATATTTTTCTATCTATCTGGTGAAGGAAAACACCGTTAGGAAACCAGTACAATAAAGATGTGCTGTGTCGCCAGGCTGAATGGAATAAATTACATTCAGCAGTACTTTCGTCTTCTGCACCACATACAAATAAAATTTAATACATACTTATTGGATGAGATTTATTCAGGAAAACACGAATAGTACATTATAATCAGACAATTTCAGTATACAAGGAGGAATTTTGTTTTCTGTAGAAAATAAGCCGGCGGCCCGTCTTCTAGCCCCACCCATCTGAATATTTCTCTAGGTTCACAAAGAAAATATTTGAAAGTGAAATGAAAATTAATGCTGAAAGTTTTAAGCGAGAATTTCCTGACTGATAAAATATCCGGAATATGCAAGGATGTGCCTGAACGTAATAATAAAACGTTGCACAGAACTAATTTCCGTTTATTAAAGTCACAATGAGTCTCGCTCGACCAAGCTCTAGCTCTATTCCAAGTATAGAATCGTTTGCCATAGAATAATGGCCGTTTTCACGACCTACGGTTAAGTTTACTCCAACGGTTATACGAGTATGTCGCTTGAATTGACATTTCTCAAACAGTTGACAGTAGTTAGTAGTAGCTAGCATATAGATGGTAACCAAAGATGGCGAAATCGACTGCAAGATAAGTAATCAGAGGTAGAAGAAAATTAAAGAAGAATAAATAACGCTAGCTAATTATGGGTTCACCAAATACGATAGTGCAGAATATCTGTGCACTATTCATTCATTCAGTCTGCCAGTTCAGTCAATGGGCAGCGATGGTTTTGAACAGTAATTAATTCTCTCTTAAGCCCATCTGAACCTATCTGAAAAATATTCAGCCGTTTTGGAGTTACGAGGGAATAAAGAAGCTCAACCACTCATACATACATACATAGCGTCACGCCTGTTTCAAAGTGGGGTAGGCAGAACAACAGATCTCCACGTGCCACGATCCTGACACACCTCTGCCGCCTCTTTCGCTCTCATAATGTTCTTCATACATGCTCGTCAGTTACGGGTTGAAATACGCGCACTTGACCCTTTCAACCACTCACTCACATATACGAGTATACATCAAAGAGATAAATATTACCCTACTTTGAGTTCGCAGTCGGGTGAAAAGGCATGCAACGTAATATGCACTTGAAATTAAGCTTCTAGCGAGCTCGTTTGCATACGGAGCTGCTCTGAGAAAATGCTGGAAATTGGATTTTTCCGCTATCCTATCAGGAGAACTGTTATGCGTACAATAATCCCCATTATCTTGCTGGGCTCAGATGTTCCCGGGACCTCCTGGTCGTTCTTATTCCCATTTGACAGTTGGTGTAGATTCGCTTCTCTGGACTAGACAGTTCACTACTGGCTCCTACTGAGTGAGCTGATATTTTATGATGAGTTCTTTCTTTTTCTTTATTCTTTATTCTTCATCCATAGACAGTACACTGCCTGCACTCAGATTCGTTATATTTTAACATTTAACATTTAGCATTTTGCCAGTTCGATTATCACAGAGAAGAAGAACTGGCAAGAAAATTCGATGAATACTTTTTTTTTATGGAAACTGACGTGTTTGGTTACATCACCTACAACATCTGTGATGTCAGCCCATAAGACCGGATGAACTAGGTGCCATGTCAGTGCATTTCATGCCGGCTACACTGAACTGGACGGAAAACACGAACTATTTACATAGCCATTTAGACCGACGCGACGTCACAGAATACTTATTAGTCTAGCGCCGACGTTTCGATCAGTGCGGTGGTATAAACCCGAGTGGGCTAAACCCTACCACCTAGTAAGGTAAGAAGGGAAGGTACCTACAGTTGGACGTGGAGCCCGAACCACGGTCAGTCTCTTAATTTCTTATTTTCCATAAGCGTAAACCATTCATATAGCATGTTGGAGCCAATTGGAGCAGGCCCGTCTCCACAAACAGCACCCTTTCACGAGCATCACGCCAGGGTCATCCAAGGAGTGGTGGAATTTATTTAATTAATAGTGGTACAGTTTCGGTCAAAAAATTATGCGTGTCGGGCTTTAGAAAGAGGCAATCCGGTTGTAGAGCGTCCGTCCCTGTCGCACGAACTCGCGCTTCTCTGTGCGACAGGGACGGCGCTCTACAACCGGATTGTCTCTTTCTAAAGCTCAACACGCATTATTTGATGCCGGGAACTGTACCTAACTATATACACTACACACACACAACACACGTAGGTATTCTCCTTGATCCCGACAATCGGGGTAAGCAGGGTAATCGGTGTTGTGCTGCATGCACTCTGGTAAATTACAGCACAACACCGACCACCACGTTTAGCAAAGTATTCGGACAAGATAATCGGACAGGCAGCAAGTAAAGCACGAAGGCCCACCTGCTGCATGACCAGGTGGAAAGACCGCGCAAAGGTGAGAGGTGGCTAGCCTGTGTATCCCTTAGTCACCTTTTACGACATGCACGGGGAGAGATGCAGTGGGACTATTTTTATTAAGTACCGACCCGAAACACCTACCTATATAATCTTAAAAACCGGCCAAGTGCGAGTTGGACTGGCGCGGCGCACCGTGTGGGTTTCGTATCACCACACAAAATTTGTGTTATGTATTTATAAAAAAAAAAAGTGTTATATATTTATAACACCTCTTTTTGTACTTCCAGTTCGGGATCCTTAACGCGAGCCCGGCTCACATTCGGTTTTTATTATTTGTGGTTTTACTTTAGTGTTTGCACTATAATCACCATGGACAATAATACTGGATCCATCATTTACAGGCCGGTTAACTAAAGCTGGCACGTACACAGTACTCACACCAATGCAATTGCCCGCGTGCGAGTGAGACGTCGCACTGCATACGCATCACGAAAACCCGATCTTTCTCACTCGCACGCGGGCAATTGCATTGGTGTGAGTACTGTGTACGTGCCAGCTTTAGTTAACCGACCTGTAATGTCGTCAACAAAGCAACCGGGGTCGCCGCGTAAGGGGTAAGAAGACGGCGAGGGAGCGGGGAACGTTGCGTATGCGATGTTTTTCCATCTCTGTCGATCACGCAGTCGCACAGTATTTCTTTCCTCGTCTACGAATTCACCTACACACACTTAAAGAGGAGAAAGAGATAAGGCGATTGAGTGCCTTCGTGAGTGAGCGAGATGCAGTTCGCACGCGCTCAGGCAGTCAGTGAGCCTGGCGCCCGTGCGTGGTTATGATGATGATGATGATGATGATGATCGATCCAGTCCATCGATTGTCCATGATAATCACACCACATCAACAGACTGCCAAAGCGAACCGCTGACAAGGCACCTAGTTCACAAAGGTATTATGGTCTGACATCACGGGTGTTGTAGGTGATGTAGCGAACCGTGTCAGTATCCATAAAAACAATTATTATACCTAATAATAAAAAAACAAATCATTATTAAAAAAATTCTGGCTCTAAAGGTTGAATTTTATAAATAATTTGTAGAGAGCAGACTAATTTATTTGGGGAAATAATTATAAGAATAATAATTTCGCAGATTTAGTAAAATTTCCAGTAAGTTGTGGTGAGAGCAGTAATTTTCATTTCTTCATTAGTAAGCACTCGACATACACTCGCAACAGGTACAATCTCATGACGCGTTATTTTTTTTTCCAAATTAATACAAACTCATCTAGCAATGAGATGATTCTAGATCTTGGCAGCATTCACTCCGCGATTTCCCTGGAGGGTGTTCCGGAGGCCATTAACACAACGAGCGGCGTCTGTTCACTCTCTCTTATTGGTGGAAAAGAGAGATAGGTACCCAAATAGGATACAGGATTTTTCCGCACAACTGTTCCACTGCTGGATAATTCGACACCAGGAGCCAGTACCAATCGATCTCACTAGAATAACTTTGAAAATACATGGACTAAAAATATGTGCGTGTATTTTCTTTCCAATTTTGCAAGATATCTGAAAAAAGCGGTCAAGTGCTAGTCAAACTCGCATGGAGAGGGTTCCGTACCATTCGAGTTTCCGTGAGAATATTCGTTTAGATTTTCCCGTAAACTATATATAAGAGAGGCCCTATATTCTCTATTTTTTATTCCTATAAGGGTTTCATTTTTTTTTCTCTTTTGAGGTACGGAACCCTAAAATTACTGGAAATCTGAATTCCTCTATAATTTTTCATTAAATTATTGAATTTTTATATCAGGTATTTTTTTTCAGCATTTTATACCTAATAAGGGTCAAAGTCATTGGGGTCAAGATCATTGGGGTCAAGGTCATTAGGGTCAAGGGCATTGATTGGGGTTAAGGTCATCGTGTCATGATACAGCAAGACAACCTAGTCGCGATCTAATAGCATATACTAAGTTTTTACTTTACAGATTATCCTGACCAGAGTCTCATGGCCCGGCATTCAAATTTTAGAAATGCCGATTGATTAATTTATGTTATTTGAGGCTAACGTTGATTATGCGATTCGCACACTTCGGATAGAACATCCAAACATTATGACAACAAATTCTCTATTTTCTTTGTTGTTCTATCTACTCGTATTTTATTGTTATGTTAGAGTGAGACAAATAATATATAAATTGTTCATTCTTTAGTTATGATTTCATGATCAAAAATGTAAAATATCGCTGCGTGTTGGCGTGTCTGCGATGAACCGGTCGGTGGTGGCTGCTAAACGGAATTTTTAAAATTAGTTCATCCCTATCATAGGAATCCCCTAACCGACGTTCATCTGTTTTTATTATAGGACGCTATTGCAGTCCATGAGAATGATGACGTATCCATATCACATACTTGATCAATGAGATATTTATTGTGAGTTAGCTAAAACATGAATCAACCAAAAATATTGGGCAAATTATAAACTGACACGGTTGCCTACATTACGTCAGTGCTTTCCTTTGGTTGTACCGGCTACGCTGAATTGGACGGGAAACAAACATGGACAATTTACACAGCAGCGCCAACTTGACCTTTAATTCAGTCCGGCTGCGGTATAGAATAGCCTCCTTAAAGGAACTACACCAGTCCGGGGACACCCTGTATATGACATAGCGCTCAGAATATTGAAAAATATTCATTTTATAGCGGCTCAACGCTCCGATATACCGTCGACCAATTAAAAATTCCACACTCGATTGAAGCTAATTTTTCAGGCAATTTTTCATGAAACTGGAATCCGGCCAGCCACCGCGCCACTTCATTCACTTGACAATTCACTCAGAAATAACATAATGAAATTAAAATCGATTTTATTGAAATATCTACGTAAAGCGTAATGTTTCGTGGTTTTGGATGCCCCATAGCTCTAATACGCCATTCTAACTTTTCAAAAACATACATTGACTAATTCTATCATGGAACTAGTGGGGAAAAAAATCCCAGTAGTTCCATTCGAGGTTCCATTGCTATAATGCTGTTGTCAAATCTGTACAGAGACTTTTCCCTACATCGGTACTGACACGGCCCAGCTAAATAAATAAATAAATAAATAAAATAAATAAATGTATGCCAAAACTGTATTAGTTATTATTATTGTCAGCCTCGGTGGCTCAGGGCTGCGGTCGGTCGACTGTCGGTCGTGATCACAAGCACACCTGGGCGCGGTTAGTACTTGGATGGGTGACAGCTCGACCGTTGGAGGCTGACCGTGGTTCGGATTCCGCGTACAACTGTAGTAGGTCCCTTCCCTTCTTACCCTACTGGGTGCTAAGGTTTAACGCGGCCGGGTTGATACCATCGCACTGAATGAAAGGTCGGTTGAAACGGCTATGTAAATAGTTCGTGTTTTCCGTCTAGTTCTGTTTAGCCAGCACGATCGAAGTAAAGAACTGGCATGGCATCTAGTTCACCAAGGTGTTCTGGGCTGATATCACGGATGTTGTAGGTGATGTAGACAATCGTGTCAGTTTACATAAAAAAGTTAGATATATTTTTTTTCGGAATGCGGGCGCATTCTGTTTTTCCATGAATTGTATTTAATTGTAAGTACACTATACATATAACATTATATCAGATCTTCATTCGGTGTGGTCACATGCGGTGTGGTGCTAGCAATCCGGGCGAACATCCTTTTCAGTGCGTCAATGCGTTAAAATTATCCGTTAAAATCCGTTGAAAACCATTTAAATACGTTACTGAATACAATGGCTCACTTCTTTCCAGCCGTTGCTTCTTGGAACAGCGTCACCACTCGCCCCATTCAGCCAGCAGCAGTACATATAAATAGAGGTCCCGTAACGGACAAACGGCATTGCAATTTTCACAAGCGCGTCGAACACTGCGAGAGCTCTGCTGGCTGTGTGGGCGAGTGTTAGCACAAGCAACGGCGTGAAGGAAAGACTGTGCCTTGCTAACAATTATTCGAGTTTTCTTCACCTTTCCACCGACAACACCTACATAATATACATCCACCTTTGCATCCACCTGAACAGTTTTAGACGGTCCCGTGTCGATTTGGTCAACGCCGCATCGAGTCGGGAAGGAACGCGCCGTTTTCATACATTAATAAAAATAACTACAACACAGAAATAGAAATGGAAAATGCTTAATTGCTCCAATAAACATTAAACAGTAACATGCACATTAGAACATTTACATAAGGTGCAAAGGCGGGCTTATCCCTTACAGAGATTTCTTACAGTCAGCCTTTGAATGTTTGAGATGATTAATGTAGTGGAATGTAAGTGTGTAGTAGCAAAAGAGTGGAACGTGAGAATTGAAGACAAAATAATAATAAGAATACTTATTAATAATACACGTAAGTACATGCTAGTTAAATAATTTAAACAAATACATTAACACAATGAAAATGGATCATAATGTCTTGTACGGGTTTACCCAAAATGGTCTACAACCTATTCACCAACTGCACAGTGGTCGTAATTTCACCACTAGCTGGCCATAACTCGGGCGCTTCATTTGTCTATCACAACACGCAAAGCGCCTCGTACCATACGCTATCATCCTGTACGGAGTAGTAAATTCAGCGCACTGTGCAGATCCGCGGCGACTGCCTAGACCACCGTGTAAGCCATTTGCTGTCTGTGTAATGTAGGAACCCGCTTACGCCTCTCACCTATCTCTGAATATAATCTTTGTATGAAATGTGCCTTATTGCAAGAGAATAAAGTGCATTTTGCATAGTGAATGAATGTGGCTTAGGCTGAAATGGTCTGTGTTGTGTATTTTAAGGAAATCAAGTAAGATTTACGGCCATTCGTGCAGCTGATGCAGATTGCTTTACAGCTGCACAGTGGTGCGACGACGGCAAAACGTCCCGTGCGGTTGAGTGTAGGAGGAAATTTATGCAGGTGGTATTTTGTCGAAACTGGACGTGCGAATTGTTTTAGTGTATTAATTTTATCAAAATGTAGTGTGTGTTCCATTATATGTCTAAATCTACAGAAGTAATTAGATAGCATATATTGAAATACTTTATTTACTACGTTAGACAAAGAAAACACATTAGTTACTTATGTTAAATTATAACATATGTAATGAGGATGAGGAGCAGAGCTGGGCTTATAAGATGAAGAAATATCTTCCAGCCCATGTTTCGATGTTTGAGAAGTATTTATTACTAGCTGTGCCCGCGGCTCCGCCCGCTCTCATATTTCACTTCACTGCTAACCTCATAAGCCATTTAGCGTGATAGTAAGTAGCCTATAGTTGATGGGAAGAATAAAGCTATCCGTAGAATTTTGTTTTATTAAAATCGGTTCAGTGGTTCTCGAGTTATAAGCGGACAGACAGACAGACAGACAGAAAGCATACGTTGGATTTTATTATAGGTAAGGAAGGACAAGGCGTGTTCTATTATCCTAATAAATAAGCGAAAAACGTGTGTGCGCCTTCTTCTTCCAATCTTCATTCTATGTTGACTTATAAGTTCGAGACCTTCTCGATCGATTCGCATGGGTCTTTCACTGACCTATTCGGGCAGATCTCACCATGGTTACAGAATAAATTTTCTCCGCGAAACGTAGCCGCAAGTACAGCTTGTATTGATGACAACATTTATATTGATTAATGAAATGAGGATTACTACCCGTCTGTTACAAATGACATACATTTATAGATTATGTTGGGGGCGAGCGAAGTAAATATTCAATTTATTACAATAACAATTCTATCCTCTTTTAATTATGTATTAGTTAGTAAATACTGTGACGCAGGCACTGCTTCTAGAACGTCCACTGTGCACATTACTCTACCAACACTAGTACTATGATTTTGTCACGACTTTGTTCCCTGTGGACGCTTTCTTCGAGCTCTTTCACACACGACGATGCGACAACGATAAACATTCGTTCACTCATATTATCGGCCCGTACGTAATGCAATCATTGCGCAGCGTGATTATTTATTACCCATAAAACCGTAGATCCATTTCCTTACATAATTAGTATATTTATTATTGTAGGGCTAGTGGCTCAGCTGTACAAACTCTCGCCTCATTTGTGAGTGGTTTCGAATTTTGAATTCGTTGGCGGCGGCGGGGCGGCGGAGGTGGCGTGGCGTTAGCTATTTCTTTCAAATTCCGAGTTTATTTTATTCTGTGTATTTGTCAAGAACGCGCATAGCTTCATGGTTCGGTTTTATGTGTACCGGATGATAGTAAAAGTGTGGAGAGATGTCAGCGTCCTTGTAAGCTACTTCATGCTCTCGTAAGCTACTTGTATAATATACTATAGAGAGCGTACCTATTTATTATTTCGAGAATGTGTTGTAGAACCGTATAGCATCTGGCATTTTTGGTCGGCGCCATCTCACGGCTTGATTGTGAATCTTTTTTCTCTCTCTTTAGCGCTAAGTGCGTAAGCGGACATCGATTATACATGCAGCTGTGGCTAGGTGTCGCCATCGCCACACTAGTAAAATTGGTAGGTATGCCTTTTCCTTACCTCAGTGGTGGTAAAATAAAAATCCACCAGGACTGATTCACCGCACTGGCAAAAGGCCGAAGAGATGACGACCGTTAGAGTAACCGTGTCCTAAACTGGCGGCCATAGACAGGAAAAAGGAGTGGAGGACCACCCACCAGGTGGGACGACGATATCAATTACCTACGTCGACGAAAAGCAGTGGTTCCGTACAGCTAAAGTTCGGTAAACTGGGGGGAAATTGGAGAGGCGTATATCCAATCCAGTAGTGAGCGCATACAACCTGACTGACGTAACTGACTGAAGGTCGTGACTAACGTTGTCGGTCGCTCTACCAGTACTATCGTTATCGGACGGTATATTTATCGATATCGTTGTGTGTGAAAGTAACTGACATACATTTCGGCTACAGCATTTGACGTGTAAATATCTCTTACGAATTTCTAGAACGAGTCGCGAAAATTCGCGCGCAAACACCACAAACCTCCAAAGAATTCAAATGTATAGACGTCGTCGCTCAGGTTCAAATAGATTGTTTAAATTATGTGCATGCAGACAAAATGAAATTTCTATCGCTGTCACACTTGTGAAGTGAACTCACCCTTATTTGTCTGATGGGTGGATGATACTCGTATATATCGCTACCATGCAAAATGTCAGATTCAGAGTTGGCAAAGGCAAGACGTTTTTAATTGAACACGGGCGGACAATACATACACATAATTCTACTTGGGTTAGGTCAGTTTTTCTTATGAAAACCAGTATGTGTGGCTGTGCCGAGGGAATAGAGGTACCCGAAACCGTCAAATCATCTCACCTCGCGTAACCGTACGTACTCCGCGAGACACCATACCAGCAGATTTGCGGACTATAGAAGCGCTAACCACCTTGATAATACGAGTATGACGTTTGAAGACTCCCAGGTTAGAAGTATAAGGAAACACACTCGCCCGTAGACAACTCCACATCCTGGTGGCGAGACTGAGGAACAATTTTGAGAAACAATGGGTGTTCATAAGCCCAATGTGAACAACAAAAGGTTGTTCAGTTTCTCTAAGACGAGTGCTGCATTACTGGATGGCAACGATTAAGGGATGTTAGGTACAAGCGTGTTTATGTGGGTATAAATTGCACGGACACGTTTTGGGTTTAACTTTTTTGGATTATGCCTAAAACTGAATCTGTATGAGAAACTGATTTTTTTTTCGGCCTGTAACTTTTTAGTTACAGGCCGAAAAGTTTGGAAATGTCAAATTTTTTTAAAATATCGGCACTTTTTATTAAGGAAGTGAAAAACTGTTCAGTGTCAGGTCTTGGATCATAGAATATGGAATATAACGTTTTGGGTACTAACACCATTTAGGCAAATCAAAATATTGAAAAAAAATGTTTTTTAAAATCACAACTAGCAATTATAACGCACAACACCGTGTATATGCAATGTATGACAACGGCAGTTCCATTGTTTTGACTTCTTTGTACGTCGCAATAGTCGGTAATGAGAATGACAAAGAGTAACATCTAGCGGCTTTCGGAATCTGTTTTGACGCAAATTTCCTCTGAGATACGCAACCTGCTTTGTCGGCAAAACTACTTTTGGAAAAAAAACAAACAGAGGACAGGCTTTCCATCTTATTTGAGTTCTTTTGGGACGACTTTGGTAGTCAGCCTAGGTGTGAAAGACCTGGTATTTATACTTTCTACGACTAGGTATTTCAACTTGCACTTTTCCCCATACAATGACTGTAACATAAAGTTATTCCTAGCCTTAGGGCTATGAATAACTTTATGTTACAGTCATGCATGGAGGTGAAATGCCGGCCTTTAGAACCGATTACGCAAACACATACTTAAGTATCTTTAAAGGCCCGTTAATCGGCCCATCCGATTTGAGATCAATGGCACAGACAGACACACAGACAGACATACAGACAGACGGAGGCTTCAAACTTTATAGGACCTTTTTTTATTTATTTTTTATTGGAAGAACGGAAGGCGCGCGCTAGACTAACGCAGAGGTGTAGTCCGAGGGCGCCCACGGGCATTCGGATATTTACGGGGGCTGCGAATACCATGTCGGCCGGCTAGGTGCACCTTCACATTATGTTTGAAGGATCCCAGACTGTACGTTAGAGGAAAGGATGTAGGTGGGAGTGCATTCCACATGTTGGCAACCCTGTAAATAAAAGATCGCCATTCGTCGGGGGTTAAAAATACACTTTATTGTACTGAGTACCACAGACTTGAATATCATTATCGAACTGCTTCCCGCGTCTCCTCCACTCGGGCTCATTTGGTTAAATTATGTCGTGATGAGCAGTGCTAACATTTAAGAATTACATTATTGATCTTATCATCATAGCGCACAAAAGTGTACAAAAGGTGGAATTAATGCCTAGAGGCATTTTCTACCAGATATGCCTGGAACTATTGTGGTTAAGGTTGATGAGTAGTGCGGAATTAACTAAGATTCTAATGATAATAATTAATATATTTATATACTTAATATAGTGAGCTTATTATAGCTTACAGCACCATGTACAGAACTACACTACAACCCCTCTCTATCGAAGTTTGCATCTCACCCACTGAACCTCCAAGTAGAGAAACTCTCAAGTAACCGTATTTATTACCTACCCCTATCCCCGTGATCACGTCCGTGTGGTGCAAAATGAAGATTGGTAGACACCCGCTTATTGCAGACCTCTACAAATTAACGTCTTCTTCTCCCCTACACACGGCGGCGCGGCGGAACTCTTGCTAGCACAGCACAACCACGACACGAGTGGTGGCAACACTGCAGGTCAACCGATACATACACGTTGAAATTATAGGGTTGTATGTATGCATATATATATTCCAAAGAGTTTGTATTACGTCGCTGCGACGTAATACAAACTCTTTGATATATTCTTTATTGAACACAAATTTATACAAATTTGGCGCAATAGGTGAGCTTAATGCCGTAAGTCATTCTATACTAACCTAACCTTTGGGATGTGGGAGAAGTACATTTAGGCGAACAAGAATAGTTTGTGAAAGAGTTGGTTACCTTCCTTGGTTAAAAACAGTAACAAAAATAATATTCCATGTGCATAATCTTATTAGTAGTATAATATTATTTAAAATAAGTACGTACCATATCAGTCCGGTACTTTGGTCTTATGTGCAAACAAATTATGTCCAGTTCAGTGTAGCCGAAATGAAATGAAGGGAAGCACTAACATGTCACCTAGTTCACCCGGTGTTATGGGCTGACATCACGAATGTTGTGGGTGATGTAGACAACCGCGTCAGTTTCCATAAAAAAAATTTATCTAACGATGAAAACGTGTCACTAGGTACCTAAATAGTTGATTATTTGAAGTAGCTATGCCCTTTATACTTCTGAAAACTCTGAAAAGTGAAAACGTGCAAATTTACTGTCGGACTGCCACCTATCCAAACTTTGACCGCGCCCTCGTAGAAAATACTATTACATGTGAGCAAAGCAGCGCAAACGGAACCATCGGCACGTCAAATATAGTTTGGCTGGTTTCTTTAATTATGTGCACTGAGGAAATTTTTGTTACTAAACTGTTTAGTAAAGTCGTTTATTACTCAAATTTGGTACGTACTAAATAAAGTTACATAAACCGTTTTAGTTGCGGCAACTAACCCCAATAATTAGTAAAACCCTCTTTTGTAACCAAAACTACCGAAGTTCAGCTATATATGAAAAGACTATTTAGCTGTTATTTAACTAACAGTTTTTCTTTAACAAGCAGTTAAATAGGAAGCAAGCAAACTGATTTACTAAACTCGGTTTAGTTGTGGTAACTGCTAGTTTTGTAGTCACCACAGCAACTAAACTGTTTTGTAACATATTACACAATATTTAGTTACTAACTGACTAACCGTTTTTTTCAGTGTGCCCGCCAAGAAGGATAATCCCGAAAATCTTGCTGTTTGTTTTGTTAAAGGTAAACCTGTACTGAACAATACCTACCGAAAGTTTTTCCAACTAATTATTGTCGTCCATCGCGAAGTTAAAACTTCTAAGTACAGAAACTTTGCACCTACCATCCCTGAAGGACTTACAGCTAAAGGGGGTTGTACTCTTAACTTCTCTTTCATTACTTTTTTTAAAGGACCCGCGGGCCCGGTGTCCTGCGCGCCGCGGGTCCAACTCTGAAGACTTTGAATATTATAATTAGGGTTCAGTACCCATACGGAAGCCTATGCAGTATAGGTATTATAAATTAAACATTTAATCCAACCACTAGGAATTGTTTAATCTCGTACGAATGCTGAATAAGTCCGGATTCTACATACATTCGGAAGACGTCGAAGAGCTGAGTTAGATAGAGTTGGAGTAGAACCGAAGAATTTTGAGCGATAAATTCGTCGCGAGACGACGAGCATTCGAATGGTTTCTCCGTTAGTGTTCTGAGATGGTGCCCGATTCACACTGGGCTGTGCTATTGGACCATTAATATTACTACTCATCTGACATATTCAGTTTTAATACCTGTTTGTATATCTTCATCAATCAGGGCAGATGGATGGGTTTTTGAACACACGATTCACCATTTCGAAACACTTTTCAGCACCACAAAAAAGGTTGAAAATACACGTTACTTGTATAGGGATCCCCTGATTTGTTTTGTAAATTTTCTATTTTTGAAGTGAAAACTTCTTTAGCGGCGCTTGACACTGTTTTAGATGGGTAAAAAATGTTAAACTCGCGTCAGATCTCCCGTCAGATTCGTAGCCTGATCGAAAAAGCGTAAGATTCGAAACTTCTTTAGCGGCGCTTGGCACTTTTTTTAGATGGGTAAAAAATGTTAAACTCGCGTCAGATCCGTAGCCTGATCGAAAAAGCGTAAGATTCGTTGAAATTATGGATGAAAGTTGATTTTTCTGAGAAATAAACTTTTTGATGTAAAATAATTATAATAGTTCTGTAGTGTTAAATTTTTTATGTAATATAAATTGTCATGTTATAAATGATAGTACTTTTATACTGATAAATAAAACAATTCGTGCGAAATTATTCCCTAACCATTCCAAAATATTCAAAAATGCACAACGTTGATGTTTAAGTTTTCACTTCTGCCGGCACTCCCGGAGTGCAACCTTTTTATTGTTTGTTTTTATATCCGCCATAATAATAAATATTCTGTGAAAATATCAACCGGCTAGCTAATTATGGTTCCACAGATAGGTACGGCAGTAGAACAGACGGATAGACATACGCATAGACTTAGTAATACTAGTCATGTCTGGGATTGTGGAAAGTAAGAAGATTTAAGTCATAAAATTATATATAACTTCTCAATCAAAATTTTAAATATAGGGGTTTTCAGTGTAGTGTGAATGCGACCCAGTGAGGTGTCTGCCGTTGCCGAAGCGAGAAGGATTTAGAGTTGATCCGTCCGACTCGGCCGGAGTTCCGGCTTCAGTTAATTACGTGAATCGAAGGCGAGTACGTGGCATTGATGCGGGAGCCGATAACTACATCCTGAGAGCTCCTGCGCCGTAGTAAGCCTTTGAAGTTATCCGGCTCGAAGGACCATAGAGACCTAATAGGTTTACTTTACGGTCATCGAGAAGCTATCTGCAAGCTAGCGTGTTTGATCTAAGTAGTGTATAATTGGGCTGTTTGATTCACCTCGTCAGAAACATCGAGCTGCTCAATCATAATCGCATTCGCTTCGCTCATACTCATGATTCAAACAGCTCGATCTGTCTGTCGAGGTGAAATCAAACAGCCCAATTATAAACTACGTCTGCGATGCAGGTGCAGATCGTTTGCATTGCAGAGCTCTTTGAGCGTTAAAATCGCTTTTTGATCGGTAAACTGAATGCCGGTTAAAATCGCTTTTTGATCGGTAAACTGAATGCCGATGGCAGAATGGTAATGTTTAGGTGCTAAATAGATTACAGTTTTCACAGCAATCAATATGAAGATACGATGCGATGGTTTCCCGTTTATAAATCGCTTTTTGATCGGTAAACTGAATGCCGGTTAAAATCGCTTTTTGATCGGTAAACTGAATGCCGATGGCAGAATGGTAATGTTTAGGTGCTAAATAGATTACAGTTTTCACAGCAATCGATATGAAGATACGATGCGATGGTTTCCCGTTTATAAATCGCTTTTTGATCGGTAAACTGAATGCCGGTTAAAATCGCTTTTTGATCGGTAAACTGAATGCCGATGGCAGAATGGTAATGTTTAGGTGCTAAATAGATTACAGTTTTCACAGCAATCAATATGAAGATACGATGCGATGGTTTCCCGTTTATAAATCGCTTTTTGATCGGTAAACTGAATGCCGGTTAAAATCGCTTTTTGATCGGCAAACTGAATGCCGATGGCAGAATGGTAATGTTTAGGTGCTAAATAGATTACAGTTTTCACAGCAACCGATATGAAGATACGATGCGATGGTTTCCCGTTTATAAATCGCTTTTTGATCGGTAAACTGAATGCCGGTTAAAATCGCTTTTTGATCGGTAAACTGAATGCCGATGGCAGAATGGTAATGTTTAGGTGCTAAATAGATTACAGTTTTCACAGCAAATCAATATGAAGATACGATGCGATGGTTTCCCGTTTATAAATCGCTTTTTGATCGGTAAACTGAATGCCGGTTAAAATCGCTTTTTGATCGGTAAACTGAATGCCGATGGCAGAATGGTAATGTTTAGGTGCTAAATAGATTACAGTTTTCACAGCAATCGATATGAAGATACGATGCGATGGTTTCCCGTTTATAAATCGCTTTTTGATCGGTAAACTGAATGCCGGTTAAAATCGCTTTTTGATCGGTAAACTGAATGCCGATGGCAGAATGGTAATGTTTAGGTGCTAAATAGATTACAGTTTTCACAGCAATCAATATGAAGATACGATGCGATGGTTTCCCGTTTATAAATCGCTTTTTGATCGGTAAACTGAATGCCGGTTAAAATCGCTTTTTGATCGGCAAACTGAATGCCGATGGCAGAATGGTAATGTTTAGGTGCTAAATAGATTACAGTTTTCACAGCAACCGATATGAAGATACGATGCGATGGTTTCCCGTTTATAAATCGCTTTTTGATCGGTAAACTGAATGCCGGTTAAAATCGCTTTTTGATCGGTAAACTGAATGCCGATGGCAGAATGGTAATGTTTAGGTGCTAAATAGATTACAGTTTTCACAGCAATCAATATGAAGATACGATGCGATGGTTTCCCGTTTATAAATCGCTTTTTGATCGGTAAACTGAATGCCGGTTAAAATCGCTTTTTGATCGGCAAACTGAATGCCGATGGCAGAATGGTAATGTTTAGGTGCTAAATAGATTACAGTTTTCACAGCAACCGATATGAAGATACGATGCGATGGTTTCCCGTTTATAAATCGCTTTTTGATCGGTAAACTGAATGCCGGTTAAAATCGCTTTTTGATCGGTAAACTGAATGCCGATGGCAGAATGGTAATGTTTAGGTGCTAAATAGATTACAGTTTTCACAGCAAATCAATATGAAGATACGATGCGATGGTTTCCCGTTTATAAATCGCTTTTTGATCGGTAAACTGAATGCCGGTTAAAATCGTTAAAACTGCTGTAGGTAGAATGGCGATCGTTTGAGTCCAGCTCCATTTTTATAATGTTTGAGATATAAACCATGTCCTATAGCGATGGATTCCATGGCGCTATTATGACGATGTGCTTCTTTCAAATCTTCTCTAGCTATTTTGTAATCATTCACGGCTTTAGCGATTCCAGCAGCCCCTCCAGCCAAGCTGCCTAAAGCAGATAGGCCTGCAAAAATTGGTATAAGCGGTAATATACCACCTGTTTTTGGAATTGGTATTACTCTAGGCAATGGAATGCATGCATTCCTCGGAATAATCTTTTTTGCAAAAGCAAGCGCCCGACGAATAACAGTTTTATTGCTTTTGGATTTAATTTTTCCTAATTTAGTCTTAATTTTTTTTATCGCTGTCTTAAACGTTTTTATTTTTTTCTTTACACCGGCCCCCGCTTTCACTTTCGCCTTCATAATATTTTTCACCAGCCATGAAGCGATTTTTTCTCCTCTCCCTGCATCAGCACACTTTGAACGTTTCCCCGCTCTATCCATCAATTTTAAATCAGCTATACGTCTAACGCCCAAATTTTTTGATTTCATATATTCTATATCGTGTTCTTGACAGTAATCGTCCAATTGATTAACCCCCGTATCACCTCGCTGCAGTCTTTTATTTAAACGTGTCCCCGGGCCGCAATAATTATAGCCAGGCAGATGAATTTCAAAAGGTAAATTATTTATCAATGTATCGACTATTCCCTCCCCTTTCATCACTTAACATCAAATGAAGGTTTTAGCAAGCGTTTCAAGTTTTTTATAACTAATTATACCTTGTTATCAGCATCTATCCAGCTATTTTCAGACGCGGGAAGACCCAGCCATTTTACAAACACTTTTCCCCCATTTCTTTTTAAAACTTTTTCAACCAGGTAAATATCTGGATATCTTGTTTTCATCAGTTCTTGCTCATAAAAACATCCTGATATAATTTGGCCGTGCATATCGCTTAATATATACGAGGCAGGCCTCACTGTTTTTATTTTAGCTATTTTAAACAGTTCAGTTGACCAATTCGGATTATATCCCTTGGCAAAAGCTCCTTTGTATTTGCTTATACGGACATGATCACCTATTTTAAATTTCGGGGGTAGCAGCGCGTTTGCATATTTTTTTCTACTTTTTTCAATATTTGCATGAACAGCAGCCGCGTTATAATTGCTCACATTTGCAGGTTTAAAACGCGTGGTGCTGTGCACTGTATTATTGTAATTAGTCATTATATTTGCAAGTGGTTTTCCAACCCATTTATAGTTACCATGATTTTATAATTTCCTCTTTGATGGATTTATTTTTATTAATATTTATCATGATAATTGTTATAAAAATTAAAAGACAACCTATTACCATTAAAATTTAAGTATTAATGAGCTTTGACTCTTCCCTAGAGACATTTTTTAAAGATTTTATTCGCTGGAAAGATATTCATCAAAATTTTTTCTATACCGCCCATTACTCTTTTCACAATCCTTATTAATTACCAAGAAATTATAGGGCTCACTCCAAATTCTCGCCGCAATATGACGGAAATCATTAAACGACATATCGCTATTAACATGCTCATCGTAAACATGTTTCAGATTTACATCATCCTGCCGAAAAAGTATAATCAAATTAGCATTATCCCTCACAAGCTGCTTCGGTATCTTCGAGTATGTTTGAGTCAAGTAAAAACAGTCGATAAATGCATGTCTTCCCATCGAAAAGAAATCGCGAATATTATCCTGCTTTTCACACGCAATATCGTCAAAAATAAAAATGGAATCCGGCAATGTTTCCAGGAGTGATATAACTTTTTCATTATCATTAAATTTTTCAAATCTTACTTCAGGTATATTTTCGAAAACTTTGCTAAGGAAAAGGTATTTCGGTTGGAATATTGTTTTTGAGTAAAGATAAATGTTTCTATATTTTAACCCATTCTCGTGTAATAAGAGTGCTAAAATCAGGTTTGTTTTCCCGGAATTACTGGCTCCGCATACTAAAGATCTTATACTATTCGGTAGAAGACTGCAATGCCTCGGCGCTGAATTTTCACTTTCACCGCAGCGATAAGCGAAATTTAAATCTAATAATATAGGTTGTTTTACAAATTTCATGACCGCTATACTCCTAATATAATTCCTTACTCAGCTGCTGAATGCGCATATATGATTATCTTCAGCAAAGCCACCCCCCTTTTATAAATTCCGGCTGTATGAAAAAAAAAACGTTTTACATGCAATATAATCTAAAAAAGGGATGTATGCCTAATTAACGCTTTACTATGCGCGAATTTGACATCCGCAATGCTTTCAGCGATGCGTGTCTAGCAAGCTCGTGCACACCACTGTAGGTACTAATCGATGAAAAATAAAAAAAATTCATGTTGCGACAGGCTTAACTTGAAATATTTTTCGATAGCACGAATTTGACATCTGCAATGATTTCAGCGAAACGTGTCTAGCAAGCTCGCCCATGTATCTGCAGGTGCTACTCGATGAAAAAAAAAACATGTTAGAACAGGTTTTACTTGAAATATTGATGAAATTATCATGGCTGCAGCGATGCGAACTCCTCCGCTCTCGCGGCACTTCAGCTTTACATTTCGAATACTTCACACGCCTGCATCATGTCGGTAAGCCTCATATTATAATAATAACTATTTCCATGTTTCACTATGGTGATAAAGGAAGAATAAATAAATAAATAAATAATAACTATTTTCATGTTTTCCAGCATTACATCAAATCAGCATTACATAAAATAATGTTTAATTGTTTTTTTCAGATTCGCGATCAGGAAGCCATGACATATCGCGATGCAAGTTCAAAACCTCTCATACTTCAAACTTATAATGATATTTTAAAAAACGAGCGGAGCGCCGGATGTCTCAAGAGTTATGGGATAGACGAAACAGGCGTTTTCAAAAATGCGAGCCAGTCCACTAGTCAAGGACGGGGAAAAAAGAAGATGCAAGCTGCCGTTAAACAACAGCCGTCATCATACATAATAACACCGCAGCAGGCTCGGGGACACCATCTAATAAAAATTCAGATGTATGATTTAGTAGGGAGCGAAGCTTCTGAAGTTCTAACAGTGCAGTCTCAGTACGTGGTTGTTGAAAGCGGTTATAATGAAATTATGGATTTAACTCAAAATATTTTAAGAAAGATATCCCGAGAATGTACATTTTCCACGCTGTAGTGTTAGCATAATATCGTAAGGTTTATTGTTTATTTTTATTTTTATAAATAAATTAAACATGAAATTTAAAGAATAAATAAATGTATATGTAAGCTACTTCTTGAGTTTTAATTTCTCAGCAAATTTACGATTTAAATTCAAGTAAAAAAAAAACATTATGCATAAATCTATTCTCATTTGAAAGTAGTCATATTACGAGAATAATTTTGTATTTACATAATATTAATAATATAATAATACGCTTACACCGCTTAATATGCGGCGAGGATGGGTTTACCGCCTTAGTAAATTTTTCCCAGCCAACATACATTATGCTCAATAAATATATGTGCAATAACATGCATATATGCACATACCGCATGCAGTATCTCTACAGGCTTTTTTTTATTGACAGACAGGCATACAGGCAGGCAGGCAGTGAGGTGTTTTTTGTAAGCACTCCTTTATTCCTTTTAATGTGCGGAACCCTAAAATTTCATATAGAGCGGTCGCATAGATGTATTTTTACGAATTAACACCGCCGCCGGGCATTGAAGTTTCGAATTTCACTCGGCGCGCCACAGCGCCTTGCTTTGTACAAAGCCGCCTGCGAAGCAATATTATTTCAATTCCCGTGAAAATGCTGATTCGCCTGACTGCATTATTCTGTAAAGACATGCTCACACACGGTTTTGATGATGAAATATGGAAGACGGGCGGATCGTTGCATACAAACATTGTATTTACTGTAAGATTTCAGTCCCTATGTGAATCTGGCTTTATGCGTTGGTTTTTGTATAAATTTGACGTCGCGCTAGTACCGGGCATCATTCAGTTGAGCAGTAAGCAGTAAGTACAAGTGCCTAGTGAAAAGTGGAAAGTGAACAAGTAAGTGCCTGCCCCGCCTTCGCCGAGACTCAAGGAACTCGACTGGTAAGTTTTATCTCTTCATAACTAGGGCAATTTTTACTTGTTATTCTCAGACTCTTTGCACTGTTTTTAATTGAAAAAATACTTTGAAATTTCAAATAAAACACTTGATCAATTCCCGTCTGTTTTCCAATTTTTAAGCATCACAATTTCAAATACTTGTAAAAATTTCATGCATGTTTAAACTCTGCTCTGTCTCATGTTTTTAAGCGATGTAATGATTGATTGACTCTTGCGCTCGTTCAAATACTTGCAAATTTTCTTTTCTTTGAAACTTTGTAAATAATTATGCTATAAAACTTGTCCTCCCCGCTTGTTTCAGATCGGAGCGTCGGAGAGAAATCAAGCGGTCTCGAGAAATCCTTCAGCACGGCGCTGTGCACAGCAGATACAGTCATGTAAGTAAGTAGAAGTATTTTACAATATCTAGAAAACATTATCTTTTTCTTCAACGCCGCGCATGTTTTGAAGTGAACTCACGTAACTGTCACGCTCAGCATTTCCGCCGCGCAGTCCTACGGACAGCTTTTTTTATTCTAAACCACTGCAGCTATTATTTCTTCTTTACAGGAGCAAGAAAGCCAGCCTGCCTAGCCTCTTATCTTCCGATGACGTTGCAGCACCGTCGTCTCTGATACCTGACCGGAAGAAAAAGAGAACTCCAGCTGCCCGGCCGTCAGCGTCTAGCAAGAAATCGCGATCCAATCCTCTCCCAAGTTCTACACACTCGTCCGGCGAGGAAGACATCGTGCGGCCCTCGAAGAAGCGCTCCCCATCGCATGGTGAGGTTGCTAATAACAAGCTTGCGTATCAGCTATTCGGTACCGATAGCGAGGATGGCGGTGAGAAACAGGAGCGACCAAAAATATTGCTCGCTAATTCTTTAAGCCGTCGGTCATCGTGCGGATACTCGAAGCATGAGCTGACTGTTAAGGACGGCGAATACTATGTAGAATTAAAAATTTACAACTCGAAAGACATTGCTATGGTGAGGCCTGCCGACCGCTGGAGGCATGCCCTCATAACGCTGCGCGAGAATTTAGCCGAAAATTCCACTGGGTGGTCCCACCTGCAGTCGTTTGTAAAAGAAGAGAAAAAATTTTATGATAAGAAGCAGTAATTAAGAAATTTATAATATTGAGGAAGCAGTTTAGGGATTACTTTTAATAATGTACTGTGAAAAATGTAATGTTAGCGTTCACAAATCCTATTTTCATGCTCATAAGAGAAGCAATTTACATAAAACGAATAGTCTATTGAGCACCGAATTTGGTAATGTGAGACTGATCGCGTCAGCTTTTAAAAAAAGAGTATGCAGTTACCGTATACAACCATCGCAAAAACTTATCACGCCTGAGGCATTCTTGAAGCAAGTAAAATCAGAAGTAAAAACTCTTATAGAAATACACTTAGAGAAGCATACATCGCTTAAAGTAAATTTGGAATTCTTTGCTCATTTTACTCTACCTCAAAACGATGAAACCGAGTTGAAATCATTTAATACGCGGTATGAGGCTATACTGAGAGGTACTAACATCGCGATATTTTACAAGCATGCTGTAGAACGTTTAATTCACAAAAGTTCTGAATTTGAACATCGAGATAGCGGATGGACACTTAAAAATGTTGCGTACCTTGAGCTAAACATTAATAGATATAATCCTTTGAGGGCTGGATCGTACATTCCCTTGCCGCCAGCTCTTCGACGCAATAAAAGTTGTTTAAATATTCAAAATAGCGATAAATACTGCTTTGCGTGGTGTATCACAGCGCATTTACATCCTGCTTCCAGAAACCCACACAGAGTTAATTCATATCCGCACTTTTCCACAGTGCTTAACACATATAATCTAAATTTCCCGCCCAGTTTTGAAGATATAACATTTTTTGAAAATAGCAATCCATGCATTAGCGTGAATGTGTACGGGTTAGCCTCAAATTCTAATGTAAACGGGCCTCTATACAGGACTCAAAACAGAAAATACAATCATATAAATTTATTGTTCATACAGAAGGGCGGGAAGTCGCATTACTGCCTGATCACAAATCTCGGTCTTTTGGTTCAAAAACAAATATCAAAGCATCATGGGAAATCCTTTCTTTGTGAAGATTGCTTGCTTACTTTTACCAGTGAAAATAAATTTAATGGGCATGACTGCTCTCGAGTGCGAACCATATTGCCCGCAAAAGACACTTTCTTAGAATTTCATAATCGGGAAAAAATGCAGAGAGTTCCATTCGTTATTTACGCTGACTTTGAAAGTATACTGAAGCCGTGTTTAGACGAGAGTCGGGATACAGAAAAGACATGTTATGCTACAATACACGAGCCTAGTTGTTTTGCATTTTATATATGCTCAGCTTTAAAACCTGAATTAAATAAACTAGTCCAGTATCGAGGGCGCGATTGCGTGAAAAAATTCGTGAAAATGCTTACAAAAGAAGTTCTTCAACTTGACGGTATATTACATACAGCCACGCCTATGAAGACCTTGAACTCAGAGCAGGAAAAGCTTTTAGCGGAAGCAGAAAAATGTCATATATGCGGGGATTATTTATTCGGTGACATAGTAGCGGATCATGATCATATGACTGGGGAGCTAAGAGGCCCAGCTCATTCGAGCTGCAATTTATCATTTAAAAAATGCTCGTTTGTACCTGTATTCTTCCATAATTTGACTGGTTACGACAGCCATTTATTTATCAAAGAGTTAGGCAGCACGCCAGGTGTTATAAAAATTATACCTAAAAATAAAGAAAATTATATATCATTTACTAAATACATCCCTCTAAGCAAAGATCATTTCGCGCAGATAAAATTTGTTGATTCGTTCAAATTTTTAAATTCTAGTCTTGAAAAACTCGCTCAGAGTCTTAACGATACAGATTTTACACATTTGAAGTCGTTCTTTCCCGAGCGCGAACTTTTCAACTTGATACGCCGTAAAGGAGTGTTCCCATACGACTATGTTGATTCCTGGGGTAAATATGATGAAATCGAGTTACCGTTAAAAGATAGTTTTTACAACGCGCTCACTTCGGCTGATATATCGCAAAGCGATTATGAGCATGCTGTAAATGTTTGGAGACAATTTAGAGTTAAAAGTTTGGGTCAATATACAGAACTTTACTTAAAAAGCGATGTTCTGTTATTGTGCGATATATTTGAAAACTTTAGGAATATGAGCTTAAAACATTACAAGCTCGATCCGGCTTATTATGTAACCTCGCCGGGGCTGAGCTGGGATGCGATGCTACTTCACACTAAAGTCAAACTTGAATTGATCTCTGATATAGAGATTTATCAATTTTTCGAGAAAGGTGTTCGAGGAGGATTGGCTCAGGTCTCTTTGCGATATTGTAAACCTAATAACAAGTATCTGCCTGATCATGACGAGTCATTACCCTCAAGTTTTTGCATATATCTCGATTCAAATAACTTATATGGCTTTTCCATGATGAGGAAAATGCCGGTGTCCCAATTTTCATTTTTAACCGCTAATGAAATCGCGAGCTTGGACATTCGCTCGGTCCCCGATAACAGCGACATTGGCTATGTTTTGAAGGTTGATTTGAAATAACCGGCATATTTGCACGACGATCATTCGGATTTACCTTTCGCGCCTGAAAAACTTACACCGCCTGGCGGCGCTAACTCGAAACTCATAGCAAGTTTATATCACAAACATAACTATGTTATTCATTACATCCACTTAAAGACATGTCTGAATAATGGTTTGATATTGAAAAAAGTGCATAGAGCACTCGTTTTCAAGCAGGATGACTTTCTGAAAAAGTATATTGAACTTAACACTTCTTTGCGCACGGTTGCCAAGTCAGAATTTGAAAAGGATAATTTTAAAAAAATGAATAACGCTATCTTCGGAAAAACAATCGAAAACAAACGTAAGCAAGCTAATGTGAAATTAGTGAACTCGTGGAGAGACGATCGTAATATAACGAACAAGATTTTAAGCGCTGAAAAACTCGTATGCATGCCTAACTTCAAAAGCATTTCGATATTTTCAGAAAATCTAGCAGCGGTTCAATTGCATCCTGAAGAAATTGTTTTGGACAGGCCAATTTACATCGGTTTTACCGTATTAGAACTTTCGAAAGCCCATCTATACAATTTTCATTACTCTGTAATGAAGCGAAAGTTCAGTAAAAATATAAAATTATGTTATACTGATACGGACAGTTTACTTTACCATGTGTTTACTGATGACATATACAGAGATATAAAAGACGATATTTCAAATTTTGATACAAGCAACTTTGCCTGCAATAATATTTACGGTATACCTAGAGTAAATATGAAAGTTCCCGGTCTCTTCAAAGACGAAATGGGAGGTGTGGTTATATCAGAGTTCATAGGACTTCGCGCTAAACTGTACTGCATAAAAACATCGGATTCATCTATAAAGAAAGCAAAAGGTATATCCGGATCTGTTACCAAGCAATTACGCAGCGATGAATACAAACACGCTCTTGACAGCGGCGCGATAGTTCGGCGTAAAATGCATACTATTCGATCGGTTAATCACAATGTATTCACACAGGAAATCTTTAAATCGGTGCTCGATAGATCTGATGATAAGCGGCGATTGTTGAAAAGAAGCTATAAAACTTTGCCATGGGGGCATTATAAATTGTAATTGCGTCTTAAAAATAATTAATTTACGTGTTTGCGTGTTTGATCTGCTGTTTTTTTATACTTTTTATAAGCTAAGTACTTGCCCTATGAAGGCATTATAATTGTAACCGTATCTTATAATTAATCCAAGTGTTTTTATGATGCTGTTCATGTAATAGAATAAATAAAATATTCTTGTTTGCTAATAAACATGTTTTATTTTAATTAGACCTCCATTACTATACGTGTTCATGATATAAAACTTGGCAAAAATATAGCCTCCTACGAGAATTTCAGGGAAATAGGAAAGATTTCATAATATAGTCTGGTTGTGGAGGGCTTGATGAATTTCCTGCTTGATGGGGTATTTGAGTATGTATGTACAATAGCTCGCATGCAAACGATAAAGAGATTCATTACATGAAATTTAATAGTGCTCCACGGGCGGGTGGGCTTTAGACAAAGCGAGAATTGCTTGAAATACTTAGAATATAAAAAAATATTGCATACAATATTTTATAAAGCATGCATGCCTTACTTACAGCGTCTCTAAAAAAAAAAAATTGCAAACATTTATAATCGCTATATGCAGCTCATCGGCATTCAGTCTTATCAATACATGAATATCAGCAGGTAAATTGAGTTTTATCGATTTGAAGTTAACAGAATTTAACCTCGACTTTATTCAAATAATCAGCATAGTTGCCCGCAGCGATACAGTAGAATTGGGTTATCTAATTCACCTCGGCAGAAACATCTTGGTGTTCAGGATAATGAGCATGAGCGAAGCGATGCGAGTTAGACTGAACGGCATGATGTTTGTCGAGGTGAATTAGATAGCCCAATTCTACACTACTGATCTATTTTCGTTCAATTTCTTGTAAATGTTGTTTGATATTTTGTATTTTAGATATTCTGAGAAGGAACTTAATATTGTTACGTTACATAAATCCGACAATAATTAAGGTACCGTGTGGGGCCGGTACTTAAAAAGAATAGCCCCACTGCATCTCTCCCCATGCATGTCGTAAAAGGCGACTAAGGGATAAGGACAAGATGCCGTGTTAAAGGGCGACAGGGTCGCCACCTCTCACCTTGGCACGGTACTTCCACCGAGTCATGCAGCAGGTGGGTCTTCGTACCTTTCTTGCTGCTTGATCGATTGAATCTTGTTCGGATACTTTGCGAAACGCGGTGGTCACTGTAATTTACCAGAGTTCTTGCAGCACAACACCGATTACTCTGCTTACCCCGATTGTCGGGATTCAGTGTGTGTGATATATATGTATGTATGTAATTAAGGTAAATATTTGGTAATATTATAAGTGCGTAAGAAATAAATAATAGGAACTTACTCAATACATAACTTGGAAGTTTCCTTAAATTAACTTGACGAAGCAAATAATAGGTGCTATGATTTTTCTATTTCATTCTTTGTACGAAACAAAATAACAACAGGTCTAACATCGCTTGACCAGACAACAGTAGCGCGAACAAAGCGCGCTGATTGGAAACTAGCCGGCTATTTTGAATGGAATGGAGGTCCACTCAAAATAAAAAAAATCACACAAAACCAAAACCAATCCCTGCCCAACACAATGCTTTCAGTGCTTTCAGCCAAAACAATTCAAAAATATTGACGGACCATCAACGCGTCAGGTAGGTGAAAAAACATAACTTTTTGTGCCTCGACGTTTGCTGTATGTATGTATGTTTGAGGTAAACTCCGGAATCACTGAACGGATTTTGATGCGGTGTGAACAAATGTAAAGAGTAGTTCTTGAGGTTCACTATAGGCTCATATAACACCATGCTAAAAAAATCTTAGGGCTAAGCAGTATCAAAGAAAGTATAGTTTACGAAGTAACTATTACTTAATCTGTGGTGTAGTATTACGGAATGTAGTGTCGAATGGCAGTAATAGATAGCGTTAGCAGTTCCACTGTGTTGCGTTACAATATGATAATTGCAGTTTTGAGTTACTAGCATCCATAGTGGGGAATAAAACAAAACAATAAACAGAAGAATTTCCTATGTCGTAGAAATAGTGGCTACCTCCTATTAAAATTTTCCTTAGGCTTTGTTTTTAGTTATGGTAAATTCCTGATATTGTATAGGTTTACAATTCATTTCCAAAATACCATCCCACATTGCCGTAATCAGCTTTTTAGGGTTCCGTAGCCAGCGGTGCTGGCAGGGACTCTTATGAAATCGGTCAGGCGGTCTGTCCGTCCGTCCGTCTGATCGTCACACGCGCTGTCTGAGGTTATTACTCCGGAACGTAAAGTTCAATAAATATAAACATAAACTATAAATTACATAATTTAGTCCTTACGACGTGAAAACTATTTTGAAGTTTATATCACTTAAAGGGATAAAGACAAAATAGCATTATTGTTGACCACGGCTCCGGCGGGGCGGGCGGTGCGGTGCGGACCACTAGCTATGTATGCATAGAAGAAGGGAATTGCTAGGGAACCCTCAAGAACGTTCGGATTTAAGGTGATGTGAGACTGCGTCTGACTCGAACTTCAAGAAGTGTACCACCAATATTACTTACCTGACGGATTTACTTTATATGCAAAACTTCATCTATCAGCGCAGATCGATAGGTTTTTGAAAACACGATTTGATTAACTTCGCTCGAATGAAAAAAATCATGAACGTGCCTCTGAATTTAGTTTAAAAGTACGTAAAGACGTATTTAAGGCAACGTAACCAAATCAAGGCTTTGGAAAAAATTTATTTTATTTCTTGAATATAATATCTAAATCCGTAGCTTTTACTTTTTTGTTTCGATCCATAGTTTTGGAATAAAAAAATAAAAACCTAATTTTTTATCGATTGATTGTGTTGCATCCTACTCCAACCAGCGAAAGCGGCGCCTTGAAAGAGCAGTACGCGTGAATACGGGTTGACAGGGCCTTAACAGGCCTTCTGAACGCTAAAATGTATCGCGTTGCAGACCTCTTACTCATCTCAAGCAGTTCAATTCTTTTAACTTCTTTGCTCAGCTCTACGAGCGGCCTAGTACCTAACACGCTAAAATAACGCTATGCGCTCAATTTCACGATTCGCAGGCGGCGCACTCTGGGCTGAGAATTGGCTTCCGAGGTCTTTCGATTTTTTTTTTACGAACTTGAAGATTTCGAAAAACTTTTTATGCAAGTTTATAGGGCTATGTAAGGGAACACTTTATATGTAACATAAGTTGCTATCCATCAATCACATATTTTTAAAAAAAATCTTGAATTTTTTTTTGTATGGAGAAGAAAATGTTTAGGTCATTATTTGAAAAGTCTTAGGAGATCTAGAGTTCTGATTAGTATAGTGATAAAGTGCACCGTAAGTAGAATTGTTCTGAATAAAAAGTGTAACCGTAAGCGTCCATAAGAAAGAACGGTGTAAGTTGGAATTTTTAAATTTTGATAAAATTTCGATAAATTCATTTCTATATTTTCCAATATTTTTTTTTACATTTCAACTTCTTTTTGGTTTGTAATTATCTGTATATATTGTAATATATAAATTATTCAAAAACTATACCACTAAATGATGATAATCTGCTTACATATTAGCTATTAGAAATTTCTTTTAAAACATTGAGGTTTTAAATATAATATTTATGCAAGCGTGTAGAGCCACGTTAGAGAACGCTTAGTATGTAATAAAATTTGTTACCCACCAAACACATGTTTTTTTTATAATATTTAACTTTTATTTGTACAGAAAGGAAAAGGTTTTGACCATTTTTTCATAAGGTTTACAAGACCTAGACGTTCTTTTGCTATAGTGATAAACTAGAATATGAGTGGAATCACGCTCCATGAAAAGTATCCAAATGCGTTCATATAAAGGAACGGTGTAAGTCTGAATTTATATATTTTTTAACTTCAATAAATTAATTTTAATAACTTACCTTAATAACGTGCTAAGCTCCTCGTAACTAAGCTTAACTAAGCTCCAGCGTAACTAAGCTCAAGTGGAAGTGGGCTGGGCACGTCAGCCGAAAAGACGACGACCGTTTGAGTAACCGTGTCCTACACTGGCGGCCGTGGACAGGAAAACGGAGTGTGGGAAGACCACCCGCCAGTTGGGACGACGCCATCAAGTACGTCGGCGGAAAGCAGTGGTTCCGTACCGCTGAAGGCCAGGAGGACTGGAGGAAAATTGGAGAGGCGTATGTCCAGCAGTGGACGCTTACACGCTGACTGACTGACTGACTGACCTTAATAACCAATATCTGGGTACTTTGATTAGTTTAGTTATGGCGTATTAATGTATTTTTATGTGTATCTAAAATTAAAATTTTTGGTTACATCATATTATTTTAATGTCTTTCGGAAAGTACCTTAAATTTTGGGAATATTCTAAATTAGAATATAAATCTTCTATTTTTGGAAATTGTAAGGTTTTAAACAAAGATTAGTGACTCTTATGGTAGTAATGTTTTTAAGTTTACTCTGTTATTCATCTATACTCATTTTTAATTTTACGTATTAATAGTGGATGTGGCTTAGATACATAAGTCGACGTTTCGCCTGCTACGTCACAGGCTTCATCAGGAACCACCGGGAATTCCTGAAGCAGATGTCTGGTGCTAGTTGCACCAAACGTCACACTGATTGAGTCTCAAAGGGTACAGCTTTGCTGGCGATTCTGGCACGAAAGGTTCTCCTTCTTTACGGTTTGCTTCTTGGTGGATGAGCTGCATGTATACTGGCCACTTAATGTCGGATTCCAACCACGTTTCATATTTACTTTTGAAATTATTGAATGAATAACTCGCACTTTTCCACTTCGTGTACAAATTTGAGACGAACTTTTTACAAAAACTATTCAAATGAACTCGGTTTTTGTCCGATACATGAACAAGCAGCTTATCGAATAGTATATCAGAGTTCGAGAGATCTTGATGACTTTGCAAGAGAGCAAAAACATCAATATTACATTTAAACTCTTCCCTAATTGGTTTTCACGGCTTATAACTGACTTAATAAATTAAGAATTTAAATAAGCAAAGTGAAACTAGTCGACGTTTTAAAAGTAAATGCAAAGCGGCACGTAATTGAAAAGCGAAAATTCGTTTCAAAATCCAAGATCCGTCACTTGCAAGCACTTAACAAATACTAAACTGAAATTCGCCACCCATCAGAAGCCGAATTACTTGACGAAAACCGGATTCTTACAGAGATTATACAAAGAGCTACGATTATATCACGAAATGATGATAATCCGAGTTAATTTGAATAGTTTTTGTAAAAAGTTCGTCTCAAATTTGTACACAAAGTGGAAAAGTGCGAGTTATTCATTCAATAATTTCAAAAGTAAATACGAAACGTGGTTGGAATCCGACATTAAGTGGCCAGTATACATGCAGCTCATCCACCAAGAAGCAAATCGTGAAGAAGGAGAACCTTTCATGCCAGAATCGCCAGCAAAGCTGTACCCTTTGAGACTCAATCAGTGTGACGTTTGGTGCAACTAGCACCAGACATCTGCTTCAGGATTTCCCGGTAGTTCCTGATGAAGCCTGTGACGTAGCAGGCGAAACGTCGACTTATGTATCTAAGCCACATCCACTATTAATAGGTAAAATTAAAAATTAGTATAGATGAATAACAGAGTAAACTTAAAAACATTACTACCATATGAGTCACTAATCTTTGTTTAAAACCTTACAATTTCCAAAAATTGAAGATTTATGACTCATATTCTAATTTAGAATATTCCCAAAATTTAAGGTACTTTTCGAAAGACATTAAAATAGTATTATGTAACCAAAAATTGGAATTTTAGATACACATAAAAAACATTAATACGCCATAACTAAACTAATCAAAGTACCCAGATTTAGTTATTAAGGTCAGTCAGTCAATCAGGCAGCGTGTAAGCGTCCACTGCTAGACATACGCCTCTCCAATTTTCCTCCAGTCTTCCTGGCCTTCAGCGGTACGGAACCACTGCTTTCCGCCGACGTACTTGATGGCGTCGTCCCACCTGGCAGGTGGTCTTCCCACACTCCGTTTTCTTGTCCACGGCCGCCAGTGTAGAACACGGTTACTAAAACGGTCGTCGTCTCTTCGGCTGACGTGGCCAGCCCACTTCCACTTGAGCTTAGTTACGCTGGAGCTTAGCACGTTATTAAGGTAAGTTATTAAAATTAATTTATTGAATTTAAAAAATATATAAATTCAGACTTACACCGTTCCTTTATATGAACGCATTTGGAATCACTTTTCATGGAGCGTGATTCCACTCATACTCTAGTTCATCAATATAGCAAAAGAACGTCTAGGTCTTGTAAACCTTATGAAAAAATGGTCAAAACCATTTCCTTTCTGTACAAATAAAAGTTAAATATTAAAAAAAAATACTTGTGTTTGGCGGGTAACAAATTTTATTACATACTAAGCGTTCTCTAACGTGGCTCTACACGCTTGCATAAATATAATATTTAAAACTTCAATGTTTTAAAAGAAATTTCTAATAGCTAATATGTAAGCAGATTATCGTCATTTAGTGGTATAGTTTTTGAATAATTTATATATTACAATATATACAGATAATTACAAACCAAAAAGAAGTTGAAATGTAAAAAAAAAATATTGGAAAATATAGAAATGAATTTATCGAAATTTTATCAAAATTTAAAAATTCCAACTTACACCGTTCTTTCTTATGAACGCTTACGGTTACACTTTTTATTCAGAACAATTCTACTTACGGTGCACTTTATCACTATACTAATCAGAACTCTAGATCTCCTAAGACTTTTCAAATAATGACCTAAACATTTTCTTCTCCATACAAAAAAAAATTCAAGATTTTTTTTTAAATATGTGATTGATGGATAGCAACTTATGTTACATATAAAGTGTTCTCTTACATAGCCCTATAAACTTGCATAAAAAGTTTTCCGAAATCTTCAAGTTCGTAAAAAAAAATCGAAAGACCTCGGAAGCCGATTCTCAGCCCAGTAAGCCACCTGAAAGGCCTGCTCGATCCTGCAACCTACTCCTTTAGCTCCTTTCAGCAAACTTCGGCTCGAAGGAGGAATGTGTGGTATGAGTGATGTTGTGTGGTATTTATTTATTAGTGATGTTTTTGGTGGTTTAAAAAATAAATAACCAGGGTTAATATAGAGAAGATGCGTTGGGTAACCTAACCTAATGTTGAGGCGGCGCATGTCGTTTCTGTTACGTTTGTATTTCCGAAATAAAGCTTTCTTAGGTGGTTATAAAAAAAAAATAACCATAACCTAATTTTAACACCCTAACATTGCTTAAAAAAAACAAAGCTAAACAAATTTTGACAAAAGGGACACGAACCCATGGTCGAGATCGAAAAAATAAAAATCCTACACTCTTATACCACTGAGCCAACAAATTACTTAAACGACCAAACGAATATCGGATTCAGTTGGTTCGCTTTCGAGCCCAGTCAACCCGAGTGTTTCCGAAAGTTGCGTAGGAGGAGGCGCAGGATCAGCCAGAGCTGTCAGGTGTCAAACCCCGGCAGCGGCGCCGGCGCGTCGGGGTCGCGGTGGCGACGCCGTCAAAAGGGCAGCAATTTTGAAAATGTGTCGAGCGACCTGCCTTTTTTTTATGTAATCCGGTATGGGTGGCTGAGTCGGAGGGGCCAAAGCGCATGCTCCGATCAGCCAATATCACCTCCGAGAAGGTAGGTGCCATACCGGAGACTTCACTAGATTGTTGGCTATACTGGACTAGAGGAGAACACAACCGTGGCTGCTATGCAGCCATCTTACATCCAGTACGGTGGTACCGACCCAGTCGGCTACAATTTGAGCCCACCACGTAGTAAGAGGCAAGGGAATACTGTCTGCATTTTTGTTAAAAGTGCAGTTAATGACGTGCTTTAGAAAACGAAATGTTCCCAGAAACATGGGAGAAACACGCCGCCGGAACGCACTTTAAAAAGTCTTTTCATCCGCCAGCAGCGCCTCGGAAACGTTAATAATTCATCAAACCTTTTTTCCGGTCTTTCAGTATCCGCTCTGCGCCCACTGCACGCGCGGCGAAGCCTGAAGGCAAGTTTTTATACGGTCAATAGTTTCCGCTCGGGTTGAAAAGTTGTTCCCGTGCATGTAAACTGACTGACGACCCCTTGTTTATCAATAATATTATACATATTTTTATTTTTACATGTTAGTACCAAGCTTGTAACCGCTTTTTCTTTATTAGACGAAATTTAAAGACGAAAATGAAAAATATATATATATACGTCCCGACCAGGAACTAGGAACTCCAGCTTGAGCCGCCAGCGCGTACCATTTCGCCATCGGGTGACTTCCTAAAACATTTTGAAAATTCTGTTCTGTACAGAATTCTGTTAAGTACCTACTTTTTTAATGCTTCTTTTATTATTATTAAATTATTAATAATATGCTTCAGCAATGCTATTTCAGGTTACTTCAACTTACCTACCTGTCGAAAATCCATATTCGTCTAATATGCTACCTTTCTATAATGCCAAATATAAATACCTGTGGCGCCATATATTATTCAGTAGCGTGAATATCTACTAATCTATTTTTTTTATTATTTTTTTTATTGATAGCGCGACATGTGGCATCGTTTCACCTACAAGTAGGTGTCATTCTGTGATGCACGGAGATTGCGAATGCCATGCCGGCCTGACAGGAGCCTTTTCACCTTTTGAAAAACCCCAGGCTGTACTTGGAAGGAAATAGATGGGCAGGGAGTGCGTTCCACATTTTCCCGGTTCGGTGAAACAAAACCGGTTGGTGCGCATCTGTGGTAGGTCGATTGAATAGGGGTGCATCCCCTGCCCAGTACGCGTAGTGCGGAGGTGGAATGGGGACGGCGGAATCGCGTTAAACAGCTCCTCCGAACACTCCCCATGGAATAGACGATAGAACACACTTAGGGAGCCGACGTCCCTACGGAGTTGCAGTGGTTCTAAGTCGCGGGACACCACAGGATCACCTACTAGTCGCACGGCACGACGCTGGATTGAGTCTAGCGGCGCGAGCTGGTATTTAGCTGAGCCATCCCACAAGTGCGAGCAGTACTCCAAGCAGGACCTAACCTGTGTTTTGTACAACGTCAGTTTTTGGCCCGGCGTGAAGTACCGTCGCACCTTGTTCAGTACACCCAGCTTTTTTGAGGCCAGCTTGGCCTTGCCCTCAATGTTACGCCGGAAGTTCAAGTCGTGCGACAGTTCGACACCGAGGACCCCGAGGTGGTCGCTTAATTTCAGCGACGAGTTTTGGAAGGAAGGAGCTGGCGTGAACGCCGTTCTCTTCGCACTGAACGCACACACTTGTGTCTTCGATGCGTTGAACACGACCAAGTTGCTCCGGCCCCATTCGGCAATAGACTGGAGGCTTTGCTCTAGTTCAGACACAAGTGCTAGCCTCTTCTCGTCCACAACTTTCCGTCCGGCTGAAGGGTGACTGGTGTAGGATCCGTGCGCCGTACTGTCGTCTGCATAACAATGTATGTTGCCGAGTGGCAGCATATCATTGATATGCAGAAGAAACAGCGTGGGAGACAACACGGAACCCTGTGGTACACTGTGGCATTTACTGACATGGCGTCCGATGAGCAGCCATCCACGAGGACCTGAATACTACGCCCATGTAGGAAGTCGGTGACCCAGTCATAAAGGCCAGAGGGGATTCCGTACGCCGCCGGCAGCTTGCCTAGAAGCGCTTTGTGCCAGACCCGGTCAAATGCCTTGGCAATATCGAATCCAATTGCCAAGGATTCACCGTACCTTTCAAGCGCTTCCCCCCAAAGGTGAGTGACGTACGCTAGGAGATCACCAGCTGATCGGTTTGGCCGAAAGCCGTATTGCCGATCGCTGATGAGATTATTTGTCTCCAGGTACGTCATGAGCTGCGTATTGATAACGCGCTCCATCACCTTGCAAAGGAGGGAGGTAATTGCTATAGGTCGGTAGTTTGACGGGTCAGAGCGATCGCCCTTTTTTGGGACAGGCTGAACAAAAGCTGATTTCCAAGCTGCCGGTACGCGGCCAGTAGTGTACGAGAGGCGAAAGAGGCGCGTCAGTACTGGAACCAGCTCGGGAGCACACCTTTTCAACACCAATGCAGGCACTCTGTCCGGCCCACTCGCTTTCCTGGGGTCTCATCTATTTATTTATTTATTTATTTATTTATTTATTTTGGCACAAACAACAGAAATATGTCACAACATGTTAAAATACAAAAATAACTATAATTTACCGACATAGTTCCTAAACGTTTGTACACTTCGTGGTTAATTTATTGCAGTAACATAAATTTAAAAAATAGAACAATAATTGGAACAGAAAAAAAAAGTTAAATATAAAAAATTAAACTGACAACAATAACTAGAAATATGTAGGCGAATGACAGCAAAATTAAAATAAGCTAACAGAAACGAAATGTGTGTGTATAACATGGGTGTATCCAGGAACGCGAATAGAAGAAAGAACATACCGCGCGTACACACAATTACAGTGTACGACAGATATCCTGTACACGTTTTTTAAACCGGCGAGACGAGTAACTGAATATATCCACTTCAGCATCATTATCTCTAACAGATTCATATAAACGACACATTCGCAATATGGGGTTATAGTATGCCATGTTATTGTTACAAAGCGGAAGCAAAAACAACTTAGGTCGCCTAGTCCTAGCACAACAAGTGTTAAAACAAATTTTTGAAAGAATAGTAGTATGTAGCTGGGCATTAATTATATTATAGAGGCACATTATGTCCAGCATATTACGTCGAACGACAAGAGAATCTAATTTAAAATGTTGCAATCTCTGGTCATATGTTTTCAATGACCTTTTTAAACCATGTCTAATCGATATTGCCCGAAGAAATTTTTTTTGAACACTTTCTATACGGTCTCTATGTATAGTATAGTGGGGTGACCATATGACAGAGGCATACTCTAGACGGCTTCTGACTAGACTCTGATATAAATTGATTACTCTACTGTAATTTTTGAAACCTTTGGTTATCCGTAATATAAATCCAAGGAGTTGATTAGATTTTTTTACCAATTTAGAGTCCAATGTAACACCTAAGTCCCTTGCTGAGTTTGAGCGTGTTAAGTTCTGACCATCTAGAGTGTAATTGAAAGGTACAATGTTTATCTTTCGGGTTAATGATATTAGGGCAAGAAGCTCCTTCCGCACAGTTCTTAAATTCTTAACACGTTTCTTGTATGAGTTCCCCTTAATTTTTTACTTTTTTTTTTATAATTTTTGTCACATCCTCCATAATAAATAACACGTATTCTGTGAAAATTTCAACCGGCTACCTATTACGGTTCAAACTATACTGCCCTAGGACGGACAGACAGACATGGATACGGAACCTTAAAAAACTCTTCGACGTACAAACGTAAATATAATATAAATTAAAAGTATACATCAATATCAGTCACAGCGAGGTTACTCAGGCCTTTTTATTTTTATTTGGGAGATTTAAAAGAATGATATCCAAATAAATTACTCTTGCTTCAATCGAAAGTAGACTTTGACTGGCTGGTGATAGGGTTTATATTGGCTTGTCCTGTGTCAGTTTTTATGAGACTAGTGGGACATAAAAATGTTATCACATTAGTTTAACTACACATTCGGTTACCGCAACTTTGAGTTATGTTTACCTGCGTACCTACTTGGTTTTTATTTTCGTGGGAATATTTTTTACTTTAACCTTTTGTATTACTATTGCGAAAGAAAAAAAAAAAATCTATTGCGAATATTTCTAGTTGCTTTCAGTTTCTTTATTTATCCATTTGGTAATACATTGCAATTGGATGAGGAACCCGGACCCTTTAAAAGTTAAAAATAATTTCCGTTTACTTAAAGGAGTCGGTGGTTGTATTTGCTGTGTTGAAATTAAATTAATAATTTTACAGAAACTGCACAACTCAAGGATGGTCGCTAAAAATAAATTAACACGTCTAGGGAGTTGTTGTTTTAAAAAGTTGTGGAACCCCTTTTTTTTTTTTTTTTTTTTATGGAAACTGACACGGTTGGCCTACATCACCTACAACATCCATGATGTCAGCCCATAACACCGGGTGAACTTGGTGCCACGTCAGTGCCTCCCCTCGGTCGTGCCGGCTACACTGAGCTGGACGGAAAACACAAACTATTTACATAGCCGTTTCGACCGACCTTTCATTCAGTGCGGTGGTACCAACCCGGGCGGGTTAAACCCTACCACCTAGTAATATAAGAAGGGAGTCATATCCCTTAGTCGCCTTTTACGACATACACCCCTGATATAATTAATATTTGATGATCGAATTGAAAAATCGAAAAACAATCATTTTCTCATGATGAACAATTATTATTCTGTATCATTCTTTATTGAACACCAATTTACACGAATGAGCACAATAGGTGAGCTTAATGCCATAAGGCATTATGTTCTAACTAACCTTAGGGATGTGAGAGAAGTATATGCAGGTGAACAATAATAGTTAAACTAATTCTACATAAATACTTAAATACGCATATACGAGTATATGTATAGAATACTGCTATTCCGAATTCAAATTACGGATGATATTACGTCAGAATCCAGAACAGAGAGTTCTTAGTGCATAGATTAGCATTTCACCTGGATCCGGCAACTTGCCCTCAGTCCGGCCAGCCAGAGTTCTAGAATTACTTAGCATACCGAGACGGTGGCCTGGGCGGCGCACCCGCCTCTGGAATCTTAGGGCGGGCGGCATAGAGAAAGTATAGGAAAGTTATCACATAGGTAGTTTTCACATAAATCTGTGAAAAAAAACTACTACATTCTTACGTATTCGCTTTTATGCTGTAAATTATAATGTTCTTGTGAGCGGTAGAACATAATGTTTAAATGAAATGCATGTTTGAGGTAAACTCCGAAACCACTGAACAGATTCTGATACAATTTACACCAATGGAAAGAGTAGTTCTTGAGACTCACTATATGCTATATACATCACGCTAAGTAGCGTTAGGGCTGAGTAGTATGAAAAGAAGTATAGTATGGACGGAGAGAGAGAGAGAGAGAGAGAGAGAGAGAGAGAGAGAGAGAGAGAGAGAGAGAGGGGGGGGGATAGTATAAGAGAAATACGCAGTAAGCAGAGTAATCGGTGCTGTGCTGCAAGAACTCTGGTTAATTACAGCACAACACCAACCACCACGTTTCGCAAAGTATTCGAACAAGACTATTATAGTACTTATACTTTAAAAAAAATTACAGAAACAGGCGCAATACAAATTGACATAAGGTGCAAAGGCGGACTTATTCCTTACATAGACCTCTTCCAGTCAACATAAGTCACATAAGTCACATAACAGTTCTGCCGTAGTGCGGTCTTACCTTTAAAAAGGTCGACGCGTTGTGGCACCTGTGCGAAAGCACGTCCGCCAGGTGTTCCAATTGATTGGCAAAGTTCCTAGCTTCCTTCAGCCACGCCAGTAAATACGTTTTGCGGTATCAACGCTGAATTCTGATTTTGATTTAATTGAATTTAATTCAGTATAACTGGCAATTGGGTAGCTATTTAATAATTGTTGATTCTAAATAATTGTTGATTAATAAATAATTGATTCAGTATTGCGCAACTCTCACGAGAGAGTAGTGTTAGTGCTGTGTTGCATGCCTACCCAGGCATTTTGTAGTAGCACTCATGTAAATGTTCAAACACTCTACAAAAATTGCTATAAATTATTTGTCTTTGTCTTTGAATATGAAATTTTATGTTAAACCCGTTGACTGTGGAGCGGTCGATATCGACCGCTAGAGCATTAAAATAACATAGACCGGTGCACAGTAATATTTATGTTTCTTATTGTATATATGTAATAAAGTATATGTAAGGATTTATATTGATTGTATGTATCTTTGCACAATTTGTCCTATTTGTGTATTTATATTTCATCTTACTGTTCCCTCTTCAGTACTGCATTGTCCGCCCCTACATGTTTTCCACATCCCAAAGGTTAGTTCGTAAAGAATGCCGCAAGGCATTAAACTCGCCTTTTGTAACCTTTTCATACAATGGTGTACAATAAAGTATATTTTCATTTCATTTCATTTCAGTAATGGGCCACTTCCGGAAACCTTTACAAACATAGGACTTTCCCTCCCATTACTGAATTATATTAATTCGTAGAAAGTTTATATTGACGAGAAATATAAAAATTACTACCATGTAAAGCCTGACCAGGAATATATGAGAGGTGTCAAGATGGAGCCACTTTTTAGATTTATATAGCAACATTCAGTATAGTACGCACATATTGAATTGGCCGATGTTTTTATTCAAAATGTACTTTTGCACTGAAATACACAATAAAATATACAAAATGTATTTTAATTTAATGCATCCTTTATATATATTTTGATGTCAATGTAAAAATAACTAGTCTTGACATTTACATGTTCACAAAATTTTTTCCATGTATGTACAGATATGTCCTGAAGCAAAGTGTCCAAATTATTAGAAAAATAATAAATCGACCTTGCTGAAACACTAAACTCCTAAATAAAAATTCGTTCAGAAAAACTTAACCTAAGCTATTTTTATTCGGACGTTTCGTATTTCTGTAATGTCAAAAAGTGTTTTGTTCAGAACGAATAATATTTACGTCCCTCTTTTGTTTGCTATTCGGTAAATAGATGCTTGAGATACACCTAGATAGAACAAAAAATAATTGCTTAACTGTAATTACGGCGGCCAATTCATGACAATCTCACTACAATGACATAACGTTTTACCTAAATGTCAGTTGAGAAGCCAACTTTACTACATCATTTAGAGGAATGCTTTCACATCCTGCACGTTTTTTGTCTTGCAAACACTTGAAAACATTGTACACAGTATTCCGCTCCCTACTATGATTAGTTTTTGGCATTTTATAGTGTTATTTTATAGTATAACGCAAAAACATAATATCAAGAGATTATGAAATTTTGACATTGACAACAGATTATCATAGTTCCAACGAAATTCCGCAATATGGCGGCTTTACCTAACAATTTCGTGTACACGTATACAACTATAGTATTGCACTACTGGCGACTTGGCCGCGCACCGTCGAGTAAATTTGCTCTATTCATTTTGAATAGAGGCGATAAACAGATGACGATCGATGTTATTTGATGCACACTAGAACATCGTGCTAAAGGGCGACAGGATCGCCACCTCTCACCTTGGCACGGTCCTTCCACCGAGTCATGCAGCAGGTGGGTCTTCGTGCCTTACTTGCTGCTTGATCGATTGAATCTTGTTCGAATACTTTGCGAAACGTGGTGGACAGTGTTGTGCTGTAATTAACCAGAGTTCTTGCAGCACAAGACCGATTACTCTGCTTACCCCGATTGTCGGGATTCAGCGTGTGTGATATGTTTTGACCATCGAACTTGCTATTCACTCTCGGCTCTACCATCTAAATTCATAGATTGATATATGTAAAATGACTTCTTCCTCTTTAAAGGATTGGTCCGGCTGAAAGCGTTTTACTTCCTGGTGAGGCTTCTCCTGAAGCCGTATTAGCTTCAGGTAGATTTTCGAAGAATAGGGAATCAGTACTTTTTGGCCATCAGTCAAGTTTACCAATACAATTTAAATATGTAACTACTTAAATTAGTTACTTAAAAGAAGATATAAAAAAAAACGGTAAAGTGTGAGTCGGGCTCGCGCACCGAAGTTTACGCACCATAAAAAAAAACGTTAAAAAAACACGTGTCTTTTGTGAGGACTATTTAAATATTTTGTTGTTATATCCGCTAAAATAAAACATTCTGTGAATATTTTAACCGGCTAACTATTACGGTTCCAAAGATATACCCATCGGACGGACAGACAGACAGACAGATAGTTCCCGTACGGTGTACGGAAACCTAAATTGTTTGATTTTTGAAGTGTTCGTTTTAATTAATTATTTTAGTATGGGAAGACGAGGTTTCGAGTATGCTCATGATTAAATTAACTCAGTAACTTTGAAAAATTTGGGTCAAAAAACCCAACAGCGCGTTAAGCGTGGACGTACAATTTTTTTTTAACGTTAGCGCAGATTTTGGCTCGGCTCCAGCCGCGAGTAACTTGGTTAATGGAGCAGAAACAATCGCACGCTGTTCAGGTTGTGAGGAGTGTATTACGCCGGCTTACTGGACAAGCTACTTTTTAGGGTTCCGTATCCGGTACGGGACCCTATTACTAAGCCTACACTGTCTGTCTGTCCATCCGTCCGTCCGTCTGTCTGTCCGAGGGTTGTATCTCTTGAACCGTAATAGCTAGCCCGTTGAAATGTTCACATAATATGAAATGAAATGAAATGAAAATATTTATTTCTCTAGGCACATGTAAAACGAAAACAAGAGAAACGATAACAGAAAGAAACCTGAAGGAGAAAGAGGAACCAACTCAGCTTTTTTGCTGTAGGAATATGTGTTATTATGGCCGATATAACAACAAATAATAAAAATAAGAAAAATTAAAAAATTCACGGAGGTTCCCATAGAAGAAACCAAAAATTGTATGCGCGCGCGCCATCTACCGAAAAGGGTATGAAGCATTTTAACTGTAAATCATGAATTTGAACTAATATCAAGCATTTCATAAACACGCCATAGATGGCGTGAGTGGCGCTAACCATGTCGGAACCCTCGGTGCGCGATTTTGACTCGCACTTGGCCGGTTTTTTTTAATTATCTAACACGAATGACTGCCTCTCTGCTTAATTTTAAGTAGGCTTTTTTTATTTTTAGAGTAGGTATTCTGTGTGATGGATTGGTTCATTCTTCGCCGATTTCGCAACCTCCAATTAAGTTTCGGCTAACAGGTATTTGTCTGTTAAAGTGGCATATTTTATCTTATACAGTCGACAGAAGACCGGCAGGTACGTTTTAGCCAAAGGTCTGATTTAGGCCAAACGGCCCTTATTGGTAAGTAAATTGGTAAAAAATTTTAAATGGCAGATTGTTAGATGCTGCTTGGACAAAAGTTAAAATAGATGACTTCGCAAAAAAAAACTCTCTTTTCCTCATGTTCCTACTATTGGCAGATTTCACGACCTGCGGTTAAGTCTCGTCTGGCAGTTATCTGTGAGTTAAGCGACATTTCTCATACAGTTATGTAACTGGCAGCTACATTTTGGTGAAATCGATTCAAGGCGGTTGTTCTGCCCAAGACTAAAGTTCCCAAACCTAAAATAGAATGCAAATAGTATGTACAGTTATATTATTTCGACTAAACAGTATATTTGCAAATGACTCTTTCGTCCTCGTCGCATCAAGTAAGCTACAAATTCTAGCGGGCACCAGATTCCGAGACATTTAAATTCAACCTTAAAATATAAATCTTTTAATACGAGTCTAAGTTCTAAGGCGGGAGGCTACACTGAACACGATGAGCGACGCGACAATCACATTTGTAGTTTTCTAGATTTATTTGGAGAACACGAAAATAAACAACAAAATACAGAAGCCAGCATTCTCCTTGCCAGCAAAGGCAGACTTTCAATACAAGATTCAAACTTTTTAAAGATCAGATTGCGATTTAGTTAGATTTAGATTTAGAATTTTGTTTATGTGTTTTATTTTGATGAACCTGTAATTTTTTTCATTTACAATCAACTACTATTTGCCCGCGGCTTCACTCGCATAGCCTACAAGCCTACTTCCTGAAGGTCCATTCTAAATATTGGTCAAAGAATTTTTGAAATCGGATGAGTTTTTTCGATTATATCCAAACTTACAAACTTTACCTCTTTATAATTAGATATAATATATATAATGTTAACGGTAATGTACTAATTTCACACGAGAAAAAATTTTTTTTTGCACTTTACATGTAGGTAGTTGATGTCCATAATTAACTGTGAAGATTTGAATCCGTTGAGGTTTGAACGTAAGATACTCGTGATAAACATAAAAAAATACTTTTTACCGGAAGTATTATGTTTTTTTTCTTTTACGTTTGTTTTGTTGTTTTATTTGTTCTTTTACGTTTTTGTTTGCTTTAATTATTGCAGTTATAAATGTTTAAAAAAAAATAACCATAGCCCAGGTTATTTTTTTTATAACCACATAAAAAAATATTATCAGAAGTACTTACGCCTTTAATTGAACACGAGTTTGAAAAGGGAGTTAGCTAAACAAACCCGTGCGCGGTTCAAGGCTGCCTCCTAATGAACACGGAAACGGAAATACGCGTCCGGGTCGCCTCTCACCTTCAAAATATATTATGGTTAACCTCAAAAATACGACTAACTCTGCCGCGGTCACAGGTAGTCGTATTTCGTTTTACCTACAGGAAGGTTACTTGGATACGTCGAACCGCCATGCGCCAGTTCTATTTCAATGCGAAGAAGAACTGACAAACTTAGCAAGTCACAATATTTTGTTATTATTTTATAAGGACTATAGTTATACAAAAAATTACCCCACACTACCGCTCACAGCATTTAAGCGTGAATAATTAAGAATGTGACCACTCTGCCTATTTACATTGATACCTACATCAAGGCAACATCAATTAATATCAGGTTGTTCGGCACATCGACCGACAATTTTTTTTTGTAGATAAGAGGGGTCATTTGCAACGTTTTGACCATAGAACATCAAATACCTACCGCCCGCGCCCCCACTAGAGGCGCACTAAGCGATGATATTTGAAACCCAATAACCGTACGCTGAGCTGCTAGCGCTTCGTATGTGTGTGTGTGTGTGCTAGTATCAACACTACACACAAAGAGGAGCATGTTAGGCACACTCACAAAACAAATGCACACGCACAACACACATATGTAAGTCATAGGCCACGCCCACAGGCTTCAACGGTGTTGTAGAGAAATCGCGCTCACGGCGCCTCTAGTAGGGGCGGGCGCGCGCATTGCATGCTCTGTGGTTTTGACCCATGATACCTTTCGTCAGATGTCACGTGATATCGAGATACCATTTTTTTTCTTTATTTTCGAAAATTACCAAAATCCCAGCTTTACACCCTTGTACCATTTTTGTTTATGATTGTATCAGCACGAAATAAAATTGATTGAATTTTACGATGTATCCTTGTTCTAGAAAAAATATTATTTGATGAAGTTAGCGACCACGAAAAGGACTTATGACCTCCCAAAGTCCCGAGAACGAATAAAAATATGACTGAATCTTAATTTCTTAATTCATTTAAAAAAAACTGACAGCGGAATTCGGATGATCGATTTAAAAGTTATGGAGGAACATACATACATACATACAGAAAATATTTCTAAAAATTTTAAATTTAGTTTTAGTATCATACATAGAGTCTACAAACTCAGTATCTCATAAAACAAAGCATGACCATCCCTTGCAGATTTAACATTAGTATTGATATTGATTACGTGTGTTCTAAACAATATATTTTATTCGTACTGATTATAAAATTCTCACGAAAAATACATAGGCCAGGAAGCCGTGTCCAAGCGACAAAAAAGACGAAAAACCAATCAGATCATACAAATTAATCGCAGTAATGAGCCTTTTCCGCCCAATGGGTGGTGCTTATTTCCATAAAATAGTCTCTCCTAGCACAACACACTTCGATCTATCCTGCTATGTGCAACCCCAGCGAGTAGCTTGTGTTGTCGGGGGAAAATAAATTGGTAATCAAATAGGGATTTAGAACAAATGAAATTACGTAAAGAGTCAGCCATGAGCGAAGAGATTGGGGAAACGGCGACTTGAACAAATTCGAGTGAAAAACTTGAATGAAAAATAATTAATTTCCCTTTGTTTTATACATTTTTTTAAGGAACTCAGAAAGCTATTTATAAAGGAATTCGATGAAAATATACCATTGCTTCATTTAATCGTGTCTTTATTCAAATGGCTTCCTTCGTTAGTGTACCGCCTTTTCACGATATTTCCGTCACAAGATTTTAAATCTGTGTAATTTTCATCAGTTTCCTGTATTTGTGGAAACATTGTAATAAGCTCTATGTACATATTTATGAAAAATGACACGATTTGCTACATCGATGTCAATCCATACACGTGAGTGTTTCCGTTTGGTCGTGGCGGTTAAACTGAACTGGACAGAAAATACGAACTATTTACATAAACGTTTCGACCTTTCATTCAGTGCGGTGGTAACAACACGGGCAGGTGAAACCCTACCACCCATAAGGTAAGAAGGAAAGGGACATACAGTTTTACGTGTAATCCGAACCACGGTCAACCTCGGAAATAAATTAATGAATGCTAATGATATTTCTGTTTCCCAATGGGCAGGCATAAACAATGAATCTATACACATGACTCGCTCTTGCCTGACACATATTTTAACTCTCTCTTTCGCGGTTTTATTTATGCTTGTAAGAAATAATAATTAAATTATGAAAATAACTGGCAGTGTGAAGTTCCTAATAAAATGTTTTATTTATACAATTTTAGCATGGACAAAAGCCACAGATCAGCGATCGACGGGCTTCTCCCCCCAGCGGGCCGCGTGCGCCGCGTTTTTCATGCTCCGTGACAAAAACTGTAGGCGGAATAAAACCTTAAAGAATTTTGACCCGTCGGTTTTGTCTTTAAGTATGTATGTAAGAGCCTCAATATCTAAAATTTCCGTATCAGCAACCACAGGGAATTCTCTCGCGTTTTCCTTCTAAGCTATCAATAGTGTAGCTATATACGGATATCCAAAACCGTACTCCTCGATAGTTGACTCCGGAGCGGGAAGCGGCGTCCTGCATACAAAATATAACGAGATCACACAACGGCGATATAATCCGCAATTTATATCTTGTATTCGAGACATTTCGTGTAAGGGAAAATCTTATTCACTTCCGGCCTATTCCGGAGCGCTTCGATTCTTAAACTATTAGACTCGAGTGCTTTGATATCTCAGATTATTAGATTCGTGTGTTTTGATTCTTAGATTTATTAGACTCGAGAGCTTAAATCCTTAGGTTACTAGATTCGTGTGCGCCGATTCTTAAACATTAGGCTCGAGTATTATTAGTTTGTTAGATTCATGTGCTTCGATTATTAGATTAATACACTCAAGTGCTTCGATTCTTAGTTTACTAGAATCATGTGCTTCATTTCTTAAATTATGAGACTCTAGGGCTTCAATTATTAGTTTATTACATTCATGTGCTTTGATTCTTAGATTATTGGACTTGAGTGCTTCGATTCTTAGTTTACTAGATTCATGTGCTTCGATTCTTATATTTTAGATTAAATTGAAATGATTAGAATGAATTCAAGTGAATGTCTAAATGATTATTAGATCATCCATCATAGATAAATATAAACGTATTTAGAAGAAAAGTATGTGTATACAGTTTGGATTTGAAATAACTATTATATTTTCCAAATGGATAACAAAACACTTAAACATAGATAGTTAGCATAATATTAAAGATTTAATATTTTTTTACCCGACTACGGCGAAGCCAAAAAAAAGGAAGGGTTATGAGTTTGGCGTGTATGTATGTATGTATGTATGTATGTATGTATGTATGTATGTATGTGACTATCTATATTCCACTCTACAGCCTAAAGTACTGGGCCGATTTGAATAATTCTTGTGCTATTGGATTTGTCTTATTCACGGGAGTGTCATAGGCTATATAACAATTTTCAAAATTCAAAATGGCGGACGCACGGCCTCAAAATGTCAAATTAGTTTTTCAAAATATATTGAGTGGGGTATCAAATTAAAGATAATTAAATTACGATTCCGAAAATATATACTTTGCTATCTATTAAACTTATGTGTACAGAGAAATAGAGCAAAATGTGTGGCGCATGTATGAATAGCGATTATTCGCGATGAAGCGTGTCGCCCGCGCACCGCGCCGCGCCCCCCCGCGGTTTCGATACGTTACATACACCAATGACGCGCGACGACGACACGCGACGACGCGACGACGACGCGAAGAAGCGACATGGTATTGTTGGTAATATAATATACCTACATACTTACTCACTGATCTACCGCAAATTTTATATAGATATATAATATTATTATTAGATACAGTACTATGCTAAAATAAATTGTATTAAATGTCCATGTACCTAGTGTAAGCATAATATGTAGCGTAGGTGTACCGTGTGGGGTCGGTACTTAAAAAGAATAGCCCCACTGCATCTCTCCCCGTCGCATGTCGTAAAAGTCGACTAAGGGATCGTCAGCCTCGGCAGCTTAATGGTGCGGTCAGTTATTGGATGGATGACCGTCCGACTGTTGGAGGCTGACCGTGGTTCGGATTCCACGTTAAACTGTAGGTCCCTTCCCTTCTTACCTTACTGGGTGGTAGGGTTTATCCCGGCCGGGTTGGTACCACCGCACTGAGCGAAACGTCGGTCGAAACGGCTATGTAAATAGTTCGTGTTTTCCGTCCAGTTCAGTGTAGCCGGCGCGAAATGAAGGGAAGCACTGACATGGCACCCGGTGTTATGGGCTGACATCACGGATGTTGTAGGTGATGTAACCAACCGTGTCAAGTTTCCATAAAAAAAAAAGGTAGGTACATTAAATATACCTAATACCTACAATATTTTCGGATGCAAGTTACCCTTCAGCTAAGCGGGATATTTTGGAAGAGAAGAACCGCCGATTGCGGAAAAGTATTCCCAATTTTCTGGGTGCAGTTTCAGCCCTAGACTCGATTAGTTGCCGGAAACCTACGTCTTTGGAAATGGCGGTGCCCAGGAGGTTCAGGTGCTTCCAGACAGGTATCACGCTGACTTAGAAACTGGCTTGGAAAGCAAAAGGACCTTCAAATCGACCTTCGCAGATAATGCGCAGCACTGAGCCTTGCTAACGTTGAAGGCGTGGGCGTAGCATTCAGGGGGCAACATATTGTTATGCATACGAGAGTACGGAAAACGGGTTCTACACCAGTTACCCTTCAACTAGGCGGGATGTGGATGAGAAGAGGCGAAGACTTGTGTCTGAACTTGTGCAAACACTCGGCTCTATTTCCGAATGGGCCGTAACAAGTTGGTCAAGTTAAATACCTCCAAGATACAAGTTTGCGCGTTCAGTGCAAAGAGAGCGGCGTTCACACCAGCTCCTTCCTACCAAGGCACGTCACTTAAATTTTGCGACCACCTCGGGTTCCTCCGAGTCGAATTTTCGCACGATCTAAACTTCCGGCGTGACATCGAGGGCAAGGCCGTATAAATCGCAGATTCAGTCCTGCTTGGGGTACTGCTCGCACCTATGGGATGGCTCAGTCAAATACCAGCTGGCGCCTCTGGACTCGATCCAGCGTCGAGCCGTGCGAATAGTAGGTGACTCCCAAATGTCCCGCGATCTAAAACCACTGCAACTCCGTAGGAATACATAACTAAATCAGAGCCTGTTGAAATACAAACAGAGATAAATATTTTCCCCCAAGTACAGTTTCGGGTCCTTCAACCTGGGCACCTGTCAGGCCGGCATGGCATTCGTAGCCTCCGCATGCTACCGAATGTCCATGGGCATCGCTAGACACCTTATGGGTGGCTCGGCGCCACATGTCGCGCTTACTATAAAAATAATATCAGTAGCTTTGGCCTCGCCTTAGTGGCTTACCTGCTTCGAGTGAGTACATTATTCAACTATGTACAACCTGAAACCGCCCTCGGTCTTCGGCCTTGAACTGATTGGTTTACTTACTTCCCGAATCCGCTTCACCCCAGCCAGATATATTTACTTACATAGACAAAAAAAATCGTGTACTTACACAGCTAAGTCTTCGGTCTTGCTCTGACTGACTTTTCATTTTACTTCAAGACTATACATCGTTCAACTATACATAATTTGTATACATATGTAGGTACTCACTCATGCGCTATTTGCAGAAAACTTTAGTTTCAAATAGAGATCACGACAAATAAACGGACGGATAGTATCAATTTTGTATCGTGTGGGGCCGGTACTTATATAAAAGAATAGCCCCACTGTATCTCTCCCCGTGTATGTCGTAAAAGGCGACTAAGGGATATGACTTCCTTCTTATATTACTAGGTGGTAGGGTTTAACCCGCCCGTGTTCGTACCACCGCACCGCACTGAATGAAAGGTCGGTAGAAACGGCTATGTATTTAGTGTAGCCGGTACGACCGAAGGGAAGCACTGACGTGGCACCAAGTTCACCCGGTGTTATGGGCTGACATCACGGATGTTGTAGCCTGTAGGTGATGTGTCAGATTCCATAAAAAAAAATCAATATACGAGTTACATACAACATTTAAAGTATGCAAACAGTTTTAAAAAAAGCCTAAAATAAAAAAAAAAGTTATAAAAAACTAAAACCCGACTACGTAAAAGCTAATTATGAAAATCGTTTAAATAAAAAAAAAATAGTTATAAAAAACTAAAACCCGGCTACGAAAAAGCAAATTATGAAAATAGTTTAACTATAACTAAAAATAACAAAATAATGTTTTCCATATAATTTATCAGATACAGCAATTCTCTTTTTATATTGATTCTACCTTAGCACTAACTCTATAAATTTTGATGAATTTATTATTTTTAACTTTCTAAATATAGAGCCGTGGTCGGGCGTTCTTCGTTCAACAAGACAAGTGAGACCGTCGTTGTGCATTATAGCCGTTGACGTTCGGTATTTACCTATGTATCTACTTATAATAATTTTAGATTGGCTCTGACTGATCTTACAAAAAGATGCCAGTATGACACAATGGCGATGGCCGTCCTAAGTTCCGCGCTCTAATAATGCACGACGACGGCCTCACTTGTCTTGTTGAACGAAGAACGCCCGACCACGGCTCTATATTTAGAACGTTAAAAATAATAAATTCATCAAAATTTATAGAGTTAGTGCTAAGGTAGAATCAATATAAAAAGAGAATTGCTGTATCTGATAAATTATATGGAAAACATTATTTTGTTATTTTTAGTTATAGTTAAACTATTTTCATAATTTGCTTTTTCGTAGCCGGGTTTTAGTTTTTTATAACTATTTTTTTACATATTGATTGGCACCAGCCTCCCAGCATTGGCTTAAATAAATTTTATGTACATAATTTGTGAACATAAGTTATACATAACAGGTATTTATTAGTATGAATCAGACAATTAAAAATGATAGATAACAAATCAAAGTGCGTCGATTCCTATATTAATAGGATCGTGTGCTTCATTTATAGGTAATATATAATATCTGATAAATTGACAAGAGTATCAAGTGTAAGAATAACTTTTCAATGATTACACTATAATATAACAATGAGGTAAAGTTTGTAAATTTGGATGTAGGAGGTAATCTCAGAAAATATTCAACGCATCCGATTTTAAAAATTATTTAAACCAATATTTAGAATGGACCTTCAGGATGGACATAGACTATTCGAGCGAAGCCGCGGGGCAAAAGCTAAGTATAATATTCTCATTCGAATATTCGAGTAAACCTCTTGAGTAGCCCCCACAGTTGCGTCCAACTCATAATCTGTTAAGCGTATTGGTTGTGTGTGGGTTCGGACGTGGTGTCAGTATGGGGACAAACTTACTTTACTTTACCTTTCACGATATGGTAGCTTAAACAATTTATAAGACATATTTGCCTGAGAAGAAAATTGAGAAGGAAGGTTCCGTTGTTTATTTCGTCGTAAAAAAGACACATTGTTAGATTACCATATTAAATTGAAACAAATATATTTTGATTTGAATTGGTCAAAAAATTCAAGTTAAATTTTGTTTTAGCTAATCAGGTATGGGAGGCTGATTCGGAAGGGCCAAAGCATATTCTCTGACTATCCAATATCACTTCTGAGAAGGTAGGTGCCATACCGGAGACTTCCCTTTGGATTGCTGGCTATATTGGACAAGAGAAGAACACAGACGAGGGTGCTATGCGGCCATCTTACATCCACTACGGTGGTAACGACCCAGTCGGCTACAATATGAGCCTGCCACCTAGTAAGGGGCAAGGGAAGGGACCTACAGTTTTACACCGATTCTGAACGGTGAAGCAGCAGGTGTAGGTCGGTTCTCTAACATAAATATATATTTTTTTAATCGTTCAGATAATTATCAGAAATTACATACATACATACATATGAATGTATAATTTCATAGTTTCATTTTCGTCTCATTAGTGTAAGTGCTATATTATTTAAATTATTTAAGGGCATGATGTAGAAAAGTAATCTAACGATTGCTTCAAAACTGTTTGGCATCTGACAAACATTTTTATTTTGTATCCACTTTCTATCCAAGATCTGTGTTTTTGTAGGAACCATTTTAACAAAATTAGGTAGGTACTCGTACGTAGAAAATAACTAGACTATTTTGAGTCAAGAGGACTCAAAGGGTTAAATTCATATAATAGAATAGAATAGAACATAATAGATTAGTGATTTATTCAATTAATTAAAGTTTAGTATAACATTATATATAATATAACACATTAACACATAACAACATACAGGACAATAGAAAGGAGCAGTCAATAGAGCCAAAATCACCTATCCTCGCGAAACCACGCTGTTACGTTCAGGAAAACGTTAGTTAGGCGTGTTTAAATTAAAATTGTTCCTACAGACACACAGATCGAAGTGGAAAAGTAGATACAAAGTTGATGCTATGCCAAATGGTTTTGAAATGATCGCCCGATTACATTAGTATATTTATATATATATATTTTTTATTTATTAGCTATATTTCCTCCCAAGTACAGTCTCGGGTCCTTCAAGGGGCGCGTGAATGGGCACCTGTCAGGCCGGCCTGGCATTCGCAGCCCACGCAAACGAACGAATGTCTGTGGGCGTCGTTAGAAACCTCATGGGTGGGTCGTGGCCATATATCGCGCTTTCCATAAAAAAAAAGTATGGGAGTCGGAAAGTACCTGAGGCCCTAAAGCAGCACTTACACTATGAAATGAAATGAAATGAGACTATGAAATGAAATATTTAATTATTTCGTCCAAGGAATCCTAGGTACACAACATGCTCTTAATACAGCCTTCAAATTAGATGAACAAGTAATCGAAACTGAAACTTGGAGCTTCGTTCAGAAATCCATTAACGCGGGCCTTTTGATACAGACTCCTCAATTTTCGTCTTCGCCTTGAATAAAGGTAGTCGAAATATTTTCCCTTATTCCTAGCTAAACTTTTGATCAAATTTTCTGGTTAGATATAGCATCTCAAGGCTTCTGGTTCTGTTCAAATTACCTACTTAAAGTGGTTCAGGGCCAAGATTTTCTGTTCATGCTTTGTTCCTTATGTTGTGAAAATATAAAAATTTATAAAGAGGCGTTTGTCATATTAATACGTTTTAATAATTAGGTTGTTCGGAGAACAGTTTAGTATAACGGTTGTATATATATTTTATCATAAATACAGCCCTATATGTGCATACCGCGGATCTTTCACTAGGGCTTTCCCCAGGTCATTTGGAGCAGATATTTTTAAGTAACAGGAGTGGATGTTTTGTGGATAAACCTTTTCTTTTTGACACTGGGCTTTTGAGAACTCATCGGTTCCCTACATTCTTTCTTTGTCGCACCGCTAGGGTGTGGAACTGTTTTTCGGCAAATGTGTTTCCCGAACCTGGGCTTCTTTAAACGTCGTCGTAAACGACATTCAACTTTATATGATACTTTTTAATTCGTTGGTATTAACAGGCTAGACAGCCTAGCAACAGTCCGAAAATCTGCTGGAATGGCACCTAACTGAGCGTGGTTTCGCGAGGAGAGGTGATTTTGGTTCTATTGACTGCACCATTGGTCTCTCGGCACAGCCACACAGCCACCTACGTTGGTTTACATAAAAAAATTGGTTTACATAGAAAAACAGTTCGCTTACAACAGAAACAGTCCGCTTATAACAGTAACAGTCCGCTTATAACAATAACAGCCCGCTTATAACAGTAACAGTCCGCTTTTAACAACAACAGTCCGCATAAAACAACAACAGTCCGCTTATAACAGCAAGAATCCGCTTATAACAATAACAGCCCGCTTATAACAGTAACAGTCCGCTTTTAACAACAACAGTCCGCATAAAACAACAACAGTCCGCTTATAACAGCAAGAATCCGCTTATAACAATAACAGCCCGCTTATAACAGTAACAGTCCGCTTTTAACAACAACAGTCCGCATAAAACAACAACAGTCCGCTTATAACAGCAAGAATCCGCTTATAACAATAACAGCCCGCTTATAACAGTATCAGTCCGCTTTTAACAACAACAGTCCGCATAAAACAACAACAGTCCGCTTATAACAGCAAGAATCCGCTTATAACAATAACAGCCCGCTTATAACAGTAACAGTCCGCTTTTAACAACAACAGTCCGCATAAAACAACAACAGTCCGCTTATAACAGCAAGAATCCGCTTATAACAATAACAGCCCGCTTATAACAGTAACAGTCCGCTTTTAACAACAACAGTCCGCATAAAACAACAACAGTCCGCTTATAACAGCAAGAATCCGCTTATAACAATAACAGCCCGCTTATAACAGTAACAGCCCGCTTTTAACAACAACAGTCCGCATAAAACAACAACAGTCCGCTTATAACAGCAAGAATCCGCTTATAACAGTAACAGTCCGCTTATAACAGTAACAGTCCACTTATCAGTACAGTACAGTAACAGTCCGCGTATAACGAGAGGTTATATTATTTCTCTCAGAGTTCATTTTCGTGTCATACAAAAATCAAAACTACCCGCAAAATTTTAAATTGTTCATACACAATAAATACACCGGTATACACCTTGTTTAATAGCAAAATAGTTAGGTTATATAACTAAAGTTAGAGCTAAGTTAGAAGGCTTCAAACCGCAGATTGCTTCGAAGCGAGTTGGAAAGTCCGCCGCTGCTCCCTTTGTGAGGGGCCTGCATACATCAAGACTATATAAATTGAAGCTGTCACACCGTATTGAAGACAGTAATAAATAATACAGATGCGGGCAACCCTGCCTCTATTTCTTCCATAGCGTGTTTCTTCTATTTCTCGTTTTTAGGGTTCCTTATCCATACGGAAGCCTATTAACGAAGTCTACGCCGTCTGTCTGTCTGTCCGCATGTCTGTCTGTCTGTCTGTCTATCTATTTGTCTGTCTCTCCGTCCGAGGGCTATATCTTAGGGTTATTATGGCGGATATAACAACAAATAATTGTTTTTTAATAGTTATTGATAATTTATATGGCAGTTAGACAGCACTCGAACTTGTCACAATTTGTCCTATCCGGTTCGATTACACACAAGAATAAGAACCGTCTAGAAACTTCGCAGGCTTTTTTTCGTAAAAATGCACTAAATGAAAAATTGGAGGGTCCCCTACAAGTAATATAATATGCGGAAGAGATCATCTACTGAATGATCAAACATGTTGTCTGGTCTACACGACATATCTTCACATCAACTTTCATTGAAAATGTTTTGAGTTCTACAACCTTAAATTTTATTCTAAATTTTCCACCGTATAGTTGAAAAGTTAGAGAGGGTGGGGGACATACTTTTTGTGACTATAGAAGCGCATATCTCCCCAACTATTAAACAAAAAAGTCCTTTTGAAACTTCTCTATAATTTTTTAAAACCTGCCTAACGATATCCCACACGCTGATTGAACTGTTGTTTTTTTTCATCCCTCAGTTACATGTCTTATGTGCCTCCCCTCATTGTTGTTTTTTTTTTTTATTTCTTCAAACCATTTTATAGCGGTTCATAGAACACACCTTCTTTCCAAATGTCATCTATATAGTGCCAAAAGTATCCGAGTAAAATGGCTGTGAAATGGCGGACTAACGGACGGACGGAGAGACGGACAGGACGAAATTATTAAGTATTCCATTTTTGCCATTTGGCTACGGAACCCTAAAAAACCGGTCAATTACGTGGTGCCTGCGGAACCCTCGGTACGCGAGTCCGACTCGCACTTGGGCGTTTTTTTTTCACACCCCTTACAAAAGAATGTCGTACTTCGGGGAAAATATATTATGTGTATGTTTTTGGAGTCGCCTGTATATTGTAAAGGACGATAAATAAGTTGTTTCTCAGCGGCCGACAGTGTTGCCACGTAGTGAGCGAGCGCGTCTCGAGGATTTGACCCGCGTCAAACTTTCCGAGCTTCAAGATCCGTCGGGGAGGTTCTCGTTGCTATTTTTAAAGAACACTAAGGGTCAGTTCACACCGAGACGCGTAGCGACGCGACGCGATATGGAGATATAGGTTTTTTTTATGGAAACTGACACGATTGGCTACATCACCTACAACGTCCTTGATCGTGCCGGCTACACTGAACTGGTCGGAAAACACAAACTATTTACATAGCCGTTTCGACCGACGTTTCGTTAGATAGAGAGAAGACCGCGATAAAGAGAATAGCCCCACTGCATCTCTCCCCGTGTATGTCGTAAAAGGCGACTAAGGGATATGACTCCCTTCTTATATTACTAGGTGGTAGGGTTTATCCCGCCCGGGTTGGTACCACCGCACTGAATGAAAGGTCGGTCGAAACGGCTATGTAAATAGTTTGTGTTTTCCGTCCAGTTCAGTGTAGCCGGCACGACCGAAGGGAAACACTGACGTGGCACCAAGTTCACCCGGTGTTATGGGCTCACATCACGGATGTTGTAGGTGATGTAGCCAACCGTGTCAGATTCCATAAAAAAAAAACACTAAGGGTCAGTTCACACCGAGACGCGTAGCGACGCTACGCGATATTATGTAGATGCAAGAAGAACCTCGAGAGGCTGCGAGTGCGCGGCATCACGCGCCGAAACGCGACGTCGCGAAATGCATGCAGCGACGTGTAGGTATTTCGTGTTCCCTCACGTGCGTGTATTCACGTATTCCCTGTATCCGGACCGGCGGCGCGGCGGCTGGACGTTCCGCTGCGTCGCATGGCGTCAAGCGGTGCCGACGTGCACGTATCGACGTACTAGACGTTACGTGCACGAATCTAGCGTTTGAAAACGTCTTATATATCCAAGGAATAAGGTGACTTCATTTATTATTTATAGATATATCTAAATAGTTTATGTAACTTATTTACGAGTATTTATTGTTAGTTCATAATATATATATTTATAAGTATGCGTCTATGTATTTTTATTTAGTATGTTAATAGTTACCATAATATAATATATTACATATTACATGTAATATATTATATTATGGTAACTGTATATTATATTATGCCTGGCGTCTGCTTGTTTACTTTTATTATTTAACTTTCGTTAGTATTAAGTGTCTTTCGTTCTTCTTATTTTGGTGCTATCCTATTATATTATGTTTACAATTAAGACAGGTTGACTGGCAGAGACTGCCATAAGTAATAAGTTCGCTTTTTGGAAAATAATTTTTTTTAGTGCAATAAAGGATATTTCTATTCTATTCTATTATATTATATCTAGTTCGCTTATTCACGCTCTCGCTAAAATTTATACCTTCTTGTGTAGACAACAATAGTTCTTTATTGCATCGCTATCATGTAATGTCACGTCGCGTCGCGTCTTGGTGTGAGCTGACCCTTAGAAGCAATTCGGAGGTCGTGGTGAATACTTATTCAAGGTGTATTTATTATTGTAATGGGGAATTTACACTGCTTACACTGTTTAATGAATAAATAGATTAATTAATAAACAAATTATACACTTCCGACATAAGATTAGCTTGTGAAATCCAGAGGTAGACCGCGGCCGGCGCGGCGTCGTCGTCGTCACTATCCCGGGGGCAAAACAATTTGAAAACATTTATTATTTAGGTTAGTTTATTTTTAGGATAGTTTTAGTTTTATTATAAAACTAGCTAAATAGGGGGCGCCCGATGGGCGCCCCCAATCAGCTAGGCCTGCGGCGCTCCGCCCGCCCGCGCCGCACCGCACCGCACCGCGCCGCACCGCACCGCTCCGCCCGCCCGCGCCGCACCGCACCGCACCGCGCCGCACCGCACCGCACCGCTCCGCGCCGCACCGCACCGCACCGCACCGCGCCGCGCCGCTCCGCGCCGCACCGCACCGCGCCGCACCGCACCGCGCCGCGCCGAGCCGCACCGCACCGCACCGCTCCGCACCGCACCGCACCGCGCCGCGCCGCGCCGCACCGCGCCGCACCGCACCGCACCGAACCGCACCGCACCGCACCGCCCGCACCGCACCGCACCGCGCGCACCGCCCGCGCCGCACCGCACCGCCCGTACCGCCCGCACCGCACCGCGCCGCACCGCACCGCCCGCACCGCTCCGCGCCGCTCCGCACCGCACCGCACCGCTCCGCACCGCCCGCACCGCCCGCACCGCACCGCACCGCGCCGCACCGCACCGCCCGCGCCGCACCGCACCGCCCGCACCGCCCGCTCCGCACCGCGCCGCGCCGCACCGCACCGCCCGCACCGCCCGCACCGCACCGCACCACACCGCACCGCACCGCACCGCTCCACGTCGCACCGCACCGCACCGCACCGCGCCGCTCCGCGCCGCACCGCCCGCACCGCCCGCACCGCACCGCACCGCACCGCGCCGCACCGAACCGCACCGCACCGCACCGCCCGCACCGCCCGCACCGCACCGCGCGCACCGCCCGCGCCGCACCGCACCGCCCGTACCGCCCGCACCGCACCGCACCGCGCCGCACCGCACCGCCCGCCCGCACCGCTCCGCGCCGCTCCGCACCGCACCGCACCGCTCCGCACCGCCCGCACCGCCCGCACCGCACCGCACCGCGCCGCACCGCACCGCCCGCGCCGCACCGCACCGCCCGCACCGCCCGCTCCGCACCGCGCCGCGCCGCGCCGCACCGCACCGCCCGCACCGCCCGCACCGCACCGCACCGCACCGCACCGCACCGCACCGCTCCACGTCGCACCGCACCGCACCGCACCGCGCCGCACCGCCCGCACCGCCCGCACCGCACCGCGCCGCACCGCCCGCACCGCACCGCCCGCACCGCACCGCACCGCAACGCGCCGCACCGCACCGCGCCGCGCCGCTCCGCGCCGCTCCGCACCGCACCGCACCGCACCGCTCCGCACCGCCCGCACCGCCCGCACCGCACCGCACCGCTCCGCACCGCTCCGCACCGCCCGCACCGCACCGCCCGCACCGCACCGCACCGCACCGCACCGCGCCGCACCGCGCCGCACCGCGCCGCACCGAACCGCACCGCACCGCACCGCACCGCTCCACGTCGCACCGCACCGCACCGCGCCGCTCCACGCTGCACCGCCCGCACCGCCCGCACCGCCCGCACCGCACCGCACCGCGCCGCACCGCGCCGCACCGCACCGCGCCGCGCCGCTCCGCGCCGCTCCGCACCGCCCGCACCGCACCGCACGTCTCCGCACCGCTCCGCACCGCCCGCACCGCTCGCACCGCACCGAACCGCGCCGCACCGCACCGCCCGCACCGCCCGCACCGCCCGCACCGCACCGCACCGCGCCGAACCGCACCGCACCGCACCGCACCGCACCGCACCGCGCCGCACCGCGACGCTTATATACTTGTGTCTAGGTCGAGTATTTTTACTATTGGAGATGAATTTGTACTGGGCGAGTGAGCCTAGTATGGAGCTTTATACATTTAGTATGGAGAAAAAAGGCAGTCGGACCCAACTTTGAGGCCAAAAAAGTCGGACTTGCCAATACCCGAGCGACATGCCACTGCACTCGGCCGAGTCGCTCGGCCTTTGGCCTCGCCATTCGGCCTCGCTCTCGCTCCGCCTCGGCCTTCGGCCTCGGCTCCGCTCGCGTGAAAAAAATAACTTTGTCGACCTACAAGTCGACCCGTCGACCTAAAGTTGACCTTTTTTTTGCTAAAAATGTAATTTCGATAGTGGGCCTCTTGCGTCATTTTCGAGGTCCCGAGTTCTCGGCCTCCGGCCTCGAACTCGCGGTAACCCGAAAATGGTCGATTTCGTACTTTTTTTCGTCGACCTAAAAATCGACCTTGTCGACCTAAATTCGGGGCATGCACAATTCTTTGGAATATTACATCATATACTGTTATGAAAAGCCGGCAACGGCGAGTCCCTACGGTGTATACTTTAGCCAAAACAATTCGCCGAAAACGGGTCGAAGTGCGAAAAAATCGCAACCGCACCGAGTGAGCCCAGTATGGAGCTCTATACATTTAGTATGGAGAAAAAAGGCAGTCGGACCCGACTTTGGGGCCAAAAAAGTCGAACTTGCCAATACCGGAGCGACATGCCACTGCACTCGGCCGAACCGCTCGGCCTTCGGCCTCGCGATTCGGCCTCGCTCTCGCTCCGCCTCGGCCTTCGGCCTCGGCTCCGCTCGCGTGAAAAAAAAAACTTTGTCGACCTACAAGTCGACCCGTCGACCTAAAGTTGACCTTTTTTTTGCTAAAAATACAAGTTCGATAGTGGGCCTCTTGCGTCATTTTCGAGGTCCCGAGTTCTCGGCCTCCGGCCTCGAACTCGCGGTACCCCGAAAATGGTCGATTTCGTACTTTTTTTCGTCGACCTAAAAGTCAACCTTGTCGACCTAAATTCGGGACATGCACAATTCTTTGGAATATTACATCATATACTGTTGTGAAAAGCCGGCAACGGCAAATCTCTACGGTGTATACTTTAGCCAAAACAATTCGCCAAAAATGGGTCGGAGAGCGAAAAAATCGCAAGGCCGAGCGAAAAATTTGTATGGAGCTCCATACAAGGTTGACCCAACTTTGGGGGCAAATATCTCAAACTTGCAGACATCGTGGCCGCTCGCCACTGGACTCGACCGAACCGCTCGGCCTTCGGCCTCGCGATTCGGCCTCGTTCTCGCTCCGCCTCGGCCTTCGGCCTCGGCTGCGCTCGCTCGACTTTGAGGAGCCGTGGTGAAAAATTTTGAACCAAAAAAAATTTTGGTTGGATGGCCATTTTGAACGTGTTTTTTAGTTGTACTTCGAAAATGAGTTTCATCAAAATCGGACGAAAAATGACGGAGAAACGGCAAAACCGGTTTTTTTTTGTCGAATTTAATTTTTTTCCGGTTTTGCAAAAGATGACCAGAGACCGTAGAAACATTGTCCCGTGTAACTTTTTTCAAAAATAGCAACACTTTTCGAGTGATTGCGATTCCCGCCAACTTTTAAAATAACCGGAAAAAAACCGGAATTTTATTTTTAAACCCAATTAGCTCGGAAAAGGTCAAAACTCACCGAATGACGATTTTTAAAAAAATTTTTTGGCCGATTTGCGACAAAAAAAAACCGCCCCTATGCGAAATTACCGGTTTTCGTAATTTTTCCCCAGTCACCTCGCGATTCCCTACAACTCTCTAAAACAACACTTACCTCTATCTCTTCACACTCCCGAGATCAATCATGTCAGTCAGTCAGTCGTGGTAACTGAGCTTTATATATTATAGACTAGCTTTTTTGGGGGCGCCCGACGGGCGCCCCCAATCAGCTAGGCCTGCGGCGCTCCGCCCGCCCGCGCCGCACCGCGCCGCGCCGCTCCGCGCCGCACCGCACCGCACCGCGCCGCGCCGCACCGCACCGCCCGCACCGCCCGCACTGCACCGCCCGCGCCGCACCGCACCGCCCGCACTGCACCGCGCCGCGCCGCACCGCACCGCCCGCACCGCCCGCACCGCACCGCACCGCACCGCACCGCACCGCACCGCACCGCACCGCTCCGCACCGCACCACACCGCGACGTTAGGTTGACATAGGTTAGTATAAGACTTCGTCTTATACTAACCTAAATCAACGTAACGTCGCGGTGCGGTGCGGTGCGGCCGCGCCGCACCGCCCGCACCGCCCGCACCGCACCGCACCGCACCGCACCACTCCGCACCGCACCGCACCGTACCGCACCGCACCGCACCGCACCGCACCGCTCCGCGCCGCGCCGCGCCGCACCGCACCGCACCGCACCGCACCGCACCGCACCGCACCGCACCGCACCGCTCCGCACCGCACCGCTCCGCACCGCACCGCTCCGCACCGCACCGCACCGCACCGCACCGCACCGCACCGCACCGCTCCGCACCGCACCGCACCGCGACGTTAGGTTGACATAGGTTAGTATAAGACTTCGTCTTATACTAACCTAAATCAATCTAACGTCGCGGTGCGGTGCGGTGCGGCCGCACCGCACCGCACCGCACCGCTCCGCACCGCACCGCACCGCCCGCACCGCACCGCACCGCACCGCACCGCTCCGCACCGCACCGCTCCGCACCGCCCGCACCGCCCGCACCGCACCGCACCGCACCGCACCAAACCGCACCGCGACGTTAGGTTGACATAGGTTAGTATAAGACTTCGTCTTATACTAACCTAAATCAACCTAACGTCCCGCACCGCACCGCACCGCACCGCTCCGCACCGCACCGCACCGCCCGCGCCTCACCGCACCGCACCGCACCGCACCGCACCGCACCGCACCGCCCGCGCCTCACCGCACCGCACCGCACCGCACCGCACCGCTCCGCACCGCCCGCACCGCCCGCACCGCACCGCGCCGCACCGCACCGCCCGCACCGCCCGCGCCGCACCGCACCGCGCCGCACCGCACCGCGACGTTAGGTTGACATAGGTTAGTATAAGACTTCGTCTTATACTAACCTAAGTCAACCTAACGTCCCGCACCGCACCGCTCCGCACCGCACCGCCCGCGCCGCCCGCACCGCGCCGCACCGCGCCGCACCGCACCGCACCGCACCTCACCGCACCGCACCGCACCGCACCGCTCCGCACCGCACCGCACCGCACCGCACCGCACCGCACCGCACCGCTCCGCACCGCGCCGCGCCGCACCGCACCGCACCGCACCGCGCCGCTCCGCACCGCACCGCCCGCCCGCGCCGCACCGCACCGCGCCGCGCCGCGCCGCACCGCACCGCGCCGCGTCGCACCGCACCGCACCGCACCGCACCGCACCGCACCGCGCCGCGCCGCACCGCACCGCGCCGCACCGCACCGCACCGCACCGCACCGCACCGCACCGCACCGCGACGTTAGGTTGACATAGGTTAGTATAAGACTTCGTCTTATACTAACCTAAGTCAACCTAACGTCCCGCACCGCACCGCACCGCACCGCACCGCACCGCGCCGCACCGCACCGCTCCGCACCGCACCGCACCGCACCGGACCGCACCGTACCGCACCGCACCGCACCGCACCGCACCGCACCGCACCGCACCGCACCGCACCGCCCGCGCCGCACCGCACCGCCCGCACCGGCCCGCACCGCCCGCACCCCCGCGCCGCATCGCACCGCACCGCGCCGCATCGCACCGCTCCGCGCCGCACCGCACCGCACCGCACCGCACCGCGACGTTAGGTTGACATAGGTTAGTATAAGACTTCGTCTTATACTAACCTAAATCAACCTAACGTCCCGCACCGCACCGCGCCGCACCGCGCCGCACCGCGCCGCACCGCGCCGCGCCGCACCGCTCCGCGCCGAACCGCGCCGCACCGCACCGCACCGTACCGCACCGCACCGCACCGCACCGCTCCGCGCCGCACCGCTCCGCGCCGCACCGCACCGTTCCGCACCGCACCGCACCGCACCGCACCGCACCGCATCGCTCCGCACCGCACCGCACCGCACCGCACGCGCTGCACCGCACCGCCCGCACCGCACCGCACCGCACCGCACCGCACCGCCCGCACCGCACCGCACCGCACCGCACCGCTCCGCACCGCACCGCACCGCACCGCACCGCACTGCACCGCACCGCACCGCACCGCACCGCACCGCTCCGCGCCGCACCGCACCGCACCGCACCAAACCGCACCGCGACGTTAGGTTGACATAGGTTAGTATAAGACTTCGTCTTATACTAACCTAAGTCAACCTAACGTCCCGCACCGCACCGCACCGCACCGCACCGCACCGCCCGCGCCTCACCGCACCGCACCGCACCGCACCGTACCGCACCGCACCGCACCGCACCGCCCCGCACCGCACCGCACCGCACCGCACCGCACCGCACCGCACCGCTCCGCACCGCACCACACCGCGACGTTAGGTTGACATAGGTTAGTATAAGACTTCGTCTTATACTAACCTAAATCAACCTAACGTCGCGGTGCGGTGCGGTGCGGCCGCGCCGCACCGCGCCGCACCGCACCGCGCCGCGCCGCGCCGCGCCGCGCCGCACCGCACCGCACCGCACCGCTCCGCATCGCACCGCACCGCATCGCACCGCACCGCACCGCACCGCACCGCACCGCACCGCAGCGCACCGCACCGCACCGCACCGCACCGCACCGCACCGCACCGCCCGTGCCTCACCGCACCGCACCGCACCGCACCGCACCGCACCGCACCGCACCGCTCCGCACCGCACCGCACCACACCGCACCGCACCGCACCGCACCGCCCGCGCCTCACCGCACCGCACCGCACCGCACCGCACCGCACCGCACCGCACCGCACCGCATCGCACCGCACCGCCCGCGCCTCACCGCACCGCACCGCACCGCGACATAATAATTCTAGGGCATTATAATTTAGTGGTCAATTGACGTCACTGTAACATAATTTGAACGTTTTATGCAAAATATTTACCGTTGTATGCAATAGTATGGGGTTAGTTGTGTTGTATTTAATGCGTAAAGCGATTGGTAAACGATTAGTTCTTTACGTGCAACTAATAAGTTTCAAATCACGCATGGTTCAATCAAACACGCGATAGCAGAGAGAATGACATAACAGCTAGCTTTTTTTTCTATTAGATTTTTAACGGCTTTCGACTCTGGATACAAAGTCCATTGGAGTCAACAAAATGTATTATCAAGAGAGTATCAGGACAAACTAAATCTGACTGACCATGTTACGTAATCGTTGTAAATGTACAGTTCTTCTTCTTCTTTTTTTAAATAGTAGTAACCAAACGAATAGGAAATTTGTTTATTACTGCCAGTATACAGTGACGCCGTTGTACAGTATAAATGTATGAAAGAAATTATTTTATATTGTCAAGTTTTTTATGTGGTTATAAAAAAAAATAACCATAACCTATTTTTAATAAAATAAATATATTTTCGAATGTTTAGTTTTTTAATTGGTTATAAAAAAAAATAACCTTAACCTATTTTAATTTAAGAAAAAAGTATTTTAGGCAGTTTAATTTTTTTGTGGTTATAAAAAAAATAACCTTAACCTATTTTTAATAAAAAAAAACTATTTTAGCCAGTTTAGTTTTTATATGGTTATAAAAAAATAACCATAACCTATTTTAAATAAATAACAACATATTTTAGGGAGTAAAATGTTTTATGTGATTATAAAAAAATAACCGTAACCTATTATACTACTACTATTTATAAAATATAAAAGTTTTGTGCTTGTCTCCAAATTTGGAGACTATAAAAAGTTTCTTTCAAACATGAGCAAGTTTAATTTTGTATCTAGAGTATTTGTTCTCTTTGTAGTATTGTGTCATTCGATTTTCTAGTGAGATTTGAATTCTGCTTGCTGATTGGTCCGTTGTCAAATAAATAAAGATGGTGGACAATTTTTTTTTTAATAATGGTTTGGATGCTAAGTCTCTCTGCTACATATTATATTTATTACAGATAACATGAAAAAAAAATTCTTTTTTTATGTTCTCTGTAATAAGTAGTATAAAAAAAACTGGCCAAGTGCGAGTCAAACTTGCGCACCGAGGGTTCCTTATCGTCATGTCATGATTAGCGAAACTTGCGCCATCTATGGCGTATTATGAAATGTTTCGCTTCATGCTCTATTTGGTAGATGGTGCGCGCGTATATACTTTATTGATTATTTTTAACTTTTTTTTTTTAGTTGTTACATCGGCCATAATAAATAACACATATTCTGTAAAAATTTCGACGGGTTACCTATTACGATTCAAGAGATATAGCCCTCGGACAGACAGACAGACGACGGCGGCGTAGGCTTAGTAATAGGGTCGCGTACTGAATACGGAACAATTGAGAGACAAAATTGCTTAATTTCTTTTTATGTTGTAAAATATTTGACATGATGCAATAAAATGAAACAATTGCAAAAGAAACGGAAAATTTAGTTGGTTTCTTTTCATACATACCTACTATACGCTAGGTATATCTTGACAATCGGGGTAAGCAGAGTAGTTGGTGATAAGTTACAAGTATATTGTAAAAACTTTTGTAAATTACAACATTGACAGCCACGTTTAACAAAATATTATTGGAACTATCAAGTGGCAAGTAAAGTTTTAAAGATCAATTTGCTAAAGATTTGACGAATAAAGTGGCTAGTCTGTTACAAATCTTTTAGGACATGTACAGGAGGGAGATGTAATGGGGCTATTCTTTTTAAGCACCGATCTCACATGGTAGTTTTTTTATGTAATTGAATTTCTTGGTAAATGATTGTGCTTTATAAGTAAATTACAAAGTAGGCAGGTAATTGTTTAATCTTTTTATTATTCATATTACTTGTTAACTTAGGTACAGTTATATATATTACGTAATTTAACGGAACAGTCACATATATATTCCCAAGGGGGGCCGTCACCCACTCCCGTGCGATGCCCTCACGTTCCTTCGCCCGTATTGACTTCAGCCGGTCACGCGCTCCGTGTTAGATGTCCCGATTTCATTTGACGACGTTAGAAACGGCCGCGTTGGCGAAGGTGTAAATCTCTCTCAGCTGCAGATTCAGACGCTGTAGTAGGCTGTTGTTGGCAGGGTCCCAGAAGTTCAGAGCGCCGACAGCGATGAGTGCGTCGACGGTGACTGCGTCCCGGGGCGTGAAGCTGCCGAGTGAGAGGCTTGTACTTTACGAGTTTCCGCTGTCGAGAGTCCATCGGCGTCTCTAATAATTTATTATTACAAGTATTTTAGAAACAACACATAAAGTTACAAAATGAAATATAAACGGTGGTAAGATATGGGCTGTTTCGAGGATGCTAGTGGTGTTGCTTCGTGGCATGGTCATACTGATACGTTGCCTTTGATTGAAATTACAGTTTGTTGGCAGAGAATACTTACAAGTATGCGTGACAAAGTATTATTATCATTTTAATTAATATACATCGAATGTTGCGTCACTCACGCCATCTATGGTGTGATATAAAATGGTTCTTAATCTATTCGGTAGATGGCGTGCGCGCATACACTTTTTGAATTCTTCTATGCAAACCCTTCTGCTTTTTTTTTAGACAATACTTTACTGTTTCTTTTTATTATAAATTGTAATATGATAGTGAAATTTATTACTTTCTCTTTTAAAGAAAATATTAATAATTATACTTGTAAGTATGTAAGAGATTTCTAATATTAGCAATTACAGATATTTTAACTGACGGCATACAATAATTTTATCTTACAATAAAACTTATGTGTAGATGAGCAAGTATCCGTGAAGGCTGTACAAAGTATTATGTAGCGTGGGATGTTCACTAATTAGGTAGACAAAGTAGTGGAGGAGAGTAGGCAGTAGCTCGCTTGAGAGAGGCATGATGTCTAACGTTGATGATAATGAAGATTTTGCTTTGATGATATCTTGTCGTTGACGCGTTTGAAAACTCTGTAAAATGAAAAAGAATAAATTACACATTTGTTAGGTATCATTGTTGAAGATGAAGTTGGCCGCAAACCGTATTTTGGTAATTTGCTTCTCATGCGAGATTTGCATATCTACACCTACTGCTTCATAGTGCTTCGGAACCGGTGTAAAATTATAGGTCTCTTTCCTTGCCCTTTATTACGTGGTAGGCTCAAAGTGTAACTGATTGGATTGGTACAATCGTACTGGATGTAAGATAGCTGCATAGTAGCGTTGATAATATTTTCCTCTAATTCAGTATAATTAGCAATCCAAGAAAGTTTCTAGTATGGCATCTACCTTTTTTTGGATTCAGCTATTCATCCTGGAATACATAAAAAAAATTATTAATAGGGATTGCATTCAAATAATATTGACTTACGGTTGAGTTAATCTTGGGTTCTTACAGAGTGACATTTATAATAGGCATTTGTTGTTTAAATATTCACAAACATTGTTACACATGTACGAGTAGAGTCTAGGGTTCTATTGTAGCATTTTGCGTAAACATTTTTTTTTTTTAAATAAACACAACTATCAGTCTTAGGTGTTTTGTGTTTTGCTTCTTTTCAAGTATGTGTGGTTGTGAATACTTTATTATGTTGTGTACTGTGGATGACTGTGAAAAGTTGAAGGTTTAAAGTGAATAAGGTTATCTATTTATGATATTTATGGTAATTTTTCAAAAGTTTATAGTTCACTTTTAAGAGTTATATCTATGAGAGACTAATGGTGGAAGTTGAAGTTGAATAGGTTATAGCAAGAATGACTATATACATATATAGCATTTAGTTGAGACAGAAACATTTAGTTAATATTACACGTGCAGTAGATGATGGCTCCGGTGTCTGGAGATTTGTGCAAGTGAAGTAGGGGCGACAGTAGCAGCAGCAGTATCCTCCGTTGTTTGTGCTCCGATGCCGATGTTCATCGGTTTCTTGTTTTTTCGTGTGTGATTGTTCTGCAAGTATGTCGTTTCCTGTTAACAGATTTATAAAGAGTGTTAAGTTTCTGTCTGCAATTCTTTTTAGAGTATAGTGGCATTGGAGTTTGTTCACCTATGTACAAGGTTTTTTACAAATATGATGTATATTTATTCGTTATAGAAACTATGCATGTCCTCGTCCTTTTGCAAACGGGCTTGGAACCGTCTTTGGCGGAGTTACATGCACTAACTACTTTTGTGAAATGTGAATGTATGATTAATGAAAGCAAAACTACAAGCAGAAAAAGCGGAAAAAAGCGTTGTATCCGTTCCGTGTTTGCAGAAAGCATGTTTAAAAGCAAAAAAAAAAAAAAAAAAAAAAGCTAGCTAAAAGCATAACTACAAGCGAGTGAAAATAAAAATGAAAAGTGAATGATGTGATGAATGACGAAAGGCAGGAAAGGTATGAGGGAGGAATGAGAGGAGAGAGCGAGAAAAGGAAAGGAGGGTAGGAGGGAGGGAAAGGAGGGGAGGGTAGAATGAAGAAAGAAAAAGGAATAAAGGAAGGAACGATGATGAAAGAGGAAAAGGATGTGTAAAAAGGAAGTGAAAGCTGTAAAAAAAATAATCATGCAAATTTCACATTTCATAAAATTCTGAATTTGAATATAAACAAATCAAGCGGATGGGGTATAAAAAGGTGTACAAATCTAAAATGAGTGTAAAATATTCAAAAATGCAACAAGTATAATACATACCATTCGAAGAAGAAGACAGTAATAGAGAGATAGAAGATTATAGACGTCGCGTAGTTCTGTTGCCCACTTACCTAAATGAATGAAAGTAAATCTACCGACCTATGGTTGTGAGATATGGCCTAAAAAAAAAACTAAATAAAAAAAAACACTTGAAATGGCAGGCTCCAGGTTAAAGGCTAATGCAGATCGAAGCAAGGTTAAATGTATATATATATATAAAAATGGAGGAAAAATTTTGAACGGATTCAATAGAGGCGCATTTTGTAGGAAAAAAAAAAGTTATATAATAATTACATAAATAGTGAAAAAGGAAAAAAGGGGGGAAAAAAGGTTAGGTTAAAAATGTCGCCACTATTGCAACAAGTTTTATTCAATCAAGGCATTTTTAGCGTACCACTTGGAGGACGGGAAGTTTAAACAGACACGGACAGACGTGGTAAGGACGATACAGACATTTAAAAATAGACAGACAAATAGACCGTACTGTTGTAATTTATATAAATTTGTTATAACAATTAATTAAACATTGTTAAAATTAATAACATACAAGATTGTATTAATGTTATAATCTTTAATAATTCAACACACTCTATGGCGTAACAAAACACAGGCGATTGTAAGAAATAAAACTGTGCAAAAACATTCACGATTTAGTGCCCGTTAAATTACGAAAGAGTTTACATTCGAGACAATATTCCTAAAGAGCTGTTCGCCAACAGCAAAAATGTCATCCCAAGGATATTCGTCCCTGCGTATTCAAACGATAACTCTCAGTATAGAGTAGATTCAACCGACCAGGTTTTGGAAACACAAACAAAAAGAATCAAAGCCGATTGTGTAAACGATTGAATTAAAACCCCGTCACTTTTTTCATCAGTGACGAAGACGGTAATATCGATACAATCATTCTAGGGTCGACATGCAATCTGGGGGCACGGCAGTGCCCCCGTCAAGTCGAGCAACACGGCCGTGCCATCCTTTTCTCGAAGCAACTCAAGGTACTGTGGGCTTCCCTGTATCTTTGTTGTGGATAAAGATAAACACTTGAAGTTTTTGTTACCAAGACCTAGCTATATCTCCAAATTATAAGTTTTTACCTATTATAGTTTGCGAGATATCGTCAGTCAAAGACTCATTCACTCATACACCGATCATTAAAAATTTAAGGTATTTCCAGCAGACGTACAAACTTCAGGATTTAGCTAATATTTAGCTCACAACGAAAGAAATGAACTGAAACATAATAAAATTTAAGCCCCGTTTTTTTTTTTGTTGGGTAAACTTACCTTTCCATGCAAAGTTTATGACAAATAATTTTGTCAGTTGCATAAGTACACATACACACCACACGCCGCCGTATCCCGATAATCGGGGTAAGCAGTGTAATCGGTGTTGTGCTATTTTGGTAAATTACAGCACAACACCGACCACCACGTTTACAGCAAAGTGTTCGGACAAGATACGGAATAGAAGTGTTCGGATCATTCACCCAAAAATATGTCCAGTTTTGTTGTAATGTACAAACTACTATTCGATGACGACGTTGTGATCTTGTTAAATGTCATGAAATTCAACATTTATCATTCTGTTGATAAATGCTTTCCAAAAGCTATGGTGTTGAATTTCGCCGTATTTATTGTATTCGTCATCCATCAAGTGTTTAGATTTTGCATTACTTTAAATATTGCATTATAAAAAATTTTTTTCAAGTATTTTTTTAATATTGTACTGTCCTTGAATGTTTTATCTCCCTTCGTCTATTTGGATTTCTTCTTTTTCAACTGGTTGTTACATACAGGTGGCTAACTTGTCGCATTTATGCAGGTAAACTTACCATTCTATCCAAAGTCTATGACAAATAATTTTGTCAGTTGCACAAGTACATATACACATCACACGCCGCCGTATCCACAAAGCATAAACAAATATACAGAGTCAAGCTAAAAAATAAAACCGTTTAAAAAGAATAAGAATACCTACCTACAAGAAGAAATGAGATTCTACCCAAAATATATAAGTAATATAAAAAGATGCCAAATCCCGAGTGCAATTTTCACATTTATAAAACCTCTGTGTAAGGTCATGTCTTAAAAAAAAAAAAAAAAAAAGACGCGTGGCAACCCTACTCGAGAGTGATCTTTAACATGTAATGACAACACTGTGAATTTTGGTATTTGTATGTTTTTTTTTTATTCTTGATGTTAATAAAGCGAATTAATGTCTTTATGTTTGGATTAATTCCAAGTATGGTTGGTATTGTTTTAGAGAACTTATTTGGAGAAAAAAGTTGGAATATTCATATTATTGTACTACGTAACTATGTAAATATGGACCGATGGAATGTTGGTAGAATTTGTAATTTCCTAATTATAATTTAATATAAAACATTGTTTATTTTTTTTTTATTTGTGCATATATGTATTTCATTAATTTTACAAAGTGTATCTTTTAAATTATTATGAGTAATTATTATAAAACAATATGAATACGAATGGATGATACATCAGGTATCGGCACAATTATAGAAATGAAATATATAAAAGGAACTAATGGAGCCAGTTCTTTTTTAATATTTTTTTTATATATATATATTTTTTTTTTGCTTTGAGTATTTTTTCTTTTCTGTTTTCATTTTTTATTTTTTAGCAAATCTTTTTTTTTTTGCTTTTTAAAATGTTTTTTTTTTAACTGGCTCTTTTTTTTTATTGTCTTATTACCTATTTTATATATATCTATGTATATGTCTTGAATCTTCATGTTATTCAGTTGTTGTGATGAGTGACTTGACCATCTTGTGCTTGTTGATGAAAGGCAAAGAGTATGCGGTGATTTATAAGTTTGTTCACTTCAGTCTTGTATGTCGGTGTGTGGAGATAAGTTGCATTATTATTTTGATGTTGAAATTGGTTTTTATTATGTCCTTATATGTCTGGTGCTGTTGAAGGTTTATGGATAGAACGAAAGGAACGTGTTTATTAAGTTGTGCGAAGATAATCAAGTGTAGGTACTTGCTTGTAGCTGTTGTGTTGGTTATCTACCACCGGTGAGACCCGCTTGTGGGAGGCCGGTGAGATAACAGTTGATTTAAGTTCCTTGAAATCATTCATCCAAAAATATGTCCAGTTTTGTTGTAATGTACAAACTACTATCCGATGACGACGTTGTGATCTTGTTGAATGTCATGAAATTCAACATTTATCATTCTGTTGATAAATGCTTTCCAAAAGCTATGGTGTTGAATTTCGCCATTTTTATTGTATTCATCATCCATCAAGTGTTTAGATTTTGCATTACTTTAAATATTGCATTATTTAATTTTTTTTCAAGTATTTTTTTTATATTGTACTGCCGTTGAATGTTTTATCTCCCTTCGTTTATTTGGATTTCTTCTTTTTCAACTGGTTGTTACATACCATTCATTAAAAAAGTTGTGAAATGTTATCGGTACTATATTTCTTGAGGTTCTTGTAAGTTTCTTCTGTGAGAAGTTGAGGTACCCAACTTTTGTGTAAAGATAATGTCATGGTTATTGCTAATATTAGTAGTTAATTATGTATGATATACATTTGTGCATTTACATTGGTGGGTGATTAAACAATTTACCATTATCTAAATATTAAATATCTGTAAATCAAGGTTGTTTACATAGAGAAATACTCTTTTTTATTGAGATTCTATCATAACGATTTTTTCACTGATTGTAAGAAATGTTTTTTTTTCTTTTTGTGTACTTAATAAATAATGTACGGTAGAATATCAGTAAAAAAGGGTTTACATGTCTATATATTATCGCAGCGAATAATAGAATTAGTAACATTTATGTAATTACTGAAATCTATTGAAAAGTTACTTCTTTATTTTAGTTGTATCTAAACAGTTTGAAATCCTATTCAAATCCTTTCATACAATTTATCACTTATGTAATAAATATATGCACTTATAGGTTTTATTATTTTGTTTAGGAAATTACATTTTCTTTTAAAATAATGGTGAATTATGGAAATGAAATATCCATATAAGTACCTATTAATGTGATGTTATGAATTATATTGTATATAGGTATATCAATAACAATGCAAATGCCAAAATTCACAGTTAATAAAGGTTAATCCAGGTTGGTGGAGAGTTGAGGCTGGAGGTAGAAACAGGCGGGCAGATCGGTGAAGCAAGCCTCTGTAACCTGCCCGCTTGCTTTCTCTCCGAGACGGAGAGAAAGAAACGGCGGTTACAGGCGATTGTGGTGCTGGTGCTTTCGTATACCTAGAAGATATAACTCAAGCACCAGCAGCCAAAGCGTTGCAACACCGAGAACACGTACGGCTCGATGCTGTACCTGAAACCGTACGTTGAGACGTACGGAGGCAAGCGTGGCCTCTGAGAGCAAACCCTCACTGCTTCTACCTTTGTTCTTTTTTTTTATTCAATCTTTTTATTGCGGAAAGTGTTGTCTGTGATTTTGGGTGGAGCTAAGAGGGCAGACCGGTGATGTGGGCTTCTGTGACCTGTCCGTTTGCATTCTCTTCGGGATGGAGAGAAAAAAACGGCGGTGACAGATTATTGTGATGCCGTTGCATTTACCTATATATATATATATATAGTTCAAGCATCAGCAGTCAAAGCACTGTAACATCGGGAACACATATGGAGGATGTTGAAGTTGAAGGTAGAGACAGGAGGGCAGATCGGTGAAGCAAGCCTCTGTAACCTGCCCGCTTGCTTTCTCTCCGGGACGGAGAGAAAGAAACGGCGGTTACAGGCGATTGTGGTGCTGGTGCTTTCGTATATCTAAAAGATATAATTCAAGCACCAGCAGCCAAAGCTTTGCAACACCGAGAACACGTACGGCTCGATGCTGTACCTGAAACCGTACGTTGAGACGTACGGAGGCAAGCGCGGCCTCTGAGGGCAAACCCTCGCTGTCTCTACCTTTGTTCTTTCAGCCAAAGCACTGCGACACTCCTAAATGCTACACCTAAAACCGTACGTGAAGACGTACGGAGGCGAGCGTGGCCTTCGGAAGCAAACCCTTATATTTTTTTGTGAACTTTTTACGTTGGAAAGTTTGCGAGCGAGACTTGGCATCATTTTATATTAATTATACCTATGTTTTGGGTGCGATTACCTTTCTTTTTGTAGGTATTCTTCCTTTTTAAACAGTTGAATTTTTTAGCTTGACTCCGTATATTTGTTTATTTATATCTTTGTGGATACGGCGTGTGGTGTGTATGTGCATGTGTACTAATGCAATACCAATATAAAATTATTTGTCATAGACTTTGTATGGAAAGGTAAGTTTACCGACCAAAAAAAAAAAAAAAAAACGGGGCTGAAATTTAACAGAATTTAAAATTTCAAGTTTTCAGGTCTGCTGAAGTACCTTAGATTTTTGATGATCGGTGAGTGAGTGAGTGCGTGAGTCAGTTAAAAAACTGAACTTTGACTGGCGATATCTTGCAAACTATAATGGGTAGGTACAAACTTACAATTTGGGGGTATAGCTAGGTACTCTTGGTAATGAAAATTTCAAGTGTTTAGCTGTACTCACAATAGGTGTGAGCGCTGCACCAGAGTACCGTCGCCGCTGCAGCGCTCTCCCCCACGCCGCGCTGCTGCCCTGCCGTCTAACGCGATCAGTCAGTCTAATCGCACCGATAGACTTTTCGAAGAAAAAAATATGTGAAAAACACAAAACTATATAGTTTTACCATTAAAATAGTATTGAATAAGTATGTAAAATCATCTTTATTTTGGACACGCTCTGCATATGGGTGCGTTCTGGTAAAAGTTGGTAGCCGGCACTGGTCGACGCCGCCGGTGGTCACTACATAAAGAAAGTCAGTAGAAGTTGATAAATCTGTTTGACTGAGTGGGTGTGACAATGTGTTTCTCAAACTTTGAAAACGTCGAGTCGAGTCGAGTCGACAATACAACAAAGATACAGGTAGGCCAAAAGTATCCCGAGTTGCTTCGAGGAAAGGATGGTACGGCCGTGTCGCTCGACTTGGCGGGGGCACTGCCGTGACCCCAGATTGCATGTCAACGCTGGAATAATTGTAAAGATGTACCGCCCTAAGTGACTGATGAAAGAAGCGAGGGTGGTTAGAATTCAATCGTTTACACATCGATCAATTGATTACATTTCATTTGTATCTCGAAAACGGGCCAGTATCCTCTACAATACACTAAGAGTTACCGAATGAATCACAAGGAAGAATATCAATGAGACTTCATTTTTGCGTCAGCTCAACTCTTCAGGAATATACTCGAATGTACTCAATCGCAATTCAACGAGCACGTAATCGTAAACATTTTTTACATCAGAATTATTTCTAATCACCGGTTTTGTTTACCGTAGAATGTGGAGAATTTAAAAAGATATTTAACAGTAATAAAAAATTACACATTATTAACAGTTCAATGTAAAACCGATTGCGTTTACAAGTTTATATAAAGTCAGTCACGTCAGTCGGGTCTGTCAGGTCAGTCAGGTCAGCCTGGCCCGTCAGGTTAATCAGGTCAGTCAGGTCAGTCGAGTCAGTCAGTGATTCAGTATCCATCTCAGTTTCGTAATGTAAAGAAATTATAAATTAAGTTTATATCTTCAACAATAAAATAAAAAAGAAAGAAGTAAAAAAAAATATATATGTATCTCTATTGCAATTAGCCCTTTCTCTAATAGAAGTTACTACTTATTATAAAAAAATGTTGAAGATACGGCCCTTAATTTTTCATACACATAAACCCTTTGAATTTGTTGACGACGATGAAAAAAAAAACAATAAACAAAAAAAATAAATAGATAGATAGTATACATATACGTGTGCAATTTCGTGCTCCAAAGAAGAAAAAAAAAAAAGCGGGAAAATATTTAAACAATACATGTATATGAAATAAGTATGTGCGATGTCAATTCATAAAAGTTCAGGGAAAACTACATTTCTTGCAAACGGTGTGCCTTCTAAAACTTGAGTTGATGAAATTAAAATTCTAATGTTATTTCTAGCACGGACGCGTGAGAGAGCTACGTACAGCTGCCCGTGTATAAAAATATCACTGCGCAAATCTACCCCTACTGTATCTAAAGTCTGTCCCTGAGACTTATGTATTGACATGGCATAACATACCTGTAAGGGAAATTGTAAGCGGCACATCTCTACTGGGCTGTGGACTTCTACGGGAGTTTTAAATACAATACGTGGTATAAAAAGGTGTTTGTCTTCATCAAATTCATCGGGCATGCGAACAACGATGAGTCGCGGAGAGACGGATACCACAATCACTTTTGTCCCGTTCACTAAGCGATCAGCGAAACTGAGATTTCGCATGATCATACAAATTGCCCCTATTTTTAGACTAAGATCGTAATCCGGAATGCCCCTGCCCTGAATTGTGTGCAAAGCCTCGGGACCCAAGTAGAAGTTGTCATCTTCGGGATTAGCCGGGTAATCGACACTATAGCAGTGTATTACCTCCCCTTGCAGCCGATCGAGAACGATGGAGTTGATCTCCTTGACGTTGACGTTGTGCGTGGACAATACAGCGCGTTTAGCACAAGCGTCGGGATCCGACAGCATGCTTACGGGGTAAACAAACTGAAGGAGGCCGTCCAAGCTTGTGACAAACTCTACATTGTCCAAGCGCGTCAACGTCTGTGCGTTCCGACCGGCCCCAAAGGTTTGTGTCGGCGTCGTCCCGGCACCTATCTGGAGAAGAAAGTCTGAATATTCATTGTCGTCTCTGTTACGCTGAGGAGTAGTCAAAGTGAATACTTTTAACAATCTCCAGAGTGGAGATGTTTTCAGTGAAGCTGCTACGGTGTCCGAATTGGACTTTGCGTAAAGGACGACGGGGGGGATTTGTCTAAAATCCCCCGAGAATATTACGACTTTCCCTCCGAATGGGACGTTGGCCCTCTGCATCAAGTCCCTGAGTGACCTATCCAGGATGTGTATTAAATATTTATGTGCCATCGGTGCTTCGTCGTAAATAATGAGAGAGGAGGCCTTGATGAGTTCGGCTCGTTGCGATCCGTTAGTTATCTGCCAATATGAGGTGTCGTCGACGATATCTATGGGCAGGCGGAACATGCTGTGAGCAGTGGTGCCGCCTTGATAGTTTTGTGCAGCTATGCCAGAGCTGGCAGTACACAAAACTACATGACCCATATGTCTAAGATGCGCTGCGATGACGTTCAGCAATAAAGTTTTGCCGGTACCAGCGGGACCATCGATAAAAATGGCCGCGCAAGTATCATCGGCTGGCGGCGGACCTCTCTGTACGGAATCGTTTATGAAGTCAAATATCACAAGTTGCTCCTCTGACAAACGGCTTCGCCATTCGTCCACGAAAACGCTCAACTCGGCCCGATCGTATTGCTCCAACTCGCGGTCCAGCTCGCGACTGCGATCGACAACGTCGGGCAAACCTTGTTCGAGAAGAGTCGTTCCGTGTTTACGGAGGAGCCTACCTATTTGAATGAGGCATTCAGAATAGGCTTGCTCTCTCAGATCTGCCGAAAACCTGCCGATATAATCCTCGCTAATAGAATCTTTGAATTTCGCCCACAAGAGCGCAGCTGGAGCTCCGTTGACGGCGAGCAGGACAAAGAAACGGCGCAAGCGAGCACCGGTACAAAAAGTAGCAGCTTCTTCTAATGCCTTTTCGTATTCTAATTCGTCGTTCGCTACGCCGACCGCGCGCGCAGCTTCCTGAAATGTGGTACAGTCGGGTCCGCCGAGGGCATAAAGGTCAGCGAAGCTCCTACACGGATGGCCAACGAGGAGAAGACGCAGATAGAATTGTTCGCCTCTATTTGGTGTTACCCAAAAGAGACGCGCGACCATTTCCCCTTGTTGGCGTTTAGTTATAAAATAGCGGTCGTTGCAAGTTTTGAAAATGTCAGAGGCCTTAGTGCGTTTAGTGATCGGAGGTCGGGTCGTACGAACGATGTACTGCTCGTAAAAGTCCATGTAAGTCAGGTCGTCGAATTGGGGCAGAAGGGGGCGATCAAAGTACGTCAATAAGTCGGAGGTGGTGGCACGTTGAGCGGCAGAATCGGCTGCGTCGGATCTGAAGAAAACTGTCTGCCTGTTTTCCAAGTGGACGGATAGTTGCTTGACGTTCGGTTCTCGGCCAGTCACGTGAAATTCCAACATTCGCCACGAAGCGTCGCACGCGCCAATGTAACGTTTTCGGGCGTACTGTTCAATTTCATCGTGCTTTATGGCGTCTTCTACGACGGCTATATTGGCGTAATCTTGACCCTTTGTTATGTATTTAAACAAGTACTTTACCACTTTGCGAGTAGAGGCCACTTCAACGTTAATGTGACAATTATATTTCAGTAGGAGCGCTGCATTGTACGGAACAACCCACAAATCGTTGATCTCCAGCTGTCGACCACGGCGTGTGATTGTGCACGTGTTATGCGCATTTCTCCTCAGTTGCACAAAACCATTATCGTCTGTAAAAGTGACTTCTGTCGCTCGTTTAGGGAAGTAGCGCGTGCACTTGTTCTTAGCCGCATCCCAACATGGCAGATCTACTCTGCCAACACATGGGCCGTGGATCATGTGCGCCAATACGGCCTCGCGTAACCTACCGTTCGCTTCGTCCGCTTGGGGAATGTCCGCCCTGACTACCTTATCGATGTCGGTATTTTGTATTGGTCCACCTCCGGCCACGCGGCAAATTAGGTGTGAGTGGGGAAGTCCACGTTTCTGAAATTCAATTACGTACACAATGTAAATGGAACCCCGAAACCATGCACTTTGTCGCAGGTCTTTGAGTAGTTGCTGCAATTTGAGTTTAAACACGCGTGCAACTATGCTAGCTGAAGGCTTATGACCAGGTAGAGTGGACTGTTGTATCTCTGGCCATTTGGGATTGCACGTCATGGTGATCATGTAGGAGGGTTTGCCTAAACGATTCACGATCGCCATCGCGTCCATGTAGTGCAGCTTCATGTAGCGGGGGCCTCCCGTGAACGTGTTGGGCAAGTATATGCGACCGGGTACAACGCCCTCGCTCTCTCCCCGAATCGTCTCGTCGTCTGCGATCTGTCGCGCCACATCCCGACTGAATGTGTCGTCAACGAGTTCGTCGAGAGGAGCGCACCGTAAAGGATTACGGTTCGAAGTTTGCATTCTTTTAAGAAACTGGAGTCTCTCGTCTTCGACGCGGCAGTACATATCGACTAACCACTCGTCGCCGAGACGTCCGGTTTGGGTGAAGCGGGATTGGGAAAGCAAAAGGCAGCGATAATATTTAACTTGACTGAGTTTACAATTTTTGTTATCTACTTTACCAATGTACCATCCAATAGTGCCATGAGGGAAAAGAAGGGGATACTGAAAAGCTTCATAGCACTCGTGGAACATTTCTATCGTGTGGGGTCTACTCTCTCCTATTTTCCAAACAATAACGCGACGCGGTACGTAGGTTTCGGTCTCTGTACTAATATAAGCAGCTAACTCTTTGCCACAGGGCTTATCACCTAAAATATTGCCGTGAGTGGAACGGGAAGTCGACTCGAATACTATGTGTGCAGTGTCGGATGGTTCGTGACTCAACTGCCTAAATACATCTATAAACGGATTGACATTGTGGAGGAAGTGTGTAATTTCTATCAAGACTTCGCCATTGATACCTATGCCTGCAGCGATTCTGGCACGCTCTTCGCCGTCATCTAAATACAGTCCGATAGGGTTGTAACTGCCCACCGGTACATAGGATAAATCCATAATCCGGTGATAGGTACGACCCTGAATTTTAAGAAAATATAAGCCTGAAGCCTGGTGTTGGAAACTATGGGAAACGCCTAAGGCAGTGAACGCAAAAAGATTATTATACTTGCGGGAGAAATTAAAAAATAAAGGATTAGAATAAAAATCTTCATTCAACGCAGGCAAGTCGGCAACATTGTACGCTCCGTTTCCGCAACACCACATGACGCTAGTCTTTTCTTCTTGGAATAGTGGTGCACGACACTTGTTACACTTGTAAATATTGTCTGCAAACAGAGAAGTGTGCTTAAGGCTGTATAGTTTTACAGAATTGAGGTTATTTCCGTCCAATTCTGAAATGAATTGTGTGTTACGTAACTCTACATCTATATTTCTAGTTTGTGTATTGTATTGTGTATAGCTGTTTAGTCTTTCTTCTCTGTGTGTTTCGTTATATGTTTGATTAGTCTGTACGTGTAATTCCGGATGAGTTTGTTCATATTCGTGTACCGACTTTCTATGAATGTGAGGATTTGCAAGAGTATATTTTTTTACCGCTTTTTGATGAGACTGTGGTTTGGATTGAGCATAACGTGTCGTTGCGTCTAAATGGGATGTGGGTACTATTTTCTTCAGTCCTCGTTTCACCTTTGCAGGACGACCAACGGGACGTCGGAAAGAAGGTGCGGGTTCAGCATTGGGGACAGGTCTATTTAGGACAACCACAGCCTTCATGGAGAGTTTTGGATGGTCGATGAGGGTCGTTGGTGAAGGAAGTTGGACGTTTGAAAGGGAGAGTGGAAGAGGATGCTCTGTGAGCTGGGATTCGGAGGAAGCGGAGCTACGTGTGACACGTCTCGCTGACGTTATCACACGCGAGGTGGTAGTGATGGGTTGGGATTCGAGAGAAACGGAACTGGAAGAGCGAGTTACACGTCTTGCAGACGATATAACTCGCTTAACATCAGCAGCGGCGGCGGCGGCGGGTTCTGAGGAAAAGGAATCCGAAGAAGCCGAACTTCGGGTGACACGTCTCGCTGATGTTGGAACGGGTTTGATATCGGCTTGGGATTCGGACGATAAGGAACTACGAGTGATACGTCTCGCTGGCAATACGACAGGTTTGACGTCTACGGGTTGCTCTAATTCTAAAGAAGCGGAACTACGCGTTGTACGTCTCGCTGACGATACAACGGGTTGGATATTTACAGGAGAAATGGAAGTACGAATGGTGGCGCGTTTGCTTTCTGTTACGGGTTCGGATACAATTTCTACAAGCGTCGTTGTCATGCAAAGCTCGTGATTGATAGGCGAATGAACCGCAACACTGGGATGGCGATCGAACTCGGGGGCTGTGTGGGAAGAGGTGTGATCTTGAACTATGTCAAGCACACGAACGGTGTGGATGGAGTATTGTTGGGCGGTGAATGACATGCGAATGATGAGTAAGCGCGCCAAGTCTAGTGAACTATTGCAGCGGAAGAGGCGAGCTACGTTTGCTGATACATCTACGTGATCGTATGTGCCGGATGAACCTACAGCGTGGGAATTGAAAAGGTAATATGTACCGTCGACTTTCCAAAACGAAACTGCGACTTCCATGCCGACAAAAATAAAACTATCAGTGGGGCGGTAGTCTGAAGTGTTGAAAATGATATTATCTAAACTATTGTGTAGATCATTGATGGAATCGTTTTTGTGTTGGTCCGATTCGCTTTGGGGATACAGGCCATTATGGCGCCAAATAACGTCAATGTCTACACTGTGCGACGGTACTTTTATATTACGGCGACCTATGTCGTCGGGGAAGATGTAATTACTACCGCCGCTTCTCGGGATGGTTGCGTTGAGACGATCGCCGTGTTGCAGTATGTTGTCGATCTGCTCGGTAGTAAAAATATTTCTATTATTTACCACCGAGAAGGCCGATGCGCAAGCCGACATCGAAACGCACTGCGCATTATTCCAGTTTCCTGGAAAACGCACAGTGTCGCCTTGGTGCGTTGTGCCGGCTGCGACGCAGGTGAAGGGGGAAATGGTAGAAATGGATGAAATGGATGAAAGACGGGGACGGGGCCCCCTCTTTACCGCCTTGGGACGTCCGGGTTTCTTCTGTTCCGCCATCTATAAGATGATGATTTTCTATCTGTTATATGTGATTATTACAGTGAGTTATAGACACGGTGTTAACCTAAATAGGCGACATTCCCGAAAGGGGGTTATTCTGGGTCACATACTGATGCCGAAAGAGGGGGTAATTTTTTTTTTGAACTTTGATTTTAAAATTTTCAATTTCTATACTTGGTAGGTATAAAAACATGGTATTTCGTAATAGGAAATATTTAAAAAATCGAAAACAATTACAACAATTAGCGCGCGACATGTCGCAGGCGCGCAGCACGCGGCGCGCGGCGGCGCCCACTACATCATTCCAAAGAGAGATTGTCGCTGAGGTAAAATTTTGAATAAAATATGCAAATTTTTTTGAAACTATTTTACATTTTATTTTTAATTAGGTAGTTATCACGAAATAATCAGTAAAATTTAAATGTCGCAAAAAAAGTTAAAACCGTGTATATATTATGGTAATTTTTCTTGTATTTAGAAAAATTGTTTTGTAAAATCTATTAAAAATGAAAAAAAAATCACATATTGCTACAATCAGTTATTTAGTTAGTGACGTGATGAAAAGAAAACATAATATGTTATGTTTACTTCTAATATCAACTGTTTCTAAATTAAATTCAATAATTTGGTATTAATTTTTATTGAAAGTGCTATATAGGTATGTGGCGTTGAATCATCTATAAAATGTTGACGACCCCATGGATATTCAGTTGTATGCGGAAGATGTTTCTCTTATAGTATTCAAGATTGTCCTATTTGAGGGAGAAATATGTGGTTTTGATCAGTTGTATGGAGGAAAGATCTGCAGAATCGATTGGTACGCTACGCTATGTTTAGCGTGTAGGAATGCAATATAGCTGTCCAGTACGTATGGTGCGGTGGTGAAAAGGGGATAGTGCAATGTATTATTTTTATATTCTTTTGAAAATATAATTTGCGGTTGACATTGAAATGAGAAGGATGTTAGTGTGAACAATATACTATAAGAAAGACGTTAAGGCCTGAAGCATTTTTTATTTTTTGAGGATATTTTTTTTTCTCTGCATGATGAAAATAATAACTCAAAATGAATGGTAATGTGCCTCTAAGATACTGTGAAATTATGTACAAACTATATAAATAACAATATGTATGTGCAAGCAAATTTACTTAAATACTTATTTATAATTATTTGTAACGGTTCTAAAAACTAACATAAAAATATAAGAAAATATACATTATTATATTAAATGAAATGCAATATTAATTAAAAGGAAATATTTTTTTTAAATAAAGATTACAAATAAACAAATCAAAACAAATAAAAATGTAAAGACCCGTGTTGGAAATATTGCTATGTGATATAGTGTGTAACGCACGAAGCAATGTATCAAAATAGTAAATATTGAACATCGGATGCTTCAAATCCAAGTGGCATAGTATATGTATATGTATAAGCCAAAGAAATGTAACCGTTAAAGTAACTATATTTTACACTGGCCGTTGCGTTATGAAAATGACGATATCAAGTATGTCGAATGAAAACTGAAGAGCTGAAGGTAAAGTTGTAGAAAATTATATTCAGCTGTAGAGGTGGATAGTCAACATCAACATCAGTCAACATGTATATGTATACATGTTGACTGATTGAAGTAACGTGTAAATATTGAAATAAAAAAAAAATACAATAAAATATGGAACGCACTCTTTGCCTATCATCTATTTCCTCCCAAGTACAGCCTGGAATTCTTCAGAAGGGGCGTGAAAAGGCTCCTGTCAAGCTTGCATGGCATTCGCAATCCCCATATATTACAGAATGTACTAACACAAACATCCAAAAGCACTTCATAACAAATCGAGCGGTGAACGCCTGGAATAAACTCCCATAGAATGTGATTGACTCCCCAAACACACACACCTTCAAAAACCGATTAGATAAATACATAAAAAGTACATCAACAAACAAATAGCAACAGTGCCCAAGTACAAACAAAACAAACAAACAAAAAACATTATAATCAATCATTATCTGAAAAAAAAAAACTGATGTGAACACATCAGCTAGAGCTGCTTGTTCATTAAAAAATAAATAAATAAATAAATGTTCACGTTAGACAGAGCTATTTGTAGGGGAAACGATACCGCATGCCGCATGTCTATAAAAATTAAATAAAAAAATTATAAGTATGTAGGTACAACATATCCCGTTCAAATTTGCCGCTGCATGTTTGATTATTATATCGCTATGGCGGTAACGTAGACCGTCAAACTTGGATAGGATGCATAGGAGATAAGTACCTACAGGAGAAGTATGAAACATTTGTACATACACACACACACATACACACGCTAAGGTTTTCTTGTATTTTAAATAATGATAGTAGATAGGTAAGTGAAATTTTTATTATGTTTTTGCATTAGAGACAGCGGGAAGAAGGTATAGGGGAGGGGGAACAGCGGAGTGAATGTTTTGGTGGTAAAAAAAATTGGTTTAATTTATAATAGTATAAACTAACTCTAACGTAATGTTTGAGGCAGGCTATGTGGTTTTATGTATATATTTCTATGAAAATTTGTGTATTACTTTTTTTTCTGAAATTGCGTGTTTTCTCAAAGAATTTATTTCACTAAATTCATTATTTAACTTGACCTACATAACATATTTACAAGCAATTTGCAAGCTCGGCCTCCAGATTTAAGTCACACCTTAAAATAAATAAATAAACAGTGGGGCCAATTAAATTCGCATTTGGTCGATTTGTTTTTATTACCTATTTATTGAATTGTATGGTTTAAAAAAAAATTCATACGGTGTGTGTGTGACAGACAGACTAAAATATATAATGAGACCATTGAGAATATTGCATCTCTCCGCATGCATATCGTAAAAACCGACTGAGGCATAAGAACAAGATACCATGCTAAAGGGCGACAGGTTCGCCACCTTTCACCTTGGCACGGTACTTCCACCGAGTCGTGCAGCAGTTGGGTCTTCGTGCCTTTCTTGTTACTTGATCAATTGAATCTTGTTCGAATACTTTGTGAAATGTGGTGGTCGGTGCTGTGCTGTAATTTACCTTAGTAGGTACAATACCGTTACTCTGCTTACCCCGATTGTCGGGATTCAACGTGTGTGATGTGTATGTATAATGTATGTATGAACATTGTACCTAGTAAGCTTGTCAGGTGCCCGGGATTTCCGGGATTGTCCCGGGCAACGCTCCAATGTCCCGTGTCCCGGGCGAAGGGTCATTTTGTCCCGGGAGGAGTGCAGATGCCGATAAAGTGCTCAAATTAGAAATTTCCCTATTTCGTTTTGTAAAGTGTTGCTTACTAAAGTTGTTCGCTTTAAAGAAATCGCTAAGAGTTCGCCGTAAAAATTATAACAGAAAAATATTAAACTTTTCTTTACATACATACATACATACACACCACACGCTGTATTCCGACAATCTGGGTAAGTAGTGTAATCGGTGTTGTGCTGTAAGTACTCTTAAATTACAGCGCAACACCGGCTTTTCTCGTCTTTATCCCATAATCGCCTTGCATGCACATTCACGTGGAGAGATGTAGTGGCACTTTTCTGTCTCCACCGTATTATGCAGGACTGCAATAGTAGATATGTCCGGGGAAGTGGAACATCAAATCTGATAAGCCAAGCACCTAGTAATTTTACGACGGCCGCAAGTTTTTAGTTGTTCATAATTATAACATGGCGGCGGCGTCTCATCGGCGTACATATGCCGTTGTGATTTTAGTAAAATAGACGGCAACACATACATAATGGATACCTACGTTAGAAACATTGTACAAATAATGTTGCATTGCATCGGATCTGCTATGCTGAACGCACGGCGCGCTCATTATCTACCTAAACTAAAAAAGGACGCCATGTCGAGATATTAGTTTTATATCCGACAGCGATAGAAACAGTGTAAAATAATAAATGATTAGACTTACCTAAAACAGAAACCCACACTTCTCAAGGCAAAAACAAATTAGATAGCTGTTAAAATCGATCGATCGCTAAAATCGCAAAGAATGCCAGAGAACCGGCGCGCGCGATTGCAGCTCAGCGAACGAATGGCCGCCGTGCCGTCCGTCCGACCGACATGCGCGCGCGGTGCGAGCGACCCCTATAGCAGGCCGGCCGGAACAGGAAAGTGAGGAAACAGTATGGTCGTATGAAAGGAAGATTTGATATTTCGAATTAGCAGATTTTAAACGTAAATTACAGATTTGTAATTAGGGAGAAAAGCTATTTCTCTCGCCTTGATGTTGACTAACATAAAGTATGAAAAATAGAAGGAACCGAAGCTTTTTTTAATAAAAAGTTAGATGTAAAATTGCATAATATATGGCAGCATTAATTGTAGAGGGCTAAACTATTTAAACTTTTTATTGTAACTAAAATTATTTTCCAGTCGTAAGATATATAACGAATAATGATAAATAAAAATAATAATTTTGATATTATAAATCTTACCATAGAAACATAATACAATATAATAATTAATTAATAATTTTATTACGTTTAATTTCGCGCGTGTTTTGCACATCTTGTTCTAATCAAAGCTACTTATTATTATTTAAATTTTCATTTTATAAGTTTGAATACTGTATTAATTTTAATATATTTTATAAGCATAAGTATATTATAAAACAATAGTCTTCTATCTCTTTTTTACAACATAATAATTCTAAAAGTTATCAATTGTATTACTTTTTTTTTTTTTTTGTATATTTATTCGTCAAAGTATACAGCCTTTTCTGATGCACTACTAATGTCTTTTGTTTTCTTCTCGTATAGCGAGAATCTCAAAAATACTTACTTTTTATTTACGACGACGACGCGGCAAGCAAACTTGTGCAGCCGCCATCTTTTTTAATTCTAATACTAATTTATGACAGTTTGTATTGCGTTCTATAGATCGATGTAAAAATATTACTCGAATGATTTGAGTGGTATGTTTTCGCAAGTTATCATATACAGTATATGTGCATATATATTTTCGGTCACCTTGGGCGAGAGTCAAGGCAATTTGCAGAACGAATCAACTTTACAACAGACATGACTGTATGGTATTACATATCACCTTTGTCTATTCCGCGCGGTTTATTGGGCAAAAATTAAAAAAAAGAACTGTCAAAACGACAACTCATTGGTAGGACATGTCTATTCTGTTTGTTTTGAAAGTAAAAGGCCGGGTTCGCCGCGCTGTGCGCGACTTATTATCAATGTAGCGCCCCGCTCACGTAAACTGCATCATCGCCACACAGTCACAGCCCTGAGTTAAAGCTGGCAGAGAGGGGGGCAGGCGAGGGCGCCTCCGTGTCGCCGGCATTGCTTTATCGTCTCGTTCACGTCCACGGCGGGCGCTCGCTCGCTCTTTCTTCAACGACTGCGCGCACTCCTGACTACACCCTCCATCGCACGGTCTGCCGACGAATCGACGACGTACTTTCAACACAACACTTGCGATATGATAACGACGACTACCTACCATCATCACCTATTAGCTTGGGTATATTGGGGGTCTCGCGTTCCGTCTTTGATTTTCGTTAACGGCAATGCCGGCGATGTTCATACGAAGTTGAACCTACTGTATATAGCTAAATGTGTGTCGACTCCGAGAGCGTTGCAGTTAGCATTTCGCAGAGCGCTGCTGGTGGAAATTTATTGTTCAAATTTTATGTATATTTATGACTAAGTTTAAATTGTCAGCATGTAATAAATAAATTGTGAAAATAAATGTTGTAAAATTGTAATGAATAAAAATAACAACTATCTAATACAAGCTTTTTTTTTTAAATGTAAATATTGTTTGTATTATAGAAATTTCTATAATAATTATTATTTTCATATCTTATTAAATTATAATCAATGTGTGAAATTATTAACATCATCATTAGCCTGTATCGGTCCACTGCTGGACATAGGCCTCTCCCAAAGCACGCCATCACACGCGGTCTTCCGCTCTTCTCATCCGCACACTCTAAATTATTAACAATAGTTTAAAATTTTATTTCAGAATAAAACAAACTGTACAAAAGTATGATTATTTGATAATTGTATATCTTTTCTCAGAGTATTGTTTTTTTATTTAAGTAATTCACATTTTTTTTGAAATGCCCTCAATTTTTTAGCGATCAAATTGTTCAATGTCCTTCTTCAGATGCACAGTGAGTGTTGGCCAGTCTTGATTTCGAAGACACCTGAATTGAAAATTAAAAAAAGTATATATTATCATCATCATCATCATCATCATCAGCCTGTATCGGTCCACTGCTGGACATAGGCCTCTCTCAAGGCACGCCACCACACGCGGTCTATATATTATACATGCATGTAAATAATTTGTGTGGTTTCCGTCCAGTTCAGTGTAGTCGGCATGACCGAAGGGAAGCACTGACACGGCACCTAGTTCACCCGGTGTTATGGGCACCGATAGATGATGTAGCCAACAGTGTCATGTCTGTTCCATAAGTGTGTTCTATTTGCTTTATTTTATGGTAGTTTAATTTAATCCCGTTCATTCTCCCTTTTCTACTTCCGTATCGCACGCACTGCCCAGAGATTGCATGCATCTCAACAAATGAAGATTAACCATGGATTGCACCTGTTAGGCTGGCATGACATTCACAATTTTCATACACAAATATCTACCAGGTTAAACTTTCCTTTTACTATTTAATTAATTTATTTAAAATATGCGCATACTTCCTCTGATACAACTTCCGTTGGCTTCGTCTTGTCCGGCGATTGTCTTCATCATTGATTGCATCAAAATACTTGGGCACTACATCATGGATGGTCAACATTACTACATCTCCATCATCCGACAGCCATCATTATTCTAATTTTGTATGTATGATGCAATGGTGATTTCGGTAGGTGTATCTGAAAAAAATTCAATAGAAAATTATTACTTATCTACTTAAATTATTTTGTACTTGAGTGTCTTTAAACCTCATAGTTTAGTTAATTGAACTTGTTAAAAAAAAAAACAAGTAAATCTATGATGTCACATAAAATACTAAATCATTTTACTCCACCACCACCAACACCAGGAGCATTCATAGGTTTAAAAAATATATATCTTTAACCTATTTCCTTACTTTATTTAAGCGGGGGAGGAGCGAGGGTCCCCCCATTTGTAATTTTAGGTTAGATCGGCTACAGAAAACAGTTGTTTTCGACTTTTTGATTAATGTCAAAAAACACGAGTAGGTTTGTGGTCGTTGTGGTCACAGTTCAAACTTAACCTAACCAAAGTATTTTTAATTATTAAATTTTTTTTTTCTCGAAATTTATACCTACTATGCAAAGTGCCCCAAGTTACTATTTCTCATTACTGGTGAATGAAATAACAAATTTTATAGGTACCTATATTTACTTTACCTGTTAGGCACTGTCAAAGGCGAAAGCTGAGAGCGTCCCGTGCGTTCTCCTTTCGTTGCTTCAGTCAGCGCGGTATGGAATCACTGCTTTCCACCGATGTAGTTGATATCTTACTACCTGGCGGATGACTTTTCCACCCGCCGCCGTTTTCCTGTCCACGGCCGCCGCCGTCAGTGTAGGCCATGGTTACATGAACAACGATCGTCGTCTCTTTGGCGGAGGTGTCCAGCCCGCTGCCACCATAGGCGTTCAACATCGATTATTTTTGGTGTATCGGTGTCCGTGAAATTTCAAATTTTGTAATGATGACACAACAAACAGCTAAAAGTAAACGTCAAATTGAATTTTTTTTTCCTTCAATGGCTTAAGACTTCTTGTAAATTAAGATGAAGCTCAATTTGCCAGTGTCAAAATAAAAATTCAAGCGAGTTCTAAAATTCTACAAAAAAAAAAAAAAACTGCCTACTCAACACATTATGAGCAAACTAAAAAAGAAAGATGAATTTTAACCGTATTTTAATAGATAGATCGTAGGTATTTCGGTCGACATGTTTATTCAGATTTATGCGCAATTTATACTTGTCGAGTAGGTACTCGGCCGAGTAAATTAGTAAGTGCATATTAATTAATTTTGGCCAGTGTAAATGGAACATATTGACATAAATTGAGTGAAATGCTGAAATATTGCTTCTATTAACGCTTTAACGTTGTGAGCTGAGTGTTTGAAAAATGTGGGAATGGTTTTTTTTTTTTTAATATTTTTGTTTTTAAATCTTTTTTACCGCACCGCACCGCCCGCACCGCCCGCACCGCTTCGCGCCGCGCCGCGGCGCGGCGCGCCGCGGCGCGCCGCGGCGCTCCGCACCGCACCGCACCGCACCGCACCGCACCGGGCCGCACCGCACCGCGCCGCGACTTCCCGCACCGCACCGCACCGCGCCGCACCGCACCGCACCGCACCGCACCGCTCCGCACCGCACCGCACCGCACCGCACCGCACCGCACCGCACCGCGCCGCGCCACACCGAATCGCACCGCGCCGCGCCTTGCCGCGCCGCACCGCACCGCACCGCACCGCACCGCACCGCACCGCACCGCATCGCGCCGCACCGCACCGCCCCGCACCGCACCGCACCGCACCGCACCGCACCGCACCGCACCGCACCGCACCGCACCGCTCCGCACCGCACCGCACCGCGACGTTAGGTTGACATAAATCAACCTAACGTCTCGCACCGCACCGCACCGTACCGCACCGCACCGCACCGCACCGCACCGCTCCGCCCCGCACCGCACCGCACCGCACCGCACCGCACCGCACCGCACCGCATATATATTTGTGTCTAGGTCGAGTATTTTTACTATTGGAGATGAATTTGTACTGGGCGAGTGAGCCTAGTATGGAGCTCTATACATTTAGTATGGAGCTCTATACATTTAGTATGGAGAAAAAAGGCAGTCGGACCCGACTTTGAGGCCAAAAAAGTCGGACTTGCCAATACCGGAGCGACATGCCACTGCACTCGGCCGAGTCGCTCGGCCTTCGGCCTCGCGATTCGGCCTCGCTCTCGCTCCGCCTCGGCCTTCGGCCTCGGCTCCGCTCGCGTGAAAAAAAAAACTTTGTCGACCTACAAGTCGACCCGTCGACCTAAAGTTGACCTTTTTTTTGCTAAAAATGCAAGTTCGATAGTGGGCCTCTTGCGTCATTTTCGAGGTCCCGAGTTCTCGGCCTCCGGCCTCGAACTCGCGGTACCCCGAAAATGGTCGATTTCGTACTTTTTTTCGTCGACCTAAAAATCGACCTTGTCGACCTATATTCGGGACATGCACAATTCTTTGGAATATTACATCATATACTGCTATGAAAAGCCGGCAACGGCGAGTTCCTACGGTGTATACTTTAGCCAAAACAATTCGCCGAAAACGGGTCGAAGTGCGAAAAAATCGCAACCGCACCGAGTGAGCCCAGTATGGAGCTCTATACATTTAGTATGGAGAAAAAAGGCAGTCGGACCCGACTTTGGGGCCAAAAAAGTCGAACTTGCCAATACCGGAGCGACATGCCACTGCACTCGGCCGAACCGCTCGGCCTTCGGCCTCGCGATTCGGCCTCGCTCTCGCTCCGCCTCGGCCTTCGGCCTCGGCTCCGCTCGCGTGAAAAAAAAAACTTTGTCGACCTACAAGTCGACCCGTCGACCTAAAGTTGACCTTTTTTTTGCTAAAAATGCAAGTTCGATAGTGGGCCTCTTGCGTCATTTTCGAGGTCCCGAGTTCTCGGCCTCCGGCCTCGAACTCGCGGTACCCCGAAAATGGTCGATTTCGTACTTTTTTTCGTCGACCTAAAAGTCGACCTTGTCGACCTAAATTCGGGACATGCACAATTCTTTGGAATATTACATCATATACTGTTGTGAAAAGCCGGCAACGGCAAATTCCTACGGTGTATACTTTAGCCAAAACAATTCGCCAAAAATGGGTCGAAGTGCGAAAAAATCGCAAGGCCGAGCGAAAAATTTGTATGGAGCTCCATACAAGGTTGACCCAACTTTGGGGGCAAATATCTCAAACTTGCAGACATCGTGGCCGCTCGCCACTGGACTCGGCCGAACCGCTCGGCCTTCGGCCTCGCGATTCGGCCTCGTACTCGCTCCGCCTCGGCCTTCGGCCTCGGCTGCGCTCGCTCGACTTTGAGGAGCCGCGGTGAAAAATTTTGAACCAAAAAAAATTTTGGTTGGACGGCCATTTTGAACGTGTTTTTTAGTTGTACCTCGAAAATGAGTTTCATCAAAATCGGACGAAAAATGACGGAGAAACGGGAAAACCGGTTTTTTTTTGTCGAATTTAATTTTTTGCCGGTTTTGCAAAAGATGGCCAGAGACCGTAAAAGCAATGTCCCGTGTAACTTTTTGCAATAGTGGCAACACTTTTCGAGTGATTGCGATTCCCGCCAACTTTTAAAATAACCGGTAAAAAACCGGTTTTAAATTTTTAAACCCAATTAGCTCGGAAAAGATCGATACGCACCGAGTGACGATTTTTTAAAAAATTTTTTGGCCGATTTGCGACAAAAAAAAACCGCCCCTATGCGAAATTACCGGTTTTCGTAATTTTTCCCCAGTCGCGTCGCGATTCCCTACAACTCTCTAGAACAACACTTACCTCTATCTCTTCACACTCCCGAGATCAATCATGTCAGTCAGTCAGTCGTGGTAACTGAGCTTTATATATTATAGATAGAATAGATAGACTAGCTAAATAGGGGGCGCCCGACGGGCGCCCCCAATCAGCTAGGCCTGCGGCGCTCCGCCCGCCCGCACCGCACCGCACCGCGCCGCTCCGCACCGCGCCGCACCGCACCGCCCGCACCGCCCGTACCGCACCGCACCGCGCCGCACCGCACCGCCCGCACCGCACCGCCCGCACCGCCCGCACCGCCCCGCACCGCGCCGCACCGCACCGCGCCGCGCCGCACCGCACCGCGCCGCGCCGCACCGCACCGCACCGCACCGCTCCGCACCGCACCGCACCGCACCGCCCGCGCCGCACCGCACCGCCCGCACCGCACCGCGCCGCACCGCACCGCCCGCACCGCCCGCACCCCCGCGCCGCACCGCACCGCCCGCCACCGCCCGCACCGCACCGCCCGCACCGCACCGCACCGGCCGCACCGCCCGCGCCGCACCGCACAGCACCGCACCGACCCGCACCGCTCCGCACCGCACCGCACCGCACCGCTCCGCACCGCACCGCACCGCACCGCGCCGCGCCGCACCGCACCGCACCGCACCGCACCGCACCGCACCGCACCGCACCGCTCCGCGCCGCACCGCACCGCACCGCACCGCACCGCTCCGCGCCGCACCGCACCGCACCGCACCGCACCGCACCGCACCAAACCGCACCGCGACGTTAGGTTGACATAGGTTAGTATAAGACTTCGTCTTATACTAACCTAAATCAATCTAACGTCGCGGTGCGGTGCGGTGCGGCCGCACCGCGCCGCACCGCGCCGCACCGCACCGCTCCGCACCGCACCGCACCGCACCGCCCGCACCGCACCGCACCGCACCGCGCCGCACCGCACCGCCCGCACCGCCCGCGCCGCACCGCACCGCCCGCACCGCACCGCACCGCACCGCTCCGCACCGCACCGCTCCGCACCGCACCGCTCCGCACCGCCCGCACCGCCCGCACCGCACCGCACCGCACCGCACCAAACCGCACCGCGACGTTAGGTTGACATAGGTTAGTATAAGACTTCGTCTTATACTAACCTAAATCAACCTAACGTCCCGCACCGCACCGCACCGCTCCGCACCGCACCGCACCGCTCCGCACCGCGCCGCACCGCACCGCTCCGCACCGCACCGCACCGCACCGCACCGCACCGCTCCGCACCGCACCGCACCGCACCGCTCCGCACCGCACCGCACCGCACCGCCCGCGCCGCACCGCACCGCACCGCGCCGCACCGCACCGCACCGCACCGCACCGCACCGCACCGCTCCGCGCCGCACCGCACCACACCGCACCGCACCGCACCGCACCAAACCGCACCGCGACGTTAGGTTGACATAGGTTAGTATAAGACTTTGTCTTATACTAACCTAAGTCAACCTAACGTCCCGCACCGCACCGCACCGCACCGCACCGAACCGCACCGCACCGCTCCGCACCGCACCGCACCGCTCCGCACCGCACCGCTCCGCACCGCACCGCACCGCACCGCTCCGCACCGCACCGCACCGCACCGCACCGCTCCGCACCGCACCGCACCGCACCACACCGCTCCGCGCCGCACCGCACCGCACCGCACCAAACCGCACCGCGACGTTAGGTTGACATAGGTTAGTATAAGACTTCGTCTTATACTAACCTAAATCAACCTAACGTCCCGCACCGCACCGCACCGCGCCGCACCGCACCGCACCGCGCCGCGCCGCACCGCACCGCACCGCACCGCCCGCACCGCACCGCACCGCACCGCACCGCACCGCGCCGCACCGCACCGCCCGCACCGCCCGCGCCGCACCGCACCGCCCGCACCGCACCGCACCGCACCGCACCGCACCGCACCGCACCGCACCGCACCGCACCGCGCCGCACCGCACCGCCCGCACCGCCCGCGCCGCACCGCACCGCCCGCACCGCACCGCACCGCACCGCTCCGCACCGCACCGCACCGCACCGCACCGCACCAAACCGCACCGCGACGTTAGGTTGACATAGGTTAGTATAAGACTTCGTCTTATACTAACCTAAATCAACCTAACGTCCCGCACCGCACCGCACCGCTCCGCACCGCGCCGCACCGCACCGCTCCGCACCGCACCGCACCGCACCGCACCGCACCGCACCGCGCCGCACCGCACCGCACCACACCGCTCCGCACCGCACCGCACCGCACCGCACCGCACCGCTCCGCACCGCACCGCTCCGCACCGCACCGCTCCGCACCGCACCGCGCCGCACCGCGCCGCACCGCACCGCACCGCTCCGTACCGCACCGCACCGCACCGCACCGCCCGCACCGCCCGCGCCGCACCGCACCGCACCGCACCGCACCGAACCGCACCGCACCGCACCGCGCCGCACCGCACCGCGCCGCACCGCACCGCACCGCACCGCACCGCACCGCTCCGCACCGCACCGCAACACACCGCACCGCACACCGCGCCGCGCCGCACCGCACCGCTCCGCACCGCGCCGCACCGCGCCGCATATATATTTGTGTCTAGGTCGAGTATTTTTACTATTGGAGATTAATTTGTACTGGGCGAGTGAGCCTAGTATGGAGCTCTATACATTTAGTATGGAGCTCTATACATTTAGTATGGAGCTCTATACATTTAGTATGGAGAAAAAAGGCAGTCGGACCCAACTTTGAGGCCAAAAAAGTCGGACTTGCCAATACCCGAGCGACATGCCACTGCACTCGGCCGAGTCGCTCGGCCTTCGGCCTCGCGATTCGGCCTCGCTCTCGCTCCGCCTCGGCCTTCGGCCTCGGCTCCGCTCGCGTGAAAAAAAAAACTTTGTCGACCTACAAGTCGACCCGTCGACCTAAAGTTGACCTTTTTTTTGCTAAAAATGCAAGTTCGATAGTGGGCCTCTTGCGTCATTTTCGAGGTCCCGAGTTCTCGGCCTCCGGCCTCGAACTCGCGGTACCCCGAAAATGGTCGATTTCGTACTTTTTTTCGTCGACCTAAAAATCGACCTTGTCGACCTAAATTCGAGAAAAACTAAAATTATTGGAATATTACATCATATACTGTTATGAAAAGCCGGCAACGGCAAGTCCCTACGGTGTATACTTTAGCCAAAACAATTCGCCGAAAATGGGTCGAAATGCGAAAAAAATCGCAACCGCACCGAGTGAGCCCAGCATGGAGCTCTATACATTTAGTATGGAGAAAAAAGGCAGTCGGACCCAACTTTGAGGCCAAAAAAATCGGACTTGCCAATACCGGAGCGACATGCCACTGCACTCGGCCGAGTCGCTCGGCCTTCGGCCTCGCGATTCGGCCTCGCTCTCGCTCCGCCTCGGCCTTAGGCCTCGGCTCCGCTCGCGTGAAAAAAAAAACTTTGTCGACCTACAAGTCGACCCGTCGACCTAAAGTTGACCTTTTTTTTGCTAATAATGTAAGTTCGATAGTGGGCCTCTTGCGTCATTTTGGAGGTCCCGAGTTCTCGGCCTCCGGCCTCGAACTCGCGGTACCCCGAAAATGGTCGATTTCGTACTTTTTTTCGTCGACCTAAAAATCGACCCTGTCGACCTAAATTCGAGAAAAACTAAAATTATTGGAATATTACATCATATACTGTTATGAAAAGCCGGCAACGGCAAGTCCCTACGGTGTATACTTTAGCCAAAACAATTCGCCGAAAATGGGTCGAAATGCGAAAAAAATCGCAACCGCACCGAGTGAGCCCAGCATGGAGCTCTATACATTTAGTATGGAGAAAAAGGGCAATCGGACCCGACTTTGAGGCCAAAAAAGTCGGACTTGCCAATACCGGAGCGACATGCCACTGCACTCGGCCGAGTCGCTCGGCCTTCGGCCTCGCGATTCGGCCTCGCTCTTGCTCCGCCTCGGCCTTCGGCCTCGGCTCCGCTCGCGTGAAAAAAAAAACTTTGTCGACCTACAAGTCGACCCGTCGACCTAAAGTTGACCTTTTTTTTGCTAAAAATGCAAGTTCGATAGTGGGCCTTGTGCGTCATTTTCGGGGTCCCGAGTTCTCGGCCTCCGGCCTCGAACTCGCGGTACCCCGAAAATGGTCGATTTCGTACTTTTTTTCGTCGACCTAAAAATCGACCTTGTCGACCTAAATTCGGGACATGCACAATTCTTTGGAATATTACATCATATACTGTTGTGAAAAGCCGGCAACGGCAAATTCCTACGGTGTATACTTTAGCCAAAACAATTCGCCAAAAATGGGTCGAAGTGCGAAAAAATCGCAAGGCCGAGCGAAAAATTTGTATGGAGCTCCATACAAGGTTGACCCAAATTTGGGGGCAAATATCTCAAACTTGCAGACATCGTGGCCGCTCGCCACTGGACTCGGCCGAACCGCTCGGCCTTCGGCCTCGCGATTCGGCCTCGCACTCGCTCCGCCTCGGCCTTCGGCCTCGGCTGCGCTCGCTCGACTTTGAGAAGCCGTGGTGAAAAATTTTGAACCAAAAAAAATTTTGGTTGGACGGCCATTTCGAACGTGTTTTTTAGTTGTACCTCGAAAATGAGTTTCATCAAAATCGGACTAAAAATGACGGAGAAACGGGAAAACCGGTTTTTTTTGGTCGAATTTAATTTTTTTCCGGTTTTGCAAAAGATGGCCACAGACCGTAGAAACATTGTCCCGTGTAAATTTTTGCAAAAGTGGCAACACTTTTCGAGTGATTGCGATTCCCGCCAACTTTTAAAATAACCGGAAAAAAACCGGTTTTAAATTTTTAAACCCAATTAGCTCGGAAAAGATCGATACGCACCGAGTGACGATTTTTAAAAAAAATTTTTGGCCGATTTGCGACAAAAAAAAACCGCCCCTATGCGAAATTACCGGTTTTCGTAATTTTTCCCCAGTCGCGTCGCGATTCCCTACAACTCTCTAGAACAACACTTTCCTCTATCTCTTCACACTTGCGAGATCAATCATGGCAATCAGTCAGTCAGTGGTTACTTAGCTTTATATATTATAGACTAGCTTTTTTGGGGGCGCCCGACGGGCGCCCCCAATCAGCTAGGCCTGCGGCGCTCCGCCCGCCCGCGCCGCACCGCACCGCACCGCGCCGCACCGCACCGCACCGCGCCGCGCCGCACCGCACCGCCCGCACCGCCCGCACCGCACCGCCCGCGCCGCACCGCACCGCCCGCACCGCACCGCGCCGCGCCGCACCGCACCGCCCGCACCGCCCGCACCGCACCGCACCGCGCCGCGCCGCTCCGCGCCGCACCGCACCGCACCGCGCCGCACCGCACCGCACCGCACCGCTCCGCACCGCACCGCACCGCACCGCACCGCTCCGCACCGCACCGCACCGCTCCGCACCGCACCGCTCCGCACCGCACCGCTCCGCACCGCACCGCACCGCACCGCACCGCACCGCACCGCACCGCTCCGCACCGCACCGCACCGCGACGTTAGGTTGACATAGGTTAGTATAAGACTTCGTCTTATACTAACCTAAATCAATCTAACGTCGCGGTGCGGTGCGGTGCGGCCGCACCGCGCCGCACCGCACCGCACCGCACCGCTCCGCACCGCACCGCACCGCACCGCCCGCACCGCACCGCACCGCACCGCACCGCACCGCTCCGCACCGCCCGCACCGCCCGCACCGCACCGCACCGCGCCGCACCGCACCGCCCGCACCGCCCGCGCCGCACCGCACCGCGCCGCACCGCACCGCGACGTTAGGTTGACATAGGTTAGTATAAGACTTCGTCTTATACTAACCTAAGTCAACCTAACGTCCCGCACCGCACCGCTCCGCACCGCACCGCCCGCGCCGCCCGCACCGCGCCGCACCGCGCCGCACCGCACCGCACCGCACCGCACCGCACCGCACCGCACCGCACCGCACCGCACCGCACCGCACCGCACCGCACCGCACCGCACCGCACCGCACCGCACCGCACCGCACCGCACCGCTCCGCACCGCCCGCACCGCCCGCACCGCACCGCACCGCGCCGCACCGCACCGCCCGCACCGCCCGCGCCGCACCGCACCGCGACGTTAGGTTGACATAGGTTAGTATAAGACTTCGTCTTATACTAACCTAAGTCAACCTAACGTCCCGCACCGCACCGCTCCGCACCGCACCGCCCGCGCCGCCCGCACCGCGCCGCACCGCGCCGCACCGCACCGCACCGCACCGCACCGCACCGCACCGCACCGCACCGCACCGCTCCGCACCGCACCGCACCGCACCGCACCGCACCGCACCGCTCCGCACCGCACCGCACCACACCGCGACGTTAGGTTGACATAGGTTAGTATAAGACTTCGTCTTATACTAACCTAAATCAACCTAACGTCGCGGTGCGGTGCGGTGCGGCCGCGCCGCACCGCACCGCACCGCACCGCACCGCTCCGCGCCGCGCCGCACCGCACCGCACCGCACCGCACCGCACCGCACCGCACCGCACCGCACCGCACCGCACCGCTCCGCACCGCGCCGCGCCGCACCGCACCGCACCGCACCGCACCGCACCAAACCGCACCGCGACGTTAGGTTGACATAGGTTAGTATAAGACTTCGTCTTATACTAACCTAAGTCAACCTAACGTCCCGCACCGCACCGCACCGCACCGCACCGCGCCGCACCGCACCGCGCCGCACCGCACCGCGCCGCACCGCACCGCACCGCACCGCACCGCGCCGCACCGCTCCGCGCCGCACCGCACCGCACCGCACCGCACCGCACCGCACCGCACCGCACCGCACTAAACCGCACCGCGACGTTAGGTTGACATAGGTTAGTATAAGACTTCGTCTTATACTAACCTAAGTCAACCTAACGTCCCGCACCGCACCGCACCGCACCGCACCGCGCCGCGCCGCACCGCACCGCACCGCACCGCGCCGCGCCGCGCCGCACCGCACCGCACCGCACCGCACCGCACCGCACCGCTCCGCACCGCACCGCACCGCACCGCACCGCACCGCACCGCTCCGCACCGCTCCGCACCGCACCGCACCACACCGCACCGCACCGCACCGCACCGCTCCGCACCGCACCACACCGCGACGTTAGGTTGACATAGGTTAGTATAAGACTTCGTCTTATACTAACCTAAATCAACCTAACGTCCCGCACCGCACCGCACCGCACCGCGCCGCACCGCGCCGCACCGCTCCGCGCCGAACCGCACCGCACCGCACCGCACCGCACCGCACCGCACTGCACCGCACCGCTCCGAACCGCACCGCACCGCACCGCACCGCACCGCACCGCACCGCACCGCACCGCACCGCACCGCTCGCACCGCCCGCATCGCACCGCACCGCACCGCACCGCACCGCACCGCACCGCACCGCTCCGCACCGCACCGCACCGCACCGCACCGCACCGCACCGCACCGCCCGCACCGCCCGCGCCGCACCGCACCGCCCGCACCGCCCGCACCGCGCCGCACCGCGCCGCACCGCACCGCCCGCACCGCCCGCACCGCACCGCACCGCACCGCTCCGCACCGCACCGCACCGCCCGCGCCGCACCGCACCGCCCGCACCGCCCGCACCGCACCGCACCGCGCCGCACCGCACCGCCCGCACCGCCCGCACCGCCCGCGCTGCACCGCACCGCCCGCACCGCCCGCACCGCACCGCACCGCACCGCTCCGCACCGCACCGCACCGCACCGCGCCGCACCGCGCCGCGCCGCGACGCATATATATTTGTGTCTAGGTCGAGTATTTTTACTATTGGAGATGAATTTGTACTGGGCGAGTGAGCCTAGTATGGAGCTCTATACATTTAGTATGGAGCTCTATACATTTAGTATGGAGAAAAAAGGCAGTCGGACCCAACTTTGAGGCCAAAAAAGTCGGACTTGCCAATACCCGAGCGACATGCCACTGCACTCGGCCGAGTCGCTCGGCCTTCGGCCTCGCGATTCGGCCTCGCTCTCGCTCCGCCTCGGCCTTCGGCCTCGGCTCCGCTCGCGTGAAAAAAAAAACTTTGTCGACCTACAAGTCGACCCGTCGACCTAAAGTTGACCTTTTTTTTGCTAAAAATGTAAGTTCGATAGTGGGCCTCTTGCGTCATTTTCGAGGTCCCGAGTTCTCGGCCTCCGGCCTCGAACTCGCGGTACCCCGAAAATGGTCGATTTCGTACTTTTATTCGTCGACCTAAAAATCGACCTTGCCGACCTAAATTCGGGGCATGCACAATTCTTTGGAATATTACATCATATACTGTTATGAAAAGCCGGCAACGGCGAGTCCCTACGGTGTATACTTTAGCCAAAACAATTCGCCGAAAACGGGTCGAAGTGCGAAAAAATCGCAACCGCACCGAGTGAGCCCAGTATGGAGCTCTATACATTTAGTATGGAGAAAAAAGGCAGTCGGACCCGACTTTGGGGCCAAAAAAGTCGAACTTGCCAATACCGGAGCGACATGCCACTGCACTCGGCCGAACCGCTCGGCCTTCGGCCTCGCGATTCGGCCTCGCTCTCGCTCCGCCTCGGCCTTCGGCCTCGGCTCCGCTCGCGTGAAAAAAAAAACTTTGTCGACCTACAAGTCGACCCGTCGACCTAAAGTTGACCTTTTTTTTGCTAAAAATGCAAGTTCGATAGTGGGCCTTGTGCGTCATTTTCGGGGTCCCGAGTTCTCGGCCTCCGGCCTCGAACTCGCGGTACCCCGAAAATGGTCGATTTCGTGTTTTTTTTCGTCGACCTAAAAATCGACCTTGTCGACCTAAATTCGGGACATGCACAATTCTTTGGAATATTACGTCATATACTGTTGTGAAAAGCCGGCAACGGCCAATCCCTACCGTGTGTACTTTGGCCAAAACAATTCGCCGAAAACGGGTCGAAGTGCGAAAAAATCGCAAGGCCGAGCGAAAAATTTGTATGGAGCTCCATACAAGGTGGTGCCAACTTTGGGGGCAATTATCTCAAACTTGGAAACATCGCGGCCGCTCGCCACCGCACTCGGCCGAACCGCTCGGCCTTCGGCCTCGCGATTCGGCCTCGCTCCCGCTCCGGCTCGGCCTTCGGCCTCGCCTGCGCTCGCCAAACTTTGACGCGGCAGGGTGAACATTTTTGTAGGCAAATTTTTTCTGTTTTGTATGCACATTTAATTGGCCCTCTGAGTTTTGTATGAATACCAAATTTCATCCAAATCGGACGAAAACCTACAGAGTTTCGATTTACCGGTTTTTTTTTTTTAGATTTTTTAGATTTGTCACGGCGGTCCCCGGTAGAGTTTTACCATCTAAATAGAGACCCGTGGAATTTTTTTTTAAATTTGAATCTTTTTTATTTAATTTTTGCAAAAGAAACTTTGTATGAAAATCCATACAAACTTGAGCCTCGATCGACCTCTAACCGCGGGCAAAAATCTCAAACTTGGAAACATCGAGGGGCAACACTGCTGCACTCGGCCGAACCGCTCGGCCTTCGGCCTCGCGATTCGGCCTCGCACTCGCTCCGCCTCGGCCTTCGGCCTCGGCTGCGCTCGCTCGACTTTGAGGAGCCGTGGTGAAAAATTTTGAACCAAAAAAAATTTTGGTTGGACGGCCATTTTGAAGTTGTTTTTTAGTTGTACCTCGAAAATGAGTTTCATCAAAATCGGACGAAAAATGACGGAGAAACGGCAAAACCGGTTTTTTTTTGTCGAATTTAATTTTTTTCCGGTTTTTCAAAAGATGGCCACAGACCGTAGAAACATTGTCCCGTGTAAATTTTTGCAATAGTGGCAACACTTTGCGAGCAGTATCGATTCCCGCCAACTTTTAAAATAACCGGAAAAAAACCGGAATTTTATTTTTAAACCCAATTAGCTCGGAAAAGGTCAAAACTCACCGAATGACGATTTTTAAAAAAATTTTTTGGCCGATTTGCGACATAAAAAAACCGCCCCTGTGCGAAATTTCCGGTTTTCGTAATTTTTCCCCAGTCACGTCGCGATTCCCTACAACTCCCTAGAACAAACCGCACCTCTATGTAGCCACACTTTCGAGATCAATCATGGCAATGAGTCAGTCAGTCGTAACTTGGCTTTATATATTATAGATTATTATAAACTATAAGCTCGTTTTAAATTTGCATTAAATTAATAAATAACGTAAAGTGTTTGTCTGCCAGCTTGGCTGCTTACGGAATCCTAAAAATGGCCATGCACTTTTATTTATTATTATTATTTTGGTACCTATTTATTTGTTAGAAAACAGACAGCCTAATCACAAACAGATAAAAACATAAGCTATAATACATACATTGAAGTCTGGGCATATTTTGTTTTCCTGGTTAGATTTTTTGTTCCCATTGATGACATGAATAACACCCTGTAAACACCCTATACACATCCTGTAAACTACACTATACTACCACACTATCTATGTACTACCTAGCACCTCAAGCTGCGAGTGAAAACGAATATTCCAAAGCTCCAATATGTATTTTGCACTTATAATACCACCACAGTACCGGGCAACCGTTTCTGACTATACAGGATTATCTACAGATGCCTATAGATAGTCGGCGGCCTTTCGGAGCGGAGCTAGGTGTGACGAAGAATACGGAGCGGAGCTAGGTGTGACGAAGAATACGGAGCGGAGCTAGGTGTGACGAAGAATACGGAGCGGAGCTAGGTGTGCCGAAGAAAACGGAGCGGAGCTAGGTGTGACGAAGAATACGGAGCGGAGCTAGGTGTGACGAAGAATACGGAGCGGAGCTAGGTGTGACGAAGAAAACGGAACGGAGCTAGGTGTGACGAAGAAAAAATTGTATGACTTGCTATTGACAGCGGCTTCGCTTCGCGTGACTTTTTGCTCACAGTTCAGGCCGCCGATGACGTAGCGTTATGATTTATAGCCTAAAACATCTTGAGAAGTGACAGAATGTGACGGTGGAAGCCGTATGTAAATCGATGGAGTGGTTCTCGAGTTATAATATATATTGGCATAATGTGGGTACGTTACACGGCCGCCGATCGCCCGTTAGAAAATTCGCTTCATCTATTAGAAATTAAGATTATTATTCTTTTAAAGTAAAATAGCAAATTGTCATTTATTCAGACGAAAGTACGCATAGATTCACATACTGGGACTTACCAATTTTACCAATTTGTATATATTATGGTAAATTATGAACTATGCAGCCGTGGACAGACTCACCAGCTTTCTCCGACGCTCCTACCGGGTATGTCAGTAATGCTAGGTAGTACTATCAGTTTCCATAAAAAAAAGTATAACTTTACGGACCCATGTACGAGAAGTAATTTTTCTCTTTCAAATATTTTCACCACTAATGGAAATGAGCCTACGTCCTTTTTCCCAAAAAAATATCTACCCAGCCAGCAGGAGGTGGATTCTACAGCACGAAAGTCGAGAATCGAGTAAGTACGTTTTCAAATAACATTACTATGTACATTGCTATCACGTACTATATATTTTGGCTATATTCACCTCTCCTACATCCCAAAGTTAGTTTGTAAAGAATGCCGACCACCGACCTTTCATTCAGTGCGATGGTATCAATCGGGGCGGGTTAAACCCTACCACTAGTAAGGTAAGAAGGGAAGGGATCGACGGATCTACAGTTTTACGTGGAATCGAACCACGGTCAGCCTCCAACGGTCGACCCATTCATCCACTGACCGCGCCCAGTTGTGCTTATGATCCGACGGCAGTCGACAGACTATAATGTTTCTTATAATATTATTCTTACAATTTAATGTATTCATACTTTATTTATTCAAATGTGTACTTAAAAATATAATTACAAACATATATCTGAATTTAGAAAAAACTATAAAATGAAATATTCTTCCAGAATGGGGACTGCTGGAAAAGTCCCCACGACGGAAGCCGCATTCCCTCTCTGTACTGTGATGTAGCTATCCGTGTCAGTATCCATAAAAAAGCCTAAGGTTGCACTCCGGGAGTGCCGGCAGAAGTGAAAACTTAAACATCAACGTTGTGCATTTTTGAATATTTTGGAATGGTTAGGGAATAATTTCGCACGAATTATTTTATTTGTCAGTATAAAAGTACTATCATTTATGTGATAAAATAAAATATTCATTTATTGCGCTATCGTAGACAAACAACAATCATGACAATGTATATTACATAAAAAATTTAACACTACAGAACTATTATAATTATTTTACATCAAAAAGTTTGTTTCTCAGAAAAATCAACTTTCATCCATAATTTCAACGAATCTTACGCTTTTTCGATCAGGCTACGGATCTGACGCGAGTTTAACATTTTTTACCCATCTAAAAAAAGTGCCAAGCGCCGCTAAAGAAGTTTCAAATCTTATGCTTTTTCTATCAGGCTACGGATCTGACGCGAGATCTGACGCGAGTTTAACATTTTTTACCCATCTAAAAAAGTGCCAAGCGCCGATAAAGAAGTTTTCACTTCAAAAGTTATACAAATGTCGATTCGGAATCACAATGATTCCGAATGTTCCTGGTACCTTCGTGAATTGACCAGATTCCTCCGCTATTGACATTCGGTTAGGGAAAATGAAATCTTCAGAAATCCTTCGCCCCTGAAGGCTTAAGTGCTGGGGAAGTTTTCAGGCCATTTGTATTTCCCGGGAGAGGCTTTACATAAGTCGCTGGTGGGTCAACACTCCTTTACGCGAAAGGGGTGAAAGATTTTAGTGTGTTTAGGTATAAGTGTTTAGGTATGTATGAGTAGGTATATACAGTCGAAGGCATGTGTGTCATGTATGTGGATATTTATTAGTGGCCTAGTGCTTAACTTAAGCCTTAAAGTATCGGCCTCTCAAGACGGCTCGGTCGATGGTTCGAGTCCCGAATGCGCCAATGAATTCTTCGAATTATGTGGGAATTAAACTGCATTATTGATGAGTAAACATTTTTCCCTCCCTCTTGGGAAACCGTTGAACCCATAATTTATATATTATACCTATATATTTATATATATAAGTACCTGAGCGACAACAGATGTCAATACGTGACATATTACGCCTCAATCTTCTATGAGATGGCGTTAGAAAAGAAAATTTTTGGGTGAAAACGGATTTTCTTAGATATGACATTCACCTATCTAATCTAGATACATTTGAGGGCAAAATTTGCACGATTTAGGATCATGACTCTGCAGATCCTCGGGTGACCTGCTGCAACGAATCAGCCTGGCGGTGCAGCGAGGTAACGCAGCTAGTGTCACGGGAACTTTCCCCTCTTCGGCCTCTTTGGATGAAAATTTTTATCTAGCGAACTGAGGCCGTCGAGGGAATTGCTCTATGACTCTGGCGGTAGGTCAACCCGGATCATGGTAGTCTCTCGAGAGGTTAATTATTTTTAAGGTTTGTTTATTTGTTTTAGTTTAGGTAATTTTAATTTGATAGGTAGTTCTAATTTCTATTGTAATTTAATTCTAATTAACTTGAAAAATAAAACATTATCTAAATACAAAACTTCATACAAATCGATAGAGCCGTTTCCGAGAATGCAATTGTATATAAAATATGTTTATTTATATTTTTATTTTTATTTGTGTTTTCATAATATATTTTGTAATTTATATTTAGGATTTTCTGATTGAATCATTTTATATATTGAATTATGGAATACACTTTCCGAATTTGTCTGTGCTTGCACAGCTTTTTGAAGGGCGTCGCTCTAGTTCTTGTTTTGGGCATAGACCATTTTTGACGAAATTGAGTTATGAATGTAGAAACATTTAAAAAAAAATTACGCATCCGATAGACAAAAAAAGATCTTATTTTGTAAACAGTAAAGTACTTTTTTCAGAATCCATATCCAACATGTGAAGAAAACGTTTAGTTCTTAAGTTTGGCATATCCAAAAATTTACCGAATTAATATTTATTGAATTCTTAATTTGGGCATATCCATGTTCCCGCCAATCAGAGCGCAGGGATTTTGCTTACGTCATCTCAGTAGACGCCATATTGTCTATCATTGTCAGTGGAATTTACAACGCGAACCGTTTTTCATTCGTTTTTTTGAATAGTTTGCAAAGGTTTTTGCTGATTTTCGTCTGAAAATCGACATCATGGACATCGAAGTTGACTCCTGAACCAGGAGGCAACCCACTTTGAAGAAGATACGCGACGTAAATAAGATTTTTCTACAATTTATTAAACTTACCTAAAACAGCTGGCTGTTATACAGGCTGCGTTTTTTCGTCGTCAGGATGTGTATCAAATTCAAATTGAATGCGCGGTATAGCTTCCATATCAGATTACATTAAAAAAAATAATAATATTATATACCTACTTTGCACGGTGTAGCTTCAATATCATATTACATTTAAAAATAATATGTAAGTTTATATACCTATGTTTAAAGTTTATGAATACGTTAATTTGAATACGTGTAAGAAGTAGTACATGCCTACATAATGTTATTGAATCTTTCATGATCGATGCATGAATACTACCAATCTCACTCAGACAATTTGTAAAAAATTCTTTAGGCGTAATAAAAACTAAAACATACTGTGTGTGTAAACTGGGACGTGCCAAAAACAAGAACTGAGAGAATGCTACTCATGAAATGCCATCAATCCACGTTGTCTTGGGGCATATCCATCAAAGTTAACGGACTTTTTGCAACTTTGTGGCATATCCCAATGTTAGTAATTTTAATTAATTTGTTTAAGTGTATATAAATAAAAAAAGAGTGATATCCACTAGAGGGGACTTTCTTCTACATACTGTAAAATTTTGATACAAAAAGGATTAATGTTTTATTTTTAAAACAGAAAAAACCGTTTCCTGTAAAATTTGATAAATGGCGTATGCCCAAAACAAGAACTAGGGCGACGCGTGGGCGGCGCTGTTGCACGCCTACACAGGCAATTTGAGGAAGGAACTGTTATACCTATTTACAGTGGCGGGGCATGAACTTAATTTGATATGGGCAAAATTAATTTTGCGAGGCCCTCTCAATTTTGCCAATACTCAATACATTCAACAACATCATCAAATCGCAATAATACAGCCACTGTTTTATTGCAATATTCACTGCCTCTGTCCTGCTTTCCCATCTTGTGTCCGATAAAGGCTTTATAGTAAGGTTTTGTTTACCTTTGATTAAGTCTAAACATGTTTACTTGGTGTCTCTTTTAATAGATCTACCTGAATATTTTTCATGAATCAAAGCTGCATGCACTTTCGAGGCGCGAAGCCCCTCGGGCCGCGAGGCCGTGGGCAGTCGCCCACGCCGCCCACGCCTTACGCCGCCTCTGCCTATTTATATTTGTAACACTGTTACAACACTACAGTTATTCAATAAATTATTTTGATTTGATTTGATAAGTTAAATGTAACAAACAAAATCTGTAAAAAAAATTTATAACAAAAAAATAAACAAATAAATATAAATACTTACTTGTATTAAAAACAGCTGTAAGTTAGAGAGACACAGAGTAAGTTTTGTAAGGGAGTTATGTATTTTTATTATATTTCTTGTTTTTATTGGGTGGTGGGTTTACTTTACTTGTAGCATAGTGTGTAATTTTTCTTTGTTTGTATAATATTATGTAAAATAATCTATATAATAATTGTAATTACGCCGCACTTTTAATAATAATTTGTACTTTGTGGCAATAGATGTAGGCTTCAGATTTATCACTATTATTTCTAGTTTATTATCTGTGGTGTTATGTTTATAGCTGTTGTGTTGTCCTTGAAATAAAATAACATAAAAAATTTAGCTCATTTCAAGTCATAATAATATTTTGAAGTTTGGTATTTTTACTAAAATGTATGGAGAGCTCAAACTTTTTTTTTTCAATTTCGATAGCGTTCTTTTTATTTGGAAAGTACTTAGTTTTTAATATAGATGAATCCCCTAAATATCCGGATGGTAACAAAATCACACTATATACAGGGTGTCCCCGGACTGGTGTAGTTCCTTTAAGGAGGCTATACTACGCTCTACGTTAGAGCTGTTTCCGAGAAACCAATTATATACAGGGTGTTTCAGGATAGGCTTGAGAAACTTCAGGAATAGAAGTACTCATTATTAGAAGAAGAAAAAAATCCTTATCACTGGAATCAAAATTCCGTATTTTGTTTAGGTAAACAAAAATTTTAAATTCTCATAAAAACTCAATGGACTGTGAGTATGGGGAGATTTGGCAACAGTTCTGTCTTGGTCTAGGGAATACAATGACCTAATCCAGTGCCCTTTTTCTTTTGATGTCATTCGAATTTAAGCGTTTGGAATTTACCTACATGCAGTTCCAATATTCTACTAGTTAAGCATGCAAGTAAGTAATTTTATGTTTATATAATAAAGGCGGACGTTAACCGTCCACCAAATCTGAATGAAGCTATATTCACCAAAAAGTACTATAAAATTACCGAATCTGGGAAAAGGTTTCAGAGCTTTTCGTCTTCAAATATGGACCCCTTTCGAACCCTGAAGTTACGAAACCCTATCCTGAAACACTCTGTGTATATATGTATACACAAGATTAGCTCACTTAGGCCCACTTGCACCAACACGAGTTTAAAGTTAAGTAGCGAGTTATGGATTTAAACGCGGTTCACACATACAACGGGTGCTAGTTTAACGAGTTAAACTGGTTTATATATTGAATTTGTGTTGGTGCAAGTGGGCCTTAAAGCAATAGGATACCCTATAGATAGAGAATATTCAACCGTCCCTGTAAAGAATTTCCCCACACATCGCGCGTACACCGCGCTCCAACGTACCCCACATATCGATACGATTGCCGGGAAGTTCATACGTGTTAGCGGAATGCTCTAAGCGCCCTCGCGCCGCGTCAGGCACGCTCCGCTTCCGTTCGTCCGGATAATAACCGTTGAGATTATCACGCGCAGGTTGAGCCGATATAATCTTAACACGATTCGAGCGCGGCTACTCCTGCCGATCGCTCCGTTCGATTGTTCGCGGCCAAAACTGGGCGCATCTAGTAGAATATTTGGTGGGACGATTTATTTTTAATTTTTGTTTTATTAGGAAGCGTAACAGATATTTAGATACATTTATTTTAACTTAAAATTTGAAAAAATTTACTCTTGAGCCAATAAAAAAGTTTCACTGTTTACAATATAGGTACAGGATGTTGTAACTGCAAGTAAATTAATTTCGCCAGCGCAATCCTCATGTTTTTACGAGACAAAAAAGGAAATATCAAGTTTTTCTCTAAAGTATTAGTTTTGGAGATATTAATTTTTTAAATTTATGTTTTCGTCTAGTCACAGAATACTTAATTTGACGCGCGCGGGGGGAGTGTGCTGGCGCGGGAACGGTCGGGGTCAAAAAACTCACACCGCGCCGACGACGCCGCGCATCTCCTCTCTCCGCGCACTCGTCGCTGCTCGCTCACTCACCGCGTGCCTTTCATTCCCACGTTCGTGCGGAACATTAGATCCTTTTACACTAAATAAATCAATTAGTTTGTATGAAAACTTTAACTTTTTATTTAAGGGGAATTCAGAAAAAAGTTATTTGATTTTTTGTTACTAATGATCCCAATAATCATTACCAAAATGTAATGTAGTGGCCGTTACAATACGCTGTATAAGTTAAGTGCCTAACCTAACCTTTTCTCGTTGAGATTGGGCCTTTGAGAACCAATCGATTCTCTAGATCGCTTCATTGTCCCACCGTTAGGATGTGGAACTGTGTTCCGGCGAGTTTGCTTTCCGAAACTGAGTGCCTTTAGTCGTATTAACAGGCTAGACAGCCTAGCAACAGTCCGCAAATGTGATTTTGGCTCTATCGACTGCACCACTGGTCTCTCGGCACAGCCACCAATGTGGGTTTACATAAAAAAGATCTCCCTCGCAATCTAAGCTCTGGTTCCGCCAGTGGCTGACAATACATCGCTTGAAAGCGACAAAGCAAACGCATTTTGAAATCGTGTCGACATTTTGAGACGTAGCTTGTATCATTGCGATACGAAAAGGCATTGCATTGGATTAGAATGGGATACGTAGCGAGAAAAAGATGAAGAAATCTGATCTAGAACGAAAATTCGGAATGATCCCTACTTTTCGGATAAAATTTAAGAAAACATATTTTTTTTTACTATAACACCCTAATGAGGTGAAATGAAATAAATATTATTTATTACAGAATAAAAACTGACAAAAGCGGACTTAATGCCTAAAGGAATAATTCTATGCGAGTGCAGACATAGGCCAGTAATGTCTGGAATTTTGGTTGAGGTTATCTCAAAGTGTTTTTCCTTCACCGGAGTGACCGATAATGTATTGCACAAATTTCTTAAAATCTCGAAACTCGACTCGTGCACATTCGGGATTCCAAAAATCTCGTTACGTGACAGGCCAGATATTCGTACCGGTACGGGCAAAGGAAAGCACTGACATGGCACCTAGTTCATCAAGGTGTGACGGCCTGTCATCACGGATGTTGTAGGTGATGCAGCCAATAACAGTGTCAGAGGCCAGTGCATTTCGCTATAAATAGCAGAATACATAAGTGGAGTAAATAAAGGATAGGTCGTGTATCGTTTTAGGATGTGCTTTGATATGCAAAGTGGTCCACGTCTGGCCACTTCCCTCCGAGCGCCACAACCTCATTTCCGGTTTGCAAGTTGACTGTGAAACGGTCAGGCGTCTTTTAGACGACGACGTGGAAACCGTCCTCATTTTATATCAGGTTATTTTGCAGAGTTTGAAGAGCTGAAGATTCTAAATTCAAATTTTATAGACACTTCACTAAAATCACTGTCCATACAATCTACGAAATTCGATAGAAGCTCCGCGCTTTGCCGGCTACGATATATAACATTTTGTGTACATTTTTTATTAGCCAATATAAATTCAATCTAAATGATATGCCGTTTAGCGTAATGCGAAAAGGACCACATCCTTCTCAGCTGGTATACATATTACATCCGGCGCGGCGGGTTTATAGCCTAGTTCTATAGGCCAAGAGGTCGGAGGTCGGGACACAGGTTAAATTAATAGGTATCTAGGTATAGGTAGTTTTTACGTTTCCGCATCCGTACAGACATCCGTTCAATAAGAACGTAGGGTTTCTTATTACCATTACTCAGCCTAAGCTGTTCCGTCTGTTCGTCTGTTCGTCTGTCCGTCTGTCCATCTGTCCGTCTGTCCGTCTGTCCGTCTGTCCGTCTGTCCGTCTGTCCGTCTGTCCGTCTGTCCGTCTGTCCGTCTGTCCGTCTGTCCGTCTGTCCGTCTGTGCGTCTGTCCGTCTGTCCGTCTGTCCGTCTGTCCGTCTGTCCGTCTGTCCGTCTGTCCGTCTGTCCGTCTGTCCGTCTGTCCGTCTGTCCGTCTGTCCGTCTGTCCGTCTGTCCGTCTGTCCGTCTGTCCGTCTGTCCGTCTGTCCGTCTGTCCGTCTGTCCGTCTGTCCGTCTGTCCGTCCGTTCGTCTGTCCGTCTGTCCGTCTGTCCGTCTGTGCGTCTGTCCGTCTTTCTGTCTGTCCGTCTGTGCGTCTGTTCAATCTTTAAAGGGCTGTTCTTTCGATTAAACTAAATTTTCATCTTTTCAATTCGGAATAATGCTTCACAGTTTACTCCACTACTAAACACATTTTTAAAGAACGTATTCATAAACTGTTTCTGATACCTGTCGGCCTCGGTAGCTCAGTGGTGTGGTCCACCGAGCATGGATGGTGTGGTCGGTCGTGATCATAAGCACACCTGGGCGCGGTCAGTACTTGGATGGGTGATCGCTCGACCGTTGGAGGCTGACCGTGGTTCGGATTCCACGTAAAACTGTAGCTCCCTTCCCTTCTTACCTTACTTTGTGACCGTCTACATACTGGTGAACAATAAAGTATATTTTCATTTCAGTTTGTGACCACACCGAAACATTTCCTGTATCATGTCAGCCTCGATAGCTCAGTCGTGTGTCGCTATTGATTGTTAAGCGACGTTGGGTGCGGTCAGTACTTGGATGGGTGACCGCTCGACCGTTAGAGGCTGACCGTGGTTCGGATTCCACGTAAAACTGTAGGTTCCTTCCCTTCTTACCTTACTAAGTGGGAAGGTTCAACACGCCCGGGTTGGTACCACCGCACTGAATGAAACGTCGTCGGTCGGAACGGCTATGTAAATAGTTCGTGTTTTCCGTCCAGTTCAGTGTAGCCGACATGAAATGAAGGGAAGCACTGACATGGCACCTAGTTCACCCGGTGTTGTGGGCTGACATCACAGATGTTGTAGGTGATGTAGCCAATTGTGTCAGATTCCATAAAAAAAACATTTGGACAAGCGATGGACGACGTCAGTGTTCGGGCCCTGAACTCCTGACAGACACACACGGAGTATTGACCCTACGGATGTTTCACTAGTCAAATAGAGCCAGTGTTTAGTCAACCCTCCAATCGTTTCAAGCGTACATATATCTGAGTTTTACTTAAGTCCCCGGAGCCCTTGTATTAACCCTTGACCCAAAAATAAGTCAACACGAAATTGTACTAAAACCCCTTTCGCTGTCAACTTGCCTCTTAAATAACTAATGGAAAACCTCTGCATTAGTTATTTGGGCCCAGCAATTATATTATATGGGTCCAGCATTGGGAATACATTTGTCATTCTCGGTAGCTCAGTGATGCGGTCGGTCGACTGTTGTTAAGCAACCCTGAGCGCGGTCAGTACGTGGATGAGTGACTGCTCGACCGTTGGAGGTTGGCCGTGGTTTGGATTTCACGTAAAACTGTAGGTCCCTTCCCTTCGTACCTTACTAGGTGGTAGGGTTTATCCAACGGTCGAGCGGCACCCATCCAAATACTGACCGCGCCCAGGTGTGCTTAACAACAGCCGACCGACCGCACCACTAAACTACCGAGGTTGACAAATTATAAAGCTTTGGATTAATTAATACTCTCTTATAGTTTGAGTTATTATACTTACTCTAATTCGCTAGTACACGAAATCTTTATATTTATTTAGTAATAATATATTTATTCATGACTAATGACGGAAAATTAAAAAAAAATGGTCGTAACTTGTGCAAACACACAAAAAGTCATGTTTACCTACTCATATTTTGCAGCATAAATCTCTTGCCCAAAAACTATTAAATGTTTTATAGAATGGATCACTATGTAGGTACTTATTTTTTCATAAAAAAAAAACTATTATAATTACATTAAAGTTTAAGAGAGATTTTTTTTTTCAAAAATTTCTCGTCCATTTAAATAAATTGTCTCTCAGTTTAATCTGTCTCGTCCATAGAGAAATAATATATTTACGTTCTTTGGGTCCAATGGCTGGACTGCCAGCGGATACGCAGTGGACAACAAGTAGCAACGTACGAGATATACGTTGACTTTTCGATCTGCCATAGACGAACGAACTTCAGCCTTGCTTCATTTTTAGGTTTCCGTACGTACGGAAGAAATATTCAACAGTAATATAATAAGTATATTAGACAATTTTTGTAAGATGTACAGGCGGACTTATTCCTTACAGATATATCTTACAGTAAAAAAAATAATCTAGGTACTAGCAATAGAGTTGAGCGTGAGAATTGAAGATAAAATAATAATAAGAATACTTATTACTAATACATACAAGTACATGCTAGTTAAATACAAGCCATACTTGTGTTAATACATAATAAAATATAATAACTACCTAAATAATATAAACTAGTACCAGATTTTCAGTGAAGTCGTCAAACAATAGCATTTATATCTCACTTCCTAACTCTACCCCAATCGAGTTCAGCTCGACCGCAGCTAATGAATGTGACGTGTCCCTAAAGTCTCCCCCCCCCCCCCCCCCTCCTACCTCCCTCCATCACGCCCCTCTCCCCTCGCCCCTTCCGGACTGAAGCGCGCGAGTGGATGACGCTACACGGTACCTGGAGTCCTGCCTTTCGGAAATGTGTCGTCAGGCTGTACTGTTACGTATTCAGTTAGAAGAAAAAAACAGAGGGTCCCGTAGCTATAATTTTTTTTTTATGTTTCCGATATGGGTGGCTGAGTCGGAGGGGCCAAAGCGCATGCTCCGACCAGCCAATATCACCTCCGAGAAGGTAGGTGCCATACCGGAGACTTCCCTGGATTGCTGGCTATACTTGACTAGAGGAGAACACAAACGAGGCTGCTATGCGGCCATCTTACATCCAGTACGGTAGTACCAACCCAGTCGGCTACAATTTGAGCCTTCCACCTAGTAAGGGGCTAGGAAGGGACCTACAGTTTTACACCGGTTCCGAACGGTTTATTACGAATTTATGTTCTTTCTTGTTGCACGTATTAATAGCGAGTGTTAGCAGTAATCACGCGGTCGCACTCACACGTATCTTCGAACGTACCCTTATATATTGTTTTATCCTTATTTATTTGCAGGCACATATCCCATACATACAACATAATCAATTTACAACATTAAACATTTAGGCTTTTAAAAAATGTCAAAATAATAAAATCTAAATTAAAACACATTACATTTCTAAATTATAATAAAATATTTAAGTATATTATATAATATTATCCTATATTAAAACTGATTATGTCAGGTGAATAATATTGATGGTATATTCTATTCAGGGTGTTGGATTAACGGCCAGTACAATAATTTCGCCAGCGCACCTCTCATGTTTTTCCGACATAAAAAAATAAGTAAATTTTTTCTCTAAAGAGTTTAGTTTTGGAGATATTTTTTTTTTTTTTTTTTTTTCGTCAAGTGTAATTTGACGCGCTTGGGCGGCGGAGGGTGCTGGCGCGGGAGCGGTCGGGGTCGAAAAACTCACGCATAGGAGATGCGCGCACTCGTCACTGATCGCTCACTCATCGCGCGCCTTTCATTCCCACATTCGTGCGGAACATTAGATTATTTTTACACTAAATTAATCAATTAGTTTGTATGAAAACTGTAACTTTTTATTTAAAGGGAATTCAGAAAAAAAGTTATTGGACTTTTTTTACTATTGATCCTAATAATCATTTCCTAAATTTAATGTAATGGCCTGTATATAACTCAGAATGCGCGGCATTTTACCTTCTATGCAACCCTTTCATACATCTGCTCAACGAGTAAATAATCCTTCTACCCAGTTGAATTCTTCGATGTAAATTAAAACAAGACATGGTTCGCCACAAATGGGTCCTCTTTTCATACTTAGTTGAGAGCTCGCACTAACCATTCGCTCTCTATTCATGGCTGCCTTAAATATTCAAGATGGCTATTTGTATGTACGGAATCCGGCATTAAGAGCACTACAATATTCCGGAATAGCCGATACGACGTAAGGACCCCTTCCACGGAATATATGGCCCTGTAGTTCGGTATTGGACTTGCGAAAGGACACTAATAACATTGTGCGCAGGCAAAGAATTCCAAGATGGACCGGACTTCAAATCGTTGAGCTTGTGAAAAATTATGAATGACATTACATTATAATAAAATACAATTCTGTTTATTTGTAAATAAAATTACAAAGATACATTGTAATGTAAAGTCTTGATTTTACATCATCAATAAATTCATACAATTACATAATTCAATTTTTGATTTTACATTTGTAAGTTTAAATAAACAAATTAATTTAATTCCATTTTACACTTGTTTATTGTTTATTGATCATTCATATGGCAAACGCCCAAAGTTGCATGTGGCAATTCCCCAACCCGCAAAGAAAACACATCCTGGACCTGGAGAACTAGGAATCTGGGACGGCAGCAAAGGAAGAAATTTGACTCACTGGAGCCCGATTCTGAATGTCAGGAAAACAAAAAAACAGCTTATAGTTAAAAAACTGAAGGTAGAAAAATGTAGCAAAAAAAGAACAAAAAAAAATCTGTTAAGTGCGAGTTTTCCTCGCGCACGGAGGATTCCGTATCTATCCTCTAGTAATAACCGCTCAATCGGAGAGAAACCTCAATGAGGTCGATCACACTTTACGGTGGGAAAATTACAGCACCTAAAAATACAATGTATATAAGCCTGTGGCGCCATCTAATATTCAATAGTGTGACTAATAGATTTTTCGGTACGTTTCTTGTATGGCAGCCCCCCTTAATTTTTAACATTTTCCTATTTTTTCTTATTTTTTGTTATATCCGCCATTGTAACGCATATTCTTGTGAAAGTTTCAACGGGCTACCTATTACGGTTCAAGAGATACAGCCCTCGGACAGACGGACGGACGGACGGACAGACAGACAGACAGACGCCGGAGGCTTAGTAATAGGCTTCCGTACGGGATACGGAAACCTAAAAATATGGCAGTTAGACTGCACTCGAACTTGTCACAATATGTTCTACCCGGTTCGATTACACCCACAAAGAAGAATCCGCTGGGTACATTACCTATTATTACATGGTTATATTACATGGCCTAAAAAAAGTAGCCGGCAGTGGATGTATGAGAAAAGCGGAAGACCGTAATTAAATGTGCTCTAAATACCTGAGTCGGTAGGTACCAATTCGATTTTTCTTTTCTGTAAAAGTACCTGTTGCCAAAGAGGAATTATATATAGAGTTATCGCTCCGAAGAAATATACGGAGAAGCTGTGTCCCAGCGGCTGAGGTATGGATAAGGTGGCGGGGAAGCGGAGCGCAGAGCCGAGCGGAAGAGGGGAGCGCGCACGGGGCGGGAAGCGTGCGGGAGACGGTCTGACGGCCGGTATGGGGGGCTCGCGCGGGCCGGGAAGCGTGCGGGAGAGAGGCAAGGGGTAGGGAGAACGATCGCACTCGTGCGTAGGTGTGCATATTGTCTTTTCATTCTAATACTTCAGCTCCAGATTCGCCATCGCACCTTCTCATCGACGAAGATGTGTAAATGTATTGGTTTAAAGTAGGCGAGGCGCGATCGCAGCAGGCAGGCGACGACTGCGCGCTGCGGCCTCTCGTGCTCGACTAAGAGACTTGAGGACCCTGAACCGCAACTCGTTGAAACATGCTAGTTGGCCGAGTGAGTTATCTAGTACGCTAGTACATAATACATCTTTGCCTGTTGCATACTTCGAGAAAAAAAAATTATATAAAAAATAGAGTCGCGATCTCATACCAAATCATTAACAAATTCTGACATACCTACCGTACTGAATACTTCTCAAAAGATTGGTAGTTACATATGGATAGAACGACAAACTTAATTTTCTCCAATAAGTACACTGTCCTCTAACAAAATCTTGACCATCTTGTATGCGGTCTCCAAATGCTTCGCATATTCTAAGGTCCCAGTGCGCGGTAACCAGAATTATGTATGTGTGAAATTGTTCTGCTTAGAACTAGCGCAAACAAACGGCTTAATACCAAGGAAATGAATTACATAGAAATGGAAGCACTCGTCGAAAGTAGTCATTGTATATTGTGTGTACTCTGTCGCAATTGTGTGATCACATTTCTATAGGACGCGGACGGGTAGAACAAAGTGGCCAGTTTACTGGCCACTACCATTAAAGGTCACAATTCATACAAGTTTTGTCTAATTATGATTATATATATTTTTTTTTTATAGTAATAAGCAGTCGCCGATAGAGTACAGTGGCCAGTGGACTGTAGACCTCTATTCAAATAAGCGTCAAGTAAAATCAGGCGAATAAATTACGGGTCGCCAGTACACTGGCCGCATCATTCAGTTCCATTCTTAGAATTTATCCCGCCGGGGGTTGGTCCACCGCACTGAGCGAAACGTCGGTCGAAACGGCTATGTAAATAGTTCGTGTTTTCCGTCCAGTTCAGTGTAGCCGACATGAAATGAAGGGAAGCGCTGACATGGCCCCTGGTTCGCCCGGTGTTATGGGCTGACATCACGGATGTTGTAGGTGATGTAGCCAACCGTGTCAATTGGCATTAAAAAAAAATAAAAAAATAAAAAGTTCGGCGCGCCGGCGCTGACAGAAATCCGGGCGCGTTGAACCCTGGACCCTGCCTACCACCTAGTTAGGTTATTTAGGTTATTCGTTACTTACCGTAAGGGACAGTTCTACACTTTCAAAATCTTCTCATAAGTAATACAAACTAGCAAACACCGAACTTAGCAGTGTCCCTCTCATCCGAGCACTTAGTGTAGTGGTGAGTGAACAAATAAACAAATAAACAGTACTTATCGCAGGCTCCATACCGCCCTGGCTAGACGGTAGGTCGTATATGCGATATAAGTAAGACCCTACTTGTCCGTGAACGAAAGGATTGTATCGTCACGTCTGGAAAAATCTAGAACAAATAAGTTGAAGGTCTTAACCCCAGTCTGTACGAAAATACTCTGAACATTTTATTGTTTGCAAGCTTTATAATCTGGGGCCTGGTAGTGGCCTCGTCAAGTTCGAGCACCGGCGGCACTGCGACACTGACCTATACTTTTCATCAGCCCCTCCCCCCCTCCACCGCCAGTATTTTTGCAGTTTCGTTTTTATGTAAAATTTATGGATTTCAGTGTTAAAATTCATGCCTTTATCTTGTACTTCCAAAGATATTTGAATTAAAAAATCGTTAAAGTACGAATTTTACTCGCGCACGGAGGGTTCCGTAGATCCGCTGTACTATACCTGTCAAAAAAACCTTATTCGTCTATATTTTGTCTTTCTGTAATGCAAAATATAAGTACCAGTGGCGCCATCTATTATTCAGTAGCGTGAATATTTACAAATAGATTCTTATCACGTTTCTTGTATGGGGACCTCTCAAATTTAATACCTATTGCTTTCCTTATAATTTGTAGTTATAATTGGTAGCTTACCAGCTTTCAGACAAATATCAATGGAGTGGCCAAAAATAAGGATATTTTTTACAACTTTTTTTTTCGATTAGGTACAAGTAAGAAAATAATAAAAATCTTAAAACCCCGATATCTCGGAAACCGCTCATTTGCGACCCCCAGTTGATGGGACTAAAATTGTTCTAAATAACCTCTAGTACAACCCCTTTCAAGGAATAGATCCAATTTCCAGTCACCCTTTATATACATACATACCTACAATACGAAATCGTCAAAAGAAATTTGAATTATACCTTTCAACGGAACAAGGGAAAGAATTAAAATTGTATCGTTTTGATCTCCCCTTTGTATTTATGTTCCATCGAATTCGGAAATAACATATTGGTTAGGGATAAAAGTGCCTTCGGGCTCAACAAAATTTTACAAATGATTTTTTTTTATGGAACCTGACACGTTTTGATACATCACCTACAACATCCGTGATGTCAGCCCATAACACCGGGTGAACTAGGTGCCGTGTCAGTGCTTCTCTTCGGTCGTGCCGGCTACACTGAACTGGAAGGAAAACACGAACTATTTACGATGCGGTGGTACCAACCTGGGGGATGAACCCTACAACCTAGTAAGGTAAGAAGGGAAGGGACCTACAGTTTTACGTGAAATCCGAACCACGGTCAGCCTCCAACGGTCGAGCGGTCACCCATCCAAGTACTGCCCCTGCTCGGGGTTGCTTAACAACAGTCCACCTACTGCATCACGAGGCTGAAAAATTGTATTGATTTGTAATATAAGTAGGTATAATTTAATTTTTATTTTATTTTTAACATCGAATGAATCTTATGTATGTTATTAATGTACAATAATATGATAGATGTAAATTCTTTTTTTTTATAATAAGCGCGACATGTGGCGCCGAGCCACCCATAAGGTGTCTAGTGACGCCCATCGACATTCGGGCGCATGCGGGGGCTGCGAATGCCATGCCGGCCTGACAGGTGCCCATTCACGTCTCTCTTGAAAGACCCGAGACTATACTTGGGGGGAAATATGTGCCTAGCAAAACAAGAGAACAATTAGATATATATAAAAGTATTGTCACTAGTTGGCCCCAATTGTCTGGTTACAGCTTGATGGTATGTACACTGTACGCACGTATGTATGCAAGAATAGAACCACCCCCGCCTTGGTCTAACGACGCGTCACTTCCCGTCTGGCGACCGGAAGGAAGTGGCTTGGAAGCCTCTCAAGGGGAACGGGGTGCCACTGAGTCCTCCAGATGGTTCCGCAACCATCACCACTAGCCTTTGTCTTTACAAGGCCGACACATTATAATGTAGAGACCATCTGTCGACACACATATTATATAAAATTTCCCATATTTTTTTATTATGAATAAATCTTTATTTCAAAGATCCACCAATAGATGCAGGCCCATCATCATCAATACTAATAATAAATCTGTAAGGGAAGGTCATGGAGTAAGTTACTATGTTTTATGAGATATTGCGTTTGTGGACTCTATGTATGATACTAAAACTAAATTGACGGTTTTTAGAAATCTTTTCTGTATGTATGTGTGTACGTATGTTCTTCCATAACTCTTAAACCGATCATCCGAATGAAGTGAAACGTAGTAGTAAATAAAATTCAGTTCCGGTTACGCTAAGATGTGGCTCTCATACAAACAAACCGAATTGTTCCGCGCGCCGAAATAAAGGTAGTAGCGGGCTTACTTAATTTCTTCTTTTTGAATACGAATTTCACGCGAGCGAAGCCGCGGGCAAAAGCTAGTAGCTAAATAAATTATAAATATTCTTCTCTAGATTTTCGGTACAGAATTCGTAAAATTGCCAAATAACGCAGAAACTGACAGAATATTATATTACATGTGAAATGTATTTTATTTATCCGTGGCAAATGTAATCCAGTTCACATATTCATGTGCAGAAATATTCGTAAACCTATTTCAACTATGCAATTCAATTCCGACGGAAAATGGTTTGATGTTACATCTGTCGCAGTTGGTGGGAAATGCGGGAGCGCATTTAGTTAGAGAACTCTTGTAGAGGACTGCAAAATGTTGAATCGTGAATGCAATGAAATTATCGCGACCTCATATATCCTAACTAAAAACCGGCCAAGTGCGAGTCGGACTCGCGCACCGAGAGTTCCGTACCATCACGTAATTTTTTTTTTTTTATGGAAACTGACACGGTTGGCTACTTCACCTACAACATCCGTGATGTTAGCCCATAACACCAGATGAACTTGGTGCCACGTCAGTGCTTCCCTTCGGTCGTGCCGGCTATACTGAACTGGACGGAAAACACAAACTATTTACATAGCCGTTTCGACCGACCTTTCATTCAGTACGGTGGTACCAACCCGGGCGGCTTAAATCCTACCACCTAGTAATATAAGAAGGGAGTCTTATCCCTTAGTCGCCTTTCACGACATACACGGGGAGAGATGCATTAGCCTGTATTTATTTTATTTTTTTATGTAATCCGCTTTGGTGGCTGAGTCAGAGGGGCCAAAGCACATGCTCCGACCAGCCAAAGTCACCTCCGAGAAGGTAGGTGCCATACCGGAGACTTCCCTTTGGATTGCTGGCTATACTGGACTAGAGGAGAATATACATCCAGTATGACGGTACCAACTTAGTCAGCTACAATTTAGAGCTTTAATTTTATTATTTGTTGCATTACTTTAGAGTTTGCACTATAATCACACCAAGTTTGACGATGTATTACCGTTTTTGCGATAGAGCAAAAACAAGGAAAATTTTGAAAAAAAAAAACGCTCCTCTTGTATGGGGACCACTTAGTTTTATTGTTGTTGTTGTTTTTTTTTTATTATTTGTTGTTTTTGTTGTTGTTGGTATATCCGCTATAATATCATCTCATCTCACTCTTTCACACCTGAACGGCTGGACGGATTTTTGACAAAACTTCGTAAAAGTGGTAGTGCATATCCCGGAGAAACATAATTAAAAAAAGTGGTCAAGTTCGAGTCGAGCTCGCGTAAACAGGGTTCCGTACCATTTCGTTTTCTGTGAGAACTAGAAGGCTTAGGATTTTTGACGAAACTTCGTATAGTGGTCGTGCATATCCCGGAGTAACATAATTTTTAAAAATGGTCAAGTTCGAGTTGAGCTCGCGTAAAGAGGGTTCCGTACCATCCCGTTTTCTGGGAGGGAGGGAGGTAGAGAGAGGGAGAGAGAGAGGGAGAGAAAGAGGGGGAGAGAAAGACAGGGAGGGAGGGAGAGAGGGAGGGAGAGAAAGAGGGGGAGAGGGAGAGGGAGGGTTTAAATCGGATTTGCTGTTAAATCGAGTCTACCGCGAGTGAAGCCGCGGGCAAAAGCTAGTCATAAATAAGTACGCATAACTAAATTTTAATTCAGTTAATTCTTTGATTTTATCAAATGTAAGCTCAGCTTACTAAGCTGAAGATGTACTATATACTTTAGGCTTTATTCATTCTGAAAGAAACTTTCCAATGGTTACAATTTAAAGACTACGTCTCCACGACGAAGGCATTGCTCGGCGTGACCTTATGTCTTTCAAGAACGTCGTCTGTCCTCTGTCGATTCCAAGTTATGCGCGATTTAATTATCGAATGACAGGTTATTAAACGAACGTAAGCGAGCGTATGTATGAGCGAGCGAGTGTATGGGGGTGTATGCGTGCGGCAAGAGAGAGAGAGTCATGTGTGTGGGCGAAAAGCGCGTAAGCTGGCTGTCAACGTCAAGTTTATGTACGCTCTAAGTATTTGTGTAAAGAGTAAAACTGATACTAATTGCTATAGAAAGAAGAACAAAAATGTATGAAATAAAAAAAAATTGTTGAAGGCGGTGCTAAAGAAGGCTACACAAATCACAAAGGATATCATCCACTCATATTTTCTTTCATGCATCATTTTTGCTTGCTTTAGCACCGCCTTCAACTCTAGGGTTGGATTTTTTTTTATTTCATACATTTTTGAAGGCGGTTTTTAATATATTTTTAAATAGTTTTTATTTCACAGTTTTTTTAGTAATTTTTTGCTATTAATGTACTCGGTATTATGTTTTTATGTAAACCAACATGGGCGGCTGTGCCGAGGGACCAATGGCGCAGTTAACAGAGCCAAAAACACATCTCCTCGCGAAATCATGCTCAGAGAGGTGCATTGACAGTAGATTTGCGGACTGTTGCTAGGCTAACTAACCTGTTAATACGACGTTTAAGACACCCATAGGTTAAAATATTCGGGTAACACACTCGCCGGAAGACAGTTCCACAGCCTAGCGGTACGCCAAAGAAACGATTTTGAGTACCGATGAGTTCTCGAAAGCTCATTGTCGACAACAATTGGGTGTTCAGTTCATGTATAATATTTTGCTTAGACTTTCGCAAAGTTTATAATCCCTACTTGGAATATTAGGTTTCTAGACTGGACTTTGTGTCAATATTATTACAGGCTTGCGTTATATCTATCTACCTAGGAGTAGCCGTGAGCAAACTCGCTTCTGGAACACAGGAACTGTTAGGGTGTGTGTTTTTGTTCTACAGTATGCTATTAGTTAGGTACATACAGGGTGTGAAAGTCTCCAAGACCTCTGTTTGCCTCTGGATATCTAGACCAGTTCAGATGTGGGCGAATGGAAATCTTGGAAGAAATTGGAGCTGATATAAATCCGTGTTCTAATTTAAACACTTTAGATAGATACAAAATATTTTATTGATACAAAAAAATTACAGAAGTTAACACAATACAACATTTACATGAGGCGCAACATTTACTTATCCCTTACACATATTTCTAGCAGTCAACCTTCGGACGAAGATTAATCCACACAGAGTCGATTAATAAAGTGAAATGTAAGTAGGTAGTAAAATAAATAAATATATATAGGTACCTACATACTTGAACGCGACGCGTGCATTGGTATCACTGACGTAGTTTAATTCTAATCAATATTAATAAATTAAACATGGACTAGAACAGATTAGAAAATAAACTACAGGCCGGACTACTGGACGGACTACCATAATGTGACTATCAAACAAACAAAAAAAACAAAAAATGTACCATATTGATATAATTACGTTATTGATATGATTAAACTACGGATAATATACGCACTGAGTTAATTTTTAATGTTTTTTTTATGCAAACTTACACGGTTGGCTACATCACCTACAAAATCCGTGATGTCAGCCCATAACACCGGGTGAACTAGGTGCCATGTCAGTGCTTCCCTTCGTTCGTGCCGGCTACACTGAACTGGACGGAAAACGCAAACTATTTACATAGTCGTTTCGACTACCGCTTCATTCAGTGCGGTGGTACCAACCCGGGCGTGTTGAACCCTACCACCTAGTAAGGTAAGAAGGAAAGGGACCTACAGTTTTACGTGGAATCCGAACCACGGTCAGCCTCCAACGGTCGAGCGGTCACCCATCCAAGTACTGACCGCGCCCAGCGTTGCTTAACAATCAATAGCAACAGTCAACTGTCTGTACCACTGACTAGCTATCGAGGCTGACGACTAATTATCAGCGGCATGGCGGGGACATGCCGTGATGCTATTATTACTTAGTACGGTACTCTGGTCCGACAGGAACACCGATTGCGATGTAGTTCGTATCACGACTGTGATGTATAGTTAATAGTGACCACCAACGTTTTAAATTAAAAACTCATTCCTACCAATTACCGATTAAAATAAACCCCCAAAATAAAACATGGAAGTCTTCTTCAAGCAATAAAGACCCCACGTCCGAGTAAATACGCGGTTCACCACGTGCTCTGTAAACGAATGTCGAATTCAAATAAGCGAGCCCAACCCCCATTAAGGCTACCCTATGTCCGGTGACTATCGCATAGGGGGCGACACTATGGGACTGGATTCTATTCCAAGTAATGCACGAACATCCGGCAACTTCGAGAAACGTTCACGTACCGTTCTATTTTATGAAATCTTTCATGGATGTCTACGTGTTCGAACGACACTCGTGAAGTCAAAAGATAGTTTATTTTTTATTTATTATGCATTATTTATTTACTCTTCTTCATTTTAGGTTTATTTTAGGATTTTTTTTTTCATTTTAAATAGTAACTGTTTATTGTATTAACTCCTTTATTTTACGGCACTGTGGCATAACAATTTTTGTACATAAATTTCAGTAAATGATTACAACCTAAATACTTATCTATGAGAAAATGTTTTACTAGTTTAGGAATGTATATGTAAAACCGTTGGCAACATAGATATGTATGAATAAACTGTTGATTTTCCAAATAAATAAAAATTGAAAATTTAAATTATTTTTATTTTTATGAATACCAGTATGGGTGGCTGTGCTGAGGGACCCGAAACAGCCAAATCCACCTCACTTCACGTAGCCAATCTCAGCGAGGCATCACGCCAGCAGATTTAACGACTATAGAAACTATCCAGATAAACGCTATCCAGATTGTTAATACGACGCGTGAAGACTCCCAGGTTGGAAGTATAGGATAACACACTCGCCGGTAGACCACACCCTAGCGGTGCGGCAGAGCAACGATTTTGAGAAACTATGGGTCCTCAAAAGCCCAATGCCAACAACAAAAGGGTTTTCAGTTTCTCTGCAACGATTGCTGCGGACAAGAACATTTAATAGGTAAGGACGTCGGACCTTTCTCGCGCCAGCGTAACACGACGTTTGTATAAACGTACAAATCCTATTCGTTACCAACCAATCAGAACGCGCGCCGTCCCCTCCGCTACCTGCGGAGCTAGGCGACGCTGGTTCTCATAATAAGCATTGGACAGTCTGACGACCATACCCATTTGAATGTTCTTGGCTGTGGAGATAGGTAGGATGGGGGTATAAGTATAAGGGATGTAAATTCCTCGGAGTAGCTTACATGATAGTACGGACCTATAGAACAGACTGATTGACCCTACAAATCGTCTGTGATTCAGATACTTCACACCGTCCGTGAGTTAAATTGTTCCCGTCAGAATTAGATGCCATGCCAGTGCTTTCCTTTATTCGGACCGGCTACACTGAATTGGGCGGATCACAGGAATCACCGACGCTGCTCTCGAGTATACGTTTGCTGACGTCAGTTTGGTGTATATGCCGCGCAGCAGCGCATAACTTGGAAGCGACTAACAACCCATTAGGGTCCTCCTCCGTTCGGCGGCTATCGTATCGGGGGCGACACTACGGAACCCTGCCACCATTTGTCAACGTCATGGGCCTCTTGCCACCCCGTTCCTCATTCAATGACCGTCCGCATGCACTGGGCGGGCTAAACCATGACTGGGACTCTTGGGGTCTGTCTATTATAGGCTAATTTAGGCTTTTAGAATGCACAAACAAGCTTTCGCCACCGGTTTTTAACCCCGACGCAAAAAAGGGATGTTACATTGATACGTTTTAAGTTTAACTTGTGTATCTGTGTGTCTGTGGCATCGTAGCTCCTAAACGGATGGATCGATTTGGATGCGGTATTTGTTTTTATTAGAAAACTGGTTTAACCGAGATGGTTCTTAGCTATGTTAGTAGTATCAAGTAATAAAGTAATTTTAAAGTAATAAAAAAAATTACGTCTCACCGATGAACCGATTTGGATGAGGTTTTTTTAAATATTTAAATGAAAGTTACATCACAAATTAAAAAACCTCCGACCCTTAGAAATTCAAAATTATTTCCGTTTACTTACTTAAAGGAGTCGGGGGAACCGCTAAGTAAATAAAATATAAAAACACAGAGCTGCGCGGGTCCTACGGTCCCTAGCGGTCCCACGACCCCGTCTTTTTTAACCGACTTCAAAAAAGGAGGAGGTTCTATGTTCGGCTGTATGTATTTTTTTTATGTATGTTCAGCAATATCTTCCCCAATTGTGAACCGATTTCGATGATTCTTTTTGTGTTCGGTTCAGTCTAGCTCCAAGGTGGTCCCATTTTTTGGTCAAGATCGGACTGGAAAGCGAGGCGGAATCGCGAGGCCGAAGGCCGAGCGATTCCGCCGAGTACATTAATAGCAAATAAAAATTACTAAAAAAACTGTGAAATAAAAAACTATTTAAAAAAATATAAAAACCGCCTTCAAAAATGTATGAAATAAAAAAATAAAAATCGAACCCTAGAGTCGGTTATTTTTGCTTATAACTTACTTATATCGGTATGTTTTTCGAGCATACATTATGAAATTTCCAATTTCATTCTACGCTTGCTTGATTGTCAATTAGCAATTTGCCCATTTACCAACTTTCCAGTAGTCTAGATACGCGGTTCGCGGTTCAATTTGCAAATTCTAATTCAACCTAGACCGCCAGACTAGACGCCGATTGTCTTTGATGCGAGCCTGATTCATCTCGCTCGCGTTCCAATAACATGGGGGCCTCAGATAAGACAATGCGGGCGCCTGAATGATCTAGAACTGTCCAATGCCGGGACGGAGGAATCGGAATATTAATAGTGCCGATTTAACTGCGGTCGCCTTCTATGATCGGCAGATTTGAATACGTTTTCGCTCTTAACGCTTAGGTAGAATTGGATGGACAAGTATGTATGTATGTATATTTATTTGTACACAATATTCTATATATTTACAGTGAGGTCACCAGGGTCCCCAAGCCCGATCCCATAGGGGATCCCTGTGAACTCATCAGTTCATCAGGATCCCCTATAGGTAAAAGTAAGTTAAGTCGCTTTTACATTGAATATTTAGTAATTTATGTGTATTAACACATGTATGGCTTGTATTTAACTAGCATGTACTTATACAGGGTGTCCCAGAAACCGACGATAATCCTTTGACAGGTGATAGGGCTGCTAATTACCTCTCAGAATATCTAATTTTAGGTTTAGTAAAAATGGCTTAGTTTTTGAGATATTGCCATTTTTGTAAAAATCCAAAATTTTCTCCCTCAGCTCATTTTTTTAAATGCCACAAGTACAAATGCAAGATTTTCTTAAATCTAGTTTTTGTCAAATATTCCTGAAAGGTAAGGCTTTCACACGGTATAATTTATTTTTTCATGTTTAATCCTGCTTAGCTGAAAAACGACTTAAGAGCCACATGTTAAATTTTTTTCAGCCTCATCCTTTGATTTTGGCCCTTCGCGGTGAAAAAAAAAATTACTACACTAGAGTGGCATTATGCAACAAAAATACGCCCATCTAATGTAGTTTTTAAAATGGTACATCACTTACCGATTTGCCCAATCATTTATGAGATATTGTTATTTAACTTCAAAAGGACCTCGGAATTTGATGACTGTTCTGCCAACTACGAATTGGAATAAAATAAACACTTGAAGTAATTGGTCCTTATTAACCTGTTAAAGTAGATGTTCAAATTGTTTACCACCTGCACGAATGCTAGCTCGACATCTTCTCACAAATACCCGGTTGATGCGTCGAGCAAGTACTCGATGCAAGTGCAGATACGTCAACCTGAGCAAAGAGTTTGTATTACGGCGACGTAATACAAAACTCTATGCATCTGAGCTACGGCCGTAATTCTTTCTTTGAGCTCTATCAAGTTTTCCACCGGTTTCCCGTAAACTTTTTCTTTTAAATACCCTCAATGATAAAAATCTAACGGATTTAAATCTGGTGATCTAGACGTAGCTCAAGTGGCAGTGGGCTGGGCACATTAGCCGAAGAGACGATGACCGTTTGACCGTTGGAGTAACCGTGTCCTACAATGGCGGCAGTGGACAGGAAAACGGAGTGTGGGAAGACCACCCGGCAGGTGGGACGACGACATCAAGTACGTCGGCGGAAAGCAGTGGTTCCGTACCGCTGAAGACCGGGAGGACTGGAAGAAAATTGGAGAGGCGTATGTACAGCAGTGGACGCTTACACGCTGACTGACTGACTGGCTGATCTAGACGTCCGATCCATCTGTGGGGATATGCTTGGTCTAAAAAATTACGCACTTCTCTAGCGTAATGGGCTGGGCAGCCATCATTTTGCAACCACATCTCCCTCCGTATGGCCAATGGTACATCTTCTAAAAGGCTTTAAGGATTTAAATCCGTTACATTTTTATCATTGGGGCTATTTAAAAGAAAAAGTTTACGGGAAACCGATGGAAAACTTGATAGAGCTCAAAGAAAGAATTACGGCCGTAGCTCAGGTGGACGTATCTGAATTTGCCATCGAGTACTTGCTCGACGCATCAACCGGGTATTTGTGAGAAGATGTCGAGCTAGCATTCGTGCAGGTGGTAAACAATTTGAACATCTACTTTAACAGGTTAATAAGGACCAATTACTTCAAGTGTTTATTTTATTCCAATTCGTATTCGGTAGAACAGTTATCAAATTCCGAGGTCCTTTTGAAGTTAAATAACAATATCTCATAAATTATTGGGCAAATCGGTAAGTGATGGACCATTTTAAAAACTACATTAGATGGGCGTATTTTTCTTGTATAATGCCACTTTAGTGTAGTAATTTTTTTTTTCACCGCGAAGGGCAAAATCAAGGGATGAGGCTGAAAAAAATTTAACATGTGACTCTTAAGTCGTTTTTCAGCTAAGCAGGATTAAACATGAAAAAATAAATTATACCGTGTGAAAGCCTTACCTTTCAGGAATATTTGACAAAAACTAGATATAAGAAAATCTTGCATTTGTACTTGTGGCATTTAAAAAAATGAGCTGAGGGAGAAAATTTTGGATTTTTACAAAAATGGCAATATCTCAAAAACTAAGCCATTTTTACTAAACCAAAAATTAGATATTCTGAGAGGTAATTAGCAGCCCTATCAGCTGTCAAAGGATTATCGTCGTTAGCATTTCGTCGATTAGCGTCGGGCACGTTAGCCGAAGAGACGATGTCCGCTGGAGTAACCGTGTCCTACACTAGCGGCCGTGGACAGGAAAACGGAGTGTGGGAAGATCACCCGCCAGGTGGGACGACGACATCAAGTACGTCAGCGGAAAGCAGTGGTTCCATATCACTGAAGGCCGGGAGGCCTGGAGGAAAATTGGAGAGGCGTATGCTCGGGCGTATGTCCAGCAGTGGACGCTTACGCACGCTGACTGACTGACTGACTGACGGCGAGAGATGCAGTAGGGGTACACACACACGGTAGATGATAGATTCGAAAAAAAACCGGCCAAGTGCGAGTCGAACTCGCGCACCGAGGTTTCCGTATCGCCATGTCATGTCTAGCGCCACTCACGCCATCTAGATGGCGTGTTATGAAATGCTTCATATTAGTTAAATGTCATGATTAGTTAAAATGCTTCATAATCTATTCGGTAGATGGCGCGCACGCATACACTTTTTGGTTTCTTCTATGGGAGCCCCCGTGAATTTTTTACTTTCTCTTATTTTTATTTGTTGATAAATCGACCATAATAACACATATTTTGTGAAAATTTCAACGGGCTACCTATTACGGTTCAAGAGATACAGCCCTCGGACAGACGAACGGACGGACAGACGGACGGACAGACAGACAGACAGATGGTGTAGGCTTAGTAATAGGCTTCCGTACGGGATACGGAAACCTAAAAAATCAACACATCCTCAGCGAAGAGCCCTATTGTCAAGTGGGCGAGCGGGACCGCCGCCGCCGTTGCTGAAGCAAAACTTGTTACAAGTGTCAAAGGAGTTTTAGTTGAAGCGTCCCGTCGTCGTCGGTGCATTCTTCGAGTAACTCAAGACCACTCCGCTAACTTCCAACCAACTTGTATAATTTGTCCTTTATCGCGCGCGCGCTGTAAGTGAAAAGGATCGCAGTTGGGGGTTTGGAGAGGATTTCTTTTATTTATCTACGCAGCTCTTAATTGAGTGGCTTTTCAGAGAGTCTAGAAATTATATTGAGAGAAATAGCTCTTGCCCGCGGCTTCGCGCGCGTGAAACTCGTATTTAAAAAGAAGAAAGTAACTAAGAAAGAAGGCCGAGCTGCGTTCAGGTAAATGATATAACAAGAGCGAGGTCGGAGGTCGAGCTATGTTCAGATAAACAATAAACCTTCTCGATGAAAGTTCGGTTTATAGATGAGAGCCACATCTTAGCGTAACCGGAACGGATTTTTTTTAGCCTATACTGTGACACTTACATATAGTTAAAATTGCTTGTACAAAGTTTCATCGATTCGGATAATCGGTTTAAGAGTTATGGAGGAACATACGTACATACAGAAAATATTTCTAAAAATCGTCAATTTAATTTTAGTATCGTACATAGAGTCTACAAACGCAATCAATATCATCAATCAATACTAATAATAAATCTGTAAGGGATGGTCATGGAGTAAGCTAATTTGTTTTATGAGATAACATTTTATTTTAGTCTATCTGTGTCGCATATAGTTAAATGTGCTTGTAAGTACAACGTTTCATCGAACTCGGAACACCAAATAATGTGATGCACGGAACCTGAAGAGGGCCACACCAGACCTGCCGAATGTAATGTGGCTTACCCGGAATGGACCGACGAGGGCTGGCGACGCGTTCGCGGCAGCTGGCCGGCTGCACCCCCGGGGGCCTCTGGTCTTCGGGCAGGTCTTCAGCGCGTTCAGATCGTAACACACACGCACGAGAAGCACGACGTTGAAAATGTCGTGTTGTTTGAGTCGTTTTAAGAGTTATGGAGGAACATACATACATACATACAGAAAAGATTTCTAAAAATCGTCAATTTAACTTTAGTATCGTACATAGAGTGTACAAACGCAGTATATCATAAAACAAAGTAACTAACTCCATGACCATCCCTTACAGATTTATTATTAGTATTGATGATGATTGATTGATGATGATAAAGTTTTTGCTGCTCACTACTTGTTACATTTCACTATATTAATCGACTCTCAAACACCCAAAGGCTAACTGAAAGAAATCTCTTTGAGGGATAAACCACCCTTTGCAGCTCATGTAACTACTCTTAAATATTAAAATGTGCTTCTTTCTTCTGTAAAATGTTTTTGGAGCAATAAAATCTACAATCTAAGAATCTACATATATATCTCCTTATCGCAGACCTTTCCAATATAACTCAAACCCATAGATTTGGCCGAAGTGTTACGTTTCATTCTTTACGATTTCGTGCAAATAACAAACCGTTTCCGCTCCGGAGAGCTCGCGAGAACACCCAGTAAATATGCGAACTCTCGGTAGTAAACATCTAGAAACGTCATCGCGTCATGCACGGCGTACTTTTTAGGGTTCCGTATCAGGTACGGAAATGTAGTGTAATGTTGTAATGCTCCGCCCGCGTATTGCCCGCGCCCCGTCGCGCCGCTGAAGGCGCCCTGTATATTATGCCCGGATCTTGTTTACTTTATTTTGTTAGTAATAAGTTTGTGTCATTATTCTACTTTTTGCTACCCTTATAAGTGTTCATAATAAGTCAGGTTGACTGGCAGAGATTGCCTTAGGTAATAAGTCCGCCTTTTGTACAATTTTGTACTGGAAAGCAATAACGTATATTCTATTCTTATTCTATAATCCACATCTATCCGCGACATAATTTTCAAAAAACTGTTAACGCTTCTGCGTGTATAGTTCCATATGCGAACTACAATCCTTCAGTTTGATTTAGATGAGAACTTTTTCACATCCAACGCGTCACGAGCTTTATCTTTTCATCTCCTCGAAAGAGCAAATAAATTGTAACTAAGCGTTTATTTTATTTATGCAAGAAAAACAAAAGCGGAAATTGAGTTAGAAGGTGCGCTATAACTCCAAGTTTTTCCTTGTTTATGAAATTGTCACATAGTAAGCAGACGACATCTGTGTGTAAATTATCATATTCGTCGTAGATAATCATTATTAATATTAAAATGTGCTACTTTAACAAATTCTTACTTAGAAGCACAATTATACGTAATATAAGTACGACTAAACGAAAGACCCTGCTTCTCATAACACAGACAATTCTAGCTTGGGTAGCAGGGCTCGAAAAAAAATACTGCTTATGATAAAAATTTAATAGTAGTCGTACTATTACTGGCTAACCAATATTACTATTTTTGTGTTCCAACTAGTTATAAGCAAATTATATGTTACCTACCTATTGAATTTTCGGCTGTATATAATGTTTTGTTTTCATTAATAATAAATCTATAAGGGATGGTCACGGCGGAGTAAGTTACTTTATTTTATGATATACTGAGATTGCGGACTCTACATATGTATGACGTAAAACTTAATTGACTATTTTTTGAAATATTTTCTGTATGTATATGTATGTATGTTCCTCCATAACGCTTAAACCGATCATCCGAATTCGATGAAACTTAGTACAAACTCATTTGACTATATGGGACACAGGATAAAATTCTGTTCCGGTTCTGTTCCGCGCGTCTTTTATTTACCTGAACGAAGCTCGCCCTTCGGCCTCGCTCTTAGTTACTTACTTTCTCCGAGAAGGTTTATCATTTACCTGAACGCAGCTTACCCTTCTTCCTTACGTCTTACTTACTTTCTTATTTTTAAATACGAATTTGACGCGAGCGAAGCAGTGGGCAAAACTATAATAAAAAAATAATTTTGGCCAGCTTTAGAGTCAAATACCCCTTGGCTGAATTAATCTTATTTAGGCAGATTTCTGTAAGTACTAGTTAAGTGGAATCTGGCATACCTCACTGTGATTATACTTAGGAGGGTATTTTATAAACACCGAAATATCGCCAGAAATTGCGCAGCCTTAAAGCTCCATGTTAGTAAGTAGTTATGTACATTTCACACTCTCGCTAACACCGCAATTAATTCCTACTATGACAACACATCGTCATTAATTTCGGGTTAAGCCGTGATGTGAACACAGTGTACTAGTCCACTAATAACTTAACCCCAGGTATGCGGGGTCTAAATTTAGTCTGCGTAAGACCCGCACGGGGCGGCGCGCGCCCTGTCTAGTAAATTTTATCCACACTTCCTTTGGCCGTGGAGCATTGTATATGGAGAACAGGCCGACAAATAACTTTTTGACGTAGGATTAGTGGTAGATTTTGGATTATATGAGTTATTATAAGGGTTATATAATAGATACACTCAATTATGATAATTATAGTGTGCAGTTTTTTTTTAAATCGAGAACATAAATCTACGGAAAGACAGACACCAAATTTTAAATGTTCTTAAGTTTAGTTCTGATCTAATTTTTTGACATTGAAAATGTCTGTTCGATCGCTTCAGTATAGTCCCCGATTTCCAGCGAGAGTGCAAATTTGCCCTGAAGTGTCGTGAGTTCTAAGGCTACGTTTATATTTCGGATGTCAAATGACGCGTATCAACGAGGGCTACAAAATGAAAATTGAAAAGGTTTGAGAGTTTTTGAGAAAATCGCAAAAAACGCTTAAAATAGCCGTTTTAGAGGGTTCAAAAAGGGCACTTTTAAACATATTTCTAATAATATATTTAAAACTTTTATATTTTTATATTGTAGACTGACTCAATATCTGGGGATGTCGTTTTGAAATTTTTAATTTTTTGATGAAAAAAGTGAAAAATTTGGGAGTTTTCTTTATTTTCGGTTACGCGAGTTACGAGTCGTCTTTAGGTTGCAGTGGGAGTAGTTAAATTGTTTTAGTGTACATACATACTTGAAAATTAAGAATTGTAATTTTTTTATTTTATAATTTTTTTATTTTTCACATTTTTTCTTAATTTTTCAAACTTGGCATATTATTTCTTATATTTGAATACGCCCTAAAAGTCATTTTCAATGTACCCGAAGGTGCTGTAATGCATGAGATCTGTGATTTTTTTTTTTTTACCCGACTACGGCGAAGCCAAAAAAGGAAGGGTTATGAGTTTTTCTGATTAAACAGGATGTTATAGTATCTTTAGTAGATTTGCCATCCTAATAAAATAATATGAAAAACACATTTTGGAAATCTAGTCAGAACTTTAGAACCAATGAGCCTTTTTGTGTCGCACTCTGGTTTGGGTTTTATATTATGTATATTGATGACCTAGAACAATTTGTATAGCCCATCTCGCCACCGTCGTCGTCCTCTTATCCCGTTGGATTACTCCCGCATCGCGAAACAGGAAATCAGAAGTCGACTTCACTTTGGAAGATGAAACAGGCAAAAGCTGATAAACATAAAAATAAATATTCAGAATCGCCATTGTCATTCAAAGCAGACATTCTACTTTAGTACCAACAATTGATCGGCATGCACTACATTTACATTGTACAGAAGATACGGGAGTAAAGACGTACGACAGAGATAGACATCATGCAATTTCGTCTCAAGTGGCAGTGGGCTGGGCACGTTAGCCGAAGAGACGATGACCATTGGAGTAACCGTGTCCTACACTGGCGTCCGTGGACAGGAAAACGAAGTGTGGGAAGAACACCCGCCAGGTGGGACGACGACATCAAGTACGTCGATGGAAAGCAGTGGTTCCGTACCGCTGAAGACCGGTAGGACTGGAGGAAAATTGGAGAGGCGTATGTCCAGCAGTGGACGCTTACACGCTGACTGACTGACTGACTGACTGCACTTTTTTGCGTTCCGTAATAAAATAGTACAAAGGAACCCTTATGGCGAGACTGTGTTGTCTGTCTGTCGTCTAGGAAAAAAAAAATTTGGAAATTCAGTACATTCTTTACGTATTTTCTTCCGCAAAAAGTCCATCAAATTAAAAAAAAAGGTTACCTATATTATTTATTTAGTTTTTCAGCTATATAAAGCGCTAAACATTTTCGGCAGAAACTCAGTCCAATATGGACTAAAATAAAAGTTGATATTGTTTTATTTCTCTTCTCTATTTCTACTACTATAAGGCGCAACGTCAGTGTTTTTGTTTTTAATAGACAAACTCGAAAACTGCTAATCTAATTAGCACACAGTGTTTACAGATATAATATGACATATATATATGATAATATTATTAATAAGAACTAGGTACAATTCAAAGTAAACTTAGCTCGGCCTTCGATCTCGACTTGGGTGACTCACTGCTGTCTTAGAGAGAGTAGGTTATTTTACTTATTTAAAATGTTTACGGATTAACAGAGGTACTGAGGTTCTTCAGTACCTACTGTTAATATGTAAACATTTAGAATGAGTATAATTAATAACAGCGGCGGGTGGCCGAGTGGTTTGGGCATCGGCTTCTCATGCGGGAGGTCCGAGGTTCGAATCCGGTCGGCGTGTACCAATGAGTTTTTTCTGACGAAAAAATTTACGTGCATACCTACACCTGCTGCTTCACCGTTCGGAACCGGTGTAAAACTGTAGGTCCCTTCCCTTGCCCCTTACTAGGTGGTAGGCTCAAATTGTAGCCGACTGGGTTGGTACCACCGTACTAGATGTAAGATGGCCGCATAGCAACCTCGGTTGTGTTCTCCTCTAGTCCAGTATAGCCAGCAATCCAGGGAAGTCTCCGGTATGGCACCTACCTTCTCGGAGGTGAAATTGGCTGGTCGGAGCATGCGCTTTGGCCCCTCCGACTCAGCCATCCATACCGGATTACATAAAAAAAAAAAAAAAAAAACAGAGTAAAATTAAAAATATACTTATTTTACCCGAACAAAGATTGATTAATATTGCTTCTCGAAATTATCGCTTCTACGTATATATTTTTGTCTCGATAAATTACTGAGAATTAAAACAATAGAATATAAACAATGGCAGAGGAACGACTGTCTTGTGGAAGACTTCGATTGTCTTGTAGAAATGACTTAGGCTTAGAGTTTAATTAATCTGTTGTTAGGAATGATCATATCCATTAATGTTTTAGCTGCCTTTACGACAATTTATATCTATAAAGATAGTTAAACGACTTTGGATACGATCAAAGTGATTCTAGAAGTAAATGACCTATCGGCGAATGAGCTTCCCACAGGACCATATTTGCGTATAGGTACTTACTCGTAGTTGAAATCTTCAAGCAACATACACAAATTAGGTAACATGAATAATTATTGTTAAACAAGAGAACAAAAGGAGGAAGTACATAAGTATAACCTGGTTATTTAAAGAAAGGGATTGAAAATGGCGGCGTCTTATAGCTGTACAGTCGGCATGCTGATTTTTTTTCATAGTATATTTTTTTATTTGCAAATTTTTCTCTTCGAGCAATTGCTTTATTTTCTTTAGACGGCAATACTGTGTGAGCGAGAGGCAAATATGAACGGCGCAATTTTCAATCCCTTCCTTTAAATAATCAGGTAGTACATAGTAATCTGTACGAAGTTTGAGGTATGAAGAAAAGATCGAATCATTTCTCAAATTTTTTGCGTTTACTTTAACGAGGTGGAAAAGTAGTCGTAACTACCGTTACGTATATTATGCTGACTGGAAGAAATAACTTCTAATGATAAGCCCATATTTACTCTGTACATATTTCTTGTGTTTTCAACTGACTTCAAAAGGAGGAGGTTCTCAATTCGACTGTATGTTTTAAAATTTTTTTGTATGTTTGTTACGCGATTACTCCGCCAATTATCAATCGATTTTGATGATTCTTTTTTTGTTTGGTAGGTCATACTTCAGATGTGGTTTCATATAAATTTTATCGAAATTGATTTAGCGGTTATTGAAAAATCTACAAAAAACTATGGCGAAAAAGTATAAGCATGTCGATACAGCTCAAAATTTTGCAGTTTTGAATTAAATATGCCACCATATAGCTTATCCCCCAGTTCAATAAAGCACTTAGTTCCAAAGGACCCTCAAACATACCTTGACAAAGATGTGTCCCTCTGTTTCCAATGCAATTTCCAGACATTTGTCCATTTTGGAGTTGTTGCAGTGTAGTATTGAGGTGTCGATGTACTTGCTTGACACATGGCGAATAATTCTGTACCACTTCAACCGATTTCGATTATTCGATTTCGATTATTCTTTTTTATGTAATATTACTAAAAGGAATGAAATAAAAACTGTTTAAAAACATTGCACCGACTTCAAAAAACAATTAGAACTGAAAAGTGTCCATCAAAGCACAAAAGGGGTCCATCTATCAATTTTCAGACGTGCTTTTGTACCGCCGCAAGGGTCCGAATATGAATCAAAATATTATTTAACACTTTTCAGTTCTAGTTGTTTTTTGAAGTCGGTGCAATGTTTTTAAACAGTTTGTTCTTTATGTGTATTTGCTGATTTCATATTGTAAGTACAGCTAAGTTAGTTTCAGTTGATGCCACGCACATATTGTGACACAACACGTTGTGTGTGTCCCATGCATGCGATTAGTTTCAGTTGATGCCACGCACATATTGTGACACAACACGTTGTGTGTGTCCCATCCATGCGATTAGTTTCAGTTGATGCCACGCACATATTATGACACAACACGTTGTGTGTGTCCCATGCATGCGATTAGTTTCAGTTGATGCCACGCACATATTGTGACACAACACGTTGTGTGTGTCCCATGCATGCGATTAGTTTCAGTTGATGCCACGCACATATTGTGACACAACACGTTGTGTGTGTCCCATGCATGCGATTAGTTTCAGTTGATGCCACGCACATATTGTGACACAACACGTTGTGTGTGTCCCATGCATGCGATGATATGGATGGATATGTTATCAGCACATTATTGATTTATTCGTAAGGTATCACATTTTGTAACCATTTTGTACATTTAGCCTCGATTCTCTGTAATTTGATTTGTCCAAAATTGTTATTGGCGGGTGTTTGTTAAACATGCACTTTGTTCTTTTATTCAGTAATTCGTTTATTATACTGTATTATTAATTATTCATAGACCTACTCCCACAATATTATAACCACCTTAGTATGATATCTATTATTATATATTATATAATTTACATCACCTAACTTCTTATCTCTATCTTAACATAATTAATGTCTCCTAATTCCTATTTATTCTTACGTAGTATTACTTATATAAATATAATTATATTTTTCAGGCTTTCATAAATCCTTATATGTATTTTTAAATAAAAAATTGTCACATCTTATCTTTGCTACTACCTACATTCCATTTTTTACACATTTCACACACCTAAAGGTTGGCTGTAAGAAATCTCTTTAAGGGATAAGTCCGCCTTTGCACCTCATGTAACTGTATTCATTGTATTATTCTTGTGAAATATTTGTGGAGCAATAAAGAATTTTCTATTCTATTCTACACATGGGTACCTACATTGTATATATTATATCAGAAATGCATAGTGAATAATTTCGCAATAATATGGTTTCTTTTTGCGTGAAAAAGAAAATAGGTATATTGAACAAGTACAACCATTTTTGTTTGTTATTGGTACCCAAATTTAATTATTAAACCGGCCAAGTGCGAGTCGGACTCGCGCACCTGGGTTTCCGAACAACAAAAAAGTAGAGAAAAAAACAAGTTACTGGTACGGGAACCCCTTAATTTTGCACTTTTTAAATTTTTTATTATTTGTATACCCGCCAAAATAACACATAATTCTATGAAAATTTCATCCGGCGAGCTATTACGGTTCCAAAGATAAAGCTATCGGGCGCACGGACGGACAGACAGACAGACAGAGAGACGTTGCAGGCTTAGTAATCACCTAGGCACCTAGTTCATCAAGGTGTTATGGGCTGAATGTTGTGGGTGAGGAAGCCAACCGTGTCAGTTTTCAAAAATAAAATCTTCTCAATACAGTGGAAGAGCAATTCCACAGCGTTCAGTGCGTCCGTGTAGAGGAGGATTCCTGCGGCGTTTTCGCAACCGCCCGGACTGCCCGCTAAGCGATTTGGCCCAGCCAGCCAGGTGCCCAAATTCATTGTGATAATCATATAATTCCCCACATTTCTTTCTAATCTTTTAAAGCTAATATCAGTCAACTGTGTGCCATATCAGTGCTTCTCTTTAAGTAGTCGTGTCGGCTACACTGAACTGGACGGAAATCATGAAATATTTTCATAGCCGCTGCGGCCGATCTTCATTCAGGGCGGTAGTAACAATCTGGTCGGGTCAAACGCTACCATCTATGTGGTAAGCTGGTAAAGGGAAGGTACCAACGGTTTTACGTGGAATCCGAACCACGTCCTCATCAACGGTCAAACGGTCACCTATCCAAGTTTATACATCGCCCGGGTGTGCTTAATATACAAGATCGCACGTCGATCCATTTCCCCACTGAGCTACAGAGACTAAGAAAATATCTATGTCTCTCCTATCCTTTTAAATTCCTTTGAACAATCCTAGACAAGACCACCGCCATATTTCCCCAAATGACATTCCTTCACACACCCTTACACCGTTTGTCCACTAAGCCTATAATGACGGAGTTGACGGACTGAACATTCGTCCGTCATGACTCATGACGGACCGACTAAGCGGTCTGTGCATTTCTAAGGCCGTCTGTTCACTAGGCATCCGAGTTCCGAAATCCGTCATGACGGACGACGAGAATTCGGCTGGATCGGATGAATCGCTTGATCGGTCCGTCAAAAACACGATCCGGAGAAGCGGCAATACAAAGTTCACAACGACACACGCTGGTGCGCCGGTACTGTCATTTTGACGGACCTTCTTGATCGTCCGTCAAAACGAGATCCATGTCCGTCATCCGTCTTCACCTAATTGCCGGTATCCATCATCCGAGAAAAAAACGAACCGTGGACAAAGGCTGTTAGAATAGTTCGCATCCTATCCTAGGATATTTCCTCCACCTCCGGTCGCCCGGAGCGGACTGATCGAGACTATTGCGGAGGAAACTTCTCAAGAATGGATCCGGCTGGATGCTGAAGTGGTCATTAGATCGTGCATTCGAGGGATTTCCAGAGGTTTTTTTACTCCGGATGGCGGACGCGATTTATGGAGGAGCTGATAGTTTGAACCGCTGGCTGAGGCGCGAGGATTTCGTGGCTGCAGACTTGTGATGGTGATAGGTACGGCAGAATTTTGCTCTAGGCCTTTTTATTTAATCCTGTATGGGTGGCTGAGTCAGAGGGGCCAGATATCACCTCCGAGAAGACGCTATACCGGATGGATAGTTACAGAACTAAGGCGAAGTCAAAAGGACGGGTTATGAGTTTTGCGTGTGTGTATGTATATATAGGGTGACTGGTAATTCGATCTATTCCTTGAAAGGGGTTATACTAGAGGTTATTTGGAACAAATTAAGTCCTATCAACTGAGGGTCGGAAATGAGCGGTTTCCGAGATATCGGGGTTTTAAGATTTTTTTTTAATTTATGACTTGTAATCGAAAAAAAAGTTTTAAAAAATATATCCTTATTTTTTGGCACTCCATTGATATTTTTCTGAAAGCTTGTAAGCTACCAATCATTTAAAAAAATATCGGCCCAACACCAACCCAGTCGGCTACAATTTGAGCCAGCCCTATACTCTTAGTTTTCGTCGATTGAGGTTACCAGGAAGAAGTGAAAAGTGATTTGACACTTTTCATTAATGAAAACTGTATATAAATCGATTCAGACCTTTTCATGTTTACCCGTTACAGACGGACAGACGGTGCATTTTATAATAGTAAAAGAGAAGATACAATAATAAAGTTATCTACTCACTTATTTTGTTAGATTATTTATTACACATAAGTTGTATTTTTAAAATGTAATAAATAAATAAGAAAGCGAGAGAGAGAAATAAATCGTATATTCTCGGATAGTTCTAATCGATTCCCAAGTCTTCGTGCCGCAATATCTAAAGTGCATAGATCAATCTAAACGGCAGGTTTATGTGGAGAAGTGATTCGGAGGGCTTCGATCTACTACTATTCACTTCATATCTACGATTGTCTGCACTCCGTGAGTCGAATTTACATTTATGAATTTAAGGCTGCATGCAAGGCAAGGTAAAATTACTCCCTTTCTGAGAGATGTACCATCAATACCATACCACCCACCTGACATATTCAGTTTTAATATATTATGTAAAACTTCATATTATCAGAACAGATCGATGTATTTTCAACCAACTTCCAAAAAGGAGGAGGTTCTCAATTCGTCTGTATTATTTTTTGTGTGTTGTTACTAGATTTCTCCGCCAATTCTCAATCGATTTTAATGATTCTTTTTTTCATGAGTAGGGCATATCTCATACCTAGTTGGTCCTTAAGGGAAATTAAGGGATTACTTCTTATAAAAGTGAACGTCTGACTGTATGTATGTTTGAGGTAAACTCGGAAACCACTCAACTCCGATCACCAGTCTACCAAAGCGGTTACTGAGTTAGCGACAAACGTACCCAGCCCACTTTTTTTTTATGTAAACCAGCATGGGCTGTGCCGAGAGACCAATGGTGCAGAATACAGAGCCCAAATCACCTCTCTTCGCGAAACCAACCTCAGTTAGGTGCCATACCAGCAGATTTGCGGACTGTTGCTAGGCTGTCTAGCCCGTTAATACGATGCTTGAATACACCCAGGTTAAAGGATTCGGGAAACACACTCGCCGGAAGACAGTTCAACACCCTAGCCTAGTGGTGCGATAAAAAAACGATTTAGAGAACCGATGGGTTCTCAAAAGCCCAAATGTTAACAACAAAAGGGTGCTGAGTCTCTCTGCGACGAGTCATGCGGAGATAGGACGGGTTTCAGGGAACAAGGGATGCTAGTTCCACAGAACAGCGTCCGTGATAGTATCTGTAAAACAGACTAAGCGAACTCACAAATCGTCTGTGACTCAGAGACTCCAGACCATCTGTAAGTTTCGGGTCACCAACAAGACGGATGCTCGGCGCTGTATCGAGTCCAAGGACAGTCAGTCAGCGTGTAAGCGTCCACTGCTGGACATAAACCTCTCCAATTTTCCTCCAGTCCTTCCGGCTTTCAGCGGTACGGAAGCACTGCTTTCCGCCGACGCACTTGATGTCGTCGTCCCACCTGGCGGGTGGTCTTCCCACACTCCGTTGTCCTGTCCATAGCCGCCAGTGTAGGACACGGTTGCTCCAACGGTCGTCGTCCCTTCGGCTGACGTGTCCAGCCCACTGCCACTTGAGCTTAGACACCCGGTGTCCAATATCGACGAGTCCAAGGACGCAAGCAGATAATGGGGACTACCCTCTTCAGCTTGCTAATTTTCTTAGCAATGTCGACTACCTTGGTTGATTATCGTATTTCCTCTTTACGGATTTTATCGATTAAAGAAATTCCAAGAATTCCTCCTTCCCTAGCTGGCCATAGACCGACAAAAAGCTTACAAATATTATATAACAATGTAATAAATATTAAAAAAACATTTTGTCAGCCACGGTAGCTCAGTGGTGCGGTCGGTCGACTATTGCAACCCTGAGCGCGGTCAGTACTTGGATGGGTGACCGCTCGACCGTTGACACTGCACTGCACTGCACTGACATGGCACCTAGTTCACCCGGTGTTATGGGCTGACTTCACGGATGTTGTAGGATGGAGCCAACCGTGTAAGTTTCCATAAAAAAAAATATTTATTCTATATAAATGTCGACTGGGTTGGTACCACCGTAATGGATGTAAGATAGCCGCATAGCAGCCTCCGCTGTGTTCTCCTCTAGTCTAGTAGAGCCAGCAATTCAAAGTGAAGTCTCCGGTATCACCTCCTTCTCGAAAGTAATGTTGGCTGGCGAAAGCATGTGCTTTGGCCCCTCTAACTCAGCCAACCATACTGGATTACATGAAAAAAATAACCTTCGAAGTTTCTTGCCGGTCGAAGTCGAACCGGATAGAACTCGAGTGCAGTTTTACAACCATATGAAAGATCGATAAATAATAAAAAACAATATTTAGAGAGATACGTCATTGACCCGGTGGTGGAATTGGCAACGCGCTGGCGACTCAAGCTGGAGTTCCAGGTTCGAATCCTGGTCGATACGTATTTTTTCTCTTCACTTTCGGTTTTGCATTTACCAAAAAAAAAATTTTTTTATGGAATCTGACACGATTGGCTACTTCACCTACAACATCCGTGATGTTAGCCCATAAGACCACCCGGTCTTATGGGCTAACATCACGGGAATCAGGGAAGCAATGAAGTGGCACCAAGTTCACCCGAACTTGGTGCCACGTCATTGCTTCCCTTCGGTCTTGCTGCCTACACTGGCCTGGACGGAAAAAACAAACAATTTACATAGCCGTTTCGACCGACCTTTCATTCAGTAAAGAAGAAATATTTAAAAACATTCACTACGGAATGCCTGGTAGAACCAGCTCGCCACGTGAATCTAAACATAAAAAAATATAAACCTTTAAAAAGCAAGATTGCCATCATGTATAATTATTATGAAAATATCTTGGGGCGTTAAATTAATACTGACGGTCTGAGAGCAGCAACCCTTACATTTAAACAATGAGGCTTTCAACGAAATCTTATAATTTAATTATTTTCCTAAGAGCCTCCTCGGATTACGCCTAGCAGTTCATGAAACAGTACTGAAGGGGCGCGATCGTGAATTCGAGTACTTAATAAAAGCACGGCCGAACAATGGAGGGATTAAAAGGGTTGTGGAGGATCACGTTTCTGTTATTTTCAGACGGGGAGCGCTTCCACAGGGCTTTTAAAGAAGCTTTCAGATGAGTTTGCATATGGCGAGGGGTTTTTGATAAATGTTTAAAGTTATGAAGCTATACCTGATTGACCAAGTATGTATGTTTAGATATTTATTTGTATAATATATTTGAGATTTTTAGTAATTCACAAGTGTAGCATTGGGCATAAATGACGGTTCCTAACATACGAACATAGATTAAATAAATTTAAAATAGTCAAGTTAGCTGTACGTACGGCGCGACGTTTATGATATTACAAGCTGTGCCCGCGGCTCCGCCCGCTCTCATATATCACTTCACTGCTAACCTCATAAGCCATTTAGCGTGATAGTAAGTAGCCTGTAGTTGATGGGAAGAATCCAGCTATCCGTAGATTTTTTTTTATTAAAATCGGTTCACGAGTTATAAGCGGACAGATAGACATACACTCAGACACTCAGACAGAAAGCAGACGTTGGATTTTATTATAGGTAAGGATGTGCTTGTATAATATAATTCATTTACGGCTTGACACCAACGTTTTGTCAAAGATATGTTTCAATACTAGGATTGACAAATTAGGCGTCCGAGGATGTTTTCCTTGCCTGCATGTAATAATAACATGGCTTATTTTATTCCTATTCTTTGCATTTGTCGTATTTTAAGAGCCAAGGGGATAAAGAGGCTCAGTCACATTCACATTTATTAAAATTATCAGGAGAGTGATTTCAAGATTTAAAACCATTGTAAAAAAAGGATAATTGATATAGTCAACACTAACTCAACTAATAGGTTACTTATTAGTTAATTAGACACATTTTAGAAACATTATTAAAATTTTCTAGTTTACTTAGAACAATTTTTTTTCTCCCTAACTCCGATTCGTTATGGGGAAGAAGGGGCTTAGTCCGGGACTTAGCTCCTTCTTCCCGTAAATTAGTAGGGTAGTTGATGAACATTCCTTTGTTAGAACGCCTGCTTCATCTGATACGTCGGCGCCGCTGTCGCTCATCTTAGAACTGCTCCTCTAGAATATCCGTATGTGCACCAGCGAAAAAAATATTTAAAATGCTCATGGGACGAAATTAACACGGTGACGGTGGCACAGAGCTCTCCATTATGAATATGACAGTGACATTTGCATGACATTATTAGGTTTCCGTATCCCGTACGGAAGCCTATTACTAAGCCTCCGCTGTCTGTCTATCTGTCTGTCCGTCCGTCCGTCTGTCTGCCCGTCCGTCCGTCTGTCTGTCCGAGGGTTGTATCTCTTGAACCGTAATAGGTAGCCCGTTGAAATTTTCACAGAATATGTGTTATACGAGCATGCATGAAGAACATTATGTGAGTGAAGAGCATTATGTGATGTGACTGAGAAGCAGAGGTGTGTCAGAATCGTGGCACATGGAGATCCGTTGTCTCTGCCTACCCCACCGGGAAACAGGCATGACGCTATACATATGAATGTGGGTGAATAATTTGGCTCTGTTGACTGTGTGAATTTGTCTCTTTCGAATTCACCATTGGTCCCTCGACACAGCCACCCATGCTGGTTTTCATAAAAATAACTTCCGAATGGAAAGTATGTAGGCCTTATAAAAGTTTCTGTAAAGTAAAATGCCACAAACTATAAGTACTTTAGCATTTCTTGTCGTAAACCTACCAGCCCGCGCAAACGTCTCGGAAGGAAGGACGACGAAGGCATAGTATAACTGTGGATACATACGTACATATCACACACGCTGATTCCCGACAATCTGGGTAAGCAGAGTAATCGGTGTTGTGGTGCAATAACTCTTAATAAAATAAATTACAGTACAACTCCGACCACCACGTTTCGCAAAGTATTCGAACAAGATTCAATCGATCAAACAGCAACTAAGGCACGAAGGCCCACCTGCTGCATGACACTTGTGGAAGTACCGTGCCAAGGTGAGAGGTGGCGAACCTGTCGCCCTTTAGCACGACATCTTGTCCTTATCCCTTAGTCGCCTTTTACGACATGCATGGGGAGAAATGCAGTAGGGATATTCTTTTTAAGTACCGGCCCCACACGGTAACTGTGGATTCCCTAAAAAACGATTGAAATGAAATGGTTTTATCGTCTAATACACACACACACACATATAAATAAAACAACACAACATAAACAATGTGCTCTTTAGGGCGATCCCGCCGTCCCCTTTCAGTGTCTGCACCACGCACACTGGGCAGGGATTGCTTCCCTATACGCTGGACTAACCGCGGATACGTACCAATCGGTTCTGCAGATCTTTCCTGCACAGAACTGGTAAACTCTTGAACGCTCTCCCTGTCCACATATTTCCCCACAAGTACAGTCTCGGGTCCTTCAAGAGAGGCGTGGATAGGCACCTGTCAGCTCGGCATGGCATTCGCAACCCCCGCATACGACCGAATATATATGTGCGTCGTTAGACACCTTATGGCTCGGCGCCAAATGTCGCGCTTTCACTAAAAAACCCGGCCAAGTGCGGGTTGAACTCGCGCACCGAGGGTTCCGTATAGCCATGTCATGGTCAGCGCCACTCACGCCATCTATGGCGTGTTTCATGAAATGCTTCATATTAGTTAAAATTCATGATTAGTTAAAATGCTTCATACTGTTTTCGGTAGATGGCGCGCATACACTTTTTAGTTTCTTGTATGGTTACCCCGTGAATATTTTACTTTTTCTTATTTTTATTATTTGCTGTTATATCGGCCATAATAAATAACACAGATTCTGTGAAAATTTCAACGGGCTACCTATTACGTTTCAAGAGATACAGCCCTCGGATAGACAGACGGACAGACAGACGAACAGACAGACAGACCTCGTAGGCTTAGTAATAGGGTCCCGTACGACGGATACGGAACACTAAAAAAACAACAACATCAACAAATGGACCTCAAATAACCTTAGTCTCTCACCACCGGGCCCGGGAGCTCGTGGATGAGGGACTTGACTTTGACTTCAAACCTCGTACTAACAAGCTAGACAGACAACCCAGCAAGAGTCAGCATTCTGGTGCCATGCGCCTCACTGAGCGTGGTTTCGAGCGAGGGAGGTGATTTTGGCCATGTCGACCGAAGCATTGATCCTCCGAACCCCATTTTGGTTTACATAAATTATGAAAAAAAAAAAAATATTGAAAAATCTGTCAAGTGCGAGTTTTACTCGCGCACGGAGGTTTCCGTATCTATCCGCTATCAATAACCGCTCAATCGGAGAGAAGCCTCGATGGCAATTGACGGTGGGAAAATGACAGCACCTCAATGAGGCCGTTGGAAATTGAGCGGTATCCGCCTTTCTTTTGTCTTTCAACAATGCAATGTATAGAAGCCTGTGGCGTTATCTATTATTCAGTAGCGTAACTAATCGATTTTTCGTAGGTTTGTTGTATGGGAGCCCCCCTTAATTTTTAACATTTTCTTTTTTTTTATTATTTATTGTTATATCCGCCATAGTAAAACATATTCTGTGAAAATTTCAACCAGCTATTACGGTTCAAGAGATACAGCCCTCGGACAGACATACAGACAGACGGCGGAGGCTTAGTAATAGGCTTCCGTACGGGATACGGAAACCTAAAAACGATAGAAATATTTGTTAATATCGCACCTTTTCGAGTGGTTCACTAATGCAAAGTTAGCACTGTGGCACGAGGACGTATAGTGGCAGATGCGCAGAATTGTCGTCGTTAAGTTGCCGCCGGAAAATATGATATTCAGCGTTTTAAGGAGTTTGAATGACGGGCGCCAAGTGTCGACTTACAAAACTTTTCACCTTTCAGCCTTTCACCCGTCTTCTGCGCCGCCGCCGCCCCGTTGGCCCATCGACCTCGGTTCTATACCCGTCTGTGAGTGAAAAAGGCGCAATTGATTTTTTTTATGGAAACTAACACGGTTGGCTACATCACAACATTCGTGATGTCAGCCCATAACACCGTGTGAACTAGGTGCCACGTCAGTGCTTACCTTCATTTCATGTCGGCTACACTAAACTGGACGGTAAGGTGTAAAGGGACCTACAGTTGTACGTGGAATCCGAACAACGGTCAGCCTCTAACGATCCAGCAATCACCCATCCAAGTACTGACCGCGGCCAGGGTTGCTTAACAACAGTCGACCGACCGCACCACTGAGCTACCGAGGCTGACGCTGTCGCTTTCTTTTTATTAACCGTCCTCAAAAAAAGGAGGAGGTTCTCAATTCGACTGTATATTTTTTTTTATATATATCCTGTATGGGTGGCTGAGCCAGAGGGGCCAGTGCACATGCTCCGAGCAGCCAATATCACCTCCGAGGAGGTGTCATACCAGAGACTTCCCTTTGGATTGATTGATTATAACCAGAAAAAAAAGGTTTTACGACAATCGCTGCCCTTCTCGCGTTGACAAGTGATCTTGCTGCATAAAATCCTTAAAAACTTCGAAACTATAAGCCGGATTAAAAAAATTACAATCACCATCATCATCATCAGCCTGTATCAGTCCACTGCTGGACATAGGCCTCTCCCAAGGCACGCCACCACACGCGGTTTTCCGCTCTTCTCATTCATCTACTCCCGGCTACCTTTTTTAATCAAATTGCAATAGTAATTTTTAACCCCCGACGAAAAAGAGGCGTTTAATAAGTTTGACACCTCTGTCTGTCTGTGTGTGTGTTTGTGTCTGTCTGTCTGTCTGTCTGTTGCATCGTAGCTCCCAAACAGATCGACCGATTTGGATGCGGTTTTTATAATTCGAAAGCTGGTTTAACCGTGGTGGTTCTTAGCTGTGTTAGTAATCAAATTATCAAGTAATTATGAACTAATAAAAAAATTACGCCTCACGGATGAACCGACTTGGGCTCTTGAAACGCCCCTTAAAAAGTCAGCAATAATTTCAGTTTAAATACTTAAACGGAAATTATTGTTAAACCGCGTAAGTCCAGCGTACTTATAGGGATGCAATCTCTGCCCAGTGCGCGTGGTGCGGACACTGAAAGGGGACGGCGGGATCGCTTTAAAGAGCACATTGTTTATAATTGTGTGGTTTTATTTATATATAGGTATGTGTGTTAGACGATTAAACCATTTCATTTCAATAGTTTTCTAGGGAATCCACAATTATTATACTATTCCTTCGTCGTCCTTCCTTCCGAGATGTCTGCGCGGGCTGGTACGTTTACGACAAGAAATGCTAAAGTACTTATAGTTTGTGGAATTTTACTTTACAGAAACTTTTATATGGCCTACATACTTTCCATTCGGAACAGGGGTCGGGGTTAAGCAAATAAAATATAAAACTCAGAGCTGCGCGCGTATTTACATAGCGGTCCCCCGACTCCTTTAAGTAACTAAACGGAAAATATTTTTGACTATTTAAGGGATCGGGGTTTTTTTTAATTGCGAACGTATTGTGACTTCAAGGACGCGAACGTTCTAATGCGTAGCAACATCAAAAGTAATTTACTTTAAATGAGTTTAAAGTCTAAAATTATTTTCACTTAATAATAAAGGAATTTTAAATACGTAATTTTTGCGTTATTTATTATCCGCCCGCATGGTACAGGTCTGTTAATCAAAGCTGGCACGTACTAACACTATCGCGTAGTGTCTGTGTGTAAGCGCACGGGTGACGTCGCACTGCATACGCCCGATCTGTCTCACTCGCACTTGCAAAATTGCATTGGTGTGAGTACTGTGCACGCGCCAGCTTTGGTTAACAGACCTGTACCAGGCCTCACGCACTCTATGTACTTGCGCGCGCTAACTACCTACCGCCCGACGGGCCGCCGCGGCCCCAGCGGTCTATTTCAGTAGAAATTCGTCAGCCGCGCGAAGTATACATAGACGCTCGCCCACGCAACTTCGCGCAGCTGCAAAGCAATAACCACTTTACACTCGATCGTTAAGGTACATTTTCGCACGCAGCGATTGGCGACGTGAAGCAGTAGGCTATTAAAGCCCGAAGGTAGGAACATTTTCTATGGAGTGATTTATCTGTTACGAAGTAACCGATAAATCAATAAATGTAAAGAAATAAATGTAATCTGTGGCTGTACGCTGGTGTATCTTCCTACTTTACATATTAATTCTTGTCATAGTTGCGTATGCGCAGGGGTTTTAGTATTAAGGTAGTTTTATGCTCTACTCATTCGCCCACGCAACTTCGCGCAGCTGCAAAGCAATAACCACTTTACACTCGATCGTTAAGGTACATTTTCGCACGCAGCGATTGGCGTTGTGAAAGAGTAGGCTATTAAAGCCCGAAGGTAGGAACATTTTCTATGGAGTGATTTATCTGTTACGAAGTAACCGATAAATCAATAAATGTAAAGAAATTAATGTAATCTGTGGCTGTACGCTGGTGTATCTTCCTACTTTACATATTAATTCTTGTCATAGTTGCGTATGCGCAGGGGTTTTAGTATTAAGGTAGTTTTATGCTCTACTCATAAACGTTTACTTTCAGGTGAAATGGGAGTCGTTTCATGAGTTCGGTTCTTCATACCTGAGTAGGCACTTACAGTTTGAAATTTCCGAAATTGCTGCAACTTGGCCGCACTAGAACGTTATAAGATAGTTATGTTTGACCATAACATGTCTAAGATGGAACTCATTGGGCAAATTGCCAGGTGGCGACGTGTGTGAGAGTGTCAATTGTAATTATAGTAATCGGCCTCTAAATCGAACGAAAATGCATAAAGCATTTAGCTCATTGTTTAGCACCGGTATTCGCCGTGATATACGTCCTTACGTCTACGCAGTAAAATAAAAAAATACAAAATGAACACGTTTCTTGTATGGGGAGGGGGCCCCCCTTAACTTTTAACTTTTTGTACTTTTTATTATTTGTTGTTATATCCGCCATATTAACACATAATCTGTGAGAATTCCAAGCGGCGGGTGGCCGATTGGTTTGGCCATCGGCTTCTCATGCAAGAGATCCGCGGTTCAAATCCAGTCGGCGTTTACCAATGAGTCTTTTCTGACGAAAAAATATACGTGCGTAAGTACTTACACCTGCTGCTTCACCGTTCGGAACCGATGTAAAACTGTAGGTCCCTTCCCTTGCCCCTTACTAGGTGGTAGGCTCAAATTGTAACCGACTGGGTTGGTACTACCGTACTGAATGTAAGATGGCCGCATAGCAGCCTCGGTTGTGTTCTCCTCTAGTCCAGTATACCCCTAAGCAAATTTTCTGAAACCCAAGTACCCCTAAGTAAAATCTTTAAATACAGCAATTTTCATAATAATGGTTGTTATTTTTTTTACTACGAAATAGATCCTAACACAATCAAACATTCATCGGTGGTGTAAATTTTCACAAACGAGATAAATGGGCCCCTTTCTTTTTACCTAAGATTGTAGAGGTAAACGTGGCCGCCAAGTGCACGTTAGCGCCGTGTGGGGCCGGTACTTTAATGCACGGTGTGGGGCCGGTACTTTAATGCACGGTGTGGGGCCGGTACTTTAATGCACCGTGTGGGGCCGGTACTTTAAAAGAATAGCCCCACTGCATCTCTCGCCGTGTATGTCGTAGAAAGCGACTAAAGGGATATGACTCCCTTCTTATATTACTAGGTGGTAGGGTTTAACCCGCCCGGGTTGGAATGAAAGGTCGGTCGAAACGGCTATGTAAATAGTTTGTCTTTTCCATCCAGTTCAGTGTAGCCGGAACGACCGAAGGGAAGCACTGACGTGGCACCTAGTTCACCCGGTGTTATGGGCTGACATCACGGATTTTGTAGGTGATGTAGCGAACCGTGTCAGTTTCCATAAAAAAAAAAAAGTGCACCCACGCGTACCCCTTATCTTGAGCCTGCGTACCCCTGGAGGTACGCGTACCACTATTTGGAAATGGCTGCCATATTGCATACATTTCGGCTTCTATTTACTGTACTAGGTATATAGAAACGCTAAGATGCTTCATGAATGATCTATGTCAGAACGAATAGACAGTTCGGGACGATATAACCAGTGTACCGCTTGAGGGATTTTAATATTCTTTGTTTATATTGCTTTTTCTTGAATGAATTTTGTATGTCCTGCGAAAGCGGATACAACTCGAAATAGTCGATTGTACAAAAGAGAAGAGAGAAATAGAGACAGAAAAATCCGCCTTTTTCACCGAGCATCATGGTCTAAGAAAACAAACATCTCGAGTTAGGTCGGTTTTCCCGGACATACATTCCCATCTAAAAGAACAAATTATCAAAGTATTTGTTGTAAAAAACACTCCGGATCGTTTACAGCCGCCGAAGGCCCGCGATAGGTATCCGAAGCTGTTCAAACCCTACAATAATACAATTGTACAAAATATTACCGAAATAATTGGCATTCTGCAATAATTAATAAACCGTCACAACTGAATCGGTTAAATTAAGAATTAGAACAAGTCACTCTTTTTTCAATATAGCAATTTTGATGCAAACCGATTATTTGTAGCAAGATCCACGTAATATTCAAGAAACAGAACAAGTCAGTCCAATGGGAGACCTCAATATAAGCGGGTGAATTTTGCGATTTGTCAAGAGAGAGAACAAGTCAGTGAATTTTGCCATATTGAAAAATAATATGACTTATTCTCATACTTAATTAGTTCAGTGTCGCCGGCACGATCAAAGGGGGAAGCACTGACATGGCATCTAGTTCACCCGGTGTTATGGGCTGACATCACGGACGTTGTAGGTGATGTAGCCAACCGTGTCAGTATCCTAAAAAAAACCGATTCAACTGGAGAAAAGAAACTACCCCATTAGGAAACAGGCGTGATTATATCGTATGTATGTGAATTATGTTATCTTCCACCGACTATCCTAGATAAAAAGTCAGGAAACTTCATAAATGATAACAAATCTAATTCAGTATGAAAGTATTCTGTCATAAAAAACACACCGGAACGCTCACAGCCGCCAGAAGCCCACGTAGGTCCCCGATAGGTCCGCGATGGTCCCCGAAGGTCCCGAACAAGTCGCCGATAAAAGTAATTGAATTGCCGATCTTCGAAACGAGATCGGCGGTGATTTGTCGACATCGAACCGACTCGACGTCATTGGTAGGGGGCGTACGAAAGTTGAAGACTGGCCGTGCGAACGTTTTGTATGACGCATCCGTCCCCGTCGACCCGTAGTCAGCGAAGATCGAGTTGCGCATTGATAAAGATACGCGAGTCCACATGTGGATGGATCAACCCAGCTAAAACACCGAAAGCGATAAAATGTAAGTTAAATAGTGTGAATATTTTGTAAGAAAATGAGCAAACAAAAGCATTAAAAAAATGCCCTATTAGTCGTGGGACAACCGGTAGACATAGACATGGAATCATGGGCAGACGTAATCGCGCAAGTACATAGAGTGCAAATGGCCTGACGTGGCGCGCTGACGTGGTTTCGTCAATAATTCAAATGGTTGCCATTTTCTAAGTTTTCGGCCGATTTCTTTTAAATCGAGGCATTTCAATTTAGTAAAAAAATAAATAAAACAAAAAAACTAAAAAAAAATTGTTAAAAAAATTTTAAAATAAGAAAACAATAATTTTTAATAATATTAAACAAAATAATAATAATAAAAAAAATTTCGATTGTAAAAATAAAAAAAATTTGAATTTTGTATATTTTTATAAGTTTTTGTATAATGTAAAATTAATATAAATACTTGGTAAATATGTGAAAATAAAGAAATTTAAAAAATACTCTCGTCGAGACCTATCATTTCTTCCAGCGGATGAGTAGTCTGGGATCAGTAGTTTCCGAAATATATGCCCTCTCGAAGTATTTTTTCCTTTTTTTTCGAAACAGTTGAACCGATTATGAAAAAAAATATTATTTCAGAAAGAGAAAATTTTATTTACGCAAGGACAGAGCCAAAATTACCTATCCTAGCGAAACCACGACCAGTGAGGTGTCATGCCAGCAGGTTTGCGTAGAGTTGCTAGGCTGTCATAGTACATAGAATAAAAAAACTTTACAAAATAGAAATACCTGGAAGGGACGAATGGGAAACCTTGGAAAAATTGGGAGTCCCAAGGGTAATTCGGGGACGGTGAAATCGTGTGGTATACTGATGGTTCCAAAAAGATGGCCGCGCAGGCACAGATTACTTAATAGTTACTTCGTAACAGATAAATCGCTCCATAGAAAATGTTCCTACCTTCGGGCTCTAATAGCCTACTGTTTCACGTCGCCAATCGCTGCGTGCGAAAATGTACCTTAACGATCGAGTGTAAAGTGGTTATTGCTTTGCAGCTTCGCGCAGTTGCGTGGGCGAGCATCTATGTATACTTCGCGCGGCTGACGAATTTCCACTGAAATAGACCGCCGGCGGCGGCGGCCCGTCGGGCGGTAGGTAGTTAGCGCGCGCAAGTACATACATAGTGTGCGTGAGGCCAGCAGGTCTATTCTTGTAAATTCTGACAGCGGACTCAGCGCTGTTGTGGCGCTGAGAGCCATTTACCAAAGTGGCTCTCAGCGCCACAACAGCGCTGATTCCGCTGTCAGAATTTACAAGAATAGACCTGCCGGCGGCGTAGGATTGAGGGTCTATGGAGAGCAGCGTCCGAAGATGCGCAAATCGACACATCTTGGGCAATACTGCCAGTCTCGCGGATTGAGTGAGTCGATAGTGAGAATGCTATCGTGAATCTTGTCGAGTTCAGCATTACATGTCGATTTAGTCGGAGGTAGAGCGATGTTATTAGCCCAAATAGCCCGTCTGTCTGCCTCCGCGTTTGTCTGTCGCGAGTCGCGACACAGAGACTCGATATTTTTGAGACAAATTTTGTAATTTTTTATTTTTTTTTTGGTTCTGTCCAACCCTTGAGTGTTTCACGAATTCTAAATTAAGTACTTACTAACTTTATTAATTAAATTTCGTACTTATTTATGTTTTATTCTGTATAACCTCTTAAGATTTCTACTACCTTTGAGGCCGCCACGCCGGATTTACTTCTAAACAAAGCCTTCAGGCTAGGATTTTCCAGAATTCTTGTTGAAAAGCAAAGCCTGAAATTTAAACGAGCAACTTAATATACAAACACAACAAATTATAATGCAATCCGTTTATATGTTTACATTAGATGTAGTAATACGTACGTATTACTATAAAGTAGATATACTCGTTGACTTATAATTATAACATATTTTCACCGAAGTCACAGAAAAAAAAAATGGTTTTTATTTATTTTTATTTATTTATTTATTTATTTATTTCGGAAATACAAACAAAATAGCAAGAAAAAGAGAAATTAATTAAGGTAATAATATAGCGATTACACAATATGCTACTTCAGCTACGTATTTCACATATTTAACTTAAATTATAGAACGAGAAAAAAAAATACTAATGTGTCAGTGGACTTCATAATCAAGAACACTTAGAGGAGAAAATAAAATGTATATATATATTTATATAGGTAGGTAGGTTTGTGATTCACAGCCAATGTTCACAGCAAACAAGTGTGCCATCCCGATCGCACACATTACAATCTGTCTTAATAATGATTATGTATGATGCATTAAATAGTATAGTACAGTTATTGGTTAGGGGGGCTTGGGACCAAAGCAAAATAAAACAACATTGACAGGACGGACTTGATATGTACATAATATATAATGCGAATGTGTGCGGATTTAAGATAATAATATAATAAATAAGTTATGCACAATATTCGCGATGTCAGCCCATACCACAGTGAGTACGCCACGGTGCTGTAGTGCCATGTCAGTGCGACCCACAGTCGCAGGTTATTTAGATATTAAGCTAAAATACTTACATATACTAAAAACATAATTATAAAATACAAGTACAAACTATAATATTAGTTCCTACACATTGTATTGACTCTAGACAGAAAGTATACACAAAATAGCTTTCTTAAATTGGTATGACGTCATGAAGAAGATGTCCACATCCGCATCCGAATCACTGAGTTTAGTGTTGTATGTATTGCACATGCGCCAGATCGGCATACGGAATCCTGAGTTGGTTCTACAGAGTTCCAAGTGGAAGAGATGGGTGTTTCTGGTCGAGCGTGACGGAACCCGTAAACCTATTTGATTAAGTAAATCAGGACAGTCTATTAAGTCGTTTACTATTTTAAATAAGAATGACATGTCAAGTAATAAACGTCTATTATGGAGACTTGGTAATGAGAAATGTTCTAAGTGTAACTCATACGAAAGCGAACGCCTGAACATGCGACGATGTAGTATTTTTAGGAATATGCGCTGGATTCTTTCAACTGATTGCGAGTATTTATTGTAAAAGGGATTCCAAACTGGTGTCGCGTATTCGAGTTGTGACCGGACTAGTGTCTTATATAGTAGAAGATAGGTCGAAACTCTTTTAAACTGACGAGCCGTGCGAAGTACAAATCCCATCATCATATATGCACGATTAGTTATGCTATCGACGTGTTTATCAAAATGTAGTTTAGTGTCAAATAACACACCAAGATCCCTAATAACCTCAACACGTTCTAATAAGGCACCACCAATGTGGTAATTAAAGTAGATTGGGTGTTTTTTCTTAGTAAAGGTAATGACCTTGCATTTCGAGAGACTTAAGAATAATTTGTTTTGATTACAGTAGGTGTAGAAAGAATCTAAATCAATCTGGAGTGCCTCACAATCTTCGTTAGAACGTATTTTGGCATAAATTTTCATGTCATCAGCATATATAAGAACTTTACTGTAGCGAAAATTATGAATGACATCGTTGATGAATAAAATAAATAGAAATGGGCCCAGGATGGACCCTTGGGGCACGCCAGAGGATACTGTGATGTAGTCCGAACAATAACCATTGACAACTACGCGCTGCTTTCTATTAGATATATATGAAGAGAACCATCTCAACAAATTTCCTTTTATACCATTAAAGGAGATTTTTTTGAGGAGAAGCTCATGGTCCACCTTATCGAAAGCCTTTTGAAAATCAGTGTAAATAGAGTCGACCTGCTCACCATCGTCCAGGCTGTGAAATATAAAATTGGAATAAATAGTTAGGTTAGTGATGGTCGAACGTCGTTCAACGAAGCCATGCTGTTGTGATAGAATTTGATCATGATATATTGGATAGATAGCCTGATGTACCAACCTTTCAAAAAGCTTCGACAAGGCGGACAATATAGATATAGGTCTGTAATTTTTAACTTCATTCTTGCAACCACTTTTAAAAACTGGTGTGACATTGGCGATTTTCCAAACATCAGGGAACACTCCCTCTAAGATGCATTTATTGAAAATAATATACAATGGGCAGGCAATAGTATCGGCAACTGCAACCAGGAAGAAGGGCTCAATTAGGTCAGGGCCAGCACCCTTATTTATGTCTAAATTTTTAATTTCTCTAAGGATTATGTCCGAACTGAAGTGCAGAGAGTGCAAAGAAATGTTATTTAACGCGGTCTCGGTGGGCTCCACCCACGAATCAAGGTCTAGTGACGACGGTTCATAAACGGATTTAAAAAAGTCAGAAAACATATAGCATATTTCATTAGGATTATTTGTAGTCTCGTTTCCATTTTTTAATGTAGCTGGATATGAGCTCTCCTTACGACGGTCCGACACGTATGACCAGAAACACTTAATATTAGTAGCTATTCCATTTTCAAGCCGAGAGATGTACTCCTTGTAGCAATCGGCGGACGCTTTCTTGAACCTTTTACGAATTTCAGAGAAAGCTACGTAATCAGAGATGTTCCCATATTTTTTATATTTAACCCAAGCCTTAGTTTTACATTTGTATAGCTTAAGAAGGTCGGGTGTAAACCAAGAGGCGCATTTCCTTTGTTTTTTTACTCTGAGTGGTACGTGTGTCCTTATGATATTATACAGTCTGTCATAGAAGAAGTCAACCGCACTTACTGCGGATTGCAGAGACAGCTCACCTGACCAATCTACGTCGGCTATCGCTGAGTTAACTTCAGTATAATTTGCATTGCGAAATTTGAAACGTGGAGCCGGATAGCGATCCATTGACGTTTCCAGCGCAGCGTGCAATACACACAGGAACGGTGGATGGTGCCGATCAGGAGGTACGAGAGGTTCAGGTAAAATCAGCATTTCACACGGTAAACTGCAAATGAGCAAATCCAGAATACGGCCATTTGCGTTAAAATGGGTATTATATTGCCTAGCTGAGAGAAAATGTAATGTGTTTAATAGTAAATTAGCGGGACTAGATTCGCGCACTGTGCAGCTTGATGAGCAGTATCCATCAACATTCACCGTCCAACGAATGTCAGGTATGTTGTAATCGCCGATCAGGCATAGCGTACAATCATCTGTATCAACATAGTAGCGCTGTATGGATTCAAAATGATTGACGTAGGCATCGTACGAAAATGCGGGTGGGATGTAAGACGCGCAGAGGAGGAGTCGCTCTCGCGACCGTGCACTGCCGCGGCTCGAGTCCGACGGCGGCGGCCCCTGACCGCCACCGCCGCCGCCGCCGCCGCCTCCGCTCCGTCGTCGCAGCGACACCATGACACAGACCGTGTCGATGCCAGCGGCGGCGGCCGCGGCGGCGGCGGGGCCAGGTAACTCGCACCGCTCTGATATTAGGTCTTTGCGAACCGCGATAAGACAGTTTTTATAAGACAATTAAGACACGCGATAAGACAAGTTTTTATGGAACTTGACCTGAGCACCTTAGTGAACTAGATGTCATGTCAATGCTTCGCTTTGATCGTGCCGGTTACAGTGAACGGAAAACTCAAATTAGTTTTATAATCGTTTCAACCGACCTTCATTCAGGGTCCATTCAGACCGGATTGGTTGATTTTTTTTTATGGAAACTGACACGGTTGGCTACATTACCTACAACATCCGTGATGTCAGCCCATAACACCGGATGAACTTGGTGCCACATCAGTACTTCCCTTCGGTCGTGTCGGCTATACTGAACTGGACGGAAAACACAAACTATTTACATAGCCGTTTCGACCGAGCTTTCATTCAGTGCGGTGGTACCAACCCGGGAGGGTTAAACCCTACCACCTACTAATATAAGAAGGGAGTCATATCCCGTAGTCGCGTTTTACGGCATACACGGGGAGAGATGCAGTGGGGCTATTCTTTTAAAGTACCGGCCCCACACGGTACATGTGTAAAATCCTACCACCTAGAGCTTTACGTGGAACCCGAACAGTTCAGGTAAACGATATTCTTCTCGAAGTAACTAAGTAACTAATGGCGACGCCGAACGCGAACCTGCGTATTGGTAAATCATATAATTTCTTGAAGAAAGTAGCTAAGGGCGAAGCCGAAGGCCGAGCTCCGTTCAGATAGACGATATCGTTACTTATTTTTATCGAGAAGAATATGGTTAACTTAAACGAAGCTGGGCCTTCGGCCTCGCCCTTAGTTACTAACTTTCATCGAGAAGATTTATTATTTACCTGAACGTAGCTAGGCCTTATTACTTAATTTCTTTCTTCTTTTTAAATACGAATTCACGCGAGCGAAGCCGCGGGCAACAGCTAGTATATAATACTAATTATTATTTGTTCATTGAAGCTTTCCGATAAAAAAAATTTAATTCACCCGAGCGGAGCCACGGGCAAAAGCTATATATTATATATTTAGTATGTCATATGTATTCACACAAATATAGCATTCATTTAACTTGCATGCACTTACATGTTGTGTTACTAGTAAGTATTATTTTTTATTAATTATTTTATTTTAAATTCTCACACACAACTCTTTTGCACATTTCACTGTATTAATCGACATTTAAACATCCAAAGGTTGCCTGGAATAAATCCAAGTAAGGGATAAGCCCGCCTTTGCACTTCATGAAAATATATTTTTTTTCTTTTTTTTTTACAGAAAGCGCGACATGTGGCGCCGAGCCATCTATAAGGTGTCTAACGACGCCCATGGAAATTCGGTCGTACGCGGGGGTTGCGAATGCCTTACCGGCCTGACAAGTGCCTATTCGACTATTCTTGGGGGGAAACATAACCTTCGTGGGCGCGCGCCCAACCCACCAACGTTTTATCGTAATCGGATAAATTGGGCAATAACGTATTTTCTATCTTTTTTTATAAGCAATCCGGTATGAGTGGCTAAGTCGGAGAAGTAAAAGCACATGCTGCGACCAGCCAATATCAACCTCCGAGGAGGTAGGTGCCATAACGAACACTTCCTTGGATTGCTGGCTATACTGGACTAGAGGAGAACACAACCGAGGCTGCTAAGCGGCTATCTTACTCCCAGTACGGTGGTACCAACCCAGTCGGCTACAATTTGAGCCTACCACCTAGTAAGGGGCAAGGGAAGGGACCTACAGTTTTAGATCGGTTCCGAACGGTGAAGCAGCAGGTGTAGGTATGCACGTAAATTTGTTCGTCAGAAAAAAACTCATTGGTAACACGCCGACCGGAATCGAACCTCGGACCTCTTGCACGAGAAGTCGATGCCCAAACCACTCGGCCACCCGCCGCTCAATATATCTATCTATAATTCGCTATCTAGGAACAAAATTAGGCCTTAATTAACGATGAACGTAATTCATCAATAGAGACATTAAGGTGACGTGAGTCAGCGTCTGACTCGAATTTCGTTTACCGCCAAAATTACTTACGTGACAGATTCAGTTTTATTATAAATATGTAATACTTCATCTATCAGCGCAGATCGGTAACTTTTTTAAAACACGATTTGATTAACTTCGCTCCATAGAAAAAAATCATGAACATGCCTCTGAATTTAGTTGACCAAATCAAGGCTTTGGAAAAAATATATTTTATTTGTCGAATATGTATCTAAATCCGTAGCATTTTACTTTTTTGTTTCGATCCGTAGTTTTGGAATATAAACAAATATAAACCTAATTCTTGATTGATTGATTGTGTTGCATTCTACTCCAACCTGCGAAAGCTGCGCCTTGAAAGAGGAGTACGGGTGAATACGGGTTGACAGGGCCTTAATTAACGGTGAACGAAATGAATCAATAGAGACATTAACTTAACATAAATGTTTTAATTGCTTACAAATGATCACAAAATTTAAAATGTACTTAGTAAGCATTAAGCACGGCATTAGCATTCGCAACGAAACTCTCCTCCCCCAAATGACTGTTATCTCTGATACAAGGGTTGTGTTATAAACACAGAGCCCTTGGATATAAATATTTAGAAGAGGCAACAACTTACCAACGTGGTAGGTGCGCTACAAAGACGGAGATTACAAAAAAAAAACTGTTTTAAAAAACATTGAACTGACTTAAAGAAAAAAAAATAACAAACTTAAAAGTGTCAAATAATATTTTGATTCATATTCGGACCCTTGAGTTGAAGGCGGTACAAAAGCACAAAAGGGTTATCTATCAATTTTTTTTATGGAAACTGACACGGTTGGCTACATCACCTACAACATCCGTGATGTCAGCCCATAACACCGGGTGAACTTGGTGCCACGTCAGTGCTTTTGGTGCGTAACGAGGTAAATTTTCAGGTGTGCTTTTGTACCGCCTTCAACTCAGCGGTCCGAAAATGAATCAAATATTATTTAACACTTTTAAGCTTGTTGTTTTTTTTTCAATGTTTTTAAAAGAGTTTTTTATTTCACTCTTTTTAGTTTTATCACATAACAAGGTTCTGCGTAGAATTGTGCGTTAATGACGCACGTGTTCTTCCAGTGCACACTTAACAGTCCATATCTTGAAAACTACTGAACTGAACAAAATATCAAAATCACCTCGTTCGGGTGAAATACGCTGCGCCTGATGCTTCGACCTCGGGCATAGCCACCCAGTTCGGAAGCAATAAAAAATGGAGTGCACGTCTGCCAAATGTTGATAACACGTTGCAGTGCATTCAAACAATGACTTTTCTGGGTATTTCATTTCATGGCAGGGTCCGACGCGTTCAGCCGACGAAGGGCTTTCGCAATTGTTCCTCGTTATGCCGGTAATACGCGTGCCAATGCGAAGACGCCAGTGCAGGATGACTGGTGACGACACTGGCTATATTGAGTCAGTCAGTCAGTCAGCGTGTAAGCGTCCACTGCTGGACATACGCCTCTCCAATTTTCCTCCAGTCCTCCCAGCCTTCTGCGATACGGAACCACTGCATTCCGCCGACGAACTTGATGTCGTCGTCCCACCTGGCCGATGGTCTTCCCACACTCCGTTTTCCTGTCCACGGCCGCCAGTGTGGGACACGGTTACTCCAACGGTCGTCGTCTCTTCGGCTAACGTGCCCAGCCCACTGCCACTTGAGCTTAGCCACCCAGTGTCCAATATCGACTACTTTGGTGCGTCGGCGGATTGCCTCGTTACGCACCATATCCCATAGCCTTATTCCCAGCATGGCTCGCTCCATTGCTCGCTGGGCAACTTTCAACCTTTGGACAACAGCATATACATACATACATATACATATCACACACGCTGAATCCCGACAATCGGGGTAAGCAGAGTAATCGGTGTTGTGCTGCAAGAACTCTTGTCAATTACAGCACAACACTGACCACCACGTTTCGCAAAGTATTCGAACAAGATTAAATCGATCAAGCAGCAAGTATGGCACGAAGACCCACCTGCTGCATGACTCGGTTGAAGTACCGTGCCAAGGTGAGAGGTGGCCAGCCTGTCGCCCTTTAGCACGGCATCTTGTCCTTATCCCTTAGTCGCCTTTTACGACATGCATGGGGAGAGCGACCGTCAGAATCCACGTTTCACACCCGTACGTCAGAACCGGGAGAAAACACTGGTCATATATACGGGTCTTGCGGTTTTGCGGGTTTTGCGGCAGGTGAGACCTCGTGCATTAAGATAAAACGGTTGTAGAGCGTCGCCTCTGTCGCAGGAACTCGCACGTCCCTGCGCGACAGAGACGACGATCTACAACCGGATTGTCTCTTTCTAAAGCTCGATGTGCATTATTTACAGCGAAACCTCTCCGCTTGCACTCACAAATCCTCACTGGCGTGCTCCGCGAAAGCGCCTTGTCTATTCCCGGTCTCCCCCGACGTAACCCGCCCTCGGTTATCTGCTTTAATTACTGTGCTATTTGTAGCCACTTTCGCTTAATATCTTCCAGATGAGAGTACCATTTAATGAGTGGAGTATCTCCGTCAGGGTGATATTATATTTTGGAATATTTTGATTATGTTTGGAGAGAACCGGGACCAGGCACCTGGAAGACTAATATTTGATTTATTTTCACTCTTGCTCTTGATTGTAGAGCGGAGATTTGTGAAAGGGTGCAATCTGTATTTAGAAGATGTTGTGCTTGAAATTGTAATATATTAATTTTGTACGTTTTGTAGGTATTTTTTTTTTGTTTTTTTTTTTATCGAAACCGACACGGTTGACTATATGACCTACAACAGGTGTGCCAAATTTCATAAGTGTATGTATGTTTGTATATATGTTAGTATGTTTGTATGTATGTATGTTGGTCCACGGATTTCTTGGAAACTAGGATCGAATAGAATGCCATAATTATTTTATTGGATGAAGTATCTTTCAACTTAGCGAATAGTGCAAGTTTCATCAAAATCGGTTCAGTAGTTTTCAACATATGGACTGTTAAGTGTGTATCAATCACTGAAAAAACACGTCGTCGGTTTAACGCCCAATTCTACGCAAACTTGTTATGTGATATATATAACTAAAAAGAGTGAAATAGGTAAATATCAGTTTTAAAAAACATTGAACCGACTTAAAAAAAACTGGAACTTAAAAGTGTTAAATAATATTTTGATTCATATTCGGACCGGACAATATTATAAGTTCTAGTTTTTTTTTAGGCGGTTCAATGATTTTTTAAACAGTTTTTTTTATGTTTACCGTAAACAACAGTTGTTCACGGTAAACATAAAAATACATAAGTTAATACAGTTACTGTATTAACTTATGTACCAATTTATTAAAAATGGCACATAATGTTGATACCTGTGAGTGACTTCATAATATTTACCACAATGGATGATACATGCTTTTACGTATAATAATAATACAATGGATGATACGTGCTTTTACGTATAGGTTACTTACTTTTTCACTTAGCTTTTATTGGATTATCTTAAAATGAAAATATTTTATACGTAAAACAATTTGTCTGAGCTGAAAGAAAATACATTATGGTGACATGCATAGAAAATAAAAAAGCTTGTTAAGGCGCAAATAAAGACTCAAAAGGTCAACTTTAAACGAAATTGTTGAGCTATTGGTAAAGAAAAAAAAATCTGTAGAAATATGTTATGTATTGGTCTTTAATTTAACAAAAATAACGAAAATTACGAAATTACTTTCAAGTTAAATTATCTTGAGAAGCATAAATTGTTTCAGTACAAGACCCTCATAGAAATAGAAATAATATTTTTCCCTACAATCGTAGCTAAACAATTTTGTTTTTCCATCTTTCCAACACGTGAAATAAATTTTTTTTTTGTGTGATTTTCGCGCAAACGTTCATCGTCCGCGCGACGACGTACAGCCACCGCACGAGTAGAATGAATCTTGCACCTATTTACATCTGCATACGGTTCGTGTTTCAATCATCAGTGCTCGGGTAGCACGGTTTGAGTCTTGTTTCCGCGTTGTTCACACCCGGAGGGTTCCGTAAATATTCCATTCTCGCATTCATAACAAGTACGAGCGCGGTTGCTCCGCTTCGTATTGCTGCCGGCCGTTCACCCCGCGCGCAGGCGTAGTCTTAGTGCAGGAAATGGCAACGGAACCCTCTATGCGTGAAGAACTTTCGATATATTTTCTATATTTCCGTTATTTTTTTCAACCTCATTATCTGTGCAGTTGATAGGTGACGAAAAAATACCTGAAAGGATTAACAATGACAATAAATCACACCAATAAATATGTAATTATAAAAAAAATGGTTTTGCTATTTTTCGTGGTTTTGTAATTTTTCTTTTCATTTGCATTGCATTTGCATTTTCTTTTCTTTTGCATTGCATATCATTGATAATGATATTTTTATTTATTTTGATCTTGCAAATAGGTTTCAAAATTTTTGTTCTAATGTCACTTTATTCTCTTAAATTTTTCACACCGATGTATGGCTAGTTTTAAGACTTTTTATGTATATTTGTAATTGTAAATTATGCTTTGCTATAATTTTATATCTTTAGTGGAAATATGTCTAATATAATAAATATAATATTTAACTGGTGGGTTTTAACCCCTGACGCAAAAAGAGGGCTGTTCTTTAACGTGAGGGTGTGTGGGTGTGTTTTGTCTGTGGCATCCTAACTACCAAACGGATGGGCCGATTTGGATGCGGTAACCGATTTTTTTTATTAGAAAGCTGGTTTAATTGGGATGGTACTTAGCTATGTTTCTAATCAAGTAATTAAGTAATCAAAAATTCATTAGTTTAAAAAGTGGACCGATTTGCATGCTCTTTTTTTAAAGCTTGAAATAAAAGTTAAATTACAAATTTTAATTTACAAAAACCCCGATCCTTAAAAGTCAAAAATAATTTCCGTTTACTTACTTAAAGGAGTCGGGGGAACGCTAAGTAAATAAAATATAAAAACTCAGAACTACGAGATCGAATCCTTTGAGTAAGTAAACGGAATTTATTTTTGAATTTTTAAGGGTCGAGGATTTTTTTAAATATTGTTTTGGCTAAGCTACTTCCCGAATAAAGTAATTCAATGAATAAAATAAATGTGATGTCCTAATAATATTTTATTTATACTTAAGAGGAAACACCAAATCCCATTACTCAACACACATATGTGTGCGTATTTATAAATTCGATTTACGCATCGGTCAGGGCGCGCCCATTACAATACGTGATATTATTATTTTGCGTAAACTGAATACGAATATGGCACGCGGCGGCGGTCTCGGCAACGGTCCACTCCAGTATTTAGCGGTCTCATTTGGCGAAATGTGGTGTCGCATATGCGGGCGAACTTCAAATAGACTGTACCGTCGAAAATTGGGCTTTGAGGGGCTTTATACGGCGCTATTAATGTAACTGCAAATACAATTTTGCATACCATTAACGCAGCACATGATGTGGTGAGTTACGACTAATTTCTCAGAAAATCTTGACGTGAACGTGCAAATGTATATTCCATACATACATAATGCACACCATACATGTTCAAAAGTGCCCTTTCACTAAAAACGTCTATTTTAAGCGTTTTTTTGCGATTTTCTCAAAAACTCTCAAACTTTTTAAACTTGCGTTTTCCCCATCTTGTAGCCCTCATCGATACGCGTCATTTGACATCTTAAATATTCTTGTAGCTTTAAAACTCACGACACCAGGGCGAGTTCACGTGGTTCGGATTCCACGTAAAACTATAGGTCCTTTCCCTTCTTCCCTTACTAGGTGGTAGAGTTTATCCCGCCCGCCTTGACTGACATCACGGATGTAGTAGGTGATGTATCCAACCCTGTCAGTTTCCATGATAAAAATTAAAAGATCTCATGCTTTACTTACATGACCTTCGGGTACATTGAAAATTACTTTTAGAGCGATTCAAATATAAGCATATAGTGAGTCGCCGACTGTGAGCGTGCTGACTGTGCGCTATAAGAAGCGATTAGTCGTTAGCTAAAAAGAGCATATGTATTGTGTAATTACATTGTAACGTAGTAGTCTGAGGTAGCCATAGAGAGCGATACTGACTGGCGGCTCACTGGCGCTGTGCGCGTGCCAGTGAGCGGCTTTTACGCCTTCAGTACACGGCGTCGGGCATACTGTACGCCTATTATGAATATTAAAAGTAATATCAATGCAAAAAAAAATATTTGATTTTTCATACCGAAATGTGTCAGTTTTGAAAAATTTACAAAAATATAAAAAAAAAATCGAATTTAAAAATTTAAGTTCTTAAGTACCAATATGCATACACGAATACCATTATAACTACTCATACAGCAAGATAAAGACGACTCGTACGTAACTCGCGTAACGGAAAATAAAAAAAAATCCTAACTCCCAAATTTTATTTTTTTTTTCTCAAAAAAAAGATTCCCAGATGTTGAGTCTATCTACAATAAACATATATACCTATTTAGAATTGCGATTTTCTCAAAAACTCCCAAACTTTTTAAATTTGGTTTTTCCCTCGTCGATACGCGTCATTTGACACCCTAAATATTCTACTCACGACAGCACGGCGAATTCGCACTCTCGCTGGAAATCGGGAACTATACTGAAGCGATCGAAAAGACATTTTCAATGCCAAAATTATACGTCAATAAATGAAATTGGTTTTCGCTATAGAAACGCCAGCATACTATAGGATTCGCATACGTAGCTGTTCGTAGCTCTGCGCATACCGCCAACATCATTTGCTATAATTGAGTTAAATAAAAATTATTATATGCAAGTTTTGTTTCTCTCCAAATTTAGAAGTTTCGTATAAATCTTTTTGACATTTTAATTTATCCCGTTTCGCAATCTCTTGAATGGAATCGTGAACCTCTGCTACGCTATCGTGGCAAGCTTCAAAACATCATTTATCCCAGCTGTTCGTATTCAAGAATGTATTAACTTCTCTTCTACATAAATGTATCCCGACAATTGGGGTAAGCAAATTAATCTGCAAGGACTTTGGTAAGTTACATCACAACACCGACCACCACGTTTCGCAATTCGGACAAGACAACCTATCAAGCAACAAGTAAAGCACGAAGACCCACCTGCTGCATGACTCGGTTGAAGGGCTGTATTGATGTGAGAGATGGCCGGTCTGTCGCCCTTTAGCGCGGCATCTCATTCTTATAACTTCTCTTCTCTTTTAAACTAATATAAAGCGCAGCATTTGTCTGTCTAAAGATATTTCTCGAAAGGACTGATTATAGTGAACGAAAACTTAGCAAGTAGTGATGTTATGCTTAGCATTAGCAAAATGAATTCATAATGAATACCCCGTTAGCGCTTAGCGCTGCTAAGCACCTTGATGAATAAAAATGAATGTTAACGCTAAGCAATAAACACAAAGCAATGAAGTATGTGCTATTGTTCTGTGCTAGTGCTAGCTGCTCTAGCAGCTAAACAGCTAAGCAATGCGAATGCAATGCGAGTGAGCGAATTAAGTATTCCGTCCAGTGACGAGGACGCGTATCGCTGGACAGCTGGGATTGTTTACATTTGTTAGTAGTGTGGTTGGATGATTGATGACATTTACTGACCCAATAAAATTCAGATAGGTACGTAAACAAACTATATTATAACAAATAACTATTTCGTTAGTTAAGTAGGAAAATAAATCAGTAAACATTTTATTTCAATAATATTAATAATTCTTTTTTTATAGAAAGCGCGACATGTGGCGCCGAGCCACCCATAAGGTGTCTTATTCATTATTAGTGAAAATGCTTCTTCTTTCATTAACACTCTTCAATGAATTCGCACTACATTCATTGTCAAAATGAAGTGTGAGTTCATTGCATCTCATGAACTGTGAAGGGACATTTTTCACATTCGCATTAACATTCAACGTTAAAATGCTAACGGAGTAAGATTAGCAAGTGAATTAAATGAATGCTTTTTCGCATTAATTAACAAGACTATTAGTAAGTGTGCTCTATTAAGGAACCCTCTGTGTGTGTGGAAACTTTGTTCACACACACACACAGATCGTTCCTTGGTAGCTCTATTCCTTCACGCATAGCAAGTTCGCCCGCCACCAGCGTCACGGCGCAGTCCTCAAGAATTATTATTATTATTATAACCGCTTACAAGATATACTCTTCAAAATAGTTTTTGTGACAAAAAGACAAAATGGACTACCTTATTATTAATTGGAAAGCTAAGACCGAGCCCATAGAGTAATATTGTTAGGCTACAAATTCCGTCTGTCAGTCCGTTCGTTCAATGGCTGTATCTTTGGAACCGTAATAGCTAACCGGTTGAAATTTTCCCATAATTATGTGTTATTCTGGCGGATATAACAACAAATATGAAATAAGTGAAAAATTAAGCGGGGTCGCCATACAAGAAGCGTATTTTTTCACCTTTTCTTTTGTGGTGTCGAAACCTCGGTGCGCGAGTCCGACTCGCACTTGGCAGTTTTTTTTATATATATTCAGCCTTACGTTCCGGAGTAATCACCTCGTACAGCGCGGGTGACAGACAGACAGACCGACGGACAGACAGACATACAACCACCAGAACGACTTTAAAAGATTTCCTGCGTGGAACTACGGAATCCTAAAAAATCCACGGTAGCTTATGCCTAACTCGTGGAGATGGAGATAAAAAGTAAATAAGCTCATTAGCCATGGACATGCCACGAAGTACCTAGGGGTGCGTAGATCTTTTATCAAAAATCAAGTCAGAGATGAAAATATAAATGTTTTGGACAAATTTAATTAGACAGAAAGGGGACCCTTCCGAAGGTCTCTTCTCACTGGTTTGAGGGAGGTGTGTTAGTGTAGGCGGCAGCGTAGACCTGAAATAATTAAGATTCTATCTTTATTGTGTTGTTTCATAAAATTTAATTTATTTTGTTGCCTTCGCGGTCTTTGATCCTCGCGACCATGTTCGCGACTGTATAGCTGGACCTCGTGCCTACTATCTATTATATGAAAAACTAGCCCAATGCGATTTTTTACTTATAGTTTTTTAGGTTTCAGTATCCTGTACGGAAGCCTATTATTAAGCCTACACCGTCTGTCTGTCTGTCTGCCCTACTGCTGTATCTTTGGAACCGTAATAGGTAGTCGGTTGAAATTTTCACAGAATATGTGTTATTATGGTGGATATAACAACAAATAATAAAATATAGAAAAGTTATAAAAATCACAGGGTTCCCAATTCCCATAGAAGAAACTAAAAAGTGTATGCGCGCGCGCCATCTACCGAATAGATTATGAAGCATTTTAACTAATCATGACATTTAACTAATATGAAGCATTTCATAACACGCCATCTAGATGGCGTGAGTGGCGCTAGCCATGACATGGCGATACGGAACCCTCGGTGCGCGAGTTCGACTCGCACTTGGCCGGTTTTTTTGTTTTGTTTTGTGGATAGCGCGATATGTGATATAGTTTCACCTACAAGTAGGTGTCTAACGATGCCCGTAGACATTCTGTGATGAACGGGGATTGCGATGCAGGCCTTTCATGCCCCTTTTGAAAAAGCCCAGGCTGTACTTGGGATGAAATAATAGCCCCAATGCGTCTCTCCCCGTACATGTCGTAAAAGACGACTAAGGTATAAGGACGAGATGCCGTGCTAAAGGGCGACTGGTTAGCCACCTCTCACATTGGCACGGTCCTTCCATCGAGTTATGAAGCAGGTGGGTCTTCGTGCCTTACCTGCTGCTTGATAGTTATCTTGTCCTAATACTTTGCTAAACGTTGTGGTCGGTGTTGTGCTGTAATTTACCAGAGTACTTGCAGCAAAATATCGATTTCTCTGCTTACCCCGATTTTCAGGATACAGCGTGTGGTGTGTATATTATGTATCTATGTATGTATTGTGATTTTTTTTATGACAACTTAAAATAATAACTTATTAATTATAATGCTTTTCGGTACACATTTCAGCCGCGGGCAGAATTGGAAATATTTGAATTATTTCCAAAGAATCCCTATGGAATTTTTCCATGTAGACCCCATCCAGATTCAGCAAATAGTACCGACAAATTTATATACGCTCGCCTGCTCGTATTTTCAACCGACCTACAAAAGCGATAAGGCCTTGTTACTAGCTAGGTCAGACGATCTAGACCGGCCTAGACTATCTAGACTAACTCACTGAAGAACGTTACATGATGGAAGGGCGTTAGACAATATGTCACGCATTGGCAGACACAGCTGGCAAAACATTAAAACAAAACAGTGGGCCCGGCTTAAATTCAGCGCCGCACACTCCCAGCTCGGAGACGAGTGGGTGTGTAGCGGCAAAGGCTGCGCCTGTCCATTTTTCTCTTTTAGTTTTTTTTGTACCGTTTGTTATTTTTAAGTATTAAATTAAGAGAAAATAAAATTCATTTCTTTCTTTCTTTCTTTTAAAAAGATTATATCAACATGTGTAATTTTCTATTGAATCTCGGTGCAATTTAATCAGGTACTTATTCGAAGATAGATATGTGCCTCTTTGACTTTTTAATAATATTTTGATAACCAAGTTAATTTACCTCACTCTATTCGACCTTCGACCTAGCAGTTTGATAATAGAATAGTTTTTGCATTTTAAAGGCATTAAGTTCTTTGTTCATTAAATAAATATACCACCATTATTAAATGAGTGTGCTTGAAAATCCCTAACATTGTGATAAATAAAGTGAAGTTTCAACGGTCGTGCGATGTAATATATGATATCCATATAACTCAAGAACCAGTTTTTCGATTTACATACGTTTTTCACTGTTACAATCTGCCACTTCTCATGATGGTTTTACGCTATAAATGATAACGCTACGTCATCGTCGGCCTGAGCTGTGAGCAATTAGCGAAGCTATATTTACACAATGACGATATTCCTGTTTGTTACTCGTCAGACAAACTCTAGACCTGAAATTTAAGATTTTAGAAGCTGACGCATCGACTTAGCGAACAGACTTTATATTGTGGAGCCGCCGGCAAAAAACTATTAATGTACAAATAATATTTTAAAAACTATAATAATAACTATAACGCTGAAGTGTTTATTGTATAATTTCATTCATATGTAGGTAACCTACGCTTGGACATGTCGAAAATTCCGCCAGTTCTCAATTCAATGCGAAGAAGAACTGAAAAACTGAATATTTTGTTAGTACCTTATAAGTATTATATTTAAAGTAACTTACGATAATTACATACTATCGCTACAAGAACATTAATATTTACAGCATGCCTAAACATGAATACTCAAGAATCTGACCACTCTGTCTATTTACATTACCTATATGTGGTGTATAGTGCCATCGTCAATTTTGATACTTAATGTGTGTAGGTCTTTACCAACTTCACACAGATCATGTCAGGTTGACAGACGGCTGACAAGCGCGGTTGATTGTCCAACCGCCCGAGAGCTCGCCGAGTGAAGGCTTTGTGCGAAGAGCGAGGTCTATTTCCGGACCAACCGCTTCCTGTTAGCGGCTACAGATGTTATCGGTGCTTGCTAACATTACGCTGAGATTCTTGTGCTAGCTAGCGTCTAGCTTATAATTAACTAATAAAGCGGAACATCTGTAATGATGCGCCTAATTCGAGACCTACTTAACCAATTCACACGGGGTTTTCACTGATACTTTCGGACATATCTAAGGATAGGATATAGTTTATGTGCAATCGCGAAGCGTAGTCGCGGGATCATCCAGTAGAGAAATCTTGAAATGAAAATGTTTACTTACTTTATAACTACAAACCTGCTGTTATTGTAAGAGTATCCCTTTCACAACCCTGAATGGTACCAGGCACTGATATTGTTATACCAACAACCAACAACCAACAACCGAACACACCGACCAACGGTTAGTGCAGTAATGATACATGTGTAAGTGCCCTAAGTGTGTTCTATTCCACGGGGAGTGCTCGGAGGAGCTGTTTGACGCGATTCCGCCGCTGTCCCCTTTCCACCTCCGGACAACCGGCGCACTGGGCAGGAAATAGGAATTGCATCCCTACACGCTGAACTTAGCGCGGATGCGTACTAACCGGTTCTGCAGATCCTTCCTCCACATAACCGGTAAACTCTGAAGCACTCTCCCTGCCCACATATTTCCCCCACGTAGTCTCGGGTGCTTCAAGAGATACATGAATATATGCACCTGTAAGGTCGGCATGGCATTCGCAACCCCCGCATGTGACCGAACGACCTTGGGGTGTCTTACACAACGTATGACGCGCTTGCTATAAACAAAAATTAAATGTTTATTTAATTCACAATAAGTACTCATATGGTGTGTCTCGCGATACTTTCAACTGTGGGTGCCCATGGACATCCCGACGCTCCTGCGGAGTTTCAGCGGTTCTAAGTTGATAATAACAATTGATAACACTTTCGTTTGATTCGATACTCTAACCTCGGCTCTTTATTTTTGTCGAAGTTAAAAATATACCAATAACAATGCTAATAAATTATTTTAGACATGGCGACCCAAAAGCGCAATCTTTGCAAAATTGCGGAAGAGAAGAGACCGAAAATAATTACGTAATCTGTTCTGCTCCAATTATCACCAGCGCCATAGAGCTACGCATTTAACAGACAGGCCAGTTGTACGGCAGCGTTCCCAGCGAGCAATGGAGCGAACCATGTTTTTTTTTTAAACTAACACTGGTGGCTGTGCCGAGGGACCAATGGTGCATTCGACAGAGCCAAAAACACCTCTCCTCGCGAAACCACGCTCAGTTAGGTGCCATGCCAGCAGATTTGCGGACTGTTGCTAGGCTGTCTAGCCTGTTAATACGACGTTTGAAGACACCCAGGTTAAAGGATTCGGGCAACACACTCACTGGAAGACAGTTCCACACCCTAGCGGTGCGACAAAGAAACGATTTAGAGAACCGATGGGTTCTCAAAAGCCCAATGTCAACAACAAAAGGGTGCTGAGTCTCTCTGCGACGAGTCATGCGGAGATAGGACGGGTGGCAGGGAATAAGGGATGCCGTTCCACAGAGCAGAGCCCATGATAGTATCTGTAAATCAGACTAAGCGAACCTACAAATCGTCTGTGACTCAGAGACTTCAAACCATCTGCAAGTTTCGGGTCACCAACAAGACGGATAATCCAAGGACGCAAGCAGATAATGAGGACTACCCCCCCAGATATGACTGCAGTACTCCATCTTATGTTACGTGATTTTTGGGGTTCCGTACCTCAAAAGAGGAAAAATTTAAACCCTCATAGGATCCCTTTGTTGTCCGTCTCTCTGTCTATCAAGACCCTTTTTTTCAGGAACGGGCAGAGGTATAAAGTTGAAATTAATATCAAATACTAAGGTCTACGTTTCCTCGGAGGTGTATAAATCGAACTTGGATCGTTGGAGTAACCGTGTCTTATACTGGCGGCCGTGGACAGGAAAACGGAGTGTGGGAAAACCACACGCCGGGTAACGACATTAAGTACGTTGGCGGAAAGTAGTGTTTCTGTACCGCTGGCCGCTGTACTGAAGGCCGGAAGGACTGGAGGATATTGGAGAGGCTATGTCCAGCAGTGGATGCATACACGCTGACTGATCGGCATACAGTTTTGCATAATGCATGATAGCGTTAGATTTTGCAATCTGATATAATATGTCTAAGTAGTAATAAAAAGTTGAAGTACTTTTTAACCCATGACGCAAAAAGAGGGGTATTATAAGTTTAACGTGTGTCCACGTATGTGTGAATGGGTGTGTCTGTCTATGGCACTGTAGCTCCCAAAATGATGAACCGATTTGGATGCGGGGTTTTTTAACATTTTTATTAGAAATCTGGTTTAATCGGGATGGTTCTTAGCTATGTTTGTAATCAAGTATTTATTTTATCAAAGCATATGTATGTATATATATAAGATAAAATAACTAAAATACTTAGTATTTTAGTTACCTATTTTAAAACGTGGACCGATTTGTATGCGTTTTTTTTTAAAAAGCTTGAAATTAAAGTTAAATTTTTTTTATGGAAACTGACACTGTGGTCTACATTACCTACAACATCCGTGATGTCAGCCCATAACACCGGATGAACTTGGTGCCACGTCAGTGATTCCCTTCGGTCGTGCCGGCTACACTGAACTGGACGGATACACTCAAGTTCAATTACAAATGAAAAAAAACCCGACCCTTAAAAAGTCAAACATAATTTCCGTTTACTTACATAAAGGAGTCGGGAGACCGCTCAGTAAATAAAATATAAAAACTCAGAGCTGCGCGGGAATTTACTTAGAGGTCACCCAACTGTTATAAGTAAGTAAATGGAAATTATTTTTGACATTTCATTTCATTCAAGAGTCGGGGTTTTTTTAAATTTGTAATTTAACTTTTTATAGACATGCTCTGGTTTTTATGTCTGTGGTGGGTTCCCTTTGATTTTGAATCTTATTATAAAGTTGAAATTGGATCTTTCTTTTTCATCAGAGATGGCGTCTGAAAGTGAGCTGCTGCGTGCAGTGGTAGCGACCTTCAACTTTGTTTTTCCTTCGAACCGCATGTTTTCATTGCCTTCTAATTAACATTTGTTTAACATTAATTAACATTTCTTCGCATTCGAAATTAGGCGAGATTCAATAATTGTAACTGTTCCTTTTGTTTTTTTTTGAGGTTATAAATTATCGTATTTTTATCGAATGTGAATCGGAATGTGTGTCGGGAGCCGTGGGACCAAATGGTGCATTCGACGTAGTCACATCTACACTTTTTTTGTATAGAAAGCGCGACATGTGGCGCCGAGCCACCCATAAGGTGTCTAACGACGCCCATGGACATTCGGTCGTACGCGGGGGCTGCGAATGCCATGCCGGCCTGACAGGTTCCTATTCACGCCTCTCTTGAAGGATCCGAGCGAGACTATACTTGGGGGAAATATGTACGCAGGGAGAGCGTTCCAGAGTTTACCAGTTCTGTGAAGGAAGGATCTGCAGAACCGAATGGTACGCATCACCTCGCGTATCCCTGCAACGTGAACGTGCACGGAGAGAGATGCAGTGGGGCTATTCTTTCTAAGTACCGGACCCACACGGTACACATGGCGCTATTCAGTATACTTATGCATTTGAGTCTGTAGTGACATGGACAAAGTGATAATTCTAACGAATAATAGGGAAAAATAAATTATAGGCACTATTCATACATACAAACATACATACATACCACACGCTATATCCCGACAATCGGGGTAAGCAGAGTAACCGGTGTTGTGCAAGGACTCTGATAGATACAGCACAACAGCGACCGACACGTCTAGCAAAGCATTCGGACAAGATACTCGTAACTATCAAGCAGCAAGTAAGGCACGAGGACCCACCTGCTGCATGACTCGGTGGAAGGACCGCGCCAAAGTGAGAGGTGACTAGCCTGTTGCCCTTTAGCACGGCATAATATTGTCCTTATCCCTTAGTCGCCTTTTACGACATGCACGAGTAGAGATGCAATGGGGCTATTCTTTTGAAGTATCTACCCCAGACGATTTTTTAAAATAAATTGCCACTAGGTAATTATTTATTTATTTACTTTATTCGGGAAATAGACAGCCTAGCCGCAACAACATTTCAAAAAACACAGGTTTTTTTTTTTTATGGAAACTGACACGGTTGGCTTACATCACCTACAACATCCATGATGTCAGCCCATAACACCGGGTGAACTTGCTGCCACGTCAGTGCCTCCCCTCGGTCGTGCCGGCTAAACTGAACTGGACGGAAAACACAAACTATTTACATAGCCGTTTCGACCGACCTTTCATTCAGTGCGGTGGTACCAACCCGGGCGGGTTAAACCCTACCACCTAGTAATATAAGAAGGGAGTAATATCCCTTAGTCGCCTTTTACGACATACACGGGGAGAGATGCAGTGGGGCTATTCTTTTAAAGTACCGGCCCCACACGGTACAGTATTACAGGTCAAGTATTACGCCTATAAACATATTTCCACTAAAAAATCTAAGATTATATATAACGTAGAATAATTTACAGAATATTAGGTATTTTTTATTAGGTATAATTATAATTAACTACACATTAGGCAAAGGAGGCCTGCTATGAAGTATTACGTACTTCCTGACCAAAGTAATTATCATAATTTCGGTGAGACTTCCCACCGGGATAATTACTAGCTTAAACACTAGCTAGACCAAATTCCCGTTTCCCGGGCCGCCACACGAAACAGGACCATTTCAGTGATTAAATTTCGTTGTTAATAATTTCAAGTAAATTTTCGCATTTCAGTCCAACTATTTTACCGATCACAATGGATCCCGTGAGCCGCGATTATTTAGGCATGGTTTTGTGAAATTCAGGCGCATTTAAATCAGGCTAGCCAGACTATTGGAAAACTACACGTATTAATGGTTTAAAAAGCCTGAGAGCTGGAAATATAGAAAGATAGATAGACAGACAAACACAATGAATACAGGTACACGAGGTGCAAAAGCGGACTTATCCCTTAAAGAGATTTCTTACGGCCAACCTTTAGGTGTGAGAAATGTGTAAATAAAGGAATGTAGGTAGTGTGTAAATAAAAGAATATAGTAGCAAAGATCAGATGTAACAATTTTTTATTTTAAATATCAATGTGATAATTTTTTATGGTTAGCGCGACATATGACGCCAAACCACCCATAAGGTGTCTCATGACGCCCATGGATATTGGGCCGCATGCGTGGGTTGCGAATGCAATTCCGGCCTGACAGGTGCCTATTCACGCCTCTCTTGAAGGAACCGGGGGGGGGGGGGGGGGGGGGGGGTGATATTTCGGCACGGAGTGCATTCCCGTGATTACCGGTTCTGTGGAGGAAGGATCTGCAGAACCGATTTTTTTTTTTTATGGAAACTGACACGGTTGGCTACATCACCTACAACATCCGTGATGTAAGCCCATAACACCGGGTGAACTTGGTGCCACGTCAGCGCTTCCCTTCGTTCGTGCCGGCTACACTGAACTGGACGGAAAACACGAACTATTTACATAGCCGTTTCGACCGACCTTTCATCCAGTGCGGTGGTACCAACCCGGGCGGGCTAAACCCTACCACCTAGTGATATAAGAAGGGAGCCATATCCCTTAGTCGCCTTTTACGACATACACGGGGAGAGATGCAGTGGGGCTATTCTTTTAAAGTACCGGCCCCACACACGGTACAAAATGACGGTACAATATGTATGAAAATGATTGTACAATACGGATGTATGTCTGATGGACAGATGGACGGCTTTATACTTTATAGAATCCTATTACTAAATCTACTCCGTCTGTCTGTCTGTCTGTCTGTCTGAGGTGAGGGCTGTGTTTTTGGAATCATAATAGTTAGCCGATTGAAATTTTCACAGAATATGTGTTCTTATGGCGGATATCCTAAGAAAAAACAAAATAACAAAAAGAAAAAAATTAAGAGGTCTTAAATGAACGGTCCCCGATAGATGGCGTGATACGTGAGATACGTTCGAGTGCGACTCTAAAGTTAAATAGCAAATAATTAAAACCGATCATTTACGTGATGTTACGGAAGCCTGGGTGCACGAGCACGACTCGCACTTGGCCGGTTTTAATAGGTACAGTTTGTTTGTTGGTTAGGTAAATATTAGGAATGTGAAATTCAAAAATGTACTTATTGAGATGTTTTATTTATTATTGGGCAGCAGCTGTAGGTACCTATACGTATACAGGATTCTCACACTCCATTCCCGTGTCCACGACCGGCAGTGTAGGACTCATATACGTCTAGGAGTGGTCTTCGTCTCGCCGGCCGACGTGCCCAGCCCACTGCCATTTTAGCTTAAAATCTAACAGTCATACAAAAAATAAAATATGATGTATGTAGGTGCAAACAACAACCAACTGGAGCAACTGAACGCTAATACCACACGCTGTATTCCGACAATCGGGGTAAGCAGAGTAATCAGTGTTGTGCTGCAAATACTCTTCTAAATTACAGCACAACACCGACCACCACGTATAGCTATGTACACGTATTAGGACAAGATAACTACCAAGCAGCAAGTAAGGCACGAAGATCTACCTGCTATCCATAATTCGTTGTAAGGAGCGCGCCGAGGTGAAAGGTGGCCCGTTAGCACGAAACCTTGTCCTTATCCCTTAGTCGCCTTTTACGGCATGCACGGGGAGAGATGCAGTGGGGCTGTTCTTTTTAAGTACCGGCCCCACACGGTATACGGTATTATACCACCTATATACATATATATATATAAAGTATTATACCACTTATTAATTTTAACTTGCCGATCGATATTATGGTTTTTCAGCGATATTTATTGTTTTCTCCATATAAGCCATAATGTATTCAATATATGAAATGCCTACCATATACCATGCATACGTAAATCTCGTATTAATAAATATTTAAAAACATATCACAATTTTGACACCTTGTAATAAGTGTCTAAACATTTTACCTTGAAGAAAAGTGTAACGGAATTGTAATACATGTTGAAATTGTTTGTTTAAATGTATGTGTACTAAGTACGGATAGCATGACAAGTGTATTCACACTCGAGCAGGCGTCTCATCTTCTCAACAAACACTTAACGCATGTAGATTAATGTGTTTATTCCATCCAACATCAAATGTTTACCTCCGAATAGAGAAAACCATCCGTAGAATCGGCTTCAAGAAGGGAACAACTACTACTAACTACACTCTACGTGTGAACAATGTTCGCACTAAACAAGCTTTTTAGGATTCCGTAATCGTCGTACGGAACCCTATTCGACATGTTCAAGCGTAGGTTACCTACCAATATAGCCTATGGATGAAATTATACAATAAACAAAAAAAAACTCAGCCTACGCCGTCTGTCTGTTTGTCTGTCCGTCCGACATAACCTACCTGGTAGGCAGGTTAGCCAACTATGTCAGGTTACATAAAAAATCTAAATTTCAGGTTCAAAGCTCTGGATAATGTGTTAGAGTAATTATACGCATAAATATGCCTAAGCCATGTAATAAGTGTATAATAGCATTAAAACATTAATAATAGTGATTAAGTGAAGTTTACCTGTTAATTAGCATAATTTATTTTTTATTTGTGACTAGTTTTTGCCCGCGACTTCACTACACGTGACTTTTTACTCACAGCTCAGACCGCTGATGACGTAGCGTTATGATTTATAGCCTAAAACCATCTTGAGAAGTGACAGAATGTAAGAGTAAAACCCGTATGTAAATCGATAAAGTGTTTCTCGAGTTATAAGGATATTAAATACTGACGTACGTTGCACGGCCGTAGAAACATAGCTTTATTTATTAGGAAAATTCGGCTCGAGTTATTTTCACCTCAGGAACACGCTCGAAGTAATTATTTTGTCGTTGACGATAACGGAGCCCTCGTGCGAAACCTCTAACACGTGTGTTAGAACAGTCATCTGATGCGAATGGTGTAATTGCACTCATGTTGCTAACATTGTAAAATGTAAGCAACGTATAACAATAACGTTTCTATGGATATATTTTCTTGGTCTGCGAAATAATGTAAAGGAACGAAAATAAAGGAATGCGCCCTTAAAATATATACATGGTGTCCCATGTATATATTTTAAGTATACTTCTTTTTTGTCCGTTCTTATAGTTTCCAAGTTTTTCCAGATTTAATGCGGCAAGGTGGGTCATCTAAAGAGCGCTCTTTCGTGCAAAACGCATATTTTATTCTTAATATAAATTATCCGGAATTCAAACAGTATATTACACAATAATCTAAATTATTTCAGCGTTCGAAAGAGGTTAAAACATTTGTGTTTCATGCAGTATTATTTGAGATAAAAAGTAATCTTCTTTACACTACATAGCACCTTTTCACCCCACCTTGCCGCATCGAATCCTGAAAAAACTCTGAAACAATAAGCCGGACTAAAAAAGTTTATTTTCCCAATATGCACATAATATGTGGCACCGCGCTCGGCCAAATGACGACTGAATAGTAAGCTTCGACCCGGTGTTAGTACCTATTTTATGTCGCACGCCGCCTCGAAGTACCGCCCGTACTGGAGTAGTCGCCCATTTTTTTATTTTTTTTTATACTAAGCGCGACATGTGGCGCCGAGTCACCCATAAGGTGTCTAGCGACGCCCATGGACATTCGGACGCAGGCGGGGGCTTCGAATGCCTTGCCGGCCTGACAGGTGTCCATTCACGCCTCTCTTGAAGGACCCGAGACTATACTTGGGGGGAAATATGTGGGCAGGTAGAGCGTTCCAGAGTTTGCCGGTTCTGTGGAGAAAGGATCTGCAGAACCGATTTGTACGCTTCCGCGGTAAGTCCAGCGTATAGGGATGCAATCCCTGCCCAGTGCGCGTTGTACGGAGGTGGAAAGGGGACGCCCGAATCGCGTTAAACAGCTCCTCCGAGCACTCCCCGTGGAATAAGCGATAGAACACGCTTAGGGCGCCGACATCCCTACGAAGTTGCAGCGGTTCTAGATCGCGGGACACGTCGGGGTCATCCACTAGTCGCACGGCTCGACGCTGGATCGAGTCCAAAGGCGCAAGCTGGTATTTGGCTGAGCCATCCCACAGGTGCGAGCAGTACTCCAAGCAGGACCTAATCTGCGATTTATACAGAAGCAGCCTTTGGCCCGGCGTGAAGTACCGTCGAACCTTATTGAGTACGCCTAGCTTTTTTGAGGCCAGCTTGGCCTTGCTCTCGCCCTCGCCCATACTTGAGTAGTGAGACAGGGTTCCCTGGCAAAACAGAATAACAATTAATTGTTGTTGCATAGGAGCTGAAGAATTGCGTGGTGGTATCGCGATTATGCTCTTGATTTGGGACACCCTATATACAAATATTTGTGAGTACTTCTCACTTCAGCTTGGTTGCTTTTATTTCATTTGGTTTTTCCTTTTTCTCAGAAAATATGTATAAGTTTGAACAGCATACCTACGCCTCGGTTTCCCATACAATGTAATCGAACCATCTTCGTTTCAAAATAATTCGGCCTAAACTAAAAATGTACTTGTTATCGATTTTTCTGCTTATGTTTCTGTATGAAGAATTTTATCAAAATATGGATTACGTACTAGCTTTTGCCTGCGGCTTCGCTCGTATGAAATTCGTATTTATAAAGAAGAAAGTAATTAAGCCCGCTACCGTGCCTACCTACCTTTATTTCGGCGCGCGGAACAATTCGGTTTGTATGAGAGGCACATCTTAGCGTAACCGGAACTGAATTTTATTTAGCGTATCCTGTGTCCGCTATAGTTATATGTGCTTGTACTAAGTTTCATCAAATTCGGATGATCGGTTTAAGGTTATGGAGGAACATACATACATACAGAAATGATTTCTAAAAATCGTCAATTTAGTTTTAGTATCATACATAGAGTCTACAAACCCAATATATCATAAAACAAAGTAACTTTCTCTGTGACCATCCCTTACAGATTTATTATTAGTAAGTATATAGATGATTGATGATATTGATTATAAATACGTTTATTTAATTAGGTTAAGAAACTAGTACTCATAAAGCAACAATATTGATTATTAATTTTCGTTATGACTGAGTAAGATCATTATTACCATTGCAGATAGTCCTATGAACTGGCTTCATTCATCCCGGGTGTGGCATCCGGCAAGTGTGGCAGATACGAATCGGGCCAGGAGACAGCCACACCCGCCAGACTCGCTCGGAACATCCACATAATATTGTTGACACCCAGCTTTAAGACACTGTACAATTTTTCTTATTATATATCGATCGAAGCGAAAATAGTCCATACGTCGCTCCAGTTCATTTTTAGCGAAAATGAGCTTTGAATGCAGGTTGATTCAGCAGATTTTTCTGCATATCCCCCTGGACAACTCCCATATAACTCCCGAAATGGAGCGACCCATAGTCAAAATATTTACAATAAAATAAATATAAAACACTGCGAGAAAAGTGTAAAATTAAAGTGGTCAAACAATAAAATCAAATAACCTTGAATTAATGGAAATAACAATACATTTAAATAAAACTACAATTAAATCTTTATGACACGAGTAATAAAGACTTTGCAAAAAAATTAAAATGTTTAAAGGAATTACATAAAATAAAATGCCTATGTATTCCAAATGTCACAGGTACCATAAATACAAATTGGCAAAGTACTAAAAATAATGAAGATAGACAAACTACGAAACAGACATTCTGCCCCCGCCTCGCTTTTGGCGGCCTCGTAAGCTAACCCAGACCCCAGGCACGCTAGCTAACGAGGTTCCCCGCGTGGTTCTAGCCTATCTCGGCAGACACTATGGCATGGCCCCATTCCATTTGCCAGACTATCTAATTAGGATTTATGTTGCATGTAGGCGTGGCTTCATTTGCCTATGTGCAACTAACTTCGGAGTAAACAAGAACTTGGATACACGATGCAACTTCAGTATTTTCAACTTAGTCCTGTTTCGTGTTGACAGATGTCATCTTGTAAAAAAAATATTAAATCAAAATATTCCTTAGAGTATTTCTTAGACAGAAATATTTATTACAAAACGCTAAATACAAATGTTCATCTCAGAGGCATTCGTTACTAAAGTACAACCTTTGGGATGAGCGAAATTTGTATGGGGCGGACTATGCGAATAATGAAAGAAAAATAAAGGTAAATTACAACTATTAGAAGTATTTACTAATTCCAAATTTAAGGTCTCCAGTATGATTATACATACATATTGTCGCGCTATATAGGGCAGTGGGGCAGGTAGAATAATCGTTGTTGTGCTGCAAGATCTCGGGTGAATTACCTCACAACACCGACCACCAAATCAAACCAGCAAGACGTTACGGGCAAGATAAGTATCAATCAATAAATAATCCATATTTAAGTACTTTGTGATAGGGTAAGGCGCCAATGATAATTTTGAACTAGTACGTAGTAGTAGTAGTAGAGCAGTAGAAATAACATTTTAGTCTCGTCACAATTATACCACACCCAACGATAAAGTTCATGACATATGTGAAACTATGGTTGATACATGTGGAATAGCCTCGAATGCTACGTACGATGCAAAAACTTACCGCAAGGAGTTTCAGTAATTACTTCTATTTCATGTTTATCTGTCCAAAGAGAGCTTTATGCACAGTACTGCAGACTTCTTTTAATGGATTATTTGTAACGTTCTTTCTACACGAAATAAATTAAAATATGGAAATGTAAGCACGTAGTAATAATAATAAAATAAATGTAAGCATGTAGCACGTGTAGCTAGTAGCAGCATTAACGTGCATAGTTAGTAGTACAGATTCATGGAACCTAGTTCACCCGATGTCATGAGCTGACATCACGGATATTGTTGATGTAGCCATGATGTAGCCTACAATATCAGTTCCATAAATAAAATCCCATACCACTTGACCGATTTGCGGTTTATCATAATACCACGCTGGGTTATTGGGGGGTGGGGGGGGGGGGGGGGGGGGGGGTTCACCCTATCACGTGGTATTTCAAAATTACTAATTAAAAAAATTAACACTTCATTCAATATAACATTTCAATATTCATTTTGTTTCATTCTCGCTAATTATCCCTGAGAACTAGCAACACGAAAATAAGTAGTTCTTTTTTTTTTCAAATATCTCGTACTCGCATTTTTTCCTCGCAATTCAAAATACAATTTTCTAAAAGCTTTCAAAGGAAAGTCCGAGCTACAAATAGAGACCTGTCCAGTATTGAACAACAGAAGAAGAAGTCCATTTAAAACTTTTACATTGCAGATGTACCTGTCCTGAAAATATAGCTTCAAGACTTCACGAGTAACGTAGGTATACAACTGCGCTCTTACTTAAATGCTTCGTCTTAGAGTAAAAAAGATCAGAAATGCTACTGGCAGAAATACGAGTGATTGTGCTGAATGAATCGTTGTCACACGGTCAGTAGTATGATTTTAATGCTTCGCGCAAGGTTTTCGACCACTACTCAGCCCCTTGGATAAATATCGTTACGATTCACAGATTAAAACAATGTAGACAATAGACAACACCGACAAACAACAGATTATTTTTATGTTGGAAAGGAGGTAAGTAGTTTAGGGGTTGGAATCTTAGAGTCGGTTTTAAACTAAAAAATAGATTCCTTATTAATGAACAATTTTGTATGACATCTACGTGTACTCTCATAAAGAAAAATTCTGAAGAACATGAAAGTTTTTAGTCTAAATCACTAAAAATTCTAATAAGTATTTTGTTTTATTTTTAGGATTTCGTACCATACGTACGTAACCTACGTATTACACAAAGAATACATTATTATCATGTTAGAAGTTTTAATGGGGGAACAAAGCGTATTTCCATTTCTTATTTGAAGTCAAAATGTGGTGGTGCGTCTATTACGACATTTCCTTCGAGCCTCGGGCGTGGACAAAGCCTCGCAACACCTTGAAAGCCTTCTCACGGAAATGAGAGCACGGGAGCGGAAGTGTTAACAGCGCGTGCCTGCGGAGGAGGTATAGCGATCTCTAGATGGCGCTGAATTGTGACTGTGTGGAGGTCCTTTAATTTGATAGCAGTAAAGGACAAAAATCTCTCGCAAATACATATAATTCGCATATAAAAACAATCCACATTTGTATTTTTTTAAGTGAAAACTTCTTTAGCGGCGCTTGGCACTTTTTTTAGATGGGTAAAAAATTTTAAACTCGCGTCAGATCTCGCGTCAGATCCGTAGCCTGATCGAAAAAGCGTAAGATTCGAAACTTCTTTAGCGGCGCTTGGCACTTTTTTTAGATGGGTAAAAAATGTTAAACTCGGGTCAGATCCGTAGCTTGATCGAAAAAGCGTAAGATTCGTTGAAATTATGGATGAAAGTTTATTTTTCTGAGAAATAAACTTTTTGATGTAAAATAATTATAAAATAATTATAAGTTCTGTAGTGTTAAATTTTTTATGTAATATAAATTGTCATGTTTGTCTACGATAGCGCAATAAATGAATATTGTATTTTACCACATAAATGATAGTACTTTTATTCTGATAAATAAAACAATTCGTGCGAAATTATTCCCTAACCATTCCAAAATATTCAAAAATGCACAACGTTGATGTTTAAGTTTTCACTTCTGCCGGCACTCCCGGAGTGCAACCTTAGGCTTTTTTTTATTATATTGTAATTTTATTCTCATTGACACATTGTTGTTTTTTTTTCAAAGTTTGTGTATTTAGGTGTTTTCGTTGTGATTTTTATTCTGTTTGTTTCAATTCTTAATTTGTTTTTAAATATTTATAGTTTGAACCTATGTGACTAATTTCTACACAATGTAAATTGTGCACTTAAATCGCTAGTAGTGATTTCTTCTGGTCAACCTTTCTGCTCTGTATTATCTCCGGCATTGTATGCAAAGTAATATTCTCTCATTTCGGACAAAATTTCAAGTTAATACGATCAACCCTTACGAAATCTGTCATTCTGTCACAGGACTGACAAATAGACCATTAGGTGCCGTTTTCACCTGTTTTTAATTTAATGTAATTTCGAATTATAAATCTTTTCACTGTAAAGTGGAACTTTCGAATGGAAGGAAGGAGTACTAGAAATAACGCTACTCGCGGTCCATTAGGCTGCACAAATAGGCTTTAGGAATACTGTGTTTTCGTTTCAAGTTGCCTCAGAGCCGGCACTGTTTCTATGCAATATCGCCTGTAAAGGGTGGAAACATTTTTAGGGTTCCGTGGATAAACTTACATGAATATGTAAGAATAGCGTCGCTGCGCTGACGTAATAAAAAGTCTTTGGTGGATAGTCATTAGAATACTTGTAATAATATTTATAAAAAAAATTATAGCTGCGTAGTTTCTTGGCGGCTCTTCTTTGTGGGTGTAATTGAACCGAATAGAACGATTTTTCCTCTTCTCCTATATTTATTAAAATGTGTTTTGTTTACGAATCTAATGCTGAAATGAAAAATTAGTATTTCTTATTTCCTAAATTGTGACAAGGTTCGAGTGCACTTTTACTGGCTTAATAACGATTAATTAATAATAAGAATTTTTAAAGATAATATAATATGTTTTTTAATTAATAGTGAGTGTGGACGTTGTGTCTGTAACTATAATACAATTATATTGCCGCTATAAGTTAAAACAGCGGTCAAGTGCGGACAATGTCCACGCGCAGAAGGCTTCGTAGCGATGCCTTAGTTATGTATGTATACAGGAAATAAAACATAATAATGTAATGATATAGTTATATTAAAAAAAAACATGCACCAAAAATACCCAACGGAAGTAAACATTTTCATCACAATATGAATCAAGGAAGCGAAATAAAATGAAATTGAAAATATACATTTAAGAATTTCAAAGCGGTGGACGAAGAAAAATTCATGTAGTATTCGCTTGTAGTCTTATCATTTTTTTTTTACAATTTAAAACATCGCCACAATATATCCTTGTTCGCCTGCAAGTATCTCTCCCACATCCCGAAGATTCGTTAGAATAGAATGCCTTATGGCATTGAGCTCGCCCATAGCGCCACCGCTGCGTACCGCTCGGCGTGTGTGTAAAAATGTAAGTAAGTATGGAACGCCAAATTCCATATTCAAAAAGCTTTCTCCTGGATCAGATATTCGTAAGAGCTTCCCCGACCCCGCTTTTCAGATAACTAGGTACGCATATTCACTTCCTGAACTATGCCAAACACGCCAAAGTATGAAAACTCCGCATGGTGCATTTCCATACGGACCTGCAAATATTCAGTCTCTCGTGAGCCAAATATATTGCTGAAAAGCGGTTCGTATGAATTTTATTATATAATATATTTTTTTTATTGAAACTGACACGGTTGGCTACATCACCTCCAACATCCGTGATGTCAGACCATAACACCGGGTAGACTTGGTGCCACGTCAGTGCTTCCCTTCGGTCGTGCCGGCTACACTGAACTAGACGGAAAACACAATCTATTTACATAGCCGTTTCGACCGACCTTTCATTCAGTGAGGTGGTACCAACCCGGGCGGGTTAAACCCTACCACCTTGTAATATAAGAGAAGGGAGTCAAATATATTGCTGAAAAGCGGTTCGTATGAATTTTGTCATATTTGGATCGCTTCAAGCTTTAGATAGATAGATAGAAATACTTTATTGCTCCAAAAAACATTTAACATAAACACACAATAAGACATTTACATGAGGGGCAAGGCCCCTCTAAGGGGGTAAGGGGGTAAGGGGTAAGGCCGTTAGTGCGGATACGAAGCCCGTATACACCTTGTCGATGTCGGCATCCTCACCTCGTGGCGCTAAGCTAAAAGCATCCGCGAGTTTGGCTTCGAAATTTTCGAGCGTCTCGTCCGGTATGTTTAGCTTGGCCAACGGTTTGTGGATGAGTTTGCGCCGTTCCATCTTGAGGTTTAGCTTCAGCGTACCTCGCACTAGTCGGTGATCGCTGCCAGTATCGAAGCGGTTAAGGACAGTAACGTCTATACACGACGATTTACTGTCCGCCAGTATGAAGTCGATCTCGTTCCTCGTGCAACCGTCAGGGCTGGCCCTGACGGAGGGACAAGGGTCAAGGCGTAAGGCAGGGGGATGTGATCTCACCCAAGCTCTTCACAAACGCATTGGAAGATGTGTTCAAGATGCTTGAGTGGGACAACATGGGTATAAACGTGAATGGAGATCTTCTCAGTCATCTGCGTTTCGCCGATGACATTGTTCTTCTGTCAAATTCCCGAGATCAGCTTCAGATCATGCTGGAAGACCTTTATACAGCGTCGATGAAGGTTGGTCTGAAGATGAACCGGGACAAAACCAAGGTCATGGCGACCGAGGTTATGACGGGAGGACAAATTGTTATTGGCGGAGAAGTGATCGAACAGGTTGAAGAGTACGTATACCTCGGTCAAATTCTGCGGCTTGGTAGACAAGGTCTGCTTAAGGAGGTGGAGAGACGAATTCAACTGGGTTGGGCTGCCTTTGGAAAACTAAAATTCGTCCTGAAGTCTGACCTTCCGCAGAATTTAAAGACCAAAAAAAAATATATGACCAGTGTGTCCTCCCGGTTATGACGTACGGGTGTGAAACGTGGACTCTGACGGTCGCTGTTGTCCAAAGGTTGAAAGTTGCCCAGCGAGCAATGGAGCGAGCCATGCTGGGAATATCGCTACGTGATATGGTGCGTAACGAGGCAATCCGCCGACGCACCAAAGTAGTCGATATTGGACACCGGGTGGCTAAGCTCAAATGGCAGTGGGCTGGGCACGTTAGCCGAAGAGACGATGACCGTTGGAGTAACCGTGTCCTACACTGGCGGCCGTGGACAGGAAAACGGAGTGTGGGAAGACCACCCGCCAGGTGGGACGACGACATCAAGTACGCCGGCGGAAATCAGTGGTTCCGTATCGCTGAAGGCCGGGAGGACTGGAGGAAAATTGGAGAGGCGTATGTCCAGCAGTGGACGCTCACACGCTGACTGACTGACTGACTGACTGATGAGGGGCAAAGGCGGACTTATCCCTTACAGGGATTTCTCCCAGTCAACCTTTGGATGTTTGAGAGTCGTATGTTGCGAGATATAAGTAGGTAGTAGCAAAAGACTTGAGTGTGGGAATGTAAAATATAATATAAGGAAAATAACTATAATATACTATAATATACACTACATATAAGTACATACTAGTTAATTAAACGTATAAATTACTATTTATAGATTAAATTAAATACATATGAATTACAATTTATATAATACATAATACCTAAATATATACACATACATTACAGCTTTATTAGATTGAGTAAGTATTTTTTAACCGTCGGAGCTCCGTTCGTAGTATTGTCGGATATAAGCCCATTATTTATCGGAATAATATTATTTATTAAATTCTTTAACTGTATGAAAAAAAGTCATCGCATAGAAAAAAAATTATAACTAGATTGTTTCCCTCCAAATGTTCTGGGTAATGGTGCTGGCCTGACAGGTGCCTGTTCACGTCCCTCTTGAAGGACCCGAGACTGTACTTGGGCAGGGGGAGTGTTTCAGAGTTTACCGGTTCTGTGGAGGAGAGATCTGCAAAACCGGTTGATACACATCCGCGGTAAGTCCAGCGTGTAAGGATACAATCCCTGGCCTGTGCCCGTGGTGCGGAGGTGGAAAGGGGACGGCGGGATAGCGTTAAACAGTTCCTCCAAGTACTCCACATGTTGCCTTTCATAACAATAAAGACAGTTACATTGTTATTTTACGGTAAAGAAGAAATTAACAATGCTATAACAATTAAAATAAATTAACCTATCCAGCGCCGCGCTATCCGTATAATTGGTGATCCCAAGCTCACGGAGGGACTCGAATCATTGGGCCACAGGCGAACAATCGGTTCTCTTAGCTTGTTTTATAGGTACTACCATGGACGTTGCTCTGATGAAGTGGCTTCCCTCATCTCTCCTGCCCCCATCCGTCTCCTCCACACCCGCCGGACTCGCTCGGAACATCCCTATGTTGTTGACACTCAACTTCTAAGAACACATCGTTTTTAGAAATCTTTCCTGTGTCGAACGGCGAAAATGTGGAACTGTCTTCCGGTGAGTGTGTTTCCTATAACCTGGGAATCTTAAAAAAGCGTGTCAATAAATTAGACGACAACCTTTTTGTCCGCCTCACAGCCGGCATGGCGCCTCTCTGAGCGTGGTTTCGCGAGGAATGGTGTTATTGGCTGTGTATGATCTTCCGTTGAAGTATTGGGCAAAGACGGGCGGCGACTATCTATAAAAAAAATTAAACTGAATTTAAATAATTAAACTTTCATTATCTTTTACTGCAAATAAAATATTTCGTCCAACTCAGGCGGCGGGTGGCCGAGTGGTTGGGGCATCGGCTTCTCATGCGAGAGGTTCGCGGTTCGAATCCGGTCGGCGTGTAACAATGAGTTTTTTCTGACGAAAAAATTTACGTGCATACCTACACCTGCTGCTTCATCGTTCGGAACCGGTGTAAAACTGTAGGTCCCTTCCCTTGCCCCTTACTAGGCTCAAATTGTAGCCGACTGGGTTGGTACCACCGTACTGGATGTAAGATGGCCGCATAGCAGCCTCGGTTGTGTTCTCCTCTAGTCCAGTATAGCCAGCAATCCAGGGAAGTCTCCGGTGTGGCACCTACCTTCTCGGAGGTGATATTGGCTGGTCGGAGCATGCGCTTTGGCCCCTCCGACTCAGCCTCCCATACCGGATTACATTAAAAAAAAAAAATCAGCCGACTCCGCCGCAGTGCCCAATACGCTGATAGTGTTAGATTTTTGTTTTAAACATAAATCACGAAAGCCCCGTTGCCAGATAAAGTGCTCACTTGACCTATTCCTGCACCCCTCTCGCTCGCGGATCGTAAAAAGCTTTACGTTAGTTCGATTTTTACGCCCTCTTGCGATAGCGCTGCCGAGATGGTATTACGAACGACTTTACAGGCTTGGAGTGCATTGGAGTTTGAATGCACTTAGCGATATGGGTCGTTGGCCTATCCCTCGGATAACTGGCCTATAACTATATGTAGGGTGATATGCTTGCCACGCCGGATCTTTCGGGGGTTAAAAAGTATAAAAAACCAGCCAAGTGCGAGTCGAACTCGCGCACCGAGGGTTCCGTATCGCCATGTCATGGCTAGCGCCACTCACGCCATCTATGGCATGTTATGAAATGCTTCATATTAGATAGATATAATGTCATGATTAGTTAAAATGCTTCATAATCTATTCGGTAGATTGCGCACGCTCATACACTTTTTGGTTTCTTCTATTGGAACCCCCGTGATTTTTTTATTTTTTCTTATTTTTATTATTTGTTGTTATATCGGCCATAATAACACATTTTCTGTTAACATTTTGACGGGCTACCTATTTCGGTTCAAGATATACAGCCCTCGGACAGACAGACGGACGGACGGACGGACAGACGGACGGACAGACGGTCAGACAGACAGACAGGCAGACAGACAGACAGACGGACACACGGCGTGCGTAGGCTTAGGAATAGGGTCCCGTAGGTACCGGATACAGAACCCTAAAAACGGAGTACCTTAAAAAAATTAATAACCACAAAGAAGCGTCAACTAAACTCTGCCTTTCCAGTGCCTTATCACCCCGATAAAAGCGCAAACTCTGAGAACGCTCCTTTGTTAATAAATGTTTAATTTTCGTGAACAAAGCCTCCTTTTCCACTCGGACGGCGCGGTCGTCGGAGGCACTCGCGCGAAAGTATCGGCGGAAAATGCCTTCGAATAGACATTTCTTGGACATACCGTCTTCGTATCTTTCAAGTAAAAAATAAAAAAAGCGGTCAAGTGTGAGTTTTACTCGCGCACGGACAGTTTCATAGATCCGCTATACCATACCTGTCAAAAAATCTTACCCGTCTATCTTTTGTCTGTCTGCAATGCAAAGTACCTGTGGCGCCATCTATTATTTAATAGCATAAATTTGTACAAATTCACTCTTAGGACGTATCTTGTATGGGGACCTCTTAATTATCTTTTTTTTTTTGCTTCTTTTATTATTTGTTGGCATATCCGCCATAATAACACCATATTCTGTGAAAATTTCAGCCGGCTACCTGTTACGGTTCAAATGATACAGCCCTCGGACGGACAACAGACAGACAGACACAAGAGTGGTCCAATAACGGTTCCGTTTTTTTCTATTTTGAGGTACGGAACCCTAAAAATGGGCTGGGAGAGCGTTTCGCGTTTACCGGTTTTGCAGATGATGTCATCTACAGAACCGGTAAACGCGAAACGCTAGATATGTATATAAGTACTCGTACCTATCTACAGAAACGACTGGCACACATTCGTGATAATAGTGCATCGCGAAGGGCTGCAAGTGCAACCCCTGCCCAGTCCGCGTGGTGCGGATGTTGAAAGGGGACGGCGGCTCGCGTCAAACGCTCATCCGAATACTCCCCATTAGTTTGTTCAGATTCAGATTCAGATTCAGATATTTATTTCGCCATAAAGAACACACAACAATAACAATATTTCATTGAGACATATGCATATTCAGTATGGTTCGTCATCATTTTTTATTATGTCCCGTTCAGTAGTGCAATCTATAAGGAACAATCGGGTAAGAAACCTTACAGAGCTTTTTTTAAATATAACTTACATACTAAGTTTTCATTATGTTAAATATAACATACTATATCTAAGCAAAAAATTTAAAATACTAAGTCAAAAATATACCCATTAAAAAAGATAATAAAATACAAAACAAAGAACATAGGGTTCAGTCAAGTTATTAATAAAATTTGTGTTTATGCATATAAACAATTTGAATTATCAAAGTCAGGAGAATTTTTATTTACAGTATTAAAAAAATGCACTTAACTTATAAAATGGATTGTCTAAGAAAAATATTTTCAGTTGACTCTGGAACACATTGTCACTATTTATTGATTTTATTGTATCAGGAACATTTTCGTACAATTTGGGTCCAATCACGTCAGGGTCTTTTTCAGCCATCGCCGATTTATGCGCAACAGATTTTAAACGCTCTGAGTTACGTGTGTTATATATAATTATGGCTTGCGCCATTTGACTCAAAAGAATTCATGTTTTTGCGTACATATACCACTACTTCATATATATATAGAGAGCACACAGTTAATATACCAAAGGATTTGAAAAAGTCTCTACAAGATGTTGTTCTATCGATTACATGGAGTAAGCGATAGAACACACTTAGGGAGCCGAAATCACTTCGGAGTTGCGGTGGTCCTAGATCGCGGGACACCTCGGAATATTATTACCAGTCGCACGGTTCGATGATGTATTGAGCCCAGAGGCGCAAGCTGGTAGCTAAACCGCCCCACGAGTGCGAGCAGTACTCCAGACTTAGAAGTGTGTTCACTGTTCATAGTCCACCTTGTGGGGTCCATATACAACATGTTAACATTATTATCGTATAGATTGTGTTTTCCTTTTTCTTTACATATTCGTATATTTTGAATTTAGAAAAAAATATTTACTTACTCAAGACTTAGCCGACACACGGCCAAGAAAATGCCGCCTAATAAAGCTGTGTGAACAAGGTGAAATAAATAATGGCCAACATCTATCACGCTGACAATTGTCGACTCACGCCAGCATCGTCAGACGGAAATGATAAAGGGGGCTAATTATAAATGTGGGGCATAGCGAGCCGCTAAGCGCCCTATGAAGAGCGAACTACAGCCCGTTGCTATTCTTCAAAATTGTTATCTTGGAACAAATTTAAAAAAAAATCGGGGGGGGGGGGGGGGGGGGGAGTGAGAGTGAGAGTCGCTTTGCACTCCTGCCGCTGTTCTTTAAACGTGTAATCACAGTGGCACGTTAGAGAATGCATATACTATGTATGTTCTCTTGATAAAATATAATAATGTAAAAAAATCTGCATATCAAGTCTTTATCGAGGTTGTTTTTGTCGTCCTAGCCCGAAATAACCGCGAAAACGACACCCCAAATACGAAAACCTGTCAAAATTTTCATATATTTTAAAACTTAAAAAATATTGTAAGGCACTGAAAGTAATTTTTAATATTATTTTTGTCATCTTAACCTTCGGGAAACCCGAAAACGACACACCTGACGTCAAAATCGGTCTTGGAAAAAATAATCCTAAAATTTGGCCGCTATTTTTTAAATTGACGCCATTTCAAATCCTAAAACTACCGGCTCTTACGACCTAGGGAACAAGTGCACGAAGTGGAACAATTCTAATACGAAATGCCGTTTGTCCCTACGAACGGCTCCCACTAAGTAGCGACTAGCGACGCGACTCGCGCCCCGCCGCTGTGCGGGTGTAAGTTCACAAGGACTAGTGTTTCGCTCTGCACCGGGTGTTTTCTCGTTTTATATGTTAAATAGCCCAGAATTTAAGTATTATATCAGATTTTCAATCGTCGTAATTTATTTTAAAAATGCATTATGGCTAAAATTATCACCGTCGCTGGATCTACTACAACACGTGCAAAATCTTTTTCCGGGATTTCTTTGGAAGTTTCTTTTGAAACTTTCTTTGAGATGCCACGGTCTCATCTTGTTACTTTTTCCTCACAGTTCAGGCCGCCAATGATGCAGCGTTATGACTTATAGCCTGAAAAACCGTATGTAAATTGATAAAGCGATTATCTAGTTATAAGGATATTGCATATAATGATAAGGATACTGCACCTCACCCCGCGCATGTCGTAAAATGCGACTAAGGGATAAGGACAAGTTGCTGTGCTAAAGGGCGGTAGGCTAGCCACTTCTCACCTTGGCACGGTCCTTCCACCGAGTCGTGCAGCGGTGGGTATTCATGCCTTACTGCTGCTTGATAGTTATCTTGTTCATTAAACGTTGCAAGTCTAACATGAGTACTAAGTTGGGGGTTTAGGCCTCCTCTTAGCTCACGCTGCTGACTCCACTCAGGTCGGTGGGTCAAAATGAGATACTACCCTAAACGCTGGGTTGAGTACTGCGGGGTTCCGTTAAAAGCCCCAGAATGCTTCGTGCTTCTGCACGGAACACTGGAGTTGGTCTCGCAGGGGTTGTGGTTTAGCGTTGATTCCCTGGTGCTTCTTTAGAAGCATCAAATACGGGAATAAGTAGCGAAAGCTGCGAGTGGTAAGCCACTTAGAGCTCCGTAACCAATGTGGAGAATTGATAGACATGCGAATACGGTAGATCGGCATGTCGGTGCAACACACACTTATATGTGGATGTGGGTTGGATTTCTCACCAGTCAAAGACGCTATAAGTTCTTCGAGACCGGTGGATCCCCGGTACACATTAGGTGGTGGTCATATGCACTTCCACGCATATACATAGCTGGTGAAAACAAAAGCTGCGGCTAGTACAAAGTGTTCAGGCCCTGGGCACAGGCTGTGGTTGGATAGGGAGCGGACCCCAGTGGCAGTGAAGGCTTCACCCCCGGCTCTCGGCTTCGGTCGGGGGTTCCTTCGGTTGGACGGGTGGTAGCTCGGATCGGCTGGGGAAAGGTCACAGTCTGTGTTTCCCACGAGATTTTTTCGGAAGACGGTACAGCTATGGGGCCTCGATCTGGCATACACGATCACTGTACTCGCAAGAGTGCAGGTGTAGACGTTTGGATTTTGTAACCGCAAGGTTGATATCTCCGGACGTCTATAAACAAAACGTAATAAGAGAACTGAAATGATAGTAATCGACTTGTCCTAATACTTTGCTAAACGTTGTGGTCGATGTTGTGCTGTAATTTTCCAGAATTCTTGCAGCACCACATCGATTACTCTGCTTCTGATTGTCGGGTCGGGATACGACGACGTAAGGATATTTATGTATTGGCGTACGTTAGACAGCCGCCGCTGCGCCGCCGCGCCGGTCGCCCGTAGAAAATTTACTTAATTTATTAGGATCTAATCTAATCTAAGAACTTAATATAACATTACATAGAGCCGCTGGCAGTATCGTCCCTTTGAATTCGTCGGGCCTTCTGGCGATGGGCTAGATACGGTTCTGGCTCACTCTTAGCCGGCATTAGGCGCGTTCGTATGCTGTTTCCACCAAATGTCCACCATCGATCTGTGTCTACGAAGCTCTCTGCTAATTGATGGATCGCCACGCCTACGCCTAGTGACCCGCAATGCTAAATGTCAGCTTTCAGGGCTCCGTAGCGCGTATGCTTCTGTCTTATTTGGTGACAATACTTACTTGCACCTTTGCTAGTGATCATGTTTCGTGTCCAGGCAGGTGTAGACCTGAGACGAATTTGGCGAAGAAATGCTGCGGCAATCCTTGGGTATTGATTGATATTACATCCCTAGTCGGGACTAGGGTTATATATAACATCAACTAGGGTTATTATATCGACAAAATGTCGACTAGGGTTTTAATATCAATGTCCTTGGGTCAACTAAAGTCCTTTAGCAAATGTGTATTAACTAGCGTTATTATATCGACTAATATCGACTAGGGTTATAATATCAATGTCCTTGGGTCAACTAAAGTCCTTTAGCAAATGTGTATTAACTAGCGTTATTATATCGACTAATATCGACTAGGGTTATAATATCAATGTCCTTGGGTCAACTAAAGTCCTTTAGCAAATGTGTATTAACTAGCGTTATTATATCGACTAATATCGACTAGGGTTATAATATCAATGGCTTTAGGTCAACTAAAGTCCTTTAGCAAATGTGTATTAACTAGCGTTATTATATCGACTAATATCGACTAATATCGACTAGGGTTATAATATCAATGTCATTGGGTCAACTAAAGTCCTTTAGCAAATGTGTATTAACTAGCGTTATTATATCGACTAATACCGACTAGGGTTATAATATCAATGTCCTTGGGTCAACCAAAGTCCTTCAGCAAATTTGTATACACATTTTCTGAGAACAAAAATTCATGCCTTTGCACACTTAAATGATTAGGTTGTGTATAGTTAGAAAATCGCAGATTTTTACCTAATCTGCCACTATATTCTTCGACTTCCAAAATTAGCCTCAGAGCTAACAGCACGTTGCGGAACTCCTATAAATATATTGTTAACACTGCGAATGGTCCACCCCTAAATATTATTTCACACATTTTAGGTCAGTCTAATGGTCTATGTTCATAAATTGCTTGTAAATCGTTCGGTGCGTCACTTATCTATATGTTAGTCAATTAGCATACATCAGATGCTAATAGTGACAATATTCATCACAGGAAAAGTAACTAGAATCTGGACAGAATCCTATGTATTTTTTATGTAAATGATTAGGTTGTGTAAAATTAGAAAATCGCAGATTTTTATCTAATCAGCCACTATATTCTTCGACTTCCAAAATAATTAGCCTCAGAGCAAACGGCACGTTGCGGAATTCCTATAAAAATATGGTCAACACTGCGAATGGTCCACCCCTAAATATTATTTCACACATTTTATGTCGTAGTGTGGTCAGTCTAATGGTCTATGTTCATGTATTACTTGTAAATCGTTCGGTGCGTCACTTCATCCATATATTAGTCCAATATTCAATATTCATATTCAATAGTTCATCCATATATTAGTACATCAGATATCTGCTTTAGTGACAATATTCATCACATGAAAGGTAGCTAGAATGTGGATAGAATCCTATGTATTTTTTTATGTGTAAACATCTATGCCGGGCCTCAAGGGTTTTTCGGGGCTGAAGTGAATTGCGTTTTGGTAACACGTCGGACTTGAGATAAGATGCTAAGGAATGCTATTTGTTGGGATGTAAACTTGTCGGAATCTGCGCTGTTAGTCGCGAGGATAGGGGAAAATTTTGAGAGCCCTATGTCCAACAGTGGATACTTAAGCGCTGTCTTTACTTTAATACAGTATACGACTTACTCTAAAGCAATTGAAACAAGGCGTAGACACACGAAAACATTTCCATGACAAACTACTTCACAAATCTTTATTATTTCCATGCGACCGCTTTTGTATTATTTTCGCTACTAAACTAAAAGGTTCCCAAAATGTCCACATTCGTGGGAGGTTGTTTTTCGCATTTCCCCCCGACATGTTTTGCCTCGCATACTCGCTTCATAATCCCGGAAAAACTCCCTCATAAATAGGGTTCTTTTTTTTTCAAAAAATATTAACATCCGAAAATAGTTCTCGTGTGGGAAATTCAAACAGCAGACAGGTGCGAGGCGCGCGGCGTCTGCGATACGCATGGAGCTAGGAGCTGCGGGGAGCGGTACACTGAACTGTTTTTATGAAAAACGTGCTTCCATATACAGGGTGACTAGAAATTCGAAATCTATTCATTGAAAGGGGTTATACTATACTATAGGTTATTTGGAACAATTTAACTCCCATCAACTGGGGGTCGGAAATGAGCGGTTTCCGAGATATCGGGGTTTTAAGATTTTTTTATAATTGCTGACTTATAATCGAAAAAAAAAAGTTGTAAAAAAATATCCTTATTAATAATTTCAAATAAAAATATCGGCCCAAAATTCTCAATATCTCAGAAATGATACATGCACGGAGAGAGATGCAGTGGGGCTATTATTTTCAATACCGGCCCCACACGGTCTCCATTAGAAATTATCGCAAAAATAGCGATAACAGCACTGCAGCTCTGTCTCACTAGACGCATTGAGAAGCCCGTTGGAGCGAGTGAGACGGATCATAAGAAGTAGCGATGAATTGCTAATAGAGATTAGTCCCGCTGAACGCTATCAGCCGTCCCTATACCTGCATACGAAGACGCCGATGCCGACTAGCCATTAGCCATGCATCTCTCACCTTGGCACGGTTCTTCCACCGAGTCATGCAGCAGGTGGGTCTGCGTGACTTACTTGCTGCTTCTTCGCACCCTGATTGTCGGGACACAGCGCGTGATGTGTAGGTTTTTTGACGTGATAACGTCTTATAAATTGATGAACACCGGCTGCACGCACGAAAAAGTGTCAAGTTCCATCTGAGCCTGTGTGTGCAAGCGAGAGCGCGTAACAAGCGATAGAGAGGCACAATCGGCCCAAGTGACAGTGTTGCCAAACGTACGGTAATTGCCGTATCGTACGGTAATCGAGGCTATAAATCGACAAATGTACGGCGTACGGCAGCGATATGGGTGCCGTACGATAAAATACGGTAATTCTTATAGCTGTGTTTCTTTATGATTATGACGTTATCACGTAAAACTATCGTCCGTAAACCGACCTTACAGACAACCAATTTTTTTATATGGAAACTGATACGGTTGACTATATCACCTACCACATCCATGATGTCAACCCATAACACCTTGGTGAACTAGGTGCCATGTTAGTGGTTCCCTTCGGTCGTGCCGGCTACACTGAACTAGACGGAAAGCACGAATTATTTAAATAGTCGTTTCAACCGACCTTTTATTCAGTCATGTGGTACCAACCCGGGCGCGTTAAACCCTACCACCATGGTCAGCCTGCAACGGTCGAGCGGTCACCCATCCATTCACTGACCGCACCACTGAGCTACCAATGCTGACAAATATTTCATGTCAATATATTTCCTCCATTCAGGTGTATGTATGTAGGTTCTAATAGAGAGCAGGCTAGCCGGATCAACTTTGCGAATACTGTGAATGAGAAAATTAAATTGCAATTAAGTGAGCTAGGTACCTCCTTCGAGGTTCGTAGCTCCACTAACGCGGAGCGGCAAGCGGCAAATATTTCAAACCAGCTCGCCGCAAGGTCGGGAATATTTTGAAAAGTTCCTCTTTCCGAGCTCCTCATGTTATCTAGGGCACACCTACCTCTATTCCAAGTTTTGCACGACTAAGCCCCGAAATTGCGCCAACACAGATGCGGCGTCAAGCCGTGCGACTAGTGGGTTACCCCGATGTGTCCCCCGATCTAGAACCACTGCAACTTCGTAGGAATGTCGGCGCTCAAAGTATGTTCTATCGCTTATTCCATGGTGAGTGCTCGGAGGAGCTGTTTGACGTGATAGCGATTGAGAAAACGTCGAACGAACTCCCTGTCCATATATTTCCTCCCAAGTAAAACCTGGAAGGCGCATGAAAAGATTCTTGTCATTCGATCATGGCATTCGAAATCCCGTGCGTCACACAATGTCCATGGACATCGTTAGACATCTGTTCGTAGGTGTAACGATCTTGCGTGTCGCGTTTTCCGTAAAATACTCGTGTATTCGTTTATGAGATAACGTCTCTCAAAAATATATACCTAGAGAAAAAATACAAAATCAATTCTGCAGAGTGTAGCGATCGTCATGCGCAGATGAATACGGTCGACCGATGGATGGTTTGCTGAATGCAAGGAGAGGCTGTCAGAAAAGTTTTGCAAGGCACACGGCTGCGAAATTTACTGATAATATAAGGAAATTTCACGGCACGGAGGCCTAAGGAAGTGAGGCCTCAGCACCGCCGGTACATATTCCCAAGCCAAGCCACCCGTGGCCCGCTCACTTCGCCTAGCTCAGTGCAGGTACCCCATAGTTATTGTGCTCAAGCTTGTTTCTGCTTGCCGTATTCTCGCCTCATCACTGATCATGCCTAATGTTGCATGATTATATTATATATCATTCCTCATCGATCGTCAGTCATCAATCAGTGTAATTATCACCGGGCATGGTCTTTATTTAATGTTAAGCTCATCTCATGCCACCTCATTAGTCAAGCTAAATATAGCTACTAGTCAGTCAGTCAGCGTGTAAGCGTCCACTGCTGGACATACGCCTCTCCAATTTTCTTCCATTCCTCTCGGCCTTCAGCGATACGGAACACTGCTTTCCGCCGACGTACTTGATGTCGTCGTCCCACCTAGCGGGTGATCCCACACTCCGTTTTCCTGTCCACGACCGCCAATGTAGGTCACGGTTACTCCGACGGTCATCGTATCTTCGGCTAACGTATTAGGTACTAGGTATTTCTAGCTGTGATTGTCGCGATAGAACACCCCGAGGTGTTTTAGTCACTAAGGCTTTTAGTTAGTAAGCAATCACCATGGGTTTCCCATTAGAATATAGTTACTTTTAATGTTATGTAGTGGTATCTAGCGAAATAGATTACAGTTTCTGAACGAAACCGTCTGTTTGATTTACCTCTCCCTCACCTGGCTCCCCAAGGTAGCCGAACCAGGCATTTCAAGAGTTAAAGACTGTAGTGAAATTTATGTATGAACATAGGAATCGTGAAACATTCGCGCTGTGATGTTTGCAACGTACTTGGAATCGAACTACTGACTAGGTCTATGGGTACTCCGCATTGCTGGCGAAACTATCCATTGAGGAAGGACTTTAAGGAGAACTTTGTGAAAACATGTCACTACCTTATAAACTGGTGAATATCTCAGTTAGGGGCTGCGGAAGAAAATTATACAGACTCATTTGCGCGGGTGTTTCGTAGGAAATTAATTTTAATTAACTAATTAAGAACTTTACCGTGTGGGGCCGGTACTTAAAAAGAATATCCCCACTGCATCTCTCCCCATGCATGTCGTAAAAGGCGACTAAGGGATAAGGACAAGATACCGTGCTAAAGGGCGACAGGCCCGCCACCTCTCACCTTGGCACGGTACTTCCACCGAGTCATGCAGCAGGTGGGTCCTCGTGCCTTACTTGCTGCTTGATCGATTAAATCTTGTTCGAATACTTTGCGAAACGTGGTGGTTGGTGTTGTGCTGTAATTGACCAGAGCTCTTGCAGCACAACACCGATTACTCTGCTTACCCCGATTGTCGGGATTGAGCATGTATGTATGTATGTATATGTATGTATTAAGAACTTAATTTTTTCAAAAAGTGGCTTGGGGTTGATTTAATGATACAATCTAATACTACATACACTACATGATTCTTATAATCAATAATATAATATAAGTCGTTCTTAGAAATGTTGTGTGTAACCTTGCGATGGACCAGCATAACATTTTAGGCAAATCTTGGCACACTCGAGCACTCTCTTAGTTTCAAGGTTCCACCGAAACGGATTTCAGTTTCGGAGAACTTCTCAAAGTTCTTCGAAGCTTCGGTTTCTGGTGGCTTCCGCGGCTTGCCTTACATTTACATAAGTAAGTACCTACTTGCAACTCTAAAAGTAAAGGTAGGTAGGTATACCTGTACCTACAACCATTAAACAAACTAGTAGCAAGAAATATTTAAATTATATTTTTATTTTTTATTTTGTTTATGTAATCCGGTATGGGTGGCTGAGTCGGATAGGCCAAAGCATATGCTCTGACCAGCCAATATAACCTCCGGGAAGGTAGGTGCCATACCGGAGACTTCCCTTTGGATTACTGGCTATACTGGAATAGAGGAGAACACAACCGAGGCTGCTATGCGGCAATCTTACATCCAGTGCGGTGGTAGCAACCCAGTCGGCTACAATTTACGTCTACCATCTAGTAAGGGAAGGGACCTAAAGTTTTAGTTTTCTACTGAACGGCGAAGCAGCAAGTGCAGGTGTGCACCTAAATTTTTTCGTAAAAAAAACTTATTGGTACAGTCCGCGGCGAGCTCCGAGGAATCGGTATTTGTGGAAATTAATTTATTTTAGAATTTATATAGAATTTTAATATGATACATTTGTATAATATTACTCGCCTAGTATAGTATAATCATCACAAAATGTAAATACCCATGAAAATTCTATACAAATTCTATAATAAATTAATTTCCACAAATACCGATTCCTCGGAGCTCGCGCGCGGACTGTCGACGCCGACCGGATTTGAATCTCGGACCTTTCGCACGAGAAGCCGACGCCCAAACCACCGACTGGTTTGGGCGCTTATTTTAGTGTTGCAAAAACTGCTTTATTCGCGATCATTGTTTTCACTTACGACATTTCTGTCCAATATACAAGAATTATTGAAATTCATATAAACTGTCGTAAATCCCATAAAATGGGAAAACAATTGCTCCATGGAAACTGACATGTTTTGACTTCATCGGCTACACAACACCCATGAAGCAAGCAACGCGGGAGATTGCTACTTCACTATACAAAGTTTCGTCAAAAACCGTCCAATGGTTTTTGCGTTATGCGCGTACAGACATAAAAGAATTTCAAAAACTGTTCTAACATGTTCAGTTTCTCATTTTAGGTCGCCCTGCCCCTGTACCGGCGTTAATCACTCGCCGATGTGAGTATGAGAAAAGATCTCACTCAACCAATCAGAAGGAGTTCGGTGAGGCATCCGGCCCGGCTATTGGTTGAAATATGCGAGTATTTGTGTGAGCGTGAGCGAGTGAGTTAACGCCGGTAGACCCCCTGGTTGGTATGTACATACTTTTTTGAATTTACGATTTTATTATATGTATAGATCAGCGGTCCCCAAAAGGTGTTGGGTTCCGCGGAAGGGTCACAGGGGTTCCGTGGGTTGCAGCCGGAAAAGGCACAAAACGCTCTTCCTAATCAAAAGCGTGTAATATGTTTTTAATTTCAAATTATATAGTCTTGCTATTCAAATCAAACATGTTGGTCAAAACAAGTTGCTGGTGGATAATCCTGGCTACTAGGTTGTGTCTATGCAGATACTCGGTGTTGGCAAGCTGCGAACAACCGGAAATCACATGTCTGAGGGACTCGCCAGGTTGGTGGCAGGCGCGGCAGATGTCAATGGTGCCGTCCTTCATTATGTGTTTCCTATAGTTGTTCGTCTTGACAACCTCTTATTATTATTATTTTATGTCTTTATTATCACATTTTCATTCTATAATATTTATATTAATTATTTATACATTTATACATATTCAATATAAAAATATACAAAATTAATACAAACATATAAAAACAAAAACGGCATTACCGCCGGCGATTAGTAACGATCCGCCAACAATTTAGTATCAAAAATTAGGTATAATAGGTCACATGTTCACAATAGCTAATTAACTTTTTTATTTGACTTGATGTTCCGCCAACAAAAGGACGATCGTTTAGGGTTCCGTAGATGTAAATAATTGTGAACCGCTTGTATAGATTATATTATTTATTAGATTTCGATCTATAATATATAGACACTACGAGTGCAAGTTTGGTCCAACGACTAATTTTAGAGATTGTACTGGAGGTCCACTTCGATCTCCTTATGCAGGTGGAGTGGCAGATCGGCCACGACGTTTGCAGGAATTTTATCTGAAATCAAAATATGTTTGTGGTTCAAAACGTGTACGACATGGTGAACAGTCACATCGACTGTCCGGAGCTGGTCGGGGAGATCTACTACAATTCAACTCAATTCAATTCAATTTATTATCTTTAGGTAACAAGGTTACACTTAGGTTCGTCAACATACAATAGTGATAGGTATAATAACAATATACAATAAGGTAGGAATTTTAATCTTTATAGTTCAACCTATGTTATGGTCCAAGCAAGAAATAGGCCATCGTCAAGTGCAATTAATCTTCAGAATAGAAAATCAATAACAATAACAGAATAAAAAATCTTAAACCTAATAATAAAATTAAGAGCTGCGCGACGACGTCGCCGTGCAGTCCGGTGGATACGGAGCTCTCCGAGATGGGGGTGGTGGTGGCCTACGTGTCTAGTACCACCACCTATCGCTCGTAGCTTGCCTCGCGTCGTCTCGGAGAGCTCCGTAGCCACGGCCTGCACCCGCCGGCGTGCTTGGAGGCTTGCCTCCCGCCGCCGTCGGTATTCCGTTTATTATTTTTACATTAATTTTGAGTATATGTGGTGTATTTTTATAATCTGTATATTTAAAATTAATGTAAATATGTGAATGTGATAATAAATGAATAATAAAGTAGCCGGCACGATCGAAGGGAAGCACTGACATGGTACCTATTTCACCCGGTGTTATGGGCTGACATCACGGATGCTGAAGGTGATGTAGCCAACCGTGTCAGTTTCCATAAATAAAGAAAAATCACGGCTGGTCAGCACGTACAATAGGCATTTTTAGTAACCTTGACCTATTTACTGTATAAAAAATACTTTTAACAATTAGGTATGTGGGAAAACAACAAGTGGATGCCTATATCTCATAGATACATAGTTAGACTCAAGATGGGTTCCGCTGATGACATTTTCAGGGTACGATATGTAGGTAATGCAATATCTCTCCTCCGTCGCACCGCTAAGGTGTGGAATTGTCTACCGACGAGTGTGTTTTCCGATATTTTCAACCTGGGAGTCTTCAAACGTCGTATTAACAAGTTGGATAGCCCTGCTATAGTTAAGAAATCTGCTGGTAACGTATAGTCACTGAGCGTGGTTTCGTTAGGTTAGGTGGATTACCCTTGGCACGAACTGGTTTCATCAAAAAGAAAAATGCCCTAATGAAGCTATCCTGATACTTCTTTGTAACAACTGACATTCGTCGGAAGTTCGAATGTATACGATTTTTTCCCAATAAAAGTTGTTAATATAAATAACGATGACACCGGTGAAGAGACAACTCCGCGAGGAAACTTTATTTTTATTTTTATGGAAACTAACGCGATTGGCTACATCACCAACAACATCCGTGATGCCAGCCCATAACACCGGGTCAACTTGGTGCCACGTCAGTGATTTCCTTCGGTCGTGCCGGCTACACTGAACTGGACGGAAAACACAAACTATTAATATAGCCGTTTCGACCGACCTTTCATTTAGTGCGGTGATATCAACCCGGGCGGGTTAAACCCTACCACCTAGTAATATAAGAAGGGAGTCAATTCCCTTAGTCGCCTTTTACGACATACACGGGGAGAGATGCAGTGGGGCTATTCTTTTAAAGTACCGGCCCCACACATAAACCTATCGGTGCCTTAATTTTAAATGTGTTACATGAATACAATGCATTGAAATAAGCGCAAGACCAGCGCTACTGCACTCTCATCTAGAGGAAGCTTCAGGACATAATACGCTGATTTTGGCTTACGAACACAATTTCGAAAATATTCTTCTCCATTATACAGGCCAGACTATTCAAACACATGTATACCAACGACTACTTACCGAAGAAGTACCAGAAAGGATTTCTCCCAAGAGTTGCAGGGTGCCTCGAACATAATTCTTTGCTGACTGAATGTCTTAGAGATGCAAGGAAGAATGAAAGACAATTAACTGCCACGTGGTTAGACTTTGAAAACGCCTTCGGTTCGGTGCGCCATGAGTTACTATTAAAGGCGCTAGAGTGGTATAATGTGCCACCTCTGATCTGTAATATAATAGCCTCCTACTACAAAAAACTTTCCTTTGTAATACAAGTAAAAGGCGAAACGGAGAAGACACCGGAAATTCGTTGCGGCATAGGACTTTTCCATGGTTGCTGCCTCTCTCCTGTCACATTTAACATTGTTATCAACATTCTAATTGATACGCTTGTCGTAAAAGAAAACAAATGGGGATACAGGTTCAAATATGGAGACACATATATGGCGGCCATCCTGGCATTTGCGGATGATATTACGCTGTTAACCCGCAATCCAAAGCAAAATCAGGCGCTTCTTAAGGTGGTAGATGACTATTGTGAATGGACCAAAGGGATGAAGATAAAACCAGCGAAGTGCTACTGTTTGAGCTTAACCAGGAAAGGTTCAAAGTTTACCTCGAGCAATCCAGGTCTAATAGTAGCCGGAAAACCAATCGCAATCGTGGCTGATGAAGCCCCTTTTAAATTCTTGGTCAAAAGGATCACCAGCAGAGGAAAGGAGCATCCTACTGATGATATTGTCCAACTTTTCGAAGAGAGCCTCCGCCAAACTGACAATCTTCCCCTCCTGGGTACACAAAAGGCATGGATTTACGATAACTACCTGACATCAAAACTTTCATGGCCATTTCTCGTCTACGACTTCACAAGGCAAAACTTCACTAAATTAGACTCTTATGTGACCAGATTCCTGAAGTCATGGTTTGGACTGGCTCACCCGGCTGACTCGTCAACGCTGTATAGATCTCACAATAACTTTGGACTGAACATTAAGAAACCGTCGATATTTTATCAAAAGGCGAGAATAGCCAAACGATGTATACTCAAAGACTCCAATGATAGCGCTATTCAAGCCTTACCGAACACATCGCTATCAGATGAACTGGAATCGAGACTCGACTTCTACAAATGATTCCAAGTTGGTACACGCACCAATAGATCTGGACTGGGCATAGAAACAGCAAAGTCAAATAAAGAAATACTGAATGGTTTTGCTCAGGAGGACATGGAACAAGGCTTCAAACTTCACGCCTTAAACCTAGAAATGCAGAATGATTGGCTAACAATGGGCGACTTCTGCATCCCTCCTGCATTGAAGTGGAAATCCATAATATACAACTGGTCCCCTGAGCTGCTTAAGTTCTACTTAAATGCATTCCAGCTTACTCTCCCCGACCCGAGTAACCTAGTTAGATGGGGGAAATCTACAAATAGACTATGCCCGTCATGTAAGGAGTTCGTAGGCACGGCGAAACATTTGTTAGGCGGATGCAAAATACTACTTGAGCGAGGCTAGTATTCCTACCGTCATGATAAAGTCCTCCAAATCATCAGAGAGGCCATCAACCTGTCAATTGCACGGACCAGGAAAGGGCAAACCAGTAACGGCTTCCAGAAGGTCAACTTTGTGAAACCTGGAGCCAATAAGCTGCCCAAAGATAGGACTAAACCTTCTTCAATATTGGGAGCAGCAAAGGATTGGGAATTTTTGATGGACACACATGAGAAGCATTACCAAATGCCTTCCAAAATCTGTACCACAGCATTAAGACCGGATATACTCATATTCTCAAAAGCGACAAAGCATGTAGTACTTGTTGAACTTACAGTTCCATGGGAAAGTAACATACCGAAGGACCACAACATCAAACTTAACAAGTACTGCAACTTAGTAGACCGGATTGTGAGAAACGGATTCAAGACTGATCTCTTCGTTGTGGAAGTCGGAGCAAGAGGACTACCAGCGAAGTCGCTCTACAGTCTCTTCAAGAATCTAGGGCTGCCAAGATCGACGCTAAACTCATATATGGAGAGAGCTTCGAAAACGTCACTGGAAGCATCCTACAGAATATGGATAGGTAGAGAGAGGGAGGTCGAGAGCGGGACTGGTGGTTTCCCCGCGTCCTAGTCAACGCAGACTAGCTGACGAGGGCTTGATGCGAGCCGAAACGTGAAGCATGCGCGGGAAATTTAGAGTGGCCACTCGCTAGTCCCGACCTCGATTAGTCCTCTACTGCCGATGGGCCCGGGTATGTTCGGTGAAGCCATCGCAAGCTTAGATCCACACCTTCCTTTTCTTGTTTTACATTTTTTATATATTCTGTATAATCTTCTGTATATTCTAAGAAAGAGGAAAATAAGCTTTATTCTACTCTAATCTACCTAAAAGTGTTTACTTTTAATAAAACGAACAAAGAGAAGAAATAAATTAAATTGTGTGGTAAGAGTATGCTCAATTACTCACTGTTGCATCGGTAGACGAGGTTCGACCAGATGATCCTCTCCTGAGAGAAGCAGAACGGTCCGAGCTGGCCGCCCTTGAGCGTGCTGTCGAAGATGTTACCCGAGTCGGCCACGACATTCTTGCCCTCGTAGATCTTAATGCGGATGAGTGAGATATTCGGCCGGTGCAGCATCCGATAGCGGTACGCCGTGTTATTCTTCCATCCCACTTTCTTTGAGTCATTCCACAGCAGCTTCACCTACAAATGCACGGTTTGATCGTCTTCACACGTCCATGTGGACCGTTTGGGTCCAATTAATTAATTATGTTTACTAAAAAGTCTTTCTGCGAGACACATTTTTTTCTAGTGCAGAAGACTCGGTTATTGCACCCCTTCGGCCGCCTACGTAACCAGAGTTTCGTAACCGGTTTCGTACAAGGCCTTTTTATTACTTGTACGTAACTAGTTACGCGATGAAGGAAATATTTTTACTTCTACGAAACCTGGTTTCGAGAGAGGCCTTTTTATTACTTGTCCGTAACTAGTTTCGATAGAGGACTGTACGATTTCATGTGATAATAAATATTTACATTTTCATTTTTAGGGTTCCGTATCCGGTACGGGACCCTATTACTAAGCCTACGCCGTCTGTCTGTCCGTCTGTCTGTCTGTCTGTCCGTCTGTCTGTCTGTCTGTCCGTCCGTCCGTCCATCCGTCTGTCTGTCTGTCCGTCCGTCCGTCTGTCCGAGGGCTGTATCTCTTGAACCGTAATAGGTAGCCCGTTGAAATTTTCACAGAAAATGTGTTATTATGGTCGATATAACAACAAATAATAAAAATAAAAAATTCACGGGGGCTCCCATAGAAGAAACCAAAAAGTGTGTAAGCGCGCCATCTACCGAATATATTATGAAGCAATTTAACTAATATGAAGCATTTCATAACACGCCATCTAGATGGCGTGAGTGGCGCTAGCCATGACATGGCGATACGGAACCCTCGGTGTGCTAGTTCGACTCGCACTTGGCCGGTTTTTTTTTCTTTCATATGGTTTCCACTGGACACCGCGCTTGCACATGGTGCTTCCCTTTGGTCGAACTTCATAGCCGTAGATAGGTAGGAAATAATGTATGGTTCCAAAAAACGTTTTAACAGTAACAAGCACAATCGATCATTTACATTAGGTGAAAAGTCGGACTTATCCCTTACAGATATTTCTTCGAGTCAAACTTTTGATGTTTGAGAGTCGATCAATATACTGAAATGTAAGTAGGTAGTAGCAAAAGACTTGAGTGTGAGAATTTGAAGATATAATATCTATCTATTTATATAAAAGAAAGTCGTGTTAGTTACAACATTTATAACGCAAGAACGGCTGAACCGATTTTTATGATCATTGATTTGTTAGATTTATCTCCGTCCCGAATAACAGGCTATTAAAATATGGGAAAAATATTTTTTTTTTCTCATACATTTAGCATGTAACGGTGTTTTTTATTACAACGCCATCTCTGATACACGACAGAAAGAAACAAACATGGCGTTGTATTAAAAAATGATGCTCTTGGTCGCAATTGCACAGTTCATCCGAAGAATGACGAATGCTTCTACTTGCGGTTGTTGCCGGTGAATGTTCGTGGGCCGGATACATTTGAATCACATCGAACTATTAATGTTGTAGTGCGCCCAACATTTTGTGCTGCATGCCAACAACTCACTTTGCTTGAAAACGATACTCATTGGGACATTATAATCACTGAAGCAATTTTTTCTGCATCTACAAGTCAGATACGCACATTATTTGCTATCATTATTTAGATTTATGCATCCCATCGAATCCACGTGAACTGTGGAACATGTAGGTACAAGGATGACATGTGAGAAGACATTTTACATTCAATTCGTGTGATGGAATCCAGATCTCGAGGTGTATGAGGAGATGCATAACCAGGCTTTGCTTTTTTAATCGAAGACATATTGTGTTACCTCATGTGCGGCAGTTTGTTAGTAAAGTTAGGAATGCCAACGCCAAATTGTGGTATGAACGACCCTTTCAATCGGGAATTGGAATGTGAACGTGAATACGATCGAGATACATTGAAAGAATCAGTTCGAACGAATGCACCACTGTTGAACCCCCCTACAGATGGAAGTGTACGATACATTAAGGCAATTGATGATGGAAATGGGGGCTTATTTTTCCTCGATGCGCCCGGTGGAACTGGGAAGACATTTCTCATGTCATTGATTTTAGCCACTATTCGTGCGAGATCCGACATTGTAGCAGTTGCTTTTTCTGGTATAACGGCCACATTGCTAAAAGGATGCCGAACGGCTCATTCAGCGTTTAAATCGCCATTAAACCTTCAAACGACTGAAGAACCAACATGCAACATTGCGAAAAACTCAGCAATGCCCAAAGTTTTGGTAGCAAGTAAAATCATTATGTGGGATGAATGCAGAATGGCGCACAAACGCGCAATAGAAGCACTCAATCGAAAGATCTAAGTAAATAAAATATAAAAACTCAGAGCAGCGTGGGAATTTACTTAGCGGCCCCCGACTCCTTTAAGTAAGTAAACCTAAATAATTTTTGACTTTTTAAGGATCGGGTTTTTTAAATTTGTAATTTAACTTTTCATATTAATACAAAACAGAAATGTAATCAGCAAATAAGTTAACATAACATATATAGACTCTGAGGCGGTACGAAGTTCGCCGGGTCGACACGGCGCCCCCTGTCGATACTAACACATCCCTTTAACTTCGCAGGTCCGGAGTCCGGAGACACCTCGCCGCCCTACAGCCGACGACCAGGACACGACCCAGTGAAGTTTCTTGCCAGTTCTTCTTCGCTGTGATAATCGAACTGGCGGACTTGTCCCTTCTAGCACCATCGTCCCGGCAGCCGCCGGTGGCGATGTCGAGGGAGGAGGCCAACCAACAATCACCGATTCGTTCGCTAATTTCTTCACATCACAGGCAGCTGCAGCAGTCGAGAGACTGAGGAATGTGCCAGCAGCAGTAGCGGCTTCGATGCCGCTCGCCCTTAGCCAGCAGTCGGTCACGGCGACCCCCCTAACTTAGGGAGGACAAAGTGACCGACCATTATACCGCCAACCAGCCGGCCACGGCGACCGCGCTATTTTATATAGAGCGGACAAAGTGACGGCAGGCCTCGCGCGGGAAACCGCGCCTAAAAGCCCCGTAACGGTGTAAAAGTCTTACGGCCGATACCTTTTTCCCAGATACAGATTCCAGATTCCAGACTCCGACTTGGCAGTACACATCAAGCAGCGAGAGAGAGAGGACCTTCGACAATAGAGGGTACGGGAAGACGGCAAGAAGAGCTGTCCCGCCGAAGCGGTCGACTGAACTGAGCTAGCAAATGCTCGGTGTATCGCCGTCCCTCTCTCTCCGCGTCGCCGCGTTGTGTGTCTAGCTCTGGTACGCCTGTCGCTCCGTCCGTGTTGCTCCGGTATCGGGTCGTCCCGCTATTCGTATAGAGCACCGGCCGCCGGCGTTTCATTTTCGTTCGTTGTTCCCTTGCCGCGTGTCGCCAACCGAGTGATCGGGCGTCATCATTTGATCCGAAGACCATCGTGTATCTACAGTCCACTGCTTTCCGAGCATCGTCCGTAACAGAACCTGGCACCTAGTACATGATGAACATCGAGCTTTAGACTCTTTCTAAAGCCAGTGTAGTTTCGTCCCTGTCGCACAAAGACGTGCGAGTTCGTGCGACAAGGGCGATGCTCTGCAACCGAATTTCCTCTTTCTAAGGCTCGATTTTCATTATTTACTGCCTGGTACAGTACATATGTACTTGTCCCTCGGGTATGACAAAAACTGAATTTTTGGTTTTCACTTCACACTGTCGGAGATAATATAGTTGTATGACGTGTTTTTTTAACAAGAGAAGCGATTTGCCATGTCGGATAAAGTGTGGAATTAATAACATAGTACGATATTCTAGCAATACAAAGAGGAGATACCTGGTCGGGGGTGGACTTAGTGTTCCAGAGACTGTTGCGCAGGGTCTGGCCTGGGCCGGTGGTGGAGGTGACCAGCTTGAGGTGGATGCCGGTCTCGGCGAATGCGCTGAATGGCAACGGCTCCCAGTACCTCTGCTCGAGTCCCTTCCACATCACGACGTAGAACCGCCGGTTGCTCTGGTAGCTAGCACACAACACGGCACGGGGCACAAGCTGTCTCATTTTGCTTAGATTCGGCTCTCTGTCTGTTTGCAATCCTTCGGTAAAACTGGGACACGATTCGGTTTCGTCAAGCGAATGATTACGACGGATTCCGAACAAAAATAAAAGTAAATTTCTTCGAGCCGGCCGAATAGATCAACAACATTATGATATTAAAATAAATTCACGTGGTTGCGCCGACACGGCCGACCGCCCTCCGCGCATCCCTCTCGTGCGCGTTGGGTCGGCCGCCACTCGAAGTAGGAAACAGTCTCCTCTTGGTGAATATACAGACAACACGTAGGTATCACGGCATTTTATTTATGCCACCTAAGCTAAGTCCCACATACATAGTACCAACGCAACGGTACATGGAATATCAGTTCATGATGTTACATATATATGATATGATATACGTACATACATACAAACATACATACATACATACATACAAACTCGTACACATATACACCTTCACACTGTATCCTGACAGTTGGGTAAGTAGAGTAATCGGTGTTGTGCTGCAAGAACTCAGGTACATTACAGCGAAACACTGACCACCGCATATAGCAAAGTATCAGGACCAGATAACTATCTACGAGATCTACAACGGGAAGAGATTATCTGGGACCATATAAGTGTTGGGTTGTTGGGACCTATTCTTTTGAAGTTCTACCTACCGAACCTTACACGGTGGCTATGATGACGATTTCTATTTTATTTTTATTTTTTACTAAGGGGAAAAAAACCGACAATATGAACGTTATTCCTTTCGCCTGAAATATTTTGAAGAATTCCCAGGACCAAATTCGAACATATCGGCAGAATTCGTGACAGGCTGAACCAGCACCCAAATGGGAGCCGTGAGTTTTGTTCTCTAGCCAAATCTGTCGAATCGAATTTCTGCCGCTCCTCACTTCCACCTCTACAGTGTCCTGGGGACTCACTGTTCCCACCAACTACAGTCTCGGGTCCTTCAAGCGAGGCGTGAATGGACACCTGTCAGGCCGGCATGGCCTTCGCAACCCCCGCATGCGACCGAATCTCAACGGGCGTCGCTAGATGCCTACTAACCTTTGCTAAAATCCATTCTCCAGCACTGCGCCAAGGCCGTACCTACTGGGTACTGGCATAGGCGATAGTAACAGAACTGACCTGAATATGAATCCTATAAAGTCGTCGTCGTCGTCGTCCGAGTCGACGAATAACGTGCCCTCGAAGTCGACCCCTCCGAACCTGTCGCCGCTTACCATGAGGCCGGGGTCCGAGTTCAACATCTGCACAATCTCTAACCCCTGGTTCGTCATCATCCAGTTCGGCGGCATCTGCGACTTTCCATACGGGTCTAGCTCTATTCTCACGGAGCTCCTGCGCAGTAAAGAAATTCATCTTAGAGCATTTAGCATTTATCTTCTTATTCATCTAGGCCCAGCAAACATAAGTCATATTACGGGTTCATCCTACCATTTATTTCCAATCACAAAGCCACCATACCATCCATCCATATCTAGTCTGTGATGTTATAGATACTATGGATAATTCATAACTCTACTTCGGGCCCACAATGTATACTTGAGTGTCATCAAAATTTCCAAAATGTCTAATGCTTCTTGCGAGAGTATATAAGTATAATAGGTTAGGTTAGGTTAGGTTAGCCTAGGTTTACTTAGAATTGCCAGTTATGGCAAGAACACTGCACGTAATCACGTAACTACGCGGTGATGTACCGAACCATGGCAGGCTATACAAATGCCCCTGTGGTCGTGCAAGAAGTCCAGCCATTTCGCAAAAGAGTTGTATTTATGATCATGTAAGTATGTGTGCAGGTACTGACCGGAAGTCTGTGGTGTGTTTGAAGGAATTGCTGGGGCAGTTGTCGAAGGCGTTGGTGACGTTGTCGCCATCGTAGTCGTCGACGCAGACGTCGCCGATGCCGTCCACTGCGGTCACCGCAAACGTTTACATTGCATTTTTACACGCATAAATAAAATTGCATCGTGTATTTAAAGTTTGCCAAACATAGAAAAAAAGTCGCCAAGTGCGAGTTGGACTCGCGCACCGAGGGTTCCGTACCATCACACAATATATTTGTATTATGTATGTACAAAAATAATTGTGTTTTAGAAAATCACGAAACGCCTAAATAAAAAATGCACCGATGGTTTGACTGTCAGACATTCGTGTAGTTGAAATATACAAAAATATACCTAATATACAACTACACAATAATTTTCGGATTTTTCCTTTACCTTGCTTCTTGCCAAATTTCATTTCTCTAGATCATCGGTAAATAGTAATACGTACCCTATAGGTAATGATTTCATTTGAGTGAGTTTGCAAGTATTAAAAATTGCAAGTATTAAAAGCCGTATCTTTTCATTGCGTTGATTTAGAAGCTTGCATTTTGTACGCCTTAAAGATATCGTAGATCTTAGTATTTCATATTAATTATTAATCGACACATTAATCGATTTGATATCTGGATCCATTCCTGAGGAAAAGGGTCCTTGACATACAAAACAAACAAAAAAATTTTTAATGTCATATAATTACAAATTTACGATTTCCGGATTTTTCCCTTTACTTGTGTTGTGAGACCTTGCTTCTTACTAAATTTAATGATTCTAGGTTAACGGGAAATACTCTATAGGTGTTTGATTTGATTTGCCAGTAGCAAAACATCTGACTTAAATGGCCGTATCTAGTCATTGCGTTGACATAGAAGCTTAATTGTTTTACACCTCTGAGGAAACGTAGACCTTAGTATTTGATATTAATTTCAACTTGATACCCCTACCTACCTGTTCCTGAGAAAAAGGGTCTTGACAGACCGACAGACAGCCAGCCAGCCAGACGGACAGCAAAGTGATCATAATATAAGGGTTCCGTTTTTTCCTCCTTTGAGGTACGGAACCCTAAAAATGGTCCAGGAACAGTCCCATGGGATGAGAAGAAGCGAAACTAGCACGTACTATCGCTGTCCTCCTGCCACGGGTTGTATATGAGGGGACAGTTGTCGTTCTCATCGAGGATGTGGTCGTTGTCGTCGTCGGGGTCGCAGACGTCACCGATTTCGTCCCCGTCCGTATCTAACTGGTCGCTGTTCGCTATGCTCACGCAGTTGTCCGTGCTGTCCGGGATGCCGTCACTGCGAGCGAATTGAGTCTTGAGTTATCATTACATATTTATAATAAAACTACTTGTTTATGAAATAAGTAGCTTTGATCCAGACTCGGATACAGGTTACATATGCCGGCTACTGCTGCGATGCTCATTTTTGTTGTGTGTATGTGTGTCCTTGTCCTGTCCTGTCCTGTGTTACCTGTCCTCGTCGACGCCGGTGTCACAAGCGTCGCCGATTCCGTTCTGGTTGGAGTCCTCCTGACGGGGGTTCGCGATGCGCCAGCAGTTGTCGCATGCGTCGCCTACGCCGTCCCCATCCGTGTCCGTCTGTTGCGGGTTGTATATCAGCGGGCAGTTATCCTGCTTGTTAATTATACCTGCGTACCAATATAATACCTATTAAGCAAATTGCCTCCCATGTTTGACCCGTCGGCCTTATCAATTGAATCAGATACGTATCAATCGTTCTTGTGTCGCACCGCAAAGGTGTGGAACGGGCTTCCGGGGAATATCTTTCCCCACTCCTACAATTCACGGATCTTCAAATCGCGGGTTAATAGCCTTTTCCCAGCGACATTAGTCCGCCTCCAAGCCGGACTGGCACCTCCTCGGAGGTGAAAATGACTGCGCCTGTAGCTTAGAACTCGGGCACAGTCACCCAGTTCGGAAGCTACAAAAAAAGGCATCGCCACGCTTGGTGTTATCGTTACGTCACAGTACAGGGATACGGGCGAGAGAGAAGAGAGAAGGCGCGGTAAATACCGTCGTTGTCCATGTCGGGGTCGCAGGCGTCACCGAGGCCGTCGCCGTCGGCGTCCTCCTGGCCGGGGTTGGAGACGCGTAGACAGTTGTCGCAGAAGTCGCCGATCTTGTCGCCGTCCGAGTCCAGCTGGTCCGGGTTATACTTGAGCCAGCAGTTGTCCTGTACGACAATACACAAGGCTCTAACCTCCAGTCACAGTATACAGTTCAGTCCGAACAAAACAAATTTGAAAAACATCACCGACAAGTGGAAACATTTATTATGACATATGCTATGGCGTCGGAGGCCCTCAGGCTTTGTCTGGGGCTCCGACCTCGAGCTCAGCTTCCCATTTCAGATGCATTAACAATAGTGAACTTACACGCTCGTTGGGAATTTTGTCATTGTCGGCGTCGTTGTCGCATGCGTCGCCGAGGCCGTCACGATCGGCGTCCTCCTGGCCGGAGTTGGAGATTGTGAGGCAGTTGTCGACGCGGCAGTGCAGTTCGAAGCAAGGCAGCGACTTATCCGGCCACCCATCCAGGTCGGAGTCCGGTCCACACAACGTGCCGTTACCCGCCCACCCCAACTGCCCCAAACATTGTATTGCTCAATTTTCGCCTTGTAGAGACTCCACCTGGTTGAAACTCAAATCATAGCAATGCGGGGTAGATCAATAGTGCAGGGGTTCCCAAACTCTGCGGGGCTGCGCCCTGAGGCGCCGCAGCTAGCCCTTAGGTGCCCCGCGAGGTGTTCCTGTGCACTGGGGACTTTACTCGGAATTTGAACTTCTCGCGGCGACACGGGGTCGGTACAGATTCGCTTCGACACAGACCTTCCGTCCAACATTTCTTTGGATCATTACTGACCTAAAATTATTAAATACATTTCTGCCCAGTTTGAGTAGGGCGCCGCCCGTGAAAATAATCTGACTCCCTAAGGGAGCCGCGTACTAAAAAACTTTGGCAAACCCTGCAATAGTGTAAAAAATTATGAAATCGGTATTGTGTGCATCGCACCACGTTTAACAAAGTAATTATTAGGACAAGACATGTAACTATCAAGCAGTTAGAAAGTTTTTTTTTATGGAAACTGACACGGTTGGCTACTTCACTAACAACATCCGTGATGTCAGCTCATAACACCGGGTGAACTAGATGCCATGTTAGTGCTTCCCTTCGACCGTGCCGGCCACACTGAACTGGACGGAAAACACAAACTATTTAACTGCGTCGTTTCGACCGACGTTTCATTCAATGCGGTGGTACCATCCCTGGCGGGTTGAACCCCACCACCTAGTAAGGTAGGAAGGGAAGGGACCTACAGTTTTACTTGGAATCCGAACCACGGTCAGCCTCCTCGATGTTGGCTCCTGGATGAGGCTCGATGCGCCCAGCATTGCTTAACAATCAATAGCAATAGTCGACCGTCTGCACCACTGAGCTATCGAGGCTGACAAAAAATAGTAAGTAAGGCACGAAGACTTATCTAGGCACTGCATATACGGTAAAAGAACCGTGCCAAGGTGAGAGGTTGCTACCCCGTCGCATTTTAGTACGGAATCGCACTTATACCCTAATCTCCTTTTATGACATGCATGGGGAAAGATGCAGTGGACCCACACGGCACAGAAAGTGCCTATATTAAATGACCAAATATGATTGGCACGACATGCCTATTGGCGTAGAGGACCGACTTCATGAGTGTATCTAAGGAGTATGTAGCCGGCCAGCCAGCCAGCCATGCATAGACGGTAGAAACTAACGTCGCAGACGCAGATATTGCCGTAGCCGCAGACGGCGTTGTAGCGGTGACACTCGACGGGGTCGCAGCCGAGCAGCTTCGCCGGCGCGCCACCCGGCCCCTTCGCCGGCGCGCCGCCCGGCCCCTTCGCCGGCGCGCCGCCCGGCCCCTTCGCCGGCGCGCCGCCCGGCCCCTCCGTCGGGCCGCCGCCCGGCCCCTTCGCCGGGGCGCCGTCTCCCCCGCAGGTCACACACGTGTCCGTACCCTGCCGGAGCGCACACTACGCGTTAGCTCGCTGACGAGAATAACTCTCAGATGCAACTCGCACAAAATGAAATGAAATGAAATGTATTTTTATTTGTCTCGTTCAATACAATATCGATGGTTAAGTGCACAACAGTAAAAAGTCCACTTTATGTCAAAAATCACTTTTTTGCACCAAATAAGTCCATTTAGTATGCTCCACCTATTGGACATTAATAGAAAGTCCCTGGATATTTTTTTATGCCTCAATAAGTTCAATTTATTCTCGTAAATTAGTGCCTTTTTTTAAATCTACCTTTAAAAAAACCGATACTTCTATACAAACTTTCACCCCCCGTTTCCCCCTCTTAAAATGTGAAAATCCAAAAATCCTGAAAAAAGTCATTATTTATTTATGATGAGTAGCTATAATTATGATTTTCAAGTTCCTACCTTTAAAAACACCGATACTTCTATACAAACTTTCACCCCCCCCCCCCCCCCCATTTCAAAATTTCAGCTTTCTAGACTTAGTTGTTTTAGATAGAGAAAAGAAGATAGAGATTAAATTATCCTCCCTTCCCCTCCTCCGTGGACACCTCGCCCCTACCTCAACCCCCCTCTTCAAAGCCACCGCCAGTATGAATAAAATTATTTAAAATCATTTAAATTTCTAAGATCTAATTTTGAAATCATCCCTTATTTTAATTTAAGGGTGATTTAACAAAAACGCTGGAACAGGTAATTCTTAATTTCATACCAAAAGCCTAAATATGAATTATCATATCCCTAACTTGAGAATTGATGGGTTCCCCATACAAACTTTAATCCCCTATTTCACCCCCTTAAGGGCTGTTTTTTGAGACAAAAGGTAGCCTATGTTCTTCCTCAGGATCCAATTCATCTCCGTGCAATACTTTATCGAAATCTGTTCAGCGGTTTAGGCGTGAAAAGGTAACAGACAGACAGAGTTACTTTCGAATTCATAATATTAGTATGGAGTATGGATTTTATAATTAAAAAACTTTTAGAGTGGACAAATAAAGAAAGTCCCGATATTGTATTTTTGTACATGAGCAGTGTATTATTTTTCAGGTGGACATTTACAAAATGTCCTGACATTCTATAAATTGTGTTTTACATAAAATAATTTTGTTATGGACAAATATAAAAAGTCAGGACATAACATAATTGTGCATTAGTAAACCAACATTCTTTGCACAACAATTGTAGCATGTGGCCACTTCCTATATTTGTCCACTAAGAGAAAAGAATTTTAAATATGAAAACATAATATGTGGGACATGATATATTTGCGCAAATACGATTTTAAAAAAGGCACTAATTTACGAGAATAAATGGAACTTATTGAGGCATAAAAAAATATCCAGGGACTTTCTATTAATGTCCAATAGGTGGAGCATACTAAATGGACTTATTTGGTGCAAAAAAGTGATTTTTGACATAAAGTGGACTTTTTACTATTGTGCACTTAACCATCGATATGGTATTGAACGAGACAAATAAAAATACATTTCATTTCATTTCATTTTGTGCGAGTTGCATCTGAGAGTTATTCTCGTCAGCGAGCTAACGCGTAGTGTGCGCTCCGGCAGGGTTCGCACACGTGTGTGACCTGCGAGGGAGATGGCGGCCCGGCGAAGGGGCCGGGCGGCGGCCCGACGGAGGGGCCGGGCGGGGGCCCGACGGAGGGGCCGGGCCGCCGTCTCCCCCGCAGGTCACACACGTGTGCGAACCCTGCCGGAGCGCACACTACGCGTTAGCTCGCTGACGAGAATAACTCTCAGATGCAACTCGCACAAAATGAAATGAAATGAAATGTATTTTTATTTGTCTCGTTCAATACCATATCGATGATTAAGTGCACAATAGTAAAAAGTCCACTTTATGTCAAAAATCACTTTTTTGCACCAAATAAGTCCATTTAGTATGCTCCACCTATTGGACATTAATAGAAAGTCCCTGGATATTTTTGTATCCCTCAATAAGTTCAATTTATTCTCGTAAATTAGTGCCTTTTTTTAAATCGTATTTGCGCAAATATATCATGGCCCACATATTATGTTTTCATATTTAAAATTCTTTTCTCTTAGTGGACAAATATAGGAAGTGGCCACATGCTACAATTGTTGTGCAAAGAATGTTAGTTTACTAATGCACAATTACGTTATGTCCTGACTTTTCATATTTGTCCATAACAAAATTATTTTACGTAAAACACAATTTATAGAATGTCAGGACATTTTGTAAATGTTCACCTGAAAAATAATACACTGCTCATGTACAAAAATACAATATCGGGACTTTCTTTATTTGTCCACTCTAAAAGTTTTTTAATTATAAAATCCATACTCCATACTAATATTATAAATTCGAAAGTAACTCTGTCTGTCTGTTACCTTTTCACGCCTAAACCGCTGAACAGATTTCGATAAAATATTGCACGGAGATGAATTGGATCCTGAGGAAGAACATAGGCTACCTTTTGTCTCAAAAAACAGCCCTTAAGGGGGTGAAATAGGGGATTAAAGTTTGTATGGGGAACCCATCAATTCTCAAGTTAGGGATATGATAATTCATATTTAGGCTTTTGGTATGAAATTAAGAATTACCTGTTTCAGCGTTTTTGTTAAATCGCCCTTAAATTAAAATAAGGGATGATTTCAAAAGTAGATTTTAGAAATTTAAATGATTTTAAATAATTTTATTCATACTGGCGGTGGCTTTGAAGAGGGGGGTTGAGGTAGGGGGGAGGTGTCCACGGAGGAGGGGAAGGGAGGATAATTTAATCTCTATCTTCTTTTCTCTATCTAAAACAACTAAGTCTAGATAGCTGAAATTTTGAAATGGGGGGGGGTGAAAGTTTGTATAGAAGTATCGGTGTTTTTAAAGGTAGGAACTTGAAAATCATAATTATAGCTACTCATCATAAATAAATAATGACTTTTTTCAGGATTTTTGGATTTTCACATTTTAAGAGGGGGAAACGGGGGGTGAAAGTTTGTATAGAAGTATCAGTTTTTTTAAAGGTAGGAACTTGAAAATCATAATTATAGCTACTCATCATAAATGTATAATGACGTGTTTCCGGATTTTTGGATTTTCACATTTTAAGAGGGGGAAACGGGGGGTTAAAAATTTTATAGGACTATCGGTTTTTTTAAAGGTAGGAACTTGAAAATCATAATTATAGCTACTCATCATAAATATATAATGACGTGTTTCCGGATTTTAGGATTTTCACATTTTAAGAGGGGGAAACGGGGGGTTAAAAATTTTATAGGAGTATCGGTTTTTTTAAAGGTAGGAACTTGAAAATCATAATTCTAGCTACTCATCACAAATAAATAATTAAGTGTTTCAGGGTTTTTGGATTTCACATCTAAAGGGGTGGGGGGGGGGGGTCGATTTGGGGTGACAGTGGTCTTGCCCTTAGTTACGTTCTTTCGTTACTTAGTTACTTACTTTCATCGAGAAGATTATTCCTCATTCTGAACGCAGCTTGGCCTTCGGCCTCACCCATAGTTTATACTTACTTTCAGCATGAAGGTTTATAGTCTTCCTAAACGCAGCTCGGCCTTCGGCCTCGCTCTCAGTTATTTACTTTCTTCGAGAAGGTTTATGGCCTTCCTGAACGTAGCTCGGCCTCGGACTCGTAGCTAGTAGTAGTAGCTCGGCCTTCGGACTCGCCCTCAGTCACTTTCTTCGAAGAAGTTTATCGTCGTCCTGAACGCAGCTCGGCCTTCGGCCTCGCCCTTTGTTACATACTTTCTTCGAGAAGTTTTATGGTATTCCTGAACGCAGCTCGGCCTTCGGCCTCGCCCTTTGTTACTTACTTTCTTTGAAAAGGTTATCCTCTTCCTGAACGCAGCTCGGCCTTCGGCCTAGACCATAGTTACTTACTGTCTTCGAGAAGGTTTATCGTTTTCCTGAACGCAGCTCGGCCTTCGGCCTCGTCCTCTGTTACTTACTTTCTTCGAAAAGGTTACCCTCATCCTGAACGCAGCTCGGCCTTCGGCCTCGCCCATAGTTACTTACTGTCTTCGAGAAGGTTTATCGTTTTCCTGAACGCAGCTCGGCCTTCGGCCTCGCCCTCTGTTACTTACTTTCTCCGAAAAGGTTACCCTCATCCTGAGCTGGCGGTCGTTGACGCGTGCGAATCAAGGCCGCACGCGCCAGCTGTTCGCGCATATGAGATGCACGTAAATGTAATTTGTTTTCATTTATTAATAACTCTGCAAGTACTGGACCGATTTTGTTGAAATTTTCAGGGTGTATTAGTATGCATGCATGGGCACTACTATGTGGCATGGCCAGCAAAAAATATAACTTTAGGTACGTAAAGTAAAATTAACCTCATAAACGTGATCTATTTCAGATATAGAACCTACCATTTAAGGGACTTCACTTAATAAAAAATGACCTTATATATACATACATACATACGTACATACATACATACATACATACATACATACATAAATACATATATACATACATACATACCGGTTAAACACATAACTCTCCTTTTCGCTTCGCCGTAGTCGGGTAAAAATAAGAATCTTTTCGCTAATAGTGCGCGCATACTACACTACGTACATATAATAAACATACGATCAAAATAACTTAAATCAAATAGGAACTCCATTAAGTAAATATCCGCTAACATCGACTTGCAACAACACTTTACATAGGTTTGCACCTAAAATTTATCAAATAGATACCTACCTAACGAAGTAAACCTACATAATATTATGAATCGAATTAAATAAGATACTCTGGCTCCAGACAATGCATACACCACGTGGCATACACACACCGCGCTCCGCCAGACCGCACCCCGCGCCTCCGCCCCCGCCGCCAGCACCGGCAGCTAGCCGCCATAAACCGCCGTCGCTGCGCCGCTTTTATTTCGATTCGATTTGTATGGGAGCCACATCTTAGCGTAGCCGGTAGTGAATTTTAGTTAGCCTATCCTGTGTCCCGTATAGTAAAATGGGCTTGTACTAAGTTTCATCAAATTCGGATGATGGCTTTAAGAGTTATGGAGGAACATACATACATACATACAGAAAAGATTTTTAAAAATCGTCAGTATCTTATCGTTTAGTTTAATCGTTTAGTATCTTAAATAGAGGCTACAAACTGAATATTTCCTAAAACAAAGTAACTTACTCCATGACCATCCCTTACATATTTATTACTAGCTTTTGCCCGCGGCTTCGCTCGCGTGAAATTCGTATTTCAAAGGAAGAACTAAGGGCGAGCTGGGTTCAGGCTAGTAACTAAGGGCGAGCTGGATTCAGGTAAACGATAAACCGTCTCGAAGAAAGTGAGTAACTTTTTGAGGCCGAAGGCGGAGTTGCGTTCAGGAAGACGATAAACCTTCTCGAAGACAGTAAGTAACTATGGGCGAGGCCGAAGGCCGAGCTGCGTTCAGGATAAGGGTAACCTTTTCGAAGAAAGTAAGTGACAGAGGGCGAGGCCGAAGGCCGAGCTACGTTCAGGAAAACGATAAACCTTCTCGAAGACAGTAAGTAACTATGGGCGAGGCCGCAGGCCGAGCTGCGTTCAGGATGGGATAACCTTTTCGAAGAAAGTAAGTAACAGAGGGCGAGGCCGAAGGCCGAGCTGCGTTCAGGAAGAGGATAACCTTTTCAAAGAAAGTAAGTAACAGAGGGTGAGGCCGAAGGCCGAGCTGCGTTCAGGAATACCATAAAACTTCTCGAAGAAAGTAAGTAACAAAGGGCAAGGCCAAAGGCCGAGCTGCGTTCAGGAAGACCATAAACCTTTTCGAAGACAGTACCTAAGTAACTATTGGCGAGGCCGAAGGCCGAGCTGCGTTCAGGAAGAGGATAACCGAAGAAAGTAACAGAGGGCGAGGCCGAAGGCCGAGCTGCGTTCAGGAAGACCATAAACCTTCTCAGAGAAAGTAAGCTACAGAGGGCGAGGCCGAAAGCCGAGCTGCGTTCAGGAAGACGATAAACCTTTTCGAAGACAGTAAGTAACTATGGGCGAGGCCGAAGGCCGAGCTGCTTTCAGGAAGAGGATAAACCATCTTTAAGAAAGTAAGTAAAAAAGGGCGAGGCCGAAGGCCGAGCTGCGTTCAAGAAGAGTATAACCTTTTCGAAGAATGTAAGTAACAGAGAGCGAGTCCGAAGGCCGAGCTGCGTACAGGAAGACCATAAATCTTCTTGAAAAAAGTAACTTCTTTGTTACTTACTTTCTCCATAGTTACTTACTGTCTTCGAGAAGGTTTATCCTCTTCCTGAACGCAGCTCGGCCTTCGGCCTCGCCCTTTGTTACTTGGTTTCTTCGAGAAGGTTTAGGATCTTCCTGAACGCAGCTCGGCCTTCGGCCTCGCCTTTTGTTACTTACTTTCTTCGAGAAGGTTTATAGTCTTCCCGAACGCAGCTCGGTCTTCGGCCTCGCCATTAGTTACTTACTTTCTTTGAGTACGTTTATCGTCTTCCTGAACGCAACTCATTCACAAACTTTCGCGTTTATAATATTAGTAGGATGTATTTTGGGTAGGTTCGGAGTGAGGCCTGATTTTAGAAATTATTCCCAATTATCTGATGCATGCAAGCAAATCCGAAAGCAACAGCTAACAATATATAAATTTTTGAAATGTGTTAATTAAGCCCTTTCATTTGATCCCAAAGAAAAAAATTTTTTTAGGTCACGACATGACTTTATGTCCTTTAGAGGGCGCCATATACAATTTTATAGTCACATAGCCTCTATCCAGCGTCAAGACGCATCCAACGATACCTCATTTGTCAAATTATGATAAGTAGTTTCGAAGTTAGTATGAGGGAACAGATGAACATACATACATACATACATACATACATACATACATACATACATACATACATACATACATACATACATACATACATACATACATACATACATACATACATACATACATACATACATACATACATACATACATACATACATACATACATAAATACATACATACATACATACATACCGGTCAAACACAACTCTCCTTTTCGCTTCGCCTTAGTTGGGTAAAAATAAAGAATCTTTTCGCTAATAGTGCGCGCATACTACACTACGTGCAATATAATAAACATACGATCAAATAACTTAAATCAAATAGGATCTCCAGTTAAGTAAATATCCGCTAACATCGACTTGCATCGGCCAGACCGCACCCCGCGCCGCGCGCGCGCCCCGCGCGCCTCCGCCTCCGCCGCCAGCCTCCGCTAGCTAGCCGCCACAAACCGCCGCCGCCGCGGCGCGCCGCTTTTATTTCGATTCGATTTATATGGGAGCCACATCTTAGCGTAGCCGGAAGTGAATTTTAGTTAGCCTATCCTGTGTCCCGTATAGTAAAATGGGCTTGTACTAAGTTTCATCAAATTCGGATGATGGCTTTAAGATTTATGGAGGAACATACATACATACATACATACATACATACAGAAAAGATTTCTAAAAATCGTCAATTTAGCTTTAGTATCATATATAGAGGCTACAAACTCAATATTTCCTAAAACAAAGTAACTTACTCCATGACCATCCCTTACAGATTTATTATTAGTATATATATATATAATATATATATATATATATATATATATTGAATATTGATTAGTATTGATTGATGATGATGATGATTGATGATTGATGATTGATTGATGATATTTGCATTTCTAAGGTACTATGGGTCACCTGTAGTACAAGCGCATAAAGTAGGTACCTACCTAGCTACATGTGAACTAGTAGGTAGTCGAGAGAGATACGGATTTTTCAGATATTTCGCTGCTGTGGGTCGGAGAAGCTAATCCGGCGGCGCGCCGCAGTACAAGCCCCAGCGCTATAATCTTTTTCGTCTTATTTGGATTTTTTTCTCAGCTATTGCCAATGAACGGAAGGTCGACGTAAAATTATGGCATCTTTCTGTATTTACAACTTTGTTTTATGGGACACGAAATATTTGGCTACATCGCCTACACTACACCCGTGATGTTGATCCATAACACCATGACCTTGTGCCAAAACAAAACAAAATGAAGGATCTTGTATATTTACTAAATAAAGGAGTTATTCCGGCAGAATATGGAACTACGATACATGCAATTCCAACTCTGAAGAAACTAAAAGGCCTGGTTCCCATCAGCTCTAGTGACGAGGAATATGTATATATGTTTTAAAATGTAATAATTTGCAAAAGACATGTTGATAAAATACAATTAGGTAGGTAGGTTTCAAAATGTAATAATTTTTTAAACACATTTATTAATACAATACAAAGTTTTAATAACATAGGTATCTCGAACCCGAATCTTTTATAGTTAGACCTTCTAACTAAACTTCATTTTATATCAATTTGACTGTCATGGCAATTTTATTAAACTTTGTATGAGGTTACTAAGTGTAACAACATTAAATGTCCACATTTTAAGATGCCTTAAATAAATTTTATTGAATGTCCATGCCTTCGCAATCATTTCGATTTATATAAGGTGTTTCGCTGACCATGTCATTAACTTCGGAAGGGTTACATACACACTGAAATAAACACTTTACGTAAGAAAAAAACATATGTTTATAGGAGCATTTTTTCTCCAAACAAAAAAATTAAATCAAATAAGTAGCTGTAAAAACCAATCATAGTGACCTTGTGACTTACTTACAACAAACAGCTGTTCTGCGTTTGAACATAGTACGGTCATTGACCCCGTACAATGCAAGTTACCTACTGTTACACACAGGTTAATGTTTAGGTAGCTAACATGTTTTGTTAAATTTCTCGAAATGTAATACCTACTATAACCATTTTTTTTTTTTGAGTAACGTGTTTATTTGAGTGCCTATGTAACCCTCCCGAAGTTAATGACATGGTCATCGTAACACCCTATATATAAAAAACTAAGTGTCTAAACTAAATGTAGAAATTAGATAACTGGTAACGCGGCGGTAGGTCGCTGGAATTTTGCCCTTTTTAGGGTTCCGTATTTTTCTAACTATCGAACAAATTTTACCTATATAGGCTAGCGTTGCAAATTACAGTCGCGGTGAACACCACACCAGGGAAGGAAAGGAACTTGTGCAGGACTCACCCCCTGATGGATATCCTCGGCGCGGCGCAGCGAAGCGGCTGGCCACCACGCGAAGAGGATCGTCTCCAGCAGCAGCCTTGCGAGATGGATGACACTCGCGGCGATGAATCGTGTGCGAGCGGGTTAGTGTGGACAACGTAGGTCCAGCGGCGGAGATTTAATAATAATTATATATTTTAGTGATTACGGGTAAAAACTAGAGGTCCGATACCAATTTCGCGCGTGTGCAGACTCCAAGCGTATCGAGAGCTCACTGACTGCGTTCAGCTGCTCGGCCGCAGCGCGGCGTGACAGCGCGGAGCAGGCAGCGCGGTGCTCATCTCTTCAGGCGGTGAGGTAGGCATATTGGAGAGACAAGGAAGGGACTAGGTGAAATGTCACCACGACTGATTTGCAACGCATCGGCCCAACCAATAACTAAAGCCTGGAAAATGATTTACTAGATATCATAAACAACATCTAAAATTTTCGGCCTAGTCAAACTATCGGCCCTCGAACCTTTAAAATTCGATATCTCAATAAACACATTTCAGGACTTTTTACTATTGTGAACTTAACCATCGATATAATATACACAATATTTATTTATTTAATTAAAATTAAATTAAATAAACTTAACCATCGATATAATATACACAATAGATACAAGAAAAAAAACACAACAGACAAGACAAATTTGGACCTGACACAGCCTTTGTCCCTCACAACCGAGCCCGGGAGCTGGTGAGAGGGACGCTGATTTTAAGTCAGGCCCAAGTACACAACACAAGCAATATTCTAAACATATACCCTAACATAACCATATACACAAAAACCAGACAAAAGGGAGAAGAAGAATTCTTACAGTTACAGTACACTAAACCACACACAAAAATCAAAATGATCCGTCCGTCCGCCCGTCGGTGCTCACGTCACAACTCTTCTTTTTGGGGACATAACGCCTTAATTTAATAGGAATTTACATTTTTATCTGTTGTGTGTATATGTATCAGATACTGATCACGTTCCTCATACCAATTTTTTTTTTTCGGATATGAAATATGGATCAAGGATGGCCTTCTTACATCCAGTACGGTTGTACCAACCCATTCGGCTACAATTTGAGCCTACCACCTAGTAAGGGGCAAGGGAAGGGACCTACAGTTTTACACCGGTTCCGAACGGTGAAGCAGCAGGTGTAGGTGTGCACGTAATTGTTTTCGTCAGAAAAAACTCATTGGTACACGCCGACGACCGTACGTTTGTAGCAGGATTATTGAACAGTTCTGTATTCAAGTACAAATGTACGAAAATTACGAAGTTGTAACAGAGGAGCGCACTGACCGGTATGGTGACGCAGTTGGCGGCTGACGAACCACTTCGTCTGCTGCATAGCTCCACCATGTCGATGCAGTTGTACCCTGCGAGCACATTACGAGGAGCTGACAAGGAGTTTCTGATCATGCGCTGAATGAACTGGCTTCAGAGGATAATCGAAATGTTTTTTTTGCAAAATTTTAGGATTTTAGAAAGAAAATTCACTACCGTTAGGTAAGCATAGGTTGTTCGAACGGATAGATAGATAGAAAATGCTTTATTACTCCAATAAACATTAAACAGTAATAAATACATTAGAAAATTTACATAAGGTGAAAAGGCGGACTTATCCCTCACAGAGATTTCATACAGTCAACCTTTGGATGTTTGAGATTCGATTAATATAGTGGAATGTATGTAGGTAGTAGCAAGAGAGTTGAGCGTGAGAATTGAAGATACAATAATAATAAGAATACTGTAGCTTGGGTTCGCCCCGTTGCCGCGCCGCCGGTGGTTGAAGCTCAATTTATTTTATAATAATTTTATATATAATTTTTGTATATTTTAGGGATAGTTTATTATATATAAAATTATTGTAAATATTTGTGTGAATAAAAGAAGAATACTGTTCTGCTTAGCTCTAAACCCCCTCAGTTCAATTTTAGGCGATTCGGGACTAGGCTACTTTCTTTCGATTAATATAGTGGAATGAAAGTAGGTAGTAGCAAAAGAGTTGAGCGTGAGAATTTAAGATACAATAATAATAAGAATACTGTTCTGATTAGCTCTAAACCCCCTCAATTCACTTTTAAGGGATTCGGGGCTGAGCTACTTTCTGCCGAGAGGGAACCACTCAATTTCTCACTTGTTCTATATGGATGACCTAAAAATATTAGCTAGTTCGGACTCTGAGCTGATGTCGGTGCTAAAGATTACAGAAAATTTCAGCACCGACGACATCGGAATGGATTTCGGAATAGAGAAGTGTGCGAGCATCCATATAAAGCGAGGGAGAGTCACCACTTCCGATGAGATTCAGCTTTCGGAGTTGGTGAACATTCGGGCCCTCTCACAGGAAGAATCCTATAAATATTTGGGTATGCTGGAATGTTTAGGTATCAAGGATGCGGTCATAAAACAACATGCAAAGGCAAATTTCTATCACCGTCTCACAACAGTACTGAAAAGTGAATTGTCGGGCGATAACAAGATCAGAGCATACAACGGTTGGTTCATGACATACTCAAATTGACTCAGACTGAGCAGGATGCCCTGGACATAAAAGTTCGAACAATACTGACAGCGAACCGGATGCACCACCCACGGTCGTCTCTCATGAGGTTGTGTATCCCGCGGAAGTGCGGTGGACGAGGCATGATAAATGCTAAGAACCTCCACAACCGCAAGGTATGCAACCTCCGCGAGTACTTTGTCGCAAAAGGCAACGATAATGAGATGCACCGGTATGTAGTCACCAGTGATAAAGGACTAACCCCGCTGAATATGGGTAAAGAGGACTGGCATAAACCGGTTGTGCTGAGCATCGGTGACCGCATTGAGGAATGGAATGGCAAGGAACTACATGGGCGTTATTTCCGGTCACTCACAGGACCGGATGTTGACCAGCTTGTTTCCGTACACTGGCTGCGTTTCGGGGACCTCTTTGGGGAAACCAGGGAGGGTTTGCCTGTGCAATACAAAACGAGGTTGTCAAGACGAACGAAGGTTCATTATGAAAGATGGCACCATTGACATTTGCCGCACCTGCCACAAGCCTGGCGAATCCCTCAGACATGTAATCTCCGGTTGTTCGCAACTTGCCAACTCCGAGTATATGCACAGGCACAACCTAGTAGCCAGGATTATCCATCACCAACTTTCCTTGAAATTCAACCTTGTCGGCTCGGAGGTGCCTTACTACAAGTATAACCCACAGCCAGCTCTCGAAAATACTCGCATCACGCTATACTGGGACCGGTCGATTATCACTCTATTATGGCGAATAGACCTGACTTAGTGATCATCGACCGGGAGGCGCGACGCGCAAAGCTCGTCGACATCACGGTGCCGCATGACGAGAACCTTGTGAAGGCAGAAAAAGACAAGATGTTGAAATACATCGACCTGTCTCAGGAGGTTCCAGACAAGTAGCCCGTGGACTCCACTATCGTTGTGCCCATAGTCGTGTCTGCGCACGGGCTGATAGCGAAGACCCTCGACCATCATCTCAGAAGGCTCTCACTGGACGGTTGGATCAAGCGCTAGATGCAGAAGGCGGTCTTGCTCGACACCGCGCGATTAGTTCGGAGATTTCTTTCTCTCGGGTCCGACCACGGTAGCTTGGGCTCGCTCCGCCGCCGGTGGCAAACCCGTTTTTTTTTCTATATTAATTTTGTATATAGATATTTAACGTAAATAAATGTGTATATAATTAATGTAGAAAAAAGTGTGTGAATAAAGGAATAATAAATAATACTTATTATTAATAATACATATGAGTACATGCTGGTTAAATAAAAGCCATACATGTATTAAATACACATAAATTACTAAATATAAATATTTATACGAACAAAAATATATATACAAATAAATATACATACATACCTACTTGTCTGTTCAGGTATGAAAGAAAAGTAGTTTTTAGATTCCCGTAAGCCTACGCCGTCTGTCTGTCTGTCTTGCACATCAAAGGTGAGGAATCCTTGCGAAGATATTGCTCCGTTCCCGTGAAACTTTGTGTTACGCAATTGTGCAATTAAACGAGAAAGTATATAGTAAGAAACAGGGGCGGATACAGACCTTCATTCAGAGGGGAGGGGGGTTGGATGCACCTCTTTATATGCTTCATAATGAAAGATGTTTTTTATAATACATATTTTTTATTCAGACTTAGGTAAATGTTAGATGACAAATTCAAATTTACGATTATTTTGAGAACCGTTTTTCTCAAAATGACATCATCAGGGTTGATTCAGTCACTTATTTATTTAGCATCATTTTTAGGGCGCACCTCAAAAGAGGAAAAACCGGCCAATTGCGAGTCGGACTCGTGCACCGAGGTTTCCGCACCACAAAAAAAAGTGGTCAAGTGAACCTTGTTCGTGCCGAGGGTCCCGTTACCGCACTGCTTTTCATCTACCTATTTATTTTCGACCAGGGTGCGGTCAGGCTTTGGATGGGTAGCCGTGCGACCGTGGTTCGGCTGGCTGTGGTTCGGATTGCACTTGAAACTGTGTTTCATTCCTTTATGTAATACTAGCTGAGCCCGCGGCTCCGCTCGCGTGAAATTCGTATTCCAAAGAAGAATGTAAGTAACTAAGGGCAAGGCGTAAGGCCGAGCTGCGTTCAGGTAATGGATAAACCTTCTTAAAGAAAGTAACTAACTAAGGGCGAGGCCGAAGGCCGAGCAGCTTTCAGGTAAACGATAAATCTTTCTCAAATAAAGGAAGTAAGTAAGGGCGAGGCCGAAGGCCGAGCTGCGTTCAGGAAGACGATAAACCTCCTGGAAGAAAGGAAGGAACTAAGTGCGAGGCCGAAGGCCGAGCTGCGTTCAGGTACAACAAAAACCCTCTTCCGCCTTCGGGCCTCGCCCTTAAAGACTTCCTTTCTTCGATAGAATATAATATCGTTTACGCAATCTATTTATTTCATAAAAATAAAAAAGTAATATTAATAACTAAAGAATTAAACCTACCTAACAAACATTAAAATAACTATCAAAACGGGCATTTTCAAATGTTCTTAGAGCACTTGCGGCATTACCCCGCTGGATGGCAAGGCTTACCCTTTGAATGAAGTACATAAGCCCTTGATGGCGGGACACCAGTTGCGTCAACCAGCTCAAGCCTCTTTTGGCTTCACTGCTCCACGGACCGAGGGTTTCAACCGCAAACGCAACAAATTCGAAATCTTGAATTATATTTCTATATTTGCTGCGTTTGAGGCTCTCCGCCCCAGCCTCGGCCGCGCCAGCCGCTCTTGAAGATGTCCTAAGGTAACTTGGAGCCAATGTGAAAACAAAAGTGGCGTCCCACATCAAAGAACTACCCTTAGTCCATGGCACTAAGGTGATAGCATCGGGCCTCTTGCCATCCAGCCGGGAATAACCGCGAGGTTCTAGGATGCACGGTATATTTGCCGTTAGAAGCGTGGACTTTATAATAAAATTTAAATTAAATTAATTCAATCTTAATATTAATTAACTTTATTCGAGATGGTTTAGCTTCTTCCTGAACGCAGCTCGGCCTTTGGCCTCGCCCTTAGTTACTTGCTTTCTTCGAGATGGTTTATCATTTGTCAGAACGTAGCGCGGCCTTCGGCCTCGCCTTAGTTGCTTACTTTCTTCAAGATGGTTTAGCTTCTTCCTGAACGCAGCTCGGCCTTCGGCCTCGCCCTTAGTTACTTGCTTTCTTCGAGATGGTTTTTCAATTATCCGAACGTAGCTCGGCCTTCGGCCTCGCCTTAGTTACTTACTTTCTTCAAGATGGTTTTGCTTCTTCCTGAACGAAGCTCGGCCTGCGGCCTCGCCCATAGTTACTTACTTCTTCGAGAAGGTTTATGGTCTTCCAGAATAGAGCTCGGCCTTCGGTCTCGCCCTTAGTTACTTACTTTCTTCAAGAATGTTTTTCTTCTTCCTGAACTCAGCTCCGCCTTCCGCCTTGCCCTTAGTTACTCTCATCGAGAAAGAATATCGTTTACGTGAGCGCAGATCCGCCTTCGGGCCCGCCTTTAGTTACTTACTTTATTTTTTTTTAAATACGAATTTCACGCGAGCGAAGCCGCGGGCAACAGATATATAAATTGTATTGCACCAATGACAGCGACATAACTTCGACTTTCAATTATTATTTTTATTTATCAAACAATTTGTCACCGGTCAGCTCACGTCGAGATGATAGTTCTCCGTTGTCAACATGACATTTAAAATTGTTTTTTACCTTTACTTTGGATTACGTGATTTTTATTATATTTTTTAATTATTATGTTCATCCGGGATATACACTGTCACTATAAAAAGTTTCGTCAAATTCCGTTCAGTGGTTTTTGCGAGATGCGCGTACAAATAGACATTTTTACATTTACGATTTTATGATATGTATAGAAAGAATAGATATGTATAGACTATTGTGTTCAAGTTATAAAAAAGAAGAACTGTCATTTTCGTTGTAACTATTTATTTTTAAATTTCGAATGAATATTTTATTCAAATTGTATTTGCTGCCAGTTCTCAAGATATAATTATGTACTTTGGACTACGTGATTTTAAACGCGCAATAATGTTTATAATTGTTAATTTTTTTTTTATTTTTGTTATTTTTTTTTACGTATTATGTTAACCCGGCATATAAACTGCCACTATACAAAGTTTCGTCTAATTCCGTTCAGTGGTTTTTGCGTGATGCGCGTACAGACAAACAAACAAACAAACAAACAAAAAAAAATTTTAAAAACTGTTCTAACATGTTCAGTATCTCATTTTAAGCCACCCTGGTTAGTTTTTTTCCGAATACATTCAATGTACAGACTTTCTTACCTCTACGATTTTATTATATGTATAGATGTAGGTAGCTGGAATTGATCAACCCGTTTTTATTGGTACATAAACACTGAACGAATGTCGGTCGAAGAAAACGGCAATAAAAATCATATATGTTTTCCATCCAGGTTAATGTAGCCGGCACTAACAAAGGAAAGACTGGCATGGCACCTCTCTGACACTGACTGACTAACTAACAATTACTCTGGCACACACTTTACATGATAATAAATAGCATCAAGTCAAACTTTATTTGCATGTTTGTGCACTAATCACGTTAAAACTACTACAGCAATTTGAATAGAGTTTTCACAAAAATATGGGATATGCCACTTTGTTTAATAAAAAAGTCTTTCTGCGAGACAGAAACTGTCGAGTGCAGGAGACTCGTTTAATGCACTGAATATTTTCATTTCATTTATTTCCAAGTAATTTTATCCATATGTCCTATATATATATATTTATATATATATATATATATATATTTTGCCATATAAATAAATAAAGTGAAGTTTCTACGGGCGATCAGCGGTGGGCGTTTATCGTAAGTATGTCAATTTATTTGAATTTTTTATTTTATTGAAAGCGCAACCTATGGCGCCGTGCCACCCTTAGAGTGTCTAACACAGATCATGTCTAACGACGCCCATGATTTCGCTTGGGATGGCTCTGCCAAATGCCAGCTTGCGCCTCTGGACTTGCGTCGAGCCGTGCGACTAGTGGGTGACCTCGAAGTGTCCCGCGATCTAGAACCACTGCAACTCCGTGGGGATATCGGCTCTCTAAGTGTGTTCTATCGCTTATTCCATGGGGAGTGCTCGGAGGAGCTGTTTAACGCGATCACCGCGTTTTACCTCCGCACCACGCGCACTGCGCAGGGATTTCATCCATACATACGTGTCAATTGGTTCTGCTAATCTTTCCTCTACAGAACCGGTAATCTCTGGAACGCTCTCCCTGCCCATATATTTCCCCTTTATGCTGTACTTGTACAGTCTCAGATTCTCCAAGGGCGTAAATAGGCGCCTGTAAGACCGGCATAGCATTCGCATACGACCGAATGTCCATGTATGAATGCCCTTATAACTCGTGAACCACTTAATCGATTTACATACGGTTTTCACTGTTACATTTCGTTACTTCTCGGAATGATATTAAGCTATCAATCACGACGCTACGATATCGTTGGCTTGAGCTGTGACCAAAAAGTCACGCCAAAAATTGAAATTTTGACTGTTCAGACATTTCACTTTATCTCCAAATGTATGAATTTTTTAGGAAAATGAATAGTTTTGTACAAAACTACATATAAGTACCTATATTGCCTATATTTTTTGGAATTTTCAAACAACCCTTAATAGGTCAAAGTTCGGCGACAAAAGTGCAGTTTTTTGTCAACTTTTAAACGAAATGTTTGTTAAAGTAAACTTATTGATTATAGCAAAGTTATATATTTTTTAAATTGTCTTAACAATACCTATAGAATGACATGACATTTGATTTATTTAAAAAAAATAAATTTTTTGGTTTACATTTTGGGGTACCCTGTACTTTACACATGACTATTACACAATCTTATCTATAATATATCTAGCGGCAAAAATGATACGTAATTTGGCGTTAATTTCATTGAAATCGGTTCAGTAGGTCCGGAGATATCTGCGTGTGACCGACAGACAGACAGACAGACAGACACCAGAGCGATTATGGGATCGCTCTGGTGTCTGTCTGTCTGGGTCCCTTTTTCGCATTTTGCGACGGGACCCTAAAAAAAAAAAAGTTTTTTGTATGGGAACCCCCCCTTAATTTTTAATTTTTTCTATTTTTTATTATTTGTTGTTATATCCGCCATAATAACACATATTCCGTGAAAATTTCAACGGGCTACCCATTACGGTTCAAGAGATACAGCCCTCAGATAGACGGACGGACAGACAGACAGACGGCGGCGTAGGCTTAGTAATAGGCTTCCGTACGGAATACGGAAACCTGAAAACGGTTTTTAACCTTTCTTAGTAAGAACCCCTTGCTTAAAGTCTGTTCCAAATAAGCCTGGATAAAAAGTCATTGACCTTTGAGTGCTAGCTCCCGCTGCGCCGCTAGCGCCGCCTCTCTCTTGTGCCAGGACAGGACACCGGCGTAGGAGAGAAACGGCGGCGCTTAGCGTTTCACGTTTATGCAAGGGAGCTAGCATTCAAAGCTCCATGACTTTTTATTCAGGCTTATTAGGAACAGACCAAAATACTTACCGTCCCAGTAGTGTCCCGCGGGGCAGGCGGAGCAGCGGTAGTGGGGAGGCTCCTGTAGCGGCTCGCAGCGCTGGTGCGCGGGGCAAGGTTTGTGCGTCACGCACATGTTAGTGGGCGTGCACTGGTAGCCGTCGCCGATGTAAGAACAAATACTTACCGTCCCAGTAGTGTCCCGCGGGGCAGGCGGAGCAGCGGTAGTGGGGAGGCTCCTGTAGCGGCTCGCAGCGCTGGTGCGCGGGGCAAGGTTTGTGCGTCACGCACATATTAGTGGGCGTGCACTGGTAGCCGTCGCCGATGTAAGAACAAATACTTACCGTCCCAGTAGTGTCCCGCGGGGCAGGCGGAGCAGCGGTAGTGGGGAGGCTCCTGTAGCGGCTCGCAGCGCTGGTGCGCGGGGCAAGGTTTGTGCGTCACGCACATGTTACGCGCCGGCGCGCCGCCCGGCCCCTTCGCCGGCGCGCCGCCCGGCCCCTTCGCCGGCGCGCCGCACGGCCCCTTCGCCGGTGCGCCGCCCGGCCCCTTCGCCGGCGCGCCGCCCGGCCCCTTCGCCGGCGCGCCGCACGGCCCCTTCGCCGGCGCGCCGCACGGCCCCTTCGCCGGCGCTCCACACGGCCTCTTCGCCGGAGCGCGGCCCGGCCCCTTCGCCGGCGCGCGGCCCGGCCCCTTCGCCGGCGCGCCGCCCGGCCCCTTCGCCGGCGCGCCGCCCGGCCCCTTCGCCGGCGCGCCGCCCGGCCCCTTCGCCGGCGCGCCTCCCGGCCCCTTCGCCGGCGCGCCGCCCGGCCCCATCGCCGGGCCGCCGTCTCCCCCGCAGGTCACACACGTGTGCGAACCCTGCCGGAGCACACACTACGCGTTAGCTCGCTGACGAGAATAACTCTCAGATGCAACTCACACAAAATGAAATGAAATTAAATGTATTTTTATTTGTCTCATTCAATACCATATAATATGCACAATAGATACAAGAAAAAAAACACAACAGACAACACAAACTGGACCTGACATAACCTTTGTCCCTCACCACCGAGCCCGGGAGCTGGTGAGAGGGACGCTGATTTTAAGTCAGGCCCAAGTACACAACACAAGCAATATTCTAAACATATACCCTAACATAACCATATACACAAAAACCAGACAAAAGGGAGAAGAAGAATTCTTACAGTTACAGTACACTAAACCACACACAAAAATCAAAATAATCCGTCCATCCGCCCGTCGGTCCTCACGTCACAACTCTTCATTTTGGGGACATAACGCCTTAATTTCATAGGAATTACATTTTTATCTGTTGTACAAGTAAGTCTTTCATAAATAGGTACCGATACGCTAAGGGGTTTATGTGTATCAGATACTGATCACGTTCCCCATACCTATTTTTTTTTCGAATATCAAATACCTACCCTTCCTACTAAAATAATAGGTTATTGAACAATTATTTCATTGCATGGGTAGGTATTTGATTTCGCAAAAAATAATAATAGGTATGGGGAACGTGATCAGTATCAGAACCCTTATCACGAGATTTATCCTACACCGCGTACTACGCTACGCCGTGTTCTCCGCATCATTTTATATGGAGAAACGGAGAAGCGCCTCTAGTTATAGATTTGCGAACTTCGTTTCTCTATACAAAATTATGCGGAGAACACGGCGTAGCGTAGTACGCGGTGTAGGTTAAATCTCGTGATTAGGGTACTGACTGATACACATACTCACCTTAGGGTAGCGTTACCTACTAATGAAAGACCTTATATATTTCCTCAATAATTTATAATCAAATGTACCACAGTTAATAATCTCTCTGAGAGGAGACGGGAGGTCGTTCCAACACCGAGATGCCGTGTATTTGACCGCATTTTGAAAAGGTGACCACCTACAAATCGGTGCATCACGACACGACTCACGACTACGGCTCGGCAGTAGAGGAGACAAAAAGTCGCGGGCGAGTGCGAAATCTGTTCAAATAATATATTTGCATACATTTGTATCTCCCCTGTTGCCGTGCCGCCGCCCCGTCATCCTCCGGGCGTCTGGATTTCCTCGATAAAGTTAAGTTCAAAGCCTGCCTTCGTTTGGTTGTTTTTTAATGTAATCCGGTATGGGTGGCTGAGTCGGAGGATACTAAGCACATGATCCGACAAGCCAATATCACCTGCGAGAAGGTAGGTGCCATACCGGGGACATCCCTGGATTGCTGGCTATACTGGACCAGAGGAGAACACAACCGAGGTTGCTATGCGGCCATCTTACATCCAGTACGGTGGTACCAACCCATTCGGCTACGATTTGAGCCTACCACCTAGTAAGGGGCAAGGGAAGGGACCTACAGTTTTACACCGGTTCCGAACGGTGAAGCAGCAGGTGTAGGTGTGCACGTAATTTTTTTCGTCAGAAAAAACTCATTGGTACACGCCGACGACCGTACGTTTGTAGCAGGATTATTGATCAGTTCTATATTCAAGTACAAATGTACTATTACGAAGTTGTAACAGAGGAGCGCACTGACCGGTATGGTGACGCAGTTGGCGGCTGACGAACCACTTCGTCTGCTGCATAGCTCCACCATGTCGATGCAGTTGTACCCTGCGAGCACATTACGAGGAGCTGACAAGGAGTTTCTGATCATACGCTGAATGAGAGGATAATCGAATATTTTTTTTTTGCAAAATTTTAGGATTATAGAAAGAAAATTCACTACCGTTAGGTAAGCATAGGTTGTTCGAACGGATAGATAGATATAAAGTAAATGCTTTATTACTCCAATAAACATTAAATAGTAATAAATACATTAGAAAATTTACATAAGGTGCAAAGGCGGACTTATCCCTCACAGAGATTTCATACAGTCAACCTTTGGATATTTGAGATTCGATTAATATAGTGGAATGTAAGTAGGTAGTAGGAAAAGAGTTGAGCGTGAGAATTGAAGATACAATAATAATAAGAATACTGTAGCTTGAGTTCGCCCCGTTGCCGCGCCGCGCCGGTAGTGGAAGCTCCATTTATTTTATAATAATGTTATATATATTTTTTTACATTTTAGGTATAGTTTATTATATGTAAAATTATTGTAAATATTTGTGTGAATAAAAGAAGAATACTGTTCTGCTTAGCTCTAAACCCCCTCAGTTCACTTTTAGGGGATTCGGGACTGGGCTACTTTCTGCCGAGAGGTAACCACTCAATTTCTCACGTGTTCTATATGAATGACCTAAAAATATTAGCTAGTTCGGACTCTGAGCTGATGTCGATGCTAAAGATTACAGAAAATTTCAGCACCGACGACATCGGAATGGCGTTCGGAATAGAGAAGTGTGCGAGCACCCTTAAAAAGCGAGGGAGAGTCATCACTTCCAATGGGATTAAGCTTTCGGAGTTGGTGAACATTCGGGCCCTCTCAGAGGAAGAATCCTATAAATATTTGGGTATGCAGGAATGTCTAGGTATCAAGGATGCGGTCATAAAACAACACGCAAAGGCTAAGTTCTATCACCTTCTCACAATAGTACTGAAAAGTGTGTTGTCGGGCGGTAACAGATCAGAGCATACAACGGTTGGTTCATGCCCGTTCTTATATGACATACTCAAATGGACTCAGACTGAGCAGGATGCCCTGGACAGAAAAGTTCGAACACTACTGACAGCGAACCGGATGCACCACCCACGGTCGTCTCTCATGAGGCTGTGTATCCCGCGGAAGTGCGGTGGACGAGGCAAGCTAAATGCTAAGAACCTCCACAACCGCCAGGTATGCAACCTCCGCGAATACTTTGTCGCAAAAGGCAACGACAATGAGATGCACCGGGATGTAGTCACCAGTGACAAAGGACTAACCCCGCTGAATATGGGTAAAGAGGACTGGCATAAACCGGTTGTGCTGAGCATCGGTGACCGCATTGAGGAAAGCAACGGCAAGGAACTACATGGGCGTTATTTTCGGTCACTCACAGGACCGGATGTTGACGAGCTTGCTTCCATACACTGGCTGCGTTTCGGGGACCTCTTTGGGGAAACCAGGGAGGGTTTTGTCTGTGCAATACAAGACGAGGTGATCAAGACGAACAACTAAAGTAGGTTCATTATAAAAGATGGCACCATTGACATTTGCCGCGCCTGCCACAACCCTGGCGAATCCTTCAGACATGTAATCTCCGGTTGTTCGCAACTTGCCAACTCCAATCTTTTGCACAGGCACAACCTAGTAGCCAGGATTATCCATCAGCAACTTGCCTTTAAATTCAACCTTGTCGGTTCGGAGGTGCCTTACTACAAGTATAACCCACAGCCAGTTCTCGAAAATACTCGCATCACGCTATACTGGTACCGGTCGATTATCAGTATCACTGATAGGACTATTATGGCGAATAGACCTGACATAGTGATCATCGACCGGGAGGCGCGACGCGCAACGCTCGTCGACATCACGGTGCCGCATGACGAGAACCTTGTAAAGGCAGAAAAAGACAAGATGGTGAAATACATCGACCTGTCTCACGAGGTTACAGACATGTAGCCCGTGGATTCAACTATCGTTGTGCCCATAGTCATGTCTGCGCACGGGCTGACAGCGAAGAGCCTCGACCATCATCTCAGAAGGCTCTCGCTGGACGGTTGGATCAAGGGCCAGATGCAGAAGGCGGTCTTGCTCGACACCGCTCGATTCGTTCGGAGATTTCTTTCTCTCGGGTCCGACCAGCGGTAGCTTGGGCTCGCTCCGCCGCCGGTGGCAAACCCGCTTCTTTTTCTATTATAATTTTGTATATATATATTTAACGTAAATAATTGTGTATATAATTAATGTAGAAAAAAGCGTGTGAATAAATGAATAATAAAGAATACATATTATTAATAATACATATGAGTACATGCTGGTTAAATAAAAGCCATACATGTATTAATATACATAAAGTACTAAATATATAGAATATAATATATAAATAAATATACATACATACCTACTTGTCCGTTCAGGTATGAAACAAAAGTAGTTTTTAGATTCCCGTAAGCCTACGCCGTCTGTCTGTCTGTCTTGCACATCAAAGGTGAGGAATCCTGGCGAAGATATTTCTCCTTTCCCGCGGAACTTTGCGTTACCCAATTGTGCAATAAAACGAGAAAGTATAATATAGTAAGAAACGGGGGCGGATACAGACCTTAATTCAGGGGCGGAGGGGGGTTGGTTGCACCACTTTATATGCTTCATAATGAAAGATGTTTTTTATAACACATATTTATTATTTAGACTTAGGTACATGTTAGATGACAAATTCAAATTTACGATTATTTTGAGAAAAACGGTCGATGACATCATCAGGGTTGATTCAGTCAGCTATTTATTTAGGATCATTTTTAGGGTTACGCACCTCAAAAGACGAAAAACCGGCCAATTGCGACTCGGACTCGCGCACTGGGGTTTACGCACCACAAAAAAAAATTAAAAAAAAGACGTTTCTTGTGTGGGAACCCCCCTTAATTCTTTACTTTTTCTATTTTTTATTATTTGGTTTTATATCCGCCATACTAACACCATATTCCGTGAAAATTTCAACGGGCTACCCATTACGGTTCAAGAGATACAGCCCTCGGACAGACGGACGGACAGACAGACAGACGGCGGCGTAGGCTTAGTAATAGGCTTCCATACGGGATACGGAAACCTGAAAACGGTTTTTAACCTTTCTTAGTAAGAACCCCTTGCTTAAAGTCTGTTCCAAATAAGCCTGGATAAAAAGTCATTGACCTTTGAGTGCTAGCTCCCGCCGCGCCGCTAGCGCCGTCTCTCTCTTGTGCCAGGACACAGGCGTAGGAGAGAAACGGCGGCGCTTAGCGTTTCACGTTTATGCAAGGGAGCCAGCACTCAAAGCTCCATGACTTTTTATTCAGGCTTATTAGGAACAGACCAAAATACTTACCGTCCCAGTAGTGTCCCGCGGGGCAGGCGGAGCAGCGGTAGTGGGGAGGCTCCGGTAGCGGCTCGCAGCGCTGGTGCGCGGGGCAAGGTTTGTCCGTCACGCACACGTTACGCGCCGGCGCGCCGCCCGGCCCCTTCGCCGGCGCGCCGCCCGGCCCCTTCGCCGGCGCGCCGTCCGGCTTCTTCGCCGGCGCGCCGCCCGGCCCCTTCGCCGGCGCGCCGCCCGGCCCCTTCGTCGGCGCGCCGCCCGGCCCCTTCGCCGGCGCGCCGCCCGGCCCCTTCGCCGGGCCGCCGTCTCCCCCGCAGGTCACACACGTGTGCGAACCCTGCCGGAGCGCACACTACGCGTTAGCTCGCTGACAAGAATAACTCTCAGATGCAACTCGCACAAAATGAAATTAAATGAAATGAAATGAAATGTATTTATATTTGTCTCATTCAATACCATATAATATACACAATAGATACAAGAAAAAAAAACACAACAGACAACACAAATTGGACCTGACATAACCTTTGTCCCTCCCCACCGAGCCCGGGAGCTGGTGAGAGGGACGCTGATTTTAAGTCAGGGCCAAGTACACAACACAAGCAATATTCTAAACATATACCCTACCATATACACAAAAACCAGACAAAAGGGAGAAGAAGAATTCTTACAGTTACAGTACACTAAACCACACACAAAAAACAAAATAATCCATCCGTCCGTCCGTCGGTCCTCACGTCACAACTCTTCATTTTGGGGACATAACGCCCTAATTTCATAGGAATTTACATTTTTATCTGTTGTACAAGTAAGTCTTTCATTAATAGGTAACGCTACGCTAAGGGGTGAATATGTATCACATACTGATCACGTTCCTCATACCTATTTTTTTTTCGTATATCAAATCCCTCCTACCCTTCCTACTTAAATATTAGTTTATTGAACAATTATTTCATTGCATGGGTAGGTATTTGATTTCACAAAAAATAATAATAGGTAGGTGTGGGGAACGTGATCAGCAGCGTCTCTAGTGATAGATTTGCGAACTTCGTTTCTCTATACAAAATGATGCGGAGAACACGGCGTAGCGTAGTACGCGGTGTAGGTTAAATCTCGTGATTAGGGTACTGAAACACATACTCCCCTTAGCGTAGCGTTACCTACTAATGAAAGACCTTATATATTTCCTCAATTTACAATCAAATTTACCACAGTTAATAATCTCTCTGAGAGGACACACCGAGATGCCGCATATTTGACCGCATTTTGAAAAGGTGACCACCTACAATTCGGTGCATCACGACACGACTCACTACGGCTCGGCAGTAGAGGAGACAAACAGTCGCGGGCGAGTGCGAAATCTGTTCATAATATATTTGCATACATTTAAGTTCAAAGCCTGCCTTCGTTTGGTTTTTGTTTAATGTAATCCGGTATGGGTGGCTGAGTCGGAGGATACTAAGCACATGCTCCGACCAGCCAATATCACCTCCATACTGGGGTAGGTGCCATACCGGGGACATCCCTGGATTGTTGGCTATACTGGACCAGAGGAGAACACAACCGAGGTTGCTATGCGGCCATCTTACATCCAGAACGGTTGTACCAACCCATTCGGCTACAATTTGAGCCTACCACCTAGTAAGGAAGGGACCTACAGGTTATTGATCAGTTCTGTATTCAAGTACAAATGAATTGGTTATCTTTTCAGGACAGGCTAAAACCTGCTTATCTTGGCCTGTGTATTATCTAAGAGGTCATGTTTTTGACGTGATGACGTCACATCTTATAAATTGATGAACACCGGCTGCACACACGAAAAAGTGTCACGTTCCATCTGAACCTGTGTGTGCAAGCGAGAGCGCGTAACAAGCGATAGAGAGGCATATAAGGAGAGTAGGAAGGAATTACGTGCATACCTACACCTGCTGCTTCACCGTTCGGAACCGGTGTAAAACTGTAGGTCCCTTCCCTTGCCCCTTACTAAGTGGTAGGCTCAACTTGTAGCCGACTGGGTTGGTACCACCGTACTGGATGTAAGATGGCCGCATAGCAACCTCGGTTGTGTTCTCCTCTAGTCCAGTATAGCCAGCAATCCAGGGAAGTCTCCGGTATGGCACCTACCTTCTCGGAGGTGATATTGGCTGGTCGGAGCATGCGCTTTGGCCCCTCCAACTCAGCCACCCATATCGGATTCCATAAAAAAAAAAAAAAAAGGAAATACAAAATATATTTGTCCGTCTTTTGCGAGCCACGAACCCGCGGTCCCTGCCACCAATATTGTGTGACCGACCAGACGTCTTAACCACCCGGCTAAATCTATCATGTACTAGCGAAGCGAATTCGGTCACCAGTAGGTGAAGATTTCATGGCGTTGAGTCTTTTGGAGCGACATCTAGCGTCAATATAGTAAATGAAATACTTCAGCGGTAGTTTACTCGATTCGCAGTTAGGTAGGTATTGCAACGTTGTAGTATGCGCTTTCATATGTAGATGGCGTAAATTAAAAGTTTATATTGATAATTAATATTATTAGTTTTTAAAGTACTCTCATTTGCGATTTAAGAATTAAACTTCTAAGCACGATAAAGTATTATAAACTGATTTTGTATCTGACTTCGCACTTTATATACTTTATGACGTCATCACGTAAAACTATCGTCCGTAAATAGACTTTACAGACAACCAATTTTTTTTTCTAGAAGTAGTATTGCATTATATTGATTGTTCCAAGTCAAAAAAAATATTATACGATATTCCAGTAATTTTTAAAAAAATATCAAAGTTGCTGGACTTGTGTTGTTCTCAAATAAATGAAAAAATATAATTAGATATAGTTATTAATGTGGTTTTAATCATTTTGCCCATGCTTAAAACATACTAACCTATTACAATAATGTGTGTGGTTACATCGTGGTCGCAGACTTTCCATTGGAAGATGTCGTCAAAGAATTGTTTTACGTCTATTGTCGGGCAGGAACCTTTTAAACTTCTTTATATCATCCAATGTCTTTTTATTATAGCTCTCTTTTGAACTGGGTACTCCAGAGCTTTCGGTAATACTATGGGTCCACGGTTAACGGCTCGAAGTTCTAACGTATGTGTTACAAAGGCCCCGATGTGTTCTGACGCTACTACAGTTCCAGGATTTTCTCTATAATGTTTGAAGTGCTTGAACGTAAATATCTTAAAATTGACTTTTTTGTCTTTATTAATGTTTCGTAACATTAATAAAGACGGACAAAATGTTGCGTTTGAAAATCTTCGGTCATCATTTTTTTAAATCAATTAATGTCGTTATCTGGTAAGCAAAAGTGTTATCTAAATCCATAATTTTCTATAAGTCCTGAAAATATCACCACAAACTTCAAGAAAGTAAACAGCTGCAATAACCCTTAAAATATTTGCTAATGTCAAAATAATAGCAAATGTCAAAGTGACTTTTCGCGTAGACAAAGAAGAGAGAAACCACACTAGTCCAGGCCTTGTGTGGTTTCTCAAATAAACGGAAATTTCGCGCCATTACTGCTCCTTGGTGACTAGTGACACCATTAGGTGGACTAGTGTGATTTATCCTGAGAATATGCATTTAGGCATAGAGAATAAAGTTACATCAAAAAGTGAAACTCGACAAAAATGTGACTAGTGTTGTTTCTCAAATAACCAATTCAATGTACTATTACGAAGTTGTAACAGGGGAGCACACTGACCGGTATGGTGACGCAGTTGGCGGCTGACGAACCACTTCGTCTGCTGCATAGCTCCACCATGTCGATGCAGTTGTACCCTGCGCGCACATTACGAGGAGCTGACAAGGAGTTTCTGATCATGCGCTGAATAAACTGGCTTCAGAGGATAATCGAAATTTTTTTTTGCTAAATTTTAGAATTATAGAAGAAAATTCACTACCGTTAGGTAAGCATAGGTTGTTCGAACGGATAGATAGATATATAGAAAATGCTTTATTACTCCAATAAACATTAAACAGTAATAAATACATTAGAAAATTTACATAAGGTGCAAAGGCGGACTTATCCCTCACAGAGATTTCATACAGTCAACCTTTGGATGTTTGAGATTCGATTAATATAGTGGAATGTATGTAGGTAGTAGCAAGAGAGTTGAGCGTGAGAATTGAAGATACAATAATAATAAGAATACTGTAGCTTGGGTTCGCCCCGTTGCCGCGCCGCTGGTGGTTGAAGCTCAATTTATTTCATAATAATTTTATATATAATTTTTGTATATTTTAGGGATAGTTTATTATATGTAAAATTATTGTAAATATTAGTGTGAATAAAATAAGAATACTGTTCTGCTTAGCTCTAAACCCCCTCAGTTCACTTTTAGGGGATTCGGGAATGGGCTACTTTCTTTCGATTAATATAGTGGAATGTAAGTAGGTACCTAGTAGCAAAAGAGTTGAGCGTGAGAATTGAAGATACAATAATTTCTGCTTAGCTCTAAACCCCCTTAGTTTACTTTTAGGGGATTCGGGACTGGGCTACTTTCTGCCGAGAGGGACCAACTCAATTTCTCACTTGTTCTATATGGATGACCTAAAAATATTAGCTAGTTCGGACTCTGAGCTGATGTCGGTGCTAAAGATTACAGAAAATTTCAGCACCGACGACATCGGAATGGATTTCGGAATAGAGAAGTGTGCGAGCATCCATATAAAGCGAGGGAGAGTCACCACTTCCGATGGGATTCAGTTTTCGGAGGTGGTGAACATTCGGGCCCTCTCAGAGGAAAAATCCTACAAATATTTGGGTACGCAAAAATGTCTAGGTATCAAGGATGCGGTCATAAAACAACATGCAAAGGCAAAGTTCTATCACCGTCTCACAATAGTACTGAAAAGTGTATTGTCGGGCGGTAACAAGATCAGAGCATACAAAGGTTGGATCATGCCGGTCACAGGACCGGATGTTGACCAGCTTGCTTCCGTACACTGGCTGCGTTTCGGGGACCTCTTTGGAGAAACCAAGGAGGGTTTTGTCTGTGCAATACAAGACGAGTTTGTCAAGACGAACAAATTCAGGAGGTTCATTATGAAAGATGGCACCATTGACATTTGCCGCGCCTGCCATAAGCCTGGCGAATCCCTCAGAGATGGAATCTCCGGTTGTTCAGTCAGTCAGTCAGTCAGCGTGAAAGCGTCCACTGCTGGACATACGCCTCTCCAATTTTCCTCCAGTCCTCCCGGCCTTCAGCGATACGGAACCACTGATTTCCGCCGGCGTACTTGATGTCGTCGTCCCAACTGGCGGGTGGTCTTCCCACACTCCGTTTTCCTGTTGTAACGCTGTAAACCACGATCGTCTACACCGGCCTTAAATCTGGACATAGACCTTGCACGTCCCAATAGAAAGTTACCGAAGACGACAAGGAAAGCCGGTGTAGCCAGGTATGTATAACTGGTCAGCGCTGTTATACTCCCGGACGGCATATTAATAATTTAAAAGGAGGCTCATTAAATTCATTTTTGTATTAAACCCAACAGTAGTGCAGGGTAGATGCCTCGCGAATGAGTCCAAACGTGTTGAGAGGGCTTTAAATTGTTTTATTTAGGGAGCCAGTCGTCTATGGTTTTGTTGTGCGCGGATCCGCAGCGCAGCTATGTTGGCAGCACTAGCGCGGGTGACGTGAGACGTCGCCCGTGGCGAAAAATCACTTCTGTCAACACCATTATGCGGTGAACATATAAAATTTTAACATCCGAAGTCAACCTGGTCGAGGGACGCGGCGTGCGTCGTTGAACCGTCCCTGGGGGACTAAAGTAAGTTGCTAGCTGTGTATTTCTCGTCGTCGCGTTCCCTGTACGTAAAATCAACTCCAATAAGTTTTATGCCAAACGTGTTCGGCTTATTTTTATCTGAGTCATCCGCTCTAGTTGTTTCAATCTTGCCGCTAGGTGCCGCTCGGGCATCGGCGTTGCTATCGAGTTTCGTTGACACGGCGAATACTGTTTATATTTCAGTCCTACGCGTTAGCTGACAAAAAGTACCATGGTTGGTAGAAGGCTTCGGTGAAGAGGTCGACCATAGGAAGAAGCGACAGTATCAGGTAACTTTCCTTCTCCTAACGCGAAGCCCCGCGAGTAGTGAAACCTTCAGTTTGACGTATTATTTTGTAATGGACTTGACAAACGCATTCTCAATTTCCCTCTGACAGCGGAGTGAACGCATAAGAGTGCAGGCCGAGGTGCGGACTGTACTCGGGAGCTCGCCGCGTTGCGACCGTCGGTGAGGAAATTATTGTATTTATTTTTGGAGGTTAGAGAGCATGTGCCCAACCTCCCGAGCGACTAGCGTCGAATATAGATTAAAATAACAATGTGTTTGATGGCCACCGGCCTAGGAGTACGTCCGCCGGTTGCGGTTGGTGCGGGCGTACGAATTAAGTATGAAATGTATGTGTAGCTTCTTCTGACCGTCACTTCTTCTGACGGGTTCTTCGTTCGGGCTCCGCTCGACTTCATCGGGCGGTTGCTGCTCGCTTTACATCTCGGCGAGAGCGATCCAGTGTCGGCCCTGGCGCCTCGCCCAGTCGCATTCCTCGGGCTCGAGTGGCGCGAAACTTCGGGCACGAGGCAGGCGTCTGAGCGCCGCGTCGGTCCGGCACACAACGCATCGTGGCACCAGAGTGGGCTTCCGCTCGCACCGTCGTCTTCCGGGTAGCAGCCACGGGAGCTCCGGAAGACCCAGCTAAGTCCCTTTCTGGTGGCACGATTCGGAGGATGTGCGGTTTAACGTGTGGTTTGCACTTGCGTGCACAGAAGTTTAGTTTTGAAAGGAGTAGGTATTTTTAGGAGTAGGTAGGGGATCAGACAGGAACCAACCCTGAGAACATTCTATATAATTTTCTGTTGAAGGATGTACTTTTTGTACCTTTTATTTAATTAAATCTTTCAAACTTGTAACGCTGGCTTTTAATTATCTCATGCTCTAGGCTATATGCCGCACTCACCCCATCACTATGGATACATTAGCTACACCCAAAAGTCATCTGTCACACTGTCCACGGCCGCCAGTGTAGGACACGGTTACTCCAACGGGCATCGTCTCTTCGGCTAACGTGCCCAGCCGGTTGTTCGCAACTTGCCAACTCCGAGTATTTGCACAGGCACAACCTAGTAGCCAGGATTATCCATCAGCAACTTGCCTTGAAATTCAACCTTGTCGGCTCGGAGGTGCCTTACTACAAGTATAACCCACAGCCAGCTCTCGAAAATACTCGCATCACGCTATACTGGGACAGGCCGATTATCTATCACTGATAGGATATATAGCGAATAGATCAGACTTAGTGATCATTGGTCGGGAGGGGCGACGCGCAACGCTCGTCGACATCACGGTACCGCATGACGAGAACCTTGTGAGGGCAGAAAAAGACAAGGTGTTGAAATACATCGACCTGTCTCACGAGGTTACAGACATGTGGCCCGTGGATTCAACTATCGTTGTGCCCATAGTCGTGTCTGCGCACGGGCTGATAGCGAACAGCCTCGACCATCATCTCAGAAGGCTCTCGCTGGACGGTTGGATCAAGGGCCAGATGCAGAAGGCGGTCTTACTCGACACCGCTCGAATCGTTCGGAGATTTCTTTCTCTCGGGTCCGACCACCGGTAGCTTGGGCTCGCTCCGCCGCAGGTGGCAAACCCGCTTTTTTTTCTATATTAATTTTGTATATATCTATTTAATGTAAATAATTGTGTATATAATTAATGTAGAAAAAAGTGTGTGAATAAATGAATAATAAAGAATACTTATTATTATTAATCATACATATGAGTACATGCTAGTTAAATTAAAGCCATACATGTATTAATACACATGAATTACTAAATATATCGAATATAATATACAAATAAATATACATACATACCTACCTGTTGCGACGAACTAGCCTCCCACCAAAGTACATTTTGTATTTATACTTCACCCGATAGGTGTCGTCGAATAATTATTCCGAAATTCCACGCTTCCGCGAGTAACCTCTAAAATAAAACATGGCCTGCGTTTAGCATTCAAGTGATCTCTAGGTAAACTCAAGCAATGCATACATACGTATACACTGAATTAAGTGTAGATGAACCCTGTATCTTCCTCTCTTCGAGGAAGCGTTGTGTAACCGTATAACCCAGAGTACTAACTCAATCCCTAGCTTTCTATCCTAACCTTTGTTCTTCGAATAATATTCTAACTACCTATGTAACTTTCTGCCTAAGTCCGCCTCTCCTATATTACTATGTCTCTTCCATCACATTGTAATTGTCTGTGTTCTCTCCTCCCAGAAATATTGTTAACCAGTAATTTCCATATTAATCAAACAATTTCCCCCCGAAGGGGAAGTAAGAAGCTCCACGAGTCCGGGTCTCCTCACCCGGGCTCTCCACGCTCCTCACAGTGGCCATCATCCATATAGGGCTGCTTTACTACCAGCAGCTCTATTTTGTATACCTAATGGCCCCCTTTGTTTCCTATCCTGTGAAGAAATTGTTTCTCTTAGGAAGAGATTTAAAATGAAATTCGTGGTGTAATGTGGATGATTTAGGGCCCCTACGGACCTCAAATCCTAAAGGCGTGCGTGTGTGTGTGTGGTCCCTATCCTAACCTCGAAGTACTTCGTCCGACGGACTTCGCCTATCGAAAGAAGGCTACCACAGGTTTCCTCCTCAAACGGTCAGCTCAGCTTGCACCGGTCTTTAGAGTACCGCCACCCCTCGCCCAGATGGTATAGGTAACGCACTAACAGATCAAGTCAATTTAGACCCCTCAGCCTAGCAGGACTAAAGAAAACCACTGTGGGGTACTTACCTAGCATTTCTGGTACCTAGCCTAGAATAGGTGACGCACTAACAGGTCATATTAATTGGGACCCCTCTGCCTAGCAGGACTAAAGAAAAACCACTGTGGGATACTTACCTAGCCTTTCTGGTACCTAGCCTAGAATAGGTGACGCACTAATAGGTCATATTAATTGGGATCCCTCTGCCTAGCAGGACTAAAGAAAAACCACTGTGGGATACTTACCTAGCCTTTCTGGTACCTAGCCTAGAATAGGTGACGCACTAACAGGTCATATTAATTGGGATCCCTCTGCCTAGCAGGACTAAAGAAAACCACTGTGGGGTACTTACCTAGCCTTTCTGGTACCTACCTCACTAAATACTACACACTATGGGACTACTCGTTCTCACGAAGTGAACCCTCTCTCCCTTGCAGGATTAAGGAGAATTAATTCACACAGCTACATGGCTAACCTACCACTATGAATTTAGTGTTTGAAGAACCTAACTACCCACGTTATAATTTGATAATTTAGCCAGAATTCCAGTTGCGCTTCGACCTTATGTTACGTCTTCTTACCACGAGGCCTTGTCTCGTGATATTATTGAGAATGAACTGAATCTTGTGCGAACAAGCGTGTATGCTTATTCAGCATAGCTAGCGTTGCCCACCCAACATTCCATCGAAAGGAAAAGAACCTCGCATGAGTGCGCGCGTATGCATATTTCAGCAAAACCCGCAACCCACATACAACATTCCAAGGAAGAACCCTGTGAGATCGTGCGTGTATGCATATTTCAGCAAAACCCGCTTCCCTCACAACATTCCATGAAAGAGCTCTGCGTAAGTGGGCGTGCATGAATATTTCAGCAAAACCCGCTCCCTCACCCAGCGCTCCAAAAGGGAAAAAACCCTGTAATAGTATGCATGTATGCATATTTCAGCATAGCTCGCATTCCACACAGTGCTCCAATGATGGTCCATATAAAAATATTTCACATCCCTAATACTAGCAAATATTTCTGAAAAGCCAGTATTCTTTCCAAAACTAGCCCAGCTACCAAAAAAAGACTCCAATACAATGCAAGTTAATAGAACTGGTCGAATTGCAACTAGAAAATCCAAAATATAGCGCGGCGTCCGAGACTCACCGAAACGTTGATGCCGAAAAACAATGGCGCTCGATGCGACTTAGCGATGACCGGGGCTCAGGCAAGTTGTTCCTTCGAGGCTCGCAGTTGTACTAAAGGTGCTCCTCCCGTGTTACACGCCATTAAATAGCCTCGCTTTCCTGCTCCCATCCTCACCCACACGACCAATCAGGAACCACCCCAACTTCGTTTCCGCATTTCCCATTGGTCGACTAATCACAATGCCTGAAGCAATTTTCCTTAAAAATGCGTTCCATATTTCCCTAAAACTTTCAGTAACTAATCTCTGAAAAATGCTACGAATTCACAAAAGTAGATGTAATACAGTCAATTCGTCCTATATCTTACTGCATGCCGACCTATAATACTTATCTATCATCATTTCTCGCTTATACGGTGTTGCTGGCTATTCCTGTTCAAAATGTATGCACGTTGTATTATCTGCGCCTGACTACATGCCACCCGCTACAATTTATACGCAACGCGGTCTCTTTGCTATACTCACTACCCAGGCGCTAAACTAACTCCTACGCCATATAAAATTTTACCAGCCAGCCTTCATACGTCCTATTGCCAGCTATTTAAATTGAGGTAGGTTGTGATTCGTCACACTGTCCGTTCAGGTATGAAACAAAAGTAGTTTTTAGGTCCCCGTAAGCCTACGCCGCCCGTCTGTCTGTCTGTCTTGCACATCAAAGGTGAGGAATCCTGGCGAAGATATCTCTCCGTTCCCGCGGAACTTTGTGTTACCCAATTGTGCAATTAAACGAGAAAGTATATAGTAAGAAACAGGGGCGGATACAGACCCTAATTAAGGGGGAGGGGGGTTGGTTGCACCACTCTATATGATTTATAATGAAAGATGTTTTTTATAACACATATTTATTATTCAGACTTAGGTTATGTTACGGACGGACATACGGACATGTTAGATGACAAATTCAAATTTACCATTATATTGAGAAAAACGGTCAATGACATCATCAGGGTTGATTCAGTCAGTTATTTATTTAGCATCATTTTTAGGGTTACGCACCTCAAAAGAGGAAAAATCGGCCAATTTCGAGTCGGAATCGCGCACCAAGGTTTCCGCACCAAAAAAAAAACAAAAATTGAAAAAAAAAACACTTTTCTTGTATGGGAAGCCCCCTTAATATTTTTATTTTTCAATTTTTTATTATTTGTTGTTATATCCGCCATAATAAGAAATGCTCGAAGGATACAGCCCTCGGACAGACGGACGGACAGACAGACAGACGGCGGCGTAGGCTTAGTAATAGGCTTCCGTACGGGATACGGAAACCTAAAAACGGTTTTTAACCTTTCTTAGTAAGAAAGGTAAAAACCTTGATTAAAGTCAGTTCCAGTAAGCCTAGATAAAAGTCATTGACCTGTGCTAGCTCCCGCAGCGCCGCTAGCGCCGTCTCTCTCTTGTGCCACGACACCGGCGTAGGAGAGAAACGGCGGCGCTTAGCGTTTCACGTTTGTGCAAGGGAGCTAGCACTCAAAGCTCCATGACTTTTTATTCTGGCTTATTTGGAACAGACCAAAATACTCACCGTCCCAGTAGGGTCCCGCGGGGCAGGCGGAGCAGCGGTAGTTGGGAGGCTCCTGTAGCGGCTCGCAGCGTGGTGCGCGGGGCAAGGTTTGTGCGTAACGCACATGTTAGTGGGCGTGCACTCGTAGCCGTCGCCGATGTAAGAACAAATACTCACCGTCCCAGTAGTGTCCCGCGGGGCAGGCGGAGCAGCGGTAGTGGGGAGGCTCCTGTAGCGGCTGGCAGCGCTGGTGCGCGGGGCAAGGTTTGTGCGTCACGCACATGTTAGTGGGCGTGCACTGGTAGCCGTCGCCGATGTAAGAACAAATACTTACCTTCCCAGTAGTGTCCCGCGGGGCAGGCGGAGCAGCGGTAGTGGGGAGGCTCCTGTAGCGGCTCGCAGCGCTGGTGCGCGGGGCAAGGTTTGTGCGTCACGCACATGTTAGTGAGCGTGCACTGGTAGCCGTCGCCGATGTAAGAACAAATACTTACCGTCCCAGTAGTGTCCCGCGGGGCAGGCGAAGCAGCGGTAGTGGGGAGGCTCCTGTAGCGGCTCGCAGCGTGGTGCGCGGGGCAAAGTTTGTGCGTCACCCACATGTTAGTGGGCGTGCACTGGTAGCCGTCGCCGATGTAAGAACAAATACTTACCGTCCCAGTAGTGTCCCGCGGGGCAGGCGAAGCAGCGGTAGTGGGGAGGCTCCTGTAGCGGCTCGCAGCGCTGGTGCGCGGGGCAAAGTTTGTGCGTCACCCACATGTTAGTGGGCGTGCACTGGTAGCCGTCGCCGATGTAAGAACAAATACTTACCGTCCCAGTAGTGTCCCGCGGGGCAGGCGGAGCAGCGGTAGTGGGGAGGCTCCTGTAGCGGCTCGCAGCGCTGGTGCGCGGGGCAAAGTTTGTGCGTCACCCACATGTTAGTGGGCGTGCACTGGTAGCCGTCGCCGATGTAAGAACAAATACTTACCGTCCCAGTAGTGTCCCGCGGGGCAGGCGGAGCAGCGGTAGTGGGGAGGCTCCTGTAGCGGCTCGCAGCGCTGGTGCGCGGGGCAAAGTTTGTGCGTCACCCACATGTTAGTGGGCGTGCACTGGTAGCCGTCGCCGATGTAAGAACAAATACTCACCGTCCCAGTAGTGTCCCGCGGGGCAGGCTGAGCAGCGGTAGTGGGGAGGCTCCTGTAGCGGCTGGCAGCGCTGGTGCGCGGGGCAAGGTTTGTGCGTCACGCACATGTTAGTGGGCGTGCACTGGTAGCCGTCGCCGATGTAAGAACAAATACTCACCGTCCCAGTAGTGTCCCGCGGGGCAGGCGGAGCAGCGGTAGTGGGGAGGCTCCTGTAGCGGCTGGCAGCGCTGGTGCGCGGGGCAAGGTTTGTGCGTCACGCACATGTTAGTGGGCGTGCACTGGTAGCCGTCGCCGATGTAAGAACAAATACTTACCGTCCCAGTAGTGTCCCGCGGGGCAGGCGGAGCAGCGGTAGTGGGGAGGCTCCTGTAGCGGCTCGCAGCGCTGGTGCGCGGGGCAAAGTTTGTGCGTCACCCACATGTTAGTGGGCGTGCACTGGTAGCCGTCGCCGATGTAATAACAAATACTTACCGTCCCAGTAGTGTCCCGCGGGGCAGGCGGAGCAGCGGTAGTGGGGAGGCTCCTGTAGCGGCTCGCAGCGCTGGTGCGCGGGGCAAAGTTTGTGCGTCACCCACATGTTAGTGGGCGTGCACTGGTAGCCGTCGCCGATGTAAGAACAAATACTTACCGTCCCAGTAGTGTCCCGCGGGGCAGGCGGAGCAGCGGTAGTGGGGAGGCTCGTGTAGCGGCTCGCAGCGCTGGTGCGCGGGGCAAGGTTTGTGCGTCACGCACATGTTAGTGAGCGTGCACTGGTAGCCGTCGCCGATGTACGAGGCAGGACACGCGTGGCACACTGGCCCGGAGCTCGTCTCCCGGCAGCCTGCGCGCCGACAAAATTATAAGAAACTAGCTTTTGCCCGAGGCTACGCTCGCGTGAAATTCGTATTTAAAAAGAAGAAAGTCAGTAAGCCCGCTACCGTACCCTTTATTTCTATATATACGGGCCACCACCACCAATGCCTGCTCCCGGTGAGAAACATGGACTCTGCCGGTTGCTGTTGTCCAAACTTTGAAAGTTGCCCAGCGAGCAATTGAGCGAGCCATTCTGGGAATATCGCTACGTGATATGGTGCGTAACGAAGCAATCCGTCGATTCACGAAAGTATGTAGTTGATTGGGCACCGGCTGGCTAAGCTCAAGTTGTAGTGGGCTGGGCACGTTAGCCAAAAAGACGAGGACAGTTGGAGTAACCGTGTCCGAAACTGGCGGCCGTGAACCCTGTTTATGGAGGAACCGGGTCCCATCGCATGTCGCGCTTAGTATATATTTTTTATGTTTCCGATCCAGGCGGCGGGTGGCCGAGTGGTTTGGGCATCGGTTTCTCATGCGAGAGGTCCGAGGATCGTATCCGATCGGCTTGTCCCAATGATTTCTTTCTGATGAAAAAATTTACGTGCATACCTACACCTGCTGCTTCACCGTTCGGAACCGGTGTAAAACTGTAGGTCCCTTCCCTTGCTCCTTACTAGGTGGTAGGCTCAAATTGTAGCCGACTGTGTCGATACCACCGTACTGGATGTAGGATGGCCGCATAGCAGCCTCGGTTGTGTTCTCCTCTAGTCCAGTATAGCCAGCAATCCAGGGATGTCTGCGGCATGGCACTTACCTTCTCGGAGGTGGTATTGGCTGGTCGGAGCATGTGCTTTGGCCCCTCCGACTCAGCCACCCATACCGGATTACATTAAAAAAAAACACCTTTTCTAATGTTTTCCATCGCAAACAGCGATGCGATACCGTGCGCGCGGCGCGGCCCAACTAACATTATGGTGTTAAGACAAGCGTTGTAAGAGCTGTTTAATAGAGGCCCATTCTTATACAGGTTAAAGTTCTTTAGTGGCTTTACAGTAGAGTTAGTAAGTGCTATAAGGGTGGGACAAGAGCTCTACAGTAGTGACGCGTTATATTAATCCAATATACCACTATCTAAAAACTATCTAAAAACCGCCTTCAAAAATTTATGAAATAAAAAAAAAACTACCCCTAGAGTTGAAGGCGGTGCTAAAGAAGGCTACACAACTCACAAAGGATATCATCCACTCATGTTTTCTTTCATGCATCATCTTTGCTTGCTTTAGCACCGCCTTCAACTCTAGGGTTGGATTTTTTTTTATTTCGTACATTTTTGAAGGCGGATTTTATATTTTTTTAAATAGTTTTTTATTTCACAGTTTTTTTTAGTAATTTTTTGCTATTAACTCTTTCCAATACGATCTTGACCAAATTGAAATGAAACCACACGGGACGCACCAGCTTTCAAATAAAAACAAATCATCAAAATCGGTTCATCCAGTCGAAAGCTCTGAGGTAACAAACATAAAAAAAAAATACAGTCGAATTGAGAACGTCCTCCTTTTTTTTAAGTCGGTTAATAACAACCTGCCGTTAGCATCAATTTGTTTGTTGGGAGGGTTGAGTGTTAGTGGAGTGACTAGTGAGGGAGTAACGCACCACGGAAGCATGTTATGTCGCCGCAGGAGGTGCCGCTACCATGTATCTTGCGACACTCCTCGCCGTTGCCGGTGTAGCCGTCGGGACAAGGTCCGCAGTGGTGCCCGCCCGCGCCATCCTCCTGGCACTCCACGCCTGCACCCACATAGCAACGTACAATAATCGTTTATGTACATATTTGTTTGCATTTAGAAGCCCTCTGAACCATCTATCTACACTCTCTTTTCAGACCACGCGGGAAAAGAGAAATATTGTCATATTGTTATTTTATTTTTTCATTTTGTCAGCCTCGGTAGCTCATTGGTGCAGTCGGTCGAATGTTGTTAAGCAACCCTGAATGCGGTCAGTACTTGGATCGGTGACCGTTCGACCGTTGGAGGCTGACCGTGGTTCGGATTCCACGTAAAACTGTAGGTCCCTTCCCTTCTTACCTTACTAGGTGGGAGGGTTTATCCCGCCCGGGTTGGTACCACCGCACTGAATGAAACGTCGCGTCGGTCGAAACGGCTATGTAAATAGTTGGTGTTTTCCGTCCAGTTCAGTGTAGCCGACATGAAATGAAGGGAAGCACTGACATGGCACCAAGTTCACCCGGTGATATGGGCTGACATCACGGATGTTGTAGGTGATATAAGCGCGTCAGTTAAAAAAATATATATGAGCGTCAGCTCCCTTGCACAAACGATGCACGCACACTGCCATCTCTCTCTTGCGCCGATGTTTGCGGCAGCCATGGCTGTATGATGATCAGAGTAAGTTTAGCTGTCCAGTACCCTAATCACGAGATTTAACCTACTCCCGTCGTGTGAGCCGTGTTCTCCGCATCATTTTGTACGGAGAAACGGAGCACCGCTTCTAGTGATAGATTTCCGAACTTCGTTTCTCCATACAAAATGATGCGGAGAACACGGCGTAGCGTAGCGTAGCGTAGTAGGTTAAATGTCGTGATTAGGGTACTGTTCATCTAACTAATCGTTAGGTTAGGTTAGGTTATAACTTATAAAATATTAACTGTTGCACGGTTAATATTTTCATCTGTATGGCTTCCGAGTTCCTATATGTCTCGTTCAGGGGGGTCGGGCAATCAATACCTACAATGCAAAAAACCTATGTAGTAAATAATTCACATCTCATATTCTCTACTTCGCATTATGATGAGTCATAAATAATTTATGACTATATCACATAATGACATAGTAGCAAAATGCCTACTTTTTCAAAGTTACAGTTGAGAAAAAAACCACTTAGACAGATACAATTGGGGAGTATTTTCCATGGGGAACGAACTTAGGGCCCCCGGCTGGATGAGGGCCTCAAAGTGCTGACGACGTCTAGTTTACACCGAAAAATAAATATGTTTTAGTATTTTACTAATAATTGAAGTTCAAATTTCTAAATTATAACGTAAATCGGCAACAAGACGTCTAAATATTTTTTTAGGCGATATAATTTCCCAACCTGTGGACCTAATCGCCGGCCTGACACCGTCAGTTCTCCCACCAAGAACAATATATATTTTTTTTATTTATGTTACAAAATTTTATTAAATAAAAAAATCCCAAAATACCTACTGTCAGCGCGTACGTTCGTGGCCTCCGGCAGGAAGGCGAGAATGGAATTTATAGTGTTGTGAATCAATCTGTGAAAGTAACGACATTTATGAAACCTCTTTTTTATTTATGCCATTAAATTATTTATCTAATAAGGTTTTATTGCGTGGTTGAAGTACGAAGACAAAACAGGGATAATCGTTTAAAGTTCTATCGGCCTCCGCCCGCAGAGGCCACGAACGTGCGCGCTAACAGTACATAGCTTAAATTTCTTAATTAATTCTATAAAATTTGTACAATAATATTTAATATAAAAACCTATCAATATAAAACATAAACCCATTTCAGCATATTTCATGAACCCCAAAGGATCAAAGTTCAAGGAATAATATTTAAATAACTTTAAAATATTCAAGTCACTAAATAAAATACCATACTGATGTATTTTATGTTTATATGTTAGTGCTAAGCACGTACTCCCTTTATATATTTTTTATTGGAAAAATGCAAATGCTGAAGTATTTATTAAAAAAATATATATATTCTAAAATGGCCCCAAATGTACCCAATGGCGCCTGCATAGTTTAAGACGGCCCTGGCTCGTTCCACATTCCTCTGATTAATCTGATAATAGGTATAATCGAAGGCCAACTAACGAAGGAGCGTCTAGCGATCACTAAATGCAGGCTGATGTTATAAGTATGTTTTGGGGGCTCCAGCCAGGGCTGGCGCGCGTTCATCGGAACTGAAAATCTACCGACAGGGCTCTAAGGTGATCGGCACTCACCTCCGAAGCAAGGGTTCCCGAGGCAGGGGCTCTTGACGCATTCTAGTCCGTCGCCGATCTGACCAGGAGGGAGGCAGCGCTCGACAGGGTGGCAGCTTAGGTCATTGGCCTCGCACCGCTTCGCTGCAATCACGCGTCGGAACATTCTCACGACACCCTTGCAGCATTGCACCGTAAGACACTCCACACAAACTGTCGAACCCTGAGCGCGGTCAGTACTTGGATGGGTGACCGCTCGACCGTGGGAGGCTGACCGTGGTTCGGATTCCACATAAAACTGTACGTCACTTCCCTTCTCACCTTACTAGGTGGTAGAGATTATCCCGCCCGGGTTTATACCACCGCACTGAATGAAACGTCCTTCGAAGCTGCTATGTAAATAGTTCGTGTTTTCCGTCCAGTTCAGTGTAGCCGACAGGAAATGAAGGGAAGCACTGATATGGCACCTAGTTCACCCGGTGTTATGGGCTGACATCACGTGATGTAGCCAACCGAGTCAATGCCCATAAAAAAAACAACTGTCAGAACGATTGTCCCTCATCTCTGTGCTGCCAGGGCCTGAAGATGCTCGACGACAGTCGACACGCGCGCGACTCATCGTATTGTGACTTTGTTTTAATGGAAACTGACACAGTTGGCTACATCACCTACTAGGTACATCCGTGATGTCAGCCCATAACACCTTGGTGAACTATATTGCTATGTCAGTGCTTCCCTTCTGTCGTGCCGGCTACACTGAACTGGATGTAAAACACGAACTATTTAAATAGCCGTTTCAATCGACCTTACATTCAGTGCGGTGGGACCACAGAGCACGGAACGCCCCCCGCCCGCGCCCCCTACTAGAGGCGCCGTGAGCGCGATTTCTCTACAACGCCGTTGAAGCCTGTGGGCGTGGCCTATGACTTACATATGTGTGTTGTGCGTGTGCCTAACTTGCTCCTCTTTGTGTGTAGTGTCGATACTAGCACACGAATCACGTATTTGAGAAACCCCTTAAACTTAACTGTATGTTTCTTTAATAAATAAATAAAAATTGAACTAATTAAACTTCGTCACAGTGCACACTATTTTGATTAGGTACAAAATAAAATAGAAAATCAAATGAAAATTGCCTGTTGAACATGCGAAGAGGGCAGCCAGACACACAATCCAAAGCATTGCTCACATTAACACAGTTGGTAGGATAATTGTTACTACTGCGATCCGTTGAGACATAAAATGCATAAAACAATGGTAGCGTAGCTTTTATTTAAATTGATTTAGCTGTCAGCGCAATCGTAGCACTACTGTGCATAGAACACTTGGTTTGTAAGTGTGTAAATGTGTAAACTGAACTGAAAGTGTTCAATTAAATGTTTTAGTTAATCTAATGTAATCGCCTGTCAATTTGAACTACCTACGAGCATACGAGGAAGCGAGACAGCAGACGAGGGAGCGAGAAGGACGTGATGTCAGCGCAGCGGCGTCTACGACGACGCCATCTATCAAGTACGAATTTAGTAGCCGATTATGAGCGGTCAAGAAAGGCAGCTATTTTGTATTTTCTCTCGCTATACTGTAATGTAAAGTTGTAAAAGGTGTGTGATGGACGATTTGATGATTATATCTGAAACGGAATATCTGTGAGTTTTATTTGGAAAGGGAAGTGTCGGTGACATCAGAAGTGGAGTAGAATCGCGCTTGCTCAATCGGTGACGTCATGCCGCGTGCGTGGAAGAGAAGAACCGTCGACGTCGGGGACGGCGCCGCAGCTCGGGTTCTGGGACAACCATGTCTTCACGGGCGTCATCGGCGACATCGAAAAGCCGATTCACGCCGAGTCCGTTGCCATCGAGATCCAGGCTTATCACGCAGTCTCCGTCGCCGTCGAGGGCCAGGTCCCGGTACAGGTATCATGAGTGGAAGCCAAGGGGCAGACGCTCATATGCACGCGAAAACCGTGAGTCCAAAGACGTCGTTATTAATACCAGAATTCGATCCACTGCTGGATAACGTGGATATGTGGATAAACATAGTTGATGCAAATGCAATTGCATTCGACTGGGCAGACAGTGTGACCAAATATCACGCTCTGCAGAAATTACTTAACACATTAAAGACATGGTACGATGCGCTATTGGAAAATGAAACTAAATGGGCGTCGTGGAGGTGGAAAGACTGGTGCGCCAAATAGTCGGAAACTTTTCAAGTTAAGCGGAACATGTTTGTGTTATTGAAAGAGTTGATCGAGGAGAAACCGCTGCCTGGCCAGTCGTTATATAGAAAAAGTCATGTCGATAAACTTAGACTAGGGTTCTCCGAACGTGACATAATATCCATTGTCGTAGGAAGCATCGGGGATTCATTAATAACAGCAGGGGGTGAAGCGGGGAATTTAAAATATTGTAATGACTGCATTTTTTCACAGTCGCAGCACGTACAAGCGAACCGGCAAAAGGATATACATAATTCTAATTATAACTCACACAGCACTCAGCCGCGAATGGGGGGTATGACGCAATCGGGAACCGTGACCTTGCTCTTGGAACCAGGCACGGGCCGTTCAACGACAATGCATATTGTTTGTTCTGGTGCGGGCAATCAGACCACAAGAAAAACAAATGTAGCTTGATAGAAACTGAGAAATGTAACTATTGCGGTAAGGTAGGTCATGTAGAACTCACTTGTAGACTCAAACCGAAATCGCAATTCAAACTGAAAGAGGAGGTAAAACTTAGCTCGGCACCGAAAGCAAAACAAAAATTTTACAAAACAATACGCGTAGGGCAAGAGCAACACGTAGCTTTCATTGACATGGGCAGTAACCTGTTCTTTAGTTACGCGACGCGAGACTTGTTAATGAAATTGAAACTCAAGCCTATCGCGCTCGATAAGACCCTAATCATAACCGGGTTTTCGAATGAAATGTCGCTCGATGTAACAGAGTTTGTCACTGCGCGTATGCAGATTGACGAAGTGGAATTAGAAACGAAATTGTATGTAGTTGATGCAATAAATGACTGATCGGCAGGAACTTCACCGAAGACCCATCAATAGTTTACGTTCACTTAGGTGATACACTAACGTTGAAAAATTTAGTGCTTACAGATACGTACCAATCTACCGTCGTCGCCTCCGCCCCGTTTTCATGTATAATTCAACTCAGATCAAACCAAGTGAACGGAATTACATATTTGCAAAGTAGGTATTCAGGATGCCTCTAGAGTAATAAATAAAACGGGTCAAGTTGAAATGGACATAGAACTTACTATCGAAAAAACTGTGGCACAACGACATTGCCGGCTATCAGAGGCGGATAAAACACGTGCGAAATATTGTTGATGAGTTATTGCAACAAGAAGTCATAAGAGATAGTACTTTCGCATATTCAAGTCTTAATTTGTTTCCTTATTTTGAGATAAGAAAGATGGTAGTAAATGAAGGTGCATCGACTATCGATATCTTAACAAAATTACGGTAAAAGATAAACAACCCATGCCACTGATCGAGATTTAACCGATGAATTGAAAGGGGCCAGGTACTTCACTAGTTTGGATTTGAAAAATGGATATTATTAAGTCCCCATGAAAAAAAGAGTCAATTCACAAAACTGCGATCGTAACACCAGGCGGTCATTACGAGTTTTTACGTATTTCGATGGGGTTGCGCAATGCACCGGCCGTGTTTCAGCACTTATGTAGTACATAGTTTTGGGAAAATTACATTTTTGAAAGGTCGGAGTATATATTTTAAACGATGTTTTGATTGCTACTGAGACCAAAGAGGAGAATCTTTAGATTCTTGAATTGGTGCTAAAAACGTTTGAAGAAAATTGCTTAATGTTGAACATGAATAAATGTTTATTTTTGTCAAACTAGCATAAGCTTCTTGGGTTATGAAGTAGATCAAAACGGAATTAGGGCCAATTAGTGATGGGCCAAACCCATAAGACAGCGGCTATAAGAGACTTTCAGACTCCAAAGTCTGTGCACCAAGTGCAACAGATTTTGGGCTTAGTAAATTATTTCAGGAAAATTTATTAAAACCTGCGCTATACTATCTATACCTATTATCTATACCTATACCTTTAAAGAAATTGTTAAAAAAAAAAAGGACGAACAAGGAATATGGGGCGAAGCGCAAGAACCCGCGATGCTAGAGCTTAAACAATTGTTGATGTCAGACACTGTGCTGAGTATGTATTGATCCTAGTTTACCAACCATATTGTATACAAATGCATCTAGAGACAGATTAGCTGCGATCTAATGCAGAAGTTCGCTGACAACACTGAAAAACCGGTGTACTTTTACAGTCGACAGATATCCTCTGAGGAAAAGAAGTATCATTCGTTCGAGTTAGAACTACTTGCCTTAGAAGTATCATTCCTTCGAGTTAGAACTACTTGCCGTAGTAGTGTCAATTCAGAAATTTCGACATTATTTGATGGGCGTACAGTTTACAGTAGTAACTGACTGCAGCGCCGTCAGATATACTCTAACACAGAAAGAGCTAGTACCTCGTACTGGCAAGTGGATAGTGCAGTCGGAAGAATTTACATTCGACATTGCACATAGGGCAGGCACACAGATGAACTATGTTGACGCATTAAGCCCATATCCTGTCGATAAGGTTCAAATTAGTAGTAAGGCAAGGATAAGTAAATCTGTAATGTCAATACTGAAAGCGATGGGTTACATGCAGTGCAGATGCAGGACCCAAGTATATGCAGCATACGCGAAATATTGATGTCAGGGGATGCCGAGACGAACAACCAAATATTTAATTCATATGAAGTGCTTGGAAATATCGACGAACAGAGTACGGCCGTCAATGGTTGGTACGAAAGAAATGCATTTGGCATGTCATAAAATTCAACCATAAAGACATAGAACACTTTGGGGTCGATAAAACGCTCGAACGGGTAAAATCTTTGTACTGGTTTCCCAAAATTAAAAGAACCGTGACAAAATACATAAAACACTGTCTGAGCTGCATTTACAACAAAAGTGTAAGCGAGAAGAAACCGGGCGAGCTTCACCCATACTAAAATATGCACGATCTTTTCACATACTGATCATCTAGGGCCGTTTGTGAAAACAAAGAGCAATAAATCATATATGCTAGTGACGGTAGACGCATTCACAAAATTCGTGTTCATATCAGCTGTTAAGAATACGAAAACAGCTGAAGTAATGAAATAATTGGATAAAATATTTCAGATTTATAGAAAAGAAATATTTAAATTAATCCAAAGCGCATTATAGCAGATGACGGGAACAGAAAAAAAATTAATACAGGTTTTTAAATGACCCTTCAGGATTTACTCGAAAAAGACCGCTTCAAGCACAACGCGATCATACTTAGGCGTAGCATGCGTAGCGATTAGCGAACATGGAATCGTGGATTAATATTGACAAGTTGGAGCAACGACTTCGGATATCGTATAACATAACGCGTACGGCGTACGAGTACATGTATGATTATGTAAATAGTTCGTGTTTTCCGTCGTTCAGTTTAGCCGGCATGAAATGAAGGGAAGCACTGACATGGCACCTAGTTCACCCGGTGTTATGGGCTGACATCACGGATGTTGTAGGTGAAGTAGCCAACCGTGTCAGTTACGATACAAAAAAAGGAATTAGTTTTTCAATTTAATTGCGCATTCTCAGTTCAATACCGGGTGTAATCGGGGAAGTCAGAAATGATAGTTACACTGGTGATATAATACTTGATTTATTATACATTAGCATGTAATGTCTAATAAAGAGTCATGAGAAACCGATATCAGATACCAGATATAGATTCTATAAAAGCTAAGCACGCACTGTTATAGTACCACCTCAAATGCTTTGGAAAAAAAAAACTAGCTAAACGTTTCATTGAGTGACGCAGTAACAGTAAAGTCCAGGCCGAGAACTGGGAAGGCCAAAGGTATCCACAGTGAAGGCTCGTATGGAGGAACAGGGTCGGAATCCAAGGAAGACTCTCCATCAGTGGACTTGCTAGAGTAAAGTAAAGTCCAGGCTGAGCACTAGGGAAGGCCAAAGGCATCGCCTAGTGGAGGCTCGTATGGAAGAACAGGGTCGGATGGAAAGGAAGACTCTCCATCAGTGGACATGCTGGAGTGACGTTTCTCTCTGAGGCGTCAGCAGATGTCATCTCATGGGTTTATCGGAGTTGCGTCAACCTCTGTGTGACCAACTTGGCAGTGACTTGGTAAAGAGATAGAGCATGAGATGCCATACGGAAACGACGCGAAGCCAAAGCGTAGGATGCAAACTAATAACTTTTATTTTGTTTTAATAGCATTTTCGCTGGACTATTGGGGCAGCTCGGGGTCGAGCTGCATACGCAGGATGGACGGGTGTAATCGCCTGTCAATTTCAACTACCTACGAGCATACGAGGAAGCGAGACAGCAGACGAGGGAGCGAGAAGGACGTGATGTCAGCGCAGCGGCGTCTACAACGACGCCATCTATCAAGTGCGAATTTATTAGCCGATTATGAGCGGTCAAGAAAGGCAGCTATTTTGTATTTTCTCTCGCTATACTGTAATGTAAAGTTGTAAAAGGTGTGTGATGGACGATTTGATGTTTATATCTGAAACGGACTATCTGTGAGTTTTATTTGGAAAGGGAAGTGTCGGTGACACTAAGACACTGCGTAAGGCCAAAGGCCGACCTAGGTTCGGTAGAATATACTTTCTAAGAAGTTACATAAGTCATTATAAGACGGGACAGAAGGCCGAGTTGCGTTCAGGTAGAACGCTATACTTTTTCGAAGAAAGTAATTTGCTTATGGCAAGACTGAAGGCTGAGTCGCGTTCAGGTTATTGTTAATTGAGCATTATTATGGAAGTAGGACTGCACACGAATAACCTGGCGGAGATATGTCGCACTACACACATAGGCAAACGAATAGCTTGAGCCGTTCTTAGGTTATAAGCTCGTACATATGTACATACATACACACACACACGGCAGACGTTGAATCTTATAATATGTAGCTATTATTTATTTATGAATGATATTGATAAACTATTATTTATATATGAATGATAGATATTGCTGAACTATTATTTATTTATGAATGATATTCCTAAACTATTATTTACTTATGAATCATATTGCTAAACGATAAAGAAATAATCGGCCAAGTGCGAGTCGGCCTCGGGCACCGATGTTTCCGCACCACAAAAAAAATCAACAGATTTTACGTGTACGCAACAATGGCTGCATTGGAAATGTATCTTGGAAAATTTCATTATTTAGTAAACCCAACAAAAATAAAACTCCAAAAAATATTATACCTACCTCCCGGCCGCGCGCGCGTGAGTCCCTGCGCTGGGTCCATGACAATGGTGTTCCTTCATTAGACCAAAATAATGCCCGTGACCATCGATGTCCGTGACCTCCCAGCTGCGGGTCCCTCAATACGCGGTGCGCGCGCATGTTGACCTAATTTTAATTCCTTGTTATGATTTTACAGTCGTCGTCGTCTGTGTTGCAAGTACCTACGCCCCGAGACTCTCTTTAACTTCGACTGGTGGAAAAAAGATATATTTCCTATAAAATACACACTAACTTACTCTATCGTTTTACCTGCCTAATCTAGTGTGGGCCCAGATCTTAACTCTATTTATCTATGTGCATAACTACGAGCTATGAAGTTTAATCTATTTTCCTAATGGCGTTGAGTTCTTAATATTATTGTCTCTGTCGCCAATAGTGCATATTTTCGAAAAATTGCTTAACTTTGAGGTCGCGCTGCTCATCAACTATAAGTTGCACACCACAACCAAAAAGTACCCTCGAGTAGCCCAATTTATTCTCTAGGTGAGACTTTTTTCCTTTTTGCCTTAACCCATAAAACTTAGAAAAAAAATTACGAAAAATGACACGATTTTTTTCCGAATGTTTTTGGTTTTTTAGATTTTTTTAAAAAAGTATTTCGAAATCTTCAAAGTTTTATATCATAAAATACGTCTTGATAAATTTTGCCTCGATTGAGCTCACTGACCCTCGTAACCCTTATATCAACAAAGTTATAAGCATTTTTGTGTATAACGCAAAATCGATCCATTAAACATTTCCAATGTTAAAATGTAGAAAAAACACATTCCTCGCAAGGGGACCACCCCCAATTCTTTTTTAAAAATTTTATCATTTGTCCTTATATTCGCCAATCAGATAGACAGACAGACGTTATGCTTAGTAATATAGACTTCCTTACGGCGTAACGGCGTACGGAAACCTAAAAACCAAGGACCAAGGTCCTAGGGGAGACTATATTATATAAAATGAATGATTGATACGGAACCCACAGTGTGCGCTAGACACTAATTCGGGCATATTTTACTTTTCCTCAACATCCATCAGCTTTACCTAACATACCGTCTGCTACTGCTACATTATATAGGCTGTCGCAGTTCGACCGAATTTGCTTACCACCAAGGGATTCCTCGTTATTCTTCTTCTTTTTAGGTTTCCGTATCCCGTACGGAAGCCTATTACTAAGCCTACGCCGTCTGTCTGTATGTCCGTCCGTCCGTCCGTCTGTCTGTCCGTCCGTCCGTCCGTCTGTCTGTCTGTCTGAGGGCTGTATCTCTTGAACCGTAATAGGTAGCTCGTTGAAATTTTCACAGATGATGTGTTATTATGGCGGATATAACAACAAATAATACAAAATAGAAAAAGTAAAAAATTTATCGGGGTATACAAGAAGCCTGTTTTTTTTTCAATGTTTTTTTTTTTTGTAGTGCGGAAACCTCGGTGCGCGAGTCCGCCTCGCACTTGGTTGGTTTTTTAAAAAGGTGGCAACCTAACGAATAGGGAATTGTTTCCTCGTTGAAAAACGTTCAGTTTTTCTAGATATCGTATTTTTCTAGATAATCGCCGTTAAAAGGTAAGTTGTATAGATTTTGAGACTTATCTCGAAAAATACGATTACTAGGAAAACATTTTACTGAGATTTATTTTAAGCATTATTCTACGAGGAAGCCCGTGGTGTTTTGCAAATCCGGCCAAAGTGCGACAACCTTTAAATTGATATTTTTAACCCCCGACGAAAAAAACGGAGGGGGTTTTAAGGGTCGGGGGTTTTCATAGAACGTAATATCATCTATGGCAATACTTCCACAGAGGCAATTCTTAGTATTACCTAAAAATGCTAATTATTTATATGGATATATATATAATCTCGCTAAATTGGCGATAATATCGGTAACGGATTCGGCAAGCTGTTAATTTATCGGTTTTAAATTTATAGCCCCACATTAACGTCGCTAATTACCTGAACATACTAAAGAAAATGCATAGAATTGAAGGTGGTAGTTAAATGCAACACGTGTTTTAAATTTATAGCCCGACATTAACGTCGCTAATTACCTGAACATACTAAAGAAAATGCATAGAATTGAAGGTGGTAGTTAAATGCAACACGTATTTTAAAATACATGAGTAATTCCCGCGCAGCTCTGAGTTTTTATATTTTATTTACTTAGCGGTCCCCCGACTGCTTTAAGTAATTAAACGAACATTATTTTTGAATTTTTAAGGTTCGAGGGTTTTTTAAATTTGTAATTTAACTTTTATTTCAAGCTTTTTTTTAAAACCGCCGTGAACCAATTTCCACTTTTTAAGATAAAATTTTTAGCGGCGGGTGGTTGGCGAGGTCTTGGCTTGAACTCTTGATCTCAGGGTCCGAGGTTCGATTCCGGCCGACATGGACCATACATTTTAATGGGATACCTGGCTATTTTGATTTTCAGACAAATTTATAGAATCTGCTATACAGGATGCAAATAATTCACTATGTGGCCAAAATTATGCACAGAGACAGAACAGAACGACAAAATTAGGGATAATTTACAAGAGTGCCCGCGCGAGAGGTACATGTTCTAAATTTGAAAATGCTCTCGAAAACGCTCTCAATACGGGAAGCGACCACCGATTAGTGCCCGCGATGTCGTTCTGTTCTGTCTCGGTGCCTAATTTTGACCACATAGGGAATTATTTGTATGACATGTAGTATACCGTTGGGCGGGCGTAAAGGGCGTAAACTAGCAAACTTTTTAAAAGAAAATGAAGCACTCAATTGCTGTTAGTTTTTTTTATAAATGATTTAAGAAATTAAGATTCTGTTATATTTTTACTCGTTCTCGGTACTTTGGGAGGTCATTAAACCTTTTCATGGTATTAACTTCATCAAACAATATTTCTTCTAGAACAAGGGTACATCGTAACATTCAATAAATTTTATTTCGTGCTGATACTATCATAAACAATAAAAAAGTTACAAGGGTTTATAGCTTGGATTTTGGTAATTTTAAAAAATAAAGCAAAAAAATTGTATCTCGATACCACGTGACATCTGACAAAAGGTATCATGGGTCAAAACGTTGCAAATGACCCCACTTACCTACAAAAAAAATTTGTCGGTCGATTTGCCGAACATCCTGTATAATCCGAAGCTTGAAGCATGAGGCAATTTTTTACATGTTCTGGAATGAACGTACATAATTCTAAATTAATTGTTTATAATTTGTTTAACGGTATTATTTAGATGTGTATGTTTATTAGAACGTCTGTGTGCGGGCGCCTAAAAATAAGGCCGCGTGCTACCGGTGGCCCGCGTATTATCGGTTGGACACCGCACCACCACCGCTGATATAAACAATACACATAATCTCTCGAAGAAAGCAAGTTACTAAGAGCGAAGCCGAAGGCCGAGCCGCGTTCAGGTTGACGATATACTTTCTCCAAAACCATAACTCATTAAAAGGGCAAGGACGAAGAACGAGCTGCGTTCACGTAAAAGATATATTATTATATTATGTGATAGAGTATGTCGTTACAACTGAGACGAAAAAGGGGACTTAAATAATATAATACGGCTCAGAAATATAAATTTATCGTTTATTTCACAAAACACAAATATACGATGTAAAAAGACAGGGTGTGAGTTATCAGAATCACTTGAGCATCGTAGGGGTGACGACCGAGCTAATCGATTAGAGCTATAATTCTGTCCGAGAACTTAGCTTCGGAAGGGGAGACGAAGGTCTTCGCAGGAAGGCCGACACGAAGTCTCCGACGCGTCGCTCGATCTCCACCCTCTTCACAAAGTTCTGCTTCGGAACAGCCGGACGAGGAGTAGGGCCCAGGGGCTCGTACCGGCTATGCCGTCGCAGATGATGCAGGCGTCCTCGGACGGAGAACGTAGAACGGGGAAGTCTACGGGTAATCGTAGAAGGATCTACGTGCAGACGTAGAAGGATCTACGTGCAGACGTAGAAGCTGTTCACACACACACACAAACACACCCACATTAAATACTGCACACATATCAAGGTGCCCTGTGGATGGGAAGAGAGAAAATACACGGATGGGCGTTATACGTTTTGTGCGTGAAGCGCAACGACAACCGCTAGGCCGGCGGTGTCTCACAAGCGACAGGCAAGGCAGAGCTGAAGAGATTATAATGTTACCCGTAACCCTGGCTGTGGGGACTCCTCTCTCAACGCTGAGATGAACGGCTGGAAGCGTCCGACGGCGGCGGCGGTACAGCGCCGCGGCTCGTTGACAGTGGCACGGTCGCGAGGGAAACTAGTGTAACTCACGGCGGCAGATCGAGCGCGTTATATCTTATCTTGCAGCGGAGAATTATTTAACAGAAGAAGTGAAGTCTGGTTTCACTGAGACCCGCTTTTATAGACGGCAGCGCGCGTTTGTGGTGTGGCTGCGGAATGAAGTCGGCTAGCACGCAATGACGCGCACTGTACGTGGTTACCTGAATCTAAGTGGCTGAAGGCCTGTACTGTAACTCCATTAGTTGATAATATTGGACCTCTACTAGGGGTCCTCCGATGATGTCTGAATTAAAATGTAAGATAAATACAACCGAGGTGAATGTGAATTCCCGTCTATTTGGGATATATTTTAACCGCCTGGCAACCCATTAATCAACACCGCGATGTGCGGTGTTGCCAAATACAGCAAACAGAAATTCCATACCGACGCTCGCTATCTTTTTCGTTACGTCAAACAATATATAATTTTAGTATGGGCTGACAGCGGAAAGAGATCGTGGAAATTCACGCTCGGTAAATGATGCAAGAATGTGTGCTCGGTTACGTAGTGAGAGTGTAGTACGCCGAGATATGTGTGATTGAGTTTTCCAAAATGTAGGTTGGCAGTAATAATCTTCAAAATAACGGACGTCTCACGTGTAGCGTAGCCTTAGTACGGAGTATTTTCCTCCGTACTGGCAATGTGTCTCTGACACTTCGGTAAACGGCATTTCGACAGTCCGCTATTAAAATTCACTACGTGACAGTACCCCCTCGGCCCGTTGAAAATTTTCTGGCATCAGAAAATTTTATCCGGTGAAGGCGTACTGCACACGTGCGAAAATAAAAAAAAAAATGTAAATATGTGTTGAGTGTGTGCATGAAAAAAAATTACAAATGATTACTACGGCAATATAGGAGAAAAATTAAAAAATTGAAAATAAAATGAATTTAACTAAAATGTTGTTTACCTACTTTTGTACCTGTGTTCCCTATGTCCTGCATTCTCATCTTTCATACATCATCTCTCTTTCCTCATCATTCCTGAACCCATCTACTCATTCATACTTCGCATACAAAGGTCGCATTCATACCATGGCATACCCCGCAATCGGTGCCTAGCACTCGCAGCTGAGTAGCCTCCTCACAAACCAGAGTGCGCTCCGAACATAAGTACAAGGCGCGCACTCACCACAGACAACCCAAATACTAAGAAGGAAACCGGTAGTTGGCTCGGCTTACGGTCTGGCATCGAGAGAACATAACTCCTTGGCTTATAGTTTTCAGTCTGTCGAGCTCCCGCAGACTAGGTGAAGGCATATTTAGAGTGTCACTAACCGCACTTGGTGTCTTAGGGCTTAATTTTACGAGTAACCAACCGCTCGCATGTGAGTCTGTCTTTGCCAAACCCCAACCGGCCAACACCTTGAGAAAATAAAATAAAAAAAATTAAAGTGACAAAAAAAATTAAAAAAAATATTCAAAGAACTAGCTGAGTTGACAACCCTAATTGCCGAGTAAGAAAAATAAAAAAAAACAAATGAAAGAATGTTGCAGTTACATGTTTGTGCGACATGTAGGTACCATGTAGGTACCATGTCGAACCATGACTGCGAACAAACAAAAAAAACAAAACTATATACACACTATGTATGTATGTATGTATGTGCACTATGTGTGATTCAACAAAATATAAAAAAATCGATCAATGGTCACTTCATCTCGTAACACATTAATCTGTATCTCCCAAAAACATACACCGGTGGTCATAAAAAATATGAAAAAACTCGCAGGGAGATTCCAAACTATTTAAAGTTTCGAACATGCGTGACTACAGCAGCATTTATCTGAACTGTAGCCTCGAGTCCACTCCTCGGGTAACCCAACCGGTAAGTATAAATGTACCAAGCATGAAGACTGACGTGTCCATCGTACTTGGTAACTTAGTGCCATGTACACCCCTACTGAAGGACCTGTACATGCAACACACACAAAATATGGAGATACACCAAAAAAAACAACAAACATAAAAAAAATCATTGAACCACACAAGTGTATGTATAACTGATGTTGTTGTACAAGTTATATATTATATGAAAGTAATAATATATACTGTCAATGTAAAATGTTACAAATAAAACTTTAGGTTGTGTTGTTGCACGTCACACAAAAAAATATAGGTGTTCATGATAAAAACTGTATGTATGGGCATGACACCTAGATGTGACAATCAGTTTTAAAACAAAATAAGCACTTTAAAAGTTGCTTCCGGAATGCCGGTAACTAGTATAAATAAAAAATGTTTAATGGACATGGCACCTAGTTGTGACTAGCCATTTTTAAAAATAAAAGGAAAGGAACAATAGCCTTTAAGAGTAGCGTTCTGAATTGCCGATACTAAAAACATTTAAAAAAATTATGTTTGGGCATGGCACTTAGTTGTGACCAGCCATTTTAAAAGAAAAGAAATGATATAAACGGTTTAAATGCTGCGTTCCGAATTGCCGTTAACTAAAAACATTAAAAAAAAATTATGTTTGGGCATGGCACTTAGTTGTGACCAGCCATTTTAACAGAAAAGAAATGATATAAACGGTTGAAATGCTGCGTTCCGAATTGCCGTTAACTAAAAACATTTAAAAAAAATTATGTTTGGGCATGGCACTTAGTTGTGACCAGCCATTTTAAAAAGAAAAGAAATGCAGATAGGCCATTTAAATGTTGCCTCCGATTAGTCGGTGCCTAATAAAATTATATATTAGCCAGTAACTACTAAATTGAAAAATTTTCGAGAGCTGCGGTAACCGAGAACCAGTTATCGCGTTGTACCTACACGGAATGTGTGAACTATAATATTAGGTATACCCACGGGGAATAATAAAACCTGAACATGGGACCTGGCTCGAGTGCTCTTCTCTCCAGCCCGTGCAGTGCCTCTCGCTTGCTGGAGGACAAACAGTTGGTGTGCCGTTCCATTCTAAACATAAAAGTTGACGTTAGAATATTTAAAATTATACAAATTACTATTATGTTGACAAGAAGATAATGTTGACCGTTGATTTCGAAAAAGTTAAAAATTAATATAACAAACTGACTAGGTATTGTTTATTTCAACGGTCCGTTAAGTTGGGATTCTACGTCTAAAAGAAAGTAACGAGTTGACATGTATGTGTGTTGTGCTGGCATGAAACATCAAATTATTTTTCTATAGGTTGCCTAACTGAACTATAATCACCTAATGTTTGGAATTAAAAAAAACGTTGGCTAAAAACTTGTTGTTACTCAAACACAATATAAAATATAAAAAACTAGCCAACGACCCTGCGGATCAAGTCCACATGAGTACAACAAAAACTTTCACAAACACTGGTGTGGGTAATTTCATTACCTATAAGTGACAAAATAAATTATTTTTCTGCAACCTATTATCCAATATGAAAAAATATGATGGACGTGGAGACTACCTCTCAGGTTTGGAGGTATCTACTAAATTTTAAAAAAATTACACAAGACAAGAACGCACAATACAAAAACAAATGAAATTTTTAGCTCGCTCGTCACAATATGAGCTTATAAGGTAGCATATAGCTCCTTATAGCTTGTTAAAACCCAAAAAGCCTAACAATTTACCCAAAAAAAACCCGCCGAAAAACTAGGGATACTGCACAAATTGCACAAAAAACTACAAGTTATAATAAAAAAATTGCACCAATAAAATAAAAAAAACAAACTACATCCCTAGCCACAGTACCGATTACAAAGATAGATGAAGTCTATACTTTGAATATGTTCGGGCGTTGCTAGCCAACTACTGTGTGAAAATGTAAGTACACAATAACTAAGCCTACCTACTGCTCAAGTGATTCTTTACCGGTAGGCGCCACTGAGACGAAAAAGGGGACTTAAATAATATAATACGGCTCAGAAATATAAATTTATCGTTTATTTCACAAAACACAAATATACGATGTAAAAAGACAGGGTGTGAGTTATCAGAATCACTTGAGCATCGTAGGGGTGACGACCGAGCTAATCGATTAGAGCTATAATTCTGTCCGAGAACTTAGCTTCGGAAGGGGAGACGAAGGTCTTCGCAGGAAGGCCGACACGAAGTCTCCGACGCGTCGCTCGATCTCCACCCTCTTCACAAAGTTCTGCTTCGGAACAGCCGGACGAGGAGTAGGGCCCAGGGGCTCGTACCGGCTATGCCGTCGCAGATGATGCAGGCGTCCTCGGACGGAGAACGTAGAACGGGGAAGTCTACGGGTAATCGTAGAAGGATCTACGTGCAGACGTAGAAGGATCTACGTGCAGACGTAGAAGCTGTTCACACACACACACAAACACACCCACATTAAATACTGCACACATATCAAGGTGCCCTGTGGATGGGAAGAGAGAAAATACACGGATGGGCGTTATACGTTTTGTGCGTGAAGCGCAACGACAACCGCTAGGCCGGCGGTGTCTCACAAGCGACAGGCAAGGCAGAGCTGAAGAGATTATAATGTTACCCGTAACCCTGGCTGTGGGGACTCCTCTCTCAACGCTGAGATGAACGGCTGGAAGCGTCCGACGGCGGCGGCGGTACAGCGCCGCGGCTCGTTGACAGTGGCACGGTCGCGAGGGAAACTAGTGTAACTCACGGCGGCAGATCGAGCGCGTTATATCTTATCTTGCAGCGGAGAATTATTTAACAGAAGAAGTGAAGTCTGGTTTCACTGAGACCCGCTTTTATAGACGGCAGCGCGCGTTTGTGGTGTGGCTGCGGAATGAAGTCGGCTAGCACGCAATGACGCGCACTGTACGTGGTTACCTGAATCTAAGTGGCTGAAGGCCTGTAACTCCATTAGTTGATAATATTGGACCTCTACTAGGGGTCCTCCGATGATGTCTGAATTAAAATGTAAGATAAATACAACCGAGGTGAATGTGAATTCCCGTCTATTTGGGATATATTTTAACCGCCTGGCAACCCATTAATCAACACCGCGATGTGCGGTGTTGCCAAATACAGCAAACAGAAATTCCATACCGACGCTCGCTATCTTTTTCGTTACGTCAAACAATATATAATTTTAGTATGGGCTGACAGCGGAAAGAGATCGTGGAAATTCACGCTCGGTAAATGATGCAAGAATGTGTGCTCGGTTACGTAGTGAGAGTGTAGTACGCCGAGATATGTGTGATTGAGTTTTCCAAAATGTAGGTTGGCAGTAATAATCTTCAAAATAACGGACGTCTCACGTGTAGCGTAGCCTTAGTACGGAGTATTTTCCTCCGTACTGGCAATGTGTCTCTGACACTTCGGTAAACGGCATTTCGACAGTCCGCTATTAAAATTCACTACGTGACACAACATCATAAATGAAATTGTTGGAAACCCTATGTAAATAGTTTTTTTAATATTATTATTTTATATAATGCGGTACGTCATCGTAAGTCAGACGGGCCAAAGCACATACTCCGACCAGCCAATATCACCTCCGAGAAGGCAGGTGCCTTAACTACCTTACCTTACCGTTTTGGTCCATGTCGGCCGGAATGGAACCTCGGACCCTGAGATCAAGAGTCCAAGGCAAGACTTCGCCGGCCATCCGCCGCTGAACTTGAAGCTCAATTCCATTCCATTTTTTCTTTATGTAATCCGGTATGGGTGGCTGAGTCGGAGGGGCCAAAGCGCATGCTCCGACCAGCCAATATCACCTCCGAGAAGGTAGGTGCCATACCGGAGACTTCCCTGGATTGCTGGCTATACTGGACTAGAGGATAACACAACCGAGGCTGCTATGCGGCCATCTTACATCCAGTACGGTGGTACCAACCCAGTCGGCTACAATTTGAGCCTACCACCTAGTAAGGGGCAAGGGAAAGGACCTACAGTTTTACACCGGTTCCGAACGGTGAAGCAGCAGGTGTAGGTATGCACGTAAATTTTTTCGCCAGAAAAAACTCATTGGTACACGCCGACCGGATTCGAACCGCGGACCTCTCGCATGAGAAGCCGATGCCCAAACCACTCGGCCACCCGCCGCTTTATATTCCATGTCCCTTCCTCTCTGCTAGAAGATAATATGGAACCTTCTTCGTGCAAATCTTCGCATTAGCCAACTTAGAGCTCCGCCAGTCATTTAATTTACTTCATAGATAATAGAAACACTACATTAAGGCCCGAGTCTAAGTAATTCCCAACATAAATTTGAACGGAGACAATTCGGACCACCTGCCGGTGTCGTGTATCTGACCTCGCGAGGTAGTACAGGTTACATCAGCAGGCGACGCAGCAGCGGTGATCTACGATGCAGCACTGAGTAGCAGCGATGAGAGACAAAGCAGTGCTGAACGACGACGCAGCGATGAGAAATGAAGCAGTGATGAGAGACGAAGCAGCGATGATAGACGAAGCAGTGATGACAGACGAAGCAGCGATGACAGACGAAGCAGTTATGAAGGAAGAAATGAGAGACTTAGTAGTGGTGAACGACGAAGCAGCGATGACAGACGAAGCGGTGATGAGTAATGAAGCAGTGATGAGACGAAGCAGTGATGACAGACGAAGCAGTGATGACAGACGAAGCAGTTATGAAGGAAGAAATGAGAGACTTAGTAGTGGTGAACGACGAAGCAGCGATGACAGACGAAGCGGTGATGAGTAATGAAGCAGTGATGAGAGACGAAGCAGTGATGACAGACGAAGCAGTGATGACAGACGAAGCAGTGATGACAGACGAAGCAGTGATGAAGGAAGAACAAGTCACATAAATTTAGTTTTTATGTTCACAATAGCTAATTAACTTTTTTAATTGACTTGGTGTTCCGCCAACAGAAGGACGATCATTTAGGGTTCCGTAGACGAAAATAATTGTGAACCGCTGTTATAGATTATATGATTTATTAGATTTCCATCTATAATATATAGACACTACGAGTGGAAGTTTGGTCCAACGACAAATTTTAGAAATTGTGCAGCCGGTCAACTTCGATCTGCTTATGCAGTTGGAGTGGCAGCTCTACCGCGACGTTCCAAGGAATTTTATCTGAAATCAAATGTTTGTGGTTCAAAACGTGTACGACCTGGTGAAAAGTCACATCGGCTGTCCGGAGCTGGTCGGGGAGATCTAATACGTTGTACCTATTCGCCTCACATGACACACTCATCTATTCTACACTCCTAAGTATCGCCCAAACTATGGACAAAACTCAGTGATACAGTGCGACAAGGCTTGACATGAACGTGGCTGACAGCGGAACTAACGCCGCCACAGTGTTGCCAGATGACCGTCTTGCGTTTCACCCATTCACGCGTACGTTAGTATCCCTTCTTAGTATGTAGTGTTGTTAGCAGAAATCGAAGTCTATCTGTTATTTTATTAGTGAGCAAGTCTTCCTAAAATTCAATACATAAAATAAAAAATAAGTAAGTACCTACCTACCCTATAGGTATTATACATGCATTTTCTTTTGCAGCGATATTTTCCCCTAGTGTAAGGAAATTTTCAAAATTGACAACCCTAATGCTGCAGCAGCGCCCTCCCACAAACGTCATCCACGTTCATTTCAAGCCTTGTCGCATTATATCACTTTTTCAACACATTCTTTTCCGTTCAGTTCAGTGTAGCCGGCACGATCGAAGGGAAGCACTGACATGGTACCTAGTTCACCCGGTGTTATGGGCTGACATCACGGATGTTGAAGGTGATGTAGCCAACCGTGTCAGTTTCCATAAAACAAAAATCACGGCTGGTCAGCATGTACACAATAGGCATTTTTAGCAACCTTCACCTATTTACTGTAAAAAAAAATACTTTTATCTATTATGTGGGATGCCTATTTCCCATAAATACATAGTTAGACTCAAGATGGGTTCCTCTGATGATATTTTCAGGGTATGGTATGTAGGTAATGCACTTCACTCCATCGCACCGCTAAGGTGTGGAATTGTTTACCGACGAGTGTGTTTTCCGATATTTTTAACCTGGGAGTCTTCAAATGTCGTATTAACATGTTGCATAGCGCTTAGCGCTTCTATAGTTAAAAAATCTGCTGGTACGTATACTTAAAGGGTGTAAAAACGGCGAGTACATTAAATTTAGGAAATGATCATTGGGATGTAGAGTAACAAAAAAGTCTATTAATTTTTTTCTGAATTCCCTTTAAATAAAAAGTTACAGTTTTCATACAAACTAATTGATTATTTTATTGTAAAAATGATCTAATGACAACAGGGCGGTTCGGAGGGGCGAAGAGCGGGTGAGACGTGAGCGTCTCGGACGGAGGTGTTGGCGGGAGGGGCGGGGGTTAGCTTTGTGAGTGGAGGCTGGAGGTCGGCAGGCGGAGGGTGCGGAGCGGCAATAACGGCAAAAAATTACACTAGAGGAAAACATACATTTCAAAAATTCATATCTCGAAAACTAGACACTTTAGAGAAAAACTTTATTTGCTTTTTTGTCTAGGAAAAACATGAGGATTGCGCTGGCGAAATTAATGTACTCGCCGTTTTAACACCCTGTATAGTCACTGAGCGTGGTTTCGTTAGGTTAGGTGGATTACCCTAGGCACGAACTGGTTTCATCAAAAATAAAAATGCCCTAATGAAGCTATCCTGATACTTCTTTGTAACAACTGACATTCGTCGGAAGTTCGAATGTATTCGAATTTTTCCCAATAAAAGTTTTTAATATAAATAACGATGACACCGAAGAAGAGACAACTCCGCGAGGAAACTTTATTTTTATTTTTATGGAAACTAACGCGATTGGCTACATCACCTACAACATCCGTTGTGCCAGCCCATAACACCGGGTGAACTTGGTGCCACGTCAGTGCTTCCCTTCGGTCGTGCCGGCTACACTGAACTGGACGGAAAACACAAACTATTAATATAGCCGTTTCGACCGACCTTTCATTCAGTGCGGTGGTATCAACCCGGGCGGGTTAAACCCTACCACCTAGTAATATAAGAAGGGAGTCAAATCCCTTAGTCGCCTTTTACTACATACACGGGGAGAGATGCAGTGGGGCTATTCTTTTAAAGTACCGGCCCCACACGGTACATAAACATATCGGTACCTTCATTTTATTTTTTTTACATGAATACAATGCGTTGAAACCAGCGCAAGACCAGCGCTACTGCACTCTCATCTAGAGGAGCTTCAGGACATAATACGCTGATTTGGCATCCTTTTCCTTCTTGCTTTATGTTTTTTATATATTCTGTATAATCTTCTGTGTATTCTAAGAAACAGGAAAATAAGCTTTATTGTACTTCTACCTACAAGTGTTTACTTTTAATAAAACGAGCATTAAAAGAGAAGAAATAAATTAAATTGTCTGGTAATAGTATGCTCAATTACTCACTGTTGCATCGGTAGACGAGGTTCGACCAGATGATCCTCTCCTGAGAGAAGCAGAACGGTCCGAGCTGGCCGCCCTTGAGCGTGTCGTCGAAGATGTTACCCGAGTCGGCCACGACATTCTTGCCCTCGTAGATCTTAATGCGGATGAGTGAGATATTCGGCCGGTGCAGCAGCCGATAGCGGTACGCCGTCTTCCTCTTCCATCCCACTTTCTTTGGGTCCTTCCACAGCAGCTTCACCTACAAATGCACCGTTTGATCGTCTTCACAAGTCCATGTGGACCGTTTGGGTCCAATTAATTAATTATGTTTATTAAAAAGTCTTTCTGCGAGACAGATTTTTTTCTAGTGCGAAAGACTCGGTTATTGCGCTGTACGATTTCATGGGATAATAAATATTTTCATTTTCATTATTTTTCGTGTGGTTTCTACTGGACACCGTGCTTGCACATGGTGCTTCCCTTTGGTCGAACCGGCTACACTGAACTGGGAGGAAAATATGAACTTCACAGCCGTAGATAGGTAGGAAATAATGAATGGTTACAAGAAACGTTTTAACAGTAACAAGCACAATCGATCATTTACATGAGGTGACAGTCGGACTTATCCCTTACAGATATTTCTTCCAGTAAAACTTTTGATGTTTGAGAGTCGATCAATATACTGAAATGTGAGTAGGTAGTAGCAAAAGACTTGAGTGTGAGAATTGAAGATATAATAATTAATAATAAAAATACATATTAAATATGCATGTGAGCACAGCACGAACTAACGTAGGTACAATCGGCGCCGCGGCGCAGCGGCGCAGCTGCGCAGAAATGAAAATTCGGCCGGATTGGGGGTAAAGTATGAGGCAAAGGGGGGACGGGCTACCCCGACATTCTAACCGGGGCCTGCGCACCTTCCCACCGCACCGCAGTCCTTGTAAAATCTCTCTCGCGCCCGCTCTGTGCTCATATTGCCTCTCTTTCGCACAGCGCTCGTCAGTGTTCTCCCTCGCACCCGCGCTAGTGCGATTTTGTTTTCCTGTTTAGTGTACATGCGCGTAGCGATCCGCCGCTGCGGGGCGACGAGTCGAGTTCGGTCCCGCTCTCGCTATTCCCGATCCTGCAAGACAGGTGCGCCCTGGTACCATAGAAACGCCAACCTGCACAGAGACCTAGGGATAGCACCGCTGGAGGAGTATCTCCAGAAGCTGTCCACGGGATTCTTCAAGGGGGCGTACCGACACAACAACCCGCTGATCCTAGCGCTTGCGACTACCGACTGCGGGATCCATCGACCAGGCGCCTCCTGTCGATACTAACACATCCGTTTAACTTCGCAGGTCCGGAGCCACCTCGCCGCCCTACAGCCGACGACCAGGACACGACCCAGTGAAGTTTCTTGCCAGTACTTCTACGCTGTAATAATCGAACTGGCGGACTTGTCCCTTCTAGCACCATCGCCCCGGCAGCCGCCGGTGGCGATGTCGAGCGAGGAGGCCAACCAACAATCACCGATTCGTTCGCTGATTTCTTCACATCACAGGCAGCTGCAGCAGTCGAGAGACTGAGGAATGTGCCAGCAGCAGTAGCGGCTTCGATGCCGCTCGCCCCTAGCCAGCAGTCGGTCACGGCGACCCCCCTGACTTAGGGAGGACAAAGTGGCCGACCATTATACCGCCAGCCAGCCGGCCACGGCGACCGCGCTATTTTATATAGAGCGGACAAAGTGACGGCAGGCCTCGCACGGAAAACCGCGCCTAAATGCCCCGTAACGGTGTAAAAGTCTTGCGACTAATACCTTTTTTCCAGATGCAGATTCCAGATTCCAGATTCCGACTTGGCAGTACACATCAAGCAGCGAGAGAGAGAGGACCTCCGACAAGAGGGGGTACGGGAAGACGGCGAGATTCAGCGGCACTGCAAGAAGAGCTCTCCCGCCGAAGCGGTCGACTGAACTGAGCTAGCAAATGCTCGGTGTATCGCCGTCCCTCTCTCTCCGCGTCGCCGCGTTGTGTGTCTAGCACTTAATCTGTGGTCTAGCTCTGCCACGCCTGTCGCTCCGTCCGTGTTGCTCCGGTATCGGGTCGTCCCGCTATTTGTATAGAGCACCGGCCGCCGGCGTTTCATTTTCGTTAGTTGTTCCCTTGCCGCGTGTCGCCAACCGAGTGATCGGGCGTCCTCATTTGATCCGAAGACCATCGTGTATCTACAGTCCACTGCTTTCCGAGCATCGTTCGTAACAGAACCTGGTATGGTAGTACATAATGAACATCGACCTTTAGACTCTTTCTAAAGCCACTGTAGTTTCGTCCCTGTCGCACAAAGACGTGCGAGTTCGTGCGACAGGGGCGACGCTCTGCAACCGAATTTTCTCTTTCTAAGGCTCGATTTTCATTATTTACTGCCTGGGACAGTAAATAATGTATATGATTGTTGCAAAAAAGTAAAAACGTGACAGGTTGACAAATTGAGGTTAACTTTTTCAATTTTTTTTTTCAATTTTCTAAAATGAATAAAGACGACCCAGGTGGGTCCCCGGAAGCTTCGGAAGTATGTGTGGACGAACTGGACGTGCAGAGCAACATCGAGGACGAGCTTCTTCAATCGGTAGATTGTGAGTTGGAAGCGAGGCGCCACAGGCACATTCCTGTAGGAGAAAAGAGACACAGAGAGCCATCAAGCAGAGAGCTGTCTGCTGATGAGGAGGTATTTACCTTCGTCGGAAAAAGAGGTAAAAAGAGTCCAAAAAAATTGGGTAATTCCCAAAATATTGACACGACTAAGCATGATATATCTAGGCAGGTACAGATTTCAAGCAAGGAAAAATTACCGAAATTGATTAGCCTAGCTAAACTTCTTAATGCAGCTAATATTAAAGAAGTAGTAAAAGTAAAGTATTCCTCCCCGTATAGGGTGGTTGTACACTGTTCAACTGAAAAGCATGCTTCAGAATTAGTCGGAAATGAATTTCTCAGTGTGAAGGGAATGACGTGTGCCCGACTTAATGAGATGTCATATTCTTATGGGGTTATTAAAAATATCGATATCGATATAAGTGAAGAAGAGCTCTCTCATATTTTAAAAAGCGAACATGAAATTTTTTCCGTAAAACGCCTGCAAAAGAAAATTGCATTTGGAGATTGGAGAATTAGTGAAGCTGTAAGAATTTGTTTTAAAGGGCCTGTACTACCTAAATATGTAAACATTTATGCGAGCAGATGCAGTGTGGAGCCGTTCACATTTCCAGTCACGCAGTGCTCCGGATGCTGGCGATTTGGACATACGGCCAAGACATGTCCCACTGGTAAAATACTGTGCCCTAAATGTGGAGGAAAGCATGAAAACTGTGACATTCTTGAATATAAATGTATAAACTGCAGTAACAACCACATGGCCCTCTCAAAAACTTGTCCAGTTTTCCTAAAAGAGAAGAAGATTCGTAAAATCATGTCAGATTCTAACTGCACATATAAAATGGCATTGCAAAAATTCTGCTCCATGAAAAACACAGACAATTTATTGACTGAATCAGAACATGTCACCAAAAGACAGAGCACCTTGACACAGTCTTCTACATGCTCTTACCCTACGTCTTCCCCAATACTATCCACCCCGTTCCATTTCAATGCATATTCTCAACTGCCTAATACTTCTTCACAAGCAATAAATTCTGTTCCTCTTCCATTACGTCCCCAGTCTGAACGTGCCCCAACTTCGACTATGAAACTTGACTATGCTGGCGCTGTAAAAAAGAAAGTGAAAAACAAAACTGTTGTCGTTCCCTCAAATATTGAAATCCCCATAAACATTATCACCGAGCCAGAAATACACACTCAGTCCGAATCTAGAGAGTCAAAGGAAAAGTCAAAAGGTAAATGGCATAGGATTATAGAGGGAATTCAAAAAGTCATTACATCATCTGAAAACTGGGAAGAAAAGTTCACAAACCTAATGAAATTAGCAATAAAAGAGATTAGCAAAATTGTAATGGAGTATGTTACGGATGGCTCGATATTAAACTTATTTTCATTTGGCGAAGAATCTACCAGCAAACTACTAAGCTGTCATGGCTAGATTGACCATTAAACGCCAGATCAACTTAGTACAGTGGAATGCTAATAGCTTGATGTCTAAACAAACAGAGCTAGATCAATTTTTAAATCAAGAGAAAATTCATATTGCACTTGTATCTGAAACCTGGCTAGATGAGAAAAAAACTGTGAAAATTAACGGATATAATATTTCAAGGAAAGACCGACCTGATTCATATGGTGGAGTGTGCATAATAACCCATAAATCAGTAAAATCAAGAAGTATACTGATACATAACAGGAACCCCGGAATAGAAATATTAGGACTTGAACTTTATAATTGTTATCCTATTAAAAACATTGTTGTTGTATACTGCCCTCCATCTGTGCAAACATCGGAAGCAGACTGGGACCACATATTTTCTCAGTGGAATACAGGTACACTTATCGCAGGTGATTTTAATGGCCATCACACAAATTGGTCTTGTAAAACAGATTCTAGAGGAGAAAGTATACTCAATGCATGCCTAGATAACAGGTTCATCACTCTTAACGATGGCAGTGAAACAAGAATAAAAATGGTGAACAATAACCTGCAAAGATCCTCCCCTGACATTACCTTCTGTACTATGGACCTTGCCTTAATATGCAACTGGAACACCACAAGTGAAACCCTTGGTAGTGATCACATTATTTTGAAGACATCAGTAGGAACCGAACCTTCAAGAACTATTTTAAAAAAGCGAAATATTAAAGAAGCTGATTGGAAAAAATATAGAGAAATCCTGGAAATATCTCTTGATAATCTAATTTTATCTGAAGACATACATGAAGCATATAATCTTCTACTTTCTAAAATCAATGATGCGGCAGACGAGTGTATACCCTGGATAAAAACAAACCAAAATCCACAATCACGATTCCGGCCTAAACCGTGGTGGAACAGCTCTATTTCCAAAAGTATCGCTGAAAGAAGACTTGCACTTTCTCAACTTAGACGTAACCCTATACCTGAAAATTACAACAAATATCAACAAGCAGTAGCAAAAGCACGAAAAGAAGTTCGTGCAGCCAAGACTAAAGGCTGGACTGATTTCTGTGACAGTGTGGATAGCCAAACCTCTTCTTCTGAAATGTGGCGGAAAATGAAATGGTTAAAAGGAATCAGAACCAACAATCTACACATCGATGAAGAGAAAGCGGAAGCTCTGCTCTGTAGTCTCGCTCCGGACACTGTCGCTGACCGGCCAATACGTTTCGACTCGACACTCGGACTTCTGGATTCAGACTTCACTGTGGCAGAGTTGGAGAATGTTCTTAAATCTAAAGATACTGCACCTGGGTCAGACAATATTACTTATTCAATGTTGAAAAATCTTCCTCTAACAGGTAAAACAATCTTAATTAAAATGTACAATAGAATATTTCAATCTGGTGAAGTACCCATGCAATGGAGACATATTAGAATTATTGCCATTCCTAAGCCAGGTAGAGATCCATCCTTAGTGTCATCCTTGAGACCTATATCTCTTATATCATGTCTATGCAAAATGTTTAATCTGATTATAACTAGAAGACTTGAATGGTACGTAGAACGAAATAAATATTTATCTGATTCAACAGTAGGATTTCGACGTGGACAGTCGTGCTTGGATAGTGTTTCTAGACTGGTCACAAGCATTCAGATTGGTCAGTCATCCAATGAACCGACTCTAGCCTGCTTTATTGATATTGATAATGCCTATAATAATGTAAATGTACCGGCACTCATTTCTTATCTCATTAAAATGAGTGTTGGAAAATATATATGTCAATATATTTGGAATTTTCTCAGGGAAAGGTATTTACAAATTATGATGGATGATAAAGTAATTTCCAGATGTTGCAATAAAGGTCTTGCACAGGGGGATCCTTTATCTCCACTATTGTTCAATATTATTACGATAGAAATATGCCGAAAAGTTACTAATGTCTCAGCTTTACAGTATGCAGATGACTTTGCATTCTATGTTACTGTTCCGAAATTGACGATAGCTACCATTTATATAAAACAATCTTTATTGACACTAGTAGCATGTCTTTTAGAAATCGGTTTGGAGATCTCACCAGCCAAAACTAAAGTGTGTGTTTTTGCTAGAGGTCACAGAAAATCTATTATTGACTTGAGTGTAAATGGAATTCCTATAGAAAAAGTGTCAGTAATTAAATTTTTAGGCATGTGGCTAGACCCAGCCATTAAATGGAGAAAACATGTAACCGAAACCTGCATAAAGGCTACCAAATATTTAGATGTTCTAAAAGTTCTAGCAAGTTCATCATGGGGGGTTCATCAAACACACATGAGACGTCTATACATAGCTCTAGTCCGCAGCCGAATAGATTATGGCTCATTTTTATACGATAATTGTGCTCAGTCTCATATTCAAAAATTAAATATTCTTCAAAACAGAGCTTTGAGGATTTGTGGAGGATATATTAAGACAACCCCAATACATGTAATGGAAAGCGAGTTATGCATTCCACCATTATCTGTACGCAGACATTATTTAGCTTCTAAGCATTATCTACGATGCATATCTCGCACCAATAATCCACTTGTTAAACTTTTACACGAGCTTGTACCATTAATAGCAGATAGATACTGGCAAAACAGAAAATGCCCTATTCTTGTTAAATGTCATGAACGGATGAAAAATTATAATGTAGAAAATAGCTCACTTCTTAAAATGTATTCTTTAGATACCTGGGTCTCTAAGATTCCTATACGGGAATGTGTAAAAACCACTGTAAACGATGTACAGGGCCCAAAAAATAAAACCATGGTTCATGAACTTCTCACTAAAACTGAAATCATGTTGGAATCGATGTATAAAAACCATTTCAAATTATACACCGATGGGTCTAAAGAAGTAGATGGCATAGGTGCGGCCTTTTGGGACCCACAGAACAATATCGGTATGAAGTTCAGTATTAAAGAAGAAGTACCAATCATGACCGCTGAGCTCATCGCCATATCAGAAGCCCTTTCATGGGGCTTATCAACTGATGCAAAAGAAATTGTTCTACTTACAGACTCCAGAAGCGCTTTGCAACATTTGGTGGGCTGCACGAGTGGGGCTAAGGGAAGAGCTATAGCTTATGATATAATAAAAGATTTCTGTAATGCAACTGCCGAAAACAGATCGGTTGTATTACAGTGGATCCCCTCTCACATTGGGTTAAGGGGAAACGAAATAGCAGATAAATTGGCGAAAGAAGCTATTTACAGTGTATGCCCCACTATAATGTGTAAACCATTCTGTATGGATCGATTGTCAGATGTAAAAACATTCTGCCAAAATCTATGGAAAGAACATTTTGACAGCCGTTCTTTACAGAGTGGTATATGGTACAAAACCTTGCAATCGGAACCTCCACATGTTCCCTGGTTTCAGACGTGCAATTTCCAGAGGCCTAAAATAGTTTTAGCTCTAAGACTTCGTTCTGGCCACATGCCATTAAATAAATTTAAATTTCTGATGAAAAAGAAAGAGTCACCAAATTGTGATTGGTGCAATAAGGAGGATGATATATACCATGTGTTGATGGAGTGTGGTCAGAATGAAGAATTACGAAGGAAATTGCAGGTTTCACTCAGGGTGGACAGACTTAATTTGTTTTTTTGTATTCATAGGCTGTTGGCGTGCCCAAGTGGGAAGGATTTAACATGTGTATTGGAGTTTGTTAAACGTTCTCTATCCCTTAGGGACTCTGAGCCCTGAGGAATCGAGAGGAAAGGTACCATGGGGCTGATATTGACGAATTGCTTTGTTAAAAGCCCTAAAAATAAATTAAATAAAAAAAAAAAAAATAATGTATATGTACAGTATATGTACTGTACCAGGACAAGTATAATATATTATGTACTTGTCCTTCGGGTATGAAAAAATTAGAATTTTTTGTTTCCACTTCACGTTGAAAAAATATGTAGTTGTATGACGTGTTTTTTGAAAAAGAGAAGCGATTTGCCATGTTGGATAAAGTGTGGAATTAATAATATAGAACGATATTCTAGCAATACAAAGAGGAGATACCTGGTCGGGGGTGGACTTGGTGTTCCAGAGACTGTTGCGCAGGGTCTGGCCTGGGCCGGTGGTGGAGTTGACCAGCTTGAGGTGGATGCCGGTCTCGGCGACTGCGCGGAATGGCAACCGCTCCCAGTACGCCTGCATGAATTTCTTCCACATCACGACGTAGAACCGCCGGTTGCTCTGGTAGCTAGCACACAACACGGCACGGGGCACAAGCTGTCTCATTTTGTTTAGATTCGGCTCTCTTTCTGTTTGGAATCCTTCGGCAAAACTGGGACACGATTTGGCTTCGTCAAGTGAATGATTACGACGGATTCCGAACAAAAATAAAAGTAAATTTCTTCGAGCCGGCCGAATAGATCAACAACATTACGACATTAAAATAAATTCACGTGGTTGCGCCGACACGGCCGACCGCCCTCCGAGCATCCCTCTCGTGCGCGTTGGGTCGGCCGCCACTCGAAGTAGGAAACCGTCTCGTCTTGGTGACATTTTATTTATGTCACCTAACCTAAGTCCCACATACATAGTACCAACGCAACGGTACATGGAATATCAGTTCATGATGAGTATGATGACATACATACACACATACTCGTACATACATATGCACCTGCACACTGTATCCTGACAGTTGGGTAAGAAGAGTAATCGGTGTTGTGCTGCAAGAACTCAGGTACAAAACAGCAAAACACCGACCACCGCATTTAGCAAAGTATTAGGACAAGATAACTATCTATGAGATCTACAACGGGAAGAGATTCTCTGGGACATATATAAGTGTTGAATTGTTGGAACCTATTCTTTTGAAGTTTTATCTACCGAACCTTACACGGTGGCTATGATGACGATTTTTAATTTATTTAAGTACCTATTTTATTTTTTTTACTAAGCAGAAAAAAAACAGAGGATATGAACGTTATTACCTTCGCCTGAAACTTTTTGAAACATTCCCAGGGCCAAATTCGAACATATCGGCAGAATTGGTGACAGGCTGAACCAGCACCCAAATGGGAGACGTGAGTTTTGGTCTCTCGCCAAATCTGTCGAATCGAATTTCTGCAGCTCCTCACTTCCACCTCTGCAGTCCTGGGGGCTCACTTTTCCCCCCAACTACAGTCTCGGGTCCTTCAAGAGAGGCGTGAATGGGCACCTGTTAGGCCGGCATGGCATTCGAAACCCCCGCATGCGACCGAATGTTAACGGGCGTCGCTAGACACCTTATGGGTGGCTCGGCGCCAGATGTCGCGCTTAGTATAAAAAAATGTGTGCGTTGGACAACAATTTTCACATTGAAACCATTTATTCTAAGTACCTACTTATGCCTACTAACCTTTGCTAAAATCCATTCTTCGGCACTGCGACAAGGCCGTACCTACTGGGTACTGGCATAGGCGATAGTAACAGAACTAACCTGAACATGAATCCTATAAAGTCGTCGTCGAAGTACGAGTCGACGAATAACGTGCCCTCGAAGTCGACCCCTCCGAATCTGTCGCCGCTCACCATGAGGCCGGGGTCCGAGTTGAACGTCTGCAAAATCTCTACGCCCTCGTTCGTCATCATCCAGTGCGGCTGCCCCTGTGACTTTCCATACGGGTCTAGCTCTATTGACACGGAGCTCCTGCGCAGTAAAGAAATTCATCTTAGAGCATTTAGCATTTATCTCCTTATTCATCTAGGCCCAGCAAACATAAGTCATATTACGGGTTCATCCTACCATTTATTTTCAATCATAAAGCCACCATACCATCCATCCATATCTAGTCTGTGATGTTATAGATACTATGGATCATTCATAACTCTACTTCGGGGCCACAATGTATACTTGTGTCATCAAAATTTCCAAAATGTCTAATGCTTCTTGCGAGAGTATATAAGTATAATAGGTTAGGTTAGGTTAGGTTAGGTTAGGTTAGGTTTAGTTATAATTGCCAGTTATGGCAAGAACACTGCACGTAATCACGTAACTACGCGGCGGTGATGTACCGAACCATGGCAGGCTATACAAATGCCCCTGTGGTCGTGCAAGAAGTCCAGCCACTTCGTAAAAGAGTTGTAATTATGAAAATTGTGTGCAGGTACTGACCGGAAGTCGGTGGTGTGTTTGAGGGAATTGCTGGGGCAGTTGTCGAAGGCGTTGGTGACGTTGTCGCCATCGTAATCGTCGACGCAGGCGTCGCCGATGCCGTCCACTGCGGTCACCGCAAACGTTTGCATTTTTACACACATAAATAAAATTGCATCGTGTATTTCAAGTTTGCCAAACAAGGAAAAAAGTCGCCAAGTGCGAGTTGACTCGCGCACCGAGGGTTCCGTACCATCACACAATATATTTGTATTATGTATGTACAAAGATAATTGTGTTTTAGAAAATCACGAAACGCCTAAATAAAAAATACACCGATGGTTTGACTGTCAGACATTTGTGCAGTTGAAATATACAAAAATATACCTATTTATTATATTACATAACTACACAAAAATTTTCGGATTTTTTCTTTACTTGTGATGTGAGACCTTGCTTCTTGCTAAATTTCATTACTCTAGGTCATCGGTAAGTAGTAAGTACCCCATAGGTATTGATTTCATTTGAGTGAGTTTGCAAGTATAAAAATTTGACATTAATAGCCGTATCTTATGATTGCGTAGATTTAGAAGCCTGCATTTTGTACGCCTTAAAGATATCGTAGATCTTAGTATTTCATATTAATTTCAATTTGATATCTTGATCCATTCCTGAGAAAAAGGGTCCTTGACATACAAAACAAACAAACGATTTTTTTAATGTCATTAACTACAAATTTAGGATTTTCGGATTTTTCCCTTTACTTGTGCTATGACACCTTGCTTCTTACCAAATTTTATGATTCTAGGTTAACGGGAAGTACTCTATAGGTTTTGATTTGGTTTGCCAGTAGCAAAATTATGTGACTTAAATGGCCGTATCTAGTGATTGCGTTGACATAGAATCTTAAATTTTTTACACCTCTGAGGAAACGTAGACCTTAGTATTTGATATTAATTTCAACTTAATACGTCTACGACAGACAGCCAGCCAGCCAGCCAGACGGACAACATAGTGATCGATCATATAAGGGTTCCGTTTTTTTCCTCCTTTGAGGTACGTAACCCTAAAAATGGTCCAGGAACAGTCCCATGGGATGAGAAGAAGCGAAACTAGCACGTACTATCGCTGTCCTCCTGCCACGGGTTGTATATGAGGGGACAGTTGTCGTTCTCATCGAGGATGCGGTCGTTGTCGTCGTCGGGATCGCAGACGTCGCCGTCTTTGTCCCCGTCCGTATCTAACTGGTCGCTGTTCGCTATGCTCACGCAGTTGTCCGTGCTGTCCTGGACGCCGTCACTGCGAGCGAATAGAGTCTTGAGTTATCATTACATATTTATAATTACTTGTTTATGAAATAAGTAGCTTTGATCCAGACTCGGATACATATGCCGGCTACTGCTGCGGTGTTCATTTTTGTTGTGTGTATGTGTGTCCTTGTCCTGTCCTGTCCTCTGTTACCTGTCCTTGTCGTTGCTGCTGTCACAAGCGTCGCCGACTCCGTTCTGGTTGGAGTCCTCCTGACTGGGGTTCACGATGAGCCAGCAGTTGTCGCATGCGTCGCCCACGCCGTCCCCATCCGCTTCCAACTGTGGTGGATTGTATATCAGCGGGCAGTTATCATCCTTGTTCATTATACCTGCGTACCAATATAATACCTATTAAGCAAATTGCCTTTCACGTTTGCCCAGTCGGCCTTATCAATTGAATCATATACGTATCAATCGTTCTTGTGTCACACTGTACAGGTGCGGAACGGGCTTCCGGGGAATATCTTTCCCCACTCCTACAGTCCACGGATCTTCAAATCGCGGGTTAATAGCCTTTCCCCAGAGACATTAGTCAGCCTCCAAGCCGAACTGGCACCTCCTCGGGGGTGAAATTGACTGCGCCTGTAGCTTAGAACTCGGGCACAGTCACCCAGTTCGGAAGCAACAAAAAAAGGCATCGCCACGGTTTGTGATATCGTTACGCGACAGTACAGGGATACGGAAGAGAGAACGAGAGGAGAGAAGGTGCGGTAAATACCGTCGTTGTCCATGTCGGGGTCGCAGGCGTCACCGAGGCCGTCGCCGTCGGCGTCCTCCTGGCCGGGGTTGGAGACGCGCGGACAGTTGTCGCAGACGTCGCCGATCTTGTCGCCGTCCGAGTCCAGCTGGTCCGGGTTATACTTGAGCCAGCAGTTGTCCTGTACGACAATACACAAGGCTCTAACCTCCAGTCACAGTATACAGTTCAGTCCGAACAAAAACATTTTGAAGAAACATCACCGACAAGCGGAAACATTTATTATGACATCTGCTATGGCGTCGCAGGCCCTCAGGACCGTATAGTGGCAGATATGCTAGCAAAAGTTTCCAGATTGGCACCTCCTTTGGGATAGATTTGGCTTTGTCTGAGGCTCCGACTTAGAGCTCAGCTTCCCATTTCAGATGCATTAACAATAGTGAACTTACACGCTGGTTGCGAATTTTGTCATTGTCGGCGTCGTTGTCGCATGCGTCGCCGAGGCCGTCACGGTCGGCGTCCTCCTGGCCGGAGTTGGAGATTCTGGGGCAGTTGTCGACCCGGCAGTGCAAGTCGAAGCAAGGCAGCAACTTATCCGGCCACCCATCCAGGTCGTAGTCCGGCCCACACACGTTGCCGTTACCCGCCCACCCCAACTGCCCCAAACATTGTATTGCTCAATTTTCGCCTTAAATAGACTCCACCTGGTTGAAACTCAAATTATAGCATTGCGGGTTAGATCAATAGTGCAGGGGTTCCCAAAGTCTGCGGGGCTGCGCCCTGGGGCGCCGCAGCTAGCCCTTAGGTGCACCAAGAGGCGTTCCTGAGCACTTGGGACTTTACTCGGAATTTAAACTTCTCGCGGCCTATGACACGGGGTCGGTACAGATTCGCTTCGACACAGACCTTCCGTTGAACATTTCTTTGGATTATTTCTGACTTAACATCATTATATACATCTTAAATACCACTTACGGCGAGCCCCCAACTCAAAGTGCCCAGTTTGAGTAGGGCGCCGCCGCCCGTGAAAATAATCTGGCTCCCTAAGGGAGCCGCGAACTAAAAACTTTTGCAAACCCTGCAATAGTGTAAAAAATTATGATCACATCTAACACGCAGCTTTCCAGCAATCGGTTTAAGCAAAGTGATCGCTATTGTGTGCTTCGCACCACGTTTTACAAGTAATTATTAGGACAAGACATGTAACTATCAAGCAGTTAGAACTTTTTTTTTTTTTATGAAATCTGTCACGGCTGGCTACATCACCTACAACATCCTTGATGTCAGCCCATAACATCGGGTGAACTAGATGCCATGTCAGTGCTTCCCTTCGATCGAGCCGGCTACACTAAACTGGACGGAAAACACAAACTATTTACATAGTCGTTTGGACCGACGTTTCATTCAATGCGGTGGTACCAACCCAGGCGGGGTGAACCCTACCACCGAGTAAGGTAGGAAGATAAGGAACCTACAGTTTCACTTGAAACCCGAACCACAGTCAGCCTCCAACGATCGAGCGGTAACCCATCTAAGGACTGACCGCGTCCAACGTTGCCTAACAATCAATAGCAATAGTCGACTGTCTGCACCACTGAGCTATCGAGGCAGACAAAAAAAAGCCAGCCAGCCAGCCAGTCATGCATGCGCATAAGAAGACAGTAGATACTAACGTCGCAGACGCAGGTATTGCCGTAGCCGCAGACGGCGTTGTAGCGGTGACACTCGACGGGGTCGCAGCCGCCCGGCCCCTTCGTCGGGCAGACGCTCGGCCTCTCCGTCGGCCCCTTTGTCGGCCCCTCCGTCGGCCCCACCGTCGGCCTATCCGTCTGCCCCTCCGTCGGCCCCTCCGTCTGCCCCTCCGTCGATCCCTCCGTCGGCCCCTCCGTCGAGCCGCCGCCCGGCCCCTCCGTCGAGCCGCCGCCCGGCCCCTCCGTCGAGCCGCCGTCCGGCCCCTCCGTCGAGCTGCCGCCCGGCCCCACCGTCGAGCCGCCGCCCGGCCCCTCAGTCGTGCCGCCGCCCGGCCCCTCAGTCGTGCCGCCGCCCGGCCCCTCAGTCGAGCCGCCGCCCGGCCCCTCAGTCGAGGCGCCGTCCGGCCCCTCAGTCGAGCCGCCGCCCGGCCCCTCCGTCGTGCTGCCGCCCGGCCCCTCCGTCGTGCCGCCGCCCGGCCCCTCCGTCGTGCCGCCGCCCGGCCCCTCAGTCGTGCCGCCGTCCGGCCCCTCAGTCGAGCCGCCGCCCGGACCCTCAGTCGAGCCGCCGCCCGGCCCCTCAGTCGTGCCGCCGCCCGGCCCCTCAGTCGTGCCGCCGCCCGGCCCCTCAGTCGAGCCGCCGCTCGGCCCCTCAGTCGAGCCGCCGCCCGGCCCCTCAGTCGAGCCGCCGCCCGGCCCCTCAGTCGAGCCGTCGCCCGGCCCCTCCGTCGTGCTGCCGCCCGGCCCCTCCGTCGTGCCGCCGCCCGGCCCCTCCGTCGTGCCGCCGCCCGGCCCCTCCGTCGTGCCGCCGCCCGGCCCCTCAGTCGTGCCGCCGTCCGGCCCCTCAGTCGTGCCGCCGTCCGGCCCCTCAGTCGTGCCGCCGCCCGGCCCCTCAGTCGTGCCGCCGTCCGGCCCCTCAGTCGTGCCGCCGTCCGGCCCCTCAGTCGAGCCGCCGCCCGGACCCTCAGTCGTGCCGCCGTCCGGCCCCTCAGTCGAGCCGCCGCCCGGACCCTCAGTCGTGCCGCCGTCCGGCCCCTCCGTAGAGGCGCCGTCCGGCCCCTCAGTCGAGCCGCCGTCCGGCCCGTCAGTCGAGCCGCCGCCCGGCCCCTCCGTCGTGCCGCCGCCCGGCCCCTCCGTCGTGCCGCCGCCCGGCCCCTCCGTCGTGCCGCCGCCCGGCCCCTCAGTCGTGCCGCCGCCCGGCCCCTCAGTCGTGCCGCCGTCCGGCCCCTCAGTCGAGCCGCCGCCCGGACCCTCAGTCGAGCCGCCGCCCGGCCCCTCAGTCGAGCCGCCGCCCGGCCCCTCAGTCGAGCCGCCGCCCGGCCCCTCAGTCGAGCCGCCGCCCGGCCCCTCAGTCGAGCCGCCGCCCGGCCCCTCAGTCGAGCCGCCGCCCGGCCCCTCCGTCGTGCCGCCGCCCGGCCCCTCAGTCGAGCCGCCGCCCGGCCCCTCCGTCGTGCCGCCGCCCGGCCCCTCCGTCGTGCCGCCGCCCGGCCCCTCCGTCGTGCCGCCGCCCGGCCCCTCCGTCGTGCCGCCGCCCGGCCCCTCCGTCGTACCGCCGCCCGGCCACTCAGTCGAGCCGCCGTCCGGCCCGTCAGTCGAGCCGCCGCCCGGCCCCTCCGTCGTGCCGCCGCCCGGCCCCTCCGTCGTGCCGCCGCCCGGCCCCTCCGTCGTGCCGCCGCCCGGCCCCTCAGTCGTGCCGCCGCCCGGCCCCTCAGTCGTGCCGCCGCCCGGCCCCTCAGTCGTGCCGCCGTCCGGCCCCTCAGTCGAGCCGCCGCCCGGACCCTCAGTCGAGCCGCCGCCCGGCCCCTCAGTCGAGCCGCCGCCCGGCCCCTCAGTCGAGCCGCCGCCCGGCCCCTCAGTCGAGCCGCCGCCCGGCCCCTCAGTCGAGCCGCCGCCCGGCCCCTCAGTCGAGCCGCCGCCCGGACCCTCAGTCGAGCCGCCGCTCGGCCCCTCAGTCGAGCCGCCGCCCGGCCGCTCAGTCGAGCCGCCGCCCGGCCGCTCAGTCGAGCCGCCGCCCGGCCGCTCAGTCGAGCCGCCGCCCGGCCGCTCAGTCGAGCCGCCGCCCGGCCGCTCAGTCGAGCCGCCGCCCGGCCGCTCAGTCGAGCCGCCGCCCGGCCGCTCAGTCGAGCCGCCGCCCGGCCGCTCAGTCGAGCCGCCGCCCGGCCGCTCAGTCGAGCCGCCGCCCGGCCGCTCAGTCGAGCCGCCGCCCGGCCGCTCAGTCGAGCCGCCGCCCGGCCGCTCAGTCGAGCCGCCGCCCGGCCGCTCAGTCGAGCCGCCGCCCGGCCGCTCAGTCGAGCCGCCGCCCGGCCGCTCAGTCGAGCCGCCGCCCGGCCGCTCAGTCGAGCCGCCGCCCGGCCGCTCAGTCGAGCCGCCGCCCGGCCGCTCAGTCGAGCCGCCGCCCGGCCGCTCAGTCGAGCCGCCGCCCGGCCGCTCAGTCGAGCCGCCGCCCGGCCGCTCAGTCGAGCCGCCGCCCGGCCGCTCAGTCGAGCCGCCGCCCGGCCGCTCAGTCGAGCCGCCGCCCGGCCGCTCAGTCGAGCCGCCGCCCGGCCGCTCAGTCGAGCCGCCGCCCGGCCGCTCAGTCGAGCCGCCGCCCGGCCGCTCAGTCGAGCCGCCGCCCGGCCGCTCAGTCGAGCCGCCGCCCGGCCGCTCAGTCGAGCCGCCGCCCGGCCGCTCAGTCGAGCCGCCGCCCGGCCGCTCAGTCGAGCCGCCGCCCGGCCGCTCAGTCGAGCCGCCGCCCGGCCGCTCAGTCGAGCCGCCGCCCGGCCGCTCAGTCGAGCCGCCGCCCGGCCGCTCAGTCGAGCCGCCGCCCGGCCGCTCAGTCGAGCCGCCGCCCGGCCGCTCAGTCGAGCCGCCGCCCGGCCGCTCAGTCGAGCCGCCGCCCGGCCGCTCAGTCGAGCCGCCGCCCGGCCCCTCAGTCGAGCCGCCGCCCGGCCCCTCAGTCGAGCCGCCGCCCGGCCCCTCAGTCGAGCCGCCGCCCGGCCCCTCCGTCGAGCCGCCGCCCGGCCCCTCCGTCGAGCCGCCGCCCGGCCCCTCCGTCGAGCCGCCGCCCGGCCCCGCCGTTGAGCCGCCGCCCGGCCCCTCCGTCGATAGCTCCACCTTGTCGATGCAGTTGTACCCTGCGAGCACATTACGAGGAGCTGACAAGGAGTTTCTGATCATGCATTGAATGAACTGGCTTCAGAGGATAATCGAATTTTTTTTTGCAAAATTTTAGGATTATGCATAGAAAGAAAATTCACTACCAGGTAAGCATACGAGTAGGTTGTTCGAACGGATAGATAGATAGATAGAAAATGCTTTATTACTCCAATAAACATTTAACAGTAATAAATACATTAGAAAATTTACATAAGGTGCAGAGGCGGCCTTATCCCATAGAGAGATTTCTTACAGTCAACCTTTGGATTTTTGTGATTCCATTAATATAGTGGAATGTAAGTAGGTACGTGGGCTGTTCCGAAAATTGTTAGTCACAGAAAAAATACATTTTTTTTATGGAAACTGACACGGTTGGCTACATCACCTACAACGTCCGTGATGTCAGCCCATAACACCGGGTGAACTAGGTGCCATGTCAGTGCTTCCTCCTTTGATCGTTCCGGCTACACTGAACTTGTCGAAAAACACAAACTATTTACATAGCCGTTTCGACCGACGTTTCATTCAGTGCGGTGTTACCAACCCGGGCAGGTTAAACCCTACCACCAAGTAAGATTAGGAGGGAAGGGACCTACAGTTTTACGAGGAATCCGAACCTTGGTCAGCCTCCAATGGTCAGCGGTCACCCATCCAAGCACTGACTGCACCCAGCGTTGCTTAACATTCAATAGCGACAGTTGACTGTCTGCCACTATTATATCTTTTCGTGTTATGATTTTCTATGATTATCAAGGAGGGTTAACCTTCAAGGAATCTCACGAAAATTTACAAGCTGCTTTTGCGGAGTCTGCTCCTGCGTTAGGAACAGTTACTTATTGGTTTCGTGAATTTAAACCTGGTCGAGAGAACCTAAACGATGACCCCAGACCCGGCCGCCCATCAACTGCAGTCACTCATGAAAACGTCATCAGGGTAGAGTGGCTATTGCGGGAGAATAGACACATTACACATCGGGAGATTCAGGCTGAACTGAAGATTGGATAACAGGCAGTTTCCACCATCCTTCATAAACACCTCAAAGTTAGAATCCCGTCCTGTCGATTGGTGTAAATTTATGCTGGAAAATTTTTAAGAAGGAACTTAGCAAAACGTATACTACATCCATACAACTGACGAATCTTGGATCTACAGCTACGATCCTCTCACGAAGCAGCAATCCACGCAATGGGTATTTGAAGAGGACGAGTTGCCCACAAAAGTTGTTCGCGGACGGAGCGTTAATAAAAAAATGATAGCGGTTTTTTTCGCCGCAGTGGACCAGTAGCAGTAATTCCGCTAGAAGACCGTACAACAGTTACTAGTGAATGGTATTGCGAAGTTTGTCTGCCTCAAGCTTTCGGGGAGTTGAATAGCGAGCGCCCAAGGAGCGGCGTCCGTGGCATTCTTTTTCACCAAGATAACGCGCCCGCTCACAGAGCTGCTAGAACCATGGACTATTTGACAACTTCGGGGGTACAAATGTTATCCCATCCTCCGTACAGCCCAGATTTAGCTCCATGCGATTTTTTTTTATTTCCCACGGTAAAAAAAATGCTTCGCAGGCGAAAATTCAACACTGCAGACGAGGCCGTCGAAGAATTTCGGCGGTTATTTTTCGACCTCCCGCAAGATACGTTTTTTAAAATAACCTTTATTAATATAAATTTCACAGTAATAAATTAAAATTATTAAATAAACTTAAACTACCTATCAAATAAAATAAAAAACTATAACTAAAAACTACTTAAAACTAAAAACTAACTACAAAATAAAATATAAACCTATATAACCTATTTTTAAATGTTTTGAAAGCTGGTTCACCCGAATGCATAAGTGCATAGGGATTGGAGGGGAATATTGAAAAGCTGAAAATATTTTTTTTTCATATTCTAACTTATATTTTTCCTTTATTCTGTCAAAAGTGCTGGAAAAGGCCATCCTCGCCAGACTCAAGCCATTCATACGACACGTCATTCCAAAACATCAGTTTGGCTTTCGAGAACAGCATGACACTACAGAACAAGTACACAGAATTGTGAACACAATCTCAAAAGCTTTAGAACATAAGCAACACTGCTCGGCTGCATTTCTGGATATAAGTCAGGCTTTTGACAAAGTATGGCACCCTGGTCTGCTGTATAAGCTGAAAAGTGACTTACCACATGCCTTGTATATACTTCTAAGGTCATACTTATCGGACAGATGCTTTGAAGTCAAATTCTAAGATGAAACCTCAACACTGCATACGGTCTGGAATTCCTCAAGGAAGCGTACTCGGGCCAGTGCTATATATACTGTACACAGCGGACTTGCCGACTACTCCAAACACTGTCACAGGAACCTTCGCAGACAATACAGCAGCACTGGCAGTCCATAGCGACCCCGAACAGGTTTCACGATACCTCCAAGATAACCTTGCTTAAATGGAGATGTGGTATAGGAAATGGAGATTTAAAGCCAACGGCGAAAAGTCATCACGTTCACTCTGCGAAGAGGGGCATGTCCGTCAGTCATCCTAAATGGAGAACAAATACCCCAAGCGGAGGATACTCGATATCTTGGGCTACACCTGGATCGTAGGCTCACCTGGCAAAAACACATCTGGACCAAGAGGAAGCACCTTGACGCCAAACTGAGAGGGATGCACTGGCTAGTTGGACCTCAATCACAACTCTCGAGAGACAGCAAAATGGCTATCTACAAAACTATATTAAAGCCTGTATGGACTTACGGTATACAGCTCTGGGGAACAGCAGCCAAGGCAAACCTTGATATTATGGAACGATTTCAAACAAAAACACTGAGGAGACTTCAACATTCCCTGGTATATTAGTAATAAACTAATATACCAGGATCTCGAAATGGTGACATTACGAGAAGAAATCCAAAACCACACCTTAAGGTACAGAGACCGCATCGAGCGCCATCCGAATGAAACGGCCAGGCACCTCATGGATGCCGACAGCGTACAGTTCACCAGATTAAAAAGGAACAGCGTCCCAGAAGTGGGTGATGGGGTCATTGGACGTCACCCCAGTAAGAGCCAGATCCCAGCGTGAGAAGCAACCAGCATCACTGCTTATTGCGGCTGCGGAAGCAGATTGCAGTGGAACCAAGAAAAAAAAATTCTAACTATTTTTCATTTCACTAACAATTTTCGGAAAGTAGCAAAAGAGTTGAGCGTGAGAATTGAAGATACAATAATAGTAAGAGTACAACTGGCGGAAGCCGGTTGAACGGAGCACCGAGGAACGCATGGAAGTATGGAAAGGCAAGGAGCTGCACGGTAGGTACTTCCGGTCTCTCACGGGACCGGATGTAGACCAACTTGCTTCCGTGCACTGGCTACGCTTCGGGAACCTCTTCGGGAAAACCGAAGGGTGTGTCTTTGCAATACAAGATGAGGTTGTCAAGACGAACAACTATAGGAAACACATAATGAAGGACGGGACCATTGACATCTGCCGCGCCTGCCACCTATCTGGCGAGTCCCTCAGACATGTGATTTCTGGTTGTTCGCAGCTTGCCAACACCGAGTATTTGCATAGACACAACCTAGTAGCCAGGATTATCCACCAGCAACTTGCCTTAAAGTTCAACCTTGTAGGTACCGAAGTGCCTTACTATAAGTACAATCCGCCGCCAGTTCTCGAGAACGGTCATGTCACACTCTACTGGGACCGGTCCATTATTACAGATAAGACTATTCTCGCGAATAGACCTGATAATGTGATAGTGGACCGGGAGGCGAGGCGCGCAACGCTCGTCGATATCGCCGTGCAGCACGATGGTAACCTCGTCAGTAAGGAAGCAGAGAAGATGCTGAAGTATCTGAATCTGCAGCACGAGGTTACCAAAATGTGGCCCGTCGACTCGACGATCGTTGTACCCATAGTGGTATCAGCGCATGGGCTGATAGCGAAGAACCTCGACGACCATCTTGAGAGGCTCTCGCTAAGTGGTTGGGTCAAGGGCCAGATCCAGAAGGCAGCCCTGCTCGACACTGCACGCATCGTCCGGAGGTTTCTCTCCCTAGGGCCCGACCATCGGTAGCTAGGGTTCGCCCCGCCGCCGGTGGTGGAAACTCCATTTGTTTACATAAAAAAATGTGTAAATAGATGGATAATATAATAAAAATACTTATTAATAATAATGCATATGAGTACATGCTAGTTAAATAAAAGCCATAGATTTTTTTTTTATGGAAACTGACACGCTTGGCTACCATCACCTACAACATCCGTGATGTCAGCCCATAACACCGGGTGAACTTGGTGCCATGTCAGTGCTTCCCTTCGGTCGTGCCGGCTACACTGAACTGGACGGAAAACACAAACTATTTACATAGCCGTTTCGACCGACCTTTCATTCAGTGCGGTGGTACCAACCCGGGCGGGTTAAACCCTACCACCTAGTAATATAAGAAGGGAGTCATATCCCTTGCTCGCCTTTTACGACATACACGGGGAGAGATGCAGTGGGGCTATTCTTTTAAAGTACCGGCCCCACACGGTACAAAAGTATAAAGACAAAAACGGTACATAGATGTATTAATACACATAAATTACTAAATATATAGAATATAATATACAAATAAATATACATACATACTTACTTGTCCATCCAGGTATGAAATAAAAGTAGTTTTTAGGTTTCCGTATCCCGTACGGAAGCCTATTACCTACTAAGCCTATGCCGCCGTCTGTCTGTCGGTCTTGCAGATCAAAGGTGAGGAATCCTGGCGAAGATATTTCTCCGTTCCCGCCATAGAAATAAAGTCAATGGTTCCCGCGGAACCCAAGGTTGTGTTACCAAGTATTTAGTAAGAAACAGGGGCGGATTCAGACCTTCATTCATGGGGTTACTTACACCTCTTTACTCTTTCTTACTAAGAAAGGTAAAAACAAATACTTACCGTCCCAGTAGTGTCCCGCGGGGCAGGCGGAGCAGCGGTAGTGGGGAGGCTCGTGTAGCGGCTCGCAGCGCTGGTGCGCGGGGCAAGGTTTGTGCGTCACGCACATGTTAGTGGGCGTGCACTGGTAGCCGTCGCCGATGTAAGAACAAATACTCACCGTCCCAGTAGTGTCCCGCGGGTAGTGTCCGACCGAATATTCGGTTTCGGCTTTCGGCTTTCGGCCTTTCGGCCAATATTTGCAACATTCGGCAAACTTACGGTTTCGGCCGAAAGTAGTGGTCACTTTCGGCCCAACCGAAAGTTGTTAGACAGACAAACCGACCGACCGCGCGCACGCGACGCGACGCGATTACGCGATTGGCGGATTTGGCGGCCGGCGCGCAGGCACACACTGCCTTAATACTTAAATACCATACATACTTTCGGCTACGGCTTTCGGTTTCGGCTTTCGGCTTCGGCTTTCGGCTTTCTGCCGAAAGTAGAATTTTGCCGAAATTCGGCTACGGCTTTCGGCCGAAAGTGAAAGTACACTTTCGGTCGGACACTACCCGCGTAGGGCATCCAAAATCGAAAAATCGGAAATCGGAAAAACCGAAAATCGGACAATTTTAGTGCTATTTTAAAACCGATTTTTTTAATATCGAAAATCGATTTTTCTGATGTTCCAATTTTTATTAGGTTTTTCAAACATTCCCCGTCATTTGGTTTTAAATGCATAAAACAGTGCTATTTTATGTGAAATGGGTTATGGGTGGGATATTTAATCATCATCATCATTTTTCATCCAATAAAGAACGAACTTAATTAAAAAAATAATAATAATCACACCGGAATAATCAAGCTTTGAAATCAAGGATTGATCAACGCCTAACTATGAATGAACACTTACATGGTAATGTACCTACATAACCCTACTGCGTACTTCAGTCAGACGTGATGAAGTATACCCGGACAATGATTCGGACAATTCGACTGTACAAAATCAAACACAGTTGGAGAGGTTGGAGTCTGCGTCCGCTTCATCTTCGCCGACACCTACTTTGGACATTGTCGATCCTCGGCTGGAGCTGGAAAGTGCCAAAGTTATGACAAAAAAACCTTCTAACACCGGTAAGGAAAATCTGCGTGATGTCACAAGAATTGAAATGACATTATTTGAGTGTAACGGTGAGGGAGACCGCATGTCTAGAAAAGGTATATCATAACCTACTCACGCACAATTCCGCCGACAAGTTTGGGAGCCGAAAGGGCATTTTCAGCAGCAGGTTATTTAACAAGAAATTTAAGAAGTGGCATGGGTGATCCCAGTTTAGACGCTCTATGTTTCCTTAAATCTCACTTTCAACTAAACAAAGATTAGTCAACTGTTGCTACGGTTGACCAGGTTCTCGAAAAAGTATCCTCTTTGGGGGAAGAAGAACTTGGTCAACTTCAACGTAGCCAAGACGCAAGCTTGTGCCTTCTCTACTAAGGCTGATCCGTTTCCTCTCCAAGCACTTTTCAGGGCAGCCAAGTCACCAACGATGGTTGTCTGGGCGTCTTGGATATGGAGGCGTCCAGGGACGTTGGGTTTCGATCGTTCATAGAGTGCAAGGCGAAACTAGCGTCTCGAAAATTAGGTATCCTCTACCGATGTCGGCGATTTTTCACGCCGGTCCAACTACTTACACTCTACAAAGCACAAGTAAGACCGGTGATGGAATATTGCAGTCATCTTTGGGAGGGTTCCCATGAGTACCTTCTTTCAGCCTTGGTTTCTATTCAGCGACGAGCCATTCGCCTCATTGGTGACTCTGTGCTCACAAAGGACCTTCAACCTCTAAAGTACAGACGTATGGTTGGTTCATTGACCCTGTTTTATCGGTACTACTATGGCCGCTGCTCTGACGAACTTGCTTTCCTTATCCCTCCTTCTCCTGTTCACCTTCGCCAAACCCACCATTCTGTCGCGGAACACCCCTTTGTAGCCCACAGAAGAGTTCTTCGAACTGCACGATTCGCCGATAAGATTTCGCCGATAAGATTTCAAGATCTCGCCGATATGGAAGCCGGTACTGGCAACACTGCAGTCAACACAGAACCGAAGCGACGATTTCCGAGAGTTAGACACCGTCAGCAATTTCTGTAGGTCCGAAGAGGCAAGGAACGCAGCGAATCCTGAAATCATACCTACCCACCACTACAATTTGAGAAGCAGGCGGGCTCCTGTCAGTGACGTGCTGGCTGCCCGAGGAGCTAGCACGTCCTCTTGAGAACGGGTCCCATAGAGGACTCGAAACGTCGAGCTGCAGCGATGCGCTCGCCATAATCGCACCGGTAAGCCGATATCATTAATTAATGCACGATTCTCTAAATCTTTCTTGTGTCGCACTGCAAAGGTGTGGAACGCGCTCCCAGGGAATATATTTCCCCACTCCTACAATCCACGGATCTTCAAATCGCGGGTTAATGGCCTTTCCCCAGCAACAGTAGTCCACCATCAAGCCGGACTGGCACCTCCTCGGCGGTGAAATTGGCTGCCCCTGAGGTTTCGACTACGGGCGGAGCCACCCAGTTCGGAAGCAATAAAAAAAAAAAGTCGCGTTTACGTAGTTACCAAGTGGTTTACGTAATCACGTTAAAGTTAGAGTTAAGCTCCTATTCAACATTTTAATTTCAAAATTTGAACACATGTAATTTTAATATTGCACTGAAATATTAAATGTCACTTATTTTATTACTAGTATACTCTTTATCATTTATTTTCATGTGGCCCAGTGCAAAAATACCTACCTTATATTAAAGTTACACTTCACATTTTTGCCGTAAAATCGAAAACATCGAAAAAATCGAAAAATCGATTTTAAAAATATGAGAATCGGAAAAAAACCGATTTTGGATGCGCTATACCCGCGGGGCAGGCGGAGCAGCGGTAGTGGGGAAGCTCGTGTAGCGGCTTGCAGCGCTGGTGCGCGGGGCAAGGTTTGTGCGTCACGCACATGTTAGTGGGCGTGCACTGGTAGCCGTCGCCGATGTAAGAACAAATACTCACCGTCCCAGTAGTGTCCCGCGGGGCAGGCGGAGCAGCGGTAGTGGGGAGGCTCCTGTAGAGGCTCGCAGCGCTGGTGCGCGGGGTAAGGTTTGTGCGTCACGCACATGTTAGTGGGCGTGCACTGGTAGCCGTCGCCGATGTAAGAACAAATACTCACCGTCCCAGTAGTGTCCCGCGGGGCAGGCGGAGCAGCGGTAGTGGGGAGGCTCCTGTAGGGGCTCGCAGCGCTGGTGCGCGGGGCAAGGTTTGTGCGTCACGCACATGTTAGTGGGCGTGCACTGGTAGCCGTCGCCGATGTAAGAACAAATACTCACCGTCCCAGTAGTGTCCCGCGGGGCAGGCGGAGCAGCGGTAGTGGGGAGGCTCCTGTAGCGGCTCGCAGCGCTGGTGCGCGGAGCAAGGTTTGTCCGTCACGCACATGTTAATGGGCGTGCACTGGTGGCCGTCGCCGATGTAAGAACAAATACTCACCGTCCCAGTAGTGTCCCGCGGGGCAGGCGGAGCAGCGGTAGTGGGGAGGCTCCTGGAGCGGTTCGCAGCGCTGGTGCGCGGGGCAAGGTTTGTCCGTCACGCACATGTTAATGGGCGTGCACTGGTGGCCGTCGCCGATGTAAGAACAAATACTCACCGTCCCAGTAGTGTCCCGCGGGGCAGGCGGAGCAGCGGTAGTGGGGAGGCTCCTGTAGCGGCTCGCAGCGCTGGTGCGCGGAGCAAGGTTTGTCCGTCACGCACATGTTAATGGGCGTGCACTGGTGGCCGTCGCCGATGTAAGAACAAATACTCACCGTCCCAGTAGTGTCCCGCGGGGCAGGCGGAGCAGCGGTAGTGGGGAGGCTCCTGTAGCGGCTCGCAGCGCTGGTGCGCGGAGCAAGGTTTGTCCGTCACGCACATGTTAATGGGCGTGCACTGGTAGCCGTCGCCGATGTAAGAACAAATACTCACCGTCCCAGTAGTGTCCCGCGGGGCAGGCGGAGCAGCGGTAGTGGGGAGGCTCGTGTAGCGGCTCGCAGCGCTGGTGCGCGGAGCAAGGTTTGTCCGTCACGCACATGTTAATGGGCGTGCACTGGTGGCCGTCGCCGATGTAAGAACAAATACTCACCGTCCCAGTAGTGTCCCGCGGGGCAGGCGGAGCAGCGGTAGTGGGGAGGCTCCTGGAGCGGTTCGCAGCGCTGGTGCGCGGGGCAAGGTTTGTCCGTCACGCACATGTTAATGGGCGTGCACTGGTAGCCGTCGCCGATGTATGAAGCCGGACACGCGTGGCACACGGGCCCGGAGGTCGTCTCCCGGCAGCCTGCGCGCCGACAAAATTATAATAAACTAGCTTTTACTCGCGGCTTCGCTCGCGTGAAATTTGTATTTAAAAAGAAGAAAGTGAGTAATCCCTCTACCGTACCCTTTATTTCGACGCGCGGAACAATTCGGTTTGTATGAGAGCCGCAGCTTGGCGTAACCGGAACTGAATTGTATTTAGCCTAAGTGTTCTTGGACTAAGTTTCATAGAATTCGGATGATCGGTTTAAGAGTTATGGAGGTACATACATACATACATACAGATTTTTTTTTCTAAAAACCGTCAATTTAGTTTTAGTATCATACATAGAGTCTACAAACTCAGTATCTCTTAAAACAAAGTAACTTACTTCATGACCATCCATTACAGATTTATTTTTAGCATTGATTGATATGATTGATGATGTCAGAACATGAGATACATTCCTTCTCTACATAATTTTTTTAACCCCCGACGCAAACGGAGGGGTGCTATAAGTTTGACGCCTACGGGTTCTTATTAGGTGGTAGGCTCAAATTGTAGCCGACTGTGTTGGTACCACCGTACTGCCCATACCGTACCGCCGCATAGCAGCCTCGGTTGTGTTCTACTCTATATATATTTCCAGTATAGCCAGCAATCCAGGGATGTCTGCGGCATGGCACCTACCTTCTCGGAGGTGGTATTGGCTGGTCGGAGCATGTGCTTTGGCCCCTCCGACTCAGCCACCCATACCGGATTACATTAAAAAAAAACACCTTTTCTAATGTTTTCCATCGCAAACAGCGATGCGATACCGTGCGCGCGGCGCGGCCCAACTAACATTATGGTGTTAAGACAGGCGTTGTAAGAGCTGTTTAATAGAGGGCCATTCTTTTTTTTTTTGGGGGCTTTTTTCACTTTACGAATATATCAGCCCCTTCCCTTAACAACATATTATCATAAACAAATTAATTTACACAGTAATACAAATAACACAAAAACATGAATGGGAGTGCCGTCCCAAACATACCTACCAGATAATAATATAAACAAACATAAAATAACACGCACAAAGACAAATAAAGACATCATTCCTAACACTAAAAATTTCTTAATCACATAGGTATTATTCGACCTTCTTGAAAGGATTGTCTTTACTAAAGAATAAATCTGTACAGCTTCTTCTGACGTGGGCTTTGCGAGAGCTGGTATGTAACCTCCTACATTAAATGGTATGCATATTTGTTGCCTCTCGGCCGCACCCCTTGCACACTCCACTAGGACATGATAAACATTTTCAGGCACCCCACAAACGTCGCAGTTTGGTGAGGAAACCTTCTTCATAGCGCAGCCTAAAGGCAACTACAAGTGTATTTCTTTTTAATTTGCTTTCTTAGAACCAGGTTACTTGTGTAGGTTCGTGCTGAAGCGTTTTATACCAAATCCCCTTTTCCATTGAAATATTGTTAAAATGTGTCCTCCATTCCTCAAAGCATGCATGCTTTGCTTCACCGATAAAACTGGTGAACACCGTGTTTACATCTGTAGGAATGCCTTCTCCAAGTGCGCTCTTGGCTACGGTGTCCACTGTTTCATTCCCGTCGATTCCGACATGTGAGGGCCATTCTTATACAGGTTAATGTTCTTTAGTGACTTTACAGTAGAGTTAGTAAGTGCTATAAGGGTGGGACAAGAGCTCTACGCGTTATCTTAATTCAATATACCACTTTAATATCTAAAACTTGTACCGTGTGGGGCCGGTACTTTAAAAGAATAGCCCCAATGCATCTCTCCCCGTGTATGTCGTAAAAGGCGACTAAGGGATGTGACTCCCTTCTTATGTTACTAGGTGGTAGGGTTTAACCCGCCCGGGTTGGTACCACCGCACTAAATGAAAGGTCGGTCGAAACGGCTATGTAAATAGTTTGTATTTTCCGTCCAGTTCAGTGTAGCCGGCACGACCGAAGGGAAACGCTGACGTGGCACCAAGTTCACCCGGTGTTATGGGCTGACATCACGAATGTTGTAGGTGATGTAGGCAACCGTGTCAGTTTCCATAAAAAAAAAAAAAAAACGTTAGCACCAATTTGTTTGTTGGGAGGGTTGAGTGTTAGTGGAGTGACTAGTTAGGGAGTAACGCACCACGGAAGCATGTTATGTCGTCGCAGGAGGTGCCGCTACCATGTATCTTGCGACACTCCTCGCCGTTGCCGGTGTAGCCGTGGGGGCACGGTCCGCAGTGGTGCCCGCCCGCGCCATCCTCCTGGCACTCCACGCCTGCACCCACATAGCAACGTACATAATCGTTTATGTAAATATTTGTTTGCATTTAGAAGCCCTCTGAACCATCTATCTTCACTCTCTTTCCAGACCACGCGGGAAAAGAGAAATATTGTCATATTGTTATTTTATTTTTTCATTTTGTCAACCTCGGTAGCTCAGTGGTGCAGTCGGTCGAATGTTGTTAAGCAACCCTGAACGCGGTCAGTACTTGGATCGGTGACCGCTCGACCGTTGGAGGCTGACCGTGGTTCGGATTCCACGTAAAACTGTAGGTGCCTTCCCTTCTTACCTTACTAGGTGGGAGGGTGTATCCCGCCCGGGTTCTTGCCACGGCACTGAATGAAACGTCGTCGGTTGAAACGGCTATGTGTATAGTTCGTGTTTTCCGTCCAGTTCAGTGTAGCCAACATGAAATGAAGGGAAGCACTGACATGGCACCTTAGTTCACCCGGTGTTACGCGCACACTGCCATCTCTCTCTTGCGCCGATGTTTGCGGCAGCCACGGCTGTATCATCAGAGTAAGTTTAGCTGTCCAATCCATTTAACTAATTGTGAGGTGAGCAACGGTTAATATTTTCAACTGTATGGCTTCCGAGTTTCTATATGTCTCGTTCAGGGGAGTATTTTCCATAAGGGCACATGGGGAACGAACTTAGGACCCCCGGCTGAATGAGGGCCTCAAAGTGCTGACGACGACGTCTAGTTTACACCGAAAAATAAATATATTTTAGTATTTTACTAATAATAGCCGTTAAAATTTCTAAATTATAATGTAAATCGGAAACGACAAGTGTAAATATTTTTTTATTCCCAGCCTGTGGACCTAATCGCCGGACTGACCCCGTTAGTCCTCCCACCAAGAACTAAAAATTTTTTTTACATTTATAATTTACAAAAATTTATTAAATACAAAAAAATCTATATTAAACTTAAACCCATTTCAGCATATTTCATGAACTCCAAAGGATCAAAGTTCATGGAATAATATTTAAATAAAGTAAAGTAAAAGTAAAAGTAAAAATGTATTTATTTCGGAAAAAGTCGGCCGTCTACATTTTTTGCCTCCGAAAATAGCCACTACGGCCGTAGCGTCGGAGACACAGTAATTCTACACAATATAATAGAGCTTGCGGGCCTTAACTATAGGTAACATAACATAGGTAACAAAATAAGTCCGACATAATATATAAGATTCGTTCTAAAAAATAATAAGTTTGTATATTAACTAGCGCCTAGGAATGGTGTGTGGTGTGGTGTGGTGTGGTGTGGTGTGGTGTGGTGTGGTGTGGTGTGGTGTGTTGTGGTGTGGTGTGGTGTGGTGTGGTGTGTTGTGGTGTGGTGTGGTGTGGTGTGGTGTGTTGTGGTGACGTGTATGTATATATGTGTAATAGAATGCCTCGCGGCATTAAGCTTGCCTGTAATTTGTATTAATTGGTGTGCAATAAAGAATATATACATACATACATACTTTCACGTTCATACCCAAGTTCATACCTATTGACATACCAACTGACAATAACAATTCCGTGCAGTTATATTCTTTGTCAATGAGCCAGTCAGCGGTTTGTGTTTGGCAGTTTCGACGCGTCATTTCCCTGATATTTAGATGTTTGTTGACTTTGTTAAAAATGTACGGACGCAGAAACCAAGCAAAATGTTGCGCGAAACTAGACTTTGTTGCAGGAACTGGAGTGTCATCAGCTGAGCGTGTCCTATGGCTATGACTAGGTGTGTGCTCACTTGACAAATCAATATATTTTTGTTGTTTTATGATTTCGAAAATAAAAAGTTTTCGTACACTCAGCACTTTTATTTCGCTTAGAAGTTGGTGAGTAGGGTAACGAAAAGGCTTCTTCAGCATCACTCGTAACACCACCCTCTGAGAGCGCTCGAGTTGGAGCAGATGTGTTTTCGCAGCACCCCCCCAGGACGATATACAATACGTAAGTAAAGACTGGCAGAGTGCAAGGTATACCGTCCGAAGGAGGGTCTCGTCCAGTACGTTGCGTAGTCCCTTGAATACATAAATCAACCGACGAATTCTTCCTGCAAGAGCCGCTACATGCTTCTCCCAGGAGAGCCTTTCATCGAGTATAACACCGAGGTACCTAATTTGTGGCACTCTATCTAGAACCTGGCAGTCACACCGGATGTCGGGCGTTGGTTTACATGTATGTATTTGTAGTGCGCGATCTACCTGAGAACCAGGTTTACGAATACCAAAACAAATGTACTTAGTCTTGCTTACATTTAATGTGAGGAGATTATTATCAAGCCACGAGTTTATTTTTCTTAGACCGTCCTCGGCCTGCGCAAAGGCCGCCCCCCATGTTTCGTCAGAAAATATAAGTGCTGTGTCATCTGCGTAGGTTATTATTTTTCAACCACCTAGTTCTTGTTGACATAGATCATTAATGTAAATAATAAACAGGGTCGGGCCCAGAACACTACCTTGCGGCACTCCGTAAGTAACGTTGAGGTCCTCACTAACTGTTTTACCTATTTTTACGCGTTGAGTTCTGTCAGAAAGATAGCTTTCAAACCACCGTAGTGCTATTCCCCTGATACCCAGCCGGCATTCCATTTTCTTTAAGAGTATGGGTATAGAGACAGTATCGAATGCCTTAGCCAGGTCCAGGAACACACCGACACAATGGCGCCCTTGGTCTAAATTTCTTGACAGATGCTCTGTAAGGTCTTCAACAGCGTCAGCAGTACATCTCTTATTTCGGAAACCGAATTGGTTTGTTGCGAGTAAATTATGGTGTTCTAAAAAGTCATTCAACCGGTTTTTTGTGATTTTTTTCTAAAATTTTAGATAGTACCGACAACAGGGAAATCGGTCGGTAGTTTGAAGTCGTGTTTTTCTCTCCAGACTTGTAAATAGGACATATTACCGCCTTCTTGAAAGCATTCGGGAAAACACCAGTGGACAGGCTGAGATTGCAAATGAAGGTCAATGGCTCAAGCAGGTAAAACTTCATGTATTTTAAGAACTTAGATGTAACTTCGTCCCAACCAGCCGAGTTTTTCAATTTTAGTTCCGTGATAATTTTATTAATTTCAGTTATATTCGTCGGGTACATGAAGAATGAACCTACCTGATCACATGACCCACACACTTCCCCAGCTAGTTCAGTTTCCGTCTTTTTTAATTTCGAAAGTGTCTTGAGAGCAAGATTTGCACCTGCGGAAGAGAAATATGTGTTGGCCGAATTTACTGACATTGCTTCGGTGGCTTCCATTTTTAGTAGCTCCATTGGCGCTGTGTTTGATTTGAAAGGTATATGTGCAGCCTCTTTGATAATTTGCCACGATTTTTTTGAATTTTTAATATTTTCTGCAAGTTTTGTGCGTAAATATATTTCTCTAGCTGCCTTTGTAATACGATTACAGAAATTCCTATACCTTTTGTACTTCGCTTTGATTGTTAGATCATCGTGAAATTTTTTGGCCTCTTTATGTAACTTGTCTCTTTTCCTAAGACATTTTATGAGGCCGGGTGTAATCCATGGCTTCAGATTTTGCCTAGACCGAGGAATGGCACGGTCTTTTGTGTGCTTTTCGAAAAGTGAAAGTAAGCAGGCCATGAGCATATCGGTAGCGATATTCACGTCGATGCATTCGAAGAGGCGACCCCAGTCGCATACTTCAAGTTCCGCACTAATGGACTTATAGTCGATGGCTTTTGAAGTATGGGACCGGTTATGCTGAGATTCATCCACTTGACCAAACAATCCAAGTATAGTATAGTGATCTGTGACTGCAGTTTCAAATATTATACCTGTAGTTTTTTCTCGACTGCGTACCATGAGATGGTCTAAACAGGCCTGCTGCCTTGTGGGTTTTCTTATTGCCGGATAAAAACCATGTTCTGCCATAAGACAAAGGTAAGTTTCAGCTCGCCGATCTGTAGTGTCCGCGATAATGTCTACATTTATATCTCCGGCTAATATAACGCTTTGATTTTTTAATTGACTTAGAGTCATATCAAGAGATTCCAAGAATGGTTCTATACTTCTGAAACAAGGCGGTCTATAGATGGCAACTATTGTGGTGGTTCTAGCTATATCTATTATCAAACAATTTGCTTCTGAGAGCCTCGGTTCATTAGCTGTGGCTGCGTGACAAGATTTTACATAAACTACAACCCCGCCATTTTGATTATAATGTTGCGTTGTATTAAAAGAAACATAGCCTTCTAAATATATAGGCTTATATGTGTTATACAACCAGCATTCCGAGAGAACAATAACGTCAAAATGTACATTTAGTCGGTGCATTAGAACAGTCAAATTATAAAAAATTTTCTGAATACTTCGAATGTTAAGTGACAGAATTTTTAAGCGACAGTTTTGGGACATGATAGTATGACAATCCTCGGGATGTGCGACTACAAAAGATTGAATGACATCGATGTTATCTATGTCACTCAGCACTTCTTCATTGAAATTTATTTCCAGGCCCGTGAAACCAAGACTTCACTGTGCGTGTTTGATAGCTCGTTTTGATGGTGAGTAAGAAAATAATTGAATGTTGACTCAACGCAGCGAGTAGCGGGGCTGCAGCGCTGGCGGAGGCGTCCAGGTCGGCGGGGGGGGGGCGCGGGGAAGGCGTATGAATGCAACAGTAAGTAAAGCAGACTAGGATGGTTGCGCTGAGTCTCACATCGAGGATAAGTATATTGTCTACATTGAAAAATGTAAAAAACATAAATAAGAATATTGGTAATAGATATAGGTCGTTGAAATGTGGTACAAGTGTTCTGTGGATGAGATGCGTTTTTGTTGTAATTGAAGAGTGATTGTTGATTTGATTGAATTGTAATATGTGTTGTATGGTTGGTATGGTATATATTGTTGTGATGTGTTACAGTATGTGCGAGTATATTGTGTGTGATAGGGTTAGTAGATGATTGTGAAAGAAACGGAGGAATATGAATATTGAAGAGCAAGAGTGAAAATATGTTAGTTTGTGTTTGTGTCGTAGGAGGCGGCTGAAAGGTTCTATCAGTCTCGTCGAGCGTCAGCGGTGGCCGCCGACGCCGCCGCCGCCGAGATCGTTCTCGTTGAATCACGACGACGCTTAGCAAAGTTTTTTCACTACCTGCGCTCAGATAATTTTTAATTTTTGAGGGATTGTTTACATTGTAAAAGGCGTTGATTTGGCTAAAATGCGTGTGCTTGTTTGATTGTGTGTGATAGTTGTGAGTTGTATGATAATAATATGAGTATGCGGTGGCTTTGTAGTTCCTTGTGTGACAATATGTGTAGTGTCTGGGTGTGTAAGCGCTTCTGTTTGAGTGTCGATTATGTATGAATTTTATGAAGTGCATGAGTGTTGTAAGATTGTTTACATTTTCGTATGCTATAAGTAAAATATTCTTTCCCTTATACAATTTATATTTATTTAGAGATATTGAGACCGGCGAAGCAGGCAACGAAATTAAAATTAAGGTAGTGAATATATTGGAGGCAAGGGCTAATTTGAACACTATTATCGTTCGTTTCGAAAACAGCGTTCAAGATCTCTTTCGTGCTTTATTACAACATACCTACTGCTTATCTTCATGAGCCTTACGCATCAGCACCTGCCCGTCTCGCGACCAAACGAACGCAATGTTGTTCTCGCGGGCGTATATTTTCGCTCGCGACAGCAGCATGCGCCTGCGGCTCGTGAGGAGCTCGTTTATGAATAAGGTTGTATCGCCGCCGCACTATGGGCTGAGAATCGGGCTCCATAGTATTTCAACTTTTTTTTTACAAACTTCAAGGTATCGAAAAACTTTTGATGCCAGTTTATAGGGTCTCAAAAAAGAATGAAAAAAATGTGATTAAAGTTCCTATAGTACACGTAATTATTTTTTAAAAAATATGTAAAGTTTTTTTTGTATGGAACGAAACACATTATTGCGATTTTTACAAAACGCTAGAGATAGCTAGAGGTATCGTGCCCAAAGCCATGAAGTAGACTATAATCCGAAGCTCACTGCATAAAAACCGTGTGCAGATAAGTGCAGATGTAGAAGTTATAAGGGTCAGAAGTTGTCCCTTTTTCGTCTAATTTCAGTATACTAATCTTTAAAGCATTTGATAACTTCCCAATGTTTTTATACTGTATTAGGTACGTATGAGCAGAAATTTAAACAATTTGCTCTATTATGACATATGTGAATGAGGCAGGCCAAAGAAAAAGTGATATAACTCCAAATTTTTATTTTTTTTATTTTAAGTAATGGAAGTTAATTTCGTCGCGATATGTTTTGAAAATCCATAATGTGTTTTTGAAAAGTTTAAATTGATGAATGAAATAGTTTTACTTTTACTTCCGTATTTACTTTTATTTCATAAATACATTACTTGTGTTTGTTTGTGTGTCTTAATATTGGTCTACTTAGCGAATAGAAAATAGTTATTTAATATTTTTTGAACCAAAGGATGTCATAAGCTCAGGAAATTAAAAAATGTTTTTACGTACCGCGTAACTATTACGCGTAGTAATTAGTTTCACAACAACAAGTCAATTTATTTGTATCATTTCAGGCGTCCAGTTAGTGTGATTTATAATTGTATCATCTTATTTTGTTCAAACGCGCAAGAGACCACGAAAGAAAAATACAAAATGAAAATACACACGCAATGATACACGCACGTCCATTTTAGCACCAAGAACAAGCTTTAAAATGTGAATATGCATAATACAATATGTTGTTGCTACTTACGGGGAGGGCCCGAGCCTGGGTGTGGGTAAGGATAAAGAGAGGATAAGGAATTCGTCAAGACATCTATCATGACAGGACAGTTAGGCGGCTCCTGAAACATTGAACATTGAACATGAAAAGGAAAATGATCCAGAGTGGGCTCGCAGGCTCATTCTGAATCATATTCAGAGTCGGAGCTACTCGACGATTCTGAAATATTGTTCACGTCGACGAACTGCACGTTCTCATTTCCAGGAGTTGCTGATAAGACCAACAGATCTAGCATGTCAGGCGACACAGGAAGTATTTTTTAATACTCGTTTTAGGCCTGATACTTGTCAAATAGGGATCGGAAGATATGAAGAAGTTATTGAGGATGTCCTCATTTGTGGCTATCCGGCTGAATTTGCGTGTGTGGTACTGTCGGCATTTTCTGAAATCTTTATTTCTAGCTTCAGAAGCTTTTTCTGATAGTTTTCCGATCGGTAGGTTACAGATCTTGTAATGATTGATGATTTCACTACCATGTACCAGAATTTTGTGGACGCTAGGTGGCATAGCGTACCACTCGTAGAGCTCTTCGTAAAGTTCAGCCGTTTGTAGAGCGTAATCTGCAAATTTTTCTACATTGACGTCTTGACCACAGGACATGACCCTCAGAATGATAGCCAATCTTTGGATAAGTCTTTGGTCGACCCCGGTGATATCGGCTGTCCTCACCGGATTTTCGAAGAACCGCCTTGCCGTATTTCCGGTGTTAGTGGTACCTGATCCCTGCTTGACAACATCGACCAACAATCAAAATTCAGTTTTAAAACGTCGTTGTATCTTGTCTTTTCTTGCTTTAGCAAGACATGGTTGACAGGTCCTTCCGTTCGGCGTTTCTTGCAGTCTAATCAGTAAGCGATGTGTAGCACGCATTCCATGCACCGAATCCAAGCATGCAATGTCGACAACCCGTACTTGTAAATATCTATGTCAGCTTGTTTTTGCAACACTCGCTCCAAGGTGTTCACTTCGCTGGGTTTCGCCTTACAGATGTCACAAGTTACTGTAGAGGTATCTGACAGTTTTGAAGTGATTTTCCCATCGATCATTGTCATAAGTAACTGGTGAGTTACTACTGCATCATTTCCAATTCGCGATTGCTGAAGACGATCTGCTTCAGATTGCACAGCCTCCTTTTCACGATTGATATCGAGGCTGTTTTCATTGGCGAATTTGAAATAGATTGGCCTGCAATAGTGAGTGGAGTTGGGCTTAGGGTTGTCCCATACAGATTCGTTTCCGCATACTAGCCTCAGTGGCACTAATGAGCACATGAAGTGAAGATACTCGAGTCGTCAGCATCTTGACTAGCGAGCTTTTGGCTGTAGGTACTCTGAGAGGAGGCACCATCGAATCCCCTCTTACTAATGAGGTTCAGTTGCTCTTTAGCGAATTTTCGTGGGATCACTTTTTCAAGTCGCTTCACAGTAAGGTCCAGAAGAGCCTGCAGCTGGACACCTTACGTTTCGTCGACATAGAAGTCTCTGCGTACTGCTTTTCTGGCGATTCAGATATGACGAAGTCGTGCTCTTGAGGTCTTGGTTCTTGCACGCAATCACTGACTTTCACGTAATCAGGCCCACGATTCCCGACCCCAACCACGCTTCGAACTTGGTTTTGAAATGACCGAACGAACGATGTACACTTGTCCACTTCATATACATATACAGCTGAACTTTCTACAAAATTCTTTAAAATGTACACGATTATCATCTGACACATTCAAAGATACAACAAGATGATCGAACATCACGTTCGAGTTAGATAGAGCGTTCTTGCTATGTAAGTAGACAAAAACGTCAAGATTGGTTTTGAACGCCTCCGTTATGGAGGCGTTCAAAACCAATCTGGACTGTATGTTGGAATGGAAACTAAAATTGTATGACACAATAGATCGAAAATTTATCAAAAGTATCCGTAAACAGCGAAGTTGTGTCTCAAAAGCAACGATCTGTCACTCGCAAGCACTGAACGAATACTGAGCTCAAATTCATTGCCGAATGACTAGCCCCTTGATCAAAACAATCTTTTGAATCAGGATTAGGGATTTACAATGCTTAACGCTAATGAGGCATTTATAAGTGAGAGCAAGATAAAGCCACTAGGTACATGTGGTCAGCGAGCCTGGTTACGGAAATTCGGAGAAATACGCCGGTCGACGGGCAAATCGCTACTAATCCTTCCATTCGTTCAAGTAAAAACCGAAAATAACCTGTATTATTCTTAATGAGCACTACAATTACAAGCACAACGAGGCACAAGGCTAAGTTAGAACCATTATTTGTAAATTCTTTGTATATATGAAGTTGCAGACGTACCGTAGACACACAAACAAACACAAGTAATGTATTTATGGAATAAAAGTAAATGCGAAAGTAAAAGTAAAACTATTTCATTCATAAATTTAAAATTATCAAAAATGCATTATAGATTTTCAAAAAATATCGCGACGAAATTAACTTCCGTTAGGTAGGTACGTAAAATAAAAAAAATAAATTTTGGAGTAATGTCACTTTTTCTTTGACCTGCCTCATTCAAATATGTCATAATTGAGTAATTTGTTTAAATTTCTGCTCATACATACCTAATACAGTATAAAAACATTGGGAAGTTATTAAATGCTTTAAAGATTAGTATAGTGAAATTAGACGAAAAAGGGGCAACTTCCGACCCTTATAACTTCTACATCTGCACTTATCTGCACACAGTTTTTATGCAGTGAGCTTCGGATTATAGTCTACTTCATGGCTTTGGGCACGATACCTCTAGCTATCTCTAGCGTTTTGTAAAAATCGCAATAATGTGTTTCGTTCCATACAAAAAAAACTTTACATATTTTTTAAAAAATAATTACGTGTACTATAGGAACTTTAATCACATTTTTTTTTCATTCTTTTTTGAGACCCTATAAACTGGCATCAAAAGTTTTTCGATACCTTGAAGTTTGTAAAAAAAAAGTTGAAATACTATGGAGCCCGATTCTCAGCCCATAGTGCGCCGCCGACACCGAGCTCGGCGGCTTTCAGCGGCCGCTTTGCCTTCGCGCATTTCAAGAAATCATCCCGCTTTTCTTTGCACGCAAACTGCACACTGACACTTTTGTGAGGCCTTCCTCTTAAAATAACTTTAAAATATTCAAGTCTCTAAATAAAATAGGATACTGATGTAGGTATTTAAAAAAAAAAAAATCTAAAATGGCCCCAAATGTACCCAATGGCCCCTACTTGAACGATAAAAAAGGAACCTTTTTTATCGTTCTAGGGTCCCTACATAGTCTAAGAAGGCTGTCTGGCTCGCTCCACATTCTTCTCCTTTTTTTTTAAGTTAGTTTAGTATTTTAGTTTAATTAGATTTAGTTACATTTATATTAGTTCTTCTGATTCCCTGATAATATAATCGAAAGCCAACTGACGAAGGAGCGTCTAGCGATCACTAAATGCAGGCTGATGTTATAAGTGTGTGGTTTTGGGGGCTCCAGCCAGGGCTGGCGCGCGTTTATCGGAACTGGAAATCTACCGACAGGGCTCTAAGGTGATCGGCACTCACCTTCGAAGCATGGGTTCCCGAGGCAGGGGGTCTTGACGCATTCTAGTCCGTCGCCGATCTGACCAGGAGGGAGGCAGCGCTCGAGAGGGTGGCAGCTTGTGTCATTGGCCTCGCACCGCTTCGCTGCAATCACGCGTCGGAACATTCTCACGACACCCTCGCAGCATTGCACCATAAGACACTCGACACAAACTGTCGAACCCTGAGCGCGGTCAGTACTTGGATAGGTGACCGCTCGACCGTTGGAGGCTGATCGTGGTTCGGATTCCACATAGAATTGTAGGTCACTTCCCTTCTTACCTTACTAGGTGGCGGGGTTTGTCCCGCCGTCCGGGAAGCACTGATATGGCACCTAGTTCACCCGGTGTTATGGGCTGACCCCATAACACCGGGTGAATCCCCATCCCCGGGCGGGTTAAACTAAACCCTATCACCTAGTAAGGTCAAAAATTTCGCGTTACACGTTTTTCAGAAAGTTGACCACGGTGAAACTAAAATTTTACACATTATGTTAAATTCGATATCCAAATATTAAATACCTCTACTATAACAAAGAAAATACTTTAGAATGCAAAGTGTTGGGTATCTAATATTCAAACTTTGTAATTCTCAATATTAATGTTTTAGTAAGAGTAGTGTAATGTTTTAAAGAAATATATAATACCTTAGGCATCTATTTAATGTAATTTATAGTATAGGATTAATGACATAATGAAACAGATGAAGTTTGTTAATTAATAATATGTACTTCTATATAGGTAGAAATTTCACTGGTTTATTTTACTTCTTTTATGATAATTTTATTATGTATCTTAAAACTATATGTTTCTTTAACAAATAAAAATCTGTCAAGTGCGAGTTTTACTCGCGCACGGAGGTTTCCGTATCTATCCGCTATCAATAATATCCGCCTATCCGCTCAGGTGGCATGGTCTTCGAATTTTAATGTCGAAGATATGTATGACGATTGGAGAGAAGCCTCAATAAGATCGATCGCAATTTACGGTGGGAAAATGACAGCACCTCAATGAGGTCGTTGGCAATTAAGCGGCCATCTTTTGTCTTTCAAAAATGCAATGTATTAAAGTCTGTGGCGCCATCTATTATTCAATAGTGCGACTAATCGATTTTTCGGACGTTTGTTGTATGGGAGACCCCTTAATTTTTAACTTTTTCTTATTTTTCTTATTTGTTGTTATATCCGCCATAGTAACACATATGTGAAAAATTCAACGGGCTACCTATTACGCTTCAAGAGATACAGCCCTCGGACAGACGGACGGACAGACAGCGTAGGCTTAGTAATAGGCTTCCGTACGGGATACGGAAACCTAAAAAATAAATAAAAACAAAAACATTTAACTAATTACATTTTGTCGCATTGCACACTATTTTGATTACAAAATAAAATAGAAAATCAAATGAAAATTACCTGTTGAACATGCGAAGAGGGCAGCCAGACACACAATCCAAAGCATTGCTCACATTAACACAGTTGGTAGGATAATTGTTACTACTGCGATCCGCTGAGACGTAAAATGCATAAAACAATGGTAGCGTAGCTTTTATTTAAATAGATGTAGCTGTCAGCGCAATCGTAGCACTACTGTGCATAGAACACTTGGTTTGTAAACGAGTAAATGTGTAAACAAGTAGGTACGTATAGCCGATACAGAAGAAAACAAGAGTTCAATTAAATGTTTTAGTTAATCTAAGGACGAAAGTATGCCACTGAGCAAGGCCAATGGCCGACCTAGGTTCGGTAGAATATACTTTCTAAGGCCCAATTGCGCCAACACGAATTTAGAGTTAAGTAGCGAGTTTTGGATTTAAACGCGGTTCCCACAGTCAACGGGTACTAGCTTAACGAGTTAAACTGATTTATATCGTTAAATTCGTGTTGGCGCAATTGGCCCTAAGAAGTTAAGTCATTAAAGACGAGACAGAAGGCCGAGTTGCGTTCAGGTAGAACGCGATACTTTCGAAGAAAGTAAGTTGCTTAAGGCAAGACCGAAGGCTGAGTCGCGTTCAGGTTATTGTTAATTGAGCATTATTATGGAAGTTTTTTTTTTTTTTATGTAAACCAGCATGGGTGGCTGTGCCGAGGGACCAATGGTGCAGTCGACAGAGCCAAAATCACCTCTCCTCGCGAAACCACGCTCAGTTAGGTGCCATGCCAGCAGATTTGCGGACTGTTGCTAGGCTGTCTAGCCCGTTAATACGACGCTTGAAGACACCCAGGTTAAAGGATTCAGGAAATACACTCGCCGGAAGACAGTTCCACACTCTAGCGGTGCGACAAAGAAACGATTTAGAAAACCGATGGGTTCTCAAAAGCCCAATATCAACAACAAAAGGGTGCTGAGTCTCTCTGCGACGAGTCATGCGGAGATAGGACGGGTGGCAGGGAATAAGGGATGCTAGTTCCGCAGAGCAGCGTCCGTGATAGTATCTGTAAAACAGACTAAGCGAACCCACAAATCGTCTGTGACTTAGGGACTCCAGACCATCTGTAAGTTTCGGGTCACCAACAAGACGGATGGCTCGGCGCTGTATCGAGTCCAAGGATGCTAGCAGATAATGGGGACTACCCTCCCAGAGGTAGGAAGTAGGACTGCACACGAATAACCTGGCGGAGATATGTCGCACTACACACATAGGCAAACGAATAGCTTGAGCCGTTCTTAGGTTATAAGCTCGTACATATGTGCATACATACACACACGGCAGACGTTGAATCTTAATAATATGTAGCTATTATTTATTTATGAATGTTATTGATAAACTATTATTTATATATGAATGATAGATATTGCTGAACTATTATTTATTTATGAATGATATTCTTAAACTATTATTTACTTATGAATCATATTGCTAAACGATAAACAAATAATCGGCCAAGTGCGAGTCGGACTCGCGCACCGATGTTTCCGCACCACAAAAGAAAACGTTGAAAAAACACTTTCCTTTTATGGGGTAATTTTTTTTATCATTTGTTCTTATATTCGCCAAACAGACAGACAAACAGACGTTGTAGGCTTAGTAAAATAGGCTTCCCTACAGCGCACAGAAACCTAAAAACCAAGGACCAAGGTCCTAGGCGAGACTATATTATGATATGATTGATTGATACGGAACCCACAGTGTGCGGCAGACTCTAATTCAGACATGTTGTACTTTTCCTCAATATCCATCAGATTTACCAAACATACCGCCTTCTATATTATACAGGCTTTCATAGTTCGACCGAATTTGCTTACCACCAAGGGATTCCTCGTTATTCTTCTTCTTTTTAGGTTTCTGTATCCCGTACGGAAGCCTATTACTAAGCCTACGCCGTCTGTCGGTCCGTCCGTCCGTCCGTCCTTCCGTCCGTCCGTCCGTCCGTCCGTCCGTCCGTCCGTCCGTCCGTCCGTCCGTCCGTCCGTCTGTCTGTCCGAGGGCTGTATCTCTTGAACCATAATAACAACAAATAATAAAAAATCGAGTAAAAAATAGAAAACGTAAAAAATTAAGGCGGTTCCCATACAAGAAACGTGTTCTTTCAATGTTTTTTTTTTGTGGTGCGGAAACCTCGGTGCGCTAGTCCGACTCGCACTTGGCCGGTTTTTTAAAAAGGTGGCAACCAAACGAATCGGGAATTGTTTTCTCGTTGAAAAAAGCTCTCCTTTTTTTTTCTTTTTTCTAGATCTCGCATTTTTTAGATAATTGCCGTTAAAAGGTAAGTTGTATGGATTTTGCGACTTATCTCGAAAAATACGGTTACTAGAAAAACAAATCCCGTGGTGTTTTGCAAAACCGGTCAAAGTGCGACAACCTTTATATTGATATTTAACCCCCGACGAAAAACTTCCACAGAGGCAATTCTAAGTATTACCTAACAATGCGAATTATTTATATGTATATATTATAATTTCGCTAAATTGGCGATAATATCGTTAACGGATTCGGCATGCTGCTAATTTATCGTTTTTTAATTTATAGCCCGACATTAAAGTCGCTAAGTACCTGAGCATAATAAAGTAAATGCATAGAATTTAAGGTGGTAGTTAAATACAACACGTATTTTAAAATACATGAGTTGTAATAAGTACTTAAGTAAAAATTACAAATTTAAAAAACACCGACCCTTAAATTTGTAATTTAACTTTTATTTCAAGCTTTTTTTAAAAACCGCATGCAAATCGGTCCACCTTTAAAGATAATTAATTTTTAGGGTCCCGTCGCAAAATGCGAAAAAAGGGACCCTTATGGGATCGCTCTGGTGTCTGTCTGTGTGTGTCTGTCTGCCTGTCTGTCTGTCTGTCGGTCACACGCAGATATCTCCGGACCTACTGAACCGATTTTTTATTACTTAATTACTTGATTACTTAATTACAAACATAGCTAACAACCATCCCGATTAAATCAGCTTTCTAATAAAAAAACCGCATGCGAATCGGTCCATCCGTTTGGGAGCAACGATGCTACAGACAGACACACCCATACACACATACACACACGTTAAACTTATAACACGCCCCTTTTTTCGTCAGGGGTTAATAAAAATATTAATTTATTCACAATAATTGTAATTTTGATTACCATAAAATTACTGTGTGGGGCCGGCATTTAATAAGGGAAAAAATAGTTTTATACTTTTAAATGAACCACAGATACATTTAAAACCAATTTGCAGAACAGACTATTGCTCTTAGTCTTAAAATGGTTGCTTCACTCAATCCTAAACTTTAAAATTCTATTTTCTCGAATTTATGTTTGACTGACATTCCCCCGAGCTCTTCAATTGCGTTATGCATAATTGGTGCCGGCTAGTAACTGAAAATTTAATGCAACGAAAATTCGCGTGCGCATGCGACCTTTGGCGTATCATGTAAATTGTTGGGTCAATTAATTAATTGTTTTATTTTAACTTGACTTTATTTTTCTATTAAACATTACATACTTAACCTAATGCGTAAGGTGCTTCTTTATTTATGTCAAAAATTTCGGGAGGGTTACATATACACTCAAATAAAAACGTTACGCAAAAAATATTATAAGTTTTTAGCATTACTTTTCGAGAAATTTAACAAAACATGTTTGCTACCTAAACATTAGCCTGTGTATAACAGTAGGTAACTTGCATTGTACGGGGTGAATGACCGTACTATGTTCAAACGCAGAACAGCTGTTTGTTGTAAGTCACAAGGTCACTATGATCCCACCAAAACATATAATATATAAAGATGCCAAGTCTCGCACGCAACCTTTCCACCGTAAAAAGTTGTAAGATCCCATGCAGAGCCAAGTCTTTTCATATCATTGAAGCCCGAATTCAACAATGTTGCCATAAATTATATTTTCTATTTAATAATAATCAATATTTAGTTACTCCTCTTATATTTAACATCTTCATTTCTATAAAAAAACACCTTGACTTGGAAATCGGACAGCACAAAACAGATCGCTGCGTAAAGATTCCTTTTAAATTTACAAAAAAAGTAAACATAGCATGCAGCAGGTGGGTGTGCGTACCTTACTTGCTGCTTGATCGATTGAATCTTGTTCGAATAGGTACTTTGCGAAACGCGGTGGTCGGTGTTGTGATGTAATTTACCAGAGTTCTTGCAACACAACACCGATTATTCTGCTTACCCCGATTGTCGGGATTCAGCGTATGTGATAGTATATGTACGTATGTAACAAACTGGTATTAGGTTCGTTCATATTATTGTTATAATATTTTAGCTGTCCGATTGCCAAGTCAAGGTGTTTTTTATAGAAATGAAGATGTTAAATATAAGAGGAGTAACTAAATATTGATTATTATTAAATAGAAAATATAATTTATGGCAACATTGTTGAATTCGGGCTTCAATGATATGAAAAGACTTGGCTCTGCATGGGATCTTACAACTTTTTACGGTGGAAAGGTTGCGTGCGAGACTTGGCATCTTTATATATTATATGTTTTGGTGGGATCTCATTTCTTTTTGTAGGTATTCTTCCTTCTTAAACGGTTTTATCCCGCGCCGCAACGCGCAGCACCGCGCCGCCCCGCGCCGCACCGCTCCGCGCCGTCTCGCGCCACGCCGCCCTGCGCCGTCCCGCGCCGCCCCGCGCCGGTCCGCGCCGCACCGCGCCGCCCCTCGCCGACCCCCGCCGCGCCGCGCCCCGTAAGAACCATCCTCGTACTTCAAGGAATACTCTAAAAAAAGAATTAGCGAAATCGGTTCAGCTGCTCTCGAGATTTGCGCTTAGCAACACATTCAGCGATTCATTTTTATAAGAGATAGACTTTGTAGTATCAGGTGTTTACCTCTATCCACAACAAAGATACAGGGAGGCCAAAAGTACCCTGAGTTGCTTCGAGAAAATAATGGTACGGCCGTGTTTGCTCGACTTGGCGGGGCACTGCCGTGCGGGGGCACGGCAGTAGTAGCTGTAAAAACCAATCTGGGGAGATTGGTTTTTACAGCTACTTATTTGATAAAATTTTTTTGTTAGGAGAAAAAATGCTGCTATAAACATATGTTTTTTTTTTTATGGAAACTGACACGGTTGGCTACATCACCTACAACGTCCGTGATGTCAGCCCATAACACCGGGTGAACTAGGTGCCATGTCAGTGCTTCCCCCTTTGATCGTGCCGGCTACACTGAACTGCAGCTTTCCGACCATGGTCGGAAAGCACAAACTATTTACATAGCCGTTTAGACCGACGTTTCATTCAGTGCGGTGGTACCAACCCGGGCGGGTTAAACCCTACCACCAAGTAAGATTAGGAGGGAAGGGACCTACAGTTTTACGAGGAATCCGAACCTCGGTCAGCCTCCAACGGTCAGCGGTCACCCATCCAAGTACAGACCGCACCCAGCGTTGCTTAACATTCAATAGCGACAGTTGACTGTCTGCACCACTGAGCTATCGAGGCTGACAATTCTTACGTAAAGTGTTTATTTGAGTGCGTATCTAACCCTCCCGAAATTTTTGACATAAATAACTAAGCACCTTATATTTATGCTAATTCCTTATTTAAGTATATGACCATATAATTCGTGTAATTATTCAAACTGTTGCTAAATAGGTCACACTTTGATTCTGTGGAGCTAATTTTATTTATTACATTTACTAGCTTTTTGCCCGTGGCGATAAGAAAGTAAGACGTAAGCCAGCGACTAATATCCCGCTAATAATTCGGTTTCTATGAGATCTACATCTTAGCGTAACCGGAAGTGAATTTTATTTAGCCTATTCCATCGACATCTATTTTATAGATTGGCCCATCCCATACATCACTCCCGAACAAATATGTTCTCGACGAGAACCGCATATAATGCATATTTCACGGACAGCCGCTTCATACGGCGTGTGCGGCGCGTGTTGAACGCACGCAAGTCTGTATCGAGTCGGTGACGCGTGTGTGCAGCATGCCCGGTTGCTGTTATAAAGAGTGACAGTGACAAACGTTGTTGTTTGTTTCGCCTGAGCATGTTACCGCGTGTTAAGAAGCCATGCTGTCACGGATAGGATCGTGTGACGGTGCGGTGGTATCGCGTTCTCGTTCTCGCTTGCCTGCTGGTGATGGGAGTGGGCGGAAAGACGGCAAACGCGCCGCATGACGTCTTTCTCGCTCGTTCTTGTCATCTGTGGGCGGGTGGGGGCGAGCGCGCGATAGTATCGTCGTAGGGATCGTGTCACGTATCACAATACTGCGTGTGTGTGCACGCACACTTGTACCGACGTCTAGCACAGGTTGCATCGTACGACGTTCGATCTATAAAATAGATGTCGATGGCCTATTCTGTGTTTTGAATAGTAAAATGTGTTTGTAATAAGTTTCATAGAATTCGGATGATCGGTTTAAGAGTTATAGAGGAGCATACATACATACAGAAAAGATTTCGAAAATATCATCAATTTAGTTTTAGTATCATACATAGAGTCTACAAACGCAGTATTTCATAAAACAAATTAACGTACTCCATGACAATCCCTTTACATCCCCTTACACATTTATTATAGCTGTGCCCGCGGCTCCGCCCGCTCTCATATTTGACTTCTCTGCTAACCTCATAAGCCATTTAGCGTGATAGTAAGTAGCCTATAGTTGATGGGAAGAATCAGGCTATAAGAATCAGGCGTAGAATTTTTTTTTATTAAAATCGGTTCAGTGGTTCTCGAGTTATAAGCGGACAAACAGACATACATACAGACAGACAGAAAGCAGACGTTAGATTTTATTATAGGTAAGGAAGGATTAGTATTGATGATTGATGATAGCTCTATTCTGAGGAGAGCACTACACACGAGAGAATAGAACTCTTGACTAGGTACGATTAATACCTCAATTTTATTAACCCATTGGCAACCTTATTCTTCACAAGCTGTGCCCGCGGCTCCGCCCGCTCTCATATTTCACTTCACTGCTAGCTAACCTCATAAGCCATTTAGCGTGATAGTAAGTAGCCTATAGTTGATGGGAAGAATCAAGCTATCCGTAGATTTTTTTTTTTATTAAAATAGGTTCAGTGGTTCTCGAGTTATAAGCGGAGACATACACTCAGACACTCAGACACTCAGACAGAAAGCAGACGTTGGATTTATATATTTTATTTTTTTAATTTTGACAAATTATACTACACTAGCTGTTCCCGCGGCTCCGCCCGCTCTCATATTTGACTTCTCTGCCTACCTCATAAGCCATTTAACGCGATGAAATGTAGCCTATAATTGATGGGAAGAACGAAGCTATCTGTAGAAGCAAACTGTATTAAAATCGGTTCAGTGGTTGTCGAGTTATAAGCGGACAGACAGCCATACATACAGACAGAAAGCAGACGTTGGATTTTATTATAGGTATATGGAAGGATAAGGATTGTAGTATGTTTAATACTAATACTAACTAACATAAACACAAAACGAGCGTATAACGCTCTTCGAGTGCAGTATAACAATGCCTTTCGCTATCTCCTTCGACTGCCCAGATTTTGTAGCGCCTCGGGTATGTTTGCAGATGATAGGGTGGACAGTTTTGCTGCTATAATTCGAAAGCGAGTGGCTGGCTTCCGTAAGAAAATGTATTTAACTGAGAACCATACCCTGTCCGTCACTCTGCAAGGTGGCGCTGGTCATATTTTTAAATTCTGGACCCAACTCCACCTGCCATTTGCCAGTAGAGTATAGGTACGGCAGGGTGTGGTAAAATTTTTGATAATTTTGATTTTCATTGTGTATTAGATAATAATTACTGACGGACTGACTGACTGCATTATGGAATTAATATATTCTGAAATAAAATTATATTATTATATAATTATGTGGATAAAAATTATGTATCAAATTTTGACAAAGCCTCTTTACACCTGTCACCTGATACAGTTAATAAGTTTTTGTAGTAAGAAACAAAATTGTTAATCTTAATCTTAAGCTGTGTTTTCGATAAACTGTAAGCAATGTTATTATGTGACTAGTCACTAAAGTACTTGTAAAAATAAAATACCCTGCGAAGTTCCTTGTTGGTTTTTCTTAGTGGATGTAATCGAACAGGATAGAACTACTCGTAATTGCGACAAGTTCGAGTGCAGTCTAACTGCCATATAAATGATCAATCCTTATTCCTTCCTTCCTTACCTATAATAAAATCTAACGTCTGCTTTCTGTCTGAGTGTCTGAGTGTTATGTCTGTCGTCCACTTATAACTCGAGAACCACTGGACCGATTTTAATAAAAAAAAATTCTACGGGTAGCTTGATTCTTCCCATCAACTATAGGCTACTTACTATCACGCTAAATGGCTTATGAGGTTAGCAGTGAAGTGAAATATGAGAGCGGGCGGAGCCGCGGGCACAGCTTGTAAACAATACAATACAATACAATAATGAAGGAAGGAAAGGTCACACTTTAGGTTCTAAAGTGGATAAACCAATTAGGCTATTTGTAAAATTCCTCATATCTTCAATGGTGTTTAGTAGGCCGGTAGTATCTTTTCTTTAAATATATATTTTAAAATTTTATTCAGATTCCATAATTTCTCGACCTTTTTTACACATTAAGTGTACCGCGTGTGGCCGGTACCACTACATCTCTCCCCATGCATGTCGTAAAAGGCGACTAAGGAATAAGGACAAGATGCCGTGCTAAAGGGCGACAGGGAAGCCACCTCTCACCTTGGCACGGTACTTCCACCGAGTCATACAGCCGGTGTGTCTTCGTGCCTTACTTGCTGCTTGATCGATTGAATCTTGTTAGAATACTTTGCGAAACGTGGTGGTCGGTGTTGTTGTGCTGTAATTTACCAGAGTTCTTGCAGCACAACACCGATTACTCTGCTTACCCCGTTTTTCGGGATTTAGCGTGTGTGATATGTATGTATTTATGTGTAAAATGTACGACAGCACGGTAGCACCACGAGGTGGTCACAAACCATGAAAGAAACTCGCACGTGTTAAATTTTCAATGTAAAAAAATACGGAAAATAACTAAATTCAGACCACTCTGCGGACACACACACAGAGATTCCTCCTTCAAATCTTCCTTCCGCTTCAAATTTATAACACCCCTCTTTTAGCTTTGGGGTTAAACATTTTAAAGTTGACAATTTGCTAATGTTGAGTCAAACATTCCAAGCACGAATAACAATTTCACAAAAAAAAATGTAAATTATTATGTATTTCATTCGTGAGGCGGAGGCGACGCGAACTTTTTATTTCGTATCTCAGTTCAAGGCTTTCTCAGAAATTAATCTAAAAAAAAAAAGAAAACATTCGTCGTGATTTATCTTTCACGAGCTCATCGCGCGGTGGGCGCGGAAACGGACAGCAAAAATAACTTAGAACTTTTTTTTCTCGGTAATTCAGTTGGTCCTTTGTTTTGTCCGAATTCAATTTGGAAAGCCGCCCTCATTCTATTATTATATCGTTTCACAGCGAATTCGTGAACCCGCTCACTTGACAACGAACACGATTTTCGCTTAAAACTTTTCAGGGTTTTGTTACGATTCGGTTCGTGTTTTTTTTTTAATGTATTTTGGAATGTATCTTCAGTAAAGGGCGGAATACTCAAGGGATGACCCACCCTACATGCCATTAAACGATAACATCACCGAACCTGCTAGAGGTGCAAGCACCGTCGCATGGTGGACACTAAATAATAATTAAAAAATATAACGGCCTGCACCCGCCGGCGTACTTGGAGGGTTGTCTCCCGCCGCCGGCGGTATTACCGTTTTTAATTTTTATATTAATTTTGTGTATTTTTATTACTTTTTTATTGTATAATAAATATGTAAAATTAATATAAAATTTTAATAATGTGAAATAAAGGAGCTAAATATTAAAAAAATTATAATAATTGAGATGTTCAAACTAATTTATTTTCCATGTCAGGTATATCAAATAAATACGTATATGACTTGATATGAGTGAATTAGAGACCAACATCTCAGCCTATATTTATAACTAGTTGTTGCCCGCGACTTCGTGCTCGTGGATAACTGAACATGACAAATTATTCTTCCAGAACCACATTAAAATAGATAATTTGTGACAATAAATTCTAAAAAATTACATTACAAATGTGAAAATCCTCCGACCCTAAAAAGTAAAAAATAAGTAAGTAAACGGGAATTATTTTTGACTTATTGAGGGGCGGGGGTTTTTTAAATTAGTAATTTAACTTTTATTTCAAGCTTAGACCGGTGATGGAGTACTGCCACAGATTACTTAGTACTGCAGTCACATCTGGGAGGGTAGTCCCCATTATCTGCTAGCATCCTTGACTCGATACAGCGCCGAGCCATCCGTCTTGTTGGTGACCCGAAACTTACAGATGGTCTGGAGTCCCTGAGTCACAGACGGTTTGTGGGTTCGCTTAGTCTGTTTTACAGATACTATCACGGATGCTGCTCTGAGGAACTAGCATCCCTTATTCCCTGCCATCCCTCCTATCTCCGCATGACTCGTCGCAGAGAGACTCAACACCCTTTTGTTGTTGACATTACGGAGATACGGAAACCTCCGTGCGCGAGTAAAACTCGCACTTAACAGATTTTTTTGTATATATTTTTAAGTTCTTCATTATGTAAATTTCATTCTAATTAGTTTTATTGAATATGCGTTATTCTGTTATTTAACTTATATTTCAAGCTTTTTAAAAAAAACCACATGCAAATCGGTCCAATTTTTAAGATAATTAAGGTTTCGATTAATTAATTCAAATTTATTTTTAAAAGTATATTCAGCTCGTCGATTTTCAGAGTCACATCATTTCAGTTTCAGCGATATTATTAAATCCATACAGAATCCAGAAGAGTAAATTTTCTCTCAAATAATCTTCACGTGCTCGTAATAAAATGAAAACACTTCGCAATATCCTGCAAGGAAATTGCGTCGACAGCTTATGAACTCTACCTTAACGAATTTCTTATATTATATTGGACTACTTACATATTTTGAGGGTGGATTCGCTCGAGTTAATGTAGAAGTAGAGGGTTTTTTTAATGTCATTTTTAATCTTTGACTATTTTTATTGAAAGCGCGACATACGGCGCCGAGCCACCCGTGAGGTGTCTAACGACGCCCATGGACATCCGGACGTATGCGAGGATTGCGAATGCCATGCCGGCCTGACAGGTGCCCATTCACGCCTCTCTTGAAGGGCCCGAGACTGTACTTGGAAATATATCTGATATTTGAAATATATCTGAATGCATACATTTTCGACTAATCGGTCTTAGCCACGGAATTTATGGTGTGTGGTTTTAGCTGACACGTCTGACCAAAGCTGGCCTTATTATCTAATGAAATAATAATATGATTAATTGTGTAAAATTGCATTAAAATCGGTTGAGTCGTTCTTGAGTTAACCTTGGACTTTGAGATCAAGAGTCCAAGTCAAGACAGCGTCGACCGGCTCGTCGGAGCATGTGCTCTGGCCCCTCTGACTCAGACTATAGGGTTACATTAAAAAAATCAATCAGTCGTAGATTTTTATAATAGCAGAGTAGAGAAGAGATCGATCGATCGAGATAGCAAAGTAGTCGATATTGGATACCGGGTGGCTAAGCTCAAGTGGCAATGGGCTGGGCACGTCAGCCGAAGAGACGACGACCGTTGGAGTAACCGTGTCCTACACTGGCGGCCGTGGACAGGAAAACGGAGTGTGGGAAGACCACCCGCCAGGTGGGACGACGACATCAAGTACGTCGGCGGAAAGCAGTGGTTCCGTACCGCTGAAGGCCAGGAGGACTGGAGGAAAATTGGAGAGGCGTATGTCCAGCAGTGGACGCTTACACGCTGACTGACTGACTGACTGACAGAGAAGAGATCGACTCGAAATTAACCAGAAACTGCACAAAATCGCGATTTTTCCTATACCACCCAATTATTCGGTCCTTAAAAAGTTGACCTTGAAGGTAGCCCGCGGGAAAGATTATCCCAATAAATTTCCAATGCAGTGACAGAGCCGCAATCTCGATATAGACAGCGGACGGGACTCGGGACACCCTGTACGAGAAGCGATTTATGGTCGGCTCGATAAGCCGACCTCGTTATTTTTTAATTTGTCACATGTAACTCTGGCCGGGTATATACACGATATGTTGTTTGGAGTTCGTGGGCGTCTACACCACTACACCAACAAACCCGTGTTTTTTTTTTAAGTGAAAACTTCTTTAGCGGCGCTTGACACTTTTTTTAGATGGGTAAAAAATGTTAAACTCGCGTCAGATCTCGCGTCAGATCCGTAGCCTGATCGAAAAAGCGTAAGATTCGAAACTTCGTTAGCGGCGCTTGGCACTTTTTTTAGATGGGTAAAAAATGTTAAACTCGCGTCAGATCCGCAGCCTGATCAAAAAAGCGTAAGATTCGTTGAAATTATGTATGAAAGTTGATTTTTCTGAGAAATAAACTTTTTGATGTAAAATAATTATAATAGTTTTGTAGTGTTAAATTTTTTATGTTATATAAATTGTCATGTTTGTCTACGATAGCGCAATAAATGAATAGTACTTTTATACTGATAACTAAAACAATTCGTGCGAAATTATTCCCTAACCATTCCAAAATATTCAAAAATGCACACTTCTGCCGGCACTCCCGGAGTGCAACCGTAGGCTTTTTTTCATCTAACACGGTATGGGTGGCTGAGTCAAAGGGGCCAATCACCTCCTAGAACTAGGTGCCGTACCGGAGACTTCCCTTTGGATTGCTGGCTATACTGGACTAGAGACAGGATGTCAGCCTCGATAGCTCAGTGGTGCAGACAGTCAACTGTCGCTATTGAATGTTAAGCAACGCTGGGTGCGGTCAACACTTGGATGGGTGACCGCTGACCGTTGGAGGCTGACCGAGGTTCGGATTCCTCGTAAAACTGTAGGTCCCTTCCCTCCTAATCTTACTTGGTGGTAGGGTTTAACCCGCCCAGGTTGGTACCACCGCACTGAATGAAACGTCGGTCGAAACGGCTATTTAAATAGTTTGTGTTTTCCGACCAGCAGGTCTATTCTTGTAAATTCTGACAGCGGAATGAGCGCTGTTGTGGCGCTGAGAGCCACTTACCAAAGTGGCTCTCAGCGCCACATCAGCGCTGATTCCGCTGTCAGAATTTACAAGAATAGACCTGCAGTTCAGTGTAGCTGGCACGATCAAAGGGGGGAAGCACTGACATGGCACCTAGTTCACCCGGTGTTATGGGCTGACATCACGGACGTTGTAGGTGATGTAGCCAACCGTGTCAGTATCCATAAAAAAAAAAGAGGAGAACACAGCCGAGGCTGCTATGCGGTCATCTTACATCCAGTACGGTGGTACCAACCCAGTCGGCTACAATTCGAGCCTACCACCTAGTAAGGGGCAAGGGAAGAGACATACAGTTTTACATCATGTAAGCACACCTGGGCGCAGTCAGTACTTGGTTGGGTGACCGCTCGACCGTTGGAGGCTGACGTGGTTCGGATTTCACGTAAAACTCTAGGTCCCAACCCTTCATACTTTACTTGTAGCCGACATGAAATGAAGGGAAGCACTGACACGGCACCTAGTTCACCCGGTGTTATGGGCTGACATCACGGATGTTTGTAGGTGAGGTAGCCAACCGTGTAAGTTTCCATAAAAAATAAAACCGGCCAAGTGCGAGTCGACCTCGCGCACCGAGGGTTCCGTATCGCCATGTCATGGTTAGCGCCACTCACGCCATCTAGATGGCGTCTTATGAAATGCTTCATATTAGTTAAATGTCATGATTAGTTAAAATGCTTCATATTCTATTCGGTAGGTGGCGCGCGCGCATACAGTTTTTGGTTTCTTCTATGGAAACCCCTGTGAATTTTTTACTTTTTCTTATTTTTATTATTTTGTTGTTATATTATATATCGGCCATAATAAATAACACATATTCTGTGAAAATTTTAACGGGCTACCTATTACGGTTCAAGAGATACAGCCCTCGGACAGACAGACGGACGGACGGACGGACAGATAGACAGACAGACGGCCTAAACTTAGTAATAGGGTCCCGTACCGGATACTTGCACTTTTGATTAGTCGCGAACTTTTCGACCTAACGCCCATAATTATGTTTTTTCCGTTACGACTGCGGTATGGATAAGTCGAGAATTCGTGCACGCTCGCCGGGGCGCGCCCGGCCTGGCTGGATCGACGAGGGGGTGGCTCGGAGGCAGCGCGGCAGAGGGGGCACGAGGTATGTTCGTTAACATTAGGGAGCGTTCATAAACCACGTGACGGATTTTAGGCTAATTTTAAGGCCTCCCCTAGTGTGACCTAGTGACTTGAAGTGACAAAAGCCAAACCCCCCCCCCCCCCCCCCCCCCCCCCTTTCACGAATTAAACATACTCATTTGCGTAAATTTGCACACTTTGTCTCACTTTTACAATTTAAATTACGTACGTATCTACGACGCGGTAGTATAAAGCGCGCAGCTCTCTCGGCGGCGCGGCGCGGGAATTTTTTGGTCACGTGACTCAGCCCGACACCCCCCCCCCCCCCCCCCCCCTAGGTGACGGGAGGTGATAAAAAGCTGGACACCCCCCCCCCCCCCTAAAACCGTCATGTGGTTTATGAACGTTCCCTTATCAGCGAATACCCAGTATTCAACGAAATGAATACACAGAAACCGCAACGTCATTGCTTACATTGCATGAAAGTTACCTTGTTTCCAACATTTGGTCGGTATCCACCGCAGAGCATTTGAATTGGTTAGAGGGGAAAATGGTGCACGGTCGGCGCGCCTCAAGTAAGTACCGGTTGACTTTACTTCTTATTATGCGCGAGATCGCACGACTCGTTGAGCAGACGATCAGCCGCCAGTAGAAACATATTTGAGGAGACTACATTTTGTTTATTGTTTATTGATCATTCATAGCAGTTAGACTGCACTCGAACTTGTCATAATTTGTTCAATGCGGTTGGATTACACCCAAGAAGAAGAACCGGTAAGAAACTATGCAGGGTATTTTCTTTTTCATCCATAAAATATTATTACAAGTATTTTAGTGACTAGCCACATAGTACAGACCGCGCGCGAGCTCCGAGGAAGTTTAAGGAATGTTGACGTAATGACCTAGTGCAGAGATTTAGTCGATATTACGTTATCGATATTAATTAATTATGAAATTATCTATGTTTTCTCCTTGTTCTCATTGCTCGTACTCTCAATTTCTTCTTCATCCATATTAAACCGGTATTTGTACAGACAAAATGAAGTCGGTTAATAACTTAAAGAGTAACGAATTAACACGCGATTGAATACGCGCGCATATTACGAATACGGCATCGATAAGCGTGTTCTCGCGTCAAGCATAGCCAACACTCGTACTGGGAGCGCGCGGGGTGTGAAGCGACGGACGGGAGGGGCGCACACCCGCCCGCTTCCCCGATTCCTCGGAGCTCGCGCGCGGACAGTAATAACATCGCTTACAGGATTAAGTGTATTAGGTGTAAAGAGCCTTTGTCAAACTTTGATACGTAATTTCTATCAACTTAATTATGTTCATACATTAAATATACTACATTGTAGTATAACTGTCAAAAAATAAAAAAATATATGTGTTAAGATAATATGTATTTAAAGTATCAATGGTCAATAGGTTAATAAAATTAGGTACTAATCGTACCTAGTCAAGAGTTAACTAATTATGCAGTCAGGTAAGTAGTATATACATAGGTATACCATTCAGAAAATATGCTACTAATTCGGACAGGCCAGTCTCCACAAAGAGCACCCGTTCACGAGCATCACGCCACCAGGGCCATCCATCGCCTCCCTCAACCATATTTGAGGGTGAGAGGCGACCCGGACGACGCGAACACACACTTGTAGTGTTTTTAGGAACATATTTTCACGAGAATTAAGTTGTGATAAATCGTATTACTCAATGAATATATCTGTAAACTTCTTATCTTAGCAGATGTTTGGGCTAAACCACGGAATAAGCAGTAGCTGGAAGGGCCACAGAACGATCGTACTATGTATGTTACATCTGTATGTTATATTTAACGTTTAAAACTTAGTTTGTAAGTTACATTGAAAAAAAAAGCTAAGGTTTCTTACCCGGTTCTTCCTTCTACGTTGCACTGCTGAACGGGACATGACAAAAAAAATTATGACGAACCATACTGAATATGCATATGTCTCAATGAAATATTGTTAATGTTGTGTGTTCTTTATGGCGAAATAAATATCTGAATCTGAATCCATGGAAAATACTTGTACTGAAATAGCGATAATAATTTTACTTACGACATTTTAGTCTGTACTACGATAAACATAGAGATGTTTATCGCAGTACAGATGATGAGATGTTTCTACAGAGCGGCTGAAAGTCCGCAAAGCAAGGTGAAAGCACCGAGTAATGCGATCTTGCGCCTAGTATGAAGTAAGACAACCGGTCCTTACTTGCGGCGCGCCGATCGCGCCTCCTTTTCCTCTCCTACCATCCCTAATGCTCTGTGGGCTAAAACTAGGTCCATTGGCTGAACCCGTCTGGATTGGTACCACCGTACTGAAATGGAGGTCCGTCGAAACGGCTATGAAAAACTGTTCGCGTCTTCCGTACAGTTACTGTGAAACACTGGCATGGTACATCTCTCCAGCAGGAAGAACGTGAAATGCGTTAAGCCAGCGCCGTTCTGTGTCCGCAACATCCGAGCGTGGGACGTGACGCGGCCGTGACAGAAAGTTATAAGTAGTTTGGTGACATTGACGAACTAACAACTAGATTCGGGTTGTTCCATGGAAATATATACATAGAAAAAGAAATATATTAATTCATGTATACAACATGTCCCATAACTCAACGTCAAGCGGGAACCAGGGAGTAGACCAGTTTATGACTACGCAAGGAAAAATAAGAAAAAAAATCGGAGTCATTAGTTTTTTATGATAAAAGCATTTTTTGAAAAACGTTCAAAATTTCTCAGACAACATTTTTAGGTATTACGACTACAAATTTGCAAATATAATTGTTAAAATCTTTTTATTGGTAGCCTAAATAACTCTGCTATTGATCAGTATCCCAAATAAACCCAGAATGCCTGTAGTTTTACCAAAAAAAATATTCAGTTCAATTTTTTTGTAAAAAAATAAAAGACTCAGATGTTTTTTTTCTTATTTTGCCCTGGCTAATCATAAACTGGCCTACTCCCTGGTTCCCGATTGACGTTGAGTTTTGGGACACCCTGTATATGTATATTATATATTCGTTATCAATTTTATTACGAAAATAAATAGTTACATAATGAGTAAAACCAATTAAATAAAATTAACTTAATAAATAAATAATAACTGAATAACTTACATAAAGTCTTACTGTAAGTAAAATATTTCGTCCAACTCAGCCAACTCCACTACAGTGCCCAATACTATTGAACACCAATTTATACAAAATAAGCACAATAGGCGAGCTTAATGCCATTAGGCATTCTATTCCAACTAACTTTGGGATGTGGCGGACAAGAATATTTTGTGGCAATGGATCATCATATTTCTTTATAGTTTAATAAAGAAATATGATGAACTACAAGCGAACACTATATGAAAACTTTAATATGCATACATCTGACATGGCACCTAGTTCACCCGGTGTTATGGGCTGACATCACGGTCGTTGTAGGTGATGTAGCCAACCGTGTCAGTACCCAAAAAAATATTAAAAAAAATTAATTTATTAGACTTACATTTATGTACATTAATCACTGCGATTGGTGCACAACACAATCAACTGAGGGACAAGAGAGGGAAAAGGGGAGTTAAGATCACACGCTATAATTTTGTGAAAAAAGCTGTGCTCTTATGAGTTCTTGCTGCATAACACCGATTACTCTCGTTCAGTTGATTCTGTTGCACAATGGTACCTATCACCGATCGATGTACATAATATGTAAGTTTATTATATACATATATATGCTTATTTAAAGTATTTATGTAGTATTCGTATGTAGTTTATCATACATATTTCTTTATAGTCTAACACATTGCCACAAACTATTCTTGTTCGCCTGCACGTACTTCTCCCACATCCCAAAGGTTAGTTAGAATAGAATGCCTCGCGGCATTAAGCTCGCCTGTTGTACCTAATTTTTTAAATTGGTGTTCAATAAAGAATATATACATACATACATATACTCTGCTCACCCCAATTGTTGGAATACAGCGTGTATGTGTGTATGACTCACCCTGCCACTAGAAGTAACCGTGTCTATAGGTACTACAAATAAAGGGCACGCCAACCAAAATTTTGTTACAAGGTAAAACACGTGCCATTAGACATGCCGGCACGCGATCTGTTCCGACAACTCAAAATCATCACACTGCCTGGAGCCTACATCATGGAGGTAGCAAAATTTGTAAGGCGGGCGGAACCCACACCTGTTCCAGGTCAATGGGGTCAGTCACAACTATCCCACTCGATCCCGCAACCAATTACGCAGTGTGGAACACAGACTCACAAAGAGCGAGAAGTCGGTATTTGTGATTGGCCCCACGATCTACAACAGATTGACAATGTCAATTCGGGAGGGCGCTTCGGACGGAATATTTGTGTCCAGACTCAAGGAGTGTCTGGTTGGTAAAGCGTACTACTCTCTAGGTGAGTACTTGACGGATGTCCTCGCTAACCCTACCGATACTGATTGATGCCAAAATATGGCCAATAATAAATATTTGTATACTATGTTTGTATACGTACCTGTGACTTGTAATATGAAATATTATTACAAATAAATGATTTGATGTGATTTGTTTATAATATTATGGCAATACCGTTTCCGCGTATAAATTTCCACGCGCGTTTCGAAATCCGTTCGACTAAAGACCCCCCAGCGAGGAACTTTCAGATCTACCGATATCGACCTGCATTGAAATTCCGCTCTAAGTAGCTGGCGAAACTTCATCGGATCTTCGTCTTCGCAACTAACCTGACTATATCGCTTACAAATTTGATTGATATATTACATTCAAATTTGGCGATGGCACTATACACCGGACTTTTTACATAATACCTATATACTTCAGAAGTTGTCAGAATCACATGATAAATAAATATAATTAATGATGCGATATGAATGTAATTAATTTGTTATGCGATAACGACATGTGGTGTTTTGTGACAGAAACCAGTAGTCCATACAATTTCATAGTAAAAATGTTTTCACTTTGTCATGAATTGCTGCATGTCACAAATCAGCACATGCGTGTCTAGGCAGTGGCAAACATTTTTGTATAGTCTAAGTGGACGTTGAAAAAATTTCCAGTGAAGTTTCTTGTCAGTTCTTCTTCGCTGTGATAATCGAACTGGCGGAATGTTACAATGTAAATATGACAAATCTGAGCGCAGTGTACTGCCATTAGATGCTAAATAAAAAATAAACAATAAACAATAAACTAAACAAGTTTATTTATTTGTCGGGATTATTTACTTAGATGGCATTTTTGACATTGAAAATGTATTTTGGTTCGTTCCAGTATAGGCCCCGATTTCACGAAAAAAATTTGATCCCCTTATATCTCGGAGAGTTGTAAAAATATGATATTCAAAAAAGATTCACACAACTTTTCACGATTTATTTGCGAAGACAAATCCAACGAGCCCAAACACGATGGGCTTATCATGTGTAATTTAGGAGTTCCCATGGCTTCCTTCCGGCTCCATCATCAGAACCCAACTAACCTTTTCCTTATCCCGACTTTCTCGTGTCGCTCAGCGACAATATTTTTTCGAATTCCGTAGATTAATTTTCAATGTGCTCGATAGTCGTGTAAGGTACGAAATCTGTGATTTTTTTTTTAAGAATTTTTAATATTCGCTTAAAATCTTTCTCGCACCGCTAGGGTGTAAAACTGTCTTCCGGCGAGTGTGTTTCCCGAATCCTTTAACCTGGGTGTCTTGAAACATCGTATCAACGGGCTAAACAGCCTAGCCTGTCAAAAAAAAGGTTATCCTTGCCCCTTACTAGGTGGTAGACTTTAAAATTGTAAACACGACTTGGTTGGTAGCACGGTACTGGACATAAGAAATTTACTTCCAAAATCGAAATTGGTCATTTACGCTGTCTGTACGTCCGTGATTGGGTCATCAAACTCTCTCTATACATTATGTACAAAATGTCAACTTTTTTCGTCCAGTACAGTGGGAGAAAAGAAGCTGTCTGTGACAGACGGACATACAGACAGACTGATACGAGAGTGATCCTATAACGGTTCAGTTTTTTTTTCCTCTTTTGAGGTACGGAACCCTAAAAAAAGTCTTACCCACAGTATATTTTTATTTTTAGGGTAAAAACCACTGTATTGGGAATAGGCCTATTCCAAATTCAGTGGTAAAAACCTATCCTATTTGTCGTCGAAATTCTACGCTATTTTCACAGAATTAGCCAACATTTTATTTCGTTGGTTATTGTTCTATTTGTATGGGTTCCCTTTCTCATGTAAATTGTCTTGTAAATTTTATTGTGTAAAATGAAGGAATTCTTTTCTATTATCTTTATTTGTATCTCTTCTCTATCTTCTCTACTTCTTATAAAAGGTAACATCTGTATGTATGTACGTATGCATGTTTAAGGTAAACTCCGGAATCACTGAACATATTTTGACTAGGTTTGCACCAATGCAAAGAGTAGTTCTTGAAGCTCAGTATAGGCTATCACGCTAAACAGCCTTAGGGCTGAGCAGTAGCAAATAAAGTATAGTATGGACGGGAGAGAATATAAGAGAAGCGATCGCTATTTGAGTTTAAATCGGATTTGCTATTAAACCGAGTCTACCGCGAGCGAAGCCGCGGGCAAAAGCTAGTAAATTATATAAGTGATTCTACTGTAAGAAGTATATATCACGCAGTACACTTTTAGTATCTAACAGGAATATATTTTATTGTATAATGCGCGGGGCGGATCTTGGCGTGTCGCCGCCGCAGCGGTTCGTCGGTGTTCTCCCTCGCACCCGCACCGTACTTGTATAGTTTATTCGCGTGGCGGGTCGCCCGCTGCGGCGACGACACGCCGAGATCCGTCCCGGGCACTATATGTAGATACCACGTAGTACAAAATGTGGCATATTTTTTTGTGATATTTGATACAGGTTCTTGGATATTCCTTTAACACCTAGGTGGTTTACAAAGAAATATTTATTATTTTCCTTAACAAAATATATTTCTACGCAAAATAAAATAATATTACTTTTCATGAGATATATTAATATTGGATAAACATGAAGAGTTGAATTTAGACAATCAAGAACTGTTTTAGAATAGAATATAATATTACAGCGTTAAAATCAATTTGAGAATGTGTAAATTCCATATTTTTTTTATTAAACACTATTTATACTACTACTTATTTATATTATCAACATAATCACCTAGGTTAAGGAACATAACATAGTGGTTCGGATTCCACGTTAAACTGTAGGTCCCTTCCATTCTTACCTAACTAGACCACTGCACTGAGCAAAACTTGTCGGTCGAAAGGGCTATGTAAATAGTTCGTGTTTTCCGTCCAGTTTAGTGTCAGTCAATCAGTCAGACAGTCAGTCAGCGTGTAAGCGTCCACTGCTGGACATGCGCCTCTCCAATTTTCCTCCAGTCCCGACCTTCAGCGATACGGAACCACTGCTTTCCGCCGACGTACTTTATGTCGTCGTTCCACCTGGCGGGTGATCTTCCCACACTCCGTTTTCCTGTCCACGGCCGCCAGTGTAGGACACGGTCTCTTCGGCTAACGTGCCCAGCCCACTGCCACTTGAGCTTAGGCACCCGGTGTCCAATATCGACTACTTTGGTGCGTCGGCGGATTGCCTCGTTACGCACTATATCACGTAGCGTTATTCCCAGCATGGCTCGCTCCATTGCTCGCTGGGCAACTTTCAACCTTTGGACAACAGCGACCGTCAGAGTCCACGTTTCACACCCGTACGTCATAACCGGGAGAACACGCTGGTCATATTATACGGGTCTTTAAATTTTGCGGAAGGTCAGACCTCAGGACGAATTTTAGTTTTCCAAAGGCAGCCCAACCCAGTTGAACTCCTTAAGGAGACCTTGTCTACCAAGCCGCAGAATTTGACCGAGGTATACGTACTCTTCAACCTGTTCGATCGCTTCTCCGCCAATAACAATTTGTCCTCCCGTCATAACCTCGGTCGCCATGACCTTGGTTTTGTCCCGGTTTATCTTCAGACCAACCTTCATCGACGCTGTATAAAGGTCTTCCAGCATGATCTGAAGCTGATCTCGGGAATTTGACAGAAGAACAATGTCATCGGCGAAACGCAGATGACTGAGAAGACCAGTTTAGTGTAGCCGACATGAAATGAAGGGAAGCACTGACATGTCATCTAGTTCGCCCGGTGTTTTTGGGCTGACATCACGGATGTTGTAGGTGATGTAGCCAACCGTGTCAGATTCCATAAACAAAAACAACAATTCAAAAATAGATTGGAAGAAAATTATTTCTATTTCAGATAAATATAAAATTTTTAAATTGAGTGATGAAAATTGTTTCCTACGAAACCCTTAGTGCAGAAGCCCTTAGTCTGTTTTGTGTTTTGCTAGTTCGTAGCTTCGTTCGTAGTACGCGCATAGTAGGTACTTATGGAGAAGGATATTTTACATAGGAATAGCTACACTGTAGTAGCGGGCTTATGAACGATCCAATTTCAAACACTTTAGACCTCCTGTTCGCCCTGTACTTACCATAGCGTGATGTTATGTAGCATTTAACCTTCCGTAGATGTTTCGTGAATATCGCAACTTAATCGGTTGAGCGGTTCTCGAGTTAATACTTGCGCCTATTGTCGCGGTTTCGCTTCCCGGCAAAACATCCTTTTCCCATCCATAGATGTGCCTGAAATCCTCAGTGAAAAACCCATGCGAATCGATTGAGTAGATAATAAGGTCTTTCATTAGTAGGTAATAGTACGCTAAGGAGAGTATATGTATCAGATACTGATCACGTTCCCCATACCTATTTTTTTTTCAGATATCAAATACCTACCCGTCCTACTAAAATAATAGTTTATTGAACAATTATTTCATAGCATAAACTTTAGTATGAAACTTGACTACACCCTTCATAACGGAACGAAACTCGATTAAGAGATTGTCGTGACATTCCTTTGCGTACAAGTAAATAAAATATATATTATATGTATGCAGCGTCTCTAGCAGGCTAGTTGGTACTAAAATTGCCGTACAAATATTGACTTGACAGCCTCGGTAGCTTAGTGGTGCGGTCGGTCGACTGTTATTAAGCACACCTGAGCGCGGTCAGTACTTGGATGGGTGACCGCTCGACCGTTGGAGGCTGACCGCGGTTCGGATTCCACGTAAAACTGTAGGTCCTACCTTACTAGGTGGTAGGGATTATCACGCCCGGGTTGATACCATCGCACTGAATGAAACGTCGTCGGTCGAAACGGCTATGTAAATAGTTCGTGTTTTCCGCCCAATTCAGTGTAGCCGACACGAAATTAAGGGAAGCACTGACATGTCACCTAGTTCACCCGGTGTTATGGGCTGACATCACGGATGTTGTAGGTGATGTAGCCAACCGTGTCAGTTTCCATAAAAATAAAAAAACCTTTAGCTTGTACGCAACAAAATGTTAAAAAAATTCACAGATTTCGTGCCTTACACGACTATCGAGTATACATTGAAAATGAATCTACGGAATTTGAAAAAATATCTCGTGTCACTGAGCGACACGAGAAAGTTGGGATAAGGAAAAGGTTAGTTGGGTTCTGATGATGGAGCCGGAAGGAAGCCATAGGAACTCCTAAACTACACATTTTATTTTATTTTATTTTATTTTATTTTATTTTATTAAACGGGGATTAATACAGAGACTAATAAAAAATATATAAATGTAATATTTTTTTTTATTTTGTTGAATTTATTTTCAATGCGACGCATCTTCCAACCTAACCTATATTCCTATATTCCTATATATCCAACGAGCCCAAATATGGTGGATTTATCATGTGTAGTTTGGGAGTTCCTATGGCTTCCTTCCGGCTCCATCATCAGGATCCTGGAAATAACATATGACTAGAGTACTTGGGAAGACAAATCCAACGAGCCCAAACACGGTCGATTTATCATGTGTGGTTTAGGAGTTTCTATGGCTTCATTCCGGCTCCATCATCAGGACCCTGGACATCATATTATTATATGACAAGAGTACTTGCGAAGACAAATCCAACGAGCTCAAACACGATGGGCTTATCATGTGTAGTTTAAGAGTTCCTATGCCTTCCTTCCGGCTCCATCATCAGACCCCAACTAACCTTTTCCTCAAGAACTTCTCGTGTCGCTCACCGTCAATATTTTTTCGAATTCCTTAGATTCATTTCCAATGTGCTCGATAGTCGTGTGAGGCACGAAATCTGTGAATTTATTTTTTCAAAAAGGTTGAGCTACAGGGCAAACCCTTAACCCGATCGTCTTTGTTTTAGGCTCAAATTGTAGCTGACTAAATTGTCCAGAGTAGTTTTTCTCATATTTTTGATATCATTCTTCGTTTCCAAAATATCGAGCGCCAAAATAAAAAAATCGGAAAAAAAAAATTTTTCTTCTTCACTATTTCGGCCATAACTTTTTTCGTTTTTTACTTTCCCGAATAATTCTTTTTGCACCTTACAGCTCTCATGAAGACGCGCCTATTTTGAATATCATATCTTCACAACTCTCCGAGATATAATGAGATCGCACTTTTTCGTGAAATCGGGGCCTATACTGAAACGAACCAAAAGACATTTTCAATGTCAAAAAAAACTGTGAAATAAAAAAAAAGTTTTAAAAAACATAAAACCGACTTCCTAAAAAAAGTAAAACTAAAAAACTATTTAAAATAAAAATATAAAAACCGCCTTCAAAAATATATGAAATAAAAACCTAAAAAAAAAACGAACCCTAGAGTTGAAGGCGGTGCTAAAAAGGCTACACAAATCACAAAGGATATTATCATCCACTCATGTTTTCTTTCATGCATCATTTTTGCTTGCTTTACAAATCACAAAGGATATTATCATCCACTCATGTTTTCTTTCATGCATCATTTTTGCTTGCTTTAGCACCGCCTTCAACTCTAGGGTTCGTTTTTTTTTTAGGTTTTTATTTCATATATTTTTGAAGGCGGTTTTTATATTTTTATTTTAAATAGTTTTTTAGTTTTACTTTTTTTAGGAAGTCGGTTTTATGTTTTTTAAAACTTTTTTTTTATTTCACAGTTTTTTTTAGTAATTTTTTGCTATTAATGTACTCGGCGGAATCGCTCGGCCTTCGGCCTCGCGATTCCGCCTCGCTTTCCAATCCGATCTTGACCCAATTAAAATAGGACCACGTCAGCTTCGATAGCTCAGTGGTGCAGACAGTCAACTGTCGCTATTGAATTTTAAGCAACGCTGGGTGCGGTCAGTACTTAGATGACCGCTGACCGTTGGAGGCTGACCAAGGTTCGGATTCCTCGTAAAACTGTAAGTCCCTTCCCTCGTAATCTTACTTGGTGGTAGGGTTTAACCTTCCCGGGTTGGTACCACCGCACTGAATTAAACGTCGGTCGAAACGGCTATGTAAATAGTTTGTGTTTTCCGACCAGTTCAGTGTAGTCAGCACGATCAAAGGGGGAAGCACTGACATGGCACTGGTGTTATGGGCTGAAATCACGGACGTTGTAGGTGATGTTGCAGAACTTAGTAGAATGGACAGACATAAACGTGTTACGGAAGCCTACTTTTATTATAAAATAACCGTCGGAGGACCTTGGTTGAAAATTGTAAAATTTAGTAGAACGGATAGACATGCATATGTTACGGTACCCTACATTCATTTTGCAGAACTTAGTAGAATGGACAGACATAAACGTGTTACGGAACCCTACTTAACAGTTGCACTCCGGGAGTGCCGGCAGATCCCGTGCCACTCTAACTTAACCCTTAACGCAATGACTTAAGGTTTCATTTTAAAAATGACGCTGACGCGATGTCGCGAGTTATACATTTTTACCCACCTAAAAAAGTGCCAAGAGCCGCTAAAGAAGTTTTCACTTCAAAAACCTCAGGGTTATCCCCTTTCAAATAAAAAAAAAAAGAATTTTCAAAATCGGCCCACAATTGACGGAGTAATCGCGTAACAAACATCCAAAAAAAGAAAACATACCGTCGAATTGAGAATCTTTTAGGTCTAAAGTAAATTTCTCGTGAAGACAAATGCAACGAGCCCAAACACGATGGGTTTATCATGTGTAGTTTAGGAGTTCCTATGGCCACCTTCTGTCTCCATCATCAAACCAGCTCGATGGTACTCGGTACAGTAGGTACTGGCCAGGTACCATAATAAATTAAGCGCCGGTCGGAAAAGATAAAAAAATTTCAAATTTAGAATATTCATGAAACAAGGGTCCGAATATGTATCACTAGTATATCGATTCATGTATTTCAACAGGACAGAGAAAATTTCAAAATATTAGGTATTTAATACTTTTTAGTTTTTTTTTTTTTTGTTTTTTGGAAATCGGTTTAATATTTTTTAAAACAGTTTTTATTTCATTCTTTTTAGTAATATTACATAAAAAAGAATAATCGAAATCGAATAATCGAAATCGATTGAAGTGGTACAGAATTATTCGCCATATGTGTCAGACTGCAAATTGCTGAATAAGTCCACATCACAAATGTTTTGCTGAAGGTAACCACACACCATACTAATTTATCAAACTGAAAATTGCCGAAAACGACCACATCACAAGTTTTGCTGAAGGTAACCACACACCATAGTATTATGCTGATTTTTCGAAAACCACTGAACCAATTTCGATAAAATTGAAATGGGACCACCTCGGAAGTATGACCTAACTAACAAAAAAAGAATTTTCTAAATCGGCCCTCAATTGACGGAGAAATCGTGTTACAAACATACAAAAAAATAAAAAAAAAAAAAATAAAAAAAAAAATAAAAAAAAAAAAAACATACAGACGAATTGAGAACCTCCTCCTTTTTTGGAAGTCGGTTAAAAATGTCATATCATAATCGATGCTTCGATCGCCCTCGCGTTCCTTGTATGTGCCCCCTTTAAGCGCCTTGAAAGTGAAGCGATGTGGGTCTATTCAAATCCTTGGCCAAGTGTGGCCCCCGTCCCGCACACGACTAGAATTATAAATCGCCTATTTTCTTCGGATTTCCGTCCACGTGTTTGTATCCCTAACGGAGACGCGTGGCAGTCCATGAAATAAAGAAACATATACTTATGTCAGTAGGTAACTATCTAAGAATGTTATTTATTGGTTACTATAAACATAAAATGCCATCTATCATTCGTCATCATCATTTTACAAGCGTTTGTCCGTCACTTGACACATTAAACTTGTATATATTTTAAAATTTTATTATCTGACGACGACTAATAAAAGTCTAAATAATATGTAAAATATGTGTTTTTTTAATTTATTACGTAGAAATTATTATAAAATACTAATAAAATAGTCTTGACTTGGAGTCTTCATTTCAGGGTTTTTAATTTTTTTTTTTTTATGGAATCTGATATGACCAACTGGCTATCACCTACAACATCCGTGATGTCAGCCCATAACACATCGGTGAACTAGATCCCATTTCAGTGCTTCCCTTTGGTCCGAGGTCTGTCCGTCTGTCTGACTGTGCGTATCTTTTGAACCGTAATAGGTAGCCTGTTGAAATATTCAAAGAATTATGTGTTATTTATTATAACGGATATCCTAACAAATAATAAAACAAGAAAAGTCTAAAAATTTGGTGGGTCCCCATACAATAAACGTGCTAAGAATATACTTGTCACGTTATTGAATAATAGATGCCGCAACAGGTTTTAATATGTTGCATTGTAGAAAGACCAAAAATTTATGGATATACTTTTTGTCAGGTATGCGGATACAGCGAATCTACGGAACCCTCCGTGCGCGAGTAAAACTCGCACTTGGCCGATTCGGTTTTGTATCAAGCGAAATGTACGGCTGGTCCTAGCGCGATATTTCTTGCAGGATAGCCAAATGTATGGGCACACACACATAAGCACATAGGCCATTTTTTTTATGGATAGCGCGACATGTGGCATCTTTTCATCTGTATACAAGTAGGTGTCTAACGATCCCCATGGACATTCTGTGATGCACGGGGATTGCGAATGCCATGCCGGCCTGACGCCTTATCGCCTAAGGGCCTTATCACGCCCCTTTTGGAAAACCCCAGGCTGTACTTGGGAGAAAATAGATGGGTAGGCAGTGCATTCCACATTTTCCCGGTTCTGAGAATAAAATACCTACAGAACCGGTGTTGGTGCGCATCGTTAGTAGGTCGATTGAATAAGGGTGCATCCCCTGCCCATCATTTACAGCATACGCCCATGTTAATGGATAATTCTAACCTAGCAGCGGTCGTATTGTATTAGCACGGAAATGCGGTTAGAATGCACCACATAGCCCGCTAGCGGCTGGCATGCATTTGAACATTTGAATTAATTATGCACATAGCTGTGAAATACTAGCCGTACACTCGCTTGCCACCGCAAATCTCCGGGTAACTATAAGGTCTTTCAATAGTAGGTAACGATACGCTAAGAAGTGTATGTGTATCAGATACTGATCACGTTCCCATAACCAATTTTTTATTTTTTTGACGTGATGACGTCACGTCTTATAAATTGATTAACACCGGCTGCACGCACTCAATTGTGGAAATACATTGTATTTCGTACAAAAAATCTCGGAACGACGCATGTGTTTAAAACTAAAATAGACCGAAAATTATTTTGATAAATAAAAACAACCGTATAAAAACAGTAATCATAAAATTTCTGAGACAAATTGGAAAACGATAATGACATAATTCGAGACATTGCAAGATAAAAATAAATTGGAGGTACTTCAAATTCTTCTTATTTTATCCAACAAACGCGAATATTTTGTCGTGTCGCCCGAGAAACATAATATCTCTTGAATGCTCTCCTGAAACATAATTCAAATTCATTTTATCCTCCCAAGTACATATATAAGCTAATATTATTTCAGTCTATTTATAGATGCCCTGAGCTTTCAGTGTTAAGAATAGTATATATAAGTAATATGTTATGGGCTGACATCACGGATGTTGTAGGTGATGTAGCCAACCGTGTCAGGTTCCATAAAAAAATATATATTATTTATTATACAGGATTGCTGTAACGGTCAGTGCATTCAATTTCGCCAGCGCAATCCTCATGTTTTTTCGGGGCATAAAAGGAAATAAAGTTAATAATAATTAATAGGAAATAAAGTATTATATTATACTAATAACTTACAAATAATGAACCCATACTACCGCTAACAAGAAAATTAATATTTACAGCATAAACATGAATCAGCGGCGACTCCTCTCAGTTGGCGAGGTTGGCGCCGCCAAACCGAATAAAATGAATGACACCATTAATACAGAAGTATCAGGCTAAAATAAATGTGAAAAAATTTCGGAGTTATATTATTTATGTCATACAATCCACGATTAATAAGATAAAACGTCAATCCCGTACCTGTTACATAATTTGAAATTTCGCGCGCCTCAAACGCGGGCGACGACGAATGACGACACATCAAGGCATTCATTGGCCGGTTGGCTACATTTTGAAGCGCCATCGTATTCCATACAAGGCGGAAGCGACCGATGTCCCCCCCCCCCCCCCCCCCCCCCCCCCCCGTCCCGCGCGGACCCGCTGATCAGCCTTTCGAGTTGGCGCAGCGGGGAGTGCATTTAGTGACGCAGTAGCGAGTAGAGCGAGCTAGCGAGCGAGCTAGTGTGTGTGTGTTGCGTGTGTGGGTGTGTGCGCGCTGCGTCCACACGACTTTCTTGTGCTGTGCGAAGTGCGATGCGATGCGACTAGCGAGCTAGGCTAGGTGTGTTGTGTGCGCGTGTGTGTGCGCATTGGCTCGCGAGTTGATAGCTGCATATATTCCGTTATGTAGGTATGGACTTTGTATGGATGAATCCTGTGCAGTGTTGTTAAATTTAAAGTGATTTATTGGTAATTATAATTATAATGGCAAACTCCTACCGAGCTATCTACGGAGCACTCAAGGACAAGAGAGACTCAGTAATTTGGCACTCTTACTTACATATCTGTGGAAAAGGAGTTGCTAACAAAATTAAGGAAGAAAGAAGATTTTCACGATCGAGTCATCGAAAATTTCTTGTCTGTGGAACGAAGAGTGGACTTCATGTACAAATAAAATGTAACAATTCAAGCTTGTATGCCTGTCTCGTCGTCGTCGTGCCAGAGGAGACGTCGCTGTTGTCGGCTGCAACTCGACAGCTTTGACATAACCAGTAGGTACCTATCTACAGACAAATAAATCGTAAGTGAGCAAAATAAATCATTTAAACTAAATATTATAAACTATCTATATCGTAATCGTCTTTCAGTTTTTGAACTCATTGTGGTAGAAATAAATTAACGCGTAGGTACCTAAGTTATGAAATTATGAAAAAAAAAATCCTTAGCCAGAGCCAACCCAATATTCAGGACCAGGAGTCGCCGCTGACATGAATACTGAAGAATCTGACCACTCTGCCTATTTACATTACCTATATCTGGTGTATAGTGTCATCGTAATTTTGATATTTAAATATATGTCATATTCAATGAGTTTGTATTACGTCGCTAGCGCAGCGACGTAATACAAACTCTTTGGTCATTATGGAGTGTCTATATCGCCCTAAAGATGGTGCATAAACATCGTCCTCAGTGGTAGTTTGAATTTAGGATGGATAAGGTGCAAATGTCTTAAATTATGTCGTTGTCGTGGATGGGTTTTTTTTTAATGTAATCTGACATGGTTGACTGGATCACCGAACTACATATCTATACCCGTGATATCAACCCATAAATAACACCTTAGAGCACGGGTTCTAATATTTTTTTTTTTCAGATACAAGCTAATATTCTTCATTAATTTTCCGTATCCCGTACGGAAGCCTATTACTAAGCCTACGCCGCCGTCTGTCTGTCCGCCCGTCCGTCTGTCTGTCTGTCTGTCTGTCCGAGGGCTGTATCTCTTGAACCGTAATAGCTACCCCGTTGAAATTTTCACAGAATATGTGTTATTATGGCGGATATAACAAAAAATAATAAAAAAAAAGTAAACAATTAAGGGGGGTTCCCATACAAGAAACGTCTTTTTTTCAATATTTTTTTTTTGTGGTGCGGAAACCTCGGTGCACGAATCCGACTCGCACTTGGCCGGTTTTCCTTTGGAGGTTAGCATCACACCAAAGTTCAGTTAATTAATGATTATCTTTACCCTAATGTAAGTGTTCCCGTAATCGAATCGAAAAATTAATTTCTTATCGAATTTAGTTCTGAAAAATCTTGTTTAAAATACTCTTCGGAACTCACTCGACTGAACTTTCATTCAGTACGATGGTATCAATCCGGTGAGACCTGTTAAGATAAGGGAGGGAATTTAAAGTTTTACGTGTAGTCCGAACCACGGTCATCCTCTACGTTCACCCATTCGAGTTCTGTCCGCGCTCGGGTGTGCTTAATTTTACTATCGAACGTCGATCCATCGCACCACCGAGCTACCGAGACTGACATAAACTGACGTTATTTGAGATCTATTTACTTATTATTAAAGTAAACAGAAATAAAGTAATTTACTGCCGGCATGGGATTCGAAATCGTTAGACACCTTATTGGTGGTTCGGAGCCACCTGTTGAGCCTTCAATTAAGAACAAATGTGGAGACGGAAAGAAATATTTTTATTTCTTTTAGGTTTATTATATTTCAAAATTGTTAATTGCGAACACGATTGCGAAGGTCAATCCATAACACAAGACAAGACGACAACGTCGTCGCGTCGTCGCGTCGGGCGGGACCGCCTTGGAAGATGCAAATGTTCTCAGACTTAAGGGTCGAGTAGAACTTGTGAACTTAGAGTTAATTGCGTTAAGTTCGGTCAGAGGCGCCTTTGTACGATAAATTAATTTAAGGAGGCCTATTGAATGGAGGTCGATGGGCGAGCGAGCTCCTTCACTGGCTCGTTATTGGAAAGTATTTTGAGATTATGACGTGGCGTGTCGTCGCAAACGCAGGTGTTTGCGACGATTGATTTTTTTATTTTATTTTATGAAAATTTGAACAGATAGTTACAATATTTCTTATTACTTATATTTATTTTTATAAATTACTAGCTTTTGCCCGCGGCTCGCATAGCCTACATAATGTCCATCCTGAAGGTCCATTCTAAATATTGGACAAAGAATTTTTAAAATCGGATGAGTATTTTCGGAGATTACCTCCTACATCCAAACTTCAAACTCTTCATAATATTAGTATAGATAACTTTTAATATTTTTACATACTTACTTTACACATTTTAATTTAAAAAAAAAATTTATGTGATTTTTTTGGGACATTTTTATTGTGAAGTATGTTTGTGAAAAAGTTTAAAGGATTTAATTCGGTACTTATGGAAATAATTTTCGGTACCTACCGCTACTGGCACGGAATTAATTTTGATAGCGACATAAATTTATGATATGACTCCCTAAAAATGACTCCATAAAAGGGATATGACTCCCTTCTTATATTACTAGGTGGTAGGTTTTAACCCGCCCGGGTTGGTACCACCGCACTGAATGAAAGGTCGGTGGAAACGGCTATGCAAATAGTTTGTGTTTTCCGTCCAGTTCAGTGTAGCCGGCACGACCGAAGGGAAGGCTGACGTGGCACCAAGTTCACCCGGTGTTATGGGCTGACATCACGGATATTGTAGGTGATGTAGCCAACCGTGTCAGTATCAATAAAAAAAAAATTCAAAAAAATATTTAGTTTAAGTTTATTAAGTGCTGTAAAATGCAATTATTATAACAAAACGCAGGTGTACCCGCCACGCAACTAAGTGATAGAAGGTGATTTTTTACCCGACTACGGCGAAGCCAAAAAAGGAAGGGTTATGAGTTTGGCGTGTATGTATGTATGTATGTATGTATGTATGTATGTATGTATGTATGTGACTATCTATATTCCACTCTACAGCCTAAAGTACTGGGCCGATTTGAATAATTCTTATGCCAGTGGATTTGTCTTATTCACGGGAGTGTCATAGGCTATATAACAATTTTCAAAATTCAAAATGGCGGACGCACGGCCTCAAAATGTCAAATTAGTTTTTCAAAATATATTGAGTGGGGTATCAAATTAAAGATAATTAAATTACGATTCCGAAAATATATACTTTGCTATCTATTAAACTTACGTGTACAGAGAAATAGAGCAAAATGTGTGGCGCATGTACGAATCGCGATTATTCGCGATGAAACGTAGTCGCCCGCGCACCGCGCCGCGCGCCCCCCGCGGTTTCGGTACGTTACATACGCCCATGACGCGCGACGACACGCGACGACGCGACGCGAAGAAGCGACATGGTATTGTTGGTAATATACCTACCTACATACTTACTCACTGATCTACCGCAAATTTTATATAGATATATAATATTATTATTAGATACAGTACTATGCTAAAATAAATTGGTATTAAATGTCCATGTAGGTACCTAGTGTAAGCATAATATGTAGTGTAGGTGTACCGTGTGAGGTCGGTACTTAAAAAGAATAGCCCCACTGCATCTCTCCCCGTCGCATGTCGTAAAAGTCGACTAAGGGATCGTCAGCCTCGGCAGCTTAATGGTGCGGTCAGTTATTGGATGGATGACCGCCCGACTGTTGGAGGCTGACCGTGGTTCGGATACCACGTTAGTGCTTCCCCCTTTGTCCAATAGAGACAATAGGTAAGGAACCTATATATCTTCTTACCTTACTAGGTGGTAGGGTGTATCCCGGCCGGGTTGATACCACCGCACTGAGCGAAACGTCGGTCGAAACGGCTATGTAAATAGTTCGTGTTTTCCGTCCAGTTCAGTGTAGCCGGCGCGAAATGAAGGGAAGCACTGACATGGCACCTAGTTCACCCGGTGTTATGGGCTGACATCACGGATGTTGTAGGTGATGTAGCCAACCGTGTCAAGTTTCCATAAAAAAAAAGGTAGGTACATTAAATATACCTAATACCTACAATATTTTCGGATGCAAGTTACCCTTCAGCTAAGCGGGATATTGTGGAAGAGAAGAACCGCCGATTGCGGAAAAGTATTCCCAATTTTCTGGGTGCAGTTTTAGCCCTAGACTCGATTAGTTGCCGGAAACCTACGCCTTTGGAAATGGCGGTGCCCAGGAGGTTCAGGTGCTTCCAGACAGGTATGACGCTGACTTAGAAACTGGCTTGGAAAGCAAAAGGACCTTCAAATCGACCTTCGCAGATAATGCGCAGCACTGAGCCTTGCTAACGTTGAAGGCGTGGGCGTAGCATTCAGGGGGCAACATATCATTGTTATACATACGAGAGTACGGAACACGGGTTCTACACCAGATACCCTTCAACTAGGCGGGATGTGGATGAGAAGAGGCGAAGCCTTGTGTCTGAACTTGAGCAAACACTCGGCTCTATTTCCGAATGGGCCGTAGCAAGTTGGTCAAGTTAAATACCTCCAAGATACAAGTTTGCGCGTTCAGTGCGAAGAGAGCGGCGTTCACACCAGCTCCTTCCTACCAAGGCACGTCACTTAAATTTTGCGACCACCTCGGGGTCCTCCGAGTCGAATTTTCGCACGATCTAAACTTCCGGCGTGACATCGAGGGCAAGGCCGTATAAATCGCAGATTCGGTACTGCTCGCACCTATGGGATGGCTCAGTCAAATACCAGCTGGCGCCTCTGGACTCGATCCAGCGTCGAGCCGTGCGAATAGTAGGTGACTCCCAAATGTCCCGCGATCTAAAACCACTGCAACTCCGTAGGAATACATAGCTAAATCAGAGCCTGTTGAAATACAAACAGAGAGAAATATTTTCCCCCAAGTACAGTCTCGGGTCCTTCAACCTGGGCACCTGTCAGGCCGGCATGGCATTCGCAGCCTCTGCATGCTACCGAATGTCCATGGGCATCGCTAGACACCTTATGGGTGGCTCGGCGCCACATGTCGCGCTTACTATAAAAATACTATCAGTAGCTTTGGCCTCGCCTTAGTGGCTTACCTGCTTCGAGTGAGTACATTATTCAACTATGTACAACCTGAAACCTCCCTCGGTCTTGGACCTTGAACTGATTGGTTTACTTACTTACCGAATCTGCTTCACCCCAGCCAGATATATATACTTACATAGACAAAGAAAATCGTGTACTTACACAGCTCAGTCTTCGGTCTTGCTCTGACTGACTTTTCATTTTACTTCAAGACTACATCGTTCAACTATACATAATTTGTATATATATGTAGGTACTCACTCATGCGCTATTTGCAGAAAACTTTAGTTTCAAATAGAGATCACGACAAATAAACGGACGGATAGTATCAAGCCGCTACTTATATAAAAGAATAGCCCCACTGTATCTCTCCCCGTGTATATCGTAAAAGGCGACTAAGGGATATGACTTCCTTCTTATATTACTCGGTGGTAGGGTTTAACCCGCCCGTGTTGGTACCACCGCACCGCACTGAATGAAAGGTCGGTAGAAACGGCTATGTATTTAGTGTAGCCGGTACGACCGAAGGGAAGCACTGACGTGGCACCAAGTTCACCCGGTGTTATGGGCTGACATCACGGATGTTGTAGCCTGTAGGTGATGTGGCAGATTCCATAAAAAAAAATCAATATACGAGTTACATACAACATTTAAAGTATGCAAACAGTTTTTAAAAAAGCCTAAAATAAAAAAAATAGTTATAAAAAACTAAAACCCGACTACGTAAAAGCTAATTATGAAAATCGTTTAAATAAAAAAAAAATAGTTATAAAAAACTAAAACCCGTCTACGAAAAAGCAAATTATGAAAATAGTTTAACTATAACTAAAAATAACAAAATAATATTTTCCATATAATTTATCAGATACAGCATTTCTCTTTTTATATTGATTTTACCTTAGCACTAACTCTATAAATTTTGATAAATTTATTATTTTTAACGTTCTAAATATAGAGCCGTGGTCGGGCGTTCTTCGTTCAACAAGACAAGTGAGACCGTCGTTGTGCATTATAGCCGTTGACGTTCGGTATGTACCTATGTATCTACTTATAATAATTTTAGATTGGCTCTGACTGATCTTACAAAAAGATGCCAGTATGACACAATGGCGATGGCCGTCCTAAGTTCCGCGCTCTAATAATGCACGACGAGGGCCTCACTTGTCTTGTTGAACGAAGAACGCCCGACCACGGCTCTATATTTAGAACGTTAAAAATAATAAATTTATCAAAATTTATAGAGTTAGTGCTAAGGTAAAATCAATAAAAAAAAATAGTTATAAAAAACTAAAACCCGGCTACGAAATAGCAAATTATGAAAATAGTTTAACTATAACTAAAAATAACAAAATAATGTTTTCCATATAATTTATCAGATACAGCAATTCTCTTTTTATATTGATTCTACCTTAGCACTAACTCTATAAATTTTGATAAATTTATTATTTTTAACGTTCTAAATATAGAGCCGTGGTCGGGCGTTCTTCGTTCAACAAGACAAGTGAGGCCGTCGTCGTGCATTATTAGAGCGCGGAACTTAGGACGGCCATCGCCATTGTGTCATACTGGCATCTTTTTGTAAGATCAGTCAGAGCCAATCTAAAATTATTATAAGTAGATACATAGGTAAATACCGAACGTCAACGGCTATAATGCACAACGACGGTCTCACTTGTCTTGTTGAACGAAGAACGCCCGACCACGGCTCTATATTTAGAACGTTAAAAATAATAAATTTATCAAAATTTATAGAGTTAGTGCTAAGGTAGAATCAATATAAAAAGAGAATTGCTGTATCTGATAAATTATATGGAAAACATTATTTTGTTATTTTTAGTTATAGTTAAACTATTTTCATAATTTGCTATTTCGTAGCCGGGTTTTAGTTTTTTATAACTATTTTTTTTTATTTAAACGATTTTCATAATTAGCTTTTACGTAGTCGGGTTTTAGTTTTTTATAACTTTTTTTTTATTTTAGGCTTTTTTAAAAACTGTTTGCATACTTTAAATGTTGTATGTAACTCGTATATTGATTTTTTTTATGGAATCTGACACATCACCTACAGGCTACAACATCCGTGATGTCAGCCCATAACACCGGGTGAACTTGGTGCCACGTCAGTGCTTCCCTTCGGTCGTACCGGCTACACTAAATACATAGCCGTTTCTACCGACCTTTCATTCAGTGCGATGCGGTGGTACCAACACGGGCGGGTTAAACCCTACCACCTAGTAATATAAGAAGGAAGTCATATCCCTTAGTCGCCTTTTACGACATACACGGGGAGAGATACAGTGGGGCTATTCTTTTATATAAGTACCGGCCCCACACGGTACAAAATTGATACTATCCGTCCGTTTATTTGTCGTGATCTCTATTTGAAACTAAAGTTTTCTGCAAATAGCGTATGAGTGAGTATCTACATATATATACAAATTATGTATAGTTGAACGATGTATAGTCTTGAAGTAAAATGAAAAGTCAGTCAGAGCAAGACCGAAGACTGAGCTGTGTAAGTACACGATTTTCTTTGTCTATGTAAGTAAATATATCTGGCTGGGGTGAAGCGGATTCGGGAAGTAAGTAAACCAATCAGTTCAAGGCCGAAGACCGAGGGCGGTTTCAGGTTGTACATAGTTGAATAATGTACTCACTCGAAGCAGGTAAGCCACTAAGGCGAGGCCAAAGCTACTGATATTATTTTTATAGTAAGCGCGACATGTGGCGCCGAGCCACCCATAAGGTGTCTAGCGATGCCCATGGACATTCGGTAGCATGCGGAGGCTACGAAAGCCATGCCGGCCTGACAGGTGCCCAGGTTGAAGGACCCGAAACTGTACTTGGGGGAAAATATTTCTCTCTGTTTGTATTTCAACAGGCTCTGATTTAGTTATGTATTCCTACGGAGTTGCAGTGGTTTTAGATCGCGGGACTTTTGGGAGTCACCTACTATTCGCACGGCTCGACGCTGGATCGAGTCCAGAGGCGCCAGCTGGTATTTGACTGAGCCATCCCATAGGTGCGAGCAGTACCCCAAGCAGGACCGAATCTGCGATTTATACGGCCTTGCCCTCGATGTCACGCCGGAAGTTTAGATCGTGCGAAAATTCGACTCGGAGGACCCCGAGGTGGTCGCAAAATTTAAGTGACGTGCCTTGGTAGGAAGGAGCTGGTGTGAACGCCGCTCTCTTTGCATTGAACGCGCAAACTTGTATCTTGGAGGTACTTAACTTGACCAACTTGCTACGGCCCATTCGGAAATAGAGCCGAGTGTTTGCTCAAGTTCAGACACAAGTCTTCGCCTCTTCTCATCCACATCCCGCCTTGTTGAAGGGTAACTGGTGTAGAACCCGTGTTCCGTACTCTCGTATGCATAACAATGATATGTTGCCCCCTGAATGCTACGCCCACGCCTTCAACGTTAGCAAGGCTCAGTGCTGCGCATTATCTGCGGAAGTCGATTTGAAGGCCCTTTTGCTTTCCAAGCCAGTTTCTAAGTCAGCGTCATACCTGTCTGGAAGCACCTGAACCTCCTGGGCACCGCCATTTCCAAAGACGTAGGTTTCCGGTAACTAATCGAGTCTAGGGCTAAAACTGCACCCAGAAAATTGGGAATACTTTTCCGCAATCGGCGGTTCTTCTCTTCCAAAATATCCCGCTTAGCTGAAGGGTAACTTGCATCCGAAAATATTGTAGGTATTAGGTATATTTAATGTACCTACCTTTTTTTTTTTTTTATGGAAACTTGACACGGTTGGTTACATCACCTACAACATCCGTGATGTCAGCCCATAACACCGGGTGCCATGTCAGTGCTTCCCTTCATTTCGCGCCGGCTACACTGAACTGGACGGAAAACACGAACTATTTACATAGCCGTTTCGACCGACGTTTCGCTCAGTGCGGTGGTACCAACCCGGCCGGGATAAACCCTACCACCTAGTAAGGTAAGAAGGGAAGGGACCTACAGTTTAACGTGGTATCCGAACCACGGTCAGCCTCCAACAGTCGGGCGGTCATCCATCCAATAACTGACCGCACCATTAAGCTGCCGAGGCTGACGATCCCTTAGTCGACTTTTACGACATGCGACGGGGAGAGATGCAGTGGGGCTATTTTTTCTAAGTACCGACCCCACACGGTACACCTACGCTACATATTATGCTTACACTAGGTACATGGACATTTAATACCAATTTATTTTAGCATAGTACTGTATCTAATAATAATATTATATATCTATATAAAATTTGCGGTAGATCAGTGAGTAAGTATGTAGGTATATTACCAACAATACCATGACGCTTCTTCGCGTCGCGTCGTCGCGTGTCGTCGTCGCGCGTCATTGGTGTATGTAACGTATCGAAACCGCGGGGGCGCGCGGCGCGGTGCGCGGGCGACTACGCTTCATCGCAAATAATCGCTATTCATACATGCGCCACACATTTTGCTCTATTTCTCTGTACACATAATTTTAATAGATAGCAAAGTATATATTTTCGGAATCGTAATTTAATTATCTTTAATTTGATACCCCACTCAATATATTTTGAAAAACTAATTTGACATTTTGAGGCCGTGCGTCCGCCATTTTGAATTTTGAAAATTGTTATATAGCCTATGACACTCCCGTGAATAAGACAAATCCAATAGCACAAGAATTATTCAAATCGGCCCAGTACTTTAGGCTGTAGAGTGGAATATAGATAGTCACATACATACATACATACATACATACATACATACACGCCAAACTCATAACCCTTCCTTTTTTGGCTTCGCCGTAGTCGGGTAATAAAAAGAGAAATGCTGTATCTGATAAATTATATGGAAAATATTATTTTGTTATTTTTAGTTATAGTTAAACTATTTTCATAATTTGCTTTTTCGTAGACGGGTTTTAGTTTTTTATAACTATTTTTTTTTTATTTAAACGATTTTCATAATTAGCTTTTACGTAGTCGGGTTTTTGTATCGCCTCCACTACCTACGAGGCATTATAGTCGCTGCCCACTGAGCCGACATAATCCAATGTTCTCGGGTAGTTAGCTCGGTGCAGTCTCGCGCTCGGCACAGTATTGTATTGCCGCCTCTCAGAAGCGACACTGCAAGACAAGATAAATACAAAAAAACCGTTTAAAAACCGGCCAAGTGCGAGTCGAACTCGCGCACCGAGGGTTCTGTATCGCCATGTCATGATCAGCGCCACTCACGCCATCTATATATTAGTTAAAATGCTTCATACTCTTTTCGGTAGATGGCTCGCATTCACTTTTTTGGTTTCTTGTATTGGGGCCCCCGTGTATTTTTTACTTTTTCTTATCTTTATTATTTGTTGTTATATCGGCCATAATAAATAACACATATTCTCAAAGACATATTCTGTGAAAATTTCAACGGGCTACCTATTACGGTTCAAGAGATACAGCCCTCGGAAGGACAGACGGACAGACAGACAGACGGGGGACGGAACCCTAAAAAATCCCGTGAGTGTGTACCGTGACTCACGGTTGGTGTGTAAACATCATTCGCGAATGTGACAAGGCGTTACCAAATCTCAATTCATTTCAGCCTCGGAATCCTCGGGGTCACGGTATACATGTTGAGTGAGTGCAACTATGAGCCTTAATTGGGTCGATATATACCCTAACAAACAAATTGGTACTAACAGCAGGTTGTTTTAGATCTTAAAGTGGTATATTGGATTAATATAAAGCGTCACTACTGTAGGCTCTTGTCCCACTCTTATAGCACTTACTAACGCTATTGTAAAGTCACTAAAAAACCTTAATCTGTATAAGAATGGGCCTCCATAAACAGCTCTTATAACGCCTGTCTTAACAGCATAATGTTAGTTGTGACATTTTTATCGGCCATAATAACACATATTCTCAAAGACATATTCTGTGAAAATTTCAACGGGCTACCTATTACGGTTTAAGAGATACAGCCCTCGGAAGGACAGACGGACAGACAGACAGACGGGGGACGGAACCCTAAAAAATCCCGTGAGTGTGTATTGTGACTCACGGTTGGTGTGTAAACATCATTCGCGAATGTGACAAGGCGTTACCAAATCTCAATTCATTTCAGCCTCGGAATCCTCGGGGTCACGGTATACATGTTGAGTGAGTGCAACTATGAGCCGTATTTGGGTCGATATATACCCTAACAAACAAATTGGTACTAACAGCAGGTTGTTTTAGATCTTAAAGTGGTATATTGGATTAATATAAAGCGTCACTACTGTAGGCTCTTGTCCCACCCTTATAGCACTTACTAACGCTATTGTAAAGGCACTAAAAAACCTTAACCTGTATAAGGCCCACTTGCACCAACACGAATTTAACGATATAAACCAGTACCAGTACCCGTTGACTGTGGGAACCGCGTTTAAATCCATAACTCGCTACTTAACTATAAATTCGTGTTGGCGCAATTGGGCCTAAGAATGCGCCTCCATAAACAGCTCTTATAACGCCTGTCTTAATAGCATAATGTTAGTTGTGACATTTTAACCCACCAGTGTGGCTTGTTCGAAGCAGGCTATAGCTTTGATCGCTCCCAGCGAGATTCCTTCACCAACCAACCACTTTTTTTTATAGAAAGCGCGACATGTTGCTCCGAGCCACCCATAAGGTGTCTAACGACGCCCATGGACATTCGGTCGTACGCGGGGGTTGCGAATGTCATGACGGCCTGACAGGTGCAAGTGCTCTTCGTGGTTAAGATGAAACTTAACTGCATAAGTTAACCTTTACGGCAGCAGTGTCGCTTCTAGAAGTGCGAAAGCAGCGAGCGAGCCCTGCTACCAAGCGGGGAGGTCTACGTATTACGGTTTAATTAAGCTCCGTCCCGTTTTATTGAAACAAGTGAGTTCGCTCTGGGCCGCTCGGCTGTTGTTTGCTTGGCTTAGGCCAGCGGTTCCCAAATATATTTTTATCGGTACCCCTTAGCGAATTTTCTGAGACCCAAGTACCCAAGACCAAGAGTAAAATGTTTAAATAAAACAGTATTCATATATTTATTTATTTACTCTATTCGGGAAATAGACAGCCTAGCCGAAACAACATTACAAAAACACAAGTCAAGTATAAACATATTTCCACTAATATATCTAAGATTATAATAACGTAGAATAACAGTAGAATAATAGAATAACCAAGAGTAAAATGTTTAAATAAAACAGTATTCATATATTTATTTATTTACTCTATTCGGGAAATAGACAGCCTAGCCGAAACAACATTACAAAAACACAAGTCAAGTATAAACATATTTCCACTAAAATATCTAAGATTATAATAACGTAGAATAACAGTAGAATAATAGAATAACCAAGAGCAAAATGTTTAAATAAAACAGTATTCATATAGTTGTTAGCATTGAAATCTCAATCAATTATTCATCAGTGGAAATAATTTTCATTACTAAATGGTCGCCATTCTCGTGTATACGTAAACGTGGAGGTATTGTAGAGCTAAACATGGCCATTAAGTGCGCACACACATGGCCAATAGTTCGTGTTTTCCGTCCAAGTTCAGTGTAGCCGGCGCGAAATGAAGGGAAGCACTGACACGGCACCTAGTTCACCCGGTGTTATGGGCTGACATCACGGATGTTGTAGTTGTAGGTGATGTAGCCAACCGTGTCAGTTTAGATTAAAAAAAACACGCGTACCCCTTCTCTTGAGACTGCGTACCCCTAGGGGTACGGGTACTACTATTTGGCAACCGCTGGCTTAGGTCAACCTTGGCAGAGAATAGATATGTACCTACGTACTAACGGCAAAGATACGGAGGCGAGACTAGCGACTACGAAGTGAGGCCGATAGTGATCGAATTTATCGACAGACTGTGGCTTTATTTATGTTCTACCACGTATCGTCTCGTAATTTTTTTTATGTAATCCGGTCGGGGTGGCTGAGTCAGAGCACATGCTTCGACCAGCCAATATCACCTCCGAGAAGGTAGGTGCCATACCGGAGAGTACTCTTTGGATTGCTGGCTATACGCTATTACTGGTCTAGAAGAAAACACAGCCGAGGCTGCTATGCGGTCTTCTTACATCCTGTACGGTGGTCAGTCAGTGAATATGTACTCATCGATTCTTAGCACGTTTATTGTATGGGAACCCCTTAATTTTTTACTTTTCCTTTTTTTATTATTTGTTGACACATTCGCCATAATGACACATATTCTGTAAAAATTTCAACCGGCTACCTATTACGGTTCAAACCATACAGCCATATGACAGACGGACGGACAGACAGACGGCGTAGGCTTAGTAATAGACTTCTATTTGGATACGGAACCCTAAAAAACACTCTCACAAGCGCTCTCAATAGCACCGCATCATCCATTTAAGTATATATTTTCATTCACTTTAGCTACATATTTTAACCCTAAATCCCAAATTAAAATTTCACACCCGCCGCGGAGTTGCCCTAAGCGTGTCCCACAAACGTGCACTTAACTCAGTAGCAAAGTTTAGCAAAACAGCGCAATGGCTGAAACAGCGCAGCGTGGTATGACGATAATATCCTCATTTACATAACCGTAATGCTTTAACCGTGAAAATTCGCAGCTTAAATTAACTATTAAAATATTCATTTCGACGCGCGCCTGCACTTTCGTAAAAACTTTCCAAAATGTTCCCCAAAAATAAACGCCAAAGTGGCCAGAGGCGTGAGAGGCGCCGCCGCCGCCATTCTTAGCAGACTTTTCACATTTTTCAGTATACTTTAATATTCTAACCGGAAGAAGTTTGTGAAATCTGTAAAAGTGCTCCCTTTTACTAAGCTCCGGGGCGTTTTTGAAAGTTTGCTCGACTTGTTTGAGTTGAGTTTTTTTTTCTGCGATTATGCGGGCGACTGGGTGCAAGCAACGGGCATACGGCGTGTTGCTAATTACAATTTTATGGTTTTTTTTACTATGCAGAGCTCCTCAAGGAAGCTTATTGTTGCTTGTATACACATCTGATTATTTGGGGGGGGGATACATTATTACGTGATCACCGGAAGGGGGGGGGGGGGGGTCGGGTGCTTGTATATACATCTGATTATTTGGGGGGGGGGGGGGGGGAGAATACATGATTACGTGATCATTTTATAACTTTAACGTATAGCGAAATTAACACGAGCGCCTCGTTTCCGTGTCGCAGAAACACCTACCACGAATAATTTTAAGGAAACCAAACTAAATGTTTTAGCAAGCTCGAACTAGCTCTCCCACCCGTACATGGTAAAAATCTTTTTTTTTCTTATTTATTTACAATTAATATCAATATAAGCAAATTTTTGCATTCATTAATATGTAATAATAACTTAATTAATAACTTGTTAAATTTTCTTGACTTAGGCCCACTTGCACCAACACAAATTTAATATATAAACCAGTTTAACTCGTTAAACTAGCACCCGTTGTATGTGTGAACCGCATCCATAACTCGCTACTTAACTTTAAACTCGTGTTGGTGCAAGACGCGCTTAGTGAGAAAGAGTTGATTTCATTTCGTCGTTTCAATAAAGACTAATGAAACTATCTATTTCATTGATTTAACTTCATAGTTCTTACCTTTTGCATTTTGACAAATGACACACCCTATTCCCAAATTTAGGTCATTTAAGACCCATAGAAACATGACTTAGGTGTCAGTGCTAATAAAGAGCAAACATTTTTGGACACGGACGAAGATTACCTAATCAAGGCGAGGGGGGGGGGGTGTCCAACAAAAGATTACGCTGTGATGATAGAACATAGGGGGGTTAAAAAAACGGCCAAAAATGAGATCACGTAATTGTTGAACGATCCTTAAGTGGTTGTGCTTCCTACATACATACCATACCACTATTATTTGTTACTTTAATGTTTAATTTTTTTTTATTTGTATACGTTATACTTTGTACATAATAATTAATCAATAAAAAAAAACACATATTTTATATGATATTTCGACTTTTATTAGTCAGTTATATATAACAGCCTGTATACACAAGGCATCCTGATAAATAAATGCAGAATATCTGTCATATCATAATAAATGACCGATCGATACGCCGCCGCGTCACCGGCCGCGCCGCCGCCGCCGCCGCCCCCGCCGCCGTCGCGCGTCGATTCTGAGCTTTTCAATTCCACGTAAAACTGTAGGTCCCTTCCTTTCTTACCTAACTAGGTGGTAGGCAGGTTTTAACCCGCCCAGGTTGATACGACCGCACTTAATGAAAGAAATTTCGGTTGAAACGGCTATGTAAATAGTGCGTGTTTTCCGTCTAGTTCAGTGTAGCCGACACGACCAAAGGGAAGCACTGACATGGCACCTAGTTTATTTATTTATTTATTTATCTTTGGTACTTCCACAGAGTAGTTGACACAACACACGAATTTTCTACCACATTTCAAAATCAGTCAACTCTGCAAAATTTAAAGTACACAAACAACTTAAGGGCTAATAAAAAATAATAAAATGGACAAAAAATATTCCAAGTAAATAAATAAATAAATAAAATATTAAATCGTTTCACCAAGTTGTTTTGGGCTGACATCACGGATATTGAAGCTCATGTAGCCAACCATATTAGGTTCTGTAATTTTTTTTCTTCTTCTGAGTATTCTTAAACTTGGAAAAGATAAATCGACTCCAATAAAGATTACAACGTGACCCTCAAATGAGTCAGATGTCAGTGTCCTAAGATCGGGTCGTCCTCTCGAGACGCGTCTCTTCATAATTCAGCGAGTAGCCATTTTTTAGCGTCCACTCCAGAAGAATACTTAGCCGTCCTTCGGGATGCTGTGCTACGGGCGGCAGTAATGAATGGCGTCTGAGAAGTACGGACGGCGGCGTTTGCACTTTCCGACCGTTGTACGAATCGTCGAAGAAATCGCATATTTCAAATCACCCATAAAATATTTTCTATACATTCTACTAAGATAGCACATTCGTTCGGAGGTTTGGTTAGTTTACGGCAATATTCTTTCAAAATTAGTTCAGAGTACGCTAAGGGGTGGTTCTGTATCATATAGGGAGTAAAACCTATATAAATTTTTTTGGACCATGGGCTTTTTTTTATGTAAAATATGTTTTTATGTATTTAAATAAAAAAATAGGTGGTTGATTTTTATAGCCTAATCGATTCAGTTTCATAACAGTAACAAAAAAGTCTTGATCACCGTTATAATCTAACACGTGTAAGTTGGTAAAAAAATCAAATTCTTTCTATTCCATACTAATACAACTAAAATTGCGGTTTTTCACAATTTCTGAAAGAAAGAGATCTATATGTGATGGAAGACTTATTTGTTCCTGGCATGAACCTGAAACGATTATAATTTTTTTTTTTTACATTAAATATTTAAAAAAAACATTTGAAAAAAAAAATCTTTGTTCTTCAAAAGTGATTTATTTCCCATAGAGAACCCCCCCTTAGCGTACTCTGAACTAATTTTGAAAGACCTAATAAATAGTGGCAAACATTTTTGTTAAGTAATCATGAAAATTAAAAAAAAAAATACTACAATCGATAATCGGGATAAGAAGAGTAATCGGTGTTGCGCTGCAAGAACTCGGGTAAACTACCAAAAATAATTCCCGTTTACTTACTTAGAGGCGTCGGGGGACCGCTAAGTAAATAACCGCGCAGCTCTGAGTTTTGTTTTATTTACGTAGCCGTATTATTTTTTACTTTTTAAGTGTGCCCAATACTTCAGGTTTTTCAAATTTGTAATTTAACGTTTATCTCAGATATGGCTTCTGTATCACCGACTTAGTCACCTCTGTTGATCTGAGGTGTCTACAAAATAACCCTGTATATTATTTTGCATACAGCAGCCACGAGCTTTAAGTTTCACCTGTCCCGGTGTCATATTTCCAAAGTCTAGTAGGCGAGTTGCTCTGATTGGTCGTTCTCAGTTTGGAGGGAAATTTAAATTTCGGAAATATTTTCGAAAATAAAGTTTTTTTAGGTGGTTATAAAAAAATAACCAAAACCTAATTTGAACACCCTAACATTGCTTAACAAAAAAAAAGTAAGAAATATAAATTTCGGAAGTATTTTCGAGAATATTTTCGAAAATAAAGTTTTTTTAGATGGAAAAAAATAACCATAACCAAATTTTAACATCCTAACATTGCTTATAAAAAAGTAAAACAAAACAAATTTTGGCAAAAGGGACACGAACCCATGGTCGAGATCGAAAAAATTAAACCCTACACCCTACCACTGAGCCACCACATTACATAAACGACCAAACGAATATCGGATTCAGTAGATTCGCTGGAAGTGCCGGAGGCGGAGCCAGACGAAATTTAAATTTCCCGCCAAACTGGCATCGACCAATCAGAGCAACTCGCATACTAGACTTTGGATAATGCGTCCCGGTGACTGTGTCTGTGGGTAATCAACTTCGCGGTGTTCGATTGAGCTGAAATTTTGCATGCATATAATTATAAATCGGATGACAATGTAATATAATGATGTCAGAGCTGGTCTGATGATGGAGCCGGGAGATGTCCACAGGAACGCTGTAACGAAACGAAGTAACCTCATCGAGTTTGGACTCGTTGGATTTGTCTTCACAACTACTCTGGTCTACCTTTCTGGTCTTTCTGGTCTTTCTTCTTTCTTTCTGGTCTTTCTTTCTTTACTCGAGTTTTTGCAACACAACACCGATTACTCTGCTTACCCCGATTGCCGGGACGCAGCGTGTGTTGTGTATGTAATATTTATTCCGGAACGTAAGAAATGTTAGCAGTCTAAATAAACAGAGAATTTCCCAAGAAACGCGAAGAAATCCCTAACCAAATTTTCCTAAAGCTATAAGGGGCATGTAAAATATACCCATTGCCTTCGGGTCCAACCAAACAAACACGGGCAGTCATGAAAATACATACCCGAAAATGGCATTGCACACATTTATATTTTACCTTGCTCTTTTGAAAATTTTACTTAATATTTTTTTGTGATAAAACTCAAAAGCATTTTGGTTTTATTTGGGATCATATCAGACATCAATAGCATAGTTATTTAGACTACCAATAAAAAAAAATTAACAAATATATTTGCAAAGTCTTAGTACCTAAAAATGTTATACGAGATGTCAATTTTCAACGTTTTTCAAAAAATGCTCATATCATAAAAAACAAATTACTCCGATTTTTTTTTCTTATTTTTCCCTGGGTAGTCATAAACTGGCCCTCCGTTTGTCCCTGGTTTCCGCTTGACGTTGCGTTTTGGGACACGTTGTACCTATAGAGTTGACCCATTCACAGACTTTTTTTTGTACTCTGACGGTTACTGTTGTCCAACGGTTTCCCAGCGAGCAATGGAGCGAGTCATGCTGGGAATTTGGCTACACGATATGGTAGGTAAATCGGGTGGCCAAGCTCATGTGGCAGTGGGCTGGGCACGTCAGCCTAAGATACGACCGTTCGAGTAACCGTGTCCTACACTGGCGGCACGGACAGGAAAACGGAGTGTGTGAAGATCACCCCGCCAGGTGAGACGAAGACATCAAGTACGTCGGCGGAAAGCAGTGGGTCAGTCAGTACCACGGACAGTAGTTAGGAGGACTGGAGGACAAACTTTCTTTTCTATCATTTTGTTTTGATTTACGTTTTTGTTTATAGACGTCCAGAGATACCAGCCTTTCGGCTACAAAATCCAGACGTCTACTACCTGCACTCTTGCGAGTACAGTGATCATGTATGCCAGATCGAGGCCCCATAGCTGCTCTATCGAACATCCGTTCTTCCGAAATAATCCCATGGGAAACACAGGCTGCGACCTTTCCCCAGCCGATCCGAGCCACCACCCGTCCACCCGAAGGAACCCCCGACCGAAGTCGAGAGCCGGGGGTGAAGCCTTCACTGCCACTGGGGTCAGCACCCTATCCAACCGCAACCTGTGCCCAGGGCCTCAGCGTTTTGTACTAGCCCAAAGGCTTTTGTTTTCACCAGCTATGTATATGCGTGGAAGTGCATATGACCACCACCTAATGTGTACCGGGGATCCACCGGTCTCGAATGACAGACTTACGTCAGCGTCATTAGCTCGTGAGAAGTCCATCCCACATCCACATATAAGTGTGTGTAGCACCGACATACCGATCTACATTATTCGCATGTCTACCAATTCTCCACATTGGTTACGGAGCTCTAAGTGGCTCACCACTCGCAGCTTTCGCTACTTATTCCCGTGTTAGGTGCTTTAACTACACAAGTACGGAAGCACCAGGGAATCAACGCTAAACCACAACCCCTGCGAGACCAACTCCAGTGTTCCGTGCAGAAGCACGAAGCATTCTGGGGCTTTTAACGGAACCCCGCAGTACTCAACCCAGCGTTTAGGGTGGTATCTCATTTGACCCACCGACCTGAGTGGAGTCAGCAGCGTGAGCTAAGAGGAGGCCGAAACCCCCAACTTAGTACTCATGTTAGACTAGCAACGTTTGATGAGTAATCGTCGAGAACAAGTTCTCTACCACACATTATTTCTAACAGTGACGCCCGTTACACCGCCCAGTTGCGGGATAGGGTAGCCAACTGCTAGTTTTAAGGGTAGCCACCGTGTGGTCTGCATAGGGAAACGTCACGGATCCTAGTACCCGACTCCGACACCTTGGACGACTAAACGCCTCTGCGACCCCGTACAAAGGTCGCTAATACGGGTCTATGGATACTGGTGGCCGGGCCCGACACCTTGGGTAGACCGAAGTCTACCACTGCGATCGCTCCCCAGCGACTACCCTAAGGACTGGAGGACAATTGGAGAGGCGTATGTCCAGCATTGAAAACTGACTGCATATTTATTTCAAATAATACAAGCTGTATCCCGACGATCGGGGTAAGCTGAGTAATCGGTGTTGTGCTGCAAGTAATCTTGTAAATTACAGCACAATACCGACCACCACGTTTAGCAATGCATTCGGATAACATCAAGCAGCAAGTAAGGCACGAAGACCCACCTGCTGCATGGCTCAGTGGAAGGACCGTGCCAATGTGAGAGGTAGCTATCCTGTCGCCCTTTAGCACGGCACCTTGTCCTTATCCCTTAGTCGCCTTTTACTATATGCACGAGGAGAGATGCAGTGGGGCTATTCTTAAGTACCGGCGGCCCCACACGGTACAGTACACATTTACTTCACCTCCTTCACAAGCCGATGCTTCTTCTAAATAATATTTTTGTTTGCAGTTTGCACGCAAGCAGTAGTTACGTACGTGCGCGCGATACAGATTAGTCCATGCCATCACATTATGCTGAATATATGAGATGCCATTAGGCCGGGCGGCATGTAACGGTCGGTCGGCCGCGACACGGCCGCGCGGACCACATGACGGATGTGCGGCTCTTACATGCCCTGAAGGCGAATATCAGCCGATAGAGCGACGAGACGACGGGCGGCGGCAGAGCGGCGGCCTGTCGAATTTCGAATGTCGAACTGATGTCGAACCGTTATGCGTGGCTGAGTCCAAAGAGTTTAGAGCGCATGCTCTGAATAGCAAATATTACCTTCGGAACGGTGATATACTGGAGACTTCCCTCCCTAAGATATCTACGTATTGCTTGGTGCTTCTTTACTTAAAATGCATTCATTATTTTTTCACCACCTAAATTGCATCCTATTAAATTATGAAATCGGCTTACCGGTGCGATGATGGCGAGCGCATCGCTGCAGCTCGACGTTTCGAGTCCTCTATGGGACCCGTTCTCAAGAGGACGTGCTAGCTCCTCCGGCAGCCAGCACGTCACTGACAGGAGCCCGCCTGCTTCTCAAATTGTAGTGGTGGGTAGTTATAACTTCCGGATTCACTGCGTTCCTTGCCTCTTCGGACATACAGAAATTGCTCCATGCTTGACGGTGTTGAGCTCTCGGAAATCGTCACTTCGTTCTGTTTTGACTGCAGCGCAAGGGTCCGAAGCGAATCCGGAAGTTATACCTACCCACCACTACAATTTGAGAAGCAGGCGGGCTCCTGTCAGTGACGTGCTGGCTGCCGGAGGAGCTAGCACGTCCTCTTGAGAACGGGTCCCATAGATAGAGGACTCGAAACGTCGAGATGCAGCGATGCGCTCGCCATCATCGCACCGGTAAGCCGATTTCATAATTTAATATAAGTGACGGTGCGGCACTAAAAACTAATATAATATTGCATCCTATTTCCCTATTTCCACCTAGTACCACACCAGCTTTTTCCCTTTTTTTGCAATGCAATTCTTATCATCTCTCCCTTTTTATCATTAATAATTACTTATATTGCTCGAATCTGTCATAGTTTTTTACATTGTACAAGTTATTTGATGTTGATTATATAATAAATAATAAATAAATATTGCACTAAAGTCAAATTCACCTATCCTCGCGAAACCACTTCCAGTGAGATGCCATGTCAGCAGATTTGCGGACTGTTGCCGGGCTGTCTAGCCTATTGATAGGACGTTTGAAGACCTCCAGCTTAAAATATCCGACGACGATACGATGAGTCAGTTCAACCTGGCAGTGCGACAAAGAAACTATTTTGAGACACGATGGGTTCTCAAAACCCAAAGACATCAACAACAAAAGGGTGTTGAACCTCTCTGGGAAGGGATGTAGTGGATGATCGTCAGCCTCGGTAGCTTAGTGGTGCGGTTGGTCTACTGTTATTGAGCAACCCTGGGCGCGGTCAGTATTTCGATGAGTGACCGCTCGACCGTTGGAGGCTGACCGTGGTTCAGATTCCACGTTAAACTGTAGGTCCCTTCCCTCCTCTACCTTTCTAGGTGGTAGGGTTTATCCCGACCGGGTTGATACCATCGGACTGAACGAAAAGTCGGTCGAAACGGGTATATAAACAATTCGTGCTTTCCGTCCAGTTCAGTGTAGCCGACATGAAATGAAGGGAAGCACTGACATGGCACCTAGTTCAACCGGTGTTATGGGCTCACATCACAGATGTTGCAGGTGATGAAGCCAACCGTGTCAGATTTCATTAAAAAAAATTGGTTGTCTGTAAAGTCGGTTTACGGACGATAGTTTTACGTGATAACATCTTTCAATTTCTGCTGCCCTGTTACTTTAGAACCAGAGAGAAAAATGTGTACAAGCCGACGCTTGGGCCGATTGCGCCTCTCTATCGCTTGTTACGCGCTCTCGCTTGCACACACAGGCTCAGATGGAACGTGACAATTTTCCGTGCGTGCACCCGGTGTTCATCAATTTATAAGACGTGACGTCATCACGTCAAAAAAAAAAAACGAAACATGACATGTCCGGATTGCCCGGTTCCATAAAAGAAAACCTTTCGCATACGTGGCAAGGCCGTGGGCGAGCTGTAATTAAACTTATGTTTACAAATAAAATGTTGTATTATCGTAGGGATCCCAGCCGAGAGGCAAGTAACATATCAGCGCGGGTAGGCAAGCTGCAAATTAAATGCAAGGGAATGCATTACTCCGCTTCCTCGCAAGAAGTTTCCGGGGAATTGGGCAATAAATTTAAAAAGCCGAGCACAAAAATATAAAGTCCATTATAGTTTGAATTATGGCGACGTGATTGGTGAGCTGCATAATAATGTACTTTGCATAGAAAGTTCAGTGTCTGTCTTGATAAACTTCTAAGATGCTAAGCTCGTGTAAGAAAACATCTTTATTATTTTGTACCTGCATACGTGCATACCTACACCTGCTGCTTCACCGTTCGGAATCGGTGTAAAACTGTAGGTCCCTTTCCTTGCACCTTACTAGGTGGTAGGCTCAAGTTGTAGCCGACTGGGTTGGTACTGGATGTAAGATGGCCGCATAGCAGCCTCGGTTGTATTCTCCTCTAGTCCAGTATAGCCAGCAATCTAGGGAAGTCTCCGGTATAGCACCTACTTTCTCGGAGGTGATATTTTCTGGTCGGAGCATGCGTATTGGTCCATCCGACTCAGCCACCCATACCGGATTACATAAAAAAAAACCTAGTGATACAGGGAAGGTGTGTATCTAAGCTTACGATGGCTTCACCGAACATATCCGGGCCCATCGGCAGTAGAGGAGGGTATTAATCGAGGCCGGGACTAGCGAGTGGCCACTCTAAATTTCCCGCGCATGCTTCACGTTTCGGCTCGCTTCAAGCCCTCGTCAGCTAGTCTGCGTTGACTAGGACGCGGGGAAACCACCAGTCCCGCTCTCGACCTCCCTCTCTCTACCTATCCATATTCTGTAGGATGCTTCCAGTGACGTTTTCGAAGCTCTCTCCATATATGAGCTTAGCGTCGATCTTGGGAGCCCTAGATTCTTGAAGAGACTGTAGAGCGACTTCGCTGGTAGTCCCCTTGCTCCGACTTCCACAGCGAAGAGATCAGTCTTGAATCCGTTTCTCACAATCCGGTCTACTAAGTTGCAGTACTTGTTAAGTTTGATGTTGTGGTCCTTCGGTATGTTACTTTCCCATGGAACTGTAAGTTCAACAAGTACTACATGCTTTGTCGCTTTTGAGAATATGAGTATATCCGGTCTTAATGCTGTGGTACAGATTTCCGAAGGCATTTGGTAATGCTTCTCATGTGTGTCCATCAACAATTCCCAATCCTTTGCTGCTCCCAAAATTGAAGAAGGTTTAGTCCTATCTTTGGGCAGCTTATTGGCTCCAGGTTTCACAAAGTTGACCTTCTGGAAGCCGCTACTGGTTTGCCCTTTCCTGGTCCGTGCAATTGACAGGTTGATGGCCTCTCTGATGATTTGGAGGACTTTATCATGACGGTAGGAATACTGGCCTCGCTCAAGTAGTATTTTGCATCCGCATAACAAATGTTTGGCCGTGCCTACGAACTCCTTACATGACGGGCATAGTTTATTTGTAGATTTCCCCCATCTAACTAGGTTACTCGGGTCGGGGAGAGTAAGCTGGAATGCATTTAAGTAGAACTTAAGCAGCTCAGGGGACCAGTTGTATATTATGGATTTCCACTTCAATGCAGGAGGGATGCAGAAGTCACCCACTGTTAGCCAATCATTCTGCATTTCTAGGTTTAAGGCGTGAAGTTTGAAGCCTTGTTCCATGTCCTCCTAAGCAAAACCTTTCAGTATTTCTTTATCAGACTTTGCTGTTTCTATGCCCAATCCAGATCTATTGGTGCGTGTACCAACTTGGAATGATTTGTAGAATGATGTATCCCATTTTGTGCTCCAAGGGTGCATAAACATTTAAATAAAAAGAAGGACAAGTAATTTTTAATTTTACGCGACATAGGACACCGTTCCATCCATTAATAAGTGCCATGTACGATGAGTGTCATTGTTATAATATCAATGTAAGTGCAAACGGTGCCCATGGACATTCTACAGTGGAAGGACCCGCGACTGTACATGGGCGGAAATATATGGACAGGCATTTCAGAATTTACCGGTTCTGTAGATAAAAGACTTACAGAACCGATTAGATCGCATTGGCGGAAAATCAAGAGCGTGTGCGATCTCTGCCTAGAGCTAGAAAGGGAACGGTAGAATAGGGTCAATCAGCTCCTCCGAGCCCTCCCCACAGAATAGCGACGGAACTTCCTCAGTCAGTCAGTCAGCCTAGTTAGCTCAGTGGTGCGGTCGGTCGACTGTTGTTAAACACACCTGGGCGCGGTCAGTACTTGGATGGGTGGCCGCTCGACCGTTGGAGGCTGACCGTGGTTCGGGTTCCAGGTAAAACTGTAGGTCCCTTCCCTTCTTTCCGTACTAAGTGGTAATGAAACGTCGCGTCGGTCGAAACGGCCATGTAAATAGTTCGTGTTTTCCGTCCAGTTCAGTGTAGCCGACATGAAATGAAGGGAAGCATAGACATGGCACCTAGTTCACCCGGTGTTATGGGCTGACATCACGGATGTTGTAGGTGAGGGAGGATCCATCCGTATCAGTTTCCATAAAAACATAAAAATTAAAAAAATAATAACTTAGGGCGGACCGCGTGTTTTTTAACCCCCGACGCAAAAAACGGAGGGTGTTATAAGTTTGACGTGTGTGTTTGTTTTAAGTACTATCTGAGGACGTGCACCTGAATACACAAGGCACATACGAGGACATTTTCAAACCGAGGACTTTTTCCTGGGTCCTCGGATTGAATGGTCACCATTGTCGTATTCTCCGTGCGATTCTGAACCTTTCTGTCTAAGAAAGACGGAAATCGGAAACGGTCCTCGATTTGGTCGCCATAATTTTAGTCAGAGTGTGAAAATTTGTGACCACCAGGGCGGCGCCACCGTCGTATTTTACACACTTCGATTTACACTCAAGTCCACTTTCTTAACCAATCCGAGGACCCATGTGTGAAGTTCACACATGGGTCCTCGGTTTGGACACGTTTTGCTGAGTGTGTATTGTTTTTTTTTTCTGAACAAATTTTCAAAAATTCAAAAGCGGCGGGTGGCCGAGTGGTTTGGGCATCGGCTTCTCATGCGGCAGCGGTCGGCGGTGGAGGTCGGCGGTTCGAATCCGGTCAGCTTGTACCAATGAGTTTCTGACGAAAAAATTTACGTGCATACCTACACCTGCTGCTTCACCGTTCGGAACCAGTGTAAAACTGTAGGTCCCTTCCCTTGCCCCTTACTAGGTGGTAGGCTCAAATTGTAGCCGACTGGGTTGGTACCACCGTACTGGATGTAAGATGGCCGCATAGCAGCCTCGGCTGTGTTCTCCTCTAGTCCAGTAAAGCCAGCAATCTAGGGAAGTCTCCGGTATGGCACCTACCTTCTCGGTGGTGATATTGGCTGGTCGGAGCATGCGCTTTGGCCCCTCCGACTCAGCCACCCATACCGGATTACATAAAAAAAAACAACACGATCAAAGGGGGAAGCACTGACATGGCACCTAGTTCACCCGGTGTTATGGGCTGACATCACGGACGTTGTAGGTGATGTAGCCAACCGTGTCAGTTTCCATAAAAAAAAAAAAACAACATTAGATAATTTACCAAGTTTGGCCCAACCCATCAATATGAAACCACTATTAATATTTTTGTTATGCCTTATAAATAATAATGAATTTTAGAACGAAAACAATGGGGATTAAAACTTATTGAAAAATATTAATCATTCTAATAATCAGATAGCTAATATTATTATCATTAGCAATATTTGGGAGCTGGACATGATTGTGCGAATATTACACCTGCTGTGGTGATATTAGCCCAACACACAACTATGCCGAAGGAACCCTAGGTGCCATTTCAGAACCTTCCTTTATTTGAGCACGGATGTATTGAACTAGAAGATGGAAAACACATCGATGGAAAATCACGTACATTTGCAGCTTCAAACATATTTATTTTATTGAATGCAGTGGTACTGTAATAACAACCGAGATGTCGGGCGAAGCGACTGACGACCAACTGACTGTGATGGGAGCACGATTTGTTCTATTCCTCTACCGGCGCGGCGGCGCGGCAGCGGCGTTCTTCCCTTCCCCTTCACCTTCCCCTTCCCCCGGTCCTCGTTTTATACAGAAGAAATCAGAATAAAATGTCCCCTGTTTGATAGTAGATAATTCAACACAAGGTCCTCGCATAATACAACGTTTCAGGAATTGGTGTGCTATTAGGTCCTCGAAATGGCATGGCTGGACAGGTCGCGAAGGTCCTCGTTTAGCCTAACTCAAAGTCCTCGAATGGACGTCGCCAGACAGGTTTGCGAGTGTATATTGTGTCCTCGCTTTGTTTGTCACAATTCAAGTTAGAAAGAGTAGGAGATATCGAAACACTAAGCGCTTGAGCGTTTCCAGGAATAAATTTGGCGCACATCTGTCTTGTCGAGGTCATCGTACGACTTCGTATAGTCCAGATACGGAGAGGTCCTCGGTCTGAATTCTGAATGAGTAAAACGGGGGTCCTCGCATGGTACTTAAAACAAACAAGGGTGTGTTTGTGTGTGTCTGCCTGTGGCATCGTAGCTCCCAAACGGATGGACCGATTTGGATGCGGTTTTTTTTATTAGGAAGCTTGTTTAATCGGGATGGTTCTTAGCTATGTTTGTAGTCAATTAATTAAGTAATTAAGTAATAAAAAAAAAATTATCTTAAAAAGTGGACCGATTTGCATGCGGGTTTTTTTTAAAAAGCTTCAAATAAAAGTTAAATCACAAATTTAAAAAACCCCGACCCTTAAAAAGTCAAATAAAATTTCCCTTTAATTACTTAAAGGAGTCGGGGGACCGCTAAGTAAATAAAATATAAAAACTCAGAGCTGCGAGGGTATTTACTTAGCGGTCCACCGACTCCTTTAAGTAAGTAAATGGAAATAATTTTTGACTTTTTAAGGGTTTTTCCTCGAAGTCAACAGATGATATCACTCGCTAATACCTATCTAAATGTTTTTCAATACGCAGTTACTGAGAGAGATGTCCGCGCGATTGGTTCCGAACAATGAAGCTAAGCGATCGCCGACACTGTATAATGGCTGGCGTGTCGGGGAACAATTAGAGAAATTACTTTTAACTGCTGAACCGACCGAACCGGCAAAGTGCGCTCGTATACGCAACGCAGCCAGATGTGAACTGAGGGATAAGAAAGGAGGACTAACATGCAAATTATTTTTATTTAAATTAAATTTGAAATTAAATTAAGGACAAGATTTATTTTTTTATTTATTTATTTACAATAGTGGGCGACTAAGGCATATGCCCTTCTTATATTACTAGGTGGTAGGGTTTATCCCGCCCGGGTTGATACCACCGCACTGAATGAAAGGTCGGTCGAAACGACTATGTAAATAGTTTGTGTTTTCCGTCCAGTTCAGTGTAGCCGGCACGACCGAAGGGAAGCACTGACGTGGCACCAAGTTCACCCGGTGTTATGGGCTGACATCACGGATGTTGTATGTGATGTAGCCAACCGTGTCAGTTTCCATAAAAAAAAAATACACATAATATGCATAAATCTCCGTAAATCTATGTTAGCTGAATTACTTCAATACTCTCCGTACGTGTACACTCGAACGAGACAGCGCGTAGGTAGAGAGAGGAGGTCGAAATAAACAAAGCCGAAGGGTAATCGAATTTAAACAGCCTCATCTGTTCAAATTTAATTTATTTCGCTGGCGCGCACAAAAAAAAATTCGAATTTGAATCGAACTCAAATAAAAGTGAGCAGTTTATCGCCGAGCTGAGGCCCCGTAGCGTTTAACGATCAGAATGGTTTTCGTTTATCTTTTCAGGGGAAATATTCATTTATGGAAATCGCCTCTAATTGGAAACGAGCAAGTTCGTTAGTAATTAAATTTTACTCGCCCGTTTTGTTTGTTTCGCTAATAAGTAATAATTGACCTGAGGCTATGTTGGCGCTCTCGGTGTATACCTATTAAAGCTTTGCCATTTACAGTGTGTATTTAAATCCAGACTGAGGTACAGGGTACGCGTCATCCGTAGTAACGCGGACGAAACGGCAAGTTTAGGATTCCGTCGACGTAAAGTAGTTTTTTAGGGTTCCGTATCCGGTACCGGACCCTATTACTAAGCCTACGCTGTCTTCTGTCTGTCTGTCTGTCTGTCCGTCTGTCTGTCTGAGGGCTGTATCTCTTGAACCGTAATAGGTAGCCCGTTGAAATTTTCCCAGAATATGTGTTATTATGGCCGATATAACAACAAATAATAAAAATAAGAAAAGTAAAAAATTCACGGGGTTCCCATTCCCATAGACGAAACAAAAAAGTGTATGCGGGCGCGCCATCTACCGAATAGATTATGAAACATTTTCTTTAACTAATCATGACATTTAACTAATATGAAGCATTTCATAACACGCCATTGATGGCGTGAGTGGCGCTAGCCATGACATGGCGATACGGAACCCTCGGTGCGCGAGTTCGACTCGCACTTGGCCGGTTTTTTTATGGATACTGATACTGTTGGTGTTATGTTTTTGAATTAAACATACGAATATATAGTGATAATATTATATTTCCATTTTAGACAATAATAAATGTAATGCTGAAAAGTCATCATTGACAAGTGTCATTATACTTTTTCTCTAATGGCTACCACAGTCCTCCCTCTAGATCTTACATCTCAGGACCTGATCGATGTGCCGTCGGTGTATGAAACCATCATCGGTCTCTACTTCGTAATGTAGTACACCTAGTCTCTGTTTAACTGTACCGAATATCCATTTTTGGTTCTTTGTAGTTGAATAATTTCTGACTTGTACCCTCTCCCCCACATCAAATTTTCTCACTCCGGTGTCTTCATATATTTTATCTTGATCTTTTATTCTACCAGCTTTCATCAAGTCGATTCTTGTTCTTATATTTCTTCCAAACATTAATTCGTAAGCACTGTTGCCGGATGAGTTAGGTACCTTCCTTAATTGCATAAGTATTCTGCTTATTCTTAGATTTTGATCCACCTTTTCGTATACGCTCGATTTTAATGCTTGTTTTATAGTTTGAACAAATCGTTCGGCCAAACCGTTAGTAGCAGGGTGGTATGGTGCTGATGTTTTATGTATGATGCCGTTTGATCTCAAGAAATTATTAAATAGGCTTGCCGTGAATTGTGGACCGTTGTCGGATACCACTGTGATTGGTAACCCAAATGTTGTAAATAACGGTCTCAGTTGTCTAATGCACCATTCTGACGTCGTATTTTTTGTAGGTATAACTTCAATCCATTTACTGTATGCATCCACCACAATAAGATAATAATATCCACCTATTGGTCCGGCGAAGTCCATATGAACTCTCTGCCATGGTTCCTCGGGAAGTTGCCATGGGTGATGAACTTTAGATGGTTCATTTCTTTTCATACAACATTCTTTGCACGTTTTTACCATTTCTTCAATGTCTTTATCAATATTCTTCCAGTAACAATAACTTCTTGCCAACGCCTTCATCTTAGTCATTCCTAAATGTCCGACGTGTAATTCTTGTAGAATATCCTTTTGTAATGTTGGTGGTATACAAATTCTGACACCTCTAAAAATGCAACCATCCTGTAACGAAAATTCATTATCTTCATATCCCTGGTCCTTTAGCGATTCGCCTTTCTCTAATTTTTTAAGTATTTGTTTCAATGTAATGTCTTTATTAGTTTCAATGTAAATTGTTTCCATTGTGACTGGCATTGTCTCAATTTGATGTAATTGGAACATTTCAGATTGGTCTTTGTAATCTTCTTTCGTACGTTCTACAGGAAAGCGAGACAGAAAATCTGCATTAGCATGATCTCCTGTTTTTCTAAATACTATATTGTAGTCGAAACCAGATAGAAAGTGTGCATAATGAAACATTCTTGTAGCCGTCATCATGGGCAAATTTCTATCAGGTTTGAAGATCGATACCAAAGGTTTGTGATCTGTGATTAAAGTAAATTTTCTACCGTAGCAGTAGGGATAGAATTTTTTTAGAGCCCAAAATATACCAGTAGCTTCTTTGTCTATTTGACTGTATTTCTGTTCACTTGTTGTAAGTGTTCTTGATGCGTAAGCTACAGGCCGCTCTGTGCCATCTTCAAATTTGTGTGATATTACAGCTCCTAGTCCAACTGGCGAGGCATCAGTAGCTAGTAAAAGTGGTAATGTCGGATTGAAGTGTGCTAATGTACGTTCACTTGATAATTCTTCTTTGACCTTAATGAAACTTAATTCGCAATTGTGCGTCCATACATATTTTTCATTTTTCTGTAGTAATTTATTTAAAGGATGAAGAATTGTAGCTAAGTTCGGTATAAATTTGTTATAGTAATTCGCAAGTCCCAAAAATGTTCTTAATTCCTTTTGATTTTGTGGTCGTTTTGCACAAATAATAGCATTCGTTTTCTCTTCATTTTTGTGTAGTCCATGTTCATCAATAGAATGTCCCAAGTATTGAATGTACTTTTCAAAAAATTTGCATTTTCCCTTATTTAGTCTCAGGTTATGATGTCGTATTGTTTCTAATACCTTGCGCAATCTTTGTTTTGTTATTTCTAATGTGGATCCTTGTATTATAATGTCATCTAAGAAACATTGTACTCCTTCCATATTTCCCAGGATTTTGTCCATAAATTTTTGCCATAAACCTGGTGCTGTTTTTACTCCAAACATCAAACGATTTACTTTATACAGTCCTTTATGTGTGCTAATTGTTTGTAAGTTAGCGCTTTCTTCGTCCATTTTCATATGTAAATAAGCTTGAGTGAGATCCAATGTACAAAAATATTTTCCACCATTCATTTTGACAAAAATATCTTCTATTCTTGGTATAGGATGATTCACATCCCTAATATTTTGATTTAAGGTAACCTTGTAATCAGCACATATACGTACATCACCATTGGGCTTAAGAACTGGTACTATTGGAGTTCCCCATTCTGAATTGTCTACTTTAGTAATAATATTCAGATTTTCCAATCTCAGTAATTCATTTTCCACCTTGTTCAATAATGCATAGGGAATTCTTCTAGGTTTATGGTATATTGGTTTTGTACCTTCTTTCAGTTCGATGTGTCCCTTGTAATTAGGTATTTCTCCCATATTGGATTCGAAAATATCACCATATTCTTCAAGAATATCTGTTATTTTCATAGTCGATTCCGTCTGTAATATCTTTATTTCGTGTAAATTCATTTTCGTTTCGCGTATCCATTCCCTGCCAAATATCGGGGTAACACTTCCCTTTATTATGTATAATTTTCCATAGTATATATGCTCATTTATAGTGTACTTGACATAGACAGCACCATGAACTGTAATTCTCTCACCAGTGTATGTGCGCAAATCAATTGTAGCTTTGTAGATTTTCTTTTGTAGATTGAGCTCCATGTAATCATTATATGAAACTGTACTTAGTGCTGCTCCTGTGTCGAATTCCATCTTTAATACCTTTCCTTCAATGTTGACGGCAACAATAAATTTATCACTCACTCTTGACTGTATCAAATTGATTTCAGAATCCGTATCTTGTTGGGTCAGCTCAACCTCGAGCGTCGGGTCATTTGTTTTATTAGTTAGGTAATTTTGTCTACCATCGTGGTTAAGTCGTTGAATACAAACCCTTGTCAAATGGCCTTTCTTATGGCAGTAGTCGCAGATTGTGTCTTGAAACCGGCATTTATTTGCTTTATGATATTTACCCCCACATCTGTAGCATTGTCCATCCGGTAATGTTTTAATTTTTGCATTCATACTAGTATTTGAAGTAGATGGTACTTCCCTTCTGTCCTTTTCTTGGTTTGAATTGGTACTGCCTCTTTGTGATCTTTTATGTATTTGTAATACATTTCCTTCTTTAGTCATTTTTGACTCTTTCTTTGATAACTCAGTATTGACAGCTAATTGGACTACTTCTTTGTAACTTAGATTTTGGTTCTGTTGCAATATTTTCATGCGTATGTCTTCATCCGTTAATCCTCGAATAAATTGAAGTTGGAGAAATGAGTCGGCTGTGGACTTACCACAAATACAAGAGAATTCGCAATCACTTGATAGTTTTTTTAATTCTTTATTGTACTCTATTATCGATTCGTGTTCATCTTGTATTCGATTAATGAATTTAAATTGTCTCGCCCACAGGCTTGGTTTGGGATCTAAGTAGTCGTTTAGTAATTTGACTATATCTGCGAATTGTTTGTTCAACGGATCTTCTGGTGAACACAGATCGTGCAGTATTTGGTGAATTTCTGGAGGTAGTGAATTTAGCAAGATGTAAATTTTAGTTTTTTCATCTTCTTTAATGCCTTGTAATAATATGTATATTTGTAATCGTTTTATGAAATTTTCGAATTTTTCTTCTTGTTGAAACGGAGTCATACTAAACTTTCCGTGAATTTGACTAATTGATGATTGTATATCTGCTGTAGGTTCACTTGAACATTGTTTTTGTAGTAGTTTTTCCAGTTGTTTTAATTTTAACTTTAGTTGCAAGATTTCTTCATCATACTGTTCCCTGTTTATCCACTCTTCTGGAAGATTTTCTTCATTTGTATTAAGTTCAATTTCATCTTGATTTGTCATGATTTTCACATGTAAGCTCGTTACTGAATCCAATCTTAGTTGGATTTCTTCGATTGAGGTAGCACTTGTAAGAGAGTCGATTTTACCTCGTAATATTGTCAGTTGCCTCCTTAATGTTGATCTTGTCTTTTTTAGAACGCGTTCTTCGTTTGTACTCGTCGCCATTGTTATGTTTTTGAATTAAACATACGAATATATAGTGATAATATCAATGACGTATCATGTATTCTACTAGACCTCTTACCCGGGCAACAGCCTTCGCTCCACCGCGGTGGAGTAACCATTACGCGGAGGGACCCTCTTGAGACTAGTAGCTCGCGAGTGACCGAACGCGGCGGACGCGCCGTCCGCGCGCTCGCTGCCGTCCGTCTGCGGCTCGCATCGCGCCAGTCATTATGCCCGGTTGTGTGTTGCGATATTGCAAAAATCATACCAAAAATATTGGGAAAAGTGATGGCATCTCATTTCATAGGTAAGTATCACTTCATTGTGATCTTAATATATAAGGTCTTTCAAAATTAGTTAATAGTACGCTAAGGGGGGGTTCTGCATCATATAGGGAGTAAAACCTATATAAAATTGTTTGGACCTTGGGCTTTTTTTATGAAAAATGTTTTTTATGTATGAAAATGTATGTATGTAAAAAAATATGTGGTTGATTTTTATAGCCTAATCGATTCATTTTCATAACAGTAACAAAAATTCTTCATTACCATTTTGATGTAACACGTGTAAGTTGGTAAAAAAAAATCAAATTCTTTCTATTCCATACTAATAAAACTAAAATTGTGGTTTTCCCAATTTCTGAAAGAAAGAGATCTATGTGTTGGAAGACTTTTTTGTTCCTGGCATGAAACTGAAACGATTAAGAAAAGAATTTTTTTTTACATTTTACATTATTATAAATTTTTTTTTTGTAAACAAAAATCTTTGTTCCTCAAAAGTGATTTATTTACGATACAGAACCCCCCCTTAGCGTACTATTAACTAATTTTGAAAGAACTTATATATAATATCTTGTTTTCCATGTGCTTAGAAATATTTGGTTCAACTGGCCAATTAGGGCTGTCACAACGCTACTTCAATTTGAAAATTTTGTACATTTTATGTATTGACCTCGCATTGCAATAACATAAGCATTATTTAATTAAACAAATAAATTGAACGCGCTCATTAGGGCTGCCACATATGAATGATTAGAAATAGAGTTCTGGGATATCATTTATGAAAGTAAATAAATATGTATTAAACCACGTTAAAATATGAGAGTGAATTGACCGCTAATTAGGGTTGTCGCTATTCTTTTAATTTTTTTTTATTAGTAAGTAATTGAGAAATTTTCAAGAAAATAATTTTTTTTACAAGGTTTCCACATCCTACTAAGGGATCAATACGAGAAAGATGGATAAAAATAGTCCAAGATGATACATTGTTTAAGGGAAAGTGAAAATTTAAATTTGTGTAAAGTGAAATTTAAATTATTTTGTTTAAGTACGGAGGAAGAGTTATTTTAGTTGTGTTTGTGTGTGTAGTCCAAAGTATACCTAATGGTTTTTTTAGTAATATATATATATATATTTTTTTTTAAATAAATGCTGCACTCTTTATTTTATGTATGTTTGGTTTGGAGATTTTAAGTTTAGTCCAAGGCCAAGACCGCAGTTATTAATTCTTTATTATTAAGTTTAGTTTTTTAGATATTATTCTAGTTATTAAGTGTAGGTATTATAAGAATACAAAACGGCTTTACTCGCGGTCGAAATACGAGCTGTGTGGCTCGACGTTTCGGGCCAAACGTATGGCCCATCATCATGAGCACTCTAGCCGAAATGTCGAGCCACACAGCTCGTATTTCGATAGCGAGTAAAGCCGTTGTTACTTCTTAAAATGTCAAATAACCACGGTAATTTAAAAACCCATATAAGTTTAGGTATGTATTTCAAGTTATTATAGTTCTGTATTTTAAGTTTAAATACATAAAAACGTTTTTTTCGATGAAATTCACTATCTGTTTTCTTCTATAATCCTTTAAAACGTCCCACTGCTAGGCACGGACTCTGCCCACTGACATAGGAGGTATTGTTTTTATTGTTGTTGTTTTATTGTTTATTGAGTATTCTTATGGCAGTCATATTGCACTCGAACTTGTCACAATTTGTTATATCCGGTTCGATTACTCGTACATGGTGACCAGTGGAAATCAGAAGCAGTTTACACAAAAATACCTTTCATAGACCAGTGTGCACTAGTTACCTAACTTTATTTTTCTTCATCGGACCGATCGTACCTATTCGTTATGAAATGCACGTATATCAATCCTTATCAAGGAAATAAATAAGTACATTAGTTAGTGCCCGGGATTTGAACCCGCAACTTCTGCATTGAGAAGCGTTACCACTAGACTACGGGCACAATTAACCATAATACCTACTCGTAAAATAATAAATCGAAAAATATATTTTTGGTAGACTAAGTGACAACCCTACGTATTCCAATGCACGTGTTGACTGACCGGCCGGGCCGGCCGGGCCGCTAACCGCTAGTCGCTCGCTAGCTAGCCCCTCTCCCGCTCGCTTCCCGCCCCGCGCGGCTCAGCGTTCCGCCACCCCGCTACCTTACCTCATACCTCAGCTATTGGCCGTCATTTCTCTGTATTCTTTCTTCGTAGTGCTCACTCTATACATAAAATCTCTTTGGATAATATTATATTTCCATTTTAGACAATAATAAATGTAATGCTGAAAAGTCATCATTGACAAGTGTCATTATACTTTTTCTCTAATGGCTACCACAGTTGGCTCCATCACCTACAACATCCGTGATGTCAGCACATAACGTCGGGTGAACTAGGTGCCATGTCAGTGCTTCCCTTCATTTCATATGTCGGCTACACTGAACTGGACGGAAAACACGAACTATTTACATAGCCGTTTCGACCGACGTTTCATTCAGTGCGTTGGTACCAACCCGTGCGGGATAAACCCTACCACCTAGTAATGTAAGAAGGGACCGCAATTCTGGTGTATGTCAGTCCGTCCGTCCGTCTGTTTGTCACGCACGCTGTTCGTGGTGATTACAATCGGTTCTGCAGATCATTCCTCCGTAGAACTGGTAAACTCTGGAACGCTCAAGTATAGTCTCGGGTTCTTCAAGAGAGACGTGAATAGGCACCTGTCAGGTCGGCATGACCCCCACGTACGACCGAATGTCCATGGGCGTCGTAAGACACCTTATGGGTGGCTCGGCGCCACATATCACGTTTAATATTACCGAACATTTGTACCGTGTGGGGTCGGTACTTAAAAAGAATAGCCCCACTGCATCTCTCCCCGTCGCATGTCGTAAAAGTCGACTAAGGGATAAGAAAATTCGTCAGCCTCGGTAGCTCAGTGGCGCGGTTGGTTAGTCAACTGTTATTAAGCAACGCTGAGCGCGGTCAGTGATTGGATGGGTGCCCGCTCGACCGTTGGAGGCTGACCGTGGTTCGGATTCCACGTTAAACTGTAGGTCCCTTCCCTTCTTACCTTACTAGGTGGTAGGGTTTATCCCGGCCGGGTTGGTACCACCGCACTGAACGAAACGTCGGTCGAAACGGCTATGTAAATAGTTCGTGTTTTCCGTCCAGTTTAGTGTAGCCGACATGAAATGAAGGGAAGCAGTGACATGGCACCTAGTTCACCCTGTGTTATGGGCTGACATCACGGATGTTGTAGGTGATGTAGCCAACCGTGTCGGGTTCCATAAAAAAAAAAAAAAAGAACAAGGTAGCAGACGAATGGATTAAATCTTTCACAAATAGTACAATACAATTCTCGCATCTGTTCAGTGTAATGGCATGAAACACAAGTAAGCTATGAAAATTGGCCCCGAACATTTAATAACAAAACTTGCAACAGTGCGGTAGGGTTCGCTCTGAACGCCGCGTCCCCCGGTCTCAGCAGGTAACTTACAAGGAGAACTTATTCCTCGCTATGGTTTAACTTCTAGAAAGTTCGGCACCCCGTATGAGTCAGACAGAATGCCTAACCTAAGTATTCAAAAGTATAGAATAGTGATCAACACGTCAATAGGTGTGTAAGGTACAAAAGACGAAATTAGAAATGTATTACCATCACTATCACATTTGTGAATGTGCATTAGGTATTATACAGTACTAGCTTTTGCCTGCGGCTTCGCTCGCGGTAGACTCGGTAGAAATCCGATCCGAAAACTTACCAAAATCGATTTAAACGCAAATATGATAATAAACGATCGCTTCTCTTTATTCTCTCTCTCCCGTTCATACTATACTTTCTTTGATACTGCTCAACGCTAAGGTTATTTGGCGTGATTGTATATATCCTATAGTGAGCCCAAAGAACTACTCTTTCCATTGGTGCAAACCGCATCAAAATCCGTTCCGTGGTTCCAGAGTTTACTTCAAACGTACATACATACAGACAGACGTTCCCTTTTATAATATGTAGTTATTATAGTAGTTACAGGTTATAGTATACTAGTAGTCCACTGACGCGATGGCTTACCGTATGCTGTGACCTACTTTATGGCAAAGTCGCACCCAAAACTAGCGTTCGGTGCACGTGTCAGATCGGATTAGAGGGTTTTCACATTACATTCGTGAATTAGTTTGTATGGAAACTGTATGTTTTATTTAGGCTAAATTCAGAAAAAAAAAACGTTTGCTTGTTTGTCCCTATCGATGCCATGAATTTGCTTCCGAAGTCAATGTGCCGCTGTCGAACTGCTGCAACGTCCTCTATATTCTTTGTCAACAACCTTGTTACAGACCGTCTGATGAAAATTGTGTGCATTTGATTATCCTGTTGGGTACTAAATTGTATTAAAAAATTGTATGCGTGCACACCATTGAAGTACTATGTCGATATACAATGTATCGAAATATCAATTTTGTCTTTTCCAATTCTTCGGTCAAACCACAACGCATAGGTAGAGGACTTCACTGTAACTTTATTCACGCTAACTTTGAATTTTTTGAAACTAAGTAACAGCCAAGAATAAGATCTGACACTATTGTCGAACTTATGTTTTTAAAATTTAGACCGGACTCTCAGTGAAGTTCCGTTTGCAAAAATTGCGGACCTCATTCTGACTTCTGATATATGTTGTATAGATCCCAGACATACAATTAACAGATGTTGCCAACCAGTTTTGTGGTCCCCCTCTCCCCCTCCTCCCTCACAAATATTATTAGTAAATTACAAAGATATTTGGTTTTAATTATGGAATTTCATTAGAAAATTAGTACTTATGGGTGCCTATTATGTGTCATAAATAAAATAATAGCCAATACACCAATAGAAAACTATTTTTTTGATGAAATATTACGAAATTTACGAAACAATTGCTTACACATGAAAGAAACAGTTTGATTTTGTTACAAGTTTTTCAAATTATAATAATTTCAAATTATTCTTTCAAAATTAGTTCATAGTACGCTAAGGGGGGTTCTGTATCGGAAATAGATCACTTTTGAAGAACAAAGAATTTTTTTTACAAAAAAAAGGTTTTTAATGTAAAATGTAAAAAAAAAATTTTTCTTAATCGTTTCAGTTTCATGCCAGGAACAAAAAAGTCTTCCAACACATAGATCTCTTTCTTTCAGAAATTGTGAAAAACCACAATTTCAGTTTTATTAGTATTTATTAGAAAGAATTTAATTTTTTTTACCAACTTATACGTGTTACATCATAATGGTAATGAACACTTTTTTGTTACTGTTATGAAACTGAATCAATTAAGCTATAAAAATCAACCACCTATTTTTTTATTTAAATTTTAAATACATAAAAAAAAAATTACATAAAAAAAAGGCCAAGGTCCAAAAAAATTTATATAGGTTTTACTCCCTATATGATACAGAACCCCCCCTTAGCGTACTATTAACTAATTTTGAAAGACCTTACATATAGATCGCTTTTTTCATTGACTTTTGTATAAGTCGAGGCATGCTTGCATACAAATTTCACTAGCTGTAATTGACAAATGACAAAGAACCGCGAGCGCGCGCGGCAACATGGCTTTTTATAATGTCGAGGGTATCAGGTAGATGAATCACAAAACATTTCGCGGTCCGCTATTTTTGCAAACGAACATCTCCTTGGAGCCTGCTCTAATTATGTTTCATAAATTTATGTCGTAATAGAAGTCTTCACTTGATATTTAACATAAGGTTATTTTTCATCCTCTCAAATCTACGGTGTAAAACCTCTTATATCTAGAATCTAGAGTTTTTTTATAGAAATCGCGACACGTGGCGCCGAGCCACCCATATAAGGTGTCTAACGACGTCCATGAACAATCGATCGTACGCGGGGGTTGCGAATGACATGCCGCCCTGACAGGTGACATTCACGCCTCTCTTGAAGGACCCGAGACTATAATTGGCGGAAATATGTGGGCAGGTTTACATGGAAACTAAATTATGGACTTTGCTATACACGGTGTTGCAGTTGCCCCCGTAATATTTTTAACTGACATAAGAGGGTTATTCTATATGTGAAACTAAACAACTTCTGTGGCGAAAAAAAATATTTTTTAAACAAAAAAAAAAAATTTTCCATACACCTCAAAATGAATGGAGAAAAAAAAATTTGTTTACTCAAATTAAAAAGTCGTAGAACAAAAGTTGTTCTATTTCACGTACAGAATCACCCCCTTTCGGGTTTTACGGTTGAAGTTACAACACCGTGTATAGTTCGGTTCCTTCATAGTTACCTCACTACAAACAGCTCGGCTCTGGAATAATCTGCCAGTGCATACGCTTCTCTGCTTCTGCGAGTATATATTTTTCCTGTCATTATGACATACACCAGTTCCAGTGAGTAATGTACATATTAATATTATATTATATTATGTAAGTATATTAAAAATGATATAAAAATACATTAATTTTCATAAAATATAAAAAAGTTTATATTAACTAATAAATAACTAAAGAATTAAAACCTATCTATGTAGTATTCGCTCGTAGACTACAAGTTATTTATCATATTAATTTACATTTAATACATTGCCACAAAATATTTACTAATATTTACCTACTTTTCAACAGACTTCCCAAAAGGAGGAGGTTCTCAATTCGACGGTATGTTTTTGTATGTTTGTTACGCCATTACTCCGTCAATTGTGGGCCGATTTTGAAAATTCTTTTTTTTTGTTTGGTAGGTCATACTTCAGAGGTGGTCCCATTTCAATTTTAACGAAATTGATTCAGCGGTTTTTGAAAAATCAACAAATACTATGGTGTGTGGTTGGTTACCTTCAGCAAAACTTTTGTTGTAGACGTTTTCAGTAATTTCCAGTTTGATAATTACTATGGTGTGTGGTTACCTAAAGCAAAACTTTTGTGGTGTGGACTCTTTCAGCAATATGCAGTTCGGTTCGACACATGGCGAATAATTCTGTACCACTTCAAGCGATTTCGATTATTCGATTTCGATTATTCTTTTTTATGTAATATTACTAAAAAGAATGAAATAAAAACTGTTTTAAAAAATATAAAAGAGACTTCAAAAAAAAAACTAGCACTAAAAAGTAATAAATAAATACCTAATATTTTTAAATTTTCTCTGTCATTGTATTGAAATACATGAATCGATATTGTGATACATATTCGGACCCTTATTTCATGAATATTCTAAATTTTAAATCTTTTCCGCCCGGCCAGATGCGCTTAATATATTATGGTACGAGTACCATCGAGCTGGTCTGATGATGGAGACGGGAGGCGGCCATAGGAACTCTTAAACTACACATGATAAACGCATCGTGTTTGGGCTCGTTGCATTTGTCTTCACGAGCAATTTACTTTAGACCTAGGAGATTCTCAATTCGATGGTATGTTTTCTTTATTTGGATGTTTGTTACGCGATTACTCCGTCAATTGTGGGCCGATTTTGAAAATTATTCTTTTGTTTGAAAGGGGATAATTCTGAGGTGGTCCCATTTTAATTTGGTCAAGATCGGATTGGAAAGCGAGGCGGAATCACGAGGCCGATGGCCGAGCGATTCCGCCGAGTACATTAATAGCAAAAAATTACAAAAAAAACTGTGAAATAAAAAACTATTTAAAAAAATATTAAAACCGCCTTCAAAAATGTATGAAATAAAAAAAAAATCTAACCCTAGAGTTGATGGCGGTGCTTAAAGCAAGCAAAAATGATGCATGAAAGAAAACATGAGTGGATGATATCCTTTGTGATTTGTGTAGCCTTCTTAGCACCGCCTTCAACTCTAGGGTTCGATGTTTTTTTATTTCATACATTTTTGAAGGCGGTTTTTTATGGGATTTGCTTTTGTGAGATTTTTTCCAGCACAACACCGATTGCTCTACTTAGCCCGATTGTCGGGATACATCGCGATATGTATGTATTCAAATTCAATTCATTTATTTTAATATATATTTTTTTTTTTGTTGTATTTTTATTTTCATAACTGAATAACACATATTAAATAAAACGAATTAGAATTAAATTAAGCTAATGAAGAGCATATTAAAAATATACAAAAACTACATAATCTATATAATGTATAATGTTATTTTAATTGTTTGCAGTTTTGGGTTCTCTTCGTTAGTGAAGATAATGTTACTGTTGCTGTTATAGAGTTGGCGAGGCCACCTCGAGATCAGCTCGATCGGTTAAACAGCCGGTGGCCAGTAGCAAACGATAACGTTGTTTACATACCTACCTATAAAAAAATTTATTACTTACAATACAATTATAAAATACATTAATTTATCAGCTCAACGCGCGCTACCAACATTTCTCGCCATGTCGATGTCGGCACTCTCGTCTTCCGCTAAAAATGCAGTATAAGTGCCCGAAACATCTGAGCGGGCGCACGTCGAGGTACGGGCTGCGCATGCGTGGTGGTGATGGTGTTGCTCACTGTCACATAATGTCACAAACGTGATAAATTGGACCTCCGCTCGATAGTTACAACATATTAGCTGAAGCGGTCAAGTCGTCACTACTCGTATGAATAGAATGTACCTCGTTATTGTAACTGCGGTCGCGGTGAGTGTTACCATTTATTTTCTTTAGTTTATTGGCATGATTTATTGTCAGCAGTTTAGTTCGTTAGGGACTGATAAGTGTGCCTTATTTTTATGTCTTTTTTATGTCCGGTATGTGTGTTCAAGAATAGGCGCCGACTCCGTGGGTGCTCCATCGATGTCCATTTTTACCCGACTACGGCGAAGCAAAAAGGAGGGTTATGTGTTTGACCGGTATGTATGTATGTATGTATGTATGTATGTATGTATGTATGTAAGGCGATATAGTCCCAACCTAGTGGACCTGATCGCCGGACTGACTCCGCCAGTCCTCGCACCAAGAACTATGTATGTATGTATGTATGTATGTATGTTCATCTGTTCCCTCATAACTTCTAAACTACTTATCATAATTTTACAAATGAGGTTTCGTTGAAAGGGTCTTGACCGTCCGCTGGTTATAGGCTATATCATCTCACATGAAATTGACTATGGCGCCCTCTAGGTGACAAAAAGTCATGATCTTAAAAAAAAAAATTTTTAATGATGCCGTGTTGGGTATCAAATGAAAGGGCTTAATTAGCACATTTCAAAAATATATATATTGTTAGCAGTTGCTTTCGGATTTGCTTGCATGCACCCGATAATTGGGAATAATTTCTAAATAAAAATATAAAATAAAATAAAATCAGGCCTCACTCCAAACCTACCCAAAACACATCCTACTAATATTATAAACGCGAAAGTTTTTGAATGAGTTGCATTCAGGAAGACGATAAACCTACTCAAAGAAAGTAAGTAACTAAGGGCGAGGCCGAAGGCCGAGCTGCGTTCAGGAAGAGGATAAACCATCTTTAAGAAAGCAAGTAACAAAGGGCGAGGCCGAATGCCGAGCTGCGTTCGGGAAGACTAAACCTTCTCGAAGAAAGTAAGTAACAAAGGGCGAGGCCGAAGGCCGAACTGCGTTCAGGAAGTCGATAAACTTTCTCGAAGACAGTAAGTAACTATGGGCGAGGCCGAAGGCCAAGCTGCGTTCAGGAAGAGGATAAACCATCTTTAATAAAGTAAGTAACTGAGGGCGAGGCCGAAGGCCGAGCTGCGTTCGGGAAGACTATAAACCTTCTCGAAGAAAGTAAGTAACAAAGGGCGAGGCCGAAGGCCGAGCTGCGTTCAGGAAGAGGATAAACCATCTTTAAGAAAGTAAGTAACAAAGGGCTAGGCCGAAGGCCGAGCTGCGTTCAGGAAGAGGATAAACTTTCTGGAAGAAAGTAAGTAACAGAGGGCGAGGCCGAAGGCCGAGCTGCGTTCAGGAAGAGGATAAACCATCTTTAAGAAAGTAAGTAACTGAGGGCTAGGCCGAAGGCCGAGCTGCGTTCGGGAAGACTATATTATTCTTCGAGAAGGTTTATAGTCTTCCCGAACGCAGCTCGGCCTTCGGCCTCGCCCTTTATTACTTACTTTCTTAAAGATGGTTTATCCTCTTCCTGAACGCAGCTCGGTCTTCGGCCTCGCCCATAATTACTTACTGTCTTCGAGAAAGTTTATCGTCTTCCTGAACGAAGCTCGGCCTTCGGCCGCGCCCTTTGTTACTTACTTTCTTCGGGAAGGTTTATAGTCTTCCTGATCGCAGCTCGGCCTTCGGCCTCGCCCTTTGTTACTTACTTTCTTCGAGAAGGTTTATAGTCTTCCCGAACGCAGCTCGGACTTCGGCCTCGCCCTTTGTTACTTACTTTCTTAAAGATGGTTTATCCTCTTCCTGAACGCAGCTCGGCCTTCGGCCTCGCCCATAGTTACTTACTGTCTTCGAGAAACTTTATCGTCTTCCTGAACGCAGCTCGGCCTTCGGCCTCGCCCTTTGTTACTTACTTTCTTCGAGAAGGTTTATAGTCTTCCCGAACGCAGCTCGGCCTTCGGCCTCGCCCTCAGTTACTTACTTTCTTCGAGAAGGTTTATAGTCTTCCCGAACGCAGCTCGGCCTTCGGCCTCGCCCTTTGTTACTTACTTTCTTAAAGATGGTTTATCCTCTTCCTGAACGCAGCTCGGCCTTCGGCCTCGCCCATAGTTACTTACTGTCTTCTAGAAAGTTTATCGTCTTCCTGAACGCAGCTCGGCCTTCGGCCTCGCCCTTTATTACTTACTTTCTTCGAGAAGGTTTATAGTCTTCCCGAACGCAGCTCGGTCTTCGGCCTCGCCCTCAGTTACTTACTTTCTTAAAGATGGTTTATCCTCTTCCTGAACGCAGCTCGGCCTTTGGCCTCGCCCATAGTTACTTACTGTCTTCGAGAAAGTTTATCGTCTTCCTGAATGAAGCTCGGCCTTCGGCCTCGCCCTTTGTTACTTACTTTATTCGGGAAGGTTTATAGTCTTCCTGAACGCAGCTCGGCCTTCGGCCTCGCCTTTTGTTACTTACTTTCTTCGAGCAGGTTTATAGTCTTCCCGAACGCAGCTCGGCCTTCGGCCTCGCCCTTTGTTACTTACTTTCTTAAAGATGGTTTATCCTCTTCCTGAACGCAGCTCGGCCTTCGGCCTCGCCCATAGTTACTTACTGTCTTCGAGAAAGTTTATCGTCTTCCTGAACACAGCTCGGCCTTCGGCCTCGCCCTTTGTTACTTACTTTCTTCGAGAAGGTTTATAGTCTTCCTGAACGCAGCTCGGTCTTCGGCCTGGCCCTCAGTTACTTACTTTCTTAAAGATGGTTTATCCTCTTCCTGAATGCAGCTCGGCCTTTGGCCTCGCCCATAGTTACTTACTGTCTTCGAGAAAGTTTATCGTCTTCCTGAACGCAGCTCGGCCTTCGGCTTCGCCCTTTGTTACTTACTTTCTTCGAGAAGGTTTATAGTCTTCCCGAACGCAGCTCGGCCTTCGGCCTCGCCCTCAGTTACTTAATTTCTTCGAGAAGGTTTATATTCTTCCCGAACGCAGCTCGGCCTTCAGCCTCGCCCTTTGTTACTTACTTTCTTAAAGATGGTTTATCCTCTTCCTGAACGCAGCTCGGCCTTCGGCCTCGCCCATAGTTACTTACTGTCTTCGAGAAAGTTTATCGTCTTCCTGAACGCAGCTCGGCCTTCGGTCTCGCCCTTTGTTACTTACTTTCTTCGAGAAGGTTTATGGTCTTCCCGAACGCAGCTCGGTCTTCGGCCTCGCCCTCAGTTACTTACTTTCTTAAAGATGGTTTGTCCTCTTCCTGAACGCAGCTCGGCCTTTGGCCTCGCCCATAGTTACTTACTGTCTTCGAGAAAGTTTATCGTCTTCCTGAACGCAGCTCGGCCTTCGGCCTCGCCCTTTGTTACTTACTTTCTTCGAGAAGGTTTATAGTCTTCCCGAACGCAGCTCGGCCTCCGGCCTCGCTATCAGTTACTTACTTTCTTCAAGACGGTTTATCGTTTACCTGAACCCAGCTCGCTCTTATGGACTATGGTACACGTGTTAAAATTATATAAAACCTAAACAAACAAAACATGTAAAACGGCTCTGCAAATACTTTATCAGGAAGTTATAACCCCAAAATAATTGAAATAAAAAATAAGTTTAAAAACTAAAACCCGACTACTGAAAAATCACGCTCTAAAAAGTATGAAACAAGAAAAAATTCTCATCTGAAATTGTTATGTACAAACTATTCAATATTTTATCGTCTATTAAATAAACAACTTACACGTAATATATTTTAATGTATTTAATAAATATTCATAGTGTTGTTCAGAGGATAGCCGTGGTCGTATGCCACTTTGCCCAGGGTAGGTGCCATACGACCACGGCTATCCTCTGAACAACACTATGAATATTTATTAAATACATTAAAATATATTACGTGTAAGTTGTTTATTTAATAGACGATAAAATATTGAATAGTTTGTACATAACAATTTCAGATGAGAATTTTTTCTTGTTTCATACTTTTTAGAGCGTGATTTTTCAGTAGTCGGGTTTTAGTTTTTAAACTTATTTTTTTATAGGTCGAACATAGTGCGATGCAACTTGTGCTAGACGTCGTTACAAGTGTGCGTGCATTCACACGCAGTATTGTTATACGTCACTAGATCCCTACGACGCGACGGTGCTATCGCGTTCTCGTTCTCACCTGCCTACAGATGATAAGAGTGAGCGAGAAAGATGTCATCGCTCGCCCACCGGCGCGATTGCCGTCTTTCCGCTCACTCTTATCATCAGTAGGCAAGTGAGAACGAGAACGCGGTACCACGCGAATCCATGCTGCCGGGTGCCGGGAGAATTAGAGAAAAATTGGAGAAGCGTATGTCCAGCAGTGGACGGCAACACGCTGATGATGATGATTATTGTTCAATCTAACATTTTATACTTATCTTCTTTTCTTCTTATCTCTTCTAATCTCTCTTCTATATCTCTTCTTCATATAAAACAAGTGGCTAAAGTAAAAAAAAATTGCATGAGCACCCACGAGGATTTCTAAAAATCAGCGCCCCTGTGTTCGAGTCAGAGGGGCCAGAGCACATGCTCCGGTCAGCCAATATAATATATTATCTTCGAGAAGGTGCCCATACCCGAGGGCTCCCTTTATAAACGCTGGCTATAGTTACTGGACTAGAGAACACAGCCTAGGCTGCGTTGCCATCTTACGTCCAGTACGGTAGTACCAACCCAGTGAAATTTGAACATACCACATAATAAGAGGATTGGACAAGTGGCAGTAACACGTCAGCCGAAGAGACGACGACCGTTGGAGTAACCGTCTCCTACACTGGCGGCCGCAGACAGGAAAACGGAGTGTGGGAAGACCATCCGCCAGGTAGGACGACGACATCAAGTGCGTCGGCGGGAAGCAGCGGTTCCGTACCGCTGAAGGCCGGGAGGACTGGAGCACAGATTACTTAATAGTTACTTCGTAACAGATAAATCAATCCATAGAAAATGTTCCTACCTTCGGGCTTTAATAGCCTAATGTTTCACGTGGTTATTGCTTTGAAGCTGCGCGCAGTTTCGTGGGCGAGCGTCTATGTATACTTCGCGCGGCTGGCGAATTTCCACTGAAATAGACCGCCGGCGGCCCGTCGGGCGGTAGGTAGTTAGCGCGCGCAAGTACATAGAGTGCGTGAGGCCAGACTGGAGTAATATTGGAGAGGCGTATACAGCAGTGGACGCTTACACGCTGACTGACTGACTGACCTAGTAAGTGGAAAGGGAAGCGTCACCTTCGAAACTGTGTACTGTAGACATCACAAATTTTAAATACTGTTTTCGAATCCGTAATTTTTTGAAGTGAAAACTTCTTTAGCGGCGCTTGGCACTTTTTATAAGGGGAAAAAATCTATGTTCGCTTCAGCGCGTCAGATAACAATCTATCGTTGCTATGACAACCGCGTCAGATAACAATCTATAGTTGCTATGACAACCGCGTCAGATAACAATATATCGTTGCTATGACAACCGCGTCAGATAACAATCTATAGTTGCTATGACAACCGCGTCAGATAACAATCTATAGTTGCTATGACAACCGCGTCAGATAACAATCTATAGTTGCTATGACAACCGCGTCAGATAACAATATATCGTTGCTATGACAACCGCGTCAGATAACAATCTATAGTTGCTATGACAACCGCGTCAGTTAACAATCTATAGTTGCTATGACAACCGCGTCAGATAACAATATATCGTTGCTATGACAACGCTCAATACATGACATCTCAAAGTTCTGCAAAATGAATGTAGGGTTCCGTAACAAATGCATGTCTGTCCGTTCTACTAAATTTAACATTTATTTCAAAATTAATGTAGGGTTCCGTAACAAATGCATGTCTGTCCGTTCTACTAAATTTTACAATTTTCAACCAAGGTCCTCCGACGGTTATTTTTACCCGACTACGGCGAAGCAAAAAGGAGGGTTATGTGTTTGACCGGTATGTATGTATGTATGTATGTATGTATGTATGTAAGGCGATATAGTCCCAACCTAGTGGACCTGATCGCCGGACTGACTCCGCCAGTCCTCGCACAAAGAACTATGTATGTATGTATGTATGTATGTATGTATGTTCATCTGTTCCCTCATAACTTCTAAACTACTTATCATAATTTTACAAATGAGGTTTCGTTGAAAGGGTCTTGACCGTCCGCTGGTTATAGGCTATATCATGTCACATGAAATTGACTATGGCGCCCTCTAGGTGACAAAAAGTCATGATCTTAAAAAAAAAATTTTTTTAATGATGCCGTGTTGGGTATCAAATGAAAGGGCTTAATTAGCACATTTCAAAAATATATATATTGTTAGCAGTTGCTTTCGGATTTGCTTGCATGCACCCGATAATTGGGAATAATTTCTAAATAAAAATATAAAATAAAATAAAATCAGGCCTCACTCCAAAGCTACCCAAAACACATCCTACTAATATTAAAAACGCGAAAGTTTTTGAATGAGTTGCATTCAGGAAGACGATAAACCTACTCAAAGAAAGTAAGTAACTAAGGGCGAGGCCGAAGGCCGAGCTGCGTTCAGGAAGAGGATAAACCATCTTTAAGAAAGCAAGTAACAAAGGGCGAGGCCGAATGCCGAGCTGCGTTCGGGAAGACTAAACCTTCTCGAAGAAAGTAAGTAACAAAGGGCGAGGCCGAAGGCCGAACTGCGTTCAGGAAGACGATAAACTTTCTCGAAGACAGTAAGTAACTATGGGCGAGGCCGAAGGCCAAGCTGCGTTCAGGAAGAGGATAAACCATCTTTAATAAAGTAAGTAACTGAGGGCGAGGCCGAAGGCCGAGCTGCGTTCGGGAAGACTATAAACCTTCTCGAAGAAAGTAAGTAACAAAGGGCGAGGCCGAAGGCCGAGCTGCGTTCAGGAAGAGGATAAACCATCTTTAAGAAAGTAAGTAACAAAGGGCTAGGCCGAAGGCCGAGCTGCGTTCAGGAAGAGGATAAACTTTCTGAAAGAAAGTAAGTAACAGAGGGCGAGGCCGAAGGCCGAGCTGCGTTCAGGAAGAGGATAAACCATCTTTAAGAAAGTAAGTAACTGAGGGCTAGGCCGAAGGCCGAGCTGCGTTCGGGAAGACTATATTATTCTTCGAGAAGGTTTATAGTCTTCCCGAACGCAGCTCGGCCTTCGGCCTCGCCCTTTGTTACTTACTTTCTTAAAGATGGTTTATCCTCTTCCTGAACGCAGCTCGGTCTTCGGCCTCGCCCATAATTACTTACTGTCTTCGAGAAAGTTTATCGTCTTCCTGAACGAAGCTCGGCCTTCGGCCGCGCCCTTTGTTACTTACTTTCTTCGGGAAGGTTTATAGTCTTCCTGATCGCAGCTCGGCCTTCGGCCTCGCCCTTTGTTACTTACTTTCTTCGAGAAGGTTTATAGTCTTCCCGAACGCAGCTCGGCCTTCGGCCTCGCCCTTTGTTACTTACTTTCTTAAAGATGGTTTATCCTCTTCCTGAACGCAGCTCGGCCTTCGGCCTCGCCCATAGTTACTTACTGTCTTCGAGAAACTTTATCGTCTTCCTGAACGCAGCTCGGCCTTCGGCCTCGCCCTTTGTTACTTACTTTCTTCGAGAAGGTTTATAGTCTTCCCGAACGCAGCTCGGCCTTCGGCCTCGCCCTCAGTTACTTACTTTCTTCGAGAAGGTTTATAGTCTTCCCGAACGCAGCTCGGCCTTCGGCCTCGCCCTTTGTTACTTACTTTCTTAAAGATGGTTTATCCTCTTCCTGAACGCAGCTCGGCCTTCGGCCTCGCCCATAGTTACTTACTGTCTTCTAGAAAGTTTATCGTCTTCCTGAACGCAGCTCGGCCTTCGGCCTCGCCCTTTATTACTTACTTTCTTCGAGAAGGTTTATAGTCTTCCCGAACGCAGCTCGGTCTTCGGCCTCGCCCTCAGTTACTTACTTTCTTAAAGATGGTTTATCCTCTTCCTGAACGCAGCTCGGCCTTCGGCCTCGCCCATAGTTACTTACTGTCTTCGAGAAAGTTTATCGTCTTCCTGAACGAAGCTCGGCCTTCGGCCTCGCCCTTTGTTACTTACTTTATTCGGGAAGGTTTATAGTCTTCCTGAACGCAGCTCGGCCTTCGGCCTCGCCCTTTGTTACTTACTTTCTTCGAGCAGGTTTATAGTCTTCCCGAACGCAGCTCGGCCTTCGGCCTCGCCCTTTGTTACTTACTTTCTTAAAGATGGTTTATCCTCTTCCTGAACGCAGCTCGGCTTTCGGCCTCGCCCATAGTTACTTACTGTCTTCGAGAAAGTTTATCGTCTTCCTGAACGCAGCTCGGCCTTCGGATTCGCCCTTTGTTACTTACTTTCTTCGAGAAGGTTTATAGTCTTCCCGAACGCAGCTCGGCCTTCGGCCTCGCCCTCAGTTACTTAATTTCTTCGAGAAGGTTTATATTCTTCCCGAACGCAGCTCGGCCTTCAGCCTCGCCCTTTGTTACTTACTTTCTTAAAGATGGTTTATCCTCTTCCTGAACGCAGCTCGGCCTTCGACCTCGCCCATAGTTACTTACTGTCTTCGAGAAAGTTTATCGTCTTCCTGAACGCAGCTCGGCCTTCGGTCTCGCCCTTTGTTACTTACTTTCTTCGAGAAGGTTTATGGTCTTCCCGAACGCAGCTCGGTCTTCGGCCTCGCCCTCAGTTACTTACTTTCTTAAAGATGGTTTATCCTCTTCCTGAACGCAGCTCGGCCTTTGGCCTCGCCCATAGTTACTTACTGTCTTCGAGAAAGTTTATCGTCTTCCTGAACGCAGCTCGGCCTTCGGCCTCGCCCTTTGTTACTTACTTTCTTCGAGAAGGTTTATAGTCTTCCCGAACGCAGCTCGGCCTCCGGCCTCGCTATCAGTTACTTACTTTCTTCAAGACGGTTTATCGTTTACCTGAACCCAGCTCGCCCTTATGGACTATGGTACACGTGTTAAAATTATATAAAACCTAAACAAACAAAACATGTAAAACGGCTCTGCAAATACTTTATCAGGAAGTTATAACCCCAAAATAATTGAAATAAAAAATAAGTTTAAAAACTAAAACCCGACTACTGAAAAATCACGCTCTAAAAAGTATGAAACATGAAAAAATTCTCATCTGAAATTGTTATGTACAAACTATTCAATATTTTATCGTCTATTAAATAAACAACTTACACGTAATATATTTTAATGTATTTAATAATATAATAAAAGTAGGGTTCCGTAACACGTTTATGTCTGTCCATTCTACTAAGTTCTGCAAAATGAATGTAGGGTTCCGTAACAAATGCATGTCTGTCCGTCCTACAAATATTTTTTTTCCATTAATTTTGCTTTAATTTTTTTTTGTAATTTGTTATTAATTTTTTTTTTATTTTTTTCCATTAGGTAATTTTTTTTTAAATATTTTTTTTTCCTTTCATTTTTTTTTTTTATTTTTTTTTTTTTAAGCAATGTTACGGTGTTGTTTTCACTTCTGCCGGCACTCCCGGAGTGCAACTGTGGTTTTTTTATAATTCATTGCACTTCACAAACAAATATCCTCGCCTGTTTGCAGTTGATGGTGGCGACCGCGCTGGCAGCACCATCGGACAAGGCGCCGAGTCGCGTGAAGCGGGACTTAGCAGGCTCGCTGAAGAGCGCGTGGGGCGACGTGGTGTACCATCTTGATAAATTTTACAGCAAGGTGAAGCGCACCCTCGCGCCGGTCGGCAAGTGGTTTAAGAAGGTGAAGAAATTTTGGAAGTCCATGTTTATGTAAAGTCAAAAAAAATATTAAAAAGTTAATCCTAGTTTCCAAAAGTCATAAAAAAATTGCCGCCCATACATAGAACCCATCAAACGGTGCGAGTGTTTCACGAGCTTGGACCGTGTGGGTGGACGCAGCAGCGCAGCCACAGCGCGCAGCGCTCTGCCCTGCGCCTGCGACTCCTGCGAGCGAGCGCCCCCCAGCGACTTGTTACTTTCATGGACAGGCCCTCGTAATTTCCTTCTGTAGAAATAGGCCTTCTTTCACAAATGCTCACTAGCTACAATTTTAGACACACACGCGTAAAATGTGTTAATACACCCCTTAGCATAAAGTTACCTACTAATGAAAGATCTTATACAGGGTGATGACTATAGGTCATAAAGCAAACCAGGTACTCCTGAGCCTATTTGCAGCAAAAAAGTTAGATGACATTTTTTCTACGGTGAACTTTTTTTTTCATACAAAACTAAATAAACTTATTATAAAACTAGCTGAGCCCGCGGCTCCGCTCGCGTGAAATTCGTATTTCAAAGAAGTATCAATAAGTAACTTTGGGCGAGGCCGAAGGCCGAGCTGCGTTCAGGAAGACGATAAACCTTCTCGAAGAAAGTAAGTAACTGAGGGCGAGGCCGAAGGCCGAGCTGCGTTCAGGAAGACTATAAATCTTCTCGAAGAAAGTAAGTAACTGAGGGCGAGGCCGAAGGCCGAGCTGTGTTTTTGAAGACTATAAACCTTCTCGAAGAAAGTAAGTAACTAAGGGCCAGGCCGAAGGCCGACCTGCAATCAGGAAGACTATTAACCTTCTCGAAGAAAGTAAGTAACTGAGGGCGAGGCCGAAGGCCGAGCTGCGTTCAGGAAGACTATAAACCTTCTCCAAGAAAGTAAGTAACAAAAGGCGAGGCCGAAGGCCGAGCTGCCATCAGGAAGACGATAAACTTTCTCGAAGAAAGTACGTAACTAAGGGCGAGGCCGAAGGTCGAGCTACGTTCAGGAAGACCATAAACCTTCTCGAAGAAAGTAAGTAACTGAGGGCGAGGCCGAAGGCCGAGCTGCGTTCAGGAAGACTATAAACGTTCTCGTTGAAAGTAAGTAACTAAGGGCGAGGCCGAAGGCCGATCTACATTCAGGAAGACCATAAATCTTCTCGAAGAAAGTAAGTAACTGAGGGCGCGGCCGAAGGCCGAGCTGCGTTCAGAAAGACTATAAACCTTCTCGAAGAAAGTAAGTAACAAAAGGCGAGGCCGAAGGCCGAACTGCGTTCAGGAAGACGATAAACCTTCTCGAAGACAGTAAGTAACTGAGGGGAGGCCGAAGGCCGAGCTGCGTTCAGGAAGACGATAAACTTTCTCCAAGAAAATAAGTAACTGAGGCCGAGGCCGAAAGCCGAGCTACGTTCAGGAAGACCATAAACCTTCTCGAAGAAAGGAAGTAACTGAGGGCGAGGCCGCAGGCCGAGCTGCGTTTAGGAAGACTATAAACATTCTCGCTAAAAGTAAGTATGTTATGCAACGCTGGGTGCGGTCAGTTTTTGGATGGGTGACCGCTGACCGTTGGAGGCTGACCGAGGTTCGGATTCCTCGTAAAACTGTAGGTCCCTTCCCTCCTAATCTTACTTGGTGGTAGGGTTTAACCCGCCCGGGTTGGTACCACCGCACTGAATGAAACGTCGGTCAAAACGGCTATGTAAATAGTTTGTGTTCTCCGACCAGTTCAGTGTAGCCGGTACGATCAAAGGGGGAAGCACTGACATGGCACCTAGTTCACCCGGTGTTATGGGCTGACATCACGGACGTTGTAGGTGATGTAGCCAACCGTGTCAGTTTCCATAAAAAAAAAAAGTATAAACTGAGGAGCTGGCGAACAAAACGACATAATTGCAAGGCGGGCAATTATTTATTTTTTTTTTTTTGTTCGACGCGCCTTTCCATCCTGTATCGAATGAGCGAAACAGTTTCAATCAAAACAGCTTAAAAGTTGTCAAAAAATGGCGATAAAATCACCGGTTTAGTTCAAAACGATGTAATTGCAATAAAGAAATATCATTTATTTCAACTCGCCACTGATTTCGTTGAACGATTTCTATCAAAGCGATGTAATTGAATACTTTATATGGGCGTTAAGAAAAAAGTAGGCAGAAAGGCGCAAAATGATCGCCATTTAAGTGTGTTCTATCGTCTATTTCATGGGGAGTATTCGGAGGAGCTGTTTAACCCGATTCCTCCGTCCCCATTGCACCCCTATTCAATTGATCTACCACGGATGCGGTTCTGTAGATCTTTTCTTCGCAGAACCTGGGCATCTGGGAAAATGGGCATCGTTAGACACCTACTTGTAGGTGAAACGATGCCATTGGTCGCGTTATCCATAAAAAAAAATTAAGTAAGTATTGTTTTATAACACATATTGAGCTGCTTTGTTAATATAACCAAACATTTTTTTTCATTGCAACCTTAGTTTCGGGAGGTTATTTGCTCATGTGAATGTGAATTTTAATGTTAGTCATTAATGTTTATACTAGACAACTAAGCCAACTAGACGAATGTCAACGTGACGTTTCATTTCACTAAGCTGTTTTCAATCATAACGATGTAACTGACACTTCATTTACGAACAAAACGACGTAATTGAAATTTAAATAAACTAAAACTACCTATCAAATATAACTAATTAAAAAACTATAACTAAATACGAACTTATACATACGTGATTCTGACACATAATAAATTAAGTACAAAAGTATGACATAACGTAATGTTCTCTACTAACTCTAAGACAATGGGTACTTGTGTATCTATTTTATTTTTTTATTTTTTTTACCCTCGACATTTTATACTACATTGTGGTATGTTACCTGCTTACTAACAAAATCAAATAATGACTTGATAAAATTTCTTATCAAATTTGACGATGGCACTATACACCGGACTTTTTACATAATACCTATATACTTCAGAAGTTGTCAGAATCACATGATAAATAAATATAATTAATGATGTGATATGAATGTAATTAATTAGTTATGCGATAGCGACATGTGGTGGTTTGTGACAGAAACCAGTAGTCCATACAATTTCATAGTAAAAATGTTTTCACTTTGTCGTGAACTGCTGCATGTCACAAATCAGCACATGCGTGTCTAGGCAGTGGCAAACATTTTTGTATAGACCAAGTGGACATTGAAAAAATTTCCAGTGAAGTTTCTTGTCAGTTCTTCTTCGCTGTGATAATCGAACTGGCGGAATGTTACAATGTAAATATGACAAATCTGAGCGCAGTGTACTGCCAATTGATGCTAAATAAACAATAAACAACAACAATAAACAATAAACAATATAAATTAAAATAATTAAACTAATAAAAAAAAATAAAAAAAAATAATAATTCACGCATCCATAAAACTTTCATCCAAATGGCCCCATGACGGGAATGTGCCCATAACGCTGGCGGCATTGCACTTCTGCACAGCCATTCTGATGCGCTACAACAGGAAGTATCCAGCACGGGAATCCCCCGATGTCTCCGCGAGACGGCGCCCTATTTCTTTTAGAAACCCCTTCGCCTCCTCGCACAGGGAACCAAGGGTTTCCACAGCCACTGCTACAAACTCATAATTTTGATTTACAATGTTTTGGTATTTAGAATGTTTCAAATTGTTTACTGAAATTTTGTTTTGCCTGTATCTTTCTTAATATTAAACAAAAAGTTTTGTGACAGCATCAGATCGACTATAAACTAAGAAATTGACAAAATGATTATTTTTCAAATTCTAAATTTTGCGCGTAAGTAGGTGTTTTATTTTTTTGGCTCTACTGTAAAATTTTGTTTGCTGCAATTACATCGTTTTGTTCGCCAGCTCCTCACTGTGGGTGAGGCCGAAGGCCGAGCTGCATTCAGGAAGAGGAAAAACCTTCTCGATGAAAGTAAGTAACTAAGTAACGAAATAACGTAACTAAGGGCAAGGTCACTATCACCCCAAATGTCCCCCCCCCCCCCCCCCCCCCCCTCCACCAAAATCCTGAAACACGTCATTATTTATTTATGATGAGTAGCTATGATTTTCAAGTTCCAACCTTTAAAAAAACAGATACTTCTATAAAAACTTTCACCCCCCATTTCAAAATTCCAGCTTTCTATACTTAGAAGTTTTACATAGAGAAAAGAAGATAGAGATTAAATTATCCTCCCTTCCCCTCTCCCCGCGGACACCTCCCCCCTATAACGATTAAAAAAGCTACGGACCCGAACCCTATCCACGCCAGCGTAACACGATATAAGTAAAAGCATACTTTGTTTGATTGGACGGTCGCGCGCCCGTCAGTCTGTCATCGGCCGCGTTCGCAAAAACCTGTTTAAAATGCCCACATGCTCTGTGTTTACGTGTAAAAACACCACAGCCAAGTTTAGTGTGCACAATAGTGGAATATCTTATCATCGGTAAGTACACTCCGCTCCCCGCACCTCGGCGACGCTAGTTTTCATACAAGCATTTGACAGTCCGGCGTCCATAGCTTTTATATCGTTCTAGCCTTCCCCCTACCTCAACCCCCCCTCTGCAAAGCCACCGCCAGTATGAATAAAATTATTTAAAATAATTTAAAATCCTAAAATCTAATTTTGAAATCAATCCATAACAAAAACGCTGAAACACGTAATTCTTTATTTCATATCAAAAGCCTAAATATGAATTATCATATCCCTAACTTGAGAAGTTATGGGTTCCCCATACAAACTTTCATCCCCTATTTCATCCCCTTAAGGGTTGTTTTTTTAAACAAAAGGTAGCCTATGTCCTTCCTCAGGATGCAATTAATCTCCGTACAAAATTTTATAAAATCTAATTTTGAAATCATCCCCTATTTTGATTTAAGGGTTGATTTAGCAAAAACGCTGAAACACGTAATTCTTTATTTCATACCAAAAGCCTAAATATAGATTGTCATATCCCTAACTTGAGAAATGCTGGGTTCCCCTTACAAAATTTCTTTCCCTATTTCACCCTCTTAAGGGTTGTTTTTTGAGACAAAACGTAGCCTATGTCCTTCATCAGGATGCAATTCATCTCCGTACAAAATTTTATAAAATCCTTAAATATAATTTTGAAATCATCCCCTATTTTAATTTAAGGGTTGATTTAGCAAAAACGCTGAAACACGTAATTCTTTATTTTATACCAAAAGCCTAAATATGAATTGTCATATCCCTAACTTGATAAATTTTGGGTTCCCCGTACAAACTTTCATCCCCTATTAGACCCCCTTAAGGGTTGTTTTTTGAGGCAAAAGGTAGCCTATGTCCTTCCTCAGGATGCAATTCATCTCCGTACAAAATTTTATAAAATCCTAAAATATAATTTTGAAATCACCCCTATTTTAATTTAAGGGTTGATTTAACAAAAACGCTGAAACACGTAATTCTTTATTTCATACCAAAAGCCTAAATACGAATTGTCATATCCCTAACCTGAGAAATGCTAGGTGCCCCATACAAACTTTCATCCCCTATTTCACCCCCTTCCCTTAAGGGTTGTTTTTTGAGACAAAAGGTAGCCTATGTCCTTCCTCAGGATCCAATTCATCTCCGTGCAATATTTTATCGAAATCTGTTCAGCGGTTTAGGCGTGAAAAGGTAACAGACAGACAGAGTTACTTTCGAAAAAAAAATAAAGTGGGGAACTCAGCTTGCAATGGCTTCACCGAACATATCCGGGCCCATCGGCAGTAGAGGCGGGTGTTAATCGAGGTCGGGACTAGCGAGTGGCCACTCTAAATTTCCCGCGCATGCTTCACGTTTCGGCTCGCATCAAGCCCTCGTCGTCGCGGGGAAATCACCAGTCCCGCTCTCGACCTCCCTCTCTCTACCTATCCATATTCTGTAGGATACTTCCAGTGACGTTTTCGAAGCTCTCTCCATATATGAGCTTAGCGTCGATCGTGGCAGCCCTAGATTCTTGGAGAAACTTATAATATTAGTATGGAGTATGGATATATTTTTTTTTACAAACAAAATATTATTATTGCATTCTATTCGATTTCTCTAGCAGTGAATTGGCCTCCTGAAGCATCGAGATACAAATTGCGGGCCATTCTGCAAATACCTACAATCCGCTCAACTTGTGCATTATTGGCCAAGTTCGTAAACTTCCGGAGCTGCATCGGCGGTTATTTCCGAGTTCTCATTGGTGCCATTTGGTTAAAGTTGAGCGTTCGTGAAATATTGCAGACTGTCGTGAGGCAGATTGGAGTTTGCATTTTGGAACGAACTATTAAGGGCTGCAGTAAAATGTTTTGTAATCAAAATGGGTTATGTACATATTATTAAAATAATTTATAAAATATCATAACTTGTATCTCACTGATTTCAGAAAGTCAGTCAGCGATCAAATGTTCACCGCTGGACATAAGCATCTACAATTTTTCTCCAGTCCCGGCTTTCAGCGGCGCAGAACCTCTGATTGCCTTCGACCTATGTAGGTAATAATTAAAAAGATGTTTTATTGAAAAAAAAAAAATTATAATATAAGAGAACACAATTAACTTAGGTATCCCAATATAAATTCAAGATGAATAGTATTTATTGCAAAATTATTACTTTATTGACAAAATTATAAATCATTGACCTAAGTAACACTTTGTTGTATTTATTTCTATCGTGTAAATATGCCAAGGACAAGATGCCGTGCATAAGGGGGACAGGGTAGCCACCTCTCACCTTGGCACGTTCCTTCGGCCGAGTCGTGTAGCAGGTGGGTCTTCGTGCCTTACTTGCTGCTTGATAGTTGTCTTGTCCTAATACTTTGCTAAATGTGGTGGTCGGTGCTGTGCTGTAACTTACAAGAGTACTAGCAGCATAACACCGATTACTCTGCTTACGCCGATTTTCGGGCTACAGCGTGTGGTATATGTATGTACGTAGTTAAACATAATTTTGTATGATTTTTACCCACTGAGATCTCAATGCTTTTACCTATAGTCGTATCAATCATCAATATTATATAATTATACAAGCTGTGCCCGCGGCTCCGCCCGCTCTCATATTTCACTTCACTGCTAACCTCATAAGCCATTTAGCGTGATAGTAAGTAGCCTGTAGTTGATGGGAAGAATCAAGCTATCCGTAGATTTTTTTTTATTAAAATCGGTTCAGTGGTTCTCGAGTTATAAGCGGACAGACAGATATACACTCAGACACTCAGACAATCAGACACTCAGACAGAAAGCAGACGTTGGATTTTATTATAGGTAAGGATATAGGTATATACTAATAATAAATCTGTAATGATTAATCATGGAATAAGTTACTTTGTTTTATAAGATATTGCGTTTGTGGACTCTATGTATGATACTAAAACTAAATTGACGATTTTTAGAAATCTTTTCAGTATGCATGTATGTATGTATGTTCTTCCATAACTCTTAAACTGATCATCCGAATTCGATGAAACTTAGTACAAGCACATTTAACTATACGGGACACAACTATACGATTCACTTCCGGTTACGCTAAGATGTGGCTCTCATACAAACCGAATTGTTCCGCGCGCCGAAATAAAGGTGCAGTTAGCGGGCTTACTTACTTTCTTCTTTTTAAATACGAATTTCACGCGAGCGAAGCCGCGGGCAAAAGCTGGTTGTTAATAAATTCTATTTGTACATCTTTTCACAAAATAAAATAAATTAAAGTTTAAGCAATTCGGGCGAGTTCAAAGAACTCGAGTGAGCGAGAGTCGGCATTCCCTCCGGCCATCGCAGGATAAGCTCAGATTTATAAATTTACCTAAATAACAAATGATACCTACTGTTCTGTTTTTTGTTTTTAATCCACGGGATCATCGGGGCTGAAACTTTTAACTGATTTCGAAACAATTCGAAACTTGTTCATTTACAGTTTTTTTTAATGTAATCCGGTATGGATGGATGAGTCGGAGGGGCTAAAGCGCATGCTCCGACCAGCCAATATCACCTCCGAGGAGGTAAGTGCCATACCGGAGACTTCCCTGGATTGCTGGCTATACTGGACTAGAGGAGAACACAACTGAGGCTGCTATGCGGCCATCTTAAATCCAGTACGGCGGTACCAACCCAGTCGGTTCACCTAGTAAGGGGCAAGGGTACCTAGTAGGTCCCTTACCTACAGTTTTACACCGGTTCCGAACGGTGAAGCATCAGGTGTAGGTATGCACGTAAATTTTTTCGTCAGAAAAAACTCATTGGTACACGCCGACCGGATTAGAACCCAGGACCTCTCACATGAGAAGCCGATGCCCAAACCACTCGACCACCCACCGCTTTTTCATTCTTCACAATGTCTCTTTAACTTTCGTATAAGTTTTATTGATCTTTAATTTATTTTTTGTGTCTTTCCAATGACTGCACAATAAATGTATAATTTATAGTTATAGGAAATTACAAGGGATTATAAACAATTCGATTATTAGTGTTTGCTACTACAACTCAGTAGCTCGCTTACATATCAAGTGTTTTTCTATAATCGAAAATGTGAGTGAGATTAAAAAAAATCTGTTCTATGTCATTCATAGGACAACATATTTTCCACAACATCCGTGATGTCAGCCCATAACACCTTGGTGAACTAGGTGCCATGTCAGTGTTTCCCTTCGATCGTGCCGGCTACACTGAACTGGACCGAAAACTTCAACCGAACTTTTACAACTCGGGCGGATTAAACCCACACCATCTAGTAAGGTAAAAAGGAAAGGGACCTACAGTTTTTCGTGGAATCCGAACCGCGGTCATCATCCAACGGTCGATCGGTCACCCATTCAAGTTCTGACCGCACCTAGGTGTGCTTATGATCATGATCGATAGTCGACCGACTGCACCACTGAGCTACCGAGGCTGACGATAGGCGTATAGTGGAACGCTAAAATACTCGTATATTTGGTGATAAAATCCAACCTTACTTACATTTGACCTATAGCGGTTCAAGAGCTGTCTACACCTCGTGTGTCGACACTTTGACCTTGTAACAAGTTAAGTACGTAGTCTTGTATCAAGTAACACTGGTAAGGTTTTACCCGAGCTTCACCGCAATTCAGTGCGTACGCAGTGATACATTGCCTACCACTGTCACACAAGCGTGTTTTTGGCGCTGAACAAGAAGAGGGGCATGAATAGGCGACTGTCAGGCCGGCATGGCTTTAGCAACCCGCGCATACGACCGAACGTCCATTGGCGTAATTAATTAGACATGCTATGTGTGGCTCAGCGCCATATGACGCGCTTTCATTAAAAAAAATCCGTCCGTCTGTAACAGAGGTTTTCTCGAAAACTAAGTACCTAACATCATAGTTTAAAGTTTAACCTAACCAGTCTGTTTAAACTTTAAACATATTGGTTAACCGTCTTCATACAAGCGCACCGATTTCGCACTCACACAAGCGCGCTAGCGCACGCTGTCCGTACACAACCACTACTTACATTCTCACTTCCCTCGCTTGTAGTCAGTGATATGGCTTTCACAAATATTCTTCTAACACATCCTAAACTACAGTGCAGTCTCTCTCTCTCTCTCTCCTCCCCCCCCCCCCCCCCCCCCCCTCTCTCTGTCTCTCTCTCTACATAAACAATCCAGTGGGGCACGCAACCATATCACATAAAAACTGTTGTACAGGGGGCTATAATGGGGCCATTTCTTTTATGGAACCTTATACATTGTTCACTAAATCACCTACTACACTCGTGATGTCAGCTGCCCGTACAACCGTCGTGACCTAGGTGCCATGACAGTGCTACCCTTTGATCCTACCGGCTAGATACACAACACTGGACTGAAAAGACGAACTATTTACATAGCTTCAACCGACCTTTAGTGCGATAAGATACGATCCTGCGTAAAATACGCGCCCGTGTGTGTATGCGTTGGAGACTCGCCCCGTGGGATTAAGACTAGATTGTAAATAATAAACGGCTCCATTAACGCGCGAGCTGCCTCAATTAAGGTATATTATATCTCGGATTAACCTGCGTGTTCCATTCGTTCTTGTTATCATCATAGAGAGGCTCTGTCTGGGCGTGGCTCTATATCCCGTTTAGAGGTTAGGTCGTTTCGGTTGTGGCATTTTGGCATCCATCTGTTAAAATTAATACGTTGTAGTATTGGGCATATTGGGACAAGTTTTCGAGGAGGTGAAAAGCCCACAAAGACGAAAAATAACAAATATATTGTACATAGATCTCACGTCACACCATCATCATTTTATTGGTAACATACATATATTGTATTGGTAATATTGTCGTTGGCATCTGCCAATACTCAATGCCACTTCTTATATTTTAAAAGTTTAACTAATCGTTTATTTTAATTTAAAAATACAAAATACGCTTTACCAAGAAATAAAAATAAAATAATAATAATATAAATAACTAAATAAACTTTTACAGAAAACCCCCGAAGACGCCACACGAGCACGTTGCCTCATCGCACGGAAAGGTCGCGGTCGGAAAGGTGCTCATGACTGTCATGACACTAGACGAATTCTCCGTTACAATGGCACTTGTTATATTCATTTCTGCCAATGATTAACTTCAGATTTAATAGAATCAGTAAATAATAAATAATTAATTAAAGGTTAACGTTTAAATATTAAATAGGTACATATACTTACGTGTTTAGAAAGCAATGCCAACAATATGCCAAACACTAACCTCTGTCTATGGCTCTCGAGGAGTAAATAACTTCAGTGTCTGAATAATCGTGTCAGAAGTAAATCATGTTTTTCAGAAACTCAACCTCGTTTGTTTGTGACCTTCAGTCTTCGCTTCATACGCTTCGCTTCGCGTCGGTCGAAACGGCTATGTAAATAGTTTGGATTTTCCCTCCAGTTCATGCACCTAGTTCACCCGGTGTTATGGGCTGACATCACGGATGTTGTAGGTGATGTAGCCAACCGTGTGAGGTTCCATAAAAAAAAAGTACAGCGCCGTGGCACATGAATATCCTTTGTGTCTGCTTACCTCATTGTTAGACAAACTTGACGTTCTGCCTAAACGCTTTTTTCACTCAAAACAATGAGTATAGCGTTTACTTGCTTTCAGTGTGGTATGTTTTCCATATGAAGCGCGACTTGTCTATCAAACGCCCTTGGCTTCCGGCCAACAAATCGGTTGCCACAAATTGTCTGGAATAAATTCCATCGATAAAGAGGCTCGTCCTAGGCTGCTTTCGAATTCTAGCCTCAGCATGTATGGTGATATTACAGTCGCATCTGCGGTTGTCATAACTACATTGTCGGTACCATGCCTATTGCGTACGTACCGATTGTAAGTAAAAGAAAGATTTTCTTTATGTTTCTTTTTTGTTAGGTTTGTTTATGTAGTCTATCGTGATTGGCTACATCACATACTGCACCGGTGATGTGAAGGTTGTCTGCTCCCATTTTGTGTTTCAGAAGTGTTACGAACTCCAGCATGTATGAAAAGATGAACATTCAAAATTAGAATTACATGACAGACAATAACGTGTGAAAAATGAACAAAATGGAGTTCAAATAATTTATTTATCAAAAAACTATATTTTACTTCAGTAGATAATAAAGTGGTCCTTCGAACCGAAACTCCATAGATGCTGTGACGACTGCCTGCGTGGCTGCACGAACTATGTTCTAATTCAATAGCAGGTAAGCTTGCAGCATATCGAAGATGTGTCGCCGTGCAAGATGTGTCTGGGGGCCAAAATGTGTCTGCCGGCAAAATGTGTCTCCCGGCCAAGATGTGTCTGCCGGCCAAGACGTGTCTGCCGGCCAAGATGTGTCTGGCGGCCAAGATGTGTCTGACGGCCAAGATGTGTCTGACTGCCAAGATGCGTCTGACGGCCAAAATGTGTCTGCCAGCCAAGATGTGGCTGGGGGCCAAAATGTGTCTGGGGGCCAAGATGTGTCTGCCGGCCAAGATGTGTCTGGGGGTGAGATGTGTTTGCCTGGTACAAAGTGTATTTGCACCATACGCACACTTCTCATATAAAATTATAATATTTGTTTTCTCTTATCTAAAATATTTTCGAATTTTGGATTCACACGGTTCATACACGTGCAAATAATTCCCTTGGCGACAGGATTCTGTAATCTGATACTCTTGGCAATAAATGTCGTCTATAACAAAAATTATGGACCCTTTTCAGAAATGGGCTAATTTTGAGTGTTATTTCTTAAAATCTCACAATCTCAAAAAAATAACAGTATAAAAACCCTTCGAATTTCAAAATGGCTGTTTAGGACTTGATGCAAAAAATAAATAAACACGGAACATGGCGTTAGTTAGGGGTGTGGCCTACAGATATTCTACCAATTAGGGAAATGAACTGTTGCGGCCATTTTGCAAGGAAAGAAGGAGGTGTGCTCCTCAGGAGTCAGTCAGGATCGGGCAGTAGAATTGATCGGTTGTCTTCGGACAGTCAGGATCGCGCGGGAGAATTGATCGGATGTCTTCGTGGAGTCGGGATCGCGCAGGAAAATCGATCGGTTGTGTTCGGGCGGATAACTCGTGCAATGTCGGAATAATCTTTGATATCGCGCTTTGCAGTTCGATGAGTTGAGGCCCGTTCTCCTCTAACTGTGTTACTCGCGAAGGAGTGGACCTTTTATAGAAGTGATGGTTAAGTGTGTGAGGCTGTGTGCAGACATCACAGGAGCGGTTGCCTGGCAGGATCGTGTGAGCTGGGAGCGGAACGAAAGGAGTTTGTCAGCTAAGTTGCATGTTTTAAGTAAAAATATTCCATCAAGACTCATCACTTCCGAGGATCGCGATTGCGTGCGGTTTTCCACCGAAGCGTCAATTTATTTCGGCGGCCGATTTATTAATCCGCGAACGTAAAACAATTACTCGGTTGCGTACTATTGTTCTCAACGCGTTACCAAACTTAGCAGCGAGGGACAGCGTGAACTTTGCTCAAAAACGGCGTGCGAAATTAGCTCAAAGCCATCGGCGGCCTAGACGTATGATTACAGGAACCACTGCAAATCATCTGGCTGAGTGTTTCACCGACTTCAAGGCGTCGCCGTGACGTGCGACATATATCACCAACATTGCTACGCAGCGGTAAAGGATACATCACCATCATTACCATGCAGCTGTAAAGAATTTCCACCATCGGAACGAGCTCAGGAATTTCTCACAACCAGCGTAAACACGACAGGTCGTAGTGAAAGATAGCACTGTATTCTTTGTTATCTCTAACTCACCTGGAAAGTGTATCACGCAAAGGAGAACCCATTTACATTAAATGCATGGTTTAGGTTTAAGTATAATAAGCTAAAATAGAAGGTCTGTCGATTCGGAAGATGTTTTAAACCTACTTGAGGGGAATTAACTGCGACTTTTACGTAAAGGAGAGTGCTGTGCGCCCTGTTCTCACTTGGTAGCATTGTCATTTCCTGGAGGTCGTTCTAGGTTGATTTTCTACGAGGAAAGTTGAAGGACTGAATTCCTTTGAGTCGATCGCCTACAATTAGATTAAGCGTATTAGATTAGCTCTAAGTAATAGATTAACATAGGTTTAATGGTATGCGCATGATAGGTTAGGCACCAAACATTCAAGCTGAACGTCCCCGTCGTGATTGGTGGGCAATGTGGAGTTTGAACGACTAGATTTGATTATAAATCAAATCTGACGCAAAGAGAATAAACAATCTGAAAGCATATAAAGAATAACTTAGTCAAATTTCATAGCGAATCGGCGAGGTAACAAACTAATAATTTTGCATGTTAGAAATAGAAAAGAGCATAATGTCTCAAATGATGCCGTGAGCCGAGATGAGTAAAAAATAGGCGTGTCTTACAAATTAATTAATAAAGCACACCTAGACTCATTTAAAGAACCGAGGTTACTACATATCACATACCGTATGGGTCAAACTTAAATCGAATTGGTTTTATAAATTCAAATGCTTCAGATTGTTCAAAATATTGTGTCAGATTTGATAAGAGTCCAAAACAGCTGTAGTTCGTTTACCAATACTAGGGACGAGTGCGAACGTTTTGTTCTCCAAACAATAGAGTCGCCGCATGCCTGGCAGATACCCTTTTTTTCTGTGAGTCGAGGCCGGCGGTGCAAGCTAACATCGGTTGCCCACGGTCATAAAATTATTGTTAATCTCAACTTTCTGTTTCAGCTGTTCTTGTCAATTACACTTTCATTATCGCTCTTTAAAATGTCGTAAAACAGTATAACACGCGTAAGAAGGGATTCGGTCTAAAATTTGTCTAAAACGAAAAGGAAAATAATAATACATATCGGCCTCTCCGAACAGAATAGGTAATATTTTTGATAACGAATCAACTGTGGATTTGTTTACAAACAAACGTGTTAGTCGAGCGCATGAGCTTTTCTTCGCATGAACAAAAGAACCCGCATGTTGTCCGGCCGATAATTTTTTGTGCTATCGCTGGTTCAAGCCGACGCAACGGAAGCCTTATCAGCTGATCACTATTGTTTGATTAATTTCACTCTCTGTTTCAGTATGCGTGTTTAATTCACTATCTCTCTTTAAAAGGTTCATAAGATAAACTAATACGCGCAAGACTAAATTCGGCCTAAAATCGCCTTAAACCAAAGATAAATTTCTAAATCTCCAAACGTACTCTTATATATTCAAAACTTACAGCGTAGGCATAAATAAATCATGACGCATTTAATCTTAATCATCTACAAAAAACAAAATATTCAACTAGCATAGCAATGGCATCTCTGCAGTTCAAACGTTATCTCTAAACAAAATAATGATTTGCTGATAATAATATTGAACTAAAACATCGACAAAATAAATACGGGCTGGATGAATTCCGTTAGAAGTATCTTGGTTGCGCCATAGAAACAATGTAAGGGTAGCTTCAGTTGCATCGCGTCATTATATGCTAGTCATAGTAACAGATGGGTTAGGGGTTGGTTTTTTCTGCCATATATGTCGTCGTTGTTCCAAGGTTAAAGGAGATCTTTATTCTTATCTAGGTAAATACACTACTCGGTTGGTCCGTTAAGTTCACTTTATTATCAGCTGATCGGTGTTCTAGTAAGTTTCATTTGTTTCTGCCGTTTGTGACTATCACAATAGATTAGCGCTGTTTTATAGGTTAAATCCTATGTGTTGTATCAAATGGTTGTGTGTATGTTTATTGGTTATTAATCATTCATATGGCAGTAAGACTGCATCAAACTCGTCGCAAATTGTTCTATTCTATTTGTATTGTATTGTATTTACTCGTGATCAATCTAAAGGGAAAATGGACCTGCTCATTGAAATTGTTTCATAGTCATAGGCCCAATTCTCAGTGACGTACAAGCTGGTGTCTTTAAACCTTAATGTAATTAGACAATTCGCGCAATTATTAGTTATTTATTTTCAAAACGCTATTATTTACATAATTTATCCACAATGTATAGTCAAACATGGACATAACATCCATTAGTGATGGGTTCGAATCCCTATTTCTTATTATCTGGTGGTGCTGGAACCTTGCATTCGTAATATTAGATAATTAGGGCACGGTTAGGCGGATGATATAATTTCTCTATCGTTTTTATGTGTGTAGGCACAGGAGACAGACACTGGAGTCTGGACTAAAGGAGGCTGACAGAGGAATATATTCCAAGGTCTCTAGTACACTCAAGATTAAAAATATTCGACTTCGTCGCAACGTAAGATAGCACGGAATCCTAATTCCAATTAGAATTCGATTACAGTAGTTGGAATAGTCATGTCGGCAACGTTTTTTTTTTTGGTATAATTGAGTTTAGTTTATGCGATATGCTGTGGGTGTCTGAATCCATAGTACTGTCTTTTACTCTGGCGGTGCCATAACGGAGACTTGTCTCTGTATTTTGACTATACTGGGCTAATGGAAAACTCAATGTACCATGCGACCATCTCTTTCTGGTTGGCAAAGCAATGTTATACTTGGCCGCGAATAAAAGTTGAGTAAGTAAAGGTTTGGGGAAGCATCTGTCTACAGTTTAATCAGTATATTATGCTGAGTGGCTTAGGGGAAACTGAAATAAAACTTTTACGTTCTAGTATTGCGTGGATCATACACGGTAGTACCTAACTCCTTGTAAGTAGATCCTGTAAATAGATAAATAAATTCATTATACGCAGAAAAGGTTGTGGTGATGTTTATATATACCTTTTTCTCTCTCTCTTTCCAATTTATGCATGATGTTATTCAATATTTGTTTTCGTCAAATACGTACATCAAATTTTTTTCGAGGTTATTTAATTTCTAAGAGACGAGCGGTGCGAACACATGGGGAGGTTATTCAGTCAGCAGATATTTTCTTGCTCTGAGAAGCTTTCGAAGCAATCACGGGGCGGGCAAAATCGAGGATTTGCGATCGTCGATAGCGAGTGATGGTTTCCTTCGTCCTTCTGCAGATAGGGGTGTTGCAGTAGTATAGTCATTGTGCTTATTATGTTATTAAGATTTTTTCCCTCGAAATACATTCGAATGTATTTCGCCATCTAAAATCTGGCGGTGCTCTGAGATGTGTTTGCCTGGTACAAAGTGTATTTGCACCATACGCACACTTCTCATATAAAATTATAATATTAATTTTATTATTTTATAGTACATAATATCTTAATTTAGACAATTACATTATTAATATTAGATAACAAATATAAACTAAAACTACCTAAATTAAAATTACCTAAACTTAAAACAAACAACATAAAAACTAAAACTACCTAAATTAAAATTACCTAAAACTATAAAAGAAATAATAATAAATAAATATATAAAAACCTTAACGGGAAATCCCCGAAGATGCTACACGAGCACCTTGCCGACAGCAACTAAAAGTAAAAAATCTCGTCCATCGCTGCCGCTGTATTATAATATTTGTTTTCTCTTATCTAAAATATTTTCGAATTTTGGATTCACACGGTTCATACACGTGCAAATAATTCCCTTGGCGACAGGATTCTGTAATCTGATACTCTTGGCAATAAATGTCGTCTATAACAAAAATTATGGACCCTTTTCAGAAATGGGCTAATTTTGAGTGTTATTTCTTAAAATCTCACAATCTCAAAAAAATAACAGTATAAAAACCCTTCGAATTTCAAAATGGCTGTTTAGGACTTGATGCAAAAAATAAATAAACACGGAACATGGCGTTAGTTAGGGGTGCGGCCTACAGATATTCTACCAATTAGGGAAATGAACTGTTGCGGCCATTTTGCAAGGAAAGAAGGAGGTGTGCTCCTCAGGAGTCAGTCAGGATCGGGCAGTAGAATTGATCGGTTGTCTTCGGACAGTCAGGATCGCGCGGGAGAATTGATCGGATGTCTTCGTGGAGTCGGGATCGCGCAGGAAAATCGATCGGTTGTGTTCGGGCGGATAACTCGTGCAATGTCGGAATAATCTTTGATATCGCGCTTTGCAGTTCGATGAGTTGAGGCCCGTTCTCCTCTAACTGTGTTACTCGCGAAGGAGTGGACCTTTTATAGAAGTGATGGTTAAGTATGTGAGGCTGTGTGCAGACATCACAGGAGCGGTTGCCTGGCAGGATCGTGTGAGCTGGGAGCGGAACGAAAGGAGTTTGTCAGCTAAGTTGCATGTTTTAAGTAAAAATATTCCATCAAGACTCATCACTTCCGAGGATCGCGATTGCGTGCGGTTTTCCACCGAAGCGTCAATTTATTTCGGCGGCCGATTTATTAATCCGCGAACGTAAAACAATTACTCGGTTGCGTACTATTGTTCTCAACGCGTTACCAAACTTAGCAGCGAGGGACAGCGTGAACTTTGCTCAAAAACGGCGTGCGAAATTAGCTCAAAGCCATCGGCGGCCTAGACGTATGATTACAGGAACCACTGCAAATCATCTGGCTGAGTGTTTCACCGACTTCAAGGCGTCGCCGTGACGTGCGACATATATCACCAACATTGCTACGCAGCGGTAAAGGATACATCACCATCATTACCAGGCAGCTTGTTATCTCTAACTCACCTGGAAAGTGTATCACGCAAAGGAGAACCCATTTACATTAAATGCATGGTTTAGGTTTAAGTATAATAAGCTAAAATAGAAGGTCTGTCGATTCGGAAGATGTTTTAAACCTACTTGAGGGGAATTAACTGCGACTTTTACGTAAAGGGGAGTGCTGTGCGCCCTGTTCTCACTTGGTAGCATTGTCATTTCCTGGAGGTCGTTCTAGGTTGATTTTCTACGAGGAAAGTTGAAGGACTGAATTCCTTTGAGTCGATCGCCTACAATTAGATTAAGCGTATTAGATTAGCTCTAAGTAATAGATTAACATAGGTTTAATGGTATGCGCATGATAGGTTAGGCACCAAACATTCAAGCTGAACGTCCCCGTCGTGATTGGTGGGCAATGTGGAGTTTGAACGACTAGATTTGATTATAAATCAAATCTGACGCAAAGAGAATAAACAATCTGAAAGCATATAAAGAATAACTTAGTCAAATTTCATAGCGAATCGGCGAGGTAACAAACTAATAATTTTGCATGTTAGAAATAGAAAAGAGCATAATGCCTCAGGGGCCAAAATGTATCTGCGGGCCAAGATGTGTCTGCCGACTAAAATGTGTCTGCCGGCCAAGATGTGTCCGCCGGCAAAGATGTGTCTGCCGGTCAAGATGTGTCTGCCCACCAAAATGTGTCTGCCGGCCAGGATGTGTCTGCCGGCCAAGATGTGTCTGCCGACCAAGAGATGTGTCTGCCGGCCAAGATGTGTCTGCCGGCCAAGATGTATCTGCCGGCCAAGATGTCTCTGGGGGCCAAAATGTGTCTGCCGGCCAAGATGTGTCTGCCGGTAAAGATGTGTCTGCCGGCCAAGATGTGTCTGGGGGCCAAAATGTGTCTGCCGGCCAAAATGTGTCTGCCGGCCAGGATGTGTCATGGCGGAGCGTGGGGGGGGCACGCTCCGCCCCCCTCCCCGTTGCGAGACGACGAACGTCGCGGTCTTGCGCACGCATACAATGGAGGGTGGGTGGCCAGTCAGTCAGTGTCAGTTGATTGTATAATAGTGGAAGAGAATACTAGAATACAAAGAAGAAGAGAAAATGTCTATGCGTCCACATATTTGAAATTATTTTTTCGCTTCATCCACGAAATGCTCCTTTTATCCACTTAATTTTTTGGGCATGACCTATAAAAAAATGTCTTTTAAAATATTCGCCCTAAGTAAACTCAAAATTGTTAATAACCAAAGCATCAGCCCTTACGAAGGCGTCCTTTTCAACGGCGGGTCTTATCCTGAATTTTGAAGCTCTGGAAAGGGATTGTAACAGTAACAGTTAAAGCTAACAGACCGTGACCATTGTGCGCGGACGGTCAACCGAAAAAGCGAATGAGGGGCAAGTGCGGATTTATCGGGGGCGGACGAAAGAGACTCCCCATTCCTCAAGTTCGTATTCGAGATAGCAATCCGCCGTCCCCCTTTCCCCCTCCGCACAACGCGCACTGGACAGGGATTGCATCCCTATACGCCGGACTTACCACGGATGAGTACAAATCGGTTCTGAAGATCTTTCGTCCACAGAACTGGTAAACTATGGAACGCTCTCCCTGCACATATATTCCCCCCCAAGTATAGTCTCGGGTCCTTCAAGAGAGATGTGAATAGGCACCTGTCAGGGCGGCATGGTATTTGCAACCCCCGTGTAGGACCGAATGTCCATGGGCGTCGTTAGACACCTTATGGGTGCCACGGAGCCACATGTCGCGATTTCTATAAAAAAAATGTTTCTCTCCACGGTTCGGGTTCCATTAAAACTGTCACGTCCCTTACTAGGAAAGGTTGTCTAACTGTCTCAAAAGCATCTCCAGATAATGGGCCAGATAAGTGGCGATCTACTGTGCGCTCAATGTGGAGAGGCAGAAACCAGTGCTCGTTTCGCCGATCAGCGCACCATGTATGCAGGACCGAGATGGAAGACACGGGGAAAGAACTTTGTCAGCCTCGGTAGCTCAGTGGTGGGGTCGGTCGACTGCTGTTAGGCACCACTGGACGCGGTCAGTACTTGGATGGGTGACCGTTCGCCCGTTGGAGGCTGACCGTGGTTCAGATTCCACTTAAAACTGTAGGTCCCTTCTCTAACCTTCTCTTCTTATACCTTACTTTGTGGTAGGGTTCATCCCGCCCGGGTAACCCGGGCGGGGTCAACCCGGGGTTGATACCACCGCACTGAATGAAACGTCGGTAGAAACGGCTACGTAGATAATTAGTTTTTTCCGTCCAGATTAGTGTAGCTGACATGAAATGAAGGGAAGCACTGACATAGCACCTAGTTCACCAAGGTGTTATGGGCTGACATAACGGATGTTGTAGGTGTATCTAAGTAGCCTTTTCATTTTAAAAAAGAATTTCAAAGGGGGGTTGGGGGTTGGGGGGGGGGGGGGGGAGGCGGGGGCTATAGCCTACCTACTGTGAGGCCGGCATGATATTGGCCAAAGAGTTTGTATTACGTCACATACAAACTCTTTGGTATTGGCAATCCTCATTCGCCATAGCCACCTGCAGGTAGGTGGAGCGACGACGCCACACCTTCCGCGCTTCCTAAAAACGAAAAAAACCTTCTCTTCACCACTCACTAGGTTCTAGAACCTAGTGAGTGAATGAGTCCGCCCGTGCCGGGCGTGCGGCGTGCCGACTACGCAAAACATTTTTATCCGTATTCAGGCATGATGCTCGCGTTCACAGTTTTGTTCGCTGACTGTACTCGAAAAGAGAAGAAGTACAAAAGCACAATGGGGGGCGGGCTGTGGTGAAATGAAAACATAAATGCATTTTAGACGTACTTATCTTTATTTTATATCTTTATCTTACACTAGGAATGGCTTATTATTGATAAATTTTTTTAAATATACATTGCTCTTAAGTCAACGGAGACACTGAAAAAACATATTTTCTTTATTCATGTAATCTTAAAAGTTTGGAATAATTTTAACCGGTGAGTGTTATCTAATTAATCAACGTCCCACTGGTGATCTTCAAAGAAATAAAAAAAACGTAGAAACCCATTTTCAAATATACCTAAGTTTTTTTTTCAATCTTTCCATAGAATTATAATAAATACAATTAAGAGTACCTAACCATGTTTAATTTCATTTTAATATGTTACTTATAGTAATTTTTACATTTCCATGTCTTTAACAAAACCTTCAAAATTATACCTATTTATCTTAATTTTACACAAATCATTTGTATTTCAAAATCTTAATCTTTATTAATTTATAAGTAGATACGTCCTTATTTAGAGTGCCTCTCTTTAAAATTTTAAACTTCGCATAATTTTGCGTAATATGTCCGCCTTAATTTGCACAGATCGAGCTTATTTAATTATCACTATTAACTTTTACTTAGTATTTTTTTATGAAATACTTTAATTTTATACTAACCACAGTGGTCCGTACACGATGACTAGGTGCAGTAACTTTTTATAATAAAGTAAAATAATACAATCTGTTAATATTACCTTGAGTGGAATTATTTAACCGGTAAGAATGTACTTTTCCGACCAACAAAACAATATTTCTTCTACTTCTACTGTATATGTATGAACCAATTAGTCGGATAGTTTAAAATATATCCACCTATTAGTAATGCAGTGTGCGGCAGCATAACTTACCATTTTCAAAATTCAATAAAACCCATTTTATTAAGCAGATATGTTTTTTTTTTATAATATAGGTAGACAAAAATTATATCCTATAGTCAATACATTGAGTAAACCGAATTCTGGGCGTTTGTCATTCATTCATTACTCTTACCAGCATAGCGACGGTTAAGTTAGCCGTTTCTATGTTAGAAGTTAGCCGTATCTCGTTATCCGATCAACTACCCGTTGCTATGCTGGAAAGAGTAATGACAAACGCCAGAATTCGGTTTACCCAGTGTATTGACAATGGGGGGGGCGTCACCTACGGAATATGATTTTCAAAACCATGTAGAATCCAACTTTAGATATCTACCTCGTCGTAACTTCTGCCGAGCTGCAACCCCCCCGCTAGAACGTCCCGATGGAACACTCGCTATCCTTGCCAAGGAGAAGGCGAATATATTCGCTCGCCTTTTTGCTTCCAACTCGACCTTAGACGACCAAGGCGCTACCCCTCCGTCGTTACCTCAATGCGATAAATCGATGCGTGAGGTACGATTCCATAACAGGGCGGTCTTTAAAAGTCTACGTCAGTTGGACGCCTCCAAGAGTAGTGGTCCTGACGGCGTTCCTGCGCGTGTGCTTAAGATGTGTGCACTTGAATTGACACCTATCCTCACTCGTCTCTTTAGGCGCTCTTTTTCCTCCGGTATCGTGCCTGCTTGCTGGAGAAAGGCTGCGGTCCAACCAGTGCCCAAAAAAGGCAACTCTGCTGACCACAAAAACTATCGGCCTATTGCGATAACCTCTCTCCTCTGCAAGGTTATGGAGCGGGTTATTAACACCCAGCTTCTGACATATCTGGAAACTTGTAAACTCCTGGATGACAAGCAGTACGGTTTTCGTAAACAGCGATCATCAGGAGCTATTCTAGCATATGTCACGCATGTGTGGGCTGAGAGATTAGACAACTTTGGAGAGACGCTTGCAGTTGCCTTAGACATATCTAAGGCTTTTGATCGCGTTTGGCACCGTGGTCTCCTCAGCAAACTTCCGGCCTACGGTATTCCCTCATCCCTCTGCAATTGGATCGCCAGCTTCTTGGGGGACCGATCCATATTTGTAACCATTGACGGTGCAAAATCGGTAGATTTCCCAATAAACGCTGGCGTTCCACAGGGCTCGGTGCTGTCGCCTACATTATTCCTGGTATTTATTAACGACCTACTGTGCCTAGGTAACATTCACAGTTATGCAGACGACAGCACCGCCGACGAGGGTTACGCTAAAGACTGGACTGCTAGAGAGGTGCGCATTGATGATGCTCGGCGTCAAACAGTTAACAGAGTCGACGATGTTCTCGTTAAGGTAGCCTCCTGGGGCCGCGAGAACCTTGTTGATTTCAACGTCAGCAAAACTCAAGCATGCGCCTTCTCTACCAAGGCCGACCGGTTTCCCTTCCAAGCTACGTTCCAGGGTACGGCCATACCTAACAATGACAAATTGGACCTCCTGGGCGTGGAATTGACCAAGGATGTGGGTTTTAGGGGTTTCATAGAGTCCAAAGCCACACTTGCCTCTAGGAAATTGGGCGTCCTCTACCGCAGCAGACGGTTCTTCTCACCGGCGCAGCTCCTTATGCTATATAAAGCGCAAGTTCGCCCGGTGATGGAGTACTGTAGCCATCTGTGGAGTGGATGCCCTCTTTACTTATTGGCGTCCTTGGACTCTATCCAGCGCCGTGCTATCCGTCTAATTGGTGATCCCAAGCTCACGGAGAGACTCGAATCATTGGGCCACAGGCGAACAATCGGTTCTCTTAGCCTGTTCTATAGGTACTACCATGGACGTTGCTCTGATGAATTGGCTTCTCTCATCCCTCCAGCCCCCATCCGTCTCCGCCACACCCGCCGGACTCGCTCGGAACATCCATATGTTGTTGACACCCAACTACTAAGAACACATCGTTTTTCGAAATCTTTCCTGTGTCGAACGGCGAAAATATGGAACGGTCTTCCGGTGAGTGTGTTCCCCACCACCTATAACCTGGGAATCTTCAAAAGGCGTGTCAATAAATTAGACGACAACCTTTTTGTCCGCCTCATAGCCGGCATGGCGCCTCTCTGAGCGTGGTTTCGCGAGGAATGGTGTTATTGGCTGTGTCTGATCTTCCGTTGAAGTATTGGGCACAGACACCCGCGCCGGCTGCCTATAAAAAAAAAAAAAAAAAAAAACCTACATACATTACAAAAAAATTATAAAAAAAAATCTGCTTCATGAAAAAACGTTTTATTGAATTTTGAAAAGTAAGTTATCCTTTCACAACCGTTATTATTATACAGGCTGTTTCAGGATAGGCTTGAGAAACTTCAGGATTAGAAAGTACTCATTATTAGAAGAAAAAAATCCTTATCACTGAAATGTAAATTCCGTATTTTCTTTCATACAAAAATTTAAAATTGTAATAAAAATTCGATGGACAGTGAGTATGGGGAGATTTGGCAACACTGTTGTCTATGTCTAGGGAGGCAATGACCTAGTCCCCTTCCCTATTTCTTTTGATGTAATTCAAATTTAAGTGTTCGGAATTTACCTACACGCAGTTCAATTCTCCTAAGTAAGCATGTAAGTTCGTCACTTTATTTTTATTAATAAATGAAACTATTTTCACCAAAAAGTACTATAAAATGACCGAATCTGGGAAAAAGTTTCAGAGCTTTTCGTCTTCAAATATGAACTCCTTTCGAAACCTGAATTTACGAAACCCTATCCTGAAACGCCCTGTATAAGTAAGTCAATGTACTTTTCGATCCACATCGTACTTTTCAATTATATTCATATTTTAAAATTGACTTTGTCATTTATTCGACTTGTCATAATATGTGGACTAAAGACGATGTTTTATTTAGAACGACCACCACATTTTACATGTACAAAATTACTAGATTTTGTCCGCGGCTTCGCTTCGCCTGACATTTGCACACAGCTCGGGCCACCGATGATGTTAGCGTTATGATTTATAGCAGTGATTCGCAAACTGGGTGCCGCGGGACCCCGGGGTGCCGCGAACCTACGCCAGGGGTGCCGCGAAAAAGTGGACATTATTTGACCGAGCGAGCGCGAAGCGCGAGCGAAGCGTCTCCGTTTCAGCTTGGGCAAAAATGCGTACGTATGTCCGGATGTCCGGCTGTTTCTCAACAAGTTTTTGGTAATTTTTCAAAATCGCTGAGCCATGGGGGTCGAGGTGCGCCGGTGAACATTTATTCAGTTTTAAGCTATACAAAAACAGACTCGCGAGGTCTACAGCTCACAGAGCCACTCACTAGTAGTAAATAATTAAATTCAAAGTAAGTATAAAAGTAATGTACCTACCTACATACTTAATCGAAATAATAATGAAACATTTACATTTCGATGCGTAACTTTTACGCATCGCAAAATTGTGTTTTTTATTCCTTTCGAAAATATTACTTGATTTACATATTTGCATGCTTCGTTTATCACAGTTCAGATATGATGCCTATGAAAGACACCAACCGAATATTGAAGCGGTGTGCCGCACAATTTCTTGAACGGGTTAAGGGCGCCGTCAGCTAAAAAAGTTTGAGAACCACTGATTTATAGGCTAAAATCATCTTGAGAAGTGACAGAATGCATCCGTGAGAACCGTATGTAAATCGATAAAGTGGTTCTCGCGTTATAAGGATATTCATTTATAAGGATTATTATTATGGTGATCGTATCATCATGCTTACAACTCAATCGTCACTCGTTGAACAATCAATCGTTCAGCTAGTTGGCGGCATCGATGGTTGGCGGTACTAAATCAGATATGTTTTGAATTTTGAACGACCGGAGAATTTACGTACTGAAACCTGACATATCGTAATTCTAAATATCGTAATTACACTTGTACATTAAATGGCAGTTATATGGTTTGAATTTGGAACCGACACCGAACGAATTGTTCGTTGCTTTCTGCCATTCATACTCAATTTACGTCTACCATTGAAGAAATAAAAATTTTCCCTCGTATTGCTTATCTTGTAATTATTGTTACATTAATACAAATTGTAGCTGGGAGTACCAACTTTCGACAATACGTAGCGTGAGTTCCTCCTCCGTCATCGCTCGTGTACAGACTTCAGGCGGCACGTCTGCTCGGCTCGGCGGTCGCTTGCAAACTGCCCTCTCTTCTCTACTCTACTAGCAACCGCAGATTGCGACCACAATGCTCAGCAGCGCCACGGAGAAGGGATACTCGAGACGAAGTTGTCCGCCGTGTTGCATCGCCGCAGGGTGCTCACCTGGGGACAACAAACCTCTTTGAATATAAAAATAGTAAAGATCGTGTAAAGCTAATTAGAGGAGACATTTTGGAAAAACAACCAATGTCACTTTCGTCAAACTTTCCAGGAGAGAAAAAAAATTGTAAAATGGGCATACATGACATTATTTTAATTACTAATAGCTATATTTGTGTCAGTGGAGTTTGGTTGTTTTTCCCATAATCCACTTCGACATTGGTTGTTCTTCCAATACTACCCGGATTTATGTGGCTATAACCATGACACTGGTTGTTTTTTACTTAGTTTCGTTTTACCAACCGATAGTCCGACAGATAAGGAATTCATAGAGCGAAAAAAAAAATGATCGGCCAAAAATTTACATTGGTTGTTTTTCCAAATGACTCGAATCCTCTGTCAATACAAGAATTAACTATGGTCAAACTTAGAAATAAGTTTCGAAGGCGACTGCGTACATTGAAAAATTATCAAAGATGTACAAGATGTAAGGTGGCCGCATAGAAGCCTCGGCTGTATTCTCCTCTAATCCAGAGCCAGCAATTCGAAGGAAAGTCTCCGGTTGGTTCGTACCTTCTCGGAGGTGATATTGGCATGTGCTTTGGCCCCTCTGACTCAGCCGCCCATACCGGATTACATTAAAAAAAAACACTCTTATAAAATACACCGCAATACAATTAAATCTTAGACATCTTAGACATATTAGACACATATCCTATACACTGTAGAATGTAATATCGAATATAGAACATACTCCGTTCGGATGTTCAGTATCGTATGATTGAAAGCTCAACTGTTACGACGACGTCTATCCTTGGCGAGGATTTCATCGCCGACCGTTCGGGGCGTCGAGAAATGTGGAGTAAGCTTTCCGCTACGAATACCAAAACGAATAGAGTTCACATTTTAATTTCGAACGCGAGCTCTCCACATTTTGGATAAAACTTAACGTCTGGATCCACCTTACTGAATGAAAGTTGGTCGAAACCAATGATTTTGGAAGGATCTTTGGTCGAAACCAACCAACTCAATTCAGTAGTGGCTTACTGTATCAAAGGGAAGCGCAGGTACGCCTCGTAGATGTGTCAAAAGCAAGGACTGACGTCACCCACGGGTGAAACACAACACAATCGTAATAAGAATACTTTTTTCCTTTAGTTAGACAACATATTATTAATGGTGCGATCGGTCGACTGCCGTTCGTAAGCACATCTGGACGCGGTCAGAACTTCACTCATCCAAATTCTACCGTTCATCCGATTGAGGCTGACCGTGGTTCGGATTCCAAGTAAAACTGTAGGTCCCTTACCTTCTTACCTTACTAAGTGGTAGCCTTAATAAGTTTAGCCCGCCCGGGTTGATACCACCGCACTGAATGAAAGGTCGATCGAAGCGGCTATGTCATCATCAGAAGGCCTGGCGCGTCACAGTGTAATGCGCCTTATTTCCATTATGTTTTGTATGAAATTTTTATTAAACGCCAAGACGTCCACGTCGTCGTCGTGTCCGCGTCGGACGTCCTAGGACCGTGCCGAGATGAGAGGTAGCCAGCCTGTCGCCCTTTAGCACGACATCTCGTCCGTATAAGACCTTTTATGACATGCACGCGGAGAGAGGCATTGGGGCTTTTCTTTTTAATTACTGGCCCCCACACGGTATTTAAAAAAAAAAATGTATCGTCTCTATGCATTTCCATGTTGGCAGCTTTAGGTTCGAATCGAATAAGTTCGATGCCTGTACGTACGTTCCGGATTCACTATTTACGGCTTGCGGCCCGGCCCGCACACACTGTTAACTGCCGGACCGGCTCTTTAACTTCCACTTTACTGCTACTAGGTAGCCGATACTGCTGGCGCGAGTCTCCACTCTCAAGTCGATATTATGAAAATAGTGTCGCGGAGTTATTTTCGCACGAATTCCGTTACATTTTCACACTTTCGCGATGACAACACTATACCTTTGTTTTGACGTGAATTCGACGAACGTCTGACGCTTCACAACAAGGGGGGCATTCCAGAAAGTTGGCGACATAAAGTATGTACTTTCGAAGGCTCTGTGCTGCCAAACTATTACGATCAACAAACGTGAACGCTACCACGCCTTAAGACCCATCCGTCCGGCGACTACACAAAACCGTTAACTCGACCTCTTCCTCACCACCGATGACGTTACCACCATCTACCCAAGTGTGCTCTCGTGCTCAGAACAACTTGCGATAGCGTCAAAAGTACTCGCCCGGTTTTCACCAAATAAACTCTCACGGACAGATTCAGACTTAACATACATTTTAGCCCAAAAATATAACTCGAACTTTCATAATAACTTTCGTAGAACACGAAAGCACACAGGAACTTTCGTCGAATTAACGAAACCAAACAAATCCGGCGGTAGTAGCTCGCCTACTACACCTAACGAGATTTTTATAGAAAGCGTGTGGCATGGCATGACGTGTGATAGGTATGTGGCATCGTTCGATCCACCTACGAGCAGGTGCCTAACGATGCCCATGGACATTCTGTGAACGCCATGACGGCCTGACAGGAGCCTTATCACGCCGCTTTAGAAAAACCCCAAGCTTTACTTGATACGAAATAGATAGGCAAGGTATGCGCTCTATATTCTCCCGGTTTCGTTAGACCTACTTGTACAATTTGTAGAAATTCGTCACTTACGATTTCAAATTTTATACTTGTACAAGCTGTGCCCGCGGCTCCGCCCGCTCTCATATTTCACTTCACTGCTAACCTCATAAGCTATTTCGCGTGATAGTAAGTAGCCTATAGTTGATGGGAAGAATCAAGCTATCCGTAGAATTTTGTTTTATTAAAATCGGTTCAGTGGTTCTCGAGTTATAAGCGGACAGACAGACACTCAGACAGACAGAAAGCAGACATTGGATTGTATTATAGGTAAGGATAAGAAAGGATTGGTGTAAATTTTGTATGAAAAAGACATCGCCTGGTTTGTTATACGTGCACGCGTCACGTATTTTCGATTCTAGTTAAATTTTAGGATAGGGATAGGTACCGTGTGGGGCCGGTACTTTAAAAGAATAGCCCCACTGCATCTCTCCCCGTGTATGTCATAAAAGGCGACTAAGGGATATGACTCCCTTCTTATATTACTAGGTGGTAGGGTTTAACCCGCCCGGGTTGATACCACCGCACTGAATGAAAGGTCGGTCGAAACGGCTATGTAAATAGTTTGTGTTTTCCGTCCAGTTCAGTGTAGCCGGCACGACCGAAGGGAAGCACTGACGTGGCACCAAGTTCATCCGGTGTTATGGGCTGACATCACGGATGTTGTAGGTGATGTAGCCAACCGTGTCGGTTTCCATAAAAAAAAAATGGGTGCGGTAGTTCGTAAGCATAGTAATCGTAAGTGTTTTAACAGATTTTTACAAACAACGAAGGCACTGTGTCGCGAGGGTATTCATTTCCGCGACGGTATTAAGATAAATAAATGTAATCTCGACTCTCCTCGATTCATTTCCGAACTGTATGTACTTGGGCCCTTCCCGTGTGGAATGGCGGGTGGAGAAATGATATTTTTTTTTTGGAAGCGATCCTTAATCGTGTTTTATATACACAAGCTGGGATCAAACAGAAAATTGAATGACACGTCTTTTTTTTCACAAATCGTTTATGTAAGCATTCGGTGGACTCTTCACAAATTCTGAATCAACGAATTCATACCGGCCACCGGCCACATACATAACAGGCGGATCTTGTACGAAAGTTGCTAACACTCTCGTCACAGATTACTTAATAGTTACTTCGTAACAGATAAATTTGAAAATGCAATCTCTAAGAATGATTCCTTTAAGCGTATTTTTAATCGACTTACAAAAACTTTTTTTTAAGTATGTACAGCGATAATTCTTTACTACATGGACCGAGTCCGATTATTCCTTTTTATTAGAAAGGGGTTACTTTAAGGGTAGTCCCATATAAATTTGGTCAAGTTCTGATTATAGAATCCATGAGAAAATCATCAAACTCTTAAATTTGCTTAAGCACGTGCATGACAAATGGGCGAATAATTCTATACCACGCCAAACGATTTCGATGATTTTTTATGTTGGAAAAGAGGTACATCAGGGGTGGAAATAGGTTTTTAACTAAAAAGAGCTGAACATCATCAATCAATCAATACTAATAATAAATCTGTAAGGGATGGTAACGGAGTAAGGTACTTTGTTTTATGAGATACTGCATTTGTAGACTCTATGTATGATACTAAAACTAAATTGAAGATTTTTAGAAATCTTTTCTGTATGTATGTATATAATATACATACATACAGAAAAGATTTCTAAAAATCTTGAAATTGATGTATGGTCCTCCATAACTCTTAAACCGATCATCTCAATTCGATGAAACTTAGTACAAGCACATTTTACTATACGGGACACGGGATAGGCTAAATAAAATTCAGTTCCGGTTGCGAAGATGTGGCTCTCATAGAAACCGAATGGTTCCGAGCGCCGAAATAAAATTACAGTAGTGGGCTTACTTACTTTCTTCTTATTAAATACGAATTTCACGAGAGCGAAGCCGCGGGCATAAGCTAGTAATAAATTGAATTTTCTGTTTTACATACACTCTTCAATAAGCAAGATGATCTAGCCAGTATCCGACCCTAGCGTAAGGAAATACCACGGCTAAACTAAGAGAGCACATACCAGAGGTCTGCTCGCTAAGCCACTAGTTATATATGTAGTTCAACCACACTGTCGTCTTCGTCAGAATACCGTCACAAGTTCGACTTCTGCCAACTAACTGAATTAAATTACAGCGAGTTTCGCAGTTTCGCGACATTTACTGTACAACTTCACGGTTCGCAGACATATTTCCTTCGGTAACTCGCTATTTCACATAGAACATTCTGCTATTCTGGATATAATATCTCATCTCTATAATACAACTAGCCGAACCAAACAAACATTAAAATAACTACCATGAAAAGGGGCGTTTCCAAAAGTTCCCAGAACACTTGCGGCATTACCCGGCTGGATGGCAAGGCTTTCTTGCCCTTTGAATAAAGTAGTCCCTTGATTGCCGGACGCCAGTTACGTCCGCCAACAAAGAGCCAAGCCTCTTCAAGAAGCTTCTGGCCGACGGTATCGGCCGCAAACTCAAGGGCTCAACAACGTCCGGAGGAGGTTCCTCCGCTCACGGAGGAGGGACTCGAATCATTGCGCCACAGGCGAACAATCGGTTCCCTTAGCCTGTTTTATAGGTACTACCGTGGCCGGTGCTCTGATAATTCATCTCTCCTGCCCCCATCCGCCTCCGCCACACCCTCCGGACTCGCTCGGAACATCCATATGTTGTTGACACCCAACTTCTATGTACACATCGTTTTTCGAAATATTTCCTGTGTGGTTCGCCTCAGCCGGCATGTCGCCTCTCTAAGCGTGATTTCGCGAGGAGTGGTGTTATTGGCTGTGTGTGATCTTCCGTTGAAGTATTGAGCACAGAAACCCGCACTGTCTATAAAAAAATAAAAAGTCCGTCAAAATTACGGATCCTGCACACAGGACGTCGTCGTGGATAAGTCCACATGCGTTTTTTGTATTGTGTATTGTGTATTGCCGCAACTACGGACCGATGTAGCAATATTGCCGATCAAACCGAATTCTCGACGTCCGTCATGCCGGATCTCGAATGCCTGACGCCTTCATCCGAGTCCGAGACACAGACGATCGTATACACAGTAAATACATCGTGGTAAATACACAGGCCGCTTAGTCGGTCCGTCAAAGATTTAAACGGTCCGTCATGAAGGGCGAATGTCATCCTTCATGACCAATGTTCATGACCACCGGTTGATGACGGATGTAATGAACAAACGGTGTTATTCTACCGCCTAGTGAGCAAACAGCTTCTGTCCCAAAGAGGTGGGTTTAATGTTGTTCTGTCCCATCTGTCGGAGGAGGAGTTTTGCTTATTTTTTTATAATTGAACTAATACAGAAAAATAACTACATTATTTAAATTAATTCTTTAATCTTAATCCCCATATCAAATCTGAAACTTAAAAGAGTTTTGCTTGTTTTTTGTTTATTTTCGAACGAATACGGAGAAATATCTACTTTATTATATTAATTCTTTAATCTTTCTCCTATCAAATCTGAAACTCAAAAATTCATAATCTTCGCAACATCACTATTTATAGCCACTAGTGAGTTTCATAATCAGGTTTCACGGGTCTAGCTAGAGTATTGTAGATCAAACGATTCGGCCTTCGAGCTCGGCTAGGGGGCAGAACGAAAACGACCTTCAGCGTAATAAGGGCTTCTTCTCGATTACAAGTAGTTATAGTACTGCACACACTGTGCTGATTACCTACAAGGCTGCGTGAAGGCCTTCCAAACAATCCTTAAGGCCCTGTCAACCCGTATTCACCCGTACTCCTCCTTCAAGGCGCCGCTTTCGCTGGTTGGAGTAGGATGCAACACAATCAATCAATAAAAAATTTGGTTTTAATTTTTTTATTCCAAAACTACGGATCGAAACAAAAAAGTAAAAAGCTACGGATTTAGATATCTATATTCAACAATAAAAAAATTTTTTTCGCTGCTATCTGCGCAGTCAACGAATTTTAGGTCATAATTCGTAGAACATAGGGTAGATTAATGTCGCTCGCATCTTGGGTTCGCTTCGCGCATGTGCAGTGAATCAATTATCTACCCTATGGTCTACGTGTGATGACCTAAAATTCATTGACTGCGTAGCTCGAGCGGCATTGAAGTTTTGAGGGAACTGTACGCGCCGCGAATGTTCCCGGCGAGTACCTACGCTCCATAACTGAACTATTCACCGGACGCGCAACTATAAGGGGTTGTCATTTTATTGTAAGTAGGTATTCCAGTGCGAACAGAGACGCCAGAGAACAAAGCCTCGGCAATACCGAAGCAAATAGAGCGATGGTGGATCGCTTTTCCACAAATAGACGGCAGCGCAGCACCATTGAATGTAGAGAAACCTTTAGAGGGTTTGACAGGTGCATTTGGGAATTTTCGTGGTGACGATATTTTTATAAGACTTATTTTATAAGATAAGGTACAGCGTAGGGACGGTACTTAAAAAAAAATAGCCCCAATGCATCCCTCTCCATGCATGTCGTAAAAGGCGACTAAGGGATAAGGACAAGATGCCGTGCTAAAGGGTGACAGGTTCGCCACCTCTCACCTTGGCACGGTACTTCGTGCCTTACTTGCTGCTTGATCGATATAATCTTGTTCGAATACTTTGCGAAACGTGGAGGTCAGTGTTGTGCTGTAATTTACCAGAGTTCTTGCAGCACAACACCGATTACTCTGCTTACCCCGTATGTATGCATGTATGTATTTTATAAGATATTTATTTCTAAAAGACCAATTAATAATTTCATATTTAACACCGTTACATTACACAACTCCTTACAAATATCATGAATAGCTGTTGCCACTAATTTTTTTTTATGGAAACGCGGTCGCCCATCCATGTACTGACAGCGTCCAGGTGTGCTTATGATCACGACCGACAGTCGACCGACCGCACCAGTGAGCTAATGAGGCTTAAATACCGTTAAACGGCTTTGTAGTACTTTACTTACTTTATTGAAAACATTATGGCAAACCTGTTATTAAATCTATTAATTATTATTATTTGAGATTTTTTTTACTGAAACTGACACGGTTAGCTAGATCACCTACAACATCGGTGATTCCAGCCCATAACACCGGGTGAACTAGGTGCCACGTCAGGGGTTCCCTTCATTTCTTGTCGGCTACACTGAACTGGGCGTAAAACAAGAACGATGTAAATAGCCGTTTCGACCGAAGTTTCGCTCAGTGCGGTGGTAGCAACCCGGCCGGGATAAATCCTACCATCTAGTAAGGTAAGAAGGGAAGGGACCTACAGTTTTACGTGGAATCCGAACCACGGTCAGCCTCCAACAGTCGAGCGGTCACCATCAAGTACTGACCGCGCTTAGCGCTGCTTAACAACAGTCGACCGACCGTACCACTGAGCTACCGAGGCTGGGATGATCAAATACAAAGAAATGTCAACCCATTACACCATATTCTTGTCCACGATCAGTTGAACTATGTAAATAATTCGTGTTTTCCGTTCAGTTCAGTGTAACCGGCACGAGCGAAGAGCAGCACTGAAATGGCACCTAGCTCACCATGGTTTTATGGGCTGACATCACGATGTAGTTGGTGGGGTAGCCAACCGTGTCAGTTTACATAAAAAACATTTTTTATAGAATGGATTCCAAATAGGTTGAGCCAATTAAAATAAAGTTTTCGCGGTGGTGGCAACAGTTATTCGTGATATTTGTAAGCAGTGTTGTAATGTAACGGTCTGAAATATGAAATTATTAATTGGTGTTCTTTTTTCAAACAACTCAACGCCATCTAACGTCAAACACGCGCTTCACTTTGTCAACCGTCTGCAGCGCCATCTTTTGATATTTTTCACTGCGGCCACGATCGAGCCCTCTACAGATTCATTCATTCAATGCCGGTGCAAAAATAAGTCCACAGCTAATTGAATGGTCCCTCCACCGCGCCACCGCCACCGCCGCTCCGTTGGCAAAACGATTGGGAAAATCACGCAATGGAAACGGAATGGGGCCGAATGGAACGGGACTAAAAGTGAAACGGACTGTAATTGCTCGTAGAATGTAATGAAATTGTAATGGAACGTAAGCAGGCGCATAAAGACTGGCCATTGAACAAGTTGCCGTAGACATTTTTTTTTGGCGGCTTGTGGCTTAGCCTAGTATTCGAGAGCCGTTCGAATTAGTCCTGTAATTTCTTTCGGTTTCTGAGCTTCGGAAATATTTTTTTAGGGTTCGGTTTTGTGAAACTTCGCTGTCCGTCTGTCTGTATCATAGCGCCTAAGCCCCTAACCTCTGAACGGTTAATCCTAGAAATTTAATATTTTGTATCAAGATAGAATATTTTGTTACACGGAAACATCTTTGAAAAATTATTTTGCAGACAGGGGGGGGGGGGGGGGGGACTGAAATACATTCGAGCATATAAAAAGTTCCATAAAGATTAAAGATCTTATAGAGAAAGTCAGATTTTCATTACTTTGTGAGATATTTACGCGAATTTATGACAATTTATGCAACCCGCAGTACATTTTCGACCGGTATTTTCATGGCAACGAAATGCTCCACGATTTGGCGTCCATTAAATGTCCCATACTTCATTTACTTAGTCGATACGCCTTTGAAAATGGTTCGTGTTTTTCCAGTCAGTTCAGTGTAGCTGGTACGCCTAAACGGAGGCACTGGCATTGCACCTGTTAGAACATGGTATAATGAGCTGACATCACGGGTGATGTAGTTAAAGTAAAAACGTGTGTAGTCAAAGGTAAAAAAAAACATACGTATAGTGCGCGGGACGGATCTTGGCGTGTCGTCGCCGCAGCGGGCGACCCGCCACGCGAATACACTATACAAGTACGGTGCGGGTGCGAGGGAGAACATTGACGAACCGCTGCGGCGGCGACACGCCGAGATCCGCCCCGCGCATTATAACTTGAATATAATATTTTATACTGTGTGTACGCGTGGTACTTGAAAGGAATTGGCCAGCTGTGTCTCTCCCCGTACATTAAATAAATTATTGATAAAAAAAATTATAAACTTAAAATAAAAATACTTTCCAAATAGATTTTTTTATTTTTTATTATAATTAAAATGAATAAATCATATTCTTCAAACCGCTGTCAGGCCAGCATGGCATTCGCAACCCCCGTATACGACCGACAGTCCATGGGCTTCGTTAGACACCTTATGGGTGGCTGGGGGCCATATGTCGCGCTTTCAATTTAAAAAAAAGTTAATACAAACATGACAGTGCTTAGAAACTGACCATTAAGGACGTGCACGAGGACTGTGCGCGGGTTGGCGTTGGTGGGACTGCAGGCGTAGCGGCCGGAGTCCGGCGCGCGCGCACGCTGCACCAGCAGGTACGAAGTAGTCAGCTCCCCCTTCTCCGTGATCACCGACACCCCGCCGCGCGCCGAGTCGTAATTTATCTCCTGGTGACAAAGACATGCCCGCTCTTCAGTAATCTGTGGTAGGTGGATTAGTATTAAAAAGAGCTATAAATGTGTAACACACATACTCAACATTAGGTTAGGTTAGGTCAGGTCAGGTCAGGTCAGGTCAGGTCAGGTGCAGCAATAGGCTGAATTTAGGTGTAAAAAAAAAGAAAAAGTAACGCCTCCGAAGAGGTGGGGTATGTCAAACCCTAGAGTACTTTGAGTAGATCGTCTTCCCTTTGGCTGCGACGCACCGTTGATTCAGTCATTCACATCATAATTTGCACTATTGAGAACAGATGCTGAGCGCGTGCGGTCTTCAAAATATTAGATTTCAAAAGCATTGGGGTGTGTCACACCCCACCTCGCCCGCGTCGGATGAAATAACGTTATAATATATATAATACATACCTTTTATAATATATACCTTTTGTAATCTTTGTGGGTGAACTCAACAACCCCGCACGTTATACACATACATTCATAGCGTCACACCTGTTTTCCGGTGGAGTAGGCACAGACAACGGATCTCCACGTGCCACGATCCTGACACACCTCTGCCGCCTCTTCCATTCCCATAATGTTCTTCATGCATGCTCGTCGGTTACGGGTACTACGCACTTGGCCCTTTTTGAGCAAATGCCCGATCTGGTCCAGGTAAGTGCGTCTAGGGCGACCCTTCCCGACTCTTCCACTCACATTTGCTTCATAAATTTCTTTCGTTAGTCTCCTATCATCCATTCTTCTAACATGACCGAACCACCGAAGCATTCCTTTCTCAATCCTTGTCACTATATCTTCTTTCAGCCCACAGCGCACTCGCACTACACTAACCAAGAAATGCTCTCACAGAACGGAAAATCCACATCCCGAGTCTGCAGTGTCGTGTTTATAAGAAACTTCCTCTATCAACTCGTTTAATCTACCCGTGGAAGAGTGCAGTCGATTTGATCGCTTGCCAAATGTCGTCGGGGGAAGTCGACCCCGCTTGCGACATGCAGTGACGATGAATTCTCGATGGAAAATAGGGAAGATCGCACATAATATGTTTAACTCATGCGTTTTTAATCGACTGTAAAAAAAGGAGGAGTTTCTCAATTCGTCGGAACTTGGAATGTTTTTTTTATGTATGTTCAGCGATAATTCTTTATCAGATGGACCGATTTCGATGATTCATTTTATGGTCCCGTCGCAAAATTGCGAAAAAAGGAACCCCAAATTTGCGTAAGCATATGCATGGCAAAAGTGCGAATAATTGTATACCACTCCAACCGATTTGGATTATTCTTCTTATTTTTGAAAGGATGTACTTCAGCAGTAGTCTCATATTAATTTGGTTAAGATCTGATGATGGGATCCATGACAAAATAACAGAATTCTCCAATTCTTATGAGCACACAAACGATACTCGAGCAAATCTGGATATTGTGATAATTGAGAAGGTTCTTTCATTTTCTTCTCTCATCCTCTTCTTATGTAGTTCTGTCCCTTCAACGTAAAATGTGGGATGTTTCACGTATTCTCCCTCGACTGGAACACCGTTATCCAAATCAGGAACACCTTCATCAATAGTGTGGTTGTAAACATACCGGGGCACAGTGTTATTGTTATCACTTTGAACTTGGGGGAAGACTGAATGATTTTATGTAGTAACATCTACAAATTCATTAAAGCGTTGGAATTTAGATCTGAAGATAGCGAAACAAAAATCTCAGCCCGCCCTAGATAACTGAACCTTTGGCTGTTACAGAAATAAAAAAGGTAAAAAAAATATTAGGGTAGGAGTCGCTTCGCATTCCGCTGTGGAATCACGGTGGCACGTGGAGAATGCATGGTATGCTCTCTTGATAAACAATTAATTTGAAAAAATATAAAAAAATCTGGTGGTCATTGTTACACTGTAAACTGCCTGCAAATAATAATAATTATACTTTTTTAACATTGAAAATGTTTTTTCGATCGCTTCAGTATAGCCCCCCATTTTCGCTGATAGTGTGAAATCGTCCTGGTGTCGCGAGTTTTAGGGCTACGCGAGTGGTTGAGGGCTCAAAAGACGCGTATCGGCTAGGGCTACAAGATAGTTTAGATGGGTTACAACATTACACGGTAATTATTGAATCAGTATTGGGTCCAGTATAGTATTATTGTTCGTGTAGGGGCGCCCTTCAGTAATTCAAGAAGGCCAATACGTCGGGCGTTGCCGCGGGCAAATTATAGAATAATATTTCGTACAATTTGTTTCCATTTGGGAGAATATGACTTTGAAGTCGAATATGTTTTTATCGAAGAGAGTAGTCGCCCAGACGACACTGGCGCCGCGCCGCCTTCTCCGCCGCTCGGCACTTGTTAGCGGAACTATCAAATAACTTGCGACAGCTTACACTCACACACACACACACACACACACACACACCCTCACACAGACACACACGCCCTTACATACCCGGTATAAACAGTGTAACAATGAAAGGAATTGAATCCATAAAAAAAAAGCTACAGATTACAGTTTTTTACGAACGCTTGGGAGGGAACACAGACAAAAAAACAGAAAAAAAAATCCCACCGCGAAAGTTGACGGCTTCTCTAATTAGTCACGGCAACTTTGACGTCAAAGAAAAGCCGATGGAGTGCGCACTTTGCCGACAGGCAGGGTTTTCGCAAAAGTTTTAGGTATCCGTCGTGGGTACACTTCTCGTATGTACGAGTAGGTACATTCGTTTATGACATGTCGAGAACACTTTTAGTGTACTGTGAAATATTTTGAGATAAATTGAGAAAAATGCCATCTAGGTTACTTCTGGGGCTGGAATTATGCAGATGATAGCTTGTGTACCGACTTAACGAATGGGAAATTAATTTGGCAGATAGGTATAACAAAATAATAAAAAAAAATTAAAAAGTGAAAAATTAAGGGAGGTCCCCATACTTACAAGAAACATGTTTTTTTCAAAAAAATATTTTGTGGTGCGGAAACCTCGGTGCGCGAGTCCGACTCGCACTTGGCTGGCACACAATCAAATTGTAATGCAGTATTGAGTTTTCGTTGATATTGTAAATATATTTTATAATACCCTGTATTTTCATAATAAATCGTTTGCAAGCGAAACGGCCTCGTGTGTGCCCATCTAAATTCACTAAAATATTCTATCTCAATTTGAAAATTAAATGGCTTCACTCACGATCGTCTCCGAGCTATGTGCGTTAGCTAGGTTTGCGCTCTGCCTTGTGCGACGGTTGGCAGAGAACTGCCAATGGCCTGCCAATGCCAATATGGGCTATACCTACATTTGGTCCTAAACATCGAGCCACATAGCTCGCAGACGACCGCGAGTAACTCCGTTAAGACGAGACGGAAGTTAACTTTCTCCATACAAAATCGTCTTTCGGTATTTATGTTTTTTACCCCCCTAAACCTAATCCGATTTTACAATTCTTTTTTTGTTGTAATAATGTAATAAAAAATAAAAAAAAACATTTTTTTTTTTCTTTTTTTTATGGAAATATATTTTTCGGTAGAAATACAAATTCTTAGCTCCGGTGTCGTAGGTATATTTTATCTAAATAAAAAAATTACAGGAGCGTACATTGGACTGTCCTTAAGATAAGAAAAAAAATTGTAAAAATCAGATAAGGTTTAGGGGGCTAGAAAACATAAATGCCGAAAGACGATTTTGTATGGAGAAAGTTAACTTCCGTCTCGTCTTAAATTTTCTGATCATGTTTAACAATTACGATAATTAAAAAACCCATATATTCTATCTCAAATTAATTAATATATAAAATATAACGTTATTTCATCATCAGCAATAATAAATTCATCAGCCCATCGATTTTCCTCCAACAAGCGAATCCCTCCACACCCCCCGCACAAACTCAGCAGGTAATTACAGACAAAGCCTACCTACTCATGTAGTTAGGCGAACTTTGCGCGCCTCGCTCGCACCATCGACGCCAGTCGCCTGAAGAGCCAAGCCTAATTTCAGGCAAGCAATTTTGCGGCGAACGCTCTCTCTCGGAAACCTTATATAAGCCTACAAATTCACGATTATCCCTTATTAAATTCGCTATCGGAAAAATCTTTGTGCGGACTAAAAATCGCTTAGCCGAACAATATATTTAAGACTTAATTTTGATTGGATGTGGTATTGAATTTCTCAAAATAACAATATCTATATTCTTTATTGAACCCCAATTTATACAAATTTGGCACAATAGGCGAGATTAATGCAGTGAGGCATTCTATTCTAACTAACCTTTGCGATGTAGGAGAAGTATATGCAGGCGAACAAGAATAGTTTTGTGACAATGTATTTTAAGCAGTAAAGCTATTTATGATAAAATACAAACGAATACTACATAAATACTTTAATACGCCTATATATATAATAGACTATACTGAATCAGTTGTACTGTTGTTTAACACCATCAACTGAATGACAAGAAAGAGAGAGTGAAGAGGGGAGTTAAGATACGAGTATGTATGCAATATAAATGTATTCACTTCAGTAAGATTAGGAAAAGATTCTTCAAATTTATCTTAAATACATAGGCGTAGTGGAGCGTATGTATGTAATCGATTTATATAGTTCATAAGGTTTATTTAAATTTTCTTCTCTTACTGTATATTCAGATACAATCAGTATTTCCGTACCGCTGAAGTCCGGCAGGACTAGAGAAAGATTGGAGAGGTGTGACGTATATCTAGCAGTGAACACATAAACCTGACTTACTATATATGACTGTATATTCTCTGCGAGCGACATTTAAATTTATTTTTCCACCCACATCACTTTCAAAAGATTTACGCTAAATGTAATGATGTGCACAGTCTATGCATAAACATAGGTTTCACAGAAACACCTAAAATAGAACGACAGATACGGCAATATTTACAAAGCCATGAAAATAAATTAGAGCGAACAGTATACATCGTCACTTTTATCACCGCGCCCGAGAATCCCGAAATTCTCCAATCTCATAATCGTCGCTTTCTTCCCCAGGGAGCGACGAATTTTCGTCATCTCGAAAAACGCAATAGCTTCTGAGACGCCTATGGAGATTGATGTACAACGAGGGAGCAGTTTTTTTCACTCTCACTTTCCGTTTTCAATTAACCAATTTTTTACGAAAATGTGCTAAACAACTCCTCCAGTTTACTCGCTCCAGAGAAATATTAAAGAAAATAAAGAGAAAAAAGGCAGAGTGTTGCCCGCGTTGATGAACAGCACTGGCCCTCCCGTTGTCGTCGTTATATCGAGTGTTGTTACCTCGTTGTTGTGCGTCCAGTAGATGCCGGGCGGCAGCTCGGGCGAGTGCCGCACGATGCACGTGAGGTTCAGAGTGCTGCCCGTGTTGATGAATAGCTCTGGCCCTCCCGTTGTCGTCGTTATATCGAGTGTTGTTACCTCGTTGTTGTGCGTCCAGGAGATGGCGGGCGGCGGCTCGGGCGAGTGCCGCACGATGCACGTGAGGTTCAGAGTGCTGCCCGTGTTGATGAACAGCTCTGGTCCTCCTACTATCGTCGTTATGTCGAGTGTTGTTACCTCGTTGTTGTGCGTCCAGTAGATGGCGGGCGGCGGCTCGGGCGAGTGCCGCACGATGCACGTGAGGTTCAGAGTGCTGCCCGTGTTGATGAACAGCTCTGGTCCTCCTACTATCGTCGTTATATCGAGTGTTGTTACCTCGTTGTTGTGCGTCCAGTAGATGGCGGGCGGCGGCTCGGGCGAGTGCCGCACGATGCACGTGAGGTTCAGAGTGCTGCCCGTGTTGATGAACAGCTCTGGCCCCCCGACAATCGTCGTTATTGGCTCTGAGGGGCAAACAAAATTAAATTTAATATTCTATTGCCATTACCAAACAATCGTCAATTGAAATGCCAAGCACTAACAAAGAGAAAAGGAAAGGAATAAGCGAAGAGAGGCAATCTTTCTTTTTCAATAAACATCACAGAATCATTCAGCCGAAATATTATACGAAAACAAGTGGCGTCTTTTGTTTTTCGTGTGAAAAAACTTTGAGAAAACCCAATTGATGAGGTCCTAATAGACGTGCTACTTCATTCCCCAGGGTTCCCAGAAGTAATCCCGTATTCTTATTAAACTTTCTGCTAGGCGGTCGGGGCGAGCGGTCAGAGGGGAAAGGGCGGTAGGGGACCAGCAACACTCTCTTCAAAGTTTTAGGTTTTTTTTTATTTGATTCCCAATCAAATATTGGCCGCGACGGAAGCGTGGCGGGATGTTTTTTATTGAATTTCGGAAGTTGTTTTATAGGACTCGTTCTTATTACAAGCAAAGTTTTGTCTGTTATGAATTTATCATATTTTGGGAGAGAATACGAAAGATTTATTCAACTCCTAAAAAAGTATTTTATATTTACCTTAAAAATGTAAAATCAAGGTGGGAAATTGTTTATCCACTTTAGATTGACGAGGAAGAACTGCCTGTAAAATTTGACGTCCCATAAAAAATTACACAGTTAATATAAACCTTCCTACCCTTGAGTATTTTGTGCTCATAATTTTTCCCGAAACTCAGCGTTTTAAATTGCCCTCAGAAATAATAATCCCCCGTGAAACCGCTGGACGGCCTCGAAAAGTCCAAGATAAATAAATGTTCTCCTCGAGATGGTCTAATCGAGCTGTTACTGAGATTATTCCTTCATCTAGGCAGAGGCAATCTCTTCCGAAAAACTTTCCAACACGTTTTTAGCTTTCCGCCGTTTTTATGATTATTAGCGGGTGCCCGGGGGCGGAGAAACCTCGCGGGATAAGGGCGGGCCCGCTTACTTTGATGACTGAACGGCGCAAACATCCAGCGGAATTATTTTGATTAAAACGCTACAGCGCTATGCCAGGAATGCTAACACTACGTTGTGGACAGTGGTGAGAGAAAACCGTCAAATGAGTTCATTACGAAATAAAACCACGCATATGGCACTATATATCATCACTGTCTGTTCTACAGGTACCTATCATGGACGCTGCTCGGAGAAACTTGCTTCCCTTATTCCTTGCCATCCAACCTATCTTCGCAGCACTCGCCGCAAAGAAACTGAGCACCTTTTGTTGTTGACTTTGAGCTTTTGAGAAGCCATCGGTTCTCAAAATCGTTTCTTTGTCGCACGGCTAGGGTGTGGAACTGTCTACCGGCGAGTGTGTTTCACGAATTCGTCGTATGAACGGTCTAGAGAGCCAGTCCGAAAATCTGCTGGCATGGCGCCTCACTGAGCGTTTTTTCGCGAGCAGAGGTGTTTTTGGCTCTGTCGACAGTACAATTGTCCAAGGTCAGTACAAGGTGCCAAAAGTCAGTACAAGGTGCTATGAGGAAAATCGATAATGATTGCCCTTGGCCCTTACTCGGTGGCAGGCTCAAATTGTAGCCGACTGGGTTGGTACCACCGTACTGGATGGTAAGCTGGCTTCCCACGGTGCGTGATATTGCGGACCTAGACTGACTGAGGTTTTGAACAGTCTGTACCGTTAGCAACTCCAGTTGTGATTGTGAATGCACGCATTTTGTTTGTTATTTCTTTACGTGATTTTTTAATTGTAAACCAACACGGGTGGCTGTGCCGAGGGATTGTACTGTCGACAGAGCCAAAAACACCTCTGCTCGCGAAAAAACGCTCAGTGAGGCGCCATGCCAGCAGATTTTCGGACTGGCTCTCTAGACCGTTCATACGACGAATTCGTGAAACACACTCGCCGGTAGACAGTTCCACACCCTAGCCGTGCGACAAAGAAACGATTTTGAGAACCGATGGCTTCTCAAAAGCTCAAAGTCAACAACAAAAGGTGCTCAGTTTCTTTGCGGCGAGTGCTGCGAAGATAGGTTGGATGGCAAGGAATAAGGGAAGCAAGTTTCTCCGAGCAGCGTCCATGATAGGTACCTGTAGAACAGACAGTGATGATATATAGTGCCATATGCGTGGTTTTATTTCGTAATGAACTCATTTGACGGTTTTCTCTCACCACTGTCCACAACGTAGTGTTAGCATTCCTGGCATAGCGCTGTAGCGTTTTAATCAAAATGAATCCCGCACATACATACAGACAGACAGACTTATCCAATTGTTCAATTATTAATAAAACATTTTCGAAACAGGAATTTTTGTACTAATTTTCATTAATGTAAAACACCATTGAAGCACTGACGTGGCACCAAGTTCATCCGGTGTTATGGGCTGACATCACGAATGTTGTAGGTAATAGCCAACCGTGTCAGTTTCCATAAAAAAAAGGAATTTTTCGAACATTTCGTTATATCAGACTCATCCCCTTATTGTTTCATAAATATTGATGATGGTGATTGATCCCATACAAAAGCAGGGTCCCTGTCAAGGGACTCCCTTGACATCATTTGCTACAGGCCTCGTGTCGTGTTGGCTTAATCCGGCACTGAAGACGCTGTATATATAGGTATAATATTTACATCATGCGTAACTATTAATATTTAAGTATATCTTATCTTTTGTATTTCTTTTGTATTTCAGTAACTCTTGTCATAATATATACCTACAGTATATTTCATTCCGCCACTCATCCAGCAGTTGTCATAACCCAAAGGTATTCTGTTAGAAAATGCCTAGAGACATTAAGTGTTGCCTTTTGACCATATTTTATTCGAGTGCAATAAGTATATACAATTATATAAGGCATGCCATTTAAGTTCTATCGTTTATATATTATTATTTTGCTGCTTTGAATTTGGAACTGTTCGATATTCAAATTTGTTTGAATTTAGAATCTCAAAACAATTGAAAGTATTAGGATTAATGCTATTGTTTAGTCATTGCGTCGTTTTGAATCTGTCAGATCACGTACGAAAAGGAATCTTACTAAGGAAAATGTCCGTGCAATAATTTTCTACAACTTTAAAAGAGGCCTAAGACGGTACAAGACGCTAGAAATTAATTCTTAAAATAAAGCTAATGACAGTCTCATACAGGGATATCATTTCAGGCGTCTACTGGGGGGCATTAATACACAATCACATTAATTCAAGAGAACTCCAGGAAATTGTACTGCCAAGCGAACCCTTAAGGCGCGCACAGTTCACTGCAGCGCAGTAACATTATTTAAAAAAAAACGGCCAAGTGCGAGTCGAACTCGCGCACCGAGAATTCCGTATCGCCATGTCATGGTTAGCGCCACTCACGCCATCTATTGCGTGTTATGAAATGCTTCATATTACTTAGTTAAATGTCATGATTAGTTAAAATGCTTCACGCTCTATTCGGTAGATGGCGCGCGCACACAGGTTTTGGTTTCTTCTATGGGGGTATCGTTTAAACCTTAATAGGTAGAAATTTTCACAGAATAAGTGTTATTATAGCGGCTGTGCCAAAAAATAATAAAAAAGCCAAAAGCACAAAATTAAGGGGGTCCCCAAACAATAAACTTGCTAAGAATCGATGAGTACATATTCACGCTACTGAAAAATAGATGGCTCTACAGATATTTATATTTTGCATTATAGAAAGACAAAATATAGACGAATATGGTTTTTTGTGAGGTTTTTTGACAGGTATGGTATAGCATAGCGGATCTACGGAACCCTCCGTGCGCGAGGAAAACTCACACTACATATTACTTTTTTTTTTATTTTATATTTTTCTCCGTCCGTTATGGATGACCTATTAATTAATTATCAAGTTACGTCGGGTGTCGACAGTATTTCGACAAATTCCTTTGAGCAATTATTAGCTTTTCAAAGCATCAATTAAAATAAATGGAATATTAGATAATTGGATCCGCCCAATTTCGTTGTGCCGACATTATGATTATGGAATTGACAAGCCCAATGTATATTTCAGTTATTTACTATCTCTACTTCTTTAGAACGTTGATTATGTACCTACTTAACTCTTAAAATGTACATAGTAATTGCTAATTTTGTTCTATTTTTAAATTTGTTTAGCCTACAGAGGTTTTGTCTTGACGAATTTGACTTCATTCCAAATACAAGACTGACATATTAGGAGACCGTTAGGAGACGCTAGCGCGGCGGCGAGGTACGGCGCAGAAAAAACTCATTGGCGCATCGCATGCCGCCGCGCCGGCCGGAATCGAACCTCGGACCTTGAGATCAAGAGTCTAAGCGAAGACCGCGCCGGCCACAGTGGCGGATGGCCGAGTGTTTTGGGCATTGGCTTCTCATGCGAGAGGTCCGAGGTTCGAATCCGGTCGGCGTGCACCAATGAGTTTTTTCTGACAAAAAAATTACGTGCATACTACTACACCTGCCGTTTCACAGTTGGGAACCGGTGTAAAACTGTAGATCCCTTCCTTTCCCATGCTGCTTACTAGATAGTAGGCTCAAATTGTAGCCGACTGGGTTGGTACCACCGTACTGGATGTAAGATGGTCGCATAGCAGCCTCGGTTGTGTTCTCCTCTAGTCCAGGGTTGTGTCCTCCTCAGATGTTCTCCTCTAGTCTAGTATAGCCAAAAATCTAGGGAAGTCTCCGGTATGGAACCTACCTTCTCGGAGGTGATATTGGCTGGTCGGAGCGTGTGGTTTCGCCCCTCCGACTCAGCCACCCAAACCGGATTACATAAAAAAAAAACATAAACTGCCACTAGTCTAAAGTTTGAGCTAGGTTATTTTCCAGATTCTATGCGCCTTAAATAAATGAAAGGCATTGATTCGGCCCCAAATCGATGGGCTGTTTAAGCCGGCATTATTTTGCCGAACCGACAATTACAGAGTGTCCCTGAGGGTCGCTTACCTATCGCTGGGTTCGGATTTATTAGCTGCCCATTTGGGTCCGACCTTCGTCAATATTATAACCCCCCTACCTTTGACAAAATTAGCTAAAAACACAAACCTATTTCAGAATCCCGCAGGTGAATTCATAACAAATGTAGATATTATGTTCGGAGCAACTTAGAATATGCATCACAACTTTGGAATCCACAATATTTAATTTACAAAAATAGATTAGAGAAGATCCAAAACAAATTCCTCAAATACCTTAATTATCGTAATTACTTAGGCCCACTTGCACCAACACGAGTTTAAAGTTAAGTAGCGAGTTATGGATTTAAACGCGGTTCCCACAGTCAACGGGTGCTAGCTTAACGAGTTAAACTGGTTTATATATTAAATTTGTGTTGGTGCAAGTGTACTTTTTACCCGACTACGGCGAAGCCAAAAAAGGAAGGGTTATGAGTTTGGCGTGTATGTATGTATGTATGTATGTATGTATGTATGTGACTATCTATATTCCACTCTACAGCCTAAAGTACTGGGCCGATTTGAATAATTCTTATGCCAGTGGATTTGTCTTATTCACGGGAGTGTCATAGGCTATATAACAATTTTCAAAATTCAAAATGGCGGACGCACGGCCTCAAAATGTCAAATTAGTTTTTCAAAATATATTGAGTGGGGTATCAAATTAAAGATAATTAAATTACGATTCCGAAAATATATACTTTGCTATCTATTAAACTTACGTGTACAGAGAAATAGAGCAAAATGTGTGGCGCATGTACGAATCGCGATTATTCGCGATGAAACGTAGTCGCCCGCGCACCGCGCCGCGCGCCCCCCGCGGTTTCGGTACGTTACATACGCCCATGACGCGCGACGACACGCGACGACGCGACGCGAAGAAGCGACATGGTATTGTTGGTAATATACCTACCTACATACTTACTCACTGATCTACCGCAAATTTTATATAGATATATAATATTATTATTAGATACAGTACTATGCTAAAATAAATTGGTATTAAATGTCCATGTAGGTACCTAGTGTAAGCATAATATGTAGTGTAGGTGTACCGTGTGAGGTCGGTACTTAAAAAGAATAGCCCCACTGCATCTCTCCCCGTCGCATGTCGTAAAAGTCGACTAAGGGATCGTCAGCCTCGGCAGCTTAATGGTGCGGTCAGTTATTGGATGGATGACCGCCCGACTGTTGGAGGCTGACCGTGGTTCGGATACCACGTTAGTGCTTCCCCCTTTGTCCAATAGAGACAATAGGTAAGGAACCTATATATCTTCTTACCTTACTAGGTGGTAGGGTGTATCCCGGCCGGGTTGATACCACCGCACTGAGCGAAACGTCGGTCGAAACGGCTATGTAAATAGTTCGTGTTTTCCGTCCAGTTCAGTGTAGCCGGCGCGAAATGAAGGGAAGCACTGACATGGCACCTAGTTCACCCGGTGTTATGGGCTGACATCACGGATGTTGTAGGTGATGTAGCCAACCGTGTCAAGTTTCCATAAAAAAAAAGGTAGGTACATTAAATATACCTAATACCTACAATATTTTCGGATGCAAGTTACCCTTCAGCTAAGCGGGATATTGTGGAAGAGAAGAACCGCCGATTGCGAAAAAGTAATCTGGGTGCAGTTTTAGCCCTAGACTCGATTAGTTGCCGGAAACCTACGCCTTTGGAAATGGCGGTGCCCAGGAGGTTCAGGTGCTTCCAGACAGGTATGACGCTGACTTAGAAACTGGCTTGGAAAGCAAAAGGACCTTCAAATCGACCTTCGCAGATAATGCGCAGCACTGAGCCTTGCTAACGTTGAAGGCGTGGGCGTAGCATTCAGGGGGCAACATATCATTGTTATACATACGAGAGTACGGAACACGGGTTCTACACCAGATACCCTTCAACTAGGCGGGATGTGGATGAGAAGAGGCGAAGCCTTGTGTCTGAACTTGAGCAAACACTCGGCTCTATTTCCGAATGGGCCGTAGCAAGTTGGTCAAGTTAAATACCTCCAAGATACAAGTTTGCGCGTTCAGTGCGAAGAGAGCGGCGTTCACACCAGCTCCTTCCTACCAAGGTGACGTGCACTTAAATTTTGCGACCACCTCGGGGTCCTCCGAGTCGAATTTTCGCACGATCTAAACTTCCGGCGTGACATCGAGGGCAAGGCCGTATAAATCGCAGATTCGGTACTGCTCGCACCTATGGGATGGCTCAGTCAAATACCAGCTGGCGCCTCTGGACTCGATCCAGCGTCGAGCCGTGCGAATAGTAGGTGACTCCCAAATGTCCCGCGATCTAAAACCACTGCAACTCCGTAGGAATACATAGCTAAATCAGAGCCTGTTGAAATACAAACAGAGAGAAATATTTTCCCCCAAGTACAGTCTCGGGTCCTTCAACCTGGGCACCTGTCAGGCCGGCATGGCATTCGCAGCCTCCGCATGCTACCGAATGTCCATGGGCATCGCTAGACACCTTATGGGTGGCTCGGCGCCACATGTCGCGCTTACTATAAAAATAATATCAGTAGCTTTGGCCTCGCCTTAGTGGCTTACCTGCTTCGAGTGAGTACATTATTCAACTATGTACAACCTGAAACCTCCCTCGGTCTTGGACCTTGAACTGATTGGTTTACTTACTTACCGAATCTGCTTCACCCCAGCCAGATATATATACTTACATAGACAAAGAAAATCGTGTACTTACACAGCTCAGTCTTCGGTCTTGCTCTGACTGACTTTTCATTTTACTTCAAGACTACATCGTTCAACTATACATAATTTGTATATATATGTAGGTACTCACTCATGCGCTATTTGCAGAAAACTTTAGTTTCAAATAGAGATCACGACAAATAAACGGACGGATAGTATCAAGCCGCTACTTATATAAAAGAATAGCCCCACTGTATCTCTCCCCGTGTATATCGTAAAAGGCGACTAAGGGATATGACTTCCTTCTTATATTACTCGGTGGTAGGGTTTAACCCGCCCGTGTTGGTACCACCGCACCGCACTGAATGAAAGGTCGGTAGAAACGGCTATGTATTTAGTGTAGCCGGTACGACCGAAGGGAAGCACTGACGTGGCACCAAGTTCACCCGGTGTTATGGGCTGACATCACGGATGTTGTAGCCTGTAGGTGATGTGGCAGATTCCATAAAAAAAAATCAATATACGAGTTACATACAACATTTAAAGTATGCAAACAGTTTTTAAAAAAGCCTAAAATAAAAAAAATAGTTATAAAAAACTAAAACCCGACTACGTAAAAGCTAATTATGAAAATCGTTTAAATAAAAAAAAAATAGTTATAAAAAACTAAAACCCGTCTACGAAAAAGCAAATTATGAAAATAGTTTAACTATAACTAAAAATAACAAAATAATATTTTCCATATAATTTATCAGATACAGCATTTCTCTTTTTATATTGATTTTACCTTAGCACTAACTCTATAAATTTTGATAAATTTATTATTTTTAACGTTCTAAATATAGAGCCGTGGTCGGGCGTTCTTCGTTCAACAAGACAAGTGAGACCGTCGTTGTGCATTATAGCCGTTGACGTTCGGTATGTACCTATGTATCTACTTATAATAATTTTAGATTGGCTCTGACTGATCTTACAAAAAGATGCCAGTATGACACAATGGCGATGGCCGTCCTAAGTTCCGCGCTCTAATAATGCACGACGAGGGCCTCACTTGTCTTGTTGAACGAAGAACGCCCGACCACGGCTCTATATTTAGAACGTTAAAAATAATAAATTTATCAAAATTTATAGAGTTAGTGCTAAGGTAAAATCAATATAAAAAGAGAAATGCTGTATCTGATAAATTATATGGAAAATATTATTTTGTTATTTTTAGTTATAGTTAAACTATTTTCATAATTTGCTTTTTCGTAGACGGGTTTTAGTTTTTTATAACTATTTTTTTTTTATTTAAACGATTTTCATAATTAGCTTTTACGTAGTCGGGTTTTAGTTTTTTATAACTATTTTTTTACAAGTAACTTTTATATTGGCTTGCGTATCAATTTCACATGTTTTATTGTAATTTCTTCTTTGGTGATTTTTTGCTTATTTCAGTTATTTTTGTTTTCACTCATATTCATTCATGGTTACATTTTTACTTTAATCACTAGTTTATTATTTAGTTTTTAATCTATTACATCACATTCTAAGTTATCTACATGGTTTGTAGTCATCCATCTGTTTTATGTTTTTTTTTCTTATCTGTATCATCCTTCACCGGTGTATGTGTTTAATCATAAGTATTACTGTAATGTAATTAATTTCACTGTTGGTTGGTCTTAATAAATAAATAAATAAATAAATAAATATTATATAGTTTTAGCTATAAGTGTAACTGCGATAAAATTGGCCTTTTCAAATGGCGTAATAATAATTTATCAATCAATTCGATTGGTAGATTTTTTATGAATAAATACTTACCTACACTGTACGAGAGCTCAACTTTAACAGGTTAAGGGCCGGGGTGTTTTTTGACGGTTTCAGCCTGAATCGCCCTTACAAAAGGCCATAGAAATTTGCCTAAGAAATAAAAAATAGCTTTTTCCAGTTTGGGTTGCCAGATCCCGAAACCGAATTACCCCAAAAAAACTGAGAATGTCACTGAAATCGACTTACAGTTTAAAATTGTCTACAGGAAACCATCGGAGTTTAGTTCCATATAAAATCCATGTCCAAACGACACACACTTGTGATATCCGGTCCATGGCGAGAACCGTAGCCGAATAAAGCAGAAGGACGACCCGAAACTGACTGATCATCTGGAGTCTCTCAGCCACAGACGATTTTAGGGTCACTCAGTCTGTTCTACAGGTACTATCATGAACGCTGCTCGGAGGAACTTGCTTCCCTAATTCGTTGCCATCCAAACTATCTTCGCAGCACACGCCGCAGAGAGACTGAGCACCGTTTTCTTGTTGACATTGGGCTTTTGAGAACCCATCGGTTCTCAAAATCGTTTCTTTGTCGAACCGCTAGGGTGTGGAACTGTCTCCCGGCGTGTGTGTTTCCTTCAAACGACGTATCAACGGTCTAGACAGCCTAGCAACAGTCCGCAAATCTGCTGGCATGGTGCCTCACTGAGCTTGGTTTAGCGAGGAGAGGTGTTTTTGGCTCTGTCGACTGTGCCATTGGTCTCTCGACACAGCCACCGATGTTGGTTTACATTTAAAAGAATACAGATTATGGAACAATACTCAACTTTTGTTCTGCGTTGTTGCAAATCTTTTTCATGCAAATGACCAAGACAAAAGAAAATATTTAGATTTAAAAAATTGCTGTCGATCAAGCATTGTTCGTTTTCACATACTTTTTGACGTGATAACGTCACGTCTTATAAATTGATGAACACCGGCTGCACGCACGAAAAAGTGTCACGTTCCATCTGAACCTGTATGTGCAAGCGAGAGCGCGTAACAAGCGATAGAGAGGCATATAAGGAGAGTAGGAAATACAAAATATATATTTGTCCGTCTTTTGCGAGCCTCGAACCCGCGGTCCCTGCCACTGCCACCAATATTGTGTGACCGACCAGACGTCTTAACCACCCGGCTAAATCGATCATGTACTAGCGAAGCGAATTCGGTCAACAGTAGGTAAAGATTTCATGGCGTTGAGTCTTTTGGAGCGACATCTAGCGTCAATAGTAAATGAAATACTTCAGCGGTAGTTTACTTGATTCGCAGTTAGGTAGGTGTTGCAACGTTGTAGTATGCGCTTTGATATGTAGATGGCGTTATGTAGGATTATTGTTAAAGTAGGTAGATTTAATTATGTGTTATGTAGAAATTTACAAATTTAAAGTTTATATTGATAATTAATATTATTAGTTTTTAAAGTACTCACATTTGCGATTTAAGAATTAAACTTCTAAGCACGATAAAGTATTATAAACTGATTTTGTATCTGACTTCGCACTTTATATTATTTTGCCAATAGTTTTTATTTTAGTTCGTATTACTTTGAAATAACACTTTCACTTACTGTTCTAATAACAGGCATTATGTTTATCACGTTTATTTTCACTTTTATAGACTTTTTGTAATGAATTTTGTAATTTATTCGATTGCTTAATTTGACTGACTGACTGTCTGACGTAGATTCAGTCCGAAGTCGCATTGCCTCAATTTCTTCTGCCCTGGTACTTTAGAACCGTTCCCAGTAGTCTTACCACTTTATGACGTTATCATGTAAAACTATCGTCCGTAAACCGACTTTACAGACAACCAATTTTTTTTTTTATGAAAACTGACACGGTTGGCTACATCCTCTACTACATCCGTGATGTCAGGCCATAACACCTTGGTGAACTAGGTGCCATGTCAGCGCTTCCCTTCGAGCGAGCCGGCTACATTGAACTGGACGAAAAACACGATCTATACTTCGCTTCGATCGACCTTTCATTCATTGCGGCGACGGGAAGGGAACTAAAATTTTATGTGGAATCCGAACCACGGTCAACCTCACCGGTCGAACAGTCGTCCATCCTAATGCAGACCTCGCCAAAGTCTGCTTAAGATCACCAACGGCGGTCGATCGATCGCAACACTGATCTACCGATCAGTGTTACGGGCTGACATCACGGATGTTGTATAGGTGATGTAGCCAACCGTGTCAGTTTCCATAAAAAAAAAAAACAAAAAACAAAAACAAAAAATCAGAATAGAGAGATGGTTACGGAGGCTCATATCGATAAGAAATAATACTTACTTTTAAACTGTGAATAAAGAACTTGGCTGAACATTTGGGACATTTCGAGAGCGCCAGAGGGCTAGTGACTAAGTAGTTTCCGAGACAGTATCCGGCGGCCCGGCAGTACCGCCGCGCCGCACAGTGCAACCAAAATACGATTTTGCGGACATCGCTTGATTTCTCCGAAACTTTTCAAGGTAATGCTCTGAAATTTTGCATGAATAATCTTGAATAGTTTAGCTACTAATTCTGTAAATTTGAAAAAAAATCAGCAATAGGATTTATATTTATTTTAATTTGAAATTCAAAATATGCGCTGTGTGTAAGATAATTTTTTTTTGTGTTTCCAGGTACCTATTTATTTTATTTATTCAGGAAAATAAATTTTATTTATTCAGGAATTCATTAAAATAAAGAAATTTAAATGCTTTTTATTTAGTTTTACAACAGTTTTGTATTATGTATTTATATTAAGTTTGCATAAAAGTTCGCATGCTTAGGCGGAGAAGCCTATGTTCATCAGTGACCGAGGACAGATAATGGTGCCGAGCTGACGGTGATATTGATGATATATATGAATTCATAACATCGATAGTATATTTAAATTTGTATATTTTTTATTAAAAACAAGAGTAATCATAATCATAACTAGAAAATTAATTAAACAAAATTATAATTAAACTTTCGAAATTCAATTAGTACTAAAATTAAATCTACATAATTATATTTTTTTTATTAAAAAGTAAAGAAAAAATAAATGAAATAAGGAACTACGTTTATAAACTAGAGAAAATACATTCGTAATGAGTGACATAGTCATGGATCTACTGCAGCGAAACATAGATTATTTTTTTTATTTATTAAGATAAATTAGACAAGATAAGTACCTTATTTAATTATGTACTATTGTAAACTCTATTTACTTCAGGTGCACATTCCGCCAAGTCTTGATCGTCGCTCGTTCTCTGGATGTAAACGATTCTCCAATTACTTCCAGCACTTTTTGAGTCATTAATATATTATATATTCTTTCAATGGTAAAGAATTGTCTCGTAATAAAACGTAAAAATCAATGGTTCGCTGCAGAAGATCCATGGCTTCAGTATGCACGTAGTCGTGTTAAAACAAAATAATAAAATGTTGTTAAAGTTCTTCACTTTTATACTAAATTATTTTTCATATCTTAAACCACAAAAAATAAAGGTACTATAGTACAGGCTATGTATACATATTATGCTATATACCTATTAGGTATAAAGATATAGTGCATGATGTATAAAATAATTTCTACCGTGAGATCTTAATAAACTAATATCAAAATAAATTAGAATTAAAGGTGACTCGTTAAAATATATATTTTAAAATACTCGACCCCCAATAAGTTATTTTATTAGACGTATGTAATAGTGCTCATTGTGATGTTGTTATAAGAACAGTATAACACCATAAATAATACAATAGTGTGATGTGGGGTGTCACCAAAACAAAGAGCGGCCGTTTTGAGCGTAAGGCGCGGCTAGGCGCGATCGTAAACAAACATAAAAAGTATATAAAATATGGCTGCATATGGCTACCATTTTCATACTGGCTAAAGTCCAATAGCTAATCTATAACGTAGCAATAATCATTTCTTGGACCGTTTTGGACTTTTTACTTTCTTGATGTTTAAATATTTCGTTCCCAGTAGTCTTACCACTTTATGACGTTATCATGTAAAACTATCGTCCGTAAACCGACTTTACAGACAACCAATTTTTTTTTTTATGAAAACTGACACGGTTGGCTACATCCTCTACTACATCCGTGATGTCAGGCCATAACACCTTGGTGAACTAGGTGCCATGTCAGCGCTTCCCTTCGAGCGAGCCGGCTACATTGAACTGGACGAAAAACACGATCTATACTTCGCTTCGATCGACCTTTCATTCATTGCGGCGACGGGAAGGGAACTAAAATTTTATGTGGAATCCGAACCACGGTCAACCTCACCGGTCGAACAGTCGTCCATCCTAATGCAGACCTCGCCAAAGTCTGCTTAAGATCACCAACGGCGGTCGATCGATCGCAACACTGATCTACCGATCAGTGTTACGGGCTGACATCACGGATGTTGTATAGGTGATGTAGCCAACCGTGTCAGTTTCCATAAAAAAAAAAAACAAAAAACAAAAACAAAAAATCAGAATAGAGAGATGGTTACGGAGGCTCATATCGATAAGAAATAATACTTACTTTTAAACTGTGAATAAAGAACTTGGCTGAACATTTGGGACATTTCGAGAGCGCCAGAGGGCTAGTGACTAAGTAGTTTCCGAGACAGTATCCGGCGGCCCGGCAGTACCGCCGCGCCGCACAGTGCAACCAAAATACGATTTTGCGGACATCGCTTGATTTCTCCGAAACTTTTCAAGGTAATGCTCTGAAATTTTGCATGAATAATCTTGAATAGTTTAGCTACTAATTCTGTAAATTTGAAAAAAAATCAGCAATAGGATTTATATTTATTTTAATTTGAAATTCAAAATATGCGCTGTGTGTAAGATAATTTTTTTTTGTGTTTCCAGGTACCTATTTATTTTATTTATTCAGGAAAATAAATTTTATTTATTCAGGAATTCATTAAAATAAAGAAATTTAAATGCTTTTTATTTAGTTTTACAACAGTTTTGTATTATGTATTTATATTAAGTTTGCATAAAAGTTCGCATGCTTAGGCGGAGAAGCCTATGTTCATCAGTGACCGAGGACAGATAATGGTGCCGAGCTGACGGTGATATTGATGATATATATGAATTCATAACATCGATAGTATATTTAAATTTGTATATTTTTTATTAAAAACAAGAGTAATCATAATCATAACTAGAAAATTAATTAAACAAAATTATAATTAAACTTTCGAAATTCAATTAGTACTAAAATTAAATCTACATAATTATATTTTTTTTATTAAAAAGTAAAGAAAAAATAAATGAAATAAGGAACTACGTTTATAAACTAGAGAAAATACATTCGTAATGAGTGACATAGTCATGGATCTACTGCAGCGAAACATAGATTATTTTTTTTATTTATTAAGATAAATTAGACAAGATAAGTACCTTATTTAATTATGTACTATTGTAAACTCTATTTACTTCAGGTGCACATTCCGCCAAGTCTTGATCGTCGCTCGTTCTCTGGATGTAAACGATTCTCCAATTACTTCCAGCACTTTTTGAGTCATTAATATATTATATATTCTTTCAATGGTAAAGAATTGTCTCGTAATAAAACGTAAAAATCAATGGTTCGCTGCAGAAGATCCATGGCTTCAGTATGCACGTAGTCGTGTTAAAACAAAATAATAAAATGTTGTTAAAGTTCTTCACTTTTATACTAAATTATTTTTCATATCTTAAACCACAAAAAATAAAGGTACTATAGTACAGGCTATGTATACATATTATGCTATATACCTATTAGGTATAAAGATATAGTGCATGATGTATAAAATAATTTCTACCGTGAGATCTTAATAAACTAATATCAAAATAAATTAGAATTAAAGGTGACTCGTTAAAATATATATTTTAAAATACTCGACCCCCAATAAGTTATTTTATTAGACGTATGTAATAGTGCTCATTGTGATGTTGTTATAAGAACAGTATAACACCATAAATAATACAATAGTGTGATGTGGGGTGTCACCGAAACAAAGAGCGGCCGTTTTGAGCGTAAGGCGCGGCTAGGCGCGATCGTAAACAAACATAAAAAGTATATAAAATATGGCTGCATATGGCTACCATTTTCATACTGGCTAAAGTCCAATAGCTAATCTATAACGTAGCAATAATCATTTCTTGGACCGTTTTGGACTTTTTACTTTCTTGATGTTTAAATATTTCGTTCCCAGTAGTCTTACCACTTTATGACGTTATCATGTAAAACTATCGTCCGTAAACCGACTTTACAGACAACCAATTTTTTTTTTTATGAAAACTGACACGGTTGGCTACATCCTCTACTACATCCGTGATGTCAGGCCATAACACCTTGGTGAACTAGGTGCCATGTCAGCGCTTCCCTTCGAGCGAGCCGGCTACATTGAACTGGACGAAAAACACGATCTATACTTCGCTTCGATCGACCTTTCATTCATTGCGGCGACGGGAAGGGAACTAAAATTTTATGTGGAATCCGAACCACGGTCAACCTCACCGGTCGAACAGTCGTCCATCCTAATGCAGACCTCGCCAAAGTCTGCTTAAGATCACCAACGGCGGTCGATCGATCGCAACACTGATCTACCGATCAGTGTTACGGGCTGACATCACGGATGTTGTATAGGTGATGTAGCCAACCGTGTCAGTTTCCATAAAAAAAAAAAACAAAAAACAAAAACAAAAAATCAGAATAGAGAGATGGTTACGGAGGCTCATATCGATAAGAAATAATACTTACTTTTAAACTGTGAATAAAGAACTTGGCTGAACATTTGGGACATTTCGAGAGCGCCAGAGGGCTAGTGACTAAGTAGTTTCCGAGACAGTATCCGGCGGCCCGGCAGTACCGCCGCGCCGCACAGTGCAACCAAAATACGATTTTGCGGACATCGCTTGATTTCTCCGAAACTTTTCAAGGTAATGCTCTGAAATTTTGCATGAATAATCTTGAATAGTTTAGCTACTAATTCTGTAAATTTGAAAAAAAATCAGCAATAGGATTTATATTTATTTTAATTTGAAATTCAAAATATGCGCTGTGTGTAAGATAATTTTTTTTTGTGTTTCCAGGTACCTATTTATTTTATTTATTCAGGAAAATAAATTTTATTTATTCAGGAATTCATTAAAATAAAGAAATTTAAATGCTTTTTATTTAGTTTTACAACAGTTTTGTATTATGTATTTATATTAAGTTTGCATAAAAGTTCGCATGCTTAGGCGGAGAAGCCTATGTTCATCAGTGACCGAGGACAGATAATGGTGCCGAGCTGACGGTGATATTGATGATATATATGAATTCATAACATCGATAGTATATTTAAATTTGTATATTTTTTATTAAAAACAAGAGTAATCATAATCATAACTAGAAAATTAATTAAACAAAATTATAATTAAACTTTCGAAATTCAATTAGTACTAAAATTAAATCTACATAATTATATTTTTTTTATTAAAAAGTAAAGAAAAAATAAATGAAATAAGGAACTACGTTTATAAACTAGAGAAAATACATTCGTAATGAGTGACATAGTCATGGATCTACTGCAGCGAAACATAGATTATTTTTTTTATTTATTAAGATTAATTAGACAAGATAAGTACCTTATTTAATTATGTACTATTGTAAACTCTATTTACTTCAGGTGCACATTCCGCCAAGTCTTGATCGTCGCTCGTTCTCCGGATGTAAACGATTCTCCAATTACTTCCAGCACTTTTTGAGTCATTAATATATTATATATTCTTTCAATGGTAAAGAATTGTCTCGTAATAAAACGTAAAAATCAATGGTTCGCTGCAGAAGATCCATGGCTTCAGTATGCACGTAGTCGTGTTAAAACAAAATAATAAAATGTTGTTAAAGTTCTTCACTTTTATACTAAATTATTTTTCATATCTTAAACCACAAAAAATAAAGGTACTATAGTACAGGCTATGTATACATATTATGCTATATACCTATTAGGTATAAAGATATAGTGCATGATGTATAAAATAATTTCTACCGTGAGATCTTATAAACTAATATCAAAATAAATTAGAATTAAAGGTGACTCGTTAAAATATATATTTTAAAATACTCGACCCCCAATAAGTTATTTTATTAGACGTATGTAATAGTGCTCATTGTGATGTTGTTATAAGAACAGTATAACACCATAAATAATACAATAGTGTGATGTGGGGTGTCACCAAAACAAAGAGCGGCCGTTTTGAGCGTAAGGCGCGGCTAGGCGCGATCGTAAACAAACATAAAAAGTATATAAAATATGGCTGCATATGGCTACCATTTTCATACTGGCTAAAGTCCAATAGCTAATCTATAACGTAGCAATAATCATTTCTTGGACCGTTTTGGACTTTTTACTTTCTTGATGTTTAAATATTTCACTTCAGATTATTTGATAGATTCTCTAAAATCACTCTATAAAAATTACGTTATTTAGTAAAATGGCCATATGCTTACATTTATATATTCTGTGATATACAATTTGAACCCATTATTACCCAAAAGTTATAAATATTAAATAAGAAAGGCGACAGAAAATAATACATTTCACCGTATTTAATGCAATACATTGAAATTTCCTGGCAGAGGTCTTTTCCGGATTAAATTAAAAAATGTTAGAGTATTGTGAAAAAAATAAAAGCTATTCCTTGTTATAGCTATGATCCTGTAGAATGGGCGATAGTAATTTTTTTTTGGATTCTGAGACATTTGAGAAAATGTCAAACGTCCGGACTTTTCTTCGGGACGCTGCACTGTGCGCCGCCAAGTTCGAGCGCCGCCGGCGGGGAACTGCTGCCCTCACTACACTTTACTGGATTTTATTTTCCTTGAGGAATACCTACCTCTTGTGTACGTCGTAGTCTGTACTTCGACATTAATGCTTTTGTGCAGATTAACATAACAAAGGGTTTATATCCTTTTAGGCGTTAGTGCGAGTTCTTTGTTTAGCTTGTTTATTTATACTTGAAAATGTTTTATCTCTTCGATACATTTTTGAAATTGTAAATGGGCATTATTCAAATGTCTAAAAGCGTCACAAATTACAAATGTACTCGAAGTAACAAAGGATATACTATAATTTTTAGTCTCTCTTACGTTTTGTTTATAGACGTCCAGAAATACCAGCTTTGCGGCGATAAAATCCAGACGTCTATCCCTGCACTCTTGCGAGTACAGTGGTCATTTGTATGCCAGATCGAGGCCCCATAGCGTTCTTCCGAAATAAATCCCATGGGAAACACAGACTGAAGCCTTTCCCCAGCCGATCCGAGCCACCACCCGTCCACCCGAAGGAACCCCCGACCGAAGTCGAGAGCCGGGGATGAAACCATCGCTGCCACTGGAGTCCAACAACAGCCTATGCCCAGGGCCACAGTGTTTGTACTTGAAGTAACAATCTTAAAATAAAAATATTTTTATTAAACATTTAAGAGATCTTAAAGAACATTTTATGTTTATTCAATTCAAATTAACATAGTTATAAAATAATTAACTAATCTAAAAATTATATAAACTAACTTAGGAAATAAACTAACTTAAAAAATAAATTTCATTTAGTGCTTTTGTCCCCGGGATTGTGCCGAGGATGCCAGCCGCGTTACCCCTTTGAATTGCCAGGCTTATTCTTTGGCGGAAGAAGGTGAGGCAAGAGAGTTGACCTATGGCAGTAACAATTGAAAGTATATTGTAGTATGCATTGATGTATCTAAATAGAAGTATTCTATACTGGTGTTGTATATCTACATATTGTAAGTCGTAATGGTACTTCAAAAAGAACATTTTCTTTAATTTATGCTTGAACCCAGTCACTGGGTTCTCGCGCGGACCTCGAAAGTATTTGAAAAGGGATCGTAACAATAATTTTAATTAAGGGGTCCTAGAAAATGGTTCAGAACCTTCCGAGATCAAGTTTTGTGTTGGTTAATTTTGTAAAGGTATAAAAACTAGATAACTTGAAGAATATACTTAGCATGTCGTCGTCAGCCTCGGTAGCTCGCTGTGGTGCAGTCGGTCGACTGTCGATCGTGGTCATAAGCACACCTGGGTGAGGTCCGTACTTGGATGGGTGACCGCTCGACCTTTGGAGGCTGACCGTGGTATCGGAATTCCGCACGTAAAACTGTAGGTTACTTACCTTGCCTTGCGGGTGGTAGCAACCCGGGCGGGTTAAACCCTACCACCTAGTAACATAAGAAGGGAGTCATATCCCTTAGTTGCCTTTTACGACATACACGGGGAGAGATGCAGTGGGGCTATTCTTTTAAAGTACCGGCCCACACGGTACAAAGTTGGCCCGTATGGATACGGAACCCAAAAAAATTTTCACCTCCTATAAAAATACAAATTATTGTGTTATCTCAATAAATGAAATAATGAAGCACTTACCAACAACAGACAGGTACATGCTGTGGCCTATGGGCGGAGTAGAACCCACTTGACACTCGTAAGTGCCGGAGTCCCTTCTCTGAGGAAACCGAATCTGTAACAAAATTGTTACACAATTAATTGTTTTTTAAGTGCAGTTAAAAATATGACAAGATTGTTATTATTTATTCTCTTGGACCTTTATAGCTAGCGATGTCTATCTAAAGATATAGGTAATTATCAAATAACAATAATTATATGTTTTTTTCTAAACAGTGTTGCTATAAAAATGGTACCTCGATTCGGAAGTAGGTACCTAAAAATAAATATAATAAATCTTCTTTTATAAATGTTTTAACAGTTTTAACTTCCCTGAAATTATATTTATATAAAGATAACAATAAAATATTTCACTGGAACTAGTGAGAAAATATAGTTCATACTAATTAATTATTTAAAAAAATACCCAATGGAGTTCCATTGTGAATTTACTGGGAAATTTAAATCTCACTATTATATACCTACTATCAATGGAACAAAGTAGTGGCAACAGTCGCTGAAAACTAAATATTATTAAACTTGTTATATTTTCTATAGCATAAAATCTAGATTAAACCGGTCAAGTTAACTGGTCACAATATAACTATCCATAAACTATATACCTAGTAATAGAATAATTTAGTTAATAAGCCGTCAATCAATAATGTTAGGTAAATATTCATAAAATCTAAATGGATTGTCTATACAAGGTCCCTATAACCTCCTAATATTATCTCAGCGTAGATAAATAATCGCAGCCAATTACCACAGACTGTTGATATTATTCATAGAAAATGGCCGCTGCGACGGCCAAGTCCGTCCTCTGTGGACCTTCAGCCAAATCACTCTTGTACCCGAGCTCCACTTTTGTAGATTTTAATAATTAAATACTAGAAGGGGCAAAGAACGACGAAACGTGTTACCTATCGTTAAACAAGACTTAGTGTGCGTGCCTTGACATGCATTGTCATCAATGCTACTAATAATAAATCTGTAAGGGATGGTCATGGAGTAAGTTACTTTGTTTTATGATATATTGCGTTTGTAGACTCTATGTATGATACTAAAACAAAATTGACGATTTTTTTATTTCTTTTCTGTATGTATGTATGTTCCTCCATAACTCTTTTTTTTATGGAAACTGACACGGTTGGCTACATCACCTACAACATCCGTGATGTCAGCCCATAACACCGGGTGAACTAGGTGCCATGTCAGTGCTTCCCTTCGATTCAACGATCGTCCGATTTCGATTAAACCTAGTACAAGCACATTTAACTATACGTGACACAGGATAGGCTAAATAAAATTTTGGTTTCGGTTACGCTAAGATATGGCTCTCATACAAACCGAATTGTTCCGCGCGCCGAAATAAAGGTACCGTAGAGGGCTTACTTTTTCTTCTTTTTAAATACGAATTTCACGCCAGCGAAGCAGCGGGCAAAAGCTAGTCTCGAATACGTTCAAAGGATCGCATTAAGGCGCCATTTCATTCTATGAATTTGCGGACATAAGGCGATAACGTGAGCCATGAATCACAAGCATCAGTAGTCATTGTGAACTCAGCTTACAAGCTGATTTGTGTCGGTTACATGCTCTTTTTGGGAGTGACACGCGAATGGCTCATCTAACCTATATGAATGGATTTTAACGATTTAATTCAATCAATTTAAAGATGGGTAGGATTATCCCTTAATCTATTTCTATCCTCATTGGAAGCTTTTAGTGAGAGTAAATTGCGACAAATTGGAAGTTGGGCCCGTACATTAATTCGATAGAAGATAAAAAAGACCGGCCAAGTTCGAGTCGGACTCGCGCAAAAAAACAATTATTTTTGTTAACACATACATAACACACTTCGTCAGCCTCGGTAGCTCAGTGATGCGGTCGGTCGACTGTCGGTCGTATCATAAGCACACCTGGGCGCGTTCAGTGGATGGATGGGTAACCGCCCGACCGATGGAGGCTGATCGTGGTTCCAATTCCACGTCATAGGTCCCTTCCCTTCTTACCTTACTAGGTGGTAGGGTTTAACCCGACCGAATTGGTACCACCGCACTGTATGAAAGGTCGGTTCAAACGGCTATGTAAATAGTTCGTCTTTGCGGTCTTGTCTTCGGTGTAGCCGGCACGACCGAAGGGAAGGGACTGACATGTCACCTAGTTCACCAAGGTGTTATGGGCTGACATCACGGATGTATTAAATGATGTAGCCAACCGTGTCAGTTTCGATAAACAAAACGAAATATATTGTGTGGGTGTTACGTACAGAACTCTCGGTGCGCGAGTCCGTCTCGCACTTGGCGGCTTTTTAGAGATTAGGTTAAGTTTACGTAAGTTTAGGTTACCTTGAGTGTCCAGTCCTCTGTGTGCGGACTGTGTACGCTGACGAACCGCTGGTCCGATGTGTAGGTCATGCGCCCTGACGTCAGCAGGTGTATGTCTCGGTGCCGGATCCACGAGACCTGCGCAGACGCATTGCGAGTATGTACCAGGGTTGTTGCGAACATCAGCATCAGCATCAGCATCAGCATCCGCGTAACTTCAGCATCATTTTCAACATCAGCATCGCATCAGCATCCGCATTGATCGATGCTGATTATTAAATGCTGATGTTCGAGTCGTGCGGAACAGACTCGAAGCCGAAAAAGCAGCACATACAGTTCCAAATAGTTCCAAAGTTCCATCCGATACTAATAATTTAATTGCTAAGATAATTACTAAACTGGTACTGGTATCAGATTGATTCTTTTTTTTATTAAATGTCACAAAATTATTAAAACACAATCTTTTATTTCAATACCAACCAAAACTTTGGATATAAATTCGTAATATTCATATAGTCCAGTATTTTTCCCTTTTTTTTTAAAGAAAATAATTAAAATCAGCATCAGCATCAGCATCTGCTGATGTCAATGATAAAATATCAGCATCAGCATCAGCTGATGTGAACAAATGTATATCAGCAACAACCCTGGTATGTACCACAGGCTGTACACACTGACGGGCTTCTCGTCCAACATGACACTTCTGTGCCAAAAATGGGGTAGACGGGTGCTCGAATGGAGGCCGCGTACAAGCGAACGCGTAGGACAGACGACCTAAAAAAACCGGCCAAGTGCGAGTCGAACTCGCGCACCGAGGGTCCCGTATCGCCATGTCATGCTCAGCGCGACTCACGCCATCTATGTATTAGTTAAAATGCTTCATACTATTTTCGGTAGATGGAGCGCATACACTTTTTAGTTTCTTGTATGGGGACCCCGTGAATTTTTTACTTTTTCTTATTTTTATTATTTGTTGTTATATCGGCCATAATAAAACATATTCTGTTAAAATTTCAACGGGCTAGCTATTACGGTTCAAGAGATAAAGCCCTCGGACAGACAGACAGACAGACGTCTTAGGCTAATTCAACAAAAATATTATTTTGTACGTACAAATTTTATTCCTCTGTACCACCCAAAGACCGTTGGTACGGTCTTCGGGGTAAGCAGAGCAATCGGTGTTGTGCTGTAAGAACTCTGATAAATTACAGCACAGTACCGACCACCACCTTTAGCAAAGTATTAGGACAAGATAGTTCTCATGCAGTAAGTCCAGAGGTGGCTATCCCGTCGCCCTTTAGCACGGCATCTCGTCTTATAAGTATTAAAGTTACTTACAAATAATTAACCCATACTACCGCTCACAAGAACATGACTATTTACAGCATAAAAGTGACTGATTTGCTACACCAGTACCTACGAGAACTTACACGTTCCATTTTCGGTCGGCCGACCACAAGCGAACCTTCAGGCTCGATGAAGGCTTTCAGGCAAATTTCGAGGTCTTTAAGAGTAATTAAGTAATAGCTTCATGCCCGTAGAGGGTTGCCTTTCGGAGAGCCCACTATCGCTACTGTCAGCGCTAGACCACGACTAGGCGTGCGGTGGAAGACCTAGTTCTAAAATAACCCCCCTTTTTGTTTCGAGAAGTCGGGTGATGAACATTAATTTATAACACTGTTAGGCTAAAGTTTGTATTTCGTAATTGGTCAATCGTAAAGAAAAATACACGACTTTCTTTCTACAAGACTTATCTATTGCTTTCGACCACAGAGCATCAAATACCTACCGCGGGCGCCCCCTACTAGAGGCGCCCTAAGCGATGATATTTGAAACCCAATAACCGTACGCTGAGCTGCTAGCGCTTCGTATGTGTGTGTGTGTGTGCTAGTATCGACACTACACACAAAGAGGAGCAAGTTAGGCACACGCACAAAACAAATGCACACGCACAACACACATATGTAAGTCATAGGCCACGCCCACAGGCTTCAACGCCGTTGTAGAGAAATCGCGCTCACGGCGTCTCTAGTAGGGGCGGGCGCGCGCATTTCATGCTCTGTGCTTTCGACCAAGAATTTAATGAAGGGAAGCACTGACATGGCACCTAGTTCACCCGGCGTTATGGGGTGACATCACGGATGTTGTAGCTGATGTAGCCAACTGTGTCAGTTTCCATTAAAAAAAAATTAACATGATATAAAAATAGTTGGAAAGTATGCCCTCGTAAATTCGGAAAACCCATATTTCCGTGCCGGAGCATGTTCTTTGGTCCCTCTTACACAGTCACATATACCCTCCCATATACCGCATTACATAATAATGTGACTGTGTTAGAGAGACCAAAGAACATGCTCCGTCCGACCAGCCAATATCACATCCGAGAACACCATACTGGAGACTTCCTTTGGATTGCTGGACTAGAAGAGAACACAACCGAGGCTGCTATGCGGCCATCTTACATCCAGTGTGGTGGTACCAACATAGTCGGTTTTTTTTTATGTAAACCAGCATGGGTGGCTGTGCCGAGCGAGATACCAATGGTGCAGTCGACAGAGCCAAAATCACCTCTCCTCGCGAAACCACGCTCAGTTAGGTGTCATACCAGCAGATTTGCGGACTGTTGCTAGGCTGTCTAGCCCGTTAATACGACGCTTGAAGACACCCAGGTTAAAGGATTCAGGAAATACGCACGCCGGAAGACAGTTCCACACACTAGCGGTGCGACAGAGAAACGATTTAGAGAACCGATGGGTTCTCAAAAGCCTAATGTCAACAACAAAAGGGTGCTGAGTCTCTCTGCGACGAGTCATGCGGAGATACGACGGGTGGCAGGGAATAAGGGATGCTAGTTCCACAGAGCAGCGTCCGTGATAGTATCTGTAAAACAGACTAAGGCTGCAATTTGAGCCTACCACCTAGTAAGGGGCAAGGGAAGGGACCTACAGTTTTACACCAGTTCCGAACGATGAAGCAGCGCAAGAACATTAAGAGGAACCTTTAATGTTCCTGAAGCAGCAGCGGTTGTAGGAAAGCTAGCTCTCGTAGCTCGCTACAACTCAGTTTTTCACACCGCCCCACGCTTACAGCCGCGTTTACCCTCAACGCGCTTCGATTCCATCACAATATTTTCCTATCGCGAAGCTGAAATTGGAAACGGCTGGAATAGAAATACGCCGCTACTCCCGCAGGACGCGTCGTTAACATGTCACAGTGGGATAAAAACGAATACCATTTCTGTATTTTTATTTTAGTCTTCTTCTTTTATATGGACCTCGTACGTACATACGTCGTTTTTTAACCCCGACGAAAAAAGAGGGGTGTTGTTGCAAGTTTAACTTGCAACAACACCCCTGTCCGTTGTCTCATGGTCCGATTTGGATGCGGTTTTTTTATTAACTGGTTTAATATGGATGGTTGTTAGCTATGTTTGTAATCAATTAATTATGTAATCAAAAAATTCATTATCTTAAAAAGTGGACCGATTTGTATGCGGTATTTTTTTTAAGTTTGAAATAAAAGTTAAATACAAATTTAAAAAATCCCCGACCCTTAAAAAGTCAAAAATTATTTCCGTTTACTTACTTTAAGGAGTCGAGGGACCGTTGGAAGAGACGACGACCATTGGAGTAACAGTGTCCTACACTAGCGGCCGTGGACAGGAATACGGAGTGTGGGAAGACCATCCGCGAGGTGGGGCGACGACATCAAGTGCGTAAGCGGAAAGCAGTGGTTCCGTACCGCTGAAGGCCGGAAAGGAGGACTGGAGGAAAATTGAAGACGCGTATGTCCAGCAGTGGACGCTTACACGCTGACAGACTGACATGGATACGGAACCATAAAATGTAAATACATTTACTTTTTGTTTTCATACGAAACTAAATAAAATTATTTAGTTTTGCATGGAAAAAAAAAGTTCACCGTAGAGCAAAATGTCATTTAACTTTTTTGCTCCAAATAGGCTCAGGAGTACCTGGTTTGCTTCTTGACCTATAGTCATCAAACATCCTGTATAGGCTATCATATCATACTGTGAAGGCTAAGCCCCATGCACAGTCAGTCGTTACGTACGAGTGGTATTACAAAGGGAGTGAGAGCGCGAATTGTGAACAGCGTTCAACGTCGCCAGTTTCCGCAGCCTGAAAGCCTCCGCACTTACAAGCGAGGCTCTATTGTCGGAGGGGCTGCAGGCGGGCAAGGGATTGTAGTCTATGGGTTAGTTACAAGTGTACACTTGGTTGCGTTTGATTTCAGAAGAAGAAAAAAAAACTCGTTTATTTCAACCCACAGAACAACGATCGGGGCACACCGCCCGCGAGGGCGACAAGACCGGACTTTTTTGCTCTGTGATTTCAACCCCTATCACAGTATTCACAACAATGTAAAAAAACCGGCCTAGTGCGAGTTGAACTGGCGCACTGAGGGTTCCGTATCGCCATGTCATGGTCAGCGCTGCTTCATACAGTTTTCGGTAGATGGCGCGCATACACTTTTTTGGTTTCTTGTATGGGGACCCCCGTGACTTTTTTCTTTTTCTTATTTTTATTATTTGTTGATAAATGGGCCATAATAAATAACACATATTCTGTGAAAATTTCAACGGGCTACCTATTATGGTTCAAGAGATACAGCCCTCGGACATACGGAAGGACAGACAGACAGACAGACGGCATAGGCTTAATAATAGGATCCCGTACGACGGATACGGAACCCTACAAAGTAAAAAGTGCTAAAGTTGTTCACTAGGGTTCCGTAGCCATTCTAATGCATACCGAGCGAGTGCGCGCAGCGGTCCCTCAGGTCAAGTTCACCGCACCACGCTGCCTGTCTCCGCATTCAACAAGAATTAAATTTTTTCTATAACTGTTTCCGATATAAACTTGATTTTGAATCAATTACTTTTTAGTCCCGCACCCTAGTAACACTGTCTCAAAATAGTTTACATGCCGCCGTAAGGAATAATAAATTATCTACTTTGTTGGTACCACCGCAATGAATGAAAGGTCGGTCTAAGCGAGTGTGTAAATAGTCCGTCTGTGTAGCTGGCAAGACGAAACGGATGCACTGACGTGGCACCTAGTTCACTAAGTACCAATCCAGTCGGCAACAATTTGAGCCTACCACCTATAGTAAGGAGCGAGGGAAGGGACCTACAGTTTTACACCGGTACCGAACAGTGAAGGAGCGGGTGTAGTTTGTCAGCCTCGGTAGCTCATTGGTGCGGTCAGTCGACTGTTGTTAAGCACACCTGGACGCGGTCAGTCCTTGGATGGGTGACCGCTCGACCGTTGGAGGCTGACTGTGATTCGGATTCCACGTAAAGGTAGTATCCCTAGGTCACGTAGGTCCCTTCCCTTCTTACCTTATTAGGTGGTAGGGTTTATCCCGCCCGGGTTGGTACCACCACACTGAATGAAACGTCGGTCGAAACGGGTAGGTATGTAAATAGTTCGTTTTTTCTGTCCAGTCCATGTAACAGACAAGAAATGAAGGGAAGCACTAATATAATAAAGCACCTAATTCACCCGGTGTCGGATGTTGTAGGTCATGTAGCCAACCGTGTCAGCTTACATAAAACAAAAAGTAGTTTGTAAAGTAGAAATAAAAATGTTTCCATCAGAAAAAAACTCATTGGTACACGCCGGCAGGATTCGAACGTAGGATCGAATTACAATTTTCGATCGATTTTCAATTGAATCTAAGACTATTGCAAACAAGAACGATACTTGGAATGAGTCCCTTCTAGAATGTGTACTAGTGAAATGAATAAGTTAGTAAGGTATTCACGACATCGCAAATTCGCGAGACAGGAAACTCCGATATAGGTGTGTATTCTTATTTAGTTAATGGTAAGAGCTTAGTGCTAGCATGTAGTTACTTAGTCGCTCCACAGAGAGTTTACAATGCTCTGCAATAAATACCACTTACAATACTATCTGGGTCTCTGCAGGGAAAATATTTACACGACTATTGGCCAAGCTAACTGGCAGCCTCGGCAGCTTGGTGGTGCGGTTGACTTTCGGTGAACATAAGCACACCTGGGCGCGGTCAGTACTTGGATGGGTTACCGCTCGATCATTGGAGGCTGACCGTGGCACGAATTCCACCTAAAACTGTAGGTCCCTTCCCTTCTCACCTTACTAGGTGGTAGGGTTTAACCCGCCCGGGTTGGTATCACCGCACTGAATGAAAGGTCGGTTGAAAGGGCTATGTAAATAGTTCGTGTTTTCCGTCCAGTTCAGTGTGGCCAGCGCAACCGAAGGAGAGCATTGACATGGCACCTAGTTCACCAAGGTCTTATGGGCTGACATCGCACACGGATGTAGTTAGGTGATGTAGCCAACCGTGTCAGTTTCCATAAAATAAAACACAGAGAAGAGAGAGAGTTCCTGCGACATAGAACATCGAGCCACTGAAAGCGAGCCCCGGAAATTCGAAAATATTGTAGTACTTACGTCAACCGAAATGATAACGCAGATACCTAGACAGACATAGACACTGACGGACGACAGATGTTGGATCTTATAATATGTAGGGATAGGGATTAAAGTAAAGGGTCAAAAATCAATCAATGTAATTTATTTGTCTTCATAGATAATATGCAAAGCCGTAAATGAAGAGAAAAAATACGTCCCGACCAGAATTCGAACCTGGAACTCCGGCTTGAGCCGCCAGCGCGTTATCAATTCCGCCACCGGGCCGATGACGTATCTCTCTAAATTTTTGGACCGCTGCTTACATTTCTTTAGCAGAAGATTGCGTCACACCTACTAGAGAAATGCAAGCAACAACGGTCCGATTTAGAGAGATACGTCATCGGCCCGGTGGCGGAATTAGTAATAAGCTGGCGGCTCAAACCGGAGTTCCAGGTTCGAATGTTGGTCGGGACGTATTTTTTTTCTCTTCATTTTCGGTTTTGCATTTTATCTAATGAAGAAATATAAAAAGCGACTACATGCTTAGTACTAACATATAAAAATAAAAACTTAAGACGATGTATTGAGGATTTGTAGTGGTGCAACAGAACAGAGTCATATATATATATAAGGTCTTTCATTAATAGGTAACGATACGCTAAGGGGTGTATCCTACCTAACCTACTCAGTCCTCAAATTGAATACGTGAAGTGCACGTATTTCACCTTAATAAGTATGTTTTTTATATCGTAAAAAAAATATTGGTATGGGAACGTGATCAGTATCTGATACACATACACCCCTTAGCGTATCGTTACCTAATATTGAAATACCTTATATTATAAAAATAGGTATAAGAGTTCCTTCCACAAGTTATTGTCTGGGTAGCCGTGCAACGTAATCTCACCTTTTACACCATACAGAACGAAATAGGTATATTACTCGAAAAATTTAACGAAGCGTAAGCTGACATTTAGCATTAGCTCCGCGAATATAAAATGGCCATTACATCGAAATTTAAATTTAAAAATTTTATGCATAATATTATTTTTTAATTGTGCAAAAACATTTCAAAGCACGAAATTTAATATCCCCCGCCTAGCCGGCACTTTTTCCCCATCCCTTTGTAAAATATCGTGCAAACAGCATCGACCTCCCATTCCGCTCACGAAGCGGCACGGTAGCCACGGAACCCTGACACGGGTCATCTCCCACGAGTAGGGCCACGCAGAGTCTTCGCATATAGTGTAACGTTATACTTGTTAACCCTTGTTAAGACGATACCGCTAACTGGCTGCTTTGCATAGAAAAAGGTCGTAAGTCGGTGTTGTTTTTTAATTTTAAAAAAATAATGGTAATAAAATTTCAAAATCTACAACCATAGAGTTCTGTGCTTGTGGTTTAGTTATTTATCAGTGCAATAAAGATTTCGTTTTATTCATTCACTATTGCGTCAGATGAAAAAAATCTAAATTAAATATTTTTTTTCATCTGACGCAAAAGTGAATGAATAAAACGAAATTTTTATTGCACTGATAAATAACTAAACCACAAGCACAAAACTCTATTGTTTTAGATTTTTAAATTGTATTACCATAATTTTTTTGTATTAAAAAACAATACCGACTTACGACCTTTTTCTATGCAAAGCAGCCAGCTATGGGTATCCAAAGAGTTTGTATTACAGCGACGTAATACAAACTCTTTGTGGGTATCCTTTCCCGTTGCTTTCCCGTCACACTACCGGATAGCTCGAAATTCTGTCTGGGAGATTTACACGAATCGATTTTCGTCGAGTGATTAGACCGCAAGGCGAAAGTCGACCATGTAAATAGAATATCGACTGGCCGCAATGTGACTCAAGTCGCGCGCGCCTGTGTCGACTAGTAAGCAGCTTTGCACGGGGCGGGTGACAAAAAACCGGCCAAGTGCGAGTCGAACTCGCGCACCGAGCGTTCCGTATCGCCATGTCATGGTTAGCGCCACTCCAGCCATCTATGGCGTGTTTATGAAATGCTTTATATTAGTTAAAAATCATGATTCGTTAAAATTCTTCATACTCTTTTCGGTAGATGGTGCGCGCGCATACACTTTTTAGTTTCTTCTATGGGAGCCCCCATTAATTTTTTACTTTTTCTTATTCATTGTTATATCGGCCATAATATAATAACACATATCCTGTGAAAATTTCAACGGGCTACCTATTATGGTTCAAGAGATACAGCCCTCGGACAGACAGACAGACAGACTGACTGACAGACAGACGGCGTAGGCTTAGTAATAGGGTCCCGTACGACGGATACGGAACCCTAAAAAGCACACTTGATGAATGTTAAGCGCCAGAAACACTACGTAAAACAACAACACCCCCTTCTCGATTGAAGTATATAGAGATCGGCACGCACGGAAGGGAACTTTTTTTCAGTTTTGCTTTTATCGTTTCGGGATTTGAAGATTTATGGCTCTCTCGATCGGATGGGAGCTGTCAGCCGGCCCGGTTGCTTCGTGACAGTTCGCCTGATGCGGGACCAGAGCTACTGAATAAGGGAACTGTGCAATCAAATCATCGAAGTAAGTGTACATTATGCTTATTTATGTTTTTATTTTATTTTAAATTATTATTATTTTTGAAAAGTAAATATTTGGATGTTAGATTTTTAGAGTTGTAACAATTACAAAGGCTAAAGATGAATTCAGCTTCACAAACACTTTGATAGTTTTACCTGTACGTTTGATCTAAAATAGTCTGGAGGCTGGTTCGGATTTCACGTAAAGATGTGGGTCCCTTCCCTTCTTACCTTACTAGGTGTCGAAACGGCTATGTAAATAGTTCGTGTTTTCCGTCCAGTTCAGTGTAGCCGACATAAAATGTAGGGAAGCACTGACATGGCACCTAGTTCACCCGGTGTTATGGGCTGACATCACGGATCTTGTAGGTGATGTAGACAATCGTGTCAGTTTCCATAAAAAAAAGTGCATATTTTCATGTAATAATACGATCTAGAACGATAAAATATGGACGCCGGACTGTCAAATGCTTGTATGAGAACTAGCTTCGCGGAGTTGCGGGGAGCGGAGTGTACTTACCGATGATAAGATATTCCACTATTTTGCACACTGAACTTGGCTGTAGTGTTTTTACACGTAAACACAGAGCATGCGGGCCTTTTAAACAGGTTTTTGCGAACGCAGCCGATGACAGACTGACGGGCCAGCGCGCGACCGTCCAATGAAACAAGTATGCTTTTACTTATATCGTGTTACGCTGGCGAGGATAGGGTTCGGGGTCCATACCTTTTTTATCGTTCTAGAATACCTACGATAATAAGGAAACAGGACAAGACACTCACCGTCCTGTTTCCCAGGTTGTGCACCCTGCAGTTGAGCCGCGCGGTGTGTCCTGCGAGAGCGGTCACATTGCCGGACGCCGCCGAGTCGAAGTACGGCCCGTGCTCCGGCGCCGGACCTACACCGCCCGACAGCCATGGCAGAGCCTCCTCGTCCGTCCCTGAAACAAGGTAGGCAAAGTTAGCCGAAGCAATCGCTGGTACGTAGTTCCGATTAGGAAAGAGTTGAAATTGGGTCAAGTGTCGTGAAACCAAGTTCCAACAGGATCGAGTTGAACGAGTTACAATGGAGTCAAGAGGAATCACTGACATGAAATCTAGTTCCAACAGGAACTACTTAGTTGCAATTTGGTCAAAACTAAGTTCCAACAGGAACGAGTTGAAACATGTTGCAATAGGATCAAGGGGAAGCACTGGCTTGAAACCTAGTTCCAACAGGAATGAGTTGAACGAGTTACAAGAGGGTCAAGGGGAGTCACCGACGTGAAACCTAGTTCCAACAGGAACTAGTTGCAATTGGGCCAACAAGTGTCGTCAAATCAAGTTCCAACAGTATCGAGTTAAACTTGTTGCAATAGGGTCAAGAGGAATTACTGGCGCGAAACCTAGTTCCAACAGGAACTAGTTGCAATTGGGTCAAGTGTCGTCAAATCAAGTTCCAACAGGATCAAGCTGAACTTGTTGCAATAGGGTCAAGGGGAATTACCGTCGCGAAACCTAGTTCCAACAGGAACGAGTTGAAAGAGTTGCAATAGGGTCAAAGGGAAGTACTGGAGCTTTCAAACAGAAGGAGTTGAACGAGTTGCAATAGGGTCAAAGGGAATCACTGACGTGAAATCTAGTGCCAACAGGAACGAGTTGAACGAGTTGCAATAGGGTCAAAGGAAAATACTGGCATGAAACCAAGTCCTGAAAGAAACTAGGTAATAGAGTCAAAGGGAAGAACTGGCAGGCCACTATGCGACAGGAACGGCTATATACACTAATATTATAAGTTTGGATGTAGGAGGTAATCTTCGAAACTAATCATCCGATTTCAAATATTTTTTCACCAATATTTAGAATGGACCTTCAGGATGGACATAGACTAATGCGAGCGAAACCGCGGGCAAAAGCTAGTGAAATATACAGACAAATCCGACAAATGTTACTACCGTTATTCGAGTAGACAGTATTATTACCAAATCGCTAAACTCCCCTATGCGAACCGCCACCGAATACATCACTCTGACCGCGAACGGAATAAGAAAATAAGTGCTACTTTAAATAAGCCGTCTGCGCGGCGGCGGCGGCGGTTGGAACACGCAGATTAACTGGCGAGGCGGCCATCGATCAATCAACAGTCAACTAGTAACTGCGCCAGACTTCTGACGGCTACCGTAAACGATTGCACGGGAATAAACGTCCGGACACGACACTGCCATCCATTTTCAATTGTTCAACATTCGGTCGGCACACACATCATTTGCGGCAGACAGAAGATACGCGAGTAAACCAAACCAAACAAGTAAATTGGACGAAATTGTTTACTTACAGTGAGACTAACATGTAATTATTTAGTTTTTATTTTTTACTAGCTTTTGCCCGCGGCTTCGCTCGCGTGAAATTCGTATATAAAAAGAAGAAAGTAAGTAAGCTCGCTACTGTACCTTTATTTCGGCGGTCGGAACAACTCGGTCTGTATGAGAGCCACATCTTAGCGTAACCGGAACTGAATTTTATTATAGCCTATCCTGTGTCCCGTGTAAAATGTGCTTGTATTAAGTTTCATCGAATTCGGATGATTGGTTTAAGAGTTATGGAGGCACGAACATACATACAGAAAATATTTCTAAAAATGGTCAATTTGGTTTTAGTATCATACATCGAGTCTAGTCTCGTCTCATCTCATCTCATCTCACTTCTCATCTCGTCTCACTTCTCACTCTCACTAATATCATAAATGCGAAAGTATATTTGTTTGTTTGTTCCTCTTTCACGCCTGAACGGCTTCACAGATTTTGATGAGACTTCGTAAAGTGGTTGAGTATATCTCGGAGTAACATAATTTTTCTAAAAAGTGGTCAAGCTCGAGTCGAGCTCGCGTAAAGAGGGTTCCGTACCATCCCGTTTTCTGTGAGAACTAAAAGGCTTAGGAATTTCGTTTAGTTTTTCCTGTAAATTAAGTATATATCCCATGGTAACATTATTTTTTTAAAAGTGATCAATTTCGAGTTTTCCTGTAAATTAAGTGCATATCCCATGGTAACACAATTTAAACAAAAGTGGTCAAGTTCGAGTCGAGCTCGCGTAAAGAGGGTTCCGTACCATCCCGTTTTCTGTGAGAACTAGAAGACTTAGGATTTTCGTTTAGGTTTTCCTGTAAATTAAGTGTATATCCCATGGTAACATTTTTTTTTCAAAGTGGTCAAGTTCGAGTGGAGCTCGCGTAAAGAGGGTTCCGCACCATCCCGTTTTCTGTGGATAGAGGCATAGAGGGTGGGAGGTCAGGGAGGGGAGGTGGACGTAGAGGGAAGGGAGGGGTGGGGAAAGGAAAGGGAGGAGAGGGGGATGGGTGGGGCACGGGGGAGGGATGGTGGAGGGGGAGGGAGTTTGTTTATTGTCAGGAAAATGTTATGTTGTCTTAAAATTAAAATTGTCTTTACACAATAGTGTTTGGACGAGTAGTTTAGATTTTAGGATAGTGTTATTGCAAAATCTAAGCAATCACACGTGTCGAAAATTGTGTTAGCGTTTACAAATACCTACACGAATTTGATGTAAAGCTATTTGCAGATTTCTTTTTTATTTTCCCTAGATATCAGTGGTCGGGGAAGGAGTGGGTAGGAAGTGAGGGGAGGGAGGAAAACGGGCGGTAGGAGGGGGGGGGGGGGGGGGGAGGAAGGGAGGGAGAGGGAGGGAGACGGAGGGAGGGAGCGAGAGAGAGAATATAAGAGAAACGATAGTTCCGTTTAAATCGGATTTGCTGTTAAATCGAGTCTACAGCGAGCGAAGCCGCGGGAAAAAGCTAGTATCTCATAAAATAAAGTAACTTACTCCACGCCACGACCATCCCTTACAGATTTATTACTAGTATTGATTGATGATAATGTTGTTTTTTTTCAGCAACATTTCCGCCTTCAGACCCTTTGACTTACAAACCTTCTGAAACGTGAAGGCCATCTTAATTTATTAACAAGAAAATATCGAAAATTCAACAAAAATTCTCCCTCAAATCCAACTCAAAACATTTCACTATTTAAGAGTTATCATCACTGGCGTCTCGGCTAAGAGAAAATGCAAACAAAAGTGCACAAAAGCATCAAAAGGAGCGAACGTTCAAAGGATCAGAATTCAGGCTAATATTACTCTTGAGTCGAGTCGAGCCTTCGTTCGTTGCGACCTAATGAACTCTCAGAGCAGCCGAGCCGCCGACATTTGTAGTCCGCGAGCGTGGAGTGTAACAGTTGAATCATCTATTTTCTACTATTAAAGGGCTATGTATGTCTGTCTGTCTGTAATGAGTAAGAATTGAAAGCGGTTCAAAGAATTTGTATGAAATTTAATGGAATGTAACAATTTCGAGATGACTTTGGCTTTAAAGGTTGACTCAGCAATGACGAAATTTTTAAGCGTTGTTTCTGGCGCACATGAACAATTTTGGCGTCTGTACTTTTTTCCTCTAATTTTTATTTTATTTTTTATTTTAAAATATCTACAATGGCCAAATGTTATTATGTATTTTCTTTCCAGAATCACCCAATTCTAATAGTAGAATCTTCCTGTACATCATCATAATATTACTATCTCCAAGAGAGAGAGTTTCTCCGAGGGAGAAAGAAATTTAAGTCAGTTATGTCTGCGACATATTAAGGTGAGCCTTCCGCGATGGAAGGTGTTCGCAATAATTAATTTTAATCAATTTTCTCTTATTACCTTTTTTAGGGTTCTGTATCCGTCGTACGAGACCCTATTAATAAGCCTACGCCGTCTGTCTGTCTGTCTGTCTCTCTGTCTGTCTGTCTGTCTGTCTGTGCGAGGGCTTGTATCTCTTGAACCTTAATAGGTAGCCCGTTGCAATTTCACAGAATATGTGTCATTATGGCCGATATAACAACAAATATTAAAAATATGAAAAAGTAAAAAATTGGCGGGGGTCCCCATAGAAGAAACTAAAAAGTGTATGCGCGCCATGTACCGAAAAGAGTATGAAGCATTTTAACTAATACATCGATGGCATGAGTGGCGCTGGCCAAGACAAGGCGATACGGTACCCTCGGTGCGCGAGTTCGACTCGCACTTGGCCGGTTTTTTTATGTAATCTTTTACGTTGACAATCGCAAATCAAAAGCAAATTCGAAGCTACCTTTGAAATTTAAGGCATTTAAACTATGAAATAATGTAACTCTCCTTACTTTATCTCATATCTATGAACTACGTATAAAAAAATTTGGCCGCCGCTCTATTGATTCCCCTCGTAACAGCCCTGGAGGGAGATGGAGCTATTACACGTCGCGTCGAGAGCGAAGGAGAGGAAAATCTTGATACGGTTAGGATAGGAAAAAATGTGGAATAGATAAACGAATTTTTGTATACGAATGTGCGGGTTCTTCGTCTAGATATTTCGTAGGGTTAAGAATAGGTAATACGAACAAGAGTACTTAATTTATTTTAAGACTATCGAAGACCGTGCGTGTCTCCGCTAAAGTTTTAAAAGTCCAAATCCATCCGAAGATTTATGTGAGATTGCTTTGGTGAAAATCTGAATTTACATGCAAATATTTACATGCAGATGACATACGCTGTATTTTGTATAAATTAATTATATTCTAGAACAAGCAATCCTATTACTTTAAGTGAGCTAAACTTGTATATACAGGGTGGCCCAAAATAACGTTGACAAGTGATTTTTGAAATAATTTTATTACCTTTAAACTTGAATTAAATTAATTTATAAATTATAAAAATACAACTTATTTTATACAAGAGTTCCTATTTGTCTTCAAAATAACCTCCTTTAGCGCGAATACAAAGAGTCAAACGCCTGGTAAAATTTTCCACAATTTTCCGCACCTCATCAACAGATATTTTGTCCCACTCACGTGTAAGAGAAGCCTTCAGGTCATCAACAGTTCTATGAGGTGTAGTACAGGTTCTTGCCTCTAACATTGACCATAAACTGTAATCCATGGGATTCAGATCAGGCGAGTAGGGTGGCCATTCTTTTGAGCTGATGAAATCAGGGAAATTGCTTTTGCACCACTGTTGAACACTTAAGGCCCTGTGAGCTGGAGCAGAGTCTTGTTGGAATATCCATGGATGGTTACCAAAGTGCTGTTGACTCCAAGGAAGAACCACAGATTCAAGGATGTCTCGTCGATAATTTTCTTGGTTAATTTTGATACCTTTTTCTACAAAAACGAGGGGAGTTTTGCCAGTGGCGCAAATTGCACCCCAAACCATAACTGTTTTCGCGTTTTGGCGACGTGGAATAACTGCAGGAGCTCCAGGACGAGTGGAAGACCAGATCCTGTCATTTCGGTGATTTCGGCTTGTTCTATCGAAAAAAAAAATTTCGTCAGAGAATACGATATTTTTCCAATTCGAAGCAGCGGAGCGTTGTTTAAGCAAACGACATCTCTCAAGGCGAACTTTTTTGTCTTTCTCTGTAAGCAATTGCGCTTTTCTGAGTTTGTATGGTACCAAATGGAGATCATATTTCACTATACGCTGCACGGTGGAGCGACTTATCCCCATGTCTCGCGACATTTTTCTCACCTTTGTCTGTGGATTCCGGACTAATCTTTATTTGATAATGTCTTGGTTCCTAGAAGTTCGAACAGTGCGCTTACGTCCTCTCCCAGGACGGTCTCCGATTTTGCCGAGCTCAACATAGCGTTTAATTGCCAAAGAAACTAGCTGACGACTAACACCAAGAATGTTCACTATCTCACACTGCCGCTTTCCACGTTCATACAATGAAATTATGGCTCCACGCTGCTCTGACATAGCGTAATAAATATATTTTAACACTTTTTAGCCAACAAACAATATTTAAAATATCGCCAACGAATGAAAAAACCATAGACAAAAATAAAATGGAATGCAACGCATTCCATTTTTGAAATATGATCTTTTAAATTTTGTCAACGTTATTTTGGACCACGGTGTATATATATACAATTGGTTTCTCGGAAACGGCTCTAATGATTTGGATAAAATTTAGTATTTAGATAATGTTATTTTTTATAAGTTTATCTAAATAGGTGTAGACTCCGAGCGAAGCTCGGTCGCCCGAACTAACAAACTTAAACTACCTTAAAAAATTTAAATCTAAACCTAAATAAAAAATTTATCAATATTGTTTTATATTAATTGGGAAAAAATCTTTAAAAAAATTTTTTTAATACTTATAAATACAGTTCTCTTCGTAATATGTATATTAAAATGTGTAAACAACATTAAATAAAGGCAAGCATACACATCCACACTTCCAAGGTTCGTTACTCAATACTTGTACCTTGTAGATAGAGCTTGTAAAGTCCCAAAAAGTTGCCAACTTCTGTGTAATCAGCTTCCCCAAGGTTTCCGAATAGGGGCGCGACTTTTCCGCAGCACGCATATCGCCTACTTGATAGGTACTTAGTTCTAACTAATTATAAGTTATGTAAGAAGATACCTGACTCCCGTTTCGGCAAATTGCCAAGATAACTTACGCGCGCGCCGACACCGCCCGCGCTCGTTCATGCGCGATGTTTAACATTATTACGGAACATACCCTCATACTGTGTTTTCATTGAGGCACTGATTTTGTTTAGGGTCGAGTTCCAAGTTTATTCTTCACTAGCTGTGCCCGCAGCTCCGCCCGCTCTCATATTTGACTTTTCTGCTAACCTCATAAGCCATTTAACATGATAGTACGTAGCTTGTTATAATTGATGGGAAGAACCAAGCTATCCGTACAATTTTTTTTTATTAAAATCGCTTCAGTGGTTCTCGAGTTATAAGCGGACAGACAGACAGACAGACAGAAAGCAGACGTTGGATTTTATTAAAGGTAAGGAAGTTTATAGACACAAGCGGAGGGGTATTATAAGTTTAACGTATGTGTGTATGGGTGTGTCTGCTGCCGCATCGTATAGCTCCCAAACGGATGGACCGATTTGGATGCGGTTTTTTTTATTAGAAAGCCGGTTTAATCGGGATGGTTGATAGCTATGTTTGTAATCAAGTAATCAAGTAATTAAGTAATAAAAAAATGTATTATCTTGAAAAGTGGACCGATTTGCATGCCGCCTTTTTTAAAAAGCTCGAAATAATAGTTAAATAACAAATTTTAAAAGCTCCGACCCTTAAAACTCAATAAGAATTTCCGTTTAATTACCTAAAGGAGTCGGGTTACCGCTAAGTAAATAAAATATAAAAACTCAGAGGTGCGCGGGAATTATTAAGAATATGAGTATTTTCGGAATTACGAAGAATATGAGTATTTTCGGAGATTACCTCCTACATCCAAACCTACAAACTTACAAACTTTACCTCATTATAATTTTAGTGTAGAATATATGTAGATTTGTATGTGTCATCTTTCTTTCTTTAAGAACACTGTTAAGTCCTTGAAGTCACACTTGGAATGAAGCCCCTCCTGGTATATTAAAGGTTGCGGTTATGACATGATCCATTCATTCTGGTTAACTGTTGGCTTACTAGCTTTTTATCGCAGCTTCTCTGTTCAGATTAAGTAATTCCCTACCTTAGGAAGGGTGCACATAGACATACCACACGCTGTATTTCGACTATCGGCGTAAGCAGAGTAGTCGGTGCTGTGCTGCAAGTACCTACTCTTGTCAATTACATCACAACCACCGACCGTCACATTCAGCAAAGGTTTAGGACAAGATAACTTTCAAAGTTTTCTACTGGACGAAAAAAGTTGAAATTTGGTCCATATAGAGTTTGATGACTCAATAAATTCGATTTTAAGGGTCAATTTTAAGGGGACAAATTCGAAATTTAAAAAAAATTTACATAAGCATCAATAAAAAGGAATACAATTTTTTTTTTTCAAATGCATAGTTTAAAATATATTACAAGAAAGATATTGTAAGAAAATATACAAAAATCGAGCATTCTACACCCCCTCCCCCCCCCCCCTTATCTCCGAAACGATTGAGTCTAAAATGTCAATAAAAAAATATTGTGAATATAGCGCCTCTCTTATAGTTTACAAGAAAACCTAAACGAAAATCCTTAGTTTTTAAAGTTCTCTCGGAGAACGGAACGGTACGGAGCCCTCTCCACGCGAGGTCGACTCGCACTTGACCGTTTTTTTTTTCATTTAAGAATGAAAAACTAATTTTCCCTCACTTTCAACCTTTCCTTTGAACCGTTTTTGGGCATCCCCAAAAAAGTCGCAACCCAAACATTTAATTAATCATCCCTACTTGCTCAATGGTAACAAACTTCAAAGCTAATTACCACGATATGTCAGAGGCTCCCAAACTTCGCTGCTAGCGCCCGGCTGCCTGTTCTGTGCAGACCAGATGTCGGTCGGACACACAAAATAAAGCCGATTTTATATAGGATGTTTCAGGATAGGCTTGAGAAACTTCAGGAATAGAAAGTACTCATTATTAGAAGAAAAAAATCCTTATCATTCAAATCGAAATTCCGTACTTTTTTTTCACACAAAAATTTAAAATTATAATAAAAATTCGATGCACTGTGAGTATGAGGGCATTTGTCAATATTGCTTTTTGGTCTAGGGAGTGCAATGACCTAGTCCAGTCCCCTTTTTCTTTTGATGTCATTCAAATTTAAGTGTTCGGAATTTACCTATATGCACTTTAATTCTACTAGTTAAAGCATGTACCTAAGTTAATCATTATATTTTTATTATTTAAGGCGGATGTTAACCATCCACCAAATCTTGATGAAACAATTTTCACCAAAAAGTACTATAAAATGACCGAATCTGGGAAAAAGTTGCAGAGCTTTTCGTCTTCAAATATGGACCCCTTTCGAACCCTGAAATTACGTTATCCTGAAACATCCTGTATAGTGGCCGAAATTCGTCGCAAGAGCATCTTTTGTTACGCATTATTTTCGTGTCATTTTCACTAAATTTTGATTAAGCGGCGTGTGGTTGGCGCGGTCTTTTGCTTGAACTCTTTCCAGAGTACTGTGTGGGGCCGGTAATTAAAAAGAATAGCCCCACTGCGTCTCTCCCCGTGCATGTCGTAAAAGGCGACTAAGGGATAAGGACAAGATGCCGTGCTAAAGGGCGACAGGATAGCCACCTCTCACCTTGGCACGGTCCTTCCACCGAGTCGTGCATCAGGTGGGTCTTCGTGCCTTACTTGCTGCTTGATAGTTAATCTTGTCCGATACTTTGCTAAACGTGGTGGTCGATGTCGTACTGCTATTTTCCAGATTTCTTGCAGCACAACACCGATTACTCTGCTTACCCTGATTGTCGGGATACAGCGTATGTAATATGTATGTATGTATGTCTTTCCAGAGTGCGAAGTTCGAATACGAATCCGGTCGAAATGCTCCAATGAGTTTTTTTTTGACAGAAAAAATTACGTGCATACCTACACCTGCTGCTTCACCGCTCGGAACCGGTGTAAGACTGTAGGTCCCTTCCCTTGCCCCTTACTAGGTGGTTGGCTCAAATTGTAGCCGACTGGGTTGGTACCAAAGTACTGGATGTAAGATGGCCGCATAGCAACATTGGCTATGTTCTCCTCTAGTCCTGTATAGTCATAAATCCAAAGAGAAGTCTCCAGTATGGCATCTACCTTCTCGGAGGCGCGGAGGTGTTATTGGCTGCCTGGCTGGCCGGAGTGTGTGCTTTGACACCTCTGACTTTGAATAGTAACTTTAAGGCTATTAGTTATATGATTTATAGCCTTGAGAAGTGACATAATGTAACATTGAGAAAGGATGTTCATAAATATTGAAGTACGTTACACGGCCGCCGCGCCGCCGGTTGCAGATGCGACGACCGCACTCTGATGTGAAATTACCCGTGTAAAAGTTATGGACATGTGACAGGACAACAGAAGTAAGGACTCGTACCCATACGACGTGACCGATTTATGGGGGGGAGGCGGTTCGAAAAATACCACGATCAGTCACAAGGAGGGGGGGGTTAGTGCAAAGTCACGTAGTTACAGTTATATATTTAATTGTTTATACAAAAAAGTAATTTTTATGTTCAATATAGGAATATATCTTGTCCAAAGTTGTTGGAAAGTGTATTGTTATTTTAAATAAATGAATAAAACCATAAATACCTATCTGTACGATGGTTCCGGCAACAAAGGTCGTAAAAGCCATTTCGTTTCAGGCAACAAAGGTCGTAAAAGCCATTTCGTCAAAATGGCTTTTACGACATTTTGACGAAATGGCTTTTACGACCTTTGTTGCCTGAAACGAAATGGCTTTTACGACCTTTGTTGCCGGAACCATCGTGTACATGTGAGCATAGTTTTCATTTCCTGCCAATTTACTACCTTGTACCGTTTACACCACACTAAGATCTCAAATATTGATTAAATAGGCTAAAAATAGCCATTTCTATATAAAGAAATAGCTAGAGTAAAATCGGTCACGTAGTATGGGTACAAGCCCTAAGGCAAAGACAACAGACTACAGAGTGCGGAACCCTAAAAACGCCCGACAATGCTGTTAAAGTTGACAAAAGTCCTAAAATTGTATCTTCCCGTTTTCTCTCAACTGTAGTTAGGCACAGGCGCACGTTATGTCTTGAATATATTATGCCTTGTAAGCTGGCCTTGTCAACTCCTTACTCAAATACGCCACCGTAATTACGTCTACGGAAACTTGTAAAGGAGTTAACAGCGGTAGGGTGTGTGCATTGTGGCAACCGGCCCTGTTGTGTGCGCTTTGACTGTTCCGAGCACAGCCAAAGCTCATACGGATAGACATGGGTAACGCAGTAACGTTATTTACATTGATGCGTTGACGCACAGAAGCGGGCCGACGCATGCCGGTGCGGAACCTCGTGCCTCGGAGGAACTTCGACGATGTGCCGTGGGAAACAAAGCTTAACTAGAGTCATTACGAATGTAAAGTTTGAGTCATAAATCATTATGTCAATAACGACGTACCATGTGCGCGAGTTGTTTGTCGATAATTAGCTAATTCGCACATGCAGGTATTAAAGTGTCGAGAGTGATTAGGTAAGTGACATTAGCTAAATGCATATTTAATTAGTGGTAAATAGTAAATGTTTTAATCTTGTTTAATAATAATACTGTAAATAAATTATTACCTAAATATACATTTTAAAATTATATTCTTGTTATTACTCAATTGTTTTCTCGTATCCATAATACACTTACTAGCATTAGCATTACAATTTACAACACTAGCACCGATTCATAAGGACCGTAAGTGCGAGCGAGTGGTCCGATAAAATGATCTATGACTCAAAACTTTGCATTCGTAATGTCTTATAGTACATAGCTAATACTTATATTCTATATTCTATCGTCTTATATTCTAGTATCAGCGCATGTCGCAGCCTTAATGTTTCAGCGCAATACGCAACTGAGCTCGTGCGTTACAGAATTACACATGCCTAGATAGGACGGCCAAGTTGATTTGCGAAACACGAAAACCCCAACCACGGAGTAACTAATCTACAAGATGTGCCGATTGCCTCACTCCCACCTCAAATGTATGTTACAACGTGCAACACGTATGAGGTAATATTGTTTGTTTGGGATATGAATACGAATGCATGAAACATTTCGTAAAATAATTTTACAATCGCGATTATTATTACTTGTACCTTGTGGCAGATGGGAAATCACCAGAACTTATTTTTTTAGAAAGTGCACCCATAATGTGTCTGACGACGTCCATGAACATTCGGTCGTACGCGGGGGTTGCGAATGCCATGCCAGCCTGACAGGTGCCTATTCACGCCTCTCTTGAAGGACCCGAGACTATACTTGGGAGGAAATATGTTTACATTGTTACGCTCAGGTTCAAACTAACGTCCAAATACAAGTGACCGGCGTAGTCCTGTCTCGCTCTTCACGTGAGTGAATAACGAGAGAGGACTAGGCCGTCACATACATTTTGACGTTAGTGTGACAATTTTCCCCTACTACCGCAAAGTCGAATGGGAAGATTATAATTTGTTTCAGTATATTACATATTATACGCGCTGTATCCAGACAATCAGAGTAAGCGGCGGGTGGCCGAGTGGTTTGGGCATCTGCTTCTCATGCGAGAGGTCCTCGGTTCGAATCCGGTCGGCGTATACCAATGAGTTTGTTCTGACCAAAAAATTTACTTGCATACCTACACCTGCTGCTTCACCGTTCGGAACCGGTGTAAAACTGTAGGTCCCTTCCCTGTCCCTTACTAGGTGGTAGACTCAAATTGTAGCCCACTGGGTTGGTACCACCGTACTGGATGTAAGATGGCCGCATAGCAGCCTCGGTTGTGTTCTCCTCTAGTCCAGTATAGCCAGCAATCCAGGGAAGTCTCCGGTGTGGCACCTACCTTCTCGGAGGTGATATTGGCTGGTCGGAGCATGCGCTTTGGCCCCTCCGACTCAGCCACCCATACCGGATTACATAAAAAAAAAACAAAAATCGGAGTAAGCAGATTAATCGGAGTTGTGCTGCAGGTACGCTTGTAAATTACCGCACAACATCGACCACCATGTTTAGCAAAGTATTCGGACAACTATCAAGCAGCAAGTGAGTCACGAAGACCCACCTGCTGCATGACTCGGTGGAAGGACCGTCTCAAGGTGAAAGATGGCTGGCCCGTCGCCCTTTATCACGGCATCTTGTCCTTATCCCTTAGTCACCTTTTACGACATGCACGGTGAGAGATGCAGTGGGACTATTATTTTTAAGTGCATTTGTGTGTTCAAAACGGACGTAAATTTTTTATGAGAACTATTTTCGACGTTCATTTTAATAACCAACCCCACACACAACACTCACGTCCACAAGTGCTGATTGAAAATTATTGGTGCAGATATCGAGGGCACTCCTATCCTATAGTTCAAATATTATTCAATTCCAGCCTAACTCCAAAAGGCATTTTCAGTACAGTCAGCCCTGCGGTTGTTCGTGCCTCTCTGAAATGCAGCATTACGTATGGAGAAAATGGGCTGATGATTTTACATTCCGTTCAAATTTTGAGGATTTCAGCAGTATGGTAGAGACTTACTAGGAATTATTAGGAATTGGTGTGAATAAAGAGGCTAGTTAATTATTTGAGGCGAGGACACAGAGTATATAAGGTGCTTCGTTATTCATGTCAAATATTTCGGGAGGGTTACATACACACTCAAATAAACACGTTACGCAAAAAAAAAATATGTTTTTAACATTACTTTTCGGGAAATTTAACAAAACATGTTTACTACCTAAACTTTACCCTGTGTGTAACAGTAGGTAACTTGCATTGTACGGGGTCAATGACAGTACTATGTTCAAACGCAGAACAGCTGTTTGTTGTAAGTAAGTCACACGGTCACTATGATTGGTTTTTACAGCTACTTATTTGATTTTATTTTTTTGTTAGGAGTTTTTTTATTATGTTTTCTTCTTACGTAAAGTGTTTGTTTAAGTGCGTATGTAACCCTCCCGAAGTTATTGACATGAATAACGAAACCACCTTATATAATTTGGGCACAATCAATCAGCTTGCTACACACACACGAATTTTCAAAATACCTTACTGGCGTTTTCCTGCCAGCCAAGTGAGATGCCACGCAAAAATACGAAGCATGAAACCCTGTAACTACCAGTACATTCACTGATACTCATTGAATTTAGAAGCGGTTTTCATGCGCACAATAAAAAAAACTGACGACAAACCTTCCCTTCTTATCTTACCAGGTGGTAGGGTTTATCCCGCCCGGGTTCGTACCACCGCACTGAATGAAACGTCGGTCGAGACGCATATGTAAATGGTCAGTGTAGCCGAGATTAAATGAAGGGAAGCACTGACATGGCACCTAGTTCACCCGGTGTTATGGGCTGACATCACGGATGTTTGTAGGTGATGTAGCCAACCATGTCAGTTTCCATTAAAACAACCACTGAAAGAATGACGATTTGTCTTAAATGTTTTCATTTCATATAACATGATTAGTTAGAACCATCACTTTCTAGGACCGATTTCACCACCAACGCATACGTTCGAAACTGTATGAGAATGTTAACCGAGTGAGAAAGAGAGAGACAGAGAGAGAGAGAGAGAGAGAGAGAGAGAGAGAGAGAGAGAGAGAGAGAGAGAGAGAGAGAGAGAGAGAGAGAGAGAGAGAGAGAGAGAGAGAGAGAGAGAGGAAACGGCCAATAATCAGCTCATTTCAATATCTGCCAGAAGTAGATGTCCTGCCAATTTTCTCTTATTCCTTTCCTTTTTATTTTCCATAGTATAAAAACATTATTCCTCTCTGACAATAGAGACAATGTAATTGTTCACAATATGAAAAATATCTCCACGCGCGTAACACACGTAATTCCACGTCCTTTGGCGCCCTTTTTAGGGATCCGCAGTTTATGCACCATTTCGCAAAAGCCTCTCAGGCCGTCTAATGCACGAAGAAAGACAAAATTCCCGACAAAACGGGCAGCATATGGCATTACTCAAACTTTGGAAATAAATAGGCAACGCTCGGTGAGTAATATCGCGCGGTACCCGGTGACCCGAGCATCGGAGACCTTTTTATTTATCTTGGCCTTTCTCCGAGAAATGTGTTGTCATTTCTCTTAGCCTTTTTATCAGCCCGTGTTTGCGTATGCCTCCGGAGTAGGCGCGGCGGTGGCAGCCGCGCGGCGCGTCGGCGCGCATCGTACGGATTGAGAAACAGTGTCCGTTGGCGGTATGTTTGCTTTTCATCTGGCTATTTTCGATATGAAAAGGAAATTGAGAGCATTATTTAGACTTAGGATGAAACTATTGATGTTAGCCGGACGATAGAAGAAAAAACCGGCCAAGTGCGAGTCGAACTCGCGCACCGAGGGTTCCGTATCGCCATGTCATGGTCAGCGTCACTCACGCCATCTATGTATTAGTTAAAATGCTTCATACTATTTTCGGTAGATGGCGCGCATACACGTGTTAGTTTCTTGTATGGGGACCACCGTGAATTTCTTACTTTTTCTTATTTTTTGTATTTATTTCTTGTTATATCGGCCATAATAACACATATTCTGTGAAAATTTCAAAGGCTATTACGGTTTAAGAAATACAGCCCTCGGACAGACATACAGACAGACAGACAGACGGCATAGGCTTAGTAATAGGGTCCCGTACAACGGATACGGAACCCTAAAAATCGACCACGGAGGTAAATAATTCAATGGGACATTTTCATTCAATTCATTGCTAATTGCCAATAATACAGATATTACTTTCAAAAGAATGCCGAGGTTCAATACTACCCTTATCGTTTGTGCCAAAAATATTATTTCGAAATATTTGTATTGTTTTCATGGGACAGCACATGTAGACCGATGACAGAGTTCTCGATCTTCGAGAGATCGTTGACCCGTTCTCGAGTTATTTGCAGTTGTTGGCAGACGTTGCATTCTATATTATGTAAATAACGTGTCTCACACATTTTCACTAGATTTACTGGTACGATCACTTGACTGTACTCACAGTGCAAACAGTTTATGCAAAAGTTTGCGCAAAGAAAATGGTGCACTGTGCGGGGTCCACAGTCCACACGACAGCTACTTGCATGCGCAAACAGTGCCTCCCCCGTCGATAAGCGAATGATTAACGCTTGGTGCAAACCTGTCACAATCATATCAAGTGTGCACAAACCGTTTGCGCATTGTACATTTAAGCCATTTTAACGTAATGCTTGCTTGTGCAAGTTTAGTTTGAACAAATTAGCGTTTGTGCAAGCCATTTCCGCGATATATATACCGTTTGCCGTCTTAACGTTTGGTGCTTGCTTGTGCAAGTTTAGTTTGAAGAAATTAGCGTTTTTGCAAGCCATTTCCGCGATATATGTACCGTTTTCCGTCTTAACGTTTGGTGCTTGCTGTGCAAGTTTAGTTTGAACAAATTAGCGTGTGTGCAAGCCATTTCCGCGATATATATACCGTCAACCGTCTTAACGTTTGGTGCTTGCTTGTGCAAGTTTAGTTTGAACAAATTAGCGTGTGTGCAAGCCATTTCCGCGATATATATACCGTCAACCGTCTCAACGTTTGGTGCTTGCTTGTGCAAGTTTAGTTTGAACAAATTAGCGTGTGTGCAAGCCATTTCCGCGATATATGTACCGTCAACCGTCTTACCGTTTGGTGCTTGCTTGTGCAAGTTTAGTTTGAACAAATTAGCGTTTGTGCAAGCCATTTCGCGATACCATTTTGCCGTCTTAACGTTTGGTGCTTGCTTGTGCAAGTTTAGTTTGAACAAATTAGCGTTTGCGCAAGCCATTTCGCGATACATATGCCGTTTTGCCGTCTTAACTTTTGGTGCTCGCTTGTGCTGATTATAATTTGTGAATTTGTTAATTGAGCGTGTAGTGAGACCATAAATGAAGCACGAAGTCTGCACCATCATTTTCATCTCCGCTACAGTATAAACACCACACACGCGCCGCTAGATGGCTCCATTCACTACGTGACCGCGCCCATTCGCGTCGCCAGTCAATGCTGGCGCATTCAAAAAGCGTAATTATCCGCAAAGGTCCACCCCGGCCCCAGGGACAGACCCTTTACGACAGGTCCTTTTGTAATTGTGTCCACACACGGAAACCCCTTCGGAACAGAGAGCCAGGGCATAGATGCGAGGGCGTACAAGGGCGGATTTAACGGGAGCCAAATGAGGTCAAAGCGTGGGGGGGGGGGGCATTTCCTCATTCCTTTCCCTACTATGCTATTCCATTCGAGACAACAAATTAGTCCACGTTGAGCAAAGTATGTTCGAATTTGGAATTTAGAATTGGTAAAAGTTAGGTGCTCAAATCAAATCGAATTTAAATCAAATCGCTAGTTCCCAGTACGTAACCAAGATTTCCAATCAATATTTTAGTGTCAATGATTGCTACCACTACACAACTACGAGTAGTTGTTTCCCCACTGCGAAGCTGAATTTCTCAAATCAGTTGCGTGATCATGTCAAACGTAGTTGCATAAAAAAGTGGGGAGCTCCCTTATTCTGATTCAGATTCAGAGATGGCTAGTGGTGTAGGCACCGACGTCTCACAATTAATTTTTCAAACTTTCTAAGACTTTACGTTGACAATTTATCCGACTCTCCGATGAAGGAAAACACCATCGAAAACTACTAACAATGCGTTGTTATGTACAAGATTGATGTCTGCACCGCTGAAAAATATAAATACATAGGTTACCTACATACATAGTATGCACACCAATTTGACCCAAGTTTAAGTGCATCAAAATCAAGATCAAAATAATGACAAATTGTAGCGCCCCTCAATAGTAAGCTCTAGATCCACCAGTGCGCTCATGTTGTAACTCGTCGGTTATACGACGAACATAATCGAGGGTTTTGTTAGCTCGTCAAATCATTTTATTGCACAAGTTTGAGGCAAACGGGACTTACGGAGGCAATAGAAAATATATTATTATATTCAGGCCGAGTTTTTATTCACTCGGGCTGATTACGCACATGAAACTGAACAACTTGAGTAAGTACAGTTTTATGAATTGTTTTTATTTCAGGCTGATACTCCGTTGTTATTTTCGTACTTTTGCTATTCAATAAGTCTCGTTGGGTTTATAGATCAAGTGTTTTGTTTATATTTATAATAAATTTAACATCTACAAAGTGACGTATTTATTAACTTGTTACTGGTCAATAATGAAAATACAGAAAAAGAGCATTTCTAATTATTGTAATTATAGTCCGCCCGCTGAGAGAAGGCTTTACTGACGTCTGTCAGTTGGTCATTTACTCACTCATTTGACAAGTTTTTATTACTTACTCCTGCAACTGCACGTTTGAACTAAGGTAATTATGAACATTTTCTATTGTTTATACGGTTTCGTACTATTTTGACAAGCTGGTCGCACTTTTTAGGCAATCCAGACTGGCATCACTATTACCGACTGTCAGCGGCCGGACTTTATCTAATTTCATAGAGATGGCTTTAGAAATATTTAAAAATCGAACGCGCGATCGCGATTGATAATATTAAGTCGTTAAATATGTTGGCAGAACGCGCTTTGCTCTACATTCCATATTCAATATGAAACAATGTTATGTGAAATATTTAATATATCCGGCTGAATGTAATATGACCTTTTTGGCACTCAGTCGGCTTATGCACTAATAATGTATTGTTTGAGACTAGGTTTTGCGCGCAAATATATAAAATAAAATCATTTTATTACAACAATTAAAATGATTCATCACAATACAAAAAAAGAAGATAATATAATTTTTTTTCAATTTACAGGAATTGTTTATAAAAAATCTAGATACTAAATAATTTTTTTTTAAACAGTCGTACAGTCGGGCCTGGATTACAGTGGCACCGGGGGCCACAAACAAGATAGAAAATTTCATACATGGGCACCGAAACGAAGATTAAGAGGAAACGGAAGTTAACTTTCTCCATACAAAATCGTCTTTCGGCATTTATTTTTTCTAGCCACCTTATCCGATTTTTACAAATTTTTTTTCTTGTCTTAAGGACAGTCCAATTCACGTTCCTGTCATTTTTGTCTTTGTTTAGATGAAATATAACCAGAGCTAAAAAAAATTATTTTGACCGAAAAAAAAACGTTTAAAAATTGGATTTTTTTATTTTTTTATGTCATGAAGTTCATTAAGCTTTATTAAGTCATCCCTTTAGACATTAAAAAAATTAAAAGACAGGAACATAGATTCGACTGTCCTTTTACAAAAAAAAATAATTGTAAAAATCGGATAAGGTTTAAGGGTTAAAAAACATAAACCCCGAAAGACAAATTTTTACGTAATTTGTAGTTATATTACCTGAGAACGTGCAACTGTCCCTCTTGCACGTTTCGGCGGCGGGTGGAGGCGAATCAAGATAGAGATAATTCGTTGAAATACCTAACAAGTTATCACGAGGCTGACTTCCGTCTGGTCTTAAGACACAGCCAATAACACCACTCCTCGCGAAACCACGCTCAGAGACGCGCCACAAGGCGGACATAGAGGTCGTTGTCTAATTTATTAACACGCCTTTTGAAGATTCCCAGGTTATAGGTGTTGGGGAACACACTCGCCGGAAGACCCGAAGTTTGTACTTTCCAGGTAAACTCTAGCTGGATAAACTGTAGAACACGTGGACCACTCACTCTGGTCGCGTGGGACACTGGGACAAGACAAGTGAGTACTTAGTGCAACGGCGGCGGCGGCGGCGGCGGGGTCCGCTTCCGGCCCCTCTACGCTACGCTTAGTCGACACGCTCAGGCTTCCGGGGAGGATTACAAAAATCTTATTTTATGGAAATCTTACTTAATTTTAGGTTTAGATTTAAATTTTTAAGATAGTTTAAATTATCACCTAATGTTTGTTAGTTTAATTTAATCTCTATCTCTACTTCTTATAAAATGGAACGTGTGTCTGTATGTATGTTTGAGGTAAACTCCGCAACCACCGAACAGATTTTTATGCGGTTTGCACCAATGGAAAGAGTAGTTCTTGAGACTCACTCTAGGCTATATACCATAACGCTAAATAGCCTTAGGGCTGAGCAGTATCAAAGAAAGTCTAGTATGGACGGGAGAGAGAGAAGAGATCGTTTATTATCATATTTGCGTTTAAATCGTATTTACTATTAAACCGAGTCTACCGCGAGCGAAACCGCCGGCAAAAGCTAGTAGGTTTTATTTTATTTTATGTTTTATTTTATTTTATTTAATATAGGTTTTACTGATATAGATTCAGATTCAGATTCAGATATTTATTTCGCCATAAAGAACACACAACAATAACAATATTTCATTGAGACATACATAATGCATATTCAGTATGGTTCGTCATCATTTTTTTGGCATGTCCCGTTCAGCAGTGCAATCTATAAGAAAGAACCGGGTAAGAAACCTTACAGAACTTTTTTTAAATATAACTTACATACTAAGTTTTCATTATGTTAAATATACATACTATATCTAAGCAGAAAATTAAAATTAAATTTAAGAGCTAGCAGCTGCCGGCCGACTGTGACGACAACGTCCGATGTCTCTGCGCTTACCCCAATTGTCGGGATTGTGCGAGATGGTATGGATTAATTGTGCATATTATATATTTCGTAACGTAACGAATGTATTGTCTGTGGTTAAAGCCACTCATCAGTCAGTCAGTCAGCGTGTAAGCGTCCGGTACGGCACCCAAAAGATAAGGCGGCTCCTTTCGTGATCACTCGGCTCGAAGGAAAGTGGTATGGGTGAATGTTTTGGTGGTTTAAAAAAAATTACCAGGGTTAATGTTGAGGCGGCGCATGTCGTTTTTGTTACGTTTCGTTTCGAGCCGAGTGTTCACGAAAGGAGCCGCCTTGTCTTTCGGGTGTCCTATTAGTAGGCGTCCACTGCTGAACATACGCATCGCCATTTTTCCTCCACTCCTCCCGGCACCGAGCATACATACATATATACATATACATATATACATATACATACATATATGTATGCTCGGTGCCTCCCGGCCTTTTTTTTTATTTATGGAAACTTGACACGGTTGGCTACATCACCTACAACATCCGTGATGTCAGCCCATAACACCGGGTGAACTAGGTGCCATGTCAGTGCTTCCCTTCATTTCGCGCCGGTTACACTGAACTGGACGGAAAACACGAACTATTTACATAGCCGTTTCGACCGACGTTTCGCTCAGTGCGGTGGTACCAACCCGGCCGGGATAAACCCTACCACCTAGTAAGGTAAGAAGGGAAGGGACCTATACAGTTTATCGTGGTATCCGAACCACGGTCAGCCTCCAACAGTCGGGCGGTCATCCATCCAATAACTGACCGCACCATTAAGCTGCCGAGGCTGACTTCAGCGGTACGGAACGCACTGCTTACCGCCGACGCGCTTGATGTCGTCCCACCCGGCGGCGGGTGGTCTTCCCACTCGTTCCACTCACAATCAAGCCAATCATCAGCCTCGCTAGCTCAGTGGTGCGGTCGGTCGACTGCGCGGTCAGTCCTTGGATGGGTGACCGCTCGACCTTTGGAGGCTGACCGTGGTTCGGATTCCACGTTAAACTGTAGGTCCCTTCCCTTCTTTCCTTACTAGGTGGTAGGGTTTATCCCGGCGGGGTTAGTACCACCGCATGAGCGAAACGTCGGTCGAAACGGCTATGTACATAGTTCGTGTTTTCCGTCCAGTTCAGTGTAGCCGACATGAAATCAAGGGAAGCACTGGCATGGCACCTAGCTCACCCGGTGTTATAGGCTGACATTACGGATGTTGTTAGGTGATGTAGCCAACCGTGTCAGTTTCCATAAATAAATAACAAACAAACAAATATACGGAGTCAAGCTAAATAAAACCGTTTAATAAAAAATACATCGTCAACCCAAAATCTAAGACGCATTCTACATCCGTCAGAACTGCCCTGAACAATGAACGAGTGCGCGCTCGCCTGCCCGCTGAGCTCTAAACGCAGTGCGCCGGACGGAAGCCCTGGTAGGCGCTCACTAAGTGCGCACTTGACCGAATTTTACCACGCGCCACTCTTGCTTGCACTAAATCCCCGTTTCAGCACCGAGTGCCGCCCTCCAGGCTCCCAGCCGTGTATCCGTTGAGATTTGAGCGAAAAAGTTGTGGATTTTCGTTTGCCCGTCTGTCTGCCGTATGCGAGGACAGATAGCTATTGCAGTGCGGTGTGTTTCTAATGATATTTGATATTACGTACATACATAGCGTCACGCCTGTTTCCCGGTGGGGTGGGCAGAGACGACGGATCTCCACGCTCCACGATCCTGACACACCTCTGCCGCCTCTTCCGCTCTCATCATTTTCTTCATGCATGCTCGTCGGTTACGAGAATAACGCACTCGACCCTTTTTGAGAACATGCCCGATCTGGTCGAGGTACGTGCGTCTAGGGCAACCCTTAGCGACACTTCCGCTCACATTCGGTCCATAAATTTCTTTCGTTAGTCTCCTATAATCCATTCTTACAACGTGACCGAACCACCGAAGCATTCCTTTCTCAATCCTTCTCACTAATTTGATATTAATATACGAGTATAATGATATAATATTATTTAGTACTTATAATTGGTTCTACAAAGATGTTTTGTCCTTACAAAAGTATGTACTACATTTGGCGGCCGTGGATAGGAAAACGGAGTGTGGGAAGATCATCCGCCAGGTGGGACGACGACATCGAGTACGTCGGCAGAAATCAGTGGCGCCGTACCTCCCGGACTGGAGGAAAATTTGAGAGGTGTATGTCCAGGAGTGGAAGCTTACAGGCTGACTGACTGACTTTAGTTCAAATCATTCCCATCTAAATTAATTAAAACAAACTACACAAATTATTATTACCCACATAAATTAAAACTACCTGTAATATTTCAACAGTTTTTTTATATAACAATAATTTAAAAAGAATCATTTAAACGCAATTCACATGGTATCTCCAAACCCCATTTTAGATAGCACTCGGCTCATTCACATAAGTAAAACAACAAAGTAACTCGTTCAACTTTTACCTAAGTACTGCGCATTAAATCCGATCCCAAATTCCGTAATTTTATATTCCAGCTCCGTAGATACTTATTATTTTGTCTAACAGGTTTTAGATTAAATTGAACACGTATATTCGTACCTACATATTAAATCTCAGCTATTAATAAAAGTCCAATTTTGTATGTATGTCGTTCGCGTGATTTTTTTTTATCTTATTAAAGACGTAGGCTCCGCTGTACTTATAACATTATTTCTTTAATTTCACGTTTTTATAGTACAATATTTATATTAATTCTTTATAGATAATAAAATTAAAAATATACAAAATTAATATAAACAAAAACACATTTTGCAGATATTTTAAAATTTCATTCGCGTTTGGGCAGTCCAAATAATATCCTTCAGTACAAAAACACAAAATATAAAATATTCACCCTAATGAGTTTTTATCGTACCTCTATAGAGCAGAAATCCCAGGAAAACGATATCTCAAGAAACATTATTCCGTTCCCGTTATTTAAAACTACGAAGTACCTAGGTGAATCAAAAGCGAAAATAAAAGGTACACACGGGTCGGACTAAGAACCTTGAGTGAACCTTGACTTTGAGTCAAAGTGAAATCATTAATTTGTACACAATTTTAAATATAAATTACAAACTAAGTAGTTACATAATCAATAATTCTTAACGTCTAATTTATTATTCTGAAGTGAGGTAAGGTCGTAAAAGTTTTCTTCTAGACCTATTTAGTAAGCGTTCGTTTCAATTGATTTGCCCCTTCTATCTCTCGGCAGTTTATTCAGGATACTGCTGAAGACATCCTTTGTGGAAGCGGTTAAAAATTACCTTACCATCAAGAGCATTTTTACATAGATTTAACGCGAGCGAAGCCGCGAGCGCAAGAAATGAAATATATGTGAGAGAGGTAGAAAATAATGATATTATAATGTATGCAGGTTCGCGATGCCTGGGGTAGTTGGAGGGCGCCAGGGGAGGGCGAGGATAACCGAGCAGGTTGTATGCGATTGTTTTTGCGGGTAAAATCGTTTACGCCCGAAGCGTTATTTCATTAACCAGAAATGGAATGTAAAAGGTTTGGGCGGTGGTACTGAAATATTACACTTTTGGTTCTTGGACCGCGGATAGATATTATTTTTATTTCTGTATTTTTTTATTTAATAATTTAGTAATGAATTTATTTATTGGATAGTAAAACTACTTAATGAGTAAAACTAATTAAATAAAATTATCCTAATAAATAAAAAAACTAAATAATTGCAAGTAAGTCTTACTGTAAGTAAAATATTTCGTCCAACTCAGCCGACTCCGCCACAATATTAATATTATATAATTATTATTTCTGTATTAATAATTACCGTGTGGGGCCGGTACTTAAAAAGAATATCCCCACTGCATCTCTCCCCATGCATGTCGTAAAAGGCGACTAAGGGATAAGGACAAGATGCCGTGCTGAAGGGCGACAGGCTCGCCACCTCTCACCTTGGCACGGTACTTCCACCGACTCATGCAGCAGGTGGGTCTTCGTGCCTTACTTGCTGCTTGATCGATTTAATCTTGTTCGAATACTTTGCGAAACGTGGTAGTCGGTGTTGTGCTGTAATTGACCAGAGTTCTTGCAGCACAACACCGATTACTCTGCTTACCCCGATTGTCGGGATTCAGCGTGTGTGATATGTATGTATGTATGTAATAATTACATTTAAAAAGCTATATTAAGTTAATAAAATGCGATAATTATTGTCAGAGAAAATAATCGTCAGCCTCGGTAGCTCAGTGGTGAGGCCGGCAACCCTGAGCGCGGTCAGTACTTGGATGGGTGACCGCTCGACCGTTGAAGGCTGACCGTGGTTCAGATTCCACGTAAAACTGTAGGTCCCTTCCCTTCTTACCTGTCGCCCTTTAGCACGGCACCTTGTCCTTAGCCCTTTAGTCGCCTTTTACGACATGCACGGCGCAATATGCAGTGGGGCTAATATTTTTAAATACCACACCCACACGATACAGGTCCGGTATTTAACCGTTTTCAACTAGAAAATTTTAAATTACACAAGAAGGGCCATATCGCGCTAACTAATTTTCTACCGGCGACTATAAATACTCCAACCATAGAGTGCTCGTGTGACAAGGTTCTAAGCTGTATCTTCAGTTTTGTATATACATCTTATTGCGATATGAAATGCTAACTCGTTTTGCTTCAGGAAATGAGAAATTTTTAAATGAAAATGCAAAGTGTGAAGTCGCCGTCCGCCGGGCGGAAACCGCGACGAGTATCGTCTTTTACTGTCCGCTCAGCATCAGTTGACAAATGAAATTTGACATAAGGTAATATTTCCGAGGGACGAACCACTCACCTGACATTTTTAGGGTTCCGTATGCGATACGGGACCCTATTACTAGGCCTACGCCGTCTGTCTGTCTGTCCGTCCATCCGTCCGTTTGTCCGAGGGCTGTATCTCTTGAACCGTAATAGTTAGCCCGTTGAAAGTTTCACAAAATATGTGTTATTTATTATGGCCGATATAACAACAAATAATAAAAATAAGAAAAAGTAAAAAAATCATAGGGTTCCCATAGAAGAAACCAAAAATTGTATGCACGCGCGCCATCTACCGAATAGAGTATGAAGCATTTTAACTAATCATTAATTTTAACTAATATGAAACATTTTATAACACGCCATAGATGGCGTGAGTGGCGATACGGAACCCTCGGTGCGCGAGTTCGACTCGCACTTGGCCGGTTTTTTTTATTTTAACAACTGACACGGTTGTCTACATCACCTACAACATCCGTGATGTCAGCCAATAACACCGGGTGAACTAGGTGTCATGTCAGTGCTTCCCTTCATTAGATGTCGGCTACACGAAGCGGAAGATGGCGGAATACACGAACTATACAATACAATTCAATAATACAATTCCATTTATTTGTAAATTAAAATAACAAAGTTACATTACAATTCAATTTGTCTTTCACTTACATCGTCAAACAAAAACTTTTTTTTATGGAAACTGACACAGTTGGCTACTTCAGCTACAACATCCGTGATGTCAGCCCATAACACCGGGTGAACTAGGTGTCATGTCAGTGCTTCCCTTCATTTCATGTCGCCTAAGTATAATGCGCGGGACGGATCTCGGCGTGTCGTCGCCGCAGCGGGCGACCCGCCACGCGAATACACTATACAAGTACGGTGCGGGTGCGAGGGAGAACACTGACGAGCCGCTGCGGCGGCGACACGCCGAGATCCGCCCCGCGCATTATACATACAGATAAATACATTTCATTAACTTAGATTTTACATTTATAAATTTATAATTAAATTCATCACGTTTACATAAATTAATTAATTTGGTTCCATTACACACTTGTACACTCTAATTAGGTTAATATTTGGAAAACCTTTAGGTTATACTATTTACATAGCCGTTCCTTAACAACCGTAAAACGCCAGACCTTTGCTCATAATAATACTATTTTCTCTTAGTTTTACCGTAAGAAAAAATTGGCAGCTTTATAAATTTTTTTTTATTTGAATTTGATTAAACGTCTTTGGGCTCAGGTAAGGGGGACCCTGCGACTAAAAAAAATTAAGACTTTTTTGTACTTTGCGACGCTTAGTACTCAGCAACCAGACTACGTACAACAATTCTAAATATGTGGAATGAAAGATCCATCTGACGACTTTAAATACGTAATACATTTTTATTCTGTCATTCCATCCCTTCTGGCCCAAATCAGCCCTTCAATTTGGCATGTTTTGAAAAATGCGAAAACACGCAAACTTCAAACACATCTCGCGCTTTAGTCGTTAACGCTGCATAGTCGAGACAAACTCTAAAGAACAGACAAAGGTTTTACCTTTATTCGATATTTCAAACAAAACCTCGTATGAAGCCTAGGTAGGCTACCGAAGTTGAAATTTTTTCTAACGATATTTTTTTTTCAAACTGCGCTTAGGTTACATCAAATTCACGAACTAAGTTTGACGGCTGCATGTATACTTGCAGACTCTCTAAATTTTTTAGATTTCAATTTGAAAAGCACGCGCCATCTCACTGCGGTCGAGCAGTAGTACAGGTTATTGCTGTGTGAGATATATGTTCTCGTGAAAATTAGCAATTTGTACCCTCCTAGCTGGCTTTGAGTTTTCCTCGGCTGCACTTTGTGAGTGGTAATGTGGCATAGTCAGTGTGGCGCAGACAGAATTAGTTTTGTGCGAAGGGGGCGGGGAGGGTTGGGAGGGAAAAGGGGTTTTGAAAAAAATCTGGGTTCCTTTTCATACGTACACACATACATAGCGTCACGCCTGTTTCCCAGTGGGGTAGCCCAGAGGCAACGGATCTCCACGTGCCACGATCCACAATTGGCACTTACTCACATTAGATGGTAGACCTATACTTTCTTTCATAGTAACATAATTGTGAATTTTTTTCTTCCGTATTTTGTGTAAAATACTGATTGATTAGTGAAAGGGACAGTGAGAGCTCGAGTTAAATAAGTTAGATACATTTAAAAACCTATTTACAGACATTTAAGCGGCGGGTGGCCGATTGGTTTAGGCATCGGCTTCTCATGCGAGAGGTCCGCGATTCGAATCCAGTCGGCGTGTACCAATGAGTTTTTCTGACGAAAAAAATTACGTGCATACTTACACCAGCTGCTTCACCGTTCGGAACCGGTGTAAAACTGTAGGTCCCTTCCCTTGCCCCTTACTAGGTGGTAGGCTCAAATTTTAGCCGACAAGGTTGGTACCATCGTACTGGATATAAGATGGCCGCATAACAGCCTCGGTTGTGTTCTCCTCCAGTCCAGTATAGCCAGCAATCCAGGGAAGTCTCCGGTATATGGCACCTACCTTCTCGGAGGTGATCGGCTGGTCGGAGCATGTACTTTGGGCCCTCCGACTCTGCCACCCATACCGGATTACATAAAAAAATACCACACGCTGTATCTCGACAATGGCTGTAAGCAGAGTAATCGGTGTGGCGCTGCAAGGAGTCTGGTAAATTAAAGCACAAATCTGACCACCACGTTTCGCAAAGTTGACTTAATGATAAGTCTCTCACAATATTATAACCACCTTAGTATGATATCACACACACGCTGAATCCCGACAATCGGGGTAAGCAGAGTTATCGGTGTTGTGCTGCAAGAACTCATAAAATTTTTTACACAGTTAAATTACAGCACAACACCGACCACCCCGTTTCGCAAAGTATTCGAACAAGATTAAATCGATCAAGCAGCAAGTAAGGCACGAAGACCCACCTGCTGCACGACTCGGTGGAAGTACCGTGCCAAGGTGAGAGGTGGCGATCCTGTCGCCCTTTAGCATGGCATCTTGTTCTTATCCCTTAGTCGCCTTTTACGACATGCATGGGGAGAGATGCAGTGGGGTAATTCTTTTTAAGTACCGAACCCACACGGTATGATGTATGATTATTATCTATTACATCTATTACCTATATAATTCACATGACCTAACTTTTTATTTTTATCTTAACACAATTAATGTCTCCTAATTTATATTTATTCTTACGTAGTAGGCATTACTTATTATAAATAGAATTATATTTTTCAGGCTTTCACAAATCCTTATATTTTTTAAATAAAAAATTGTCACATCATATCTTTGCTACTACCTACATTCCTTTAGTTACACATTTCACACACCTAAAGATTGGCTGTAAGAAATCTCTTCAAGTGATAAGTCCGCCTTTGCACGTCATGTACCTTTGCACGTCATGTACGTCCATTTTGTTATACTTGTGAAATATTCGTGGAGCAATAAAAAAAATTCTATCTATCTACCTTTCTACATAAACCAATTTGTACTCATAAACAGCGGTAAATAAGACAGCGTCATCATGATACCAAGAGCTCATTTACTAAATTATCTCAAAGAGAAAGAAAATCAACAAAGAAAGTAGAGCTGAAAATTGCTGAAACCAAAAATCTAATGAAGGTCAGCGCGAGCTTGCCTGCCTCAAAGTAAATGTTTCCGGAGAGAAATTCAGTGCGTTCCTGCGGCAAGCTTCTGCCAGTGGCGTAGCAAGGAGGTGGTAATGGGGTCAATTTTCAGACCGGTTTTTTTTTATTGAGAAAAAAAAACTACATGTGGAGTCGAGCCACCCATAAGGTGTCTAACGACGCCCATGGACATTCGGTGGTATTCGGGGGTTGCGAAGGCAATGCCGGCCTGACAGGTGCTTATTCACGCCCCTGAAGAACCCGAGACTGTTTTTAAAATATGTCGGCTTAAAATTAGTTACGAATGTTATTAATTAGGTATGTAATTAACTAGGTAATTAGACTGACTACAAATTATACATATAATTTAACTCCTCGAATGTATTTCCTTGTAGAACAATTGAAATTGTGACATAATGATGCAAGACGTATGACTTGTATTGCAGTGGACCGAACTGCGTATGTACCGGGAACCACTCACACGCTCAGTCGCCCACAAACTCGCTCGGTTTTGACAAATCAGAAAGGAGGTAACGCACTCGACACGGCCATCGGTTGAAATCGGCGAGTTTTTCGATGAGTCAGCGTATCTAGTTGTTACCCGTAGACCCGCTGGAGACGAATCGTTGTGAGTCAACAAACTCTAATACTGCAGTACAGTTTCGCTGGCACCACCAAATGTAAGCACTGGCTTGGCTCCAAGTCAATTAGGCTCAAATCAGGGTGTGGCGCAGTTGATAGAGATAGACTTCCTTTAGAAGTATACTAGTACCTGTCTCCAGTTGGTTGTTCATGAACTGTAATGTGTAAATTGTGTTAAAAAAAGATACATTTTTATTTATTTATTTATTTGGAAAGTCAACAGTTTATACATACATATCTATGTTGTCAGCGGTTTTTTATATACATTCCTAAACCGGTAAAAGATTTCCTCATATTGAGGAATCATTATTACGTTACGTTGAAATCATTTACAGAAATCTATGAACAACAATTGTTGTACCACAGTGCCGTGTAAAACAAAGAAATTGAACATATTAAATAAAAAAACATATTACTAGGTGCCATAAAGAACTAGAACCGCTCTCCCCCCCCCCCCCCCCCCCCCCCTTCCCCATAGCTTGAGCGCCGCCGCGCCGCCACCCCGCTTCGCACATAGCTCCGGCCCTGACTTCCTTGAATGTTTCACTTCCTCCGTCAGCAGTTTTCCCCCTCGCGGATTTTTAACTCTTTCCCTTCGGTTTATTTATTAAACGAGACGCGGTGGCGGGAGATTTGGTTAAACTTTTCGTTTTGTAAACATCTTGCTCCAAGCGCATAGTCGTACTGGATGGGGCTTTTTAAAACTAAATTTGCATAGTAAATTATTGACTTCAGACAGTTCCATTTGTAACATAAGTACCTAATCATCCATCCATCCATCCAGATATGAATGAATTTCTTCTTTTTTATTTATTATTTATTTAACCGACTTCTTCAAAAAAATTCGATTATCTATTTGTTGGATCTTCGTATAAGAGATGTTGACGCTTACAATAGGTACAGGAGACAGTAAAGGAAAACACTCACGATTACTGCTCTCTCTCTCTGTCGATCCAGGGGGCCCCCTTGTTGGCTGGCACACTTCCGGGAATGTTTATGTTAACTTTCGTCTGCGGCGACGACACGCGGCGACGACGTATTTTATCTGAATTTTAATAATTATGCGGCGGCGCGGACGAGCGTCGTACCGCGCCTGCGGCTGTATCTGTGTTAATACTGAACGATCGATCGACTCGCGAGCGTTCATTTAATGCAGGGACGGACTAGACAGGAAGAAGCGCCAACATACTCCCTCCCGAAATCAATGTGTGATTTCTTAGATAAATCCTTGAAAATAGTTTGGCAAGACGAGATAAAGTATCTTGAATAATTATAAAACGACAACTCAGTAACAAAGAACTGACAATAGGAAATATGTGCACCGAGTGTGCATCAATATACAAAGAACAATAAATGAGGCTAATTGCATGCAAACATTAATACAAAACGCATACATGTTTAGTAAAAATATTAAACATTAATTGGATGGAGGTCAGACCTACCACCGACCCTACGAAGATTTGGAAGCACCGTCTCAACTTGAACATTATCGGGGTAATGTCTTAACTCACCCATCCTACCTGGACGCCAATGCCTGGGTGGTGAGTTTGGGTTATTGATCAACTTATTGTCTTTACGAAAGGTTACATCATTTTTCAACCAACCCGGTTTCCACTTAGTATTCCAAAAGGTTCGAGTGTTGACGGACCTGCAATTATCTTTAATAATAGCACAGATGTCAGGCTCTGTGCTCATGTCAATATTAGAGTTTTTTACTATAGGTGTGGTGTTTTTAGGTTGGTTTTGAGTGTCGTCCATCCCTAATACTATATGATCAGATGAATGCGTAACCGTTGCGTGGCAATTGACGCTCAGTTCAGGCGTACTATCTTTACAGTCGGAATCTTGTTGTAGGAGTATTTTGCCTCCTGTAGCATCTTGTCGTGGGGATTCAGCGTTAGTACCCAAATGAAGAAGAGAATTGTGACGTCGTCCACATTGCGAACAACTTCGTGTCGATGGACAGTTACGTCCAGAGTGTGAGTCGCGCAAGCAGTTAGTGCATAAATTAAGTGCACGTATTTTCTGAATCCGAAATGGTACATCTGTAGTTAAAAGTTTGTCACAGTGATATATGTTATGTGATAACTTGCACAAGGGACACGATCTGGAGTTACGAGTATTATTTGCGCCGTGAGACGACACTACAGACACTCTTGACTCGGTCCTACGAGTACTTGGAAATGTATTTGGTGACTCCTCATAAATGTCAACCATTGGTACACTGTGATTGGTTTGGGACAGTTCTGTTATTTTAATTTGATTGTGAACAAACTCAATTAGCTGCTCAAAACTTGGTATTTCAACTGAAATATATTTGGCTTCAAAAGTTTTACGAGTTTCTGAGTCTAAGTTACGCACTGCACAGTAAAACAAAATAAATTCCGAAAGATCGGTTACATTCAAGGCTTTCAAAGCCGACATCGATTCAAAATAGGTTTCCAGGAACGAATTTAGACTTTGTAAAGTTTGCTTGGACAGTGGCTGAAAATTGAACATTTTATCCAAATAGTGTGTGGCCAGCAAGCGCTTATTTTGATATTTTTCGCATATCAACTTAAAAACAATAGGATAATTTAACGCTGTAATAGGCAGACCGTGCGCTAGCGCTAGGGGTGGCCCGGACAAGCACGAAATCAAATAATGGAACTTCTCCACGGGTGAAATTGAGCTGTTGTTGTGGATTAATGATAAATATGTGTCATAGAAGTGAGACCATTGCTGGAGTCGACCATCGAATTTTGGAAGTTCAAGTTTGGGTAATTTGGCCCGCGTTAATTTGGGCGCAGAACTTCGACCTTGTGGCATTACAGATGCATGAAGCGTTGCTGGTAATAATTCCTCAGCAGCCACTTGAATCTTATAATATATGTCATCAAACTCAATAAAAGCCTGATATGAAAGCTCGACAACGGGGTTCAGTTCCAATTCAGTTTTGTTGTAATCCTCCTGTACTACCTCGAATTGCCGTCTGATGTCATCGAGGCGCGAGTAGCGAACTCTGAATTCGGATAACTTAACTTCACTTTGGCAGGCTTCTATAGAGAGATCATAGCAAATTTTCAATTGCTGGAATAAATACTCCCTGCGCATTCCGAGAAGTTTCTCTTGTAGTTTTGTCGCAGCTACTGTGCCAGGCATTTTTATTTTGTTTCGTTTATAACGGGTAGATATTAACGTTAATATATTGAAGCTTTAAACTAAAATTATTATTATAATTGTATAGGTGTGTATTTATATAATATTTTCTTTAAGTATTTACAATTTTCCTAAAATGTATATCATACATAAATTATTATAGATAGGTTTGTTATATTTCATAACACTATATAAAATCCAAGTGATATGATAACCTTTAAAAGGTGTAATAATGATTCATTCATGGACTAAGGTGTTAAAATAATAAGTGACAAACACAGTAACTGAACACTCAAGCACATGGCCACAAATATAATGTAATTTGATTATAAGTAATATTTCATATATTTATAGATATTTTAATTCTTTTATCATTTTAATTGAATTATTAAATATGTACGTAGGTTCATAAGTTTCATACATCGATCCTTACTCCTATATAGCGGCTGTAGGTGCATAAAATAAGGAATGAACCATAATAATATTATTTTGGATCATATCTTATGACACCTATTCAGTGGAAAACTATAGTGACAGAAGGATGTACTGATAATTAATATATAAGGTAGGTAGGCATGCAAGCAACTACAAACTAACGGATGTATGGACTCAATGTATGCAGAATTGCTGACTACATAATATATACTATAACTATATAATAGTTAAGCATTTATTCACTAATTTGAGTTTACTTTATAATGAATAATGAATGATCGTAGCAGTTCGCTATAGTTAGGTATTGTGGGCATCATAAGAACCTAAGAAATAAATACAGAATATACTATAATAGGTACATCAACAATTTATTAATAAAGGAGAACACAATATGGAATAGCTAGTTCTTCCGTTCTATTGTTTTATGGATGCGTAAATATTCGTGAAACAATCTCGCACTCTGTCTGTCTGTATTAATTAACCGAGGAGATATACTCGTAGGTATATACACATACCGCACGCTGCATCCCGACGATCGGGGCGAGCAAGCAAAGCAATCTGTGCCGTGCTGTTAGTACTCTTATATAATATTCGAGAATAGATAATCTCAGTGATATATGTATATTTATATGTGAATATTGAGTGGCAAACGCTGCACGTGTGACTCAAGTCAACCCTACATGTAACGAGTTACAGGCTCTTCAATTATTAATATTAATAATTGATTCAATATATATTATAAACAGAATACAATATTGTAAATAAGTATTACTAGACACTCACGAGAAGCAATTTGAGTCCTATTGAATAGGTGTGCCTCTACGAGTGAGAATATCTAAACAACGAGAACTATTTCCTAGTATGTGACTGGAAATGTAATATTTCAAAATATGATGGTAGGTACCCAAATTAGTTTTCAATAGGTATCAAAGTACCGTGCGGCACAACTGTATGTCCTATTTACTAAATAGGAATATGTGCGAATGAGGATATGAAAGTTAATAAAAAATATATTGATAAACAACTTTAGAAATTATACATATGTAATTAATTTGTTCTAAATACATCAAGTTGTGCCGTGTGAGAGCACACGGCACAACTTGATGTCCTATTTATTTAATAAATAAATAGGTATGTATCTACGAGTGAGAGTTCAGTTAGAACCAATTTGAAATAAGTGGAGACCGTAGGTTACCAATTAGAAAATATTTCAACTTTATTTTAACATTTTACTGACCACCCATACATATATGGCATAACTATGGCTCAATGATATGTAAGTACAGAATAGGTATTCAATTCATAGTTAGTTAAATACTAGAAGGTAGCACAGCGCACGCAGAGGCACGTAGGTAGTCACAAAACTAACGTAATTCTAACGTAAACAACTCTTGCATTCGTGCCTATGAACTATTATTTGTTTGAATAATGAATAATAATACGTTGTTTACAAGTATTTTCATGTACAAAATTTATTTCATTTAAAATTAATGTGAATCGTCAATTTCTACACATTAACGTGCGATGTCATCAATGTTACAAATTACAATTGAGTTGCCAACTATGTTCAAGAATAAAAGTATAAGTAGGTATTATATTTCATGGACTGTATTTATTAAGGCGCTTATTTCTTACCATAATCTAGGCGTAGAATGACCAAATGTTGCATCTTCGTATAAGAGATGTTGACGCTTACAATAGGTACAGGAGACAGTAAAGGAAAACACTCACGATTACTGCTCTCTCTCTCTGTCGATCCAGGGGGCCCCCTTGTTGGCTGGCACACTTCCGGGAATGTTTATGTTAACTTTCGTCTGCGGCGACGACACGCGGCGACGACGTATTTTATCTGAATTTTAATAATTATGCGGCGGCGCGGACGAGCGTCGTACCGCGCCTGCGGCTGTATCTGTGTTAATACTGAACGATCGATCGACTCGCGAGCGTTCATTTAATGCAGGGACGGACTAGACAGGAAGAAGCGCCAACACTATTCGAAACGTAGGCATGTATGTAATATCGTTGGAATTGCACACTCATACAATATTCGTATATGTTAGTCTATGTGGGCTTCTAAACAGGTGTGCCAAATTTCATAGGTGTATGGTATTTGTATGTGTAGATAGATGTTTCATTTCATTTCATGTATCAGTGTAGGTAGTACCTATCTTTATTTCATTTACTATAATCTCTTTTATCCATCTCGGCAAGGATTGGCTTGCTAGCCGAACGGGGCTATAATGTTATGGTGACCTATATTTGATATTTGAAAAGGGTTACATTATTTTGACAATACGACTTATTCATAAAAAAACTTCAGAAATTATCTGTGTTTCTTTTTTCAAGGCCCATCCGTGGACACGCAACAAGCAAACGAGAATAAAACTTTCGCAATAGAAGCGAATCTTGTTTTACTTTCGGATACAAATTCGGCGCTTTCGTGACAGTAGGCAACCGGCAGTCGCCGACTACGATGTGATTAATCAAGTTACACACTTTAATTTACTTGAGACATTGTGTGAAATTTCATTAGTGTTGAAAGAATTAAGACTTAGGTAATGTTGCTCAAATTGGCCTTGTACGTTTGAGACTTTAGTATGAATTTAAGTAGAGTGCAAATTATCTCTTAATAACTAGAGGGTAAGGGTTGCGACGCTGCCAACGGAACCCTTACCATCTTGGCGCCCTCATTGGCTGTAGATGTCGACATGCGATATCGGCGCTGAGTGGCGTTAGGTGTCTCTTTATTAGCTGCTAATAATTCGTTAGGGCTACATACATCCCTTGCCCCTTACTAGGTGGTAGGCTCAAATTGTAGCCGACTGGCTTGGTACCACCGTACTGGATGTAAGATGGCCGCATAGCAGCCTCGGTTGTGTTCTCCTCTAGTCCAGTATTAGCCAGCAATCCAGGGAAGTCTCGGTATGGCACCTACCTTTTCGGAGGTGATATTGGCTGGCCAGAGCATGCGCTTGGGCCCCTCCGACTCAGCCACCCATACCGGACTACATAAAAAAAACATACCCGCCATTAAGCAAAAGAAAATAAAAAATAATTAATTTGACCAGATCGGGCATGTGCTCAAAAAGGGTCGAGTGCGTAGTACCCGTAACCGACGAGCATGCATGAAGAGCATTATGAGAGCGGAAGAGGCGGCAGAGGTGTGTCAGGATCGTGGCATGTGGACTGTGGAGGTCCTTTGTTTCTGCCTAACCCGCCGGGAAACGGGCGTGATGCTATGTATGTATGTATGTAAATCATAAATTTTTAGCATTCGCATTCGAGAAATTTTAGGAAATATATCTATTGACGTGAATTTGATGAAACGTCTTTGGGCTCGGGTAAGAGGGTGCGACTAAAAAAAATTAAGACTTTTTTGTACTTTGCGACGCTTAGTACTCAGCAACCAGACTACGTAGAACAATTCTAAATATGTCGGATGAAAGATCCATCTGACGACTTCAAATACGTAATACATTTTTATTTTGTCATTCCATCCCTTCTTGCCCAAATCAGCCCTTCAAGTTGGCATGTTTTGAAAAATGCGAAAACACGCAAACTTCAAACACCTCTTGCGCTTTAGTCGTTAACGCTGCATAATCGATACAAACTCTAACGAACAGATAAAGGTTTTAACTTTATTCGATCCATCAAACCATACTTTGTATGAAGCCTAGGTATGCCCCAATAATGGGCTACCAAAGTTGAAAATTTTTCTTACGAAATTTTTTTTTCAAACTGCGCAAACATCAAATTCACAAACTAAGTTTGACGGCTAATCGAAACGTGCCATTGGGTACCTAAACAGCTGATTAGTTGAGATCATTTACTCTCCTGGCTCATTGACGCAGGACGCCTGCACGCGGGGTGCGGCGCGAAAGCGGATTTATTCAGTTAAGTATGCTTCTACCAATTCGACTTCTTTGTCGGTATAAAAAGAATGCTCATACCTCGACCTTCCATTAGCCGTCGCTTACTGAGCAAATAAATCGAAAGCGTAGCAGGTAAATAACTTCAGGAGGACAATTCACTAACGGCAAAATCGAGAATCGAATACGATGTGAGATAAAAAAAAATATATTTTATGAAAATATCAGGCAGGTACGGCTGTCTAATTTTGAAGGGCCAGAGCACAGGCTCCGGCCAACCAATATCACCTCCGAGACGGTGCCATACCGGCGACTTCCCTGTGGATTGCGTTGCTGGCTAATTGGTTATACAGCCCCGAGGCTGATATGCGGCCTATCTCCCAGTACGGTGGTACTAACACGGTCGGCTACACCGCCTACCTCCTAGTAAGGGGAAAGGGAAAGGACTTTCAGTATTACACCGGTTTCGAACGGTAGCGGTGAGATATATAATTATACGTTTTATTTTATTTTTTAACAAAGCTCGGAACAAAGTTACAAAATAAATTACGAAATTAATGCTTCAAGGCATTATCTATTGTTTATTGTTTATTTAGCCTCTCTTGGCAGTACACTGCGCTCAGATTTATCATATTTAAATTTTAATATTCTTCCAGTCCGATTATCACATCAAAGAAGAACTGCCAAGAAACTTCACTGGAAATTTTTTCAATGTTTCTACCATACTGATTTATTTTTATGTAAACTGACACAGTTGGCTACATCACCTACAACATCCGTGATGTCATCCCATAAATCCGGGTGAACTTGGTGCCATGTCGGTGCTTCCCTTCATTTAATGTTGGCTACACTGAACTGGACGAAAAACACGAACAATTTACATTACCGTTTCGACCGACGTTTTATTCAGTACGGGATAAACCCTACCACTTAGTAAGGTAAGAAGGGAAGGGACCTACTGAATCCGAACCACGGTCAGCCTCCTAAGGTCGAGCGGTCACCCATCCAAGTACTGACCGCGCCCAGCGTTGCCTAACAATCAATAGCGACAGTCGACTGTCTGCCCCACTGAGCTATCCAGGCTGACTAAATGGTATTGTGAGTAAAGTTGATTGATGGTGCGAGACGTGAAATTAAAATTTCATGTAGGTAAGTAAGTAACAATGTAAAGCAACGTGAAGGTCCTTAAATTGTATTATTTATATATTTTATTATATAGTATATATATACTTACATTTTTTTTTTAATTATGACTTATTATATTATTAATATTGTGTTACGAAGACGGCACATTTTAAGCATCGACCAACACAAGCGAAAGCCCAGTGATGTACTCGGGCAATTATGGTTTTTGTTTTTTGTCTATGTTTATCTTTCATTAGTCTTTCAAGAGCTATTTGTGGGGGCCGATCACTAGCTCAATCGAGAAATAGCGCTTTTTCTCAATGCAAATGTCTGCTCAAAATCGAAATACATTGTACCTTGATTCTCAATTTTCTCGTTCGTGAATTGACCCCCAAACCTTTCCAATGATTTGTCGCCGAGGGCATTTCTACCATTCTAATCGGGTCAATATAAACGGCCCTCCTTCCCTTCCTCCTCCTAGGGGTGAACCGCCCACCCCCTCTTCCTTCTTAAGAGGAGAGGAGGAGGGGGTGTCCCGTCTTTCCTTCGACCTTTCCGGGGGAGGGGGTGTCTCTCCTTGGACCTTTAGGGGGGGGGGGGGGGGGGGTAAGGAGGGTGTCCCTGCTTCGACCTTTTCCCATTTCCTGAAATTTTATTACGACTGGTAATATTCCATATTCCTTGCGTTTGAATATTAAAGCGAGTCCGCTCGGACTACCTACGCCCCGCACTCCATTGTTGGCAAGTAATGAAAATCTTTAGACGCTTGCTGGGCTGAAAGAGCTTGGGCCCGTATGCTTTATTCGGGGCACGAAGGATGCTGAAATCGACTAGCGTAAAATATTAGGCGGCCGCGATCAGGCGAAGACTTTCCAAGGTGTAGAATGGTCATCTGAGTATTTTTGTTGACTTTTGTTAAAATTTGAGAACTTTTGAGGCATCTTACCATTCAGATTAATTTCGCCATAAGAAGACAGAACATTAACAATATTTCATTTATACAAAATTCATACATTCCATGATTGTTTTTAAAATTAAATGTTTTCTAATTACGTCTCGCTATAAAGGCTATGGAGGCTGACCCTGGTTCGGATTCCACGTTAATACTGTAGGTAGGTTCCTTCCCTTCGTACCTTACTAGGTGCTAGGGTTTAACCCGTCCGCGTTGGTACCACCGCAGTGAAAGAAAGGTCGTTTGAAACGGCTATGTAAATAGTTCGTGTTTTCCATCCAGTTCAGTGTAGCCGGCACGACCGAAGGGAAGCACTGACATGGCACCAAGTTCACCCGGTGTTATGGGCTGACATCGCTCATGTAGTGGGTGATGTAGCCAACCGTGTCAGTTTCCATAAAAAAGAAAAAAAAACTATCTATGGCACTATCTATAATACTACCTATGGTACTAACTATGTTACTACCTATGGTACTACATGTGGTACTACGTATGGTACCTATTGTACTACCTAACCTAATATACGAGTAACATAACCAGTGCAGAACCTCCTCCGTTTTTCAAGTAGGCATACAATTTTGAATATTTTTCGTCCGCCTCATAGCTGGCGTGGCACCAGAGTTACTCGCGAGCTCTGCTGTTATTTGTCTTTCGCTGGTCGTCATCTGATGACGACCAGCGACTGACAAATAACGGTGTGTGAAGTCAGTGGGTCCACGAGTCACACACCCAAATAACATAGTCTAGTGATTGACTAGACTCGACTGCTGCTGAGCACCGTTGCCCGGTTCTGTACACAAGCTATAACAGAAAGGCACATTATTTGCCCACACATGAAACCCATAAAAATACTCACATAAACGAGGCATGTTCATTCGAGTAAACGCGTTCGAGACGGCGCGGCGATGCAAGCGTGCACGGCCGGCACATCGTTCGCTTTGCATCGCTAATGTCCTGGAAGAATATAAGGAGCTGCCTCTCTGTGTGGCTCCAGCCTATAGCCAGTGCTTCAACATATAATTCAACAGGAATAGAACCAGATATCCTCATAGTTGAAGAAAATTTGATAGAATAGAATATAATATGATCAATCAATACTAATAATAAATCTGTAAGGGATGGTAATGGAGTAAGTTACTTACTTTGTTTTATGAAATACTGCGTTTGTAGACTCTATGCATGATATAGGTACGAGTACTAAAACTAAATTGGCGATTTTTAGAAACCTTTTCTGTGTGTATGTATGTTCCTCCATAAATCTTAAAGCGATCAACCGAATTCGAAGAAACTTAGTACTTACACGCACATTTAACCATACGAGACACAGGATAGGCTATAAATAAAATTCAGTTCCGGTTAAGCTAAGATGTGGCTCTCATTACAAACAGAATTTTTTTTTTGTGGCAACTGACACCGTTGGCTACAGCACCTACTAAATCCGTGATGTCAGCCCATAACACCTTTCGTGCCGGCTACAATGAACTGGACGGAAAACACGAACTATTTACATAACCGTTTCAACCGACCTTTCATTCAGTGCTGGCATATCAACCCGGGCGGGTTAAACCCTACCACCTAGTAAGATAAGAAGGGAAGGGACCTAACTGCGTTTTACGTGGAATCCGAACCACGGTCGACGACGGCCGAGCGGTCACGTATCCATCCACTGAACGCACCCAGGTGTGCTTATGATCCGACCGACGACAGTCGACCGACCGCACCACTGAGCTACCGAGGCTGACATTACCACGACTTCCCATTAGTTTGTGATTTACACAGCCTCCAGTCAGCACCTGAAACCTGCAGTCGGCATACGAGCTCAGGTATCTGGAGTCTCTCAGTCACAGACGATTTGTAGGGTCACACAGTCTGTTCTACAGGTACTCGGAGGAACTTACTTCCCTTATTCCTTGCCATCCAACCCTTGCGTTGTTGACATTGGGCTTTTGAGAACCCATCGGTTCTCAAAATAATTTCTTTGTCGCACCGAAACCATCGGTTCTCAAAATCGTTTCTTTGTCGCACCGCAAGGGTGTGGAACTGTCTCCCGGCGAGGTGTCTTCAAACGTCGTATCAACGGGCTAGACAGTCCGCAAATCTGCTGGCATGGCGCCTCACTGAGCGTGGTTTCGCGAGGAGAGGGCTTTTTGGCTCTGTCGACTGTACCATTGGTCTCTCGTATCTTGCGGGAGGTCGAAAAATAACCGCCGAAATTCTTCGACGGCCTCGTCTGCAGTGTTGAATTTTCGCCCGCGAAGCATTTTTTTTACCGTGGGAAATAAAAAAAAATCGCATGGAGCTAAATCTGGGCTGTACGGAGGATGGGATAACCTTTGTACCCCCGAAGTTCTCAAATAGTCCATGTTTCTACCGGTGTGTGAGCGGGCGCGTTATCTTGGTGAAAAAGAATGCCACGGACGCCGCTCCTTGGGCGCTCGCTATTCAACTCCCCGAAAGCTTGAGGCAGACAAACTTCGCAATACCAATTTTCAGTTCAGCCTGAATCTCCCGATGTGTAATGTGTCTATTCTCCCGCAATAGCCACTGTACCCTGATGACGTTTTCATGAGTGACTGCAGTTGATGGTCGGCCGGGTCTGGGGTCATCGTTTAGGTTCTCTCGACCACGTTTAAATTCACGAAACCAATAAGTAACTGTTGCTAACGCAGGAGCAGACTCCCCAAAAGCAGCTTGTAAATTTTCGTGAGATTCCTTGAAGGTTAACCCTAGTTTATAAGCATAGAAAATCATAACACGAAAAGCTTCTCGCGAGACGTCCATTGATGCAAATAAAATATGAGTGACGGATAACCGTTAGAAATATTTAAAAAAAGAACTACACATAGGTGGCCAATAATTTTCTTCAAGGATATTTGTATTTAAATTAGCCGTCAAATCAAAATAGTTTCAGGAAAAAAAATTTTTATTTATTCTGTGGCTAACAATTTTCGGAACAGCCCACGCATAAAATATAGTTAAAAACAATTTTTAGTAATAATTATTGTAATTGTCATACCCAGAGCGAAGAGGACTAGACACAGGATCTCGAGGCCCACGCACACATACATCTGTCACGAGCATTGGGCACACATACACACACAGACACAAATACTCCACTATATCATGTATGTCACATTATAAGTCGTACATCATAAATTTGTTTATTACGTTAATTTATTAAAATCTATTCATTGCTTTAGTTCATTGGTAAGCAAGAATTTATAATGTTCAATTAATCCTGAGAAATAAATATATAAACAGGTACATCTATTGAAAAGAGTTTATCTACACTTTATTAGCTTCACTTAAAAGGCGAATTAATATAAATATATATATATTTTATTTAATGTTTATCTATCAATCTCAATCACTTAAACCTGTACAAAGCTTATAATTTTTTCCTTGGATAAAAAACAATAAACCACTCGAGTTAACATTTTGGACATAATGTGCACAGTTCGCTTTTTCACATCGTCAAAGGTTACGAAAATTCACGTGGCGTACTTTTAAGTTTTCTCAGTTCTACGTGCGCCTCTCGCGAAAAGCGTCTGAAAACTAAAATGGAAACAAAAGGCGCGACTGGTGGCGCCGCCAAGCGGACGCTGGCGCAATGGTTCGTTTCTAAGTCATCTTTTGCTAGCGTCATCTGTTAGAGAGGCGTTGAAACAAGTTGAAATGAAGCTGCCTATGACTATGACTGCTGCCTCCGAATTATGAGAATGAATGTGTCATGTGAAAAATGTGAACGATATCGTCCCTCCCATGCTAAAACGACGAATGTGCAATTTTGGCGAAAATGACCTTTTGATGTAGTTTCATAAATTTTTATCAAATCTTTGCAATGCCAAAGTCACGAATCTCTAAATTATCGGTACTCAGAGATATTTTGTTGTGAAAATAATGACTTTTAACGATTGTGACTTTTTTCGATTTTACCTACTGTGCCAAACACACTAATATTTATTATTCGTGAAGTAATTGTGTGAAAATTTTGAATAATTAAGTTCTTGAATTTTAGCCATGCCATAGTCACGAATTTGTAACATTGGTTATTTTAGCACAAAACATTGACAACTATTTATCTCAGAATGACCTTTTTGCACATTCGTCGTTTTAGCATGGGAGGGACGATTATCTATCAGCCACAGAGATATCAGCTTGGAAGTAAAATAATAATGTCACTATAATTTTGATGTAATGCAATAGATGGCGCTGTTTACGTTTAAAACTATTTTATGGTTATCTAGTTTTACTAGCTAGCTTTATAGTCGTAACCGTTATTAGTGGTTTAACTTTTATTATTATTCTTTGAGCCTTTTCTATGTAATTTAAGTCTTGCTTTCTCTAAATAAATAAAATTAAATTTAAACAAATTCACGAGTGATATAATGTGCCCGGTTTATCGATGTGAGTTTTAAATTTTAAATAGTTACAAGTAGGTACAAAACGAAAATGAAATGGCATTCCAGTGAAAAAAAATTACTGAAAAATTTTCCGGTGCAATTTATATTTAAAAAAAAATATTTTATCAAAATTTCGTTGTTTCTACTAGGAATATTTTATGGGTATTTCACGTAATATAATTTTCATACTTTTCATGAATATTTCTGGTGAAGAAAGTTTAAATTGAGGATTTTTCTGAACAAAGATATCAACGATTTTAGGTAAAAACACCTAACTTCTGTTATGAATATTTTTTTGATTTTTATAAAATATCTTTAATTCATGATACTTCATCGTACTGTGTAAAGTCAAATCTGACTGAGAAATGTATGTGGGGGTCCACTACGTTCATTTACCTTGTCCTAATATTTTGCTAAACGTGGTCGTCGGTGTTGCTGGTGTGGTGTGCTGTAATTTGCCGGAGTTCTTGTAGCACAACACCGATTACTCTGCCTACCCCGATTGTCGGGATACAGTGTGTGGTTTTTTTTTATTGAAAGCGCGACCCACCCATATACGACGCCCATGGACAATCGGTCGTATGGTGTCTATGTAAGTATTTAATTGTTTTATTTAAATTTGCAATATGTTGCATACATTATAGTAATGTAACTTTACTACATCAAAGACTACCTCTTTCTTCACACAACCGTCGCAGGAAAGCGACAAGCCTTCAGTTTTATATCCATGTAGAAATAATATTTAAGTAGATATTTCCGCATCCATTGTTCTACTACAAAGATTGATTGACTGACAGTGAAGACCTTTTATAGGTATCAGATGCAGCGCTGACCTTCATACATACACAGGATTTCATTGTTCGACCGGATTCTCTTACCACAGTATTTCTCATTTAATAAGTTTCAAAAAAAGCTCAGTAGCATTTTTCCCTAGTAATCGCATTTTTCGAGATAATCCAGGTTTTATGCGTTAGGAATTCCTAAAAAACGAGCGTGCCGCTACGCTATACCTAAACATGCATGTGCTGATTTATGACAGATTCATGACAAAGTGATTTTTTAAAATATTTTAATACCTATATATTTAATATATTAATATATATTTTTGTATACTCAAATTTTCGCGTCTTCAAATCGAGGATAAATTACTTTTATTTTCATCGCTACACTTACTACATCCGTGATGTCAGCCCATAACACCTTGGTGAACTAGGTGCCATATCAGGGTTTTCCTTCGTTCGTACAGGCTTAGTACCTACACTGTGCTCGTTTTTGAAAACTGTGCAAACTAAAGACAAAATTTAACAATGTCTATAATCTAATCTAACAGGATTTCGCTGTCTTTTACGTATAAACGGTGTACTATATTAAATTAATTGATCGTTCTTTATTGATGCTCGTTCAGTGCGTACGCGTATTAAACTGCCAACAATCGAGGGAAGTCTCCGGTATGGCACCTACCTTCTCGGAGGTGATATTGGCTAGTCAAAGCATGTGCTTTGGCCCCTCTGACTCAGCCACCCATACCGGTTTACATAAAAAAAAAACTATATGAAACGCACCCATTTGTGAGTAATTTGATTCAGGTTTCAGTCTAATATGTTTTAAATCGTTGGACAATAGCTCTTAACTGTATACAAATTAGAGCTATGCTATGCAGCGGTTGAAATCGTAAAATTATGAAGGGTATTCTGAAATTGCAAACCATTTTCACAACAAATTAGAATAACAATTATTTATTGTTATGTGCAAGGTTGGCTGCCCTAAGCCCGCCTTATGTGCTTCAGAAAAGTTTACATAGAGATAACAGATCAGTTTGGTCTAAGCGAACTGGGTACGTCGGCGCCACAAACTGGGGGCATACGTCATCGAACGTGGGCGTGGCGTTGAATGCATTGCATTGGCGTGACTGCATCTCCACGGAGTCGTCGTCGCATCGAATGCAGTATGTCCCCAGCTGGTGGCCAAGTGCTCTCACCTCTCATCTCCTTGACCACTATTATCAAAGACGTTGCATTTCAAGAACATGCCCATACGCATGTGTGCTCTCGCGTATGTGTGCGCTTTTGTTTACAGCGGCCAGCGAGGGGTCAATGTAAGCGACAGCACAGCGACGACGCCCGGCGCACACCGCACCCGAGCCGATACATCGCTCGATCATTGTACGCCGGGCCGGGCCAGCAGTGCGCAACCATTCTGCGATTCCACGTTGAATGTTTTTTTTTTTTGCGTGGAATCACCTCTTACTCGTAAGGTACAAGGTGGGATGCATGTATATCCAAATTTTTTTAGCTGTGCACTTCGAGCTATCAAATTCGTAAGGTTCTCAGCACTGAATCCACCTTCGGTCGTGCCGGCTACACTGAACTGGACGGAAAACACAAACTATTTACATAGGCGTTTCGACCGACGTTTCATTCAGTGCGGTGGTATCAACCCGGGCGGGTTGATCCCTGCCACCTAGTAAGGTAAGAAGGGAAGGGACCTACAGTTTTACGTGGAATCCGAACCACGGTCAGCCTCCAACGGTCGAGCGGTCACCCATCCAAGTACTGACCGCGCTCGGGGTTGCTTATCAACAGTCGACCGACCGCACCACTGAGCTACCGAGGCTGACAAAAATGTAATAATATGACAACAAAAAACAGAACCTAAGTAACAGAAACAACCTACACATAACAGCTCGCATACAATCTTAGTTTCAGACTGTTGAAATCAGGAAGGTCAAACAATATAATTTAGGAAAAGAATAAGAAAGATGAAATGAAAGTACTAATAAATCAAATTACCAGATAACAACGCCATCTATAATTCAATATTTGACTTATAAACAATTTTATCTGAAGACGACAAATTTGCGAAATAATTATCATAAAAAAATATGTGTTTTTTTATTAAATATAAGTAAATAATATATCTTTGGGACCCGACCATCGGTAGCTTGGGCTCGCCCCGCCGCCGGTGGTGGAAACTCCATTTGTTTTTGTATTAATTTTAGATTTTAAGTTTGTAAATATTATGTAAAATTAATATAAAAAAAATGTGTAAATAAATGGATGATAATAATAATAAATAATGAAGCGGCTGCAGACCACCCGGGACGCGACGCGCGTGATGGAGAGCAGGCTCTGCGGCGAAGGCCGGCCGCCGCCGCGCTCGACTTCGACGCCGCCGCCGCCACCGCCCGCCCGCAGCAGCACTGCCTCCGCCCACCGCGTCGCCCGGCCTCCCCGCGCCCGGGTCGTCCAATACGAGAGCCGCCATTCTTCTCGCACCACTACACGCACACCCTACCACCCAGCTCCACGCCGTCGGTGTATTTCATCGACGACTAAGATGGAGTGTTGACGTCGGCCGAGCCACAAGAACTACGGTGAGGGCGGTGTCCACCACCGGCCAGCTTGGGGCCATCGGGACCTCGCGTCCCGTCTAGTGCCCCCGCTACCGGTGGTGTAGTGCACCCATGAGGCGACGCGCGCGCGAAGATGACGACGTCTAACAGACCTGCGCGACGACGTCGCCGTGCAGTCCGGCGGATACGGAGCTCTCCGAGATGGGGGTGGTGGTGGCCTACGTGTCTAGTACCACCACCTATCGCTCGTAGCTTGCCTCGCGTCGTCCCGGAGAGCTCCGTAGCCACGGCCTGCACCCGCCGGCGTGCTTGGAGGCTTGTCTCCCGCCGCCGGCGGTATTACCGTATTTAATTTTTATATTAATTTTGTGTATTTTTATTACTTTTTTGTAAAATATATATAAAATTAATGTAAAATTTTCAATATGTGAAATAAAGGACATAAATAATGAAAACAGATAAAACTGCACACACGAAATTTTTACCCTCATCTGTCTACAGCCGTGTTTCTTTTCCATGGGGCTAAACAGAACATCCGCGCAATGCCGCCGCAGCGACGCGGCGGCGCTGCGAGCGACGCGGCGCTCCGGGGCGGTGGCGTGGTGCTATAAGGTATTTTCTAACTAAACTTAAAAAAATTATATCTTTTGATTAAGTGGGTTCATTTTGATGAAGTAAACACTAAATGTTACACGGAATAAAGCTTCATATTATTTAATAATTAGATTTTGAATCCAATGAGTGGTTTTTGCGGGATGCGCGCACAAAGGCACAAACAAACCGACAAACCGACAAACCAACAAACAGACTGACAAATTTCAAAAACTGTTTTTTTACGTTCTATTACTTATTCCTTCCGTCCCCCAGTTATTGTTTTGCAAAAATAGTTAATGTACAGATACGGTAAGTCTACGATTTTATTATATGTATAGATAGATAGATGTATAGATAGAAGATGTATAGATATAGATAGATATAGATAGATGTAATTTCAAGACAGCATTATAATGTAATTTTTTTATTTTATTTATAAACGGAATTGTATTGTAATACAATAGTTCTTTTCCATAAACGTATACCAGACAACTGTTTATTGCAGAGTCCGGGGATCGTGGTACCAAAGAATTCCTTGCACAAACCATCAGTCCCGCCATCCAGCGAGGAAACGCAGCGGGAAGTGTCTATTCGTAGGTATACCTGCATGCAGGTATACTACCGAGACTGTACTTGGGGGGTACTAAAACGACATGCGCCGCCTCAACATTAGGTTAGGGTTAATTTATAGAAGATGCCTGACACACCTCTGCCGCTTCTTCCACTCCCATATTGTAAATAAAAACGCATAAATATGTTTATAATTTGGTTAAATTTATGAACGTCTTCTGTAACATTACCTGTAATAAACAATTATTTTTTTCCTATAACACGTTTTATCCCGACAATTGGGAGTGTGTTTTCCGAATCGTTTAACCTGCATTCAAACGTCTTACCTATAGGCCGGACAGTCCAGCAACAGTCCGCAAATTTACTGGCATGGCATCTCACTGAGCGCGGTATCACGAGGAGAGGCTCTGTCGACTGCACATTTGGCCCCTCAGCACAGCCACCCATGCTGGATATAACTTTTAAAAGCAAATTAATATGTGCAAGAATTTGGTTAAATATCAGCAGAAAACAGAGCCCAAGTTTAACAAACCATTTAGAACAAACTAGAACAGCTATAAAGCAACAAGTAGGTACGCACGAAGAAAATTAAAAAATTAAAAATTTCAATTCTAAATTATGTTTTAATATTGTATGTAGTAAGTATACTACATGACTGTGGAAGGACCGTGCCAACGTGAGAGGTGGCTAACATCTCGTGAAATAAAATAAATATACATACATACATACATACATACACACCACACGCCTTATCCCGACAATCAGGGTAAGCGGTGTAATCGGTGTTGTGCTTTTCCTAAATTACACCACAACAACGACCACCACGTTTAGCAAAGTATTCGGACAAGATAACTATCAAGCAGCAAGTAAGGCACGAAGGCTCACCTGCTACATGACTCGGTGGAAAGACCGTTCCAAGCTGAGAGCTGGCTAACCTGTCGCCCTTTAGCACGGAATCTTGTCCTAATCCCTTAGTCGCCTTTTACGACATGAACGGGGAGAGATGCAGTGGAGCTATTCTTTTAAGTACCGGCACCACACAGTACCCAGTACAGTAAAATAAATCGATTCACAATAATGTGCAACGGTTGCGTATCCCTGTCTATTGATGCTCCCGTCCGTACTTAGTAAACTAATTGCATATTTTGCAGTGAGACGCACTCCGCGTCCAGCGTCGCTCGTTCAGTGCTACCGTCTGCGAATAGTACTAGTCGCTCGTCTATGCGATTAGAATTACGTTACGTAATGAATGTTGCTTAGTGATAAAACTTGTGTTAAATTAATATTTGATTTTAATGTGGAGAATATTTCTAACAATAAATCGATATTACTGGTACTTTGTTTGAAAAATTGAATTTATCACTATAAAATACCATTAAATTAATACAATTTACTTAACATAAATGAAATAATTACTGGTTTAGACTTTTCAATTCGGTTATAAACGTGTGTTATTTTGAGTGAAAACTGAACTGTGTTTTGATCGTAGAGGTTCAATTAGATAAAACATTTATTTGACATAATAAGAAAACCAATCCATAAATAATAATTTATTTATTGCATTGCACACCATTATATAAAACATGGCATCCAAAGAGCGAGATTAATGCCATCCATGAGGCATTCTTTGCAAACTAACCTAAATATAGTAAATTCAAGACTTGCCAATCATCTGTTTATAACCATCTGAACATGTCAATCTATCCATGTATTCATTAAAATACCACTTATTCCATAATTACAATCCAGTGGTGGATTTATAGGGGGGCGGTTCAAAGTTGGAACACTCCTATAACACCCCCCGTGCCAATGGTCTTACGAACCATAAAGTAAAGTGGCCATGTAAGTAATGCAAACATTTGAATTACGAATTTGAAATGCTAAAGAGAAAAATACTTAAAATTCTGACTACATCGTGGGTCTGCGTAACCACGTTCTTATCTTCTCAACTCGTAAAATAGTGAACGAAACACCCCTCTTCACTAATGTATGGTTATGATCGTCCGTTTTCACCGTTCTAAAATCACCACTGTGTTGAGCCAGTTTTGTGCGAGCAACTCGCAAGACTAATTAATTATTATGTCATAGAGTATACTTTGTTTGTAGACGACGTGGAAAAAAGTCACTAACCTTTTGAGAGCTCCTTGAACAAACGTGACAAGCGCCATATCTCTCTTGCACAAAAGAGGTCCCTTCCCTTCTTACATTACTAGGTGGTAGGGTTTATCCCGCCCGTTTTGATGCACTGAATGAAACGTCGCGGCGGCGCGGCGGGCGAAACGGCTATGCGAATAGTTCGTGTTTTCCATCCAGTTCAGTGTATCCGACATGAAATGAAGGGAAGCACTGACATGGCACCTAGTTCATCTAGTGGTGTTATGGGCTGAAATCACGGATGTTGTTGGTGAGGTAGCCAACGGACTCAGTTTTCATAAAAAAAAAACACGATAAAGACCGCGGCGTAATAATGAAATGGAGGTTTGCGCATCACGCTTGTACAAGGAAACTGACGCTCATATATAAAAATATCCCTTTTTCCGAGTTGTCCGGCAAGAAAGCATAGATGGGTGAGAGAACCCCTCTCCTACCACATGGAGGGCGTGTTAAGATCAGCCCCCTCTGCGACCCCCTCTAGATCCGCCACTATAGCGAGTCAGCCGCAAGTCGTCCATCCATCTCAACGCGAGTCCCGTTACGCACAAACCCGTTTGGAGAATTCAATTCCGACCGTCCTCAATCAAGGCGAGTGCCAAACTAATTAGGAACGTGCACACAAATCAAAAACATAGAATTACCATTCTCATACGTTGCATACAATGCTAACATACATACATGCTATGCGATAGCTACTCAGTAATTAGGCTAGTACAAACAAACTTGACTTGTAAACTTGTAGGCTTGTAAACGAGTTTGGACACCAATAACTGTTTTAATTTTACTAATAATCGTCGAGAATTCAATCATACGAATATAATTAATCAAATGCAGATTCAAATATCTAACTAAATTAAATAATGTACAATTATAAATATCCTAAACATTTATACATTAATTTACACAATTATACATAAATTTATACATCTAGATGGCAGCCCTGCTCGACACTGCGCGCACGCATCGCCCGGAGGTTTTATTTATCTTTTCTTCAGCAGCCTGGGTTCGCCCGCCGCCCCGCCGCGCCGGTCGGTGATGGAAATTCCGTTTATTTTTAGGTTGATTTTGTATATGCTTTTAAAGTGCAATATTTTAAATATGTACAGAGGTAATTTTGAAGTAAAAATGTGTGAATAATGGATAAAATATAATGAAATAATATAAATACAATAAAACTAACTTAGTCAATAAATTTCGTGTAAGCGTTTTGCCTCCGAAATAGTGCGAAGGATGTCGGCATAGCTTTATCATATAAATTAAAATGTATTTAAATTAATAAATAAAATAAGATGGATGAGACGAGCGGAAGACCGCGTGTGGTGGCGCGCCTTGGGAGAGGCCTATGTCCAGCAGTGGACCGATACAGGCTGATGATGATGATGAATAAATAAAATAAACAATTAACTTGTTTGCAAAACAAATCTACAATTGAACAAGATTTGCTATTAGTCCGACTCTAATGCGAGCTGAGCCGAGCCATCAGTCGACACTTTCCAGATCGCAAATTCCAGAAGTGCGACAGAGATGCCATCATCATTTTATATTTTCGTCTTCGTATCGTATCACACTATTCAAACTTTTCGTGAACTTTTTGATGAGCTTTCTAAGTTTATAATTGTTTGGGAACGTCAGTTCGAGCGACACAGCAAGTATGCGCCTTGTTACTTACTGCACTGTGCTGTCGTGAAATAGCTTGTGAAGTTTCAACTGTGTTGACTTTGAGAACAATTCTAAATTCAATTCTAATTCAAAGAACAATTCGGCGTCCTATTTGAATATATTTTGTAGTAGCTTTAACTAATATTAATGCGTTTCGTGAGTGAGTTTACAAAAGAAAATTACTTTACAAATGTGTACCTATATTAAAATTAACTGAAATAAACTGTATTGTTGGTTGACGAAGTGAAGTTTATATTAATATATAAAAATATAGTCAACAATTAACCAAAAATAAAACGTTAAACAAACCTTCATTATATTTTTCAACATTTTTATCCAACACATTTGACGGTAGAAAACAAACAAACTGTAGTGATAAATGGAAAATGATAAAAAAATTGAATTAAAAGTAACGGAATGGATCCAATACGTTTCAATTGAAATGTTGAATAGAAAGTAATGTAAAAATGAAGTTTGGATTTGTGGTGTGCTGTGTTCTGGCAGTGGTGAAATCATCTTCAGAAGAATTTGTTGGCGATGTTGGTGATTTGGTCAAGTACGTACTAATGATATTAATTACACAAACAAATTATTTATACGTTGTACTTAAAAGTGTTTTTTTTTTTTACGTTGAGGAAAGTGTGCAGAACAACAACAACCATTCCGAACAACAACATGATGGGTATGTTGTTGTTGTTCGGACTCGGTCTCCGCGCTTAAGCCCACTCCATTGTGGGCCTTTTGCGCGTCCTACGGCCTTACTCTAACCAGCCGAGTTCTTGCAGGAGGCGGCACACTCTCTTTGGATCTTGGCACGCCTCTCGAAGTGTAATAGGTAGGGCCTCCCAACTCCTTCGCCCTTAGATCTGCCACCTCCTCGCACTCCAGCACGTGGGTGGGTGTCTCGTCCGCCTGCAGGCATGCTCTGCACAGTGGACTGTCCGCGTGCAGAACCCATTGGCGCATCCGCGATAAGTCGCACTGGGCAGTGATACAATCCCTGCCCAGTAGTGCCCAGTGCGCGTTGTGCGAAGGTGGAAACTGGACGGCGGGATCGAGTCAAGCAGCTCCTCCGAGCAATCCCCATGGAATAAACGATAGAACACAGCTAGGTAGGGCGCCGCCGGCATCCCTGCGAAGTTGCAGTGGTTCTAGATCGCGTGATACGTCGGGGTCGCCCACTAGTGGCGTGACGCTGGATCGAGTCCAAAGGTGCAAACTGGGATTTAGCTGAGCAATCCCACAAGGTGCGAGCAGTACTCCAATCAGGATCTGATCTGCGTTTTATACAAAAGCAGCCTTTGGCCCGGCGTGAAGTACCATCGCACCCAATTCAGTCCAATTCATCTTTTTAGAAGCCAGCTTGGGGCGGGGTTAGTTACTGGCAGGTGGCTGAGGGGGGAGGGGGTGGTACGGGGGAGGGCGGGAGCTTGGTGTATCAATTTATGAACCCCCCCCCCCCCTCCTGAGGAGGGGGGCCGTTTGGGGGGGGGGGCATACAAAGTACCTCCAAGAAGGGAGCGAAAATGAGAAATGAAGCATATAAAACAATGAAGGGAGCAGAAAAAGTTATTTGCGACGGTTCGACTCTAAGGACCTCGTGTCATGGCACCCGAGCCCGACAGGAACAAGGTTTAAATACCGGCACCAAGGGTGCAACAGGTGTTACTTACAAACACGCATTTTGCTCGCAGGAACACAGACGGAGCTAACTATGTCCTGGTGGCGCCCGGCACGCTCCTGGCCGGAGCCTCCAACAGGCTCTGTTTCTCCAGGCTGGGGCGCGCCACGCAGGCTGGAGCCCGACTGCAGCTGGACATTCTATCGGACAACATAGCCCCGCGTGGCCATGTCGCTAGGCTGAGGAAGAACTTCGCCCAAGGTCAGTCAGCGTTTTATTCTTCACTTTCTGTACAACGCCTCTCCACACCAGTCCCTCACTTTGGATTTCTGGCTATGCTGGTCTAGATTATAGATAACTGACCTCTCTATTTATTTTGTTTCTAGAAATTTTTGAGTAATTAATTAAAAAGAAAATTGCTAATTTTCAGGAAATGGAGGCTGCTTCGATATGGTCGTCCCCAAGATGGTGCACACCAAAGTCACGCTACACATACGAATACGGTACCTATTAACTTCCTTGTTTTTGCTCCAATTAAGTTTTCCTGGTATACGATAGCTGTTCCCGCGGTGTTTATATCTTCTGTATAGATTTTACCCGCTGTCGAAGGCCGACCTACCTTCAGATAAACGCTGTACAAAGCCTGGCTGCATTCGCGTATACGATATTATACTCTCTCGCAGAAAATAAGTCACTAAGAGCGAGGCCAAAGGCCGAGCTGCGTTCAGGTTAACGACGTATACTTTCTCTAAAACAGGTCGATAAGTTCGAAACCAAAAGACGAGCTGCATTTTTTAAACGAATACTCTCTCGAAGAAATAAGTTACGAACTAAGGGCGAGGCCGGAGGCCGAGCTACGTTCAGGTCAAGATATGCTTTCTTGAAGTAACTAAGTCACCAAGGACGTGGTCACTTTGTTTTCTGTTGTTTATACTTTTCTTATTGTTCTTTTCTAAACGTATTGTAATATAAAATAGCCGTCAGAAAAGGAAATTCTTCGTCATATTAAATGGATTTTGAATTGGGTGATTCGTCAAATTCAATGTAACCGACACGACCAGAGAGAAGCACTCACTTGGCTCCTAGTTCCGACAGCACTACGGTATATAACGTGTTGACTTAATGGGTGTAACAGGTGATCTGGTCAACCTTATCAGGTCTCATAAAAAATGTCATCCCGCAGGTTCGACGCGCTACCATCATACGAGGTTGTCCGCTACTGGCGTGGAGTACGCGTGTTGCCTGTAGCCGGTGTGGTCACTGTGCAGACGGACCGGCCGATGTACCGGACCGGAGACACCGTCCGGTTCCGGATACTCCACTTGAAGCCGGATCTGCTTCCGGTGCATACTCCGGTGGGCAATGAAAAACTCCTCTTTTATCCTGGCTATAGATTTTTTTTATGGTTACTGACACGGTTGGCTTCATCACCTACAACATACGTGATGTCAGCCCATAACACCGGGGGAACTAGGTGCCATGTCAGTGGTTCCCTTCATTTCATGTCGACTACACTGAACTGGACGGAAAACACGAACTATATTTTACATAGCCGTTTCGACCGACGTTTCATTCAGTGCGGTGGTACCAACCCGGGCGGGTTGAACCTTACCACCTAGTAAGGTAAGAAGGGAAGGCACCTACAGTTTAACCTGGAATCCGAACCACGATCAGCCATCCAAGTACTGACCGCGCTCAGCGTTGCTTAACCATAAATAGCGACAGTGGGCTGTCTGCGCCACTGAGCTATCGAGGCTGACAGAAGTTTAGGGGTGCAGTTCAGCAGGGCATCCAGCTGGAAGGGGATCCCCTAGGTCCCATACCTAAAACAGCCGCGCGGCGGATGGTCGGCGCGGCGGATTCTTGATCGCAAGGTCTGAGGTTTGATCCCGGCCGACATGCACCAATAAGTTTTTTCGGGCGGAAACATTTACGTACATACCTACACCTGCTGCGTCACCGTTCGGAACCGGTGTGTAACTGTATGTAATTCAATTTACTAGATGGTAAGCTCAAGTTTTTGCCGACTGGGTTGGTACAACCGTACTGGATGTAAGATGGCCGCATAGCAGCGGCTGTGTTCTCCTCTTAGTCAGATATAGCCAGAAATCCAAAGGGAACACTCCGGTATGGCACCTTACTTCTCGGAGGTGATGTTCCAATAAAGAGAACTATCTTGCCCATAATGATACTATAACATTACTTTGACCCTATCTAGGAGGTCCAAAATCATATGCGACCCAGCGGCGATTGTTAGCCCTGTCATCCTATTATCGCCATTATCCTCATTTCTGCTATCGTTCCACTACTTAACACAACCTAGCCCTCGGCCTAGCCCATACCTCCTGTCATACCGTATTTTATCTCGGTGAACAAGATAGTCAAGGAGAAGATAGTATTGGAGGCGTTCATGAACCAGTCGACAGGAAATTACATACCTCACGCTGTATTCCGACAATCGGGGTAAGTAGAGTAATCGAAGATGTGCTGCAGGTACTCTTGTAAATTGCTGCACAACATCGACCACCACGTTTAGCAAAGTATTCGGACAAGATTACTATCAAGCAGAAAGTAAGGCAAAAATACCCACCACCTGCATGGTGGTGAAAAACTCGGGGTGGAAGGACCGTTTCAAGGTGAGAGGAGGCTTAGCACAGCATCTTGTCTTTATCCCTTAGTCGCTTTTTACCACATGTTCCTAATGACGACCTGATGATGTCCAGATCCGGCGTGTGTGGGTGGAGGCGCCGGGTGCGGCGTGGGGAGGACGCGCGCGCGCTGCTCAGTGGGAGCGCGTGCGCACACAACTAGGCCTCGCACAGTTTGAGTACGCGCTCGATCAGCATGCGCAGAAGGTATTCCACGTCGATAATTAAGACCCTCTAACAATATCCAACCAGTCCCAACAAACAGACAAAGTGAAACACTGCAACAATGCGTAATGGGCTGGCTGCCAGCACGGGTGTATCCACAGAGCATGAAATACCTACCGCGCGCGCCCCCGCATTGATGCTCTGGTGGTGTATCAGTTGGTGTTGCCATGCCACCCATTTCAGCATCCATAACCAACTAAAATCTAATGATTACTAATAAATAGCCATTTTACACCCACATACAAGATGGAGTGTATATGCTTAAGGGTTTGATACTGGCTCGATCCTCTTACTTCTGGAAGAGCATATGTAAACCGCAAAAAATTTATAAATATCGGTCAAGGTTAACCATTTTCACGTGCCGAGGTACTGTCACCGCTGCTGGTTTTTTATGGATAGCGCGACATGTGGCATAATTTTACCTACAAGTAGGTGTCTAATGATGCCCGTGGACTTCCGAATGCCATGCCGGCCTGGAGCCTTTTCACGCCCCTTTTGAAATCCCCAGTCTGTACTTGGGAGGAAATAGATGGGCAGGGAGTGCGTTCTACATTTAACGTGCTTTGCTCCCATCTAATTACATTTTCTTCGTGGGCGCAGTCAGGCTTTTGATGGGTGGCAGTCCGGTCCTTGAGGTTGAACGGTTCGGATTTCACGTGAAACTGTTAGCTACCTTCTCTTACCATATTATGTACGTAGTTAAGCATAGGATCGCACTGAATGAAAGGTCGGACGAAGCAGCTATGTAAATAGTTCGTGTTTTCCGTCCAGTTCAGTGTAGCAGGCACGGCCAACCATGGTGTTATGGGCTGACATCACGGGTGCTGAAGGTGATGTAGCCAACCGTCTCAATTTCCAGAAAAAAAAACACATAAGCTGAGTTAGCCGGATACGGATGCACGAAGGTTCCGACATTATTGATTTTACAGTATGACTGTATTATCCTTCTCTTAGAGGGCCCTTCCTTTTTTAAAAGAGTTTTGAGGCCCTCCTTACGCTACAATAACGACAACACCCAAATAAATAATAAACAATTCGTTCAACCCACAACCACTTCAACTGTTGAGCTTTGATGTGATAAATTCAAGGGTGAATGGAGCATCCACGTCGAAACAGACGACAGTGGAAGCGAGGCGGCTGTGGAGACCTTCAAAGTGGCAGACTACACGCTGCCTACCTTCTACCTGACCGTACAGCATCCGGCTAAACTCCTGAGAACCACCCCGAGAATCACATGGACCATTTGCGTCAGGTAAAGGGTTCACGATCAAACTCGGCTGCGTTCTCCACTAGTCCAGTGTAGCCAGAAATCCAAACCAAAGTTTCCGGTATGGCACCTACCTTCTCGGAAGTGATATTTGCTGGTCGAAGCATGTGATATGGCCCCTCTTACTCAACCAAAAGCGGACATATTTTAACCTATTGCTTCGCGCAATCGACAAGGTATTCGCTGCTTATTCTCAAGTTGTTCACACTTCGTTTTCTTGTATGTAAACAGACACATGTGGGGCGAGGGAGTTCGAGGCGCGCTGACAGCGAGGGTCCACAGCGACGGTGGTGCGGCGCCAATAAGACTTACAGCCCGTCTGTACGGACAACCCTGCCACAACCACACGCTGGACGCTAAGAGACTCGGCTTCGTAGCGGCCGGCAGCGACGAACCCAGTGTGATTGTTGCTGACATTGCTTTCCAGGTCATTTTTATTTTTACATTTACCAGTGTCGCAGTACTGAGGAACTAGCATCCCTTATTCCTTGCCACCCGTCATATCTCCGCAGCACTCGTCGCGTAGCAGAGACTCATCAATAACACAAGCTTTTGAGAAACCATCGTTTCTCAAGATCAATTCTTTGTCGCAACGCTGGGGTGTGGAACAATCTTCCGGCGAGTGGCAACAGTCGGGTACCTACTGACATACCCATCGTCCTGATTGGATGTTGCCAGTTCCTTATCCAAACATTTTGAGTTTCACGTGCAACCAAGCTGATCTCACTCTTTGAGGACGAACGCTTAGCACTTTCTTTTCACTATTGAGCTTTAAACACAGTATTCAATATGTTCAAAGATGAAAGAATGTTTTATTTGGTTTTCAGGAAGAGAGCACCAGAATGTGGAAGAACATCTCCGTGTTATCCAAGTTCGTAGAGGACTCTGTCAATATAGAGTTTATTAACAAAAACAAAATGTTCGTCAGCCCCGGACTTCCTTACAAAACGAAGGTAATTATGAAGTTTTCATTGATGACTTGGTAAACATTTTTATTTATCCTTCTACTTCACAATTTATGACAACAGCTGTTCCTTGCTGAATAAGGTGTCATGCTCATCGAGGTTAAAATAATCCTGGGTGGGTTTCACACTTTCATCTGGTAAGGTTAGAGAAGGGATCAACGGGTTTGATGGGATAAGTTTTAAATGGGATCAAAATCAATGAACTAATCATGTACTCAGGACTTAACGAACGTTCAAACTCAAAATAAGAAAGAAAAATATGGACGGCAAAGGATATCGATCGCATGCCTTGTGAAGTGAGGTTTACCTTAGAAATTAACCATGGGCCACTTTAATCGAACATAGATACAGCTCTTTTAATCCTTAAATATAATCTTCATGTTCAATGTTTCAGATGAAAGTAACAGACTGGAATGAAGATCCCCTACCAACTGCCGCCGTCAAAGTCTGCAGATCAGCCACTAACTCTTCGGAAAGCAATGATCCTGACGAGAACAGCATCGATGGAAAGCAACGTGTTGCTACAGAGCCTTGTGACACACTCTATACTGATAATAAGGGCTACGTGCAGGCTTCCTTTAACGTCCCGATGGATCTGATTGCTAAATATTATAAGATTCAGGTAAAAACGCGGTGAATACTCGATTCAGCCTGCCTATTCTCTATTAGCGATTATCGCAAAAATTGCGGTAGCCGCAGCTCTGTCTCAATAGATGGAATGAGAAGATCATTGGAGCGGGTAAGACTGATAATGAGAAAGATTTTAACTCGAGAACAACTTTATCGATTTACATAGGGCTTTTACCATTACATTTTGTAACTTCTCAAAATTGTTTTAGGCAATGTGGTATCAATCATAACGCTACGTCATCGGCGGTCTAAGCGGTAAGCAAAAAGTCGTAAGCGAAAGTGTACCTTATCCATCAGCCCTGCCGTCTATCTGGCACAAGGCTCTATTCAAGGCCTATAATATTTTAAGCCGTGCCTTGCCTTCGTCGAAAACAGAGACAGCGTAAAATTAAAAAGGATGAGTTAACCCTCAAATGGGTCATCAATTCTTTAACCTGATAGTCTTCTAGAATCACTAGGATAGATCGTGGTGTCGCGAGGAGAGGTGAACCTGACTCTGTCGACTGCACCTTTGGTCACATCTCCTTTGTTCAAAGCACAGCCAATCATGCTGTTTTTCTAAAAAAACATGACCTACCTACATGTGATAAGTTATGTATGACCCATTCCTTAGATAAGGACCCATTGAAGGAGCCGATAACCTTTTAAATTTCTGACGATCATATTTTGTTTCCAGGCCACCGTTAGAACGACGCATGCGTATCTAGCTCTACCGGTTCGTGGTGGAGACCGAGTTCATGCTGCTCTGGGCGCTCTTGGCTCTGGAGGTCTTCGCAACCACGTCCCGCTCTTCATATCTTACCCAGCGCGTATGGATGTCATGGCACCTACTATTCATTTCATGGTAAACTTTGAGGACGAAACGAGGAGTTTATTTACTTTTACGTTCGAGATGTCATAAATACTTCATAGCATTACAAATACTGATTAGAATATGAAAAGAGAGACCAAATAAGTTTGTCTCTGAAGTACAAGAATCTCTTTATTATTGCTTCAGTAAACACGACTATCATGCACGGCAGATTTTTATCCCGACAAATTCAATAGCTGATTCATTTTCAATTCTCGAGAAATCTAGACCCTGATTTCGCTCTGTTCCATAGCTGATCACGCGCGGAGGAGTCATCTTCCGCTGGGGGGCGACCACACTATGCCCGCAGCCTCCCACAGCTTCCTTAAGCTCCAGACACATCGCCCATCCCTCCACGCGCTGCCAGGCCGGCTCAACATCTAGAACCCTGCTACGCTTAGCACTGCCAGCCAGAGTATCTCATCAGATGTGTCCACATAGCCACATGTTGGTCTACTTCTATCATGAGGGCGAGATAGTCGTCGCTGCGAAGCACTTTAAAGTCAGCGAATGTTTCTATAACAAGGTGACAGTTTTTGGAATTACTTAATTTAGACTAAATAAATGCTAGAAAAGTATTCGTTGCTTTACTGCCAAAGCAAATTTTTACAGTCTAACAGAAAACCTTAACAGTTTTGGGCTTTTTCTATCTAAACATAATCATCGTAGCCACACTGTTCAATTGACAAATAAATACATGTGATAGTGGTTTGTTATTGTAGAAAAATTGATGGCTTTATATCTATAATTGTCGTTCTTTGATTCAAGGTTGTAACACGTTGGAACCCAGCAGTAGTAGCTCCAGGAAATTCAACCCGTCTCACCATTACATCGCTGGGTCCAGCGCTCTGCGCCACGTCAGTCAGCGACGTAGCGCTTCGCCATACGCTCCCTTCAGCCGCTTCTGCGCCGACACTGCAGACACAATTGCTGAACAAGCTGCGTGTTTTTATGGAGACTAGGAAGAATATCACACTTAGAGATCTTCCACAACGATCGTGTTTTAAAGGTATCTTTGAAAACTATCCTCGCTCAACTTCCCTTACTCCGTTTTCCATCTTCCGTTGCAGCGACCTGCAACCACCATGTCCATATTGTGGCTTCGTGGAGGGTATAGGCTGGCTGGGTTACCTGAAGGACAAGTTATTTCGCACGACGGTGTCCATCCAAGAGGGACTAGTTTGCAAACAGAGAACTACCCCCTACTAACAACGCCAAAAATAATCAACTATCCTCGCTTACTAATGTTTTTAAGTTTACACTGTTATTAATTATATTCATTTTTAAGTTTTTTTTTTTTTTTTTTTTTTTTTTATGGAACCTGACACGGTTGGCTACATCACCTACAACATCCGTGATGTCAGCCCATAACACAGGGTGAACTAGGTGCCATGTCAGTGCTTCCCTTCATTTCATGTCGGCTACACTAAACTGGACGGAAAACACGAACTATTTACATAGCCGTTTCGACCGACGTTTCGTTCAGTGCGGTGGTACCAACCCGGCCGGGATAAACCCTACCACCTAGTAAGGTAAGAAGGGAAGGGACCTACAGTTTAACGTGGAATCCGAACCACGGTCAGCCTCCAACGGTCGAGCGGTCACCCATCCAATCACTGACCGCGCTCAGCGTTGCTTAATAACAGTTGACTAACCAACCGCGCCACTGAGCTACCGAGGCCGACGAATTTTCTTATCCCTTAGTCGACTTTTACGACATGCGACGGGGAGAGATGCAGTGGGGCTATTCTTTTTAAGTACCGACCCCACACGGTACAGCCGGATTAAACGTCGGATACAAAGTTTCCGGATTAACAGCCGGATTAAACGTCGACTTATGTAAGTCATGGGGGGACTTATTTCATGGGGAGTGTTCGGAGGAGCTGTTTAACACGATTCCGTCGTCCCCATTCCACCTCCGCACTACGCGTACTGGGCAGGGGATGCACCCCTATTCAATCGACCTACCACGCATTCGCACCAACCGGTTCTGTAGGTCTTTTATTCACAGAACCGGGAAAATGTGGAACGCACTTCCTGCCCATCTATTTCCTCCCAAGTACAGTCTGGGGTTTTTCAAAAGGGGCGTGAAAAGGCTCCTGTCAGGCCGGCATGACATTCGCAATCCCCGTGCATCACAGAATGTCCATGGGCATCGTTAGACACCTACTTGTAGGTGTAACGATGCCACATGTCGCGCTATCGATAAAAAAAAAAAAAAAAAAAAAGTCTTTAAACCTACTGTTAATCCGGAAACTTAAAAATGAATATCCTCGCTTATGATTTTGTACCAGAATTCCTAAATAATTTTTTCGTAATATTTTTTAGAAAATGGAATCACTGAAGAAGCTGCTGAAGACTACGAGTACCTTTTGTCAACATTTAGTACAACAGGAATGCGCATCATCAGCGACCTTATCCCAGATCTGGACTGCTCCAAAGATCAGCCCGAACCGCTGGAACAGCCTGCAAGTTCAGCAACATATGAACGTTTATACTTCCCCGAATCCTGGCTATGGAATCTGCAGCTCTTGTCCGGCAATGGATCATTGGAAATAGATGTAAAGGCTCCAGATGCAGTGACCCAATATGAGACAACTGTGACCTGCGTTTCCAGGTCAGGAGTGTCTGTAGCTCCAACTGCTGTTCTGAAAGTGTTCCAGCCGTTCTTTGTAGAGCTGGAGACGCCCAAGAAACTCAAGAGAGGCGAGCAGACACAGTTCTTTTACAAGATTTATAACTACATAGATGCTTCGCTCGCAGTAAGTTGTAACTGAACATATTATGGAGTAAGTAACATAGATTTAATGCCAGGTGCTTTTGGTCGTGACAACTAAACTGAGCTGAATGGAAAACATGCACTATGTAATTTACTGGCTACTGGCAACCAAACAGGTTGCACTTAGTCACATGGAGCTGGGAAGCCACGTCAGTAAGGAATTGAAAGACAAAGCTTTGGCCAACATAATGAACGGTGGGTATCCCTATGGCATTTCACAAATGTTCCTCTTTCCGAATGTTCTCCTAACATTCATTTCTTCATTTCATTTCCAATGGAACGTTAGAGGTAAAAGTTATCAAAAACCTAAAAAAAGTTACATCAAATCATGCAGAAATCTCCACTTTCCACGTCCAGGTAACAGTGGACTTAGAAACTGAGACAGACTCCGGGATATCAGTGCGAGGGACGAAAGGTTCTGCTCCAACATCCCACACGATATGCGTTGGAGTAAGCGACATGTACTCTGTGAGACTGGGAGTTGTGGGCACAAAGACCGGTAGCTGGCGTCTGACTGTGAAGGCTGCTGTAATTCCACAAATGCAGCATTACTGTGGGGGAGACGCCACGAGGATATTCCCTAGGTAACCTCAAATGATACTATTTGTAAGTGGCTTGTTAGAGAGATGGCTGTCAGACAGTTGAATATAAAATTCATTTACCTTCTTTCCTGGCTGACCCTGAACAGTACATGAAGTAATAAACTTAGTTTTCAGTGCCTTTACTGAACATTTCCCCCCAATGCCGCCATTGCTGATCATACATACATACATACCACACGCTGTGTCCCGACAATCGGGGTAAGCAGAGCAATCGGTGTTGTGCTGCAAGAACTCCGGTAAATTACAGCACAATACCGGCCATCACGTTTAGCAATGTATTAGGAAAAGAACAAGCAGCAAGTATGGCAATTGCTGATCAAGAGGAATTATTTGCTTAATCATGGTTCAGATGGTTTTGTTGTTGTTATTGCATTTAATGAGTTTCTACTACACAAAAATTACAATACTATAGTAGCGACAAAAAGCGGGCCCCGAAAGGAATCAGGTTAAATCAAGAGGCGTACAAAAAAAATATACTCGTACAAAGTGAAAGATGTATAAAAACAACTAGGATCGCTATTATTTCAGAAACTATTTCAACGTTTTCTTTTTCAGTGACAAAATTACAAAATCAATAATAGTGGAGCCTGAAGGGGAACCGGTTGCGAAACATCGCTCGGCAATACTCTGCACTGAGGGTCAGTTACTTTTTACCACTTCTCTTCGACTCTACTGCTCAGTCCTTATATAGGTGCCGTAATGCTATATAGACTATTCTACTTCGCAGAATACGTCAGATGGCGTCAGTGAAAACCAGATTAAGTGGGCAGTGTCCGAAACCTTTAATAAGTACAAAATATTTCAGGAAACGGGCGGTATGCTTCAGAACTGGAGTGGAAATGGGAAGGTAATGACAGCACGGTCCCTGGAACTGAACGATGGTTGCTGTGGCTCATCGGGGACTTAGCTGGACCTGTGGAGCTGGTAATGAAAAATGTGTTTACTGTGTCTCAGAAAGCACTAATATGGAAGAAAATATGATTTTTTATAAAGAAAATTTTTAGGGGTGCGTGTTTTAGTAGGTAGCTAAGTGGTTAATAATATAAAAATATCCAACATAGGTACACTCGTCTTTTAAACACGTGCACATCATTATGGCATTATGTTACGAAATTTGGCTTAAACAAGCAAGCACAAACTCATTCGTTAAGAAATTCCTCGATCGAATATTAAGCCTTCTCCATCAGAAAGCGTTTCAGTTTGCCAACAAAACCGTTAAATGTTTCGGTATTTTTAATGTCAGTGTTTTTTTTTATTTTAGAACTTTGGCCCATTCTATTTGATTTCTATCTAGAATGCCGACAAACTGCTGTCACTCCCTCTCGGTTGCGGGGAGCAGAACATGGCGAGATTGGCTCACAATTTGGTTGCGCTTAATCACATGGAGCTGAGAGGGAACGTCAATCAGGAGTTGAAAGACAAGGCTTTGGCCAACATCATGAGCGGTGGGTATGTCTATGACATTTCACAAATTTATCTTTCCGAATTCCAGATTCGAACCTTTCAAAACTTTTCTCGTCAATACTTTATGCGGCGTTTCATCTAGACATCTGGAACTAATCGCGACTACGTTCTGACCTGCGCTGCAGCTCTTTCCAGGGATGCAGTAAACCCGAGGCAGAATAGATCTCGCTACTCTCTATGACATAGCCTGTTCTGTTTATAGCCAGTAATTATTTTAGTGTATTGAGATTACTTTACAAATGTCTTCTTCCTTTCTGTCTGGAATGAAATTTTCATTAGCCACTTATAATTTCACATTTTATAATTCCTGTGGCATGTTGCCTTTTCCTAGCACTTCTCACAATGCACCCAGTGTTTTGATCACACTTCCCTTAAATATTCATATAGTTGGGAACAAATTGCAGGTTACGCACGACAGATGCGCTACGTCCACCCCAAAGGTGGATTCAGTGCGTTCGGAGCTTCAGATGAATCTCCATCGTCCTGGCTGACCGCCTTCTCCTTGCGGTATTTGCACGCAGCTCGACGTCGTATCTCCATGGAAGGATCTGTGCCTGCCTTGGCTGCTGCTGAAGACTGGCTGGTTTCCCTGCAGATGGAGAATGGATGTTTCCAGAACGTCGGGCAGATCTTCCATAGGGAATTTAAGGCAAATATTTACGTTAAAAACTTCTTCATTAGATAGATATGCAAAGCCGAAAATTAAGAGGAAAAAATACTTCCCGAACACGATTCGGGCCTTACAGGTCCGAATCCTGGTCAAGAGCAGTGGCGGCTGGTGAATTCAGTGACCGGTAGTGCGCTAAGTACCTACCTACTTAAAAACCAAATTTCCCAACACATTCCCGTCATGTTATTTTAAGATCGGGACTTCCGAATTAAAACGCCTGCGTTTTATTATGTACGTACCTACTATGAATATTCTCAAGACACTCAATGAGTTGCAAAAAACAAGAAAAAAAAATCCAAACAAGTTTTTAAAATTATTTTTAGTACCTTTATAAATACACCCAAAGAACACAACACTACTGCAGCTTTCAAAAAGAAAACAGTAGTAATGTCCCAAACATAAGAAAATATATAAAAATAAAAGCATTTGAAAAGTACGAATTTAACCCGGGATCACCTGATTGTAAGCCTTACCTTTAACCAACGCTTAGGCAAATATCGGCACCACTTAATTCACAGTATCACGTGACAGAAAGCACAAAACCTGATCATATCCCATTTTAAATATTCGCGCGCTAACGGGTATGTGACATCACATGACAGCGCGCTGACTCTACGTAGACGGCAAAGAGTTTGTAAGACGGACTCGTGCAAAACGAATCGCTCGCGACGCGACGTGTCGCACGCGCGGGTATTCACGATATAACGTTCTTGTTTGGCGCTCGTGCGCCGTACGCAGAACTCCATTTCGCCCATACTGTTTCTATGAAGTATCTTTTGTCTCACGCGCCATCGGTGTTTTGCCGATCCCCATACATTCAGTATGGGAGACCCGCGTGCGTTTTAGAATCCGCACGTCGCGCGCGTTTACTCGCAAAAACGTGCCTTGTGATCTGTAAAATAAGGTCGAATTCACATTCGCATTTATTTGGAGTACGATCTTTATGGTTTTAATGTAGTATGTTGTAAGATATTATTTATTTTGAGTGAAGTGAAGACTTCTCGTGGTATGGTAGTGCGGCGCACGAGCGCACTTTAGGACCAGCCGCCAGTGGTCAAGAGCACAAGATTCAATATAGAAACGTGCAAGTTGAGTGAACGCAGAAGATGGCTACCTACTATAGAAGATGCAACTGTTAGAGATAATATGTCAGCGACCCGGTGTAGAAATGGTAACGCTCTGGCGACTCAAGCCGGAGTTCCAGGTACGTATCTTGGTCGAGACGTATTTTTTTTTTCTTCATTTCGGCTTTTAATCTATCTAATTAAGAAATATAAAGCGGATACATTTTACATATTAAAATATAAAAAGAAAATGCCTAGGCAAAAAGTTACTCCGGGCAAGTGTTTGTAGGTTACATGGTTCTCTACGTCATACCTATTAGTTTCCTAATAACAGTAGGACTTGCGTTGTGTTCGTGTCGGATTAAAGGAACTGGATGAGAAAACACGAATAATCATCGAATAAATATCATGTACATAAAGAGTTCGACCGAAATTAATTCAACACACTGTGATACCAATTAAAGTGATCTTGTCAAATAGGTTTCAAATCAATCGAGCAGGTCATCAAATTTAATTACTTTATTTTCAGGGAGGTCTAGAAAGTGAAGCATCCAACATAGCACTGGCGGCATACATACTAGTATCTCTCATTGAAGCTGGAACCGTACTTCGGCCTGCGGTGGTTCAAAGCGCCTCTTATTGCCTCCAAGCTCTGTATCATTCACCAGAACCCCTCAGTCACGCGTATACACTAGCGCTTGTGGCATATGCGCAGACGCGCTTGGAAAGATATGAGGCCGACATTCAGGTGCGAAATGACATCAACTTGAAGAGAGAACCAGTGGACAGTAGCCGTTTCGCAAAAGCGAATGACAAAGAACCTATGAGACTAGAAGATCGCGAATGGACGAATGAAAAAGCGCCGGCTGAGGAAACGAAAGTCAATCGCGACCCTAGAAAAGATGAAGATGTGGGAGTGGCCTATGCTATAAGTTCCTTACGTAGAATAGCACGAAGAAGTGGAGATCTAGTGTGGTGGGAAGCTGGTAAGTCTGTTTTTAGGTTTTTCTCTAAACTTGTCTAGAAGTTGATGCAGGAACTACCTAAAAAGGAAGATAGTTAAAAAATACTTTATTGCTCCAAGAAACACTTAGCCGTAACAAGCATATTCAAACAAGTATTTATGTATATTCCCATAGAAAGTCTTTCCTCATCAATCGAGAGTACGGCCTACGCGGTACTAGCGTTGTTGGCAGCACACAAGAATCGCACGAGACAACTCGGAGCATTGGGAGTAGAACACGATCAGATTGAACTGGAAGATGCTAGCGGGGCTGTCAGGTGGCTCAGTCTGCACAGGAACTTCGCTGGAGGGTTCCTGTCTACTCAGGTGGGCTGGTCAGCTTCGTGGACCAATTGGTTATACATGTCTAACTGTCGAGACGGAGCGCAGTCCAGGGGAAGATCAACACGATGATCAAACTTCTCAATGTGGATATTTCAGATGCCTTACTGCACACATATGTAGTTAAGTACTATAATACATACACGTGCAAGTGCCGCCGGCTGTCTATAAAAAAGGCCTAATTTGAGCGTGTAGTCAAATAGCGACACTTTTTTTATGGAAACTGACACGGTTGACTATATCACCTACAGCATCCGTGATGTCAAACCACAACACCGGGTGAACTAGGTGCCATGTCAGTGCTTCCCTTCATTTCATGTCGGCTACACTGAACTGGACGGAAAACACGAACTATTTACATAGCCGTTTCGAAGGACGTTTCGTTCAGTGCGGTGGTATCAACCCGGGCGGGATAAACCCTACCACCTAGTAAGGTAAGAAGGGAAGGGACCTACAGTTTTACGTGGAATACGAATCACGGTCAGCCTCCAACGGTCGAGCGGTCACCCATCCACGTACTGACCGCGCTCAGGGTTGCTTAACAACAGTCGACCGACCGCACCACTGAGCTACCGAGGCTGACAAACACTACCTACTTTCTCAAAATATAGTTGATTGATACAAACAACGTTATCAAAGAGTCATCAGGTTTATGATCACTTTCAGGACACACTAGTGGGTCTGGAAGCGATAGCCGCATGGTCCGCTGCCACAGCCCACTCTCCTCCGCAACTGAACTTGACGATATCAGGTCCGGGGCTTGCGCAGACACTGACGATCGACCCTCACACGCGACACGATCTGCACACCTTTACTGCCCAGGCTTACGACCAGGGAGATAGGACAGTTCGTGTAAGGGCACAAGGCACGGGTTGTGTACTCATTCAAGTAAGTTAAACATTTTGCTGTAAGTAGGTAATAATATGCCCATCCAGCTGACGAGGCGGAGTTCCAATATGAATAAAATTATCGAAGAAAACGCCAGGTTTACCAATATAACTCTCCAACTAATTATATTCTCCTAAGAAATAACCAAAAGAACTTAAGTTTGTGTAGATTATGAAGGAAAATGTTATCAGCTGCCTCTTATGAGCATTAGATCGAAAACGATCGCATCATGACAGTTCTTCGAGTTGCTGTTGTAGGAAACTTAATAAACCAGAACTTTTCCATGGAAGATCACAGATATAATCGGATCTTCACTAGCTCTTCGTTCTATGTACCTGACTGATTAAGCAAGCATTCTGGTATTGCTTCCAGTCAACCCAGCAATACAACTCTCAAGAACCTGTGACCAGATCTGTGTCACCATTCTCGCTGCTTGCTGCTGTCAAGACTGATGGGACCTTCGACTGTCAAAACAATGGAAGCTGGTGCCGTTGTGCTGCCATCTTAGAGGTAATCGTCCACCGTTCATCGTCAATCGAACTTTTCGCTGCTGGACGCAGATTTCCCTCTGGCATAAGAAAAATGTCGTACGTATGAAAAAGTATGAAACGATTTCTGATAGTGTGTGTGTTTCCAATTTCATAACCGGAGGTTCTTCGAAACGGTGTCAATCAAATAAATTAGACGACAACCATTTTGTCGGCCTGCGGGATGGCCCCTTGCTCGCCGTGATCTCGAGGAGTGGTGTTATTGCAACTGATCGCCCGACGGGCTAATTGAATACAGCCACCCGTGCCATTTTTTTAAAAGCACACTCGTGTACTGTTTTCTCATGGAATTCTGTGTTTGTAGGTTTGTGTGTCTTGGATGGGCGGAGAATTTCCTGAGATGGCAATCCTGGAGGTAGATCTACCTACAGGGTACGTCACAGACAAGACTCTGCTCTATCGCCTTTTGAGCAGTGACAACGTCTGTAAGTGTTTGGTTAGCATTTGTATATCCAGGATTTCTTGTCGTTTCTCAAGATTTCTTTTTATGATATCCAACAGCCAGATATGGCCAAAAACGCTTCACCTCGCGAAACCGCGCTTAGCGAGGTGTTAGGCCTGCATATTGGCTTAAATTTAAATTATTTAGGATTAACGGTATTGTTTGGCTTCCAGTACTACGAAGGTTAGAAGAATGGGAGATGGAATCTCGTGTGGTGCTGTACCTGGCTATGAAGGGTTCCTACAGAGGTGGGAGACCTCAAGAGTGCTACAATTTGTACTTAATTGGACCTCAATCGAAAACAGCACCAGCGAAGGTCTGGATCTATGATTATTACCACAAGGAAGTAAATTCTTCTCAGGTAAGCAATAAGTGTAACAGTAATTCTGTCTGACAATATTTCTTTTGGCTCTAACATTTTTAGAATACTACTCAATTTAAGAACGATGAAATATCGTTCATTTAATCACAAATTGTTTTTAACATAAATATTTTTATTCACCTCGTTTGCTCCTATCTAAGGCATACACATTCATCTTTTGTGTGGTTACTGTATTTTCATTAGATACTTAATTATCCATTAGAAATGTTTGATCGAGTTGTAGCAGGTTGCGTTGTTTGACAAACAAACATTATAATCCTATCAACCACCTTATTTTATTCTTACAGCGCTACGTAATTCCTGAAAGCTGTCCAGGGCCGTTAACCCATCCGGAACCATCCAATTTGGGCTCAAACAACATTTACCGACTGATAGACGCGCGCGCTAGAAACCTAAACACCAAAGAAACCGCAGATGCAGAACAGTCTTCAGCAGAGGTTTATCCGTATGCCCTCCCAAACAGCGACAGTCAGGAATCTGACGAAACTGAAGGAACGTATATCAACCCAGTCATTGCAGCACCATCTTATGCGAACCCTGAAACAGAAAACCTCAATACTGAAGTTGAAAACATCACTGGTAATATAGGAGAGCCAGTACGTCCGTTAAATACTACACATTTGGAAATCACAAGCACGAAATCCGTATCAGATCGACCTAATATAGCCTATGATACAGAAAAAAACTCAATGGTCGAAATTAATTGGGGGCAATCTGAAAGACCGTCCGCCAAATTGGAACCTGAAACTCCAACTGAAACAGATCTTGAAATAACGACTTCAAAGCCATTTCAAAATTTTCATGTAATAGATACCGACATGGATTTGGACGTCCCGGAAGGTGTAGAAGGTCCTATACCTAACATAGTGGCACCACCGGCGTATTTCTCCTGGGAAGGTGAATCGCAGACCACACCAAAATCTTTGCTGGGTAAGCCTTGTTTCTTCTTTGGTAATAATTCAGAATTCTAGTTCAGAATTGAATATTTGTTTTTACTTTGATAACTACTTACTGTCAGTGTACGTAAATCTTGAGTTCAATGGTTCTGATTCAATTCTACTAACTCCCTTACATACACGGTGTTGCAGTATATATTTCAATTTACATACACGGTGTTGCAGTATATAATATTTTTAGGGGGTTATTCTTTATGTGAAACTAAACAACTTCTGTAAAAAAAAAAATTTTTAAACAAAACAAAAATATTCTCAAAATGTATGGAGAAAAAAATTGTTTTTTCTTCAAATAAAAAAGTCGTACAACAAAAGTTGTTCTATTTCACGTACAGAATCACTCCCTTCCGGGTTTTACGGTTGGGGTGGCAACACCATGTATAATTATTTTGTAATTTAGTCTTTGGAGACATATGCATTCTTTGTCACTTATACATATATATTATACCTTCTTCATTTGCAAATTTTACAGTAGTTACGGTATAGTTATGTCGAACATTATATATGCCTAATTAATTTTCTATTCGTAACATTAGTAAATAAATAACTCTAATAACGTAACATTTAGTACTTATTCATTATAGTATTAGTATTTTTTTATTCGCAGTACGTGTACGGATTATTTCAAGCGCTAATTTAATTTCGCGCGGAAAAAAAACGCACGGATAATATTAGCTGTGTACGGTAGCCCTAAAACATAACTAAAAAGTTGATTCATGCCTAATACAGTTCCCAAATAATTCAAAAAACAATAGTTTATTCATAAGTTTATTTTCTAAATCTTTCAACCCCTTACACAGACAAAGAAGAGCCTCCGATCAACCCTTCGAACTGCCCCGATCGTTTCGCAAACTGGACCGTGGTCACCCACGATCTGGAAGCCGCTGAAGACAGGAGGTACTCCAAGGATCGCAGGGACCTGCCTTGCTAGACTTGAACCTTGCGGAATGCAGTTCCAGCTATATAAGACTGAAATGTGTATTTTGAATTTAATACTGAAGTCAAAGAATTTAAAAGGATAAACACCTACTTAGAAGTTTTATGAATGGATTTACAAATACCGCCAGCAGCGAAGGAGGTTAACCAGTATCGAAAACTAAGTAGAATCGCTAAAGGAACGATAGTAGAATTCGAAAACATATTTCACTATGTCCGTAGATTTAAAAAAAATGCAATGAAATTAATGGAGACGTGAAATGTGAAATGGAGATGTGAGAATGGAATAAAATGTATTTAAGGAAGAATGGAATAAAATGGGTGGATGGAAGAATGGAATGTGAAATAGAAATGCAGAAATTAAATGGAGATGTAAAATTATTTTTTTTTTACTGTTTTTAGCCAATCGACTTAGTTTCCGACACTGATTAACGATACAGTTCCAAGTCCCAATGAGGATTGGCTCCTTGAGCCCTCCCACCAAGAGCCCCTTCATGTACACTACACCCCTGCCGGTATTATTAAATTCACCTGTGAGTATATGTACTTCAATGTATTGGTAAAATACCTTAGTACCTATATTATTATGTGTGCCAGAAATATACATAGGTATAGTTTTTAATTAAGTAACGCTTAGTGCACCTATGGTGTACCTGTGTTCACTAAGACGCCTTCGCCTATTCGAATGGCTTGATGCCTCCTTTTAACTTTTTAATTTATTTTAATTCTTTGGTGTACTAACATATTGCATTTATCATTTCAATGTGTACAGTAACCATGTTTCATTGTGTTTTATTTTCCGGACTCGTTTCCCTTCTCCAATGAAATTCAACAGTACATGTTTCGTTTGTTTCGTTCTGCTGCCTGAGTGGTAAATTTAATTTGATTGCACGTAAATTAATTAACATAATAATTAGCCAAAGTAATTAATTAAGTAGATACAATACCCGGTAATAAATAATGTACATCGAGCTTTAGAAAGAGACAGTTGTAGAGAGTTGTAGAGTGTTGTCTCTGACGCACGTACTCGCGCGCCTCTGTGCGACTGGGACGACGCTCTACAACCGGATTGTCTATTTCTATAGCTCGATGTACATTTTTACTGCCGGATGATGTACACCTACTTGTATAAAAATTATGCCTACACAAATTATTACTTAATAAGCACACCAGCTTGCACTGGCGCTTTTATCAATAAATAAGTAAGTTACCTGGGTGGAACAATTTTTTCTTCTAACGTAAAAACCAGCTGCCGTAAACGTATACGCAAGTGAAAAAAAAGTAGAGAACTAGTACTTAAAATAAAAAAATTACCCAATTTTTTTACGGGGAAAAAAGGGGTTGTCCTCAGTCAGGGTAAGCAATTATTTTTTTTTTCACTGAAACTTCTTTTTTGCAGCTTCTTTCTTGAGAGTTGCCGTAACTATTAAAATAAGGTGAATTCATCAAGACAATAGCCTGTTTTCAGACAGATACCAAAAACAAGAAAAAGTTAATCTTTTACTTTTAGGTACCTAGTTATTATTAGGTGGGTACCACAGATAATATAACTACCTACATAGTCATCTTTAATAATCTTTAAAAAACATAAAACCGACTTCCTAAAAAAAGTCAAACTAAAAAACTATTTAAAATAAAAATATAAAAACCGCCTTCAAAAATATATGAAATAAAAACCTAAAAAAAAAACGAACCCTAGAGTTGAAGGCGGTGCTAAAAAGGCTACACAAATCACAAAGGATATTATCATCCACTCATGTTTTCTTTCATGCATCATTTTTGCCTGCAGGACAGGACAGAGAAAATTTCAAAATATTAGGTATTTAATACTTTTTAGTTTTTTTTTTTTTGTTTTTTGGAAATCGGTTTAATATTTTTTAAAACAGTTTTTATTCCATTCTTTTTAGTAATATTACATAAAAAAGAATAATCGAAATCGAATAATCGAAATCGATTGAAGTGGTACAGAATTATTCGCCATATGTGTCAGACTGCAAATTGCTGAATAAGTCCACATCACAAATGTTTTGCTGAAGGTAACCACACACCATACTAATTTATAAAACTGAAAATTGCCGAAAACGACCACATCACAAGTTTTGCTGAAGGTAACCACACACCATAGTATTATGCTGATTTTTCGAAAACCACTGAACCAATTTCGATAAAATTGAAATGGGACCACCTCGGAAGTATGACCTAACTAACAAAAAAAGAATTTTCTAAATCGGCCCTCAATTGACGGAGAAATCGTGTTACAAACATACAAAAAAATAAAATTAAAAAAAAAAAACATACAGACGAATTGAGAACCTCCTCCTTTTTTGGAAGTCGGTTAAAAAATTAAAATAAAACCGTAATAATAAATAAATAAATTCCCTTGCAGTCTCCATCTATTGAGTAAAGTGGTGACTGAAAAGCATACAAAATGGCTACAATTTACATCCGTTCTGAAATAATGTTTCAAAGTTGTATGGAGAGATGGCGCTAGTGTATATTATCGCCATTATTCTTTATCGCAATGCCGAAATGTTTGCTTGCTCGCCGGTCGTCCGTATAAATACCCCACGTTGCGAACTGAAAGACAAGACCTTACTTCATAGGATCATTTCTATAGTAAGCTCTTCACGAGACGATTCACAATCAGTGAGTCATCCCCAAGTCGCGTTGATGAGACGTGGCGCGGCGCCCTGAGCGTGAGATCGGCGGCGGCGGTCTGTCGGACCGCGAGCCATCGATGATCGTTCGCTTCCCTTCCCTCACGGGAGGGGGAGTGTGGGGCGTTGTCGCTGTCTGAGCGGCTTGGATTTTTGAACCCCTTTATCTGACTCATTCAATTCAAGGAAAAAAAATGCGAACATAGAAAGTTTCGAAAGAGTTGTTTTTTTTTTTTCGAAACATTGGGGCGTGCAAAATGCAAATAAATTCAGTATTTTGGATTGTTAATTTTGCGTATTGGTCAAAATGCGTCGGAAAGAAAATGAAAACAAAGAAATGTTTTTGTGTAATGTTTCGAAAAGGAGACGCGGCTTTAGCAAATCCCAAGCAGTTGGTTGGTTGAATAGTAAGTAAGTAGATAGATGATATTTTATGGATAGTTCGTGGCTGGGTTTTTATAAAGTTTTGTTTGTATGAAGTTTAAATTATAGCTATTTAAAAAAATCTGACGGTTTCTTGTCGGGATCTTCCATTCCATCATACCATATAGATAGATTGCATATGCATTGCCGAACGGGTCAAACAAAAATGATGACGAACCCTATTGAACTGAATGTGCATTAGGACTCAATGATTTTTTTGAGTGTTCTTTACTGTTCAGGCACGAGGTGACGGGAGGGGAGAGCGTGGTCTCACTCAGCGACAGCCGTTGATAAAGTGTGTTCCGCGGGGCCCCATCGAGGGCTCGGCCGAAATAATATCAACCTAAAGAACGAAGCCAATCAAGTCTTGTCACATAATAGCCGAAAATGAGGCGACACGCAGCATAATACCTACATCTAGCTAGATCAAAAACTATCAATTTACAATGGAATCAGTACAGTGTTATGTAAAGTACCTATTGTTGTATGATTTTTTAAAGAATGAATATAAAACGAGGTCTTATTTTATAAGGTTCCGTAAAATATTTAGTGTTTCAAAAGGGTTCCATTCCCAAAAAAGTTTGAGAACCGCTGAATAGATATAGGAAGGAGGGGATTATGGCAGTTGAGGATTTTTTTAACCTCCCCTGCCTGACTCATGGGAAAAGGAATTGCAAGGAGTGTAATGATTACACTTCTTGCAATTCCTTTTCCCACTGTTCCTATTCCTCTTTTACACTGTAATGTGTAACGTTCATTCTAATGTGAAAGGGAAATCAATAGGAATGAATGACTAACGTCGTAAAAGTCGACTAAGGGATAAGAAAATTCGTCAGCCTCGGTAGCTCAGTGGCGCAGTTGGTTATAAGTCAACTGTTATTAAGTAACGCTGAGCGCGGCCAGTGATTGGATGGGTGACCGCTCGACCGTTGGAGGCTGACCGTGGTTCGGATTCCACGTTAAACTGTAGGTCCCTTCCCTTCTTACCTTACTAGGTGGTAGGGTTTATCCCGGCCGGGTTGGTACCACCGCACTGAACGAAACGTCGGTCGGTAAATAGTTCGTGTTTTCCGTCCAGTTTAGTGTAGCCGACATGAAATGAAGGGCAGCACTGACATGGCACCTAGTTCACCCTGTGTTATGGGCTGACATCACGGATGTTCTAGGTGATGTAGCCAACCGTGTCAGGTTCCATAAAAAAAAAAAAAAACACTGAAATGTATTTCAGTGGAGTAGCCCTCTACTCCAATTTAAGCAAACTAACTAAATTGAGCAAAATAGCAAGAAAATAATTCTCCAAAAGTCCAAAAGTGTAAAATTAACGACGGAAATTGTTTGTCTCGAAATAGCTTTACACAAATATTACCTATATTCAGAAATGCCTTTATAAGCATGCAGTACCTATTGTACAGTCCAGAGGATGCATGAATATTTTATTTAATTCAGTATACCTCATTTATTAACATTTTTTGTTGAAATTTTGGTTTTAACAGTTTTAAAAATAAAAAAAACAGCCATAGTGAATTGTTTTACACAACATAAAGTTATATTCGGAACCAGTTTATTTTCAGTTCACAAATACTCATTTCCATCGTATCGTAAAACATTTCGAAAGCCATTATGAGTGCATTGACATCACAACCTTTACATTCAAGGAAGTCAGCTACATACAGTTCGCTCAGGTAGGTAGAGTACCTATAGGTATGTATGTAGTAATTCATATCAGCAGGAACTTCGCATTCAAATGTGAGTCACTGTTGGACCGCTTGGCTAATGACTGCTTACTGATGTGGACACAAAACAATTTGCTCCATCCTGGTAGCAAATCTACAAAGCTGTAATACCTACCTATGTTGCATAATGTTCTATTTCTATAGCTCATGGTGTTTTGGTAAACTATAAAATTAAGTGCACATTTCTGTTTCCCAATCAATGATCAGGAAAATGTATTGACTAGTTGGAGTATTAAACTTGCCCCCAGTTGTCATATTCCATTTTTGAATGGTAACAATTGGGTATGACTGAATTTGTGAACTATTTTGCGTGAAACCGCAACCTCTAATGATTTTTTCCTCGGAGGTAATTTCTGTAAAGGTGTAAAAAACAATAAAATTGACAGTTTGGTCTACATATTTGTGGGAAGCATCCACACATAAAAGGTAATAAAAAACACATAAATATTCTTTTTCTTGTTATTTTCTATAGAAAATAAGTTCCCACTATACCAAAGAGATTAAAAAACCGGTGGGTTTAGTTTAATGTCTTTGCACTATACAGAATGTTTCAGGATAGGCTTGAGAAACTTCAGGAATAGAAAGTACTCATATTAGAAGAAAAAAATCCTTATCACTCAAATCGAAATTCCGTATTTTTTTTCATACAAAACTTGAAAATTGTAATAAAAACTCGATGGACAGTGCGTATGGGAAGGTGCTGTCTAGGTCTAGGGAGTGCAATGACCTAGTCCAGTCCCCTTTTTCTTTTGATGTCATTTAAATTTAAGTGTTTGGAATTTACGTACATGTTCAGTTCAATTCAACTAGTTAAAAATTGCAATTTATTAATTTTATTTTTATTTAATAAAGGCGAATGTTAACTGTCCACCACATCTCGATGAAACGATTTTCACCAAAAAGTACTATAAAATGACCGAATCTGGGAAAAAGTTTCAGCGCTTTTCGTTTTCAAATATCGAGGGCTTACTTCAAGAATGCATTAAGTCAGAAAAAGTAGTTTTGAGATAATCAAGATTTAAAGTTTACAAAATAAAAATAAAAAAATGTACTTATATTTACAATATCAGTATTATGTACCGAGATTTATTATCTATCGAGGTTAAAAATGTTAGTAAAGAAAAAAATTATATGTTAACACAATACCACGTTTTATTCAAAAGTGTAGGAGAAGGTACTGACTAAGGCCCACTTGCACCAACACGAATTTAACTATAAACCAGTTTAACTCGTTAAACTAGCACCCGTTGTATGTGGGAACCGCGTTTGAACCGCGTTTAAATCCATAACTCGCTATTTAACTCTAAACTCGTGTTGGTGCAAGTGGGCATTAGTGTATTTTGTTTGGTGATTAATTTTGCAGTAAAATAAAAATACTGTGATAAGTCTTATAGTCATTTAATGAAAAAGACAGTTGTTGTTGGTGCTTTGGTTTGGGGTTGGCTCTAGGCCTGCAAACTAGTCCCGCTTGGTTGGGGGCATTGTGAAAAACCCCGCGATCTCCAGCTACCCCAGCCAGGCTATGTCATGGAATGCCTTTCATTGAAGAAATCCACAATTCGACTGGGGCGTCTGCAGACCGCTGCAACGGAAGATGGAGAACGGAGTACGTCCCTTCGTTGGTTGTCAAACACACTGCACTCCAACAAAACATGCTCGGTCATTTCATTCGTCGCCAAACATCCCCTGCACGGTGGACTATCCGTATTACCCACGGTGTGTAGATGTTTATTTAGTGAGCAGTGGCCGCTCATAAGGCCAACGGCTATTCTCAGCTTAGCCCGGGCCAGATTGATAAGCTTCAGAGCCAGCCTTCGGTCTGGTTTAGGAAGAGCAGCTCTCGACTGTCTGCACTCTACGAGGCCATTCCGTGTTTCCGTGATGTCGACGCGTCGTGATTATCACGGGTTCCGCTCCTTTGGGTATAGTTCTGGAGCCTCTTCGAGCGACGTCATCAGAACTGTCATTTCTGTCGTCATCGTTGTGGCCTTTTATCCACTGGAGGATCACCTTGTTATTATTACCTGAAACCTTCTCCAGGGCCTCATGACATTGAAGTACCAGGCCTGAGGTACACCTCTTGCTCTTCAGTGACATAAGAGTCGCTGCGCTGTCTGAGAGTATCTCTGTACTCTCTGTACTCGCCGAGCATGTTTTGTTGTAGTGCAGTATGCTTGACATACGCCCATCTCAGTCCCAGCGGTTGCCGCTTGTAGCACCCCGATTACTTCCATTTGGAAAACTGTTGAGTGTGCACCAAGTCGTACTGATCTATTAATGTTCAGCTCCCATGAGAAAATGCCCGCACCGGTCCAACTGCTTGTCCGTGACCCGTCTGTGAAGATTCTTAGTTCCGTTTCACTAGATGGGCCGGGGGTTGGTCCTTAATAAGGGTAGTTCACTGCACACCGTGTGCAGGACACTTGTGTGCTTTACCGGTTCGTCCCCTTTTCATAATCCTAGTACCTTGAGTCTGAAGCGGACGCCGCTGCCTCCTGTTTGACACATAGGTCCAGCGTTGAGACAGAGTATGGCTTCAGTGGTGGCCGTGGGTTTAGCGCATACAATCCGTAATATCCTTGGAGGTAAGCCTCTGCAGCTTCTCTAATTGCATCGTTGATTAAAAAGACACTTTTACGGGCAGTATTAGAATTTTTCAGTGAATTACAATGATGGTTGCTACTAAACTAGTTGTGTTGATCTTCTTCTATCAATCACGATTACCAGAGTGAAAACGCTTCCTTCATTTTGCTAAAAAAAAAACTTTTTTAACTAGATAACCTCAAATTACAATAGCTCACTAAGAAATTCACTCAGCGAATGCTTGAGGTGTCATCCACGATTCAGTATTGCAAGTACACAATTCTAATTTATGTCGATTTAATGCATCGGCCAGTGTAGTTGTTAACAACAACCACTTCAAGTAATATCGCCAAGAATACATTAAGTCCGACTTAGTGCTTTTCGCAGTACGTTTTTGACGACGTTTCTAAAAATCGAATCTTCGTAAATGCACTAAGTGATTTAATGTCTTTTTGAAAATGATTTCGTTAAGTCCCAGTAAGCCAAAACCGCAACATGAAATGCATTAAGTCACTTAATGCTTTATTGTAGAACTAGCTGAGCCCGCGGCTCCGCTCGCGTGAACTTCGTATTTCAAAGAAGAAAGTAAGTAACTGAGGGCGAGGCCGAAGGCCGAGCTGCGTTCAGGAAGACTATAAACCTTCTCGAAGAAAGTAAGTAACTAAGGGCGAGGCCGAAGGCCGAGCTGCGTTCTGGAAGACTATAAACCTTCTCGAAGAAAGCAAGTAACTGAGGGCGAGGCCGAAGGCCGAGCTGCGTTGAGGAAGACTATAAACCTTCTCGAAGAAAGTAAGTAACAGTGGGCGAGGCCGAAGGCCGAGCTGCGTTTAGGAAAACTATAAACCTTCTCGAAGAAAGTAAGTAACAAAGGGTGAGGCCGAAGGCCGAGCTGCGCTAAGGAAGACGATAAACTTTCTCGAAAAAAGCAAGTAACTAAGGGCGAGGCCGAAGGCCGAGCTGCGTTGGGGAAGACTATAAACCTTCTCGAAGAAAGTAAGTAACAGTGGGCGAGGCCGAAGGCAGAGCTGCGTTTAGGAAGACGATAAACTTTCTCGAAGAAAGTAAGTAACTGAGGGCGAGGCCGAAGGCCGAGCTGCGTTCAGGAAGACTATAAACCTTCTCGATGAAAGTAAGTAACAAAGGGTGAGGCCGAAGGCCGAGCTGCGTTCAGGAAGACGATAAACTTTCTCGAAGAAAGCAAGTAACTGAGGGCGAGGCCGAAGGCCGAGCTGCGTTGAGGAAGACTATAAACCTTCTCGAAGAAAGTAAGTAGCAAAGGGCGAGGCCGAAGGCCGAGCTGCGTTCAGGAATACTATAAACCTTCTCGAAGAAAGTAAGTAACAAAGGGCGAGGCCGAAGGCCGAGCTGCGTTCGGGAAGACGATAAACCTTCTCGAAGAAAGTAAGTAACTGAGGGCGAGGCCGAAGGCCGAGCTGCGTTCACGAAGACGATAAACTTTCTCGTAGAAATTAAGTAACTGAGGGCGAGGCCGAAGGCCGAGCTGCGTTCAGGAAGACTATAAACCTTCTCGAAGAAAGTAAGCAACAGAGTGCGAGGCCGAAGGCCGAGCTGCGTTCAGGAAGACGATAACCTTTTCGAAGAAAGTAAGTAACAGAGGGCGAGGCCGAAGGCCGAGCTGCGTTCAGGAAAAATATAAACCTTCTCGAAGAAATTAAGTAATTGAGGGCGAGGCCGAAGGCCGAGCTGCGTTCAGGAAGACTATAAACCTTCTTGATGAAAGTACGTAACTGAGGGCGAGGCCGAAGGCCGAGCTGCGTTCAGGAAGACTATAAACCTTCTTGATGAAAGTAAGTAACTGAGGGCGAGGCCGAAGGCCGAGCTGCGTTCAGGAAGACGATAAACCTTCTCGAAGAAATTAAGTAATTGAGGGCGAGGCCGAAGGCCGAGCTGCGTTCAGGAAGACTATAAACCTTTTTAATGAAAGTACGTAACTGAGGGCGAGGCCGAAGGCCGAGCTGCGTTCAGGAAGACGATGACCTTTTCGAAGAAAGTAAGTAACAGAGGGCGAGGCCGAAGGCCGAGCTGCGTTCAGGAAGGCCAATAACCTTCTCGATGAAAGTAAATAACTAAGGGCGATGCCGACGGCCGAGCTGCGTTCAGGAAAACTATAAACCTTCTCGAAGAAATTAAGTAATTGAGGGCGACGCCGAAGGCCGAGCTGCGTTCAGGAAGACTATAAACCATCTTGAAGAAAGTAAGTAACTATCGCCCATAGTTACTTACTGTCATCGAGAAGGTTTAGCGTCTTCCAGGATACAGGTCGGCCTTCGGCAAAAAAAAAAAGATACCTAAGGAAGTAAAATACTCCACGTCTTAGCGTAACTGAATTTTATTTAGCCTATCCTGTGTCTCGTATAGCTAAATGTGCGTGTACTAATTTTAATCGAATTTAGAAGATCGGCTTAAATTTTATGGAGGAAATTCATACATACAAATTCGCCTCGCCCCGCTGCTGCCCCCTCTCCGCCTCCGTCTCCGTCTCCGTCTCCGTCTCCGTCTCCGTCTCCGTCTCCGTCTCCGTCTCCGTCTCCGTCTCCGTCTCCGTCTCCGTCTCCGTCTCCGTCTCCGTCTCCGTCTCCGTCTCCGTCTCCGTCTCCGTCTCCGTCTCCGTCTCCGTCTCCGTCTCCGTCTCCGTCCCCGTCCCCGTCCCCGTCCCCGTCCCCGTCCCCGTCCCCGTCTCCCTCTCCCTCTCCCTCTCCCTCTCCCTCTCCCTCTCCCTCTCCCTCTCCCTCTCCCTCTCCCTCTCCCTCTCCCTCTCCCTCTCCCTCTCCCTCTCCCTCTCCCTCTCCCTCTCTCTCTCCCTCCCCTCCGCCTTCCCTCCCCCTCCCCATCATTTAATCCTAAAATCTAATTTTGAAATCATCCCCTATTTTAATTTAAGGGTTGATTTAACTAAAACGCTGAAACACGTAATTCTTTATTTCATACCAAAAGCCTAAATATGAATCGTTATATCCCTAACTTGAGAAATGATGGGTTCTCTATACAAACGTTCATCCCCTATTTCACCCCCTTAAGGGTTGTTTTTTGAGACAAAAGGTAGCCTATGTCCTTCCTCAGGCCGAAGCCCGAGCTGCGTTTAGGAAGACTATAAACCTTCTCGATGAAAGTAAGTAACAAAGGGTGAGGCCGAAGGCCGAGCTGCGTTCAGGAAGACGATAAACTTTCTCGAAAAAAGCAAGTAACTAAGGGCGAGGCCGAAGGCCGAGCTGCGTTGAGGAAGACTATAAACCTTCTCGAAGAAAGTAAGTAGCAAAGGGCGAGGCCGAAGGCCGAGCTGCGTTCAGGAATACTATAAACCTTCTCGAAGAAAGTAAGTAACAAAGGGCGAGGCCGAAGGCCGAGCTGCGTTCGGGAAGACGATAAACCTTCTCGAAGAAAGTAAGTAACTGAGGGCGAGGCCGAAGGCCGAGCTGCGTTCACGAAGACGATAAACTTTCTCGTAGAAATTAAGTAACTGAGGGCGAGGCCGAAGGCCGAGCTGCGTTCAGGAAGACTATAAACCTTCTCGAAGAAAGTAAGCAACAGAGTGCGAGGCCGAAGGCCGAGCTGCGTTCAGGAAGACGATAACCTTCTCGAAGAAAGTAAGTAACAGAGGGCGAGGCCGAAGGCCGAGCTGCGTTCAGGAAAAATATAAACCTTCTCGAAGAAATTAAGTAATTGAGGGCGAGGCCGAAGGCCGAGCTGCGTTCAGGAAGACTATAAACCTTCTTGATGAAAGTACGTAACTGAGGGCGAGGCCGAAGGCCGAGCTGCGTTCAGGAAGACTATAAACCTTCTTGATGAAAGTAAGTAACTGAGGGCGAGGCCGAAGGCCGAGCTGCGTTCAGGAAGACGATAAACCTTCTCGAAGAAATTAAGTAATTGAGGGCGAGGCCGAAGGCCGAGCTGCGTTCAGGAAGACTATAAACCTTTTTAATGAAAGTACGTAACTGAGGGCGAGGCCGAAGGCCGAGCTGCGTTCAGGAAGACGATGACCTTTTCGAAGAAAGTAAGTAACAGAGGGCGAGGCCGAAGGCCGAGCTGCGTTCAGGAAGGCCAATAACCTTCTCGATGAAAGTAAATAACTAAGGGCGATGCCGACGGCCGAGCTGCGTTCAGGAAAACTATAAACCTTCTCGAAGAAATTAAGTAATTGAGGGCGACGCCGAAGGCCGAGCTGCGTTCAGGAAGACTTTAAACCATCTTGAAGAAAGTAAGTAACTATCGCCCATAGTTACTTACTGTCATCGAGAAGGTTTAGCGTCTTCCAGGATACAGGTCGGCCTTCGGCAAAAAAAAAAAGATACCTAAGGAAGTAAAATACTCCACGTCTTAGCGTAACCGGAACTGAATTTTATTTAGCCTATCCTGTGTCTCGTATAGCTAAATGTGCGTGTACTAATTTTAATCGAATTTAGAAGATCGGCTTAAATTTTATGGAGGAAATTCATACATACAAATTCGCCTCGCCCCGCTGCTGCCCCCTCTCCGCCTCCGTCTCCGTCTCCGTCTCCGTCTCCGTCTCCGTCTCCGTCTCCGTCTCCGTCTCCGTCTCCGTCTCCGTCTCCGTCTCCGTCTCCGTCTCCGTCTCCGTCTCCGTCCCCGTCCCCGTCCCCGTCCCCGTCCCCGTCTCCCTCTCCCTCTCCCTCTCCCTCTCCCTCTCCCTCTCCCTCTCCCTCTCCCTCTCCCTCTCCCTCTCCCTCTCCCTCTCCCTCTCTCTCTCCCTCCCCTCCGCCTTCCCTCCCCCTCCCCATCATTTAATCCTAAAATCTAATTTTGAAATCATCCCCTATTTTAATTTAAGGGTTGATTTAACTAAAACGCTGAAACACGTAATTCTTTATTTCATACCAAAAGCCTAAATATGAATCGTTATATCCCTAACTTGAGAAATGATGGGTTCTCTATACAAACGTTCATCCCCTATTTCACCCCCTTAAGGGTTTGTTTTTTGAGACAAAAGGTAGCCTATGTCCTTCCTCAGGCAGGATGCAATTCATCTCCGTACAAAATTTTATGAAATCCTAAAATCTAATTTTGAAATCATCCCCTATTGTAATTTAAGGGTTGATTGAGCAAAAACGATGAAACACGTAATTCTTTATTTCATACCAAAAGCCTAAATATGAATTGTCATATCCCTAACTCGAGAAATGCTAGGTTCCCTATACAAACTTTCATCCCCTATTTCACCCCCTTAAGGGTTGTTTTTTGAGACAAAAGGTAGCCTATGTCCTTCCTCAGGATCCAATTCATCTCCGTGCAATATTTTATCGAAATCTGTTCAGCGGTTTAGGCGTGAAAAGGTAACAGACAGACAGACAGACAGACAACAGAGTTACTTTCGAATTTATAATATTAGTATGGATAGTATTCTACCACGAATTATCGAAATTGTATTTTTGAAATAACACTAAGTAGACTTAATGCATCCCAGAAGAATAACTTTTTGCGATTCACATAAAAAACATTTACAGTAAGGCACTAAATTGTACTTAGTGTATTTACGTTGACTATAATTTCAACAATAATCAGAACTTAGTGCCATTCTATTCGAATCATGTCATTTAGTGCTTTTTGCTTGTACAAAGTAGTGATATTATGACTTAATGCTATGCTATCTTTGGATCTCGTCAGTGTACGACTTAGTGTGTTTTTGAAGAATGTAGCGCAAAAAATTATGAACAAAACTGTATAATTAAGTCAAAATCGAATTTTTTTGACATAGTGCATTCTTGAAGTAAGCCCTCGATATGGACCTCTTTCGAACCCTGAAGTTACGAAACCCTATCCTGAAACACCCGTATAAACATCAATTCGAAGCACGGCTGTGGAAAATAGAACGGAACACTTTGATACAAGCTGCGGAATAATAGTTTCCATTGTGATCTCGTACTGGAAATATTATGTTCCTTCTATAATAAGAATGGAATGACAAATAAAAATGAAAGAAAATCCATACTTGGCAACATTTTAATATATAATTTATTCAAATGAATTTTACCCATACATTATAATTTATAGAATACGTGGAAATTTAATGTACGCTCTTCACTAAAATTATAATTACAAATAATCCATGTCGCATTACTGTGTAAAAAAACTTAAGTGTGGCCACCGAGAGCCGTCTAAAAATATCGAGTTACAGAAAAAAAAACACTTCACCAAATCACATCTGCTTCAACAGTACGACCTTCGAACATTGAGCAAACCCTTGAATGTTAGAAAAGCAAGCAAATTTCGTTAAAGACAGCTAAGACATTCTATATAGTTAATATAATAAATAAAATTGTGCTCCTCCTCTGTGTCGTGAAACGCCCAAGTGTTTCCTACAAAGGACATAATTATATTTTCATACCTATAGTTAAATGCACCATTAGGGGGCCTCCACTCGCAAGAGTGTAACCATCGAACCAGTTTAAAATTTCGCATTCGTTTAAACTTATAGAAAAATATATTTCGCTGTGAGACTACTGGTAGTATCCGACACTCCCAACATCCTCGCCCCGACTATCGTTCCTACCGCGCAGTCGCTTCTAGAAGCCGTTCCGTGGACTCCGGTCCGCTAGCTACAAGTGCATCGGGAGCCAATTACAGTCTTAATCTAGGAATAAAAAAATTAGGGGAATCAATGCTAATGTGTGTCGCGCTCACTCGTCCCGTGTGCTGTCGGCGAGTACAAGGGGAGACCATGGGTGTTTCTTCATTGGCCGACCCGGCTCCGACACCGACAGCAGTGGACGCTTATTTGTATGGAATAGTACCGCACGCTCCCTGACTGGCCCGGCCCGACACCGACATGTCGGGGCCGGCGCCGGCGTGTCGTCGGTAGCAAGTCTTCCACTGGTGTCGCGCCGACATCGTTATGTATGTGTTGTGTACACATACAAATTTTCCTTGTGTGAGTTTGAGTGACCACAGACCAACATCGCTTTTTTATCGCTGACACGCTGACCGAATGACTGACTGACATACGCTGCCATCGCTTTACACGCCACCGAATATTAATTATGCGGCGCCGGGTCGGGTCGGTGTCGTCCAATGAAGAATGTCTCTGTCGGTGTCGTGTCGGTGCTGGGCCGGCCAATGAAGAAACGCCTATTAGATGGAATGGTAATATAATACCTATAATAATTTTGTTGATCAGTCAATGGGGTACAATGTTTTGATGTTTGGATGTAGTGACAGGTTTAAATGCAAATTCGATGGGGATTTTTAAATTACACTTCACACACGGCTGACGTCGGCGATGGGGACGCGGGGAGACTCGCCGGCGCCGGTCGGAAGGACGGTAGACAGACGCGCGCAAGGAAATGTATAAAGTATCAAGAGTGACCGTAGAGAGAACTCTATAATAGATAAACACTCGCGGAGCGGTCGCGGGCGGCCGGCCGCTCTCCGAGGCCTATATTTTGTTATTTCACTAACATTCCTCATCCTCCCAGCGCTATTCAACATTTGAACAAAATTTACTCTTACACGATGATTATTTACAGTGGGGGCGCGGAGATATAAACAAGGTATCTATCGGGAAGCGATCTCCGGTCACGCGGCCGGCTCGGCGGGACATCATTGGCTCTTGAGCTCCTTGCCGATGCTGTAGGAGACGATGCGCGCCCAGTCGATCTTGGTGCGCGTGACGGGCAGCTGGCGGCGCAGGGCCTTGAACGTGGTGTCGCTCATGGTCTTGTAGTTGTCGGATATGGCGGTCTGGTAGGCGTTCTCCGCCTCCGTCACGAGCCGCACGAACTCGCGCGCGGTCGACGCCTCGTCGCCGCCGCCGGGAAGCGCCTCGCGCACCTCCTTCGAGCTCACCAGCTGCACGTTGCCGTCCTCGTAGTAGTGCACCTGCACTCGCAGCACGCCGCGCAGCTCCCCGCCGCCCCCGCCGCCGCCGCCCACCGTCACCGACCACACCGACCGCCACCGCCCGTTCCAGTAGTTCTTCGGCTGGAACTGGTGGTCCTCGATGCAGGCGACGAGCGAGATCGCGCCCGACTCTAGCGCGCGGCCCGTCACCGTGCTGACGCCGTGGCGGTAGTGCGCCGCCGTGTACGCGCTCACCTCCTCGTCGAGCGCGGCGCGCCACGACTCCGCGACGCGGTCCGGCTCGTGCGGCTCGAGGTCGCTCGCCTCCTTGCGGAGGTGGTCGTAGCGGTAGGAGGTTCGCGAGCGCGGGTCGAAGAACCGCCCGCCTCCGAGCTCCGTGTGGTCCGACACGAGCGTCTGCTGCTCGACGCCGGCAAGGCGCACGGGCGTCAGCTGGTCCTTGTTATACTGCGCGAAGGCGCCGCCCGCGCCCTCTTTCAGTAGCGCGTCGTTGTCGAGCAAGACCCGTACATCGTTGAACACCTCGTTGAATTCGCCGGGCGGCGCGTGCAGGATGAACTCTGACACGATGCGCACCTTCTCCTGTTCGCTGATCACCTCCTCGCCCGAACCCGAGCCCTCCGCCGCCATCTTCACTTCGCTATTCAGCTCGACCAACTTTTGGCCGAGGCTCACTCAACCACTCGATCCGCGTTTGACAACTAACTGACAATCACCGACAGGGATGGTAGAAAAGTAGTTATCTTCTATAAATTTTCAAGATTTTTCAAATTACTTATAGACAAACCAATAATGAATAAATGTAGTGAAAAGTGGAAACGAATGTCGATTGAAGAGTTCCTAAATTTACCACACCACACATTACATTCCATTTACTTCACGTGCTAATATTTTGTCTTAGCTAATAAATTGCACAATATTTCGTTCATACACATCTACCAACGCTTACTGAATATATTTGTGTGATTATGGCAACACTGTTTGACACGCCCGATTACGAGGTGGCCGAGTGGTTTGGGCATCGGCTTCTCATGCGAGAGTTCCGCGGTTCGAATCCCGTCGGCGTGTACCAATGAGTTTTTTCTGACGAAAAAATTTACGTGCATACCTACACCTGCTGCTTCACCGTTCGGAACCGGTGTAAAACTGTAGGTCCCTTCCCTTGCCCCTTACTAGGTGGTAGGCTCAATTTGTAGCCGACTGGGTTGGTACCACCGTACTGGATGTAAGACGGCCGCATAGCAACCTCGGTTGTGTTCTCCTCTAGTCCAGTATAGCCAGCAATCCAGGGAAGTCTCCGGTATGGCACCTACCTTCTCGGAGGTGATATTGGCTGGTCGTAGCATGCGCTTTGGCCCCTCCAACTCTGGTTATTTTGTTTTTAAACCACCAAAACATCACTCGTACCACACAACATCACTCACACCACACATTCCTTAGAGCCCGAAGGGACACATGAAAGAACAAAATTGACTCTTCCGCTATAATCAGCTGATTGAAGGCTGATTGTAAACGCGAAGTGGCAGAAACGAAACGTAACAAAAACGACATGCACCGCCTCAACATTAGGTTAGGGTTAATATTAGAAGATGCGTCGCGTAGCGACGCATCTTCTTTATATTAACCCTGGTTATTTTTTTTGACGTGATGACGTCACGTCTTATAAATTGATGAACACCGGCTGCACGCACGAAGAAGTGTCACGTTCCATCTAAACCTGTGTCTGCAAGCGAGAGCGCGATAGAGACCTGTGGTGCAAGCGAGAGCGCGATAGAGAGGCATATACAATAGTAGGAAATACAAAATATATTTCTCCGTCTTTTGCGAGCCTCGAACCCGCGGTCCCTGCCACCAATATATTGTCACCGACGTCTTACCACACGGCTAATCGGTCGTGTACTTATGAGGCGAATTTGGGAACAGTTGGTGAATATTTCATGGAGCGACATCTAGCACTTCAGTCATGTACTTAAATCAAAGAGATTAAAATAACCAGGTTATAGAGAGGCATTGATTTTATAGGGGGAGTGACGTTTTAAAGGTAACATGAAATTAGTCTTCATTTAAGTCCTAAGATGGCGCCAGGAGTATCGTATTTGAATTAAATAATAATTATATTTTTTAATCTGCTAATTTATAGAACGGTGCTAAGTGGGAAGAGCATAGTTAAATTTCAAGATTATTTTATATTATGTTGAAATTTTGAAATAGTGCATTTTTAGGTTTTCATAATTTTTCCAATAAACATTTTCATGTTTTGTCAGCCAGTGAGCTTGTAAGAGTGGTAAGAGTGTAGGATTTGTATTTTTTGACAATGGGTCCGAATCCCTCAAATTTTGTTTTGTTTTTTTTTCTTTTTTAAGCAATGTTACGGTGTTTAAATTTTTTAGGGTGTTTAGTTTTTTTTATAACCACCTAAGAATTATTTTCGGAAATACAAAAAGTTTTCACTTCTGCCGGCACTCCCGGAGTGCAACTGGGGCTTTTGACGTGATGACGTCACGTCTTATAAATTAATGAATACCGGCTGCACACACGAAAAAGTGTCACGTTCCATCTGAGCCTGTGTGTGCAAGCGAGAGCACGTAACAAGCGATAGAGAGGCACAATCGGTATAGTCAAAGTTATCATGGAAAGTAAAACTGTCAAGATCAGACAACAGAAGTTTATTGATGGCCAGTCACAAGATGATTAATCTTTCTACTGGAAATAGAATTACTGATCTTTGCTCTATGTACTACGATTATTCCACATCATCACGTAAAACCGTAAAAACCGACTTTACAGACAACCAATTTTTTTAACCTCCAAAACATCAAAGCTGATGTATAGCGCAAGAGTCAATTTTGTGTTCTCATGTGCCAGACCCCTTAGAGCCGAAGTTTGCCGAAAGGATCCGTAGTAGGAGCCAGCACCTCTTTCAGGTGACGGACCGCGGCAGGCAGACTTCCAGTGTTGCCAACTCCTCTTTGACGAAACGAGCCAAATGAGTTCGAAGACCTAAAAAATGAAAAATGAAAAGTTCATCGTACAGAATGGTGTATAGACAACATTTGAAAGGACAATGGAGGTAAATAACATACTTTGCGGAAAAACTAAATCCACCCATGTCTCATGTCTCATGTGGTAAAATAGCAGTATTTTGTGGTCCTTTATGCTTTTTTTACGAGGTGCAACAAATGCAAATTAGAAGAATGAAAAAACAAGACATAATATACGGTCACGCTATCCTTGCCTTTGCGTAAGAAAAAAAATTCACTGTCAGGTGCTTACTACAAAGAGACGCTCGTCTCGTGCTGCTGCTACTGCATGGATTGACAAATGCTTGACTGTCATAATGACAGTGTCATTGCATTGATTGCGATTGATTATTCTGTGTTGATTATTTGATTGTGTCGATTGTGTAACTGCTGTCCTGAAGGACTTGGGTTTGGGCTGTAACTATGTCCATCTTAACCTACAAGTACTACGACACGCCCGAGGGGCATGACGTCTGGAAAAAGTCTCTGATACTGTCGCGCTATGCCGCCCTCACAGGCTTCGGTTTGGCGTCGTTTGATACCCTGATGTACTCGCATACCAAGGTACTTCAGTCCTGGCTTGTTATTTCAGGGCACATGCAACATTTTACTTGTATCTTTGTATGTTAGAACTGTTTGATTCAGATCTTTACTTACATAACTTACAGTCAAGGAGAAGGTGATGAACTTAGCTCGCGATGGCTTCACTGAACTTATCCGGGCCCATTGGCAGTAGAGGAGGGTGTCGATCGAGGTCGGGGCTAGGGAATATCTGTGTATTTCTCCAGCATGCGTTACGTTTCGGCTCGCGACAAGCCCCCTTGAGCTAGTCTACGTTGACTAGAACGCGGAGAACCACCAATCCCACTCTCGGCCTCCCTTTCTCTACCTATCCATATTCTGTAGGATGCCTCCAGTGACGCTTTCGAAACTCTCCAAATATGGGCTTAGCGTAGATCTTGGCAGCCCTAGATTCTCGAAGAAACTGTAGAGCAACTTCGCTGGTGGTCTTCTTGCTCCGATTTCTTGAATTTGTTTCTCATTATCCGATCTCCTAAATTGCATTAAAGTAGAAAAGGTGTGTACCTAACTGAATCAGTCTTAAGTTTTGATTCACGAAAATTTTTAATTTAACTTTTGGGAGTCAGTCAGCTGACTCTACGTCCCGACCAGGATTCGAACCTGGAACTCCGGCTTGAGCCGCCAGCACGTTGCCAATTCTGTCACCGGGTCGATACCGTATCTCTCTAAATTTTCGAACCGTTGCATTGCATATAAAAAGCGAGTACATGCTTAGTATTAACATAAAAATATATATAGGCTCTAATGTTTGGGCTTGCAAACCATTTTTTAGTGACCACCTGACAAAGGTTACGGAGAATTGTTACTTTTATTTATTGATTATTACTTATCATCTCTTGGCAGTACACTGCACTCAGATTTGTCATATTAACATTGTAACATTCCGCCAGTTCGATTATCATATCGAAGAAGAACTGACAAGAAACTTCACTGGAAAAGTCTACTTTACAAAAATGTTTGCCACTACCTAAACATGCTGTGCTGATTTATGACAAATTCAACAATTAATGACAATGTTAAATGGAAGAAGTACTTTGACGAAGGTCAGTAGAGAAGGGCATTTGGTACAAGACCACACAAGCGGAACCACTTTGACAGCCATGGTTTATGCGTTCAGGTCTTTCATGTCGAAGCATAAAATTAATATTAAAACTCCAATCTGGACACACTCCAATAAACAAAAGTGTCTGCATGATGCGAAAAATAAATTCACCAAATTGCAGCATTTGCACTAAAGTTGAAGATACAATTTCATGTTTTTTTGGAGTGTACACGGAATAATAAATTTAAGAAACGCTTTGATTGTAGAATTAAAGACAGACTGATTAAATTTATTTTTTGCGATCCACAGGCCATTTGTTGAACCTCTGATGGAAGAATGCAACATTCTGACTACATTTTTCCAAGCATCTCTAGCCCTCAGATGCCAGAGATGGTTTGGAGAATTGTTTAATAGATACTATGGGGCTGGCATTGTCGCAAAGCGGCTAAAGTTCTATTCAAATAAGATTTAAAAAAAATTACTGAAGAATTGATCTCTGTAAGTTCTTGGTATTTTTCGATGATTTAAAAAGTTTCATTTTTGTAAAAATACTGCCAACGTAATCTGCTTACTCATGAACATAAATAAATTTGAGTGGAATAGTCTATTGAGCATTGGGAACTTGGTCAACAATTGCCTTGTAATATATCTAAACTGTCAAAACTTAAAATAATTTCGAATGTTCACAGGGCATAGCGAACACAGTGGGTCGCTACGCGTGGTACATGGGCCCCCTGGTCGGGATGGCGTCCGCCTTCACGGTGACGTCTGGCGTCGCCCACAACATGCGCGGCAAGGATGACAAAATAAATTATTTCCTCGGCGGTGTCGCTTCGGGGTTGGTGTTCGGAGCTTGGCAGAAGTCTGGCGTTGCGGTTAGTAAGACTCTTTTATTAACTGTATTATTCTGTTATTTTTATTACTGTAGATCTGTTTGAGGGATGTTATTTACCTTATGAACTGTGTTATTAGTTATTACCATACAGAATTTTGTAGAAACTTAAAAAATAATTTAAATACATATGTTTATGCGAATGTATTTAATGATTTCACAAATAAGACATAGGAAACATAAAGCTAAAATTCCAAATAGGAGGAAATGACAAAAATGGAGTTTTGACATAATTTACCATTTTAGGGTTCCTTACCAAAATGGTAGGTAAAAAACCTTTATAGTAGTATGACTTCGTCGCCCGTCCGTCTGTATGTTACAGCCGCTTAATTTCTAAATGGCTAGTCCTAAAAATTTTAACTTTTTATCGAAATCAGGTGATACATACGGCGAAAAAAAAATTCATGCAGTCAGGGTCGACCGTAAAGTGAAAATAAAAAATATTGTTTTATTAGGCATGTGGTCATATCATTGGAAAGGCCTTACTTTGAGGTCCCTCTTATCTTTGAGGATATTCTTATCTACTCTGGTGGTCTTTTTTCAACCGACTTCCAAAAAGGAGGAGGTTCTTTATTGACCCTGTTCTAGTTGGCTATATTACCTGCTGCGTAGGTGCGATATCAGCAATACACAATACAAATGTACCTTGTGGGGCCGAGGCAGCTTTCCGCCGATGTACTTGATGTTGTCGTCCCAACTAGCGTATAGCCCCACTGCATTTCTCCCCGTGCATGTCGTAAAAGGCGTCTAAGGGATAAGGACAAGGTGCCGTGCTAAAGGGCGACCGGTTAGCCACCTCTCACCTTGGCACGGTCCTTCCACCGAGTCATGCAGCAGGTGGGTCTTCATGCCTTACTTGCTGCTTGATAGTTATCTTGTCCGAATACTTTGCTAAACGTGGTGGTCGGTGTTGTGCTGTAATTTACAAGAGTATCTACTTGCAGCACAACACCGATTACTCTGCTTACCCCAATTGTCGGGATACAGTGTGTGATATATATATATGTATGTACAATACAAATTTACATTAAGTCCACTTTTTGCATAGCAGAAGTTGTTGAAGCATACTGAAAATGCGGTATGTGTCTGATAATTTGCAGGCTTTCCCAGTATGCATACTGCTCGGCTTGGGAGCGATAGCCAAGAAGATGTCGGTAGATGATGGTTGGCAGTTCTTTCCGGAACCGGTGCACATGGATCATAACGCCACCTCAGTCAAGAACACCGATTACACCATGCTGAAGGAAGTTATTCCCAAAGGATTTAGAACGGGTACGTTTTTTTGGACACCTTGTCAATCCATGTCAGTGGCTTCCCTTTGTTCTCGCTGGCTACACTGAACTGGACGGAAAATACATTTACGTAGTCGCCGTAGGGTTTGCTCCTAAGCCTGCAAACTAGTCCCTCTTGGTCGGGGACCATGGCACAGATTACTTAATAGTTACTTCGTAACAGATAAATCACTCCATAGAAAAAGTTCCATACCTACGGCTTTAATAGCCTAATGTTTCACGTCGCCAATCGCTGCGTGCGAAAATCTACCTAAACGATCGAGTGTAAAGTGCATTATTGCCTTGCACCTGCGCGCGTTAGCGTGGGCGAGCGTGTAGGTATGTTTCGCGCGGCTGACGAATTTCTATTGAATTAGACCGCCGGCGGTCCACCGGGTGGTAGGTAGTTAGCGCGCGCAAGTACATAGAGTGAGTGAGGCCTGACCATGGTGTAAACCCCCTCAATCTCCAGCTACTCCAGGCAGCCTGTGCTCCGTGAAGGCCACAAGACGACTGGGGTGTCTGCAGACCTCGGCAACGCGAGATGGAAAACGGAGTATCTCCCTTCGTTGGTTGTCGAGTACACTGCACTCTCAGAGCCCGACTTTCGTTCAGTATTAATGTGCCTATCCGCACATTATTTCATACATGCATAACATCACATCTGTTTTTAAATAGAGTAGGCAGAGACAAATGAATCACCATTTCCACAGGCATGATTGTTGTTTTAGGCTTCTGTAACCATACGGGAAGCCTATTACTAAGTCTAAACTGTCTGTCTGTCCATTGGAGGGTTGTATCTTTTAAACCTTGAAATTTTCACAGAATATGTGTTATTATAGTGGATATGCCAACAAAAAACAAAAAGACAAAAATTAAGGGAAACCCAGTTATCATAATACAGGGTTATTTTGTAAAGTTGGAGCAAACTCACAGGGGTGAATCTATGTGTTACAGTGAATCTATTAGCGCTGTCACATTTTGAATTAATAATGTTTGACGCAATTATGACGGTTACAATTCTTCCCAAAAAAATATGTTTTCATGGTAATCCTAATTGTATGAATGGACGTACCGCGCCGCGCGGCGCTAAAGTGCGCAAGCACCGCCGCGGCGCGGCGTTAGTAGTTCTACAGGTAACAGCTGATTGCCTTGGCAACGTGCACCTGCTGGTATGGCAAATTGTCCATAATCACGTAGATTTTGCGTTACTTGCAAAAACGTGCGAGGATGGGGACCCTCCTCCCAGGAAACATTTGGGCGTATAACCTTGCAGCTTTGCGGGTATTTTAGTTCGCTAGGGCGTAAATACCTACCATATCCATCTTCTCATTGTTTGTGTAATCCATTTTCACTACGCAACATTTAGATAGGTCAGGCACTATGCATTTTTCACGAAATTACGCGATTCGGGATCAGCTGTTAACGAGTAACGAGCGAGGTATCGCTCGGCCAGATGCTAGCGCGCAACTGACTGAAGGCGGGCGGAGAGGGAGCGGAGCCGGGAAGCGAAGCGAGGGGGTGTTGGAACTTTGGGTGGCGGCTCGGTCGGTCGGATGCGGAGCCGAGAGCCTGGCGCAGCGTGTGTGTAGTATGGTGTAGTGTACGCATACTTTTTAAAATTGTGGGTTAAAATTTGTATATCATTAATTTTTTTTTTTTATTAAACTATTAACATAATCACCTTCTGTATCACATACTGAGTCACCCCTGTGAGTTTGCACTATCTTTACAAAATAACCCTGTATATGGAAGAGCCAGCGCCATCTACCGAATGATCATTTAACTGACATTTTAACTACAAAGTATGAACAGCAAGATATGAAATGTTCACCGATAGATGACGCAAGGCATACGAAGGACTCAACTCTATTGTAGAAATGATAAATACAACTGTTAAACTTAGTGTAACTACAGTGTAAACTCTAAAGCAAAACAACAAAATAAAAACCACCTAATTACTTGGTGGTGCGGGAGAACCCTTGGTCCGACTCGCACTTGGCCAGTTTTTCTTAATGTAGTCCTCCATGTGATCAACCCTTGCTAAAGCAGGTGTTATTCACAGTTTATTCATTTCATGTATTTACTGTTCCAGCAAAGATTGTTCCTTTGAAAGATTTTGTTCTACCCTAGAATTTACTGTGGGTATTTATAACAATCTTTTTTTTTTTCAGGTACTCTCTAAATTCACAGAAGTCTTTGTGGGATGTGTTTATAAGTTATCAATGTAAATAAATATATAGCAATAAATATAAAAATCTTAATTATTTCTTTCATTGAAGCTCACCGCCACAAACTCATCCAAAAAACTAATCCTCAGATATCACTTTATTGTTTTTTGCATTAAGTTATTTTTATTTACATGATTATATTTGACCCCAAAAAAATGTGTAGCTAAACTTATTTCTTGGTAAAATTTATTAAAATACCTAAAAAAAGGAAAATTGATATACAAGAGGAAAAATTGATATGCCGGGGATTGAACCCGGGGCCTTTCACATGCAAAGCGAACGCTCTACCACTGAGCTACATCCCCGCACAAATGAGTCGAATTCAAAATTTTTGTACATCAGTAAGTGGACTTTTGTCAATAAATGGACCATTTTGTCAGTACATCAAAAAAGTAAGAGTGTGTTCATACTATATACCATGTGTACATACCATCACGCCGGTTTCCCGAAGAGGTAGGCGATGCCCAGGGGGATGCGCATTCGAGCCCCACTTACACATACCTACCTATGTAATAGACATGTACCAGTCTCTAAATGCTAGACTTAACAAAGCACCTGTATGTGTACAGGAAATGCTGCTTTTTTCCCCTTCGAATTTCGAAATCTCGCACGATCACAATACTTTCTTTCTCCATAGAGTCGCTCGAAAGTAAAAAAAAAATCTTGCTTCAAAGTAAGAATAAGTACGCGGAGACAGTTCTCTATAATCAAAGTGATATTTTAATTTGACAAAATTTGCTAGTGATAGTAAATAAGAGATTGATGCAATTTGTTCACTTATCCAAAAAGTACAAGACAAACAAGGGGGCGGGTTTCCATTACGAAATGCTCCAAAAAAATAAATTAAAAATAGAATACCGTAAAGGACCTCAATAAATCCTAACCTAATGTTGAGGCGGCCCATGTCGTTTTTGCATATATTTCTATAAAAAATATTTTTGTGGTTTATCTCCGCAAAAAAAAATTGGCTAGAATCGTAAAAGCCTAAACTACACATCTATCACAATAATTAGATTTTTTTGAGTAGTTTGTAATGGAAACCCCATCCCAAACAAGCACTATTATAAGCAATATTATATACTTTCGTAAAGGTTGAAGTTTTTGTTATAAACATGCCTTTATCAGCTTTAATTAACTGGCGTCAGTAAAAGTTAGTAAATGGATGGTCGAAAACATGAAAAAAATAACCTAAAAATATCAATATTTTTAAACGTGGCTTACGTAGCGGCCACTTGTAATATTAATAGGAAAATACAGTATTTAAGTAATGTAGAAAATAAAGTATATTAACGGTAATTACTCTCCTTGTCCTCGAAAAGTCCGTTAGTAAATTGGATATTTTACGCATCACTTCACTGTTGACACGATAACAGTCGAACGCAAAATGGCTGCCACATGGTGTCACTTCCGTATTGACGGCTACAGTGTTGCCGCATTAGGAACAGTAAAATAAAAATAGCCAAATACAGGAAGTAAATATAAAAAAATCGCGTCAGTAAAAAAATAGTTACTAAGTGGACAACAAATAAATATTGTCACTAAATTTTTTTATATCTTGTTTGTTTATGTTTAGATAACAATTTAAAACAAATACTATATTCGCATAGTAAAAGAACATGTTCTTTTCAAAGATCAGTTATCATAATTAAAATAAATTAAAAACACAAAGCGTGAAGACCATTTGAAAATGAGTGTCATAAAATTTATTGACAAAATCCATTTACTGATGTACACAAATTTTGAATTCGACTCAAATCTGTTCACAATAATTTTATGTGGTCCTCAAAAATGCACAAGTAAAGAATGAGATAATTGCTTCTCAAAATGATTGCGTAAGTGCTTATGAAGGCCTCGTTTTGTTAAGTCAGCTGAATTAAAGTTGAATACAATTGCAAATTTTGCCAAAAATGGTTTGAGTTGATTGACCCCCATTCGTAAGCGTCCCCGTTTCGTTCATTTTGAGGTGTTCTTACATAATAATCAATCTTGCCGGGGCGATGGCACTCTTCTCCAAAGCCTGGAACCTTTTTTACTTGAGCTAGAACTTGAACTTGCAGCACCTCCCACCCAGCCAGGAGTTCTCCCACAACGGTGTAAGACCGAAGACACCAGGAGGTGCGTTTATTTTTCAGGATTTTAGGAAGACACGCTCGAGGATGGGTGAGAAAGTGAAATAATCGACCGGCTTATGTTTCAGCCTGAAGCCAATATTGGAGTATGTGGAAAGACGGGATATTGGGATTTGTTGGAATGAGCGTTGCTGCGTTATTGACTTCTCTCTTCTTTTCTTCTGTTTTCTGGTGCACTATCGTCTGATCGGCTCGCTGCTTGTGTCTGGTTCGTTGGTGCCCTCCGATGATTCACTTGTCTCTGAGTCCGTTTCTGCCTCTTGATTTTTGTAGATCTCTTTTGCTTTTTTCATTACCTCGTGGCCTTCTTTACTCAGTTCTTTTCATTCCTCCTTTGACAGGGTGTAATAAGTGAGGTCACGATTGAGCAAGTCATTCCAGGTGAGATAGGCCTCCCTACTTTCCTCGTTCCTCTGCTATATTCCATTGCTGCTGTTAAGAGGGGCGCTTCTAAGAATATGGGCGTCCTATCATGTATTTGGGAAACTAGCAAAACGTATTCACTTCACACCACACCACTCCGATTCATTAAATAAAACAATATATTGTTTGTATACAAGCTTGACCACCAGTCGGTTGTATGAACTTACAGTTTATAGTTATACGTGGCAAACTAGGCCAGCAAGCACAATGGAACGAACTCACCCATTCCCTGTCCGACATAGCTATAGTAGGTAAGCACAACACTCTGAGCAGACGCAGATCTCGGCAGGCCTGCCCGGTCCGCCGCACGCCTGTGTATACACCCTCCGCGCACCACTCCTCCACCACAGCCGACGCGCCGTCGTCGGGCAGCGTCGAGATGACGCACATGCAATAAGGTAGTCCCCTCGCGGTTACTGCGCAGTCGTGCCCGACCGCGCCCCGTGAAGCTGCAGATAGTAGGTCGCCTTTTCCTCGCAAATTACGTACTGGTATCGTCGTGTACCCTCACATGCCATCCTGTACACCATACTCACAACACAACACACTCGCGAACTCACAACAGAGCCCGGTAGAGCTCACTCAATTCAGCCGCTACATAAACGATCACCATAAAAGCACAACCACTACGATCCTCCCATGTATATTGTATAATATTCGATCCATCAATTATGCTTTTGACGTGAATTTCTAAATACGCACTTCGTACTTATATACTAATTTAAGACAAAACCTTTAGGATAGCTCTGTTTCTTTTATCAGTAAAGCACCAGGCGATCCCTGAAAGCCACCATCATCACTACAAAATCCAATCACTATTCGTAATAAATAATAAACCAAAACCACATTTTCAATAACTAGGTATAAACTTCACTTCACAAGGGTAGGTGACTCACTTTAATTTTTAATTTTGATTTTCAAAACACAGCGACACTATTAATTGAAAAACGTGACACGATAACCCAGACCACTCAATACAATAGCCCATTAATTATGTAATTAATGGGAGCGCGCGCGGTTGGAGATGGAGCGCGCACGGGCACAACCGAACTCCACAGCGTCACACACTGTAGCGCTCCGAAGCCTGGGGAATCTTTTTTAGCTACTTTATTAAAACAATCCAAAAACTGGCCAGATATCCGGCTATCTGGTCCACGCACAAGCCGGATATCCTGTATCCGGCCAATTCACTATCCGTTGCAACACTGCTTTAGACACCCAACCAAAGGCGCCATCTTGAAATGTCATTTCTCCTCTCAGTTTGTCTTCAGCGAGTGAGAGACCGAACACGCTACCGCTGTGTGCTTGATAAAGGGTTTGTACAAGAAAAGAAATAATAAGTCACTGTAATTTTTAACAATACTTTTAATACTTAAATCTAAAACATAAATAATACAAAATGTCAACAAAAAATATACTTTGAATCATAAGTTGCTTACGAAAACGCAAAATGCTAACAAATTATATATTACGCAAAAAGTGTTAACTCACTTCGCTATTCGGACGCTCGAGGACTACGAGGGGTTTCATATTCATTTAATTGTTTTTGCCTTATTGAACAGGAGCTAACATGTTAAAGAGCAACTTAAGTGTTTCATGCCGACAAATTAATTAGTCGAAGCGTGCATACGAGCCAAGTTATGGCTCAGTTGTCTATGGACAGTCTCTATGGGTGATGTCCATAGACAACGGAATCTATACTATAGTAATGATAAATTTCTTACTATTCTACAGTTCTTTGCATGTGTGTGAGCTGGCTTCTATTTGAGACTTAAGTGAAGTGTTATAATTTATTTTATTTTATTATCTTCACTTTTCGAGCGCAGAAGCATCCCTCCCTAGATTACCCGACTCCGCTAATTGTCCTATTGATGTTAATTTCCGGTGTCTATAGAAGTCATTTGCGATTTAGCATGTCAGCCCACTGGTAACTGCTTAAATGCATTTGCTGAACAATTTAATGTCATGTACTTAGGCATATTTTTAAATATAATAATACCAAACTTTGCCCTATAAATTACTTTAATGAAAGTAATTAAAAGTGTGCTCTATGCCTCGGCTTCCCACACTCGTATCAACTTTCTACTCAAGATCCGTGTCAAGTAAAATGTTTATACCCGACGCTAAAAATTTTTGAAGTTATCTATCAATCAACTAATTAATTAATTACCTCATCAGTAAATTTAAACAAAAATAATCAGTTACTATAGGAGACAAGGCGCACAGCTTAATACAATTTCTTATAAGTAAGGCAAATACATTTTAGATAGTAATAAAATATTTATTTTTTTTGCACTAAAACCAAAATTTGGCACACATAAAAGTATACTTTTGACACTGCAATTTCAATTGTATGGAAGTCCAATCCAATACGAAAACGATGAATTTGAAGAAATATTTTTATAACACTTCTTCAGGACATAAAATTGTTAATTGTTTATAAATGTTTCCCCTCACCGAGCCATTTCAGTCTTCACAATGCCATCTTCTGTAGGGCTTCGTTTTTAGGTAATGTATTTTTATTATGATCTCCACATTATTATGTGCAATTAAATATTCTAACTCACTTTACTTCACGCGCTACTCTCAAACACAACATCTTATAATAAACATTATTTTATCGAATACGTGAGAATTTTTTCATCGAAAGTTAGAGATATCGATTTTTGTTACTTTTTTAATGAATTTGGTTTTTTAAAAACATTTTAGACCTAACAATATTTAAACCAGATTTAAGAGTACTGGATTGTAAATCGAAACTCTCATGTATTCACAATAATACTAAACTTATCATATAAAGTAAAAGCATTGGAAGAAAGCTTGTAATAAAATATTAAGTATTCATTTTAGAAGGAAAGCGTCCCGAAAACTTTTTCTTCGCAAAAGTTTAAACTAGGACTCAATATAATATTATGTTGTTTACTTTTTTATTAAAACATATTTTCCTTTCCTCACATACTTGTCTATAAGTGTGATTTCGTAAATTTTACAGCTGGATGTTTTTTTGCAAGATTTTGTTTCTTTAAAACAAATACATTGAATGCGAAATAAATACCTCCTAAGCTAATCCCATTTTTCTGTCAAGCCCAGCGACCTTCAAGTAGATACAGTACCCATGTTTGACGTTTACGTATTAATTTTAATGGGATATTTAGATTTTCGGATAAATTTACAAAATCTGCTGTATCATCCATATGATAGCATGACAGCATCTACAATATTATATTACTAAATTGTATCACTAAATTATTTTTTTATAAAAAAAATTATTGTTGTATTATTTCAATGTTTATGTTTATTGGAACGTATGTGTGCGGGCGCCTAAAAATAAGGCCGCGTGCTACCGGGGCGCGGGGGCCCGCGTACTACCGGTTGGACACCGCTGTCCAAAGGTGTTTTAAATCTTGACATTAAGATTCTTAAACATTAATAAATTAAACAAAAAAAAGCTGAACCATTTACGAAATTACTCTTAAAATAAAATGCAGAAAAGTATTTGTAAAAAGTAACAAAGCAAGTTATTTATTACGGGTTTAGTATTGTAACATTGCCAGCAGTTAAAATAATGCAGCAACAGTAAAGAAACAGACTTTCTTGCGAGTTAGGCGCCTTTCAGTATACTCTTTTAATTTCGTTGCGTCCGGGGATTGCATTTATTGGCATACTAATCCATTCGATTCCATTAAAGTGTGACCTTTTCTATCAAAAAGGTCATAGCATACAGCATCAACGAAGCGCTGACTCCGACGCCTAGCTATTTACTCAGCGCTGAACAATCAAACTAGGAAATGCTACGTTGTAATAATAGGTACATATACGCACCGTTCAGCGCTATCGATCAGCGTGACTGGAAAATCAGCCTAAACCTTTTTGAGCTCGACATTTATTTACATGGACAATGGATCGATCATACATAGGTGAGCGGAGTAACCACACACGGGCGTCAGGCACGCTGACTGACCGAGGGCGTGCGAACCCGAATTCAGTCGCGTCGGGGTCGAGGTCGTGCGAGCAGTGCGTACGCGCCTAGAAAAATGCCACATTGCTCTGTACTTTGGTGTAAGAAAACTTCAATCTCTTTCTCCTCATTAAGTGTGTGTAGGTGAATTCGTAGATGAGGAAAGAAATACTGTGCGACTGCGTGATTGACAGAGATGGAAAATGAGTACGGCACACATTGACGTACATCGCATACGCAACGCTCCCCGCCCGCTCGCCGTCTTCTTACCCCTTTCGCGGCTACCCCGGTTCGCTTTGTTGACGACATTAATGATTGATCCAGTCTTATTGTCCATGTGTATTTATTACAAGTGTGTATTCAAAGAGTCCCAACAAATCTGTCACTTGTGGCAGCGAAAAATAATGTTTACAACTTTTTGCCAAGAGATGGCGCCGCGGCCCGCTCCGGTTCCTCCTCCTCCTCCTCTATCTCTTCCACTTCTATTTCTTCCACCTCCACTTCCTCCTCTACTTCCTCTTCCACTTCTTCCTCAGAGAGCTCCTCCTCTTGCTGCAACGTTACAAACACGTGCGTCAAGACATTGACAATGTGCGTGGGTAGACCAAACGGTGCGATTATGTCTGTGGCGGAAATAGGCTACAGAGTCAAGTGCAGGTAAATAGAGGCGTATACTGAATTGTCACTAGTTAAAATGAGAGTAAACGTCAGTTTAATGATCAGCAAATCAGTTTTCGGTTGCTCGCGCACTAGATAATTACGGCACAGCAGCTGTGGAGATAAAATAGTATGAATGAAAGCCGTGACAACGTGATGTTATGTCGCCGGCATGCGAACGCACTGGTCCTGTGAATGAATTCATGTCATGTCGTCCTGGTATTTCTCATAGATTTATGTCTTCACTACTACCGTGTTGTCGTCGTACCGTTATCGTGCGTAAGCAGCCAATAACTTTAACGATTTAAGTTAAATTATTACAGTTAAAAGCGTAACAATATTAACAGTGATCTCACTCATAACTTCTAAATGTGAATAAATACATTTACCTACTTAATTTGCTGTTTGAGTTATTTGAAAGAAATCTACTTAAATAGATTATTTTAAAATATACCTAGATGTCCTATATAGCTGCTGCAAAGCATAAACACATAGTATAAATAAACAAACGCTATGTAGTCAATAAAATTAGGTGGTATGTAATTGAAAATAATGAAAAATATAAATAAAATATGGGCCAAGTTTGCAGAAGACATTGTATTAAAATCAACATTTTAAATTTAGTATAAGCCCAAATTATGTTTGGTGAAGCGTTTGTTGATATTTTAAATTTTAATTTCTAATTAGTGGCATATATACTTTAATAGGCACTCAGTATTAATATTACAGTGCTCCGAGTGCCTAGTAAAGTGTGTAGGTCTATTAATGGGCTCCTGAGCCCATTAATAGACCTACACACTGCGCTGTGTTTGGTGAGCCCGTTGAATAGAACTTAGAACTGGCCAAGATTGGGCGAAGTCTTCGTTTAGAGTTAAAATTCAGAAAAAACCTTAATTTATCTTTGATAAAGGCATTACAGACAATTTTGTAGCGGCTAGTAGCCGATTGGTCTGGGCGCCGGTTTCTCTGGCGAGAAGTCTGAGGCTCGAATTCGGTTGGCGTGAATCAATAAGTTTTTTTTTTTCTGATTGAAAAATTTACGTGCATTACTACGCCTGCTGCTTCACCGTTGGGAACCGGTGTTTCCCTTGCCCCGTACTAGGTGGTAGGCTCAAATTGCAGCCGACTGGATTGGTACCACCGTACTAGATGTAAGTTGACCGCATAGCAGCCTCGGCTGTGTTCTCTTCTAGCCCAGTATAGCCAGCAATCCAAAGAGAAGTATCCACTATGGCGCCTACCTTCTCGGAGGTGATATTGGCTGATCGGAGCATATAGTCCCTTTGACTCAGGCACACATACCGGATAAGAACATTAATATAAAAATTAAAAAAAATTCAAATTTAGAATTTGTTTTACAGTTTGGATTTGTGTAGTGTTAGCGCAGAGCAAATAGTGTTAGCGACGAACGTATGAAGAAGTTACAGAGACACAGAGAGAGAAAAAGAGAGAGTCGCATGTCATGCGTGTAGTAAGGGTGTGTACCTGCGTGTTCTGTTTGGGTTGTGTGACGGCGCTCGCTGTTGTGAAGTCATCGTCGTCTTGCGTCGCCGTCGACTCTGCCGATTTGATACGGGGGGAATGTGTACATACAAACAAAGAACCAAGAACATTTATAATGTAGGCAACGAGGAGTTGGACCCATACATTAATTCCTCAGTCAATGAAACTTTGATAATATCTTGGAGTAATGTTCGGAATTACGACTGACAAATAATCCAACATTTTTTTTACGGGAAGTTGGGTATATTCAAAGAAAAGTGAAAATTTAATATAACTCCTATAGACAAATTGCTCCGTCCAAAGTTACTTCGCCATAGGGTAGGTATTATTTATATGAATACGTACGTAAAAAAATCCAACATTTTTTGTATATGGAAATAGTGAATTAAAAATAAAATGTGTTTTTTTACTATATTTTTCTCGGCAAAATTGCTCAGTCGGTTCTTTAATCTGAATATACCTTAGTATTATTATGTACATCAATAAGCATAAGAATCCAACAACTTTTTTATTTGCATCATTTTTTTTCAAGGTGACGACCGAAACTCTGTTCCGCAAAATTCCTCCGTCCGTTTTTATTGTTCAATTATGATTAAGAATTTTGAAGAAAATTATTTGCAAAAGAATCCAACAAAAAATCCATCGGCAAGTTTAAAAAACAAGCGAGCCAAGACGGGCGCGGTGCGCAGAGGAGCGGCCGGCCGTGGGAGGCGAGAGACGCGGCATTTTCCCCTCCTCTGCGTCCATGCTGCGCCGCGCCGCCCCTGGCGCGCCGCTGAAGTTCGCGTGCGGTGTGTGCTAACCAGGGACTGAAAACCGGTTCGAAATGGGGTTCGGGTTCTCCGAACCGGTTCGAAGAACCTTTTTAACGAGCGAACCAGTTTGGTCGCAAACCGGTTCAAAAAACCCGAACCTGAAGCCTAAAAACCGGTTCAGAACCGGTTTGGACCTCTAATATTAACCGGTTCGCAGCAGGGTACGAAATGGGGTGGAAACCTATATAATTTTTTTTGGACTTTGGGCTTCTTTTTTAATGTAAAATATTGTTGTTTTATGTATTTAATAAAATAAAAAAATAGGTGGTTGATTTTTATAGCCTAATCGATTCAGTTTCATAACAGTAACAAAAAAGTCTTAATTATCATTATGACATAACACGTGTAAGTTGGTAAAAAAAATCAAATTCTTTCTATTCCATACTAATAAAATTAAAATTGTGGTTTTTCACAATTTCTGAAAGAAAGGGATCTATGTGTTGGAAGACTTTTTTGTTCCTGGCATGAAACTGAAATGATTAAGAATTTTTTTTTTTACATTTTACATAGAAAAAATGTTTTTGTGCAAACAAAAATTATTTGTTCTTCAAAAGTGATCTATTTCCGATACAGAAGCCTCTCTTAGCGTACTATTAACTAATTTTGAAAGACATCATATAAGGTGCTTCGTTATTCATCTCAAGTAAACACGTTACGCAAAAAAAAATATATGTTTTTAGCATAATTTTTCGAGACATTTTCAAACGCAGAACAGCTGTTTATTGCAAGTAAGTCACAAGGTCACTAGACCTGTGTGTAACAGTAGGTAGCTTGCATTGTACGGGGTCAATGACCGTTGTATGTCCAAACGCAGAACAGCTGTTTGTTGTAAGTACGTCACAAGGTAACTAGACCTGTGTGTAACAGTAGGTAGCTTGCATTGTACGGGGTCAATGACCGTACTATGTTAAAACGCAGAACAGCTATTGTTGTAAGTAAGTCACAAGGTCACTAGGCCGCCGCCGCTCTAAAACTAGCTACCTACCTACCTACCTACCTACGTGTGCGGTGTGTGTGCCTACGTTTCTTGTTTGCAAGGGTCTATAGCCTTGATTGGTTTTTACAGCTATTTGATTTAATTTTTTTGTTAGATGTTAGGAGAAACAATGCTCATATAAACATGTTTTTTTTTGCGTAAAGTGTTGAGCTGAGCAGGACATGACAAAAAAAAAATAATAATAATGATAATGATAATGACGAACCATACTGAATATGCATATGTCTCAATGAAATATTGTTATTGTTGTGTGTTCTTTATGGCGAAATAAATATCTGAATCTGAATCTGTTTGTTTGAGCGCCTATGTAACCTTCCCGAAGTTATTGACATAAATAACGAAGCACCTTATATAGGGAGTTAAAGCTATTCGCGTCTGTGACACCTCATGGTCCTTAAGTCACACGTGCCTCCTGGGTGGTGCCAAATGAACAGCAGTTAGCGTGTGGGAGATCTTCGGATCGACTGGGTTCGCCACCACACCCTGGGAGAACCAATTATTTATTTTATTTTTATTTATCTCTTTATTTCAGCCAACTAGGGCTATATTGAAAATACATATTAAATGTCTTAACCTAAGAACTAAAATTACTTTTTCTCCACTTGTGTCTGTACGGGTCCCAAGAGAGACCCGTATGCGTCATATTAGTCTGCTGACGCGGTGAATCAGGTGCGCGTAGAGTGGCCGCAGATTGCGTCCGCGGCACGGGCGTCGTCGGCGGCGGCGCGGGTTGCGTCTCCTGAATGTGCAGGACGGCAGTTGTAGACAGCTCCGGCGCGGCCTCAGCATACGTGCAGCCTCCTGCCGACAGTCGGGACGCGGTTCCAAGCGCGGGGATACCATTGTTGTTTTCTCCACTGTTTTACTGATGCGCTTCGTCATAGATCCGCGTCGCCTTTTCGGGCGAGCGGCAACGGGGCGGGTGGGCGGAGGAGCGGGAGGGGTGCGCAGTGTAGAAGTCGAGGCACCAACAGCACCATCAGCGCTTACGTAGCATACCGGCGTCGATGTGCAATCGCTGGGTGACGACACTTGAGCACCTCGCCTGCGCATATTGATGTTACGCACTCAGCGTTTCGTTCGGTGTTCCCACTTGCGGAATGCGATCAGGCTGCAGAGACGGGGTTATCGGCCGGAGTGATTCGGAACATGACAATTTCTCAACTGCCTGTTTCAGCTGTTGAACTTCCGGGACGAGAGATGTTGGCCCCTGCGCCGCTGTCGCTCCACAGTTTCCCTTCAGTTGAGCTATGTCCGCTTTTATGATAACCAAATCTTTCAGGAAGGCCGTAACGTCGACGTGGTCGAAGGACACAGGCGGCAACTTATTGAGGTCGTACGCCACGAACCTTGGCACGTCGTCGGGGTCTGTCTCCTTTAAGATGGTGATGATGTCCTGGATAGTCTTCTTCTTCCGATTTTCTCCCTTGCGAGTCGGCCTTCTTGACGGAATGCACGCACAAAGCAGAACTTTCGCGGTCTCAACGTCATCTTCGGTGAAGGCGGACTCACAAATCCGGATGATGCTGACTTCATCCAAGACGTCCGCTTTATGGTTTATGAAGGCTAGTACTTCGTTCACAACCACATTGCATTTATCGCACGCCATTTTCGCTTACTTCGCAGGTGCGTCTAGAGTGCATCGTGTGCGCGTCCGTCGCCGACCGATGCGAGCTCAGTACTATTATACCGCCATAACAGTTCACTGTGTTCCGGTGCACCTCCCGGGGACCCAAATGCAGGTGGGGATGGCTGTGGTGAGGAGTAGGTCAGTAATCCCGACGCGGATTCGCTGTTCCGACGTGATGCATCGACACGGTTGACAGGGAGACTCGGTGAGACGGTTATTACACTGGCCGCCCGCCGGTGGTACAGGGGCCCAATCGCGTCTAACCAACGCGAGAGGCTGCCCTGGTCAACCGGCGCATAATCCCGGAGTGGTCCGTCGTGCCGGTTGGTGAACGGAGTAGGGGTCCCGGCGGCCACTTCCGGGGGGAGGGGGGGGGGGGGGGACCGGGGGCCCTTCCTTCTTCCGTGTCGGCGCACCACTAACCTGAGCAGTAAGCGAATAAGCTAGGGTCCACGCTTTGCCCGTGAATCACCACAGCCACCCTTCACGCTCTTTCCCCCCCTCTTACTACAACCATGGCAGTACAAAGAAAGAACAACTTTCAATCAGCTGTGCACACCGCTACACCACTATTTAGCGTTGACTTGACCAACATGCGGGGGTTGCACACCAATCTTAATGCCGTCAATCACCACGTGAAGACGATGAAGCCGGCCTTGCTTTTTCGACGAAAACGCAAATATCTCGCCCTGCCGACACTTCTTATCTGCATCACCCCGTCGCGGGTCCCAATAGGTCGCACTCTGGCAATGCGGAGACAGCTCGGTTATTCGAGTACCTGAGTGGAGCGGTAGACAAAGTCCAAGAGCGGTTCCCCACCGCGGATTTGGGTTTCCTTGGAGACTTCAATGCCCGCCACGATGCATGGCTAGGCTCCAGGAGAACTGACTTTGCGGGGAGAGCCGCCTACGACTTCGCCCTGACGCATGGCCTGTCTCAACTGGTGGACCAGCCCACCAGGCTGCCAGATATAGACGGTCATGGACCCTCTCTGCTGGATCTTCCGCTGACGACAAACCCCACTGGATATAAAGTCTCAGTGAGAGCCCCGCCGGGTTCTTCTGATCATTGTTTAGTGGAGTCCACGGTGTCATCTTCGCCTCCTCAGTCCCGTACTGGAGGAACGTGTCAAATTTGGCACTACGCGTCAGCAGATTAAGATGAGATGCGAGAACACTTCGCATCCTACCCTTGGAGAGAGATCTGATTCAGTTCGGACGATCCGTCAAAATGCGCTAATACAGTTGCCGAGGTGGTTCTGGGGGCAAAGAAAATGTTTATTCCCAGCGCCTCTGTCCACCTCGGTGGTAAAAGCCAACCATCGTACAGCCGCGACTGTGCTGATGCTGTCGCAGCTAAATGCACAGCTTATCGGGTATGGTCGCGCGCCCGTGCCGGGCGTGAATCAAACGTATCCGAACTGACGAAGGAATACAACCGCCTCTCCAGATCCTGCAAAAGGGTTATTGCCAGGGCCAAATTTGACTACATCGGCGACAGACTGAACCAGCACCCAACTGGGAGCTGTGAGTTCTGGTCTCTCGCCAAATCTGTCAAGTCGAATTTCTGCCGCTCCTCTCTTCCACCTCTGCAGTGGCCTAGAGGCTCACTTGCCCACTCCGCAAAGGAGAAAGCCGACTTACTGGTATCTCTCTTTGCGGGGAACTTCAACCTGGACGATGGGGGTGCCACTCCCCCATCCATACCTAGGTGTGAGAACTCCATGCCGGAAGTACAGTTTCGATAACAGACTGTACTGGCGGAGTTTCTCTCCCTATACGTCAGGAAAGCGTGTGGGCCGGAAAGTTCGGTTCGGATACGTTTGAATCACGTCCGGCACGAGCGCGCGATCATGCACGATAAGCTGCGCATTTAGCTGCGACAGCATCAGCACAGTCGCGGCTGTACCATGGTTGGCTTTTACCACCGAGGTGGACAGAGGCGCTGGGAATAAACATTTCCATTGTCGCCAGAACCACCTCGGCAACGGTATTTGCACATTGCGACGGATCATCCGAACTGAAGCAAATCTCTCTCCAAGGGTAGGATGCGAAGTGTTCTCGCATCCCATCCCAATCTGCTGACGCGTAGTGCCAGATTCGACGCGTTCCTCCAGTACGGGACTGAGGAGGCGAAGATGGCACCGTGTACCCCACTAAACAATGATCAGAAGAACACAGCGGGGCTTTCACTGCGACCTTATATCCAGTGGGGTTCGTTGTCAGCATAAGATCCAGCAGAGAGGGTTCATGACCGGCTATATCTGGCAGCCTGGTCGGCTGGTCTACCATTTGAGACGGGTCATCCGTTAGGGCGAAGTCGTAGGCGGCTCTCTTCGCAAAGTCAGTTCTCCTGGAGCCTAGCCATGCCTCGTGATTGGCATTGAAGTCTCCAAGGAGAACCAAATCCGCGGTGGGGAACCGCTCTTGGACTTTGTCTACCGCTCCACTCAGGTACTCGAATAACCGAGCTGTCTCCGCATTGCCAGAGTGCGACCTGTAGACAGGCGTGCACCCGCGACACCGTTCCCAGATCCACGTGGGCCCAGAGTATTGAGAGCCTCAATGCAGCGCAGGCGACGACAACAAATATCCGCCCTGACAAACAGGCAGACTCCGGCTCGCGAGCGGAAGGCTACTTCCAGGGTGTAGCCAGGGTGGTGCAGGTAAGAAGTGACGGCAGGGCGAGATATTTGCGTTTTCATCGAAAAAGCAAGGCCGGCTTCATCGTCTCCAGGTGGTGATGGACGGCATTAAGATTGGTGTGCAAACCCCGCACGTTGGTCGAGTCGACGCTAAATAGTGGTGTAGGGGTGTCCCCAAAATGGTGACCGCTCAAACCCGTCAAACTATCGACCTATAGTGATTACCTCCCTTCTCTGTAAGGTGATGGAGCGCATTATCAATGCGCAGCTCATGAAGTACCTAGAGACGAATGTCCTCATCAACGATCGGCACTACGGCTTTCGGAAAAAACGATCTGCTGGTGATCTCCTAGCGTACGTCACTCACCTTTAGTGGGGAATCGCTTGAAGGTCATGGTGAATCCTTGGCAATTGGCCTTGATATTGCCAAGGCATTTGACCAGGTTTGGCGCAAGTCGCTCTTGGGCAAATTGCCGGCTTACGGACTTCCTTCTGGCCTCTGTAACTGGGTCACCGACTTCCTACATGGACGTAGCATACATTTAGCAAACGTCCACTACGGTTGCTCGTCGGACGCCATGTCAGTGATAAGATAAGATAAGATAAGATAAGATAAGATAATCGTTTATTTTGCATAATAACTAACTTAACCTATTTACATTTTATATACAATTCTTAATTTATGCAAAATTGGCCAATCGGCTCAGCGTGTGCCAGGGCAGGACAGAAGTCCTTTCCTTTTCCAGTGAACGCCGACGTACCACAAGGATCTGTGTTGTCACCCACGCTGTTTCTTCTGCATGTCAATGATATGCTGTCTCTGGGCAACATAAAATTTTATGCAGGTGACAGTACGGCACACGGATCCGACACCAGTCACCCTTCAGCCAGTCGGGATGTTGTGGATGAGAAGAGGCGAAGAATTGTGTCTGAGCTCGAACACACACTCGGCTCTATTTCCGAATGGGGCCGTAGTAATTTGGTCGAGTTCAACGCTTCCAAGACACAAGTTTGCGCGTTCAGTGCGAAGAGAGCGGCGTTCGCACCGGCTCCTTCATTCCAGGGCACGTCACTTAAATTAAGCGAACACCTCGGGTTCCTCAGAGACCAAATGTCGCACGACCTGAACTTTCGTCGCCATACCGAGGGGAAGGCCAAGCTGGCTTCTAAAAAGCTGGGCGTACTCAATAAATAAGGTGCGACGGTACTTCACGCCGGACCAAAAGCTGCTTCTGTATAAATCGCAGATCAGGTACTGCTCGCACCTGTGGGATGGCTCTGCCAAATACTAGCTTGCGCCTCTGGACTCAATCCAGCGTAGAGCCGTGCGACTAGTGGTGACCCCGAAGTGTCCTGCGATCTAGAACCACTGCAACACCGCAGGGATGTCGGCTCCCTAAGTGTGTTCTATCGCTTATTCCATGGGGAGTGCTTGGAGGAGCTCTTTGCGATCCCGCCGTCCTCTTTCCACCTTTGCACCATGCGCACTGGGCAGGGATTGCATTCCTACACGCTGGACTTACCGCGGATGCGTACCAATCGATTCTGCAGATCTTTCCTCTACAGAACCGGTAAACTCTGGAACGCTCTCCCTGCCCATATATTTCCCCCCAAGTACAGTCTCGGGTCCTCAAGAGGGCCGTGAATGGGCACCAGTCAGGCCGGCATGGCATTCGCAACCCCCGCATACGACCAAATATCCATGGGCGTCGTTAGACACCTTATGGGTGGCTCGGCGCAATATGTCGCGCTGTCAATAAAAAAAAATATCTCGATTTGGACTCGAACCTGGAACTCCGGCTTGAGCCGCCGCCAGCGCGTTGCTAATTTCGCTGTCGGGTCGTGATGTATCTTTCTCCAAATCTCGAACTGTTTCGGCTTCTATGTAGTAGTAGGTATGACGCATTTACCTGCATTCAGTCAACTTGCATGATTCCATATTGAATCTTATGCTGTCGTCGCCAAATTCGTATTTGGCATCGGACACTAGAAGTTGACTGGGGATTTTTAACATTTTATTTTTATTTGTTAGAACTAAGCATTTACCTTGCTTTTTATATATTTCTTCACTACATAAATACAAAGCCGAAAAATAAATGGAAAAAGATATATCCCGACCAGGACTCGAACCTGGAACTCTGGCTTGACCTGCCAGCGCGTTGACAACAGCGTGAGTTGAACGCAGGTGAATGCGTCATACCTACTACATAGAAGCCGAAACACCTCGAGATTTGGAGAAAGATAATTTTTTTTTTTTTTTTTATGGAACCTGACACGGTTGGCTACATCACCTACAACATCCGTGATGTCAGCCCATAACACAGGGTGAACCAGGTGCCATGTCGGTGCTTCCCTTCATTTCATGTCGGCTACACTAAACTGGACGGAAAACACGAACTATTTACATAGCCGTTTCGACCGACGTTTCGTTCAGTGCGGTGGTACCAACCCGGCCGGGATAAACCCTACCACCTAGTAAGGTAAGAAGGGAAGGGACCTACAGTTTAACGTGGAATCCGAACCACGGTCAGCCTCCAACGGTCGAGCGGTCACCCATCCAATCACTGACCGCGCTCAGCGTTGCTTAATAACAGTTGACTAACCAACCGCGCCACTGAGCTACCGAGGCTGACGAATTTTCTTATCCCTTAGTCGACTTTTACGACATGCGACGGGGAGAGATGCAGTGGGGCTATTCTTTTTAAGTACCGACCCCACACGGTACAAATCACGACCCTATAGCGAAATTGGCAACGCGCTGGCGGCTCAATGGTAGGCGAGTGCCCGAATGGAGGCCACGTACAAGAAAACGTAGTGTGGGACGCCCCCGGCTAGGTAGACAGACGACCTTAAAAAGGTAGCTGGGAGTGGGTGGATGCGAAGAGCGGAAGACCGCGTGTGGTGGCGTGCCTTGGGATAGGCCTATGTCCAGCAGTGGACCGACACGGACTGATGATGATGATGATGGTGGCTCAAGCCAGAGTTCCAGGTTCGAGTCCTGGTCGGGATATATCTTTTCCATTCATTTTTCGGCTTTGTATTTATGTAGTCAAGACATAAAAAAGCAAGGTACATGCTTAGTACTAACAAATAAAAAAATAAAAGGTAAACAATGTTAGATTTTGCCACAATGACCACGAATGAAAAAAAATAGGTAACGGCGCGCCAGGGGCGGTGCGGCGCGGCATGGGCGCAGAGGAGGGGAAAATGCCGCGTCTCTCGCCTCCCGCGGCCGGCCGCTCCTCTGCGCACCGCGCCCGTCTTGGCCCGCTTGTTTTTTAAACTTGCCGATGGATTTTTTGTTGGATTCTTTTGCAAATAATTTTCTTCAAAATTCTTAATCATAATTGAACAATAAAAACGGACGGAGGAATTTTGCGGAACAGAGTTTCGGTCGTCACCTTGAAAAAAAATGATGCAAATAAAAAAGTTGTTGGATTCTTATGCTTATTGATGTACATAATAATACTAAGGTATATTCAGATTAAAGAACCGACTGAGCAATTTTGCCGAGAAAAATATAGTAAAAAAACACATTTTATTTTTAATTCACTATTTCCATATACAAAAAATGTTGGATTTTTTTACGTACGTATTCATATAAATAATACCTACCCTATGGCGAAGTAACTTTGGACGGAGCAATTTGTCTATAGGAGTTATATTAAATTTTCACTTTTCTTCGAATATACCCAACTTCCCGTAAAAAAAAATGTTGGATTATTTGTCAGTCGTAATTCCGAACATTACTCCAAGATATTATCAAAGTTTCATTGACTGAGGAATTAATGTATGGGTCTCCATACATCAAAACTCCTGGTTGACTAGTGTATTAGAACAGTTTGGACGTCGGACTGTCCAATGATTATATTATGAGAAATAGCGTCGCCGAGCTCCGCGGGTAGCGGAGGGGACGGCGCGCGCTCTGATTGGGTGGTATCGGGCGGTATCGCGCTCTCATTGGACGGTAACGAATGTTAGTTGTACGTTTTTACAACGTTACGCTGGCGCGGGGAAGGTCCGACGTCCATACATCTAACATTCTTGCAAAGAACAATAACCTCCTTTGAACACTAGTATTTCTATCTCACATTCTTGAAGAGTGAACCTGTAATTTACATTTACATACCACGCGCTGCATCCCGACAATCAAGGTAAGCAGAGTAATCGGAGTTGTGCTGCAAGTACTCTTGTAAATTATAGCACAACACCGACCACCACTTTTAGCAATCTATTAGGACATGATAACTATCAAGCAGCAAGTAAGGCATGAAGACCCACGTGCTGCATGACTTAGTGGAAGGACCGTGCCAAGACGAGAGGTGGCTAGCCTGTCGCTCTATAGCACGGCGCCTCGTCCTTATCCCTTAGTCGGCTTTGACGGGCACGAGTCTGTATCAGTCCATTGCTGGGCATAGGCCTCTCCCAAGGCACGCCACCACACGCGGTCTTCCGCTCTTCTCATCCATCCACTCCCGGCTATCTTTTTTAGGTCATATGTCCACCTAGCCGGCGTCCCACGCTACTTTTGCTTGTACGTGGCCTCCATTCGAGCACCCGTCTACCCCATCGGTTGTCGGGTCTACGACAGATGTGTCCAGCCCACTGCCACTTCAGCTTGCTTATTTTCTTAGCAATGTCGACTACCTTAGTTCTTTGACGTATCACGTCGTTACGGATTTTATCGGTCAAAGAAATGCCAAGCATTGCTCTTTCCATAGCTCGCTGAGCGACTTTTAATTTGTGGACCAGGCCCATCATCAGAGTCCACGTTTCCGCTCCGTACGTCATTACTGGCAGAACGCACTGATTAAAAACGTTCGTTAATGACTGTAGGCCCCACACGGTACGTGTAATTTATAGGTATATTATTTAAAAGCAAGATGAAATATACATAAATTCAGTGCTACATCTATAGTCTATTTTTTTTTTTTGGAAGACGGAGTAAATTGACGTTTCACTGACATTAGTGTGTTGCACGCTTTGCACCACTAGTGATTGTAGTCGATGAAAATAGTATCGACTTTTACACGACACGACACACCTTCACACATATTATGCGATACCTGTGGCGTTGCCTTAAACTTAAAATTTTTCTAGCTAGATTTAGCTTAATATGTTGTCAATTAAATCCACAATTAGGTAAATATTCGAGTTTACACAATAGTTAATCAATCGATAAAAGTATCGATAGCAACTACATGCCTATTTAAAATTTGCCAGAAACTGGCAACACTCCAAACGTCACTTTCCTCCGTCTTTAAAAAAAAACAGACTATAGTCACGTTGATCAAGCAATAAGAAAATATTTACCTAAATCTCTTTCCGGAGTCACTTTACTGTCATCGTTGATCAGTGACAATGTCATTTTTCCGCTCAGGACCACCTGAAAATTTATACAAACATCTTAAATTCTATTTTTTTACTCTTACATATTTACAACAGTTAGATGAAAGCCAAAAATGAATGCAACTGTTTGTCCGTGACCAGGATTTGATCCTCTGGCATTGACCGCCAGCGTTATTTCTCAACAGAGCTCGCGGCTCGAAAGTTCATGCAGCTTTGATTCATGAAAAATATTCAGCTAGATCTATTAAAAGAGAACCCGAGTAAACATGTTTAGACTTAATCAAAGGCAAACTAAACCTTACTATAAAGCCTTTATCCGACACAAGATGGGAAAGCAGGACAGAGGCAGTGAATATTGCAATAAAACAGTGGCTGTATTATTGCGATTTCATAATGTTGTTGAATGTATTGAGTATTGGCAAAATTGAGAGGGCCTCGCAAAATTTATCTTGCCCACATCAAATTAAGTTCATGCGCCGCCACTGTTTCTCAATGTCACCGTCTGGTCGATGACAAATTATCTTTTTGAATGGCTGCATTTTTTGACATATTATAACAGCACGGGGCGAAATTGCCCTGCGCCACAACGGGGCTCGGCGCCTTGGCATCCAATTCATAATATGAACAATTTTGTGAGGTGCCGCACCGTGGAACGCTCCCGCGGTTTAGTGCAGTACTGATAATTGAATAGTTTGTGCACTGATGTGGAAGGGACCCCCCTTGCATTCATGAATTTTTAGTTTGATTGTTATTTTAATGTTTGTTAGGTAGGTTTATTATTTAGTTACAGTAGGTACACGACAAGAAACAAGAAATACAGCAGTAAAGGCGGACGCAAGTGATTTCACCCAGTCAACCTTAAATTTTTATTACTTTTTAGGTTTTTTATATTTACTTGAATAAAGATGTTTTTTCTGACAAGTTGATTTATGTGTTTTGATTTTTTTCTTATGCCTTTTTTTATTCCATTATTGTCTGCATTAACATTAAGTTGTAAATTGTATTGACAAATCAAATTGGCATATTGCCAAATTACTTGGTCAAACCTTTTTGTTGAATTTGAATTAGTATTTATGGAGGAATATTTATTTCATTGTCAATTTAGAGCAATTTTTATGAATTTATTGATGTATCACTTATCTATTACAGACTTTGATATCAAATGGATGAATATGAATATGTCTGTGTGTATATTATGATCGGTAAGCCCAACCGGAAGGAATGAACTGGAGCTGAATAGACGCAACGGAAGACTCACCGGGGAGCCCTTTCCGTCGCGATGTCGATCGGCGCTGGTTTCCGAGTCTGCCACCAGGAGCCGAGACTGCTGCGGAATGTCGCCCTCCAGGTAGATGGACGACACCTCCGCTGCCTCGTGCTGTGTATACGTCACAACCACATCGTCAAGACAGCTTACTGATTGCTTCGACATCTAACAATGCAAGCAACATGTATTAATTATACAGGGTGTTTCAGGATAGGGTTTCGTAACTCCAGGGTTCGAAAGGGGTCCATATTTGAAGACGAAAAGCTCTGAAACGTTTTCCCAGATTCGGCCATTTTATAGTACCTACTCTTTGGTGAAAATAGTTTCATCGAGATTTGGTGGACGGTTAACATCCGCCTTTATTAAATAAAAATAAAATAACTAACTTGCATGCTTAAGTAGTAGAATTGAACTGCATGTAGGTAAATACCAAACACTTAAATGTTTAAGACATCAAAAGAAAAAGGGGACTGGAGTAGGACATTGCTCTCCCTAGACCTAGACAGCACTATTGCCAAATCTCCCTATATTCACTGTCCATCGAGTTTTTAATACAATTTTTTTTTAAATTATGAAAAAAAAGTACGGAATTTCGATTTGAGTGATAAGTATTTTTTTCTTCTAATAATGAGTACTTTCTATTCCTGAAGTTTCTCAAGCCTATCCTGAAACACCTACAGATAGCGTAGGCCAGCGGTGTCCAACCGGTAGTACGCGGGTCCCCGATATCACTTGGCCTTATTTGGCGCCCACCAGAGTGCAGTCTAAACTTCCATATGAATGATCAATAAACAATACAATACAATAGAAAGTTAAATCACAGATTACTTAATAAATGGCCAACACCCAGACTTAACTTTAAATCAACTTAGGATTATATTGAGAGCATTTCCCCTATTTCGCAACTTACTTTTATCGTAAATTTCTTTATAAGTGGAATTACTGGTTACTTTGTTAAGTCTGTGTTGGGGCCCCTAAGGGTTAAGTTTATATTCAAAACTATTCAAATCTTCTTTAAAAAAGACAATGCAAATTGTGTACTTACCAACAATTTTATGCAGACATTTCATCAGAAGAAGAAACTTAATTTTAAAAGTGAGTTCACATCACCGTAACTATAGTCTGTTTCCGCATCATGCGGAAAAAAGGGCATCAACCTTTGAGCGTTAGCTCCCTTGCACAAACGCTAGCTCGTAGAGCGGCATCTCTCTCTCTCTCTTGCAGTAGGTACGGCGCAAGGGAGAGGGCGCTATACGCGCCACGTTTGTGCAAGAGAGACAACGCTCTAAGATCAATGTCCTTTTTTCCGTGTGGTTTCGAAACAGACTTTAGTTGACGAAACTTGACACGTATGTTTGTCAAACTTCTTTTACAATCTTGGTTAGAAAGTTTAACTTAGATTTTGTATAGGTATAAAATAAGATTATTAAAACAGTGCCGATGCAAGGATAGGGTGTGCTATGTTAGTGCAAACGAAGACATGTTAATAAATAAAACTGCTTGTTATAAACAACAATAATTATTTATTTTATAAACATAACAACAAGAGATGTATAGTGTTGAAAAGTTTAAGCAGTTTTAGTTATTACTTCGTTAAACATGCTATTTAATATTAATATATAAATATAATCTAAAATGCTTGTATTTGTACTTGAGCAAAAACATTTGAGCGACTACGATTTTTGTACTTATTTAAATTGGAATGTTCCAAGCTTCTAAGTCCTTAAAATAATAATTATTCTGTGGTATTATTGAATAAAATAGTAATAACGAAAACTGATGGATATAAAAACGCAAAAAGTAACCACAGGTACCTACTTACAATTTTTTGAACAAATTATGTTTATTTTTCAATAGCAGAAGATGAGAGGTAAAAAAATGGGATACCTACTCAGAAAGTACCGTATTAAATACCCCTATAGTCCTAGTTCAAGAAGGTTCGAGAAGTGTGTATGTTAAATTTATTGATAAAAAGTGGGTAGTCCGGAATTAATTGTTAATTGTTGAAAAGAAGTAACGGAAAATGATGCGGGTAGTCCATTATAGGAGTTTTAAGTATCTGATGAGGGCGGGGGTTGATCGGTGAGGGTCTGCGTGATGTGAACGGTGTACGAGTACTGTCTCACCGGGCGGTGCGGGGCGGGCGCGGGGGCGGCGGCGGGCGCGAGCGGCCGATCGCCCCACGCGGCGCCACCCTCGCAGTGCGCCGTCGTCTCCATACCCAACACCTACGCACACCACCCCCACTGGCTTAGGGCTCGGCTACACGAACGATTGTATCACCGACTAAACAGTTTAATAACTACCTTACTAGGACGGTTCATCCCGCCAGGGTTGGTACCACCGCACTGAATGGAAACGTCGGGTCGAAACGGCTATGTAAATAGTTCGTGATTTTCGTCCAGTTCATTGTAGCCGACATGAAATGAAGGGTAGCATTGACATTGCAATTAGTTCACCCGGTGTTATGGGCTGACATCACGGATGTTGTAGGTGATGTAGCCAACCGTGTCAGTTTCCATGAAAAAAAACTGTTTAGACGGAAGATTGATCAGTCGCATAGTATGCATAGTGCAAGCGTAGGTTGGCGGTTCACTAAAAGGTTGGCGGCTGACGTTGTAAACCGTTCTTAGTTGTACCAACTGTTTAATTGAGTCGTGGAGAGTCGGTGCCATCTAAACAGTTGATTTGGCGTCGTGTAGCCACCTCTGTCATTTGGCTTGGCATATACTTTGAAATTGTTTTTTTATTAATTAAGACTTAACAGTTTAGTCTCGAGTTTAGTTAGATAAGAATCGGTCGACTGCTCGAGCCCTTAACCGACGCGACGCGCTAACCACTACCACTAACGAGGCATAAGGTACCTAACCGCGTAACAACTCATTCACGATTGATCATTGCCACTGACATATTGTTCAATCTGAGGAAGCCAATTTTTATAATGTAAACATTAAAACATATTATAGGTATATTTTATACGTTAAGACTTTATAGCTGATTTAGAAAATTTTATAAAAAAAACCCCGGATTCAGACATACAACAGGCTGTTATTGTCAACCAACCTCTACAAACAAATTGTTTGTACAATTATGATTTAAAATGTGAGAGTAAGGGGCCCTATTGTCACTGCGACCTAGGCAGATCTATTGTGATCTCTCAAAAGTTTATGGCTCAGCCCCAAGTCCGATTTCCGCTATGGACCTATATTCTTGGGGTTGAGTGTCTATTTGGCATGGGTTAAAAATATAACCCCAAGAATACGGCTTCTACTGTGGCACTTCACATTCACAACGGATGTGTATTGGCGTTTCATCCTCTTTTATACAGAAGCTGCACACCGGTGTGTCGCTAAGCCCATTCGGTGTAGGTGTTTGTTTAGTCTGCAGTGTCCTGTTAAGGTCCTTATTAGGATTCTTACGCTGTTCCGTTTTAGGTTTTCTTTTAAGTTGTTTGTAGGGGTTGGCTCTAAGATGCGAGTGGCATTGCCAATGCGACCATGATCGCTCGTGAATTATATTGAGTTGGTCTATCTATTCTCAAGCGATTTACCTTGAAATCTAAAAAGCAAAACCAGCAGGGATTGAAGCTGATGTTTTTACAGGGCTGTGAACGCTGATGTTGTCACAAATGAATAAATCTCTTAACAGAAATTCACCTTCATTTCTTTCATTTTAACCCTAGTCGGATTTGATAATGAATGAATCCAGCAGTGGTAGAGAAACAATTAAAACTGTATTGTATGCAACAGCCCTGTTAAAACACTTATCAACATACTTTAAGCTCCCTAAAGGCATACAGCTTCACTTTTCTATTAAAGCAAGCGAGCAATCTGCAAAACATCAAATTTTACACCAGATCAGCAATAAGACTTCTGTTTTGTTTATAAGAGCGAATAAACCATTCTGTACATTATTCGGACCATTTCGGTGTAAAATCAGATATACTTCCAGATTCCTCTCTTGGAACATTTCGGGAATTCAAAGAAAATATCCCACTAACCTTGACAGTAGCTTTGTCCTTCTCCACCGAAGCTCTCAACTGACGTAAGATAGGAGATTCATCTTCCTCATCGTCCACTTCGTATTCTATATCTTCCTCACTCATTTCCTCTACGAGACCATCTTCTTTCTCTTCTTTATTCTCATTTAGGTCGTCTGCGAAAGCTATGCCGTTCTCTTTATGGGGTGAATCTTCTTTAAGCGCATCGGCTAGTAGTTCAGGTGTCGACTTTTTCTCATCTTGAATCTGTTCCTTTTCTGTGTCTATGTTATTTTCATTCTTTGGTTCAGGTGTTTGTTCCTTTGGATCGGGAGTCGTTTCCTTCTGTTCAAGCATTGGTTCCTTAGAGTCAGGAATTGATTCTTTACGTACCAGTGTTTCTTCGTTATATTCGGGAGTCCATTCTTTATGTTTGAGCGCACTTTCTTTAATTTCAGGGATTTCTTCCTTTTCTATAGGGGTTTCTTCCTTGATATCAAGAATTATTTCCTTTGGTTCAGGTGTTTGTTCCTTAGGTTCAGGCGTGAGTTCTTTAGGTTCAGGCGTGAGTTCTTCAGGTTCAGGTGTGAGTTCCTTAGGCTCAGGCGTAAGTTCCTTAGGTTCAGGTGTGAATTCCTTAGGCTCAGGCGTACGCTCCTTAGGTTCAGGCGTAAGTTCCTTTGGTTCAGGTGTTATCTCTTTGGTTTCCGCAACTACTGGTTCTGGGGACGCCTCTTTGTACTCCTTTACGACGATACGAACAGGGGAGGTGTCTCGCGCGCCACGCACTGTGCCATTTGTGTATGGACGTGCAGTGTCCTCTTGCGAGTCCTGTATGAGTCAAAACAATTGTTTTTTATATTGCGAAAATAATTTTGGATATTGATTTGGCAAAGTTAAGTCTGCAGAAGGATACATTTTTATCCCTACAAAAACGATCTATCTGTCTGTTGAAGTTACGATTTGGAATATATACCCCATTATGCAGAGCCAGACGTATAGGCTTGCCAGACTGTACTAATCTATTTCATAAATTTATTTCAGCTGTTGCAATTAGGAAATGTATAAATTTGTTGTATGTCTGGATTAGAAATATAGGTATGAAACTTAATGTTTGGCTGTCTGTATCACAATAATAACAACAATTTATTACATCAACAAATAATCTATACAAATACAACATTAAAATTGGTCCACTATACTACACACTAGAATCACACAATGATTTCACATTATAAAGCATCAAATTATATCTACTAAGTAAATAAGAATCATCAAAACCGTCATGCTCCACACAACACAAACAATTTTATTAAACTTCCATTAAGTATACAAAACTGTAAACTGTCAATTCGGGTAAAATGGTAAAAACTAATACAACACTATCTAAGACAACAAAACATAACTACTTAAGCGCTAAGATGTCAGATGATTACGTCCGGCTCCATGAATTATATTTTTTTGAATTATGCCTTTTCCATAGAAATAAAATATTTTACTATCTGATGGACGGTGCCAGTTTAGTATAATTAGGCTTGGCAGCACAGATGTGACAGCAGGTATTACGGAAGAGGAATATAACTAAAAATGTAAATAAATAAAATATATAAGTAAATAATACATTCAAAATCTATGTACGCTCATTCGGTTATTTGATTGTTTTATAAATGTTACTATTAAGTTTTATATGAAATTTAATAGAAACATCGAACATATTTTTATTAAAGAAATTTTCCCAGATAAGAAGGTGAAAATATTGCTTGTATCAACCAGTTCTGGTTTTATTTTTTGTCTAGATGTTTCTACTTAACAAAGCATCGGAATACATTTTTTATAATATTTATTCGTATATAAGTACTTCTACATAATTGTAAATGAACTAAATTAACATTTTCTCTCCACAAATGTTGCACCTACATTTTAGCAATAAAATTATTTGCACAATAACATAAAATTGCACACCATGCGCAGAAAAAAATACTTGAAAGCAAACACTAAAACACAATTTTAGAATTAACACTCTTTATTTTAAAAATATCACATAAAAAATATAACGCAAACAAATATAATAAATATTATGTGAACATGGATTTAGGAAAAACTGAATAGGAAGAACAGGAAAGAAGTTAAGTTTTTGAAAGAAAATTCCCAAGTTGCTTTCACAACTTAAAATATTTTGCACCAAAACCATTAGACCATTTTTTTTTTATATTAATTTTTTTTTGTCAAATGTGACAAATATTACTCATTTTACTACCTAACAAATTTTTCTGTAGACAAAATTATCAATAGTGAATTGTCTCATATCAAAATAATTCACCAATTCTGCTTCACGGGCTCGAGGAAAATTGCTGCATGGAATATACAGCCGGCATCAATTCGGGATGACATATTATTGTTTATTGTAGTTGTTTATTGTATAATTTCATTCAGTTACAGGTGCCAGTCTATTCTTTTTAAAATCTGTCAGAATTCTCATATTTTACTTTACATTAAGAGTCAGATACTGGCTAAGTCTTCTTAATACTGGAAGAGTGTAATAATTATGCAAATCAACAAATTAATTTAGTTAAACAAAAAGAATTTAAAAATCACTCTTTGAGATTGTAGCCTGGTGGGCTAATTGTGTTTCATGTACCACCATGTATCTAAACCATTATGCCAATCTAGAATGCAAATGTATCCAAAACGTCGTTTTGGATACATTTGTACTCTGTAGTGGCATAGGTGAAGTACTTTAAAATACAGGCTGCTATCTCAAAGAGTGATTTTTCAATACCTACCTACTTTCTTGCTTTTTTTTTCTTGAACATGTATTTGTTGCTTTAAAAACGCTCTTAAGAAGACTTAGCCAGTATCTGACCCTTAATTGACAAACCGCTGCAACATTTAAACCTGTTCAAGGTGACGCTTTAAGGTTCGGAGACCCTCACTGAACATTAAGGGATATGACTCCCTTCTTAAATTACTAGGTGGTAGGGTTTAACCCGCCCGGGTTGGTTCACCATTCACCACCACACTGAATGAAAGGTCGGTCGAAACGGCTATGTAAATAGTTTGTGTTTTCCGTTCAGTTTAGTGTAGCCGGCACGACCGAAGGGAAGCACTGACGTGGCACCAAGTTCACCCGGTGTTATGGGCTGACATCACAAACGCTGTAGGTGATGTAGCCAACCGTGTAAGTTTCCATAAAAAAAAAACAGTTATTAAGTAATTTGATTGCCACAACTAATAGAGGGAGGAGAAAGGAAGAGTGCCCGGTGATGAGGAGGAGGAGGGGTACGGGGTAGGGGTAAGGACACGGGGTGGTGCGCCAGCGTGCTACCTGTGCGCTGTTGGCTCGATGGCTCTGCGCGTAGCTCGCCTCCATCTGCTGTTGTACCTCCGCTACCAAGCCCGATATGGCGCTAACGACTGAGACAAACAATATACACTCTTACTACATACTACGCTAAGTCTACTTTTCGATTGCTCGTGTGTTCGCGGTGGTCGACGGCGTGCGGATAAGTGACAATATGTGAATTTAAATTTGGAGGAAATATTTTTTTATTTTTTTATAAAGCAAATTGATTGCGGGAAGCAGCGGTTCCGTACCGCTGAAGGTCGGGCGGACTGGAAGGAAAATTGGAGAGGCATATGTCCAGCAGTGGATGCATACCCGCTGACTTACTTGTTGCTCTGTCCAATAGTCCGCCAGGTGAAAGACGATGTTTTACTAATTCCATAAACAAAACCCAAAATATAGCTTAACAATTTTTACAAAATTTATATTATCACATTGGGCGAAAGTTGACTTGCATCGGGCTAACAAAATCGAAAGGAACCTTGTCACAAATATTATAAATATCTAAATTAATGTGGGCACGACAGGCAAGACCAAAATAAAAACTGTATTACATCGACCGGCATGCCAATAAAAAGTATATAACAGCACACTTGGAGGGAAGCCAAAACGGACGGTAGCTACAGGTCAACTAATGGAAACCGACATTGCCGAAAAACGTGCTATTGTCACAATGTTGCCATCCCATTGACATTAATAAAGAGGAAGTTTCCAATGAGCGAACAAACAAATCAATATTAAAAAAAAAAAACCCCTACCTATCAACAAACTTTAAAATTTAAAAAAAATTCCACTTAGTTTATTAAAGGGGTTGGGGGACCGATTAATTTTTTTTTACTTAGCGGTCCCCCGACGCCTTTAATTAACGAAGCGTAAATTATTTTTTACTTTTTAAGGGTTTTTGATGTGTCGAGGGGTTTTTAAATTGTAATTAAATTTTTATTTCAAGCTTTTTAAGAGACATAGGTACTTTGAACTTGTAATAATTTTGTTAGATTAGGTTAGGTTAGGTTACAAGTACATTAATTAGTTTGTAATAATTTCCATTTATTTACTTAAAGGCGACAAGTGAAAGTGTAATAGGTACATTTCCATTTTACATCAGGTATCCCTTCACCAATTAGGAAAAGTGCTGATGATCTTCGAATCGGATGACCTGATCTTCATTAAACATAGTTAGGAACCATCCCGGTTAACCCACCTTTCTAATAAAAAAACCGCATCCAAATGGACCCACCTGTTTGGGAGCTACGATGCCACAGACAGACGGAGACGTCAAACTTATAACGCCCCTCCTTTTGCATAGGGGGTTAAAAAACGAGTTAATTTTTCACAAGCAGTCATTTAACTTCGCGATTCCATGACATATTACGCCAATTTTTCCAGATTTCATAATGGTCTTGCCGTATCGTTCACTGTTCGCTCAAGTTGGACGATTAATGTGGTTGTTGCACCGTCACATCATGCTACGCAAAACAAGCCTCTAGCTAGAACTCAAGACTCTGAAAACCCTCAGCCCGCTACTGGAAAGAAAACACGATCAAAACGAGGGCCTATACTTACGAGGGAACAATTTTGTCATAATTTATATGAGAAAACAATCAATACAGGTCTCGTACAAAATTATTCACTAATTTGTTCCATGAAAATGTTACCAATTACATACCTATATAAAACTGACATATGGAGTATGACAATTTGTAAAACTTTTGTACAAAATATTTCATACGCTAACCCCACCTATATATTATTTCCTCGAAGGAGAAAGGTTGCAAAAAACCAGACGAAAAAGATTAAAAGAAGAAATTAAAGACCATTTTACAAATTCTATACTTCGTTCATATTAGTGTGTGACATAGAAAAAACTGTTCCCCCATAGCATGCCCGCATCTCATAGCTGTCGAACAGAAGCCGATGAATGAGATATTGTGTAGGTGCATAGTTAGAAATCTCATTCACGAGTCTTCTGTTAACCGATATCCGGTCGTATTCCGTACGCATTGCCGATAGATTCGTTTGAAAGGGTCACAATAGATTTAAGCAAACCACCAGTCGCAGCTGTTTCAGGACATTTTCGATAATTTGTTTCTTGTTTTTGAAATATTTACACGCATTCATCCCATTGGTGGCAATACTGATAAACCAAAGCTATTCTGACGCAGCCAAATTCACATCACCACAATCGTGAAATTATTTTTAAAATCTATGTAATTTTGAATGTTTTTTACACACTTTAAGCACATGGGTGCACTTTGTATTTGGAATGCATCCACTTCGCTTTTATTCATATTATTTTGAAATTAGAAATAGAACTGTATTCTCATTCGGTCGCAGACTCTCTACCGTCAATCTATCGGGAAAGCGTACGCAGCGACGCCCGCTACTACAGTCGCGACACAAGTATGGCTGACCGCAGCGCCCCGGTTGCTCAGCTGACTGACAATGCGCTGCATGGCGCGCTCCGTCTCCGCGAGCCGCGCACGCAGCGCCTCCAGCTCCTCGTCCCCTACGGCAATCCAACTGTACTGCTACTGCCGTATAACGGCAACCCAACTATACTGCCAACGTCGTATAACGGCAGCCCCACTGTACTGTCACTGCCGTATAGTGGCAGCGCCACTGTACTGTCACTGCCGTATAGTGGCAACTCGAATTTTCGACCACTGCTGTATAATGGCAACCAAACTGTCAACTGTCACAGTCGTATAACGGCAGCGCCACTATACTGCCGCCGTCATATAGCGGCAGCCCCACTGCACTGCCAGTGCTGTATATAGCGGCAACCCAACTGTACTGCCACTGTAAGTGTTTATGAACAACAAAGACTTGTCTTAACTGTACTTCAATCTATCACACATGATTATTTCTCGGAAATAGGCGTAAGTACCTAGCTATGTAGTCACAAATGTATTTTCCTTTATAGTGAAGTTTTACGACCCGTTGAACCTATACTAGGTCAGAAGTGCACATAAAGATTTCTAGAAAGTTGCAAACACTGCAAATAAGAACTTACTTGTGTCTCGTTCTTTGTGTCCTGATGTAAGTGAGCATGTTAAAAAAAACACAATTTAAAGTCAGAAATTTTCAAACTAACCGAAGTTATTAAGTTTATATAATATTTTTTGTTTTAATATAACTGTTTTATTTTCAAGTATTTTGTCTTGTGTTCGTGGATAAAATAGTCTTGAATGTGAATAACCCACTTATTAATTTACAAAACTTGATGAATAGATCATACCTTATAGCCAGAAACTTCGAGTCATACTGAGTATAAACAGTTTTTTTTTTTATTTCACTACAATGCAATTTTTATCATTAGGTATGTACGTGTATTTTACACACAAAACTGCTTATAGTTTCAGTGTGGATAATGTACCCTACAGAACAAGGGTTCTCACCTATCCTGGCCTCAGGTGAAGATCGGCTGGTGCGCCCGTCCTCGAATACGTGACGTCGGAACACGGGGTCAGGTGTCAACGCGTCATAGTTGCCGCTCGTTCCGTCCGTCCTCTTGAACAGGATCTGCGGAAATACAATCACGTCAGTCTGCGTTTATGCGTACACTGTTGGACATGCGCCTCTTCAATCTTTCTTCAGTCCTCCCGGCCTTCAGCGGTAGTTACTGAAGCACTGATTGCCCCCGACGTGCATAATTTCGTAGCCCCAACTGGCTGGTGGTCTTCCCACAGTCCCGTTTCCCTATCCACGACCGCAAGTGTAGGACCCGTCGAAATACCATAAGCACCGTTGTTCTTCGTAGATAGGTATTCATACATTACAGCATGTTAAAAGTATCACAAGTCACTATACTTAACCCCGTTTTTTTAACTGTGCAGTTTGAGCTGTCAAGGTCTTTAGGTTGGCAGGACTGAATTAACCCACCGCTTACTTCCTCACCTCTCCGCCGACGCCTATCAGTACACAACACACACACACAGCAAGGGCGTGTACTGATAGGCGTCGGCGGAGAGGTAGCAAGTAAGCGAGCGGTGAATTCAGTCCTCCCAACCTAACGACTTTGACAGCTCGAAGTGCACAGTTAAAAAACGGGCTTATACCAGGATATATTTTTAAATTTAGACTAAAGATTAAAAAAAGCCATGCAGTACCAACCTTACAAAGTGTATAGAGGAAGAACATGACGATGCAGATCGTGTAGACGGGCATCACGAAGCCGACGGATGACTTTGGAGGCGGCAGCACCCCGCCCGCGCCGCCTAGAGGCGGCCTCACGCCCGGCACCGGCGGCGGCTGCCGGTCACAACGTCCACAATCAAAACGTGTCGTTGAAACTCAACGGTAAAGAAACGCTCTTCTTGACAATTCTACTTCCTCCCAAGTAAAGTATCGAATTCTTACATACTGGCACTGGTGCTGTTGTTGTTTTCGTTTGGGGTTGGCTCTAGGCCTGCAAACTAATCCCGCTTGGTTGGTGACCTTCGTGCAAAACCCCGCAGTCTCCAGCTACCCCAGCCAGCCTATGTCTTCCATGGAAGCCACAAGTCGACCGGGGTGTCTGCAGGCCGCTTATCCCTTAGTCGTCCCTTTTACGACATGCACGGGGAGAGATGCAGTGGGACTATTCTTATTAAGTACCGACCCCACACAGTACTAAAGGCACTGGCACTGGTGCTTGGGGCAGTAGTAATAATTGTTCTTCTACTTTTCACTATTTATTCTTGGCTCTGCGGCATCTGCCTGAACTCTTGGGGTGTTCCAGGAGGGACACCCAGCAGGAAATGAAAGTATAAAATAGGTTTCAAGCTTTTTATTGACAGATGGTGGAAAGAATCTCAAATACAATCCCTGGCTCTCGGCCGAGACTCCCGCGAAAGACACCTAGTCTATCACTCGCGCGTGAAAATTCAATCGTTTTCTGTTTTAGAAGGATTTTCAAGATCCCAACTTATTTTTTAACGACTTACTGTGCTGATGGCCAGTATTCATCAGTACAATACATACATACAAATCAATATTTTACATAAATTATTTAAGTACCCCAATAATTATTCTAATAGTTATATTATAATTATTTAAAAAAATATATTTTTAAACAATTATAAATTCCAACTTTAAAATAATTCAATTTAACCTGTCAGGCCGGCACGGCATTCGCAACCCTCACAAATCAGTTCAGTTTCAGTTAATTTATTGAGCTATTCGTTAACACTGCATCTCTCACTGTGCATGTCGTAAAAGGCGACTAAGGCATAAGAACAAGGTGCCGTGCTAAAGGGTGACAGGCTGGCCTGAATAGTTTCACTGTATCTCTCCCCGTGTATGTCGTAAAAGGCGACTAAGGGATATGACTCCCTTCTTATATTACTAGGTGGTAGGGTTTAACCACTTTATTCCGTTTCATTCAGAGCGGTGGTACCACCGTGGTTGGTACCACCGCTCTGAATGAAACGTCGGTCCAAACGGCTATGTAAATAGTTTGTGTTTTCCGTCCAGTTCAGTGTGGCCGTCCAGTCCAGTCACGACCGAAAGGAAGCACTGAAGTGACTGACATCACGGATGTTGTAGGTGATGTAGCCAACCGTGTCAGTTTACATAAAAATAAAGTCTTAGAAATCTGTTCATTTACGATCAATCATAGTGGTCAGACAGAATGTTGCGCAGACACATCCGTTGGTATTCCACACACACATACAAACATGTATTTTTGTCTCAGTTGATCGCCGGGCATAGCAATACCATAGTGACCAAATTAGCACATGCAATTGAGGAGCTGCGGAACAAGTGCCACTTTTACAGTTTTTTTATTTTCAGAAACAAAACGGAAACATGTAAAAAGATTACCTTGTCTTATTTATTCAAATAAAAATTTAGAATCGGCCACTTATGTTTGATAGTTTTGTTTTATCAAGGATTTAAGGCATTTTCATAAGTAATTGTACCTATTCTACGAGAAAAAAAGCGGCCAAGTGCGAGTCGGACTCAATTTTTGTAAGAAAAATACCAAATTAAAATTTTTTAAACTTTTCAGGATCTCTCTCACCAAAATCGTCACCTGCATACGTAACTATGAAGACGGTGTTAAAACGTTTACCCTTGCGAAGGCGCAACGGCGATGTGTGTCAACAGTTTGCGTTGTCTGTCCGTCCGTGCCGCGTCCAAGGTTTCCAAACCAACCAAGGTTTCCTTACCACAAAAAAAAAATGTTTCTTGTATGGGAACCCCCTTAAATTTTTTACTTTTTCTATTTTTTATTATATTTATTGTTATATCCACCATAAAATAACACATATTCTGTGAAAATTTCAACAGGCTACCTATTACGGTTCAAGAGATACAGCCTTCGGACAGACAGACGGACGGACAGACGGACAGACAGAGAGACAGACGGCGGCGCAGGCTTAGTAATAGGCTTCCGTACGGGATACAGAAACGTAAAAAGTGAAAATCTTGTTCTACCCAAAGTGGATTTAAGTGTTCCGGAGCTGCTCAATCAAAACCAAAAATAAATCTTTATCTTTCAGGAAAAGAGAAAATATCTATGAAAAATTTATTATTTGTAACAGACACGATTATTTCGAGTTAGTAAAAAAAAAATCATATTTCGCACAAAGCCCAAATCGACCCCCTTTCCGTTAAACGGCCAATTATAAGTCAGATTACACAAGTAGTAGCCGGGTGCGTCAAGGCTGTACACGCCGCCCGTCATGTTTATCATTCACCTGACAAACTCCAACACTTTGCACACACTCGATAATCGCACCGCGGACGCGGCACGGACGGACAGACAACGCAAACTGTTGACACACATCGCCGTTGCGCCTTCGCAAGGGTAAACGTTTTAACACCGTCTTCATAGTTACGTATGCAGGTGACGATTTTGGTGAGAGAGATCCCGAAAAGTTTAAAAAATTTTAATTTGGTATTTTTCTTACAAAAATTGACTGTAGCCGTATTACAAAGATCAAATTTAATGAATTTGAGCTTAACTTTGTAGTTTTTTTGAAAATGTAAAAAAAAATCAATTTTCTTTTTTAATTTACCACGCCGAAAATGTATCAGTCAGGCAGGACCGTGCTTTTTGTTTTTAGATTTGAAAAAAAAATTATATGACAAAATGTTATGGTCTTAAAATGGTAATTTATGGTGAAGTGCACATATAATTTAATAAAAGGTAATTTAAAACTGTAGCGGGGGAAATTTGTTAATTATTTTATTAATTAAAACTACCTATCAATTACTAAAATACAATTAAAATCTAAAACAAAAAGTCCTATTAAGAACTATTAAAAAAAATATAATATTAATGTAAATAAATAAATTTATTAATTTAAATAATTAATTTAAATTGCTTTTTTCATCTGAAAATTTTTGGGCCAATGTTTGACTATGTCAGAAAAAGTTACTACACTTTTCATTATTTAATTATTACTCGTATTACGAATGACTTTGCTCACAGTCCTTTTGGAACTTTGCCGCTCGACATTTCGAGCCAAATTAACCACAGTAATTAACCCCATATAGGCCACCTGTCTAATTTGATCCCTTATAAATTTGTGTAAAGACGAATATGTCATTTAACAAAATTATTTATTAATTGCCGTTTTAACAAAACACCAATACAATTTAATAATTTCAAATACAACTTGTACCTAAATGTACCGCCAAATTACACGTTATTTTCTCACGAGATCGTGTTATCTACTAATTTTTTAAATTGCGATCTGGCTCCAATATTAACTCTATAGCGTAAGCATAGAGGCGAGTTCAAACAGGAAGGAAGCGTAAAATATTCCTGGATCGGGTCATTCTGTTTATCGGCACGCGCGGCGAAGACAAACTTTGCGGAGTTTAATTTTGGACGGGCTCCAAGATTACCCGTTCATTTATCTATAGATAGCGGGCGTACAACGCCAGTGCGATGCGCTGCAAGATGACATCACTTTCATTAAGGTGAACATAAATATAGTTTCCCCTTCAGTGAGTCACGCACGCGGCCTTGTCGAATTCGGGTAGGGTATAGGCATAACAAGTTTCTCCAAATTTATATTTATTTTTTGAAGTGTTGAGATATTTTTCTTTTTTGAGGTGTTGGGTGAATGTCATGTTTACATCCTAGGCGGTAGGGTAAATCTCCGCATTGGTACCACCGGACTGAGCGGAGGCCGGTTGGAACAGCTATGGAAATAGTGTTTTCAATCTAGGTACTGTAGGTAGTGTAGCTGGCACGACCGAAGGGAAGCACTGACCTGGCACCAAGTTCACCCGGTGTTATGGGCTGACATCACGGATGTTGTAGGTGATATAGCCAACTGTGTCAGTTTGAATAAATAAAAAAAGAGGTACTTCACTGCAGCTAGCATAAATGAAAGTGTTGCTAAGTTTCCCCCGGGCCTGTTTACCAAAGGATAATGGGTAATAAATAACAATCCCTTTACATCCTACTAATATTATAAACGCGAAAGTTTGTGAGGATGGATGGATGTATGGATGTATGGATCTTTGTTCCTCTTTCGCGCAAAAACTACTGAACGGATTTTGATGAGACTTTACAGTACTATAGCTTATACGGTGTCAGCGGCACTGGCGGCTGGTCTTAAAGTGCGCTCGTGCGCCGCACTACCATACCACGAGAAGTCTTTACTTCACTCAAAATAAATAATACCTTACAACATACTACATTAAAACCATAAAGATCGTACTCCAAATAAATACGAATGTGAATTCGACCTTATTTTATAGATCACAAGGCACGTTTTTCCGAGTAAACGCGCGCGCCGTGCGGAATATAAATCGCACGCGGGTCTCCCATAATGAATGTATGGCGATCGGCAAAACACCGCTGGCGCGTGAGACAGAAGATACTTCATAGAAACAGTATGGGCCGAAAGGAGTTCTGCGTGCGGCGCACGAGCGCCAAACAAGGACGCTATATCGTGAATACCCGCGCGTGCGACACGTCGCGTCGCGAGCGATTCGTTTTGCACAAGTCCGTCTTACAAACTCTTTGCCGTCTACCTAGAGTCAGCGCGCTGTCATGTGATATCACCATACATCGGAATCCGCGGGGCACGAATGATTCAAGGTTGTTTAGTGATGGGACAATGTATCCACAAATATCGAAAATCGATCGTTATTTTAGAATAATATGGAATAATATCGATTATTAAAACTAAGAGTATTTCTATAGAAAATAAAATATAATAAACAAATGTTGTATTTACTTTGTAGGTACAATACAAATCTGTTCAAACCACAATATTAGTTTTATTAGTATGGAATAGAAAGACTTTGATTTTTTTTACCAACTTACACGTGTTACATCATAATGATATTGAAGACTTTTTTGTTACTGTTATGAAACTGAATCGATTAGGCTATAAAAATCAACCACCTATTTTTTTATTTAAAGACAAAAAAATATTTTACATAATAAAAAAAGGCCAAGGTCCAAAAAAATAGGTCTTACAAAATTAGTTCATAGTACGCTAAGGGGGGGTTCTGTATCGGAAATAGATCACTTTTGAAGAACAAAGTATTTTTTTTTTTACAAAAATTTTTTTTTTTAATTTTAAATGCAAAACAAAAATTTTTCTTAATCGTTTCGGTTTCATGCCAGGAACAAAAAAGTCTTCCAACACGTATATCTCTTTCTTTCAGAAATTGTGAAAAACGACAATTTCAGTTTTATCAGTATGGAATAGAAAGAATTTAATTTTTTTTACCAACTTACACGTGTTACATCATAATGGTCATGAAGACTTTTTTGTTACTGTTATGAAACTGAATCGATTAGGTTATAAAAATCAAACACCTATTTTTTTATTTAAATAACTACATAAAAAAATTTTTTACTTAAAAAAAGCCCAAGGTCCAAAAATTTTTATATAGGTTTTACTCCCTATATGATACAGAAACCCCCCTTAGCGTACTATGAACAAATTTTGAAAGACCTTATATAAATATGTATTATATTTACTTAATCGTTAACATAAAGTATACATGTTTATATAAGTACTATAGGTATATAAGTATTCAGGTCTGAAATATGACATGAATAAAATACAATAAACAAATAAATATGAGTATCGATAACAGTGTCGATTGTTTATTGATCGCCGTAGTCAATCCCTAACAAGGTCGTATTCGTGCCCCGCGGATTCCGATGTATGGATATCACATACCCGTTAGCGCGCGAATATTTAAAATGGGATATGGTTAGGTTTTGTGCTTTCTGTCTCGTGATACTGTGAATTAAGTGGTGCCGATATTTGCCTAAGCGTTGGTTAAAGGCAAGGCTTTTCAATCAGGTGATCCCGGGTTCAATTCCTACTTTTCAAATGCTTTTATTTTTATAATGTTTTTTTTTAAGTATTTTTGGACTGTTTTCTTTTTGAAAGCTGCAGTCGTGTTGTGGTCTATGGGGTGTATTCATAAATTTACTAAAAATAAGTTAAAAAACTTGTTTGGATTTTTTTTTCTTGTTTTGCAACTCATTGAGTGTCTTGAGAATATTCATACTTACTACATAGGTACTACATAGGTACTTACATAATAAAACGCAGGCGTTTAAAAAATTCGGAAGTCCCGATCTTAAAATAACATGACGGGAATGTGTTGGGAAATTTGGTATTTAAGTAGGTAGGTACTTAGCGCACTACCGGTCACTGAAGTCACCAGCCGCCACTGGTCAGCGGTGACAGTCAACTTCTTAATTAGTCATAACTATAGTTTGCCAACTTCGTAGTTCGTCAACTTCTCAATTTACCACTATGCGAGTTCGTCCATTTCGTAAATAGGTGGATTATTGTTGTCAACATAGTAGTTCGTCAACTTCTCAATTGCTCCATTTCTATATTTACCTTTTTCTTATTTGGTCGAATTATTAAGTTGACAATTTCATAATCGGTCAGTTTCTGAGATTGCTAATTTATTATTTTTCAAACTTTTCACATAGTCCAATTATTTATTTGACAACAGACAGCCTCGGTAGCTCAGTGGTGCGGACGACGACGGTCCAATGTCGATTGTGCGAGTTAAGCAACGCTGAGCGCGGTCAGTGGATGGATGGGTGACCGCTCGAACGTTGGAGGCTGACCGTGATTCGGATTCCACGTAAAACTGTAGGTCACTCCCAGTGGCGTAGCGTGAACATTTTACTGAGGGAAGCCGGAGGCCAGAGTCAAGATAATAATATGAAATTGAATAATTAAAAACCGGCCAAGTGCGAGTCGGACTCGCGCACCGAGGTTTCCGCATCACAAGAAAAACATTGAAAAAAAAACATGTTTCTTGTATGGGAACCCCCTTAATTTTTTACTTTTTAGATTTTTTATTATTTGTTGTTTATTTCACAGCCACGGTTTGTACCCGGCGCGAATCGGATGGCTGGCCGGCTGACGTGCGAACATCATCGTAACAATAATTGGACTATGTGAAAAGTTTGAAAAATAATAAATTGGCAATCTCAGAAAGTGACCGATTATGAAATTGTCAACTTAATAATTCGACCAAATAAGAAAAAGGTAAATATAGAAATGGAGCAATTGAGAAGTTGACGAACTACTATGTTGGCAAAACAATAATCCGCAATATATTTACGAAATGGACGAACTCGCATAGTGGTAAATTGAGAAGTTGACGAACTACGAAGTTGGCAAACTATAGTTATGACTAATTAAGAAGTTGACTCTCATCGCTGACACCGCTTATACATCAGAATAATTTATAAAGACATAGTGTAAATTGGCCCAAATCTAATGGGGTTCTGAAAGAATAATTTGTCATGTTCAGTTATCCACGCGGACGTAGTCGCGGGCAAAGGCTATTAATTAATATACCTGTCTTCTATTGTTACCACAGAACATAAAAACATTACTGGAAGTAGCGCGATGACACGTGCGTACCGCAAGTAGCTCCGCGCACTTGAACTGAGTCAATATCAGTCGACTCCCATCAATACTCACAAATGTTTGTATCGGACTTTGGTTACACTGACCTTCATACTGATATGTAAACACGCTACTCCTAACTCCTTTTTATTTAGGTTTCCGTACCCCCGTACGGAAGCCTATTACTAAGCCTAAGCCGGCTGTCTGTCTGTCCTACTGCTGTATCATTGGTACTGGTTTAAATTTTTACAGGTACAAATTTTTACATTATGGCAGATATAAATAATTATAAAAAATATAAATAAAAAAATATTATGTATAACTTAAATCACGAGTTCTAATAAAAAAGGCTAATAGTTTATAAAAAATAGAAAAAGTAATAAAATTAAGGAGGGTCCCCGTTAAAAGAAACATGTTTTTTAACATTCTTGTTTTGTGGTGCGGAAACTTCGGTGCGCGAGTCCTACTCGCACTTGGCCCAGTCTTTATGTTCAGTGATCACTTTTGCAACCAAATTAATTAATAGAAGACTATTCCACTCTCTCTATGAAATAATTAATTTTAATTCAGTCATGGTAAAAGGATTTTTTTATGGAAACTGACACGGTTGCATACATCACTATGGCTACACACCGTGATGTCAGCCCATAACACCTTGGTGAACTAGGTGCCATGTCAGTGCTTCTCTTCCGATAATCAAAACAAAATCGAACCTATCTAAATTTTGTTATAATCTCTACACATACGTCGTTGATAAGGGAATATTACTAACTATACAGCAAATATTTCAACAATTTGTTTAACAAGGTTTCATGTGTATATTTGAGTAGAAGATTATGGCATTAGTTGGAGCGAGCCCAAAATACATAAAGCACAAAGCCGAAAGCAAAACACTACATACGAAGCGAGAGAGAATGTCCCAAAAGTGTTTTGCTCACAAAACCAGTTTCTAAACGATCATTATCCGTAAATACGAAATTTACCAAAGATATTTAAACAAGGCATAGTTGGAAAATAGTGAATTTGCATAACAGTGCTCTGGCGTCACTTTTTGTCGGTCCACCGGCGCCTTTGTTCTGTTGACTGTTGGACCGCACTACGAGGAATCATGTGAGGGCAACTTGTGAACTAGCACAAATTCTACTTTCAGATATGGTTTAGTCAGCAGGTTACTGACGGTAGGATGAACCTTATTTGTTATTCATTGTGCACTATGCAATCCACTCTCAATGAACTGTCAAGAGATTATATACAATTCTTTTAAACATCACATTGAGGGATGTTTAAGACGAGACGGAAGTTAACCTTCTCCATACAAAATCGACTTTCGGCATTTATGTTTTCGAGCCCCCAAAAACCTTTAAATCCGATTTTTACAATGTTTTTTTCTTGTCTTAAGGACAGTCCAATCTATGTTCTTGTTTTTGTCGTTTTTGTTTCGATGAAATATACAACACCGGAGCTAAAAATTTGTATATTGACTGAAAAAAATGTTTTATTTTTTTATTTTTTGATGTCATGAAGTTCATTAAACTTTATTGAGTCATCCATCACTATCACTTTAGATATTAAAAAAATAAAAACTAGAAAAAAATAATTGTAAAAATCGGATAAGGTTTAGGTTGGTAAACTCCGAAAGACGATTTTGTATGGAGAATGTTAACTTCCGTCTCTAAGTAATTGATGGCTTTGCACTGATGAAAACAGCATCGAAGTCTGTTAAGCCTTTCTCGAGTTTTAAACAAACATACGAGCATAATTAAAGTACCTACAGATGATAGATAGCATTAAAAAATTAGTAAGTATATAGGGATTAGGTATTCGAGACAAAAAAAAAATCGTCTACTGGATACTTTTTCATTGCAATGAAAATTTATTTTGATCTTTTCGAAGAACTACTTTCATCACTATTGTGTATTTTAAGAACGCCAATGATTTCAAAGATAAACCAGCCGAAAATACACTCCAAAACAATTTTTAACGTCAACAAAATTAGATCGAATTTCCTATAAACATCCCCAGTTCGTAAAATATATTCGTTTCACGAAACGTCCCATCAAACTAATCATAGACAGCATTAAGTAATGATCTTTATCATCAAACACATAGGAGTGAATTTCGTAAAACACCTTCAGCATGCGAGAATAGCAAATGTATCAAGGACACGAACATCACATTGTCCCTGAGAAATAGGCCTAGCCTAGACACACTATTCGCGGTTGCAGCCCACGAATAGCCTGACTCACGTCTTGTCAGTGCACTCTCTATATAAACGAACGGACTGCTTACATGCTTGCTATTGGCCGGATTCTCGGCCGGACTGAGGTGTGGGATGAAAGAGAAATCTTACAAGTGGGTACCTTTTTTTTGGAAACTGACACTGCTGGCTACATCACCTACAGCATCCGTGATGTCAGCCCATAACACCGGGTGAACTAGGTGCCATGTCAGTACTTCCCTTCGGTCGTGCCGGCTACACTGAACCGGACGGAAAACTATTTACATAGCCGTTTCGACCGACTTTTCATTCAGTGCGGTTGTACCAACCCGGGCGGGTTGAGCCCTACCTAGGTGGTAGGGTAAGAAGGGAAGGAACCTACAGTTCCGAACCACGGTCAGCCTCCAACGGTCGAGCGGTCACCCATTATTCTACTACAAAATAAATAATTATATGTAACTTTACTACAGTGATCTAGATGGTCAAACTATCTGTTAACAAAACACTGACGAAGTTTTATATTTTATATTTTTTCTGGTCATTCGTTTACCTGAATCTGTCCCAGCCCGCCCAAACAGAATATTCTGGAACGTCGCCCAGTCTGCGCTTGAAAGTTCAACAGGTATGTGCGTGCTGATATTCATTAGCCACTGTCACGGCACGATCAATTCAGTTCAGTCAGCACCTCGGAAAATCTTCCATTGTTACGCTTACGGAAGAAATTCAAATAATTTTAGCCCCAGAAGAATATCCCTAACCAATAGATTTGTAACTTTTTTATTTTTCTTTGGAATAAAATTTAATAAATCTCACTCCCATCGGACTAACAGAATTTTGTGTCCTGCCTATCAGCCCTCAGTAAAAGTAAATCACACTCTCAGTTATTGCAGAAGCTAGTCTTACATCCATCGACAATTACAGGAAATTCGCTTTCCATTTTTCACTAGTTAATGGAAGCTAGTCTCACCCCATTTGGCATTAGTAGAGGCTAGTCTGTAGTCTATCGGCCATTAGACGAATTAAATTAAATGAGACTGTTTAATAAATAGCTGGAATTGTCTGCAACCCTTCTGAGATTTCCAATTGATTTTAGTTTTTTCCCTCTCGCCCAGCGGTTACTGGATTCTAGGATTGCCCTTTCTGAGATAGGAATTCCCGGTTCCGGGCCGGGTCGGTCCTTTCTGAGGTCGTGTCTGACCCTTTCCTGGTGAGCTCATCTGCCAGCTCATTGCATCTGATGTTACAGTGCCCAGGAACCCAACCTATTGTTACTTCTCTGCCGGTGGCTAGTTTGTTCAGTTTCTCTTTGTACTTTAGAACTAGCGCAGACTTGGTTTCTACTCTATTCAGGGCCATTAGTGCCGCTTAGCTGTCTGAGTAGAACGCTATATCACGGTTCATGATATTCTGGTCCATTGCATAGACCTCTTCCTGAAAGACACTTGGATATCTACCCGGGTTATAACTGCTATTCAGATGGCTGGAGAAATAATAGCCTGGAAAAATCTTTGGGTGTTAACCCCGAAGATATTAAAAAATTTCCAATACGACCATTCGAAGAAGCGAAACACCCATCTAAGCTAGTCTTAAGCTCGTCGATTAGCACAATTCCAAATTTCGCTAGTAATAGACAGTGTCACACTCATCAGCCGTTAGTAGAAGCTCGTCTAACTCCCATCAGTTCTTAGTAGAAGCCAGTCTTACACCCATCCACTATTAATAGAAGCTAGACCCGCCCGTCTCCATCAGCCCTTTAGTAGAAGCCATTCTCACTCCCAACAGCAGTTAGTACAAACTAGTTTGAAGCCCATCGTTCGCTAGTAGATGCTAGTCTCACCGGGCTGACCTCCTCGGTTGCCTCATAGTATACGGAGAGCGGTGATCGTACCCTTCCTTCGGCGCGCTGCGGCAGCGTCGGTAGCGGTCCGCGCGAGGGCGGCGTGGGGCGCGGGTCGCCCGCCGCGGGGATGGCGCGCCCGCGCTCGCGCATCGCTGGGTGCGGCGCCGAGCCGCGCGCGTGAGGCGGTCGCTCCTGCTTTATATCTGTACACAAACAAGCACATCATTGTAGTGCGTGTAAAAATATCATATGTCACAGTTATCAACTTCAGTACCTACTCATTGCATACAACACGTGGCATTCAAGGTTTCCCGTCTTGTGGAATTACACTCTATAGCGAGGTCACAGCGTCAGCAGCAATAGCTGAGTGGAACATATTGTAACAAACTTTGAACGTGTAATAAAAATTACAAAAATTATAAAAAAAATGACATCATTATTTGTGCCACCTTATTAAAGAATCAAGTTTCTAGAACGGTGCAAAAAAAAAGATAAAATCCTTAAAAAAAGACCTTTAAATAAATCACATATTTTGATAGTGACTGACTCATTTACAGTTTGCCATTTTTCACAAGGATTACCTATGTGGCAAAATTTTGCAACGTCGTCAATAATCTTTATAAATAGCAATTTAAACTGTCGCAGACTGCTCACAAAACAGGGCCCTTAATGAATGCATACGACAAGGAAACTGTTTGAATAAAATTAGGCACACATTTCAGAATAACGCGAGGCAATTAGTAAACAATAGTAGCAGACAAGAACACACACATATTAGTTCAATTAGCACAGGAGTAGATTCACATTCATGTGAGAAAATTAACAATAGTTTAGACAAGCTCTATCAACCAAATACTTACTATACAACCTTTTCCTAATCACTAGCTCCACGCCATATTTAACGCTCCATGTAACGAGTGCCTTTGACGATTTTCTACAAATGAACATCAGCTTTTTTGCATCTGACTGAAGGGGAATTACAATTAGTTTTTTTGTTAGGTATGTATTTATTGACAATACATTTATACGAATAATAATTTTACATTTAGTTTTAAACCGCCACTGTTCATACATCGATTTTAAACTTACGGTGTCTTCCATTCGGCATGTCCAATACGAAACATGAAGATAGAATGTCAAATAGAACACACTGTTAAATCTATAATACATTTACATTATGATCAAGGAATGAAAGAACTTATTTATTTGTTCCCGATATAAAAGAATTTGCAAACTTTTTCAAGGTATAATTGCACCTTTGCACCTCATCATGATCATCATCATTAGCCCGTATGGGTCCGCTGCTAGACGTGGCAGGGAATCACTGATATGGCGCCTAGTTCACCAAGATGTTATGGGCTGACATCACGGATGTCCACCACACGCGGTCTTCCCCTCTTCTCATCCCACCTACTCCCGGCTACCTTTTTTAAGTTGTCTTGTCCACCTGGCCTCGTTCACCTGTACGCCTCACGTAACTGCGTTGTGTTATTTTTCTTGTAAAATATTTGTGGAACAATAATGAATTTTCTATCTATCTAACATACAATGCGGACTAAATTAGGTCCAGTTCAGTATTAACAACAGACGAGGTTGTCTGTTGTTGTGTTGAGTTTTACTTAAGACAACGAATAATGCACAGCACGCGCTAAAAATGACCATGCCTTAATTAGCTGCACACTTCTCAAACAATATCAAGAACAAAATGCCAGCGTTAGTTTCACAGTTTTCAAACAGAATATACACGGTGTTGCAACCCCAGCCGTAAAACCCGAAAGGGGGTGATTCTGTACGTGAAATAGAACAACTTTTGTTCTACGACTTTTTTATTTGAAGAAAAAAAAATTTTTTTTCTCCATACATTTTGAGAATAGGTATTTAAAGTTTGTATGGAAATATAAATTATTTTTTTTTCAAAACATTTTTTTTCTTCACAGAAGTTGTTTAGTTTCGCATATACAATAACCCCCTTATGTCAGTTAAAAATATTACGAGGGCAACTGCAACACCGTGTATAACACAACCGCATCCACTAACTGTCCAACTCCTGATCGCTCCACGTCTTCGCGATCAAATGTCCCGAGCCCAATTCCCACGTCGGCACGCCAAAGTGCATCTTCAGACAGGCCGAGCTGTTGTAGGAGCGGACCTCCTCTAGAATCTGCCTGTAGCTCTTGCCGAGCTTCACATTCTGCTGCAGGAACGAAGAGATGTCCACGCCGCAGGTGGCGTTCACTTCCCGGCGGCACATGGCGATGATGTCCAGCGGCAGCTTGCCGCTGGCGAACGCCGAGGCGGTTCTCGAGTCGAGAGGACCGCCGCTCTTTCGTTCGAGAATGTTGCCGCAGAGCTCGGTCATTATTTTGATAGCGTTCACGTCCGTCTCGAAGATTACGTCGCAGCATCCTGCGTGAACAGACTACGTTTCAAAACACCTATTTCATTATTAGCGTTCCGTATCTGTCGTACGGGACGCTATTACTAAGCCTACGCCGTCTGTCTGTCTGTCTGTCCGAAGACTGTATCTTTAGAACCGTAATAGGTAGCCCGTTGACATTTTCACAGAATATGTGTTATTATAGCCGATATAACAACAAATAATAAAAATAAGAAAAAGTAAAAAATTCACGGGGTCCCCATACAAGAAACTAAAAAGTGTATCTACCGAAAAGAGTATGAAGCATTTAAACTAATCCATAGATGGAGCGAGTAGCGCTGACCATGACATGGCGATACGGAACCCTCGGTGCGCGAGTTCGACTCGCACTTGGCCGGTTTTTTTAAATTGTTGATGTATTATTTTAATAAAAATGCCTGATCCCTACTTATATGTTCTTCTTGGAGATCTTTAATTATGGTCATTTGCTTCTCCGTGCGAAATTATACAATATTTCATAGTTCCTTTCTTGATTAAATCCTTACCTATAATAAAATCCAACGTCTGCTTTCTGTCTGAGTGTCTGAGTGTCTGAGTGTATGTCTGTCTGTCCGCTTATAACTCGAGAACCACTGAACCGATTTTAATAAAACAAAATTCTACGGATAGCCTGATTCTTCCCATCAACTATAGGCTACTTACTATCACGCTAAATGGCTTATGAGGTTAGCAGTGAAGTCAAATATGAGAGCGGGCGGAGCCGCGGGCACGGCTATGCTATTATAGAATTATTAACGTAAAGATAGCTTACAATTACAAATGTAATTAATAGAATACCCACAGTTAATTTTCCAACTTCAAACAAATTAGAAAATCACCTACATAAAAGAAATTTTTTATATGTGTCACTATTTACCTGCAAATATTTTTGTTTGTATGTTATATATACAGCTCAGTCGTACCTCTTTGTTATGCGCTTAAAAATATAAATATGAAAAAAAAAACATAGTTCTTTAAAAAAATTATGATTTTTATATAAACCACTTCATGGTCTTAAACTGCAAAGCTTGATTAAGGAATGTTATTGTAATGATGCCCTAAAAACAAATATAAAATTAAATAAAGATCATTATCAACACAAGTAGGGAGGCCATGACGCCGGTTTTGTCCATCGACGGAAAGCTAAACTTGGAATTTGCTAAATAAGGCTTTCGCCCACCTACTACGGTCCCACTATCTAGATCATAGCTTTATTCAACCGCTCAATGCCAGAGTATTGTGTAGATGACGGAATGACTTAGTATAATTACATGTGACACATAAATGTGTTGGTGTTGACACATTGGGCAGGCCTCATTAAATTAATTAGGTATACAGAATGTTTTATGGTACTTATGAGCCTATTTGGAGCAAAAAAGTTAGATGACATTTTGTTCTACGTGGAACTTTTTTTTCCATACTAAACTAAATAAAGACACTCCATTTAAGAAATGCCCCCGTGTGAATAGACCGATGAACATGTGCGGCCGTCGACAATGCACAGAGCGGAGCGGCAACGTCGCAATGTACCAAGCGTCGGGTCGGTCGCACTACCGTAGTATTTTACGCGCGAAAACTAATTTAATTAATAACTCCTTAATTAAGGAATATCTGACAAAACTTTACTGGGCCTTTTAGACTTCAAATTAGTCAAGGAATCACTGGTTTGCTTTATGTATGACCTATGGTTATAAAACACCCTGTATAAATTGTAGGGTTCTCTAAAGTAAAGCATTTTGAAAATATTCTTATTCTGGAACCTAATTCATGGGTCAACAGTTAAGACCTTAAAAATCAGCGAGAAGCTATAATAAAGCGAAAATATTTATATACCACACGCTGTATCCCGACAATCTGGGTAAGCAGAGTAATCGGTGTTGTGTGTGATGCAAATGCTCTTGTAAATTACAGCACAACACCGGACACCACATTTAGAAAAGTATTACGACAAGACAACTATCAAGCAGTAAGTAAGGCACGAAGACCCACCTAGTTACACGACTCGGTGTAAGGGCCGTGCCAAGGTGAGAGGTGGCTAGCCTGTCGCCCTTATGCACGGCATCTTGTCATTATCCCTTAGTCGCCTTTTATTACATGCACGGGGAGAGATGCAGTGGGGCTATTCTTTTTAAGTAGGTACCGGCCCCACACGGTACTGTTTTTTTTTTTTTTTTTTTTTTTTTTTTTTTTATGGAAACTGACACGGTTGGCTACATCACCTACAACATCCGTGATGTCAGCCCATAACACCGGATGAACTTGGTGCCACGTCAGTGCTTCCCTTCGGTCGTGTCGGCTACACTGAACTGGACGGAAAACACAAACTATTTACATAGCCGTTTCGACCGACCTTTCATTCAGTGCGGTGGTACCAAACCGGGCGGCTGTATAAGTTTGCTGCAGATGTAAAGTAGGTATGTTTGGGGCTCAGGTATAGTTAATGGCAGGTTTGATAGCAAATTGCTGGTAGTTATATCCTGTAGTTTAGGATGTTAGAAGAATATTAGTGAAAGAATTAGCCCGAGGAGATCAATACTTTTGGTGAAAAACAATTTTGAAAATTTAAATTTGCCGCCCCAACATAACCTTTTAGTATGGCTATTCCCTAGAGTGTTTTATATCCTGTAGTTTAGGATGTTAGAAGAATATTAGTGAAAGAATTAGCCCGACAAGATCAATTCTTTTCGAGAATTTTTTTTTTTAAACCCGACTTAACTTGTTGGTGTGGCTATTCCCTAGAGTGTTTTTATAAGCCGGACATATTATTTTATAAGACGGGGTGCAGCCCCCGTCCGCTGCTACAAAGCGCAGGCGCCCGTGTGAGCCGTAGCGGCTGAGGCTGGTCGACGAAGGTGACCAAAAAGCCGAAGCTGCGGAGGCGAGCATGGGTGCCTGCGCTTTGTTACGCAAGGACGGAGGGGCTGCACTTCCCACAGCGCCGGAGAAGAGGCAATCGTAATTAGCTGAGTTTTTTTATACGTCGCTCCCTTTTTGGAGGTACTTTGTATGCCCCCCCCCCCCCAAACGGCCCCCCTCCTCGGGGGGGGGGGGGGGGGGGTCATAAATCGATACACCAAGCTTCCACAGCCTACTATATAGAATCTATATAGAATCTAAACAGATTCAATACTTGAATTTACTAAGGTTCTACCTACTTATATATAGGTACACAGTATTGTGTCAATAGGTAGGTGGTGTACCCATATACCCACAGCATCTCTCCCCGTGCATGTCGTAAAAGGCGACCAAGGTATAATGGCAAGATGTCGTGTTAAAGGGCGACTGGTAGCCACCTCTCACCTTGGCACGGCCCTTCCACAGAGCCATGCCGCAGGTGGGGTCTCCGTGCCTTACTTGCTGCTTGATAAAGTTATCTTGTCCTAATATATACTTTGCAAAACGCGGTGGTCGGGGTTTTGCTTTAATTTACAAGAGTACCTGCAGCATAACACCGATTACTCTACTTAGCCCGATTTCCGGAATACAGCGTGTGTGTAGTGTGTACGTATGTGTATCTACAGCTAGCTAACTAGATCGCGTGTCTGCATAGTGGCGGCTCACTAGCGCGAGCGAGGCGCGACACTCACTATTGACATTGAGCTTGAGTTATAAATACTCGCGCGTGGACCGAACGCAGCACGGACCACTTTCTCGCCCGTGTCGCTTTGACAGCAACACTGTCTCACACCAAGAATTAGGTCGCAATGGTGCACCAACATACTGCATTTACCTTGAGCGCGATCAGCGCGGTTCGGCGCCAACGGGTCGTTCCGCCCCAGCAGCGCGGGCTGCAGCAGGCGCGGCCACAACACGGCGAAGCACCCGCCCACTATGAGGAGCACGAGCGCCGTCTTCCGCGGCGAAAGAGGCTCCGCCTCCGCCATTTCACTTCACTCGTTTTCGGTTCGTTCGAATTCGAAGTACCCGCAGCCACCCGTCGCGTGTGACCACCCGCGCCACGTACGAGCGCCGAACTCGAAGTCTGGCGCGCGAGCAACAAGGCGAAGGCTCGCGGTGCGGCTGATAAAAATAGGAAAATTCGTCGGGATCTCGCCGACGAAGCGAATCGAATCGACAAGGCTGCGCGCGCGGGGCGACCGCGAGGCGACAGTGATGCCATGCGGCGGATAAAATCCCGGACTGCCGGGAAATTATTTTGATTAAAAAAAGCTAGACAAAAAAAAAGGTAGACAAAGAGCTATCGATATTATAGGTAGGTAAGTAGGTAGTAGCTACATAATTTAGAAAATGAAGGACCCCTGAGAATGTTTAAGTCTTCATCATATTAGGTACCTAGGTATTTGCTTATTAGGTACGTATTGGCACGTCAGCGTCATTAGAATTTCAAATCTTAATTTATCACCAAGAGCGAGGAAAATCCAACGGGCGGTCGCCCCAGCGAAAGTGGGAGGGAGCGAGAGCGTTTAGTAAGGTAATAATTAGATTGATCGATTACGATAAACTATCGTAGTTTAGCTTATACGTAGCTGCAAGGTTCATCGTATAGCTTATAGTCTAAAGAATTGAATGATATTGAAAATATTGTGAACTTTACACTAATGGGAAAAAGTGGCCGCCAATATAATATGTGTGAAAACATTCGTTTTACCTATATAAATATAAAGGACAATCCTTGACATAATTTTTGAAACCTCAGGTCTACCTCTCGCCCATGTTGAGGGAATAGGTAGTATTGGAAATCCGCCCCCTGGTTTTTCTTATAAAAAAAAAACGGCATTATATCGAATCCGACCCCCTAATTATTTTGTTTCTCACATTTACCTACTTAAAATTTACCTTCACTTGCCAGAAAAAAAAGAAATCTTTTACCTACTTTAAAGAAAGAAAAAAAATAACACCTACAAAAACAAAATAGACGGACTAAGTATATAAAATATAAATTAATCATACCTCATCCATCCGTATATTGGGATCCTCCACCTCGACGTTCCATGTCTACCCTAAAATAACACACTGAAAGAATTAAGGTAAATTAAATTTACAATTTGGAAGGTAGTTGCAAAAATCACTTCACACATCATTTCTTTATCAGTTTTCGGTGCCTATGCAGCCGGCTTTTTACAAATTGCGTTAGGGCAGCACTAGAATGACAGCTCCCGTATTTCACCTCCCCTCACTTTACACCCCGTCGCATCCCGCATTTCGTCGTCCGAAAGTTTGCACGCTCCGCCGTTTGTCTTGGCCGAAGCGCAAGGCGCGGCAGATTTGAATTCGTCCGCGCTGATGATAAGCGATGGTTTAAGCTGGCTCGATGTGACACAGCCGCATACCAACATCAGTCAGCTATGCCGACATCTTGCCTTCTCAGCCACCGACAACGCGAGCTTGTCTAAACGAATGTTCTCGCGCGCGCGCCCTCGGCGAACTGACTACAGTTTTTTTCTTGGCGAACTCGTTCCACTGTGGGCCGTTCAAATATTGACACGGGTGGTTAGCGGGTCGGAGCGGTGCGCGATGGCGGCAAGCGGCAAGCGGCGGCGCCGCGCGGTGTCGCGACTGTATGGCACCGCGCGGAGGCGGTCTCGGCTATTAACCCGTCCCCACCTCACTGGAAGGACCGACGCGAACAGATGAATACTAATTAGACTCAGTACGTGGTATTATTCGTCGGCTGCACCTTTGGAAAAAATACCTACTCAAAATGGTAGGGCTCTTCATTTCGACATACCATGCCTACCTACTACATAGGTGACGACGGACGATGAACGCTGGACGGTGCGGTGATCTCGGGACCGGGACCACGGCATGCGGCCCAGCGGCGGGGGCGGCGGCGGCGGAGGCGGCGCGGCGCGGTGGAGGCGTTAGAATACAAAAAAATAGATCCATACCTACCTAACAGTTTGGTGGCGGCAAGGATTTCTACCTATTAGTGCTTGAAAATACTTAGGTAAAAAACGCAAAATGTTGGCGCGCGCGCTCCCGCACAAATTCGAATATCCCGCCACAATCGATCGATCCATCAATAATAGGTACCTTCCTAGATTTTACATAGGTATTCATAGACACGTAAGTACACCAATCGATGCGCAGGTACCTACACCAATGAATAAGGTGTGTTCTTAATCTTATTGCCTTCTATATGCATGCGCTTGTGTACATCTTGTGTATAGTGGCGTCACACTACCTACATTGATGTGAAGAACTAAACTGTGAAAACTGACAGGAGAATCAGCTTTGCGAAGTTTTCAGACTAATTCACAACTGCAAAATTAGTACGAACTCCGAACTGCAGGTCTATTCTTGTAAATTCTGACAGCGGACTCAGCGCTGATGTGGCGCTGAGAGCCAGTTTAGTAAGTGGCTCTCAGCGCCACAACAGCGCTGATTCCGCTGTCAGAATTTACAAGAATAGACCTGCTGATTAAAGCCGGCGCGGAGGCGGGCGACACAGCGGCGCGGGGGCGGCGGCGGCGCGGCACGGCGGCGGCGCGGAGCGGCGGGCGCGGCGGCGCGGGCGGGCCAGTCAGCGTGTATGCGTCCACTGCTGGACATAGCCTCTCCAATTAATTTTCCTCCAGTTCTCCCGGCCTTCAGCGGTACGGAACCATTGCTTTCCGCCGATGTACTTGATGTCGTCGTCCCACATGACCCACCAACTAAAACCACAGATTACTTAATAGTTACTACGCTAAAAATGCGATACTATGGATATTAAATGCAGAAGATTCGCTTGACGTTATCATATTCAAAAAAATAAGTTTAAAAACTAAAACCCGACTACTGAAAAATCACGCTCTAAAAAGTATGAAACAAGAAAAAATTCTCATCTGAAATTGTTATGTACAAACTATTCAATATTTTATCGTCTATTAAATAAACAACTCACACGTAATATATTTTAATGTATTTAATAAATATTCATAGTGTTGTTCAGAGGATAGCCGTGGTCGTATGCCACCTACCCTGGGCAAAGTGGCATACGACCACGGCTATCCTCTGAACAACACTATGAATATTTATTAAATACATTAAAATATATTACGTGTGAGTTGTTTATTTAATAGACGATAAAATATTGAATAGTTTGTACATAACAATTTCAGAGGAGAATTTTTTCTTGTTTCATACTTTTTAGAGCGTGATTTTTCAGTAGTCGGGTTTTAGTTTTTAAACTTATTTTTTATTTCAATTATTTTGGGGTTATAACTTCCTGATAAAGTATTTGCAGAGCCGTTTTACATGTTTTGTTTGTTTAGGTTTTATATAATTTTAACACTTGTACCATAGTCCATAAGGGCGAGCTGGGTTCAGGTAAACGATAAACCGTCCTGAAGAAAGTAAGTAACTGATAGCGAGGCCGAAGGCCGAGCTGCGTTCGGGAAGACTATAAACCTTCTCGAAGAAAGTAAGTAACAAAGGGCGAGGCCGAAGGCCGAGCTGCGTTCAGGAAGACGATAAACTTTCTCGAAGACAGTAAGTAACTATGGGCGAGGCCAAAGGCCGAGCTGCGTTCAGGAAGAGGATAAACCATCTTTAAGAAAGTAAGTAACTGAGGGCGAGGCCGAAGACCGAGCTGCGTTCGGGAAGACCATAAACCTTCTCGAAGAAAGTAAGTAACAAAGGGCGAGACCGAAGGCCGAGCTGCGTTCAGGAAGACGATAAACTTTCTCGAAGACAGTAAGTAACTATGGGCGAGGCCGAAGGCCGAGCTGCGTTCAGGAAGAGGATAAACCATCTTTAAGAAAGTAAGTAACAAAGGGCGAGGCCGAAGGCCGAGCTGCGTTCGGGAAGAATATAAACCTTCTCGAAGAAAGTAAGTAACAAAGGGCGAGGCCGAAGGCCGAGCTGCGTTCAGGAAGACGATAAACTTTCTCGAAGACAGTAAGTAACTATGGGCGAGGCCGAAGGCCGAGCTGCGTTCAGGAAGAGGATAAACCATCTTTAAGAAAGTAAGTAACAAAGGGCGAGGCCGAAGGCCGAGCTGCGTTCGGGAAGACTATAAACCTTCTCGAAGAAAGTAAGTAACAAAGGGCGAGGCTGAAGGCCGAGCTGCGATCAGGAAGACTATAAACCTTCCCGAAGAAAGTAAGTAACAAAGGGCGCGGCCGAAGGCCGAGCTTCGTTCAGGAAGACGATAAACTTTCTCGAAGACAGTAAGTAATTATGGGCGAGGCCGAAGGCCGAGCTGCGTTCAGGAAGAGGATAAACCATCTTTAAGAAAGTAAGTAATAAAGGGCGAGGCCGAAGGCCGAGCTGCGTTCGGGAAGACTATAAACCTTCTCGAAGAATAATATAGTCTTCCCGAACGCAGCTCGGCCTTCGGCCTCGCCCTCAGTTACTTACTTTCTTAAAGATGGTTTATCCTCTTCCTGAACGCAGCTCGGCCTTCGGCCTCGCCCTCTGTTACTTACTTTCTTCCAGAAAGTTTATCCTCTTCCTGAACGCAGCTCGGCCTTCGGCCTAGCCCTTTGTTACTTACTTTCTTAAAGATGGTTTATCCTCTTCCTGAACGCAGCTCGGCCTTCGGCCTCGCCCTCTGTTACTTACTTTCTTCCAGAAAGTTTATCCTCTTCCTGAACGCAGCTCGGCCTTCGGCCTCGCCCTTTGTTACTTACTTTCTTCGAGAAGGTTTATAGTCTTCCCGAACGCAGCTCGGCCTTCGGCCTCGCCCTCAGTTACTTACTTTATTAAAGATGGTTTATCCTCTTCCTGAACGCAGCTTGGCCTTTGGCCTCGCCCATAGTTACTTACTGTCTTCGAGAAAGTTTATCGTCTTCCTGAACGCAGTTCGGCCTTCGGCCTCGCCCTTTGTTACTTACTTTCTTCGAGAAGGTTTAGTCTTCCCGAACGCAGCTCGGCATTCGGCCTCGCCCTTTGTTACTTGCTTTCTTAAAGATGGTTTATCCTCTTCCTGAACGCAGCTCAGCCTTCGGCCTCGCCCATAGTTACTTACTGTCTTCGAGAAGGTTTATCGTCTTCCTGAACGCAGCTCGGCCTTCGGCCTCGCCCTCAGTTACTTACTTTCTTTGAGTAGGTTTATCGTCTTCCTGAATGCAACTCATTCAAAAACTTTCGCGTTTATAATATTAGTAGGATGTGTTTTGGGTAGGTTTGGAGTGAGGCCTGATTTTATTTTATTTAGAAATTATTCCCAATTATCGGGTCAGTCAGTCAGTCAGTCAGCGTGTAAGCGTCCACTGCTGGACATACGCCTCTCCAATTTTCCTCCAGTCCTCCCGGCCTTCAGCGGTACGGAACCACTGCTTTCCGCCGACGTACTTGATGTCGTCGTCCCACCTGGCGGGTGGTCTTCCCACACTCCGTTTTCCTGTCCACGGCCGCCAGTGTAGGACACGGTTACTCCAGCGGTCGTCGTCTCTTCGGCTGACGTGCCCAGCCCATTGCCACTTGAGCTTAGCCACCCGGTATCCAATATCGACTACTTTGGTGCGTCGGCGGATTGCCTCGTTACGCACCATATCACGTAGCGTTATTCCCAGCATGGCTCGCTCCATTGCTCGCTGGGCAACTTTCAACCTTTGGACAACACCGACCGTCAGCGTCCACGTTTCACACCCGTACGTCATAACCGGGAGGACACACTGGTCATATATACGGGTTTTTAAATTTTGCGGACTATGAGAAGGCGTTCGACTCAGTTGAAAAATGGGCTGTCGAAAACTCCCTCCTGAGGTGCAGAATCGACCACCGCTACATCGAGGTACTCCGAAATCTGTATCGGTCCGCGACGATGACTGTGAGGCTCCACGAAAATACCCAACCCATCCCCCTTAGTAAGGGCGTAAGGCAGGGGGATGTGATCTCACCCAAGCTCTTCACGAACGCATTAGAAGATGTGTTCAAGACGCTTGAGTGGGACAACATGGGTATCAACGTGAATGGAGATCTTCTCAGTCATCTGCGCTTCGCCGATGACATTGTCCTTCTGTCAAATTCCCGAGATCAGCTTCAGACCATGCTGGTAGACCTCTATACAGCGTCGATGAAGGTGGGTCTGAAGATGAACCGGGACAAAACCAAGGTCATGGCGACCGAGGTTATGACGGGAGGACAAATCGTTATTGACGGAGAAGTGATCGAACAGGTTGAAGAGTACGTATATCTCGGTCAAATTCTGCGGCTTGGTAGACAAGGTCTGCTAAAGGAGGTCGAGAGACGAATTCAACTGGGTTGGGCTGCCTTCGGAAAGTTAAAATTCGCCCTGAGGTCTGATCTTCCGCAAAATTATCGGGTACATGCAAGCAAATCCGAAAGCAACAGCTAACAATATATATATTTTTGAAATGTGCTAATTAAGCCCTTTCATTTGATACCCAACAGGGCATCATAATTTTTTTTTTATTTTTTATATCATGACTTTTTGTGATCTAGAGGGCGCCATAGTCAATTTTATGTAACGTCACATAGCCTATAACCAGCGGACAATCAAGACGCTTTCAACGATACCTCATTTGTAAAATTATGATAAGTAGTTTAGAAGTTATGAGGGAACAGATGAACATACATACATACATACATACATACATACATACATAGTTCTTGGTGCGAGGACTGGCGGAGTCAGTCCGGCGATCAGGTCCACTAGGTTGGGACTATATCGCCTTACATACATACATACATACATACATACATACATACCGGTCAAACACATAACCCTCCTTTTTGCTTCGCCGTAGTCGGGTAAAAATCTGGCAAATTATTGTAATAATACCTGATAATACCGACGTACTTGGATATTCAAACGTCTTTGAATATTCTCAAATTGCATTAATAGTAAGTTTACTTAAACAAATATTCTTGGACGAAATCCTATATACTTACCTTACGTGGATATGTAATTCATTCGTGCTACCCTCATCGTATCAAATTCATGTCAGTCAAACAGAACAGACAAAGTTGCTTTAAAATCCCGTACGAGTTTCACGTGTGAAGAGTGAAGACTACAATCTTTTGGAAACTGTAAAGTAGGTAGTAACCTACCTATGTACTTACTATGAGTAAGTACCTATTCCCAATACTTTCGCACATACATAATATAATATGAGAAAATGCTGCTCGTTTAGATGGAAATTCACGACAGAACATGGTCACAGATGAATATGATATAACTACTAGTTACACATGGTAGCGAGCTCAGTGGAAAAGCCGAGGGCAAACTTTGCCGAGGTTTCCAACATGTCGGTCGATATTCCGTGGTCTTGCTGGGTTATTTAATAATTAAATTTCAATTGGCCTGGGGCGACGACGACGAGACGGGGGCGGCGGCGGCGCGAGTGCGCCCAACGACGACGCGATGCACCTTCCTGGTAATGTCTGTATTTCGTACAAATCCCTGCGGGAGCGGGGCAGGTGTTTTCGTCTCTTTACCTTTAAATAAATAAAAAGAGCGACATCCTCTTCCGCGCGTGATAATTTTACTAACTCCCCCACCGAGTCCCGGCACCTCCACCCCAATAGTGTATAGGAAGTGCGCGATGCAGTTGACATAATGATAAGCCCTGTTGCTACCTGCTGCGCCTGCGCCTACCAGATTACATCCGCCAAGGTATAAGGTGGCCGACGGGTCTTGGCGTCGTCGTCGGCTTCTCTTGCGAGAGGTACGAGGTTCGAATCTTCGTCTACCAATGAGATCTTTCTGACGGAAGAATATACGTGCATACCTACACCTGCCTGATCGCCGTTCGGAACCGGTGTAAAACTGTAGGTCCCTTCCCCTGCCCCTTACTAGGTGGTAGGTTCAAATTGATACCACCGAACTGGATGTAAGATGGCCGCATAGCAGCCTCGGTTGTGTTCTCCTCTAGTCCAGTTTAGCCAGCATTTCAGGGAAGTCTCCGGTATGGCACCTAACTTCTAGGAGGTGATATTGGCTGGTCGGAGCATGTGCTTTGGCCCCTCCGACTCAGTGATACCGGATTACGTACATAAAAAAAGCCACCTTCAAGTAGGGACAGTACCTATGTATGACGTTTACATATACATTTTAATGGGATACCTGGCTATTTTGATATTCAGTCAGACAAATTTACAAAACCTAGGGAATATGTAGGGAAGGTAGGGAAGACGGAAGACCTAGGGAATAGGTAGATAGACTCGGCTGGTAGCAACGACATTCTACTTTCTGGACGGGCCCTCGTCATACATTTTACCGGTAGAAAGGTGCGATTGCAGTTCTTCTATAAATTGCCAATATTTAAAACAGCGTAAGTGCGCGAGCGCCTCATACATCACGTTACGTTTCCGCTCTGTGAACGTCGATAGAGTAAGACGGTTAAATGGCAATTTGATACGTATAAAGGAGAGACAACGATTGGAGAGGGTGCCGAATGCTCACCAATAGCGCGCCTCAATTCGGTGCGTTGTATGCCACTTCCCGATAATTTAATTCGTTGGCTGGTAGGTGCTCGATAATCTATTATTATTATTCTATTATATTGTTCCATAACGGCCATTAATGAATTCAAATCATGTATCGAACGCAGGCGCGCAGTCCGCCACGATGGATGAGCAATAATGGCGTCGCGTTGTTTTGGGCCCAACCGAACGACAGGAAGCTACATATTGGGAAGCGAATGCCTCAGCGACGTCCATTGCCTACGAAATGGCCACAACGTGGCGTGGCTACGATTTCCTGATGATAAAATCTAATGGGAAACGGACAGGGGAGGTCGGATGAATTGATCACCTCGTTCTGCATAAAGATTTGTCATGTATAATAGTTATTGGACTTTCTTTCGGTGGAGTTCAGTATATAAGTCGATGGTAGAGTTTGGATTTTAAAATGGCTGGGCAACGACAGAATTACATAATCTTATCTTTTTTATAAGGCCAAGCATAAGTACTGGGACAAGCTAGGACCAGCCAGTGCCATTGCCGAAACTGGAAGACCATGAATAGGTGACATGATATGAAGGGAAGCACTGACATGCATGGCACCTAGTTCACCCGGTGTTATAGGCTGACATCGCGGTTGTATTGTAGGTGATGTAGCCAACCGTGAAAATGTCCATAAAAAAAAATTTTAATTTAAAAAAAGGAACTTATCAAAAGTAATCTGATAAGGTTTAGGGGGCTAGAAAACATAAATGCCGAAAGACGATTTTGTATGGAGAAAGTTAACTTCCGTCTCGTCTTAAATCGCTGACTGGAAAAGATAACCGTTTTGTACCGTGTGGGGTCGGTACTTAAAAAGAATAGCCCCACTGCATCTCTCCCCGTCGCATGTCGTAAAAGTCGACTAAGGTATAAGAAAATTCGTCAGCCTCGGTAGCTCAGTGGCGCGGTTGGTTAGTCAACTGTTATTAAGCAACGCTGAGCGCGGTCAGTGATTGGATGGGTGACCGCTCGACCGTTGGAGGCTGACCGTGGTTCGGATTCCACGTTAAACTGTAGGTCCCTTCCCTTCTTACCTTACTAGGTGATAGGGTTTATCCCGGCCGGGTTGATACCACCGCACTGAACGAAACGTCGGTCGAAACGGCTATGTAAATAGTTCGTGTTTTCCGTCCAGTTTAGTGTAGCCGACATTAAATGAAGGGAAGCACTGACATGGCACCTAGTTCACCCTGTGTTATGGGCTGACATCACGGATGTTGTAGGTGATGTAGCCAACCGTGTCAGGTTCCATAAAAAAAAAAAAAAGATAAAAGTTAGGTAGATCACCATAAGAAGTAAAGGGCGCGCCCATGGTGAAATGCCCAAGAGGCGACGACGACGACGCGGCGTATGCATAACTGCGCGTACAATCACGTCACCTCCTCCGCCGCCGCCGCCGCGCCGCGCCGCCGCCGCGCCGCCGGCCCGCTCTGCCGCCGCACCGCCGCGCCGCCATTGTCCGCAAGAGGCTTCTTGGAATACATTTGAATGTATTGTCCCGCGATGATGTGTCACAAGAACTTCTCCTAATACCAAGTGCGAGAACCATATTATAACCCTTACCGACTGTACCGTGGTTTGGTGATCGGCTTCTCATATGCGAGAGGTCCGAGGTTCGAATCCGTTCGGCGTGTACCAATGAGTTTTTTCTGACGAAAAAAATTACGTTTATTACACCTGCTGCTTCACCGTTCGGAACCGGTGTCAAACTGTAGGTCCCTTTCCTTGCCCCTACTAGGTGGTAGGCTCAAATTGTAGCCGACTGGGTTGGTACCACCGTACTGGATGTAAGATGGCCGCATAGCAGCCTCGGCTGTGTTCTCCTCTAGTCCAGTATAGCCAGCAATCCAGGGAAGTCTCCGGTATAGCACCTACCCTCGCACCTACCTTCTCGGAGGTGGTTTTGGCTGGTAGGAGCATGCGCTTTGGCCCCTCCGACTCAGCCACCCATACCGGATTACATAAAAAAAAATACCACACGCTGTATCCCGACAATCGGGGTAAGCAGAGTAAACGGTGTTGTGCTGCAAGTAATCTTTTAAATTGCAGCACAACACCGACCGCCACGTTTAGCAATGTATTAGGACAAGTTAACTATCAAGCAGCAAGTAAGGCACAAAGATCCACCTGCTTGCTACATGAATCGTTTGAAGGACCACCGTGCCAAGGTGAGAGATGGCTAGCCTTTCGTCCTTTAGCGCGGCACCTAGTCCTAATAATATCCGTTCCTTATGGCTTACCTAAGGCTTCGTATCTAACCGATTAACTGATTCGTAAAAAAATGTCAAGAAATCAGAAAAGGAAATCAACAGAGGTTCATTTACATGAGAGCAAAATAAAAATAATATATCAAATAGGTATTCAGTATTATATTCTAAAATTCTACATTTATCTCGTACGGCGAATTTAGTCTCGAGATTCAGAGGGGCTACGTAGTACAGGTAGGTGTGTACAGTCCCCGGCGGCAAATAAGATGCGTGTCGAGCTTCAGTGACAATCCGATTGTAGAGCGTCGTCCCTGTCGCACAGAGACGTTGAAAAGTTAGTGCGACAGGGACGGCGCTCTATATGAAAATATAGACGTAGAAACGCTTTTTCCCGTTTCGTCACTGAAACATCTTTACTGCTCTAATACAAAATACACTGCAACGAAGTGACGTCGAAATTTCACAAGCAAACTCAAGCAAGGTCCCTCTCCTTAGCGCATATTAGCATCAGCAATGTATACAGTTCAACTACTTTATATTTGCAGGAATCTATTCCTTAAGGTGATGTCAGACCGCGTCTGACTCGAATTTCAAGAAGTGTACCGCCAATATTACTTACCTGACAGATTCAGTTTTAATATAATACAAGCTGTGCCCGCGGCTCCGCCCGCTCTCATATTTCACCTCACTGCTAACCTCATAAGCCATTTAGCGTGATAGTAAGTAGCCTATAGTTGATGGGAAGAATCAAGCTATCCGTAGAATTTTGTTTTATTAAAATCGGTTCAGTGGTTCTCGAGTTATAAGCGGACAGACAGACATACACTCAGACACTCAGACACTCAGACAGAAAGCAGACGTTGGATTTTATTATAGGTAAGGAAGGATGTAAAACTTCATCTATCAGCGCCGATCGATAGCTTTTATGAAAACACGATTTGATTAACTTCGCTCGATAGAAAAAAATCATGAGCATGCCTCTGAATTAGTTATAAAAAAAAATCAAGGCTTTGGAAAACATATATATTATTTGTTGAGTATATATCTAAATCCGTAGCTTTTTACTTTTTTGTTTCGATCCGTAGTTTTGGAATAAAAAATAAAAACCTAATTTTTGATTGATTAATTGTGTTGCATCCTACTCCAACCAGCGAAAGCGGCGCGGCGCGCGGGGCGCCTTGAAAGAGGAATACGGGTGAATACGGGTTGACTGACAGGGCCTTAAATGCGCAGACAATTCACCAAAATGTAGGTGCCAATTTAAAATGGATGCAGTTTACATACAACCAATATTCAAACTAATGCGCTAGTCACGTTGAAATGTACGCGACATGAGCACTGGAAAACCGATATGTAGGTGTACAATGTGATGTGATTCCGTTATTGCCAAAATTAGGTGGACATAAGGAGTAAGATTCTAAATATTAGGTTAAAATGACGTTCAGTGGTTCAGTGGCCGAATGGTCTCGGCGTCGGTTTCTCTTGCGAGAGGTCCGACGTTAGAATCCGGTCGGCGTAATGAGTTTTTTTTTTTCAGACGGAAAAATTACTTGCATCCTCTGCCACAGAATAGAAAAGAGCCTCTGCTTCACAGTTCGGACGGTCCCTTCCCCTTACTTACATAGGTGGTATGGTAAGTTCAAATTGTAGCCGACTGGGTTGATACCGCCGTACAGGATGTAAGATAAACAGCCTCGGCTGTGTTCTCCTCTAGTGCAGTATAGCCAGCAGTCCAAAGAAAAGTATCCGATATGGCACCTACCTTCTCGGAGGTGATTTGGCTGGTCGGAGCATGTGCTTTGGCCCCTCTGACTTAATCACCAATACCGGTTACATAAAAAAAAGTAAAAATTACTGTTTACCTAAGTACCTACCTTCTTACTTTTAAGTTTTAACCCATAGTCTTTTCTATTCTGTGCCCATAGGCAGGTATAAAATGCCCATGGGTTCAAAAAGGATACCTATCGTGATTTAAACATCAGGATTCAGGACGATACATGTGTCAGAAAACATTGCTGAAACCGCAGCAGCTGAAACATTGAGAACAGTGTAGAAAATCTGTACTTAAAAAGAATAGCCCCAATGCATCTCTCCCCGTGCGTGTCGTAAAATACGACTAAGGGATAAGGACAAGAAGCCGTGTTAAAGGGCGACAGGCTGACCACCTTTCACCTTGGCACTGTCCTTCCATCGAGTCATGCAGCAGGTGGGTCTCCGTGCCTTAGTTGCTGCTTGTCCTAACCTAATACAATGCTAACTTTGGTAGTCGGTGTTGTGCTGTAATTTACAAGAGTACTTGCAGCACAACACCGATTACTCTCATTGGCGTATATAGAGGGGGGGCCGGGTGGGCACGACCCACCCCAGAAGTGTCTGGTGCCCACCCCAGGATGTTGGGTTGCCAACCCAAAATTCTAGGGTGGACACTTAAATAATTTCACACAAAAACACTTAAATAATCTACAGCTGAGGAATCAACATATAATTTTATTCCATTTCCATCCAGGTAATAAAAATAAACACTTTAAAAAAATGTTTTTGTTTAATTTTATTTAGGTAAAGAAACTTTCCGAAATCAATGGTCGAAATACGGCTCAACACTTCAAGTTCAAATTACCTACTTCTATTGCGTAGGTACATCGGGTTTCGGCTTCATCGGCCATCGCTTTTCAGGGGCCAGGCCCACCCTGGAAAATAATCCTAGATACGCCAATGATTACTCTGCTTACCCCGATTGTCGTGATGCAGCGTGTGGTATGTGCGAGTAATTATTTTTATTTTTTCTAGAAGAAATTAATTGAAAAACGTCGAAGACACCGAACTTTATGGTTTAAGAAGACTGGCTCAATGTAGAAAAGAATACATTACATAACGCACGTTTGTGTCAGAGTTTGGCCAATCATGGTGGCACGAGGTCACCATGATTGGCCAACTGTTGGCCATGCTGAAACAATAGAAAAGTACGCCATAACCGCCCACGCAGACGACCAAATTCGTCGGCATTTCGTCGAATTGCTGACATTAATATCTCGGTTTGGTCAACGAGATGCATTGTCTACATAATCAACTGCTTAGTTGTAATAGCACAGGTTAAATTAATAGTCGAACACCTGCTCGCAGCTCCGTTCGCGTTAAAGCTGCATACAAGGGAAATTCCGATCTTTCTGAGACATGTAGCTAGGCACACGCTGTATTCCGATTCCACGTAAAACTGTGTAGGTCCCTCAAAGATATATTACGGACTAGATAAATCACTCGGCCAACTAACATGTTCCACCGAGTTGCGGTTCACGAACCTCAAGTCTCTTAGTCGAGCGCGAGGGGCCGCAGCGCGCGCGAGGGGCCGCAGCGCGCAGTCGTCGCCTGCCTGCTGCGATTTATCGATGCGAAGGTGCGATGGCGAATCTGGAGATGAAATGTTAGAATGAAAAGACAATACGCACACCGACGCACGAGTGCGATCGCTCTCCCTACACGTCTCCCACACGCTTCCCGCCCCGCGCGCTTCCGCTCGACTCTGCGCTCTGCCTCCCTTACCCCATACCTCAGCCGCTGGAACACCGCTTCTCTGTATATTTCCTCGGAGCGATGAATCTATATAATATTTCATCAAAGAGGTCCCTTCCGTCTGTGCTTCTTACCTTACTAGGTGGTAGAGTTTATCCCGCCCGGGTTGGTACCACCGCACTGAATGAAACGTCGCTCGAAACGGCTATGTAAATAGTTCGTGTTTTCCGTCCCAGTTCGGTGTAGCCGACATGAAATGAAGGGAAGCACTGACATGGCACCTAGTTCACCCGGCGTTATGGGCTGACACCACGGATGTCGTAGGTGATGTAGCCAACCGTGCCAGTTTCCATAAAAAAAATACAATCTTTCTAAGGTACCTAGTCGAGTAAAATTAGAATTATGCTAAAATAATTGTGAATTTTCGCTTTGGCTCCATTGATGTTTGGCTCACAATAATACGAAGGATTATAAATTTTACTAGTAAAATTATTATTTTACTGATCTTAGGCCCACTTGCACCAACACGAATTTAACGATATAAACCAGTTTAACTCGTTAAGCTAGGTACCCGTTGACTGTGGGAACCGCGTTTAAATCCATAACTCGCTACTTAACTACTCTAAATTCGTGTTGGCGCAATTGGGCCTTATGCTTAAACTTATTACTGCGACCTATTCTCCTTGCTGCGACCTAATATACTACTTATACCTACACAACTTCAAGATGTTACTGGTTGTAGTGTAGCTGGCTCAACATGCTAATCACGATTCACGATTGTCGCCCGTCGCTGCCTCCGATGTCCCGCAGAGCTATGTACCTACATACTTCACTTACCTACATATGTACATGGCACCGTTACGAGACATGATCGGCGAATAATAACGAGGCACGCACGTAGGTGGATATTTTACGTACCTAAATAAGGTATAGTAAGCTATGGAATACAGAAAGGGTGCGTGCGAATGTAAAGAATAGCCCCACTGCATCTCTCCCCGTGCGCGCCGTTAGAGGCGACTCGCGCTTCACTCGCGTCGCGTGCGTGCGTCGTCGCGCGCGAGTAGCACCGTCACTATTCCCATATCAAATCGAAATTCACTAAAGTCCCGAAAATGCTTGCGGTCCCGGTACAGATCGTTTATCAAAATCGTTCCTTTGTCGCACTCGCACCCGTTTGTCAGCATCGGTAGCTCAGTGGTGCGGTCGGTCGACTGTTGTTAAGCACACCTGGGCGCGGACAGTACTTGGATGGGTGACCGTTGGAGGCAGACCGTGGTTCGGATTCCAAGTAAAACTGTAGGTCCCTTCCCCTCTTACCCTACTAGGTGGTCGGGTTATCACGCCCGGGTTGATACAATCGCACTGAAATTAAACGTCGGTCGAAACGGCTATGTAAATACTTAGTTCGTGTTTTCCGTACACGTACGTACGTAGGGAAGCACTGACATGGCACCTAGATCACCCGGTGCTATGGGCTGATATCACGGATGTTTTATGTGAGATGAGACAACCGCGTCAGTTGCCATAAAAAACCGTTAGGGTGCGCGAAACCATCTTCCGGCGAGTGTCTCCCGAATCCTTTAAACTGCTGGTTTGGAAACGTCGTTGTCGTCGTATCAGTATGCTAGCTAGACAGTCCAGCAAGAGTCCGCAAATCTGCTGGCATGGCATCTAACTGAGCGTGGTTTCGCGAATCGACTGCACGATAGATCCCAAGGCACAGCCACCCATGCTGGTTAAAAAACATTCACGCTTAAGAGCAGCCAGATGTTAAGGGGGGGGGGGGGGGACTAGGCAATACATATTATACTAACTATAGCCATATTTCAATAGATATAACTATAATTCATATGCTTATAGTTAGGTAAATATTTACGGTATAATGTGTGATAGATTACGTGGGCTGTTCCGAAAATTGTTAGCCACAGAATAAATACAATTTTTTTTTCCTGAAACTATTTTGATTTGACGGCTAATTTAAATACAAATCTCCTTGATGAAAATTATTGGCCACCTATGTGTAGTTCTTTTTTTAAATATTTTTAACGGTTATTCGTCACTCATATTTTATTTGCAACAATGGACGTCTCGCGAGAAGCTTTTCGTGTTATGATTTTCTATGCTTATAAACTAGGGTTAACCTTCAAGGAATCTCACGAAAATTTGCAAGCTGCTTTTGGGGAGTCTGCTCCTGCGTTAGCAATAGTTACTTATTGGTTTCGTGAATTTAAACGAGGTCGAGAGAACCTAAACCATGACCCCAGACAGACCCGGCCGACCATGAACTGCAGTCACTCATGAAAACGTCATCAGGGTACAGTGGCTATTGCGGGAGAATAGACGCATTACACATCGGCAGATTCAGGCTGAACTGAAGATTGGTATTGCGAAGTTTGTCTGCCTCAAGCTTTCGGGGAGTTGAATAGCGAGCGCCCAAGGAGCGGCGTCCGTGGCATTCTTTTTCACCAAGATAAGGCGCCCGCTCACACACCGGTAGAATCATGGACTATTTGATAAATTCGGGGGTACAAAGGTTATCCCATCCTCCGTACAGCTCAGATTTAGCTCCATGCGATTTTTTTTTATTTCCCACGGTAAAAAAAATGCTTCGCGGGCGAAAATTCAACACTGCAGACGAGGCCGTCGAAGAATTTCGGCGGTTATTTTTCGACGTTACGCAAGATACGTTTTTTAAATGTTTTGAAACCTGGTTCACCCGAATGCATAAGTGCATAGGGATTGGAGGGAAATATTTTGAAAAGCTGTAAATAATTTTTTTTCATATTCTAACTATTTTTCATTTCACTAACAATTTTCGGAACAGCCTATGTATATTAATATAACCTTGTAAATTCTCTGAAAAATAAGTGGGTGAAAAGTGGTAAAAACGTTCGAAAATGCATTTGCTATTAAAATCTACCCTCGTTACAAATACGTCCATACAAAAAACGCTCGCGCACGGCAAGGGCCCAAAATTTAGAATGTTCAAAGATAGTTCTGTGAAAAACCATTTATTATTAAGTCACGTGATAATTTTTCGGTTTGTTCGGTGAATGGCAGATTCGGGAAAGAGAACACGATAGGAATTGAAACAATATCTAATACTTAATACATTTTATTGCGGCAACAAAATACACTCACAGAGGTTGACTCATTCGTACTACAAGCATCCCCAGCTCTATTCCTACGGATGCAAACATTCAACATTACAACAAAATATAACAAATTGAAATGGCAAGGACATCAATTGGCATATTTTGGCCTTTTAAAGGAATGATACAACTTTTTGTAAATATTAACACACTGCTCGACCGGCTCCCATACTAACACAGAAGTAACTTCAAAACCAATTGGCTAAGTGTCAACATTTTAAATTTAACCAAAATCTAAAGCTGCGTATCCACTAGAGGCAGGCTCGGGGCGAGGCAGCCGCTCGACCCGAGGCCGCACAAGTGGAGACGCTGCCTCAACCTGAGGCACGCCGCGCCATGAGGCAAATTCGTCGCCTCGGGCCGAGCCATATTTTGTCGGTTTTTTGCCGCGCTCAAAGGAGCTTCAGTCCGAGACGTGCACTTGGTCCACGCCTCACCTTGATCCGCAACGTGCCTCGAGACTATGCCAGCCGCCTCAGTTCGCTTCAAGTCGAGGCTGCTCGGCCTGAGGCTGCTCTAATGGATACGCAGTTTAACTTTAATATTGTAAACGCGAAAGTATGGATGTTTGTTTGTTCCACGTTCACGCCTAAACGGCTGAACGGATTTGGATGAAATTTGGTAGGTAGATGCATCAAGCACTGAATTAACATATAGGCTAATTTTTATCCCGAAAAAATGCATGGTTTCTGTAGCATATCTATTATTGCATAGAAATTATTTAACTAAAATTATTGTATGGTATGCGGCCGGTACTTATAAAGAATAGCCCCACTGCATCTCTCCCCGTGCATGTCGTAAAAGGCGACTAAGGAATAAATAAGGACTCGATGCCGTGCTAAAGGGCGACAGTCCGTCCAGACAGAATGTCCATGGGCGTCGTTAGACTTACGAGTGAATCAGCGCCACATGTAGGTAGGGATATCAAGAATTTTTTTTTTTACTCTTGTATATCACTCATGCCAAAATGGTTTAGATGTATCGTTCAATTACATTAATTAGTATGGGAAGACGAGGCGTAGTGTATGATCTTAATAAATCAAGAGACATGTTGTTTTTCACCAAACACTACTTGTGTTCATCCGAAGCCATACATAAAATATTTATAATTCTTTTCTAAGGCATTTCTGCAAAATAAATGTTAACAAATTATAATTACTTAATCGTGATTCATTAAAATTAAAATTCATTAATTTCCATTTTCAATGTTCATTAATTAAAAATTAAATTTCATTCTAACAAGATACCTAATTACGTACGTTCATAATAGTTAGTACGGAAGTCTAAAGAAATTAATACATTTATTTTGAAGTACCCACTTCACTGACATTCATACGTATTTGAAAACGTCATTATTTTACTTTATGAGTATGAGAGATGCACATATTTATTGAGTGTTACCATTAGATAATGTTGCCATAATGTTGAATAAAATATTTTGCGCAAGCATATTTAATTCGGTGGAAGGTAAGGGGGTTAAAGTGAGATAGAGATAGTCGTTTGTCATTCAGTGATCGGAAAAAGCGGCGCTAATTAACGTACAGTGGAAGAACATAGACAAAATAAACCCTAACAATGGAGACTTCCTTAGTCCTTCTAAAATGAAGTTATATTTTTTTAACAGCCCTTTTTTTTAATTTCCCACTGATTTGCAGACCTTTCCCGATGATATGGGAAGTGATATGATATATGATACTTCCCATATCATTGGGAAAGGTCTGTGCAAATCAGTGGGATATTAAAAAAAAAGGGCTGTTAAAAATATAACTTCATTTTATAAGGACTAAGGAAGTCTCCATTGTTAGGGTTTATTTTGTCTATGTTCTTCCACTGTAGGTAAATTAGCGCCGCTTTTTCCGATCACCATTAAGCATTGCAATTATGTTGCTTTTATGATTTTTTTAAATCTAAATAAATAATTTACATACTAGAAAACTCTATGATAAAATTATGAATGATTTAAATAAAACTGCTAATTATATGGCTGCATATACTACAAGCTATAGCACGGCTTGTGTTATAATAAAAATTAATAAAATAAAACTAAATCTTACTTCGTTTCGTCACTTAGTTCGTTTAAGTAAAAATACAAAATTGGACTCTTTATAATTGATAGAATAATAAAAATAGTTTTAATTAAGATTTTACAGTAAGAATGTAAGTAAACAAATTTATTGAAATTTATAATAAAGTTTCAATGTAAATTTTGAACATTTTAACGATATTTTGGAGGATGTTTAGAGTAACACGGAATTACCAACTCAAAAACTAATATTTTCACTTCTGTACATGCAATTAAGGCACCTGGAACAATATTGTGAAATGATGACGTTTAACTATTTTTTCATATTCGGTGATGCACAAATACGTATCAATATTAACTTACGTAATCACAGCCTTCATCGATATGAGTAAATATTAATATGGAACAAAAACCTGCCATTTCATATCAGAGTAACTTAAAATATTCTATTTTCAACTATAACTTTCGAAGTTACATTTAGAAAACAATCAATTGAAATATGTTATAACTATACACAGCAATAATAACAGGTGTTTTTAACAGTTCATTTTGTATAGGTATATTATACTCACACATAAGGGAATGACAATGATCATAAGACAACATTTAGACACATTTAGCCCAGAGTCTTTCTAAAATTAAATTACATAACACCTTGGCAAAATGTCTCAAAAAGACAAAAAAAAAAACAAAACAAAAACAAAAATATTTTATAGGTAATTGATACTTACCTATTTTGTAAATAGAACTTAAATTAAATACGTAACACCTCACGGCTAACTATTGGACAACAATCTGAGACTCAACATAGCGTTGAGAATCAGTTGATTGTGATTGGTGAACCTCATAAGTGCTTGCGTTGCAGCAGAACTGTAGGTCGGCACTCTGAATGACATTCTGCGACAGGTATTTGGCGCGGCTGATATACCGTCAATCTTGGAGCCCTTTCTCAGCGGCGATGACGGTGAGCGCCCAGACAGGACGACCTCGACGCCGTGGTCGCGGCGTGAGGCGCTCTCGTGGGACGCCACCGTCAATCTTGGAGCCCTGTCTCAGCGGGGATGACGGTGAGTGCCCAGACAGGACGACCTCGACGCCGTGGTCGCGGCGTGAGGCGTTCTCGTGGGACGCCACCGTCAATCTTGGAGCCCTGTCTCAGCGGGGATGACGGTGAGCGCCCAGACGGGACGACCTCGACGCCGTGGTCGCAGCGTGAGGCGCTCGTCTGGGACGCCACCGTCAATCTTGGAGCCCTGTCTCAGCGGGGATGACGGTGAGCGCACAGACAGGACGACCTCGACGCCGTGGTCGCGGCGTGAGGCGCTCTCGTGGGACGCCACCGTCAATCTTTGAGCCCTGTCTCAGCGGGGATGACGGTGAGCGCCCAGACGGGACGACCTCGACGCCGTGGTCGCAGCGTGAGGCGCTCGTCTGGGACGCAACCGTCAATCTTGGAGCCCTGTCTCAGCGGGGATGACGGTGAGCGCCCAGACGGGACGACCTCGACGCCGTGGTCGCAGCGTGAGGCGCTCGTCTGGGACGCCACCGTCAATCTTGGAGCCCTGTCTCAGCGGGGATGACGGTGAGCGCCCAAACGTCCCGCTTGGTCGGGGGACCGACCTTCGCGCAAAACCCATCGATCTTCATCTACCCTAGCCAGCCTATGTCCTCCGTGAAGGCCACAAGACGACCGGGGTGTCTGCAGAGATGGCGGTGAGTCAACCCGAGTCGCGGCAGTCTCCCGAGAGGTCCATTAGTTTTTTACGAGGTTTCATATGTTTTGTTTTAGTTACTTTGTTTTAGTATATAGTTCAATTCAATTGTTTATCTAGACAATTTGTTATCTTGATGTGTACATAATTATACAATGTAAAATATGAAGTTACATTAATATGTGAGTCCCTAAATCTTGTGCTATGCACCACTTGCTCATACATATCCATATCCATATACATTGGTGGTGAATTAAAATAAATTCACTAGGAAAAACTTTACTTTTGGCTTATAACAGCAACATATTTATTATGATAAAAACATTTATGGTATGCGAGGTTATTATTTTGATTTATTTAATTTAAACCGGTCCCACACACGTGCTGAGGATGTTGAAATGTTTAAATGCATGCATTCATTGCTCTATCATTAGTTCGGCTGGTCAGTGGATTCTGTAGTAATCGCAATCCGAGAAAATCAAAGGATTGTGTATTTTTTGTATATTGTATATTGTTTAATAAGCATTCATTAGACGGCATGACTGTACTCGAATTTGTCACAATTTCGACTTTAAAGCGAGCGAAGTCGTTCTCCATAAACTCGTTTATATTATCCGAGGCAAATCAGAAAGCACGAGACAGAACCTTGTCACACTCATCACACTAATATGTTCCGAGACGAAACGGCGTCAAAATTAAGTTGTCCTTTGTGTAACATGTAACCGAAAAACTTAATTAATTAATTTATTATTATGGAGGCGCGTGGGCCGATGTTAACCCACCTATTAAAGGAAATACACATATGTCGCACAAAGCTGTGTAACTTTTTACAGGAATTAACAGTTTAGTTAGCGGATAGTTTGACAGTTAAAACATGTGAATGAAGGTTCTGGTGCCATCTGATCTGTCGCGGGTAATACACATTGGTGATGAGTCCAAATGTTCGTGTACGTACAGTATGTGTGGAACCGTTGTGAGAATCTTTGCGGCGCATGTGTGGGACCACAGTAAACCCATAGAGCTAATTAAAAATAAGAATATTAAATACCTACCTACCTTAGCTATATAATTCAGTACCTACAATGATTTTCTCATCGCTTGCTAGGTTTGCCTATATGCACCACACTGGCATACCCAAGGTATGTACCTACCTATACTAGTATAGAACGTTTTGTGGCATTAAGCTCGCCTGCTGTAGCATTTTAACATATTAAAGTGTAGAATAAATATGTTAAAGGTACTTTTAGTACCTATCATGTGGAATTTAACATGTCAAATCACATTTAAGGTTAGGTTAACCAATACAAAAAAAAACCTCTTCTTCTCCGATTGTCAGTGGTTTTTCCATTTACATTTAAAATAATTTTACACACTTTCAGTGTATCACTGCATGTATTTTAACTTAAATTAAATTATATAACCACATACTCCAAGTTTTTTTATAAAACCTGACACGGTTGGCTACATCACCTACCACAACGGTAATGTCAGCCCTTAACGCTGTGAACTAGGTGCCAAGTCAGTGCTTCCTTTTTTTTCGGGTTACACTGAACTGGACAGAAAACACGAACTATTTCATATCCGTTTCGATCGACCCAGAGTGGGCTACCAATTGAGACAGGTTAAACCCTATCCACCCACACCGTGTGGGGCCGGTACTGTAGAGTGTGGACCGGTAAAAGAATAGCCCCACTGCATCTCTCCCCGTGTATGTCGTAAAAGGCGACTAAGGGATATGACCCTCTTCTTATATTACTAGGTGGTTAGGGTTTAACCCGCCCGGGTTGGTACCACCGCACTGAATGAAAGGTCGGTCGAAACGGCTATGTAAATAGTTTGTGTTTTCCGTCCAGTGCAGTGTAGTCGGCACGACCGAAGGGAAGCACTGACGAGGCACCAAGTTCACCCGGTGTTATGGGCTGACATCACGGATGTTGTAGGTGATGTAGCCAACCGTGTCAGTTTCCATAAAATTAAAAAAAACCTAGTAAGATAAGGGAGCAAAGAAGTACGGGGAGAACACATTTATACAAATCCTTTGGAAGCAGCACAGTGCTCCATGTCAAGGACATCTTAAGATTCGCGGAATCGGAGGATAATCCTCCTACCCGCAATTGGCCCTTAGAGGATTATGTTCCTTAGAAGATATAGATATAAATCTGAAAAATTTGCGATGACTAAAATGATAGCTGCCAAAATCCATCAAATATTGCTCATTTCATTACTATAAATAATGTTGACCAAATTATTGTCAATTTATTGATTTAGTGTTTTGCACAGCATAGCTAATGTGAGAACGTGTCTGTAGGAATAAATATTGATTTTCAATAATCATTATTCGAGACACTATGACAGCATTCTAATCATCCTAAGTTAAGAGTTAACTGTAAACCCAAGCGCTTCAAGTCTTTCCCAGAAAAAAATATGACTAAGGTAATACCATTCTGAATACTGCAAAAATAAACGTATTTCAGAAAACTTGAGATCAATTTTGAAAATATCTTGTTTAAAGACATAAAATAATGCAGGGAATCCAATGAAGGTACTTACACATCTGGGCAGCATTTTGACAAAATTTTGGACAGAGCCCCGCCAAGGTCCTTTTCACTTTAGCAGACATATTTCACACTCTCACGCTCTATACAAACTAACCATCCAAGCTCACCATTCACTTGAACACTAGTCTAAGCCTAACGCCTTGAGCGACATTTCTAGGAAGGGTGAAACGGTGGCACCTCTCCACCTCACGTTAAGTGCCTTACAGTATCCATGAACAATTATTGGCACATCTCCTTGACGAGTGCCACATCAATTCTATACTGTAAGCTGCTCTAATGATGTCCATGGGGGTCGGATACTGAGTAGTTCGACTTACTTCTGGAAGGGGTATGCAAAAAAATAGGTATGAATTTAGAAAACTCTTTGATATTGCAGCCTGATTAGCCCAGCTATGTTTTACGGTACTCACTCTACTCACTCATACACATAGGTCATTCCAGAGTAAATATATTTCCAAAACGAGTGTTTTGGAAATGTTTGCAATCTAGAATGGCATAGCGATTACCTTAAAAGCTGGGCTACCAGGCTGCAGTCTTAAAGAGGGATTTTTCAATATTTCATTGACTTTTTGTATATATATTGATTTGCTGTTATACACACTTCCAGAAAGAAGACGAACGGGCCAGTATCCGAATGTCATAAGGACATTTGGTCGCGCAATATGTCGGCCAAGAGCAAAGCCACTGGCGGCGTAGCGCCGACGTTACATCTAACAGGCAACGATCAAACTAGCAGTTTAGTCCAACTTCTCTTTTTGTTTATATTGGTCGCTTATTTGGACGACAAGCGCCTGCGCATCAGGCGTCACACGTCATCAACTCACCAGCGACCGCCCGCAGCAGTCGCCGATGACGACCCTAGTTCAGACTGTATAGATATGCAAATGCGCGCTCCAAGCGGTCACTGTCGTCCACGGTGGGAAGCGCTGCACCAGCTGTCGCGTGTACTCGTCCATCTTGTGTTCGCCGAATAGGTAGTATCCGGTTACGCTGACGTCGAGCCAGGACGGCGGCGATGACGAGAAGTTGTGCTGCGAGAGAGGCATTGTTTTGAATTACGCTTTGTGGGTACAACACCATCTATTGGCGATGCCGAGTAAAGCGGCGGCTACCAACATACTCGTAATTGCGCAAGAAAGTTGAAAACTAGTTTTTACTACAACTAGCTTTAACTTACTAGATTTTAATTAGGTTTGCTACAGTAGAGGGGTTTTTTTTATTGGTGATCAACTGAAAGGACTTATTTTTGTGATATTAAATGTGTGTTAGATCTACGATCATGCTAGTTGACTAGGTGCAATATTGTATATATAATTATAAGAATGTATAATGGTTACATGTATTTATGTATAATTTGTCCATATAAGTTATGCATTTATATTTCACAATATCATTCTTTCTTTAGTACTGCAATGTCTGTGTTTGTAAAGAATGACGCAAAACCTTTTTTGGCCCTTTTACTTATTGATAAAGAATAAAGTATATTTTCATGTTCATTACTATAAAAATCATTTCCGACTGCTGACTCTGAGGGATTCGTTTGTAGACGAAGTAGTGACACACACATCAGTGTCGTAGGGTGAAAATATAGAACAGTTTTCCGGTGACTGTTGGACTTATAACCTGAGGATCTTCAAAAGGCGCGACAATAAATTAGATGACGACCTTTTTGTCCGCCTTGTAGCCAGTATGGCGCCTCTCTGAGCGTGGTTTCGCTGTTTCTGATCTTCCATTAAAGTTTTGGGCACAGACACCCGAGTCAGCTGTCTAACAACAGCAACGCATAACACCAACCTTGATGTCGACATGGAAGATCCACGGCGCAGTTCTCGTGTGAGCGTCGGCCGTGTATATAAAGTGCGTGTATCTGCGTCCCCACATCGGCCCGTCCAGCGGCGGAGTCCCCGTGAGACTCACGTGAGTGACCCGTGCGTTCTCCACCGGAGAGAGCACAATGCCGACGTGGTTCGGACCTGCAGGCAGAGTTACGCTTGCTAAGTTTTATAGCCTTGAGCATTTTCAAGTCAACTAGTTCACAATAGGGGTACTTTATGGACGAAATTCGTAGACCCTTAAGGCCCCCGCGCATTAGGCAGTCCGGCTGCGAAAGCCAGGCTGCCGCAGACGACATTTTGATCAGCTAGTTTTAAGCAGGCAGCCGACGGCCTTTCGTGACCGTTGAGTTGAGCGTGATGGACGTCGAAGATGAAGATACGTCTGACTGCTGCTACAAGTATGTGGAGATTGTCTCGTTCTGCCATGCAATTGTGGAATCAATATATACTCTAAGGGCTTTCGCAGCCGGGAACTCTGGGCTGCCTAGTGTGTGTGGGCTCCAAGTCGGATTGGCTGACTAAGGCCTGGCTGCCGCAGCCAGACTGCCCTAGAACACGGGAGCCCTTGTAATGCACTGGCAGTCACTTTTGCGTAGCCATGGTCGCTCAGACAGAAAAATTAGGGAGCCAATTTGAGCGGGGCGTGGACAAGAAAGAGGAGTGTGGGAAGACCACCCGCTTGAATACGTGAAAAGTAAAAGCAGAGCCTTCATCAACAGCTTCTTATCGGTGTTTCCAAGACAGCACAACATGCTACAGGTGGCCACACTTCACTCGGCACCCAGCGGTGGCGCTAGAGGCGGATCAGGGGGTGTCACTCTCACTCACTGAAGAGAAACTGAGAGCAGATATGACATTAGCCTAGTAGGGTAGTACTGTATTTATTTATTTATTTTAGACAGGCAGACTAGGCGTCTAAATCCAGTTAAACTTTGTTGTTTTTGTCATTATCTTGGTTTTTTTTTTATTAATTATTGTATTATGTTTGTTTAGGCTTTTATCGCTGTTACACATTATCGTAATATTTTCAGTTACGCGGTATATTAATCAAAGCGACTAGCGACGAGTTCCGCGAGTCCTGACGATGTCCCCAGAGCGAGGGACGAAACGTCGACAGTTGTAAGTCGCTTTGATTAATATACCGCGTAACCGGAAACCGCCGACGCACCAATGTAGTCGATATTGGATACCGGGTGTCTAAGCTCAAGTGCCAGTGGGCTGGACACGTCAGCCGAAGATACGACGACCGTTGGAGTAACCGTATCCTACCGTTCCGTACCGCTGAAGGCCGGGAGGACTGGAGAAAAATTGGAGAGGCGTATGTCCAGCAGTGGACGCTTACACGCTGACTGACTGACTGACTGTAACCGAAAACATTACGATAAATAGTGGAGTATTGCTCACCGGTGACGCTGAAGTGTACCCTGTGCGTGTGGCGATCGAGCGTCTCGTGCGTGAAGGTGGCGCCGGTGAGGTCGGGCGCGCTGGGCGGCGGCGCCGGCAGCCAGTGCGTCAGCGAGATGAAGCTCAGCACGGGCAGGTAGTAGGGCGCGCCGCAGTACAGCCAGCGCGCGCAGTCCGCCGCCTCCACCCTCACCGCCTTCTTCATCTCCGGCACTGAAACAACATTATTTCGGATTTTTCATTCCTGGACCTCCGCCGGCCGGTCGAACTCGGGGCAGGTAAGGCACGAATGATCATGAATCAGGTTAAAAAAAATTCTGTGCATGTGTCCGCATAGAATTACAGTCGAGCTGCCTTAATCCAAAACTCTAAAAACAAAGGGGGTATGAATTACGGGGGTGTTCGACCGTCTTGAGGCCTCAGTGCAGAGAATGGCCCACCGCCTTCCCAAGAGGCTGGGCACCAAACAACAACAACAACAATGGGGGTGTTCGTATTAAGGAATCCCGAATCCTTAAATTCCCAAATTACAGAATCGCCCGACTAGCGTGGGTTTACTGTACATGAAATATATTCAAAGGACCAGGTAAATAGCCAAAAATTTACCAAATAAAGGATAGAGCATTACTCCGTGCTACTACGCCTGAAGGGTACTTGGCCGACTGGAAACTGCAGGCTCCTGGATATGGGTCTCCTCCTCTCAAACTCAATCGCGACATGCCTAATGGGGGCAGCATTTATGTGTCCACTTTTTGACATACGCGTCTCCAATTTTTCTCCAGTGCCTTCAGCGGTACGCAGTAAAACTGAATGTAGGACATACTTAATGTTGTCGTGACGTCAACGACGATGTGAGGCTTGTGAGTCACAGAATGTACACTTTTTTACTTAAATTTGTACACGACAAAGTTAGCAATGACATTGGCAGTTTCCAGTGCCTTTCTTAACTAGAGTGACTCGGATTATGTGAAAATTATATTACAAATTTGAAAACAGAGGCTGACAGGTGGCCATCAATTTTTACGTAAGCTTTAGCAAAAAAAAAAAACCGCTAACACCTGCTTATTTCCGCTCTCCATGCCAATCCAACAGAGTTCAGCTTACCTGCTAGTTCAACCGAGTGCGGACTATGCGTGTCCAGATTCGGTATCCAATATGCGCTATGCACACTCGGTTCTGGTTCATTGTGTACGGTTCGCAACGTGTGCACCAACATAAACCTCTGCGGCGCAGGGGAAGTCGCCTCGCCGCTGTACGGGAAGCCGAGCGGAGTCAGCACTACGAGACCCATGCTCACTAGTACGATGCCGTAGAGGAACTTTATCTGGAACAGAAGTTATTTGATTATCGTTTACTGAATTAAGGTATGGCAAAGTGTGGTTAACACTAAAGCAAATGATGAATGCTGAATGGAGGTACAATAATTAATGTTCCCTTAATTTGTTTGTACGCCATGTTACGTTCAATGTTTTAACTCTAATTTAACCTAACTTTTCTTTTCATTTCGCTCTTATTCTAGTATAAAAGAGTTCATGTAGGTATAAAAGTAGAATCAACTCAAAAGTCTGCAAGTCTGCTGGTATGGTACCTCGACCTCGCTGAGCGTGGTTTCGCAATGGTAGGTGAAATTGGCTGTTTTGAGAATCTTTGGTCCCTCGGCACAGCTACCTACCCAAAAGTACTGGTTTAAAAAAAAATCTGCCAAATATTAAGTGGTTTTTACTATAAAAGGTCTTCATTTTGTAAATACATATAGAGTACGTACATACATCTCTTCATTATATAGATGCAAAGCCGAAAATAAAGGGAAATATACGCCCTGACCAGGATTCGAATCTAGAACTTTGGCTTGAGCCGCCAACGCATTACATTTCACCATCGGGTCGATGACGTATTCTCTCAAAATTTCAAACAGTTTCATCTTCTATAGTATTTTCTCATTCACAGTAGAAGCCGTATTCTTTAGGGTTATATTTTAACCCCCAAATACAGGCACTCAACCCCAAGGCTATAACTCCTTTCATAGCAGAAATTGGCCTTGGGGGTGAGCGCTAAACTTTTCGAGAGATCTCAATAGATCTTCCTAGGTTGCAGTGATAACAGGGCTCAGGGACCATAACGCTCACACTTTAAATCATAATCATAATCTTCTTTTTTTTTTTTTTTTTTTTTTTTTTATTGAAACTGACACGGTTGGCTACATCACCTACAACATCCGTGATGTCAGCCCATAACACCGGGTGTACTTGGTGCCACGTCAGTGCTTCCCTTCGGTCGTGCCGGCTACACTGAACTGGACGGAAAACACTAACTATTTACATAGCCGTTTCGACCGACCTTTCATTCAGTGCGGTGGTACCAACCCGGGCGGGTAAACCCTACCACCTAGTAATATAAGAAGGGAGTCATATCCCTTAGTCGCCTTTTACGACATGCACGGGGAGAGATGCAGTGGGGATATTCTTTTAAAGTACCGGCCCCACACGGTACAAAAAAATACACATACAGTATGACTCAATCTCCTGCGTTCTGTCAACTTGCACGATTCCATATTGAACCTTATGCTGTCGTCACCAAAGTCGTATTTGGCATCAGACACTAAAGGTTCACTTGAGATATTTAATATTTTATTTTTATAAGTTAGTATTGAGCACGCACCCACCTTATATTTCTTTATTAGATAAGACACCTACACAATGACCAACTCACCAATTTCCAAGGCTCATTGGTGGCAAGAACCAGTGGTAGCCAACAGCACGAAATCACCAGGAACAGCGTCGACACAAGGAGGGCTGTCACCACCTGCATGCGACAAAAAGGTTGAATGACAGAAATTAAATTTTTTAATAAGTCTGCTTTCTTCAAAAAGTACTCCTACAATACAGAACAAAAAAAAAAGCAGCTCGGCTGTGAAATTCCCTACGACACTATCAGATGCTACAAATCTCTCTGCTTGTTCAAAAAAACGCCTAAAACTATATTATCTCTGACAGAAATCTAAACAATGAACATCGAGCTTTAGAAAGAGGCAATCCGGTTGTAGTGTCGTCTCTGTCGCACAGAGACCTGCGAGTTTGAGCGACAGGGACGACGCTCTACAACCGGTTTGTCTCTTTCTAAAGCTCGATATTCATCATTTACTGCCGGGTATACCAGTCGGCATATAACTTGGACCAGTGCAGTAGCTTTGGTAGTATCTTTGGTGGAGGGCGCGGGATGCGATGGCGGGGATAGCGATTGGTTGGCCAGCCGCCCGCCGCCCTCCTCAACGCGCGCGTGCGCCGTTCGCTCCCAAACACACTTCTGTACCTGCGCAAACTGGTCTAAGTTATAATAATTATGCCGTCTGGTATACTGTATGTGTATTTATTTCTACATCAATCTTTTTTACATCTAAATTGATGGGATTCTTGAATAAAACGTGCTTACTTTGTTGTAAACTAGGTATTTAATTATTAGAAAAGCACATGTCGGTCCGTTCACAGCGGAATCCTTGAAGCAAGAGGAGTGAGGTTATTATTTTTGACGTTTCGTTCGTGAGATGTAAACTATATTTCAGCATACAATATTCTATGTATGTTCATTATCGTATCTCAACAAAAATAAAAGTGTGCAGCGTAGCGAAGGTGTGAATGACATTTATAATAACCTCAGTATGCAGCGTAGCCCCCACGCGTCCCATGATGGGTATGAACATGTCCAAAGAGCCCAGGACCAGGTAGCACGTCTGCACGAACGGCAGCCCCACACCCGCCACGTACCACACCAGCCGCGGCCAGTCTGTTCCATCGATCACATTCTGTTAGTATCGCGGCGTTGTTGTGTCGCACTGTGAGATTGTGGAATGGGCCACCGGAGGATACATTTCCATACTCCTACAATACTTACCCTTTACTAGGTGGTAGGCCATTATTGTAGCCGACTGAGTTGGTACCACCGTACCGGGCGTAACATGGGCCTCAGCATGCCACGGCCGTGTTCTCCTCTAGTCCAGTACAGAATAGAATAGAATAGAAAATCTTTACTGCACACAATTGAAAGAAGAACAGTAGACATGACAAGAAACAAGAAAAACAAGAGTGCGCAAAGGCGGACTTATCGCTGCAAGTGATGTCTTCCAGTCAACCTTTGGGCGATGAGGAATAAAATTATAGAGAAAGAAGTATGGGTAACCGGCAATCCAATAGGAAGTCTCCAGAATGGCACCATCTTGAACGTGATGGCTGGCGGGAGCATGGGCTCTGCGGGGCCCTTGCGAAGGCGGCGCGTCTAAATAGACCTCTAGAAGATTCAGGAATTTACTGTTAAGGCTGCGATATGCAAATTTTAGGAGAAAACGAGATTTTTGCAATTTTCAAAAAATTATTTCAGAGAAACCAGGAAAAATGTAAAAATTGATCACGAAAGCCAAGAATAAAGAGAACTTTATAAAAAAAATTGTACTCAAAATGTGGCTTATTTACTCAACAAACCCTTCCTTCAACCCCCACCTTGTCGTAAACAATTGCTAACATGGTGTTTTTAGCAGCTTTTTCCAGGGTCAACCTATACAAAAACTAAAAAAACAAGCAGAATAAATAATCGTTCTCATCTTTTTCTTTTATTTCTCCAGAATATATTCTGTATGTATTGATTTTCTTAACAATTTCTTCTAAAAAAACGTAATTTATGGTCCTCTGTCGTGTTTTTTTTTTGCAAAAGTTACATGTTATAAGAAATAAATCACTAAGCATGTTATAATATAATTCATATATTTTAATTGAAAAAAAAAAAATCCAATTGAAAAATATGAGTATTTGGTTTCGAAAATTATTCTAACTGGCACATAAATAAGCCAAAACGCTCATTGATCTTATGTTTTGCATCGGCGGAATAGGGCCTTAACGCGATTGTGTTAAATCAGCTTTGCGATCGATTTCGGAACACTTCCAAAATAACAGCGAGCGGTGCAGAATTTTACATCGATGCTGTCATACAATTAAAAATTTTTCAACAACACAATGTATTTTGAACTTTGTAGACGCGTGAATTGACAGATTAATTGGCTGAAATCGATTGCTTTCTAGCAAGAGCGTCCGTAGGTGATGCTTAGTTAGCTATTTTCTCTTGTAGCGTGTAAGTGCATGGTTTGAGAGAAAAACAATATTATTCTTTTTCCAGGATTCCACTGCGATCTGTGGCAGCAGCAGAAAAAAATATGAAACATTACAATATTAGTCTATTCTTAACCGTTCAGGTGAGAGGATTGCGTCCCGGCGCCGAAGAGTGCCCTAAGTGTCGCGGCGTCGCGGCCTTCGGCATTAAAATACACGCTCTATGAATATGGGGATAAGGCTTATTATTATTATACTTTTAATTTTAAATAAAGGTGAATATATGCCCTACTTGACCTGATTCACTTTGGCGCCAGCCTAGAGCAAACAATTAACGGATTTCTTAGTGGATTTCGAGACTTGGTGACAGACACCATTTTCGCTCGTGAACTCTGCGCGCCGCGCGCCGCCGCCTCTAACAAAAATGATTTTTGGTGGTTTTAGTCAGTAGTTTGTTGTGATTGTGTATACAATCGAAGAAATTTAATGTGTTATTATTGGAGGTTTTTACAATCGCATGCGTGAATTTGAAAAAAAAACTAATTTAACTACATCACTATATTTATGAAGTGAATTAATGGTCGTTCATTTTTTACGGGTATGTGTTCATATTTTTTTCGAAAATAAGATTTTTTCTCTCCTTGCGTAACAAACCGCGGCCGAGAATATTTGCGAAATTTTACGGACAATAGATATATTTTATTTAAATGAACCCTATCAATTCCATGATTTATTTGTATGAAAACCTTCATAAACCAAATTCTTGTGTCAATTTGCATCGATATTGCAAACGTATGAGTGGTTAATAGCCAAGGAGCAATTAGGATCAGGGACTTGATCAGTAGGTAAGGAGTTAATCCCCATTGACACAGACTTTGATCACAGACTTGTGCACAGTCTTTGATCACAAGTTGCTCAATGGTTCGGATTACCATACTAGGTGGTAGGATTAAACCCGCCCGGTTTGGAACCACCGCACTGAATGAAGGTTATTTTTAAGAAACCTTGACATCGACTATATCACCTACTACACGTGACTACAGTTTTACGTGGAATCCTCAACATGACTTACATATGTAAGTCATGTTCAAGAAATGCACTTCACCGTTTTTACACTTTGATAAATGTTTTTATTTTTTATCAATCCTGGCACGGTTGGCTACGTTAGATCGCCCATTACACCCGTGATTTCAGCCCCCTCACACCATGGTGAACTAGGTACCTACCATGTCACTGCTTCCCTTCGGTCGTTCCGGCTACACTGAACTGGACGGAAGCTACGAATTCTCATAGCCGTTTCGACCAACCTTCATTAAGTGCCAATCCGGACAGATCCCTAACCACCTAGCAAGGTAAGGAATCACAAGACAGAGAAAGACAGTCCAACCCTGAAGCATTGTCGTACTTTTTTCATGCGGCATAATAGCGTGTCGCAGGAGGCCCGCGACGGCCGGGCAGACCACCCAGAGCAGCGGCAAGAACCCGGAGCGCACTCGGAACGCGACGCAGAGCAGCAGCAGCGCCGCCCACTGCAGCGCCTGCGCGTCCGCGTAGATCTGCGTCAGCAGCCAGCCGCGCAGCAGCGGGTTCTGCAACACCATCCATTGTTACACATCGCTAGTCTGTCGGGAGATGGCAGCACCACGAAACCCGAGCGCACTCGGAACGCGACGCAGAGCAGCAGCAGCGCCGCCCACTGCATCGCCTGCGCGTCCGCGTAGATCTGCGTCAGCAGCCAGCCGCGCAGCAGCGGGTTCTGCAACACCATCCATTGTTACACATCGCTAGTCTGTCGGGAGATGGCAGCACCACGAACCCCGAGCGCACTCGGAACGCGACGCAGAGCAGCAGCAGCGCCGCCCACTTCAGGGCCTGCGCGTCCGCGTAGATCTGCGTCAGCAGCCAACCGCGCAGCAGTGGGTTCTGCAATACCATCCATTGTCTTACTCAAGAGGAACAAGTCTTACGAAAGCCGCTTGGACGCACTTGGTATTACTACACTAGAGCAAAGAAGACCTTATCGAAACATTCAAAATTTTCAATGGTCATTAGGTACGATGTAGCCAACCTTAATTCAATGTACACAATGAACAACAATAAGGAACTCCGCGGTCATTCTTTAAAATTAAACCGAAACACTTCCAACTCCAACCCAAGAAAGTACTTTCTAACTAACCGAGTAGTGGACTCTTGGAACAAGCTACCACAAGAAGTGATAAGTGCTATCTCAGTGAATGGATTTAAAAATCTACTTGACAAACATTTGTTAAATATAAACAAAAAATAAAAACAAACACTAGTCTAGTACCACCACCTATCGCTCGTAGCTTGCCTCGCGTCGTCTCGGAGAGCTCCGTAGCCACGGCCTGCACCCGCCGGCGTGCTTGGAGGTTTTTCTCCCGCCGCCGACGGTTTTTTTTTTTTTTTTTTTATGGAAACTGTCATGGTTGGCTACATCACCTACAACATCCGTGATGTCAGCCCATAACACCGGGTGGACTAGGTGCTATGTCAGTGCTTCCCTTCATTTCGCGCCGGCTACACTGAACTGGACGGAAAACACGAACTATTTACATAGCCGTTTCGACCGACGTTTCGCTCAGTGCGGTGGTACCAACCCGGCCGGGATAAACCCTAGCACCCAGTAAGGTAAGAAGGGAAGGGACCTACAGTTTAACGTGGAATCCGAACCACGGTCAGGCTCCAACGGTCGGGCGGTCACCCATCCAATAACTGACCGCACCACTGAGCTGCCGAGGCTGACGATCCCTTAGTCGACTTTTACGACATGCGACGGGGAGAGATGCAGGTATGCCGTTTTTTACTGTTTATATTAATTTTGTATATTTTTAATATTTTTTATTATGTATAAAAAATTAATATAAATATTGTAAGATAAAAATGTGAAAATAAAGGTATAAAATAATAAAAAAATAATAATTAAAAAAAGTAAAAAAAAATATTGAATAAAAAATATAAATAAGATCTATCATAAAACAGTGCACTCAACACGTGAAGTACACGCATCAGCTGTAAGCTGCTAGTGTATATAAATAAATAAATAAAATAAAAATAATCACTAGTCTGTCGGAGATGGCAGCACTACCTACTATGTTTGCTGCACTAATCAAGAGATATGGCACTAATATATTTCGAGAAAGTGCACGCTTATAAGGCCTAGGTATGAAGCTACAAGCACATCGGCGGGCGGTGGGAATTCAGTGGAACGTGCCACTTCAGAAGAGATAGTTACGTGATAGAAAGAGAAGCGTGCTGTAGGTCTAAATGTAGGGTGTAAGTGTAGGTCCATCGGTTTGACTGGAGGAAATTCCCTAAGGAAATAAATCCGCCCTTGCCACACATTAAGTAGGTGCATGTAATTTTAGGCACCCAGCGCTGTGCGAGCTGAATTGCACTTATTGCGTCGTAGCAAGAGTAACTATTTTGATATTTATTTATGTATGTGTCTTTGTAGAGTGATCCTTACGTTAGTACTATTGATGTATTCTATGACGTTATCAACGGCTCAACCACTCAAGACATGCACTGCTATATTGCGATTTTTTTACTGCTTCCGAACTGGGTGGCTGTGCCCGAGGTCGAAGCCTCATGCGCAGCCATTTTTACTCCCGAGCGGCCATAGTAGTACCGATGAAACCGGTAAGCAGTTGGACCGGCGTGAAAAATCGCCGACATCGATAAAGGATCCCTAATTTTCTAGACGCTAGTTTCGCCTTGGACTCTATTAACGATAGAAATCCAACATTCCTGGACACCTCTATTATTACGATTGTCTAGCTCCTCAATAATGGTGACACCGCTATATGTTTGACTTGATAGCGAATACATAACTAGTACCCAATAGATGGCATTATCACTACAAACTGTTGAATCAGGTAATGATGCGGCTGACGACCTCGCCAAGGCGGGATCGAGTCCCAAGCCCATCGGACCAGAACCACATGTACCGACCCCCTTTAGCGAAATCAAGACCTGGGTGAAGAAGCGTATGACACGTGCTCACACTGTTTGATAGTCTACGACGAACTGTAGACATTCCAGGGAAGCAGTGCCAGCACCGGACACAGACTTAACAAAAATCTGATCTGCAGCTTCAGAGACAACAGTTTTTTTTTATAGACAGCCTGCGCGGGTTTCTGTGCCCAGTACTTCAACGGAAGATCAGAGACAGCCAATAACACCACTCCTCGCGAAACCACAAACGGTGTTGGGCATACTCACGAGCCAATTGCCAACTTAACAAGCATATGTATTTGGGATCGCAGACAGACCCCTCTGCAGAGTCTGATTGGAGGCAGAGGAGAGGCTTTTCAGTTCTGAAAAGCGTGACCTACAAGCGTGGAAGGATCCCAAAGGGACGTTACACGTTTTGTGGAAGAACTCGGCTGGCTATAGTGAGCCCATAGGCGGGTTACTGAGCGCAACGGCCCCGTGTCAAGTGCGTTCATAGCTTCGTCATCTGTCGACAGTAACAACTGTTGAATCAACCAACAGATGGCATTACTTACTCACGTGTGACTTATCTACGTATTAAACAGCTACAAGATGGAGTCGAAATTTTGATTTCTTCACTTTCTTTCACCGTTCTTTTTTCAAGCAATATAATTGAAAACCAGCCTTAAACAATTAGCAATATAAAAATACGGCATACTTAAATCAAAAGAAACACACACACACACACCGACCTTCCTCTCAGTGCGCGCCGCAAGCGGAACAATAACAGCCGGCGTAGCCAAACCGGGCGCCACGTACAGCGGTCCCAGCCACCAGACGCGCGCGAACCACGCCATGGCGCGCCCCATCCCGCTGAGCAGGGCGCCGATAGCGACGCACACCAGGACGGCAGCGGCGCACGCGACTGACAGGATGATGACCGCGCGGCGCACGTGCGTTAGGTACGCGCCGCGGGTGATGCTCGCTGCAACAAAGTACAAATTGTGAAAAACTATATTACCTACTTTAATGCCGGTCCTTCACATTCGCACGAATACGCGAGCGCGCATGTGTAGGACGACACTCGCGAATGCACTCGCGAAGTTTTTACCACATTCGTGCCTTTCCGAACTGTGTCGGTTTTTTGATGCACATCAAAGAGCGCGAGCCTCGAACATTTTCGTTGTCTCCCACACATGTGCATCGTCAGTTGCGCGCAAAACTGCGAAGCTGGCGCACGTGCCGGCAGTTGGGAGTAACCAAAGACAATATGGATTGGAGTAGCAACAACGTCCACTCCATTCTGCACAATGTAATTATATGAACACAGGTAAAACAGCCCTACCGTGTTAATAAACTTATGGTCCATGGCAGCGTCTCTGGTCAACAAAATCTATAACACTGTGAATTTAATTAAGCACAAATGGGTTTGCAAATGCACTCGCGAGTACACTCGCGAATGTATGTGCGAGTGAGTGTGCGAAATTTTTGACAGCCCCTCACATTTTTTTTTATGTTATCCTGTATGGGTGGCTGCGTCGGAGGGGACAAAGCGCATGCTCCGACCAGCCAATATCACCCCGAGAAGGTAGGTGCCATACCGGAGACTTCCCTGGATTGCTGGCTATACTGCGTGCAAACATTCGAACAATCTACGAATGTTTGCGCACATGTGTGGGAGAAGGGTTACAAACATATTGCATGCCGACTGTAACATACAAGTGGCACAATACACCACATTTCTTTTAATTTGTCTTTTTTTCAGTATGGCTGACTGAGTCAGAGAGGCAAGAGCACATGTTCCGATCAGCCAATATCACCTTCCAGAAGATGCCAGACGTTCTGGAGAACATTTCCGAGGCTGCTATGTGGCCATCTTACACTCGGTGCGGTGATACTAACCCAGTCGTCTACAATTTGAGCCTACCACCTAGTAAGGGGTGCAACGGAAGGGACCTACAGTTTTACACCGGTTTCGAACGGTGAAGCACCAGATGGAGGTATGCATTTAAAGTTTTCTGTCACAAAAACTCATTGGTGAATGTCGGCCGCAATCGAACCTAGTACCCTTAGATCAAGAGTCCTAACGACGCCCACGGACATAGTTTTGCATAGTGAATCCGCTGAGTGGGCTCAATTTTCGTCACATGTTTATTTACATACATAAATACATACATAGTGTCACGCCTGTTTCCCAGTGGGGTGGGCAGAGAAAACGGATCTCAACGTGCCACGATCCTGACAAACCTCTGCTTATATTTGGTTAAATTGTTTTTGTAAACTTGTAGGAATTTTTTTTGACCAATAGTCTTCCTTTCAATAAAGTGTGCAATAAAGAGTTTCTATTCAATTCTATTCTATTCTTGTCCGTTAACATAGGTACTGCTTTCACACATTGCGCAAGGTCAGAGACCGGATATAGAAGTTAACAGTTATTTTAGAATATGTTGGTCTTGGGGCAAGCACCGCACTGCATGAAACTATTGAGATTTTCAACTAACCTCTCTTTCTAGCATACGCCATGTTGAGATAAACGTGCGACAGGCACAGCGATATCGCCACCACCGACACCAGTCCCGCCACGCCGATCGGGAACCGAACCACCAGCGCTCCCAGGAGGTCGAAGAACACTGGCTGGCCTTCGCGCGTCTGGATGTCGGAGAGATGGTGTCCTGCCGCTAGTCCTGGATGCGAGAATTTTGTATTAATACCTTGTGTATGTACTCATATATTTTTTGTGCTTGCACCATCTGCAATCTGAATTTATTGATTTATTTATTTATAATGCATCCATTAGGTGTTTGTGCACACTCGGAGAAGTCATAGTGTATTTCCAAATAATGTTATGATGTGGTATTGTGCATCGAGCAAAAAATAGCCTTCGTCCATTACAGAAATGGATAAAAAAGTTTCAATAATACTGTGGTTTGAAGCGAACAGTAAACTTACACTACAATATCTTATTAGCTACCTACTTAAAACTAAACTTACAATAAAGAATGTGGCCATAAGCAGATTTTCTGTGTGATGGTTGGTCCTGTGAGTCAAGTCATCCATCCATTGATAACCCTCCACGTATGTGGGGTCCTCTACGTACTTATTTATGTCCTATCCTCCAGTGCAAGGATGTGATGGCGTTTTGGCGTTTGCAGTCTGAACTAAGAAGATCTTGCCCTATCCGACCCTTAACTTCAGGTTCAACACTTTCTCCGAGATCATTTTTGCCACAGATTCGTACACAAATGAAGCAAACTGCCCGAGCACCGGTAGAGAACCGATGGATTCTCAAAAGCCCAATGTCAACAACAAAAGGCCTTTCTGCGACGAGTCGTGCGGAGATAGGGCGGGTGGGATATCAAGGAGCACGTAAAGAAGAAAATACTGAACAACAATCTGAATTGGCTGATGGGCAGTCGATCCAGACTAACCCTCAACAACAAGCTACCCCTATATAGGGTTGCCATCCGTCCGGGTTTCCCCGGACAGGGTTAGGGTTTTTAGGGTGTCCGGGGAAGTCCGGGCGGGTTTTTTAATCGTCCTAGGTTTTTAAATACCGCGCCAAATGTCCGTTTCTCGGGTCTCGGCTCGGTGAACCCATGCTAGTTTCTCTTCCATACAATGCTAAGAAAATTATTTCATTTTTATATTGTGTCCGGGTTTTTGTCCAAAATGTCAGGGGTTTTAGATTTTCTTGTCCTAGTTTTACCAAGATGGAGATGGCAACCCTACTCCTATACAAAGTTGTTATCAAGCCAGTATGAACATACTGTATGTAAAAAAAAAGAAAATAATACAAAACTGTGTTTTTTTTAAGCCAGCCCCATAGTAACTGTATTGATATTTTAATCTACTTCAGCACGAATCAATGCCTGACTGGACAATGACTTTACAAAAAAACTTTGTATGGATTCAAACTTTTGCCCCTGAGCTCGTCCCAAGGCTTCATGTACTTTAAAAAACGGGTTGAGTCTGTCAGTTCTTAAGTCTCTCAATAGCTTCTGCCTCAGTTCTCGGTTCCGGGCACATTCCAACAGCAACAGTATATAATGTAGGTCCTCTTTTATCCCACATGTGCTGCAGTTTGGTGATTGTGCTATCTTCATGAGGTGCATTATCCTATTTGTTGGAATGTGTCCGGATCGTAATCTCAGGCCCATTACATAATAATTTAGTTAACTGCATAATTAGTTAACTCTTGACTAGGTACTATTAGTGCCTCAATTTTATTAAACCATTGACAACTTGACATTTCAAGTATCTTAATAATATTCATGTATTTTTATTTTGTATTTTTGACAATAAAATTATACTACATTGTAGTATGTTTAATATACTAACATAAATAAGTTCATACAAATTACTATCAAAGTTTGACAAAGGCTCTTTACTTACACCTGATTCACTTAATTAATAAGTCTTTGTAGTCAGAACTCTCAGCAAAATTGCTAATCTTGCTCTCAAGCTGTGTTTTCGATAGACTGTAAGCGGTGTTATTATGTGGCTAGTCACTAAATACTTGTGAAAATTTTCCTCCAGTCCTCCCTGCCTTCAGCGGTACGGAACCACTGCTTTCCGCCGACGTACTTGATGTCGTCGTCCCACCTGGCGGGTGGTCTTCCCACACTCCGTTTTCCAGTCCACGGCCGCCAGTGTAGGACACGGTTACTCCAACGGTCATCGTCTCTTCGGCTAACGTGCCCAGCCCACTGCCACTTGAGCTTAGCCACCCGGTGTCCAATATCGATTACTTTGGTGCGTCGGCGGATTACCTCGTTACGCACCATATCACGTAGCGATATTCCCAGCATGGCTCGCTCCATTGCTCGCTGGGCAACTTTCAACCTTTGGATCAATAAACAATACAATAATACAATTTCTGTTCTCGGTCTGAAAATTGTGTGTGAATATCGTACCTGCAGTCAACGCGAGGATATTGTCGCCAGTCCGCTGCAGTGTTCCCGCCGGTATCTGCTTGATGTTATCAAACTCTGTGTGGTACACGTAGCCGTTGGCGCTCCACGCAAAATCCAAACCTGCGACATATTCCACGACACACATATACATATGCGTGAATACTGTACTGTATGTCTCATACAGTCTTCCTTTTCTTATTAGTAATCTGTCCTAGAAAAATCCTTTAATTCTGAATGGACAAGTATGTATGTATATATTTAGGTATTATGTATTATATAAACTGTAATTCATATGTATTTAATTTATAGTTTTATATATTTTAATTAATTTATTATTTGCTATTTCTACGTTTAATTAATTAGTATGTACTTGTATGTAGCGTATATTATAGTTTATCATAGTTATTTGCCTTAAATTATATTTTACATTCCCACATTCAAGTTTTTTGCTACTACCTACTATATATCTCACAACATACGACTCTCAAACATCCAAAGGTTGACTGGGAGAAATCCCTGTAAGGGATAAGTCCGCCTTTGCCCCTCATGTAAATTACTTATCGTTTGTTACTGTTAAATGTTTTGGAGCAATAAAGTATTTCTATCTATCTATCTGTGGGCGGTGTATGCACAGGCCACATATTGCTTGGTGTTTGAAAATATAAGAAGTAGATTGTCGTTCGAAACAAACCACTCTTGAACACTTGCTGTTTATTATGAAAACATTCGACTCGGTACTTGACATGAGAGTAGATTCTACGTAGATTTTTAACCCCCGACGAAAAAAACGGAGGTGCGTTATAAGTTTGACGTGTGTGTGTGTCTGTCTGTGGCATCGTAGCTCCCAAACGGATGAACCGATTTGGATGCGGTTTTTTTTATTAGGAAGCTTGTTTAATCGGGATGGTTCTTAGCTATGTTTGTAATCAAGTAATCAAGTAATTAAGTAATAAAAAAATTATTATCTTAAAAAGTGGACCGATTTTCATGCGGTTTTTTAAAAAAAGCCTGAAATAAAAGTTAAATTACAAATTTAAAAAACCCCGACGCTTAAGTAAACAAGGACCGCTAAGTAAACAAAATATAAAAACTCAGAGCTGTGCGGGAATTTACTTAGCGGTCCACCGACTCCTTTAATTAAGTAAACGGAAGTTATTTTTGATTTTTAAAGCGTCGGGGGTTTTTTAAATTTGTAATTTAATTGTGATATTTAGTATAGTTTGAATATATGCGAAGTTTCTGGATCATCTGTGCTTCATTTAATAGAAGAAAAGAAGAAGACTAGTGTACAGCTTGTAAACAAGCAGCACTAGTGGCGGAGGCGCTAGGGTTATAATTAAATTTTATATTTTGTCAGCCTCGGTAGCTCAGTGGTGCGGTCGGGCGACTGTTGTTAAGCGCACCTGGGCGCGGTCAATACGTGGATGGGTGACCGCTCGACCGTTGGAGGCTGACGGTGGTTCGAATTCCACGTTAAACTGTAGGTCCCCCTTCCCTTCTTACCTTAATTGGTGGTAGGGTTCATCCCAAACGGATGGGTACCACCACACTGAATGAAACGTCGGTTAAGAAACGGCTATGTAAATGTTTATAGAAAAATTTATTGTGCATTTTATGTATAATTTATTTATGACATACATACTTAACATGCATAATGATATTATTTTAAAGTACAGTCCAGTTTTACTCTTTGGGGCCGGTACTTTAAAAGAATAGCCCCACTGCATCTCTCCCCGTGTATGTCGTAAAAGGCGACTAAGGGATATGACTCCTTAAATTGCTAGGTTATTACTAGGGGTTTACTAAACCCTACCGGTTTAGCCCACCCGGGTTGGTACCACCGCACTGAATGAAAGGTCGGTCGAAACGGCTATGTAAATAGTTTGTGTTTTCCGTCCAGTTGAGTGTAGCCAGCACGACCGAAGGGAAGCACCGACGTGGCACCAAGTTCACCCGGTGTTATGGGCTGACATCACGGATGTTGCAGGTGATGTAGCCAACCGTGTGAGTTTTCATAAAAAAAAACAGTCACTTGGTTGCGATGCAAAATATATTTTTTGCTTAATAATTTTATCGCTGTCTAACCCATTATGATATCTGATAGCGGCGTTATATAAATGAGCTCTTGTTATTTACTTTGGGTGTTGCTAATCTATGGATTAAACGAATGGACGGCTAGATTGATAGTCTTATCTCTTTTGTTCTGATAAAAGTAAAATATTGAATTAACAATGTTTCGTGAAAGATCTGTGTTGAATAAAATCTGAACTCGAAGGCCAGGAAACAAGTATGTGATTTTTAGGTTTCCGTATCCCGTACGGAAGCCTATTACTAAGCTTCCGCCGTCTGTTTGTCCGTCCGTCCGAGGGCTATATCTCTTGAACCGTAATAGGTAGCCCATTGAAACTTTCACAGAATATGCGTTACTATTGCGGATATAACAACAAATAAGAAAATGTTAAAAATTAAGGGGGGCTGCTATACAAGAAACGTACCGAAAAATCTATTAGTAACACTATTGAATATTAGATGACGCCACAGGCTTTTATACATTGCACTGTTAGGTGCTGTCATTTTCCCACCGTAAAGTGCGATCGACCTCATTGAGGTTTCTCTCCGATTGAGCAGTTATTGATAGTAGAGGATAGATACGGAAACCTCGGTGCACGAGTAAAACTCGTACTTAACAGATTTTTTTATGTAAGCAGACATGATTCGCCACATCACTACATCAGTTGTCAGGCCTCAGTAGCTCAGTGGTGCGGTCGGTCGACTGTTGTTAAGCAACCCTGAGCGCGGTGACCGCTCGACCGTTGGAAACTGACCGTGGTTCGGATTGAATTCGGATATGTAATTGGTTTAAGAGTTATGGAGTAACATACATAGGTACCTACAGAAAAGATTTCTAAAAATCGTAAATTTAGTTATAGTTTCATACATAGAGTCTACAGACTCTATGTATGAAACATCATAGAACAAAGTAATTTACTCCATGACCATCCCTTACAGATTTATTATTAGCATTGATTGATACATTCACTGTGTGCATTTAAGAAGTACCCAAACATGTGGGGTGTGTGTGTTTGTGTGTGTTTAGGCATACCTGAAAGCTTTCCGAAGTCTCTGAATATGCGGAAGTCAGTGTCGCCGGGTATCAGACCGCTCTCGAATATCTCCTGCGCCAGTGACGACGCGTACGGGTAAGGCACGCTCTCCGAATATGTCTGAGGAGAAATTAATTTTTTTATTTTTATGGAAACTGACACGGTTGGCTACATCACCTACAACATCCGTGACGTCAGCCCATAACACCGGGGTGAACTAGGTGCCGTGTCAGTGCTTACCTTCGGTCGTGCCGGCTACACTGAACTGGACGGAAAACACAAACTATTTACATAGCCGTTTCGACCGACGTTTCATTCAGTGCGGTGGCACCAACCCGGCCAGGATAAACCCCATCATAATTTATTTTAATTCATAAAATTTTCGTGCAAATTATTTGAGGCAATGCCATGTTTGAGATTATACAAAAACATTTAGGTACACAGCCATTTTTCTTGGGGCCGTATTTGCAGCAGACTGCAGACAGAAAAATGGCGCTTGGCGCGCCAGGTTTGTGCAAGAAGGGAGCTAAAGCTCAAAGGTAACTAAATTCTTTTTTTCCGCGTGGTCTAAGAACAGAGTAAGTATGTACTTAGAGAACACACCTCAGCGTTATTTCGAACCCTCGCAACTTCGGAGTACAACTACTCATTGGTGGTTGAGTTTGTAGGATGTCAGATAGCAATGGAAATGAAATGAAATGATTGAAATGAAATGAAATGATTGAAATGATTGAAATGATATGAAATGATTGAAATGAAATGAAATGATTGAAATGAAATGAATGAAATGAAATGAAATGATTGAAATGAAATGATTTATTGAACCTACCTTTATTGAAATACCTACATGTGAAGAAAAGGGATTCATTAAGCTGATTTTCAGAGGCTCCCCTTTCCAACCATCGATAAATATAAAACAAGCAAATAATCGTGAACAGTGGGAACACTACAGTAATAAATAGGAATAGTGGGTGTTACCTCAACAATCCACGGGCTGTGCGGGCCGGCTTGAAACAGAACCTCGCGCCCGCCCGCGCCGCACGCCTCCAGGTTGACGAACGCGCGCACCTGCGACGCCCATCTGTCACATCACAGTCACACGTTCGGTTTCTGCCAGCTGGCATGAATGTCCCTCTTCTTATATTATATGACTCCCTTCTTATATTACCAGGTGGTAGGGTTTAACCCGCCCGGGTTGGTACCACCGCACTGAATGAAAGGTCGGTCGAAACGGCTATGTAAATAGTTTGTGTTTTCCGTCCAGTTCAGTGTAGCCGGCACGACCGAAGGGAATGCTGACGTGGCACCAAGTTCACCCGGTGTTATGGGCTGACATCACGGATGTTGTTGGTGATGTAGCCAACCGTGTCAGTATACTTAAAAAAAATATATGTCAAGGCAAGCAGTGGAATTCCGTACCGCTGAAGGCCGAGTTGGAAGAAAGAAGAATTGAGAGGATAATGTGTTCAGCTGACTGAAAGTGGTTTGGGCTTTTGGAGGCTATAATAATAAAAAAAAACCGGCCAAGTGCGAGTCGAAATCGCGCACCGAGGGTTCCGTATCGCCTTGCCATGCTCGGCGCCACTCACGCTATCTATGTATTAGTTAAAATGCTTCATACTTTTTTCGGTAGATGGCGCGCATACACTTTTTAGTTTCTTGTATGGGGACCCCTGTGAATATTTTACATTTTCTTATTTTTATTATTTGTTGTTATATCGGCCATAATAAATAACACACATTATGTGAAAATTTGAACCGGCTACCTATTACGGTTCACGGACGGACGGACAAACAGACAGACAGATAGACAGACGGCGTATGCTTAGTAATGCCCCGTACGACGGATACGGAACCCTAAAAATAAAACCTTATTAATCTTAGAGCGGGTTACATGTTTTTAGCATTAGTTTTCGAGAAATTTTACAAAACATGTCTATGTTTTTTTCTACCCAATGAAAAGATGATCAAACCTGTGGTACCCAACGTGCCACTAGGTACTTAAACAGCTGATTATTTGAGGTCATTGCCTCTCCTGCGCTTATTATGGTGGACATGTAACTCTCCCAAAATCAGCTAATAAAGAAACACCTTAATAAGAAAATAAGAAAAAAAAAATCGGAGTCATTCGTTTTTTATTATATGAGCATTTTTTTAAAAACGTTGAAAGTTTACATCTCGTACAACATTTTTAGGTACTACGACAACAAATTTGCAAATATAATTGTTAAATTTTTTTTATTGGTAGCCTAAATAACTCTGCTATTGATCAGTATCCCAAATAAAACCAAAATGCCCATAGTTTTATCACAAAAAAAGATTAAGTAAAATTTTCAAAAAATTAAAAAAATGCTGATATAAAAAACAAATGACTCCGATTTTTTTCTTATTTTTCCCTGGGTAGTCATAAACTGGCTTACTCCCTGGTTCCCGCTTGACGTTGAGTTTTGGGACACGTTGTATACATAATTAATAGAGAATGCGGCATGTATAGTATACCTAGTGTTTCACGAGCGTTAGTCGACCGACAGTCTCACAAGCGAAGTAGTTCCACTCACTTGTGCTGTGTAATGAAGCCGTGCGAGGCCTGCATGATGTTCTCCTCCGCGCCGTTGAAGAGGAAGATTACGTTGTGACGCAGCAGCCGCTGCGAGGACGCCATCACCCTCAGCACCTCCAGCATCACCGCGCAGCCGGCGCCGTCGTCGCTCGCGCCTGCGCATCGTCAACATCATCGGTGTCAACATTATCATCATCCTTATCCTCCTTACCTTTAATAAAATCCAACGTCTGCTTTCTGTCTGTATGTATGTCTGTCTGTCCGCTTATAACTTGAGAACCACTGAACCGATTTTAATACAGTTTACTTCTACGGATAGCTTGGTTCTTCGCATCAATTATAGGCTACTTACTATCACGCTAAATGGCTTATGAGGTTAGCAGTGAAGTGAAATATGAGAGCGGGCGGAGCCGCAGGCACAGCTAGTAGGGTTGCCATTCGTCCGGATTTTCCTGGACAGGGTCAGGTTTTTCTAGTGTCCGGGGAGGACAAATAGTTTAGTTCAGTACATCGATGAGAGGAACAAGTTGAAAATAAAAACTGTTTCAAGCATTATTCTTAATAAATATAATTTAAAAAAGTACAACTGTGTGCAGTTTTCTATCTACTTGGACAAGGAGAACTTTTGATCAAAATTAACAACAGTAATAAATATACCAGCGCTGTGCCTAGTGACTAGGACATAATTTGGTGGCTACCTAAAACATAAAAATTTTTAAATTTTAAATATTAGGTGCTTACCTATGAAATTGGCGTTTCTACAAACTGGCCACTTTGAACGTGGCTAACTTTTGTTTGCGTATGAATTCCAAATTCAAATATTTTTTGTTATAAAGGCAAATTATTCTTTTTTCAAAATCATTTGTTCGTTTTTTTTCCCGCCCTTCGGTTTTTTTTTATATCGCTGGTTCTGTGACCATGGAAAAATCGAAATCGTCATCGTCGTTCAAAACTTGTCATTATCACGGTCATCATCATCGTAGCATCAGCGTCATTAATTAATTATCGCCGATAATATTATCATGTCGTCATAATTATCACTGTCGTCGGCGTCATTAATTCATTATTATCATCATTATCATGATTATGGCCATCATAATAGTCGTCGGCGTCATTGTCATTATCATCATCAACAACATCATCATAATCGTCATCGTCGTCAATATGGCCATCATCATCGTCATTGATATGACATGCATTACAATCATCGCGTGAGCGAAGTATATGACGGGACGTCCCAGCTGTCAATCAGTTATGTAAGTATTGTTGACTATTGACATTTTTAAATTTCCAAAACACCGCGACTTCACCCCTACCATTTTCGGAGCACCTACCTATAGGCTTGTCAGATCTGATGTTGGCCTTCCCGGGACAGATTGCACTCTCCGGGACAAAATGATCCTTCGCCCGGGACACGGGACATTAGCGCCTTGCCCGGGATAATCCCGGCAATACCGGGCACTTGGCAAGCCTCAATACCTACACCATAATAGCTACAAGAGTATTTACGTAGTTATGCGCCACGGCGGCGCGGCACCGCGCAAGATGGAATTCACCTCGGATAACCTTGACCCATTAGCTAGCTACAGAGATGAGGTCATGAATAAAACATGATAGGATAGGAACTGAAGAATAGCTGTTTGTTGTGTCTCAGACATTATGTTTCAGCTGGCGATTTTTTTTACATTCATTATCTGGTCAGCCTTCCTTGAAAATTGCTTATGTATACGTTAGAGAACTGCATCCATTCGGTTCATGAGCTCCAGAGTTCATCCCGAAAAGACAATCAGATGTGAAATTATCTTTTAACAACAGTTTATGTGCGGTACAGCAATCTCTTTGCTAAAATAGTTTTGTCATCCTCGGTAGCTCAGTGGTGTGGTCGGATCATAAGAGGGGGGGGGGGGGGGGGGGGGGGTTAGGTTAGGTTAGGTTGGGGGGGGGGTGTAATATATATAAATACTATAGGTCCCTTCCCTTTTTACCTTACCAGGTGGTAGCGGGTTGATACCACCCCGCACTGAATGAAAGGTCGTTTCAGGCTATTTAAATAGTTCGCGTTTTCAGTCCAGTTCAGTGTAGCCAGCACTAACGAAGGGAAGCACTGACACGGCACCTAGTTCACCAACGTTTTATGGGCTGACATCACGGATGTTGTAGGTGATGTAGCCAACCGTGTCAGTTTCCATAAAAAACAAAGATATTTTGAAATATTTCACATTTTTAAATACTCCACGCTTGCATGACGATAGATAATGGTGGATGGTAAAACATTAAATGTTGCAGGTGTGTGAAAATGTATTCCCAAGGTTACAAGGTTGATAGGAAGAAATCACTCCACGTTATTACATTATCCGCCTTCGCGTATTGTTCTATAAGTTGTCTTTCAAATAATAAATTGCTATTAAATTATATTCGATTCTATAAATACTTCCAAGATGCCTAACAAAACAGTTTACAAAGTGAAATTAATAAATTGATGGGTAAGTTGATGGGAAGTTTATTTAATTTATTTATTAGGTACCTATATAATACCAAAACTAAAAGTTCCTTATGTATTTATAATAACTAATAAGAGAAAGTATTTTTAAGATGGTGGTGGTGGTGGTTGCTTAGTGACAAAAACGCACCACTTCTTATTGTATCCTAATTCTAATAAATAAATAATAAAGCAAAGTTTCTATGGGTGTGTATATCAATAGGTAAGTACATGAATATCCTTAGAACTCGAGAACCACTTTTTCGATTTACATACGGCTTTCACTGTTACATTCACTTCTCAAGATTGTTTATATATAAATCACTAGCTTTTGCCCTCGGCTTCGCTCGCGGTAAACCCAAATATTGCAGTAATCCAATACTGTAACGCAACGCAACAGAACTGCTAACGCCATCTATTACTATCATTCGCCACTAAATTCCGTTCATACTATACTTTCTTAGGCTGAGCCCTAAGGCTTTTTAGCGTGATGGTATATAGCCTATAGTGAGCCTCAAGAACGAATGTTTACATTGTGCAAACCGTATCAAAATCCGTTCAGTGGTTCCGCAGTTTACCTCAAACATACATACATACAGACAGACGTTCCCTTTTATAAGAAGTAGAGATAGAGAAGAGAAGAGATAGAGAATAGAGAATATAGAGAAGATATCGCAAAAATTATGCGACATCATTCATGAAGGTGCAATAGATCGAAAATTTGGAGATAATATGTAACGGCCCGGTGGTGTAGTTGGTTATCGCGTTGGCGGCTCAAGCCAGAGACCCAGGTTCAAATCCTGGTAGGGATGTATTTTTTCCAATGATTTTCGATTTGCATTTTTCTAATTAAAAATAAAGATAACGGTACGTCATCGGCAGAATGAGTTGCTAGTAAAATTTCACGCAAAGCGAAGCCGCGGGAAAAAGCGTATTGAACGGTATGAAGCAGGACAGTATGTAATAGGACATGATTATTCCTGCGAAGACGGTTAACGAATCACTGAAAACTAAAATCTAAATAAAAAAAAGTATTTACTTACTCCAATATGTTCCTGGGTTTTATTTCCATTGCCCAGGGTACTAAACATAATCTTAAATACTTCAACCGCAATTTTATTGCTCAACCACGCTACAACTTCACCTACTTGGGTTATACTGGAAACCAACAAGAGGTGAATTCAAGAGCGAGAATAGTCGAGAATCGATCGAGAAGGTAAAAGTACCTTCTCGATCGAATTTCGAGTAAAATTAACACTTTGCCATTCCGTACCAACATTTACAGTGAGAAAATGCTCTATTTCTAGATTCGACTGGCTATTGAGTTTCAAAAATAGCGCTTTTAAGTACTCGATGTAAAGGTGAGACCACCGCAGTATTTATTTATGTATTTTATTATCTTTAGGTACACAAAATACAATTAGATTAATGTTTTAACCAAAAAATAGGCCATCATAAAAAATTTAATACGCATAAAATAATAAAACAATAAACTCGTATTAGAGATAATACGTCATCGACCCGATGATGACGAAACTGTAACGCGCTGGCGGCTCAAGCCGGAGTTCCAGGTTCGAATCCTGTTCAGGATGTATTTTTTCTCTTCATTTTCGGCTTTGCATTTATCTAATGAATAAATATAACGCTACCTATAACTAAACAAAATGTAAAGAAAAATAAAAAATAACTTACGATAACGGCTAGTTGATGCGATGTACAGTTTTCGCCGGTAGCGAATCGACCCCCTGATCTTTTAAGGCAAACAGAACAGCCATTATTACGTTTACTCGGAAACGCGGGAGTTACGAGTCACGCAATGGCAATAAAACAAGCATAGGCGAGAACTATTTAAAAACTGAGCGCTAATTTTAATAATGAACTATGATTTAGACTTGCTTTGCTAAATGTTTTCAAGAATGAACCGACTTATGTGGCAGAAGATACCGATTACTTGACTGAACAATTGTGGTGAAGATGTTACATAGATAGTTAGAAAGAAATACTTTATTGCCCCAAAAAAACATTTTACCGAAACAAATGACAAGTCAGTAATTTACATGACACAAAAAGACGGACTTATCACTTACAGTGATGTTATCCCAGTCAACCTTGGATCTTACTTACTTACTGCCGGGCGCTGTACATTATTTAATGCCGGTCACTGTACACGTTGCTCATTCCAATGTGGCTGCCTATTCCATACTGTGGTACTCGGGGGCCAAATAGAGGACATAACTTAACTCATTAAAGTCCATATTGAGCTGGAGGTCAAATGACAATTTACGGTCGCATGTTGTAGTGTAAAAAAAACGTGTTTTTAAGGAACCTGACACGATGGTTACATCACCTTATACACCAGTCAGTAGTGTCCGACCGAAAGTGTAATTTCACTTTCGGCCGTAAGCCGTAGCCGAATTTCGGCAAAATTCTACTTTCGGCAGAAAGCCGAAAGCCGAAGCCGAAAGCCGAAACCGAAAGCCGTAGTCGAAAGTATGTTTGGTATTTAAGTACCTAGTTAGTTAAGCATTATTTAGGTAGAAGGATATGCAAGTGCTGATGCTGCACTGCAAATGCTGAGGTCTCTTAACTTATCTCCGCAGGTAATAGATTGGTTTGACTCATACCTTCGTGATCGCCAGCAACGTGTTAGAATTGACAATGACTTCTCTGATTGGTACGATCTAACTGCTGGTGTTCCACAAGGTGGCGTGTTGTCTCCATTACTCTTCGCAATTTTTATAAATTTTGTCTCCAAACTCTTAGTTTCTTTCTACCACTTGTATGCCGATGACTTACAGCTATATCTGGGAGGTAGTACTGACGACATAGCTGGAATCATTGATGTGATCAATGCTGATCTGGCCACCATTTTTGGCTGGACCAGATCCTTTGGACTCATCGTGAATCCGAATAAGTCTCAGGTAATGATTGCCGGAAGTCCTCGACTACTATCGAGGATTGACCGCGCTTCGTTGCCTGAGATTATGTACAACGGTACTGCCATACCATACGCTAGGGTTGTCAAAAACCTGGGAATCCTTATGGATGACACGCTATCTTGGCAGGCTCAGGTCAACGAGGTCAGTCGAAAAGTCTATGCTGCGGCGCACTCCCTGAGACGGCTTCAGAACCTTCTTCCGACCACTACAAAGACAATTCTAGCACAATCGTTGCTTCTCCCCATTCTTGATTATGCAGATGTATGTTACCTGGACGTTACTGAGGAACTCCTGGATAAGCTTGAGCGTCTGCAAAACATGTGTATACGATTCATTTTCGGACTACGCAAGTACGACCATGTTTCAGAATATCGCAGACGTCTCAAATGGCTCCCAATCCGTTACCGCAGGAATTCCCACATCCTTAGTCTTCTTTACTCTTGTCTTAACAACCCCTCTGCTCCCGAGTATCTATCTTCCCGTTTTCAGAACCTATCTTCTCACGGTGTCCCACTTCGGTCTAGTCATGACAATATTTTAGCTATCTCCTCTCATAAAACTGGTTTTTATACCAACTCATTTTCTGTTCACGCAGCTCGACTGTGGAATTCACTACCACACTTTATCCGACATTGTAAATCGCTTCCCTTATTCAAAAAACACCTAAAACTGTATTATCTCCGTCAATGTGAAGTAAAAACTTAAAAAACAAAAACCACTTTTGCTTCATACTTACCTGGATGGACAAGTATGTATATATGTATATTTATTTGTATATAATATTCTATATATTTAGTAATTTATGTGTATTAAACATGTATGGCTTATATTTTACTAGCATGTAATTATATGTACGTATTAATAAGTATTCTTATTATTATTTTTATCTCCAATTGTCACGCAACTCTTTTGCTACTACCTACTTACATTCCACTATATTATCGAATCTCAAACATCCAAAGGTTGACTGTAAGAAATCTCTGTAAGGGATAAGTCCGCCTTTGCACCTTATGTAAATTTTCCAATGTATTTGTTACTGTTTAATGTTTACTGGAGCAATAAAGAATTTTCTATCTATCTATCTATCAAGTGACAATAAAAGGTATTTATAATTATGCGAATTTTTTTATTTAATGCATACAACTATTAATACAATTATTAATAATGAAAAATCAAAAAAGGTTTGTCTGTCTAACAACTTTCGGTTGGGCCGAAAGTGACCACTACTTTCAGCCGAAACCGAAAGTTTGCCGAATGTGGCAAACATTGGCCGAAAGGCCGAAAGCCGAAACCGAATATTCGGTCGGACACTACCCGTCAAGCGAGCCCATTATAAATTCCTGCAGGAACTAGGTAACATGCAGGTGATTTGAGACTGCGTCTGACTCGAATTTCAAAAAGTGTAGCGCCAATATTACTTACCTGACAGATTCAGTTTTGATCTAAGTAAAACTTCATCTATCAGCGTAGATCGATAGCTTTTTGAAAACACGATTTAATTTACTTCGCTCGATAGAAAAAAATCATGATCACGCCTGTTTACCGTGTGAAGTCGTTACTTAAAAATAATAGCCCCACTGCATCTCTCCCCGTGGATGTCGTAAAAGGCGACTAAGGAATAAGGACAAGATGCCGTGTCAAAGAGCGACAGGGTAGCCACCTCTCACCTTGAAACGGTCCTTCCACCGTCCGACTCGTGCAGCAGGTGGGTCTTCGTGCCTTACTTGCTGCTTGATAGTTATCTTGTCCGAATAATTTGCTAAACGTGGTGTTCGGTGTTGTGCTACAATTTACAAGAGTATCTGCAGCCAGCACAACTCCGATTACTCTGCTTACCCCGAATGTCGGGATACAGCGCGTTTGGTATGTATGTAATTTATTTCGTATTATTATGGGAGTGGAAGAGGCGTCGGAGAACTGACTGACAACTGATAGCTCGGAGACGACCGCGAGTAAAGCGGGTTTTTTTAAAATAATGTTTAACAACCACCGTAATTTAAAAATCCATTCAATATAGATAGTTAGTAGGTACCTCCCACACCGTATTAAATAAAAAAACAATGATCAAGACATCGAAACTAGTGTTGCCATATCAGTACATATTTCCCTTGTTAATTGTGACGGCTACCTACACTAAACTCTAGCTAATTTTCATAGCCGTTTTCGGCGGGTTTCAAATTAACACTTAGTTAAAGAGAGAGAAGGATCTTACAGTTTTACATTGCATCTTAACTATGGAGAAACTCCTGTTTATGACATAATTCTGACCTGGTTCTCGAAAAAGTATCCTCTTGGGGGAAGGAGAACTTGGTCAACTTCAACGTAGCTAAGACGCAAGCTTTTGTACCGTGTGGGGTCGGTACTTAAAAAGAATGGCCCCACTGCATCTCTCCCCGTCGCATGTCGTAAAAGTCGACTAAGGGATAAGAAAATTCGTCAGCCTCGGTAGCTCAGTGGCGCGGTTGGTTAGTCAACTGTTATTAAGCAACGCTGAGTGCGGTCAGTGATTGGATGGGTGACCGCTCGACCGTTGGAGGCTGACCGTGGTTCGGATTCCACGTTAAACTGTAGGTCCCTTCCCTTCTTACCTTACTAGGTGGTAGGGTTTATCCCGGCCGGGTTGGTACCACCGCACTGTCGGCAATTTTTCACGGCGGTCTAAATGCTTACACTCTATAAAGCACAAGTAAGACCGGTGATGGAATATTGCAGTCATCTTCGGCAGGGCTCCCCTGAGGACCTTCTTTCAGCCTTGGATTCTATTCAGCGACGAGCCATTCCCCTCATTGGTGACTCTGTACTGTACTCACAAAGGGCCTTCAACCTCTAAAGCACAGACGTATCGTTGGGTCATTGAGCCTGTTTTATCGGTACTACTATGGCCGCTGCTCTGACGAAATTGCTTCCCTTATCCCTCCTCCTCCTGTTCGCCTTCGCCAAACCCGCCATACTCTCGCTGAACACCCCTTTGTAGTGGACAGAAGAGTTATTCGAACTGCACGATTCTCTAAATCGTTCTTGTGCCCAGTGGCGGGGCAAGACCTAAATTTGATGTGGGCAAGATACATTTTGCGAGGCCCTCTCTGGTGGCACTAGAGGATGGTATAGGATTTTATGGATTTTCACTGACGAAATGGATTTCCGGTATACTTACCGATGAAATCAATTTTTTTTGTCAGCATACCTTTCGTCGATAAAATTTTTAAAAAAGCCGCCAAGTGCGAGTTACATGATATTTTATTAATATATTTATGTGGAAATGTATTATGGTAATAAATCAGACAAGCCTTGTTAGAATCCTGTTTGTTGATATTATTTATATTGATTGGATAGTCACAAAATTTACGATATTAACAAGCGACACAATCTGTAAAGATAGGTATGAATAAATTCTAGCATTTCTTTCAAAACCGAATCACATTCACTGAGTGTCTTATACTTCCGTGTGATTTTTTAAACTCTCAATACATTCAACAACATCATCAAATTGCAATAATATAGCCCTCACTGCCTCTGTCCTGCTTTCCCATCTTGTGTCTGATAAAGTCTTTATAGTAAACTTTAGTTTGCCTGTGATTAAGTCTAAGTAAACATGTTTACTCGGGGTCTCTTTTGATAGATCTATGTGAATATTTTTCATGAAACAAAGTTGCATGAACTTTCTAGGCGCGAGGCCCCTCGGGCCGCGAGGCCGTGGGCGATCGCCCACGTCGCCAACAGACTTCCGGGCAATATCTTTCCCCACTCCTACAATCCGCGGATACTTTCCCCAGCGACATTAGTCCACCTCCAAGCCGGACTGGCACCTCCTCGGGTGGTGAAATTTGCATTGGAAAATTTGGAAACCTAGTTTGGAAGCAATAAAAAAAAATTCAGAATGAAATGAGAAAGTTCGAACCCACTACACTTCGCTAACGAAGCGACGCCTCTACCGCTTAGCCACGGGTTGTCGCAGTGCGATAGGAACATTTTAACTACAGCCAAGGCCATTTGTCCCAATCAAACGGCATACATACTCTACTAGGAAATCAGGATCACTTACGATACCAATAAATTAATTCCAGCAATAATAATTGAGTGTAAATGACCGAATACATTTTTCCAGTTGGGTCATTTGACCTCGTGACCGATACTGTCAAAAATATAATACCGACCAGCAATAGAGACCCTTCAAGCGTCCATCGGTGACATATGGACGCCAAGTTTCGTTCAATCAACCAAGCAGTTACTTCGTAATAGTTTCGTAATAACTTCTTAATAGTTACTTCGTAATAATTTCTTAATAGTTACTTCGTGCTATGGTGTTTTAAGAGCTATCATTATAATAAAATTTTCTTTTTCTCGTTTGGTAGTGCATTCTTATATGAATCGTCGGCCTCGGTAGCTCAGTGGTGCGGTCGGTCGACTGTCGATCGGATCATAAGCACACCTGGGCGCGGTCAGTGACCGCTCGACCGTTGGAGGGTGACTGTGGTTCGGATTCCACGTAAAACTGTAGGTCCATTCCCTTCTTACCTTACTATAGGTGGTAGGGTTTAACCCGCCCGTGTTGATACCACCGCACTGAATGAAAGGCCGGTTGAAACGGCTATGTAAATAATTCGTGTTTTCCGTCCAGTTCATTGTAGCCGGCACGACCGAAAGGAAGCACTGACATGGCACCTAGTTAACCAAGGTGTTATGGGCTGACATCACGGATGTTGTAGGTGATGTAGGCAATCGGGTCAGTTTACATAAAAAAAAAATATTTTAAGAGATCTTACAGAAATTTTCAAGGCCTTCTTTTTAAATTTGTTCTATACACATAGGTACACATTACACATCCCTATACATCCCTTGTGAATGTGAACCGCTTATTCACAGTAGAAACCGTATGTTTGGGGGTTATATTTTTAACCCATGCCAAATACAGGCACTCAACCCCAAGAATATCACTCAGTTCAGCTGAAATCGGACTTGAGGGTGAGCTCTAAACTTTTGAGAGATCACAATAGATCTTCCCAGGTCGCTGTGACAGCAGGGCTCAGGGGCCCTAACTCTCACACTTTAAATCATCATCATCATCAATACTAATAATAAATCTGTAAGGGACGGTCATGGAGTAAGTTACCTACTTTGTTTTAAGATATACTGAGTTTGTAGACTCTATTTGTGATACTAAAACTAAATTGATGATTTTTAGAAATATTTTCTGTATATGTGTATGTTCCCCCATAACTCTTAAACCGATCATCGGAATTTGATTAAATACATACATACATATCACACACGCTGAATCCCGATAATCGGGGTAAGCAGAGTAATCGGTGTTGTGCTGCAAGTACTCTGGTCAATTACAGCACAACACCGACCACCACGTTTCGCAAAGTATTCGAACAAGATTAAATCGATCAAGCAGCAAGTAAGGCACGAAGACCCACCTGCTGCATGACTCGGTGGAAGTACCGTGCCAAGGTGAGAGGTGGCGAGCCTGTCGCCCTTTAGCACGGCATCTTGTCCTTATCCCTTAGTCGCCTTTTACGACATGCATGGGGAGAGATGCAGTGGGGATATTCTTTTTAAGTACCGGCCCCACACGGTAAATTTGATTAAACTTATGCGCATTTACCTATACGGGACACAGGATAGGCTAAATAAAATGCAGTTCCGGTTATGCTAAGATTTGGCTCTCATACAAACCGAATTGTCCCCCGCGGGCCGAAAAAAAGGTACGGTCGCGGGCTTACTTGCTTTCTTCTTTTTAAATACGAATTTCACGCAAGCGAAGCCGCGGGCAAAAGCTAGTAATCATAATAATCATGGAGGTAACACACAAAACTATACTCCTTAGCATAATAATCACAGATGATAGTGTGTATTATTTTCCCCCAATCGATACCTAGATAATAATGTTTGATGGACTTATCACCTGTGGTATTTCCCATGCATTGTGAATTCAAACGTTGGAAGGGTTTTTAAATAGGGGTGGGCAGTTTCAGGGGCAGTGTAATCAACCACTGGAAATAGTTTTTGTGTTTTTAGGTTCCGTACGTCATAGAGTTAAAAACTGAACCTAATGGTGTGACTCATGCGTCCGTCCGTCTGTCAGTCTGTCTGTCAAAGGGTCATCATCATCATCAATATCATATCAATATCATCATCAATACTAATAATAAATGTGTAAGATATGGTCATGGAGTAAGTTACTTTGTTTTATGAGATACTGCGTCTGTAGACTCTATGTATGATACTAAAACTAAATTGATGATTTTTAGAAATCTTTTCTGTATGTATGTACCTATGTATGTTCCTCCATAACTCTTAAACCGATCATCCGAATTCGATGAAACTTAGTACAAGCACATTTTACTATACAGGACACAGGAGAGGCTAATAAAATTTTGTTCCGGTTACGGAAGATGTGCCCTCATACAAACCGAATTGTTCCGCGCGCCGAAATTAAGTTATGGTAGCGGGCTTACTTACTTTCTTCTGTATAAATACAAATATCACGCGAGCGAAGCTGCCTTAAAAACGTCTTGAGAAGTAACAGTAACAGTGAAAACCGTATGTAAATCGATTAAGTGGTTCTCAAGTTATAAGGATTCATATAGTGATGTACGTTAAGGCCATAGAAACATCGCTTTATTTATTAGGATTAATAGAACTTTTTCGTCCCCATTTTCGTCCCCAACAATCATTTGAAGTTGTACCTCTTCTGTCGTTATCCGCGTGCGTGTGAGTACCCAATTTCGTCACCACCGGGCCAATGATGAATTCGTTTTAAATTAATGGTGGCAGGTTGCATATTCGATTGTTTTGTTTACCGATACAAATTACTAGGTGTTCATGGAAAATTATTCACATAATGCGTTGTCAAGTGAACTAAATTTATGCTGCGTATGAATTATTCGGATTTATTAAATACAATTTGTGAATTTCGTAAGAATGGTTTAAGAATCGCATAATACATACAGAATTTATTGTTCGTGATAGAAATTGTGAAATGTGTCATTGAGCATGGTCTGAGAAGATGATTTTGCACTCTCGAAACTACCTTGATTCAATTGCTGTTTTTTTAAGCAAGTTTAATCGAGCATTTGACCAACTCAGCATGTCAGCACTTGATGGCTTCACCGAATAAGTGCGGCGGCCCCATTGCGTACGAAAACGCCCCAAGTACGAGGTTTCAATTGTGTATGTGATAGCCATTCTTGCCCTCTATTTATGATATTTCATAGACATATTGGTTTAAATTTTTTAAATGTTATTAATTCTTAATTTATTTATTTTTTACTTCATATAATAATTAATTTATCTTTTCGTAGATCATGGACTACTTAGTGGAACCTAACATACTACATTGTAATACTTCCTTTTGGTTTAAACTCCACTGCTGGCTGTGCTGTTTCAAAGGCCACTTAGATTAAGTTTAGTTTTTTCGGGTAATATGATTTATATATGATTCGGCAAGTATGATTTATGATTAGATGATTAGAAGTTGAGAGTTCGATTCCCTGATCACTATTAACACTGCGACCTAGATAGATCTATTGTGATCGCGCTGCGTGGCTCGGTAGAAGGACCGCGCCAAGGTGAGAGGTGGCTGGCCTGTCGTCCTATAGCACGGCATCTCGTCCTTATCACTTAGTCGTCTTTAACGACATGCACGGGGAGAGATTGGATAGGGGCTATTATTTCTAAGTACTGACCCCCACACGGCACACAAGATAATCTAAGTAACCATTTTGTAAATTCACATAGGCCTACAATATTTTATTCTTTTCAGAATTCAATTAAATTCAGTATCATGTTGATTTGAAGTAAGTACCTATGTAAATTGTTTTTTAATTCTCTCACGTTTTTACTATTATTAGATTCGTAATGTCTTTACTAACTGTTGACCAAATGGCGTTTTTCACACCTTTACAAAAGTTTTCTGCCTGGGGAAAATAGAAAAATTACAGATACTTACCGAATTTGTGAATGAAGAAAATAGTTTTTATAAATTACTCGTATCTCTACATAGGTATATAAGGTTCAAAGTCTGCCACCTGTATGTATTTATCTATGTTCGCTTATATAACTCAAGAACCGCTCAACCTATTAACGGTTTTTGCCTATGTAATGCGACATATCTCCGCCAGGCTATAGGTTATATAAAGCATCACTCTATTATTCATATGAGCTGAGCAGTGGGGTCGAAGGTGAATGTAGTTAGAAAAAACGTCCCAATTTTTCATATGATTTACTCGAAAGCTACTCAACTAAATTTCAAGTTTCTACGTTACTTAATTATATTGAATGGCTCCTCCAAAGTCGGTCAAGTTTGAGTTTGGAGAACAAGCTTCTTGTCTATAAGGTCCTACTTAAGCCAATATGGACATACGGAATCCAGCTGTGGGGAACCGCTAGTAATTCGAACATCGAAATATTGCAACGGTTCCAGAATAAAGTCCTGCGCATGGTATCAGGCGCACCATGGTTTGCTCGTAACGCAGAAATCCACGAATACCTCGAGATGGCAATAGTGGAAGAAGAAGCAAAAAGTATCACTCACGATTAATCAATCATGTAAACACACTTGCTGTCGCTTTGACTGACACCGAACATGACATAAGGAGACTGAAACGTCAAACAATAGCAGACCTGCGCAATGGTTACAAAAATAGCCATCTTCAGTAAAGGGCGGAATACTCAAGGGATGACCATTAAACACACATTGTGCAAGCACAGTCACATGGTGGACACTAAATAATAATTAAAAAAAAATTGGTTGTCTGTAAAGTCGATTTACGGACGATAGTTTTACGTGATAACGTCATACAACCCTTGTTTCATGAATATTCTAAATTTGAAATATTTTCCGACCGGCCAGATATTATTGTACGAGTAACCTCGTTTTAATTTCTGCCGCCCTGGTACTTTTACAAGCCGACGCTTGGGCCGATTGCGCCTCTCTATCGCTTGTTACGCGCTCTCGCTTGCACACACAGGCTCAGATGGAACGTGACGTGATATTCGTGCGTGCAGCCGGTGTTCATCAATTTATAAGACGTTATCACGTGAAAAAAACTTAGTTATCGAGCAAAACCTCTGTGACAGACGGACAGACACCGGAGTGATCTTATAATAGTTCTGTTTATCCTTTTAAGGTACGGAACCATACAAACTTCTCACCTGGACTATCCGGCACCGTGTCGAAGTGGCAGTTGAGCAACAGCGCGTGCTTTGTCCTCATATCGGACGATAGCTTCACCACAACGCTCTGAACGTTTCTGTAAGCGTTGATCATGCCGTCCAGGAACGTAAGCGGGAACGCTCCGCTTGACCTCTGAATGTCCAGCTCGATGCTGTGGTGGAGTGCGGCCCGAGCGCGGATGTCCTTGACCATGGCGATGAGTAGATTCACGGCAAGAACTTCGTTCTCGTAGCTGCCGGCTACCTGATGCGAGAGACGGAATCTGTGTTAGATATTATGGCTGTGTTGGAATAATTTTTTTGAGTAAGTTTATTAATGTTTTAATATTTTTGTTTTCATAACTTAATAAAACATATTTAAATAAAACTAATTAGAATGAAATTAAGCTAATGAAGAACTGGGTCAGATCGTCAGAAATTGGGTCAGACAGATCGTTCCTTAGACTTTAGCTCCGTTCACACTCCATCAATATATTATGAAACTTTTCCTCCACTTTAGCACAGAGGCTGCAATTAAGTGAATCACAGAATGCAATTAGGTGAATGACAGATGTATTGAATTAATACTAATGAATTAAATTGATTTTAATCTAAGGCTCTAATTTTAATTATTTTTAATTGTGACAATTAGAAAATTAATTTTATAAAATATATATAATTAGATTAGGCTAATTTTAGATATAAGTAATATTCCCTCCTAATCTTACTTGGTGGTAGGGTTTAACCCGCCCGGGTTGGTACCACCGCACTGAATGAAAAGTCGGTCGAAACGGCTATGTAAATAGTTTCTGTTTTCCGACCAGTTCAGTGTAGCCGGCACGATCAAAGGGGGAAGCACTGACATGGCACCTAGTTCACCCGGTGTTATGGGCTGACATCACGGACGTTGTAGGTGATGTAGACAACCGTGTCAGTTTCCATAAAAAAAACCCCCCGACAACCGAAGGGGTAGACGGGTGCTCGAATGGAGGCCACGTACAAGTAAACGTAGCGTGGGACGCCCCCCGGCTAGGTGGACAGATGACCTAAAAAAGGTAGCCGGGAGTGGATGGATGAGAAGAGCGGAAGACCGCGTGTGGTGGTGTGCCTTGGGAAAGGCCTATGTCCAGCAGTGGACCGATACAGGCTGATGATGATGATGATTTAATTACGAATTTAATTGAACAAATAACAAACCCCATCATGTAAGTGCAGTTTTATTCAATGAAGTGTGACCAAAGCGTAGTCACAGGCATAGTCTTAAAATTAGTACACTATCTAATCTGGAAAGTTCTAAGCCTATGGAAACGCCTGACAGTGTGGTTCAGTTTCAATAGTTTTTATTACCATAACTTTTACCATTACAGAACTCTCAGTAATATGGTTAATCAGCTCTCAAGCTGTGTTTTCGATAAACTGTAGGCAATGTTATTATGTGCATAGTCAAAATACTTGTAATAATTAGGTAGGTATGAAAAAAATAAAATCAGCGAATTCCTTGCCGGTTCTTCTTCGTGGGTGTAATTGAACCGGATAGAACAAATTGTGACAAGTTCGAGTGCAGTCTTGCTGCCATAACAATGCTCAAGAAATAATAAACAATAAACAACAATTCCTTTAAAAGGTATGTACGGTAATTACACTACATACCTTTTAAAGGAATTGTAATGTACCCTCTCTCTTTCTTGTCATTCAGTTAATGGTGTTGAATAACAGTACCACTGATTATGTACATAAAATGTAAGTCTCTTCCTTCCTTAACTATAATAAAATCCAACGTCTGCTTTCTGTGTGTCTGAGTGTCTGTCTGTCCGCTTATAACTCGAGAACCACTGAACCGATTTTAATAAAACAAAATTCTACGGATAGCTTGATTCTTCCCATTAACTATAGGCTACTTACTATCACGGTAAATGGCTTATGAGGTTAGCAGTGAAGTGAAATATGAGAGCGGGCGGAGCCGCGGGCACAGCTTGTTATGTACATAAAATGTAAGTCTCTTAAATACATATATACGCGTTATTAAAGTATTTATGTATGTAGTATTAGTTTGTAGTTTATCATATTGCTTTGCTGCTTAATACATTGCCACAAATTATTCTTGTTCACCTGCATATACTTCTCCCACATCCTACAGGTTAGTTAGAATAGAATGCCTCACAACATTAAGCTCACCTATTGTGCCTAATTTGTATAAATTGGTGATCAATATAGAATACACATACATGCATACTTAATTGATACAAATCTAAGCCGCGGGTGGGCGAGTGGTTTCGGCATCGGCTTCTCATGCGAGAGGCCCGAGGTTCGAATCCGGTTGGCGTGTGCCACTGATTTTTTTCTGACGAAAAAATTTACGTGCATGCTGCTTCACCGTTCGGAACCGGTGTAAAACTGTAGGTCCCTTCCCTTGCCCCTTACTAGGTGGTAGGCTCAAATTGTAGCCGACTGGGTTGGTTGGTACCACCGTACTGGATGTAAGGTGGCCGCATAGCGAGCCTCGGTTGTGTTCTCCTCTAGTCCAGTATAGCCAGCAATCCAGGGAAGTCTCCGGTATGGCACCTACCTTCTCGGAGATGATATTGGCTGGTCGGAGCACGTGCTTTGGCCCCTCCGACTCAGCCACCCATACTGGACTACATGAAAAAATTATAATAAAATATATTACACTAAATTAAACTAACCCTAGGGCCGATGCTCGTAAGGTTCCTCAACTGGTCCATGGCCCTCTCTGCTATAAAGCTGCCCTCGTGGCTCGGCTCGTCGGCCCTCGTGAGAGGCACCGGGAGCCTTCGCTCCACCACCACCACGCCGAGCATCACCGCACCCATCAGCAGCACGATACCGACGAGGTGCCACAGCTCCAGCGGCAGCGGCTGGAGGTAGTTCTCCTTGAGACGGTACATGTTCCGACGCGCACCGCTGCTGGGCCGGCTCTGTGCACATTTTTTTACTTTTTAGGGTTCAGTACAGTACAGTAGTTATGCTGTAAATATTAATGTTATTGTGAGCGGTAGTATGCGTTAATTATTGTAAATTGAATACTTATAATAACGTACTAACAAACATTGTGACTTGCGAAGTATGTTTGTCAGTTTTTCTTCGCATTGAATTTAGAACTGGCGGTATTTTCAACATATCCAAGCGTAGGCTACCTACCTATGGATGAAATTATACAATAAACAATAAACCATTTGACATACATACATACATAGCGTCACGCCTGTTTCCCGGTGGGGTAGGCAGAGACAACGGATCTCCACGTGCCACGATCCTGACACACCTCTGCCGCCTCTTCCACTCCCATAATGTTCTTCATGCATGCTCGTCGGTTACGGGTACTACGCACTTGCCCCTTTTTGAGCACATGCCCGATCTGGTCCAGGTAAGTGCGTCTAGGGCAACCCTTCCCGACTCTTCCACTCACATTTGCTTCATAAATTTCTTTCGTTAGTCTCCTATCATCCATTCTTCCAACATGACCGAACCACCGAAGCATCCCTTTCTCAATCCTTGTCACTATATCTTCTTTCAGCCGACAGCGCTCTCGCACTACACTATTTCTCAATCTATCTTTCATTGTAACTCCACACATACTCCTCAACGCATACTCCTCAAAACAATTTGAGTATGTACCCTCAAAAGAGAAAAAAAAAACGGAACCTTTATAGGATCACTGTCATGTCTGTCTGTCTATCTGTCTGTCTGTCTGTCTGTCTGTCCGTCTGTCACAGCTTATTTTTTCCGAATCTACTGGACGAAAAAACTTGAAATTTGGTACATAAACATAATATTATATAGAGTTTGATGATGTGTACATTTTTTAGTACCTCAAAAGAGGAAAAAAAAATGGAACCTTTATAGGATCACTGTCATGTCTGTCTGTCTGTCTGTCCGTCTGTCACAGCTTATTTTTTCCGAATCTACTGGACGAAAAAACTTGAAATTTGGTACATAAACATAATATTATATAGAGTTTGATGATGTGTAAATTTTTTAGTACCTCAAAAGAGGAAAAAAAAAACGGAACCTTTATAGGATCACTGTCATGTCTGTCTGTCTGTCTGTCCGTCTGTCACAGCTTATTTTTTCCGAATCTACTGGACGAAAAAACTTGAAATTTGGTACATAAAAATAATATTATATAGAGTTTGATGATGTGTACATTTTTTAGTACCTCAAAAGAGGAAAAAAAAATGGAACCTTTATAGGATTACTGTCATGTCTGTCTGTCTGTGTGTCATTTATTGGACTAAAATAGGGAATATAGGGCCTCTCTTTTAGTTTACAGATATTAAATTACATTTATATTAGATTATAAAATAAAAAGTTTGAGGGCCTGGACTCACAGTTAAGGTATCTAACGGGCGTTTTCACTGCCTCTGGTTAAGGCTCGTCCAACAATTATTTGTTGGCTAAAGACTGATATTTCTCACACATTTGACAAGAGATAACTGGCAGCTACATATTACAAACCTAAGAGTGGTGAAATTGGCCTTAGGAAAACTAAATTACCTATACATTATTATACTTAGTTCTTCTTCTTAATGGGAATCTCGTGGAATCATTGTTGGTTACATACATGGTTACATTAGTATTGTTAGGAAAAGAAGTCACAATTTTTATGAAAACGAAAATATCTTACTCCAAATAAATACAATGACACGCGTGAATTTTATTATATATGTTCTGAAATAAAATTCATGTTTCACCATATAAAATAATTATGTTATGTATGAATCTTATTAGAATTGGGTGAGTATTTGATTAGCGGGGATTAGATCGAACCTTGCTGGTAGTTCTATCCTGTAGTTTAGGATATTAGAAGAATATTAGTGAAATAATTGTTTGCCGGAGACGCGTACTTTCGAAGAAAAATGTTTTTGAAAAAAATAATTTTCATACAAAATTAATTTTCGATTTTTTTTTAATGCACCAAAACATTTATTTTGAATAGGAATTTATGCAAAAACGACATGCGCCGCCTCAACATTAGGTATCTTCTATAATTTAACCCTGGTTATTTTTTTTTTAAACCACCAAACCATTCACCCATACCACTTCCCTTGTTTTTACATACATTTATATTCAAAACCAATGGTTTAGTGCCTTAAAAATGTGTTTTTTTAATTTTGTATGAAAAATTAATTTTGTATGGGATTTTTTTCTTCTCCGAAACTACGCATTTCCGGCAAACAATTCTTTCACTATAATTCATCTTTCGGCTGGGGTTTACAATACCTGATCCTTTATTTCAACTAACTGGTACAATAGGTCTGTAGTGTAGGCTTTTGCGATTCTGGTGATGTAATTTTTTTTCTGCGGAAATGCGTAGTTTCGGAGAAAAAAAATTTGGAAAAAAATATTTTTCATACAAAATTAATTTTCGAATTTTTTTATTTATTTTTTAAATGCACCAAAACATTTATTTTCAATAGGAATTTATGCAAAAACGACATGCGCCGCCTCAACATTAGGTTAGGGTTTATTCATAGAATATGCGTCGCGTAGCGACGCATATTCTATGAATTAACCCTGGTTATTTTTTTTTTAAACCACCAAAACATTCACCCATACCACTTCCTTTGTTTTTACATACATATATATTCTAAACCAATGTTTTGGTGACTTAAAAAAAAAAACAAAAAATTATTATTTCGTATGAAATATTTCGTGAAATTTTCTTTTTGGCCCCAATTTTGATTTCCGCAGGCTAAGTCTTTTCTAATAGCAGTATTTTGTGATCCTTTATGCTCCTGTATTTTGTATTTTTTTTTTAAGAGGATCAGGTGTTGGAAACCCGCCCCGAATCGACCAAGAACAATCTATGACTATTATATTATAAACAGTGCAGTGCACTTACCATAATGTTTAGATGCTTATTTCCAGCAATTAGCTGATATTTATAGGTAGCGTATTTTCACTAACGATCGGTGTACATTTTGTAAGGTTTTATTATTTTCAGATTTGTAGACAGGAAAAAGTTACATCTGTCTTCTTCTTTTTTTAAAATTTCTGGCAGGTCTGACTGAACTATAAATTCTAAACAAGACCAGCCAAGACGAAAACAGAAAGAGGACTCCCAAAGAGAATATAACCTAGAGAGAGAGGTTGACATATTCTTTGGGTCTGTCTGACTGACTGACCGACCACGAGCGTCTCTTTGTAGTAAGCACTTGACAGTTAACTTTTTATTTCTTACGGAAAGGCAAGGTTAGTGTAACTATATAGCCATATGTCTTGTTTTTTCATTCTTCTTCTTATTTGCATTTGTTGCACCTCGTAAATAAAAATACAGGAGCATAAAGGACCACAAAACACTGTTATCAGAAAAGACTTGATAAGTTTTTTCTAAAAGCAGTGTTTTGCGGTCCGCCATCTGAAAGCCTTTTAGATCCTGCGGATCCCTCGATCCTGCGGTTCCTACTCCTTTCGTGCATACTTATCTTCGATATCGATATCATAAACTTATCCGCAAGTGGTATGAGATGAGTGATGTTTTGATGCGTCGCTACGCGACGCATCTTCTATGTATTAACCATAACCTAATGTTGAGGCGGTGCATGTCGTTTTTGTTACGTTTGTATTTCCGAAAATAAAGCTTTCTTAGGTGGTTATAATATTATAACATATATATAACATTGCTTAAAAAAAAAAAAAACAAAAAAAAAACAATTTTTGCGGGAGACGAACCCATGGTCGATATCGAAAAAATAAACCAACCCTACACTCTTACCACTGAGCCACCATATTACATAAACGACCAAACGAATATCGGCTTCAATTGGTTCGCTTTCGAGCCGAGTCAACCCGAATGTTTCCGAAAGGAATCCAATCGCAGGATCGCCGGATCGAGAGATCCGCAGGATCGACGGATCCGCAGGATCTAAAAAGGCTTTCAGGTGGCGTACCGAGTGTTTTGTGGACCTTTATGCTCTTGTATTTTTTTTTTACGAGGTGCAAACAAGCCATGGCTATACGGTCACACTATTCTTGTCTTTCCGTAAGAAAAAAAAAGTTAACTGTCAGGTGCTTACTACAAAGAGACGCTCGTCGCTCGTCTCTCGTCTGCTATCCCTAAAAAAGTGCGTGCTTGTTTGTTTTTTCCAAGTGGTTATTATTAACCCCCGACGAAAAAAACGGAGGGGTGTTATAAGTTTGACGTGTGTGTGTGTGTGTGTGTGTGTGTGTGTGTGTGTCTGTCTGTGGCATCGTAGCTCCCAAACGGATGGACCGATTTGGATGCGGTTTTTTTTATTAGAAAGCTTGTTTAATCGGGATGGTTCTTAGCTATGTTGGTAATCAAGTAATCAAGTAATTAAGTAATAAAACAATTAATTATCTTAAAAAGTGGACGGATTTTCATGCGGTTTTTTTAAAAAAGCTTGAAATAAAAGTTATATATAAAATAAAAATAAATAAAAGGGGACCGCTAAGTAAATAAAATATAAAAACTCAGAGCTGCGCGGGAATTTACTTAGCGGTCTCCCGACTCCTTTAAGTAAGTAAACGGAAATTATTTTTGACTTTTTAAGGGTCGGGGGTTTTTTAAATTTGTAATTTAACTTTTTTAATCTCTTTGGTTTGTTCCAAAGAATATAATCCTACGCATAGAGTAACTTAAATGAAATGAAAGGACCTGCGCTCTCCCTGCTGAAAAATGAGCGCAGGTGCGAGAGCATTCAAGGTGCATTGTGTCCCTTTCTAATAGGGTGACATAGCGATTTCTCTTGTGGGAAAAATGAGTTCACAAAAAAAATGCCAACCTTAGGAACAAAGCTGAACATTATATTATATTATTTATAGAACATTATATTTATCCCGGTCGGGTTAGCACCACCGCACTGAACGAAACGTAGGTTGAAACGGCTATGTAAATAGTTCGTATTTTCCGTCCAGTTTAGCTACTTGAAATGAAGGGAAGCACTGACATGGCACCTAGTTCACCCGGTGTTATGGGCTAACACCGGGTGAACTACCGGGTAATCTGACAAAATATGAATATTTGTTTTGGTCATAACTCGAGAACTACTGCTGCTAGACCCATCGTGTTGGTACTCAAACTTCAGGTCTCGATGAGATCTATCCATCTGTCACGTGAACTTTTGTTTTGGCCATAACTCGAGAACCACTGGTGCTAGACCCATCGTGTTGGTACTCAAACTTCAGGTCTCGGTGAGATCTATCCATCTGTCACGTGAACTTTTGTTGTTGAGTACCAACACGATGGGTCTAGCACCAGTGGTTCTCGAGTTATGACCAAAACAAAAGTTCATGTGACAGGTGGATAGATCTCACCGAGACCTGAAGTTTGAGTACCAACACGATGGGTCTAGCACCAGTGGTTCTCGAGTTATGGCCAAAACAAAAGTTCACGTGACAGATGGATAGATCTCATCGAGACCTGAAGTTTGAGTACCAACACGATGGGTCTAGCAGCAGTAGTTCTCGAGTTATGACCAAAACAAAAGTTCACGTGACAGATGGATAGATCTCATCGAGACCTGAAGTTTGAGTACCAACACGAAGGGGCTAGCACCTGTGGTTCTCGAGTAAGGACAACACAAAAGTTCACGTGACAGATGGATATGTGTTTGACTTATTTTTGCACTGAAATACCGTGATCGTATCCCATAGTGAAGATATTATGGTTACCCTACTTCATAACCATATTATCTTCAGTTCAGCCGTTCATGGGGCTGCCACTGTAAAAAAATATATTTATAAAGATAATGCGTGTATACACCCTTTTATGAACATAGGCCGATAAAAACGCTTTGATTAAGTTTAAATGCGTGAATTAAAGTTGAATTCTATTATTTCAATAAAAAAACTCACTTAAATCCAGCCATAAATTCAAATTTAAATAATAATAATAATTTTTACTAACTAATATTGTATTTTTTTCGTGTGGCAAGTGTTAGACAGGGACACAATATATCTTTGGGTAATTTCACTCTGGTACATTTCCCGTCACCAAATTTGAAGACTGCAATTGATCTCTAATGCCACGCAATAAGGTCTATTTTTCTATTTAGAAATTCTGCAGTGCAGTACTCTACTCAGTCCTGTTGATTCCTAACATGGCCTATGCCAAAGAATATAATACTACGCCTATGCTACGGTTAGTCGTGGGGAATATATTATACAGCAGGCAACATATTATATTATAAATTTCAGCATTTATAACGTTAGAAATATTCCACCACATCTGCTGTTTGCTGTAATGCTGTTTTGCTTTTTATCTCGTGCGTACCGCCATCTATTTGATATAATAAAAATTATTTCTTGTAGCCTGTAGGTATTTGAAGCTCTCGCTCGATAGAGGGCAGTGTTTATAGTATTTTGTAACTTAACCCTTAATGCAATGACATAAGGTTACATTTTAAATAATTAAATAAAACAGCAGACTCGCACGTTGGAAATATATCATAGATTAGACTGCTGTTTGTTAGAAACAGCAACCATAAACAGCAGACTGGCAAGTTAGAAATATATTATAATTCTGCCTGCTGTATTCCCGTGATATAATATTTATCTCTTATTTCAATTATGCTAGTTATTCCAACAGCGTAAGGTTCAAATTCCAACACCACCAAAAACGGCAAACAGCTGCGATATAAATACAGCAGATCATTATAACGTGCTGTTGAAAAACAGCCGTTGTCCCCCTCTGTAGCTACGGTTTGGTTTATCCCTAATTAGTAGTCTGTGTGTAAGTTACTCTATGGTTTGTTCATTGTCGGTTGCATGGCTGGGCGCTGCTGTTTTTATTATTTCTTGACTGCGGTACTTTATTTAGTTATAAACCCTGCCGGTCCGTTGTGCTGGGTGCATTTGTTAGCGGATAGACTATAGGTGCTCATGGTGCGACAATAAACTGACCGATAATGGAGAAATGGATCGGGTACAACGTGTCAGTGGAGTGCGGGTCGCCTCTTGGCGTGTATCAGGGATCCATCCTCGCAGCGGACGGCTCTACGATCACCCTCACGCGCGCTTTCCGCAATGGATTCCCGTATCCGGAGCCTCGGCTTACTATCAAGTCAGTATCCTTTTATAATTCTAAGTCCCATACTGTTTGGGCCGTACTGTGTTTCTACTTCGTAATGAACGAACAAATAATTCCTTGTTGACGCGGCTCAGCGTAACTTAACCGATCGTCAATATGGTAATTTTTAATGGGGTTTGGCTTTATATTGTGGTATTTATTTACCCCTCCCCCTCTGCCGGTGGGGAGAGGGGAAGGGAGGAGGGGCGTTTTTTTTGTATGAAAAATTAATTTTGTATGGAATTTTTTTTTATTTTTTTTATATAGGTATTATAATGGGGGTGGCTCAGAAGAGGGGAGCAGAGGGGGAGGGGGGATAAGTAATTATTATATTAAGGAAAATGATTGTAAGGTGAGTCCAGAGAAGTGCGTCTATGAGGGAAGTGCGTCTATACGGCATAACTAGAAAAGTAAAAGATCGACGCTAAGCTCATATATGGAGAGAGCTTCGAAAACGTCACTGGAAGCATCCTACAGAATATGGATAGGTAGAGAGAGGGAGGTCGAGAGCGGGACTGGTGGTTTCCCCGCGTCCTAGTCAACGCAGACTAGCTGACGAGGGCTTGAAGCGAGCCGAAACGTGAAGCATGCGCGGGAAATTTAGAGTGGCCACTCGCTAGTCCCGGCCTCGATTATTACCCTCCTCTACTGCCGATGGGCCCGGATATGTTCGGTGAAGCCATCGAAAGCTTAGATCCACACCTTCTTTTCGTAATGGCAACATCTATTGCATGACTTACATTGATTAGAAACCAGTGGCGGCTGGCCCTTAAGTGCACTCGTGCGCCGCACTACCACAAAACAGCGCCTTCACCCGAAAGATATAAACAAATTAAAATATTAAACAAAACAAACAAACAAAACAAAAACTTATTTATTGTACCAAAACCAAGATTTACATATGTACTTATACAATTTTCTTAAATCTAACTTGTCATTCATTCATTACTTAAACGCTACTTATCTCCTCCAATTTACAGAAGAAACAGTAAGTACTTGAAGTTAGATACATGAAAATACAGTAGGGCGAACGAGAGCATACCTTGTTGTGTTCACTTAATTTTGTACACTTGTGCCTAAACTGGCCCAATTGGCCGTCTTATAGGCATTCGTTATTTTACCATTTTAAAATCTAGGATCTAATCTAATATCTACCTTCTTCTTTCAATCAAACTTACATGTGTGTGTGTTTGTGTTTGTGTGAGGGTGTGTGTGTGTGTGCGGGTGAGCGCGCGCGCGCGTGTAGGGTGTGTGTTTGCCCACTCCCTAAAACGAGGCGTTTCGTCCGTCCACACTAACGAAACCGAGGCGCCGTCAAAAGCGAGACCGCCTCGGATTTGACAGGAAAATTCTAATGGCAGATTTGAAATCAGCGACCCCTGATTGGTCAGAAAACGTATATTTGACGGACCAATCAGAGCAGATCAAATTTTACGCCTCGTTTTTGGTAGTTTTGGCAGGTTGTGTAAGTGTGTATGAAAATATCTAAAAATACCTAGTTCCAGTGTGTATGCCATAGGTGGCGCTGCAGTCGCAAGTGTGTATCCATCGGACACGAATCCGAGACCGCCTCGCTTTTTTAGTGTGTAATGTGTGTGTAAGTGTGTTTAGTGTGTATCCTAATCTATGCTATAATTACCGAATCTGAGACCTTTTCATTATTATTGTTACCTTGTAAATATGTGTGTGGGGAGCGCACGCGCCACCGACCCCGGACCCGCTCCGGTCCCTTCCTTCCTTCCACGGATTCATTGAATGAGTCAAGCAGTCCGTCAGTCGCCCGGGTGTCGCCCCACAGAGAGGCGGTATTTATTTATGATGAGTAGCTTCAATTCAAATTTTCAAATTCCTTTCTATAAAAAAAATTATACTTTCATAAAAACTTTCACCCCCGATTTCCACCCCTTAAAATCTGAAAATCCAAAAACCCTGAAATACGTTATCATTTGTTTATGAAGAGTAGCTAAAATTAAAATTTTAAGTTCCTGCCTTTAAAAAAATCGATACTCCCATACAAATTTTCATCCCCCATTTCCACCCCTTAAAATCTGAAAATTCAAAAACCCTGAAACACGTCATTTGTTTATGAAGAGTGGCTACAAGTAAAATTTTCAAGTTCCTACCTTTAAAAAAATCTCAACTCTCATGAAAATTTTCATCCACCATTTCCATCCCTTGAAATCTGAAAATCCAGAAACCCCGAAACACGTCATTATTTATTTATGATAAGTACCTAGCTATAATTGAAATTTTCAAGTTACTATCTATAAAAAAAATACTTTTCCATAAAAAAATTCATACCCGATTTCCATCCCTTAAAATCTGAAATCCAAAAACCCTGAAACACGTCATTATTTATTTATGATAAGTAGCTACAATTAAAATTTTCAAGTTCCTATCTATAAAAAAATTTATACTTCCATAAAAAATTTCATCCCCGATTTCCACCCCTTAAAATCTGAAAATCCAAAAACCCTGAAATACGTCTTTATTTGTTTATGAAGAGTAGCTAAAATAAAAATTTTCAAGTTCCTGTATTTAAAAAAATCGATACTCCTATACAAACTTTCATCCCCCATTTCCACCCCTTAAAATCTGAAAATCCAAAAACCCTGAAACCCGTCATCATTTGTTTATGAAGAATAGCTACAATTAAAATTTTCAAGTTCCTACCTTTAAAAAAATCGATACTCCCATAAAAATTTTCATCCCCCATTTCCATCCCTTAAAATCTGAAATCCAAAAACCCTGAAACACATCATTATTTATTTATGATAAGTAACTAAAATTAAAATTTTCAAGTTCCTATCTATAAAAAAATTTATATTCCATAAAAAATTTCATCCCCGATTTCCACCCCTTAATATCTGAAAATCCAAAAACCCTGAAATACGTCATTATTTGTTTATGAAGCGTAGCTACAATTAAAATTTTCAAGTTCCTACCTTTAAAAAAATCAATAGTCCCATGAAAATTTTCATCCCCCATTTCCACCGCTTAAAATCTGAAAATCCAGAAACCCCGAAACACGTCATTATTTATTTATGATAAGTAGCTATAATTGAAATTTTCAAGTTACTATCTATAAAAAAAATTACTTTTCCATAAAAATAATCATCCCCGATTTCCATCCCTTAAAATCTGAAATCCAAAAACCCTGAAACACGTCATTATTTATTTATGATAAGTAGCTACAATTAAAATTTTCAAGTTCCTATCTATAAAAAAATGTATACTTCCATAAAACATTTCATCCCCGATTTCCACCCCTTAAAATCTGAAAATCCAAAAACCCTGAAATACGTCATTATTTGTTTATGAAGAGAAGCTAAAATTAAAATTTTCAAGTTCCTGCCTTTAAAAAAATCGATACTCCTATACAAACTTTCATCCCCCATTTCCACCCATTAAAATCTGAAAATTCAAAAACGCTAAAACACGTTATCATTTGTTTATGAAGAGTAGCTACAATTAAAATTTTCAAGTTCCTACCTTTAAAAAAATCGATACTCCCATAAAAAATTTCATCCCTCATTTCCATCCCTTAAAATCTGAAAATCCAAAAATCCTGAGTTGTAAAATAAACCTGTGTTCTAAATTTCAGCTTTCTAGGTCTTGCGGTTTAGGCTGGGCGATGATGATTGAGGCGGGCGTATAGTTTTATTAATATAAAAGATAGATATAAAAGCGAGACCATATCCCAAGAACGACAACAAAACAAAACAAGTAAACAGATAACTAAAAATAATAATTTCATACACACCAAATCCGAGGTGGGTAATACACACATGCGATTCAATATACGAAAGTGAGACCGCCTCGGATTCAGGTAAAATAAAATACCGAAAGCGAGGCGTTTTAAAAAAATTCTCATACACACTCTAAATCTGTTGAAAATGACGAAAGCGGGGCTCCTGCCTCGCTTTCGTGCACGCCTCGGATTCGGGTGTGTTAGCACTTTTCTGAAAATTGCAATATCTCATGCAATACGCCATCTATCGAGAAACGGGAAAGATTGTCGTATACCTATATTCAAGTTACATCACATAGAGACACAAAACTTTGTGAAATACCGTTGTATCACTAAGGCCTCGTTTTCGTGCTTCTCAACAACTAAACACAGACCGCCTCGCTTTAGGGACTGAGCAAACAAGGGTGTGTGTGTGTGTGTGTGTGTGTGTGTGTGTAGATAGTAAGAAGTGATGGGATGGGATGGGACAAAAAAGAGTTCACATTCAGTCAGAGAATACATAATGTCTGAACAGATAGCACTATCAGTCTAGTTTCCCATGAAAAAGAAGTACATATCTATTTATATTAGAATATTGGAATTTATCTTTTTCTTTTTCTCCTCAGAATATATGAATATTTAAAAAGAAAAAGAAAAGGTGTACAAAGATAAACATTTCCATGAATATCACCGATCGAAGTAAAAATATCAAACTGAATTCGTTCCTATTTCCTAGACAACAAGGCACGATTTTGCTGTACGTAAACGTACTACATACTACGTATCGTCGCCGAGCTCGCCGCCGCGACGCCGAGTGCATTAGAAAACACCGCGAACGTATCTTGTATTGATACTATGAGAAAATGTCTAACGCCGCTGCCCCGCCGCGTGAAACAAAACACTCTTCATACGATTATGTGTGGAACAAGGTTGCGTTCTGCGTGTGACACACGACGGAAAAAGAAGGACAGTATATTGTGGATAGACGCACGTGCGACACGTCGCGACCGAGCCAGCCGACGATGAGCCGAAGTAAGCCGAGATCGTGAACCCGACCGCGGGCACGTGCGGGCGGGAGCGCGCGGGCGCGGCGGGGGCGATCCAAACTCTGGGTCGAAGATACACACAAGCGCTAAGTACCCACATGTATGTACGCTGTTGCACGACTCGACAGGCGAGTCCATTTTTAGAATATGGGTTGTTTCTTATATATAACAGATCGAGTTTGCAATTGAATATTTGAATTATTCGAATATCGATTTGATACATATTCGAATGGTAATTTATAAAATATTCGAATGTTACGACAAACATTAATGCGTTACGAAAATATTTCGCTATTTTAGTTAAAGTCAAAAAATGGAATCACCCAAAGAGCTAGGCAGGCGTTGTTTGGCGCGCCGCGCCTTCTCAGTTCGGGGCGAGACCCGTCGTCGCGTGACGCGTCGGTCGACCGACAATCGCCGCGCCGCCGCGCCGGGATGTTTTGCAAATCCGTTTTTTAGCAGTTTGAACGACTTTTCGTCAGTTAACATGTACATTGTGAAGTTTTCTTCATTGCCCGGCGCGGCAAGGACGCGACACAAACATTAATATCAGTACCGCACGCTGTCTGGCCGGGCGGGCGCGGGCGCGCGCGCCGCTCCGGGCACGCCTCGCGCGCGGGTGCGCGAGGCGCGGCTCGCTCGTGGCCACTGCGCGCGCAGTGAAGTGTCGCTTGGTTCTTCGAGCAATTAGGACGCTGGGTGGGTACATAATTTTTGCAAATAAGTCAAGACCGCGGTATCCATTAGATTCACGTTTGGGTATAGTACTAAGTAGCTAGCGCACACCCAGTCCCATAGGTCACCAGCCGCCACTGTTAGAAACTATAAACTAAAAAACAGAGGGCGCTCTAAGTGGTGTATTGCCTATGGAAAACGACTTGGAATTTTACAGTTCGAAACTTCTGAAATGACAAGTTGACGACTTTTTTTTTTTTTTTATGGAAACTGACACGGTTGGCTACATCACCTACAACATCCGTGATGTTAGCCCATAAGACCGGGTGAACTTGGTGCCACGTCAGCCTTCCCTTCAGTCGTGCCGGCTACACAGAACTGGACGGAAAACACAAACTATTTACATAGCCGTTTCGACCGTACTGTACACCGACCGACTTGTAAGCAAACTAGGTTTTAAAATTGTTAAATGTTTGCCAGAGCAGTTATTTCATGTGAGAAGCATAACTAAACATTCTTTTTTTAATTTGCTTTATTTCGAACTCACAGAACAGAGTCAGTTAGCAAATATAGAATGTTTTAAAATATGACCATAATTTTCTCAAGTCTGGTAAGTGCGTCATATACAAGCGGACAAGTGCAGCATATGATGCACTTGCCCCATCACCAGAGGTTACAAACCTTTCATCCAACCATGTTATCCTTACTAATATTATAAATTTCAAAGAGTGTTTGTTGGTTTTTCCTTCTTTCACGCCTTTAAAGTTAATATCATGAAAACGTCTTATGGCCTCCCAAAGTCCCGAGAACGAGTAAAAATCGCACCGTGGTACTGTGTGGGGTCGGTACTTAATAAGAATAGTCCCACTGCATCTCTCCCCGTGCATGTCGTAAAAGGCGACTAAGGGATAAGCGGCCTGCAGACACCCCGGTCGACTTGTGGCTTCCATGGAAGACATAGGCTGGCTGGGGTAGCTGGAGACTGCGGGGTTTTGCACGAAGGTCCCCAACCAAGCGGGATTAGTTTGCAGGCCTAGAGCCAACCCCAAACCAAAACAACAACAAAAATCGCACCGTTGAAAATAAATTCATTATTTTAGAATAAGTATTTTACTACATTTTGAATGTAACACCGATTCAGCGGTAGACCTCCCGTGTGGCACAAAAATAAAAATAAATAAAAAGTACACTCTCGTAGTATAAATTATAATAAATAATGAAATGAAGTACTTGGAAAGGATTTGGAACTGCATTTTAGTAGTAGTAGTTAGTAGTAGTAGTAGTAGTGAGGCTGATAATGTTTATTTTTAAGGCAACGGAATTTCTTTAAGTACTTACATATTATTAAAGTTTGTACCTACTGATTTGATGTATTATTACTCGTACTTCTACGAAAATAGTTGTTTACCCCTGACTCCCACATGGGGGAAGTGCGGCATACGCAGTATGCCGCACTTCTGAAGACTTAGAGTACCATTCAGACTATCACATAATATGCATTCATAAAAAAATATACAAGTATACATTTCCAGTATCTGTGCTAGTAAAACTCGCTATGACGCACTTACCCCGTTTTGGTGGACAAGTGCGTCTATCAGGAGCAGTTGCTTTACAGTATTTTTTCTGTGGGTTGCGGTGAGTTTATTGATACGCGAGACACTTGGCGCCGTCAGCATGGATTGTTGTTTTTTTTTACACTATGCGATAAGTATTCTTTTCATTAACATTAAAAAAGTCCAAGAAATTCAATGTAAATGAAGTGAAAATTGAGTTTCTTTCCCATTGAAAGAAAAGTATGCCGCACTTAGCTGGACTCACCTTAAGTAATAAAGTGTGAGGAAATGAATATTGCAAATAGCTATTTATTTATATTTATTTATTGAGTTGAATAAACAATGTTTTACATAATATTTGCAGTGCAGCGGATATCAAAGATTTGAAGATAATCGAACCCAGACGAGAGGATGAGAAGACTCAGAGCACCATTGCCGTCACTAAGCCTGCCAAGAAAACGCAACGCTCCACTGTATCTGAGAATTTACAGGTAATATTCGGAATCTGTGCAACTATTAATATGCATTTGTTGGTTACACTTAGTATTGTATTTATTTATTGTACTCAAATGCAAATATGGGAAAAACGTAACACTTAATACCTCTAGGCCAGGGGTTTCAACCTTTCTTATTAAGGCGGAAATAAGACTCAAAAGGTCAACTTTAAACGAAATTATTGAGCTATTGGTAAAGATAAAATCTGTAAAAAATATATGTTATGTATTGATCTTTATTTAGCAAACATAGCGAAAAAAAAAATATTTTACTACTTTGAAAAGGTGTTAAATAAATCTCCAAAAAATAACGAAAAGTATGAAAATTGTACTTTCAAGTTAAATTATCTTGAGAAGCATAAATTGTTTCAATACAAGACCCTCATAGAAATATAGATAATATTTTTCCCTACAAACAATCGTAGCGAAATAAATATTTTTTTCCATCTTTCCAACACGTGAAATTTAATATATAGTGTGATTTTCGCGCAAACGTTCATCGTCGGCGCGACGTATCAGCCACCGCACGAGTAGAATGAATCTCGCACCTATTTACATCGGCATGCGGTTCGTATCTCAATCATCAGTGCTCGGGTAGCACGGTTTGAGGCAAAATTTCAAGGCACACCACATACATATATGTTCATGCAGAAAGCATATTGTAAAATTTAGAAAACTAAAAACTATTGGCGACTTTGTATGTAATGTAAGCTGTATAATATTATGTAATTTATCAGTGAAAACTCAAATTTTATCTGAGGATGTCAAAGTGTTCTCATTACTTCCCTGCGAACTCGCATTTACTTTGTTGAGGTGTTACAAACAAATTGGTCAGAAAGTGTCATTGTGGATAATCTATTTATATAGATATATATAAATAAATAAATATATAGACGAAAAATTATGTTTGCTCTTTTCTTCCGCTGTTTTCACGCAAAATTTGAATTGAGTTACTTAGAATTCGCAGCACTCCTTTTGTCAGCCTCGGTAGCTCAGTGGTACGGTCGGTCGACTGTTATTAAGCAACCCTGGGCGCGATCAGTACTTAGATGGGTGACCGCTCGACCGCTGGAGGCTGACCGTGGTTCAGATTCCACGTTAAACCGTCTTCCCTTCTTACCTTACTAGGTGGTAGGGTTCATCTCGGCCGGGTTGGTACAACGAAACTGAACGAAACGTCGGTCGATGTAGGTGATGTAGCCACCCGTGTCAGTTTTCATAAAAAAAAAATAAAAAATGAATGCTCTCTTTCAAATTGCAGAGTTTCGGCTCCTCAACAGGTGCGGTCTCCATCCTCAAACCGCTGCCGAGCACTAGCCAACATGGCGCCTTCACTGCTCACAATAAGAGTGCGGGCATCGGTCAGGGGACACCGTTTGGCCCGAGGAGTAAACCCATCGATATACAAGGCAGGCATAATAACGCTAACTCAACTATAGGTATGTTCAATTAATTAATGTATTATTATTTTATCTCTTTATTTACATATATACATATATAAATTTTACATATACAGAGTATAAAAATACAAACATATACCTAAATTTAATATAAAAATTAAACGTTAATTCCACCGGTGGCGGGGCGAACCCAGGCTACCGATGGTCGGGTTCCAAAGAGAGTAACCTCCGGACTATGCGGGTAGCAGTGTCGAGCAGGGCTGCCTTCTGGATCTGGCCCTTGGCCCAACCACTCAGCGAGAACTTCTTAAGGTGGTTGTTGAGGCTCTTCGCTATCAGCCCATGCGCCGATAAGACAATGAGAACAACGATAGTCGACGGGACACATTTTGGTAACCTCGTGTTGCAGGTCCAGATACTTTAACATCTTTTATTATTAAATTATAATTTTTATTTTATTTATTTTAGTACTAAGCATGTACTCTATTTATATTTCATAATTAGATAGATGCAGAGCCTTAAATAATGTCAAAAATTTGTCCCGACCAGGATTCGAACCTGGAATTCTGACAGAGCGACCAACGTGTTACCAGTTTCGCACACCGAGTCAATGAATATTCTCTCAAATTTTGGAAAACCGGTAAATCGTACCGTGTGGGTCCGGTACTTTAAAAGAATAGCCCCACTGCATCTCTCCCCGTGTATGTCGTAAAAGGCGACTAAGGGATATGACTCCCTTCTTATATTACTAGGTGGTAGGGTTTAGCCCGCCCGGGTTGGTGCCACCGCACTGAATGAAAGGTCCGTCGAAACGGCTATGTAAATAGTTTGTGTTTTCCGTCCAGTTCAGTGTAGCCGGCACGACCGAAGGGAAGCACTGACATCACGGATGTTGTAGGTGATGTAGCAAACCGTGTCGGTTTCCAGAAAAAAAAAATCATGTGTAACGAACGACCGACACGCCGCACAGTGTCAAATATGACCATAAAATCGGACACGTCCTTTTTATTCCAGAAATTTATAGATTTAGTTATTTAAAATGCTAGAGTAAAACTCCCCCGCCTCTGCGACTTTTAGTTTAGGAGAAATACATTTTTGAAAATTACACTTTTTTAGTTTCGAAAAAACGAAAAATAATTCTACAATTAAAACTAAGCTACTTATTTAAATTTCACTCAGCCTTATCAAAGACCCGTTCGAATATCCACATTTGAAAAGTTATTCGAGGCTGTGAAAGTTTACAGAAATCGAATTATATATTTTTTAATTTTTTTTTATTTTATTTTTTTTCTCCTAGATCCCGTAGTAGTAGGCGGAGATATTTATACCAAAAATAGTTCACTATTTCCTCTGTCCGTTAAAAAAAAACCGAAGCCTAATTCCATGGGATTAAGAAGTTATGCTCATTTTAGTGCAATTATCAAGTTTCGGGCAATAGGGTTGGCACTTTACAAAATCTTTTATTTTTCCGCAAAATTATGATATGGTCCCAGCAGTGGATGTATATGGACTGGTCAGTTAGTCAGTCAGTGTGTATGTGTTCACTGCTGGACATACGCCTCCCCAATTTTAAACATAGTAGCCGACATGAAATGAAGGGAAACACTGACATGGTATGCATACTTAGTTCTCCCGGTGTTATGGGCTGACATCACGGATGCTGTAGTGTAGGTGATTTAGCGAGCCGTGCCAGTTTCCATAAAAAAAAAAAATAAAAAAAAAAACGAAAACAAAAACCAAAACTAGCTAATTATTATTAAAAGAAATCACAAAACAATACAATAAAATTAATCAAATGTCAAAAATAAATAAATAAAAAATGGGAAAATTTTTATTTATTCTAGTAACAACCCTAGCCCATAGCGAATAACTCCTGTAACTTCTTAATCCCATGGAATTAGGCGTCGGTTTTTTTTAACGGACAGATTAAACAGTGAACTATTTTCGGTATAAATATCTCGGCCTACTACTATGGGATCTAGGAGAAAAAAAATAAAATAAAAAAAATAAAAAATAAATATAATTCGATTTCTGTAAACTTTCACAGCCTCGAATAACTTTTCAAATGTGGATATTCGAAAGGGTCTTTGATAAGGCTGAGTGTAATTTAAATAAGTAGCTTAGTTTTAATTGTAGGATTATTTTTAGTTTTTCCGAAACTAAAAAAGTGTAATTTTCAAAAAAATATTTCTCCTAAACTAAAAGTCGCAGAGGCGGGGGAGTTTTACTCTAGCATTTTAAATAACTAAATCTATTAATTTCTGGAATAAAAAGAACGTGTCCCATTTTAAGGTCATATTTGACACTGTGCGCCGTCATAATCTATGTTCGCTTATAAGTCGAGAGCTACTCAATCAATTCACATGGGGTTTTCGATGACTTATTCTGAAACGTCTAGGGATGGATGTAGGGATGTTTTCCGCCACGGGAATGGCTAGTATTCCAGAAAATAACTTATTGCAAAATAAGATTTCTTCTAGTAAAAATAATGTAAAATAAAAAAAGAAAACATTTTTCTTTATTGTGTTATCCTTCAGCTGAGTTATAGATGATATATTATTATGTACCTGCATCAATTCTTTGAAAATGTGTAAACACTCATTTGTGAACCTGGGATTCGAACCCCCGGCCTTTTGTGTGAGAGTTCGTTGCTTTAACCACTCATAGTTCAGTAGATTATTTTAATTTCATTTATACATGTGATTTGCAATCAAATAAATTGTTTCTCACCTTAGCACGGTACTTCCACCGAGTCATGCAGCAGGCGGGTCTTCGTGCCTTACTTGCTGCTTGAACGATTTAATCTTGTTCGAAACGTTTGCCAAACGTGGTGGTCGGTGTTGTGCTGTAATTGACCAGAGTTCTTGGAGCACAACACCGATTACTCTCCTTACCCCGACTGTCGGGATTCAGTGTGTGTGATATGTATATATGTAAATTGTTTATAACTTATATTTGTTGTCAATATTTATGAATATCTCTAATGGATTCCAGCTATGCTTGGCAAGATTTCATATACTGACCCTCGAATCATTCAACAGGTGGCAATATCAACCTCGGCACAACGCCCAACAAGGGTAAGCAGAGGCGACGAAACGAAGCATTCCTCGGCACTCCCGGCGACGACCCAACCATGCAGGAGGAATTTGACTTCGAGAAGAATCTGGCGCTGTTCGACAAGAGGGCAATCTGGGAGCAACTGAACCACTCGCAGAAACCTGACCTTGTATGTTGTTTTCATAGAAGTAGGCAGCTATTATCAAAGATGATATAGAATAAGAATAGAATAATATTTATTTTCACTATAACTTAACCTAGTTTACATTTTTTTTTTCTTACAAACTATAATTAGGTACACTCTGGGCTTAAACTAGCAATTTTACTTATAGTCCTGTCTCTCACGCTAGGATACCCTGTGTTGTGAGAGGCAGGGTCTTTCACCATTTTATAGATATTATAATTAACTAGGCATAGATATACAAACATGTATAGGTACTAAACAAACAGTTAGTTTAGTACCTATACAAACATTTTATGTTCCTACGTATTTTTATAAGCGATTTACATGAGAATTTTGTTATATTTATTTATTATAAGGTTTTATGTAATGTATCTAAGCAGAAAAAGTGTTTGTTATTGTTGTATTGTGGAGTTTTATGTGTGCTGGGGTGATTATGTGTGTGGGTGTAAATGTGTTGGTTATTCTTGTATTGTGTCGTTTTATGTGTGCAAGGGTGTTTATGTGTGTGTGTGTGTTATTGTATGTATAAATGTGTATGTGCAGTGTGTGTGTGTGTTTTTTGTTATTTTTTTTTTATTTTGTAGATTTTTGTTTATTCTGCACCAATAAGGTTTATTTTGGCACAGACAGCAGGTTTTCCGTTTCTTGATAAGATTTTGATTTTAGCCATTTGTGTATTAGTTCCTTACTTTTGTTTTTAGTTGTGTACATTATATTTAAGTTTTTGTTTGCCTCTGCATAAAATAAGGGAGCCAGAAAGTGTGCAAATTTTTGAGCAAACGTAGTTCGGGTTTTTGGTTTAGACCAGTGAATTTGTCGCGTTGGTCTTGCAGATATTGTTCGGGTATGTAATGCTGTTTTGTGGAATTTTAGTATGGCTGTGCTGATAAATAGTTGGCGAACTCTGAGAACTTTGCATTCGCCGTAAAGGTTGTCTGTTGGGTAACGAAAAGGTTTATGTAGCATTACTTTTAGTATTGCTCTCTGTGCTCTCTCTAGTCTTAGAAGCAGGGTTTTTGAGGCTCCTCCCCAAGTTAAGATACAATAGCCCAATACGGATTGGACTAAAGCATAGTAAACCACACAGAGTAGGTCTAAGTCGGCAACATTTCGTAGGCGTTTGAAAATATATATGCATTTGCGTGTTCGTCCTACCAATGCTTCTATGTGGTTGTCCCAACTGAGCCTAGCATCTAATAATACGCCTAGGTACTTTATACAGTTCACACATTCTAGTAATGGGCAGGAGCACTCTGTCGGGTCGTTACAGTTGTGAAGCTTTATAATTGGCTTTTCAGTGGTGTACCTGTTTTTGACAATGTTGAAACAGATGAACTTGGTTTTTGTCACGTTCAGTGTGAGTAGATTCTCTGTTAACCAATTGGCTACCTGAGCCAGACCCTTTTCTACATTTTTTTGGACATCATTCCACGATTCACCGTGGAAGATTAAAGCTGTGTCGTCGGCAAAGGTAATTATTTTTGCATTAGAAGTCTTTAGGTCACACAGGCTGTTTATATAGATTAGGAAAAGGGTTGGCCCGAGTACACTTCCTTGGGGAACACCGAAGGTTGTGTTTGCAAACTCACTCTTGAAGCCATCAAGGGTAACGCACTGCTTGCGATCAGTCAGATATGATTTAAACCACTCATGTACAGTGCCACGTATACCCATTGCTTCCATTTTTTTAAATAAAATTTTAGCGGATATTGTGTCAAAAGCTTTGGCAAGGTCCAGGAAGACACCGACGCACTTTTTACCATTATCCAGGTTTGATACTACAGTATTAGTCAACAGCGTGACAGCGTCCTCCGTGGACCTGCCAGATCTAAAGCCGAATTGATTTTCGGAAAGCAAATTTTTGTTTTCAAGATACGTTAAGAGCCTTTTGTTGACAACCTTTTCAAGGACTTTGCTCAGCACATTCAGAAGTGAAATGGGTCTATAGTTTGAAGCCTCATCAGATTTTCCTCCTTTGTGTACTGGGCAAACCTTGGCTAACTTGAAACAGTCTGGGACAGTTCCCGTTTTTATGCTTATATTAAATATGTGTGTTAGTGGTTTAGTAACTTGTTTGTTTATTTCTTTGAGCAGGTTTGGACTGATGTCGTCAAGACCAGGGGCACTATTTGATTTTAGGTTGGAGATTAGTTTGCTAAGTTCGAAAGGGTCTGTAGGTTGTAGAAAAAGTGAATTTGGGTTGATGTTCTCTAATTTTATCTGTTGCATTAGTTGGATTTCTGTTTTTTTTACACGATCTAAGATTTTATTTGCCAAATTACTACCCACTGAGGTAAAATATTTGTTTACTTTGTTTAAGGATTCAGTTTCGTTGGTATCTGTCTTAAGTAAGTCTAAATTTTTTATGTTCTTAGTTGTTCTGTTACATATTTTATTGATAGTTTCCCATTCTTTTTTTGAATTATTTTTGTTTTTAATCAATTCATTTTTTTCATATTTGTTTTTTTGATTCTGTAGTATGTTGTTACAGTGGTTTCGATATTTAGTATATTCTAGTTTTTTCTCATAATTTTTTGGCTCTTTACGCGTAATTGAGTGGAGATGGTCGCGTTTTCTGATGCATTTGAGCAAGGAAGGAGTGATCCAAGGTTTTAAGATTTGTTGCGAATTTGTTATATTTTTGTAAGTTTTGTGGCTTTCAATTTGTTTTAAAAGTGTGCTTGTAAAATAGTTAGTAGCATTGTTTACATCGTTCATTTGATATAGCTCGCTCCAATCATTGATTTCTAGGTCCTGTTTTAATTTTTCATAGTTTATTTTAGCGATTGTCTTATATTTTTGTACTTGATTCGTAGGATTTGTTTTTAAGTTTATTCCAAACATAGTGGTGTAGTGATCAGTTATATCGGACTGGCATACAATCGAACGCGTAGACTGTTTTGAGTTTATTAATATGTGGTCTAGACAGTTTGAGTCATGAGTAGGGTAAGTGTATGCTGGGAAGTATCCGTGGTACGCGGTCATGTCTAGGTAGTTGCCTTTATTTCGGTCAGTGCTTTCTGTTTTTATGTCGATATTTATGTCCCCTACGATACATTTGCTGGGTGTTGTTATACTTTTTAGCACTAAATCAAGAGAAAGTAGAAATGGATCGGAGTTTGTGCAGCTTGGGGGACGATATAATGCTGCAATAGTTAGCTCAGATCCAATTTGCAGCAACAAACAATCGGCGTCGTTTAAGTTTGGTTCCTCGATCTTTACTTTGAGCGTGTTTTTTGTGAACACTATGATCCCGTTGTTTTGGTTTATATATTTCTTAGTAGCATGATAGTCGTAGCCAGGGATGTCAAATTGTAGTATATCCTTAGTTAACCAGCATTCCGTTAATATTAAGATATCGGGTTGAAAACGTAGCCTGGATAAGTATATCTTAAAATAATCTAAATTTCGTCTTACGCTGCGTATATTTTGTATTACGGCCGTTACCTGTTTACTTACGTTTCCTAATTTCATTTGGCAATTTTCTGGACTATCCACATAATAACTCTCAAAAAATTCGGTGTTGTCAATAATATTAATTAGATCACTTAAATTGGCCATTTGTAGGTGGAAGTGTAGATTTTCGAAGTTTTATTTGAGAAATTTTGAGAGTTAGAATGTGGATAATGTTTAAAGAAGATTGTTTGTTTGTTTATTAAGTAAGTAAACAGGTAGTGCCTTTGACCTTTTTTATTCGTGATATGTGTGTAGTTCGTTTTGCAGCAGGTAGAATATTGCTTGGTTGTGTTATTTTGTAGGGTAGTGCATTGGCGTTTAGTCATGTTTACAGAAGTTACGGTTTTTATGCGAGTTCTGATATATTGGAGCATGATTTGAACCTTATTATTTTGTGGACAGCTCTCTTTTCCACTTGTGCGCCATGTGCGCGGCGCATGCGGCCCTGGTAGTGACTCTGGTTTTGTTTTTAGTATGCGATGTACGTGAGTTAGTTGTTGAGATATTTTTGTTTCGTTCATCATAATAATTATTGATGTAAGATGTGACAGTATTTTTCGAGCATAATTATTTAGTTTTGTGAACTGTGTGTTGTGAGCATGAAAGACAACATGAGTTTTGTAGTAGATTGGTTTTTGCAGTGTATATTTAAGTAGTAATGGGTGGGTCGAGGTTTTATAGCATTTAATTTGGTTTTGTTTTAACCTGGCAGCTCCTTGGGGCTCCGATAGGAGCCCATATATTTTTTCCGCCAATTATCTTGGGCCCGAAACGGACCCCATCTTTATTCTCAAATTACGGTCGCACGAATTGGTCTATTGCTCTTTCAATCGTTGATGGGGGCTATAAGTGACACCGGCAATTATGCACTAACCATTTTTCTTGTCTCCAAAGACCAATTATGAATAATAAAACGAACGCTAGCTGTCAGCTGACAGTTTCTTTGTTCTCATAATTCTCACGAGTTTCGAGGTGACGCACTTCTGCGAAATTATTTATTATAAGTGTATTCAAGTGCATCTATGAGCTAAAGGTTAGTAAATAGTGTTATTTATTAGTTATTCTACCAATAGAAGATGCATTACGAGTTCGGGTGGCGACAAAAGTCATATTTTTCGTCGCTCAAAAATGTTTGTTTATTTTTGTATGAAATGTGTAAACAATCACTTTGAGGGCATATTTTTCATGGAAATATAGCTTATTTTTCTAATTTTCTTCGCATTATTATACAAACATACGATCAGTTGCAAAATAAAAGAAGGTTTAGTTCAAATAATATATTTATAAAATTGGGAAAAAATATCACGCGCGTGCCATCTCGGAGTTTACGGAATGTCCCAGGATGTTCATGTTGAACATCCGATTTCGCTGATTTCTGTAAAGAAAACGTATATTATACTTTACTATTTCTAAAAGTATGTTTCTTTACGAGTATTCTGATATAAATATTGTAAAGGTATGTTTTGAATTTATTTTATATTGAATTTTTCAAAAAAAAATTGGGATTTTTTTTTCTACCTAAAATATCTGGTACTTCTAAACAAGGTAAGCCTCACTGTTTCACATGGATTTTAGGAAATTTTCTAGGCTTTCTAGGACAGAAGAGTTTATAGATCTAACTTTATTAGTTTCCGAAATATCTGCGTTTATGTCGAGGTCGGCGCTCATGTGCGCGCGCGCCGTCCGCGGGCCACGCCCATGCGGGAGTCTGGGGGCTGTAGACATATTATAACGCGGGAGCGTACAGGAGTAGGTATTTATGTAGATCTGGTTGTTTAGTAGTAGTTTGTAACAGAGAGTGTGAGTTCGGAGTGTTTTGATATAGTTGCGATGTAATTTTCCATTAGTTCGAGTTGACAAAATTATTTTATTATGTTTCAGGCTGCTTAGAGATATATCACTTATTTCGTAAATATTTAGAGACAGTAAAAGTCATTCGGCGAGTTCTTGCAGCTGTGTTTCGGATTTCACTGGGATGTATTGACTGTTTTCTGATTTGCGCAGGAAGACTTTCCCGTGTTTCGTCCAGCAGTACTTGTATTCGTGGTTCTTAGCAAACTCTCGAGCGAGGAAGAACAGCCGGCGCGCCGCGGCGGTGAGGCCCTCCGACATGTAGATAGGTGCCCGGCAGCCGCTGAAGCCGATGTGTTCGCCGTTTAGTTTATTTTCTCTGTTTTTTTGGTTGAAATTTTTTAGCGCTAACAGGATCTTTTCTTTAAGTAGCGGCGTGGATAGTTCCACGTGCACAGTCTTCGAAACGCCATCCTTTCCCTTTGGGCGATAGATGTTGCGGATGTTTGTTGGCTGCAGTTCGACTTGGATGACTTGGCACATTTTAATTATGACTCCCTGCAGGTCTTCGTGCAGCTGGGCAGGGATGTTTCGCACTTCAACGCACGCCGTCTTCATGCTTGCTTCCATGGATTCTAGTTTTTCTTCGATTTTTTGTATGTAGACTTGGTTTTCTTTTTTATCGATTTCTAGTTGTTTTATTCTCTTTTGGAAGTCCTCATGCTGGTTTTCTATTTCCGCATTTGTTTTCCTTATTTCAGCGTTTTGGTTTTTAACTTCCGCTATATCGTTTCTCAACGACCGAAGGGCAGAGTCCTGCTCCCGCTTCCAGGTTTCAAGCTTATCAAACATTTCAGCCCTAAACGATCTTATTTCTTTCATCACTTCATCATCTTCAGGCCTTTGTCGTTTTGGTCTCAGAGTGATACGTTGCATAGACGTGTTTTGATCAATGTGGCGAAGTAGGTCTGAATCGGATGAGTAGTGCGGGGGGGAAGTTGCTTTGGAAGGCGACGACGAGAGCATATTGTGTAGGTTGAGTGAGCTCACTGTACCAGGATAGTAGTAAGTAGCGAGAGCTGTTGTGTGTGGTCCGCGGTATCTGTCTTTCAGTCCACTTTATGCAAGTTTTTGTTTACTAGGGACGCATATGGTTGATGATACTCAGTTCAAATGTTTTATTCGGAGATTGATGCGAAGTTGGTTCAACAAGGTATTGTAGGTATTGTTATTGTAGGTTTCCGCCATGCAATAGGCGAACTGAGGGCGAAGTAGTTGCAGGTTCACGCACTTAGTGAGGGGGTGGGGGGCGAGAGTGACGGCGATTACTCGCTCTCAGGTACCAGGCGAGCAGAAGATGGTTGAAGGTGTTCCGTATTTCCTTACTGTCCGACTGCGTATGTGTGGAGAGTATATGGTTGTGTTGGTTTGTCTCACCAAGTGATATCTTCTTCCGTCTGCACTCCTATTATTTGTTTTGAATTTTGTTTGCAAATATCAACTTTTTATACAATTTAAACTTATTTTCAACATCAAATACGTCCAATCGCGTGTGAGTTCCGGGCGAAAAAAAAAAAAAAAGGGATGAATTATGTATAGAGTTATCGCTCCGAAGAAATGTACAGAGAAGCGGTGTCCCAACGGCTGAGGTATGGGGTAAGGTAGCGGGGAGGCGGAGCGCAGAGCCGAGCGGAAGAGGGGAGCGCGCGCAAGGCGGGTAGCTTGTGGGAGACGGGCTGGCGGCCGGTGTGGGGGGCTCGCGCGAGGCGGGAAGCGTGCGGGAGACAGGCAAGGGGTAAGAAGTAAGCCTGAGGGACAGGGAGAACGATGGCACTCGTGCGTCGGTGTGCATATTGTCTTTTCATTCATCTCCAGTTTCGCCATCGCACCTTCGACTAGCGAGTAGCTACATATCATTAACGTTTGCATGAGCGCACGGATGAGGATGTGTAAATGTATTAGTTTAAAGTAGGCGACGCGCGATCGCAGCCAGGCAGGCGACGACTGCGCGCTGCGGCCTCTCGCGCTCGACCAAGAGACTTGAGGACCGTGAACCGCAACTCGTTGGAACATGCTAGTTGGCCGAGTGAGTTCTCTAGTACGCTAGTACATAATTCCTCTTTGGCTATTATGGTATTTTTTTTTGTTTGCTTTTGCATTTCTCTCATAATTTGACTATCTCCATTTTTTTTATGTAATCCAGTATGGGTGGATGAGTCGCAGGGGACAAAGCGCATGCTCCGACCAGCTAATATAACCTCCGAGAAGGTAGGTGCCATACCGGACACTTCCCTAGATTGTTGGCTATACTGGACTAGAGGAGAACATAACCGAGGCTGCGATGCGGCCATCTTACATCCATTACGGTGGTACCAACCCAGTCGGCTACAATTTGAGCCTATCACCTAGTACGGGGCAAGGGAAGGGACCTACAGTTTTACACCGGTTCCGAACGGTGAAGCAGAAGGTAGTAGTAGAAAGTAGGTATGCACGTAAATTTTTTCATCAGAAAAAAATCATTGGTACACGCCGACCAGATTCGAACCTCGGACCTCTCGCATAAGAAGTCGATGCCCAAACCACTCGGCCACCCGCTGCCATTTGGTCGTCCTGGCTACACTGAAGTGGATGGAAAACTACAACTAAAATTTCACTTAGCATACCTAATCGAATGTGAAACAAAATGGTGCAGGTTTTTTTCTAAAAAATTAAATCAAACCAGCAGGGGTAGCTGTGCAGAGGGACCAATTATGCAGTGGGCAGAGCCAAATTTCACATGTCCTCGTGAAACCACGCTCAGTGAGATGCCAGACTGTCGCTGGGATGTCCAGCCTGTCGATACAACGTTGAAAAACCCCCTGGTTAAAGAATTCGAGAAACACACGGGTTGATTGGTATTGAACTTGAAAATTTTCTATCGCAACATGGGAGAGTCTGTTACGATACATACTTTGTGATTAGGGCTTTATAGGAATGTGTGGCAAAAGCAATAGTATTCAAACTAAATGTGCACAAGAATTGCAAAATTTCATGTTTCCGCTGGGGTACTTTAAGGTCTTGGATGATGATACTGTATACGGATGGTGAATAAAGAATAAAGCGAAGAAAAGCGACAAAGCATGTAGTACTTGTTGAACTTACAGTTCCATGGGAAAGTAACATACTGTCACGACCACCTAAAGTTTGATGTATAAAAAGAAGAAAGCTGTCAAAAATGACAGGGAGTTTTGTTGTCAGATAAAAATGCGATAGTAAAGTTTGAAAAGTAAAGAATAGAAAAGCGTTTGTGCTGTTTAATTTTCTATCCGGCCCCAGTGCTCGTAACAATTGGTGTCAGAGTGGGGATAGAAAATGTCAATAACGCCGAGGGACAACGAATGCATGCAAACCAGGGCGATGGCGGCGGCCGCGCTGAACAATGACGAGGAACAGCGTGGCGTCGTAGAAGAGGTCCAGGACAGTACTTCACAACCTCCGGAAGTGGAGGAAGAAGCAACATCCCAGAACCCGAGCTCATTCAATATGGCCGGGCTCATGAAAATGCTAAGCGGAATGGCCGACGAAAATCGTCGCTCTACGGAAGGAAGTCGGCAAGCCATGGAGCGTCTCGAGGCCAAGTCGGAGGAGAGTCGACGAGCTACAGAGGAAAGTCGGCAAGCGATCCTGGACACAGTAAACGGGGCGCTGTCCACGTTGCGCCAAGACTTGGAGAAGGTGACCGCCAAAGTGGAGGAGCAGGATGCCATGTTACACCTCTACGAGGCACGAATGACAAGACTGGAAAAAATACAAACCACTGGAGTAACCGTGAATGCCTCGACTGGAGGAACACGTTTTAAAGTTCCACCTTATGATGGCACAACCTCGTGGGCCGCCTACAAAAAACAATTTGAGTCTGTGGAGCGGGCCAACGGGTGGAACAACGACCAGGCACTCACCGCGTTGACATTGGGGTTGCGTGGCCAGGCCCTACATGTTTTGGAAGCCGTCGGAGAGAGGACCACATATGAAGAACTGCTGGAGGCTCTGGAGACAAGATATGGCGATAAACACTTGGAACATGTGTTCAGAGCCCAACTTCGTGACCGTGTGCAGCAAGCCGGCGAGGGCCTTCAACAGTGGGCTCTGGAAATAGAAAAGCTTGTCCGAAAGGCATACCAAGCATCGTCGGCACCATTCATCGTTAGCACACTGGTTCAGGCTTTCGTGGACGGAATTTGGGACATGGAAGTGAGGGCAGCCGTGCGACTGGGGCATCACGAGACACTGAAAAATGCCTTAGCGCACGCATTAGAAGTAGAAGCAGTGCGTGCTGACTCTCGCAGACAAAGAGTGAGGGAAGTGAAGGTGTCGGAATATACACCGGGTAGGAATACGTTTACTCCTCGCTGCTACCGCTGCGGTATTCTTGGACATATCCGCTCTAGCTGCCCAAACAATGAACAATCAAATATGGAAGCACCGAGAACGGAGGAGCATCAGGGAAACGAGTAACCGCCAGGACCACGGGGCGAGTGCTGGCTGGTGGCAAGGAAGCCCCCATAGTCTTGATTTCACAAGCATGCGACGGAAATAGCCTAGTAGTGGATGGACAAATCAGCGGCTATGAGTGTAAAATAACTTTGGATACCGGAGCATCGCGGACCATTGTTAAATCGCAACTTCTAGGGAATTTTATTAAGAATCAACAGCAGCGGTACACTTACTACAAACTACAGTCTGCCACCGGACAGAACATACCTGTCCATGGAGAGGTAGGAGTAACATTAAAAATTGGGTGCAGAATTTATCATCACTCCGTTATCTTGGCAGACATAGTTGATGATTGTATTCTTGGACTGGACTTTATGAAACTTCATGACTGCAAAATCGATATAACAAATGGAGTTCTCAAGCTGGGAAGTGAAGAAATATTTCTTCGAGGAGGAAGGTTGTCAGGAGATGTATGCTGTTCGAGGCCGACCATATTGCAGGCACGATCTCAGACGTTGGTGCCAGTGAATTTACCGCATGCATCTGGCCAAGGCCCAACGGGATGTACACTTGTTGAAAACTTGGATAAGCGTGAATGTGACTGTCAATGGATTACTGCACGAACTTTGGTAAAGAATCAGGATAAGGCATTCGTGCGCATCATCAATTTGAGCCGGGCCGATATTAAACTCGAAACAGACACAGTGGTGGGAAAATGTGATGAAGTATCCTGGCTACGTAAGTGTGATGAGCCCATCACTGTGAGCGATAAGATAGACAGAACCAAAGTGCTCTCGCTCTTGGAAGAAAGTAAAAAGGATCTTACCAAGATGGAGTATCAGAGGGCAGTAGACCTGTTAACACAGTACTCGGACATCTTCGCGACCGACGACGGGGACATTGGACGGACCAACATGGTGAAACATCAAATTAATACGGGGGACGCACTGCCTATCCGACAACGTCCACGTCGGGTGCCAGTGGCGAAAGAAGGCGAGGTTCAACAGATGATTGGGGACATGCGCAAGAACAAAGTAATTGAACCGTCATCGAGCCCCTGGTGTTCGCCTGTAGTCCTCGTGAAGAAGAAGGATGGCAGTACCAGGTTCTGTGTAGACTATCGACGGCTGAACGACATTACTAAAAAGGACAGTTACCCACTTCCGCGGATAGATGATACTTTGGATACACTGAGCGGCATGAAGTGGTTTACAACGTTGGATTTGAAAAGCGGCTACTGGCAAGTGGAGCTTGATGCCAAAGATAAAGAGAAGACTGCGTTCTCAACCGGCAGCGGGTTGTGGCAGTTCAATGTCATGCCGTTTGGCCTCTGCAATGCTCCTGCGACATTCGAGAGGTTAATGGATCGAGTACTCGCTGGATTGATTGGAGACGCCTGCTTAGTGTACTTGGATGACATTATCATTGTTGGCAAGACTTTCGATGATCACGTGAGCAATTTAAAAAATGTACTATATAAAATCCGTGGAGCGAATCTAAAGCTAAGCTCTAAAAAATGTGATTTCTTTAAGCGCAAGGTCAGTTACCTGGGCCACGTGATATCTGAGGACGGTGTTCAGACAGACCCACAGAAGATCGAAGCGGTACAGAAGTGGCCAATCCCTAAGGACAAAACGGAAGTACGCGCATTCCTCGGTTTATGCTCCTACTACCGACGATTTGTGAAGGGTTTTTCGGAAATTGCTAAGCCCCTTCATCGGCTGACAGAAGAGAAACGGCACTTTGAATGGAATGAAGACTGCCACCGATCCTTTGAAGAACTGAAGCAGTACCTATGTGATTCACCAATCTTGGGATATCCCGAGACAGATGGAGTATTCATCGTCGACACCGATGCAAGTAACACGGGAATTGGAGGCGTGCTGTCACAACAACGAGGAGACAAGGAGGTAGTAATAGCTTACTTCAGCAAATCATTGTCGAAGCCGGAGCGAAACTACTGCGTCACCCGGCGTGAGCTTCTAGCGATGGTCAAAAGTCTGCAGCATTTTAGCAAATACTTAATCGGAAGGAGATTCCGTTTAAGGACGGATCATGCAGCATTAAAGTGGTTACTCCAGTTCAGAAACCCTGAGGGTCAGGTTGCACGTTGGCTTGAGCAACTGCAAGAATACCAGTTCGATATAGAGCATCGGAGCGGCAAGTCCCACGGGAATGCAGACGCCCTATCTCGAAGACCATGTCCGGAAGAATGTAAACACTGCGCGAGACATGAGACGAAAGAGTACGGAGCATGTTGCTCCGTAAAAGTAATCAGGACCGACAACATAAGCGAAGAATGGAGTAATGAAGCCATGAAGAAGGCGCAGGAAGAAGACCGGGATTTGTTGCCCATCATTTATTGGAAAATGGCGTATGAAAACAAACCTGAGTGGAAAGAAGTAGCACCAAGAAGTGCAACGACGAAAAGTTATTGGGCACAATGGTCTAGCCTTCTCCTCCATGACGGGCTACTCTACCGGAAATGGGAGACACCAAATGGGAGAGAGACATATTTACAGTTGGTAATCCCGCGAACGAAGGTGAAGGACGTGTTGGCTTGCCTTCACGACGGTCCTTCAGGAGGTCATTTGGGAGTTAAGAGAACCCTAATGAAGGTTCGGCAGCGTTTTTACTGGATACATTGCCGTGAAGATGTGGAGGACTGGTGCCGCAAATGCACTGCTTGTGCATCAGTGAAGGGTCCGCAATCCCGTTGTAAGGGAGCCATGAAGCTGTATAATGTTGGTGCTCCCTGGGAGAGAATCGCAGTTGACATAGCTGGACCATTCCCAGTAACAGACAACGGAAATAGATACTTCATGGTCGTTATGGATTATTTCACAAAGTGGCCTGAAGTTTTTGCCATTCCGAATCAAGAAGCCACGACAGTTGCACAAAAATTGGTTCATGAGGTCTTTTGTCGCTTTGGAGTGCCGCTGGAGTTACACACTGACCAAGGGACTAACTTCGGAGCTGGAGTGTTCCTGGAAGCGTGCCGCATCATGGGAATCCACAAGACCAGGACAACTGCGTATCGACCGCAGTCGGACGGCATGGTGGAGAGGTTTAACCAGACGATAGAGAATCATTTAGCCAAGCTGGTAGAAAATCATCAGAGGGACTGGGACAAATACATTCCCTTGTTTCTATTATCGTATAGGTCTGCCGTGCATGAGACCACCAATGAAACGCCAGCTTTGGCCAATTTTGGACGCGAGCTTCGCCTCCCAGCAGATCTCCTAACAGGAAATGTTCCAGATTCACCGAGGCCCATAACGGAGTACGTGGCTAATCTTCGAGACAAGATGGACTCAATCCACGCTCATATGAGAGAGATCAGTCTACAAGCAGGAGAACGGATGAAGACGCGCTACGATCGGAAGGCTAACGACCACACTTTTGAAGAGGGTTTCCAAGTGTGGTTACATAATCCTGTACGTCGAAAAGGAAAATCTCCTAAACTACAGCCCAGATGGGATGGGCCATACACGGTGGTGACCCGTATTAATGATGTCACTTACCGCATACAAAGGAATTCAAGGAGCAAACCCAAAATTGTGCATGTGGACCGACTGGCTCAGTACCATGGGTCAAATTACGTTCGGGACGAACGTATCTGAGCGGGGGACGATGTCACGACCACCTAAAGTTTGATGTATAAAAAGAAGAAAGCTGTCAAAAATGACAGGGAGTTTTGTTGTCAGATAAAAATGCGATAGTAAAGTTTGAAAAGTAAAGAATAGAAAAGCGTTTGTGCTGTTTAATTTTCTATCCGGCCCCAGTGCTCGTAACAATACCGAAGGACCACAACATCAAACTTAACAAGTACTGCAACTTAGTAGACCGGATAGTTTTTTTTTTTTTTTTTTTTTATATATTTGTTACTGCAATCTGTCTGTGAGCCGACATTCATCAGTAGTTGTGCATTTGAAATAGGTCTTGTATGGTAAGTGTCCATTGACAGTTCCATATACTTTATTCTCAGTCATTTCACTCTGTGATGAGATCTTGAGGTGCTCTTCTTTTCAATCTGTTGAAAACTTTCCTAGAAGCCATCAACTCGGTTGCCAGCTTGTTTGGGTGCCTTTCGACTCTTTTTTTGTATGCCTCAGTTCTGGCTTTTGCTTCCTTCTTTACAGTTGGAATCTCAAGGTGGAGAGTTCCACAGGGAAGCGTGATGGGCCCAGTACTCTACCTGTTATATACCTCCGACCTCCCACTGACTCACGACGTCCTGATGGGGACGTTTGCAGATGATACAGCTGCTTTGGCTGTTCACGTGGACCCTGTTGAGGCATCTCGCATGCTGCAGAGGAGCCTAAATAACATATCTGCATGGCTAAAAGATTGGCGTATCAAGGCCAATGAAACCAAATCTGTACAAGTGACCTTCACCATTAGACGTGACACATGTCCGCCGGTAACATTAAATGGAGTTGAAATCCCCCAAGCGGACGATGCTAGATACTTGGGACTATACTTGGACAGACGTCTTACTTGGAGAAAGCACATATTCACAAAACGGAAAGCGCTGAGCCAACAACTCAGAAAACTTTACTGGCTGCTGTGCCGTAAATCTCAACTCTCCATGGAAAACAAATTGTTGCTGTACAAATGTATCCTCAAACCTATTTGGTGCTACGGTATTCAACTATGGGGCACTGCGGCCAATTCAAACCTCGAAATCCTACAGCGGTTCCAATCAAAAACCCTTCGTATGGTTGTTGACGCACCTTGGTATGTAACCAATAATCAGCTGCATCGACCGGATTGTGAGAAACGGATTCAAGACTGATCTCTACGCTGTGGAAGTCGGAGCAAGAGGACTACCAGCGAAGTCGCTATACAGTCTCTTCAAGAATCTAGGGCTGCCAAGATCGACGCTAAGCTCATATATGGAGGGAGCTTCGAAAACGTCACTGGAAGCATCCTACAGAATACGGATAGGTAGAGAGAGGGAGGTCGAGAGCGGGACTGGTGGTTTCCCCGCATCCTAGTCAACGCAGACTAGCTGACGAGGGCTTGATGCGAGCCGAAACGTGCAGCATGCGCGGGAAATTTAGAGTGGCCACTCGCTAGTCCCGACCTCGATTAATACCCTCCTCTACTGCCGATGGGCCTGGACATGTTCGGTGAAGCCATCACAAGCTTAGTTCCACACCTTCTAGAACACACACACACACACAACGTCACACCAGTTGCGCTACCCAATAATAAAAATCTTTCGGCAGCTGCGTCAAACGGACCTGCTTACAACGAAGTTCCGACACGACGAGAACGTGCTGCCGTCGTCCCCCGCCGTCTACAGAGCCATCCACGTGCCCGAGGACAAGCGCGGCGAACAAGAGTACGTCACCGGTGAGTGTACTGCAGAGTTCTTATGTCACACTGCGAACGTGTGGAACTGGCTCTCAGCAAAAACAAAAAAATTTTCATATTTCAATATTATTAAATTAATATTTCTAATAGGTCATACTTAACCTAAAAAAACCGGCCAAGTGCGAGTCGAACTCGTGCACCGCGGGTTCCATATCGCCATGTCATGGTCAGCGTCATGGTTTATGAAATGCTTCTTAAAATTCATGATTAGTTAAAACCATGTAGTTCATAGTCTTTTCGGTAGATGGCGAAAATTTCAACAGGCAACATTTTATTACGGTTCAAGAGATACAGCCCTCGACAGACGGACAGACAGACATACGGCGTAGGCTTAGTAATAGGGTCCCTTAACGGATACGGAACCCTAAAAATTAAATGAAGGGAAGCACTGACATGGCACCTAGTTCACCAGGCGTTATAGTCAGCCAACCGTGTCAGTTTCCATAAAAAAAACTGCTCCGAGCGGAGGAGGTATTTCGTATGTCCACCACCTCCCAACATTATGTAAAGGGGAATTTTTAGGTTAGGTTAGAAAAAAATTATAAAAAATAAGTGAATCCTCACTTTTTGTATACCTTTTTGGGGAAAATCATTAGTTGTCAAGAGCCCATAGAGGTTCATGCTTTTTAATTGTTTTAATTATTTGATTGTTGCACTATTATCGCAGACGAGGGTGTGATCGTGCCCTCGGTGACGGCGCAACTGCGGCGCGATCTATGGAGCTCACTGGAGAACCTGGGACTACATCACAACATCCCCACTCTATTAGCGCGAGCCGCGGTCGATATCGCTCTTAGGTAAGTCGATGTTTGATGAGCTGTTGAAAACAATATTTAATATTGAGATTTTTTTTTATATAATTTTTTCTTGCTGAATTATCTGCCTCTGTTGAGACATACAATGTCAGTTTTTTACTTTTGTATCTGGTCTTGAGCGGTGTGCTTCCACTGACGCGTTACCATTGTCTTTCAGTCCTGTAGCAGGTCCTGGGGCATGATTCTTTGAAGCCTTCTCGGTTCTTCGTATGTCATCAGATGTCTCGCTAGTGGATTTGGATGCGATCCAGGCGTAGTGTGTATTTTTTCAGGCGAATGAAAGCAAACAAAACAAAATCGAAACATTGAGAATGTAATGTTTCGTTCAGTCAGTCAGTCAGCCAGTGTTTTTGGGTCTGCTGAATGACCTACGTCTCTCAAATATTTCTTCAACCCTCACCGGCTTTCAGCGGTACGGAACCACTGCTTCCCGCCGACGTACTTAATTACGTCTTCACACCTGGCGGGTGGTCTTCCCTCGCTCCGTTTTTGTGTTCACGCCCGCCAGTGTAGGAAACGGTTACTCCACCGGTCGAAATCGAGATCGAAAAAATTAAGATTCATCAATATTAAATTTAGCAGTATCCGAAGGTCGTTTCATGTGTCTGGCATTTAGACATTTGTTGTCTGCCTAACTCACAGTGAACGGATTGTTGGATGACCGTTTGGTCCACCTCATGCCAGGCTTGGCGCCTCACTAAGCGCGACATGTGGCTCTGAGCCACCCATAAGGTGTCTACCGACGCCCATTGACATTCGATCGCATGTCAATTGACGTCGTTACACACCTTATGTTGGGGGTTGCGAATGCCATGCCGGCCTGAGAGGGGCCTCTTCATGCCCCTTTTGAGGGACCCGAGACTACTTGGGGGGAAATATGTGAGAGCGTTCCAGAATTTTCCAGTTCTGTAGAGGAAAGATCTGCAGAACCGATTGGTACGCATACGCGATAACTCCTAGTTATAGGGGTGCAATCCCATTGCGCGTTTCGCGGAAGTGTAAGTTATTGGCTGTGTCTGACTGTCTTCATTCGAATAACTTCTGTGTCGTTTCTCTATAATAAAACCGGCCAAGTGCGATTCGAACTCGCGCACCGAGGGTTCCGTATCTCCATGTCATGGTCAGTGCCACTCACGCCATCTATGGCGTGTTTATGAAATGCTTCATATTAGTTAAATGTCATGATTGAACCCCCGTGAATTTTTTACTTTTTCTTATTTTTATTATTTGTTGTTAAATCGACCATAATAACACATATTCTGTGAACATTTCAACGGGCTACCTATTACGATTCAAGAGATACAGCCCTCGGACAGACAGACAGACAGACGGTGTAGGCTTAGTAATAGGGTCCCGTACTGGATACGGAATCCTAAAAAGACCGTGTGATATGTGTTAACGATGTACCTTTCATGAAGTGTGAACGGAAATATGATATGTTTACAGACTGTTGGGCGGCGGCAGAAGATTGGACCCGAGGAACGCCCATCAAGTCCCGACGGTTGTCGTCTTGGTCGGAGCTCACAAGTACATTATTTTATTTCTACTTTGTGTTCTATTAGAAAGCTTGTGGCCAATATATTTCTTCCCTGATATGCGCCGGATGTAAGAGGCATGTATTTGCCACTTCTCGTGTTCTGCAAAAAATGCCTCAAAGTTGGGAAATTTCATGCTATCACCAGGCTATGTCTTTCATGAAGACCACCGGACTAACAGTGTGGCTACAGTCCTCTCCAACTGAGGATGAACAATGGAGCAGCTGGCTTCGTTAGTTCGGTATGGAGCAAATGTGATAGAATCAAGTGCGTATTACCCGAAACCGACGAGCATGAATGAAGAACATTTATTTTTAACTTTTTAGTAATTTTTTTTTTAATATGGCTTTAAAGCTTATTTTTTAATTTTTTTTTTTACATTTCTTTATTTTTTTCATTTTAGTATTGTGTGATGGCAAAAATGTCATCTAGGACCAGAGTACTTGTGAAGACAAATCAAACAAGCCCAAACTCGATGGGGTTACGTCGTTTCGTTACAGAGTTGCTGTGGCCACCTTCCGGCTCCATCATCAGACTAGCTATGACATCATTATATTGCATTATCATTTGATTTAGGTACATATGTATACCTTTTGTGAAAAGTATATTTTCATTTCATTTCATGCTTTGCCTGTTCGATCATCAAAGTATTACATATTTATAAACATAATAATAATGTTTGTTTGTCCGCAGGGAGGGTCAGGTAGGTGTGACGTGCGCGCGGGTGCTAGCGTCGCACGGCGTCAACACGGTGGTGCACGTGTCGGGGCGCGAGCCGCACGTGGCGCTGCTGACGCACCTCACTCAGTACCGGCTGGCGGGGGCGCCGCACCGCGTCACGCGCTCCGTCGCAGACCTGCCCACCGCCGATCTCATCCTGGTGGCGCTCGCCTCGCACACAGACCTCATCTCCTACCGGTGAGCACACAAGCAAGTAATCGGAACCAACAACACGGTGGTGCACGTGTCGGGGCGCGAGCCGCACGTGGCGCTGCTGACGCACCTCACTCAGTACCGGCTGGCGGGGGCGCCGCACCGCGTCACGCGCTCCGTCGCGGACCTGCCCACCGCCGATCTCATCCTGGTGGCGCTCGCCTCGCACACAGACCTCATCTCCTACCGGTGAGCACACAAACAAGTAATCGGAACCAACAACACGGTGGTGCACGTGTCGGGGCGCGAGCCGCACGTGGCGCTGCTGACGCACCTCACTCAGTACCGGCTGGCGGGGGCGCCGCACCGCGTCACGCGCTCCGTCGCGGACCTGCCCACCGCCGATCTCATCCTGGTGGCGCTCGCCTCGCACACAGACCTCATCTCCTACCGGTGAGCACACAAACAAGTAATTGGAACCAACAAAATTTCAAAACCAGTCAGATAAGCACTGAAAAGAAAAAAATATATTTACTAATAGAATGTAAATAGGTACAAAAAATTTCATTACAATATTGTTAATATTGTAATGAAATTTTTAGTGCACTCCCAAGAAAAAAAAGTGAAACGCACGCATCAGGTTCTAGCTGAAAGTGCTATAAAAAACCCCTTATCTGCCCCACGAGAAACGATGGAATTCAAAGCCCAATGTGAATAACAAAAGGGTCCTTGAGCCTATAGAGTTGTAAGAAAGTGGTACGTTTTGGCAGCTCGTCTGGTACTTGTACGTGTGCGTGAGCAATGAAGAAAATCAATGTAAAGCGCCATCTGTGCTTCAGCAGTTGTAACAGTGTAATGCGAGCTTGCACACACAGATGGCGCTATCAATAAAATGCAAACATATTAGCGCCCTATCTTGTTTATACAGAAACTATATAAACACATAATCACTGAAGAGGAAACCATACGAGGAAAGACTAAAAATCCTCAACCTGACAACATTGGAGCAACGTAGAGAAAGGGGTGACCTCATAGAAACATACAAGATTCTCAATCAGCATTATGATTGTCCAGAACTGGAGAACCTCTTTACTAGAAATACAAATAGTCATCTCCGAGGCCATAGCTTGAAGCTGAATGTCACTGTCAGCTCAACAAATCCGAGACGAAACTTCCTGTCAAATAGAGCAGTGGAAATGTGGAACAAACTGCCCGAAGATGTCGTACAAGCACCCACCACCAATTCCTTTAAAAACAGGCTCGACAAACACCTAAAAAAAACACCAAACTAAACTAACATAAAAATAACAAAGCACCAGTGAACTTAGACATGAACACATCAGCCTAGGCTGTTCGTTCATCAAATAAATAAATAAATAAATAAATAAATAAATAATAATTCTATTCTATCTGTTCTTGTGTTGTAGAAAAATAAAAGAAAAAAGTATGGCGCATCGGCAGTGACAATCTAGTTTGCTAAGTTACCATTGCCAAAGTATATTTGCATTTGTTGACTAGCGACATCTGTGCGTTCAAGCCCGAATTACACTGTTACCACAACTGCTGAAGCACTAAAGGAATAATATGTATGAAATAAAAATGCCCTGCGAAGTTTCTTATCCTTTCTTCTTCGTGGGTGTAATCGAACCGGATAGAACAAATTGTGACAAGTTCGAGTGCAATATAACTGCCATAGGAATGAACAATAAACAATACAATACAGATGCCGCTTTTCTTTTTTCGCTATTTTATTCAAGCAGTTAAATGTGAGTTATGGTATTGAATGATGGCGGAACACCGATTATAACTTAGCAAAAGTGGACGGGAAGTTATTATTGACGGAAACAATGTTGTTACGCAGGGAAGCGGCAGAGTGGACGACCCGTAGCCGTGCCACGGTTGTGGCTTTGGACCCGCCGGCCGCCGGTACTATTGGAGTTGTTAGCAAGGTAGCTAAAACTTTTTAGCGTTCCGTATGAGACCCTATTACTAAGCCTTCACTGTCTGTCCATCTGTCCTACCTCTAAAGGGGTTTGTATCTTTTGAACCGCAATAGGTAGTCGGTTGAAACACCCCGGTCGACTTGTGGCCTTCATGGAAGACATAGGCTGGCTGGGGTAGCTGGAGGCTGCGGAGTTTTGCACGAAGGTCCCCAACCAAGCGGGATTAGTTTGCAGGCCTAGAGCCAACCCCAAAGCAAATCAACAACAACATGGGCGGAGTTAAAGTGCGCGCAGCTACGCCTACTTGTGTAGTGTACGCACAACGAGACATCACACAACTTTTTTTTTTATGTAATCCGCTATGCGTGGCTGAGTTGGAGGGGCTAAAGCGCATGCTCCGACCAGCCAATATCACCTCCGAGAAGGTAGGTGCCATACCGGAGACTTCCCTGAATTGCTGGCTATACTGGACTAGAGGAGAACACAACCGAGGCTGCTATGCGGCCATCTTACATCCAGTACGGTCGTACAAACCCAGTCGGCTACAATTTGAGCCTACCACCTAGTAAGGGGCAAGGGAAGGGACCTACAGTTTTACACCGGTTCCGAACGGTGAAGCAGCAGGTGTAGGTATGCACGTAAATTTTTTCGTCAGAAAAAACTCATTGGTACACGCCGACGGGATTCGAACCACGGACCTCTCGCATGAGAAGCCGATGCCCAAACCACTCGGCCACCCGCCTCTTAAATATGCTTCTACTCGTTAATTACGTTTTACATTCACCAGAGCGACGGGTGTGTGTTCACAGTTTAGGCCGCGAGCCGCTCACAAGGGTTTCTGTGTTGCAGGTGTCGATATTGGCCGCGCTTCCGCTGTCGCACTCGGCGGACAACGGCAAGCTGTACCTGGCCAACCTGGCCGTGCCGACGCTCGTCTTCCAGGAGCACGGGGTCACGTACAAGTCGCCCTTCGGCGCCAAGAACGTGGTCACGCTGCACCCCGCCGACCAGTGACCTGTAGAGCTCTCCCGCTCTAACGCACACGTTTCTGCGCAGTGCTCTTGTTCTATCGTAGTTTTTTCGTAGTCGGTGTGCATGTGCTACATGTGGTTTCGTTATCACGCGACGATTTGGATTAAATTCTGGGTGTCTTCAAGTGTCGTATTAACAGGCTAGACAGCCTAGCAACAGTCCGCAAATCTGCTGGCATGGAACCTAACTGAGCGTGGTTTCACGAGGAGAGGTGATTTTGGCTCTGTCGACTGCACCATTGGTCTCTCGGCACAGCCGCCCATGCTGGTTTAAAAAAAAAAAAAAAAATTGCCCAGTTTTAAAACACAGTATACAGTAGAACTCCACAAATGATTATTAGTGAAAACTATGGAATAATTTATTATTTTTTATGTAATCCGGTATGTTTGGATGAATTAGAGGGGCCAGAGGACATGCTCCGACCAGCTAATATCACCTCTGAGAAGGTAGGCACCATACCGGTTACAAACTTCCCTTTTGGATTGCTGGCTACACTGGACTAGGGGAAAACACAGCCGAGGTAGCTATGCGGCCATCATACATCCAGTACGGTGGTAATTGTAGCCGACTGGGTTGCAGCTGCATTTCGAGCCTACCACCTAGTAAGGGGCAAGGGAAGGGACCTACAGTTTTACACCGGTTCTGAACGGCGAAGCAGCAGGTGTACATAGATATGCTTTTTCATTTTTCTGTCAAAAAAAAACTCATTGGTGCGTGTCGGTCGGAATCGAACCACAAGTATGGCATATTCACTAAATTTAGCATATACATACCTCCATCATTTATTGTGCTGCTGTGAAACCAAAGGGGTCTGGATTTCATATGTAGACACTTATTTTTGACTGCGGTCAAAAATAAAAGTAAAAAAAAAAAACTTTAATGTTTCAATGTTGCTGTGTTATTATAAAGGACAATGCCTTTTCCGCTATGGGGTTAAAACAGCTTCTAACTTCAATGAACATTGAAGTTATTTCAATAGTCAATATGTAGTCACAGGACTTTTAGCCTCGTATTTAAAAAAAAATCATAATTTGATAAGTTTTGCACTAACCAGCGAGAAAACGCGGAATTTTGAAAATTCATATTTTGAGGTTTTTCTACATTTTAAATTTCCTGTGAGCGCGTGTGGCAAGCTGATTGGTTGTCCCGAATTATAACGGTGTTGCGGTTGCCCCCGTAATATTTTTAACTGACATAAGGGGGTTATTCTATATGTGAAACTAAACAACTTCAGTGGCGAAAAAAGTTTTTTCCCATACAAATTTTAAATACTTATTCTCAAAACGTATGGAGAAAAAAAAATTTTTTTCTTCAAATTAAAAAGTCGTAGAACAAAAGTTGTTCTATTTCACGTACAGAATCACCCCCTTTCGGGTTTTACGGTTGGGGTTGCAACACCGTGTATACTCTTTGTCCTTGCCGAATACATCCAAATTGAAGCCGAAGGAAGTATCAATTTGACGAATTGATTATGTTAAAAATATTTTTCCGCTTGGACATTAATTTATCATACGTACATACATACATATAGCGTCACGCTTGTTTCCCGGTGTGGTAGGCAGAGACAACGGATCTCCACGTGCCACGATCCTGACACACCTCTGCCGCCTCTGCCGCTCTCATAATGTTCTTCATGCATGCTCGTCTATCCTCCGGGTACTACGCACTTGACCCTTTTTGAGCACATGCCCGATCTGGTCCAGGTACGTGCGTCTAGGGCGACCCTTACCGGCTCTTCTACTCACATTTGCTCGATAAATTTCTTTCGTTAGTCTCCTATCATCCATTCTTCCAACATGACCGAACCACCGAAGCATTCCTTTCTCAATCCTTGTCACTATATCTTCGTTCAGCCCACAGCGCTTATTTAAATATTCTTCTCAATTTTTATTTGGAAACTTGTTCATAGTCTTGAACTTCCTTTCTGTATTAACTTTTTTGGCAGTTTTGAAGAAGGCATTCTCCTTTATATTACGTAATCTTAATTGTAATTTGAATCGAAGATATGTGATTTATTGTTCGGGCCGAAAGGGTCACGCATTATATGCGATGACAGTTAATTTAATTTAATATATTATTTGAGATGAATTGACTTCCTTGCCATCTTATAGATATAGAAAGACAAAGAGAGTCAATAGTGATATTGAAAAGCTGTAGACGGTGTACTCTATTTGACACAAACAATGCTCATCTATACCGTGTAGGGAATGAATAGCCCCACTGCATTTCTCCCCGTGCATATATATAAGGACAAGATGCTGTGCATAAGGGCGATAGGCCATTCATCTTTGCGGGCTGTTGCATACGTCGCAGCGTGCAGCGAGTGACTTCTGCAAACGAACGGCCATGGAACAACGTACAAACGCGCCGAATGTTTGTCTAAAACCACGATTCACTCAGTACCACAAGCTGTGACCCGACAATCGGTGTAAGCAGAGTAATCGGTGTGCTGCAATAACTCTGGTAAATTACAGCACAACACCAACCGCCACGTTTAGCAATGTATTAGGACAAGATAACTATATCAAGCAGCAAGTAAGGCGCGATGACCCACCTGCTGCATGACTCGGTGGAAGGACCGTGCCAAGGTGAGAGGTGGCTATCCTGTCGCCCTTCAACACGGCACCTTGTCCTTATCCTTAGTCGCCTTTTACGACATGCACGGGGGGGATAGATGCAGTGGGGCTATTCTTTTTAAGTACCGGCCCCACACGGTCACTCAGTCTGATCTTATTATAATGTTTATAATGATATACATTGACATAGGGGGGTTTTTTTTAACGACCTGCTTACTTAACGTCCTTATCAATGTCGAGTTGAAACAGATACTGGGTGAGCGCTGAGTAGGAAAGGTGACGCAAGACTTCAAACCATCCCAGAGGCTAGCGTGCTTTCATTTGGGAAAATGTGTACCATCGCCTGTTTACGAGAGTTGAAAGTTTGCGGAAAATTTATTTAATTAATATCTCCTTGAATAATGACATGAAATTGGCTGGAAGGAGGAAACATTTATAGAGGTTTAGCTCCAAATGTCCCCGAGAATTTAAAAATCCCTCAGGTAATTGTTTTTACAGCCTGTATGGCGCGTTGCACTATAGTCGCGGTGAGATCTCATCGACCGAATGACTGATTTTTGAGGTGACTGAACCTTGTTCCGAGGTTTGACGATGTGACGAAGTAAACATGATGAGATCTCGGCACGACTAGTTTTGATGTTTCATAGGTGATGTGATGTTCATAGCCAACCGTGTCAGCTTTCATAAAAAAAAGCGTATGTCCTCCCGAAATATTTACAGTTAGTATGGAAACAGTTTCATATTTTACCGGTTGCCTCTGTCAATTTGACTTCTCATGAAATTATCTTTATTCAAGTTTAGTCGTTTCAAATCTAAATACCTCAGTACTAGACACAAATCAAGCCATGTCACACATGCATGACTTAGCGCCACTTGCACCAACACGAGTTTAAAGTTAAGTAGCGAGTTATGGATTTAAACGCGGTTCACACATACAACGGGTGCTAGCTTAACGAGTTAAACTGGTTTATATATTAAATTTGTGTTGGTGCAAGTGGGCCTTAGTTCTAAAGGATGTTGATTTGGACACCTTTTAGAACAGATGATAAATTGTGATATGTAAGTCTGCATTTCACATTTTGTGATACATATCAGTTCGTCTAGTGGATATTTTGCTTGAATTTATGCATTTTGTAATTATTAAGTTATACTTAATTAGAATTATATAGATTTTTAGTTCAATTGTTTCTTAATTATTGCATTTAATTTAGCATAATGAATTATTTTCATAACCGCCAATATAATATATTGATTGTAGCGATAAGTTTTGTATAATAAATTAATTCCTTCATTTCCGAAAACAGAAATAACACTAAGTAAACTCTGTATGACTTCTGTTATGTAATTGCTGTCACGTTACAAATTTGTGATAATGGGATGAGTTGTAAATTTCTTAATTTTATCACAATTATTTATTAATAATTTAAGTAACTAAATGTTTGGAAATGTGTGAAGTATGAAGTTTCAATGCTCAATAAAAAAGATGTATATTTTGGATGAAATTAGAGAAGTGAATTGTCAAAGCGAATAACTTATGAAAATATATCTGAATGTTGAGAATGTAAGGAACATAATTTTGTTTTATTTTCACTTTTGTATGTAGTACCACAGATTAGTATAAACTAGTGTTGTAACGTGGTTGTAACGAATACCTATTTTTCCACATTCGCGATACGAATATTCCAAAACGATATTCGCGAGTACGAATACGAATATTGAAAAATTTTATATAAAGTTTTATATCCAAATGAAAAAACACATACATTTTCTATTATAAATGTAGATTGAGTCGTAAAATTATATGAATACGGAATTGTTTGAATGTTTTTGATTACTTGACACTGCCTTTTGAAAAAAAAAAAATGTAACGAAATTAGTGCGTTACAAAAGATTTATAATTTTATTTAATAATCAACTTTAGGAGTGGTAATAATAATAGCTTAGCAGCTTTTTCGGGATTTAACGTACGTTGCACCCCGCCGCACACACTACACGCCCATTGGTTTGCGCGTATACGCCACACTTACCAATATTGTTGCGCCTCTTTCATTAGTAAAACACGCGAAGTAAAATATTCGGTATCTTACAACCGAATACAAATACGGATGGATACGAATATTAAAAATGAACCGAATATTCGGAATTTCGAATGCGAATACGGATATTCGTTACAACCTTAACCTTTTGCCGTTGGAGCGGCCGATATCGGTCGCTTTATACATTATACCTTTACGAATGGAGCGGCCGATATCGGCCGCTTTCTTTTTTTTCTTTGTTTTGTTGGGTGGCCCCAACGAAATTATTTTATTCTTTTATCTCATTTAGCCGTGTGTATTTGAAAGTGACGAATTCAAATAGTAGAATAAATTTCCCTTTAGGCGACAACCATTCCCCCATAGAGAAATGTCAGATTTACCGCCCTGTCAGTGTCATCAAGACAGCGGTTATAATAGGAGGGCGTTGTACGTTGCTCTTCTGTTTTCGGGTTTGCTGAGTGTTTTTTTGTGCAGATGAACCCATAAGTGATGTTTTTTCTCTTTTTCATTATATTCCGGATGTATTGAGTGCATTTGTTTGTGCTGAGTTGATCTGAATTTTTCGTAAAAATACTAAGAAAATGCTTCCTTTTCGGTACAAATTTCGGCTGTTTTTACAGGCTTGTTTCTCGATATAAATCCGTTTTCTGGATAAAGTGAGGTGATAGAAGTGTTATTTAGTTCCTGTAGTTGAAATAATATATGCCGTATAGTGTTTGTATACAATTTTTGTGACCTAGTTTTCTCAATACAAACAATACAAACCATACAAATTTCCACATACAAATTTTATTGTGAACGACACGGGGGGCTGCTGATACACAAGAAAGGTATGATTAGGTCCGTTATTTATTAGTGTTTATAATAAAAATACTATATGACCGATAGGCGGTCTAATAAATTTATAAAAAAAAAACCTGAGAGAGGTCGCGATTTTCACATAGAACAACTTTAAAAAATAATTTTGTCACCTAGAATACGTAATGTAAATAAAAAAATGCCATTTATAGCTAGAATATTTATCTGTAAATACAATCCATATGTTAGTTCATGAAGTTTTATGGAAAAATCTTCCAAAATGATTTTTTTTCGAGAGTAATGCGCCGGCGCCGATCCCGCCGCGCCACCTGGTGTAGCAGAAGGATTTTTATTTATTTATTTATTTTAAACACTGACAGCTAACAGCTGGTGCGTGTATTCTGTTTATTAATTTATGAGTGCACTTGTATTGTTTTTAAGTATTTTTGTTTGTTTGTTTTTTGTTTTGTTTTGTTTTTTTTGTCTAATTGGTTTTTTAAAGAATTAACCGAGGGGGCGCTGACGGTGTCCTCAGATAATTTGTTCCAGGCCCTTACGACCCGTTGCGTCAGAAAATGCTTCCTGGGGTTGGTTCTATGTGTTGGCCATTTTAGTTTTAATAAGTGACCGCGAAGACGTTTTGGCTCAGATTGTTTTGGTTAATGCTTCCAGAGCCAAAGGGTATAAACTACTTAGCTGTATAGAAGAAATAATTATTGAAGAAAGCACTCTATTCCTGGCGACCTTGTTACACATACACACCTGTTTCCCAATGAAGTAGGCAGAGACAACGGATCTTCACGTGCCGCGATCCTCACACACACATTACTGACGCCTCTCCACACTCTTAGCTTTGTAATTGTGAAGGTTTCCAAACGGTGACAGTTCAATGAAGTACGTAAATTCCTCCAAAATTGAATAAAATTCATTGGTGCTCATCCGGGATTCGAACCTCCGAACTCTCCCATTGAGACCAGTGCTTGTTCCATTAGACTTATTTGTATATATAGGATACTAGCTTTTGCCCGCGGCTTCGCTCGCGTGAAATTCGTATTTCAAAGGAAGGAAGTAAGTAACAAAGACCGATCTGCGTTAAGGTAAACGATAAACCTTCTTGATGAAAGTAAGTAACTGAGGGCGAGGCCGAAGGCGGAGCTGCGTTCAGGAAGACGATAAACTTTTCGAAGAAAGTAAGTAACAGAGAGCGAGGCCGAAGGCCGAGCTGCGTTCAGGAAGACCAAAAACCTTCTCGAAGAAAGTAAGTAACTAAGGGCGAGGCGAAGGCCGAGCTGCGTTCAGGAAGACTATAAACCTTCTTCATGAAAGTAAGTAACTGAGGGCGAGGCCGAATGTCGAGCTGCGTTCAGGAAGACGATAAACTTTTCGAAGAAAGTAAGTAACAGAGAGCGAGGCCGAAGGCCGAGCTGCGATCAGGAAGACCATAAACCTTCTCGAAGAGAGTAAGTAACTAAGGGCGAGGCCGAAGGCCGAGCTGCGTTCAGGAAGACCATAAACCTTCTCGAAGAAAGTAAGTAACTAAGGGCGAGGCCGACGGCCGAGCTGCGTTCAGGAAGACTATAAACCTTCTTGATGAAAGTAAGTAACTGAGGGCGAGGCCGAAGGCCGAGCTGCGTTCAGGAAGACAATAAACTTTTCGAAGAAAGCAAGTAACAGAGAGCGAGGCCGAAGGCCGAGCTGCGTTCAGGAAGACGATAACCTTTTCGAAAAAAGTAAGTAACAGAGGGCGATGCAGAAGGCCGAGCTGCGTTCAGGAAGACCATAAACCTTCTCGAAGAAAGTAAGTAACTGAGGGCGAGGCCGAAGGCCGAGCTGCGTTCAGGAAGACGATAACCTTTTCGAAGAAAGTAAGTAACAGAGGGCGAGGCCGAAGGCCGAGTTGCGTTCAGGAAGACTATAAACCTTCTCGAAGAAAGTAAATAACTAAGGGCGAGGCCGAAGGCCGAGCTGCGTTTAGGAAGACTATAAACCTTCTTGATGTAAGAAAGTAACTGAGGGCTAGGCCGAAGCCGAGCTGCTTCAGGAAGACGATAAACTTTTCGAAGAAAGTAAGTAACCGAGAGCGAGGCCGAAGGCCGAGCTGCGTTTAGGAAGACCATAAACCTTCTCGAAGAAAGTAAGTAACTAAGGGCGAGGCCGAAGGTCGAGCTGCGTTCAGAAAGACTATAAACCATCTTGAAGAAAGTAAGTGACTATCACCCATAGTTACTTACTGTCATCGAGAAGGTTTAGCGTCTTCCAGGATACAGCTCGGCCTTTGGCCGCGCCCTTAGTTACGTACTTTCTTCGAGAAGGATTATAGACTTCCTGAACGCAGCTCGACCTTAGGCCTCGCCCTCAGTTACTTACTTTCTTCGAGAAGGTTGAAGGTCTTCCTGAACGCAGCTCAGCCTTCGGCCTCGCCCTTTGTTATTTACTTTCTTCGAAAAGGTTTATACTCTTCCTGAACGCAGCTCGGCCTTCGGCCTCGCTCTTTAGTATGTTACTTCCTTTCTTTGAGAACGTTTATTGTTTATCTGAATCCAGTTCACCCTCCGGCCCCGGCCTAAGTTACTTACTTTCTTCTTTTGAAATACGAGTTTTACGCGAGCGAATCCGCGGGAAAATCTATCGATATTAAAATAAGATACTTCAGTTCAATTATATCAAATACTTTAGATACCTAACTAAGTAAAACTGAATTTTATTTAACCTATCCTGTGTCTCGTATAGCTAAATGTGCGTGTACTAATTTTAATCGAATTTAGACGATAGGCTTACATTTTATGGAGGAAATTCATACATATATATTCGCCGCGCCCCGCTGCCCCCCGCCCCGCCCGTACTGTGCGCCGCAGGACGACATGGTATCAAGACATTCTGTCGTAACTTTTAAACTATTTGTCCAAATTACTTAGTGTAAAAGCCAAAGTTTACCTACTTTAAATACCAGAAGCGATAAAAATATGTATTTTGATAAGAATTAATCCAATATTATAAAATGTGCATTGTAAATACAGTATCCAATTTAAATGTATTTATGGTTCACTATTTTGGCTACAGTGGCTTCCACAAAAAGATATATGGTGTCGCGGACTTTTTTTTAGAACTATTTAAGAGAAACAACCTCACCATACATTATCTTCGTCTAACGGTTTATGCACGCCGAGATAGCTCTCAGATGGCAGGATTTTTTCCGACTTACTTTATCGATATACCTATTTGGGCCAATTTACACAATGAATTTATAAATTATAGCCTATTTATGTTATGTTGATGTACTGAATCAGTTCAGTAGTTTTCGCGTGAAAGAGGAATAAAGGTCCATACATCCATCCATTTCTCGTTTATAATACCTATAGCTTTTGCCCGCGGCTTCGCTCGCTGTAGACTCGATTTAACAGCAAATCCTATTTAAACGCAAATATGATAATAAAATGTTTCTCCCTCTCCCTCTCCCTCTCCCTCTCCCTCTCCCTCTCCCTCTCCCTCTATCTCTATCTCTCCCTACACCATCCCTCCCTCTTGCCCCACCCACCCCCTCCTCACCCTTCCCTCCTTTTCCTCCCCCCTCCTATCGCTGCTCTTCCTCCCCCAACCTCCTTCCCCTTCCTTCATCTCCCTACCTACGCTCCTCTCCCGACCATTTGACCACTTTCTTTTTAAATTATATTACCATGCGATATACACTTCATTTACAGGAAAACCTAAACGAAAATCCTAAGCCTTCAAGTTTTCACAGAAAACGCAGGATGGTACGGAACCCTCTTTACGCAAGGTCGACTCGAACTTGATCACTTTTTTTGGATATACACTTAATTTACAGGAAAACCTAAACGAAAATCCTAAGCCTTCTAGTTCTCACCGAAAACGGAATGGTACGGAACCCTCTTTACGCGAGCTCGACTCGAACTTGACCACTTTTTTTCAAAATTATGTTACTCCGGGATATACACTACCACTATAAAAAGTTTCGTCAAAATCCGTCCAGCCGTTCAGGCGTGAAAGAGGAACAAACAAACAAATAAACAAACAAACAAACAAACAAACAAATATACTTTCACATTTATGATATTAGTGAGATGTATATAAGGGATATGACTCCCTTCTTATATTACTAGGTGGTAGGGTTTAACCCGCCCGGGTTGGTACAACCGCACTGAATGAAACGTCGGTCGACGGCTATGTAAATAGTTTGTGTTTTCCGTCCAGTTCAGTGTAGCCGGCACGACCGAAGGGAAGCACTGACATGGCACCTAGTTCACCTGTGTTATGGGCTGATGTAGCCGACCGTGTACGTATCCCTAAAAAAATATCCTTTTAAAATGTTCAAAAAAATAAAACCACAAAATCACACTGCATTGAAAAAGTTTTATTTTAAAAATGCTATTTGCATCCACGATATACTTTTTTACTTTTATTTAAAAATTGCACATTTACTTACAAATGAAAGAAAGATTAACCTGAAAAAAGTAGCTAAAATGTTGGACCTGGGCGTAGCCGTCTTTTTATTTATAGTAGGAAATGGTTTTAGTCATATTCAGTTTATTTTCTTACCACAAATGACGTAAATTATCATAGGAAATTATTTATGCAATAAAGTTATTCAAACAATACTTTTTTATACTGTCAAGTGGATTCAGACTAAACTCTAAGGCTAGCACCACACTGAGCTTATTTTATGCTGCGTAATTTGCGTCACATTAAAATTTGGACTTGAAATTGACTCAGTGTGATGCTAAACTTACATACACTTTCTGCAATGCAGGACTTGACTTATGCCTTTTAATTTCTTCATGTCAACCTTTGTGTACACTTCCTGGCAGCAAATAATGCGCGACGAGCTTTAGAAAGAGACAACACGGTTGTAGAGCGTCGTCCCTGTCGCACAGAAATGTGCGAGTTCTTCAGTTTTCCTTCATCAAAATTAAATTATTTCTTTTCAAACCTTATTGCAACTCGCACGTTTTTCACTCCATAAGTTTTTAAGTTTAGCGTGTCTAGATTAGGCTTGCCAGATCTGATGGTAGCCTTCCCAGGACATATCGTCGCTTGGGAGGCCAATTTGCCAATCTGCAAAATCGTAAATTTACAGAAGCAAAAAACTATTTTTTTTAATACTGTTAAAGCTAGCTTAATTTAATTTTAAACTTCAATGTCTTCGAACCTATTTGAGATACATTTATGAAAATTTGCCACAACGTGTATTCACCCATTCTCCGTATATTGGTACCTTTATGTCCAATTAGCCAATCTGGCAGATTGGCAAATTGGCCTCACAAGCGACGATATGTACGCATTCCTTCACAAATAAGCTAAAAGAAAAACCATAATTATTTTCTGCTATATTTTTTACAGAGAACTTTTAGCGTTTTTTTTACAGCGAACAACTTTAGTAAGCACCACTACACTATAATGAGAGAAGGAAGATGCTAATTTGATTATTTTATCAGCATATGGACTTCGAGTGGAAGGGTGCGGGCGCGGGGGCGCACTAATACATATCCGATCGCATATCGCGCTCAGCCTCGATAGCTCAGTGGTGCAGACAGTCAACTGTCGCAATTGAATGTTAAGCAACGCTGGGTGCGGTCAGTACTTGGATGGGTGACCGCTGACCGTTGGAGGCTGACCAAGGTTCGGATTCCTCGTAAAACTGTAGGTCCCTTCCCTCCTAATCTTACTTGGTGGTAGGGTTTAACCCGCCCGGGTTGGTACCACCGCACTGAATGAAACGTCGGTCTAAACGGCTATGTAAATAGTTTGTGTTTTACGACCAGTTCAGTGTAGCCGGCACGATCAAAGGGGGGAAGCACTGACATGGCACCTAATTCACCCGGTGTTATGGGCTGACATCACGGACGCTGTAGCTGATGTAGCCAACCGTGTCAGTTTCCATAAAAAAAAAAAAAAATATTGTATCTGCATCAACCTATTCCAATCTGTGCTGACTTATTATTGCGTCAAGTCGTATGTACGCGTACACACGTATTTTTCTTTCCGGGACAAAATAACCCTTCGCCCGGGACACGCGGGACATTGTAGCCTAGCCCGGGACAATCCCGGGCAACTGGCAAGCTTCATCTAGATGCATCTCACGCTTGCCCCGTGCTGATCTAAAACTCGACTTCCACACAGCAGCGTGAACATTGTACGAGCGGTAATATATAAAAGGTTTGGAAAAAAACTGTACAAGTAACTTGTACTAATCCAAGGTACTAATACAGTTTTGTACATAAAATCAATACGACAGTACGTCGGCGGAAAGCGGTGGTACCGCACCGCTGAAACACAGATTACTTAATAGTTACTTCGTAACAGATAAATCACTCCATAGAAAAAGTTTCATTCCTTCGGCTTTAATAGCCTACTGTTTCACGTCGCCAATCGCTGCGTGCGAAAATGTATCTAAACGATCGAGTGTAAAGTGATTATTGTTTTGCAGCTGCGCGCAGTTGCGTGGGCGAGCGTGTAGGTATGCTTCGCGCGGCTGACGAATTGTCACTGAATTAGACCGCCAGCGGCCCGCCGGGCGGTAGGTAGTTAGCCCGCGCAAGTACATAGAGTGTGTGAGGCCTTGCTGAAGGCCGCGAGGACTGAAGGAGAATTCGAGAGGCTTATGCCCAGCAGTGGACGCTTACCCGCTAAATGAATGACTGATGTGTTGCAGCTTGAGGCTCTGTGGTCGGTGATCTCTTAAATAAATACATGTCTCAAACATACAAAGGTTGACAGGAAGAAATCACTTTAAGTTCTCACTTTAAGTTCTTTAAGTTCACTTTTTTTCTATATTTAATACATACATTTTAAAATTTAATGCAATTTCAGCTGCATATAGGTACATTCACAGTTTACGACACAGGCCTTAAAAGACTTAAAATACATAGCCTTTGAGATACATTTTTTTTAATATTACCGCCAGTCCACAATAGCAAGCAGAAAGGAATGTGGAAGACCTTTAAGTCTGCCAAGAGAATTGTGAACCTGGAATGGAATAGCCAATGTTAGAGTTAAGGAAATATTTCCGCAGTAACATATGTTAGCCTCGCATTGACAAGAGGGTCAGAACTTGGATGCGTGACCGTTCGACCGTTGGAGGCTGACCGTGGTTCTGATTCCACGTAAGTCTGTAGGTCTCGTCTCTACGTCTTAATTCTTACGGGTTTAACCCGCCCGGGTTGATACTTTATATGATATATTTACATCTAGTCGAACCGACTAGATGTAAATATGTAGTTCGTGTTTTCCGCCCAGTTCAGTGTAATCAGCACGACCAAAGGGAATCACCGACAAGGCACCTAGTTCAACAAGGCACGGGCTGACATTCACGTTCACAAATCACTTGGCATATATTGCTGTCTTAAGACTGATCCTATGAACACGAACAAAGTATTCTAATTAAAGACAATGCAAAACGGACAGATTCATGCTAAAACACAGAATAAACTATTGAGCCAGTTCATATCAAAACAAAGCATAGAATATTGCACAGGTACAAGTAAACAATGACTCGATCTCAAAACACAGGTCGGACTACTAGATCGATCCAAAACAAAACAAAGCTCGGTCTACTGCGTCGATCCATATAATAAAAATAATACAGTTTGAACTTTTTTGTCGATCAATGTCAAAACAAAGCTCGGACTACTGCGTCGATCCATATAAAAACACAGTTTGAACTTTGGGTCGATCCATGTCAAAACACAACTTGGGCTATTGAGTCGATCCATGTCAAAACAAAGCTTGGAATATTGGGTCAATCCATAACAAAACAAAGCTAGGACTAGTGCGTCGATCCACATAATAATACAGTTTGAACTTTTTTGTCGATCAATGTCAAACACAGCTTGGACTACTGGGTCGATCCATATAAAAACACATTTTGATCATTTGGGTCGATCCATGTCAAAACACAGCTTGGACTATTGGGTCGATCCATAACAAAACAAAGCTAGTACTACTGCGTCGATCCACATAATAATACAGTTTGAACTTTTTTGTCGATCAATGTCAAACACAGCTTGGACTACTGGGTCGATCCATATAAAAACACATTTTGATCATTTGGGTCGATCCATGTCAAAACACAGCTTGGACTATTGGGTTGATCCATAACAAAACAAAGCTAGGACTACTGCGTCGATCCACATAATAATACAGTTTGAACTTTTTTGCGATCAATGTCAAAACACAGCTTGGGCTACTGGGTCGATCCATATAACAACACATTTTGATCATTTAGGTCGATCCATGTCAAAACACAGCTTGGATTATTGGGTCGATTAATGTCAAACAAAGCTCGGACTACTGGGTCGATCCATATAAAAACACAGTTTGAACTTTTGGGTCGATCCATGTCAAAACATAGCTTGGACTACTGCACTGGTTAGATCAACATCAAAAGTCAGCTTGGAGTTTGGGTCGGTTCATGTCCTAAACAAAATTTGAACTAATTGGCGTGGGCATTGGGCAGGTCAATGCAACAATTATAAACATTTGGGTCCTTCCATTTCAAAACACAGCATTTATAACTTTATGCCACCGTTTTGAGCAAGCAAATCAATATTAAATTGTTATAAAAATTTCATTTGCAGAGGCCTAAAGAGTTAAATAAATGCTGTGTTTTCACATAGTCCGGTAAAATTATAACACAATTTCTAAAATTTTGGGAACAACACAACGTATATTAAGTTAATTATTTGCTTACAGTAGTAACGTTAAATCAGGCATACACATGAGTACAGAAATTGTATTTTGATCTTATTGACACTTATGATTTTCCACCACAAAAATTAAACTAAAACAGTCAAGCAAATGTGCAAACCAACAAATGAAAATTGCACAAATTTTAAATAAATAAATATAAAAAATATCTCGAAATCACGATACAATTTTAATATAGCAGAATTTATTTGAACAATTTCTGAGTTTGAATTTTTTTAGTATATTTTCTTTTTTTAACTGTGCAAAAATAAAAGATGGTATTAAAGCAAATAAAATTGTAAAGTTATATCTTAATAACTACAATCGTCCACAATAAAAAATCTATAAAACTTTTATCTACAAAATTCCTCAGCCGCATAGATTTTTGAAAATTGTTCAGAAATCACCTGTATGTTCTTACCCTTCCTACTTTTCATTTTTGACATATAATTTTATTAAGTTTCATAAATTTTCATATATTTACGCAGTAAATGCTCCTTAGTCGCTGTATTTGAACTTGCTCTGAACATAAATTTATGACATATTTAGTTTTTTGTGACCCGAAATCTAATTCATAAAAAATATTTTACATTGTCAAAAGCGCGGCAGATCCTGCCAATCGAACGAGGTAGCCAATGATCACTACGTAAGTATATTACGTTATAGAAGGTGAACTTATCTCATAATGCTATTCCTTTCAGTCAAACTTGTACTTAACACATGAGCATTATTACAGAATACCACATTATAACATAATTCCAACCAAGTCATGCAGCAGATGGGTCTTCATGCCTCACTTGCTGCTTGATAGTTATCTTGTCCTATACTCTGCTAAACGTGGTGGTCGGTGTTGTGCTGTAATTTACAAGAGTACTTGCTGCATAACACCGATTACTCTGCTCACCCCGATTGTCTGGATACAGCTTCTGGTATGTATGCATAATTGTATGCATAATGTATGCATAATTATAATTAAGTACCGACCCCACACAGTACCAAAAAAAATGGTACTGTGTGGGGTCGGTACTTAATAAGAATAGTCCCACTGCATCTCTCCCCGTGCATGTCGTAAAAGGCGACTAAGGGATAAGCGGCCTGCAGACACCCCGATCGACTTGTGGCTTTCATGGAAGACATAGGCTGACTGGGGTAGCTGGAGACTGCGGGGTTTTGCACGAAGGTCCCCAACCAAGCGGGATTAGTTTGCAGGCCTAGAGCCAACCCCAAACCACAACAACAAGTATGCATAATTACTATATTATTTTCCTTAAGAGGTGGATACTGGCCAGCTTGCCATCTTAAAGGGCATATGAAAAACAGCTATACTCCGTTCATCCTAGGAACTAATGCCGAGCGGTTTCTCGCTCTCGCAACGGTTATTGCTCTTCTTTACACAGGACACAAGGTTGTGTTTGTGAGTCATAGTCATATCCGCCATAATAAGACATATTTTGTGAAAATTTAAACTGGCTAGCTATTACGGTTCCAAAGATACAGCCATCGGACGGACGGACGGACAGACAGGCAGACAGACAGACGGTCTAGGCTTAGTAATAGGTTTCCGTACGGGTTTCCGTACATTGAAAAATCACTCTATTTGATTGAAGTCTGGTGGCCTGGCTGTATTTTAAGATGGCAACTGTCAGCCACATTAATTATTTCAGGGTACAAATATTTTCAAAAGCTTTGGAAATATATTCCTTCTAGAACGGCATATACGCAAAGCACAGCCAGGCCACCAGAATTTTTATATTCTTTTACTTTTTTTTATATATATATTAAATTGCTGCCAGCCAGCATCCGCTCCCACAACAGAGCAATATTGCAACGAGTAAGAAGCATTTACTGTTTTTATTCTTTTAATAAAAATCCTGGTTTTATTATAAAGAACTACACGACTTAAGTGATAAGGACAAGATGCCGTGCTAAAGGGCGGCAGGATAGCCACCTCTCACCTTGGCACGGTCCTTCCACCGAGTCAGTGAGTCAGGTGGGCCTTTGTGCCTTACTTGCTGCTTGAGAATTATCTTGTTCAATATTGCCTAAACGTGGTCATCGGCGTTGTGCTGTAATTTACCAGAGTTAATGCAGCACAACACCGATTACTCTGCTCACCTCGATTGTCGGGATACAGCGTGTGGTATCCTATGCATATGGCTGAATTAAAATACAAAAACATATATCTATGCGACTATAAAACGGGTGGGGAAAAATACTCAGTACACCTACTACGAAAATATACAATTTACACACACACATACATTCACATATACATTACGCATACGGACATATACATAACACTCTTAACCATTCACTGTGCTATAGAAAAATATGAAATTAAAAGTAAAGGTGAAATGGAGTGCCTAGTAATTTATAAAATACTAACATGATAGTACAAAAACAAAACTTTTATTTTTCCAGTAAGTATATTGTTTTGTTATCTTTAAAAAAAATCTATATAATGTTATTTTCAAGGAAATAAAATGTACTTACTCCATTTTTGTTTTATTTTTCTAATCATGTATACTGAAAACACGGTCACAAAACGTTAGGAACATCGCCAAACGGGAGGAAACAATATTTTCCAAAAGCACAGTGGACGTCTGGTTAGAACTAAATACAATATATGTACAATACAAACGTAAATTGGACTAAAACATGAGGTCTTCCGTTCCTACACCAACCGCTCGAGTAATGCTTAGTTAGAGTGATATAATACTAAAATTTTATCTTTTTGCACGTGCAGCGCCGATAAAATTGTTTTCGACACGAACACACTATGCATCCTCAAGACCCAACACGCGCATTCCGTCCTTCGAAAACTCATGTTTTCGAAGAACGGAATGCGTAAAAAGCTACGTAACCGTGACGACCGAAACGCGCCGCGTTTGATTGGCCGTCGCTCGGTCCGTTCCCTCCCCGACTATGTCAGTCTAGTTTTTTGGCTCACTCGGTTTTCAACATTGCAAAGAGCTACGTTGCGTCTCGAAGATGCGTAGTCATCGGATACACGCCTATTCAGGTATTTGGAGCATTTTGGGGAAGACGAAATAAATCAGCGGTGCCCATACTTCTTTCTATGAAGATTTACCAACAAAAAATCACTTGTACCAAAAGTTTTCGTTGTTCAATAATTTGTAGTAATTTTTGTTTGAATTGAAAGCTATGTTCATTAAATCCTTTATATTTGTTACCATTGCGGTTCTTGTGGAAGACACTGCCCGTAAAATATTTGTGACATACAAATATTATGAATTCTTTGATGTTTTTACAAGTCATTTTTTGCTCTACACATTTTCAGCGATCGACCTAAAAGCCTCCTTGGGATCGACAGGTCGATCGCGATCGACCGTTTGGGCACCACTGAAATAAATTATTTAAGTGTCGGAATTAATAAATAACTAGGTTACCTACATATATATAACTTGGAATAAAATGAAGTAAATTTTTCTTTACTTAATTTTGGCCATCGCATGATTTGTTCATGTGGTGGTTTTAGCCTTATTGCTTATCGCCAGCATCCAGTTACAAAACTAAGAAGATAGTTGCCAAAGTACAATTCGCAACAAGCTTTAATTGTTATAGTACTGTTTTTTGGTTATGGTATATTCATGAGAACAACTTACACGACATACCGCATAATCGAAAACAGTACTACAATGTGTAATAGCGGTAAAAGCCTTAACGAACAAATAAACTTTCATTGTTTACGGCTAAAAAGCATGCATCTTAGGCACCCATATTTGAAATAATGACAATACAGAAAAAACAATCCTAATCCCTTTGGTTTCATTATTTAATAAAATTATTATTTCGTACGCATCATCCGAGGTCGTACGCTTTTGTGATGAGCTATCAAAGAGTTTGTTAGAAAAATTTTCGTAAAAAAATATTTTGATATGTAAATCGATCGGTAAATCATTTTCGCTTACAGACAGGTTGCACTTGAAATTAATCTATCGAGAGTGTATGCCACTGAAATGTACTAATAGCTGTTTTACAAACCTTTAACAGGCAAGGATCAATACTTCATAAATTGTATAACATTCCTTTATAAGGACAAATAACCCTTGTTTTGTAGAGAATCACGTAAAATGTAAAGAAATTCGATCAATAATTAAAATTTACACCACTTTATATTTAATAAACACACAATCGAAGGAATTCAGAGTACTACAGGGCGAATGGTCAGCAAGTTAATCATAGACCTGGAGGTGTTTGGAGTAAACAATTTCAAGAATTTTTGTTCTACATCCAGTATTTATCGCGATATTAATTAAATTGCTTTTCGCCCAAAAAAAATCTTGGAAGTGTATCAGTGGCACGTCGCGTCATCACTGCGTCATTGACTTTAGTTTTCAACCGCTTCACCGAGTACATCCAAGCCCACTCTTTGACAAATACTACTCCGAAATTTCACGCCAAAGACAAAGCGCATATTTTAACATGGAGCACTGGACATAAGTGGTGTCACATATTGAATACTTTCGCCGTCACGAATGGACAAATCCATAAAAAAACAATTACATTCTGAGACTCTGTACTCAAGGTTTACATTATTTATAGATTCTTTTTCAATTTACCCATTTGTGGTGGTGAAAGAGTAATACCTACAGTTGAAAGTTGATTTTTTCTTACCGCCGATTTCAACACCCCCTCGTTTAAGTCTCGTCTAACATTTACGTGGCGGTTAAAGTGACATTTATCATGTAGTTAGCGAAAGTTGGCGAAATCGGTCCCTAGTGAAAACTTAGAAGAACGCATCGAACATTATCATATCAAACACACATGATCTGCCAACCGATCCGACAGATCTGTCAAGTGTCACAACGGTCAAAACACAACGGATCACCATAGAGTTACGACTGTTTGAGATGTCCCTTGCCTTCACTGTCACTTGTGTCTCTATCCACTCCGTTCTCCTTCCGTTCCTTGTTATTCATCTGCTCCTTAGTGTTATTAATCCATTCCTCTGTGATATTAATCCGTTCTTTAGTGTTATTAATCCATTCCTCCGTGTTATTAATCCGCTCCTTAGTGTTATTAATCCATTCCTCCGTGTTATTAATCCGTTGCTTAGTGTTATTAATCCATTCGTCCGTGTTGTTAATCCGTTCGTCTGCGCTGTTGATTCGTTCCTCTCCGATGTTCTTCCGCTCGTCGGTGCTGTTCAGGCAGGCGGCGGCTGGCCTGCTGAGGAACTGCTCCGCGGTGCCGCCGAGCGTCTGGCGGATGAGCGCGTGCGTCTGGTCGCGGAGCCGGTACAGCTCGTACTGGATGCGATCCGTGATCGCCTTGCGCGCCTCTTCCGGCGTCGCGTTTATCTTCTTAAGACTGAAATTGGGATAAATGTTTCCGTCAGCGATGGGAGAATGACACTGCGTGTATTTGTATTGTATTGCATTGTTTAATGATCATTCATATGGCAGTTAGGCTGCGCTCGAACTTGTCATAATTTGTTCTATCCGGTTCGATTACACCCACGAAGAAGAACCGACAAGAAACTTCGCAGGGTATATTTTTTTATACATATTTTTACAAGTTTTTAGTGACTAGCCACATAATAACACCGCCCATAGTCTATCGAAAACACAGCTTGAGAGAAAGATTAACAATTTTGCTGAGAGTTCTGACTACAAAGACTTATTAATTGAGTGGATCAGGTGTAAGGATGTATCATACATGTACATGATGCATAATGTCAGCCTCGGTAGCTCAGTGGTGCGCTCGGTCGACTGTTGTTAAGCAACCCTGAGCGCGGTCAGTACATGGAGGGGTGACCGCTCGACCGTCGGAGACTGACCGTGGTTCGGATTCCACGTGAAAATGTACATCCCTTCCCTTCTTACCTTACTAGGTGGTAGGGTTTATCCCGCCCGAGTTGATACCACCGCACTGAATGACACGTCGGTCGAAACGGCTATTCAAATAGTTCGTGTTTTCCGTCCAGTTCAGTGTAGCCAACACGAAATGAAGGGAAGCACTGACACGGCACCTAGTTCACCCGGTGTTATGGACTGACATCACGGATGTTGTAGGTGGTGTAGAAAATCGTGTCAGTTTCCATAAAAAAAAAATTTAGTTTGCTCTAAAAGTGGAGTTATACCTGGCAACACTTAATGTTTGCAGCACCTTCAAGATAATGTCATAGGTGGTCAACGTGCCCATTCCGTGGAGCATAGGGATTTCGATTGAATGTCATATCGGCTTGAAAGAGAGCATTTAAAAAATATGTGTTGTACTTCGAAGAAGATAGAGCTTGTCAACGGTACTCGTTTATCAAGAAATGAACCTTTTTTTTCCTTCTCAAAAATACAATCATTATGATTTTTTTTTTTTTTTATGTAAGTAATCCGGTATGGGTGGCTGAGTCAGAGGGGCCAAAGCGCATGCTCCGACCAGCCAATATCACCTCCGAGAAGGTAGGTGCCATACCGGAGACTTCCCTGGATTGCTGGCTGTACTGGACTAGAGGAGAACACAGCCAAGGTTGCTATGCGGCCATCTTACATCCAGTACGGTGGTACCAACCCAGTCGGCTACAATTTGAGCCTACCACCTAGTAAGGGGCAAGGGAAGGGACCTACAGTTTTACACCGGTTCCGAACGGTGAAGCAGCAGGTGTAGGTATGTAATGTACTTAAATTTTTTCGTCAGAAAAAACTCATTGGTACACGCCGACCGGATTCGAACCGCGGACCTCTCGCATGAGAAGCCGATGCCCAAACCACTCGGCCTCCCGCCGCTTTGATAATGATCCGTATCAGTCCACTGCTGGACATACACCTCTCTCAAGGTGTCTCACCACGCACGATCTTTCGCTATTCTCATCAATCCACAATATTTATACCACTACACATTACACAATAAGATATATCCAGATAATAAGATATATAAGATAATAAGATATATCCAGATAATAAGATATATAAGATAATAAGATATATCCAGATAATAAGATATATAAGATAATAAGATATATCCAGATAATAAGATATATAAGATAATAAGATATATCCAGAATACAATCAAATTAAACAAGATGTTCGTTGTCATCGGGTGGGATAACAAGTACGTCGGTGGAAAGCAGTGGTTCCATACTGCTGAACTCAGCCTCGGTAGCACATCGGTGCGGTCGGTCGACTGTTGTTAAGCAACCCTGAGCACGGTCAGTACTTGGATGGGTGACCGCTCGACCGTTGGAGGCTGACCGTGGTTCGGATTCCAGGTAAAACTGTACGTCCCTTCCCTTCTTGCCTTACTAGCTGGTAGGGTTTATCCGGCCCGGGTTGGTACCACCGCGCTGAATGAAACGTCAGTCGAAACGGCTAGGTATGTAATTAGTTCGTGTTTTCCGTCCAGTTCAGTGTAGCCGACATGAAATGAAGGTAAGCACTGACACGGCACCTAATTCACCCGGCGTTATGTGCTGACATCATGGATGTTGTAGGTGATTTAGCCAACCGTGTCAGCACCCATAAGAAAAAAAAAATTTACGTCGGGAGGACTGGAGGAAAATTAGAGAGGTGTATGCTCAGCAGTCTCTGACTGACTGAAAAAAGTTGGTATTCATGGCAAGAAAAATGTAATCTGACGCAGATCTAAATTTACCTTTTTGCAGATCTAGGTTTAAGAAAAAAATCTGTCAAGTGCGAGTTTTACTCGCGCACGGAGGTTTCCGTATCTATCCGCTATCAATAATATCCGCCTATCCATCCGCTCAGGTGGCATGGTCTTCGAATTTTAATTTCGAAGATATGTAGGACGATCGGAGAGAAGCCTCAATGAGGTCGAGGCATTTGGCGGTGGGAAAATGACAGCACCTCAATGAGGTCGTTGGCATTGGAGCGGCTATCTTTTGTCTTTCAACAATACAATGTATAAAAGCCTGTGGCGCCATCTATTATTCAGAAGCGTGACTAATAGATTTTTCGCACGTTTGTTGAAAGGGAAAATTAATTCTTAATTTTTAACATTTTCTTTTTTTTATTATTTGTTGTTCCATCCGCCATAGTAACACATATTCTGTGAAAATTTTAACGGGCTACCTATTACGTTTCAAGAGATACAGCCCTCGGACAGACGGACGGACAGACGGAGGCTTAGTAATAGGCTTCCGTACGGGATACGGAAACCTAAAAACTCAAAGCAAGCGCTCACCTATCGACCAGATCGGTGATCTGTATCGGATCGCCAAAGTTCAAAAAGACCCGCTTTCTGAACTTGAGCAGGTAGGGCTCCACGTTCGGCAGCACCGAGTCCATGCCCTCGTGCCACACGGGGAGCACCACCGGCGGTATCGGGCAGTCGTAGATCAGCCGGCCGACGCCCCACTTGAAACGGAGGAACTCCTTCGACATGTTGACCTTGCCTTCGGGGAATATGTGCACCCATTTGCCTTTGTTGAGCTGCTCCAGGCAGAAGTCCATTGCGTTCTGAAATTGAGAAAATTGCTTTTATAGTATCGAAGTTCAATTAGGTACCATGTGGGGCCGGTATTTTTTTTTTTGGAAACTGACACGGTTGGCTACTTCACCTACAATACAACATCCGTGATGTCAGCCCATAACAGCGGGTGACCTTGGCGCCACGCCAGTGCTTCCCCTCGGTCGTGCCGGCTACACTGAAATGGACGGAACACACAAACTATTTACATAGCCCTTTCGACCGGCCTTTCATTCAGTGTAGTGGTACCGACCCGGGCGGGTTAAACCCTACCACCTAGTAATATTAGAAGAAAGTCATATCCCTTAGTCGCCTTTTACACGGGGAGAGATGCAGTGGGAGAGCTGTGGAGCCAAACAGTGGATCAAAGTGGATGGAGGGAATTTCCTCGCTTGTCCCGTTGGGAAAGGGGTGTGACGGACGTTACGTATTTCATTATAGTTTAAAACATTTTATGTTTTCTTGTATTTTTCTTCTTAGGGTTCCGTATACATACAGAAGCCTATTACTAAGTATATGTCGTCTGTCTGTCTATCTGTCCGTCCGAGTGTTACAATCGTTTGAGCCCGTTGAAACTGAATTTTAGCCTAAACTGTGTTGCGTATAGCTAAATGTACTTATACCAAGTTTCATAGAATTCGGATGATCGGTTTAAGAGTTATGGAGGAACATTACATACATACAGAAAATATTTCTAAAAATCGTCAATTTAGTACCGTACACAATACCACCAGGGCGGCGCCACCGTCTTATTTTACACACTTCGGTTTACACTCAAGTCCACTTTCTTAACCAATCCGAGGACCCATGTGTGAAGTTCACACATGGGTCCTCGGGTTGGACACGTTTTGCTGAGTGGGTAATGTTTTTTTTTTCTAAACAAACATAAAGTTCATTTGCCCAGTTTGCCCTCACCCATCAATATGAGATATGATGACAAGTATCATACACAGAGTTTAGGTACAAACGCAATATCTCATAAAACAAAGTAACTTACTCCATGACCATCCCTTGCAGATTTATTATTAGTATAATATAATATAATAATATATATTTATATTTTGCTACCTAGAAAATTGTATACATTATCGCCTAGACCCTAGACACACGAACAGCCCGTTCACATAGCCCGGCTCTAAACGCTATTTAACATTGCACCACATAATAACATGCATTGCGTTAAACAGAAAACAGACACGCAATATAAATAGTCGCACTTCACTGAACGCAAATATCCTACACCATATAATAATATATTTTTTTAAATCTACCGGTGATGGCGAAAAATCAGTTTTACCTACCTGCTTGCTGTAACACAATATTAATTTCATGCACATTTTGTATGCTAAAAACTAATTCCTGATTATTTACATAGAACATTGGATAACTGCATTTTTCGCGAGTTGCTTTGAGAGTGTGGATTTTATGCAAAACTGTAGGTTTTTTTCTCTTACTAGGTGGTAGGGTAAAACTCACCCCGATCTGCCCTGATAGATAAAGTTTAACATATATTAAAAATGATCAAGATATATCCCTTCAATATATCAAGAGAGTAATGTTCTCTACAATTTGTACAGCAGAATTTGACCTTGTATTCAGCTCACTCATCATAATGTTTTATGTATAAAATTCAGAAAAAAAAATCATGATGATCTATCTTTTCCAATTTCATGATCATGATCATCTGAAACATCATCCATTACACACAACATTTACATGTGTATTACTATAAAGATAAGTGAAATATCGAAAAATAAAAAATTACGATTTTTTTTATTTCCCACTCGGTTTATACGGTGTTGCAACCCCAACCGTAAAACCCGAAAGAGGGTGATTCTGTACGTGAAATGGAACAACTTTTGTTCTACGACTTTTTAATTTGAAGAAAAAAAAATTTTTTTCTCCATACTATTTGAGAATAGGTATTTAAAATTTGTATGGAAAATATATATTTTTTTTGTTAAAAAAAAAAAAAATTCGCCACGTTGTTTAGTTTCACATATAGAATAACCCCCTTATGTCAGTTAAAAATATTACGGGGGCAACTGCAATACCGTGTATAAAAAAATTACTCAATTATAGCGCATTTGGATGGAGCCATTAACATAAACGTTAACGCAGATGGAGCGGTGGCGTAGCAAATTATTATACATACATATATAAAATACACACACCTGATAGACGCCTTCGCCGCGGACGACCGGCACGCACTTGCCGAACATAAAGAAGTACGAGTGAAAGCTGTTGGTGAAGCAGATGTCGTGCGCGGCGAGCGACCAGCGCATGCGCGCGCTCGAGCACAGCACCTTCAGGTCCAGCACACCTGCACGCAAACACACTCTCTACACAACAATACCACACAGCACCGGCGCGGCGTGGTAACTCATTCCGACACGAGCAAAGGTGTAATGCTGATTTTTCTTTTCATATCGTCCCTCCCATGCTGAAACGACGAATGTGCAATTTTGGCGAAAATTACCTTTTGATGTAGTTTCATAAATTTTTATCAAATCTTTGCAATGCCAGAGTCACGAATCCCTAAATTATCGGTACTCAGAGATATTTTGTTGTGAAAATAATAACGAATGTGACTTTTTTCGATTTTACTGTGCCAAACACACTAATGTTTATTATTCGTCAAATAATTGTATGATAATTTAGAATAATTTAGAAGTTCTTGAATTTTAGCCATGCCATAGTCACGAATTTGTAACATTTTTAGCACAAAACTTTGACAACTATTATCTCAAAATTACCTTTATGCACATTCGTCGTTTTAACATGGGAGGGACGATAATATATCGACACCATACAACCAAAACCCAATAACTTAGGAAAACCTAGTTTCGAGATATTTCAATTTGAAAGTTTAGACATCCAGAAGACCATGAATAAAACAATATAATGTGTTTAAACTATTTTATTATGTTTAACCCATTCATATTCTACATGCCCACTGGAAAAATTCAAGAAAATTGTGAAACAGGAGCAAGTAAAAAAATAAAAATGGTACCGGGGTAGGCGAAAAATCACACTTATTGGGTTTTCGCTGAAGTACTTTTAGTTTCAAATACATTAAGTTGTATGGTAACTTTAAAGAAAAATTAAGATTGCTCTTATTTTGCCATAATTTGAATGCAATGAAACAGTTACTTTACAGATATTTATACTACGGTCGAAACTCGACAACTATAATTTATAACGAAATGCTGAACGAAAGAAATAAGAGGTCCAGATTTATTGGTATTCATACATATTATCCAAATTTATTTATTAGTCAGAGTCATCATCACTCGATTCGCCTAACGCAGGTTCAGGTGCACCATCAATAGCATCTTTAGATTTTGGCAGGTTCTCGTACCATCCATGAAATTCACAAGGTGTGATACCGCTTTTGCAAAGTTTTATCAGATCCTTTTTTTTTTCATTATACCCCCGACGAAAAAGAGGGTTGTTATAAGTTTAACGTGTGCGTGTGTGAGGGTGTCAATCATCAATTAATCAAGTAATTAAGTAAACAAAAAATGTATTATCTTAAAAAGTGGGCCGAGTTGGATACGGTTTTTTTAAAAGCTTGAAATAAACGTAAAATTACAAAGATAAAAGCCCCCGACCCTTAAAAAATCAGAAATAATTTTCGTTTACTTACTGCCCGGTCCCCCGACTCCTTTAAGTAAGTAAACGGAAATTATTTTTGACTATTTAAGGGTCAGGGTTTTTAAAAAAAATTAATTCTGGAAGTACTAATGGATTACTGGAGCTCTGACTTGATGTGCTGGGGCTTCCCGTTGGAACTTTCCTTGTTGTTCTGATTGCCTTTGACGTTTTTGGCTTATTTTGAAAGTTATGCTCTTATATTCATCGTTATGGTTGTATTTGATCTATTGCACCTTTTACGAATTAGATATTTTTTATTTTCATCCACATGACACGTTCACCTTCAATATCAATATTTTTGTTGTTTTTTTTTTTTTTTCCTTCCCAATGGCAAGTGGCCTCTTGACTTTACAGTTGAGGCTCAATGTGCCAATATCAAGTTGTAAGATCCAAGCGAATTCCAAAATAAAAAAAGATGAAATTAGATGACTGTGAACCTATATTTTTAATTTATTTTGAACAATAAATTTCTGGAGAACCAAAATAATACGCGGATTATAAAAAAGTAAAGAAAGAAGGTGGACAGAATTAACAGGCAGAAAAACCTTAATTTTTGGAAGACGGGGGTAAATTTGACTTTTTTCATATAAGGGACAAGCAAATAAAATGTGATTAGCATCACCAACCTCTCCTAGTCCACATTCGCACAGAGAAGAATTAATAACACGAATTTTGAAAAGATGAGAAGGAAGGCAAGAGTGGCCTATTCGTAAGCGACAAATAACGGAGGAGACAATTTTAGGACAATTAATTTTGAAAAACCAGGACCAATTATTGGACCAAGATTTTTTAAGGTATTGATGGGATAGGTTAATAAGATCAGAGGAGTAATTTAAAAAGGGAAATCGATCACCATGGAGAATAGCATCTTTAGCCAGGTTGTCTGCGCGTTCATTCCCAACTATCCCCGAGTGTGCAGGGATCCAGGCAATGGCCACGTTGATATTGATGGACGAACAGAAAAATAGTAAATTTCGAATATTGAAAATGATAGGATTTTGATGACAGTTTTTGAAAGGGTTTTGAATGATAGCCTGAAGAGCACTCAATGAATCTGAAAATATAACAGATTTATTGGCTTTGATTAGGATAACATATTTAATGGCTTCCAAGATAGCTAAACACTCTCCAGTGTATACTGACGATTCCGGAGGGCTTTTAATTTTACGAATCACATTATTTTGAGGATGAAAGAAAGCTGATCCAACACAACCTAATTCAGATGTTTTTGATGCATCAGTATAAATGTGATTCCAGTCAGGCCATTTCAGAGATACAATTCTGTTAAACTGTCTATTGGCATATGGAGAGTCTTTAGATATATCAAGGGATGTAATAATATTAGGTGAATGAACAAGAGCTAAGAAAGGAGTTTCAAACAGAGGAAGAGAATTTGATCTAAAGGTACGATGATTTAAGATTATAAATTTTTTGTAACTTTTTAGAAGGCGTGGGCATAACTTATTGAACCAGAAACGTTTAGAATGGTAATATAAATTAAGAAGTTTAAGTTTAGGGAATATGGGATGAAATTTGAATTGAGCAGCTCTCAAGATATAACGATCCGATAGGTATTGCCTCCGTAGGAATAATGGAGGGTCACCGCTTTCAACTTGAAGGACATTAATGGGACTAGATTTCATGGCACCAAGGATTATTCGTAGGGATTTTGATTGTATAGAGTCTATTTTACGTAATGCAATTTTGCTGCATGGCTCAAAAATAAAGGTGCCGTAATCCAGAATACTTCTAATTATGGCATTGTATATTAATTTAAGACAATAGGGATGAGCACCCCACCAAACTCCAGATAAGGCCCGTATTATGTTTATGTTCCTCTCGCATTTATTATGAACGTAAGACATGTGAGGGGAACCTGACATTTTCGTGTCTAAAATTACCCCAAGGAATTTCACCTCTTGAACCTGAGGAATTTGAATACCATTGTATAAAATGTTAATGAAAGGAATTAACCGCTTCCTAGAAAATATTATACAAGTACTTTTAGAAGGGGATAAATCTAAACCATGATTAGACAACCATAAACTCAAGGATCCCAGAGACTCGTTGAGAGAGTTGGAGGCTTTAGAGATAGATGAGTTATTACAATATAATAATAGGTCATCTGCATACTGAAGTACTCTAACAAAAGGGGTTATTGAGCGTTCTAGGTCATGAGTATATAGGTTATATAAAAGAGGACTTAAAACAGATCCTTGCGGAAGGCCTTTCCATATTATCCTACATGGGGCGTCATTATTTTCCGAACGGATAACAATTTTCCTTTGAGCTAAAAGATTCGAGATAAAGTTAACCAAAAGAGTTGGTATTTGTAATTTTATTAGTTTTTGCTTCAGCACAGATAAATTAACATTATCATAAGCGGCTGAAATGTCTAAAAACGAAGCAACTACCGACTCTCCTCGAGTAAACGCTAGATTAATATCCGTGGAAAAAATACTTAAACTATCCATTGTACTACGACCCTTCCTAAAACCAAATTGACTTTTAGCCAAAATGGATTTATTTTCCACAAACCACTCAAGTCGATTTTTAACCAGATGCTCCGCAACCTTGGCCATGACAGAAGAAAGAGCTATGGGTCGATATGAGGAACCTTCGTTTGGATCTTTTTTAGGTTTTAAGATGGGAATAATTATTTGGGTTTTCCATACCTCAGGAATATTACCTGTTCTAACAATTAAATTTAGCATTGAAAGAAGGAACTCTTTCGAGCCATTATTGCAGTGGAAAAGGAACGCATAAGGGATGCCATCAATTCCTGGAGAGGTGTTCCTTACAGAATTGAGGACAAGGTCAAGTTCACGAGAAGAGAAAATATTTTCCATGAAATCAGGGATAAGAGGAGGGATGTAGGAAAATGGAATATTATCCAAGTTGGGCGCGAAAGGAGGAGCCAACTTATCCAAGAAAGAATTCAACCAAGAGTCTGAACTGGGCTTATTGAAATTATGGTCACTACAAGAGGATCTAAATTTACGCAAATTTTCCCAAACAATGGATGACTTTGATGCAGGAGATAGAGAAGAGCAAAAGCTTTGCCAGCCCTTTCTTTTCTTCTCCTGAAGAAGTTTAGTAGTTTTGGCTTGAATTTTTCTAAGAGAAAGATAATTTATTTCAGACATATTTTCTTTGTAAATTTTTTCTGAATGTTTCCTGTCCTTTATTGCCAAGGAACAATCGACATCCCACCAAGGAGGCCATATTTTTCAGATCATAAAAGTACCAATACTTGCTCTTTGACGTTGTATGCATCTTTCTTTATTTTCTAATTTTTTTCTTCCATAGATGCATTTGTTCCGGGCTAATCGGAAAATAGCCAGCCAGTATCGGAAAACTGTATTTTTCCTATGCAGTTTTATAAGTAAAACAAGATACAACTGCCGATTTCCGAGCTTCCTTTCTTCCCATTTATCGCTCCAAGAGAAACAAAATGCATTGTTTGGGAGGTATGCTTCATACACTGTAAGATTATAAGCATTTAATTTCCGACTGTAATACAGTGGACTAGCTTCGCTGCATGGAATCAGCAGGACAGATTGCAGATCAAATGTGACGGATAGAAAGGATTGTTCTCTGTTGTTTTTTTCTTTATCCGTGTTCTTTGCTGCAAGGAATTCTTTGACCCGTTTTAAGTGTTCTGAATGACTCGATTCTAACAACAGCTTTTGGTCTCCTTGGTCATTTAGATAGAATGTACACTTTGAACATTGATATTTCTTTGGAACAAAGAAAGAGCTCTTGCATCCATTTCCAAAATACGCCTATAATTTGTCCTGATGCTGGATTGAGAATATTTGATTTTCGTGATAGATAAATTAATTAAGTGGGTTTCTAAGACTACAGCAAAAATTCTATGATAGTATTTATTTCGTTTTATTGTTAGAAAAATTCAACGAACAACCGTCATAAGTACAGCGAAAATCGTATGACTCTATTTATTTGATTTTTGCTTTACTTAGATAAATTAAAAACAAGAGCCTAAAAATATTGCAAAAATCGCATTATCAATTTTATTTGGTTTTAGCAGAATAACATTTTGATGTACAGACGGCTGATATTAACAACCACAATGCAATCTTTGTATATATTCCAGACCATTTTATTTGCAAAAATATGCTAAAAATTTGAAATAAATATGGATTACGATTACGAATAATTAAATTGAAAAAAGGCCGTTTCAATTTAGTTTTTTTTTTTAATTTGATTTTCGTGATAGCTAAATGAATTAAGTGGGTTTCCAAGACTACAGCAAAAAATCTATAATAGTATTTATTTGATTTTATTGGTAGAAAAAATTCAACTAACAGCCGTCATAAGTATAGCGAAAATCCTATGACTGTACTTATTTGATTTTTGTTGTAGATAAATAAAAAAGAAAACAGCCTAAAAATATAACCAAAATCGCATTATCAATCTTATTTGGTTTTAGCAGAATAACATTTTGATTTACAGACAACTGATATTAACAACAAAAATCCAACATTTCTTATTTATTGGGGTTTCGCTGTACAGCCTGTGTAAATCATACATTAAGTTAAGGTTATTGGTTTTTGATTGAATAATACGTGTCATTTTGTGGGTTTATTGGATTATGGTAACCCATATCTCTGTAATTACGCGTGATAGAAGAAATTGGGTTTTATCTGTCGAAAGAACGTTTCAAAATAATCATTTCTGTATATATTTAACTCAGTTTCGCTAAAAAGCCAAGTTATTGGGTTTTGGTTGTATGGTGTCGATATTAAGTATGTTGAATTATTTGTTTTAGAAAATATTGTCGCGCGAATTGTAAAGAAAATACATACTTTTGGCAAGTACTTGCTTATCAATATACTTACCAATCACTGTCCAACTTATATGGGGTCAGAATTGTAAACTTAAACTAAATCTATTCTAGCTCTCAAACTGTAGTTTAACCCTTTAAAACTGTAAGCGGTGTCTATTATGTAGTTAGTCACAATGTATATTGTAACCAAAGTTTCTTGCCTTCTTGTGATGTAACCAAAAGCCTCAATCAGTAAGCTAAGTGGAGTGAAAATACATCAATGCCATATTATTAACATCACTTTAGGTAAACACAGTTCAAAATTGAAGACATCATACGAGTATCTGACATAATATGACAAAATTTCCTCAGTGTAAGTGGTTGTGTGGTTTACCTTAATTTATTAAACAATTCACAAAACCTGCGGTTGTTTATAATAAGCTTTCAAATACTAAATTATATGAGTTTTAAATTACTGTGGTTAATATAAATTATTAAAAATTAAACGGCTACACTCACAGTCGTCTTCCGAGCTATGTCACTCGATATTTCAGGCCAAACATATTGCCTAACTAAGGGTTTCAGTACAAGTTTAAGCAAGTATTACTTTCAAGTCCGTAAAAGTTAAATTACAAATTTAAAAAAACCCCGACCCTTATAATAAAGTCAAAAATAATTTCCATTTACTTACTTAAAGGAGTCGGAGGGCCGCTAAGTAAATACCCGAGCAGCTCTGAGTTTTTATATTTTATTTAATTAGCGGCCCCCCCGGCTCCTTTAAGTAAGTAAACGGAAATTATTTTTGACTTTTTAAGGGTCGGGGGTTTTTAAAATTTCTAATTTAACTTTTATTTCAAGCTTTTTTTTAAAACTGCATGCAAATCGGTCCACTTTTTAAGATAATAAATTTTTTGATTACTTAATTACCCGATTAATTGATTACAAATTACAAACATAGATAGGAACCATCCCGATTAAACCACCTTTCTAATAAAAAACCCCATCCAAATCTGTCCATCCGTTTGGGAGCTACGATGCCACAGACAGACACACCCATACACACACAAGTTAAACTTATAACACCCCTCTTTTTTCGTAGGGGGTTAAAAACCATATAAGATGTAACCATTTGAAATTGACAAGAGAATTTGTCAACAACCTGGTGCGGGCGGGGCATGATTTGGTATTGCGTCGGCAACTAATCCAGGTTCAAATTCTGGCAGATAAAAATGTTTATCTTAATTTTCGTGGCAATATCCATAATTCTTCTTAAGACTTTTTATTATCTTTATTTGAGTTCTTTGAGATCTTTACTTTAGCTGCCTCGCCATGAGTCTCCAACCATCTCTAGCCTCTGAGGGCTAGAGATGCTTGGAAAAATATAGTCAGAATGTTGCATTCTTCCATCAGGGGTTCAACAAATGCCCTGTGGCAAAACAGTAATTTAATCCGTCTGTCTTCAATTCTAAAATCAAAGCGTTTCTTAAATTACTGCTTCACCGTTCGGAACCGGTGTAAAACTGTAGGTCCCTTCCCGTGCCCCTTACTAGGTGGTAGGCTCAAATTGTAGCCGACTGGGTTGTTACCACCGTACTGGATTTAAGATGGCCGCATAGCAGCCTCAGCTGTGTTCTCCTCTAGTCCAGTATAGCCAGCAATCCAGGGAGGTCTCCGGTATGGCACCTACCTTCTCGGAGGTGATATTGGCAGGTCGGAGCCGGATTACATAGAAAAAAAAAATTTTTTATTCCTTTCACACTCCAAAAAAAACATGAAATTGATCTTCAACTTGAGTGTAAACGCTGCAATTTGGTGAATTTATTTTTCATCATTTCTTAAGACTTCATTTGCTAGTTTTCAAAGTTATACTTTAGCAGCTACTGGGCAAAAAATCCATTTAATGACATTCAATTACACAAAACTCAGTACATGAATGTTGTTAAAATGCAGTTCTGTTGCATAATTCTTACGATAATATGTACAATTATTCATACGGCAGCATGGAGGTGCGTTGTACAAATAACAGGTTTTTCCAATGAGTTTTCCACTAATAGAGTATTTATTACCCGGCGTTCTTGTTAACCCACTCTTTTCTCGGTAAATAAGCCGATAGGTAGTTTGTTGAGTTATAGAAACTTATCCTATGTTAGAAAAAGAAAAGATGTTTTTTTTTGTCTTTATTTGAATAGGACTTTAGCCGCCTTGCGACTATGCCAGCCTCACAGTACCTATTAAACAATTCTCCAAAACATGCTGGAAAAATGTAGTCAGTATTTTGCATTCTTCCATTAGCGGTTTACCGAATACCATGTGAATGGCAAAAATAAATTTAATCCGTCTGTTTTTAAGTCTACGATCAAAACGTTTCGTTTCAAATATCTTAAACATGTGTTTTATTAAAAAATAAACTAAATAAAAATAATGTATTGCCGACCTTATCCTTCCTACACCTCTGCAGTGTGACAAGAAACATTTAAAAAAATAGTTGAGGCTAAATAAGAATTCATATTACGTAAAGGACACTTGTTTAATTATTATTTAGAAAACAATATTATTATTTTCTTGCATATTGGTGCCGATTTTGTGACTCTCAGTTGAGCATGAAGAGAAAAAAAAATGCTTTTTTATTTATTTATTTCCTTTATTATTAAATCCTCCTATAGTGAAAAACGAATTAATTATCTATACAAATAATTATATTTTATTGTACTTACATAATCCCCTGATAACATATTGCGAAGTTTTAGTTTAAATACGATACATATCTTCATGATGTAGAAAATTAGTCTTACAAAATTGCACTTTTGGTGATATGCTAGAAATACTCGAAATCGCGCACCGAGGGTTCCGTATCGCCATGTCATGGTCAGCGCTACTCACAGCATCTTTGACGTGTTTTATGAAATGCTCCATACTCTTTTCGGTAGATGGCGCGCATACACTTTTTAGCTTCTTATATGGGGACCCCCGTAAATTTTTTACTTTTTCTTATTTGTTGTTATATTGACCATAATAACACATATTCTGTGAAAATTTCAACGGGCTACCTATTACGGGTCAAGAGATACAGCCCTCGGACAGACAGACAGACGGCGTACGCTTAGTAATAGGGTCCCGTACGACAGATACGGAACCCTAAAAACGATCTCGAGGTTGTATTAAGTTTCACCTATGTGACTCATGAAGAACCTAGTAGAATAGTAATTTTTTTAGATTTCTCCTAAATCGTTAGTCGTTAGAGTGGTGTCTATTATGTTTTGTCTTAATGTCCTCAATAATGGCGCGGTACTTCCGCCGAGTCATGCAGCAGGTTGGTCTTCGTGCCTTAATTGGTGCTTTAGTGGTGGTCGGTGTTGTGCTGTAACTTACAAGAGTAGTTGTAGCACAACACCGACTACTCTGCTCACCCCGATTGTCCGGTTACAGCGCATGGTATGTGTGTATGTCCTCAAATAATTCTAATCATCACCAAAAGCGCAATTAATAAAAAATAAAAAATAATTTTCCCTCAACTAAGTTGCACAGTCGAAGAACTCCTGTTGTGTGTGAGTTTTCTCGTCCAAACAAAATCAAGCTGGCTCAAATATGATTAATATTATCGCATGTAATAAGATAGGATGATCATATATGTATGTACATCCACACAGATGATGTAGATAACTAGCACTTCAGTAATGTTGACCCGACTCCTAAAGTCATTTCTTATCGCTGGATACAAAGTTTATCAGATATAATGTGATGCTTTTAATCCATTATTGCTCATTTTGCCAATCGTTTGAGCGCAAGATGACACGTATATGAACAGATGTTGTAGAAAGGAAGAAAGAAAGAAACAAACAAAGAAAAAAAAAACAGAAAGCAAGACATTTATTCACCATCAGCTATTGACAATAAAGTACATTAATTTTACACACACGAGGACGGTGAAACGGAAACCGCTCAGCTGAGAGGCAGTTAAACAATTTTTACAATAAAAAAAAAACTGAAATGAAATATTTATTTACACTAACATCATTACACTCAATGACGTTGATTACACTGCAATAAACTAGTCTCCTGCACTAGAAAATTTCTTTCTCGCAGAAAGACTTATAATTTACAAAGTGACATATTCATTTTGCGCTCACTAGTAACATCGAATAAATGTTTCCAAAATTTTAGTGAATGAAATTGGTAATTTAACACATGCAAATTAGTAAGAACAATAAATAAATTTAAAAAAAAACATTATTGAATTAAATATTAAAAATATGTTTGATTTATGTATATAAATAGTTATATTATTATTGTATTCCTTTTTATATATATCATTATTTCAATATGTAAATTAATTTGGTATTAGTGTATAAGTTAGTACATAAAATAAATTGAGTTTTAACAATATTTTTAATAATTTAACCTATTAAATGTTTACCCTAAGCAATAACAGTAAGAAGGTCCTCTGTATTTTTGTAGTCAAGGGTCCTTAGCCATGACTCAAGTGTAATTTTTCGACCTTTCCCAATTTTTTCGTGGAAATTACACAGTTTTTCCGACTTTTTATATATAAGCTGAGCAAGGAATGTATAGAATCGCCGTGCAAAACTTTTTATGCATTTCGTTTTGTTGTTTTTTGTTGTTGTTTTAAACTAAATATTAAATTTAAAACAAAATTTAATTATTATTTTAAAACATATTTCCTAGCATAGGTAATAAAAGTCACCTTAAAATAAAAAAAAATCTGTTAAGTGCGAGTTTTACTCGCGCACGAAGGTTTCCGTATGTATCCGCTATTATCTGCCTATCTTTTGTCTTTGAAGAATGCAATGTATAAAAGCCTGTGGCGCCATCTATTATTAAATAGTGTGACTAATAGATTTTTCGGACGTTTGTTGTATGGGAGCCCCCTTAATTTTAACTTTTTCTTATTTGTTGTTATATCCGCCATAGTAGGGAGTGTTTCAACTAAATCTTCCCTTCGCCGTTATGTTGGCTCCGCTGTCTATCTGTCAAAACAGCATTGAGGGTTGCTATGTGTACAGATTGACCTGTAATTATCGGTATGTACCGTATTTATTATACGGTAAATACCGATTACATTATTAGGTAATATAATCTTCACAATCTGGCAACACGAATTTAAGCACTGAAAGTGACACTAACAGTGGATCCAACATAACGGCGAAGGGAAGATTTAGTTGAAACGCTCTCTAACACATATTCTTGTGAAAATTTCAACGGGCTACCTATTACGGTTCAAGAGATACAGCCCTCGGATAGACGGACGGACGGCGGAGGCTTAGTAATAGGCTTCCGTACGGGATACGGAAACCTAAAAACGATAAAAATTTAAAGCATTAAACTTTATCCGTGAACTCTCTCAGTTCATTGAAGTAGAATAAAATATTTATAATTAAAACCGGTCCGACCAATAACAACAACAAAAATTTCGCATTATGACGAATTTGCATTTTGATGCATCAGCATTTGGACCAACACGCAAAATGACTCGTACGCAAAATGACCCATTCGCATAACAACCAAACTCTTTCCTCCTTTCACTTGCACTATGCATACTTCTTTCTTTATAATTTTATTCCTCATCACATCACCCAAAGGTTGACTGGAAGAAATCACTTGCACATAAATCCGCCTTCGCGCACTCCGGTATTTCTTGATTCCTTTCATATAGGTACAGAGGGCCTAGTCCGAGTTTACGTGACAGCTACGTAAACGTCAAATACCGATCGAATTAAGTTTTTATGTATGGAGCTCTCTAGTGGCGCCGCGGTGAGCGTATTGTGCTCCCATACATAAAAACTCAATTCGATCGGTATTTGACGTTTACGTAGCTGTCACGTTAACTCGGACTAGGCCCTCTGTAGATATTCTTTCAATTGTGTGCAATAAAGAATTTCTATTATAATGAAAAGATTTGAACACTCAATGTGTGCAAATCTTTTCCCCAAAACAAGTTTCATTACATTTTATGATAAAGTATCTGAGATCAGAAATATTTATCATGTTTAAATTCAGAGATATCTAGGTTTACTTTAGTGAAAACTACTTCAAAATATTGACAGTCTGGTTTTGAACCACAAACTTCCCATATGAGGACTTTGCCTACCTTCTCACTTTACCTATTGTTCTTCCTCTACTTCGGAACACATCCATAGTGTTTTAAACACCATCGCACATTCTCAATAAAAGTTAATTCAGCGTGATTGAACCAATTCTAGGTATGACCCAATCACCTTGTGAAGCGTAAAAAATTGTTATATACATGTATCCCTACATGTATGTATGTGCTATGTTATATACATGTATCTACTGTTTGAGGCCGGTACTAATAAGAATACCCCCACTGCATCTCTCCCCGTGCATGTCGTAAAAGGTGACTAAGGTATAAGGACAAGATGCCGTACATAAGGGCGCCAGGATAGCCACCTCTCACCTTGGCATGGTCCTTCCACCGAGTCATGCAGCAGGTGGGCCTTCGCGCCTTACTTGCTGTCTTGGATCTTGTCCGAATACTTTGCTAAACGTGGTAGTCGTTGTTGTGCTGTAATTTACAAGAGTACTTGCAGCACAACACCGATTACTCTGCTTAACCCATTTGTCGGGATACGGTCTATATGTGTGAGTATGTGTATAAAATAACTTACTTCATTTAGAGTTTTCAGGATAAAAAAATTGTAAATATTTTACAAACATATAATTACAGAGTTATCTATCTGTCAATCGCCACGCGGCAGAGTAGGTAGTCATAATTATGTAAATTAATTCAAATCAATTTAAAAACCGTTTAGAAAGTGACATGATTAAATTGAAAAAATATTATGTAAACCAATGCAAATAAATTTAAAAACACTGGACACTCACATGAATAAATTGAGTAAAAAAATTTTTTTTTTTAATTCTCTTCAAACTACATCAGTGAGTGAAGCATGAATTTGATTTAGACACATAACCTTGGGCTGATTGTGTAAAAACATAAATAACTTTATTATCTACTATACCTATTATATAATATTTAACATGACCTAATTTCTTATCACTATCTTAACACTATTAATGTCTCCTAATTTATATTTATTCTTACGTAGTATCCTTCCTTACCTTTAATAAAATCAAACGTCTGCTTTCTGTCTGTATGTCTGTCTGTCTGCTTATAACTTGAGAACCACTGAACCGATTTTAATACAGTTTGCTTCTACGGATAGCTTGGTTACTAGGCTACTTTTCATCACGTTAAATGACTTATGAGGTTAGCAGAGAAGTCAAATATGAGAGCGGGCGGAGCCGCGTGCACAGCTAGTTACTTATATGAATGCTTTATATTTATCAGGTTTTCATAAATACTCATATTTTTAAATTAAAAATTGTCACATCTTATCTTTGCTTCTACCTACATTCCTTTATTTACACATTTCACACACCTAAACATTGGCTGTAAGAAATCTCTTATTCTTTATTCATCGTCCATAGACAGTACACTGCACTCGGATTCGTCATATTTTAACATTTAACATTTAGCATTTTGCTAGTTCGTATATCACAGCGAAGAAGAACTGGCAAGAAACTTCGCTGGATACATTTTAGGGTTCCGTATCCGGTAAGGGACCCTATTACTAAGCCTACGCCGTCTGTCTGTCTGTCTGTCCGAGGGCTGTATCTCTTGAAACGTAATAGGTAGCCCGTTGAAATTTTCACAGAATATGTGTTATTATCAATCGATTAATAAGTTGAGGTTGTTGTTGTTGTTTTGGTTTGGGGTTGGCTCTAGGCCTGCAAACTAATCCCGCTTGGTTGGGGACCTTCATGCAAAACCCCGCAGTCTCCAGCTGCCCCAGCCAGCCCATGTCTTCCATGGAAGCCACAAGTCGACCGGGGTGTCTGCAGGCCGCTTATCCCTTAGTCGCCTTTTACGACATGCACGGGGAGAGATGCAGTGGGACTATTCTTATTAAGTACCGACCCCACACAGTACAATAAGTTGAGGTACAAACATCGATGGGTACAAATCGTACCTAATCAAGCGCTAACTAATTATGTAGTCAGAACCACAAGATATATAGTTTATCAGCTAATATCTAGCTAGCTAGCATAGAGAAAGGTTTACTCTGCCAACGCTTCATTTATAGTGTAATATGCTTTTTTCGATAATAATTTTTTAACCTTACATTTAAATGCATCTTCAGATACGTTACTAATGCAAATGAAATTCAAGGCATAAGTCCGCCTTTGCACCTAATGTACCTGTATTCACTGGCGGCTGGTCCTAAAGTGCGCTCGTGCGCCGCACTACCATACCACGAGAAGTATTCACTTCACTTAAAATAAATAATATCTTACAACATACCTAATTAAAACTATAAAGATCGTACTCCAAATAAATACGAATGTGAGTTCGACCTTATTTTATAGATCACAAGACACTTTTTTGCGAGTAAACGCGCGCCCCGTGCGGATTCGGAAAACGCACGCGGGTCTCCTTACTGAATTATATGGGAATCGGCAAAACACCGCTGGCGTGTGAGACAAAAGATACTTCATAGAAACAGTATGGGCCGAAATGGAGTTCTACGTGCGGCGCACGAGCGCCAAACAAGGACGCTATATCGGGAATAGCCGCGCGTGCGACACGCCGCGAGCGATTCGCACGAGTCCGTCTCCTAGCTAGAGTCAGCGCGCTGTCATGTGATGTCACATACCCGTTAGCGCGCGAATATTTAAAATGGGATATGGTTAGGTTTTGTGCTTTCTGTCACGTGATACTGTGAATAAGTGGTGCCGATATTTGCCTAAGCGTTGGTTAAAGGTAAGGCTTTATAATCAGGTGATCCCGGGTTCAATTCCTACTTTTCAAATGCTTTTCTTTTTATGTTTGGATTTCTTTTCTTGTTTTTGCAACTCATTGAGTGTGTTGAGAATATTCATACTAGGTACGTACATAATAAAACGCAGGCGTTTAAAAAATTCGGAAGTCCCGATCTTAAAATAACATGACGGGAATGTGTTGGGAAATTTGGTATTGAAGTAGGTAGGTACTTAGCGCACTACCGGTCACTGAAGTCACCAGCCGCCACTGCCTGTATTCATTGTGTTATTCTTGTAAAATATTTTTGTAGCAATAAAGAATTTTGTAAATAAAATAAATAATATATAAATGATAATAATAACTAAATAATAAATAAATGATCCCCCGTACATTTGGCCTGAAACTTTGAGTCATACAGGTCGGAAAAAAGTCATTCGAGAAAAGGATGGTACGGCCAAAGAGGAATTATGTACTAGCGTACATAATTCCTCTTTGGGTACGGCCGTGTTTGCACAACTTGGCGGGGGCACTGACGCGCCCCCAGATTATATTGCGTAACCAAAATTTACAATGACTGTTCAGTTTATTTATTCCGCCAGAATACACAATGTTAACAATATTTCATCAACACAAATGCATATTCAGTATGCATAGTTCGCAAACTTCGCAATCAGTTTGTTTTGTTCCCGTTTATCAAGGCGTACTGGAATAAAGGTAATTTAAAAATTCATGTTTATTTATATGCTACAAAGTTAAAAAAAACTACTTATCAAATTGTTATACCTAATATTAAATATTTATAAATACTGTGGAATTTGTCCCAAAACTCAACGTCAAGCGGGAACCAGGGAGTAGGCCAGTTTAGGAGTACCCAGGGAAAAATAAGAAAAAAATAATCGGAGTCATTTGTTTTTTATGATATGAGCATTTTTTGAGAAATGTTGAAAATTGTATCTGAAAATTGAACTACGACTACAAATTTGCAAATATAATTGTTAAAAAAAAATTATTAGTTTTACCAAAAAAAATATTCAGTTCAATTTTTTTCTAAAAAAATTAATGACTCAGATTTTTTTTTCTTATTTTTCCCTGGGTATTCATCAACTGGCGTACTCCCTGGTTCCCGCTTGACGTTGAGTTTTAGGACACGGTGTATAGAGGAATCGCGCTCATTCCTTGCATGTATACAAACATGTGTTCTAGATATAGATAGCTGTTATAAGGTGTACTACACCCACCCGCTCGCTACCTCACTGCTAATGGCCAGTGACCTTCACAGTTCACGCTTCGGTGACTAGAGCGCTACTCCTAACTAGGCCATGGGGAAGAACGCAAGAGTATATTATGCACTTTGAACGGCTTACTAAATGCAATTTCTTCTAGTTAACCTTGCAGTGCATTGGCGAGAGCGCTGTTGTGGTCTGAAAGAAAATATAGGTAGTGCCAAGGATTGAGAAAGCAATGCTTCGGTCATGTTGGAAGAATGGATGATAGGAGACTAACCAAATAAATTTATCGAGCAAATGTGAGTAGAAGAGGCGGGAAGGGTCGCCCTAGACGCACGTACCTAGACCAGATCGGGCATGTCTTCAAAAGGCGTGTTAATAAATTAGACAACAACCTCTTGTCTGCCTTGTAGCTGGCATGGTGACTCTCGATGAGCGTGGTTTCGCGAGGACTTTATTGGCTGTGTCTTAATCTTCCTTTGGACTTTTGGGAAAAGCGACCCGTGCCATAAAAAATAAAAAATTAAAAAAAATTTGCTCAAAAAGGGTCAAGTGCGTAGTACCCGTAACCGACATGCACAAAGAACATTATGAGAGTGGAAGATGCGGCAGAGGTGTGTCAGGATCGTGGCACGTGGAGATCCGTTGTCTCTGCCTACCCCAACGGGAAACATGCATGACGCTATGTATGCACATATGTACAGGTTTCCTCAGAGTTTTCCATCATCGAAGTGAGGGATAGTGTTTCATGCCTACTTACATCTATGCAATTCAGTTAGGCTACCTTTAGGCCAACGAGTGTGGTTTTGCACAGGAAACTGAACGACCTTTGGCTCTTTGAATATTGCTAAAATCGGCTCTAAAAAAAAACAATGTCTGTCCGTCTTTCACTTTTCTGTCACAATACGTAATTTGTAATAACGATATTGTGAAATATACAATTAATATTTATATCTGTCATTAATCGGGATGTTTATTGTTTATTGTATAATTTCATCCATAGGTAGGTAACCTACGCTTGGACATGTCGAAAATTCCGCCAGTTCTAAATTCAATGCGAAGAAGAACTGACAAACAAACTTCGCAAGTCACAATGTTTTGTTAGTACCTTATAAGTATTATATTATAGTAACTTACAAATAATTAACCCATACTACCGCTCACAAGAGCATTAATATTTACAGCATAAACATGAATACTGAAGAATTTGACCACACTGCCTATTTAAATTACCTATATCTGGTGTATAGTGCCATCGTCAATTTTGATACTTCATAATTATATCAAGTCAAAAAATAAATAAAAATTAGTTTACATTTATTACAAAAAGATGTAATAAGTCATGATTAACTCAGAAATAGGAAGTACTAAAATTCTTTACTTAATGAATTTTTTTTTGTTAGACCGAACCGAATTACAACTAATGAAGACGCTAGCACAGTTACTTCTAGTCATAATATGAATCATAAATACCTAGTCGTAGCCAAGGAACAATGATTATTTTCAATCCTCAAAGAATGTGTCAACTGAGCTTGCAATTGTTAAAATAACAAGAACGACCCACTGGTAGCTACGTGATCTACTTTTATAGGAGTGAAAACTTGAAGATTTAATAATATTTTAAATTCATCCATAAATTTCTACTAAAAGTGTCCGCATGATGCGAAAAATAAATTCACCAAATTGCAGCGTTTGCACTAAAGTTGAAGATCGATTTCATGTTTTTTTTTGCAGAAGACAGACAGATTAAATAATTTTTTTGCGATCCACAGGGCATTAGTTGAACCCCTGATGGAAGAATGCAACATTCTGACTATATTTTTCCAAGCATCTTTAGCCCTCAGAGGCTAGAGATTGTCTGGAGAATTGTTTAATAAGTACTATGGGGCTGGCATAGTCGCAAGGCGGCAGATTCAGATCCAGATATTTTGGCTAAAGTCCTATACAAATAAAGATTTTATATAAAAAAAATTACTAGGGTCTCTGGACTCACCCCATAGTCCAGGGTCATCGAAGCAGGAGTGGTGATTGGAGACGGTAAGTAGGGGCACACCGGGCGCTCGACACTCGAGTGCTTGGATCATCGTGGCGCGGTTGTACACTGTCGTCTTGTTCAGCCATTCTGTAACACGTGCATTCACAAATTTATTATTTTTTTATTTTCATGAAAACTAGTGTGGGTGGCTGTGCCGAGGGATTAATGGTGCAGTCGACAGAGCCAAATTCACCTCGCGAAACCACCCGGAGAAACTACTGCTCCTTCCTTGTTTCATTAGTTTTTAGGGCTCCGTATCCGGTACGGGACCCTATTACTAGGCCTACGCCGTCTGTCTGTCCGTCTGTCCGAGGGCTGTATCTCTTGAACCGTAATAGGTAGCCTGTTAAAATTTTCACAGAATAAGTGTTATTATGGCTGATATAACAACAAATAATAAAAATAAGAAAAAGTAAAAAATTCACGGTGCTCCCCATACAAGAAACTAATTACCCTCCTTTTGGCTTCGCCGTAGTCGGGTAAAAAAGTGTACCATCTACCGTAAAGAGTATGAAGCATTTTAACTAATACATAGATGGTGTGAGTGGCGCTGACCATGACATGGCGATACCGAACCCTCGGTGCGTGAATTCGACTCGCACATGTTTTAATTGTTTCCCAAAAACTTTACATCTATTTCTTCTGTGTAGTAAGGGAGGGAGAGCACCGTAAGGAAATCTGCACACTAAAATGTGCTGTTGTGTACAATGTTGACTGGAGAAACTGCACTATGCAATAAGTTCGCTTTCTGTAATGCAGACAAATCGAATACAATACATACACGCTGCAACTTATCCCAGCTAAATCTTGCAAAAAAAGAGACTTTAATACTTAGTGTTTTCCTTTGTCAGAACAAAGAGTTTCATATATAGTACTCAGAGATACACACACACAAGTACACAATGAAATGAGTTAAATATAAATTTGAAAAAATTCCTCACTGAGACAAGTGTTCATTGTCTTGCTTACTAATTTAATGTAATTTAAAATTTACCTCAAATGCTGATTATCTACTTACTTTGTACATTGTGTGCTTACTTAATAGTTTAAATAGTAAGTTTTATAAACATTATGCAGCATTAGGTATTCACATGGTTTTGTTACGCTGCAAATTTAACAATGAGTTGGATGACCGAGCTTCGTTCAGCGTCTACGCCAGGGATGGGCAAACTAGGGCCCGCGGGCCATCTCCGGCCCGCGAACGGTTGCAATCCGGCCCGCGATCATCGACCCAGAAGTAGATAAATTTATTATACATTACTTTATACATTAAATAGTGTAAGTACTTGGTATAAATTAATAAATCTTTGTTCCTATTTTATAGATTTATCTGCAATCAATATAAATTTCCCTATTTCATAGTGCACCATGTATACTGTACCCGATTCGAATCTATAGATATTCATATAATTTACTTTTGTTTAAATACAAGAACTTTTAATGTCGGTGAAACCTATTAGTCAAGAAATAACTTTATTTCGGAAAATACTAATATTTTTATTTCAATAAAGAATTATATTATAGCCAAAAATTCAAAAACCTGGCCACCCATAGATTATGTTTGAAAAATATTGGCCTGCGTAGAAAAAAGTTTGCCCATCCCTGGTCTACACCTATCTAGATAGACTTGAAAAAACATTTTTTTTTAAGCTGACATGGTTGGCTACATCACCTACAACATCTGTGATGTCAGCCCATAACACCGGGTGAACTAGGTGCCATGTCAGTGCTTCCCTTCATTTCATGTCGGCTACACTGAACTGGACGGAAAACACGAACTATTTACATAGCCGTTTCGGCCGACGTTTCGCTCAGTGCGGTGGTACCAACCCGGCTGATAAACCCTACCACCTAGTCAGGTAAGAAGGGAAGGGATCTACAGTTTAACGTGGAATCCAAAGCACGGTCAGCCTCCAACGGTCGAGAGGTCACCCATCCAAGTACTGATGGCGCTCATGCTTAACAACAGTCGACCGACCGCACCACTGAACTACCGAGGCTGACATCTACCTTTAAAGGACTGTATATTTTAAACTGTAATAGGTAGCCGCTTGAAATTTTCACAGAATGTGTGTTATAATGGCGGATATACTAAAAAACTAAGTAAATATACAAAACCGGACAAATTAAGAAACTCATTGGATGGAACAATTTACCTACTTAATATATAAACAAATAATAAATAACCAATATGTACCTAATCAATCACGCAGACTTAAGTTTCGAGGAAAATCAATTTGTTTTCCTTGATAAAAGAATCAGCTGGCCAAGATAGTATCATCTGGTGAATGACACTTAGTTTCGGACAAATTCTTTGTTGCAAGACAAAAGCAATCCAAAGTCTTTGTTTCAAATAATTTAAGTCCCACCTAACAGTACACTTAAACTACACTTAAAGCAACAAATTAGCGGCGGGTGGCCGAGTGGTTTGAGCATCGGCTTCTCATGCGGGAGGTCCGAGGTTCGAATCCGGTCGGCGTGTACCAAAGAGTTTTTTCTGACGAAAAAATTTACGTGCATATCTTATAATACACCTGCTGCTTCACCGTTCGGAACCGGTGTAAAACTGTAGGTCCCTTCCCTTGCCCCTTACTAGGTGGTAGGCTCAAATTGTAGCCGACTGGGTTGGTACCACCGTACTGGATGTAAGATGGCCGCATAGCAACCTCGGTTGTGTTCTACTCTAGTCCAGTATAGCCAACAATCCAGGGAAGTCTCCGGTATGGCACCTACCTTCTCGGAGGTGATATTGGCTAGTCAGAGCATGTGCTTTGGCCCCTCTGACTCAGCCTCCCATACTGGATTACAAAAAAAAAAAAAATTGCCTTTTTGCAACGGGAAAACTCGAAAACGACTAATCTTATTTGATAATTTTTTTTTTCACTAATTCTTCATTCATCATTTGTATCATAGTACACTAAACTTGAATTTGTCCTGTATCATTTTTACAATCCGGTTCGATTACACCCACAAAGAGCCGGCAAGAAACTTCGCACGGCAATGATGTCTGGTCTAATTTTTACGACAATTTTAAGTAAGTATGTAGGGCTCCCAAGATCGACGCTAAGCTCATATATGGAGAGAGCTTCGAAAACGTCACTGGAAGCATCCTACAGAATATGGATAGGTAGAGAGAGGGAGGTCGAGAGCGGGACTGGTGGTTTCCCCGCGTTCTAGTCAACGCAGACTAGCTGACGAGGGCTTGAAGCGAGCCGAAACGTGAAGCATGCGCGGGAAATTTAGAGTGGCCACTCGCTAGTCCCGGCCTCGATTAATACCCTCCTCTACTGCCGATGGGCCCGGATATGTTCGGTGAAGCCATCGCAAGCTTAGATCCACACCTTCATAACAATATTTCTTTAAGGGGTGAGCAGTGAACCCCCTTTCATTACTCTACCGATTACTCTGCTTATCCCGATCATACAGCGTCGACACAGCGTTTGTGGTATGTTTATGAGTTTGGGCATCGGCTTCTCATGCGAGAGGTCCGAGGTTCGAATCCGGTCGGCATGTACCAATGAGTTTTTTCTGATGAAAAAATTTACGTGCATACCTACACCTGCTGCTTCACCGTTCGGAACCGGTGTAAAACTGTAGGTCCCGTCCCTTGCCCCTTACTAGGTGGTAGGCTCAAATTGTAGCCGACTGGGTTGGTACCACCGTACTGGATGTAAGATGGCCGCATAGCAGCCTCAGTTGTTTTCTCCTCTAGTCCAGTATAGCCAGCAATCCAGGGAAGACTCCGGTACTGTATTATAAATAAAAAAAAATGTATTGTGTATTTGAAAGTGTAATGGCAAGCGTTCGTGTCAATCACAGCTGATGTTCGTTTTAAACGTCGTCAGTGCCAAATCTGACAAGAGAGAAATTGACCACACATCAACATCATTGAAGGATGTGTCAATATGCAACGTGTTAACGACGAAATTATGTGTGCCAATTTATTTGATCAATAAGAGAAGGAGAACGGACAATTACATCACAAAATAACTGGTTTGACTATGTATCCAAAAACACCAAAGTTATGTATAGAGTTTTAAAGTTGTATAATGAATGACTGACCGACAATGATTTTGCTGAACAGGCCGACCACAGCCACTGTTATAGTACTGGCGCAGTACCAGAGACGGCTCGGGCGGCGCAGGCCTGGGATGATCCAGTCTATTTTGTAGCCCATCGCGCCCCGCTGCGCCCGTGCTCGCTACACACTTCACTACGCACTGTCTGTCGCACTCGCGTCTACTCTCCGCGCATTGTTGCCGTGCGCAATCGTGTCACTGCTGAACTCACTAATTCGCACTCAACGCGAGGCTATTTTGACTACGCGAGTGATTGATGCGATACGTCTTTCACCTGCGAAGTCTGTCGCGCTTCGTTCGCCTCGCCAGTACAGTATTCGCTCGCTGGTTGGTTTCGTTGCACTCCCGTTTCTACGAGCGAGCGAGCGAGAGTGATAAACTGGGTTGTTGGATGGAATAAGATGACAAATGAAATGAATGACGTTTGGCTGACTGACAGCACAGCACTGCTGCCAGACGTTTCTTTCTTGTATTGCCATACGTAATAGCTAAATCGTATATTAGGATTCCGTAGCCAGCGAAATAAGGTAGATAAAAAAATTAAAATTAAACATTCATTTATCACTGTCTCCAAATTTAGACCCTGTCACAGTGTCAAATATGCCAATCGGACATGTCCTTTTTATTCCAGAAATTTAAAATGCTAGTGTAAAATTCCCCCGCCTCTGCGACTTTTAGTTTAGGACAGTCTCTAGTAACTCGCAATGAAAATAATTATGTATGAAAACATTTCACAAATACACCAACCTAAGAAGTGTGTCTGTATGTGTGTGTAGATAGATAGTTGTGTGACGTTGGTAGGTAGAAGGTGCGGTTATATCCTCTTTGGTTGTTATCTGTCACTTGGTCTGTCAGGCAGATCTTTCTTTCTGTTTATTCTATAATTCATAATATGAGTCGCAGAAAATGTTGCATTTGCGGACTCAAGGAGCAAGAACAAGAAACAGGGAAGCGTGTGTTGTTCGCCCAGTTTCCTTTGGATCCAAACCGGTAAATTATTTATTTCATAATTTTTTCGGACTATTGTGTTCTGAATTTTTTGGTAAATTGCTGTACATAACAAATCGGGGGCAACCCCCCTAAATTCGACGGTCAACAAAGTCAGTTTAAGCACTTTCGCTTCATTTAATTTTATGCTTATCCTTGTCGACTTTAGACAGGAAAGCGAGGCGTAGGAAGACCGCACGCCAGGTCCCACCTGGCGTGGCGTGTGGTCGACACGACACGACAGCCGATGCATTGAGGACGGGCAATGGATCCGTGCTGTCGAGTGCCGGGAGAATTGGAGAAAAACTGAAGAGTTGTATGTCCAGCAGTGGACAACAACACGCCGATGATGATGATGATGATGAGGATGATGATGATGATGATGATGATGATGATGATCCTGGTCGAAAAATGCCGAAAAAGCTATAAAAATAAGTCAATGGAGTCAGCATTTAGATTTTTTTTATTACAGGTGCAGAGATTGGTTGAAAGCAGTGGGGAATGAAGAATTGGTATACATTCCCATAGAAAAACTAAACCAATTGAGATTTGTTTGTGGAAAACACTTCGACAAAAATAACTTCAACTACAGACAAACTCGTCTGAAGAAGTATGCAGTACCTACTTTAGACCTTAAAGCACTTCCACTTGCGGATGATCAATTGAAAGAGTTTCCTTTTTACATTTCTACAAGCGTACAACAGCAACAGGGTAATTTGTTTTCATAATCTACATGTAATAAACTAACAATACTAATATTATACCTACGTTTAATACTGCCACCCAGAGATTTTTTTTTATGGAAACTAACATCTGCCCAATTGGCAATATAAGCCCTAGTATCAGCCCATATGATGATGTCACCTTGGTAAATTAGGTACCTAGGTGCCATGTCAGCGCTTCCTCGTAATCGAGAGGACTTATGATGTAGAGAACCTAAAAATAATAATACCTGTACTTTCAGCTCCAACAACTTCATTACCGGTCGAGACGGTTACTGAAAATAAAGAAGGCGATGATGTACCATCACAGCCAGAACCTGCAGATGTATCATCACGGCCAGAACCTGCAGATGTACCATCACAGCCAGAACCTGCAGATGTACCATCACAGCCAGAACCTGCAGATGTACCATCACAGCCAGAACCTGCAGATGTATCATCACAGCCAGAACCTACAGTGTGGGTGTTCAAGTTTCAAGTCAATCTGACGGATAATATGTGGAATCAGTTTAAAATCTGATATTGTATTGCAATTTACTTTGATGAATAGGCCGACTTATTATCAAATTAATTCAAATTACAAACTCTCATAAAATTCATTCCTTAGAGCTCTATAATTAGAGATTTTAAATTTTCTTTTCTGGCCCAGTATATTTTATGATTATATTTTCTAATCTTACACATATTTCAGGGGCAATCAAATAACGACGGCAGCGGCTGCAACACGGTCCGTGAGAGAGCCGTGTCCTTCAACTTCAACCGACGAAACCCCCGTAATGCTGCCCCTACACCAGCGTGCTGCCACACCGTGTTTGAAAAGACGAGCAGAAGTCGATACTACACCAACTACACCAAAACAAAAGAAAATTTCACGTGAATATCTAGATGTAACCCCTAGAAAGAAGAAACTACTGGAACAGCTCAAAAAATCAAAATGTACAGTTAAATCACTAAAGAAGAGTGCTAAATTAGTTGAAAAGATTGATTCTCCTTTTTTAAAACAATTATTATTGTCTACTCTTGCAAATCAACACAAAGCACCACGGGGAAGACGTTGGACCACACAACTAAAAATAGCGGCTCTTACTATATACAAACGTTCACCGAAAACGTACAGGTATCTGGAGAATATAATGCATTTACCAAGCATTAAAACTCTGCACAATGTGTTGCGAAAGATCCCGATGGAACCAGGAATAAATCCAATCGTCATGGAACATTTAAAATCTGTAGCGGACATAAGTGACGATAATGACAAGCTGTTTGCCCTGCTATTCGACGAGATTTCCTTAAAACCACGGTTAATTTATAATGAGGTTACTGATCAAGTTGATGGCTATGAGGATGTAGGACAATCGTCAGATGGATGCGGCAGGTCTGCTGCGTTGGCTGATCATGCGCTGGTTTTTATGATGCAAGGAATTCGCAAGAAAAAAAAACAACCCATTGCGTATTATCTAGTTCATGGCACCGTTTCGTCCGCTAAATTGTACACAATAATAAAAGAAATTATTCAATCTATTCATACAACAGGCCTTAGAATTGTGACAACAGTGTGTGATCAAGGCCCTACCAATAGAGGTGCTCTAAATTTCCTGAAAAAGTTTACATGTACCAATGAAAATGAGAATTTTTTTATTATCGACAATACCAAAATATTCATCATATTTGACATTCCGCACTTATTTAAGTCCATAAGAAATAATTTTCTAAATGGCGGAGAATTGATGTTCGACGGCAAAAAAGCTAAGTGGGCACATTTGGTAGATGCAGAGAAGAAAAATAGTGAGTCCTTTTTGTACTTGAGCAAAATAACTCCCATCCACGTGAACCCTAAATTCCGCACAAAGATGAAAGTTAAATATGCGGCACAAATCCTAAGTAACACTGTTTCTGCCGTTTTGAAATTGATGTCTGAAACTCACAAAGGGTCCGTCTATGGTAGTGAGATGCTAGAAACTGCGATGGTAGTTCAAGACTTAGACAGATTGTTTGATTACACTAATGGACCTTCTTGTGCATCAGACACTAAAGCAGGCCAAAGGGTTAATGTTTCAGCTAAGACAGACCACGTGAAAGTTTGGACCGACTATCGTAGAAAATTGTCCACCTTGAAATTTGTTAAAGCGGACACTGGAAACACTTTAAAAAATTTTCAGTGCATTAAGGGCTACATAACATCATTAAAAAGCTTACAAGACATATCCAATTATGTACTCTCTATTGGATTAAAATTTTCGAATCTTAGGCAACTGAACCAAGACGCTCTAGAAAATTTATTTGGATTAATCCGACAAAATAGTCCTACAAACAGAAATCCTACGTGTTCGCATTTTAGAGCCGCTTTAAAAACGTCAATTTTGTCCGCTGCAACTGCACCGCATAGTCGTGGATCTAACTGCGAAAAAGACCATAACTCACTACTACTAAACTTACACAATTTAGTGTTCAAAGATCATGCAGAGTCCGATCGGGACAACCCTGAAGTGGTAAACCCTCTTGTCGAAGCAAATTCAGAACAGACATATTCTACTTTACAATTACAGGATGTTGATAATAACACAGAACCAGAAGAATACCCTGTCTTGAGTTTAGAGGATGAAGATTTCTTTCTTGAATCCAGTAATGAATTTAATACAATTGAAGAACAACCGTTAGTTTATGTAAGTGGATACCTTGCCTCAACTATATTACGAAATAACAATTGCAAAGAATGTCACGAATGCTTGAAAATTGAAGATCCGGCAAATAATCCCATGTACAGTTATATAAGACTTAGGGAGTGGTGGAAAGACCGAACAGCTTTAACATATCCATCAGTAAATCTATGTCGTTTCGTCGAGTGTGCACTTAAATTATTTGAAAACGACATTTGTTCACGTCTACACGAACCCAACATTTCTCAAATCATAAAAACATTGATTCTTTCAAGGTGTGACATAAATTAGTTGAACTGCTCCCAACACTCTAAGGTGATGATTACACCTTTAATCACACGATTATGTCTTCTTTTAATACGAAGACAATGCCAACGAATGAATCAAGGTTTGGCGTTGCGAGAAGAAGAATTGGCCAATAAAAACAAAAAAGCAAAACAACAAGGCATAGCAAAGTAATGCGCTTTCTTTTTAGTGTGGTGACTTTACGTTTAAAAATTCATAACAGCGTTGTTATCATCATTCTAATTGATACGCTTGTCGTAAAAGAAAATAAATGGGGAACAGCTGTACAGATCTTTACATTCAGATCTACATTAAGAAACCGTCGATATTTTATCAAAAGGCGAGAATCGCCAAACGATGTATACTCAAAGACTCCAATGATAGCGCTATTCAAGCCTTACCCAACACACCGCTATCAGATGAACTGGAATTGAGGCTTGACTTCTACAAATCATTCCAAGTTGGTACACGCAACAATAGATCTGGACTGGGCATAGAAACAGCAAAGTCTGATAATGAAATACTGAAAGGTTTTGCTCAGGAGGACATGGAGCAAGGTTTCAAACTTCACGCCTTAAATCTAGAAATGCAGAATGATTGGCTAACAGTGGGCGACTTCTGCATCCCTCCTGCATTGAAGTGGAAATCCATAATATACAACTGGCCCCTGAGCTGCTTAAGTTCTACCTAAATGCATTCCAGCTTACTCTCCCCGACCCGAGTAACCTAGTTAGATGGGGGAAATCTACAAATAGATTATGCCCGTCTCATGTAAGGAGTCCGTAGGCACGGCCAAACATTTGTTATGCGGATGCAAAATACTACTTGAGCGAGGCCAGTATTTCTACCGTCATGATAAAGTCCTAGATGTACTAGGCTAATAAACTTGAAAATAAAATTGTTTCACATGCAGTGTTTCGTTGTTTTATTGTTTATACCTTCTGGTTATGAGAAATAATAAATAATGGAATCACAATTATAATCGAATCGATTATAAATAATCGATTCGATCACGATCACAATCGATTATATACATTTGAACATTACTAATCGATATGATTAAAATCATAGTGCACATCTCTATCAACGTCAAGGCGCACGGTTATATTCTCTTTGGGCGCATCAGTGTGTGCGTGTGGTTTCTGTATGTTGGCATTAATTAAAAATGATTTCGTTCTTTTTCTTAATGGGAGTTCCGCCTCTTAAAACGCAGTGGTTATATCCTCTTTGGTTTAGGAGAAATACATTTTTGAACTACACTTTTTTAGTTTCGGAAAAACGAAAAATAATTCTAATGAATTTATTATAATATTTTTATATTAAAGAATATATATATATCACTTTTTAGTGCTTCCTAATATTTATTTAAAAAGAACACATGTTTTTTTTTTTATTTTATTTTATATATTTCGGCGAATGCCGTCTTAAAAATAATTCTACAATTAAAACTAAGCTACTTATATAAATTTCACTCAGCCTTATCAAAGACTCTTTCGAATATCCACATTTGAAAAGATAATCGAGGCTGTGAAAGTTTACAGAAATCGAATTATAATTTTTTAAATTTTTTTTTATTATATTTTTTTTCTCCTAGAACCCGTAATAGTGGGCGGAGATATTTATAATGAAAATAGTTCACTGTTTCCTCTGTCCGTTAAAAAAAACCGACGCCTAATTCCATGGGTTTAAGAAGTTACAGGAGTTATTCGCTATGGGCTAGGGTTGTTACTAGAATGAATAAAAAATTTCCGATTTTTATTTATTTATTTTTGACATTTGATTAATTTTATTGAATTGTTTCGTGATTTCTTTTAATAATAATTAGTTTGTTTTGTTTTATTTTTTGTTTGTTTTTGTTTTTTTTTTTATGGAAACTGATACGGCTGGCTAAATTACCTACACTACAGCATCCGTGATCAGCCCATAACACCGGGGGAACTAGGTATGCATGCCATGTCAGTGTTTCCCTTCATTTCATGTCGGCTACTATGTTTAAAATTGGGGAGGCGTATGTCCAGCAGTGAACACATACACACTGACTGACCAGTCAATATACATCCACTGCTGGGACCATATCATTATTTTCGGGAAAAATAAAGGATTTTGTAAAGTGCCAACCCCATTTCCCGAAACTTGATAATTGCACTAAAACGAGCATAACTTTTTAAAGCAATGGAATTAGGCGTCGGTTTTTTTTAACGGACAGAGGAAACAATGAACTATTTTCGGTATAAATATCTCCGCCTACTATTACGGGTTCTAGGAGAAAAATTAAAATAAAATAAAAAAAAATTTAAAAAATTATAATTCGATTTCTGTAAACTTTCACAGCTCCGAATAACTTTTCAAATGTGAATATTCAAAAGGGTCTTTGATAAGGCTGAGTGAAATTTAAATAAGTAGGTTAGTTTTAGTTGTAGAATTATTTTTCGATTTTCTGAAACTAAAAAAGTGTAAGTTTCAAAAATGTATTTCTCCTAAACTAAAAGTTGCAGATGCGGGGGAGTTTTACTCTAGCATTTTAAATAACTAAATCTATTAATTTCTGGAATATAAAGGACATGTCCGATTTTAAGGGCATATTTTGACACTGTGCCTGTCTCTGAACCTAGAAACTGGCATAACCTTTATCAAATTTGAGTGTGTGTATGCGTTGTTCATGTACAGGCATAACATAATTAAATCGTTTTTGGCATAAAAACGTACCTACGTAGAAAATGCAAAGATAACTTTTCTGCATTCCTTTCGCCCCACAATAGGTACCGCGCACCCATCCATTGTTCGGCAAACATCGATATAAATAAATTAATCTACATTCTAATACAATTTGTGATACCTATATTTTCTTTGATGCAAATCAAAATTCTACATTGGCGTCTGTCTCCTAATTTGGAGACGCTAAAGTTTATGTCCGTGAACGATATGTCACTAACAATGACATAAAGTCTAGTCTAGTCTTATCTCGTTCTAACACAAATGATTTTGACGTGATGACGTCACGTCTTATAAATTGATGAACACGGGCTGCACACACGAAAAAGTGTCACGTTCCATCTGAGCCTGTGTGTGCAAGCGAGAGCGCGTAACAAGCGATAGAGAGGCACAATCGGCCCAAGCCGTCATCACGTAAAACTATCGTCCGTAAACCGACTTTACAGACAACCAATTTTTTTTTTACATTTGTATGAAAATTAGTAATATTATTTTAAACGAACAGCTTTACTCACGGTTTCACTCCGAGCTATGTGGCTCGCTCGACGTTTCGGGCCAAGCGTATAATAATATACTCTAGTCGTAAAATACTCTCCACCACATAATTTATATAACTTTGCGAGGGATTTTTGAAAAAAAAAAAAACAAATTACGGTATCATATGATCACGTTACGTAGTACTAATTTTTTACCCCACTATGTCGAAGCCAAAAGGAGGTGTCCGCCTGCATTATTTTTGCGTTTCTCGCGATTACGAGAAGAATTTTTTTACAACAGATCAGAAAAATTAGGTACAACAGAATAGGCTGTATGGTTGATGTGATGAGTGACCTTTGCCTATTTCGAAAAGGGAAAAATAAAAAAAACATAAAGTGGCGCCACAGATTATTTAATAGTTAGGTACTTACTTCGTAATTCGTGGTGGCGCGCGCAGAAAGTTTGAATACCTACCTACCTAGGTCGCTCTCTATTAGGTACGTTTGTGTGTGCGCGTTCAATGAATGACGTAAACGTGTTAACTTTTTCAATGACAATAAAATTATACGACAATATTACAGGACATTCGTAATATTGTAATATTGTATTACCCAAACATGGCTACATCCAACTAGCCAACGGTTGTCCGTTATATTATTATAATAGTTAGGTAGGTACCTATTGTAGTGTGTGATTTTTTTGTAGATGGAGTTAGCGATATTCAAAATCAGCTTTCAAGCTCAAGCTTCTTCTCTTAGATTATTAATCTGGTCTCTGCGCGCTCCGACAGATACCGCGCTACCTTAAAACAACAGCTCCGTGAATGCGGCAACTCAATATTCTAGTGTGTGTAAGAAAATGTTGTAGTATGTGTGTGACGGAGTACTCTTTTCTATTCTGTGCCCATAGTCTTTCCTATTGAGACTGGCTCGAGTACGCCGACTTCGGCGTAGTATTTGTTGCCGCATTTTACACGTACACGGGCGGTATCTAGTGGGAGCGCGCGGAGACCTATCAATAATCTAAGCTTCTTCTATCTTAATTGAGGTATCTATGGTATTCAGGAATGGAGGGAAATGTGGGAAAAGTACATTTTACTAGTGTGTAATTTGCACACAGCGAAATTTTTTCTCGTGGTGGTGGTCGCCAATAACTAATATTAATACTTCATAATGTAATATTAAGAAGTATTAGGTACCTAAATTTTATTTGGTCTGTAGTACCTATTACATAACAGTAGACATTTTATTGTTTTGATAAAAATTTACGATCTATTATTAAGATGGGAAATCATGAAATAAAATGGTCAAGTAAGTTCACAGAAAACAATTTTAATTTTAATTACGTGCTTAAGTGCTTACTTAGTTTACTTATAGGTATGTATGTTTAGACATCGGTCGTAGGTACAATACACATATTATCTACGCTACCTATTATACAATATACATGCACACAGTATGTGCGTCACAATTTGTAAAATAACAAATAAAACATTTTGTAGAATGATTGAATGAAGGGATGTATTACTCAATATTTTTATTTTTTTATAGTTTAATTTAAAATTTAAATTGCTAAAATAAATTAACATAATTATCGAGTATATTACAGTACCTAATAGGAACAAGAGAGTTTCGTAGTCAAAACGAATTCTTTATAAGTAATATTGAAATGTCGACTGGTCATCAAAAACCAGATAAACAGTTTCGTTTCCTTTATGATATTCAACTAATCTAATACTGCCTCATATAAATTAATAATAAAATCAATATAAAATAATAAAAAGTACTTATGAAGAACGCCTTATAATGGTTTCTCAGTTGTGATTGTGAGTGAAATGAGTATTTAATTCAGGGTTATAAAATCAATGATCTACTGTTGGACCCGGTGGGAACATTGATACACAAAATTCATGAGTTGAAGCAGGCAGTGATGCCTACATACTCTCTACAAATACCTACTTAGGTGTGATTTTATTCACAATCGATCACAAGCGATCGGCGGCCGTCCTACCTAGCCGGCTCTGCGATTGTATTCTTTCATTTTACTTCCACTTTTCAGCTCTACTTTTATTATACACAAATGAAAACTGCCGTCATTCCTACTTCAAGACTTATCTTCTTTTCAGTCTTCAGTTGCAGTACACCTACACTTATTTCAAAATTGACTAAGAATTGTTATTTCAACGATGTCTACTAAAATGTATCTATATTTGGCATCAGTAGACTCATCAATACCTACATACCTATTGTTCGTACGTTACAATATAGCCGCATTGTCATCGTAAAGATTGAATTCCGTCTCTATTTCGCAGATGACTTGGTTTCCATTCGTCTGGCAGGGAACTTTCGGAATCACCACTTTCCTATTATCCTCCTTGTAAATTAGTTGTCTTCGATTCCTGGGGGCTGCACTCTGTGAAGTCGCCGCCTGTTCTTCTTCTTCTTTTTTCAGCACTTTTAAAACACTGTCGATGTCAATTACGTCGGGAAAGAACGCTATTTCTTGCCCACTGTGGACGAAACCACCAATAATTTGCGGCTTGTAAGGCCTTTCAGTGTCACTATTAATTTGTTTTTGATTTACGATTTTGTCTTCATGTTCAATAGCAGATTCCGTTGATGATTTTTTAAGTTCAATATCACTTGACACAGGAAACGATTGACTTAGTCCGATTAGTCCAAATATTAGCACAACTATGACGGCCATCTTGGAGTGATAGTTTCCTCAGGAGACGATACGTGTATCTCGAATCGGTAAAAAGGAATGAATGAATAAAACTGCCTGCTTATCGTTTATTTATACGAACAGACGATTCGCGTTGAAGACGTTTGCAAGACGGGTTCGGGGCCAAAGATATTTTTCCTCTTGGGTTTCCCAGTGTGCGTAGTATCTACAATAAAATCACCAGAACATCACTGGCTTATGCCCATTTTTATGGACGTAATTTAGACCAAACAGTTAAGGCCATAGGGTTTATAATTGAGAGATGGTCACAGAAATGATTTCTCAATTGGCTTTAATTTAAGAGTGGATGTAAAGAATCGTCCGAAATATTGATGTACCTACGTACGTTACGCAGATACCAGTAGATATCTGTCGCATCACTTACTTACACTTTTACATTTTAGTGTTTATAGTTAGTAAATTGTTTGTTGAGTACAGTTTCTGAATATAACTACAACTTTGATAAATGACTGCACCGTGTGGTGCCGGTAAGTTAAAAAGAATATCCCCACTGCACCTCTCCCCGTGCATGTCGTAAAATGCGACTGAGGGATAAGGACAAGATTCCGTGCTAAAGCGCGACAGGTGCCACATCTCACCTTGGCACGGTCTTTCCACCACGTGCAGCTGGGTCTTCGTGTTTATTACTTGAGTCATCTTTTCCGAATACTTCGCGAAACGTGGTGGTCGGGGTTGGGCTGTAATTTACCACATGTAGTCATTGCAGCACAACACCTATGACTCTGCTTACCCCCGATTGTCGGGATACAGCGTCTTTGTTGTATGCATGTATGTAACTTATTATGAGTTATGTATGACTGTAAGTCATGTTTCGCATATGCAACGTTGTTCAAGCAACGTGGGTAATACCAAAACGTGGACAACCAGTTATCGTCAGGCGCTCACTAGTATTTCCAGTTTAGGTATGCTAAATACCAAATTCTTAAATATATTAAATTCAAAACGGAGCGCCAATTCAAACGGCAAACTGCTAGTAAACTTGTACCTAGGTGTGTCGATTTATTCTTAACAATTTCTTAAAAAAAAATCATTGGGCATAGAAATTGTCCTACTAATGATGTCAGGTAAAAATAAATATAATACACTGGTCTACTAATTTTTAAAAAGTCACCACAGATTTAAGGTTATGTATGTACCTAACTACTTGTACCCACAATTATATATTTTCACAATATTTTTCCATTGATGGATGGAGGTATGAATAAACAACCGCGCGGCCGCACATGAAACTTCTAAGCATTCGGTGTAAACACTACTTAAACATATTCCGATCACCAAACCTGCAACTTTTGGTCTGGGTAATTCACCGGACGAATACCATTTATCATTTGTGAGCGCGACTCAATGACCTCTTACGGATGTAAATAAACCAGCCCAGTCGAGATTGATTGAATCACTGAGATACTTCCCAGTGAGTCAGTTTGTTTGTTTATTTTTCCCTTGAGTTCAAGATTGTCGTCGTCAGAGACAACATACGGACTTTCTTCTTGGAAATCATAAAAGTAGGGCATTTGGAAGTAACGATTAGGTAGGTACTCCTAAATACCGAATTAGACACGAGCTTTTATTTGCGCTGGAATTTTTAAATCTACCAAAAAAGCTTCGTGCATATCTATCTACTGCACAATACCCATTTGTAATTTCAGAAACTAACTGAACTAAAATACGTTCGAATACTATGAATGTGAAGTCGCTCGAATATACATTTAGTACAAAGCTGAAAAAAAAAAAATTTATGAACTCGGATAGAGTGCTTGCGTTGGCGTTGAAAAGGTGAGCTCCCGAGCTGGCTCCAGTACTGGCGCGCCTCTTTCGCCTCTCCGGCAGCTTGGAAATCAGCTTTCGTTCAGTCTGACCGGGAAAAGGGTGATCGCTTTGACCCGTCTACCGACTTATAGCAATTACCTCTGCAAGGTAATGGAGCGTGTTATCAATGCGCAGGCAGCTCATGACATACCTGGGGACGAATAATCTCATTGGCGATCAGCAATACGGCTTCCGGCCAAACCGATCAAACGGTGATCTCGTAGTGTAAGTACGTCACTAGCCTTTGGTGGGAAGCGATTGAAGGGTACGGTTTGTTTTTGCCAAGGCATCGGGTCTGGCATAAGGCGCTTTTGCGTAAGTTGCCGGTGCGGGTACGGAATCCCTTCTGGCCTTTGTGACTGGATCACCGACTTCCTACATGGATGTATCATTCACGTTCTCGTGGATGTCTGATCGTCTGGCGCCACGTTAGTGAATACCGGTGTACCACAGTGTACCACGGTCACACGTATACCTCCTACGCTGTGTATCCTGCATATCATCATTTGACAAGAGATAATTTTCAGCTACATTGTAGCCGAAGGTGGCGAAAACGGCCGTATTGCGTTAGATTAAGAGTGATTCAGAACTGTAGAACATTCTATTCCTCTTCCCTGCCGATGTTTTGCCTAATTTTTTTCTCATCTTGACACTGATTGAACCTTCGTATCGAAGCAACCTGTACTTAATTAGTAAGTCCCTGGATGTAGCTATGGGCATTGATATTATATATAACCCTATTAATTTCTAAGCCATATGCTGTATCCTATATCCTCTATCCTATATACTCATAGGCTACCTATATCGTCACCATGAACGTCACATACGTGTCACTACGTAACATTTTGAGCTTTCCAAGCAGGTGAAAGCTTGCAAAGAGGATGTGGCGATATTGGAAGAAGTTGAGTATGAGTTGACTATGAGGAAGTCCGTAGTGACAGCGGAGTCTCTTTGTAAAATGGAGGGTTTCTTTGTAAAATTTTGCTGCAGAACGTAATAGCACAGTTTTCCACTGTGGTAATAGAAAGTGATTGAACCCATGATCTGGCATTGATAGGTAGTTATTGTTTTTAAATGTCTCAATTTCATTTAAGTATTTAATAACAGGCGAAACTTTTAACTTCTACTACGAAACTACTAAGAAATTAAATAACGTAATTGAATTCATCGTGAAATGAAGTAAACCTTCAACACAAGGGTAATTGATTTAGACTACCCTACCTACTTATTAATTTTTTGTTTTTAAAGTACCTGACTGCCAATCAGCATGGGTAGAAGTTTAATATTTCGTCATATTTTTAGAGATAATGTCATAATCAGTATTATATATTATATATATCATTCATTAATCTTCTTAATAAAGAAATAGGGAACAATACGCGGGGAATTAATTATAGGTGAAATATAAAAGGATTTGAAAATTTAATTAACAATAAATTGTTGGGTGCAGGTAAACATAGAAATTCTACTCTATAATATTGCATTATATAAGTATCTACATATTATGGTGCTATAATATGATAGTACATTATTATGTGACTTACTTTAGATGTCTATTTTGTCTATTGATAATGTAGTAAATGAACTCTCTAAACTTTTTGTCTATAGCTAGCTTAACGAAATTAAAATTTACTATAAATTTATGCAAGCCTTCATAATCGTGAATTTGAAGCAATTAAACAGAATTGAATGAGAAGACACTTAGATAAAATGTAAATAAACACGATATTATTGTACCGTGTGGGGCCGGTACTTTGAAAGAATAGCCCCACTGCATCTCTCCCCGTGTATGTCGTAAAAGGCGACTAAGGGATATGACTTGCTTCTTATATTACTAGGTGGTTAGTTAGTACAACACCGCAAAGAATGAGTAGGAAATCCTGACGATCTGAAAACAACAATTAATATCATTATTAAAACTGTGCACACTTAAATTGTACCTAGACAAGGCTACGATCTTCATTTGTACATGATTTGTACCAAAGAATTTAATCATTTTTTAAATTTTTTATATGTTAGTACTAAGCATGTACTCGCTTTACATTTCTTCATTAAATAAATGCGGAAGCCGAACATTAAGAGAAAATAATACGGCCCGACCAGGATTCGAACCTGGAACTCCGGCTTGAGCCGCCAGCGCGTTAAAATAAGTACTATGGGGCTGATATTACAAAGAATCATTGTTAAAATCCCAAAAAAAAATATAATAATTGGTGCCAGTCACCTTAATATAGTTCTCATATGACAAATCGAAGACCCGGAAAGATGTCATTATAACGGGCACATGACTGCGGACAATGCTAACCACCACGAGCTCCCGCATCTTAGCTCGCGCGCTGCACAGGTGCCATCCGCTCTCGAATATCGCATCACCGAGGAACGAAGCCTGTTCTCAACGAATGACATAATGTAATGACAATGACATAATCTAAATTCTAGACTTTACGGCAGACGGTCAGACGAGCTGAATCGGTCTGCCGGTCGCCCGTGGTTACGGGAAGCTGACGACAGAAGGTACTGGCATCGTCTGCAGGAGACCTATGTCCAACAGCAGCAGGTCGACGAAGAACAACAAGAAGAGTTAAAAAGAACTGAACCTAGAACTTACTAGTAACAATTTCCTTCCTTACTTCCGTCCTCGTCATATATGGAAAAAAAAAATACCCTGCGAAGTTTCTTGTCGTTTCTTCTTCGTGGGTGTAATCGAACCGGATAGAACAAATCTGGACCAGTTCGAGACTAGTTTCTTTTTTTTTATGAAACTGAAACTAGATGCCATGTCAGTGCTTCTCTTCGGTCGTGCCGGCTACAATGAACTGGACGAAAAACACTAACTATTTACATAGCTGTTTCAACAGGTCTTTCATTCAGTGCGGTGGTATCAACTCGGGCGGGTTAAACCCTACCACCTAGCATGGACCATAAAGTAAGAAGGGAAGGGAGCTACAGTTTTATGTGCAATCCGAACCACGGTCAGCCTCCAACGGCCGAGCGGTCACGCATCCATGTACTGACCGCGCCCAGTTGTAATTATGATCAGGACCGACAGTCGACCGACCGCACTACTGAGCTACCGAGGCTGACAAAAATACTTCCTTATGAATGCTCAATACATAAACAAAAAACAAACAAAAATTAATCTCTTGTGAGACGTGATGAAAAATTATGTTTTTTTTTTATGGAATCTGAAACGGTTGGCTACATCACTTACAACGATCTCGGAAGGTTTCTAACCATTCTCAGGACCCATTTAAAAAAAAATGGTTTGGACCCAATGGCATTTTATTTTAAGGAAGGTACCTACTTACCCTAAAACACAGAAACAGTAAGTGAACTTCCTTTGTGGCAATAAGTGTACAGAAACATGTATTTATTTTAATTGAGCAAATATTTAATTAAAAAGGAGTCACGTAAGTACAGCAATCAGTAGCGTTGTACAACTAATAATTTAAATAAATAAAAACATAAAAGTATTTTTAACTTTTTTATTCACATCAATAGAATGAAAAGGAAAGCAAACAAACGGAACGTTTTAAATGGAATAATTGGCTAGAATTTCTAAGGAGTGTCCTAGGCGTATTTCCTTGCACTTGAACTAAATGAAAAATTCACAGATCTCATGCATTACATGACCCTCGGGTGCATTGAAAATGACTTTTAGGGCGTATTCAAATATAAGCGTACAGCGAGTCGCCGACTGTGAGCGTGAAAATATCCTTGTGTGGCTGAATCGACGAACTCAACGAGCGAACGCACTCCAGATTCTAACAGCTGTTCACTATACATATAATTACTTCTACTCTCCTCTAAATACTAGCATGTATTCGGCACATGTAGGTATAACGCTCGCCTCTGGAATAATCTGCCCGTGCGCCGTTACTCCCCACTACGTCTACGAGTATAAATGTATTTATGATACATTTGAAAAATCTTTTCCTATCCTTACTGAAGTAAATACATTTATTTTGCACTAGCCTTTCCCGCGGCTCATTCAGTGCGGTGGTACCAACCCGGGCGGGTTGAACCCTACCACCGACTAAGGTAGGAAGGGAAGGGACCTACAGTTTTACGTGGAATCCGAACCACGGTCAGCATCCAACGGTCGAGCGGTCACCCATCCAAGACCTGACCGCGCCCAGCGTTGCTTAACAATCAATAGCAACAAAGTGATAGATTAGATAGATTATGTAACCCGCACGTAAATACATTTTCGTAATAAATATTTTTTTTAAATAAAAGACAGATAAAACATAGATATTTACTTGATAAGTTATTTCTCCAGCACTCCACATATATACACCGGTCAGCACCAGCATGCATAGTATGACGGAGAAAACGGATAAAAAGTTTGATGCGGTGCGCGGAGTTGTCTGCAAATGAATAAAATAAAGGATTAAAAAAAATTACTTAATATTAGTTCCAAACCATTAAGTGTGTGTATATTTTTAAAATCGTCTTTTCGAGCTATACCCCACTTGATGGATGGAATTTGAAGAAAAACGACTTTCAAAGTTTGGCAATATCGCGTCTAACGACCGCCATTTAGCATATCACTCCCACCATTAAGACGAATCCAACGACACCTCATATGTTAATAACCATCAAGCCGTTTAGGCTACAGAGCGTGCCATAGAAATATACATACGTACATACACTCGAAAAACATTACCCTCATTTATGCTTCGCGCAGTCGGGTAAAAAAAGTACGCATTGCTCGAGACAGAAAACATGGAGTTGAAACCATTGACTTATGTTGAAACAGAATGCCCTGAAAATGTACTTCACGGTTTGTTCAGCGTACCAGCTGAGCAGTTTCACGTTCATCTCTACTTCTTATAAAAAGGGAACGTCTGTCTGCATGTATGTTTGAGGTAAACTCCGGAACCACTGAACAGATTTTAATGCGGTTTGCACCAATGTAAAGACTAGGTAGTTCTTGAGGCTCACTACAGGATTTAATACTATCATGCTAAATAGCAAAGGGGCTGAGCAGTATCAAAGAAAGTTAGTGTCGAATGGTTAGTGCCGGATGTAGAGGCGTGATAAGGACGGAGAGGAGAGGGTGGGAGGGGAGGGGGATGAAGGGAGGGGAAGGCAGGAGAAGGAAGGGTGAGGGAGGAAGAGAGAGAGAGAGAGAGAGAGAGTATATAAGAGAAGCCATAGTTTATTATCATATGTGTGTTTAAATCGGATTTGCTATTAAACCGAGTCAACCGCGAGCGAAGCCGCGGGAAAAAGCTAGTCATGGAATAAAATTGCAACCTCTGTGCTAAAGTGGAGGACCAGTTTTGTTTTATTATTGAAACTGACACGTTTGGCTACATGACCTACAACATTCGTGATGTCAGCCCATAACGCCGGGTGAACTAGTTGCCATGTCAGTTCTTCCCTTCATTTCTTCATTTCAGTGATTGATGGAGTGTGAACGCAACAATAATATTACTAAATGAAATAATTTAGGTACCTACTTACCACTAATTTAGCGAGACAGTTCACTAGAACGAATACACTTTGAGTAATTTGATAACTGTATACATTTCCCAATGATGTTTGGATATTTTTAGCACACCTGTAAAAATAGTCAGACGATGTTATTATTTACGATAAGGATAGATACAATATTAATTAACTTGTTAACTATACAATCATACAATCATGTTTATTTTTTAAGTTTCCCTATACGTACGGAAGCCTACGCCCGCCGCCGTCCGTCTGTCCGTATGTCCGTCTGTCCGTCTGTCCGTCTGTCCGTCTGTCCGTCTGCCCGTCTGTCCGTCTCGCGCACGGAGCGGCTTATTTGGAAAATATACCTTTACCCAACGCTCCATAGTGTTGAGCTCGGGTATACAATCAAGAAGTAGCAAAGCAAGTTTATCACTTGAAAATATACCCGAGCGCAACGCTTTTCTATGGTATACTTTCAAGTACGAAACTCCGCTTGGCTTCCTTTAATATAATACCCGATCCCAACACGATGATGCTGTTATTAATATTCGGTATGAACATATATTATGCACTACCTTATGTACGTTGTACTCAATCATGCATCAAACGTAGGTGTAACAGATTCGCTTTTAATATTGTTACATTTTTGAATTTTACGCAATCTGTTCATCATAGTTCATACATCGGAGTACGCCCCGACAGGTCACTGGTCAGACATGGCTACTTTGCGGAAAAACTAAATTCACCGCCCCGACATAACCTGTTAGTATGGCTATTCCCTAGAATGTTTTTATAAGCCGGAGGCGCGGAGGAAGTGCAGCCCCCGTGCGCTTTGTTACGCAAGGACGGAGGGTTGCACTTCCCGCAGCGCCGGAGAAGAGGCAATCGTAATAATTAGCTAATGAGTTTTTTTTATACGTTTGAATTTTTTTCTTGAAGCCGTCGCATTGCCGTCAGATATATTTTAAAGTGCCTGCGCGCGAAGTACTGCATTTGAAAGCATACCCGACGCCAGCGAGGTCAGTGACGTCATAAATGTTAGGTGAAGGTACATTTTTAACCGACTTCAAAAAAAGGAGGAGGTTCTCAATTCGACTGTATTTTATTTTTTTTATGTTTCTTTCCTCAGAACTTTCGACTGGGTGAACCGATATTTTTTTCTACTTTATGAAATAGGGCTTTAGCCGATTTTGATGATTATTTTTTTATTTGAAAGCTGGTGCTTCCCGTGTCGTCCCATTTCAATTTGGTCAAGATCGGATTGGAAAGCGAGGCCGCCGCCGAGTACATTAATAGCAAAAAAAAAAAAACGGTGAAATAAAAAACTATTTAAAAAAATATAATAACCGCCTTCAAAAATGTATGAAATAAAAAAAAATCGAACCCTAGAGTTGAAGGCGGTGCTAAAAGCAAGCAAAAATAATGGATGAAAGAAAACATGAGTGGATGATATCCTTTTGTGATTTTGTGTAGGCTTGTTTTGCCCCGCTTTCAACTCTAGGGTTACATTTTTTTATTTCATAAATTTTTGAAGGTGGTTTTAATATTTTTTTAAATACTTTTCAAAGGGCTTAATTTAAATTTCTGTGTTTGAAAATATACTGGACGCTAGCGCGGCCAGTGACGTCACGAGCGTTGGGTAAAGGTATATTTTCCAAATATGCCACGGAGCGTTCCGTAGATCTGCTATACCACACCCGTCAAAAATCCATATCCGTCTATCTTTTGTCTGTCTGCAATGCAAACTACTTGTAGCGTCATCTATTATTAGCACGTTTATTGTATGGGGACGTCCCTTATTTTTTTTTATTTTTGCTTTTTTTATTTTTTTTGCACATCCGCCATAACAACACATATTCTGTGAAAAATTAAACCAGCTACCTATTACGGTTCAAAAGATACAGCCATCCGGCAGATGAACGAACAGACAGACGACGAAGGCTTAGTTAGTAATTAATTAGGCTTCCGTATGAATGCGGACCCCTAAAAACTGGTCAATTACGCGGTAGTACGGAAATATCGGTGCGCGAGACCGAATCGCACTTGGCAATCTGTTTTATTTATTTTTTTTTTTTTATGGAACCTGACACGGTTGGCTACATCACCTACAACATCCGTGATGTCAGCCCATAACACAGGGTGAACTAGGTGCCATGTCAGTGCTTATATTGTATCGATTAATACTCTTTGCAGAAATAGTAGAAATTACTTATAACATATTAATTAATTATTTATTTGTATATAAGAAATTACTTAAACATTAATACATTAATGTCTCCTAATTTTACTCTTACGTAGTATTACTTATATAAATATAATTATATTTTTAGGTTTTCATAAATCCTTACATTTTTAAATAATAAATTGTCACATCTCATCTTTGCTACTACCTACATTCCTTTATTTACACATTTCACACACCTAAAGGTTGGCTGTAAGAAATCTCTTCAAGGGATAAGTCTGCCTTTGCACCTCATGTACCTGTATTCATAGTGTTATTCTTGTGAAATATTTTTGGAGCAACAAAGAATTTTCTATCTATCTATCTATCTATACATAATTATACTAATAATAATATGTACCTACCACATAATGTCTTTGTGCTGTTGTATTCCTTTGATGAATGCATTGTGCATGTCATCTTCAAGTTCCAACTGCGTCTTATTCATGGCGTTTGTTTCGAAATGTATCTTCAGGTTCCTGAAGTACTTCTGAAGTATTCTGAACTTGAACGACATGTATATCAAATTCGTAATGGCCAAGAAGTCCGATGCGCACATGGCGGTCACAATGTGGTACCACAATAAAGTTGTCACTCCCCGTATGAAGTAGGCGGAATAGCTGAGGTCATATTCGGATGGATAATATGTAACTAATGTGCGCCATGGCGTTCCTGAAATGTCATAATTATTATTTTGGTAAATAACAAACGAATATCCTCATGTGTATTCCGTGCCTAACGATGCTGGAGGCAAACTTAATTATTGAGTCTTTTCTTGTGTGTTTGTTTTTGGCCCAACAAATAAAAAAAAAACGAACTAAAATAACTAATATTAATAAATATAGCGAAGTTTCTACGGCCGAGCTGTGTAACGTACCTACGTCAATATTAATGAATTTACGGATCCTTTATAATTCGAGAACTACTTTATCCATTTGCATACGGTTTTCACTGTTACTTCTCAAGATGGTTTTAGGCTGTAAATCATAAAGCTGCGTCATCGGCGGCCTGAGCTGTGAGCAAAAAATTTAAACCCTAAACACGCGATGAGAAACAGCGGGCAAACGCCTAGTTATGTTATAAATCTAAATATGACATTGTAGGTAAGTAATTAATTACTAATTATAATTAAACATCAACATCGCAATTATAAGGTATTTTATAAGATTTTTTAGGGTTCCGTATCCCGTACGGGACCCTATTACTAAGCCTACACCGTCTGTCTGTCTGTCTGTCCGTCCGTCCGTCTGTCCGAGGGCTGTACCTCTTGAATCGTAATAGGTAGCCCGTTGAAATTTTCACAGAATAATATGTGTTATTTATGATGGCCGATATAACAAATAATAAAAATAAGAAAAAGTAAAAAATTCATGGGGTTTCCCATAAAGGAAACCAAAAAGTGTATGCTCGCGCGCCATCTACCGAATAGAGTATGAAACATATTTTTTTTTATGGAAACTGACACGGTTGGCTACATAACCTACAACATCCGTGATGTCAGCCCATGACACCGGGTGAACTTGGTGCCACGTCAGTGCTTCCTTTCGGTCTCGTGCCGGCTAAACTGAACTGGACGGAAAACTATTTACATAGCCGTTTCGACCGACCTTTCATTCAGTGCGGTGATACCAACCCGGGCGGGTTAAACCCTACCATCTAGTAATATTAAGAAGGGAGTCATATCCCTTAGTCGCCTTTTACGACATACACGGGGAGAGATTCAGTGGGGCTATTCTTTTAAAGTACCGGCCCCACACGTTACATTTGAACTAATAATTAATTTTAACTAATTTGAAGCATTTCATAACACGCGTGAGTGGCGCTAACCATGACATGGCGATACGGAACCCTCGGTGCGCGAGTTCGACTCGCACTTGGCCCTTTGTTATAATATGCTTTCGATGATCATCGTCCGAATGCTTGATGTGACCGATTTTAATGCATTCAGAATAGTCTTTTATTATTTATTAAATACTATGATTTAGGAATATTTTACGTAATACGTAATAAAGTACCGTGTGGGGCCGGTATTTAAAAAGAATAGCCCCACTGCAAATCTCCCCGTGCATGTCGTAAAAGGCGACTAAGGGATAAGCGCAAGATGTCGCGCTAAAGGGCGAAAGGCTAGCCACCTCTCACCTTGGCGCGGTCCTTCCACCTTGTCATGCAGCAGGTGGGTCTTCGTGCCTCACTTGCTGCTTGATAGTTATCTTGTCCGTATACTGTGCTAAACGTGGTGGTCGGTGTTGTGCTTTAATTTACCAGAGTACTTATGGGAGTGAAAGTTGGGTATGGCAGGCGAAGCATGAGAGCAGGATAAATGATGTCGAAATGCGCGCGTTGAGAGGAGTATGTGTGGAATAGGAGGAGTATGTGTGTCTGTAGAATAGATGATAGGAGACTAATGAAAGAAATCTATGGAGCGAATGTTAGTGGAAGAGTCGGGAAGGGTCGCCCTAGACGCACGTACCTGGACCAGATCGGGCATGTGCTCGAAAAGGGTCAGGTGCGTAGTACCCGTAACCGACGAGCATGTATGAAGAACATTATGAGAGTGGGAGAGGCGGCAAAAGTGTGTCAGGATCGTGGCGCGTGGGGGTTGGGTTGGGTCCGTTGTCTTTGCCTGCCCCACTGGGAGGCAGGCAGGCGTGACGTTATGTATGTGTATGTATGTATGAACTTATAGCACAACACCGATTACTCTGCTTACCCTGATTGTCGGGATACAAAAGCGTGAGTTATGTATGTATGTATGTATTTTACGTAATACCTATCAAAAACATTATGAGTGTGAAAGAGGCGCCAGAACTGCTGTGTTTATACAAAACGCTGCAACCTTCGTAAGGATATTTCGAGAAAAATGCGATGAAATATTTCTTTTAGATTTTTGCATACTGAAAGCAAACATAGGTGCTAATATCTTCATATTAATTTTAAATAATATTTTAATTGGTTACCTAAACATAAAACTGGCAAATACAAGCTCAACATTTTTATAAACCGTGTGGGGCCGGTACTTAAAAATAATAGTTCCCCGAATCTCTCCCCGTTCATGTCGTAAAAGGCGACTAAGGGATAAAGACAAGATCCCATGCTAAACGGCGACAGGATAGCCACCTCTCACCTTGGTGCGGTGCCTCCACCGAGTAACGTAGCAGGTGGGTCTTCGTGCCTTACACAGAGCACGAAACGCCCCCCGCCCGCGACCCCTACTAGAGGCGCCCTGAGCGCGATTTCCCTACAACGGCGTTGAAGCCTGTAGGCGTGGCCTATGACTTTCATATGTGTGTTGTGCGTGTGCATTTGTTTTGTGCGTGTGCCTAACTTGCTCCTCTTTGTGTGTAGTGTCGATACTAACACACACACACACATACGAAGCGCTAGTAGCACTGCGTCCAGATAATGGGTTTCAAATATTATCGCTTAGGGCGCCTCTAGTAGGGGGCGCGGGCGGGGGGCGTTCCGTGCTCTGTGGTGCCTTACTTACTGCTTGATAGTTATCTTGTCCGAATACTTTGCTAAACGTGGTGGTCGGTGTTGTGCTGTAATTTACAAGACTACTTGCAGCACAACAACGATTATTCTACTTACCCCGGTTTTTTTATGGAAACTGACACGGTTGGCTACATCACCTACAACATCTGTGATGTCAGCTCATAACACCGGGTGAACTAGGTGCCATGTCAGTCCTTCCCTTCATTTCATGTGGTACGTGGAGATTCGTTGCTGCTACGTCCGTGTAAGAAATGTTATGTCTTGTGAATATCAGAGAGTTTTGATTTCATATTGATGATTGAAGGTGAATATCACAAAAAATTGAGCGAAAGGTTGAGTGAAGATTTGGGTAAAAACCTTGAGTATGAGATGGAATATGTATGGGAGAAAATGAAAAGTGGAATGATCGAGACAGCTACTGAGGTATGTGGCGTCGCAAAGAGAAAGAATAGAAGGAAATCCAATAAGTCTTGTTGGAATGATGATGTAAAACGTGTAGTGGATGAGAAGAAGAAAGCATGTCTTGTCCGAATACTTTGCTAAACGTGGTGGTCGGTTGTGTGCTGTAATTTACAAGACTACTTGCAGCACAACAAACGATTATTCTGCTAATACCGTGAATATTAGAAAGTTTTGATTTAATATTGACGATTGAAATTCATAAGAATCACCTGTTATGAAATAATTCACGAATCCATCGGCCGTTGTGAAGAGCATCGAACCGAGCACCGACGCGCCCAACACGAAGCAATATCTTTGCGCCATCCTGACCTGCTTGCGTTCGAGTTCTTCATCGACAAACAACTCCCTGGTCTCCACCAGCATCTTCACCAACAGCTCTTTTATTATTGGCTTATGATAAATGATGCACAACCATTTGAAAATTATCAATGTATGAGCAATGCAGAATTGTATTGCATCATACATTTCTCTGGTAGTCAAACCCTCGCGAAACAAAGCCCCGACCTCCGCGGCAATCACCGTCAGGATAACTCCAATATCTATAAATGACCAAATCAAGTAACATATTTTTCCCCATAGAGAAGTTTGCCTTTTTTCGTACCAGTAGTCGCCGAGACCGCACCAATAGTAGATGAATCTGCAGACGAAATGTACCCAGGTCCCTACACCGTCTGGTATTAATTTCGAGTATGTAAGAGACATGCTGTCGAATTGAACACTTCAGTATGAATGAAGTACACTCTGAAGGAACACAGTATAAGTAGGCTGTGTAATTGTTATGGGTGAATCAAATGAATTAGTTATGGTCGTAGATAAAACCGGCCAAGTGCAAGTCGAACTCGCGCACCAAGGGTTCCTTATCGCCATGTCATGGTTAGCGCCACTCACGCCATCTATGGCGTGTTATCAAATGCTTATGTTAGTTAAATGTCATGATTAGTTAAAATGCTTCACGCTTTATTCGGTAGATGGCGCGCGCGCATACAGTTTTTTGGTTTCTTCTATGGGAATCCCCGTGAATTTTTTACTTATTCATATTTTTATTATTTGTTGTTATATCGGCCATAATAACACATATTCTGTGAAAATTTCAACGGGCTACCTATTACGGTTCAAGAGATACAGCCCTCGGACAGACAGACGGACGGACGGACGGACGGATGGACAGACAGACAGACAGACGGCGTAGGCTTAGTAATAGGGTCCCGTACCGAATACGGAACCCTAAAAAGTAGATGCTTAGACTTTTCAATTTATTGAAAAGCAAATTTAAAATGATGTCTCAATGAAATATGTTTCAAATTGTTCAATTTTCTAAATTATTATGGAAATAATGGAATCGATAATTTTAATGCAAGACATTTTTCATCGTTCGCACGAAGGTCTTTGAAAGTTTCATCCACAAATTAGAGTTGAAGTTTTAATAATTTCAGGTAACTCAAAGAACTTTAATTGAGTTCAAGTTGTTAATTTATTAGGTCAATTTTATTTAATTAGTATTACGCAGTAACTAGTATCTCATCTGTGGTATTACTAGGTTTTAAAGGTTAAATCAATATATTATATTTAGATTTTCTGAATAAAATATTTGCAAGTTGTTAAGTAAAGCGGAATTAGGTAAAAAAATGACAATTAAATGCTACGGACTATGGACTATGGACTGGACGGAATATGGACTCGCGCATTTTTCGCTGGGCAAAAAATAGATGAAATACCTCTGGTATTTCATTAATTTTTTGTTACTTATATAATAAAAAGCTCATTGGATGTAACATGACGAAAGTAAGATTTTGGAAAAAATCTATTTTATTGGTTGAGTAGGTATATCTTATTTTGGTAAGTTATAATTTTTTTAAATTTCAATTCGTAATTTTGCATTAAAAGAATAACAATCTAATTTTTGTTTGTGTACTAAAATTTCACAGTTTTCCGTATTTTATATTTTCTTAATTTATTTTAATGGAGACTGACACGGTTGGCTACATCACCTACAACATCCCCGATGTCAGCCCATAACACCGTGTAAACTAGGTGCCATGTCAGTGCTTTCCTTCATTTCATGTCGGCTGCACTGAACTGGACGGAAAACACGAACTAGGTATTTAAATAGCCGTTTCGACCGAATTTTCATTTAGTACGGTGGTACCAACCCAGGCGAGATAAACCCTACCACCTAGTAAGGTAAGAAGGGAAGTGACCAACAGTTTTACGTGGAATCTGAACCACGCGCCACGGTCAGCCCCCACAGTCCTCAGTACACCTAGTTGGTAGTTGTGTAGTGTTGGAGCATTTTTCCCCGAGAAACTAACAATCATGCACTTATCTACATTGAAGTGCAGCTTGTTAGCTAGACTCCAATAATTTACTTCATCTATGTCCCGTTTGAGAGCCAGGCAGTCGGCCTGGCTTCGAACTTCCGTGAATATTTTTAAATCCTCCGCGAACAACAAACACAGCGCAATCCTTATCACAAACGGAAGGTCGTTTATCATCAGGAGAAACTCCAGTGGTCCCAGATTTTACCCCTGACTAAGCCCTGACCTGGTTTAGTACGATTTTGAAATGGTACCTCTGTATTGCACGTACTGCCTTCTATCTCGCATATAATCAGCAAAAAAATTAAGCAGTCTGGATGTAAGCCATAAGTCTGCCATTTTTTCCAGAAGAACATCATTGTCCACCTGATCAAAGGCCGTTCTGAAGTCAAAGTAGCTAAACGGGCGAAATTAACTTGAGTTTCTGCAACAGGAGCTTCACAGCCTTTTAGAAGATGTACCACTGGCCATACGGAGGGAGATGTGGTTGCAAAATGATGGCTGCCCAGCCCATTACGCTAGAGAAATGCGTAATTTTTAGGTTTCCGTATCCCGTACGGAAGCCTACGCCGTCTGTCTGTCTGTCCGTCTGTCTGTCTGTCTGTCCGAGGGCTGTATCTCTTGAACCGTAATAGGTAGCCCGTTGAAATTTTCACAGAATATGTGTTATTATGGCGAATATAACAACAAATATAATAAAAAATAGAAAAAGTAAAAAAATAAGGGGGGTTCTCATACAATAAACGTGTTTTTTTCAATGATTTTTTTTGTGGTGCGGAAACCTTGGTGCGCGATTCCGTCTCGCACTTGGTCGGTTTTTTTAGTCCAAGCATATCCCCACAGATGGATTGGACGTCTCTAGATCACCGGATTTATATCCGTTAGATTTTTATCATTGGGGCTATTTAGAAGAAAAAGTTTACGGGAAACCGGTGGAAAACTTGATAGAGCTCAAAGAAAGAATTACGGCAGTAGCTCAGGTGGACGTATCTGCACTTGAATCGAGTAGCATTAGTGCAGGTGGTAAACAATTTGAACATCTACTTTAACAGGTTAATAAAGAAAGAACAATTAATTTAAGTGTTTATTTTATTCCAATTCGTAATTTATTTTTTCATGTTTAATCCTGCTTAGCTGAAAAACGACTTAAGAGCCACATGTAAAAAAGTTTTCAGCCTCGTCCCTTGAATTTGGCCTTTCGCGGTGAAACCAAAAATAACTACACTAAAATGGCATTATGCAACAAAACACATTACCCTCCTTTGCGTCGCGCAGTCGGGTAAAAAATACGCCCATCTAATGTAGTTATTAAAATGGTACATACATCACTTACCGATTTGCCCAATCAATACTAATAATAAATCTGTAAGGGATGGTCATGGAGTAAGTTACTTTGTTTTAGGAAATATTGAGTTTGTAGCCTCTATATATGATACTAAAGCTATATTGACGATTTTTAGAAATCTTTTCTGTATGTATGTATGTATGTATGTATGTATGTTCCTCCATAACTCCTTAAGCCATCATCCGAATTTGATGAAACTTAGTACAAGCCCATTTTACTATACGGGACACAGGATAGGCTAACTAAAATTCACTTCCGGCTACGCTAAGATGTGGCTCCCATACAAATCGAATCGAAATAAAAGCGGCGCGGTGCGCGGTTCCTCCATAACTCCTTAAGCCATCATCCGAATTTGATGAAATCTCTTCGCTAATAGTGCGCGCATACTACACTATGTACAATGTAATAAACATACGATCAAATAACTTAAATCAAATAGGAACTCCAGTTATCCAGTCCAATATCCGCTAACATCGACTTGCAACAACACTTTTACCTAAAATTTGTTTGGTTTGCACCTAAAATTAATCACATAAATACCTAATGAAGTAAACCTCTGGCTCGAGACAATGCATACACACACCGCGCTCGGCCAGACCGCACCCCGCGCCGCGCGCGCGCCCGCGCCTCCGCCGCCGCCAGCCTCCGCATGATAGCAGCTACAAACCGCCTCCGCCGCACCGCGCCGCTTTTATTTCGATTCGATTTGTATGGGAGCCACATCTTAGCGTAGCCGGAAGTGAATTTTAGTTAGCCTATCCTGTGTCCCGTATAGTAAAATGGGCTTGTACTAAGTTTCATCAAATTCGGATGATGGCTTAAGGAGTTATGGAGGAACATACATACATACATACATACATACATACAGAAAAGATTTCTAAAAATCGTCAATATAGCTTTAGTATCATATATAGAGGCTACAAACTCAATATTTCCTAAAACAAAGTAACTTACTCCATGACCATCCCTTACAGATTTATTATTAGTATTGATGATATTGATGATTGGGCAAATCGGTAAGTGATGTATGTACCATTTTAATAACTACATTAGATGGGCGTATTTTTTACCCGACTGCGCGACGCAAAGGAGGGTAATGTGTTTTGTTGCATAATGCCATTTTAGTGTAGTTATTTTTGGTTTCACCGCGAAAGGCCAAATTCAAGGGACGAGGCTGAAAACTTTTTTACATGTGGCTCTTAAGTCGTTTTTCAGCTAAGCAGGATTAAACATGAAAAAATAAATTATACCGTGTGAAAGCCATACTTTTCAGGAATATTTGACAAAAACTATATTTAGTAAGAAAATCTTACATTTGTACTTGTGGCATTTAAAAAAAGCGGCCAAGCGCGTGTCGGGCCACGCACAATGTAGGGTTCCGTAGTTGCGGAACCCTATCAAAATAAATTATTTGATTATTTGTATAATTTTATAGGAGAAATAAATGAATGTTAATTTGAAAAAGTTCTTCAACGGTGAAATTATGGCTGTCGTCCGTACATTTTATAAGTTGGTCGACTATTACTGGTCTTGGTCGACTATTCGCTGAGGTCCCGGAGGATATCGTGGGTCTGTTCAGATTCTGGTACGGAAATCAAACCAATACAGTGCGGTGGGGTGGTGAGCTGTCCGACGAGTACCGATTGAGTTGCGGGGTGAGACAGGGGGGACTGACATCACCGGACCTGTTCAACCTCTACGTCAACGGCCTCATAGAGGAGCTCAGCAGCGCCGGTGTCGGCTGCCACCTGGGTAGCACATGCATGAATAATCTTAGCTACGCAGACGACATGGTGTTGCTGAGCCCATCTGTGAAGGGTCTGCGGAAACTGGTTGGTATCTGCGAGCGATATGCCGAGGCACACGATTTAACCTACAATGTCAAAAAGACGGAGGTCGTCATCTTCAGACACGGCGTCGGACCGGATCACGTGCCCCCTATAACTTTGCGTAATTCTCAATTGATAATCGCTACAAAGTTTAGGTATCTAGGGCACGTGATCACGGACAGGTTGAGAGATGACGAGGACATGGAGCGGCAGCGGAGAGTTATCGCTATGAAGAGCAACATGTTGGCTCGCAGGTTTGCGCAGTGCTCCGAGGAGGTCAAACTGACCCTGTTTAGGGCGTACTGTCAGCCGTTCTACACCGGACACTTGTGGTGCAGCTACACGCAGCGAGCGTTCAACTCGCTGCGTGTGCAGTATAACAATGCTCTGCGTTGCATGTTGGGACTGCCGTGGCGCTGTAGCGCGTCTGGCATGTTCGCCGAGAGCGGGTTGGATGACTTCTTTGGTGTGCTGCGCAAGCAGAAGGCTGCGTTCCTTTGTCGAATAGCGGAAACGGAAAACGCTATAGTACGTAGTTGTTTATCAGAGATATATTATAAAGATTTTATTAATATTTAATTATTATTGTAATTTTTTATTTTTATTTTATTGATTTTTTAATGCTTTAATTGTTGTAATGTTTTAATGTTAGTTTTAAGATTTTATTGCTTGACTATAGCATTACGTTGTACTTACTGTACTTATTTTGTAAAATGTGGGACTAGTGCCTGAAATAAACGTTATATTATTATGTCCTTTATTTCACATATTGAAAATTTTACATTAATTTTATATATATTATACAAAAAAGTAATAAAAATACACAAAATTAATATAAAAATTAAATACGGTAATACCGCCGGCGGCGGGAGACAAGCCTCCAAGCACGCCGGCGGGTTATTATTATTATTATTATTATTATTACTCGTAAACCTGTACAGCCTACTTAGCTGTGATAGTTTTCCTTTTAATTTCGATATATATACTACTGCTGTGATTTTTTTCAGATATCTAATAATAACCGTTTAACTGGCAGGGGGGGCTTGACTCTAACAAAAATTAGCACTTAAAGCTTAATAATTCGCAAACGGATCCCTAAATCGAAAAATTCTTTTCACAAAACCCGCAATATTTTCAAAAGACCTATCCAACGACACCCCACACGATTGGGTAGACGTGAAAAATAATGCATCCCCACTTTACGTGTAGGGGAGGTACGCTAAAAAAAAGGATTTCAAAATTTTTATTTTACCACTTTGTCGGCGTTATTAATATGTATACCCATACCAACTTACAACTTTCTAGTACTAAGGGGCTCTGAGCTAAGCCGCGGACAGACAGACGGACGGACAGACGGACGGACATGGCGAAACTATAAGGGTTCCTTGTTGACTACGGAACCCTAAAAATGAGCTGAGGGAGAAAATTTTGGATTTTTACAAAAATTACAATAGGTATCTCAAAAACTAAGCCATTTTTACTTTTTTTTTTTTTTTTTTTTTTTTTTTTTTTTATGGAAACTGACACGGTTGGCTACATCACCTACAACGTCCGTGATGTCAGCCCATAACACCGGGTGAACTAGGTGCCATGTCAGTGCTTCCCCCTTTGATCGTGCCGGCTACACTGAACTGGTCGGAAAACACAATGTAACATAGCCGTTTTGACCGACGTTTCATTCAGTGCGGTGGTACCAACCCGGGCGGGTTAAACCCTACCACCAAGTAAGATTAGGAGGGAAGGGACCTACAGTTTTACGAGGAATCCGAACCTCGGTCAGCCTCCAACGGTCAGCGGTCACCCATCCAAGTACTGACCGCACCCAGCGTTGCTTAACATTCAATAGCGACAGTTGACTGTCTGCAACACTGAGCTATCGAGGCTGACAAAACCCAAAATTAAATAATATTCTGAGAGGTAATTAGCAGCCCTATCAGCTGTCGACGGATTATCGTCGGTTTCTGGGACACATATTATGGTGCTATAATATAATATAATATAGTAATATATGTAATTTACTTTAGATGTATATTTTGTCTATTGCTAATGTAGTAAGTAAATGAACTCACTAAACTTTTTGTCTATAGCTAGCTTAACAAAATTTACTAATATTTTTTTTAATGGAAACTAACACGGTTGGCTACATCATCTACAACATCTGTGATGTCAGCCCATAATACCGGGTGGACTAGGTGCCATGTCAGTGCTTCCCTTCATTTCATATATTTATGCAAACGTTTATAAATCGTGAATTTGAAGCAAATAAACGGAATTCAATGAGCAGCCACTTAGATAAAATATAAATAAATACGATATTATTACTACCTACTTCTAACAGATACTTAGCGTTACTACGCTCTAGTTAGTACAATACTGCGAAGAATGAGTAGGAACTCCTGACGATCTGAAAACAACAATTAATATCATTATTAAAACTGTGCACACTTAAATTGTACCTAGACAAAGCTACGGCTGTACCAAAGAATTTATAGTTTTTTTTTTTATTATTATTTTATATGTTAGTACGAAGCATGTAGGTACTCGCTTTATATTTTTCACTAGATAGATGCAAACCAAAAAATGAAGAGAAAAAATAGGTACCGATCAGGATTCGAACCTGGAACTCCGGCTTGAGCCGCCAGCGCGTGAAGATGAGTACTATGGGGCTGATATTACAACGAATCGTTGTTAAAATTCCTAAAAAAATATAATAATTGGTGCCAGTTACCTTAATATAGTTCTCATATGACAAATCGAAGACCCCGAAAGATGTCATTATAACGGGCACATGACTGCGGATGATGCTAACCACCACGAGCTCCCGCATCTTAGCTCGGGCGCTGCACAGGTGCCATCCGCTCTCGAATATCGCATCACCGAGGAACGAAGCCTGTTCTCAACGAATGACATAATGTAATAATGACAATGACATAATGTAATAATGACAATGACATAATGTAAAGTCTACGCATCTTAAAGATATTATCTTAAAGATATTATCTTTAAGATGCGCAGACTTTACGGCAAACGGTCAGACGACCCCGTAAAGGTCTGCCGGTCGCCAGTGATTAAGGGAAGCTGACGTCAGAAGGTACTGGCATCATCTGCATGAGGCCAGCAGTAGACAGCGAGCAGGTCGATGAGGAACAACATGAAGAGTAAAAAGAACTGAACTAGGATTTTTATTAAATTACAACAGGTACTACCTACCTACATAGAACTTACTTATTTTTTACTACATAGTAACAATTTTACCCGACCCGATAGTTCATATTTTCCATGTATATTCCTGTTATTTCTTCATCGATAGACTGTAGGCTATGTTATTATATTGATAGTCACTGAAATACTTGTAATAATATTTATGGAAAGATAAATACCCTGAAAAGGTTCATGCCGTTTCTTCTTCGTGGCTGTAATCGAACCGGATAGAACAAATCTGGACAAGTTTAAATCGAGACCAGTATTTTTTTTAATGAAAACTTGAACTAGATGCCATATCAGTGCTTCCTTTCGGTCGTGTCGGCTACACTGAACTGGACGGAAAACATGAACTATTTACATAGCCGTTTCAAGCAGCCTTTCATTCAGTGCGGTGGTATCAACCCGGGCGATTTAAACCCTATCACCTAGTAAGTAAGGTAAGAAGGGAAGGGCCTACACTCTACAGTTTTATGTGGAATCTGAAGCACGGTCAGCCTCCAACGGTCGAGCGGTCATCCATCCAAGTACTGACTGCACCCAGGTGTGCCGATCAGAACCGACAGTCGACCGACCGCACCACTGAACTACCGAGGCTAACAAAAATACTTACTTATGAATGGTCAATAAATGACGGCCCGCACGTACGACTAAATACATTTTTGTAATAAATATTTTTTTTTAAAGAATGATAGATGAAACATATCTATTTACTTGGTAAGTTATTTCTCCAGCACTCCACATATACACACCGGTCAGCACCAGCATGCATAGTATGAAGGAGAACACGGATAAAAAGTTGGATGCGGTGCGCGGAGTTGTCTGCAAATGAATATAAAAATACAGGATTAAAAAAACAATTAATCAAGTTCCAACCAAACCATTAAGTGTGTGTATAATTTTTAAATCGCTTTTTCGAGCTCTCTTACTATGATACGCCACTCGATGGATGGGGTTTGAAGAAAAACGATTTTGAAAGTTTGGCAATATCGCGTCTAACGGCCGCCATTCATCGATGCCGCCATCAAGCTGTTTAGGCTGAAGAGTGTGCCATAGAAATATACATACGTACATACACTCGAAAAACATTACCCTAATTTTTGATTCGCGCAGTCGGGTAAAAAAAGTACGCATTGCTCGAGACAGAAAACATGGAGTTGAAACAGAATGCGCTGAAAATCTACTTGGCGGTTTGTTCAGCGTACCAGCTGAGCAGTTTCCCGTTATATCTATCTCTATCTCTTCTCTACTTCTTATAAAAAGGAACGTCTGTCTGCATGTATGTTTGAGGTAAACTCCGGAACCACTGAACAGATTTTGATGCGGTTTGCACCAATGTAAAGAATAGTTCTTGAGGCTCACTATCACCGAAAGTATAGTATGAATGGAATTTAGTGTCGAATGGTAGTGTCAGATGGAAAGGGGAGATAAGGACGGAGGGGAGGGGTGGGAAGGAAGGAGGCGAGGGAGGGGATGAAGGGAGGGGAAGGGAGGGTGAGGGAGGGGGGGGGAGAGAGAGAGAGAGAGTATGTAAGAGAAGCGATAGTTTTATTATCATATTTGCGTTTAAATCGGATTTGCTATTAAAGCGAGTCTACCGCGAACGAAACCGCGGGCAAAACCTAGTGACGAATAACATTGCAACTAAAAGTAAAGTACTGCTAAAGTAGAGGACCAGTTTTTTATTATTATTGAAAATGACACATTTGGTTACATCACCTACAACATTTGTGATGTCAGCCCATAACACCGGGTGAACCAGGTGCCATGTCAGTGCTTTTTTTTATTTATTTTTTTATGGAAACTGACACGGTTGGCTACATCACCTACAACATCCGTGATGTCAGCCCATAGCACCGGGTGAACTTGGTGCCACATCAGTGCCTTCCCTTCGGTCGTGCCGGCTACACTGAACTGGACGGAAAACACAAACTATTTACATAGCCGTTTCGACCGACCTTTCATTCAGTGCGGTGGTACCATCCCGAGCGGGTTAATCCCTACCACCTAGTAATATAAGAAGGGAGTCATATCCCTTAGTCGCCTTTTACGTCATACACGGGGACAGATGCAGTGGGGCTATTATTTTAAAGTACCGGCCCCAAACGGCTTCACTTCATTTATTAATTTCAGTGCTTGATGGAGTGTGAACGCAACAATAATATTACTAAATGAAATTAATGCACTTACCACTAATTTAGCGAGACAATTTACCAGAAGGAATACACTTTGAGTAATTTGATAACTGTATACATTTCCCAATGATGTTTGGATATTTTTAGCACACCTGTAAAAATAGTCAGACGATGTTATTATTTACGATAAGGATAGATAAAATATTAATTAACTTGTTAACTATACAATCATGTTTATTTTTAGGTTTCCGTATCCCGTACGGAAGCCTATTACTAAGCCTACGCCGTCTGTCTGTCTGTCTGTCCGTCCGTCTGTCTATCCGTCCGTCCGTCTGCCTGTCCAAGGGCTGTATCTCTAGAACCGTACCTAATAATATGTAGCCAGTTGAAATTTTCACAGAATATTATGTGTCGCGTGAAATTCGGATTCCAAAGAAGAATGTAAGTAACTAAGGGCGAGGCCGAAGGCCGAGCTGCGTTCAGGTAATCGATAAACCTTCTTAAAGAAAGTAACTAACTAAGGGCGAGGCCGAAGGCCGAGCTGCTTTCAGGTAAACGATAAACCTTTCTCAAATAAAGGAAGTAAGTAAGGGCGAGGCCGAAGGCCGAGCTGCGTTCAGGAAGACGATAAACCTTCTGGAAGAAAGGAAGGAACTAAGTGCGAGGCCGAAGGCCGAGCTGCGTTCAGGTAAACCAAAAACCCTCTTCCGCCTTCAGGCCTCGCCCTTAAAGACTTCCTTTCTTCGATAGAATATAATATCGTTTACTCAATCTATTTATTTCATAAAAATAAAAAAGTAATATTAATAACTAAAGAATTAAACCTACCTAACAAACATTAAAATAACTATCAAAACGGGCATTTTAAAATGTTCTTAGAGCACTTGCGGCATTACCCCGCTGGATGGCAAGGCTTACCCTTTGAATGAAGTACATAAGCCCTTGATGGCGGGACACCAGTTGCGTCAACCAGCAGAGGCTCAAGCCTCTTTTGGCTTCACTGCTCCACGGACCGAGGGTTTCAACCGCAAACGCAACAAATTCGAAATCTTGAATTATGTTGATATGAGCGTTAAACTTTGTGCGATTATTGCGTAAACTCTAAAGTACAAATAATAAAAAATATGTCAAGTGCGAGCCTTACTTACGCACGGATGTTTCCGTAGATCCGCTATCCGCCATTTATTATTTAGTAGCGTGAATAACACGTTTCTTGTATGGGGACGCCCCTTATTGTTTTTATTTTTGCTTTTTTTATAATTTTTTTGGCATAACCGCCATAACAAAACATATTCTGTGAAAATTTTAACCGGCTAATATTACTGTTCAAGAGATATACAGCATTCCGACGGATGGACGGACAGACAGACGAAGTAGGCTTAGTAATAGGTTTCTGCATGAATACGGAACCCTAAAAACTGGCAAATTACGTGATTGTACGGAAACCTCGGTGCGCGAGACCAAATCGCACTTGGCCGGTTTTTCTATTACTTATATTTTTTAGGGTTTCATAAATCCTTATAGATCTTTTGAAATAAAAAAAAATTGCCACATCTTATATCTTTGTTATTACCTACATTCCACTTTTTACACATTTCACACACCTAAAGGTTGGCTGTAAGAAATCTCTTCAAGGAATAAGTCCGCCTTTGCATCTCATGTACCTGTATTCATAGTGTTGTTCTTGTGAAATATTTTTGGAGCAATAAATAATTTTCTATCTATCTATCTATACATAATTATACTAATATAATATGCACCTACCACATAATGTCTTTGTGCTGTTGTATTCCTTTGATGAATGCATTGTGCATGTCATCTTCAAGTTCCAACTGCGTCTTATTCATGGCGTTTGTTTCGAAATGTATCTTCAGGTTCCTGAAGTACTTCTGAAGTATTCTGAACTTGAACGACATGTATATCAAATTCGTGATTGCCAAGAAGTCCGATGCGCACATAGCGGTCACAATGTGGTACCACAATAAAGTTGTCACTCCGCGTATGAAGTAGGCGGAATAGCTGAGGTCATATTCGGATGGATAATATGTAACTAATGTGCGCCATGGCGTTCCTGAAATGTCATAATTTTGATAAATAACGAACGGATATCCTCATGAGTCATATGTAATCCGTGCCTAACGTTGCTGGAGGCAAACTTATAAATTATTGTGTGTATCTTTCTGTATTTTCTTGTCTGTTTCTTTTTGTTTGTTTTTGGCCCAATAAATAAATAAATAATAATACACATAATATAAAACGAACTGAAATACTTAGTAAATAAAATAAAATAGAAATATTTTATTTTCATTGCTTATGCGGCCTCAGGATGGACAGCTGCTTGGCTGAGCTGAAAGAATATGATTGTGGATTGAGAATGGATGAGTTAGTTGTGAAATTACTCTTGTACGCCGATGATCAAGTGATACTTGCGTCGTCGGTGGGCGAGTTGCAGGACATGGTAACTTTTATGATTGAAGCATTTAAAAGGAAGGGAATGAAAATGAATGTAAACAAGACGAAAATAATGGTAGGTACTGGAGAGGAATGAAATAGTATCCGAATGCGATTTAGGATTGGAGATGAGAGACTGGAGCAAGTGAACGAATTCGTATATCTGGGGAATATGTTCACGCGGGATGGAAAATGTGAAGGAGATGTAGAAAAGAGAGTGAAAGCCGGCAATCAAGTGAATGGGGCGTTGCACGCTATTATGAGCAGCCAAAGCATTTCAACTAGGGCACGTTTGGCTGTCCATGGTGGAGTGCTGGCCCCTACACTTATGTACGGGAGTGAAAGTTGGGCATGCAGACGAAGCATGAAAGCAGGATTAATGCTGTGGAAATGCGGGCGTTGAGGAGTATGTGTGGAGTTACAATGAAAGATAGATTGAGAAATAGTGTAGTGCAAGAGCGCTGTGGGTTGAAAGAAGATATAGTGACAAGGATTGAGAAAGGAATGCTTCGCTGGTTCGGTCATGTTGGAAGAATGGATGATAAGAGACTAACGAAAGAAATTTATGAAGCAAATGTGAGTGGAAGAGTCGGGAAGGGTCGCCCTAGGCCCTAGACGCACGTACCTGAACCAGATCGGGCATGTGCTCAAAAAGGATCAAGTGCGTAGTACCCACAGATCAGAGAAGTATTAGCTATTACTTAGGATTTCTGTGGTAGTACCCGTAACCGACGTGCATGCATGAAGAATATTATGGGAGTGGAAGAGGCGGCAGAGGTGTGTCAGTCAGGATCGTGGCACATGGAGATCCGTTGTCTCTGCCTACCCCACCGGGAAACGGGCGTGACGCTATGTATGTATGATTGAAATTGATAAGCATCACCTGTAATGAAATAATTCACGAATCCATCGGCCGTGGTAAAGAGCATGGTACCCAGCATCGACGCGCCCAACACGAAGCAATATCTTTGCGCCATCCTGACCTGCTTGCGCTCGAGTTCTTCATCGACAAACAACTCCCTGGTCTCCACCAGCATCTTCACCAACAGCTGTTTTATTCTTGGCTTATGATAAATGATACACGACCATTTGAAAATTATCAATATATGAGCGATGCAGAATTGAATTGCATCATACATTTCTCTGGTAGTCAAACCCTCGCGAAACAAAGCCCCGACCTCTGCGGCAATCACCGCCAGGAATACTCCAATATCTATAAATGACCAAATCAAGTAACATATTTTTCCCCACAGAGGCGTTTGCCTTTTTTCGTACCAGTAGTCGCCGAGACCGCACCAATAGTAGATGAATCTGCAGACGAAATGTACCCAAGTCCCTACACCGTCTGGTATTAATTTCGAGTATGTAAGAGACATGCTGGCGAATTGAACACTTCAGTATGAATGAAGTATACTCTGAAGGAACACAGTTTATGTAGGCTGTGTAATTGTTATGGCTCAAATGAATAAGTTATACATAAAAACTAGATGCTTAGACTTTTCAATTATTGAAAGGCAATGAATGATGTCTCAGTGAAATTTGTTTCAAATTGTTCAATTTTCAGAATTGAGAATTTTAATGTACTTAAGACATTTATCGTCGTTTGCACGAAGGTCTTTGAAAGTTTAATCTAAAATTAGAGTTGAAGTTTAAATAATTTCAGGTAAGTATCTCAAAGTTTAATTGAGTTCAAGTTGTTAGGTAAAGCGGGATTATGTAAAAAACTGACCAAGTGCGAGTCGAACTCGCGCACCGAAAGTTCCGTATCGCCAATTTATGGTCAGCGCCACTCACCCCATCTATGGCTTGGCGTGTTTATGAAATGCTTCATATTAGTTAAAATTAATGATTAGTTAAAATGCTTCATACTCTTTTCGGTAGATGGCGCGCGCGCATACACTTTTTAGTTTCTTCTATGGGAACCCCACTGATTTTTTGACTTTTTCTTATTTTTTTATTATTTGTTGATATATCGCCCATAATTAAATAACACATTCTGTGAAAATTTCAACGGGCTACCTATTACGGTTCATGAGATAATTTAGCCCTCGGACAGACAGACTCAATTCGTAGTTTTGCAATATTACAATAACATCTAATTTTTGTTTGTAGGTACACTAAACATTTCACAGTTTTCCATAGTGTATCTTTTTTTTTATGGAAACTGACACGGTTTGCTATATCACCTACAACATCTGCGATGCCAGCCCATAACATCGTGTGATCTAGGTGCCATATCAGTGCTTCCTTTTGTCATGAAAATATGCAGTTCAAAATATGAAGTCACATTGTCTAGAATTTATGGTAATAGACGAAGTAAGGCGGAATGTTATACCAGTGTTGGGGTGGCGCACATTACTTCGATTAAAACTAATAAACAGGAATGAAATTAAAACAATAATCCATAATGGTGAGTATGATAAAAATAACATTGTGCTAATTTGGCCCTAAGTGTTCGAAAATAAATTAGGAACAATAATGGATTATCAATGTAATATAAAATTAAAAGATAATTATGAACCAAAAGTGGAAGCTTGTCGTAAAGTACCTTTTAGTTCGATTGACCGATTAAAATTATTTTGAGCAGGGAGATCAAGTATTTGTAAGGAAAGAGAGAGGACAAGCTAAACCAGCTATTGTTATTGGTTATGCAAAGCGGCCTAGATCTTATAGATTACTTTTAGAAAATGGATATGTTATTGAACGAAATAAGAAGGATGTTATCCTCCTTCCTTACCTATAATAAAATCCAACGTCTGCTTTCTGTCTGTCTGTCTGTCTGTCCACTTATAACTCGAGAACCACTGAACCGATTTTAATAAAAAAAAAATCTACGGATAGCTTGATTCTTCCCATCAAATATAGGCTACTTACTATAACGCTAAATGGCTTATGAGGTTAGCAGTGAAGTGAAATATGAGAGCGGGCGGAGCCGCGGGCACAGCTAGTTGGTAATAAAGGAAACACCTTCTTGTATCATGTTGATGCTGATGTAACGCCAGCTGATGCCTGTGCTGATACAGAAAATAATTATGTACCTGTACCTGATAATGATGTAGAGCAGGAGACAGTAAATTTAGGAAATAAACATGTAACAACCAGAAGCGGTAGGGTTATTAGACCACCGGCATATCTGCATGATTATATATGTTATTAGTGTTTTCATTTGTTTTAGTTAAAAGAGTTAAAAAAGGAGATGTCATGGGTTGGCTGGTTATTATTTAGTTCATAGAAAAAGTTGTAATTTTGACAGTCAGTCAACATAGTAAAATAAAGATGGACTCATTAAATGTATTTTATTTATAATAAATTAACAAACATTTACACCTTTCATTTAATTTCGGCTGCATTGAACTGGACCGAAAACACGAACTATTTACATAGCCGTTTCGACCGACGTTTCATTCAGTGCGGTGGTACCAACCCGGGCGAGATAAACCCTACCACATAGTAGGTAAGGTATAAGTTTTACGTGGAATCCGAACCACGATCAGCCTCCAACAGTCCATCCAATCCGCGAAAGCTGGGGCGCGGCGCGTCCCTATGTGGTCCCTATCCTCCTTGTACCCAAAGAGAATATAACCACCTTGTACCCGCGGAATGTTTTATTTAATTTTTTTTATGAAATATTTATGTGTAACGTGGTTGTTCACAGTCGCTGCTCCTTCTTTCGACATCTCAGTAGTTGGGTAAAAATATTGTCTATGTTGTTATATGTCTATGTCTCATTCAACGTAACCAATCGGTAACCATTAATCATAATTTTTTTAGTGTGCGTTTCTTAATAGTTACAAGTTTGAGTAAGTACCTACAATCAAACAATTTAGTTAGGTACTTCTGCTATGTAATTTTTTAGGTTTCCGTATCCCGTACGGAAGCCTATTATTAAGCCTAAAGCGTCTATCTGTTTGTCTGTCCGTCCGTCCGTCCGATGGCTGATCTTTGGAACCGTAGTAATAGCTAGCCTGTTGAAATGCTCGCAGATTTTTTTTTATAGGCTATCACGCTAAATAGCCTTAGAGCTGGCTGAGAAATATCAAATAAAGTATAGTATGGACGGGAGAGATAAAGAGAGAGAGAGAGATAATATAAGATAAGCGATCATTTATTATCATGTTTGCGCTTAAATCGGATTTGCTATTAAACCGAGTCTACCGCGAGCGAAACCGCGGGCAAAAGCTAGTTATATAAATAAGGATATTAGTACGTATGGACATTACAGGACATTCGTCATATTGTTATCAACCTATCACTTTTAAAACGTGAAGCTGTTATCGTCGCTGTTAATGCAATAGGTCGTATGTCACGAAAAATCTATTTTTATGTTTTGATGCCATTCGTACCCAAAGACCGTACCAACTTAGATCTAATCGTATTATTATTTATAAATCGTATCTAAGGTTGGTACGGTCTTTGTTCGTACCCAAATAAATCGATCTACTATACTGCAAAAACTCGTAAGTCAAGAAACAAAGAAAGTTATTTTAACGCACTCAATAATCGTATGTCGGCGACGACGTACATATATATTGGTAATCTGTGGCGACGTGAAAATGTGGTCTTTCAATAAAATGTATCGCATGTCAAACTCGATTAGCAACGATTAGCTCGACAATTTACTTGTTATATCAATATTATTTCATTAATTCTGTACAAGGTGTTGATCTTCACACAAATATTATACAAATTTGTACAAATATATTAATTATAAATAGTTTACTATGACATACGTCATATTGCAATTCATAATAAATTTCCTATATTTTGACATAGGATAGGACACATTGATTCTTCGTATTTTTTTCAGAGTGGCATACGCGACGTACTCTTTTCTATTCTGTAGTAGCAGAAATAATTATGCCTAAGAAAAGTATCAGAGGTAGCCAATTGGTAAATCTAGCTCTCGAACAATCAATAAAGCCTGATCAGTGGGTAAATGTGCTTCCACATACAGACATTTGCATCCAGATCCCACGTATCGTTATCCCACGTATCCCACGATACGAGCGTATCCGTTATTTAGTTAGATTTCATGATAGGTGCAGATAAATATGATTTTTATCGCCTATAAAATAAGTTGGAAAAAGAAAGAGAAAGAAAATACGAAGTTTTTTTTTGTCTCCTAAAAACTTTATTTTTCTTGACATACGACCTATTGCATTAACAGCGACGTTATAATATTCTATTACCCAAGCATGGATATAGCCAACTAGCCAACAACGTAGCCATAGGTTGTCCGTTATATTATAATAGTTAGGTATTGTGGTGTGTGATTTTTTAAATTAATGGAGTTAACGATATTGAAAATCTGCTTTCAAGCTTCTTCTATGTTAATCAAGGTATCTAGGGTATTCAGGTATGGAGGGAAAAGTGGGGAAAACGGGAAAAGTACATTTTAATAGTGTGTAATTTGCACACAGCGAACATTTTTCTCGTGTTTTGTTCGGTTTGACTTTTTATGGTGTTTGTGCAGGATATACTTATTGTATGTAAATATTCTGTAAATGTTCATATTGAGTTTTAAATAATAGATCGCAAATAATGTAGTGAATGTATCGTATATAAAGTGAATGTATTTTACGAATTTATTAATTTAAATGTTTTGAATGGACTATTAAAATAAAAATAATTAATAATTAAATATTAAGAATTATTAGGTAAGTACCTAAATTATATTTGCTCAGTAGTACTACATAAAATTTTATTGTTTTGATAAAAATTTACGATCTATTATTAAGATGGGAAATCACGAAATAAAATGGTCAAGTGAGTTCTCAGAAAATAATTTTATAATTTTGTACAATAATTAATTACGTGCTTAAGTGCTTACTTAGTTTACTTATAGGTATGTATGTTTAGACATCGGTCGTAGGTACAATACACATATTATCTACGCTACCTATTATACAATATACATGCACACAGTATGTGCGTCATAAATTCATAATTCATATAAAATAAAAAATAAAACATATTGTAGAATGATTGAATTCAAGGTAAATACCTTATACTTAATATTTTTTTTTTAATAGTTAAATTTAAAATTAAAATTGCTGAAATAAATTAACATATCGAGTATATTACAGTACAACAAGTTAAGAGTTTCGCAGTCAAAACGAATTTTTTATAAGTAATATTGAAATGTCGACTGGTCATCAAAAACAAGATAAAACAGTTTCGTTTCTTATAATAATATCATATTCAACTAATCTAATACTGTCTCATATAAATTAATAATAAAATATATATAAAATAATAAAAAGTGCTTATGAAGAACGACCTATAATTGTGAAATGAGTATTTAATGCAGTCGAAGAATTTCAATATACCTACATTCATTTTACCCGACTACGAAGTAATATAAGTTCCTCTATGGAAGTAATGACAAACAAACAACGGAGTCTCACCATAAGGGGTTCTTTGTACAATTTTAGTGCGGAACGTAATAGCACAGTTTTTCCCTCAGGTTTGTCCACTGTGGTAATAGAAAGTTATTTAACCCATGATCTTGCATTATGTATTGATAGGTAGTTGATTGTTTTTAAATGTTTTAATTTCATTTAAGTATTTAATAATAGGCGAAACTTTTAACTTACCTACTAATAAATTGAACAACGTAATTGAATTCATCGTGAATTGAAGGTTTAAAACAAGGATAATTGATTTAGACAAATAGCCTACCTAAGTACCTACTTCTACCTACGTATTAACTACCAATCAGTATGCGTAGAAGTTTATACTTCGTCAATATTTTTAGAGATCATGTAGTAATCAGTATATCATTCATTATTCTTCAATAATTTTACGCGGTGAATAAATTATAAGAGAAATATAAAAGGATTTGAAAATGTTATTAACAATTAATTGTTGGGTGCAGGTAGAAATTCTACTACTTACATAACATTGCATTATATAAGTATCTACATATTATGGTGCTATAACATAATATAATAATATTATGTGACTTACTTTACATGTCTATTTTGTCTATTGTTAATGTAGTAAATGAACTCTCTAAACGTTTTGTCTATAGCTAGATTACTAAATATATTTTCTTTATGGAAACTGACACGGTTGGCTAAATCACCTACAACATCCGTGCCCATACCACCGACCGGTTGAGCTAGGCGCCATGCCAATCACTGCTTCCCTTCATTTCATATATTTATGCAAACGTTCATAAATCGTGAATTTGAAACAATTAAACGGAATTGAATGAGCAGCCACTTAGATCAAATATAAATAGAATATAGGATATTATTACTACCTACTTCTAATAGTTACTTAGCGATACTACGTTAGTTAGTACAATACTGCGAAGAATGAGTAGGAACTCCTCACGATCTGAAAACAACATTAATATCATTATTAAAACTGTGCACACTTAAATTTGTACCTAGACAATACTATCATCAAATGATTTCATTTTTTATTTTTTATATGTTAGTACAAAGCATGTAGGTACTCGCTTTATATTTCTTCACTAGATAGATGCAAACCGAAAATTAAAAGAAAAAAAATACGTCCCGACAAGGATTCGAACCTGGAACTCCGGCTTGAGCCGCCAGCGCGTAAAGATGAGTACTATGGGGCTGATCACAGATCAGAGTTAGGATTTCTGTGGGGCTGATATTATCACAAATCATTGCTAAAAACCCTAAAAAAAATTATAATAATTGGTGCCAGTCACCTTAATATAGTTCTCATATGACAAATCGAAGACCCCGAAAGATGTCATTATAACGGGCACATGACTGCGGATGATGCTAACCACCACGAGCTCCCGCATCTTAGCTCGCGCGCTGCACAGGTGCCATCCGCTCTCGAATATCGCATCACCGAGGAACGAAGCCTGTTCTCAACGAATGACATAATGTAATAATGACAATGGCATAATATAATAATGGCAATGAAAAGTCTTGAAGATTAAATCTTAAAAATCTTTAAGACGAGTAGTGCAGTAGAGAACGTCTGGGTCCTTTAAGTTAAATCTTAAAAAATACCTCGTGACCCTGCAACGCTGGGATGGCGGGATCACTAAATAAAATTATTGTGATACATGTAACACTCGTAAGTATCGTATTCGTATTCTGAGATGGTACATATACATGGTGTCCCAAAAGTCAACGTTATACCTTGCAGAGCTGATAGGCCAGCTCATAACTGACCAGAATATCACAATATGACCTTAATAAAAAATCGTTAGTTTTCGAGATATTCGCACTTTTATAAATTTCGTGAAAATCAACATCCCTAGATCAGTTTTTCGAGTGCCACAGGTACAAAATTCCATATTCTAAGATTCTATTTATTGTTGCGCAACCATGTATAGCCCTGCTATTGATCACTGTCCAAAAAAAATTATAACAAATAGTCCAATACCCTTAAAAAATTGTTTTAGTCGAATTCATAGTAATTTATTTTAATTATAAAACTAACATGTTAAGGCTAAGTTGTACTCGTATCATGCTGAAAAATGTATTGACTGTGTGGGGCAGGCTTAAAATTTCAGCGCCGCATACTCCCAGCTCGGAGACGAGTGGGGGATATTTCTCTTTTAGGTTTTTTTATACCGTTTGTTATTATTTTTACGGATTAATTAAAAGAAAATATAAATCATTTCTTTCTTTCTTTCTTTCTAGACTACGCATCTTAACTTTACGGCAGACGGTCAGACGACCCTGAAACGGTCTGCCGCGCCGCACCGGTCGCCAGCGGTTACGGGAAGCTGAGGACAGAAGGTACTGGCATCGTCTGCATGAGACCTATGTCCAGCAGTAGACAGCAGCAGGTCGATGAAGAACAAAAAGAAGAGTTAAAAAACTATTTAAAAAAACATTGAACCGACATCAAACTCTAAAAAGTATTAAATAATATTTTGATCTTGAGTAGAAGGTGGTACAAAAGCACAAAAAGGGTTTATCTACAGGTGTGCTTTTATACCGCCTTCTACTCATGATCAAAATATTATTAAATACTTTTTACGGTTTGAAGTCGGTTCAATGTTTTTTTTAAACAGTTTTTTTATTTAAATATTTTTAGTAATATCACATAATATTACAATCGGTTGACCGGAAGTGGGTGATTTAAAAATTCCTTAGTGTGAAAGTGTTCCCTTAATTTACCACAGTCCCACACTTAAGGGTGGTATGTGGTATTCTTTCATAAAATTTATGAAAGGGCCATCCCTCAGATATACCCTACTCATGAAAAATAGAATCATTAAAATGGGTTGAGAATTGGGGACGAAATCAGGTAACACACACACAAAAAAAAAATACAGACGAATTGAGAACCTCCTGCTTTTTTTTAAAGTCGGTTGAAAAGAACTGAACTAGGATTTTTATTAAATTACAACAGATAACTTACTAGTAACAATTTTACCCGACCCTTCAATAGTTCAGATTTTCCATCTATATTCCTGGTATTTCTTCATCGATAGGCTATGTTATTAAATGGATAGTTGTCACTGAAATCATTGTAATAATAATATTTATGGAAAGAAAAAATACCCTGCGAAAGTTCTTGCCTTTTCTACTTCGTGGGTGTAATCAAACCGGATAGAACAAATTGTGACAAGTTCGAGACCAGTCTTTCTTTTTTTTTATGAAAACTGAAACTAAATGCCATGTCAGTTCGATCGTGTCGGCCACACTGAACTGGACGGAAAACACGTTTCAACCAGCCTTTAATTCAGTGCGGTAGTATCAACCCTGGCGGTTGATACTACCGCACCGTTAAAACCGCCGGGTTTAACCGGGAAGGGACCTACAGATTTATGTGGAATCTGAACCGCGGTCAGCCTCCAACGGTCGAGCGATCACCCATGCAAGTAATGACGGCGCCCAGGTGTGCTTATGATCAGGATCGACAGTCAACCGACTGCAACACAGAGCTACCGAGGCTGATAAAAATACTTAAGAATGCTCAATAAATGATGGCACGCACGTACGAGTAAATACATTTTTGCAATAAATATTATTTTTTATTAATGATAGATGATCATTACATAGATATTTACTTGGTAAGTTATTTCTCCAGCACTCCACATATATACACCGGTCAGCACCAGCAAGCAAAGTATGAAAGAGAACACGGATAAAAAGTTGGATGCGGTGCGCGGAGTTGTCTGCAAATGAATAAAAAACAGGAGTTTAAAAAAAATATACGAGTATTTTTTAAATTTAATATAATTATGTTAGTTCCAAACTGTGTAGTGTGTGTATATTTTTTAAATCACCTTTTCGAACTCTCTGACTATGATACCCCACTCGATGGATGGGGTTTGAAGAAAAACGATTTTCAAAGTTTGGCAATATCGCGTCTAACGGCCGCCATTTAGAGTTTTCAATTTTGTGTGTGTGAAATTTTCAACCACTGAATAGATTTTAATGCGGTTTGCGCCAATGTAAAGACTAGTTCTTGAGGCTCACTATCTATCTATGGGATATAATAACATCATGCTAAATAGCAATAGGGCTTAGCAGTATCAAAGAAAGAATAGTATGAACGGAATTTACTGTCGAGTGGTAGTGCCGGATGGAGAGGGGAGATAAGGATGGAGGGGTGGGGGCGGGAGGGGAGGAGGCGGGGGGGATGCAGGGAGGGGAAGGGAGGGGGAGAGAGACAGAGAGAGAGAGAGAGAGAGAGAGAGACAGAGAGAGAGAGAGAGAGAGAAGCGATCGTTTATTATCATATGTGCGTTTAAATCGGATTTACTATTAAACCGAGTCAACCGCGAGCGAAGCCGCGGGCAAAAGCTAGTCATGAATAAAATTGCAACCTCTGTGCTAAAGTGGAGGACCACTTTTTTATTTTATTCAAACTGACACGTTTGGCTAACTATATCACCTCAGCGAAGTAATATATAAGGTCTTTTTTTTAAACTGACGAGGCGTAAAGGGGGTGTTCTGTATCGGAAATAGATCCTATTACAATTATAAAGAAAGGGGGTAACATTTTTTATTTTATGACATATTAAAAAAACCTTGCTTTTACATATTAAACACTTTTTGATAAGAAACTATTTTTCTATTTCTAATAATTACCGAGATAATAATTGTGAAAGTTTATTAAAGTTTGGAATGCGCTAACGGTTATTGAACTTTGATCTTGGCACAAATTCGGGTAGCGGCGCGGAGTAGCGGCGGCGGCGCGCGCGGCGTTATCTCTGTGGCGATATGTGCGCGCTATCAGTGAGCGGACATAGGTATTACCCCCCACCCCCGCCCCCGTCTCGGAATGGAAAGGAACTTCGGCCTTGCGTACCGGCGGCGGCGGGGTACAAACAAAACAAAAAAACTTCGGACGTGCGCTCGCCACGATTAGCCAATAGTTGCGCGGGACGCAGACTTCGCTTCGGAATGCTTCGGGATACGAAATAATAACGTGCACTCGCTCCTCCCGCCCGGCGCGGGGGCGGTGGCAACGAGTGCTCTGTACATACGTAAGAACCTACGCACGCTCTCCGACTTCCGAACAGTTGATTGCGCGTTATTGAAAATACTAATGTGTGGCAATGCCGAAGATCAATAACCGCCGCGTAGCGCATAAAATGTGCGAAGTTACGTAGGTAGGTAGCTAACTTGTAGCTACCTACCCAACGCGTGTTCCTTATGAATTTTAACTTTAATAAACTTTTACAATTTCTCAGTAATTGTTAGAAATAGAACATAGTTTCTTAGCAAAAGGTGTTTAATATGTAAAAGCGAGTTTGTTTGTATTAATTTTTTTTCAATATTTAATAAAATATAAAAATGTTACCCCCTTTTTTATAATTTTAATATGATCTATTTCCGATATAGAACATTCCCTTTACGCCTCGTCAGTAAAAAAAAGACCTTATATAAGTCGATGCATCACCTACAACATTCGCGATGTCAGCCCATAACACCGGGTAAACTAGGTACCATGCCAGTGCTTCCCTTCATTTCTTCATTTCAGTGCACGGTGGAGTGTGAACGCAACAATAATATATTTAAATGAAATAATGTAGGTACTTACCACTAATTTTGCGAGACAATTTACCAGAAGGAATACACTTTGAGTAATTTGAAAACTGTATACATTTCCCAATGATATTTGAATATTTTTAGCACACCTGTAAATAGTCAGACGATGTAAATTATTTACGATAAGGATAGATAAAATAAGTTTGTCGATAATTAGGTTATTAAGTCATACAATTTATCGACAAGTTTCGACCGAAAGTTCACGTCCCTTCTTAGGAATGCAGACAGTTGCGCATATTTCCCACGTATCATAACTTCCTGGTGGCACTATACCTATATTCATATTGTTATTCTTGTGAAATATTTTTGGACCAATAAAGAATTTTCTATCTATCTATACATATACTAATATAATATGTACCTACCACATAAGGTCTTTGTGCTGTTGTATTCCTTTGATGAATCCATTGTGCATGTCATCTTCAAGTTCCAACTGCGTCTTATTCATGGCGTTTGTTTCGAAATGTATCTTCAGGTTCCTGAAGTACTTCTGAAGTATTCTGAACATGAACGACATGTATGTATATCAAATTCGTAATTGCCAAGAAGTCCGATGCGCACATGGCGGTCACAATGTGGTACCACAATAAAGTGTTCATTCCCCGTATGAAGTAGGCGGAATAGCTGAGGTCATATTCGGATGGATAATATGTAACTATTGTGCGCCATGGCGTTCCTGAAATGTCATGAACGGATATTCTCATGAGTCATATGTAGTGTAATCCGTGCCTAACGATGCTGGAGGCAAACTTAATTAATTGTGTGTATCTTTCTGTCTTTTCTTGTCTGTTTGTTTCTGTTTCTTTTTGGCCCAATAAATAAAAAAAACTAAAAAACTAAAATAAAATACTAAAATACTAAAAAAACCTACTACTACTAATAATAAATAAATAAAGTCAAGTTTCTACGGCCAGGCCATGCAACGTACCTACTACGTCAATATTAATGAATTTACGAATCCTTTATAACTCAAGAACCACTTTATCGATTTACATACGGTTACTTCTCAAGATGGTTTTAGGCTGTAAATCATAACGCTGCGTCATCGGCGGCCTGAGCTGTGAGCAAAAAGGTGAAACCCTAAACACGCGAGCGAAACAGCGGGCAAACGCCTAGTTATGTTATAAATCTAAATATGTATGACATTGTAAGTAATTAAACTAAATAAACATCAGCATGGCGATTATAAGTTTTTTTACAAGCTTTTTTTTTATTATATGCGTACTTTCGATGATCATCGTCCGAATGCTTGATGTGACCGATTTTAATGCATTAAGAATAGTTTATTATTATATATGATTTATTGTATTAAATATTTTACGCAATCAAATAAAATCAAATATATTAATTTTTTCAGACACAAAATCCATAATAATAAAATAAAAATAAAATAAAAAATCACAGATCTCGTGCATTACACGACCTTCGAGGTACATTGAAAACGAGCTCAACAAAATAAAAAAAAATTACATTTATATACTTATTTTTTATAATTTTCGAAAACACAAACAGCTTAAAAAATGTAAACTAAAATTTAGACAGAAAACGAGATAAGCTTGACATTATGTCTAACTAAAGTAACAAATTAATAAATATCAAATATAAAAATATTATATAGGTTAGGTTAGAAGATCTTCTAACCTAACCAGATTCCTATGGCTTCCTTCCGGCTCTATCATCAGGACGCTGGAAATCATACATATATGACTAGAGTGATTGCGAAGACAAATCCAACGAGCCCAAACACGGTTGATTTATCATGTGTGGTTTAGGATTTCCTATGGCTTCATTCCGGCTCCATCGTCAGGACCCTGGACATCATATATGACAAGAGTACTTGCGAAGACAAATCCAACGAGCCCAAACACGATGGGCTTATCATGTGTAGTTTAGAAGTTCCTATGGCTTCCTTCCGGCTCCATCATCAGAACCCAACTAACAAACTAACAAAGTCACCCGAGAATCTACAGAGCCGTGATTTGATTTTTCAAAATTTATTTCATACATTAGAATATTCCTCCTCGATCTCTACGCTGTTGCACTTCCAAAAGTCACCTCACAGCGAATATGGGAAAAATTTTAGGGACCACCACAGAGCATCAAATACCTACCGCGCGCGCATTTGATGCTCTGTGGGGACCACCTACAGCACGAACCATCATCGATAGAAGAATGTTTTTTTTAATGTAGCTCAAAGTCCAAATCTAAACAGGTTTTTTTATTTTCTCAGTCAGTGCTTCCCTTCATTTCATGTGGTACGTGGAGATTCGTTGCTCCTACGTCCGTATAAGAAATGTTGTGTCTTGTGAATATTAGAAAGTTTTGATTTCATATTGATGATTGAAATTCATAAGAATCACCTGTTATGAAATAATTCACGAATCCATCGGCCGTGGTAAAGAGCATCGTAGCCAGCACCGACGCGCCCAACATGAAGCAATATCTTTGCGCCATCCTGACCTGCTTGCGCAGCTGCAGCTGTTTTATTCTTGGCTTATGATAAATGATACACGACCATTTTAAAAATATCAATATATGAGCGATGCAGAATTGAATTGCATCATACATTTCTCTGGTAGACAAACCCTCGCGAAAAAAAGCCCCAACCTCTGCGGCAATCACCGTCAGGATTACTCCAATATCTATAAATGACCAAATCAAGTAACATATTTTTCCCCACAGAGGAGTTTGCCTTTTTTCATACCAGTAGTCGCCGATACCGCACCAATAGTAGATGAATCTGCAGACGAAATGTACCCAGGTCCCTACACCGTCTGGTATTAATTTCGAGTACATGCTGTCGAATTGAACACTTCAGTATGAATGAAGAATACTCTGAAGGAACACAGTTTATGTAGGCTGTGTAATTGTTAAATTGTTATGGGTGAATCAAATGAATAAGTTATAGATAAAAAGTAGATGCTTAGACTTTTCAATTATTGAAAGGCAATGAATGATGTCTCTGTGAAATTTGTTTCAAATTGTTCAATTTTCTAAATTATTACCCAAATAAAGGAATTGAGAACTTTTATGTAAGACATTTTTCATCGCAGATGCGGTGCAAGGGGTGGGCGACGTGGGCGATCGCCCACGGCCTCGCGGCCCGAGGGGCCTTGCGCCTCGAAAGTTCATGCAGCTTTGATTCATGAAAAACATTCAGCTACTTAGATCTATTAAAAGAGACCCCGAGTAAACATGTCTAGACTTAATCAAAGGCAAACTAAACCTTACTTTAAAGCCTTTATTCCACACAGATGGGAAAGCAGGACAGAGGCAGTGAATATTGCAATAATATAGTGGCTGTATTATTGCGATTCTTGTTGCGATTTGATGATGTTGTTGAATGTATTGAGTATTGGCAAACAAGGGCCTCGCTAAATGTATCTTGCCCACATCAAATTAAGTTCATGCCCCGCCACTGTTTCATCGTTTGCACGAAGGTCTTTGAAAGTTTCATAATATACAATTAGAGTTGAAGATTAAATAATTTCAAGTAACTCAAAGAACTTTAATTGACTTCAAGTTGTTAATTAAAGCGGAATTAGGTAAAAAATAGCATTTAAATGCCAGTTGGATCGCGCATTTTTCGCCGGGCAAAAATACATGAAATACCTCTGGATCTACAGATAATAAAAAACTCATTGGATCATGGATGTAACATGATGAAAGTAAGATTTTGGAAAAAATTTAGTGTGCGTTTCTTTCATTTATTGATTTATTTACTTTATTTTTCCATCGGCCTTCAAGAACAGCATTGTTGTGCCAATTTTAAAAAAAGGTGACAAAAAAGAAGTGGCCAACTACAGGCCCATCTCGTTGTTGACATCAATGTCAAAAATACTAGAGAGGCTGATGAAAACCCGTCTAATTAGTTACCTGGGAATAATACACTCATTGCAGAAAATCAATTTGGCTTCAGGGCAGGAAAGTCAACAGAGGATGCAGTGTGCCTATTGACTGACACAGTATCCGGCCAACTCGATAGATCTAGACCCTCTATTGGTATATTTTTGGACTTGGCGAAGGCTCTTGATACCGTTTCAGTACCAATTCTTTTGCGAAAGATAGAAATAATGGGTATCAGAGGCCTTCAGCTAAAGTGGTTTGAAAGTTACCTGACTAGTCGCACCCAAAGCGTCAGAATAGGTCAGTATACTAGCTGTCCATCAAAGAGAGTATGGAGACCCCCAGGGCAGTGTCCTGGGCCCAGTATTGTTTATTATTTACTTAAACGAACTGTGCAAACTCGAACTTGAGGGCTGCAAAATTATTGCCTATGCTGACGACACGGCGTTGGTCTTCTCGGGAACCACTTGGCAGCAAGCATACGACCGCTCGGAGTTTGGCTTAAGCACAATCAAACAAAACCAATTATATGTGCTACAGTATCACAGAAGCTGGACAGCCGACAAGAGAAAGAGTCATGAAAATGCAAAAAGTGACTAGCGCAGCTGCCCCATGCTGCTCAGACTGTGACTATGTCAGGTGGTTAGCGTGGTCAAAAGTACAACATATCTTGGAGTAATATTAGACAACAAGCTTAACTGGAACAAACACCTTGAAAGCCTTTCTAGACGTGTAAGGAAGCTCATGATTGTCTTTAAAGACCTAAGAAATGTTGCAAGCAAACAATTGCTACGAACCATCTACCAGGCGCTCGGTGAGTCAATTCTGACCTACTGCATAGCGGCATGGGGTGGTGCTGCAAAGACTCACATGCTAATGGCTGAAAGGTCACAAAGAGCTGCACTAAGGGTTCTATTTAAAAAGCCATATCGGTACCATACACGGGATTTGTTAGAAGAAAGTCGTCTTTTGAGTGTAAGGCAGCTGTACATAGCGAAGCTCCTTAAATGGGCGCATGCAATACCGCATACGACAGCTGCTACTGCTCCTCGAACACACAATACACGACAATCAGGCCGGTTAGCAGTACCTGAGACTAAAACTACTTTTGGGCAAAGATTCAGAGCATTTCTCGGTCCCTTCCTGTACAACAAAGTCAGTAATGTACATGAATGCAACATTAGGGTTGTCCGCAAGGCCACTCTTAAGAAGAATGTAGTAGAATGGCTTGGTTCCAAAGACTACGAGGAGACTGAGAATCTGTTCCGCATTTCAGTATAAATTAAAATAAATCTCTTTCACATTTTAGTTCATAAATTCCTATGTATCTATTCCACTGCAGGTATTTATTACATTTATCTTTTATTATTTAATCCTTTATTTCACATTCTTAAAATTTTACATTAATTTTACATATATTATACAAAAAAGTAATAAAAATACACAAAATTAATATAAAAATTAAAAACGGTAATACCGCCGGCGGCGTGAGACAAACCTCCAAGCACGCCGGCGGGTGCAGGCCGTGGCTACGGAGCTCTCCGGGACGACGCGAGGCAAGCTACGAGCGATAGGTGGTGGTACTAGACACGTAGGCCACCACCACCCCCATCCCGGAGAGCTCCGTATCCGCCGGACTGCACGGCGACGTCGTCGCGCTGCTCTCTTAACGTCTTCTTCATCGCGCGCGCGTCGCCTCAAGGGCGTACTGCACCACCGGTAGCGGGGGCCCTAGACGGGACGTGAGGTCCCGATGACCCCAAGTTGGCCGATGGTGGACGTCGCCCTCACCGTAGATGTTGTGGCTCGGCCGACGTCAACGCTCCATGTTCGCCGTCGATGAAATGCACCGGCGGCGTGGAGCTGGGTGGTGGGGCGTGCGTGTGGTGTCCGAGAAGAAAGGCGGCTCTTGTGTTGGACGACCCGGGCGCGGGGAGGCCGGGCGACGCGGCGGTGGGCGGAGGCAGTGCTGCTGCGGGCGAACGGTGGCGGCGGCGGCGGCGTCGAAGTCGAGCGCAGCGGCGGCCGGCCGTGGCTGCAGAGCCTGCTCTCCATCACGCGTGTCGCGTCCCGGGTGGTCTGCAGCCGCTTCTGTCGTCAGGCATGTCGAGCTGGTGAAGTACCATTATTTATTTATATTATTTATATTATTATGCACATCCTCATACAGCCTACATACACATCACATGCACACATACATATACACAAAGCACGTACACAACACACGCACACACCCCACATATCCTCACCCTCAACTCACACACGGCTCACAAACTAGAATAAGTATTCAAATATTTGTATTTTCCAATTTATATAAATTAGATTTAAATAATATCATAAATATATAAGTAGATACCCGAATGTAAACAAAAGTGGCTTGACCAAGCAATGTCGCCTATGAAACAGCCTTAGAGGCAGTTTAGGCGATAGTGTTTAATGAATAGACGATCTCGCGGGCAAATTATTGTTACTATCCTCATGCATTTTTTATGACTATACGATATGCGGCTATTTATATGTGCCTAACTAATAAACACTTTTCGATTTGATTTAGATTTGATTTTGATTTGATTTTGATTTGATTTTGATTTGATTTTGATTTGATTTTGATTTGATTTTGATTTGATTTTGATTTGATTTTGATTTGATTTTGATTTGATTTTGATTTGATTTTGATTTGATTTTGATTTGATTTTGATTTGATTTTGATTGGATTTTGATTTGATTTTGATTTAATTTTGATTTGATTTTGATTTGATTTTGATTTGATTTTGATTTGATTTCGATTTGATTTTGATTTGATTTTGATTTGATTTTGATTTGATTTCGATTTGATTTTGATTCGATTTCGATTCGATTTTGATTTGATTTTGATTTGATTTCGATTTGATTTTGATTCGATTTCGATTCGATTTCGATTCGATTTTGATTCGGATTTGATTTCGATTTGATTTTGATTTTGATTTGATTTTGATTTGATTTTGATTTTGATTTTGATTTGATTTTGATTTGATTTTGATTTGATTTTGATTTGATTTTGATTTGATTTTGATTTTTTATTTTAAATGTAAGAAACTTTTAAAGGCTTAGGCTTTTAGGCCTAATGCGTTCCCTAGCTTACGTCTTATACATACGTGTATGTATTTATGCTAATTCCTTATTTATAACTCTTGTATTTATTCAAACTATTGCTAAATTGGTCGAACTCCGGTTCTTAAATTGTAATGGTAAATTGTATTTATTATATTTAAAGTTCTATTCAGATGAGAATACTACTGCAAGTTGGTCCTCGAGGGAATTGGTTGCATTAGGTCGTGGATTCTGGCTCGCTTAAATCTCTGTAAAAAGTCTGGGTTGCTTATTTTGCCATTCAGTATGCGGTAAACATACGACATGAGGGCTAAATATCTTCTCCATTCTATATAATTAATTGTAGCCCACCATCGCACGTCGCTTTTTCTTAGGCACACTCATCTATACACTCTTGTAGCTTTGCATAAAATACGTTTACCGCTTCATCTACATCCGATGAAGTGTATGACCAGACCGCGCTCAGATAGTGGCGCAATCTAGGAAAATCAGTTTTGTAGAAATTCAATTCCTGGGTATTGTCCTCCTTGTTACTACTTTTTTCTAAGTTGTGCTTCAGTGAGAGCGGAGGAGCTTAGAGCGGAGGATGGTAGAGATCCTGCTTTACCAACTCCTCATCGGCTGCCTCCACAGCTATGTTCTCCTCTGGAAAGTTCGACAGAACCAGATCCAACGTCCTGCCGTATACGTTTGGTACACAATTGTGCTGCTCGAGACCAGAAAAAGATTTCAAACACTCTAATTGGATTTTCACATGTTGCGGCATAGACTGTGTGTTGAAATCGCCTACAATTAAAATATTAGAGAAACTATATCCAACCCTTCTGTTTTTCTGGTAAGTGCTGTCCTCGGTGATGCTGAGGAGGAGCACTCTTCAGCTCATTTAACTCCAGCTTTAACATATGTATCTCCTGAGTACTCTCCTCGAATTTCGTTTCGTGTGTTCTTATTTTCTTGAGAAGTTCATCTTCCTTAATTTTTGCATTCTGCTCGAGTGTCATAATTGTTTCAAGGAGCAACTCTAATAATGATACGGTCTCCGTCCCCGGGGCGGCGGCGTTGGCTTAGCCCGGGTTTGTCTGGCTCGATGACATATTTTTTGTTTTATAACTGCCCTTCGACGCTGCCAGGCCGACGCACTATGGGGCAATTTTGAGCTTCGTTGGCCATTAATCTGTAACTTCGTTATTTCTCGATAGATCTTTATGAAATTTTGTATGTTTAGAGAGGAAGAGTCAAGGTATCAGTTATATAAAGAAAATCAACATGGTTTAATTTATTTATTGAAAAAAAAATTAGAAATTAAAATATTGTCATTATTAATTATTATTACCAAACAATATCTAATTATTCATAACAATTAATTATTACATAATAATTATAAAAGAGAAAAGTTCGACGCATATCACCCAGTTATTAAATGCAATTAAATGAAATATATTGTTTTAAATACAATATTCCTAAACAATGTTACTGCACAGCAAAACTTATCGAACAATTATTAAATAGGTACTTTAAATTTATTTTAAAATAATAACCAGACCTAAGCTACTAATAAAAAATAAGTAAAAATAATATTTTCATAAATTCTTAAATAATATGACATTAATTTTCATTATCCAATAAATCAAAAGCTTTATCGAGTTCCGAGTGTTTCTGAGGGGCTGAGGGGTTTGCTTTCTAATGCTTCTTATAAATGGATCGCATGTGTATAGCAAAGCATTGAATACATCTTCATTGGTTGCTGACCGCGAACATTTTCGAGCATGATGTAATCTGAATTTCTTATAATCTTTCTTTCTGGATTCCTGAGCATCTTCAGACAGTTGCCCAAGAGGCAAGATCGCATGAAATTGTATTATGCTTTCTCCGTGAATAAGAACCTTGTGAACTGAAGCGGGCATGTAGTACCAATTGTATCTTCTTACTTCTTGCTGTGTTTCGGGCGTATTCCCCAAATTTAACTGCATTAATTTTTGTTGTTTGGTAACATTAGTTGATCGATTTTATCAATTTGCAGGAAAAACAATTCATTATGCAACAAAAAAGTGAACTTGCATAAACCAACAATATTATTAAATCTTCGCTATCTTTTCATTTGATTCACAAATGCAAGAAATAGAACGAATTTGTTTGCTATATTTTATTGGCTGATACGAGTATACTAGGTTTCCTATAACATGTTGTGTACTTACTTAACCCAGGCAAATCTTCTTAATTTGTATTGTTCAATAATGTATAACATAGGTAGACCGTAAAATAGTAAATTATTGTCACCCTTGAGACAATACCAACGTGAAAATGAAAAAATTACGTTCGTGGTTACAAAATTCTGATCGTACCCTTGTACACAATCATCGCATTTTAACATAGAAATGCATCGAAATGCACTCTAATTTATATTGCTTCCTAAAGGTGATTAAATTAGCTATGCAATAAGGTATTTACCTCAGCACGGACAATACCTGGAAATAGTTAAAACTTTAGTCAAATATGAAAAAGTTACTTTAAATTATAAGTGTTGTAAATTTTTTTTTATATTAATTAGCGGGCTATACTTTATAAAGAAAATCTTTAAACTAATAAAGACAAAGAATCAGCCTTTTAAATGGTATATCAAATGTTAATGTAAGTTAAGTGATAATTTTTTTATTACAAGTTATTTACTAGGTGTGTGCGCGAGCGCTCTTTACGACATATTAAAATACTAAACTTTAGGGCGGTCTAGAAAATAACGAAACTTGTGAAAAAAAAAATTCTCTCGGGGCATAAAACTTCATTCTATCTATTATATAAAAAAAATATTTCCATACTCTAGGATGATATGAACCAAAAGCATTTTCGGCCAAACCCTTGTATGGGCGGGCCCTATAGTGCGACGCCACATGAAATGAAATGAAATGAAATGATTTATTATAAAAACATGCAAAGCGGTTCAAATATACATTCGTTCTTACACTAGATTTGCATCTGTCACGCAAGAGCCGCTCTTCAGTAAGTCTGTAGGCCTTCATGTGTAAGGCATTTGCGCTCATCTAATTACTATGCTTATAATTTTAAAAATACAATATGATAATACAAGTTAAGACAAATAAATAAATAAATGAATAAGATAATAAAATGTTAGATCTAAATGTTAAATAAATTATGCATTAGTCATTGATGTCGTATATGGTCGTAATAAAATTAGGTAGGTATCATTATGCATGCATTGCACGCATGCACTTTTGATGGATTCACTGTGTGCGCGAGTGAGAAGGTGAGTCGTCTTTACCGCACTTGTTGTAAATTTTATTGGAACTATTTATTTTTAGTTTAGAATTTAAAATTTTTTTTTTGTTTTACTGGCTTCGATGGAACGCCACACGTCCACTTATGCCGAAGGAGACGTCCGCTCGGGACGAGCGACACGAGACTATAACTACAATAGTTACTGGTTACAAGTACAAGTTTGAGTAAGTACCTACAATCAAACAATTTAGTTAGGTACTTCTGCTATGTAATTTTTTAGGTTGCCCTACCCCGTACGGAAGCCTATTGCTAAGCCTAAAGCGTATATCGTCTGTCTGGCCATCCGTCCGTCCGATGGCTGTATCTTTGGAACCGTAATAGCAAAGCCTATTGAAATGTTCACAGAATATGTGTTATTTTGGCGGATATAACAACAACTAATAAAACATTGAAAAAATTAAAAATTAAGGGGGGTCCCCATACTGGAAACGTGTTTTTTCAACTTTTTTTTGTGGTGCGGCTACCTCGGTGTGCGACTCCGACTCGCACTTGGTCGGTTTCTATTGCGAATAGTATTTACTCGTAGATTGTGAGTGTTAAATTTTAGCAATTTTGCATATTTTAAAAATAATTTCAATATGAGCACACCTTACTTATTCGTAAGAGCGCCATCTACCGAAACAAATGTGAATCGTTGGGCGGAAAACCGAAATGAAAAGTGAAGGGGTGAAGCTGAAATCAGAACTCGCCGTCACAGACTCCGTGGCGCAACGGTAGCGCGTCTGACTCCAGATCAGAAGGTTGCGTGTTCAAATCACGTCGGGGTCAGGATATTTTATTTTTATTTCAGAACTAGCTTTTTCCAGCGGCTTCGCACGCGGTAGACTCGTTTTAATAGAAAATCAGATTTAAACGCAAATATGATAATAAACGATCACTGCTCTTATATTCTCTTTTTCTCTCCCTCCCTCCCTTGCTCTCCCTCCCTTCCCCTCCCCCCCCAACCGCATCACAGCAGAACTGCTAACGTCATCTATTACTACCATTCGACACTAAATTCTGTTCATACTATCTTATTTGATACTGCCGAGCCCTAAGGCTATTTAGCGTGATAGTATATAGCCTATAGTGACCCTCAAGAACTACTACCGCATCAAAATCTGTTCAGTGGTTCCGGAGTGTACCTCATACATACATACGTTCCCTTTTACAAGAAGTGGAGATAGAGATTTTTGCATAATCTCAATACAGGATGCATTCATAGAAGCATAGACGTATAAAGTGAGTAACGTCCGTATAATTATTATTATATCTCAATACCCAAAAACAATATATCGTAGACCTTTAAAATCAACCCTTAAGATTTGTGTTATTTTATATGTCTTGTATAAATGTGTTAATATTTTTAAAAACATTTAATGATTGAACCGATAAAGATGCAATTTTCACCAATGGAATCCGTCAATATTTAGGGATGCTGCTATACATATTCCTCTCCAGTCCTTCCAATTTTCTAGAAGGCGCGGTAATCACTGCCTGCATTCGTCGTCGTTCGGCGGAGTGCCATTGTAATAACGTTCGTCGTCTCGTCGGTTGAAGTGCCCAGCCCACTGCCACCGTCTGCCATTTAAAACATTGCATAGGCCGGTTTCTATAGAAAAGTGTAAATAAGGGTTAGGTAGTGTGGGAAAGTAAGACAAAATGCAGACGAAGCGCAAATACACACTCAGCGGAATTTCCGGTCCGATTTTACGGTCTGTGGTAAATTGCATGGGACCAACCAGAGATTTAAAAAGTTTGAAAGCGTTTATTTTTATGGAAACTGACACGGTTGGCTACATCACCTACAACATCCGTGATCTCAGCCCACAACACCGGGTGAACTTGGTGCCACGTCAGTGCTTCCCTTCGGTCGTACCGGTTACACTGAACTGGACGGAAAACACAGACTATTTACATAGCCGTTTCGACCGACCTTTCATTCAGTGCGGTGGTACCAATCCGGGCGGGATTTAAACCCTACCACCTAGTAATAAAAGAAGGGAGTCATATCCCTTAGTCGCCTTTTACGACATACACGGGGAGAGATGCAGTGGGGCTATTCTTTTAAAGTACCGGCCCCACACGGCGTTTGTATTGGACGCGTGAATCGGCACAGAAGCGGGGCTATTCTCTATTACAATTTCTCATGATGCGTCTCACTCGCTCGAACGGGCTTCTCAGTGCGTCTAATACAAAACTTAAAATTATGTCAAGAATTCGATTTTCAACCGAATGTATGCACAGTTACGATCGCTTCTTCGGGGATGTCGATAAATTTAATGATAATACGTACTTACGTATTACGTATTCCTAAAAGGCGTGACTGCAAAATAGTCTATGGATGACAGAAATAGGTAGACAAAGTGTACTCACAGACAGAAACACACACACACTCTCTCACACACATATGCACTTTTCATATTTAATTTTTTTTATCTAGGTAGGTATGATTTATAATGTATTTGATTTTTTCTTGACCTTTTAGTTTTTTATCAACTATTCAATTTCTATAGTGTGACTTTCTCAAATTTATTTATATTTTTAAATTTTTTTATTCTTAAATATTTCATAAATTAGTTTCTTTCACGAGGTAAGTATATGATTTATGAGCTGTTATGTAATATATTTAAATTGCAGGAATTATTGTTTAGGCTATACACTTGTGCCGCACTGCAAAGGTGTGGAACGGGCTCCCAGGGAATATCTTTCCCTAATCCTACAATCCACTTGTTTTCAAATCGCGGGATCATGGCCTTTCCCCACTTTCCCCGGCGACATTAGTCCACCTCCAAGCCGGACTGGCACCTCCTCGGCGGTGAAATTGGCTGCGCCTGAGTCTTCGACCTCGGGAATAACCACCCAGTTCGGAAGCAATAAAAAAATACACTTATTATAATTTATGTAATTTTTTTTAAACATTGTATGGTGGTATAAGTTGTTGAATTTCAGTGTTAAATGAAATAAATAAATAATCCCTTATATATCTATTATTTAGCTCCGGCCGGAGAGTTCCGTCCGGCAATTCCGCTGAGTGTGCACGAAGTGAAGCGCCTGGTGGGCGTTCGGCAAACCAGGCTAATAGGTTATGCAACAATCAACCTTCATTTTATCTTCTGTCATCTATGTATCTATCAAAGTAAAACCATCGTGTAAAACGCAGTCAACTATAATTGCATGTTCATGTATTTCATTCTGAATGCATGACATTAGCAAATAAGTACTACGTGTTTGTCTTTTGATGCATACCTACCTACATATATACTTATTATTATATACTTGAATACCTACATAAATAATACATGAATGGAACGCATCCATACCCATCCCTAGAATAGTATAAGGGGACATCCATAATTAATCACGTAAGCAAAAAAAAAAGGGGGGGGGGGGGTCTGTCAAAATCTCACCAAATTTCACTAGGGGGAGAGGGGGGGTCTACAACAAACTCACGTCATCTTTTTTTAATTTTTTTTATTATTTATTTATTTTAACACTTAACAGCTCGAGCTGGAGTGTGTTTAGTTTTTGAGAGACCGCGACGTTCTTTGGAGCTCGTTTCGTACCATTTCGACCGAACCGTGTGGTCACACGTCGGGCTCAGGAGCTACTGTGAGCCATCGACGACAGGCTACAGTGGCTGGATGAGGAGGAGGTGGACTTCCCAAGAGACACTATTGCTTCAATGGATATGGACATCTTGTGTCCTATCATAACGATTGAAGAGGCTAATGAATGCCCATGGCGGGAATAATAGTATTCTAAGTGCACCTGAAACGCTGCGCCATTTTTTTGTAAGATCCAACGTCTGCCGTCTGCGTGTATATGTATGTATGTGTGTATGCATATATATATATATATATATATATGTATGTATGTGCATGTGTATATGCATATGCGTATGTATGTATGTATGTATGTATTGTGTGCACCTAGTTCACCAATGTTGTAGGTGACGTAGCCAACCAGTCATGTTTCATAAAAATATGTTTATTTATTTATTTGTTAGAAAACAGACAGCCTAATCATCACACACAGATAAAACATAAGTTTGGCCATATTTTGTTTCCCTGGTTAGATGTTGTAAGTAGTATGGGATTTGACACGTTTCATTCACCTGATCCATCCTCCGTGATGTCAGCTCATAACACCTTGGTCACAGATTACTTAATAGCCTTGGTGAACTAGGTGCCATGTCAGTGTATACCTTTGGCCGTGTCTCAAAAGAGTTAAAAACTGTTGTAAAAAACATTGAACTGAACTAAAATAAACAACTAAGTACTTAGAACTAAAAATAAAAATAATTAAATAATCGAGTTTAAGGCGGTACAAAAGTATTTTAGATCTAATTAGTTATTTTTTAAAGTTCCAAGTTTCCAAATTCCGAATTCCACCGAACTACTGAACCGATTTTGATGAAACTTGCACTGTTTCCTAAGTTGAAGTAAATGTAAGAATGGTCTCAATACGATTAATAGTTTCGTAGAAATGCGTGGACAAACATACATACAAACATACATACACCTATACAATTTTGTATATTTGGTATTTGTAAGGTTGCATTTACAACAACGAATTCAAATTAATTTCGTATCTTTAAAAAAAAAACTTCGAATCGGTGTGACCTTCAAATGGCGTATGTTCGCATAACGACATTCTTGGTTGACTAACCACGTATGGCTTATTTTCGGCCAGCTGACACACGGGGATGTAGCTCAGTGGTAGAGCGTTCGCTTTGCATGTGAAAGGCCCCGGGTTCAATCCCCGGCATCTCCAGTTTTTTTTATATTCGTAATTTTTTACTTTATTTATTTTACGGACTTTTATTATTATGATTTGATCCCTAACACAACCTATTTCATTTTCAACCTATTGCCAATATGAGGCATTGGCATTGGTGGAATTCGTCTCGGTAGTCCCGCGTGCCATGAAGTAGATTTTTAAACTAATAGGAATTTAAAGTTCAGTGTAGCCGACATGAAATGAATGGACGCACATGACATGGCACCTAGTTCACCCGATATTATACGCTATATCACGGATATATCACGGATGTTGTCAGCCAACCGTGTCAGTTTCCCATAAAAATAAATCGATACCTACTGCCCAACACACTACCAAAACTATAGTGGCAGGTAATTTTGTTTTCGATCGATTGGAATTTCTCAATTCTAACATGCTGGAGATACCGCTACGCCATATGGTGCGCAACGAGGCAAATCGCCGACGCACCAAATTAGTCAATATTGGACACCGCATGGCCAATCTGAAGTGTCTACCCGGTGGTGTTGGGTTGCAGCTTGGCAACTCAGTGCGATGCGGATCTAATTGCCACACATGACCTTAAATTTGACGTCATACAGTTTAATACATGTCCACCATAGTCAAAATTAGCAAATTACATACTTCAGTAATAACCAGTCTCGCTTCCTCTAATGCAGTCACCAAAATTGAAAAAAAAATTCACTTCAGTATAAATACTGCAAATGTTTCGGATTGCTTTTCAATTCTCTATCAATCATCAACACAATGGCTTGCAAATTGATCTATTCTTTGGGCCTGGTGGTGCTCGCGTGTTACATTAACTTTTCTGGAGCTGTTCCAACTGCTGACGTCATGAAGCACGTGTCCATCGGCTTTGGGAAGGCCTTCGAGGAGTGCACTATTAAAGTAATTATATTTTTATACCGTTGTGATCTTTTCTGTGATACTGATAACTGAAAATAACGTTTATTGTCGAGATTCTTTGTGTCGCAATGCAGAGGTGTGTAGAGTGTGATACGGGGGAATATCTTTGCGAATTTTTACAAATCTTTGGTAATACATGCATATTCCTGGAGTCCTGGAGTCCTTAGAATTTCTGAGACTGACAACCTCGAGCTCAGACACCCAATCTGGTAAAAAAAATCAAATAGTACCAGTCACAGCACAGACCATTTAGGCCTACCTAGTGTCGATTACGCATGCACATTCTGTGCGAATATTTAAAACATTTCAATATATTCACAGGCTGGCGTGACGAACGAGATCATGGAGGAGTGGAACCACTTCTGGTCCGACGACTTCGAATTGAAACACCGCGAGATCGGCTGCCTCATCCAGTGCATGAGCGAGAAGCACGACCTTCTCGACTCCGACGCCAGGATGCACCACCAAAATATGGACGACTTCATCAGGTCTTTCCCGCAAGGTATGCTCCTTTTTTTCTTAATCTTCTTCTTATTTGGGAAGGCCTCCACCAGGATGATGGTCTGAACTTGGGTGGCAATCACGCTAGTCTAGCGTATTTCTGCCAGTGTCTAGGTCTCTGAGTGTTCCACGATATTGTTTTAATTTTGGAAATGTTGCGAAAAATTTAGACTTTTAGAAAAGAAATTAACTACACATAATGACAAGGACCAATGCATAGATTCTAACTATACAAGTGTATAGTACATATTTTTACATAGGAGCAATAAGACGTATATTTGTGACTTAGCAACTGTTATTAAATAACTAACTTACAGCTTAATCTTATTTCTTATAATAAATAAGAAGACGATTCTAAAGGAGAGGAAACTTTTATCTCAAACTAGGAGCTAATGATTATTGGTAGGTAATGGAATAACATAAGAGAGGAGGGAGTCATATAGCGGACACGGGTATTTATATAAGGGCAGGAAATGAATATGTTGTTCAGATTACCTTCCTCTAACCCAAAATCGCACATTTAGTTAGATGAATCCAGTATTCCGAATTTTGCCAAGTGGATGGACTGTAATAAAGTAATGACCAAGCCTGAGTCGACAGATAATGGAGGAGGCAGAATTCGATATTTTTTGCCGGTGTGCAACTAGGGCGAATCCGGGGAAACCCGGACGGGTGGTAGCCCTAAATACTTCACTTGAAAATGATATTATTGCCTGACAGCAGAAATCAGGAAGTGTTACAGCCAGCAAACCAGCGGGCTATTCTCTAATTTCTCTTGAACCGACTCACTCGCTTTAACGGGCTTCTCAATGTGTCTAGTGAGACAGAGTTACGGCTATCGCTACTATTGCGATAATCGCTAATATAGAATAGGCAGGCTGGAGAATTGGAGGAATATTGGAGATGCGCGCGTTGAGGAGTATGTGTGGAGTTACAATGAAAGATAGATGAGAAATAGTGTAGTGCGAGAGCGCTGTGGGTTGAAAGAAGATATAGTGACAAGGATTGAGAAAGGGATGCTTCGGTGGTTCGGTCATGGTGGAAGAATGGATGATAGGAGACTAACGAAAGAAATTCATGAAGCAAATGCGAGTGGAAGAGTCGGGAAGGGTCGCCCTAGACGCACGTACCTGGACCAGATCGGGCATGTGCTCAAAAAGGGGCAAGTGCTTAGTACCCTTAACCGACGAGCATGCATGAAGAACATTATGGGAGTGGAAGAGGCGGCAGAGGTGTGTCAGGATCGTGGCACGTGGAGATCCGTTGTCTCTGCCTACCCCACCGGGAAACAGGCGTGACGCTATGTATGTATGTATGTATTGGAGATGCTTAGCAGTGGACACATACACGCTGACTGACTGACAGCTAACGATGTCAGATTACATTTATAAAACCTTCATGCCACCATGCATCCATCGCTCAACGGATTGATAGTCATAAAGAGCAATCACACGAGCATGCTTATGTTACTTCCACAGGCGAAGTCCTCGCTAAGCGTATGGTCGAGATCATCCACTCCTGCGAGAAGGAACACGACGCCATTCCTGACAACTGTGATCGCATCCTCCAAGTCAGCAAGTGTTTCAAGGTCACCTGCAAGAAGGAGGGGATCGCTCCTACTCTGGAGATGCTGGTGGCTGCTGTCCAGATGGAGTAGATCCTCAGGCTCTTGTCAGGGTTGGCTTGAAAACATAATTTGATGGTTAAACATGTAAAATTTTTGAAGTAGTCAACAAAAGTTAAATGCATTGACTATGGTTAAAAAATGCGATTCCATCATTACGAGCTGCTCCATGTTTCAGATGCCGTGAACATCTGTAGGTACCTTTCCTTGCCTAACTAGTGGTCGATTTCACAACCTCTGGGTAAGCCGCCTTTAACAGTTATCTGTCGGTTTTAGTTACATTAATCACTGTAGCCAAAAGTGGTGAAATCGGCCTGGATCGGTAGTGCAGCACTGAATGAAGGCCGGTTGAAATGATTGTGAAAGTAACTCAGTGTAGCCTTCACAACTAAAGAGAAGCACTGGAAGTTTAGTTCCGACAGTTTAATGATTAAAACATGTTTAAAATGAAGATTATGTTTTTGGTCAACTCTGATCCTTGGTTCTTGCATCTTGTTGTGAGAGCATATTGATTCAGTGTAGAAAATGTCGAGTCAGATTTTTGAAAGTGATTTTTTAACATCAGATGTATTTTGATACTGTACAATCAACTCTTCTTCTGTGACGGTTTTGAATACTCGGACAAAAGGCATAATTTGATTTTGACGATTTTGAAAGATCATAGAGCAAAAGTTGACCACATGCAATGTACCGCTGCTGTAATAAGTATACCTAATAATATAAATTATTTTCATTGACACACTTGAGTTTCATTTACTGGGAACAAACAAGGCATGTCTTAAACGGTTTATTTCATTATTTCCCATACATTCAGTGAAATGAGATATTATTTCTAGCTCTAAAAACATACGGAGTTCGTCCACAATTATATTATATTTCTTTCTGTGAAAAAAAACATAACCAGTACAAGAAAATATAAAGAAAATGTGTTTGCTGAAATGATTTAGGTTTCCCAAAGATGCTACAAGGGAACTCATGCTATAAGTAACTCAAACACATTTAATAAAACACTTCCAACAACATTTACAACATAGCTATAGCCGAATGCTAGTGTATAAAGACACAGATTATACATTTTTATCTTCAATTACGAGTATGAATCACTCCTTCAAGTTGAGGTATAATTTTTCCATTTTTTAGGGTTCAGTGGTAAACATGTTGATGAATTTATATTAATTTTGTCTGCTGACGTTCGTGGCATAAGTTGGTACGGTACCTTTAGAAAGATACAATCCAGTTGTAGAGTGTCGTCTCTACCGGTCGAACTTCCACGTCTATGTGCGACAGAGACAACGCTCTACAACCGGATCTCTCGGTCTCTTTCTAAAGCTCGATGTTCATTATTTACTGGCGGGTAATGTACTTAATTTCATTGTTTAGTAGAATATCTAGATTTTTTAATAGAAATCTGCTTGTATTTTTCGTTGCAGATTTTCATGAGTTTGCCTCATAGAATTAAAAGAGGTTGCATATTGAATGAGCCCCAAGGCACAGAAGAGATATAAGAAACAATTTCACACTTGAGTGGGTTTTACCACTGAGCTCCGTGGTTTTTAATGCATTTCGATTTATAACTTTACTCACTGTTGTTTATTGTTTATTGTTTTTTGATCATTCATATTTCAGTAATACTGTACTCGAACTTGTCACAATTTTATTCTAACCGGTCCTATAATGAACATTATTTTAGATTTCAGAATACTTTTGCTTTCAGATAGCGAAATAAAATAACGTAACGCATTTACACAAATAAAAGGTAATACCGATCATCCTAATTCGATTAAACTTAGTACAAGCACATTTAACTATACGAGACACAGGATAGGCTAAATAAAATTCAGTTCTGGTTACGCCAAGATGTGGCTCTCATACAAACCGAATTGTTCCGCGCGCCCAAAATACAGGTACGGTAGCGGACTTACTTACTTAACTTTCTTATTTTTAAATACGAATTTCACGCGAGCGAAGCCGCGTGTATCTTAGTATATCCGCAGTATCTTATAAAAGCTAAAATACACATGTAGAGCCTTATGAATTACTTATGAAATGCTATATTTTTTCACACATGGAAATGAATACACAGAAACGACATAGCCTTAAGCATGCAGCATGCATACATAAGGCATCTCTATCACACTGTTACCAACCCTTTTGGGGGCATGTAGCCCGCTTACAAGACCGGTCGATGATGGAATATTGCATCTATCTTCACGCGGGATTAAGACGGCCGATGATCGCTGTTCTGTGAATAATACGACCGTCGTCGAGCTAGACTTCGAGAGATCAGAGACCCCAAATTGTACTTAGGTAGGGCTGCTTATCTGTCGAATTCCATCGTCAATCAATCAGATTTATTTCAGGATTCGTATCTTGCATATGCATAGGCCTTCTCATCCATCCACTCGCACCTACCTTTTTAGCTCTGTCCACCTAGTCGCGGGGGGCTTCCCACGCTGCGTTTGCTTGTACGTGACCTCCATTCGAGCACCCGTCTACCCCATCGGTTATCGGGTCTGCGACGTTTAATCCCAATCCAATGCCACTTCAGTTTGATAATACCTACTAATGGTCTTAGAAATGTCGACTAGGTTGGTTCTAGGTCGTATTTCCTCGTTACGGATTTTATCGATCAAAGGAATGCTGAGCTCTTTCCAGAGGTCGACTTGGGAGAAGCCTATATCCAGCAGTGTACCGATACGAACTATTGATGATCTTGTATGTTCTGCTCGACTTCAAGTGTTGAGTCATTATCTCCTTGGTTTTCATACAAAATTTTGTCAAATAGCCTTTTTTTGTAGCAGTATTAGCAGATGACGTACACGCACAGTCCACCTGGTTCTAAACGCGAATCTCCTTCTCAAACACACAGTATGTTTACAAAATGAAAGAGTAGCGACTAAAAATTATAACTTGTGCAACATAATACCTACAAATTCAGTTCTATCCTAACATTAACTGCAACATGCAATTCCGATGCATGCGTATAAAGCCCCATAGTCAATGCTAACCTCGTTTAGTCGCAATGTCTTGGAGCGGCAAAATGTTCTTGCTCGTTTTTGTGCTATGTTCGCTTCTGGCGGCTGTGGAGCCAACCGCTGAGGTCATGAAGGACGTCACTCTGGGATTTGGAGAGGCGCTGAAGCATTGCAGAGTAGAGGTAGGTAAAATAGGAAGATCTAAAAACACGATGTAGTTTAATACTTCATTAAAGAAATTCACAAATTTCATTCAAGATTTTACTAAGAATAGAGTAGAATAGAATAGAGCAGAACAGAGCAGAGCAGAACAGAACAGAGCACAGCAGAGCAGAGCAGAGCAGAGCAAAGCAGATCAGAGTAGTGTAGACTAGTAGAGTAGGCATTGAATTGAATTGAACAGAAATTCTTTATTGCACACCATTAAATCAGAAACATACAGAAGAACAATAGAAATAAGCAAGAATACAGAGAGGAACAAAAAGAACAATTTACGCCCAAAGCCTTATAGTAGTGATAATTTCTTCCAGACCTTTGGATGCTTTGGAACTACATTTGTATGTGTCATACATACTACAGCTTTATTCGTGCTGGCTATGATATGATTTGCAGAGCCAACTGACTGAGGACAAGATGGAGGAGTTCTTCCATATTTGGCGCGACGACTTTGTGTTCAAGGACCGCGAGCTCGGCTGCGCCATCTTCTGCATGAGCAAATACTTCAACCTCTTGAACAGCGAACATCGCATGCACCATGAGAACACAGACGAATTCATCAAGGGCTTCCCTGATGGTATCATTTTTAGGTTTCCGTATCCGTACGGAAGTCTGTTACTAAGCCTTCGCCGTGTCTGTCTGTCTATCTGTCTGTCCGAGGGTTGTATCTTTTGAACTGTAATAGGTATAGCCTGTTAAAATGAAGGGAAGCACTGCCATGGCACCTAGTTCACCAAGGTGTTATGGGCTGACATCACGGATGTTGCAGGTGATATAGCCAACCGTGTCAGTTTCGTTAAAAAAACTGTTTACACCATCAAGGCATGTTTTGTTTATATTTATTGTATTGGGATATAGGGTGTAACACATACATACTTTATTATCTTCCCATATGTTCTCATGTCTTGACATGCAGTGAATGGGTTTCAGGAGAGAAGCTGGCCAAGCGAATGGTAGAGGTGATCCACACGTGCGAGAAAAAATTCAACGATGAAGAGGATCATTGCTGGCGCATTCTCCACGTCGCTGAGTGCTTCAAGATCCAGATCAAAGCTGATGGTATCGCACCCGACATTGAAATGCTTTTGGCAGAGTTCATTATGGAAGCCGATGTCTAAACTGGCAGGTTCAGATTTTGATAAGTTTTGCTATGTACGATTGTATTAGAATAGAAAATAAACTCTTTACACGCATAGGTTGAACTATTATATCTATGTTGACGAGAAGAAATTATTTTATTATTGCTGTTAAGTTTTCCAAAAAATAAATAAATAAGTGAGTAGGTATGATATTGAGTGACTTCTCCCGAAAGTCTGTACCGTAATTGTACCGACTGATTGTACTGTTGCCTTTCTGATGAATAAAATTAATGATCTAACAAAACGTTGAATTTATTTTTGCTAAAAGATTCGAGTATGCATGAAGAATAGGTATTATGTGCGAGTGGAAGAGGCGGCAGATGTGTGTCGGATCGTGGCACGTGGAGATTCGCTGTCTCTGCCTACCCCACCGGGAAACAGGCGTGACGCTATGTATGTCTGTATGTATTCGATGGATGTCTTACTTAATTATTAAAAGATTTCATAGTGTTCTATTACATATTTGGTTTGCTATAGGGGAATAATAATTATTAGATGAGCATCATGAGACGAATACTCCGAATAAATATTTTTTCGAAAGTGCTGCCATCTGCAATCGTATTAGTCTACTAATTGGTGTTTACGCGTAGATTCATTTCAAGCAGTTCGTGCATACCACTAAAGATGGCGCTTTTATCATGAATCATGGCCTACCTAAATGTTTCCAACGTCATGTACTAGCTTTTGCCCGCGGCTTACTCGCGTGAAATTCGTATCTAACAAGAAGAAAGAAAGTAAGTAAGCCCGCTACCGTAACTTTATTTCGGCGCCCGGAACAACTCGGTTTGTATGAGAGCCACATCTTAGCGTATGAAAGGAACCCTATCCTGTGTCTCGTATAGTTAAAATTCGGATGATCGGTTTAAGAGTTATGAAGGAACATACATACAGAAAATATTTTAGAAATGCGATGTAAAACCAACATTTTTAGTGGTCATCTTAAACAAAAGAAAAAAGCGAATAAAAACTATTTTGACCCCGACGTGATTTGAACACGCAACCTTCTGATCTGGAGTCAGACGCGCTACCGTTGCGCCACGGAGTCGATGACGGTCTCGTACTATATAGGTATCATGTTTTTACTAAGTTTGCACATGCGTAGTGAGGTGCGACCTTGAATGTGATTGGTCGTCAGTTGGAACTTGGAACTGTCACCGTCGAGTGTATTTTTTTAGGTCGACATGGTTCCAACAGTGGCTAGTTTTTATAGATTCTTGAAAATAAAAAAATTTACATCTAATTTTTTATGGCGACATGTGGCATCGTTTCACCTACAAGTATGTAGGTCTATCCATATCCATGGGGATCGGTAGGTATTTAGATTTATTGCTCCAATTTACTTGGGGAGATCCATGAGAGGTCCACGACCCACGTTATGGTTTCAAGGACTCGGGATACAACATATTACATATTGTAAATAATAATATTGTATATTTTTTATCTCAGTGGGAGCACTGCACATAATAACATTACAAGGTATTAAGTACGTACATATGGGTAACGTTTAATTTAGTTTCCATTAATTCGTTATAATGAGTGGCGGCGTATTTACAATGCTGGTAACACAGATGTACTAGTTAAACCTCGAGTTAAACGTCAGAATAGCGTGGCAGGTGAGGATTAACTCTCCTGTACGCCAGGTCACGACTTCGTAAACCGAACGGATACAAATAACGATTAAATACCTATGCTATATCTAGCTAAGTTAAGTATAGTGGTTTCAAGTTTAGCTAGATTTTAACGGCAGGCTCCCTTATTTAGGGTAAATTGATTGATTCAGGAGACACACCTCTTGGCTGGTTGGTCTTTTCAAAAGCCAAGTACGGTTACTATGTACATAGTTCAAAGTACAAAGGTTCACATAATTAAAATCGTACCTACATACGTGTTGAATATTAACAGTTTTTAATATAAAACCTATTACTACAAGACGTAAGATTCTCGTAAAGCCTTATAGACATTTTTATGTTTATTGGTACAAGGGAAAGAGCATAGGTGTAATTATTATAAATTTTAATTTATTTCGTTTTCTACCGTAGTTCCCAGCGCAATCAATGTTCAACATATCGCCCTACACCTTGCTCATGGGTTTCATACACTATGTTGTCTGCATTTTGTCAGCATATCTGGATGAAAAGAAAAATATATACAGAATGTTTCAGGATAGGGTTTCGTAACTTCAGGGTTTGAAAGGGGTCCATATGTAAAGACGAAAGCTCTGAAACTTTTTCCCAGATTCGGTCATTTTATAGTACTTTTTGGTGAAAATAGTTTCATCGAGATTTGGTGGACGGTTAACGTCCGCTTTTATAAAATAAAAATAAAATGACTAACTTGCATGCTTAACTAGTAGAATTGAACTGCATGTAGGTAAATTCCAAACACTTAAATTTATATGAAATCAAAAGAAAAAAGAGGACTGGACTAGGACATTGCACTCCCTAGACCTAGACAACACTATTGCCAAACTGTCCATCGAGTTTTTATTAGAATTTGCAATTTTAGTATAAAAAAATAAATACGGAATTTCGAATCGAGTGATAAGAACGTTTTTCTTCTAATAATGAGTACTTTCTATTCCTGAAGTTTTTCAAGCCTATCCTGAAACAACCTGTAGAAAGGACATCCAATAGTGGAACACGTGAAAAATAATTATGAGTGCGTGACACAAGGACGAAATTACAAAATATACTCACACACTCTGTCACGAAGCCAATTAAATACCTATACACAGACCGATAAACAAATTATAGAAAATGTTTATAGGTCGATTCATAGCACGTTTCTTGTATGGAACCCTCCTTAATTTTTTACTTTTTGCTTTTTTTTTGCCACCTATTACGGTTCAAACGATACAGCTCTAGAACTGAAGGACATACAGACAGGCAGAAGGCGTAGGCTTAGTAATAGGCTTCCGTACGGATACGAAACCATAAACATTAAAAATAATAGTGTAGGTAGGTAGGTAAACCATCTGACGATGACTGCTTAGTTAGAGCATAGAAAAGGCGGCGGTCGCCGATAGTAAAATTATGAAACTAAAAACTAATTTCTTTAAATACTTTTCTGTAGAAACTAACGATTCTATGTTGACATCTCGTCTGTACCCCGTCATAGGCAAGATGGCGTCCACGTGAAACAAAATGGCGGTGCAGTGCCGCGTCGGGATAATGACTGGGTCGGTTCGTCACTCAGAGGAACAGACAAATTGCTATTTGCACGGAGATATACGAATGAAAAAAGTTAAATTAGAAATTTAAAAAACTTCCGACCCTTAACAAGACAAAAATCATTTCCGTTTACTTACTTAAAGGAGTCCGCGCAGCTTGAGTTTTTACATTTTATTTACTTCTAGCGGTCCCCCGTAAGGGTTGGGGGTTTTTAAAATGTCTAATTTAACTATTATTTCAAGCTTTTTTAAAAATAAAAAACCATGCAAATCCGCCCACTTTTAAGATCAACCATCCCGATTAAACCTCCTTTCTAATAAAAAAAAAACCACATCAAATCGGTCCATCCGTTTGGGAGCTACGATGCCACAGCAGACACACCCATAGACACACCCTCACACCCTTACACACACACCCACCCTTACATACACACAAAACTTATAACACCCCTCTTTTTTCGTCGGGGATTAAAAATTAACATCCTTCAGGTTACATCTAATTTGGTCTGGCATCTTTTTTAATTTTTTTTTATTTTACTTATGGAAACTGACACGGTTGGCTACATCTACAACATCCGTGACGTCAGCCCATAACACCGGGTGAGCTTGGTGCCACGTCAGTGCTTCCCTTCGGTCCCCTTCGGTTGTGATGGAAAACACAAACTATTTACATAGTCGTTTCGATCGACCTTTCATTCAGTGCGGTGGTATCAACCCGGGCGGGTTAAACCCTACCACCTAGTAATATAAGAAGGGAGTTATATCGCTTAGTCGCCTTTTACGACATACACGTGGAGAGATGCAGTGGGGCTATTCTTTTAAAGTGCCGGCCCCACACGGTACAAAATCCTTTGAGTAAATAAATAATCATCGGAATTAGGAACTCTGGGTGTAGGTAGAGGTACCCGCGAACCTTGAAAAGTATTTTTAACTTAGGTAGATATTAATATGATAATTACGAGCGGCTCACGGCTAAGGGATTTTAATAGCCTTTTCCCAAGCGACATTAGTCTACCTCCAAAACAGACTGGCACCTCTTCGGGGGTGAAAATGGCTACCCCTGCTGAGGCGTTGACCTCGGGTACAGCCACCCAGTTCGGAAACAATAAAAACAAATATGTTTTTTTTTTATGGAAACTGACACGGTTGGCTACATCACCTACAACGTCCGTGATGTCAGCCCATAACACCGGGTGAACTAGGTGCCATGTCAGCGCTTCCCCCTTAGATCGTGCCGGCTACACTGAACTGGTTGGAAAACACAAACTATTTACATAGCCGTTTCAACCGACGTTTCATTCAGTGCGGGGGTACCAACCCGGGCGGGTTAAACCCTACCACCAAGTAAGATTAGGAGGGAAGGGACCTACAGTTTTATATGTTGCACAGTAACTTGTTTTTTATTTAATCTGGAATGGGTGGCTGCGTCAGAGGGGCCAAAGAGCTTCCTCCGATCAGCCAATGTCATCTGCAGGAAATTAGGTGCCATACCGGCGACATCCCTTTGGTTCGATTGCTGGCTATATTAGACTAGAATGGACACAGCCTAGGCTGCTATGCGGCCATCTTACATCCAGTGCGGTGGTCTCAACCCAGTCAGCTACGGAAAGTAGGCATGTAAACGAACTTGGGTGGGTACGCTGAGGACCTATCGTGCAGTCGACTGAGCCAAAATCACCTCTCCTCGCGACGCGAAACTACGCTCAGCGAGGTGCCATGACAGCAGATTTTTCTTTATTGAAAGCGCGACATATGGCGCCTATTCATCGATAAGGTGTCTAACGACGCCCATGGATATTGGGTCGTATGCGCGCGTTGCGAATGCCATGCCGGCCTGGTACTGTGTGGGGTCGGTACTTAATAAGAATAGTCCCACTGCATCTCTCCCCGTGCATGTCGTAAAAGGCGACTAAGGGATAAGCGGCCTGCAGACACCCCGGTCGACTTGTGGCTTCCATGGAAGACATAGGCTGGCTGGGGTAGCTGGAGACTGGCGGGGTTATGCACGAAGGTCCCCAACCAAGCGGGATTAGTTTGCAGGCCTAGAGCCAACCCCAAACCAAAACAACAACTACAACATGCCGGCCTGACAGATGAAGGACCACTCGTGTGAATTGGTATAACTAGTTTTCTCAGAACGGTGCGTGAGACCGGAAGTTAGGTTTGCAGTGAAATTGACTCAGGTTTTTTTTTCGTGAAGAAATGTGGATTTAATCGTCTCGATAATCGTCGCGAGCTTCGAAGTCGATTTTAGCGATGAGAGAGTTAATCGATTGTGGTGGACATCAGAGTCTCAAAAAACGAATTTATTTGGTGAGTTTTTAGAGATGCTAATTGGATCATTAACGAGATCATTAGTGATTAGAGAAACGTTTATTAACTGAAACTCAAGAAATTATTTGATTTGGCAAAAATGTATTCTTATCCTTATCCTTCCTTATCCTTTTACCTTTAATAAAATCCATCGTCTGCTTTCTGTATGTGTGTCTGTCTGTCCGCTTATAACTCGAGAACCACTGAACCGATTTTAATAAAAAAAAATTCTACGGATAGCTTGATTCTTCCCATCAACTATAGGCTACTTACTATAACGCTAAATGAGCTTATGCTTATGAGGTTAGCAGTGAAGTGAAATATGAGAGCGGGTGGAGCCGCGGGCACATTCTACATAAGGTAATCTTTTATTTTGCATAAATTCGGTAGGTATTTGCAATTACATAATTTCATTACTTTATCATTTTAGAAATTCAGGTTTAGTTTATAATTATTTTTATTTATTATTTGTAAATGAACGTTATTACTTACTATAAACTGTAAGAATAAAAGCTAATAATGTTTTTTTAAATTACACTTAATTTGAAAACTGACAAAGCTCTACAGGTCGTTTTTCATTACAGAGCCGAATGTGCAGTACGTGACCGATCGCGAATTTTAATTCATATGTAATTAAGTTGGTTAAATGTAACTTAAACTGTTCCGTCTTCAGGAATCTCGTTAAGGAAGAGTTTGAAAGTTTTTCATGCTGTAATTAGAGAGAAATTGTTTACCGTTTTGGCAACCGGACAAGGCAGAACATTTTGGAAGTTTTATCAACAACGCTTCGCTGGACAATATTGTTTTTGTTTCAATTCATTTATAAGGCCAAGTTAATCTTGATTGCAAAAGGACGTATTACTAAATTACTAAACCATTATTTCTACTTTACGTTTTATTTATTAATTACTAAACGTACGTAATGGTTCCAAAAGCTTCTTACATAAACTCTGGAATGGCAAAACCATTATATATATTTTAATGGAAACTGACATGTTGGCTACATCACCTACAACACCCGTGATGTCAGCCCATAACACCGGGTGAACTAGGTGCCATGTCAGTGCTTCCCTTCATTTCATGTCGGCTGTACACTGAGCTGGACGGAAAACACGAACTATTTACATAGACTTTTCGTCCGACGTTTCGTTCAGTGCGGTGGTACCAACCCGGCCGGAATAAACCCTACCACCTAGTAAGGTAAGGGAGGGACCTACCACGAATCCGAACCACGGTCGGCCTCCAACGGTCGAGTGCTCACCCATCCAAGTACTGACCGTCGACCGACCGCACCACTGAGCCACCGAGGATAATATATATTTTTCTTACATCATATATGCTTTTCTCGAATTAAGACAATCTTGCCCCTATAAATACAACCACACACACACGCACACATACAGCCCATAAGCCAATAATACAATATTTTTAGAGCATTATAATTTATAATACTAAAATTTACTACAGGAATTTAGTACTTAATTTAGAATTTAGGAAGTTTTTACTTTCTTTTATATAAACTATGGTTGGCTACATCACTTACATACAACAGTCGTGATATCAGCCCATAACACCTTGGTGAACTAGGTGCCAGTGATTTCCATTGGTCGTGCCGGCTACACTGAACTGGAGGGAAATCATGAATTACTTCGACCGGCCTTTCATTCAGTGCGGTCTCTCTCTAACGCTCGACACGCATTACTTTCTGCCGTGAACTGTACTTCTCCCTCGTATTTATCACTTTCATTGTTTTGTATCGATGTATGTATGTATGTATGTATGTAGTAAGGTCCTAAATTACTAGGTCTTACTTAATCTCGGAAAGGGGAATTATAAATCTGGTTCTGCAATTTCTCGTTCTCTTACAAACTGCATTATATTATAACACCTACTTATTATGCGTGCCAATGATATCGGTATCAAAAGGTGTCGCTATTTTTCAAACAAGCGCAAATTTTCGTCCCAGTAGGGAGTTTTTTAACCGACTTCAAAAAAGGAGCATGTTCGGCTGTATGTATTTTTTTTATGTATGTTCAGCAATATCTTCCCCAACTGTGAACCGATTTCGATGATTCTTTTTGTGTTCGGTTCAGTCTAGATCCAAGGTGGTCCCATTTTTTTTTTTGGTCAAGATCGGATTGGAAAGCGAGGCGGAATCGCGAGGCCGAAGGCCGAGCGATTCCGCCGAGTACATTAATAGCAAATAAAAATTACTAAAAAAACTGTGAAATAAAAAACGATTTAAAAAAATATAAAAACCGGCTTCAAAAATGTATGAAATAAAAAAATATAAATCGAACCCTAGAGTTGAAGGCGGTGGTGCTAAAGCAAGCAAAAATAACCGACCGCCTTCAACTCTAGGGTTCGATTTTAATTTTTTTATTTCACACATTTTTTAAGGCGGTTTTTATATTTTTTTAAATAGTTTTTTATGTAAGTTATCCGGTATGGTTGGCTTAGTCAGAGGTAAGTACAAGAGCACATTTTTTTTATGGAAACTTACACGGTTGGCTACATGACCTAAACATCCGTGATGTCAGCCCATAACAACGGGTGAACTAGGTGACATGTCAGTGCTTCCCTTCAGTTTCTTGTCGGCTACACTGAACTGGATGGAAAACACGAACTATTTAAATAGCCGTTTCGACCGACGTTTCATTCAGTGTGGTGGTACCAAGCCGGGCGGGATAAACCCTACCACCTAGTAAGATAAGAGAAGGGAAGGGATCTACAGTTTTCACGCTCTGACCAGCCAATAACAACTCCTAACAGGTGCTAAACCATACCGGAGACTACCCATGGAATTGCTGGCTATGCTGGACTAGAGAACATAGTCGATGATGCTATGCGGTCATCCTATGTTCAGTAGCGTGGTACCAACTTGGGGAAAGGGAAGGTACCCACAGTTTTACACCGGTTCCGAAGTGAAATGCGTGCTTCCAAAACTCTCTTTTATATCTTCACACAAACTGTATATTCTCTAGTAATTTGTAAACAATTTGTAAAGAAATACTTGACATAATACGGTGGGTTTAAAATTCACCCCCTAATGTTTTATTGATATCCAGGATTAGGGGCTTGAGGTGGATGTTGATAGGTAAATTAATAGGTACATATGTTAGTAGGTAATGAGATCGGTTAGTGATTAAGTCAGTCAGTCAGAACGTCAGCCAGTCAGTCTTGGAGTCAGTCGTTATGTCAGCTAGTCAGTAAGTCACAAAACCTGTTTGGAAATCAGTCAGTTATTAAATTAGTTAGTCAGTCAGTATATCAGTAAATCAGGACAGTGTAGTCTACCTCGTCAGTATTTATTATGTCAGTTAATCAGCCACTCAGTATATAAGTTAATCAGGACTAGACAGTATTTTTTGTCAGTCATCAAGACGTTAGTCAGTAAATCAGTCCATCAGGACTAAACAGTATTTTTTGTCAGTCAGTCAGTAAATCAATCAGGACTAGACAGTCTTTCTTGTCAGTCTATTAAGTTAGTCAGTCAGTCAGTAAATCAGTACCTACTAACCCAGGTCTTTCTAGCTTGACTTTAGCACATTCCCGGCACTCCATCTTCAAGTGCACACCCCCCCGATTCCACATACGAACACCTCACCATAACCAGTGCGTATTCTCTCAGCATTTTGGTGCGATTAAGCGGGAATGCACGCTATATGCACTCGAGCTGCGCGGGCGCATAATTATAGTGATTAAAGTGCAGACTGGTCGAGAGAGTTCGCGGAACGAGACAATATGGAGCAGACGGAGGTGAAACAAATGAGAAGGTGTTACAGGGCAAGCTGCTATCTTTAGATCAGTAACAAACACGTGTGAACCGTGAAATTTCTTCTCCACTAAAACAGCGCTTAGCACCCGACAACGACGAGGATATTTGAAAAACAAGTATGGAAGAAGCGCCAGACGTCGGTGTGGACCGTGGCATGTGGAGATCCGTTGTCTCTGCCTACCTCATTGAGAAACAGCAGTGAATGTGTGTGTAAAACATTTTTTTTATGTAAGCTGACACGGTTGGCTACTACACCCGTGATGTCAGCCCATAAGACCTTGGTGAACTAGGTGCCGTGCCAGTGCTTCCCTTCGGTCGTGCCGGCTACACTAAAATGGACGGAAAACACGAATCATTTCAATAGCCGTTTCAACCGACCTTTCATTTAGTGCGGTTGTACCAACCCGGGCCACCCTACCACCTAATAAATAACGTAAGAAGGGAAGGGACCTATCGTTTTACGTGGAATCGGAACCACGGTGAGCCTCCAACGGTTGAGCGGTCGTCGTCGAGCGTCGATACACTGACCGCGCCCAGGTGTGCTAATGATCTGACCGACAGTCGACCGACCGCACCACTAAGCTACCGAAGCTGTTTCCCGAACCCGAATTCGAACCTGGGTGTCTTCAAACGTCGTATTAACAGGTCAGTAGCCTAGCAATAGTCCGAATCTGCTGGCATGGCGCCTAACTGAGCGTGGTTTGGCGAGGAGAGGTAATTTTGGCTCTGTGTACTGCACCATTGGTCTTTCGGCACAGCCACCGATATCGGCTTACATAAACAAAATTTCCCTTTTTGCTAGACCGTCCATATTTCATTTCCCTTAAATCCCGAGATGTGTATGTTTTTACATCCCTGGGATGTTGCTGCTCCCACCAATAATGCGAGCAATAAATTACACGCGATATCGGCAAACATGGAGGAAAACATAATATGAAGAATAAATTGCTCATAACTCTGCGGGTGGCGACATCGGTATTACATTACTTTGCTTAATGTCCTCTAACAAGATGCTTGGGGACATTTTTGGTCGTTTAATGGCCCATTCAGAATTGTATACTGATTGTTATAATTATAATTACCTATAGGCACATAGTAGATTTATGGTTTTTTTTATCATTGTAAATTTGTGAGGTCACTCAGTTCTACTGGTGCTCTCATGGACGCTGCTCTAAACTTGCATCCCTTATTCCTTGCCATCCGTAAGCTTCGCAGCACTTGTCGCAGAGAAACTGAACACCCTTTTGTTGTTGACATTGTTGGCTTTTGAGGACAGATTGTTTCTCAAAATCGTTTCTCTGTCGCATCGCTAGGGTGTGGAATTGTCTACCGGCGAGTGTTTCCTGATACTTTCAACCTGAGAGTCTTCAAACGTCGTCATACTTCAAGCCTTGAAGATAGGGTGGATAACGTTCTTGAAAAAGTTGGCACTTAGGGCGAAGGGCACTATGGGACCAGACACAGCTAGCGTTTTCTAAGATACTTCGAACGTAAGTGCAGTAAACTGTTCTTAAACACGTTACACTTTTAAAAGGTTTACATACTCTCAATAAATCTAACTAAAGCATTACCGCAAATTATTTTCTTTCGTTTGCATGTACTTCTCCCACATTCCAAAGGTTAATTAAAATAGAATGCCTCACGGCATTAAGCTCGCCTATTGTACCTAATGTTAACAAATTTTTGTTCAATAAAGAATATACATTCTGTGTAAAAAGTACCGGGAATTGTTCAATAAAACCCAAAATGTAATTTATTGGGCAGCATTTATTTTGTCGCCTTCAAAGTAGGCCCCGTCGCTTGCAATACAGCTACGCCAGCGCTTGACCCAGTACATTTTTTGTAAGCTGATTGAGGTATGGTCTTCAACTCTTTCGGCGAATTTCCTTTTTTTGGGTTTCGGCTCGTTTTCGAAGTGCCATTCTGAAGACTGTTGACTTGTCGTACTCGTAAACTCATGTCTCGTCGCCGGTTATTATGCATTTTGTGAAGGTGGAGTCCGTAGAAGCTCGGGAAATCATGTCTTCAGCAACTTGCTTTCGATGCTCTTTTTGGACAAAATTGAGCTCTTTTGGAACTAATCGTGCGGCGACGCGTTTCATGCCCAAAATATCAATCAGAATATTATGAACGGACTTAAAAGATACGTTTACCTCTAGAGCTAACTCTCTAAGACTCATACGACGATTTTCAACTACAAAACTCTTGATTAGATTGATGTTTTCATCATTCGCAGCGATTGGTGGTCGACCAGAACGAAGCAAATCAGCTACCACTTGCCGGTCTTCTTTAAATACTTTGTACCATTCATATGCCCGAGTTTTTGAGATACACGAATCACCTTAAGTCTTCTGCAACGTTTTTAGTGATTCGGCATAGGAAATTTCGTTTGATGCGCAAAACTTAAGGCAAACTCTTTGTTCAACAAATGCTACCATAGTAAAATCGCAGAACACTTAAAACAATGAAATATAAAAACAGCAGCTGTCATTACGCTGAGTGACAGATAGCGCTCAAAGTTCGCGCGGTAACTCAGTACAGTGCTACCAATTTATAGAAGAAAAAAAAAGGTCGATATGTTTACCGCACGTTCTGTATTTTATGTATTCCCGGTACTTTTTACACAGAGTTGTATACCTACATACACCAAAGAATATTCTAAGGCATACACATTATCTCAATGACCGTCACATATGTCTTTACAATCTAACTAAATCATTGCCACAAATTATTCTCTTTCGCTGCATGTACGTCTTCCACATCTCAAAGGTTAGTTAGAATAGAATGCTTCACGGCATTAAGCTCTCCTATTGTACCTAATTTAAACGATTTGGTTTTCAATAAAGAATATATACCTACATACACCAAAGAATATTCTAAGGCATACACATTATCTCAATGACCGTCTATCCATCAGATCAGGAAACAAGCTGCACTGCGCAGACCTTATTCTAAAATACCGACAACAGAACAGCGCATTACCAGATGCATAACTCGATATTAGCCGCGCAACTCTCGCAATTATTGCCAGCATTAACATAGGCGAAGATTTTGTCGGCCGCGAGTCGGCGAGGCACCTGGCAACATTGTCGTCTGTCTCGCTCTCCCGTATGGAAAGGATGCGTGTGCGAAAGAACTAGAGAGTGGAAGCCGATTGCGCTAATGGCTGGCGAATGGACCACCCGTCGTCGTATCTCTAGGTTTATAGTGATGGCCTAACCAACCCCTATCGACGTTTAGTTAATATTGAAAATCTTAATAAACAACCCGAAGATTCTACGGGCGACCATCGGGGCGACTGGCCGTGTCATGTACGTCAATATATAAATATCCTTATAACTTGAGAACCACTTTATCGATTTACATAAGGATTTCACTGTTACATTATGTCGCTTCTCAAGATAGTTTTAGGCGATAAATTAGTCATCGGCGGCCTGAGCTGTGAGCAAAAACTCACGCGAAGCGAAGCCGCGGGCAAAAGCTAGTCTCTATAAATACATACGATACGATAAATTATGTATTGATACAGTACTAGCTTTTGTCCACATAATATATTGTATTTACTTAACTGCATGACATTCGAAAGGATAAAACAAGCCATTAAGGGCGAGGCCGAAGGCAGAGCTGCATTGAAGTAAATGGTTCTAATTTTATATTACTTACGTCATCTCCTTATTTGTCCTCTGCCACTCTAACTTTCATGATAACCCAAAGGCGGCTGGAGGAGAACGCCCATGACTTTAAGCTGTACGTTTTGCAAAAATGTGAAGTGCAATAAACGTGTTTGATTTGATTTTATTTTATTAGTCGGTAAGCCTAAACAATATAAAAAAATTAATTTTTTTTTTCGTTGGGATGGATATAAGAAATGTGATATCTAATATATTTTTGTATATTTCATTGACCTTCATTGTTGGAGTATTTCGACAGCCATATCGATATAATTTTATTACCATCCCTATGAGATCAGTTCGCTAAACGACTATTTTTGACGTGAGCACTGAGAACGGATTCCTTTTAAATTAAATGAGGAAAAAAAACGCACAAATGCCTGAGTTTTTATCACCTCAGTATTTCAAGTCGTTTTTAATTTCACTGCGATATCTTAAAACAATTTGTGACCCACGTTAATGGCTTTCCAGAATTTAATACGCAATTAAGGCACCAGTTTCTGAGTTTATAACAAAAGTTACTCTTTATGGGTCAGCAAAGGTCAAGTATTACCACTCAATGTGATTGATATTCGAATTATGTTTTATGAATTACCTGGACAAAGTTTAATTGGGAAATGGGATTATAAATATTGATATCCAATTCTTTTGTTCTTATAACGTCCGAGTAACATGAGAGGACAAGGTGTATTATTTATATCTATCTAACCTTACTATTTAATATTTATTTGATTTTTTTTTATTAGTTTGATCTATCCTAATTTAGTCTGTTGTTTTTTTCTTCTTTATGTTTTGAATATTAATATTGTAATTATGTTTTAATAAAGATATTTCTTATCAATCAATCATCAGCCCGTATTGGTCCACTGCTGGACATAGGTCTCTCTCAAGGCACGCCACCCACACGCGGTCTTCCACTCTACTCATCCATCCACTCCCGGCTACCCTTTTTAGGTCGTCTGTCCACCTAGCCGGGGGGCGTCCCACAATACGTTTGCTTGTACGTAGTCTCCATTCGAGCACCCGTCTACACCAGCAGTGGTCGGCTATTCGACAGATGTGACCAGCCCACTGCCATTTCAGCGTGCTAATTTTCTAAGCAATGTCGACTACGTTGGTTCTTTGTCGTATTTCGTCATTACTTATTTATCGATCAAAGAAACGCCGAGCATTCTTTCCCATACCCTGCTATTATTAAATTTTATGAAATAAATAATTTCAGAATTTATATATTTTTAGTTTTTTGTGTATTGTAATTTGTATTTGTGTATTTATTTTTATGAAGCCTCGATTTAGTTCATAATAAATAATTATTTATAATATATGAAGATAGTTATTTAAAATAGGGTGGCGTTATAACAACCAAGATATATGCACTATTGCGTCGGCGAAAACTATATGTAAATCGTTTGAATGGTTCTCGAGTTATAAACTAACATATGTACACATAGATAAGAGCAGACGTTGCTGTTATACGTTGACGTTTATATAAAGTGAAGAATAGACAGAAAAAATAACAAAGAAAAACATACAGAAGACATAGAAAAGAGACAGGTAATAGAAGAGCTAAAGATAAGAATAGACAAAAAAGAGAACAAAGAAAAAGATACAGAAGACATAGAAAAGAGACAGGTAATAGAAGAGCTAAAGATAAGAATAGATGGATTAAAAAAATAGAAGAACCAATGGTGCAGTCGACAGAGCCAAATTCAACTCTCCTTGCGAAACCACGCTTAGTGAGATGCCATGCCAGCAGATTTGCGGGCTGCCTAGGCTATTGATTAAAATATTCGGGATACACCCTCGCCGAGATCAGAGCTAGAGACAAGAAGAGATAGTAAAGAGAAGATCAGAAGAGATGAAGAAGATAATGGAGAAGAAAGGACAAACAAAAATATAAATCCGGTGGACAGTGTGGTCATGGAAGCGGTGATAAAAAACAATTTTTACAACAGTCCTTCCCTCGATGACAGTTCGCAGGCGATGGAACGTAAAAAGGCCACTTGAACTCTACAAAACAACTTTAATTATGTATGACCAAAGATCCGCTTTATTGAGGTCGAATCGCTGCCGTTGAGGAGTCGATGCTTTTATTGCGGATAATGGATTTTTTACTTTGTCGGCAACTGAGCGATTAGGATTTGATCTTGTTTTACTTATATTTTCTGTCAACATATTTTTGCAATGTGTTGTGCGATTTTTTCACAATTTCTTTTTATTTTCTTTTTTTTATGGAAACTGACACGGTTGGCTACATCACATACATCATCCGTGATGTAGCCCATAACATCGGGTGAACTAGGTGCCATGTCATGTCAGTGCTTCCCTTCATTTCAATTAATAGTTTTCAGACTGTATGTAGGTATGTTTAACTCTTTTCTGTGTGACATAATGCCGATGCAGTGGAATTTCTTGGAATCAAGCTTGTATTGTTGATTGTATAATTTCATCCATAACCTACTCTTGGATAAGTCGAAAATTCCGCCAGTTCGGTTTCCATGTAAAGTAGAACTGACAAACATACCTACATGGCAAGTCCCAATGTATAGTTAACCTTATATATAACATCTGTTGTATAGTGAGATAGTCAAATTTTGATACTTAAATATATTACAAATACACAGTAAAATATGTAGCTTAATATTCTTTACAATCTTTTACAGTACGAATAGTTTAATGTGTAATCCTGAAAAATTTACGAAATTGTTAATCATCCGATTTTCCGTTTTTCGTGGAGAATCCTCGGCTTTAGTAATTTATATGTATCAACCCAAGTATGGCTTTTTATTTAACTAGCATGTACTTAAGTGTATTATTAATATTATGCTATATCTCTTTATTCACGTTCTTATAATATATTACATTAATTTTACATAAATTTTACAAAAAGTAATAAATTAATATAATATAATGTAAATAAAAACGGTAATTTCCGCCGGCGCACAGTGGGGCGATACCGTAAAAAATGGGACATAGGATAATAAAATTTTTTTATTTTTATTTCTGAAATTTAAGTACGCTAAATTAATCTACCCATCATTAGAAATAACATTCATAGATTCATATTTTCTCATTTAAGCCTTATTTTTCGAGATATACCACTTTTTATTAATTTGTACTATGGAAATTGGGTAACTTTATTTTTTTTCTCGAAATGCTTAAAATAGCTAGACCCGTGGTTACTAAATAATGATTCCCCAAGGTAAAAAGATTATTACTGTGTAAAAACCGTATCCGACGACGTCCGACTTTTCCGTATAATGCCATTTTAATATTATAATAACATTTATTCCTGCAAAGCTCACCTTTATTCTTTTTTTTTTTTTTATTGAAACTGACACGGTTGGCTACATCACCTACAACGTCCGTGATGTCAGCCCATAGCACCGGGTGAACTAGGTGCCATGTCAGTGCTTCCCCCTTTGATCGTGCCGGCTACACTGAACTGGTCGGAGAACACAAACTATTTACATAGCCGTTTCGACCGACGTTTCATTCAGTGCGGTGGTACCAACCCGGGCGGGTTAAACCCTACCACCAAGTAAGATTAGGAGGGAAGGGACCTACAGTTTTACGAGGAATCCGCTCGAATTACGAGGAATTCACTATATTCGTAACTTTCAGCTATATTCAAATAACAAATATTGTTTATTTGCATTGGATGTATATATTTGTATTTTAATGGTAAATATATTTCTCCATATCACCTATATATTTGAACTTGATGAAAATGTTTAATTTTTTTTTATTGAAAGCGCGATGGCGCTGAGGCACCCAGAAGGTGACAAACGACGCCCATCTAATTAACTTTGTACTTTTAGTTTCATTGGTCTATTTTGATAATAATCTACGGAGCCGCTATTATCGGCTGCTATACTTACTTATAATATCTCTTATAAATGCTTACCATTATATTAGGAATATTTTCAACTTCGCGAGGATTAGCGGATTAGGGATATTTATGTGAATTGTCACGTATTTCCATGAAAGCTCTCGAAGAAACAATTACACTGCATTGCTAATTGTTATCTACTTAACAAGGATTAACGATATACCAGGAATACTGCAAACTGTGCGAACTAATTAGCAGTATTCATTAGTGAACAACACAATCAATCTGGCACTCAGTCTGCTCCAGTCGTTTGCACGAGTCAGTCTTCATACCCGTGCTTTACATATTTAAAACTATTCAATACGAAAACATGGAGTCTTTTGTTAATAACATTGATATTTACGTGTTTATGAGAAATTGTGACAGTTTTCTGAATTACGCGGTATTGGTTGCCGCTATTGCCTCAATAGTTAGTGTAAATTTGCCCGAAGAGACACAAGTGAAAGAATTTTGTCGTAAATATTGTTACAATCTACACAAACGATGGGTGAAGTCAAGCTACAACGAGGAACGTTTTCTACAGAAGAATCGAGAATGGTTGGACTCGGCCATCAAGTGGCCCGAATTCGTAAAGAAACAACTGCCTTCAGCGAGTAGCGACCTCGCGGATAACCAAAAGGTTTGCACTTCTCAAATAATTTCTCCGGGACCATCGACAGCGCCTCCTATCTTTGTAGCATCTTCACATAAATCATCGCCGAGAAAACCATTTGAAAGTTTAGGAGCCAAACAAAAGCGAAGAAGAACCGAAGACATTCGCACAAACTATACATCGCAGGAACTAGCATTTGCGACCAAAATGCGTTTGAAGGCAAATGGGAACGAGGACCTGGGGAAAGTTTTGGACCATTTGCTTCAGAATCCAGGCGAAATCGAAAAAGTCAAAGAATTCATTGAAAAAAAGGAGTCCAAGACTATTTATTCATCTGAAAAAGCACTTGCGATTTTGGTGTCTTTAAAGCTATCAAGATGGCAATATATAACTTTAAGAGACATGGCTAAGGAAGAAGGTTCCGACCTCTATCCATCTTATTATAAAATTCAACATGCGAAAATTGAGTGTTACCCCCCAAAACAGGACATTGAAGTTACCGAAACACAGGCCAAAATTAAACTGCAAGCGCTTTTGGACCATACTGCAAAAAGAATTTTGAAAGTGGCGAACCGAAACCTCACAGGCTGCCAGCTAACATTAACAAGCAAGTGGGGATTCGATGGCGCTTCTGGCCAAAGTACATATAAACAAAGATTTCAAGAACTGAACGAAGGAGACGACTCAAGCATTTTCATGGCAAGTTTGGTTCCTATAAAACTGGTTTATGGAGACGAAGTGATCTGGGAAAATGAGACGCCATCTTCGACGAACTACTGCCGTCCTATCTTCTTCAAATTTATGAAGGAGACAATCGATAACGTGAAAAGTGAAATGGCTACCATAGAATCCGAAATACGAGATCTCAAAACCAGCGATTACGAAGGCGTTTTGATTGAGCATTCGTTAATTATGACGATGATCGATGGTAAAATTACGTCGATTATCTCCGGTACCTCTAATCAGTCATGTGATATTTGCAGAGCTAAACCGTCTGAGATGAATAACGTTAATATAATTAAAAGTAAAGAAGTAAACACAAATATGTACCGGTTCGGACTATCTACGTTGCATGCCTGGATTCGATGCATGGAATGCCTTCTCCATATTGCATACCGCATGGATTTTCAGCAGTGGTCGGCCAAAGGTAATAATAAAGAAATTATGACCGAGAAAAAAAAACAAATTCAAGATAATTTCAGGAAAGAAACTGGTTTATTGATCGACGTGGTAAAACAAGGTTCAGGAACCACGAACGATGGCAACACTGCAAGGCGCTTTTTCCAGAATCCCGAGCAAACTGCCTCTATTACCGGTCTCGATAAGGATTTAATTAATAGATTCGCGGTGATCCTTAAGGCCATCTCCTCGGGAGAAAAAGTTTGCACTCAAAACTTTGAAATCTATGCTCAAGAAACAATTCAACTTTATATATCATTGTATAGCTGGTATCATATGCCAGCAAGTGTTCATAAACTTTTATTCCATGGATCTGAAATAATAAAGCATTTTAACGTAATTCCAATTGGCATACTCTCCGAAGAGGCATCAGAAGCAAGAAATAAAGATTTCAAGAAGTACAGGGAACACTACTCTCGAAAATGCGATCGCAAATCGACTAATCAAGACATTCTCAACAACTTGCTCGTATCGTCGGATCCATATTTGTCTAGTATGAAGCCAAAACTTCAAAAACAAAAGCAGCCCTTATCCAGTGAAGTGCGACATTTGCTAATTATAGACGATAAAAATAAGGAAAATATTGAATTTATTGATACCAGTATTATCTGTGTTCAATCGGATGTGGAGGATGATGATGATTCTGACGCTGAAGACGCTTTAGGTTGTTCCAGTGATGAAAATGAAAATTTGTAGAAATATTGAGTAAATAAATTGTAATAAAAATAGGAAGCTTTATGTACTTTAAAAATATTTATTTAAAAGTTATTAAGTATGTTTTATTTTTGTAAGATTGAAATAAGATTTTTTCTCAGAAATATGTAGTTTGAATTTCTTTTTGTTATGCACGATAAACATACTTCAGAAAATTACTTTTATTCTTGACCATAATTTTTATTGATAGTTGGTATTTTTACATTAAATAGGCTCCGTTAAAAGCCATGGGTATTTGGGTAATAATGTATTATTACTTTGAAAACTTTTATTATTACTTTTAATAATGTATTATTACTTTTCTCATCATTAATCACTATTCTTAATGTTGATGTTATTAATTTTATACTTTGAAGTAGGTTTATAATATACTTTGACGGGGGCAATTTTTTGCCTAATTATAATAAATTATAGTAAGTTTGATATATCGAAGTGTGCAGAGCCACCAAAATGACGAAATGAAAATACACAACGATATATATAACTTATAATAAGTTAATAATTCGGTAAGTTCCGTAAATACAAAAATATATGTAGTTAGTTAAATATGTAGTAATTTATATATGTTTAATTACTATCGCCAGATTAATTTGTAATATTTTATGCAAATATGCGCCGTCTGATTGATTGTATTTTGTGTGTAATAAACGTACCATTCCACTACAATAATTTTATTCAGATTAGACTACTCAACTTGAAGAATCATTATTAAGTAACCACAGGTCTAGTTATTTTAAGCATTTCAATAAAAAAAGTTACTAAATCTCCATTGTACAAACTATTGAAAAGGATTATAACACCTTAACAGAAAATCTCTGAGAACAAAATGTATTCACATATTCAGTTTTCCACATATCCCAATTTTTTTTACTAAAGAATTTTCAATGTGATATATCTAAAAAATAACAATTGAAACCGAAAATATGGAAGAGTAATACTAGTTACAAGAAATTGTATTTTTTAAAGTTCAAATTGCTATATCTCAGAAAATAAGACTTAAAATGGAAAATTTCTAAGAATAAAAGTAGTTTGTAATCATTAAGAGAATATATTAACATACTCACTTTTTACTATATTATAAATGTTTTTATAAGTGCTTATATCTCGGAAAATAATTTTTTTATCAAAAAATCTCACAGAATGAAAGTTGTTCGTAATTAATAGTAGAATCTATTTGCGTAGTCATTTCGCCCTATGTCCCGGTTTTTGCGGTATCGCCCCACTGTGCGGCGGCGGGAGGCAGGCCTCCAAGCACACCGGCGGGTGCAGGCCGTGGCTACGGAGCTCTCCGAGACGACGCGAGGCAAGCTACGAGCGATAGGTGGTGGTACTAGACACGTAGGCCACCACCACCCCCATCTCGGAGAGCTCCGTATCCGCCGGACTGCACGGCGATGTCGTCGTGCAGCTCTTTCACATATCTCGTTCTTCGTGCGCGCATCGCCTCAAATTTGCACTGCACCACCGGTAGCGGGGGCACTAGACAGGACGCGAGGTCCCGATGATGACCCCAAGCTTGCTATTATTATTTAATCTTAAATTCTCACGTTCAAGTCTTTTGCTACTACCTACTTACATTCCACTATATTAATCGAATCTCAAACATCCAAAGGTTAGGTTAGGTATAAAAATATTATCCAAAGGTTGGCTGTCAGAAATATCTGTAAGGGATAAGTCCGTCTTTGGATTACTGTCGAACGTTTCTTGGAGCAATTAAGCATTGTCAGAGCAATTGTCAGCCTCGATAGCTCAGTGATGCAGACAGTCGACTGTTACTTGGATGGGTGACCGCTCGACCGTTGGAGGCTGACCGTGGTTCGGATTCCACGTAAAACTGTAGGTCCCTTCCCTTCCTACCTTACTCGGTGGTAGAGTTCAACCCGCCCGGGTTGGTACCACCGCACTGAATGAAACGTGGGTCGAAACGGCTATGTAAATAGTTTGTTTTTTCCGTCCAGTTCAGTGTAGCCGGCACGATCGAAGGGAAGCACTGACATGGCACCTAATTCACCCGTTGTTACGGGCTGACATCACGGATGTTGTGGGTGATGTAGCCAACCGTTTCAGTTTCCAAAAAAAAAGAAGAAATTTCCTCAAGCAATAAGCAATCTCTTGCATAAAGTGCAATATTATTATAATTTGTGCTAGTATTTATAAGCTCAATAAAATCGAATCGCCTTTGATCACAAAATACCACCACACCACCGACCACCGTCGAACATATTATCCCATTATGTTTTATTTTTCTTCCACGCATTTAGCATACCCCGACCACAGAGTACTTAATCCGCCACTGCGCATGCGGGAAATGTAAGCAGCGCAATAGCACTATTCACTGTTAACCTACATAATGTGGCGAGTGTCGGGAATATTAGTAAGCTGTTGAAATATTGCCGTTGCCCGCATTTGCGCAGGCCTTGCTGGCAATAAAATTAACAGTACATGAATATTCATACATTGTGGTATTTATTTATTATTTTATTGATACGGGTGGCCAAATCTAAAGGTATGCGACTTTATTCTGCCGCCATTTTGATTTGTCGCTAAAGACAGCGAATTTAGATGAAACAGACACGAAAGTGATCCTAAAGGGGTTCCGTTTTTAGGTTTCCGTATCCCGTACGGAAGCCTATTACTAAGCCTCCGCTGTCTGTCTGTCCGTCCGTCCGTCTGTCTGTCCGGGGGCTGTATCTCTTGAACCGTAATAGGTAGACGGTTGAAATTTTCACAGAATATGTGTTACTATGGCGGATATAACAAATAATAAAAAAAAGAAAATGTTAAAAATTAAGGGGGCTCCCATACAACAAACGTGCGAAAAATCGATTAGTCACGCTACTGAATAATAGATGGCGCCACAGGCTTTTATACATTGCATTATTGAAAGACAAAAGATAGGCGGATATTATTGATAGCGGATAGATACGGAAACCTTCGTGCGCGAGTAAAACTCGCACTTGACAGATTTTTTCTTCTTTACCCTTACAGGTAGGTACCGAACCCTAATATAAAACGTAGGAAGGGTCCTGGCATATAGGTACTCCAAAAGGTCTAGAGCGTACCTCACGACGCAACGCAACCAACGAGCCTAATTTATTATGAGAAACATTAGTACTGTGTGGGGCCGGTACTTAAAAGAATAGCCCCACTGCATCTCCCCGCGTGCATGTCGTAAAAGGCGACTAAGGGATAAGGACGAGATGCCATGCTAAAGGGCGACAGGTGTTATGGGCCGACATCACGGATGTTGTAGGTTATGTAGCCAACCGTGTCAGTTTCCATAAAGAAAAAGGCTAGCCACCTCTCACCTTGGCACGGTCCTTCCGCCGAGTCATGCAGCAGGTGGGTATTTTTATATTTATTTTTTATGGAAACTGGCACGGTTGGCTACGTTGGCTACATCACCTACAACAGCCCATAACCATCCATAACACTTGTCTTCCTTCCTGACTTACTTGCTGCTTGATATTTATCTTGTCCGAATACTTTGCTAAACGTGGTTGATTGATGTTGAGCTGTAAATTACCGGAATTTTTGCAGCACAACGCCGATTACTCTGCTTACCCTGATTGTCGGGATACAGCGTGTGGTATGTATGTAGATGTAGAAACATCAGTGTAGAGCAGGTGTCAGGTTGGTCCAGACCGTGGTATAGAGGCCCGTTTTTTTTTTCATGTCTGCTATGCGGCCATCTTGCATCCAGTACGGTGGTACCAACCCAGTCGGCTACAATTTGAGCCTACCACCTAGTAAGGGGCAAGGGAAAGGACTTGCAGTTTTACACCGGTTCCGAACGGTGCAGCAGCGGGTCTCTATACCTCGTTGGAAAACGGGCGAATTTGTTTTTAACTCGGGAACGACTCAACCTATTTAGAGACGGTTTTTATAATGCAATCCACCTATCTTTCGGAGCTAGAAGCTCCTAGTTCGTAAATTCTGTTATTTTAAATTTATAATAAACCGGCCAAGTGCGAGTCGGACTCGCGAACCGAGGTTTCCGCACCACAAAAAGAAAACGTTGAAAAAACACGTTTCTTGCATGTGGACCCCCTTAATTTTTCACTAGATTTTTTTTTTTATTATTTGTTATCAAAATAAAACATATTCTGTGAAAATTTCAACCGGCTAGCCATTACGGTTCCCAAGATATAGCCATCGGACGGACGGACGTACGGACAGACAGACAGAGACGTTGTAGCCTTAGTAATAGGCTTCCGTACGGGGTACGGAAACGTAAAAAAACGGCCAAGTGTAAGTCGGAATCGAGCACCTAGGTTTCCGCACCACAAAAAAAACTTTGAAAAAAAAAACATGTTTCTTGTATGGGGAACGCCCTTAATTTTTTTTTTCTTTTCTATATTTTATTATTTGCTGTTATATCGACCATAATAACACATATTCTGTGAAAATTTCAACCGGATACCTATTACGGTTCCAAAGATACATCAGTAGACAGACAGACGGCGGCGGCGTAGGCTTAGTAATAGGGCTTCCGTACGGGATACGGAAACCTAAAAACACAAACAAAAACTTACGTAAGCATAGATACTTGACTGAAGCACAAGTTGCCCCCGCGTACGCTAAACAAACATGGCCGCAATAAGTAGATAGCTACCTGTTTATAATTTTAACAAGCGTATGAGTTCCAGGAAGCGCCTGCATTCGTAGCGGGTGTCCTAGGCCTCGCCCGGAGGAGCCGCAATTATTGCGCTCGTCAGATCGTCAGATGACGGACCACCTAGCCAGACGGTTAGAGGAATGTATGTACGTATGACAGTTAGTGAGTTGATACATAAGTCAGCAAAAAGGAATAAACCATATATTTCCGCCCAAGTACAGTCTCGGGTTTATCAAGACGGGCGCGAATAGGCACCTGTCAGGCCGGCATGGAATTCCCAACCTCCGCATACGACCGAATGTCCATGGGCGTCGTTAGACACCTCATGGGTGGCTAGGAGTCACAAGTCGAGCTTTCAATAAAAAAAAAATCAATTTCGCATGAATCAGAAATAACAGATTATTTAATAGGTATATTTTATTTTAAAAGGAGTGTGAATATGTACTTTTCTTTCTTTATTCTTTATTCTTTATTCATCATCCATAGACAGTATACTCACAGAACAACGAACGGGCAATACCGCGCGCGCACGCAGGGCAAGACTGGTCTGGTCGAGGGTCTGGTTCAATACACAGCACTCGAATTCGTCATATTTTAACATTTAACATTTAGCATTTTGCCAGTTCGATTATCACAGTGAAGAAAAACTGGCAAGAAACGTCGCTGGATACTTTTTGTTTTACCTCCACTTAGTCTACATTTAAAAAAATGTTTGCCACTGCCTACATAGTACGAGTTCGGGCGGCTGTACCAAAACTTCGACGGAAGATCAGACACAGCCAGTAACACCACTCCTCGCGAAACCACGCTCAGAGAGGCGCCAGCTGTGAGGCGGATAAAAAGGTCGTCGTCGTCTAATTTATGAACACGCCTTTTGAAATCCCCAGGTTGTAGTTAGGTACTCTACCTAACTACAACCTGGGGATTTCAAAAGGCGTGATTCCAAATTCACGGAGGGATTTGAGATGGACTCGCGTCATTGCGCCACAGGCGAACATTCTGTTCACTTAGCCTGTTTCATAGGTACCAAGGCCGGTGCCCTGATGAATTGGCTTATCCCCATCCCTCTTGCCCTTATCCATATCCGCCACACTCGCTGGACCCTCAAGGAACATTTCTTATGTTATAGAAATCCAACTTCTGAGAGCAACAGCGTTGCGGCTTCTCTTGCGAAAGGTCCGAGGTTCGAATCCAACCGTCGTCGGCGTGTACCAATGAGTTTTTTTTCTGATTTGAAAAACATTACGTGCATACATTCATCCACTGCTCCATGGTTCGGATTTCATGTCTTCCGGGTCTTCCGGAGAGTGTGTTCCCCTGGTTCTCCCTACTATCTACAACCTGGGGATCTTCAAGAGGCGTGTTAATAAACTGGACGACGATCTTTTTGTCCGCTTTATAGCTGGTATGGCACTTAACTGAGCGTGGTTTCGCGAGGAGTGGTGTTGATCTTCCGTCGGACTTTCGGGCACAGCCACCAGTGACGGGTGTCTATAAAAAAAATTAACTGACGGGCATACCTTTTATAATGTACGTTGTTAATTGATGTTGTCTAAAAAGATAAACTATTTTGATAATTTCATTACCACCCATTTTGGGCTTTGACACAAATAAGGCGTGAACCTACTCATCACTAGGAGACTAGGTGTTCAATATCAGCCAATAGCAAGAGTCCTCACGTTCAAATACAGCCAATCAAAAATCAGCAGGTGGGCAAATTATTTCCCCGAAAATATGAGTCATAATTGTCAAGGCCTATGTAAGTATGTAGGTACTCATCGACATTCTGGCAAAACCGGTCGTAACTTTCAATTTTATACAGATATTATATTTTTGAATACTGATATTTTGACGATATGCATTTTTATTACAGTTTATGCTAAATATATATTATGTTAAGTATGTTTCTGTAGACAATAAACTAAACAGCAATGAGTGAGGTACGTACATTTCTGTCTTTACACAGGATCGCAAACATAAAAATATGTGATAAATTTTGATTGTCCAAGAAGCTTCGTTTTAAATAACAAACAAACAAATATACGGAGTCAAGCTAAATAAAACCGTTTAAAAAAAATACTTGTATGCTAGAATTATTGTTAATATTACAATTTTGTTAAATATTGGGGTTACCACCTTAAAATACACCTAGACCAAGTAAGTATAACTTTTTTAATTGTATAATGTTTTTATCCAAACAATCACCTAGGTAAATTAAAATGCTACTGAATACCGATAATTATAGTTCGAGAGCAAAATGCAGCAAGAAATGAGGTGAACTGAATCGTATCTCGGGTTCCTAGACTACGCACCCGCCACCAATTTTCCGAAAGCAGCGATAAAAGTTATAAGTTCAAGGTCTGGGGCGATTTCGCCAACACAGACTAAAATATCTCTAAAGACTCGTTAACAAACGACAGCAGCAGCAGCAGTGCTTAAATCCGTAACTCGATAAATGAAACCGCGACTTGCACCAAGACAAAATTACTCGAATTTAGCTAAGTGGTTTTTTTTTATGTAATCCAGTATAGGTGGCTGAGTCGGAGGGGACATGCTCCGACCAGCCAACATCACCTCCGAGAAGGTAGGTGCCGGAGACTTCCCTGGATTGCTGGCTATACTGGACTAGATGAGAACACAACCGAGGCTGCTATGCGGCCATCTTACATCCAGTACGGCGGTATCAACCCAGTCGGCTACAATTTGAGCCTACCACCTAGTAAGGAGCAAGGGAAGGGACCTACAGTTTTACACCGGTTCCGAAATCCGAACGAACGGTGAAGCAGCAGGTGTAGGTATGCACGTAAATGTTTTCTTCAGAAACTAAACGCATTGGTACACGCCGACCGGATTCGAACCTCGGACCTCTCGCCGATGAACGCCGAGAAGCCGATGCCGAAACCATTCGGTCACCCGCCGCTTTTAAGAGCCGTTATCTTTGAGAGTGCGTTCTTTTTTTCTTCAAATAGAATCTGTATTATTTCAAAAAGAACACACTTCTACGCAGACTTAACTTTAAGTCGGCTTAGTATTTTAAAGACAACATTTCACCGTTGGCGTAATTAATTTTTATCGTAAGTGACTTTAAGATGAGCATAAGTGGACTTAAATGTCTGTTGGCGCAATCGTATCTAAATTGGTTTATTATTTTGGTACGTCACGTTGGTAAATTGACGTAAAGATGGGAACTTTGACTACGATTTGTGAACATTGACTCACGCTGAGCAGAACCATAGAGTTAACAATTCAACACAACTGACTGATGGATAGAAGCTTTATGTTTGGATAATAAATAAGGGATGTTTGTTACTTAGAAGATTATCTAATTACATACATACCACACGATGTATCCCGACAATCGGGGTAATCTTGTAAATTTACAGCAGCAAAGTATTGTACCGTGTGGGGTCGGTACTTTAAAAGAATAGCCCCACTGCATCTCTCCCCGTGTATGTCGTAAAAGGCGACTAAGGGATATGACTCCCTTCTTATATTACTAGGTGGTAGGGTTTAACCCGCCCGGGTTGATACCACCGCACTGAATGAAAGGTCGGTCGAAACGGCTATGTAAATAGTTTGTGTTTTCCGTCCAGTTGAGTGTAGCCGGCACGACCGAAGGGAAGCACTGACGTGGCACCAAGTTCACCCGGTGTTATGGGCTGACATCACGGATGTTGTAGGTGATGTAGCCAACCGTGTCAGTTTCCATAAAAATAAAAAAAATGCAAAGAAGCAGCAAGTAAGGCACGAAGACCCACCCTGGACCCAGCGGTGGAAGGACCGTTCCAAGGTTGACACGGCATCTTTGCCCTAATCCCTTAGTCGCCTTTTACGAAATGCGCTCGGAGAGATTTTTTATTTATTTATTTTTTTATGGAAACTGACACGGGTGGCTACGTCACCTACTACATCCATGATGTTAGCCCATAACACCTTGGTCAACTAGGTGGCATGTCAGTGCTTCCCTTCGGTCCTGCCGACTACACTGAACTGGACGGAAAACACGAACTATTTTCATAGCCGTTTCAACCGACCTTTCATTCAGTGCTGTGGTACCAACTCGGGCGGATTGAACCCTACCACCTAGTAAGGTAAGAAGGGAATGGACCTACAGTTTTACGTGGAATCCTCGGTGAAATCCGAACCACGGTCAGCCTCCAACGGCCGAGCGGTCACCCGCCCAGGTGTACTTATGATCAAGACCGACAGTCTTACAACTTTAATATGTATGTCGCTGCCTTTTAGATGCTTCGACAATATTAAGTACCTAAGCGATTCTGTTAGTTCACTAACTCTGCGACAAATTAAACACAGTGACAGCTGTTTTGATTATATCATCTTTATTACACGAAATACTCATAATTCATATTAACGAGATCTCGGAACCGAGCACATTGCTCCCACTGATTGTAAATTTATTGGTGATTAAAATAGTTTGATGAACACCTAATAAATAATTAAAATTTTCTCAAATCACGCGATAACATTCGAAACAACATTAAATCATTTATGTTTGTTCTATGTTTATGACAAGGAATAATGTCATACATTCACAGATAATAAATCAATTTAGGAAAAAATTTATATTGAAAAGTTTATCAACAATCGAAGGTTTGAAGGAAATGTTTTTCAGACACAGAAAAATTTTATAAATTTAGAAAGTTTTATAAATTTTCGAATTCAAATAAAATTGTATAAATTATTGATAGTATAAATTTGTAATTTCCCAAATAAACGAAAATAAAAAAAAATAAAAAATAAAATAAATTTTCAAATTCAAATAAATATATAGGGACTTAGATTTAATAGCACTACAATGTTGAACTAAAATGCGTTTTCATTAGAATTTAAGCCAATAAATTCCCAATGTATTACTATTGAACATTTTGGACAAAAGGAAGTATTTAGAATCTTTTAAATAACACTTTATAATCAGTGCTTGTATCGCAGCGGCCAGTAATAGTAAAATAATTAAGTATAAAAAGTTTAAATTACTTTTAAGTGCAAATAAAGCCACTAGAAAATGGTCATAGTAGAATATCTTAATAAACCAGTCGTGGTAACATTTGAATATATTTTGTGGCCTTAACATACTAATATTCCAGATTCATCCATCCATACATACATATCACACACATACATATTATCCCGACAATCGGGGTAAGCAGAGCTGATTGCTCTGCTTAACCCTTAGTTGTGCTGAAAGTACTGTGGTAAATTACAGCACAACACCAACAACCACGTTTAGCAAAGTATTCGGACAAGATAACTATCAGGCAGCAAGTAAGGCACGAACACCCATCTGCCGCTAGACTCGGTGGAAGGACCGTGCCAAGGTGAGAGGTGGCTAGTCTATCGCCCTTTATAAGCACGGCATCTTGTCCTTATCCCTCCATTATCAAGCAATGGAAGTCCTGTTACTAATTCCTAGATATCAATTTGTCACCAACGCCCGATGAAGTATTTTTTTTGTATTACATACATACCCAAACTAGATCTCCATTTTGATGACTTTACAATAAGTATTCCGTACAGTGGTTTAAAATTAAGTAAGTATATAACCGCTCGAGTGAGCCACAAGTACAAGGAATAATTATTAGTAGTATTAGGAATTAAAAATAAAACGCAAAACCCGACTGCGTAAACTAACCAAATTTTTGGTTGACTTTAACTATCTCTTCAATAAAAACATTTGCAACGAATTTGTTTCCTGCTTCACATTGGTCGGAATGCCCAAGCGCACAGTGCAAGCGCATCCCACACTGCGCACACGCAGAAGTACCAGACAGTGGACACGGTTGATTCATGCGCGAACAAATCGATAATAAATAACCCATAACTATAATTAATGGGTTCATAACGAGATTCATTACAACCCTATGACTACCTGGTACCGGCAGGATACCAGACAAGGTACTAGGCGACGTGCAATGGCAGGAGATTCTCCATAGCAGTTCTTGTCTGTACAGAAGTTCAACATACTCGTATTAACGATGTGGAGATTTAAAGGGTTATTAGAAGTGTGGATGAGCTGCCAAACCCTGCGACATTTGTCTCATTTCGACATCGTTAGGGGGTAGTTATCTATCACACAGTTTTTTTTTTGCAAAAACGGGGAATTTTCTCATTCTCTGCCTTTAACCTAGAATAAGTCATTTGAAATGAAGGTAGATACACATTTAATAGTGTAGGCGCTTAGGATATGTTATGTAAATTTCAAAAATATTACGCTTTATTGAATGTTCCATACAAAACTTTAGATAAATGCAGCATCGAACTTCGCTAGGTAGAGTAAGGCGTGCGCCGCCATATTGCCCCTACAGTCTACCCATATTGGCGAATTATAGACCGACGGTTGAGGGGTTTAAGCGACAGGGTGACGACGGTTCGAATCCCATAGCACCAATGAAATTATTTTTTCTTAATTTTCGAAAAATTGTATCTTGCCCCATTCGGCAATGCAATCTATAAGGAAGAATCGAGCTGGAAACATAATAGAGTTTTTTTCAATAATAACTTACAAATGCCTAAAACTATCTTGAGAAGTGACAGAATGTTTTTTTTTATGGAAACTGACACGGTTGGCTACCTCACCTACAACATATATGTGATGTCAGCCCATAACACCGGGTGAATGTCTAGGTGCCATGTCAGTGCTTCCCTTCATTTCATGTAACAGTGAAAACCGCATGTAAATCGATAAAGTGGCTATCGAGTTATAAGGATATTGATATATTGACATACGTTACACGGCCGTCTGCCACCGCTCGCCCGTAAAAGCTTCAGTTTATTTATTAAGATTTATTAGGATTATATCTAGATATATATTATAGATTATAAATAATTTACAGTTACTCTTGACTCGTCTCTTTGAAAGAAATGGGTGTTATGAATGAGCCTCCTCTTTGTCGCACAGAGGCGTGCGAGTTCTTGCGAGAGAGACGACGCTCTACAACCGGATTTTCTCTTTCCAAATCTCGATATGCATTACTTACGTCTACCCATCCAATATCCATCTACTTACCAAGAATCTGGGTCAATGGAACTAATATAAAGGTAAATAATAGCTTCGAAAGCGATCAAAAATAAAAATAGGTGTCGTTCAAGATTTGCTTTCGAGATACATTTTTGCGGCGGGCGGCGGCGCTAGGCAGTGCGAGGCGCCGAGTGATCACTCTACTACACTATTTTTAACCGACTTCAAAAAAAGGAGGAGGTTCTCAATTCGACTGTATTTTTTTTTGTTTTTTTTTTTTATTTTTTTTTAATGTTTGTTACCTCAGATCTTTTGACTGGGTGAACCGATTTTGAAAATTATCTTTTTATTTGAAAGCTGGTGCTTTCCGTGTGATCCCATTTCAATTTGGTCAAGATCGGATTAACTGAGGCGGAATCGCGAGGCCGAAGCCCGAGCGATTCCGCCGAGTACATTAATAGCAAAAAATTACTAAAAAAAAACTGTGAAATAAAAAAGGATTTAAAAAAATATAAAAACCGCTTTCAAAAATGTATGAAATAAAAAAAAATCTAACCCTAGAGTTGAAGGCGGTGCTAAAGCAAGCAAAAATCACCAACCGCCTTCGACTCTAGGGTTCGATTTTTTTTTAATTTCATACATTTTTGAAGGCGGTTTTTATATTTTTTATTCGACGAATTCATTACTTACTGCCGTGTACTGTACCGTTTTCGATGACAATGAGCGTACCTATATATTTTTCATATTTACAGCAGAGCTTCACGGTTCGATATTAAAAGTGGTCAGCACAGACATTTCTTATCTCCTTATAGGTATTTATATCAATCACCTCCTACCCAATACAAAGTGCAATCTATTTTTAACCGACTTCAAAAAAGGAGGAGGTTCCATGTTCGGCTGTATGTATTTTTTTTATGTATGTTCAGCAATATCTTCCCCAATTGTGAACCGATTTCGATGATTCTTTTTGTGTTCGGTTCAGTCTAGCTCCAAGGTGGTCCCATTTTTTTTGGTCAAGATCGGATTGGAAAGCGAGGCGGAATCGCGAGGCCGAAGGCCGAGCGATTCCGCCGAGTACATTAATAGCAAATAAAAATTACTAAAAAAACTGTGAAATAAAAAACCATTTAAAAAAATATAAAAACGGCCTTCAAAAATGTATGAAATAAAAAAATAAAAATCGAACCCTAGAGTTGAAGGCGGTGGTGCTAAAGCAAGCAAAAATAACCGACCGCCTTCAACTCTAGGGTTCGATTTTTATTTTTTATTTCATACATTTTTTCTCTACTAAAACAATAAGCGCAGTCTTTCTCTGTCTGTCTGCACGTAACGGATAAACTCCGTAACGGCTGAATCAATTTACGTACAGCTTGTATAAGTATAGTCTGACGTATTTCGGCATGGTTAAAGGCCGGTGTTGCAACCCCAACCGTTAAACCCGAAAGGGGGTGATTCTGTACGTGAAATAAAACAACTTTTGTTCTACGACTTTTTTATTTGAAGAAAAAAAAATGTTTTGTTTAAAAAAAAAAAATAATTCACAGAAGTTGTTTAGTTTCACATATAGAATAACCCCCTTATGTCAGTTAAAAATATTCCGGGGTAACTACAACACCTTGTATATAACAACAATATTTTTCTTCAATGGACTGAGCAGTGAATGGAAATATTCCGCGTGTTGCGGAAAAAATACTATAAAGCCACATAAATCAACGTAGGTACGCTGGCTAATTTATTATAGATGTTTATGTAGCATCCGGTAAGTCTATAAAAGAGTATTTCTGTAAAAAAAAAACCGGCCAAGTGCGAGTCGAACTCGCGCACCGAGGGTTCCGTATCGCCATGTCATGGTCAGCGCCACTCACGCCATCTGTGGCGTGTTTTATGAAATGCTTCATATTAGTTAAAATTCATGATTAGCTAAAATGCTTCATACTCTTTTCATAGATGGCGCGAGTACACTTTTTAGTTATCTATATGGGGGCCCCGTGAATTTTGTACTTTTTCTTATTTTTATTGTTTGTTGTTATAACGGCCATAAAATCACATATTCTGTGAAAATTTCAACGGGCTACCTATTACGGTTCAAGAGATACAGCCCTCGGACAGACAGAAAGGCAAACAGACAGACGGCGGCGTAGGCTTAGTAATAGGAGGCTTAGTACGACGGATACGGAACCCTAAAAATCATAACCTACAATGCTCGGAGCGGAGCCGCGGGCAAACATGAAATTTGCCTTTCGGATTGATATATAAAAAGACACGACAATTTAGCAAATTTGTGACATAAATATTGATGGCTCAATAATAATTTGGCGTAATCCGGTTTTCATAGACGTAAAAAAAAACTTGTTATGCGAACTCGAAGCTATGAAAATGCGTCTTTTTATTTAACAAAGAATTTCAAAGTATAAGAGAAGTATCACGAGCAGGTGGAAAGTCAAACGGAACGTGTGTGACACCAAACTACCATAGAGAAATAATATAATACGTCTAAGCAAACCAATATCTGTCACAATTATTTGAGGATTATACATAGTTTATTTATAGCATAACATGTTTTTTATTTTTTTATTGCTACCGAACTGGGTGGCTCTGTCCGAGGTCGCAACCTCAGGCGCAGCCAATTTCACCCCCTAGGAGGTGCCAGTCCGGCTTGGAGGTGGACTAATGTTGCTGGGGAAAGGCTATTAACCCGCGATTTGAAGATCCGTGGATAGTAGGAGTGGGGGAAGATATTCCCTGGGAGCCCGTTCGATTTAGAGAATCGTGCAGTTCGAAGAACTCTTCTGTCGACTACAAACGGTAGTCGATTTGTTTAAATACAACATACATTGATGGAACACAACAATTAAACATTTGTTGGAATACATGTTTATCAACATCCCGCATCTGCAACTGCATATCTCCCCGTGCATGTCGTAAAAGGCGACTAAAGGATAAGGATAAGATGTCGTGCTAAAGGGAGACAGGATAGCCACCTCTCAATTTTGATCGATCCTTCCACCGAATAGGCAGCGCAAGGGGCAGCGGATGGGTCTTCGTACCTTACTTGCTTGATAGTTATCTTGTCCGAATACTCTTGTAATTTACAAGAGTACCTGCAGCACAACTCCGATTACTATGCTTACCCCGATTGTCGGGATACAGCGTGTGGGTGGTATGTATGTATTTGTCAACATTAGAAGCTGTTTGATACAAATTGTATGCATTTGTAGTATATTTCAAGGACAATTCAAATTGTATGCAATTTAATTCTAGCATTTTGATAGCGACGTCTCTCTCGCCTTGATGACATTTGGTTATACAAAAATACCGCAAAACATTTCTAACATTTTAAATTCTTTTCGAATTCTGCATCGTTGATCGACTTGATTTTTATGTATTTCTCATTTTATGTCCGTCTTTACTATTGTTGATCCCGAACTAAGATAGTGTGTCTTGTTTGTTGGTCAAAGTCTTAAGGAGTTGGCCAAAACCGAAGAGGATGTCATATTGTGGAAATTACCGGATATAGAGGAGGATATTTTGGTATTGTACGATTCACAAAAAAAAATCCGGCCAAGTGCGAGTCGAACTCGCGCACCGATGGTTCCGTATCGCCATGTCATGGTCAGCGCCACTCACGCCATCTATGACGTGTTTTATGAAATGCTTCATATTAGTTAAAATTCATGATTAGTTAAAATGCTTCATACAATTTTCGGTAGATGGTGCGCATACACTTTTTAGTTTCTTGTATGAGGACCCCGTGATTTTTTTACTTTTTCCTAATTCTATTATTTGTTGGTATATCGGCCATAATAATACATATTCTGTGAAAGTTTAAACGGGCTACCTATTACGGTTCAAGAGATACAGCCCTCGGACAGACAGACAGACAGACAGACGGCTTAGGCTTAGTAATAGGGCCCCGTACGACGGTTACGGAACCCTAAACTCATCTACAACAGTACCTACGTCTGTAACCTAATGTTACGCTCGAAGGCACAGTTCTCATTAATAACTCATCCCAACTGAATTTAAGTTACAATTAAGTAATCACAACTTGACATCGCCTCTCTATTGTGCGGGGTCGCCCCACCGCCGCGCCGGCGCGGCGCCTCCCCGCTCGCCGCGTAGCCAGGGGTTCGCAACATATTGGATCAGCTTTGGGAAAATGCGTGGGATTATAATTACTACCTTAGGTTGAATTAATTACGTAGATTGGGCTAAACAATGTAATATAAATATTTACGCGTTACGTAGGATAGTTATTAAGATTTTATGACAGAAATAATGTACCTACTTTACTATTGTTTCTATAAGGATAGTGAGTTAATTGAAAAAAAGATTATTGTAGCAAAATTAGAAAACATATTTCTGTTTTGCATACATTTTGAGGTTAGGAATTTCGGTATTTACATTGCATGGAGAACTAATTTTTTTATTCAATTTGCCACACATTCTCTAAATCTACTTAGTTGTCGACATAGGTTAAACCCCTGAAATATCCAACATAGTAACAAAATCACCCTATATTAAATGTATTTTATGGAGAATGACACAGTTGGCTGCATCACCTACAACATCCGTGTTGTAGATCCGTAGCCTATAACACTTAGGTGAACTAGGTGCCATGTCAGTGCTATCCTTTGGTCGTGCCCGCTACACAGAACTGGGTGGATAACACGAACTATTTACATAGCCGCTCCGACCGACTTTTCATTAAGTTCGGTGGTATCAACCCGGGCGGATTAAACCCTATTACCACCTAGTAAGGTAAGACGGGAAGGGACTTACAGTTTTACGTGGAATCCGAACCACGTACAGCCTCTAATAATGTAATCGTATTTATAAAATTTTAGTCTTTTCCAAATTTTATGATTTAATTATTATTCTTATTTATTGATCAGATTTACTAACGCGGCAAGTTTGGGTTTAATCTTTATTATGTTTATTTATTTTTATATTCTTTATTTATTTTCAAGTATTTTCATGAGTTGTCAATATTTAAAGAAATTATTTCTAATTTCCTATCAATGTTAATCCTGAAGATGTTCCCCAACTACTGTGTAATAATATTATTATGCATTTAAATGTTTTTAATCTTGTTACCATTTCAATTTATAAGGTCTCGATCTCAAACACATCGAAGTCTTTCACACAATTCATTTCAAAAAGTTATATGAATTACACAAAATTTCAATGAAATCATATTACGATCTCTACCCAGACTACTTAAACCGTTCGCAACTACACATTCCTTTCAACATTTCTTTAACATTCGGAAAAGTCGGCTATATTCGCTATCGAAGAAGTCGTAATAAATCAACATGAATGTGATACCACCGACACTTGGAAAGATCGAACAGTCCTGACTCAATGGGATAGTTCACGAGATCTCAATCGAGACGAAATGATTCATCATTAACGGTCCACTGCCAATAGAGATGATGGAGTAGAGTTCACTAACAAAACGACAGTCGACGATGGATCAGCGAGCGCAACTGTAACGAAGCGAACAGCAGAGTTCAATGCTAATGATTTGCTTTCTAGAGCGAAACGAAATTCCTCAAAACCTGCTGCAGTTCTTAGTTGAAAATTTCAAAAAATAACAGGAAAAAACAACAAAGCTTCGAAAAAGATGTTGTTCTTGGCGTCTGTCTGCGGAAGCTGTTGGGATTGTAGTACAAGGCGGCGATGATGACACCAAAGTGGTTCCACTAAGTCAGTATATATTGCCAATCCTCCTCTACCTCAGAGATCGACTGCTACATCATAAATTTTCTGTCACAACACAACAGCTAACCTATGATCGCCAGAAGCCTATGCAAGCATATTGCATGAATTTATGCCTAAGCCTGTGTCCTCAGGCAACGGCTAAATACCTCAGCAACGGAGACGGAGAAATCACATGCCTGTTTCGTCGCGTCGTCGGTGGCCGTGGTGAATGCAAGCTGCTGTAAGCACAAGGACATGAACAGTGCTCTTCTATTTCATCATGCAGTTCACTGTGCTCTGTACAGCATCCAATAATATGTGGTTATATTTTATGTAATCCGGTATGGGTGGCTGATTCGGAGGGGACAAAGCACATGCTTCGACCAGTCAATGCCACTTCCGAGAAGGTAGGTGCCATACCGGAGACTTCCCTGGATTGCTGGCTACACTGGACTAAAGGAGAACACAGCCGAGGCTGCTATGCCACCATCTTACATCCAGTACGGTGGTACCAACCCAGTCAGCTACAATTTGAGCCTTCCACTTAGTAAGGGGCAACCTACAGTTTTACACCGGTTCCGAACGGCGAAGCAGCAGGTGTAGGTATGCACGTAAATTTTTTCGTCAGAAAAAACTCATTGGTACACGCCGACCGGATTCGAACCTCGGACCTCTCGCATGACAAGCCGATGCCCAAACCAATCGGCCACCCGCCGCTAATCCTTTAGTCCCGGTTAGTCCTTTTTGTTTTTGTCTTTTAGTGTCTGCTCATCATACGAACGGATCATCTCTGCTTGATCCAGATCTTATCCAACACTCACTTATGGACGTGTAGTAAGCTTAACTTATGTCTGTCAGGAAGGAAGGAATAAGTACAGACGGAATTGGATACTTCCTTATTTCACCAATTATCTTCGAGGATATCCTCGAAGCAGAACGTGCGATTAATTGCCATATCCCTGTAAGTTTAAACTTTGTACAAATTTCTACATCAATTTCAATTACGTCTTCCATCATGGCGGCGTTTGTAATAAGGTGATTACGCTATGCGTTAATTGGGAAAATAAACCTACAGCATTACTGAGCTGTGAGGCTTCATAAATTAATTTTACCTTTATTGCCGCGAGACGCGCTTCTTCCGAGCGAAATACCTCGGCCCGCACTGTAGTAAGAGCTTTTTTACCTTCGCCTACAAAAAAGCTACTCCGGCAAGTACGAGATCCGAGTAAACGGGCAAAACAGAACTGGTTGTTAGTGCGCGCGCTCCGTCCGCCGCCATTCGACGTCTCGTCCGCGCGCATGCGCCGCGCCGTGCGCCAATCACAGGCCCCGAACAAAAAACGCGCTAACCTTTCAAAAATTCGAACAACCTCGCGCCAGGAGTGTCGTGCGATAGTGAGGTCGAGTGCCAAAGTTGTGCGACCACGTGCGAGAAGTTGAAGTGTCAACGGTCAAGTGCGGTGTCCGGTGAAGTTTTTGTGTGTGTAACGATGTTTAATGAATATGGCGAAATGAGATCCTGCGGTTGAGGTAAACATCATATTCATTACGCAATGGTTGCTGCAATTTGATCCGTCTCCCGCGTGTTGTCTTGTGAAATAGCTGTTTGGATAGGCTGCGGTTCGTTCCGCCGCTCGCCCCCTCGCCGCAGCCGGTAGCGGCGGTCGACTCACCTGTCCGGTCCACTCTGCCCTGTCGCATTTAAATTCAATACATTCGGTAACGCGATGCGTCCACAATGCCGCTGCTGCAGTCGGCGGCGCGTCCGTCGCGAATTCACCTGATAAAGAGATAAATCCTGGATAGTGGCAATATAAATCGGTTTCGCGGACGCCGCCGCCGATTGGTCCGTTGACCGCGGAGCAGGTTCGACGGCCGTTCAAACATTTCTATGCATTATTTGAGCCATTTTCTCGCATGCGGGAACCCGGCTACAAATGAGGGCAACTTTATTCGCGTCCAGCCAACCCGGCCCGTTATTAATGGCCTCGGATGCTTTATCTGCGTGCTTGATCGGCTGCGAAGTGGGAAGTTCTCAATAACTGTGTGCTTCGGATGCGGAAGAGAATATTGAAATGAAATGAAATGAAAAATTATCTATTTAGAAAAGTTTCTAAGCCTATTTTACATGTAATCATGTCTCATGCTCTAGAGAAACTCTGTCTATATTATATTGTTGAAGAGGGAAGAAACAAAGGGCGAAGTAGACATTAAAAAAAGATGAATGCGGAATAAATAAATAACTAATAATAACTCTTTTTCTCCGAAAGAAATATCGCTTACATAATGAACTGATATTAATTTAGGCTAAGCATGGCAAGCAAAGATCATAAACAATTTACAGAATAGTAGAATAGAATAGAAACTCTTTATTGCACACAAATTGAAGGAAGAACGCAGTACACGACAAGAAACAAGAAATACAGGAGTGCGCAAAGGCATACTTATCACTACAAGTGATTTCTTCCAATCAACCTTTGGGTGATGATGAGGAATAAAATACTGAGAAAGAAGTATGGGTAGTGCAAGCGAAAGGGAGTAGGAATACGTGTTTTATTTTTATGAATATACCATGTAAATTACATACATATTTATACAATACATAAAATACAAACAGCATTACCTACATACATACACATTTATACAACACAAATAATACATGCTATACTATAATAATATACCGTGTGGGGCCGGTACTTAAAAAGAATAGCCTCACTGCATCTCTCCCCGTGCATGTCGTAAAAGGCGACTAAGGGATAAGGACAAGATGCCGTGCTAAAGGGCGACAGGCTCGCCACCTCTCACCTTGGCATGGTACTTCCACCGAGTCATGCAGCAGGTGGGTCTTCGTGCCTTACTTGCTGCTTGATCGATTGAATCTTGTTCGAATAATTTGCGAAACGTGGTGGTCGGTGTTGTGCTGTAATTTACCAGAGTTCTTGCAGCACAACACCGATTACTCTGCTTAACCCGATTTTCGGGATTCAGCGTGTGTGATATGTATGTATGTATGTACTATAATAATCCATGATATATTTAGTTCTGTCTTTCTAAGTTTTCTACGCTAATATTACAAAGAGGTAAAGTTTGTAAGTTTGGGTGTACTTAGGATGTAATTTCTGAAAATACTCATCCGATTTTAAAAATTCTTTGACCAATATTTTGAATGGGCCTTCAGGATGGACATAGGCTATGCGAGCGAAGAAACCGAAGCCGAAGATGATACCGAAAAATCTAAGTTCACTTTTGGCATTTAATCGTTCACTATTGAGCTTTCATTCAAAGTATTGGATTTCGATTGGATAGGTTCGAATGTTTCAGTTGTGACTGCGTTATTTTCAAACAGGCTCTTCATTTCTTAGTGAATTGGCACGGAAAACTGATATCCCCACCAGATATCTGAATTTGTCGAATACGTACTAAAAAAATTGCATATTTAAACATTGATCCTCAAACCGATCGACCAAATTTCCCAACCTCCGATTAAGTATCGTTTAGTATTTATCTGTTGACTAAATGCATTTTTATATATTAATATTATATATTATGTACACAGGTAGGTAATTCAAATATTTCGACTTTTTTGTCATCTTCAGTGAAAATATCCTTATCCTTATATATTATATATTATATTATCCTTACCTATAATAAAATCCAACGTCTGCTTTCTGTCTGTCTGTCTGTCCGCTTATAACTCGAGAACTACTGAACCGATTTTAATAAAACAAAATTCTACGGATAGCTTGATTCTTCCCATCAACTATAGGCTACTTACTATCACGCTAAATAGCTTATGAGGTTAGCAGTGAAGTGAAATATGAGAGCGGGCGGAGCCGCGGGCACAGCTTGTATATTATATTATATATTATATACCTATAATAAAATCCAACGTCTGCTTTCTGTCTGTCTGTCTGTCCGCTTATAACTCGAGAACCACTGAACCGATTTTAATAAAACAAAATTCTACGGATAGCTTGATTCTTCCCATCAACTATAGGCTACTTACTATTACGCTAAATAGCTTATGAGGTTAGCAGTGAAGTGAAATATGAGAGCGGGCGGAGCCGCGGGCACAGCTTGTACAATATAATATAAAGTTCAAAAATATATGGTGACTAAAGTGACATTTCTCATACAGTTAAAAGGAGTTAACTGGTCTACACATTTAAGTCGAAGGTGAAGTAGACCGTACGAAAATTGTAAATCGTACCTGCAGCACAACTCTGATTACTCCGATTGTCGGGATACATCGTGTGGTATATGAACCTGACTATAATTTATTCTAACTGAATTCACAGAGCAAGAAATCGCGTCCTGTTGGGGGGATGACGGCCATCAATCACTGTTCTGTGACCGCATTGTATTTATGAAACAAAGCCCAAACTGCTTAGATTTCTATCATAGACGACACTAGAAGGCACTTTCTTTTGCGCTCGAATTCCAAGCTCTTTCATTAGTTTTATTTTCACCAGACTGGGCTTACATAACCACAAATAATAACTTTGACTTCCGAGAAATAATATTAATAAAAACCGACCAAGTGCGAGTCGGACTCGCGCACAGAGCGTTCAGTACCACTACCTAATTGGCCCTTTTTTTGTTTTACATTAAATTAGATTTTGAACCATAATCACACCAAGTTTGAAGCTTATATGTATAATCGTTTTTACGATAGAGCAAAACCAAATAAAAAAATTAGAAATTTCATGTATCGCCAATTAAAATTTTGTACTTTTGTTTTTTTTATTACTAACATAATATATTCTGTACTAGCTTTTGCCCGTGGCTAAAACGGGTCGGGTGAAATTCGTATTTAAAAAGAAGAAAGTAAGTAAGCCGTACCATTATTTCGTAGTACCGTACCATTATTTCGGCGCGCGGAGCAATTCGGTTTGTATGAGAGTCACACACATCTTAGCGTAACCGGAACTGAATGTTAACCTATCCTGTGTCCCGTAAAATCAAATGTGCTTGTACTAAGTGTCATCGAATTCGGATGATCGGTTTAAGAGTTATGGAGGAACATACATACATACATACAGAAAAAAAAACAACCATAAATGTAGTTTTAGTATCATGCATAGAGTCTCCAAACGCAATATCTCATTAAACAAAGTAACTTACTCCATGACCATCCCTTAGAGATCTATTATTAGTAGTAGTAGTATTATTATATTATTGATGATTGATGATATATATTCTGTAAAAACAACCAGCTACCTATGTATTACGGTTCAAAAGATGCAATCCTTTAATTAAACTTAGGTCAGAAGGACGGACGGACCGACTGGCTTAGTAATAGGGGCCCGTATGGTACGGAACCATAAAATGCCGGGTTAAATGACCTTTGGTGTTAGTAGATGTTCCTATTCTCATCTATCTGTTCTGGTCTGGTGTCAAAAATAAGAAACATTGAGACGCCATTTTGAGAATGTTGTCTTGTCTTTACTGTGAATTGCCAGTTAAGGAGTGATTAAGAAATTTCTATAGTACCTGTAATTTAACTCACATTAATTATTTAAATTAATTGGGGGTTTTATCTTCTTTTCTAAACATAAAATATACTAATATCTCTCTGATCGATATGTAAACGTTTCTTTTATACACATTTAATTTGTATCCAGTAAAAATAGGCACATTTTACAATTTTGGTCTTTCCAATTTTCAAATAGTATTCAAATTTTTAATCAAGCATTAAAACTCGGGCATAGTCTTTTGAAAAAGGTATAAAATATTTTAAACCCTTTTTACACATTTGTTTTAATTTTTCATTTAACCCAGAATATTTAAATTTATTATTTATGAAATACTGTGTTTATTGGGCGTTTAACATTTAAAAGTGTCCTACAATAGAAACTGACAACACTGACGCGATCGCAGCGCCCTCTAAACATGACCAAATAATAATGGTAACTGTGTACCTACAGTCCTCGAGACCATGGCAGGTGGTTATTTGATATCTTTCTCCTTTCATACGTAAGCTGTTAATGTGATTAGTGGCGACAGACATTTCGGGTCTTTTGTGTTGGGGATTGAGGTCTTTATTTACGAGAGGAGCGATGTGAATTTCAATTAGAGAAATATATTTTTTTGTCTTTAAAGATGTTGAAAAAAATATTTAAATGACGTGTTATGTTATTATGTTTTTAATGGATTTGATCCTTTTTCACGAATGTAAAATGATACGATCAGTGACACATAACACCGTTGCATGAGCAAACCCAACACTTTGCACAACCATCCTAGACGTGCTTGCGTGGTAGGGCGTTTTTTTTGAATAATCGACTCGATTAGGTACTGAATCGAAATTGTTTTTAAATCGATATAATACCACCGATAATACAAATAACACTATTAGTATTTTTTTCAAATTCAAATCAAATGAAAATCTAAATATGTTTATTGCACTAGAAAATACTTTTTTTTTGCTAAAGCTACAGCTTAACGCCGTAGGCTTTCTCCTCCAGCCAACCTTTGGGTTATCATAAAAGAGTTTGGAGTGGCAGAGAACAAATAATGAAATGATGATATACCTAGATTGTATAATTTAACCTGCCTACTGAAATGGATCCCGATCGGGATCCATATATTTTTTCCGTCAATTCTTTTGGGCCCCGAACGGAGCCCAAATTACGGCGCAACGAATTTGGTCTATTGCTCTTTCAATCGTTGAGCAGGGCTATAAGTGACACTGGCAATTTGAACTAACCATTTTTTCTTGTCTCCAAAGACCAATTATGAATAATAAAACGAACGCTAGCTGTCAGCTGACAGTTTCTTTGTTGACATAATTTTCGAGGTGACGCTCCTTCGCCAAATTTTTTTTTTTTTTTTTTTTTTTTTTATGGAACCTGACACGGTTGGCTACATCACCTACAACATCCGTGATGTCAGCCCATAACACAGGGTGAACTAGGTGCCATGTCAGTGCTTCCCTTCATTTCATGTCGGCTACACTAAACTGGACGGAAAACACGAACTATTTACATAGCCGTTTCGACCGACGTTTCGTTCAGTGCGGTGGTACCAACCCGGCCGGGATAAACCCTACCACCTAGTAAGGTAAGAAGGGAAGGGACCTACAGTTTAACGTGGAATCCGAACCACGGTCAGCCTCCAACGGTCGAGCGGTCACCCATCCAAACACTGACCGCGCTCAGCGTTGCTTAATAACAGTTGACTAACCAACCGCGCCACTGAGCTACCGAGGCTGACGAATTTTCTTATCCCTTAGTCGACTTTTACGACATGCGACGGGGAGAGATGCAGTGGGGCTATTCTTTTTAGGTACCGACCCCACACGGTACAAAAATTATTTATTATAAGTGTTTTCAAGCGGATCTTTCAGGAAAAGGTTAGTAAAACGTGTTATTTATATGTTATTCTACCTATAGAAGTTGCAGTACGAGCTCGGTTGGCGACAAAAGTCGTATTTTTCGTCGCTCAAAAGTTAGCTAAAAAATTTCTTTTTTTTTTCAGATTTTTTTTTCTAACTAAAATATCTGGTACTTCTAAATAAGTAAGCCCTCACTTATTTCCCATGGTTTTGAAGGTCATTTCATTGGCTTTCTAGAACAGAAGAGTTTATAGATCTAACTTCATTAGCTTCCGAAATATCTGGGTTTATGTCGAGGTTGGCGCGCAAGGTCGCGCGCGCTTTACCGCGCGCAAGCCGCGCGCGGTAAGGCGCTGAGAGTCTGGGGAATGTAGACATATTATATATAACTGAGGAGCAGGCAGGTACAGATAATAAAACATAAATATAAATAAGATATACAGCGAAGGTAGACTCTAAGTTTTAGGTAGAGTCTACATAATGTATAGTGAATAATGCCGTAGTTACAAAAAGTGACACAGAACACACTTTTAAACAGAAATACTGACGAGGATAGACGAATATCGAGGGGTAGCGAGTTCCTCATACGTTCAGCATTCACGGTGAACGAGTCAGAGTAGGAAGTGGAGGGTTGAGAAGGGATGGCGAGTACTCGGGAATCAGCTGATCTCAAAGAAAGTCCATGTGCACAGATAAATTGGAATCGATCCCACAAGTAATTAGGGACCCAATGTCATTCAGCGTGCATAAGAGAAGAGAGAGAACGTGAGAATTTCTACGACGACGCCGAATGTCGAGCCATTCCAAGTCCAATTCCAAATTCCAAATTCCAAGTCCTTTATTTTCATATTTTTAAATTGTTCATTTTGGACAAATTGAGGTAGCGGATTGACACCCCGTGTGGAGTTCCTGGATACTAAGCGCCTCGCGTATTTCGGCTAGTGGTCGGCGGCTAGTCCCTCCCGCCCGAGAAGCATCTATGACCACAGTATAAACACTTTCTATCCATACAATTGTTAATATAATATGTAGTTCTAAAAACTCTGCAATTTTTATAAGTATGTAAAACCTAAAAATTTTCTTTAGTATTTTTAGTTTCTCTATCAAAAACATCGAATGAAATGTCTTTAATAAGTCGTCTTAATGATCTCTAAATGGCAACTCCGATCTATTAAATAGTGTTTTACGACATTATTTACTGTTCTAATGGTTTATTGCCTCAATGGATTCCGGAAGCTGCTGCGTGTGATGTGAACGAGATATAATTGTGGTCTACAACAATGTTGATTTTATTGCATCAATCAACGAACTAGTCAGTTTTATTACTCTGTATACATAGAATTACAAGATATTTTAAGTCTGCATATTATTTATAATTGCTCTTTTTGGCAATTTATATAAACAGTTCGAATATATAATATAACAAGAAAGAATGCCTAATGTACGGAATTTTTTTATTCATGTTGACACGAACAAGTATGTACATATGTAATGAATGTATTTATTTGTATTGTAAATGTATAACTATACAGGGTGTTCGGCACATTGACCGACAAATTTTTTTTGTAGGTAAGTGGGGTCATTTGCAACGTTTTGGCCCATGATACCTTTTGTCAGATGTCACGTGGTATCGAGATACGATTTTTTTTCTTTATTTTTGAAAATGACCAAAATCCCAGCTTAAAACCCTTGTAACTTTTTTGTTTATGATTGTATCAGCACGAAATAAAACTTATTGAATTTTACAATATATTATCCTTGTTCTAGAAAATGCACATGAGCGAAACCGCGGGCTCAGCTAGTTATAAAAAGTAATTTAGCCTTCTTCGTGAGTTTTGTCACATTGTACCGAGTTTGTAGAGTCATTGACATCACTCAGCTCGGTGTATTGACATAATCAATTAGAGTAATCATGAACACTCGATAGGTTTTAGCGTCTCAATAAGTATTACTGCCAAGTTACCAAACTTCTAATTGCAATAACTTTACGATTTGATATCTCGTGTGGGGATGCATTTTAATTATTTATTATTTTTGTTTTGTTTTATGGAAACTGACACGGTTGGCTTCATCACCTACCTACAATATCCGTGATGTCAGCCCATAGCACCTTCGTGAAGTACATAGGTGCCATGTTAGTGCCTCCCTTCGGCCGTGCCGGTTACATTGAACTGGATTATTACATAAACGAACTATTTACATAGCCCTTTCGACCGAATTTGGTTTTCAAGTTGATTATAAGATGCCAGCGTGTAGGGATTGCATCCCTACACGCTGGACTTACCGCTGATGCCTACTAATTAGCATAAAATACCTTATAATACTGTTCTGCAGATCTTTCCTCTACAGAACCGGAAAACTCTGGAACGCTCTTCCTGCCCATATATTTCCTCCCCAACTACAGTCTCGGGTCCTTCGGAGCGTGAATGGGCACCTGTCAGGCCGACATGGCATTCTCGAACCCCGCATAGGACCTAACGTCCATGGGCGTCGTTAGACACCTTATGAGTGGCTCGGCGACATGTCGCGCTTTCAATAAAAAGAAAATACACAAAAATAAAACATACCAGCAACGTATTAGCAAAAGTTTTAATTGCAAATGTTTTTTTTAAGTACAAAGGTACACACATTCCATAATTTATAATTTTTCGCCTTATAGCTGGCATGGCATCTCTTTAAACGTGTTTTCGAAGGATTCGAAGGATTTATTAGCTGTGTTTAATCTTCCACTGGACTTTCGGGCACAGAGACCCATGTCGGCTTATAAAACAATGTGTTTCCTTCGCTTGTGAATACGGATCACGCATTATAGCAAGGACAATCATATAGACTTCATCAATTCCGACGAAAGTACAGAAAGAAAAACCTTTGTGTGTACCGACTCGACGGCGACGACGTTCGAGAATGCCAGTCGCATTCTGGAATTTTCTCGATTTATGGAAGGACGTAAAAGGGTGGAGTACGAATAAAAATCCAGAAAAAGGTATGATTTACGACGGAGCGCGACGAAGTCAGTTCTCCAAACCGACCTGCTCCACAAAAACCGATCAAGTGTGAACCGTGTTCACGTGACCACGGTTGCTTCACGATCCCGTCACCGCCGCCGATTTGCTTTCATGTACGAGTATTTATATTTCATGCGAGGGCGCGGTCAACACTTTGGATTAGTGGCCATCCTATCGTTGAAGTTTCCCATTGTTCGGATTCATCTTTAAACTAAAGGTCTAACTAGTGTAAGGCCCAATTGCGCCAACACGAATTTAGAGTTAAGTAGCGAGTTATGGATTTAAGCGCGGTTCCCACAGTCAACGGGTACTAGCTTAACGAGTTAAACTGGTTTATATCGTTAAATTCGTGTTGGTGCAAGTGGGCCTAAGTAACCTAACCTTACGTTGTACCTTATGTAGGTGGTATATATTTTTGCTAAGTGCGTAATTTCTCAAAATTTGTCAAATTTTGAACAAAATGAATAATTGTGCGCTCAATTACACTACACTTATGTAATTAAGCACAATTTTCACACATAATTTTCAAACCCGAGTTAAGAAAGTTCGGCAACAATACTGCAGCTTTTTGTCAACATTTAAACGAAATATTTGTTAAAGCAAATTTAGTATTTTTTTTTATTTTAATTTGAATTTTTTTTACTTAATATTAGATCTAGACATGTTACATATTTTTTTAATTGTCTCAACCATACCTATATAATGACATGATAGTCGAAACTTTTTTTTCTCTGTACTTTCCACCGGATTACAATTTTATTTATCTGTGGCATCTCTGCGGGCAAACATTCTGCGTATTTTGGAATGAGTTTCATCAAAATCGGTTCAGTAGATCCGGAGATATCTGCGTGTGACCGACAGACAGACAGACATCAGAGTGATCCCGTCATAATGGTCCATTTTTCGTAATTTTTCGACGGGACCCTAAAATGTGTTTCGAAATAATACATTGGTTTGAAGGAATAAATGCATACGTGATTTTTAATGCAACGAAATAAATCTCTACCGACCACTTACAGGATTTTTGAAATAAAAACTGGAAATTGTAATTTAGAGAACCATCATTTCTGAAATGAACAAGTTGACTAAAAGTGAACTTCATGCCTAAAGACATTCTCTGCCAGTCATGTCGGGAGTTTTGGCTAAGGTTAATTTATGTTATTATAGTACCTACTGCTAAATAATTTCTCTAGTGTTCTGAGTGCATAAATGATCTAATAAGTAGGTAACAGGTATTCTAGTCAAGATCAACAGATCTAAATGATTTTAATACAACTTAAGGATTCATCCTTACCGATTACTTTAAAGATTATTTACTATAATATATTTTACCTTCATACTTACCTGGCGAGAGATTTAAGCACTAAAATTGGTCATACGGGATCGCGTCAAACAGCTTCTCCGAGCACTACCCATGGAAAAGTTAGTCGATAGAATGGACTTATTCATAATTTCACGGTGTTGCAACCCCAACCGTAAAACCCGAAAGCGGGTGATTCTGTCATGAAATAGAACAACTTTTGTTCTACGAGTTTTTAATTTAAAGAAAAACAATTATATTTTTTCTCCATACATTTTGAGAATAGGTATTTGAAATTTGTATGGAAATTTTTTTTTTTTTTTTCGCTACAGAAGTTATTTAGTTTCACATATAGAATAGCCCCCTTATACGTGGGGCACACTGAAAGTTTCCGGAATTAATAAGAATAAAATACTATTAAAGGTCAAAAATGAATTTATTGTTTCTCAAAATATTCTCCCTTTGCGTAAATGCACTTTTTCATACGATTAAACCAATTTTGAAAACTTTTGTGCCACTCCTCCGTGGTGACCTCAGAAACGTGTTTTTCATATTCTTCGACAGCCTCTTCTGGTGATGAAAATCGTTGACCGTGTAATTGGTTCTTAATTTTTGGGAACAGAAAAAAGTCACAAGGTGCCGTCACCTGTTACTATGTCCCACACCAAATTTGAGACGCCTTTGTTGAATCTGGTAAGCATGGCATTGCACCAAGTGACGCGGTGCGTTTTTTGAGCCTCGGTCAAATTGTGTGGGATCCACCGCGAGCACAGCTTTCTCACACCCAAATGTTTGTGTAGGATTGATTGTATTTAACTCATGCCTATGTCTAAGGATGCCCGAATCTCATGGTAGGTCACATGCCTGTCTGTTTCGATCATACGGCGCACAGCATCGATGTTTTTGTTGTTCACAGCGGTGAACGGGCGACCATCGCGAGATTCGTCACTGAGATTGACACGACCGCGCTTGAATTCTGCAAACCAGCAATAAATAGTCGTCTTGCATGGTGCTTCATCGCCAAAAGCAGATTGAAGCCGAGCGAGGCTCTGATGAGCTGTAAAATTACACTTAAAATCGTAGAAAATCATACCACGAAAATTTTCCCGGGTTAAATTTATGTTAATGTAGACACGCAATTTTTAAAATGGCGCCACAATGGAAAAACAATTGACAGTCAGATGAAACAAACTGCATTCTACAGCCAAAGAGTTCCATTTTCAAATGTTGTAATTACTTTTTAAATATTGTTTATGTAAGTGGCCAATTCCGGAAACTTTTAGTGTGGCCTATGTATCAGTTAAAATATTACGTGGGCAACTGTAACACCGTGTATACAGTTCAACAATTTTATTATTTGCAAAGGTTTGTATGTCGGAAGCAAAGTCATACTCTGACCTTATGAGGCTTGCACGCGGCTCTGTAAATATGAAAACGTGTAAGTTGGCTCCGAGTCCGAGGCGAGCGGTCGTAAAGCGCCTGGCAACACTGGGCCAACCGTTTGGTACTTAACTACTTGTCAATAACACGTTTATTTTAAACAAACAGGGCCTTTGCAAGATATGGGGTGAATTGGTTACATTATATTGTTGATTATTTACAGAATAGTTACTTTACAATAGGTACAGGTACAGAATAGGTACTTTAAAAGAATAGCCCCACTGCATCTCTCCCCGTGTATGTCGTAAAAGGCGACTAAGGGATATGACTCCCTTCTTATATTACTAGGTGGTAGGGTTTAACCCGCCCGGGTTGGTACCACCGCACTGAATGAAAGGTCGGTCGAAACGGCTATGTAAATAGTTTGTGTTTTCCGTCCAGTTCAGTGTAGCCGGCACGACCGAAGGGAAGCACTGACGTGGCACCAAGTTCACCCGGTGTTATGGGCTGACATCACGGATGTTGTAGGTGATGTAGCCAACCGTGTCAGTTTCAATAAAAAAAAAAAAGAATGTATGAACACTATTGGATAGACAGCAAATAGAAAAATAACTTTATTTTTCCAAAAACATTTTGCAGAAATAAGCGCAATGTAACATTTACATAAGGTGCAAAGGATAACTTATTATCGCTTACAGAGATTTCGTTCAATCAGCCAGGATGTTTGACTGTAAGAAATCTCTGTAAGGGATAAGTCCGCCTTTTGTACCTTATGTAAATTTTCATATGTATTTGTTACTGTTTAATGTTTACTGGAGCAATAAATAATTTTCTATCTATCTATCTAGATTTTTATACAGTTGGTTTTATTTTGTTGAATATGTGTAAAATATTAGTTTTGATTTTGAAACTAAAATATTGAACCAATCCGAATGAAAATATATTTAAACAAAACGAAGATACCGTCACGCTCGTCTCCCAAGGGGTAGATAGAGACAGCGTATCACCACGTGCTCCAAACCTCCGACGCCTCCTTCACGCATTTTATAATATAAAAAATACGAAAACAAATTCAATACATTTTCACGTATCTGTGTTCTAGATATCCGTTCTTTCTTTCCCTCAAGTATTCAAAAAGAACCGGCCAATAATTTTTAGCGTTCCGTACGGGAACCCTACTATACTAAGATGGATATACTAAGCCTACGCCGTCTGTCCTACCTTTAAAGGGCTGTATATCTTTTGAACCATAATAGCTAACCGGTTGAAATCATCACAAAACGTGTGTTATTATGGCGAACACTTAAAAAAAATTAAATTGAGGGTGGTCAAACCGTGATATAAGAAACGTGTTTTTTTTTTCAAGCTTTTTGTTTTTGCTCTATTGTATAAACGATAATACAAATACAAGCGTCAAACATGGTGTGATTATAGTGCAAGCTCTAAAGTAAAACATCAAATAATAAAAGCCGGCCAAATGCTGCTCTCGCGCTAAGGATGCCGAACTGAATGAAAGAAAAGATTTTTTTTTGGCTAATACATAAGACAAATATATTGTGTGATGGTACGGAACCCTCGGTGCGCGTGTCCAACTCGCAATTGGCTGGTTTTATATTACTATTTTCTATTTTTATGTGCCCGAAACGCCAGTGAAAATGCCATATGAATTGATTGAGCAGTTCTTGAGTTATAAGCGTACATATGATCGACGACTGTTTAGGTAGACGACTTCGTATAGGTTGTTATCCATTTTCCGCTTTACTAGTTAGTTAAATATGTAAAGTAGAACACGCTGTAGTTGGTTCACTTATTTGGTCGGCGTTTGTTTTGAGTCAATATTAAACTTTACGCTCCGAGTTTGTAAGCGAGTGCAGAATTAATGTTTCACACCAACTCAAGTTAACATTTAATTTTGCCAGATATTTACCGTTAAGTAGTCAGGAATTTTCCGTAATAAAGATATAATTGCGGTAAAATCAAGAAAATATATTACCTACTATTTTAATTGATTTGAATAATCTTAGTAGCCGGGACATATAATAAATTAAATGAATATTTAAATTTTATTTTATTTTATTTATTGCAGTAAACTTACAGTGCAATTACTTATAATATAAACGTATAAATATACCTTCTTAGAAAACACCAATTACAAGTTTACACATTTAGGCCCACTTGCACCAACACAAATTTAATATATAAACCAGTTTAACTCGTTAAGCTAGCACCCGTTGACTGTGGGAACCGCGTTTAAATCCATAACTCGCTACTTAACTTTAAACTCGTGTTGGTGCAAGTGGGCCTTAGGAATAAATATATTAGTTGACACAAAAGATGAAAACAAGTAAGTGGACATTTCTTACAGATTTTTTTTATAAATTGAAACTAAATTAAACTGTATGTCCTGTATGTATTGATGTCATTATTATTTTTAACAATTTTTAACAAAAGCAGCGCCCATCCAGGTACCACCGCACCGCACTGAATGAAAGTTCGGTCGAAACGGCTATGTAAATTGTTTGTGTTTTCCGTCCAGTTCAGTGTAACCCGCAAGACCGAATGGAAGCACTGACGTGGCACCAAGTTCACCTGGTTTTATGGGCTGGGGCTGACATAACGGATGTTGTAGGTGATATAACCAACCGTGTCAGTTTCCATAAAAAAAAACAAATCAGTCAAAAGCCATTTTTAAATCGATAGAAGGTACCTCAACATTGTGTACCCGAACTTCATACTGATAATAATTTGCTCGCTGGCAGTGTATCGCACATTCCATTAATTCAGCCAGAGGTCAGAGCCACTGCTTGTAACGTGTGGACCTATGTGCAGATCTTCCTATGATAGCATTGTCTGTTTCCTATCTAGACTTCCCATTATAGGCCTGCGGTCTTACCTTTCGACTTTTAGGATATCTTTCATTATAATGTTTCAGTAGCTGTTCCATTGTGAATGCTATGCTATTCCAATGATTGAAGTACAAGTTCCTAATAATTATAGTATTTTAGTTTGTAGATTACGTGAGTAAGTAGTATGTAAATTTAATCCTAATGTTCAATTTATATAAAGTCTTATTAGATTGAATTTTATTATTAGAGCAGCAGAAATCAGCGGCCCTTGTGATACTAGCATATGGCCATATGCTGCGCCTACGCCATTTCTATTGTCCTGTATGTTGCTATATGTTAATGTGTTATATATATTATATATAATGTTATACTAAACTTCAATGGACTAAACCACTATTCTATTCTATTCATTAATCTGGCCTGATTATATGTAGGTAAGTACTTCAAACTCATTCTCTTTACTAACTATGTTCACAACGTAGCCTGAGTGTATGTACTACATCTTCAAAAAAATCTTTCATTTTAAATTTCAGCATTTGCAAATTTAATTAGAAATCCCTCCCCAATATTCACTCATTTAAAATTCGTCGTAAGCAAATTCACTGCAGGAAGAATTAATTTACCATAAAATTGCTTCTACAGTAGCCATGACTCAGCGTGTCCAAAGGCAAATGTAAAAGTCATTCAGCTTCTATACGGTGAGGAGTTGACGGGGGAACTCATAAGATACCAGAACCCCCCACAAAGATTAACTGTGAACTTTTATTACTTAGGAGCAGTTTTTCTCATCAATAGGAACACAAGCATTGGACAGCTTAATCCGCTGATTCTTAACGGATTGAAAATGTAAGGTCTGATCATTAATTTGGACATCAATAAGTATATATTTTATTAGAATAAATTATCTGAAGACACGAAGAAGACGATGTTCTTAGGTCTGCATAAGTATGAACTCTCAGCATGTGGTATGATGATGAAATATTATAGAAGTAATCTTCAATATCGCAGCAACATTGTAACCTAAACAGAATAATACAGAATATTACAAAGAACAAATTATCGAATTTTACGATAATCCCATTTTCTTGAATTTATTTATGAATTAATATTTCATTTATAATAACAATACTACATTAATTCCACGAGTGAGTACCTAATGTAAAATCAACAACACAGTAAAACATAATGCACGCTTTAAATTTGCTAATAAAGCGACGTCCGTAGGTCGAGGACTATAGTTTTCCTCTCTATCAAACTACTGTGCATCGTTTAAAACCAACACATTTTGAATGAAACAATATCTTCAATCAAAATAACGTACACTTGTCCAAATTGATCTAACAATGGTCTCTTCTCTTGCAGGTTCCGCTTTGAAGTGTTCGTACAACACTTTCGACAAGCTCGTCAAAGCCGTCTTCAACTTCGTTAACTGTTGATTCATGGTCGACGTCGACATTTCAACAGTTTCGTCGACCTTCCGAACCTTCTAGAAGAAGCGTGCGTTTGAATCTAACGGTCCTATTGGAATTGCTGATTATACGACTATAGGGCGTTGCGTTTTTGTGAGGTCGTCTGGGTCAATTTACGCCTTCTTTTTGTGTAGTTTTGACTGCTGAGAAAAACTTGAGGATAGGTAATGAGGTTGTTGTACTGGCGTTTTATTCAATATCTTGTATGTGATTTCCAATCACAATGCTTAAAGTCGGCTTGAAGTTATGACCTCAGCTTAATAAACATCTGCAATGTCAGTCGGTCAGCATCTATGCATCTACTGTTGGACATACCCTTCTCCAGTCCTCCTGACCTTTAGCGGTACGAAACCTCTGAATGCCTAAGAAGTTGTCGTTATCCTGACCACTTTACAAAACGGTCTGGTTGGAATGCTGTTGTTGTTGTTGTTTGCTGCCCAGCCTCTTGGGAAGACGGGTGGGCCATTCTCCGCACTGAGACCTCAAGACGGTCCGTTGTACGTTGGCGCTCGGGTGGTGTTACTCCAGCCACCCGAGCTCTTTCATGAAGTGGAGCACTCTTCTTGGACGCTTCCACACTCCATGGGCAGTTCCCACGTTCCCAAGAAACTGCAGTCGTACTTCTGCCACCACCGGGCACTCCAGGAGCACGTGGGTGGCTGATTCGTCCTCCGCCATGTAGCCTCTGCACAGGGGACTGTCGGTGACACCTATTGTAAACAAGTGTCTGTTGAGTGGGCAATGACCCGTAAGAAGTCCTACCGCCATACGCAGTTGACCTCTGTGGAACTGTAGCAGGCACTTCCTGGTTGGAATGCTAGGCATATAACTAAATAAGTTCACACAAAAATGTGATATAAATTATCTCTACCTTGTTTATTTTTCTATCTAAATAATATATTTATTTATTTACTTTACTTGTGAGTTCTTAATTTAGTCTATAATTTAGTAGGGACTCTTTTTAGTGCAAGTCTTCTTTCTTTCAAATATTAATAGCAACAGGATCGTTAAATTCAAACTGTAACTTCATCTCTTTAGGCGCATGAATCTGTGATGCGAAATAACCCATTCAAAAACAAAAATGCAGTGAATGACTAAACTGAAATTAAAATTAAGTGTAGTTAAACAGTGGAAAGAAGTAATTATAATTGAAGTACGGTCTAAGTTTGATCAAGTGCAAACGATCTTAATAAAAATATCAATAAAAGTGAATGTGACTCGAGGAGTGATCTGCGAGATGGTCGCACACAAGTAGCGTTGGGCGTTGTCAAAGAAAATGCGCCGGAGCAAGTCCTACGGCTGGGTGTCAGGGCTGCTGAAGATGAAGCGCCAGGAGCCTCGGGACGAGGAGGAGTGGGGCGCTGCCGCCGGTTGGGTGAACTCGGAACGCGTGCTGCGTGACAGGTCAGCTTCTGGAATTTTTTTATAACAGAGTAAAGTTTTGCGCGGGGCTCGTAACTTGAGCCTATTCCTATGTTTTTGAAAAGCTTCCTGCAAATTGAGGACAATATCCCACGAGTGCAACCTCCTGTACTTGAAATTGTGTATAAAAACCGGCCAAGTGCGAGTTTTTAAACTTTTTATATGTTAGTATATTCGCCATAACAACTGATATTCTGTGAAAATTTCAACCGGCTACCTATTACAATTCAAGAAATAGAGCCGGACTGAGAGACGGACATAATTAAGGAACACTAAAAAGTGACAGGTGCAGTCACGACGGTAACCAGCTGGCCTCCATGAACCAAGTCAAAATGCTATGGGCACCTTTAGCTATCTAGGAACAGGTGGAGTGGAAACAATGCTGCACTTCCAAAAATACACACATGGCGGAATTCCTAACGCGCTGGAGGCTGAAGCCAGAAGATCTATATCGACCCAAAATGGCGCTTAAATTTAGCCTAGGACTTATGTAAACAAAAATAGACTGGCTATTGTTGTAGATTCTGAACTGTGGTTCTAGACCATAAATGATGAAACTAAAATTTAAACTTCTAGATCTCCCACAGGATTCTAGCTCTTATGATGTTACATTTTTATATTTTTTTTCAATTGAACACGAAACTCGGAACCAAAATAATATTCGGTGAAATGCTCTCCTCACCAAATTATTTTTTGAAAATCGACAAGCGATGCAGGTGGGTCCGATACGCTAACCTCCACAGTCAGTGGCTTTATGCGGTTCAAACAATAAAGATGAATTAGAGCTTTGCGTGTAATCCAAAGAAAAGGAGTGGATTTATGTTATTTTTTTAGTCTGTCCTAACACCTGTCCGACTGTCTGTCCGTCCGTCTGTCCGTCTGTCTGTCCTAGCTTTAAAATAAGCACTAAGTTTTACGTTCGTGCAATGTACCCGTGGACTATGAGAGCGAATCTCTAAGTAATTTGGAAGTATTGAATTTCTTTACGAATATTCACCAAGGAGCTTGGACAACTTCTTACTAAGGCATCGAAGGCGAACCTACGGAAGTTTGCACTTATTTATTATGCACGTAGCTATTCCATAAAAAATATTAAAAACTAGTAGCTCATCCCCAATCCCTATACAAGATGCCATAAAATTACAACATTTTTAATTTTTTTTTTTATTGCAACATTGTTTATTGTATAAGTTCATCCATAGGTAACCTTCGCTTGGACATGTCGAAAATTCCGGCAGTTCTAAATTCAATGCGAAGAAGAACTAACAAACAAACTTCACAAGTCACAGTTTTGTTAGTACCTTATAAGTATTATATATATATTTATTTTTTATGGGACTGACACGGTTGGCTACATCACCTACAACATCCGTGATGTCAGCCCATAACACCGGGTGAACTAGGTGTCATGTCAGTGCTTCCCTTCATTTCATGTCGACTACACTGAACTGGACGGAAAACACGAACCTATTTACATAGCCGTTTCAACCGACGGCGTTTCATTCAGTGCGGTTGTATCAACCCGGGCGGGATAAACCCTACCACCTAGTAAGGTAAGAAGGAAAGGGACCCACGTTTTACGTGGAATCCGAACCACGGTCAGCCTCTACCGGTCGAGCGGTCACCAATCCATCATCCAAGTACTGACCGCACGCAGCGCTGCTTAACAACAGTCGACCGACAGCTCCACTGAGCTATCGAGGCTGACATATTAAGTGTATAATGCTGCAGAGCTTTTTTTTAACCTTAATAAATGAGGAATCCTGTCGTGTTAAGCAAATACGGCTGAACTGGGACACGCAGTATAATTAATTACTTGTATTCAAAGAGCTTTACTCACTGAGCAACCCGGCTGCGTCTGCGGCTCTCGCGAGCGAACCTCTCGCCAATTTGCCGAGTGTGGGAAAGTATTTGGCGTAGCGGGGCGCGTGTGCGCGTGCGTGGTGTGGCGTTGTGTATCTCACTATTGTTTGGAAGTCGTTTCGTGTGGAGCAATTATTCGATTGGTACTCTTACTCAACCTGTGCGTTGGTTTGCTTGCTTTGGCGTTCATCTTTAACTGTTTTACTTGGTAGCAAAAAGTATGGTGAATTGTCCAACACAATTTAACAAATTATTTCTTCTTCGTCCTTTCCTCATAGACCTGCTACTTTCCACTGTTGGACAAGGGTAGGGTTGCCATAAAGGTGCAGGTACTGACCGGGACACTATATCGAAAGCTAAGAAAAGTTGGTTATCTTTGAGCGGGGAAATTCAGCACCTATTCGATAAATATTAAATTATATTTTAGATGATAGGTATCTTTTACATTTATAGATTATGCATAAATTCTTTTAGATGATTAGGTAGGCAATGGTTTTAATTTCAAATTTTTTGCTCCCAAACTGGAAGGGTTAAATGTCCATAGCCAATAAATTATAGGCACCAGAAAAGTTTCCGATTCAGAACGATCCACGCAGCTCTGTAAGCTCACAGATATTTAGCCAAAAGTCTCCACTGAACGTTCGTTGTCTATGTATACACATAATTTTATTGACATCTGCGACTGAAATCTGCGGACTTATGATGCCTGAAAATCTATTTAAAAAAATATAAAAACCGCCTTCAAAAATGTATGAAATAAAAAAAAATCGAACCCTAGAGTTGAAGGCGGTGCTAAAGAAGGCTACACAAATCACAAAGGATATCATCCACTCATGTTTTCTTTCATGTATCATTTCTGCTTGCTTTAGCACCGCCTTCAACTCTATGGTTCAATTTTTTTTTATTTCATACATTTTTAAAGTCGGTTTTTATATTTTTTTACTTAAATAGTTTTTTATTTCACACTTTTTTTTGTAATTTTTTGCTATTAATGTACTCGGCGGAATCGCTATCCAATCCGATCTTGACCAAATTGAAATGGGACCACACGGGAAGCACCAGCTTTCAAATAAAAAAAGAATCGTCAAAATCGTTTCACTCAGTCGAAAGTTCTGAGGGGACAAACATTATCCTGAAACAACCTATAAACAAGCATTAAAGTAGCAGTACTGCAAGTTTGAAAGTTTTGCCCATACTCCTCAGTTTCTACTATGGTTCCCATCGACGCAATCTCTGAGTAGATTACTTCTCGCTCGATACCGCGCGCGACCAGCAGTAATTAGGCATCGCCTCTTGATTAATGAAAGCCTTCTGTAACGCTTCCATAACTCATTAAGAAGCCGTGCCCCTGTCCGTCCGTCTGTCATCAATCCTGTGCGGGATTGATTAGGTTAATGTGAGAGGAAATATAGCAACATTTATAAAATTTATAAAGTACATTAAACAAGTTTACACAACAGCAGATTTCTCAGTCGTATTATGTACTGAGTGGGGTCGGTACTTTAAAAGAATAGCCCCACTGCATCTCTCCCCGTGTATGTCGTAAAAGGCGACTAAGGGATATGACTCCCTTCTTATATTACTAGGTGGTAGGGTTCAACCCGCCCGGGTTGGTACCACCGCACTGAATGAAATGCCCGTCGAAACGGCTATGTTTGTGTTTTCCGTCCGTAGCCGGCACGACCGAAGGGAAGCACTGACGTGGCACCTAGTTCACCCGGTGTTATGGGCTGACATCACGGATGTTGTAGGAGATGTAGACAACCGTGTCAGTTTCCATAAAAAAAAAGTTTTTTTTTTAACTTAAAGATGTTTAATCAAAGATAAATATAAAAAAACTCACAATTGCAACTTACGATCACGTTGTATCCCGACAATCGGCATAAAGAGAGTAAATCGGCGTTGTTACTACTTAAAACCGGTATACACTGGTATATACTGGCACAACACCGACTACCACGTTTAGCCAAATATTAGCAAGGTCAAGCAGCAAGTAGAATTCAATTCAATTCAATTCAATTCCATTTATTCTCTATAGGTAACAAGGTTACACTTAGGTTCGTCAACATGCAATAGTGATAGGTATAATAACAATATACAATAAGGTAGGAATTTAAATCTTTATAGTTCTATCTATGTTATGGTCCAAGCAAGAAATAGGCCATCGTCAAGTTTCTTATCACAATAAAACATATGCAATTAATTTTCAGAATAGAAATTCAATGACAATAACAGAATAAAGTCAAAGCCTAACATTGTAAAAAAATCTTAATCCTAATAATAAAATGTTTGTCAAATATTGTAAATAATAAAGATTTAAAAATGAAATGCAGGAAATACAATTTGTCAAATGATCTTGTCAAATAATTATATAAATATGAAGACTATTAATAATAAACAATTTAAATCAGTTGTCAATATTTTTTTTTTCATTGGTATATCATTTGTCAAAATGTAAAAAAAAAAAAATTAATAAATGAGATTAAATTAAAAAATTCAATTGAATTAATGATAAAATAATAAATAAACCTAAAGTACGATTGCGTAGCTAAATAATGACTAGAAAAAATTATCACAAAGGACTTCGTCCAAACTATAGTAACTCTTAAATGTTAGCATGTTTTGTTAGACGACGTTACCTGTGCACGACTATGAAAGTGTTTCGCGACGTGACGCGACCTAAAACTAAATTTGTTTTCTTGTAACAAATATGGTCACTCCGATGACGGAATACACCATATCGTGAGGAAATATTTCCTCATCTCAAAAGTAATACTGCTCTTTATTCATACATACTGATCAATGAGAAGAATGGAAAAATAATTTATTGCACAACGTGACAAAAGGCGGACTTAAAGCACAGAGGAATTCTCTACCAGTCATGCCTGGGATTGTGAGTAAGGTAAGGTGGATAAGATGGGTAGTGCGAAAAATAAGAACAGTTAAAACATAAAAAATAATAATAAACTTACACATTTAACATACAAACCCTCCAAACAGCGACTACCTAGATTCATCCTAACATACCATCCCCCTTGAATTATATTCAAAGACTCTGAATGCTTGCAGGGGGTTGAAGATATTTAACATCTTGCGAGTTAAGTATTTTATTATAGCAGGAGGAGAATGTTCCAAAAGTTACTGTTCCTAAATCTTCTGAGTTACGCCATCTTGTGATAAACGGGGGAAGTTATTGCCGGGGAAAATGACGCGCGACATAAGGTGTTCTTGAATTGCGAAGAACCAGTGGTGTTGGATAGCTAGATTGTATGTTATACTTTTATTTATTGCACCCGAATTGGCTGGCTGTGCTAAGTGTAAAGGTCGAATCCAATTTCACCACCGAGGAGTTGCCAGTTCGGCTGCAAGGCAGGTTAAAGTCGCTGGGGAAAGGTTATAGCCCGCGATTTGAAGATCCGTGGATTCTAGAAGTAGGGGAAGATGTTTCCCGGAAGGCCATTCCTCAGATCTGCAGATGGCGGGGTTGAGTCCTGCATTCGATTATAAAACAACCTATTTATAATATACATAATATGTTCATGTGTATCTGGACCCGATCGGACATGTGCTCAAAAAGGCTCAAGTGCGTAGTACCCGTAACCGACGAGCATGCATGAAGAACATTATGGGAGTGGAAGAGGCGGCAGAGGTGTGTCAGGATCGTGGCACGTGGAGATCCGTTGTCTCTGGGCTCCCACCAGGAAACAGACGTGACGAAATGTATGTATGTATGTATGTTATGTACATATTTGGGTAAAAACTAAGCATAATAGCTAAATTAGTTTATTTGGAAAACACAACCTAGCCTAACCTCTATCACCGAGATGGAGCTGCAGCACATAGGCTAGGCTGACTCCCTTTTCCCCACGTATCAATTTTTCTGGTGTGATTCAATTATTATTTAATACTAATTATGAGAAAATAGACGCTTACTCCATTCTATTTTCAAATAAAATCTGGTCACGTGACAATGCGTGTGCCGAGTCCGGCTGACTTTAAAAGAGCCACGCAAATTGCGGGTAAGGCATATCCATGCATTGTATTATCAGTGACCGCAAAAGTGCGAATTTCTTTCTTTGGGTAAGTAAGAAGGCGCAGGCGGTTGGTCCAAATATTATTTCAAGCAGTGTATCAAACAGGTGGACTTTAATTTTCTGGGGGATTTTCTTACTTTTTAGGGGATAAATTTTTTAGCTCAATCTTTCGAGAGAAACAATAAAAAAATACTTGTCAGAACACACAGAACTGGTAAACTCTGGAACGCTCTCCCTGCCCATATATTTCCCCCAAGTATAGTCTCGGGTCCTTAATAGAGGCGTGAATAGGCACCTGTCAGGCCAGCATGGTATTCGCAACCTCCGCGTACGACCGAATGTCCATGTATATAAAAAAAACATTATATTAATAATCAGTGTCGTTGGAATTATTCTAGTATGTATACTTAAGTATCAAGATCAGCAAATTGTTTGGAGAGTATTCAAAGATCGATTTTATTTTTTTCTTATGTCCTATCAATAAAAATACTAAGCATTCCGAAATTCCAGTCATGTCTCTTTTCGATGCATATTTAGAGATTTTTTTATATTCCATTAAGCACTTACAATAGACCTCATTAAAAAAACCTCATCTCGGTCGTCCTCGCTGTAATAAGCTATCCCCGTTTCAAATAAAAACTTTAATTAAATATTGATACATTTTACTCTCCGTAAAACTCGTAAATCACAAGAATCAAATTAAAGGCATCACATCAAACGTTTACGACGTTCCCCCTAAATATAAAGAGGGTAATATTTGATACAATGACTTGTGTTAACTTCCCAAGGTGGATCTCCCGCTTAAGCTTATGGGGTCATTTACAATTTCCATTTTGGAAGCATCCTTTTCTGAGCTCGCCGGGGCCGCTTGTGGAGCTCGTAAACTGGGGGCATTACGCTCTTTTGGTGATATTTTTAAAGTGCAGTGGCGGGTTTAAATATATTTGAAAGCAAACAAAATATTTTAACCTTTGACCAAAGAGTATGTTGATTTTATAGTTCGTCGGTATCGTCTGGGGATCATTACATGAATGTTGATTGTACATTACATTATTTATGTTAATTTTGCATATAAAATCGAAAACAAATAACGAAATAAAAATCGGCCAAGTGCGAGTCGAACTCGCGCACCGAGGGTTCCGTATCGCCATGTCATGGTCAACGCCACTCACGCCATATACATATGTATTTATTAGTCAAAATGCTTCATACACTTTTCGGCAGGTGGCGCGCATACACTTTTTAGTTTCTTGTATGGGGACCCCGTGCATTTTTCACTTATTCTTATTTTTATTATTTGTTGTTATATCGGCCATAATAACACATGTTCTGTGAAAATTTCAACGGGCTACCTATTACGGTTCAAGAGATACAGCCCTCGGACAGACGGACAGACAGACAGACGGCGTAGGCTTAGTAATACGACGATGGATACGGAACCCTGAAAACTACCTAACAGACATTAAAATACCTATCAAAAGGGGGTGTTTTCGAAAGTTCCTACAACGCTAGCAGCATTAATTACCCCGCTGGATGGCAAGACTTACCCTTTGAATAAAGTAGGCCCTCGATTGCGGGATGTCAGTGTCCACCAGCAGAGGGTCAAGACTCTTCGAGAAGCGTTTGGTTTCACTGCTCTACGGACCAAGGTTTTTAACTACAAACGCAACAAATTCGAAATCATGAATGATATTTCTATATTTTTTGAGTTTTGAGGCTTTCTGTTCCTGTAAATGTTTGTATAGGATATAATAGTAATAGGATAGCTCGACGTGTCTCTTATGGGGTATTAAATTTGCGGCCGTGTTACTGACACAACTCCGACTTTTTAACTGAATTTAGTTACACTTACTACTTTCACCAAAATCAGTTAAACATCCCCCTTTAAAACTAAGGCCCTTTGTCATCACCTCCGGTTAAATCATGCATGTCCAACAGTTATATGTTCGTTATTGTGATATTTCCCGTACGTTTGACAGTAGTTAACTGACTGAAGGTCGTGGATATCGGCCGTGGATAAGTGAACTAACCATTTTGTAAAAATGGTACACTTACATAAAATCGATTAAGATTCTTCGGCTACCGTTCACGTTTTGCTGGCGTAAGTTTTTACCATCAGCCTGCGTCGGCGAGGTTCGCTGGATAAGCATCTTCCCACTTCTCCTAGCCTTAGAAGGCTATATCTTAGTGTAGAATCTACCGCAGGGGGGCAGAGCACTTGGGGTGTGCAGAGTAAGCGACGGAGCCTCTTTCCACACGTGAGGGGTTTGAGAGTTTAGGACACCTACAGCATGTGGTTGAGACGCCTGTATCTATGTATCAATTTCAGTTTCTTTATTATACAGTTAAGACTTTATAAGTCATAATATTTTTTTATTTCTCTATTGCCCGAATTCTCCTCCTCCGGTTAAGTCTCAACTGATAGTTATTTGTCGTATAAAGTGACATTTCTCACAGTTGACAGGAGTTGACCGGCGGTGACATTTCAGCCGAAGGTGGTGAATTCGAATCGCTGAAGTCGTGAGTTCGGGGGTCGGATTTAAACTTGTAATTGGATTGTGTAAAATAAGTAAGTATTATCCGTTATTCTAGGACCATCGCGAAACGTTTTCAAATTTCGAATTTCCTTCAAGGTATTGCTGTCGCTGTGAGCCGCGCCGCTGCCCACGCACGTGAAAAGGACAATTGCAGCCTCAGAAGCAAACTGCTTACAAAATATTGTGAATCATCTATCATTCAGGCGAAGTCTTTTTTCATGTCTTTATTCTTCTTCAATTTAAGTGATATATTTTTTTTGGTATCAACAAAAACTTACTGGTGTCCCTCTATGTCTTAATTTTTTTTTTTTTTTCCATATAAAAAATATGAAAGTTAGGCCTAAACGTGCTATATTTTCACATTTTTATAATCAAATATATTTTATTTAAAATGAAAGAAAATAGAAAAACGACAACATAGGGACATAGAATATCTTTTTCATAGATATCTTTTACAAAAAAATAAAATAAAAATTTAAAATGGTAGTACAAGACTTACGGGTTGAAGAGAGACTTCCCCTGGTGTATGAGAAAAGTGGACTTCCCGGTTCTCTTAAAGGAAAAAGATAAAAATTCAAACGCCATTCCATCGGATTATCCTCAGATTTTCCATACTCTGGATCTGAAGCACAAGACATCCCGGAACCGCTCGTTTGCTATTATGTAAAAAAAAACGGAATGAACTGAACGTTAAAAAAGCGGTCAAGTGCGAGTCGGACTCGCGCACCGAGGGTTCCGTACCACTACACAATATATTTGTCTTGTTTATTTACCAAAAATTGTTTTCTTCATTCAGTTCGGGATCCTTAACGCGAGCACGACATTTGACCGGTTTTTCTTATTACTTGTTGAACTATAGAGTTTTCACTAAAATCACACCAAGTTTGACGCTTGCACGTATTTCCGTTTCTAAAATAGACTAAAAATAAAAAAAACCTTAAAAATACCTTAATACCTTTTTTAGAGCCTTGATGACCACCATAAGAGGCTCTCACTGAGTGGTTGGGTCAAGGGCCAGATCCAGAAGGCAGCCCTGCTCGACACTGCACGCATCGTCCGGAGGTTCCTCTCTTTGGGACCCGACTATCAGTAGCCTGGGCTCTCCCCGCCGCCGGTGGTGGAAACTCCATTTGTTTTTATATCAATTTTAGGTTTTAATTTTGTAAAAATATAAAATTTAAATAATAAGAAATGTGTGAATAAAAGTATAATAAAATTTTTTTTTTAAATATAAACACGTTTCTTGTATGGGGACCCCCAAATTTTTTACACTTTTATTTTGTTTAATTATTAGTTAGGATATTCGCAAAATAATAAATATTTTGTAAAAATTTCAACCGGCTACCTAGTACGGTTCAAAACATACAGCCCTAGATGGACGAACAGACGGCGGCGTAGGCTTAGTAAATATGATCACGTAAAGAACCCTAAAAACATCCCTTTGTCTGCACCAATACCTACTTTTTCATTATCAACTTAAACCATACAACTCTGGTTTTAAAGCTTAATTTCCAACGGTCAGTTGCTAGAGTTAAGCTCTTTTATAAGTGCGAAGAAAATTGCGACTAATATGGGATTTATAAATTGTATTTCTATGTAACCACCGGTTAAGTCAACGACTCGGCTCTCAGTCGGCAATGTCTTCGAGAATTATACGCACGCGTTTACGTTAGGCTTCGTCTGGACCTTTGAGGTGTTTTCTCTGAAAACGCAGAATATAATGGCTGAGGAATAAGAGACGAGCGTTAAGATAACACTTATAGATTTGGCTCACGAAGGAATCTGAACCTTCGCTGTGTAAATTAGAATACACGCGAGGTAAGAACTAGTTTCAGGGAGCTTTAGTGTTGGAGAGAATGTGGAAATCAGGTATATTTGGCGCCAAATGGTCTGGGTGGGTAAGCTTTGTCATGTTTTCGTATTATTTTCCGTCAAGTTGGGATGAAGAGTTTATCACTTATTACAACGAGATTGCCAGTTAGGTATATAAAAGATTTTAAAATATTTAATGAAGTATTTATACAATTGCTGCTTACTTTCAAATTAAGTATATTTAAATTATATGATATAAGCCAGGTGTACACGTGTTGCAACAGAACACCACTTGTAATTTTCTGAAAAAAAAAAAATGTGGAAAGTATATCTAAAAAGTGTTTAGTTTCCGGGATATTTAGAAACTTTCGTATGTATGTACTGCCAGCGTATGCATATTTGTAAGATCATTAGAACATTAGAATTGCGTTACATTCGTTAATTAGATTTTACTTCCTATAGAAATCGTCAATAGGTATTCCCTTTACTGCTGGAACTCCATGTGCAGTATGTATAACCTGCAATTTTTTTTTTTTTTTTTTGTAATCCGGTATGGGTGGTTGTGTCGGAGGGGCCAAAGCACATGCTCCGACCAGCCAATATCACCTCCGAGAAGGTAGGTGCAATACCGGAGACTTCCCTGGATTGCTGGCTATACTGGACTAGAGGAGAACACAACCGAGGCTGCTATGCGGCCATCTTACATCCAGTACGGTGGTACCAACCCAGTCGGCTACAATTTGAGCCTACCACCTAGTATAAGGGGCAAGGGAAGGGACCTACAGTTTTACACCAGTTCCGAACGGTGAAGCAGCAGGTGTAGGTATGCACGTAAATTTTTTCGTCAGAAAAAACTCATTGGTACACGCCGACCGGATTCGAACCTCGGACCTCTCGCATGAGAAGCCGATGCCCAAAGCACTCGGCCACCCGCCGCCTAAATGCCTGCTAATGTGCTATTGTTGAAATACATAACAAACATTTCAACTTTAATTTGCTTCAATTTCGTTACTAAAACACAACAAACATTCACTCTATGAAGCGTCATTATTTTCGTTGTCACTGTCCCCGTTCAGAAATGCAATATGTAGAGAATATATTTTATTTTATACTTTCAGAAATCACATCAGTTCGACCTGAAACCAGAGGTTTCATAAAATATGGCGCTATTAAATAGGGCTTTTTACACTGAATATGCTCCCAGCAATTTCTCAAAGACTGTAAAATAAAAATGTCAAAAGCAATTTACTTGATAAATGTATTTTTCTAAATCTTTTATGAGTGCGCTTTTCTATTTTTATAACACTCGATCTCAAGGCATTTTAGACCCAACCACATTGGATTTAGGGTGGGAATTGTACGAGCAAGGGGCGATTCGGTTCATAAAGTCAAGTATGGTGTGAATAAGTGGATATTTTATGAGGGTAAAATAACACGTGTGGGGAAATTTTGAAGTGAGCGGGAAATCTTTTCATACACATATTTTTACGTAGAGATTTTGACATTTTTATCCACTGAAACATTTCTCGAGAGTGATTAGAAACCACTGTAGGACCTGGTCCTCTTCAACGATATTCCGCCATAAAATGCTTAATGAAAATGGTTTTAGGGTTCCACAGGTAAAACTAGGCATTATATTATTATACTTTTTTTTTATGGAAACTGACACGGATGGCTACATCACCTACAACGTCCGTGATGTCAGCCCATAACACCGGGTGAACTAGGTGCCATGTCAGTGCTTCCCCCTTTGATCGTGCCGGCTACACTGAACTGGTCGGAAAACACAAACTATTTACATAGCCGTTTAGACCGACGTTTCATTCAGTGCGGTGGTACCAACCCGGGCGGGTTAAACCCTACCACCAAGTAAGATTAGGAGGGAAGGGACCTACAGTTTTACGAGGAATCCGAACCTCGGTCAGGCTCCAACGGTCAGCGGTCACCCATCCAAGTACTGACCGCACCCAGCGTTGCTTAACATTCAATAGCGACAGTTGACTGTCTGCACCACTGAGCTATTGAGGCTGACAATACCATAACAGTTCGCGTTTTAAAATGTGTGTGAAATTGTTAAATATAAAAAAAACCGGCCAAGTGCGAGTCGGACTCGCGCATTCCGCACCACAAAAAAACATAAAAAAAACACTTTTCTTGTATGGGAACCCCCCTTAATTTTTAACTTTTTCTATTTTTTATTATTTGTTGCTGTGTCCGCCATAATAGCACATATTCTGTGAAAATTTTAACTGGCTACCTATTACGGTTCCAAAGATACAAGCAGTAAGAAGCAGACAGACAGACAGACAGACAGACGGTAATAGACGGTAGTAATAGGCTTCCGTACGGGATACGGAAACCTACAAAATCATATTTGCTATAGCTCGATAAAAAGTAGTTACTTATTGATCATCTAAAAATCAGATCTATTGAGCTAATTCAGATCTAAAGTGATTTTCTTCCAAAAAAATGCAATGTTGACCCCGACGTGATTTGAACACGCAACCTTCTGATCTGGAGTCAGACGCGCTACCGTTGCGCCACGGAGTCCGCTGTCCACCTCGCCGCTGCTCGCGGTCCCCTGTCATTGCAAACGATCATGAGGCGATCATTCACTAGCAAGCAAATCGAGAATCGAGCACGATATTTCGAGTAAAATTAAATTGCGTGCGGACACCTTCGCCCCCAGTCACATGGTGGGCTCGTCTCGGGTGGCTGGTTTTGCTGCAGCAAAGGCCCAATCGGTTAAACATGCAAAATACAACCAACTCAAGAACAACTACGAGTTTGTGGCCTTTGCTGTAGAGACTCTTGGGGCATGGAGCCCGGACGCGATCAGTTTTTCCAAGAAATTGGGAAAACTACTCATTGACGCGTCTGGTGACCGCCGTGCTCGGGCGTATTTCAACCAGCGGATCAGCCTGGCGATCCAGAGGAGGAACGCCGCTTCAGTCATGGGGACCATGCCTATGGTCCCTATGGACGACTATTTTTATTTATAGTTAGATTTATTTTTATAGTTAATTTAGTTATTTTTAGGTCTATATTTAATTATTTTTGTTAATGTTGTGTGTTTAATAAAGATCATAAGTTAATTGCGATTACTAAGATATCTGGAGGCTAATGGCTGCCCGCGCACTAGACGATAAAGCCACTGTAAAGGCACGGTAACGGCACGGAACGGTACGGAAACAACATTGCAACGACCACGGCACAACTACGGCACGTTCACGGCATGATCACGGTACGAACACGGCATGCGTGAAAATATTCGAATGAACATTTTCATGTCGCCGACGGGTGCGACCGTAACGCCACGGCATTTCAAACGTATTTGTATCGCTGCTACTTTCTGACGTACCGCGGTCGTTGCCGTGCCATTACCAGTTATTATTTAGTGCGCAAGCATTCCATCCCTAATCCGATTGAGAAAAAGGGTTTGTCATGTCTGGAGGGAGATGCTCATATAAGTCGCGACGAAATCGATATTAGTTTTAAGTGAAATATTGTACGGACTAGATTGTCGATTTCTGAAATCACTGAATTGGCCTCCTGTATGTTCATTCGTCGACGTATCTACACTCAATGTCGAATACGTTTAATAGTAGGTACTTATATATTCAACTGTATCTATAGTGGTTTCGCTACTGCCAATGTGACGTGAAAGTTATTTTCGTACGCCAGTGAGATAGCGAGTACGATAATAAATCGATTCGCTATCGAAGTGGAAATGAGTTTGTAGAACCTTACCGTAGTGATAGTAATAGATATGCAATGCTCTCTTTCGATTTTGGTGGTCAATTTAATTCTTAATTTTTTCATTTAGGTATTTTGATCTAAGAAAAACAAAAATACATAAAATTAATTACAATTATTCTGCCAAACCACGTGCCAGTTTCTTGGCAGGATCTGCTATTCCGTTCAAAATTTTTTAAATCTATGTATCTAACATGTACCTATAATTTATACTATAGGTACTAGCTTTTGCTACGCGGATTCGGTTGAGTCAAATTCGAAATTCAAAAATACCGACACAAATAATAGTATTTCTACCTCTACAGCACAAACGTACTTTTTTTTGTAGGAACTGAAATGGTTGGCTACATCACCTACAACATCCGTGATGTCAGAACATAACACCTTTGTGAACTCAGTGCTTCCCTTCGGTCGTGCCGGCTATACTGAACTGGACAGAAAACACGAACCACATTTTCAAGTTTCATTCAGTGTGGTGGTAGCAACCCGGGCAGTTTAAACCCTACCACCTATTAGGTACGAAGGGAAGGGACGTTTTTACGTGGAATCCAACCAAGGTGAGCCCCCAACGGTCGAGCGGTCATTCATCCAAGTACTGACCACGCCCAGGTGTGCTTATAGCGACGACGACGTGAAACCCTTTTGGTTCTGCCGGCCACAATGGACTGGACGCAAAACACGAATTATTTTTCATAGCCACTTGGCTCAGTGCGATGGTATAAACCCGGAAGAATTGAACCTAAACATAGGTAAAGGGTTCGCTATGAAAGAAATACACTAAAATTCGAAAAAAAACTGAAAAAGTGATGCATGCATTAGAAAATTTTTTTTTTTTTTATTGAAAGCGCGACATGTCTCGCCGCGCCATCCATCAAGTGTCTAACGACGCCCATGGACATTCGGTCGAATGCGGGGGTTGCGAATGCCATGCCGGCCGAACAGGTGCCTATTCACGCCCCACTTAATCTAACCACCAACCTTTCGCTTACCAGGGCAAGACCTAGGCCGATTGACCACGAGCCCGCTATCGCGGAAAATTTGCATCCTAACAGGTATACTATAACGAGATTCCGAGGAGATTTAATCGTTGAAATGTACACACAGCTCATCCCGTATGTACAATGTCCTATGTTACCGCGGTGGAGGCGCGGGGGCGGCGCGCGGCGAAGCTCGACAATAGTTCCAGGCTCGTGGTTACCGTTATACAGACAGGTGCAAGTCTGGTGGACTTACTCCGTGCTCTAAGACTCTTAAGTATCATCATCAATATCATCAGTACTAATAATAAATCTGTAAGAGTTGGTCATGGAGTAATTTACGAGTACTTTTTTTATGTCTATGTATGATACTAAATCTAAATTGATTATTTTTAGAAATATTTTCTGTATGTACGTATGTATATTCCTCCATAACTCTTAAACCGATCATCCGAATTCGATGAAACTTAGTACAAGCACATATAATTATACGGGACACAGGATAGGCGCAAATAAACGTTTCGGTTACGCTAAGATGTGGCTCTCATACAAAGCGAATTGTTCCGCGCCCCGAAATGAAGGTACGGTAGCGGGCTTACTTACTTTGTTCTTTTTAAACACGAATTTGACGCGAGCGAAGCCGCTGGCAAAAGCTAGTATTATATATATAATATTATACGTCCGTGCCCCGTCTCGGGCGGGCGGAGGGCGCCTGCCACTCAATATAGGTAGTAGGGTAGAGACATGGACTTCTGGTTATGTAGTCAGTGGGTAGAGACAGCAAATCTTCGTGTACGTATGTAGATACTACGGTTCATACCTTGACGCTGCAGCTTAGTGTATTAGATACAACATACATGCATGCATATCGCATGCTGTATTCCGACAGAGTTATCGTCGTTGTGCTCCAAGAACTCTGGTAAATTACAGCACAACACCGACCTCAACGTTTAAAAAGGTATTAGGACAAGATTACTATCAAGCAGCAAGTAGGGTGCGAAGACCCACCTGCTGCATGTCTCAGTGGAAGGGCCGTGTCAAGGTGAGAGGTGGCTACCCTGTCGCTCTTAGCACGGCATTTAATCCTCACCCCTTAGTCTATTATTTTATAAAATATATATTTTTATTTATAATATTTAGGTTTCAATTTTGAATTGTTTAATTATAATTGTTTTATTTAGATCGCTTCTGAGTTTACTTTATGCATGGAGCGGAAAAAAAGCTAGCTAGGCTTAGGACGTGATCGCAGAATTCGTATTGTCCTGAAAGGAATGGCAAATAGACCTGGGACAGGTCGTAGACACAAATTGTAGCCGACTGGGTTGGTACCATAGTACTGAATGTAAGATATCCGCATTGCAGTCTCGGTTGTGTTCTCTAGTCCAGTATAGCCAACAATCCAAAGGGATATCTCCGGTATGGCACCTACCTTCTCGGATGTGATATTGGCTGGTCAGAGCATGTGCTTTGGCTCAACTGACTCAGCCACTTCCTGAATTCTAAGTTCGGACTATCGGGTACAGCCAATCTCACCCCGAGGACTGGCACAGTCCTATGGGTTTCTAGATATACAGTATGAGGACTATTAATATAGGATATTAATACGGTAGGTATGTTAATCTGTTACGAAAACTAAGGAGATAAAAAAAACGGTCAAGTGCGAGTCGAACTCGCACATCCAGGGTTCCGTATCGCCATGTCGTGATCAGCACCACTCACGCCATCTTTGTATTAGTTAAAATGCTTCATACTCTTTTCGGTAGATGCGCCATCATATGCTTTTTAGATTTTTGTATGGAGACCCCGTGATTTATTATGTTTTCTTATTTTTATTATTTTTTGTTATGCCATAATAAATATTCTGTGAAAATTTCAACGGGCTACCTATTAAGGTTCAAGAGATACAGCCCTCGGACAGATAGACAGACAGACCGACCGACAGACAGATTGACAGACGGCGTAGGCTTAGTAATAGGGTCCCGTACGACGGATACGGAACCCTAAGAACGGTGGTAAAATTGGAATTCGTAAATACTTACCTAACCTCAAAATGTATAGAAAACTAGAACTAGAATATATATTTTTAAATGTTGCCACAGTTCTGTTTCGAAATCGACTTGGTTTTGCATTCAGATTAACTCTCTGAAATATCCGCCTTATTAACAAAATCACTTAGTATTTATTTTCATGATGATCAAGGCAGTATTTTCTTTCTCTCGTACGCGCATGCGCCTTGTTATTCCTTAGGCTTTTTCTATCTAATGATCGACCAATCACCATAAATCCGTCACTTAAGGCGCAAACGCATGGGCGTTGAATGCGAAATTGTCAAGCGATGCAATTGCTTTTGATTGTACTACATCAATAATTCATGGAATTAGCGGAGTTTTTTTGTAATTATAACTTGTTTGAAGAGTTAATAAATTGTCTACATATTTACTTCTCACACTATCTCAACGAATAAAATTAAAAAATGTTTTATTGAAAGCGTGACATGTGGCGCCTAGCCACCCGTAAGATGTCTAACGACGGCCATGGGGGTTGTGAATGCAATGCTGGCCTGACAGATGCCTATTCACGCCCCTCTTTCCTCTCACGCACCCGAGACTGTACTTGGGGGGAAATATATAAGCGAGCGCGTCCCAGATTTCACCGGATAGTTAATATTGTGTTTATTGCTATTGCAATAGGCTACTTAATAACTTCAGATTGTTTGCAAATATGCTATATACGTATGCATATGTAAGTTAAATAACAAATTGCTAGTGGATAAGTCCGGTGACATGCGTGCCAAGGCTTTCTTCATACGCGTCATTATAAGCCTAGAAATTCAAAGAGGGAACGCTATATATAAGCGTCCTAGGGACTATGGCTGCCTCGGCTGAACTGGGCTGAAGTTTTGTTTTAGGTTAGTTTTAGTTTTAATCTATACTTATAAAATTGTTTGTCCTGACTGACTGATCTATCAACGCACAGCCAAAACTACTAAGTCTAGAAAGCTGAAATTAGGAAAATAGGTTTATTTTATAACGTAAGCACCCGCTAAGAAAGGATTTTTGGAAATTTCAAGTTTAAGGGGGGGAAATGGGGGGTGACAGTTTGTATGGGAGTATCGGTTTTTTTTTAGATAGGAACTTGAAAATCATAATTATAGCTATTCATCATAAATAAATGATGACATGTTTCAGGGTTTTTGGATTTTTACATTTTAAGGGGGGGGAAATGGGGGGCGAAATGTTGTAAGAGAGTATCGGTTTTTTTTAAGGGAGGAACTTGGAAATCATAATTATAGCTATTCATCATAAATAAATAATGACGTGTTTCAGGGTTTTTGGATATTCACATTTTAAGGGGGGAAAATGGGAGGTGACAGTTTGTATGGGAGTATCGGTTTTTTTAAAGGTAGGAACTTGAAAATCATAATTATAGCTACTTATCATAAATAAATAATGACGTGTTTCAGGGTTTTTGGATTTTTACATTTTAAGTGGGGGAAATGGGGGGTGACAGTTTGTATAGGAGTATCGGTTTTTTTAAAGGTAGGAACTGGAAAATCATAATTATAGCTATTCATCATAAATAAATAATGGCGTGTTTCAGGGTTCTTGGATTTTCACATTTTAAGGGGGGGGGGGAATGGGCGGGGGGGGGGCGAAATGTTGTAAGGGAGTATCGGTTTTTTTAAAGGTAGGAACTTGAAAATTTGAATTGAGCTACTCATCATAAATAAACAATGAGATGTTTCAGGGTATTCATACCTCGAATACCTTTAATACCGTCAGAATACCCATTTGAGTTAAAAATACTGCAGTTCCCCTTTAAAGTCTGTTTCGCTATGACTATAAATAAAGCTCAGGGGCAAACGCTGCAGATGGCCGGAGTGGACTTAAGATAGGACTGCTTTTCTCACGGACAGTTTTATGTGGCCTGTTCGAGAGTCAGATCCGCAAGCAATCTGGTGATATTCGCAGATGAGAGCCGTACCAGAAATGTAGTATACAAAGAGGTTCTTAATTAGTTTACTATACTTAAATATTACTTACTTTCTTCGAAAAGGTTTATCCTCTTCTTGAACGCAGCTCGGCCTTCGGCCTCGCCTATAGTTACTTACTATCTTTGAAAATGTTTATCCTCTTCCTGAACGCAGGTTGGCCTTCGGCCTCGCCCTTAATTACTTACTTTCTTAGAGATGGTTTATCGTCTTCCCGAACGCAGCTCGGCCTTCGGCCTCACCCTTTGTTACTTACTTTCTTTGGAAATGTTTATCCTCTTCCTGAACGCAGCTCGGCCTTCGGCCTCGCCCTTAATTACTTACTTTCTTAGAGATGGTTTATTGTTTTCCTGAACGCAGCTCGGCCTTCGGCCTCGCCCTTAATTACATACTTTCTTAGAGATGGTTTGTCGTCTTCGTGAACGCAGCTCGGCCTTCGGCCTCGCCCTCAATTACTTACTTTTTTCGAGAAGGGTTATGCTCTTCCTGAACGCAGCTTGGCCTTCGGCCTCGCCCTTAATTACTTACTTTAAGAAAGTGTTTATCGTCTTCCTGAACGCAGCTCGGCCTTCGGCCTCGCCCTCAGTTACTTACTATTTTCGAGAAGGTTTATGGTCTTCCCGAACGCAGCTCGGTCTTCGGCCTCGCCCTTTGTTACTTACTTTCTTCGAAAAGGTTTATCCTCTTCCTGACGTAGCTCGGCCTTCGGCCTCGCCCTTAATTACATACTTTCTTAGAGATGGTTTGTCGTCTTCCTGAACGCAGCTCGGCCTTCGGCCTCGCCCTCAGTTACTTACTTTCTTCGAGAAGGTTTATGGTCTTCCTGAACGCAGCTCGGCTTTCGGCCTCGCCCTCAGTTACTTACTATCTTCGAGAAGGTTTATGGTCTTCCTGAACGCAGCTCGGCCTTCGGCCTCGCCCTTTGTTACTTACTTTCTTTGAAAATGTTTATCCTCTTCCTGAACGCAGCTGGGCCTTCGGCCTCGCCCTTAATTACTTACTTTCTTAGAGATGGTTTATTGTTTTCCTGAACGCAGCTCGGCCTTCGGCCTCGCCCTTAATTACATACTTTCTTAGAGTTCGTTTGTCGTCTTCGTGAAAGCAGCTCGGCCTTCGGCCTCGCCCTCAGTTACTTACTTTCTTCGAGAAGGGTTGTGGTCTTCCTGAACGCAGCTCGGCCTTCGGCCTCGCCCTTAATTACTTACTTTCTTAGAGAGTGTTTATCATCTTCCTGAACGCAGCTCGGCCTTCGGCCTCGCCCTCAATTACTTACTATTTTCGAGAAGGTTTATGGTCTTCCCGAACGCAGCTCGGCCTTCGGCCTCGCCCTTTGTTACTTATTTTCTTCGAAAAAGTTAATCCTCTTCTTGAACGCAGCTCGGCCTTCGGCCTCACCCTCAGTTACTTACTTTCTTCGAGAAGGTTTATGGTCCTCCTGAACGCAGCTCGGCCTTCGGCCTCGCCCTCAGTTACTTACTTTCTTTGAGACGGTTTATGGTCTTCCCGAACGCAGCTCGGCCTTCGGCCTCGCCCTTTGTTACTTACTTTCTTCGAAGAGGTTTATTCCTGAACGCAGCTCGGCCTTCGGCCCCGCCCTCAGTTACTTACTTTCTTCGAGACGGTTTATGGTCTTCCCGAACCCAACTCCGCCTTCGGCCTCGCCTTTAGTTACCCACTTTCTTCGTGAAGGTTTATCACTTACCTGAACCCAGCTCGGCCGTCGGCCCCTCCCTTAGTCACTCTTCTTTGAAATACGAATTTCACGCGAGCGAAGCCGCGGGCAACAGCTAGTTCTCTCTATAAGTTCATTTAATGTTTATATTCTCTTTTAGTTATTTTGAATAAACGTAAAAAAAAAACAAAAAAGTAAAATGTTGGTAGATAGAAAACAATAGAAAATTAAATAAATATTACAAATTACACTATTAAATTATTTTAATTACGCTAGTCTAGACTCCAGACTAACCCAATCTAGACTCTAGTTTAACTCTAGTAAACTAGTCTCTTTCGCACTAAGGGCAAATTTTATCATCTCCAGACTATTCTTGCTCATTGGTCAGGAGTAATAATTTTTTTATGATTTTTTTAGACGTACCTATTGCTAATCACAAATGTTTCTGAAAGACTAAAACATTATTTTTTATGTGTGGATGTACTCAACAGTCACTCGAGTGAAGACTTTTAGACACTGCCAATAACACCACTCCTCTCAGCGAGGTGATATGCCAGCTGTGAGGCAGAAAAAAACCTAAAAAGGTCGTCATCTAATTTGTTATCTATAGCACAGATTACTTATCTATAGTCTGCTCATCGCGTCCACCTGGGTCCGACAGTCGAAGACAGTCCGAGTCGACATTTCGAGATGTGGCTTTGCACGTGATTGGATGCATAGCCCGCGTGCATCCAATCACGTGCATGAATGCGCCTGTGGGCGGGGCGTTCTCATTTTTCGTCCTTATCATTTGTATGCCAATGTGGGACAGAGCGAGGGCCATACTAGGCCGACTCGGTGAACTAAAGTACCATGGCACCTTAAGGTGCCTTAAATAAGTTTCGATATTTTAATATACAATTACCAACGTGGACGGTGTAAGTGGCAAGAAAAAAGGAAAAGTTCGAAAGAACATTCTGTACCCTAAAAGGTAAAATTTATATCTAGGCTCTGCATTAATGAGACTTAGGTTGTTCTGGAAACGAGTTTATGGAACTCTGGATATTCAGGGAAATTAATTTGATTTTTGAAGCGAAGCTTATGAACGCGCGTTTGGGATTGGGTTTGGGACACACGACGCTCTGTCGACTGCACCATTGGTCCCTCGGCACAGCCACCCATGTCGGTTTACATAAAAAAAAATTACACAATGTAAGCGTTCCAGCGACAATATCAAGGCAACGTTTAAAATTAAAACCGGTGAAGCGCGAGTTTTACTCGCGCACGGAGGGTTCCGTAGATTCGCTATACCATACCTGTCAAAAGACATAATATCCGTCTTTATTGTCTGTTTTTTTAATTTTTTATGCAAACTCACACGGTTGGCTACATCACTTACAACATCCGTGATGTCAGCCCATAACACCGGGTGAACTAGGTGTCACGTCAGTGCTTCCCTTCATTTTATGTCGGCTACACTGAACTGGACGGAAAACAGGAACTATTTACATAGCCGTTTCGACCGACGCGACGTTTAATTCAGTGCCGTGGTACCAACCCAGTGTTTGTCTGCAATGCAAAGTATCTGTGGGGCTATCTATTATTTAGTAGCGTAAGTATGTAATAATTGATTATTAGCACGTTTCTTGTACGGGGACCCCACATTTTTATTTTTGTTTTTTTTTTTTATTATTTGTTGGCATGCATATCCCCTCTTCATAATAACAACGTGTATATTCATATTCTTTGAAAATTTCAACAGGCTAATTACCTACTGTCCACCTACAGTCTTCCGCTTCAAAAGATACAGCCCTTGGACGGGCGGACGAACGGACAGACAGACAGACAGGGTAGGCCTAGTAATAGGCTTCCGCATGGATACGGAATCCTAATAGAATATCTTATTTCATACCTTATTTCATAGCTGATGCTTTCCCACGATAGCGGTAAGCCACGGAGAGTGTGGCTCCGTTCCTCCGTTCTCACAATTTCGTTTTCATTTGTAATCTACATCGTCCAAGACATCGGTCACATCCGTTCTGTGGCTTTGTGGCTACGAAAATAGCTGGCGGGAATCGTAGAAACCTGGCATGGAGATACAGCGCGCCTATCATGAGTTTTAGTGACTACCACTTCGTTCTTCATCTTCTTTCATGTTTTTAACTTACGACGCAAAAGGAGGCGTGTTGTATGTAACGCCTACGTCTGCCTATGCCTGTGTCTGTTCAGTCGGTGTGTCTGTCTGTCGGTGTGTCTGTCTGTCGGTGTGTCTGTCTGTCGGTGTGTCTGTCTGTCAGTGTGTCTGTCTGTCGCTGTGTCTGTCTCTCGGTGTGTCTGTCTGTCAGTGTGTCTGTCTGCCGCTGTGTCTGTCTGTCGGTGTGTCTGTCTGTCGGTGTGTCTGTCTGTCGCTGTGTCTGTCTGTCGGTGTGTCTGTCTGTCGGTGTGTCTGTGTGTCTGTTGGTGTGTCTGTCTGTGGCATCGTAGCTCCCAAACGGATGGACCCACTTGGATGCCGTTTCTTTTGTTAGAAAGCTGGTTTAACGAATGGTTTTTAGCTATTTCAATCATTATATTGTAATAGCACAAAATTATGAAATGATTTCTTTCGCTGTGGAAACATTAGGTCCCTGGTCAGCTGAAGCAAAGTCTCTCTGCAAGGATTTAGGCAGTCGACTAATAGAAGTGTCCGGGGAGGCCCGAGCTGGGGCCTACCTCTCTCAGCGCATTAGTCTGGCCATACAGAGGGCTAATGCGCTGAGTGTCTTGGGAACTTTCCCTGGATCGGTCGGTATGGATGAGATTTTTTTGTATGGAACATTGTACACTATTTATTGTACATTGTACATTGTACAATATGTATATTGTGGTGGCGGGTGGTCAAGGCAGTCTTGGCTTGGTCTCTTGATCTCAGTGTCCGAGGTTCGAGTCGGACCGAGATGCACCAATGAGTTTTTTCTGGCGGAAAAATGTACGTGCATACCTACACCTTCTGCTTCGCTTCACCGTTCGGAATCGGTGTAAAACTATACTAGTGTGTGTGCGTGCGTAGTAGGTGGTATGCGCAAATTTTAGCCGACCCATGACAACCGTAGGATGTAAGATGACCGCATAGCAGCCTCGGCTGTGTTCTTCTCCTCTAGTCCAGTATAATCAGAACTCTTAAGGGAAGTCTCCTGTACGGCACCTTCTCTGAGATGATATTGGCTGGTCGGAACATGTGCTCTGGTCCCTCTGACTCAAAGATCCATAGGTACCGGATTACTTAAAAAAATACTTTACATGAACGTTGGATGAAAGGATAGTCAGTAGTCACTAAATCACATGGAACCCTGTGTGGAGGTGTATGGCGGAAGGCTACTATCGACTCGCGAGTCTGTGGCGGGGACGATTAAAATTAATAGATGGTTGAGAAGGGTAGCTCCTAAAAATGTGCAGTCAGTCAGTCAGCGTGTAAGCGTCCACTGCTGGACATACGCCTCTCCAATTTTCCTCCAGTCCTCCCGGCCTTCAGCGATACGGAACCACTGCTTTCCGCCGACGTACTTGATGTCGTCGTCCCACCTGGCCGGTGGTCTTCCCACACTCCGTTTTCCTGTCCACGGCCGCCAGTGCAGGACACGGTTACTCCAACGGTCATCGTCTCTTCGGCTACCGTGCCCAGCCCACTGCCACATGGTGTCCAATATCGGCTACTTTAGTGCGTCGGCGGATTACCACGTCACGCACCATATCACGTGGCGTAGTTCGTCAAGTTCGTCACATATGTAGGTTTATTTATATTTGCTTAAATTTTCTTGTAAGTAATTTTGTGATCCATCCACTCCCGGCTACCTTTTTTAGGTCGTCTGTATACCTAGCCGGGGTGCGTCCCACGCTACGTTTGTTTGTACATGGCAGCCGGGAAAAAAGGTAGCCGGGAGTGGATGGATGAGAAGAGCGGAAGACCGCGTGTGGTGGCGTGCCTTGGGAGAGGCCTATGTCCAGCAGTGGTCCGATACAGGCTGATGATGATGATGATGAATTTTGTGATGAACAAATAATTTCTTTCTTTCATGCAGAAGGTAGATGGATTTTATAATTTTTATAAAATTTCTCGTACACACCACAAGTTTTGAAATACTGAGAAATGTTTGTTACAAATTTGCCTTTTCCGAATTATTTTCTCACGTGACAGAAGCTCGAGGAACACACCTGAAGTTGCGGATTGTGAACTATGTCGTGCGTTCTTCTGGTTAAATAATATTATTTTTATCTGCAAACAAAGTCCAGTTACCGAGACAGAAGCAAGCTCCGCGCCGGCCGCAGTAAATAACCTTAAGGATGTTGTACATGGTGCATGTCGTACTAACGAAAGCAAAACAGACTATGCAATTATAATTAGTACATTTTACCATTATCGAAGGGCTAGCGAATTTCTTAACGATGGTATTTCTATTATCTTCCGCACTACGAAACTCTAGAATTCACTTCCTCCCGATGTGTTTCCTTCAGTGTATAACTTAGGATCTTTCAAGAAAAACGTAAAAAGGATGTGTCACGCCGGCACGGTATTCGCAGACCCCGTTCGAAACCGTATGCTTTTGGGCGTCGTCGGCTCGACAATCCATGGTGATGGCGCCAAGTGTTTCGCGTAAGTGTCTCGCGTAATAAAAAAGATTGTTCAACATTTTTAAATAATGTAAGGTAAAATCTAGCAAGTTATAGGTTAGATAACATCTTTGCGGACAAAACATGAATAATTAATCATAGAGGTAAAAGCCATAGGCCAAGGACATAGGCTGCTCCCAAGGCACGCCACCACACGTGGTCTTCTGCTCTTCTTATCCATCCTCTCCTGGCTACCTTTTTTAGGTCGTCTGTTCACCTAGCCGGTGGGCGTCTCATGCTACATTTGCCTGAACGCGGCAACTTATTGAATATTTAATCTGTGACGTGGCCTCCATTCGAACACCCGTCTACCTCAGCGGTCCTCCGGTCTGGGGTAGATGTGCCCACTGCCACGTGCTCGTCATAGCTCGATAAGTCTTAGGACCTTTCTTCACGCTAGCTCATGCAAAGCAAATATGTTAATGTATCTCGTTTCGGCAGGTGGCCGAATGGGTGTCGGGTCCTCTTGCGAGAGGTCCGAGGTTCGAATCCGGTCGGCGTGTACCAATGAGTTATTTAAGACGGAAGATGACGAAGAGATACCTGCTGCTTCACTGTTCGTAACCGGTGTAAAACTATAGGTCCCTACCCTTGCGCCTTACTACGTGGTAGGCTGAAATTATAGTCGACTGGGTTTGTACCATCGTACTAGATGTATGTTGACCCCATAGCAGCATCGGCTGTATTCCCTGCCAAAGTCAGATTTTATCACCAAGAAGCAATTTGTCTGAGTCGAGCCTGTGCAAAGGCCCCATGTACAAGAGGCTATGGCGGCGCCGGACACGGACGCGGCATTGAATTAAAATAATTTACATAGTTGAGCGATAGCACTTAATTACTTCTGCGTTCTGGACCTGGGAAAGTATGCGACGACTCTCTTCTTTGTGGACGAACGTCGGACTCTGGACGATTATATTCTTCTCGGAGAACATGAAATTAAAGATGAGTATTATATTTTATGGTCTTCGTTGACGATGGATCTTCATTACTATTTTAATGACTTTTTAATAATTTAATTATTATGATTAAAACCAATAAAAACTTTACCCACAGCTCACAGTTTAGCTCTCCCAGTGTTTATAGCCGCACAGTACCGCGAGTTGGCGGAAACTGGGAAAAATTCATCACACACCATTAGCTTCGGTTTTCACCTTTTTATGTGCGGAACCTAAAAACACTGAAGGTTTGTATGCATGTTTTGTTACTAAAGGTAAGTACGTTTTAGTTGTTTTAGCGTACTAAAGACATTTTAATGGAGCTTTATATTGTTTAAAATTTGTTCAGGTAATGTTCGATACATCTCCAACATTTATTAGTTCGACTTATATCGATATGAATATATTATTTTCACACGATTTTATTTTTAGAGTAGATCTAATTCTCTATCGAAAACTAGATTTGGACGAAAACCGAAGATTATGTAAAGGCAGTGAAGAGGTCATTAAGTTATCACTTCATTTAAGCGAGCTAATAACTTTAAAAGCATTTTATGAACCGTTCGACTATAAATATGAAAATTTACAATAAAGTTACATAAAATCCTATCCGGAAGCTGTTTCAATACTGCCGCATAACTTATTTAACCTGTAATTTATACCTAATCATCTCGCTCATTTCCTAGTAGATTGCATCTCGTAAAATCTGGCATATTAGGGCTAATGAGGTTGAAACTATATATATTGCCCCGTTAATTAACTGGGGGGTGATGTAACCTGCTAGGAGTATATGTCTGAAGTAATGATAAATGAAGATGGGAAGGGAGCTCTAAGAATCCTTGTTGGAGAACTCAACCATGGAGAATTGAAATTATAATTTCGTCAACAATGATTCCGTATGGATCCTTAATCCTTTTCAGAAATTGTACGAAATTCTTTTGGCGAAATATTCGTTGACTTTCTCAAGAATCCCTCTATTCATTTACAACAAAAAATTTACTAAAATATGAACAGGAAATATTACGTGTGTATAAAAGTAAAACATTAAAAAGGAAAATTCTTCAATTGTACGATTTCCATCGTTCCAAGAAGCGTTCCCCAGCTAGATAGCGAGGCTGTGATGGAGGCTCTGCATGAGGAACACTTTGGCACGACGACACACGACGGTCCCCGGAGGTTTCGGTTAGTAGACGAGCCAGCTGCCTGACACGTCTTATGTTTATTCAGCGAGACGTTTTTTTGGTATTCTGCAGTTTAGTTTCTTCTTCAATAGGCTAATTTCATTTTTTATCCAGCAGATTCTTCTTTGCTATGTTTGCGTTTTCACTGGCGATACAATTATATTTTTCTTCAGTGATCTAGATATTTCGATACTTTAGTTCCTTCCTCAGTTCTTCGTTGTTTATTCGAATATTTGGATTCGCAAGCTTCCCCATTCCAATCAGTTTATTTTGGTTAATTTTTCAATAGAGTATTATTCTTATCACACTTACTTAATTCGAATTTTGAAATAGCATAAATATTAGATAAAATAATATTTACTTGACTTACAAAAATTTGCTTATCATTGCGCTGCACTTCCGTCTAACTGTATTCGTTTAAGGTAAAAATTCGAATATAGTATTCGTGGTAGCTTTGTTTGTCTATGTAAAGTCTTGCTTAATGAACATATCTTTCGAACAATCTGTCTTTCTGCGAGCGATTCCAATTAACGAACGGATTGAATAGCAGAGAGCGTTCGATAGCGCGCCGCGGTCGATCACGAGCTTGCAATTAGGAAGGACAACTTAGTCGTTCGTCACAGCTCGACTGAGTCGTTAAATTATGGTCACTTATCAACAGGTATTGGAAAAGGTAGAATATAAATACCTACCTAATGTTGGCGAGAAGACATAACATGGAATGGTTCTTTCGGGAATTCTGAAAAATTCCCGGGAATTCTGGGATTTCAAAATATTATGTTCCTCGAAGCGACTCCGCGGGTAGTCATATAATTAAAACCTGGGAGATAGAACTTCGCTCGGCGTCTACACCTATCTAGATAATAAACGTGTTTTCATAAATATGTTAAGCCTGTGTATGAAACCGAATGTCTTTTGGCGCGGCGCGCGCGCATTGTGGAATGATTCATAGTGCCTCCTTAGAATGTGACGAAGTATTATGCGACCCTTAGGTTAAAGGATTTTTAATCAACTGTCAAATACGCATATGTTGGAATCACAGTAACACATAAGTTAGGTGGTCTCTGGTTGGAATGTATTATTATTTATCATCACTATTTGGTTGTATGTATCTTTGTACAATTTGTCCATGTAAGTTTTATATTTATTACTGTCCACTTTTTTTTAGTACTGCTTTGTTCGCCCCTACGTTGTTTTCCACATCAAGTTTCATCACACAAGGTTAGTTCGTAAAGAATGGCGCAAGGCATTAAACTCGCCGTCTGTGACCCTTTTATATAATAGTGTACAATAAAGTATTCATTCCTATTCTAGGATCTAAGGCTACGCACGCGTAAAAGTAAGTTTTCCATTTTTTCCGACTTCGACTTCTCACCCTACTGCTGATTCTATTTTTATGATAGCGTGATATTATACATTATACCTGTAACCTTCCGAAGTTATGTATGATCAGATCACATTGGTGTAAACCACACGTGAATCAGATGATCTGTTCTCGCGTTTTAAGCGAACATATGTACTCCAGATCTTTCCACTACAAAACCGGTAAACTCTGGAACGCTCTCCCTGCTCATATATTTACCTAAAAGTACAGTCTCGGGTCCTTCAAGAGGGGTGTGAATGGGAACCTGTCAGGCCGGCATGACATTCGAAACCCCCGCGTACGACGAATGTCTATGGGCGTCGTTAGACCAGGCCTTCGTCACTCGCTCAAGGTCGCGAGTTAAATGCCTACCGCTTGGCGTACCGACTAATCTACAATTAACAGTGGGCTGCTGCTATCCAGCCAGACCGGGCGCGTGGCGCTTTCGAATTTAGAAAATGTCGAAATCACGTAATTATTGTGCAGTGGACGGGTGCAAAAGTCAAAAGACAAATGAAAACTTGTCTTTTTTTTCATTGCCGAGAGACGAAGAAAGGTAAGTGTTTTGTTTAGTAGCATTTTGATTTATTTCTAGTAATTTATTTATTCATATTAGTAGGAGGTCATAGATTTAAAAATAATATCATATTGCCAATAACATTAGTTAGATGACGCCGAACAGCGTGGTATGTATGGCCTAATTTGTATAAGGATAATAGGTACATTGTAGATGATAATTGATCATTAATTTTATTGATCAAACAAAACTATCACTGGAAGGTTGCACGCAATGCACGCTTCGATGTGAGAAACTAATTGTGACGCTAACGCATGCATGAATTTGTTCGCATGAATTTGCCGTACCTAAATATCGTATCGTTGGTAGCTAGAACGATAAAAGTTGGTAGGTATCATCTTCATTTTATTCCTCACAATAAGACAGCACAAAGACACAGCCCTTAGACGCGCTGAACGACGCGCTTTCGAGATAGAGTTACACGACAGAAAGAGAAGCGAAATGTAGGCAGTTATCGTGTTTAGGCATGCAGCTCTGTGCGAGTCAATTTGTACTTTATCGCGTCGTCGCAGAGTAGCTATTTCTTTGTGAGTGTTTGTACAGAGCAGCTTCTGTACGGAGTACTCTTTTCTATTCTGTGGTTAGACTGTTGGTGGCTGGGCGCGTTATGTCGCGCTTTCAATAAAAAAAAATTTACATATAGTGCCACCAGGAAGTTATGATGCTTGGGAAATATGCGCAACTGTCTGCATTCCTAAGAAGGGACGTGAACTTTCGGTCGAAAGTTTCTCGATAATTATATGACCTAATAAATAACCTAATTATCGACAAACTTTCGATTGAAAGTTCACGTCCCTTCTTAGGAATGCAGACAGTTGCGCATATTTGCCACGTATCATAACTTCCTGGTGGCACTATACCTACCTACCTGCACCTACCTGCATAGGCAGGCGGCAGCAGGAATCAAATTTTATAATAGGTATGCATAAAATGTTAAACTGACGATACCACTATATAAGGTCTTTCTTTAGTGGGTAACGATACGCTAAGGGGTGTATGTGTATCAGATACTGATCACGTTCCCATACCAATTTTTTTTTACGATATAAAAAACCTACTCAATCCTCAAATTTAACACGTGACGTTGGCGTATTTAACCTTAATAAGTACGTATTTTATATCGTAAAAAAAAATTGGTATGGGAACGTGATCAGTATCTGATACACATACATCCCTTAGCGTATCGTTACCTACTAAAAAAGACCTTATATAGTTTAGCACTGGTTGTTAAAATAATATACTAATGTGTGTAAATAAAATTATTTGATTTGGTTTGATTTGAAAACCATACATACATCCATAACACACGCCGTATCCCGACAATCGGGGTGAGCAGAGTAATCGGTGTTGTGCTGCAAGTAGTCTCATAAATTACAGCACAACACCGACCACCACGTTTAGCCAAGTATTCGGTGGCTCGCCTGTCGCCCTTATGCACGGCATCTTGTCCTTATCCCTTAGTCACCTTTTACGACATGCACGGGGAGAAATGCAATGGGGCTATTCTTATTAAGTACCGGCCCCACACAGCACATTTAAAAACATTCAAAGAAATATATGAGAAATAGATATCTTATCTAGGCGACTCTCTGTCCTAATTAGAAGAAGCTTGTTTATCTATTTTGTACAATCTTTTGATTTCAAAAGAAATTCACCACCTGACCATAATCGCTTTGCACTGCATTCTCAATCCGGTATTCGTGTAGACTGTCCTTGTATAAGTAGTAGTGTGTGTAAGTTTTCTACAAGAGTATATATTATACAGTGGCGATTCCTGGTACCGAGTATTGGGTTGGGTCTGGCTAAGGAAATTATTTAATTTACGCGTTAATTTATTTCTACCAGAATTAGTTCATAACTGGAAGACGTGTTCGATATAGTTTATATTATTATACTATATGTGGATTCATCCATACCAGGTCCATACCTACATAACGGAATATATGAAGCTATCAACTCGCGACCTTTTGTTTACAAAGCAGTCACGCACACTCAGCGCCGAGTAGCAGCGCGCATACACACGCGCACACAACACACCTAGCTCGCTAGATGCGCTCCCCGCTGCGCCAACTCGAAAGGCTGATAAGCAGGTGCGCGCGGGACAGGGGGACATCGGCCGCTTGTATGGAATACGATGGCGCTTCAAATGTAGCTAACCGTCCAATGAATGGCTTGATGTATCGTCATTCGTCGCCCGCGTTTTAGAGAGCGAAATTTCAAATTATGTAACGGGATTATAACTTTTTATCTTATTCATCGTGGGTTATATAATAAATAATATAATAAATAATATTTTTTCACATTTGTTTTGATTAATACTTCAATATTAATGGTGGAATTAATTTTATTTGGTTTGGTAGCGTCAAGCTAGCCAACTTAAAGGAATCGCCACTGATATTATAGTTGCTTGTTCTGCAACTCGACATACATCGATCGAGTTACAATGAGTAAGTTGTATGCTGTCAGTTTTTTTGCTCATTACAGTGCAGCGGTCGAGTTTATTCTCGGCCGCTCCCTGCGACTGGAAGTTTTCTTCGTTTTGCGATTATATTTCGATAAGAAACTCATCAAATCTACAACATACAGAGGTAGTTGAAATTGTAATACGGAAAAATTATACATTTATTGCGCCATAAGCGCGGGCGTGTGCAAGTGGAAGTGGAAGCATTGACATGGCACCTAGTTCACCGTGGTGTTATGGGCTGTCTTCACGGGTATTTTTAGGTGATTTAGCAAACCGTGTCAGTATCAATGAAAATAAAAAAAATTGCGGGCGACAAAATGCCGGATATTACCATCTTCCAACCAGGTTTAGTGCTCTGAAATTAGTTTAAAAGCATCGTTACTTACTTCTTACTTCACTGCATGCAAAGGTACCAAATATATTCGTGCTCAGTGGTGCGATCGGTCGGCTGCCGACTGCCGTTGGCGCGGTCAGAACTTGCATAGGTGACCGTTCGACTTTTGGAGGCTCACCGTGGTTCTGATTTCACGTAAAACTGTAGGTCCATTCCCTTCTTAACTTTCTAGGTGGTAGGGTTTAACCCACCCGGGTTGATACCACCGCAATGAATGAAAGGTCGGTCGAAGAGGCTATTTTCCATATTAACCACGAAATAAAATGTTTTTGCTATTACAGTGTATAATCAAGAAGCTTCAAAAGAATAAATCAAAATAAATAAGGGTACCGTTCCAGAATTCCGTTGAACAAAATTAACTATTCATAAAGTAAAATAAAGTTTTGAAGATACAATTATACCTACAAATGTTTCAACGATAATTTCAAATTCGTGAATTCCACGAAAATTATGCCCACTGACGATGATTCACAATGATTTGCTCTGGCTGCCATCGTGTGACGTTAATGATTTTAATTTGAAGCAAAACAGATTCAGTAGGTCTACCGGCGTTCACTCACTCGCCCGTGTGAGTGCGAGAAATGTGGCGAGAACGCTTTATTGGCACCGGTGAAACAGGCGAGTGACGTCATTCTCGCACTCCCACATTTTACTCGCTAGAGCTGTCGATCTAGTCGATTATAGCCTTCTCTATATGTCCTTTCAAGACGACAAGGACGGAATACAGAAGGCTATGAGTCGACACGGAGTCGATCTATCAAACAATTGGCACCGGGGTTTTTGACGTTTCTTTGACAGATAAACTCCCCGATATTTGCCGCTAAACTCGCTAGCTAAGGATCAACTTTTTGGCGTTCACTTCATGAGAAAACTGACGAAAATATCGAAATAAATTTATTAACTGAACAAAAATATTATAAAAGTCTTTACAAATACATAATAAATACTGTAGAAAATATAGAAATTATAGGAAATAAAATTAAAGAAATGGCAGAAGGACCCGGCATCCAAGCCAATAATTATTAAAAAAAAAAAAAATTACAGCGGTTCGTAAACAAACAAAACAAGCAAACACGACATTCGCTTCGCGATGTTTATTTTGTGGTTTCTTTCTTTCTACGAAACATTTACGTAAGCGGCGGGCGGTTGGCGCGGTCTTGGCTTGGACTCTTTTGCTGGAATCCGGCCGACATGCGTCGATGAGCTTACAGCAAGAACATCGGCGCGAACAAGAATCCACTCAAGGGAGCTGCGCTTCGCCACTTTACGAACCGGCCGACACCCACAAAAGAAAGCCGACGCTATATCACCCACTTCCAAGGTATGTCCTTTGTCATCTGTGCGACAGAAGGTTGAAAAACTACAATAGCTTTGCATCAACCTCTACTTTCTATGCTGAATCAAATGTTGCTCTTAATTATTAATAACCAATTCTAGTGTACAGTACGCGGCGGTAAATAATGCGCATCATGCTTTGATGACTTTCTGGTTGTCTCGGTCATACAGATACTTGCAGTGCGACAGAGATGACACTCTACAACCGCACTATCTAGTTTATCACCAAAGAACATTGCGCATTATTTTAAATTGTATTTGCTAGATAATGACTGCCCTTCCATTTTATGCAAGTGATACTTACCAACGCACGGAGGGTCATATATACGCTTCCCACAAACGCTTCTCTCAAAATGAAGTATTCTTATCTCTGGTAAAAAAAGTAAACAAAACAATAATAAGAATAAAATATTTTTATTTACACATACAATTTACACAAAAACCTATTTAGGTAAACTAAAGAACTAATTGAGCATCTTAATAATAAACGCTGAGCACATGCTGGCATTGATGTTGTGGAAGGACTTGGTGCTTGCAACCAGCAGATGGTAGTGTGCTGCACCAAACCCGAGGATGTGCTCCGTTTATGTAGGGAGGGTGTTCATTGTCCCAAGTGAGCCACTGCTGGGGTTTGTTGAAAACGCCCTCGGTTGTCCTGCAAGTTAAAACAAAAAATATCTTTAAATTATATTGTTTTGATTAGCGTAGGTATTTAGATGTATTTGGATCACATTAGACCATTACATTGCTTGGACATTTAAAAACAGGAGCCAAGTGCGAGTTTAACTCGCGCACTGAGGGTTCCGTACTACCACACAAGATATATTTTGTTATACACGGTGTTAACTTTTTTTGCGACATTTCAATTTTAATACCGAATATTAAACCATTTCGTATACTGATTATTTTGTGGTACTAAAAAATAAAATCTAAAATAGTTTAAAAAAATTTGCATATTTTCTTCAAAATTTTACCTCAGCGACAATTTCTCTTTGGAATGGTGTAGCGAGCGCCGCCGCGCGCCGCGCGCCTGCGACCGTGCATACCCAGCTGACTGACCATGTGTCGCGCGCTAGCTGTTGTATCGTGTCGATATGAATGTGATTTTTTTTATTTATTTGAAAAATTACTCAGCTTTCGATTTTTTTGGTAATGCAGTGTGATTCCTATTATGAAATACCATGTTTTTATACCAAATATAGAAATTGAAAATTTTAAAACCAAAGCTAAAAAAAAAATTACCCCCTTCTTCGGCATCAGTATGTGACCCAAAACAACCCCCTTTCGGGAATGTTGCCTATTTAAGTTAACACCGTGCATATTTACCAAAATAATTGTGGTGATATGTCCTATAAGGGTTCCGATTTTTCCTCCAAAAACCTTTTGTTTAGTATTGAAATGGGAATTAGTTTATATGGTTACTGAATGTTTTTATTCAGTCTGAATTCATCGTACACCTTTATTATTTCTGTTAATCCCATGAATCTGCTCCCGGACTTAATGTAGTGACTGCTGCAACAGCCTGTATATATTATATAGCAATACTTACATTAAAACATTTTTTTTTACCTGCAGAAACTGCCGCAGAAGCTCCAACTGTTGCCGCCGAAACTCCTCCTGTGACACCAGGCACCACTCTCTGAGGGCCATGTCCTGCCGCCTGTCTTCAGCGTGTACCCGCTCGTACTCCTCAATAACCTCGCGCATAGGCGGGTTGATTTGCACGAAGCTCACGAGGGGGGCGGCCAGCAGGCGTACCTTAATGGAAAAAAATAATTTAATTAGGCATCTATCTTTTTTAACTTTAAGACATAATTTTGGATGATAAAGTATCAGGCAGATCTTTATGATTTATATTTATGATTTAACGTAAAACCATCTTAAGAAATGACAGATTGTAACAGTGAAAACAGTATGTAAATTAATAAAGTGGTTCTCGAGTTATAAGGATATTCATATTTTTTTTTTTTATGGATCCTGACACGGTTGGCTACATCACCTACAACATCCGTGATGTCAGCCCATAACACAGGGTGAACTAGGTGCCATGTCAGTGCTTCCCTTCATTTCATGTCGGCCACACTAAACTGGACGGAAAACACAAACTATTTACATAGCCGTTTCGACCGACGTTTCGTTCAGTGCGGTGGTACCAACCCGGCCGGGATAAACCCTACCACCTAGTAAGGTAAGAAGGGAAGGGACCTACAGTTTAATGTGGAATCCGAACCACGGTCAGCCTCCAACGGTCGAGCGGTCACCCATCCAAACACTGACCGCGCTCAGCGTTGCTTAATAAATAACAGTTGACTAACCAACCGCGCCACTGAGCTACCAAGGCTGACAAATTTTCTTATCCCTTAGTCGACTTTTACGACATGCGACGGGGAGAGATGCAGTGGGGCTATTCTTTTTAAGTACCGACCCCACACGGTACATATATTATATAGACGTGCGTTGGCCAGTCGCAATTATAGCTCGGTACTTTATTGTGAAAAATTTTGCTTCTATGTTACCTACTTTACTTTTATTCAAGAGAGAGTAGTGTTGTTGAAAATAAAATTGATTAAAAAGAAATGTTTTCCTTGTTTTCTTCCCTAAAACACATTGGCTGCTTGCATACTAGACGATAGCGTCGCGGCAGCAGGTTTCGAGCATACCGTCACGGTATTGCATACATTTTTCCTGCTCTGCTGCCGTGACGTGACCGTCTAGATAGTGCATAAACAGTCGTTGGCTACATACATACAATGAAGTATGTAAACAACACTACAGTAAATAAATACCAATGTGATTTTAATATGCTTACCGGTAGAGTGTTCACTATGACCTCGGAGTCCCCGAGTCCGAAGCCCTGTCCCAACACCGCCAGCATCCGCTCGTCCTATTGCTCCAGCAGAGCTACCGGTGCCGCCGGCCCACACCCGTTCCGTGGGCCTACCGCCTGGCTCTACCGGCCAAGTTTTTTAAGTGAACTACTGTCTATTGTCCGTCCAATACTGAAAAAAAAGATGAACATATTATTTGTTAAATATTATATTAGTACGACCATTGTAATACGACTTATTAAGTTTGATGTTAGAAAGGAATTTGTGAATACATAAATATAACACACCTTGTGCTACTGTTGCCATGTTATGGCGCAGCCCCCCGATGCTTTGAGGCGCTCCGTTAGGCCCATCCAGAGGCGCGAGCATCGCATTCTCTCCCGACAGCCGGCCCCGCGCCAACTGCGGATTTTGTTTCATGAACTCCGCCATCACATCATATCTCTTTGCACCGCAGTTGGCCGGGAGCGGAGTGTGGATGAGGTGCCTGCACTTGGCTCATGTTGCGTTACACTCAAGTACGGTATTTATAAATAATGAAGAAAAATTGGTAAATTCTTCTTTTTTTTTTTTAATAAACATGACAGTTGATTGACAGACACTGGCATATGGTCTAGGTCGACATAGTCTATGCTAAGCACTCATTTGTATCAGTAAAAATGGCTAAAAGGTAATAATTGATAATTTTTTTGCCATAAATGTTCACGAATTTCCATAAATTATAAATGCAACATATAAATAATTAGATAACATAAGATAATAATAAGTAATCGCAAGTAATCTAGGCCGGCTTATCTATGGTAGGTCGACACTCACTTGAACGCCGGTACCGATACGAATGACGCTAAAAGTGAGAAGGAGTACGAGTAAACTCCCTCGCATATTTCAAGCGAGAAATGCCGGTAGGGCCCCTGGTCTATTGTGCAATCGTCACGGTGAGTTATGCCTTTGTTGGTCATTTACTATGACGGTATATGTATGTATCTATGTAAGTTTGCACTAATTATAAGTAAGCAGTAGAAACATTCTAGCTAGGTACGTTAGTTTAGATAGGATATTCAGATGTAAGTTTATTTTCACATATAGTTTATTTTTTAAATAAATATTTTTCTCTGTAGATAAGTAAACAATTTGATAAATTCTTTGTAGCAGATGCACCTATTTGTGAGCTGCCCACAAAATATTACAAAGAATTAATTTAACTAACAAAAAAAAAACATCTAAAAATTAGAAGCAAATTCACGATCTCTTGGTTTCTAGAATAATATATCTTCCTTTGCCTTCCTTTGTTGCAACACAATTAATTTAAAATTATGTTAAAAAACTCATACACTTCACAATGCACTATTTCTCTTACACAAATAAGATATTAGTACATCATTTTGAGGAAAGTTTGTGTGAAATGTTTTAAACATTCAATTTACATTGTGTCATGGGAAACCTAACGAATTAATTCCCAAACACACATTAATCAAAATGCTTACTAATTGATAGCGTTGAGAATACGAGGTATTTTATCCGGTAAGCGATTACAGAAATCGTTTCCCACTCATAAGTAAGAATCTATAGCAATTAATTTCGTATTCGGGCGACATTAAGTCGGAATTTGATTTCAAATCAATCCATTTGCTTTTAGACATAGAAGACGCCGACTAGCGGTCGAAGAAAACGATGAAAAGATACGCATGTAATGGCATTTGTGTAGCTTTTAATTCTTCCCATTATTTTATCAAATCCTTAATCAAAACTTGTTTTGTTTGAGACAGAAGAATCGGTTCGGTTTGAGTAGCCAAGCGGAACGAGGGCAGCTACTGAGGATCGAGGTAAACAAGACACACTTCTTGCTGTTTGCTGAGTACGAGTGCGAGGCTCTTAATTTCTTAGGGTTCCGTATCCGGTACGGGACCCTATTACTAAGCCTACGCCGTCTGTCTGTCTGTCTGTCTGTCTGCCTGCCTGTCTGTCCGAGGGCTGTATCTCTTGAACCGTGTGTTATTATGGCCGATATAACAACAAATAATAAAAATAAGAAAAGTAAAAAAATCACGGGGGTTCCCATAGAAGAAGCTAAAAAGGGTATGCGCGCGCGCCATCTACCGAAAGGAGTGTGAAGCATTTTAACTAATCATGAATTTTAACTAATATGAAGCATTTCATAAACACGCCATAGATGGCGTGAGTTGCGCTGACCATGACATGGCGATACGGAACCCTCGGTGCGCGAGTTTGACTCGCACTTGGCCGGTTTTTTTTTAAATAAATAACTGGCATCTTTGCGCCAATGGTCTCTCGAAAGATCAGACACAGCCACTCCGGGCGAAACGACGTACAGCGAGTCTCCACGCCAGCTAAATGGCGGAAAAAAGATCGTCGTCTAAATAAAATTATTGACACGCCCTTAGCTAGCTAGAGAATACGCTCACCGGAATACCATTTTATGTTTTTGTTTTACGACGGCCGAACAATTCTGTGATTGACAAACATACCACTACCCTCACAGAGGAACTGATAACTGTCCCAGATTACGAGTTACAATCACCAAACCATCACAAAGACGTACTGTCAAATTTTACTTACTTCTGTTATACATTTGAATGTGCATCCTTTTGAAATATTGACAAACGTATTTAATGACGCTTGTGCAAATTGAATTTATGTTCGCCTTAAAAACCTGTTTGACATAATGAATATAAACAAAACGTTCATTTCTTTAAATAAGTCTTCTAAATGTTACTGTATCTTAATCAGAAGAATGTGTAATACATCCTTTTAGCATTGAAACGGGTTAGAATCTTTTACATTCTCAGTATTTAATACTATTAACATATTATTTTTTTTGTATAAGCATTTCTACCGGGAGCAGAGAGAATTGAGATTTCAGATGACGCGCCATATGTGGTGCTTGCGTCTATGTATGTTTACACATCTACCGTGAGTCCTATGCAAGTAGACTTTTTTTAAATGTAAAAGAACAAAAAAACTGATAATATTATTATCAGTTTTTTATTATTTTTTTTATTAAAGCCGATATCAATGGTGGCTCTGCCGAGGGACAATCGACAGAGCTAAATACACCTCTCGTCGCGAAACCATTGTTAGTGAGATACCAGCAGATTTGCTGTTGCTGGGCTGCCTAGCCTATGGATACGACGTTTGAAGAGCACCGCACCGCACCAGGTTAAAGGATTCGGGATCAGTTCGATATGTTGCGTTTGAATCCTAATATTTAAATTAACCTGTTAGCTTCCTCAGTTATAATAATGCTAGTTTGTCATCAATGTATGTCTAGCCTGTAAGTAAAAAAAATGTATTTCCCGGCAAAATGGGTTCAACTGAAAATCAGGACTGTAATACATAATTGCGAAATTCAAAACATCGGAGTTCGTTACTTCGAAAGTGTACAATCGCGATGTTTGTCACTTCTAATGTTCAAGACTTCGATGTACGTTACTTCGAAATTGTACAATCGCGATGTTTGCCACTTCTAATGTTCAAATTATCGATAGGTACGATAGGGAACGGTTCTAAGGTACCAGGGCAGCAGAAATTGAAAGGAGGTTTCCATAATTTTATAAAAGTTCATCGCTATTATAATAATAATAGCGATTAACTTATACGGAAACCTATTTGAAAACGCGTATTCATGGTATTCAATAATAGTTGCCATGATTTATTCATTCATCCAAGGCCAGGGAGAGGCAAGGATTCTCTCCCTTTTGTTCTTTCCCTCTCAGCGATTAACTTATATAAAATTATGGAAACCTCCTTTCAATTTCTGCTTCCCTGGTACTTTGGTGACTTATTTATTTATATTTATATTTATTTATTGTTCACTTACTTGCTGCGAAAAGTACAATGAATACCAAAACAAATCAACTCTCTGGTCAGGTGTTAAAAAAAATTATAAAAAATATTGTCATTTACTGAAGACTAAATAAACCCGAAAACTACATAAAGACTACTGGGAACGGTTCTAAAGTACCAGGGCAGCAGAAATTGAAATTTTATGGAATTATGGAAACCTCCTTTCAATTTCTGCTGCCCTGGTACTTTGGTGACTTCATGTTTGTTAATGTTTCTTAATCCTGGCCTTATTTATATAATATATATTTTATAATTTTTGTATATTTTTTTTTATTTGCGGAATCTGAATTTAATTTATTTTCAAAATAAACAATATAATCAAGTTACCTTGTTATTTTATTGGTTGTATTGTAACTGTACTATACAGCTGTAGGTCAGTAAGGAATAGGCAAATCAGGAGTTGGCGAATAAGGAATTGGCGAACAAAGAATTCGCCAGTACGGAAGTTGGCGAATGTGAAACCACCCGTATATAAAACATGAATAAATAATTATCTATGCCATGGACTGTACAATAATATTATCAGTTGAAGCATGGACATAGCATATACATTGTAAGTATCCCATGCTCCACCCAGGTGTAGAACCTAGGTGGAGCACGGACCGAGACCCATTATTTTTAATAGGAGGGTAGTTCAAAATATTAGTGACACAATGCTTATGAACGAGATCGTTCAATTCATTCATTCGCAATTTATTTTGTAATTATAAAAAAAAACAGCTGTACAAAAAACTAGAAAAAAAATCAGCTATACAAAAACTAAAAAATAATAAGGACACAAACCTGGGCCTTTTTAAGATTTTACGTCTGGGTAAGAAATTGTGCAATACTAGCGTGCTGTGTTCTCATGTCGGATGCCAAAGGGCACTTTGTGTCGCTGCGTCAGCGGATTATGTAATAAATTGAGACTTTTAACAGACTAATATAAAAACGTGGGGCGCATGTTATTACGTATATTATACGCCCCACGTTTTTATATTAGTCTGTTAAAAGTCTCAATTTATTACTTATTCCGCTGACGCAGCGACACAAAGTGCCCTTTGGCATCCGACATGAGAACACAGCACGCTAGTATTGCACAATTTCTTACCCAGACGTAAAATCTTAAAAAGGCCCAGGTTTGTGTCCTTATTATTTTCTAGTTTTTGTATAGCTGATTTTTTTTCTAGTTTTTTGTACAGCTGTTTTTTTTTAATAAAACCGTTTAACTTAAAAGTTTTTTTACCAATTTTTTTTTAATAAAAAGTTGAACAGTAAATTGGAATGAATGAATTTTATTTACTCTTTGTTTGTATACAGAGTGAAGCCAAAGTCGTTGACATCCTTTTAAACTAAGATTTTGTTAGTTAGGTCATCAAACTGAACAACTTTTACCATGAGACCAACTCTGTCAACGCGAAATAAAATTGGTTGTCTGTAAATTTGGTTTACGGACGATAAAATTATGGAAACCTCCTTTCAATTTCTGCTGCCCTGGTACCTTAGAACCGTTCCCTATCGTACCTATCGATAATTTTAATATTAGAAGTGGCAAACATCGCGATTGTACAATTTCGAAGTAACGTACATCGAAGTCTTGAACATTAGAAGTGACAAACATCGCGATTGTACACTTTCGAAGTAACGAACTCCGATGTTTTGAATTTCGCAATTATGTATTACAGTCGAAAATCAGTGCAATAGGTATCTATTGCACACGCTGAGTTGAGCCCAATTTGTCGCCAATATTACTGAATCATTAGATTGTGTTGTATCTTAAAATTGTAATACGAAATGGCGATAAATAAATGTTTTCATTTCATTTCATTTCATTTCAAGTACAGTTCGGGTCCTTCAATAGAGGCGTGAATAGGCACGTGTCAGGCCGGCATGGCATTCGCAACCCCCACATACGACTGAATGTCCATGGGCGTCGTTAGACACCTTATGGCTAGTTAGGCGCCACATATTGCGCTTTCAATAAAAAATAAAATGTGATGTGCGAGAAACTGTACTTTAATGTATATAGATGCAAAACAATCATTCAATTTCACAAGTGCTTTCTATCCAATACAGATACGAATTAGAATGTAGTAGTACATTCTTCATGCGAGCGCTTGAAACTTATTTTCCGCTCCATCTAATAATCAAAAATGAAACAAAAGAAGGTGCACAACAACACAGAGGAAGAGGCGAGCAACGGCGCGTCCGAGGTGACGCGGCGTTTGCTCACGTTAATGATATCAAATGATAATCATTAGGACGGACGCCAAACAATCCAAAGTTGGAAGCAGCATCCCCGTTGGAAGTTGGTTAGGTGAAAAGTTATAATGATGTGAACAAAGTGCTACTTCTACATTAATATTATAAAGAGATCAAGTTTGAAAGTTTGGATGTAGGGTGTACATAAATACACACATACCACACACGCTGTATCTCGATAATCAGGGTAAGCAGAGTAATCGGTGTTGTGCTGCAAGAGCTCTAGAAAATTGCAACACAACATCGACCACCACGTTTAGCAAAGTATTCGGACAAGATAACTATCAAGCAGCAAATAAGGGACAAATACCCACCTGCTGCACGACTCATCATGTAGGGGCTAATCTCCGAAAATAGTCATCCGATTTAAAAAAATATTTAATTTAACCAATATTTACAATGGTCCTTCAGGATGGACATAGGCTATGCGTCAGAAACCACGAGGAAAAGCTAGTATTTAATACATTAAAAAGATCTTGGTGCATCCGTGAGCGGAGGTTTAGTTTTCAAATAAATGTTTAGTTGGTGTGTTTACCGTGTGGAGCCGGTACTTAAAAAGAATAGCCTCACTGCATCTCTCCCCGTGCACGTTGTAAAATGCGACTAAGGGATAAGGACGAGATGCCTTGCTAAAGGGCGACTGGTTAGTCACATCTCACATTGGCGCGGTCTTTCCACCGAGTCATGTAGCAGGGGGGGTCTTCGTGCCTTACTTGCTGCTTGATGATCGGTGGATAAACGTGGTGATCGGTGTTGTGCTGTAATTTACAAGCGTACCTACAGCACATCTCTGATTACTCTGCTTACCTCGATTGTCAGGATACAGCGTGTGGTATGTATGAGACAGATAATTGGGGTCACTGACATCGGTAAGTAGATCACATTTACGATAGATGCCGCGCAGAATCTATCTAGCCTACACACTACCTCATGTAATTTATGTGCATATATAAATTATTCTGAGGACGAAGTTAATAATTGTATTCAGTGGCAATGGGAGAGCTAGACATTTGATTTCTTTGACGGACGCTCTTCGTGCGTTGCTACGGCCGGCCATCATTGGATTATCCACATTATCGTCTTCGACCAAAAGAACAGCCTTTCGCTCTAACCACGAGATTCTCCATTTTCACTTTGAAACAACGCCTCGATATAATTCTACTGATTTTGCCTTCGATGTTTTACTTCTTTAGGATTATGTTGAAGCTTTTGTTCGTTCGTTTCCTGAGTAGCTGAGCTCTTCTTAGCGGTAGACTAATATGAAATTTATTACTGCACTTTCTAAAACTAGAATAGAATAGAACGTGGTGGTTGGTGTTGTGCTGTAAATTACCAGAGTTCTTGCAGCACAACACCGATTGCTTTGCTTACCCTGATTGTTGGGATTCAGCGTGTGTGATATGTATGTATGAAGAATAGAATTACTTTATTGCACACAAAAATATTAACAAAGATACAAAGACAGAGGATAACATACATACAGAATAGCAATATGAATTTAAAATAATTCCCACAGAAACAAGAGAACAAAAGCGTGCAAAGGCGGAATTATCAATTTAAATCATTTATTCCAGATAACTTTGCGTGATGAGAGTAAGTGAGGAAGAATGATGGCAAGTGTAGTGCTGACATGAGGACAGGAAAGTTATAGGTATTTAATCACTTGTTTAGTTGGCTAGAATATCCCGGTAAGAAATAAGTCCGCCTTTACACCACCACCACCAAAGATGTTCTGGGTGGCTGTGCCGAGGAAGCAGAGGTATCCGAAACGGCCAAATCCACCTCACCTCGCGAAACCACACTCGGCGAGACGCCATATACCAGCAGATTTACTGACTACAGAAGCTCCATCTAGCTTGTTAATACAAAGTTTGAAGACTCCCAGCTTGAAAGTATCGGGAAACACACTCCCCGGCAGCCAGTAGATTCAGATTCAGATATTTATTTCGCCATAAAGAACACACAACAATAACAATATTTCATTGAGATATATGCATATTCAGTATGGTACGTCATCATTTTTTTTTGTCGTGTCCCGTTCAGCAGTGCAATCTATAAGGAAGAACCGGGTAAGAAACCTTATAAAGCTTATTTTTTTAATAGGTATAACTTATATACTGAGTTTTCATTATGTTAAATATAACATACTATATCTAAGCAAAAAATTAAAAATATTAAGTCATGATATACCCATAAAAAAGATAATAAAATAAAAAAAAAGAACATAGGGTTCAGTCAAGTTATTAATAAAATTTTAGTTTATGCATATAAACAATTTGAATTGTCAGTCAGCAGAATTTTTATTTACAGTAAGAAAAAAAATCACTTATCTTATAAAATGGATTGTAAAGATTTGTAAAGAGAAATATTTTCAGCTGACTGTGGAACGCATTGTCACAATTTATTGATTTTATTGTACCAGGAACTTTTCGTACAATTTGGGTCCAATCACGTCAGGGTCTTTTTGCTGATTTGTCCGCAACAGAGCAGTAGGTATTACTATTTCCAAATCACAACTGCATAATTTCTGCATATCATTTTGCACCGTATATACCTATTTTATATTGTGTACCTACGTAAATCATGAAATAGCATCCATCCATGACATATTGCGAACACAATGTGTCTATTGAAATCAATGGTGAAATGAGCGATATAGTCCATGCCATCAATGCAATAGTATTTCATGAAAGCTCCTCATATGAGAGGCGGACGAGTTATTGTTGATGTCTGATGGACGGCCAGCGCATGTGTGTTGTTGGCCAGGGTGCTCTATTAGGACTGTGACTTCCAATTGACTCGTACATGACAATGATGATGATGTACGGTCAGCATGAAAAGGTTAAATAATTGTGTATATTTCTTTTGATTACAGGAGCACTTTGAGTATTCATCATATTTAACTTTACAGCATATTGTAACATGTATTTTCGTAATGATAACTTGAACCATCGATTAAGATATTCTTTTTCTGTTATTGAATTCGGCTTATTTTCATCTTGCGAAGCTGTGGTGTCTGTCCATAGGCCTTATCATTATTTTCAAATGCCTCATCAAACGTTCTTCTACGAGTATTTTAGGTTTCCAAAAGTTAAAAAAAAGTAATTTTCTTCGATTACTTAACTTTTAACTCTATTATCTTGTCTATGCTCTCTTAACTTACTATTACCTAGCTAGACATTTCCAAGTACTTTGAACCCACATGTTTTCTTATGGAACTTGATATGGTTAGCTTCATCACCTACTTCACCCGTGATGTCAAACCATCACACCTTGGTGAACTAGCTTCCGTGGAAGCTACTTCCTTTGTTCGCGCCGGCCACACTAAATTTAACGGAAAATGCCAACTATTTTCATAGCCGTTTCGACCGACCTTCCTCCATTGCAGTGGTAATGGAAATACTAGATATTTAGAAGTGGCTTCTCTCGCCAACTTTGAGCTCCGGTGCATTGACGCACCTTACTTACGGAAATCAGCTCGAGTACTTTCCCCCCTGCATTTGTGTGAGAAACAAGTGAACATACTAACTGAGAATCATGCTGACCCTTCTCGCGTAAGCAGACCGTTGCTCGCTGACATTACAGCAGATGACAAGGCATTAGTGGTACGATTTGATCGAAAGCTTTTCAAGTCATTAGCGAGAAAAAAAGTTCCGGTTGTGGAAACAAACGTCTGACGGGAACAAAAAGTATGCCCCTTGATTCGTTCCCTCCTATTGTGGTGTATTTTTTATTATAAAATGTATGTTTCTAGTTTAATGTTCATTTCAGACCCATAAGAATACGCCTTTTCAAGTACAATTTCGCTGCAAAAAGAGAATCTAATGTTATCTCAATAGTAACTTATGAAGACTAATATATTGAACCACATACCAAAGTACTAAAAGCCCTAAATCTGATCGATTCGTACGTACATTGAATCTATATTATTTATTGAAAGAGCTAATGCGGAGACTGAAAGAGCAAAAGCGTTGTTCTGTATGAAGCTAACAACATAATTTGCCAAAACCGATGTATGAACACTACGAAACCCTGAAACACAATCGAAACAGTGAGATTAATATTTCTAAAACAAAATGATTGAAACGGCGGTTACAAGATCGATAGTCCGCAACAAAATGTTTGAAGATATATTAATTCAAAACAAAACGATAGAAGCAGTCGTTGCGGTCAGTGGAAACCGAGGCACAGCGCGGTAGCGAATGAGATAAATCCACTATCAGTAGTGTCGCTCTATATGAGACTGACAATTCAGAGGCTGCAGCGAATGTGAAGCTGGTCTTGTTGTCGAGGAGCCGTGGCATGTGGGACTCACTCGTGGTCGACATCACTTTCAGTCCACTTCTTCGTCGTTTCAATTATTTACTGTTTTTTGATCCCCCCTGAGGTATTTAAATTCATTTATAGGTTTGAGAAATGTTGATCAATTTAACTTCAAGAAAACAACATAATTACTAGAGCAAAGAAATTAGCTGGACAAAATATAGCCGCAGAACAGCCTCGAATGTGCTCTCCTCTAGTTCAGGATAGCTAGCAATCCAAAGGGAAGTCTCGGAGGTGATATTGGGTGTTAAGAGCATGCAACAGCTCTGGCCCTTCTGCCTTCCTTCAAGATTCCTTCCAAAATCGGAAGGAATCTGCTGATTTATAAATCTGAATATGATTTTGCTAATCGTCTCAGGCCACTATGACATCACTATCAAATTATCTTTCTTCAGAGAATTTCTACTTTTTCCAAAAGTTATTAAAGGTATGAATGACAATAACGTCATTATCCCTTGTGTATGTGTAGATTTCATTGATATTATAATCCGGATATCTATGATAGAGTTCGAGATATTTATTACTATAGACACTTTTCCTGCAGAGCGTAAGTCGACAGAGCACAGAAAACCCGCGGTCAACCTCACCGTGCGACAGAACTGGTTTCTCCGGAGACAAGCACAACTCACGCATTGGCATGAGATGTAAGACGTAAGTCCACGACCGTCGTGTATTGTATTGCCGAGGCTGTGACCAATTTTTTAGGTTAATTGACCTGCCGGTCATTCTTATATGTCGGAGTGTTAGATGTCAGCTTGCGAAAATGAGGGCCAGTTACTCGTGTTGAAGTTCCATTTTAGTGTGTTATAAATTACACAAGTGAATTTGAGACGTCATGGGACAGAACAGCGATCGGCGGGCGTCTTCCCCAGCCGGTTTCTTGCACTCTGTGCATATTGCCTTTAATTTAAATATTTGATGCGATGAGATGTTTTATGTCTTATTGATGTAATATAGGTAATAGAAGATGGAAGTTAAGTATATCATTAGATTAATAGCAAAAGCTTTATAGCCTTCAAAGCAAACAGTCTTAAATAAAGATTAATAGCTCAGAAAGTAAGACACTGCAAGCATCGTACGATGTCGATTCTTGACCGATTAAGAACTTGAATCCTGTCTCAAAATGCCGTTTTTCATGCGCAAGAGCACATCTTACCAAGAATAATTCCAGTGCGTCAGTCAGTAGCCTCTTCAAGACTGCTTGTCGAATGTCGGGGGAGTTTTTGCTGGCCGCTCATTAGTATGTCATAATTATAGACTACGAGTAGGTACCTACTCTGCGCATTGCAAAATGTCGATTGACGTTCTTTTTTATTTTCTTGTATCTTTTTTGAATTCTACATGATTACCGATTTAAAAAAGACCTTTATTATAATTACGCAAATTAATGTGATATTTTTTCCTGCCTGATATTTTTGACCTGACACAGACGACCGTATAGATCGACAAGATGAACGACGTCAATTCGGTATAGCGTGTCTACCAAGGGTAAGGCCAAATCCAGACTTAAATAAAACAGCAAAAATAATTTCACAAATTATGACTTTGGCGCCAAGATTTAAAATTTGCCGAATATTTACTCAAAGGTTTGAGGGATTTGATTCATAGGTGTTGGTTAACTGGACGAAGAAATAATAAGGCACCGAAAAAATCCTCAAAAGGACCCTCAAAACTGGTTATTAATTTTGACAAACTGTAAGCGGCTAACTATGTTTTTGTTTGAAGCTGCGAGTTCTCTTCTTGGAAGAGGCCGTTGTGTTTTTTGTGGATTTAAAACTCTTTGGTCGTCTCTTATCGACTGGTTACATAATTACTGGAATTTTGTAAATGAACGTGCATGGAATTCTTGAAAACGTTAATTTGTGTAACGTCTTTTAGGAATGTATGGTTTAGGATGTAAAACTAAAGATTTGTTTTATTAAAAAAACCACGAGAATAGAGAATTAAAGAGAATTTTTGGAATGAAAATAGGTAGGCCTGTTTTTCCCCTATCAAATCAAAACTTATATCAAGAATTACAATTTGTATAAAAGAGTAATATAAGTAAAAAGAGACAAGGCATTCAAATTAATAAAACATATGAATTTGAATGTACAACCGTCGCGTCGGTGATATGAGAAATGATATAAAAGATATAGATCTTGAGTAATTACAGCATGTGGCCCCTCCTGATATTCGTGATAACCATAGAAAAGAAATTCCAGAAACTCAGTAGACCCTAGGGAAGACACAAACAAGCGTTCATGATTAGTAAAATATGTAGATAATCCGTAAATTTTTTCAATGAGGATAATATAATAATTGAGGATTATAAAAAAGAGGATATAGTTGCTTTTTTAATGAAATTTTGGAGTTACCACGTTTCACATATATCTATTTGTCCATCGTTTCGGAAGTATCGCTTTGGCCAGAATAGAATAGAATATAAACTCTTCATTGCACACAAATTGAAGGAAGAACAGTACACGACAAGAAACAAGAAAGTCAGAGCAAACTTCATATAATATCCTAAGTAACTGTAAGTAAAAAGTAAGAGTTTAATTTCTTTTTAATAGAAAGCCCGACAGGTGGCACCGAACCACCCATAAGGTGTCTAACGACGCCAATATTTTTGCTATTACTTTTGTTATTGCTAATTGCCTGCAGAGCTGACCAAGTGGCCACCTCTACCGTAGCTTACTTGCAAATCCTGCTTCAGCTTTCTCGCCCTAGGCCTCGATTTATCGATACGTTCTCTCCATCATGATTAATATATTCCAGAGTGCTTTCAACCCGTCTGCATGTAACTAACTGGTCTTAGGCTCAACCCACGTTGTCTGGATTTGTAGATGCTAGTCTTCTGAACTGACCGTTTATAGATTGTTACGAGTATCAATCATTAATATATTTTACTAGGCTGTCGTTTTAGCAAAAAAAGCTTTGCTAACTTTATCTATATTGTTTAAATCATGTTCTATTTGTGATAGTTGAGTACTAATCGGTTCGTAGTTTTAGTTTAAAATTTTAAAATTTTACATACATACCGCACGCCGTATCCCGACAATCGGGGTAAGTAGAGTAATCGCTGTTGTGCTGAAAGTAAATTACAGCACAACACCGACCACCACGTTTAGCAATGTATAATGACAAGATAACTATAAAGCAGTAAGTAAGGCACGAAGATCCACCTGGTGCATGACTCGGTGGAAGGACCGTGCCAAGGTGAGAGGTGGCTAGCCTGTCGCTCTTTAACACGGCAGCTTATCCTTATCCCTTTCATTTAATTTTTTTTTATTTCCAATTTAAACTTACTATTTAGATCTTATTGTCTCTTGGCCGTTACTTGTTGCTTGTTGTTAGCAGTTACTGTTGTGTACAGTTAAAACTTTGCTAGCATAATTTGGTTAGTATATATTTTTATCAGTTTTATTCATATCAATTAATTTTGTATTTATGACGATTATTCTGTTTTACATTTGTAAAATATTATTGTAGTCTATTGTATAGTAGTCAACCAGATCTGCTCTATGTTTTGCAACATGATATGGAGTTTGTTTTTGCACATTTGAATTTAAATTGGATAATGATATACCTAATAAAATAGCAATATTACCCTAACCGGTTGATTTATAAATTAGAACGATGATGATAAATAAATTAATTAGAGAAAAAAGATAACATATCAAAGAAACTTTATACTTAAGACCGGGTATATCGCATGGTATATTATAGATAGGTATGTCCTTGTGTTATATTTTGATTTGAACAGCCACATTGTCCAAGCCAAGCTGTAACTCAATCCAAGTGTCAAATTCAGCTATAATTTGTGAAATGAACATAACATTACATAGATACAGTCACGCCTGCTTCCCACGAGAAATAGTTCTTCCTCTTGGTACCACTAGCTAGAGGGACAAAATAGTGGGTCCACGAGAAAACAGCGGTACTACGCACTGACATAACATTCTAATTTTAAATTGTTATGAAATTAATCGTACGCGTATTTTTGCAGTTTCAGAAATATAATCTTTAGCGTGGCTTGAAACGTACCCTTCGAATAACCATATAATAACCAATAATGTTCCTAACATTATTAAATCAGAAAACCACGAAAATTTTGGTTACACTTCGTTTATGCCTCAAAATATGTGAAAATTATAATTGTGTATGTGGGTCACAATTATACATTTACGGTTAAGAGTTCGACGCTGCTCTGACGAGTTTGCTTCCCTCATCCCTCCTCCTACTGTTCACCTTCGCCAAACCCGCCTTACTCTCACGGAACATCGTCGAGAGAAGAGTTCTTAAAACTGCACGATTCTCTAAATCGTTGTTGTGTCGCACTGCAAAGGTTGTAGAACGGGCTTCCGGGGAATATATTCCTACAATCCGCGGATAAAATCGAGGGTTAATAAATAGCCTTTCTCCGTGACATTAGTCCGCCTTCAAGCCGGACTGGCCCCTTCTGGATGTAATTGGCGAAAACGCTTTTGTCCTTATTACTGCCTGCTCGCTTATATTTAGAGAACGGCTGAACTGATTTGTATGCAGTTTCAAGAAATGCAGTCCTGGCCTATCTGGGTAGACTATTATCATCACTCTATCATTAACTTCAACGCGAACGAATAATCAAGTTTAAAGCCAAAATATTTACATATTTTGTCAAGAGAAATAAATTGATTTTTTTTCTCAATAAACATATTATATTAGATATTGAATTCGTAGTTATATTATTTATGTAAATCACTTTAATTAATTCAAAACATTACACAAATGCCGATACTAATGAAATAATTGCCAAGCACAAAAAATACTTAAATGACCTCTGTTTATCTAGACCACAATCTTCACGAATAATACATTTTAAAAAATCGTGCATGTGGCGCTACAAGATGTCTCACGACAAGCTGGTCGCGCTATACGACGCACGTGAGGGGCGCGAGTATCACGTTATGTTGAACGGACTATAATTTTCGACACGTTTACTTGGTAGTCACGACTTGGACTGATTTTATTGTGGGAAATTTTGCATGTAAAATTTTACTTCTAAACGTTTGACCGTCCGGCCGTTGAGGATAGCCATGGTTCGGATTCTAACAACTATGGAACCCTATCCTTCCGTTACTACTTGTTACCGCCAGCACCACTGAATCAAGGTCGGTCGAAGCGGCTATGGAAATAGTTCGTGTTTTCCGTTCAGTTCAGTGTAGCCGGCACGAGCAAAGGGGAAAAGGAAGCACTGGGTGTAATAAAAACTGCGTTACTTCTACGTATGTATGCTGTACCGAAAGTTATCTTTATAATCTAATCTGAGGTAAAAATCTGCTGCTTACTACAAAATTTTTAAAATACGAATTTAAGGCGAGCTAAGCCTCGGGCAAAAGGTAGTGTATGTATTAAAATGTAAGTTGCTTCACGATACATTTCAATGCTCACAAAATTATGTGCTCTTGTAAATTGCACAAAATAACCATAATTTTAAATTAATAATCAAATAAGTGTGAAGGCAGCAGACTTATTATAATAAAGTAATGAAAGTGCAAGAGTGGACATGCGTTCAAATTGTCATTTTAACTTGGAATTACAGAAATTACTCACATGCAGCTATTAGGAAGCGCGTACGCAGATAATCTGGTTTGTGCATCCATGTGAAGTCAGCAGTATGCTAGACCAGCGGCATGTTTGAAAATATTAGTGAATACCAGCGAAATCATCGTTTTGAATCCTGCACACAAGAAACTATTACCACAGATTACTTAATAGTGCTATTACTAAGGAAAACCATTAATGAAGTAGACGAACATGAAATTAAAAAAAAAATTAAATTTTCACATCGAGACGTATGTATTAAATGACTAGTGCTACGCCTGCCTGCAGTGATTTGTTCTTTCAGGATTCGAATATCACGGTTTTTAAGCGTTTTTGTTCGTAATTTTTTTATGATCATTACATATAATGAAATTGTTAAATTCGCATAAATATACTTAAGTTATTTGCAAAAATAAAAAACATTGGAGAAATGAAGGATATGTAATAAGTAATATTGTACTGAGATAATTTTTGATCAGGTGTATGGGGCAAACAAAGCAAGTATAAATATAATATGTATTTAAATTTTGTAAAAAAATGTAAAAAAAACCCTTAGTAGTAAAATAATCAAACGCACACAAAACATAAATAATACATAATAAAAAATTCATAACTACAATCACAATTCACATTTATCTAGACATACGACTACAAAGATTTGAATTTTTCTCAGTCTATGTATAATAAAAAGTAAGTAAGTGGGTTGCGTGTCCATGTTAGTGTCAAACTGACAGGTTAAATGCAATCTGCCTACTTCGCACTTGCCACATAATTTTATTGCAAAACAGCTTAGACCTGTCTGAGCTTTTTCTAATGTAATCCGGTATGGTTTGCTGAGTCAGAGGGGTCAAAGCACATACTCAGACCAGTCAATATTACCTTCGTGAAGGTAGGTGACATATGGGAGACTTCCCTTTGAATTGCTAGCTATAATGGACTAGAGGAGAACACATTCGAGGCTGCTGTGCGGCCATCTTACAACCAGTACGGTGGTACTCACCCAGTAGGCTACAATTTGAGCCTACCACCTAGTAAGGGCCAAGGGAGGGGGCCTACAGTTTTACACCAGTTCCGAACGGTGTAGCAGCCGGTGTAGGTTTGTAGGTGTAGGTACGTAAATTTTTCCCTAAGAAAAAACTCATTGGTACACGCCGACCGGATTCAAACAAAAAAAAAAGGAGCAAGGGAAGATACTTACAGTACTAATGCTGCGTGCAGAGCTTAGGCAAAAGCGTCTAATAAAATACTATGTAAGTGTTGCCATGTAACTGTTGCCATCATGTGACTTCGAAAAAATACTATGTAACTGTTGTCATCAGGGGACTTCGACAAAATACTTTGTAACTGTTGCCGTCAGGTGACTGCGACCAAGTACTATGCAACTGTTGCCATCAGGAGACTTCGACAAAATTCTATGTAACTGTTGCCATCAAGTGACTACGACAAAGTCCTCTGGCTGGGCATACTCTTTGCGCCCTCTCGGGTAGGGGAATAGTTCCACGCGCGTGCCTCGACTCGGCATTCCCTTGTGTACGCGGCTCAGTCGTGTCGCTATAAAGAAGACACGACGCATATTAAGCAGCTTCTAATATAAATAACCAGGGAAATTAATACATGGAAGGTCGATCAATTTGTCGAGGAGGTGAACGAAAACAACATAGACGAAATCACAAATTCATTGTCTTAGTCCGGTATTGTAGCATCCGGTAATAGTGGCTGAGTCAGAGGGGCCAGAGCACATTTTTTTATTTTTTTTTATGGAACCTGCTCCGAAGCACATGCTCCGATCAACCTATATCACCTCCTAGGGGATGCCATATCGGAGACTTTCCTTTGGATTTCTGGCTATATTGGACTAAAGGGGAACACAGTCGAGGCTTCTTTGGTAAGCGTACACACAAGTTTGTTTTTATGAAAACCAGTATGGGTGGCTGTGCCTTGCCAAGGTATTCGACACAGCTAAACCCCCCTCACCACGTGAAACCACACTCAGCAACACACCATAACTAGCAGATTTGCGAACTGTTGAAGCGCTATGAATTCTAGTAATGCAATGGTTGAAACATGCGAACATATACTTTGGGAAGTCCGAGCACTTCTGTTGAGGAGCTGTTTAACGCGATCTTGCCGTCCCCTTACGACCCCCGCACGCATTCAATAAAAAAATTATCTACGTTGTACATTGTTTATAATGTAATACCAAACCGAAAAAAAAACGCGACCGAGACGTTACAGACGACGCAAGTAATACTCGTAATTTTATTTGGACCATGTTTATTTCGGGAAACGATCGCGCCGGTAGACAAATTCACGCGTGTCTTTAGTCTGCTGCGAATGTAGTGCAAGCCGACAACTGTTGGGTAACAAGATAAAATATAAACAACGTTTCACAATGGTGTTTCTAGGTACTTTTTATTTCTTTGTAAATAACATACAGAAGATACCACAGTGTGGTGGGTGACTAAGAAAATGGAGTGAGCGGGTAAAAATTATTCGTCATCTGTGTCTGAATTATTTGTAAGTGTGGAACTTGGTGGTTTTTTTTATTTATTTTTTTATGGAAACTGACACGGTTGGGCTAAACTGAACTGGATGGAAATCACGAAGTACTTACATAGTCGTTTAGAACGAAGTTTCATTCAGTGCGGTGGTATCAACCCGGGCGGGATAAACCCTACCACCAAGTAAGGTAAGAAGGGAAGGGACCTACACAGTTTTACGTGGAATCCGAACCACGATCAGCCTCTAACGGTCGAGCGGTCACCCATCCAAGTACTGACCTCGCTCAGGGTTGCTTAACAACAGTCGACCGACCGCACCACTGAGCTACCAAGGCTGACAATATGGAGCTACAGTCTTCGCAGGAACCAAGCCAAGCCGGCTTGCCGCATTAGCCCCGAAAATCACTGAACGTACCTATATTATAGGAACCGTTAGTTACCTATGAATATATATAGTATAGGATATAGTATAGTATATAGGATCATGGGTGTCCTATGTCGAAATTACTATCTATGCTTTAAAAAAACCGCAAGTTTTTTTAAAGCATAGATAGTTAGTTTATTACGCATATTATACGCCCCACGTTTTTATATTAGTCTGTTAAAAGTCTCAATTTATTACTTATTCCGCTGACGCAGCGACACAATGTGCCCTTTGGCATCCGACATGAGAAGACAGCACGCTAGTATTGCACGATTTCGTACCCAGACGTAAAATCTTAAGAAGGCCCAGGCTTGAGTCCTTATTATTTTCTTGTTTTTTGTACAGCTGATGTTTTTTTTTTAGTTTTTTTAAATAAAACCGTTTAACTTAAAAGTTTTTTTACCTATTTTTTTATTTACTCGTTTTTAGTTTGATTTTTGGCTCGTATCATTCATTACGCAAACTCCTCATACTTTCCAACTCTCTCATTGCATCTTTGTTACTCGGTTTCTTACCTGTCAATTTCTCACAATCAAGCTCCTCAATACATAGCCCTTCTAAAGACTTTACGCGACTCAATGCAACATACGCTTGACCCCCTTCTTTAATAGTCTGGAGCCCAGATACACGACAGCATGGTCAACAGGTCTGCCCTGCATTTTATGGACAGTGGAGGCCCATGACAAAATTATCGGTAACATCGTCTCTCAGCTCTTCCATAACTTATTCATTAACATAAACTTTGCATACTTCATTAACATAAACTTTGCTGGAAACTGTATGGCTTTAGGATGGATAAGGTGTTCACCGTCCCTTTCAAAATCAATTTGAACAGATGATATGTCTGTTTCACACATTTGCGTTCGACAAGTATGTCACTCGTCCAAACAAACCAAATGAGCCCAAACTCGAGAGGGTTACTATTAACGGTTGAAGAGTTCCATTGTACAGCTCCTGACTCCATCATCAGACCCTCGTCACCAAGTGTATTGGTAGAAGTATGGGACACTCGTCCAAACCAACCAAATGAGCCCAAACTCGAGGGGGTTACTAGTAACGGTTGAAGAGTTCCACTGTACACCTCCTGACTCCATCATCAGACTCTCGTCACCAAGTGTATTGGTAGAAGTATGGGACACTCGTTCAAACCAACCAATTGAGCCCAAACTCGAGGGGGTTACTAGTAACGGTTGAAGAGTTCCACTGTACACCTCCTGACTCCATTATCAGACCCTTGTCACCAAGTGTATTGGTAGAAGTATGGGACACTCGTCCAAACCAACCATTAAGCTCGCCTGTTGTACCTAATTTTGATAAATTGGTGTTCAATAAAGAATATATACATACATACATACATATGAGCCCAAACTCGAGGGGATTACAAGTAATGGTTGAAGAGTTCCACTGTACACCTCCTGACTCCATCATCAGACGCTCGTCACCAAGTGTATTAGTAGAAGTATGGGACACTCGTCCAAACCAACCAAATGAGCCCAAACTCGAGGGGTTTACTAGTAACGGTTGAAGAGTTCCACTGTACACCTCCTGACTCCATCATCAGACCCTCGTCACCAAGTGTTTTGGTAGAAGTATGGGACACTCGCCCAAACCAACCATATGAGCCCAAACTCGAGGGAGTTACTAGTAACGGTTGAAGAGTTCCACTGTCCACCTTCTGACTCCATCATCAGACCCTCGTCACCAAGTGCATTGGTAGAAGTATGGGACACTCGTCCAAACAAACCAAATGAGCCCAAACTCGAGGGGGTTACTAGTAACGGTTGACGAGTTCCACTGTACACCTCCTGACTCCATCACCAGACCCTCGTCACCAATTGTATTGGTAGAAGTATGGGACACTCGTCCAAACCAACAAAATGAGCCCCAACTCGAGGGGGTTACTAGTAACGGTTGAAGAGTTCCACTGTACACCTCCTGACTGCATCATCAGACCCTCGTCACCAAGTGTATTGGTAGACGTATTGGACACTCGTCCAAACCAACCATATGAGCCCAAACTCGAGGGGGTTACTAGTAACGCTTGAAGAGTTCCACTGTACACCTCCTGACTCCATCATCAGACCCTCGTCACCAAGTGTATTGGTAGAAGTATGGGACACTCGTTCAAACCAACCAATTGAGCCCAAACTCGAGGGGGTTACTAGTAACGGTTGAAGAGTTCCACTGTACACCTCCTGACTCCATCATCAGACCCTCGTCACCAAGTGTTTTGGTAGAAGTATGGGACACTCGTCCAAACAAACCATATGAGCCCAAACTCGAGGAAGTTACTAGTAACGGTTGAAGAGTTCCACTGTCCACCTTCTGACTCCATCATCAGACCCTCGTCACCAAGTGTATTGGTAGAAGTATGGGACACTCGTCCAAACAAACCAAATGAGCCCAAACTCGAGGGGGTTACTAGTAACGGTTGAAGAGTTCCACTGTACACCTCCTGACTCCATCATCAGTCCCTCGTCACCAAGTGTATTGGTAGAAGTATGGGACACTCGTCCAAACCAACCAAATGAGCCCCAACTCGAGGGGGTTACTAGTAACGGTTGAAGAGTTCCACTGTACACCTCCTGACTGTATCATCAGACCCTCGTCACCAAGTGTATTGGTAGAAGTATTGGACACTCGTCCAAACCAACCATATGAGCCCAAACTCGAGGGGGTTACTAGTAACGGTTGAAGAGTTCCACTGTACACCTCCTGACTCCATCATCAGACCCTCGTCACCAAGTGTATTGGTAGAAGTATGGGACACTCGTTCAAACCAACCAAATGAGCCCAAACTTGAGGGGGTTACTAGTAACGGTTGAAGAGTTCCACTGTCCACCTCCTGACTCCATCATTAGACCCTCGTCACCAAGTGTATTGGTAGAAGTATGGGAAACTCGTCCAAACAAACCAAATGAGCCCAAACTCGAGGGGGTTACAAGTAACGGTTGAAGAGTTCCACTGTACACCTCCTAACTCCATCATCAGACCCTCGTCACCAAGTGTATTGGTAGAAGTATGGGACACTCGTCCAAAACAACCAAATGAGCCAAAACTCGAGGGGGTTACTAGTAACGGTTGAAGAGATCCACTGTACACCTCCTGACTCCATCATCAGACCCTCGTCACCAAGTGTATTGGTAGAAGTATGGGACACTCATCCAACCCAACCATATGAGCCCAAACTCGAGGGGCTTACTAGTTACGGTTGAAGAGTTCCACTGTACACCTTCTGACTCCATCATCAGACCCTCGTCACCAAGTGTATTGGCAGAAGTATGGGACACTCGTCCAAACTAACCAAAAGAGCCCAAACTCGAGGGGGTTACTAGTAACGGTTGAAGACTTCCACTGTCCACCTCCTGACTCCATCATCAGACCCTCGTTACCAAGTTGAAATTATCATAATAATGTATTGTCACGAGAACTCAATGTGTGTGCAAAGTTTCATAAAAATCGGTTCAGTAGAAGTAGTTGAAAAATTTGTCGCAAGATTTGAAACAAAGATAGAAACAAATATACGGAGTCAAGCTAAATAAAACCGTTTAATAAAAAACCGCAAGTTTTGCAGGCGTTTTTTTTTCCGTCGTGCGGTCCACTTTTTAAGGTACCTAATTAATTTTTTGATTACTTGATTATTTGATTACAAACATAGGTGCGTACAGACATCGCGGGGCATGCGGCGCGAATGGTTCGTCACGCATGCCTCGGGTTGTGTGGACGTGAGTGTTCACTGTGAGCATTCGCCGCGTACGCTCGTTGTGAGGTTGCCTCAGTGCGAGTGCGAGCCGTGCGTTCCGTGTGGACGGCTGTTATTATGTTGCTGCTGACGGCTGTTATGTGCGTGCGTGGTTGTTTGCGTGCTCAGCTTGAGGATGTGCCGTTCAGGAGTTATGCATAAATGTTGCGCGCGTGCCTCAGGTTGAAGCATGCGTGACGAACCGTTTGCGCCGCATGCCTCGCGATGTTTGTATGTACGCACCTTTAGAGCCATCCCGATTAAACCAGCTTTCTAATAAAAAAAAACCGCATCAAAATAATCGGTCCATCCGTTTGGGAGCTACGATGGCACAGACAGACACACACATACACACACGTTAAACTAACGTAAAAGTATAACACCCCTCTTTTTGCGTCGGGGTTTAAAAATAATTGTTTCTTCGGTGAATGAAGTGATCCATCACGCACCGCGAGGAAACCTGTACTCTGTCTGGACGGGTACAGTAAAGAGTAGGTACGTTATTATATCGCGTGATAGGTTGTGGATTGATAGGAGTAATTATAACGAAAAACATTTTTTATAAATGTAAACTAATACCAAACTAACCTTTTTTAAGTAAGTAACATTTTTTTTATTTAAGAAAATATAAAATAATTAAAACAAATAACCAAATAATGAAAACTTACCTAACAAACATTAAAATTAATATGTAAGAGGGTTTTCAAAAGTTCCCAGAACATTTGCGGCATTACCCCGCTGGATGGCAAGGCTTACCCTTTGAATAAAGTAGGCCCTTGATTGCGGGACGCCAGTTGCTTCTACCAGCAGAGGGTCAAGCTTCTATGAGCTTTTGATTTCATTGCTCCGCGAACTGGGGCTTTCAACCGCAAACGCAACACATTGGAAATATTTAATGATATTTTTATATTTGTTGCATTTGACGCTCTAACCTAAACTAAATCACCTATAATTTCAACGTTTTATTTCGAAAATTTAAAATCAACTACATACTAAAATAAAATATCTAAAACAAAACAAACCTAAAAAAAAAGACCTTTCGGGTGACTGCCGCGATCTGGGTTAACCCACCTTCAGCGTCATAGACCAACTCCCTCGACGGCCTCAGTTCTCGAGATAAAAAAATTCATCCGAATAATATATTACGTATATATTACATTTACAACGTCGATAGTAACACACTTTCAACGTAAACTAAAAGCAACTGATACAGTGAACTCGTAAATGTAATCGTTAGTAGCGATTTGATTGGCCCACAGTCGTTGCACGCTTTCCATGTAATTATATCGACGGCCTCTATGTGATTGGCTTTTAAATATGCTCAGTTCTCAAAATTCGAAGTTTATGCGCTGTTAAAGAGTTATTTATGGTTATTTTAACGATGTGAAGTAGGAAATAGTAGTTGAAAGCTTTCGAGAACGGTTGTAATCAAATACATTGCGGGCAACAGGCATGTAACATGTGAGTGATTATTGCAGGCATTTTATTGAATAATATCACAGTGACTTCATACTTTGTTAGCTTCGACGTTTCAACTAGCACTTACTAATTCTTCGGGAAAATAATTTGAAGAGCCAATTGTTGTGTCGATTTAACTATGGCCCACCTATATGAAAGTGGATTGGAAGAGCAAATCAGTTGCGTTTTAAATATTATTTTAACTTTGCTATGTTTTCAAGCTGTTTATTTCCAAAGTTATAATAATGCTTATCCTGATTTCCAGGTGTTTTCGGCGCGCCGCGGCTCGGCATCGATCTCGAGCGCCGACCTTGACATAAACTTAAATTTGCACTTTACAGGCAATGAAATTTCCTACAAAGCAATGTCAAACATGTGACAGTTGACTTGTTAGAAGTACAGACAGATATGAAAAAGTAAATGAAAAAATAATACTTTACTCGATTTTTTTAATCAGGGGCCTAATGGAAGTGAGGGGATATAAAATGTTCTGAACGTTACCGGTTGATTAAAAAAAATACATTACCTACATTAATTTTACATATTAAATAAACCATTACTTATACTTACAACCTATAACTTATAGCAATAATAATATTTTTAAAAGACACCTTCATAATTATTATTACGGTATAATCTTTAATTTGTGCTGAAATTGGAATTTTAGTCTCGTAACGTATTTCTAACGGGTCTCCTATTAACATTAGCTTTGGAGATAAGAGCTAATGCAAGGGGTATTTTGTGTTTCGTTAGTGTTTCTCATCGCTTCGGATGTTTCACATACATTTCAATTTAATTCTAATTTATAAATCAATTATGTAGATTAGTAGGCATTTAGAGATCTTTTACCTGAGCGTCTGAGTGATTTAAAAGCTCGTTTAATTTGACTGCCACCTTGTACTTATATAATTTTAAAGGCTCAGTTTTCAGTTATACATACTAGACTAGGCAATAGATTAGAAGGCAGTTAAAATTGGTCAGCGTATTTAAAATATTGAATGCTTTTTTTTATAGTAAGCGCGACATGTTGCGCAGAGCCACCCATAAGGTGTCTAGCGACGCCCATGGACATTCGATCGCATGCGGGGGCTGCGAATGGCATACCGGCCTGACAGGTGCCCGTTCACGCCTCTATTAAAGGACCCGAGACTGTACTTGGGGGGAAATATGTGGGCAGGGAGAGCGTTCCAGAGTTTACCAGTTCTGCGGAGGAAAGATCTGCAGAACCGATTGGTACGCATCCGTGGTAAGTCAAGCGTATGGGGATGCATTCCCTGCCCAGTGTGAGTTGTGCGAAGGTGGAAAGGGGACGGCGGGATCGTGTTAAAAAGCTCCTCCGAGCATTTCCTATGGAATAAGCGATAGAACGCACTTAGAACACGCTTCACGTTTTAATGTAATAAAGTTACTATGCTTTTGTAATAACCAGGTGTACGAGTATACAATTTTTTACAAGTAATATTTCAACGTATGCACGCCTCTTGAAAACGAAAACGGAGTGTGTGAAGACCCCGCCCGGTGGGACGACCTCATTAAGTACGATTACCGAAAGCAGTGGTTCCGTATCGCTGAAGGCCGAGAGGACTGGAGGAAAATTGGAGAGGCGTATGTCCAGCAGTGTACGTATAGACGCGGACTGATTGACTTACTTAATCTTACTGCGAATGTTATATTTAAATTATATATGAATAGTTTTGAATAATAGAATATTAGCCTTTAATTATTCAAACATATTACAACTTAATACACCGATTAACCTTCCTTTAAATGGCTCGTTATTGAAATGAAATTAATTTTAAAATCAACACCAAATCTTCACTAATAAATATTATTTTCTCTATTACAAATTCTAATCAAATTGTAACAATTTACATAATCGGTTCGGTCACGTGTTCGCGTCACTCTTCGTTATTTAATAATACCCAAAGAAGATCATAGCGCAGAAGCGTCATTTATTGCCAATTCATTGCATACATTTTACCATGTTATGAACATTAGGTCGGCCTGCACACCATTAGCCAGAAGATTATTAGACAGAAGATACTCGAATACAAGCTACTGTATAGAGCACAGATTACAGACGTACTGGCTAGACGGGTCAGCGCTGCGGGCTGCCTCCGCCGCGCCGCCGGAACGCCATGCTTGTGGAAACTCTCCAGCTCAACTTAATACGCAGAATATTACCCGAATTATGGGGTTACTTTATCACGAAATCCTGCATCGCCGCGTGGCAAAAAGGACGTCAGATTGTCAAATGAAAAACCTGAAAAATGGCCGTGCATTTAATCTACATATAAAAAAAATCATAACCTTCCTTTTGGCTTCACCGTATTCGGGTAGCAAAACTATAAAAGGACATTAAAGCACTGTAAATCAATATGTGGATCGTGGAGTGCTTCACCAGGCCTCAGATTAATGACCGGGCGCCTGCTGAGAAACAACAAGGGATCTAAAAATTATTCTTTACCTCAAGTTTTTGAGTTTCGATTTCGTTACTTTTTCGCACATTGAAATGAATACAGATTTTCAACCATCAAAAATTATTATAGTCAATTAAAAGAACAGCCAGAGCGGAGTCGTCAGCATTTCTACAAATGAAAGCAATGCGGACACAGTCGCTCATAGACCGAATATCGATATCTACAGCCAATGATAGCGCGCAAAAAAATTATTCTTTGTTTTGAAATGAAATTATCTTTATGTCGTAGCTAAGATTGGCTCAGTACCCTTTTGTTATTGATATTGGTCTTAAGAGAGCAAATTATTTCTCAAAATCGGTCCTCTGTCTCTGTCTTCCGGCAGTCTTCCAGCAACAGTCCGCAAATCTGCTGGCATGGCATCTCACTGAGCGCGGTTTCGCGAGGAGAGCTGAATTTGGCTCTGGTGCCTCGGCACAGGCAGCATGCCTTTCTATCTATCTTTCTACTTATCTTTAAAAAATAAATTAACAAATTTCGAAGTCCTTTGCCGTAAGCGGTAACTGTTCGCACAATGCGAAAACACCGCCAACTAGCCACTATCTCTCAGATCTGTGGTACAAAGAAATACTTATGTTTATAATTTCGTCTGCTTACAGATCATCGTGTAATTATATTTCACCTGGTAGACAAAGTGATGCCCGCTCTATCCTTTTTAATGTTTGTTAATACCTAATTTTATTTTATGTCAGGTTCTATCTTATCTAGCGCATACTAATTAGCATAACTTAACAGCCCGTTAAAAGGTTAAGTTTAGGTCAACAGACGAACACACTTTGCTCTTATGGCGGAGCAGTTTTCACATCATTTGAAATATAAAGTCCGTAAAGAAAGAAGAAGAAAATATATAAGTAGACTAGCTGAGCCCGTGGCTCCGCTCACGTGTTTTTTTTTGTAATTTTCTTTTTTCTAAACCACCCCTGTATTGTGGCGAATAAAACAAAAAAAAACATTATTCAAATCGGTTGAGCCATTTTCGAGTTTTTGCCAGGCTAACGCACGGCAATTGATTTTTATATATTTATAGACAGATAGATTTATACAGATAGGTATGGAAATGTATCGGTAGGTAATCGATGTAACTTGTGCGCATCGGTGTAACCTTTCACTTCTGTCTTCCATCCTTCCTATCCTTTGAATTTTCTGGCTGTTTTGTTGTTGAAGTAGTGTATTGTTAAGCTGTCTGTCCTACTGCTGTATCTTTGGAAGCATAATAGCTAGCCTAGCCTAGCTATTTAGAATATGTGTTATAATTTCGGATATAACGTCAAATTAAACAAAAAAGTAAAAAATTAAGAGGGTCCATACAAGAAACATGTTTTTTTAGAGTATTTTTTTGTGGTGCGGAAACCTTGATGCGCGAGTTAGACTCACACTTGGTCGGTTTTTTTACTGAATTTTAAGATAATAGAAACATTTGATAGTTTATGGGTTCGTACTAGAGCAGTTGTCCTCATTCTTTTTTCGTCGAGGGCCAACGGATAGACACAAAAACGTTTTAAGGGCCGCTTATCAAAAATTATTTCTCATGGCTATTTTATGAGCCAATAATAATAAGCAGGTGGGATAGTGGGGGTTTTTTTTATTTAAGTTAGTGTCGTTTAGTGAGATTTTATGAAGATTTTTAAAGAGTTTTATGAAAGCCCTCGAAAAAATTATGTGTTAGTCTGAAAGCCTTAAACAAGCAATACAAACCTGCTTGTTCCTGGCGCTGAAATAAATTATTTAGTTTTATTTTTTATTTTTAAATAATGAAATATTTATTGTATAACATTTTACCACAATACTAATTTAAAACTGCTTTCAACAATAAATTGTTTTGATTTGATTTTTAATGGAACGCACAATCATATCAGTTCGACACCTAGTTCCTGTCGGATCTATGTGCCATGCCAATGCTTCCGCTAATCCTCTTGGTTCTCTGACACGTGGGCAACAGGCTAAGGGTCGCAACTCACTGTCGTGGAAGGTAAGAGAGGAGAAGACGAGGCGGACATATTGAAAAGCACAAGACGTGACTTGCTCGCCGAATTCCGAACACGAACTTTGCGGTACCTGAGACAATTTAGTCTTGATACTTTGCTTTTGATGTGCTTAACTGTAGAATTTGTAGGAGGCAGTAAATATAAAATTACTAGATTTGCTGGAATCAAAACATAGTTTAGGCAGCAATCAAATGTAAAACTGACATGGCGCCTAGTTCACTACGGTGGATGATCTGGCGTCGCGGGTGTATTTGGGATGCAGACAAAAAAAAAATACAACTATTAGAGGTTCCGTAAATAAAATAAATAAAACCGTTTAAAAAAAAAAGTGTTGTAAATAGGTATGCATTTGTGGTTAGCTCCTGAATAAATATTAAAAGCCTAATGTAATGAGAACTTGAATGTATTGCTTACTATGCGTCATATCTTTTGACATATCTTTACCAAATAAAAACGATTTTAAATTGAAAAGCATTATCTTAATATTTCTTATTCAATGTACGAATACATGCAAATAAATCAGTTTTACAATAGTAACACAATATGTTGAGAATACAAGATATTTTTAAACTAAATATTTACTGTGAATAAGCAATCTAATTAATTTAAAAGACCAAAACTACGAAGTCGCAGTACCCAGTAGCCAAGTATCCATGCCACACCCCCTCCGCACCTTCGCCGCTGCGCTGCCTGTACGCGCTGTTATATTATGAAGTTTGAATTCGGAACCCGCGCGCCGCCGCCGCCGCCGCGCCGCCGCCGATGTGGCCAAAACAAAATGGCTGCGGAGTCAATTGAAGCAATCGACAGTCATGATTGACAGCTGTCTTAGAAATGCTAGAGATGAGCTTTTGCGCTTTTGCAGCCTCTAGAAGGTTTTAGATGTGTGGGTTTAACAAAAGGTAACGGGAAGCGACGGAATAGCTGTTAAAATGCATGTACAGAATCCGGTACTAAATAATGAACATCGAGCTTTAGAAAGAGACAATCCGGTCGTAGAGCGTCGTCTCTGTCGCACAGAGACGAGAGTTGTTGAATTGATTTGATATATTGAAGTATCAAATTGACGATGTGCCACCGATGTACGATACACCAGATATAGGTAATGTAAATAGGCAGAGTGGTCAGACTCTTCAGTATTCATGTTTATGCTGTAAGTATTAATGCTCTTGTGAACGGTAGTGTGAGTTAATTATTTGTAAGTTACTATAATACAATACTTATATATAAGGTACTAACAAAACATTGTGACTTGCGAAGTTTGTTTGTCAGTTCTTCTTCGCATTGAATTTAGAACTGGCGAAATTTTCGTCATATCCAAGCGTAGGTTACCTACCTATGGATTAAATTATACAATAAACAATCAACAATAGACCTGCGAGTTCGTGCGACAGGGACGACGCTCTACAACCGGATTGTCTCTTTCTAAAGATCGATGTTTATTATTACTGTCGCGTACTATAAAATCATTTTCATCTTTCTCCTAAAATTCATATCGACAGTGAAAAGACAAGACCTGTAAGCGCCAAAAAGTGTAATAAGAAGCAAAATAAACGCTTAACTACATTTTATACATTACACTAACTTAATTTATGCAAAATTGGCCAAATCGGCTCAGCGTGTGCCAGGGCAGAATAGAAGTCTTACTGGCGCAGATTTTCAAGTAGGTATTATGTGTTTTAGTTTTAATTAAGTTCTCTGTATTTGTCATTATGTAAGTACATAAATAATTAAATTACATATACATACATACATATCACACACGCTGAATCCCGACAATCGGGGTAAGCAGAGTAATCGGTGTTGTGCTGCAAGAACTCTGGTAAATTACAGCACAACACCGACCACCACGTTTCGCAAAGTATTCGAACAAGATTCAATCGATCAAGCAGCAAGTAAGGCACGAAGACCCACCTGCTGCATGACTCAGTGGAAGTACCGTGCCAAGGTGAGAGGTGGCGACCCTGTCGCCCTTTAGCACGGCATCTTGTCCTTATCCCTTAGTCGCCTTTTACGACATGCATGGGGAGAGATGCAGTGGGGCTATTCTTTTTAAGTACCGGCACCACACGGTATATAATTACATATATTATGTCTAAAATTTGGTACATAAGCTTTGAACGGCCTAGAAGAAGAAATCTCACTTATAAAGAAACTTTTATGTTATAGGTCCTTATCGGCAACCCTAAGAAGTTGTACCCTAATTTTACAAGGCGGTGCGACCCTTAAATCGCAGATAAGCATTTTCGAAGAAAAAAGCTTTCTAAAGCACGCGTTAGGATAGACGAGCGTTTTAAGCTTCGACCACAGATCACAAAAATCCTGCGAACTGGCAATAGCGAAGGTGAGGAAAAAGCGATTTTTTTTCACAGTTCGTTGCGTGCAAGTAACAGGCCCAAGTAAATAATTTGTATGGCTATTGTAATTCCAACTGCACCGCTGTATCTTTTCTCCATATAAATATTTATTGTTTATTGATCATTCATGTGGCAGTAAAACTGCACTCGAACTTGTCACAATTTGTTCTACCCGTTTCAATTACACCCACGAAGAAGAACAGGTAAGAAACTCGTAGGGTATTTTTTTTTCATACATAATTACATGCATACATACATATTGTGCCGTGTGGGGCCGGTACTTTAAAAGAATAGCCCCACTGCATCTCTCCCCGTGTATGTCGTAAAAGGCGACTAAGGGATATGACTACCTTCTTATATTACTAGGTGGTAGGGTTTAACCCGCCCGGACTGAATGCATGGTCGGTCGAAACGGCTATGTAAATAGTTTGTGTTTTCCGTCCAGTTCAGTGTAGCCGACACGACCGAAGGAAAGCACTGACGTGGCACCAAGTTCACCCGGTGTTATGGGCTGACATCACGGATGTTGTAGATGATGTAGCCAACCGTGTCAATTTTCATAAAAAAAAACTGTATTTTAGGCACATAATAACATCGCTCAGCCTATCGAAAACACAGCTTGAGAGCAAGGTTAACAAATTTTACTGAGAGTTATGACTGCAAAGACTTATTAATGAAGTACTGGGCGGGCAGGGATTGCATCCCTACACGTTGGACTTACCGCGGATGCGTACCAATCGATTCTGCAGATTTTTCCTCTACGGAACCGGTAAACTCTAGAACGCTCTCCCTGCTCATATATTTCCCTCCAAGTACTGTCTCGGGTCCTTCAAGAGGGGCGTAAATAGGCACCTGTCAGGCCGGCATGACATTCGCAACCCCCGCATACAACCGAATGCCCATGGGCGCCGTTAGACACCTTATGGGTGCCACGGCGCCATATGTCGCGCTTTCAATAAAAAAAAATTGTATGTCAGAGCATTTGTCAAATTTTGATACGTTGCAGCTGGACCTACTGATCAATCTATCTCATATCTACTTATTATACGTACTACATTATTTTCTTCTGCCCTTTCCTTGTTTCCTTAATTTTTATTAGCTAGTTTTTTTAAAACATTTTTTTAAGAATTTACCTTTCAAGGAAGCTCTTATTCTGCCTAAGTCTACGGCGTTACCCCAAAGTGGAGAGTTCGGAAGGCTTCGGGGGATGAAACAAGGCGACTTAAATCCCCGGCTTGAGGGCTGAGGGCGATATAACTTGTATCCGCGACTCCGCGCCCTACAGTTCAGAACCCTTAGCACGGTTTATACGCAAGCGAACAATGTTTACTATACTGCTCTATGCCATAGAGAAGTGCGGCAGCTTGGAGCCCAGTCTATTCAGTTATTTGTTTGCATGAAATCTGACGGGACCGATTTCACCACCTACGGCTGAAATATAACTTCCGGTTAACACCTGAGGAGCGTCTGTTCAAAAGGCACTATTTTCGTTTGGACGAGTTGCGCGTTTTTTGACGGATTCTCAGTCTTCGTATTCAAATACATCTCTCTGTATTTGAATGGTCAAAACCGAGGTCAAAACGAACTATTTCCTATAGAAAATTACGATTGAAAACTAATCGAAAGGGCCTATTTCCATTTTATCTAGGCAAAAGGGCCTATTTCCAAATTTAGAACGTCTGTAACATCTATATATAATATCATTAAAATATGCATAATATTATGTTTATAATGTATTTTCCTTATCAATATCACTGTATAAATAAATCTACTAGATATCCTAAGTTTAATTAGCTATCTACTATCTACTAGATATCCTAATTTATAATAGACTAGCTTTCGCCCGCTGTTTCGCTCGCGTGAAATTCGGATTTAAAAAGAAGAAGAAGTTTCCATAAAAAAAAGAATTAAAAAAAAAGAAAGTAAATAAGCCCGCCACCGTACCTTATTTGGCGGAACAATTCGGTTTGTATGAGAGCCACATCGAAGCGTAACCGGAACTGAATTTTATTTAGCCTATCCTGTGTCCCACATAACTAAATTAAATGTGCTTGTGCAAAGTTTAGTCGAATTCGGATGATCGGCTTAAGAGTTATGGAGGAACATACATACAGAAAAGATTTCTAAAAATCGTCAATTTACTTTTAGTGTCATACATAGAGTCTACAAAAGCAATATCTCATAAAACAAAGTAACTGCATGGCCATCCCTTACAGATTTATTATTACTATTGATGTGTGTGTTGTAAGTATTGTCAGTGTGTGTATGAGTGTGCTTTCGAGTAGGTATTTACTTTGCTACTTTGAGTTCGTTCAGTCAAGTCAGTCAGTATGTCTTGCTTGTACCAACTTCCACTACAGTTAGCCTTTGCAGTTAGCCTTTATGGGGGGTTCCTTTGCAGGGAACGCCCTTCCCATGTTACCAGCATCCTTATTTCACCCCTGCTTCACTCGGATGTGCGTTAAATTGCCTAACTGGTTGATTTCTAGGCGAGTATTTGTCTTGTATGAGAGCACGCAGTAATGCCTTTTTGGGATTTTCGAAAACATTCGTACTCACCTATTCTTGTCAGCCTCGGTAGCTCAGTGGTGCGATCGAGCGACCGCCGTTCCTGATCTGCAAGCGCTCCTGGGCGCGGTCAGAACTTGGATGGGTGACCGTTCGACCGTTGATGCTGATCGCGGTTCGAATTCCACGTAAAATTATGGGTCCCTGCCTTCTTACCTTACTGTTAGTGTTTAACCCGCACGGCATCGCACGGCATCTTGCCCTGCCCTTATACGTATTTTACGACGTGCACGGGGAGAGATGCAGGCGGTCTTTTATTGTTAAAAGCACCGGCCCCGCACGGTATAGTATAAAATATACTAATTTATATAAATTTACATGTTATAAAAAAATATTTAATAATTATAAATTGTTAGGTAACTAAAATTAACTCAAGCCCAAAACCATCTAGATAATTACATGATTTCACACTGGCGTCTGTTTTCCTCCGATAATAATAAAAAAAAAACATTATAAAAAATTCGCTCACGAAGAACCCGAGGAATGCCCTAGAACCGGTCTAGATGTGGGCCGAACAATAAGCGTCGACACACTCTTCGTAAATCTGCGCCCCGCATGCGTGGTCGATAATTACACCAGCAGCCGAAAAAGCTACGACATGCTGTATAGACGAGCTTCGTAGGGTTAAAAGTGTGCCTTTGAAATTATTACGGCTTTGGTCGTGATTGCTGTTTTGTTTTTTTATGGCTCGATTTTAGACTCTTGAAAATATGCCACTAGCTTTTGAAAATTAAGAAAGAAATTCTTTGGTCCAGTTTTTAATTTGTTCTTGAGTCACCAGTTGTACGTAATAGAAAATGGTATTTAGAAGTATATAGTCCGCCTATCCTTGAGTACATCCTTGAGTGCACCTTAAAACAAATTGTAACTCAATTATACATCTTTTTACGCCGGTTTTTTTAAAGAACAAATAAGCACCAAACGAACCGACACGGCTTTGCAACCATAAAAACTGAAAGTTCAGCCAGCCACGGGCACCTTTAGCCTGTCTTCAAACGTCGTATTAACGGGCTAAACAGTCCCCAAATCTACCGGCATGCATGACGCCGTGTACAGAATAAACCATTTCATTTCGTTTCGTGTCGTTCCATATCGTTTCGTGTCCTTACATTCCGTTTCGTTTCGTTTCGTTTCGTTTCGTTTCATTTCATTTGTGTTCTTTCAGAATGAGTACACTCAGTCACATTGAATGCCCCACCCTGTCGTATACATGTTGAACGTTGTACCACAGAGCACAACCAAGTTGTACCGTGCGGCTTATGTGAACTTTCTAAATGATCGCCGGAGCTTGCGATCTCTTCATTATCGGCAATCATAAAGGAAAGGGTTGTGTATACCGCTCAGCAAACAAATAAAAATAAAATCCAATCTGTAAGGATGCAATTAGCACGTGCAGTTAAATTAAGGTAGTATAAAGTTATTTATGTGGTTCACAATAATGTACTTTGAGCATCCTCGCGGGAGGTTTTTATTAGTCTTTATAGAGGATTTGAAATTATACGAAGAAATTAAATCACAAGAAGGAATATTTTGTTAAAGACAGACTAAAGGCATGAGTGACATCTTTGACAAGATTTCGCAATAGAAAATGTAATTTACTCTGAAATAATCAACAAAATAAGAATTTACTCCATACATATTTAAGAGGATTCATATGGCAGAACAACGAAAATTGTAAAACTTCAAACAAAAAATTTGTTCTATGAAGTACATAATATGTAAAAAAATATTTTCTTAACTAGATAATAATATCTACTAAAGACTGAAGCAGGCTTTTTAAATTTACAGCATTTTTTATGGTGAAAAAAAAAATCTGAATGTGACTCTATATTTTTAATTTCTTATGTCGAGCTAGCTCCATACTAGATAAATATTTTGCAATAAAATTTACGCCATTGTATAGGAAATTTAATTTTCTAGACACTAAAGCAGCATTATTTGAAAAAAAAAAAAACAAATCCTAATAATTTTTAAACAAACAAAAGCTACAAAATAAACGCGCGCACTGTGCTCGATTGCTCAGTGCTTCCGACTCGAATTTTTGTTTTGCCATATGAATCCTCTTAACAATAGAGATGTTACGCAAGTTACCAACATCACTTACATTAGCAATTGGCATCACTTAAAACGCACCTCCAGAGTCCGGACGCAGCGGAGGAAATTTGGATAGCGCGTAGAAAGTGCAAATTAAGTTCTGCTCGCTTCAATTTACGATTTTACGATCCACGGCGTGTTGCAGTAATGAAAGAACAAATGATTACTAATCACTGCCAAGTACTGCCAACCCCTCGAGCGAGAGCCACCTTGAATGACTTTAATTATGCCTTCTGCTCCTCAGAATAGTAAGTTTCATTGCTTGCCGCTAACTCCGTAGTAAAGGAAGTTTCCGTTTGTGTCCAAGTATTATTAGGTATTAAACGTATGCAAAATTAAAATCTTTAATACCTACGCCAGACAATTTTAATTTTACAGTTTCTACGATAGACGATGCTTATTTTAACTATCCATAATTGAAACAATTATAATAAAGTTCTTATATAATAAATTTTCCTGAACTCCAGGAAAATGTATTTCAGGACTGTAATTTATTTTTTTATGAACAAGCAGCTCTAGCTGATGTGTTCATATCAGTTTTTTTTTTCAGATAATGAATTATTATAATGTTTTTTTTTTTAGTTTTCGTTCTTGGGTACTGTTGCTATTTGTTTGTTGATGTACTTTTTATGTATTTATCTAATCGGTTTTTGAAGGTGTTTGTGTTTGGGGAGGCAAACATATCCTGTGGGAGTTTATTCCAGGCGTTCACCACTCGATTTGTTATGAAGTGCTTTCGGATGTTTGTGTTAGAAGCAGTTTGGTTAAGTTTTTTGCTGTGACCACAAAGGTGATGGTTCTGGTGCAGGTCAAACATTTCAATTAAGTCTAGGCAATCATACTTTGAGGTGAGTATTTTGTAGACTTCAATGAGGTCTCCTCTGTTGCGGCGTTCTTGTAATGTGGTCAGTTCAAGTAGTTCTAATCTTTCTTCGTAGCTCAAGCTTTTAGCTCATAGGGAATTTTGGTGAATCTTCTTTGAACTTGTTCCAATTGGTGGATGTCTTTAACAAAGTATGGTTGCCATATCTGGAATCCGTAGTCCAAAAGCTGTCGAACGTAAGTCTTGTAAATTTTAAGCATTACAAGTGGCGACAACACGAGGAAGCTCTTTTTTATGAGATATGTTAAGGAGTTGGCTCTTTTCACTATCATTGGTCGATGCAATTTAATTTTATACCTATCGTACTTATTAGTAGTGCTTAGATTGTACAAATTATATTCAGTAGTAAAATATTATGTAAATTTTTTTAATAAAATGTTTGTGATCGAATGGTACTGAAGCTATAATAATTACCAAAAATAATCGAATTAATTCCGAACATTGACTTGACAGAGAGTTTACCCACATAAAACTGCCCACATTCTGTACTAGGTGCCCTACTCATACTCACCTGAATATAATAGCATATAGCCATTGCAAATATTCCGTTGGTGTGTTGTATCAGTAGTTGACATTTTGTTGGCTGTCTCTATTTTGAGAAAACTAGTTTTAAATATGGCATATACATAATGTTGGCATTATTGTAGATAGTCTATCTACAATAATTCCAACATTATTATTTTCCTCACTCTAAGAAAACTCTAGCTAGATTATTATCAACAAAATGCATATGACCTTCGTCTACGATAAGCACAAAATTTGCTCTGCTTTCGCATCAAAAACTTTAAAGAAATTCCCCATAACGAGATGTCGTTAGCCAAATCCCTCCATAAGAATGGTATTACACATCATCCCTTCTTTATCTCATATCGAGTCGTTGGAGAATCTGATCACGTCGGCAACAATCCCGCAGACAACGAAGTATCCCTTCTGTGTCACCCCTGTGTCCTCGGTTCTCTTGCACGTGTCAATATTTGGTTTGGGAGTTTTGGATATTGCTTTTGTGGTTCTTATAATAACAGTTTCGGTCGTTTCCTTTTCTTGGGGATATGTGAGAGTAGTCGCAGACTTAGATACGGTAAAAGTATTTTTACAAACTTTATGGTTTAAGATTTGTATTATGTTTGTGATCACTTCGTTACCTATGTATATTATACTTAGTAGCGTAAATATAGTGTTTAAATTACCTTGGTTAGAATTTCTTCACACATTAATTTAATGGTTTTTTAACATTGAAAATGTTTATTCGATCGCTTCTGTATAGGTCCCATTTCCAGCGAAAGTTGCCCTGGTGTCGTGAGTTTTGAAGCTACGTGAATGATTAGGGTCTCAAAAGGTGCGTATTGATAAGGGCTACATAATGAGTTCTATAGTTTTTGAAAAAATCTTAAAAAATAGCTAAACAGGGCCCTTTTTATGGGGTTTAGAAAGGGCACTTTTTCACCAACTTATTATTAAAAATTTATAAGTTTTATATTTTTATCTTCTAGATTAACTCGATATGTGGAGACCTTTTTTTAATTTTTGGAAAAAATTAAAAATTAATAAGTTATAAATTTTTTAGTGAGCGCTGTTTTAGAGTTTTGTGAGTTCACTCAAATGCGAATGTGCAGTTGTGATGGAGTTATATAATATAATACCTACTATTAAATGAGATGTGTATGTGCACATGGAATGGTATATTGCAATAATTTTTAAATTTTTGATAAATTTATAAAAATTTTTTTTTTTGTTGGGAAAAAATTTCAGGATTATTTCAAATGGAATAGTATCGTTGTATGGAATTTATTTACGTATTGACTGTAAAATATTTAATTCATCTGCATAATTAAGCAATTTTTTTTAAGTTTGACACTGGCTGTTAAGTGGATTCCCATACCCAACTCGTATGATTCGTTTTGCTTAACTTTCAAAACCTAGGACACGAAAAAATTTATTAATAAAGGCAGCGATTTCACTTCGCTGCCTTTATTAATAAAATCGTCCTGGTGTCGCGAGTTTTGGGGCTACGCGAGGGTTGAGGGCTGAAAAGACGCATGTCGGTTAGGGCTACAAGATCGAACATGATAAGCCCATCGTCTTTGGGCACGTTGGATTTGTCTTCGCAAGTATATAGGTTAGTTGTAGTTGTAGATGCGTCGCTACGCGACGCATCTACTAACCTATTTATTATATTTTTATATTTGATATTTATTAATTTGTTACTTTAGTTAGACATAATGTCAAGCTTATCTCTTTTTCTGTCTAAATTTAAAAAATATATAAATTTAACACTTTTTTTTATTTTGTTTAGTTCATTTTCAATGTACCTCGAAGGTCGTGTAATGCACGAGATCTGTGATTTTTTTATTATATTACTAAAAAGTTATTTTTGTAAACGACGACTGATTACTGTCTACTGACTTTGTTGGTGGCAGCAAAACACATGAAAAGTACCAAAAATGATGTACTACAATGTTCATGTGAATGTTCTCCACGCTCTCTCGTACTTGCATCAAGGAAAGGCGTTCTCTGCAGAACCGGTCCTCGATCGCTTCAAAAACGCTAATTGACATCCGACTGATGCAGGCGTATGCAGGTCAGTAATACAAACTGACGTATCATATAGACTTAACAAGCCAAACACAACTTAAATACCAGGGATCATGACACATTTTACAACTACTAAGAACGAATCACTTTAGACGGGCGATCGAAAGGAGACTGAGCTGTCAGTCATCTCAACAGTTGAAAGCCTTATAGACAGTGGTGTATAAAGAAATACCACTGTTATTGCTTTCACAATACAAACGATTTTCCCAAAATCTCGCGCCGATTTCGAACGCCAACGCATGGAACAAGCGTTTCATGTTCAAAGGGATGATTGAGGACAATTCTTTCACGGATTTTATGTCTTAATTCGTAAGATATATGATCGAATTTGCCGATTACGTGTAATGGTTGTTGTGTATTTCGTGCGGTGATGAACTTTCGAGTTGTAGAATGCCGGGTGTTGTGTTGTGCAGAAGTTGCTTTGGGGCGAAACGAACGTGACTTGCTCAAGACGAGTTGTGTGTCGTCACGTCTACTTCATCAAACCTTCCGTGGGACACTTTAGAATGTAGACCACTTTCTGGAGATACGTCGACTCTTAAATTTGTATGAATGTTTTTAAAAGTAAGTTCTTTTTGTGTTCCACCAACACACTCGTTGACATTACCCGTAAGGAAACGTGCAATAAATTTTTTTTTATAAGCATTGTGCGTAATGGGTTGATCATCAATCATCCTTACCATAGAGAAAAAGCCGCGGTCAAAAACTACATATTATACATATTATAAAGAGGTTAAGTTTATAAGTTTGGATGTGAAAGATAATCTCCGAAAATATTCACCAATATTTAGAATGGACTTTCAGGATTGACATAGGCTATGTGAGCGAAGCACAAGCTAGTGTATGTATTCTTTATTGAACACCAATTTGTACAGATTAGGCAAGGCGAGCCGTGTGGCATTCTATTCGAACTATCCTTTGGGATGTGGATGTGGGAGAAGTAGGTATATTATGCCGGCAAAAAGAATAGTTTGTGGCAATGTATTAAGCAGTAAAGCAATACGATAAACTACAAACGAATATCATATTACTTTAAGTTAAGTTATATAACGGCTCTAACGATTTGGATGAAATTTTGTATTTAGATAATGTTATTTTTTTCAAGTTTATCTAGATAGGTGTAGACGCCGAGCGAAGATCGGTCGCCCAAGTATTTATGTAGTACTACTACATAAATACTTTAATACTTTTATATTATGTATATAATAAACTTACATATTATTAAGTACATTAATCAGTGGTACTGTTATACAACACCATCAACTGACTGACAACAGAGAGAGAGAAGAGAGGAGTAATATTTTTTTTCTCAACTTATAAACAGTATTAATTTAAATTAATGTTTGTCGAGCGTGCTTAACCGCTAAATGATAACAGTGTTCATGTCTCAACATACATTTAACATGTAACACGACCAAATGATATGTTTCCAAACGAAAACAGTTAAAGGCGTGTCGGCACGCCCCCGCACACAGCCGCGGGAGTCACGCGTTCGTTTTGTCGCGTGTAGTAATTCACGTTGAGCCGAATAACAAGATCTTGTCAATTTTCTCATTCATTATGCAAATAGGGTCAGTTTGTCAGCCTCGATAGCTCAGTGGTGCGGTCGGTCGACTGTCGGTCGTGATCATAAGTACACCTGGGCGCGGTTAGTAGTTGGATGGGTGACCGCTCGACCGTGTTGGAGGCTGATTGTGGTTCGAATTCCTCGTAAATAAAACAGTAGGTCCCTTAAATTCTTACCTAATTATTTAGGTGGTGAATGAAAAGTTATGTAAGTAGTTTGTGTTTTCCGTCCAGTTCTGTGTAGCCGGCACGACCGAATCGTAGCACTGACATGGCACCTAGTTCACCAAGGTGTTATGGGCTGACTCACGGAAGTTGTAGTTGGTGTAGGCAAACGTGTCAGTTTCCAAAAAAAATAAATGACTCATCCATATAAATATTTGTATTCAGCACAAATAGCCAGGTGTCTTTATCATGCGTCAGGTGTTTACAAGTTTTTTTTGTTACTTCCATCCAGACTAATTTAACGATAAATACATAATAGAAAAAATGTGTCGGTATACATAGATGTTTTTTTTATGGAAACTGACACGGTTGACTACATCACCTACAACATCTGTGATTGAACTAGGTGCCATGTCAGTGCTTCTCTTCATTTCATGTCGGCTACACTGAACTGGACGGAAAACACGAACTGTTTACATAGCCGTTTGGACCGACGACGTTTTATTCAGTGCAGTGCATTAACCTGGCCGGAATAAGCCCTACCACTAGTAAGGTAAGAAGGGAAGGAACCTATACAGTGGAATCCGAATCACAGTCAGCCTCCAACGGTTGAGCGGTCACCCATCCAAGTAATGGCCGCGCCAAGGGTTGTTTTAATAACCGACCGCACCACTAAGCTATCGAGGCGGACAATATGATTGTAGACATTCGTAAGGTGTATGAATCGTGTCGGAGCGAGTCTGACCCGAGGTCAATACTCTCTACAATTTGCGGCTACGATAATCGAAACGCGATCGGTGAGGTATGCCCGCCTCCTCTTATAACAACAACGCAACTTTATCATTTATTTATTTTATTTTTTTTTATACATCGCATTCGCCGTCGAATATTTGATTTTTGAAAATTTTGAAAATGTGACAATAAACATTTTTGCTTTTGGAAAAAGTATGTAAGATACATATGCTTACCCTGATTGTCACGCTGTATCCTGACAATCAGGGTAAGCAGAGTAATCGGTGTTGTACTGCAAGAACCCTTGTGAATACAATAATACCAACCACCACGTTTAGCAAAGTATTTGGACAAGACAACTATGAAGCAGCAAGTAAGGCCGAAGACCCAACTGCTGAATGACTCGGTGGAAGGATCGGGCCAAGGTGAGAGGTGGCTAGCCTATCGCCCTTTAGTACAACATCTCGTCCTCATCCCTTAGTCGCCTTTTACGACATGCACGGGGAGAGATGTTGTGGGGCTATTCTTTTTAAGTACCGGCCCCACACGTTACGTATGAAAATGGAATAAGTGGAAAATGTGTGCAAGTACATGGGAAAGATCAAATGGGAAATTTGTTGCTATACGTGTAATATATAATGTAAGAGCATTAAACCTTTCTAAAGCGCAGCTTTTTTCCTTCAAGAGGGGCGTGAATAGGCACCTGTCAGGCCGGCATTGCATTCGCAACCCCCGCATGCGATCGAATGTCCGTGGTCGACGTTAGACACCTTATGGGTAGCTCGCCGCCACATGTCGCGCTCTCTATAAAAAAAACAGGCGAACTTATGGCTTATTTTTTTTTTATCGAAGCTGACACACTGCTTCATCACCTACAACGTCCGTGATGTCAGCCCATAACACCGGGTGAACTAGGTGCCATGTCAGTGCTTCCCCCTTTGATCCGTATAATGATGTTTCTTTTAATCAACATTGTATAAAAGAATAGAATATGACTGAGGTGAAAATATAGTTTTTTTCCTCCATACATTTTAGGGAAAATTATGCACTCCCGACGGGTCGACGCCCTTTCATCGTGAAATCCTTTAATAAAAAAAAAGATTGCACAAAATCATAAACTGTTGATTGATAGTGTGTAATATCAGTGTGTAATACAGGTAATACTAGAGGAATGCTAAATGTATTTTTGCATACTAACCAATTCTCCTCGCTTCACTATTAGGGTGGCCACACACATTATTTTCCCAAGACATACAAAACAGAACATTGTTTATTTATGGGTATCCCAGCAAATTTATGAAGGATTTTTAATTATGTTCGGAGGTAAAATCAGATTTAAAAATATATATATTATACAGACCAAAAAAAGGGGAAAATAAAAAGCGTGTTGGACCATACACAGTGAACGGCGACTTTTTTACGACTTTATAAGCGCATATCTCACCAAATATTGACTGAAATCAAATAGTCATTTTGAAACTTCTTTACATTTTTTAATACATTACATACGAGTACATACATATCACACACCATGAATCGCGACAATCGGGGTAAGCAGAGTAATCGGTGTTATGCTGCAAGAAATCTGATAAATTACAGCACAAAACCGACCACCACGTTTCGCAAAGTATTCCAAGAAGATTCAATCGATGAAGCTGCAAGTAAGGCTCGAAGACCCACCTGCTGCATGACACGGTGGAAGTACCGTGCCAAGGTGAGAGGTGGCGACCCTGTCGCCCTTTAGCACGGCATCTTGTGCTTATCCCTTGTCGCCTTTTACGACATGCATGGGGAGATTTGCAGTGGGGCTATTCTTCTTAAGTACCGGCCCCACACGGTACAACATTTTTAAGACCTATCAAAATGATAGCCCACACGCTTATGTGCATTTAAATTGTTTTATTTTTCTTCCTCAGTTGCATGTACTATATTGTGCCACACCTATTTTTTTCCTAATTTCAAACATTGTAGAGCGATTTATAGAATAAACCTTCCTTCCATATTTAATCTATATAGTGCCAATAGTGTCCTATTAAAATGACTGTGACATACGGACGGATGGACAGCCGGACAGGACGAAATTATAAGGGTTCCGTTTTTACCATTTGGCTACGGAACCCTAAAAAAGTGCAATCGTCGTTCGTAAGGTGTCAACTCGAGTTGATGCCGCTTGCATACTCCGTATGTCTCAGTATTGTATAGCCGGCTTCAACTTGTATGTCAGAATTTGTGAAATCATTTGTGTGAAACCGCTCCCTTTTGTCTCGATGCCTACACACGCATGTAGGACCGATACACTGTGCACTGCACACTGTATTGTTATAGCTCGTGGTAAAGTGGCAAGGCCTATTCAGAGAAAGCTCTTGCTTTCAATAATGAATAAACAATTTCGTGACGTGTTTCTCCTGGGCTAGGCGGACCTGGGCTGGGCGTAGGGCGCTGAATACAGCGCTGAATCTAGTGAAATATTCACTAGATTCAGCACAGGCTGTGTCCAGTCCTTTTTTCTCTTCATAGCTATAGTTATCTAGTCTAGGTTTTGTAGTTATGTACTTAAACTTGAAGTGAAAAATAAATATTTATTATTTTTATTCTCCTTTTTTTTCAACCACTTGTCCCGAATTTATGGAACATAATGGTAACCCTACGAACGACCGACTAATCAGAGGCGGCCGCCTCCACAATTAACATTTAAATTTAATTTCTTCACGCGTACACGTCGTCCGTCTATATTTTACGACACACTTTGATACGAAGAAATAAATACATTGAATTGAGATAGACGAGAGGACGTGAAAGAAAAGTATTTGTATTTATTTATTTATATGTACAGAGTTATGCAGCAATAATTCCTTAAAATGTTGGGAAGATCTTTTTATGGAATGATTCTGGAGCTGAAATTAATATCTTATTTCTATCTATATTCTTAATTCATAATTCATAGACAGTACACTGCACTCGGATTCGACATATTTTAACATTAAACATTTAGCATTTTGCCATTGCTGAACAACTCTGTAATAAAAATTAACATAATTATTATAAATGTTATGGTCATCTGACTAGCCAACGCCTGTTCTAGGAATATTAATATAAACATAAATTTATTAAAAACTTTAAAAAATATTAACATAAACTATAAATTTTATTTCTAAAATTATACGCCTTATAAATATAATATATACTTTGTTTTAAGAAAACTGATACGGTTCTCTACATCCCCAACAACATCCGCGATGTCAGCCAATAACACCTTGGTGAACAAGGTGCCATGTCAGCGCTTCCCTTTGGGCCTACCTCTATCTGTACGCGCTTATATTCTGTCTGCTGGAAATTGTGTGCATGCCGACACAATTTTGGTAACAAGGCAAAATGTAAGCAATGTAGGTATACCGTGTCTAGAGTTAATACTTCCATACTTGTATCAGAGTTATGAAGGGGATAACGTAATTTTGCGGAGATATCATTTAGTTGCGTTTGGATTATTCATATTGATAATAAAGTTAAGCCTAGAAAGTTGTATATAAAGTTTGAAAATGCATATGGTATTGGAAAGAAAAATATCTCGCAGATGCCTTCTTTTTATGTAAGAGTTTAGGATTGCATAAATTCCTTGTTATGTCAAAATCTAAGCACAACCGGTGAAACGAGTTTGGTTTTAGCTGGGCTAAGACATCAAAGCCTTTGTTCTACCTAAGTTTTATGGAAGAAAAGCACATTTCCATAAAAAAAATTTTTTCCTGCAAATAGATTAATGCTAGTTTTATGAAGTTTAGTTTATTTTTATTTAAGATCTTATTTTAGACGCGTCAACACCAATATCCAAACAGTTACGAAGCATATTTTGTTTGTGTATTTTCAGTTGAATTTGACAGTAACAATTATTTTAACACAGTTTTTCTATTGTTTCAGGTAAACTTTGCTGACGGATATCTACTCTGCGGGATAATACTTCAACATTTAAAAATCGTAATCAGAACTCCTCCATAAGTGATATATCTATGTGAGTAGGTATATCATGATTGACTTCTCTATGTTTCCATATCTATCTGTTCTCTTCTCTTCTTCTCTTCTCTATCTTCTTCTTCTCTTCTTGTCTTCTCTACATCTCTACATAATATAAATCCAACGTCTGCCGTCTGTTCTGTTCTGTTCAATGTCCGCTTATAAGTCGAGAACGGCTGGACCTATTTTCTTACGGTTTTCACCTACCTATGTAACGCAAACTATAAGCTATACGCCATTATTCATATTAAGCTGTGATCCCAAAAGCGAATATTTTTGGAGAATATTCGATGGTTTCCGATTGAAATTATGCTATGCCGACTTTACCGTCAGCGGAGTCGTAGACACAGCTGGTCGTTTTATAAATATGATTGGTGTGTGTTGAAATTACCCTAACAATAAAAAACACGAAATAATTCTACTTGCCCACATTGAAATATACTTCGTTAGAGGCTGAAATATTCATCGATCATTTTGAAAAAAAACATATCAAGCTAACGATACGTGTATGTATATAGTATAGACGCTCATACATATTATGCACTTTTTTGTGTAATTCATTAAAACGATTTCAACACACAGGGAACAAATTAGAAACATTTCACACCGCATAGACCGCCCGAAACAATTTGAAACGTCAACTTTTTTCCGTGTTGTGTTTCCGGGGAATATCCCCAAGGGCACTGTTGGGAATTTCAACGGTTTTGAGGAGTTGCTCGCATTATTTCTGTTTGACCAGTGCTGTGTTTGGAGATCGTGATGGTTGCTTTGGCACGTCGCTGCCAGCCCATAACGCCGAAGGGTTGACATCACGGAAATAATAAAAAAATATATTAAATAAGAGAACTTAAATCAAATTAAAACTATTTATCTTAAACTTTCAAACTACTTAAAATATACAAAATAAGAAATATATATAAAAAAGAGGCAAAATAAAAATGTATGAAAACATTTTTTTAATACAGTTTTAAAATTAGATCAAATCTAATTTTACAAGGTATGTGGCTGAGCTAATGCAGGAATATTTCTATCCATGGGTATTCTTAAAAGTTTTACGTTAATTTCATATTTTGTATTTATTGTATTTATTTAGATCGTTCTCAGGTACTTTAATTACGAAATTATGACACAAATTGTTTTTAATAATAAAAAAAAAAATAACACGAAATTAATAGCATCAATAGAATTATCAGGAAATTTTCCTGATAATTCAATTCATCATATCATATTATGTAAATTTTGTTTCTCTTCATAAATTATTATTAAACTAAATATTTTATTTCATTAAATTATACTATGAAAGGTCAAAACAACAATACATTAACCACATGTATCAAGAAGAGGGAGTGGACACCGAGCTACCTGCGAGTATCGCCTGAGTGTTGGTGGTTTATCAAACTAATGGTTTTTCTGCGGAGCAAGTATTCAGTATTATAGGAACTTTGGTTAGGAAACGCTGTCCGCGGTGAAACAATTGAAAATGGAAATTTAAAGACAAAGACAAATTATGTACACTTTTTTTTCAAGTTCTATTGAAAGGTAAATTAATATGAGGATATTTTAGGGTTGATTGCATGTACTTACAAGTAAGTAAGTAAATACTTGTAAGTACATGCAATCTATGTACGTAAATATAATTATTACAACTATATTTTCAGTGGGTAGTTTAGTAACACAAAATGCAAAACCAATATAACCGTCTATATGACAACCGTTAGTTTAGACGGAAGTGAATATACTATTATACTATTAAAAAAAAATCATTAAATTGTTTATGTCTTAAATTGTTTATGTATGTTATATCATGGTGTTGTATTAACCCTTTGACTGCCAAACGTACTAAATAGTATAAATTAAGACATTTTTGATTTGATTTGATTTGATTTGACTTACGGCTTCACTCGCGTTAATTTGGATGCACATTTTAATGAGCATATTTAAAGAATAACAAGCTAAACCACGGCTATACTCGTTTTAAAGTCGGACTTAAAAGTACATCTGACCCTGAGTACTTTTTTTAAAAGATCTATTTACTTATATACCTATATTCGTAGATATTTGCAATTAAATTTATTAGCCAGTCAGCACTTTGGTTAAACTATTATTCTCATAGCTTCTTCACAAACGCGAAACCGCCACATAACTTTTAACGCGTTTTGTTAATTCAACGCGTCGAAATAGGTCGTTTAATTAATCTTGATACTAGCTAAACCCTCTTTGGCTAACCTTTGGCCCCTACCGCCAGTGACCGGCCTGGAGGCCACGTGGGTTCTACTATGAGCCCTCTCGGAGTACGACACGCGTCCCGTGAGTTCCAACGATTAATTAAATTTAGACCGGGAGCCTTGGGCACCGCTACTGCATACTGGCATGGTAGAGTACGGAGTACGTTTTTATTTCATTTTTATCGTTCGCCAAAAATATATACTATGCTATCAAAGTTCTTTCGTCCTTTGTACATATTTTTAAATATTGTGTGTAAAAATTTGTCAAATGCGAGTTTTTAGTTCCGTAGATATACGCTATACCCATACCTGTAAAAAAATCATGTTCATAAAAAAATTGCCTTTTTTATAATTGTGGTGCCATCTACTATTGAGTAGCGTGAATATGTACTAATCAATTCTTAGCACTTTTCTTGTATGGGAACCCCTTAATTTTTTACTTTTTGTTTTTTTTTATTATTTGTTCGCACCTACGACAACACATATTCTGTGAAAATTTCAATCGGCTACCTATTACGGTTCAAACGATACAGCCCTAGGACGGACAGACAAACAGACGGACAGACATTCATACGGACATACAGACAGACAGACGGCGTAGGCTTAGTAATAGGCTTCCGTGTGGATGCGGAACCCTGAAAATATACATATAAATATAAACAACAACAAATGTAACCAAAATTCATAACAAGGCCGAAACTAACATAAAGTGTGCTGGGTACCGCTGGGCGACGCGACGACGCACGCGGACGGTTGAATAGAAAGATTTTTTTTACTGTAACATTGTTTTTTTTAGCTTTAATTTATATTAGTTTAGTTTTATGGAAATAACGTTTTTCTAGCATGTAAAAAAACAACATTGGTAGGTAATTATAAAAAATATATAATTACTATATGTAAGAAGGAGGTATATTGATAGGTAATTACGACGGAAATACGAAAACGCCCAATAAAATTTATTCATACGACTAGAGTGTTCTCTCACGTGGAACTGTGTTACATAGACCCTACTATTAAAGCCATTTCCACTCATTTTCATGTTAAACTTTCCCCACAAAGCTCAATATATCATTGCGATCGACCGCGGCGCAGCGGTATCTCACGCATTTTCCGTTATAGCTCCCTTAATGTTCATAAACCTATTCCACTGACCATTAGGGATTAAAAAACAGTTCACGGGCACATTCAGATAAGCGAAGCTCGTGAAACAGACCCTAACTAAATAACAGGTGCGACGCACCTTGCAAGCTATCGTTTCAGATTTCAGTTGTAAATATTGAACAATAAGGGTCATTTTGGTTTTTACAAAAGAGAAGGCTTGGGATGTTCTGAAATTACAGTTGTGTATTATTAGTTAGGGTATTATAATTAGGTAGATATTTGTGCAAGAATTTTGTATGAAATAAAGTGGCGGAAGGACGGTGTAGTAAACCAATTAATGTTATTGCATCTCTTCAGTTTTGGGCATTGTTTTGAAGAATATTATGTTGTTTTGTATGCCACGGATGAGTGTCCTGGTTTTGTTGAGCAGTGACATTCAATTTATTTTATTTTATAAAAAAAAAATCAAACACTTTGTGAGGGAAATTATTAGTGGTTGGCGATGATTTTAGTGAGTTAGTCAGTCAGTCAGCGTGTATGCGTTCACTGCTGAACGTACGCCTCTCCAATTTGCCTCCAGTCCTCCCGGCCTTTAGCGGTACGAAACCGCTGCTTTCCGCCGACGTACTTGATGTCGATGTCCCAAGAGGCGAATGTCCAGCAGTGGAAGCGTGTATGCTGACTGAATATTTAACCATCATAAAAGTATTTAAAAACACTGACCTAACCTAAAAAAAAATACAAAATAAAATTGAGAAAATAGAAATATTGTTTTTAGATATTCTTCCTAATTTTGTACTTAACCATGTAGGTAGCTACATTACGTGTTACAGTATCATGTTTGTCCTCTTTAGGGTTCCGTTACAAAAATGTTTTCTTTCTCGATAATGAGCGCCGATAACCGCGCGTTGGACAACGATAGCGAACGGTTTGAATAAAAATGTCGTTTAGATTTTAGAATGAATTCGTTCAGATAACGAAAGTAAGTTGTTCATTTTCAGTTGATTTCGTAAAACTGTAGATCCCTTCCCTCCTAATCTTACTTGGTGGTAGGGTTTAACCCGCCCGGGTTGGTACCACCGCACTGAATGAAACGTCGGTTGAAACGGCTATGTAAATAGTTTGTGTTTTCCGACCAGTTCAGTGTAGCCGGCACGATCAAAGGGGGAAGCACTGACATGGCACCTAGTTCACCCGGTGTTATGGGCTGACGTCACGGACGTTGTAGGTGATGTAGCCAACCGTGTCAGTTTCCATAAAAAAAAACATAACTATAGTTTTAACACAGAATATAAACTCGCCCGTTCATAAAAAAAAAACCATGGGAAACCTGTCCACTAACATTGCTCGCTGTAGAATATTGAAAAATGAAAATATAATTTATTTTTCATTAGTTTGTAAAAGGGTCAAGGCCTTGCGGCATTCCTTACAAACTAACCTTTGGGATGTGGAAACGCGTAAGAGCGGACAATGCGGTACTAAAGAAAGGAAAATAGTTTGAAATATAAATATATAACCTACATGGAAAAATTATACGTAGATTCATATAAATTTATGGAGCAAATGTGAGTGGAAGAGTCGGGAAGGATCGCCCTAGACGCACGTACCTAGACCAGATCGGGCATGTGCTCAAAAAGGGAGTGCTTAGTACCCCTAACCGACGAGCATGCATGAGGAAAATTATGAGAGTGGAAGAGGCGGCAGAAGTGTGTCAGGATCGTGGCACGTGGAGATCCGTTGTCTCTGCCTACCCCACCCGGGAAACAGGCCTGACGCTATGTATGTATGTATGTATACATATAACAATATAGATCCTGAAATATAAATAATTTTACATATAAAATAAGCAAAATAAAATATAAAGAGAATCATGGATGAATCTTACGTAAAACAATCTACAGGAAGAGTATATTTTTATTCCTAACATAAATAATTTAAATGGTCTTTCTCCTACACACGTATTGGAAAAAATCGTGCGCAACCCTTTCGCCCTAACTTAAAGAGGGTAAATCTAATTTGAAAAGTAAAAGTGCTAGTCACGAAGGTAATTTTGCGGCTGACTCCACCGTTCCTGCACAGCCTCTACGCTTTGGGTGACAACGGTGTAACGAGGCGAAACGAGGTAGGTATTGGTTTTTCTAGAGCTGCTATGAAATTCTCTTTGACTGTAAGACGAAGATCGGGAGATGCAAAATTATGTTTTTTCTTATGAAACCTGACGTTTGCGTTTTCAGTTACGCAAAAACCTTTATTCTCTGCAATAACATGCACACGCACATGAATAATAAACAAATTTGTGATACATTTTTAGAAATATAAATGACTCGTACTACATATGTAGGCAGTGGCAAACACTTTTGTAAATTTAGACTAAGTGGACGTAAAAAAAATTATCCAGCGAAATTTCTTGCCAGTTATTCTTCGCTGTGATAATAGAACAGGTAAAATGCTAAATGTTAAATGTTAAAATATGACGAATCCGAGTGCAGTGTACTGTCTATGGATGTTCAATAAAGAATAAATGAATGAGCAGGTGTTGTTGAAGAAATAAACCTGTTAAATGTGAACATTGTTCATACAAGTTTTATAATATAATAAATACGATAAATAAATAAATAAATAAAGATGAGTGTGAGCCGTCCGGGGCCAATTGTTTAGGGTTTGAGATACAGTTGGAGGTGAAGTTAATTGTATACCGCCTAAGTAATAAAGTGGAAAATCTGTAACGACACAACTACGCGGTCGCCGATTCTATGTTCGCTTGTAAGTCGAAAACTACTTACCAAATTCAAGTGGGATTTTCACTCAAGTTTTCTGGCACATCTAAGGATAAACAAGTTTTTTTTTATGTAAACCAACATGGGTGGCAGTGCCAAAAGATCAATGGTGCCGACAGAGCCAAAATCACCTCTCCTCGCGAAACTGCGCTCAGTTAGGTGCCATGCCAGCACACCTGCGGACTGTTGCTAGGCTGTCTAGCCTGTTAATACGACGTTTGAAGACACCCAGGTTAAATTCGGGAGACACACACCAGTTAAAATAAAATTTAAAAAATACCCTTAAAAGTAAAAAATACAGCTAAGTAAATACCCGCGCAGCTCTGAGAGTTTATATTTTATTTATTTGTATTATTTTTATATGTATATTTATTTACCCGATATTTATTTATTTTTTTCAAGTTTAAAAAAAACCGCATCCAAATCGGTCCATCCGTTTGGGAGCTACCATGCCACAGATAGACATACAGACGGAGGCGTCAAACACCACTCCTTTAAGTAAGGTCTGCCTTTGAATTATTTACCGTGTGGGGTCGGTACTTAAAAAGAATAGCCCAACTGCATCTCTCCCCGTCGCATGTCGTAAAAGTCGACTAAGGGATAAGAAAATTCGTCAGCCTCGGTAGCTCAGTGGCGCGGTTGGTTAGTCAACTGTTATTAAGCAACGCTGAGCGCGGTCAGTGTTTGGATGGGTGACCGCTTGACCGTTGGAGGCTGACCGTGGTTCGGATTCCACGTTAAACTGTAGGTCCCTTCCCTTCTTACCTTACTAGGTGGTAGGGTTTATCCCGGCCGGGTTGGTACCACCGCACTGAACGAAACGTCGGTCGAAACGGCTATGTAAATAGTTCGTGTTTTCCGTCCAGTTTAGTGTAGCCGACATGAAATGAAGGGAAGCACTGACATGGCACCTAGTTCACCCTGTGTTATGGGCTGACATCACGGATGTTGTAGGTGATGTAGCCAACCGTGTCAGGTTCCATAAAAAAAAAAAAAAAAAAAAAAAAATTTCGTATTAGGTCTAAACAGTTAGCCGCGTGTGAGATTGTCTGCCTGCGTTGCGTTTTCGCTGATTATCTCAGAAATTGGTAGAAAATAAAAGTGAATGTGTAATTTTAATTATTCTGAACCGCTTTTATTTTGTATAGGTACCAATTTAAATAACGGAACAGACCTAGCGGCATTATAAAATCAGACTCAGCTCCTCCCTAATGTGTGGACGATAAAATAAATACGCTCCTTCATTTTTTGGTCAGAAATTGTGTTTAATTCCCTTGCCCCTTACTAGGTGGTAGGCTCAAATTGTAGCCGACTGGGTTGGTATAACCTTATTGGATGTGGGATGGTCCTATAGCAGGCTGTGTTCTCCTCTAGTCCAGTATAGCCAGCAATCCAGGGAAGTCTCCGGTATGGCACCTACCTTCTCGGAGGTGATATTGGCTGGTCGGAGCATGTGCTTTGGCCCCTCCGATTCAGTCACACATACCGGATAACATAAAAAAAATTATATTTATTTAATGATAAAAGGTGTTATTTTGTCCTCGAAATAAATCCTTTATGCTTTTCAGTTGTATATATACTTTTATACTGTCTTATTCAAATCAAATCAAATCCATTTAATTGCACACATTATCAAACAATTAAAATCGTGATTTTGAGGCATCGTCATTGTACATAAAAATTCTTAAATAATAAATAAATTTTATTCCCATTAAATAGACAGATGGTCACAGTAACAATATTTTTTTACTATTTTATTTTATATTTTTATTATTCAGGTTGCCATTATTTTCCTGATTTACACATACATAGGTAGGTGAGTGTATTATTATTATCTCATTAGTCTTGTTGCTGTGCGTGAGTAAAGTTGTGCGAAATAGATAAGTAGTGTGAAGGTATTTCAAATCAAACCTAACGTTATAATTTTCACACCTTTAGGTACCTATAGAAAATAGTTAAAATTCCCTCCAGCCGTAGTTAGAAGTCGTGCGCTGGAGGCTGTATCTGCGCCACATCTGAACAATTTTCACGTGCCCGTCGACTTCGCCCACTCCGCAACAAGTGCACCTAGACCGGGAGTTCGAATAACTTTAGTATTATTAGCAACGCGCACGCAGGGATTGCATCCCTATACGCTGTACTTACCGCGGATGCGTACCAATTGGTTCTGCCTGCAGATCTTTCCTCCACATAACTGGTAAATTCTGGAACGCTCTCCCTGCCCACATACTTCCCCCCAATGACAGTCTCGGATCCTTCAAGAGAGGCGTGATAGGCGGCACCTGTCAGTGCCGACATACTCGATTATGCCGATGTGTGGTATCTTGATCTTAATGAAGAGCTACTTAACAAACTTGATCGTCTTCTCAACTTATGTATCCGATACATCTTTGGTTTGCGCAAGTTTGATCATATATCAGATTTTCGAAATCGTTTGCAGTGGCTCGATATCCGCCTTCGCAGGAATAGCCATGTCTTATCACTTCTCTACTGCACACTGTGTAATCCTAATGCTCCTAAATACCTAAGTGTTCGTTTTTCCTTTCTCAGCTCCCACGGGCTATCGCTAAGGTCAAATGATAACTTGGTGCTGACTATTCCTTCCCATTCCACTATATCATATTCGGACTCATTCACGATACATGCAGTTCGTCTGTGGAACCAGCTCCCTGTCAATCTCCGTCTCTCTTCTTTCATTCACACTTTTAAAATTATTTTAAAGAAGCACTTTTTGTCATCGTAATTTTTCTGATCCAAAACTATGTCTCTCATGTTCAGAGTTAGTAAACATATATAATATGTAAAAAGTAAGTGTATTTAGTCTATCTTATGTATATATCTGGTATATAGGTATAGTATTTAAATTATTCATATTTAAGTTTATCTATCTTTTGTATTCCCGCACATCTGTCTTAGCATAATATTTATAATATCTCTTTCCGCCACTCGCCTAGCAGTTATCATACCCCAAAGGTACATATTCTGTTAGAAAATGCCTAGAGGCATTAGGTGTTACCTTTTGCCCATATTCTATTTGAGTGCAATAAATATATACAATACAATGAATAACGAATAGAGAATAAAGAATATATAAAATTCATGAAAAGTTTTGTAAAGCAGTGTGATGGGAAACGTTTTTGATCGCAAGACGGCGCCGTCCGCAACCAAGCAACACAACTGAATGTCTGTAATCTGTAGAAGATCGTTTTGGCTCCGTGCATCGAGCCCCCGGTCAATGTATAGACAGAGGTTGTCAGATAACGCTGAGTTATAGCCTTCTCCTTCCGGCTGTTCAACTCAGCTATAGTATTTGTAGCTATTACAAACCGTAGCCATCCCTACATTGGTATTACTTCGGTTCGGATAGAACAGTTGCTTTTTCTAACGGATTTTTACAATAATCAGGTATCTATACAAAGTGTTATATAAAATGTGCTAGTGTAACTAGGATTTTATCTAACCTATCGTTATTCTGAATAGCTTTTCTTCTATCACTCCATATTATTTCGAAGATGTAATGTCCGAATGTCCATGGGCGTCGTTAGATACTTTATGGTTGACTCGGGTCAAGATGTCTACCAAAGAGGCACAATACTCTGAATCAGATTCATATTCAGATATTTATTTTGCCATAAAGAATACGTTGTGCGTTGAAGAACACAACCACACAACATTAACAATATTTCATTGAGACATATGCATATTCAGTATGGTTCGTCATCATTTTTAGGGTTCCGTATACGCCGTACGGGACCATATTACTAAGCCTACGCCGTCTGTCTGTTCGTCTGTCTGTCCGAGGGCTGTATCTCTTGAACCGTAATAGGTAGCCCGTTGAAATTTTCACAGAATATGTGTTATTATGGCCGATATTACAACAAATAATAAAAATAAGAAATAATACTCGTATAAACAAAACAATAAAATTTTTTTTTTTTTTTTTTTTTTTAAAAAGTGCTGGTGTAACTAGGATTGCATATCGTTATTCTGAACACCTTTTGTATTATAATTTTTGTATTAATTTTGTATATTTTTCTTACTAGTTTAATATAATTATGTAAAATTAATGTAAAATAAAAAAAAATGTGAAATAAAGAATATAAATAATAGAATAAAGTAAAAAGTGTATGCGCGCCATCTAACGAAAAGAGTATGAAGCATTTTAACTAATTCATAGATGGCGTGAGTGGCGCTGACTATGACATGGCGATACAGAACCCTCGGTGCGCGAGTTCGACTCGCACTTGGCCGGTTTGTTTTTGTCATGTCCCGTTCAGCAGTGCAAGACGATACTGATACAGAGTTTTGGCTAGTCTTAGCCGCCTCGGTGATTCGATTTGTCATCAAAATTCGGGCAAACTTCACACGCTGGCTCAAAGCGTACATCTCACAGATGTTAATAGTCAAATTTTGAAACTCCATAAAACCACTCTAACGGAAACAACGATCAATAAGTGATTTCCACGCGTCTTGTCCCCTCCAATTCAAAATGGCGGATCCATTGTGCTCGTCGAGTTTCATCTCAATATTCAAAGTAGCTGGCATTGTACCTCCCGCCCCCGAGCGCTCGTCTGCGATCGCTGATAACACGTATTGGAAAACTGGAGGAAAACACGGGGCGGCGCTCATGGGGAAATGCCAATTTTGCCCTTAATTTAGCTTCGGGACGATTTTTTTTTATGTAGACTCCCGGCACTGTTACCACAAAACTTCAAAGGAAGATCAGACACACCTAATAACACTCGAGAAATCACTCTCAGAAAGTTTATTTTTTATTTTTTTAAACTGACACGGTCGGTTGCCAACATCACCTACAACATCCGTGATGTCAGCCCATAAAACCGGGCGAACTAGATGACATGTCAGTGCTTCCATTTCATGTCGGCTATACTGAATTGGACGGAAAACACGAACTATTTACATAGCCGTTTCGACCGACGTTTCATTCAGTGCGGTGGTACCAACCCGGCCGGGATAAACCCTACCACCTAGTAAGGTAAGCAGGGAAGGGAGCTACAGTTTTACGTAGAATCCGAACCACCGTCCGTCAGCCTCCAACGGTCGAGCGGTCACCCATCCAATTACTGACCGCGCCGACCGCACCACTGAGCTACCGAGGCTGACAAAAGTGTTACCAATTGTAAAATTGTTACCCGCTGTATGAAAGAAGGTTATGAAGTATGTACCTAAAAATTGTATTCTAATTTGCTATGTTTTTCTTCAAAATTATTGTTATCAACTAGTTGTATTTTGCCGTACTTGCTGCTTGATAGTTATCTTGTCCTAATATTTGGCTAGAAGTGGTGGTAACTGTAATTTATAAGAGTACTTGCAGCACAACACCGACTACTCTGCTTACGCCGATTGTCGGGATATAGCGTGTGGTAGTATGTATATATGTATTTTGCATTCACGTTCTGTGTTTTTTTTATCCAATAAACGTTTTTTTATTATTATTTAAATTGTTATACTCCATAATAAGCCAGTTTTTTATGTGGCAGGTACCAAATCGGTGTATCAGAATTTGAGAATAATATTTTGTGAGAACGCGGCTCTATTTCGGTTTCCTCGAAGCATGAAGAAGAATGATAGAGAAAGTTGTCTAAAGTTCTAAACAACCAGGTACCCATGTCTGCGGAACCAGCTCCCGTCAATCTCCGTCTCTCTCCTTCCATTCACACTTTCAACATTCTTTAATTAATAAAGCATTGCCTTTCCTCGTAACTTTTGTGATAAATAAAGAAAAAAGCTTCACACTCTATTCTGTAGATGGCGCGCACGGCGCACGCATAAAATTTTTGGTTTGGCATAATTTTTTTTACTTTTTCTTAATTTTATTATTTGTTGTTATATCGGCCATAATAACACATATTCTGTGAAAATTTCGACGGGCTACCTATTACGGTTCAAGAGATACAGCCCTCGGACAGACAGACGGACGGACGGATGGACGGACGGACGGACAGACAGACACGGCGTAGGCATGGTAATAGGGTCCCGTACCGGATACGGAACCCTAAAAACAGCATCTCCTATGTTTTTTTTATGGAAACTGTCACGGCTGGCCACATCACCTACTACATCCGTGATGTCAACCCATAACACCGGGTGAACTAGGTGCCATGTCAGTGCAGTGCACGTGCCATCTTAGTTGAGAGCTAGTAAATGTTGATGTAAAATGTAGTAAGAATATTTGGCCTACATTTACTTAAGTATATCTGGGGGTTAAGTATATCTTACTTAAGTATTTACATCGTACTACTATTAATATTTAAATTTATATTATCTTTTATATTACATATTATATTACACGTTGTTTTGTATTGCACTGTACCTATGCCATAATATGCATAAATGCAATGTCACCTAGCAGTTATAATACCTCAAAGGTGTTCTGGTAGAAAATGCTTAGAGGCATTAAGTGTTACCTTTTGCTCATATTTTTATTTGTGTGCAAAAAATATATTATACAACACAATATTTCTGTCCCGTACTTACTAATGAATTACACAATGTATAACCCTAAGCATATAAAGTACGTATATTTATATGTATAGAGAGCTAACACCAAATCTTCACTCACTTACCTTAAACGTTCCTGGAATAAGTATCGAACCCCCGACGACATAAATAAGGGTGGATCCACACTAAGCGCTTCGGATTTCAACCCCATTACTCCCCTGAGTTGATTAGTTCATTTACATATTACTAAACCCGCCTGCGTTAAGTGTTAAAACGCCTTATATCCAAATCCGTGCAGTACAATGTTCGGTAAGAGGCGCCAAATTTATAAAATAACTAGCTTTTGCCCGCCGCTACGCTTCTCGTGTGACTTTTTGCTCACAGCTCAGGCCGCCGATGATGTAGCGTTATGATTTATAACCTAAACGATCTTGAGAAGTGACAGAGATGTAAGAGTTAAATCCATAAATAAGTAAATCGATAAAGTAGTTCTCGAGTGATAAGGAAATGCATATATCGTACGTTACACGGTCGGTCGCCAGTAGAAACTTCGTTTTATTTATAAGTATATTGATTAAAAAAAAGTATATTGATTCGTTCATTTACTGGTTGTGCATGTAAATTTTGCGTATGAGTATTCACCTTCTACAAGACAAACTTTTATTAAAATACTCATTTTATTCATACACTAACTGTTGCCCGCGACTTTGTGCGCGTGAATAACTGAACGTGACCAATTATTATTTCATAACCACATGAAAATTAATCATTTGTGATAGGTACTAAATCCTAAAAGAAAACAGTTAAACTGGTTAAGCACTGAACATAACATAATATTTATTATTAACATATGGCTTTTGCCCGCGGCTTTGCTCGCGTGAAATTCGTATTTCAAAAGAAGAAAGTAAATAACTATAGACGAGGCCGAAGGCCGAACTGGGTGGCGATGCCCTCACCATTTGGCTAGGTATATTGTCTTGCTTCAATATTTTATTTCACCAGAAATAACATAGAAACAACATTTAGACACCATGTGCCTGTCTAACCCTCTATCACATCACTGCCCGTAACACCATGGACTCTCCAACTAAGCTTCTTTGAAGATAATCAAGTGTGGTATAGCGTGGGGCAACAACGATTAAATTGGTTCAGCAGTAAACCACCTGCCTCTTACGTTGGAGTATGAGGTTCAATCTCATTTGATTGCAACCCTAGCTTTCGGTGGACTACCCTACAAATAATTAATAACCAGATACCTATATACATACTAGCTCATGTAGGCTCCGATTTGTAGCCGACTGGGTTGGTATATAACACCGCACCGTACTGGATGTAAGATGGCCTCATAGCAGCCTCGGCTATGTTCTCCTCTAGTCCAGTATAGCCAGCAATCCAGGGATGTCTCCGGTGTGGCACCTTCACGGACGGGGGTGACATTGGCTGGTCGGAGCATGTGCTTTGGCCCCTCTAACTCAGTCACAAACACGTAAAATTACAAATTACCTACATAAAAACCGGCCAAGTGCGAGTCGTACTCGCGCACCGAGGTTTTCGCACCACAAAAACAACATTGGAAGAACACTTTTCTTGTATGGGGTAGTTTTAAATATATATATATTTTTTTATTATTTCTTGTTATATCCGCCAAAAAACGAATAGGTATTCTGTGAAAATTTCAACCTCCCATTACGGTTCCAAAGTTACAGCAGTACTTACAGATAGAGAGACAGACTAAAAACATATTTATTTAAGATTACGATGCATAAGGTGAACTTATTTCAGATTTTTTTTTTTAAATAAAAACTTCCTTCCGTCGACCTTATACACAACATCCCTTCACGAAAATAAGCAACGTCGATGGAAAGCTCTTTCACTAGAAGCTATATTCGATGCAGCCCTCATTGTAAAGCAAAGCAGGGGCGCGGAACAATCGTCCCGCCAGGTACAACTGCAGGGGGACGAAAAAGGTTGTCGACGTCGTAAATCTTATTCTTTAAATTTCAAAGCCTTCCGTGGCAGCGGAGAAAGTTTTTTGTGCATTTTCAAAATTGCAAAATATATTTTAATACTTTCTTAAGGCACAGCAATATGACAAGTTACATTTATCTTTGTGATTTTACAGCAATACTATTGAAGTATTGATTTTTTTAAGTAGGTGCCTTCCCTTCTTACTTTACTAGGTAGTAGCGTTTATCCCACCCGGATTGGTACCACCGCACTGAATGAAACGTCGGTCGAAACGGCCATGTAAATAGTTCGCGTTTTCCGTCCAGTTCAGTGAAAAAAGTTACTCAAGCGGTTTCTTCTAGTTTAATCATTTAAAATATTTGATCTTGAAACACGATCGGAAGAAATTTACCCGATAAAAAAAACCTTAGTTTTTTTAATAAAAAAAAAAAGTTAATCCTATTATATGTTTTTAGGGTTCCGTGTCCGGTACGGGACCCTATTACTAAGCCTACGCCGTCTGTCTGTCTGTCCGTCCGTCCGTCCGTCCGTCTGTCCGAGGGCTGTATCTCTTGAACCGTAATATTGTTCCGTCGAAATTTTCACAGAATATGTGTTATTATATTATGGCCGATATAACAACAAATATTAAAAATAAGAAAAAGTAAAAAATTCACAGGGGTTCCCATAGAAGAAACCAAAAAGTGTATGCGCGCGCGTCATCTACCGAATAGAGCGCGAAGCATTTTAACTAAACAATCATTAACTAATATGAAGCATTTCATAACACGGCATAGATTGCGTGAGTGGCGCTAACCATGACATGGCGATACGGAGTCCTCGGCACGCGAGTTCTACTCGCACTTGCCCGGTTTTTTTTATCTAACATTATAAATATTACAATAGGAATAGCCTGAAAAATGTATTGTCGCGTTTTCCCATTGCATCATTAGTTTTTTGTTTAATACATATTTTCAATTTTAGATGAGAGAAGCATACATACTTTGACGTAAGCGCAACGCTACGTCTCGTTGAGCTACCTCACTTGTTGTCCTCTTCATACACGCTCGCGTGCTCCTGCGCTCTCTCCCTGTCTTGTTCAGGGATGAAGGGGGAAAATTTACAATTTTGTCTGTCATTTGCGGCGCCTTAAATCTGAAATACGAACATTCGTTTATGTATTTGTCAGCCTCGGTAGCTCAGTGGTGTGATCGGTCGATTGTCGTTCGTGATGATAAGCGCACCTGGGCGCGGTCAGAACTAAGTTCTGCGCGCCGCACCGACTGTTTCAGTTTCCATAAAAAATATCGTGTGGACCCGATACTTAAGAATTGTTCCATTGCATCTCTCTCCGTGCATGTTGTAAAATACGACGACGGGTTAAAGCCAAGATACCGCGTTAAAGAACGACAGGCTAGTCACCTCTAACCTTGATACGGTCCTTTCACTAAACTATTTACATGTGAATTTTGTTCAATTATGCATTGTTCTTGGCCTTCGTAATGTGCGACCGGTAGGTTACACGTGGGCCGCTTTCCCCTCCCCCCCCCCCCCCCTCACTCTCTGCCGCCTCGAGTAAACGCCTAGCGGGGTACAGTTTTGATTTATTTGCTGTCCAGAACTCGAACTGTGCGGACGTGTTTATGATAAATGAAGTATGGTCCTTAGGGAACTGCAAGCAGGTTGCAGCGTTAGGTTATTCAAACTGATCGATTCTGCTCTAATTTATGTATTGCATTTAGTTTATATTTATTTTAATTAAGTTTAATATGCTGTTTACTTTGAGCACGGATTCTAAAGGTCAATATAAATGGTCAAAGGTAAAAAAATATGATTTCATTATATCTAAATTTCTTGCGTATTTATTTACTGCGAGATCTGGCAGGTAACCATACATTTTATTTTTATTTATTAATTTTTTATTCATCTCTTTATTTCAGCCAACATGGGCCATATTGAAAATACATATTAAATGCAAGAATGCGTGAACCAACCACTGCAGTTTACTTCAAGAACCCTAATCTAATTTATCGCCTTCGAATGTATTAACCTGGAGGTCTTCAAACGTCGTCTAGCTAGACAGTCCAGCAACATTTCGCAAATCTGCCGGCATGGCATCTAACTGAGCGCATGTGTCATGAGCAGAGTTCATTTTGACTCTGTCTACTGGACCATGGTGCCTCGCCACAGCCACACATGCTAGTTTTCATAAAAAAATATATAAGGTGTTTCGTTAGTCATGTCATTAACTTCGGGAGGGTTACACACACACACACACACTCAAATAAATACTTTACGTAAGAAAAAACATATGTTTATGTGAGCATTTTTTCTCCTAACAATAAAATAAAATCAAATAAGTAGCTGTAAAAACCAATCATAGTGACCTTGTGACTTACTTACAACAAACAGCTGTTCTGCGTTTGAACATAGTACGGTAATTGACCCCGTACAATGCAAGTTACCTACTGTTACACACAGCTTAATGTTTCGGCAGCAAACATGTTTTGTAAAATTTCTCGGAAAGTAATACTTTATACATATAATTTTTTTTGCGTAAAGTATTTATTTGAGTGTGTATGTAACCCTTCCGAAGTTAATGACATGAATAACGAAACACCTTATATTTAATGTAATTGGATAAATAAATAATAAATTGGACTACATTTATTATTTCCCTACCAAATTTAAATATTCAAAAGATTTGCATGAATACAAATGATGCAGTGAAAGGTCGAGGTATTCAGATTGAAAACCGTATGAATGCGGAGGGTAATTCCGCAAATGGCAATAAGGCCTTAGTCGATGCGACCGCCGAGTTTCTATAGCGACTCGCTGATAGCTCAGTCTACGTTTCACAAAGTAAGGCCGGGCGTCCATTTGAATTTTATTTTATTTTTAGGCACACAAACAGTACACTGTGCATATATTTACAGTTATAGAGTAGTTAAGTTTATAGATTCAGTTTATAGATTTCTTTATTAATAATATATCAAAGAACATTACATTCACTTAAAGATATATTATACATAGATATATTTGCGGTTACATTATTCTAATATTATTTATTACTTCTATTATACTTACTTATATTAGTATATAGTACCTACTTAGTTATTACTATTATATTTTTATCTATAGGAATTACAGACGACGGACGGACATATACTTGTATTTACCTAATTTTGGGAATTTAGAAAATATAATTTGGCAGCCCTTTTAAAGGAGTAGTTAGAGGCAACATTTCGTTTTCAAACTCGGAAACGACTAAACAGATTATAGCGTTTATGATAAGGTCGTAGGTAGCATTGGTCCAACTGTAACCGACTGGGTTGGTACCTCCGTACTGGATGTAAATGGTCGCATAGCAGCCTCAGCTGTGTTCTCCTCTAGTGCAGTATTAGCTAACAATCGAAAAGGAAGTTTCCGATATGGCACCTACCTGGTCGAAGGTGATATGTGCTTTGGTCCCTCTGAGTCAGCCACCCATACCAGATTACATAAAGAAACAAAATAAATACTGGAATAAAATGAAATTATACAATATTTTCGTGCACGACCGAAGGGAATAGTACCTAGTTCACCAAGACGTTATGGGCGGACATCACGGATGTAGCAGGTGATGTAGCCAAACGTGTCAGTTTCTAGATTTTTTTTTACCATTATTTAAAAGGGCCAGAAAAGGCGAATATAATGCCTTGATGGTATTTATTACAACCTAACCTACATACTTAAATCAAATCAAATCAAATAAAACAGACTATGGAAATCCGTTACGACAAATCAAATTAAACTTAAGTCAGACTATGGGAATTCGTTACGACAAATCAAATCAAATTTAAGTCAGACTATGGGAATTCGGTACGACAAATCAAATCAAACTTAAGTCAGACTATGGGAATGCGTTACGCCAAATCAAATCAAACTTAAGTCAGACTATGGGAATTCGTTATGACAAATCAAATCAAATTTAAGTCAGACTATGGGAATTCGATACGACAAATCAAATCAAACTTAAGTCAGACTATGGGAATGCGTTACGACAAATAAAATCAAACTTAAGTTAGACTATGGAAATTCGTTACGACAAATCAAATCAAACTTAAGTCAGGATATGGGAATTTGTTACAACAAATCAAATCAAACTTAAGTCAGACTATAGGAATTCGTTACGACGCGTCTTACCTTGCATGATACATTGCAGCAAGTGTACGGCAAATGGCATGATACGATGTATGTACGCGCCATCAGTAATAATAGCAAGTCACAGGCATAGTGGAGAGCGGTCCTATCGGTTGCAAGCTACAGCCTTTATCGTTAGACAATCGATCACAACTATGTCTGCGGTCTGTCTGTATGTCCGCGCCTTCTGGTAGAACGACATATTGCTTACATTCTCATTGCAGAACATATTCTCTAAATGTTTTTTGTTTCGCCCTGCAAAGGTGTGGAATTGACTTCCTGGAATATCCTTCCCTCCTAGTACTACGTAGTAATTTTTTTAAATTATTTTATGGAAACTGACACGGGTGGCTACATCACCTACTACATCCGTGATGTCAGCCTATAACACCTTGGAGAACTAGGTGCCATCTCAGTGCTTCCCTTCGGTCGTGCCGGCTACACTGAACTGGACGGAAAACGCGACCTATTTATATAGACGTATCAGCCGACCTTTCATCCAGTGCGGTGGAGAACACAGCCGAGGCTGCTATGCGGCCATCTTACATCCAGTACGGTGGTACCAAACCAGTCGGCTACAATTTGAGCCTACCACCTAGTAAGGGGCAAGGGAAGGGACCTACAGTTTTACACCGGTTCCGAACGGTGAAGCAGCAGTTGTAGTAAATTTTTGCACGTAAATGTTTTCGTCAGAAAAACCTCATTGGTACACGCCGAACGGATTCGAATCTCGGACCTCTCGCATGAGAATCCGATGCCCAAACCACTCGGCCACCCGCCTATTTCATATTTTTTTATCACGTTTTTGGGTTGCTTTGGATATAATATGCCTACCTAAGATTTAATTAGTATGTATAGCGCGATAAACCTCACTAAGCATTCACTCCGAATGTTAGTAATAAAATTCACCTACGCCTAAAATTTAAATATTCAAATTATGAACAAATTCATTCTAAAACTACATATTTGACGTCTATAAACAATTCAAGATTTAAGATAATAAAAGTACAAGAATTCCATCACCATCTTCTATAAGTACCTATATTTACGATTCCCTCAATAGCTAAGATGTCTATAACGAAATATTTATACATTCCACGCAGCATCCCATCTAATAGAGTCGTCCATGTCATAAATCCAGAAGAAGATGGTGTTATCTGTTGAATCTTAGGAGAAAAAACATACCAGCCATGAAGTGCCTGTACTAGTATGGAACGAGTTAAAAGGTAAAATACTATTTACAAGGCGTAATATAAAGATAGCGGATGAAATCGAACTTGTCATGGCTAATTGTCCCATTTAGTAGGTGTAATTACTGGGATATATTGCTGGAAAATATTTGTTTGAGATAGGAATTGAAGGGAAGATAACAGTTTTATAAATGGGAAGTATTTTATTATTTTAATACCACAGCAATCACTTACCATAATATGTTGTCAGATAAATAGTACCCATAGACGGTGTCCCTTTAAAATTGTGCAATATGTACTTAAATTGTAAAAGTGACATTTCTGTATATTTGAAAATAATCAGTGGGCAATTAATGTTAGTGGGGGCAGTGGAACTTTATATTTGTTTGTATGTTAGTATAACAATATTAGTATAACGTAAAAACTACTAAACTATTCCGAACGAAGCTTTCCCAAAAAATAGGGCTCAACTCGGTGTATATAGGCTATATATCATCACGCCATTATTCATATGAGCTGAGCAATGGGGTCGGAAGTGCACGCATTTGGAGAAAAATCCTAACTTCCTTCGTTCGTTATTTTCGAAAACACAATTATTTTGGTAAACACATAACATAACACAAAATAAATATATTGTGTGTTGGTGTGCAACCCTTGGTGCGCGAGTTCGACTTGCTGTTGGCGGCTTTTTTTGCTTTTCATATTACTTATTGAAAGGAATGTATGAATGAAGGTATAGAAGAAGTAAATTTTAAATTAATAATAATGTATGATTCGTTATATAAAAAAAATATACGGATTGTTGAACACTTGTGTCCATACTTTCCATTCAATCCCATCCTAAAAACTCAACCTGTATCTGAGCTTACAACGTAGTTAAAATCAAATCAATATATGTCAAAATCGTGAAACACATAAGGCGAGTTTAATGTCATGCGGAATTCTTTACAAACTATTCATAAATTGTATGCTATGTACATAGAAACAGTAACACTTAAAAAATTAATTGACAATGACGCAAATTAATGGACGCATCCAACCGCAGTAATATGTGAAAAAACTGAAAACTGAGAAACTATTTTATTCGAACGGACTGTAGCGGGAACGCACAGCACGACTGTATGGCAAATAGGTATCATCCAGACATGCACGAACACAGCACGATCGCGAGCATGCTTGAGTTTGTTAAGTGAGCGAACAAAAATAACAAGAAAAGTTGATCGAAAATGATGTAGTCGCGTTCCCTTGCCTCTTACTAGTGGTAGGCTCCATAGATGGCCGCATAGCAACCTCGGTTGTGTTCTCCTCTAGTCCAGTATAGCCAACAATCTAGGGAAGTCTCCGGTATGGCACCTACCTTCTCGGAGGTGATATTGGCTAGTCAGAGCATGTGCTTTGGCCCCTCTGACACAGCCACCCATACCGGATTACATAAAAAAAAAACCTCATTATTCGAATCGTTCCACACGCCCGACTACAGCATTTCGATCAATTTTACTTGTTATTTCCTTCGCATTTCATTGTCGGGTTTTATAAAATATTCATTTATTTATGTTACCTACATATATTCAATTCCTTTTATTTCAAAACCATTAAGTAACTAAGGAATATAATATGGGTTTTTAATTACCGTGGTTGTTAAACATTATTACAAATTTATTGACTTTTCTCACGGTCGTCTCGGCGCTACTTCTTTGAAACTCTACAAATATCTTTGAGAAAGTTCTCCAACTCTGCCAACTTGCATAATCAGAGTGCTCGTGAAGATGGGCCATACGTTTGGCCCGAAACGTCGAGCCACATAGCTCGGTGAAGACCGAGGGTAAGGCTGATAAATGTGTATTAATGACACAAGATCGTAACTGTCTGGAGTAGACCGGCGGCGCGCGGCGCCATATATATCTGTACACAAGAACTTTCCCGTGAGTAATTCTCGTCCTATCGGTGACAACGTTTCATTTCCAAATCGGACATACTGACTCTAATGTCGATTCCGCATAAAGAATCTTTATAAAGTAAATAAAGATGGATCTAACATTATAAAATCTGTAACGAACGATGCGCCGTCGTCGAATCTATCAATCTACTCTACCAATTCGCATGGAGTTTTCAATGACGTTTTCTGGCACATATAAGTATAGTTTGCTGCGAAGTGAAGCCGACAGAACTGCCAGATTTTTAATATTTTATGGATAAAAAAAACTGCTAGTTAATTTAAGAAATACCCGACACTTCAACAACACTTAAAAATTCAAAAATAAGTTCAGTTTAGATACTTAAAGTAAATGTTGTGAAATTTGTGTTCTAGAATCACCCCTTAAAATTTTGTTAGTCTGTTTAGTTACTTAAAGGCGTCAGGGAACCGAGTATTATTTTATTTACTTAACCGTCCGCGAAGCCTTTATGTAACTAAACGGAAACTTCGACTTGAAACTTGACTTTTTAAAGGGGTTGATGTGTCGAAGTTTTTTAAAATTAAGAATTTAACTTTTGTTTTAAGCTTTTTAAGAGAATGAGTGAAAGTATAATATACATTTCCATTTTACAGCTGAGATAACTTCACCAATTAGGAAAAGTGCCGATGATCTTCGAATCGGCAGACCTGGTATTCATATAAACATAGGTAAGAACCAAACCGGCCAAGTGGGAGTCGGAATCGCGCACCTAGGTTTCCGCACCACAAAAAAAAAGTTGAAAAAAACATGTTTCTTGTATGGGGACTCCCTTAAATTTTCACTTTTTAAAGCTTTTATTATTTGTTGTTATATCCGCAAAAATAACACATAATCAACCGGCTAGCTATTACGGTTCCAAAGATACAGCCATCGGACGGACGGACGGACGAACGAACAGACAGACACACATTACATACGTTGTAGGCTTCCGTACGGAGTACGGAAATCTAAAAATGGACTACTATACGGCCGGATTTTTTTAAGGGCCCCTGCCAGCGTCGCTGGAAGCCTTAAATAGTGAATTGTCTTTAAACTTCTCTGTCTGGCTCTGGACCCCCGAGTCTCCAATACTACGGGAGCGGACTTTAAACGACTTATTACCGGCTAAACCAAATCCAAACTCCCGGACCGCACCGTATTGTAAGCGCGCAACCAGACCGTTCAGAAACAGAAATCGAACTTTTGACGACATAGAAAATAAATGAAAATGGGAAATTGAGACGTTCTTTCGATTCGTCGGTCTTTATATTGAAGACCGAATCAAGATCGGAATTCTTAATGATAGAGCAAGGCGAAAGGAACCCCCGGGGGGTTCCTTTCGCCTTGCTTTATATTCGAGGTTAAGTTAGATTATTCAGTTCTACGTATTTGCAATCAGCCTCGGAAGCTCAGTGGTGCGGTCGTTGAATTGTCGGTCGTGATCATAAGCACACTTGGGCGCAGTCAGTACTTGGATGGATGACGGCTCGACTGTTGGAGGCTGGCCGTGGTTTGGATTCCACATAAAACTGTGTGTCTCTTTTCTTACCTTACTAGGTGGTAGTTTAGTAGTGGAAAGAGTTAGTTAGTCAGTCAAGACGGCTATGTAAATAGTTCATGTTTTCCGTCCAGTTCAGTGTAACCGGCACGACCGAAGGAAATCACTAACATGGTACCTAGTTCACCAAGGTGTTATTGGCTGACATCACGGTTGTAGTGGGTGATGTAGGTAGCCAACAGTGTCAGTTTCAAAATAAAAACATAAAAAAATTTGCAATTCTGAATTTTTTTTGAAATTTCAAACTTTTATAGGAGTTAGTTTTATTTAAACTAAATTATTAAATTAAATGTATTTTTATTATTTACTTTTTATTTCTTAAATAATATTCTTACTATGTATTAAGTACTTTTTCTTGAATAAATTATTTCCTTAAAAAAATTATGCTTTCACATAGCCTTGTTATCATTTAAGTATTTTTTTATTTGAGTATTTACAAGATTGATAAATTGTTGCAAGGCTTATTTAAAAACTCTGCTTCACAAAATTGTAACATAATAATGCAATTCCAAGAGTGGCTTGCAGTATATCTAAAGAATTTGTGAAAAGTTGCCTCTTCGCACGCTTTCCCACTTTTTCTCCGTCGGCGTCGTCGTTTCAGTCCTGAAATATGAAGTGCTTCAGCTGGATATATGTGAGGAGAGCGTGCCGGCTGATCGTGAAGTTGCTCGGACATCTTTATCATATTTACTTAGTAATTGCCGTATTTTGAAGGTATCCGTACACGTAACCGCTGGCTGATAAGTAGTCAGTGCTGGTAACCGATGAACATGTATAAAGAACATTGCTACAGAGAACAACCTGTATAAAGAAAATTGCCAGAGAGAATTTATAAAGAACATTGCTACAGAGAACAACCTGTATAAAGAAAATTGCCAGAGAGAATGTATAAAGAACATTGCTACAGAGAACAACCTGTATAAAGAAAATTGCCAGAGAGAATGTATAAAGAACATTGCTACAGAGAACAACCTGTATAAAGAAAATTGCCAGAGAGAATGTATAAAGAACATTGCTACAGAGAACAACCTGTATAAAGAAAATTGCCAGAGAGACTGTATAAAGAACATTGCTACAGAGAACAACCTGTATAAAGAAAATTGCCAGAGAGAATGTATAAAGAACATTGCTACAGAGAACAACCTGTATAAATAACATTGCTACAGAGAACAACCTGTATAATGAAAATTGCCAGAGAGAATGTATAAAGAACATTGCTACAGAGAACAACCTGTATAATGAAAATTGCCAGAGAGAATGTATGAAGAACATTGCTACAGAGAACAACTGTATAAAGAAATTGCTAGAGATAATGTTTTTTTTTTATGTAATCCGATATGGTCGGAGGGGCCAAAGCGCATGCTCCGACCAGCCAATATCACCTCCGAGAAGGTAGGTGCCATACCGGAGACTTCCCTGGATTGCTGGCTATATTGGACTAGAGGAGAACACAGCCGAGGCTGCTATGCGGCCATCTTCCATCCAGTACGGATGTATAAAGAACATTGCTTTTTAGGGTTCCGTATCCGGTACGGGATCCTATTACTAAGCCTACGCCGTCTGTCTGTCTGTCTGTCCGTCCGTCCGTCTGTCCGAGGGCTGTATCTCTTAATAGGTAGCCCGTTGAAATGTTCACAGAATAATTAAATGTCAAAATAGTTAAATGTCATGATTAGTTAAAATGCTTCACGCTCCATTCGGTAGATGGCGCGCGCGCATACACTTTTTTGGTTTCTTCTATGGGAACCCCCGTGAACTTTTTAATTTTTCTTTTTTTTATTATTTGTTGTTATATCGGCCATAATAAATAATAACACATATTCTGTGAAAATTTCAACGGGCATTACGGTTCAAGAGATACAGCCCTCGGACAGACAGACAGACAGACGGCGTAGGCTCAGTAATAGGGTCCCGTACCGGATACGGAACCCTAAAAAATCATGTAAAACTTTCAGCTTCGTAACTTTGGCGTGCGTGCACTCCGCCCTAATGATGTTCATATGGGTTCAATGCGCCAAATGTAACACCGTTTATAGTTCATAACTTTTAAATACATACATACATACCAGACGCTGTATACCGACAATCGGGGTAATCAGAGTTGTGTTTAACGTGTGTATATAAGCGTCCACTGCTGGACATACGCCTCTCCAATTTTCCTACAGTCCTCCCGGCCTTCAGCGGTACGAACCACTGCTTTCGTCCAACGGTCGTCGTCTCTTCGGCTAACGTGCCCAGCCCACTGCCAATTGAGCTTAGCCACCCGGTGTCCAATATCGAATACTTCACATTACGCACCATACTATGTAGAGCAATATTCCCAGCATGGCTCGCTCCATTGTTCGCTGGGCAACTTTCAACCTTTGGACAACAGCAACCGTCAGAGTCCACGTTTCACGCCCGTACGTCATTACCGGGAGGGCCCACTATATATACATAAAAGTATTTACATAAACTAAAAACATAAATTCTAGTAAACAGAACGTATGTACGTCGTCAAACAAAGCAGCCAACTCACGAAGTTACTGCAATAACTCGCGTTTAGTGCGCCTGCATTTACACTAACGACAGTTGGCAAGTTACGATGCGGATGAGGAATGTGTGTTTGCCAACTCTGCCATTTTGACAGCGACACATTAGTTGGGAGCGAGGAATTCTTATACGGAGAAGGGTCTTAATGCATATCACGCACACTGAATCCCGACAATAGGGATAAGCAGAATAATCAGTGTTGTGCTGCAAGAACTCTGGTAAATTACAGCACAACACCGACCGCCACGTTTCGAAAAGTATTCGAACAAGATATCTATCAAGCAGCATCATGTTAGGCACGAACAAACGAATGAGGACCCACCTGCTGCATGACTCGGTGGAAGTATCACCTACTTACTACATCCGTGATGTCAGCCCATAACACCTTGGTGAACTAGGTGACATGTCAGTGCTTCCCTTCGGTCGTGCCGGCTACACTGAACTGGAGGGAAAAACTATTTGCATAGCCGTTTCAACCGACCTTTCATGCAGTGCGGCGGTATCAACCCGGGCGGGTTGATACCCTACCTCATAATAAATGAAGAAGGGAAGGGACCTACACTTTTTCGTGGAATCCGAACCACAGACATCTTCCAAAATGGTTGAGCGGTTTGTTAGGTCAGCGCGTGTAAAAGACAGATAGACGGACGCTGACGGACGGACGAACAGACATCTGACATATTTCTGATTTTATAAGGTCAGGCAGGGACCGGGATCGCTGACTCCAGAATCCTAAAAAAAGTCGTCTTGGAGAAAATGCGATCAAAATGTTTCACTCCAAATGACTAGGGGAATTCCCCGGTGAAAAGTCAATCCGCGGTGGTACTACAACAGTTTCAATAGGTGTGTAAGGATTCGTGTGATTCAAATCCACAGAACTGGTAAACTCTGGAACGCTCTTCCTGCCCACATAATTCCCCCCAAGTACAGTTAGGGGTCCTTCAAACCCAAGTACAGTATCAGGTCCTTCAAGAGAGGCGTGAATGGGCACCTGTCAGGCCGGCATGGCATTCGTAGCCCCCGCATGCGGCCGAATGTCCATGGGCGTCGCTAAACACCTTATGGGTGGCTCGGCGTCAAATGTCGCGCTTGCTGTAAAAAAAAAATATTATTCCTTCTAAAAAAAAAATATGATAAATATTGGAGACGCAACTCCCCAGTTCTAACTGAATTGTTTGTACAAACACTTTCTACAATAATAGCTGCAGCATTCAACCCCGAAAATCAATTAAACAGGAAGAGAGTGTTGATAATGTCTAACCTTTTAAAACTTATCCATCTTCCTCCAAAGGCTTAGTGCAAGGTGACACCTGCACGTGACCACCATAAATCTACCGGTACCAGGGTAACATAACGTTTAAGCCACTTTAACTGTCGACGTGCATTCAAATACAACCTTTATTAAAATGACAGGGGGTGTGAATTTACCTTGCACTTTATTGAACACACGCGGTTTCACCCAGACTTCGTTTGTAAATGAACTCTAAGCTAGCTTACATTTAGGGTAGATTATTGTTTGTTTCACAGAATGTTATCCCGTTGGATTCTCTTTTAAATGCGCTCTCCTTCGGGATTCGGGATCGCCATCGCGAGTCAAGTCAGTCAGTTGCACGGCGCCTGCCGTAATGAAAACACGGAACGTTAGTACCGGACGCTCGGTTCCGGAATTTACGTTTGTTTACGAATGTTTTGGTTACTGAAAGCCCGTTGGGTTTGTTTATGCGAGGAAAGGATACGGTTTTTGTCGCGCGTTTAAATTTAGAATTTGTGTTCCGTTGAAGTACCGATTTAATTTTGGAACAATAAATGAAAATGTGAAGTGATGTCGAATTTTAAAAGCTTTGTTGGTATTGAAAAAGACGAAGTAGTGAAGAAGTTTCAAAAAGAAAAACCAATTATTAGATTTAATAAATGTGAGGACTTATTGGAACCAGTTGCCTTCTCGCGATTTTAATAGAGTGATAATTAAAATACAATAAAACAATTTGGAAATATTAAGTAAGATGTAAATAATTATGTGACAATGTGAAGAAGTGAACAATGTTCCTTGTTACTCTGTCAGCAGTTTGAATATCCTTACTTACAAATTTATCGATGCTGCATAAAGGTGGGTTTATCATATAAAATAATTTTGAAATCCTACAATTAATAATTAATTATTTGTTTGTTTGTTAATTTTAAAATATAAACAGTAGAATATTTAATACTTATAATTTTAGATACATAGATTAATAAATCAATCGAAAAAAAGTGTATTGATATAAAAAGTGGTACAGAAGAAGAAGCAATAAAAGATATAAAACAACCCCTAAAAATAAAAAAATTATTTAAAAAAATATAAAAACCGCCTTCAAAAATGTATGAAATAAAAAAATAAAAATCGAACCCTAGAGTTGAAGGCGGTCGGTTATTTTTGCTTGCTTTAGCACCACCGCCTTCAACTCTAGGGTTCGATTTTTATTTTTTTATTTCATACATTTTTGAAGGCGGTTATTATATTTTTTAAATAGTTTTTTATTTCACAGTTTTTTTAGTAATTTTTATTTGCTGTTAATGTACTCGGCGGAATCGCTCGGCCTTCGGCCTCGCGATTCCGCCTCGCTTTCCCATCCGATCTTGACCAAAAAAAAATTGGACCACCTTGGAGCTAGACTGAACCGAACACAAAAAGAATCATCGAAATCGGTTCACAATTGGGGAAGATATTGCTGAACATACATAAAAAAAAATACATGCAGCCGAACATAGCACCTCCTCCTTTTTTGAAGTCGGTTAAAAAATTTAAAGAATTGCCCCTATCACCTATAAACTTGTCGTGTAGTTTTGCTCTACAATGGATTACTCGCACGCATACCTACATAAAATTTTATTAAAGTATGTTTAAATAATGTAAATAATTTGTATTAAATATTGTGGAAAAGTTTGCATTCAAGAAATAAAATATTAAACTGAGTACAGATAATTCTACTACATGCAACGAAATACAACCAAAATTAAAGAAATCATAAAATTCGCATTCATTTAAAATTTCTTCATCTTCATTAAACATCTTCATACCTAGATAACAATTAACACCGCCCCACTTACTTTAAACAACGCCCTTATCCTCACTTAAGTCCTTTCAAATCCTTAATTAATGGCAAAAAAACCAATGAAGCCGCCGGCGTCCGACCAATATCGTATCCGCAAGATAACGCGAGTAATGGCCACCTTATCGTATACCGGCAGTAGGAGGCGGTGAGTGGACGAAATGTGCTCAAAGAGTAGCCGAAAAATGTGACCGAAATATTTAAGGTTTATGGCCAAAATGTGGCAGAGGAGTGACCGAATTTTTATTTATAGGTACATACTTTGTTGTTATTTACAGAGTATGGCCAATTACACGTTTCCCTGATAAATAATTTTTTTAATGCTTGCGTTGGGCATAAATTTATTTGCCTAAAGGTTTGTGTGGTCTGGTTTTATGTCGTAAGGTGTTTTGTGGTGTGGTGCGTTGTGTGCGTGTATGTGAGGGTGTGCGGGTGTGTGTCTGTGTGAAGGTGTGCTTATGGCCGTACTCTACTCTGCGTATATGGCTAAAAAGTGGCCGAAAAAACACGCCCGAAAATGGGATTGGAAATACAGTGGGATATAAAATTATATTTTTTTTATTTAATGTAAGTAATTTAAAAAATACAGTAAAATTCCTTCAATGAAAACTGATTTATTGAAAAAAATGGATACGAAAATGTTTTCTTGTGAAGCATCCTCCATATTATTGCTGACTGTAGTCGCCTCAAGTGCTCTTATCTCCTGGCGACGGTGGTCGGTGGCAGAAGATACAATTTATGCATGTTGGAAATTGTATCCATCCATTTATCCACAAAAAGAAAAATGTTTTTATAAAATAGATTCTTTTGGTAGGTTGATTTATTTTACAACAAATTTCCTTCCAATCAACGAACGACCGGTCGTTCGTTGATTGGAAGGAAATTTGTTGTAAAATAAATCAACCTACCAAAAGAATCTATTTTATAAAAACATTTTTCTTTTTGTGGATAAATTGATGGATAATGGGCGTAGCGTCTTCGGCTGCGTTTCTGGCGATATGACGAAATCGATAAATGATTTTTTTTTTATGGAAACTGACACGGTTAGCTACATCTATCACCTACAGCATCCGTGATGTCAGCCCATAACACCGGGGGAACTTGGTGCCACGTCAGTGCTTCCCTTCGGTCGTGCCGGCTACACTGGACTGGACGGAAAACACAAACTATTTACACAGCCGTTTTGACCGACCTTTCATTCAGTGCGGTGGTAGCAACCCGGGCGGGTTAAATCCTACCAGTGGCAACTAGTGATATAAGAAGCGAGTCATATCCCTTAGTCGCCTTTTACCTTAGTTACCTTTTATTTCATGGGAAACAAAATCAATCCAAAGTTCTGATTTTAATTTACGAACCAAAAAACGTTAAAACATACATGCATACATACCACACGCTGTATCTCGACAATCAATTTAAGCAGCGGGTGGCCGAGTGGTTTGGGCATCGGCTTCTCATGCGGGAGGTCCGAGGTTCGAATCCGGTCGGCGTGTACCAATGAGTTTTTTCTGACGAAAAAAATTACGTGCATACCTACACCCGCTGCTTCACCGTTCGGAACCGGTGTAAAACTGTAGGTCCCTTCCCTTGCCCCTTTCTAGGTGGTAGGCTCAAATTGTAGCCGACTGGGTTGGTACCACCGTACTGGATGTAAGATGGCCGCAAGCAACCTCGGTTGTGTTCTCCTCTAGTCCAGTATAGCCAGCAATCCAGGGAAGTCTCCGGTATGGCACCTACCTTCTCGGAGGTGATATTGGCTGGTTACAGCATGTGCTTTGGCCCCTCCGACTCAGCCACCCATACCTGATTACATAAAAAAAAAAATCGGGATAAGCAGAGTAATCGGTGTTGTGCTGCAAGTACTCTTGTAAATTAGAGCATAATACCGACCACCACACTTAGCAAAGCATTCGAACAAGATAACTATCAAGCAGCAAGGTAAGAATACCCACCTGCTGAAGACTCGGCGGAAGGACAGCGCCAAGGCGAGAGGTGGCTAGCCTGTCGCCCTTATGCACGGCATCTTTTCCTTATCCCTTAGTCGCCTTTTACGACGTGCACGGGGAGAGGAGCAGCGGGGCTATTCTTTTTAAGTATCGGCCTAAGTTAATGTAAGCATGGCAGCCTCGCTAGCTCAGTGGTGCGGTCGGTTTAAGGCTGACCGTGGTTCGGATTCCACGTAAAACTCTTGGTCCCTTCCCTTCTTACCTTACTAGGTGGTAGGGTTTATCCCGACCGGGTTGGTACCACCGCACTGATTGAAACGTCGGTCGAAACGGCTATGTAAATAGTTGTTTTCCGCCCAGTTCAGCGTAGCCGACGTGAAATGAAATTAAGGGAAGCACTGACATGGCACCTAGCTCACCAAAGTGTTATGGGCTGACATCGCGGATGTAGTAGGTGATGGTAGCCAACCGTGTCAGTTTCCATATAAAAAAACGTGATGGTCGCTGTTGTGCTGCAATTTAACAGAGTTCTTGCAGCACAAAACCGATTACACTGCTTACCCCGATTGTCGGGATACAGCTTGTGGTATATTTGCCACATATTGTATTGTATTTACACCATATGTATGTATTTAGAATTAATTGTGACCAATTTTTTTAGGTCTTGCTTAGATTTAATTTAGTAGGTAGGTATGTTATGTTATTGAACGTAAATTAAGGTTGAAGGCGTGCATGTAATATTAAAATAATATTAAAATAATTAAACTAGTGTGAAGCAATGTAAGCATGCTTATCTCCTCTGGTTCAACTCAACTCAACAACTCAGGTTGTATCGTTCACACGATTTTAAACACGAACATTACACTGTCATCGCGTTATATGTATATTACAATTTATTACATTAATCGCATTCAAGCTAACGTTATTCCTATACCTGTTATACGAACGAGTGAGGCGGGTGGTCGGCGCTGTCTTGGCTTGGACTCTTGATCTCAGGGTGCGAGGATCGAAATCCGCCAGACATTCACGAATTTTATACCCATACGTTTATGAGATAATGGGAAATACCTTTTTAGGTTTCCGTATCTCGTACGGAAGCCTGTTACTAAGCATACGCCGCCGTCTATCTGTCTGTCTGTCTGTCCTACTGCTGTATCTTTGGAACCGTAATAGATAGCCGGTTAAAATTTTCACAGAATATGTGTTATTTATTATTTATTATGGCGGATAAAACAACAAATAATAAAAGCTAAATATTTAAAAGTAAAAAATGAAGAGGGGAACGAGAAACGTATTTTTTTTTCAAATTTTTTTTTGTGGTGCGCAAACCTCTGTGCGCTTGTCCGACTCGCACTTGGCCGGTTTTTTTGCTCTTTTTTGGCCCTTCCTCTCCTTTCGTACCTTTTTTGGTACCTCAAAAATAGGGAAAAAAACGGAACCCTTATATGATCTTGATCACTCTTATGTCTGTCTGTCTGGCTTATTTTCACCGAATCTATACTGGACGAAAAAAAGTTTAAATTTAGTACATATTATACAGTTTGATGACCCAAACACGGACGTATAGCGGACGTATAGAAAGACCTATTTTGATTTTGGGGGACAAATTATAAATAAAAAAAATAATTCATGTGTACCATGTGACATAATATCAATGAAAAGTGCTCGTGTAAACCTAAACGAAAATCCTAAGTCTTATAAATAATGCTTCCATAGCGGAAGGGTTAAAGTTCGACGACGGAGTATCGTCATAAGGGTTTCTTTCTTACCATTTTGGTAATTAAATTAAATGAAATGAAATTAATTTTGCCATGTGCCATGCACGTCAGTGTTTCCCCTCGTGCCGGCTACACTGAACTGGACTGAAAGCGCGAACTGATTATAACGTTCCTACTTTCGACCGAACTTTCATTCAGCGGTAACAACCCGGGCGGTTTAAACTCTACTACTAAGGCCCAATTGCGCCAACACGAATTTCCCATTCCCACAGTCAACGGGTACTAGCTTAACGAGTTAAACTGGTTTATACATAGGCTGTTCCGAAAATTGTTAGTGAAATGAAAAATAGTTAGAATATGAAAAAAATTTATTTACAGCTTTTCAAAATATTTCCCTCCAATCCCTATGCACTTATGCATTCGGGTGAACCAGGTTTCAAAACATTTAAAAAACGTATCTTGCGGGAGGTCGAAAAATAACAGCCGAAATTCTTCGACGGCCTCGTCTGCAGTGTTAAATTTTCGCCCGCGAAGCATTTTTTTTACCGTGGGAAATAAAAAAAAATCGCATGGAGCTAAATCTGGGTTGTACGGAGGATGGGATAACCTTTGTACCCCCGAAGTTGTCAAATAGTCCATGTTTTTACCGGTGTGTGAGCGGGCGCGTTATCTTGGTGAAAAAGAATGCCACGGACGCCGCTCCTTGGGCGCTCGCTATTCAACTCCCCGAAAGCTTGAGGCAGACAAACTTCGCAATACCAATCTTCAGTTCAGCCTGAATCTCCCTATGTGTAATGTGTCTATTCTCCCGCAATAGCCACTCTACCCTGATGACGTTTTAATGAGTGACTGCAGTTGATGGTCGGCCGGGTCTGGGGTCATCGTTTAGGTTCTCTCGAACACGTTTAAATTCACGAACCCAATAAGTAACTGTTGCTAACGCAAGAGCAGACTCCCCAAAAGCAGCTTGCAAATTTTCGTGAGATTCCTTGAAGGTTAACCCTAGTTTATAAGCATAGAAAATCATAACACGAAAAGCTTCTCGCGAGACGTCCATTGTTGCAAATAAAATATGAGTGACGGAATCCGAACCACGGCCAGCCTCATCAGTCGGACGGTCACCTAACCGACCGCGACCAGATATGCTTAAGATCACGAACGGCGACGGCGCGGTTGATCGATCGCACCACCTAGCTACCGAGGCTGACGAATTTAACAAATTGACAAATACTTATTAAAGCTGTAATGTGAGTAAACTTTCACATTAGCCGTGCCGTCAGTGGGGCCGGTGCTTAAAAAGAATATTCCCACGGCATCTCTAACCGTGCTTGTCGTAAACGGCGACTAAGGGATAAGGACAAGATGCCGTGCTAAATGGCGACAGGGTAGCCACCTCTCACCTGGGAACAATCCTTCCACCGATATGTGCAGCGGGAGGGTTTTCGTGCTTACTTGCTGCTTGATAGTTATCTTGTCCGAATAAATTTGCTAAGCGTGGTGATCCGTGTTGTGTTGTAATTTAAAAGAGTACCTGCAGCACAACTCCGATTACTCTGCTTACCCTGATTGTCGAGATAAAGCGTGTGGTATGTATGTATGTATGTAAGTACTTTCACTTCGTTCTCTGTGCCAATGAAATGCAATGCACGTACAGAAACACACACGCGCCGCTCAGTTTTCCGAAACTGATAAATTCCGCCTCAACACATCCGAGCAAGCCGGAGCACTTGTTCCAAGCACTTATCTAGAAAGTGAATCTGTCAATACAACACTCAGAATCGCATTACAGCTAGAAATCACTTGACCAGACCAATTGCCAATCTAAATTAGTTCTTAAAACAACGGTGTTATGACCTATGTGAAAATGTTCAACTCATGCCGCCAGTCCAGCGTGTACTAATTCATTGCAAAGTCGATCTTAAAACAATGACCATAAGGGTGATCCGCAATAATAAATAGTAAGAATAAACAGAGTCGGACTAGGCAAATATCGTACTCGTTAGTGAGAACGTGCCTGCACGCTATGGGTAAACTGTGCTAGCCTTACACGCTGGGTCTACTTGAACAAGCGCACTTGAATCGGAATCAACCTGAAATAAACTAAAGAACTTGTGTTTATTATAAGCATAATTTTTCTTTTCCCATTATTTTATTTAAAAAAATATTAACAAACAAAAATGTATTTTTAACAATAAAGAAAACGAACTAAACTAAGTCACTTTTTATCTAAATATACGTTTTATTATTGAAAAGTGGTAGAATGCAATGTATTTGCTGTTCAACCTTTTACACAAAAAGATTTAATTTTGTATTTTATTTTGTTCCGTCTTGAAATATATACTTCCTTATAGTGTTACCGAAGTGGCAGATAAGAGTATATGCATGAAAAAACCGAAGTGGCAGATACGAGTATATGCATGAAAAATCACACTTTTAAATAAATTCCAAAATTGTACAATTCCAAAGTAAACGCAAATAGAAACAAATAGCGCGACTATGTAACGAAACATGCGTACTGCATTTAAAACGTCGCCGTTTGGAATTTGTAGCTTCCCTCATTTGCTGCAACAAGCAGGCATGCTCTGCAAAATCCGTTAAGATAATTATACCATTGATTGGTTTCTCTAATGAGCACGATTGCCGCAGTTTGCTTTTAAGTTTTTGCTTCGAATTCTCTGAAGTTAGATCCTGATTTATGGACTATGATTTCTGTTTGCTTTAATGAGTTGAAAATGACGGCAGATATTTCACCGCGGTTTAAAATTTGTGGGATGTTCTTGTCTGAATGCTTTCATTTCTTTTCTTGGTATTAGAAATGTTAATCGAATATTTGGGAATTTAAATTAAATAATGCTTGAAAATCTCTGTAAAATAAGCATGAAAATTTGAGCGATACGAAGAACCTAATATAACTGTTGAAGATTAAATTTAAAAAAATAGTTTCTTACTAGTATCAACCCATGTTATCTCCCCTCTTAAAAAATACATTTTTTGTCTAAAATATTATTTGAATATCGACCTGACTTATTATAATTTAAAAAAATACCTAAGGCATAAAATTTTATAGTATCATAGTTGGCGTTGTGTGTGACCAGGATGATCAAACTTTTGTTTGTTAATTACACAACAGTGCACCCCCGAGTTCAGCAAAAGGGACAAAATCTGCTTTACGATATGTCTAAATAATGAAGATGATTACCGTCTATGTTCATCAGGGTGAACTCTAGTTTTTACTATTCCTTCGAAGTTGTTTTACCTACACTCATCGCACAGAAATCGTGAGGGAAACTAATAAAAAAAAATTGTAGTAAGACCACCCGCCAGGTGGATGAGTGACGTCGCGTAATTGTGGGCGCCGCCGCGCCGCCGTCGCCGGCAGACAGTGGTTCCGTACGGACTGAAAGCCAGAAAGAGTGGAGGAAATATGGAGGCGTACGTTCTGAATTTTACTACCATACGCCTGATTTAAGAATAAAAAAATTATGTTCGTTTAGGCTTTTACCGCTATTACACATTATAGCAATGTTTTCGGCTCCAGTCGTCCAGTCAGATGTCACTGACATCTGACTGGACGACGACGTGTCGGGTGTCCTCCAGGTCGTCGCAGTACCGCGAGTCCTGAGGATGTCCCCAGAGTGTGGGACGAAACGTCGACAAATAAAAGTGAGGCGCTTTCAGTATACCTCACTGAAAAAGAATAGCTCACTGTCATAAAAAAAATCTTTTCCTTTTCTTATCCACCACACTCGCACAGTGTGAACACTCCCAAACTTGCACCAACCGATGTTTATTCATAAGTGTAATTCTGTGTAGTTATTTCTAATGTACCTAGATGGCGCGAGTGCACCGTGACACAGACAGGGCATGCTGTACCAATCGGTCTTCTATATTCTGGCCTGAAGCTGAACTAAGCTTTCCTTCTCTTTCATACGTTTGTGTACAGTATTCCGGGTACACCAAAGAATTAAAAGGTATAGAAGCGGCATAAGCAGCGAAGTATTTCCCATAAGGGCACATGGGGAACGAGCCCAAGGCCCACGGCACGATGAGGTCCCCAAAGTACGTCGTCGTTTTTACTGAAAAAGAAGAGCATTTTTTTTGCGTATTTTACTAAGAATTGCCGTTAAAATTTCTTAAATCAGAAACCCGATGATATTTCTAAATATTTTTTAAACAGTGAACAAAATATTAGTAAATCCTCGAGTAAATCTAAAAAAAAAATTTTAAATGCACAGCGTAAAATTTCTTAATGAATTCTATAAAATGTATACAAATATAATACTACTGTCCACTTTAGTATTACAGTGTCCGCCCCTACGTCTTTTCCACCTGCCAAAGGTTAGTTCGTAAAGAATGCCGCAAGGCATTAAACTCACTTTTTGTAACCCTTTTATATAATGCTGTACAATAAAGTATATTTTCATTTCATTTCATTTCAAATATTTAAATAACTTTAAAATATTCAAGTCACTAAATAAATTACATACTAATTGATTCACATTTTTTTGTTTACGTTCTAAAAGGACCCCGAATGTGGCCAAGAGTCCCTGCATGGTCTAAAACGGCCCTGCGGCATAAGCTTTATCAGCAGCAGATCATTATTCATTACTTAGCAGAAATTAGAATTATGTCTCTGTTCACACTTATGGCCTCTTGTATCTTTATCAACATGCATGGTATATACGAGCTGTGTCTTATATACAGGGTGTAAAAACGTCGAGTACATTAAATTTAGGAAATGATTATTGGGATCAAGAGTAACAAAAAAGTCAAATAACTTTTTTCTGAATTCCCTTTAAATAAAAAGTTACAGTTTTCATACAAACTAATTGATTATTTTAGTGTAAAAATGATCTAATGACAACAGGGCGGCGCGGAAGGGGAGAAGAGAGGGTGAGACATGAGCGCCTCGGACGGAGGTGTTGGCGGGAGGGCGGGGGTTAGCTTTGTAAGTGGAGGACTGGAGGTCCTCTGGAGGTTAAATTACACTAGACGAAAACATACATTTCAAAAATTCATATCTCGAAAACTAGACACTTTAGAGAAAAACTTTGTTTGCTTTTTTGTCTAGGAAAAACATGAGGATTGCGCTGGCGAAATTAATGTACTCGCCGTTTTAACACCCTGTATATGTAAGTGGTGTGAATTTATTAGGTCATGTTTGGGATGTCGTCAATATTATGCAATATGCGGCAATAGCTGTTATATCCTTTGATTTCTTTTATGTACAAAGACGCGCGCGACGCGACACGCACGAGATTCTGTGGTATGTCAACATAAGCTTATTTATATTAGGTCGTGCTGGGAGTTAGTGAAACCGGATGTTAGGCCGCCGGACGAAAATAAGCCACGATTTCGTGCTGCACTCCAACCATTGTCCACGGTAATACATTTGCCATGCAACAGCATACAAAGTTTCAGGATTTTTTATTTTATTTGTGGGAAAAAAAGATCCTTACAAATTATCTTTATTTATCACTAGCTATGTCTGAAGCTTTCAAAGTTCCGGTATCCACTAGATGGTAGGGTTTGACCCGCCCAGATTGGCACCACCGCACTGAATGAAAGGTCGGTTGAAACAGCTATGTGTAAATAGTTCGTGTTTACCGTCCAGTACAGTGGAGCCGGCACGACCGAAGGAAAGCACTGACATGTTACCTATTTCACTAAGGTGTTATGAGCTGACATCACGGATGTAGTATGGTGATGTAGCCAGCCACCCGTGTCAGTTTCCATAAAAAAATTCAATTATTCCTAATGTCATGATTAAACACGGTTTACCCGTTCTCTTGTTATGAGCGGGCAGACAGATCTTTCATTTGCGTTTTATAATGTGTAAGGATAAGGTAAGGAAAATAATGAAATGAAATGAAAATAAAGTATATTTTCATTTAATTTTATACCAATATATAAAAGGGTTATACAAGGCGAGTTTAATGCCTTGCGGCATTCTTTACCAACCAACTAACCTTAGGGATGTGGAAGCTACGTAGGGGCGGAAAATGCAGTACTAAAGAGTGGACAGTAGTATCCACAACTCCCATAGACAAATTGTACGAAGATACATACAGCCAATATACATCCTTACCTATACATAATATGTACATGAAAATACAATGTTTACTTATATATAAGAAACAACTATTACGAACAATATCCCACATTATAATGGTCAAGGGTTTGAGTTTGATCCTCGGTTTGATCGCAAAATAAGATGTCGCTAAATTGAAATCCTCAAGCGACAATTTGGTCGAAATGTGGAATCCGGTTCGGCAATAAAATCTCTGTGACAGAACGAAAACAGGGACGACGAAACGGCGCGCCGTTTCGTCGTCCCTGTCGACGCAACGGAACCGTGTTTGTGGAAACTATGTGACGATAAGTATGGCCGATCCACCTGGAAAATGTATTTTAAACAGGCTTACAAAGTTTACAGTTCCATTTCTTAGATTTTTTAAACAATTCAATATGGGTGGCTGTGTCAGAGGGTCCTGGGCACTTGCGCCGACCAGCCAATATCACCTTGTAGGAAGTGCCATACAGGAGACTTCTCTTTGGATTTACATACATACATATCACACACGCTGAATCTCGAAAATCGGGGTAAGCAGAGTAATCGGTGTTGTGCTGCAAGAACTCTGGTAAATTACAGCGCAACACCGACCACCACGTTTCACAAATTATTCGAACAAGATTCAATCGATCAAACAGCAAGTAAGGCACGAAGGCCCACCTGCTGCATGACTCGGTGGAAGTACCGTGCCAAGGTGACAGGTGGCGATCCTGTCGCCCTTTAGCACGGCATCTTGTCCTTATCCCTTATTCGCCTTTTACGACATGCATGGGGAGAGATGCAGTGGGGCTATACCGTACCGGCCCCACACGGTAGATAGGTGTAGACGCCGAGCGGAACTCGGTCGTCCAGGTACTTTACATTATATCAGTACAGGCTGACTGGTCGGCACTGACTCAAATATGCTCCCCCCAAACGTTGCTTGCTGAACGCCGTTCTACGCACGCAAAAATAGTACCGAGTCAGCACTGACTTGCCGATGAACCGACTTCAAATTACCTACCTACTCAATTTAAACCTGCCTCATTCCAGACTGCATACGTTTCGATGATCCCGCCAGGCCTACTGATATCGGAAGGCATGCAATAGGAGCGGAGCGTTGTGGTGGATCGGAATGGTTACGAGCTCGCCGATAGCTCCGAGCCGACTCCGGCGAGTGCCGTAAACTGTCAGGTGGGGGCGCTGCGGTCTCACCTAGCTGTGGAATAGACTGGAAGTGGTTTCTTGGCTGTTATTTGCGGCTCGATTCGTTTTTTTTTTTGCCTTAGTGTCGTGGGCTTAAACACATTTGAGGCACCTGAAAATAAATAAATATTCATATGGTTGGTGTTTGGCTTACCATGGTTGAAATTCGCGGTCACTGTGGCCGACGTTTCTGACTGGCGCGTGCGGTTCATCACCAGGGCGAGTGCCTGGCTGCGGTCGGGCCCGCGGTTAACAGAACACTGCCTGTCAAACGCGAGCGACTGCGAAGATTGTAGGTTACAGCTGTGGGTAGGCACCAATTCGGCTTGGGCTGCGTTCCGCACCTCCCCCGAGGAGCAGAATGTACATACTGACAGTGTCTTCTTTAATCTTTCGTTAGGCACTTGGACCCATACAATTAGTCGTAAATCTGCAAAAACATACACAACGAACATAACAGGTATTATATCGAAATAAAATCTATAAGGTGCAACCTATATCCCCTAGGTCCCTTCCCTTGCCCCTTACTAGGTGGTAGGCTCAAATTGTAGCCGACTGGGTTGGTACCACCGTACTGGATGTAAGATGGCCGCAAGCAACCTCGGTTGTGTTCTCCTGTAGTCCAGTATAGCCAGCAATCCAGGGAAGTCTCCGGTATGGCACCTACCTTCTCGGAGGTGATATTGGCTGGTTAGAGCATGTGCTTTGGCCCCTCCGACTCAGCCACCCATAGCGGATTACATAAAAAAAAAAAAAAAAAAACCTAGTAAAAACTGTCTGTACAATGTGGTTATCAGACCGAGTTACCCGTTTCAGTAAACTAGCTTTTCGCTTTAAAAATTACTCGCTTCTTTAAAATAAATTCTTTGCTCTGTGAGAGAGTTCAAGGGTCCAGTAGGTAGAGCATGGAGATGCTACTGTTCATAGATTGAAAAGACAACATTGTGGATCGGTTGTGTTTCAGTATTTAAGCTTATTACTGTTCTTTGTCTATTCTCCAATTATTTTTTTTTACCACTGCAACTTCGTAGGGATGTTGGCGCTCTAAGTGTGTTCCATCGCTTGTTCCTTGCGGCGTGTTCCGAGGAGCTGTTTGACGCTATCCCGTCTCCCGTCCGCGTCCCCTTCCCACCTCCGCTTTTCTACTGGGGTTGCGTACTAATCGGTTCTGAAGACCATTCCTCCACAAAATCTCTGGAACGCTCTCCCTGCCCACACATTTCTCCCCAAGTACAGACTCGGGTCCTTCAAGATAGGCGTGAATAGGCACCTGTCAGGCCAGCATGGCATTCGCAACCCCCGCATGCGACCGAATGTCCATGGGCTTCGAATATTTGATATGTACTGAGGTCAAATTTCGCGCTTTCCATAAAACAATATATTTCCTTGATAGGATTTTTTAAGGAAAAATACTGGTATGGTATATCCACACTTTCCAAAACAAAACGGTTTTATTCGTTCAAGCTCAGATCATTGCGAGGCCCGCGGCTCTAGTTAAATGAAATTTAGACTTTATGTTAAACTGGCCTCAGCGAGTCGGGCTTTTCTCCCGTTCTGAATAGTTCCGATACATTCTGAACGAGCTCTTCTCGAATTTGTTGCATTCTAACTAGACGAAACTCGAATTGGAAAACATTTAATTTTAGCTCGCAAACTTTAACCATTCTATTTAGTTTGTGCGTAATTATCTTGTTTAGAATCTATGGTCTATCAAATAGGCAAATTATAATAGATTACATTCAGCAATGAAGCCGAATTCTGATAATATGAATGTCCCCCCCTCCGCTATTCTTCTTTAGTTTTCAGCTCTGATTGTTCTTCAGTAGAAAATAATCCAGCGCCATCTTCTAGCCCCACCCATCTGTTTATTAGTTATAGTCTATCAAATTAATTTTATTCACGCAATGTAATTTAATTAATCCGAGTCCGAATGTCCATGGGCATCGTTCCACACCTTATGGGTGGCTCGGCGCCACATTTCACTTTCAATAAAATATCCTTAATAATTCTTCTGTACGTGTGTTTGTCACCTAACTCCTCCTAAACAGCTGGATCGATTTGGATGAAATTTTGTGTGTATTTTTGAGTGGGTCCCTGGATGGTTTGAAAATACAATTGGACCCGGTAGATGGCGTCGTGATAAGTCCACGCGGACGAAGTCGCCGGCACAGATAGTATAATATAAAACATTGAAATGTTTAGCCAAACCCCCACTAGACGTTCCCTACCGCATCATGGGCTGCATGTTAGCACACGCACATACATATACATATGTACACGACCGTAACCATAGTCCGTAACTAGCGAACCGAAACCGCTGAAACACATAAACACTTTTAACCGAAATTAACAGACGCGAAATAAAATTCCGCGGCCGCTTATCTCACCGCATTGGGCGGGCAAACAATTAAAAAGCACAGAAGAGGCCATGAACTTGTCGATAAAAAAAATCGTTTTGTGGAAAGTCCGCAAGCAGCGAACTGAACACTAGAAGGAACAAACCTGCACGATTCTCTAAATCGTTCTTGTGCCGCACTGCAAAGGTGTGGAACGGGCTGCCAGGGAATATCTTTCCCCACTCCTACAATCCACGGATCTTCAAATCGCGGATTAATAGCCTTTCCCCAGCAACATTAGTCCACCTCCAAGCCGGACTGGCACCTCCTCGGCGGTGAAATTGGCTGCGCCTGAGGCTTTGACCTCGTGCACAGCCACCCAGTTCGGAAGCAATAAAGAAAAAAAGAAAAAAAACATGATGAAACATGTTACCTGCCGGTAAATAAGTGTGCGTGCCTTCACAACCAAATTGTCAAAACGAATACATTCAAACGATCGCATTATAAACCGTTTCATGCTATGAATGCGCAAACGCTCCTGACTCGAATATTTACGGACAAAAGACGATAAGATGAGCCGTAAAACACAAGCATGAGTCATTGTCATGGCAGTCAACTCAGCGTAAACATAAGCTCATTTGGTCGGTGACCTGTTTTTTCGGAAGTGATGTTCAAACGCTCATCTACATAGCTATCATCTATCATTTGTCATACCTTGTTTGCTCGCGTATGTTCTGTCTGCTGCAAATGGTGTGCATGCAGACCTAACGTTGGTAAAAAGGTGAAAGGGACACGACAAAAGGTAACCGCTGACATGGCACCTAACTCCGACAGGAAACAGGCTAACATCACTGATGTAGCAGGTGATGCGGTCAACCATGTGAGGTCGAGTGCGAATATTACTCACGCACGGAGGATTCCGTAGATCCGATATACCGTACGTGAGGTTGTCTGCAATACAAAGTACCTGTGGTGCCATCTATTATTTAGTAGCTTGAATATGTAATAATCTATTCTTAGCTCGTTTCTTGAATGAGGATCCCCTTAATTTTTTACTTTTGCTTTTTTTAAATATTTGTTGACATATCCGCCATAATGACCCATATTGTGTGAAAATTTCAACCGGCTACCTATTAAGTTTCAAAAGATACAGCCCTCGGACTGATGGATGGACAGACAGACGGCGTGGCTTCCGTATGGATACGGAACGCTAAAATTTATTGAATGTATGGGGACGTCATTTCTAGGGTATGAATTTCTTTGGGCGACGGCGGGCTTGGGCGGACCGCAGTGGGCGGGACTGCAGAGGGAAATGCAATGCAAAGGCTGAATAATGCCCACTGCGAGATAATAAATACTGACCAGTTGAATTTTTATTTAATGGCGACTATAACAAACATAAGTAATATTGCTATTATGATGTGTCGTTGGATGTAGTTAATTTTTGATATAATATTTAGGTATAGCTTTGTGGTGAGTCATAGCGTAGATTGGATGAGTGCCAAACCTACCTATCTAAAATGTACTTAACGGCGGATATGCCAACAAATAATAAAATAGTAAAAATGAATTACGGGTCCCCATACAAGAAACGTGCTTAGAATCTATTAGTACTTATTCACGCTACTAAATAATAGATGGCGCCACAGGTAGTTTGCATCGCAGTAGACAGAAGATAGACGCATATGATTTTTAGGGTTCCGTATCCAGTACGGGACCCTATTACTAAGCCTACGCCGTCTGTCTGTCGGTCCGTCCGTCTGTCTCTCCGTCCGTCCGTCTGTCCTGGCAGGGCTGTATCTCTTGAACCGTAGTGGTAGACCGTTGAAATTTTCACAGAATATGTGTTATTATGGCCGATATAACAACAAATAATAAAAATAAAAAAAAGTAAAAAATTCACGTGGGTTCCCATAGATGAAACCAAAAAGTGTATGCGCGCGCGCCATCTTTTTTTTTTTTTTTATGTAAACCAGCATCGGTGGCTGTGCCGAGGGACCAATGGTGCAGTCGACAGAGCCAAAATCACCTCTCCTCGCGAAACCACGCTCAGTTAGGTGCCATGCCAGCAGATTTGCGGACTAATACGACGGACTAATAAGCCCGTTAATACGACGCTTGAAGACACCCAGGTTAAAGGATTCAGGAAATACACTCGCTGGAAGACAGTTCCACACCCTAGCGGTGCGACAAAGAAACGATTTAGAGAACCTACCGAATAGATTATGAAGCATTTTAACTAATCATGACATTTAACTAATATGACGCATTTCATAACACGCCAACTAGATGGCGTGAGTGACGCTAGCCATGACATGGCGATACGGAACCCTCGGTGCGCGAGTTCGACTCGCACTTGGCCTGTTTTTTGACATAGGTATGATATAGCGGATCTACGAAACCCTACGTGGATGAGTAAAACTCACACTTGACCAATTTTTTTTTCTACTAGGTACCCTAAAAAATCTCATTTCCACACTCCACAGGCGCCTGTATAGACGTACACGAAGCATATCCCTCTCCAGGGATCTCTGAGGGATATTCCAGTGAAACCTGAAAATAGAAAGGGACGATTGTATTAAGATAACCCGCTTACTTCAAAGGCTTATTATGTTTACACGTTTTGCTTGCGTCGTAAAAATATGTCAGTCGACCGCTAGAGGGCTTGAGCTGCGGTGATAAATTTATGGGGGAGCGTTTGCATAATATACCTTTCGTAGGCATTTTCACAGTGTAGACGTTGTGACGGAAAAGTGTGTATATTCCCGATTATATGTTTGATTTTAAATTTTTTGTTTCATTAGAGCAATGAGTTCAACCATATAGTCTCAGTAGTTCAACCCATAAAATAATTTATACCTAGTTGAACTACTGGGACAAAAAAGTATCACTAGTTCAACGGTTGAACTAATCGGGTGTACTAGTGAGACTGACCCTATGGGTTAGGTAAACCAGGTTGATATACATACATACATGCATAACGTCACGCCTGTTTCCCGGTAGGGTAGGCAGAGACAACGGATCTCCACCTGCCACGATCCTGACACACGTCTGCTGCCTCTTCCACTCTCATAATGTTCTTCATTACATGCTCGTCGGGTACAACGCACTTGACCCTTTTTAAACCTGAATTGATAATGAAACATTACGTTTCAAATGTAACTTAAAACTTAAATTTTTTGAAGCTCTACTAAGGTATAATTATTTTGTACACAGGATTAGCCGAAAGTAATTATATTCTGCAATAAATTTATCCTTGAAAAGTGTAATACCGTAAATCATAAAAAATATTGTATTATTTTTTATTGAAAGCGCGACATGTGGCGCCTATCCCATAAGGTGTCTAACGACGCCCATGGAGAGTCGATCGAATGTGGGGTTGCAAATGCCATGCCGGCCTGACAGGTTCGACCGTTGGAGGCTGACCGTGGTTCGGATTCCACGTAAAACTGTAGTTTCCTTTCCCATTTTACCTTACTAGGTGGCAGGGTTTATCCCGCCCTCGTTGGTACCACTGCACTTAATGAATGAAACGTCGCGTGTCGGTCGAAACGGCTATGTAAAATAGTTAGTGTTTTCCGTCCAGTTCAGTGTAGCCGACATGAAATGAAGGGAAGCAATGACATGGCACCTAGTTCACCCGGTCTTATGGGCGGACATCACGGATGTTGTAAGTGATCAAAGCGCGTCAAAAAACAGGTGTCTATTCATACCCCTCTCGAAGGACCCGAGACCCTGTACTTCGTGGTAAATATATTGCTAGAAAAAATTAGGAATATTATTTTTATTATTAAATATAATCGAGAATATAATGACCTAGGTACCATTCTCAATAATACTAAACATTTAATTAATCGTTTTGATCCCCTAAAAACCAGTTTCAATGAAATATGCGAATCTGTAATTTCAAAGATATAGTATTTTTAATCAAGATCAAAAATATAAAAAAATATGAGACTGCTATAAAAATATTAAATATTATTTACACTTTAACACAAAATCAAGTGTCTCGAACGTCGCGTAGCTAAAAATACCCGAATGCACCCACACGCGGCGGCGGCGGCCGCGCGCCTTGTATACATTCGTGGGCGAGAAGTAAATAGTGAAATAACTGCAGTGCGGTGCACAGGATGTAGGTGAATGCACTTGCAGCCAGATGCAGTGCGTCGCGCGGCCGCCAGAGGGAATCTATTTTAGATAACTGAAGGAGGAACATGCTGAAGGAACATTACGTAGATGTGTATAGACTCTAAGTCTAACGTATGTACATAGGCTGTTCCGAAAATTGTTAGTGAAATGAAAAATAGTTAGAATATGAAAAAAAATTATTTACAGCTTTTCAAAATATTTCCCTCCAATCCCTATGCACTTATGCATTCGGGTGAACCAGGTTTCAAAACATTTAAATAACGTGTCTTGCGGGAGGTCGAAAAATAAACGCCGAAATTCTTCGACGGCCTCGTCTGCAGTGTTGAATTTTCGCCCGCGACTCATTTTTTTTACCGTGGGAAATAAAAAAAAAATTCATGGAGCTAAATCTGGGCTGTACGGAGGATGGGATAACCTTTGTACCCCCGAAGTTGTCAAATAGTCCATGTTTCTATCGGTGTGTGAGCGGGCGCGTTATCTTGGTGAAAAAGCATGCCACGGACGCCGCTCCTTGGGCGCTCGCTATTCAACTTCCCGAAAGCTTGAGGCAGACAAACTTCGCACAAACCAATCTTCAGTTCAGCCTGAATCTCCCGATGTGTAATGTGTCTATTCTCCCGCAATAGCCACTCTACCCTGATGACGTTTTCATGAGTGACTGCAGTTGATGGTCGGTCGGGTCTGGGGTCATCGTTTAGTTTCTCTCGACCACGTTTAAATTCACGAAACCAATAAGTAACTGTTGGTAACGCAGGAGCAGACTGCCCAAAAGCAGCTTGCAAATTTTCGTGACATTCCTTGAAGGTTAACCCTAGTTTACAAGCATAGAAAATCATAACACGAAAAGCTTTTCTCATTGTTGCAAATAAAATATGAGTGACGGATAACCGTTAAAAATATTTAAAAAAAGAACTACACATAGGTGGCCAATAATTTTCATCAAGGAGATTTGTATTTAAATTAGCCGCCAAATCAAAATAATTTCAGGAAAAATAAAATTGTATTTATTCTGTGGCTAACAATTTTCGGAACAGCCCACGTACTGTAGCTAGCTACGCTACGCTACGCCGTGTTCTCCGCATCATTTGTGTGGAGAAACGGAGCAGCGCCTCTAGTGATAGATTTGCGAACTTCGTTTCTCCATACAAAATGATGCGGAGAACACGGCGGCGCGGCGTAGCTTAGCGTAGTAGGTTAAATCTCGTGATCAGGGTACTGAAACTGGCAAGCTAACGATGCTTTTTACGAAACCCCTTACGAAAAAAGAGGGGTGTTTAAGAAGTTTAACGCGTGTGAAGTTTAATGTGAGGGTGGGTGTCTGTCTGTGGCATCGTAGCTCCCAAACGGATGGACCAATTTGAATGCGGTTTTTTTTATTAGAAATCTGGTTTAATCAGGATGGTTGTTAGCTAAGTTGGTAATGAAGTAATCAAGTAATTAAGTAATCAAAGAATTAATTATCTACAAAAGTGGGCGGATTTGCATGCGGTTTTTTTTAAAAGCTTGATATAAAAGTTTACTTAGAAATTAAAAAAACAGAATAGATAGACGGATATGGTTTTTTGACAGTGGGAGTAAAACTCGCGTTTGACCGATTTATTGTTTTCAGGTTTCCGTATACGCACGGGAAGCCTATTACTAAGCCTACGCCGTCCGTCTGTCTGTCTGTCTGACCTCTAAAGGGCTTTGAACCGTAATAGTTAACCGGTTGAAATTATCACTGAATATGTGTTATTATGGCGGATGTACTAACAAATAATAAAAAATAAAAAAACTAAACAATTAAAATTAATGGGTCCGTCCCCAATACAAGAAACGTGTTTCTTTCAACGTTTTTCTTTGCTTTGTTTAATTGTTCTATCGTAAAAACGATAATACATACATATACAATTGTCATACTTGTGATTATAGTGCAAACTCGTATAACAAAAAAAAAAAAAGTTTAACAACAAATATTAAAAACCGGTCAATTACGTGGCGGTACGAAAATTTCGGTGCGCGAGTCGCACTTGGGCGGTTTTTGCGGTTTCAAGTAAAACCTACTAAAATTGTTGATTTAGAGTTTGTCTTTGTCATTTATTCTATACACGAAAAGATAGAGTACGCGGCAGTAATAATTTAATGCACATCGGGCTTTAGAAAGTGACAATCCGGTTGTAGAGCGTCGTCCTTGTCGCACAGAGACGTGCGAGTTCGCGCGACAGGGACAACGCTCTACAACCGGATTGTCTCTTTCTAAAGCCCGATGTGCATTATGTATATACTGCCTCGTACTGTACATTCGTATTATTACTAAAACTATATCCAAAAATGTAAATAGTTCCTCAACCGGTACGCCTAGGCGTACACGTGGATCCGTATCAATCAAGCAACCGTCATCAAAAATAACAAAATGGAATCATAAAAAACTATGTCAAATAATGTACCCACACGAAGTTGAGAAAGATCTCATATTTCTCCGTCGTCAGACCCTTTTACACTCATCGGATCCGACTAAGGGGCGATTACCTCCCGACAACTGTGTGAGAAGTGTCATTTTAACCGACAGACAGGTGATAGCTTAGACTTAACTGGAGGTCGTAATATCGGTCGTAAATCTTGCGTCCGAACCGAACTTCATATCGTCTATGTAACTTTTGAAGGAAGGGCTATTTGTTTATTATTAGCAGTTTGTTTTGTATAGAACGAAATAAAATCTTATTATCAAAACATTATTATTTATCTATATCTATATTATATCTTATCTATTCTGTTCTCAGTCTGTATCTTCTGTTCTCTACCTATTATAAAGTCCAACGTATGCCGTCGTGCGTAAGTCAAGAACCACTCAACGTATTTACTTACGGTTTTTACCTAATACGACATATTTCCGCAAGGCTAGCCTATATAGCATTATACCAATATTCGCCTATAATCTGGCGGAGATGTCACATTCATTACATAAACAAAAACCACAAACGAATAGATTAAGCCATTCTTGAGTTGTAAGCTACATACATACATGCATACACACAGTCAGGCGGCAGAAGTTGGATCTTATAGCTTAAAGGGATAGATGTATCCTCTCATGCAAAAGACGACTTATTTCCGAATGTTGTATCTTGTATGTATATTCTCAAACTTGTTTAAACCTTCTTAGCATTGTTACTATGGTTTGAGGCTTCCTCGCGGTGTTTTCCTTCATTAAAGCAAAACATTGATGATGTAGGAAGAGCATCGTAAAGTGCGTGAGGCTTGTTGTCTCCTCCGCTATGTTAATAGAAACAGTTATATTTTTCTCACACAGTGTTTGTATCCACAACAACTTGCTAACTTTCGAAACGGATGGCGCGTCCGAATGTCATCCGACAAAATAAAATCGGTTCGGACAGATTTGGACTGTGTTAAAGCGTCATTATAACCGCTTGTAATCCTAGACAGCTGTCAAGTCGCTGTGTGCGCTATGCGTCATGGCGGAACCACACTTCGTTATTCGTTATTTGTTATTCGCCTTATTTGCCCGCATAAGACGAAGTGTGGAGGGCTCATTCGTCTACATTTGCGTTATTCGCCCGCATAGCACGAATAAACGAATAGCGAATACGCGTATCCGTCCACTTGTCGGTTTTTTGGCACACATCAAAGGACACGAATAAGCCGAATATGTGCGTCGCCTGCCCACACTTCGTTCACTCATTCGCGCTCGTTCGCTCGCTCATTTTTTTTGTATGTATTCGATCTTTTACTAACTTTGTACTTATACAACAGGTATTGGTAAGCTGCATTTAGGTAAAAATAAGCTGCTGCCGCTGTCAACACGTCCATCTTGTGTTTTGCGTGTGGACTAATGATTTTACGCAAACAACACACATATTTGGCATGTTTGGCATACTGGCACGAAGTGTGGATAGCATGTTCGTTGCTCGCTCACATAGCAAATATTTGGGCGAATACGAGGGCGAATACGGCATAGCCGCATAACAAATAACGAATAACGAAGTGTGGTTCCGCCATCAGACAGACTGGCCGAAGTGCGACGCCTCCAGCGCAGCGCCCCCACCGCGCCGCCGCGGCTCGCCCGTGCCATACGCTGTCTTCAGTTGACACTAGATGGCGCGGTGTTGGATTAACCAAGCGTAGGTAGGGTTAAATTTCCTTTGAAGAAATCCAATGGCGGATGTTTTTGTATGTAGTTCAAGAAAGTTTTTAGTGGTTTATATTGATGGAAATCATATATTTTTATATTTAAGGAATCAAATTACCCGTACACTAAATGCGGGACAGTTTTATTTAATTTTAGCTATTTAGTTTGTAATTAGCAATGTACAATAAATAAACAATGTACAATTGAGTGACTGTAATCTAGGTTGAACTCTCAGACACAAACAATCAATTTCAACCCCGTGGTAGGTATGTACCACAGAGCATGAAATGCGCGCGCCCGCCCCTACTAGAGGCGCCGTGAGCGCGATTTCTCTGCAACGGCGTTGAAGCCTGTGGGCGTGGCCTATGACTAACATATGTGTGTTGTGCGTGTGCTTGTTTTGTGCGTTTGCCTAACTTGCTCCTCTTTGTGTGTAGTGTCGATACTAGCACACAAACACACATACGAAGCGCTAGCAGCTCAGCGTACGGTTATTGGGTTTCAAATATCATCGCTTAGGGCGCCTCTAGTAGGGGGCGCCCGCGGTAGGTATTTGATGCTCTGTGGTATGTACGTACAGGTGGTAGGTACAAAACCCGTTGGGGACGGACTTCACTGCGTAACAAGTTTTCTTTAAAGTTATTGTTACATTATAATGAGAAAAACATATAAGCTATAGAACGCAAAGATTAAAAAGTAACTTAAATGAATGAGTTGAGAAGTTCAGAAAAAACGTATACCGTTTACGATTTATTGCAACCTGTCAATTATAATCTCATACTCAGTTCAGTAAATACTGTCTGTGCCATTGAAGTATTCAAGTGGCGCTGTTGTCGCAGCTAAAACGCAGAAAGTTATGGAAGATCAAATTCCCTAAAATCATAGAAGGTACAAGATTCCTATCAGGTTAGTTAAGGCTGCTTGAAGAGCCTTAATAAGATCGATCTAATGACTAGGACAAATGAACGAAATGTGAGGAAATGTGATAATAGATTTTTTGAAAAAAAAAAAAACCTGACTCATTGAATGTGAGTGGAAGAGACGGAAAGTGTCGTCCTAGCACATGTACTAGACCATATCCGGCATATTTATTAAACTTAACAGCAACACGAACATACACACAAAAGAAAAAAGTCGGCAAGTGCGAGTTGGGCTCGCGCACCGAGGGTTCCGTGTCATCAACATCACTCAATATATTTGTATTATGTAGGTATGTACAAAAACAATTGTTTTGGAAAATCACGAACGCCTAAATAAACACTACAGCAATGGTTTGACTGTGCGGCATTCGTGAAGTTATACAAAAATATATTTCTTATATTATGACTATGACATAACGACATAATATCTAAAATTTTCGGATTTTTTCTGTACTTGTGATGTGAGACCATGCTTCTTGCCAAATTTCATTACTCCAGGTCAAAGTAAGTACCCTATAGGTTTTGATTTCATTTGAATGAGTTTGCAAGTATTAAAATTAGCCATAAATAGCCGTATGTTTTGATTATATTGATTTAGAAGCTTTCATTTTATATAACTCGAAGGGATCGCAGACGTTAGTATTCCATATTAATAATTAATATCAAATTGAAATTATTTCAATTTGATATCTTGACTCGTTACTGAGAAAAAGGGTCTTGACTTGACACACAAAACAATCAAATTTTTTTTAATATCATAACTACAAGTTTACAATTTTAGGATTTTTTCCTTTACGTGTGCTATGAGACCTTGCTTATTACCAAATTTTATGATTCTAGGTTGACGGGAAATACCCTATAGGTTTTGATTTGTTTGGAGTGAGTTTGCGAGTATGAAATCTGAAATAGATGGCCGTATCTTTTGATTGCGTGGATTTAGAAGCTTGCATTTTCTATACCGTAAAGAGATCGTAGCTCTTAGTATTTCGTATTAATTTTCAATTTGTTATCTTGATCCGTTCCTGAGAAAGGGGGTCCTTGACATACAAAATAATTTTTTTTTTTTTAATGTCAATAACTATAATTTTACAATTTTCGGATTTTTTCCTTTACTTGTGCTGTAAGACCTTGCTTCTCACCAAATTTTATGATTCTATGTTAACGGGAAATACCCTATAGGTTTTGATTTGTTTTGAGTGAGTTTGCGAGCATGAAATCTGACATAGATGGCCGTATCTTTTGATTGCGTTGATTTAGAAGCTTTGGTATTCTACACCTTAAAGAGACCGTAGATCTTAGTATTTCGTATTAATTTCAATTTGTTATCTTGATCCGTTCCTGAGAAATAGGGACCTTGACATAGAAAACAAACAAACAATTTTTTTAATGTCAATAACTATAATTTTACAATTTTCGGATTTTTTCCTTTACTTGTGCTGTAAGACCTTGCTTCTCACCAAATTTTATGATTCTATGTTAACGGGAAATACCCTATAGGTTTTGATTTGTTTTGAGTGAGTTTGCGAGCATGAAATCTGACATAGATGGCCGTATCTTTTGATTGCGTTGATTTAGAAGCTTTGGTATTCTACACCTTAAAGAGACCGTAGATCTTAGTATTTCGTATTAATTTCAATTTGTTATCTTGATCCGTTCCTGAGAAATAGGGACCTTGACATAGAAAACAAACAAACAATTTTTTTAATGTCACATAACTATAAATTTACAATTTTAGATTTTTTCCTTTACTTGTGCTGTGAGACCTTGCTTCTTACCAAATTTCATGATTCTAGGTTAACGGGAAGTACTCTATAGGTTTTGATTTGATTTGCCGGTAGCAAAATATGTGACTTAAATGGGCGTATCTAGTGATTCCGTTGACCTAGAAGCTTGCATTTTCTACACCTCAAAGGTTTCGTAGACCTTAGTATTTGATATTAATTTCAACTTGATACGTCTACCCGTTCCTGAGAAAAAAGGTCTTGACAGACAGACAGACAGACGGACAACAAAGTGATCCTATAAGGGTTCCGTTTTTTCCTCCTTGGGTAGGAGGAAAAAACGGACTTCCTTGGGTGGGTTTGAGGTACGGAACCCTAATAAAGAGCCAATAATAAAGTCTCACGATTTACAAAGTAGAATATATAGATATATACGACCTGCTAAATAAACAAAAGAAGAAGAATTAAAAATAAAACAAACATGACTAAAAATAAACAACTAAGATAAAGAAATGATTAAACATTTAATATTCAGTACAAATAGTTATTTTAAATTTATTTTGAGCATTAAATAATCCTTGAGGACGTACATATGCTCAAAAAAAGGGTCAAGTGCCCGAAGTACCCGTAAACGATGAGCATGTATGAAGAACATTATGAGAGCGGAAGAGGCGGCAGACGTTTGTTAGGAGGAATCGTGTAACGTGGAGATCTGTTGTCTCTGCCTACCTCATTGGGAAATACAGCGCATTAGACGACCTCGTTACAGTAATTTTTTGTCTATTGGCACTCGTAGGGATGACACGATCGACGGCGCAACGGCTTTCCACACAATAAGCTAAAATGGGATTGTTGCATCGCTTTTAGACAAACTATTGTGTAATGCAAAAGATTCGATACGAGATATTTGGGTTGGTTTCTCATATCGGTTATGTTATGAGTTTATGACGTACGGGTGTGAAAATTGGACTCTGACGGTGGCTGTTGTCCAAAGGTTGACAGTTGCCCAGCGAGCAATGGAGCGAGCCATGCTGGGAATATCACTACGTGATAATGTAACGTGATTATGTTCGTAATGAGGCAATCCCCCGGCGCACAAAGCAGTCGATATTGAATACTGGATGGCTAAGCTCAAGTGGCAGTGGGCTGGGCAAGTTAGCCGAAGATACGACGTTCGTTGGATTAACCTTGTCCTACACTGGCGGCCGTGAACAGGAAAACGCAGTGTGTGAAGACCATCCGACAGGTGGGACAACAACATCAAGGACCTACGTCAGCGGAAAGCAGTGGTTCCGTACCGCTGAGCCGTACCGCCGGGAGGACTGGAGGAAAATTGGAGATGCGTATGTCCAGCATTGGACGCATACACGCTGACTGACTGACTCATATAAACTGACTGGTATTTAATAGTATAAATGTTTTCAATAAGCTACGAAAAGAGTTACGACAGAACAATGGGGACATAAACAAATTAAAATTACAGCTGAATACCTGGCCAAGGAAAAATATTATATGATTTAAATTATTTCAATATTATTTCATAGTTTCAAATTATTCTTATGGGAATTTAATTTATTTATTATTTAAGAATTTTTCTGTTTAATGACGATGCCTCAAGATCACGATTTTAATTGTTTGATAATGTGTGCTAATAAATGGATTTGAATTGATTTGATTTGATAATTTATTCTGGCCCCAAGATAAATAATCGTTCTCTCTCCAGAAGACGCCGCGTGCAAAAATTGTTCCATCTTTTCTCGGCGTACATCTTCAAAGGCACAGATGCTTTAGCATCGCGTGATGGTACGGCAGCGGTGGGCAGTTAGCGATTATCTCACAAATGAACCCAGGATGCTCACGAAGCGATCGAGTAACCACAGGGTGTGGGCTGTAGCGGCGGTAAATGCTTCTCGGTCGGCATCTCCTCCTGGCAGAATGGGATGTTACCTATCGAACGGATGCTTAGAAGATGCTTAGATGATTTGTTATGTGTTTCGTTTTGAGATTACTTAATCTAGCTTAGTGTAATACCTGAACTAAAACATCACGGATGAATTGAATGAATAGAATGGAAGTGAATAGGATAAAATAGAACTGATTACAGTGGAATGATATTTAACTGAATGGAATCTCTTTACTTCACATATGTATTTTAAGATTTTTTTAAAGAGAACCGACATGGGTGCCTGTGCCCAACGGTCAGTCGAATGGAGACATTCAGTCACAGCCAATAACACCACTCCTCGTGAAATCACGTTCAGTAAGGCGCCATGCCAGCTATGAGCCGGACAAAATAGGTCGCCCGTTTTTTTTTATGGAAGATATTTTTATACAGTTATACGAAACTGTAAAATTCAAACTAAACTTTTGGTTTTTGTTACAGGTCAGTTCATCACATTTTAAGCGGTTGGAAGTCGGGTTTAAGCGTAAGTACGTCTACATTTAGTCACAGAACGTTTATGCTGGTGCCTCGGCTGGTGCATTCTCAACGAACTTTCGCTGAAAATGCAGATAGCAACATGTGCTTTCAATTCTCCTGTAATACCACAGGGACCACAGAGCATCGAACAGCGCGCCCCCTTGTGATAAAAACCATAAAACCACCGACACGGCAGTGTTGCCAAATTGGCTCTTTTAGAGCCGTCGAAAGCCGTAGAATCTGAGCCGTCGCGCGTCGGTTTAATACATATACTATAATTATTAATCAGGGTAAGCAGAGTAACCGGTGTTGTGCTGAAAGAAGTACATCACACCACAACACCGACCACCACGATTAGCAAATTATTTGGACAAAATAACTATCATGACGTTAAAGGATCGTGCCAAGGTGAGACGTGGTTAGCCTGTCGCCCTTTAGCGCGGCATCTCGTCCTTATCCCTTAGTCGCCTTTAACGACATGCACGGGGAGAGATACAGTGGTGCTATTATTTTTAAGTACCGGTCCCACGCGGTATATTTTCGAACAAAGGCTCTTTTGGTAAAGGAGGAGTTGGCAACACTGACCGAAAGCGGTCGAGTGACAGTTTGACTTTTCTCATCCCTTCACCGGGAGGGAAGGGAACATCAAAAGGGAGTTAAATGGTTTTCTATTCGTTTGGTTGCCACTATTTAAAAAGAGAACAAGAAGAAGAGTTAAATGGTCATCGACTCCCATTTAACTTTAAATACAATAAGTTTGTACTAATTGACACTCGGCAATGGTGCGATCTTTGTCGCACCGCTGGAGTGTGGAACTGTCTTCCAGCGAGTGTATTTCCTGAATCCTTTAATCTGGGTGTCTTCAAGCGTCGTATTAACGGGCTAGACAGCATATAGCAACAGTCCGCAAATCTGCTGGCATGGCACCTAACTGAGCGTAAGTTCGCGAGGAGAGGTGATTTCGGCTCTGTCGACTGCACCATTGGTCTCTCGGCACAGCCACCCATACTGGTGAACTAACAAAATCTGGTAAATAAAAAAACTATATTTAGCGTCTAAATTCGTGTTTGTGCAAGTGGCCCTAACGATGGTTATAGGATATTTAGCCAAGAAGCAAAGTTTAATCCTTTTCAAACATAGAAAAGGGTTAAGGCACTTTCGCGGGGTGTCGCATAAGTTATTTTTAAACTGGCACAAGCAGATTGCCGCCCCGCCCCGCAAGGTAGCCCGGTCGGATGGTTCAATGCGAATGCCAGTCAGCGGTTTACAAGTTCAAATTAATTCATAGGCACGCTTCTAGACAGGGCTAGCGCCGCCGCCGCGGCGCCGCCGGCCGGTTACATAGCTGTAATGTGGTGTGACTATACGTATTTAATATCATACATACGTAAAGCGATTTTTCATAGATTTTTATAAACCAGCTTTCTAAAAAAATAAACAGCATTCAAATCGGTCCCACCGTTAGATGTAATTTTTTGATTAATTTAAAATTACTTGATTATTAACATAGCCACAGATTACTTAATAATTACTTCGTAACAGATAAATCACTCCATAGAAAATGTTCCTACCTTCGGGCTTTAAATGATGTACCTTAACGATCGAGTGTAAAGTGGTTATTGCTATGCAGCTGCGCACAGTTGCGTGGGCGAGCGTCTATGTATACTTCGCGCGGCTGACGAATTCCACTGAAATAGACCGCCGGCGAGGTAGTTAGCGCGCGCAAGTACATAGAGTGCGTGAGGCCCTCGGTGAGCCCTGACATAGCTAAGAACCATCCCGGTGCGGTGAAACCAGCTTTCAAATCCGCATAAAAATTGATCCATCGGTTTGGGAGCTACGATGCCACAAACACACAGAACCACACACAGACAGACAGACAGACAGACATTAGTCGTCAAACTTATAACATCCCTCCTTTTACGTTCGGGTTTATAAATAATTATTTAGATAGATAGAAAATACTTATGGGGCCGGCACTTAAAAATAATAGCCCCACAGCATCTCTCCCCGTGCATGTCGTAAAAGGCGACTAAAGGATAAGGACATGGTGCCACGCTAAAGGGCGACAGGATAGCCACCCCTCACCTTGGCGCGGTCCTTCGAGCGAGTCATGCAGCAGGTGGGTCTTCGTGTCTTACTTGCTGCTTGACGTAAGTGCCGTGCCAGAGCTTTCCTTCGGTCGGCTACACTGAACTGGATAGAAAAGCACGTACAATTTTTCATAGGTGTTTCGACCGCCCTCTCATTTACTGTGACGGTATCAATCCGAACGGGTTAAGCCCTATAATATAGTGAGATAAGGAAAGGGACCTACAGTTTTACGTGGAATCCGAACCATGGTCAGGCTCAAGAGTCGAACGGTCATTCATCCAATGAGGCGAGTTTTTGTTGTTGCATTGTGTAATATTCAATACCTATAGGCGGTGAGTTTGTTGTGCAGACTGTGAGCGAATAAGCCAGGGGTGGCAAACCGGCGGTGGTGATAAGACAACCCTCGTATTTATTCAAACACTCTCTTCGCCGCACCGCCAGTTGGGCACCCCTGTCTGCCGCGCAGTCGTGTTAAACCAATAAGAATAAATACCGCATGAGTTGCCGAGTGACAATTTTGCAGTCATTAAATTTACTGGAACTCGTTTTGAAATTACGCTTTAGTGAACAGGACAGAAAAGGATTTCATCAGCTCACCTATACTAATGGGAGACCTAAGTATTTGCTTAAAACATATCAGAATTTGAAATAAATATCTGAAAATATTTGAGCGTTGAACCTACGATACGAGTATATATACTCATAAACTTGAAATGAAAATATACTTTATTGCACAATAAAAAGTGACAAAAGCATTCTCTACCAGATGTGCCTGGGATTGTAGGTAAGATAGATGGTGTTTGACGCTTCCGTCCGTCTGTCTGTCTGTGCGACTGTGTGTCTGTGGCATCGTAGCTTCCAAACGGATGGGTCTTTTTGGATGCGGGTTTTTTTTATTAGAAAGCTGGTTTAACCGGGATGTTTCTAAGCTATCTGGTAATCAATTATATTAGTAATCAAGTAATAAAGTAATTATGAAGTAATAAAAAAATTACGTCACACGGATGGACCGATTTGGATGCGGTTTTTTTAATTAGAAAGCCGGTTTCACCGGGATGTTTCTAAGCTATCTGGTAATCAATTGTATTAGAAATTAAGTAAATAAAGTAATTATAAAGTAGTAATAAAATTACGTCGCACGGATGAACCGATTTGGATGCGGTTTTTTTAATTAGAAAGCCGGTTTCACCGGGATGTTTCTAAGCTATCTGGTAATCAATTGTATTAGTAATTAAGTAAATAAAGTAATTATAAAGTAGTAATAAAATTACGTCGCACGGATGAAGCGATTTGGATGCGGTTTTTTTTTAAGGCATTATGAAATGCTTTGTAGTAGCCGTAGCGGAGGTGTGTAAGGAAGGACACCGATCCGTTGTCTCTGCTCTGCCCACTCCATTGGGAAACAGGCGTGATGTAAAAGTTGGCTTTTTGTCATAGGTATTTTTTTATGTAACCCGGTATGGGTGGCTGAGTTAGAGGGGCTAAAGCGCATGCTCCGACCAACCAATATCACCTCCGAGAAGTTAGGTGCCATACCGGAGACTTCCCGGGATTGCTGGCTATACTGGACTAGAGAAGAACACAACCGAGGCTGCTATGCGGCCATCTTACATCCAGTACGGTGGTACCAACCCAGTCGGCTACAATTTGAGCCTACCACCTAGTAAGGGGCAAGGGAAGGGACCTACAGTTTTACACCGGTTCCGAACGGTGAAGCAGCAGGTGTAGGTATGCACGTAAATTTTTTCGTCAGAAAAAACTCATTGGTACACGCCGACGGGATTCGAACCGCGGACCTCTCGCATGAGAAGCCGATGCCCACACTACTCGGCACCCGCCGCTTATGATTGTGTACTTACCGACTTCATGTCAAGTGTTATTTATTTTTGAAAGTAATATTTTAAAGTAAGTAGGTACTCCAAACATGCACCTTTGCATGTCCCAAACATGTCCCAAACACACAACCCCTAAAAATCAATGATACTAATCACAAAAGATGCACAATAACATTTCGGCTGTACATCCCCTCCCTTCGCCATTGCGCCGCGTCGGGAAGTTTGAGGGGTGTGGAGGGGAATGCAGCGGGGGAGGGGGCGTATGCCGCAGGGGGGAGGGAAGGGACTCATTTGACACTGTAGTATGGGAGTTTTTACGGACTGGACTGGGCGGACAGTGAAAAGCATGGAGTAGATAGATAGAAAATTATCTATTGCTCCACGAACATTATTCACAAATAAATCACAATACGTCATGCATGACTCATGCAGCATGAGGTCCAAAAGCTGACTGATCCCATACTTATAGATTTCTGCCAAATTTCTGTTACAATTTATTTAAAATTATTTCTGAAGTAGTGTTGGGAACTATATTTTCTGGCTGAGTCACACCCTTCACACCTGAGAGCTTTTCATAATTCGATTCCAATTCCATCTTTTTAAAGATTGTATATATATGATGTAACCTCATATACGCACACACACATACGACGTATGTATGTAAATGTTTAAGTCTGGCGTTACTTCTTATGCTTTTGGCGGTGTAACTATCTACAGTTCATCCTGGAACCGCTCTTGGCCTCCTACCCCTTGTTATCACCCTTAGAACAATAATGGATGATAGAAGACTGTGTGAGGCCGATACTTAAAAAGAATAGCTCCACTGCGTCTCTCCCCGTGCATGTCGTAAAAGGCGACTAAGGGATAAGGATGAGATGCCGTGCTAAGGGGCGACAGGCTTGCCACCTCTCACGTTGGCATGGTCTTTCCACCGAGTCGTGCAGCAGCTCTGTGCCTTACTTGCTGCTTGATAGTTATCTTGTCCGAATTCTTTGCTAAACGTGGTGGTCGATATTGTGTTGCAATTTTCCAGAGTTCTTGCACCACAACCACCGATTACTCTGCTTACCCTGTTTGTCGGGATACAGCGTGTGTGGTATGTATGATGTATGTAGGAGACCAACGAAAGAAATTTATGCAGAGAATGTGAGTGGAAGAGTCGGAAATGGCCGTCCTAGACGCACGTAGTGTCAGTGCTTCCCTTCATTTCATGTCGGCTACACTGAACTGGACGGAAAGCACGAACTATTTACATAGCCGTTTCGACCGACGTTTCGCTCAGTACGGTGGTACCAACCCAGTCGGGTTGAACCCTATCACCTAGCAATATAAGAAGGGAGTAATATCCCTTAGTCGCCTTTTACGACATACACCGGGAGAGATGCATTGGAGCTATTCTTTTAAAGTACCGGCCCCACACGGTACACTTGTATTGTATTGCATTGTATTGTTTATTGATCATTCATATGGCAGTTAGACTGCGCTCGAACTTGTCACAATTTGTTCTATCCGGTTCGACTACACCCACGAAGAAGAACCGACAAGAAACTTCGCAGGGTATTTTTTTTTAAAGATAGGTAGTAACTTCAGGTCTAAAGGTGCAATGCCTTCTGTATGGCTGTCCCAGTGTCGGATGAATGAATGCGAGTCGGGAGCGGGCGCTGCTCGGCGCTCGGCTGGCTCGGCTGTTGCTCGCGAGCCGAGGGTGCGCACGGGGTGAGTTTCGCGACTGCAGCGTGAAGTAAACTTCTTGATAGTTTTGGGAAGCATAATTCAATTCAATTCTTTTATTGGTCTCTTTGATACATTTTATACATTTAGACATGTCAAATAAATACTATATACAAATTATTCTTATTCTATTTCGATCCAAGCAATTAGAGGCCATCGTCAAAACCCTTTGTTGCCCGTGGTCCTACTGCGTAGTCCTACTGCGTAGTCCTACTGGTAGAACCAAGGGCAATGTTTTTTGTCCGTGGTTCTACCAGCAGGACTACGGGCAAGTAACATGACATTAAATAAAAAAAGTCATTACATCAAAAGAACAATAAAATTAAATGTTAAAAATTAAAATCAATGCCAGAAATACAACAATTTAATATATTAAAATGTCATAATAAAATAAAAATGTCATAACATGAAAACATTAAAAATATATAGAGCGTGTATGAAGAAATATTTGTTATGGTTCCTCGCTGATTATAGTTTCTGGCGACTCCCCCATTAATCCCTCGGCAAAGAAAGTCATGTTTTTCAATAAAAAAATATATCAAAATTTTTCTTCATTTCATTTTCAAGTTCTGACAATGCCCAGGTGTGCAAGATAAGCGCAAATATGATAATAAACGATCGCTTCTCTTATATTCTCTCTTTTTCTCTCGTCCATACTACTTTCTATGATACTGCTTAGCTCTAAGGATATTTAGCGTGATGGTATATAACCTATAGTGAGCCTCAAGAACTACTCTTTCCATTGGTTTAAACACAATCAAAATCTGTTCAGTGGTTCCGGAGTTAACCTCAAACATACACACAGATTCTCTTTTAACAGAAGTAGAGAGTAGAAAATATTTACTTTTGAATCTTCCATTCTTGGCAGTAGTAATTTAACCATTGCTATAAGCCAGATTCCTTAGTTAACGATTACGTTCTGCTATCTAAACCGTCGGTTACTGCAAGTACCAAGCTATGCAAACATGTTCATTTTACTACTGATACACAAAGAGGTTACAGGTTCTATGCAGATTTAACGGCATTCTACGTTAGTGCAAGGAGTTGCATCTTAGGAAGGCAGCGCCATATTAGTAGTACCTATATACTATCATAATTACAACACAACGCCAATTTTACCCGGCATTAACGAGGAGGAGGTATTCGACGTGTTAGATGTGTAAATTTTAATACTTTTTTGAAATAAAATACCTAAAAATAATTAAATCTAAACGTAAATATAACTAAATTATATATATAAATATATATATATAAATTATATATAAAAACAAATCCAACTATAAATAAAAATTATGCTAATTTACAAATATTTGTATTTTATTATTTCAAATCCTGAGATCAGCGAATACGATTTAATACAATACAATCTCACATCCTCGTACACATACACACAAATAAGCACCCTCACTCAAATACTGTTGTAAGTTTTTTTTTGTTGTTGTTATATTTTGTCTATTTGTTTTGTTTGTTCTTTAATGTGGTTTCTTTTATTTAGATAGGTAGAAAAAAAACAGATGTAATCAAACTATAACCGAACAATAAAGAAAACTGTATTACCCGCCGCCGCCCGTCCTCTGCTAGTGCAAGGGGGAGTACCTATATTGTAAGTACGAGTATATTAAGATTATCGAATACAGAATTTTTACTGTACTTTTACTACGGCGACGGGTAGTCGCTGGGGAGCGATCGCAGTGGTAGACTTCGGTCTACCCAAGGTGTCGGGCCCGGCCACCAGTATCCATAGACCCGTATTAGCGACCTTTGTACGGGGTCGCAGAGGCGTTTAGTCGTCCAAGGTGTCGGAGTTGGGTACTAGGATCCGTGACGTTTCCCTATGCAGACCACACGGTGGCTACCCTTAAAACTAGCAGTTGGCTACCCTATCCCGCAACTGGGCGGTGCAACGGGCGTCACTGTTAGAAATAATGTGTGGTAGAGAACTTGTTCTCGACGATTACTCATTAAACGTTGCTAGTCTAACATGAGTTCTAAGTTGGGGGTTTCGGCCTCCTCTTAGCTCACGCTGCTGACTCCACTCAGGTCGGTGGGTCAAATGAGATATCACCCTAAACGCTGGGTTGAGTACTGCGGGGTTCCGTTAAAAGCCCCAGAATGCTTCGTGCTTCTGCACGGAACACTGGAGTTGGTCTCGCAGGGGTTGTGGTTTAGCGTTGATTCCCTGGTGCTTCCGTAATTGTGTTTAAAGCACCTAACACGGGAATAAGTAGCGAAAGCTGCGAGTGGTGAGCCACTTAGAGCTCCGTAACCAATGTGGAGAATTGGTAGACATGCGAATAATGTAGATCGGTATGTCGGTGCTACACACACTTATATGTGGATGTGGGATGGATTTCCCACGAGCTAATGACGCTGACGTAAGTCTGTCATTCGAGACCGGTGGATCCCCGGTACACATTAGGTGGTGGTCATATGCACTTCCACGCATATACATAGCTGGTGAAAACAAAAGCCTTTGGGCTAGTACAAAACGCTGAGGCCCTGGGCACAGGTTGCGGTTGGATAGGGTGCTGACCCCAGTGGCAGTGAAGGCTTCACCCCCGGCTCTCGACTTCGGTCGGGGGTTCCTTCGGGTGGACGGGTGGTGGCTCGGATCGGCTGGGGAAAGGTCGCAGCCTGTGTTTCCCATGGGATTTTTTCGGAAGAACGGACGTTCGACAGAGCAGCTATGGGGCCTCGATCTGGCATACATGATCACTGTACTCGCAAGAGTGCAGGTAGTAGACGTCTGGATTTTGTAGCCGAAAGGCTGGTATCTCTGGACGTCTATAAACAAAACGTAAATCAATAAATGATAGAAAAGAAGATTGTACTTTTACTAATTCATTGCAGCTCAATTTAATACAATGCGAATTGCAAATTCAATTATGTAACTCAACGCGATAAAAATACGATTAGAATTTTAGTTTGTAACTATGGATTGATTACATTTTATTATACAAATAAAAAAAAATTGCCATACCTATCTTTTTTGCTACCTACACAGGTTTATATTTGCAATTTTTTTAAGTCAACCATTTTACAGACAAAGATAACAATATAAATATAAACCGAATACAAAATAAATTATATATCTCTGCTAAGTTTAAAGCAGGCATTGGCCAATTCTATTCTTACGAGTGCTTTACCCTGTCGCACAGAGAGGTGCGAGTTCGTGCGACAGGGCCGACGCTCTACAACCGGATGGTCTCGTTCTAAAACTCGACACGCATTATTTGCTGCCGTGAGCTGTACACACCACTCTATCGTGAAACAAATTTGTCTTTCGTGACATGTAAATAATGTATCACTATTTCTTCATGAGATGCAACAGACGTATGTCTCAGTATCAAGACTGCGCGGTCGCCTCTGCACATTTTACGAGCTTTCGACTCCCTCCAGGAGTGAGGTTAGTTCGCAACGTGGCTGCGACACGGTAACGTCGATTTTGTCACGAAAATAACCTAAAAACATGTCAAAATCAACCGCTCCGACATGTGTCAAAGGTGAAACAGTGAACGGTTCGAGTGCTGTGTTGTCATGGTCGTGAAAACTTATTGGAGTTTTGACAGTTGAAAGTGTTCTAGTGCATGTGATTAAAGTTTAAATATTTATCATGTATTCATACTTAAATTGGTTTATTCATATATTTACTTGCATTGTATAAGACATTACGTGCAATAGTGTACAGAGATTAGTCAGGGTTTTCTGTCTTTCATGAGCTATATGTCATAATTTGCGACTTTTGAAATTAATTACTCTGGTAATAAGTACCTATGTTTCATCTAATTCTATTTGTGTATGCATTTTAAAGTCGCATTCAAAGTTGGCCTCCGCCGTATTTATAACGCGCGAACCGTGCGTCTACTAGTGTTGTCTATGCCGCATGTTTACAAACAACCCCTACATCGATTTCACATAAACTGCCTCCCGTCTCACGTACTATACCTCCCTAAAAGGTGTCGCTTTAGGTGAAGGCGCTAGTGTCTACGTAACTGTCACTTGGGTTCGACGATTTTCCGTGGGCCAGTCTCATGGGCGTGGATAGTACTCGTACTAACACAAATGAATGTAGAGTGTGGTAGAGTTGTATAGGAATTGGATTTATGTGTGTATGTGTGTGTGTGTGGGGGTGGGACTTCACAGTGACTCACAATGCAGGGGAGGGGAAAATGCAGGGGTAGGTTTGGGTCATAAATTTTAATTTAATTTTTGGAAAATTTTCCGCGTTGTTGAAGTTTATTATCTCTTATTATTTTTGTGTTTTGAACTTTTTAGGTTAACTTGAAAAACATTTTATTAAGTCCGACTAATCGTTATTAAAATGAAATACAATACGATATAGCTTACTAGGGATGCACATGTTATGTAGGTGTACATATACTATATATAGTATATACCTTATATCTGAGCGCGCAGGTCTATCAATATTAAATTAAATGATGTTTGTACGATAACAAACGAATTTAAATTCTACGTGGTTGTACATAAGAACGACATCTAATTTGGGGTTTGCAGCTCTTTCGGAACGAGAAAAAGGGGGGTGGATGTCTATTGGAAAAATAAAAGAAATTAATGAAATTGCGCTGCAGAAAGTGCTAGTTTTAGTTACCTACCGAGAAACGTTTGTATATATAGGCTAGAAGTGCATGGAAAGTATTTATATAAATACATTTTTTTAGTTTCTGTACATGTATCAGTTTATTTAGTTTATCGTTTTGTTTCAAAGAACGATTATTACAATTTTTTATGACTATTAAATTTATAAATATTTTGTTTTATAATAATATAAAGAATACTAATACGAATACGAATCTAAAATTAATAAGAGGTGAATCTGAAGGTCAAATGAGCAATTTTGGCCTTTATATATTTTTTTAATCTTAAAGTAGTGGTAAATTCGTAAATCCTATTACTTTAAGTAAGCTAAACATTAATTGGTTTCTCGGAAACGGCTAAAATATAACGATTTGGATGAAATTTTGTGTTTAGATAATGTAATTTTTTTTTCAAGTTTACATAGGTTTAGACGCCGAGCGAAGCTCGGTCGCCCAGGTATTGGTATTGAACAATCATGGTTTTTTTTTTGGATTGTGAAATCTTACAAAGGCCGTTTAATTTAATTTGTTTCATTCCTGTATTCTCACTTGTGGCATATATTCCACGAAACACGGTGCTAGACGGCAAACTAGTCTACGAGTACACGGTTAGAATGACATGGTTCTATATACTGTTTTCACTTTTGGAGCTGACTGTGCAGTTGATTCGTTTAGGGCGGCGGCGTGAATAGGTGCTCTCAGTTCACGCAGTGATATAATTTGATAGACCCGCTTTGAGTGTATTGTATTGTTGTGTGTGATGGACGCAGGACATTTCTGCAAATATGTGATGGGTTATTGATGCAGGAAATATGTCATTTAATGGGTTTTATATAATGGTAAATATTTTCTATATTTCCTTATTTATGCTGCTGCATTTTTGACTCCTGTAAATGGAAATACAATGAGAAAAAGTTGAAAAACAAGCGGATACGTACCAATCGGTTCTGCAGATCCTTTCTCCACAGAACCGGTAAACTCTGGAACGCTCTCCCTGCCCACATATTTCCCCCCATGTACAGTCTCGGGTCCTTCAAGAGAGGCATGAATAGGTACCAGTCAGGGTGGCATGTCATTTGCAAACCCTGCGTGCGACCGAATGTACATCGGCGTCGTTAGACACCTTATGTGTGGCTCGGCCGTCGGTGCCACATGTCGCGCTCTATAAAAACAATGCCAATGTGATGTGGTGTAGGTACTTTGATTGTGATATGCAATAACTGTCTATTGCATCCATGTTCTTTTTCCTGTGATTGCACTGTGGAAATGTGCGCAATAGTTTGAAATTAGTATTTATTTATTCATTAAAAATGCTAGATTTTATGCATGTGATTTTTTTTTATAAGTTTTTACAACTATTTATTGTTTATTGTATTGTTGATTGTAAAATTTCATCCGTAGTTAGGTAGCCTACGCTTTGACATGTCGAAAATTCCGCCAGTTCTAAATTCAATGCGAAGAAGAACTGAGAAACAAACTTCGCAAGTCACAATGTTTTGATAGTACCTTATAAGTAGTAATTTACAATAATTAACCCACATTACCGCTCACAAGAGCATTAAAACTTACAGCATAAACGTGAATACTCAAGAATCTGACCACTCTGCCTATTTACATTACCTATATTCTGGTGTATATGTATGTATTTCGATATAATACGAATAATTTCAATGATAATTTCCAACAACTTCCGTAAAACAAGAACTTTCCTTATAAGCAAGTCAACCATTTTTTGTTTACTAAATTAGTGGGTTTTCCCATGAACGGCTACGAAACCCTAATAAACCACACCCACACTTATCGCGTCCCCAACATTCGGCTGCACTGCAGGCGGCGCAGTCCCCGCCAGCTGATAACTGCACGCATCCATCACTGAAGCCTCCGCCCTCGGCCCCGGCCGCCCTCGTGACGCGCGGAGGGCGGTCGGTTTGGGCGGGAGAGAAAATACGTAGCGCCGTATTCTATTGATGTGATTAAGTATAATATTTTATCACTGCGTAGAGCGTGATAAAGTATACATAACCTAATCAGAGTTTTAATACGGAAGTATGCGTCTGCGCATTAATAAACAACAGCGATCTGTTCTCCTTCGACGCCCGCCTACGGTTGCAGTTTTATTTATTTTATTTATTTATTATAATAAAAAAAAAAAACTGAAGATTTGTAGGTACGTACAATATGGCACACATTCGCTGAGAACCATTAGTAAATTGCCCTTATACCTACTCGTATCTAATGGATGAGCTGAAAGAGATTGCCACAGGGCAATCACCTCACCCATTGGATGAAAGAATGTATTGAAGTATGCACCTAAAATGTTTGTTCCGTTTTTGTCAAAATTGTTATCCAGTTGTATTTTGTATTACTATTTTGTGTTTTTTCTTCATCTAATGAACGGCTATATTATGTTAATAAAAATAAAATGTAATAAAACCTGTAAAAAAAAACAACAAAGACCTATTCTCAATATAGGAAACAAGATAAGGTCACTCTCGTTTTAAATTTTTTTCATAATCAGGTTTCGTTAACTTTATATTTTAATTTTATAAATATTATAATTTTATATCTTAGTACTAACCGCGTAGGCATATTTTTGGAAACATTTTTTTAAGCTCTGAACAGAAGCAAATTATGTTTCTCTTCTTATGATTTCTTCGAGTATGTACTCGTATAATATAATATAAATAATTGTATTTTAAAGAGGGAATGAATCAGCTGTATTTGCACTGTCAAAACAATGTGCACATGTGTACAAACACACGTGACAAATAAATACTATAAAATATACCTATAGCATCGAACACCCACAGGACGTTCACTGAAAATGCACCGTTTGATTGCAAACCGGCTGGGGGGGGGGGGGGGGGGGGGGGCATGGCACTTCGTCAGGAGCGGACAGGCAAGGGGACGTAACGTGCTTACTGTAACACAATGTAGGAAATGAAATCATGTTTATTGACTCATTCCTCTCCGTGCGATCCGCCGGATGCGTCGAATTACCGGACGCTCTTTTTGGGGACCGGAGGAGGCCGGAGGGAATGAAGTTTGCGGTTTTGGTTTTAGAAGGTAGTATTGTATTATTTATTGTTAATTCATATGGCAGTTAGACTGCACTCGAACTTGTCACAATTTGTTCTATACGGTTCGATCACACCCACAAAGAAGAACCGACAAGAAACTTCGCAGGGTAAGAGTTTTCAAAATTTCCTTTTATAAAAATATTTTGCTGTAGGTAATGTAATTTACGATGGCATCGGTGATTCTAGTTACATTTAAGCTAGAAACGGTTCCGTTTCTTCATCATGTGGTTCAAATGGGAATCAATTATATTCTAAACTAGCTTTTGCCCGTGACTTCGCTCGCGGTAGACTCGGTTTAATAGCAAATCCGATTTAAATGCAAATATGATAATAAACGATCACTTCTCTTATATTCTCTCTCTCTCTCTCTCACTCTCTCTCTCCCTCGCTGCCCCTCCCTTCTCCTCAAGTCGTCTCCTCCCCTCCCAACCTCTCCCCTCCGACCTTCTCTCCCCTCTCCACCCGGCACTACCATTCGACTCTAAATTCCGTTCATAGGTACTATACTTTCTTTGATACTGCTAAGCCCTGTTGCTATTTAGCATGATGGTATATAGCAGTGGTGCCCATACTTTTTTCTATGAAGGATCTACCTACAAAAAATTTAAGGTCGTGTGATCGACACTTGTACCATAGGTTTTCGTTGATTAATAAATTTTTAGTAATTTTTGTTTGAATTGAAAACTATGTTCACTACATCCTTTATATTTGTTACTATTGCGATCCTTATGGAAGACGAGACCACCCGGTAAATGTTAAGTCACAATCATACATTATTTAAGAATTCTTTGATGTTTCTACGAGTCACTTCTTGCTCTACATATTTGAAGCGATCGACCTAAAAGCCTCTTGCGATCGACCGTTTGGGCACCACTGGTATATAGCCTATAGTGAGCCTCAAGAATTACTCTTTCCGTTGGTGCAAATCAAAATCTGTTCAGTGGTTCCGGAGTTAACTTAAAACATACATAAAGACAGACACATTCCCTTTTATAATAAGTGAAATGAAGGGAAGGGAAGCAATTAGTTCACCCGCTGTTATGGGCTGACATCACGGATGTTGTAGGTGATGTAGCCAACCGTGGCAGTTTCCATAAAAAAAAAAAAGATAAATTCAATGAAATATTCAAAAATATTTTTTTCACATTTCAACAAGGATACTTCTAACTGTTCAGACACTTATATCGGTGATGCATTTTAACGAAATAATTATACGAAATCCGATAGAGCACTGTGCAATTCTCTGCAACCCCACTGCCGGGGGTGCAAGACAGGGCCTGGTGCGTGACGTGTGCACAAGATTTATGGCCAAATACAGCGAAGGGCTTAGTTTAATAAGCGGCAGTTTCGATCCATACTGTAGGTACACAGAGGGTGGGCGCGTAGGTGGCGATATCTTGGACCAAGCCCTGCGCCTGGCAGTGAGCGATGTGTTCGATAAATCGTGTTGAATGGGACTTCTTCGAGTCCTTGTTGTCGATTTCCTTGATATGTTGAAGTCTACCGTGTGTGGTTGGTACTTGAAAAGAACATCCCCACTGCATCTCTCCCCGTACATGTCGTAAAAGGCGACTAAGGGATAAGGACAAGATGCCGTGCATAAGGGCGACAGGATAGCTATCTCTCACCTTGGTACGGTCCTTCCACCGTGTCATGTAGCAGGTGGGTCTTCGTGCCTTACTTGCTGCTTGATAGGTTTCTCTAATATTTGGCTAAATGTGATGGTCGGTGTTGTGCTGTAATTTACAAGACTACTTGCAGCACAAAACCGCTTACTCTGCTTACCCCGATTGTCGAGATACAGCGTGTGTGGTATGTATGTATTGAATTATTAAAAAAAAATTGAAAGACAGAAAACCCCTGAAAATTTTCTATGAGTGCAGTCTTTACAAAAAACTGCGTGTGTAACATTTAGTCACACGACGGGAAATAAGCAACAACGTGTTAGGTCCGTCGCGCACTGACAACTATTGTCTCAGTGGACTATATAAGGTGCTTCGTTATTCATGTCAAATGTTTCGGGAGGGTTACATACACACTCAAATAAACACGTTACACAAAAAAATTATATGTTTTTAGCATTACTTTTCGAGAAATTTAACAAAACATATTTGCTACCTAAACATTAAAATGATCAACCTTTGTGTAACAGTACTTGCATTGCATTGTACGGGGTCAATGACCGTACTATGTTCAAACGCAGAACAGCTGTTTGTTGTGAGTAAGTCACAAGGTCACTAGACCTGTGTGTAACAGTAGGTAGATTGCATTGTACGGGGGCAATAACCGTACTATGTTCAAACGCAGAACAGCTGTTTGTTGTAAGTAAGTCACAAGGTCACTAGGCCGCCGCCGCCGCTCTAAAACTAGCTACCTACCTACATACCTACGTGTGCGGTATGTGTGCCTACGTTTCGTGTTTGCAAGGGTCTACAGCGTGATTGGTTTTTACAGCTATTTGATTTAATTTTTTTGTTAGGAGATGTTAGGAGAAAGAATGCTCCTTTAAACATATGTTTTTTTTCGTAAAGTGTTTGTTTGAGTGTGTATGTAACCCTCCCGAAGTTATTGACATGAATAACGAAGCACCTTATATATGGTCGTTTCGCTATTAATCTGCATTGCATTAGTTGCTCGTGCGCGCCGGGGCTTATATAAATGTTTTGAGCCTATGTTCATAATAACTCTAAAAACTTTAATTGAACAATATTTATAGCAAAAAAATTATTTAGGGCCATATGAAATTAGTAAAAGAAAATAAACTTTACATAAAATAGAAAAGTGTACACAAGTGCGAACAAAACTTCACCATGAGCGAACACTGGTCGTGGTTGAGTGCAGACCTGCGCACTAGCGGCGATTACACATACAGCCTACCGTCGCGACAGTGCCGTCCTCCGCACAGGCCGGTGGTGAAGCTGGCGCGCAACACGCACGTGCATACGATAGTCAGGTGAGTGTCCATTGTAGAAATGTCATAGTCTGGTAAGTAAGTATCTATGTAGTATTCGCTTTTGGCCTGTCATATTTCTTTGCAATCTAAAATATTGCCACAAGATATTCTTGTTCGCCTGCCTGTACTTTTCCCATATCCCAAAGTTTAGTTAGAATAGAATGCTTCACGGCATTGAGCTCGTCTACGATTTTCGAGAAACATAAATCAGGAGAAACGGATTTTGGTGCTAGTCAACGCCGCCGGTAGCCCCCCAGATGGCGTTACTATAACGAATAATTTATTGACGGAAATATTTATGCATCGGAAGTTTTGCACTTTTTCAGTCGCATGAAATATGAGATGCAGGCGCGCCATATTGTGGTTCACTGTTTGTTTTACCGCCATCTAGCGACAAGCTGAAGTGGTTGAACTGAACAAACTGAAGTTTGTGGATCGATGTTGAGTGATGTTAGGTATGGCGGCCGCACAATTAACGCCACACACAATGTCCACGACTGAAATGGACGTGCTCTACTTATAATTCTTGACCGTTTCTTAATTTTTAGGGTTACGTATCCGTCGTACGGGACCATATTGCTAAGCCTATGCCGTCTGTCTGTCTGTCTGCCTGTCTGCCCGTCTGTCCGAGGGCTGTATCTCTTGAACCGTAATAGGTAGCCCGTTGGGATTTTCACAGAATATGTGTTATTTATTATGGCCGATATTATAACAAGAAATAATAAAAATAAGAAAAAGTAAAAAATTCACGGAGGTCTCCATATAAGAAACTAAAAAGTGTATGCGCGCCATCTACCGAAAAGAGTATGAAGCATTTTAACTAATCATGAATTTTAACTAATAAGCATTTTAACTAAAAACACGCCATAGATGGCGTGAGTGGCGCTGACCATGACATGGCGATGCGGAACCCTCGGCGCGCGAGTTCGACTCGCACTTGGCCGGTTTTTGTCCTTCAAATACCTAACCAATGATTCATTGGCAATGAAGCACAATTCAATGTTATCTATCTTGCATTCTAATGTACCTAATGTTCTAGGTACTGTGGAATAAATATCCCCATTTTATTTATACCTATGTGTGTATATCTATATGCATGTTCAGTTTTTTAAGGCTAGTACCTTGTAATAATTTTTACATTAGTTTCAACAATTATTATCTGGGGGCACGGCAGTGCCCCTGCCAAGTCGTAATATTTTACAAGAATCTGTCGCAAGTTCCGTCTTCTCTAACGAAACTAACCCTAATAAAATTTCAAATGTAATTACGGCCTCTAGAGAAAAATGGAAAGGGGATTTAGTGATTTCCCCTGTGAATAGAAGTATAGATACAAGATAATTGTTTTTGTTGCACAGTGCACCGGTCTAGTGTACAATTAAATTAGTATTATGGACCATTATTTAATTTGTGGTTATGGATCGTATTCTTACCATAAATATATCAATTCTATTCTACTAATATTGTGGGGTTTAGATGAAAAACTACTAAAGCACACAATATATTATTCATTGTTCCTGGAATTTATTGCGATTCACTGTTTAATCTATTTACGAAAGCACAATAAAGCAGTTCCCATACTTCTACTTCTACAACTCCTTCAACTTAATGTATTCGAACCTTCGATCATAAAAATATAAAACATATTTTTTCCGTCTACGATTCGAACCATGAAAATATAAAAAAATTCGAACTTTGAAAGTTGCCAAATAATATAACATTCCAAGCACGCAGCCGCGGCGTAGCTGGCAGTGACGTATGACGCTTCACGCCAGCCGGTCCGCCATTTTCCCTGACTGTTCTATTTTCAAATAAATCCGCATGCGGTGTTGGTGCAGACGAAACAAAAAATTAAATCGTCTGTTATTGTCATAGACAAAGAGTTTGTATTACAGGAGCGCTGCGACGTAATACAAACTCTTTGGTCATAGAGAAGAAAGTATGATTTTTGGCTCAATGTTTTAGTCGATAGCATTTTAGAAACGGTTCTAAACTATTTAGTGGGTTTTTAAAATTGTTTAAATTTATATGTATATATTTGTTTATATTAAAATAGTTCATTATTTCGTTCGTTAAAAGCGTTCGCATTTTAATTCGTACGCTTCGTACGCTAGTTCCATAAGAAGAATTTGAAATATTCAGATTTTTATGATCAAAATAAGAGCAATCAACATTTAGAAATTTTTAGAACAAATTCAGAAACCGAAACAGGCTTTTATTATTGAAAGCGCGACATGTGGCGCCGGCAAACCATAAGATGTCTAACGACGCCCATGGAAATTCGGTCTTATGCAGGGGTTGCGAATGTCATGCCGGCCGGACTGGCGCCTTTTGACGCCCCTCTAGAACGTCTCAAAACCGTGTACTGGGGGGAAGTATGTACAACGAAAAAACTGTTAGGTCCTTCGCAGGTAAAACTAGAGATATTTCATGTACACACTGCACTTTCCTCCGAACATTTCGTATTCAATAGGGCGAGTCCATTTTCCGGCTCATTTCCCCCGCATTCAGTCCCCAGCCCGTCCTGTAACTGACATCGCTGAAAAATGGACGGTTTTTTGTTCCAGTTTCTTTTATTTGCTACGTAGGCGTATTGTTTTCAGCCGTGTTGTTCCGAGCCCAGGTATTGTGCAATCGTTGAGATCGGGCATTTTTTGTGTTTTTGTTGTTGTTTAAAAATAGAACACTTTTTTAAAAAGGAAAGTTTATACACAATACACGTTCACAATATTTCACAATACAACACAATAGAATCCTAAACTGCTCGTAACTACCGAAAGTTACGACGGATCACGGCTACGGGAAACTCAGACAACCCTACAACCCCGCACCCGCGGGTGCATGGTTGAATGCCGCACAGTGCGCCGATTTGGAGATATACATATATTAAGTAGATATACATATATTAAGTAGATATACATATATTAAGTAGATATACGGGTAATAAACATTGTAATAACGCTCAAGTAACGAGGAACGACCATACATCGTGAATAACTACTCGACATTGTTACTAGAACTCAGCCCTCGTTACTAAGTACCGAGTAGTAACGGCGATTTGCTGCAGCACTAAACAGGAGAGACTATAATGCCAACTAATGCCACATAATATAATTTATAGTCATATTACCTTAAGGCTCCTCTTCACGAGCGGCCATGATGGGCGAATACAGGCGATCACGAACATGTAAAAGGCATACCTATTCGCCCTTATTCGTAATTGGCCATGATTGGTAATGGATGATCGAGTGTAATCGCCGTTGTGACGATTTTTCGGATAAATGTCAAAGAAAGTTTTACCATGATTGTGCGCGTGTCGTTAGACGTTCGTCGATCAGTCAGTTCATTATGTTATACACAGGTATAGTAAGAACGCGTGATTAAGAATTATTTTCGTAATCGTAAACGAGTTCTTACGATATAAATTTTAAGTACCTACCCACAAAATGTCAGTGCCAACATGGAATAATGATGAAACTTTAAAATCGATCCAGCGTGGGAATGCAGCAGGTGTAATGGGCTCGCTTCGCGGACAGGACACGGAGGACGGGCTGGACGAAATATTTTATATTTTTTAGGTTAGTTTTAATTTTAGGTTAATTTTAGTTTTTAACTTAGTTATATTTTATATTAGTTTAGCTTAGATAATTAGTTTAATTTTTATTGTATCTTAATTTTTTGGTTGTTTAATAAATACTCTATCACTTTAAAATTCATCGAATTGTATCAAAACAACCACACTATTTGGAACCCAAAAAATAAACATCATAAAGATAAAAACGCGGTAAGTACCTAGCGGTGGTTAGTTATTTCATCATAATAATTACTATTCTAGGGAATTAATCAAATAGGTATATTAATTATTTCTTTTTTCCAGTGCTGGTGATAGTATGTGACATCCATGTCGAACAAAATAAAAAAATGAACTGAACAGTGCACAATTGTGTGGACAGCTGCACAATAATTGTGGCAATCATGGCCTAATCTGTGATTGCCCATCATGGCCGATCGTGAAGAGGAGCCATTACATTGCATACTTTTCCTTCAAGACGTGATCTGTCAACGTAGAAAGATTATTGAATGCAGCCCCATCACCACAGACAAATGAAGGGCCGTAAGCGCTAGCGACGTCTTCTCTATGGGGACTCCCCTTATTGGGCCTTTCGTCCTGAGGGGAATGTCTGAAAAAGGTATGATGGATGGACGTCTACGCTGCTTGAATAGATTTCTATGTTTGAAGCCTTCTAGTTTCTTCCTTGTACATATTTATATGAATTTCCTTCGGTTCTTCTTCATAACCTTTATTCATCCATATGAATGAATGTTGAAATCAGAATGTCCGTTACAGCGCAGGCATTTAATATGCGATTGGATGCAAGAAGACAATTCAGCATTCAGACAAATTTATATTTGCTTTTACAATTTTTTCCATTTTTAGTATTCCTTAGGAAAGCTGTTAATATTTGCTGCAGTTCAGACTTATTACAAAGCGCAGTTTCTCTCTGTCAACCTTTTACACAACACTTTTCACAGAATATGCGTGAATGACAGAATGGCGGATATCCTCACAAATAATTTAAAAAAATCGAAAAATTAAAAATTAATGGGGCTCCCCATACTAATATAATAATTTCCAGATGAGCGACATCTACCGAGTTATCCGAAGATTTTAACAACATAAGTATGAACGGTAACCGATAGATGGCGCGATACTGAGATACGTGCGAGTGCGTAAAAATAAAAAATAATAAAAACCGACCATAACTTGGCCGGTTTTTTTGGTCTATCTATACATAATTTCACTGCATCTTTCTAAAACTTACTAAGCCACCATTTTTGAAACAAAAGTGAAATGAAATTATTCATTATAAAAACATGCAAAGCGGTTCAAATATACATATAAAGGCAAATAAATAAATAAATGAATAAGATATTAAAATGTTAGAGTAAATAAATTATGAATTAGTCATTGATGTCGTATATATAGTTGTAATAAAATTAAGTATCAATATGAGTAAAAACTAAGATATAGTTCATAAGATAAAATTTCAGTAAAATAATATTTATGTATTAATTTATACACTTTACATACCTACCTACATTAAATGTTCAGAAATTCATATAACATTTCACTAAAAGAAAAATGTCAGTGCATACCTATTTACATACCAAACGAATATATTGCATAACAGCCAAAAAAGGGAGGCGAGCTATCAGCTTTAATCGCATACGAATTCAAGTATTTTGCACAGATTGTGTCTCGTTTTTCCTAGCCACAAACAAAATGGTCTCATAAATTATTGTTCCGTATGCAACATTGTTCGCTTACACATTCACGACACGTAGAAAATTGTTTTTTTTTAGAATAAGTACCTACGGGTGTGGGGAGGGTGAGAGCGCATCTCGTCCTTTTAAGAAAACAGCCGAATAATAAAAAGGATAACTTGAATAACACGTGTTTGAATTAATTTATTGTGTTTTATATTTCGATAGTAATTGAGAAAATGTTGCCCCGCATTCGGATTTGTTGCTGTTTTCTACACATTTTTTTGGGTTTATGAGTATTTTAACCCTAAAAACATGAATAAATACCTAAAATGTACATAAGAATAAAAAAAAATTATCTCTGCAAAGTTGAATTATTATTAATATGAATATTTAAATTTATTGAAATACAAGTACAAAGTACAAACAATACTAGATATTAGAAATAATAATAAAAAAGAATATAATATAAAGAAGAAATAAATAATTAGATATTAGATTATTATTATTAGATTATTGGTCCAGAAACATTTCACAGAAATAAGCACAATATAGCATTTACATGAGCTGCAAAGGTGGACTTATGCCTTACAGAGATTTCCTTCAGTCAACCTTTGGATATTTGAGAGTCCATTAATTCTCGTAAAGTGAAATTTAAATATAGGTAGTAGCAATATAATTGAGTGTGAGAATTGAAGATAAAATAATTGCAAAATATAAGAATACTTATTAATAATACAAGTAAAGTGCATGCTAGTTAAATTTAAGCTTTAAAGGAATTTAGAGTACATAATAACGATGATTTTGTAAATTTTTTCGACAGACAGTTTTGTTATAAGAAAATCGTAGCATTAAAGAGAGAACTCAATCTTAGACGTAGTGGTAAAAAAAATTCGAATTGGTAATAATAAGTATTCCAAAAAAAAAATCGTAATGTGGCACCTAATTTTGACGTTTTATTCACACTACTACTTGCACAACATTATTTTGATTTAGGAAAATAAATGTCTCATTAGCATGGCGGAAATGGTATAATTTTTCAAAATTTTAATTTGCTTGAACAATACACCGAAATATTGCATAAAATTCTACATAAATCTAAATGAATTTGTCGTAGCTATTGGTATAATTTTCAAAATTGCTAAATTGCCATTGATCGACAAATTCCAACAGTCAGACATCCAAATAGATTTCAACCGTGTAATTGAACTAACAAATCTTGTCGGCTTTAATTTTATAATTATAGGCTAACGCTAAGTAAATTATAAACTAGTGGTATCAGATCCTGTTAGATTAGTAGCTATAAATTTCTATTGGTTTATTTATGATGACTTACAGACGCCCATTGATCGGTTTCACTTACTTATATCAATACTCTACTCACGGCATTGCACTGTAGTAGATAGATAGGTACTGTACATACATACATACTAATGCGGCCTATTCACGTCCCTAAATCAGAGGCGATATCGGGACAGCGGCGGCGCACAGTGGTTCGAAAATCGAACGTAGAAGACTTAGGGTTTAAAAAAAATGTACTTCTTGTTTTCGATATTTTTATTATGTTAACGTGTTGTCCATATTATTACAAATATTTTTTAATCATACACGTTTTTTTCTTAGCCTAACAGTTTAGGAGATATACCACTTTTATGGTTTTCAATGTATGAAAATAATTTTAAAAAATTAATTTCTCAAAAACCTTAAAATATATTACATAATTCTTTTCATGATACGATTAAGTAACTATTCGACTATTTTCATGCAAACGCTGTACCCTCGCAAATGCTCGCAACTCTGCACAGTGGACAATTTATGTGAATTTTGTTTTTAAAATTAACTCATTCAAATTGTGTCACCCTACAACTCTACTCAAGAAATACTTCAAAAACAGGAATACAGGATGAATTCTGCGCAAAGATTGAAATGCTAACTGTTAACACTTGTCAGCAAATTAGGGTTATAAAAAGTTTAAAACTGGCTCATCAATTTTGTAAATTTCATAATAATCATACAATCAAATTTCAACATACATTGGAGTTCAAAAAAAGCTAGTATACTATTAATCAGTGTAGAATAATACACATTTCGTTCATACATAGCACTGTCATATCTACAACATAGAATAAAATAAATTGCGTTTTGTAAATTTTTTTTTCATAGAATATTTATTTCTATAATAATAACATTTAATATGTGCCGCGGATTAATGCATACCATGAGTATACCACCCGAGTCAAATAATTCATCTTGAAAAAGAAAGATAAGCATATACTTACGCCAGAAAAATCTCTCGGAACCATGCTATCGACAAAACTGACCAAATGGCAATATAACGCCATGAGAGCGATAACACAGAAGGAAGGAGTGACTTTGTCAACCTCGATAGCTCAGTGGTGCAGACAGTCAACTGTCGCTATTGAATGTTAAGCAACGCTGGGTGCGGTTAGTACTTGGATGGGTGACCGCTGACCGTTGGAGGCTGACCGAGGTTCGGATTCCTCGTAAAACTGTAGGTCCCTTCCCTCCTAATCTTACTTGGTAGTAAGGTTTAACCCGCCCAGGTTGGTACCACCGCACTGAATGAAACGCCGCTTGAAACGGCTATGTAAATAGTTTGTGTTTTCCGACCAGTTCAGTGTAGCCGGCACGATCAAAGGGGGAGGCACGTAGTTCACCCGTTGTTATGGGCTGAAATCACGGACGTTGTAGATGATGTAGCCAACCGTGTCAGTTTCCATAAAAAAAAACTCTTTTTCCTTCATACTATAAAATTAAAAAATCCAAAGAAGAGTGCTACCCAGCAAAAGAAGACCTCACAATCACTGAGACAGATGTACGAATAAAATTACAATCTTTATTGGATTTGACAACGAAAAGGCTATTCATGCTTATATCGGATTACGATAACGAGAATGTGGAGTACAAATTAGAAAGTAAGTGGGGAGTAGACGGAGCTTCAAACCAAAGAACCTATAAATAAATTCTACCCGAGGATAGCGACGATTCGTGTGTCTATATGGCAAGTCTGGTACCCATAAAGCTTACTTGTGGCGAGAAAACAATGTGGAAAAATAATATACCTAACTCGACTGAATTTTATAGACCGATGTTTTTTTAAATTTAATAAAGTGACAGCATTAAATGTTACCAGCGAGGTCAGTGCGATACAAACCGAAATTCAGAACTTGGTATCGACTCAAATAAATAACAAACATGTAAAACACGTGCTTTATTTGACGATGATTGACGGCAAAACATCTTCGATTCTCAGTGACACGTCAACTCAGCGCTGTGATATTTGTAAATTGACACCGAAGGAGACAACCAACTTGAAATTCCTGAAATCAGTGGATTCGATCGAAGGTGACAAGGAGAAGTTATAAATACGGGTTCTCCACCCTCCATGCGTGAATACGCATGATTGAGTGTGTATTACATATATCTTATAAGATCGAATGCACAAAGTATCATCCAACAAAAGAAGAAAAATTGAGAGTGGAAGAGAGGAAACTTCGAATCCAAGAAGACTTTCGAAATCAGACAGGCCTTCTATTGGACATCGTTAAACAAGGGCATGGTACTACTAACGATGGCAACACTGCCAGAAGATTTCTTGCAAAATCTCATGGCACTGCAACAATAACCGGAGTTGATGAAAATCTAATACATCGACTATATGTAATACTAGAAACTCTATCGTCTGGAAAATTGGTTGATGTTATAAAATTTAAAGAGTACACAAAAGAAACTTACAGACTATACATAGAGCTGTACAGCTGGTATTATATGCCACCGAGTATGCACAAAATACTCGCTCACGGAGGAGACGTGATAGCAGAGTTCGGCTTAATGCCCATCGGACATTTATCGGAAGAAGCCTCAGAGGCGAGAAACAAAAACTTTAGAGAGTACCGACGAAATCACACGCGGAAGTTTCTAGATTAGCTGCAAATGAGGATATTCTTCACCAGTTACTACTCACTTCTGATCCCTACTTATCTACCATTCGACCTAAACTAGAGAAAAACACAAGACACCACTAGTAGATATTCGTAAATTATTAATTTTATCAAATGACGACAAAGAAAACATCGTATTCATAGATGTCGAAAATGTTTTACCGCTGTAATTTACATAATATTTAAGTTTGTAACATTTTTCTGACTAGTGGACTAGGCCTACTGGGAACAACTTAAAAAAAATGCGCCTGGTACCGAATACCGAACCTCAAGGGTGGTGTGGAATAAAGTACTAAGTAATAAAAACATTTATTGACACATTGTTATTATTATAGAAATAAATTCAGTCGAGTTAGGTCTGTTATTTTTCCACATTGTTTTCTCGCCACAAGTAAGCTTTATGGGTACCAGACTTGCCATATAGACAGACGAATCGTCGCTATCCTCGGGTAGAATTTGTTTATAGGTGCTTTGGTTTGAAGCTCCGTCTACTCCCCACTTGCTTTCTAATTTGTACTCCACATTCTCGTTATCGTAATCCGATATAAGCATGAATAGCCTTTTCGTTGTCAAATCTAATAAAGATTGTAGTTTTATTTGTACATCTGTCTCAGTGATTGTGACGTCTTCTTTTGCTGGGTAGCACTCTTCTTTGGATTTTTTAATTTTATAGTATGAAGGAAAAAGAGTCACTCCTTCCTTCTGTGTTATCGCTCTCATGGCGTTATATTGCCATTTGGTCAGTTTTGTAGATAGCATGGTTCCGAGAGATTTTTCTGGCGTAAGTATATGCTTATCTTTCTTTTTCAAGATGAATTATTTGACTCGGGTGGTATACTCATGGTATGCATTAATCAGCGGCACATATTAAATGTTATTATTATAGAAATAAATATTCTATGAAAAAAAAAATTACAAAACGCAATTTATTTTATTCTATGTTGTAGATATGACAGTAGTATGTATGAACGAAATGTGTATTATTCTACACTGATTAATAGTATACTAGCTTTTTTTGAACTCCAATGTATGCATACCCTACAATTTACAAAATTGATGAGCCAGTTTCAAACTTTTTATAACCCTAATTTACTAACAAGTGTTAACAGTTAGCATTTAAATCTTTGCGCAGAATTCATCATGTAATCCTGTTTTTGAAGTATTTCTTAAGTAGAGTTGTAGGGTGACACAATTTGAATGAGTTAATTTTAAAAACAAAATTCACATAAATTGTCCACTGTGCAGAGTTGCGAGCATTTGCGAGGGTACAGCGTTTGCATGAAAATAGTCGAATAGTTACTTAATCGTATCATGAAAAGAATTATGTAATATATTTTAAGGTTTTTGAGAAATTAATTTTTTAAAATTATTTTCATACATTGAAAACCATAAAAGTGGTATATCTCCTAAACTGTTAGGCTAAGAAAAAAACGTGTATGATGAAAAAATATCTGTAATAATATGGACAACACGTTAACATAATAAAAATATCGAAAACAAGAAGTAATTTTTTTTTAAACCCTAAGTCTTCTACGTTCGATTTTCGAACCACTGTGCGGCGCGCGGGGCGGTAGGGAGCTCCGTAGATCGCTTCCTAGATCGCGGCGCGGCGCGGCGTGAGTAGGCAAAGCGGCGCAGTAATGATTAGATATTATTTTCGCAAGACAATATGACATCAAACGTCATCCGTGACGTCAGCACACTTGTGCCATGTCAATTGTGCTTCCCTTCGGTCGTGCGCGCTACACTGAACTGGACGGAAAAAAGGAACTAATTAAATAACCGTTTTAACCTACCTTTCATTCAGTGCGGTGGTACCAACCCGGGCGGGTTAAACCCTACCACCTAGTAAGGTAAGAAGAGAAGGGAGGGACCTACAGTTTTACGTGGAATCCGAACCACGGTCCGCCTCCAACGATCGCGCCCAGGTGTGCTTATGATCCGACCGACAGTTGACCGACCGCACCACTGAGCTACCGATGCTGACAAATCAATCTATCTATCTGACCTTCTATCTAACTATACGTTTAGAAACTATACAAATCAGTCATCTACAATTCTCTTACGTAAATAGATAATTCGCGTATTCTGACTACCTCCATAGGTACACAACACACACAGTAATTACCACATTTTCCAGGCAAGCATCAAAGCCACATCCCAATAGCTGCTGAACATCATGAGTCGACACAAACAGAACAGAGACAGTGATGTGATCAACTAGGTACCTACCTGACCTGAGCTATCATTAGGCTATCCTATGAAATTAATACGAAGAGTCTGGTTAGTTTCGGTTGACGTGTCCTCATTTTGATATTATAACACTGACGTGTCGTCTTGGTGCGTTGAAAAAAAAGCACACACATACGCAATGGGTGTGTCGACAAACCATGTTTGTGAGAAGAGGATAAGAATATCTAAATGGATCAATATATATTCTAATAAATAAAGCGAAGCTAACATTTGATACCATTAAAATTAGTCACCGATAATATTTTTTTTTATGGAAACTGACACGGTGGGCTACATCACCTACTACATCCGTAATGTCAGCCCATAACACCTTGGTGAACTAAGTGCCATGTCAGTGATTCCCTTTATTTCATGTCGGCTACACTGAACTGGGACGGAAAACACGAACTATTTACATAGCCGTTTCGACAGACGTTTCATTCAGTGCGGTGTTACCAACCCGGGCAGGATAAACCCTACCACCTACTAAGGTAAGAAGGGAAAGGACCGACAGTTTAACGTGGAATCCGTACCACGGTCAGCCTCTAACGGTCGAGCGGTCACCCATCCAAGTACTGACCGCGCCCAGCTGTGCTTAACAACAGTCGACCGACCGCACCACTGAGCTACCGAAGCTGACAAGGTGACCACAATTATTCTTCTTCTAAATGTGACATCACGCCTTCTCTTACAGGGGACGAGTAGTATAATCGAAAGTGATCGAGATTTGAGAAAATAAATTGCACAATTCGTCGTCGGTCATTTAAATCATAATCTAGCCCTTTTATTATCCCCATATGGGCCTCTAACCAACGGGCGTCTAACGGAACCACGGGCTTAGCTATATGGCATATATTATTATTATATTTTATAGAAGTGATAGTTTCATATAATATTTCCACTTAAACCCCGATTTGATATCAAACCGACTTTAACGCGAGCGGTGCCGCGGGCACAGCCAGTTAGTAATAAATGTATTTAATGCTTTTTCTTCGCCATCCTTTGAAAAGAAGGGCAATGCATGTCTGTTCGTTAATTATATGAAATAATATAACATTTTCCATAATGGAGTCACCATGTCTTCATCAACTTGATTATACGCATCACCTATATTTTGATTACATGCAATTAATAATTTGTTTAAGCGATCTCTGCATAATATATTGTGCCACAAAGGATTTGTCGGCCATTGCTTATTCGGCATCAATCTGAAAAAGTTAAATCCTACGTCTGGTATTTTATAACGACTACCACGGCATCCGTGGAAAGTGGCTACCAACATTTTGGAAAAAAAAAACAACCAAAATTTAACGGACACTGTTCGGTTGTCCTGAACATTGGTAGTAATTTTTCTCAGGAACATTCGACAATTATCGATTTTCGAAGATGATTTGGTCAACTCTTCTGACCGTGTGGGGAGTGTTCTTGATCCTGACTCCAGGGTCTGATGGTACGTCGGAGATTATGAGCCACGTCACGGTTGGATTTGGGAAGGCTCTGGAAAGATGTAGAGAGGAGGTAAGGTTTGTTGTAATTCCTATGAAAATTTAATATTTTTTTTGTAGATTTCACCCTCCCTTCTTAAGTCTCGATTAACATTTATTTGTGGGTTAACATGACATTAATAGAGTTAGCAGAAGTTTGTGAAATCGGTCCATATACGTTCGACACCTAGGGCACCACAAAAAAAAAACCCGTCAAAAAACACGTTTTTTACATGGTTTCTAAATTTTTCAGTTTAATTTTTATTATTTGTTTTTACTTATATCAGCCAAAATGGCACATATTCTGTGAAAATTTCAACCGGCTAGCTATTACGGTTACAAACATACAGCCATGGATGTACGGACAGACGGACAGACAGACAGACGGACGGAAGGACGGATGGACAGACAGTGCTCTTAAAATTCCGGAAAACCCATGTTTTCGTGGTGCCCATCATGTTATAGTCATGTAATTTTATTTAATGAACTAGCTTTTGCCCGCGGCTTCGCTCGCGCGAAATTCGTATTTCAAAGGAAGAAAGTAAGTAACTAAGGGCGAGCTGGATTCAGGTAAACGATAAACCGTCTCGAAGAAAGTGCGCAACTTTTTGAGGCCGAAGGCGGAGTTGCGTTCAGGAAGATGATAAACCTTCTCGAAGACAGTAAGTAACTATGGGCGAGGCTGAAGGCCGAGCTGCGTTCAGGAAGAGGATAAACCATCTTTAAGAAAGTAAGTAACAAAGGGTGAGGCCGAAGGCCGTGCTGCGTTCAGGAAGAGGATAACCTTTTCGAAGAAAGTAAGTAACTATGGGCGAGGCCGAAGGCCGAGCTGCGTTCAGGATGAGGGTAAACTTTTCGAAGAAAGTAAGTAAAGAGGGCGAGGCTGACGGCCGAGCTGCGTTCAGGAAAACGATAAACCTTCTCGAAGACAGTAAGTAACTATGGGCGAGGCCGAAGGCCGAGCTACGTTCAGAAAGAGGATAACCTTTTCGAAGAAAGTAAGTAACAGAGGGCGAGGCCGAAGGCCGAGCTGCGTTCAGGAAGACGATAAACCTTTTCGAAGACAGTAAGTAACTATGGGCGAGGCCGAAGGCCGAGCTGCGTTCAGCATGAGGGTAAACTTTTCGAAGAAAGTAAGTAACAGAGGGCGAGGCCGAAGGCCGAGCTGCGTTCAGGAAAACGATAAACCTTCTCGAAGACAGTAAGTAACTATGGGCGAGGCCAAAGGCCGAGCTGCGTTCAGGAAGAGGATGACCTTTTCGAAGAAAGTAAGTAACAGAGGGCGAGGCCGAAGGCCGAGCTTCGTTCAGGAAGACGATAAATTCTCGAAGACAGTAAGTAACTATGGGCAAGGCCGTAGGCCGAGATGTGTTCAGGAAGAGGATAAACCTTTTCGAAGAAAGTAAGTAACAAAGAAGTTACTTTCTTCGAGAAGATTAATGGTCTTCCTGAACGCAGCTCGGCCTTCGGACTCGCCCTCTGTTACTTACATTCTTCGAAAAGGTTATCCTCTTCCTGAACGCAGCTCGGCCTTCGGCCTCGCCCTTTGTTACTTACTTCTTAAAGATGGTTTATCATCTTCCTGAACGAAGCTCGGCCTTCGGCCTCGCCCATAGTTAGTTACTGTCTTCGAAAAGGTTTATCGTCTTCCTGAACGCAGCTCGGCCTTCGGCCTCGCCCTCTGTTACTTACTTTCTTAGAAAAGGTTATCCTCTTCCTGAACGCAGCTCGGCCTTCGGCCTCGCCCATAGTTACTTACTGTCTTCGAGAAGGTTCAGTTTTCCTGAACGCAGCTCGGCCTTCGGCCTCGCCCTCTGTTACTTACTTTCTTAGAAAAGGTTATCCTCTTCCTGAACGCAGCTCGGCCTTCGGCCTCGCCCATAGTTACTTACTGTCTTCGAGAAGGTTCAGTTTTCCTGAACGCAGCTCGGCCTTCGGCCTCGCCCTCTGTTACTTACTTTCTTCGAAAAGTTTACCCTCATCCCGAACGAAGCTCGGCCTTCGGCCTCGCCCATAGTTACTTACTTTCTTCGAAAAGGTTATCCTCTTCCTGAACGCAGCTCGGCCTTCGGCCTCGCCCTTTGTTACTTACTGTCTTCGAGAATTTATCGTCTTCCTGAACGCAGCTCGGCCTTCGGCCTCGCCCTTTGTTACTTACTTTCTTCGAGAAGGTTTATAGTCTTCCCGAACGCAGCTCGGCCTTCGGCCTCGCCCTTAGTTACTTACTTTCTTTGAGTAGGTCTATCGTCTTCCTGAACGCAACTCATTTAGAAACTTTCGTGTTTATGATATTAGTAGTATTTATTTTGGGTAGGTTTGGAGTGAGGCCTGATTTTAGAAATTATTAAGCAAAAGCTAACAATATATAAATTTTTGAAATGTGCTAATTAAGCCCTTTCATTTGATAGCAAACACGGGATCATTAAAAAATTATTTTTTTTTATATTATTACTTTATGTCCTCTAGAGGGCGCCATATCCTATAGCCTATAGACGTTGGATGCGTCTTGACGACCAGCGGACAGTCAAGACGCATCCAACGATACCTCATTTGTCAAATTATGATAAGTAGTTTCGAAGTTATGAGGGAACAGATGAACATACATACATACATACATATGTACATACATACCGGTCAAAAACATAACTCTCCTTTTCGCTTCGCCGTAGTCGGGTAAAAATAAGAATCTTTTTGCTAATATTCTGCGCATACTACACTACGTACCTACAATATAATAAACAAAACATACGATCAATTAACTTAAATCAAATAGGAACTTCAGCTAACATCGACTCGCAACAACACTTTTGAACATAAAATTAATCAAATAGATACCTAACGAAGTTAACCTACATAATATTATGAATCAAATTAAATAAGAAACTCTGCCGAGACAATGCATACACACACCGCGCTCCGCCAGACCGCACCCCGCGCCCCGCGCCTCCTCCGCCGCGCTGCCAGTCTCCGCGAGACGCGCTACTAAGTACTAACCCCCGCCGCGCCGCGCCGCCCTTTATTTCGGCGCTTCGAACAATTCGATTTGTATGGGAGCCACATCTTAGCGTAGCCGGAAGTGAATTTTAGTAAGCCTATCCTGTGTCCCGTATAGTAAAATGGGCTTGTACTAAGTTTCATCAAATTCGGATGATGGCTTTAAGAGTTATGGAGGAACATACATACATACATACATACAGAAAAGATTTCTAAAAATCGTCAATTTAGCTTTAGTATCATACATAGAGGCTACAAACTCAATATTTCCTAAAACAAAGTAACTTACTCCATGACCATCCCTTACAGATTTATTATTAGTATTGATTGATAAAAAACACAATACTTCTTACGTATGTATTATTTCTTTTAATATTTATTGATTTTGCACTTACATTCTCTAAACTGACAGTGGTTTAAAAGAAACATCAATCGAGAGAAACCGTCCAGTTCAATGTAGCCGGCATGAAATGAAGGGAAGCACTGACATGGTACCTAGTTCACCCGGTGTTATGGGCTGACATCACGGATGTTGTAGGTGATGTAGCCAACCGTGTCAGTTTCCATAAAATATATATATATATATATATATATAAATTGAATTTTGATAGTGCTGGGTCATACATAAGAGCAAGATTTTTAAAATATATAAATTTTTAAAAAATAAAAAAGATTTTTAAAATACAGCTTGGTGGGACGACGACATTAAGTACATCGGAGAAAATAAGTGATTCCGTACCGCTGGTCGGGCCGGGAAAACTGGAGAAGCATTTGAGAGGCAGCAGCGGAATTTTGAGGGATTTTTCCAGCAGCGGGCGCGTAAATTTTGACTGACACGTAGCAATCTGTACCATTTCCATTCAGTCGGGACTGTCCGAGGAGATAATGGAGGAGTTCCACCACTTCTGGCGCGAGGACTTCGAGGTGGTCCACCGCGAGCTGGGCTGCGCCATCATCTGCATGTCCAACGAGTTCTCGCTCCTCAAGGACGATACGAGGATTCACCACAACAACATGGACGCTTACATCAAGAGCTTTCCTCAGGGTACGTTGGACTTTGTTGGGATCTTCTCTAAGCAGTCAGCACCTTAATGATATTCAGATTTGACCAGTTCCATAAAGAAATGAGCTACAAAACAGGTTAACATTCATTCACATTTTCTGGCAAATTAGAAGAATAACCAGATCTGGCATGCGATCAAAAAGGGTCGAGTGCGTAGTACTCGTAACCGACGAGCATGTACAATGAACATTATTAGAGTGGAAGAGGAGGCAGGGGTGTGTCAGGATCGTGGCACGTGGAGATCCGTTGTCTCTGCCTACCCCACTGGGAAACAGGCGTGATGCTATGTTTTTCTGTATGTAGAACATAAAACCAACCACCACGTTTAGCCAAGTACTAGGACATGATAACTATCAGGGGTGGCATGTGCGATGTTGTGCTGTAGCGAAGATCTTGCAGCGTAAAGCTGATAGCTCTGATTACGCCGATAATGTGTGTGTGTCACATTTTCTCTACAACTTTATACCTATCAAATCAAATCATTTATTAATTCAGGCACTTGACCCATTGCACCCACAAGAAATTTTAATACAATATAATAGTAAACAATAAATATAAAAAGATTAAAATAAATTGAAATAAAATTAATTAAAATTCTTTTGATAACTATTTTAATATTGTTTAGTTTGAGTTTTCATTATGTTTTTATAGTTTCTTGTTCATTGTTAGAAATAGAAACATAGTTTCTTAGCAAAAGGTGTTTAATATGTCCAGGAGAGTCAGTTAGTATTTTTTTTTATATTTAATTAAAATAAAATAAAAAATGCATCTCCAGTCACACTTACGTAAAATTGTCTACACTTACTAATACTTAAAATAAAATAATTAAATTGTCTTTAATAAAAAAAAAATACAAATTATACCTATGTAATAGCTAATATTTAATAATGTATTTTATATTATTATGCTCTACGCCACAGGTGACATACTCTCCCAGAGGATGGTCACCATGCTCCACGAATGCGAAAAGAAGTTTGACCATATCGAGGACAACTGCGAGCGAGTCGTGAAGGGGGCCCGCTGCTTCAAGGAAGACTGCATCAGGGTAGGCATCGCACCGGAGATGGCGATGATGGAAGCAGTCCTAGAGCAGTACAAGTAGATTGCTATATTGCTGTTGATGATAACTGATGAATGATGATAATCATGATGGTTGTTACCAGTTTGTTAATTAAAAAAAAAGATTGATTCAGTGTTAAATATTTAATAGTTGGGTTATGGAACTACTTATGTAAAAAATGGATTGGAAAGTGTGTAAAATATTTATGTAAAGTTACGTAACCCAAACGACGAAAATAAATACATGAATGGTTTAAGGTATCATTGAAAATTATATGTATTGACATTTTGGGCGAAAATTGTTAATTTAATTTCCATTTAACTGTCTTCCCAATCCCACTCGATGAGGTTTGAACATGTATGCGGTACAAAAGCACACCTGAAAATTGATAGATGGACCCCTTTTGTGCGTTTGTACCCCCTTCAACTCAAGGGTCCGTATCGTTCTAGGGTCCGAATATGAATCAACGCTTTTCAGTAGAATGCTAGTTGTTTTTGAAGTCGGTGCAATGTTTTTTAAAACAGTTTTTTTTTCTTCTAAGTTTGACAACATGGCGCCTGGCGCCCACCATTTTGAACTTTTGTTTTTGTTTTTTTTTTTCTGACACGGTTGGTTACTATCACCTACTACAACCGTGATGTCAGCCCATAACACCTTGGTGAACTAGGTGCCATGTCAGTGCAGTTCGGTCGTGCCGGCTACACTGAACTGGGCGGAAAACACGAACTATTTAAATAGGCGTTTCAACCGACCTTTCATTAATAAGTGCGGTGGTAATAAGTAAGGCTCTGCAAGTAAAAAAACGAACGAACACTGGCAAAATCATAATCCTCCTTTTGGTTTTGCCGTAGTCGGGTAAAAAATTAGAACCACAAATGCACATACAATAGTGTACAGACGCGGCAGTAAATAATGCACATCGGCCTTTAGAAAGAGGCAATCCGGTTGTAGAGCGTCGTCCCTGTCGCACAGAGTCGTGCGAGTTGTGTGACAGAGACAACGCTCTACAACCGGATTTGATTTTTCTAAAGCCCAATGTGCATTATTACTGCTTCGTACTTCAAGTGTCCTCCTTTACATAATTCTGTTTTATCTATTGTTTTAGGGTTCCGTATCCGTCTTACCGGACCCTATTACTAAGCCTACGCCGTCTGTCTGTCTGTCCGTCTGTCTGTCCGAGGGTTGTATCTCTTAAACCGTAATAGGTAGCCCGTTGAAATTTTCACAGAATATGTGTTATTATGGCCGATATTTTTTTTTTATGTAATCCGGTATGGTTGGCTGAGTCGGAGGGGCCAAAGCACATGCTCTGACCAGCCAATATCACCTCCGAAAAGGTAGGTGCCATACCAGAGACTTCCCTGGATTGCTGGCTATACTGGACTAGAGGAGAACACAACCGAGGCTGCTATGCGGCCACCTTACATCCAGTACGGTGCTACCAACCCAGTCGGCTACAATTTGAGCCTACCACCTAGTAAGGGGCAAGGGACAAGGAGCAACAACAAAATATAATAAAAATAAGAAAAAGTAAAAAATTCACGGGGTCCCCACAAAAAACTAAAAAGTATATACGCACCATCTACCGAAAACAGTCTGAAGCATTTTAACTAATCATGAATTTTAACTAATTAACATTTCATAAAACGCGCCATAGATGGCGTGAGTGGCGCTGACCATGACATTGCGATACGGAACCCTCGGTGCGCGAGTTCGACTCGCACTTGGCAGGTTTTTTTTTCGTGCACCACAAGGTGTACTGTTTTGCGTGTGAATTGTGCACAATGAAGTGTTTCTATTCCATTTTATTCTGCGCATGATGTAGCGAGCTCTAGCGACAGTACGCGACTCGACCACGATAATAAAGTACAACGCTGCTCGCTGATAGAGACAATGGTAGAGACAACGAGGTTCGCGCCAAAGCCGTCAGATGGCGTTATTTGACCGCAATACATTCGTAAATCACCCTCGAGAAAGTTTCTAGCTGATAGCTATAATATATAGATATTCAATTTTCTTATAAACATCATCGCTGCAAGCAAACCAGCCAGCACTATGGTAATATTGTTACAACGTGAATGCAACTCTTTAAATTGGCCAAAAATCGCTGGTGCGAATGTGTGTGTAGGCGCTTTCGTGTGTGTGAATTGTGATTGTGTGCGATCGGAAACTGGCGACAGCAGCGGTTCCGATACGAGTGGGTGCTCGTGACAAATCTCCTCTCCTTCCAAAATCTTTGGCTCGGACGTTCCAAATTTTCCGCTTTATTTGTGGACAGCCAAGGCACGAGGACATACGGAGACAAAGGACGCTGACAACTCTCCACACTTTCTTCTACATGTGTGACCATCTCCTTAGGCACTTTTTAAAGTTGACAACCTCTACAATATCCGCAAACAAGCAGAACACGGAATTGGCAATTATAGATAAATATTAGCTTAGTAAGATCTGCCTCCGATAACCTAGCTACACACTCATGCGCGTCAACGCTTGTATTCTGACTAGTCAGCCCAATAATTAATTATTTTCTAGTCAGTAACGAAGGGCCGGTATGTCAACTCCCACTTAGAATAGCGTTGTGTGACAGATATCGCACGAGGAATTTCCCTCACGAAACGCTGCTTCTGACACTAAGTGGAGTTTGAAATACCTAGGCTAAGTTGAAGTTGAAATACCAAGGCTTAGCCTCGTGAAGTGAGGTATAATTCGTACTTAGCAATCTACAATTAACATGGGCGACACCTCGTTTTCTATAAAAGTGATGCAGTGATACAGAAGACTAATCAGTTCGAAGAGCATTACCTCTCTAACACGACGATGGCACTTTTGGGCAACATTTTTCGAACAGCAACGCTTCTAGCGTTTTGTCTGGTTTACAATCCGGGTCATGTGGAGGGTTCTGCAGATATAATGAAGCAGATATCGAAGGCATACGGATCGGCTATGGCAGAGTGCAAGAAGGAAGTGGGTTCAGAATTAGTTACTAATGATATTTTTTATAATTATTACCTTAATCGTCACCCGAAAGCAAGATAATCAGATTCGTTCCATGTGAAAACCCACCCGGAAAAGTTAATAATATCTACGACCACGAATGATGCTCACAAAACGGAGCAATTTCAAGAAGTTACAACTTTTTAAGTTGATCTTTGCATATGTTAACAATTCAGGTGTATGAATAACCATTGTTCAGGAATCAGAGTACGTGATCGGACAAAGGAACATTTAATATCAACATTTTTGCCGGGTTGGAATGAATTTATTTAGAAACAAGGTTTCATATAAGTTGCTGCTATTTTCTCCCAGGTTCTTCAGGTATCCTAATCATCCCAGGCATTATTCGACCACAGGTTTGCTAGTAATACAAATTACCTAAAATTTTCGACATCCACAGCTAAACTTGAACGATGACATCATGAAGGAGATGATGAACTTCTGGAACCACGATTACAACCTGGTGAGCCGCGATTTGGGCTGCGCAATCATATGCATGTCCAAGAAGCACGACCTGCTTGCAGACGGCAAGCTGCATCACGACAACGCGGCTGAATTCGCCCAGAAACACGGCGCTGGTTACTATTTTTATATAACAGAACTATTAATTTGTTTCTCAGAAAATCAGCTCATATTTATACTTGTGAAGTAATGTCTCTGTTAGGGCAATGTATAATTTCTGTGACTTCCTGTGGTCGTATTAACTACAGTGAAGTGGACGGAAAACAGGAGCCATTTTCATAATCATTTTTTTTACAGAAAGCGCGACATGTGGCGCCGAGCCACCCATAAGTTATCGGTGTCGGGTAACATTCGGTCGCATGCGGGAGTTGCGAATCCCATGCCAGCCTGACAGATGCCCATTCACACCCCTCTGGACTTGAGGTCCCAAGATATGTAACCATTATACCAAATTTAATTTAGTGCCATGGTATCTAGCGGGATTTTTCCTACCTGTATGGAAATAGTCCTTGTGTCGCACCGCAAAGATGTGGCCTCCGGAGAATATCTGTCCCTACTCCTACAATCCACGGATCTTCAAATCACCTTCCCGCAGTTACTTTAGTCCGCCTACAAACCGGACTGGTATCTCCTCGTGTGTGAAACTGGCTGTGCTTGAGGCTTCGGCCTCGAGAAAATCCACCCACTTCGAGTGCAATAAAATCTTAAGTTCTCTGAGACTGGTACACAAAAAGGGCGTACAGGCAACTTGTGATTATGTGTTCTTTCCCTTCCAGACGAAACAATGGCGAAGAAACTGGTTGAAATCATCCACGGCTGCGAAAATGACAACGCAGGCGACGGCGCTGATGAATGCGTCACGGTGCTGGAGGTAGCCAAATGCTTCCGGACGAAGGTCAAGGAGCTGGACTGGGCTCCGAATTTCCAGGAGCTGGTGGAAGAGATGATGGCCGAAGCTAGTGGTTAAGACCTATTGCTTACAGAAACATTAAATCCACTGTTTCAATAATAAAGGCATTGCATTGGAACTTATGTTGTATTTATTTACTGGTTTTTATCAATACATTCTTTTCGTTATCATAAATACAGGATTGAACGCAAGTGATAGTTACTAAAACAATATTACATTCGCCTCAGTTTTAATCCGAAACAGGACACCCAGTTCAAACAAGACTTCCTTTTAGAACTGGGTGTACTTGACACAGTTTGCATTGTCTTAATAAAATTGTGATAGAAGTGAATAAACCGGTGATATTAGTGAACAAAATTAAAAATTCAAATTTATAAAAGGTATAGCACAATTTTCATAGTTTGAAAGAGATAATACCTAGAGGAGAAGTAGAAGATCTCTAATCGCATATGATGGATCAAATGAAAGTCGTATAGATTTTTCATTAAATAATTATTGTTTATGCACCAAGATGCTAAGCATGTCGATCTCGAGATGTTTTCGCCCGTTCTATGCATGATCCATGATTTTTTTTTTATGGAAACTGACACGGTTGGCTACATCACTTACAACATTCGTGATGTCAACCGATAACACCGGGTGAACTAGGTGCCATGTCAGGTTCCCTAAATTTCATGTCGGCTACACTGAACTGGACGGAAAACACGAACTATTTACATAGCCGTTTCGACCGACGTTTCATTCAGTGCGGTGGTACCAACCCGGGCGGGATAAACTCTACCACCTAGTAAATGATTGATAAACCATCTAGTAAAATAAAAAAAGTTGCATCTTTTCCCATAAAATCAAGATTTTACGGGAAAAGATGCAAGCGCCACTAGCAAGAGATTTGGTCACTAAAATCGGTCATTCAATTATTTCGTTCGGGCCATCATGGAACGGCAGCCTAAAATATCTCGTGATCGACCTATACCGTTAATAATGCTCCATGCGATGAAAGATCGTTTGTGTAACAAGGATGTGTACCTGTCTCCACTTTTCGAATTGATAGACATATAATTTTGAAATATGTACCTAATATAATAAACTTCCAAACAAAATTTACAGAAGCCCCATTCTATAAGTCCTACATGGTTACCTCGTCAATAGCAACCAAACATTTACCAGTAGGGTTCTGCAGAAACACATAGCTAGCAATTCCTTTGTTAGTGTTAGCTGTACTACAATATTGTTAAGTCCTCTGTTCACACACGTTTTGGCGAATGGAAGATGGCGCATAATAAAATTAAATACAAATATTCTCTGCTGCACAGTGCACACCATTAAAACATGAGACCCAGAAAACTTGTTAAGACGATACCCATAGCTGGCTGCTTTGCATAGAAAAAGTTGGTAAGTCGGTGTTGTTTTTTAATTTAAAAAAATTTATGGTAATAAACTTTAAAAATCTACAACAATAGGGTTCTGTGCTTGTGGTTTAGTTATTTATCAGTGCAATAAAAATTTCGTTTTATTCATTCACTTTTGCGTTAGATGAAAAAAATGATTTAATTTAGATTTTTTTCATCTTTTTTTTTATGGTTTCCGAACTAGCTGGCTGCGTCCGAGGTCGAAGCCTCAGGCGCAGCCAATATCACCCCCGAGGAGGTGCCAGTCCGGCTTGGAGGTGGACTAATGTCGCTGGGGAAAGGCTATTTACCCTGTACATTTGACGCAAGAGTGAATGAATAAAACTAAATTTGTATTGCACTGATAAATAACTAAACCACAAGCACAGAAATCTATTGTTGTAGATTTTTTAATTTTACTACCATACATTTTTTTAAATTAAAAAACAACACCGACTTACGACCTTTTTCTATTCAAAGCAGCCAGCTATATGGGTATCGTCTTAACCATGAGGTATATATATTAATTTTTAAGTTTTCGGATTAACAGTAGGTGTAAAAAGACTTACATAAGTCGACGTTTCTCCCGCTACGTCGCGGGTTTGATTGACGTCTGGTACAACGGACACCAGACGTCGGCTCCAGGAACACCTGCAGTCCCTGAAGAGGCCCGCGACGTAGCGGGCGAAACGTCGACTTATGTAAGTCTTTTTTTACACTTACTGTTAATCCGAAAACTTAAAAATGAATATAATTAATAACAGAGTAAACTTAAAAACATTAGCATATTATGGTATTTATTATGCGATAGGCAAACGGAAAATAATCATGCACATACATATCTATCACACACGCTGAATCCCGACAATCGGGGTAAGCAGAGTAATCGGTGTTGTGCTGCAAGAACTCCGGTAAATTACAGCACAACACCGACCACCACGTTTCGCAAAGTATTCGAACAAGATTCAATCGATCAAGCAGCGAGTAGGGCATGAAGACCCACCTGCTGCACCACCCGGTGGAAGTACCGTGCCAAGGTTAGAGGTGGCGATCCCATCGCCCGTTAGCACGGCATCTTGTCCTTATCCCTTAGTCGCCTTTTACGACATGCATGCACATATGCAAAAACTAGCGTGGCATGAATTCATGCATGGCGTCGCGCAATACTGTGCGGTAATTGCCAACCTGCACCATTACCTGCACCAGTCGTGGCAAATTTTAAAATTGTCAAAGCATTTCTCGTCTACACTATGAAATAAGTCCCATCGCCGTGGTAAGAAATATACATAGGCGAAACTGAAAATCGTATAGAAAATATAAAATCTCAGTCGGGGCAAACATAACGACAAGGGTTCCGTTGGCGCACCTGATCACACAATAAACTGCCGAGGGGGACTCTTTTATTTTTATTGCTTTCCCATATTGTTCGGTCGGGTGTGACAATATTCCGAATTTCACTACTCCGGTATACAGATGGTGCGTAGTTTAGAAGAAAGGAAATAAAACGTTCCTGCTTTGCTGTGAATGCTAGAGATACCAAATTGTACCATTTTAAAATGTGTTTAGTGATTTAATCAATAGTTTACTAGCCTTTTGTATCCCTGATTGTCGGGATACAAAAGCGTGAGTTATGAGTTATGTATGTATGTATGTTTACTAGACTAGCAACAGTCCGCAAATCTACTACCGTGGCGCCTAACTGAGCGTGGTCCGTGAGAAGAGGTGATTTTAGCTCTGTCCACTGCACCATTGGTCCCTCGGCACAGTCATCCATGTTGGTTAACATAAAAAAAAAACATGTAAACCCATTGCTCTGGAAATAAAACAAAAGCCATTTTTTTTATTGTACATCAAATTTCATTATTGGGTTTCAGTGGACATTAGTGGTTCTGTACCACTGAAGACCAGGATTATTAGGGGAAGATCGGAGAGGCAGTCCAGCAGTGGACGCCAAAATACTGACTGATATATTTTATCTAGATACCTACTGAAAAATTAAACCGTATGACAAACATCAATCAAGTCTAGAGAACAATAACAGCTTGCTTGAACTAACAATTAAATGCAGTCGAGACACACATTGATTACCTGATAATTTTACCTTATGCACTTATTCTGAACAGATGCTTAGAGTCAACACCTTTTTTAGAACAGTATATAACACGTTACTGAGTCTATAGGTGATTAGAATTCTGTAGTCAAAGAACAGTGTCGTCAGTCGAAGAAATGGATATAAAGGGCGTGGAGGTCACAACTCTGGTGGCGGCAGTAATTTTTCTGTTCCAAGCTGGACATGTTCAATCATCGGCGGAAGTAATGAAGAACATCGCTAATGGCTTAGCACCGGCCATGCAACAGTGTGCCAAAGAAGTGAGTAAAAAAACTTTAAATTTCTTCTTGACAAATATCATGTTATCATTACGGAAAATTGTAAAGGTAATTGTCGATACCTATATGTTTTTATTAAGCAGAAGAAAACAGAGACATTGAATATGTAAATAACAAGAGAGAAACAAAAAGTATACATATAACATGTCCCCATTACGTTTCCCTCTGAAACATATTGAAACATAGTAAAGGCAAGCAGACAATAAACGTTTATACGTAAACAAACAATTAAATTAAAGGCACAGACGGTAAATGCAGAACAGAGAAACATAAAACAAAAGAGAAAAAAAATACTTAGTCGATAGTTGTGGGAGGTGACCCCAAGTATGGGAAAACCAAAACGAAGAATTTGATTATATTAAACATGTTTGTCTCCTTTCACAACTTAACCTATTATATCCATGTTAATAAAGAAAGTTCCACTGTATACGGTACTGCAAATTATTTGCTGTAGGTGAAGCAGATACAGTAAAAAAACGAAATTATTTAGTCAACGGACAGTTTTTTCGCTGGTGCTCACACTTTCGATCTTAAAAATGATTATTGGTTTGATCGCAGTTCACGATTTTCTTGAAACATATTAAAAAATTATCCACCCTCAGCTCGGGCTCAGTGATGAATCGCTGAACGAGATTTATAACTTCTGGAACGATAAATACGAGCTCAAGAGCAGAGACGTCGGCTGTGCCATCATGTGCATATCCAAGAAGCACGGGATTGCCGACGAAGACGGAAAACTTCACCATGCGAATGGGCATGATTTTGCTAAGAAATTTGGAGCAGGTAATAATTTCCTTCCTTATACACATATATACCATAGCGTCTGTTTCCCACTGTGAGCACATCTTCTTACATCATTACACAATTCTAACGCTTCTTACACACTAATACTGCTTTCATATGTTTATATATTTAGATAATCCGGTACGGGTGGCTTAGTCAGAGGGTCCAGAGCGCATGCTCCGATTAGCCAATATTATCCCAGAGAAATTGCGATACAGGAGACTTCACTTTGAATTATGGACTAGAGGTTCTGCCTAACCTTTCCACACTCATTCGCTGCATAAATCTTTTGTTAGTCCTTAATTCATTATATTGTAATGATCTACTCAAAAGTCTACCTGTAATAATATTTCCATAACTCTCACATTTTCAGACGACGACACGGCAAAAAAAATGGTAGACATCGTCCACACCTGCCACGAGGCCCACGATCACATCGAAGACGAATGCGCGCGGGCATTGGCGGTTGCGAATTGTTTCAGAGCCGAGAGCTCGAAGCTCAACTGGATGCCTGATTTTCAAGCACTCGTGGATGATATCATGAGTTAACCGACCAGATCGAGGGTAAACTGACGAGATCGTGAGTTAACTGACAAGATCGTGGGTTAACTGACGAGATCTTGAGTTAACTGACAAGATCGTTTGTTAACTGACGAGATCGTGGGTTAACGTACGAGTTTCGAAGATAAACTGACTAGATCTTGAGTTAACTGATGAGATCGTGGGTTAACTGACGAGATCGTGAGTTTACTGACGAGATCGTGAGTTAACTGACCAAATCGCGGGTTAACTGATAAGATATAGATAATGACCTCTGCTGCCGCTAAGTTCTAATGGTGAATGAGTTTGTACATAATTATAAGCGCATTAAAAATATTCCTGCTTTATTTCTACATCCTTCCTTCCTTCGGGGTTTGAGTGAAAACATCTTTGGTATTTTCAGATTAATAATATCATATGTAGCTGATATTCCAAATTCTGAATTCAAATTAAAAAAAAACGTTATTGGTTAAATAATTACACGTGCAGATCAAGCTCTGTCCTCTACACTAGTCTAGATTGACTGTGTTGTAGAGAACAGCGTATAATGTTTTGTGAAAATATTTTTGATGTTCCTCAGAATTCCAACGCGCGAATCTTGGCTTTGGTAGATCTAGTAGATATTATCTACAACCAGTCTGAGGCCCGTATACATAATTATCAGTCTTAGCTCGACATAAACTGGGCCTCAAGTCGTAATTTGACATACATAGACAATACTTGAGATGAGACTAGAATCACAACTTCAACGCCAAGTCTAGAAATATCACGACTTAGCAAAATCCTACGGCTTGAAGTGAAAATTGCGTTAAAAAAGGGGCGAGTCGAACTTGCACACCGAGGGTTCCGTATCCTCATTATTATTATTTTTTTTATGGAAACTGACACGGATGGCTACATCACCTACAACATACGTGATGTCAGCCCACAACACCGGGTGAAATTGGTGCCACGTCAGTGCTTCTCTTCGGTCGTGCCGGCTACACTGAACTGGACGGAAACACAAACTATTTACATAGGCGTTTCGACCGACCTTTCATTCAGTGTGGTGGTACCAACCCGGGCGGGTTAAACCCTACCTACCACCTAGTAATATAAGAAGGGAGTCATATCTCTTAGTCGCCTTTTACGACATGCACGGGGAGAGATGCAGTGGGGCTATTCTTTTTTAGTAGCGGCTCCATACGGTACCTGGAACAATTGCGGCATTAACCCGCTGGATGGCAAGGCTTACCCTTTGAATGAAGTAGGCCCTTGGCATATTAAATAAAAAAATTTAAACACTATTATTATTGAATAAATATTGGCAATCAGTGGTTCCGTACCCCTGAAGGCCGAGAGGACTGGAGAAAAATTAAAAGAGCGTACGTCAGCCAGTGACGTAGGTGTATGTGGTGTGACCAGTAATGCTTAGTGCCGTGTATGCAATGTACAGGGGATGCATTCTCCCAACTAGTTCTCTCTGTTCGCGTAGTTCTAGCCAACACACGACACACGCAAGGATTAGTGACTCATGAACCATTAAACGTAATGGATCGCTGCCGCATAATGCACAGCTAGCTGTTGTGAGCGCACGTAATTCCCAATCAATCCTATAATAATTCAGTGTAATCCTTCATTCAGATCGGTCGTATAAATGGTTGAAATAGTCTGGATTGCGAGTAAGGTTACTAGTATATATCTTCTGTTTTTTAAGTGCAGAGTAATCGGTGTTGTGCTGCAAAAACTCTGGTAAATTACAGCACAACACCGACCACCACGTTTCGCAAAGTATTCGAACAAGATTCAATCGATCAAGCAGCAAGTAAGGCACGAGGCACGAAGACCCACCTGCTGCATGACTCGGTGGAAGTACCGTGCCAAGGTGAGAGGTGGCGAACCTGTCGCCCTTTAGCACCTCATCTTGTCCTTATCCCTTAGTCGCCTTTTACGACATGCATGGGGAGAGATGCAGTACAGTGTACCGTGTGTGTGGGGCCGGTACTTAAAAAAGAATAGCCCCACTGCATCTCTCCCCAACTTTGACTTAATATTATGACGATTTCAGATTTTTTCCTTTATATTCGTCCAATAACCTACCTCCACACCAATTTTTAACTTCCTAGGTCACCTGGAATTACTCTAAACTTTTGATGAGTGAGTGGAGTCAGTGATAAAAATAGTGAAAAGTAGCGATTTTCAGACGTCATTATCTCGTGAATGGTAAGAGGGTTTGTATTTAAATTTCAGATTTGGTAATAAGAAAAGGGTCTTACTAGACACTCAAAATATCAAGTGTGTAGGTCAAATAGATTTTAAGTTATGGGGGGGGGTCGAAAGTGGCCCGAGATGGTTCGTGTAATATAACCCACTGCCATGCCGGTGTGTCGCCCTTTTGCTTTGCGAACTTGCCTGACACACTGCTTCCGCCGTGTGTCTAGATTAGAATATAGTCGTAGTTTATTGCAAGGCGCTCTTAATGCTTAATATTGATTCACAAGGCCTGTAGAATCTACCAAAGAAATGTCTTCTTACCCCTGACTGATTGCACCACCTCGGCTTAAGATGAGTTAACTTAACTTACTTAACGATAAGTTAACTTTCTCCATGCAAAATCGTCTTTCGGCATTTACGTGGGCTGTTCCGAAAATTGTTAGCCACAGAATAAATAAAAATTTTTTTTCCTGAAACTATTTTGATTTAACGGCTAATTTAAATACAAATCTCCTTGATGAAAATTATTGGCCACCTATGTGTAGTTCTTTTTTTAAATATTTTTAACGGTTATCCGTCACTCATATTTTATTTGCAACAATGGACGTCTCGCGAGAAGCTTTTCGTGTTATGATTTTCTATGCTTATAAACTAGGGTTAACCTTCAAGGAATCTCACGAAAATTTGCAAGCTGCTTTTGGGGAGTCTCCTCCTGCGTTGGCAAGAGTTACTTATTGGTTTCGTGAATTTAAACGTGGTCGAGAGAACCTAAACGATGACCCCTGACCCGGCCGACCATCAACTGCAGTCACTCATGAAAACGTCATCAGGGTAGAGAGGCTATTGCGGGAGAATAGAGACATTACACATCGGGAGATTCAGGCTGAACTGAAGATTGGTATTGCGAAGTTTGTCTGCCTCAAGCTTTTGGGGAGTTGAATAGCGAGCGCCCAAGGAGCGGCGTCCGTGGCATTCTTTTTCACCAAGATTTTCACCCGCTCACACACCGGTAGAAACATGGACTATTTGACAACTTCGGGGGTACAAAGGTTATTCTATCCTCCGTACAGCCCAGATTTAGCTCCATGCGATTTTTTTTTATTTCCCACGGTAAAAAAAATGGTTCGCGGGCGAAAATTCAACACTGCAGACGAGGCCGTCGAGAATTTCGGCGGTTATTTTTCGACCTCCCGCAAGATACGTTTTTTAAATGTTTTGAAACCTGGTTCACCCGAATGCATAAGTGCATAGGGATTGGAGGGAAATATTTTGAAAGCTCTGTAAATATTTTTTTTTCATATTCTAACTATTTTTCATTTCACTAACAATTTTCGGAACAGCCTATGTATGTTTTCTAGCCCTTATCTTTATTTATCTTTATCATACTTATCTTTAACTTTATCCGTTTTTTTTTTCTTGTCTTAAGGACAGTCCAATGTACGTTCCTGTCTTTGTCGTTTTTGTTTAGATGAAATATACAAACAGTTTGTATTACCTCGCTGCCGTAATACAAACTCTTTGGAAATATACAACATCGGAGCTAAAAAAAATTATGTCGACCGAAAAAAAATGAATTTTTTCTTTTTTTATATCATGAAGTTCATTAAGCTAAAGAAGAAGAAGTTAATTTATCGAGTCATCACACATACTCATCACTTTAGATATTAAAAAAAAATAACGTAGATTCGACTGTCCTTATTACAAAAAAAAAAAAGAATTCTACAAATCGGATAAGGTTTAGGGGGCTAAAAATCATAAATCCCGAAAGACGATTTTGTATGGAGCAAATTAACTTCCGTCTCGTCTTAAGTCTAGTCCAACAGGTATTGGTCGGCTAGAGTGATATTTATGACACATTTCAGAGGAGTTAACCTCCAATTACATTTTATCCAAAGGTAAGGTCTGTCATAGGGTAGGTTGAAATTAAACTATAGTATTTTCAGTGGTATGTAAGCCTCAATGGGTATTTCCGAAATAGTAGAAAATATGTCAGCTAACAGTAAAGAGTTAGAATTCGTCGCTGCGTTCGCGTTCCTTCTCCTACTCTATCTACTCAGTCAGCAGAAGCAATCAAACTCAGACCAAGAAGCACAGACAGGAAGGCTGCCTACATAGTTTACTGTTAAAAACTGCTACTCCATTGATCCATACTAGGTGAAACTGAAAAACAAAACTTTTTCCCAACTCTAAGACTACGTCGGTATTATTCTCGAACCGTACATACTCAGATTGAAACTCGAAATTCTAACCAAGGAAAATGGTACACTGGTGTGGCAAATGGTGTGACGGTTAGTCAGCACACAAAATCATAGAGGGAATCTAAAAAGTTATCACATCCTCCGAAAATTGGGGCGAAAAGTTTACAAACTTTGTAAAGTTTACCAAAATTATAATGGATAATGTATACATTTTTCTTTTTTCTTTATCTTCAAGTCTGTTATGTTCTATTTTCATTTGTTTTTGGTTTTCTCCATTTAGTATTTCGAAATTGCAATTGTTGTTTTATTTTGATTTTCGCTTTTATGTATAGTTAGTGTATATCCGTGTTACGCTTACTGTGCTATTGGTATTTGTCATGAATCTTTTAAGTTTTAATGCCGTGTGTATTCTGTTGGCGTTCGATAAAATAAATAATTATTATAAAGATAATTAAAAATAAATTATTAAGGGATATGACTCCCTTCTTATATTACTAGGTGGTAGGATTTAACCCGCCCGGGATGGTACCACCACCGAGCTGAATGAAAGGTCGGTCGAAACGGCTATGTAAATAGATTGTGCTTCCCGTCCAGTTCAGTGTAGCCGGCACGAGCGAAGGGATTGCACTGACGTGGCACCAAGTTCACCCGATGTTATGGGCTGACATCACGAATGTTGTAGGTGATGTAGCCAACCGTGTCAGTTTCCATAAAAAAAATAATTAAATAATAAAAAAAAAATATGGGTGCCTTGTGTGTAAGTCCGTCCGTACCTCCTACTATCTCTGTGCTACCTATTTCTTGAGTTGTAAAAATGTCGCTTCCTATGCTAAGGTTCTTCCTATTGTTATTTGCAATGCTTGGATGAATCGAATTAAATATCTCCCAAGTATTAGACTTGATGCACCGGCCTGTCTGTCCGTCTGTCGCCGGCTCGACAGCCTGATTTACAGTTCGTTCAGCGGCACGATGAAAGAGTGCGTTGTTCCTCACGTCCGACAAATACCGGAACATAGGATTCTATAGGAAAAGCACCTGCGTTTGTTGTTTGTAATGATATACACTGATTCGTCCCGAGATTCGTACCGCATGTGGCTCGTTACTTGAAAATAATAGGCCCGTAATTTGGACCTGTGCGTCGTAATTTGGACAAATGAAACATTTTATGCAGATACATATAACCAAAATACAACCTTACAATATCCATAATTATACAAATACAAAAAGAAAAATAAGTATTGTAATATTCGGCTTATATACTATACATACATACTTACATAATTTACTTAGCCCCTCAACTGTGGCGGTTCGTAAGTAATCAACTGGACAGAATTTAAGGGCATGGATTGTTATATATATTGTTTTAATTTAAATTATTTAAACTATTTTTTAAATTGATAGATAAATAGATAGAAAATTCTTTATTGCCCCAGTAAACATTAAACAGTAACAAATACAATTAGAAAATTTACATAAGGTGCAAAGGCGGACTTATCCCTTACAAAGATTTCTTACAGTCACCCTTTGGATGTTTGCGATTCGATAATATAGTGGAATGTAAGTAGGTAGTAGCAAAAGAGTTGAGCGTGAGAATTGAAGATAAAATAATAATAAGAATATACAATACATATAAATACATTATACTGTTTTACCTACTCATCGCAATCAGGTATGAATGTCAGTTTCTTCCTAAGTCCTTCCGTCTAAGACAAGGCAGATGTAAGTAATGGGAGAGTCATGATCCTTCCCAGAGGTCCTTCGTCCGAGCTCAACTACAAATGGGCCTTGACAAATTTAATGTCGCCCCGTGTCCGGTGACCCTTCCGACGTAGAGCCAGGTATTTCCAGAGCGCGCAAGTAAATATTACTTTCAATATAATTGTGATAATTTTATTTGTCGTAGGAGGTACAGAGCTGGTGATCTTAAAATAAAACAAAATATAGTGATTGATGAAATAAATAGTGATTGCTGAGTTTTCTTTCCCGTTCAATCAGTAAAGACACTGAAACTGAAATGATGATTACAAATTATTAGCAATCATCACAGAATGTCAACATTGAAAATATTAACGTTTTAATAATAAACTGAACAGCTGTCATATTTATTTTCAATTTCACAGATACAAAACCTCATATTCCTTTAAATGGAAAAATGTCTTTAGATCTTTCAATACAATTGTCAACACTGTGCAAACGAATTACTATTCTCATTACATGTCAACGATGACTTCCCCCAATACGTCCTGAACACTGGGAGTCCATCTCAGCTCGCTGATCTTGGTTCTGAAGCACTTCGCCACCTCCAGTACTCGAATGCATTCATCTTCTATGTCGTTCTTATCTTTTTCGCAGGCGTGGATCACCTCAACTAGTTTCTTTGCCATCTGATCATCTGCAAGTGAAATTAAAGATTTGTATGCTGTAAGTTCTTCTTAATGGATCGAAAGTATTTCTAGGTTTGTATCGTTGAACAAATACAGAATGGACCATTTTAACTAATTAAGCCAAAACCGAATTATCGGCTTCCCGAGATGACAATGTTTTTTTTTTTTAATAATTTGCTCTCCAAGTAATGCCAAGCTAGGAAGATTCCTCGAAGTTTCGTAAGAAAAATACTTCTTACGTTTTATCTAAACTAGAAAAAATGTCTTTGATTTTGTAAACTCTAATTAAAACTTAATGGTTCGGAGCAATAAAGTACTTCTATCTATTTATCTAACTATTTTCGAGCGTTCGTGTAGCTTCCTTCTATGAGACGTTTTTAGACGATCTTCTATTTTAACTACGAGGAATTAAACAGCGTTGAAATAACATTCGTGGCTTTATTAAGAGAATCGGGAAGTCCGCTCTCCTCCATACACCAGGGGAAGTCTCTTTTCAACCCTTAAATCTTGCACTAGCATTTTCAAATTTTTATGTGTAAAAGATATTATCAATATCTATGCCCCTATGTTGTCCTTTTTTCGTTATTTCATTTTAAATAAAATATATTTGATTATAAAAGTGTCAAAATATAGCCTAACTTTCATATTTTTTATATAGAAAACTATTAAAAAAATTATTAAAATTAAAACATAGAGGCATCCAGTAGGCTTTTGTTGATAGCAAAAAAAATATATCACTTAAATTGAGGAAGAATAAAGACATGAAAACAGACTTCGCCTGAATGATGATTCACAAATATTTTGTAGGCAGTTAGCTTCTGAGCTGCAAATGTCCTTTTCACACAATTCGGGGTGTGAGGGGGGAACTACTCATGGACAGCCCACTAATACAGAAACATATTACGTGATGTAATAGTGAAGTTCATTTCATTATCGATATATTTTCTTTAGGGCTGGGATGCATTTTATCGATGTAATATAAGCATCTACGAGTATGTAAGTCTACTTACTACTAGTCAAAGAACAAAAGATATTTAATTAGGTGGTGGGCCATATCAAAATTTAGTTTTTGTAATATAAAAGAAAAATTCAGCTTTTTTGCTGAATTTTAATAGGATACTTTTTTAATAATTTGAAAAGGTCTATTTTCTGAAATATCATCATCATCATCAGCCTGTATCGGTCCACTGCTGGACATAGGCCTCTCCCAAGGCACGCCACCACACGCGGTCTTCCGTTCTTCAATATAAAGTATTAAATTTGAACCTTCAGAAAACGGTCGTTCAGAAAAAGCTACTACACAATTCGCAGCTCATGAAGTACCTGGAGACGAATGGTCTCATCAGCGATCGGCAATACGGCTTCCGGCCAAAACGATCAGCTGGTGATCTCCTAGCGTATATCACTCGTCTTTGGGGTGAATCGCTCGAAGATCATGGTCAAGAATCCTTGGCAATTGGCCTTGATATTGCCAAGGCATTTGACCGGGTTTGGCACAAGTCGCTCTTATTAATTTATTTTTATTTTTTCGCTTTAATTTTTTTTTCTCTTAAACCAAGTCGCATTAGCATACAATTATTATATAACAAAGAACCCCAGACTAACGTATGCCAAAAACACCGAAAGGTATTCTCGTTTGGTATAGAAGTTACAGCTAGGTGTGTAAGTTTTTTCGTTAGGGTTGTCACAAATGTTCGGGCTAAGTTTGGCCGAACATTTTTAACAACTAAATCAAATGAAATGAAATTTAATGAACATACAAATTATTATACAAGAGTTGACAAACAAAAACAAATATGAAATACATCAGTACACTATATTATATTATAATATCTAAGAATCTAATCCGGCCGGAATATAATCCGTTATTAATATTAACTGTGAAAGTGATAGACTATACAAATTTATCTATGTTTAAAGTAACCAAGAGCTCAAATAGATAAAGAAAATGACTTTGAGGGCGTATTCAAATATAAGCGTATAGTGGCTCGCCGACTGTGAGCGTGCTGACTGTGCGCTATAAGAAGCGATTAGTCGGCCTCAGGTCAGTGAGCTAAATGAGCATATGTATTGTGTAATTACATTGTAACGTAGTAGTCTGCGGTAGCCAGAGAGAGCGAAACTGACTGGCGGCTTAGTTTCCAAGTATAGCCGTTTTAATTTTGGCAGCTGTCATTCAAAATGAAGATCTTGACGAGATATATGATTACTGCCATCCTCTGCCATCACACTAGTAGTCTAGATTTTTTTACAAAAATAAAAAATAAATAAAAACATTAAATTATAAAATTATTTTTTTTAATTTTCAAGTATGTATATGCATACACGAAACCCATTTTAACTATTCACACTGCAAGATAAAGACGACTCGTAACTCGCGTAAAGAAAAATAAAAAAAAATCATAACTCCCAAATTTTTCACTTTATTCAAACAATAAAAAAAACATCCCCAGATGTTCAATCTACAATATAAAAATATAGAAGTTTAAAATATATAGTATTTAGAAATATGTTAAAAAGTGCCCTTTTTAAACCCCCTAAAAACGGCAATTTTAAGCGGTTTTTTTGCGATTTTCTCAAAAACTCCCAAACTTTTTAAAACTTTTTAAATTGTTTTTCCACCATCCGTAGCCCTAATCGATACGCGTCATTTGACATCCTAAATATTTACGTATCCGTAAAACTCACAACACCAGGGCGAATTCGCACTCTCGGTGGAAATCGGGGACTATACTGAGGCGATTGAAAAGACATTTTAAATGTCAAAATAAAATGTGTTGGAACATTTCACACACCACGACTATTATCGAACTTCGGAGATTTCATTTTTATTTACATTTATTTTGGACAAAATAAGCCTGTACTATGCTATGCCTGTGCCTGACCTTCGCAGGCAGGCGTACTAAAAAAAAAGAAAATGTGCAGTTTTCTGGTTCGGATTCCACGTAAAACTGTAGGTCCCTTCCCTTTTTACCGTACTAGGTGGTAGGATTTTTTTATAGATAGAAAGCGCGACATGTGGCGCCGAGCCACCCATAGTGTGTCTAACGACGCCCATGGACATTCGATCGTACGCGGGGGTTGCGAATGCCATGCCGGCCTGACAGGTGCCTATTCACGCCTCTCTTAAAGGACCCGAGACTGCACTTGGGGGGAAATATGTGGGCAGGGAGAGCGTTCCAGAGTTTACCAGTTCTGTGGAGGATAGATTTGCAGCACCGATTGGTACGCATCCGTGGTAAGTCCAGCGTATAGGGATGCAATCTCTGCCCAGTGCGCGTTGTGCGGAGGTGGAAAGGGGACGGCGGGATTGCGTTAAACAGCTCCTCCGAGCATTCCCAATGGAATAAGCGATAGAACACACTTAGGGCGCCGACATCCCTACGGAGTTGCGGGGGTTCTAGATCGCGGGATACGTCGGGGTCACCCACTAGTCGCAAAGCTCGACGCTGGATCGAATCCAAAGGCGCAAGCTGGTATTGAGCTGAGCCATTCCACAAGTGCGAGCAGTACTCCAAGCAGGACCTAATCTGCGTTTTATAAAAAAACAGTCTTGGTTGTTTGTGTCCAGGTACGCCATGAGCTGTGCATTGATAATGCGCTCCATCACCTTGCAGAGTAGAGAGGTAATCGCTATAGGTCGGTAGTTCGACGGGTTTGAGCGGTCGCCCTTTTTGGGAACTGCTTGAACAAACGCAGATTTCCAGGCTGCCGGCACACGGCAAGTGGAGTAAGAGAGGCGGAAAAGGCGCGTCAGCACTGGAGCACACCGTTTCAGCACCAATGCAGGAATTCTGTCCGGCCCACTCGCCTTCCTGGTGTCTAGGGAGAGAAGCTTTCCCCGCACAGTTCGTTGTCGGAACTGTACTTCCGGCATGGAGTTCTTACACCTAGTTATGGATGGATGGATGGCACCCCCATCGTCCAGGTTAGAGTTCCCCGCAAAGAGAGACACCAGTAAGTCGGCCTTCTCTTTTGCGGAGTGAGCAAGTGAGCCCCCAGGACATTGCAGAGGCGGAAGTGAGGAGCGGCAGAAATTCGACTCGACAGATTTGGCGAGAGACCAAAACTTACGGCTCCCAGTTGGGGGCTGGTTCAGCCTACTCTGCCGATAGGGGTCCCGGCGGCCGTGTCGGTGCACCACTAACAGATCGATTATTCGAGCACTTGCGTTGAGCGGCAGACGAAGTGCAAGTCCGGGTTCCCTTCGCGAATATGGCTCTGCTCGGAGATTTTAATGCCCACCACGAGGTGTGGCTAGGCTCCGGGAGAACTGACTTGGCGGGGAGAGCCGCCTACGACTTCGCCCTGACCCATGACCTGTCTCAACTGGTAAACCACCCGACAAGAATACCAGATATAGACGGTCATGAACCCCCTCTGCTGGATCTTCTGCTGACAACGAACCCTGCTGGATATAAAGTCACAGTGAGCGCTCCTCTTGGCTCCTCAGACCACTGTCTAGTGGGGTCCACGGTGCCATTTTCGCCTCCTCCGTTCAATACTGGAGGAACGCGTCGAATTTGGCACTACGCGTCAGCAGATTGGGATGGAATGCGAGAACACTTCGCATCCTACCCATGCAGAGAGCTATGCTTCAGTTCGGGTGATCCGTCAGAATGCGCTAATTCCGTCGCCGAGATGGTTCTGGGGAGAATGGACATGTTCATTCCCAGTGCCGTCGTCCGCCTTGGTGGTAAGAGCCAGCCCTGGTACAGCCGTGACTGTGCCGATGCTGTCTCAGCTAATGGTGGAGCTTATCGTGCATGGTCGTGCGCTCGTGCCAGAGGTGATCCTGACATCTCCGAACTGAAGAAAGAATACAACCGCCTCTCCAGATCCTGCAAGAGGGCTATTGCCAGGGCAAAATTCGAGCATATCGGCAGAGTTGGCGACATCGGATTTATCACGCCCGAGTTGATACCACAAAACTGAATAAAACATCGGTCGAAACGGCTATGTAAATAATTCGTGTTTTCTGTCCAGTTCAGTGTAGTCGACATGAAATGAAGGGAAGCACTGACATGGAGGCTAGTTCACCCGGTGTTATGGGCTGACATCACGGATGTTGTAGATGATGTAGCGAACCGTGTCAGTTTCCATAATTATTGATCGGTAATGGTGCTCTATCTATACATATAATAAAATCGTAGAGGTAAGAAAGTCTGTACATTGAATGTATTCGGAAAAAAATTAACCAGGGTGGCTTAAAATGAGATACTGAACATGTTAGAACACTTTTTAAAATTTTTGTTTGTTTGTTTGTTTGTCTGTACGCGCATCACGCAAAAACCACTGAACGGAATTAGACGAAACTTTGTATAGTGGCAGTTTATATGCCGGGTTAACATAATACGTAAAAAAAAATAAAAAAAATAAAAAAAAATTAACAATTATAAACATTATTGCGCGTTTAAAATCACGTAGTCCAAAGTACATAATTATATCTTGAGAACTGGCAGCAAATACAATTTGAATAAAATATTCATTCGAAATTTAAAAATAAGAATACAACGACAATGACAGTTCTTCTTTTTTATAACTTGAACACAATAGTCTATACATATCTATTCTTTCTATACATATCATAAAATCGTAAATGCAAAAATGTCTATTTGTACGCGCATCTCGCAAAAACCACTGAACGGAATTTGACGAAACTTTTTATAGTGACAGTGTATATCCCGCATGAACATAATAATAAAAAAATATAATAAAAATCACGTAATCCAAAGTAAAGGTAAAAAACAATTTTAATGTCATGTCGACAACGGAGAACTGTCATCTCGACGTGAGCTGGCCGATGACAAATTGTTTGATAAATAAAAATAATAATTGAAAGTCGAAGTTATGTCGCTGTCATTGGTGCAATACAATTTATATATCTGTTGCCCGCGGCTTCGCTCGCGTGAAATTCGTATTTAAAAAAAAGAAAATAAGTAACTAAAGGCGGGCCCGAAGGCGGATCTGCGCTTACGTAAACGATATTCTTTCTCGATGAAAGTAACTAAGGGCGAGGCGGAAGGCGGAGCTGAGTTCAGGAAGAAGAAAAACATTATTGAAGAAAGTAAGTAACCAAGGGCGAGGCCGAAGGCCGAGCTCTATTCTGGAAGACCATAAACCTTCTCGAAGAAAGTAAGTAACTATGGGCGAGGCTGCAGGCCGAGCTGCGTTCAGGAAGAAGCTAAACCATCTTGAAGAAAGTAAGTAATTGAAAAACCATCTCGAAGAAAGCAAGTAACTAAGGGCGAGGCCGAAGGCCGAGCTGCGTTCAGGAAGAAGCTAAACCATCTTGAAGAAAGTAAGCAACTAAGGCGAGGCCGAAGGCCGAGCTACGTTCTGACAAATGATAAACCATCTCGAAGAAAGCAAGTAACTAAGGGCGAGGCCGAAGGCCGAGCTGCGTTCAGGAAGAAGCTAAACCATCTCGAATAAAGTTAAATTTTATTATAAAGTCCACGCTTCTAACGGCAAATATACCGTGCATCCTAGAACCTCGCGGTTATTCCCGGCTGGATGGCAAGAGGCCCGATGCTATCACCTTAGTGCCATGGACTAAGGGTAGTTCTTTGATGTGGGACGCCACTTTTGTTCTCACATTGGCTCCAAGTCACGTTAGGACATCTTCAAGAGCGGCTGGCGCGGCCGAGGCTGGGGCGGAGAGCCTTAAACGCAGCAAATATAGAAATATAATTCAAGATTTCGAATTTGTTGCGTTTGCGGTTGAAACCCTCGGTCCATGGTGCAGTTAAGCCAAAAGAGGCTTGAGCTGGTTGACGCAACTGGTGTCCCGCCATCAAGGGCTTATGTACTTCATTCAAAGGGTAAGCCTTGCCATCTTGCGGGGTAATGCCGCAAGTGCTCTAAGAACATTTGAAAATGCCCGTTTTGATAGTTATTTTAATGTTTGTTAGGTAGGTTTAATTGCTTAGTTATTAATATTACTTTTTTATTTTTATGAAATAAATAGATTGAGTAAACGATATTATATTCTATCGAAGAAAGGAAGTCTTTAAGGGCGAGGCCCGAAGGCGGAAGAGGGTTTTTGGTTTACCTGAACGCAGCTCGGCCTTCGGCCTCGCACTTAGTTCCTTCCTTTCTTCCAGAAGGTTTATCGTCTTCCTGAACGCAGCTCGGCCTTCGGCCTCGCCCTTACTTACTTCCTTTATTTGAGAAAGGTTTATCGTTTACCTGAAAGCAGCTTGGCCTTCGGCCTCGCCCTTAGTTAGTTACTTTCTTTAAGAAGGTTTATCGATTACCTGAACGCAGCTCGGCCTTCGGCCTCGCCCTTAGTTACTTACATTCTTCTTTGAAATACGAATTTCACGCGAGCGGAGCCGCGGGCTCAGCTAGTATAACAATAAAACTCTTGATGAAGGTAACAATAGATCCTCTAAGTCAATAAAGAATAATGATATATATTTTTTTCAACCGATCAAGATAACATTGAATTTATTATTAAAATTTACCTACATAATGAAATTACTCGAGTTCGTTCTACACTGACTCATTTACAGTTAGTTGTTTGCAGATGATATCTCAGTTGTACTGAAAAACAATGATATAAGTAAACTGAGAGAATCCTTTTTAACTGTACTAGAATCTCTAAAATCTTGGTTTGAGTGCAACAATCTATTGCTAAATGTCAACAAAACTAATATTATGCACTTTGCTCTTGGGACTCATAGACGTAATAACAATGATAGCATATTAAAAACTGCAGATAACTTGTCATTAAACCTTGCTAATGAACTAACTTTTCTTGGGGTAATATTTGATAAAAGTTTTACTTGGAAAGCCCACATAAACTCTTTAGCTGGTAAGCTGAGTTCCGCATGTTATGCTATCAAAAAAATTAAAGAGCTAGGCGGGACCCATGCTGCAAAAACGGTTTATCATGCTTATTTTGAGAGCATCATGTCATATGGCCTAATGTTTTGGGGAAATGCAGCAGACTCAAATAGAATATTTTTATTACAGAAGAGGGCCTTGAGGTACATCCTAAATATGAAAACTAGAGATACTTGTAAGACAGCGTTCGGAGAGATAGGAATCATGACTTTACCAAGTGCATATGTTTACCAGAACATATGCTATGCCAGAAAATACATTCATGATTCCTCTCTCAATTCCGACAATCATAACTATGACACACGGGGTAAGAATAATGTACAACTAATAAGACATAGATTAGCTAAAACTACAAAAAGCTTTATTTGTAATAGTGTTAGATTTTATAATAAACTGTCTCCTAACATAAAACAATTAGATGACAATAATTTTAAACGACGGATTAAAATAATGTTAATTGAAAAGAGTTATTACAGTATTAAGGATGCATTAACTGACCGTAATTTTATCTAAGAGTCTGACTACTATTTTTCCCACTAACAAATTTTGACAATTCGATACACTTTGTATCATTTGATTTTTAATATGACTTATTACATTTCTTTGTAATAAACGTAAACTAATTGTTTTATTTGACTTGATATAATATGAAATATCAAAATTGACGATGGCACTATACACCAGATATAGGTAATTTAAATAGGCAGTGTGGTCAGATTCTTCAGTATTCATGTTTATGCTGTAAATATTAATGCTCTTGTGAGCGGTAGTATGGGTTAATTATTTGTAAGTTACTATAATATAATACTTATAAGGTACTAACAAAACATTGTGACTTGCGAAGTTTGTTTGTCAGTTCTTCTTCGCATTGAACTTAGAACTGGCGGAATTTTCGACATGTCCAAGCGTAGGTTACCTACCTGTGGATGAAATTATACAATAAACAATAAACAATAAAAGTGCGGCTCGCATGTGGAATCAGCTTCCTGAGGAGATACGTCGCTCCACTACTATCCACATGTTCAAAGAACGTATCGACAAACGATTTCTGAAACCACATGGCAATGAGTAGGTAAAATAAATATAAATACTCATCGATGCCCTTGCGTCTTCAATCCAGTTGAAATATATGTAAAGTATGTATATAAGTATGTATGTATAGTATGTATGTATAGTATATAAGAGTTGATGTAGGTATATTATAATATGTATATTTCTTAGTGTATATATGTAATTATGTATATGTAAGGATTTATATTGATTGTATGTATCTTTGTACAATTTGTATATGTGTGTATTTATATTTCATACAACTGTTCCCTGTTTAGTACTGCATTGTCCGCCCCTACGTGTTTTCCACATCCCAAAGGTTAGTTCGTAAAGAATGCCGCAAGGCATTAAACTCGCCTTTTGTAACCTTTTTATACGATGTACAATAAAGTATATTTTCATTTCATTTCAAATTATCAATGTAATTAATTAATAATAATATCTTAGAGGCTTGTCTCCCGCCTCCGGCGGTATTACCCTTTTTAATTTTTGTGTATTTTTATTACTTTTGTATAAATATGTAAAATTAATATAAATTTTTAATGTGAAATAAAGGATATAAATGAAATTACACTTTCGGCCAAACAAATAAAATTAATTTACAATTCGAAAAGTGACAACCCTGACTGTAAAATTTTTGGCCAATGCATTAGTACTTATGTTAAAACTTCTATACCAAGCGAGTTTATATTTCGGTTTTTCTAACATACGTTAGGCATGGTCTGGGGTTATTTGTTAAATAATAATTTTATGCTAATGAGGCTTGGTTTAGGTGAAAAAAAATTACTCGTATTGTACTTTTTTTGGCCAAAAGAAAAGTCAGTTTTTTTTATTTATTACTTTGAAATTATGTATAATTGGCACACGGGAGTTCTACTCTACCTTTTTAAATACCCAAAACTAACTAATTTTGGAGTAAAAGGACCTTGTACGAAAATAAGGTCAAATTCCACACTGTGCGCCACTCACGCCGTCTATGTATTAGTTAAAATGCTTCATACTCTTTTCGCCAGATGGTGCGCATACACTTTTTAGTTTCTTGTATGGGGACCCCGTTAATTTTTAACTTTTTCTTATTTTTATTATTTGTTGTTATATAGGACATAATAACACATATTCTGTGAAAATTTCAACCGGTTACCTATTACGGTTCAAGAGATACAGCCTTCGGACAGACAGACAGACAGACGGCGTAGGCTTAGTAATAGGTCCCGTACGACGGATACGGAACCCTAAAAAGCTTCACCATCAAACAGGTATCTATAGAATTCTCCCATTTCAGATTGTACTAAATGTTTTGAAATACCAGGGTGTAAAAGAAAACGCTCATGAAAATGTTCAATACATGTTCTCATTTTCTTGGATCGACTATCTCTGGAAAAAAAGAAGAATTATAAAAATTATTTCCAATTTCGGTTCAATTTTTTCATTCCAAAACTTGTCTCTTTGTTTTTTTTTTCCACAGTAATCCCTTCTTCGTTCAAAGAATGAAATAGGCAAATTTATTTTCAGCCACATGCATCTGTCCTTGAACTTGATAATAATAATTAGCATTCCTCTTTAAAAATATCCAAAAAATGAATGATGCGAAAAAGCATAAAACCTCGCAACCTGCTGCGCTGCGATCGTCATAGTGTCCGCCGAGTGCGTGTGTGTGCGTGCGCCACGTAGACGCACGCACACAGAGACAAGTGAGCTCGGGCGGCTGGTATGTTTGTGTGCGTGACCAGCGGCGCCGCCCACAGCGACAGCAATAAGATGAAGGAAATCCTAAATTTGAAAACGCTTCGTAGTACACGATGCTCAAAGGCATACGCGACGCTATGCATGGAATTACGAGTAGCATTGCTAATTCCGTCCATACCTGCGCCGTGTTTCTTTGCGAAGTTCTCCGCGTTTTCATGATGCAGCTTGGAGTCCCCTCCGAATAGGTCCAGCTTCTTGGACATGCAGATTATGGTGCAGCCGACATCGCGGCCCACTGCGTCGTACTCTTCCTTCCAGAAGTGGTACAGGTCTGCCATGATGGTGTCTTCGTTTGCCAACTGTTTTGAAGAGAAATAAAATGAAGAGGATGCGAATGAGGCGATGCGACTTAAGATCAACTCATTACATAGAGAAAAAATAAAAACATAATACTTACGTAGATTTTTTAACAAGTACGAACTTTTACGATACATTAATTATTTTATTATTATTTATTGCCTACTATAGGCAAAGTTTAGTCTGACAATCCAGTGGGAAATTGCGGCCGGCATACTCGGCATCCCGGGGACAAAACGTTTAGACTAAAGATATTTGTTAGTTTTGTTTTATTCTATTTTTAAGTGAGTTATTTATTCATTTATTCAAGATAAAATATTTATAAAATTCTATTGTAGAAGGCGTAAAAAGCTTTCAACCCTCTCCGAAAATATGTCCAGCCGAACCCACTGCTCTCAGATTGGTATCTAAACTGTAAAAGAAAGAACATTTAAACAGTATGTGAAAAATATTCTTACTTCTTTCTTGCATTCTTCTAAGGCTTTATAAAATCCCTTCGCGATATCCCTCATGATGTCAGCCGAGGCTTGAACACATCCTGAATTTAAAAGCACACCTAAAACTGCAACTATCAGTGCAAACCGTTTACCACTGATCGCCATTTTTTGGGTGTCACCAAAACGTTATTTCAAAGCGAAACTAATGTTTCTCATGAAATTAAGCTAGTTATAATGTCGAGTAACCACACCATCTTGCTTATATATGGACTAGGTGTTTTGTTTCCGTGTTGTGCGGTATTAATTGATAGTGGAAGTGAAATGGTTAGGTATTAAAAAAGACAATGCCAGATTTAATTAGTAGATTCGTTTGTATCTCGCACTAGCTACGTTGTTCAGAAATGTTGGGTCACGTGTTTTGTTACTTTATTTGTGACTAGCTGTTGCCCGCGGTTTCGCTCGCGTGAAATTAGTATTTCAAAGAAGAATCTAAGTAACTAAGGGCGAGGCCGAAGGCCGAGCTGCGTTCAGGTAAACGATAAATCTTCTCAAATAAAGTAAGCAACTAACGGCGAGGCCGAAGGCCCAGCTGCATCCTGGAAGACAATAAACCTTCACGAAGAAAGTAAGTAACTAAGGGCGAGGCCGAAGGCCGAGCTGCGTTCAGGAAGACGATAAACCTTCTCGAAGAAAGTAAGTAACTAAGGGCGAGGCCGAAGGCCGAGCTGCGTTCAGGTAAACCAAAAACCCTCTTCTGCCTTCGGGCCTCGCCTTAAATGACTTCCTTTCTTCGATAGCATATAATATCGTTTACTCCATCTATTTATTTAATAAAATATATAAAAAAGTAATATTAATAACTAAATAATTAAAACCTACCTAACAAACATTAAAATAACTATGGGGCGTTTTCAAATGTTCCTAGAACACTTGCGGCATTACCCCGCTGGATGGCAAAGCTTACCGTTTGAATGAAGTAGGCCCTTGATTGCGGGACACCAGTTGCGTCCACCAGCAGAGACCCAAACCTCTTCAAGAAGCTTTTGGCTTCAATGACTGCTCCACGGACCGAGGGTTTCAACCGCAAACGCAACAAATTCGAAATCTTGAATTATATATCTATAATATTTGGCCCATGGAACTAAGGTGATACCATCGGGCCTCTTGCCATCCAGCCGGGAATAATCGCAAGGTTTTAGGATGCACGGTATGTTTGCCGTCAGAAGCGTGGACTTTATAATAAAATTTAAATTAATTTAACTCAATCTTAATATCGCTTAGTTACCTACTTTATTCGAGATGGTTTAGCTTCATCCAGAACGCAGCTCGGCCTTCGGCCAGGCCCTTAGTTACTTGCTTTCTTCGAGATGGTTTAGCGTCTTCCCGAATGCAGCTCGGCCTTCGGCCTCGCCCTTCTTTACTTGCTTTCTTCAAGATGTTTTATTATTTATCAGAATGTAGCTCGGCCTTCGGCCTCGCCTTAGTTACTCACTTTCTTCAAGATGGTTTAGCTTTTTCCTGAACGCAGCTCGGCCCTCGGCCTCGCCCTTAGTTACTTCATTTCTTCGAGATGGTTTATTATTTATCAGAACGAAGCTCGGCCTTCGGCCTCGCCTTAGTTACTTACTTTCTTCAATATGGTTTAGCTTCTTCCTGAACGCAGCTCGGCCTTCGGCCTCGCCCTTAGTTAATTGCTTTCTTCGATATGGTTTATTATTTATCAGAATTTAGCTCGCCCTTCGGCCTCGCCTTAGTTACTTACTTTCTTCAAGATGGTTCAGCTTTTTCCTGAACGCAGCTCGGCCTTCAGCCTCGCCCTAGTTACTCGCTTTCTCCGAGATGGTTTATTATTTATCAGAACGAAGCTCGGCCTTCGGCCTCGCCTTAGTTACTTACTTTCTTCAAGATGGTTTAGCTTCTTCCTGAACGCTGCCCATGGTTACTTACTTCATTCAAGAAAGAATGTTTTTTTTCTTCCTGAACTCAGCTCCGACTTCCGCCTCGCCCTTAGTTACTTTCATCGAGAAAGAATATCGTTTACGTGAGCGCAGATCCGCCTTCGGCTCCGCTTTTAGTTACTTACTTTTTTTTAATACGAATTTCACGCTAGCGAAGCCGCGGGCAACAGAAATATAAATTGCACCAATGACAGCGACATAAGTTCGACTTAAATTTTTTTTATTTTTTATTTATCAAACATTTTGTCACCGGCCAGCTCACGTCGAGATGACAGTTCTCCGTTGTCAACTTGTCATTTAAATTTTATAATAATTTTAATGTTTATTATATTTTTTTGTTTATTATGTTAATCCGGGATATACACTGTCACTATACAAAGTTTCGTCAAATTCGGTTCAGTGGTTTTTGCGTGATGCGCGTACAGACAAAGAGAGATTATTAATTTAACGATTTTATTATATGTATAGATTTTCACGTTAGATGAGTTTTTAAATTCTTGTGATCGAAATGTGTCTGTTGATAGCGACTAGTTTCCTATCCAAATAAAGACTAGATTGAATTAGAAGATCATCCAGAATTGACAGCAGTACATATCTACTTACAAAAAACATCCTAAATAAATAATAAATTAAGTAAAATAATAAGGAATTAATAGGTTATCAAATCATTAAAGACATTAAATAACTAATATAAATAATAATTAGATAAATAGGATACATAACTTTTTTAGTAAATAATTTAATACCTACCATCAGAAAAAGGTTTTAAATAATACTATAATTCTTAATTTATTAGGCCCTTTACTTATTTGAATATAACCTAAAACTTTACGTTCCATTAAAGTCAAAAAATCAACACCCATTAAAACTACAATAAATATCATTGAAATTCCAAAAAAGTTAAAAAAAATCACATTTTAAAATAATGAATTAAAATCTGCCATCTCTAGTAGTTTCAGGAACTATTCCGTCAGCGTCCACCTCTGTATTTAGGAGCCCCCCAAGTATTTTGCCACACCTGTGCGTGAGGATTTCGCTTGCTTGCGAATTGTAACTATCTGGAGGATTTTTACAAGTAGCCAGTACTAAATGTATAAAAATGTTTACAAACTAGAATAGAATAGAAACTCTAAGCACACAATTGAAAGAAGAACAGTATACGACAAGAAACAATAAATACAGGAGTACAAATGATTTCTTCCAGTCAACCTTTGTGTGATGAGGAATAAATTCAAACAAAGAAGTATGGGTAATGCAAGTGAAAGGGAGGAGGATATACATGTTTTATTTTATAAATATACCTAACAAGTAAGATTTATACAATAAGTACAAGATTTACAGCATAAACATATATACACATGTACATAGAACATACAAACTACATACAAATAATACCTACTAAGTATACTATACTATACGCGAATAAAAAATATATATTGCTCAGAGATAGATAATAATGTTTTTTTTAGGTTATTTTTACTTTTTAGTTTAAACAAATTGTTTTATATAGACTATTTTCAAATAAACTGCAAGAAAACAGTGGTAAACTTTTCTAGGGCGACTAACACTTTCGACCGTATAAGTCTCTATTAAGCTTCTATTCTACTAAGTCTGAAATCTCTAAACACCCCCGACCCAATAAAAAATCAAAAATAACTTCAGTTTAGTTACATAAAGGAGTCGGAGGACCGCTAAGTAAATACAGCTCTGAATTTTTTTTTATACTGCATTTACTTATCTGTTCCCCAACTCCTTTACGTGAATGAACGGAAGTATATACATATATATTATTTTACTTTTTGAGGGGTTTTTAAATTTTGTAATGTAACGTTTATTTTAAGCTTTTTCATTAAAAAAACCGCATGCAAATCTGTTTACTTTATAAGATAATTATTGTTTTGATTACTTAATTCCTTGATTACAAACATAGCTAAGAACCATCCCGATTAAACCAGCTTTCTGATAAAAAAAACCGCATCCAAATCGATCCATCCGTTTGGAAGCTACGATCCCACAGACAGACACTCCCTTACACAAATACACACGAGTGTAACATAGTATGTGCGTGTAATGCCGGCACTTCACTTGGCTTAGCGTATTCGTGTATTTGGCAAAAATTTCTGTTTCGTCTCCCTTTAATGGCTTGTTTAGAGCGAGATAAAACTAAAATGTTTGCAACAAACACGAATACGCTAAGCCAAGTGAAGTGCCGGCATAACACACGTTAAACATATAACACCCCTCTTTTTGCGTCGGGGTTGAAAAGGAAAGTGTATGTATGTAAGTTTGAGGTGGACTCGGAACCACTCAACAGATTTTGATGCGGTTTGCGCAATGGACAGAGTAGTTCTTGAGGCTCACTGTAGCCACGCTAAAAAGCCTAAAGGCTGAGCGAGCAGTATCAAAGTAGGTATAGTATGGACGAGAGAGAGAGAACATAAGTGAAGCATAAGAGAAGGGATCTATATTATCATATTTGCGTTTAAATCGGATTTGCTATTAAACCGAGTCTACCGCGAGCGAAGCCGCGCGCAAAAGCTCGTTAATTATAAATTAAAAATTGTAAATACAGTTACATTATTATATTTATTTATTAAGTATTTCTACAATGATCATAAGATATTGTTAAAGTCAAAAGGCTATTTCAAACCGTACCAACGTTAATTCAAGCAAAGGCAGTCGTCCACTTGCCCGCCGGTTCACTAAGCCTTGGCTGAGACGTTGGGCGCGATAACCGAGGATTAGCTAGAAACAGATAAAGCCTTTACCGGACATCTGCCCCTCCACTATTTAAGTTATTTCACTGGCAAGTCGTCTTCGAACCTGGAGCTAAGGATATCGACATGGCACTCCGTTCTATTTTCAGTTGATAGACAAAATCAGCTGCACTAAATTGTATAATCTTCTCTATCTCTACTCTCTATCTCTAGAGGTGCGGGTGGGAGGGGAGGAGGGAATAAGCGGTGGGAGGGAGGGAGAGACACAGAAAGAGGAGCGATCGTTTATTATCATATTTGCGTTTAAATCGGATTTGCTATTCAACCGAGTCTACCGCGAGCGAAGCCGCGGGCAAAAGCTAGTAAAAATTACAAATTTTAAAAACCCTCACCCATAAAAAGTCCAAAATAATTTCCGTTTACTCAAAGGAGTCGGGAGACCGCTAAGTAAATTCCCGCGCAGCTCTGAGTTTTTATATTTTATTTACTTAGCGGTCCCCCGACTCCTATATGTAAACGGAAATTATTTTGGACTTTTTAAGGGTCGGGAGTTTTTTAAATTTGTAATTTAACTTTTATTTCAAGCTTTTTAAAAAAAACGCATGAAAATCGGTCCACTTTTTAACATAATAATTTTTTTTATTACTTAATTACTTTATTACAAACATACCTAAGAACCATCCCGATTAAACAAGCTTCCTAATAAAAAAACCCGCTTCCAAATCGGTCCATCCGTTTGGGAGCTACGATGCCACAGACAGACATACACACACACACACACACACCCTCACACACACGTCAAACTTATAACACCCCTCAGTTTTTTTCGTCGGGGGTTAATAAAATATAACCTTTTATGCCACTTGACGTGTGGCAAGGGTAGACTTATTACCTTATGCAATTTCTTACAGTCGGCCCGGTGAACCTATATGACATGGAATCGGAACCATGGAGCAGCTGGTGAAGGTGGTCTGATAACAGGCAAAGAATGTATGTATCTACCAATATGAGTGCAAATATTTCCGTTATTGTATTATCAATCCATAATCCATAAAAAAAACATATCACACGCTCTATAGCGACAATGGGGTAAGCAGAGTAGTCGGTGTTGTGCTGAAAGGACTCTTGTAACTTACAGCCCAACACCGACCACCAAGTTTAGCAAAGTATGCGGACAAGGAAGTTAACTATGACGCAGCCAGTAAGGTACGAAATCCCATCTGCTGCATGGCTCCGTGGAAGGACACCCTGTGTCCTTGCACGTCCACGTACAAACATCAAATAATACAGATAATATGACAACTTACTCAGCGAATTTAACGCATAAACTGTTGAAAGCTGGTCTCACTAGAAGTAAACAAACAAATCAGAACGAGGCCAAAGAAAGAGCGTTTGAATGCGAAGAAGAAGCGAGTTGAATAATTAATTCGCCCGATGCAAAGTAAAACAATCGACGCCGAAGGTCGAACTGTCTCTTCGATGGCATTGATTTGCTTGCATTCGTTCCAAAGTTCGACCTTCTTCGGCGTTCTTATCTTACAACATTCTTATCTTCTGAAAACTCCGTTTCACCTAGGTGATTCCACAGCAAAGGCAAATTTTCTAAAATTAGTTTCTTGCAATATGCCCTAACAAACAGCATTGCTCCACGACACAGAACTAAGAACACGTTCTTCTAATGAGAATCCAGCCCGAGATTAGCCGAGGGGATCTGGACATGTTTAGAGCTGGAGGGGAAGTAGGAACGGGATTAAAAGAGGCTGTTATCTATACAGACCTGACGGTGATGTAGAAGAAAGTAAGCCTTATTTGCAAGACGATAAGAGCTAAGTAAGTATTTAGTATTTAGTTTGTAAATGTTTTAGAGTTTTACAATAAATACATACATAGAAATCGTATGTATGTAATATTACGTATGGCGTCGGAATCGTGATACCTATGAGCCCAAGAGAGATGAATCTAATGGTGGACGGAAGTCCACCATTAGAGCTCGTTCCATGGTTCGAAGACAGCGAAGTTTAGCGAACGACCTGAAATCTATGAAATGGTACACCAGTAAAATGAATGCACAACGAAAACTGAAGAAACGTAAGAAGGAAGAGAAGCTGGTTGGCTGAATGAAAGGTTGGTTGAAACTAATGTATAAATCAGGTACTGTAGATATAATGTTCTCTTTATCTTATCCATTTATTATTATCATATTATTAACCTACTGTAAAGTATTGGATTATATTATCTGTATTATACCTTTATTTTCACATTTTTATCTTACAATATTTATATTAATTTTTTATACATAATAAAAAATATTAAAAATATACAAAATTAATATAAACAGTAAAAAACAAATACGGCATACCGCCGGCGGCGGGAGAAAAACCTCCAAGCACGCCGGCGGGTGCAGGCCGTGGCTACGGAGCTCTCCGAGACGACGCGAGGCAAGCTACGAGCGATAGGTGGTGGTACTAGACACGTAGGCCACCACCACCCCTATCTCGGAGAGCTCCGTATCCGCCGGACTGCACGGCGACATCGTCGCGCAACTCTTTGAAGTCTTCATCTTCGCGCGCGCGTCGCCTCGTGGTCGCACGCACCACCGGTAGCGGGGGCACTAGACGGGACGTGAAGTCCCGATGACCCCAAGCTGGCCGATGGTGGACGTCGCCCTCGCCGTAGGTGTTGTGGCTCGGCCGACGTCAACGCTCCATCTTCGCCGTCGATGAAATTCACCGGCGGCTTGGAGCTGGGTGGCAGGGTGTGCGTTTGGTGTCCAAGAAGAACGGCGGCTCTCGTGATGGACGACCCGGGCGCGGCGAGGCCGGGCGACGCGTTGGGTGGAGGCAGTGCTGCTGCGGGCGAGCGGTGGCGGCGGCGGCGCCGTCGAAGTCGAGCGCGGCGGCGGCGGCCAGCCGTCGCTGCAGAGCCCGCTCTCCATCACGCAGGTCGCGTCCCGGGTGGTCTGCAGCCGCTACTATCACCAGGCATGTCGATCTGTATTATTATTATTAACCTAACCTAAGAATTGGATATATTATCTGTAAATAGGAGGTTTTTGAGTAAATAAATAAATAAACGACTAGGTATGTAAGTTCTGTCGAGTTCAGTGTAGACGGCAAGACCGAAGAGAAACACCGACATGGAGCCTAGTTCACCACCACCTGTTATAGGCTGACATCACGGATGTAGTAGGTGATGTAGACAATCGTGTCAGTTTCAATAAAAAAAAACCTGCAAAGGTTGAATCATTACATTAATTTATTTACAGGGTAGCCAACATGTCGTGGAAATACACTCCCACCTGCATCCTTTCCTCTAACTAATGTACAGTCTGGGGTCCTTCAAACATAATGTGAAGGTGTACCTAGCCGGCCGACATGGTATTCGCAGCCCCCGTAAATATCCGAATGCCCGTGGGCGCCGTCGGACTACACCTCTGCGTTAGCCTACGCGCGCCATATATCGTGCAAAAAAAAAATCTTATGCTTGTTGTTGCTTGCTGCGGACTTACGCATGCCTCTCCAACGAGCGGACGACGGACGAAATGTACCGAAAAATGTTCTGGGTTGGAGGACCTATCACAAGAAGTAATTTCTTCCAGTGTAAACGTTTGGTAAATCGTTATCATTTAAATAATATCTAAATGATTTCGCTGGCCTGTTTCTTATTTAATCATAGGAATTGTGGTTTTGGGTGTATGCATAATATCATTTTCTAAGTCTGCGTGGGCTTTTTAAGTTGTATAAAATAACATTAAGTGAAGTTATTGTTTTATGCTAAATGATCGCAGACACATTAAGCGTTATCTCGACGACAAGTACCCTATTTATGAAAACAACCTCCGGGCATATGTAGATAGCGATCGTCTGCTTCTGCCGTTCGGCAGTTACGTATGTTTATTTCTCGTACCTACAATGGGTAAACTCATTGGCGATAACAAAATATGCAATGTTGTGGGTTTACATTACCATTCAAACACAATAATTGCATACAAGTACATGTTGTGAGCGCGTTGATGAGACATTTTAAATTAAATCAATTTCCATTATATGAGTGTTTTATTTTTATTTTTATATACCTACTTTTTTTTGCCCGCGCCTTCACTCGAGTTAAAGTCTCATTCACGTAAATAATAAACCTTCTCGATGAAAGTAAGTGACTAAGGGCGAGACCCGTTATCGAACCATTATTTCGGTTTGTATGAGAGCCACATATTATCGTAATCGGAACTGAATGTTATTTAGCCTATCCTGTGCCACGTTTAGTTAAATGTGCTTGTACTAAGTTTAATCGAATTCTGATGATCGGTTTAAGAGTTATGGAGGAACATACATACATAGAGAAAAGATTTAAAAAAATCGCCAATTTAGTATTAGTTTCATACATAGAGTCTACAAACGCAGTATCTCATAAAACAAAGTAAATTACTCCATGACCATCCCTTACAGATTTATTATTAGTATTGATTGATTTTAAGCTCGCCTATTGTGCCTAATTTATATAAATTGGTGTTCAATAAAGAATATATACATACAAACATACATGATATCAGTGCTAAGGGCTTTTTCTTATGTATGTGTTTTTGTTTGTTTCAGGTACGTGGAAGTACTTCAATTGTGAATTTCACCAATAAAAATCATCTAAATAAAGTTGATTTTCTTCTCATAGTAAGTACCTATCACAGATAAGTAACTAACCCACCGTCCACTTGGCTCCCTAACTAAAAACTAATAAAAAAACTAACTAAACCTAACTAAACTAACCTAACTAAAAAAAAATATAAGAAAATTATTATAAGTAACAAATTTTTATTTTAAAGTAAAAATTAAATGTTCCAAATAAAAACGCAAGTATAGATTTAATAATTTTTCTCAATGAATTTCGAACTCTACCATTATACAAAGGCAAAAACTTTTGCTCATTAAGATACGAATTGAAAATAATAAATCACACAGTTAGAATTTCAGGTAAAACTCGCTCTAAATTAACTTCTAAGCTTCGATTTCTTGCGTCGCAATGATTTAGAGGCAATTCCCTTAAGTTATTGCTGAAATTATACTTGTAAAGTTAGCGTGCGAGAGCCTTTGGGTAATATTAATGTTAAAAGTCTTTGCGAAACTTAGATTCATAGCAAGTCATGAGTTGTGCATCTTGGCTTCCCATTGGTACTAAAAAAAATTTAATTTTTTTTTTACTAACAATCAAAAGATTGCTTTTCAAGTGGAACCTGTGATGGAATATTGCAATCGCCTTTGGGAGGGTTCCCCCGAGTACCTTTTTTCAGCCTTGGATTCTAGCCTCATTGTCAGCCTCGGTCAGTGGTGCAGTCACTCGACTGTAGATCGTGATCATAAGCACATCTGCGCGCGGTCAGTAATTAGATGGGTGACCGCTCGACCGTTGGAGGCTGACCGTGGTTCGGATTCAATGTAAAACTGTAGGTCCCTTCCCTACTTACCTTACTAGATGGTAGGGTTTAACCCGCCCGTGACTTGGTACCAGCAGCGTACTGAATGAAAGGTCGGTTGAAACGGCTCAGTGTAGCCGGCACGACCGAAGGGAAGCACTGACATGACACCTAGTTCACCAAGGTGTTATATCAGTAGTGTGCAGGCAGTGTAGGACACGGCGGCGCTCCTCTTCCGGTTCGCATTTTCCAAACCCGCCATGCACTTGCGGAACAACCTGAGGCGAACACACGTACTACGCACACAAATGCATTTCTCTAATACAAATGCTTGACATGCACCTATACATGGCCTGGGCACTACTACACTCGCAGAATGTTATGCTCACCGTCATGCGTGAATGTATTTGTACGCCTCAGGTTAGAACGAACGACCATAGTCGACAAAAGAGTTCTTCGAACGGCAAGATTCTCTAAATCAGCGGCTCCCAAATATATATTAACCGGTACGCCTTAGCGAATTTTCCAAGACCCAAGTACCCCTGAGCAAAATGTTTAAATAATACAATTTTCATATGCCTTTTCGTATGGTAAATAGATGCCAGTCAACCATTCATCATCAGTGGAGATATTTTCACAAATAAGATAAGTGGACCCCTTTCTCTTTACTAAGATTGTAGAGGTAAACGTGGCCGCGAAGTGCGCCGTACCCCTTATCTTGAGCCTGTGTACCCCCGGGGGTACGCGTACCACTATTTGGGAACCGCTGCTCTAAATCGTTCTTTGTCGCACCGCAAAGGTGTGGAATTGATTTGCGGGGGATATTTTTCCCTACTGTTACTAAGATTATTATTAACTTCATTTTTAGGTTTCCGTATCCCGTACGGAAGCCTATTTTTATGTTTAGAAAGTGCCATACCGGAGACTTCCCTTTGGATTGCTGTCTATACTGGACTAGAGGAGAACACAGACGATGCTGCTATGCGGCCATCTTGCGTCCAGTACAGTGGTACCAACCCAGTTGGCTACGATCCTACCACCTAAGGGGCAAGGAATTTTCAATAAAAAATAAGAGTAAAGGTATTTATTAAACAGAAAGAGAACATAACAATAAAATAAACTAGAAATTTAAAACTTGAACTAATCTAAAGCAAAACTTACCGAAATAAATACTAACCCAAAAAATAAATGTTTGCCCCCGGGATAGTTAAAATTAAATTCACCTACAACCATTGATTTCCTACAATCTATACCTTAATTCGACCGCAGTGAGGATTGTCAGACTTGCCAATTATCTAGAGAATTGTTTCCAGTTTCCACTTCCTCATTTCGAGTTTATGAAGTTAAGAAAGAGGAAACGTGAGGGAAATACTTGAAGAACTCCGCTCCAGCTTCGGAGTGGCCTCTAATTCAATTCGCAGGCCTGAGGCCGTCGTCTGTCTCTGTGTCCTATGAACATCAACTCATTCATTAAGGGCAGAAATGTCACCAATTGATAGAACTGTTGAAAAATAATCATGAGCAATTTATTTTTTATTGGGTTGCGCATCCGTCGTACGGGACCCTATTATTAAGCCTACGCCGTTTGTCTGTCTGTCCGTCTATAGACGGACAGACAGACAAACGGCGTAGGCTCGGCGTAGGACGCGCGTCTGTCCGAGGGCTGTCTCTTGAACCGTAATAGATAGCCCGTTGAAATTTTCACAGAATATGTTTTATTATGGCCGATATAACAACAAATAATAAAAATAAGACAAAGTAAAAAAAATCACGGGGTCTCCATACAAGAAACTAAAAAGTGTATGCGCGACATCTACCGAAAAGAGTATGAAGCATTTTAACTGACACATAGATGGCGTTAGTGGCGCTGACTATGACATGGCGATACGGAACCCTCGGTGCGCGAGTTCGACTCGCACTTGGCCGGTTTTTAATGGAACCTGACATGTGATGATCAACATATTTTTTTTTATGTAATCCGTTATGCCTGGCTGAGTCGGAGGGGCCAAAGCACATGCTCTGATCAGCCAATATCACCTCCGAGAAGGTAGGTGCCATACCGGAGACTTCCTTCCCTGAATTTGCTGGCTATACTGAACTCTCTCTCTCTCCTCCTCCCATTGGAATATGACGCGATATTTATTTGACCAGACAACCGTCGTCGCGAGACGGTGTCTAGTTGCTGAACGTGGAGTGTTGCAAGCGTACGTTTGCGCGGTCTAAATTTATGTTGTTGTTGGTTGTTTTTTAGGGTTTCGTATCCGGTACGGGGCCGTATTACTAAGCCTACGGCGCGTAAGCGTAGTAGGTACGCGGTGTAGGTTAAATCTCGTGATAAGGGTACTGGTTGACACACCCCTGCCCTATGTGACCACAGCCTCTGGCGATACGTATCTTAGAGGTACTAGAGAAAATTGCTCTTTTCAGATACAGATGAAGAAAGATAAAAAGAGTATGACATTTAGAACCCCATACCGCTCACACGGGAGGCTAGCGCGTCACACGCTGAGTAGAAAGAAAGCTAACAAGATGAGCCGGCAGTACTACTTAGACCAAGGTTGGCGCCCGGCAGACGGTGACGGCATACACGTCTGTGTCTGTGGCAGACAGCTAGGCAGACAGTTTGGGTGACACGGGGCGGCGACCTTCGGAATTCCGCATTACCACCTTTACCCCTTGCCCCTTTACTAGGTGGTAGGCTCAAATTGTAGCCGACTGGGTGGATACCACCGTACTGGATGTAAGATGGCCGCATAGCAGCCTCGGCTGTGTTCTCCTCTAGTCCAGTATAGCCAGCAATCCAGGGAAGTCTCCGGTATGGCACCTACCTTCTCGGACGTGATATTGGCTTGTCGGAGCATGCGCTTTGGCCCCTCCGACTCAGCCACCCATACCGGATTACATAAAAATTTTTTTTTATAATCATGGTATAATAATATGTAAGTGCACTATCAAAACCAAAACGCTGTTTACCATGTGTTTACCGCACAGTGCTAGTAGGTACGTGTGTTTGTCCACTATATTCACAAGGGCATAGATATTATCGGCGCGCGAGCACATGCGCTGCGCGGCCAGAAGTAAAGGGGGAAGAGGAAGCGCGCTTCCCACCCGCATCCTGTCGCGCGGGGGTTAGCGCGGGTGTCGGCCGCATTGCTTACGCGGCGCATATGCTCGCGCGCGTACAATACATAGACTACGTAGACTTTACATAGGTTTACGTTATCTGGACTATGCGTTCGATCTAAGTTACCAACGCCTAAAGCAAAAGTTAGCAACGCACGCCTTCGAGGTCGCTTAATATCCGGCTGGCAAGGGACAAGGGTGACCAGACTGCGACCAAGATCCGGCCGGATTACCGGTAGTTGTAAATCACTTCGTTTTCCCGTTCAGGGTGCGGAGCGGCGCGGCGGCGCGGCGGTGCACAGTGTTTCCTATCACGATATTACGAGCTACTTTACATAAAAAACCTGTGAGGTAGAATCGAGTAATATGAAGTGATTAGGGAAGCTAATTAGTCACCCGTATCCAGTGGGAAATTTCACATCAATAGGTTAACATTTTGACCACTAATCCTTACCCGAACGAACGCGATAACAACACCTATTCAGTCGCTTTCTTTCTGCGCTAACTGTAACACGACGTCTTTACACTGGTCTATCAAGTGCTCTCGTGATTGTTCGCCTGAAATTTTTGGTTCGTTATGGCTTCCACGTCTACAGGTATGATAGAGGCAATTTATTACATTATATTAATTTAATTCATTGTAAAAATTTATAAAAAGTAAATGTAAAAAAAAAGTTTAATTTTTAATAAAGATTGAAGTTTCACAGAGTAGAACTTTTTCCCAGGCACTTCAAGCCAATCAATATTTTTTATTATGTTTGAATTTTTATCTAGCTTTCGAATGAAACTAGTCTCAACCCTCGTAAACCCTCGTATTGGGAGTAAGATTTTTTTTTTGTCATCAGGTGTCGCACGAGGGATAACGCTCCTTCATCTGTTCGATTTTGACACCTGAGGCACCTGCAACGTTGCTGGAATCATCAGAAGAAGAAGATATCGACGATTAGATATCTCAAGCATGACCTACAAAGACCCCTTTCAGGGCCGCCTATTTTTCAAAAATGTCTTTAGTGACACGCCGCTTCTAAAATTTACTATGGGACAGGCAGACAGACATATATGTATTATATTTGAACAAAAATATGTATTTATATCGTAGACGTCCACGAGCACGTAAATAATGCAAAAAACCATATATTTTTACAAAAAACTGTAAAGTAGCTCTTAATATCGTGATCGGACACACTGTGCGGTGGCGGCGCGGCGTAAAACTTCACGTTCGAATATTGAAATGCACCGCGAAAACGACAACTGTCGTTTTCGCGGTGCAGTTACTACAATTTTGTTTTCTACAGAAATCAGCAACAGAATATAAATATAGGTTCATCTATCGATAAAAAAATTCATCTCCATTTTCTTCTTCACTTTCTAAATTAGGTATATATTACTTATTTGTTTCTTTGCTGCAATTTACAACTGCAATACTTCTCACCTGGCTAAATGTACTCGTTGAAGTAGGTACCTAAAGTGTACCAAAGAGTTTGTATTACGTCGCTGCGCTCCTTAGCGACGTAATACAAACTCTTTGAAGTGTACCTACACTTGCCACATTGTATTTTACCATAAACAATATATAATATAGAGTTGCAGCGTTCTGCGACAAAAGTCAAAACCAAAAACCTAAATTATTATTGTAATGATAATGGCGGCGAAACGGAACTAGTAGTGCCATCTATGCTACGCCTGTGTTAACATCGATACGAATGAAAAGAACTTGATTTCAATCGATGAAACAGAACGAGTTTCCGTCATCCAACGATAGATGGCGCTCACAAACATACCTACATTAATTTAATATGGAAGAAAGATTTAATAAAAAATGACCTAATTCCATATTTATATAAGTCAATGATTTTGAAAGTGTTTGTTTTGTGCATAGAGACTTTTATTATTGATTTTACCTCTATCGCAACCATATCGCAAATCTTTACGAATATAAAATAATGTTTTGACTGGAAGAAATAGTGGAGCAACAAAGTAGCTACCTACTAGAGCGGCCTATAAATTGTTAGCTAGGAAAATAAGTCGCTCATACTAGGGTGACATGAGTTTGACACGGGCCCGTATGAGAAGTTGTAGATGGCGTTAATTGATGTTCGAGATCGTTGTCAGCCTCGATAGCTCAGTGGTGCAGACAGTCGACTGTTGCTATTGATTGTTAAGCAACGCTGGGCACGGTCAGTTTATGGATGGGTGACCGCTCGACCGTTGGAGGCTGACCGTGGTTCGGATTTCAAGTAAAACTGTAGGTCCCTTCACTTCCTACCTTACTCGGTGGTAGGGTTCAACCCGTCCGGGTTGATACCACCGCACTGAATGAAACGTCGCGTCGGTCGAAACGGCTATGTAAATAGTTCGTGTTTTCCGTCCAGTTCAGTGCAGCCGGCACGATCGAAGGGAAGCACTGGCATGGCACCTAGTTCACCCAGTGTTATAGGCTGACATCACGGATGTTGTAAGTGATGTAGCCAAACGTGTCAGTTTCCATAAAAAAAAAGTGTTTGTATGAAAATATTCCCATAAAATAATAGTGCCACCAGGAAGTTATGATGCGTGGGAAATATGCGAAACTGTCTGCATTCCTAAGAAGGGATGTGAACTTTCGGTCGAAAGTTTGTCGATAAATTGTATGACTTTTTTTTTTTTTATTGTTTCCGAACTAGCTGGCTGTGTCCGAGGTCGAAGACTTAATAACCTAAATTATTGACAAACTTTCGCGAAAGTTCACGTCCCTTCGTAGGAATGTAGATAGTTTCGCATATTTCCCACGCATCATAACTTCCTGGTGCCACTATACTAGCTTTTGCCTGCGGCTTCGCTCGCGGTAGACTCGGTTTATTAGCAGAAGCGACTTAAAAGCAAATAATATGAAAATAAACCCGAAACAGACGAGCATGTATGAAGAACATTAAGAGAGTGGATGGGACGGCAGAGGTGTGTCAGGGTTGCGTCGTGCGCGGCACGTGGAGATCCGTTGTGTCTCTGCCTGCCTACCCCACTGGGAAACAGGCGTGACGCTATGTATGTATGATAATAAACGATCGCTTCTCTTATATTCTGTCCCTCTCCCTCCCTCCCTCCCTCGGTCCCCCTCCCTACCCCTCCTTCCCTCCCTCGCCTCCTCCCATCCCACTCTCTCCCCTCCATCCTTCTCTCCCCTCTATCTTTTCAGTGGTTTCGGAGTTTACCTCAAACATACATACAGAGAGACGTTCCCTTTTATAAGAAGTAGTTTTTCGTACCGTGTGGGGTCGGTACTTAAAAAGAATAGCCCCACTGCATCTCTCCCCGTCGCATGTCGTAAAAGTCGACTAAGGGATAAGAAAATTCGTCAGCCTCGGTAGCTCAGTGGCGCGGTTGGTTAGTCAACTGTTATTAAGCAACGCTGAGCGCGGTCAGTGATTTGATGGGTGACCGCTCGACCGTTGGAGGCTGACCGTGGTTCGGATTCCACGTTAAACTGTAGGTCCCTTCCCTTCTTACTTTACTAGGTGGTAGGGTTTATCCCGGCCGGGTTGGTACCACCGCACTGAACGAAACGTCGGTCGAAACGGCTATGTAAATAGTTCGTGTTTTCCGTCCAGTTTAGTGTAGCCGACATGAAATGAAGGGAAGCACTGACATGGCACCTAGTTCACCCTGTGTTATGGGCTGACATCACGGATGTTGTAGGTGATGTAGCCAACCGTGTCAGGTTCCATAAAAAAAAAAAAAAAAGTAGAGAAGATAGAGAAGATATATTAACTATCGACTGGATTGGAATTTTCTAACGAATACTTCCTCGTTACGTAATTAGTACGAGAGCGCACCGTAAAAAACCAACGTCATCGAGTACCAAGATGGGACTAGTTTGTGGTGGTCTAGAATAGGATAGGCATCTAAAATATACAGGGTTGCCTGAGCAAATCCTGGCACGTTTTGTGTAAAAGGTAATTAAACATGTCATTTTTTTGGTGCAATTTACGTCATCGAGTACCAACTGGAGACCTGGCACATTCGATAAAGGTCATCAAGAAGAGCACAAAAATACTAGGTTGCCTCGTCCTACCTTGGCAGTTTTTGGAGTCGGGCAAATTTAAGAGTGGTGAAAAATGGTCAAATTTACGTCATCGAGTACCAAGATGACAGTCACACCATTCGATAGTTCTGATAACCTAATTCATAAAAAACCTTGGTTGCCTGCCCTCACCTTGGAGCATTTCCTAGTCGGCCAAGTTGAATATCGGATAGCCGCCTTGTTACTAAGTTCTAAAATCGTTCATGTGTAATCATAGGACCGTTTAAAGATATATTTATCATAAAACTGTGAACACTTTATTAATCCAGCTATACCAGTGGTAGTCAAACCGCGGCCCGCGGGCCGCATGCGGTCCGCGGGCGGTATTTGTACGCATTGTCACAAACAGCGCAGATAATTATATATATTTTAGCTTTAACTCAGTATGAAAATATTATCTTCGCTGTGAGTGTGTGTGCGCGCTTGACGACAAAAACTGATGCGTGAATATTCAGAGCAAGTGAGCGGGTGGCGGGACTGGCGGGAGAAGAGTTTCGGTAAATTTTCCAAATGTTGCTGCTCTGCGATTCGACGTATCTATTGCCGATAGTATCTATCAAAATATGGTTATACTTGAAGAAATATTTAAAGAATAATATAAAAAAATTAAAGGGTCGCTGGAATTTGGAATCTGCGAAGGAAAACAAGGTATTAGTCGTAAAACTCTCACACCGTAACCAGTCTTTTTTGCCCGGTAACCCCGTGAGGCCTGCCGTCACTTTATCCGCCCTATATAAAATAGCACAGTCGCCGTGGTCGGCTGGTTGGTGAGTAGAAGCCATGGGTAGGAGCGGTCACTTTGTCCGCCATAAGTTAGGGCGGCCGCAGTGACTGACTACTGGCTAAGGGCGAGCGGCATCGAAGCCGCTGCAGCTGCGAGTGGTGAGGAGAACTGCCAATGAGAAGCGAATGTCAGTCAAAGCGCCTGCTTGCTCGACATCGACCCCGGCGCCCGCCGGGGCGATGGTGCTAGAAGGAGTTCCGCCAGTTCAATTACCACAGCGAAGAAGAACTGGCAAGAAACTTCGCTGGGTCGTACCCTGGTCGTCGACGGTAGGACGGCGAGGTGGTTCCGGACCTGCGAAGTTAAACGGATATGTTAGTATCGACAGAGAGCGCCGTGTTGATGGATCCCACAGACGGTAGTCGCAAGCGCTAGCGATCAGCGGGCTGTCGTGTCAGTACGTCCCTTGAAGAAGCCCGTGGACAGCGTCTGGAAATACTCCTCCAGCGGTGCTATCCCTGTACGTACGGTGTACGGTGCGGTCTCTGTATAGGTTGGCGTTTCTGTGGACCAGGGCGCACCTGTGGTGATGCACAAGAATTTGTGTTGCCTGACCCTCGTCTTGTTGATGAGTCCTTTGGCCGAAGGGTCGCTGTGTTAAGCCTTGGTAGTGTTCTCTGGAGCTGAATGGAGTTCACCAAATTACGAATCTAGCAATCTACTATGCCAGTGGCGGTTCACACTCAAGTAGAGCTCAGCAAGTCCGACATTCATTGCGACGATGTCTGTAGGCTTTGCCACCGTCCTAGACCTCGCACAGATGAGAAATTTCAGGCGACAGGCAATCATCCTGCGCCTAAACGGGATCTATTTTCACCTTCAATATGTTGTAGACAGGTTCTCCACCATGTCGCCCGGTTCGGTATCACAGGTCGCAGGCGAAAAACTCCTGATGTCACTTTCCTGCACTTGGAGGTCAGCCTGTAACTAGCTGGTAACTTAGCCATTGCACACGGATTGACGCAGTTGGTGTCCGGAACTACTAGGATATCGGATAACCCTGCCCATCGACCTAGTTTATTGGACCTTGTCCTGACTATTGAGCCAAATGGATACAGGGTGAGGATTGAGGCTCCCCTCGGTAACTCCGACCATTGCCTTATACGCTCAACTGTGCCAACTGTACACTTCGCAGAAGCACGTGAATGTAGTACGCGGACAGTTTGGCACTACCGGTTAGCACAATGGGATGACTTCCGTTCCTTCCTGGGTGCATACCCTTGGCGCGACGTTTGCTCCTCTTTTTCAGACCTACCCCTGTGTGCCCAATCGGTCGTCGATGTGATCGCACAGGGTATGAATTTCTCCATCCATCGTTCCCATCGGCGAACGCCTTAAGCCTTGGTTCGATCGTCATTCCAGGCTGGTTATTGACGCTAAGAACTAGGCCTATAGGAAATAGCTGCAAAATAGGTCTTTCAGCCTCGGTAGCTCAGTGGTGCGGTCGGTCAACTGTTATTAAGCAACCCTGGGCGCTTACTTGGATGGGTGACCGCTCGACCATTGGATGCTGACCAAGGTTCGGATTCTAAGTTAAGCTGTAGGTCCCTTCCCTTCTTGCCTTACTAGGTGGTAGGGTTTATCCGGGCCGGGTTGGTACCACCGCACTGAACGATACGTGTTTCGTATCGTTCAGTGCGAATTCGAATTCGTGTTTCACGTCCAGTTCAGTGTAGCCGACATGAAATGAAGGGCAGCACTGACATGACACCTAGTTCACCCGGTGTTATGGGCTGACATCACAGATGTTGCAGGTGATGTAACCAAACGTGTCCGTTTCCATTTTAAAAAGTCGAGAATAGACGAGAGCTCAACGTCGCTGCTAGGTTCTACAAAGGAACGCAAAACTTGGCCAAGTTCAGGCGCGGCCGTGGAATTGGCGCGAAACTCGCACCTACCTCTTCGGGTAGCCGCGCCTTCTGGTCTCTCGTCCTTTGATCGGAATTTATGCCGTCTTGCTACCTCCGCTGGAGCGTTCGGTCGGATGGTTTGCTCGAGTTATGTGCCCAGCAGCAGGCGATTCCCGCTGACGATGCAGACGACTTCTGAGGACAGCACCTCGGCCGGCCGCCTGCATTGTTCTCTTCACTGAAGAATTAACTAAACATTTTTAAATATTTAATTAAATACTTTAAAAAAAGTAAATAACCGGTGTCGACTACGTAATTCTCGCTATACTCGCGAAGGAAAAGGTAAATGTCTTTGCACGCCTTTTCGCATCCAACTCCAACATGGATGACCTGGGCGCCAACCCCCGTCATTACCCCATTGCGGCCGTATGATGGCAAATATTACGTTCCACCCCAGAGTCGTCTATAAAACGCACGTGGGTTCAATATTTCGAAGAGGAGCTAGGAGCTAGCCTGACGGCGTTCCAGCGATCGTCTTGAGAAGTTGTGCACTAGAATTGGCGCCATTCCTCACCAGCCTATTCAAATTACCCTATTCCTCCGGTTCAATGCCTTCTTCCTGGAAGAGAGCTTCGGTCCGGTCGGTTTCGGACCCAGCGAACCCATCAAAATATCGCCCTATTTGGATAGCCTCACTCTTCACTAATGTTATGGAGCGTATGGTCAACTCAGCGTTTCCGACGTACCTAGAAGACTTTAAACTCCTCGACGACAAGCAGTACGGCTTACTCAAGTAAAGGTCGACTGGAGATCTTCTAGCGTACGTCACACATTTGTAGGCTGAAAGGCTCGATGGTTTTAGGGAATCGCTGGCGGCCGCTCTGGATATTTCCAAAGCATTATCGCGCCGCCGGGCACCGGGAAATACTAAGCAAGATTCTAGCCTACGGTGTCCCAACAAAACTGTGCACTTGGATTTCCAGTGTTTGAGTGGTCGGTTGATCTTTGTCGCCCTAGATGGTGCCTGTCTGGTCGATTAATCAATCAGCTTGTGTTTCACAAGGGTCCGTGCTGTCGCCAATGCTGTTTCTTTTATTTATCAACAAGGGTTCACCAACGACTGGAAGGGTAGAGGGGCCTCAGCAGCAAATGCGAGGCGCGAAACTGTTGCTCAGGCTGACTCGTTTTCGAAAAAGTATCCTCTTGGGAAAGGATAACTTGGTCAACGTCAAGGTAGCCAAAACGAAAGCTTGCGCCTTCTCTACTAAGGCTGATCCATCTCATCTTCAAGCTACTTTCCAGGATGTCTCCAACCAAGTCCCCAACGACGGTAGTCTGGACGTCCTGGGTGGGGAATGTGTCCAGAGACTTTGGATTTTGATCGTTCATAGAGTTGAAGGCGAAACTATTGTCTCGAAAAGCTTATAGGGGTACAGAGACGTGCGAGTTAGAACGACAGAGAGATGCTCAACAACCGGATTGTCTCTTTAAATCCCGATTTACTGCCACGTACTGTATAGTAAACAAAAAATGTGTCTTCGAGATGTTTATTACAACGACAAACATGTTTTAGTTAATTTATATGTGACATAATCTTCTCAACTTGTGTATCCGATACATCTTTGGTTTGCGCAAGTTTGATCATATATCAGATTTTCGAAATCGTTTGCAGTGGCTCGATATCCGCCTTCGCAGGAATAGTCATGTCTTATCACTTCTCTACTGCACATTGTTTAACCCCAATGCTCCTAAATACCTAAGTGATCGTTTTTCCTTTCTCAGCTCCCACGGGCTATCGCTAAGGTCAAATGATAACTTGGTGCTGACTATTCCTTCCCATCCTACTACATCATATTCGGACTCATTCACGATACATGCAGCTCGTCTGTGGAATCAGCTCCCTGTCAATCTCCGTCTGTCTTCTTCCATTCACACATTCAAAATTCTTTTAAAGAAGCACTTTTTGTCAACTTAATTTCTCTGATCCAAAAGTATGTCTCTCATGTTCAGAGTTAGTAAATATATATGATATGTAAAAACTAAGTATATTTAGTCTATCTTATGTATATATATGGTATATAGGTATAGTATTTAATTATTCATATTTAAGTTTATCTATCTTTTGTATTCCCGTACATCTGTCATACCATAATATTTAAATTTCTCTTTCCGCCACTCACCTAGCAGTTATCATACCCCAAAGGTACCCTGTTAGAAAATGCCTAGAGGCATTAAGTGTTACCTTTTGCCCATATTCTATTTGAGTGCAATAAATATATACAATACAATACAATACATAATTTAAAGTATTGAGGTGTACTGTGTTCTTTAAAGTAATTTAAAGTAAAGGTGTACTACGTTACTTATTTCTTCTATGTTGGCGTCTTTGGGACTACATGCAATCCTCATTGCGTGTTCCGGCTGAAAAGGCTATTGCAATATTTGTTTTTTAAGATGTTCATTTTTTAAAATGAAACTTCTCAGAGGTACGTCGAAAGAAACTTTGTTAAAATAGTGTGGAGTCTTGAAAACATTTAAGGGTGCTAGGCTTTCTAAAAAATGTTATGTCCTCCTGCTTTTCAAGATGTTCGATGAAGTGAGCTTTAGGTTGTGTGCCGTGTTTTAGTTCGATGATTTCGTTCATCAACTTTTGTTAATTCTTTTTTTAATTTATGTCAAATATTCCTTCAAATATGACACCATATCTTGATAGATATTAGATATGTCGTAGGTATCGCAGGGCAGCAACAGTTGGAAAATTTGCCGAAACTCTTCTCCCGCCAGTCCCACCACCCGCTCACTTGCTCTGCATATTTCCGCATCAGTTTTTGTCGTCAAGTGCGCACACTCGAGACACACACTCACAGCGCAGATAATATTTTCATTCTGAGTAAAAGCTAAAATATATATTATTATCTGCGCTGTTTGTGACAATGCGTACAAATACCGCCCGCGGACCGCATGCGGCCCGCGGGCCGCGGTTTGACTACCACTGGTATAGCTGGATTAATAAAGTGTTCACAGTTTTATGATAAATATATCTTTAAACGGTCCTATGATTACACATGAACGATTTTAGAACTTAGTAACAAGGCGGCTATCCGATATTCAACTTGGCCGACTAGGAAATGCTCCAAGGTGAGGGCAGGCAACCAAGGTTTTTTATGAATTAGGTTATCAGAACTATCGAATGGTGTGACTGTCATCTTGGTACTCGATGACGTAAATTTGACCATTTTTCACCACACTTAAATATGCCCGACTCCAAAAACTGCCAAGGTAGGACGAGGCAACCTAGTATTTTTGTGCTCTTCTTGATGACCTTTATCGAATGTGCCAGGTCTCCAGTTGGTACTCGATGACGTAAATTGCACCAAAAAAATGACATGTTTAATTACCTTTTACACAAAACGTGCCAGGATTTGCTCAGGCAACCCTGTATATTTTAGATGCCTATCCTATTCTAGACCACCACAAACTAGTCCCATCTTGGTACTCGATGACGTTGGTTTTTTACGGTGCGCTCTCGTACTAAATTGATTGATTTATCAATATAATATATAAGGTGTTTCCTTATTCATGTCGTTTCTTTCAGGGGGTTGTTCTGTATCCTAAACTGAGTAACTTTTGTTCTATAGCTTTTGGAAATTGAAAAAAAAAAATAACTTTCCCCATACATTTGAAGGTTAGGGGAAGGGGTTCTCGGGACTTTGGGAAGTCATAAAACCTTTTCATGGTATTAACTTCATCAAATTAAGTATATTTTTTTCTAGAACAAGGATACATCGTAAAATTCAATAAAGTTTAATTCGTTCTGATATAATCATAAACAAAAAAGTTACAAGGGTTTAAAGCTGGGATTTTGGTAATTTTCGAAAATAAAGAAAAAAAAAGCGTATCTTTATACCACGTGACATCTCACAAAAGGTATCATGGGTCAAAACGTAGCAAATGACCCCACTTACCTACAAAAAAATTTTGTCGGTCGATGTGCCGAACAATATATGTATATATAATATTGTTAAATCCCGACAATCGACGTAAGCGGAGTAGATAATGGGTGTTGCGCTGCAAGTAGGTAGAGATGTTCTAACTCAAAATGGCTCGTCCCCTCCACCTCATATGTACACGTGGCGTCTTAACCAATAGCTCTGTTGTTCGAATTTATTAGCCAACTATATGCGCCACATTTACATGTGCGTTTTTTTTTAACTTTGTGTTTGTGCACTAACATTATTAAAGCCAAATCGTTGTGGAGGGGGCGAGCCACTTTGAGTTAGAACATCTCTACTGTTGTAAATTACAGCACACACCACGTTTAGCAAAGTATTCCGACAAGATCGTCCGTACCTACCATTGACTTATATATTACTAACGTAAGGACGGGCCTATACGAACTGAGGAAATGGCATCACTGATTTGGTTGTGAGCACGAAGTGCACAACCAAATCTTGTCAGTCAGTTGCTGACTGTCAGTCGGCCGTGACGTGTTAATTGTGTGGTTGTCGTTCCTTAATGCCTCATACTTACGTACTCAAATCGTGCAGGAACTACAAAAAAGAAAGGGGGAATAACGTAATAGGCCTTATTTTGTTGCATTCAGCGAACAAAAGTTCATGTGCCAGATGGATAGATCGCACCGAGCCCTTAAGTTTGAGTACCAACACGGTGGGTCTAGCACCAGTGGTTCTCGAGTTATGGTCAAAACAAAAGTTCATGTGCCAGATGGATAGATCTCACCGATACCTGAAGTTTGAGTACCAACACGGTGGGTCTGAGACGAGCGGTTCTCGAGTTATGGCCAAAACAAATTTTCATGTGACAGATGGTTAGATCTCATCGAGACGTCCAGTTTTAGCACGAACACGATTGATCTAGGACCAGCCGTTCTCGAGATATGACCAAAACCAATTTTAATGTAACAGATAGTTAGATCTCATCGAGACGTCCAGTTTTAGCACGAACACGATGGATCTAGGACCAGCCGTTCTCGAGATATGACCAAAACTAATTTTCATGTGACACAGATTGATATTCTATGCCCAATTTTCAATGATGAGGTTCATTTACAAATACTATACTTGTTATTATTGATAAGAAAACCGCAATTATTTTTATAATACTATTGTACTGGGAATCATTATGGCAACACTGGCCTAGGTGTCTTACGTAAACCATAGTAGAATTTTTTGCTTTCGAAAAATGCATACTACTTTGTGGCAAGTCTTGCAATATTGGCATATAAGGAACGGGACATTCGGTAGATAGAATGTTAATTTAATAATGCTTATATGTATAATAATAATAGGACTAATGTCCCTCCTTTCAATATCTACTAATGATAATAATTATTTTGTTACTGCAAAAAGGTAACATTTACGATAACGTCGGTACAACGCTACTTCGAACGCTAAAACCGCGGAGCGGCTGGCTGTCTGTCGCAGTCCACGTATTTGCTAAGAGATGGCGCTGCGTCTATCGACGCCCCATATGACGAGTGAATTTGTATGGAAGGCATATCCTTACTTTAGCATATCACATCACTGGTACCTACCAGTTGCATTGCAAAAGTCGACCAACCTTCCATCGTTTTTAGGGTGCCGTACCATCGGCCGTACCTAAAAAGGTAAAAACGGAATTCAAAGTTATGTCTGTCAAAGAGGTTTTTCTCGATAAATAACTAACGTAGAACCTCGCGTAGATCTAAACTTGAAATGTTATATGTTCAGTTTTTTTCGAAAATGTAATAGATGCGGCCAAAAACTACCTAGGTAATTAAACTAGGCACAAGAAGCGAAGCGAAAACATCTAAATAAGTACCTACCTACCTACTACTACAGCAATGGTTTGACTGTAAGGCAATTCGAAAACACAATTATTTTGGTAAACACAAACACACAAATATATTGTGTTGTGGTACGGAACCCTCGCTCGGTGCGCGAGTCCCACTCACACTTGGCGGCTTTTTATTATTTTTATTATTCTCTGTATGCGGTAACTCAAGCCTCCAACCAGACACAGTCGGCAGGTACTTCCTCAGACCCCAAACTGTGCCCAAAAATTTCATTACTTGGAGTTTCTTTTATTATTATTAATTTATTACCATGAATGAAATAGCTGTAGACTTCAAAACTATTTAGTAATCTGTGCTTCAAATATCAAATGTGTATCCATGCACACTTTTGTAACGGTGAGTGGATGATTATTTTGCCAATCGAAGTAAGACCTTATACCTTTACATTATGAATTAATTTTGCTAGATTACATGGAGATGACGGCGGCGGGCGACGGAGTACGCGGGTGCGGGGGGGGGGGGGGGGCGCTAGCGAAGCCCTGGGCCTGGGGGGCCGCGGGGGGCTGCCGCCACCGCCTCTCGCAGCTGTCGGGTCGGTCTCGGGTCGGACTGAGCCGGGGCGGCGCTGGCGGTTGGCGGTACGCGCGCGGGGGGTATCGACCGGTATTCCCCTCTCCGCTCTCCGCAGACGCGCACTCGGCGCAATGGTTGGCGGCCGGTCGGTAGAGCTGTCTGTCACGCGCTGAATACAAAATCGCACGCGTAAAAATATGTCGTATTTGAAATGCTCTGGCATCAAGGATACAAGGCTCAAAAGGCGGCGATTGGTGTGACGCTGTACGCGGCGTTGTACTTGGCGCTAGCGTGGATGACGGCTCCGTCGCCTCTGCGGACCTTCGTGAGCGAGGAGTTCAAGATCAGGAACCGGCATGTGCTTGTGTATCTGTGGTCGGAGCGGGCGGTGCCCGCGCTGGCGGGAGCGGGCGCCTCCGCTGACAGCCGCTGCGAGTGGTGCTACATCACCAGCGACAAGGAATTCATGCCGGTGAGCGAGTACGACGCGGTGCTTGTGCAGGGGGAATCGTTGGACGCGATGCATCGCACGACGGAGGCGTACGTCTACCGCCGCTCCCCCGAAAAGGTGTACCTTCTCAACTCGAGCGCACAGTGCATCGGTGCTAAATTCCGGGACTGCGAAGCGCTGACAAGCAGCTTGGACTCTCGGCGAAGCTTCGACTTGTGCGGTATGTGCGAATATGTGCGCAGTGAGAGAAAACCGCGCCCGTTGGTGATAATCTAAACTAGCCTTGCTATACCTATTCATTGTGATACTGATAATAGGTACTAAGGGGTAAATTTTGATTTCGTTGTCAATGTTATAAAAAGGTTCATTTAAAAAAAAGTTAATTTTTTTATGGATAAAATAACAAAACTTAGTTATTTACAAGAAAATGACGTAACTCAATAGGACTTTCCCTACAATTTTTTTTAAATATTAAAATGAAATGAAATTGAAATGTGTCATTGAAATCGCTATAAAATAAAAAAATCCCTTTTATGGAGGTATAATACTCCAAAACAGAAATTTACGAAATTCGGTTTAATGTAACATTTAAATGTCGTTCGTGTTATGGGACTTAGGTAGGAAATAAACGATTTTGTAATCATCAATAAATTAATTTTATTTAAAATTAAACATTCACACTGATAATTTATAAAAAATTCTTAAATTTCTTTCTTAGAGTCTTATACAAGAAAGAAAAAAAAAAACTATACGAAAAACACCAAATGTTATAGAATTGCCTTATGAACTTGCTAGGACATACTGACAACGAAATAAAAATTTGCCATAAGTTCCCTTGGTGATCTCGCGATTTCACCGGGTCAGACAGACAGAGTATAGTCTTATTGCTGAGAACGAACTGGCCTTTATTAGTGCGTGCGTGAAGCGTGGCTGATGTGCCCGTGCCGGCCTTTGCCAATCTATTCTGGTTTATATATAGGTACTTTACTTTTAGATATTGCCAATTTATTCTTGTTTCTAGACTTTATTTTTAGATATAGGTACAAAGGTGTCTACCTACTTACCTACCTCCTGTATTGGTAGTGTAGACTGGGCTGCATATATCTAAAGTCTATTAGGCGAGTTGCTCTGATTTGTGGAGAGACGAGTCTGGCTTGTTAACTGAATCCGATATTCGTATGGTCATATATGTACTCAGTGGTAGAGTGTAGGGTTTTTATTTTTTCGATCTCGGCCGTGGGTTCGTGTGCCTTTTGCCAAATTGTTTTTTGTTTTTTTAAGCAATGTTAGGGTGTTAAAATTAGGTTATGGTAATTTTTTTTTATAACCACCTAAGAAAACTTTATTTTCGGAACCTACTTCCGAAATTTATATTTCCCGCCAAAGTTCGAACGACCAATCAGAGCAACTGGCATACTAGACTTTGGAAATATGCGACCGGGCTGGACACAAATAGCTTAGCTACTGTTATTCGATGTGACAGTGGATTTATACAGGTGATCATGTTTATACTTATGCATTTTATAACAGTGCTTTTAAGAAAGTGACCATTGACTAGGTATTCGCGAATCTGAAAATATTATGTAATATTATGACTGAATCTCAATAATCGTTATCTGTGAAATTGGTATGTGTGTGTAATTAATGTGGTACTAGGTACCTAATTACGTAATAGTTTTTATTGTGTTTTCTGAGCTTGCGATAAGCTGGTATTAAAAAAAAACCAAAACCATTATTTAGGTTTCGCCATACTTACTTTTAGTCGGGTAAAAATAGGCACCACTTATATTTGAATAAAAAGTACGATTAACGCTCTACATCCATTGAGTGTCTTGTTCGTGAAAATATCTTCAGAAATGTGAAACAGACGGACCTAGGTATAAATATGTACCTTTTATTGTCATTGTTCACAAAGCACTAATTAATGTTATATATTTTAAAGAAGATAATAATTTTAAAAAATTACAATTTTGTATAAAAATGTAGAGATACTAAATTTAATTTGTTTTCAAACCGTCCAGGTGCAGACGAGCCTGGATTGCAGGGGTGCGGTAATTATCTACCACAACATAATATATGATTTTGTGAAAACTTATATTGGTTTTAAAAATTGCTAAAAGCCAAATGGAAGCATTTATGCATAGATTAAGTAGGTGTTATTCTAATAATTATATTAATTTAATTGCAGATTTTGTAAAGCGAACTGTTAGTTGTACCAGGCCTCACGCACTCTATGTACTTGCGCGCGCTAATTACCTACCGCCCGACGGGCCGCCGGCGGTCTTTTTCAGTGGAAATTCGTCAGCCGCGCGAAGTATACATAGACGTTCATCCACGCAACTTCGCGCAGCTGCAAAGCAATAACCACTTTACACTCAATCGTTAAGGTGCATTTTCGCACGCAGCGATTGGCGCCGTAAAACAGTAGGCTATTAAAGCCCGAAGGTAGGAACATTTTCTATGGAGTGATTTATCTGTTACGAAGTAACTATTAAGTAATCTGTGGTTGTACGCTAGTTAAAATCTAATAATATTTCAATCCTACTATAGTGTCACCGTAAGTTATGATGCGTGGGAAATATGCGCAACTGTCTGTATTCCTAAGAAGGGACGTGAACTTTCGGTCGAAAGTTTGTCGATAATTTATGTGACCTAATAACCTAATTATCGACAAACTTTCGACCGAAACTTCACGTCCCTTCTTAGGAATACAGACAGTTGCGCATGGTTGCGCATATTTCCCCCGCATCATAACTTCCTGGTGGCACTATATCTATTATTATAATGAATATAATTAAATAATTAAATTCTTGAAACTTTTATTCAGTTGGTAAAAATATATTTGTATATTATATGTAATTTGTACATAAATGTAATATGTATGTATATTATAGTTTTCTTTTATGTATCTATGTATGTTCACATCCATTTATTTAATCTTGTTATGCTTTACACTTTCCTTTCGACTGCATTTTCCGCCCCATGCGATTCTCCACATCCCAAAGGTTATTTTGTAAAGAATGCTGCATTGCATTAAACTCACCTTGTGTGTTCCCTGTTTTATGGTGTACAATAGAGTACATTTGCTTGATTGATTGATAAACCTAAACAAGATAAAGATAATTAAGATAAGATAATTGTATTTTAATTATTTTTGCTTACTTAATTCAAGTCTTATTTTTTTCTGCAATGTTCTTCACATATGCCTGCATACACAGGTATTGCTTACCTACCAATCTATGTAAGTAGCCTTTTTCTATCAGAAAATTCCACCGTCATAAGTCTGGTTATGCTAACAAGTCTCGCAGCATTGGAATAAATACCCAGAAATAGCATTGTCGTACGATACACGTTTTACCTTGTTCCCAACATATGATCTGCATACACTCCAGTTTGTAGCAAACGGTGTAGATTACGCCAATAAATGTCGGACAGCCGACACAACGTAAGACGTTCCATCGAATTCACGTCAAGAGCGTAAGACGTTCCATCGAATTGACGTCAAGAGGGTAAGACGTTCCATCGAATTGACGTCAAGAGGTCGTCTAATATAATGGCATGCCTATCGGAAGACTAGTCTAAATATGTATTTCCACGCCTGGCAGAATTTCAAATATATTTTGGCAATGTTGGCAAACTATCAAAGCAATCCATTATCGTGCTCTCAATGTCGTTTGGTCTTTGTAAAGTACTTGAAAGAAACTGAAAAAAATAATATTTTGGTTTCTGGCCTATGCCTGCTGTACTCACTACTCACTAACATACATTTTTTAGAAAAATTACTAAAACAGTTTGATATTGCCTGCTAGCCTTCGGTTTGATTATTATGTTGTATTATCCCCGTCAGTGTCAAGTCAATAGTTAACAAAACCTTTTAAGCCTGAATGTATGAGTTAGGTATTATATTATATATAGGTATATCCTTAGTTTGATAACCTTATCTCTATTTCCTCTATGTTTTATTTGAAATACAGGCATTGTAGATGGTTGTACAGCTTTTATTGAAATATTATTAATAATATTATTTTCAGCATATTAATTTATTATTAACATGCTACTTATATTCTCCGTGGATCTCAGACGAGGCGAGGGGTTGAATTTTCCCAAAAGCTTTTGTTTCAACGGGTAGAGACAGCACAGGAACTCAAATAATGTTTAATTTAATATATGGTATTAAAAAAACATATTATGTTTTTTTAATATCATATCTATATTCATTATACTTACTTTTGAAAACTGACATAACTATTATTGTGTGCACATTTCTATGGTAACGCATAAAATACAAATTCGATTATATTTATTTTAGTCGTCATCTACACTATTACGTCATTCATTCATCACCTACGTTTAATGCACTATGTCTACAATGAAAAATAAAACATATTTTTAATATGTTTGTATTTTTTTTTCATTTTCAATCCCATGCAGTTACCCGGTTATATCCATCGACAATTCGATGGTTATATCACCGATGTGTACAAAATTCTTCCTTTTTTTAAAGTTAAATTACAAATTAAAAAAACCCCGATCCTTAAAAAGTCAAAAATAATTTCCTTTTACTTAAGTACTTAAAGGAGTCGGGGGACCGCTAAGTAAATAAAATATATAAAATAAAAAAAAAGTTTTAAAAAACATAAAACCGACTTCCTAAAAAAAGTAGAACTAAAAAACTAATAAAAATAAAAATATAAAAACCGCCTTCAAAAATATATGAAATAAAAACCTAAAAAATAAACGAACCCTAGAGTTGAAGGCGGTGCTAAAAAGGCTACACAAATCACAAAGGATATCATCCACTCATGTTTTCTTTCATGCATCATTTTTGCTTGCTTTAGCACCGCCTTCCACTCTAGGGTTCGTTTTTTTTTTTAGGTTTTTATTTCATATATTTTTGAAGGCGGTTTTTATATTTTTATTTTTATTAGTTTTTTAGTTCTACTTTTTTTAGGAAGTCGGTTTTATGTTTTTTAAAACTTTTTTTTATTTCACAGTTTTTTTTAGTAATTTTTTGCTATTAATGTACTCGGCGGAATCGCTCGGCCTTCGGCCTCGCGATTCCGCCTCGCTGTCCAATCCGATCTTGACCCAATTAAAATAGGACCACGTCAGCCTCGATAGCTCAGTGGTGCAGACAGTCAACTGTCGCTATTGAATGTTAAGCAACGCTGGGTGCGGTCGGTTCTTGGATGGGTGACCGCTGACCGTTGGAGGCTGACCGAGGTTCGGATTCCTCGTAAAACTGTAGGTCCCTTCCCTCCTAATCTTACTTGGTGGTAGGGTTTAACCCGCCCGGGTTGGTACCACCGCACTGAATGAAACGTCGGTCGAAACGGCTATGTAAATAGTTTGTGTTTTCCGACCAGTTCAGTGTAGTCAGCACGATCAAAGGGGGAAGCACTGACATGGCACTTAGTTCACCCGGTGTTATGGGCTGACATAACGGACGTTGTAGGTGATGTAGCCAACCGTGTCAGTTTCCATAAAATAAAAAAACAACACCGTAACATTGCTTTAAAAAAAATTATGTTCAATTTAGTAGAACGGCCAGACATGCATTTGTTACGGAACCCTACATTCATTTTGCAGAACTTAGTAGAATGGACAGACATAACCGTGTTACGGAACCCTACTTTTATTATAAAATAACCGTCGGAGGACCTTGGTTGAAAATTTTAAAATTTAGTAGAACGGACAGACATGCATTTGCTACGGAACCCTACATTCATTTTGAAATAAATGTAAAATTTTGTAGATCGGACAGACATGCATTTGTTACGGAACCCTACATTCATTTTGCAGAACTTAGTAGAATGGACAGACATAAACGTGTTACGGAACCCAACTTTTATTATAAAATAACCGTCGCAGGACCTTGGTTGAACATTTTAAAATTTAATAGAACGGACAGACATGCATTTGTTACGGAACCCTACATTCATTTTACAGAACTTAGTAGAATGGACAGACATAAACGTGTTACCGAACCCTACTTAACAGTTGCACTCCGGGAGTACCGGCAGATCCCGTGCCACTCTAACTTAAACCTTAATGCAATGAGTTAAGGTTTCATTTTAAAAATGACGCTAACGCGATGTCGCGATGTCGCGATGTTATAATTTTTTACCCACCTAAAAAAGTGCCAAGCGCCGCTAAAGAAGTTTTCACTTCAAAAACCTCAGGGTTATCCCCTTTCAAATAAAAAAAAAAGAATTTTTAAAATCGGCCCAAAATTTGACAGAGTAATCGCGTAACAAACATCCAAAAAAAGAAAACATACCGTCGAATTGAGAATCTCTTAGGTCTAAAGTAAATTGCTCGTGAAGACAAATGCAACGAGCCCAAACACGATGGGTTTATCATGTGTAGTTTAGGAGTTCCTATGGCCACTTTCTGTCTCCATCATCAGACCAGCTCGACTGGTACTCGGGCTCGGGCTGGTACTCGTACCATAATAAATTAAGCGCACCTGGCCGGTCGGAAAAGAATAAAAATTTCAAATTTAGAATATTCATGGAACAAGGGTCCGAATATGTATCACTAGTACAGTGATTCGCAAACTGGGTGCCGCGGCACCCCGGGGTGCCGCGAACCTACGCCAGGGGTGCCGCGAAAAAGTGGACATTATTTGACCGAGCGAGCGCGAAGCGCGAGCGAAGCGTCTCCGTTTCAGCTTGGGCAAAAATGCGTACGTATGTCCGGATGTCCGGCTGTTTTTCAACAAGTTTTTGGTAATTTTTCAAAATCGCTGAGCCATGGGGGTTGAGGTGCGCCGGTGGACATTTATTCAGTTTTAAGCTATGCAAAAACAGACTCGCGAGGTCTACAGCTCACAGAGCCACTCACTAGTAGTAAATAATTAAATTCAAAATAAGTATAAAAGTAATGTACCTACCTACATACTTAATCGAAATAATAATGAAACATTTACATTTCGATGCGTAACTTTTACGCATCGCAAAATTGTGTTTTTATTCCTTTCGAAAATATTACTTGATTTACATATTTGCATGCTTCGTTTATCACAGTTCAGATATGATGCCTATGAAAGACACCAACCGAATATTGAAGCGGTGTGCCGCACAATTTCTTGAACGGGTTAAGGGCGCCGTCAGCTAAAAAAGTTTGAGAACCACTGCACTAGTATATCGATTCATGTATTTCAATAGGACAGAGAAAATTTCAAAATATTAGGTATTTAATACTTATTAGTTCTTTTTTTTTTTGTTTTTTGGAAATCGGTTTTATATTTTTTAAAACAGTTTTTATTTCATTCTTTGTAGTAATATTATTAGTAATATTACATAAAAAAGAATAATCGAAATCGAATAATCGAAATCAATTGATGTGGTACAGAATTATTCGCCATATGTGTCAGACTGCAAATTGCTGAATAAGTCCACATCACAAAACTTTTGCTGAAGGTAACCACACACCATACTAATTTATCAAACTGAAAATAGCCGAAAACGACCACATCACAAGTTTTGCTGAAGGTAACCACACACCATAGTATTATGTTGATTTTTCGAAAACCGCTGAACCGATTTCGATAAAATTGAAATGGGACCACCTCGGAAGTATGACCTAACAAACACAAAAAGAATTTTCTAAATCGGCCCTCAATTGACGGAGAAATCAAGTAACAAACATACAAAAAAAAAAAAATTAAAAAAAAAAAAACATACAGTCGAATTGAGAACCTCCTCCTTTTTTGCAAGTCGGTTAAAAATCAGACCAGCGCGGGAATTTTCTTAGCGGTCTCCCGACTCCTTTAGTAAGTAGTAAACGGAAATTATTTTTGACTTTTTAAGGGTCGGGAGTTTTTTAATGTCATGTCATCTCTCCCTATGTCCTCTCCAAAAGTAACTATGAGTATAACTTGAGAACCAAACCAATGAATCCATTTTAATTCGATTGATTTCTATATATACAGCTTGAATCTTCTCTTTCTGTATCTCCTAATAAATAGAGCGGAAAAAATCTGTAACGACCGACGACGACAGAGCGACGCGCCCCGTCGTCGATTCTGTATTCGCTTATAACTCGAGGACCACTCAATCAATTCACATGGGGGTTTTACTTACTGAAATTTTCTGGCACATCTAAGGATAATTATTGGATATTAATTATGTATGATAGATAATTATTTGGATTAATAAGAAAAATATATGAGTACATGTAGAGTTCCAAGAAAAATGTTCGCCAATGTAATTTACAATAGGTTCATTCTACAACAGTTCTATCAACTGTATCGGTTCAGTGTGGGTAGGTGAATAAATATTGCCAACCTTTAGGTATAAAAAGAGCATTGTTATTCTGTGACAAGCAGTTCAATACGATAGAAACATTGTCGAGAATGTGAAAAGGCATATGGTGTGCACGAAGAAGAAATTATTAACGCAATTTTATGTGTTTGATAATAACATTAAAACTATAATATTACAAATACAATATTGTATTATACATACAATATTTAAAATTTTAATTAACAAAAATTTTAAACTATCTGAATATAAAAGTATTAAACTTATTAAATTTAACCTACTAATAAATAAAGACTAATAAGACGTAATTACACAAATAAAACTTGTATAAAATCCGACTACGAAAAGGTAGAAAATAACAAGGAAACTTAATGGAAAGCCATTCCATCTTTCTAAACCCCAACAAATTTTTCTTCAAACCCAATCGGTTTGAAGAAAAATAATGTTTTAAAGTTTTTACAACAATTATCGCGCCAGGCGCCCGCCATTTTGTATTTTTCATGAAACATTCTAGTCTATAAAATGCGAACTATGGAAACGAATCCAAGAATGTCTCATTCATTATGCTCCTTGAGGGAACAAACGGACATGCGTACACACACAGCCAAAATCAGCCATCATTTATCTTGGTCTGGTAAATATGTTCATACGTATTATATTAATATATCTCTCAACACGCATGTTGATTAAAATTGTGTGCATTCTTTTTTCTTTTATGGAAACTGACACGGTTCGCTACATCACCCACAACTTCGTAGATTGGTAGATTGTTTTGGAGACGACGTAGTATACACTGCAGACTATGTATTACAACAGTAGTTCTGTCATTTTGAACTGTAGGGTTTTATAAGGTCGTTGCCACATTTGCCTCTCCCCAAGTCTACATAGGGTGTGTCGCCAAATAGGGCGCTGACGTAACCGCGCGGTGACGTCAGCAACAGATTTCCGTCCGTCCCTACTTGTGCTCACTTTCACGCTGCTGCTGGCTGGGGCGAGATTTTCAGTGACATCTCCTAGAGGAAGTGATTAGTGCACTTCAGTGAACAGTTTCAAAAACATACGTGATTTTTAAATGTAGGTAAATATCAATATGTAAGTACATTAAATATCAGAAACTTTAGAAAAAATGATATGTGTACCTATATGCTTAAATAAAAAAAAAAACAAAACAAAAATACAAAAATATATACTTATTATAAAAAATAAAAAAATCAAACAAAATAAAAAACAAGGTACACTTTAAGGTGCTATTCTCAAATCAAAACAAACGTGCAGCTCGCGCAACAAAATTTTATGGCTTAGTGAAGGGAGATTCCCTTCACTGAGCCATAAAACTTTATTATGCGAACTGCACGTTTGTTTTGATTTGAGTATAGCGTATTGAAACAACAACAATAGTACAAATTTTTATAAGCAAGCGCATTTAAAACATAATAGAAATTCTTTATTGCACACCAGACACCAGTATTTACTTATTAGAAATAGACAAGAATGCAAAATAAACATAGGAATAGTAGAGCGTAAAGGCGGGCTACCACTAGAAGTGATTGTTTCAATCAGCCTTCAGCGAATATAAATTAAACTAAACAGATACCAATAAGATAATAAACTACAACAACGAAACAGATATAGCCGAAAGTATGTTAGGAACTTTCTCAGTAGGTAAACAGTAAGCATGATACGAAAATATTCACAGACAAGCCACGCAATGTGTAAATAAATAACTAAAAGTAGCACGAATGGCAAATAATCCAGATTTAATCAAATACTTATGCCTATGTTTGCTTTCAGTCGTAGCTGGATTCCTTGAAACGGGTTGAAAAGAGGGCATTAGATTAAATGCTACGAGTAGTAGAGTAAAAAAATATTTGGATGTTTATAGTGTGATTCGTGACTTTGTTCACTATTTAAAAATTTTTCGTTTATTGCGACATGGCTCCCGAGCCACCCATAAGGTGTCTAACAACGTTCACGGACATTCCGTCGTATGCGTAGTTTACGAATGCCGTGCCTATTTCACGGCTCTCTTGTAGGAGCCGAGACTGTATTTGGGGGGAAATATATGGGCAAGGAGAGCGTTCCAGAGTTTACCAATTCTGTAGATGAAAGATCTGCAGAACCAGTGTTGGTACGCATTCGCGGTAAGTCCAGTGTGTAGTAGGGATGCAAATCCCTGCCCAGTGGAAAGGGGACGGCGGCGGCGGCGGGCGGCAGCGGCGCGGCGGAGGGATCGCGTTAAACAGCTCCTCCGAGCGATATCGGAAGGAATAAGCATCCCTACGGAGTGGCGGTGATGGTTCTAGATCGCGGGACACTTAGGCTTATGTGACTTAGGTAAGCAGCGCTAATACTGTCTGTGAATGCATGACAGAAATAGACATCATAGAAAGATCGCATGTGCATTTATCTCTGAATGTTTTACCTTCTGCGTACCGCCCAGGACAGGAGCTGTATAAAACTACAGATCCCTTCCCTTCCCTTGCCCCTTACTAGGTGGTAGCACCGCACTGAATGTATCTCCGCATAGCAACCTCACTGTGTTCTTCACTAGTCCAGCCAGTCTAATGTTTATTGTATAATTTCATCCATATAGGTAGGTAACCTACGCACGCTTGGAGCGTCCAAGCGTAGGTTACCTACCTATATGGATTGGACCTGTCGAAAATCCCGCTAGTTCTAAATTCAATGCTAAGAAGAACTGACAAACAAACTTCGCAAGTCACAATGTTTTGTTATTTTTTGTTTGTTTTTTGTTTACAATGCCTGTATATCCAGCAATTCAAAGAAGTATCCGAAATGGCCCCTTCTCGGAGATTATTTTAGCTCGTCCAAGGATGCGGTCTGCTTGCGCCTCTAACCCAGTCAGCCATAGCGGATTGGACAAAAAAAAACACCGTTTTGGGAATGTATCGCTTAATTTTTACCCGACTGCGCGAAGCAAAAAGGAAGGTAATGTTTTGTCGTACATTTGTGACCGTAGACGTTATTACCGGACTATCGAAGTCAAATAAATAAATCAAAAATGCTATTCCCCGTCTTTAAAAAGTCAAGGAAATAACAAGGTAATTTGATCGAAAATGGTGTAGTCGGGCGAACAGGAGGATGCGAATAGACGCGAGTTTTTCGTAGTCCGGTTTTATAATTTTATTTTTTTTGGTTCGCTGTAGTCGGGTAAAAACGTCAACGGTAAAAAATAGACGACGAAAATAATTTCGTCTGCTGAATGTAAGTAGTAAAATTGTCTGTAACGTATACTACTCACTGAATGTTTAATCCAAAGACAAAGGTTGACGACCTTGAGAATTATTTATTCAAGTGTACCTATATATAGACCTACGTTCTGTCTATATCTATCTATCGCTTCTTGCATCTACTAAACCAGATCGACACCTTGTACCAAAAGTTTTCGTTGCTCAATAATTATAGTAAGTTTTGTTAGGTTAATTATAATAATTATTGAGAGTGAAGTATACTAATTGAAGTTTGTTATTTTACAGTACATAATCCATGCGTAGCTACGTATTGTTTCTAAATTACAATTAAAACAATTTTATAAATAAAACTTCATTGCGTATAATTTTATTCCTCTAAATTAATATAATTAAACCAATCTTGATTTTTCATAACATCCTTTTTATTAGGGTCCCGTATCCGAAACGGGACCCTATTACTAAGCGTACGCCGCCGTCTATCCGTCTGTCTGTCTGTCCGTCCGTCTGTCCGACGGCTGTATGTCTTGAACCGTAATAGGTAGCCCGTTGAAATTTTCACAGAATATGTGTTATTTATTATTGCCCATATAACAACAAATAATAAAAATAAGAAAAAGTAAAAAATTCACGGGGGTTCCCATAGAAGAGACTAAATAAAAAAGTGTATGCGCGCCATCTACCGAAAATACTATGAAGCATTTTAACTAATCATAAATTTTAACTAATATGAAGCATTTCATAAACACGCCAAAGATGGCGTGAGTGGCGCTGAGTGCTGACCATGACATGGCGATACGGAACCGTCGGTGCGCGAGTTCGACTCGCACTTGGCCAGTTTTTATTTGTTACCATTTCGCACCTTCGGTAGGACAAAGTCACAAGTGCAAGTTTAGTGATTTTACAGGAGAGCCATTTTAAGTTTTCTTCTGCTTAAAATTGCTTAAAAATAATACTTCTTTGCATGAAATAAGCCCCGTACCTTTGTGAAAAAGGCCATGTACCTTACAGGTGTTAAATATTTTGTTTATAGTTTAAATTTTTTTTTTTAAACAAAGGTGTAAGTACATTTATGGCCTTTTTCCACCAAAATTAAAATAATTTTGTAGTCATGACCATATTTATCTTTCGTTTTTTTTATGAATTTGAAATAAAAACAAGTTTCTTTTTTGCAAAAAACATGTTTTATCTTATAATGTAAAGTTTTCTTTAGGAACTTATGTTGAATACACTAAAAATCTTTAGGAAAACTCTTTAGAATTTCACTGAAAAATATTCTAAAATTAGCGGCAACATCAACGTTGTACAAATCTTTGTCTATAATGATTAGTCAGTTTTTAAAATTTTACAAGTACGTTTTTTTATAGAAAATTGAATATGGAATAGTTAAGTTAAACAAAATATAGGTAAAATCAACAAACAATCTACATAGATATTTTTTTAGGACAATTTTTTCATTTTGCAGTTTCTTTATACGGAAAACAAAATAAAATGAAAACTCTAAGCAAGAAACCAAAATAAAAGCAACTATGCTTTCTTTTAAAAAAATCAATAAACACTTAACACAAAAGATGACATAACACGAGTTTTATCACTTTTAGAGGTAACCTGTAACTTCACGCATGTAAGAGACAACCACCTACACCCGCTTACAGATAAATACTAGAAAAAATTTACTGTAATCTAAAGTGTTAGGGACCTTAGTTCCACAATGTTTATATATTATTATTAAAAGATGGTATTATAAAACTGCTCATAGAATTTGGGAAGTATATAACTTTTCAGTATACAACACGTTTAATACAATATCTTTAATATGTTTTCTATTACCAGCACGACCTATTTTTAACCGACTTCAAAAAAAGGAGGAGGTTCTCAATTCGGCTGTATTTTTTTTTTAAGTTTGTTACATCAGAACTTTTATCTCAGAAATTGTTGCCTCCGTCCAGGTGATTCTGGGATGTCATCAATTTGAGGCTCATACATTTCTTTGGTTTACTTACTGACTTCATCATCATTAAGAAGTATATCATTGTTTTTATGTCTATTTTATAAGACATGTATTGGAATAACAAAGCCACATCTTGTTTATAAGATCATAAAATTATGAAAATATTGGAAGTATAAAGTCAAAGTATAAAGGCTTTGTCTCGCCAAATATGTGCTCAAGAAATAGGCATAAGTGTGCTAAATGTGACTTTGTCCGTCCAGAAATCTTAAATATAAAAGGCCATATTTACTTTCACGGCTTTGACGCTCCAACTTACAACCAATCCGCGCGGGGGCGACGGCGCAACTGACCAATGAGACTGTGTCGCGCCAAAACACTCACTAAAATGACCCAAAATGACAAAGACACTATTGCCATCTGGCGACTTATAATCTGAATCTAATGGGAGTCTTTGTTCCACCAGAAAAAGGAATGTTTTTAGGGCACGTTTGCATAATATTTAACTCATTTTACGAAATTTTGTAAGTTATACCCTTGTTTTACCGAAGGTGCGATTTGCGGTCCTCGCGGAAGACGGCACTGCCCGGATAATGTTAGAAATATAAAATATTATGAATTCTTTGATGTTTCTATGAGTCGCTTTTCGCTCTACATAATTTCAGCGATCTTTGGGATCGACCGGTCGATGAACGACCGTATGGGCACCACTGTACTAAACCGTTTCCCTGCGGTACTGTAAGTGGCGGTTGGGTTTTCGTGCCTTACTTGCTGCTACAGTTACTGCTCGACAGTTATCTTGTCCTAATACTTTGCTGAACGTGGTGGTCGGTGTTGTGCTGTAATATAATGGAGTTATTGCGGCACAACACCGATTACTCTGCTTCGTGATTGTCGGGATGCATGTATAATATGTTCGTTTGGGCTTTTACCGCTATTACACATTATTGTAATGTTTTCGGTTACGCGGCATATAACTGAGAGTTTGACATCTGACTGGACGAGACGTGTCGGGTGTCCTCGTTACCGCGAGTCCTAGCTATGTCAACTGGTCCAATCAAGATGTACATCCGTGCTTACAAAAGGTCGTGTCGTTCTGAATTTTTTATATCTTGTATTAAACAATATTATAAAACCAGATTTGCAATTTCAAAAGTGCTGTGCGAGCGGCGGCCGGCCGCGGCGGTGTACCCAAAAAACCATGAAATTTTCCTACTTTTTTTCATTTTTGCTCAATATCTCAGTGAGTGAAGGAAGGGTCTCGTAGACTAAATTTGCTACAATTTGAGATCAAGGCGAGCTCTATACAGCCATTGGTTCCCAAGATATAGTTCTTCGAAAATAGGGCACTTTTTTCAAAGAGTGAATTTTTTTCGAAATGGTCACTTTGGAAATTGCAACTCTGGTTTTTAAATATTGGTTTAGTAACAACATATAAAAAATTCAGAACGACACGACCTTTTGCAAGCGCGACCCCCTTTTCATGTTTAACTTTACTAGACTAAACAGAGTGAGGGACGAAACGTATATGTATAACTTTCAGCTACATTCAAGCTACATTGTGGTTATTTTTATGGAAACTGACACGGTTGGCTACATCACCTACAACATCCGTGATGTCAGCCCATAACACCGGGTGAACTAGGTGCCATGTCAGTGCTTTCCTTCATTTCATGTCGGTTACACTGAACTGTAGACGGAAAACACGAACTATTTACATAGCCGTTTCGGCCGACGTTTCATTCAGTGCGGTGGTATCAACCCGGTGGCGAAAATGAACGTTTGTGGCTCTTCTTTCCTTTCATTATTTCATGTTTCGACTACTCGATTTGATCAGCTTCAGCTAACATTTTGCTGCCAGTTGACCCCTGTCAAATGTATTGGATAAGTCACGTGAAAGCGGTCACAAGCCACGTATGTATGCCATATTTAAAGCAACACTACTCATTGATTTGACATGATAATAAGACAGTCACGCACTGTCGAATGCAATACACGCACACACACAAGGAGGATTGAACATAGTAGCTTTATGGCTGACGAATCAGGATATTGTAGTTCAACTCAACATACATAAAAAGGGGGGAAACACATTACAAGTAAATGCATGGTAAATTCGTACCGCGTGGGGCCGGTACTTAAAAAGAATACCCCCACTGCATCTCTCCCCGTGCATGTCGTAAAAGGCGACTAAGGGATAAGGGCAAGGTGCCGTGCTGGAGGGCGACAGGCTGGCCACCTCTCACCTTGGCACGGTCCTTCCGCCAAGTCATGCAGCAGGTGGTTCTTCGTGCCTTGCTTGCTGCTTTTAGTTATCTTGTCCTAATACTTTGCTAAACGTGGTAGACGGTGTTGTGGTGTAATTTGCAAGAGTACTTGCAGCACTCAGCATCACAACACCAATTACTCTGCTTACCCCGATTGTCGCGGGATACAGCGTGTTGTGTGCATTATGTAATTCATATAAATTCTAATCTATGAAATAAAAAATAAAAAAGTTAAAGTAGGTACTCTAAGTAGGTTCGCATTTTATAGTTTTACAGTTTTCTCCTAACCTACATACCTTCATCTTCACTTCTATAGCATAGCGTTATACCGCCCACATTGAGTGTGATTCGGTTCGGTCGGGACTCGGGAGTCACACTCACGTGACGTGTAGATTTAGTCAATTAGTTGATTCGGTCTCGCCGTCGTCGTCGTCTGTCCTAGCTTGTTAATAAAATTTTATACATAACCTCGATTCTCTGCACTTAATTTGTTTGGTTCATAATTTTTTATTGTATTTTTCCTTAATGTTTTAGGTCTGTTTCCTATTGTGTGTAAAGTACAGTACGTGTATTCTTATCAGACTGCTGGCGGCTGTTTGTTGGACGTATATTTTGTTATTTTATTCAGTAATTAATTTATTATAATGTTTTATTTATTCGTAGACTTACTACCATAATATTATAACTACCTACCTTATTATGATTATCTATTACATCAATATTCAATACTACTATACTATTATCAAAACAAACGTGCAGCTCGCACAACAAAATTTTATGGCTTAGTGAACGGAGATTCCCTTTACTAAGCCATAAAACTTTATTATGCGAACTGCACGTTTGTTTTGATTTGAGAATAATAATATGTAAGGGATGGTCATCGAATCGAGTAAGTTACTTTGTTTTATGAGATACTGCGTTTGTAGACTCTACGTATGTTACTAAAACTAAATTGACGATTTTTAGAAATATTTTCTGTATTCCTCCATCCATAATATATGTTCCTCCATAACTCTTAAACCGATAATCCGAACACGATTAAACTTAGTTCAAGCACATTTTACTATACGGGACACAGGATAGGGTAAATAAAATCATCTCATAAAAACCAGAATTGTTCCGCGCGCCGAAATAAAGGTACAGTAGCGGGCTTACTTTACTTTCTTCTTTTTAAATACGAATTTCACGCGAGCGAAGCCGCGGGCAAAAGTTAGTCTATTATATAATTTACATGACATAACTTAACTTTATCTTAACACAATTGATGTATCCTAATTTAATCTATTTATTCTTACGTAGTATCTACCACTTATGTAAATGTCGATTAGATTTTTCAGCATTTCATAAATCAATTACGGTTCAACAGATCTATACAGAGCACTCGGACGGACGGCAGACAATCAGACAGATGACATAGGCTTAGTAATAGGCTTCCGTGTGCATAGGGAATCCTAAAAAAATGTATGAAATAAAAAAAAATCGAACCCTAGAGTTGATGGCGGTGCTAAAGAATACTACGAGTATGTACACAAATCACAAAGGATATCATCCACTCATGTTTTCTTTCATGCATCATTTTTGCTAGCACCGCCTTCAACTCTAGGGTTTGATTTTATTTTATTTCATACATTTTTGAAGGCGGTTTTTATATTTTTTTAAATAGTTTTTTATTTCACAGTGTAATTAGTAATTTTTTGGTATTAATGTACTCGGCGGAATCGCTCGGCCTTAGGCCTTGCGATTCCGACTCGCTTTCCAATCCGATCTTGACCAAATTGAGATGGGACCTCAAGGGAAGCACCAGCTTTCAAATAACAAAAGAATCATCAAAATTGGTTCACCCAGTCGAGAGTTCTGAGGGGGGGGGGGGGGGGGGGGGGGGGGGGACAAACATAAAAAAAATACAGTCGAATTGAGAACCTCCTCCTTTTTTTTAGTCAGTTAAAAAATATAAGTTTGAGCATGTTAAATAATAATAAGTGAAGTAAAAAAAAAAAAAAATTTATAACATAAAATTTTTTATAACAAATCATACACACCACACGCCGTATCGCGTCAAACGGTGTTGTGCTATAAGTATTCTGGTAAATTACAGCACAACACCGATACCACCACGTTTAGCAAAGTATTTGGACAAGATAACTCAGATCAGGCGACAAGTAAGGCCTGCTGCAAGACTCGGTGGAAACACCGTGCCAAGGTGAGAGGTGGCTAGCCTGTCGCCCTTATGCACGGCATCTTGTCCTTATCCCTTAGTCGCCTTTTACGACATGCACGGGGAGAGATGCAGTGGAGCTATTCTTCTTAAGTACCAGCCCCACACAGTAACAAATCAGAGTAGGTAAATGTGCAAATTAATGTTTTATTTACGTCTAAAGAAACTATAAAATAATATACGGTAAAAAATTTTTTTTAATGGTAACTGGCATGGTACATCACCTACAACATCCGTGATGCCAGCCCATAACACAGGGTGAACTTGGTGCCATGTCAGTGCTTCCCTTCGGTCGTGCCGGCTACACTGAACTGGACGGAAAACACAAACTATTTACATAGCCGTTTCGACCGACACCTTTCATTCAGTGCGGTGGTATCAACCCGGGCGGGTTAAACCCTACCACCTAGTAATATAAGAAGGGAGTCTCATATCCCTTAGTCGCCTTTTACGCCATACACGGGGAGAGATGCAGTGGAGCTATTCTTTTAAAGTACCGGCCCCGCACGGTACATTTGATTCATTGCATGAACAGACACGAGGAAGGTCACATTGCGTAGTGTGAATGTTTCGTTGTCTTGCACTGATTGTGATGCCGTTTTATACCAATCGAGGAAATTACATGTTAAGGATGCTTTGCAACCGATTAGAGGAATTGCAAGTAATTTTACTGCGAAATAATGAGGAACAGTTAAATTCTTTTCATTTATTATTCAGCAGTGAGCACCGCAACATGAATGTGAAGTTCCACTGAATATTTTTTGTGGGTTAGTTCGAAACTATATAGCTAATTTATTTAGTGTATGTTTTCATATAGGCAGTGATACAGTGAAGGATGCATCTGGTTTGTGTTGTGTTTTTTATGGCGGCGAGTAGCGTCGCCCGCTGCGATCTGTTGGCAAAGGCTACCAAGATTAAATCCGAAGAGCAAATGGTTCACAAGCATCTTTACGATTTCATTATCGTTGGAGGGGGCACCGCTGGCTGCGTTTTGGCTAATCGCCTCTCAGCAATATCTGACTGGAAGGTGATTATGGTTTCATTAATACTTTTCCCTTGTACCTACTTGCTCGTGATGCTGTTTTATTAATGATGACTCCTCAGGTGATTTTTCCTCATGATTTTATTTTATTTATTTTTTATGTAATCCGGTATGGGTGGCTGAGCGGGAGGGGCCAAAGCACATGCTCCGACCAGTCAATATCACCTCCGAGAATGTAGGTGCCCTTTGGATTGCTGGCTATACTGGACTAGAGGAGAACACAACCGAAGCTGCTATGCGGCCATCTTACGTTCAGTACAGTGATATCAAGCCATTTGGCTACAATATGAACCTACCACCTAGTAAGGTAGTAGTCAGTACCGAAAGGCGAAGCAGCAGGTGTACCTATTTTTTTTCGTCAGACTTATTGGTAGTGGTACACGCCGACCGGATTCAAACCTCGGACCTCTTGCACGTGAAGCCGACGCCCAAACCACTCGGCCACCCACCGGCCACCGCTTTGTTGAAAAATGCCAGGATAATGAGACTTCCTTTAGCAATCGCGTATGCATTCAAGCTTGACAAGTTTAATGTAACGGTATGTGAGGCTGCGTGTATCTTTTTTCCTGTTCCGATCAATCGCAAAGCCAAATGAGATCTTTTGAAACACATTTAGAAGGTCGCCAACCTTGAAATTCTTAATTCGTTCTTCTTTGCACGGCTAAGATTATTTCGGGCCCGCTTAAAGAAGATTTTATCGCAAAAATCACAACCGTAACAATTTACAACAGGTTTTATTACTAGAAGCCGGTGAGGACGAGAACGTAGACTACGATATTCCGGCGATACCGACCAATGAGTTCAGACCCATTCTGTGGAACTACAAGACCGAGAGGAACCGTCACTCCTGTCTCTCGAGGCCTGGAGGCAGGTGCGACATTCCTATGGGAAAGGTCCTGGGCGGGTCCAGCGTCATCAACGATATGAAGTACACGAGAGGATCCAGGCATGATTACGATGAATGGCACGAGATGGGAGCCAAAGACTGGAAGTATGGAAATTTGGTCGAATTCTTCAAAATGTCGGAAGATAATGGTAGATATAATACTTTCACTTTTCTCAGTCATGCATAATGAGTACTAAAAATGACAATTTTATATAGGTAGGTATTACCAATTACATTTTACATTTGCACAGTCTGCCACACGTCTGTATGTACCAGTCTTTATATACGTACGATGATCTGTATGTATTGCTTTTTACTATAATCATGTTAATATTTTAAGAAAATAATTATTCCCCACGTCACTAATTGCCGCTACCTCTCATGCGTTCTCATGACGTATTTCCACAGCGTTTATTTTAAAATAGTTGCAACAATAATGTCCATTTCCTTTGTTTAAGGTGATCACGATGTGGCTAAAAATAGTTTCTACCACTCTCGAGGCGGCGAACTGCGCGTGGAAAGGTTTAAGTACGTGGACAAGAACATAGAAATCATGACTACGGCATTTGGTGAAATAGGCCTGAAACCATATGACATAAATACAAATATTCCCGAAGGAGTAGTTCACAATCAGTTTGCCATCTTCAACAACACGAGACTTAGTACCAACAGTGCTTTCTTAAAGCCAATAAAGAACAGGAAAAACCTTAAGGTCGTTACCGGTGTTACTGTCATCAAACTTATCATCGATCATTTAATGAAAACAGCAGATGGCGTAATATATGAGATCAGAGGTGGAAAAGAAAAGGCCGCTTATTCAAAAAGAGAAATTATTCTTTCCGCAGGCGCCATAAACAACCCTAAAATACTTCTCATGTCTGGTGTTGGTCCTAAACAGGAACTGAAATACTTCAACATTACTCTCATAAAAGAATTGCCGGTGGGATTTAATTATCAAGATCAAGTGACTACAGGCGGATTAACCTTCGCCTTAAATGATGGTTCTCAGTTTACTGAAACTCAAATTGTAGACGACTTCAAGAAATGGTTCCAAAACAGAACCGGACCACTCGGCTCTAGAGGTATAGCACAACTCTCTGCTTTCATACAAATGTATGATAATAATAATGCTCCTGATATTGAATATGTTTTGGAAGGGAATTTTGTAAGAAGTGATAAGTTTCTGCTCACAAACATGAGTGTTTTCGCGACAGAAGAACAAAACCTTCCTTTATCTTATTATAATATGATCAATATCAAACCAGTTCTCTTAAGACCAAAAAGTCAAGGTCGCGTCTTCCTGAATCGAAAAAATCCTAAACATGGTCACCCACTTGTTCAAGCAAATTTACTGAAGCAGAATGAAGATGTGAATACTTTAGTAGACAGTATAGACATAGCTTTGCAGCTTTTGGACACAAAAGAATTACAAAAAGCTGGATTTAAGTTTGCTCCTATGGATTTTTATCCGTGCGATCAATTGCGTAATCGAGACCTTTGGGTTTGTATTGTGAGGCATTATACTAAAGCTGTGGGACATCCGGTAGGTACATGTAGAATGGGATCTGAAGCAGCAGGTAATTCGGTTGTTGATTACAAGATGAAAGTTCACGGCATAGAAGGTTTAAGGGTGGTCGACGCTTCTGTAATGCCGACTCACGTACGGGGTGGAATATTTGCTTCTACAATCATGATAGCGGAGAAAGGAGCTAAAATGGTGATCGAAGATTGGAATGAAGTGTAGTGTCATTGTTATTGTATATTTATAGTTTGAAGTGTTTTGTCACCCACCGCAGCACAACACAATAAATCTATTTGCAATGTATTTGCTTAATACCATAGTTCTTTTATCATATCACTGGCCTTTTCAGCAATCATTATAACCGGGACAGCGGTGCTCCCTCTTGTAATTTTTGGAATTATAGATGCATCCACAACTCTTAAGTGGCTAACCCCGTACACTTTGAGCTCGGGATCCACAACTGATTCAGGGTCATTAATTGGGCCCATTTTGCAAGTTCCTGCGTAGTTATGTGAAGGAGAAGTAAAATGTTTCAATATACATATCCAAAACTTTTCTGACACATGTTCTTCATGCTTACAATCGTTATTTAGTAAAGGAAAAGGATCAAACTCTATGCCTGCAGTCATGAAAGTTTCAGTGTCAAATATTTTCATCATTTCTTGTAAACCATCTAACAGTTTCTTCTTGTCTGCTTGATGCTTTAGAAAGTTTGGATAAATTAATGGTTTTCCAAATACGGGATCTGTGGCATTTAAAACTATTTCTCCTTTACTTTGTGGAGTCAACAGAGATATACACATATCCATTCGATCATAGTATAAGTTGGAGTTGTGGCCCTTAAACCTTATTTCAAGGTCGGAGGCACCTAAAATTTCAGAATAACGAGTCTCCAGAAATGCCAAAACCTGAAAATTTGCAGAGAGAGGACCATTCCCTTTCTCGTAGTAAGTAGTTATGTCTTGAATCTTGTGTTGAAACTTTTTGGTTGTAGCAGTTTTAGTTAACTTAATCACCGGTAAACAAACTGATAGATGATCCTGAAGGTTACTTCCCACTGGAAGGTCTTGGTACACAGGAATGTCCAAATATTCCAAATACTCCTTCGGCCCAATTCCTGACTGCATTAAAATCTTTGGTGAGTTGATGGCCCCAGCACTTAGTATGACTTCCTTTGTTGACTTAAATCTAATAATTGTACCGTTTGTTAAGCATTCTATGCCCGTGGTCTGAATATGTTCTCCTTTTCTCTCTGTGAGTATTTTAGTGACCAGTGTTCTCGTCATTATGTCAATGTTAGATCTCAATTTTCGTATCGGCTCTATGAATGCTGTGTACGTGCTAACTCGTTCCCCAAAGTAAGAAGTTGATTGTACTTTCATAGCCCCAAGTTGATTCCGTCCGTTCACGTCCGTATTGTTGAATCCCATCTCATCAATAGCAGCTAACAATATGTCAACATTTTCGTCAGAGTATGGAAATCTCCCTACATCAAGTGGTCCCTGTTTATTATGAAAATGTTTATTATTAGCAATGTCTGGGTCGTAGTTTCCTTCAGAATGCTTGAAGTAAGGTAACACTTGACTGAAGCTCCATCCATCGTTTCCCAGCAGTGCCCATTCATCGTAATCAGCTGGGCTACCTCTAATATAAGCCATATCGTTTATGGATGAAGTTCCACCTAAGACACGGCCTTGTATGACTTCGCATCCAAGCTCTCGTCGATTTTGGCAGAACCTGCAAATCATTCGAACTACAAGTTTTGTATTGACATTATTCTTATGTTTATAATTATAACAACAGATATGTGTTAAAACTGTAACCTTTTGTTAGGTCTCATCGCATACTTCCAGTCTATAGAGGATCCTATAAATTCACTCGTCAGTCCCGGTATCAAGGAAAGCCTCGGTTCCTCTGGGCCAGCTTCTACCAGCAGCACCTGTAATAAACCATATTTTGTTAGTCCTTGAAATTATAGGGTGAATATTTTATTAACCATTACATGCATTTCTTTTAAAATCACCTTCCATTGACGATTTTCTGACAGTCTACTAGCGACCACACATCCTGCTGTGCCACCACCTACTATTATAAAGTCGTAAGTCGACTGTGGATCATCAGAAATCATTCTTTCACTTTGGTGATTCAGCCTGCTGTATTTCATCGCATCAGTCAACTTTTTATCGCCTCTTCTTCTGGAATTTCTACGCTTGAATTGAGCGTCTAAATCCTCCCGATTTCTATTGAACATTCTCGTTTCTTGCTGAGTTTTCGGTAAGTCAGACTTATCAGACGAATCATTGAAGTAGTCAGGTTCAGGTTCAAGGTGTCCATACAAGGCGTGTATGAGAGATATCAGTAATATTGCTGTGGGAGCACACTCAATGCTACCGTCGCATAATTTGCATAAATCATTTGTCGTTTCGGCGACACTTCTCATGTTTTGCTTATTGTCTGAAATTGAAGCCACAATTTAAATTTGAATATATTAAAATTACAAAGCGCTGTGGAGCAATTATTATCTTTTAAGTAGAACTCACATAATAAGGTTGTATATGCTTTTAGAACCTATATATTGACGTACTGGTGTATTTGGACAAGAATAGGATTATATTCACGGAACGTAGGAATTACAAAAAATATTATGCTCTAAAGAATGATCCTCCTTCGGTTGTATGCATCATAATCAAACATAAAATACTTTACACACATAGGACAGATAAAGTTAAAATATCGATTGACACCCTTCTCTACTACCGATGGGCCCGGTTATGTTCGGTGAAACCATCGCAAGCTGAATTCAACAACTTCCTTATAGCTCACACACATTAATTAATTAATTAAAATGACGAACTTACCTGATCCGAAAGTATGTTCCATTTATATCCTTAACATCATTTTGAATTATGTTTCATTTCTTTTGTAGCAAAGAATCCTGTTGCATTCGTGTGTCAGTTCGAAGATAACTTCACGACTATCGTTAATGTGTTAGGAACAGATTCAAGGTACGCATGCATTGTGTCATATTACTAAGTACTCATTGTAACAGCACTCTTAAGGTGAAATAACCACATATTGATCATTGTTTCATATCTTTTGTATTGTTCGTGGTAATCTTTTAATTGCGTTGCTCTGAGAATGTCTTTGTTATGAGATGCAATAATTGGACTCTTATATGATTACTAGTTTAGTTGTATTTTGTGTTCTACTTTAGTTTCCTATAATTATGTTTATCGATCGTGACCATCGATGGTATCCCGTACAATCCCGATTCAGTTCCTTCTATATTCATCATTTTGTATGTTGAATCAGCTCGTCTCTGAACGTAATGTCCGTGCCACTCTCCGTATTTCCGATTCCCATATAAGTTCAAATCCCGTTTGAGGGAACATAATATCATCTGTGTTATCATCGTTTGTTTAAAAACTTCAATATGTATGTTTGCATATATTATTTGTTTATACATACATACCACACGCTGGTAAGCAGAGTGGTTGGTGTTGTGCAGCAAGCATTCTTGTAAATTACAGTACAACAGTGACCAATTAGTAAAGTATTAGGACAAGATAGCTATCAAGCAACAAGCAAGGCATGTGGAAGAGCCGTGCCAAGGTGAGAGGTGGCAAGCCTGTAGCTGTGCCTGTAGTCCTTAAGTACGGCAACTTGTGCTTATCCCTTAGTTGCATTTTACGGCATGCACGGGCAGAGATGCAGTGGGGCTATTATTTTTATGTACCGACCCCACATGGTATTGTTATGATATTTGTTTATATGTATGCATATATTATGTAGATACGTACCTATGAACCTGTAAGTAGTATGTACTTCGGTCATATTGTAGGCTTCCATACAAGTCGTTTCATACGAGTATCGTTGTAACGTGTGGGGCGGTGGTACTTTAAAAGAATAGACCGACTGCATCTCTCCCCGTGTATGTCGTAAAAGGCGACTAAGGGATATTTTTATATTACTAGGTGGTAGGGTTTAACCCGCCCGGGTTGGTACCACCGCGCTTAATGACAGGTCGGTCGAAGCGGCTTTTTTTTATGGAAACTAACACGGTTTTTTTTTTTTTTTTATTGAAACTGACACGTTTGGCTACATCACCTACAACATCCGTGATGTCAGCCCATAACACCGGGTGAACTTGGTGCCACGTCAGCGCTTCCCTTCGGTCGTGCCGGCTACACTGAACTGGACGGAAAACACAAACTATTTATTCTTTATTCTTTATTTATCATTCGTATGGTAGTACACTACGCTTGAATTTGTCCTGTTTAGTTTTTACAATCCGGTTCGATTACACCCACAAAGAAGAGCCGGCAAGAAACTTCAAGAAATTTTTTTTTAACGTCTTCGATTACAATACATTGTGACTAGACAATAGACACCGCTTACAGTGTTAAGATACAGGTAAAAGTATAAATAAAATCAGGTGTATAGAGCCTTTGTCAGAAATTGTTGATACATATCGTATCAAGTCATGTCAATTTTATAAAATATATTCATACCACATGGTAGTACAATGTCAAAAAAAAATAAAATAATAATATTAGTAAATGAATAAAAATTCAAAAATAAATAAATTTCATACTTAATGTATCAATTAGTCAAATTAGTATTGAGCATGCGTCAGCAGTATAAATTAAGGTACAGGTTGTACCCTGTCAAACTTCAAAATTCGTATGCAGTCAGAATCCCAAGTCAACATGTTTGTAGCATTTTCAGTTATACCAGTGATAATACGAGGTAGTACAAAACTCAAAGACCAAAAAGTTATATACCTAATGAAAAAATATAAATCTGCGACAAATGTAACAGTTCATGACAGATACCATAGTTCCTTTTAAAAATATACGCCTAGCATATAAAATATACAATGTTACCAATTGGAGCAGGCCAGTCTCCACGAACAGCACCCGTTCACGAGCATCACGCCAGGGCCAGCCATCGCCTCCCTCAACCATATTTAAGGGAGAGAGGCTACCCGGACCAAGCGTCACCGTAAGCGAAAGACCTTAAAGCGATGCATTACTCCAGTGGCAACATGAAACTTCTACGATATGTTTGCATTTTGTTTTACATAATACCACTGCTTCTGTCACAAACTGCTACAGTGCCCCGATCACAAAGCAATATGAAGTTCAAACCTGTATACACATAATATGTACAGATCCTGTTATTACTTATACCAATCGCACTAGCACCGAGTACACTATGTTAACCTATACACGGTCAGCCTCAGAGTACAATATTTTGTCAGTTAGAGCTTCTTTTACATTATAATAAGCTTTCTTTATAAGAATGGCTTTAATACGTTTCCATACATCATTAAGATTTTTTATTTCTAATGGTATTTTATTATAAAATCTAATGCTATTACAAACAAAACTCTTGGACATTTTAGACGACCTGTGTTTTACAATTGTTATATCATTTTTATGTCTAGTTTAATGGTGATGTATGTAGTACTGTACTGGAGAGTAGCATTTTGTATGTATTTGCTAGCATAGCAGATGTTTTGATACACATAAGCACTTGGTAGTGTCATAATTCCTATTTTACTAAATTCACTTCTACAAGAGTCCCTCGTTTTCATATTCAGTATACAACGCAATGATCTTTTTTGCAGAACAAATACTCTGTTTACTTCAGCTGCAGTTCCCCAAAACAATAATCCATATGACATGAGACTATCAAAGTAGGCAAAATAAACAGTTTTTGCAGCTTGTACACCACACAATTCTTTGATTTTTTTGATGGCATAACATGCTGAACTTAATTTACCAGCAAGTGAGTCGATATGGGGCTTCCAGCTGAGAGTTTCATCAAATAGTACTCCCAAAAATGTAATTTCTTTAGCAATATTTAGCGTTAGTTCTTCTGCAGTTTTAACAATTTCTTGGTTCGCCATGCGTCTTTGAGTTCCTAAAGCAAAATGCATTAAGTTAGTTTTATTTACATTTAGTAGTAGATTGTTTGATTCAAACCAAGTTTTTAGATATTGTATTACTGCTTTAAACGAATCGCGCAAATCATGAATGCTTTTATTTTTTAAGACTACTGAGATGTCATCAGCAAACATGATTAGTTCTATATCATCTGTAATACAACTGGAGATGTCGTTGACATAGATCAAAAAGGGCAAAGGTCCGAGAATGGAGCCTTGAGGAACACCCATAAAAATGGTTTCACAACTTGATTTTTCACCACTGAAATGAAATGAAATGAAATTTTATTCAGTACTACAAACGGCACATAACAAACATTGGCTCCGTCACTAGATGTTAATCTGTCTCGAAGGTGCCGTTTCATATACATTGTGACATTATCAATTTTGCGCTCATCTTAGCAGTTTTAGTTCAGGTTCGTTTTTGTTAAACAGTTAAAAAAAATTAGAAATTCATGAAAATTAGGCTTAGATTTAAGACTTAGGTTCTAAGTAAGTGTAATTTATTAAAGACATCAGTTATTTATGCATACAGGTATATTATATATGAATGTATAGGTATATACGTGGGCTGTTCCGAAAATTGTTAGCCACAGAATAAATACAATTTCTTTTTTCCTGAAACTATTTTGATTTGACGGCTAATTTAAATACAAATCTCCTTGATGAAAATTATTGGCCACCTATGTGTAGTTCTTTTTTTAAATATTTTTAACGGTTATCCGTCACTCATATTTTATTTGCAACAATGGACGTCTCGCGAGAAGCTTTTCGTGTTATGATTTTCTATGCTTATAAACAAGGGTTAACCTTCAAGGAATCTCACGAAAATTTGAAAGCTGCTTTTGGAGAGTTAATTATTGGTTTTGTGAATTTAAACGTGGTCGAGAGAACCTAAACGATGACCCCAGACCCGGCCGACCATCAACTGCAGTCACTCATGAAAACGTCATCAGGGTAGAGTGGCTATTGCGGGAGAATAGACACATTACATATCGGGAGATTCAGGCTGAACTGAAGATTGGTATTGCGAAATTTGTCTGCCTCAAGCTTTCGGGGAGTTGAATAGCGAGCGCCCAAGGAGCGGCGTCCGTGGCATTCTTTTTCACCAAGAAAACGCGCCCGCTCACACACCGGTAGAAACATGGACTATTTGACAACTTCGGGGGTACAAAGGTTATCCCATCCTCCGTACAGCCCAGATTTAGCTCCATGCGATTTTTTTTATTTCCCACGGTAAAAAAAATGCTTCGCGGGCGAAAATTCAATACTGCAGACGAGGCCGTCGAAGAATTTCGGCGGTTATTTTTCGACCTCCCGCAAGATACGTTTTTTAAATGTTTTGAAACCTGGTTCACCCGAATGCATAAGTGCATAGGGATTGGAGGGAAATATGTTGAAAAGCTGTAAATAATTTTTTTTCATATTCTAACTATTTTTCATTTCACTAACAATTTTCGGAACAGCCTATGTATGTATATAAGCGTGTATGTATAGTTGTATGTATAATTTAACTTCTATGATTATATTTTCTTTTGCCACCTTAGGTTGGAACTATGAATAGATTCTCAGTTTTGCCGTAGTCTAAGTTATTTAGCCACTTCTTAAGTAAAGATTTTCTCTTATATTTGGGCACAGTCTCTTTGTTGTAACCACACGCTAGACTAACTTTATTATATAGGTATGGTGCCAGGAATAACCTATAATTTTGTGCAAATTTAGTTTTGCAGTGCCTTGGTTTAGGTTTGTATTGCCCTCTTGTGTTTGGTCTGACTGGTTCCGAGCTCTCAGGCTTATATTCATATTTAAGCAGAAGGCGGCTTATATACAGTTGTCTCACTGACAGAATACCAGTCTCTATATGCAGAGCGTGAGTAGGGTAGCGATAGGGTTTTTTAAAAAGGACACGGAGAGACGCTCGCTGTGCTCGCTCCAGAATGATTAGATTCGTCTTAGCGCTTCCTCCCCACGCAGTAATACAGTAGGACATAATAGATTCGCCAATCGCGTAATAGATAATTTTTAATAATTTACTGTCAGCAACATTCCGAATATTTTTAAAGAAGAATATAAGTCTCCTAATTCTGCCTGCGATTTATCCAGTATGTACCTGCCACGTAAGGTGCTCGTCCAAATGAACTCCTAGGTACCTAAAATGTGTACAACTAGCATCACATATATTTTGCTGTCTGTTGCTTAAGTAGGATTTACAAATACTTAGCTCTATATCTCGCACGCCATAGTGATCAAGTTTATTTAGAATTATTTCATGATTAACACAATCAAACGCCTTTGACAGATCACAGAATATGCCATACGTGTGATGTGAATTATCTAGCGATTGTATGACTGTTTTTATCATTGATGCAATAGCGTCACCAGTTGATCTGCCCTTGCGGAATCCGTTTACATAGCCGTACTATTTACACGACCGAAGGGAAGCACTGACGTGGCACCAAGTTCACCCGGTGTTATGGGCTGACTTCACGGATGTTGTAGGTGATGTAGCCAACCGTGTCAGTTTCCATAAAAAAAAAAATATAAAAAAAATTGAAGCCCCAATTCAACAATGTTGCAATAAATTATATTTTCTAATTATGTAATCATAATCAATATTTAGTAACTCTATCGATATTTAACATCTTCGTTAAATAAAAATATCTTGACTTGGCAATTATACAGGTTGTTTCAGGATAGGCTTGAGAAACTTCAGGAATAGAAAGTACTCATTATTAGGAAAAAACAGTGAGATTTGGCAACAGTGCTGTCATTCAGGTCTAGCTAGGGAGTGCAATGACCTAGCCAGCCCCCTTTTTCTTTTGCTGTCATTGAAATTTAAGTGTCTGGAATTTATACCTACATGTATTACATTCTACTAGTTAAGCATATATGTAAGTTAGTCATTTTATGTTTTATTTAATAAAGGCGGGCGTTAACCGTCCATCAGATCTCGATGAAACGATTTTCACTAAAAAGTACTACTTACACTAGAAAGTCCACTTCGATCCATTGATGGATCCTACCAAGGGAGCCAAGTGGACGGTGGGTATAAAATGACCGAATTTGGGAAAACAGTTTCAGAGCTTTTCTTCTTCAAATATGGAACCCTTTCGAACCCTGAAGTTACGAAACCCTATCCTGAAACAGCCTGTACAGCACCTTCGATCATAAAAATATAATTATTTCTTCCATCTACGCACGCACTGCACAAACGACTCGTGGCACAAACAAATAGCTTCGTAAAGATTTCTTTTCTGTTTACTAACAAATTGGTATTAGGTACGTTCATATTATTGTTATAATATTTTAGCTGTCCGATTATCAAGTCAAGAAATTTTTTATATAAATGAAAATGTTAAATATTGCTTTTACCTCTATCCACAACTAAGATACAGGGGGCCAAAAGTACACTGAGTTGCACCGAGAAAAGTATAATGAAAATGTTAAATATTGCTTTTACCTCTATCCACAACTAAGATACAGGGGGCCAAAAGTACACTGAGTTGCACCGAGAAAAGTATCGTACCACGGCCGTACGATACTTTACGCTCGACTTGGCGGAGGCACTACCGTTCCCCCATACTTTATGGTATACGAAAAATTCGGAACAAACTACTTATCTACGACCTATCTATATTGTTTTAAGACAATACATCGGCTTTACATATACCCACTACGTCCCCTATCTTTGCCAGATCAGGATCAGGGAAAGAAGTTTACTATTTTATTTAGTACAAGCTGTGCCCGCGGCTCCGCCCGCTCTCATATTTCACTTCACTGCTAACCTCATAAGCTATTTAGCGTGATAGTAAGTAGCCTAAAGTTGATGGGAAGAATCAAGCTATCCGTAGAATTTTGTTTTATTAAAATCGGTTCAGTGGTTCTCGAGTTATAAGCGGACAGACAGACAGACAGAAAGCAGACGTTGGATTTTATTATAGGTAAGGAAGGATATAAGGAAGGATAAGGAAGGAAGGAAGGAAGCTACTTTAGTAAAAGGTACCTAATAATTTTTTTTTTTATTAACCATATGACTATAATAAACTAAATTACAAAACTCAAATACATATGTAAACAATAAACCGAACCGACTGCTAAGTAATACGGAGAACTGACGGCGAACAAAATTCGATCTTATCTGGTGCACTTCGCTCGGAGAAATTGCTATCGGCTCAACAGGCCTGGCTGGGTGTGCGGCGAGAGTCTGGAGGAGGGGAGGTACCAGACAGTGGGTCCAGTCCAGACAGTTAATTAATATATTATATAAAACTCAAAGAACAACTGTCGTTCTAAATTCTAGAAGTGAAAATTTTCACATTATATTTGTAGAATGCTTATTTCAGGAAAATCGAATTAGTTCAAATTGAAGGCCTCAAATTTAAGAAACAATTTTTTTTTAATAACTATCAGTTTTTCGTATCTGCGAATAGGTCACCTCCTCCCGAAAAAAGTTCATTATATTTATTTAAAAATATTAGCTAAATTTTCTCGAAACCTTCCCGTTCCCATTCCACGAGATTCCGCAAAAGTGAGCTGCATATAATTATGTCACACATGATGCTTATATATTCATTGCTCAGGGGTGCAATTTCACCCCCTTCCTTGTCATTGCTTCAGTGACTCAGTGGTCGTTGTGCGCTGGGGATGGTTGTGATATTACGGACTGGGGATGGTTGCAATATTACGGACTGGCAGAATTGCTGGGGATGGTTGTAATATTACGGACTTGGGATGGTTGCAATATTACGGACTGGCAGAATTGCTGGGGAGATGGTTGTAATATTACGGACTTGGGATGGTTGCAATATTACGGACTGGCAGAATTGCTGGGGATGGTTGTAATATTACGGACTGGGGATGGTTGCAATTGCAATATTACGGACTAGCAGAACTGCTGGGGATGGTTGAAATATTACGGACTGACAGAATTGGGTGGTGCAGTCGACTAAAGTGGAAATTTATTGACTCTTTTTCACTCCTCTCGGAAGTCCGATAGTCGAATGGCAGCACGCCTAAAATGAGTAGGGGTTTTCCTATTTCAATGGGATGGTTGCAATAAGTATTACGGACTGGCAGAATTGCTGGGGATGGTTGCAATATTACGGACTGGCAAAATTGCTGGGGATGGTTGCAATAATGCGGACTGGCAGAAATGCTGGGGATGGTTGCAATATTACGGACTGGCAGAATTGCTGGGGATGGTTACAATATTACAGACTGGCAAAATTGCTGGGGATGGTTGCAATAATGCGGAATGGCAGAATTGCTGGGGATGGTTGCAATATTACGGACTGGCAAAATTGCTGAGGATGGTTGCAATAATGCGGACTGGTAAAATTGCTGGGGATGGTTGCAATAATGCGGACTGGCAGAATTGCTGGGAATGGTTGCAATATTACGGACTGGCAGAATTGCTGGGGATGGTTGCAATATTACGGACTGGCCGAATTGCTGGGGATGGTTGCAATATTTCGAACTGGCGCACTTGCTGGGGATGGTTGCAATATTACGGACTGACAGAATTGGGTGGTGCAGTCGACTAAAGTGGAAATCTATTGAATCTTTTTCACTCCTCTCGGAAGACCGATAGTCGAATGGCAGAACGCCTAAAATGAGTAAGGGTTTTCCTATTTCACCACCCTCGGCTAAAATTTCGCTGCCTGTTAACTCCTGCTAAAAGTATGAGAAACGTAACATTAAGTGACAGATAAATGTTAACCAAAACTTAATACGAGGCCGTGAAATCGGCCTTCAGACATTTTGTGAGTGATAAAAATGTGTATGTTTGAAAGTTTTGAGAACTTTGCAAATTTTAGACCTAGGTAGTGATTACAAGAAACACAAGAAGACAGATCTAGATTTCTAGAAGTTCATCCGTTTGCAATCTGATTTTAAATTAAGAATTATTTTATGAAGAGAAGTAGGTATGTAGCTAGCATCGATCAATCTTTGCTTTTAGGTTTCCGTATCATTAAGCATTACGGAAGCCTATTACTAAGCCTACGCCAGCGCCGCCCCATCTGTCTGTCCGTCCGAGGGCTGTATTTTTTGAACCGTAATAGGTAAACGATTGAAATGTGATAATGTGTCATTATGGCGGATGTGCCAACAAATAATAATAAAAAAAAGCTAAATGTACAAAATTAACGGAGTTCCCATACAAGAAAGGTGCTAAGAATCGATTAGTCACGCTAATCGATAAATCGCGCTACTGAATAAATAGACGGTGCCACATGTTTTTATATTTTGCATTGTAGAAAGACAAGATAGGCGGATATTATTTTTTGACAGGTATGGTATAGTGTAATGAACCCTCCGAGCGCGAATAAAACTCGCACTTGACCTATTTTGTTGATACCCAGATGTTGAATTTATCATCACTATAAAACTATTATACCTACATGTTGATGTAATTTCATTTCAAGTGCCAATCATTCCTGAAAGCTCTTGAAAAATAAATATTTCGCACGTCTGGTTACTTTAATCAATTACTGCAAATAAATAGCTGCGAATACCTACTTAACTGCAAAATATAAAATAAATCAATTTAATTAAACAACCCGACATAGATAAAGAGACACACACACACTGCGCATGCGATTAAGTAACACGAGTGGTATTTTATCTTTGAGTGCTCATGTACTTACTCATACTCATAAAAGACATATCTCTTTGCTCATAATGCTCGTATGTAGATAGGTAGGCTATTGTTAACATACATTTTTAACTAGCTCTTGCACGCGGCTTCTCTCGCGTGAAATTCGTATTTAAAAAAGAAGTAACTAAGTAAGCCCGCTGCCCGTACCTTTATTTCGGCGCGCGAAACAATTATTCGATTTGTATGAGAGTCACATCTTAGCGTAACTGGAACTGACCCGGAATTTTATTTAGCCTATCCTGTGTCACGTCACGTATAGTTAAATATGCGTGTAATAAGTTAAATATACGTCGAATTCGTATGATCGGGTTTAGAGTTATTGAGGAACATACATACTATTGTGCATACATACAGAAAATTTCTAAAAATCGTCAATTTAGTTTTAGTATCATACATATCGTCTACAAACGTAATATCTCATAAAACAAAGTACCTATATGACTCCAAGATCATCCCTTTTGTACCGTGTGGGGCCGGTACTTTAAAAGAATAGCCCCACTGCATCTCTTCCCGTGTATGTCGTAAAAGGCGACTATAAGGGATATGCCACCCTTCTTATATTACTAGGTGGTAGGGTTTAATCCGCCCGGGTTGGTATCACCGCGCTGAATGAAAGGTCGGTCGAAACGGCTATGTAAATTTGTTAAAAAGTTTGTGTTTTCCGTCCAATTCAGTGTAGCCGGCACGACCAAAGGGAAGCACTGACGTGGCACCAAGTTCACCCGGTGTTATGGGCTGACATTACGGATGTTGTAGGTTATGTAGCCAACCGTGTCAGTATCCATAAAAAAAATCCCTTACAGATTTATTATTAGTATTGATGATACAAGGTTACATAAAGATGTACAGCATTCACGACGACCATGTTCCCCGGTCTATTTGCTGGCGAACAACATTGTATAAAAAAGCGGCTAAGTTTTTTTATTTTTATGGCAACTGATACGGTTGGCTACAACACCTACAACATCCGTGATGTCAGCCCATAACACCTTGGTGAACTAGGTGCCATGTCAGTGCTTCCCTTCATTTCATGTCGGCTTCACTGATGTGGACGGAAAACACGAACTATTTACATAGCCGTTTCGACCGACGACGGTTCATTCAGTGCGGTGGTATCAACCCGGTCGGGATAACCCCTACCGCATGTTACACGTGACACGTTTGCTATGGGCTGACATCACGAATCAATTTATATCTCCAAAACTAGGCACTTTAGAGAAAAACTTCGTTTACTTTTTTGACTCGGAAAAACATGATGATTGCGCTGGTGAAATTAATGTACTGGCCGTTACAACACCCTGTATATGTGAATTAGCCAACCGTGTCAGTTTACACAAAAAAAAACCCCCTCTGTGAGAGACGGACGGACATGGAAGTGATCTTATAAGAGTTCCGCTTTAAACTTATATGGTACAGAACCCTAAAAATACGAATTTTAGACATGACGTGAATATTTGCATACATACTTATATCTGTCTATATTATAATACTTCTTACTATATACATGCTTCTATCTCTCTATAGAGAAAGTCTTCGTAAGCTCACTTATATATAACTCTATCTCACTCGCTTATAAGCTCACCCTTGGTAAATAACTAAGGGTTGTTCTGATTGTCAACAAACCCCAGTAGACATGTTACCTGTCGCGAGCGCGTAACAACCTTATGAATATCTAATTCATACACTAACTTTATGACATCCTTAGAGGGGTCAACTACACACCAAAGAATCGTTTGTAATATCATATGTACCGTGTGGGGTCGGTACTTAAAAAGAATAGCCCCACTGCATCTCTCCCCGTCGCATGTCGTAAAAGTCGACTAAGGGATAAGAAAATTCGTCAGCCTCGGTAGCTCAGTGGCGCGGTTGGTTAGTCAACTGTTATTAAGCAACGCTGAGCGCGGTCAGTGATTGGATGGGTGACCGCTCGACCGTTGGAGGCTGACCGTGGTTCGGATTCCACGTTAAACTGTAGGTCCCTTCCCTTCTTACCTTACTAGGTGGTAGGGTTTATCCCGGCCGGGTTGGTACCACCGCACTGAACGAAACGTCGGTCGAAACGGCTATGTAAATAGTTCGTGTTTTCCGTCCAGTTTAGTGTAGCCGACATGAAATGAAGGGAAGCACTGACATGGCACCTAGTTCACCCTGTGTTATGGGCTGACATCACGGATGTTGTAGGTGATGTAGCCAACCGTGTCAGGTTCCATAAAAAAAAATGCATATTAGTCGTCTGGTTCCAGTATGCCACCGCTGACGGTTATGACGTAACAGCTATCGGTACCGTCGACAAAAAAGTCGGATAGACGAATGCACCCGCCACCAGTTGTTAAACTGAACTGTCGTTACTTCGTATTTCAGGCATAGAATTAAGGGCTTCAATACGAATTTCACGCGAGCGAAGCCGCGGGCAAAAGCTAGTTCGTTAATACAATTGTAAGCAGTAACACAGAATACCTATTATGGTAAGTAAGTACTAATGTTGATAAACGAGATATGAAGTGCAAACAGATTTCCAACATTTGCTAACACGTGGCTACTTAACACTATATTAATGTTCAGTGACGTCTACGAAGCAGATGTTCCAACGAAGGGTATTGCGTATTTGATCCATTATTATTAATTCCAAGGAATTGAAAAAGTTGGAAGTGTTATAATTTTATTTAAAATAATAATAATGCAAAACATAATAGTTGCTGCTCTAAAGTAAAATTCACACAAATTTTACAGGAGAGCCAAAAATAGTTTGAAGAATTGCACAGAGAAATCCTTATAACTATTCTATAATGTTATAAATGATTTAAATTATTATAATGCATATTTTTAGAGCTCTTTTTACAGATAATAATAGCGATTCAGAGTTTATCGATTACAGGTGAAACTGCACTTACTTTGTGAAAATTAAAAGATAAATAGGTACATGTTTTGCTAGAGAAAAACCAAGTACATACTTGGTTATATATTAAGAATTATAAACAACATAACTAGGGAAAAACAAAGTAAGATTATTTATTATATATATAACATATTATATATTATAAAAGAAAGTAACTATTAACTAAGGGCGAGGCCGAAGGCCGAACTGCGTTCAGGAAGAAGACAAACCTTCACATCACGGATACAGTAGGTGAAGTAGTTAATCGTGTCATGCTCGATACAATTCATAAGTCATCGAATTCAGTTTATGGTGACGATGCCGCCGTGACACGCGGCCGCGTAAGTGTTTCACTTAATTAATTAAATGATGCCAGAAGGGTGCGACGACCTTCACGTCTACCAATCAACAAATTGAACACAAATGACCTGAACACATAGAACTGTCATTGCCATTAACATTATTATGGTTTCTGTTGATTCACTTGGTCACGTCAACAAAATCAATCAATTAATACTAATAATTAATCTGTAAGGGGCCATCCCAACTATATTAAAATAATTATATTCTTAACAATTAAAAAAGTAATTTACCTGTGTAATGATGTATTTATATAGTCGTTGATGTTGATGATGTGATATTAATCAAATGAAATGAAATGAAATGAAATGAAATGATTTATTTCGTCACACATAACAACACAAATAATTACAAATACAAAGAAACATATAACATGTGACGAAAAGGGAGCCCACTCAGCTGAAGAAACTCAGAAGAAGAAAATAATCAATACTAATAATAAATCTGTAAGGGATGACCATGGAGTAAGTTACTTTGTTTTATGAGATATTGGATTTGTAGACTCTATGTATGATACTAAAACTAAATTGACGATTTATAGAAATCTTTTCTGTATGTATGTATTTTGTTCCTGCATAACTCTTAAACCGATCATCCGTAATCGATTAAACTTAGTACAAGCACATTTAGCTATACGAGACACAGGATAGGCTAAATAAAATTAAATTCCGGTTACGCTAAGATGTGGCTCTCATACAAACCGAATTGTTCCGCGCGCCGAAATAAAGGTACGGCTTATTTACTTTCTTCTTTTTAAATACGAATTTCACGCGAGCGAAGGCGCGGGCAAAAGTTAGTATTTTTATAAGCAGATTCCAAACAAAAATGTAATTTCGTCCCAAATCTAATCTAATCTAAGATCACATTTGTCAGCCTCGGTAGCTCAGTGGTGCGGTCGGTCGAGGTCCTAGAAAATGGGTCAGTCAGAACCTTCCGAGATCGACTATATTGGTCGGATCATAAGCACACCTGGGCGCGATCAGTGGATGGATGGGTGACCCCTTCGGCCCTTGGAGGCTGACCGCTCAGCACTATGGAGCTCTGGGTAAAGGTATATTTTCCAAATAAGCGGCGGCGGCGGCGTGACAGATGAATTTTAAGGCATCTCTTGAAAGATCAGTCGTACACTGAAGGAAACACATCGGCAGGAAGCGGAAAATAAAATTTATACTGGAGCGCTTAGTCCTTTCTATTAAGTCAATTAAGTCCTTATTATTTCGAATTCTAATGATAGAGTTTTACATAAATGAACTATAACTAAATAATTATTTTTGCCTCAAAAACTACTAGCAAAACGAAATCAGCCTCCCTACATGCGAATCGTTAAGAGAATGTTTATGAATTGTTTATTGATCATTCATGTGAGACTGCACTCGAACTTGTCACAATTTGTTCTATCCTATGATAACACCCACGAAGAAGAACCGCAAGAAACTTCGCAGGATATTTTTTTGACATTGGAAATGTCTTTTCGTTCGCTCCAGTGTAGGCTCCGATTTCACGAAAAAGTGCGATCCCCTTATATCTCGGAGAGTTGTGAAGATATGATATTCATAAAAGGCTCAAAGACGCATATTCATGAGAGCTGTAAGGTGCAAAAATAATTATCCGAGAAAGTATCGAGAGGTCAACTGTCAGCTGTCAGATCGGTCGGTTGTTCTCAGTGAAGCTACAACTTGAAACTTTAAAAATATCGGCAAAACTTAAAATTATCTAACTAAAAACAGTGCACACACATAGTTTAAAGTGTGCTATTATCGTGGAAAGTGTGAGTTTTCCCGAGAAATTGCCCTAATCTCCAGAATAGTGTGTTCATACCAAGAGTGAATTTCATATATATTTTCCTACCTACCTACATACAAGCTATTAGGTAGTTACTCGCACATTCTAAGATGGCAAAGTGCGGTGCATGCGAGGACTCAATTGAGCGCACTGACAGGCACATTGTGTGCACCCGGTGCGCAGCACACTTCCACAGTGAGTGCGTTATGGGCGCCGGCCGCACACGCTTGGCGCGTGACTCTTGGATCTGTCCGAAGTGCGTCACGATGAAGCGCCGGGTCGGGGACAACACCAACACTCCTGTGAAGAACACGCCCGTGAAAAAGCTACCAACGCATGGCGAAGATACCATCGCCAATGAAGAGAATCTCGCTGGAGGTGCTGTCACTGGAACCGACGGTACAGGCTCCGCTCCCGCCGCCTGCCCCACAGCAGTCGCCAAGGAAGTACCTAGAGGAGTCGGTGGCGGCCACGCTGCACGGCCTCTGCTCTCGGCGGTGCCGATACCGGATGTATCAGTGGAGGAGGTCCACGACTTCAGTGCCGCTATACGAGCGGCGAAACAAGAAGTTGGCGATTTTCGAGTGTCCATGGAGAAGTGCCTTAGCCAATTCGAGGAGTTTAGCGAGAAGCTGGAGAGGATGGACCGGCGACTCGCCAGGCTGGAGGAGCGCGACAAGATGGTGGACGTGCTGTAGGCGAGGGTGGAGCGGCTGGAGCGCGAGCTTAGCGTGCGCGAGCAGCACGAAATGCTGAACGAGCTCGAGATTGCAGGAGTCACGGAGCAGCCCGGCGAGAATCTGGGCCACCTCGTCTCCGTCCTCGCCACCAAGCTCGGAGTGGCCCTCGATGAGAGAGATATCGATCACGCGACTCGCGTAGGTCCTCGGCGCACCGACGGCGGTGCCGACGTTATCACTCGGCCCCGCCCGATTGTCCTGCGACTGTGTCGCCGAGCACACATTCAAAACAACAAAGAAAATAATCTGACGCAATTAGTATCGAACAGCAGTGACAAGAATGTTGCACTTAATAATATCAACAACCATTTTGTAACAGTAGGACAGACTCTTGCCAATAAAACCTTAAAAATACTAGACACAACTGAAGAAGACCTTTCCAAAAAAGCCAGAACAACTAACAACAATTCACCAAACTCCTTTTTCTTAACTCCAACTGATGAATCTGAAGTAATAAAAATAATAAATCAACTTAAATCTAAAAGTGCACCAGGAAACGACTCAATAACAACAATGTGCATTAAAGAGATAAAAAATTATATAGTACTGCCACTAGTTTACACTTACAATTTGAGTATGTCTACCGGTGTTTTCCCCAAAGTCTACAAAGAAGCTGTTGTTTGCCCTATATTCAAAGGGGGTGATGCACAAGTAGTCACCAACTACCGTCCCATATCACTTCTCAGTACGCTATCGAAAATTCTCGAAAAAATTATAGCATCCAGACTTGTTCGTTACCTTGACGAAAATTCGATATACTCTAATAACCAGTTTGGGTTTAGATCTAAGAGATCCACTGAGGATGCCGTGTCAAACCTAGCTGAATATGTGACAAAGAATCTCGACAAAGGAAAATTGTGTCTCGGTGTGTTCCTAGACCTAGCTAAAGCGTTTGACACGGTATCCATACCAATACTGCTATGCAAGATAGAGAATGCGGGTATTAGGGGTATAGCATTGAACTGGTTCTGTGACTATCTCACAAGCAGAACACAGAGAACTAAGGTGAATGGGGAACTGAGTACACTAAGTTCAGTCACGTTTGGTGTTCCGCAAGGCAGTGTCTTGGGCCCTATTTTATTTTTGTTATATATAAACGACTTGTGCAACACAGAGCTGGGGAACTCCAAAATAATAACATTTGCTGACGACACCGCTATTTTACGAGTATTCTATGGTAGTGACTGGGAGTCAATAAAAGAAGAGGTTGAATTAAGTCTGTGCAAAGTGAAACTATGGTTACAAGAAAACTTGTTAACGCTGAATGCCTCCAAAACCAAATATATTTGCTTCTCTATAGATAAAAAAAAACAACCAAATGCAAATTTTACTATTAAAATACATAGTTGTGACCAGATAAACTGTAATACCTGCAACTGTGAAATTTTGGAAAGGGTCCAATCAATTAAATACTTGGGCGTAATTATTGACTGTAACCTTAATTGGAGATTGCACATACAAAAATTAGCATGTCGCCTAAAAAAATTATTATACTTTTTTAAAACAGTTCGGAACGTCCTAGGACAACGGCTGATTAAGTGTGTCTACTATGCCTTGTGCCACTCACTTCTGACGTACTGCATTACTGTGTGGGGTGGTGCTTCCCATAGTCATCTAATTGTACTCGAACGAGCTCATAGATCCATCCTTAGAGTAATGTACAGGAAACCGTTCCGTTACCCCACTGAGGATCTGTACTTAGAATGTGAACTGCTGTCTGTCCGGCAATCTTTTATAAAAAGTATTGTACAGATCTACTATAAGAAAAAATATATGTTAACGTACGCGACGCACAGGCATCCCACCAGGCAGAGAATAAATAAGCAATGTATTGTTCCCGCCACAAACTCTAGTTTTGCTCAAAAGTGTCACACCTTCCTGGGTCCCTATCTCTTCAACAAAATGGATCCCTCTGTTCGAGAGTCAGCAAGTTATTTCTTATTTAAAAAAGGGGCTAAAAAATGGCTTTCAGATATTGGCCGGGCAAAGGTTGAGGATCTTTTACGAATAGTAAAATAGATAAATTTATTAATAACACTATGCAACATTAAAAAAATAATAATTATTAGTTAAAAAAAAAATTATAACAATTTGGGTACATTATATAAATATAAATGTACACACACAAATATAAATAGACTGCACACCATTCCACACCCACATGCTCGCACACACACAAGCGATATAAAATATATATTAATTTAAATATAAACTAAGTTGGTATAAGGCTGACAGTTACCTGTATCCTGTGACACGGCGAATGCCAGTATAGGATGCAGGGATCGTCTCTTTTATATAGTATCTGTGTTTTGTTGTATTGTCCTAATTGTAATTAGTAAAAATGTTAAATTTATGTTTTTCTGAAAATAAAGTATTTTGAATTTGAATTTGAATTTGAGTAAAAAAAGTTATGGCCGAAATAGTGAAAAAAAAAAACAATTTTTCGGAATTTTTTTATTTTGGCGCTCAATATTTTGGAAACGGAGAATGATATAAAAAATTTGAGAAAAGCTCCTCTGGACAATTTAGTCAGCTACAATTTGAGCCTAAAACAAAGACGATCGGGTTAAGGGTTTGACCTGTAGCCTAACCTTTTTGAAAAAAGTCAAAAAGTCAGAACGAATTTTTTTTCGAATTCCGTAGATTCATTTCCAATGTGCTCGATAGTCGTGTGAGGCACGAAATCTGTTATTTTTTTTTTCATACATAATATGAATTCATGTATTTTAGTGACTAGCCATATTCTTATCATATTTAAAACACTACGACAGTATCTTTCAACCTGCCCATTAGCCTGATGCATTTCGAGCGGCCTATATCGAAATGCTACTTCAATACGTCCCCGCAGGCTGGGACGAACTGAATTAGGTTAGGTTACGTTAGGGACGTATTGAAGTAGCATTTCGATATACGCTTTCGGGCTTTACATAATGAATAGAACATCCAAATCATGATAATACCGCCTACAGTCTATCAAAAACAAAGCTTGAGAGAAAGATTAAAAATTTTACTGACAGTTCTGACTACAAACACTTATACTGCATCAGGTGTAAAGAGCCTTTGTCAAACTTTGATACCTACGTGATTTGTATCAACTTGCACATGTAGGTACCTGTTATACAAAAAAAAAACTAAGAATTTCGAAGAAAATACAGAAGCGCCTGACAAGATTGTCTCGCAACTGAGTGGAAGTAGCGCACACCTGTTGATGGTAGACTGCCTTCGATGGCCCCGCCGCGCCGCCGGCCGGGGCGCCTCAAATAGATACATACATGTACCTACATACATAAATACATTGCCCTCTGTGAAATATTGACTACCGTTTAGTGCATTAGTAAGATTTAATACAATTTCAGGATCGATCGAACAACACAACATTTGCACACTATGTAATAAAACGCTATTTCGCGCTAAAACTTTTACCCAGCGGCGACGGGTGTTCGGCGCGGTTTTGGCTTGGAATCTCAGGGTTTTTATTTTTTTTATTTATTTATTTATTTTTTTTTTTTTTTTATGGAACCTGACACGGTTGGTTACATCACCTACAACATCGGTGATGTCAGCCCATAACACAGGGTGAACTAGGTGCCATGTCAGTGCTTCCCTTCATTTCATGTCGGCTACACTAAACTGGACGGAAAACACGAACTATTTACATAGCCGTTTCGACCGACGTTTCGTTCAGTGCGGTGGTACCAACCCGGCCGGGATAAACCCTACCACCTAGTAAGGTAATAAGGGAAGGGACCTACAGTTTAACGTGGAATCCGAACCACGGTCAGCCTCCAACGGTCGAGCGGTCACCCATCCAAACACTGACCGCGCTCAGCGTTGCTTAATAACAGTTGACTAACCAACCGCGCCACTGAGCTACCGAGGCTGACGAATTTTCTTATCCCTTAGTCGACTTTTACGACATGCGACGGGGAGAGATGCAGTGGGGCTATTCTTTTTAAGTACCGACCCCACACGGTACATACACAGGGTCCGAAGTTTTAACACGACCTATATGCACCAATGAGTTTCTTCTAACGGAAAAATGTACGTATATCCTATGCCTGTTCTACACCGTTCGGAACGGATGTAAAATTGTAGGTCCCTTCCATTACTTGGCTTTGGATTACTTGGATTGGCTGCCACCAGGCGCTTCCACTTCCTCTAATATTTTATTATGCCTTTTTCTGCATCTGTTCTGAGTTGTGATCGATACTTCATATTAAAACCTAATAAGTTGATCCGATCAATTTTTTTTTAATTTAAACTGTCACGGTTGGCTACATCACCTACAACATCCGTGATGTCAGCCCATAACACCGGGTGAACTTGGTGCCACGTCAGTGCTTCCCTTCGGTCGTGCCGGCTACACTGAACTGGACGGAAAACACAAACTATTTACATAGCCGTTTCGACCGACCTTTCATTCAGTGCGGTGGTAGCAACCCGGGCGGGTTAAACCCTACCACCTAGTCAAGCTTGCACCTGGTAATATAAGAAGGGAGTCATATCCCTTAGTCGCCTTTTACGACATGCACGGGGAGAGATGTAGTGGGGCTATTCTTTTAAAGTACCGGCCCCACACGGTACAAATGATGCGTGATGGATGATGAATGATGATGATACATACCTTGGTGGAATAATTATTAAACATGTGAGATTTCTATCCATCTTCATTTTATTATTCTCATCAGTCCGTATGGATCCACTGCTGGACATATACCTCTCCCAAGTCACACCACCATAAGCGGTTTTCCGTTCTATTCATCCATCTACTCCCAGCTACCTTTTTATGCTTCCGTACCGTACGTACGGGACTCTATTACTAAGCTTACGCCGTCTGCCCGTCCGTCCTTTCGTCCATTCGCCGTACATTTGTTTTTTTTTTTTTTTATGGAACCTGACACGGTTGACTACATCACCTACAACATCCGTGATGTCGGCCCATAACACCGGCGTGAACTAGGTGCCATGTCAGTGCTTCCATTCATTTCATGTCGGCTAAACTGAACTGGACGGAAACGCTATTTATATAGGTAGCCGTTTCGACCGACTTTTCATTCAGTGCAGTAGTACCAACCCGGGCGGGATAAACCCTACCACCTACTAAGAAGGGAAGGGACCCACAGTTTTACGTAGAATCCGAACCACGGTCGGACTTCAACGGTCGAGCAGTCACCCATCGAAGTACTGACCGCGCTCAGGGTTGCTTAACGACAGTCGATCGACCGCACCACTGAGCTAATCTTGTGTGTTGGTATCCTATTGGTGTGATTGATTATAGTGCAAACTCTAAATTCAAGCAACCCAAAAAAAAAGCAACAAATTACGAGGTGATGCGGAACCCTCGGTGCTGGAGTCCGGCTCGCACTTGGTCGGTTTTTTTCAGGGCGTTACACGTCTGTCCGCCGCTGTCAGCCGCTGGGTGTCCCACGCTACGATTGCTTGTACATTCAGAACTTAACTTAGTGTCAGTACTTGGATGGGTGACCGCTCGACCGTTAGAGGCTGACCGTGGTTCGGATTCCACGTTAAACTGTAGGTCCCTTCCCTTCTTACCTTACTAGGTGGTAGGGCTTATCCCGACCGGGTTGGTACCACCGCACCGAGCGAAACGTCGGTCGAAACGGCTATGCAAATAGTTCGTGTTTTCCGCCCAGTTCAGTGTAGCCGACATGAAATGAAGGGAAGCACTGACATGGTCCTCATTCGGTGTTATGGGCTGACATCGCGGATGTTGTAGGTGTTTTTTTTTTTTTTATGGAAACTGAGACGGTTGGCTACATCATCTACAACAGCAGTTCTCAAACTTTTTTGGTGACGGAACCCTATTGGAAAGCGAAATATTTGACGGAGCCCTAAGAGAAACAAAAATTTGTTTTTTGCATTCTGTATTATTAATCATATTACAATGTAACAGTTACTTGCATAATATTATAATAAAAGAAAAACAATAATTAAATATCTAATGGATCTAGCTGAATCGAGCCAGAGAGGAGAGGTGTATTTTTAATTTTCTCGTGTTTTCGCGGATCCCCAACAGAGGCTCCGCGGAGCCCTAGGGCTCCGCGGAGCACACTTTGAGTATGGCTGATCTACAACATCCGTGATGTCAGCCCATAACACCAACCGTGTCAGTTTCCATAATAAAAACTCCAATATCGCTATCAGTGCCGTATAAAATGATACTGACTTCTAATCTATACCACATAAGTCAGTGCTAACCGCCTTCAAACACTGAAACCCAATGAAATAATGTCTACGATATTAGTCTGGGTTTTCTGACTAGCGTAGTGTAGACGACACTACCATAGGGAAGCAATGGCACGCTATCTAGTTCCGACACAAATATCTGTATTTATTGGGCTGTCATCACAGGTGGGATAAAAAATAACTTCACTTTATTAATGAAAATTGTATTTAGTAAAAAATTCACAGCTCATCTTTGAAATATTCTATTTCCGCAGTTGCATTTAAAGTTTTCTGCGTTAACCAATTCTTAGCTTGGGGAACGCATACTGTATCACCCATATGTAAGAACGTCATCTCTTCAGCGAATCTTTCCACAATAAAAGCCGGCGGCAATCCGCGACTATTCAAGTTTATAGTAAAATCTTCACAAGACATCGTTATCAAAAAATCTTCAACGATTCTCAACTGCATTGGGTACCTTTCTGTAACTTCAATCTTGTCATAGAATTCGAAGAAATCTGTAATTCTCAAAAGATACATCCTGCCAGGTCTAGATGTCTCTTCCAATGCTAAATTTCCGTACACTTTTGAATCACTGTACACTGTAACTTTTAGAGCGATTTTTTCCCACACAACTGGGATAGACGCATTGGAAATTTTCTTCCAAAATTTGATCTCTTCTGGGGTTACCTTGTTAAAAGTTAGTTTTCTGCATTCATATCCGATATCTTGGTATTCACCGAGTCTTGTGAAAACGATGTTCCAGTCACCGACGAGCTCTTCGTTGTTGTATGGAGCAAAATCGGCCAGTTGATCACAATTCATGCTTCCCTCAATTAATTTGTAAAAGATCGTTAGAAGTAATAGTCTAAACGACATTTTAACTGATATTCTCAATGTGAACTGAAGAAAAGTGCTCTCAAGAATGATAAATGAAGTGTTGTGTTGGTAAACTGAGGAATTGTTTGGTCCAGGTAACTGCGTGAATGAATGCAAACATGCTTTTGGAATTTGTGTCATGTCCAGGTATTTTTTATTTAGCGATTTAATGAATGCAATACACACCGGTTACAGGAAATTAAGCATCGTAAAATTTAGATCGATCGTCACATAAGGTTTGTTTGATCTTTCAATGTTACTTCCCTTTCGTTCCCCGGATAATTTAACTACGTTATGAAACAGGCAGACGAATGAATGCCGATTGTACACTTTTCCGTCTTCTTTCAACCTTATATATAGCTTAAAAATACGTAGGGCCGATTACGCCAACACATTCTTAAATATACCTAAGGCCCATTAACTAACGACAGCTCTTCGTTCCGAAATTCGAGAAATCTTCTCTAGCGAAGTGTCTTATCTTATCTATCATTCAACGCTATGAAGAAAGATACGGACTACTACATTGTATAAAATAACGCCGAAATAGCTCTGCTTTGCTCTTGATTCGCTCCGCTCTGTATGGTAGGTGTCAATTTGACTTTTTTTAAGTGCCTGATAGAAAGTTAAATAACCGAACACCCAGACTTACGTAAGCAACAAAATATTTATTGATGTTTTTGAAGGTACGAAGGTAGGTACATAATATACACACAGCGCAACTGGTGCAAAGTGTACTATAAGTGAACTTACTAGTTACTTATGTATATCAGCCCTTCATTATACACCACTATAAATTACCATTTGTTTTCACTGTGCGATACGGATCGCATCAGTATATTTAAAATTCGTGTGCACTTTCCATATAGTTAGTTAAACATTATGTTTCTTTACTCCATGGTCTCCGCACAGCCCGGATGGAAGTGGACAAATTACAGATACAAAATCCCACAGCGAGTGATGAAACTGACACGAATTCTCTTTAAATTGACTAGAAATTATTGTTGATAGTAATCTGAGAGGAACCAGTAGCGTAGCGTGGCCAGTTTGTGTGTCATTTATGACCATTTCATGGGGACATTAGCCAAATTGTGTTGTCTAAAATATAGGGTTTTACTATTATTATGGAAGGCAAACGGATTTAAAACAGAAATTTCAAGAGTAATGGCTTTTAGTTAATCATAGAATAATGGTAAATTGTTTATTTCTTGTGTGGTCTTTCTTTTTTCAGCAGCAGTAGTGGTTTGTCATACGATCTCTGTGAGAATGAAATATCTTTATCTGTAGGATCATCATCTGCAACATTAGTTCCATAAATAGCTCGCATCATCTTTCTGTATGCCTTCAGTATTAGTATGCCACTAAAAGCCGGTCAAGTGCGAGTCGAACTCGCTCACCGAGAATTACGTATAACCACGTAATTGATCGGTTTATATTATTGGTTGTATGTTTTACTTTAGCGTTTGCACTATACAGGGTGTTAAAACGGCGACTACATTAATTTCGCCAGCGCAATCCTCATGTTTTTCCTAAAAGTAAATAAAGTAAATAAAGTAAATAAAGTTTTCCTCTAATGTGTCTAGTTTTCCAGATATGAATTTTTGAAATGTATGTTTTGGTCTAGTGTAATTTAACGCGTTGTTGCCGCTCCGCACCCTCCGCCTGCCGACCTCCAGTCCTCCACTCACACACAAAGCTAACCCCCGCCCCTCCCGCCAACACCTCCGACCGAGACGCTCACGTCTCACCCGCTCTTCCCCCCTCCGCGCCGCTCTGTTGTCATTAGATCATTTTTACACTAAAATAATCAATTAGTTTGTATGAAAACTGTAACTTTTTATTTAAAGGGAATACAGAAAAAAGCTATTTGACTTTTTTGTTACTCTTGATCCCAGTAATAATTTCCTAAATTTTATGTACTCGCCGTTCTAATAACCACATCAAAGACGCTGTATGTATACCTACCGTTTTTACGATAGAGAAAAAAACAAAACAAAAAAACGGTGGAAAAAACACGTTTCTTGTATGGGCTTCACCGTTCGGAACCGGTGTAAAACTGTAGGTCCCTTCCCTTGCCCCTTAGTAGGTGGTAGGCTCAAATTGTAGCCGACTGGGTTGGTACCACCGTACTGGATTTAAAATGGCCGCATAGCAGCCTCGGTTGTGTTCTCCTCTAGTCTAGTATAGCCAGCAATCCAGGGAAGTCTCCGGTATGGCACCTACCTTCTCGGAGGTGATATTGGCTGGTCGGAGCATGCGCTTTTGGCCCCTCAGAATCAGCCACCCATACCCGATTACATAAAAAAAAATGGCGAACGCCCCAATAATATTTTACATTTTTATTATTTGTTAGTATATCCGCGATTATATATAACACATAGGTATACAGTACAAAACATACAGCCCTCGGACGGACAGACAGACAGCCAAATAGGCGGCGCGCCGGGGGCGGCGGCGGCGGCGCCGCGCCGGCGCGGTGTACGGATGCCCAGGCCCAGACCAGACCGCAATAATTATTGTGTGAAATTAACCCCTCGATTCAGATAAAGCGTTAACAAAGGGGTAAAAGGAACCCGAAATTGCGTAATTAACATAATAGCACAACTCCAACGACGGATATTAATTTCATTAAAATGCATAAACATTAAAATGTAAGAGAACTATACATTTTATAGTTCTCTCGCGGTTTCTATTGAAGAGCGCCATCTAGGTTTCAAACTGTGAAACTTTTTGACTCGAATCGAACCATTCGGAGAGAAGTAGTATTGGCTATTGCCACAATTTGGCGCTGCATGCGGCTTAGTGGCCGTTCTGCCTTTTGAGAGCTTTCGTGTTTCTCGCTATTGGTTTAATTAAAGAGCATGAAACTTCTGAAAATTGTCCATGACCTTCTGTTGAAGTTGTTTTATTTTATTCGACGTAACTTTTCCGGTTTTATGTTAGCTGAAACTGCACAACTTCTACCTTGGATTTAGAAAAAATATTTTTATTTGGTAAAATTTTTTCATCGTTTAATTTCAAATTTACAAAACAAATCTTCGTTTTAATCGTAACATCAATTCAAAACAACAATTCTTAGCACTGACTGACTGACAGACAACGCACAGCTTAAACCGGTAGGTGAAGCTAGAAGCATGAAATTTTGCATATGACTTCCATATACACTATATGAGTTCCTTATTATGTAGTGAGCACTAAGAAAGAATTTTTGAAAATTCATCCCCTAAGATGGTTCAATAGGGATTAAAGTAAGTGATTTCATCCAGTCAACCTTTGCGTGATGAGGAATACTTATAATTACAGAGAAAGTAGTATGGGTATAACTTACATAGTTACATTAGATCTATGAATTTACCCTGTGTGATAAAGATACATACATAAGTAGCCCGTATACGGTATATTACGAAAGCTGTATGTATGTACAAGTAAAGACATGCATTACCAGTAAGAACACATTTTACTGTACCTGAATAAGTAGGCAAGTAGATACTACCTACCGCTGCTTCTAGCTAGAGTATGAGGTAGTTTTGCATCAGTATTTAGAAAGTGACTATTTAAGGTGACTATAACAATACGAATAATTATTTTTCATAATGTTTCACCCAGCACCTTAAATAATTCTAATGTTCTCACACTTCTCTACAATAAATAATACTTAAGTCTGACGGTGTCTGCCTGTCGCCATACTGCGTCATTCCGGGGGTGATGAAGTTCATAGCAAATACTCAAAAGTGTCAGAGCGAATGAAGGCCCGGGTAATAAATCATGAATCCACCTAAGCGGAAATAAGAGCTGCGCGGCGGCGTGTGCGCGAAAATATGGGCGAGCCGCCGATAGACGAGAAATAGGCATATTTTTAAATATTCACGCTTTCTAAACGTAAAAACATAAAAGTTTATAGGGTTTATATAGTTCTGTTTAATACGAGTAAGTGATTGCATTAAAACTGTGTATGATTTTCAAAATGAAAGCACATTTCCCTTATTTCTTTAAGTTAAGTAAAGCATGTTTTAAAAACCTAACTGTTTTAGTTAAAGAGCAACGCTAAGCATATTTATTTCACATATTATATATGTATTTTATCTTTACTAATCGCTCAGCAATTTATTTTAGAGTCGGTGCCTTTTTTTTAATGTTGTGTGTTATTTCCGCCTTAAGTAGGAGGCATGTAGTTTTTCACACGGACGAGATTCCAACGCTGTCGCAATGACGTGTGGATGGCAAATTAGCCGAACAGGAGTCGACTCGGAACCGTTTAGGTGTTCGTACTTGGCGTGTGTTCATTTCCAGTTAACTGATGGTGTAAAAGGCAGAACGCTTCTAAAACAAGTCCAGTAAGCCCTTATAGAACAAGGAATTAACTACTTATAGCATTCATATTTTATTTCATACCTAAAAACGGGTCGGGTAAAAACAAGCACGATATATAATTTACATGAGGGGATTAAATTTACGTACATACTTTACATCTGCTGCTTCGCCGTTCGGAACCGGTGTAAAATTGTCCCTTCGCTTATCCCTTACTAGGTGGTGGGCCTAAATTGTAGCCGACTGGGTTGATACCACCGTACTGGGTGTACTGCCACATAGCAGCCTCGGTTGGTGCTCTCCTCTAGTCCAGTATAACCAGCAATCCAGGTAAGTCTCCGGTATGGCACCTACCTTCTCGGAGGTGATATTGGCTAGTCGGAGCATGTGCTTTGGCCCCTCCGACTCAGCCACTCACACCGGATTACATAAAAAAAGAGATATTGCATTTACAGTTAAATGTTCAGTTTAGGCCGACACGAGTAAATTATAACATGTGTTGAATTTGGATCCTGATTACATCCTAGCATCGTCTGAAGTTGTTTTATTCACCACTCCAAGAAATGACCGACTACCGGTTCAAGATAGCATAGATAGAGTAGATATATAGAAGAGATAAGGAAGATATATAGAAGAGATAGAGAAGAGGTAGAGAAGAGAAGATATATAGGTTGGATACAGAAGAGATAGAGAAATATATAAAAGGGATAGAGAAGAGGTAGAGAAGATATATAGAAGGGATAGAGAAGAGATAGAGAAGGAGATGAAGACTTTACCAAAACAATACTAATGCGTCCACGTTGTAGGTACTCTCAATAATATATTATAGCGTGTTAAACGTTAATGCAGGAAATATTGAGAGAGGAAACCCGAAGGTATATAATTTGAGAGATTAGCTGTCGACATCTAGTCGGAATTTATGCCTATTATAATGATTACTATAATGGTACACTGTCTGTAATCGCAGCAGCGGAATGAAGCAGTACAAGTGATTGTTTTGGATTTTTATTTCATTTAGAGGCAAGACGCCGTGCTAAACATTGACGGGTTAACTAACTTCAAGTCCTTTCGCTGAGTCATACAATAGCTAAGTCTTGATTCCTTACTTCCCGAGTTCTTGCAGCATAACACAGATTACTCTGCTTGCCCACATTTTACTCTAACGAAAGTGGAATCTGACCACAAATTCCCTTTTCGTCAGAAAAAAACAGCCTAAATTTATTTCTGAAGAAAAAGGAATCTGACAAAAGTGTCCAAAATCCTATCGTCGGGATACAGCGTGCGTGGTATATATGGTGTTTCCAGTTTCGTTACTAGAATTTCGTGATTACATTGTTGTGTAGATAAATAGGCAGAAATTAATTATCGTTCCAAAACATTTTACAGAAACAAGCACAATAGCATAGCTTCCACTTTGACAATGAGGCGCAAAGGTCGACTTATCCCTTAAAGATATTTTGTCTAGCCAACCTTCGGACGTATTAGATAGATAGAGGCAAAACAAGAAGTCTGAACTTTGTACACACACATAGGGTAGCCATTTTCTATTCGTCCGCCATCGCTGCCCTTGCTTTTTTTTTAAATTAATTAATTTATTTATACTTCTTATATTTTACAATTTCATGTTCTGCGAAGCCTACCAGGCTTATCTGCAAAAGCAGTTTTGTCGCCGTCTATTATTTATACATTATTATTCGTGATGTAAATGGCCTGATTTTATACATTCATAATTTTTTTTATGCGATATGCTTGTTATTATCGCCTCGGAAGTGATTCTAATAATGGCTGCAAAGGTGGGAATCACCACGGACCCGTGTAGGCTATTTAAAAATCATTTCAACGATATACCACTCGATCTATTAAAAATATTTTTACCTTCAACTTGATTTTTTACGGCCTCTAATAAATAGTTAAGTACATCACCTACAACTACAACATCCGTGATGTCAGCCCATAACACCGGCTGAACTAGGTGCCATGTCAGTGCTTCCCTTCATTTCATGTCGGCTACACTGAACTGGACGGAAAACACGAACTATTTACATAGCCGTTTCGACCGACGTTTCATTCAGTGCGGTGGTATTAACCCGGGCGGGATAAACCCTAACAGCCTACCACATAGTAAGTAAGGTAAGAAAGGAAGTGGCCTACAGTTTTACGTGGAATCCGAACAACGGTCAGCTTCTAACGGTCGAGCGGTCACCCCTCCAAGTGCTGATCGCGCCCAGAGTTGCTTAACAACAGTCGACCGACCGCACCACTGAGCTACCGAGGCTGACATAAATTAAATTAATATTTTTTGACACCTATGCCTGCACATTCCAAATTTCATGAAGATCGCTCTAGCAGTTTAGAAGCTACAGGCTGTAACACACAGATGGACAGTCAGACAGATATGACAAATTCGTTGTGTATCTTTGAATAATGTTTCATTGGACACAAACTTTTTCTACACAAACCTCTTGAAAAATCAAACAAAAACGCTGGCGCTGAGTGTGGTGGCTCAGCGGCGCGGCCGACTGACTGCATTCCGGACGCTAATTGGGGTTCTTTGCCCGGGGCGGGGCGGGGCGGCCGCTGCCTGCTGTCTCGAGGTGCCGTGGTGCCCGCTGCCGCGTTGCAGGATGCTTCTGGAGCAGCGGACTCTGCTACATTTTGTAATCCCTACCTACATTAATATAAGGTGTTTCGTTAGTCATGTCATTAACTTCGGGAGGGTTACATACACACTCAAATAAACACTTTACGTAAGAAAAAAACATATGTTTATAGGAGCATTTTTTCTCCTAACAAAAGAATAAAATCAAATAAGTAGCTGTAAAACCAATCATAGTGACCTTGTGACTTACTTACAACAAACAGCTGTTCTGCGTTTGAACATAGTACGGTCATTGACCCCGTACATTGCAAGTTACCTACTGTTACAAAGGTTAATGTTTAGGTAGCAAACATGTTTTGTTAAATTTCTCGAAAAGTAATACTATAAACATATTTTTTTTTTGCGTAACGTGTTTATTTGAGTGTGTATGTAACCTTATATATGATGAAATACTGCGTGTCTGTTTTTAGCATAGAGAAATAATATATAGTTTTAGGGACCCTATTAATAAGCCTACGCCATCCGTCTGTCCTACATTTTTTCGCAGAATATGTGTTATTATGGCGGATATCCTAACAATACTCGTACATAAAAAATAAACAAAAAGTAAAAAATTAAGGGCGTTTTCACACAAGAGAACATACACTTTTTTCCAATATTTTTTTAGTTTATGCTCAATCGTAAAAAAACGGTAATACGTATAAGCGTAAAACTTGGTGCGATTATAGCGCAAACTCCAAAGTAGAACTACAAACAAAATATAATTAAAACGGGTCAATTACGTGGTGATACGGAACCCTCGGTGCGCAAGTTCGACTCGCACTTGGCCGGCTTTGTTTTTGTTTCGGGTCGTTCAGTTAGTTGCGTTGTGGTGTATTTAAAAATTGAAATGGCTATTTTAAAAAAAGGGAACACACTCTACTGTACTGGGAAATTTTTACTTAGACTTATTCGTTATTTATACAACCTAGAAGCCGAAAGTTGGGCGAGCTGTACAACAAACAAAGGAATAATATTTAATACATGAGTTAGATATGTGCCAACGTAACTAACATTTTACTAGTGGGCTAATATAAATGTCTATCAAATAATTTCTGGGCTATGTCGCCCGCCCACACGTTCACGATAGCTACGTGGGCGATAGAGAGCTAGTTTATAAACCTAATTGTTATGAGTAATATTAGACAATTGCTATAGTTTGACAAGCAAATACCTATAATCTCTCTACGGTGAAACATTTTAAAATCATAGATATAATCATAAAATAAATACGTAGAAGCAAGTAGGTAGAAGGAACTAAAAATACCTTGTCGAGGGCTACCTTATTATACGGTTCAAAAGATACAACCCTAGGACGGACGGACGGACAGACAGACGGCGTAGGCTTAGTAATAGTCATACGTATGAATACGGAACCCTAAAACAACCAATATTACAAATGCATAGTTTCCTATGTATTTGTAATGTAATTTAATTTAAAAAGTTAAATCACAAATTTAAAAATACCCCGACCCTTAAAATGTCAAAAATAATTTCCGTATACTTACTTAAAGAAGTCGGGTGATCACTAAGTAAATTCCCGCGCAACTCTGAGTATTTATGTTTAATTACCTTGGCGGTTCCCCGACTCCTTTTTAAGTAAGTAAACGGAAATTATTATTGCCTTTTTAAGGGTCGGGGGTTTTTGTAACTTGAAATTTAACTTTCATTTCAGGCTTTCAAAAAAAGGACGCAAATCGGTCCACTTTTTAAGATAATTATTTTTTTTATTTTTTTATTACTTGATTATTTTATTACAAACCTAGCTAACAACCAACCCGATTAAACCAGCTTTCCAATAAAAAAATCGCATCCAAATTGGTTCATCCGTTTGGGAGCTACGATGCCACAGACAGACACACACATACACACATACACGCACACGTTAAACCTATAACACACTTCTTTTTTCGTCGGGGGTTAATAATACCAGCAACCGAGAAGGTTTTCAGCCTCGATAGCTCAGTGGTGCAGACAGTCGACTGTCGCTATTGATGGTTAAGCAACGCTGAGCTCGGTCAGTACTTGGATGGGTGAACGCTCGACCGTTGGAGGCTGACCGTGGTTCGGATTCCACGTTAAACTGTAGGTCCCTTCCCTTCTTACCTTACTAGGTGGTAGGGTTCAACCCGCCCGGGTTAGTACCACCGCACTAAATGAAACGGCGGTCGAAACGGCGATGTAAATAGTTCGTGTTTTCAGTCCAGTTCAGTGTAGCCGATATGAAATGAAGGGAAGCACTGACCTAACACCTTGTTCACCCGGTGTTATGGGCTGACATCACGGATGTTGTAGGTAGGTGATGTAGGCAACCGTGTCAGTGTCCATAAAAAAATTTATAAAGTTCTGAATCTACTATTCTAAATGCACAGGTTCATGAATCGCTTGTCAAATTTTACCTACAGACAAAATGCCGATACTTGGTTCATATCCGCTAAAAGAATTAGGTGTGTTCATAGGAGGTTAGGAGGTGCTTGAGGCGGTTGAGTTATTATCAGGGTATTTGATAGTGTTAAAATTGCGACATATTTATATACCTACGACAAACTATGTGTAATTTATTATGAATATTTAATTATGATCTGCTGATTCGTTTTATACCAATGCTACTTTTAATATAATTTTTATTGTTGTTTTTTTTTCAATTATATATACTACATTTTAGTATGTTTAATGTACTTACTAATATAATTAAGTTGATACAAATTACGTATCAAAGCTTGACAAAGGCCATTTACACCTGATACGCTTAATAATTTAAGCCTTTGTAGTCAGACAAAAGTCTCAGCGAATTGTTAATCTTGCTCTCAAGCTGTTTTCGATAGACTGTAAGCGATATTACTATGTGGCTGGTAACTAAAATTCTAATACCATTTGTATGAAAAAAAATGCCCTGCGAAATTTATTGCCGGTTCTTCTTCGTGGGTGTAATCTAACCGGATAGAACAAATTGTGACAAGTTCGAATGCAGTCTAAATGCCATTTGAATGATCAATAAACGACATAATAACATAATCAGTTTTACTTACAGTAAGAATGTAATTATTTAGTTTTTATTATTTATTAGGTTAATTTTATTTAATTAGTTTTACTGACTGTGTCAAGTTGTATTTGAACCAGTTATTTCAAAAACCCCTAAAGTCCATTCGATAAAACTTTTGGGAAATGAGAAAAAACTGTCTACTGAAATATTTTCCAAAGAACTTTGTAATATCTAATATAAGGTTTTAAAGTATAGCGAAAAGTATATTATTCCTGAAAAAAGTAATGTGAAAATTCAAGCCCTTATATTTTTAATTTTTTTTTTAAACTCGTGGACATTTGGTGTTTCTGAAATAAACTAGTTTTGTATGAAGGAAATAAGAAAAAAATATAAATACAACAATGGTTTTAATACACATTTATTATTGTTACAATCCCTCAGCTCACCACATAATCATAAAAAAATTTTAATAGCACGAAAACTTAAAATTACACATCATTCACCACTTATATAAATTAATCCTGGTTATTTTTTTTAAACCACCAAAACATTTACCCATATCACTTCCCTTGTTTTTTATATATTTTATAGTCTAAAAACCAATGTTTTGGTGCCTTAAAAAAAAAACATTATTATAAAAAGCCCAAATGTCACGGACATCTGGGCTTTCTGCAATAAACAATTTTTCGTCCTATTTTTTTCTGTATGAACTAGTTGGAATTTAAGGGGTTCCTGTGTAACATGGATGAGTCTTGGTACAAAGAGTAAGAAAATGCAAATAAGTGAAAATCGAAAAATGTGTCACTTTTGGGGTTTCTGAAATAACAGGTTCATTTTGTTTTACTGTTTTAATAAAGTTACCCTATATGTACGAAAAAAATATAAACAATACAATACAATAAAAATTTACTAAAATAATTTATTTTTGTTTCAGGTAACGGTTTTCATCGCCCTCCTCCTGTGAATGTTGATATGTCGGTAAGGGCGTCGTCGTTCAAAATACAAAACATAAAATGTTCTGTCTTGTTACTGTGTGAGGTATAATTGTTTTTCTCAGAAAAAAATGCATATTATATATACACATAGCATGAGCACATTCATGATTTGACCGCAGAGGCCGACCGTGGTTCGGATTCCAAGTAAAACTGTAGGTCCCTTCCCTTCTCTTACCTTACTACTTAGGTGGTAGGGTTTAGCCCGCCCGGGTTGGTGCCACTGCACTGAATGAGAGTTCCCTTGAAACGACTATGTAAATAGTAATTAAATGTAATTTCCGTCCAGTTCTGTGTAGCCGGCACAAACGAAGGGAAGCACTGACATGGCACCTAGTCATGTCATCTATCCAACCGTGTCAGTTTCCATAAAAAAAATATATACAACGTGTCCCAAAACTCAACGCCATTTGTTTTTTATGATATGAGCATTTTTTGAAAAACGTTGAAAATTTACATTTTATGTATTACGACATTACGACTAATAATTTGCAAATATAATTGTTCTAATTTTTATATTGGAAGCCTAAATAACTCTGCTATTTATAACTATCCCAAATAAAACCAGAATGCCTATAGTTTTACCAAAAAAAATATTCAGTTAAATTTTTTTCTAAAAAAACAAATGACTCAGCATTTTTTTTTCTTAAGTTCCCTTAACTGGCCTACTCCCTGGCTCCCGCTTGACGTTGAGTTTTTGGACACGTTGTATATAATATCGTGGGAATTTCAAGACTTTTACCTAAAAAAAGCAAATTACGGTGCGGTGAAACGGAATAAACATGACAACTCGGGCAAATAAATACTATTTACCACTTCAATCCTATAATAACGGCGGAGAAAGCATGAAGATCCGCATAATAACGAAAGCACGAAGGAAAGTAGGCTTGTTATTATGTTCTTTGCTACAAGGAACAAGGGCAAGGCGTCTCGTTCGCTCGTGCGAATATCCTCCGAGCTTCAATTTCCATGAGTAATTCCACCGGGGAGGGAGCGACCATTTTGAATGCATATGTGCACGCAACGCGCCGCGCCGCTTGCGTTACGCCAAAGAACTCAAAAGCATAGGACTGCTATCGTCATACATTTCATGTATGCAAATGCAGGTACATACACTGATGTTTTTAAGTTTACTCTGATAGTGATTATATTCATTTTAAATGCTTACGGATTAACAGTACTTCAAAGTTTGACGTTTGGTACAACGGACACCAGACGTCGGCTCCAGGAAGCCCGTGACGTAGCGGGCGAAACGTCGACTTATGTAAGTCTTCAGTAGGTACCTACTGTTAATCCGTAAACATTTAAAATGAAGGTACATACACGCTGTATCCCGACAATCGGAGGAGCAGAGTAATCGGTGATGTGCTGCAAGGACTCTTGTAAATTGCAGTACAACACCGACCACAATAGCAAAGTGTTCAGATAAGATAACTAACAAGCAGCCAGTAAGTCACGAAGATCCACCTGCTGCATGATTCGGTGGAATGACCGTGCCAAGGTGAGAGGTGGCTACCCTGTCACCCTTTAGCACGGCATCTTGTCATTACCTTTAGTCACATTTTACGGAGAGAGATGCAGGGGTCCACACGGTACTGTTAGTTTGGCAAGGAAACGAGAAAAGCAAACGGTGATTATAAGCCGTATAAAATATTTTTCTATCATGTCATGAGTCATGACAACTTGATACTTCAAGTACCTATCTTATTATCCTTTCCTTTATTATTACCTTTAATAAAATCCAACGTCTGCTTTCTGTCTGTCTGTCTGTCCGCTTATAACTCGAGAACCACTGAACCGATTTTAATAAAAAAACATTCTACGGATAGCTTGATTCTTCCCATCAACTATAGGCTACTTACTATCACGCTAAATGGCTTATGAGGTTAGCAGAGAAGTCAAATATGAGAGCGGGCGGAGCCGCGGGCACAGCTTGTTTATATATATATTTTTAATTTTTTGACATTTATTATACTACATTGTAGTATGTTTAATGTACTAACATAATTAAGTTGATATAAATTACGTATCAAAATTTTACAAAAGCTCTTTAAACACCTGATATACCAGAACTCTCAGTAAAATTGTTAATCTTTCTCTCAAGCTGTGTTTTCGATAGACTGTAGGCGATGTTATTATGTGGATAGTCACTAAATTACTTGTAAATAATATTTTTTAAAAATACCCTGCGAAGTTTCTTGTCGGTTCTTCTTCGTGGGTGTAATCGAACCGAATAGAACAAAGTGTGACATGTTCGAGTGCAGTTTTGCTGCCATATGAATGATCAATAAACCATAAGCAATGTTAACTGGGTAATTTAAAATCACATTAAATTTATTAATAGTTTAAGAAAACATCGCTACTTCTGAAAATAGATATCTTCAGAGTTGATTAAATCGTGCACACATTTCCCACAGAGCCAGTGTCAGCGCGGTCCGTCGATAGCTGCAGGCGACGTAGTATGCGACCTGCGTGCGTCGCATGCGCAGTAGATACCGCCTCTCGATTATTATGTCGTCATTTTGATATTCTGCGCAATCTCATTTCAAGTTCTGAGCTGATATAAGTTACAATGTCACAAAGCTACATCGAACCGAGTAAGTTTTTTTTTTTCGATTTAGAATAAATGGTGGCTTAGGTAATATTTTTTACCCGACTACGGCGAATTCAACAGATTATGATTTTGGCAGATGCATACGATGTATGAGTGCTCGTTTGTTCCCTCGCAGATTCAACGTCATAATAATATGAGGTAGTCGTGATGGCGGTCACCAGGAGCCATCAAGCTTAAAATTTGCGACAAGGGCGGCCTTATAGCGTTAGGCAATTTCCTCCCTCCAGTCAACCAGTATTTTAAAGACTAAAATGAGGAAAAACTAAGTACCTAGACGTCGGTTTTATAAAATTTCAATAAAAAAATTGCAGAGAGAGAGAGAGAGAGAGTGAGAGAGAGAGAGTGAGAGAGAGAGAGAGAGAGAGAGAGAGAGAGAGAGAGAGAGAGAGAGAGAAGCCAAATAAGGTCACTGACTCGGTTGTTAATTTGGACGTTATTCACAAGCATAGCCGTCGGTGGTGGATGTTCAAAAAAATACAGTCGCCATTTTCGGTGTACTAATGTCTTAAAATTATAGCCCGAGATAACGAGAGAACCCTGCGGGCCGGACGAGTCGTCGGTCGACAGGCTCCGATTCTTGAAATATCTAAATGTCAGTTACGTTATTTATTTGAAAACGAAGTAAGCGCTAACAGGATAGAAATGAGACAATTATTTCGTCTGACAGGTGTTACGTTTTCCGTGTAAACCAAATGAACTATAATTAATTCTACAGCTGAAGAAAGTAAAAGAATAAAATTCACAGATTTCGTGCCTCACACGACTATCGAGCACATTGGAAATGAATCTACGGAATTCGAAAAAAATTTCGTTCTGAATTTTTGACTTTTTTCAAAAAGGTTAGGCTACAGGGCAAACCCTTAACCCGATCGTCTTTGTTTTAGGCTCAAATTGTAGCTGACTAAATTGTCCAGAGGAGCTTTTCTCAAATTTTTTATATTCCTTTCCAAAACATCGAGCGCCAAAATTTTTATTTTCGCTATTTCGGCCATAACTTTTTTCGTTTTTTACTTTCTCGAAAATTTCTTTTTGCACCTTACAGCTCACATAAATACGCGTCTTTTGAGCCTTTTTTAAATATCATATCTTCACAACTCTCTGAGATATAAGGGGATCGCACTTTTTCGTGAAATCGGAGCCTACACTGGAGCGAACGAAAAGACATTTCCAATGTCAAAAATTTTACCGTAATAATACCAATCCAATCGTACCTATATTCCTCGTTGATCCGACGACACATTCAGATGCTATTGCGGACGTCCAAGGAATGCTAATGTTATTGAAAGATCTTGGAAACACTCCGGCATCCTCGCGTCTCGTTGTCCTGTCAATCTGTCACGTGAGAAGTTTTCTGCGCAAGCGCACGGCATCAATCAAAAGCGCGACACCGACCGCGAGCGACGCTACAACAGCCATCTTGAAATTTATTGCGCCACTTTACTAAGTTGTGGACCTACGCATAATCACACGCGCGGGGTATCGGTAATGAATTATTATAGAGCCAAGGCGAAGTAGCTATATTCTCTAATGACAACAATTCTCTTTTCCAGAAACACGGATCGCTTTCTGTTTAAGAGGTACCATACTCTAGTACGCGTTTGTAAAATATATATTTTGGTATGGCAGTCGTCACAATAGTGTAACTTGAATTTTTTTTTTTTATGTAATCCGGTATGGGTGGCTGAGTCAGAGGGGCCAAAGCACATGCTCTGACTAGCCAATATCACCTTCGAGAAGGTAGGTGCCATACCGGAGACTTCCCTGGATTGCTGGCTATACTGGACTAGAGGAGAACACAACCGAGGCTGCTATGCGGCCATCTTATATCCAGTACGGTGGTACCAACCCAGTCGGCTACAATTTGAGCCTACCACCTAGTAAGGGGTAAGGGAAGGGACCTACAGTTTTACACCGGTTCCGAACGGTGAAGCAGCAGGTGTAGTTATGCACGTACATTTTTTCGTCAGAAAAAACTCATTGGTACACGCCGACCGGATTAATTTGAAGAGTAATTTGAATTACCTGTAGTGATAGTCACAAATTAAGCTTGCAATTTCAATAAAATATTTACAAATATTAGATACTAGCTTTTGCCCGCGGTTTCGCTCGCGTTTAAATAGTATTTAAATTAAAAGAAGAAAGTAAGTAAGCCTGCTACCGTACCTTTATTTCGGCGCGCGGAACGAACCACATCTTAGCGTAACCGGAACTGAATTTTATTTAGCCTATCCTGTGTCAGGTATCTCTAAATGTGCTTGTACTACATTTTATCGAATTCGGATGATCGGTTTAAGAATTATGGAGGAATATTTACATACATACAGAAAAGATTTCTAAAAATCGTCAATTTAGTTTTAGTATCATACATATAGTCTACAAACGCTAATCTCATAAAACAAAGTAACTTACTCCATGACTATCGCTTGCAGATTTATTATTAGTATTGATATACCTACCTAAATTGAGTTGGAGTAAATAAAGAAATTATGCTTAATAGGTAAAACACAGACAAAATAACTGAAATGATTCGTGTCAAAACTGCGAAGATAGTTTGATAAATACAAGCGCCTACTGTAAATAAATCGATCGATAATATCAATGTATAAGTTGTTAGAAATTGATTTCACATAATCGCACCGATAATCAACAAACTGTCACGTTCCTTCCGCCATTTTGTCGAGAAGTGACGAGCGGATTCTGCGAGCACACATCAATCTCGAGTATTTGCATATCGATTTAACTAATTGAATCCGATCGTTCATTTATCATTATTATTGATGGCAGATTGAGTCTCACAGTGGCGTACGTTGACCACGCCGCGGCCAGAGGAAGCCGACGAGGAATAAACATTATAATTTGTATTGCAGATAATGTCTGCTGTTTTGCTGAGGATACGTCGTGTACGGGCTTGTGTATGACAATATTGCATAAATATAATTTAAGTAATTACTTTATTTGATTCTCTCAATGATAAATAAAGATAATCAAACAAACATAATAACATTAAAACTATAAATTAAATTAATACTAAACTAAACCACTTATAAGAATAAACTGACTAATACAATATAAAAAACATACCAAAATAAAACAAAAACAAACTAATGATTAAATTTGATGCTTTTAAGATGTATGTCATTTCTATTTCGTTCAAAAATTCGAATGGTTTTTCAAAAGGTTTAATCGTATAAATGTAATTTACGTGCATTTAAATCACAACTTCATGCAATGATAAATCAAATTTAAATTACCTGTTATTGCTTGGTACATTTTATTGTCTCATTCTATCTTCAGAAGATTAATTTTATTTAAAAAATACTACTGCCGATAATCTAAATTACTGCATAAAATAATACAAAGATCTTTAAGCGCCAATAAGTCAAAATGTTAATTTCAATTATCGAAGGCTTCAGGCGAATACACCCGTAACTCATTACTCCAAAGCACATAAAGTCTCTAGGCATAATGAAACGCCGGGCGGTCAACATAAATTAAGCTCGGCTCTCTAATAAGATTACAGTTTTTCTAACACTCGAACACTTCGCCTCGCGGTGTTCACACTCGGTATCCCGCAAGGTGCGGTCGCGGGCCCCCTACATTAGCATTCTGGTCTTATGGCCATCTCACTCTCGGTGGGATTCTTTCTATGAGACAACACTTTAATTGGACTCCCCTTATAGACCCGAGCTATTAACATTGTTTTATGTATTAAATGTGAGAAGAAAAATCATAGGTTCTGTTTGCTAAACGGCGAGTGTATGTATCCAGTTGCTAATAGCAAAATTTAAAGTATAGATGGTGAAATTTGAATAAAATTTTAATTATGTATAATTATTTTTATTTCACAGTGGGTGGTCGGACGGAACCTAATGCCAACTCATAGCGGAAGAATTAAAATTAAAATAAAATTTTGAGGAAAACTGTTTTGGAAAATTGAGTGTTTTTACACAAACTCATATTAAAAGGACAATCAGGCCATATATTTCAATATTGAGAACTGTTTTGCTGTCTCTCTGAATCGTGCAAAAGGACCTACCTATAATAATTTAGGAATGAAGTCGACTTTAGGGGCGTGCCTGGTCACACAACCCAAATTTTAGTGAGATATAAATATGTCAAAATTTTATAGGCCTATACTATATTTTATGCAAGGCATGGATCTAAGTAGATTCCTTTACTAAGAAAAAATTCTGAAGGATATTCCTTAATTTCTTCATTAGATAGATGCAAAGGCGAAACTGAAGAGAAAAAATACGTCCCGACCAGGATTCGAACCTGGAACTCCGGATTGAGCCGCGAGCGCGTCTCGCCTCGGGGTCGATGACGTATTCTCTGTAACTTTTGAACAGTTGCATCTTCTATAGTAGGTGTACAACGTAATCTTCTGCGTTCAGTTAACTTGCAAGATTCGATATTGAATCTTATGCTGTCGTCAGCAAAGTCGTATTTGGCATCGGACACTAGAAGTCGACTTTAGGTTTTAAATATTTCTTAATTAATAAAATATTCCTTAACTAAAAACAATTCTTAATATGACTGAGAAAACAGGCGCACATGACGTAAGGATATTCATCACTTCATTTTCCTCTTAACAAAGTATGGTAGGTATTTATTTACTGAATAAACAAATATATCTAAATTATGTAACCACAGAGTAAAACATTCTAACCATTATACCAGATAATAAGGCGTTACTATGTCGTTGGTTACTAGACTTGATTAGAGATACAATACATTTAGCATTAGTATAATTTTTAATTTAATGTTATTATTTGTTAGTTGTGCATATGTATATTATTATGTAATCGATTTAAGTAAATAAAAAAATTTAAAATTAATAATTTTTTTTTTACATTATAGTGTGTTTCTTAAAACAATTTACCTGTTTGTGTTCGGTTATAAGAAATTATCTTGTAAGATTATATTATTATTTTCTTTAAGTTTAAGTTTCACTGAAGTTTTTGTTCGTATGTAGGTATTCTGATGAAGGTAGTGAATTTAATTTATCGTTCCAAGAAATAGTTGCGCGCGCAATCGTTAGTCATTCCCTGCCCTAGACTCGGTGTGAATTACGTTTCCATGTAAGAAAATAAATATGTAAAATTTGAGTTACTAACACAGTTGCCAATGCATTATCATTGCTATATTGGGACTTAATGTGTTGTTGCAGTGAATAATGTAATACTTAAAAATATTCTATCGAGATACATTAACATACCTTGCCCCTATTCTTCTTCTCTTACTCTCATCACTAAAATGTTGACTGGAAGAAATCACTTGTATTGGTAAGTCCCCATTTTACGCGCTATTATTCTTATGTTTCTATGCATACATAAATACCGACAATCGGGGTAGGTAGAGTAATCGGTGTTGTGTTGCAAGTGCTCTAGTAAATTGCACAACACCGATCACCACGTAGGTATAACAATGTATTTCTCTATATATTATTGTATATTTCTGTTGTTCTACTGAATTTTTCTTCATCATGGGGTAATGCTGTACAAGCAAATAAGGTCTTCATTTTACAGAAAACGGGCCATGAGAGTAACGTTCCCTCAGGGTTGCCAGATGCCCGGTTTTGGACCGGACAGTCCGCTTTTTGAGGCTTGTGTCCGGTCTCCAAAATCTTATTAAAAAAAATTAATTACTATTGTGCCTAATTTGTATAAATTGGTGTACAATAAATAATTATATATACATATACATACTATCTGCTGTTACTTGACTATGAATGGGACATAGCTACGATGGCTCCATGGGACATAGCTCCAAAATAATGAAAAACCGGACACCAATACGTTCGGGTTTTTCTTCATATAATGCAAATATTTACTTTTTCAGTGTTCTTCGATTTTAAGTAAGTTTGATCAATTCAACCCTTTTATTTATTACTCTATCTTCCATTCATTTTCAAAAGTAAAGATCATGAAACATTTTGTACATAAAATAAACTTTCATTTTGTACCTGAAAAATCACAAGGCCTTTTGATTAAAATATGTCCGGTTTTTTCAACTGAACCATCTGGCAACCCTGTATTAGAACCTCCTGTCGCAGCTACTGTAGCCTCGGTAGCTCAGTGGTGCGGTCGGTTCAGTACTTGGATGGGTGATCGCATGACCGTTGGAGCCTGACCGTGGTTCGGATTCCACGTAAAACTGTACGTCCCTTCCCTTCTTACCTTGTAAGGTTCCCACCTTTGTTGATACCATCGCACTGAATGAAAAGTCGGTCGAAACGGCTATGTAAATAGTTCTAGTTTTCCGTCCGGTTCAGTGTAGCCGACATGAAACGAAGGGAAGCACTGACACGGCACCTAGTTCACCTGGTGTTATGGGCTGACATCACGGATGTTTTGGGTGATATAGCCAACCGTATCAGTTTCCATAAAATGTCGCGCTTACTATAAAAAAAGAGGAATATTAATTTATATAAATGTTCTGGTGTAATTTAGAAGTGTTACTTCTTATAAATTCTATTTCCATGTATTTTCTCACGGAGCAATAATTACTTTAATGCCTTTGGATTATTATTTTCACATCATCACATCCGTGCAATTGAACAGATTAGTTGAATCTAATTGATAATCTTGACTGTATAACTAGTAGTTTGTTGTTTATTTTGATTAAAGATTATCTAGCAAACCGCAACAGGTTGAGACAATGCCGTTTTTATAACATAAATAATGAGAACCGGCCAAGTGCGAGTCGGACTCGCGCACCGAGGGTTCCGTATATGTATGCTACGAGCATGTATGATATGTATTTTAAATAAAAAAATTACTATTGTGCCTAATAATTTGTATAAATTCGTGTGCAATAAAGAATATATACATACATATACAATTTTTTTTTTTTTGGAAACTTACACGGTTGGCTACATCACCTACAACATCCGTGATGTCAGCCCATATCACCGGGTGAACTTGGTGCCACGTCAGTGCTTTCCTTCGGTCGTGCCGGCTACACTGAACTGGACGGAAAACACAAACTTGTGGTACTCATGGGATATTACGAATTCAACGTTTTGGGATTTAACATTTTGCGAATTCAACATGATAAGAATTCAACATTTTGCAAATTCAACATTATGGTCCGGAAGGCTATTTACATAGCCGTTTCGACCGACCTTTCATTCAGTGCGGTGGTACCAACCCGGGCGGGTTAAACCCTACCACCTAGTAATATAAGAAGGGAGTCATATCCCTTAGTCGCCTTTTACGACATACACGGGGAGAGATGCAGTGGGGCTATTCTTTTAAAGTACCGGCCCCACACAGTACAAATATACATACAACAATAATAATACTTAAGTATTTTGTGTATTTTTATTACTTTTTTGTATAATATATATAAAATTAATGTAAAATTTTCAATATGTGAAATAAAGGAAATATAATACTTAAATATAATACAACAATATACATACTTATCTGCTGTTACTTGACTATGAATGGGACATAGCTACGATGGACTGTATACCTACATATTATATATATATATATTAAGTACTTAATTATGCCTATTCTCTGAAGCAGTGGTTCTGTAGTGGTATTCGTTTCAATAACACCGACTAATCATGATGTGGGCTTGATTTCGTTTGAGATTTTATCTATTCTTCATTGGATTGGAGCAGTACGGTACAGTTCGATATTATATTAGATTTATTTTTATGGATACGCGAGACACTTGGCGCGCCGCGCCGTCAGCTTGAAAAGCATTCGGTTTCGAACGGAGCTGTTTGAGGTTGTTCTAACTTATGTTGATTTGATTCACAAAGTTCTGTCTTCGTCCGTGTGTTAACCCATCGCGCGCCGGAAGGCCTATATTGGCCCAATAATACACTTTATGTCACTTAATGTGAGGTAAGGGCTGGCTCATTGCCTATCGATATAGATATATAATCAAAGTTTTTTTTTTTTTCAAAACCGCAAATAGTATTTTCAAGAAACTAATCGATCTTTCTTTTTATCGATAGCGCGACATGTGGCATCGCTTCACCTACAAGTAGGTGTCTATGTGAGGTGTCTAACGATGCCCATGGACATTCTGTGATGCACAGGGATTGCAAATGTCATGCCGGCCTGACAGGAGCCTTTTCACGCCCCTTTTGAAAAATCCCAGGCTGTAATTGGGAGGAAATAGATGGGCAGGGAGTGCGTTCCACATTTTCCCGGTTCTGTGAATAAGAGACCTACAGAACCGGTTGGTTGCGCATCCGTGGTAGGTCGATTGAATAGGGGTGCATCCCCTGCCCAGTACGCGTAGTGCGAAGGTGGAATGGGGACGACGGGATCGCGTTAAACAGCTCCTCCGAAAAGATCCTCTGCTCTGATAGATGAAGTTATACATATATTTAAACTGAATATGTCAGGCGATTAATGCTCATGGTTCATCTCTTAGAAAGAGCTAAATTTTAGGTACTTTTTATACAGCCTTAACGCGTCAACTTCGTCCGGCCCTGAAATTTTGCATAAGGTTGCAATTAGCTAGTACATATAAACATTTTCGTAAAAGTAATATCGTTAGAGTGAAACAACTAAAACTTTCAATGTCACTGCATTGCCGTTAAGTAATAGGTACCTACTTACTAAGATTTTGTCAAATTATACAATTTGAATACTACTGGAGGAACAGATTGACAAAACGTCTAACCAATTTTGTAGTGGACGCAAGCAAACTTTCGTTCGACGTTCAAGAAAACCGTTAAAAAAGTTTATGGTCTGCTTATTTGGTTGAAAGGTGCCCAGTACCCTCATAAATCGTCTTTTGATTGATGTGTTATTTCGGCACAAACTTGTTATTTATCAAATAGGATTGGTTGTGGGCGCGACAGATTTACAAGTCAAGAATTTGTTGTGTAATTTACTTCTAATTCGATATATGCCGCGAGGAAACTATTTGATTTTTTATTTATTTTTAATATAATCTGGTATGATTGGCTGAGTCGGAGGGGCCAAAGCACGTGCTCCGACCAGCCAATATAACTTCCGAGAAGGTAGGTGTCATATCGGAGACTTACCTTTGGATTGCTGGCTATACTGGAGGAGAGCAGAGGAGAGCACATCCGAGGAGAGCACAGCCGAGGCTGCTATGGGGCCATCTTACATCCAGTACGGTGGTATCAATCCAGTCGACTACAATTTGAGCCTACCACCTGTAAAGTGCAAGGGAAGGGACCTACAGTTTTACACCGGTTCCGAACGGTGAAGCAGCAGGTGTAGGTATGCACGTACATTTTTTCGTCAGAAAAACTGATTGGTTCAAGCCGACCGGATTCGAACCTCGGACCTAGAACTAGGACCTAGGCACCGCGGCTAAATCGGTTTAAAATCGATTATTTATTTTATTTATCGGTTTATTTATTTATTAATCGGAAGCGCAGCTTTGAATCCACCAAGGGCGAGACCGAATGTTGAGCTGCGTTCACGTAAACTACACGTATACTATTTCGAAGGCCGTATTCGAGGCCGAGGGCCAAGCTGCGTTTACGTAGACGACATCTATTACTCTCTAACAGAAAGTAAGTAACTAAGCAAGGCTGAAGGCCGATCTGCGTTCATGTATACGATATGATTTCTCGAATACAGTAAGTCACTAAGGGCGAGGCCGAAAGCGGAGCTGAATTTAATGTTATGATGAAAGTCTATTATATATTGGTTGGTTGCCAGAAATACGTGAATTTCTTAATTCTTCTACTCAAAGCTGACATCCTAAAAATATTAAAGCACTAGGTATCATATTACCAAAGTTTTGAAAATATAGTTTACTTTTTATGAGACTGTACTCAATCTGTTTTTGAAGGCCGTGTCGGAGCTCAAGCAATTTCGTTAATTTGTATAATTTTGTACACAGCTTCGGTAAATAGTTTCGGCTTTGTTCTATTGTGATTTTGATTGGGACCTCCATTGTGCACACTCGTAGATTCTTTGAGGTTTTTGTGGGTGTTCTTTCTATTATGCGAGGCGTTATTATTTTTTATTATTAAAATTAAATTATGTACCTTTGCATAACCACGTATGTAGGGTTCTGAATATTCTTCCACATTGTAGTGGTGCCTGTCAATATAAATTATTTTAGGTACTTGCTGCTTACCGTAGTTGCAAAGAGTTGAGAAATTTTTTAGTATATTATTCCGCTAAATTTACATAGTAAAATCTTGAACATGTACCTACCTATTCATATAATAGCATAGGAAACTCTCTAAGCAACAGGGTACACCTACAAGATTAGGGAAAACTACTACTAACTACAGCACTGACGTGGCACCAAAGTTCACCCGGTGTTATGGGCTGACATCGCGGATGTTGTAGGTAGGTAATGTAGCCAACCGTGTCAGTTTCCATAAAAAAAAACTTGTTTATATTTTCACGAGCTTTGGTAACCTCGGGTGTACAGGCAAGATACATAGATATAATGTTTTACAAAGACAAAGACTTTTGCAAAGACAACACAATTTCTTTAAAATTTGCTTCGTTCATTCTCAAAACGCTCAACAACGTTCATTCGCTACAACATAATTACTTACGCAGTTCAAAAATAACAACATGTGAAAGTTTTAAATTTTAAACACTCATCATTGTGTGGGCGAACATTCTAAAGACAAGGTTTAGAATGCCTCGAGCCACACTGGGGTACGTAATTATGGCATCGGACCCTCTTTAATGACCCATTTCCTATTTTATACCCCGGTAGAAACCGAAAGATGGGAGCTTTCGAAGAAACAGGTATTTTTATTGGACCTTAAGGCCTTAAGGTTGCATATTGGAGTGTTTTAAATTATATTTCTATACTTGACTGCGAAGGAGAAAATGACGATGTTCAGCACCTTTGTATATTATGTTTTGAGGGTTCCGTACCTCAAAAGTGGAAAAAACTGAAGCTTATAGGACGACCGAAGGGAAGCACTGACATGGCGCCTAGTTCACCAAGGTGTTATTGGCTGACACCGCGAATGTTGTAGATGATGTAGCCAACCGTGTCAGTTTGAATAAAAAAATAAATCATTCTAGTGTCTGTCCGTCTGGCACAGCTTATTTTCTCCTAATCTACTGGACGAAAGAGTTGAAATTTGGTCCAAATAAAATATAGTGAAAATATTATTTCCTTTAAAATGTTGATAATAAACGAGATTTGCGCAAAATTATTTCATGTTGGCCCTCTGCAAAATTTTATATTTAAATTTGGCCCCTTATTGAAAAAGTTTGCCCACCCCTGGCGTAAATGAATGAATTTAGATTTTGGGGGACAAAGTAGAACAATTTTTTACAGATTTCGTGCCTCACACGACTATCGAGCACATTGGAAATGAATCTACGGAATTCGAAAAAAATGTCGTTCTCACGTTTTGACTTTTTTCAAGCCTACCCTTAGGCTACAGGGCAAACCCTTAACCCGATCGTCTTTGTTTAGGCTCAAATTGTAGCTGACTAAATTGTCCAGCGGAATTTTTCTCAAATTTTTGATATCATTCTTCCTTTCCAAAATATCGAGCGCCAAAATCTAAAATTCGGAAAAAATAGAATTTTTTTTTCACTATTTCGGCTATAACTTTTTTCGTTTTTGACTTTCTCGAATAAATCTTTTTCCACCTTACAGCTCTCATGAATACGCGTCTTTTGAGCCTTTTTTTATATCATATCTTCACAACTCTCCGAGATATAAGGGGATCGCACTTTTTCGTGAAATCGGAGCCTACACTGGAGCGAACGAAAAGACATTTCCAATGTCAAAAGAATCAATGAAAAGGCGAACCCTGTAAGGATTTTTCATAATTTTAAAATACACACAGTTTAAAATATATTAAAGAAAATATTCAAAAAATATCGAGCATATTCGATGCCTGGGATCCGTATCGTCGACTTTTCAGACGGAGTTCGTGGTGCCTAAACTATTGTACCATTAATTTTCTTCTCCAAACATTCCTCTCCATCTTGCGTTAGTTCCACACATGCAGGTGCGAATGATAGGCACAGACCTCCTCGCTGGTCACGGGAGTCATACTGCTGCCCCCTTGCTAAAACACGGACTGCGAGTCGATACACCTGCTCCCTCCCCCCCTCCCCCTAACGTGGAGCAGAGACCGTGCGTGCGCGCGCGCGCATTCAGCTTGTGTTAGACTACGAGACTGTGCCACTTTGTAAAAGCTAAGCTTGGGCTTGACTGGCTTCGCTTGTGTATGCCAAATAAATTCGAGATTTGTGTAGTTTTTATTGAAATAAATAAGTAATAAAGCTAACCTGTGCTGCTTTACTTAAAATTATATCTGAACAGAGCATAGTGTATAAAAATAAAATTATTTCAATATTATCTATTATTAAATAGTTTGTTTATCCTTCTTCTCTGTTTCTACCCTTATATAGTATGTTCATAATCAATTCAGGCTGATTGTCCTGTCCAATTTTATATAAAAAAAACAGTATACTGTATTTATATTCTATTCAGTCATATAAAAATAAAATTATGTTATTTTAAAATTTCCAATTAAAAAAATAAAATTTATAAATGTATTCGGGAAATATGTGGTTTATTCAAGGTAAAACCAATAATCAAAATATTCATGCATCCTCGGGACATCACGCAATGTCCCGAGGACGACCGCCGCGTTTACTCGCTGGATGGTGAGACTTTGTTATAATGTTGTGAGAGGAACGCTTTGTCACAACAAAATCCCCGGACGCTATAAATAAGCAACATTAATTTTAATAATATAATGGTTCATATCATGCTGGTTTAGTTAAGGATTTAGTTAAGTTCTCCTCTATCTAAATAAGCTCTAAAAGTATATTTTCATTTGTTAGCAGTAGCATAGCGTAGCGGCAAAGAGGATTAAACATGACGAATGTCTGATGGATGAATGTCTGATGAATGTCTGAACTTAAAGCAAATTAAATCATTATCATCAAGCACATATACCTATTTCCCCAAGCACACAAAACTAAATTAACATAAATATTGCCATAAAACTAAAGCATAAAAACATAAATAATGCAATTCAGTTAAGAAACGGCCAAGTGCGAGTCGCACTCGTGCACCGAGCTTTCCGTACCAGCACGTAATTGGTCGGTTTTTATTAATTTGTGTTATGCTTTGGAGTTTGCACTGTACTTAATATCACCAAGTTTGACGCGTGTGTGTATAACTGTTTTTACAATAGAGTAAAAAATATAAAAAAAAAATATAAAAACTAAAAAAAAATATTTTTTACTTTATGATTTTTTTTATTATATGTTGATTGATATCTACATAAACTGAATAGGTACTAATCCGTGCACATAAGAATACGGTATCATTTACTGTAGCCTCATTTTCGCTTACCCTTGGTCTTTGATCTCATTTTGAATTTTCAATGCAAACTAAACTTTACTTTAACCTGGTACGTTTGCAAATGAGTTGCGCCCCGTTTGCAAGTCGTAAATTGGCCTGCATACTGTCAGTGCAAAATGGACAACATTCGTGTGAACATAAGGTCTGTATTTGCTTGATGGAGTTGTACCGATGCTCGACACACAGGTTGGCATGGTAGGTACTTCAGAAGGCATTACGTTGATTGTGAGGTAGCGAATGATACTCCGATACACTTGTGCTTATGTTATTCTTATGATCTTGTCTACAGAGTGTTCTGAAGTGCGATTTTATTCAAAACTATTATTAAAAATTATGTAATAATTAATCAGTTTCTTAAAACTTTGTCAAGTGTAGCAAAATGACAATTAGTACTTTATTTCTTTGTGATATTGCAGCAAAACTACTCGTATTAAAGTTACTCACTACTTCTTTTAGTAAAATAATGTAAAACATTTCATTTAGATTATTATTGTTGGAAACATGATCTGAAGAACTTCAGATATCTGAATATAACAGCTTCAATACTTCATTCTAAGGTGCACACACATACATACATACATAACACATTCTTTATACCAAAAATCGAGGTAAGCAGAGTAGTCGGTATTGTGCTGCAAGTATTCTCGTAAATTACAGCACAACATCGACCACCACATTTAGCAAAAAAATTGGACAAGATAATTATCACGCAGCAAGCGAGGCACGAACACCCACCTGTTGCATGCATGACTCGGTGGAAGGACCGCGCCAAGGTGAGAAGTGGGTATCCTGTCGCCTTTTAGCACGGCATCTTGTCCTTATCCCTTAGTCACCTTTTATGACATGCACGGGAAGCGATGCAGTGGGGCAATTGTTTTGAAGCTTGGAGTACTGTCGCACTTGTGGGATGGCTTAGCCAAATACCAGCTTGCGCCGCTAGACTCAATCCAGCATCGTGCCGTGCGACTGTTAGGTGAGCCTGTGGTCTCCCGCAACTTAGAACCACTGCAACTCCGTAGGGACGCCGCCGGCTCGCTAAGTGTCTTCTATCGTCTATTTCTTGGGGAGTGTTCGGAGGAGCTGTTTAACGCGATTCCACCGTCCCCATTTCACCTCCGCACTACGCGTACCGAACAGGGGCTGCACCCCTATTCAATCCACCTACCACGGATTCGCCGGCCAACCGGTTCTGTAGGTCTTTTAAGAACTGGGAAAATAATTTCCTGCCAAGTACAGTCTGGGGATTTTCAAAAGGGGAGTGAATGGAAAAAAAGTACCGACCCCAAACGGTACACTTTTTATATTAATTTTATTCCCTCTAGAAACTTCCTGTAGAAACCGGTTGTTATTTCGAAATTGCTTCAAAACGGCAAGAAATCAGTGAGAGTAAATTGAAATTGAAATTTCCTACCTATTCACTTGTAATCTTCTGCGCATGAGTTCAATTCCACGTCTATTGGTGTCCGCTCCTACGTACATGTTCGTACAATAGTATTGTTCAATTGATTGAATCATTATTCAAGTATAGCTTATGCCCGCGGCTTCGCTGGCGTGAAATTCGTATTTAAAAAGAAGAAAGTAAGTAAGCCCGCTACCGTACCTTTATTTCGGCTGGCGGAACAATTCGGTTTGTGTGAGAGCCACATCTTAGCGTAACCGGAGCTGAATTTTATTTAGCCTATCCTGTGTCCCGTATAATCAAATCTGCTTGTACTACGTTTCATAGAATTCGGATGATCGGTTTAAGAGTTATGAAGGAACATATACATACATACATACAGAAAATATTTCTTAAAATCGTCAGTCAGTCAGCGTGTAAGCGTCCACTGCTGGACATACACCTCTCCAGTTTTCCTCCAGTCCTCCCGACCTTCAGCGGTACGGAACCACTGCTTTACACAGCTTTGACCAGAAAAGACCGAAAGTTAATTAAAAAATGATTAATTCTAATTACCTACCAATTTTACCCTTCGTCTGAATCGTTAAAAATATCTTGGGACAAAATTAAATTTAATTCAAGACCTAAGGTGAATGTCGCCTCCCTGGCGGCTGACTTTATAATGGTGCTATAAAATTTAACAAGCCAGTCTCCCAGGCTCGAACCCCGGCCCCTTGAGCAGCGACCGCGCTGGGATACGTTATGTAAACACTTATCAATTACCCGTAAAGAACACCGGTACCCGACTGATATAAACCATGAAAAATATAATAAACATTAAACATGACACTGGTATGTACTTGAATAGATATTATTTTATAAGGTTACGGGACCATATTACTAAGCCTACGCCGTCTGTCTGTCCGTCCGTCCGTCCGTCTGTCCGAGGGCTGTATCCGGTGGCTGTATCTCTTGAACCGTAATAGGTACCGTACCGTGTGGGGCCGATACTTTAAAATAATAGCCCCACTGCATCTCTCCCCGTGTATGTCGTAAAAGGCGACTAAGGGATATGACTCCCTTCTTATATTACTAGGTGGTAGGGTTCAACCCGCCCGGGTTGGTACCACCGCACTGAATGAAAGGTCGGTCGAAACGGCTATGTAAATAGTTTGTGTTTTCCGTCCAGTTCAGTATAGCCGGCACGACCGAAGGGAAGCACTGACATGGCACCAAGTTCACCCGGTGTTATGGGCTGACATCACGGTAGGTGATGTAGCCAACCGTGTCAGTTTCCATAAAAAAAAAAAAAAAAAAAAAAAGGTAACCCGTTGAAATTTTCACAGAATATATTGTGTTATTATGGCCGATATAACAACAAATAAGAAAAAGTAAAAAATTCACGGGGGTTCCCATAGAAGAAACCAAAAAGTGTATGCGCGCGCGCCATCTACCGAATAGATTATGAAGCATTTTAACTAATCATGACATTTAACTAATATGAAGCATTTCATAACACGCCATAGATCGCGTGAGTCGCGCTAGCCATGACATGGCGATACGGAACCCTCGGTGCGCGATTTCGACTCGCACTTGGCCGGTTTTTTATGGAAACTGACACGGTTGGCTACATCACCTAAAACATCCGTGATGTCAGCTCATAACACCGGCAGTGAACTAGGTGCGATTTCAGTGCTTCCCTTCATTTCATGCCGCGTACACTATCTTACATACACACATACATACCACACGCTGTATCCTGACAATCGGGGTTAGCAGAGTAATCGGTTTAGCGCTGCAAGAGCTCCGTTAAATTACGGCACAACACCGACCACTACGTTTAGCATTGTATTAGGACAAGATAACTCTCTAGCAGCAAGTGACCACGAAAACCCGCCTGCTGCATGACTCGGTGGAAGGACCGTGCCAAGGTGTGGCTGGCCGGTCGCCCTTTATCACGACATCTTGTCCTTATCCCTTTTTTTATGTAATCCGGTATGGGTGGCCAAGTCGGAGAGGCCAAAGCGCATGCTCCGACCAGCCAATATCATCTACGAGAAGGTAGGTGCCATACCGGCGACTTCCCTGGATTGCTGGCTTTACTGGACCAGAGAATCTATCTAACCGTAACTGTGATATAAACATTTTACAGAAATATATTTAGGAGGACTGCCGCGATTATTTCCAAGTAAAGTGTTTTTAAATATATGTCGTTTTTGTTAAATTTTGAGTGATTTAAGCGCATGCGTATTACGCACGTGTGATCTATTTCGTAACATTAATCATAATTGTAACATTCGGCCATAAAAATCGTAATCAATTACATAAATTGTTTAAGTGGAATTGTGTTTATGTAGTAAAAAAAATATACAGACGAATTGAGAACCTCATTTTTGGAAGTCGGTTGAAAATACCAAAACTGATGTCATAGTACCTTACTTACATACAAAACCTAATAAGTGAGCTTTACCATCCGTTACCGACTTAGTAGTACGGAAAAGCTTACACGGCTCACAAGTCACAATGTGTCAAGAGCTTGATTCAGAACCGAAAGCTTCCTGTACTTGGAGCTAAACTCATGCGATGCGCACACGCACGCTCCTAGGCGTAGCCTCTCCCATAGTTTACAACAGTCTAACCGAGTGTCATACGTTCGTCTCTGTCGCTCTTCAGAGGTCTGTAGTGGTTCTCTCTCAACGGTTCGGTTGGTTGGTTGGCTGGTTCGGCAGTCTGGCATGCGAGAGCGCAGCGCGAGTCACGTGTAACGCGCGTTCCATGTTTGAATTTTTGGCGCGATATTCCATTGATTTATAGAGCTCTGATTGATAGATGAAAGTTTCTTAGAAAAAAACGTGAATCGCTGTGAAGGTGTCTGTGCGTTGAGACAATGTGAAGTTGCAACGGATGCGATGTGAGCAAGTGATGTGACCAAAAGTGAAATTTAGAGAGTATAACCACTGTGTAATGGAAAATGTGACGCAACGTGAATGTGGAAAATAGTGGAGAATTCGTTGATGGATTTGTACGGAATTGGAATGGTGAAGGTTTGACACGACTGTTGATGGGACGATTTTTTATATCTAATTTATTTCACAACAAATACAATATTGATTGCTGTACGTAATTAATAGAATACATTGGCACGTACTAAAATGTATATAGAAGTATTCTATAGACAAGTTAAATAAGTCCAACTAATGCGAATAGGCTGATTAAATGACATAATACTTTACTTCAAATAAAATAATTAAATCTAGACCTAAAAATAAATGTAACTAAAAATACTATATATAAATATACATATACTATATACAATAAATAAAAATAATCGTTCACAGGGACCATAAGCGTGGTCCTCATGACTGAAGTGGCGTTCCCTCTCTTGATCGCCAAACTGATTAGCTGCTTGAAATGCGCCCGGGCACGGCGGTCCCCAGACGCGTCAATGAGTAGAAGAACTAGGACGTAGAGTAGAGTAGTTTTCCCAATTTCTTGGAAAACCTGATCGCGTCCGGGCTCCATGCCCCAAGAGTATCTACAGCAAAGGCCACAAACTGATTAAATTTAATTTAATAAAAATACATTGAACGAAATACCATAAGGACGGACGACATTTAAACTAAACAAATTATATTATTTATATCAGTGCTCTAGTTGAAATTCATTAGAAAATTATTATCTTGAGTGCGCGCGCGGCCGCATCGGTTCCACGGTTACCACGCGCGCGCCATACAAAAGATTTCAATGCCGGCGAAACCTTATTCACTAGCTAGGCTGTTTTGTTCCAGGCTGTATGCACCACTAACAATATGCGTTTTATTTGATTGTAGATTCTCTGAGTGATATATTTCTTACGTATTAGTACTGACGTTGTTTAATAAATATTAATAAATTTAATAAATAAAATATTATACTCATTTTATTATACCACGGTAATCATGGCGGCCTCGGCAGAATTAGACGATTTTTTTTTATTTATAAGTTAAGTTTATTGTATTATTACTTATTTACAATTTGTCAAACTCGGTAGCTCAGTGGTGCGATCAGTCGACTGTCGTGATAATAAGCAATGGGCGCGGTCAGTACTTGGATGCATGATCGCTCGACCGTTGGAGGCTGACCGTGGTTCGGATTCCACGTAAAACTGTAGTTCTATTATTATAAATTTCTATATTTCTAACTTGAAAAATGACGCACTTCCCATACAAACTTTTGCCCCTTATTTTAATCCCTTAAGGGATGAATTTTCAAAAATCCTTTCTTAGTGCTCACCCATGTACGTTATATAAAGAAGTCCTATGCAAAAATTCATGCTTCTAGCTAGACCAACCGGTTTAGGCTGCGCGTTGTCTGTCAGTCAGTCAGTCAGTGTTAAGAATTTTATTTAGTAGATATTTAATAAAAATATATATTAATTGCTGCTTCATAGTTATCTTTGTTAGCACAAAGATAACTATCAAGCTAAACGACTACTAAACTAGCTAAACGAGGTGGTCGGTGTTGTGCTGTAATTTTCACGAGTTCTTGCGGCACAATACCTACTACGCTGCTTACCCAGATTATCTGGATACAGCGTGATGATATTATTTTTTTATGGAAACTGACACGGTGGGCTACATCACCTACAACATCCGTGATGTCAGCCCATAACACCGGGTGAACTAGGCGCCATGTCAGTGCTTCCCTTCATTTCATATCGGCTACACTGAACTGGACGGAAAACACGAACTATTTACATAGCCGTTTCGACGGACGTTTCGTTCAGTGCGGTGGTAGCAACCCGGGCGGAATAAACCCTACCACCTAGTAAGGTAAGAAGGGAAGGGACCTACAATTTTACGTGGAATCCGAACCACGGTCAGCCTCCAACGGTCGAGCGGTCACCCATCCAAGTACTGACCACGCTCAGCGTTGCTTAACAACAGTCGACCGACCTCACCACTGAGCTACCGAGGTCGATTACGCTGCTTGCTTACGCAGATTTTATGGATACAGCGTGATGATCTGTACGTATGTATGTACAAACAAGTACTTAACTAACAGTACATAGCCTAGTAGTACCAGTAGTCAGCCTCGATAGCTCAGTTGTGCAGACAGTCGACTGTCGCTATTGATTGTTAAACAACGCTGGGCGCGGTCAGTACTTGGATGGGTGACCGCTCGACCGTTGGAGCCTGACCGTGGTTCGGATTCCACGTAAAACTGTAGGTCCCTTCCCTTCTTACCTTACTAGGTGGTAGGGTTAAGCCCGCCCGGGTTGGTACCACCGCACTGAATGAAACGTCGGTCGAAACGGCTATGTAAATAGTTTGTGTTTGTTTTCCGTCCAGTTCAGTGTAGCCGGCACGGCCGAAGGGAACCACTTATATGGCACCTAGTTCACCCGGTGTTATGGGCTGACATCACGGATGTTGTAGGTTATGTAGCCAACCGTGTCAGTTTCCATAAAAAAAAAATATAGGCGGCTAGTTGGCCAGCTGTTTTTTGCGCCTCGGTCGGTACTATCGGAAGAGAAACCGAGGAAAGGAGCGATAGTCTGCGTACGCGCACCGCCCCATTGTTCTTCCGAGCCGAGCTGACACACGCATTCTACTTAATTACACGTTACAGTTGTACGAATCATCGCACAGACAGACAGACGGACAGGCAGCCGCTTTAGAGAGATACAAAAGATTTTTTTAGGAACAATGGGTGGTCTCAGATTACTAGGCGAATAAATCAAAATAAATTTTTAAATAAATAAAAATTAGTCGTAGAAAACGGTGACTTTTGCGTGTACGTACTTTAAGCACATGTGGGTTAAAATGTGTGTATTATAAAATAATTAACAAACTACCGAGGTTGTAATTAAATTAATTACTAATTAAAATTATAACTGTTAAAATAAAAACGAAATTACGAAAGTACATACTTACTCGAGTTATAATAATAATAATACGCAACTTTTCATTGTAATCTTTCAATGAATCCATATCAATATTTGAAGAAAAAAAAACTAAAACCTGATATACATTTTATATGTAATCCGTTATGGGTGCCTGAGTCAGAAGCCGATATCATCTCCTTGAAGGCGCCATAACGGAGACGTCCCTTTGGATTGCTGGCTGCACCTACATACTTGACCAGAGGTGAAATGAAGAGGTGCATCAGCTATACCTTACCTGTTAAAAACCATATCTATATACCTGTGGCGCCATCTATTATTTAGCAGCGTGAATATGTACTAATATATTCCTTGCACGTTTCTTGTATGGGGACCCCTTTTTGCTTTTTTTATTATTTGTTGGCATATCCGCCATAATGACACATATTCTGTGAAAATTTCAACCAGCTACCTGTTAAGGTACATAAAGACACAGCCCTCGGTCGGACGTACATACAGACAGACGGACAGACAACGTAGGCTTAGTAAAGAGGCTTCCGTATGGATACGGAACCCTAAAAAAGGGTCTGCTCTGTAATAAAAATTTCTTCTTTTGTTCTTTTTGTACTTTGATATTTTGAGAAGTTGTATCTTTTGAGACATTTCTGCAATATATAGCTTGTGTATAAGAAGTGAAAGTGAGCACAGATATGAAGCGTTAAGAAAATGAACAATAACCAATCACTGTGTGTGACAGATTATGTTTATACCAAGTTCTACGTAAACTCCAATGAAATGTCTTCACCATTGTCGAACTGAGAACAATAATACGCCTTCCTATTGGCCTATAGACGAGATTGCAATGTCTTCACAACTCAAAACCGCAATAAAAGGGGTAGGCAATAACAATGGAATCTTGCGCACGATTTCCATCGCATAACGGGCCCGTTGCCGCCGCAACATCTGGCGAAGAAAGAATACCCCCACTGCATCTCTCCCCGTGTATGTCGTAAAAGGCGACTAAGGGATATGACTCCCTTCTTATATTACTAGGTGGTAGGGTTTAACCCGCCCGGGTTGGTACCACCGCACTGAATGAAAGGTCGGTCGAAACGGCTATGTAAATAGCTTGTGTTTTCCGTTCAGTTCAGTTTAGCCGGCACGACCGAAGGGAAGCACTGACGTACCACCAAGTTCATCCGGTGTTATGAGCTAACATCACGGATGTTGTAGGTGATGTAGCCAACCGTGTCAGTTTCCATAAAAAAAAAAGCTTTTGACTTCAAAGCGAGCTTGCATGTTCTTTTCAGGTCTAGGTTTTTTTATGGAAACTGACACCGTTGGCTACATCACTTACTAAATTCGTGATGTCAGCCCATAACAACTTGCTGAACTAGGTGCCATTTCAGTGCTTCCCTTCGGTCGTGCCGCCTACACTGAACTGGACGAAAAACACGAACTATTTAAATAGCCGTTTCAACAGACCTTTCATTCAGTACGGTGGTAGTACCAACCCGGGCGGGTCTTTTTTTAATGCAAACTGACACGGTTGGCTACATCACCTACACCATCCGTGATGTCAGCCCATAACACCGTGTGAACTAGGTGCCATGTCAGTGCTTCCTTTCATTTCATGTCGGCTACACTGAACCGGACGTAAAACACGATCTCGGTAGGTTTGGACACGAACTATTTACATAACCGTTTCGACCGACGACGTTTCATTCAATGCGTTGGCACCAACCCGGCCGGAATAAACTCTACCACCTAGTAAGGTAAGAAGGGAAGGGACCTACAGTTTAAAGTGGAATCCGAACCACGATCAGCCTCCAACGGTCGAGCGGTCACCCATCCAAGTACTGACCGCGCTCAGGGTTGCTTAACACCAGACGTGCCACCCTTATAGCCACTATAAAGAAATCTAAGATGTATTTACTCTACGTCAAAAATATTTAAACACCAACACAGCTTTTTCATGCGTGAACTCAAAAGTACAAACTCATTCAACCTGTCCCCAGTTCATTCAAGTCTTGTCATCCACACTTGACACTAATACGTATTAAACGAAAACATTAGTCCACACAAAAGTTCCTAATTAATCACACAATGTTACCCATTCACCTGTCTACTCGTGTCCACCCGCTTCGACGAACAGACAGACAGACATACAGAGGGACAAGCTACCGGTGTAATCACGGCTGCTATTTCTGAAGAATTTGAAAGGGCGGAATAGCTATTGTCGTTGTTACACTAACACACAATTTACTTCATCCCCAACATCCTAACTTTATTTTATTGTACAGGTTGATGTCATCAGTCATCATCATCAACATTTGAAGGGGTGATTGATTCGGGAGCTCAAATTAATTAACAACTTTGGCCTTTGTAATTTTTTTCAAGTCTAAAAAAGTTTCAAAGCCAAGTTTGTTAATTTAAGATTCAGAATCACGCCTTAAATTTTTGGTAGTCACTTTTAATTTAACAAAAATTTAACACTTATTTAAAAACTCTTTATTGCACACAATTGAAAGAACAATACACGAAAAGAAACAAGAAATGCAGAAGTACGCAAATGCGGACTTATCACTGCAAGTTATTTCTTCCAGTAAACGTTTGGGTGATGACGAGGAATAAAATTATAGAGAAAGAAGTATGGATAGTGCAAGTGAAAGGGAGGAGGAATACATCTTTTATATAGACATTTTAGTCTGTACTACGATAAAAGTAGTCTACTAAGACATGTTTTCGTATGTAGTATGTAAGTATTCGTATGTAGTTTATCATGATATTTCTTTAGTCATTTTGCCACCAACTATTGTTGTTCGCCTGCATGTACTTATCCCACATCCCAAAGGTTAGCTCGAATAGAATGCCTCGCGGCATTAAGCTCGCCTGTTGTGCTTAATTTGTATAAATTGGTGTTCAATAACGAATATATACAGTATGATAAAGAATATGCCGCAGTATGTATATGTATAATATTATACATACTGCGGCCGAAAGTCTGCACTGAGTCATGCGATCTAGTGTTAAGTATGAAGCAAGTCTGTCGCCTCCTTTTCCACTCCAAACCAACTCAAATTGTATGTGTTATGCACACATATTTATGACTTCACCAACTCAACGAGTGGATGACCGGTCTATCCTTTTGAGCCGCTTGCTAGGGTCCACAGTTTAGCACGGCAGCACTATCTGGTGTTAGATCTGGTAGACAAATATGTCGGAGCTAAACAAAATGGGGCCTCGTGTTGTGAACATATTATAATTATTATCATGCTAATTGCTCGTTTAAATTTTTTTTTTTGTTATTAGGATTATCATGCCGTAATTTGCCTACATTAAATTAGGAAATAAGCAATTTAAATTAGAATTTAAATAAAAAAATTAGAAAGATTCATGAGACTAAATTGGTGGCAAGTATACAGAAAATTAACAATGCAATTTTAAAAACAGTTGCAATAATTTTTAGTAATAATGATTAGGAAATACTTCAAGGAGATGTGTAACGGAAACTTTTTTTTCAAATAATATATTAATTACAAGCAATTATAGCAATATTTGCAATGCACATCGCTAACCTGTCTCGGCAGGTGATCTTGAAATACATTATATTTTTTTGTTTCGTTCACTAGTTAAATTTTAGCCAAAGTGAATAGACTGAGTTTTTTAACAGACCAACCGTTAGATATCATGTTTTCTCAATATCGAGCTGGATGTTTTTAGGTTTCCGTATCCGTACGGAAGCCTATTACGCCGTATGTCTCCCTGACTGTCCGTCTGTCTGTCCGAGGGCTGTATCTTGTTATTATGGCGGATATCCTAATAAATAATAATCGTTTTATTCAAAGTTTTTTGTTTTTGATCTATCACAAAAACGGTAATACATTCAAGCGTTAATCTTTGTGTGATTGATTATTCTGATTATAGTACAAACTCTAAAGTAAAATATCAAATAATAAAAACGGGTTTATTACATGATAGCACGGAAACATCGGGGCGCGAGTTCGACTCGCACTTGACCGGTTTTTATTTATTTTATCTGCACCAAACAGTTTACAGATTATCTTCACACGTATCATACTTAGGTATATTTGTTTCGTCTAAAAGGTACACGGAATGCAGACGCGACGTGCAGACTTGTTGTTAGGATAGGCGTTCAAAAGAACAAAGTACTAGGCAAGCAGAAGTCGGCACCGTCATGCCCAGAACCAGTATTCCGTTAGTCGCCATCGTGATCGGATGAGGTACAAATTGCGACCACATAGCAGACACCGAGTTGTCACCTTGACGCGCTTGCCATATATCAGCGACATGCGTTTATATTAGGGTTCCGTTGCAAAAAGGGGTCTTTTGATATCACAGTCAAACTAATCAGCGATTATATCAATGTCTATCAGTTTCTGGATTCCCAGAGTAAACATCGCTGAACAACCGATCGTGACATCACTAAGGTTTTTATAGATAAATTGAGGTTTGCTGCTAATCACTAAATATTTCGTTTCTATCTTAGTTTGATCGATTTAGTCAAAACAGCTGAAAATCCGATTCTGTAATTCTCCAAATCGTCAAAATAAACGAAAACCTGGTAAGTATAACGTCTAGCAATGCGGCTTGCGTGCGGCTTGTGGCCTGCGTTGATCACCGCTTACGTGGCCGATACGGCTATATTTTTACCTTTGGGGATGTAGTACTCCCATAAAGTACTTATGTAGGTACATATGTGAAGTATTCTCTAAAAAAAATTTAACAGTTGCATCTTCTACTAGTAGGTATGTAGCAATCTCCTGCATTCAGTTAACTTGCACAATTTTATTTTGAATCTTATGCTGTCGTCACCAAAGCCGTATTTGGCATCGGACACAGCGATGGCGGCTCAAGCCGGAGTTCCAGGTTCGAATCCTGGTCGGGACGTATTGTTATCTCTTCATTTTCGGGTTTGCATCTATGTAATGAATAAATATTAAGCGGGTAAATGCTTAGAATAGAATAGAAAATAAATTGCTTATTGCGTATAATGGAAAGAAGAACAGTACACGACTAGAAACAAGAAAGACAGAAGTGCGCAATGGCGGACTTATCACTGCAAGAGATTTCTTCCAGTCAACGTTTGGGTGATGAGGAATAAAATACAGAGAAAGAAGTATGGGTAATACAAACTAAAGGGAAACTTAGTACTAACATAAAAATAAAATTATTTTTAAAACAAAACACCTTTACTCACGGTTATTAACGAGCTATGTGGCTCGACGTTTCGGGCCAAGCGTATGGCCCATCCTCATGAGCACTCTGCCTAGTGCGACGGTTGGCAGAGAACAACCAACCTCTGCTGCTTCTCTGCCAACCGTCGCATTAGGCAGAGTGCTTATGAGGATGGGCCATACGCTTGGCCCGAAACGTCGAGCCACATAGATCGATAATAACCGTGAGTAAAGCTGTTTTGTTTTAAAAATAATGTCTAACAACCAAGGTAATTTAAAAACCCATATAAAAATAAAATGCCTTAGTATAAATTAGTTTTTAGTATAGCCACATCGTCCGCGCAAGGTACAAGCCGCATTGCTTGATCGAAAATGTATAAAAATGCAAGCAACGTGGAGACGTAACCCTAGGCACGTGGAAAGAGTAAATTCTTGACGGGCTTTTTTTCCTCTGTGGAAAATCTAATGTTGAAATTTTTTTCGCTCAATAAAATCGACCGGTTTGTAGATCGCAGGCTTCTGTATCGATAAGATTGATATTGATTTGTTTTTAATCGTTTGAACGAGCAACAAAAACCGTTGCAGAGGTGATCAAATCCGCTCCTGATAAATTATGTTTACAAGCCTAATTTGTCTATTAGGAATTAGGAGTAATTATTTTTCAAAAGCACAAAAAATACCTACTAATAGTGCTAATTTTAATTTTTGAATTTTAATTAAGCTAATTTTATTTTAATAGCGTAGGTACAGCTGTTTTGGACTATTTATAAAATATTAACACAATATTGTTCTTCATTGTATAGAGCATTAATTTACGAATCTAATGTGAGTGGAAGAATCTGATTGGATGTGTACTTAAAAACGGTCAAGTGTGTAGTACCCGTAACTGACGAGGTTTAATGAAGAAAATTATGAGAGTGGAAGAGGCGACAGAGGTGTGTTAGGATTGGGGCACATGAAGATCCGTTGTCTCTGCCTACCCCACTGGGAAACAGGCGTGACGCTATGCATGTATGTTTGTATGCATGTGACTAGTGGGTGACCCCGAAGTTTCCCGCGATCTAGAACCACTGCAACTTCGTAGGGATGTCGGCGCCCTAAGTGTGTTCTGTCGCTTATTCTATGGGGAATGTTCGGAGGAGCTGTTCGACGCGTTCCCGCTGTCCCCTTTCCACCTCCGCACCACGCGCACTGGGCACTGGGCAGAGATTGCTTTCCTACACGATGGACTTCGGATGGCGGATGCGTAGGTACCAATCGGTTCTGCAGATCTTTCCTCCAGAACTGGTAAACTCTGGAACGCTCTTCCTGTCCACTTTTTTCCGCCCAAGTACAGTCTCGGTTTCTTCAAGAGAGGCGTGAATGAATAGGCAACTGTCAGGCCGCCGTGCCATTTGCATCCCCTGCGTGCGCCCGAATGTCCATGGACGTCGTTAGACACCTTATGGGTGGCGGCGGCGCCACACATCGCACTTTCTATTAAAAAATCACCTTTTCGTTACGTTCCATATTTTTAGATAGGTACTGTGATTTAATTAAACCATACCAATAACTTAATTAAACCACATTTCGTTCCACATTCAATTAAACCAAAATAATCGATGGGTCAATCACTACATGTATACCCATATAAGTTGATTTGAAATATTCCATACTTAGGGCCGATTGTGCCAACGCGACTTAGCGAATAAGAAGTAACCAGTAAGTCCACTTATGATCATCATAAAGACCTTAAAGACACTTACGATAAAAGTCACTTGCGCCAATCGTAAAATGCTATCATTAGAATCCTAAACTGACTTAAAGTTAAGTCTGGGTGTTCGGCCATCAAACTTTCCAACGGGCACTTAAGAACCGTCAAATTGACGTCTTCCATGCAGAGCGAATGAATGGTGTCAGCTGCCTGTCAATTCAAACTGCTTTAGGGACTTAAACAATGTTGTGCCATATCTTAACGTTGAAAGATAGAGAAGACACTTCGGTAGAGAACACTTATAGGGTTACGCACTCAGATCAGGAAAGGAATCCTTTCCTGATCTGAGGTTACGCATTTAAGCTAGGTACCTATCCTTAGTTAACCTGCGTTTAGAGATATTAAAGTATATACATATTTGCGCAATCGGCCCTTAGTGTTAATTCAGTCTACATTATTATATTACAGTCTACAAGAAGTTAACCGAACACCCAAAAAAGAACATAAAGGCCACATCTAGATAAGTATGCACACGAGAGTTCGGTAGTCATTTCGGAAGCTTCGTGTGAACCAGGTAGATATGTGAGGCGGATACATACCTGCATTTTGAGAACTTTAGGTCAACTGCTACTAAGTCGACCAAACTCGTCTCACGTTGTATTTTTAGACATATGAAATTATTCATGCATAACGTCACGCCTGCTTCCCAATGAGGTAGCCAGTGACAATGGATTTCTACGTGACGCAGTCCTGGCACACGTTCCACTCTCATATAAAATGTTTTTCATACAAGCTCGTCTGTTACGGGAACTACATACGTACTTGACCAATTTCAGTACATGCCCGATCTGGTCTATAGGTGTACGTGTGTCTAGGGCGACCCATCCAGACTCTTCCACTCACATTCGATCCATAAATTAACGTTGTATACATTAAAGATGAATTCTTGTGTTCTGTGTAGCTGCGTTATTAAAGTGAATACTATTAGGTGCGTCCCACTTGCTTCTTCCACACACATAATGTTTTTCATGTTGGCACGGCAGATCCAGGTACTACGCACTTGGCCATTAATGTACTTATTGGAATTACCCTAAGAGCAAACTAGTGTTAGTTACAACTTATTATGCCCCTACTATAGATAATTTAATACATTGATTGACACATGTTTCTTTATTGTACACAATTTAAATGCAAATAATTAGATTTAAAACCAAATTAAGAACTGCAGGAATGCATAAAGGTTTATTGCTTTAGTGATTCGCTTTAATATAAGATTATTGGAAAGATATTGCATTCCAATTTTATTTTTTTTATGTGAACCAGCACGGGTGGCTGCGCCGAGGGACCAATGGTGCAGTCGACAGAGCCAAAATCACCTCTCCTCGCGAAACCACGCTCAGTTAGGTGCCATGCCAGCAGATTTGCGGACTGTTGCTAGGCTGTCTAGCCCGTTAATACGACGCTTGAAGACACCCAAGTTAAAGGATTCAGGAAATACACTCGCCGGAAGACAGTTCCACACTCTAGCGGTGCGACAAAGAAACGATTTAGAGAACCGATGGGTTCTCAAAAGCTCAATGTCAACAACAAAAGGGTGCTGAGTCTCTCTGCGACGAGTCATGCGGAGATAGGACGGGATGCTAGTTCCACAGAGCAGCGTCCGTGATAGTATCTGTAAAACAGACTAAGCGAACTCACAAGTTGTTTGTGACTCAGGGACTCCAGAATTGAATTGACCTAACGTGTTGATCCCGTGCCCGCGGCGCAGCGCTGTATGCAAATGAGCTCCGTGCGAAGGGCGGTCGGATAAAGAGCTTTTTGTTTTAACTTTAATATTATCGCTGCCATTTGAAGCTTTCGGGCCTCGTCGGCCGAAGGCGCTCGGGCTCTTCGCGCTTAGGATTCCGCGGCAAATCTCGTGGGAATATTTAAGTGGAGGCGAGAAAACGGTAACAGTTGAAAGCTGTTTAAGATTTACAGTAACGTTAGGTGTTGAGAGCTTTGATTAAGATAGAGTGGAGTTGGAATAAAATTAATAATGTGTTCATTTGCTGCTGATTTGAGTAGTTAATTTAGTATTTATTAGCTTTTCGTGATCGTGTTAATTTCTATTTAAAAACCGGCCAAGTGCCAGTCGGCCTCGAGCACCGAGGTTTCCGCACCACGAAAAAAAAGTAATAACAACACGGTTCTTGTATGGGGGCCCCCCTTAATTTATCACTTTTTGAATTTTTTAATATTTATTGTTACATCCACCAAAATAACACACAATCTGTGAAATACTAGCAACCGGCTAGCTATTACGGTTCTAACGATACAGCCATCGGACGGGCGGACGGCAGGTAGACGGTCAGGCAGATGTAGTAGGCTTAGTAATAGGCTTCCGTACGGGGTACGGAAACAAACAAAAAAACCTGCCAAGTGCGAGTCGAACTCGCGCACCGAGGGTTCCGTATTGCCATGTCATGGTTAGCGCCACTCACGCCATCTATGTAGTGTTATGAAATGCTTCATATGAGTGAAATGTCATAATTAGTTAAAATGCTTCACACTCTATTCGGTATATAGCGCGCGCGCATACAATTTTTGGTTTCTTCTATGGAAACCCCGTGATTTTTTTATTTTTTTCTTATTTTTATTATTTGTTGTTATATCGGCATAATAAAACATATTCTGTGAAAATTTCAACGGGCTACCTATTACGGTTTAAGAGATACAACCCTCGGACAGACAGACGGACGGACAGAGAGACAGACGGACGGACGGACAGACAAACAGACAGACGGCGTAGGCTTAGTAATAGGGTCCCGTACCGGACACGGAACCCTAAAAACATACACATCATCAATACAGTCATTCTAATCGTCGTTCACTCACACTAATCGTCGGCATTTATTATAAACGCCCTGTTCGGTTCATTAACATGAAAATGTACATGGGGTTAGCTGATGTTCAGTTATTTTAGCGAGCACTTAGTTTTTTTCACTATTTGCTCATTATACATTTTATTTAGGGTACCTATACATACACGCTTCTCTCTCCGTGCAGCACCGGTCGGTGCAACGGAGACACGCACATTCCCTTTCCCCGCTCCCCCTTTACACTGAATTATTTTTCCTTTGTAGATTCGGCTGTTTAATAAGACGTGTATGTAATGTTAATATAAATTTAAATTGAAAATATTTGCATCGTAAATATATATAATGTATTGTGATCTAAAATATTAAATACACGGTTAGCTAAAAGAAGATTTGAAAACGCCCCTTTTGATAGTTATTTTAATGTTTGATATGGCGGGGTTTTAATTTTGTAGTTATTAATATTACTTTTTTATATTTTATGAAAATAAAGAATAAAATTATGCTAAAAGTTAATTTATAATATAAAGTAGATATTGGCTGATTCGTGGTAAGGCAGTGTGGTATGAACTCGAAAATATGGAATGAATTGAGTCTCGACTCTCGACTAATAGTTATCTGTCGCTGAAAGTGACATTTATCATGCAGTTGACAAGAATATAATATTGCCAGCAGATAATATATTTTAGCCGAAGCTTATGTAATGCGCTCTAGTCCGAATTTGATAAGAAAGTCGGTATTGTGGTCAAAAGTGGGAGCACAACAACTCCCAAGCAGCGTACATAATATACTATTGTGCAACAGCCACTTGTGTGTGTGTGCACGTTTACATACATACATCCATACATTTTTATATTGCAAACTTATTTAAATTCTTTTGTCCTCGGCGCGCTTATACTGCCATTACTGTCGCGCGGATCGCTGTTTTAATTTATATTTTGATTTATGGCTTTCGATGTATCGCTCCCGTTCGGTATAAATTGGTCGAGTCTACTATATAGGTAATAAATTTAATAGTGTTTTCATAATGCTTTGCCCCTTTGTCTCTTTCGCGGTGTTTGAAAGCAAGATTCTAAATTTAATTATTTGGTCTCAAAGTTTGGTCTACGTTTCGTTGTATGTTAACGTAGCACAGTAAAGGACTGGTGTTGAATAAAATTTCGAATCTGGAATAGGTTGAAATCATGTACATTTTTTCCTATGGAATATTCAGTCAGTCAGCGTGTAAGCGTCCACTGCTGGACATACGCCTCTCCAATTTTCCTCCAGTCCTCCCGACCTTCAGCGGTACGGAACCACTGCTTTCAAACGACGCATTTGATGTCGTCGTCCCACCTTGAATATTATTATTATGTTAATAAGTCGATATTTGAATTGTAGGTACCTTCCCTTGCCCCTTGATGTTAGGCTTCATTTTGTAGGCGACTGGATTGGTTCCACCGTACTGAACGGAAAATGGCCGCATATCAGTCTCGTTGTGTTCTCCTCTAGTCCAGTATAGCCAGCAATCCAAAGTGAAGTCTCCGGTATGGCACCTCCTAGGAGGTGATATTGGCTGATCGAAGCATGCACTCTGGCCCCTCTGATTAAGACACTCATAACGGATTACATACAAAAAATAAGAAACGTAATAAAAAATAAGAGCAACAGAAAGGCGAAAGATATGCACTACTTGAGTGTTTATCTTGTTGGGAAAACTTTTTAGATTTGTTCGTTTGTTTTAGTATTTAGCAACTTTAAATTCACTAGTTATTTTGCAATATACAAGTGTGTGAATTATGTGAAACTTGTGAAAGGTGGCAAATATGGTGCTAAAATATACCCAATATTTATAATAAAATATAAATAAATTTAATTGTTTAAAAAAATAATAAATAGTTGGGTAAAAAAAGCTAAGATGTTTTGGATACGTGGGTTCACTGTGGGTTGGTCATATATTCGAATTCAACAAGAAAATATCTGTTTCAAAAGATTAGAAAACCAATAAATATGTAAGAGTTATTGATGTAGGTGTTTTGAGAAAATTAGCGATAGTTAGTGACAACACAATAAATCTTGTTGTTGTCGGTGTTTTTGAATGTTTATCTAGTTAGGTAGTTGTCGTGGCATAAATTTAAAGTCGTACGAAAAAGGGAATGACTAATATGTTGTAATAATTTTCGTGGCTGTCATTGAACGTTAGTATCTAAGTATATTAAAATAATTTATTGATAGACTCAACCGAGTTCAGATTTAATTTTTAGGGTTCCGTATCCGGTACGGGACCCTATTACTAAGCCTTAATTTTACTTACATATGTATAGGTATTATATGCCCGGCGTCTTGTTCACTTAATTTTATTGTTTTGTTAGTATTAAGTTTGTGTCATTCTTCTTATGTTTTGCTACCCTTATAATAAGTTTTCATAAAAGTCAGGTTGACTGGGAGAGATTGCCTTAGGTAATAAGTCCGCCTTTTGTAAAATCGTTGTATTGGAAAGCAATAAAGCATATTCTATTCTATTCTATTCTATTCTATCTCTTGAACCGCAATAGGTAGCCGGTTGAAATTTTTACAGAATATTTGTTATTATGGCCGATATAATAACAAAAATAAAAATATGAAAAAGTAAAAATGTATGGGGGTTCCCATACAAGAAACTAAAAAAGTTTATGCGCACCATCTACCGAAAAGAGTATGGTGGTAAGAGGCTGGTGACTTCAGTGACCGGTAGTGCGCTAAGTACCTACCTACTTAAATACCGAATTTCCCAACACATTTCCGTCATGTTATTTTAAGATCGGGACTTCAGAATGTTTTAAACGCCTGCGTTTTATTATGTACGTAGGTACCTAGTATGAATATTCTCAAGACACTCAATGAGTTGCAAAAATCAAGAAAAAAAATCCAAACAAGTTTTTTAACTCATTTTTAGTACCTTTATACCCATAGACCACAACACTACTGCAGCTTTCAAAAAGAAAACAGTAGTAATGTCCCAAAAATACTTCAAAAAAACATATAAAAATAAAAGCATTTGAAAAGTAGGAATTCGAGAACCCGGGATCACCTGAATGTAAAGCCTTACATTTAACTTACTTAGTTTTGAGAGTTGATAAAAGTATAAACGTAACAAGTAATCAATATAAATTTGCTTGTACCTACGTTTATTAGTTAAGATGATTTGCCTGCGACAGATAGAATAAAAATTCGGTCAAGCACGAGTTTTACTCACTCACGGAGGGTTCCGTGGATTCGTTATACCATACCATAAGTGTCAAAAAACCATATCCGTCTATCTTTTGTCAGTCTGCAATACGAACTACCTGTGGCGCCATCTATTATTTAGTAGCGTGAATATGTACTAATTGATTCTTAGCAAGTTTCTTGTATGAGGATCCCCTTATTTTTGTACTTTTTGCTTGTTTGTTACTTGTTGGCATATCCGCCATAATAACACAACCTGTGAAAATTTCAACCGGCTGGCTAGGTAACTACGGTTCAAAAGATATTTTAGCCGACGGACGGGGTGGTGTAACCCGCCCTAGACCGCATTTACTTAGAAAGTGTATGAAGTATGTAATAATATGTATGAAAAAAATACCCTGCGAAGTTTCTTGCCGGTTCTTCTTCATTAATCAAACCGGATAGAACAATTGTGACAAGTTCGAGTGCAGTCTAACTGCCTTATTTTATTAATCATCAATAAACAATACAATACAATACAATACAGTGAGCATTGTGGTCAAAAGTGGGAGCACACGATTTTATTAAATCCGCATTTAACGCGAGCGGAACCTTTGCTTTGCAAAATCTAGTACATACAAGAATATAATTAAGTTGGTATAACTCGTTATTACATAAAGGATCGATACCCCTAAACAACTAGCAATTTCTCCAGAATCAAACCAATTTCGTAGAGACTTCTACGTACGATCTAATTTGAAGTAAACCATAGGTTCCAGCCGGAACATCCGCGCTAGTGATGTGCTGTGCGAGTCGATAACATCGATAATTGGCACTCAATAGAGATATCTTTGAACATGGAGGTAACTTACCGATAGTAATTACAACTAGTGATGGGACTATCGATAACTATGGTTTATGGTTCAACTAAATCGAGATAAGGGGCTTCGTTCGGCTTCGGTTAGTTACCTAGCTATTATGTGTAATGTTAGGTACTATTTTTTTACTTTCAACGTAAGATGGGAAACATATTAGTACCCGTTTGCTTTTTTTTTATCTCAAATGGTAAAATAAGATAATATAATACAAATGTTGGGGGGCAAATTAGAAAGTAAAACATTTTTATTTTCAAGTGCACCATGTGACATTTAAGGAAAGGGCTCGTTATGAGGAATACAAATATATTGTATTATTTTAAAATGCATAGTTCAAAAGATATTAAGGAAAATATAAAAAAATCGTGCAACCCCCCGGAAACTAGTGAGTCTAAAATTTCGGGCCTCTAAAGGGCCAATAAAGAGCCTCTCTTATAGCTTACAGGAAAACCTAAACGAAAATCCTAAGTCTTAAAGCTCTCACGGAAAACGGAATGGTTAGTATCGGTTCGTATTTTTTATACTCGATGATTTACAATAAAATGCACGTACTTAGCACATAAAATAAGTTATTTATTGGAAAAACAGTTTTTTTTACGAAATATTATGGTCTAACATACATTTAAAACGTTCTTAAGCCAGTTATAGATTTCCATTAGTTAAATAAATATAAAGTATTTAATTAAGAACAGTCATATTTTAGGTATACCCGCACTAAAACGTGTATACTTATTAAAAATTATACACCAAATAATATAGGTACGTAGCAAGTGTTTTTTCCGAAAATACAAAAAGGTTTTATATATTATTTACATATTCATACGCCATCGATCCACCAATCTTCGTGCTGCTTTTCCTAGAAATATTTAAGTATGTTCATGAAACCATCGCTAAACATTTTATCTACAATGCCGCAAGCTACATATTAACGAGTTTGCTCACTTCAGAATTTGTTATACGTTTAATGATGAAAAATATTGGGTACTAAACTACTAGTAGACTCGTAACCAGTATTACTTATTTTTAGTCAGCTCAGTGCTTAGCTACTTATTTCGTACAAAAAGTTGAGAAACGCGCTTTCGATACAAGTTACGGCGATCTTAGAAATCCATAAAATGACGTTGTGAGTTTTACAAACGTATTTTTTGTACAAAATCTATTTTGAGAATGAGTCCCGCATGTACGAAATGCGTTACACAAAGAAGACAACAAATACATTCAAACACCCTTCGTCTCTATAATCAACCATTTTATTCCAACAAAAATTAACTAAAAACGAAACTGATAAAAGATTGTATTTTGGACGTTTTTTTAAACTTTTGAATATAATATGGGCATAAGCTAAATAGCCTTAACTTGTTTTATATCAGTAGGTAATCCGATAAGGGTGGCTGAGGGCCAGATCACATGCTCCAGCCAAAATCACCTTCGAGAAAGTTTGAAAGATTGCTGACTATACTGGAATATTAAGAGGAGAACAAAGCCGAGGCTGTTATGTAGCCATCTTATATCCAGTACTGTGATACCAACCCAACCCAATCGGTTACAATTTGTAGCTTACCACCTAGGCATGGGAAAAACAATATGATTTTAACGTATTAAATTATAACGTTATTTATTCTAAAGACATCTATTAAAGTTCTTCAACAAATTGATTACATTCCTGCAATTCCTTCAATACCACCGTTTAATGAAAGTAAAACTTCGGCAAACCCGATACCTGCCAGTTAAACGTGCTTAACCATGCTACTATCATCATTGTGTACACAACTACTCTTCCCACCGGACAGGACACACATGTAGTAAGGCGAATCATAGTAACACAATGCACTGATACCAACACACGCTTTTATCAAACTCTATCAATACTTGTCAACACAGGCAACAAAGAAACGATCCGCTTTACCGTAGAGAACAGAATTAAAAATGAGACGACATTAAAAGTGATTTGTGGACGTATACGTATACCAAAGATATAAAACTCTACTTTGAATAAAACTCGAGAGCCGCCCGAGTCGAAAGTAAGAAATTACCGCAGTAAGCACCGCATTAAAAGTGCATTAGCGGATTCTCGAGACGAGCATTCGAAAAGACTAAGAACCTATTTTACCATAAACGGGACTGTAAATTTCACAAATCGCAACAGCGCTCGACTAGCCATAAAGTCCTCCTCACAAATTGTCATAAACCAGTCCCGGGACTTTATCTCCGCCGCTCGGACCATTAGTTGTATCGAAATAGCGCCATAACTCCCCGCGAACAAACGTCTCCTCTGCCACACCCTATCGATCAAGTCGTCGCCACTTCGTTATCATTCTGCGCCTCTGCATCGAGACCTTTTATAGCATAACGAGTGCAGACCCAGATAGTTTGCTCTATTTATTGTGGGCATCTAAGCGCAATTTATGGAATTTACGTGACTTTTATAGTTATTTGGCGCGCATACGAAGCTGTCCGGTAGTTCGTGTTGTACATTCGAACTTCAGATTAAATTAGTTCGGCTGAGATTTACGTTTACAGTGCCAGGAGTGTAGAATAGAACGTGAGAGATTCAAATAAGAAAATCCTTATGAAATCGAAGGGATGTTTTAGCAGGCAGCATATTTTATTAGTTTTTAAAGCAATCCATTTATACGCTTCGAATTAATAATCAACAGTTGTTCAATCCTCAACAATTTCAGATTCCTGCAAAGAAAGAATGAATTTAATACAAACAACTAGTGAATAAAAGGTGATACAAAATGTCGGCGACGGCAACGAGGCACGTGAAGACGGCCAACTCGGCCAATATTCTGATGTGCAAACAGTGGTGGAAGGTGTGTTGGATGTACGGCGACCAAGAGAAATACTACAGACAACTCTACGGGAAACGAAAAACGAACGTTAATCCTTTTTTTGAAAATTTTGACATAGCCGACAGCCAGAGACCTGGCGCGCAAATCACAGAACTCAACGATGATTTCCTCCTCGGGCGAAACGATGTCAGTAATAACATCGTCGGTCTGCCCGAGGGACCAGTCGACGAGCCACCGCAAAAAAACGGGATCCCTAATGACGCGATATCTCAAACCGAAGCCTACACGTTCGGAGTGGAGTCGGAAGCGATATACGGCTTTAATGACAGCTTCCAACCTCAAAATACATGGCACAGAGACAAGAGAAGAGTCCCGATACAGGAGAGTGATTACGATGATTACATGACCGCAAACGACGCCGCGGAATGGGAGAGCGGCCTCAATACGGACTGCATAAGAAGCATGCTCGAGAACGGCCTTCCCCTGGCCGAGCCCGCCAATAATTCCAAGACTCCGCCGCAAATAATCGATTCCAAGGAGCGGATCCACAAAAACGGCAACATATTCGGCAAGACATCGAAAACTGTGTGCAAGACTAGAAAAGGGGTCATTGTAACCGAAGAAACCGCCATATCAACAGACGGAAAGACGACCGCTAACTTGAGGTTTCAAAGGTCTTCCGTTCAAACTGCACCAAATAGAATCAAGGAGGCATTGCAGACCTTGAAGGAGGACAGTGTCCTGAGTGAAGTAGATTCGAGATCGAGGCGGTGCATCGGGGAGCAGCTGAAGACAACCACGACCACGCTAGTGACAGTTACACAGACCGCCGTCACCAATTGCAATGAGTGAGTAATATTGCCTTTTGTATCCGTTATTGTCGTGAAATGAGTGGTTCCTGGAACCACTGGGCGACGCTCGTTTAACATAAATTATTATGGAACCACAAGTTCCAAGGCACGTGCACGCATACAAAGAAACACGCATCTTTGCCGTGCAATCGCAAATTATTAGAGTTCAAACTTTTTACTCTGACGATTTTGTATCGACTGGTCTAGAGCTTGGGCGGTAAAATGTCGTATAATATTCAAACTAACCTCGCGTCACTTGTTTTAGCCGAACGTTTCAAAAGTATTGATCGACTTGCGTATTCTTTAAATATTTAGCACTCCGTCACATACTCGGTTGACGATTCATATTTTATGGCGAATAATACTGCTCTACTTTTATTAGGTAATCGCGCCATTTGTTTCTTATATTTTATTTTTTATTTTCTATATTATCGCGAAAATATTGTTTATTTCTCACTATTTTACTGACTGTAATAATATTAATGAATGGACGAGTTATAAATCCCTACATTATCAACCCTAAAATAGCTTGATTAATATGTTGATTCATACTACCGGTAATACTGGTAAATTTAATTTATCTCCATTTGTATCATCTGTGTGTCACCAGTAATAACTCAAAGTCGAGTAGGTGATTTTTCTTCGTATCTGTGTCGTTCAATTCTGCTATTTAATCTCATTTCCAACTTGGTAGCCCGTAGCGAATATCGCTCCAGTTCAATTTATAACGTCCATTTGCAACAGATTAAACTGTATTTTAAGTTAAAAGCGAGGGTTATCGGCCTCTCCAATCGTCTTGTACACGGTTGAGTGATGTTTTCTCTGGGGTAGTCTATATTGAGAACATTTTATTTTCTGATTTATTATGAGCTATACTGCCCTTGGAATAAGGCACAGTGAAAAAACCTATCTAGTTGCAAATTTATAAAGTGCAGGTGTAACGTAGTTATTGGTCGGTCACGAAGTGACGTCAACTGCTGACAAATCGGCGTTTATTGACGTTTTAACGTCTGGCATCGGTCCGTTGATGTACAGCGAGAAGGAAACAACCTTTATTAGTTCGTGGGCTACAATGGACGATACTGGAGCTGCTAACGGTTGTCTATAGTCCATTAATCATTTTCTATTTGGGTCAAGTCCCCTTCGTAATTGTTCGTGCTTGTATTGTTTTTAATACTGGCTATTATAATAATTCGAACAGAGACGAAAATTATTTATTGTCACGAATATTTAGGTGAAGATTTATATCAGTATACATTATCATTTTGAATACTCAAATTGAGACATTCAACATCGGTTCCGGAGAATTAAGTGAAGATATCATATTACTTGTGGGAGTTTATGCAACCGACAGCGGTCAGCGGCAGAGATGCTGCGGTAGCAATGTTTTTTTTTCTCATTACCCATTAAATTGCTTTTAATTGCAGACGTTATGCTATAAACGTTTACTGCTTTCTGCGAAACTGACAATGTTACCGGTGGCTCTCTTGCTAAAACCACAAATAAGATTAGACGAGACCTCTTATTGTAACTTTTACAATCAGGATTGCCTGCTTCAATAGCACAAAACGTTCTCGGAATAATCTAGTTTCTCAATAATCACCATGGTTGGTTATTGCTCATTGTGAAAACCTGTTTAAAGGACTGCTTATCTACTTACTCACATACATTACTCACTCTGGATTGATGTTTTGGGTCAAATATTTAGCCCTATCATCAACCTAAGTGTATTTTGGCGTTGTTGTGGCGTACCGCTTGCCAAAAATCACCAAGAAACAAAGCTCTAGCATTGCTAGTAAAGAAATTTTGCACTTTTCCGAAGAACCAATTAAAGAGTTTGGATAATTTATAAACCCCGAAATTGCATTCCGCAAATCAAGAGTTAACATGTATTATATCAATAGCTAATAATGTGTTATGTATTATGTGATGTATTATGATAAGTTATATATTATTATAAAACACCGAAGGGTACAAGAAGCAGTCACCTAGTGTGAATTAATACTAGTATCAAACCATTCAAAAGGGCCACTCCAAAGCGTCTCTTCAAAAGCTGATCTAGACTCGTGCTCTTGTTGGTATACTCGAAGACCCCGACTCGGTTCATTGTTGCTGCATATAATTTGTATATTTACAATCTTATCGACCACTCCGATCGCTGATGGAGAGCTTTTATTGTGGCCGTCGTCGCTTCCATGATGAATATATTCATACCGCGAGGTTCTATGGCCTCACTTGCTTTGTTCACTTTGACCCTCATGCATTTTGTATGAAGAACTATAATTTGGAAACTATAAAACTTATCCATAATAAAAATTCAAACATTAGTTGGACATAAATTAGCTACCAGCGCAGTTTATACGTGTCAAAATGGTGTCAAATTATTAAACTGGTTTGTTATTATAATTGGTCAATAAATTTTTGTGTCTTGGTAATTTTGGCAGCTCTGGTGATTACAAGAGAAATGAAAAAAAAATTGGCAATCAAATGTATTCACAAGTACTAAAAGGTAGTACAGCCTTGTAGTTAATAAAGGATGAAATACAAAACTATAAAATTAATTTTCGATCTAACATAGTTCATAGTGACAGTCGTCAAACTGACATCAGATCTTATCAAATCGGTGCCGTTAATAAAAATATGATTCATTATATTTATTTATTCATCTTTCGTTTGAGCTTTTAGCGAATTTACATATCTTCTGACATTATCAGCGCTCCATCGGGATATGCAAAGTATTTGTTTTACTACCTTCTCGAATACCGTTAGTGGCTCAATTGCTTCACACGTGCAAATAGGTACCTTTTGGTCACATTCTTGTGGTCGTATATATTACTAACTTTGGGACACTTCTTATTGAAGGATGATTGTTGGAATTGTTAGAATCACCAGATGTTTGGTTTAATGATTTACTCAGTTTAAAGAAATTACAAGGCTCTAAAATTTTAAAACTTTCTCTTTTACTCGTTGAATTTAGGCAGAGTGTATTTATATTCTATTTCGCTCCATATATGTGTAGTATTAGATTTATAACATTAGCCTATAACATTGTTACTGCTAAAACGAAATGCATTTAATTTCACTTCTCTTTTTTTTACATGGAAACTGACATGATTGACACGGCACCTAGTTCACCGAGGTGTTATGGGCTGACATTATGAATGTTGCAGGTGATGTTGCCAACCGTGTCAGCCTGCTTACATAAAAAAAAATGAACCGAAAGGTCAACACGACGAAGTATATGGCGAAAATAAATATGTGTAATGTCAGTCTATTTGGAAATGTTACTTCTTATAGGAAATGAAGGCCAATTTGTAATTGCTGCCGACAGAGGTAGGCCACTGACCTGACCGGGGTTACCCCCAGATACAATCTAGAAGTGTCATATCAATTATATCAAATCCGCTTTCGAGATGATCGATTGACCCGTGGTATCTGCTTCCGGAATCTCGTCAGAGTTCTTCTGGAATTTTATACCAATAGGATTAGTTTGATATTCAAATCGCGCAACAGTTTCTGAGAATGAAAATAGTTCTATATTTATCCATTACTTATCCTATGCTTCCATACTTTTATGAATAATTTTGAATACCTACCTAAACTGACCGGAGGCTGACCGGACTCGGAGGCTGACCGAGGTTCGGATTCCTCGTAAAACTGTAGGTCCCTTACCTTCTAATCTTACTTGGTGGTAGGGTTTAACCCGCCAGGGTTGGTACCACCGCACTGAATGAAACGTCGGTCTAAACGGCTATGTAAATAGTTTGTGTTTTCCGACCAGTTCAGTGTAGCCGGCACGATCAAAGGGGGAAGCACTGACATGGCACCTAGTTCACCCGGTGTTATGGGCTGACATCACGGACGTTGTAGGTGATGTAGCCAACCGTGTCAGTTTCCATAAAAAAAAAACAAGAAACACAATACTGTTACTCATATCTCATATCACACACGCTGAATCCCGACAATCGGGGTAAGCAGAGTAATCGGTGTTGTGCTGCAAGAACTCCGGTAAATTACAGCACAACACCGACCACTACGTTTCGCAAAGTATTCGAACAAGATTCAATCGATCAAGCAGCAAGTAAGGCACGAAGACCCACCTGCTGCATGACTCGGTGGAAGTACCGTGCCAAGGTGAGAGGTGGCGAGCCTGTCGCCCTTTACCACAGCATCTTGTCCTTATAATACTGTTACTAACATTGCCAATTCGTGCGGTATGTCAATTCGCCAATTGCCAAGTCGCTCAGCGAGCTATGGAAAGAGCAATGCTCGGCATTTCTTTGACCGATAAAATCCGTAACGACGTGATACGTCAAAGAACTAAGGTAGTCGACATTGCTAAGAAAATAAGCAAGCTGAAGTGGCAGTGGGCTGGGCACATCTGTCGTGGACCCGACAACCGATGGGGTAGACGGGTGCTCGAATGGAGGCCACGTACAAGCAAACGTAGCGTGGGACGCCCCCCGGCTAGGTGGACAGATGACCTAAAAAAGGTAGCCGGGAGTGGATGGATGAGAAGAGCGGAAGACCGCGTGTGGTGGCGTGCCTTGGGAGAGGCCTATGTCCAGCAGTGGACCGATACAGGATGATGATGATGATGATGATGCGGTATGTCAATATATATATATATATATATATATAGTCAAAAATTGCCATTACAAGCAATTTGTAATGTATTATCCAGGTGTTCTCAATATTTTTTACTAACATTTAGCATACCACGTTGCTGACCAAAATAGTAATACTTCATTTCTTAACCCAAGAAACTTTCATTAAATCGTATCGAAAAAAGAACGCCCTTAATAATACAAAAATTCAATACATCCGTGCTCGTTAAGCAGGATGTTCTTACTTAACACATCGCTTGCAAAAATCCTCGGACTTACGAGTAGTCTCGCACTAGCTGGGTTTCTGTCCTTCCTCTTCCGACCCAGCTGTCTGACGGCAAAATATATAGCCGGTAACGAACTTACGGAAGTTACGGAAATATTCCGATTCTAGGTGCAACCACGAAAATTCTAACTCAGAAAAGCTCCTAAAGTTCCCGTTTTGATATCAACACGGTTTAAATAAAATCTCGACACATATCAGACTTCATTAAATTGTGAACGATAGGTTAAACCTATCGTCCACAATTTATTCAAAAGACCTCCGGTATATTTTCGTATCTAATCAAATAGCGTATGATATAGGTATGAGCTTAGTCGCGAAAATTATCTGTAACATTTTTGCACAAATTCTTCAATTGAAAATGCCTAATTTTGTGCGCGCAAATTACAAAATATCACATATCCTACACCTCAATAATGTTAATAGGTTTAATAAGCTCTCGCTGAACATCTAGAGCCACTCCTACAGAAGCGACATCATCAATAAGGCTCTCAGCTTCACGTTCACCGCTCACTGGGTCAAAGACGCCGTCAGTATAAGCGACAGAAATATTATCATCATCCTCGTATGTTTGCTTATCCGACGCGTTATACCAGTTTCCAGCTTTCTCCCTCTAAAGCATAGTAATTGATTTAGTGTTTAATCGTCATAAATCATCTAGGTCTGGTCGCGGACGACGTATATTTATTAGCTGGTTTATAATTATCAATACTCGACTACTTTCATCTGGTTTGTAGATTGCATCCGCTACCTTGGCATGTTGAGCTTGTAGCTTGTGTATTCTACATTTTGCCGACACGGATTAAAATTGCAGATTTATGATTTGTGGTATATTGTAGAGTTTAGACGGTGCTCTGTAAATAGTTGGTGTCGAATTATTCTACCGGTAAAAAATGTTAGTTTAAAAGATTTATTTCTGTTTTATTTCTCGTTATCGTCTCGACATGTTTAGATATAAGTAGGTTGACAATTTAATATTTTACCAAAATTAACCAATTTTTTTCTTCTTTATAGACAGCTGGTTACAGGTGGCTGTGCCCAAAAGCCCAATAAAAGATCAGACACAGCCAATAACACCACCTCGAGAAATCACGCTCAAAGAGGCGCCATGCCAGCTATAAAGCGAACAAATAGGTCGTCGTCTAAGGATAATAACATCTTATTAAGATCGCCAGATTATGGGTACACGTACATACACACTCACCGAAAGACCATTCCATATTTTCTCCATACGACACAGGAATGATTTCGAAAAGTGATGCGTTCTCAGAAGTTGGATTTCAACAACATTATGGATGTTCCGGTCGAGTACGGCGGATGTAAACTGTATTAGATTGAAGTCATGCAATTTGCATGACTTTACTAAAAATAAACAATCTAATTTAGTTTTGCATACTATTAAAATTTGTAGTCATTTGTTTAAAAATTTACAATATTTTATTATTTCTAGTCGCACTTATCTATTAAGTTCCAATAGAACAATTATGAATTTAAAGAGACTTTTCACATACATACATACATATACATATCACACACGCTGAATCCCGACAATCGCGGTAAGCAGAGTAATCGTGCTGCAAGAACTCTGGTAAATTACAGCACAACACCGACCACCACGTTTCGCAAAGTATTCGAACAAGATTCAATCGATCAAGCAGCAAGTAAGGAACGAAGACCCACCTGCTGCATTACTCGGTGGAAGTACCGTGCCAAGGTGAGAGGTGGCGAGCCTGTCGCCCTTTAGCACGGCATCTTGTCCTAATCCCTTAGTCGCCTTTTACGACATGCATGAGGAGAGATGCAGTGAGGCTATTCTTTTTAAGTACCTGCATTATAAATTCCAAAACAAAAAATATTTTCTCATCGTCCATTCTAGGAAGCTTCTCCAAATAGTTGAGCCTCCAGTTGGCCACTTTGAGCTGTCACTAAATTGCCTTTACCTCTATCTCTTTCTCCCACACAGACACTTCAATTTGAGGAAAGAGTAAGAGGATATTTATCTATGCAATGAGTGTCGACGCTTCCAACCAGTGTACCTGTGCTGTGCGTGCGTGCATGAATTTTTTTTGTGAAGTCCTCATAGAAGTTCATACCTAGAAACAGTATTGTTACATCTTTTATTTATATACATACAATCACGCTGTATCGCGACAGTCGGGGTAATTAAAGTAATCGGTGTTGTGCTGCAGTTACTTGGGTAAATAACAGCACAACGCGGACCACCACGATGAACAAATAATCAAAGACAACCGCAAGGGACAAGTATTTTTTATGGAATCTGACACGGTTGGCTACATCACCTACAACTTCGTGAAGTCAACCCATAACACCGGGTGAACTAGGTCCCATTTCAGAGTTTTGCCCTTCCCCTTCATTTATGCCCCCTTCATTTTTGCCCATTGCCCTTCATTTCATGCCAGCTACACTGAACTGGACGGAAAACACGAACTATTTCCATAGCCGTTTCGACCGACGTTTCGCTCGGTGAGGTGTTACCAACCCGCCCGAGATAAACTCTACCACCTAGTAAGGTAAGAAGGGAAGGGACCTACAGTTTAACGTGGAATCCGAAACACGGTCGGCCTCCAACGGTCGAGCGGTCACCCAACCAAGTACTGTAAGAAGATTCCTGTACTGAAGATATGTAAACATTATTTTTTATTTGTCTTTTAATTAATTTGAAAAATTGACTAGCGATGTTATTAAAAAGATGTCTTCAATTTCGTCTTTGAGTTTTTTTTTTTCACCTCTTCGTCAAATCTGTGCTCCTTCTCGGTATATATTTGTATGCGAGCCGCATGTTTGGCTTTTTCGTCAAGTAGTGTTTGCTCGCTTCTTGAGGAGTCGTCGGCCTCGATTTTAGTAAATACAACATGAATATACCATGTGTATGTTGTTCACTTGTAATCGGCAGCGTGCAACATCACCTGTTTGACTTATGTGTGTGTGCCTTGTCGATATTGTGTGCTTTTATTCATGCATCAGTTCGGTGGGAATTCATATTTTAAATTAGTATGCGACAACGTGTGATGTTATTTGTAGTTACGCAAATATTAATGTGAAATACGCGCACTTCACGTATTAAATTTGAGGAGTGAGTAGGTTTTTATATCGTAAAAAAAATTGGTATGGGAACGTGATCAGTATCTGATACACATACTCCCCTTAGCGTATCGTTACCTACTAATGAAAGACCTTATATACAAATATAAAAAGAAGAAAGTAAGTAAGCCCGCTACCGTACCTATATTTCGGCGCGCGGAACAATTCGGTTGTATGAGAGCCACATCTTAGCGTAGCCGGAACTGAATTTTATCCTGAAAGCCTATCCTGTGTCACGTATAGTTAAATGTGCTTGTACTTAGTTTCATCGAATTCGGATGATCGGTTTAAGAGTTATGGAGGAACATATACAGAAAATATTTCTAAAAATCGTCAATTTAATTTTAGTATCATACATAGAGTCTACAAACGCATTATCTCATAAAACAAAGTAACTTACTCCATGACCTACACTTACAGATTTAATATTAGTATCTATTATTATCAGACATTGACAAACATTCAAAATTATATTTTTATCCCTTTCGCTATAGAGACCATGGGTCCCATCTGTGAGGAGGGCAAAATTCTTGTGCACGATTTAGGATCACGACTCTGCAGATCCTCGGGTGACTGCCGGGCCCGGGCGTACCTGCTGCAACGAATCAGCTTGGCGGTGCAGCGAGGTAACGCCGCTAGTGTCATGGGAACTTTCCCCTCGTCGGCCTCTTTGGATGAAATTTTTTATCTAGCAAACTGAGGCCGTTGAGGGAATTGCTCTATGACTCTGGCGGTAGGTCAACCCGGATCGTGGTAGTCTCTCGTGTGGCTAATTATTTTTAAAGTTTGTTTATTTTGTTTTAGTTTAGGTAATTTTAATTTGATAGGTAGTTTTAGTTTCTATTTTAATTTAATTACAGTTTTTTTGTATCTATTAATTAATTGATTGATGATATTGATGTACTAACTTGTCAACATCGTGATGAAGAGGATTTATCAATAAAAACAGGCTTAAATCTACACTAATATTATAAAGAGGTAAAGTTTGTCAGTTTGGATGTAATGTAGGAGGTAATCTCCCAAAATACTCATACAATTTTAAAAAAATCTTTGACCAATATTTAGAATGGACCTTCAGGATGGATATAGGCTATGCGAGCGAAGCAGCGGGCTAAATCTAGTAAAGAATAAAAATATAACCCTAACAGTAACCTATCGCTTAGATTTTCTTTAGTTAGGAATCAGGTAGGTAATGTTTTTAATTTTTTTGAAATAAGGAAAATAAATTATTTTGTCCACCTCAGAGGGTATTTCACCGTTTGAGGCTGACCGTGATTCGAATTCGTGTTCGAATTACACGTAAAACTGTTCGTCTCTTCCCTACTTACCTGACTAGGTGGTAGGGTTTAACCCGCCCTGGTTGATACCACCACACTTAATGAAAGGTCGGTTGAAGCGGCTATATAAATAGTTCGTGTTTTCCATCCAGTCCAGTGTAGCCGGCACGACCAAAGGGAAGCACCGACATGGCGCCCAGTTCACCAAGGTGTGAAACAACTGCATTTATGGTGGGAAGAGAGATAGACAGACTGACTTACGACCACCACCGTAAACTCCAGCGTTCACCATGTTTGGTACGGATCCCTAAAAACACATGGAAATTCTACCGCTTCAACTCCACTTACAGCCTTACTGCCTTTTAACATATTTTACGTTATTCTACGTTTCTTTACGTTATTTTACGTTTCTTTACGTTATTTTACGTTTCTTTACGCTTAATTACGATGCTCATTACAGTTTGCGCGCGCGGAACAATACTTACTCGCGTCGCGCACGTCCACTTTCCTCGCGCCTAATTAAGCTAAACATGGCTTCCTTCACTTGCTAATTAGCTATGTGTGTGCTGGCCGCGTCCATTACATGCCGCACTAGCTATTTAATAGCGAAGAATCTGAACCGATACATTTTTTTTTTTTTTATGGAAACTGACACGGTTGGCTACATCACCTACAACATCCGTGATGTCAGCCCATAACACCGGATGAACTTGGTGCCACGTCAGCCTTCCCTTCGGTCGTGCCGGCTACACTGAACTGGACGGAAAACACAAACTTTTTACATAGCCGTTTCGACCGACCTTTCATTCAGTGCGGTGGTACCAACCCGGGCGGGTTAAACCCTACCACCTAGTAATATAAGAAGGGAGTCATATCCCTTAGTCGCCTTTTACGACATACACGGATACATAGTTTGTAGAAGTTTTTTTATTTTAGTTAATTAATTACCGTGTGGGGGCGGTACTTAAGAATAATAGCCCTACTGAATCTCTCCCCGTTCATGTGTAAAAGGAGACAAAGAGATAAAGACAAGATGCCGTGATAAAGGGCGACAGGTTAGCCACCTCTCAACTTGGCACGGTCCTAACACCGAGTCGTGGAGCGGGTGGGTCTTCGTGCCTTGCCTACATGCTGCTTGATAGTTGTCTTGTGCGAATAATTTGCGAAACGTGTTGGTCGGTGTTGTGCTTTAATTACCCAGAGTACTTGCAGCACAACACCGATTACTCTGCTTACCCCGATTGTCGGAATAAAGCGTGTGGTATGTACTTATGTATGTATGTACTAAATCCTAAAAGGAAAACAGTTAAACTGGCTTGTTATACACTGAAAACATTTATTGACATAACTTTTGCCCGCGCTTTGCTAGCGGAAAATTCGTATTTCAAAAGACGAAAGTTAGTACCTAACTAAGGGCGAGGCCAAAGGCCGAACCGGGTTCAGGTAAACAATAAACCTTCTCGAAGTATTCCATCTATCACATACCTATTCGTTAGTATGCAGTCTTACCTAGTCATCCCTGAGCGAGAGAGAGAGAGAGAGAGAGAATTCGAAATCGTAACATGCGGCCGCTGCTTTAGCAAAACCGCTAACCAAATTCGGATACGTTCCATTTCTGTACGACAACACTCCGCTCGATACTTAATTAGTTTAATTACATTTAATTACAATCAGCTAAGTTTCTATTTTCCCATATGACGCCGCGTGGGTTGTATGCCTTTTGAGGCATCGGTTATACAATAGGCGAACAATGCGGTGATCAAGTGAACGGAGTACTAATGAGCGAGCATGCTCCATTTCGAAATTAGAAATGTTAGTGAAAATTTAAAATGGGGATAGAAATAGAAAAACGGGCAAGTGCGAGTCGAACTCGCGCACTGAGGGTTCCGTATCGCCATGTCATGGTCAGTGCCACTCACGCCATCTACGGCGTGTATTATGAAATTCTTCATATTAGTTCAAATTCATGATTAGTTAAAATGCTTCATACTGTTGGTAGATGGCGTGCATTTTAGTTTATTCTACGGGGACCCCTGTGAATTTTTTACTTTTTCTTCGTAGTGTATATTATAGTTTATCATAGTTATTTTCAATATATTATATTTTACATTCCTACACTCAAGTATTTTGCTACTACCTACTAATATCTCACAACATACGACTCTCAAACATCCAAAGGTTGACTGGGAGAAATCCCTGTAAGGGATAAGGCCTCCTTTGCCCCTCATGTAAATTACTTATCGCTTGTTACTGTTAAATGTTTTGGAGCAATAAAGTATTTCTATCTATCTATCTAACTTAAGGAATAGAATAAAAAGCCAAATATGTGAAAGTTCAAACTTTTTGAATCAGCGCGATTGATGATACCTCATTTGAATTAATGCAAAATTCTTGTAACTCTTATTCGTGATAATTATAAGAAAGTTCAATAAAACTGTACATAATTCATCATGAATGAAAAGCCGCCGATTGGATAGTAAAATATTTATGGCTGCTGTGCTATTTAGTTTTGTAATATGTGTTTAAGTATAAATTGTTTATAGTTTATAGTTGTTGTTTATTGATCATGCATATGGCAGTAAGACTGCCACTCGAGCTTGTCACAATTTATCAATTTCCTCCCAAGAACAGCCTGGGGTTTTTCAAAAGGGGCGTGAAAATGCTCCTGTCCTAAACTATCTTAGTCGTATTTAAATTGGTCTTTAGAATCTCAACATTATACCAGACAGGTAAAACGTAGGTTACGATTAGGTATTTGAAAAAACTATTATAAAAAAATATTTTCAGCACAACACCGACTATTCCGATTACCCCGATTGTCGGGATACAGCGTGTGGTATGTATGTAGGAATGTAAGTATGTAAAAAAACAAAATACAGGAAATACCCACAAATAAAAATATAAAATCTAATAACTAATTTAAATTTAATATTTTGTTAAGACCCTTATCACCTGAAATTGCTCAATATGAAAGGTACTTATTGAAATCAATGTGAATATTGTTTGTTTTTAGGGTTCCATATCCATCGCATGGGACCCTATTACTAAGCCTACGCCGTCTATCTGTCTGTCTGTCTGACTGCCCAAGGGCTGTATCTATTGAGCTGTAATAGGTAGCCCGTTGAAATTTTATGTGTTATTTATTATGGCCGATATAACAACAAATAATAAAAATAAGAAAAAGTAAAAAAATCACGGGGTCCCCATACAAGAAACTAAAAAGTGTATGCGCGCCATCTACCGAAAAGAGTATGAAGCATTTGAACCAATACATAGATGGCGTGAGTGGCGCTGACCATGACATGGCGATACGGAACCCTCGGTGCGCGAGTTCGACTCGCACTTGGCCGGTTTTTTTTTCGTCATTGTAACAATATGATTTTTAAAATGCTCGTACTTCTAGCGAAGCCAATACCGTTTCCTCAAAACTAGTTTCGTAGATGCGTCTAGTTTTTCCTCGGTTGCCTTATCTCAATCTCAACATTTCGCTTCAAATAGCTACTAGTGTCTTTGTTCTAAAGGCCGTCAACATTACCTTGTAAAGTCCAACATTACAATCTCCAGAAAACTGTACGAGAATTTCACTTGGAGGCGCGATAAGTGAAAACGGAAGCGGTCTTTGTTCTTGTACGTTTTATTTTAACTAGTTAAAGATTTATAATTCGCTCGTTTTGGCCTCACTTATGTACACGACGATAATTCTTAGATGGCAGTAAGCTTGATAATGATTTTTCGGTAGATCTTGGTTTTTTTATACGATTTGAGACACAGGCATCGGTCCTTCCATTAATAAAATTAAATGCTAACGGTGCCCATGGACATTCCGATTGCGAGGGTTGCGAAGGTCGAGTCGGCCTGACTTGATAGGTGTCTATTAACGCCCCTTTTGAAGGACACGACTTCAAGTTTTGGTGGAATATCTGGCCACGCACAAATTCATGAGAATCCAGTTTCCATTTTTAGGTTCCACACCTAACCTAACCTAGCCTAACCGTTCGACAGAATCAATCACATCGTTTTCATTCGCAAGCTGACAGATATCAGCTATCACTGAAAACTTCTTAGATGGTTTAAGTCTTACGTACACAATCATTCATACATGGTGAAAATTGGAGCGATTAGTTACGTGATTATTAAAAGCAAATACGGGGTTCCCTAAGGATGTCTTTTGGATCCCTTAACGAATATTGGTAAGTCAATAATAATCACATTGAGTACTCCGGAGAATTTCATTTTCCTGTAGGGTGGAATTTCATTGTGTCGTACATTTCCAATTATAAAGTTTCAAAGCAATTTCATGAAAAATCCAATCTAATATCAGCAAGTTTTTCTTTACAGTTAATTAAAATCAATTATAAGAAATAAATCGTACAATAAAGAAGATAAAAAAGAAGACAAACCATCAACAATAAATTGAAGGGGTGTAGTTTATCAGGTGAGATCTAATAGAACAAACTTGAAACTCGTGTTTTGAGCCATTTCTCGTACCTCGGTTCGGTGTCGACGGAGAACAATAGTCATTCGCTGCAGCCTAGCCGATTTCTCTTGACAATCCCAGCATATACGTCAACATAGCAGTCTGTACTCTAAAGTTGTAGAAGGACACGTCATTATAAAGTGTATGTGTGTCATTTCACTAGAAAACAAAAGAATCGTGGATTTTGGAGAATTAACGGAATAGGTTCACGATACTTTTATATACGAGGTGATTATGATTGTTACGAGTTTTATGCTTTGTATTTGATAGCGTGATTTCGTGTAATTTTAAAAGCTCATTGTGTTATGATTTATCGCTTGTAGTGTAGTAATTTTAGGAACCCTAGCATCTCGAGTGGCACGTGGTCTCGCTTCTCTATTGTGAAATTTAGTTTTAATCCAGCTTTCTTTCTCATAAATTGAGGTTTATAAATAAATGTTGTCGTGAGCATGATTTGCTCCAATGGCTCCATGGTTTGAATGTCATAATAAGCAATGTTCGTACCGATTTGTATTGATTGCACCGACCGATTTAATTGCACCTTGACGGTATCTATGATGATAATTGATCGTGTAGTTATCCATGTCAAATCACTATAAATATTTTAATTTCAAATAATGTTGTCATAGGACAATATTTAGGTGACAAAAAAAATACTAACTTGCCTATAAAATGTATACTATCTTGCTAATTAAATAAAATTTAATATTAAAATTCAACTAAATAAACCTAATACATAAACTTTAAAAAGCGGTCAAGTGCAAGTCGAACTTGCGTGGAAAAGGTTCCGTACCGTTCCGTTTTCCGTGATATGATAACTTTAAAACTGAGATTCTCGTTTCAAATCACCAATCAATTCAAAACATCAATTTATCACCAAATTTCATTTATTTTGTCCAGTAGATGCGGAGAAAATAGGCTGTGGCAGACGGACAGATTGAGAGACACGAGAGTGATCCTATAAGGGTTCAGTTTTATCCTCTTTTGAGGTACGGGACCCTAAAACTCTATTAACTCAAATTTTCAGAGGCGTCACAGCAGGAATACATTCCCTCTTTGAATTTCTAGACCAATGCGTTGGATGAAAAAAAAACTCGATCTGCAGTCGCCAGTTTTTTTTTCAAACGCAACTTGTCCCAGGACTTTGGCAAACTGCTTAAATGAAAGTTTACTCTTAAAAAAATACATAATAACAATAAATTGACTGATTATATTTTTTTTACTACACAGGACATTAAAATCTTATTTTCAAGTATAAAGTCATTTAGGTATATCTACAATTTACAACACTGACTGCATCACTTTTGCTTTCTGGTAGAGCTTCCATTAAATTCCGTTTCTTTATCCAATCAATCAAATGGCATTGTTTGGTATCAATAAACCTTTCACTGCAAGACGTATATCCGTCCAATGCATTAGGGTGAAAGCCTATCATCCTCCGTTTGCTTTTGATGGATGAATCGATCCTGACTTCTTTAAGCCTTTTATACAAATAGTTCTCGTTCGATGATACCACCATGATCGTTAATGTAGATGGTTAATTCTGCAATTCAAGCTTCTTTCAGTTACATTCAATTCAAGCATCAAGTGCGTAGTGCCCTTATCCTGCGAGCATGCATGAAAAACGCTAATGAGAGCAATGACGTATCATGTATTTCTTTGAATGAGAGTGAAAGAGTCGGCTTCGCAGAGTTGTGTCAGGATCGTGGCACGTGGAGATCCGTTGTGTTTGCTCTGCCTACCCCACTGGGAAAGAGGCGTGACGCTATGTATGCATGTATGCATGTTCCTCTCGTTCATAACTTCAGCATATCATAAATCTTATAAATTGTTTTAATATACTGATTTGGAAATATGATTGAAGACTATTCACATAAAATCTGACAAGCATCGAGGTCAAACGTCAACAACCTAAGAATACATGATTATGATAAAAAGAATAAATAAACATGATTACAAGGCAAACATTAAATATTGATCAAGGTGGAACCATTCAATCAAAGTAAAATCAATACTTTCAAGTAAGTACTTAATGTACGCAATGAATTATAGAGGCAAAACTAATATTATAAGTGCGCCGCTGCCGTAGCGATGAATTCGATCGATTCAGAACCTCGCCTGACACAGTTCGGCCGAGTTTAATTTCCTGTGTATTTGCGTTTAATAAATTCCTTAATAAAGTGGATGCGTTTAAGCGTGGTGTAGCCAGTCGCATTTGGCTTATAATTTACTACTAACGGCCGATTTTACCACTTTCGGCTGAGATTTTACAACCTTCGGCTGCAGTGTAGTCAAATCAATCAAACCTATACTGGTTTTCATTTAAAAAAGCGGTCAAGTACGAGTCGAACTCGCGTGGAGAGGGTTCCGTACCGTTTCCGTGAGAACTTTAAGACTTTGGTTTTTTTTTAAGGTTTCCTGTAAACTATAAGAGAAGCCCGATATTTTTTTTTTTAGAGGGGGAAATGGTCGATTTTCGTATATTTTCTTTAATATCTTTGAAGCTATGCATTTTAAAATTTAAATAAAAATATGTTAGTATATCTTATAACGAGCCCTTTCCATCGATATGTCACATGATGCATTTGAAAAACACTTTTTTTTAACTTTCTAGTTTGTCCCCCAAATTAGAAATTCGTTCACTTGTTTACGCTATACTACGGTCATCAAACTCTATGTATGTATACATAGATTTCAATTTCGTTCAATAGATTCGGAGAAAATAAGCTGTGACAGACGGACAGACAGGCAGACACGAGAGATAAGCGTTCCGTTCTTTCCTTTTTTGACGTACGGAACCATACAAAGTACAGTTAAGGCCGAGGTATAACCATATCTGGAGGATCGTCAACAAATTAAGTCATAAACCCAAATTCTGAAGTTAACAGCCTGTGTTGTGAGACGTCGTCGCCACAAACCGTTGAATTCATAATTAATTTGACACCGAACTCTTGATTGTCGAGTCTGACGCGTGTTCGGCTTCCGTGTGCCGGCCGGGTATACCTACATCGTCTCCATTTGGCGTAGGTGTGGAATGTTGACCGGAGCTGGTACCTTTCATATAATTAACTTCATTTACTTTCACATATTCTAGCTTTATAATCGTCATAATTGTTTTTATGTTTCCACCTTTTAGATTAATTTTGAAGACAACATGGTGGAATAAGATGGTGGATGATATTTTAGGTAATATGCTCTTCGCTGTTATGAGAGAAGGAAAGAATAGAAGACAACATTCCACCACCTCCGGTTAAGTCTCGTCTAACAGTTTCTGTCGGCTAAAGTGACAATTATCATACAGTTGACTGGAGTTAACATTTTAGGCGAAAATGATAAAATCGGGCCTCTCTCGATCGAGCGAGACCTCGGTAGTATTATTAAGGTATTCTATGCCTCGGTGCCCGACACCATGGACATAGAATACTTATAATACTGGCCATGGATACTCTTTAAAGAGGCATTCACCAAGGGTATTGTGTGGGGCCGGTACTTAATAAGAATAACCCCACTGCATCTCTCCCCGTGCGTGTCGTAAAAGGCGATTACGGGATAAAGACAAGATGATGTGAATAAGGGCGTTAGGCTAACCACCTCCTCATCTTGGCACGGTGTTTCCACCGAGTCATGCAGCAGGTGGGCCTTCATGCCTTACTTGCTGCCTGATCTGAGTTATCATGTCCGAATACTTTGCTAAACGCGGTGGCCGGTGTTGTGCTGTAATTTACCAGAATACTTGTAGCATAACACCGATTACTCTGCTTGCCCCGATTGTCGGGATACGGCGTGTGGTGTGTGTGTGTCACCAAGGATTTCGACAATGAAAGCTGATGAAAAGAAACCTTCTATGTCTGAAATTTGTTAGTTTCTCATCGCAGTAACAATTATCAAACATCAAACTGTGAGGTCGTCACGCCTTTATCGCACCGTGAAACAAGAGGAGGCTACAAAACTAACTCTTTTTATCTGCGCTCGCGTTTCCGACTCTAAGGGCCAGTACTTCAATATCTACTCCAAAGCATTTTCGAAGAAATAACGTACATTTTTAAGGTGAGTTTACTTTAGCGTGAGGAAGCGACTAGACAACTTTATAATTTATTCAGACTACACACACATATTATTATCGCATAGCTACTTATTATAAGAACGGAAAGCATGAACAATTTTGTAGGTGATCTAAAACAATAGAGCAACTCGTGTGAAATGCACTATTTTGGGCAATAATCAAATGCAGACATAACTATGCTGACTGACAACTAACTAGGCTGACAACCCTAGCAGTTATTGAATTTAAAATTATTGTCCTGCTCCTCAAGTCGGTCATCAATAAACCTAAGTAAAGCTTAGATAAGTGAAGCCTAAGTTAAGTGACCACTGACTGAGCGAGCTTCGGACGAGGAAGTGTGCGATGTCCGGAACGGTTACGCGCTGGTTAGCGCTCCGAACAGCGCAGTCGCAGCGCAGGGGAGACGAGATGACACCGGATACGGGCTCGGCATCGCTTTTGGAAGGTCGAAATGAGGGCAGGGAATGCTGGCGCTGTCAAAGTATCGCTTTCTACTTCATTGTCGCACTTGATGATAATGTATTCATTTTGCCATTGTTGTGTGTAAATTAAAATAAGATTATATAAACAAAATACGGAAGTCAGTTTTTTGCTACACCATAATGTGAAAGCAAGTGTGTTCTTTGTCTTATGACCAACTCAAACTAGTCAATAAAAAAGAATAAGAAGAAAAACGTGGTTCCATTTACTTAGGTTTTATAGAAAAAATCTGTTGTCTCCTATTGTTACTTTACGACGATTGGCTTAAAATTACTACTATGTGTTATGTTTATTTAATTTTATTCAAGAAGATGAACAACGCGAATTTCACAAAAGGACATCATGCAAATGCAAATGCAATGCATAGTTGGTCTTGTGTTTTCTTCGATTTTCTTATATTTAATTTGTGGGATGCGATGCTGGGTAATACAACACCCAATGTATTATTAAGTATTTTTTTGTAACTGAATTCTACGTGTTGGCGTCTCCAAATAAATAAATAAATAAACTGCCGTACCACCCAATTCGAAATCTGAAAAGCGCTAAACGACTAAACATGCACCTGATCTTGGAGGCGAAGCTTCGAGTGGCGACCGAGGTTCAGAACTGGAGGTGCTTCTACTACAATCAACATACCAATTTGTGCTGGAGTTATTTACAATGGACTTATAATTTAGTGGAGTGGCTCGTGTGCTACAAATCAAACACGGATGGGTCTTGAGAGAGCGGCAGCGGCCGGACGGGTCAGTGGTCGGAAGTGTCGATGAGTCTGCTTTTTATTTCGTTTTGGAATCAATGAAATGAAAACCACTAAACAGCCAGCCTTGGGGAAATCGTCAGATCGAAAACTTCCTTCCTTCGGTGTATTAGCCTGGACATTTCCACAGGTACTGCGGCTAGCATGCTGTTCCCGATTTAGTCGAGAACGCATTCCTGCTTTTGTTTGCTTGGGTATGTAAGTTTTTCGCGAAAAGCCAAGATTTTAATCGATGATGATTTTTTATGATGTCCTTTTGTGAAATTATTGAAACTTGAACTTGAAATTAGACTAAATAAGGTATTTTTGAGTTTATTGCGTACGAACATTCATGTGTTATAGTACAGAACATTCAACGCATCATATAAAATGTAGGCAGTGATGGTTGAACAATATGGTTGATGTATAAACAATACTATTAATTCTAAATGAGGGAAAAAATATCTAGAATAATACGAGTCTCTATAGTACATTTTCCAAATGAGAGACCACAACAAAATACGAGTAATTATTCAAAATGAAAATGCAGTCACATCGACATATTAAACCACTAGCCCTTCGTGCGCTCGCAGCTGGTGGTAAAACAACATTAGTTGTGGATAAATGGGAGTCGATGAAAAATGTTATTTATTCTTTTGAGTCGCACTCGAGCAATAGCCCCTTGTGTGGTTCCTCCTTGCACTCTTCCAACTTGGTCAGACATCTTACGCGGTATTTTAGACGTTGTTAAGAATGTCCGTACAATTCGGATATGTTCAACAGTAAAGTTTCTTCTTATCCGTGAAATTGAAAGCAGAGCAGTTTAACTATTTATGTAACAAATGAAAGCATTTGATAGACAAATATAATTTCAACTGCTACCTACGACTTACCTACACTGTAAAACCACGAAGCTGATTTTCAACAGATGCCTCTCAAATAAAATGCAATATAAAGTTAGAGAGATGGTGATAAAAAGGTAGATAAGATAAGAAATATGTAAAGAAGGTAAGACAGAAAGAAAGAAGGAAATAATGAAATAGAGAAAATAAATGAAGAAAGAAAAAGTATTGAGTGAAACAACTCGCCATTGAAATGTATGACGCGTTATTCGTAATCTCAATTCACTCCACTCTGAACCCCGTATAGATGTTTGCATATCAAAAATAGAAGAAAAGACAGAAATAAATATAACAGATGTATTAAACTTCCCAAACGTAAACAGCAAGGAACGACAGAGCATGACGTGACACTGCACCATTAGAGCAACAGGTGCGGAGTGTGAACCGCATTCCGGTCGCGTCAGCTGCCGGCATCTTCCGGACGATAGTGTAGACAACGGTGGCTAAATCGCACTGCAAACATAGACTCACGCAGTTATATGAAAGACTTCTTAATAAAAGAATTATATAAAATACTAGCCGCGGCTTCGCGCGCCTGAAATTCGAAAGGGACAAAGTAAGTCACATTTTTACGGATTAGTAGATGAGTACTCATACTCTCACAATTAGAGTCACTGCTGAGTCACAACATAAATCTGGAAGCGGAAGACAGACAGACAGCTACCACATCTCTAAATTTTCTTAAGTTTCTAAGCGAAATTTTACTTACTACTAAATCGTGTCGCCCTTCCTTTTTTATTACATTTGTATTATTATATTATGTATTTATTAAGACCTCAGCATGCATATTTGTCTAAATTTATTAAGCTCACTAAACATATTCTGTACGGAATTTTAGATTTTGGGTTTTTAGATGACATTCGAAATGCGAAATAATTTTTTGAATATTTTCTGTCTATGCCAACGTTAATTCGTGAACATCACTCTACCCCTGATTAACTTCAGTTCCATCGAGGAATACATTGTTGTATCTAGGTTATGTCCGCCGCTTTGAAGTTATATGTTTTACCCTATTCTCCTTCTTCTAAAATCTCACGTTGATGAGTCACTTGGAGATGGTGCAGTCAAAACGAACACATACAAATTACAACATGTGAAGGTTATTAGATAAAATAACAGTAGAAATTATTCATTATATTATCACCAACCAATTTATGAAATCCTTAGTACCAAAGACTAAAGACAGAGGGCGTTCGCAAGTAGGCTATAAACTCGCCACTATCGAGATTTCATTATAGATTGTACGGCAGGTGATGGCGTTCAGAAAGAAATAAAAGCCTTTCAAATTGCACGCTTTACAGCTTGCGGTTGAATCTGTGCAATCAGAAGATAGAGTTACATGCGATTATCTTAGCTTATTGTAAGTTTGTCGTTCGTTGATGCAATTTAAACGATTATCTACCTACACGACTTTGGCGCACAAGACATTTTTTAACCTCCGACGCAAAAGGATAAGTAAGTAAGTAAGTATAAGGCGACTAAGGGATAAGGACAAGATGCCGTGCATAAGTGCGACAGGCTAGCCACCTCTCACCTTGGCGCGGTCTTTCCACCTAGTCATGCAGCAGGTGGGCCTTCTTGCCTTACTTGCTGCCTGATAGTTATCTTGTCCGAATACTTTGCTAAACGTGGTGGTCGGTCTTGTGCTGTAATTTCCCAGAGTACTTGCAGCACAACACCTATTACTCTGCTTACCCCGATTGTCGGGATACGGCGTGTGGTGTGTGTTATATATAAGTTTGACGCCTCCGTCTCTCTGTCTGTGTCTATCTGTGGAATCGTAGCTACCAAACGGACGGGCCCATTTGGATACGGTTTTCTTTATTAGAAAGCTGGCTTTACCGGGATGGTTCTTAGCTATGTGTGATGAAAATCAGGATCAGCCGATTCGAAGATCATCGGCACTTTTTCTAATTTAATAAAATTACTATTACTATTTATTTACTACCCTATTACTAAGCTTATGCCGCCGTCTCTGTCTCTGTCTGTCTGCCTGTCCGTCTGTCCCAGGGCTGTATCTTTTGAACCGTAATAGGTAGCCCGTAGAAATTTTCATAGAATATGTGTTATTATGGCCGATATAACAACAAATAATAAAGTTAAGAAAAAGTAAAAAAATTCCCGGGCTCCCCATACAAGAAAAAAGTGTATGCGCGCCATCTACCGCAAAGAGTATGAAGCATTTTAACTAATACATAGATGGCGTGAGTGGCGCTGACCATGACATGGCGATACGGAACCCTCGGTGCGCGAGTTCGCCTCGCACTTGGTCGTTTTTTTTTTATTTAATTTTAACACATAAATTATTCCCCACAACCAATGGAAGTCCAGACGAATTGAATATATTCGCGTAGTATATCGCGAAGGAATTATGTTATAATTTCAACGCAGAAGGAAGAGTTAGGAGGTACAAAATGCACCAAGCAAGTTCATTGCTAATTCATACCTCGTACAATGCGATACGAGCCTCAATTAGTGCGTGCATACTAGCGAACCGACCGACGAAGTTGCGTGTTGGTAGTCGGTGCTACGCACGCGCTCACTTCGCCGAGATGTGGAGGTTAGATTAGTGTGTGACTGGGAAACCGATCAACACGTTCGTATCGTGTATGTGTTGTTGTTGACTCGTAATAGTTGTTACTTAAATGAAATATTTAATTTTAATACTTGCTTGCTGTAAACTGCGAATGTGTTATTTTGAATTAAAATAAAAACAATATTTTTTTTTTAAACATATTTTACCAACTATCAGGTGGTAGAATTTAAACCATACGGATTGTTACCACCGCACTGAATGAAAGGTCGGTCGAAACAACTGTGTAAATAGTGTTTTCGTTCAGTTCAGAATAGCCGTCACGACCAAAATAAAACACTGACATGGCACCCAGTTCACCAAGGTGTTATGGGCTGGCATCACGAATGTTGGTGATGTAGCCAACCATGTCAGTTTAAAAAAAAATCTTTAATTCAACTTGACATAGGCTCACACCCGTTAATATTAACATCTTGGTGAACTAGGTGCCATGTCAGTGCTTCCCTTTGGTCGTACAGTAATACTGTTGGTGAAAGGTACGTTATGTTTAATTACCACCTATAATTACTATTTAAGGCTGTGCATGACGCTAGAAAATTGCGCGAAAGAGCGATAGGAAATCAGAGAGAGAAAGAAAGGGATGGACGTAGGTACTCGATAATTTCATCGCAATTCTACATTTGTTATTTTTTCGGGGTATTGAACAAAAAAAAAAGTCAAATTGTAACAATAATCACGGAATACATTATAAGCACAATGTAAATGTAATATGTATTTCAGGGTTTTGTAACTATTTAGTAATCTGTGGTTTTCTTTCGTAGACAAATTCGTAGAGATAACAAAAATCCGAACGAATAAGTATACCTATGTTCGCGATTTTTTTTTCATTAAGTTGTTATTTAAAAAAAATCCTAAATACTTACATACACACATACCACACGCAGTGTCCTGACAATCGGGGTAAGCAGAGTAATAGGTGTTGTGCTGCAAGCACTCTTGTAAATCATAAATCTAGTGAAAATATGCCTGAAATTTTATATTCATGAATTGTTCAGGATAAGACTTTCTGAGAAATTAAAAACCATACAACAAACCCATAATGCCATCTAGCGCCATTCCCAGCCTTAATTTACGTTACTTTATGATGTAGGTAGCCTTTTCATTGACTTCACCGTGTCGGCATCAGTCGTTTCTGCGTTAGATGAAGTGATCAAGACAGTCGTTATGCGTTTGACTCCGACAAATAGCTTAGCATTTGTTAGGCGTCTCTTATTTTGACATACCCGTCGATAGCTGATTTGAATCTAATGGTTATGTTAATGGGAACATTTTTACATGTCGTTGTAGATATAGTTACTCCGTAAATTTGCAAGTTTATTAGGATTATCCGTTTAATTCAATACGTTAAGATGTTAAGTGCTTCTGAGTTTTGGATGTTAATAACGATAGAGTGAAGACATTTATAACTTCACACTTTACCTACCTTGTTATAATTTTAAATGTTTAACCGACTTCAAAAAAGGAGGAGGTTCTATGTTCGGCTGTATGTATTTTTTTTATGTATGTTCAGCAATATCTTCCCGAATTGTGAACCGATTTCGATGATTCTTTTTGTGTTCGGTTCAGTCTAGCTCCAAGGTGGTCTCATTTTTTTTTGGTCAAGATCGTATTGGAAAGCGAGGCGAGGCCGAAGGCCGAGCGATTCCGCCGAGTACATTAATAGCAAATAAAAATTACTAAAAAAACTGTGAAATAAAAAACTATTTAAAAAAATATAAAAACCGCCTTCAAAAATGTATGAAATAAAAAAATAAAAATCGAACCCTAGAGTTGAAGGCGGTGGTGCTAAAGCAAGCAAAAATAACCGACCGCCTTCAAAACTCTAGGGTTCGGTTTTTATTTTTTTATTTCATACATTTTTGAAGGCGGTTTTTTTTTTAATAGTTTTTTTAAATTTCAATTGTGTCGTCGTATATGGCTCCTATGTAGTATTTTAGAAAATTTACCAATCTTAGAAAATATTACATCTCATATTATTTCTTTATTCAATGCAACAAGCGTTTAGCAGACACATTTTGCCTTTGCACTGTTTGCCTTTACTATGTTTCAATGTGTTCCACAAGGAAGCGTAGTGGGGACCATGTTATATGTATACTTTCTGTTTCTCTTTTTTTATCTATGTACTACATGTCTCTGTTTTTTTTTTCTCCTTAATAAATAAAATAAAATTATAGAAATAATTTTCGGGTATGAAATTAAATTATATTTTTTTACGCACAAGTTTTTATTTATTTTATTTTATTTCATACAACAGGTTAAAACAGCACAAATAAGACAATACAACAGGTTAAAACAGCACAACTAATACACAAGAAATAATAATAGCTATTATTTAAGCCCTATAAATGAAGTTCTCAGGGCTCAAGTAGTCTACCCGTAGTATGCTAACTATGTAATACTTAGTACACAGGTAACTCTAGGGCTAATGTCGTTGACGATTCGCTGAACCTGTGATTTATTAGGTTTACCGTATTTTATAAAATAATTTCTACCTCCGCGCCGCGCAATAAATAAACACCGTCTTGACAGTTGACAAGCGAACCGAATCTTGATTGATGCTCACTTCTCGGAGAATTTTTTATAACCTTGGTTGAAGTAATTGCGTACTATTCGGTAATAAAAATAACATTATTTTCTAATTAAATTGTAATAACCAAAATATGAAACATTTTTTACGCTACCTATATTAAACGTTTCTACAATAATGTCTGTTGTGCTGGATTCCTAAAATTCGTATCTTTGTTAACCTTCACCTTTCTTTCTATAGTTATTCCAAAATATTTGTAGCTTACAATCAAAGGTTTGCTTTTATTGATAATTTCGACCGCACCATACTGATCATCAAACACTATAGAGTTATGTTATACAACCTGCAAACTATTCGGAAATATAAAAGCATGATTTTATTTAGCAGAAACGACATGTAAATCTGTTAAGTTTGTCTCTAGTTTCAAATAAACACGCGAATATACGACAGGCGTTTAATTTTGTAGATAAAATAATATTATTTTCAAGATTTTCTAATTAAATTCCCAATACTTTGGTTAAGTTAATATACTTCTTAAAATGGTCCCTTAAACCGTCACGATCGGGGGTAAAGGTCCTTTATTACCGTGCATCGAGGCTTTGTTAATCGGCCATTAATTAGGGAGATAATTGTGTCATTTTGACGTATTTACGAGAAGATAACATCTGCTATATGCCGGACCACCCCGCGTGTTGTCTCGCCGGCCGATGTGGAAATTAAGTTGAATATTTAAAGTAAAATATACATACAAAATATATATTTTTGTGCTCCAAATATATTTTACAGAAACAAGCACCATATAAAAAAACGTAATCCGGTATGGTTGGCTAAGGCAACATGCTCCGACCAGCCAATAAATATCACCTCCAGAGTAGGTGCCATACCGGAGACTTCCCTTTGGATTGCTGGCTATACTGGAATTTACATCACGCAAAAGAAACGAGGCCGTCTTAATTTTTAATTAGTTCCCCAAAATTGATCCCCAAAATCGAAATTAGCTATACGTCCGTGATTGGGTCATCAAACTCCGTACCAAATTTAAACTTTTTTCGTCCAGTAGTTTCGGAGAAAATAAGCTGTGAAAGACGGACAGACAGACAGACAGACAGGCAGACACAAGAGTGATCCTATAAGGGTTCCGTGTTTTCCTCTTTGGAAGTACTAAATTATTAAATAGTATTTTATACATAAAATCAGTGAATATTATTGACATTATTATATGCAAATTTTACACGTTCCTTTTTCCTTACAAGTTCCTTACTTAGCGTCACTCACTCCTGCATGATTTTATTAAAATAATAAAACCCTAAGTAGTCGCAAAGGAGCCGATAAAGGTAATCCGAAGCTCGGGCGTGCTCGGGCGAGCGGAGAGAAACGAAAAATAACAAAAAAAAACTTAATATTTCGTGTCCACTGAGTTCGCTTGCGTGAGCAGCTCGGTGTAGGGTTATCGACGACTTAATCGTAGTTAGGGCTGTCAAAAAAACTTACACGTTGTCGACCGACCGATTTCGTATGAATTGATTGAAACGAAAACGATCCCTAATTTTTTTTGTTAAAACGAAGGATATATCAAACCGCATTTTGATTTGAGAAATTATTTCGAAAAAGAATTTTTCAATGTGTTGTAAATTTTCAAGATACCCGGCAAATTAACTTAGGTCTTTTTTCTAATCGTGTATTTCAATATTGAAAAAAATCTTACACTAGTCTCGTTGTCATAACCACATTTTTCGTTGATTAATTTCTTTCAAAAAATGTTTCATGAACTTTGACATAATTTTGGTATGCAGTGTGTGTGGTTATCTAAATTATATGTTAAAACTAATATCTCATGAGTCATGACAAACATGACTTATTAAAACTCTGTTAGTGAGTACTCACTAACAGAGACTATTGTGTATTACTTTTTTTATAAATAAAATATATAACATCGATGCATCCTGTGACAACCCTGCGGTGATCGTTCGTGTGTGCGGAATTAAATGTCGAGTTGGAAATGTTTGAATGTTGCGTTAATTTTTGCGTGAAATTAAAGAAGCCTGTCCGTGCCGGGGGAGGTCTGCATCCGGCGGGTTAGGCAGCAAACACGTCGTCAATGAAGTCGGTTAAAAAGTTTGCTTCTTTTTGTGGTAAACGAGGAAACAATAACTTGTTTTCTTAGTATGTCGACATATTCGTCTATTTGTCATGCGTCATGCTTTTTTACGTACCACACACTTTTAATTTATGCATCTGTGCCTGATTAATAAACACTTTTGATTTTTTTTTTATATTTACATTTTAAATCTTGTGTCAGCATAATTTCTGGGACGTATCTATATAATTTATATTTTTTTATTATTGTCCAGGTTCCGAAATAGAGCTTTGCATTACTTTGTAAAATTCAGACTAGTAAGTCCAGTAGGTATTCATTTTGCCAACAACATGAGGTCCTTAAGTTTAAATAAGTATGTTCGTTATATTGTTATCAAAAATGCGTAAATTAAATATGTTTTTTTTTTCATCTTTACTGTATACCTACCGCAAATACTTAAATTATTAAAATATTAATCATTTAAAAGGCGTTATCTTAATTTCCGAGAACGTGTTATGCGTTCCATTAGTTAATCCCTACTGGGGGCAGATTATGTTGCGTTCTGTCAGGGATATCCAGTCAGTTATCTTAAAAAATCAACACAACAAAAATAAATTTTACATTTGTACAAATTAATTCTCAACACAGGGATGTTTCGTACGGTCATCATTCATCATCAGCATACATACAGAATTAGCAGGCAAATAATTAACTTTTTCAGTACAAGTACATACTCGTATGAAAAGCTCGTCAATACTATTTTGAACTGCGACCCAAACATTCAAAATAGTAGAACTGGCATTAACCTGAAAATGCAGTCATAAATCTTCCTCAATGTTTTGTAATTTTTTTATGTCAGTTCAGATTTGATTACAGGAAATTCCAGTACTAGAACGAGCCTACAAAATTTTCGACATAGGTGTTCGAACTATTGATTGTAGTTTAAAAAAATTACAGGCAAGTTTTTTTTTTTATTCGCGGGGGGGGGGGGGGGGGGGGAGGGTGGATTTGAACCCCAAACCCGTAATGGATGGTCACGGAGTAAGTTACTTTGTTTTATGAGATATTGCGTTTGTAGACTCTATGTATGATACTAAAACTAAATTGAAGATTTTAAGAAATGTTTTCTGTATGTATGTATTTTGTTCCTCCATAACTCTTACAACGATCATCATACGGAACACAGGATAGGCTAAATAAAATTCAGTTCCGGCTACGCTAAGATGTGGCTCTCATACAAACAAAATTGTTTCCCGCGCCGAAATAAAGGTACGGTAGCGAGCTTACTTACTTTCTTCTTTTTAAATACGAATTTCACGCGAGCAAAGCCGCGGGCAAAAGCTATGTTATATAATATCCGTGGCCAAACGCTGTCGCTGTCGTATATAAGGTATTTCAATAGTAGGTAACGATACGCTAATGGGAGTATGTGTATCAGATACTGATCACGTTCCCATACCAATTTTTTTTACGATATAAAAACATACTTATTAAGGTGAAATACGCGCACTTCACGTATTAAATTTGAGGAGTGTGTAGGTTTTTTATATCGTAAAAAAATTTAGATGGGAACGTGTTCAGTTTTTTTTTTTTTTTTATGGAAACTGACACCTTTGGCTACATCACCTACAACGTCCGTGATGTCAGCCCATAACACCGGGTGAACTAGGTGCCTTGTCAGTGCTTCCCCCTTTGATCGTGCCGGCTACACTGAACTGGTCGGAAAACACAAACTATTTACATAGCCGTTTTGGCCGACGTTTCATTCAGTGCGGTGGTACCAGCCCGGGCGGGTTAAACCCTACCACCAAGTAAGATTAGGAGGGAAGGGACCTACAGTTTTACGAGAAATCCGAACCTCGGTCAGCCTCCAACGGTCAGCGGTCACCCATCCAAGTACTGACCGCACCCAGCGTTGCTTAACATTCAATAGCGACAGTTGACTGTCTGCACCACTGAGCTATCGAGGCTGACAAGGATGTATGTGTATCAGTATCTGATACACATACACCCCTTAGCGTATCGTTACCTACTAATGAAAGACCTTATATATGTGAACTATAATGTTATGTTATATATAACTATTCACTAAAACCATTTGGTAGTGACAGAAACATCGCTATAGTAGCTTATACAGCATGTTTTGCTAGTTGGCTATCAAATTCTATTATTTAGAAGTTGTTCGATCGCAAGTCTGATTTCTTGGGAGCGGCGAGAGGTGCAGCACTCACAATTACATACTACGTATATTAATCGCAGGTCCTGCCCACGCGGTTCGATATGAACGAATGTAATGGAACTGGCAGTATCGATTAAACTGACCGACGGGAGACCAGTTAACACCTTCACAGATTTGCTCGCATTTACATACCCGCTCTGTAGCGGGTAAGTCTAAATATTGTCGTGTTTATTTGATTACTATTCGTTACTATTTGGAGTTTATTAAATTGGTTCTTTCAGTAAATTAATAAGCTTATTGTAATAATAAAGAAAACATACCTACTTAATAACATTATTTTTAGAATTTTTTTATGCCTCCTTTTATAATTAAATCTTAGTACATACTGTAATTTTTATAAGACCTTATAAAATATAACATTAAACAAACTGAACTTACAGGGATTGTATATTGCAATTTGTATGTCAAGATTTATTGATAAAAAAATGGTGAAAGTAATCGATAAAAATATTTAAAAGTCTGTATTTTTAAAGATACCAATGGAGTATTTTATTTTTGTTACACTTGGAGTTTATTCAAAAAAATATGAAAAAAGTAATACAAATAACTAAATATTTAGAACCTACGTAACAAACATAAAAGTAAATACCAAAAAGGGGGTGTTTAAAAGTAAAAAAAAAATATTTAAAAAATCGTGTGGGGTCGGTACTTAAAAAGAATAGCCCCACTGCATCTCTCCCCGTACATGTCGTAAAAAGAGACTAAGGGATAAGGACAAGATGCTGTGCTAAAGGGCGACAGGTTAGCCACCTCTCACCTCGGTACGGTCCTTCCACCGAGTCATGCAGCATGTGAGTCTGCGTGCCTTACTTGCTGCTTGATAATTATCTTGTCCTAGTACTTTGCTAAACTTGGTTGTTGGTGTTGTGCTGCAATTTACAGGAGTACTTGCAGCACAACACCGATTACTCTGCTTACCCCGATTGTCGGGATACAGCGTGCGATATATATGTAGGTATGTAAAAAAAAACGGCCAAGTGCGAGTCGGACCCGCGCACCGAGGTTTCCGCAACACAAAAAAAACGTTGAAAAAAAAACACGTTTCTTGTATGGGAACCCCCCTTAATATATTACTTTTTCAATTTTTTATTATTTGTTGTTATATCCGCCATAATAATACATATTCTGTGAAAATTTCAACCGGCTACCTATTACGGTTCCAAAGATACAACAGTAGGACAGACAGACAGACGGCGTAGGTTTAGTAATAGGCTTCCGTACGGGATACGGAAACCTAAAAAGTACTTTGTTATGTAAGTAAACGTAAATACTATATAACTTATGGTAAAGTCGAGCCATAAGGCCATACACGCCAGTTCGCTATTAGTTTTGAGTCAGCAAACCGATTAATGTATGAATTTATTGCAAGCCATTCCGGCGTTCTGCTTGTTTAGAGCTTCGAATATAGCTCAATAAATTTACATTTTACCGGTGCTTAGTTCTTATTCGTTTAACCTATTGCTAATTGGGTACATTTATTTTATTTTATCGTGATAAATACAATGTTTTTAGGATTCCGTACCCAAAAAGACGAAAAACCGGCCAAGTGCGAGTCGAAAACGCGCACCGAGGGTTCCGTATCGCCATACCATGGTCAGCGCCACTCACGCCATCTATGACTTAAAATGCTTCATCGGTAGATGGCGCGCATACACTTTTTAGTTTCTTGTATGGGGACCCCGTGAATTTTTAACTTTTTCTTATTTTTTTTATTTGTTGTTATATCGGCCATAATAACACATATTCTATGAAAATTTCAACGGGCTACCTATTACGGTTCCAGAGATACAGCCCTCGAACAGACGGACAGACAGACAACCAGACAGACAGACAGAGGCGTAGGCTTAGTAATAGGGTCCCGTACGACAGATACGGAATCCTAAAAACGGAACCCTTATAGGATCACTCTTGCATATTTATGTCTGTCTGGGCGTCTGTCACAGCTTCTTTTCTCCGAATCTACTGGACGAAATTAAAATTTGGTACATAGGTATATAAGGTATTTCATTAGTAGGTAACGATACGCTAAGGGGTGTATGTCTGTGTATCAGATACTGATCACGTTCCCATATAAATTTTTTATTACGATATAAAAACCTACTCACTCCTAGTGTTGTAAATTGACCGTCAATGACCATAAAGTCCCGTCAATGACCACTAAAAGAGCGGTCAATGACCGTCAACGTCCTAAAAAGTCGTCGTCTCGGCGTCGTCGAGCGACGTTGCCGGTTGTCATCAAGACGTTGTCCGCTACCGACGCCGAAATTGAAACGTTGCCGCACTGCTGCTCGGGCAACGTCCATCGACAACTTCTGAGAACAAAATACGTTGTGGAGTCGCAATATTTTAGCGCGCGTTTAAAAATATAAAATAAGTGTGCTGTATGTAGTTGTATCATTTTATTATTATACTCAACATAGATTAATGTGAATATAAAATTACTTAAGAAATACAAATAGGTAGTGTTATAAAATAAAACTTTAATTAAACAAGACTTATAACTATTTTTTAAAGTTAATGTTAGGAAGTGTAAATATCTACTTTGCAGTATTATAAAATGCCCACCTAATAAAATTAATTAACCTTTTAACTAAGAACCTACACTAATAGTATGCAATATACTGGATAAGACAGGTGATTTAAATCCTCATAGCATATAATAAATAATTATTAAATGAAAACTATTTGAAATCGGAAAAACAAAACTACTCGTAGGTACCTTGGAACAAAATTTTTATTTTAAATTGTATCTAGCAACTCCATGGATGACCAACTCTCATTCCGTTTTCGTGTTCGTTTGAGCGAGCGAGCGGCGTCCATGACGCGAACAGTTCAGACGGACAAGTTGACATGCAAGCAAGTGTGCAAGTTACGTGCAGCATGCATGTTACATTATCTTGTTTGATACTTGCATACAATGCGTTTAGCAACATTTTGAATTTTTCCTATCATATCATATCACATTTGAACATAATTTTTTCTTCATTGCACTACCGCAATGGAAAGGATACCGCATACTTGGTGGTAGGGTTTAACCCGCCCGGGTTGGTACCACCGCACTGAATGAAACGTCGGTCGAAACGGCTATGTAAATAGTTTGTGTTTTCCGACCAGTTCAGTGTGGCCGGCACGATCAAAGGGGGAAGCACAGACATGGCACCTAGTTCACCCGGTGTTATGGGCTGACATCACGGACGTTGTAGGTGATGTAGCCAACCGTGTCAGTTTCCATATAAAAAAGGAACTTGGGTCAAATTGGGCTCATAGTCCAACAGAGATGAGTCATATATCATTGTAAAGGGTTCGATTAGTACTTCAAGTTTTACTAAGGGCATTAAGTTCAAATCAATTGCAAAAAAAAAGATATACATGAAAATAGCTTATTCAGAAAATGATTAATATTTTTGGTTATTGTGGCAATAAAAACAATTTTTAAAATTAAAATATACTCTTATTTATATATTGCTTATAAAAATAAATATATGTATAAATTGCTTAGTAATTAACAGTATTAATAGCTTTATTGTGTTTGTTAATAATCAGCTTTATTCTCGACGACGAGCTACACGAGCGACGCGGAGCAGCGCAGGCGACGCGTCGACGCGTTCCCGTTACTCTCCACCGCCCCCTCACCCCTTAATTATTATATTTAATACACCTTATAAAAAAAATTTCATATATGTCGTAAATCAGAATCTAAAATACATGTATAAACCGCATAAAAATTCATGAATTCTGCCCAGATAAAAGTTTATATTTTTATATAAAAAAAAATTAATAACTTAATAACCCCGATGGGTCAAAAATTATTTGATATATATATATTTATGGTGGAACAAATATATTAACAGTTATCTCATCTCTGTTGGTGGGTGAGCCCAGGCTTCATACATTTTTGCCCATCCCCCTTTCATAAGAAGATAAGTATTGGTGAGTAACAAATGTACTTAAAACAAAAAAAAAAACATTCTAAATATTGTAAGCGTAATAAATAAGATCGACGAAGCAATAAACAATATTTTGATAGCAGTCCAGCAAGATAGCTTTCTACTTGCCTTCTCTGTCCACTGGTAGGTATTATGCCAGCAGAACATGCCAGTGGAATGTTTCCTCGGCGTTGTCGACCGCGCGCGCCGCCGCCGCACGCGACGACGACGTTGCCGTTTCGCATCGACGTGACGTCGCTCGCACTCACTCGGTCGGACTCGGACTTAAGTAGCCGTTTGCTGCGCACGCACGCTTAGCGTTTGCATTGCACCATTTGCACCACGTGTTAGTCAGCGACTTGTTAGTTGTGTGTGTGTGTGTATTCTGTTAGTTCGAAAAAATGCCTGCTTTTGGAGGCAAAAAGCAGGCATTTTTTCGAACTAACAGAATACGATTAATTAAAAAAACTAATTAATTATCAAACTTTTAATATGGAGTGTTTTTAAAATAACGTTACATACCTACTTTTACTTTTGCTAATAAAGTAGGTACCTACCTACCTATGTGAATTTTTTTGTTTGTTTCTGTTTTAACTTTAAGAGAAAACGAGAAAATAAATTTTCCCCGTATTATAAACAACTTTTGCCAAGAAACTATGCATCTATTCGTAATGGTTTCCAAGAAAATAATTATTATAAAATTAATAAGGACGGAGCTGCGCGGCGGCGGCGCGGCGCAGAGGTGGGCGCGGGGGCAGGCGGCGCGGGAGCTGCGCGCGAATCTGCCGCGCGCCGCCTCCGCTCCCCCGCGCCCATCTCCGCGCCGCGCCGCTCCTTCCGTCCTTATTATTTATAATAATATAGTTCATTTTTTAAACAATTTGTCGCCATCGCCAACGATTTGCTTTTAACCCTAACCACAGATCCCTAACTATACTCATTTGTTTCACTCGTTTGCAATTATTACAGGTAAAAGAGAGACAGCGCACAGCGTACTGCCTGGCGTGATAGCGTGTCGCGCGCGCGGCCGCTGCAGCACAGACATCAAAGAGACGCCGCTGGGGCGGCGGCCCTTTGATATCTGTGCGCCGCGCAGCTGCCTACCTACTTAGCTCATGTGTTGCTTGCATGCGTTGCGTCCAATACAGTGCGTAAATAAGTAGGTAAACATCGACATTTTCGTCGTCGTTCAAGGTCGCACGTTGCACACACACGCACGCGCGATGTGTGTTGTGCAGCGCAATATAGTAGGTACCTACCTACAAACGTTGGTTACCTACAACTACGATTCAAATAATCAACCTACCTAAACACTAAATAAAAGGAGATAGGTACAAAGTTTACGCCGCCACTCTGTTCAATTGTCAATCTAGAGTCTAGAGTATTCCATTGCAAGTCCTTTCGGGTTGGGTTGGTTAGGTTAGTTTTAAAATAAATTTAATTTAATAATTCCAAGAAATACGTGTAGGGTAGACTATTCGCACCGCACTCATGCATGCCCACGAGTGAAATTCCGTGTTATAGGTATGTTGTTAGTGATTGAGTGCTACCTACCCTGTTAGCGCTGGAAAAAGTCCGAGGTAGGTAGGGTAGGTATGATTGATTATATTATATACATTGATGTTATATATATAAGTTATTGGAGTTGATCGATTGAATCTTGTTCGAATACTTTGCGAAACGTGGTGTTCAGTGTTGTGCTCTAATTTACCAGAGGTCTTGTAGCACAACACCGATTACTCTGCTTGCCCCGATTGTAGGGATTCAGCGTGTGTGTTATATATATAGTTATTGGAGTGTAACCCGCTCTATTTTTTTCAACATAGAATATTACGATTTCTTTTATAGTTTTTTATTTAATCACCTAGGTAGATACCTACATTATATCAAGAAAAACTAATAAAAATTTAAAATAAGATCCATCCTTCTGCACACGCGCGGCGCGTCAAGAACGCCTGGCTCACTCCTTATGGAAGGCGTCGCGCGGCGTCGTCGTGCCGAGCTTGCGGCGTCGCATAAAAGCCGTCAATGACCGGTCATTGACGGACGTTTTCCATTTTTTGGAAGTTTTCCGTTTGGTCAACGTCGGTAATTGACGGCCTTTGCATCACTACTCACTCCTAAAATTTAATACCGTGAAGTGCGCGTAATTCACCTTAACAAGTACGTTTTTATATCGTAAAAATTGGTATGGGAACGTGATCAGTATCTGATACACATACACCCCTTAGCGTATCGTTACCTACTAATGAAAGACCTTATATAGAGTTCGATGACTTTTTGATGATGTTATCAAAATATAGCGTAGGTAAATGAGCGGATTTCGATTTTGGGTGTAAATGGGGGACAAATTAGAAAGTAAAAAAAAAATTGTTATACTTACTTATACTAATTAAATTCCACATGCCGACTGAAATGAACACACTTTTAAATTTTCTACATCCACTTGAAGCTCATACAAAATATTGAACGAACAAAACTGTTCTTTCTAATTTTCTTAGTTTCTACCAGAGAGAGTATGGTATAATATACCATAAATGAGAGAAAATAATATTATTATTTGCTCTCATCCCACATTACTGCAGTAGGATGCGCAATAGAGAAAATAAACAGTCGAATGCAAATCTGGAGAATGCGCTTGTACCTGTTCTTGTATTCCGCGAATTTCGATAGGCTGATAGCTGATAGAGACGTGGGAGTCGACTGGGACCATGGACTATGCTTTAAGATGAGACGGAAGTTAACTTTCTCCATACAAAATCGTCTTTCGGCATTTATGTTTTCTAGCCCCCTAAACCTAATCCGATTTTTACAAATTTTTTTTTGTCTTAAGGCTAGTCCAATCTAAGTCCTTGTAATTTTTTGTTTAGATGAAATATACAACACCGGAACTAAAATTTTGTATTTCGACCGAAACAAAAATTTATTTTTTATTTTTGATGTCATGACGTTCGTTAAGATTTATTGAGTTTTGGATATAAGTTCGTCGGAGACAATCAGCTGTTCCGTACCTGATTGACAAAAGCCGGAAGTACCGCGGGAGGACTGGAGAAAGATCGGAGAGGCGTATGTGACAGCATCGTTCTCCAACCAGCGAAAGCAGCGTCTTGAAAGAGAAGTTACGGGTGAATACGGGTTGACAGGGCCGAGCTTCTTCAATATTTCTCTCAAGTAGGTGTCCCACCAGTCCAGTACCAGTACAGAACCATCCATGCGTGAGTGACTCACTTTAAACTTTCTTTGGCGATTGTCTTATTAATACATTAATACATTTTACCCAGTCTTGCCCAGCTTTGTCACGTATAGTGAAGATTAATGGTTAGGTGCGGTCAAAACGGCTATGCAAATAGTTCATGTTTTCTGTCCAGTTCAGTGTAGCCGACATGAAATGAAGGGAAGCACCGACATAGCACCTAGTTCACCCGGTGTTATGGGCTGACATAACGGCTTTTGTAGGTGATGTAGCCAACCGTGTCAGTTTCCATAAATAAATACATTTTAGAAATTATAACTAAACGCAGAGTTCAAAAACACACACAACCACTTACAACGAGGTTATCCATTAAAATTGTTTAAGAAGACCGCGCCTTACCATGAATCCTGATTAATTATGATATCGGCCGAAATGTCTCCAAAAGACAATCGCAAAAGAAATATTAAATAAAAAATACCGGCCAAGTGCGAGTGGAACACGCGCACCGGGGGTTCCGTATCGCCAATTCATGGTCAGCGCCATTCACGCCATCTATGGCGTGAATGGTTAGTTAAAATTCATGATTAGTTAAAATGCTTCAGACTCTTTTCGGTAGATGGCGCGCATACACTTTTTAGTTTCTTATATTGGTGATTTTTTTACTTTTTATTATTTGTTATTATATCGGCCATAATAACACACATTCTGTGAAAATTTCAACGGGCTACCTATTACGGTTCAAAAGATACAGCCCTCGGACAGACGGACAGACAGACAGACAGACGGCGTAGTCTTAGTAATTGGGTCCCGTACGACGGATACGGAACCCTAAAAAAGATGGCTTTCGCGCGCGAGCTCCCGTAGTATACTTTGGAAATATGCCGCCGGGAATGCAAGCGCGCATCGAACTATCGCCTCCAGCGCATTACTATGCAATAATATGCAATAAAGCGACAGCATATCCGTGGACAAGTGTCGCCGCGGTCCGCAGCGAAATTTATGCTAACAAAGGCGGTGCGGGCTTAATCTGCGATCTCTATTGCACGCCGCGCCGCGCGCCGGCTCCGCGGCACCGAGAGGCGGAGGCCGATCCCGAAGAAGTCTGCGTACATCGACAGGACTAACGCGTGTAGCGCTAATGTTTGCGTGTTCTGCGCTAACTTCATTGCCCTTTGAATGTACAAATTGAACAACAAAAACAGCATTTTTGGGAATTTTTAGGATTGCCTTAAATTATTATTTGAATACCAAAATGCTTACCAGTGTCAAATTATTTAACTGGTCATCAAAATAAAATTGATTTGTATCTAAAAATGTACTACAAACGTTAATCAGAGTAATCGGTGTTGTGTTTCAAGAAATAATTGAATAAGTAGATAATGTAGTAATAGTAAGTAGTAGTAATATAAGTAGTAAAGTAAGTTAACAACCTTTCAAAGGTATAACTTACAAAATTGTTTACCTATTATAATTTTTCTTATCTGTCTTATTGCGTTACGTTTTCCAGGATTTTTTCAGGATATTCAGTTATAATTGTTTATTAAACTAAAAATGTACTAATTATGCTGTTGCACTGCGTTTCATCGACCACCACTCTCGACGAATGCATTATGCACGGGTGCACGGGTGTCGAGTTCTAAATAAATCTTCGCTGAAACGCAGCTGTACCGTAGCTATAGGCACATAGCTGTTGCAGAATTTTCCAGTCAAGTCCGCGGTCCGCCAGTAAAATCTTGCCGTCCCTCTACCTACCTGTGTCGTCGTTATCTGTCTGCGCTTCTCTACCGCTATGGAGATCTAAACGGTGTATGTAAAGTCGAACCGAAGCTTAAGATCGACGGATATGGAAATTTCATGGCGAGAAAAACGGCCGCTAGCAGAAAATATGCGATACGAGGGAGCTTTAGAGCTTTGGTCACGCAGCGTAAATATATGTTTAATAGTTCATTTGTGTTGGTTTAAACGAAATTTTGATAGGTTATATACATTATACATATATACAGGCTGTCCCAGATCGAATTCCGCATAATATTAGCACCGGGCGATTCCTTAGATCATAAGCTACAAAAATCGTTCAAGTGTGAGTTTTACTCACGCAAGAATAGAATAGAATAGCGTTTATTTCCAAGGAGAGTTCCGTACATCCGAAAAACCATACCTGTCAAAAAAATCGGGGTGTGGCTGTGTCGTGGACACGGCCGTGTGTTTTACGTGAATACGTGTACGTATTCTTTGATCCTTTACCTATCGAGTGGTGTAATTAAATTTTGGATGTAGATGATAGATATGAAGCTACAACACCAAACCGTATCCCCCGATTTTGTTATCATCAGTTTTCTGGATTGGCTTCCACTATGGAAGCAAATTTAAAGACGTATTCACGTCAAAAACCATATCTGTCTATCTTTTGTTTGTCTGCGATGTAAACTATCGTGGCGTACTACTATGTAAACTATGTATTATTTAGTAGCGTGAATATGTACTTATCGATTCTTAGCTTGTTTCTTGGATGGATTGTTTCTAATTTTTTTACTTTTGCTTTTTTTATTATTTCGTGTCATATCCGCCCTAATAACACATATTCTGTGAAAATTTCAGCCGGCTACCTTATTACGGTTCAAAAGAAACAGCCCTAGGACCAAGACGGACGGACAGACGGACATAGACGACGTAGGCTTCCGTATGGATACAGAACCCTAAAAATGGTTATTATAACTTTGTTCTTATCCACGTCCGTTTCACGTTTTTCACGATTTTATGCGGTAATATGGGGTACCAAGATCGCTCTGTCGTGCATTAATGATTTTTTATTTCTTAAATACTATTATATGGAACTCAAATGTTTTAGTTCCTTATGAAAGCTGAAATATTTTTTTTTGTAAACCATCATGGATCGCTCTTCCGAGGGACCAATGGTACAGTCGGCAGAGCCAACAACGCCTCTCCTCGCGAAACCATGCTCAGCAAGCAACCGGAAGGACCTACAGTTTTACAGCGGTTCCGAACGGTGAAAAGCAGCAGGCAGGTGTAGGTAGGTAAATATGCTCGTAATTTTTTTTGTCATAAAAAACTCATTGGTACACGCCGGCCGGATTCGAACCGCGGACCTCTCGCATGAGAAGCCGATGCCCAAACCACTCGGCCACCGCCGCACCGCTTAGGAATTAACTCCAAAAATCGAACATTCTACCTTCCAATAACTAAAATTTTCACGTTCTGTGGTGTTAAAGCTTAAAGCTCTCGCTTATGGCTTTATTAAAACTTAACAATAGGGCAGTAAATTTGTTCTTCGCGCAAAGAGGCTCCACCACACCCGAGGCAGCGACTGCATTGTCAGCAGTCATACCTAGTCATTACCAGCTATGTCGTACTTGCCTGCTCTTCTATTTAGTATTCGAAAACCTGACTATGAAAAACGAAGAAAATAATGGAAATTCTGTTTCTTAAAGAGTAGTAGAAAGTGATGTACCCAACTCTCTGTCCTTTCGAATTATTCTAAACGCATGAATACAGCATTTTCAACTGCTTTTTAAATCGAAACTTTTCTATGGTTTTTGTAGAAGGGTTAGGTAGATTTTTATTTTATAATTTTTAGCTCTTAACCAACCAACCAGGTGCGGGCAGTATTTTTTGAAATCACATTTCTATCAAAGACCATGAGACCTCACTCGATGGGGTTTGGATACATTTAATTTTTGCAATTGGCGTTCGGCACTTTAGGCTACAGAAGAAGCACACGCAGTCACATACATACATACACGCTAAACTCATAACCCTTCATTCGCCGTAGTCGGGTAAAAAAGAGATTCGTGCTGCTATTGTGGGCAGTAAACCATCTGTATGTTACAACTTTAGCGTTTCGTCCGCGAGCAATATCATTTTCGACATCTTACAGAACTCAATTCGGAATAATGTTACAGAGAAGTCACGCGAAGCGAGGCCGCGGGCAAAAGTTAGTGCTACATATTTCTCATTGCTATCTACTAATTATATTTCTTCCGGTTTCTCCACACGAATTCCATTCGTGCAATGCAAATGAGCGAACGAATCCCTCCATTAGCGTCCAGGCCGAGTCCCTCAATGGCCACCGCGAGACATATAATTTCCCCATATAATTGCCTTCCTATCATATAATCGCGACATATAATACCGAACGATGCCCCGATCGCGTCTATAAACATGCCAGGCCCGTAGGCGGCATAAAAGACGCATATCTTATGCATCTGTTGTTCGGTCGACCATTGAGCGATCTGGAGTTCGGGTGCCGGCTGGAACAGTGGTTCGCAAAGTTGTCTGGATCGCGACCGATCTAAAAAAATAATTGTAAATTCGGGACCCACCCCTCACCTAACATGAAAGAAAAAGGAGCGTTATACTCGTATTGCTGTTACAACATTTTTTCGTACATTTTTTATTATTATTTTTGTTTTATTTATTTATTAGAAAACAGACAGCCTAATAAAAACAGATAAGACATAAGTTGTACATATATTGAAGTCTGGCCATATTTTGTTTCCCTGCTTAGACTGTAGTTTAGTGGGTTAGTTAATACATATTGTAACTATATGAAGGACAGTGCAAATTAAGAAAAAAATCTCGCTAGGTAGTAAGCGAGCTACTATCGTAGGGTTGGTTTGGTTTCATGAACGTTCTTCGTATGCTTTCGTGTTCGAAAAATATACGCTCGCCCAGTGGAATGAATGCGTGCGCGGTATGTGAACCCACACCTACATAAATGCGATGCCTACCTATGTTTGCATACACCATGTTCTAGCATGGACAGCCTAACCTGAGGCCGCACACACATGCATTTCTCTAATACAGTTGCTAGGCATGGCCTGAGCACTACTACACTCGCAGAATTTTATGCTCACCGTCATGCTTGAATGTATTTTGTACGCCTCAGGTTAGAACGAACGACCTATACTTACATACACATCGTACAAAATTAGAAAGTTGTAGTACATAATTGTAGTACAAAATGACTAAAGTTTTATACTTAGGTTCCTTTGCAAACGCATCTTATCAATATTTCAATTTTGTGTGTCTGTCTGTCTGTCTGTTGGTCTGTCCGTCTGTTTACTTAATATTTTTGTTTGATTACTTAATTATCTTTACCAATCATACGTCATATGTTTAGTTTTAAAATTTAATTTTAAGTACTTATTTGATTTGTAACAATTTGTAATCTCTATAAGCGAATGTTCACGCGTTCTTTGAGATAATAAAGATTCTTTAAACCGAATTGTTTTAATGAAGTAATGTGAGGGTCCTGGTTTTTTCTTCTAATGCCCTGGCAACCCTACTCGCCACCCACCAGTGGGTCGCGACCGATACTTTGGGAAGGCCTGGGCTAGAACAATGCGCTCTGGCCTGATAGTAAATTTAAATGATGAATGAGATAATGATTGCCGGACCGTTAGCTTGTTGAGCTTGTAAATTCAGATGGACGTAATCGCGGAGACGTGGAATTTAGATTCAAGAGCAATTATTTACATTATAATGGATTTTAAATCGTCGTCGTCGTTGGCAAGCTGGATTGCAAAAAGAAATGTTTCTCGTAAAGACACTCGAAGCAATATTAAGAATCAAGATATCTTGGTAAATATATGTATAAACGTAATAAACTTAATTATTTTTAAATTATGTTAGGTAGGGCTCAATTATAGATGCTAAAAGGACCATACTCTTTTGACATGAAAGCTAATTTTTATGTGTTGTTCGATACTTACCATCATTTTGAACCACCGTTTAATTAAATTAAGCCTTGCGGGATAATGCCGCAAGTGTTCTAGGAACATTTGAAAACGCCCCTTTCGATAGTTATTTTAATGTTTGTTAGGTAGGTTTTCATTCTTTAGTTATTAGTAGATATTACTTTTTTATATTTTATGAAAATAAATGCATATCTACAGCATTAAATTATAAGTCATAGTTCAGTTACCATTTATTAATCAAATGGGTCATACATCTTGAACAAATCAAACATAATTGTTTTTATCCAACCATTCTATTAGGTAAGACGGCGAGAAAGATCTAGCAAGAAAACTCGCCAAGTTTTAATGAATCCATACATAGATTCGTTTTCCGCAATGCGCACGCGCGTTGTAAATCAAAGCGCAACGATAAACAGCGGCTTCCACTAAGTAACTATTAAACAGTGACAATGCGAAAGGAGCTGTAAATCAAAATGGCGCCGTATTTCAAGATGGCGACGCGCGATGCAATTACCGAGGTCGGGTCTCCGCTCCCGCGCCGCCCCTATCGGAGCCCGGGCCCCGGGGCGACGAGGCGCGGGCCTCTGACAGAGAGCACGCTTTACTACCGAAATTGCGTAGACTAAAGTATGGCTACTGTTGCCGACGAACGACGTTGCTGTGTGTAGGCATAGTTTCTATAACCGGTAAACTCTGGAACGCTCTCCCTGCCCACATATTTCCCCCCAAGTACAGTCTCGGGTCCTTCAAGAGGGGCGTGAATGGGCACCTGTCAGGCCGGCATGGGATTCGCAACCCCCGCATACGACCGAATGTCCATGGGCGTCGTTAGACACCTTATGGGTGGCTCGGCGCCATATGTCGCGCTGTCAAAAAAAAAAGTGATTGTCACAAAAAGTAAAATTGTAAATTTTTAAAACCCCCAACCCTTAAAAAGTCAAAAAACAATTTCAGTTTACTTACTTAAATGAGTCTTAAAGTACTCTTAAAGTAGTAAGTAAACGGAAATATTTTTTTTACTTTTAAGGGTTGGGCGTTTTTAAATTTGTAATTTTTTTATGTAATCCGGTATGGGTGGCTAAGTCGGAGCGGCCAAAGCACATGCTCCGACCAGTCAATATCACCTCCGAGTTTAACTTTTATTTCAAGCATTTTCAGAAAAAACCACATGCAAATCGGTCCATTCGTTTGAGAGCAACGATGCCACAGACACATGCACACACACACGCTAAACTAATAACACCCCTCTTTTTGCGTCGTCGGGGGTTAAAAACAGTGAAGAGGTAGAGAGTGACCTACATATTTTACTAAGCACACAGAATTGTACTATCTATGCAATCATGCTATGCATAGTTAATACAATGCTAGGTGCCTAGTAAAGTGTGTACCTAGGTCTATAATAGCAATTCTGTAATAATTAGTTAGTTGCGATGAAAATATGATACAGCGGAGCAGCTGCAGTTAATACATACATGTCACGCCTGTTTCCCGGCGGGGTAGGCAGAGACAACGGATCACCACGTGCCACGATCCTGACACACATCTGCCGCCTCTTCCACTCTCATAATTTTCTTCATGCATTCTCGTCGCGTCGGTTACGGGTACTACGCACTTGACCCTATTTGAGCGCATGCCCGATCTGTTATTATAAGAGAGTTGTAAAGTAGAAAAAAAAATTACAAACGTAATTAATACCTACCTACACATGATTTTTCTTACCTACATACCGTGTGGGGCCGGTACTTAAAAAGTATAGACCCACTGCATCTCTCCCCGTGCATGTCGTAAAACGCGACTATGTGATAAGGACACGATGCCGAGCTAAAGGGCGATAGACTAGCCACCTCTCACCTCGACACGGTCCTTCTACCGAATGCAGCAGGTGGTTCTTCGTGCCTTACTTGCTGCTTGATATAGTATCTTGGCCGAATACTTTACGAAACGTGGTGGCCGGTGTAGTACTGTAATTTACAAGAGTACTTTCAGCACAGCACCGATTACTCTGCTCACTCCGATTGTCGGGATACAGCGTGTGGTATGTATGATTTTCTTCTTTATCGATCATTAGAGCATAGACAAAGAGAGAGAAGAGTGTCGCAGGTTTGTGTACGGTACCTAGATGCATTCGCATATTGTATTAAACTTGGAGTTTTATATGGTAATATTTTTTTACGATTTGTGTAGACAGCTCTTCAGCGGCTAAAGCTATAAAGTACTATGGAGCAATAATAATTTAAAATTACTTTTACCGCTTAAAAAGAATCAATTTCCTCTCATAATTGTACGTTCCTAGTGCCAAATAAATCTATTAATCATACTTGTGGGTAGTCCACAAAAAATTCTCAGCATGGCGAGTACGTCAAATTATTTCTAATCTAGCAAGATTGACTCTGCCCCGGTAACCGCGTATTAGAATTGTGTTATTACTGGTAATCACGATCAACAATCACTGTAGCATTTCTCATTCATCTCCAAATTACCGATTAGGTCCACTAATAACGGCTCCCATGTCACGCGGCGACGTCAAATAAAAGCTGGTCAAGTGCGAACTTTGCTCACCCGCATAAGGTTTCGTAGTCATCATTTTCACGCGCAGACACGCTCCACCCGTGCCCCGCGCCTCCCTCCCACCGCTCCGCTTTCTGCGTCATCATCATCGCCTCTCCCCGCGCCCGTGACGCGCGCTTTCTCGGATGAATGCAATATTCAACCTCCGACGCCAAAAGGGTGTGCTATTGTAAAGCCGCGTCTCCTGCGAATGTTTTATTTCGAAACATTACACAGAAACATTGAGACATTGGGGCTTGGCCATACACATTTGTGTGAAAACAAATGTTTTTGTGTAATGTTCCTTGTCTAATGTTTCGAGAAAACATGCTCAGTAGACGCGGCTTAAGTTTGACGCCTCCGTCTGTCTGGCTGTTTGTTTGACTGTGTGTCTGTGTGTTTGTGTGTCTGTTTGTGGCATTGTAACTCCCAAAGGGATGGGCCGATTTGGACACGGGTTTTTTATTAGAAAGCTTATTTTATCTCGACTTCGACGAAGCTTATGAAAGTATGTATGCGACTAACTATGTTCCACTACATAGCCTACTGCAACGAACAGACAAACGAACGTATAGACAGACAGATAAACAGACGGACGGACGAATGGACCGACGGAGTTAGATTTGATCTATTTTATAACAGTACCTGCCAGCGTAGCCTGTCACGGAACCCTAAAAGCCGTGACAGCTCATCGAAAAAGTTTTAATAAACCCGATTTTACCCGATGCATAGATTGAAATATTCCCCGCGCGCTGGATTGGAATTTGTAATTAGTTTGTCGGGCGGGACCAGGTATCATAAATCAATTTATGAAATTTTATATCTGTACCGCTATCGTAACGCGAGTCTAAATTCTTTCTACAGTATTGGCTTCAGTAATAATGAATATAGAGGTATAATTTCGTTTCTTTTTGTCTTAGACACTACTGCTGCAAACTTTCTAATTTAAACTATTCCAATTGACATTCTGAAGAAATTTAATATTTACCTAACCTAAGTGTGTTCTATCGCTTACTCCGTGGGGATTGCTCGGAGGAGCGTTCAACGCGATTCCGCCGTCCCCTTTTCACCTCCGCACCACGCGCACCGGGCAGGAACTGTATCCCATGCGTACCAATCGGTTCTGCAGACCTCTACAGAACCGGTATACTCTGGAACCGCTCTCCCTGCCCATATATTTCCCCCAAGTACATTCTCGGGTCCTTCAAAAGGGGCGTGAATGGGCACCTGTCAGGCCGGCATGGCATTCGCAACCCCCTCATACGACAGAATGTCCATGGGCGTCGTTGGACACCTTATGGGTGGCTCTGTGCATATATGTATAAACAAATACAGACATGTATTTGTGTAGCCACACATACATACATACAAGTAACTAGATGTACTCGTAACATAATTTTCTTGTTTAATATTTACTTTGTTCTTTATCCATACTTCCATACTATCCATACTTCCATACTATCCATACTAATATTATAAATTCGAAAGTAACTCTGTTGTCTGTCTGTCTGTCTGTCTGTTACCTTTTCACGCCTAAACCGCTGAACAGATTTCGATAAAATATTGCACGGAGATGAATTGGATCCTGAGGAAGGACATAGGCTACCTTTTGTCTCAAAAAACAACCCTTAAGGGGGTGAAATAGGGGATGAAAGTTTGTATGGGGAACCTAGCATTTCTCGAGTTAGGGATATGACAATTCATATTTAGGCTTTTGGTATGAAATAAAGAATTACGTGTTTCATCGTTTTTGCTCAATCAACCCTTAAATTACAATAGGGGATGATTTCAAAATTAGATTTTAGGATTTCATAAAATTTTGTACGGAGATGAATTGCATCCTGCCTGAGGAATTAAGGACATAGGCTACCTTTTGTCTCAAAAAACAACCCTTAAGGGGGTGAAATAGGGGATGAACATTTGTATAGAGAACCCGTCATTTCTCAAGTTAGGGATATAACGATTCATATTTAGGCTTTTGGTATGAAATAAAGAATTACGTGTTTCAGCGTTTTAGTTAAATCAACCCTTAAATTAAAATAGGGGTGATTTCAAAATTAGATTTTAGGATTAAATGATGGGGAGGGGGAGGGAAGGCGGAGGGGAGGGAGAGGGAGAGGGAGAGGGAGAGGGAGAGGGAGAGGGAGAGGGAGAGGGAGAGGGAGAGGGAGAGGGAGAGGGAGAGGGAGAGGGAGAGGGAGACGGAGACGGAGACGGAGACGGAGACGGAGACGGAGACGGAGACGGAGACGGAGACGGAGACGGAGACGGAGACGGAGACGGAGACGGAGACGGAGACGGAGACGGAGACGGAGACGGAGACGGAGACGGAGACGGAGACGGAGACGGAGACGGAGACGGAGACGGAGACGGAGACGGAGACGGAGACGGAGACGGAGACGGAGACGGGGACGGGGACGGGGACGGGGACGGGGACGGGGACGGGGACGGGGACGGGGACGGAGACGGAGACGGAGACGGAGACGGAGACGGAGACGGAGACGGAGACGGAGACGGAGACGGAGACGGAGACGGAGACGGAGACGGAGACGGAGACGGAGACGGAGACGGAGACGGAGACGGAGACGGAGACGGAGACGGAGACGGAGACGGAGACGGAGACGGAGACGGAGACGGAGACGGAGAGGGGGCAGCAGCGGGGCGAGGCGAATTTGTATGTATGAATTTCCTTCGGCCTCGCCCTCAGTTACGTACTTTCATCAAGAAGGTTTATAGTCTTCCTGAACGCAGCTCGGCCTTCGGCCTCGCCCTCAATTACTTAATTTCTTCAAGAAGGTTTATATTTTTCCTGAACGCAGCTCGGCCTTCGGCCTCGCCCTCTGTTACTTACTTTCTTCGAAAAGGTTATCGTCTTCCTGAACGCAGCTCGGCCTTCGGCCTCGCACTCTGTTGCTTACTTTCTTCGAGAAGGTTTATAGTCTTCCTGAACGCAGCTCGGCCTTCGGCCTCGCCCTCAGTTACTTAATTTCTACGAGAAAGTTTATCGTCTTCGTGAACGCAGCTCGGCCTTCGGCCTCGCCCTCAGTTACTTACTTTCTTCGAGAAGGTTTATCGTCTTCCCGAACGCAGCTCGGCCTTCGGCCTCGCCCTTTGTTACTTACTTTCTTCGAGAAGGTTTATAGTATTCCTGAACGCAGCTCGGCCTTCGGCCTCGCCCTTTGCTACTTACTTCCTTCGAGAAGGTTTATAGTCTTCCTCAACGCAGCTCGGCCTTCGGCCTCGCCCTCAGTTACTTGCTTTCTTCGAGAAAGTTTATCGTCTTCCTGAACGCAGCTCGGCCTTCGGCCTCACCCTTTGTTACTTACTTTCATCGAGAAGGTTTATAGTCTTCCTGAACGCAGCTCGGCCTTCGGCCTCGCCCTCAGTTACTTACTTTCTTCGAGAAAGTTTATCGTCTTCCTAAACGCAGCTCGGCCTTCGGCCTCGCCCACTGTTACTTACTTTCTTCGAGAAGGTTTATAGTCTTCCTAAACGGAGCTCGGCCTTCGGCCTCGCCCACTGTTACTTACTTTCTTCGAGAAGGTTTATAGTCTTCCCCAACGCAGCTCGGCCTTCGGCCTCGCCCTTAGTTACTTGCTTTTTTCGAGAAAGTTTATCGTCTTCCTTAACGCAGCTCGGCCTTCGGCCTCACCCTTTGTTACTTACTTTCTTCGAGAAGGTTTATAGTCTTCCTAAACGCAGCTCGGCCTTCGGCCTCGCCCACTGTTACTTACTTTCTTCGAGAAGGTTTATAGTCTTCCTCAACGCAGCTCGGCCTTCGGCCTCGCCCTCAGTTACTTGCTTTCTTCGAGAAAGTTTATAGTCTTCCTCAACGCAGCTCGGCCTTCGGCCTCGCCCTCAGTTACTTGCTTTCTTCGAGAAGGTTTATAGTCTTTCAGAACGCAGCTCGGTCTTCGGCCTCGCCCTTAGTTACTTACTTTCTTCGAGAAGGTTTATAGTCTTCCTGAACGCAGCTCGGCCTTCGGCCTCGCCCTCAGTTACTGTTACTTACTTTCTTCTTTGAAATACGAAGTTCACGCGAGCGGAGCCGCGGGCTCAGCTAGTAACTTTATATAATTCCCGCAAGACATAACATTTCAACATTTTGCCACATCAGGCCACATCGTAGGTATCAACATTCAACTAAAATGTATTATAATAAGTAATGCCAATTTTAACTTTATAGCGACAATTTGTTGACTGATCTAATTAATTTCCCTTCTCCTGAGTAAGCCTAGCCATGAGTTAAGTAAATTTTGCCACATCAGGCCACATCGTAGGTATCAACATTCAACTAAAATGTATTATAATAAGTAATGCCAATTTTAACTTTATAGCGACAATTTGTTGACTGATCTAATTAATTTCCCTTCTCCTGAGTAAGCCTAGCCATGAGTTAAGTGCATCGAGAGAAAGTGACTATAGTTTCACCGCAGTCACGTTTCTTTTAGCCAAGCAGGGATGGGGAAACTACGGCCCGCGGGCCATCTCCGGCCCGCGAATGGTTGCAATCCGGCCCGCGACGATCAACCCAGAAGATAATAACGTACATACATACATAACTCACGCTTTTGTATCCCGACAATCAGGGTAAGCAGAGTAATCGGTGTTGTGCTACAAGTTCATACATACATACACATACATAACGTCACGCCTGCCTGCCTCCCAGTGGGGCAGGCAAAGACAACGGACCCAACCCACGCAAACAACCCAAACCCCACGCGCCACGATCCTGACACACTTTTGCCGCCTCTTCCACTCATAATGTTCTTCATACATGCTCGTCGGTTACGGGTACTACGCACCTGACCCCTTTCGAGCACATGCCCGATCTGGTCCAGGTACGTGTGTCTAGGGCGACCCTTCCCGACTCTTCCACTAACATTCGCTCCATAGATTTCTTTCATTAGTCTCCTATCATCCATTCTACAGACACACATACTCCTCCTATTCCACACATACTCCTCTCAACGCGCGCATTTCGACATCATTTATCCTGCTCTCATGCTTCGCCTGCCATACCCAACTTTCACTCCCATAAGTACTCTGGTAAATTAAAGCACAACACCGACCACCACGTTTAGCACAGTATACGGACAAGATAACTATCAAGCAGCAAGTGAGGCACGAAGACCCACCTGCTGCATGACAAGATGGAAGGACCGCGCCAAGGTGAGAGGTGGCTAGCCTTTCGCCCTTTAGCGCGACATCTTGTCCTTATCCCTTAGTCGCCTTTTACGACATGCACGGGGAGATATGCAGTGGGGCTATTCTTTTTAAGTACCGGCCCCACACGATACCACGAAGATAATAACATAACATAAATCACAGAAAAATTTGGTAAACATGAAATCGTCTACTTGGTTACACTTTTTATATATATTTCTCTCATAGTGTACCAGATACACTGTACCTGATTCGAATATCTATAGATAGATAGGTAGTTCATATAATTTAATTTTGTATAAATAAGAGAACTTTTGATGTTGTTGAAAGCTATGAGTAAATAAATAACTTTATTTCGGAAAATATATTTTTTTTACAATAAATAATTATATTACAGCCAAAAACTTGGCCATCATAGATTCTGTTTGTAAATATTGGCCCGCGCAGAAAAAAGTTTGCCCATCCCTGCAAGAACTATATCGCGTTCAGCTTTCGCCATACGTAGCCCTTTCGAGTTTCCCATTGATTCATTATTAGTACGACTTTGTAGAATCCAATTTTTTTTTGTTATGTACTTTTACTTAGTTGGCATTCTATAAAACCAAAATATTGTACACTAGTTTAAAAAGTCACAAAAGGCGAATTTATTTATTTATTTTCATTATTAATAATGCATTAATAATTATGCATATAGTTTTATACATTAAATAAAAAAAATCCCATAATTATAAATACCTTTTATTGTCACTTGCATATCCTTCTACCTAAATAATGCTTAACTAACTAACTAGGTACTTAAATACCATACATACTTTCGGCTACGGCTTTCGGTTTCAGCTTTCGGCTTCGGCTTTCGGCTTTCTGCCGAAAGTAGAATTTTGCCGAAATTCGGCTACGGCTTTCGGCTTACACTTTCGCTCGGACACTAACCTGGACCAGATCGGGTATGTGGTCAAAAAGGGTCAAGTGCGTAGTACCCGTAACCGACGAGCATGTGTGAAGAACATTATGAGAGTGGAAGAGGCCGCAGAGGTATGTGAGGATACTCAGGATCGTGGCACGCGGTGACCCGTTGGCTCTGCCTACCCCACAGGCATGACGTTATATGTATGTATGTACCTATATGTAATAATAATACCTAATAATGCAAAAATATTAATATACTAGCTGAGCCCGCGGCTCCGCTCGCGTGAACTTCGTATTTCAAAGAAGAAAGTAAGTAACTGAGGGCGAGGCCGAAGGCCGAGCTGCGTTCAGGAAGACTATAAACCTTCTCGAAGAAAGTAAGTAACTAAGGGCGAGGCCGAAGACCGAGCTGCGTTCTGAAAGACTATAAACCTTCTCGAAGAAAGCAAGTAACTGAGGGCGAGGCCGAAGGCCGAGCTGCGTTGAGGAAGACTATAAACTTTCTCGAAGAAAGCAAGTAACTGAGGGCGAGGCCGAAGGCCGAGCTGCGTTGAGGAAGACTATAAACCTTCTCGAAGAAAGTAAGTAACAGTGGGCGAGGCCGAAGGCCGAGCTGCGTTTAGGAAGACTATAAACCTTCTCGAAGAAAGTAAGTAACAAAGGGTGAGGCCGAAGGCCGAGCTGCGTTAAGGAAGACGATAAACTTTCTCGAAAAAAGCAAGTAACTAAGGGCGAGGCCGAAGGCCGAGCTGCGTTGGGGAAGACTATAAACCTTCTCGAAGAAAGTAAGTAACAGTGGGCGAGGCCGAAGGCCGAGCTCCGTTTAGGAAGACTATAAACCTTCTCGAAGAAAGTAAGTAACAGTGGGCGAGGCCGAAGGCCGAGCTGCGTTTAGGAAGACGATAAACTTTCTCGAAGAAAGTAAGTAACTGAGGGCGAGGCCGAAGGCCGAGCTGCGTTCAGGAAGACTATAAACCTTCTCGATGAAAGTAAGTAACAAAGGGTGAGGCCGAAGGCCGAGCTGCGTTCAGGAAGACGATAAACTTTCTCGAAGAAAGCAAGTAACTGAGGGCGAGGCCGAAGGCCGAGCTGCGTTGAGGAAGACTATAAACCTTCTCGAAGGAAGTAAGTAGCAAAGGGCGAGGCCGAAGGCCGAGCTGCGTTCAGGAATACTATAAACCTTCTCGAAGAAAGTAAGTAACAAAGGGCGAGGCCGAAGGCCGAGCTGCGTTCGGGAAGACGATAAACCTTCTCGAAGAAAGTAAGTAACTGAGGGCGAGGCCGAAGGCCGAGCTGCGTTCACGAAGACGATAAACTTTCTCGTAGAAATTAAGTAACTGAGGGCGAGGCCGAAGGCCGAGCTGCGTTCAGGAAGACTATAAACCTTCTCGAAGAAAGTAAGCAACAGAGTGCGAGGCCGAAGGCCGAGCTGCGTTCAGGAAGACGATAACCTTTTCGAAGAAAGTAAGTAACAGAGGGCGAGGCCGAAGGCCGAGCTGCGTTCAGGAAAAATATAAACCTTCTTGAAGAAATTAAGTAATTGAGGGCGAGGCCGAAGGCCGAGCTGCGTTCAGGAAGACTATAAACCTTCTTGATGAAAGTACGTAACTGAGGGCGAGGCCGAAGGAAATTCATACATACAAATTCGCCTCGCCCCGCTGCTGCCCCCTCTCCGTCTCCGTCTCCGTCTCCGTCTCCGTCTCCGTCTCCGTCTCCGTCTCCGTCTCCGTCTCCGTCTCCGTCTCCGTCTCCGTCTCCGTCTCCGTCTCCGTCTCCGTCTCCGTCTCCGTCTCCGTCTCCGTCTCCGTCTCCGTCTCCGTCTCCGTCTCCGTCTCCGTCTCCGTCTCCGTCTCCGTCTCCGTCTCCGTCTCCGTCTCCGTCTCCGTCTCCGTCTCCGTCTCCGTCTCCGTCTCCGTCTCCGTCTCCGTCTCCGTCTCCGTCCCCGTCCCCGTCCCCGTCCCCGTCCCCGTCCCCGTCCCCGTCCCCGTCCCCGTCCCCGTCCCCGTCCCCGTCTCCGTCTCCGTCTCCGTCTCCGTCTCCGTCTCCGTCTCCGTCTCCGTCTCCGTCTCCGTCTCCGTCTCCGTCTCCGTCTCCGTCTCCGTCTCCGTCTCCCTCTCCGTCTCCGTCTCCGTCTCCGTCTCCGTCTCCCTCTCCCTCTCCCTCTCCCTCTCCCTCTCCCTCTCCCTCTCCCTCTCCCTCTCCCTCTCCCTCTCCCTCTCCCTCTCCCTCTCCCTCTCCCTCTCCCTCTCCCTCTCTCTCTCCCTCTCCCTCCCCTCCGCCTTCCCTCCCCCTCCCCATCATTTAATCCTAAAATCTAATTTTGAAATCACCCCTATTTTAATTTAAGGGTTGATTTAACTAAAACGCTGAAACACGTAATTCTTTATTTCATACCAAAAGCCTAAATATGAATCGTTATATCCCTAACTTGAGAAATGATGGGTTCTCTATACAAATGTTCATCCCCTATTTCACCCCCTTAAGGGTTGTTTTTTGAGACAAAAGGTAGCCTATGTCCTTAATTCCTCAGGCAGGATGCAATTCATCTCCGTACAAAATTTTATGAAATCCTAAAATCTAATTTTGAAATCATCCCCTATTGTAATTTAAGGGTTGATTGAGCAAAAACGATGAAACACGTAATTCTTTATTTCATACCAAAAGCCTAAATATGAATTGTCATATCCCTAACTCGAGAAATGCTAGGTTCCCCATACAAACTTTCATCCCCTATTTCACCCCCTTAAGGGTTGTTTTTTGAGACAAAAGGTAGCCTATGTCCTTCCTCAGGATCCAATTCATCTCCGTGCAATATTTTATCGAAATCTGTTCAGCGGTTTAGGCGTGAAAAGGTAACAGACAGACAGACAGACAGACAACAGAGTTACTTTCGAATTTATAATATTAGTATGGATTATTTAAATGTATATAAATAGTTGTTTTACTGTGGCTGCGATCGAGGTCGAAGTCCCAGGCGCAGCCAATGTCATCCCCGAGGAGGTGCCAGTCCGGCAAAAGCTAGTTGCATCCACCGTCTAAATACATAGCTAACCGGTGGTTGCTTGGGTCATCTGTCCGCTTATAACTTGAGAACCACTGAACCGATTTTAATACAGTTTGCTTTTACGGATAGCTTGGTTCTTGCCATCAATTATAGGCTACTTTTCATCACGTTAAATGGCTTAAGAGGTAAGCAGAGAAGTCAAATATGAGAGCGGGCGGAGCCGCGGGCACAGCTAGTATTGTATAATAGATAAGATGTCCAACCGACCAGGACAGGCCAGTTCGTACTTGAGTCAATGTTGTCGTTTTCTACGTCAATTACAGTAAAGCCATCTTTGCCAGGTGTAACAGTATAGTAAAGTCAGGTAATTTTGTTCAGCTGTTCTTGAGACGCAATAAGCGCATGCTAAAAACTGGTTGGTTGATGTTTATAGTAGAAATCACCGAAATTCAGCCAAAATTCATTAAATTCTTTGCATTGAAATAGATATGGCGTAATTTTCGGCGTATCCAAGAGTAGGTTACTTAATAAAGCATTAACTCATTGTTTGTTACCGGTAAGATTAGCCATGTTATATATTTGTTCTTGTGTCTACTGCAGTAAGGTTCAGTTTAGCATAATAATACAAATATCCTCCTGCAATACCAGACAACAAAAAACAATAGATTGTGTTCGTTAATGGCCTTGGGTTGGATTTCGTAAATTTCTTCTTTAATTGTTTTTTTTTATTTAGTCGTTTACAATCATAAATAGGTAGGTACATTGTAGCAAAATAAAATTAATATTTTTTTTATAGGACAGAAAAAAGGATCAAGGGATGTTTTCGTATTGAAAGCTAAACAATATCTCTTGTTGAATTAAATTTATAATTAAAATTCAACTAAACTAAATGAAAATAATTAAATAGTTTAGTTTATTATCTAGTTAATTTAACTTAGATTATATAAATCTGCAATAATTTTTTAAATATTTTACTTATAATAGCCTACTTGCAGGAAATAAAATATTTCGTTCAACTCAGCCGACTCCACCACGTGCCCAATACATTGGCAAGGCAGCGTTGTCCCTTTGAATGGCTAGCCATTCTAATTTCTGAGGAATGACGAAGGTAGAAAGACTTAGCGCGTCGTTCACCAAACTTATAGCTTTCGTAGGTCGTTTCCGAAGGTCCTTGCGTCGGGTCACACGCTAAGTGTAAAAATGTTATAAATAATATTGTGACGAAAACTGTATGTTTAAATACCCCAATAATAATCTTAGTGTATTTTATGTTTGCTCCAAATTATTACACGGTGTTGCAACCCCAACCGTAAAACCCGAAAGGGGGTGATCCTGTACGTGAAATAGAACAACTTTTGTTCTACAACTTTTCAATTTGAAAAAAAAAATGTTTTCGCCACAGAAGTTGTTTAGTTTCACATATAGAATAACCCCCTTATGCCAGTTAAAAAATTACGGGGGCAACTGCAACACCGTGTATATTATTGCATGTGCTACCCAAAATATTTCCATTATAATTACATAACTGTATACTTAGAATAAAATATTTCAAATCACCAATCAAACTAGACCCATAAAATTTACATAGTTCTTACCACGCAATAATTTTATTACACTAAAAAGAATTTAACCCAAATGGCTTACGCAGCGACCTGCAATTTATCCCTTTTTAATGAACACGCTCCCAACAAATATGGAAATGAGTATTTAAAAAGCTAGTGGTCGAAATACTTGTATAATCGGTCGCCCGGGGCGGCAGCGGCGAACCGGATTGGTGGATTCGAGAAACAAGAACATGGGCACACGCGTCGTAACGCTCGGCTCCTACTAGTTTACGCCGCTTCTCTAAGCTTGCATTCATAGTGGTCGAAAGGCTCTACTCCTGCAAATACCTCCAACTGAGGTTTTAAAATTGGTTTTATTTTTTTATGTAATCCACTCCCTGGACCAATGCTACAGCTGCAATCGACAGAGCCAAAATCCCTTCTCCTCGCGAAACCACACTCAGTGTGGCATCATGCCAGCATTTTTGTGGACTGTTGCTGAACTGTCTAGTTAGCCTGTTAATAAAAGAATTAAGAGACACAGGTTAAAGTATTGAGGAGACACACTCGCCGGAAGACAGTTCCATACCCTAGTGGTGCGACAGGGAAACCATTTTGAGAACCGATTGATTACTGGAGAACTTATTTTTATGTATTAACTTATTCCAAAAACGAAAATGATTCTTCGATAATTCTTTATCTATAATTTTATTCATCATCACGCAAAGGTTGACTGCAAGAAATCACTTGCAGTGATAAGTTCGTCTTTGATAACACCTGTATTTCTTGTTTCTTTTCGTGCACTTTTTTATTTCAATAAAGAGTTCCTATTTGAATTTCTATCATTGTTTTAGTATTAACATAGTAATTAACTTAGTTATCGTAGAAGTTATAATCAACTTTAAGCATTGTCTAAGTGAGGTAGAAGGTATTGTTACAAGCACAGAGATCTTGATAGAAGAAGAAATCGAAGGAACTGACTGGTTGACTATATTTAATTCGAAGCTTTGAGGACAGAGATTTCAAGCATACTTAATCCCGAAACAGTAGTATATTCAAGGTATGATGTTGTCTATGAGTCTGAGCCTGACTTTATTCAATCAAGGCCAAGGAACACGCAACGATCTGGAGCTACGAGTATGATGTCTCCATCTAATTGCTTTTAAAATCCTGCGCCGCGGTATCGACACGCAACAGCTTTATGGCTCTAGTCGCAATCTTTATACACAGGCGGCAATATTATGTTTTATTGGAGTCCTGCAGCGATACATTCCTATTGCACTAGCCATATTTTCTAACCACAAAGTAGGGAGAAGAGACATAATGATATTCTTTATTGCGCATTCGTGTGAATCGCTATATGGTTCAATTTGGGTCCGATTACTCGGAGTTGTTAGAATTCAACCTACATCTTTACTTTCTGAATAAAAGTTTATGATCCTGATTCAAAAATTGAAATCAACTCATAGGTATTTTGAACATGACTTGTCTTTAAATAAACTTCAGTTTTCCAATACTAACGCAGGCGAAATGGGGGCAAAACTACCATGTTGGCAGAAAACGAGATTTATATGGAACAGACGAAATGGTCAGATAATTTTTGTTTTTCTTTTTTTTTATGGAAACTGACACTGCTGGCTACATCGCCTACTACACCCGTGAAGTCAGCCCATAATACCTTGGTGAACTAGGTGCCATGTCAGTGCTTCCCTTCGGTCGTGCCGGCTACACTGAACTGGACGTAAAAGACGAACTATTTACATAGCCGTTTCAACCGACCTTTCATTCATTGCGGTGGTACGAACCCCGGTAGATTAAACCCTAACACCTAGTACGGTAAGAAAGGAAGGAACCTACAGTTTTACGTGGAATCCACGGTCAGCCTCCTAAGGTCGAGCGGTCACCCATCCATGATGGATGGGTGACCGCTCGATCGATGGATGATCCATCAACTGACTGCGGTTGATGACTGGATAAATTAGTCCATTTTATCCAGTTATCAAGGATCTGGATAAGAAATGTGTATTTATACGTGAGCATATTGATTTACTTTTATATTAAAAGTGACGAAATAAAAAGATAAATGCGTCTTCCAATTTTACTGCCATATTACATTCATAGTCGTCGTATTAGTTTAAAACTTCCAGGATTACTTCTAGTTCTATTGACTTCAGAACGAATCAAAGACTAAAGACTAATTCAACTGTTAAAACTGTTTTATTTTGCAATGGCACTATTTTTAGTAGTTACCTGGGACTAATTCAGGCCAATATTTCACAAGTCACAAGCTAAGCGGCTGGATCTATAACTGCTGTTGTTACAGGTGTAGAGATGCTGTCTCCGCACTGCTGCTGATTAAACCAGTTTGCTTGCGCCGACGCATCCCGACCGGTAGCTTAAGCAGTTACTACACGAGGCCGAGTTTTCTAGTTGCTTGGAATATTTTTAGATATCGTTGAACATATTTTTAAAAGCCTGCACCTCCATTATTTTAAGTTCCGAGTGACGACATCAGAATTTGTGTTTTTAATTTGCGTAAAAACTCTTACAAGGAAAGTTGTAAGACTCTCCCCCTTGTTCTTAAAATTTAAAGTATGAATATAAAGGAAGAAAGAGAAATAAAGAAAGAGAACGAAGGAAATTGAGGTAGTTACGAACGAGAAATAACATTGTAAAACGTAAAACGTAACGCAACGAAAAGGTAGGTATCCGACTTTAAGTTCATCATCATGCATAATCGATCATGCATCATAATAAATTACTACATGCCGGAACGAGAAACGTTTATAAAAAAAAACATGAGCACAGATTTTAACCTTATTCATATGAGTCACCTTCGTAGATCATAGAACACATTAATTACTTTCGAGGTAATGCTAAGAACAGATTCCAGATTCTTCTACACATTTTCACATAGCTCTCTACAGTGTGGAGACTTCTAAAATGATGATATTATTTCTCTATGTTATATAATGATAGAGTCTACTCAGCTCATTAAAACTCCCGAAAGATCGCAGTGAAATTGGTCACAGTAGTAAAATTTTATTATTAAGCAATACTTAACCTTTATTACTGTCTGGTCATTAAGCAAGCACGCCTTTGTTGAACCGTCTCAATCCGGGTGGTCGAATTTTGGAGTAATCGCTTGTAATTTAAATTTGTTGCCTTTCTATAATAATTTGTATCGTATCTGTATTTGTATGTATTGTATTTGTATGTATCGTATCTGTATTTGTATGTACCGTGTGGGGCCGGTACTTTAAAAGAATAGCCCCACTGCATCTCTCCCCGTGTATGTCGTAAAAGGCGACTAAGGGAAATGGACTCCCTTCTTATATTACTAGGTGGTAGGGTTTAACCCGCCCGGGTTGGTACCACCGCACTGAATGAAAGGTCGGTCGAAACGGCTATGTAAATAGTTTGTGTTTTCCGTCCAGTTCAGTGTAGCCGGCACGACCGAAGGGAAGCAATGACGTGGCACCAAGTTCACCCGGTGTTATGGGCTGACATCACGGATGCTGTAGGTGATGTAGCCAACCGTGTCACTTTCCATAAAAAAAAAAAAAAAAAAAAAAAAAAATTTGTATCGATTGAATATCTTATTATGTAAATCCTTTATTTACAGGGTTGCCAACATGTGGAATGCACTCCCACCTGCATTCTTTCCTCTAATGTACAGTCTGGGATCCTTCAAACATAATGTGAAGGTGCACCTAGCCGGCCAAAATGGTAATTGCAGCCCCCGTAAATATCCGAATGCCTGTGGGCGCCGTCGGACTACATCTTTGTGTTAGTCTGGCACCCGACTATGTCGTAGTTCCCATAAAAAAATTTAAAAAAAAACTTGTAGAGTTGCAGAAATGTCTTTCGAGGCTTCGACGATCTGTTCGATTTTACTAACCGGTATGAGTATCTACACTACATATTTATTAATTTTGTTTTCATTATTTTCAGGTATGTTCCAGTCTAATTTCCGAAAACCAACCATCACGCTAAGTATATTTTCATTCTAATGATTAAAAGTATCATGAAACTCATCATTACTAAATGTACATATTACTCAATAATGTGTTGTCGACAATGCAGTACAATATCGAAAGCACGATGAAATGATTTGACATTCCTTAAACGGACGTGTATGAAATATCATTAGGTCACTGAGATCGGTATCTGAAGGAAGTCTGACTACCGTACGATCCGATCCATCGATAAGAGTATGCTTAATTGAGACATTCCAATTGGACATTCAGTTGTCTGAGAACTGATCCTATCTGTGGGATTGTAATATACATGCTGATTCACTCACCGAAGGGCCCATAAGAGTTGTGTACCTACCTGAAGTTGAACAACTTTTGTTACTAGCGCCAGTTGTTGCAAACCGAACTTGCGAAATGCAATTTCTACCTGTATACCTTGAACACAACAAACAACACTTTGAAATTTTAGGTATGTATGTAGGTATACCCTCACGGTGTTCATTGATACCTCACACTAATGAAGAACCGAGTTTCGTATCACAGAACTATCGCGTGTGAAAATTACTCATTGCCACTGGGCTACCCGCACTGGGGACTGGATTTTAACACATCGAAGACTACTCGTCTTCAAAATCAAACCACGTTGGTTCCTAGAGCTGACTTGGTGAAATAGCGAAATCTTCTGCTTCTCTAAGATAATATAGTTAGAGTTTATGAGGAAAGCGAAGGAACGTTTAGTATTTAAGCGATGGAGCATAAAGGATGTACTAAGGATATCGTTAATGATGGAGGTGGAGTTACAGACAGGATATATGTAATGTTAACTATAAGTATGAAGCGGTGCGGTTAGAAAGCGACTCGAAAGCAGCGGCGTTCTAGACGATCAGATGACCGACACCGAAGCTCTGAATTATAATAATTCTACTGATTGTAGACTTATAAAGACAGAATAAGATAATAATATTATTTTATTTAACCCTTCTAGTCCCAAGTGGAGCGCGCGCTCCAGTTTTCGTTACTGCGATATAAATCCTATAAGCTAGTAATCCCGATTTTTATTACTTTTGTATATTCCTAAATTGTTGCTACATTTATTTGTCAGTGTTTGAATCACGTTTCGATTTTCACAATAAACAATTACAATATTAAAAAATATTGTAATGAATCCAGCGCGCCTATTCTGGATATCGAAAAAAATATAGTACCCGCAGCTCAGTCTCTTCGGACGCATTGAGAAGCCCATTGGAGCGAGAGGGGCGGGTCATGAGAAATTGCTAGAAGCGAGCGATGAATTGCTAAAAGAGGCTATTTATTCTCTGATGACCATAATAACATAAATAAGAGGCATATTTCATCCCGATAGGCAACTCAACATTGCTAATTAGAACTGGATCAGTAAATCCCTGATTTCAACCTTCGCGATATCGCATCTTGACACTCATTGGTCGAAGCTCGTAGTGTGAGAAGTTGGTTCCACAAACGCTTTCTTCGTCAACCAGTTGGCGGAAAGTGGAATCTTGTGCGACGGCTGCTGTGACAAACCTGTCTGGACGCAATCAACTTTTTTTTTTTTTTTTTTTTTATGGAAACTGATACGGTTGGCTTACATCACCTACAACATCCATGATGTCAGCCCATAACACCGGGTGAACTTGGTTCCACGTCAGTGCCTCCCCTCGGTCGTGCCGGCTACACTGAACTGGACGGAAAACACAAACTATTTACATAGCCGTTTCGACCGACCTTACATTCAGTGCGGTGGTACCAACCCGGGCGGGTTAAACCCTACCACCTAGTAATATAAGAAGGGAGTCATATCCCTTAGTCGCCTTTTACGACATACACGGGGAGAGATGCAGTGGGGCTATTCTTTTAAAGTACCGGCCCCACACGGTTCTATATTGTATATTGCAATTTAAACATTGAATATGAATTTATGTTCAATGAGGCTTCATGATTTACAAGCATCTTTGAGAGATACTTTTTTTACGTCTATTTAACTTTTATTCACTGTTTTATTAATGGCATTACTTTGTTCTAATTGTTAAATTGCATTTGTTGAAATTACGTTTAAGTAAGTTTTGTAAACCAATAACTTTTGTTTTTTTTTCGATTTTAGACATTTCATTCAAATTTTAACCTCATCTTACTTGTTGTATGTAGCCTGTTTGTAATTAGTAATTAAAAAATAGTTATGTTTCGAAACGCCAACAAAACATTATTATCTTTATTGCTTCCACGTTGAATATTTAAAGATTTTTAAGTATGGCTCGTGCAGAATTTCCGAATTAGTAAACCTATTAAAGAAATCTACAAATTATATAGATTTATCTTGTGTAACAAACTCAACATAATATCCTTATTTATTTGCTAAAAAACTTAATTTATGACAAAAGCATACAACTAACTACTTTTCTAAATAAAAAGCTGTAAAGTGCGAGTCGTACTTGCGCACCCGCAAGTTCCGTACCGGTCGTGACTATATGAGCACATAGAGCGATATGGTTGTTTTTATTTGAACCTATATCTAAGCCATTGATGTTGGTTATGGTTAAAGCTTTCTCCGTGAAACTACATTCAACGTCAATGTTGGTGAAAATACCATCAATGGCAGCCAAATCCCGCGTTGGAACTTCGGTTGGAAGAATCGGTCGAAGCTGAGAACGTCAGCAAAAACTGCGTGAGCCTATTGTTGTGCGTTGGGCGTTTTCGTGAAATCGACGTCGAAGTCTCCGAGTAGCGCGAGAGGCTTCAGCGGTGTACGGAGCAACATCTTGCACGAACTCCGACTTGACGTACTCCAACCAAGGAAGGAGCCCCAGGCCGGGTTGGCCGCTCCCGTCAGCCGGTCGTCCAGTCTAGCCACTTGCGAGAGCGCTTTCAAAATATAAAACATGTTGCTGGCAGATTAAAATTTAGAACTCAGTCTAGAAACGTCTAAACTCTAATAAAATGAAAATAAAAGATTTAAAATGGGTACCAGTGTGTAAAATCCACAAATTCCAATAAATTAAATTCACAGAATACGGATTCTGTCATTGTATACTTTCGCAAGTAGAGAAGGGAGACACATAATTTTTGCACTTTTTTGAATATTTAGCGTTTAAAATTTTTATTTAAATTAATAATATTAATTTTTTTATAAAACGGTAACGGTTCCTACTATGCGCCACTTACCATATAAAGAAAATATTTGTATTATTTCAATGTTACGTAAAATATCTTCTAGAGTTTCTAAAATATTCTGCTCTTCATAAAATTAAATAAATAAACAAATAGTTTTAATCCATCAGAGAGAGAGAGGGTCGAAATGTGTATGCCTCTCAGATATCGCGTGACAAATCCGTCAATTTAACTGGCAATTCTTCGGTTATTAAACCAATTTAGAAACGAATGAATGAAACTAATGAATTTGTAGGAACTTATATAGAGATTTCACTTTTCGTTTAATTTATTACATTACTCCCACCGAGCTAATATAGATACGCCAGGTGTCGAAGTGTGTGAAATATTGTTAACTGCTTAGATAAAGTAGGAATATTTATGTTCAAAATGGCATTCAGAGAGGTAGGAAGCCATTTTTTTGGCTATTAAAATGTTGGTAGTCACGCCCCCTCTTCTATTTTAAAGCTGTTTATGTTTTCACTTTCCTGGTCGAACAACTATTTTGATTTATCGGAAACTAGTTTAGTCTGCGGTTTGTTCGCGTGCTGTTAGGTTTGGAAGTAGTCTCCCTAGCATTCATACATAGCGTCACGCTGTTTCCCAGTGGGGTAGGCAGAGACAACGGTTCTCCACGTGCCACGATCCCGACACACTTCTGCCGCCTCTTCCACTCTCATAATGTTCTTCATACATGTTTGTCGGTTACGGGTACTACGCACGTTACTCCCTCGCATTCCTCGTTAAAAATTTTAACTTTGTAGGTAATCATCTTTGTAGTTACATAACAAATCGTTATCATCATCAGCCCCTGTCGGTCCACTGCTGGATATAGGCCTCTCACAAGGCACGCCACTTGCGGATGGATGAGATGGAGCTAAAGACATAACACAATTTATTTTGTTCATTTGATAGGTAGAAAGTAAACGAACTGGTAGGACACTTGAACATTTTTAAGGTTGAGTATTAGTGATCTCAATGTTTATCTAATTGAGGTTGAGGGGCAGACACTGGCGAGATCGTCATACTCCAGGAAGATTTTAAATAACAGCAAATTAATTAATTTAAATAAAAGCAAAACGAATGTTGTGAAATCTTTTTCTGTGATAGATAACGGTCTGGTGGTCTAGCTGTGTTTCAAGGTACTCATTATTCATGCCATTATAGAATGTAAATATTTCCAAAAGACTTGTCTTAACACTAGTTTTGGAAACATTTGTACTCTGGAATGATAAAGGTGTATTAGTGAATACCTTAAAAACATCAGCTTGCAATCTAGATCATTAGCTTGCAATCTCAAAGAGCGATCTTTCAATGTTATTTTTGTTTCTTTTATAAATTTATTAGCTGTTGTACGCTCTTCCAGAAGTAAGATATGCTAGCCAGTAATGAAAATGTTTGTCCTCGTTCACAATTCAGACCTGCCTATCAAACAAACATAATTATCTAAACTGCTACGCCTATTCCCGAACTCGTCAAGCATTAAGATAATCAAATGGATGATCACAGGAAGTGGTCTCGTGTTGACCTTTTTCATGGTCCACCAGTTCAGCTCTGCGGGCGACAGTTTTTTGCGTAGCTTTTCATTATCAGTTCAATTGTCGTTGCCTATTGCCTTTCTGCTTCATCTCACAATTTAATCTATTTGTTTATGCTTCAGTACTTGATTGTACATTTTGTTTATCTTATTCCTCGATTCGAGTTCTGTCATTTAGATCTACTAAATGAGACAACTAGACTACACTCAACCGAACGGTGACTGCTTAATTATTTGAAAACATCCATAAAACACCAGCAATGTCTAAAGCTGAAACTGATCTAAGATATAACTTAATTTTATTGGCTGAAATTCCACTATTCTTCGCAAATAATACGCTTATAACCGGATGCCATCTAGTTATGCTGTTTGCAACTGTTAGACATTAAGGCGCTTCGACCAGCTAAAAACACATAATATCACAATGTTCTTGAATATCACATTATCATCCTTTTGCTTCGCGTAATGGTGTAACAAATTTCGATATTTCGCATCATTGGTTGGTTGCTTGGCACAGCCACTCATTTACGTTTACATACAAAGAAAACATTCTTATGGTGAAATTGTAAATCATTATTCTACCCTAGGTCTGCTGGGTTATGTGACAATAATCCTCTTTGTAAAATTGTAGGGCGTCAGTTTCCCACACTAACTGCAGCAAAATTCTTATTATGTTAAATATAAAATAATAGCTACTTAATTGAAGGTACCCTTACAGCTAGACGCCATCTTGTTATGTGGTTTGTAACTGTTAGTTTGTTAGAGAGCAATATCTACACGAATCCGGTATTAAGCGTCGTCGGTCGTCGCTTTAGTTAGATACTCCTTGCACAAAATGTTTTTTTTGGATTCCGTATCCGTCGTACGGTACCCTATTACTAAGCTTACGCCGTCTGTCTGTCTGCCAGTCTGCCCGAGGGCTGTATCTCTTGAACCGTAATAGGTAGCCCGTTGAAATTTTCACAGAATATATGTTATTATGGCCGATATAACAACAAATAATAAAAATAAGAAAAATTAAAAAAATCACGGGGGTCCCCATATAAGAAATTAAAAAGTGTATGCGCCCATCTACCAAAAAGAGTATGAAGCATTTTAACTAATCATGAATTTTAACTAATATGAAGCATTTCATAAAACACGCCATAGATGGCGTGAGTGGCGCTGACCATGACATGGCGATACGGAACCCTCGGTGCGCGAGTTCGACTCGCACTGGGCCGTTTTTTTTATGAAAGGCGCGACATCTGGCATCGTTTCACCTACAAGAGGTATCTAACGATGGCCAAGGACATTCTGTGATGCACGGTGATTGCAAGTGTCATGGCGGCCTGACAGGAGCCTTTTCACGCCCATTTTGAAAAACCCCAGGCTATATTTGGGAAGAAATAGAGAGCAGGGAGTTCGTTCCACGTTTTCCCGCTTCTGTGAATAAAAGACCTACAGAACCGGTTGATTCGCATCCGTGGTAGGTCGATTGTATATGGGTGCATCCCCTGCCGAGTACGCGTAGTGCGGAAGTGGAATGGAGATGGCGAGAGATCGCGTTAAATAGCTCCTCCGAACACTCCCCAAAAATTTACGATAAGGTTTTCTTTCTTAAAATAATTGGGAAGACACAAATTGCATTTAATTTATTTATCTTTCTCTTATGATAGAAATGTTGTCTTTTCGTTGACATTTTTTCTTTTCTATCCGCGTATGTGTGTATACATTTTATCACGGTTTTTGCATTGGTTACCTAGAACAATAATAAACGAGAAAGCTAGAGATGAGATGTTGACATTGTGCTGTCATCGTTAGCTACGACAAGAGCGTCGAAATTCCCACGCTTGTCCTAGGAATTGATCTCATATTCGATTTCTATCGTTTATGTTCTTTGGTGTGCTTTCAATATTTAATTAGCTATTCCTATATCGATAGACGCATAAGGTTCTCGCCAAAGAGTTTGTATTATACAAACTCTTTGGTTCTCGCATATTTTTTTATTTTTTATTGAAAACGCGACATATGGCGCCGCGCCACCCGTAAGGTGTCTAACGACGCCCAAGGTGCGGAGGTAGAAAGAGGACGGCGGGATCGTGTTAAACAGCTCCTCCGAGCACTCCCCATGGAATAAGCGATGTTGTATTCAATATTCTTCGTCACGTCATAATGTTTGTCATTTTTATTGTCTCTGGAAATCTTCGATCAGACGCTTAAAATGTTATAATAGCATAAAACCGGCCAAGTGCGAGTCGGACTCGCGCACCGAAGTTTCCGTACTGCCACGTGTTAGTCCGGTTTTTATTATTTTTGGTTTTACTTTACAGTTTGCAGAATAATTACACCAATTAAACGCTTGTATGTATTAGCGTTTTTACGATAGAGAAAAAACAAAACAAATAATAATAAAAAAACTGTTTAAAAAAAACATTGAACCGACTTCAAACCCTCAAAAGTATTAAATAATATTTTGATCTCGAGTAGAAGGCGGTACAGAAGCATAAAAGGGTCCATCTATAAATTTTCAGGTTTGCTTTTGTACCGCCACCGCCTTCTACTCAAGATCAAAATATTATTTAATACTTTTTACAGTTTGAAGTCGGTTCAAAACGTGAAAAATCCCGTTTCTTGTTAAATTTTTTACGTGCTCTGACACCACAGATAGGTGATATACCCGCGAAGAGTGGTGTTATTGGCTGTGTCTGATCTTCTTTTGAACTTTTGAGCACAGCTACCCATGCCGGTTGCCCATAAAAAAAAACAATAAACCAACCATGTCAGGATTCAAAAGAAGTACGTAAGAAAAATATTCCTAATCTAAGGAGGAGATGGTAACCGATCAAAGCCTACAGACATAATATTATAATGTTTGATTGACAAAGTGAAATAAATTAACTCACATATATTTTTCAAAGACATCTAACTGTCTCTCACATTCCCTGGTCTAAGGAGCAGATGGTAAACCATCAAAGTCTACAGACATAATATTATGTTTGATTGACAAAGTGAAAGAAATCAACTCGCATATATTTTTCAATGACATCAAACTGTCTCTCGCATACTCCGTCATAATTTTCCAACATCCTTCTTACTGCAAATTTCTTGAGTGGATTACTTGAAAGATGTCAACTGTTAGCCATTACTACGCGGATGTCGTCCGCGATGCGTTTCAACGGCTTACACTGACATTGCAACTGGTAATGACTGGTAATCATTATGTGCATTTAAGTTGATTAATTTACTTCTTACATCGAGGAGTAGTCGCCTGAGAGTGTATTGCGACAACACAGACTTAACAACTTATGCTCCACTTAAAGACACAATAAACGTCAGTTGTACCTAAACGGTGAAATACTGTCTTTGGAATCCTAAGCTGACTTAAAGTTAAGTCTGGGTGTGCGGGCATTTAATTCAATAACAGGCACTTAAAAAAAGTCAAACTGACATCTGTCATGCAGAGCGAATGAATAGCGTCAGCTGTCTTTACAGGAGTAAGTTTTAGGGACTATTATGGCTTTATTTCTCAATGTAGTGCCATATCTGTCTTATTAACGTTGAAATAGAGATGACACTAAATCAGATTGCCAGAGCGTGGTACAAGTTATTGTTTCATTCATTTATCGAGTTACGGATTTAATTTGGCGTTAGTTTACGGGTCTTTATAGATATTTAAGGTAGTGTTGATGCAATCGGCCCGCAAACGATGTAAAAGTTATTATAACCTGTCAAATTCGCCCACTACTGAGAATATAGCATTATAAGGCTGATAGATGCTGAGATGAATTCCGCATGAGAGAGAGGGAGAGGGAGAGGGAGAGGGAGAGGGAGAGGGAGAGGGAGAGGGAGAGGGAGAGGGAGAGCGAGAGGGAGAGCGAGAGCGAGAGCGAGAGCGAGAGCGAGAGCGAGAGCGAGAGCGAGAGCGAGAGCGAGAGCGAGAGCGAGAGCGAGAGCGAGAGCGAGAGCGAGAGCGAGAGCGAGAGCGAGAGCGAGAGCGAGAGCGAGAGCGAGAGCGAGAGCGAGAGCGAGAGCGAGAGCGAGAGCGAGAGCGAGAGCGAGAGCGAGAGCGAGAGCGAGAGCGAGAGCGAGAGCGAGAGCGAGAGCGAGAGGGAGAGGGAGAGGGAGAGGGAGTATTGTATCAATCACAGAGCATCGAATGCGCGCGCCTGCGCGCGCCCCCTACTAGAGACGCCCTAAGCGATAATATTTGAAACCCAAAAACTACACGCAGTGCTGCTAGCGCTTCGTATGTGTGCAGTAGCGGGCCTCTCATACAAGCCAAAAAGCCCGGCTTGCCCTAGGTCAATCAAACAAAGCTCGAAAGCAAATCGAAAACGAAAACAGTCGATAGTACTTCAATTTCATTTTAAATATCGCGCCACGTGCCATTCGCGCGCGCCCGAGGTCATTGAGTCGACGACGCGCCGCGGGGACTTCGTCGTTCGTAAGTATCATTCGGAATTACTCGTGAACTCTCGCCTCGATGCGATGGATGAAATTAGTCAAATACGAGCGTACATTAGTCATCTCGCTTGTTCCCGCTGTTATTCTAGCATTATTTTATTTCCTTCTCGTTCTCGAGTACCATACAATTTTTAGCCTAAAGACACCCATAGCACAGAATAGAAATAATAATATATGAGTATGTATAGCGATTAGTTTGAGGAAATATGCTAAGAAATATTCGTTCCGTAGTGCGAAAGCGTACTCAGTATTAGTGCTATCTCAGTTTTTCAATAGAAGAACGCCAAAGACGTGTCTACTGATGTCTAATGTAGGCGTAGAAGTTTGGAGTGATGGATCGGACGTTTGCGAGGATGTTTGATTTGATAATACGAAAAAAAATCTCATAACTGTCGTCATTGTCAGTTCGTGTTGTATGTGCGCGCGTGTGTTGTGCTTGTAAATATTCGCTGTTTTGTTCGTAAATACAGAAAAATGGACCGGTAAGTGATGTTTTTTCTCTTTTTCATTATATTCCGGACCTATTGAGTACATTTGTTTGTACTGAGTTGAGATGCATTTTACGTAAAAAATCGAAGAAAAGTCCTACTCCATACTGACAATTTTTTCCTGTTTGAAGCTTGTTTCTCAAAATAAATCGGTTTTTTGGAGAAAGTGAGGTGACAGAAATGCTCCTTAGTTCTTCTAGTTGAATAATATATGCCGTTTAGTGCTTGCATGTCGTGCATTTACGAGAAACAAGCCATTTTTGTGACCTAGGTCTCGCCATACAAACTTGCTTCGAGCGGACGATAATTTTGCCTGTTTTTAGAAGCTTGTTTCTCAAAATAAATCGGTTTTTTGGAGAAAGTGAGGTGACAGAAATGTTCCTTAGTTCTTCTAGTTGAATAATATATGCCGTTTAGTGCTTGCATGTCGTAAATTTACGAGATATAAGCCATTTTTGTGACCTAGGTTTCGCCATAGAAACTTTGTTTGAGTCAGTGTCGTAATTCATTTCTAGTTCTGCCTAAATTCGTGTTTTGAGTGTAGAAAGTGTCTCAAGATGAGTAGATAAAATTATCTATCCAACCATGTGCTTTCCATATATCCAACACACATATTTACGTAATGAATAGCCCAAATGTTGCAATGGCTTGTGAGTGCGAAAACGTAGTTTTTGACAAAAAAAAATTTGTGAATTCAAGATTTTATTGTGTGCGACACACGAGCTACTGATACACCAGAAAGGTAGGATTGGTTTGTATATGCATTCCTTTTTATGATAAAAATACTATATTACCAATTTGCGTTCGTGATAAATTTATAAAAATATAAAATCAGAGAGAGGTCGCATTTTTCACATAACACAACTTTACATAATAATTTTGTTACCCAGAATATGTAATATACATAAAAAAATGTCATTTATAGCTAGAATATTTATCTGTAAATACAATCCATTCGTTAGTTCATAAAGTTTCATGGAAAAATCTTTCAAAATGATTTTTTTTCTAACACCTTCACCTACGCCAGGTGGGCGGGCGCCACCTGGTGTACACCTGGTGTAGGCGAAGGATTCTTTTGTTTTATGCTCCCAAAGTTGAAGGGCTAAGAAATAATAATCTTTGGTTAGTTATATTATATCCATGGCGGGTGGCGGCGGCGGGCGGGACGTCGGACGTCGGCTGTCTCTTCGTTCTCTCTCTGGCATGCTATGATATGTATGATATGTGTTGATAAGTCACAATAATTCTGTCAACCATAATATGCCTCCAGTGTGCTATTGATAATTAATTATTAACAAGAGTCTTCATAGTAACTGCACTGCACTGCAGTTGGTTTGCATAGATTTTTTAATTACCATTTTCTATAAAATTGTGATACAAGCATGTTTATTTCATTTACTGACTGACAGAACAGTCATATATTATATTTTGTATGAAATATTTGGCTTCGGCTTGCTCTACGATCTGACCCTAGGCCCGCCACTGTATGTGTGTGTGCTAGTATCGACACTACACACAAAAAGGAGCAAGTTAGGCACACGCACACAGCAAATGCACACGCACAACACACATATGTAAGTCATAGGCCACGCCCACAGGCTTCAACGGCGTTGTAGAGAAATCACGCTCAGGGCGCCTCTACACGGAAAAAAGGGATTTCTTTTCGTAAGAATATACACATTCTTAAACGGATTGTTTAATTGTAAGTATATATCGTCTTTCTCCAACAAGAATGTATCACACGAAGATAATTGAAATTTTTGAATATAGTAAATGAAAATCTTGAAATATATTTTTCAACCAAGATGATATATTTCATGCAATAAAATCGCATGCTTAAATTAATAATGTTCATTTTATTAAGCTAAGAAAGCTGAGAAATTCATTTCAAAACAGGAACGGACTTGTACCAAGAAAATAATATTCTTAACATGCGTTATAATTTGAAAGAAGCATATATATTCTTAATTTTAGATAACGTTTAGTCTTATGTGGACAATATAGCCTACTTCTTCACTTAAGAATTTCTTTAGATATTTATTTAACCCAAGTAACAGAATATTTATTTAAAGAATTTAAGATCCTTAAATTGAGAATATACTGTCTTGCATAATTTAAAATGACGTCACTTTTAATAAAAATACAAATTTCTTCACTCAAGATTTTCTTTAGATATTTATTTCACCCAAGTAATCCAATATTTATATCAAGAATGTTAAATGCTTAAAATAAGACGATATTGTCTTCAGTTATTTACAATTACGTCACAGGTCAAAAATACCAATTTCTTCACTCAAGAATTTCCTTAGATGTTTATTTCACCCAAGTAAACGAGTATTAAATCCAAGAATTTCAAATGCTTAAAATAAGACGATGTTGTCTTAAGTGGTTTAGAAATACGTTACAGTTCAAAAATACAAATTTCTTCACGCAAGAATTTCCTTGGATGTTTATTTCACCCAAGTAACGAATATTAAATCCAAGAATTTCAAATGCTTAAAATAAGACGATATTGTCTTTAGTGGTTTAGAAATACGTTACAGGGCAAAAATACAAATTTCTTCACGCCAGAAATTCCTTGGATATTTATTTCACCCAAGTAACGAATATGAAATCCAAGAATTTCAAATGCTTAAAATAAGACAATGTTGTCTTTAGTCGTTTAGAAATACGTTACAGGTCGAAAATACAAATTTCTTCACATAAGAATTTCCTTGGATGTTTATTTCACCCAAGTAAACGAATATTAATCCAAGAATTTCAAATGCTTAAAATAAGACGATATTGTCTTTAGTGGTTTAGAAATACGTTACAGTTCAAAAATACAAATTTCTTCACGCAAGAATTTCCTTGGATGTTTATTTCACCCAAGTAACGAATATTAAATCCAAGAATTTCAAATGCTTAAAATAAGCCGATATTGTCTTCAGTCATTTACAAAATTATTATTTTAGAGGTCAAAAATAGCTATTTCTTCACTTAAGAATTTCCTTACATGTTTATTTCATCCAAGTAAACGAATATTAAATCCAAGAATTTCAAATGCTTAAAATAAGTCGATATTTCTTTAGTGGTTTAGAAATACGTTACAGGTCAAAAATACCAACTTCTTCACGCAAGAATTTCCTTAGATATTTATTTCACCCAAGCAAACGAATATTTAATCCAAGAATTTAGATACTCAATAATTTCTTGAACAGCCTTAACATAAAACAATATCTTCTTACCTTTCACTACTTTTATTAGTGTTGCCTATTTATAAATAATTTTCCAAATAATCAGGAATTTACTGACAGTTGGCAGTAAAGAAATGATTGTGGAGTTTACCGATAGAGCTTAGCGCATAGGTAGGCGCATACCTACCTACTATTTTAAAGCCCTTGGTTAAGCCATAGCCCTGGTCGCAGCGGGTCGGAGATCTCATCGTATAAACACATTATATGCGTAGTCAACTACAGGTTGGGTATGGAAAAAAATTCATAAAAGCATTTAATTTTTAGTTTTCCGTACCCCGTACGGAAGCCTATTACCTATTTTATTTACTATGCTAACAGAATATGTGTTAATATAGCCGATATAACAACAAATAATAAAAACAGGAAAAAGAAAACAATTCATGGGGGTTCCCATAGAAGAAACCAAAAAGTGTATGCGCGCGCCATCTACCGAATAGAGTATGAAGCATTTTAACTAATATGAAGCATTTCATAACACGCAATAGATCGCGTTAGTGGCGCTAACCATGACATGGCGATACGGGACCCTCGGTGCGCGAGTTCTGCTCCTACTTGTCTGTTGTTGTTTTTTTTTTTTTGTGGTACGTAAACCTCGATGCGCGAGTCCGACTCGAAGTTGGCCGGTTTTATTTATAGGTAATTAATGTATCTATACTATAGTAGGTATTATGTACTATATTATACAGAATGTTCGGCACATCAACCGACCAATTTGTTTTGTAGGTAAGTAGGGTCATTTGACCCGTGATACCTTTTGTCAGATGTCACGTGGTATCGAGATTTTTTTTTTTATTGACAGCGCGACCTATGGCGCCGAGCCACCCATAAGGTGTCTAACGACGCCCATGGACATTCGGTCGTATGCGGGGGTTTCGAATGCCATGCCGGCCTGACAGGTGCCCATTGACGCCCCTCTTGAAGGACCCGAGACTGTACGTGGGGGGAAATATATTGGCAGGGAGAGCGTTCCAGAGTTTACCGGTTCTGTAGAGGAAAGATCTGCAGAATCGATTGGTACGCATCCGCGGTAAGTCCAGCGTGTAGGGATGCAATCCCTGCCCAGTGCGCGTGGTGCGAAGGTGGAAAGGGGACGGCGGGATCGCATTAAACAGCTCCTCCGAGCACTCCCCGTGGAATAAGCGATAGAACACACTTAGGGAACCGACATCCCTACGGTGTTGCAGTGGTTCTAGATCGCAGGACACTTCGGGGTCACCCACTAGTCGCACGGGTCGACGCTGGATTGAGTCCAGAGGCGCAAGCTGGTATTTGGCAGAGCGCGAGCAGCACAGGTGCGAGCAGTACTCCAAGCAGGACCTGATCTGCGATTTATACAGAAGCAGCTTTTGGTCCGGCGTGAAGTACCGTCGCACCTTATTGAGTACGCCCAGCTACGATACGAGATACGATTTTTTTTTTCTTTATTTTTGAAAATTACCAAAATCCCAGCTTTAAACCCTTGTAACTTTTTTGTTTATGATTGTATCAGCACGAAATAAATAAAAAGAACCGACAATAATTATGCCTTCTCTCTCTCTTTAAGTAAGTCCCCAAATGCAAGAAAGAGAACGTGCGAATATTAGCTAGCGACTCGCTATTAGCGAGCAAAAAATAACCTTTATCATAAAATCAATAAGGTCGTATTTCGGTTGGTAGGCTTAGATATTTACGAAATATCTAACGGCGCGGATGACAACAAGAACAGTTGTCCGTTAGTTAGTTATTTATTAGCAGCCGGTGCTGCTAGCTCCACCATGCCTGTCGACCCAGTCCAACGACCAACGAGTGGTTACTGGCGACAACAAACGAGCCGATATTTCGCAACGGATATAAATATCGGTATTGAAAACAGATATCGGTTAGATCACGTTTACCAAATAAAAAAACCGGCCAAGTGCGAGTCGAACTCGCGCACCGAGGGTCCCGTATCGCCATGTCACAGCCAGTGCTACTCACGCCATCTAGATGGCGTGTTATGAAATGCTTCATATTAGTTAATGTCATGCTTCATAATCTATTCGGTAGATGGCGCGCGCGCATACACTTTTTGGTTTCTTCTATGGGAACCCCCGTGAATTTTTTACTTTTTCTTATTTTTATTATTTGTTGTTATATCGGCCATAATTTGATAATAACACATTTTTTGTGAAAATTTCAACGGGCTACCTATTACGGTTCAAGAGATACAGCCCTCGGACAGACGGACGGACGGACGGACAGACAGACAGACAGACAGACAGACAGACAGACAGACAGACAGACAGACAGACAGACAGACAGACAGACAGACAGACAGACAGACAGACAGACAGACAGACAGACAGACAGACAGACGGCGTAGGCTTAGTAATAGGGTCCCGTACCTGATACGGAACCCTAAAAATGGTTGATATGATATGTATGATAGATAACGCACATGACTAGTTGTCTTTGACAACTATCGACATTTGGTTTTATTTTTATTAGAGCTATTTATTCAACAGTCTATTGCAAATTAGATAGTAGATATTATCAAATACCCATATAATTTAATAAGATGATCATAATCAGATTATTGATGATGATTGATGATAATGATTTAATGAATTTTATTCGGAATGTCACTGTATGGGGAATTTTTACTTTAAGTGAGGGGCAACACTTCCTGGGCGCGGCGTTCGACAAGTCGAAACAGGTTTGGTCTGGCTCATTCGGTCGGTCGGCCCCGGCCGGTCACACCGCTCGAGGCCGACCGACCGAGGAGACGCTCCAACTTATTAATCCTACTGCGTAGTACTAGTACCTAGTAATTCTTTGACCCTACTACTCTACTTATAACCGTTTAAAAACGACACCGTCCGTCTCAGCTCAGCGTGCGTTGATTCTCTGCGAGTTTGCGACTTTGTGTTTGCTTTGTATCATAATAATTTAGATGTGTAAAACATCGATGTGCAAAACTGCGTTGTGATTGTGACCTTCACGGCACACGGGAAGTATGTACGCAGATCAAGAGGGCTCAGTTAAGAATCTGCTCGAGGCGTGGAATTTGCCGCCGGACTTCATACAACAATTTGTAGGTAAGTGTTTATTTTTGTTGCGCGTCACTCGTCGATGCTTTCGCGGATGTCCGTCCGCCCGCATATGCATATTATGTGCATATAGCGGGAACTACACTGGGCCCACTGGCGTACGAATGTATAGGTACGCCGACATGGAGGCATCTTGCCAGAAAGTACCGTGAGGAAACCCCTACAGGTTACTTAGGTGTTGACCTACCTCGTGTTATCCCTAGGTGGTAGTGTTCATCCGTCCGATTTGGTACCACCGAACTATGGTTGAAATGACTTTATATTTTATATGCCTAGTAAGTACCTACCTATTTAGTACTTAAACTTAACCCGGTTCAATTGCTACTAGATCGTATTGGCTGGCACGCTAGGAGCTGGTAGCTGGCATGCCAGGTACTGGCATTTTGTCCAAATTATACACATTCCTGTGGCTGGCATGCCAGTTTGTGTAAGTTTCTATGCCGCTGACAGCTGTCAGCAGCTAGCGTTCGAATCTCCCTCTCCACTCCCCCGCGAGGGGAAAAAAACGTCGTGCGATCTACTGGCATGCCTTGTACTGGAAATGAGCTACTGGCACAATGGCGATACACATGCCAGTAGCTTGTTTTTAACAATAACTGGCATTCTTTTGTGCGAGCAACTAGCATTTGTATCACATCACAGGCTCCCCATTCCTATATATTCCACTATATAATCTATACTACACTACTATACTATATACTATACTACTACTATACTACACTATATACTATATACTCAGTTTCAAAAAGTCCCGTCCTAATAGCAACTTAACCGGCTTATACTTCAGTTCAGCTGGACAGAGTTCATGGGAATTACCCTGTCATTGCACCTTGTTCCAACAGGAATGCATACATTGGCTTGGGTCATAAATAGGGTCTTGTCATCGCAACTCCTGTACATATTTTGAATATTTCGGTAGGTTAAATATGTGTATCTGGTAATTCACTCTTTGTTTTCAGTAAACGACATACAGATTCACCATTTAAAGGACCTGAATGATGCCCTGCTCCAACAACTATGCCCATCTATGTCGATGGGGCTTCGTATAGATCTGAAAAATAGGATCACTCAATATTTAGACTCTCTGGTAAGTATGGATACGCACTGGATAAATATATTTTTATATTATTTATTAGGTCAGCCTCGATAGGTCAGTGGTGCAGACAATCGACTATCGCTATTAATGGTTAAGCAACGCTGAGCGCGGTCAGCACTTGGATGGGTGACCGCTCGACCGTTGGGGGCTGACCGTGGTTCGGATTCCACGATAAACTGTAGGTCCCTTCCCTTCTTACTTACCTTACTAGGTGGTAGGGTTCAACCCGCCCGGGTTGGTACTACCGCACTGAATGAAACGTCGGTCGAAACGGCTATGTAAATAGTTCGTGTTTTCCATCCAGTTCAGTGTAGCCGACATGAAATGAAGGGAAGCACTGACATGGCACCTAGTTCACCCGGTGTTATGGGCTGACATCACGGATGTAGTAGGTGATGTAGCCAACCGTGTCAGTTTCCATAAAAAAATATATATATATAATTTCTTATACAAATTCCAAGTATTTCGAAATTAATTTTAATTGTTTATAATTATTTCAAGCTACTAGCACGGTTCGAGGAAGCAGGGAGGCTGCTCGGGTGTGTCTTAGTAGCTCAAATATTGCTGGAGTAACTTTGGATCCACATTTAAAATTTGTGACTATTGTACTATAGGTATATGTACTGTTTGTAACAGGCACCAACTGAAACTGTCTCTGGGCAGTCTACACTAACAGACCACACCTCTGCTGAGGTCAATGATTTATCAAATATTTCATTCGAGATAACAGATTTATTCACTGGAACTCCTGGAAAGAAGTTTCCTGATTTTGATTTAAATACACTACTGAGCGTGTCACCATGCGGTGCCAGCATCCTAAAATACTACGAAACAAACAATTCTTTGGACAACAAGAGGAAAAATCGACTAACGGATATCATCATCAGACATCTCTTCACCTACATTGTAAACAAGTAAGCTCACTTTTTATGTACTCACTTTGTAAACTCATACTTTTGTCAGCCTCGATAGCTCAGCGGTGCGGTCGGTCGACTCTGTTGTTAAGCAACCCGGTGCACGGTCAATACTTGGATGGGTGACCGCTCGATCGTTGGAGATCGCTGACGGTGGTTCTGATCCCACGTTAAACTGTAGGTCCCTTTCCTGAACTGTCAACTGCAACATGCTTGCGCTGGATCACTCCCTTTTGGATTGTGCGTGTGATTACGGGACACCGTGTATAGCGGTTCTGCGCTCTGTAACGTGTATGTTTTGTTCCAGCCGATTAACCTTTGAAGAATACAATATTATCGCAGCGAAAATAGTGACACTATTCCCAAGCGAATGCCCAGGTACATACTTCACAAAACCAATTAAAAAAGCGGATTCTGTAAAAGGAAAACCAGTGTTTGCCAAGGGGAAACTGGTAGATAAGGTACGAAACCTTCTGTACGCATCAGGGGAAAGGAAAAGGAAGACGAGGCCGTCTAATAATGACATCGAACAAGGACAAGATTCGGAACAAACGAAAAAAGCTAAGCTGGAAGATTTAAAAGGTATTAACATACATTTAAACATTATTTTAATATTTAATTTTAAGTACACTAATGGTCATTAGAGATTTTGCTTGTGCATACATTTATTTCTATTGTGTATTTACAGAACTATACAAAGAAGACATCGCTTGGATAAACAACAACTGTGAACCATGGGAAAAAGTCATCCAAAAGTGGAATGAAACATTTCTGCTAAGGAAACAAACGACATACATAAATGTGGCAAGTTTTATAAACGATTGGAAGATACTACACGATACACGCAGTGATGTTTTGGTTAGTAAATATTTCTAGATTTCTGATTGACGACATTAATACATTTATACAGGCTGTATTTGTCCTGATAGTGTTCCTATAAACCACATGTATTTTTTTATTTCATTATCTATCATATAAAACTTAAAAGCTTTTAAAAAAAAATTAAAAAAACTATTCCAAGATAATGACAAAAACAACAAAGTTAACTGGATTTAAATCAGCCTAGGCTGCCTGTCTAAAATAAATAAATAAATAAAACAAAAAATATATAAACATAACTTTACAAATTACAGACCCAAGGAGTTTCAATTCCAGGTTTACTGCCAGAACATTTTGCATATATAGTAGATATTATGTAGTGTGTGTAATATATATGTATATAATATATCCATATGTATATCTTAGATATTATAATATATATGTTATATTATTATAATAACATAAAATAAAACTACTCTGAACAACTTTGGTTCTACCACTTGGTGCATTCTAAAACCAAAAAAAATTACCTTCACCGTAAATTTTAGGAGTAGGTATTTAAAAAATATATGGGAAAGGTTAAATTTATTTGACTCCAAAATTTTTTTTTAGCAAAAGTTACTTAGTTTAAATCCCACCTTAATGTCAGCTAAAATAATTTTAGAATCTTTTGATACGCCCTGTTTAATATTGTGCACTATTGTCAACAGGTGTGAACAGTCTGTTCTATTTACCATTCTGAACAAGTCTGTAGATTTTTTTGTTTTTTCTACTAAGTCAATGGGTGTGTGCATTTTTTTTTTCAGATCAACTTGGACTTCGACAGACTGTACCCAGAACGCTCAGTGAATTTCCTTCTAAACTGGGGCACATTTTTCAATAAATTCTTGGACCTCAAGAAACACGAACTAAAGGACCAGTACAAGGTGGAATTAGCAACGTCTCTAGAAACACTCGAGGATGAAAGTAAGTCAATGCAAATTTAACAGGGTTCCGTGGACCCGTTACCGAACTTCCGCTGTCTCACTTTTAGAGTTTCAACCCATAAGGGTCCCATCGGACTGATCACTGTCTCTGTGCTAACTAAAAGGATACGAACATATCTTGTAGATCATAAGTTTTTTTTTGACGTGAAAACGTTTTTAAAATGGCTCCTATACAAAAGTTGCACTAAGGTCCCGCCAGAGTTAGCGATGGAACGCGTTTCATTTAAAACAAACTGTCAACGCCATCTAACAAAGTCAATAGCGCCATCTAGCCTTGAAAAGAAAGAAAAGAAAAATATTATTTATTGCCACATGGTTGACTACATAACCTACAACATCTGCGATGTCAGCCCATAACACCGGGTGAAGAATTAGGTGCCATGTCAGTGCTTCCCTTCAGAAATATTATATACATAAATACAAAAAAGAAAAACAAAAAATTATCTCAGAAACATTATCAATTATAAAAAAATTATCACAAGTAATGACAACATGGACCCATCTCACCATGTGCTGACGAAAAGCAATGCTAATTTATTTATCCTGCAATTGGAATTGAATTTTAACAACAACATTTCTGTTGGTGTATTTTTTTTTCAGACCTGAAAATTCCCACGCAAATAACCTTACTTGCACATCTACTCCCACCTAAGGGAAGATTCTCCAAAAATGCAAAGTATTCTACGGTTGAGGCCTTGGAGGGGATGCTTGTTATTGTCGAGGTAAGCTACGTTATTTGTTAATATAGAAATATGTAGGTGGTATATTAGTAGGTAACGATACGCTAAGGGTTGTATGTGTACTGATCACGTTCCCATACCAATTTTTTTTTACAATATAAAAAACCTACTCACTCCTCAAATTTAATACTTGAAGTGCGTATTCCACCTTAATAAGTAGGTATGTTATTATATCGTAAAAAAAATTTTTTTATGGGAACGTGATCAGTATCTGATACACATACACCCCTTAGCGTATCGTTAACTACTATTGAAAGACCTTATACTATAATACACGGTGTTCCGCAATTACGTACAATCAAAGGGTGTGATTCTGTACATTAAACTGACTGAACAAGTTTTGTTCTAAAAAAAATTATTCTGAGGTAAAAAAATTATACATATTTTGAACTGGACTCTGGATGTAATGAAATGTATGGAGGAATGAAATTTTTTTTTGAACCTCAATAAAAAGTCATAAAACAAAAATTATTTAGTTTCAAACATTAAACTGACTGAACAAGTTTTGTTCCAAAAAAAAATTATTTTGAGGTAAAAAGAATTAACCTCAGAATAAAATAGTCCTAAAACAAAAATTATTTAGTTTCAATCACCCTTTTCAAGTTGTGCGTGTACTTACGGGACACACACTTAGCTATATATATATATATATATAATATAACATTTAGTGCGCGCTGCAATTTTCTATCCCATTATTTAATCTCAACTAGTAACGACCGATCGAAGGAAGGTTCGATGGACGAACACAATTCATATAGGTCCACACCTATTTCAGATACAGAACCTAAACGTTTTGCTATTCATGAACCTAATATAGCATGTTCTATTATTCAGAATGCAGGTGACATCGACAAATGCATCAAAGAACAACAAAACAAGGCCTCAACAAGGAAACAAAGTGTTCAACCATATATTATTCTGCAAGGATTACTTCAAGGACCCCATTCAAAATTGTATATGATAGTGGATGAGATCAGGTACACGTTCACATCAGCAACAAAAGCGTTTGATTTACTGTTTAAACTATATCACGTATTACATGCCCAGTATCCACGCGCATCAGACCACTTGTATTTGATTATACAAAGATGTGTATATGGAATCGAGACAATTTATGACAACGTTGTGCCAAGCATATTGGATGTGTTGAAGTTGCAGCAATAATTCTTATATAAACTAGCTGATAACCCAGACTGTGACATTTTACCTTTATGCCAGTGTTTTTAAAAAATTTGTTTACGAGGACGCATTGTTTGTTCCGTGTTTGTTCCCTACCTTTTCTAAAATTATAGTTCATAGTAATATTCCTAACCTACAAAATGAAGTGCCATAAATGTGGAAAGTCTTTTTTAAATTTTAAAAAGTATATATTTCATCTACAGTTTTTCCACTTCATAACAAATTACTTTGTATGCCCTATATATAACTGTAATCGAGTATATCACACAAAATTTTCCTTAAAAGACCATCTAACCTCTTTTCATAAAATGTTTAAACAGCGGAAAACAGATAGTGATGAAATTCTTACCGTTAACGACCCGATACCAGTAATGGAAACAACTGGTTTTAATGAAAAACCGTGTGAATTGACAGATACATCACACGTTGAATCGGTGTGTACTCCACCTTCAAAAAAATCTATTAATTTAAATGATGTTCAACTTTTACTTGCTGCCGATGTGGACATCTTTGTTTCTCAACTCTACGATAACCTGAACTTAGCCAGATCTACCATTCAGACTCTGATTGAGTCACTGTCAATACTGCAAAAAAAAATTGTGGCAATTCTAAAAGAGTATTTAACAAGCTTAGAATCTTCATCATTCACCACGATAACAAATTACCCAGATATTAATTCCATTCTTTTAATGTTAGATAATTCTTTCTCACATTTAAGCACTGAGTATAAGCGTATGAAATATTTTGAAAATTCCACTAAATTTGTGAAACCTCAGGAATTAAAAATAGGTGTCTCAAAAGATAAAAAACGTGAAGATAAACAAATGACAATGACTTTGCAAGATAGATTTGCTTATATAATTCCATTAAGACAAACTTTAAAATCATTCTTGGAACTTGAAAATGTCTTCAAAGTTATATGTGACTATCAATACAATCTTAGTAAGGACGAAGAAAAAGGAGTTATACGAAATGTTATCCAAGGAGACGTATGGAAACAAAATAAAAAATTTGGCGACTGCGACTTACTTATTCCGTTAATACTGTTTTATGACGACTTTGAGTCTGGAAACCCTCTTGGATCTCATGCAGGAAATAATAAAATCGGCGCAGTATATGCATCAATAGCCACTGTCCCACCCGATTTTTCAAGCAAGTTGGAGAACATATTTTTAGCACAACTGTTTTATACCTACGATAGGGCAGAATTCGGCAATAAATCGATTTTTGGATCCATAATATCGGAATTGAATTTTTTGGAAGAACATGGTATTTGTGTTGAAATTGATAAGAAACAACTTCATGTTAAGTTTTCCTTAGCGGTAATATCAGGTGATAATCTGGGTCTTCATGGCATCCTTGGTTTTTATGAAAGTTTCGCTGCTACAAATTTTTGTAGATTCTGTTTAGCGGTCAATCGTGAGACTAAAGTTCAGACAGTTGAAAATTGTAATATTAAACGTGAAAAAAAAGATTATGATCTGCATGTTAGTGCGAATATTGGCATAAAGGAAAAGTGTATTTGGAACAGTTTACATAACTTCCATGTCTACAAAAATGTTACTTGTGATGTAATGCATGATCTGTGTGAAGGTATTCACAGATATGGCATGGCATTGATAATAGACGATTTCATAAAGAAACATGTTTTTACTTTAGAACATTTGAATGCCAGAATAAAATACTATAACTATGAAAGTAATGAAAAAAATGTCCCACCTCCTGTTACAAGGCAGCATTTACTAAATGGTAGCATAATGTTTTCGGCATCAGAAATGTTATGTTTTGTAAGAAATTTTAGATTTATGATAGGTGATGTAATAGATGAAAACAATGATGTCTGGAAATACTACTTGTGCATGCTCAAAATTACTGACATTTTAACTTCTCAAACTTTCACTAAAGAAGTTATTCAGTATTTAGAAACTTTAATCCAAGAGCACCATGAAAGCTATTTAGCTTTATTTAATAAATCACTTAAACCTAAACATCACTTTCTACTTCATTATCCAAAAATCATTGAACAAATTGGGCCACCTATTCTAATCAGCACATTTAAATATGAATCAAAACACAGGAACATGAAAACAGTCAGCTCCTCAATTAGTTCCAGGAAGAATCTGCCATTGTCTCTAAGCATTAGGTGTCAGCTTAAATGTTGTTACAGGTATATGACTAACCGTGGAATTGATGATTTAATTTCTTATGGGAAATCAGCTCACGCACTCGTCGAACATCAAATTGAGTTGCCAATTAAAGATTTTATATGTGTAAAGTGGTACCAAATAAATGGTATAAAATATGACACCACTCATGTTTTTGTCTATGAATATAATGATGATATGCCTAAATTCATTAAAGTGGAACAAATCTATGTCGATAATTCAAATATCAAATGTGTTTATTTATTTGGTTTCCTGTTAAACACTTTATATTATAGCCCACACTTTGAGGCATATGTAATTGAAAAAAATAATGTTAAAAAAATTATTAAATTGAGTGATTGCTATTCCATGTCCCCAAAATGCATTCATAATATAAATGGGTACAGTTATGTAGCTGTGAACGAATGAGCAATCATTAGGTATTATATATTTTTATTAGAAAAATGCAAAGCGAAAAACATTGGAAAAAATACATCCCGGCCAGGATTCGAACCTGGGTCTTTGGCTTGAGCCGCCAACGCGATAACCAACTACGCCACCGGACCGTTACGTATTATCTCAAAATTTTCGCTCTCTTGCACCTTCATGATGATGTCGCATAATTTTTGCGAACAGTCAACTTGCACGGTTCAATGTTGAACCTTATGCTGTCGTCACCAAAGTCGTATTTGGCATCGGACACTAGAAGTTGATTTGAGGTTTTAAAAACCGAAAATTTTTAAATAATACGTAACGGTCCGTTGGCGTAGTTGGTTATCGCGTTGGCGGCTCAAGCCAAAGACCCAGGTTCGAATCCTGGCCGGGATGTATTTTTTCCAATGTTTTTCGCTTTGCATTTTTCTAATAAAAATATATATAAAGCGAGTACGTGCTTAGTACTAACATATAAACATAAAATAATATTAGGTATTATGTCATACATACATAATAAACGCTTAAGGGGGCTCCTCCCTAAATTATGTAATATTACATCTGGATCTCGTTTTGTGGGGTATGGTTACCCAGTATGTTAAAATATTTTTCGATAATAAAGTAGAGACGCAGTCTATTGTTTGAGTAGTAGGGTTAATGAATGTTGAATTTGTATTAGTTAAGGGGGGAAACGCGACTAAGCCCTCTGGATCTGTGTACATGCCTTTTATTTTAAGTCTTCAGTAACAAATAAAATAGTTTATGTAAAGTAGATACGCAGTCTATTGTTTGAGTAGTAGGGTTAATGAATGTTGAATTTGTATTAGTTAAGGGGGGAAACGCGACTAAGCCCTCTGGATCTGTGTACATGCCTTTTATTTTAAGTCTTCAGTAACAAATAAAATAGTTTATGTAAAGTAGAGACGCAGTCTATTGTTTGAGTAGTAGGGTTAATGAATGTTGAATTTGTATTAGTTAAGGGGGGAAACGCGACTAAGCCCTCTGGATCTGTGTACATGCCTTTTATTTTAAGTCTTCAGTAACAAATAAAATAGTTTATGTAAAGTAGATACGCAGTCTATTGTTTGAGTAGTAGGGTTAATGAATGTTGAATTTGTATTAGTTAAGGGGGGAAACGCCACTAAGCCCCTGGATCTGTGTACATGCCTTTTATTTTAAGTCTTCAGTAACAAATAAAATAGTTTATATAAAGTAGAGACGCAGTCTATTGTTTGAGTAGTAGGGTTAATGAATGTTGAATTTGTATTAGTTAAGGGGGGAAACGCCACTAAGCCCCTCAGGATCTGTGTACGTGCCCTTTATTTTAAGTCTTAAGTAACAAATAAAATAGTTTGTGTGGTATATTGTGTTGTTTTAATTTACACAAAGTACCTATACCTAAACATGATATCGTAAATTTTGTGAATTCATATATATATTATTTGTTAATGATGATGATGACTGTGTATTCTTCCCTGTAAAGATTTATTTCTTTAGAGTAAAAATGTATTGTCTTCATTCAACGCATTGTTTTCATTCAGCTGAATGTAATATATTCTTCGAATTGTAGAGTACAATCTTCCAATTATAGATACACTGAAAAATCTCCCAATTACAGATTTTTCAGTGTATCTTTAATTGGAAGATTGTACTCTATTCGAAGAATATATTACATTCAGCTGAATGAAAATGTGTTGAATGAAGACAATACATTTTTATTCTAAAGAAATAAATCTTTACAGGGAAGAATACACTTTCTTTGACGAAGCATATAAATTCTTCATCCAAGTAATCGATATTCTTGATTCAAAAATATGACATCTTGTTCGAAGTAAAACTAAATCTAGTAAGAAGAGGACATTTTCTTGACCCAAAAATTGTAAACTCTTTAGAAGAAAATTCGGTCTCTTTATCGAAGAATATTAACATCTACTTAGGACAATATATTCTCTTGTTGCAATAATAAATTATTTTGTTCCAACAATATGACATCTTGTTATAAGTAAAAAAACGTCTAGTAAGAAGAGCGCATTTTCTTGATCCAAAAATTTTAATCTCATCTGGGAAAAATTTGATCTCTTTATCGAAGAATATTAACATCTAGTTAGGACAATATATTGTCTTGTTGCAATAATAAATTATTTTGTTCCAACAATGTGACATCTTGTTATAAGTAAAACAACGTCTAGTAAGAAGAGGACATTTTATTGGCCCAAAAATGTAAGTCTTTTCAGGGAAAAGTTCAGTCTCTTCATCGAAGAATATTAATATCTAGTTGGGATAATATATTATCTTATTGCAATAAAACGAACTCTAACTTAAAGAAAACGAACTCTAGGAAGAAGATACAATTTTTTTAAGTACAAGAATTGAAAATCTAAAAGAAAGAGAATAGTTTTTAGTGCAACGAAATAAAGTCTACACGGAAGACTTCACCCTCTTATTCAATGAATATGTTAGCGTGGTATTTTAGTGGAAAGACAACAGATTCTTCATTTAAAATAATATCCTCTAATTTTGAGACAATGATATCTTGCAAATTTTGACTAATTTCTTATTATTAGACCAATTTGCAAAAATACCATATTCTTAAATGAAAGCTATCCTTGTTTTCTTTGAAGTAAAGTTAGTTGTTTTAAATAAAGAATATTGTCTCTTGCTGTTCTACTAAGAATAATATTCTTGGGTTAAGTCAATTAAAGTGACAATATTATATTCTACTGCTAAGAAAATATTTGTTTCCTGATATGGGAAACTCGCATTGCTTTAGAATAAAACACGTTGCTTTGGCACAAGAGGTCTTTTCTTTCCGTGTAGGAGGGGCGCCGGCGGCGGTCGGTATTTGATGCTCTGTGGCTCTAAATATTTTAGGCTAGGCTCTAAATCTAAATTTATTTTTTTTCAGCACTGGACTTGAAACACGCCCAAAACTAAATTTTCTTTTAGACGTTCTGAAATAGCTCAATCTTTTAGACCAAATCATTAAATATTTCAGAACATCTAAACTCGCATAAGGTGATATGATAATACTTCCTGGTTTACTGATGTTGTGAAATTCGATGGAAACGATTCACCATTGCACGTTCCATAGTACAACATATGTTTGAGAGTGCCAGTACGCAATACACGTACATCATTTCGGCATCTCTCCCAATTGTTCTGACAATGATTCTCGCATCGGAAGCAAGGTCTAGAAAGTTTCTAATTAAACAAAGATAAAGGCAAATCGTTGTGAAGAAAGGCGCTATTAGACTTTTTGCAACACTTCAACATTTCCTCAGAACAGTCGTCGAACTTGCATACGTCAGTAGCGGTTCGTTATCAACATCGTTGGTAGCACTTTACATGCGAATTGCCGGCATTGAACAGTTAACTCCTGCACTGGCTTCTTCTGAAGGCTTGTGAGTGGAACGCAAAAGCATACCATTACTGCAACATCTTAATAACATCGGGTACTTACTCCAGATCTTTGCGAATTGAAGCTATTCAACCGGTATTTGAGGTGAAGTAAATGTGTATGGCATTTTTTCGATACATGATTTTAATATAAAGCGTTTAAGTAGTGGGCTGGGCACGTCAGCCGACGAGAAGACAACAGTAGGAGTAAACGGGTCCTACGCTGTTTTCACGGCATTTACGCCCAACAAAGTGTAGACGGCGCGACCAAATGAAGAAAACTGACGTGGCACCTAGTTCACCGATGGCTGGCATCACGGGTGCTGTAAGTAAGATATAGATGTAGATGTAGCCAACTGTGTCAGTTTCCATAAAAAACAACACAACTTAACAAACGTAGTCTGGGACAGGAGGATGGAGTTTTTTGAACTAATGAATCAGTTTTTCGTACCCACGACGGCCGGGAGAATTAGAGACATATTTGAGAGGCGTATGTCCAGCAGTGGACACATAAACGCTGCTGGTTGGCTGACTGACTGACTGTTTAATCTTGTTCAAAAGTGTCATAATCTTGACACCGGAGGTCCGTTGCCTCAGCCACCCCCACAGATATAATATATCCGTTATGGTACTATGTACTGACTGAATGTACATACAGTTCTATATTTATCGCAGTCCCAGTAAATTCGTATCATGTCCAAGATCGCACTAGCCCACCGGTTCCCAAACAGTTATACGCCCCCCAAGGGGTACGCAGGCTCAAGAGAAGGGCTACGCGTGGGCGCACTTATTGGCCACATTTACCTCTACAATATTAAGGAAAGAGAAAGGCGCCCACATAGCTCATTATCATTATCTACATGAAAATTATCTCAACTGATGAATTGTTGCTTGGAATCTATTTTGTGGTTATTAAATATTAGAACCATTTATTTTCATAAAATATAAAAAAGTAATACTAATAATATAAAGAATTAAAATCTACCTAACAAACATTAAAATAACTATTAAAAAAAAGAGGGCGTTTACAAATGTTCCTAGAACACTTGCGGCATTACCCCGCTGGATGGCAAGGCTTACCCTTTGATTGAAGTAGGCCCTTGATTGCGGCGCACTAGTTGCGTCCACCAGTAGAGGTCCAAGCCCCTTCAAGAAGCTTTTTGCTTCACTGCTTCACGGACCGAGGAGGGTTTCAAAGGATATTATTAATAGATATTAGAGCTAACAAATGACTGAAACCATGGATAAACAACATTATTTCTTTATTAAGCATGTAAAAATAAGAACAATATGAAAATTGCTATATATTTAAACATTTTACTCGGGGGTACGTGGGTCTTAACAAAATTCGCTAAGGAATACTTACCCTATTCAAATGTAGTTGGGAACCGCTGCACTAGCCAGATCCGCTTGGAGGCGCATTAGGAAATATTTATATGTAAGGTGTGTCCACACTGCTGGCAAAATGTGGCAGAGAGTTACGAGTATTGCTCGCATTGTCGCGCATAACTTACGGCTTAGTTCAAAGTACCCAGACGAATGATCTGCTGGTGGGTGTCGACCGTTGCAAACGATTGGTTAATGTGCGGTTTCTTGAATCTACAATATTCTATCAGATGTTTAATTTATGTTTTTAAAGTGTTATATATAATTTATATAATAGTATATTTTTTAATTTTTTCTTTTTTGTTATGGAAACTGACTGACTGGCTACATCACCTACAACATCCGTGATGTCAGCCCATAACACCGGGTGAACTAGGTGCCATGTCAGTGCTTCCCTTCGGTTGTATATTTAACGTTAGATTACGATATAACGCACCTTTTTCGATCGATTTACCTTTCAAATTTAAAAAGCGAACGAATAGCACCTCCTACTTCCAAAAGGTGTTGCCCTATTTTAAATTGAAACATTTAATATCAACATTGATTGGCGTTGAAGAATGTGAAATTGTTTCCCTATTCGCATAAACACTGCTTACGAAATCACAATTTTTGTATTTTTTTGAGAACCAGCATCCACAGCGGTGTTCTCTAAGACCAAAAGGGAGCGGCTGACAGAGCCGAATTCACCTCTCCTTGCCAAACCACTCTCAATGAGATGCCATGCCAGGAGATTTGCTGACAGTATGAAGACGCCCAGGTTAAAGGATTAGGAAAACAAGGGATATGGGTCCTCGTCTACTATTTTTGGTACTGAACCCTAAAATGTCACTTGATAACAAAACAAAAAAAAATTCACATTTTATATTCTCCCCGAAACGTTAACCCGCGTGCTTTACATGCGCAGACGCAGACATCGGAGTAAAAATCGGCAGAACCGTGGGAACTTGCACCTGGCACCCGAAGTTCAGTTTTCCTGAACTGTTACACTCCGCTGGCTCCGCGCCACCGCCTCCATTTACATAAATTACATAATACACGGGTTACAGTTACGTGCATATAATATAAAACCGGTTTATGTGATTATGATATTGAGGGCATTGAAGCTTAAGTGTCAATCATAAAGGCTGATAAAGCATATGTACGACCTTTTCCAAAATAAGTACCTAATTAGATTTTTTAAGAATATAATATGCATACTGGTCACTTTATTACCATGCCGGACCCTTCAGGGGGTTAATGTGTATAAAAAAATTGGTCAAGTGCTAGATAATCCTAGATAATTACAATACCGTTTCAGGATATAAAATTATATATAATTTTGGTATACACAAATGGACAATATTTTTAAATACTCAAAAAGATCAAACCAATTCAATGGTTCTGTTTTTGTTTTACTTTTTTATATAAGTTCCTATAAATAAGGGAAGCACGGTCCTGCGAGGGCACTATATCTCCACAAAGTTTAGTCGTATGTGATATATTATTTTTTTGTTTGCGCATAAATCAAAATAAATAAATTGCTTGTAAACGTTATAAATTCTGTCATTCAAGGTCGAACGAAGTTGTCTTCAAATGCGTTGTCCATAATTTCGTCCATGTTTTCATCGAAATTGAGCACGTCATTGTAGTCAGCTCTTGCATCCCGCACCTCCACTTGGATCCAGCTTTCCACCTTCGGGATCTCTGCCGAGGTAAACTTGGCTGTGATCTTCTGGAGACCAGCACGCTGTGAAAAATGAACAGAGATCAGAGTTTGAACCAATTCTTTATTTACGATCATTTTCAAATTACGAAACGTCACATTTTTTCACTGCATCATGTCCTAGCTAAGTTTCTACCAAAAATAGGTGACATGACTGTATGTATACCCTTATGGTTTATTGACCAACACCATTTTTACACCATTTCGACCTATCATCGGCGGTAGAAATGCGGATGGTTTTTTCGCTGAGTTTATTCGCTGAAGGGGCATACTGCAATCCAAAGGGAAGTCTCCGATGTGTGCATTCTCGGAGTCGTGCTCTGGCCCCTCCGACTCAGCTACCCATTTACTTACATATTACATAATAATATAATCATAAAACACTAAAACAATACGCGCCAAGGGACCTCCAATCTTGGGTCGACGGTATCACAATGAGAAAGAAACCGGCACAGGCCAAGAGGATCAGTTTAAATTGTGTTTCAAATTAATTACCACGGGTTGAATCCTTATACGAAGGTAGAGTCTCTCTCCACTGGGTACATCGTCGAGATAGATGGGTGCACCGTCCCTCTCCAGGCCAGAGCCGCCGAGTCTGAGCTGGCAGTCAGTGAGGGCATAATTGATGATCCGGTCAAAGTTGAAGTAGGCCCAAACCGGACGCCCGACCCACAGCTCGTCGTTGAACTGGGGAGAGTTTAAAGTTAACATGTTTCTGAAGAAAATGCCTATGGAAAAGACTTTGAGAGCATATAATGTCCCTGATTGATTTGAACTTTGATTGCGACACTCACTCTTGGATTCTTGATATACCACAGGACAACTATCTATATTATCCCCTCTATAATGGTTGTATCACATTGAAATTTGTTGAGTTACTCACTTGGATCTCAAGGTTGGGAGTGATGACCGCTATGGTCGGCTGGTCAGAGAGCCACGGCTGGTCGGTCTCTCTCACGAAGCTCTTGGCTCTATATCTCAGGAAGGAGTTTTCCCTGAGCCTCGACGCGTATTCCCGAGCGGTTACGAACATGTGACGCGTTTCACCTGACCACATGAAGAAATAGTTTGTTAGTTTTATTTTATTGATGTTATACATTACTTGTTTTGTATAAAAAACCATATTGTAAAAATAATGAATTGAGATTTTTTTTTTATATATATATATTTTTTTTTATGGAAACTGACATGGTTGGCTACATCACCTACAACATCCGTGATGTCAGCCCATAACACCGCGTGAACTTGGTGCCACGTCAGTGCTTCCCTTCGGTCGTGCCGGCTACACTGAACTGGACGGAAAACACAAACTATTTACATAGCCGTTTCGACCGACCTTTCATTCAGTGCGGTGGTACCAACCCGGGCGGGTTAAACCCTACCACCTAGTAATATAAGAAGGGAGTCATATCCCTTAGTCGCCGAGATCACGTACGAGCAAACGTAGCGTGGGACGCCCTCCAGCTAGATGGACACACCACCTAAAAAATGTAGCCGGGAGTAGATGGATGAGAAGAGCGGAAGACCGCGTGTGGTGGTGTGTCTTGGGAGAGGGCTATGTCCAGTATTGGACCGATACGGGCTGATGATGATGATGATAAAAAGTGATTGCGTTCTCTGACAGAATGGACACGTCAAGCCATTTTTTCCAAGAAATTTGTCCAGTGAAGGATATGCAGGTTACGATTCTACTTTTACATACGCGTTTATACTATACGCGTTGGTAACTCTTACCGGCTAAATTGCTCATCGGCTGTATAAAATACTTTGTTCTATAGCATAACCTTCATAGCTAGGCAATGTCTTAAAAGTTTTGTACTATTTATCTAATCATAGAAGATCATTAGAAGACGATCATTAGAAGAAAAATACTGATAAGTGTAGTAAGAAATGAATGAAAGATTTTTCCACTTTCCGTGGAAAGGTGAAATCTTACTCTCGTTTGGCCTCAGTGGGAGCCGCAGTCTTCCGGAAGTCTTGATGAATTCGACAGAACGACCTCTGTGGTCTACCACATCCAGAATCAGCTCGCTCGTCACAGTTCGCTCCTGGAACCACGCAATGTATTTTTGTTACTTTGAAGCCATAAACAATTCCAAATTTGTATTTAAATTGTTGTTGTTAACGAGAAATGCTCGACATTTCTTTGATCTATAAGATCCATAATGACGAAATACGACAAAGCACTAAGGTAGTTGACACTGAAATGGCAGTGGGCTGAGCACATCTGTCGCAGACCCGACAACCGCTGGGGTAGACGAATGCTCGAATGGAGGCCCCGTACAATCAAATGTAGCGTGGGACGCTCCCCGGCTAGGTGGGCAGACGACCTAAAAAGGTAGTCGGGAGTGGATGGATGAGAAGAGCGGAACACAGATGCAGAGATGACGACCGTTGCAGTAAACGAGTATTGTTTCGGCAACCATGAATCGTGAGGTGCAGTGTTGGCAGACTGACTGCCAGACAGTCAGACGACTTGAAACAGTCAGTGGGTTCGGGAAGCCGAAACGAAAACAGAAGAAACAAGTCTCGTCTGTGGGAAACATGTGTCCAACAGTTGACAATCAACAGGTCAATGATGATGATGTTGATGAATGAAACTGTTGAAGACGAAGGAAAATTACCTGTCCAGAGATGTTCGTAATAGAGAGTGCGATATCAAAGTCCTCACCGAACTCTATGTTGTACGGACTGTGAGCTTCGAATTCTACATCGTTGAGAAATCGATGATCCTCTAATTCTCTTCTGCGTCTGTAACGTTAATGCACGTCGCGTCTGTAAAATTTAACTTTTTCTACTCTAAAAGCATCTATAAATAGAAATATAGTAGCTGAACAATGCATTAGATGCAAATGTGTTTTTTTTTTCTTATAACTTGAAGACATTCTGACATCGTGCCTATATTTAGTATGCGAAAGTAGTTTTTTTTCTCATGAAAATCAGTTCCATTCCACCTGATTTAAAACGTGAAAAAGTGTCAGTAGGAATTCGGTGTTGTGCCTAGCTTACAAATTTCACAATAAAATAAATCGTTATTGCATTAAAACTTTACAGGTAGGTACTTGTTTTGTCAGCTTTGAATCTATTGTACTTGCAGGAAAGTCATCAGGACACAAATCTTGCGTATTTTTTTGTCGGTGCATAGTGTATGCTTTGTGGATGTAATCGAACAGGATTACAAAACGACAAATTTTGTAACAAGTTACCTTATCAATGCTCATAACAAATAAAGAAATAACAATGAAATAATATTTTTGGATCAAAGCAAAAATAGATATTGATGGTATCGCAAATGATTTGTTCAATCAACAATTATTGTTGTTGCTTTAGAACTGGTTTTATAATATCTAACCTCGCAGCATACACCAAATGGGGGTTGTTTACGGCTCGCCACACAGCCATCCTCTCAGGGATCGAGCCCTCCGGATGTTTGTACTGATTCGTGATGTCGCTTACTCGAGGCTTATTCGGCGAGTAGGGGTCATCAGTCAGTACTGCCTCGCCTATTCTGGAAATCAAGTGGTACACCAAATTCACATATAATAAATAATATACGTAAAAGTTTGCTATACCTTTAATTACATCGGGGAATTAGTAACATTACATACATACCAGACGCTGTATTCCGTGCTGCAAGGACTCTGGGAAATCACAGCACAACACCGACCATCACGGTTAGCAAAGTATTCTGACAAGATCAAGCATGACTCGGTGGAAGAATCATGCCAAGGTGGGAGGTGGCTTCTATAACACGGCATCTTTTCCTTATCCCTTAGTCACCTTTTACGACATGCACAGGGAGCGATGCGGTGGAGTACCGGAATTAATAACTTAAATGAAAATAAACATATTGCATCTAGAGACGAAATACACAAGGCATTGAAACTTGCTGCGAAAGTAACACGGTCCGACATTCTGAATCGAAGCGGTGATGACGTAAGTAGTCATTCATGTCGATGCTCCTAATAATAGGTGCAGTGAAACTAGCTTTCTTATAACTACATGAATTTCACACTAACAATTTCTCATGCACATCGATGAGACGAAGTCTCCCATTGGGTTTCCTCAGCCATCTCGCCCGATCACCGTTCACCTCTACGAAGACAAACGGAACGTCGAAAGAGACCTCCGTGTCTCCGCTTCGAATCGCGTTCAGAGGAGCTGGGCCACACTGGTACTGTCCTCGGGAAACGATCTGCGGTGTTCCATCGACTGCTTGCCAACCATCGTACTCTAAAATAGATTAAGACATTTTATAGCAGGCACATTCTAAATTCAAATTGCGCAAGCAAATTGTTAAAAATTTATATTGGAAAAGAGAACAAGTTACCAAGTTTTCGAAGATCTGGACGTCGCATCCACACATCAACCCAACAATGAAAGTTCCAGATTCCTTCATCGTCTGAGATTTCTTCAAGGTCCTGATTGTAATAAACATCCGATATGAGCGACTCGTCGTTGTCGTGAGCAGACGCTAGATTTGTAACCAACCGAGTGGGCAGACCGAGGGCTCGACATACTGTGAATAATGTACAAGGTTGTCGTATGTTTCAATTAGCCTCAGTTACTATTCAATAGACTTGTTACTTTCTAGAAGTTGTTACGTGATATGATATTCGATGCCTCCAACTCTTCATTTCTATATTCGTAGTCGTCTATATTCATAATTTCTTATTGATTCTTAAATCGGAGAGCCTATACTTGATCGATTTGTATTAAGTTTTCCAGAAATTTATAGCTTTTATAAATTTATAAATTTATAAATTTATAAATTTATAGCTATTAGCTTTTGCCCGCGGCTTCGCTCGCGTTAAGTCCGTATTTAAAAAGAAGAAATTAAGTAAGCCCGCTACATAACACACGCTGTATCCCGACAATCAGGAGGGTAAGCAGAGTAATCGGTGTTGTGCTATAAGGAGTCTGGCAAATTACAGCACAACACCGACCACCACCTTTAGCACAGTATACGGACAAGACAACTATCAAGCAGCAAGTAAGGCACGAAGAACCCACCTGCTGCATGACTAGGTGGAAGGACTGCGCCAAGGTGAGAAGTGGCTAGCCTGTCGCCCGCTACCTTACCTTTATTTCGGCGCGCGGAACAATTCGCATCTTAGCGTAACCGGAACTTTACTATATTTAGCCTATCCTGTGTCCCACATACTTAAATGTGCTTGTACACAGTTTCATCGAATTTGGATGATCGGTTTAAGAGTTATCGAGGAACATACATACATACAGAAAAGGTTTCTAAAATCGTCAATTTAGTTTTAGTATCATACATAGTCTCCAAATATCTCATAAAACCAAGTACGGGTAACTTACTCCATGACTGTCCTTTACATATTTATTATTAGAGAGAGTGAAATGGTGAATACTTAAGTTTAGCTATAGAAGTACTACTATAAACCTACCACTGATATAAACAGCTTTTTCTTCTTCGACTGATCGAATGCTGTGGAATTTTGGAGGAAAGTAGCAAGCATGATAACCAACATTAAAGTAGTACTGAAACTGTAATTTGGAATCAAGTTCTTTATCTTGAACTACACATTTAAGCCCTTTATCTTTTAAGGTGTGAAACTTGCATCATCATCATCAACATTCGTTTGGGATCCTCCCTCATTATCATGGTGGCATATTATATTACAAGGAGATGAGCGACAGGAACTGTAGATACGTACTTGTGGCAGCCACACCAGCAAAGACCCAGCACTGAGCATACTTCACAGGCTGACCTCCGCTGTCTAGATACTGCTGCAGTATTTCCGTAGACCCGGTCCAGTGGCTCGGCGGCTTGCCTCCAGAGTAAGAACCCGGCTCATCATCATCGGCCCAGCGTCCCACCAGGATTCCTGTTCCGTTCGCGTTCACAATGCGTGAGATGGCTCGAGCCACTTCGATGGGGTTGCCCCGTCTGCGGAGATAGGTCAAGATACTGTCATGTATTATGAAGAGATGGTTCAAGGTTCTGTCAAAAATTCTGTAGAAAGAGTCTCACAGACAGTCTTTCAGAGAAAGTCGAGTTTTGAATACGGCATCTCTACATCCATACGACACGCGGTATCGCGGCAATCGGGGTAAGAAGAGTAATCGGTATTGTGCTGCAAGCCGGTATAATACAGCACAAAACCGACCACCACGTTTCGCAAAGTTTCGGACAAGATAAGTATCAAGCATGTATGTACGAGTACACTTCGATAAAGAGCAACGCAGCGAGGAAACACTGTAAGAATGTGTTATATGTGATGCTGTATATGTACTTATTTTGACTGGAAGAAATCACATTATGCAATGCATCTGCCCTCTGAATACTAACCTATGCCGCTTCACCATTCCATCCTGCTCCAAGGCCAGCTCAAATGCCAACAGGACACACTCCTCGAACTGGCCATACTCCCATACTGTGAGCAGACGGCGTCTCGGCCCCCAGACGTGGCCGATGTCCTTCAGCACGTACTCTTGCAGGAGGCTGCTGTCCTCGAAGTATGTGTCGTCTTCTGGAAGTTTTTTCTTAACTGAGAATACGGAAATTGTTTTTTGACCTGGCTAGCTACATTCCCTTGATATTTCACATGTAGTGATGTTACACCATGTTCCTGTCCTGTTACGGTTATATTTTCACTTTTGAATGTCCACGCCATTGAAGCGATCGTTTTTGTGTGTCTCAAGACTCTCAGACTGCCGCCACGCCCCTGCGTTTTTATAGCCTTTACTATATTTTGAAATACCTCGTGACAGGTTTAATAGCCTGCTGGTCAGGATAGGGACAGACTACCGAAGATTCCTAAGTATTATATTCAATAAATTGTTTGTACGAGCTAGGTATGTGGGAAGTGCTCAGAGAAGCTGTTTAACGCGATCCCTAATTTACCCCCAAATACAGTCTCGGGTCCATCAAGAGGGGCGTGATTGGGCACCTGTCAGGCCGGCTTGGCATTCGCAACCCCCGCATACGATCGAATGTCAATGGGCATCGTTAGACACCTTGTAGGAGGTTTGGCGCCATAATATGTCGCGCTTTCAAAAAAACAAATTATAAAAAAGGGAGTAGGTATTTATTACTCAGTGGTGCGGTGCGAGTAACCTAAGCAAAGAAATTTTCCCTAAAGCACTGCTTGCTCCTTTTTAATTGAATATTAACAGTTGATATCACAAATGACCCCAATAACATGTGTTTTATAGCCGAAGACGCGTTACTCACACAGTTTTATGGCGAAAACGATAAAGTATTAGTGCCGATGGTAATATTTATAGGTAATGGAAATGGCGGAGCTTGTATATTTTTAGACATATGTAATGGCCCAGGTGACATACAATGTTAGGCTGTCGCCTCACACTGAACCGAGCAAATAAAAACTAGTCGTGTAATTTAACTCGAGCGAGATGAAACTTAAGAGTTTGTATGTTTGGGAGTAGCGATCATGACATACCTAGTCATAAAATTATACCATCCAAAATTGTATATGTTTCAATATTAAAATTGACCATATCAATAAACACCGAGAGGGATTTAGTAATTGTGTTGGATTTCGTTGAGCGTTCTCTATCCCTTAGGGACTCTGGGTGATAGGGAAGATGAGTACTATGGGTCTGATCTTAACAAATCATTGTTAAAAGCCCTAAAAATAATAAAAAAAAATCAAGACCAGATTTAGGGAATGTAAATAAAAAGGCCGAGTGGTCAGATTCACATAAGTATTCACCATTCAGCTGCAAGAATGTTTTTGTGAGTGATAGTGGATTAAGTATTTGTAAGTAACTACTATAATACTTATAAGGTACCTACTAACAAAACATTGTGACTTGCTAAGTTTTTTGTCAGTTCTTCTTCTCATTTAATTAGAACTAGCGGAATTTTCGACGTATCCAAGAGTAGGTTATCTACTTATGGATGAAACTATGCATACAGTAAACAATTAAAAATATTGTAAATTAAATCGTCGTATTAACAAGCTGGATAGCGCTTCAATAGTTCACAAATCTACTGGTAAGTAAGACGTGGTTTCGTGTGGTGAGATGTATTTGGCTGTTTCTAGCATCTTTGCTACCTCCATACATGGCAGCGACGGCACCACCCATACTGGGTTTTCATAAATAGTAAATAGGCATGTTGAAAGGAGTAGATATTTAAATATATTGAAAGAATAACAACTGACCCCGATTCCAGGGATTGAAGAGGAAGTAGATATTTCCAGGATATGTGAAGATTTGTGAATGAAGGTCTGGAGCGTCTACCAGCTCTGTCCGGACTTCCAGAATCCAACGACCAACTGGTAGCCACGTCGGAGATACTACCTGCAATCATTTTAAATCATTCTTTTGTCACTACTATTTACTCACTATGATTTGTTTACTTTTGTCACTATTATTTTATTTAAAAAAAAAATTATGCTAAAACAGTACATAATATGAATGAATGCAAAAATGCACTTTCAACATGTGACAACAATGAACGAAATCTGCTGAAAGCTTTTAATTTATTTAAAACTCATTTGATATGTAAAGAAAATGATTGTTGTTTGTTGTGCATATGTTTATTATGATCTTCATCATGGTTTACTTGTCTAGCGAATTCTCAGATTGGCATCTTGGTTGCCAGATGTGCTATGAATTCTTAAAACGTATGAATAGATCGTCTCTCGGAACTGAATTTTGTATCATCAGTATTGTTGTTAGTATTGAAAATCGGCTACCTTTTTTAGGTCATCTGTCCACCTAGCCGGGGGGCGTCCCACGCTACGTTTGCTTACGTCGGGAGTGGATGGATGAGAAGAGCGGAAGACCGCGTGTGGTGGCGTGCCTTGGGAGAGGCCTATGTCCAGCAGTGGACCGATACAGGCTGATGATGATGATGATGATGATGATTGAAAATCTTAATTGCAATTTCTGTTCCTTAACATCCTTGGAGTATGCATTAACAACACTCTCTAAAATGTAATTGTACCTTATTTATGAAATAGAAACATATTTCATTTCTTAAAATATCACAAAATATTCTGCAATCTCATAATACCATAACAGCAACAGCCATGTCATGCTTATTATATGCCCTCTTCGCGCTCCAATCACCCAAACCGGGTGGCCAGGGGTTCTTATCTTCGGGATCCAGCATTCTTAGAAGATCACTGGACGTCTCCAGACGTTTCGCATCCGCCCCCGAGTGGAACTCCAGCAATACTCGGTGGAAACGAGGATCGAACCGGGATGCAAACGAAATGGCGAGGTGAAACACTTGACCGCGACGTAGGATGCAAGTTCCGCGTTTTGATTGGAACCTGCGGGTGTATGAGAAAAACAAATAACAATATTTTGTTATCAAACCTTACTTGATGGGTTTACTTCTGAACTGGTGGTAATCAAAATTAATTAAAAGATGAAGTTAGTGGAGAACGAAAAAGCTGCACTGAAAATTTTGAATGACAACTTTTTAAGTTCTAACTTTCAGATCTCAACAAAATATTTTTCGTTAAAATTTTAATCACAATGAATTCTTAAAAAAAAATACTTCAATAAAACAAAATTCCAGAATTTACCAGGATCGCATAAAACACAAAAGGATTTTTCTTTTAATTTTATTTATGAAATTTTTTTAATTGCATTCGGAAATACTGGAATTAAACTTACTTGTCCGTGTAATGTTTCGCGCCATCTTCCTTTGGAAATAAGCGTACCTCTGTCACTTCCAAAGGCATGTTATCCATAACGAACTTTTAATTCACCAGCGAGTCTTCGAGGTCCAAAGCACTTGCACTAAATTAACATGCACTTAACTACTATTATGTCAAAATAACTGAAACCAAATATTATGTTTATAATAATATAACGTTTCTAAAATAAATTTATCTACAAAATATATCTATAGCACAATAAAATTGTATTTTCCAACAAATACAACTTTCCACCGCGAACAGAGCTTAAATACTAAATTATATTCTAGCGGAACAGCATAGTTTATGTATGAAGTATTGGCAGTTGATTTTATGACGCCCGTGAAAATATTCGTCAGCTGCAGTAAATCTAGACTGATCTCGAGAGACTCGCGCGCGGTTTCAAGTACGGTCGACATAAATAGTTCTGATACACCTGTCTTGTACACTAGTTGTAGAAAACTACTCGGGTAAGCCTTTCTGCCTTTTATTAAAATTTCGACGAATACTATGCTTTGGCCCCTCTAACTCAGTCACCCATACCGGATAAATTTTTTTTTATTGATAATCATTAATCATAATCACTTATTAATATTTTCTTAATTTTATTGTGCTGCAAAATTTAATTGTTAATTTCAGTCGATTTCTTTTTTTTTTTATTAAAACTGACACGGTTGGCTACATCACCTACCTACAACATCCGTGATATCAGCCCATAACACCGGGTGAACTAGGTGTCATGTCAGTGCTTCCCTTCATTTAATGTCGGCTACACTGAACTGAACGGAAAACACCAACTATTTACATAGCCGTTCGACGTTTCGTTCAGTGCGGTGGTATCAACCCGGCCGGGATAAACCCTACCACCTAGTCAGGTAAGAAGGGAAGGGACCTACAGTTTAACGTGGAATCCGAACCACGGTCAGCGTCCAACAGTCGAGCCGTCACCCATCCAAGTACTGACCGCGCCCAGGGTTGCTTAATAAATAACAGTCAACCGACCGCATCACTGAGATACCGAGGCTGCCAAAAATCTTATTTTCACTTATTTAATTTTGTTAATAATTTCATTGTTATTATTTTTATATAATCTTTTCACATGCCGCGTATCAGTGCCAACGTATCTCCACTTCTTATCTGACTGTACACTGCGGTCCATAGGGCCTGCGTGTATGACTATTCAGGTGGGTAGGAAGGTCAGGACCTTAGAATGTAATAAATGCCTAGATATGCAATAATTAGATGACTAACTCTTGATCTGTATTGTTTCGTAGGAGGTATTTAATGTATTCAAGTGCATATTACATATTATGCATTCGTTTTTAATAATTATTATGCATATGGCAGGTATATTTATATAGACTACAATTTTGCATTCAAGAAATACGAGACATGTTTGTTCTTTTATTGTGAGTGATCATCATTTATAATAATTTATTGAATATGTTTTTAATTTTTTTTTTTTGTTTTTTAATTCAAAATAATTTGACTCGTTCAAGTATATAATATTAATCTAACTATGTATACATACATTAAGACTAAATAAAATGAACTAAGCTAATATAAATTAAAACTAAAATACATCGTATACTTAGTACGCGATAGCGTAGATTGAATATTATAGTAAGTATAAACAACGCAGCATATGTATACAAATTTTTTTAGTTACATTTTTGTTTATTTAATCTTAATGAAATCAACAGCATTACATAATACTAAACATATATTGTATAAACAAAAAAACAAAGCAAATTAAAGATTTCTCCGAGTAAAACCAAGAAGAATAGATAGGTACATACATGGAATAATGAAGGAAATTAACAATAACAAAAACTAATTATGTATTCAGTGTACGTGTGTGTGTGTCAGGGTGCGTATGTGTGTGCGGGAAGTTCCCGCACACACATACGCACCCTCGGGAAGGCGCGTGTGTGAGTGTGAGGAAGGGTGAGGGTGTGTGTGGGTGTGTGAGGGTATTACTTATTTATTGTTTGGCTCTCCCACTTCGCAGCAGATTTATAGTGGAAATAATTATCCGTGTTGCTGAACTCTTTACTATAGTTTCTTGCTAAACGCGTGAGGATCCAGTCAAAATTATTATTACCCTACAATATTAATTATTTATACGAAGAGACAAATCCTTGAGAAAATTAAATAAAAATGTTATGAAATAACAAATTGTGTGTGTGTGTGCTTGTGTGCTTTTTGTTTTACATTATTTTGTATACACCCCAGTAGAGAGGAAGCCTATTCCACACCTGCGCAGTGCAGCACAAGAATAAACTGCACAGTCCATGAGATGATTTCATCTAACGTCGCAAAACTATGTATCGAACTGCACATATGTAATCGGCAACTAAATGCGAAATTGTAACATCGTGCGCTTATTATGTATACAATTTGAACGTGTCAGTCATTGCAGCGTCTCGTGTGGGTGTAGTGGCCTACACATTACTCATCTCTGCTATTGTACATATATAAGGTCTTTCAAAATTAGTTCAGAGTACGCTAAGGGGGGGTTCTGTATCGGAAATAGATCACTTTTTAAGAACAAAGAATTTTTTTTTACAAAAAAAATTTTTTTTTATGTAAAATGTAAAAAAAAAAAATTTAATCGTTTCAGTTTCATGCCAGGAACAAAAAAGTCTTGCAACACATAGATCTCTTTCTTTCAGAAATTGTGAAAAACCAAAATTTTAGTTTTATTAGTATGGAATAGAAAGAATTTGATTTTTTTTAGCAACTTACACGTGTTAGATCATAATGGTGACGAAGACTTTTTTGTTACTGTTATGAAACTGAATCGGTTAGACTATAAAAATCAACCACCTATTTTTTTATTTAAATACATAAAAAAATATTTTACATAAAAAAAAGCCCTAGGTCCAAAAAATTGTATATAGGTTTTACTCCCTATATGATACAGAACCCCCCCTTAGCGTACTCTGAACTAATTTTGAAAGACCTTATATACAAGTATATATAAATCTTCGTCAAAGTTTTTTGGAAGGCTCCATGCCGGACAATTAATTATAAATTATTTATCCAGTACCCGTATAAATAGTCACTGCGTTTTTGGAACCTCAGCCATCGTTGGGTTTTAGCTGAACAATCATCCCCGCCCAAGATGACCTTGGGAGAGAGGGTAGATGTACGGGGTAGTTCTTAAACATATATTGGGGGGTAGGGTAGCGTAGACGGGGGGGGGGGGGGGGGGTAGATCTTCAACTTATGTAGGGGGTAGATCTTTACCTTTGTGGGGGGTAGATCTTCAACTTTGAAGGGGTTAGATTTTCAACTTAGTATGATGGGGATGATGAAGATTGTCCAGCCAAAACCCAACGATGGCTGAAGTTCCAGAAAACTTGGACGAGGATTATACATCTTTACATTATCACATCTTTCTGTCTGCAACGTGCAAACTCGAGAACAGCTGAACCGATTTACATGCTTTGTTGCTGCTTTATTTTATTTTATAATAATACATTATATCTGTTCGAGCCTATGCTAATTTTATGAAATTTGTTGAACCACAAGGGGAAAGGTACTTACAGGAATGCTCGCCAACTTCACATAATTTCACCAGTTTTTATTTAATTTTAGTTCGTGTTTGGTTTTAATGTTTCTTACTTTATTTGTTGCTTGATTTATATTGATTTGTGTTTTATTTGATTTTGGAATTGTTATTTGCAAAATTTTAACCTCCTTTACATGCACGTGAATGACTAGTCGACTTTTTATTTGTGTAGGTAGGTTGCGATTAATTTTATGAAGGTAGGTTTTGAGCAGTTTATTTTATGCGATGCGTATTGGCGCGAAATTTGAATTTGACAGGTAAATGTCAAGGAGTGGGAGTTGGAACTTGTGGTCCAATTCCCAACAATATCAACCAGGGTAATTTCAAACCCGATTTACATGCTGTTTTCAGTTATGGTATCTGGCGTAGGCAAAGTGCTGATTGGTTAGTGGTTGCTTTTGATGGTAGTAAGGGTGGCTCTCAACCTGCAAACTATTCTAACAACCGTAAGAATAGAACCGGAAAACAAAGATTTTTTTTTTATGGAAACTGACACGGTTGGCTACATCATCAACATCCATGATGTCAGCCCATAACACCGGGTGAACTTGGTGCCACGTCAGTGCTTCCCTTCGGTCGTGCCGGCTACACTGAACACCGAGGCTAACAAAAACTGTCTACCAAGCTTTGAAAACAAAAGCCTTTGGGCTAGTACAAAACGCTGAGGCCCTGGGCACAGGTTGTGGTTGGATAGGGTGCTGACCCCAGTGGCAGTGAAGGCTTCACCCCCGGCTCTCGACTTCGGTCGGGGGTTCCTTCGGGTGGACGGGTGGTGGCTCGGATCGGCTGGGGAAAGGTCGCAGCCTGTGTTTCCCATGGGATATTTTCGGAAGAACGGATGTTCGACAGAGCAGCTATGGGGCCTCGATCTGGCATACATGATCACTGTACTCGCAAGAGTGCAGGTTGTAGACGTCTGGATTTTGTAGCCGAAAGGCTGGTATTTCTGGACGTCTATAAACAAAACTTAAATCAATAAACGATAGTAAAAGAGTGTCTACCAAGCTTGTGCTAATCAATCAATAGTCAGTCAGTCAGCATCAGCGTCTAAGCGTCGACTGCTGGACATACGCCTCTATAATTTTCCTCCAGTCCTCCCGGTCTTCAGCGGTAAGGAACCACTGCTTTCCGGCCGCCAGTGTAGGACACGGTTACTCCAACGGTCGTCGTCTCTTCGGCTGACGTGCCCAGCCCACTGCCACTTGAGATTAGCCATCCAGTGTCCATTATCGACTACTTTGGTGCGTCTACGGATTGCTTCATTACGCACTAGATCACTTAGTAATCATTATCAATACTTATAATAAATCTGTATCTGTCTGTATGGTCATGGAGTAAGTTACTTTGTTTTATGAGATACTGAGTCTGTAGACTCTATGTATGATACTAAAACTAAATTTACGATTTTTAGAAATATTTTCTGTATGTATGTATGTATGTATGTTCGTCCATAACTCTTAAACCGATCATCCGAATTTGATGAAACTTAGTGCAAGCACATTTGATTACACGGGACACAAAATAGGCTAAATAAAATTCAGTTCCGGTCAGGCTAAGATCTGGCTCTCATACAAACCGAATTGTTGAGCCCGCCGAAATATGGGGCACGGTAGCGGGTTTACTTCCTTTCTTATTTTTAATTACGAATTTCACGCGAGCGAAACCGCGGGCAAAAGCTAGTTGCATAATATATCTCCACATTTGCCAGCCGCTTTAAAAGTTCAGGTTAACAATTCTGGCACACACTAAATGATATAAATAACGTGTTGACAAATCGACCGGTTTATTACTGTGTCGTTAAATCGGTGGCAAAGTGGGTAAAGGTGGTGGTAAAGTTTCTTACTTCAACAATATTTTCATTCTTGTACCATGCGGGGCCGGTACTTTAAAAGAATAGTCCCACTGTATCTCTCCCCGTGTACGTTGTAAAAGACGACTAAGGGATATGACTCCCTTCTTATATTACTAGGTGGTAGGGTTTAACCCGCCCCGGGTTGATACCACCGCACTGAATGAAAGGTCGGTCGAAACGGCTATGTAAATAGTTTGTGTTGTCCGTCCAGTTCAGTGTAGCCGGTACGACCGAAGGGAAGCACTGACGTGGCACCAAGTTCACCCGGTGTTATGGGCTGACATCATGGACGTTGTAGGTGATGTAGCCAACCGTGTCAGGTTCCATAAAAAAAAAATGTGTTTTCCGTCCAGTTCAGTGTAGCCGGCACGACCGAAGGGAAGCACTGACTTTGTAAAAAGCTTGTTAGAACAAAGTTATCTGCAAATAAATAAATGTATTGATATTTAAATTAATAAGTAAAACACATATTGGCACTTTTATTACAAACTTGTATTTAAGTAGGTACCTAAGTTAAATTCTACAATACAATAAGTGGCACTTGAAGATTCGTTGTCTCTGCCGACCTCATTATGAAACACGTGTGCCGTTTCGTCATGTAGACATAGAAATGGTTTACGCTAACATTGAAATCTTTCCACTGGTTGAGTATGGATTAATTATTATGTCATTCTCAAAAAAGCTGTCCGTGATGACATGAGTGATATCGTGTAAACCCGACTGCCGATTCACCGACACCTCTACCCAGGTCTCTGCCCTGGGCAATTCTGCTGATGTAAACTTTGCCGTGATCTTCTGTACTCCAGTACGCTGTAAGAGAAACCGAGTTTTTAGAATTACATACAGACATTTAAGCGGCGGGTGGCCGAGTGGTTTGGGCATCGGCTTCTCATGCGAGAGGTGCGAGGTTCGAATCCGGTCGGCGTGTACCAATGAGTTTTTTCTGACGAAAAAATTTACTTTCATACCTACACCTGCGGCTTCACCGTTCGGAGCCAGTGTAAAACTGTAGGTTCCTTCCCTTGCCCCTTACTAGGTGGTAGACTCAAATTGTAGCCGACTGGGTTGGTAACACCGTACTGGATGTAAGATGGCCCCATAGCAGCCTCGGTTGTGTTCTCCTCTAGTCCAGTATATTATTATGTCCTTTATTTCACATATAAAACAAATATAATATATATAATATATATTATTATGTTATTTCTTTATTTTCACATTTTTATTCCATAATATTTATATTAATTATTTATACATCAATATCAAAATATACACAATTAATACAAACATATAAAAACAAAAACGGCATCATCGCCGGCGGCGGGAGACAGGCCTCCAAGCACGCCGGCGGGCGCAGGCCGTGGCTACGGAGCTCTCCGAGACGACGCGAGGCAAGCTACGAGCGATAGGTGGTGGTACTAGACACGTAGGCCACCACCACCCCCATCTCGGAGAGCTCCGTATCCGCCGGACTGCACGGCGACGTCGTCGCGCAGGTCTGTAAACGTCTTCATCTTCGCGCGCGCGTCGCCTCATGGGTGCACTACACCACCGGTAGCGGAGGCACTAGACGGGACGCGAGGTCCCGATGGCCCCAAGCTGGCCGGTGGTGGACGCCGCCCTCACCGTAGTTCTTGTGGCTCGGCCGTCGTCAACACTCCATCTTCGTCGTCGATGAAATGCACCGACGGCGTGGAGCTGGGTGGTAGGGTGTGCGTGTAGTGTGCGAGAAGAATGGCGGCTCTCGTGATGGACGACCCGGGCGCGGGGAGGCCGGGCGACGCGGTGGGCGGAGGCAGTGCTGCTGCGGGCGAGCGGTGGCGGCGGCGGCGTCGAAGTCGAGCGCGGCGGCGGCCGGCCTTCGCCGCAGAACCTGCTCTCCATCACGCGCGCCGCGTCCCGGGTGGTCTGCAGCCGCTTCTGTCGCCAGGCATGTCGAGCTGGTGAAGTACCGAGGACGCCGAGCGGCGGCGGTGGTGGTGCCGGCACGGTGCCTCCAACCGTGCGGGTCGCTGCGCCGCTGGAGAAGGGTCCGCGCGTGGCGGAAGCTCAGTTTGTTCGTCCCAGGCAAAAACGTTTAAAAGAAATTTTCTAGAGAAAAAATTTCCGACATGTCGGTTTGACAGCTCTTTTTCTTATTCTTTATTATTATTATTATTATTATTTTATATCCAGCAATCCAGGGAAGTCTCCGGTATGGCACCTACCTTCTCGGAGGTGATATTGGCTCATCGGAGCATGTGATTTGGCCCCTCCGACTCAGCCACTCATACCGGGTTACATAAAAAAACATACTCACACACTACGTACATACATACATACATACACACATACAAACATACATACATACATACATACATACATACATACATACATACTTACATAAATACATGAAGAATACATACATACATACAGACAAGAATCAAGCAGCAATAATCCACGAAGACTACCTTAGCTACCTACTGCATGCCTGTGCAAGGACCGCGCAAGGGGTGAGTGGTGGCTAGCCTGTCGCCATATAGCATGCTTGTCTTTATGTAAATATATAGTGGATGTTCTTTTCAAGTATCTCGCCACATACAGTGCTGTACACAGAAGTATATTTAAACTTCAAAATGAAGTTGATGGAAACGACTATGCAATTATAAAACCCGACTGTGAAAAACTAAGACAACAAGGCACAAGTTGATCTTACAGCATTATAAAATGCCACAGTCGGGACCTCTGTTCATTCTAATTAGTTTAAACGACCGACTGCAGCATTTTATAATACTGTTTGACCAACTTGCCTTGTTTCTTCTTTTTCTTCACAGTAGGGTTTTATAAAGTTTTTAGTTTTATCTTCTTACAGGAGTTACTTACTAGGAGTTACAGTACAGTACTCTTATTAGGTTACAGTCATCCTAACACATACATACAAACATCCAGGCTAAATACGTTATCCTCCTTTCGGCTCCGCCATAGTCGGGTATATAGTTAGTGTTTTTCATCCATTTTGAGTGAAGCCACGGAGTACTCTTTTCTATTCTGTGGTGAAGCCTGCACTGCCAAAGAGGAGTACTTCACCAAAAGTGCCATCGAGAGCGAATTGTTCCTAGTACTGTTGGTTATTGTTGCTTGGTCACTGCCTGCACGTGGTCATCTTTTGCTACTTGAGCCAGCCAATGTCCACCATTAAGGCGATGAGACCTACTAGTACTGGTATAAAAAAATACTTACCACTGGACAGAAGTTGATTTTGGCAGAGAGAGTATCTTCTCTCGGAACGTCTGGTAAGTTTATGATAATCTCTTCTCCGATTGCAGACCCTCTCACCACCAGCTTACAGTATGTCAATGGGAAGTCGACAGGTCTGTCGAAGCTGACCGTAGCCGTTGCGAGATCGTTTTCGCAAAGTTCACTGTCCACCTGAATTGCATAGTATCTTTTAATATTGGAGTTGTTGAAAAATAACTTGGGGATAATTGATATATTTTTTTAGAGTGGCTCGTTTCAAGCTGTGAAAGTCTTATCTATGTCCTGAGAGGCAGTTTCGTCGATACAGGTTGGAATTTTTTCTCATTACAATTTGGATAAGTGTATTTCTGTAATGATCACAATGGTTAGGATTTCATGTTAATCTGTAGGTTTCTTTCTAAGTATACGACCTTGGACTAAAACCTGCCCTATCGTACCATCATTGCATGGAATGAAAGAGGCGCACTTCTTCCTTTCACATTTCGGGTGACTACAGACCGCTCGTCGCATCCGTGTTTTTTTTTTTTTTGCAGTTACCAGGGAATGAACTTAAGTGGAGGTGATGTTTTGTAAAACTTGGTGAAGATTTATAAATGTTAGTTTAAAGCGTTGCTGTGTGAGATTCATTTGGTTACAAACCTCAATTTGTAGCGATGGGCAGTGCACTTGGATGGCGGACTGCTCCGACACCCACGGTTGGTCCGTCTCTTTTACCCAACACTTGGCTGTTAACCTGAGGTACTGGTTCTCCTGGATCACCCATGCGTATTCCTCTGCGCAAATTTCCATTGTTTGCGACCACACTGATGACAAAATAAACATTCCGAATTTTAGTAAACAGTCAAAAACATGTTCATATTTTGTTTTAGTTGTATTTTCTTTTATTCTATTTATTAAGGAGAAAAAAAAACAGAGACATGTAGTACATAGATTATGACAAAAGAGAAACAGAAAGTATACATATAACATGTCCCCACTACGCTTCCCTCTGGAACACATTGAACGTGATAAAGGCAAGTAGAAATAAAAGTTATTACATAAACAACAATTAATAAAGACAGTTGCGAAACAGAGAAACAAAAAGAAAGGAAAAAATACATAGTCGATAGTTATGAGAGGTGATGACAGAATAGACTAGAGGGTATACAATATATGTAATATGCGATGACTTACGTACCTATCCATCCAGCAGGTTACGGGCTATATTCTTATAGGAATGGGCCGAACTTAAGAATATATTGTAGTTTTCTAAACTGTTTTGTTCGGCTTCCTATCTGGTATAACTTCTATATTCCTTTCACTTCAAGAGGTGCATACAGTTTATTGTATATCTTTGCTCTGCTTATCGCTGGCACTGTCTTTATCAGTTTACAACCCAACATTTGATTATCGTCCTTGGAAACAACCCAAGCCATAATATATATATATGTATATTAAAAAAATAAGATTAATCATACTTACTCCCTTCTGGTTGGAGAGTTATGACCATCGTCCCAGAGGTTTTGACGAATCTTATTGACCTCTTTTGGTTGTCTACACATTCGATTATTAATTCCACAGTGACATTGCGAAACTGAAATTGAAAGAAACATTTTATTAAATTTAGTTTTGTTTTTGTTGAACATTGTGAATGTTGAACTATATTTATAACGAATATTCAAAATCTTATTAAACACTGAGTAGCAGGCAGTATGTGAGATAAATAAAAATCACAATTTTCTTCCTTCAGTTCAATATTTCAAGAATTTTTAAAGAACTAGACTTACCTCCTCGGATGTGTTCTGCATTTTCAAAACGGCGTAAAATGTTTCTCCAAAATCGATTGCACTTGGCGTCTCATCTTGGAAGCTTACATCATTGATATGCTTATGTTGTTGCAGTTTGATTCTTTTTCTGTAAATTACAGTAAAGATTGATATTATTATACCTACTTGAGATAAGGTAAATTAATAAATAAAAAATCTGAGAAACAATAACTCATTTCGCATAAAAGTTTGTGAAAAAAAATCTGTATAATCCATAAATAGTAGTAAATTTGAGGCTTCGTGTACGAAGTTCATATCTTGGTGTAAAGTTCCAATTTCGAATTCAGTCGGTTCTCTTTATTTTCGGCTTTGCATCTATTTAATGAAGAAATATAAAGCGGTTACACGCTCAGTACTAACTAACATACAAAAATAAAGCAATAGTCGTAAAAGATAGTTATCTAACCGTTTGGCCTCTCCACTGCTGTTACGAACGTTTTTCGTAGCGATTTCGATGACATCGCGTTCCATATCAGTCCCTTCCCTGTGCTTGTACTCCGCAGTGATGTCGGTGACTCCAGAATTTGGTTCAGAGAGCGGCTCATTCGTCAATATCTTTTGCCCGACCCTGCGCATGAAGAAATCTACTTTTGAAACACTGCCTATCTTCAACATTCCATTCCAGTTGAACTACACTGCTGGAAAAAAGTATTTCAAAAACTTCTCCAACGTCTTTTTGGTTCTCGAAGGGCCAAAACTGTCTACGAGCTGTCCAAAGATCAAGCGGACGGCTTACCATCAACGCGTCTGCCGATCCGTGGCCACCAGAAAAAAAACTTTATTTATTTATGAAATGAACGATATTCTCTTCCATCCCAACAGTAGTAAAATGTGGGCGGGCACTGCCATATTTCTAGTCCATCTCTATCTATTTAAAAGGAAAACAAAAACGTTTTCTATTACTGACAGGTCCTCACTGACGTCGATGAGACGGAGTTTGCCATCGCTCCTCTTGATCCACCTGGCCCTGTCCCCGTTCACTTCCGTGAACACGAAGGGAACGTCGAACGATACATGAGTGTGTCCGCGCAGTATCGCAGATAAGGGTGCCGGGCCGCACTGTACGAATCCCATGGAAACCTCTTGAGGTGTGGCGTCCATCACTTGCCAGCCGTCATATTCTGTCCAAATTAAACAAAATAATGAATCCTCGAATTATACATAGATTTACATAAATGTAATTTTTCTTTGTATGGCGGGTAACTTTCTTTGTAAAACGGGTGTTAATTTTTTTTTTCTATTGAATGAGTACTCGATGTAAAACCTTAGTATGGAGTTCCCAAAGAGTTTGTAAGCGCAGCGACGTAATATAAACTCTTTGGGAGTTCCATTCAATATATCTTAACGTAGGTTGAATTTAAAAACAATTCCAAGTTTGGGGGCCCTAAAATGAACCATTAAGCCTTCGATCACCAAAACATTAATTGGATTCTGGATGGCTGGATTGCTCCGTGCTCATAGTAAGTAGGAAATCGGTGTCTCACGAAGAAGCAAAAATTACTCATTGACTGATTCTGTGACCTCAGAGAGAATAGCGGCAACTAGCAAGGGTCTCGTTAATGCTCACCATGACCCTTGCCGAGGTCCGGCCTCCGCATCCAGGCATCGGTCCAGCAGTGGAAGTTCCAGATGCTGTCGGAGCCGCTGATTTCGTTCAGCTGCTCGTCGTACATGATGTCGATGGTGAGGGAAGTGTCTCTGTCGTGTCCGGACGCGAGGTTCGTGACACATCGGGCGGGTATACCCAGCGCGCGGCAGACTGCCAATACAAAGGAAATGGTATAATTTCAAGCCAATTTTAATTAATTCCTTTTCAAGACCGGCTAATGTGGTCGCGACCGGAACCGGAGAACCTCAAACGCAACAAATATAGAAATATCATTGAAAATGTTGAACATGTTTTGTTTGCGGTTCGAATCCCTCGGTCCGTTGAGCAGTGAAGCCAAAAGCTTCTTAAAGATTTTTGGTCCCTGCTGGTGGACGCAGCTGGCTTCCCGCAGGAACAGAAATTGATTGCGAATTTCACGTAATTTTCGAAGTATTGATTGAGTTCACGTATAAACTTACTAGTGGCCGCAACTCCAGCGAAGACCCAACATTGTCCGTATCTGACCGGCTCCCCCGTCTCCAGATACTGACGCAGGATGTCTGCTGAGCCCATCCAATCCCAGGGCGCCTTTCCATTCTCGTAGCTGCCGTGCCACTTGCCAGAGAGTATACCTCCTTCATTCGCGTTGACGATGCGCGAAATATTACGCACCAGTGTAGCTGGATCTCCTCGTCTATTCAAATAAAAAATTACACATTACTCAAAGCGAAATTTCAAAAGGCGACCGGTAGCGGCCGTGTATCGCACGCCAACATATGAATATTCTTATATCTCGAGAAGTTATTTATGGATTTACGTACGGTTTTCACTGTTACATTCTGTCACTTCTCAAAGATTGTTTTAGGCTATAAATCATAACACTACGTCATCGGAGACCAGAGCTGTGAGGAAACATAATTATTATTGATATAATATTGAAAAATTTACGGGAAATTTCCAGAGATAGCAGTGCCAGTTCTTACCTCGCAAACAAAACATTGGCCTCTCCATTAAGATGGAAAATTCAGCCAGTGAACCTTTCCTACAGCCACTGCTATTGACGAGGTTTTTTACAAGCTTCTATTTAACTTCAGCTGTTAGTATGCCGTCAAATATTGAAACATAATTTTAAACCAGTTCCACACAGATAGAGATGACATTTTGTACACATGTTTGGTGCTGGTGATAATACTAATTATCTAGTATACTCAAAAGTGTAAAAAAATGAAAAGCACAAAATATTATACTAAATAAAACATGAAAAAATTAGTTTAGGTTTCCTGTATGTTTTTAAAAACCTTGTCGCGAAATTTTCATGAAAGTCATTAAACATAAAACATTACAGAAGTAGGTAGTGTAATGATAAGCTACTCACAAATGATGTGCTAAGTGACCGTCTTCTTCTAAAGCTTTTTCGAACGCCGGCAGTACGCTCTCCTCAAATTGTCCAAAGTCCCAGACCTTCCAACTGTTGTGGCCATCGCATATCTTGCCTACGTCGTTCAACACGTACTCCTTCAGCAAAGCGGTGTCCTCGAAGTACGTGTCGTCGTCTGAAAGAATAAAATGTTTAAGTTAGACCTTCTATAATTTTTTGTCAAGTAAAATTTCAAAGGAACGTAATCATTATTTTACATATTATGACGTCGTTCGTTACAATTTCGCTACACCGGTGATGATAGTCTTGTTCTTCACCTTGTTCTTGTCTGAACTACTATCTTCTTTGTATTTTATTATATAATTTTATGGATATATCCTCGACTTAATATTTTTTTTATTTCTTACCTCAGTTATAGTATGTTATATACTTATATTTAACGTAATTAAAACTTAGAATGTAAGTTATATTAAAAAAAAACTCTATAAGATTTCTTGCCCGGTTCTTCCTTGAAGATTGCATTGCTGAAGGGGACATGACAAAAAAAATATATGATGAACCATACTGAATAAGCATATATGTCTCAATGAATGAAATATTGTTAATGTTGTCTGTTCTTTATGGCGAAATAAATATATGAAGCTAAATCTAGTACCATTCCAGTACTTCCTTTGGGTAGCGTCGGCTACACTGAAGTGAACGTCAGGCGGAACATTGGACAAGAGACCTAATTTTCTAAAACACCAAAGGATAGTAAGACTTAATGTTTCAAGAGCGGTGCTCACCTTCATTCCAAGGGTTGAAAAGGAAATAGATATTATCGGTGCAGGTATAAGTAGAGTCGTTCTCGCGGGACGAGTGAGCTCGGCGCGTGTGAACGCGCAACTGCCACCTGCCAACCGGCAACCATACCGGAGACACAACCTGTTAATAGAACAATTTAGATAGATTCATAGAAATAGAAATACTTTATTACTTACTCAACAAACATTTTACTGAAACAAGACTCATCAGAAGATTATTTTTCGTGAGCTGTTAAGGCCGACTTATTCCAAACAGATATTTCTTCCAGTCAAGAGCCGCAAGTAGTGAATTATGGAGCAGCAACAAAATAATTGAATGTTGGAATGCGTTGTATTTCATTTAAAAAATCACCAGTTTCGATAATAATTTAGACTTATTGCGTCAAAAAGTATTAACCTGGACGGTGATCTCTTCGCCCGGTTCGGAGCTGTTGTCCAATCTCCTCGCAGCCCAGTCACTTGGCGTTGGTGGAAACTCACGCTCCTTATCCAGGGAGCAACGCACTCGAAACCTTGAAATTTATCACAATATTTAAAATAAAATAAAATAATAACATATAGCATGTAGAAGCTCTCCAGATTGCAGTTCTGCAAATGTTTCAAATCAACATAATTAGAATTGAAATAGAAAACCAAAATTATAAGAATGAATAAGATAAATTGTAAATTAATAACTACATTAATGCTATAGCACTGAATGAAAGGTCGGTCGAAACTGCTATGTGAATTGGTCGTGTTTTCCCGATCGTGTAGCCGGCACGACCAAAGGGAAGCACCGACATGGCACCTAGTTCACCAAGGTGTTATGGGCTGACATCACAGCCAACCGTGTCAGTTTCCATAAAAAATAAAGAAAAATATTAATTAGAGATTATAATAATTTTCGAAAATATTTCTCTTCTAATTGGCATAAAGATTATAGAATACATATATTGTTTAGCATGCAGTCAATAGAAGGAGGGTACACACTCTACACCAAAGATCTAAATGTAAAAGCAAATATGTAATATGTATCTCTGTTTGTGTTTTTGTGTGCAATAAAGCGTTTATATTCAAGTCTATTCTAACAAAACAGGAAAGTTGTTACAAAATAACGACTTACTTGGCGAATGTTTCGAACTTCTCATCGGAACCAGTAGAGAATTCGAGATACACTCGATGTGTCTCGGGGTCGTAGACGCTTTCGAAGTTAATTTTGATACTAAATAGCTGACCTCGGCGAAGGTATGTAAAGTCTGTATTGGACACAAATCTGGAAAAGAAACATCTTCACTTATAAACACCGAATTATTAATTTTATTGGTCATCCATCATAGGATGAAATTTGGTCAAATAGCTGGGTAAATAGTTCAAATAACTAATCAAAGCGTCCGGGGACCGCTGTAACCTGAGAAAGAACTCCCCCGCCCGAACGGCCGTCGATCGCTGCTCTGTGGTTGTACCAAAGCGTTCCTCATCTCACGCAGAAAATCACTCAGCGGGGGAACACTGCTTAAGTTCTCGGTTCTACGAAAGCGGTCCCAATGGAAGGCTTTTCAAATTATTTTGTTTTTATATTTTTAATTAAGTTTTTTTTTCAATAAATTTAATTCCGTAGATGCAAATTTAAAACAGTCACATTTACACAACTCTACATCGTGTCGCGTGAACAATGAAAGTGCAATCGCATTTTTTCATTGATGAATCATTTGAATAAATGAATGACTTGAATGATTAATCAAAACAGTCATAATATTTTGTTTATATAATTTAATCAATTAGTAAAATTAAATCTTTTAAGCTAAAGTTTAATGTTTTTTGTGAATACTAATATATTTACATTTTAAGTCGAATATTAGTTACCATTCTGAATTATCGATAGTAATTTTAATAAATAAATCTTACTTATCAGTGTGATGTTCCAACGCATCTTTGACATCAAAGATTTGGACTGCCGCTACTTGTAGGCTCTCCATTGTCTGCGTCACTTTGTTATGTACTTATAAACTTTATTGTAACCACAGCCGCGAGCTCGTAACGTGTACTGATTCGATCCTGGAGCGTGCCGGTTTATATATATATATATATTATTTTCCTGTATGATTAATTTTCTGAAACTCCTGCGCTAAATGCGTTATCCATATTGTTACAAAATAGTTATGACGTACTTTCAAAGGCGATCTACGGTAGCTTGTTATATTCAATATCGTGATGTTCGTCAAACAAAATTCCACCACAAACTAGGACACTGACTAACATTTGCACCTAAACATGGTCATTGGGAGTCCTGTATTTTTAGGGTTCCGTACCCAGCGATGACGCCGGCATCCCTGCGGCCACTGTGTAATGGTCCCCTCTTATAAAATATAAAAAACAAAATCTTAACTGGATTAATACTTGGCGGGAAACGTCCATAATTAATAATTCCAGAAAGTGTGTTTAAATTGTATGTGTGTGCTGTGTGAGGCCGGTACTTAAAAATATAGCCCCACTGCGTCTCTTCTCGTGTATGTCGTAAAAGGCGACTAAGGGATAAGGACTAGATGCCGTGCTAAAGGGCGACAGGCTTGCCACCTCTCACCTTGGCACGGTCCTTCCACCGAGTCATGCAGCAGGTGGGTCTTTGTGCCTTACTTGGTGCTCGATAGTTATCTTGTCCGAATACTTTAATAAACGTGGTGGTCGATGTTGTATTGAAATTTTGCAGAGTTCTTGCAGCACAACACCGATTACTCTGCTTACCCTGATTGTCGGGATACAGCGTGTGTGGTATGTGTTAAAAAATTTTTTTGATGGCTTTCGGGGATTCCATTCCACCTTTTGATTACTTCCATTGCGATTATATTACGTACCTAGGATCTATTTCTAGATCAAGTAAGATGATATTTTGCCCTCATAAGTAAAAGGAAGTAATTCACAATTTTCAACAAATTGAGACGTGACTGTGGACGCCATCTAGATGCGATTTAGAGCACGTGAATATTTTGTGTGTTAATATTATTAAATTCTTTTCTTTATTTTCACGTTTTCTTATTCTATTTACATATCTATATTAATTCTATCTATACAATTTAAAAAATACATACAAAATTAATACAGACAAAAACAAAAAAAAAGAAAACGGTAAAATTCCGCCGACGGCGGGAGACAAGCCCCAAGCACGCCGGCGGGTGCAGGCCGTGGCTGCGGAGCTCTCCGGGACGACGCGAGACAAGCTACGAGCGATAGGTGGTGGTACTAGACACGTAGGCCACCACCACCCCCATCTCGGAGAGCTCCATATCCACTTACTGCGGAGCGACGACGCGCAGCACTTTAAGTCGATGTTATGTTATGTTATGTTATGTTAAGATGATGTTATTAAATTATTTCATATATTTATTTTCACGTTTTCTTATACTAGTGTACATATTTATATTAATTCTATACAATTTTAAAAATACATTACAAAATTAATACAAACAGACAAAAAAAAAAAATATAGAAAACGGTAAAGTTCCGCCGACGGCGGGAGACAAGCCCCAAGCACGCCGGCGGGTGCAAGTCGTGGCTACGGAGCTCTCCGGGACGACGCGAGGCAAGCTACGAGCGATAGGTGGTGGTACTAGACACGTAGGCCACCACCACCCCCATCTCGGAGAGCTCCGTATCCGTCGGACTGCGGGGCGACGTTACGCAGCTCTTCTATTCTTGTCAGGCCTCTCGCGTGCGTCGCTGTGGGTGGCGCACGGCGCTCACCGGTAGCGGAGGCTGCAAGCGGGACACAGGGCCGCGATAGCCTCAAGCTAACCGGTGGCGGCGGACTTCGTCCCGTCGTAGCTGGTGTGGCGGGGCGCGTCCCTGGTTCGCCATCCTCACCGGCAGATGCGGGCGATGGAGTAGCAAACCGTGGTGTATTGGGTGCGCTGCTGGTGTTGAAAGAAGCGGCAGGTCTTGTCACTGGATCCTCCGGCACACCGCGAGGAGGGCGAGGCCTCGGGCGAGGCGCTGTTGACTTGGACGCGTTGCATCACTTGTCCCTCCTCTGACACAGCGGGGTGGTGAGGCGCTGAGGCGGTGTCGCCGGTAGTCCACTGCCGAGGCTGTCGGCGACTGGTTTTTATAAAATTTTCATTTTTACAGAGAAATGTTTTCCACCCTGTCTGTCTGACAGCTTTTCTTCTTTATTAAATTTATTGTTAATTTTAATAATATTAGCTATGAATAAAAATATGAATTTACCATGTGGTTACTAAATTCATAAGTAAAAAAACAGTATTAGGTACACACGCGGTTTTATTGTTTATGACATCACCACATTCGTCTTAAGGAAGAAGTGAAAATTTACCTTTTTCCAATGAAATTCAAAATAATTAACAATTATTTTCTATTCACAAGGAAGGAATATTTTTATTAAATTTTTCGGATAAAACATTGTTATATAGAAGTAAATTTTTATTCAAAAGGTGGAATTGAATTACTTATGCTATTTCTGAGAGTTTAGGTTTTTGTTGTTACTGTCCTTTTACTATGAGGGCTTGTTTCACAAGAAGGGGGATAGGGCGAAGATGAAAAACTATCGACCTATCTCACTTCATAGCCACGTGTACAAGGTCTTTTCAAGAGTCATCACGAGTCGGGTGACAAAGAGGCTGGACCAGTACCAGCCTCGTGAGCAAGCTGGATTTAGGAAAGGGTACGGAACCATGGACCACATATTTACTGTGAGACAAGTGGTGCAAAAATGCGAGGAGTACAACAAGCCGCTCCTCCTAGCCTTCGTCGACTATGAAAAGGCGTTCGACTCAGTTGAAAAATGGGCTGTCGAAAACTCCCTCCCAGGTGCAGAATCGACCACCGCTACATCGAGGTGCTCCGAAATCTGTATCGGTCCGCGACGATGACTGTGAGGCTTCACGAGAATTCCCAACCCATCCTCCTTGGTAAAGGGGTAAGGCAGGGGGATGTGATCTCACCCAAGCTCTTCGCAAACGCATTGGAAGATGTGTTCAAGATGCTTGAGTGGGACAACATGGGTATAAACGTGAATGGAGATCTTCTCAGTCATCTGCGTTTCGCCGATGACATTGTTCTTCTTTCAAATTGTCGCCTTCGCCAAACCCGCCATACTCTCGCGGAACACCCCTTTGTAGTGGACAGACGAGTACTTCGAACGGCACGATTCTCTAAATCGTTCTTGTGCCGCACTGCAAAGTTGTGGAACGGGCTTCCGGGGAATATCTTTCCCCACTCCTACAATCCACGGATCTTAAAATCGCGGGTAAATAGCCTTTCCCCAGCGACATTAGTCCACCTCCAAGCCGGACTGGCACCTCCTCGAGGGTGATATTGGCTGCGCCTGAGGCGACGACCTCGGACACAGCCAGCTAGTTCAGAAACAATAAAAAAAAAAATCCCGAGATCAGCTTCAGATAATGCTGGAAGACCTTTATACAGCGTCGATGAAGGTTGATCTGAAGATGAACCGGGACAAAACCAAGGTCATGGCGACCGAGGTTATGACGGGAGGACAAATTATTATTGGCGAAGAAGTGATCGAACAGGTTGAAGAGTACGTATTCCTCTGTCAAATTCTGCGGCTTGGTAGACAAGGTCTGCTTAAGGAGGTGGAGAGACGAATTCAACTGGGTTGGGCTGCCTTTGGAAAACTAAAATTCGTCCTGAAGTCTGACCTTCCGCAAAAAAAAATTTAAGACCCGTATATATGACCAGTGTGTCCTTCCGGTTATGACGTACGGGTGTGAAACGTGGACTCTGACGGTCGCTGTTGTCCAAAGGTTGAAAGTTGCCCAGCGAGCAATGGAGCGAGCCATGCTGGGAATATCGCTACGTGATATGGTGCGTAACGAGGCAATCCGCCGACACACCAAAGTAGTCGATATTGGACACCGGGTGGCTAAGCTCAAGTGGCAGTGGGCTGGGCACGTTAGCCGAAGAGACGATGACCGTTGGAGTAACCGTGTCCTACACTGGCGGCCGTGGACAGGAAAACGGAGTGTGGGAAGACCACCGGCCAGGTGGGACGACGACATCAAGTACGCCGGCGGAAATCAGTGGTTTCGTATCGTTGAAGGCCGGGAGGACTGGAGGAAATTTGGAGAGGCGTATGTCCAGCAGTGGACGCTTACACGCTGACTGACTGACTGACTGACTATGAGGGCAGTATTATAGTCTTGTCAATCTGCTAGCGAGATGAAGTGGACTTGACTGTTCTTTGGTTCCTCGTCAAAACTATAATCCTATGGTAGAGACTAGCAATATTTTTCCTATTTCGTGTTATTGAGAACTGTCGCTATTTTAGGATTTATCCTGAAGAGTAAATTGGTGGCGGAAATTCCCGCAATACGGTAATAGCATTGTTACTGGTTTCGTTTCTGAGAGCAGTGATTAAAAAACAAACATTATTTTATTAATAAACGTACGTACTTATAAGCCTGGGAACTTCATATGTATTCTAAGTATAATGTAGTTTTTTAAAGAAACCAGTATGGATGGATGTGCCGAGGGACCAGAGGAACCCGTACGCCGCCGTACACCATACGCTCGTGCGCACCATACGTTTGCGCGTGCAAGTCACTATCATGTGGACGCTGCACGTCTTCTTTGCGCAAACTTTTGCACAAACTGTTTGCATATGCAAGTCGCTATCGTGTGAACGCCGCACAGTGCGTGGTGCACGGTTCTTTGCGCAAGCTTCTGCACAAACTGCGCATGCAAGTCGCTGCGTGTAGCCAGGCCTTTAGACTACGATATTCTATTTGTTTCCTGTAACGCAACATCTTCTAAAATAAGATTTTAGAAGAATTGAGAAGGTACTTAAAATAATAGTACCGATCCGTTCTGCAGTACCTTCCTCCACAGAACTGGTAAACTCTGGAACGCACTCCCTGCCCACATAATATTTCGCCCCAAGAACAGTCAGCCTCGGCAGCTCAGTGGTGCGCTCGGTCGACTGTTGTTAAGCAACCCTGAACGCGGTCAGTACTTGGATGGGTGACCGCTCGACCGTTGGAGGCTGACCGTGGTTTGGATTGCACGTAAAACTGTAGGTCCCTTGCCTTCTTAGCTTACTAGATGGTAGGGTTTATCCCGTCCGGTGCGGTGGACTGAATGAAACGTCGGTCGAAACGGCTATGTAAATAGTTCGTGTTTTCCGTTCAGTTCAGTGTAGCCGACATGATATAAAGGTAAGCACTGCCATGGCGCCTAGTTCGCCCGGTGTTATGGGCTGACATCGGTAGTTGATTTAAGTAAAAGAAAAATCTCGGGTCCTTCAAGAGAGGCGTTAATAGGCACCTATCAGGCCTCCATGAGCGTCTTTGGACACTTTATGGGTGGCTCGACGCCACATGTCGCGCTTACTATAAAGACCGGCCAAGTGCGAGTCGAACTCGCGCACCGAGGGTTCCGTATCGCCATGTCATGGTCAGCGCAACTCACACCATCTAAGTATAGCGTATTTATGAAATGCTTCATATTAGTTAAAATTCATGATTAGTTAAAATGCTTCATACTCTTTTCGGTAGATGGCGAGCGCGCATACACTTTTTAGTTTCTTCTATGGGACCCCCGTGAATATTTTACTTTTTCTTATTTTTATTATCAGCCATAAGAACACATTCTGTGAAAATTTCAACGGGCTACCTATTACGGTTCAAGAGATACAGCCCTCGGATAGACAGACGGCGGCGTAGGCTTAGTAATAGGATCCCGTACGACGGACACGGTACCCTAATAATGAGCTGCAACCACGAGAAGTCGGATAAAAACCCCGACAATATCTCGGATGCTGGGGAATTTGCGGCTCAAAGTTCAACGTACCCGTTTTGATAAAGTCTATAAATATTACAAGGAAACGTCACAGTCAGTCAGTCAGCGTATATGCGTCTACAACACCGTCTACAACTACCACAACTTGTACCGTGCGGTACAAGTTGTGGTTTCATTTATCGAGTTACGGGTCTTTATAGATATTTAAGTCAGTGCTTGCGCAATCGGCCCGCAAACGCTCTATAACCTGTCAAATTCGCCCACTACTGAGAATATAACGTATAAGGCTGAAACAATTTATAGATGCTCAAATGAATTCCATATGCCTATGAATGGTATATTAAAAGAGGCGATAAGAGATATGACTAGAGATAAAGCGATAGAAGATAGATAGAGAGAGAGAGAGAGAGAGAGAGAGAGAGAGAGAGAGAGAGAGAGAGAGAGAAGGGGGGGGGGGGGGTGGGGGGTAAGGGCATTCTGAAGTAGGAACAAAATATGTAAAATTTGTGGCAAATGTGTCCAAACCAATTTATTGTATCAATCTAAATATAATTTGATAGCCTATGAATCAGCACTCGTCATGAAACGCGCCTAAAACTAGATTTTATTTTAGACTAGCTGTGCCCGCGGCTCCGCCTGCTCTCATATTTCACTTCACTGCTGACCTCATAAGCCATTTAGCGTGATAGTAAGTAACCTATAGTTGATGGGAAGAATCAAGCTATCCGTAGATTTTTTTTTATTGGTTGGATGTTATTATTAAAGGTAAGGAGGATAAGGATAAGGAAGGACGTTGAAACGAAGACTGAAATTGCTTAATTATTTAGACCAAATTGTTAAATATTTCAGAACATCTAAACTCGCAGAATGTGATAATAATACACCCTGGTTTACTAATGTTGTGAAATTTGATGGAAACGATTCACCATTGCACGTTCCATAGTAATAATAATTCATATGTTTGAGAGTGCCAGTACGCAATACACGTACATGATGTACGTGTATTGCGTACTGCATCTCTCCCAATTGTTCTGACAATGATTCTCGCATCAGAATCAAGGTCTAAAAAGTTTCTCATTAAACAAAGATAAAAGCAAATAGTAGTAAAGAAAGGCGCTATATTGGACTTTTTGCCACATTTCAACATTTCCTCAGAACAAATAAAGTCATCGAACTTGCATAAGTCAGTAGCGGTTCGTTATCAACATCGTTGGTAGCACTTTACATGCGAATTGCCGGCATTGAACAGTTAACTACTGCAGTGGCTTCTTCTTCAGGCTTGTGAGTGGAACGCAAAAGCATACTATTACTGCAACATCTTAATAACATCGGGTACTTACTCCAGATCTTTGCAAATTGAAGCTATTCAACCGGTATGTGAGGTGATGTAAATGTGTATGGATTATTTTTCGATACATGATTTTAAATATAAATCCTTTAATTTAGCTTAAACAGTAGTGGGCTGGGCACGTCAGCCGACGAGAAGACGACAGTTGGAATAAACGGGTCCTACGCTGTTTTCACGGGTTTTCCGCCCAGTAAAGTGTAGACGGCACGACCAAAAGGAAGCACTGATATGGCACCTAGTTCACCCAGGGTTGACATTACGGGTGCTGTACGTGATGTAGCTAATCGCCGTGAAAACGTGCCAGTTTCCATAAAAAAAAACACAACCCAACAAACACTCGTAGCCTTGGACAGGAAGGTGGAGTGTGGGACAGGAAGACCAGATGGGAGCAGTGTTTCGTACGTACCCACGACACGGCCGGGAGAACTAGAGACAAATTTGAGAGGCGTATGTCTAGCAGTGGACGCATAGACTGACTTTTTTTATGGAATTTGTTTTAGTTAAATTGTTCAAATGTGTCATCTTGACACACGGAGGTCCGTCGCCTCAATACATCCGTGACAACTGGTATACATCCGTGATGGTAATATGTACTGCCTGAGTGTACATAACTACATACAGTTCTATATTTATCGCAGTGGCAGTAAATTCGAATCATGTCCAAGATCGCACTAGCCCACCGGTTCCCAAATACTTACGCATCCCCCCCAGGGGTACGCAGGTTCAAGAAAAGGGCTACGCGTGGGCGCACTTATTGGTAACATTTATCTCTACATTAAGTCTCGCATTAAGTAAAGAGAAAGGCGCCCACTTATCTCATTAGTGAAAATTATCTCAACTGATGAATTGTTGCTTGGGACCTATTTCGTATTATATTGTGGTTATTAAATAGATATTAGAGCTAATAAATGACTGAAACCATGGATAAACTACATTATTTATTACCCATGTAAAAATAAGAACAATATAAAAATTGCTATATTTAAACATTTTACACGGAGGTACATGAGTCTTAACAAAATTCGCTAAGGCATACGTACCCTATTCAAAAGTAATTGGGAACCGCTGCACTAGCCAGATCCGCTTGGCGGCGCATTAGGAAATATTTATATGTAAGGTGTGTCCACACTGATGGCAAAATGTGACAGAGAGTTACGAGTATTTTCTCCCATTGTTGCGCATAACTTACGGCTTAGTTCAAAGTACTCAGACGAATGATCTGCTGGTGATGTCGACCGTTGCAAACCTGAATCTACAATATTCAGATGTTTCAGTTTCTACATCAGATGTTTAATTTATGTTTTTAAAGTGTTATATTTCATTTGTATAGTATTGTATAGTATTGACAAAATTCACATTTATATTCTCCCCCAAACGTTAACCCGCGTGCTTTACATGCGCAGACGCAAACATCGGAGTAAAAAGCGCCAGAACCGTGGGAACTTGCACCTGGCACCCGACGTTCAGCTTCCTGAACTGTTACACTGCGCTGGCGCCGCGCCACCGCCTACATTTACATAAATTACATAATACACAGGTTACAGTTACGTGCATATAATATAAAACCCATTTATGTGATTATGATATTGAGGGCATTGAAGCTTAAGTGTCAATCATAAAGGCTGATAAAGCATATGTACGGCCCTTTCCAAAATAAGTACTTAATTAGATTTGTTAAGAATATGTATATGCATACTGGTGATTTTGTTACCATGCCGGAGCCTTCAGGGGGTTAATCTGTATAAAAAAAATCGGTCAAGTGCTAGATAATCCTAGATAATTACAATACACACTATAAATAACGTGTTGACAAATCGACCAGTTTACTACTGTGTCGTTAAATCGGTGGCAAAGTGGGTAAAGGTGGTGGTAAAGTTTCTTACTTCAACAATATTTTCATTCATTTAGTTTACAATTCAAATTATGTAAAAAGCTTGTTAGAACAAAATATATGCAAATAAATAAAAATTAATAATTAAAACACATATTGGCACTTTCATTACAAACTTTTATTTAAGTAGGTAAGTTAAATTCTACAATACAATAAAAATTTTGAATTATTAGCGTCAGGACTTTGGGACTTGAAGATCCGTTGTCTCTGCCGATCCCATTATGAAACAAGTGTGTCGTTTCGTCATGTAGACATAGAAATGGTTTACGCTAACATTGAATATTTTCCACTGGTTGAGAATGGACTAATTATGAAGTTATTCTCAAAACCCCTGTCAGTGATGACAGTAATATCGTGTAAAGGCGACTGCTGATTCACCGACACCTCTACCCAGGTCTCTGCCCTGGGCAATTCTGCTGATGTAAACTTTGCCGTGATCTTCTGTACTCCGGTACGCTGTAAGAGAAACCGAGTTTTTAGAAATACAGACATACTCACACACTGCGTACATACATGCATACATACAAACATTCATACACATACAGCACATCCCAATCCCCATCTCATCGGGGTAAGCAGAGTAATCGGTGTTGTGCTGCAAGTACTCTGGTAAATTACGGCACAACACCGACCACCACGTTCAGCAAAGTATTCGGGCAAGATAACTATAAGGCAGCAAGTAAGCCACGAAGGCCCACCCGCTGCATGACTCGGTGGAAAGACCGCGCCAAGGTGAGAGGTGGCTAGCCTGTCGCCCTTATGCACCTTGTCCTTATCCCTTACCTATTTATTTATTTATTTATTTATTTACTCAAAACCTCCTATTTACAGATAATATATCTATGCTAATATAATATGCTATCTTGTCCTTATTCCTTAGTCGCCTTTTACGACATGCACGGGGAGAGATGCAGTGGTATGTATGTATATCTATTCTAAGGTATGTATTCTTCATATATGTGGGGCGCATACATATATGAAGAATACATACATTCATAATACATTCATACATGAAGAATACATACATACGTACAGAGAAGAATCAAGCAGCAATAATCCACGAAGGCTACCTTAGCTACCCACTGCATGCCTGTGCAAGGACCGCGCAAGGGGTGAGTGGTGGCTATCCTGTCGCCATATAGCATGCTATTTTGTCCTTATTTCTTGGTCGTCTTTTAAGACATGCACGCGGGTAAATGTATAGTGGGCGTTCTTTTCAAGTATCTGGCCACATACAGTGCTGTACACAGAAATGTATTTAAAGTTCTAAATGAAGTTGATGGAAACGACTATGCAATTATAAAACCCGACTGTGAAAAACTAAGACAACAAGGCACAAGTTGATCTAGCATTATAAAATGCCACAGTTGGGCTCTCTGTTCATTCTAATTCGTTTAAACGCCCGACTGCAGCATTCTATAATGCTGTTTGACCCACTTGCCTTGTTTCTTCATTTTTTTCATAGTTGGGTTGTATAAAGTTTTTAGTTTTATCTTCTTACGGGAGTTACTTACTAGGAGTTACAGTACAGCACTCTTATTAGGTTAAAGTCATCCTAACACACATACATACAAACATCCTGGCTAAATACGTTATCCTCCTTTCGGCTCCGCCATAGTCGGGTAAATAGTTAGTGTTTACCATCCATTAGAGTGCCTGCACTGCCAAAGAGGAGCACCTCACCAAAAGTGGTACCGAGAGCGAATTGTTCCTATTACTGTTGGTTATTGTTGCTTGTTCGCTGCCTGCACGTGGTCCAGCGAATACCGGTCCTTCCTGTAAAACTTATACTCATCTCTTGCTACTTGAGCCAGCCGATATCCACCATTAAGGCGATGAGACCTACTAGTACTGGTATGAAAATAGTTACCACTGGACAGAAGTTAATGTTGGCAGAGAAAGTATCTTCTCTCGGAACGTCTGGTAAGTTTATGTTAATATCTTCTCCAATTGCAGACCCTCTCACCACCAGCTTACAGTCAGTCAATGGGAAGTCGACAGGTCTGTCGAAGCTGACCGTAGCCGTTGCGAAATCGTTTTCGCAAAGTTCACTATCCACCTGAATTGCATAGTAGCTTTTAATATTGCAGTTGTTGAAAAATAACTTGGGGATAACTTATATAGGAGTATATTGTTTTAGAGTGGCTCGCTTCAAGCTGTTAAAGTCTTATCTATGTCCTGAGTACTTGGACTAAAACCTGCCCTATCGTACCATCATCGCATGGAATGAAAGAGGCACACTTCTTCCTTTCACATTTCGGGTGACTACAGACCGCTCGTCGCATTCGTGTTTCTTTCAGTTACCAGGAAATGAACTTATGTGGATGAAATTCATAATAATTTGGTAAAAAACCTTAATTTTTAGCGATGGGCAGTGCACTTGGATGGCGGACTGATCCGACACCCACGGTTGGTCCGTCTCTTTCACCCAACACTTGGCTGTTAACCTGAGGTACTGGTTCTCCTGGATCACCCATGCGTATTCCTCTGCGAAAATTTCCATTCGTTGCCACCACACTGATTCGCTGCCTGCACGTAAAAAACAAACATTCCGAATTTTAGTAAACAGGCACAAACACTTTCATATTTTATTTTAGTGGTAGTTTTCTAAACTGTTTTGTTCGACTTCGTATTTTTTTTTTTTTTTTTTTTTTTTTTTTTATGGAAACTGACACGGTTGGCTACATCACCTACAACATCCGTGATGTCAGCCCATAACACCGGGTGAACTAGGTGCTATGTCAGTGCTTCCCTTCATTTCGTATCTGGTATAACTTCTATATTCCTTTCACTTCAAGAGGTGCATACAGTTTATTGAATGTCTTTGCTCTGCTTATCACTGTCTTTATCAGTTTACAACCCTAAATCTGATTATCGTCCTTGGAAACAACCGAAGCCATAATATATAAATGTATATCAAAAGAAGAAGATTAATCATACTTACACCCTTCTGGTTTGAGAGTTATGACCATCGTCCTAGAAGTTTTGACGAATCTTATTGACCTCTTTTGGTTGTCTACACATTCGATTATTAATTCCACAGTGACATTGCGAAACTGAAATTGAAAGAAACATTTTATTAAATTTAGTTTTGTTTTGTTGAACATTGTGAATGTTGAACTATATTTATAAGGAATATTCAAAGTCTTATTAAAAACTGCGTGGCAGGCAGTATATGTGTGAGATAAAAACTACACTTTTCTTCCTTCAGTTCAATATTTTAAACATTTTGAAAGAACTAGACTTACCTCCTCGGATGTGTTCTGCATTTTCAAAACGGCGCAAAAATTGTTTCCAAAATTGATTGCACTTGGCGTCTCATCTTGGAAGCTTACATCATTGATATGCTTATGCTGTTGCAGTTTGATTCTTTTTCTGTAAAGTACAGCAAAGATTAATATTAATATTATTATACCTACTTGAGATAAGGTAAATTAATAAATAAAAAAACTGAGAAACAATAACTCATTTCGTGTATGTAAAAACTAAAGTAATACATGTGTACACTTAAAATAATATCATTCATATGATTGTGAAAAAATCAGTATAATCCATAAATAGTAGTTTTGAGGCTTCGTGTACGAAATTCTTATCTTGGTGTAAAGTTCCAATTTCGAATTGTGGTCAAATTATTTCTCTATGTATGGTCGGGACTTATTTTTTCTCTTTATTGTCGGCTTTGCATCTATTTAATGAAGAAATATAAAGAGGTTACACGCTCACTACTAACATTCAAAAATAAACCAATAGTCGTAAATTATAGTTTTCTAACCGTTTGGCCTCTCCACTGGTGTTACGAACGTTTTTTGTAGCGATTTCGATGACATCGCGTTCCATATCAGTCCCTTCCCTGTGCTTGTACTCCGCAGTGATGTCGGTGACTCCAGAATTTGGTCCAGAGAGCGGCTCATTCGTCAATATCTTTTGCCCGACCCTGCGCATGAAGAAATCTACTTTCGAAACACTGCCTATCTTCAACCTTCCATTCCAGTTTATTTATTTATTTATTTATTTATTTACTCAAAAACCTCCTATATACAGATAATATCCAATTCTCCAGTTGAACTACACTGCTGGAAAAAGGTATTTAAAATATTCTCCAACGTTTTTTTGGTTCTCGAAGGGCCAAAACTATCGACGAGCTGTATCCTCTTTGAGGTCGTCCAAAGATCAAGCGGACGGGTTACCAACAACGCGTCTGCTGATCCATGGCCACCAGAAAAAACATGTTTATCCTATATATGGATATTCTATTCCATCCCAACAGTAGTAAAATGTGGGCGGGGCGCTGCCATATTTCTAGTCAATCTATCTTTATTTAAAGGGAAAACAAAAACGTTTTCTATTACTGACACGTCCTCTCTGACGTCGATGAGACGGAGTTTGCCATCGCTCCTCTTGATCCACCTGGCTCTGTCCCCGTTCACTTCCGTGAACACGAAGGGCACGTCGAACGATACATGAGTGTGTCCGCGCAGTATCGCAGATAAGGGTGCCGGGCCGCACTGTACGAATCCCATGGAAACCTCTTGAGGTGTGGCGTCCATCACTTGCCAGCCGTCATATTCTGTGCAAAACAAAATAATGAATCCTTGTATGATAAATAGATTTACATAAATGTATTTTTGTTTGTATGGCCAAAATGGGCGTTCTAAATGTTTTTCTATTAAATAAGTAGTCGATGTGAATCCTTAGTATGGAGTTCCATTCAATATATGTTACCGTAGATTGAATTTTAAAACAATTCCAAGTTTCGTTGCCCTAAAATGAACCAGTTTGGAGTGAAAAGCCTAACTTGCAGAATGTCTTTAAAGCATTAGCCTTCAATCATTAGCATTCGATCGCCTCGACATTTGGATTCTGGATGGCTTGATTGCTCCTTGCTCATAGTAGCAAATCGGTGTCTCACGAAGAAGCAAAAATTACTCATTGACTGATTCTGTGACCTCAGAGAGAATAGCGGCAACCAGCAAGGGTCTCGTTAATTCTCACCATGACCCTTGCCGAGGTCCGGCCTCCGCATCCAGGCGTCCGTCCAGCAGTGGAAGTTCCAGATGCTGTCGGAGCCGCTGATCTCGTTCAGCTGCTCGTCGTACATGATGTCGATGGTGAGGGAAGTGTCTCTGTCGTGTCCGGAAGCAAGGTTCGTGACACATCGGGCGGGAATACCCAGCGCGCGGCAGACTGCCAATACAAAGTAATTTTTTTATGTAAACCAGCATGGGTGGCTGTGCCGAGAGACCAATGGTGCAGTCGACAGAGCCAAAATCACCTATCCTCGCGGAAACCACGCTCAGTTAGGTGCCATGCCAGCAGATTTGCGGACTGTTGCTAGGCTGTTTAGCCCGTTAATACGACGCTTGAAGACACCCAGGTTAAAGGATTCAGGAAATACACTCGCCGGAAGACAGTTCCACACTGTAGCGGTGCGACAAAGAAATTATTTAGAGAACTGATGGGTTCTCAGAAGCCCAATGTCAACAACAAAAGGGTGCTGAGTCTCTCTGCGATGAGTCATGCGGAGATAGGACGGATGGCAGGGAATAAGGGATGCTAGTTCCGCAGAGCAGCGTCCGTCCGTGATAGTATCTGTAAAACAGACTAAGCGAACCCACAAATCGTCTGTGACTCAATGACTCCAGACCATCTGTAAGTTTTGAGTCACCAACAAGACGGATGGCTCGGCGCTGTATCGAGTCCAATGACGCTAGCAGATAATGGGGACTACCCTCTCAGATGTGACTGCAGTACTCCATCACCGGCCTAATCTGTGTTTTGTACAATAGTTGTGCCGGTGAGAAGAACCGCCGATTGCGGAAAAGCATTCCCAATTTTTTGGATGCAGTTTTAGCCTTAGACTCGATTAGTTGCCGGAAACTATGGAAATAGTGGTGCCTAGGAAGTCCAGGGGTTCCGAGACAGGTACGAACCAAATAATATAATTCCTCTTCAAGACCGGCTGACGGGGACGCGGCCGGGACCGGAGAACCTGAAACTCAACATATAGAAATATCATTCAACATTTGGAATGTGTTGCGTTTGCGGTTCGAATCTCTCGGTCCGTGGAGCAGTGAAGCCCAAAGCTTCTTGAAGATTCTTGGTCTCTGCTGGTGGATACAACTAGCTTCCCGCAATCAAGGAACAGAAATTGATTGCGAATTTCACGTAATTTTCTAAGTATATATTGCATTCACGTATGAACTTACTAGTGGCCGCAACTCCAGCGAAGACCCAACATTGTCCGTATCTGACCTGCTCCCCCGTCTCCAGATACTGACGCAGAATGTCTGCTGAGCCCATCCAATCCCAGGGCGCCTTTCCATTATCGTAGCTGCCATGCCACTTGCCAGAGAGTATACCTCCTTCATTCGCGTTGACGATGCGCGAAATATTACGCACCAGTGTAGCTGGATCTCCTCGTCTATTCAAATAAAAAATAACATATTACTTAAACCAACTTTCAACAGGTGACCGGTAGCGGCCATGCAACGTACGCCAATATATGAATATTCTTATATCTTGAGAACTTATTTATGGATTTACGTATGGTTTTCACCTTTACATTCTGTCACTTCTCAAAGATTGTTTTAGGCTATAAATCATAACACGATGATGACGTACGACGGCGACCTGAGCTGTGAGGAAAAATAATTATTGTTGATATAATATTGAAAAATTTAGGGGAAATTTTCAGAGATAGCCGTGCCGGTTTTTACCTCGCAAACAAAAAAATCGGCATTGCCATTAAGATGGAAAATTCGGCCAGTGAACCTTTCCTACAGCCACAGCGATTGAGGAGGTTTTTTTACAAGCGTCTATTTAACTTCAACTGCGTCAAATATTGAAACATAATTTTAAACCAGTTCCACACAGATAGAGCTAACATTTTGTACACATGTTTAGTGCTGGTGATAAGACTAATTATCTAGTATACTCAAAAGTGTAAAAAAATGAAAAGCACAAAATATAATACTAAATAAAACACGAAAAAATTTGTTTAGGTTTCCTATATGTTTTTAAAAAGCTTGTCGCGAAATTTTCATGAAAGTACATTACACATAAAACATTACAGAAGTAGGTAGTGTAATGATAAGCTACTCACAAATGATGTGGTAAGTGACCGTCTTCTTCTAAAGCTTTTTCGAACGCCGGCAGTACGCTCTCCTCAAATTGTCCAAAGTCCCAGACCTTCCAGCTATCGTGGCCGTCGCATATCTTGCCCACGTCGTTCAACACGTACTCCTTCAGCAAATAAGTGTCCTCGAAGTACGTGTCGTCGTCTGAAAGAATAAAATATTTCAGTTATACCTTCTATAAATTTGTTGTCAAGTAAAATTTCAATGCAACGTAATACATATTATTATGACGTCGTTCGCTACATTTTCGCTACACCGGTGATGATAGTCTTGTTCTTCACCTTGTTCTTGTCTGAACTATTAGTATCTTCTTTGCATTTTATTATCTTATTTTATGGATAAATCCTCGACTTAATATTTTTTAATTTTTTACTCAGTTATAGTATGTTATATTGTATTGTATTGTTTATTGATCATTCATATGACAGTTAGACTGCGCTCGAACTTACCACAATTTGTTCTATCTATCCGGTTCGATTACACCCACGAAGAAGAACCGACAAGAAACTTCGCAGGGTATTTTTTTAAACATATTTTTACAAGTATTTACTGACTAGCCACATAATAACACCGCCCACAGTCTATCGAAAACACAGCTTGAGAGCAAGATTAACAATTGTGCTGAGAGTTCTGACTACAAAGACTTATTAATTAAGTGAATCAGGTGTAACGTATGGTAACGTCAGGTATAACGTCAGGTGTAACGTAGGTGTAACGCATTTAACGTAATTAAAACCTCGAATGTAAGTATAATACAAAACAAATTATATGTAATGTCTATACATTGTTGGTTAGGTCACAAAAATAAAAATAATTAGAATCTAAGTTATATTTAAAAAAATACTCTATAAGGTTTCTTGTCCGCTTCTTCCTTACAGATTGCATTGACATGACAAAAAAAATATATGACGAATATGTTATGTCTCAATGAATGAAATATTTTTAATGTTGTCTGTTCTTTATGGCGAAATAAATATCTGAATCTGAATCTAAATCTACATACCATCCCACTACTTTCTTTTGGTAACGTCGGCTACACTGAAGTGGACGTGAGGCGGAACATTGGACAAGAGACATAATTTTTAAAACACCAAAAGATAGTAAGACTTAATGTTTCAAGAGCGGTGCTCACCTTCATTCCAAGGGTTGAAAAGGAAATAGATGTTATCGGTGCAGGTATAAGTAGAGTCGTGCTCGCGGGACGAGTCAGCTCGCCGCGTGTGAACGCGCAACTGCCACCTGCCAACCGGCAACCATACCGGAGACACAACCTGTTAATAGAACAATTTAGATAGATTCATAGAAATACTTTATTACTCAACAAACATTTTACTGAAACAAGACTCATCAGAAGATTATTTTTCGTGAGCTGTTAAGGCGGACTTATTCCATACAGATATTTCTTCCAGTCAAGAGTCTCAAGTAGTGAATTATGGAGCAGCAACAAAATAATTGAATGTTGGAATGCGTTATATTTCATTAAAAAAATAACCAGTTTCGATAATAATTTAGACTTATTGCGTCAAAAAGTATTGACCTGGACGGTGATCTCTTCGCCCGGTTCGGAGCTGTTGTCCAATCTCCTCGCAGCCCAGTCACTTGGCGTTGGTGGAAACTCACGCTCCTTATCCAGGGAGCAACGCACTCGAAACCTTGAAATTTATCGCAATATTACAACAATTTATAAAATAAAATAAAATAATAACATATAGCATGTAGAAGCTCTCCAGATTGCAGTTCTGCAAATGTTCCAAATCAACAGAATTAGAATTGAAATAGAAAACCAAAATTATAAGAATGAATAAGATCAATTTGTAAATTAATAAATACATTAATGCTATGCACTGTATGAAAGGTCGATCGAAACTGCTATGTAAATTGGTCGTGTTTTCCCGTCCAGTTCAGTGCAGCCGGCACGACCAAAGGGAAGCATCGACATGGCACCTAGTTCCCCAAGGTTTATGGGCTGATATCACGATCTTGTAGATAATGTAGCCAACCGTGTCAGTTTCCATAAAAAAATTAAGAAAAATATTAATTAGAGATTATATTAATTTTCGAAAATATTTCTCTTCTAATTGGCATCAAGACCATATAATATATTGTATGCTATGCAGTCAATACATGGAGGGTACACACACACTTTACACTAAAGATCCAAATGTAAAAACAAAACAGGAAACTTGATACAAAATAACGACTTACTTGGCGAATGCTTCGAACTTCGCATCGGAACCAGTAGAGAATTCGAGATACACTCGATGTGTCTCGGGGTCGTAGACGCTTTTGAAGTTAATTTTGATACTAAATAGCTGACCTCGCCGAAGATAAGTAAGGTCTGGATTGTACACAAATCTGGAAAAGAAACATTTTTACTTATAAGCACCGGATTATTAACTTTATTGGTCATCCATCATATTATGAAATTTGGTCAAATAGCTGGGGCTGTCTACTGATCAAAGCGTCCGGGGACCGCTGTAACCTTAGATAAAGAACCTTCCCCCGAACGTCCGTCGATCGCTGCTCTGTGGTTTTCAATAATTTTAATTCCGTAGATGCAAATTTAAAACCGTCACAAATACACAACTCTACATCTTGGCGCGTGAACAATGAAAGTGTAATCGCATTTTTTATTGATGAATCATTTAAATAATGATGACTTGAATTATATTATCAAAACAGTCATAATATTATTTTTTATATAATTTAATCAATGAGAATATTAAAGCTTAGCTAAAGTTTAATGTTTTTTGTGAATACTAAATATTTACAATTTATGTTGGATGATAGGAGACTAACGAAAGAAATTTATGAAGCAAATGTGAGTGTAAGAGTCGGGAAGGGTCGCCCTAGATGCACTTACCTGGACCAGATCGGGCATGTGCTCAAAAAGGGGCAAGTGCGTAGTACCAGTAACCGACGCACATGCATGAAGAACATTATGGGAGTGGAAGAGGCGGCAGAGGTGTGTCAGGATCGTGGCACGTGGAGATCCGTTGTCTCTGCCTACCCCACCGGGAAAGAGGCGTGACGCTATGTATGTATGTATGTTCTGAATTATCGGTAGTAATGTTAATAAATAAATCTTACTTAAAAGTGTAATGTTCCAACGCATCTTCATCATTATAGATTTGGACTGTCGCTACTTGTAGGCTCTCCATTGTCTGTGTCACTTGCTGCGAGCTGATAACGTCTACTGATTCGATCCTGGAGCGTGCCGGTTTATATACAGGGTGTCCCAGAAACCGACGATAATCCTTTAACAGGAGATAGGGCTGCTAATTACCTCTCAGAATATCTAATTTTAGGTTTAGTAAAAATGGCTTAGTTTTTGAGATATTGTCATTTTTGTAAAAATTCAAAATTTTCTCCCTCAGCTCATTTTTATAAATGCCACAAGTACCAATGTAAGATTTTCTTAAATCTAGTTTTTGTCAAATATTCCTGAAAAGTAAGGCTTTTACACGGTATAATTTATTTTTTCATATTTAATCCTGTTTAGCTGAAAAACGACTTAAGAGCCACATGTTAAAATTTTTTCAGCCTCATCCCTTGAGTTTGGCCCTTCGCGGTGAAAAAAAAAATTACTACACGAAAGTGGCATTATGCAACAAAAATATGCCCATCTAATGTAGTTTTTAAAATGGTACATCACTTACCGATTTGCCCAATAATTTATGAGATATTGTTATTTAACTGCAAAAGGACCTCGGAATTTGATAACTGTTCTACCAACTACGAATAGGAATAAAATAAACACTTGAAGTAATTGGTCTTTATTAACCTGTTAAAGTAGATGTTCAAATTGTTTACCACCTGCACAAATGCTAGCTCGACATCTTCTCACAAATGCCCGGTTGATGCATCGAGCAAGTACTCGATGCAAGTGCAGATACGTCCACCTATGCTATGTAGTTTGTTACCAAGTTCACCCGGTGTTATGGGCTGACATCGCGGATGTTGTAGGTGATGTAGCCAACCATGTCAGTTTACATTAAAAAAAAACCTGAGCTACTGCCGTAATTCTTTCTTTGAACTCTATCAAGTTTTCCACCGGTTTCCCGTAAACTTTTTCTTTTAAATAGCCCCAATAATAAAAATCTAACGGATTTAAATCCGGTGATCTAGACGTCCGGTCTATCCGTGAGGATGCAAGTGGCTAGGAGGTCACAAGACGTCCGTTGAATTGTAGAGACTTTAAACTAAGGCGACTAAGGGATATGACTCCCTTCTTATATTACTAGGTGGTAGGGTTTAACCCGCCCGGGTTGGTACCACCGCACTGAATGAAAGGTCGGTCGAAACGGCTATGTAAATAGTTTGTGTTTTCCGTCCAGTTCAGTGTAGCCGGCACGGCCGAAGGGAAGTACTGACGTGGCACCAAGCTCACCCGGTGTTATGGGCTGACATCACGGACGTTGTAGGTGATGTCAGCCCTAACCTAACCCAACCGTGTCAGTTTCCATAAAAAAAAAAAACGCGCGAATTATCTTGAATTTACCACGAATAGACCGGACGTCTAGATCACCGGATTTAAATCCGTTAGATTTTTATTATTGGGGCTATTTAAAAGAAAAAGTTTACGGGAAACGGGTGGGAAACTTGATAGAGCTCAAAGAAAGAATTACGGCAGTAGCTCAGGTTTTTTTTTTATGTAAACTGACATGGTTGGCTACATCACCTAGAACATCCGTGATGTCAGCCCATAACACCGGGTGAACTTGGTGCCACGTCAGTGCTTGCCTTCGGTCGTGCCGGCTACAGTCAACTGGACGGAAAACACAAACTACATAGCATAGGTGGACGTATCTGCACTTGCATCGAGTACTTGCTCGACGCATCAACCGGGCATTTGTGAGAAGATGTCGAGCTAGCATTTGTGCAGGTGGTAAAAATTGAACATCTACTTTAACAGGTTAATAAAGACCAATTACTTCAAGTGTTAATTTTATTCCTATTCGTACTTGGTAGAACAGTTATCAAATTCCGAGGTCCTTTTGCAGTTAAATAACAATATCTCATAAATTATTGGGCAAATCGGTAAGTGATGTACCATTTTAAAAACTACATTAGATGGGCATATTTTTGTTGCATAATGCCACTTTCGTGTAGTAATTTTTTTTTTCACCGCGAAGGGCCAAACTCCAGGGATGAGGCTGAAAAAATTTTAACATGTGGCTCTTAAGTCGTTTTTCAGCTAAGCAGGATTAAATATGAAAAAATAAATTATACCGTGTGAAAGCCTTACTTTTCAGGAATATTTGACAAAAACTAGATTTAAGAAAATCTTACATTTGTACTTGTGGCATTTAAAAAAATGAGCTGAGGGAGAAAATTTTGGATTTTTACAAAAATGACAATATCTCAAAAACTAAGCCATTTTTACTAAACCTAAAATTAGATATTCTGAGAGGTAATTAGCAGCCCTATCTCCTGTTAAAGGATTATCGTCGGTTTCTGGGACACCCTGTATATATATTTTTTTCCCTGTATGATTATTTGCTGAAACTCTTGCGCTAAATGCGTTATCCATATTGTTACAAAATAGTTATGTATGACGCAATTTCAAATGTGTGTTATATTCACTATCGTGATGTTCGTCAAACAAAATTCCACCACAAACTAGGACACTGACTAACATTTGCACCTAAACATGGTCATTGGGAGTCCTGTATTTTTAGGGTTCCGTACCCCGCGACGCCGGCATCCCTGCGGCGACTTTATAATGGTCCCCTCTTATAAAATATCTAAAAAAATCTAAACTGGATTGCACTTGGCGGGAAACGTCCATAATTAATTATTTCAGAAAGTGTGTTTAAATTGTATGTGTGTGCTGTGTGAGGCCGGTACTTAAAAAGATTAGCCCCACTGCGTCTCTACCCGTGTATGTCGTAAAAGGCGACTAAAGGATAAGGACGAGATGCCGTGCTAAAGGGCGACAGGTTTGCCACCTCTCACCTTGGCACGGTCCTTCCACCGAGTCGTGCAGCAGGTCGGTCTTTGTGCCTTACTTGCTGCTTGATACTCCTAGTAGTTATCTTGTCCGAATACTTTGCTAAACGTGCTGGTCGATGTTGTGTTGAAATTTTCCAGAGTTCTTGCAGCACAACCCCGATTACTCTGCTTACCCTGCCTGATTGTCGGGATACAGCGTGTGTGGTATGTGTTTAAATTTGTTTTTATTGTTTCCGAGGATTCCATTCCACATTTCGATTAATTCCATTCCGATTATATTACGTACGTACTATGGGCTTATAGGTATACGTAATATAAACGGATATTTCTAGGTCAAGTGTGATTGTATTATAGTCTCGTCAATATATTGGCGAGATGAAGTGGACTTGACCACCCACCACATTATTGATTCCTCCTGAAAACTCTATCCTATGGTAGAAAATCGCAATATTTTTCATATTTCGTGTTATTGAGAACTGTCGCTATTTTAGCATTTATCCTAAAGGGGAAATTGGTGGCGGAAATTCCCGCAAACAAGCCTGGGAACTTCATAATGTACTCTAAGTATAATGTAGTTTTTAATGAAACCAGTATGGATGGCTGTGCCGAGGGAGCTCTAATAATAAATCTAATACGTTTGCGCGTGTAGGTAAGTCACTATCGTGTGGATGCCGCCGCACGTGTTCTTTGCGCAAACTTTTGCTAGAATAGAATGCCTGGCGGCATTAAGCTCGCCTGTTGTATCTAATTTGGATAAATTGGTGTTCAATAAAGAATATATACATACATGCATATCTATCCTTGAATGTCTTGCTTTGGTAAACTCCGGCCAAGTGCGAGTCGAACTCGCGCACCAAGGATTCCGTATCGCCATGGTCATGGTCAGCGCCACTCACGCCATCTATGTATTAATTAAAATGCTTCATACTCTTTTCGGTAGATGGCGCGCATACACTTTTTAGTTTCTTCTATGGGGAGCCCCGTGAATTTTCTACTTTTTCTTATTTTTTTTATTGTTATATCGGCCATAACATATATTCTGTGAAAATTACAACGGGCTACCTATTACGGTTCCAGAGATACAGCCCTCGGACAGACAGACGGCGTAGGCTTAGTAATAGGATCCCGTACGACGGACACGGAACCCTAATAATGAGCTGCAACCACGAGAAGTCGGATAAAAACCCCGACAATATCTCGGATGCCGGGGAATTTGCGGCTCAAATTTCAACGTAATGAAGTCCATAAATATTACAAGGAAAAGTACCGTGTGTGGCCGGTACTTAAAAAGAATATCCCCACTGCATCTCTCCCCATGCATGTCGTAAAAGGCGACTAAGGGATAAGGACAAGATGCCGTGCTAAAGGGCGACAGGCTCGCCATCTCTCACCCTAGCACGGTACTTCCACCGAGTCATGCAGCAGGTGGGTCTTCGTGCCTTACTTGCTGCTTGATCGATTTAATCTTGTTCGAATACTTTGCGAAACGTGTTGGTCAGTGTTGTGCTGTAATGGACCAGAGTTCTTGCAGCACAACACCGATTACTCTGCTTACCCCGATTGTCGGGATTCAGCGTGTGTGATATGTATGTATGTATGTATGTATGAAACGCCACAGTCAGTCAGTCAGTCAGCGTATATGCGTCCACTACTGGATATAAGCCTCTCCAATTTTCGTCCAGCCCTCGCAGCCTTCAGCGGTACGGAACCACCGCTCTCGCCGACATAGGTACATGATGTCGTCGTCCCACCTGGTGACGATAATTTGGCGTTAGCGTTGTGTCAGGATCGTGGCACTGGAAAATCCGTTGTAGTTTTTCTGGCACTAGTAAACATTATTGAGTTTTTATTCGTGAATTTCCGTTGCTTATACCCCCCAACCGGGAAACACTCGTAGCACACGACTGTACACCAAAATTACAATTTTGGTTGCAGTAAAGTAAACATTAGTTTGGCTATTAGTATGGGTCGGGCGCGGAACGCCTTATCAAGGGACATGGCAGTTTCTAAAAGCCGCCAAGTGCGAGTTGAACTCTCGCACCGATGGTTCCGTACCATCACACAATATATTTGTATTACGTATTTACAAAAATAATTGTGTTTGTGTTATGGAAAATCACGAAACGCCTAAATAAAAACTGTTTGACTGTCAGACATTCGTGCAGTTTAAATATGCAAAAATATATTTATTATATGACATAACTACAAAACAATAATTGTATACATTTTACATACATAGTTGTACATAATACACAACAATTTACTTGTGCTGTGAGAACTTGCTTCTTGCCAAATTTCATTACTCTAGGACCTAGAGTCTAGGTCAACGGGAAGTACCTGCAAAGCTTTTGATTTGATTTGAGTGAGTTTGCGAATATCAAATCTGACATTAATGGCCGTATCTTTTGATTGCGTTGATTAGAGATTACATTTTCTACACCTTGAAGAGATTTCGTATTAACTTCAATTTGATATCTTGATCCGTTTCTGAGAAAAGGGGTCTTGACATACAAAACAAAACAATTTTTTTTATGCCAAATAACTACAAATTTCCGATTTTCGAATTGTTTCCTTTACATGTACTACCTACACATGTACTAACTACATGTACCTTGCTTCTTACCAAATATCATGATTCTAGGTTAACGGGAAACAGGGCCGTCTCAAGGGCGGGGCGAGCGGGGCGGCCGCCCCGGGCGCCCGGCGCTAGAGGGGCGCCGCAGGCGCACCGCGCTAGAGGGGCGCCACAGGCGCCCCTATCGTTTGCCGCACAGGCTTTCCGCCGCCTCCGCCGCCTAACTAAGCTTTCTCTAAAGCTGCAGAATAAGATTGATGATCCAACTATTTCATCTGAAGCACAGTCACTGGTTGTGAAAATGGAAGATTTTTCATTTATTGTTTGTTTAATAATGGTGTATGATGTTATTTGAAATAAAATTTGGTAAGCAAGATCCTACAAAACAAAACAACCGACATTCCGAGTGCAATGGCGCAACAAAAAAAGTGCTTAGTGTTCCTTCAAAAATTTGGAACAAAAGGTTTCAACAATGCAGTGACTGCAGCCAAAAAAATTGCAATTCGGCTTGGAATCGATCCCATCTTTACGGAAAAGTGACATCGCACAAAAAAAACGCCTATTTTCTTATGAGAGCGTTGATGCGGCCGCTTCATCTCCTGAAGATGAATTTGAAAGGGATGTATTTTATACTCTTGTAGACACAATGGATAGCTCCCTGAAGCACCGATTCCAACAAATTGATAACCACTATCAAAGATTGAGGTTTCTTTACAATATCAAAGAACTTCCCGAAAAGACACAGCTCAGTAAACTCTGTGAAGAACTGCAAGCTCATCTGACCCACAATGGTGTATATGATATAAACGGGAGTGAGCTATATAGTGAGCTGCTTCATGTGCAGCCGATATTGAACGACGATGTAATAGCTGCTTCGGTTGAGGTCCTACGACGAATTAAGAACGCCGATCTAAAGGACTTGTGCCCAAATGTTTTGGTCGCACTCCGAATTGTACTGACTATTCCCGTCACCGTTGCTAGCGGTGAGCGCAGCTTCAGCAAACTGAAACTTATTAAAACGTATATCTGTGTTCAACAATGTCCGAAGAAAGACTCGTTGCACTTGCAATGCTTTCTATTGAGAGTGATGAAGTTCGGAAGTTAAATTTCGGAGATGTAATATCATTCGCCAACGCAAAAGCTCGTAAAATTCCATTGTAATTTTTGTTTATCCTGTTAAGACTAATACATAATAAATTTATAATAAATCGTTGGTTCCATCTAATCGTTCTATGTATTTCTGTACTTTCTTTCTACTTTATATTCTCTAGAAACTTTACTTTATTAAAATATGTTTCCGTAAAGTAATGTTTTTTATTCATTTAACCCTAATATTACCTACAAATTAAGTTCACTTATATAAAATTAAAAATTAAAATTAATTTAAATTCGCCACATAAAATAAAATCACCTACGATGTTAGAGTCTGGGACGGCAGCGGACGGAGGGGCACTAAGCTTGTGTTTGCCCCGGGCACCTATTACTCAAGAGACGGACCTGACGGGAAATACCCTATAGGGTTTGATTTGATTTGCCAGTAGCAAAATATGTGATATAAATGGCTGGATCTTGTTTGTGCGTTGACTTAGAAGCTTACAATTTCTACACCTCCGAGGAAACGTAGACCTTAAGTATTTGATATTAATTTCAACTTGATACGTCTACCTGTTCCTGAGTAAAAGGGTCTTGACAGACCGACAGACAGACAGCCAGCCAGCCAGCCAGCCAGACGGACAACAAAGTGATCCTATAAGGGTTCCGTTTTTTCCTCCTTTGAGGTACGGAACCCTAAAAAAGATAGCCGTAAGTGGATGCCGAGATAAGTTGAGCGGAAGACTATTTTGTGTAACACATTAAAACTCAATCAAGGGATGATTTATTCATTTATTCTACCGATTTATTCATCAGACCTAAAATTAAATATTTAAATTAAAACTAACTAAAAATTAAATTAAAATAGAAACTAAAACAAAAAGAAAGAAAAACAAATGTAATTCACACAATTACTGTATCAGTGTCAAGGCGCCTACATACGACAGAAAAAATGTGTTGGGCTGACGTCACGGATGTAGTAGATAATGTAGACAACTGTCGCAAGTTCAATAAAACATTTTTTTTATTAAGATAGCATTGTAATTTTTCCCGACGTTGTAAATTTTTTTACTTTAGTGATCTCAATCTTGGACCTTTCTGTAGATGTTCGTGAGTTCTGAAAACAAACAATATTTATATTTTCAAGATCATGTGATGTAGAAATCTTTGCGCTGAATTTTATGCCGGATTTATTAATAAATTTTAAAAATAATTTGTATTTAATTAAATTAATTAATTATGACTTCAATTGTTTTTGTCAATTTATTTGTCTGTAGTAATATTTTGGTTATGTTGTACATATGAGATTCAGATTCACATTCAAATATTTATTTCACCATAAAGAACACACAACATGAACATGAACAATATTTCATTGAGACATATGCATATTCAGTATGGTTCATCTTTTTTTTATGCCATGTCCCGTTCAGCAGTGCAATCTATAAGGAAGAAACCTTATAGAGTTTTTTTTTAATATAACTTACATACTAAGTTATTATATATCTATATATCTATGTTTTGCTGTGTACTGTAAAAACATGTGTGCAGCAATATTTGAGTAGTTATTAGATATACAATTTTAAAAATCGTCTTCTAAATTCGTGCCATAGAATTTTTGTTTCTAGCTAAGAGACATGTAAAATAATAATAGGTAAAATCATAATTATACGTACTTACTTACATTTTATTGATTCTTTAATTTATGTTGTTAAATTATTACGGAACTATATAGATTCACATTCAGATATTTATTTCACAACAAATTATACATAATATTACGAGTATCTAACAATATTTCATGCACATCTTTACTTTCACACAAAATTATATGCATAATCATCAGTGTGGTTCGTCATAATATTTTCTTTTGTCTATACACTATACCTTTATTTGGGCATAGATAACATTAATTTGAACCGGTACTACAATTCATTCGTCCTTCGAGTAAAGATCAAGATAATATCGTTATTTTTAACGATGTACTTAAATTACTAGGCATTCGTTTAATCACCATCACATCATCCCAGGCTTCAGCCTTGCACAGCTCTGCAGATGTGAACTTCAGCATGATCGTTTGTTTTCCATGGTCCTGCAAACAAAAAAAAGTGTTTATGAAACATTATTACTGGTATACTATGAATTATGAGTACGGCGGAGATATATGTATAAACTTGTATTAATGAAGTATTATATACATACATACCACACGCTATATCCCGACAATAGAGGAAAGCAGAGTAATCGATTTTGTGCTGCAAGTACTCTTGTAAATTACAGCATAACACTGTCCACCACATTTAGTAAAGTACGAGTATTAGGACAAGATAACTATCAAGCAGCAAGTAAGGCACGAAGATCCAAGAAGTATTATTTGGTTGAAACAAATAAAACTAATTAAATAAGTATAATTAACTTAGAAAAATAACTAATTAAAAACCAAAGTTAAATAAAACGAAAATTCGTCCTCTTAAGGGAGACGATTTGGGCACCAGGTAGCAGGTAGCGAGTACAGGCGGCGTATTTTTTAATAGTAAGCGCGACATGTGACGCCTAACCACCCGTAGGTGTCTAGCGACGCCCAAGGACATTAGGTCGCATGCGGAGGTTGGGAATGCCATGCCGGCCTGACAGGCGCCCATTTCCTCTCTGGTTGCACACATTGATGCGCTGCTTCAGGAACTCTGCGCGGCTCTCCTGAAGCAGCGCACAAGACCATCGCGATGTCCCTTGTGAGCCTCTCAGCCTCCTCGCACCATGCCCCCATTTTCGGCGGAGAGTCCTCAGCATTGGCTACGCTGCTACTGGGCACTAGGCACGGCTAGTCTCTCGTCCAATCATTTACTAACGTTCTTGTATATTTGTATGAAATAACAAAGTAATCGAAGAGAAACATTTTATCTAGATTTTTTGTTCCAAATGACCTGCAGCAGATACTAGTAAATCCCCAAATACTTCTTTTCACATTCTGTATTTTATATAAGGATTATTACTTCATCAGTGTGCAAAAAGAAGTTAGTAGACCAGATGACTCCTCCGGGAATATTGCCGAGCTTCAGTTCTTTCTCGACAAAAACTGTTCCTCCGATCGTAAGCTTGCAGTCAGTGAGTGGGAAAGCGATAACTCTATCTAAGCCGACGGTGACATTTACGGTCGAATACATGGTCATCGTTTTCGGAACCTGCAATGAATTAAATACAATACTTTATTATTTTGTTTCATCGTAAGTCAAAGTTCAAGCACCGATAATGAGAATCTACATGTGAAGCCCCTTTCTCGGTATACCTTGCCCCTTACTAGGTGGTAGGCTCAAATTGTAGCAGACTGGGTTGGTACCACCGGTGGTACCACAGCAGAGACTGAATGTAAGATGCACGCTAGCTATGCGATCTTACATTCAGTCTCTGCTGCATCCTTGGCTGTGTTCTCATCCAGTCCAGTGCAGCCAGCAATACAAAGGGAATTCTCCGGTATGACACGTTCCCGGAAGTAGAATTGACTGGTTGGAGCATGTGCTCTGTCTGGACCCTCTGACTTAGCCATTACATGAAAAAATAGTGGCTTACATCCATGATCATTCTGTGTACACAAGCTTGACGAACCAAATGCCACCGACTTGAGATATTATTGATATTAGTTTTAAACTGACTCCATCCCATACATGAGAAATTGATACATAAAGTAGTTTCTAGATTTTTAGGAAGATTTTCAGTAAGGTATTGCCTAATATGATAATCTGTCAAGGGATAAAATATACGACTATCAAAATTTATTTTGGACATACAAATAAAAGGAAGTTTTCCGAAGGTCGAAAGAATTGGATTAACTAATTTTCTTCTGGATTATATCAATGCCAAATTTATCAGAGATGCTACATTTAGACAAATAGATATTACCTGATTCGGATTTGATGGAAATATATTTAAACGTTTTCGCGGTTGATGAGAATTATGATATCAAAATGCGTAAATATCAAAATTATGATATCAAAAGCAAATGTATTTTACGAGTTCATAGTAACCTGAATTTTGAGCGACGGCCAAGAGTTTATGACGATCCGAAACTGCTCCGAGAGCCAAGGTTGCTTCGTCTCTTGCACGATGCACTTGGCTATGACCCTGAGGCCATAGTTCTCCGGGATCCGCGGGATGTATTCCTCAGCTCGAACTTGCAGCTTCTTCGACAATTCTGCTCACAAATATTATAATTATTGTTTAAGTCAATTTTGTGCTAAATACATATGTAGTTTGAATTCGCTTCGCGGAAAAATATCCTACATCCATCCTCAGAATGTGCCTGAATACGTCAGTTAAAACCTCACGTGTATTAATAGAGCTGTTCTCGAATTATTATAAACGTTTCATATTTCCGCTTCATTTATTAAGATTTGCTCATTAGACCGCCATGGCAACCGAAGGGAAGCACTGACGTGGCACCAAGTTCATCCGGTGTTTGGGCTGACATCACGGATGTTGTAGGTGATGTAGCCAACCGTGTCAGTTTCCATAAAACAAAACATAGGTTCTGTTAACCTATAATATAGGTTCATATAAATAATATAATAATATAGGTTAATATAAACATAAATATATATTGCTAGCATCATCATGTGATGAGAGTCTCAAGATAACGGACGAAGATTTATATATATATATAAGAATTACAAGGAAACAATCATCACACCACTGAAGACTAACATCTACCACTAACATCTACAACATCTACCATCTCTCCCAAGGTGATCTTGGGCGGGGATGATGAAGATTGTCCAGCCAAAACCCAACGATGGCTGAGGTTCCAAAAAACTTGGACGAGGATTTATTAAGGTTATATACATAGACATTGCGGGAAGGAATTCTTGCGGGAATATCGCTAGTGATATGGTGCGTAACGAGGCAATCCGCCGACTCACCAAAGTAGTCGATATCGGACACCGGGTGGCTAAGCTCAAGTATGGCAGTGAACTGGGCACGTTAAACAAAGAGACGACTGCCGTTGGAGTAACCATGTCCTACACTGGCGGCCGTGGACAGGAAAATGAAGTGTGGGAAGACCACCCGCCAGGTGGGACGACGACATCAGTACGTCGGCGGAAAGCAGTGGTTCCGAATTAGAGAGGTGTATGTCCAGCAGTGAACGCTTACACGCTGACTGACTGACTGACTGACATAGAATTATACATTACGGCCGTACGTAATGTATATGTATATGTCTATGTGTGTGTGTATGTATATTTTACTTTGGTTCGGCCGTAGCGACACTGTCTTCTTCCCAGACGATTTGACACTTTCAATTCCCTTCCGCTGATGCTCAACACAATCAACGATAATTTCCATAAGAACGGTGCGCTTCTGAAATGAAAACACGTGTTAAAATTATCATTAATAGGTATTTATATATTGCGTACTAGGTTTCGCCTGCGACTTCGCTTCGCGTGACTTTTTGCTCACAGCTCAGGCCGCCGATGACGTATCTTTATGATTTAAAGCCCAAAATCATCTCGAGAAAGTGACAGAATATAACAGCGAAAACCGTATGTAAATCGATGAAATTGTTCTCGAATTATAAGGATATTCATAATATATTGGCGGAAGTTACACGGCCGTAGCAACTTTTTTTTATTTATTAGAATTTTCAATGTATCCTCAAATTATGCTACTTGGAAAATCTGAACTTACTGTGACCGAAGTATTGTGAATGTGCAGTGTGATTTCTAAATTATCTCCAAAATGTATCTCAGAAGGACATTCTTCTTTAAAAGAGACATCATTAACGTACTTGTCTTCATCCAAGTCGACCATAGTACTGCAAAATATAATAAAAGTTTGAATCATGTTAAACATACAAGTCGGTTGTATAAAATTATGGTTTTATTCCACTGACTAATTTTACTGATTTCCTTGAACCGACCGTTTATTAACTCCGTTTCTGATAGCCCTTTCGATGGCATTCCGATTGTATTGACTATAACTCGGATATTTGTACTCAGACGTGATGTCGACAATACCCGCGTGTGGTCCAGATAGAGGCCCGTTAGTAAGAATTTCTTGTCCGATTCTGAAAAAAAAAACACTTATTTACCTTCAAGAAATTCGAAACTTTCCTAGTAATACCTGCAAGCAATGTTTTTTTAGGTTTCCGTATTCGTACGGAAGCCAATTACTAAGGCGAGACACATCTGTCTATGGAGTGAAATGCGAACAGACAGAGGTCATAGCCAAACTACGACCAATAGCATTGAAAAGCCAATAGGAGATGACGTAGTGTCAGGGCGCAGTTTGACTTGACCAGTAAGTAAGTCAATCCAAGAACGAAGATCAATTTCTTAGTTTATGGTTAATGTTGCAAAATTCAGCTTAGTATCGGCACGATACAATCTATACTACCGATGTAACGTTTGAACCGTAATAGGAAGCCGGTTAAAATTTTCATAGAGTAATGTGTTATTATGGCGGATATACCAACGAATAATAAAAAAAAAAGCAAAAAGTAAACAATTAACGGGATCCCCCTTAATTTTTTCATACAAGAAACGTGCTAAGAATCTGTAAGTACTTTGCATCGCAGACAGACAAAAGATAGACGGATATGATTTTTGACAGGTATGGTATAGCGGATCTACGGAACCCTCTGTGCGTGAGTAAAACTCGCACTAGACCGATTTTTTATATTTAGTAATCCACAGGTGTCAAAATAAAATGCTGGGTACTGACATATCATCACGTTCGTCGATGAGTCGGAGTTTTCCATCGCCGCGCCTCATCCACCTGGTCTTGACCCCGTTCAGTTCAGTGAACACGAAGGGAGCCTCCCGAGTGACGTTAGTGTGGCCGCGCATCACCGCAACTAAGGGCGTTGGACCGCAAAGGGAGACATTCTTGGACTTCTCTCTAAGAGTGGCATCGATCACCTGCCAGCCATCATAACCTGGTCAAAAGTGATCTGATTTCATTCCACTACCAAATTTCCAAACCTTACGCTAGTTTGGATATGATTCTCCTACAAATAAAAATTTGTGTCTATTTTATTTGTATCGATTCTGTCTGTGTTACCTGTCACATAACTAACTTTCTACTTCCATCCGGATGATCCAAAACCATCAAAACGAATTACATACATACATACATACCACAGGCTGTATCCCAACAATCTGGGTAAGCAGAGTAATCGGTGCTATGCTGCAAGGACTTTGGTAATTACAGAATTTATTAATTTATTAGCGCAACACCGACCACCACGTTTCGCAAAGTATATAAAGACGAGATAAAGCTAGGCGCGAAGACCCACCTCCTGCATTTCTCGGTGGAAAGACCGTACCAAGGTGTGACGGCATGTGTCATCTTGCTCTTATCTCTTAGTAGCTGCTTACGAGATGCAGTCTATTTATATTCGTATTGATTCTCTGTTATCTGTCTCAAAACTATCTTTCTACTTCTATCCGGATGATAAAGAATTCAGAACCATCAAAACGAATTAGTCAAACATAATCGATTGATCAGCACTAAATGGATTTTTGGAAACCCTAGCTCATTTTGTTAATAGCAGCAGGAACCAACTCTATTCTTTAAATGTTTCGTTTTGTTTTACGTACAAATCCCACTATGGTTCTTGTTGAGGTCCGGCCTCCGCATCCACACATCGGTCCAGCAGTGGAAGTTCCAGATGCTCTCGGAGCCGCTGATCTCATTCAGCTGCTCGTCGTACGTGATGTCGACGTGCAAGTTCGCGTTGTTGTGGTTAGCAGAGTTCACGTTCGTTACGCAGCGGGCGGGAATACCGAGTGCACGGCATACTGTGAATATATCACACATCTATACTATAGCCAGTCGGTCAATGGGCGTTTTTGCGCTCATTGGTCGGCTGGACTTCCTCCAATATTCCTCCAATCCTTCCGGTCTTCAGCGGTACGAAAGCATTGCTTGCATCGGATATATCGTTTGTTTTTGTTGTGGGGTCAAAGGATTCTATGGTGGGCAATATTGTGAAATATGCCCATCTTAAGATAACAAATATTAAAGTATCTTGATCGTCTGCAATATATTTTAGTATGACAGCAGCGATTACGTCTAGAATCAGGTAATTTATTTAAAATTAACGCCGAAATTGGAACCGAGAATTTATTTGCGAGAACATTTGCATATTTAAAAAAAAGAACCAAATATCATAAGTTCATACACTTACTTCCGAATCTATTAGTTAAAATAGATAGGCGTGTCTCTTCTATAATGCATCTGCAGTCTCTGACAGTTTAAAATTGTGCAGGCGATGTCAATGTACATTATCTGCCTTATTCAGAGTCACGCGGTTAAACGAGGACTAGATCGGTATATCTTAACACTTGTATTTGATATAAAACGAACATAACATTCTTATCTATTCAGAGTGCCACATCAACCGCGAACTAAACTAACACTCGAATTTAGTTTTCGTGTGGCAACACAGCATAAAATAACCATTGTCTACGAAACAAAATGGGGTTTGTTCATAATGACAGTTTGCGCGCGTATCGTGCTATCTCATTATCTGACATATGTTAGAAGAAGACAACACTACTGTTTAATTAGTTAGGTTAATTTGGGTATTCTGTGACAAAGTAGGCACATGTTTAGTGCTAGCTATATATTAAAAATATCAAGCAATTGTATGTTGTACGTACGTATGTAGCTTACTTGTGTGTTGTACTTAAGCTGCAAAACCACTTAGGCATGCCAAAATCTTCAGAACACACAACACTTCTCGTACTCGTGAATTTCCGCGAGTTCTTCCATTACAACACTAAAACGAATCAATAACACTTGTGATCACCACAATTCACAAATTCACCAACTCGAAATCACGCTTCGAAAAATCAACACAAGCACAACAGCTGTCTAACAATCATGGCCGCCGCCATTGTAATTATATGACCGCCGCTCGTTAGATAGGGTTTAAACCCGCCTCTACCTGCTTTAAACTTTTGAATGGAGCTAACTCGCTGCAAATATGCCGAATAAAGATAAAACTGCTCTCTGAATAGCTTTTTTGTTAACACGGTCTAAATAGCCGATATAACTCTGTGTTAACTTTAACCTGGGAACTCTGAATAAGGCAGTAAAAGATTATTAGAACTATATTTTCAGTGGGTAGTTGGTAGTTACACAAAATGTATTGTATCTAGTACCTACTGTTGTATACACTTAGACCTCGGACTAGCACATTGAGCCCACATGAACACAGTTTTACATAGGACAGAAACTGGTACCTATGTATCTAATTTAAGGTAGACTAACAGTTATGCAAAAACAATCATCTTTAGGACAACCGTGTTGGTTAGTTTAGATGGAAGTTACCAAGTTAGTTTATTTGTGTTCTGTAGTACAGACGAGCGGAATCAATCAATCAAATGAATCATCGTATCATTTACTTATTTGAACAAAAACTTTCTGAATCCGACAGTGTTTTTTGGTATCACTGCTAGCCTACTAGGTAGATTTTATGAAAATGTGCAGTATACTCACTGGAGGTGGCAACTCCCGCGTACACCCAACACTCTCCGTATCTGACAGACTCTCCCGTCTGAAGGTACTTGCTCAGGATTGCTTCTGATCCCGTCCAGTAGACTGGTGGCCTTCCTTCTCCCCTTTCCGATGTCGTATCACCATCGCTAGGCTGCGGAACTAATATCCCTCCCTCGTTTGCGTTGATAATTAGAGCGATTTTTCGGACCACTTCCACCGGGTCTCCGCGCCTGGGCATTAACAAAAACTTAGTACGTGAAGTCTCGCTTTTTAGGTTCCACGTGAAAATGGAACCTTATAGTACTGGATCCTCCATCATCGGAATCTTAACATGATTGGCTACATTATCTACTACACCCGTGGTGTCAGCCCACAACACTTGGTAAACTTGGTCAACTTCCCTTTGATCGTACCGGCTACACTGAACTAGATGAAGAACATGAACTATTCACGTAGCCGCTTCGACCGATCAGTCTTTCTCACTGTGATTCACGAAATACTCACAAATGAAGGGGCAAACCGCCATTTTTCTCCAGTGCCTTCTCGAATGCCAGCAGTACGTTCTCTTCAAACTGTTGGAAATTCCAGACCTTCCAGCTTTTGACACCGTCGCATATCTTGCCCACTTCGTCCAATACATACTCGTCCAGAAGACTCGCGTCTCTGAAGTAAGTTTGGTCGTCTGAAAACATATAAAAGAAGCTATTACATACAAGTTTCGGATGTATTTATGGTAGTGTAATTAGATATACTTAAGTATGGCTCGAAGCTCTTCACTGTAAAAGAGTTTTGGGCTGGTAACGGAATGTGAGACTTTTCGCTCGATAAGTAAATGAAGTCAAATACATCCCACCAAAACATACAAGTAAAAAAATGGTCAACTTCTCGTCAGAACTGTGAAAAATTACGCCAAGCGTTTCTTGCCTACTTGAAAACTTACCCCAGGCATAAATCCCCTGAAAAATTCAATTCTGTAACATCGAGGGGGGCCGAATAGTGCTCGACCTGGTTCGTGTAAATATTGTACAGTGCGCGCACGGCGGTTCTGCGAGAACTTGGCCTGGGCACTCTGTTCGCTTAGATATGTCTCCCAAAGAGAATTTCCCGCATCACTAATGCCCAGCATGGAGAATAAACTACATTCATCCAGTGGACAAACTCGTTACTAATCAAGAAGATGACAATCTTTCCGAAATGGGCAGCCTATATAAATTTTTCCAAAATCCTTCAAATGTTCATCAGAATTGAACAATACTCACTCTCATTCCAAGGATTGAAGAGTATGTAAATGTCTCTGCGGCAAGTGTAAGTGGAGACGTATTGATGCGGTGCTTGCACTAGATGTGTGCGCACGCGCACCTTCCAATTGCCCACCGGCAGCCACACAGGCGTCACCACCTTATAAATAAAGATTTTACGGGATACTTTTCGAAACACGTTCTATATTACGTAAGAGGTGATAGACAAGTGGGTTGGTACTAACGTACTAAGAGTGATGCAGAGGCGCCTCAACTTGGCCTTTCTAAAATTTCAATACCTACTTATAGTCCAGTCGCCCGTAGAACATTCATATTACCAAAAAGGTTACCGCTTGGCTTAGTGAAATTGTTATAAATTACGCCATTTTAAACACAAAAACCCAAGTCTTAAAGATCGCAAATGGGCGCAACCGCATTCGGTGACAAGTAGAAAATCGTCAAAAATGTCAGTAATTTACTTTTCGAGGTTACCGATTCTTTTCACTATAGTTATGTTCTCCAGCTTATTTCAATAACCACACGTCATCGTAAGACCATGGCAAGTGGGCATACACTGGTTTAAGACCACCTGAAGTCAGCCGATTTTGACGATAATTTACTTTTTGAGGTTACCGCTTCAAATTGAGGTTGCCCATTTGCGATCTTTAAGACTTGGGTTTTTGTGTTTAAAATGGCGTAATTTATAACAATTTCACTAAGCCAAGCGGTAACCTTTTTGGTAATATGAATGTTCTACGGGCGATAGGACTATTATCTAATATTCATTAAATTATCTATTTCTGGAATACACTCCCAGTAGGTCCCAATCATAGAAATAAGTCCCAACTCCTAGTTTAAGTGATTCATTTGTAACATTTTAGATGGTACTGAACAACAAATGAATGAAACTAACCTCAACCTCCATACTCGTACGTTCGTCCTTCTGGTTGATCTGTGATATCCTGGCGCCCCAGTTATTCGGTGGCGGTGGGAACTGGTGCCTTTTGTCTTCGACGTCGCGAACCCAAACGCTGTAAAAGATTTATCAAAAGGTTATTCAAAGTTCAAAAGTCGATCAGAAGGTGGAATTGCGAGAAAATATTAGTTATGATTTTAGTAATGTAAATATGTTTTCAATTTCTTAATACGTACCAATCGGTTCTGTAGATCTTTCCTCCGCGGAACTGGTAAACTCTGGAACGCTCTCTGACAAAAATGTGTCCAAAGTTTGACCCTAACTTAATAATTTGTAAATAAAACTAATAAAATCACAAACCTAGCGAATGTCTCGAACTGTTCGTGGGCCGCGGCGACGGAGAACTGGAGGATGATGGCATGTTGCTTGGGCTGGTAGAGGGTTCGGAACTCAATGAAAAAGCAAAATACTTCCCCCCGCCGAAGGAGGTGGAAATCCTGCACGCGAAACCTGAAGAATCAAGCAATTGTTCATGTATGTATTGATTGTATCACCATTACCGGAGGCGTACTTATTGCTGGTTGCAATTTATTTCAACCTTGTACACAACAATAGCATTTCGACATCCGAATAATTTAGTACAAACTACCTATATAGACGATTAAAGAGGGTCCCGTACAAGAACAATCCAAGCGCAGTGCATCTGTCCCCGTGAGTGAGGTCCAAGTTACACGCAGAACTGCACAAGAACTATCTACATAATTTTTTTTTTTTTTATGAAAACTGACACGGTTGGCTACATCACCTACAACTTCCGTGATGTCAGCCCATATCAGCGGGTGAACTTGGTGCCACGTAAATTTATACAATGTCGATGAATCATCGGCCACTCGTAAACACTTAACTGGAAGCCAGCCTTTATCTCTTTCAATATGTACACTTATCGGTAGTGTATTTTTAGTTTATTTCAACATTGCAAAATTGACATTATATTTATTATCTCTTATTTTAATAAGCTGATGTTTTTGCTCCGTAGTTTCTTTTTGATCTGAACTATTACTGCGTTTGTAGACTCTATGTATGATACTAAAACTAAATGACGATTTTTAGAAATCTTTTCTGTATGTATTTACGCATGTTCCTTCATCTTAAACCGATCATCCAAATTCGATGAAACTTAGTACAAGCACATTTTACGTGTACGTGACGACGCATTTATACATGAAACAGGTAGGCTAAATAAAATTCAGTTCCGGTTACGCTAAGATGTGGCTCTCGTATAAACCGAAATGTTCCGCGCGCCGAAATAAAGGTACGTTAGCGGGCTTACTTACTTTCTCCTTTATAAATACTAATTTCGCGCGAGCGAAGCCCCGGGAAAAAGCTAGTATATAGTAATCGAAAAAAAAAATGTAAATGAGCACCTGTCAGGCCTGCATGGCATTCGTAGCCCCCGCACGCGATTGAATGTCCATGGGCGTCGCTAGACATCTTATGGGTGGCTCGGCGCCACATGTCGCGCTTACTATAAAAAAAAATGTTAGGTACCTACGTCCCAACACTACCTCGCTCACTTCTCATTGTTTTTTTATTGCAGGGTTTGTCAGGCAGGACCACAGAGCATCAAATACCTACCGCGGGCGCCCCCTACTAGAGGCGCCCTAAGCGATGATATTTGAAACCCAATAACCGTACGCTGAGCTGCTAGCGCTTCGTATGTGTGTGTGTGTGTGCTAGTATCGACACTACACACAAAGAGGAGCAAGTTAGGCACACGCACAAAACAAATGCACACGCACAACACACATATGTAAGTCATAGGCCGCGCCCACAGGCTTCAACGCCGTTGTAGAGAAATCGCGCTCACGGCGCCTCTAGTAGGGGCGGGCGCGCGCATTTCATGCTCTGTGGGCAGGACCGATGAATTCCAGTATAGAAAATATTCACTCTTACTTTTCTGTTCGATGACGTTCCATATAATCGCGTCGCCGCCCGTACACATCGGCTATGCCCACCTCCAAGGGTTGCATGATGATGATCGATGTGATGACCGATTTTCACTATACGCATGAAATCAACGCGTTGTAATAAGATGAACGACTTTTGTACTACTGGTCGTGTATTGGAATGCGCTTGGCTTTATATACGCTTAAGTCAAAGCTTTTTATCTAACCAGATATATTTTCCTGTTTACAATGATGTTAAGGTTTATTTTTATAATGAAGGTATTTAATGCATTTTGATGAGAAAATAATAATGTGAAGGTGCACCTAGCCCGAGGACCATGGGATGCGCAGCCCCCGTAAATATCCGAATGCCCGTGGGCGCCGTCTGACTACACCTCTGCGTTAGTCTGGCGCGCGCTATATGTCGTGCTTCCCATAAAAAAAATGCGCGCAGAGATACTCAGTCTCTACATTATTTAAGTAGGTAAAAAAAACCTAATGGTAAAAAGAGTAGCTCCACTGCACGACATGCACGGGGAGAGGCCCCGTGCATGTCGTAAAAGGCGACTAAGGGATAAGGACAAGATGCCGTGCTGAAGGGCGCCAGGCTCGCCACCTGTCACCTTGGCACGGTACTTCCACCAAGTCATGCAGCAGGTGGGTCTTCGTGCCTTACTTGCTGCTAGATCGATTTAACCTTGTTCGAATACTTTGCGAAACGTGGTGGTCGGTGTTGTGCTGTAATTTGCCAGAGTCCTTGCAGCACAACACCGATTACTTACCCCGATTGTCGGGATTCAGCGTGTGTGATATGTACACCGTGTCCCAAAACTCAACGTCAAGCGGGAACCAGGGAGTAGGCCAGTTTATGACTACCCAGGGAAAAATAACAAAAAAAAAATCGGAGTCATTTATTTTTTTAGAAAAAAATTTAACTGAATATTTTTTTTTGGTAAAACTACAGGAATTCTGGTTTTGTTTGGGATACTGATCAATAGCAGAGTTATTTAGGCTACCAATAGTTTCTTTTTTACAATTATATTGGTTTTGTGGTCGTAGTACCTAAAAATGTCAATTTTCAACGTTTCTCATATAATAAAAAACAAATTACTCCGATTTTTTTCTTATTTTTCCCTGGGTACTTATAAACTGGCCTACTCCCTGGTTCCCGCTTGACGTTGAGTTTTGGGACACCCTATATATGTATGTATGTATGTACGTAATGGTTTGTCTTTACCGCTGTTCCGCTTGCATGTTTCCTCTTTACAATGCTGTTAATTGATTGAAGTTACATATAATGCATTTCGATGACAAAATACATGCATACATATGTACATAGCGTCACGCCTGTTACCCAGTTTGGTAGGCAGAGACAACGGATCTCCACGTGCCACGATCCTGACACACCTCTGTCGCCTCTTCCACTCTCATAACGTTCTTCATGCATGCTCGCCGTTCGGGTATTGTGCACTTGACCCTTTTTGAGCACATGCCCGATCTGGTCTAGGTAAGTGCGTCTAGGGCGGCCCTTCCCGACTATTTCACTCACATTCGCTCCTCGTTAGTCTATCATCTTCAAACCCTATCGAGTGGGGTATCTTTGTAGAGAACTATAGCACGTAGTAATACCTCGGTCACTACATTATTAGGTAATAGCTAGTATTTGCCACTGCTCCACTCGAATTACTATTATAGACTATGGGCGGTGTTATTATGTGGCTAGTCACTAAATTCTTGTAAAAATATGTTTAAAAAATACCCTGCGAAGTTTCTTGTCGGTTCTTCTTCGTGGGTGTAATCGAACCGGATAGAACAAATTGTGACAAGTTCGAGAGCAGTCTAACTGCCATATGAATGATCAATAAACAATACAATACAATACAATACAATTACATGAAATACGTTTGCTATAAATATATTGCCTATTCGCTAAGTGGAAACATTCTCCGATAAAAGTTTAAAATTAAAACCAAATCAAAATATATTTTATTGTGCCACGGTCCTTCCACTGAGCAATAAATCTTGTGTCTTACTTGATGTCTCATAGTTATCTTGTCATAATATTTAGCTAAACGCTGTTGGTCGGTGTTGTGCTGTAATTTATCCGCGTTCTATTCTAGCAAAACACCGATAACTCTGCTTACCCCGACTGTCGGGATGAAGCGTGATGACGTCTATGTATATTCTTCTTTCAAAACCGGCTCCGAACTAAAATGTTTACAACCCACAATGAATCTCTCGGCTATCACGATACGAAACCTAATAAACATAATTACTGTTACACGCTTAAAGTGTCTAGTAACACTTTACAAATTCTTTGAACCACAATTTAAAAATTTAACTTTTGGGCACAGTAATTCGTGCCGACTGTTAATTAAGAATAAGTTGAGTATTTGTAATCTAAATATCTAATGACAGCTCCATATGTACGTGTGATGTGGCCTTGTAGTTATCTTGTTTCAGTCTGGTGAAAATGTTCTGTCTGTGTGCCAAAAGACTTCATTGGCACATGTCACACTTCATTAATTAGCACGTTGCCGGCGATCCTTTGTATGCATCTGTTCCTGCCTTCGCTTCCTTCTTCACACTTAGAATCCCAAGATCCCGGTGAAGCTGATTTATCTATCAGTGACATATTTATAGAATTTACTGTCTGGATTTTAGAAATGTATGTCTAGATGTCCAAGAACATCTGCAAGTTTAATCGATCCATTCAAGAACGTTTCTATCTCTTCCATCGCTAAGCTTTATTGATGGAAATCCGGAACGTCTTCTTATCTCAAAGCCGATCAATTAGTCAGCGTTTCATTAAAAGGGGCATCATATCTGAGTTGAATCGCTCTCGATGTTCGTCTAGAGTATTATTTCAAAGATATCAACTGACAGTTGAATCGAATGGACTTCTGAGAGAGATGAGAAAGTCGTGAAGGAAGTTGATTTTAAAAAATTTCGAACTTTGACAACTGCGAAAGATAGTGAAGGTTGCCATTTACTTCTATGAATTACTCTTCCATCTCCTTTATCAATATGATGTCATCTCTTTGATTCGTTTTATTTACTCTACTTATAATCCAATTCACATAGTCTATATTCTGGTTGTTACTCTTGAACGCACAATTAAAAAAACATGTTGCATTGATAGGTGACCTAGCTGTTAACGCGAAATGGTTTTTGAGATGCCTGAAATACCAGTTTACATTAAACTCAAGCTGGTAATCTCAAAAGTTATTCAAGCTTGACTCAACAAAGATTCACCAAATCTAACACAATCATTCTCTTTGTCCGCAGACCCGTGTGCCGGAACTGCGTGATCTCGCCGACCAGCTCATCGCCGCCTCCACTTCACGAACTGCCGCCTTCTTCGCCGCCTCCACCTGCCCCCTCTACCCCTGGCGGGCTGCCCGCCCCTCCTAGGCCGGCGCAAGCCTTGCCCTACCACCTACCCACCTTACATTCTCCACCAAGTCATTCTTCACACTCAAACCTGTCTACTCCTCATCCGCATTCATACCACCAGACGTCTCCGCAGAGTTATCCTTCACCTCCGAGTAATTCTTGCCATCAGAGCGAAGCGTCCCTCCACCAGACTGGCTTACCTCCGTGCCAGCCGAGCCAGGCATTGCTTCATCACGGATCTCATTCTTCGACCAGCTCATGCTACCAGCCGCTGTCGCCTCAGTCCCCGCTGTCCGGTCCGAGCATGTCGCTTTCCCCTCACCCTGCTCCAGCGCCTGGAGGGAAGCTGCGAGGACTATTGGAGCATGCGGAGAGATTGCTGGTGAAGCCGCAGGACCCTCACAGACACTCGCAGAGCGACGACGACTCTGGTTGTGCGCTAGAGGAGTACACGTGGGTGCCGCCTGGACTGAGGCCAGAACAGGTAATTTTTAGTTTTTTTTCTTTATATAAATATTTATGGTGGTACCACAGAGCAGCGATTGGCGGCCGTCGATTTCTTTCACTGTGGGTGATCTTGAGCTGTTACAATTTTGTCTTGCTTCATACGATTATACTTCGGAACAATTCTAGGTATACAATTTCACAAAAAATTAAACCTACACACTTGTTTAAACCTCTTTAGGTTTCTTTTTCTCAACAGTTTTTAGCGAGGAGCTATTATGATTTACGTGTATCTATATTATGTATAATGTATAATGTGGTATAATGATGCTTCCATGCACCTTCCATGTAATTAAATATAGATTACTGACGAGTTATGGAAAGTGGTAAAAATATTATTAACTAGCGAGCATGGTTATGGACTTTAGGTAAATATTTACGTTCATAAGTGCGCTGGTTCCCTTCCAACGCCTACTCTTTCCCTTTTTACCTATGTAAAAAAATATAAATAAAGAGTGCCAGCACCATTGCCGAGTACTCCAGACCCGTGACTCCATCTATTAGAGTCAGCGAAACACATCAATTGTGAACCCGTCGAGCCGGGGGCGGGCGCAAATTAATTTCAACTGTGTTTTGAGCGGGATACACACAATTGTGCGACTAACTGTGTGTGCGATGAAATGATAAGTGCGACATTGCACGATACTGCTCAGACAACTTCATAATATGCTTTGACTCTTTATCATCTTGCCAGAACGCATTGATAATTTTACAGAAGGCAGACTGCGGTAAACAATGGAATCGGTGAAAAACTAAAGGTCCCTTCTATCACGTAATTATCATTAATTCGCTGTCATACTGCCAGCCAACACTGGTAACTGGTCTATCAGCTTGAATAAACGTCAGTCGTAGTCTTGTCGCCATTAACAATCTTATCACATCTCGGACACAAACGCATGTTCACCCTTTCTATGTGGTAAGCTCTAATTGTAGCCGGGTTGGCGCCACCGTAGGTACTGAATGAAAGATGTCCGCATAGAGGTTTCAGCTGTGTTCTCCTGTATGTCAGCAATCCAAAGTGAAGTCTTATGTATGGCATTTTCTCGGAGAAGAAATTGGCTGGTCGGAGCATGTGTTCAGGCCCCTCTGACTCAAATCCATGGCAAGCAGATAACATTTAAATAAATAGCAATCGATTAGTTGACGAATGATAGATGTTGCACCATTCTAAATTTACTATCTATTCTAAATTTAGAGGAGAACTACTCAAACTCTACACTATTTTTAAAATAAATATTTTAATTTATTTTCAGTAAGCTCATATGTAGGTACGTTTTAAACGTTGCAATTAGCTTGAATATTTATTTTCGCCTTTGCATTTATTCAACGCAAAATTTTAAGCATGCGAGCGTGAAAATAGAAATAATAAATTATTGATTTTCAATCGTTCTGTGAAAGGATTTCATTTAATATTTTATACGAGTATATTCTTATCTTCTTATGTATATCTATATATTTAACTTATTCAAAGTTTTTAAATTAAAATTGTCTTAAGAAAGTTATTTCTAGTCTAGTGCTATAAAGTAATCGATTGGAATTTAGCTGCAAGTGTAGTTCTAACGTAGGAATCCCGCTGCGTACAACTCGAAAACTCGTTTACACTCGTTATACTTTTCTTATTTATCATTAGAAGGGTGGTTGCAAACATTTATACATTTATAGAAACTACATATTACAAGATACATTGTGGAAAATATTTCGGTTTTACCAACAAACTATATTAGCAAAATGTTGGTGTAGGGCGAAAAATTCCGAGTTATTGTTAAAAAAATATGCATTTTTTTATATTTTAATTCTTAAAATTATTAAATCACAAATTAATTGAAAATGTTAGAATAAAAAAAAACTCCAATGCTTTATAATGCTGTGCATCTTGGATACTATACTAATGCAAGAACGTTTCCTTCAAAACTATTTATATGGAGGGTAAACATTTTAATTTGTATTGAAGTTTCTATTGTATCTTCTGTTGGAACAATTTTATCAAAATACTAGCTGTGGCCGCAGTTCCGCTTGCGGTAAAATCGCTTTTACATTGGCAAAAAAGAACTATTTACATAGCCGTTTCGACCGAATTTTCATTCAGTGTGGTGGTACCAACCCGGCCGGGTTAAACCCTTCCACCTAGAAAGATAAGAAGCAGTTTTACTTGGAATCCGAACCACGACCAGCCTCCAACGGTCGAACGGTCACCCATCCAAGTAATGACCGCGCCAGGTGTGCTTATGATCATGACCGACAGTCGACCGACCGCACCACTGAGCTACTGACGTAAAAATATTAGTCATCATTAGTATACATTTAATTAATCTGTGGTTGAGTTATCTATAAGGGTCAGCTCACACACATCGAGACGCGACCGACGCGACGCGACATTTCAAGACAGCGATGCAATATAGAACTTGTTTACTACACAAAAAGGTACAAACTTTAGTCAGAGCGTGAACTAGATACGTGCACGTTACGTCTAGCGATGACGACACTGACGACGATCGACGCAGCAGAACTTCTCGCCGCCGCCGCCTCCACCTCCGCGCCGTTCCGGATACTTGAGGGAACACGCATTTTTTTTTATGTAAACCAGAATAGGTGGCTGTGCCGAGGGACCAATGATGCAGTCGACAGAGCCAAAATCACCTCTTCTCGCGACACCACGCTCAGTTAGGTGCCATGCCAGCAGATTTGCGGACTGTTGCTAGGCTGTCTAGCCCGTTAATACGACGCTTGAAGACACCCAGGTTAAAGGATTCAGGAAATACACTCACCGGAAGACAGTTCCACACTCTAGCGGTGCGACAAAGAAACAATTTAGAGAACCGATGGGTTCTCAAAAGCCCACTGTCAACAACAAAAGGGTGCTGAGATAGGACGGGTGGCAGGGAATAAGGGATGCTAGTTCCGCAGAGCAGCGTCCGTGATAGTATCTGTAAAACAGACTAAGCGAACCCACAAATCGTCTGTGACTCAGGGACTCCAGACCATCTGTAAGTTTCGGGTCACCAACAAGACTGATGGCTCGGCGCTGTATCGAGTCCAAGGATGCTAGCAGATAATGGGGACTACCCTCCCAGGTGTGACTGCAGTAATCCATCACCGGCCTAATCTGTGTTTTGTGCAACAGGAATAGTTGTAATACAATACCTACACGTCGCTTCATGCATCTTCATGAAGCGACGCGACGAGACGTCGCGCGACGCCGCGCGGCCTCTCGAGCTTCTTCTTACATCTTCATGTTGCGTCGCGTCTCTTCGCGTCTCGGTCTGAACTGACCCTTATATTAACATGACATGTTTGTTATATTAAATTATGACGGTATGGTTTTCATACATCCATATCCATATCAATCTCCTATCCAAACTTTACCTACTCCCTTTGAAATGGACTACTGCATGAGGTGTGAAGTTGGCTCAAATTACGGATCAAGCACCTACCCACACTTCAGAGCAAAGAATATATCGTCACTCGTGGTTATATTCTCTTTGACATCACTTTGCAATCAGATCACCGTGCGATCTCCTGTAAATGCAAAGTTAAGGAAACCTTTTCTGACCTCATCTTGAACCTCATGCTAGAGCGCACCTAGGGCTGAAACCCAGATCACAGGAGAACGCCGGGTGTGGTGAGTCCAACCCATATTTTCCTTCAATTTTCTGTTGGGAGAAACCGTGCTTCCTCACAAAAAAATACAATGTTTATAGCAATGATACGTCGTTGGTTTATAGTGTCAATTTATGTATATGTTACCGGAAATGTATGAAAATTACATTATACTATAAAATTTTGTGAACGAATGAATGAATATAATGAAAAAATAAAACTGTCATAAAACCTAATCTAACCTAACCCGGTGAACCTAACTTAACTAATCGGCGGCGGTGGCCCGCCCCGCGCACGCTCCGCTGCGGGAGTAATCTAAATTTAACGTAAATTTAACACATTTCAGATTCCTGTTTAGGAAATGTATGAAATTCCTAGGAAATGTGCTTAATAATATTCATATCACACATTTACTGTCGATTTTAAGAATTGTATACATTTCCTAGGAATTCTATATATGTAATTCCGGATTACATACATTTCCGGTAACATATACAACAATGACCACAATCGCACATGTAGCAGGAAGATGCGTATGTATGTATGTATGCCTACGGTGTTAAGCTGTACCTTTTGCAAATAATTTTTCAAGTGCCATAAATATATTTTGATTTGATTTGATGTATGTACATACGCTGTTCCCGAAGTAAGGCGAACTAGCCAGTATGAATACGCTATTCTGCATTGCCAATTCTGATTGGTAATCCTAAAATCGGTCAAGTGCGAGTCTTACTCGCGCACGGAGGGTTCCGTAAAAAAATAAAAAAACCATATTCGTCTATATTTTGTTTTTCTATAATGCAAAATATAAATACCTGTGGCGCCAATTATTATTCAGTAGCATGAATATGTACTAATCTATTCTTAGCACGTTTATTGTATGGGGACCCCTTAATATTTTACTTTTTTTTTTATTATTATTTGTTGGCACATCCGCCATAATAACACATATTCTGTGAACGTTTCAACGGGCTACCTTTTACGGTTCAAACGGTACAGCCCTAGGACGGACGGACGGACGGACAGCCCAACAGACACAGACAGACAGACAGACGGCGGCGTAGGCTTCCGTATGGATACGGAACCATAAAACCCCCTCCGTCTTCAATTCATGTCTAGAGCGAAAATCTACAAAAGCAAGAACGAACATCGTAAAGTGCTGACAGAATCGATTTCTGGAAGAATCTCGTCAAAATTCGAAGTAATAATCATCCAATTTTCTTCGCGCCATAACTTTTATTTCATTTTCCATATTGAGAGGAAAAATTTCCCGCGCGCGCAGCGCTCGACTCGCGCCCGACTTTCCCTCGAGTTCGATTATGCTGAACTGGATTTTTTTTACGAAATGCTTATTGATACATATTTTGTGATGCCGGGGGCTGCTTTCGTTACAATAACCTATTTCGTGAAAACATTGAGAAGATTTTGAGTAGATGAGCATGTCTGAAGAACATTATAAGCCTCGGTAGTCCAGTGGTGCGATCGGTCGACGGAGTCGGGGAGTAGGTGGATCTTCGTGCCTTACTTGCTGCTTGAGAATTATTATCTTGTCGTAATACTTTGCTAATCGTGGTGGTCGGTGTTGTGCTGCAATTTACCAGATTTCTTGCAACACAACACCGATTACTCTGCTTACCCCTATTGTCGGGATATATACCATGTGGTATGTATGTACTGTATTAATCTTATAAAATAACATTGAGTTGTTTAACAAAATGAATGAATGAATTTACGGGTGTGGATTTGTAGACGACTACACAGATGCAAATGCAAATTGCTGGTATGCTTATTGTGTAGGACGAATTGATAGATGAATTATTATAGTGAAATAATTGTTTGCCGCAAATGTGTAGATAGTTTCGGAGAAAACAATTTTTGAAAAACATATTTTTCATACGAAATTTATTTTCGAAATTTTTATTATTTTTTTAAATGCACCAAAACCACAGAACTCCTATTAATAGTTAAACTTCTCTGATCTGTGACCAAAACATTTATTTTGAATAGGAATTTATGCAAAAACGACATGCGCCGCCTCAACATTAAGTGTGGGTTAATCTATAAATTAAGGCTGGTTTTTTTTTTAAACCAAAACATTCACCGTACCACTTCCCTTGTTTTTACATACATTTATATACAAAATCAATGTTTTGGTGACTTAAAAGAAATTATTTAATTTTATATGGGAATTTTTTTTTTCCTCCGAAACTACGCATTTTCGGCAAACAATTCTTTCACTATAATTCATCTCTCAATTCGGCCTACACAATAAGCATACCAGCAATTTGCGATCAATGTAGTAGTCCACACCCGAATTTATTGATACAATTATATTATACCTTGGTACACTTTTTTCTATACCTCCTCGACATGTTGACGCCGCTTCTATTCTTTTAATAATTTTCTGCAATTTGTACCGTGTGGGGTCGGTACTTAAAAAGAATAGCCCCACTGCATCTCTCCCCGTCGCATGTCGTAAAAGTCGACTAAGGGATAAGAAAATTCGTCAGCCTCGGTAGCTCAGTGGCGCGGTTGGTTAGTCAACTGTTATTAAGCAACGCTGAGCGCGGTCAGTGATTGGATGGGTGACCGCTCGACCGTTGGAGGCTGACCGTGGTTCGGATCCCACGTTAAACTGTAGGTCCCTTCCCTTCTTACCTTACAAGGTGGTAGGGTTTATCCCGGCCGGGTTGGTACCACCGCACTGAACGAAACGTCGGTCGAAACGGCTATGAAAATAGTTCGTGTTTTCCGCCCAGTTTAGTGTAGCCGACATGAAATGAAGGGAAGCACTGACATGGCACCTAGTTCACCCTGTGATATGGCTTGACATCACGGATGTTGTAGGTGATGTAGCCAACCGTGTCAGGTTCCATAAAAAAAAAATTTAAACAAACAGAGTAAACAGGAAGAGCAGACAAGTGCAAGATGTCATCCCGCCCGCATTGGGTCGGACGCAACGGAGCAAAAAATTAAAATGTCACCCCTGGGCACCGTGTACTACCCCCAGACTTTCCCTACAGCGGGGGAAGTAACCACCCTGTACATTACGGTAAATAAGAAGGAGATAATTGGTAGAATGTCAAAGAAAAGTCATCCAATGTAAAACCGACTTTAAAAAATGAAAGACATAATTTTAAACCGCATAATAAATATTGTGTTTTCGTTTATATGTTCAAATCTGAAGAATCATTGAAAGAATGATGTTTTATGCAGTCGAGTCAAAGTAGCCAGAGCACATAATCCATGCAGCTAATATCACCCTTGATGTACCATACCCGAAACATCCCTTTGAAATATTCATTAGAGAGATGCGAAGCCGAAAATAAAGAGAAAAGAACAAAAATAAAGCAAGTAGCTGCTTAGTAAATTCTGACATTCAAAAATAAAACATTAAACTATAAAAGTTATAAGTGAACTAATTAAAGTAAACATAATATTTCACCACGTAGGCGTAGTCTTCGTATCCTTGCCTTAGAACATTTCTAAAATATTGTTTTTGAGAAATTTAGCTAATACTGGGTGTTTTTGCAATCCTTTGTCATTTAAATAATTACGCAGCTCCTATTATTTACGATAATAAAAAATAAATAAAAACGAAAGAGAAAAAAATAGGTTTGAAAGTTCGACACGGAAATTGGTTAGAAAGACGTTACTCGCAATAATAATTCGAAATTACTTATCACTTTCGTCGTCGTATTTCCAACAGATGACTCCATCGAACGAAAGTTCTGTCTCGCGACACGGTGCATTGTATGGTGCATGCAACCTTTCTGTTGTGAAATCAGCTCTAGCAGGGATTCCCAACCGGTCGGCTATGCACACCTAAGGCGTCATGGTTGCGGCAAAAACATGAACTTAAAAATTGTGCATCAGTTATTGTTTCGTTTTCCACAAGTAAAATTTATAATCCGCTGAAAGTATGACGTTCGTCCTTTGTAATACATAGGTCAATAAAGCTTTTTTCGAATCTTTCCACACTTCTGTTAATTTATGACTTTTTATATATGCTTAAGGCTAAAATGTAAAATGCCGCTCATGCTGAGTACCATCAATATTAGTCATCTCACATTCAATTTTATTATAAGTAAAACTTCATCTATCATGGCAGAACGATAGCTTCTTGAAACACGAATTGATTTACGAGAATTCGCTCAATAGAAAAAAAAATCATGAAAATGCATCTGAATTTACTTTTAAAAACGTATTGGACGTAACGTGACGAAAAAATGGATTTGATTCGTGGATTATTATTATCTATGTCGATAGATTTTTACTTTTTTGTTTGAACTGGTAGTGTTGTAATAAAAAAATTTAAGAAGCTCCTGACGGTTTCCGCGTCGCTATCTTCACCCGTGGAATTTCCACCGTGCTTGCTTACCTTGTATGGGGCCTTAAATGTAGCCTTGAATACATAATAGATGTTCCTAGAAGTTATTTATTATAGCTCAGTGGCGGACGATGCGGCGCGGCGGTGGCGCATTGAAATTAAAACATGAGAGCGGTAGTCTAAAAAAGGTTGGGAACCCCTGGGAAGCTATAGGGTTTCGGAACACACCAGCAGAGGTGAGGAGAGGCACGCCGCGCCTCCCTGGCATTCGCTTTGTTTCCCTCGGGAGTGTGCGATTGTTTCCGATACCTTTTGTTATTTTATTTACATCTGCGTGAACGAACGCCATATTTGTACGGAAACGTGTGAAGCCAAATGCAATAGGTACACAACTACAAACTTTGAATAACACTGAATAGAAATGACTTATTGAAAAAAAAAAACTTACTGTACAATGGCAAACTTAAGTAATTTTAGATGATATTTATATTACCAACTTTGGGTGACGGTTTTTTTATGGAACCTGTCATGGTTGGCTACATCACCATCCGTGATGTGAGCCAATCACAACTTGATGAACTAGATGCCATGGCAGTGCTTCGCTTTGGTCCTGCAGGCTACACAGAATTGGGCTGGAAACACGTATTCTTTTCATATCCGTTTTGACCGACCTTCATTCAGTGCGGTGGTATCAATCTGGATGGGTTAAACCTATCACTTAGTGTCACCTAATAAAGTACCTAAGGGAAGGGACCTACAATTCTACGTGGAATCCGAACCACTGCCAGCCTCAGCTATCTGACACCCATCACACATTCCTTATGTAGAGCAAATTAAAAAAAAACAAACGTAATTTAAGGGACTTAATTAGAAGGAAAAACAATAACTGATGCTATAATTAAAATGTTTCGTCTACGTGTTCATGTTTCCTACTGTGCAAAAGGCGAACATATTGCACCATGAATTTGCTTATAGGAGATACTTTCTTCAGTAAATAAAGGAAGAATTCACGTCGCTACAAAACTTTATTATCTACTTTCAGCGACCGTATTTCATCCGCGGAGTTTGAAAACACTATATTTCAGGTGCCAGGAAAAAGCGTTCATATTTCTCCCGTCGTCTCGGTTACTACTAAAGTGCTCTAGAATTTACGGGTTAAGAGCACGCGATAGCCTTATGTACACTACTTATGTTTACTTGTATTGTTTTTTCTTTTTTAACTACATATAAGAAGATGGAGAGATATATACAACAAAATAGAGAAGAAACAATATTTCTAGGGTTCCGTATCCATCTTTATGTAGGTCCGTTTGTCTTCTATATTCCTAGAAAATTGAAGAAAATTATTAAAGCTGTAAAGGGGGAAATGAATTTCATATTATTCTGACCGTGACTCATTAATAGCCCTTGCTCATCCCTTCAGAAATAAAGTCACACTCGTACATGCTACCTACATAGCAATCCCAAAGTGAAGGCGTACGGTAGTCTTGTCACGTAGTTATTTCATTAGCCACAGGCATGCGCTCACTGCATATTGCTTTTATTCAACTGAGTTTTAATACATTTTCCTCTTCCATACTACCTATACCTTATACCTATACCTATACCTATACTGTAACAGAGATATATCTTAAACATTGATTTATTATTCTCTAGCAATTATTATTTAAAGCAGATATTTTTATTTATTTTTATTATTATTTCTTAATGAACTAGCAGCTTAATATGCTGATGTATTCATGTCTATGATGATCACTGGTGTTGCTATTTGCCATATTTCTTCGATTTTTAAATACTTGTCAAGCCTATTTTTGAATGTGTTTATTGAGGGTGCTTCAATAACTTCCTCGGGCAGTTCAATAATATTCCTAGCAAAATATCTAACATATTTTGTTCTACAACTTCAATCAAATTTCTTCTGAGTCGCTATTTTCGATATAATATTCTTATTGTTTATCCTATATAATTTCATCCATAGGTAGGTAACCTACGCTTTGATATGTCGAAAATTTCGCCAGTTCTAAATTCAATGCGAAGAAGAACTTTACTGACAAACAAACTTCGCAAGTCACAGTGTTTTGTTAGTACATACCTTATAAGTATTATATTATTGTAACTTACAAATAGTTAACCCATACTACACCGCTCACAAGCTCAACAGCATAATCTCGATGTTATAGCTACCAGCTGCTGCCCGCGGCTAGGTTAAATTTTATTATATGTTTTGTCGGATTGCCTGTACGCAAATCGCATCTACATAAATCTGTTAAGTCGTTCTCAAGTTATGAACGAACACACAGACTGACAAGAACATCTGGAACATAGGAGGGCATCAGGATATAGGAGGTACCGACCAATTTAAAGAAAGTTTTACGAAAAATGTGGTGCAGGCGCGAACAAAAGCTTGTAAAATATTAAACGTACAATACAATACTGTACCATTTAAAGCAAAACCTCATCTCTACTTCTTATCAAAGGGAACGTCCGTCTGTATGTATGTTTGAGGCAAACTCCGGAACCACTCAACAGATTTTGTTGCCATTCGCTTGCACCAATGAAAAGAGTAGCTATTGAGGCTCATTATGGACTATATACCATCACGCTGAATAGCCTTAGGGCTGAGCAGTATCAAAGAAAGTATAGTATGAACGGGAGAGAGAGAGAGAAGAGAAACGATCGTTTATTATCATATTTTCGCCGCGAGCGCAGCCGCAGGCAAAAGCTAGTATTACTATTGTATTACTAGTAATACCTTCTTATTAGAAGGTGAAGTTTCCATAAGTCTTCAGTGATCCTGTGTCGGCCGTAGTACCGACATGATTTATGAGTCGTCCGTGCTCGAGCAGGGCTTCGTTCGCGAGCAGAACATGTTGCTATTTTCCGGAGGAAATATATACTTATGAGGTGCTATACAGATGACGGCCGCGTTCACATGCACTTGTTTAATGTGCGCCAGTTGTCAGTTGAGTGTGGCGCTGGCGTGAAAGTAACCAGAGATATAAATTATGTGTATGATTAATTTCTGAATGATAACAGACTTCTCATATACACATGGAGTTACCAGACCTTTATTTGCTAACAATGGCAAGGCAGCTGGAATAATATATTTTATCTAAAATTTTATTGATGTAAATACAACTAGGCATTCTATTATAATTTATTTAGATAAATTGAATATACTATATGCTTTATAATGGATAGCTGTTCCCGCGGCTTCGCTTCGCGGAAAAAAAAATCCTGTAATCATTTCTTAGATGAGCCAGGAATCATCTTTGAAACCCCTTTGATTGATTAACTTTGGAAACTGCTTAATGTAAAGTGGTTAGGCAGTTTCCAACTTATGCTTAAGCGGATATAAAATCGGCAACGGCGGCGCGCGGGCGGTCGATGGGCATCCGTTTCAGATTTTCAGCGTTTTTATTATATTTTTATTATGATGGGCAATAAAAGTACGTCGTTCCACACACACTTTATAACAAAAAAGACTGCCAAGGTGTGAAAGAGGTTTCCTGAAGAAAAAAATATTTATGAAGAATTTTCATCCCTTTTAACAGACTTGAAAAGTAATTCTCCTCGCATTAGTGGCGCAAGTAAATACCGTCCTATAAAAACCTGCCAACGAAACGACCACCACGTACATACAACGTATTAATAAGGCCTCCTGCAGTCGACCCTGTGCCAGAGGGATCATAATAATTGATAGATGAACATAGTTTATTGGACGTGTTAACTGAATTGGACGTTATACCGAACTAACCCGGCATTCGTTAGATTGCGTTGGGAGGGGAACAATAAATGAGGGAATTTGTTGGCTTAAGTAAACCGGCTATAGCTATAACGCTTCCAAAGATACAGCCATCGGACGGACGGACAGACAGACAGACGTTGTAGGCTTAGTAACAGGCTTCCGTACGGGGCACGGAAGCTTAAGGAGAACGGTGGCGAAATTGGAAAAAAATGGAGTTCTCCATACATTTTGAGGTTAGGTATTTTCGAAAATATGAAGAACTAAATTTTTTTAACAATTTCGCAACGTTCTTTTTCTGAATTTACTTAGTTTTCGATACAAATTAACCCCCTTGAATTACTCGGCATGGTAACAAAATCGCACTAATTATATTTTATATTTCCACAATCAAGTCTTTTGCTATTACACTACACAAGACTCTCAAAAATGCTAAGGTAGGTTGAATGGTAGAAATATCTGCAAGGGATAAGCCCGCCTTTGCGTCTCATGTAAATTGTGTATCGTACTTATTTCTATCAAATGTTTGTGATAAATCTGTAAGGGATGGTAATGGAGTAAGTTACTTTGTTTTATGAGATACTGCGTCTCTGGATTCTACGTATGAAACTAAAACAAAATTTTCGATTTTTGAAATATGTTCTGTACATATGTATATATATGTTCTTCCATAACTCTTAAACCGATCATCTGAATTCGATGAAACTTAGTACAAACACATTTGATTATACAGGACACACGGTAGGCTAAATAAAATTTATTTCCGGTAACGCTAAGATGTGGCTCTCATACAAACCGAATTGTTCCGCCCGCCGAAATAAAGGTACCGTAGCGGGCTTACTTACTTTCTTCTTTTTAAATACGAATTTCACGCGAGCGAAACCGCGGGAAAAAGCTAGTTTTCTAAATAATAAGAATCAAATTGTACCACATTTCAGGTGCACCTGTACTTCTCAGCGTTGGCCGAGGACAAGGTGCCGTATGTGAACAGCGTCGGGGAGCGATACAGGCTCAAACAACTACTCCACCAGCTCCCGCCACACGACAATGAGGTCAGTCGCTTCGGCAGCCACTAGCTCAGCTCGCGTTAAGTTTGTTTTATTGCACCCGCACTGGATGACTATGCCCGAGGTCAAATCCTCAGGCACAGCCAATTTCATCCCCGAGGAGGTGCCAGTCCGGCTTGAAGGTGGACTAAAATCTGCACTCATCTCTAAGCTTATCGGTACAGGTTCGAGCCTAGTGGTTAGTTCTGACCACACTTACCATAGAAAAAATATTTTTTGTAATTTCTTTCATACATACATACATAGCGTGACGCCTGTTTCCCGGTGGGGTAGGCAGAGACAACGGATCTCCACGTGCCACGATCCAGACACACCTCTTAATTTCTTTCCTCGCTTAGAAAACACATCTGAATTTTATCTTTTAATTATTTGCAAAGGGATGCAATCCCTGCCCAGTGCGCGTTGAATTCAATCAGTTAAGTACATACCTACACCTGCTGCTTCACCGTTCGGAACCGGTGTAAAACTGTCGGTCCCTTCCCTTGCCCCTTACTAGGTGGTAGGCTCAAATTCCAGCCGACTGGGTTGGTTCAACCACCGTACTGGATGTAAGATGGCCGCATAGCAGCCGCGGTTGTGTTCTCCTCTAGTCCAGTATAGCCAGCAATCCAGGAAGTCTCCTGTATGGCACCTACCTTCTCGGAGGTGATATTGGCTGTTCGGAGCATGCGCTTTGGCCCCTCTGACTCAACCACCCATACCGGATTACATAAAAAAAAACAGTTGAATCCAATACGTATCGATTACTAAAGTATCCCTAAAAGGATTTCTTCTTGAAATAATAGGTCGTGTCATTACTCTATTTCTGTATGCTACGACATATGTTAATAATAATCAGGTAACCCAACGTTTCGTCATCAATAGGAAGTAGTTATTTTACGTTAATTAATATAAGTTTGTCGTCACGCAAAAACGACGTATGGTAAAATTCGTCATGAGGAAAAAGTGACGTAATTTAGTAGGTACCATTGTTTAGCAAAGCGAACGTACTTAGGAGTTTATCATCAAGAAAAGTGACGTAGCAAGCGTAGCCAAGTCCACACATGGCATTGTTTCACCTACAAGTAGGTGTCTAACGATGCCCATGGACATTCTGTGATGCACGGGGATCGCCATCGGGGATGCCACGTCGGCCTGAATGGAGCCTCATCACGCCCCTTTTGAAAAACGCCAGGCTGTACGTCGGAGGAAATGGAGTGCGTTCTACATTTTCCCGGTTCTGAGAATAAAAGACCTACAGAACCGGTTGGTGCGTATCCAATCCATAGGTTCATTGTTTAGGTGTGCATCCCCTGCCCAGTACGCGTAGTGCGGAGGTGAATTTTTTGATTGGACGAGGGGTTATGCCTTCTCTAGAACTCTGTTATAATCGCCACCTCGCCGGGTGCAGTATTTTAGCAAGGCGCAAGTGAAGTTTTTGTGGCAAGCATAGTTCGAGCTAATAAACCATTTAGAATTAGACAATGCAAGCTCATAATAGATAATACCTAGAAAAGTACCTACCTGGCGAAACCACGCACAGTGACGACGGTAACAGGCCAAAATACTTCAGGTTTTTTGAAGGGCTCTCCGACCCGCTGATACGGAAGCGACTTATGAAGAACTCCAGGCCGAAGGAATCGGGAAACATTCGCCGTTCCACCGAATATTTCCCGCTTCCTAGACCGATCATTGCTTATTTATTTATTTATTAAGAGAAGCCACAGATCTAACATAAATAAAATTAAACATAGAATATACTAGATACAACAATAGGACTATGTTCCCCTACAAATGTTCCCCTTAAGAAGAAGAAGAAGTTCCCCGAGATAACATTATGAACATCAAAAATGGCTAACTTTAATTCTGACCACATAAAATCAAAAGTAAAAGTAAAAATAAAATCAGATGTATAGAGCCTTTGTCAGAAATTGTTGATACACGATGATGATGATGTTTACTTAGAAGTGTTGGCGGTATATATTGCAGGTGCGGTACTGCCACGCGCTCTCCGACGAGGAGAGGAAGGAGCTGCGGCTGTTCAGCGCACAGAGGAAGAGGGAGGCACTCGGCAGAGGGCAGGCGAGGCAGCTCCATGCAGCAGCACCGTGTGAAGCGGTAAGTACTCTTTTTAACCGACTTCAAAAAAGGAGGAGGTTCTATGTTCGGCTGTATGTATTTTTTTTTATGTATGTTCAGCAATATCTTCCCCACTTGTGAACTGATTTCGATGATTCTTTTTGTGTTCGGTTCAGTCTAGCTCCAAGGTGGTCCCATTTTTTTTGGTCAAGATCGGATTGGAAAGCGATGCAGAATCGCGAGGCCGAAGGCCGAAGGCGAGTTTTTTTAGTAAAAATTATTAAAAAAACTGTGAAATAAAAAACTATTTAAAAAAATATAAAAACCGCCTTCAAAAATGTATGAAATAAAAAAATTAAAATCGAACCCTAGAGTTGAAGGCGATGGTGCTAAAGCTAGCAAAAATAACCGACCGCCTTCAACTCTAGGGTTCGATTTTAATTTTTTTATTTCATACTTTTTTGAAGGCGGTTTTTATATTTTTTAAATAGTTTATTTAGTTTTCATATTATGAATGAAACGTCGTCGGTCGAAACGGCTATGTAAATAGTTCGCGCTTTCCGTCCAGTTCAGTGTAGTCTATTCATGAAATGAAGGGAAGCACTGACATGGCACCTAGTTCACCAAGGTGTTTACGGGCTGACATCAAGGATGTTGTAGAAGTTTCCATAAAAAAAAAAATTTAAATACAATCTGAATCTGGATACGTTTTAGATATTGGATTTTATGAGTGGCTATAAGGGCGAAGGGGCCTAAACACCTTGGCCCAATGCGCTGGCCAGCATTATTCTTTTGCTATCTTTTTTTTTTATGGAAACTGACACGGTTGGCTACATGACTTACAACATCCGTGATGTCAGCCCATAGCACCGGGTGAATTAGGTGCCATGTCAGTGCTTCCTTTCATTTCATCTACTCGAAACCTGTTTATTGTACTTGTGCTTATGTGTCAAGGATTTATGATCCCATAATATCATACTTCCACAACCCAACGTGCCTACTACGATCGCACGCCTGCAGAATTTTAAACCCCCTCTGAAGAGACATAATCCGACGATTTGTCAAAGTTCGACGAACGTTAAAAATAGGATAATCCCCTATAAATAAATATATTAAGGGTTGGGGCAGATCCGTTACCTCCTCGCAGCCGCAGCAGGTGCAAGGGACGACTGACGCGGAGGAAGCTGGAAGACTTTTATTGATTCGGATTTACCGGGACGTTTAAAATTTCTGTGACATTTGGAGGAAAATAATTTCAAGGAACTCTTGTGCGTTTTTACATTTCAAAACTTATACAGTGGATTGTAAAATTCTGTAAAAACACAGCTTTGAATTTTACCACAAATAAGAGCTATAAACACTCAAGTGAGTCAATTTTGTAAATCCAAAATTTCAGCACATATTACTTGATTATTTTAAACTAGCTTTTGCCCGCGGCTTCGCTCGCGTGAAATTCGTATTTAAAAAGAAGAAAGTAAGTAAGCCCGCTACCTTACCTTTATTTCGGCGCGCCGAACAATTCGGTTTGTATGAGAGCCACATCTTAACGTAACCGAAACGGGATTTTATTTAGCCTTTCCTGTGTTTCGTATAAATGTGCTTGTGCTAATTTCATCGAATTCGGTTGATCGTTTTAAAAGTTATGGAGGAACATACATACATACAAACATACAGAAATTGCATTTCTAAAAATTGTCAATTTATGCAATATACATAATATACATGCAATATCTCATAAAACAAAGTGACTTACTCCATGACCCTAACAGATTTATTATTAGTATTGATTGATTCTGACTTTATCGTGTGTATCGCTGTTGGATATATTTGTATAGTTTAAATTACTGTCTCGTCGAAATCGGTAATGGCCTCTAGAATTTGTATCGGCTCGGGGTAAGCGGATTCTCACGTACCTTCAGTCTCCCCCTGGGGGGGTTGAGGGAGAATCGGATGGAGATATCAATATAAATTAAATCAAGGGGGGAATCGGGATTAGGGTGGGAATAAGAACAGGTGCCTTGCATTTGTTTTTATTTCCTTTACTTCGGCATCTACACACGTTTCAATTTACCTGAAATACTTTTTTTTTTTTTTTTTTTTTTTTTTTTTTTTTTTTTTTTTTTTTTTTTTTTTATCGATAGCGCGACATGTGGCATCGTTACACCTACAAGTAGGTGTCTAACGATGCCCATGGACATTCTGTGATGCACGGGGATTGCGAATGTCATGCCGGCCTGACAGGAGCCTTTTCACGCCCCTTTTGAAAAACCCCAGACTGTACTTGGGAGGAAATAGATGGGCAGGAAGTGCGTTCCACATTTTCCCGGTTCTGTGAATAAAAGACCTACAGAACCGGTTGGTGCGCATGCGTGGTAGGTCGATTGAATAGGGGTGCATCCCCTGCCCAGTACGCGTAGTGCGGAGGTGGAATGGGGACGACGGAATCGCGTTAAACAGCTCCTCCGAACACTCCCCATGAAATAAACGATAGAACACACTCAGGGAGCCGACGTCCCTACGGAGTTGCAGTGGTTCTAAGTCGCGGGACACCACGGGGTCACCCACCAGTCGCACGGCACGACGCTGGATTGAGTCTAGCGGCGCAAGCTGGTATTTAGCTGAGCCATCCCACAAGTGCGAGCAGTACTCCAAGCAGGACCTAACCTGTGTTTTGTACAACGTCAGTTTTTGGCCCGGCGTGAAGTACCGTCGCACTTTGTTCAGTACGCCCAGCTTTTTTGAGGCCAGCTTGGCTTTGCCCTCAATATGGCGCCGGAAGTTCAAGTCGTGCGACAGTTCGACACCGAGGACCCCGAGGTGGTCGCTTAGTTTCAGCGACGTGTTTTGGAAGGAAGGAGCTGGCGTGAACGCCGTTCTCTTCGCACTGAACGCACACACTTGTGTCTTCGATGCGTTGAACACGACCAAGTTGCTCCGGCCCCATTCGGCAATATACCGGAGGGTTTGCTCGAGTTCAGACACAAGTGCTAGCCTCTTCTCGTCCACAACGTTCCGTCCGGCTGAAGGGTGACTGGTGTAGGATCCGTGTGCCGTGCTGTCGTCTGCATAACAATGTATGTTGCCAAGTGACAGCATATCATTGATATGCAGAAGAAACAGCGTGGGAGACAACACAGAACCCTGCGGTACACCGGCATTCACTGACATGGCGTCCGACGAGCAGCCGTCCACGAGGACCTGAATGCTACGCCCATGTAGAAAGTCGGTGACCCAGTCACAAAGGCCAGAGGGGATTCCGTACGCCGGCAGCTTGCCCAGAAGCGCTTTATGCCAGACCCGGTCAAATGCCTTGGCAATATCGAGTCCAATTGCCAAGGATTCACCGTACCCTTCAAGCGCTTTCCCCCAAAGGTGAGTGACGTACGCTAGGAGATCACCAGCTGATCGGTTTGGCCGGAAGCCGTATTGCCGATCGCTGATGAGATTATTTGTCTCTAGGTACGTCATGAGCTGCGTATTTATAACGCGCTCCATCACCTTGCAGAGGAGGGAGGTGATTGCTATAGGTCGGTAGTTTGACGGATCAGAGCGATCGCCCTTTTTTGGGAAAGGCTGAACGAAAGCTGATTTCCAAGCTGCCGGCACGCGGCCAGTTGTGTACGAGAGGCGAAAGAGGCGCGTCAGTACTGGAGCCAGCTCGGGAGCACACCTCTTCAACACCAATGCAGGCACTCTGTCCGGCCCACTCGCTTTCCTGGGGTCTAGGGCAAGAAGCTCCTTCCGCACAGTTCTCTGTCGGAACTGTACTTCTGGCATGGAGTTCTCACACCTAGGTATGGATGGAGGAGAAGCTCCCCCATCATCCAGGTGGGAATTCCCCGCAAAAAGAGATACCAGGAGGTCGGCTTTATCTTTTGCGGAGTGAGCGAGTGATCCTCCAGTGCGCTGCAGAGGTGGAAGTGAGGAGCGGCAGAAATTCGACTCGACAGATTTGGCGAGAGACCAGAACTCACGGCTCCCAGTTGGGTGCCGGTTCAGCCTATCGCCAATTCTGCCGATATGCTCGAATTTGGCCCTGGCGATAGCCCTCTTGCAAGATCTGGAGAGGCGGTTGTAGTTCTTCTTCAATTCGGAGATATTTGGATCTCGTCTGGTACGAGCACGTGACCATGCTCGATATGCCGCAGCTTTAGCCGCGGCAGCATCGGCACACTCCCGGCTGTACCAAGGTTGGCTCTTACCTCCGAGGCGAAGGGTGGCATTGGGAATAAACATTTCCATTCCACCCAAAATCACCTCGGCTACGGTATTGGCGCATTCCGACGGATCGTCCGAATTGAAGCATAGCTCTCTCCAAGGGAAGGATGCAAAATGCTCTCGCATTCCATCCCAATCTGCCGACGCGTAGTGCCAAATTCGACGTGCACCCTCAGTACGTGTCTGAGGGGGCGACGAAGGCACTGTAGATCCCACTAGGCAATGGTCGGAGGAGCCCAGAGGAGCGCTCACTGTTACCTTATACCCAGCAGGATTAGACGTCAGCAGAAGATCCAGCAGAGAGGGTGTATGACCGTCTATATCTGGTATTCTGGTAGGTTGATCTACCAGTTGAGACAGATCATACGTCAGGGCGAAGTCGTAAGCGGCTCTCCCCGCGAAATCGGTTCTGTTGGAGCCAAGCCACACCTCGTGGTGGGCATTAAAGTCTCCAACGAGTACCATATCCGCTGTAGGGAACCGCTCTTGGACTTCGTCTGCCGCTCTACTCAGGTACTCAAATAGGCGAGCTGTCTCCGCATCACCTGAGTGCGACCTGTAGACGCAGGCGTACACGCGCGATTCCGACCCCAGATCCACGTGGACCCAGAGTACTGAAAACGCGAGGTCTTCTTGACAGCGCAGGCGACGACAGCAAATATCCGCCCTAGCAAACAAGCATACCCCGGCACGGGAACGGAAGGCTTCTTCCAGGGTGTACCCGGGGTAGTGCAAGTACGACGTGTCGGCTGGGCGAGATATTTGCGTCTCCGTCAGAAATAACAAAGCCGGCTTTGCTGTCTCCAAATGGTGGTGGACGGCATCCAAATTGGAGTGCAATCCCCGCACATTTGTTACGTCCACGCTGAAATGTGTGGGGTTGTGCACCGCTGAGCATAAGTTTTTTCTTTTATTTTGTGCTGCCATTATTGAAGGGGGGAGAGAAAGCATTGAAAGGCGGCTGCGACGATTTACGGGCAAAGCGTGGATCGTGGCTTCATCACTATCTGCTCAGGATAGTGGAGCGCCGACACGATAGACGGAAGGGCCCCCGGTCCCCCTCGGAAGTGGCCGCCGGGACCCCTACAACCGGTCACCAACCGGCACGACGGGCCACTCCGAGATTATGCGCCGGTTGACCAGGGCAGCCTCTCGCGCTGGTTAGGCGCGATTGGGCCCCTATACTACCCGGCGGGCGGCCAGCGGGACAGCCGTTTCACCGGGTCTCCCTGGCCATCGTGTCGATGCACTACCCCTGGGCAGTGATTCGGCTTTAGAGCCACTGGCCCACTCCTCGTCACAGCCAGCCCCTCCTGCTACTGGGTCCCCGGGATGTACACCGGAACGCAGAGAACTGTTATGGCGGTGTAATTGTTCCCGGGGTGTGGTGGCGAACCCAGGCGATCCGAAGATCTCCCACACGCTTTTGCTGTTCATTTAGCACCACCCAGGAGGCACGTGTGACTTAAGGACCTTAAGGTGTCACGGACGCGAACAGCGATACCCCCCGACATCGATAGCGATACTTTATTTGGTTGTTCTAAATTTATTCGTGCATTCTTTATTTGTCATTTAAATTGCGGCGTTGTCTCTCATTAATTTAAGCGTTAAATAAAATCCTCGAAAATCGTTGTAGGTTTAGCAGACATTCTAGAATAATCGCGGGCTTAGCGAGACAATTCGTACCCATTTGCATAGTGTGTGTCTATCCGGTTTCCACCTTATAGGTATATTTTTAAGGTGTGACTTTCCTATTTTTTTTTTAATTCTTTCGGAATATGTTAGTTAGCCTTTGCGCGTCATGCACTGGAAACTGTTTAATATAAATCTATCTATGTTCTCAGATAGATAATTCTTTATTTAATTACAAAATTCAATACAAACTAAAATTACCTATCAAATTGAAATTACCTGAAACTACAATTAAAATTTAAATAAAAAAGAAATATTAAAAAGAAAATAATAATTAAATACAACAATAGGACTATGCTACCCCTACAAACGTTTTGTTTATGGAAACTGACACGGTTGGCTATATTACCTACAACATCCGCGATGTCAGCCCAAAACACCGGGTGAACTTGGTGCCACGTCAGTGCTTCCCTTCGGTCGTGCCGGCTACACTGAACTGGACGGTAAACACAAACTATTTACATAGCCGTTTCGACCGACCTTTCATTCAGTGCAGTGGTACCAACCCGGGCGGGTTAAGCCCTACCACCTAGTAATATAAGAAGGGAGTCATATTCCTTAGTCGCGCAGAGATATAAATAAATAATAATTAAATTTTAATAAAATAGCTAAATGAAATAAAAATTACAAATACAACTTCAAACTCACTACATTAGGTACTTTTTAGTATGTTTTCATAAACGTATTGTACGTGTATCTTTTACTATCTCTGAAAGTGGAAAATGCAACAAGATATTCAAACAAAATTCCTGCTTTCCAAGCACGATCGGCTGGCGCTGAAAGTGCTGTCGAGACGTCCAATTCGTTGCCTTTTTTCTTTGCAACGTCGTCTGCGGGGAAATTCCGTAAATTTTCATGAAAATAAACCCACTGCCACGGCGCGCGGCGTCTTCACCTGAACTTACACAGAGTTAGGTATATGTTTCAAGTCAGATTAGGATAGTGCATTGTAACATTTTTAGTTTTCCGTACCCCGTACAGGCGCGAGTCGGACTGGCGTACTGAAGTTTCCGCATCACAAAAAAAAATCGTTGAAAAACACGTTTCTTGTATGGAGACCTCACTTTTACTCCTTATTTTTTATTTACTTTTTGTTTTCGTTTTTTTTTTCTTTTATTGTTACGGAACCCTAAAATAGCATGTAATTCAGTTGAACTATTCAGAGAACAGTTCAGGTTATGTTAAATTTAATATTGGTTTGTAGATTTGAATATTTGTACTTATTTTCAGGAAAACAGACAATGGGCACCAAAGGTTAATTTTAAAATACTCCTCGGTCCTCGCAATAAATGTATTAAAATTTCACAGGACGTGAAAAGCATTATTGAATTCAGTCTGGTCGTTGTTCCTAAAAGACCATTTATTTGAATCACCCATCAACTTTCCACAAGCCCAGGCATGGCTTCAAGAGAATGCCTTTAGACATGAAGTCCGCCTTATGTCACCTATTAATATTTATTCAAACTTCTACAACTTTATATAGTCGGAACGTCGTCCGTCGAAACGGCTACGTAAATAGTTCATATTTTCCGTCCAGTTCAGTGTAGCCGACATGAAATTAAGGGAAGCACTGACATGGCACCTATTTCACCCGGTGTTATGGGCTGACATCACGGATGTTGTGGGTGATGTAGCCAACCGTTTCAGTTTCCAAAAAATAAAAATGTAAAAAATACAACCTGAATCTGGATACGTTTATATTGGATTGTATGAGTGGCTATAAGGGCGAAGGGGCCTAAACACCTTGGCCCAATGCGCTGACCAGCATTATTCTATTGCTATCTACTAACGACTTTAAAGTCCGCCTTATGTCAACTTTTAATGTTTATTCAAACTTCTACAACTTTAGTAGTCAGGTCAATATGGCGATATTACGAAGAGATTCGCCTCTTCACGATTGGCTGGCAGGCTGAGTGCTGTCGTTGGAACCTCGCGTGCATCACTGCGGCAGGCCGCGCGGGAAAATTCAGCAGCCTCCAGGAGGCTTCGGTGAGACGGGTGACTGGCGCGGAGGGCTGCGGGGTCGCTCGTGCATGTCTGGCGAATGAGAGTGATTTTACTTGTGACGTCATTCCATATTGCGACGCGAGATGTCGCTTCACGTTTTAGGTAACATTTTGTGTAGAGAGCGTTTCAACTAAAAGTTCCCTTCGCCGTTATGTTGGCTCCAGTGTCAGTGCTTAAATTCGTGTTGCCAGATTGTGACGGTATTTTCCGGTATTGGTGACGGTAATTACGGGTAAATCTTTACACATAGCAACCCTCAACGCTGTTTTGACAGATAGACAGTGGAGCCAACATAACGGCGAAGGGAACTTTTAGTTGAAACGCTCTCTAGTAATAAAGTATTGTCAGCCTCGATAGCCCAGTGGTGCGGTCGGTCGACTATTGTTAAGCTACCATGAGCGCGATCAGTACTTGGATGGGTGACCGCTCGACCGTTGCAGGCTGACCGTGGTTCGGATTCCACGTTAAACTGTAGGTCCCTTCCCTTCTTACCTTACTAGGTGGTAGGGTTTATCCCGGCCGGGTTGATACCACCGCACTGAACGAAACGTCGGTCGAAACGGCCATCTAAATAGTTTCGTGTTTTCCGTCCAGTTCAGTGTCGCCGACATGAAATGAAGGGAAGCACTGACGTGGCACCTAGTTCACCCGGTGTTATGAGCTGACATTACGGACGGATCTTGTAGGTGATGTTGCGCCAACCGTGTCAGTTCCCAGAAAAAAAAAAAAATAAAAAAAAACAATACTTTATTACTACACAAAATGTTAAATAGAGTAAGTCAGGCTATGCATATTTATATTTATTGTTTATAATACACATACACACATACCACTCGCTGTATCTCGACAATCGGGGTGAGCAGAGTGATCGGTGTTGTGCTGCAAGTACTCTTGTAAATTACAGCACAACACCGACGACCACGTTTTTTTTTTTTTTTATTGATGCTGACACGGTTGGCTTCATCACCTACAACATCCGTGATGTCAGCCCATAACACCGGATGAACTTGGTGCCACGTCAGTGATTCCCTTCGATCGTGCCGGCTACACTGAACTGGACGGAAAACACAAACTATTTACATAGCCGTTTCGACCGACCTTTCATTCAGTGCGGTGGTACCAACCCGGGCAGGTTGAACCCTACCACCACCCTGCCACGTTTAGCAATGTATTAGGACAAGATAACTATCAAGCAGCAAGTAAGACACGAAGACCCACCTGCTATGCATGACTCGGTGGAAGGACCGTGCCAGAGTGAGAGGTGGCTAACCTGTCGCCCTTTAGCACGGCGCCTTGTCTTGTCTTATTATTTTTAAGTACCGACCATACAAGCCACACGGTAAATAAAACATTTAAATAAATAAAGACATTGAAAATGAATACGATCTTGAAAGAGGCGAAAGGTGTGTCAGAGACTGTGGCACGTGGAGGTCAGTTCTCTCTGCCTCCGCCTTCCGGAGACAGTCGTGATGCTATGTAGTATATATACGTAGATATTACATATACAGCTGCCTACGCAGAGCCAAAAGCTCTTCATCCCGGCTTTTCCAGCTCTAATTATAGGTGCGTTTTAATCCGACACTTTTTTTTCAACTTTTTATCACGAACTCCCCCTCACTGGTGTTTCGCTCCCGTAGTTTTCAAACCCCGCACTCCCCGGGGGTTTGGCGGGGTTGCCACTCAACGATTTAATACGCCTCGTGAATAAATCATCGCGTTACAGTACGGAGGGGTGACAAATTTTCGCTGTGGATACTCTAGCTAGAATCTAGGGACAGTTGGCGGTTGGTGATACTGAGTTTCAGAGGACTTCTAAAGGATATCTGGGTATCCCTTTCCACCTCGGAACCACGCGCACTGGGCAGGGATTGTATCCCTACACGCTGAACTTACCGCGGATGCGTACCGATCGGTTCTTCAGATCCTTTCTCTACAGAACCGGTAAACTCTGGAACGGAGAGCGTTCCAGAGTTTATACTTCCCCCCAAGTACAGTCTCGGGTCTTTTAATAGGGGCATGAATAGGCGCCTGTCAGGCCGGCATGGCATTCGTAGCCCCACATACGACCGAATGTTCGTGGGCGTCGTTAGACACCTTATGGGTGGCTCGGCGCCACATGTCGCACTTTCAATTAAAAAATAAACAGAGTTGGCCCCCCTTTTCTCCGTTTGTATGTATTTGTTGTCGTGTTACAGGCTTCGATGATACAAATAAGTATAAAGTTGCAGGAGAAATTAAACATATTTCTTCATTAACCCTTTGCGTTCCGTAAGGCGCGCGCGCCGCAAAAACTATTTAACGACGTGTTTATTGTGGGTTCCCGACATTCAAACCGGCCAAGTGCGAGTCTAACTCGCGCACCGAGAGTTCCGTATCGCCATTTCATGGTCACCGCTGCTTCATACTGTTTTCGGTAGATGGCGCGCATACACTTTTTAGTTTTTTGTATGGGGACCCCCGTGAATTTTTTACTTTTTCTTATTTTTATTATTTGTTGTTATATCGGCCATACTAAACTAACCCATATTATGTGAAAATTTCAACGGGCAAAGAGATACGGCCCTCGGACAGACAGACAGACGGCGTAGGCTTAGTAATAGGATCCTTTACGACGGATACGGAACCCTTAAAACTGATCCCTGTAAAATCTGTAAAATATAGACAAACCACAAAACTCAATTCGTTTGCCGCCTTCAGCACCTCGGCCGACGAACGGCAAGGGTAGATGCGCGGGGGTTCGAACCACATCCCTCGAGGGCGTCGGTAATAAATCAACATACTGCCTACATCGCCGACTGGCATACCTACAAGGTGAGGTGTTATTGATAGTTCCGAGCCTGTTTAGAAATTCTGCTGCGTCTGAAGGCCTCAATTACTTTTAAAATTGTGGGACTCGAGCATTATTTAATTATTAATATCTAAAATTTTGATTTTTTTTTTATATAATTGGCATACAGAGACAGATAGTTGTATCAAGAAATATTTAAAAGCGAGCGAGTCTAGATTTTCACAAAGTAAATCTAGAAAGTAATCTTTATTAATACATACATACAGACATACCACACTCTGTATGACGACAATCGGGGTAAGCAGAGTAATCGGTGCTGTGCTGCAAGTACTCTTATAAATTGCAGCACAACACCGACCACCCATTTTAGAAATGTGTTAGGAAAAGATAACTTATCATATCAAGCAGCAAGTAAGGCACGAAGACCCACCTGCTACATAACTATGTAGAAGGACATGCACGAGGAAAAATGCAGTGGGGCTATTCTTTTTAAGTACCTCCACCCATACGGTACCTTAAAACTATATTCTAATTAAGAGTGCTACTTCTAACAGTGGCGCAATATCGAAATGTTTTGCAAATACGGATACGCAATTTTTCGCTGGTATAAGCGCCTTAACACGATGTACGAGTTAGGGCTATATATATTATAAGGCCGGGGTTAAATTCGATTTTTTTTTAGCTAAGTAACACGTAACATCTAAAAAAACCTGACCCCTGAGATTATCCTCAAAATAACGCCACAAAAACCTTGTCAAAACAGAGCGACATACGTCAAAATAACAATTTTAAATGTGCTATTCAGGCCCACTCGTCCCAACAGCAGTCATTGAATATTTAACCTTATTTTCTTATGTTAAGGTTGAAAATCCAACTTAATATTATTGTAAAGGGATTTTTGGGGATAAATGGCACATGTAGCGGGCCCGGAGAGAGAGATAATTTTTATAACCCCTGATCCCGGGACGCGCCTGATATTAATGACAAAGTCACACAATGGCATCTTGACAAATTCGTTGTTATTACTTTGTTGTCATACTGTTAGATGAAAACATCCAGAAAAGAGACGGTGTGATTTTCCTTTTATTTTTACCTTGCATTTGCATTCTCGTATAAAGATGTCTTCTATTATTAATGGCAAGTTATGTCTCTGGCTGTGGCTCACATTAGTTCAGATGCATATCACAGAAACACATTCTATATTTAAACATCGCACATCATTCACCCGGCCTAAATGTCGTCCATTAAACCATAGATATTTCAAAAATTCAAACCCATGACAACGCCATCTATTTCGTCATAATTTTTTTGACACATAAAACATGTAAATATATTAAATTTAATTGTTTATTCTCTGACGACGACTTATTAAATCGAAATATAAGAAGATGTTTATGTGTGTGTTTTTAATATATTGTATATAAAATATTATACTATTCTATATTAAACATGCATATTGTAAAGTTATTCTCTTACCCGCAAACGACGCAATGTGGCCAAAAGATATTACGCATAACTTTTAGAAAGATAAAAAATACTTTATTGCTTCAAGAACTCCCAAGAACTCATTGCTCTAAACTCCTCGACGACAAACAATACGGCTTTCGCAAGCAAAGGTCGACTGGAGATCTTCTAGCGTACGTCACGCATTTATGGGCTGAAAGGCTCGATGGTTTTGGGGAATCGCTGGCGGTCGCTCTGGACATATCCAAAGCATTCGATCGCGTCTGGCACCGGGGACTCTTAAGCAAGCTTCCGGCCTACGGTGTCCCTACAAAACTGTGCACCTGGATCTCCAGCTTTTTGAGTGGCCGGTCGATATTTGTCACCCTAGATGGTGCCTGCTCGGCCGACTACTCAATCAATGCTGGTGTTCCACAAGGATCCGTGCTGTCGCCTACGCTGTTTTTATTGTTCATCAACGACATGCTCTCGCTCGGCGAAATACACTGTTACGCGGACGACAGCACGGTGCACGAAGGGTTCATCAAGGACTGGAAGGGTAGAGAGGCCTCAGCAGCAAACGCGAGACGCGAAACTGTTGCTCGGGTTGACCAGGTTCTCGAAAAAGTATCCTCTTGGGGGAAGAAGAACTTGGTCAACTTCAACGTAGCCAAGACGCAAGCTTGTGCCTTCTCTACTAAGGCTGATCCGTTTCCTCTCCAAGCCACTTTTCAGGGCAGCCAAGTCCCCAACGATGGTAGTCTGGGTGTCCTGGGTATGGAGGTGTCCAGGGACGTTGGGTTTCGATCGTTCATAGAGTCCAAGGCGAAACTAGCGTCTCGAAAATTAGGAGTCCTTTACCGCTGTCGGCGATTTTTCACGCCGGTCCAACTGCTTACACTCTACAAAGCACAAGTAAGACCGGTGATGGAATATTGCAGTCATCTTTGGGAGGGTTCCCCTGAGTACCTTCTTTCAGCCTTGGATTCTATTCAGCGACGAGCCATTCGCCTCATTGGTGACTCCGTACTCACAAAGGACCTTCAACCTCTAAAGCACAGACGTATCGTTGGATCATTGAGCCTGTTTTATCGGTACTACTATGGCCGCTGCTCTGACGAACTTGCTTCCCTTATCCCTCCTCCTCCTGTTCGCCTTCGCCAAACCCGCCATACTCTCGCGGAACACCCGTTTGTAGTCGACAGAAGAGTTCTTCGAACTGCACGATTCTCTAAATCGTTCTTGTGCCGCACTGCAAAGGTGTGGAACGGGCTCCCAGGAAATATCTTCCCCCACTCCTACAATCCACAGATCTTCAAATCGCGGGTTAATAGCCTTTCCCCAGCAACATTAGTCCACCTCCAAGCCGGACTGGCACCTCCTCGGGTGTGAAATTGGCTGCGCCTGAGGTTGCGACCTCGGACAGAGCCACCCAGTTCGGTAGCAATAAAAAAAAAAAAAAAAAAAAAAAAGAAACATTTTATAGAAATAAGCACATTGGAACATTTACATTATGTGTAAAGGCGGACAGTGATTTCTTCCAGTCAATCTTTGGATGTTTGAGAGTCGACTATACTAATAGTGAAATAAAGTAGAGAGTGTGAGAATTGAAGATAAAATAATTAATAATAAGCCAAAAATATTGAAATAATAATATATCAAATTTATTTATAATTAAATTTTGCTACACCAATAAACTGCTTAAGAAGTAAAACAAAGGGGGAGGTGAGAGCGAAAAGTAATTATTCTGTTTAAATAATTCCAACGAAGTTTTCTTCCAAGTCTTCATTTAATTACAGAAACTGGAATCGGAGGCCGACGAGAAAAATGTTACTGCCGCTGTCATTTCACGCCGCCCTACTTCCACCCCTCGCCACAGGGTTGACTCAAATCTGTAGGTACTATCACGAAGGATGCCACAATAACTACATACCATTATTTTCTTCGTTTTAATGTTTCATTCATAAAAACTCTAATACTAATAACAGAAGGAATAGATTTTAAAGAAAATTCTGCCTAGCACATATTATAAAGTAGAACTACATGAGAATTTTATTACAAGAATAAATACATTTTCTTTGTTGATAAAAAATTTACAAATAATGATTTTCTAAATTAAAACGAGTAAATCCTACTAAAGAAAAAAATTACGTTATATATTTTCTGATTATCATTTTCAATTCGTAATGTTTCAGGGTTCCGTACCTTAAAAGAAAAAAAGACGGAACCCATATAAGATGCTCCCGTGTCCGTCCGTCCGTCTGTCACGAGGTTTTTTTGTGTTCAAAATGCAGCCCTGTATTAATAAAGAAGACTTCTACACAGCCTGCTGCTTTTCTCTAAGACACTTTATTAATTAAAATAACTGCTGCTCGTTGTCCGCCACTTCCCCTCCCCGCAACACCCGCCCTATCTCTTACTACCCGCACCTCCCCTCTCCATCTACCTACCACTTCACACGCGCCATGAATTTTAACCTCCTCCTCCGCCGCGCCCCCCCTTTTCGAAATTCAAACTTTACTTTTGTAGTAATAAAATTATAAAAAATAACTTTTTAAATTAAAGAGTTCTTGGGATAAAAGTACGTAGTTAAAAAATGGTTATTATAGTCTTAATGATTATTAACAGATGAAACGATCTTTAGAGAAATGTAAGTTGGTTTTTCTGACATAAAAAAATATAGATAAAAAATTTTTCTTCATAAAAGTTATGTTTATGATAAACACAAACTACCACATAACATTTAATTCTTTGAATTAATCACTTACTCAGCAATAAATTAAATAATACCATGTTTTTTTGCATATTATATTGTCACCTTGTACCTATACATTCGTACGCGTAAGTTCAAACCTATTCAGAGGGGATTTAATTATTCATCATAATTTAAAGAAAGAAAGAAGCAATATTTAATTATTCATCATCATAATCATTATCAGCTCGTATCGGTTCACTGCTGGATATAGATTTAATTATTAATTAATTATTATTTTATTTTTTTACGATATGAAATACGAGTACTCACTCCTCAAATTTAATATGTGAGGTGCGCGTATTTCACCTTAATAAGTATGTTTTTTATATCGTACAAAAAAAATTGGTATGGGAACGTGATCAGTATCTGATACACATACACCCTTTAGCGTATCGTTACCTACTAATGAAAGACCTTATATATAAATAATTATTAAAACATATTGAACTTTAACTTTGTACTAATTTTTTTATTTAAATTCAATCCTAATTGCTCCTTTCAACCGCCTTTTCAGATTTTTAGAATATTTAAATTTTCCCCATCCAAGACGGGCGCAACCAGAGCCGAGGTAATTAGAAACGACGCAATTATCTGCAGTTCTATCGCGAACAATTACAGTGAGCGGTCCACGAGTTCTCGGAATGGTTCAACTTTCCCGGAGGCCATTTCACTTTGCAGTTTTTATTGAAATGCTTTCTGCAATAACGCTGATTGCGGGAATATGCTGAATATTATACGTTTCTTAATTAATGCATTTCGTTTGATAGAAAAGGAAATTGTCAAAACAATTCTTGAATCTTTTCAGCTTTACTTCCTTAACATAGTAAGTATTTCTTCGTTAGTATAATTATGATACGTTCAGTTCTAGTAAAATTAATATTAAATTAACGTGTTTTAAGACGTTCCGACAGATATTTAAATGTTTCATATATTTGTATAGTAACGGAAGAGATTAAAATTAATTAAATGAAATTAAAGTATACTTTACTGCACGCACAACTTAATAAATTTACAAATACGTAGACTAGCACTGGGCGGTTGATCTATGTTATATGGGTGAAGTGCATGAGAAAAAAAACCGGTCAAGTGCGAGTCGAACTCGCGTGGAGAGCGTTCCGTGCCATTCCGCTTTCCGTGAGAACTTTAAGACTTAGAATTTTCATTTAGGTTTTCCTGTAAACTATAAAAGAGGCCCTATATTCCCAATTATTTTCGAAATTTTAGACTCAATAGTTTCGGAAATACGGTGGAGCATGCTCGATTTTTTTATTTTTTTCTTTAATATTATATTAATTAATTATATAATATTTGTATTCCTTATATATAACGATCCATTTTCGTTGATATGTCACACGATGCAATTGAAAAAAAAAACATTTTTTACTTCCTAATTTGTACCCCAAAATCGAAATTCGTTCATTTACTCTAAACGTCCGTGATCATCAAACTCTATATATGTACCAGATTAAAATTTTTTCGTCCATCTTTTCGGCGATCCTTTATGGGTTCCGTTTTTTCATCTCTTGAGGTACGGAACCCTAAAATTATGTACCATACTGAATATGCATTTGTGTCAATGAAATTTTACCTATTAAATTTTTTTGGACCCTAATATGGTTGACTAAATCACACACTGCACCCTTGATGTCAGCCCATCACACCTTCTTCCTGTCCGAATTAGGTGCCATTGCCAGTTCTTGTTATGTGCTCACTATGGCGAACTAAATATCTGAATCCATGCACTCTTAGTATACCCGAGCAGCTTGAGCTTTTTTATTTTATTGACTTAACGGTCCCCCGACTTTAAGTAAGTAAGCGGAACTTATTACTGGCTTTTTAAGTGTTGGGGTTTTTTTTTAATTTCTAATTTAACTTTTTTAATACACATTCTGCTAAACTGGCCGCCCTCTTCCTTATTGTGGTCCAGTATCCATCCACTCTAATAAATCGGTCGTGTGCCCGAGCTCTAAGCTGTATCTGCGCTGAATGAGATGCAAGGGCGCGACCGCCGCTCCCGCGGCGAGTATTCTTTCCGTCTGCTGTGCAAATGTGTTTCCGCCTTCGGGACGTTGCCTGTCTGGTGGTCGCGGCAACAAATAGGTTCCGTTCACTTTGCTTTTTTTTTCTTTTTTTTTTATGGATTTTTTTGCTAAAGTAATGTCGTGAAATTTTATTACTTTTACGAATGTAAGCAATTTTTTTCGGTATAAACTAAACTAAATCATCCAATGCAAATAATAAACGGCTTTTTTCATCTTTTAGGTAAATTCACTAGAATATTTCCGGGTTTCAATTCAAATCAAATAGTGATCTACGAGTATTATACAGATGCTCGGAAAATATCTACGTGATTACCTCGTTACACACCTTGTAACGAGGCAATCCGTTGACGCACCGAAGTAGTTGATATTGTCGAGGATATTGTACAAGTGGTAGTGGACTGGGCACGTCAGCCGAAGAGACGATGACCGTTAGAGTAACCGCCTCCTACACTATGGCGGCTGTGGACAGGAAAACGTAATGTAGGAAACCACCCGCCAGGCGGGACGACGACATCAAGTACATCGACGGAAAGCAGTGGTTCCGTACCGTTGAAGGCCGGGAGGACTGGTGGACAAGTGGAGAGGCGTATGTCCAGCACTGGACACACGCCGACTGACTGAGGTCACAGAGCAGGAAACACCGCTCGCGTGCGTCCGGCTGGCGGTAGACGGCCGTCCATCGCTTTTATGTGGTGTAGGTACATGCATATTTCATTCAAATCTTTCCGGTTTCATTTATCGACATTTGTGAAATGTTGACCACTAGCCGGGGTCAGACGAAGTTAAATGAGTTAGCCGCAGCGTCTGACTTGCACTGAACAGCACTCAGAAGGCCAACGCAAGTAGCATACTAACACGCCGTTGTTATTTCATTTCTAGCCAACTCACAATTCTGTGAGGAGTACCAACTTTACAATCGAGCGAGCGTCATAGGTAAGTAACATACATACATACCACACGCTGTACCCCGACAATCGGGGTAAGCAGGGTAGTCGGTGTTGTGCTGCAGGTGCTCTTGTAAATTACAGCACAACATCGTCCACCACATTTAGCAAAGATTAAATTAGGACAATATAACTATCAAGCAGCAAGTGAGGCACGAAGACCCACCTGCTGCGTGACTCGGTGGAATATCCGTGCCATAGTGAGAGGTGGCTAAACTGTCGGCCTTATGCACGGCATATTATCCTTATACTTTAGTCGCCTTTTACGATACGCATGGGGAGAGATGCAGTTGGTCTATTCTTTACCCCACACGTAACAGGTATGGTAACTTTGAAATTAATCCGAAACTCTAATAATATGTCAGTCAGTCACGTCTATACCGCCAGCCGACCGCCCGCACTTGGTGTTTCCGCACTGATCTGTGTCTCGGTGACCTCAGTCAGTCAGCGTGTAAGCGTCCACTGCCGGATATACGCCTCTCCAATTTTCCTCCAGTCCTCCCGGCGCGGCGTTCAGCGGTACGGAACCACTGTTTTCCGCCGACGTACTTGATGTCGTCCTCCCATCTGGCGGGTGGTCTTCCCACACTCCGTTTTCCTGTCCACGGCCGCCAGTGTAGGACACGGTTACTCCAACGGTCGTCGGCTAATGTGCCCAGCCCACTGCCACTTGAGCTTAGCCACCCTCCAATATCGACTACTTTGGTGCGATTACAAACTCTAAAATAACTTTTGCAAATTACAACATAATCTAACTTAGAACATACTTTCGATCGTAACTTTATAATTAATTGCTTATCACTGCAATGTTCTCTCGGGGTTTTACTTTCTAATGGCGTTTTCTATATTACCTTCGTCACGGTGGGTGCCCGGAGAGATTGTCTCCGCGGAGAGAAAACCTCATCTTCTAAGATATAATATCATCTAATATCTACCCTTGTTGAAGCAGCCGTGATGGTGTGGTTTTTGGTCGCATCGAATTCGCGAAGGCAGGACGGAGATCGTCTCTTCGAACAGGTGAAAAGTTATCACAACATACATAGAATGCATCCCGGCAATCGGAGTAAGCAGAGTAACCGGTGCTGTGCTTGCAAGCACCGATTACTCTGCTTACTCCGATTGCCGGGATGCAGCCTATGTATTTTGTACACCGACCACCACGTTTCTCACAGTATTCGGACAAGATAACTATCTAGCCGTACCGTACCGTTTGGGAACGGCACTTAAAAAGAATAGCCCCACTGCATCTCTCCCCGTGCATGTCGTAAAAGGCGTCTAAGGGATAAGGACAAAACGTCGTGCATAAGGGCGATAGGCGAGCCACCTCTCACTTTGGCACGGTCCTTCCACCGAGTCATGCAGCAGTTGGGTCTTCGTGCTTTACTTGCTGCTTGATACATTGCTAAACGTATTTCAATTTCAATTTATTTATTTATACACATATGAGAAACTTTAACATAATAAACATGATTACAGCATAATTTTTAAGATAGTGAAGTTAATTTAATTTATAAGTTATTGGTCGGCGTTGTGCTGTAACACAAAAATACTTGCAGCACAACACTGATTACTCTGCTTACCACGATTGTCGGGATACAGCGTGTGGTGTGTATGTATGTCCAACTATCAAGCTGCAAGTGAGGCACGAAAATGCAAAATACTCACTACATTTTCCAAGCATCTCTAGCCCTCCGAGGCTAGAGATTGTTTAGCAGTTACGATGGGGCTGGTGTAGTCGACAGTCGGCTAACGCCCTATTTCATAAAGTAGAAAAAAAAGAACCACGTGTACATGGAAATAAAGTATTTATATCTAATTTATCTATAAGTAGCTACTTAATTTTTCAGACAACCACAAGCGAGACCGAAACCCCATTATGTAAAAAACTAAAACTTGTTCTAACCGCCGCCACGCCCGCCCCATCCCCCGGCGCTGTCTACCCCTTATCTCCGCGCGCCAATTACGGATTAATGTCGTGGAAAATCTTCACGTTTTCCGCCTCCAGTCGCCGTGGCTAACGGATCTCGGGCTTGGTCGTGATGTCTTAACTTTTGTGTTCGTTTCTGTGAACCGTGGCTTGGTGGAAAAACACCTCTAAAAAGATCTCTTAATTGCGGAATTTTCTCATTTAAAATCGACTTCCAAAGTCACAAGTTGTTTTCTTTTTTTTAACTGAAAACACGACATATGGCTCCGAGCCACCCACCCATAAGGTGTCTAACGACGCCCATCAAAATTCGGTCGTATGCGGGGGTTGCGAATGCCATGCCGGCCTGACAGGTGCCCATTAACGCCACTCTTGATGGACCCGAGACTGTACTTGGGGGGAAATATTATATGGGCAGGGATAGCGTTCCAGAGTTTGCCGGTTGTGTAGAGGACAGATCTGCAGAATCGATTTGTACTCATCCGCGGTAAGTCCAGCGTGTAGGGATGCAATACCTGCCCAGTGCGCGTGGTGCGGAGGTGGAAATGGGGTGGCGGGATCGCGTTAAATAGCTCCTCCGAGCACTCTCCATTTCATAAGTAATAGAACAGCCTTTATAACAAACATGTGTACCATAGATAAAATTCACTGGTTTGTTCAATGCTATAATTCAAATAATGGTTGTCTTCGTGAAGAGAGGTGTTGATTGATTCTGATTTCATTGGACTGACCGCATTTTTTGTTTTATTTGTTTTTTTCGTGTAAACTGACACGGTTGGCTACATCACCTACAACATCCGTAATGTCAGCCCATAACACCGGGTGAACTAGGCGCCATGTCAGTGCTTCCCTTCATTTCATGTCGGCTACGCTGAACTGGACGGAAATCACGAACTATTTATATAGCCGTTTCGACCGATGTTTCATTCGGTGCGGCGGTACCAACCCGGGCGGGATAAACACTACCACCTACTTAGTAAGGTAAGAGAAGGGAAGGGACCTACAGCACCCTACAGTTTTACGTGGAATCCGAACCACGGTCAGCCTCCAACGGTCGAGCGTTCACCCTTCCAAGTACCTACTGACCGCGCTCAGGGTTGCTTAACAACAATCGAACGACCCCACCACTGAGCTACCGAGGCTGACAATAGCATAGCAACCCATTCAGATTCTCTCACCGAGATTATCTATAAAAAATCTAAATAAATAAAACTGTGAAAAAAGTACAATTTCTTTGAAGGAAGAATTTATCATCATCATTATAGTAGTTTATGTACGTATGTATGTTAGCTTACATATATATAACTCTAAAACTGCTTAGCTAATTTCTATGATTCAGATTCAGATTCAGATATTTATTTCGCCATAAAGAACACACAACAATAACAATATTTCATTGAGACATATGCATATTCAGTATGGTTCGTCATCATTTTTTATGATGTCCCGTTCAGTAGTGCAATCTATAAGGTAGAACCGGGTAAGAAACCTTACAGAGCTTTTTTTAAATATAACTTACATACTAAGTTTTCATTATGTTAAATATAAGATACTATATCTAAGCAAAAAATTAAAAATACTAAGTCAAAAATATACTCATTAAAAAAGATAATAAAATACAAAACAAAGAACATAGGGTTCAGTCAAGTTATTAATAAAATTTGTGTTTATGCATATAAACAATTTGAATTATCAAAGTCAGCAGAATTTTTATTTACAGTATGAAAAAAATTCACTTAACTTATAAAATGGATTGTCTAAGAGAAATATTTTCAGTAGTTTTCACATACATTGCAATACTTAGCGCATAGTTTTCATGGTTAGAATCTATATACCATTACGGTATCTAAAGTAGAGGCTGAAAGTTTAAAGTGCTGACATTCGTAGAAAATCTGAATCATTGTTAATTTCAATTTTATCACGACGATAAGCTAATATTTATTTAGATTGCTCTTAACTTATGCAGGTGCGTGCACTCTTCGTATGTAAAAGCATTTATAATGCCCACATGTAACAGAGCTCTCCCCCGCAGCAACATAATCAAAACTAATTGCGCCTTTCCAACGTCTAGACGAAAAGCAACATGGCCGTAAATGTCTGTTTGCTTTGAGGATACACCGTAACGCCATCTGTTTTCCAAAGCTCGAAACATGCACGGCGTTGGTTGAAGCAATCCATACTGTAATTTTATTGAGAGAAAATATTATGTGATGATTATGTAAACCAGTGTAAAACTGTAGGTCCCATCCCTTGCCCCCTGCTAGGCTCAAATTTTAGCCCACTGGGATGGTACCGCCGTACTGGAATTAGTGTAGCCGCTTAGCAGCTTCGACTGTGCTCTCCTCTAGTCCAGTATAGCCAGCAGTCTAAGAGGAAGTCTCCGGTATGGCATAGCACCTACCATGTCGGGGGTAATGTTTTTTGGTCGGAGGCGAAAGCACATGCTTTGGCCCCTCAACATTTTTAATTAGGTATTCAATATCTTATATCTATTCTGAATTCGACCAGTATGTATTTTTGTTCATTATTTTGTTTGTTCTTATGAACACTTTGTCTCCGGCGGCGGATGAAATGTTCACAGAATATGTGTTACTGTGGCGGATATATTACTAACAATAAATATGTATAAAAAAAAGGAAAAAATTAATGGGTCTCTGATACAAAAAGCGAAACCTGGCGCCGTCAGTGTGGATTGTTGAGCCGACCACGCCCAAAAGCATTCCGTTTCGAACGGATTTGGTTTTGTTTTTGTAATATTGGTACGATTATAGTGCAAACTCAAAAGTAAAACAACAACAAATAACAAAAACCGGTCAATTTCGCAGTGGTCCAACTTGCACTTTTTTCTAATTCCTTGTTTTTTTTTTTATGGAAACTGACACGGTTGGCTACATCAACTACAACGTCCGTGATCTTTCTAAATCCTTGTTTCTATATAATTCCTTGTTTCTTTCTAATTCCTTGTTTCTTTCTAATTCCTTGTTTCTTCTAATTCCTTGTTGCTTTCTAATTCCTTGTTTCTTTCTAATTCCTTGTTTCTTTCTAGTCCCTTCTTTCTTTCGAATTCCCTTTTATTATAATTTTCTCACGGTTTCATGTAAGTAAATACTTTTAAAGGGTTTTAATTCGACTTTTTGCCGCATTAACCCTTGTGCTTTTTCCGAATCTATTATTCTATATTAGCAGTGTATAAAATGAGTACCTATTTGATTTACAGCAAACTAAAACTAAGTACTAATTCCTAAACAACAGATACAAATGATAAATCCCAAGAGTTTTCACATGCAGTGAAAACTCTTGGGACACAGGAGGGCTCTCCTTTCTCGAAACCAGACAAACAACCAATAAATTCACCTACATACAAACTTCATGCTGAAACTTCGCAGGTCTGAAAGCACGTGAAATTTCCTTGATAAATGTGGCCCACGTGTTCCTCTTGTCTGAATATTTGCATAAACGTTCCAGTAACGAGCGTGTGCGGAACTAATTTTCATTTTATGTTTAGTTACCTGCTTCTGGGGAAGATTTAGATTTAAAGTTTGTGAAGGGGGTTTAGTACAAGAATGTATTAAAAGAAAGAAAAAAAAATACGATTTTATTATGGGGTAAGTATCTATAAATTTAGCTGTCGCCATTTAAATGTTTTGAATATTTCATAATTTAACAGTGTTATTTGTTACGACATACGTAATACAAATACACATTTTGGTAATAGAATGCTCCGTATAAATAAAAAAAAAACTACCTAGTATCTAGTAATATCTTGCGGGAGGTCCGAAGTTCAAATACAATCGACTTCTACCAATGAGTTTTTTTCTGATTTGAACAAATTTACGTGCATACTTCACGCACTGCTACATGGTTCGGATTCCATGTAAAAATGTAGGTCCACCGGTTTGACTGCAGTAAATTGCCTAAGGCAATAAGCCGTCCCTTCCCGCGCATTAAGTGGCATAAAGTGTAATATTATTGTTTAGTATTCAAAATTGTTTCCACACGTCAGCTTGTCAAAATTTTTTTTAATGATTTTGTTTAATAAAACTTGAGTTTCCACCGTCAGTAGGGTTAAACAATCAATCCTTACACACACACACACGCATATTGTCGAAGTTTGAAGTGTCCTTCATACTAGTACTTCTTAATTTGTACTTACGTACACTTGAATTCGTCATGTTTATAAATTTAACATTATAAAGCAGGAAAATATGCTAGGAGTCTAACAATGACACGGGTCAAATTTTCTAAATCGTCTGAACAATACCTACAAAATAAAATGTAAATTAAATTGACCTAGAACAGTAACCACAGGCAGTACAGTCAGCTCCGAAAGGGAACAAAAACTCTAGAAATTTGTCTCTCGCGTGCTCGCTCGCTTGTCTTACTTCGTTCTAGCTATCGCGAGATAGGACGCTGCTCTGCGGAACTAGCATCCCTTATTCCCTGCCACCCGTCCTATCTCCGCATGACTCGTCGCAGAGAGACTCAGCACCCTTTTGTTGTTGACATCGGGCTTTTGAGAACCCATCGGTTCTCTAAATCGTTTCTTTGTCGCACCGCTAGTGTGTGGAACTATCTTCCGGCGAGTGTATTTCCTGAATCCTTTAACCTGGGTGTCTTCAAGCGTCGTATTAACGGGCTAGACAGCCTAGCAACAGTCCGCAAATCTGCTGGCATGGCACCTAACTGAGCGTGGTTTCGCGAGTCGACTGCACCATGCATTGGTCTCTCGGCACAGCCACCCATGTTGGTTTACATAAAAAAATAGGAAACAAGAGTCCTTATTCAAGATGTTTGCAGTCCCGGGTAGTACCTTGTCACACTCACTCGCTCACATACTGTTCTCTACCTATATACTACTTAGTGTGACAAGGTATCATTCGGACTTGTAATTTTTTTATCTATCGCGCACTAAATGTTTTATGGATCTTTACATGGTTGGCTATATCACACCTGTGATATCGGCTCGTAGCACCTTGGCGAACTAGGCGCCATGTCAGCACTTGGTTGTGTCGGCTACACAGTCGAAAGTCGGGATTATGTCAAGGCACTAAGCGCGTATCTGCACTTTTTTTCCAACTGTACTGTCACCGCAGACCACAACAACGCAACGCGTCATGTGTTGGTCTACGTGAGACTTATCCTGCCTGACGTAAATGCTACGTCCCTAAGACTCGTATCTACGCACCAACTCTAATTAATTAATTCGTGATATGTATTTGTGTTTAATTTATTTATTTATTTTAAGGAAACACACAGTTATAAATATCTTAAATCACATAATCAAACCTTCCGTCTTAACTTATTAGGTGGTAGTGTTCAACCTGTCCGGGTTGGTACCACCCCACTGAATGAAACGTCGGTTGAAACGGCTATGTAAATAGTTCGTGTTTTCCGTTCAGCTCAGTGTAGCCGACATGAAATGAAGGGAAGCACTGACATGGCACCTGTTCACACGGTGTTATGGGCTGACATCACGGATGTTGCAGGTGATGTAGCCAAGAAGTGAGATTTCAGGGATATAGTATTTCACTGTTTTTTTTAATTGAAAGCGCGACATATGGCGCCAAGCCACCCATAAGGTGTCTAACGACGCCCATGGACATTCGGTCGTATGCGGGGGTTGCGAATGCCATGCCGGCCTGACAGGTACCCATTCACGACCCTCTTGAAGGACCCGAGACTGTACTTGGGGGGAAATACATGGGCAGGGAGAGCGTTCTAGAGTTTACTCTGTCTCTATCTCTACTTCTAAACTATCGGCCCATAGAAAGTCTGCAGTTTGCGAGGGCCCTAAAAGGGAACGTCTGTCTGTATGTATGTATGAAGTTTCCGAGAAACCAAGCTATGGAAGGATGTATAATATATATTGGCTATAGGTATCTAATATCTATATGTATGTACAATTAGTTCATATAAGTTTCGTACCGTTTTGTACCGTGTGGGGCCGGTACTTTAAAAGAATAGCCCCACTGCATCTCACCCCGTGTATGTCGTAAAAGGCGACTAAGGGATATGACTCCCTTCTTATATTACTAGGTGGTAGGGTTTAACCCGCACGGGTTGGTACCACCACCGCACTGAATGAAAGGTCGGTCGAAACGGCTATGTAAATAGTTTGTGTTTTCCATCCAGTTCAGTGTAGGCGGCACGACCGAAGGGAATCACTGACGTGGCACCAAGTTCATCCGGTGTTATGGGCTGACATCACGGATGTTGTAGGTTATGTAGGCAACCGTGTCAGTATCCATAAAAAAAAAAAAAGTTATGTATTTATATTTCATACTATTGGTTGTTCCTTGTCCTTTCTTTAATGCTTGTATTCTCCGCCCTTACACGTTTTCCAAAGGTTACACCCCAAAGGTTAGTTTGTAAAGAATTCCACAAGGCATTAAACTCGCCTTTCTTTTACATACTGGTGGACAGTAAAGTATATTTTAATTTTCATTTCATATTTTATGCAGTCTCAACTTTTCCGATTCCAAGAACGAAAACCTCACTATACTCATTGTTAGTAAAAACCGTTTATTACTAGGTGCATGTGTACACAGAACACAAGGGATGTTATTTAGGTAGCGTCACCGCCAGCTGGCGCCACTGTCGACATGTTTATTGGAGAGTTCCGATTTATCGCCTCCGGGGATTCCCCTCCCGGTAGGGATGCGCATTTTCGATGTTTACACCCGCGAGTTTGATAGAAAACGGTATTTGCATATTTAAGAATTTCTAGCATTTCGTTCCAAAATCTGCAAAATTTCCAAAGAGTTTGTATTACGTCGCTGCGCAGCGACGTAATACAAACTCTTTGAAAATTTCAAAATCCACAGAATGAACTGAAGAAGCAATAGCCGCTGCTTGAACATAATATACTCCTACTTACAAGAGAATGTTCATAATTTTTAGGGTCCCGTCGCAAAATGCGAAAAAAGGGACCCTTATGGGACCGCTCTGGTGTCTGTCTGTCTGTCGGTCACACGCAGATATCTCCGGACCTACTGAACCGATTTCGATGAAACTAGCGCCAAATTACGAATATTTTTGGTTTAGATATTAGATATTTTATATATATATATATTATATATATTTTATTGTCTAGATATTTTATATATAAATTTTTGTGCATTGTTTTGAAACGCGTACGAGCTAAGACGCAGGCAAAAGCTAGTACCAAATATATTATTTTAATTTGCTAAATATAATTTGGATTCTGTAAGTGAACTGTGAATTTGTCCACGCTAAGTAATATAACTTATCGAAAGTGATATCGGCTGGTCGGAGCGTGTGCTTTGCCCCTCCGAAACATAGAGGGTTCCGTAACCATTTCGTTCTTGCACGCATAGCAATATCACGCAGTCATCACACGGTCGCACCGCGCCGTGTCTCACTCGCGCGCGGCGCGAAAAGATTTCAATCGATAGATAGAGCTAAGTGCTCAAGAGTTCGTCACCGATTAGACATAACGGTGTGTGTGTGTGGCTTCATTAGGTTTTTTTTATGGAAATGACACGGTTTGCTACATTACCTACAACATCCGTAATGGGCTATGTAAACGGCTATGTAAATAGTTTGTGTTTTCCGTCCAGTTCAGTGTAGCCGGCACGACTGAAGGGAAGCACTGACGTGGCACCAAGTTCACCTGGTGTTATGGGCTGACATCACGGATGTTGTAGGTGATGTAGCCAACCGTGTCAGTTTCAATAAAAAAAAAAAAATAATTATCCGTGATGTCAGCCCATAACACCGGGTGAACTTGGTGCCATGTCAGTGCTTCCCTTCATTTCGCGTACTTACAGTAGTCATAAAGAATCGCGTCAAAAGCTGCCTCATGTTGACAAAACGCTAACGCTCTGCACTCGCGCATCGGCGCGTTCCATGAAACGACATCTCAACACGCGCGTGGCGCTGCGACTGATGCGATTGCGAAGTAACCGCATGCGGCCCTTTCATTGGTGACATCGTCTGTAGTGCGCCATGTTAGACTATGCCTATCTATCGATTTAAATCTTTGACTAGAATGCCATTTTTTCGTTAACCGTTTACGATATAATACTGTCGTAAGCACTAAATGGACTACCACTTTAAGATTTTTTTAGATTTATTTAGCTTTACTTGAGTGTGATAGACGGACGGACTGAGAGACAGTGGACACCTGATCGTTTTTATAAGGGCCCCTGCCAGCGTCGCTGGCTACGGAACCCTAAAAATGGCCGTATTTTGTAAACACTAAACTGCAAGATGTTCCCGAACACAACATGGCAGCACGTGATTAATCGCCTGCTCTACTAGATCACAACTTTTCTGACGGCGTAATAATTCGTAGAGTTTGATCAGTAAATCAAGATGGTTTCAGCGAAATTGCAAAAAATGTGTTTATGTCTGTATATTGTAATTGATAATATTGTTAATAAGTATTAAAACATAACTTCCTGTCTTTTTATAGTGGCTTGGTGTCAATAATTAAATTAAGTTATAGATTTTTATGCGATATGACTCTATTGCACTAATAAAACACCTTACTTACCCTTTACAGAGTGATTTTTGGCAATGCCGTCCCTTTCAGAGTGTTAATGTGTATCAAAAACTAATTCGATTCCAAAAAAGAACGGTGGGGAAATGGGGGAAAAAAATTTAGTTATCCATACATGTTCGAAAATACCTAACCTCTAAATGTATCGAGAACGCAATTTTTTTTTTTATTTCCCCACTGTTCTTTTTTTGGAATATACTTTAGTTTTTGATACAAACTAACCCCCTGGGACGGCATGGTCAAAAATAATTCTGTATATCACTCTGTATATGCATATTTTTGACTATGTTATGTAATTCCATAAAATTCAGCACTAAAGTGAATGGTCTCGGAGTTATTGCGAAGATTGGCCTTAGAAAAGTAACTGTTTTCACTTTTGCAACTTGTCATATGACACTGCAATTTTCTTTGGAGCGTCGTAGTCAAACGTAGTATTGTCTGCGTCTGTTCATGTTTTATTCATTTGATTCCGTCACGATCTTTACCACAAAATGCTTATTTACAAATTGATACTTTCTTTCTCAATAAAACTAAAATCTATTCACGCATTTTTCCCAGTTTCCTTAGTTAACTTCCAGTGAATAGTTGTGTTTATAGGAAAATTGTGACTCAGTGAAGAACATTTTTATTTCAACATGGCATCTCGTCAAATAGCCAAGCGTTGTTCCAATGGAAAAACATATTTAAAGAGATCTTTTGAATATTATAAGGTAAACCAAACACTCAAATTTGTAAATATATTTTTTTTTAAGAACGTATTTTCATTAATTTTTGTCTACTATAATTTTCATATTCATTCTTTCATACAGTTTCATTCTTTTGAATAATATTTCGACACCATACAACCAAAACCCAATAACTTGGCTTTTTAGCGAAACTGAGTTAAATATACAGAAATGATTATTTTGAAACGTTCTTTCGACAGATAAAACCCAATTTCTTCTATCACGCGTAATTACAGAGATATGGGTTACCATAATCCAATAAACCCACAAAATGACACGTATTATTCAATCAAAAACCAATAACCTTAACTGAATGTATGATTTACACAGGCTGTACAGCGAAAACCCAATAAATAAGAAATGTTGGATTTTTGTTGTTAATATCAGCTGTCTGTAAATCAAAATGTTATTCTGCTAAAACCAAATAAGATTGATAATGCGATTTTGGTTATATTTTTAGGCTGTTTTCTTTTTTATTTATCTACAACAAAAATCAAATAAGTACAGTCATAGGATTTTCGCTATACTTATGACGGCTGTTAGTTGATTTTTTTCTACCAATAAAATCAAATAAATACTATTATAGATTTTTTGCTGTAGTCTTAGAAACCCACTCAATTCATTTAGCTATCACGAAAATCAAATTAAAAAAAAAAAACTAAATTGAAACGGCCTTTTTTCAATTTAATTATTCGTAATCGTATTCCATATTTATTTCAAATTTTTAGCATATTTTTGCAAATAAAATGGTCTGGAATATATACAAAGATTGCATTTTTGTTGTTAATATCAGCCGTCTGTACATCAAAATGTTATTCTGCTAAAACCAAATAAAATTGATAATGCGATTTTTGCAATATTTTTAGGCTCTTGTTTTTAATTTATAAGGTAAAGCATTTGTAAAGCAAAAATAAAATAAATAGTGTCATACGATTTTCGCTGTACTTATGACGGTTGTTCGTTGAATTTTTCTAACAATAAAACGAAATAAATACTATCATAGAATTTTTGCTGTAGTCTTAGAAACCCACTTAATTAATTTATCTATCACGAAAATCAAATATTCTCAATCCAGCATCAGGACAAATTATAGGCGTATTTTGGAAATGGATGCAATAGCTCTTTCTTTGTTCCAAAGAAATATCAATGTTCAAAGTGTACATTTTATCTAAATGACCAAGGAGACCAAAAGCTGTTGTTATAATCGAGTCATTCAGAACACTTAAAACGGGTCAAAGAATTCCTTGCAGCAAAGAACACGGATAAAGAAAAAAGCAACAGAGAACAATCCTTTCTATCCGTCACATTTGATCTGCAATCTGTCCTGCTGATTCCATGCAGCGAAGCTAGTCCACTGTATTACAGTCGGAAATTAAATGCTTATAATCTTACAGTGTATGAAGCATACCTCCCAAACAATGCATTTTGTTTCTCTTGGAGAGATAAATGGGAAGAAAGGAAGCTCGGAAATCGGCAGTTGTATCCTGTTTTACTTATAAAACTGCATAGGAAAAAATACAGTTTTCCGATACTGGCTGGCTATTTTCCGATTAGCCCGGAACAAATGCATCTATGGAAGAAAAAAATGAGAAAGTAAAGAAAGATGCATACAACGTCAAAGAGTTCAAGTATTGGTACTTTTATGATCTGAAAAATATGGCAAGCAATACTATAAACAACAAAAATATTGATATTGAAGGTGAACGTGTCATGTGGATGAAAATAAAAAATATCTAATTCGTAAAAGGTGCAATAGATCAAATACAACCATAACGATGAATATAAGAGCATAACTTTCAAAATAAGCCAAAAACGTCAAAGGCAATCAGAACAACAAGGAAAGTTCCAACGGGAAGCCCCAGCACATCAAGTCAGAGCTCCAGTAATCCATTAGTACTTCCAGAATTAATTTTTTTTTAAAACCCTGACCCTTAAATAGTCAAAAATAATTTCCGTTTACTTACTTAAAGGAGTCGGGGGACCGGCCAGTAAGTAAACGAAAATTATTTCTGATTTTTTAAGGGTCGGGGGCTTTTATCTTTGTAATTTAACGTTTATTTCAAGCTTTTAAAAAAACCGTATCCAACTCGGTCCACTTTTTAAGATAATACATTTTTTGTTTACTTAATTACTTGATTAATTGATGATTGACACCCTCACACACGCACACGTTAAACTTATAACAACCCTCTTTTTCGTCGGGGGTATAATGAAAAAAAAAAGGATCTGATAAAACTTTGCAAGAGCGGTATCACACCTTGTGAATTTCATGGATGGTACGAGTACCTGCCAAAATCTAAAGATGCTATTGATGGTGCACCTGAACCTGCGTTAGGCGAATCGAGTGATGATGACTCTGACTAATAAATAAATTTGGATAAAATGTATGAATACCAATAAATGTGGACCTCTTATTTCTTTCGTTCAGCATTTCGTTATAAATTATAGATGTCGAGTTTCGACCGTAGTATAAATATATGTAAAGTAACTGTTTCATTGCATTCAAATTATGGCAAAATAAGAGTAATCTTAATTTTTCTTTAAAGTTACCATACAACTTAATGTATTTGAAACTAAAAGTACTTCAGCGAAAACCCAATAAGTGTGATTTTTCGCCTACCCCGGTACCATTTTTATTTTTTTACTTGCTTCTGTTTCACAATTTTCTTGAATTTTTCCAGTGGGCATGTAGAATATGAATGGGTTAAACATAATAAAATAGTTTAAACACATTATATTATTTTATTCATGGTCTTCTGGGTGTCTAAACTTTCAAATTGAAATATCTCGAAACTAGGTTTTCCTAAGTTATTGGGTTTTGGTTGTATGGTGTCGATTTATTGTATTTAAATTTCGGAATCAGTTGTCGTTGATGCAGCGCCATCTATACAACGACAGCATAACTGACATTAATACGGAATTTGTTCTGATAGAAGTTGCTGTACCGTCCGCTAGATGGCAGTCAAAATAGTCTAACGGCGGCACGGCACCGCGGCGGTTATGTAAGTTTTCGCCTTGCTCGCTAGATGGCGGAAACCGGGTTCTTTCTATTTTCAGAGTTTTTATAGTCGCTACAGAGATGGCGGTACTAGTATCGTTTATGCATTTGGTATTGTCAGAACAACGGAACGAACAGGTTACTCACGCTCACAGCGGGAAGTCTACAGCCGAAGAAAGTTATGCATTTATTATTTTATACGCGTCGTCTGGCGCTCTTTCCGCGAAGGTGTGAAGTGTGAAAATCGTTGGTTTCGTGTGCGTCGCTTTATAGCGGTCCAAATGCCTCCTCTTTTTTGTCTGGAGTCGTGGGAACCGAAAACTGAGAGAATATTGGTGGACAGGTAGGATAATAAAACGTAGGATTACGAGCCGCTGTAAAATCCTGCGCCGACAGAGACTTCTTTTATTAGCGTTCATATTCTATTCTAATGGACGCCAGGGTTGCGCCACAGGCCTAAAGGTTTTTTTTTCTTGAGAAGGTGCCTCACGACGACGTGATTTAAATATTTTGATACAATAAATAATGCACGAGTTTTAATTTAACATCCTTATTTATTCCGGCTAGCTGGACAGTCGACCTAAAAAAGGAAGACCGCGTGTAGTGGCTTGGGAGAGGCCTATGTCCAGCAGTCGACCGATACGGACTAATGAAGATTATGATGATGATTTATTCTAAGCAACGCTGAATGTATTTGTTTGTAAATATAAATTAAATACCATCCCATAGATTGGTCTGGACCCTGGACTGCGCTGCGCTGCAAGAAAACACTTTTCATAAATAGAACATTCGTTTTAAAGTATACATTTCATATAATTTATTTAACCAGAATCCCGGCAAAGGAACTGAGTTTTCTCAAACTCAATAGTTTGTCATCTTCTCTGCAAAAGCAATTTTGAATATGTGCAATTTGTTAAGAAAACTCAAAATTACTATAGAAACGAGTTCAACGCAGTCCACGAAGAAACTTTTTGCCCAACTACCTACATAGGACTAATCTATTCTGTGACATAGGTACCGAACTTTTAATAAATATGTTTTAAGCAGTATGACACCAAATTTTACTTCATCATTTATTCCACAAACAATTATAAAATATACATGTGTTTGTATGCACCGAAAATTTATTAAAATTAAACTAATTTTAAAATAACAGTAAACAAAGTTTGACTCTGATTTACTTACTTAATGTTTCTGGATTTTAAAGCATTGAGCTTTGTTGGAATTGAGCGAAGGTATAAAGTGGAAACCATGATTATATTGATTTTGTAGTTACCTAAAACCTGCATAGTAATAAACTGTAGATCCCTCCCCTCCCTTAGCTTACTGTATGGTGGTAGGGTTTAACCCGAGCGGTTTGGTACCAACCACCTCACTGAATAAAAAGTCGGTCCATGCGGTCCGTCCAGGTTCAGTGTAGCCGCCACGACTAAAGGGAAGCACTGACATTACATTCATTATATTACACTATAGGCACAGATTACTAAATAGTTACTTCCTATAGGTGTTATAGAGTGATATTACGGGTGTTTCGGTGACGTAGCCTACCGTGGCAACTTCCATAAAATATAATAAATATATGTTATTATTGTTAGTGCAATATAACAAATTAATTTAATAATATTAATTACCTTTATAAAAAAAATTTAATATAAAATTATTTAATTTTAATCTTAAGTAATACACTATAAAAGTAGTGTAAGTATTTTGAACCCTGTGTATAAAAATACCACCTCTAACCTGGGGATCTTCGCAAAGACGCGCCAAGTACAGTCTCGTGTCCTTCAAGTGGGGCGTGCATGGGCACCTGTCAGGCCGGCGTTGCATTCGCAACTCCCGCATACGACCGAATGCCCATGGGCGTCGTTAGACACCTTATGGGTGGTTCGGCGACATATGTCGCGCTGTCGATAAAAATAAATAAATTAATTAATTAACTATATGACCTTTTTGTCCGCCTTATAGCTGGCCTGGCGCTTTTCTGAGCGTGGTTTCGCGAAGAGTGGTGTTACTGGCTGTGTATGATCTTTCATTTAACTTTTGGGTACAGCCACCCGTGCCTGCTGCTTATATAAAAGGAATACGATATGGTATTCGCCGGGGAGCCCATTCAACACCTTTGCTTAGAACACTATATTTTTCAGAATATCGGATGATGCATTTCAATGAAAAATTGGTTTTAATTTGTACCGTGTGGGTTTAGTACTTAAAAAGAATAGCCCCACTGCATCTCTCCCCGTCGCATGTCGTAAAAGTCGACTAAGGGATAAGGAAACTCGTCAGCCTCGGTAGCTCAGTGGTGCGGTCAGTCGACTGTTGTTAAGCAACGCTGAGCGCGGTCAGTACTAGGATAGGTGACCGCTCGTCCGTTGGAGGCTGACCGTAGTTAGGATTCCACGTAAAACTATAGGTCCTTTCCCTTCTTACCTTACTAGGTGGTAGGGTTCAACCCGCCCGGGTTGATACCACGGCACTGAGCGAAACGTCGGTCGAAACGGCTATGTAAATAGTTCGTGCTTTCCGTCCAGTTCAGTGTAGCCGGCGCGAAATGAAGGGAAGCACTGACATGGCACCTAGTTCACCCGGTGTTATGGGCTGGCATACGGATGTTGCAGGTGATGTAGCCAACCGTGTCAGTTTCCATAAAAATAAAAAAATAAAAAGCGGCGAGCCCTCTAAGTACTCGTGAAACTATGAAGCCATTCAAAGTTTTATCTAAATAGCCTGCCGAAGGTCCCGTTACTTCTAGATTAAGCGCGCAGTACCTCTCGTGTCTCGTTATCTATAGCCCGTCTTTACCTGTTATCTATGGTCTTTTGTTTGGTATTCTCACGGCGAAACACTTCTTCAATCTACCTGCCGAACTATTGTTTAATCGTTGCTGCTTTGTTAGTCGCCTTTTAAACACAAATTTGTGGCGAAGCTTTTTGGGGGGATTTTGACGCCATTGACAAATTGTTTCGCCTATGAGTGAGGAATGGCGTTATTGCGAGGGATGGCGTTTATTGCATCTTTCCCACGGTCTTGACCAGGGATGGGCAAACTACGGCCCGCGGGGCATATCCGGCCCGCGAACGATTGCAATCCGGCCCGCGACCATCAACAATAATAATAACATAACTGACGGAAACATTTGGCAAACATTAAATAGTGTACTTGGTTACATAAATTAATAAATATTTATTCCTATTTTATGGATTACATGCAATAAATATACATTGTCCCATTACATAGTGTACCAGCTACACTGTACCTGATTCGAATATCTCTAAATAGATAGTTCATACAATTTATTTTTTTATAAATAAAAGAACTTGTTGAAATGTTGTTGAAACCTACGAGTCAATAAATAACTTGATTTTGGAAAATATAAATATTTTTATTTTAGGCAAGAATTATATTATAGCCAAAAATTCAAAACACTGGCTCCCCATAGATTCTGTTTGTAAATATTGGCCCGCGTAGGAAAAAGTTTGCCCATCCCTGGTCTTGACGAAGTGCAATTTAATATTTAGGAGCTTAACTGCATTTACTTCGTCGGTGCACCTGTATTCAGGATGAAAAGGTCGGTTGTGTTTTTGTAAAGATCTTTAGAAAGTTGTAAATGAGATAATGGTGTGCGACTTGGGGGACCAGAAGTGATTCAGATATCTCAATAAGAGGGAGCTCAAAATGTTTGGAAATGTCACCTCATCGTACATACGAGAATATACCTTATATATACAGGATCAGGATAGGCTTGAGAAACTTCAGGAATAGAAAGTACTCATAATTAGAAGAAAAAAATCCTAATCAGTCAAATCGAAATTCCGTACTTTTTTTTCATAAAAAAATTGGAAATTGTTATAAAAACTCGATGGACAGTGAGTATGGGTAGGTGCTGTCTAGGCAATGACCTAGTCTAGTCCCCTTTTTCTTTTGATGTCATTTAAAATGTAAGTGTTTGGAATTTACCTACATACATGCAGTTCAATTCTACTATTTAAAATTGCAATTTAGTCATTTTATTTTTATTTAATAAAGGCGGAAGTTAACCGTCCACCAAATCTCGATGAAACGATTTTCACCAAAAAGTACTATAAAATTACCGAATCTGGGAAAAAGTTTTAGAGCTTTTCGTCTTCAAATATGGAGCCCTTTCGAACCCTGAAGCAGGCCTCACGCACTCTATGTACTTGCGCGCGCTAACTACCTACCGCTCGACGGGCCGCCGGCGGTCTTTTTCAGTAGAAATTCGTCTGCCGCGCGAAGTATACATAGACGCTCGCCCACGCAAGTGCGCGCAGCTGCAAAGCAATAACCACTTTACACTCGATCGTTAAGGTACATTTTCGCACGCAGCGATTGGCGTTGTGAAAGAGTAGGCTATTAAAGCCCGAAGGTAGGAACATTTTCTATGGAGTGATTCATCTGTTACGAAGTAACTATTAAGTAATCTGTGCCTGAAGTTACGAAACCCTAGCCTGAAACACCCTGTATATAAATTTTATATAAATACAATACATATAATATAGCGTCACGCCTGTTTCCCAGTGGGGTAGGTTACCGAAGAGCATGCATGAAGAATTTGTCAACCTCGATAGCTCAGTGCACCACTGAGCTATGTCAGTCGACTGTCGCAACGCTGGGCCGGTCAGTACTTGGATGGGTGACCGCTCGACCGTTGGAGGCTGACCGTGGTTCGGATTCCACGTAAAACTGTAGGTCCCTTCCATTCTTACATTACTAGGTGGTAGCGTTCAACCCGCCCGGGTTGGTACCGCCGCACTGAGCGAAACGTCGGTCGAAACGGCTATGTAAATAGTTTGTGTTTTCCGTCCAGTTCAGTGTAGCCGGCACACCGAAGGGAAGCACTGACATGGAACCTAGTTCACCCGGTGTTATGGGCTGACATCGCGGATATTGTAGGTGATGTAGCCAACCGTGTCAGTTTCCATAAAAAAAATGGATCTTTAAAAGGCGTGTTAATAAAATAGACGACCAATTTTTTTTCCGCCTTATAGCTGGCATGGCACCTCTCTGAGTGTGGTTTCAGTGAGTAGTGGTGTTATTGGCTGTGTCTGATCTTCCATTGAACTTTTGGGGAAAGCAAACCCCGTGCCAGCGTTTAAAAAAATTTACAAAACAAAATTAAAACTTAAAAAAAGTTCATTCAAAAAGTTCCTTTTGGAATTTACTGATAAGCTAAGCACCGTGTACAAAGTACTTATACATGTAGATATATACATACTTACATAACTTATTTGAATACCTATACCTATGTTCGTAACGATATTTACGTAACTTATACGATAGACCTTGTTCCTAGAAAAAAAAATCTCCCGCCAGGTTCGAACCTGATTCTTTCAGAGAGGAAGTTCCCCGATCGAAACACATCAAAGCGTCATAACATAAAACAGATTTACCTACACGCTCAACGAATTAGAATTTACAGAACGGGTATCAATGCGTCAAGTAGGTAAAATAAATTTTAAATAAATATTTTACCTGACTAACGAAAAACTAAGGAAATAACAATAAATAAAGTTGAACTCAACGATGGAGCTATTAACACACATTCATACATACATACATACATTGGTACATGCACTGCCAAAATCATAACCATAGTAGTTTTGGCTTCGCCTTAGTCCGGTAAATGAATATAAATCATGTATAGAGACGAATTTATAAATATAAATACGTATAATCTCTACCTGTGTCACACTTATCAACACGCGTGTTACGAGGTGTCACTAGTTGTGTGCGTTTGTGGAATATGATGGGGACGACAATCCTGAGTCCTGCCTGTTGCCCGCCCTCTGATTCAAAATTGTGTGCGCTTGATGGAATTGTGTGCAATGTATAAACGCAACAGCAGCAGTTCTATTGTTTTGAACTGTCGGCGACGTGGGAACAGAATTAGCATGAATGAATCGCTCATTCAGTGCGCAGTTCCATTGAAATCTGATGCAAAATTGTGTGCGCTTGATGGAATTGTGTGCAGTGTATAAACGCGACAGCAGCAGTTCTACCGTTTTGAATTGCCGGAGACGTGAGAACAGAAATAGCATGAATGACTCTCTCATTCAGTGCGCAGTTCCATTGAAATCTGATGCAAAATTGTGTGCGCTTGATGGAATTGTGTGCAATGTGTACAAGCGACAGCAGCAGTTGTACCGTTTTGAATTGCCGGGCGACGTGAGAACAGAAATAGCATGAATGAATATCTCATTCAGTGCGCAGTTCCCTTGAAATCTCATGCAAAATTGTGTGCGCTTGATGGAATTGTGTGCAATGTATAAACGCGATAGCAGCAGTTCTACCGTTTTAAATTGTCGGCGACGTGAGAACAGAAATAGCATGAATGAATCTCTCATTCAGTGCGCAGTTCCCTTGAAATCTCATGCAAAATTGTGTGCGCTTGATGGGAATTGTGTGCAATGTATAAACACGACCGCAGCAGTTCTACCGTTTTGAATTGCCGGAGACGTGAGAACAGAAATAGCATGAATGAATCTCTCATTCAGTGCGCAGTTCCATTGAAAGGGAACGTTCAAAGCGGGCTCATGTCCTTCGGCTGTTTACGCTCCTTTTACGGACGCGGCCGTAAATGCATTGTGATGCGCAGGCGCACACCTCTGGGCGTTGGAAAACAAAGGTGGACCGAAATACGCTCACGCGGCCAGTCACTGGCCATTGATAAGACATTGACGCTATGCGCAGGTCGGTGACGCGCCTATGAATGGATATAGTTTTTGCTCACTACTCAACCCTTTGCTTGATGGTACATAAAGGGGGATAGGATAGCCACCTCTCACCTTGGCGCGGTCCTTCCACCGAGTCATGCAGCAGGTTAGGCTTCGTGCCTTACTTGCTTCTTGATAGTTATCTTGTCCTAATACTTTGCTAAACGTGGTGGTCGGTGGTGTGCTGTTATATAGGAGTACTTGAAGCACAACGCCGATTACTCTTCTTACCCCGATTGTCGGGATACAGCGTGTGGTATGCAAAACGATGCACTTATAATAAACTCTGTATAAAGTACACATAAAAGTGTGCAACGGTTTAAAATTTCCGTTCTCGGAGCCGAAATTTCACATTTTAATCTCCACGAGCTGTTCTTTTAAGGCGCTTAGTAACGCCACATGTGGATTTTCGAAGAAGTAGCCCGTGATAACTAGAGTTTTTAGCCTTTAGATTGATCTAAAGGCTAGAAACTACTGCGAAATATAGAATAATTCTTTGTCTAACGATCTTACGTTTTTGGTTGTAAAATTTTATCATTTTCTATACAAACTATACGGGAACCAAATGTCGATTTTTTCTTCCTCATGAACTTTGAAGACTTGATCTCGGAAACTAAAGAGAATTTGAATGGAGTTTTTATAGCAAAATGACGCCATTTGTTATATCTATGACGGAGGTTACACGCTCAGTCTGGCATCAGTTCAGTCCGTGACCTTGATCACGACCAGATTGACGCCAGACTGACGCCAGACGTAAAATGCATTCACACTATCAGTCTGCCGTCAGTCAACCCTGGCTAGACTGACGAAAATTATCACAAAATATTTAAAAATCCATCAGTCTGGTCCATTAGTCCATCGGTCAATAGATTAAACGGTCAGTCTGGCGTCAGTTTAACCAGACTTATTTACCAAACTGAGCGTGTAACCTCCGTCTATCGATCACACGCTTTTCAAAATTCTGATGCGAAGGATCGAAATTTATGAAGAAACCCCTTATGAAAATTGTTAAACCCCTTATTTTACTAGGCGCCTTAATAAGGCATGCTCTCTGCCTTACAAATGAGAACGAAATTCTCAAACCAAAAATGCCTGCATGCGATCTTTGTAAAAACTCGTATTCAAATCGCGCGTCGCTGTAGTTCCGAAGACCGCCTTTGCCGCGGTGCTGGGGTCGTTTTTAGGGTTCCGTACGGGAACCCATAACTAAGTGTGCGCCGCCGTCTGCCCGTCCGCCCGTCATACCTTTAATTGCTTGTATTTCTTGAACCGCAATAGTTAGATGGATGAAATTTTCAGAAAATATGTGTTTTTATGGCGGATATCCCAATAAATAATAAAAAAAATTATAAACAAAAAGTAAAAATTGAGCTATTTCTCCATACACGAATCGTGTTTTTTTCTTCAACGTTATATTGTTATTGCTCTTTCGTAAAAACAGTAGGTAAGTAATATAAACAAGCGTCAAACTTCGTGTAATAAAATCCGCCCAATTACGTGGTGTTACGGAACCCTCGGAGCGCCAGCCCGACTCGCACTTGGCCGGTTTTATTTTTCTTTTTTCTCCCCTCCTCACCCCTCTTCGGCCCTCCTGTGGGACGCGAGGCCGATGGTTAGGCGCACCTGCCGTCGTGTTTGTGGATGATGGAATAGATTTTAGTCTTGTTTGCTATAAGTAACTGATATAATCGAAAGGAGGACCGTTTAAGCGTAGGTAGTATACTCTCTCTTCCCTTTTTCCACCTCCCTTTTCCCACCTCCCTTTTCCCACGTCACTTTTCCCACTTCGTTTTTCCTCTGGGAATGAAGCAGCGCGACGTAAAATATCACATGACGTCATACACTAGAAACAGAGAACTTTAAGACTTAGGATGTTCGTTTAAGTTTTCTTGTTAACTACTGTAAACTTTTCCGTTCAGTAGATTCGGAGAAAATAAGCTGTGCTGAAAGAAGGACAGACAGGCAGACACAAATGCGATCCTATAAAGGATCCGTTTTTTTTTCTCTTTTGAGGTTAGAAACCCTAAAAAACATCACCTGTGGGTACACCATTGGTTATTTTTTATGGAAACTGACACGGTTGGCTACATCACCTACAACATCCGTCATGTCAGCCCATAACACCTTGATGAACTAGGTGCAATATCAGGCTTCCCTTCGGTTATGCCGGCTAAAGTGAAGTGGACAGAAAACACGAACAATTTACAGAGCCGTTTCAACAGACCTTTCATTCAGTGCAGTGGTATCAACCTGGGCGGGTTAAACCCTACCACCTAGTAAGGTAAGAAGGAAAGGGACCTACAGTTTTACGTGCAATCCGAACCACGGCCACCCTCCAACGGTCGAGCGGTCACCCATCCAAGTACTGACTGCGCCCAGGTGTCGCCTGAAGTACGCCTGAATTTTTTTTTCTCTTGAAAGTTTCTTAATCAAATCCAGGACTTTCACATCATCAGTTAGGTTTTACACACTGGACCAACAAAGCGCAAGCATTCAACTGTTTTTATCTCCTAAAAAAATGTGCAACCAATTTGCCCTAATGCGATTTCGTGCTCTACTTGAAACCGATTAACTTCCGATCAATTTTTGACCACAAAGTTGCTCTAACACCCGTCGATACCCTTTCGGCTTTTTAATCGTCCGCCATTTTGGCAAAAACCGCCGATCCGTTTTTTGTAGATCAAACGACTACTAAGTGGACGTTGAATAAGCCTGATAGAATAAATATTATGGTCGTTTTGTAATTTTAATAAACAGGAAAATGATGCTAAGCGAGATTTTGTTTTAGATTTAATTTAATATTCTTGTAGCTACAGACTTAACAGGTGTAAAACTGTAGGTCCCTTCCCTTGCCCCTTACTAGGTGGTAGGCTCAAATTGTACCCGACTGGGTTGGTATCACCGTACTGGATGTAAGATGGCCGCATAGCAGTCTCCGTATGGCACCTACCTTCTCGGAGGTGATATTGGCTGGTCTGAGCATGTGCTTTGGCCCCTCCGACTCAGCCACCCATAACGGATGACATAAAAAAGTTATTTATTGTGCTTTATTATGAAGTCCATGTGGGACCGGTCAGATACCTATTTAAAAAAAAAAATACACTTTATGCCACTTATTGTGGCAAGGGTGGCTTTAGATAATTTCCTCCACTCCAGTTAACCCGTGGGACCTACATTTTTACATGGAATGCAAACCATGCAGCAGTGGCTGAAGGTATGGATGTAAATGTTTTCAAATCAGAAAAAAACTCTTTGGTACATGCCGGTTGGGTTCGAACCTCGGACCTCTCGCAAGAGAAGCCGACGTCCAGACCACTCTGCCGCCCGCCGCTTCCCACTTGATCTCTCCCTGTGCATGCCGTAAAAAGTATAATGGCAAGATGCCGTCCTAAAGGGCGACAGGACAGCGGACAGCCACCTCTCGCTTAGATGTAGCGGCCCTTTCAAAGTCATGCAGTAGGTAAGACGTGTATTCGTGCCTTACTTGCTGCTTGATAATTTACGTTGTCTTAGGCCCACTTGCACCAACACGAGTTTAAAGTTAAGTAGCGAGTTATGGATTTAAACGCGGTTCCCACAGTCAACGGGTGCTAGCTTAACGAGTTAAACTAGTTTATATATTAAATTTGTGTTGGTGCAAGTGGGCCTTAACTTGGCTAAACGTGGAGGTTGGTTTCCTGCTGTTATTTACCTGAGTTCTTGCAGCACAACACCGATTACTCTGCTCACTCCGATAGTCGGGATAAAGCGTGGTGGTATCTAATGTACGTATAAAAGAACTTTACTTGCTCCGTGGTTGTTCGGATTCCATGTAAACATTTACTTTCCTTATATGGGTGGGAATCTATTAATGTTTACATGGAATTCTCACCTCACTAGGAGGTATTGATAGTGTTAATTTTAATTTATATTTGCCATATTAAAATTATCTCAAACTACAATTAAAATCTAAAACAAAAAGCCCTACCAGGAAGTATTAAAAGTAAAATAATAATATTATAAATAAATAAATATAGAAAGAGAAGAATGTAAGGTAAGAATTATGAGAAAAAAAGAAGAAAACAGGATTTCTTAAAAAAAATAATTCAGGAATCATAATGAAAAGTTTTAATAAATAAATACATATATAAATAGAAAATTCACTTTGCTAATCGTGGTGGTCGGTGTTGTACTGTAATTTACCCGAGGTCTTGCAGCTTCACATCATTTATTTATTTTTTAAGATCGTTTCATATTTAGTTTAGTTTTAATGATTTTTTTTTTATGGAACCTGACACGGTTGGCTACATCACCTACAACGTCCGTGATGTCAGCCCATAACACCGGGTGAACTAGGTGCCATGTCAGTGCTTCCCCCTTTGATCGTGCCGGCTACACTGAACTGGTCGGAAAACACAAACTATTTACATAGCCGTTTAGACCGACGTTTCATTCAGTGCGGTGGTACCAACCCGGGCGGGTTAAACCCTACCACCAAGTAAGATTAGGAGGGAAGGGACCTACAGTTTTACGAGGAATCCGAACCTCGGTCAGCCTCCAACGGTCAGCGGTCACCCATCCAAGTACTGACCGCACCCAGCGTTGCTTAACATTCAATAGCGACAGTTGACTGTCTGCACCACTGAGCTATCGAGGCTGACGACGTTATTTATTATTTAAATACAATTTCATTAATTTAATTAATTAATTCACGCCCCACTAGGTGGTCACTGCCACCAATAAAATAAAATGATCATGTTTCTATCCATCTGTGTAACCGGCGCGTCCAAAGAAAATCATCGTTTGTTATCCACCAATTTGTGTAGAGAGCGCTGTCCAAAAATCGGCCATTCCATCATCGCAGCGACTGACCAATGTTTTGACAAATGAAACTCATGAGTACCGAAGTAATCTGACCGAAACTGAGTAAACGGAAATCTTTTTTTAGGTGCCTCCGGGGCAGTACTAGCGGCGCGGGACGAACGGCTGATGTGGATCGATATGTGAATGACCTTACGCGGAGCAATTCAAAACAATAGACCTGAGTCTAAAAGGAAGCCTTAAAATCAAATCATATCATTATTTATTTGCATGCACATGTCCCATACACACGACATAATTAATTTACAACATTAACAAATTTAAGCTTTTAAAAACCTGTCAAAGTAATACAATCAAAATAAAAAATCACAATTAAAGCATATTCAATTTAATTTAATTTAATGTAGTATATGAATAATTTAATGTAATGTAATATTATACACCATTTTCTAGTCTATGTATATACACCCTAACCAAATCTAGTATATCTACAAAATACAAGAAAATATGTATACAGGCGGACTTATGACTACAAGCAATTTATTCCAGTCAACCTTTGCGTATCTATATAACTATTACTGTATATTATTTGTACGTTTTTGACTACTTTATTTTCACAATATAATGTTTTAACCATAGTTCTGCATCAACCCTCCCAACGTGCTAAGTACACGAAGACCACCCAACGCTGTATCTTGACAATCTGAGTAAGCAGAGTAATCGGTGTTGTGCTGCAAGTACTCTTGTAAATAACAGCGCAACACCGACCACCACGTTTAGCAAAGTATTAGGACAAGATAACTACTCGTATCAAGCAGCAAGTAAGGCACGAAGCCCCACCTGCGGCATGAATCGGTGAAAGACCGTACCATGGTGAGAGGCGGCTATCCTGTCGCCCTTTAGCACGGCATCTTGTCCTTATCCCTTCGTCGGCTTTTCCGACACGCACTGGGAGACATGCAGTGGGGTGGGGCTATTCTTTTAAAGTACCGGCCCCACACGGTAGAATTTGTGTGTGAACTCACCAGTATAATGACGACGGTTTTTGTCCCGCACATGGGTTCAAGTACCACCTCAAATATCTATTCTCAAATCAAAACAAACGTGCAGTTCGCATAATAAAGTTTTATGGCTTAGTAAAGGGAATCTCCGTTCACTAAGCCATACAATTTTGTTGTGCGAGCTGCACGTTTGTTTTGATAATAGTATAGTACGGACTGATATTTTAGCTATGTTTTCTGCTCCAATTTTCGATGTTTCAGTGTTTAGATGTTTCCTCATAAAAACAAGTAAAATGTAAGTATGCCATTCGCAGTTCGGTTCTTTTGAATTCTTTGCCTAACGCGGTTTGTTTAGCTCCTGCCTTTCCCGCGCCCAGCTCGGCTCACCTCACCATTGAACGGTAACGTTGTATGTGCGTTCATATCGTTCTTGTTATTTCGTACGTTTGGCGTGACGATTCGCTTGCTGAAACTTTTAACTTTGTCGCTAAGTCGAAACGCCAGCTAAGCCCTTGTACGTACAGTTTCCAGTTTATCCAGCTACGTATTATTCGTTATTTCATGTTATATGTAGGTACGTAAAACTGTAGGTCCCTTTCCTTCTTACCTTACCTAGGTGGTAAGGTTTATTCCGCCCGGGTTGGTACCACCGCACTGAATGAAATGTCGGTCGAAACGGCTATGTAAATAGTTCTTGTTTTCCGTCCAGTTCAGTGTAGCCGACATGAAATGAAGGGAAGCACTGACATGGCCTCTACTCTCTAGCTAGTTCACCCGGTGTTATGGGCTGACATCACGGATGTTGTAGGTGTCAGTTTTCATAAAAAAAAGGTACTCAGGTGACCAAATCTTTTAATAATACATATGGTGGATAGAAATACTAGCTTTTACCCGATATTTTTTATTTGTGTCACATATGCCGTGCGGACGTCTGGGAAGAACTGTTTAAAGAACGCATTCTTAAATCTGCCGCTTAGCCTATTCGCTAAGAGAGTATGATAAAGTTGAATTTAATAAATTCTATATGGTGCGTTTACAAAAATTTAAATCGATAGATATGGTATAGTCTAACATGGCGCACTACAAACAATGTCACCAATGAAAGGGCCGCATGCGGCTACTTTGCATCAGTCGCAGCGTCATGTGCGTGTTGAGAGGTCGTTTCACGGAATGGAACGGAACGCGCCGATTCGCGAGTGCAGAATAATTTTTTTTTTAAGGAAACTGACATGGTTGGCTACATCACCTACAACATCCGTGATGTCAGCCCATAACACAGGGTGAACTTGAAGCCACGTCAGTGCTTCCCTTCGTTCGTGCCGGCTACACTGAACTGGACGGAAAACACAAACTATTTACATAGCCGTTTCGACCGACTTTTCATTCAGTGCGGTGGTACCAACCCGGGTGGGTTAAACCCTACCACCTAGTAAGATAAGGAGGGGGTCATATCCCTTAGTCGCCTTTTACGACATACACGGGGAGAGATGCAGTGGGGCTATTCTTTTAAAGTACCGGCCCCACACGGTACGAATTAGCGAACGGTACGAATCATTAGCGCTTTGTTAACATGAGGCTGCTTTTGATGCGATTCTTGATGACTACTGTATATGAAGTCACATACACCGTTTTGTCTAATCGGTGACGAATCCTTGTGCACTTTGCGCTATCTATCGATTTAAATCTTTGTGCGTTTATTAACATCTGTATCGTAGAAAGAAAATATTTAATGATCTTCCGGTGAGTGTGTTCCGTGACTCCCATACCCTGGATGGGTGTCTTTAAAAAGGTGTCAATAAAATCGACGAGTTTGTCCGTCTTTTCGCTGGCATGCTTACTCACTGAGTGTAGGTAGTTACGCGATAAGTGGCGTCATTGGTCGTAAAGCAATATTCAGTCTTACTCTACAAGCATAATAATAATTGTTCATTTAATATATAAATGTCAAATGCAATTTCGAAAATATAACTTCTAACTCTCTGCTCTACCGATCACGTAAGCATTGATATAATATTAACCTCAGCGCAAGGTTACGTACTCCGCACACAAATACCTCTACCCTCCTTACCTTGTTTAACTTTGACCGAACAGTTTTAAAGCATAAACCTCTTTATCCACAGGATAAATATTAAATTAAGTTTCAACTTGAGTTAAGTATTCCGAGCGTAAAGTTAGTTTGAAAGCCGCGCGCCGGTATGTAATTAAGTTTCCTAGTTGAAGCTTGACTTGCTTAATTAATTCAATTCATTTGAATAAAGTATAATCCGATTGCTGAGCAAGTTTGGGACCTAGGTAAATTAATAATGGGAAAATTGAGTTTAATGTTAGATATACTAGAATAAAACATCTCGGTACATTACTTATTCCTCTCTAATGATTTTCGAATATTGAGTATTAGAGGAATTTAGGCGTTTAAAAATGTATATAACGTGAACGATTTTCCGGTGAGTATGTTCCATATAGTTCCTATCATATAACCTGAGGTAGTATAGATTTATTCTAGACTCATTGGGACACGCCGACTGGATTTGAACCTAGGAACTCTCGCAAGAGAAGCCGATGCGCAGACCGCTTGACACGCGTCACTATTAGGAGTGCACAAATTTTCTGACTGAAAAATTAACACGCATACCTATACACCAGCTGCTGTTTCGCCGTGCGAAATCGGCGCTGGGTAAGTTCCTTTTCTTGCTCCTATCTTTTTTTATGACAACTGAGACGGTTGGCTACATCACCTACTACATCCGTGATGTCAGCCCATAACACCGGGTGAACTAGGTGCCATGTCAGCGCTTCCCTTCATTTCATGTCGGCTACACTGAACTGGACGGAAAACACGAACTATTTACATAGCCATTTCGACCGACACGTTTCGCTCAGTGCGGTGGTACCAACCCGGCCGGGATAAACCCTACCACCTAGTAAGGTAAGAAGGGAAGGGACCTACAGTTTAACGTGGAATCCGAACCACGGTCAGCCTCCAACGGTCGAGCGGTCACCCATCCAAGTACTGACCGCGCTCAGCGTTGCTTAACAACAGTCGACCGACCGCACCACTGAGCTACCGAGGCTGACGTGGTGGCTGAGCTATCTAGGTGGTATGCTCAAATTGTAGCCGACTGGATTGATACCACCGTACTGGGCAAAAGATACCGCATAGCAGTCCCGCGGCTGTGTTTTCCTCTAGTTCAGTAAGTAGGTATAGACAATAATCCAAAGGGAAGTCTCCGGTATGGCACCTTCTCGGAGCTGATATTGGGTGATCGGAGCTCGTGCTATGGTCCCTCTGACTCATGCCGGATTAAGAAAAAGAAAAAATGACCTGCGTGAAATAATGAAATAAACCGGACATGCGCGGCTAGTTAGCGGTAGTTAGTCTGCGCAGGAGTCGCATAGTGAAATGAAATCGGCACGTGTGTGCATTTCAGTCGCAATCCGCATATAATGATTTACAAATTTCTAAGCGACAGATGTCGGCGGCTCGCACTAGGCAGCCCTCCTGTCATCCAGGGTTGGCGCTATTTATTTGTGCCATGTTGAAATGAAATGAAAATATATTTTATTGCACAATAAAAATGTCAAAAGGGCTGAAATAAAGCCTTTAAAATTCTTTACCAGTTATGCCTGGGATTTAGGGTAATGTAGATGGGTAGTGAGAAATTAAATGAAAAAAAATATTTAGGTATACATTATAAATGTTTAAAACATATATTTAACATAGAAATAAATATTCATTGCATACATATTTACAGGTTCATAGGTACATAATGTACGTACATATAAATAAATTTTACATCAATAAGTGAATGCAGTTTCTATACAAGCGATAACCACACAATGACATACTATAAATACTAGTTACTACGTGGTTCTACAACAAACGCCCTCAAACGGAGCATAAAATCATCAATATAGGTACTAATAATAAATCTATAAGTATGTGAAACTGAACAAGATGATGTGTATTTTTTATTTATTGAATTTTTTTTTTATTTAAAGATTATAATTTTTCTCGTGAGCTTTGTATGAAGAAAGTAAAAAAAAAATTGTTTTCGAAATAAAAAAGCCGTAGAACAAAAGTTGTTCAATTCTAGTGTGAAATCACTCCTTTTAGATACTACTGCCTATTTATGTAACAGCCTGTATATTCAATACGGAGATTCACTTAGCAAATTCGCAATCAGGAATAGTTCTTAGCAGCATTGGTGGGAGACAGCCCTAGGCGTTGCGCAGGCGCCGCCCATGGCATCCTCTATTTAACCTCAAAATGAGCGGCGGAGCGTTTTTGTAGCACAGTTTTTATTCAAACATACTGCCGTCTACTAATATTATGCTTATGTTTCTGCTTTTTTTCTATTACTTATCTCTGGGTGTTTGATGACGAAAAAAACTTTTTTTTTCGGCGCCTTAAGGTTGGCACATATGGCGCGAGGGCGCGTGCGGGGCGCACATTGCGCCCCATTTTTTTTATATCCGTTCGAAATTCAAATATGGCGACTGCAATATGCGACGAGCGAGACGCTCCCGATATTGTTGTGGAGGGTTTTTGTAAAGATTTTTTGTCTCAGCATATTGCTAGTGTTTGCCGTCTAGATGCAGTGGGTGCACCACTATATAGTCACTCACTACAAACTGATAGATAAGGCAGTGAAGACATTTTTCAGAACATCGAAGTGAAAAATAACTGACCATTTTCATTAACTCGAAGTACGAATAGTGTAGGAACAATCTCTATTACTTTCTTTCCTGTTTAATAATACTCGTATATAGATTAGGTAGGTATGCTATAAAAGAGACAAGAGAAGATTGACTATTAGAAACAAGATGAGTATACCCTACGTTATTTGAACTTGCTTGGTAAAACAAAAAAAGATTAGGAAACCAAGAAGAATAAAATTTTGGCCATTCATCCAAATGCAATAATTGTTTTATTATTTAACTATTGAACACATACGAACTCAATTCATAGAGAAAGACAAAGATAATAACAAGAGACAGAGCGAAAGAGAAGATTGTTAGCAAAGAGAGAGAAAAAGGGGTAGATAGAGAGAAAAGGGCTTATTTTCAGTTTCAGGGAAAAATAATACTTTCATTATGAAACTAAGAAATAATTTCGAGTTCGGATACAAAGAAGATTATCATGCACATCCCCCGGGCGGTTTCCGTGACTCAATGTTTTTTTTTTCTGGAATAATCAAATGAAGCGAAGTTTAAAAAAACCGTGATCTCCACCGGTGGTGGTTGCTTTGTATGTGTTCCTTGTGTTTTTTGCTTCGCTTTTTCTCGACGGAGCGAGCGGTCTCTGTATTGTTATTGTGTAATAATTTAGTGCACTCTCTTCAGCAGCGGTTTAAATAAGTTTTAATTTATAGAATCGCTCGTTAGGGACGTCACGTTATTGGGGGAAAATTTTGGAGTTGCGGGTATTACTTCTGATGATTTGTCTATATCGGTATGTGGAAAGTAAAAAAAATCTAAATAGGGCCATTTATATTTAGATTTTGTATGAATAAAAGTTTACAAACAATTACAATTTCAGATTCGTTATTTATTACAGTTCTCGGTACTGTCTAAATAAGTTTTGAATATCAAAATAAATAAACATAAAAATCCGGCCAAGTGCTAGTCGAACTCGCGCACCGAGGGTTCCGTATCGCCATGTCATGGTTAGTGCCACTCACGCCATCTATGGCGTGTTATGAAATGCTTCATATTAGTTCAAATTCATGATTAGTTAAAATACGTCAAACTTTATTCGGTAGATGGCGCGCGCGCATACACTTTTTGGTTTCTTCTATGGGAACCCCCATGAACAGACAGACAGACAGACAGACAGACAGACAGACAGACAGACAGACAGACAGACAGACAGACAGACAGACAGACAGACAGACAGACAGACAGACAGACAGACAGACAGACAGACAGACAGACAGACAGACAGACAGACAGACAGACAGACAGACAGACAGACAGACAGACAGACAGACAGACAGACAGACAGACAGACAGACAGACAGACAGACAGACAGACAGACAGACAGACAGACAGACAGACAGACAGACAGACAGACAGACAGACAGACAGACAGACAGACAGACAGACAGACAGACAGACAGACAGACAGACAGACAGACAGACAGACAGACAGACAGACAGACAGACAGACAGACAGACAGACAGACAGACAGACAGACAGACAGACAGACAGACAGACAGACAGACAGACAGACAGACAGACAGACAGACAGACAGACAGACAGACAGACAGACAGACAGACAGACAGACAGACAGACAGACAGACAGACAGACAGACAGACAGACAGACAGACAGACAGACAGACAGACAGACAGACAGACAGACAGACAGACAGACAGACAGACAGACAGACAGACAGACAGACAGACAGACAGACAGACAGACAGACAGACAGACAGACAGACAGACAGACAGACAGACAGACAGACAGACAGACAGACAGACAGACAGACAGACAGACAGACAGACAGACAGACAGACAGACAGACAGACAGACAGACAGACAGACAGACAGACAGACAGACAGACAGACAGACAGACAGACAGACAGACAGACAGACAGACAGACAGACAGACAGACAGACAGACAGACAGACAGACAGACAGACAGACAGACAGACAGACAGACAGACAGACAGACAGACAGACAGACAGACAGACAGACAGACAGACAGACAGACAGACAGACAGACAGACAGACAGACAGACAGACAGACAGACAGACAGACAGACAGACAGACAGACAGACAGACAGACAGACAGACAGACAGACAGACAGACAGACAGACAGACAGACAGACAGACAGACAGACAGACAGACAGACAGACAGACAGACAGACAGACAGACAGACAGACAGACAGACAGACAGACAGACAGACAGACAGACAGACAGACAGACAGACAGACAGACAGACAGACAGACAGACAGACAGACAGACAGACAGACAGACAGACAGACAGACAGACAGACAGACAGACAGACAGACAGACAGACAGACAGACAGACAGACAGACAGACAGACAGACAGACAGACAGACAGACAGACAGACAGACAGACAGACAGACAGACAGACAGACAGACAGACAGACAGACAGACAGACAGACAGACAGACAGACAGACAGACAGACAGACAGACAGACAGACAGACAGACAGACAGACAGACAGACAGACAGACAGACAGACAGACAGACAGACAGACAGACAGACAGACAGACAGACAGACAGACAGACAGACAGACAGACAGACAGACAGACAGACAGACAGACAGACAGACAGACAGACAGACAGACAGACAGACAGACAGACAGACAGACAGACAGACAGACAGACAGACAGACAGACAGACAGACAGACAGACAGACAGACAGACAGACAGACAGACAGACAGACAGACAGACAGACAGACAGACAGACAGACAGACAGACAGACAGACAGACAGACAGACAGACAGACAGACAGACAGACAGACAGACAGACAGACAGACAGACAGACAGACAGACAGACAGACAGACAGACAGACAGACAGACAGACAGACAGACAGACAGACAGACAGACAGACAGACAGACAGACAGACAGACAGACAGACAGACAGACAGACAGACAGACAGACAGACAGACAGACAGACAGACAGACAGACAGACAGACAGACAGACAGACAGACAGACAGACAGACAGACAGACAGACAGACAGACAGACAGACAGACAGACAGACAGACAGACAGACAGACAGACAGACAGACAGACAGACAGACAGACAGACAGACAGACAGACAGACAGACAGACAGACAGACAGACAGACAGACAGACAGACAGACAGACAGACAGACAGACAGACAGACAGACAGACAGACAGACAGACAGACAGACAGACAGACAGACAGACAGACAGACAGACAGACAGACAGACAGACAGACAGACAGACAGACAGACAGACAGACAGACAGACAGACAGACAGACAGACAGACAGACAGACAGACAGACAGACAGACAGACAGACAGACAGACAGACAGACAGACAGACAGACAGACAGACAGACAGACAGACAGACAGACAGACAGACAGACAGACAGACAGACAGACAGACAGACAGACAGACAGACAGACAGACAGACAGACAGACAGACAGACAGACAGACAGACAGACAGACAGACAGACAGACAGACAGACAGACAGACAGACAGACAGACAGACAGACAGACAGACAGACAGACAGACAGACAGACAGACAGACAGACAGACAGACAGACAGACAGACAGACAGACAGACAGACAGACAGACAGACAGACAGACAGACAGACAGACAGACAGACAGACAGACAGACAGACAGACAGACAGACAGACAGACAGACAGACAGACAGACAGACAGACAGACAGACAGACAGACAGACAGACAGACAGACAGACAGACAGACAGACAGACAGACAGACAGACAGACAGACAGACAGACAGACAGACAGACAGACAGACAGACAGACAGACAGACAGACAGACAGACAGACAGACAGACAGACAGACAGACAGACAGACAGACAGACAGACAGACAGACAGACAGACAGACAGACAGACAGACAGACAGACAGACAGACAGACAGACAGACAGACAGACAGACAGACAGACAGACAGACAGACAGACAGACAGACAGACAGACAGACAGACAGACAGACAGACAGACAGACAGACAGACAGACAGACAGACAGACAGACAGACAGACAGACAGACAGACAGACAGACAGACAGACAGACAGACAGACAGACAGACAGACAGACAGACAGACAGACAGACAGACAGACAGACAGACAGACAGACAGACAGACAGACAGACAGACAGACAGACGGCGTAGGCTTAGTAATAGGGTCCCGTACCGGATACGGAACCCTAAAAAAGATGCATATTTCTCATGGTTCACCTCATGTTTACCTACTTCAAAATGGTCAAAAAGAATCTACATAAACGTTGTGGTTCAAAATATTCGAAAGTTTCTTTTTTATTTTCTTATAAATAATTAAATGTAAATGTTTCATACAAACAAGCAATTAAGAATTTTAAAATATTCAATATTTATCTAAATTGATAATAAACTTTAAATGACTATAATACTTCCTAATTCACGGCTATAACGTCCCATCAAGACGATAAAGGTCGCTATCCTGCGCATTTATTTAGTATTTTACTTCGTCCTTCACAAATTTAGACCGTAAAGGTAATTTGAATTTATGCTCTATCTATAGCCCATCTATATTATATTCTTAAGCTTTCGTTGGAACACACCACCTATAGCGAGACACTCGTGTCTACACTCATTTTTGTAGATTTTTTTTTAATACGGCATATATCATTAAAGGTAAATTAAAGGCAAAATTAAAGAAAACTTTTAATTTTATTTTTTCAATTATTAAAAAACACGCAATTTTTTTTAAATAAAACCGAACTTGAAGCAATAAATATCCTTATTGTAAAATGCAAAATTTTTAATCTGTTCTTTTCTTATAAGTATATACCGATACAGATTCATGATTGCTGTAGATTTCTTTGTACAAATAAAATTTTAAAAAGAGTAAAATAAAAAAAAATACCTACCTACCTGCCTAATCCGTGAACTATCAAAATGTTTAATTATTCCCAAAATATAATCCATACATACAAACCTACAAACATAGAGGATCGCGCTATTTTTCCTAAACTTTAATTACGCATGAAGCGAGCGGCGCGTCATAATATAAAAATATACAAAATATGAAATATGTGTATATTCGGTTATAATTGGAGAACGTCTAAACTGGTTTATACTCGGTCTTCGTCTTTACAACTAGTCTGTCCATAAACAATCACACCAAGGAATCGCAGCTGTTCGAAAATCGTCAAAAGTATCCGGTAGGTGTACCAGGAGCGGGTGACGGTGACGGTGCGAGGTACGAACCTCGACCTTGGCAGTCCGCGTCCACTCTCCCAGTTTGGTGTCAACCCACGAAATGCGTCTATTGACTCCGCGGTTTGTCGCTGCTCTCTCGTCGGAGTCGTCGTCCCAGTGTGACGAGTATCATATCAGTCAGCCAGGCTCTACTCAAAGGAAATCGAATCTTTTAAATCTGTCTCGCAGAAGAATTAATTTTTCAACAAATTTACTTACTGTACTGTAATTTTGTACGTATGTCATTTATTGTGTGAATGTAAAGAAATTAAAATTAACGGTTTATTTATTACAATATTCAACAAAAACAGTATTAATAAAAAGCTGCGTTGAAATGTTTTTCATAATTATAAAGAATATCCACTTGCACAAAAAATGGCCTAAAAGCCAATCTTAGATTTTCTCAGATTTATATAACTTTCGACCTTACTGTTATAGCACGTGTGAACCTTTATCGAGTTAAAATAAAAAATGTCATTATTAAAGCACTTTTTCACATACATCATCGCGTATATAAACATGAAAGAAAAAACGAATAAATAAAAACATCGAATTAAAATTATAAATTTTAAAATAACATTCTGTAACAATCACACGATTAGTGCAATGAGTCGGAGCTGTAATGTCAGAAAATAAATCATAGAATAAGTAGGTATATATGTATATTATGTGACCGCATTTCAATGAAATCATAAAAATAATAAGTACCTAATTCAATTAACAAAAAATTTTTTTTTATTAGCGACCTAAATACAAACAGGCGACCGACTGCATTTTATAACGAAGTTTTTTAGCAATAAAACTATCTTTAGACAGATAACAGAAAAAGATCAAAGGAAATACCTAAAGTAAGAAAATGAGGTTAAGCAGATAAGAGAAGACACTAAACATGTCTTAAAAAATTATAAGAATATAAATAAACCGTAGAGAGAAAAAAATAAGGTCTTATAGAAAATAATTCACAAATTCTGTTGATACCATCCACATACAAAACTGACGTGTGGGATATTGAAATTGGTAAGAGTTTTTTTTTGTCGTTTAGTATATATAAAGCAAGATCTTCCCAAAGTGGTGGTATTAACAGCTCCATATGTCATCGGTGTTTCCAAAGATGGCACGGACGGAACGCTGTCAAATGCACTGCGAAGTGTAGGAATCTTAGACGTATATCAAAAATAATTCACAAATTCTGTTGATACCATCCACATACAAAACTGACGTGTGGGATATATAAATTGGTAAGAGTTTTTTTTTTGTCGTTTAGTATATATAAAGCAAGATCTTCCCAAAGTGGGGGTATTAACAGCTCCATATGTCATCGGTGTCTCCAAAGATGGCACGGACGGAACGCTGTCAAATGCACTGCGAAGTGTAGGAATCTTAGACGTATATCAGTAATCTGTGGTAGGAATTCGCCATTCAGTGCGAGAAGCAAGTATTCACATTCACTCACTTGGTTCATGGTTGAGTAAGACAGCGGTGATTTACAGGTAGGCATAGATCTAGAACCAACCAGTTCTCATAAGTAGATTTCCTTATAGCTTGTCTAGGTTCCATGCGATCAGCCTTTGCTATAAGCAGGTAGGCATTACGTCGGTTAGGTGAGATGAGACGTAGGTTCAGTCAGTCCATTGAATTATCCTTCACTGTTGCACTGCTTCACAGCCCGTTGTCGAGTTCCAGGATCTTGGGTTTCTTTTGTCGATCCCTAACGACACTTCCACTTCCAGTGGCGAGGTCGCTTTTATATTTTTTATTTTTTTTATTAAAAGCGCGACATGTGGCACCCGGCCACATAAGGTGTCTAACAACGCCCATGGACATTCGGTTGTATGTTGTGGTTGCGAATGCCATTTCGGCCTGACAGGTCACGCCCCTCTTAAAGGACCCGAGACTGTACTTGGGGGGGGGGGGGGGATATATGGGCAGGGAAAACGTTCCAGAGTTTACCGGTTCTGTAGAGGAAAGATCTGCAGGACGTGTTGGTTGTATGTAATAAATAAGCCATGTAAATTGCACATGAAGTAGTTTTGCCTGTGATTTAGAATTCACGAACACATTTAGCACGAAATCTTTCCCCTTAGTCGTCACTTACGACATGCACGAACCCTATAGTCTTGAAGAAGAAGAAGACGTAGATGACAAATCCTTTCTTATTCTTAAAGGAACATTTTCCATTTCCATTTCATCATTTCGTCGAGTCGTCAGGGGCGCGCCGCGCCCTCGAATTCCACTACCTATTACTATTATAGAAGGATATTTTCAAAATAAGCGTTAAACTTCTAAAAAGTTTTCATTCCGTTAGGACTCAGTAGACTACTTTATAATTTTTTAGTCGTCTCACTTTTCTGAGTAATCACCACGGACAGCGCGGGTGATAGACGGACAGAATGACACCTGACCGATTTCGTAAGGTCCCTGCCATGCCAGCGAACTGGCTACGAAAGCCTAAAAAGCATAAAACTAGAATCAGACTCGTGAATTCTACATCAGTTTGAATTCAATTTATAAAACTGTCGGTTTCCTGTCTGGATATTATGATGTCCTAGACATTGGATATCTGGAGGCGTTTTAATTTAATAGCTGTTTAGGATTTAAGTATTTTAGATAATTAAAGGAACATTTAAATATTTCAGCTCAAAGGAGATTACGGTACCGGTGCCCACTTTACACGGCTGCGGGCATAAGCAGCATGATTCTGTATCCTCGAAAGTCTGAACAATAGAAGATAAACATTAAGTCAGTTCCCTCCTCAAGACGTGTGGATAATAGCTGAAAACACGTCAATAACCGCCATCATCGCTTCGGTGGTGGTTGCTCAGCGTGTTTTCATCTCGTAATCTCGACCGCAGGTCGCATTCTTTACGCGAATACATTTCACTTGGAAGTAGATACCTTATTCAATCTAAAGCATTTTTCCACAACCACAATGCATCAGTTAGGTTTCGTTGGCAGCATACATCTACTCGAAATAATAAGAAATTTATATTCATTAGGTAAGTTCTTCCTTTGTAATTTGTTAACCTATTCAAAACACCGTTGGAGGCTGACCGTGGTTCGGATTCCACCGGTTCCCCGGGCCCGCCCGGGTTGATACCGCCACACTGAATTAAAAAGTCGGTCGAAACGGCTTTTTAAATAGTTCAGAGTAGCCGGCACGACCGAAGGGAAGCACTGATATGGCACTTAGGTCACCGAGTAGTTATGGATGTTGTATGTAGGTGATGTAGTTAACGGTGTCAGTTTCCATAAAAAAAAGAAGATGACCACGTTATTTGCATCTACTTTTTGGTAATGTAAAATAAGATACGAGTAAGCTTTCCTAAGTATCAAGTCATTTGTTTTATGAAAACCAGTACAGATAGCCGTGCCGAGGGACCACAGGTTTTCGACACAGCCAATTTCACTTCCACTGATTATATTGTAGGACTGTCCATCCTGTTGATATGTCTGTCAACAACAAAAGGTTGTCCAGTTTCTCCGCGGCGAGTGCTGCGGAGATAAGGTGGATGGCAAGGAATAAGGGAGTTCCGCAGAGCAGCGTCCATGGCCTACATTTGATCACACCGCTGAAGTTTAGCACAGAACTAAAGTTCAAGATAAGTGTAAAACAAGAAAAGAGAAGAACAGAACAGGAAAAAAAGCGGAACGGATAATGGTATGCACACGGACAGGGCATGTTATACGGAGATTAAATTATGTAAATTGAATTAGGCATCCCAAATGAACAGGAAATAGTATTCGAAATTACAATTTGCAAGGAAATCGTGCATAAACCAGTATTCCTTTTCCTATTCCCACAACGGCAAAATGGATTTAGCAGATGTTCCCAACTTTCAATGCAAACATGCGTATGAGAGAAAGTTTTCTCCTCAAACATTTAACAGTAATAAAAGGATTGACTTGGAAATTTTAAAATTAATACTTGGCTTAGATACCGGGAATTGGACAGGCGCAGGCAGTCATTCTGCAGGCAAACACGCATACTGACTGACTAGACATCGAGTTAAAGAGTAATCAACATCCGTCAGAAACACACTATTTGATGTAGTTTACGCAAAGTTTACGTATGCCTTTATAGGCACTAAGTATAAGACGACGAACTTGCTAACAGTGGCAGCAGACGGAGAAAGAAGAAAGAAGAACTTGTTCTAAATACACTGTCCGAACAACGGCCACAATTCACTCACTCGCCTCGTATTCTTTCTTTTTGCAGTTCCCCGTTATATGTAGCGCGGTGCCCGCACTTGTTACCTTTCGTCTTAGCTCATGTGGCATATGAGTGAGATATAATCGCATTGACAACTGTATGTAAATTTAAGTATAGTCCATAATTTTTTGAATAGCTCTGTTTAGAATTTCGGATTTGTCATTGCTCGATCAAGAAATTTCCATTGTGTCCATCCAGCAAAAAGTGTAGAAAACAATGTTTATAGAAAATAATGTCTAACAACCACTGTAATTAAAAAACCCATATATATAATGTTTATAGAATGTCTGATTCTTTGTATTTCTTTGTCATATTATATCATGTTTGTCTTTCTGTAGTTTAACTTTCTTTTAGTTAGTACATTAGGCACCTCCGGAACTACGGAGTTGGAAAATAATGTCTAACAACCACTGTAATTAAAAAACCCATATATATAATGTTTATAGAATGTCTGATTCTTTGTATTTCTTTGTCATATTATATCATGTTTGTCTTTCTGTAGTTTAACTTTCTTTTAGTTAGTACATTAGGCACCTCCGGAACTACGGAGTTGTCTTCATTAATCGATTTGCAAAATCAGGGTTCACAAATTTTCCCACAACCTCCATCATCCAATGTGCCGCTCTGATCAATTCAATTTGATCTACTTAGTCATCTGGTTAGTATCCGTTTGGACAGAAGTCGATCGTGATCCAGCTAAGTGAAATACCAATTTGTATTATTACCATATCGAATCCTCCGATGATTCCTAAGATTTCGGGGTCAACGGCTGGCAGAGATGAAATTATCCATCCGATAGTTGCTCCAGCAATGCCAACGCTAGGTTCAATGCCAAGAGATGGCCTTCCCAGTTCGTTATACCCTCGCCTCGCAACAATACACGGAATAAATAATCTACTAGTAAAAGAACACTCATAAAATTATTCTCAGCAACCGTACAGCTAAGCCAGCAATCCAGACGAACACATTACTTAGGCAATGCGGCAAACGCTCCTCTAGAAAAAAGGCCTCTTGGCAAGCAAACAGCGAGAGCCTGGATGCGTGAGTCATCAAGTTCGGAGACCTTTGAACGAGGAAATGCCCTGAAATCCGGAAGTAATAGTCGCTGGAAGCTCATAGACGACTTAAACGAAACTAACGGCGGTGTCTTCAATTGAAATATTCTGTGTTCTGATCATGTTATTTACTACGTAACTAGTAATATCATAATTATTATATTTTTCTATGTTCCAAAGATGAGGATGGGTGTCTTTCATTTGAACAAGCCCTATTTATTAGTCATACAATCGTGCATGGTTGATGATTTTTGCGGATTTGAAACTTTTAAAGAAAGTTGACATGGTTGACCTTGTCACCTGCTGCACTAGTGATGCTAGCCCATTCTGCATTAATTACACCTTATTTTTGTAGGAATTCAATGTCCATGTCAGTTTTTCCTTTGATCAGTCATGAAAATGATCATTGTATTAATCCGAAGTTTGAAAATGGGTGACCATATTTTACTGTAATATTAGGTAGGCCATTCAGCGGGGGAACGCTAGTTTGGTCCTTGATTTTTTTTTTTAATTCGTTGTATAGTTTTTTGTTGGTTTTTTCCTTTATATACTGTTTTAGTCTTGGTCGATTAGTAATTTTTTTTCTTTGTTATTAAAACTATTTTCATTTCCCTTTTACTGTATATCTGTATCAGCCGCGGCTGTATTCTCCTCTATTCCAGTATAGCCAGCAACCCAAAGGGAGGTTTCCGGCATGGCACCTTTTCGCAGGTGATACTGGCTCACTGGATAATGGTCTCTGGCCCCACTGGCTCAGCCACCCATATCATATTACATAAAAAAAAGAAAACATAATTTAGTTTTAATTAAACAACACGTTATCCGCAACTTTATTAACATGTAGCTCATTATTAATTGATTGTCGGTACACATTGCTACCGCCAGCCAATGTGTTGTATGAAGCAAACAGAACTAGAAAAATATTTTCATTGTCACAGCGCCAATACTGCTGAATTCAGAGAGACGGGATGAGAAGCATTCGGGCTGTATTTATGGCTAAAGGAGGCGCCAGTCGAAGTCTTGCATAGAGCAGCCGATACAGGACTAAACAGAGACAGCGGTCGCAGGTCGTGTCGTGTCGTCGTACCTAGTCGTCGCGTCGTCGCTCGTCGCTCGGTTTAAACGAATTCAAGATGCATTCTTTGTGCTAAAATTTTCCTATGCTTTAATCAATATATTATGTACTTTCTACATAATTTTTTTTTAATATAATATTATAGGAAACGTTCAAATTACGACAGTAAGGTCAAAACACTGGTACATTGTGACGCAATAAGATTTTGGGCCCGTCCTAGGGACGTTCTAGGGTTAAAATATATATTGTAAATTTGTCATTGCGGTTGAAACGGTTATTATAGAAATGTTTTCGGTTACGCGGTATACTGAAAGGGACTCACTTTTATTTGTCGACGTTTCGTCCCACACTTTGGGGACATCCTCAGGACGCAGTACGCCGCAGTACGGCGACGACCTGGAGGACACCCGACATGTCGTCCAGTCAGATGTCAACTGCCGGTCGCCGCTGACGTAGATTGTAGCGATGCGAGGGTACTTCGGCCGATGCGGGTAGGTTCGACATCGGGTGTCCTCCAGGTCGTCGCAGTACCGCGAGTCCTGAGGATGTCCCCAGGGTGTGGGACGAAACGACGACAAATAAAAGTGACTCGCTTTCAGTATATCGCGTAACTGAAAACATTTCTATAATGTGTAATAGCGGTAAAAGCCTAAACGAACATATTGAAACGGTTATGTAAATAGTTCGTGTTTTCCGTCCAGTTCAGTTTAACCGGCACGACCGAAGGGAAGCACTGACACGGCACCTAGTTCACCAAGGTGTTATGGGCTGACATCACGGATGTTGTAGGTGATGTTTAGCCAACCGTGACAGTTTTCCATAAAATAAAAAATCATCTGTTTCTGCCGTTCGCAGCCGTCTCTGCTTAGCGGCGCTGCCCTGAGACATGTATATTTGGCTTGACGTTATGTCAGCGCAGTCTAGACGTCGTCCGGCGTCGCGCTTCCCTCGAGCCTCCTCCGGACCGACGCTAACTTCACGCCGCAAACACTTGGGACCAGGGAAGATTAACACCTTGACGGGCCATCAAGTTGTCGATGGAGAAAAAGAAAGGAGCGGGAAGCCTCGATAGCTCAGTGGTGCAGACAGTCAACTGTCGCTATTGACCATCGCTGTCGCCATCCAACCTATCTTCGCAGCACTCGCCGCAGAGAAACTGAGCACCCCTTTGTTGTTGACATTGGGGCTTTTGAGAACCCATCGGTTCTCAAAATCCTTTCTTTGTCGCACCGCTAGGATGTGGAACTGTCTCCCGGCGAGTGTGTTTCCGGAATCCTTTAACCTGGGTGTCTACAAACGTCGTATTAACGGGCTAGACAGCCTAGCAACAATCTACAAATCTGCTGGCATGGCGCCTCTCTGAGCGTGGTTTCGCGAGGAGAGGGGTTTTTGGCTCTGTTGACCGTACCATTGGTCTCTCGGCACAGCCACCCATGTTGGTTTACATAAAAAAAATAAAATTGAATGTTAAGCAACGCTGGGTGCGGTCAGTACTTGGATGGGTGACCGCTCGTCCGTTGTTGGAGGCTGACCGAGGTTCGCATTCCTCGTAAAACTGTAGGTCCCTTCCCTCCTAATCTTACTTGGTGGTAGGGTTTAACCCGCCCGGGTTGGTACCACCGCACTGAATGAAACATCGGTCGAAACGGCTATGTAAATAGTTTGTGTTTTCCGACCAGTTCAGTGTAGCCGGCACGATCAAAGGGGGAAGCACTGACATGACACCTAGTTCACCCGGTGTTATGGGCTGACATCACGGACGTTGTAGGTGATGTAGCCAACCGTGTCAGATTCCACAAAAAAAAAGCGCACGAAATCAAAATTACAAAATTTATATTTATTTTATTTATTTTATTTATTTTATTTATTTTATTTATTTTATTTATTTTATTTATTTTATTTATTTTATTTATTTTATTTATTTTATTTATTTTATTTATTTTATTTATTTTATTTATTTTATTTATTTTTATTTGGAAACTTTACAGCTATAATACTGAATAGTTACAATAAACATATTTTTAAAAACAGTAAATCCAATTAAAAAATTTCCCTTTTTACAAATTTGAGTTCAGTCCTATTGCCCCTCATTAGGTGGTAGGCTCCAATTGTAGCCGACTGGGTTGAATTTTTATAGACATCCGATCCGACGCGGGTGTCTATGCTCAATACTTCAACGGAAGGTCAGACACAGTCAATATCACCAGTCCTCGCGAAACCAAGCTCAGAGAGGTGCCATGCCGCGGCTATTAGGTGGACAAAAAGGTCGTCGTCTAATTTATTGACACGCCTTTTGAAGATCCCCAGGTTATAGGTAGCAGGTAACACACTCACCGGAAGACCGTTCCATATTTTCACCGTACGACAGAGGAAAGATTTCGAAAAACGACGTGTTCTTAGAAGTTTGGTGTCAACGACATATGAATGTTCCGAGCGAGTCCGGCGGGTGTGGCCGAGACGGATGGGGGCAGGAGACATGAGGGAAGCCAATTAATCAAAGCAGCGTCCATGGCAGTACCTATAAAACAGGCTAAGTGAACCGATACCATCGAAACTCCAGTGTAGCCAGCAATCCAAAGGGAATTCTCCGGTATTGCACCTACCTTCTCGCATTTGATATTGGCTGGTCGGAGCATAAGTGCTTTGACAGGATTACATCGACCGGAATTTTGTTCTGTGCCAATCCAAATTCGAAATGTTTATTTCTCAGACCATATAGAAGAGAAAAGCGAGTAACAAAAACAAACTGATCTTGATAATAATAAAATTATAATAATAATATTGTGATAGTGGACCGGGAGACAAGGCGCGCAACGCTCGTCGATATCGCCGTGCCGCACGATAATAAATAACCTCGTCAGTAAGGAAGCAGAGAAGATGTTAAAGTATCTGGATCTGCAGCACGAGGTTACCAAAATGTGGCCCGTCGACTCGGCGATGGTTGTGCCCATAGTCGTATCAGTGCATGGGCTGATAGCGAAGAGCCTCGACGACCACCTTAAGAGGCTCTCACTGAGTGGTTGGGTCAAGGCCCAGATCCAGAAGGCTGCCCTGCTCGACACTGCACACATCGTCCGAAGTTTTCTCTCTTTGGGACCGGATCATCGGTATCCTGGGTTCGCCCCTCCACCGGTGGTGGAAACTCCGTTTATTTTTATATTAATTTTAGATTTTAAGTGTTTGTAAATATGTAAAATTAATATTAGAAAAACGTGTATATAAATGAATAAATAATAGTTGTACCTACATATATTATTGTTTGGTACAATGTGATCGGAGTTATTCATTAGACTTTCGTTGTACCTACATATATTATTGTTTGGTACAATGTGATCGGAGTTATCATTAGACTTTCGTTGTACCTACATATATTATTGTTTGGTACAATGTGATCGAGAGTTATTCACTAGACTTTCGTCTGTATTGCCTTACTCCGTAACATGGCATGCCGTTTCTACTGTTTTAATTTGAGCGCTCGGAACACTCACCGATATCTCGAACTTTGACTGTTAGGAACTTTTCTAAAAGTAGCCTTGGCAAAATATTTGCGCGAGTAGGACACTGAACAGGCGAAGATAAGCAACTATGAAATGAAGCTATATCGGAAATACACTATTCTCGTGTGGTATCTGTTAGGGACCGTTCACATACCACGTGGACACTTTTTGGGCACCCCCGCCCCCCCCCCCCCCCCCCCCCCCTTTGTCCACGTAGAAATAAGCGTTTTTTTCCGCGTGGAATGCGACGCCGCACTTTAGAGTTTAAGGTTAAAAAACGCGAATTTTTTAAGAAAGATGGACTTCAAGAAAAGGAAGGGAGCTGAATGGATGAGAAAGTAGTACTTGCAATTTTTATCATTTCAAAAACTGCCAATAAAATTGAGGGTAACATAAAAAAGGACTGAGAGACATAGCGTGCGGTTCAAGAACTACTCTTTCCATTGGTGCAAGCCGCATCTTTTCAGTGGTTCCAGAGTTTATTTCAAACATACATACATACATACAGACCGACGTTCCCTTTTATAAGATCTAAAGAAGAGAGTAGCCATAGAGATTATATTCATCTCAAACATTGTAATAATATTATCAGTCACTGGTGATGATCGATGGTCCGCCCGTTATAGCCCATTATCCCCGCCGGAATTAGGTGCCATGTCAGTACTTTCCTTTGGTCGTGTTGGTTACACAGAGCTGGCCGAAATTTACGGACTATTTTTCATAACCATTTCCACTTATCTTCATTCAATGCGGCGGTATCAATCCGGACAGATTTTAATCGACCTAGTAAGGAAAGGGACCAACAGTTTTATGAATTAACTAGCTTATGCCCGCGGCTTCGCTCGCTGTAGACTCGTTTTAAAAGCAAATCCGATTTAAAAGCAAATATGATAATAAACTATCGTTTCTCTTATATTATTCTCTCTCCCTCCCTCCCTCCGTCTCAATCGGGAGAGAGAGAGAGAGAGAGAGAGTAAGGAATCTATTAATGGGGAATAGTTCGGGCATATACTCAGAAAGGATCAAGTGTTAATAATTAATAATGAGTGATAAGGATGTGGTACTAGTAAACGGCGAACATTAATGAAGAACATACATACATACTACACGCTTTATCCCGACAATCGGGGTGAGCAGAGCAATCGGTGTTGTGCTACAAGTACTCTTGTAAATGACAGCACAACACCGATCACCAAGTTATTAGTAAAGTATTAGGACAAGATATATATCAAACAGCAAGTAAGGCACGAAGACCCACCTGCTACATGATTCGGTGAAAGGACTTTGCCAAGGTGAGAGGTGGCTACCCGTCGTTCTTTAGCACGGCATCTTGTCCTTATCCCTTAGTCACCTTTTATGACATGCAGGGGGAGAGATGCAGATAAGGCTATTATTTTTAAGTGCATGGCATGGCATTCGCAACCCCCGCATACGACCGAATGTCCATGGGCGTCGTTAGGCACCTCGTGGGTGGCTGGGCGCCACCAAGGCGCCACATATCGCGTTTTCTATAAAAAAAAGTACCTGCCCACACGGTACTACATGAAGATGAAGAACATTATTGTCCGAAGATCCGTTGTCTCTGCCTACCGCATTGGGGAACACTCGTGGTTTTTTTTTTTTTTTTTATATGTAATCCGGTATGGGTGGCTGAGTCGGAGGGGCCAAAGCACATGCTCTAACCAGCCAATATCACCTCCGAGAAGGTAGGTGCCATACCGGAGACTTCCCTGGATTGCTGGCTATACTGGACTAGAGGAGAACACAACCGAGGTTGCTTGCGGCCATCTTACATCCAGTACGGTGGTACCAACCCAGTCGGCTAAAATTTTAGCCTACCACCTAATAAGGGGCAAGGGAAGGGACCTACAGTTTTACACCGGTTCCGAACGGTGAAGCAGCGGGTGTAGGTATGCACGTAAATTTTTTCGTCAGAAAAAACTCATTGGTACACGCCGACCGGATTCGAACCTCGGACCTCTCGCATGAGAAGCCGATGCCCAAACCACTCGGCCACTCGTGGTAGTGTATGTATTAATTAATTAATGTAAAATAATTTATTTTTAAAAACAAAGCTGAATTATTTTATTATGATTTTTAAGCAAAATATTATAAAACGAAATTTCAATTCGCAACCGGATAATCAAAGTCATTACTTTAGACATTCGCAAATGGATAAGCAATGACCGATGAAGGCGGCAACACGAAATTATAGCATTCCCGAAGAGCAGCGGCGGCCCCCAACAGACTGTCTGCGATTCTAATAATTCGAACCACAGAGCAATCAACTTTTTCAGCGGAAGTTAAACATTCTTAAAATCTGCTTTTAATCCAGAAAGACGAAATTGGCATTTCCTGGATTGCCTGTTTTTTTGTAATTTGCTATGAATGGAAACAATTTTTACAAAGAAATGTTTTTTATGGAAACTGACACGGTTGACTACATCACCTACTACATGAGTGATGTCAGCTTATAACACCTGGGTTCACACACAATCGAAAATAATCGTTTGTGAGCGTGTGCGTGTATGTGGAAAATTTTTGGCTTTGTTTGAATAAAGATATAATTTGTGAAAAATTACGCATTCTGTAATATTACTACAGATTGAAAATAATGTAATTGAATGGTTGTACCTTGGCGTTGCACACGTCTTTATCATGAGGTGGACAAGATAAAGTATCGGCTATCATATAACTAATATAATTTACCTCTCTGAGCGTAGTCTCGCGAGGAGATTTGTTTTTGCATAGCCGACTATCATTGTCTCCCTCTACGGAGACCAAGCCATGCTGCATCGTCATAGCCTTGTCTCCGTAGAGGGAGACAATGACAGTCTGGTTTTTGGCTCTGTCGACTGCACCACCTCAATCCCTCGGCACAGCCTCATGTTGACTTTCATAAAAAAAAAATTTGCCCGGAGAGGCAATCATTCAGCTATAAAAAATAATATAAAAAAAAAAATAAAAAAACAAAACAAAATTAAAAAGATCTGCACGCGTCTGCACGTCCTATTCTAGATTTTACGCGTGTGTTTAAAATTTTATCTTAGTGTGCAACTGTGAGACAAGGGCCATTTCTACAGAGGCATTTATGTGACGAGGGCTCGTCCATCTAGGTGTTGTATTGTAGTTGTTTGAAGCTCTGAAATATATTATTTGTCTTAATCTCAAATTAGTAGTCTCTGCTCCACGCGGGTGATCTATAAGGATCAAAGACTCTTCAGACGGGATGCGCAGACGAAGACGTCGGCCGCGGTGACGGCGTTCGTCCGTGTCGCTTAGCCGACAGGCGGACATCCAGTCACTTCGCCGACACCTAGCCGGCTGTATGTTATAGGTATGTCAAAAGGCGTATCCATAAATTAGATGACGACCTTTTTGTCCGCCTTATAGCTGGCACAGTGCCTCACTGAGCGCAGTTTCGCGAGGAGTGGTGTTATTGGCTATGTCTGATCTTCCGTTTAATTTTTTTGCAAAGCCACCCCCGGCTATTTATTAAAAAAAAAAAACTAGTTTTATCTCAGTAATTTAATTTATGTCGGCACATTGTCTTTTTATTTAAATAATTACTTTATATTTATTAAACCTTCATAACGGTGCATTAGATGAAATTATTCCAGAATGTTAATTTCGTCTTTCAAAATTGTATTTTTATCCAGTCTCCGATTTAATCTCTCTTCTTACAATCTGCGTTTTAAGCGCTATTGAAGCATGCAAAGAAAATAAGAAAATCATTTAATCTGGTATCGAGTTAGCAAACATAAATACTAGTACAACTGGCAACTATACATACATATATAGGATAGCCAACTTAGAGGTTTACAAACTTTTTCTGCGGCTATTTTCATTTGGCAAGTATGTTATGGATCGTTTACACTTGAGCAACGTGTTTTAATTATTAACGTTTTACGTTCTGCGCAAATCTTCGGAAACACTGAGAAGAATGTTTCCAGGTCGATTAATATCAATAAATTGTGAATTTGATTGGCCACCAAGATCAACGGATTTGACAGCTTCTGATTTTGTTTTATGTGGGGCATGTCTATGTCAACAGGCCGAAGACTTAATGCGATACCGCTGGAAGTACAGAGAAAATGTGATAAAAAAACGCGATGAAAAGAGGTCGCATTATTTATGCAGCAATAAGTGGACATTTGACAGATGTTATTATCCATACGTAATTGTCAATATGAATAAAATAATTATGGAAAAATTTCTGAAAAATTTCGTTGATTAAAAAAATTATCTAAATTTAAAGGTTGTATTGTATCGCTCTTATTTGCCCACCCTGTCTAAGCTGCATTTTAATCTAAGCTGATAAATGTAATTGAACCATACAGATATTCAATATATTGCCATTTGCATACGTTTATCACGCGAATGTTCAAATTACATGGTGATAAAACGGTAGGTAACGATTCCATTTCCAGAGCAGTAGCAGTTAAAAGTATATTATTTAACCTTCGATAGGAAAAATATGACATCACAACGAAAAGTATAATGTTAAGGAGGGTGACTATCCTTCCTAACAGCAATATTAACATATAAAAGCTAATTTCGTGGTCGTAAACCGTTTTACGATCACATCACTCCAGCTTCAGCAGATCTGGCCTGGCCTAAGAGCAGATTGGGAGGCTATTCACTAGTAGGAAGATTTAGAATCGAGCTGGTTATTTCTGTTATTAAGTAAGTACGTTCCCATTCCGTAGCGACATTTACATCGAGAACTCTATTGGCTGGCGTACAAAATTTACTTACTTTTTCCAAGTTTGATAAGTGCATCTTCTTGGAAACGAGTTGCCCCGTGCTTCGGATTCCACGTAAAACTGTAGGCTCTTCCCTCACCTTACTAGGCGGTATGGTTAAACAGCCTCGATACAGAACATAGCGAGCGAAAGGTTTTTCTCAATGCAATCAATGTAACAGTATAAAATTGTTCTCAAAATATCGTAACTCGAGAATAGAGGATGGCAAAATTGTAAAAAATAATGTTTTGAGTGCTCCATACATTTTAAGGTTAGATATTTACTAACCTCAATTTAGTTTTCAGTTTCGCCTCCGTTCTTTTTTGGAATCCACTTAGTTTTTGATGCAGTCTAACCCCCTGAAATATCCGGCATGGTAATAAAATCAATATTTTCTTTATATCATTCTGCGCCACCACATAATACATTGGTGCTACTGAATTGGCCTTCTGCTCTCGTAATGAGTTCGTAATGTCATTTTATTATGTTCTGTCTAACTTTGTATCATTCAACATTTAGTGATGGCCTCTTGGATCAAGGTCGTTCAGGTCATGTGGATAGCCTAAGTTGATTGGTCCTTTTATTGTGAAATAAAATTCAGTCAGATTTTCTTGCAAGCAGGGTTTATCTGCTGTAGAAAGCTATATATTTATATTTTTTCGATCTGGCCTGATAGATGAAGTTTTAAATAATATGTAAAACTTTATATTTACATACAACTGAATATTGAAGGTGAGTAATAGGTATTGATGATACATATCTCTCAGAAAGAGCGGAATTTTATTCTACTGGTTAAAGTTCCATTTCTAATACAATTAACATAATAAGTTAACCTGTTTCAGCTACATTTTAGCCGAAGATGGTGAAATCGACCCTTTTAGAGTGATTTCTTCCATTCGAACTTTGAGTGATGATGAAGTTTCTATATAACTTAAAACGAGTTTTCAAAGTATATTTGAATTGAATACAAAAATTATCTGTGATATTGGTATTCTTATTCGCTTAACTAGCTTCGCTCGCGGTAAACTCGGTCTAATTGCCTCGCGGCATTAAGCTCGCCTGTTGTACCTAATTTTTTAAATTGGTGTTCAATAAAGAATATATACATACATAATTTAAGCTCGGTTTAAAATACGATTTAAACTCAAAAACGATCGCTTCTCTTATATTATCTCTCTCTCTGCCGTCCATACTATACTTTCTTTGATACTGCTCAGCCCTATGGATATTAGCGTATAGTGAGCCTAAAGAACTACTCTTTCCATCAGTGCAAACCGCATCAACATCTGTTCAGTGGTCCCGGAGTTCACATCAGACATACATACAGACACGTTCCCTTTTATAATAAGTAGAGGCGAATATCATGTCATGACGAAATGGCTCGTTAATCCAAACGATCGCATGCGGCCTGACAAATGTTGGATATCCATAATAGCTGGTATTTTATTACCGAAGCTTGTGTGTAAGAAAGTATTGATTAGCGAGTGTAGAAAGTTTTCAATATTCCTCTAATATTGTATAGGATGGGATCGGTATTTAAAATAAATAGCCCCAGTGCATCTCTCTCCGTGCATGTAGTAAAAGGCGATAAATGGATAAGGACAAGATGCCGTGCATAAGGGCGACAGACTAGCAGCATCTCACCGGTTACGGTCGGCTACATCATCTCACAGCAGTAGGTGATGTAGCCAACCGTATCAGATTCCATACAAAAAAATTCAGGCGCTTCTCTTCCATCATTTTTAGATTTTATTGCAATACTCCCAAATACCATTATAAGTAGTAATCACGTAGGTAGTTATCAAACTGCCTAGCAGTGTTCACAATGTAGTATAGAAATAAAATTAAAATTACGTACATTTTCTCTATAGAAAAACCAATACATGAAAATGAGCAATGACAAAAGGGTTTGAATTTACTCGATGAACATCTAAAGAAAAATGTCTTGCAACCTCTGACATTTAAAATACTCAACGTAATCAATTCCTATTTAATTTCGATAATTCCTTTTCACTCGATAAAATACACGTTGGCAGCATGATATCAAAAGGGCATATCCACCACACAAATTTCATCGTGGATGTGCCCTTTTGTTGATATTACGATACGACCCCGTCGCGTCGATGTGTTAAATTTTCTCGCAATTTCCTGTAGGTAACTATTGAAGTCACACAAACTGACCTCGCCCACGCGTCTGTAACTATAAAAAATTAAAGTCTTTGTGCCAATGAACTTATTCTGAAGATGGCTATTTTTGGGGCGACAAGACGGCGTACCGTGAAGGGATAGCGCGGTTTGTACATCGGCGTATACAGTCTTATAAAACTGTATTATGTGTCTGTAGAACTTTGCCAAACTCGCGTTCAGACCTCGCTTGCTCTCTTCACTGGAGCATGCAGCAAGCTAGTTGGAATGACATGGTTCCACCCACGCAGGTTTAAGGTTTGAGTCGTCTGTACAAATTTAGACGTGGGCGTATTTTATTAATAATTTTCTAAAGCTCCATCAACTATGCTATTGAGGAAAATTTATGAATGGAGCTATGCTCATTCATGAAGCGGACAATGCTCTTAGGTGTTTAGTGTTCAATAATGCTTTTACTTTTCATAAAATACTTTTTGTCATTTTATTCTGCAATACAGTGTTTATGCATGTCATTCTCATTGTAAGAAATAATTTTTCATTTATTCATTAGATATTATTCTTTTTATTTTCGGCTTCGCATCTTATGAAGAAGTGTAAAGCGGGCGCATGCTTAGAACTAACCCAATTCAGTGGTACTAAAAAATAAAATATTAAAAATCTCTAGTCAACTTCTAGTGTCCGATGCCAAATACGACTTTGTTGACGACAGCATGTTGGCAATGCAGGAGCTTGTGTCACACTGCAGAAGATGCAGCTGTTCGAAATTTTGAAAGAATACGTCATCGGCCCGGTGGTGAAATTGGTAACGCGTTGGCGGTTCATGCCAGGGTCCAGTTTCGAATCCTGCTCGGGTCGCATTTTTTCTCTCATCTATCTAATGAAGAAATATAAATTAATTTGTATATTAATCCTCATTTGAGCTTAATGGAACTATTAAAGGTATACCTACTCTTGGCCATACAGACCTTAATTTTTTTATTTCAAACCTCAATATGTTTTTCATTTAACTATGGTGTTAGTTAGTTGCAATTTTGGAACTGCATCAGTGCAATTTGCATCAACGCGTACAATTGAGGACAACAGTATTGACAATAATAGATCGAGCAAAACGGCAGGTTTAACATTTCTCTGGACGGTGAGTCAAATAGATCGTCATATTTAAATTGTTCGTTCAGTCAAAGTTTAGTAATTTCTAATGCTCACAATATGGCCACAAAATCGCGTTTAAACTATAATTATTGTGTTATTTTATTGTAATAAAACTTTTTATTGTAGCAAACACTAAAGATTAATATAATGCCGACGAACACATTGACAAAGATAAATATTAAAAAATCGTAAAACTAATTGATAAACCCATTCATATATGTGAGCATCAACTGGAGTACCAATTATATGTTTCCAAACAAAATACGGAAAACCATAAAATTTCCATATAAACGCTCACGTGGGTCGACTAACTGTTTAAACTTTAAACAACAGCCATCAAACAACTGTTCTCCTGTTCGTGTGTGTGTCGGTGGACATTTTCTGTCTGGCTACCCGCCACCCGCCACCCGCCACCCGACAACCGCCACCCTGGACGCTATAATCGAATTTTCCCTATAAGTACATGTTTTTTTTATTTAGCTTCCACTGGCTTTTTTTTATATGGAAACTGACACGTTTAGCTACGTTTAGCTCACATCACCTATACCACCTTCATGTCAGCCCATAGCATCTTGTTGAACTGGGTGCCATGTCAGTGCTTCCCTTTGGTCGTGCCGTCTACATTGAACTATGTAGGCGGAAAACTGGAACTATTTACATAGCCGCTTCGACCGACCTGCCCTTTCATTCAGCGCGGTGGGTTAAACCCTACCACCGTAAGGTAAAAATGGAAGGGACCTACAGTTTACGTGGAATCCGAACCACGATCAGGCTCAACGGTCGAACGGTCACCCATCAAGTTCTGACGGCGCCCAGGTGTGCTTATCGGTGCGATCGCACCATCATCGACTGTCGACTGTCATATTCAAACATGGAATCATCGTTACCCAATTTTGCTTTTCGATATTTATAAACTGCTTAGGAAACTGAAAAAAAAATTCAGTCTCTCTACTAGTGAAATCCTCACTAGATTCAACGTAGGCTGTAAAGTGCAATAAGGTGTATATCTCTTATATATTTACTCAAATGTTCTAAGTGTGTTTTGTTGCTGAATGCGAAATAAATATTTCTTATTTCTCAACAATCTTACATACTTATTACTTTGAAACACTTTCATCTAATTTCATTTTTTAAAGCTATGCCGCCCTGTTTTGTTCATTCGTTGTCTTTTCGCCTTATTTTATCACCTTATATCATATATCCCTCTTCGCCGAACAATTCAGCCAAATTTCACCAACCTTTTGCCGAATGTTTAGTTCAAAGGTCTACTTTTTAGTCCTTTATATTAACCATAATACTCCAGTGAAAGCTTTCAGTAAAAGTGCCAACCTACATCTCTAAACCGTAAATTATATTATGTACTTCACTCGTCAACATGACATATATACGGTGGCAGGACATATTATTATGCTATAGTTACTGGCACGTGTCTGCACACCATCTGGCGTGGAGATGCCGGCACATTGGCGAGTATACATACATATGTCCTTTTTGACCAATTCCCTCAGGACTTAACAGCCGAACATTCTGAATTCAAACTCATGCGAAAGTGAACTTTTTCGTTCGAGGAATGGGGTGTAGAATATAGTGGATTGTGAATTTGGAACGGTAGTTTTTGTTTATGGTAATACGGGTTCACTTCTAGGATAGGCTTACCTTTTGACAGACGAGGCCGTGTCAGGTTACAAACATGTTACTTTTGTTACTTTTCACCGGCAGATGCCTCGGCTTTTTTCTCTCTTGTTAATTCGGCGCGCGTGGCTTACTTAGCCTATATAGCTGGTCTTTCAGAAGCTCGATTCAGCTCGCGAATCGAGCTTTGAATCGCGTTTTATTAATTTACGTTCGTCGAAAACGGTGCGTTTCGACTAAATTTTATTCACCAAGCTAAGTTTCAAAGAACGAGGCGCTACCGACTCGTTCTTTGAAACTTAGCGTTTTACTCGAAAATACGTAACGTGCCGCTCGCTGCACAAGACTTTCGCGTTTAAACAAAACTTGTCAAAATTAGATGTTTTCAACACCGCCAAGACGGCATAGGTACGGATAATTTGAGTGGAGAAAACGACTGCGATTAGGTAAATTAATAATCTTAATTGGCTGGGTAACAGGTACAACAATTTACAAGTTATTCACCCAAAATCCCTACAGTGATGCAAACGCAACACATGAGGAATGGAACGAAATCGTACAAAGAGCTGAATCGTACAACATTGTTAGAATTATGCAAGGATGTTTAAGACATATTTAAGGAATGTCCATGGGCGTCGCTAGACACCTTATGGGTGGATTGGCGCGACATGTCGCGCTTTCTATAAAAAAAATACTTCAGCCAAACTTTTTTTGTCATCAGCAACCATGGGTATTTGACCTTTCTTCTTCGTCGTCCATATTATTATATTATCTCAACATAAGTATTAATTGCAAAAATTATCCCACCACATCATATGAGCAACGAAATCATCATAAATATGATGACTCTTTATCTAACTATAATATGTAGGACTATGGTAGCAAAGGCTTCATTTTCTCAAACAGTCAACAAGTGGCTAGTTTTATGAATAATCGCTCGTTCGTGACCGCTGTTCCAGCGATAGCAGCCTCCCTAATTAAATATTTCGTCGTACCTACATATAAACACACTGTGCGAAATGTCAGTGACCACTCACCCGTGCAGCTGGACTGGAACTAATACCTGTGCTAATACTATGCAATCTTGTCTTCAGCCTCCCCTAGCTCTTTTTGTTTATTTCTGGATCTAAGCTTCAAGAATTAATCTTCGTTCTCATTTTAATTTTCAATTCTTTTAACATTGAACATGTTTTATCGATCGCTTCAGTATAGCCCCCCATTTTTGCTGACAGTGTGAAATCGTCCTGGTGTCTCGAGTTTTGGGGCTACGCGAGTGCTTGAGGGCTCAAAAGACGCGTATCGGCTAGGGCTACAAGATGGTAAATTTTTATCCGGCATTGTAAAAATTCTTAAATCTCTGAAAAACTGTGAAATCTCGTAATATAATACAATAGAAGGCCTGTCGTCATCGATCTCTCTGTTCGTTTATTTATAACATCAAGCTATTAAAAATAGTTAGCAATAGAATCGAAAGGGATCGAACTCGGGAAAAAATCCAAGTCACATATTATGTTAGTTATGTCAGAATTTAACGCGAGGGAAAGCGCTAACAAAGGCTAATCTACATTAAACTGTAGTCGGGATAACGCGTACAAATATGTACTCAGACTCATGAGGGATAAGAACGAATGAATTGATAGGGCGGGTGGTTGTGCCGCCGATCCGGAGGCAGCTGTGCTGTGACGACGTTTCAACAAAAACACACGTCTCAAAACTCCGCCGAATGTCGAGTCGAAGTACCGCTACCAACAGATAGAAGCACATTTCAACTGTATAAGGTATATGCTACTTGATGTGCGATTTTGGAACAAGAAGAAGTACGGAGGCCATTATCGTGTGGGCTTCAATGGATTTAGTAATTACAAATGCTATTTTAGAAGATTCTACACTATTAATGACTTTTTAAGAGATTAAAACAAATCCTGATCAAACTGGATGCACCGTGTGACTACCGATAAATGATTGACCGCTTAGGTATTGACTGATTTAGTCCTATCCTCATCCTTTTGCCTATTGTTGTCAATTTCTAAACTTTATGAAATTCTATATTACAAATTCTTCTTCTCAAGACAATGAAACAGGTTATTGTTGTCATCGAGATGTCGGTCACTGTTTCTTACAATATCGCCTATAATACCAAATTCAGGTGGAAGTATTTATTTGTACTCACGAACTAGAGCACAATATGCCAACATTAATGTACGTAGTTACTATATTTATATTTATATTTGATTGTTGAATTGGGCATGTTATAGATAGAAGATAATAGATTATTATTTAGTTTATTCTTCTACATTTTAATGAACACCTCAAAGGTGTCCGATACGGTCTCCGATATCGGGCCAGTTTTCGCAGTTTCGCGGTCGACATCTGCAGCGTCATCTGCCCGGCCCGGCTCGTGCCTCAAGTATCATCTGCCGGCCTGTTTGCTCAACCAGAATCCGCTGCTTGCTGTTATTTTAATAAGCCACTTACAGCTCAGCGCTTGCTCCATTAGACGCATCACTGGGTGCGGGAGGTATGGAAGTATCGTAACCAACATTAGGTAGGGGAGTTTTTGGGTATTGATAAACTTACGTTGCAATTATCTCTAATGCCTCTGTGACTTTATTTGCGAGAAATCTTTGAACCCACTAGTTGTTCCGTTTCTCTTTCTTTCGAATCAGTAGCTATTTGATCAATGGTCATAGCCATCTGGTCTTTAAACCACCTGTTGAAGAAAATAATAAGTTAACTTAAAATGAAGTAGATTCATATGTACTTTCAATGACCTACCTACATAGTTCATCGATTTCAGTTCTAGGACTTTTTGTGACTCACTTAAAGAAAATTTTCTTGGAAATTGGGTAAAACATAAAATTACTCATCGCCATTATCACGTGTGTCTTATTCAAATAAAGATAAATTACAAACCTTGTGCTAATCACAAAGGATTTAACCTAAAATATACAGAAAATAACTGAAGAAACAATAAAATTGTCTACCTTACTATCGAAATTCTACACATCTAAAACACCTTGAAACCTTCGAAATGCAAATATTCTGACCGCTCAAAGAATTAGCCATCTTCGTGAGTTAGTCCAATTTCTGGCCGCGGAGCCGAATTCGCAGGTGTAGAGGGTACGCATTATCGGTCGGTGTAAAGTTAAGGATATAAGTACTGCAGTGGGCGGTTGGGTCAGACAGAAGGACTAATTATCCTGCAAAATGTAACTTACCAATGATGCCACGCGAGATGCGGACCGTTTTTCTGGAACACGGGTAAGTGGGAGAAAATTAGTAAATGCCACGAGTGTTTCAAGGTGCCGTGGTACCTTATGTTTAGACGTCACATGTTTGTCTATAGTGGGCGGTTTAGTAATTTTCTAATTATTTAATTTTAACTTGTAGCAGTAGCGATATTACTATTTAGGTACAAGTACTTATGCTTTATGTAGTCCATGGTCATACATTTTAATTTGGTCCTTTTCTGTAGGTGTCTAAAACTAGTTATACTGCCTTTACATTTGCCTTCTCAAAAATCCATCAAAAGCTCGAACAAGTTCAAAATGTTTTAATCCAGGTGCTACCATCGAAAACCGCCATCTCGGTACAGTGTTGCTGAAGCGCAAAAAAGTGCACCGCAATATTTGCGGCCAATGATGTTTCAATAATTTCCCTAACCGCCATTAGCCAGAAAATAGCCCAGTTAGCCCCGGGCACGGGCGCGGGCACGGGCTCTTAGCGGGCATTACTCGCACGAAAGCTTCGCAATAAAAAAAAAACTGAGCTTAATAAATACGCGCGTGTACTGACGAGTCAATGCCCTATGGTTTCGGTGGGGGGGGGCGATCTTACGCACCTTTGTGAGGCCGAAAGACGATCACCATCTGTCGGTACCGAGCTCCAGTTTTTTTTTATAAAATCCCCCCTCACCCCTCCTCAAGTCTCGAGGATTTCGCGGTGCGCCCCTCAGGACGCGCATGAATAAGTGATATATTTCTTTGGGTACCTACGATCGGGTTTATGGGAGTTCGCATTCGCTTTTACTGTTGCAGTCGTGTCACGCGTGACTCGATGTATCAACTCGTAAATATTACCGAGAAAATAGTCGAAGTTTATGTCACCTTATATTTCGTGCCACACAGATATTTCCATCATTCGACTCGGTTGTATTGCATGCGAAGTAATACGGATTGCTTCATCTATTTTTCGTTTCGCAATGGAAGCAAGAAAGTTTGTATTTCACAATTTAATTTAAAATTCAGAAACAATCCTTTAGGTGTTCTTATTTTAATATTTTAATAGTAATATAATTCTTCTTTTTCGCGTTTGTACAATAGTTTCGATGTTCGTCACTTCATCATTCATATTATATTTTCTGAGGATTGCGGATCATCATCGAACTTTTCATTATGCAATATAAGAACTTAACTAAAACCTGCTACATTTGTGATATCAATCAATAATGAATCTGACAGGTTGTGTGTAACAGCATAATCAATGATATCGTGAAGTCATAATCATAAGTGTTCCTTCCGGAACTGGGTGATACATACACCAGTTTACTTCCTTTGAGTTCTAATCAAGTCACTCAACGTGTATCAGCCCACTGCTGGTCACTTTCCTCCAGTCCTCCCAGCATTCAACGGTACTGAACCACTGCTTTCCGACGAATGTCGATGCACTAGATGTCGTCGTCCCACCTGGCGAGTGGTCTTCTCACGCTCTGTTTTCCTGTCCACGGCCGTCAGTATAGGATATTTGTTACCCTCCAACGATTGTCGTTTCGTCCGCTGATGTTCCCAGCCCAGGGCCACGTGAACATAGCATCATAATAATCTTCAATAAAGGAATCATCCATATAAGCTTGTGAAATGGTTCCAATCGCTGTCTGTGTACAGGAACAGCACCGGGCACTTAGTCCCCGTGCGTCAACCCCGGCCTAGGCTGCCAGGTAATGGCTTCGGTAGTCAGTTCACGGAACATGGCGTGTTGTCGCCTCTACCTACATTTGTCAAGCGGCGCGATGGTATCGCTCGCATGCACCTCTCTGTGCTGGAGGGGCGGTTTAGATTGGCCTGTTTCTAGTAGGTCTGGGGCCGTAAATCTTGCTGAATTGGGCCTTTCGTCGTGTAATACGTTGTCGTAAATTGGAGTTATGACGTGGAGAGTTGTAATTTATACAGTGTCTCGAGGATGACCAGAGAAGCTTCAACAGGATAATTCAAAATGAGAATTGTTTCTTCTTTCACTTAACTCAACTCTCATTAAATCACTCATAGTATCTTAAAAAACTATATTAAGTAATTCTCTTTCTTCATACTGTCGGTATGTAAGAAGAATAGTAAGAAAGGTGTAAATATGGAAAACCAAAATTAGGATAACTTCACGTTCTCAAAGAAAAACAAAACAATTGCTTGTCAGTACCAAGCAAGCATTATTATAAAATTTCATACAAAACCGAAACGGGCATGTTTTTTTTTTCAAAATGTAAACAATGATTATGCCAACTCGGACCGGTTGAACTACAGAACTAACTCCCATCTGTACCAGCAAGGTTAACGAAATGAAAAAGCGTAACCATAAAAATCGGTATAGTACTTTGACTGAACTCGAAATATAAAAGATTGGTATCGTATCAACTCGATCGCGAACTTACTCCCCTAATGTTAATGTACTGAGTGCAAACGCGCGTTACTTATTTTCAATATGTCGCAGTCGCTGTGCCTAAATGTTTTTACCTCTGAAAATACTGTCAACGCAACTTTCAATAGAAGTTATTTTTTAAGTAGTATTCCTGATAGAACCCACCTAGCCGATACCCACAAAGCATCCACTGCTAATTTACCCAAGGATGCGTAAAAGTGAGCCACTACGAACCCAAAACACTTGAACCTCCACTCGAGGACCTCCTGACCATATCGCAGTGAAATCTCAAAAACAAACACGGAAAAATATTATGAGCATCTTACGCTGTTTACACAATGTCGCATTCCTTTTGTGCTCCCCGTATCATTAGTCGTACCACAAAAATCCATTTACGGAAGTTCTAGCTGGGGGCGCATGCGCCGAAAGCTGTGCGCTTCGCTTTTTTTTCTGCGACAAATTTGTCTTAAATATAAATTCGGGACCACGTGTCGCGATAGTGCGCCGAAAATAAAAGCGGTACCAAAATCCACCCTTGCGGAACACCTGCCCGGCGCGGGCGGAACGGCGGGGGGGGGGGGGGGGGGGCGTGGCGAGGCGACAGACGTGCGCTGCTTACTTTATATTTAGCAGGAAGGGCGGTATTGAATTATATTTAGTCGAATGCTCCCTTCGGAAGTTATGATTAAACAAATGATACCGCTCTCGAGCCCGAGCGAGCACCGTGCGCCGCGCAGCAAGGTGTGGATCGCTCGGGAGCTTTCGATACGACGACGTGTCAGTTTAATATAAATTTTACGGTAAATTCTGGTGTGGTATTAATGTAATACTCAGTTCCGCTCGGCCTATCCCTTTGTCGACCCGTTAGGTGCATGGTGGGACCCTCGCTTTGTGTATTTTCGTTTATTGCAATTTCTTGATGGATTTTGCGTTTGAGCAGAAAATTTTTATATCGTTCTTTTTGATAATGCATCAGGGCGTTTCCGGCGACAGTTGTTCGCGTTTCAATGTTGCAGCTTATCTCGTTAGCTCATCTACGAGATGTTACGTGTCTGTAATTATTATGACCTCACCGACACGACTTCGTTAAACTCTATTCTAACTGTATGTTTTTCTTTGTTTCAGGTAAGTGATTAGTATGAGCTATCCTAGCGGTGTGTCGTCCAATTTCTTACTTTAGCAACAAGGATTACGGTATGGATCTTATTATTAAAAAATTATGATATTACTTTAAATAGGTCCAGAATGTAACTATTTGCTACGACGAGAGCATAGTGCTTCGTACTTTGATTGAACATTATTATCAATTAAATCAAACTGATTCCAAACATATCGTGACAATCACAACAGCTTAAGAGACATTTTCTCCAAGTTTATGCAAATGTGTCGAAGTGCCGGTTACTGTCGCACGTCTGAGATAGTGGGATAGAGTTGGCACAGGATATTGCACAAGTGGTGCGTCGGCGTCAGTGGGCCGTCAACTGCCGTTTGACGCCGACGACGCGACGCCACGCGGTAAGTATAGCTACGTTAACGTCATACTCGTACATTGGAAAATGACCCATTTTCGTAGCGTCTCCGGGCTAGATCTAGAGGTGCAGGCCAGGTAACTAACTACACGCATGTAGTTAATAGATGTTTTCTTGTTCTTGTTAATAGATGTTTACTAGCTTTACGAAGGCCGTCTCCTGTGAAATATTGAGACAACTCACAAAATCGGCAAGTCGGTTATGGTCACGTACAATTTCAGAACGATAAGGGTTCTAGTGCGTTAAGAGTAACAAACAGTCAAATCTATGAGATGAAACTTATTTTGTCTTCTCTTCCAGTTCTTGAGGTCATCGATTTTATTATACACCATGGCAAATATTCTAAGGGCCGATTTCACCATCTTCGGTTAAAATTTAACAGCCCGTTTAAGTCCTGTCAAATGTATGAGGAATGTATCTTTAACCGATCGGTTAATGTTAACTGAGGCTTAACTGACAGTTGAAAAACCGACCCAAAGAAGTTCGGAGTATTTTCGGATTTTCTGAGTATTTTGAAGAAGGTCCTTTTCGTCAAAATTTTGTTTAATATTTCATTTTCAAATCCCAATGATTTGTCCTTCTCTTTTCTATTTGGATTCAGTTCAAACACTGCTCGTTCCAGTTTCAAACTCATTAATTTTCTCTTTTCTTCTGGATTCAGTCAAGTTACTGCTACTTGTAAATATATAAGAATCAAATAATACTTTTTCCATTACGATCAAATAGTGACTGCCGGTTACTCGAAAACGGCCGTGAAAGCGCAAACGTCTCAATCGAAGGTTGCCGGCTACCAGGGGATAATGAGTGTAAGAGAGTTCAGATCAAGACAGTCACGCACAATTGCGTAACTCACAAGGCGGAAGGGGCAGCAGGTGTACTGATTGTAGCCATTCTTTGTTCGCCTGGTACCTGCGGCGGCGGCGTGATCGTCGATACTTTATATCGTTTATCCGTCTGTCTGAATCTGTATATCGATTTATTGATATTTTCGTATATCGAGTGTAAAAAATGTATGCACTGACATCAAGGATTGTAAGACAATACATTTTTTAGTATTAATCAAACAGTAAAATCTACCTCAACCCGCAAAATCACGCTCAACAGGCGCCATACCAGCAGATTGAATTTTGCGATATTCGGTTTGATAATACTTGGTTAATACGTAGGATGCTTGTAGGTAGACCCCAGGTTGAACTGTTGAAAGTATCGGGAATCACGTTCACAAATCAGTTCTATGACCTACAATGTCTGCAGATATTCTCAAGATGTCACAGAGTATGAAACTAGCGAATTGTCCCGTCTCAATGATGAGGAGCGACATTCCCGCCGCCCGCCGCTGCCGCCAGCTGTCACCGGACAGGTCGGCACTCCGCTAAGCAGGAAGGATGCGAGCAATTACACAGGCGATGACGAGGAAGTAAGCAAACTGGAAACGGTACTCGCATGCATTACAGACATCTTATGCCACTGACATTTGATCGGCATGCAGTCCATTTGCAGCGGACAGGGGATGCGCACATATGTGTATGCCTTTTTTAAGTAAACCAACATGGGTGGCTGTGCCGAGGGAACAATGGTCCAGTCGACAGAGTGAAAAACACGTCTCCTCGCGAAACCACGCTTAGAGAGACGCAATGTCAGCAGATTTTCGGGCTGATGCTAGGCTGCCTTACCAGTTGATACGATGCTTGAAGACACGCAGGATTCATAAACATATATGATTCGGGAAACACACTAGCCGAATGACAGTTCCAAGTTCATACTTCAGACTTAAAGTCAGTTAGTCAGTCAGTGTCACAGAATAAAGATCGGCTGCATGCTTGCTCCACTCGCGTCCCGTATTGAGGGAGACAGCTAAACTTCAAACTGTGTGGTCAGCGTGTATGCTTTCACTGATGTAAATACGTCAGTATCCTCCAGTCCCCTCGACTATCAGCGGCACGGAACCACTGGTTTCCGCCGATGTACTCGATTTCGTCGCCCCACCTGGCGGGTAGTTTTCCCGCCCCGGTTTCCTATCCAGTGCCGTCAGAAAGGACATGGTTATTTCAACGGTCGTCGTCCCTTCGGCTGACGTGCCCAGCCCACTGTCATTTGGGCTTAGCCACCCGGTGTCCAATATAGACTACTTGAGTCATCGGTGGATTACACCATACTCCGTAGGCGCGTAGCAATATTTCTAGCAAGGCTTAGCTAGACGGCAATCAATTAAACAAATCACCTTCCCATTGCTTCGGATCGGAGTACTTTAGGAGCGTGACTAATATATAAGTCAGTGTTTTTGCGTCCGCTGCTGGGTATATGCTCCTTAAATTTTTGAGTAGGATTAGTAGATAGGTAGATTTTTAGATTTTAGTGTGTGTTTGTCCGTCCGTCAGTCTGCTAGGGCAATGTGGTCACATTCGCACAATATGGCGTATGTATACTACGGTGAAGTGAAAATTTAAATTGTAAATTAATTTTTAATACATACATCGTTGTTAGGCTAAGACTTAAAATGTAGCTTAATTGGTTTTTTTTAATCTATGTAAACTGTTGACAGGTTAAGACTTAGTATGTAATTAATTTTTTTTGTTATTTTAAGTATGTATACTGTTAGGTATATCGCTGTATTAAAGAACCTAAAGGAGGAACACCGAATGGCCATGTATCGTAGCGCATGTAATAGCAGTAGTTGTAAATGTAAATGCTGTAGTGTTTTCTAATAAAGTAAATAAATAAATAAATAAATATTCCTCCAATCCTCCCCGCCTTCAGCGGTAACCAACCACTAAGTATATGCGGTATGCACTATATGCGTGGAGTGGAGCCTCCAACATGCCGATACAGTGGACAGATAAGGTGTGTGAACAAACAGAACCTGGTGTTCACGATAAAAACATTGATAAAGATTTTTAATTTCTTGAAAGTTGTAGCGTATAGCTTCTAGCACACTCCAGCCAGGAGTTCTCCAACAATAGCACTGGCGGCGTCTTTGTGACTTTTCCTTCACTTCGTCGATAAGTCGGTGCAGCCATGCGACGTCTAGGCGTTTATTTCCTTGTGCGACGACGCGCAACGCAACTAGCGTCGCACGCGCCGATGTGTCTTGGTTGCTTGAGCGAGAGAATTCTAGTCTTATTGCGTCATTCTTACGCTATATTGAAGGATTCTGGACAATTCCATAGGATCTATATGTTGCAGTGTAGTGAGACGTTTGTTTTTAGTTGACTGATTTTGAGCCTTGGACAGTCATTATTAACTGTCGGTTTAAATGAAATTTTTCATACGGTTGAAAGGAGTTGACCGGCTGTTACATTTTAGCCGACGGTGGTGAAATACGTCCAGAATCAGCTAAAGACCCGTCCTACTTGACCCTTTGCCTTCAAGGCTTGTTAGTGTTACACATAGTTATATTTTTTTTATTTGAAGAAATATTATTTCTTCAAATAAAAAAAGTTAAAAAACATTATTGAAAGAACCCCATACATTATACACATAAAAAAGGTAATCAAAAGATTCAATAAATATATTGATAATTCAATAAAGATAAAGATAAAAATTAATTGCACACCAAACAATAATAAACAATGATACATGAAGAAAAAATACAAAAGAACGATAGAAATATACAATAATATAGAGAGAAACAAGATAAGAATAACTATAAATGATTTCTTCCTGTCAACCTTTGGGTGAATGAGAGAAAGTGTAGAAGAATAGAGGCAAGGGCAGTGCAGACATTAGCATGCAATATAATAAAAACGTATATGTATTATAAGTGCCTTATAAAACCATACGTATACAAATAAAGGATTAGTGAAATGAATTAAAGCACATTGATGTATATACGTACCTACCCTCTTTTTCATCATATTCATGCTGAAAGTTAATAGCAGAGCCGTTGTGACACACACTCGTAATTAATGTGACAAAAACTATACAGCTGTGGTGTGGCAATAGAGTGACCGGTGAAGGAATTTGACATTCGTACACCTAAAAGGCTACAACCGTTACAAGTAGGTACGATGTTTTTGCTAGACACATTTAAAATTCAGCAACTCAATGATTTGTGATGTTACTTCACATATCATCAAACTATTTGCGTCTACATCAGAAATAAAAAATCACTAGCAATCTTGGATATATAATGAACGTTATAATAAAACAACAAAACAACTGAAAAAAAAAAATTACAGAGCCTTTATTACCAAAATTTTCAAATAAAATATCGACAAAATTAAAGATAAATGCCACAAACCAGAGTTATAAATCCATCTTCAAAATGTCTTCGAAACCACGAATTCCTTGTTAATCTGTGTAACTGAAAAGCCACGACCTGTCTGAAGAACCCCCAGCGCGTCAGCATGGCAACACAGAGACTTCGCGCTAAGACCATGGCGCGCGGCGGTGCTCGTCAAATTGTCTCGAAAAGACGACCTTTTACGACAACTTATTCAGTGGCTGGTAGTACTTGGTTGGCGTTCCAATTTTGAACAATTGGATCGATGTAAGAATGCTGTGGGAAGGCGGCCGCCGATCGATGTTCTGTGGTGTCGCATAATATGTTCAGTCTTACAGCATTGTGCGTGTAATAAGTAGGTTTGAATCGAATTGTACCGGGCAATACCATCACTGGATACTGGTAGTAATAAGCGAAGTTTTTAGCTTTATGGAACCTGTCATGGTTGGCTATCAACTACTATGTATACCCACCTTCGATTGCGATTATTCTTTTTTATTTAGAAAGGGGGTACCTAAAGCGTGGTCCCATATAAATTTGGTCAAGTTCTGATGATATGATCCATGAGAGAATCATCAAACTTTTAAAATTGCATAAGCATGTGCATGACAATTTTTTTTGATGAAATGAAAAAATGATTTCGATTATTCTTTTTATGTTGAAAAGAAGGTACTTCTGGGGTTGAAGTCTGGATTTAACAAAAATGAATTATCATATCCGCTTCGAACAATACGAACAGGTTAAATTAAACTTACCACCTATAAGTGAGTAAGTACCTAAGGCAAGCCTGCGAGTAAAAGTAATAAGGGAAATCAGAGGTTAGTCTCAACATTCGAATGGCCACCCATCCAAGCTCTGACTGTGCTTAACTTCACGATCGGACGTCGATCTATAGCGCTACCGAGCTACCAAGACTGATTGAAGTTAATTTATTTAGTCGCCAAAACTAGAATAGGAAGAAGATTGTGTATGGTTTGGTTGTTTGGGAAGGGTATGGGGTTCACATATTACGGCCGCCCTATTTCAAAACTTGGTATTAGGAACATTTTTTTAATGCATTTTGTGTTAAGTCATTACTGTAAAAATCTTAATGTCCATGGGTCTCGTCAGACGCCTTATGGGTTCATGGAACCTTCAAAGCCTTCAATAATAAAAAAACACATTTGAAAATCAGTCCTTTACTATATGTAAGTAATAGTTTTCAATTACGGTGGAAATTGGGTTGAATAGGCAGGTAGTTAGACTGCCGAAATTCTTTAGCAAATCTATCAATTTACCTCCGGTAATTTGTGGAATTTTGTACTATTAGAAATCAAGTGCGTCGTCCGTATGACCGACCTTGTACCCAAACTACTCGTACACTCCCTCAAATACTGCTTTCCTTCCATCCCTCCTAATACGATAAACCCAGATCTAATAATCCAAAAACATTCCAATACAAACAAATCAAATAAATTGACTATCAATTTTACTGATAATCTAAAAATATATGTCTGCCGTTGTAGACACGATTGTGGTGATGACCTATGATTAAACCGATAAACGAAACGATGTCGATCAATCATTCAATTCAAACATCAACTTTTAGGTTATAGTGTTAATGGTTGTTTAATAGAAATCACCATGGTTTTCCTAAAGGATAAAACAAATTAACAGAGAAACCTCTCACATTTAATTAATGATCTTTATATCCATCACACACACCGGCCCCTTGATCATTTAACTTCTGAACACGGCCCTCCCTCATTGTGCTGATGGATATTATTCATCCACTCCCACGACGACCAACTGGTAAAGCAATGCTGTAGCACCAGTACACCATTCACAGATGAAACCTTTGTTAAAACCATCGCAAACTTTACTTTGTCAAAAATGTTGCTCCGGTCCAGTAGTAATATTTAACGCAATTCCATTGTCAAAGAGTTTAGGATTGAAGGCTTATCCCAAAAATGGACAGATTACGGTCCCGTCAAAGAGTTCGAGGCGGTCTTTTGGGTGTGAACGAAGAATCGTTGGACCACACTCGGGAAAACACGAAAGAACTGTTTAAAATAAACCGTTAAACCGTTGAGTCTTTACTGAAGAATTTCTTTTATACGCGATTCGAGGAATTAATATGTTGTTTAAGATTATCTCACTAAAGTGAAGGTTTCGTAAGGTTTAATTTTATTTTCAAGGGCAATTCAAACAAGTTCACACAAGAGCGAAATATGTGCTGTACCGGTACCAGAGCTTTAAAGCACGCCAATAGCAGATTCCTTGATGAGTGAACTAACGTGATCGAAATAATTTGGCAGAACCCTCAATTTGCGAGGGCACCTCCAACCTGAGGAGGAAAAAAAATCAAATTATTTTGTTTACAACACGCAGTGAACGGTGCCCGTAAGTGGGGAATTACCATTCCAACGCAGAAAATAGACAATCTAAGGTTTGTAGTAATAATTATGTGTTTGGAAAAAATTATATAATAAACTCCTAAGGCTAGAAACTTGTGAATATTTTCAAAACCAATAAACAACCTATTATATACAATCAGTGCTGCAAAACTCCTGACAGGTGCCGGTTCTCGCCGCGCGTTAAAGGTCGAGGCTGTGGCCGACACACGGCGGCGGCACTACAACGACTGCATTGCAGACTGAAGTGCGCTCCTGGCTGCCGCACCGCACGTCGACACGATACATAAGCTGCTGCATAATAATTATTTGTAACATTTACAGCAGTATATTTTATATTTTGAGGTCTAAATAAATTTTATAGCAGTTAGGGCGCTTGGTTGGCCATGCCCACCGACCGGATAGTTTCGCTTTATTTTTGTAAAAGCTTCAAATCAACCTTGATTTGAAGCTTTTACAAATTCTATAAAAACATAAGTAAGGATTTTTTGGCTAATAAAACTGAATAATTAAATGAATACTGACTTTTTGAAGAAAATAATATTAAAAAAACCGTGTCAATAAAATAACACTTCAAATAGAATGGGGTCACGTAACCATATACAGCAGAAGAATTTAACAATGAACATTTTAAAACGACCGATATTTATGATTCAAAAAGCATTTCAATCGCAGTTAGCGTCCTCTACATAAACAAACACGTTTCCAAGCCACGAGAACAGAGACAATTATGGCGGGATAAAAAAGAAGTAAATACATGCACGTGAGAGTAACAACTCCAAATGTCCTACACACACTGAGGCGGAATGAGGAGTTATGGATGAGACTAGAAACCAATATGATTGGAACTCTATAACGGATCCTAAGACGGCACAATAAACGATCTTATGAGATTGATTAGTTCTTGAAGAGAAGTTCTTATCGGGTAATTCCAATGATATTCGTGAGGGGTTTTTAACCGTTGCCATATAGGTACCATCAGGTTTAAATTTTTATTCTTATCTTACATTTTCGTAGAATGAAAATGGATATTTTTGTCGATGAGGATATAATAGCTGAAGGCGAGACTTATTCCAAACCTCATAGTCATGTCATAGTTTAGTTAACCATAGTTTGAACTTTTGCTATACTCAATGTTAGAGTACAAAATGCTCATTGTCTCCAATAAGCATTTTGGGATGGACTGGCAATGGATGGTGGCAATAGAGTGGCTCATGGTGTACGAGGATATTATGATCATTTTATCCTCACGTCGCGTGCAGCGCCGCGGACCACCGCCGCAGCCTCCGCAGCCCAGCTCGGGTCAGCTCTGAAGCCGACTCGGAGGCGGCGGCGCGGTGGTGGCGGCGCGGCGCAAGGACCTCTAATTTATGACCGCGGCAGAGATTCCTCGATAAGAGCAGCTATTTGGTTTTTCGATTAAGCTATCGATCGGATGGCGCGATAAGCGACGCCCGGCGACCTGTTAATACCGATTTCGGAGCTGGACGGGCGCATTTTTTCGAAAATCGTGTCCAAGATAAAGAATTGGGGCGCCTCGTTCGATTACAGTCCGGAATGCCGGCTGCGAATCCGTGTCGCTCGTCGGAATTCTCACTTTTTTGAGTTTGTTTGTTTTTAAGTTGTTATAGCGGGTTCGGTATCGATATCGAGTCCTGGGCTAGCTTTCCAGAGGACTTTTGTGTCGTCCATTTCTCGGAATGGCTTGATTAAGAATACACTAACGAACGTTTAATCGAATGCGTCGAGATTACATTTGGACTCGTCGTGTTTTAAAGATTCTTTCTTATCGCGGATGAGTATTTAACCGGAGTTTTAGTATCGGACATGAATAATGCATGGTGAGTGGCTGCTTGGCTGGTTTACGGACCTATCACAACATATCCTCGTGTGATACATGCCGACGACGACGCCGCCGCTGCGGTATTCCATCCGCTTACGGAACTAGCATTTGCATAGATCCGTCGGTAGCCAAACTAAGAATATCCTGGAGGGATACATAACAATCATAAAATAATGTTGTTCAATTATCCGTGAGCAATTATTTCTGCTAATAGTTTTCTCTAAATTCAATAAAGACGGTTTTACCATAAAAATCGTAACAGTTATTTAAGTTCATTCAAATTAAAATAACGAAATTTACGTTTATCACTCAGCCAGAATCTTCGTCAATGGCCCAACTGGATTCGAAAATTGATTCTTTGTCATGAAAATAAAATCTTGTGACATCATAATTTGTCAGTCTCCTTGCTCGTATGCGCGCCGCTCGTATAATCGGCTAGTTATTCATTCCGTGATTCCTAAACGAGATACTCGGATATATTTCACCCTCGGACGTAGGGCGTCATAATCCGCCTTTATCTTACCAATTGTCAATTCAAAAAGCCCTTAAGAAGCAACTTTGTTACCACCGTGCCTTTCCAAATTAATTTTACTTAACTTATTGTCATCTCTATTGTTATTGTAATAAAGATCAATTTTCTCCACATTAAATTCGTGTTCAAACTTTACAGATGCCTGTATGCAAATGTGTCTAAACTGATCGACCCAAGCAATTTACGGGGTTTTGGTGACAAAGACGGCGTACAATGTTTTGTAGATTGCTTTTGATATTTTTTTGTTTCATTAATTCTTCACATGGTGTATGATATGTGTGATGGTGTATGTATAGCGTCTTTCTTACGTTGAGGAGAATGTCAATTTCTGGATTTCTGGTAAGCATTTTGATGGTGACAAAATGGTTATTATTGTATTATAAATCATTAATTAATTTCTATAAATAATCGATGTGTGGTTCGTTCGTTTAAAATATTTAGAAACACAATGCATTTAGGTGGATCCGTTTTTAACCATTTTTATTTGAACATCGTCTTATTCTATTAAATAATCACAAATTGCATCCCTCTAAATTATAACCTCAAAAGTATTTTATACAAATCCCTGAAAACCGTTTGGGGCCGGTACTTGTGAAAAAAATAACCCCACTGCATCTCTCTCCATGCATGTCGTAAAAGGCGACTAATAGATAAAGGCAAGATCCCGGGCTAAAGGGCGATAGGCTTGACAACTCTTGCTTAGGTGGGTCTTCGTTCCATACTTGCTGCTTGACAATTATCTTGTCCCAACACTTCGCTAAACGTGGTGGTCGGTGCTCTGCGGTAATTTACAAGAGCAATTGCAGCACAACACCGATTACTCTGATTATCCCGATTGCCGGAATACAACGTGTGGGATGTATGTATGTACTGAAATAATCCCATGCTGATTCACGGTATAGATATTTTTTATTTGCATACAGAAACGCGGTAGATTAGTTTTATCTAACACAAAAACTTTATTTGTATTAGATTTTATGAACAAAAGAACTACCTGTTGTCGAATGCACCTTGTACAAATTTTGATAAATTGTTCACATTCTGATAACGTGTACAAACCCTCCGCTTTCAAGCGCGCGTCCTCTTCGTCCTAATGTTCTAAATAAACAGTGATAAGATTATACGAGTTTCTCTTTTGGCAGCACGTGCTTATCAGTCGGTATCGCCTTTAGCTCGCTCCCTAGTTTGAAGCTTTGACATTTTTTTTTATGAATACACTATCTAGTTCAAATATGAGTTTTTGCGGCACAGTAATGCTTCGAAGAAGTGTGCTGTGTAATGAGGTGTGAATCACTTTTGAAGTAGGGAATTCTTTTTTATAATTTTTTTTTTAGTTCAAACACAAATCTTTATCACCTGTTTAATCAAAATGTTGCTCCCTATAAAATCTAACAAAATTTTGGAACAGACATGACTTTTTCTATGCACAGTACGCATGCGTAGCATTGAAATAAAGTAAAGTTTTTTTTTTTAAATCGCTGCATAGTAAGTGAAATTATTTTACCCATCTCACTACACTATGCATATGTATATATTGAAGGAACAATAATTATCTGCAGCAGTGTAGGTAGATTAATATTCTACAATGTGACCTTGATCCTAAATTTGATCTAATAAAGGAATCATAATGACATTTCTGTATATTTTGGCGGCTGCTTATTTTGTGCGAATCCTCTAAAAAAATTACTAAACCACCGTCCAAGCTACCGACCCTCCACAGTGTGTAAATTACATTTTATTCCTCGGCAAAAAATATATTGTGCCCACCGCCATTATTGGGTTAACACGTCACCCGTTGTTACAAAACAATCGAATCTACCTGAATAGCAGCGCATCGGGCCCGCTTGGACCACTGTGCGGCCGCAGTAAAAATGTCAATATTAGGAGATAATCGGACAAAAACGTCGCTTTAATGAATTGTCGCCAAGTCGACGACCATTTTATTTTAGTGAAGCTTCGTAAATGTTTATAGTTTGTCGATTTGTCTAATATCATTTCTAATTATTCATTCACATTTAGCGTTTGAATTGTATTTATACGTTGAAATAGAAATAGGTTGTAAGAATAACTACGGCTGTAACAAATTAAAATATTTATAAATTCGAATTTTATTATATTCAAATGTCAACAGTATTCTATTATGAGGTTTTGAAACGAACATTTGAATCGAATTCATAATTCAACTAACCCAAGTAATAATCCAAACTGTATTGAACGTTAATTGTAATTTAATCAAATATGAATTATAAAAAAAATTTGATCTTCTCTATATTACAAAATTAATATCGTATCCGTGTATCGTGTGTTTGTTCCTTTTAATGGCGATGTAGGTCACTTTGTACTCGGAAAATTTACTTTAGTTGTTTTGATACTTTTGCGAATACGTTCAAAATGTAACCCCAGCGAAGCTCCGTTCAAAAACTAGTGAATTAACCATTTTTGTCAAGTTTTAAATCCAACTTTTACTAGACAAGTATTTTGTAAACATACATAATACAAGAATATTTTTTAAACAAACAAAATGATCGATACACAATGCCCACAGCACCAGACGTATTAGCGACTTCACTAGGAGCCGTGGGTCTGCTCTGCCTGGTGATTAACGACCTACCTCTCGCCCTAGGCCCACTGTCAGCCTCAAAACGGACTATTGACAGTACGGCGCGCGGCGGTTCGTTTGACACTCGCCTGGGGACGGACCCAATTATCCGCTGCGCACCTTTCGTATCATTTACTCACCTCATTTCTGTCCGCTTCGTTGTGCGTCTCGGCCCACTGGGCGACCCGCTCGGTCCGCACGGGAGATAAGAGAGATTGGCGCGGGATGGACTGTATTTTTTTTTGCGGACGTCTCTATTAGAGAGTAAGAAAGGCAAGTGATCTGTCAGGGATTTTCACATTTATATTGTATTTTTCTGATATATTTTTGAGGAATATAGGGGAAAACCTTTGATGTAATTTGGTTGTGTTTTTTTTTTGCGTTTCGTTTTTATAAAGAACTGGTATAGAAAGAAATATATTTGTATTTATAGTTGAAATTGTTTTGATTTTTTTATCCCATTACTTTAGGTTTAATTTTGGTTTCTCGGAAACGATTCCAACGATTTGAATGAAATTTTGTATTTAGAAAATGTTTTACTTTCCAAGTATATCTAGCTAGATAGGTGTCATGAATGATAAAATTCGTTTTCTTAAAAAAAAACGTTTAAAAAACATAAAAAAATATCATGTAGTGTCGTCTGTTGGCGCCGAGCGAAGCTCGGTCGCCCAGGTTCTATTTAAGTAAATAACTAGCTCTATCTCTATCTCATCTAAATAATATGAAATCCAATATTTGCGGTCTTTTTATATTTATGTTTGCTTATAACTACGTATAAGTCAAGAACTGCCCAACCTATTTACGTGTGATTTTCACGTATGAATACGACATATTTCCGCAAGATTGTAGGCTATATAGCATCACGCGATTATTCATAGGAGCTGATCAGTGGGGCCGAAAGCGAACACACAGTCGGAGAAAATTCGATTAGGTATTTCAGATTAAAATCCGATTTGCTATTATATTGACTTTACCGCGAGCGGATCCGCGGCCACAGCTAGTATAAATATAAAAAGAGCTAGCTGTTGACAACAGCAACTTGTTGTTGACCACTAATTAATTATATTTTAATTTGTGCAAATAATAATAGGCATAAAATACGCTTTTATAAAACGTATGTACGTCGAACATTGAACTGTCTGTATGTATGTTTCACGTAACGACCTGACATTTTACATAGGGAAAATGCTGCCATCCCCATTTAAGTATAGTAACAAAGGAAAAAGTTATTAATGATAAATACAGCAATACAATTTGAAATATTGACAACGAACGATATGATACGAGTCACTTTTCATAAAAGTTCGAATCCTCTACTCCCTTTAGTAATTCAAGGAAGAAATATTCTAATATATGGAAATCCACCCCTAATACGGCTTCCAATTTAAATCACATTGTAGTATTATGGGTTTGGAAGTCACTTCCCCGCGAGGAAGTACATACACATTACATTTTAGTACTATCGTGTATTTTAAATTGTGAGTAAATGTATTTACAGCGTACTTGTACTGAAATTCATTCATACCATCACGCAATAATCAAGAATAAAGAAATTTATTTATATACATAAGATTTAATACATAATTATATAAATGTACATACATACCCACATAGATAGAAATTGATAAGGATTGAGAACGAAATGCTTTGGTAGTTCGGTCATGTTGGAAGAATGGATGATAATGATAAGAGACTAAACGATAGAAATTTATGGAGCGAATGTGAGTGGAAGAGTCGGAAGGGACGCCCTAGACGCACACGTACTACCTAGACCAGATCGGGCATGTGCTCAAAAAGGGTCAATTGCGTAGTACCCGTAACCGAAGAGCATGTATGAAGAACATTATGAGAGTGGAAGAGGCAGCAGAGGTGTGTCAGGATCGTGGCACGTGGAGATTCGTTGTCTGTGCCTACCCCACTGGGGAACAGGCGTAATCTATGTATGTATGTATACCCACATACATCCATCTTCCGACCATCACAAAAACTCTTTTGGCAGGCCAACAATTTCAGGTTCAGTAAAAAAGGTCGGTATTCAACAACAATCTGCAAATATTCCTATAAAAATTGTCAATTGTGCACACAGTAATATGGCGATGGATCGAGCGGCGGCGGCGGCGGCTGTATGTCACGAGTCCACACCCGTACACTTATTAAAATATGAACGTTTACCCTTTATGCCATGATGTGTCGGTCTCTAAAGGTTTGTTAAGGCTCCGACGGAATCCTGATTTATGTGGCGTCGGGTCGTCCGCAAGTACCGTCATTCATATAAATAAATAAATACACCACTGGCGACAGAATTATAAAACATAGAACTGCTTTTATCATTGCATACATGTTCGTCCCTGACGTAATATATGTAATACTTCATCTATCAGCGTACATCGATAGCTTTTTGAAAACACGATTTGATTAACTTCGCTCGGTAGAAAAAAATCATGAACATGCCTCTGAATTTAGTTATAAAAAAGTATTTAAGGCAACATGACCAAATCAAGGCTTTGGAAAAAATATATTTTATTTGTTGAATATATAATATCTAAATCCGTAGCTTTTTACTTTTAGTTTAGATCCGTAGTTTTGGAATAAAAAAATAAAAACCTATTTTTTGATTGACTGATTGCGTTGCATCCTACTCCAACCAGCGAAAGTGGCGCCTTGAAGGAGGAGTACGGGTGAATACGGGTTGACAGGGCCTTAACACGCGTTTTGATAAAGATTCTTACCTGAGTCCAGAAAATGACAAGGTATCCGTTTAATCAAGGTAATCCGTTTGTAGAGCGCCGTCCCTTTTGCGTTGCAGGAACTCGCGCGTCTGTGCGACAAGGACGACGACGCTCTACAACCGGATTGTCTCTTTCTATAGCTCGACAGTCGACACGCATTATTTGCTGCCGGGAACTGCATAATATGCTTGTAATTTATTATCTGTTCTCACACAATCACAATGAGTTTTCATTCGACGAGTTGATGCCACTTCTATACTTTTGAATTCTTTGCGTTTGGCGATATGAGGCTTTGAGTACGCCCACCGGTCCTGTATTGTAAGGGTTCCAGCTGTTGTTTTCTATTAAAAAAACCGATAAATTGAAACCAGGATCCGTATACCAAATAGGTTAAAACGCTCCTGTTTTTTTTTTTTCAAAATATGTTACGTAACAAGTTAATTTGCCAATATTTAATTGTATTAATGACAATATTATATTTATTTAACATCGGTTGTAGCCGGTACGACCAAAGGAAAGCAGCACTGACATGGCACCTAGTTCGCCAGGGTGTTACGGGCTAACCTCACGGGTGTAGTGGGTGATGTAGCCATCCATGTCTAGTTATAGAGCTATAAAAACCAGAGCTGTCCCATTTTTCGCAAAAATAAAAAAAACTTAATTAAAATACAAAGACATTAAAATTGCAATGTAATAAAAAATCATCTACACGATAACATTATTATACAAACTTTGTTTTTATTATTTTAAAACTCAAAAAACATAACACCAATGAATAAATAGAAAAACAACCCATTAAAACAATCAAATAAATGTAGAGAAGATAGCGTATATATGTAGAATAACAATATCCAATGCATTATCATTGTAATTCCCTTCTAAAATAAATGCTGATTGAACAATTAGACAATACATTTAAATATTAATAATATAAATGCATTTAGGAATAGAATAGAGTGTATCGTGCCGGGAGACAATTTTAGGGTTCCGAAGAAGTCATTGTACACTTAACAAAATCCATGAACTTATTTCTAAACTCACGGCGCTTCTGAAAATATAATTTTCAAACAAATAATAATATTTTTTAATATTTGATCAATGCAGATTCATTATAATATAATTAATTAAGTCTGGTGACCGACGTGCCAAGTCTTTCTTCTTTCGGGGAATAGGGCTAGCCAGTAGCCATCAAAGGGGTAACTCTGCCAGGCAATGTGGCCGAGTTGGACGAAATATTTTACTTGCAGTAGGTAGGCTACTGTGAGTAAAATATTTAAAGAATTATTGTAGATTTTATATTATCTAAGTTTAATTAAGTAATAAATTTATCTACAGTTAAAAAGTAATACCCTTTGTGGTACGGTCCTTCCACGCGTGCTCTGGTCTAAATGCAACGGTCTAGGAGTAGAGTAGGAAAGGGGTTGGTAAAAGCACTAAAGGAAGATTCTTTTCCTAATATTTTTCTGAACGTGGTGTTCGGCGTTATGCTGTAATTTACTTGAGTTCTTGCAGCACGCGCCAATTACTCTGCTTACCCCGATTGTCGGGAAGGAGCGTGATGGTATATATGTAGGTATGAATGATATTGATAAGCAATCATAGTGGAAACCAAAGAATTATACATATAACTCTCAAAATCGTCAAATACATAAAGATTAGTAATTCCATTTTCATAATGGGTTGTTTCAGATTGGGTTTCCCGTAAGGAAACGATGTCCATACTAGTAATATACGAAACTTTTATTTTCAAAGCCTATATTTTATTTCCGCGCAGAGATTCGGAACCCTTCCTTCAGTACCAGGCACACCGCTTTAGTTTTATTGGTATCCGAGCAACCTCGGGCCTCGTAGTGTCATGTTGACAACTTGTCACATCCACCGACTATGCAAATGTCGTTAAATATTCATGCAACAAACAAAATGAAGAGCAAAGACCGCTTAGTCGCGGGGGGCCTCGCGTACCGGTCCTCCGAAATCATTATCCATACATACATAGTTGCTTACATACATACTTCTTTGGGAATTTGACGAAAGCATTTTTTGAAGGAATAATCGATTTGTGGAAAATTATATATAATTTTATAATATCCTTCTTCGAACTCTGAAACGCACAAAGTCGTTGCAAGGCATCATTCTAAGTGTTCGTAGATTCTAGGGCTAAAGCTAAAGCCCGCCTTTGCACCTCATTTAAAAACGATTCTGCTGTGCAACTGTACCTGCAAAACTGAGCAATAAAGTATTTAACTATCAATATATAATTTTTTTATTGAATAAGTCTATATTACACGTACTACTAAAACTGCGTCCGAAAGTCTTATCGCATATCAATACTTTCGAATTTATGCCACAAAAATGAATAGGATGAAATGTTTTTGACCTTTTGAAAAATTACAAAGGCCAAAATCAATTTGAGCTCCATCATTGCTGAATCAATCTGTGCGCGAAATTATACCTTCCTTCTTGATAATACGGAACCCTAAAACCATAGGGTCGGGCGAATACAAATGTGGGATTTTTCATTTCTAATATTTTACCAAAAACTCATCAGACAAAACGCAAATATTTACAACCCACACGTACTCATTCCACCCTTTAAAACTCTCGCGATAGCTTGCAATAACAAGGGTCACAAGACCCTCCCTTGCGGTACACCGATATAACCTTCCTTTAGTCCTTTCACCAGCCCCCTACCCAGACGATTGCCGTTAGTCTAAAGCAAGGTCAAGGTCAAAGGGCAGACTTTATTGTTCTTAAAAGGGGGTGTTAGGTTAGCTCAGGGTTTAGTGCAAAAATGTCCTGTTTGAAGTGTCTTGTACGCATTGGCATAATATTATGTCTAGTGTTGATTAAATGCAGGCAAATATTTTCACGCTCCGTAAATTTGTAGGATAGGTACCATTTCAATTTGGGAGCGTGGAATGAGAACAGTGCGTTCTTAAATTTTCTGTCAAGTTTACCCTTTAAACTTCTCAGGTCTATAGCAGTAATTTAAAATTTGCAGAACATTAAATAGTGTTTAATATACATCAAATCAGTCGTCATGCTGGTCATGAATTTTCGCCATACATTGTTGGAGCTATCGCACTTGCAAAAAGAAATAACCGAGCAAGCAAGCGCTTTCTGCAAATTAAATTAGAATCAACATCGTCGGAAAAGCTTTAGAGAAGCAGCTAATCAAATAAGCGAAGCTAATGATGCGTCCAACAAGGAGTCAGCCGAAGCATATGAGCGTAGAATTATCCGTCCCATGACGTGTGGAAATATTGTATAGAGCAGACACAATGGTCACATTACACAGTCAATACTTGTAAATCATAGCGCAGGGAGCGGACCCTTGAATCTTTTCAATGGAATAATAATTATTGAGCTTAGAAGTTTGGGAGAATATTTATCTGAAGATTTCTCTTACGATATTGAATCGGAAGAGGAAACTTTGGTTATGCAATAAAATAACTTAAAGAAACCAAACTAGAAAAATGTCTTATGGAAGCAATAGTTTACTGTAATAATGTAAATATTTATTTTTCGGTAGGGACATGAAACAGTAGACGATTTATTAAATTAAAAACTGCATCCAAGACACCACTTCTAGAGTTTTGTATATAACAACTTTATTTCTCAAATTTTAATAAGTATCAGTACTAACTTTCCAGATGCAGAACCCAATTAGCTGTATCTTGGCATACATCCTGAGAAGTTTGCGTCGGTCACCTGGCCGCAGCGTCGTAAACTAAGAAGTAATTCGAGTGAATGAGAAAATAAAAAATTCTCTCAGTCTGTCGCTGAGGCCGAGGGGGTACGGGGAAGGCGTATTGTGTTGATATAATGGTTTGTCTACAAGCCCTTACGATTGTGTCTCCGGACTGGCTCAATGGGACTTTTTCTCCGGTCCAAATTATTATTATTCATAGCCCAGCATTATTGGGAGTCTGACGGAACCCGCCCATGTGACTGTCTTGCTTCGGCTAGGGTTGTGTAGAGCCTTGGATTTGTCTATTTTATCTTATACGCTTTAAATATTAATTATAAAAATCTCCCATACTTCCTAATCTTTTATGACTTCAAAAATGTATTTTAAAATATATGTCAATCCTAATAATAAAATTGTATTAGTCCGTGTGAAAGTAGAGTTGATGCATGAAGTCTGATTTCTACGTATGTATGAATGACTATCGCAACTTTCTATGCGAAGTAAAACGATCACGCTGTGAAATTATTTATGTATCGTCAAGAACACAGACTACAACATCGAAGAGGATATCACATTGATCACGGATCCCTGGCTTGAGATCCTGGCTGCTAGTTTTTTCATACGAAACTTGTTTATATGTGAGGAATGCAAAGTTCGAGGGATTTATTCGGCTCCACAAAGTTGCCGAAACATTTTTATTTGTAAAGTGTGCGCCTGCGATTTTCGACCCATTATCCCGGTGCGTGCAATGGGTCCGCATTGTGCGCCGCTTACAATAATGGTATTAATGATTTGGAGTAGGTCTTTGTGGAATGGGTTTTTAGGATTTTCTGAGATGATTTTTCGGTTTGATTCGGGTGCGGTGTTTTTATTAGAGATGAGATTTTTGAGACTCTTACTTCGAAGAACTAGGTGTTTGTGGTGTGGTACATGTCAGGAAGGTATTTGCCGCGTTTGTGCTATTTAGGGTTTGTTATTTTATAATTTTCTCAAATATCTGTTTGAAAGAGACTTTTCGAGAAAGCACTCAAGAAAGGGAATGGATTTGTTCTTTTTCTCGTAAACATCTTTTAAATGGAAGATATACCTGTAATGAATAAGTACTTTATTGAACTTCGTGTAAATTATTATGCTGTGCTTTCCTCTGTAAAATTTGGAACAATAAGTGTTTCTATGTATTTATTCACATTAAAAAATTTCTAATGTTTCTCTGTGCCTCTGTACTTACCAGTAATAATAATTGCACGTCATCGTTTATCTCATGTGTTTTTTTTATTATGAACGTAGAATTTAATAAGGTTATATTAGAAATTCGCACGCATACTACAATCTCTAGCTAAATAGATCGCAACACGGTAGAATTAATATTTACCAAAATATTGAACGAAAATTCGAACATTTTGAACCAAATCTAATTAAACTTTTAATATTTATTTATCGCACCCGATGACTCAAGTGTGTACCTTGAAAGCCTCCATTAGGTAATAAATAAAGGTGGGACACTTATCTGGTTGGTAGCTTCGTGGAAACTCGAGATAAGGTTTATCTAAAATGGTCAGTGTGAACTCATTAGGACATTCACAAGGACACCAATAAAGTTTTAAGATATCATTCGCTGCAGTGGGCTGACATTTACTTTGCAAGAGCTTTTGTTTTGTTCAAAGAAATTATTGAGTAGATTTTGTGTGTTTTCAGATATGATATCAGGATTACAAAATGTAGAACGCAACGTTCGATACATGTTCACAATTAACAAATCTGTATAACTAAGCTAAAAATTTTACAGGTCGCATTAAAAAACGAACTCCATTGTGAAAGTAAAGAAATAAATAATAAATTAAATTTCAAAAGCTTCTATAAACAAAACGTAAGAGAGAGATTATAATGATAGTATATCCTTTGCTAATAAAAGTGAAGAAAACAAGGAAAGAGCAGTAGAAAATGCTGTAGTCGGGCTTGTAGAAGGATTTTAATAAACAAGGATCCCTACTACAACATTTCCTACTCATTCCTAGTTTCCTTCACTTTTATTAGCAGTCGATTTTTTTTTTTATTTGTATTTTAATTTTAAACTTTTTAGTTCTAAACTACACTTTTGAAATCGTCTCTTCAAGCTCTAGGTAAGGACACCCCACTCGATTTTAAGAGATAAAAAAAAATCAACGTCTCACAATATGCCGCCTGGCGTCCGCCATTTTGTTTTTTATTTTTCCCATATACCTAGCCTATGTTACTCGCGGTACTAACTTTAAAAGTTTCAGTTTAAAATAGTTGGACACCTCATTCATCAAAAGTGAAACAAATCATCCTCTTTTACGTTCGCAGTCAGGTAAAACAAACACTGTGAAAACCAGTGACTTTGCAAATGCCCTGCGAAGTTTCTTGCCCGTTCTTCTTCGTAGGTGTAATCGAACCGGATAGAGCAAATAGAACGAATTGTGAGTTAGAGCGCAGCGCAAGTGCCATATGTATTATCAATAAACAATACAACAACAATATAATACTCGTACAATACAATATTACTACTACAATTACTTTTGTACCGTGTGGGGCCGGTACTTTAAAAGAATAGCCCCACTGCTTCTCTCCCCGTGTATGTCGTAAAAGGCGACTAAGGGATATGAATCCCTTCTTATATTACTAGGCGGTAGCGTTTAACCCGCCCGGGTTGGTACCACCGCACTGAATGAAAGGTTGGTCGAAACGGCTATGTAAATAGTTTTCCGTCCAGTTCAGTGTCGCCGGCACGACCGAAGGGAAGGCTGACGTGGCACCAAGTTCACCCGGTGTTATGGGCTGACATCACGGATGTTGTAGATAATGTAGCCAACCGTGTCAGTTTCCATAAAAAAAACTAAAATGATGAAAATGCTTTGCAAGAAAACTTGTACAAAAATTTGCACATCACCAAAGAGACGAACAAAATCTTTTCGTAGAAGTTAAACATATTTTCTTATTCGTTTTTATCTGCTTCTGTTCCCACTTAAAAGATCTTAGGATTTACATTTGGGCATTTTGTTATTGGCCAGACCTTTAAAATTCCAGAAACAAGTTTCTGAAGACCTACCGCAGCTCTAAAATGCATTCTAGGTTAAGTTCGATAGTCATACTAAAGTTAACTTTCCCATAAACGTTATTCATGGACACAAATTCCGTTAGGAGTTGTGGTAAACTAGGAAAATAATGTCGTCTGTAGTAAAATATTAGTGATAGCCGCGCACAGCAGGGTTCGCAGCTAAGCATATTCATGGCTTGGTGGTCTTCGATTTATACATATCTCCTTAAAATGTTTAGTTATTCTACTTTAAGGAGATTTCAATAAATCTTTGACTTTGTCAAAAACACATACATTTATTGATACGGTCCACTTTTCCAGCTTTCACTTCATTTCAATAAAGTTTTAACGTGTTCTTTTTATTTCCCAAAAAAAAACTGTGTCTATATGACCGAATAGATCATATGTATAACAGTTTATACATAATATAATCTATTTGATTTAATTTTTCACTTTCCGAACCTCTATACTTGTACGACCGTGGATTAATTATTGTATAGGTACCTACTTCTTGTCTTGCAATTTTAGATAAATTGCTGTTTGCAAAAAGTCTCTCAATCTTTTTATTGTTATCTTCTTATTAAAAGGCCGAAACAATTATAAAATTTAGAGGTATTTTAATTCCTTGAATTCCTCGGCGCATATAATTTAGAATCGACTCCGGTACAGCGCAGGCGCAAAGGCGAGATGCTGTGCGCGGGGGCGTGGCCAGGAGTCAGACAGCTAATTATCCGAACGGACCTCTTAAATCTTGGGGTTTTAATAACGTACGTAGCGCGAGCCAAGTGGTTCAAGAGAAACACAAATTCCTCGGCTACGTACATTTTTAACCGAGCTTCATATGGGCTACTAACTTTTGCCTTGTTGCGCCTTTGTTCGTATCAAATTTTGAACGTCTCAACGCCAGTTACCACATGTAAAATTTCAGGTTAAAAAAGTGCCCTAGATTGTGCGTGAGACAGACGCGTTATGAGTATACGACATACAGAGGGGTATTTTTGTCGCCATTGTATGTGATTGATTACTTAAAAAGCTACAACGCATGGTTTCATCACTTTAGCAAAAGTTTCAATTTATGGATATGGTGTTAAAGTTTTTATTGCCACACACAAGTCAACCGTTTCGCGTCAAAAAATAGACATTCAACCTACTAGCTAGATCGTCGTTTCTCAAACTGTAGATCGTGACCCCCACGACGTTGACAAACCATAAAAAACCGGTCATACGTTACGTATCGCCTTATTATTTATTTATTTTTTTAGAGTTTGGCGCTTGTATGTGTAACAGTTTTTACGATAGAACAAAAACAAAACAACTTTGAAAGAAAACACTTTTCTTGTACCCCTTAATTGTTTTCTTTTAGTTGTTTTTTTATTATTTGTTAGGATATCAACACACTATATTTGGACCGATACAGGCTGATGATGATGATGATGAGGATATCCGCCATAATAACACATATTCTGTGAAAATATCAACTGGCTGGCTACATACATATTACATCAGCCCTTCAAAGGTAAGCCTAAAGTAAAGCCCTTCAAAAGAAACAGCCCTTCAAAGGTAGGACGGGCGAATGAAGGCGTAGTCTTAGTAATAGGCTTCCGTATCGATACGGAAACCCAAAAAACATGTCCCTCATCGTCGCGTTGGCTCTCGTGGCAACTGTAAACAGTACCCTTATTACGAGATTTAACCTAAACCGCGTAACCGTGTTCTCCGCATCATTTTGTATGGAGAAACGGAGCAGCGCCTCTAGTGATAGATTTGCGAACTTCGTTTCTCCATACAAAATGATGCGGAGAACACGGCGTAGCGTAGTACGCGGTGTAGGTTAAATCTCGTGATAAGGGTACAGATTATTTGTCACGTAAGAGATGCAAAATTAGGCCCTATTATTAGGGAATGGTGTTATTATTTACTTAATTGTTTTCATTTTCCAGGGGATCGCGATACTAAGAAGTTTGAGAAACGACGTCAAAGTCACTGACAGGCTAATCAAGTTTATGTGAAGTTTTACTCTTTTCGGCTTTGATAGAATGCGCGGACGCATCTCATCGAAGGATCTATATTATTGTATCGGGAATTAAAAAGTGATTTCACGGACAATCGTCTGCTTGCTCTCTTGTGGTCTCAGTTCCCACACGCCGAGATAAAAACCCGCCCTGATGTTAGGGTGACCATTGAATTTGTGTTTTGTTTTATTTTTAGCTTATCATCAGGATTAGATCTTTGTTAAAAAAAACAGTAAAACGCTTCCGAATTAACTTTGTTTTATTTATTTAGAAAATCTACTGCTTACATTACATTACAAAAGTGATCAGTGTACAGTAATTATTTTCGCCAATTACAGATTTTCCTTAAAAGCTAATGGATAGAACATTTTTTTTTTATTCAACCCGGATGCTTATATTGTATATACATTTTAAATTAATTATGTATGTGCAGTTGAGTATGAGTGTACAGTAGTGTGTGAGTGTGAGTGGGTAGTTGCATCAAGCATATTTTAGAGATTGTTTCCAGATTATTTTGATGAAACCAACCAATTATATTTCTTACATGGAACTTTTTTAAACACCTTAACTAGTAAGATAACAAAAATACTGCGGAGTATGAATATAATATGTATCAACTAGCTAAGGAATATTGAAGAAATAATATGTCAGCCTCGATAGCTCAGTGAGTGGTGCAGACAGTCAACTGTCGCTATTGAATGTTAAGCAACGCTGGGTGCGGTCAGTACTTGGATGGGTGACCGCTGACCGTTGGAGGCTGACCGAGGTTCGGATTCCTCGTAAAACTGTAGGTCCCTTCCCTCCTAATCTTACTTGGTGGTAGGGTTTAACCCGCCCGGGTTGGTACCACCGCACTGAATGAAACGTCGGTCTAAACGGCTATGTAAATAGTTTGTGTTTTCCGACCAGTTCAGTGTAGTCGGCACGATCAAAGGGAAGCACTGACATGGCACCTAGTTCACCCGGTGTTATGGGCTAACATCACGGACGTTGTAGGTGATGTAGCCAACCGTGTCAGTATCCATAAAAAAAAAACTTAAGTATAAAATTTTAACAATGCTTCTTTTTTATTATTTTCAGTAGGTTATATTTAATATACCTACGTTTTGAAATTTGTTGGCAACATTTTGGAACAGTTACATAAATAGATAATTTTCACCGTAATGTGGTCACCCTACGGGCGCCGTCTCGGAGGTCCAGCCAGAGTGCTAGTGGTTTACGTTAAACAACTCTATTTCACTCTGTTTTTTTTATTTAAAAAAAAACTCACCTGATGTAGCTGTAGGTTTATTCCTTGTGTTTTACAACTTGGATAACGCTACAAGACTCGATATCTTGCCGCATAACTTTTCAGTTCCAGTTTACATCACGTCTAGAAACAGAAAATAGTCATATATGTATGTGTTGTGGCACATATATTTCTTCAATGGTTATATTTGTCAGCCTCGGGCCTCGGTAGCTCAGTGGTGCGATCGGCGCCCAGAACTTGGATGTGTGACCGGTCAACTGTTCGAGGCTGAACATGGTTCGGGTATTTGGGTTCCACATAAAATTTTAGGTCTCTTCCCTTCCCACCTTGTGGTAGGGTATAACCCGCCCGGGTTGATACCGCCGCACTGAATGATATATATATTTTTTTATGTAATCCGTTCTGGGTGGCTGAGTCGGAGGGGCCAAAGCACATGCTCCAACCAGCCAATATCACCTCCGAGAAGGTAGGTGCCATACCGAAGACTTCCCTGGATTGCTGGCTATACTAGACTAGAGGAGTATACTAAGTATATAAGTAAGTTATATAAGTAGAATTGTCGGTAAACACTGAGAATGAGGAGATGGTATATGATACATATTTTTCTCGCGATTTTCACAAAAAAAAAAACTTAGGAACAAACGAAATGGGGCATTCCGTGGTCGCGTCGTCGTCGCCGCCATTATAATTAGGTAAACTATTTTAGTAGTAGTAGTTTCATGTTGGTCACCTTCGATTGGTCCCGAACACAGAGCATCAAATACCTACCGCGCGCGCATTTGATGCTCTGTGGTCCCGAAGAAGTATTTTGCATCTGTGTATCAAATGTAAAATTAAATATATAAAATACAATTATTTAGATTTCTGCCTTTCAGATTGACTGAAAAAAAAACTGAATCTTTATTTCATTTACGTTTAAAGCAGCAACCGACTCTGGAATGTCGTAAACATTCCAGTAATAATCCAAGGTTAAAACGAGCTAGTTACTTTCCTAACACAACAGGCCATAATTGAGGGTTTGCTACACTCCCATGCTAAGAAACGATCACAGAATTGTTACAATACTTTCCTAGAACTATTTCCTGGTTGACCATACATTTTTTTCATCGATGTCCAAGGGGTTCTCATAGATGTAGAATGCGAGCGAGCGTCACGCCTGATGGCCGTTGCAAGTGCGTGCTTTATTTTTTGTTTTTATTTTATTCCTGTTTTTGCCGCCCCTACCTGTTGATTCTTCTAGTCCGAGAGCCAAACCCAATCTAATTAATCGTGGCATAGTAATAAATTGCCTGCGAATAGGTATTTCTTCTTTCTCCATTTTGTTTATAGAGTGAGAATTTTCTCGAAAACCTAGGCCGCTTATTTTCCAAATTATATATTTTTTTTACAAAAAATACCTAATGTAATAACTAATATGGCATGGTGAAAACGAAATGCAAATCGACCGTTCTAGAATTATAAATAAACATACCTACACACAGCATTTTATACTATGTATATACAACTAAAAATAGCGCAATAAGAATGTTTCCTAGATAATATGAATATGACGCTAGAAAAAAGGCGCGACACAGCGATAGGCAATTGGTGAGAGAGCGAAAGTGATAGCGGTACTCGATAATTACATCGTAAGTGTAAATTATGTTGTTATTAATGAAAAAGTGTGTCCAATAATATGTGTGTGTAACAATAATCATGGTAGAAATATATAAGCGCGATGCAAATTTAATATCTGAAAAATCTGAAATCGATCGATTTTCGCGATTGTTTTCTATCAAGCAAAGCGGAATACTATTTCGACAAAATTAATAAAAGTGGTGCGGATATACCTGATTTCATATGCACGAATTGTATCTTGTCGAGTTTAAGACTTTCTTAGAAATTAATCATAACTTAAGGTCATCTAGATATAATAGCGTCATTCGCAGGCTTAAAACCCCCTATTCCTACAATGTGTAAACCTGTAAAGGGCGATTATCTATATTTATGTGTTCCAACTCCCGGTGCATACTGCAGCCCGAAGCACTGTCAGGGCTGTCACGTACGGCGTCGATGCGTTGTTTAGCTGTTTACTTTCGATCGCTTTGTCGGCGAGCGTGCTGGCCGGACTCCGGAGTAGCGGACAAGTGGACACGCGGACCGGCACGTTCGCGGACATGTTCGAGAACATTGTTCTGTTTGGCCGTCTGCTGACTACCTATAGAAATATTGTTTGTTTTGCATTTATTAATAAAACACGAACAAATACAATACTATAATATCATCCACTGCCAAATGGCTTTTTAAATGTACATTAAAATTATCATCTAACACAATAATTTCACAGAAAGGTGTGCATGTCACATTCATGCACACCTTTCATTTAATCCCAATGTACGTCAAACCGACCATTTTGTCTATAAAATAAAAAATATTTCTGTTTTACTATTCGTTTATTAGGTACCTACTTCATATAACAATGAAATATTTGTATTATTTATATTTTAATTTGTTGACAACATTTTATTTATTAGCGCCTTTAGAAGTCATTTTACTAATAAACAAATGCCAAGCTTTTAATATTAATATTTATCTTACTTAGTTACGCAACCAACTGCGCAACGCAACTGTTCCTCCGCGAACTTAACATTTTACTAGGTATATATTGCTTTTAGACTACATTCACAGCGAAAAGTTCTGTAAGCCCGAAATGTGTGTACCTACCACATTGTCTATATCTAACCTTAACCTTACCTAATCTAACTTTCTCTTGTTCTCCCACTGATATAGGTAAGTAGTATGATTTCTTCACTAGATAGTCATCAGATTCAAAGTCGAAAATGAAGAAAAAAAATACGTCTCGAGCAGGATTCGAAACTGGATCTCCGACTTGAGCCGCCAGCGCGTTACCAATTCCGCCATCGCATCGGGGGTCGATGATGTATTCTTTCAAAATTTTTGAACAGGTGCATCTTCTATTAGTAGGTATGGTATGACGCAATATCTTGCATTCAGTAAACTTGCACAATTCCATATTTAATCTTATGCCGTCGTCATCAAAGTCGTATTTGGCATCGGACACTGCATCGGCTATATACTGAAGCAATCTATATATTGAAGAAATATAAAGCGAGTTCGTGCTTAGTACTAACATATAAAAATAAAATAGGTACGCACTAATTATTTCGTTTCCAACAAAGTACGATCACTCAACAAATGCTATGAATAAACCAATAACGATTCCAGACACTGCGAAAAATATATAAACCCAAAATGGTTAATCTCGTTAATGAGAAATATTCCCAACGTCGCGTGTGTGGCATAAATCAAAATATTGCGGAGACAAAAAAGAAAATGATCTCAAGAACGGTCGCCAACCTCAAGACATTATCATCCTTGCGAAGAATTCAAAAATTGAGACGGGGTTCCACCACCTGGCGAAGTAATAAATTTACCACTTCACAAAGATTCAGCAACAAATGTCAAATTTAAAAATAGAATTTTCTCTCTGATGACTTCTTGTTCATACAAATTATGACTTTTTTTTTTTAGTTAAAAACCGACTCCAACCCCTGAAGTACCTCCATAGTTTAGTATAGCCAGCAATCCAAAGAGAAGTCTCCGGTATGGTACTTACCTTCTCCAATTCTGATATTGGCTGGTCGGGGCATGTCCTCTGGCCCCTCTAACTCAGCCACCCATACCAGATTACATTTTAAAGCTGCGTATCCACTAGAGGCAGACTCGGGGCCGCTCGACGCGAGGCCGCACAAGTGGAGACGCTGCCTCAACCTGAGGCACGCCGCGCCATGAGGCAAATTCGTCGCCTCGAGCCGAGCCATATTTTGTCGGTTTTTTTGCCGCGCTCAAAGGAGCCTCAGTCCGAGGCGTGCACTTAGTCCACGCCTCACCTTGATCCGCCACGTGCCTCGAGAGTTTGCTTCAAGTCGAGGCTGCTCGGCCTGAGACTGCTCTAATGGATATGCAGCTTAATATTAATTGTGTGCATTTGTAGATTATCTCAGGGACGAAGTAAATATACAATGTGTTACAATAGCAACTCTATTCTTTTAAACTTTTGCGTCTTTGCAAAAAAGCTTGGCCGTAACAAAATAAGCGATTAATAATAATACGGGATCTTCAAAGGGCTGACCCGAGGAATTATAGGGTTCCGTAATAGACCTATAATGACAAGGCGGACTAAACAAACTGAACACTCCCGGTGGCCTGGTTCACTGCGTAACATTGACACATCCCTTAATCTTGTATGTATTAAGCCACGTCTCCTGCGCATGTTTTTTTTTTTTTCGAAACATTACACAAAAACATTTGTTTTCATACAAATGTGTATGGCCACAACCCAATGTTTCGATGTTTCTGTGTAATGTTTCGAAAAAAACATTCGCAGGAGACGCGGCTTTAGACAAACCCTATGTTAGACCTATACTAGTGTTTCCCGTAACCACAGAAGAGAGATATAGGGCCGTAACCTTGGGTCTTCATGCTTTGTAGAATAGAATAGAATAGAAAATCTTTTATTGCTCCAAGAAACATTTAATAGTAACAGGCACATAAGGTGCAAAAGCGGACTTATGCCTTGCAGAGATTTCTTACAGCCAACCTTTGGATGTTTGAGATTAGATCAATATATTGGAATGTAAGTAGCAAAAGAGTTGAACGTGAGAATTGAAGATAAAATAATAATAAGAATATCTTATGAATAATTACGAGTAATTACATGCTAGTTAAATAAAAAGTCACTGAAGCAATTCACTTGGAATTTCACAAACGTTTTCGAGTTTTCCAGATGGTCAGAGAATATTTTCCCGCGGAGCGAAGCCGCGGAAACACCTATATGAAGTGAAAGTAATGTAGACAGTCTCTCATTTAGACTGTATAATTGAAAATAATAGAATTAAAAAATAACCTAAACCGTAAAAATAAATAAATAATAAATAATAGCATTAGAAGATAAAAATAAAGTATAATTTTAATGAAACATCAAATCTACATTACCATCACATGTTCGGTGGAGGCGATGATGGACGCATGGTGCGAGGAGGCTATAGGCGGCTCACAAAGGATATCGGAATGGTCTTGTGCGCTGCTTCAGGAGGGCCGCGCAGAGTTCCTGAAGCAGCGCATCAGTATGGCCAACCAGAGAGGAAACGACGACCCTTGCGTACTCGGTACCTGGGCCCACATCGTCTCTTTTAGTATATTTTAGGGTTTTAGGTCTTCAGTTTTTAATTAATTATTATACCTACATATTTGTAGGTTAAATTTATTTCATTAGTTTTGTTAATTTTTAATTTTGTTTGTAATGTTTATTCTTCTTTGATTTTTATGTGTAAATAAATATCATGTATTATTAAACTATAAAAAATAAAAAGACTAATATCAAATTAACAATGACCTGCGATTCAGAAATTATAAGTAAAAATATTTCAACAAACAACGTAATTAAAATTTACGAACAAATAACAGAAATATATATTTCTAAGTATAAATGCAATATGCTCGTCATCTTATAGCAAATGTCTCGTCCTTGTCATATAGTGACCTCGTGACCTAATTACGATGTTGATTTTGTCTATGAATAAGGTAATTTGTCGAAGGTGGTTTCACGCTACGTATTATAATTCCATCTCATTATTGGGTCGCGCTGGAAGCGGCAGCGGTGTGGCATGGCGACACACACGGCACCACCCGAGGAGTGATGCTGTTGACTGTGTCTGATGATCATCATCCGATAGACAAACGGGCCCAGTTAAAATCATTTTATGAATGATCTAAGAGAGATTGGAATGTTTCTAGAGGACCTTGGATGAGAAGTTTCTACTTAAGATTATGATTGTTAATTAATTTTGTTATTAATTTATAATTTGTTATATTTTTTGTTTTATGTAAACTGTCATGATTGGCTACATCACCTACAACACCGGTGACTTATAATAACCTTGGTGAACTAAGTGCCATGTCAGTGCTTTCCTTTGGTCGTGCCGGCTTCATTTCGGCCGACCTTTCATTCAGTGCAGCTTTAGCAACCCGGAAGGGCTAAAGTAGTATAAGCCTTACAGTTTCATGTGGAATCGGAACCACGGGCAGTCTCCAACGGTCAAACGGGCAAGTTCAAAATTCTGACCGCGCCCTAGGTGTGCTTAAGATTACCAACGACGGGCGATTGATCGCACCAACGAGCTACCGAGGCTGACTAAATTAATATATTCATAAACTGATTATGGAATAAATATAATTCAGGCGAAGTATAGTAAGATTTAACATGAATAGAGAAACAAAGAAAACTACCAAAAAGCATCAAAACAAACACGTAAATATCAACATTATCTGAAAATAATTCGAGTCTGCGTATGTATTTACAATGTTGACAAAACACAAAGATACGCTTTGTACAAGGCATGAGAAAATAATTGCTCTCTAACCTATAATCACAACACAAATACATGGAACAAAGAAAATATACGCGGGCAAGACGGAATAGGCAATGACCCGAACGGTGTCGTTTTTTCCCCGTCTCGCTTACACCTCAACAAAGTAACATAAGTTTCCTTAGTAGAATAAATGGTTAAATTAGCAACCATAATAATATAATCTGCTCTTTGCCACATTTTTCAAAATTATTTTACAAGTCTCGCAACCTAACCGACTTCGTATCGAAGATATATACCTATCTAAGACAGAAGACCCACATCCCTAAAATCAGAGCGGATTGGTGGTCGGCAATGTAGTATCATTCGACTTGGCGGGGCACTGCCGTGGCCGCTCGACGACGTCGTCGCCCCGAATTCGCTAGACACGTTGAAGAAATTCCCGCCGACTGAAAATCGCCCTTGAATCGCGGGTACGCCCTTCCCAGTTTCCGAGAGGGAAGATAATAATAATTACTACACACGCGGCCATCTAGGAAGCAGTCTAGGCTGCTCCTCCCACCGCCCCCTATATCGCCTCTGATTTTAGGGAAATGAGTGGAGGGACTCCACATCACAGGGGAGCCCCTGAAAATAAGCTTCGCTGTCTTACATCAGCTGTCTTGTCAGCTGAGTGGGCTCCCTTTTCGTCACATGTATGTGTTCATCTATGTTGTTTTGTGAATTGTTGTTGTTTGGCGAATAAAAAAATAATAATTTCAATCATTTCATTTCTTCGGCACAATCTGGGATTATAGAGGCGAGAAAGTGACATACTGGCGTGATTTGACACCCGATTTGACGCTTCTCCCGATGACTCGCGATTCGTCGTTCTATGTACAAATCGAATGTTTTTTTGGCAGCTGAATAGGCCGGCAGGTAGATGAAGCAATCTCGCTCGTACAAGATTATTACAGTCTACATCGCAAATCAATTTTCACGAGGCATTGAACAAATGTTGACTAATGCTTCATCTCGGGTGGTCCAAATCGTAGTTTCCATCCCTAAGGACCGATCTAATGATGAATTATATAATTACGTGATTACATCTATGTAGCGATCATTTTCTTTAATCACCTCGCGATCGTCTATATGCGCCGCCAGTGCCCTTCAATTATAATTTGCCGAATTGTTTGTTCTACCGTGTCTCTGGTGAAATCTTGCCGCCATTTTGGATTGATCAGGATTGATAAACCAGCGGCGGCGCTTTTGATGTAGGTCGACTTAGGCGGTTAATGGCGTGTGGGGCGGCGCTCGGGTCGCGGCCCGCCCTTTGTGAAGCTGTGAATGATGTTTTGTTTGATTTGGACCGACAAAGGTTTTGTTAGGAAATTTGCGATGATTTGTTTCTTGCGCCGAGACGTGTTGCCTGAGCCAATCTGAGCTGGCGTTTGTTTTTTGGGTTTTTTTTTTTTGGTGATTTAATTTATCGCGGATTCTTGAGACGTACGGTACGGTCTGACCTGAAGAAGTGGGCATGCATGATTTTAGCCATTAGCGTATGGAACTGTCCAATATATGTATTTAAACACATTAGGCGATTTTCGGTGGTAAATTAATTCATTCTCTCGTAATAAATAACCTAGTCCGCCTTCTAGCCGGACGGACCGGCATTGGAACCTCCTCGGGGGTGAAATTGGCTGCGCCTGAGGATCCGACCGACCACCTCGAGCACACCACTCGAGCCACCCAGTTCGGAAGCAATAAAAAAAGACAAATTCACTTGGGTTTTCCGGATTTTCGGGTAGATCTTATTGTGCGTCTCCTGCGAATGTTTTTTTTTCGAAACATTACACAGAAACATCGAGACATTGGGGCGTGGCCATACACACTTGTATGAAAACAAATGTTTTTGTGTAGTGTTTCTTGTGTAATGTTTCGAAAAAAAAAACACGCACAGAAGACGCTCTTTTATATAGGATATTTTGCAATTTATATTTCTTTCTACATAGTTATCTCTCTTTACAAGCCCATATATTTCCCCCCAAGTACAGTCTTCGGCATTGATTTTATAACCCTGTGGCCTTGGGTGAATAAGCACATGTCAGGCCGGCACGGCATCCGCATCCCCTGCATACGACCGAATGTCCATGGGCGTCGTTAGACACCTTACCCGCTCGGCGGCAAATATCGCACTTTTAATAAAAAATAAAAAACAAAACCTAAACACCAATTATCTGTACCTACGAATAGGTAATGTATTTTTTGTTCGTTCCGTCCCACAATAGATACCGCGCGCTTCCGTTTCCTCCAAATGAGAGTGCCCTGACCTTACCGGAACACTCCCTTTACGTCACGGGCGGCGGAGAGTGACGTCACCTCCGGTGCCTGCTCGAGCGCCGACAGTCGGTATGGCCTGCGCGTGCGCAGACTGCTAAGTTATACTGCGGTCGAGTAGCGGACGCTCAGCTGATGATGGCACTTCTTCGGGAAGAGGACGGCAATAAAAGAATATGTTGGATTCGTTATGGGAAGTGTTGGCGGAAGGGAAGGGGAGGGGGAAGGGGTGGGGAGAGCGAGGGGTAAGGGGAAGGGAAGGAGAGAGTCTTTTACATAGCACGACATGTGGCTCTGCTATCTATCTTATGTTAGCCTCGGTTAGCTCAGTGGTTCGATCGGGATCAGTGGGTCGACAGCCGTTCGTGATCTTAAGCACACCTATTATAACTTTTTGCCCACATATTTCCCACCAAGTACTGTCTCGGGTCCTTCAAGAGAGGCGTGAATAGGCACCTGTCAGGCCGGCATGGCATTCGCAACCCCCGCATGCAACCGAATGTCCATGGGCGTCGCTAGACACCTTATGGATGGCTCGGCGCCACATGTCGCGCTTACTATAAAAAAAATCCTGGGCGCGGTCAGAACTTCGCCGTTCGACCGTTGGAGGCTGACCGTGACCATGTAAAACTGTAGGTCCCTCCCTTCCTTTCGACCACGAAAGGGACCTACAGTTTTACATCGGTTCCGAAGGTGGAACAGCATGCATACCTATAAGTTTGTCCTTCAGCAAAAAATTACGTGCATGTGTACAAACTCATAGGTGCACGCCGACCGTATTCGAACCTCGGACCTCAGGATCAAGGGTCCAAGCCAAAACCGCACCGACCACCCGCCGCTCCTGTACCATTTACCGTAGAGTGCAGCGGTAACATTCTATTAAAATCTAGATAAAAATCTAACTTTTTACTCTTCACTATCAATTAGTACTTACTAGAAAGTAGGCGGCTGGCTTTCGTCAATTACTATTCAATATCGTATTGAATATATTGCAACCGAGAGCGCCACGATCAGAATCAGCGTTTCTGGGCGTATCTTCAAGAAGAGACGTGATCAAACTTGTTCGTACGAGCGTTACATAGAATACAAGCCACAATACAATACAGCGACGACGTGATAGTGCCGCGCCAAGCGGTCCGGGCAATTACAAATTCCTTTTCGCGCAATCTGGGGGCATGGTAGTGCCTCCGCCAAGTTTGAGCGTCGCACACACAACACAGCTCTATAATGGAATCATTTCGGCTTTAGAGAAGTCTTTCTCGCAGATGTGTTCTTGCGAATTTGAATTTGGAACGAAATGAACGTGACCACGACAACGTGACGACAGACGTTCTTTATTCTTGAAAGATGGTCAACCATCTTCATTTCTTGTTTCAATACATACATAGCGTCACGTCTGTATCCCAGTTGGGTAGGCAGAGACAATACAATGGATCTCCACGTGCCACGATCCTGACACACCTCTGCCGCCTCTTCCACTCCCTGGTGTCTAAACAGGTTCACCAGAAGCGTACATATATTTCTTTCGTTAGTCTCCTATCATCCATTGTTTAATTTCCTTAATAACTATTTGGCATGGTGGTGGTATACCATACTGGAGATTTGAAAACTATGGAAATTGCGTATGTATTGAATAGTTATGTTATGACAGCTATACGCCGCGTTCTAACGAGACGGTAGAGGGTAAATGTCTTCGTAATTAAACTGGACACTAGGTGCGGTACTATCAAGAGATAAAAAAAAATTTCAATGCCAATAACGCCACTTTTGACTTCATTTATTAATAGCTCAGTGATTTTTTTTTCTGTACCAAGTAAGTTTGAAGTCCAGTCGTTAAATTCTACATATGTCTTCCATGTGGCCTAGGTTATTTTTAGGTTTCCGTACTCGGTACGGAAGAAGAACCTTATGCGCGCCATATGTCGGGCTTTCAATAAAAAAAATCCATCCGCTATTGACCATACCTACAGTGTAGTTACAAAAATTTTATACACGAGGAGACGGTGAAAGGGAAACCGTTCAGCTAGGAAAAAATAATAATAATAGTGTGTATTTCATGCATTGCTAGAAATTTTAATAGATATTAATCTGAATATAAAAATAACAACAGGAGCTTGCGTAACACCTTCCGACAGCAAATTCACACGGTCAAACCATGAAAGTTCAAAATGTGTTTGCAGATTCAATTAACACAAGTGGAGCTAGGGACCTTTGACTCAGCACAGCAAGGTCGTTCGATATGACTGCCCTCCAAAAATCGGTTTTTTGTGTGGCTGTGTAGTGTGCTAAATGTTTCGCAGTCGTTGTATGAGTTATGGGTGGCACACGGGCGAATTCAAGAAACGAAGGTCGGTCGGAACGGTTTAGTGAAAATTTATGAATTGATTGATTGAGACCAATTTTCGTATTATATTGTGATTATTAAGCAGTTAATAGAACTTAATAATTATGATATGACGATGGATAAACAACATTATCAACGATGGATAATCAACATTATAGTATAACATTATTATTGTCCATTTAAAAAAAAAAACAAAAAAAAATAACAACCCTATGTAACTTGTTTTATTAAACATTTTACTCAGGGGTACTTGGGTCTCAGAAAATTTGCTAAGGGGTACTGATTAATAAAATATAATTTGGGAAGCGCTGCCTAGTCTCACAGAACAACGATCGGGCCACACCGCCCGCGCCCGCGCACCTGGTCAAGACTGGTCTGGTTCAAAACTCCTTGGTACTGTATGTATTGCTTTAGAAAAATGCCTCGAAGTGGACCAACATCGCGGCAACAAGTGCGGGTGATCCCGCGGACAATGAGTCAATCTCTAAACCATTGGAGCTGAAACCACTAATCATTTAAGCAATTAGCGCCGGCCCGGGAGCAGTAATCACTTCACTGAGCTTACTACGAGTTGCGTCACAGTGCCGTCGACCCGACATCACGCGATGACACTGTAAACAATCCTATATACTTTACCATAGAATTTATCCACAATAATTCTAGGCGGCGGCGGCGCTGCCGTCGGACGGTAAAACGATGTATGTTCAAAAGTATTGTTTTGAGATAAACGCGTTTGAAGGATTTGTGTTATGGCTAAACGCTGTAACTAGGCGGTGTTATGGTGAAACGATGTATTGGATATTACATCGTCGTGGCATACCTTAAATGGAGGGTTCTGGAAAAAAATGCATCGTTTTACCGCACAGAATCGTATGTTTTTGGACATACATCGTCATATCGATCTTCTTATCTTCTTCAGTGAAGATCCTACAAAGATAACATTTATCTTGGGTGAAAGGGCACGCCAAGAACTTTCGATTGAGCCGTGTTACGTAAAAACGCTGTATGTGCTCATACATCGTTTTACCGTCTGACGGCAGGGCGGCTGGTGGTTAAAACTCTTGATCTCACCGTCCGAGGTTTGAATCTGCTCGACTTGAGTTTTTCTGACGGAAAAATTAACGTGCATACTGCTTCACAGGTCGCCAAGATGGCCGCATAGCAGCGTCGGCTGTGTTCTCCTATAGTTCAGTATAGCCAGCAATTCCCCAAGCACCGCTAGGGTATGGAACTGCCTACCAGCGAGTGTCTTTCCGGAATACTTTTACCTGGGTGTGTCTTTAACGTCGTATTAACAGGCTAGACATCTTAGCAACAGCCCGCAAATATGCTGGCATTGCACCTAACTGAGCGTGGTTTCGCGAGGAGAAGTGATTTTGGCTCTGTCGACTGCACCATTGGTCTCTCGACAGAGCCACCCATGTTGGATTAAAACAAGTGAATCACTAGCCTGGTATCCAGCTCTGGCAGATGTCTACTGTGTAATGGGACATCACACAGTTGCCAATAATCTATTTCTTATAGATTATTCACGTTTCCAAGGTGTGAACAGTATTCTGAAAATGGCTCTGTAAGAAGCAGCAATCGTTGAACACTCTAATGTATTTATGTACGTGGGGTGCATCAAGGGTTTGAGCGCTAACTAAACACGGCACCGCGACACTATCGCAGATGGTGGAAAACTAATGACTCCATTAACTATATTTTATGGTTAGCTTGTTCATTATCATTGCAATTTGCATAATACATTCAATTCCAACATTCGTTGTTATCAACTTGTCGATCCTAGTCGTTAAGATTGCGCACGACAAAGAATTTAACTATTTCCACTGCCACCAAAAACTGAACCATTTCCAATCCAATACCAGTTGTAAGCAACTTTGTTTTAAAACCTAAATCGGCACAATACATTGTTTGATAATTTACGACAATTTCAAACCTTGAAATTGAACTCTAAAGTTGAACAAAATTGAGTCGTAAATCGTACAGCCCACCTGAAAATGTCGATTCGAATGCGCTGAAATGAAATAAAAAGAAATTTCAAAACGCGACGTTGAAATGTGACATTTTACGATTTGAGTAACTTAGTGCTTCTGTACGACGACCGTGTGTCATCCGTCGTAAAGGGAGCTTTGTTGGGTCGGAATAAGGTTGGAAATCGATTGATATTTTGGAAAAAAATAAATTTGCGTAGCGCTCGTCAGCATCGAGGGTTGGCAACTGTCCAAAATCGATTAGGATGTTAGGATGCGGCAGTGGAGAGCTCTTGGCGTCCGCGACTTCCGCTCCGCAGGGGGTGCGTTTACTGCACTTGGCAACTTTGTACTGGTATATTTTCAGTGTTTTAGCCACAGAACATATAAAACAAGAGTAGAAGTAACGTTAAAAAAATTACACTTACCAAGCACGATCGAAGGAAAGCACTGACATGGCACCTAGTCCGGGTGAACTAGGTGCCATGTAAGTGCTTTCCTTCGATCGTGCTTGGTAAGTGTAATTTTTTTAACGTTACTTCTACTCTTGTTTTATATGTTCTGTGGCTAAAACACTGAAAATATACCAGTACAAAGTTGACAAGTGCAGTAAACGCACCCTCTGTTATGGGCTGCCATCACGGATGTTTTAGGTGATGTAGCTAACCGTGTCAGTTTCCATAAAAAAAACTTTTTTGGTTTGGGGCGGTTGAATCCGCAACAAGGATGACAGCCTCTCCGTGTACTCCCCATGGAATAAGCGATCAGGTACGGAAATTTGGTGTAATTTTCACGTGACAATGAATGTTATCCACAGAACATAGATGGACTGCCTGTCTTGTCCTAATGCTTTGCTAAACATCGTGGTCGGTATTGTTGTGCTGTGCTGTAATTTACCAGAGTTCTGGCAGCACAACACCGATTACTCTGCTTAACCCGATTGTCGGGATACAGCGTATGGTGTGTAAAGGCCCTGTAAATTGACAGTACTGAAGTTTAATTTTAGTTTGATCGTCCTTTCACCACAGTTTATCCAGGTGACCATAATGAGTTAGTGACCATCTCATGTTGGATTGGATAAAGTTGGAGACATTTGGAGGTAGATCAGCACGAGACGATATCCGGCGCGGCGCCTCGACCCGAGCTGTGGAAGTTTCAAACTGTCCCAGACCGGAACAGCTATGAGTCAGAGCGGCCGGCCCATTCATTCATACCGCGGCGCGGCCGCCGCACCGCGCCCCCGCCGCGCCGCTGCGCCGCCTCCGCCGCGCGCCGCCTCCGCCGCGCGCCGCCGCGGGCGCAGAAGTGGTGGCATTTCGCTGCTCAGCCACACACATAGAAGAAAATTATTAATCAACCACACACATGGAAGAAAATTATTAATCAGCCACACACATGGACGAAAATTATTAATCAGCCACACACATGGAAGAAAATTATTAATCAGCCACACACATGGACGAAAATTATTAATCAGCCACACACATGGAAGAAAATTATTAATCAGCCACACACATGGAAGAAAATTATTAATCAGCCACACACATGGCAGAAAATTATTAATCAGCCACACACATGAACGAAAATTATTAATCAGCCACACACATGGAAGAAAATTATTAATCAGCAACACACATAGAAGAAAATTATTAATCAGCCACACACAGATGGAAGATAGTTATAAATCAGCCACACACATGGAAGAAAATTATTAATCAGCCACACACATGGAAGAAAATTATTAATGAGCCACACACATGGAATAAAATACTTAATCATTCAGTAATTTAATTGACCGCCCCGTCCCCTCCATGTCAAATGAAAGAAAAAAATATCAAAGGTTCTATTTGAACCGTCAACAGACACAGAAAAAACCGGCCAAGTGCTAGTCGAAAACGCTCCCAGGTTTCCGCACCACCAAAAAAAACCTTGAAAAAACACGTTTCTTGTATGGGGACCCCCCTTAATTTTTCACGTTTTCATTTTTTTATTATTGTTATATTCGCCAAAACATTCTGTGAAAATTTCAACCGGCTGGCTATTACGGTTTCAAAGATACAGCCATCGCACGGACATACGTACTCGTACCGTGTGGGGCCGGTACTTTAAAAGAATAGCCCCACTGCATCTCTCCCCGTGTATGTCGTAAAAGGCGACTAAGGGATATGACTCCCTTCTTATATTACTAGGTGGTAGGGTTTAACCCGCCCGGGTTGGTACCACCGCACTGAATGAAAGGTCGGTCGAATGTATATGTATTTAGTTTGTGTTTTCCGTCCAGTTTAGTGTAGCCGACACGACACGCCGAGGGAAGCAATGACGTGGCACCAAGTTCACCCGGTGTTATGGGCTGACATCACGGATGTTGTAGGTGATGTAGCCAACCGTGTCAGTATCCATAAAAAAAAAAAGACGGACGGACAGACACACGTTTTAGGCTTAGTAATAAGCTTCCGTACGATAACCTAAAAATACCTACATGGAGTTATACCAAAGACATGGTTAGCTTTAACAATTTACGCTGAAATAATTTTAGATGTAACAGACTATAGTGTTACATTAGGTGATAGTACCGGAAAGGATTGATTCTACTGAAAGTAAACAAATTGTTGTTCTACGACTTTTTATTTTCAGATTTTTTTTATTTTTTCATACAAAAGTGCCGAAAATTTGCAAATTTGTACATAAAAAAAATTTTAAAGTCAATAATTTTCGTTTTCATATACAGAATCAGTTTTCGGTGAAATCTAAAAAAGACCATCTAAAATGTAACAACATAGGGTGTCAGCAACCGCTTCTTCCGCTGTTGTGTTGTGTAGAATTGTCTATACAAGTCTACAACACACAACAGCGGACGAAGCGGTTGCTGACTACGAACATGCGGCCATCCCGGCCAGCCGCCCCGCAGTATGCAGAGTGCAGACGAGCCAGTATACCTACATGCACATGAGCCTTGATGAGCTATAGGCGCATACTTACTTGTTAAGAATGGAAATATACATCTAGAACCGACATCAACTTGACAAGGATGCGAAAGTAAAGTTCACAAACACGCAATTTCTAGCTAACACTGTCGCACTTGTTTACTTAGGTATACCATCCATCTGCTACACAAATGAAGTGCCTGTCTGCGAAATCAGGCAGGTGACGAGACGAGCACACAATGGCTTCACCGAACACAAGATTTCGGTCGAGGCGAGTGACCAATATTGCTCGCTTAGGCGCAACCTCCACTACAGCAAGAATCGCGCGAGTTTTTATCAGAGATTAACTAGCAAAAGTAAAGTAAATTAAAACCTACTGTGAATTGTAAATTCGCAGTAGGTTTTTCTTCTGCCCAGTAACATCGATATCTCTCCACACATCTATAAGCCAATTTTTTTAACTGTTCACTTCGAGCTGTACGCTCTGCACTCCGTACAGCAGGTCTATTCTTGTAAATTCTGACATCGGAATCAGCGCTGTTGTGGCGCTGAGAGCCACTTACCAAAGTAGCTCTCAGCGTCACATCGAGAACCTAACGAATTTGACAGCTCGAAGTGCACAGTTAAAAAAATTGGGTTATAGCTGCAAACTCATTCAACTACTCCTACCTCCGAGAAGGTAGGTGCCATACCGGTGACTTCCTCTTACATCCAGTACGGTGGTTGCAACTCAGTCGGCTACAATTTGAGCCTACCACAAGGGGGCAGGGGAATATCGTTTCTGGGTCTTTATTTTCTTGTTTGTGGAGGTACTCTGCGCATACTGATGTGAGCGATCAAACGCGCACTTCTGCGAATCAAGCGCCGTTTCAAAGGAACGCGGGGAGCGCGCGGCGCGCATTGGAAGGCTTTGAATACTTTATAGAATTCATTCATCCATTTATGGTAATAATTATTGTTAAAAAAAGATTTCATCGTATATACATACATACCACACCACACGCTGTATCCTGACAATCGGGGTAATCAGAGCAGTCGGTGTTATGCTGCAAGCACTCTTGTAAATTACAGCACAACTCCGCCGCAAAGTATTTGGACATGATTGTAACTATCAAGCATCAAGCAAATATTTCATCGTAATAACAAGAAATTAAGTCATTAAATGTTAGTGCTCAGCCTGCCTGTAATGTATTAGCCATTATGACAAAAATGTGTAGCGAGACGGATCATGAGATATTACTAGGAGCGATGAGTTGCTAAATGCTAATACCTATCTATAGTATAGCCCCGCTGGACACCAAATTAACATGAATCCTAATATTGTTGGGATAAAATTTACTTATCACGGTGGTTGTGGATGACATCGGCCAGAAAGACGATGAAAACAAGCTTTGGTCAACCACACTGCAAAGGTGTGGAATGGGCTTCCGGAGAATACATTTCCCCACTCCGACAATCCACGGATCTTCAGATCGCGGGTTAATAGCTTCTCCTCGGCGATTTTAGTCCGCCTTCAAGCCGAACTGGCACACCGAGCACAGCCACCCAATTCGGATGCAATAAAAAAAGCCAATCCTTCTCATAATCTGTCGTTCATTTTATTTTTTTTTTTTTAATTATCAGCACTCCAATAACAATTAGATCACTAATACAGAAAGAACCGAAACGAATAACATATTTCTTCGAAATGTACATGAAAATTTTTAATATTTATTACCACAGAACAGCAATCGGCGAAGCCCGCCGCATCTTCCTTTCTCTATGCACAATGTCGACATAAAAAAAAAAAAATCAATTGCACACGTGGCAGGATAATCCTAATGATTGTGTATGGTTTCAGTAATCTTAGAATTATCTCATGAATACAGACGAAATCATAAATTTCCGTGAACGAATCTCAAGATTAGCTGAATCAGAGGATTATCCTACCTACATACATACATAACGTAACGCTTTTTTCCCAGTGGGGTAGGCAGAGACAACGGATCTCCACGTGCCACGATCCTGACACACCTCTGTCGCCTCATAATATTCTTCATACATGCTTCGTACGCACTTGACCCTTTTTGAGCATAATCCTTCTACGCACAATTTTATTGGGCCATGAAGTAAAATTTCCAAAATTCTAAGTACTCTAAAGGGCCAATCGGCTACGAAAGCAAACGTAACTCAATATTCAAATATGGAGCTAGAAAACGAAACCAGTATGCAAATCATAAGCTGGAACTCCTCCGTCACCACGGTTCCGTACCCCCCGAGTCCTAAGCAGCCTACGTCCGGCGAGCTGGCGGCGAGTACAAAGCCTTTGTTTCCAAATTTGGTGTCGGCCAATTTTGAAATTTGGCTACCGATGACATTGACAAGTGGTGTCGGACGTTATATAAGGCACCTTGTCACAATGTCGTCGTGGCTATTTTTACGGTTAAATACCTTACGGCATTTCCGTTTGGATTTACATTCAAAACAGCGCAATTAAGTTCTGTGACTTTCGCTACTACTTAAACCATACATTTTCTAAAACTGGATACATTAATTTAATTTATTTCGTTGCAAAATCCACATTTTAAACAACATTCTTAGGCCCAATTGCTGAGATTATTGACGCTTCCACTAATCATCACGGATACAAAAGATGAGATAATACATTTCTGCGAGATAAACTAAACATTAGAGAAATCAGAGGATAATTCTCCTCTCCGCACGTGGACCTTCGTCAGCTGTGTTAGGAATATACTTATCATTTGGCATACGTAAACCTCTAAGAACGCATAAACAGACTACTATATTTCCATAATATAGCTTACGTCACATCAATTTCATCAGGTGTGAACAAGATAATTCATTCTCACGGCAGACCACCACCGAGCCTCGGACCACCGCAAGCGCCAACAATCTCGCAGATCCTATTCCTAGAAGTGCGATGTCCTACCCACCTGATTGTTCGACTATTGACTGCACAATCGACCGATCTGTTCAAACGAATATGTCCTGTAGTCGCCGAATCGCGCTCAAAGCACGCACGGGACGGGCGAACGTGCCTGAACGCAAAAATCGCGAGCCCTTTTCGGAAATTCGGCACTTTTTGCCGAATTCTTTGTGCGTCGGTATCTTTTGGACTATTGGTTCCGTGTTTGCTTTGTAATGTTGTGAGAATGCAGTGAATCACGGTCCGCAAATATGTAGGTGAATGGAACTGAAATGTTCGACGGGGCGTTTGACATTTTTAAGATGTTGAAAATGTTTATGCCATTATTGATAAAGCATCTGCATTTTATAGTGGAACAAAATAGGTATGTAGTCTGATTTAGTATTAGCTAGTTATTTTGACCTCATTCTCATTAGGTCCCGTTTGGCCTCATTATTTTGAAATAAATAATTTTTTGCTTTGCTTTACTTTTTTATTTTACTATTTTTGGAGACCATTTGTATGTTTTGGTACTCCGTAAGGAAGCCTATTACTAATCCTATACGGTCTGTCTGTCTGTATCTTTGGAACCGTATTAGGTAGCTGGTTGAAATTTTCACGGAATATGTGTCGACAAAAGTGGAGCATCCCTCCCTCCTTTTCTCAAAACTAGTGAATCTAAAATTTCGAAAATAATATATGGAATAGTTGTTCTCCTCTCTTATAGTTGACAGGTCAACCTAAACTAAAATACTAAGTCTAAAAGTTCTGACGGGAAACGGGATGATACAGAACCCTCTCCGCGTGAGTTCGACTAGCACTTGACCGTTTTTTTGGTTGTTTTCTATCCTAAAAACGGTAATACATACAAGCGTCAAACTTGGTAAGATTATAGTGCAAACGCTATAGTAAAACAACAAATAATAAAAACCGGCTAATTACGGAAACCTCGGTGCGCGAGTCCGACTCGCACTTGGCCGATTTTTTTTTTTTAATTAATGTTGGTAAAACAATAATGGTCGTTATTTCCTTGTCCACAGTGCGAGGAGAGCATGTCAGCGGGGGACATGTGTGTGTCGGCAGCGCGAGCTGGTCCAGCAGCCAGATGGCATCCCGGCTGCTTCGTGTGCGCCGCCTGTCGGGAACTACTAGTCGATCTGGTGTACTTCTGGAAGGACGGCCGACTCTACTGCGGCCGCCACCATGCGGAGACACTCAAGCCGCGGTGCTCTGCTTGCGATGAGGTAATTTGTTTTTATTGTAGCTGAATTGTGTGAGTATGCTTGAGGTTGGAGACTTAGGCACATCCAATCGCCCGATGACGTATCGACCGAACCTGCTAAATCTCCGAGGATATACCATTTATACGTAATTTTAATAATATGCCTGGATTGCAGGAGTATGGAGAGGTATTTGCCTTTTGCCACAAAAGTAAGTTTTGATTATGATTTGGGAGTCTCAAGTGATATCTCAGCTCATAGATCTGATGAAGAATGTAGTTGATCGAATTTGAGACCACCTGACGGGGCAAGATAGACTGTCAATTTACATTCCTGCCTGTGACTTAAAATATTCAAACGCATGGCAACAAACAAAATATATTGTTCCGTGTTCAGTTTCCACATATATGACGTACCTGTAATTCATTCATGTGAGTAACTATTGAGGTGTTTCACCGGAGGAAATTCTTCATAAGTGAGTAACTGTTACGCACATGCTCAATTTCTGCAGAAAACGCGAAAACTTGTAACGTATTTAATAATTTAAGTATAGTTACCTACAACTTCTGAATACGGAGACGGTTACTCACCACTAGATCCTCTACGTTGGATGGGAAAATAATCCGAAACATTCCACGCAACCCATCAATTAGTTTGCGGTTCTGGAAAATTTCCTCAGTTCTGAATGGGGTCTAAAAAGCAGAAATCGTTAAAAACTAGGTTTCTAGAATCTGTTCAAATTTCTTAATTCCTGTCTGAATTCTGTCTAGAATCTAGATTGTCCTTTCATTCTTCTTTGTCGCACCGCAAGGGTGTGGATTTGCCTTCCGGGGAGTGTTTTTCTCCGAATCCTTTAACCTGGGTGTCTTCAAACTCTACTGGCATTCCGCCTCACTGAGCGTGGGACCGCGAGGATATGTGATTTTCACTCTGTCGAGTCGACTACACCATAGAACTGTTGCGCTCACTAATTCCACCAGGATCAAGGTTGTGTATGGTGGGGTATGCAAGTCATATGGTTAGTTTAATTGTCTTCGGATCCCCTAACTCATAATGCCAGACGCCCGCCTCGAGCTTTGTGATTACTCCACAGTAAATATCGCGAGTTTGCATAATTGGTGTAAACTATTTTGTACTAATTGGCACTAATCCAGCACGGCAGCCGTCCACCATGACCGTCAGACTTGGTTGGATCCTTTCGCGTGTCTACATGGCTAAGGGTGTCGCTGGTAATCTATCCTTGTCACACCTGAGAAATCTATCGTTGAAACGAAAGAGATGGCTAAGCTTTACTAGTGGTTCGAAAGATATATGCTCAGATATCTGTGAAAATGCTTGACTTGAGTGTGGGATAAACTGATAATGGAGATACCACATGATTAATAGCATTGTATGCAACAAGACAAGGTAAGAGTAGATACAGTTAGATGAAATATGGGGACTTCTGATCAAGCAATCATGTCCTACATAATTTGCATTTTTCTTTGCCCACTCCTACAATCCACGGATCTTCAAATCGCGAGTTAACCTTTCTCCAGTGACATTAGTCCGCCTTCAAGCCGGACTAGCACCTCCTCGGGGGTGAAATTGTCTGCGCCTGATGATTCGACCTCGGGCACAGCCACCCGGTTGATATGGGCATGTGATTAACATACAGAGAATATATCCTTCAAAATTTGCCTAAAGTTTTGGATATATCCTGTATGAACAGTATAATTCAATAAAACAAACATCCTTATAGAAAAACAATTTGGAACTCCTACAAATTAAAAGAACAATGATCCACCGTATCTACTTATAAATCTTAACACTGACTGACTGACAGACAGACAACGCATAGCCTTAATCGGTGGGTCTAGAAGCGTGAAATCTTGCATAGGGGATCCCTATATAACATACGTGAGAGCACTTAGAAAGGATTTTTGAAAATCCTCCCCTCCAAATTCGTCCAAAAGGGGGTAAAATGAGGGATGAGAGTTTGTATTGGAAGTGCGTCATTTTTTAAGTTAGAAATATGAAATTTGTGTTTAAGCTTCTGTGAACTAGAAATATGTATCGGCGTGTTTGGAAATGCATCCCCTGAGTAGGTTAAATAGGGGATGACAGTTTGTATTGAAATTCGTCATTTTTTAGTTAGAAATATGGAAATTAGTTTTTAGGCTTCTGTTTATAAATAAATGGCAGTTGTGTCAATGTTTTGGGAAATTCATCCCCTAAGAAGGATGGAGGGATAGAGGGTGAGAGGAAGGGAGGTGACTGATGATGATGATGTTGATTTTGCATCAACTCAAATTAACTTAACCCGCAATGCCGCGAGCGAAGCAGGTGGCAAAAAGCTAGTCAATAACAATAAATCTTATCTTATCATTAGAACGACCACACATTGCCTCTGTACGTAGATCCGGTGTAGGAATTTGCTGTTCCATCAAAAAAGTGCTTTCTTCCAAACTACATATTATAGAAACTGAACAGTGTACAAGCTGTAAAGCGATGTAAATGCTGGTGTCCCTATAGAGGTGGCAGGTTCGGAAACGCATGCATGGAGACAATGTGTAATTCTTCATACGTGAGGTGTATTTGGAATCAATACGAACTTCGTTTATTATGTGCGGGAGGTAGTGTTGGCGGACCGATTATAAGCAAAATCAATTCATTCTCGGCCGTTCGAGACGATTGTTTTCTTTGGTCGAACTTCTCGGGGCGGCGCGGCGGAGGCCTTAGGCGTTCAGGTAGAATCAATGGTCACAAAGATTCTGAATTCGAATGCACTGAAATATTGTCTTAGCGTTTCTGTCCTTGTTGCTATTGTCAAATTCTTAAAGCAAAGTGACTAATCAATTATCAATGAAAAGGGATCGTTATAATGAATACTAATTTTATAATTTTAAAATGCATAGTTTAAAAGATATTAAAGAAAATATACAGAGATCGAGCATTCCCCTTCCCCCCTTAACTCTGAAACTCCTGAGTCTAAAATTTCGAAAAAATAGGGAATATTCAAAGCAATTTCTTAAAAAAGGGGAAGTGTACGCGATGTGCCATTCAACAAACCTAGCACTTTCGGCCACACTGAGTCTGTTGGTGCCACGCTGGCCGGCGGCGGTGGAGTCTGGAGTTTTTTATGTAATCCGGTATAGGTGGCCGAGTCAGAGGGGCCAAAGCACATGCTCCGACCAGCCAATATCACCTCCGAGAAGGTAGGTGCCATATCGGAGACTTGCCTCTTTGGATTGCTGGCTATAATGAACTAGAGAACACAGCCGTGGCTGCTATGAGGCCATCTTACCAACCCAGTCGGCTACAATTTGAGTCTACCACCTAGTAAGGGGCAAGGGAAGGGAACTACAGTTTTACACTGGTTCCGAACGCTGAAGCAGCAGGTGTAGGTGTGCACGTAAATTTTTCCATCAGAAAAAACTCATTGGTGCACGCCGACCAGATTCAAACCTCGGAGCTCTCGCATGAGAAACCGACACCCAGACCACTCGGCCACCGGCCGCAGTTGCGAACACCTCTGCATTGGCGACACGCTAAGTACCAGAATTTATGTGGGACTATTTCGGGGGGAGGCCTACACCCAGGGCCGTGGGCTTAGCCTCGAGAATGCGCCAAATGTCCGCACCACTGTGGGCCGCACGCTACCCCACACCACATTCCCTCTGTGGCTGGACGTAAGTCGTAAGTTTATAATATCGACGACAGAGAACCGTGTAGGTACACTGTACAGTAATATTAAGGTTATTGTCGTCGGTGCGGCGGCGTCGTCGCATTCTAGAGTATTGTAGCCGAAACTACAAGGACGTTAATCATTTGATTATAAGATATAGGGTAATTTTTGTGAATAAAGCTATGTTTGTTTGAAAATATTAGGTTTCAACGGGATCCATCATTAGAGCGATTGTGCGTGTGCAGTAAAAAAAAAAAGTTTTTTTATGTACAACATAAAAAAACGGTGTTATGGGCTGACATCACGGATGTTGTAGGCAATGTAGCCAACCGTGTCAGTAGCCAACTGTGCCGATAAATTACATAGATAGAAAATTCTTTATTGCTCTACAAATATTTCACTAAAATAACACAATGAATACAGCTAGGTACATGAGGTGTAAAGGCGGACTTATCCCTTGGAGAGATTCCTTAAAGCCAACCTTTAGGTGTGTGAAATGTGTAAATAGAGGAATGTAGGTAGTAGCAAAGATAACATGTGACAATTTTTTGTTTAAAAATATAAGGATTTATGTAACCTGAAAAAATATAATTACATTTTAAACTACATGTCACAATAAATACATTTGAATTTGAATTTAATACTACGTAATACAAGTAATACTACGTAAAAATAAATAGGACTTTACCTTATCAATTACTAACAATATATACTGCGTTAGTATATATTGTATCGATGTATGATACTAAATCTGATTTGACGATTTTTAGAAATAATTTCTGTATGCATGAATGTATGTTCCTCCATAACTCTTAAACTCGGTGAATTCGGTGAAGCTTAGTACAAGCACATTGAACTAGACGTGACACAGGATAGGCTAAATAAAATTCAGCTCCGGCTACGCTAAGATGTGGCTCTCATACAAAACGAATTGTTCCGCCGAAATAAAGGGCTAAATAGCGGGCTTAGATACCTACTTTCTTACTTAGGGAATTTCACGCGACCGAAGCCGCGGGCAAAAGTTAGTGTTCATAAGAAATAGGTTAGGTTACCTTTACTAAAATAATAAACATCGGCTTTTGGAGATGGATATACAATACTTACGGCGGCGTAGGATTACGTTCATACTATTCTATTTTAATAAAAATTCCAGTTCAGTGTAGCCGGCACGACCGAATGGAAGCACTGATGTGGCACCAAGTTCACCCGGTGTTATGGGCTGACATCACGGATGTTGATGTAGGTGATGTAGCCAAACGTGTCAGTTTCGATAAAAAAAAAATTAATAAATAAAAAAACATTTCAAAAGCCCCCGATAAAACCACAACGCTTAAAAAAGGAAAAAATACACATACAGAATACATATTCTTAAATGTGGACTGCAAAACTTCAAATAACGCATTGTTGAAAATTTTGTTTGAAAAGTTTGTGTTGAAATTGTCATTGTTATATTAGGCGTCCAAGTTGTCTTTGTTGTTTTTTCATTAATTTATGAACATGCAATCATTAGTTTTTGAGTGATTTTTCTGTAAATACCCACATAAGGTGGTTCACCGACAGAGATTGCCTTAAGCAATAAGTCCGCCATTTGATGTATATGAAATTAAATTAATAAATAAAAAATAGCACCTGAAAGTCCCGCAGATGGCAAATTGCTTAATAATAAATTACCTACGGCCGTTGCAGTTAAAATATTAGGGAGTGTTATCGCGAAATTTGAACGCAAATTCTTCGAAAATTTTAGAATAATTTATTCGTGTATACAAACCCGGGATTCAAACCTCTGACCACTCGCACGACAGGCCGGTGGCGGAACCTCTACGCTACGTTATTTTATATCACTAGCTTTTACCCGCGGCTTCGCTCGCGATAGTATCTCCCTCCTCTCATTCGGCCATTCGACATTAAATTCCGTTCATACTATACTTTCTTTGATACTGCTCAGCCCTATTGCTATTTAGCGTGCTGTTATTTAATATAGCGTATAGTGAGCCTCAAGAACTACTGTTTAAATTGGTGCCAACCCCGTGAAAATCTGTTCAGCGGTTCCGGAGTTACCTCAAACATATACACAGACATACGTCCCCTTTTTAACCGACTTCAAAAAAAGGAGGAGGCTCTCAATTCGACTTTTTTATGTTTGTTACCTCACACTCAGAACTTTCGACTGGGTAAACCGATTTTGATGATTCTTTTTTTATTTGAAAGCTGGTGCTTCCCGTGTGGTCCCAGGTGAATTAACCCAGGTGAATTAAGTAAACTCCACGCCATTTCAATTTGGTCAAGATCAGATTGGAAAGCGAGGCAGAATTCCGCCGAGTACATTAATAGCAAAAAATTACTAAAAAAAACTGTGAAATAAAAAACTATTTAAAAAAATATAAAAACCGCCTTCAAAAATGTATGAAATAAAAAAAAATCGAAGCCTAGAGTTGAAGGAGGTGCTAAAGCAAGCAAACATAACCGACCGCCTTCAACTCTAGGGTTCGTTTTTTTTTATTTCATACATTTTTGAAGGCGGTTTTTATATTTTTTTAAATAGTTTTTTATTTCACAGTTTCTTTTTTCATCATAAGTAACAGCTATTTTAAAGTATATTTCAATGTCATATAATTATGTGTACCTGAGTGAGTCTGTCTGTATGAACCACAGACTGTGGTATGAACGGTAGGAGTGTGGTTTAGAGGTTTATGTCCGCTTGTCATGCGATCGGTCGACTGCGCCCACGTTGTTGCTACTTGCTACTCATATCTCCATGAGGTATAACGTGTATGTAGTGTAGTTACCGCAGATATGTTCGGCCAGTAAGCCTTTATAGAAGGGTGGTTTTGATGTTTATGTACAAATATTAAAGTTAGGCTAAATTAAGGGTAGCCTCAGCCTCGATAGCTCAGTGGTGCAGACAGTCAACTGTCGCTATTGAATATTAAGCAACGCTGGGTGCGTTCAGTACTTAGATGGGTGACCGCTGACCGTTGGAGGCTGACCGAGGTTCGGATTCCTCGTAAAGCTGTAGGTCCCTTCCCTCCTAATCTTACTTGGTGGTAGGGTTTAACCCGCCCGGGTTGGTACCACCGCACTGAATGAAACGTCGGTCTAAACGGCTATGTAAATAGTTTGTGTTTTCCGACCAGTTCAGTGTAGCCGGCACGATCAAAGGGGGAAGCACTGACATGGCACCTAGTTCAACCGGTGTTATGGGCTGACATCACGGACGTTGTAGGTGATGTAGCCAACCGTGTCAGTTTCCATAAGTAAATATAAAAAAAAAACCTATAATAATTGAAATTTTAATTTTATAAGATTAGTGTATGTCAATTGTGTTCCTGAAAAAAAATTGGTACGTATGAATAGACCAGGAAGAGAGAAGTTTCTGAATGAAGAATGGCGTCGAGCCACCCATAAGGTGTCTCACGACGCCCATGGACATTCGGACGCGGGGGTTGGGTATGTCATGCCGACCTGACAGGTGCCCATTCACGCCCCTCTTGAAGGACCCGAGACTGTACTTGGGGGTAAGATAAGATTGTCATTACGAATCGCAGTCGAGACAGTTAAATCCATCTCACTTTACATCTCGCAATAACACTACAGCTTCTTTTAGTGCGCCAAATACATTGGCGAACTAATTTAGGGCCGTCCAGCCAGTCTGATACCACGGCGACCGCTTGAACTTGAAAACCTCCAGGAAGACAGTTTTGTCGGGAAACACAGTCGCCAGTAAACAGTTCCACACCCTTTCGGTGCGTAAATGATCTATTATTATTCGTGCAGGGAATTGTCTTAAAGGACGTTAACAGCTGACGTTCCTATAATTCATTATTTATTCAAAGATCCAGTTAACAAATATTTAAAATTTAATTTGGAAAGGAGCATTCAGGAGTAAAGAGGGGAAAGATCAAATTTGAATATTCGTACCAACCTACGCAAAAAGATACTCAGCCCCAATTGTTTGCAGCTGGTCGAGCAACAGTCGAGTGTACTTAGTGTAGGTAAGAGGCGTTCGAAATTTGAAACGGTAATTCGGGGTGCAATTTGCCAATATCCGGTAGAGATGATCTGATTGGCCGACAGCGCGTCTCGCGCGCAACGCTTGCGCATGCTATTATACAGACGGATGTTTTTGGAATGGGACACCAGCTACGAGTATGATATTATGTGATTATTACGAATAAAGTTAAAAAGTTAAAGGATATGTCTCTATGCCGTGTTGGGCCGGTACTTAAAAAGAATAGCCCCACCGCATCTCTACCCGTGCATGTAGTAAAAGGTGGCTAAGGGATAAGGACAAGGTGCCGTGCTATAGAGCGACAGGTTAGCCACCTCTCATATGGGCACGGTCCTTCCACAGAGTTAAGCAGCAGGTGGGTCTTCGTGCCTTACTTGCTATTTGATTGTTACTCGTATCTTGTCCCAATACATTGCTAAACGTGGTGGTAGGTGTTGTGCTGTAATTTACAAGATTACTTGCAGCACAACACCGATTACTCTGCCTACACTTATTGTGGGGATACAGCGTGTGGTATGTATGTCGTCTATGTTTGCGGACGAAATTACTATTTTTCATGGAAACTGACACGATTGGCTAAATCACCTACAACATCGGTGATGTGAGCCCATAACACCGGGTGAACTAGGTGCCATGTCAGTGCTTCCCTCTATCTCTCCATTCTCTGGCATCCAGTCTGGCATTTCACCTTACTCTTGGACACGAACATAGCCAGTAATATAGCCGTCCAGTGGCATCATAATAATTTTTCTAGTCCCGCTGCTGCTATCTCGCAAAATTATCTTCTATGACAACCCATCAACTATGCAATGCAGCGATACGATCAGCACAGAGGAAGTACTTGTGAGCTGCACGCGGCGCTGGCTGTAGAGATTATGCACGCGCATGCAAATGTCGGGTGTAATTCCTCAGAGGGATGATTACACGATAATGCGTGGCAGTAAACGGTCTTTCTTAGTATTTATGGACTCTTCAAACGGCTCACCCTCAAGTAAATAAATTAAGACGATATAGAATTGCTCGTACATTCGCAATTCAATTTCCGAAAGACTGGCTGATGCAACAATGACTGCGATATACCATCACGCTAAATATTAATAGGGCTGAGCAGTATCAAAGAAATGTAGAGTCGAATGGTAGAGCCGGATGGTGATGGGAGAGAAGGGGAAGGGGTGGGAAGGGAGGGGAAGGGAAGGGGAGAGAGAGAGACAGAGAGAGAATATAAGAGAAGCGATCGTTTAGTATCATATTTGCGTTTAAATCGGATTTGTTATTAAACCGAGTTTACCGCAAGCGAAGGCGCAGGGAAAGGCTAGTGAAATTGAAAACCCTTTTGTAGTTGACATCGGGCTTCGGGAAAAGTACTGAAAACGCATAGTTTGTCAAAGTCGTTCCTTTGTCGCGCCGCTACGGTGTGTACGGAGTGTGGCTTCACGAGACCGTGTAGGGAGTTTTTTTTTATGGAAACTGACACGGTTTGCTACAACATCCGTGATCTCAACCCATATCACCGGGTGAACTTGGTGCCACGTCAGCCTTCCCTTCGCTCATGCCGGCTACACTGAACTGAACGGAAAACACAAACTATTTACGTAGCCGTTTCGACCGACCTTTCATTCAGTGCGGTGGTACCAACCCGGGCGGGTTAAACCCTACCACCAAGTAATATATAAGAAGGTAGTCATATCCCTTAGTCGCCTTTTACGACATACACGGGAAGAGATGCAGTGGGGCTATTCTTTTAAAGTACTGGCCCCACACGGTACTTTTGGTTCCTTGGCACTAATACTGGTTTTCATAAAAACAGTTAATTTTCTATTTGAACGATCGCGTATCGAACGCGCGATCACGATCCATAATTTTGATTCCATGTAGTTGAGATAGGTAAGTTGTGTAATTCTATACATAATATCGATGTTTTTGTTTAAAATTATCGAACTCCAGTTTTGTTTGGCCTGAATTTAAAAATGCACTACCTTAAAAATCATAGCACTAAATAGAGAACAATTGTTTTAATTTTTCGAAATTGGTGTGGATAAGTTTCCGAAAAAAAATATCGTAAAATGGCACCTAATGTTGATGTTTTATTCGCTTTACTAGGTACTACTTTGTTTCCGGAAAACAAACGAAATATGTCTTAATACTTTTATATTATTTAGCATGGCATAATTTTTTTAAATTGTAATTTTGCTTGATAGTACATCGAAACATTGTATAAAATTCTACAAAATTCACGGCTGCGAATTCTGAATTTACCTTAGCTAAACATTTAATGAATAACGTATGTACGTGCTCGAATTTGTTCGCTCGCATACTGAAAAAAATTATATAACCGGCGACCTAAATGTGAACGAAAACAACCAAGGAGTGACCTAGTTACATTAATCTAGACCGAGTTGCGTGATTATCCGATTTAGGTAAAGCACGAGGATGGGGCCACAGACAGCTAACAAATAGGTAAGAAAAAATATGTTGTGTTCATAAATCTCGGCTGTGGTTGGTTTCCTAACCTTGTGGTCTATCCATCATGAGTTTATCCTTGGCTGCCGTCCAAGATGTTGTTCGAACTTCGACAATGAAATATTTTTAAAGATTTTATACAGATAATATAGAGACCTAGTGCCAGATTATGAGGGATTTATGAGAGAAAAGAAAAAGAGATTCATTATTATTCATATATTTGTGGTATTGTAAATATTAAAAACTTGCCCTAGGCAAATCGCTTTGATGTCCAATCTGCCGAACATGGAATCAAAATCTATGCCGTCTGTCTGGCTCCCTTGAACCGTAATAGGTAGCCGGTTAAAACTTTCACAGAATATGTGTTATTATGGCGGATATTCTAACAATAATAAAGTAAAAAAACCGGCCAAGTGCGAGTCGGACTCGCTCACCGAGCTTTCCGCATTACAAAAAAAACATTGAAAAAAACATGTTTCTTGTATAGGAACCCCCCTTAATTTTTTACTTTTTCTATTTTTATTATATCCGCTTATTTGTTGTTATATCCGCCATAATAACAAATATTATGTGAAAATTTCAACGGGCTACCTATTACGGTTCAAGAGATACAGACCTCGGACAGACAGACGGACGGACGGACGGACGGACGGACGGACAGACAGACGGACGGACAGACAGACAGACAGACGGCGTAGGCTTAGTAATAGGCTTCCGTACGGGATACGGAAACCTAAAAATACGGCCCCTCGACCTCTCGACCCCTCGACCTTTCGACCCCTCGACCCTTCCTTGCCATCGCGGCTATACATTTTCCTAAGGCGCGGTACACGAAAGAACACTGCCAGTTAGTGTGTGTGTGCCAAGCATCGCATGGCAGGATGCTCATCGAAATGGGCCATACGTTTGGCCCCAAAGCCAGCTAAGCAACATTGTCTAACTAACGTATTGTTACAATTTTTTATGGAAACTGAAAATAACAATTATTTGTAGTGGTTAGAGTCCGTGTCATCGAAACCAACTCCTGAACTCTCCAACAGCATACACTCGTCTATCCCACATTAGCCTGGCATCATTACCGCACCCGCTTGAAGATAATCCACAGTTTTAATAGAAAACTGCGAGATAATTATCTGAGATAGAGACGCAATAATCTGCCGCCTGCACGACGGAGCTTGTGGGAGACATTAGACTTCGGATGAAATTGAAAGCAATTAAAAAACACATCAGTGTCGCTGGTAGATAAAATGATTACAACTTCCTATGGACTGAAATCGTTATGGTTCATGGTTCAAGCAGGTTCAAAAACCGGTGGGGACCCAAAATTGTTTGAAGTAGACTTCGAATTTTTAGCTGCAGAAAAGTTTAGCTGCAGCTTCTTTCCCCTACCTTGTTGGTGTAGTTGGTGGTAGTGTAAAACGCGTCCAGAGGGACACTGTATCACGACACTGAATAAAGGTCACTTGAGCGGCGGGTGGTCGAAGCCATTAACAGATTCCACAAACATAGTCTGGAATAAAATTAAATTAATTAAATTAAAACATTTTTTTCTCAATCAAGAGTCGATACATAGATAATTTACTTAGAATAACACAAATATAGCTGTAGTGCTAGGAAAAGGATGTGACACAGCATGTGTAACACATCTAACGTAACGAGCTACACGAGTCGCTGGTTTTAAGCCACACCCAATGAAAATAATTAGACAAACCCCACAGAAAAAAGTCAGCAACGGTCAAATCTTGATTTTGGGGGTCAATCAAAGTTAGAATTTCTTGAGATTAATTGACCTGGGAACATTCTTATCAGCGTTTCCTCAACAAAAGATTGATTTGCGTAGAACGTTTTAATAGTTAAAACACTTTGCTCAAGTATAAAATGCCCCATAACGAATTTGCCACTACAGCTGATTAAATTGTTAATGAACTGCCCAATTTGCCGCCAAATCTAAATGGCGACAGAAAAAAGTTGTATAAGTAGGTACCTCTAATTTGGCCAATATGTGCAAACTGAACTGAACTTCGTAAGCTCTCGTATTCGCAGTTTTGTAGTTGCTAGGGGCAGCACCTTAGAGTGATTCGGTGGTGCGCAAAGTCTGTGTGCAAAATGAGAACCGTTAGCACCTTGGGAAAACAGCACTAAAGCTGCGTTCACACGTCCCGCGGTGGTGAACAATCGCGACTGAAACTGATCGCGCTGATAGCCATCGCGACTTTAGTGCTCCACGCTGAGTTGCGGTACGAGGACTCCTCTAGGAAACACTTTGATGCATCTTGTGTACGTCCTATTACTTGTGCTTCTCGGCTCTTTATCTAGATGCTGATTTGTGTTCTGTTATGTGTATTTGTGGACCGAACACTGAGCCTCAAGACGCATATACATGCACATGGCGTCTTAGCAATTTTGAATTCACCAGTGCTAAAAAAATCGAGAGTGCAGAATGAAGCGGGGACAGGGATTCAAGGGAGCGACCCGCCCGACTGACGACGGCCAATCTAACACCGAGACGCATGTTAGTTGACATGGTTACGTTGCGTCGTAAGAGTTTCCAGTACATAGACACGACGCGCCGGACGGATGCAAACAGGAGGCGCGCTGATGAGTGGTCTGTAGGCTCTGTGGTCAGTGGTTCAAGCGGTGGAAGTTCCACTAGAACCTGGGAGTTTATTTTGGCACAGTTGAAACTCAGGTTGCCTCTGAGTCTGAGATCGTCGAATGTGTCACTGTTAGCAATGAAAGAGAGATGGATAATAGTAAGCTAGTCCTCTGGTGCATGAACCGTGTTTTGATTGTTGCAGATCATTCTGGCGGACGAGTGCACGGAGGCGGAGGGTCGCGCGTGGCACATGAAGCACTTCGCTTGCTTCGAGTGCGAGCAGCAGCTCGGCGGACAGCGCTATATCATGCGCGAGCAGCGCCCCTACTGCCTCGCCTGCTTCGACGCCTGCTTCGCCGAGTACTGCGACGCGTGCGGCGAGCCCGTCGGCGTTGACCAGGGCCAGATGTCGCACGAGGGCCAGCACTGGCACGCGACTGAGCGGTGCTTTTGCTGCCACACCTGCGGAGCGAGCCTCCTCGGTCGTCCCTTCCTCCCGCGCAAGGGTGCCATCTTTTGCTCGATAGCCTGCTCGAAGGGCGAGCCCCCGACGCCGTCCGACTCCTCGGGGCCGGGCCCACGTCCACCGCGCGGTGCGCGCCCGCGTCGCCCTCCTTCCCCGCCGGATTCCTCGGCGCCGTCCTCACCGCCGCGCGCGGCGCGCCGACCTGGCCATCAGCCCTCACCGCGCGAGCTCTCCCCGGCGCCGCCGCCTCTCGAGGTGGACTCGGAGAGCGAGCAGGCGCCGGACTCGCCGCCTCCGCGTGCGCCGCCCCCGCAGCACCCCTGCCTCAGCCTCGATCGAGCGCTCGCCGAACTCCGCATGGACGAATCCACCGGCGAAAGGTATCCTGTTAGATACGACCCTCCCGCGCGGACCGAAATTCCGGCGTCGCCGCTCGACGACCGCTCCGACCCGGAGACGACGACGGAGGAGTGGAGACCGCCGCCGCCGGTGGAGGCCGAGGCGGTGGTCGCAGCGCCCGCGCACGCCTCCTCGATGCCGGAGCTGGCGCGCGATGCCTCGTGCGACTCGTCACCTCGGCGCGGGCGCGGTGGGCGAGGGAGGGGTGCGCTGACTGTGCGGTTCCACGGCGACGACAACGCTGCGTTCGAGCCGGACGAGCCGGACTCGGCACCGGAGCGACGCGGGGGCGGAGCGCGCGCGCGGCGGCCTGGGGAGGCTGGAGGGCGCGCGCGCCACCGTCCGCGGCCGGAAGAGGACGCCAGCAGCTACTGCAGCACGTGCTCCTCCTCTTCCTCGTCGTCGGAGTCGTACGAGCTGCCGGCGCGGCGCGCGTACGGCGGAGTGCGTATCTCCTACGTGCCCAACGACGCGGTGGCGTGCGCGCGGCGGGAGCGCGAGCGCACGCGCGCCGCGAGCGCGTCGAACGCTCGCGACGACAAGAACTGCGTGGTGTCGTGATGTCTCCGGCGGCGGCGGCCGGCCGCGGACACTCCGAGACGCAACGTCTTCCTACAGCGCCATCGCCAATCTTCCTATCGATTGTAATAATAAGTATTGCCAATATTTTATTTTAGAAGGAAATCCGCCGATGCTCCTGCCTCCACCGAAGCTGTACAATAATAATAAAGCGGGAGCGTGCGCTTTTCTTTTCTGTTCTTAGTTTATGAAAATTTTCACTGACAAGTGTACAAATATTATAATCGTCGCATTTCGTAACTACTTATATAGGTACTTGTAAATAAAGTATCCGTATTATTAATGTTATATGTAGGTATATATGCCATCGACATTCTACAAGATATATGGTAGGTAATATGTACGATTTTGCTAAACGAATAAAATAAAACAGATGCGCTTTCGATGACAGCTTGTGTATGACGCTTTTGTCAGTGTGGACGTTGAATAGTGAGCGGGGCGTGTCTCATACAATCTGTAACGATAGAGATCGAATCAATTGGGTTACAGCTTTAATTTTGGGCTCGCATCGATTAATCTTCTTAAGCGATGTGACAGCAGATTAAAATTAAATTTGTTTGAAATGTCTGGATCCTAGAAATTCAATCGGATTTTATTTTTTCGCTTTCGGAGCAAACGTTTGGATAGATTTTGATTTTCCTTATTAGTGTCTCTTGCCAGATTTCGTATAAATTGTCTTTGGGAGAAATAAGGATAATTATAGGATATTATTGAATACGAAAATATCGGCTTTAACATTTTAAAAATTATCCGACCATATCGAAAATACTAACATATCTTAATGAGTATGCAAAAAGCGCATACTTACTTTTATATCTTTGCGATTGCAATGTCTTTTGTCATATCAATTTTTCACTGCAATTATCGTAGCACTCATTATTATTGCACACATTTTTATACTTTGTTTAAAATATTATATTAAAAATATTTGAGTATTGTTTGGATCCAAAGGTTAAACGCTTAGGAAATCATTTTTAAAATTGATTTGTGTTCTTTTATTGTATTTTAACGTAAGTTAATGAAATTGTCTTGCCTTTTTATTTTTAATGTATTAAATTATTAATGTAAAGAAAGACAACACAATCCCATATTTCGATTAAATAGAAATAGATACATGTGAACTAAACTAATCTGTTTGTATTTATTTAGTTTTCCGCGATTTTGTAATTGTTAATTTTAAATATTGGAAAGTAAACATAATTCATTATTGAAAGAAATGAAATAAACGGAAATGAATTAAACCCTAAGCGCACATACTTACATACTTTTACTGTCTTACTTACTACTATATGTATATGTAAGTATATTTTAATACATAGGTCTTGCTCAAGTATGTATGCACAGAACTGTTATATTCAAACTTTGTGTTCAGTTTTAATGTCTCTGTAAATATAAATTATGGTATAACAAAAAGAAAATACAAAAATGCTGCCACCGAAAATTGAGTGGACTTTCTAATTATTTTTGTAATTTTCAAATGTGTCTATAATTTTCAGTTGAATTTTTCAAATAGAAAAACAATTCCAGATATTTTCTATAAGTTCATTCCTTTTATGATTTATTATTTTTTTGTGAAAATTGACCACGCTTGTCAATTTAACTAATTATTTATTTTATTGTTTCATAATAATAAACATGTACTGTACAAGTTAGTTAATAAGATTTGCCGTAGGTAATCAATCATGAATATTAATATAAACGCCTTGATTAAGCGCCTCCATAGCGTAAGATGTAACAAGTAGCATTTTATAAAACAAATTTTTATAAATTATTTGTTTTTACACAAACAACTGACTAGTGTACAAATAGTGTTAAACTAGCTTAAGCTATGTGTAATTATAATTTTTAATGAAAATTGGAAAAACAAGTTTTGCAGTGAATTTATATATTTGTTTCATTTATCTGCTCATCCACACATTCAGTCTCAAATATATTGACTAATAAAAAATAAACACGAAATAAGAGCAGTCTTCTGCTCAAAATCCCACTTCGATTCCTCAATAGAGTTAGCATTAGCAGCGCTTTCGAACAAAATTCTTGAACTGAAATTGACATTGTTTTCCTATTCAGCAAAACAATTTGAAAATACCAAAAATTTTAAGGCAAAAAATATTGATTTCTTTCACTATATTTTCGTTATTTGGTCTCTCTGGCAATAAGCGAATGCCTAAAATACCTACAGTCCGAAGACCGCACAGAATAACCAGTGTCCTGGTTGATGGCCCTTCTATAAATTTGAATACATACTGGAAAAAATTAAGGAAATGGCGGTCTGTAACTTTGCGAGTAGGATGACTCCACGACACGAGTCACCACGACCCGTGCACCCACCGACTTCACCCACCGACTTAACCCACCGTTACCCGTGGAGGTCGTGTACCCAAGTGGGTACACGAGTCACCACCTCGCCTTCGGAGCTCGATGTGCAGATCCACGGGGACAGGGACGACGCGGATCACCCAGCTTTTTTTATTTTTATGAAAACTGACACGGTTGGCTACAATCTACAACAAAGTATCCCATACTTCACCCAGTTGGAGAACCTAGGTGGAGCACGGACCCGGAGACAATCCGTGATGTCAGCCCATAACACCGGGTGAACTAGGTGCCGTGACTTTCACTGAACTGGACGGAAAACACGAACTATTTACATAGCCGTTTCGACCGACACGTTTCATTCAGTGCGGTGGTACCAACCCGGGCGGGATAAACCCTACCACCTAGTAAGGTAAGAAGGTAATGGACCTACAGTTTTACGTGGAATCCGAACCACGGTTAGCCTCTAACAGTCGAGCGGTCACCCATCCAAGTACTGACCGCGCTCAGGGTTGCTTAACAACAGTCGACCGACCGCACCACTTAGCTACCGAGGCTGACAAAAAATCAGGAAATGAAGGACGTGGATCACCAAAACTACAGCAGTCTTCGAATGGAGGCTTCTGCGGACTGGCGATTTCACAGGTCACGAACAACTGGCTTTGGTTTGAGGCTGAAAAAAATGCGGGTTTGCCGTCAAACTAGGCAAGTGTTGCCACTGGAGCGGTTTGTATGAAAATACGACTATGGATGTACTTAATATTGGAGATGTTTGTGACATTAAAAAAGTTGGTTCTGTACGGACCACAAACTTTGAACTAAAAATCTAAATAAACATACATACACACATAACATACGCTGTATCCCGACAATCGGGGTAGGCAGAGTAATCGGTGTTGTGCTGCAAGAATTCCGGTAAATTACAGCACAACACCGACCATCATGTTTAGCAAAATTTTAGGACAGGATAACTATCAAGCCGCAAGACTCGGTGGAAGAACCGTGTCAAGATGAGAGGTAGCTACCTTTCGCCCTTTAGCATGGCATCTTATCCTTAGTCGCCTTTTGCAAGAGGAGAGATGCAATGGCAATATATATGTAAAAAATATTAGGTATTGCTCCAAAAAACTAAAGAAACAATCACCATTTATAGGTATTGTATAATAGCGTTCTTCAATTTACGCTAATCGTAAAGTGGTGCAAAGGCGGGCTTATCCCTTAGAAATATCTTCACGACAACTTTTAGATCTTTGGGAGTAGAATAATTAGTTCATCAGAAATAGTATTGTATTGTATTGTATTGTTTATTGATCATTCATATGGCAGTTAGACTGCGCTCGAACTTGTCACAATTTGTTCTATCTGGTTCGATTACACCCACGAAGATGAACCGACAAGAAACTTCGCAGGGTATTTTTTTAAACATATTTTTACAAGTATTTAGTGACTAGCCACATAATAACACCGCCCATAGTCTATCTAAAACACAGCTTGAGAGCAAGATTAGCAATTTTGTTGAGAGTTCTCACTACAAAAACTTATTAATTAAGTGAATCAGGTGTAAAGAGCAGTAGTAAAGTATGAGCCATTCAAACCATCGATGTATTTAAAACTATTTCCTTTACATTAGCAGCGCAGGCGCAATGATTCACTGCACCGCTAAGCCTTACTCAACCCGGTTATCTAACGTTTGAACCTTTCCAATTAAGTGCGGCTTGCTGTGAGGGAGACGCACACACGAATTAATCTTATTATTCAGGAACTACGACACCCATTACTAGAGCGGTAACCGCACACACGGCCGTTGGCGGTCGCTGATGTTCGCTGCTGGTCGGCGTTTGCCTGTTTTGACTTTTCTAGTGATTGAAATTTTTTTTTTTATGGAATCTAACACGGTTGGCTACCTCACCTACAACATCCGTGATGTCAGCCCATAACACCGGGTGAACTTGGTGCCACGTCAGTGCTTCCCTTCGGTCGTGCCGGCTACACTGAACTGGACGGAAAACACAAACTATTTACATAGCTGTTTCGACCGACCTTTCATTCAGTGCGGTGGTACCAACCCGGGCGGGTTAAACCCTACCACCTAGTAATATAAGAAGGGAGTCATATCCCTAAGTCGCCTTTTACGTTTACGACATACAAAGTTATTGAAATAGTTTACATTTTCTATTTTGAAACACTATTCAACGGTCTAATGACTTGAATATATTTAGCCAGTATTGTATACATACCTAATATTGTGTACAGATGTTCTATCTCACGAAGTCCGTTTGGCTATGAATGTGTGAGGCGTGCACATGCACAGTGTTTTAGTGTGCGTAACCTCGAGAGCGCCCAGTCACGATCGCGTCGCGGTCCACGCACACAACACACACGTCACTACTACAACCAGAGTCGAGCGGACTTCGTGAGATAGAACATCTGTAAGTATGGTAAAGTATTTATACAACGAAGCAGTTAGTGGTATTATAACATGGGAACATACATTAAAATTAATGATTTAGAACCGTCCTTTTTAGGGTTCCGTATCCATACGGAACACTGCTACTAAGCCTATACTGTCTTTCTCTCTGCCTGTCCATCCGTCGGTGCACAAATGGTTCATCAAAGACTGGAATGGTAGAGAGGCCTCAGCAGCAAACACGAGACGCGAAACTGTTGCTCGGGTTGACCTGGTTCTCGAAAAAGTATCAATCAAATCAAATCATTTATTCGTAATAATGTTTCATATTACAAGTCAATAGGTATACAATATAGTTTATTATATCCTCTTGGGGGAAGAAAAAATTGGTCAACTTCGACGTAGCTAAGACGCAAGCTTGTGCCTTATCTACTAAGGCTGATCCGTTTCCTCTCCAAGCCGTTTCCTTTCCAGGGCAGCCAAGTCCCCAACGATGGTAGTCTGGGCGTCCTGGGTATGGAGTAGGGTTGCCAGATGTTCGCCATTAAAAAAAACGGACAACCAAAAACTCAATTATTAATTAGAGAATTTTATTTAGATTTTTAAAGTAAAACACATGAAATGTTAAGAAAGAAAGTTTTATTCATACTTAAGTCAGAACACAAACAAGTCTTCATAGTACAAACAAATCAATATATCTTTTAGGACCCGCCGCCCACCGCCCGTCTGCCCCGCCACCTTCCTTCCTCCAAAGCGTGCGCGTGCCTAGCAATAGCTTATGTATGGAGGGAATAGAAATATTGCAGTATTACCGGGCGGGAAATTTAAAAACTGGACAAAACCTGGTCATATTTTTTTACCGGGCAGGGGCTTCGAAAACCGGACTGTCCGGGCCAAAACCGGACATCTGGCAACCCTAGTATGGAGGTTTCCAGGGATGTCGATCGTTCATAAAGTCCAAGGCGAAACTACTTAGCGTCTCGAAAATAAAAATTTTCAAGACTGTCCAAAGGCTTACACTCTATAAAGCACAAGTAAGACCGGTGATGGAATATTGCAGTCATCTTTGGGAGGGTTCCCCTGAGTACCTTCTTTCAGCCTTGGATTCTATTCGCGACGAGCCATTCGCCTTATTAGTGACTCTGTACTCACAAAGGACCTTCAACCTCAGCACAGAAGTATCGTTGGGTCATTGAGCCTGTTTTATCGGTACTTCTATGGCCGATGCTCTGACGAACTTGCTTCCCTTATCGCCTCCTGTTCACCTTCGCCAAACTCGCCATAGTCTTTTGACAGCCATGGTATAGCTGATCGACGGAATGCTCCGTGCATGAGTAAAACTTGGACTGATTTTTAATTTTTATCATTTGAAGCTTCATTAGAAAAACCGATGTATCGGCCATTGATTTTATAACATTGTCGGTATCGGCTAATTACATTTTAGTCGTCGTTAAGTATGTCTATTAGTAATAGGTCGGTATTAGCAGGTAGTGTATGTGCGTGTTACATTTTGTGAGGTGATGCTGTGCTGTGGTGAGTGTTAATTTGTGGTATTTAACTGAGGCTATGAATCATCTTGAATATCTTCCCACGGTGTCACCCTTCGGTGAAGTGATAACAATATCCTGACAATAGTCATCTCCACTCATAAAACTGTTTTTTACACAACTCATTTGCCGTTCACGCAGCTCGGATGTAGAATTTACTACCTCACTCTATACGGCAACGCTTCCGTTATTCAAAAAAATTAACCTAACCTAACCTAAAGTATAAAAAACCGGCCAAGTGCGAGTCGAACTCGCGCACCGAGGGTTCCGTATCACCATGTCATGGATAGCGCAACTCACGCCATCTATGGCGTGTTATGAAATGTTTCATATTAGTTAAATGACATGATTAGTTAAAATGCTTCACGCTCTATTCGGTAGATGGCGCGCGCGCATACGCGTTTTGGTTTCTTCTATGACCCCGGTGAATTTTTTACTTTTTCTTATTTTTATTATTTGTTGTTATATCGGCCATAATAAAACATATTCTGTGAAAATTTCAACGGGCTACCTATTTGAGTTCAAGAGATACTATCCCCGTCAGTGTGAAGTCAATAGCTAAAAAAATATTTTAACTCTGAATTGACAAGATGTACGAGTATGTATATTCTGTTGCGTTGCGTTGTGTTGCGTATATGCGGTACCCAAATAGTGATCCGCGTACCCCCAAGGGTACGCAGGCTCAAGATAAGGGGTAACGAGTGTGCGCACATGACGGTCACGTTTACCTCTACAATCTTAAAGTAATGAGAAAGGGGCCCACTTATCTCATTAGTGAAAATTATCTCCACTAATGAACGGTTGATTGGAACCTATTTCATAGTAAAAATAACAATGATATAAAAATTGTTTTATTTAAACATTTTACACAGAGGTACTTGAGTCTCAGAAAATTCGCTAAGGGGTCCTGATTGAAATATAATTGGGAAACGCTGAGGTAGCGTATTTTTTTTTTATGGAAACTGACACAGTTGGCTACATCACCTACAACATCCGTGATGTCAGCCCATAGCACCGGGTGAACTTGGTGCCACGTCAGTGCTTCCCTTCGGTCGTTCCGGCTACACTGAACTGGACGGAAAACACAAACTATTCAATAACCGTTACATAACCGACCTTTAATTCAGTGCGGTGGTACCAACCCGGGCGGGTTAAATCCTACCACCTAGTAATATAAGAAGGGAGTCATATCCCTTAGTCGCCTTTTATGACATACACGGGGAGAGATGCAGTGGGGCTATTCTTTTAAAGTACCTGCCCCACACGGTACATTTTTTAAGTCCCGGTCCACACGGTCGCTGTGAGCGGCGACGTCTGCGATGCGCCCGCAGCTTCGCTTCGTACAATGGACTCTCTCACGGGCGCGGCGTCGAGCAACCAGACAGTTCATATTTTACAACCTGTAGCCATCTCTAGCCGCGGACCGAGCACTAGGAAGCGATGGCACCTGCTCACAAGTACCTTTACCGCTCTACCAGAACAAGGTACCACGCATTTAAAAAATCTGTCAAGTGCATGTTTTACTCGCGCACGGAGGTTTCCGTATCTATCCGCTATCAATAATATCCGCCTATCTTTTGTCTTTCAACAATGCAACGTATAAAAGCCTGTGGCGACATCTATTATTCAGTAGCGTGACTAATAGATTTTTCGCACGTTTTTTGTATGGGAGCCCCCCTTAATTTTTAACGTTTTCTTTTTTTTATTATTTGTTATATCAGTCATAGTAACACATATTCTGTGAAAATTTCAACGGGCTACCTATTACGGTTCAAGAGATACAGCCCTCGGACAGACAGACGGACGAACGGACGGACGGACGGACAGACAGACAGCGGAGGCTTAGTAATAGGCTTCCGTACGGGATACGGAAACCTAAAAACTAAAAGCCTTATCAATTGACTTTTTTTTAATGTTATCCGGTATGGGTGGCTCAATCGGAGGGGCCAAAGCACATGCTCCGACCAGCCAATATCACCTCCGAGAAGGTAGGTGCCATACCGCAGACTTCCCTGGATTGCTGGCTATACTGGACTAGAGGAGAACACAACCGAGGCTGCTATGCGGTCATCTTACATCCAGCAGGGTGGTGGTATCAACCCAGTCGGCTACAATTTGAGCCTTTTCTTTTATGTAATCCGGTATGGGTGGCTGAGTCGGAGGGACCAAAGCGCATGCTCCGATCAGCCAATATCACCTCCGAGAAGGTAGGTGCCATACCAGAGACTTCCCTGGATTGCTGGCTATACTGGACTAGAGGAAAACACAACCGAGGCTGCTATGCGGCCATCTTACATCCAGTACGGTGGTATCAACCCAGTCGGCTACAATTTGAGCCTACCACCTAGTAAGGGGCAAGGGAAGGGACCTACAGTTTTACACCGGTACCGAACGGTGAAGCAGCAGGCGTAGGTATGCACGTAAATTTTTTCGTCAGAAAAAACTCATTGGTACACGCCGACGGGATTCGAACCGCGGACCTCTCGCATGAGAAGCCGATGCCCAAACCACTCGGCCACCCGCCGCTTACCTACCACCAAGTAAGGGGCAAGGGAAGGGACCTACAGTTTTACACCGGTTCCGAACGGTGAAGCAGCAGGTGTAGGTATGCACGTAAATGTTTTCAGTCAGAAAAAACTCATTAGTACACTCCGCCGACCAGATTCGAACCTCGGACTTCTCGCGTGAGAAGCCGATGCCGAAACCACTCGGTCGCCGCTTAGATTGTTTTAGATTATAGATAAATAGATTTTAATATATTATTGACTGCCGCCGGGCCCGTGGGTAGCTGGTGGTCGGTGTTGCGCTGTAATTTACAAGAGCGCATGCAGCACAACACCCTTTACTCTACTTACCCCGATTGTCGGCATACAGCGTGTGGTATATATATGTATATGTATTAGGAAGTTTTCGAACAACTTTCCAAAAACATCATTCTAAATTCAAAATCGAGTAAGTACGTCAGAACTTAGTACGTCATTCATATCACGGTAGGTTCCCAATAGTTCCCATCGACATAATACAACCTAACGAGGCAACAAAATCCATTAGCTAGCAAGCCTTTATTTTGCTGCATTTGTTACATCACAACTAAATCGTCGTGTAGCGATTTTGCACTCACTTGCATAACAAGTTTCAGCTTACGGCGGCGTGACATTATAGCATTGGAGGTGTGTAACGTACTGATGAAGTTTTCACTGAGACGGCGCGTTAAAAGCTTTCAGTGTCAGATTGCATGTTATATGTTGACCTTTTCACAGTTTAGTTAAAGTTTCAGGCGTGTAGCGTGGGTATGGCGAATATGCGGAATATAAGATAAACTGAATTGTCGGGATGGGTATTTTTAACCCCCGACGCAAAAAGAGGGGTGTTATAAGTTTAACGTGGGCGTATCTGACTGTGTGTCTGTCTGCGTGTCTCTCTGTGTGCCTGTCTGTCTGTGTGTCTGTCTGTCTGTCTGTCTGTGTGTATGTCTGTCTGTCTGTATGTTTATTTTTTTTTTGTTTATGGAACCTGACACGGTTGGCTACATCACCTACAACATCCGTGATGTCAGCCCATAACACAGGGTGAACTAGGTGCCATGTCAGTGCTTCCCTTCATTTCATGTCGGCTACACTAAACTGGACGGAAAACACGAACTATTTACATAGCCGTTTCGACCGACGTTTCGTTCAGTGCGGTGGTACCAACCCGGCCGGGATAAACCCTACCACCTAGTAAGGTAAGAAGGAAAGGGACCTACAGTTTAACGTGGAATCCGAACCACGGTCAGCCTCCAACGGTCGAGCGGTCACCCATCCAATCACTGACCGCGCTCAGCGTTGCTTAATAACAGTTGACTAACCAACCGCGCCACTGAGCTACCGAGGCTGACGAATTTTCTTATCCCTTAGTCGACTTTTACGACATGCGACGGGGAGAGATGCAGTGGGGCTATTCTTTTTAAGTACCGACCCCACACGGTACAAGACATTGACTGACATTTTGATGTGTGTCTGTCTGTCTGTCTGTCTGTCTGTGTGTCTGTCTGTCTGTCTGTCTGTCTGTCTGTCTGTCTGTGTGTCTGTCTGTCTGTGTGCCTGTGTGTCTGTGTGTCTGTCTGTGTGCCTGTCTGTGTGCCTGTCTGTGTGCATGTCTGTCTGTGTGTCTGTCTGTCTGTGTGCCTGTCTGTCTGTCTGTGTGTCTGTCTGTGTGTCTGTCTGTCTGTGTGTCTGTCTGTCTGTGTGCCTGTCTGTCTGTCTGTCTGTGTGTCTGTCTATGTGTCTGTCTGTGTGTCTGCCTGTGTGCCTTGTCTGTGTGCCTGCCTGTGTGCCTGTCTGTCTGTCTGTCTGTCTGGCTGTGTGTCTGTCTGTGTGTCTGTCTGTCTGTCTGTCTGGCTGTGTGTCTGTCTGTGTGTCTGTCTGTCTGTCTGTCTGTCTGTGTGCCTGTCTGTCTGTGTGTCTGTCTGTGTGCCTGTCTGTGTGCATGTCTGTCTGTGTGTCTGTCCGTCTGTGTGCCTGTCTGTCTGTCTGTGTGTCTGTCTGTGTGTCTGTCTGTCTGTGTGTCTGTCTGTCTGTGTGCCTGTCTGTCTGTCTGTCTGTCTGTGTGTCTGTCTGTCTGTCTGTGTGCCTGTCTGTCTGTCTGTCTGTCTGTGTGTCTGTCTGTGTGTCTGTCTGTCTGTGCGTCTGTCCGTGTGTCTATCTGTGTGGCCGTGTGTCTGTCTGTGTGCCTGTCTGTCTGTCTGTGTGCCTGTCTGTCTGTGTGTCTGTCTGTCCGACTGTGTGTCTGTCTGTGTGTCTGTCTGTGTGTCTGTCTGTCTGTGTGTCTGTCTGTCTGTGTGTCTGTCTGTGTGTCTGTCTATGTGCCTGTCTGTGTGCCTGTCTGTCTGTGTGTCTGTCTGTGTGCCTGTCTGTGTGCCTGTCTGTCCATGTGTCTGTCTGTGTGTCTGTCTGTGTGTTTGTCTATGTGTCTGTCTGTGTGTCTGCCTGTGTGCCTTGTCTGTGTGCCTGCCTGTGTGCCTGTCTGTCTGTCTGTCTGTCTGGCTGTGTGTCTGTCTGTGTGTCTGTCTGTGTGCCTGTCTGTGTGCCTGTCTGTCTGTCTGTCTGTCTGTGTGTCTGTCTGTCTGTGCGTCTGTCTGTGTGTCTATCTGTGGGTCTGTCTGTCTGTGGGTCTGTCTGTGTGTCTGTCTGTGTGCCTGTCTGTCTGTGTGTCTGTCTGTCTGTCTGTGTTTCTGTATGTGTGTCTGTCTGTGTGTCTATCTGTGTGTCTGTCTCTCTGTGTGTCTGTCTGTCTGTGTGCCTGTCTGTCTGTCTGTCTGACTGTGTGTCTGTCTGTCTGTGTGTCTGTCTGCGTGTCTGTCTGTCTGTGTGTCTGTCTGTGTGTCTGTCTGTCAGTCTGTGTGTATGTCTGTCTGTCTGTCTGTGTGCCTTTCTGTCTATGTGTCTGTCTCTCTGTCTGACTGTGTGGCTGACTGTGTGTCTGTCTGTGTGTATGTCTGTCTGTGTGTCTGCCTGTCTGTCTGTGTGTCTGTCTGTGTGTCTGTCTGTCTGTGTGTCTGTCTGTGTGTAAGTATGTGTGTACGGGTGTGTCTGTCTGTGGCATCGTAGCTAGCTCCCAAACGGATGGATCGATTTGGATGCGGTTTTCTTTATTATTAGAAAGCTGTCTTAATCGAGATGGTTCTTAGCTATATTTGTAATCAAGTAATCAAGTAATTGAGTAATCAAAAGATTAATTATCATACAAAATGGACCGATTTTGGTTTTTTTTTTTTGAAAGCTTGAATTAAAAGTTAAATTACAAATTTAAAAAACCCCCGACACTTAAAAAGTCAAAAGTTATTTCCGCTTACTTACTTAAAGGAGTCGGGGGACCGCTAAGTAAATAAAATATAAAAACTCAGAGCTGCGCGGGTATTTACTTAGCGGTCCCCCGACTCCTTTTAGTAAATAAGCGGAAATTATTTTTGACTTTTTAAGCGCCGGTTTTTTTTTTATTAGTTACTTAACTTTTTATTTTTTACACCCGTGCATAGGTTCACGCAGGTGTCATATCATAACTCCTGTGTGAACTAGGTGCCACGTTAGTGTCTCCCTTAAGCAGTGCCGGTTACACTGAATTGGACGACAAAAGCAAACTGTGCATAAACATATATGTGCATAAACATATATGTACATAACATAAAAGCAAACTATATGTGCCATAGTTTGCATATGTATATCTAGCCGCTCTGACCGACCTTTAATTCAGTGCGGTAGTATCAATCCGGACAAGTTAACCGTTAAACCCTACCATCTAATAAGGTAAAGAGGGAAGGGACCCATATTTTTAAGTGGAATATGAACCACGGTCAGCCTCATCGGTCGAACGGTCACCCAGCCGAGTTCTGATTCTGGGTGTCGCTTTGACTGCGCGCTACCGGCAAATATTTTTCAGCGCAATTTTTTAACCGTGCCTATGCATGTATCTAATACATCCCAACAATCGGGGTAAGCAGCGTAATCGGGGCTGTGCTGCAAGAAGTCGGGGTAAATTACAGCACAACACCTATCAAGCAACAAGTAAAGTTACCCACTGCATGACTGTGGAAGGACTGTGCCAAGGTGAGAGGTGGCTAGCCTACTGCCCTATATAACGCGAGATTTTTCTGATGGAAAAATTTACCTGTTGCTTCACTGCTGCCAAACTGTAGGTTCCTTCCCTTGCCCCTTGCTAGGTGGTAGCCTCAAATTATTGCCGACTGGGTTGGTAACACGGTACTGGATGTAACGAAGTCTTCGGCATGGCACCTACATTCTCGTAGGTGATATTGGCTTTTCGGAGTATGTTGAGCCCTCTAGCTCAGCCAAGCCACCCATACCATTAATTCAGTTTAATAAAATCTAAAACAAAATTATTAATATTTATGAGTTGTAATAAATAAAAATTATATATTATTCACTATCCCTAGGGGACATCCCTTTCGCAGCAAGGGCGAACGAGTAGTTTGCGAGGACCTCGATGTCTTTATGATGTCCTCGTAAATATCGCGCGACTATGGCCTGGCGCAAATAAAGATCGTTTCGAAAATTTCAGCTATAAAACATTGCATGAAAGTGACGTTAAAGTGGGAATAATGCCTATAATTTTGTCTAGCCTGGCAACATTCTAGACGTACCTCGGTCTAGCCGGACCGTCTTCAAAGGATATGTTTAGGGTTCCGTACCTGAATAGAGGAAAAAACGGAACCCTTATAGGATCATTCTCGTGTATGTCTGTCTTTCTTTCTGTCCGTCTGTCAAAGCAAATTTTCTCCGAATCTAATCGACAAAAAAAGTTCAAATTTGGTACATATACCTATAGAGTTTGATAACCCAATCACGGACGTATATCGTAAATGAACGAATTTAGATTTTGGGGCTCAATTTTGGGGGACAAATTAAAAAGTTGAAAAAAAGATACAGACCTCGGACGGATGGACGCACAGACAGACAGACAGACGACGTAGGCTTAGTAATAAGGCTTCCGTGTGGATACGGAACCCTAAAAAGTACTGAACGCGCCTCTGCTGAAACTACTGAAGATTTCACTAGTGCCTCGACTAGCGCTGTGTGTGTCTAGAGGCTAGCCCCACATAAACAATTAAATATTTTTTTTAAACTTATTGGGCACTGGTTGAGAAGCAGATGAAAAATTAAATGCAAGATTTAACATAAATAATTCAACACAGTAAATTATTGAAACCAGTAGATGGGCAAGGTCTTCTATATTTTAAAAATAGTCATGGGTAGTCCGGCCGTGCGCACGCTCGATCGTTCTTCGTCTGCGATTTTTGGCAAGCCTCGTGCAATATTTTATTTTTCATGCAGTTATTTTTCGGTCTGCTAATCCGTTTTGTCTAGATCAGCTCTGTCTAGCACGGCACTTTTAGCGATGTTTGGTGCAAAGTTTTTCGCATCTTCTGCAGTAATGTTTGTTTTCACGTCCAACGAATAGGACCGCCCCGCCAACCGCCATGCCCTTGAGAGAACCTTGGAGTTTTTTTTTTCTGCGTGGTGATACTGGTATTTCACTGTGCGATGGGATTTATTGTTCAGATAAAAATACAAAAGAAAATAAAGTATTTGAATCAAAATGGAATAAAAGACAACAATGAACATTCGAGAAATTCAGAATTTAGAAGACTATGGACTGCGATGTTACACACTGTTGAACACCGAATTGAAAATTTATCGACAAAGAATTAATAAATATTTGCTATTGTAAATACAAACATTCGGACGCTGAACGGTGGTTCGAGTTCGCCTCTAGTGGACTAAGGTCTCGATGAACGTCAACTTTTATTGTTTTAATGATGCATAGTTTTGACGTGATAACGTCTTATAAATTTATGAACACCGGCTGCACGCACGAAAAAGTGTCACGTTCCATCTGAGCCTGTGTGTGCAAGCGAGAGCGCGTAACAAGCGATAGAGAGGCACAATCGGCCCAAGCGGCAGTGTTGCCAAACGTACGGTAATTGCCGTATCGTACGGTAATCGAGGCTAGAAATCGACAAATGTACGGCGTACGGCAGCGATAGGGGTGCCGTACGAAAAAATACGGTAATTCTTATAGCTGTGTTTCTTTATGACGTTATCACGTAAAACTATCGTCCGTGAACCGACTTTACAGACAACCAATTTTTCTCCTCAACTATTTCAAAGGTGTCACCTTTGAAATAGTCCAAGATTTATGTTTGTCTCTGTAAGTTCATTATAAATGTACAATATCTCTTAAAATATTAATCTTAAAAAAATACCCAAGGATAAAAAGTTATTGAATGTTGAGGAGAAAAACTTTGCATAATTAAAACATAGAAAATTAAAGTTGACGTTCATCGAGGCGTAAGTCCACTAGAGACGGATTTTACCACCGTGCGCCACCGCACTGCCGTCTGCCACCGCCGCGCCGCTTGGACTCGCCAGCAAACATACACAAAAAAAAACACAATTTAACTCTGTCTACCTGCTATTAGCATATCGAGTGGCGAACAATGCAGAGTGAAAGTCCTACGCCGTTCTTAGATAACAAGATCACTTGTGAAATTAACACTTATGGGATGTCAGTCTCGGTAGTTCAATGGTACGATCGGTCGATTACCGTTCGTAAAAAAAAACCCTTCCGGGAAAAGAAAACAATTTCCTTAACGTTTTTCTTTGCTGAATCGTAATTAACTTTCACTAAAACCAAGAGATGAGCTGCCGGCACCTTGTCGTGAGTTTTTTCACACATTTGAAGGCCCCATCGCGTGACTATCTGATATTCCATCATACTGTCGACTATTACTGAGAGACGGCTGAATGAAACGTATTCTGTAACGAATAAACTATAAAACGACTGAACTGATATATGTGTAGTTTTCAGTAATCGTAGTAATCGATCGAACCTACTTCATGAGCGAAATTAGCTGACAACAGACGGAATGATAAGATCGAAGGTGAACGAAGTCAGTCAGCGTGTAAGCGTCCACTGCTGGTGAACGAAGCTGTAGAAAAATCCGAAAGCGAGCACAGCTATACTAAAATTATTTCTTCCTGGCGTTTGCCGCAATTAAACTCACTACAATAGACTACTATATTTAAGGCTTAGACTCATTGTCTTCAGTGGAAGGAAACTGGTCGGAATGATTTATGGCTAGAAGGCTCAGAACTTTAGTATAGTCAAGTTCAAAGATAAAATATAGAACGGTCTTCCGGTGAGTGTGTTCTCTACCCAGCTCCTATACCCTAAGGGGTCTTCAATTGACGTGTCAATAAAATGGACGACAACCTTTTTGTCCGCCTTGTCACACACTGAGCGTGGTCTCGCAAGGAGAGGTGTTATTGGCTGTCTGATTGGAGCACAGCCATCAGTTTTCCTTAAAAAAAGTCAGTTTCAGTCAGCATTTGACTTCTACTGGTCATACGCCTCTCCAATCTTTCTCCAGCCCTGCCGGCCTTCAGCGGTACGTAAAAAGTATTCGAACCTAATCCATGACCGGAGCTGTCAAGGCGTATGCTCTAATCAATAACCCGACAAGTAAGCTAGCAGCCAAGTGTGACGCCGGCGGCACCGCCCGCGCCGCCGCCACGGACCGTGAAGGCACCTGCCACTGCTGCCTACCCTTGCAGTATTGGCGGCGTATACTTGATGGTGAGGATAGGTTGGATTAACGTGGGGACGAAATGTGATGCCTACGAGTACGTTAGGCGATACGCGTTACGATAGGCGAAACAAACATTATTTGGAGACGAAAAGGCTAAGGTTAGGCGAAAATGTGTTTTTTATGATTTTGAACAAAACGCAATGAGACGAATGCGCCTAAAAGTGTAGCACATTTTCAGGTTCAATTACAGTTTATTTATGAAACTAATTGGAATTACACTTGAACACTTAAACATTAGACACAACCAGAATGGCCGAATTTTGAGACAAAATGTCATGTAGATTGTTTTGGGCTAAAAAGATTATCTATACATATAATAAAATCGTAGAGGTAAGAAAGTCTGTACATTGAATGTATTCGGAAAAAAACTAACCAGGGTGGCTTAAAATGAGATACTGAACATGTTAGAACAGTTTTTAAATTTTTTGTTTGTTTGTTTGTTTGTTTGTTTGTCTGTACGCGCATCACGCAAAAACCACTGAACGGAATTAGACGAAACTTTGTATAGTGGCAGTTTATATGCCGGGTTAACATAATACGTAAAAAAAAATAACAAAAATAAAAAAAAATTAACAATTATAAACATTATTGCGCGTTTAAAATCACGTAGTCCAAAGTACATAATTATATCTTGAGAACTGGCAGCAAATACAATTTGAATAAAATATTCATTCGAAATTTAAAAATAAGTAGATACAACGAAAATGACAGTTCTTCTTTTTTATAACTTGAACACAATAGTCTATACATATCTATTCTTTCTATACATATCATAAAATCGTAAATGCAAAAATGTCTATTTGTACGCGCATCTCGCAAAAAACCACTGAACGGAATTTGACGAAACTTTTTATAGTGACAGTGTATATCCCGGATGAACATAATAATTAAAAAATATAATAAAAATCACGTAATCCAAAGTAAAGGTAAAAAACAATTTTAAATGTCATGTTGACAACGGAGAACTGTCATCTCGACGTGAGCTGGCCGGTGACAAATTGTTTGATAAATAAAAATAATAATTGAAAGTCGAAGTTATGTCGCTGTCATTGGTGCAATAAAATTTATATATCTGTTGCCCGCGGCTTCGCTCGCGTGAAATTCGTATTTAAAAAAAAGAAAGTAAGTAACTAAAGGCGGGCCCGAAGGCGGATCTGCGCTCACGTAAACGATATTCTTTCTCGATGAAAGTAACTAAGGGCGAGGCGGAAGGCGGAGCTGAGTTCAGGAAGAAGAAAAACATTCTTGAAGAAAGTAAGTAACTAAGGGCGAGGCCGAAGGCCGAGCTCTATTCTGGAAGACCATAAACCTTCTCGAAGAAAGTAAGTAACTATGGGCGAGGCCGCAGGCCGAGCTGCGTTCAGGAAGAAGCTAAACCATCTTGAAGAAAGTAAGTAACTAAGGTGAGGCCGAAGGCCGAGCTGCGTTCAGGAAGAAGCTTAACCATCTCGAAGAAAGCAAGTAACTAAGGGCGAGGCCGAAGGCCGAGCTGCGTTCAGGAAGAAGCTAAACCATCTCGAATAAAGTTAATGAATATTAAGATTGAGTTAATTTAATTTAAATTTTATTATAAAGTCCACGCTTCTAACGGCAAATATACCGTGCATCCTAGAACCTCGCGGTTATTCCCGGCTGGATGGCAAGAGGCCCGATGCTATCACCTTAGTGCCATGGACTAAGGGTAGTTCTTTGATGTGCGACGCCACTTTTGTTCTCACATTGGCTCCAAGTCACGTTAGGACATCTTCAAGAGCGGCTGGCGCGGCCGAGGCTGGGGCGGAGAGCCTCAAACGCAGCAAATATAGAAATATAATTAAAGATTTCGAATTTGTTGCGTTTGCGGTTGAAACCCTCGGTCCGTGGAGCAGTGAAGCCAAAAGAGGCTTGAGCTGGTTGACGCAACTGGTGTCCCGCCATCAAGGGCTTATGTACTTCATTCAAAGGGTAAGCCTTGCCATCCAGCGGGGTAATGCCGCAAGTGCTCTAAGAACATTTTAAAATGCCCGTTTTGATTGTTATTTTAATGTTTGTTAGGTAGGTTTAATTGTTTAGTTATTAATATTACTTTTTTATTTTTATGAAATAAATAGATTGAGTAAACGATATTATATTCTATCGAAGAAAGGAAGTCTTTAAGGGCGAGGCCCGAAGGCGGAAGAGGGTTTTTGGTTTACCTGAACGCAGCTCGGCCTTCGGCCTCGCACTTAGTTCCTTCTTTTCTTCCAGAAGGTTTATCGTCTTCCTGAACGCAGCTCGGCCTTCGTCCTCGCCCTTACTTACTTCCTTTATTTGAGAAAGGTTTATCGTTTACCTGAAAGCAGTTCGGCCTTCGGCCTCGCCCTTAGTTAGTTACTTTCTTTAAGAAGGTTTTTCGATTACCTGAACGCAGCTCGGCCTTCGGCCTCGCCCTTAGTTACTTACATTCTTCTTTGAAATACGAATTTCACGCGAGCGGAGCCGCGGGCTCAGCTAGTTCAAAATATGATGACACAAATGACCATGGTTTCCAAATAGTGAACTCTTTATGTTTTATAATTTTCAGAGAAATTCCCTTTTTAACCTCTTTCCTCAAAACACTACAAATAACAAAGCTAAACCAAATTGCGGAAATAAGATTGAGTATACGTCGCTTAAAACTTCCGATGTGTACACAGTGCACTTGTTCTAGTGATGTAGCGGTGTGACGGCGCGGCGCGCGGCGGCGGATCTCGAGCTGAGGGGTCGGAGTTCTAAGCGCGGATGTCACGTACTTACATGAACACCAAATAAGGTAGACCTTGCAAGTGCTCATTATTGATACTAGAATTTTAATATGATGTGTTTAGAAGAAATTGTGGCTTTATAGGAATTATAGAGGCAGTTTGGCCGTATGAAATGAGTAAGATTATCATGGTTTTTTTTTTATTATTTTTTTCTATGAATTACTCAATCTCGGACTGAAGCGTCCGGGAACCCTTGTGTCAAAGCTTTGCAAAGGGAACGCGGCGGCCGTCCTCCGGACGAAGAGTAATGTCCTGAAGGTGCAGGAATATTCCTATTTAAATTTAATTAAATTTCTTTCCTTTCCTGTACAATTTAATTTTTCGTGCTGAAACTTGATACTACTTAATACTTAACTTGATACATAATATTAAATGTTAAGTGATAATTTATTACAATGTAACTTTAAGTAGGGTAAATTAAGGAATTTTTAAATATAAAAAAAAAACAAATCTTGTTACCGAAAAGGAGTGATACTTTTTTTATTTTTATTTTTTTATATGGATAGATTATCTATGTAATAAATAAGTCAAGAATTGTTGTTGAAAAGTTGAAAATGTTGGTTGGAAAGGGGAGCCCCTGAAATCCAGCTTCGCTGTCTTTCTTAGTGAGGGCTTCCTTTTCGTTACATGTACATATTATGTGTTCATTTATATATTGTTTTGTGAGTTATTTGTTATGTGACGAATAAATAAATCATTTCATTTCAGAATAAATTATATAATATTAACTAATGATATTACGTAATGTATAATAACATGATTAATTAATAAATAGGTTTTCCCTATATTTATTTGAAATACATACAGATAAATTGCGCATGTCATAATTCTCGTTACTAAATATTTCGTAAAAAACAGCTGTACCGGAAAGCGCGCAACAAAAATCAATCAATCATTAACCCTTTACTCATACATAACTCTAACCCGCAACCTAACGACTTAATAACGCGTTCACGCGTAAACCCGTTTTAACTTCAGCTATTTGTACTAAATACTGGCTGTAATCGTCAAGGGTGGGGGTGGGAAATAACTAATTACTTTAACCCTTGCGTTTGATAACTACAAAACATCATTAATCATACGTGGAATTTACTCTTTTGGTGGAATGTTTCTGAAATTTTATCTGAATAATTCTTGAATTGCTGGGATTTTTCTATGAGGTTATTTTTCTAAGTAGGTATTATCTAGGTATTTCTTCAATGCTTTCCGTATTGCTTAACTTGTTACAGATTTACATACGTTACATCTGTAACAAGTAAACAACAATTCTAAAATACGCGGTTCAGTGTACCGCGTTACCGAAAACATTGCTATAAAGTAAATAACATTGCTATAAAGTAAATAACATTGCTATAAAGTAAATAACATTGCTATAAAGTAAATAACATTGCTATAAAGTAAATAACATTGCTATAGAGTAAATAACATTGCTATAAAGTAAATAACATTGCTATAAAGTAAATAACACGCCACAGATGAGATACCAGTTGCCTCGCGTGGACTTTAGTGTGACTAACGGTTCAATTTAGTTGTTAGATTCCTGTGGCGGACTTCAGTAGGTTTAAAGACGGTTACGTTGTGACTTGTCTTGGGTATACTACACTCAAATTACACTAACGGTTCTATCCGTGTTAAATAGTGTACGCATTTGACCTGTTTTATCCAATTGAGCCCCGGTCCGGGGCAAACTCTATGATGGGCGCTCCACCAGCCTGCCACCAAAATTGCTACAAGGGATATAACTTTATATTTGTACTTTTAGGTTAGGTAAATGAAAAGAAGAGTCTTTATTGCAATATGGTTTTAGAAGTATACAGAGTGATTTCATTAAACTATACATATAAAAGAAAAAAGAACAACCCCGGACCAGTGATATGAATGAGATCTGTAAATCAGGTTGATAAATAAAAAATCTCATCCATACCGACCGATCCAGGGAAAGTTCCCAAGACACTCAGCGCATTAGCCCTCTGTATGGCCAGACTAATGCGCTGAGAGAGGTAGGCCCCAGCTCGGGCCTCCCCGGACACTTCTATCAGTCGACTGCCTAAATCGTTGCAGAGAGACTTTGCTTCAGCTGACCAGGGCCCTAATGTTTCCACAGCGAAAGCAATCATTTCATAATTTTGTGCTATTACAATATAATGATAGGTTAGGTTAGGTTAGGTTAATTTTATTATTTTTAAAATTAAACAAATAATGCCTTAAAAATGATGTGCAGTAAAAATAACATGTTCAAATAAAATAATAATAAACTTTTTTTATATGTAATCCGGTATGGGTGGCTGAGTCGGAGGGGCCGAAGCACATGCTTCGAACAGCCAATATCACCGCCGAGAAGGTAGGTGCCATACCGGAGACTTCCCTGGATTGCTGGCTATACCTACTGGACTAGAGGAGAACACAACCGAGGCTGCTATGTGGCCATCTTACATCCAGTACGGTGGTACCAACCCAGTCGGCTACAATTTGAGCCTACCACCTAGTAAGGGGCAAGGGAAATTATAAACAAACTCAAAATAAATAAATATGATTATACCTTTTTAAATATATGCCATATCAGCCTCGATAGCTCAGTGGTGCAGACAGTCAACTGTCGCTATTGAATGTTAAGCAACTGGATGGGTGACCGCTGACCGTTGGAGGCTGATCGAGGTTCGGATTCCTCGTAAAGCTGTAGGTCCCTTCCCTCCTAATCTTACTTGGTGGTAGGGTTTAACCCGCCCGGGTTGGTACCACCGCACTGAATGAAACGTCGGTCTAAACGGCTATGTAAATAGTTTGTGTTTTCCGACCAGTTCAGTGTAGCCGGCACGATCAAAGGGGGAAGCACTGACACGGCACCCTAGTTCACCCGGTGTTATGGGCTGACATAACGGACGTTGTAGGTGATGTAGCCAACCGAGTCAAAAAAAAAAAATATCTTCTTGGCTCTCTGTAAAGAACAAATCTGAAACGAAAGTCCTTTCCTGTTAGTCTTTCATACAGAACGCTTCAGCCGCCAGGTAAGGGTGCGTTGCGAACCGCTGGCATGGTAACACGCTGCTCCCTTCAGAATTCTGTAATGACCATTATTTAAGTCCTAAAGCGCACATTTGTAACTTCATTTCGTGCTAATATAATTAGCTTAGCCGAATTTGCTGAAGCTGTAATAAATTTCGGTATAATTGAAATGGTTGAGCACGCGAGTACATAATTTATGGAAATAGGCTCACTTTCGGGCTCAAATTCTGGGAATTATTTTCAGGCCAGACGGTGAGAGGATTGCCTATAGTGACATTAGTATACTTGCGTGATATTACTATATATATGACACCGTTGTACTGCTTTACATGTTTGGGAGATATCAAGGTCAATGTGGAAAGGCATTTGCCTTTTGAAAAATTGTTTCAAAATATTCTTATGAAGTACATATATGTATGCAGTGAAAAAAATGTATTTTTCAGCTAAGAATAAATTGTAAAAACAAATACTAGGTATCCAATTGAAATTGCATCAAACGATATATTTTCTTAGAAACAGTAAGTCACTAAGGTCGAGCTGCTTTCACGTAAACGATACGTCTACTAATCTCTATAAAAGTAACTCGAACACATCACATCATATATTGATGGAAATCTGTAAATTATATGAAAGCAAATTATTTTATTCAAGCAATTCCTGTTATTTTCGAGAATGCAACTCGGCCCCTATAATAGATGGCGTGCTTTTCCAAATATTTCATCTATTCGTATATTTTTATTACTTGCACAGTATTACGATTTGCTAAGATGAAAAACACTAATATCGCTTAATATTTCTTCCAGTTAAACCTTTTATTGCACAAATTTTGCATTCGTGAATGCGGCACGTACTTATGTGGAACTCGCTGCCCCTCGAAATCCGTCTATCGCAGTCAGTATTTATGTTTAATAAAAAGCGTTTCTGGAACGATAAAATTACTCGCTATTTATGGATTAGAGTCTAATTTTAATATTTTATTCGTGTATATATTTGTATGTATTTATATATTTTTATCTATTTATTTATATTTATGTTGTATATTTTGTTGAAATTGTCTACATCATTCTTATTTGTTCTCTGCCACTCCACACTCATTCATGATAACCCAAATGTTGGCTGGAGGAGAACGCCGACGGCGTTAAGTTGTACCTTTTGCAAAATTTAAAAAAGGCAATGAACATATTTTGATTTGATTTGATTTGATTTGAAGTTGTTAGATTGATATTGGTTGATTGGTATTGTCGTCCCTTAGCATGGCATCTGGTCTTTGGCCCTTAGTCGCCTGTTACGACATGCACGGGGAGAGATGCAGTGGTTCTATTTTTTTTTCAAGTACCGTGACGCACGTGATCCTAGTTATGCCTTGAAAAGTTTGAAAATGCGTTTGCGAATGTTAACACGAATATTTTATTTTTTTCACACCAGGATTGTACTGGTCACGCCTTCCGCACGAAGATAAAAGAAAGTTGGCTGCTTCAGACGAGGTCGAGTGAGGCCCGCAGTGGAGCAAGGTTGAGGTACTTGGATATTAGCTGCAGTACTACCTACTCCTGTTGTTTCTCAGCTGGGTCGGGGTCGGATAAGTACGAACAGATCCGCCTGGCACGCCCCAATGCCGGCACGCGCGCGTTTTCATATTTTTCTTTGTACAGATCGGCTAATTATTGAAATATTTTTTTATGTATTCCGATATGGGCGGCTGAATCAGACGGGCCTGAGCACATGCTCCGACCAGCCAATATCACCTCCGAGAAGGTAGGTGCCATACCGGAGACTTACCTTTTTGGATCGTTGGCTATACTGGACTAGAGAACACCGCCAAGGCTGCTACGCGGCCATCTTACATCCATTACGGTGGTACCAACACAGTCGGCTACAATTTGACCCAATCACCTAGTAAGGGGCAAGGGACCTAATGTATTACAGCGGTTCCGAACGGTGAAGCAGCAGGTGTTCTTTGATCTACTGGGTACCAATACCTGGGTTACTGAATCGTCACCCTGCCCGTCTAGACGCTTTGATGATGATGACACATGCATGTCAGGTCGTGAGAAATTCTTTATAGCGGTCAAAATTAAATGAATAGATAGCCCCACTGGCCTTGCTCTATCTTAATTCAAGGCCAACAATCATTTGCGGAACGTATCTCTAGTGGGAGCCTAAAGTCTCCACGCCAACAAAAACTAAGTTCGACAGTTACAGGCTATAAAAGAAAGTTTTTTTTAATGAAAAACGAATACTTCGCCTACTACATGCGTAATGTCAGGCCATAACACCCTTATGAACTAGGTGACATGTCAATGCTTCCCTTCGGTCGTGCCGGCTACACTGAACTGGACGGAAAACACGTCTTTCATTTACATAGCCGTTTCAACCGACCTTTCATTGAAAGCGGTGGTATCAACCCGGGCGGGTTGAACCCTTAAACCTAGTAAGGTAAGAAGGGAAGGACCAACAGGTTTACGTTGAATCCGAATCTGGAGTCTCTGAGCCACAGACGATTTCTAGGTCAGTCTGTTCTACATCATGGACGCTGCTCGGAGTAACTTGCATCCCTTAATTCTTGCCATCCAATCTATCTCTGCAGACTGCAGAGTCTGCAGCACTCGTCGTAGAGAAACCGAACCATTTTGTTATTGGCATTGGGCTTTGGAGGACCCATCGTTTCTCAATATCGTTGCTCTTTCGCACCGCTATGGTGTATGTTGTCTACAGGCGAGTGTGTTTCCCGACACTTTCAACCTGGGAGTATTTCTTAAAACGTCGTATTAATTGAAATTCACGCAGGCCACAAAAGTAATTTTCAGTGTGGAATGTGCCTACTACAGTGCCTCTTCTCCACAAAGGGACAGTCCACGTGCTTATATATAGTGAAGTGAACTATAAGTACAATTGCTTATAGTTCACTTCACGAGTCCTAAAATTTTGTGCATTATGTTAAAGGTCCGCCGCCGTCCGCTGCGTCCGAAAAGAAGTATATAATACTTTTATTATAAAGGGGCTTGAACCAAAAGCGGTGCCCTTATGGTAATTTTTATAAGGCACGAAGTAAAATCAAGAAATATTTAATAATTTGAGTAACACAGAGAATAATAACGTGCTGAAAGCGTGTGTGCCTGCTGTGACCTCGTGGAGTGGGCATTAATATGAAATTCCACGAAACAAAGAATTCAAAAGGATGGACTGGCCAAGAACTTGTCGAGAAGGTAAAAGGAAACTGTACAAAGACGAAATTACAAAAATATATCTTTCTCTGCCACACTTGTTACTCACGTATCTGTCTTCTGTCTGATAAAAATTTTCTGATCATCGGAATACACGCCCCGGCGACATGTTGGTAACAAGGTTACATTTTACGAAATAAAGGGAGAAAAGACCCGACCAGGATTCGAACCTGGACCGAGCACGAGGACTGGCACGAGCGGCCAACCAATTTTGCCATCGGGTCAATGACGTATTCTCTCCAAATTTCGAACAGTTGCATCTTCAACATTGCGACGAAAGTTCCTGAGTTCCTTCAACTTGCACGACTCAATTTCTTATACTATCGTCACCACAGTCGTATTTGGCATCGGACAGTAGAAGATTGACATGTTTAATAGTTTATTATATTTTATGTTAGTGCTTATCATGTACGCGCTAGGTTTTGGTTAAAAAAAAACCGGGAATCTGGAAGGCAATCATATATTTTTTTTATATAATCAGCCGGTACCTGTTGCTGCGCCCAAAAGTCTAATGAAAGATCAGATACAGCCAATAACCCCACGCATCGCGCAGACAGAGAGGCGCCATGCTAGCTATTATAAGTCGGACGAATAGGACGTGAATCTAATTTATTAGAACGCATTTCGAAGATTTCCAGGTTATAGGTAGTAGCGAAGGGAATACACTCATCGGAAAACCACTCCGACATCCATTGACATCCATTGCCCACGAACAGATGCAAAGACGAGTCGCACCGCGCTAAATTTAAAACAAATGCAATGTTATGCCGCCGTGTGGTTTCTAGATATTTACTTCTTTGCAACGAAATAATCTTCGATTACGCACACGACATCGCGCCACCCAAGCCGACACACCAACCCACCGACCCTACCTACCGACCCAACCTACCCAACTCAACCTACCTTCAGTGCGCGGGGTCAATGAACTCTAACGATTTCAGTTGTGCGGAGAAAAACTTGCGGTAAAGTCCGTTTCACACAGTGCCAGTGCGTATTTTGTTTGTGGCTTATGTATGATCAATATTAATGCTTTATGTACAGAACCCGGCAGTAAGTGATGAACATCGGGATTTAGAAAGAGACAATCTGGTTGTAGAGAGTTATCCCTGTCGCACAGAGTCAGACACGTGCGAGTTCGTGCGACAGACGACGCTCTACAACCGGATTGTCTCTTTCTAAAGCTCGATGTTCATTATTTACAGCCGGGTAATGTACGTACGTCGCACGTAGAGATTCGTTGTCTCTACCTATAAGTAGGTATGTTAAGTGAATGGGCTTACAATATCTTTGTTTTAATGTAAAATTATTAAAAATAAAAGCTGTCCAAATGCTCTAAGCGCTTCGGTATTACATATTTATGGCCTACTATTAGATTTAGTTTCTTACACAGATAAATAAAATAATGTGTTTCTTATTTTTAACAAATGTAATAATAATATAGTTTGTCATGGTTATATTCCTTACTAGCTTTTGCCCGCGGCTTCGCTCGCGTGAAATTCGTATTTCAAAGGAAGAACTAAGGGCGAGCTGGGTTCAGGCTAGTAACTAAGGGCGAGCTGGATTCAGGTAAACGATAAACCGTCTCGAAGAAAGTGAGTAACTTTTTGAGGCCGAAGGCGGAGTTGCGTTCAGGAAGACGATAAACCTTCTCGAAGACAGTAAGTAACTATGGGCGAGGCCGAAGGCCGAGCTGCGTTCAGGATGAGGGTAACCTTTTCGAAGAAAGTAAGTAACAGAGGGCGAGGCCGAAGGCCGAGCTGCGTTCAGGAAAACGATAAACCTTCTCGAAGAGAGTAAGTAACTATGGGCGAGGCCGAAGGCCGAGCTGCGTTCAGGATGGGGGTAACCTTTTCGAAGAAAGTAAGTAACAGAGGGCGAGGCCGAAGGCCGAGCTGCGTTCAGGAAGAGGATAACCTTTTCAAAGAAAGTAAGTAACAGAGGGCGAGGCCGAAGGCCGAGCTGCGTTCAGGAATACCATAAAACTTCTCGAAGAAAGTAAGTAACAAAGGGCGAGGCCGAAGGCCGAGCTGCGTTCAGGAAGACCATAAACCTTTTCGAAGACAGTACCTAAGTAACTATGGGCGAGGCCGAAGGCCGAGCTGCGTTCAGGAAGAGGATAACCTTTCCGAAGAAAGTAACAGAGGGCGAGGCCGAAGGCCGAGCTGCGTTCAGGAAGACCATAAACCTTCTCAGAGAAAGTAAGTTACAGAGGGCGAGGCCGAAGGCCGAGCTGCGTTCAGGAAGACGATAAACCTTTTCGAAGACAGTAAGTAACTATGGGCGAGGCCGAAGGCCGAGCTGCTTTCAGGAAGAGGATAAACCATCTTTAAGAAAGTAAGTAAAAAAGGGCGAGGCCGAAGGCCGAGCTGCGTTCAAGAAGAGTATAACCTTTTCGAAGAATGTAAGTAACAGAGAGCGAGTCCGAAGGCCGAGCTGCGTACAGGAAGACCATAAATCTTCTTGAAAAAAGTAACTTCTTTGTTACTTACTTTCTCCATAGTTACTTACTGTCTTCGAGAAGGTTTATCCTCTTCCTGAACGCAGCTCGGCCTTCGGCCTCGCCCTTTGTTACTTGGTTTGTTCGAGAAGGTTTAGGATCTTCCTGAACGCAGCTCGGCCTTCGGCCTCGCCTTTTGTTACTTTCTTCGAGAAGGTTTATAGTCTTCCCGAACGCAGCTCGGTCTTCGGCCTCGCCATTAGTTACTTACTTTCTTTGAGTACGTTTATCGTCTTCCTGAACGCAACTCATTCACAAACTTTCGCGTTTATAATATTAGTAGGATGTATTTTGGGTAGGTTCGGAGTGAGGCCTGATTTTAGAAATTATTCCCAATTATCTGATGCATGCAAGCAAATCCGAAAGCAACAGCTAACAATATATAAATTTTTGAAATGTGTTAATTAAGCCCTTTCATTTGATCCCAAAGAAAGAACATTTTTTTAGGTCATGACATGACTTTATGTCCTTTAGAGGGCGCCATATACAATTTTATGGGACGTCACATAGCCTCTATCCAGCGTCAAGACGCATTCAACGATACCTCATTTGTCAAATTATGATAAGTAGTTTCGAAGTTAGTATGAGGGAACAGATGAACATGCATACATACATACATACATACATACATACATACATACATACATACATACATACATACATACATACATACATACATACATACATACATACATACATACATACATACATACATACATACATACATACATACATACATACATACATACATACATACATACATACATACATACATACATACATACATACATACATACATACATACATACATACATACATACATACATACATACATACATACATACATACATACATACATACATACATACATACATACATACATACATACATACATACATACATACATACATACATACATACATACATACATACATACATACCGGTCAAACACATAACTCTCCTTTTCGCTTCGCCTTAGTTGGGTAAAAATAAGAATCTTTTCGCTTATAGTGCGCGCATACTACACTACGTGCAATATAATAAACATACGATCAAATAACTTAAATCAAATAGGAACTCCAGTTAAGTAAATATCCGCTAACATCGACTTGCATCGGCCAGACCGCACCCCGCGCCGCGCGCGCGCCCCGCGCGCCTCCGCCTTCGCCGCCAGCCTCCGCTAGCTAGCCGCCACAAACCGCCCCCGCCGCGGCGCGCCGCTTTTATTTCGATTCGATTTGTATGGGAGCCACATCTTAGCGTAGCCGGAAGTGAATTTTAGTTAGCCTATCCTGTGTCCCGTATAGTAAAATGGGCTTGTACTAAGTTTCATCAAATTCGGATGATGGCTTTAAGAGTTATGGAGGAACATACATACATACATACATACAGAAAAGATTTCTAAAAATCGTCAATTTAGCTTTAGTATCATATATAGAGGCTACAAACTCAATATTTCCTAAAATAAAGTAACTTACTCCATGACCATCCCTTACAGATTTATTATTAGTATTGATGATGATTGATTGATTGATATTGTATTTTACATTCCCACACTCAAGTATTTTGCTACTACTTACTTATATTTCACAACATACAACTCTCAAACATCCAAAGGTTGACTGGGAGAAATCCCTGTGAGGGATAAGTCCGCCTTTTCCACGTATGTAAATTACCTAATTATCTTTTGTTTTTGTAAAATGTTGTTTTGAGTAATAAAGTATTTTTGAAAAAATATATTTTAAATGTTTATACCTAAAAACTACAAAACTATATAAATGAAATGAAATGTAATGTAGGTAAGTATTGCATAGAGACAATATAATCTACCTGTATTAGTTTTATCACAACCTAGTCATGTACAAATTAATCGCCTATAAAAATATAGCTAAATTAAAAACTAAAGACTTAAACCTAAAATATGCTAAAAATCCTCCGCCAAGGTAGACGATGTGGGCATTGTTACCAGCTCGACCACCAACCATACAGGCGTGTGAAAACGCCCTTACACATTCGACCCGAGAAAATTCAGGCGTATGTATTAAAATTTTATCGGCAGTAAAACTCTAACGGCACTAGCTTCGATAACATTACTTGTACCCCCTACACGAGTCCTTGTATTTAGCTGTTAGAATTACCAATTACTTATTCCGAAACTACTAAAAATTTTTTATGGTGAGATTTTATTTTGGAATTTTTTTTATGGTTTAAGTCTAGACTTCTCAATGTCAAAAGTTACATGACGTGAGCTTTCACGGTGAAAATATTAAAATGTAAGGTGTTGTAATAAATATATATAAAATAATAGTAGTAATAATAATGATAATAATAGTTCACCCTGTGTTATGGGCTGACATCACCGATGTTGTAGGTGATGTAGCCAGCCGTGTCAGGTTCCATAAAAAAAAAAAAAAAAAAATAAAAATTGTGTGTTCACACATGATCGGTGTTGTTTGTTTGATTTTATGATCTACAACCGGATTGTCTCTTTCTAAATCTCGACACGCATTATTTGCTGCCGGGAACTTTACGTCTTCATACACCCGATATATTGGTTCAATAATGTTTTTTTTAACCCCCGACGAAAAAAGAGAGGTGTTATAAGTTTAACGTGTGTGTGTATGGGTGTGTCTGTCTGTGGCATCGTAGGTCCCAAACGGATGGACCGATTGGGATGCGATTTTTTTTATTGGTAAGCTGGTTTAATCGAGATGGTTGTTAGCTAGGTTTGTAATCAAATAATCAAGTAATTAAGTAATCAAAACATTTATTATCTTAAAAAGTGGACCGATTTGCACGCGGTTTTTTTTAAAGCTTGAAATAAAAGTTAAATTAAAAATTTTAAAAACCCCGACCCTTTAAAAAGTCAAAAATAATTTCCGTTTACTTACTTAAAGGAGTCGGGGGACCTCCATGTAGATAATAAAATATAAGAAAACTCAGAGCTGCGCGGGAATTTACTTAGCGGTTCCCCGACTCCATTAAGTAAACGAAATTTTTTTTTTACTTTTTAAGGGTCTGGGTTTTTTCTAAATTTGTAATTTAACTTTTTTATCTAAACAATTTATACCTCGCATTACATTAATTCCAAGGCACATCGTAATAGTGTGACGAGAAATTCGGGCGGTAGTCTCTAGGCATGATATCTATTGATTATACGATTGTTTGTTTAGAGCCTAGCCTGGGCCGGAATGTAGGTCGCTGCTGCCTCCGCTGAAGCTGAAAGCCTGTAAGCTAACAAGCTGGTCAGTCAACACGACGACATGTCTGCTACCTACTAGAAGAATTGCGACGAAAGCTTCCGTCTAGGACAAACATGAAAGTAGATACCTACATATACCGGGTTCACTGGAAGAAATTGCCTAAGGCAATGAGTCCACTCTTGTCACACATCAAGTGGCATAAAGTGTAAATTATTATCCTAAGCTGACGGGAAGATTTGTACGCTATTGTTTGGAGTACTACTAACACGCAGACGAAAGAAAGAAAGTAAGTTTTGTTTTAAATTGGGTTTATTAATATTTTTCAGTTATTATTAGGTACTGAAATAGAAATAAAAATTTTTTTAAGTAAAGGGTACTGAGAATAATACCGACGGCGCATGTTATGTTTATGTCACAATACAACGTCAATACTGCTATTCACATTCGCCCATTCAATATCGACAGTGACAGCTGACATGCGTGATGTGATGTAATAAAATATTAAAATCCAATATTCTATTCATCGCATTCGTCGACAGAACGGTTATTCGAACTGCACGATTCTCTAAATCGGTTTGTGTCACACTGCAAATGTGTGGAATGGGCTTCCGGGGAACATCTTTGCCAATCTTCATTAGATAAATACAGAGCCGAAAATGAAGAGAAAAAAATACGTCCCGACCAGGATTCGAACCTGGAACTCCGACTTGAGCCGCCAGCCGGAGTTCCAGGTTCGAATCCTGGTCGGGACGTATTTTTTCTCTTCATTTTCGGCTTTGAATTTATCTATTGAAGAAATATAAAAAGCGAGTACATGCTTAGTACTAACTTGAACTTGAACTTGAACTTGCAGCACCTCCCAGCCAGGATTTCTCCCACAACGGTGTAAGACCGAAGACACCAGGAGGTGCGTTTATTTTTCAGGATTTTATTATTGACTTCTCTCTTCTTTTCGTCGGTTTTCTGGTGCACTATCGTCTGATCGGCTCGCTGCTTGTGTCTGGTTCAAGTACATGCTTAGTACTAACTTATAAAAATAAAAAACATAATATTTTTCCCAATTCCTGCAATCCGTGGACTGTCGGGGGTGTCTTCAAATCGGGAGTTAATAGCCTTTCCCCAGCGGCATTAGTCCTTCAAGCCGGACTGGCACCTCCTCGGGGTTGAAATTGGGTGCGCCCGAGGTTCGACCTCGAGCACGGCCACCCAGTTCGGAAGCAATAAAAAAATAGATGAAATATGAAAGTAAAAACAATAATTTTTTTTTAATAAAAAAACAATATCGTTCAAGTTCGGGGCACCGATCGATTGTTAGTTGTTATCTAACGATTGAGATCATCTCTCGCGGATTTAGCCAATGACGTGTCCTCCCGCGTGTCAACAAACCCGACGGACGTCGCAGCCGCGCGCGCCGCCGCCGCGCCGCCGGCCGCCGCGCTCGAGACGTGTTGATGCAAGAAAACACTGAAGTGGGAAAACTATTGCGAAACGGTTTTCCCCAATACCGGAGGTAGCAGACAGTCGATACCGTAAGCAATGTAACGATAACCGAATAGTCTATTGAAAGTTTTATACAAGGCGCAGCACTAGCAAAGATCGGTTTCTACCGGTTTATGTTTCTCTGAAATCACTGTCAGTTTTATGTTAGGAAAAATATACTCGTATTTACTATATGCGTAGAACTATAAAACAAACCGAGGTTTCTACGGGCGACGACCGGCGGCCGTGTAACGTAAGTCAATGTATATGAATATCCTTATAACTCGAGAACCACTTTATCGATTTACATACGGTTTTCACTGTTACATTCTGCCACTTTTCAAGATGGTCTTAGGCTATAAATCATAACGCTACGTCATCGTCGGCCTGAGCTGTGAGAAAAAAGTCACGAAACCGCGCGCAAAAACATACAACGTCCCAACGAGGAATATATACGTCTTGTCTTTCATATTGCTTTATCGCCAAAAGCCGCGGACAGACAGACGGTCGGACCTGGCGAAACTATAAGGGTTCCTTGTTGACTACGGAACCCTAAAAGAATGTCTCGCTTTCAATAAAAAAAATGTAGATTTAAAAACGATACTGTTTGTTGTTACTTCCTTATGCAACAGCTAGTATACGAGTGTCCAGCAACTATGCCGCTCGGCAAGGCCGAACGGCGTCCTCTACTGCTTGTCTGTCTGTACGTCACACGCTGACCCGGCGCGTGCGCATGACTCAACGTGCAAACATCTCGCCGAATAGACTTAGCGGTTACCTGCGTGGTGCAATCGTGAGACAATCGCGTCTATCAAAGATTTCGATTTTTAGGTTTCCGTATCCCGTGCGGAAGCCTATTACTAAGCCTACGCCGCGCCGCGCCGCCGCCGTCTGTCTGTCTGTCCGAGGGCTGTATCCCTTGAACCGTAATAGGTAGCCCGTTGAAATTTTCACAGATAATGTGTTATTATGGTCTATATAACAACAAATAAAAAGTAAAAAAATCACGGGGGTCCCCATACAAGAAACTAAAAAGTGTATGCGCGACATCTACCGAAAAGAGTATGAAGCATTTTAACTAATCCATAGATGGCGCGAGTGGCGGCGCTGACCATGAGATGGCGATACGGCACCCTCCGTGTTCGACTCGCACTTGGCCGGTATTAAATCTCTGGCATTAAATCAGCTGGGAAATGTCGAAAAATGTGACCGATCATTCCCAGTTATGAGAGTGGGTCGGCACGTGGAGATGCGGTGTGTCTGGCTGGATACCCCATTGGGAAACTGGCGTCACTTCGTGTAATGCCAAGGGGGAAAACGCTATTAGACCTCCATGCCGACCGCGATGCACATTTAGACCGAATGTTGATTCTGACCGTTGTTGTAGGCTGACCGTGGTTCGGATTCCACGTAAAACTGTATGTCCCTTCCCTTCTTACCTTACTTTGTGGTACGGTTTATCCCGCCCGGGTCGGTACCACCGCACTGAATGATAGGTCGGTTCAAACGTCTATGTATATAGTTCGTGCTTTACGTAAAGTTCAGTGTAGCCGGCACTACCGAAGGGAAGCACTGACATGGCACCTAGTTCACCAAGGCGTTATGGACTGACATCACGGATGTAGTAGGCGATGAAGCCAACCGTATCAGTTTCCATAAAAAAAATATGCCATGATATGCCTTGGTCCATGCCATGCAACACACTGAGTGCTGAGTGAGTGAGTTACACCACAAATCGTCTGAGTGAGGCACAGGTACTCCAACCAATTTGTGAGTTTAGAACTCAACGTAAACCGATTATGTTCGGGTTATGGATAAATGGATAAACCGGATATGGTTCGGGTTTCATGTAAACCTTAGGATACTTGGTTCGGATTCTATGTAAAACTGTAAGTCTTTTCTCTTACCTTACTATGTGGTAAGTTTAACCCGACGACTGGATTTGTACCATCGCACTAAACGGAGGTCCATGGAAGCGACTATGAAAACAATTTCAGTTTTCATTCAGTTCATCGCAGAGGCACTTACACACATTTGTCAGCCTCGATATTTCAGTGTTTAGTGGTGCTTGTCGGCCGTGATCATAAGCTTACCTGGGCGCGGTCAGTACTTAGATCGGTGACCGCTCGACCGTTGGAGGCTGACCGTGGTTCGGATTCCACGTAAAACTGTTTCTCTCCTTCCTTCTCCTCGAAACCTTCCCTTTTTACCTTACTAGGTGGTAGGGTTGGTACCACCGCACTGAATGAACCCACCGAACTGAATTGAGCTCGGGTAAAATACAGCTACCTATTTCAAGACTGTTTTGACTTTTAAGGTATGTAGACTATGCAGTTGACCCAATATTAGGCTTGCCATACGTCCGGATTTAGTCCGGACTGTCCGGATTTGCCAACCATGTCCGGACTTTTGTCCGGACTCGTAATTACGTACGGATTTTTCTGAAAAGTACGAATGGTACTCAGAATCAGAAGGAGCCAAACGAAGACGTGAAATGAAGCTGGAGATGGAGAAGGACCGAGTAATCAGTAGCCATATTAATAATAATAAGTATGCTCATGAAAATAATTGTAATTGTATGTTTTATATTTTAATAAATAGAGAATTGTGTTGATTTTGAATCTTTTAGTTTTTTTTATGCACCTGACTTAGACGGGCTACACCACCGACAATAGCGGTGATATCAGCCCAACACGATATGGTGAACTGGGTGCCATGTCAGTGCTTCCTCCTTTTTTATTGTGCTGAACTGGTAGGAAAACATGAACTATTTTATTTCATAGCTGCTTCGGCGAACCTTCATTTAATGCGGTGGCCAATCCGTCCGATCTATCCAATCCATCCGGAAGAGGGAGGCCCTTGTTTTTGAGGATCAGTGTGGCGTCCGGACTTTAGTCGGGAAAGTTATGGCAAGCCTATATGGAAGGAAGCCTAATATGAACCTCAGAGATCAGCCAGCCCACTTTGTAAACACTCTACGATACAAATAAAATTAATTGTAATACATGCAAATTGAAGACCTAAACTCGTTACGGGGTGAGTCATTCTGCCCGCCGCCGAGTAGCAATAGATAATACTCGTTGAATGATTAATTAATTGGAATAATAAGTCAATGGATTATATAGTTATAGGTAGGTAACACCCTAGTCATTCATTAGCATATGATTTATTGCATAAACACGTTGTTTATTTATATTGTTTATTTTGTCGTGTCTTTGGATTTTATAGAACACAAGCTGTGCCCGCGGCTCCGCCCGCTCTCATATTTCACTTCACTGCTAACCTCATAAGCTATGTAGCGTGATAGTAAGTAGCCTATAGTTGATGGGAAGAATCAAGCTATCCGTAGAATTTTGTTTTATTAAAATCGGTTCAGTGGTTCTCGAGTTATAAGCGGACAGACAGACATACACTCAGACACTCAGACACTCAGACAGAAAGCAGACGTTGGATTTTATTATAGGTAAGGATAAGGACAAGCTGTGCCCGCGGCTCCGTCCGCTCTCATATTTTACTTCACTGCTAACCTCATAAGCAATTTAGCGTGATAGTAAGTAGCCTATAGTTGATGGGAAGAATCAAGCTATCCGTAGAATTTTGTTTTATTAAAATCGGTTCAGTGGTTCTCGAGTTATAAGCGGACAGACAGACATACACTCAGACACTCAGACACTCAGACAGAAAGCAGACGTTGGATTTTATTATAGGTAAGGATAAGGACAAGCTGTGCCCGCGGCTCCGTCCGCTCTCATATTTCACTTCACTGCTAACCTCATAAGCAATTTAGCGTGATAGTAAGTAGCCTATAGTTGATGGGAAGAATCAAGCTATCCGTAGAATTTTGTTTTATTAAAATCGGTTCAGTGGTTCTCGAGTTATAAGCGGACAGATAGACACTCAGACAGAAAGCAGACGTTGGTTTTTATTATAGGTAAGGATTCAGGGTTATTTTGTTTGCTCGCCGGAGATTAAAAGAGGTCACCTGAATGGGATACAAAAGCAAATTCTGTAATTAGTTGAGTACATTTTTTTCCTATTCTCTGTATTAGTATTATTATAACAGGGCGCTTTTTCTGGTTCCGTGTCCACGAGAAAGACTAAGCCTACACCGCCGTCTGCCTGTCTGTCTGTCTGTCTGTATCTATTAACCTCAATAGGTGTAGCCGGTTGAAGTTTTCGCAGAATATAGGTAAGTATGTGTTATTATGGCCGATATAAAAACAAATAATAAAAATAAGGAAAAGTAAAAAATTCACGGGGGTTCCCATAGAAGAAACTAAAAAGTGTATGCGCGCGCGCCATCTACCGAAAAGAGTATGAACCATCTTAACGAATCATGAATTTTAACTAATATAAAGCATTTCATAAATACGCCATAGATGGCGTGAGTGGCGCTGGCCATGACATGGCGATACGGAACCCTCGGTGCGCCAGTTCGACTCGCACTTGTTTTCATTTGTTCAAAATTACATATCTTCACGAGTCGGAGGTGAGGCGGAAAAAAGTTCGATCTATGCGCTAAACATAATTTTCACACTTGCGGAGCCGTGGGCAAAGTAGGTATATCTTTTAGTATTGTTCGTTATTCATAATTTTAAAGTTCATGTAATTTTTCACATTTTTAACCTGAATTTAACGGTCTAGCGGCGGGTGGCCGAGTGGTTTGGTCATCGGCTTCTCATTCGAGAACTCCGAGGTCCGAATCCGTTCGGCGTGTACCAATGAGTTTTTTTACGTTCATAAAAAATGAGACCTGCTGCTTCACCGTTCGGAACCGATGTAAAGCTGGACCTACAGCTTCCCTTGCCCCTTACTGGGTGGTAGGCTCAAATTGTAGCCGACTCGGTTGGTACCACCGTACTGGATGTAAGATGGCCGCATAGCAGCCTCGGATGTGTTCTCCTCTAGTCCAGTATAGCCAGCAATCCAGGGAAGTCTCCGTCTCCGGTATGGCACCTACCTTCTCGGAGGTGATATTGGCTGGTCGGAGCATGCGCTTTGGCCCCCCAGACTCATCCACCCATACCGGATTACATAAAAAAACGGTCTTGTCATCTAAATTCACGTGAACAAAAGTCAACAAGAATGCTTGAACAGTTGGGCGCCGCCGCGCGCCGGCAAGAAAAGTGTTTGTTTGTACTTGTATCAAAGTGTTCTTCGTTGGATTAAATTCGCTTTGTTACTTCGTTTCGATGTTCTTACTTGACCTACTTAGCGGATTCGTATCCTCTGATTCTTTAGGGCTCGGCGTCTCTCGCGATTTTAAATTCGTTGCCGACGAAAGTATCCTCGATGCGAAACTTTCATTGATATAAAAGCCCGAATACCGGGACTTACGGTTGGTGTGTGTGTAATTTGTGTAAACATCAACCTGGCATCACCAAATCGCAGTTCACTCCAGCTGCAAACACCCTCGGGCTCCCGGTAATAGGTGTTTACACATCAATAATTCGATACCTAAGTAATGTAATGAATAACTATTATGACTTTATGACACAGCGCTCGTGAATTCGTCACAAGATGTTTGTGTGTGAACTTAGAGACGAGGAAGCCAAGTATTATGCTATATAGGGTGTCCGCTGGAAGATATGTAACACTGATAGTGTACGTGAAACGGAATAAATTTTTAAGAAGTGTTATTTTGAAAATCAATCTCTTTATATTCTCCATACATTTGGATGTTAGAGCTGGCCTACAAATGTATGGAAAATAGAACAAATTCTCTCGCAAATTCTTCAAAATAAAAAGCAATGTTCAGTTTTATGTACAGAATCGCCCTTTTAGTACTCCACAGCTTACTGCGGACACCCTGTAAAGAAAATCTGAATAGGGAATCACATCAAGCTGAAAATAATAAAATAATAATAATGATCGACACCTCTCGAATCGTCCGGACATTTCTCTCTCTCGGGGTCGACCACCACTGGTAGGCTCGCTCCGCCACCGCTCCGCCCTTCTTATTTTTTCTATAACAACTTTGTACATAGCTATTTAATTTAAAATTAGTGTTGAGAATCAATTAAGGAAAAAGTATATAAATAAACGTAGGTATATTATAATTATAAATTTGATATTTGACCAATAACCCTAGTCGGAAGTCCTAGTCCCGACTCCCGACTGAATAATAAATGTGCGTATGAAAATGTATGGGTTACGGTTATAATATAAATGGCCTTGGAGTTTGATCGGTATGACACGCTAACGTACGAACATGCGCAAACGCAACCGCGATCACTGGATCATCATGATGATTGATCTCTTCCTCGCGGGCCGGCGCCACACGCTCCCTTCATCATCAGCATTATCACGTTGACGCCAGGATAAACTGTCATATCCTGCGACCCATGCAAAGACCGTACCAACCAAACTAGATACTTAGACGCGGTGCTGAGGCTATGCGCTTGTTCCGCCAAAAGGAATATATGAGCATAGAAAAAGGAATATGATTGGCCTAGCGCGCACAAGCGAGGGGTAAGAGGAAGCGATGCCACAGATTACTTAATAGTTACTTCGTAACAGATAAATCACTCCATAGAAAATGTTCCTACCTTCGGGCTTTAATAGCCTACTCTTTCACAACGCCAATCGCTGCGTGCGAAAATGTACCTTAACGATCAAGTGTAAAGTGGTTATTGCTTTGCAGCTGCGCGCACTTGCGTGGGCGAGCGTCTATGTATACTTCGCGCGGCAGACGAATTTCTACTGAAAAAGACCGCCGGCGGCCCGTCGGGCGGTAGGTAGTTAGCGCGCGCAAGTACATAGAGTGCGTGAGGCCTGGCGATGCACACATAAGGCTAATTTGTTAATGTGTTAAAAAGAGACAAATAGTTTTCTCGCCGCCTTTCTCCGCTCTACGAGAATTTGTCGGCATTGCAACCAAGGGACACCTTCAAACCCACCGCCTCCCGAGCGCACCATCCTTTCGGCTAAAGCACTCGCATCGTGTTGTCATCGCTCGTCAAAGCAGGGACAGCGGATACTGGAGTTTTGGAGCATGATTGTCGAGAAAATACTTATCGAGCACCGCGTCTATCTGTACCGGTACTTTAAAAGGATAGCCCCACTGCATCTCTCCTCGTGTATGTTGTAAAAGGCGACTAAGGGATATGACTCCCTTCTTATATTACTAGGTGGTAGGGTTTAACCTGCCAGGATTGGTACCACCGCACTGAATGAAAGGTCGGTCGAAACGGCTATGTAAATAGTTTGTGTTTTTCGTCAGTGTAGCCGCCACGACCGAAGGGAAGCACTGACGTGGCATCAAGTTCACCCTGTGTTATGGGCTGACATCACGGATGTTGTAGGTGATGTAGCCAACAACCGTGCCAGTTTCCATAAAAAAAATCGTTCGGTACGATCTTTGGTTGGAACCATGTCGATAAATTATACCAAGATAGAAGCGTCATCAACTTTTCCATGAAAAACAGTGCAGACAGACGAAATGACTAATTAAGAAGTTGACTCTCATCGCTGACACCCTCTGTCGCACTTCTTTATACGACACAGGCGAAAGCCCAGTGGTGCACTCGGGACATCTATCAAATGTGGTTTTTTGTGAGTTTTCTTTTCTAAACATTTTGTGAAACTAACCTAGACTTAAGAAAATGAAATTTTTACTAACCTTCTCAACAATGAAAAAAAATTGGAATTGGAATTTGGAATTTACTGTCGGCCCAAATGGTGTGCATGCCGACCACATTGTGGTAACAGGGAAAATTTATCGCAATTTATGCCATATTTATGCCATGCCATATAATGCCATCTCTGGGTATTGAACAAATGCAGTAATGGCCTACGAGGAATCGCCCAGGACGCCCATCTGCGTCATAGCAATACTACTAGCATTATCGTATTAAACCAATAAAGATTTAGGTTAGCTTGTTATTTATTTAAATGACACATGAAAACACTTCCAGAGAAAAACGTTTTATTTTGTTATTTCACTTAGTAAGTGCATTTTCTTACAATAAGACTCCTAACGATGATTTTCTCTACAGTAGAGTAGTGATGGATAAATAAAATACATACATACCACACGCTGTATCCCAGTGTATATACAATCGGAGTAAGCAGAGTAGAGTATTCTTTTTTTTTTTATGGAAACTGACACGGTTGGCTACATCACCTACAACGTCCGTGATGTCAGCCCATAACACCGGGTGAACTTGGTGCCACGTCAGTGCTTCCCTTCGGTCGTGCCGGCTACACTGAACTGGACGGAAAACACAAACTATTTACATAGCCGTTTCGACCGACCTTTCATTCAGTGCGGTGGTACCAACCCGGGCGGGTTAAACCCTACCACCTAGTAATATAAGAAGGGATTCATATCCCTTAGACGCCTTTTACGACATACACGGGGAGAGATGCAGTGGGGCTATTCTTTTAAAGTACCGGCCCCACACGGTACAAGTATTCGGTGTTGTGTTGCTGCAAGTACTCTTGTAAATTACAGCACAACACCGACCACCACATTTTGCAAAGGACAAGATAACTATCAATAAGCAAGTATGACTTACTTGCTGCTTGATAGTGAAGAGTGGAAAACCTGGGACAAGATAACTCAGATCTGGCAGCAAGTAAGGCATGAAGACCCACCTGCTACATGACTCGGTGGAAGGACCGTGCCAAAGTGAGAGGTGGCTAGCCTGTCGCCCTTATGCATAATATCTTGTCCTTATCCCTTAGTCGCCTTTTACGACATGCACGGGAAGAAATTTAGTGGGGCATACTTGCTGCTTGATAGTTATCTTGTCCTAATCGATTGTTAAACGCGGTGGTCGGTGTTGTGCTGTAATTTACAAGATTACTCTGCTTGCCCCGATTGTCGTGATACAGCGTGTGGTATGTATGTATGTACGCAGTCCTAACATAAACAGAGACGTTATGCAAAATTTCATATTTGTAATTACAATATTGTAAGTAGTTATTCATGGTTAAGGTTACCCAAATAAAGCATTTTAACATAATGCAAATACATTTAATACTTCCTTACCTATAATAAAATCCAACGTCTGCTTTCTGTCTGATTGTCTGAGTGTCTGAGTGTCTGAGTGTATGTTTGTCTGTCCGCTTATAACTCGAGAAAGACTGAACCGATTTTAATAAAAAAAAATTCTACGGATAGCTTGATTCTTCCCAACAACTATAGGCTACTTACTATCACGCTAAATGGCTTATGAGGTTAGCAGTGAAGTGAAATATGAGAGCGGGCGGAGCCGCGGGCACAGCTAGTCACCTATAAAGGCGCACGTCGTCGCCTAGACCAGATCGGTCACGTGCTGAAAAGGGGACAAGTGCCGTAACCGACGGCATGCATGAAGAACATGTGAGAGTGGAAGAGGCGGCAGATGTGTGTCAGGATCGTGGCACGTGGAGATCCGTTGTCTCTGCCTACCCCACCGGGAAACAGGCGTGACGCTATGTATGTATGTATGCATTTAATATTTGTATATATAAAAAGAGTATACTTCTAAGATGGTCTTGTCGGTCGGTAGAGCGGTAGAGGATCGCAGTTCGATTCCCAGCGCGACCGCAGCCCATAGTCACAGGATAGAGTTACCGACTGGGGGGCGACGGACGAGTCGACTGTTCCGACAAACACACAAACGACAGAATGCTGTCGTTTTGTGTTTCGTTTCGGCCTCTCTTGCGAGAGGTCCGAGGTTCGAATCCGGCACAGAAAAATCCGGTCGGCGTGTACCAATGAGTTTTTTCTGATTGAAAATTTTACGTGCATACCTACACCTGCTGCTTCACCATTCGGAGACCACCACTGAGAGTACTTGCAGCACAGCAGAGATTACTCTGCTTACCCCGATCGTCGGGATACGGCGTGTGGTATGTATGTATCTATGTATGCAGCAAGTAAGGCACGAAGACTCACCTGCTGCATGACTGGCGTGTCTGTTTTCGTAAAAATCCTAACGTTCGAGTTGAGACTGAGTTCGGCCGGTCGACTGTCGATCGTGATCATAAGCACACCTCGGCTCGGTCAGTACTTGGATGGGCGACCGCTTGACAGTTGGAAACTGAACGTGTGGTCACAGATTACTTAATAGTTACTTCGTAACAGATAAATCACTCCATAGAAAATGTTCCTACCTGCGGGCTTTAATAGCCTACTGGTTCACATCGCCAATCGCTGCGTGCGAAAATGTACCTTAACGATCGAGTGTAAAGTGGTTATTGCTTTGCAGCTGCGAGCAGTTGCGTGGGCGAGCGTCTATGTATACTTCGCGCGGCTGACGAATTTCCACTGAAATAGACCGCCGGCGGCCCGTCGGGCGGTAGGTAGTTAGCGCGCGCAAGTACATAGAGTGCGTGAGGCCTGGTGTGGTTCGGATTCCACGTAACACTGTAGGTCCCTTTACCTTACTAGGTTTGTGGTAGGGTTTGAAACGCACTGAATGAAAAGTCGGTTGAAACGGCTATGTAGGTAAATAGTTCGTGTTTTCTGTCCAGTTCAGTGTAGCCGGCACGACCGAAGGGAAGCGCTGAGATGACAGTCACCAAGGTGCTCGCCAAGGTGTTATGGACTAACGTCGCAGATGTCGTAGGTGATGTAGGCAAAACCATGCGAGTCTCCAATAAGACTTTTCATAGAGTTTAATTTTATCTGTCGTTCCTCTGTCAAAATTCAAACTTTCAGATATACACACAATTCGCACACAATTATGCGACACCTGTATAAATAAAATGTCAACTAAAATTGGTTACAATAAATTGTAGTTCTGACAATCGCACGCACTTAAGTAAGGGGTGCCTGTACCGAGAATTCGAACACCTATTTACTGTTTATTTTCGCATGCATTGACGCGCGTAGCATGATTCAAGCCCGAGATTATCCAATTATGGAGATGTTTGTAGTCGAGTTAAAATGTAGCCTAGTTATCTGCACAGTCACCAAGTTAGCCTTATTTGGTGTTAGGTAGATAGCGGATCTATTACTCAATGTGAAAATGCCACTTCTATGGATATTTTCAACAATGAGTCATGGACTTGTGATTAGAGAATTTCAGAAATATTCACCGAACTAGGCGTACCTAAAGTAAATTTTTTAGTCAAATTTAAAGTCGCCCAGCGATCTATAAAAATGTATGAAATAAAAAAAATGGAATGCTAGAGTTGAAGGCGGTCGGTTATTTTTGCTTGCTTTAGCACCGCTTTCAACTCTAGGGTTCGATTTTTTTTATATTTCATATATATTTTTGAAGGCGGTTTTTATATTTTTTTAAATAGTTTTTTATTTCACAGTTTTTTTTTTGTAATTTTTTGCTATTAATGTACTCGACGGAATCGCTCGGCCTTCGGTCTCGCGATTCCGCCTCGCTTTCCAATCCGATCTTGACCAAATTGATTTGGGACCACACGGGAAGCACCAGCTTTCAAATAAAAAAAAAATTCAAAATCTGTTCACCCAGTCGAAAGTTCTGAGGTAACAAACATAAAAAAAAAATACAGTCGATTTGACAACCTCCTCCTTTTTTTTGAAGTCGGTTAAAAAGAGCAATGTTCGACGTTTCTTTGATCGATAAAATACGTAATGACGGAATAAGACAAAGAAGCAAGGTAGTCGACATTGCTCAGAAAATTAGCAAGCTGAAGTGGCAGTGGGCTGGGCACATCTGACGCAGACCCGACAATTCGACTCCCATGGTAACGTGGTGTTGCGTACGGCCCTTCCTTTTGCCTCTTACTAGATGGCACGCTAAAATTGTGGCCGACTGGGTTGATACATACCGTACTGACCGTACCGGGCGTAAGATGGCCGTAAATAGCAGCCTCACTTCGGCTGTGTTCTAGTGAGTCCAGTATAGCCAGCAATTCAGTGGGAAGTATGGCACCTACTCCGAGGTGATATTGGCGGGCCGGTGCATGTGCTCTGGACCAACTGACTCAGCCACGCATACCGGATTACATAAGAAAATCAAAATTCGCTGTAGGTCGTATTGGATGTTCCGGATACGTAGTCAGTGGCTGCACGCGAGCTGCTACACTACACCGGGTGATGTCACTGACATCACCTGACATCACATCACACCTAGCTTCTACACAGCTACAAGAAGTTGTATATTGATGTAAAATATATTCTGTCATACCTGTGCATGATATCGACAATTATCGAATGAAATGAAATCAAATGAAAAGGCTGTACCTGTGTAAAAGCTAGGTGTCGTGTCAGGGTTTGTATTTGATTTGTGTCAGCTACACTGAACTATAATGAAATAAAAAATGAATACAATGACATGACAAAAAATAATTATGACGAACCATACTTACTGAATATGCATATTATGTCTCAATGAAATATTGTTAAGACGATACCTACCCATAGCTGGCTGCTTTGCACAGAAAAAGGTCGTAAGTCGGTGTTGTTTTTTAATTTTAAAAAATGTATGGTAATAAAATTTAAAAATCTACAACAATAGTGTTCTGTGCTTGTGGTTTAGTTATTTATCAGTGCAATAAAAATGTCGTTTTATTCATTCACTTTTGCGTCAGATGAAACAAAATCGAAATTAAATTAATTAATTTTTTAAAATTAAAAAACAACACCGACTTACGCCCTTTTTTATGCAAAGCAGCCAGCTATGAGTGTCGTCTTAATCTTGTGTGTTCTTTATGGCGAAATAAAAATCTAGATTCAGATAATTATTTATTATTCAGATGAATGTAAAAATGCCTCAAGTGAAAAAGATTATGATAATTGAACACTCAATAATCTGCCAGATTTTTTCCCCATCTCTTTTGAAAATAAAACGATCCGACTTTTTTATTACATAGCTTATTTCACTATAATATGTAAGTATGCTAATGTTGAATCAAACGAGTTAGCACGCCAGGAATGTGATGCGATCGTGATGAAGAACACTTGCGCACGCGCAAGGCCGATTTGTAAAACTTGCAGTAGTGGGCAATCACTAGATAATGATCTGTTAGCTAGTGTTTGGTAGAACTGCTCGTTGGCGAAACGTCATAATGAGGTGCGTGGTTTGCTTGCGCATCTTCGCTTGAATACTATACAGAGTGTATTGAGGGGTATAGAATCAAAGGTAGTTTACAACTTTTTGGCGAAACGACATATGAATGCACAATTTTCATACAATTGGCTATTGAATTGTCATAAAAAAACTGCTTCAAAAGCAGCTATTTCCATTAAAAACATAGTTTAGAAATTAACAGTAACATTCAAAAACAGCACTATCCATACGTTTAGTTTCAAAACTAGCACTAAGCAAAACTGTCCAATAGGATAGCTCCATTAATCCTAACGAAGTAACGGGCCATATAGAATAAACTGGATCTGAATAAACATTTTTTTGATTTAAGTACTAAAAATTTGCAAAAGTTGATAGAGCTGTCTTTGATTCTATATACTCCCGCCAGCATGTTCCACAGCCTATTTGGAGACGAAAATGTTAATGATATAGGTAATTGTTTAGATATTTTATTTTATAGGTACTGTGTGGGGTCGGTTACTTAATAAGAATAGCCCCACTGCATCTCTCCCCTTGCATGTCGCAAAAGGCGACTAAGGGATAAGGACAAGATGCCGTGCATAAGGGTGACAGGCTAGCCACCTCTCACCTTGGCGCAGTCTTTCCACCTCCACCTAGTCATGCAGCAAGTGGGCATTCGTGCCTTACTTACTTGCTGCCTGATTTTTGCCATAAGGGCACATGGGGGCACGAGACCAAACACCAAAAAGAGGAGTTAAATTTTTATTAAGATATTTTACTAAGAATTGCCGTTAAAATTTCTAAATTTTTAATGTAAATCGGAAAGCTCATGAGTTTCTAAATGTTTTTAAAACAGTGAACAAAATTTTAAAAAAATCTTGTCAAAAAATTGAGTCTGTCCATCTTAAGTGACGTCTGCAATCCCCTCCGTAATTTTTCGTTCTGACCACACACCATCAGCAAATGGTAGGTACATTATGTCTGTCATCCTTGTCACACCGATCACAATTTGGAGAATCTCTCTTTTTCATCAGGAATTTAAATTTATTCAATGGAATGTGGCCAGAACGAAGTAATCTTACATAACCTATACTTACGCATTGGAAAGTACGCCAGATTGCTTTAATGAAATTCGTGGGTAAATCGGTTCAGCCTTTCTCGAGTATACGAACAGACAAATAAACACCAGACGTTGCATATTATGATATTAGGTATGTAGAGTTCCTTCACAATAAAAATAATTAAAATTTTCAACGGAATTTTGTAAGTTTTTTTTTAATGAAAACTGACACGGTTGGCTACATCACCCACTACATCCGTGATGTTAGCCCATGACAGCTTGGTGAACTAGGTGCCATTTCGGTGCTTCCCTTCGGGCGTGCCGGCTACACTGAACTGGACGGAAAACGCGAACTACTTATTTACATAACCGCTTCAAACGACCTTTCATTCAGTCCGGTGGTACCAACCCCGCCCGGGTTGCTACCACCGCACCGATTAAACCCTACCAACCTATTGTGTGTCCCGTGTAGTTAAATGTGCTTGCACTAAGTTTCATCGAATTCGGATGATCGGTTTAAGAGTTATGGAGGAACATACATACATACAGAAAAGATTTATAAAAAATCGACAAGTGTCCGATTTCCGGTTTCCGCGCCACAAAAAAAAACACGTTTCTTGTATGGGAACCCCTCTTAATTTTTTACTTTTTCTATATTTTATTATTTGTTGTTATATCGGCCATAATAACACATATTCTGTGAAAATTTCAACGGGCTTCCTATTACGGTTCAAGAGATACAGCCCTCGGACATACAGACGGATGGACGGACGGACAGACAGACAGACAGACGGCGCGGCGTTGGCTTGGTAATAGGCTTCCGTACGGGATACGGAAACAAGTGGTGGTGGTGGCCACCAGACATTTCTTTCTACGCTCAGAAGAATGAGATTTTCTGTAGAACGGTTTAGGAAAGATAAAAACTTGATAATTTGTTTTCATGCCGGACTTCTTCAATATGTGTTTTCTAGATTTGTTGAGCCTACGCGCCGTCTGACTGTCGTCTGTCTGTCTATGTGTATTGTCATACTGCCTTTGAAACCGTGAAATGTTCTCCGAATATGTGTTGTTTATTATGGCGGATATAAAAATAAATAAGAAAAAATATAAAATCCCATACAAACACGTGTTTTTTCAAGGTTGTTTTTTTTTATTGCGGAAACCTCGGTGCGCGAGTCCGACTCGCACTTGGCCGGTTTTTTTTTTTATCTATGCAAGTATCACCGAGCCGCCGCACCCCCGTATTGCCACTACATTGCTCCACGTCTGTGAGGTTGGCGTCGCGACTTGGTAGCTCATTAAAGCAAAACCAACATCTGTTTTCCTGTATATACCTGTAAAATAACATTTAATTGTCCATATTTTTCTACCGTCGGCGCCTTAGACAATGAACTGTTATTGTTTTTGTACTGAACTTCGAGGAAACAAGTGCAGATACCAAAGGACCCAACAACATGTGGTCATCACTTGTTTCTACTTTAGGTACCTGTCGTAAACGAACAGACAAGTGTCTGGGATACGTTTAACAACCCTTGGAATTTATATTGCTATTATCTCTACCGGGGCGGCGCCTAACTGGAACTACCTTAGGCTGAAACATATGGCCAGCATGCGATGAACAGAACTTACCTGCTGACGTGTTCGTCAATTGAAATATTTCTTTGTTGGTATTTCCTTGGGTTGGCGTGGCAAGTGGAAAATGATTGTTCTTACAGGTGGTCGTTAGAAACACATGTAGAAAGAACTTCATGTTTATTGCTACATTTGTTTATGATTTTCAACACTTTTGTCTACGAGAAGCAGGTACGACACGCTATTTTTTATGTAATCCGGTATGGGTGGCTGAGTCGGTGGGGCCAAAGCGCATCCTCCGACCAGCCAATATCACCTGCCAGAAGGTAGGTGCCATACCGGAGACTTACATGGTTTGCTGGCTATACTGGACTAGAGGAGAACAGAACCGTTGCTATGCGGCCATCTTACATCCAGTACGATACTGTAGACATAACTCTTTCTATTTAAAAAGCGACATCAAATCAACCCCTTCGTTACATAAAATAAACATCGAAATCGGTTGGCATGTCATGCACATGCTTATGCATACTTATGAGTTTGAAGATTTTCTCGTGGTTCCTATAATCAGAACTTGACCAAATATATATTCTTGGCGTACCTTAGGGGTCTAAGAAAGAAAGAATCATCCAAATCGGTCCCAGATGGTAAACAATATACATCATCACAATATCATTCATTTATACTAATAATAAATCTGTATGACCATCCCGGTCATGGAGTAAGTTGCTTTGTTTTGTGAGATACTGAGTTTGTAGACTCTACCTATGTATGATACTCGTACTAAAACTAAATTAAATAAAAAAAATAAAATCCAGTTCCGGTTACGCTAAGATGTGGCTCTCATACAAACCGAATTGTTCCGCGCGAAGTAAAGGCACGGTAGCGGGCTTGCTTACTTTCTTCTTTTTAAATACGAATTGCACGCGAGCGAAGCTACGGGCAAAAGCTAGTACATACATAAAAAAAGATTCGACGACGAAAGAAAGAAGAACCTCCTTCTTTTTTTGAAGTTGGTTAAAAATCGTACCAGAAACTAGGTGTTTACCAACCCGGAGGCGCGCGGTTGATTCATCCAAACATTGTAGTAGGTAAATCACTCTCTTCCTACTTAACGGAATAACCTCAAACTGCTCAATTGGCAGTAATGGCGGGCGGCGGCGTCGTCGGCTCTTCCCGCGCAAAACTGACACATCTCTACAAATGGCGGGCGCGCGCGCTTCCGTCATCTTTAACATATTTAGCATTGTCTATGGTCCTCAGTTCCTCACTCGGTTTCGATAGATAGACTATGGGCGGTGTTATTATGTGGCTAGTCACTAAATACTTGTAAAAATATGTATGAAAAAAATATACCCTGCGAAGTTTCTTGTCGGTTCTTCTTCTTGGGTGTGATCGAACCGGATAGAACAAATTGTGACAAGTTCGAGTGCAGTCTAACTGCCATATACCAACGGTCAGCTTCGATAGCTCAGTGGTGCAGACAGTCAACTGTCGCTATTGAATGTTAAGCAACGCTGGGCGCGGTCAGTACTTGGATGGGTGACCGCTGACCGTTGGAGGCTGACCGAGGTTCGGATTCCTCGTAAAACTGTAGGTCCCTTCCCTCCTAATCAAGTAAGATTAGGAGGGAAGGGACCTACTCCCAGGTGGTAGGGTTTAACCCGCCCGGGTTGGTACCACCGCACTGAATGAAACGTCGGTCTAAACGGTTATGTAAATAGTTTGTGTTTTCCGACCAGTTCAGTGTAGCCGGCACGATCAAAGGGGGAAGCACTGACATGGCACCTAGTTCACCCGGTGTTATGGGCTGACATCACGGACGTTGTAGGTGATGTAGCCAACCGTGTCAGTTTCCATAAAAAAAAAAATATGAATGATCAATAAACAAAATATTCATCAATCGATTGCCTACCTAGGTACTTACTTAAATTTTAAAATCAAAAGTTCGCAGTTTTTTGTAACCATAGACTAGTTTTGCAATTTTATTTTCTATGTAATCCGGTATGGGTGGCTGAGTCGGATTGGTCAAATCACATGCTCCGACCAGCCAATATTACCTCCGAGAAGGTAGGTGCCATACCGGAGACTTACCTGGATTGGTGGCTATACTGGACTAGAGGAGAACACAACCGAGGCTGCTATGCGGCCATCTTACATCCAGTACGGTGGTACATGAAATGAAGGGAAGCACTGACATGGTACCTAGTTCTCCGGTGTTATGTATGGGCTGACATCACGGATGCTGTAGGTGATGTAGCCAACCGTGTCAGATTCCATAAATAAAACAACCCAGTCGGCTACAATTTGAGCCTACCACCTAGTAAAGTTCAGTTCTAAAAGTAGTCGATTTATGATTCAGTAGGTACGTATAAATAAAAGAATCAATTGTCCATGATCTGCTAAAATGTACTTGTTATTTTGTTTCTGCGTTATTCCTCTCTCTTTTCACAATATACTGTTTTTACGCGACTGCGCGAATAAAAAAAGAGTGTAATATTTTTCGAGTATGTCTATGTATATACGTATATTTATTTTCTTTCCCTGTCTTCTTCTGTTCCGCTTCAGGAGAAGACTATAGATAGATATAATAGAAATAAATAGAAAATAGTTTATTTTTCAAAAAAAAATACAGAAATAACAACAATATAAGTAATATTTACAGATTTAAAGGCGGACTTATCCCTTACAGAGACTAGACAGGTAGAATAATGATCAAATATGCATGCGTTCCATTTACGTATCAAACAACATCACCTTCATTCATGATCGCGTCTAGGCGAAGGAGGTTTTGGTGCGCAATCCGAGCAATTTATCGTTTCATAAAACAGAAGGCACAAGAGACTAATAAAACGGATTAGGAAAACCGGTATTCGTGTTACGAATCTACAGACGGTTTTACCCAGTTTTACCAATTAAGCACAAACGTTGTGCTTGATGCTACACGGCAAAAGCAAACTGCTTCTCATAGAAATATTATTTAGAATATTAGATTTTATTCATAAATCGATGCAAAATTATTCATTAATGAAATAAAATTAGACACGTGTAAATTGAAGTTAATTTTTTTACGACAAACAACCTTGAAGTGCAATGAAAGAAGACTATGAAACAATGAAGAGTGGGATTTATGTGTTCAAAGATTTTCTAACAAATGCCCAAATCTTGGAAAACGATGAAGAAACCTATACTCATGTACCTGGAGTACCTACTACTTTAGGACTGGACTACCATGGTGATCAATGTTACACATTCTTGCTGAGAAGATGCTTCCACCTAAAACAAAATATGACAACAAAGGTAGGTACTGTTCCAAATAGGTGGCGGGCGCGGCAGCGGCGGAGGCGTCAGGTCTAAATGTTCCGAAGGCAGTATAAACCAGCGAGCTACGTAGGAGCCTATATCAGCAACTGTTATGGTGCTGTGACGTGATCCACGCTGATGCCCAGTTTTTACCTGAAGGCGCGAAGCAGAAAGGAGGGTTCGGTTTAAAGAATCATTATTTTCTCAAACACCACATTCGCTTGCAGAGATTATTATAAGTAATTTATTACAAAGCAAAATCTTAAAACTAAACATATCGTATGGTTGGTAAAGGACCGTTCACATACCACGTGAACACTTTGTGGGCACTTTTTGAAAAAAGTTTCTGTTCAATGTTTCTATCTATCTATCTAAATTTTCGAACTACATTTTTTTAAGTCAATGCGAAATAGTTTATCATATAAATTTGTGACTTATTATAAAGAATTCTTTATTTATGGGCATCAGACGTTTGCAGTTTCAGCCCAGAGCAGCGATCACATTTCATATTATGTCAGTTCTAATCATTTACAAGTTATATAACAGAAACAATGCCCGATCAATATATCCAGTTATCCAAAGGGAAGTCTCCGATACGGCACCTTCTCTGATATTATCGACTCGTCGAAGCATGTACTCTGACCACTTTGCCTCAACCGCCAATACTGTGAATCGCATAAAAATAACCTGTTCCATTTTCAACAAACATTTCAATTAATTTACAATGACCACTCAATGACTAACTATTGTTTTTTCATGGAATAATTTTTCTTCGAATGCGCTCAGTGCTCGTTTTCTATATGGATGGAGGTTTCTCCATGGTTTTCTATATATAATTTTGTCAAACATTTGTTACAACTTGAGAACGCTGAATCTTGATCTGGATCGTGATAGATAACGCAAGATTCCATCCACTCCAGCCAGGGCGCGGCGGCGGTTACGCGGTCGTAGAGAAGCGTTCTTCAGACAAATACTCCTAATGAGATAATTCATTTTGTTAAAAACATTGTCAAAACATTACAGAAGAACTTGAAACATCATGCCAGCGTATAGTGATAGTGAGTAGACAGTCAGGCCACCAGGCTGCAATTTCAAAGAGCGATTTTTTCAATATAAATTTTACTTATTCTTAACCCTCGACGCAAACGCGTTATAAGTTTAACGTGTGTGTGTATGTGTGTGCGTATGGGTGTGTCTGGCTGTATCATCGTAGCTCCCAAACGGATGGACCGATTTGGATGCGGTTTTTTTTATTAGAAAGCTGGTTTAATCTGGATGTTACAAACATCAAGCAATCAAAAAATTATTATCTTAAAAAGTGGATCGATTTGCATGTGTTTTTTTATAGTTTGAAATATAAGTTAAATGACAAAAACCCCACCCCTTATTAAATTAATTGAAGACGAGCTAGTCAGTATTCGCCCCTGCTATTTAAGAGTATGCATCTATGCATGCATATGTATGTAAATTCTGCATTAGGGAGTGCTGGAAGATCTGGAGGAAGTAATGGGGACAAGATATTATTATTTGCAGGTCGTCGTGTCGGCGCAGAGTGCTGCGGCGCGCTGTGCGCTTTCGAATTCTGAAGCGAATGGGACGTCGTCGTCGCTTCGGCTACGACGACCACGACGGTCGAGAGCCCGTCTGACCAAGCCTGTGGCCCGCGGCGCGTCCACATCCACATACGCTGTGAATCAGGCAGTTCATGCGTCGTCGTCGTTGCTTCGGCTACGACGTCCATGACGGACGAGAGCCCGTCTGACCAAGCCTGTGGCACGTGGCGCGTCCACATCCACATACGCTGTGAATCAGGCAGTTCATGCGTCGTCTTCGTCGCTTCGGCTACGACGACCACGACGGTCGAGAGCCCGTCTGACCAAGCCTGTGGCCCGCGGCGCGTCCACATCCACATACGCTGTGAATCAGGCAGTTCATGCGTCGTCGTCGTCGCTTCGGCTACGACGACCACGACGGTCGAGAGCCCGTCTGACCAAGCCTGTGGCCCGCGGCGCGTCCACATCCACATACGCTGTGAATCAGGCAGTTCATGCGTCGTCGTCGTCGCTTCGGCTACGACGACCACGACGGTCGAGAGCCCGACTGACCAAGCCTGTGGCCCGCGGCGCGTCCACATCCACATACGCTGTGAATCAGGCAGTTCATGCGTCGTCGTCGTCGCTTCGGCTACGACGACGACGACAGTCGAGAGCCCGTCTGACCAAGCCAGTGGCCCGCGGCGCGTCCACATCCACATACGCTGTGAATCAGGCAGTTCATGCGTCGTCGTCGTCGCTTCGGCTACGACGACCACGACGGTCGAGAGCCCGTCTGACCAAGCCTGTGGCCCGCGGCGCGTCCACATCCACATACGCTGTGAATCAGGCAGTTCATGCGTCGTCGTCGTCGCTTCGGCTACGACGACCACGACGGTCGAGAGCCCGTCTGACCAAGCCTGTGGCCCGCGGCGCGTCCACATCCACATACGCAGTGAATCAGGCAGTTCATGCGTCGTCGTCGTCGGGGTTCTCACTAGGCTTGACAGGTGCCCGGGATTTCCGGGATTGTCCCGAGCTAGGCTCCAATGTCTCGTGTCCCGGGCGAAGGGTCATTTTGTCCCGGGAAGAACTTACATATTTAAATCTACCAAAAAAAAAGGGTTATTTTTATCAATAAAAACTATTTTAACAATCAGGCCGAAACTTCTGTCGCACGGTAAGTACGAATGTCCACGAATAGGGTAGTGTAACTTGATTTTTTTAAATCTTTTTGCCCTATGTTAATTGCAGAAAGGCGCATATTCATGTCCGATGTGCCCTTTCTGCGCTAAAAAAAATTATGGCTAGAGCAGTCCCAGGTGTGCCGTTTTTACACAGAAGGTGTATTTACATACCTACAAAGATTATAATCCCATCAAAAAGTGAATATCGCAAAAACGTGCTGATGTGCCCTTTCTGCATTTAGTGATATTATAATATTCATATTATAATCACTTGCAAATTACCTAAGTATTTTTCGAACAACATCAGGAAAGCTTTGAAACTTTAATTTCTAGATGAATTTGTGATTCCCAATTCAGTGGTTTTGAGCTCTAAGGAATAGTTAGTTAGTAGGTTCTATGTACTTTCGTAGATGCACTTACTGGGTATGCCGGTTAAAACTGTCAGAAGACAATAAACTATTGTTCATAGATATCTTTTGTTCGGCGTTTTCTTGCTCGTGACGTGGTGACAAGGTGTCACGCGTACTCGTTCGTATAAACCATAATATTAGCTATTTACGCATTGTGTTCGCAAGCGTATTCTTCTGCAAGTATCGCAGAAGTCCGCAGACCGCGGATACGCACTGCGTATGCGTGTGTGCGTAGGTCATTTAAAGGTTTATTTATTATAGCTTTTGCCGCGGCTTCGCTCGCGTGAAATTCGTATTTAAAAAGTTAAGTTAGCCCGCTGCGGGCGGAACAATTCGGTTTGTATGAGAGCCACATCTTAGCGTAACCGGAACTGAATTTTATTTAGCCTGTCCTGTGTCCCGTATAGTCAAATGTGATTCATCGACTTTTCATCGAATTCGGATGATCGATTTAAGAGTTATGGAGGAACATACATACATACAGAAAAGATTTCTAAAAATCGTAAAGTTATACATATAGAGTCTACAGACGCAATATCTCATAAAACAAAGTAACTTACTCCATGATCATCCCTTATAGATTTATTATTAGTATTGATGATGGATAATGATGATGATGATGATTTACCTTTATTTTTGGAACGAAGTTCCTTATCGCACCTTATACACTCCAGACACTTGGCGAATGAGAGCTAGGCCGAAAAAAGTGTAAGACTTCGATCGTCATGACACTTTTGCTTCTATACAATTATTCTGGAGCTGACCAAGGTTAGTCACGCACGTGCTTATTTTTCTCCATATAAAATCGCCTCACACACAGGGTTTATGTTTTCTCAATCCCTAAACCTGGACTGATTTTTATAATTATAATAATTTTTTCTTGTAATAAGAACAGTCTAATATACGTACGTGTCATTTTGTTTAGATTAAATATACGAGGTCAGAGTAATAAATTGGTTATTAAAAAAAACTATTTTTTTTATGTGTATCATGAAGTTCGTTAAACTTTATTGAATGACTAATTTAGTTGAATATAAAAAAAAGACAGGTAGGTACGTAGGTTGAACTGTCCTTATAAGAACAGAAAAGTAAGTGTAAAAAGTGGATAAGGTTTAGGGGTCGGGAAAAGATAAGCCCCGAAAGAAAATTTTTGGCGTACCTACCTAATTTGTAGCTACGTAAATTAGCTGAGAGCGTCCCTCTTGCGTTGGCGAGGAGTGCGCGTGACGAACGGAGACCGCGATACTTTGTTCAAATACCTAACATGTTATCATTAGACTAACTTCGGTCAGCCAAGGTTCAATACTACCGACAAATAGCGAAGACAAACGCTGAATTTTCTTCCATATTTTTTGTTACCCTTATTCATGACCTCATTGGACGGCCAACACTGAATTCTCCGGTTATATGTGACTGAAGCGACAAAGAAAACAGCATATGCACAGCAACAGCAGCAGCATACATGTGGAATTCACTGCCACCTGCATCCTTTCCTCTAATGTACAGTCTGGGGTCCTTCAAACATAATGTGAAGGTGCGCCTAGCCGGCCGACAAGGTATTCGCAGCCCCCGTAAATATCCGAATGCCCGTGGGCGCCGTCGGACTACACCTCTGCGTTAGTCTGGCGCGCGCCATTTGTCGTGCTCCCCATAAAACAAAATATGGTTAAAACTCTAGAGCTCTATGATGCCCAATAAAAAACGCAACAGATAGAGCACGGAGGTCGAGTTAAGTTGATAATGAGTGCATAAAAACACTTGATCAACGCGCGCAAGCGCAGGTGTCGATACTGCTCCTCTCGTTAGTTAGTGGATCACGCTCACGCGCCGCACTCGCGGAAAAAAGTACCTAGAAGCGGCATTGACTCAGCGAAGAGGTGAAAGAGGCACAAAGAAGAAATTTTAAAAAATATGGTTATCTCTACCACATTTCGTTATAAATTCTTGACTGACTTGACTTGACTTTGTGCGATTAGCCTGCCTATTATTATCTATTAGCGATTATAGCAAAAATTGCAATAGCCCAAGATTTGTCTCACTCACTAGACGCATTGCGAAGTCCATCGGAGCTAGTGAGAAGGATCACGAGAAATTAGCAGCGATGAATAGAGAATAGCCCTGCAGGTATCGGGCCAATATCGCCTATTCTCGTATCTACTTACAGTTTTACACCGGTTCTGAACGGTGAAGCAACGGATGTAGGTATGGATGCAAATTTTTCAATCAGAAACGCATGTTATCCGCCGGATTAGAACCTCAGACTTTGAGATGAAGAGTCCGAAGACGTCACATTTTGTTGTTCCTCCTGTCGGTTGCAAATTAAGTGCATGTCGACCAATTTGTAACAAGGTGAAATGATATGCGTTGTGACAATTCCGTTTCTGGGTATTGGTTTCCATGGCCGCCATCTTGTCGGCTTCCCTGCGCGGCAATTAGCTGTGCGGTGAAGTTTTGGCAGCTGCAATCCTAGGTCATATTTTGCTTTCTGAATCTTTTAACGCAGTTTGCGCCTTTAAAATCGAAGATAATATGGTTATATTTGAAAAGATCAACCTGACTGAAGTGAAGACTATCTAATGAAAAGCGTGTGCTAAAAACCGCCACTAGGTAAACAATAAAAAAGTTAGGTTAATATCCTGCAAGTGGTCTATGCCTGCCTAAATAAGTATTATGAAAATAAATAAATAAACAGTTACAACACGTCTGATAAGGACAGAGCTGCTTAGAAAGTAATTTTTTTCTTTATGTAAGTAATTAGGTAGTGGAAAAGTCGAATTTCATAAAAATTCAGTTAGGGACATTGTCATGTGAAGAAATCAACAACACGCCGAAGTGTGAGAAATAAAAGGGTTCTTGTAAATGGAAGCTGAAAGTTTTCGAAATTGTCAACGGTCCTTGTTAAATGTAAATGCTTAGCGTGAACGACAATACCACATACTGACTCAAAATTTAAATTCTGAACTTCGTACACAAAACTATTTCCCAATTTCAACAGGGAAGTTATAGCCGGGAAGGAAAAAGTTTTAGACCCCAGAGCCAGAGCCGCAAGTTTGAAGCGACAAAAAGCGTTGAGGAGGTGCCTTACCGCACGCGCGCGCCAGCAGCACGTGTCGACAGCTGCGATCTGTTGCGAACAGGAAGTGCCAGCTCGAGTGGAAGATGGGATCGATGGGCTTCGGTAATGGCCGCTTATGCCGAAGTGAATTCGTTTACTTACTATAACTGGCGCGAATTCTGCGAATACCTACGCGAATTCGTTGACAATTCGACGAGCATTCGACAACGAACTCAAGCTAAAAATAAATAGAAAGCAAGAAAAATGTAGAGTTGAAATGATTTTTTGAGGTTCCAGCGTCGAGCCGTGCGACTAATGGGTGCCTCCGAAGTGTCCCGCGATCTAGACCCACTACTGCAACTCGGTAGGCATATCCGCTCCTTAAAGTGAGTCCTATGATTTATTCCATGAGGAGTGCTCGGAGGAGCTGTTTAACGCGATCCCGCCGTCACCTTTCCACCTCCGCACCAAGCGCACTGGGCAGGGATTGCATCCCTACACGCTTGGCATATCCGCGGATGCGTACCAATCAAAGATTGTATCAATCGGTTCTGCAGGTCCTCCATATAGAATAGAAACGGTAAACTCTGGAACGCTCTCCCTGCCCCATATTTCGCCCCAAGTATAGTCTCGAGCCCTTCAAGAGAGAGGAAAATAAGTAGGTACCGTACCTGCAGTTCGACATGGCATTGACAACCCCCGCATACGACGTTCATGGGCGTCGTTAGATAAAAAATAAATTTAAAAAATACTAACTTCTTGAAGAGAATATGTCAAGCAAACTCTCCGAACATAAGCAGTAAGTACTGAATTCTTCATTAAAATCGTCGGCTTTTAAAAGTTTTTTCGAAGGCGTAATACATTATCCGAACTTTGAGATCATGTCTAGTTGATCTGTGAGGATTCTAATTGGAAATATATTGGAAAGTTATAAGATATCTATATAGCATGAAATCCAAACATACAAGCAAATATAAATACTGAACTTATGTATTTTATTTTTCCTTCAGTCTTAATTAAAATATCACACACTTATCCGTTTAATTTAACATTTCAGCGCGCTGAAAATCGTGATACAATATTAAACCATCACCACCTTACGATGCCCTAACAGCAGAAGATAATTACCTTTGGTCACGCTTCAGTGTAAATGGTCCTTCACTATTTATTTTTAAATTTCGTGTACCTACCTACATACATAGGTAAGCTCCAGTACCTAACAACTAAAAGGAAAGTGCTGTTCCCATTTCCTGAAATAAATGTCTCTAAAGGTGGAAAATTAATTAACGATTAGCGAACTTATCAAGGTACCTATCTATTTATTGTGGCAACGTTCTATTTTTACCCGACTACGGCGAAGCCAAAAAAGGAAGGGTTATGAGTTTGGCGTGTATGTATGTATGTATGTATGTATGTATGTATGTGACTATCTATATTCCACTCTACAGCCTAAAGTACTGGGCCGATTTGAATAATTCTTATGCCAGTGGATTTGTCTTATTCACGGGAGTGTCATAGGCTATATAACAATTTTCAAAATTCAAAATGGCGGACGCACGGCCTCAAAATGTCAAATTAGTTTTTCAAAATATATTGAGTGGGGTATCAAATTAAAGATAATTAAATTACGATTCCGAAAATATATACTTTGCTATCTATTAAACTTACGTGTACAGAGAAATAGAGCAAAATGTGTGGCGCATGTACGAATCGCGATTATTCGCGATGAAACGTAGTCGCCCGCGCACCGCGCCGCGCGCCCCCCGCGGTTTCGGTACGTTACATACGCCCATGACGCGCGACGACACGCGACGACGCGACGCGAAGAAGCGACATGGTATTGTTGGTAATATACCTACCTACATACTTACTCACTGATCTACCGCAAATTTTATATAGATATATAATATTATTATTAGATACAGTACTATGCTAAAATAAATTGGTATTAAATGTCCATGTAGGTACCTAGTGTAAGCATAATATGTAGTGTAGGTGTACCGTGTGAGGTCGGTACTTAAAAAGAATAGCCCCACTGCATCTCTCCCCGTCGCATGTCGTAAAAGTCGACTAAGGGATCGTCAGCCTCGGCAGCTTAATGGTGCGGTCAGTTATTGGATGGATGACCGCCCGACTGTTGGAGGCTGACCGTGGTTCGGATACCACGTTAGTGCTTCCCCCTTTGTCCAATAGAGACAATAGGTAAGGAACCTATATATCTTCTTACCGTACTAGGTGGTAGGGTGTATCCCGGCCGGGTTGATACCACCGCACTGAGCGAAACGTCGGTCGAAACGGCTATGTAAATAGTTCGTGTTTTCCGTCCAGTTCAGTGTAGCCGGCGCGAAATGAAGGGAAGCACTGACATGGCACCTAGTTCACCCGGTGTTATGGGCTGACATCACGGATGTTGTAGGTGATGTAGCCAACCGTGTCAAGTTTCCATAAAAAAAAAGGTAGGTACATTAAATATACCTAATACAAACAATATTTTCGGATGCAAGTTACCCTTCAGCTAAGCGGGATATTGTGGAAGAGAAGAACCGCCGATTGCGGAAAAGTATTCCCAATTTTCTGGGTGCAGTTTTAGCCCTAGACTCGATTAGTTGCCGGAAACCTACGCCTTTGGAAATGGCGGTGCCCAGGAGGTTCAGGTGCTTCCAGACAGGTATGACGCTGACTTAGAAACTGGCTTGGAAAGCAAAAGGACCTTCAAATCGACCTTCGCAGATAATGCGCAGCACTGAGCCTTGCTAACGTTGAAGGCGTGGGCGTAGCATTCAGGGGGCAACATATCATTGTTATACATACGAGAGTACGGAACACGGGTTCTACACCAGATACCCTTCAACTAGGCGGGATGTGGATGAGAAGAGGCGAAGCCTTGTGTCTGAACTTGAGCAAACACTCGGCTCTATTTCCGAATGGGCCGTAGCAAGTTGGTCAAGTTAAATACCTCCAAGATACAAGTTTGCGCGTTCAGTGCGAAGAGAGCGGCGTTCACACCAGCTCCTTCCTACCAAGGCACGTCACTTAAATTTTGCGACCACCTCGGGGTCCTCCGAGTCGAATTTTCGCACGATCTAAACTTCCGGCGTGACATCGAGGGCAAGGCCCTATAAATCGCAGATTCGGTACTGCTCGCACCTATGGGATGGCTCAGTCAAATACCAGCTGGCGCCTCTGGACTCGATCCAGCGTCGAGCCGTGCGAATAGTAGGTGACTCCCAAATGTCCCGCGATCTAAAACCACTGCAACTCCGTAGGAATACATAGCTAAATCAGAGCCTGTTGAAATACAAACAGAGAGAAATATTTTCCCCCAAGTACAGTCTCGGGTCCTTCAACCTGGGCACCTGTCAGGCCGGCATGGCATTCGCAGCCTCCGCATGCTACCGAATGTCCATGGGCATCGCTAGACACCTTATGGGTGGCTCGGCGCCACATGTCGCGCTTACTATAAAAATAATATCAGTAGCTTTGGCCTCGCCTTAGTGGCTTACCTGCTTCGAGTGAGTACATTATTCAACTATGTACAACCTGAAACCTCCCTCGGTCTTGGACCTTGAACTGATTGGTTTACTTACTTACCGAATCTGCTTCACCCCAGCCAGATATATATACTTACATAGACAAAGAAAATCGTGTACTTACACAGCTCAGTCTTCGGTCTTGCTCTGACTGACTTTTCATTTTACTTCAAGACTACATCGTTCAACTATACATAATTTGTATATATATGTAGGTACTCACTCATGCGCTATTTGCAGAAAACTTTAGTTTCAAATAGAGATCACGACAAATAAACGGACGGATAGTATCAAGCCGCTACTTATATAAAAGAATAGCCCCACTGTATCACTCCCCGTGTATATCGTAAAAGGCGACTAAGGGATATGACTTCCTTCTTATATTACTCGGTGGTAGGGTTTAACCCGCCCGTGTTGGTACCACCGCACCGCACTGAATGAAAGGTCGGTAGAAACGGCTATGTATTTAGTGTAGCCGGTACGACCGAAGGGAAGCACTGACGTGGCACCAAGTTCACCCGGTGTTATGGGCTGACATCACGGATGTTGTAGCCTGTAGGTGATGTGGCAGATTCCATAAAAAAAAATCAATATACGAGTTACATACAACATTTAAAGTATGCAAACAGTTTTTAAAAAAGCCTAAAATAAAAAAAATAGTTATAAAAAACTAAAACCCGACTACGTAAAAGCTAATTATGAAAATCGTTTAAATAAAAAAAAAATAGTTATAAAAAACTAAAACCCGTCTACGAAAAAGCAAATTATGAAAATAGTTTAACTATAACTAAAAATAACAAAATAATATTTTCCATATAATTTATCAGATACAGCATTTCTCTTTTTATATTGATTTTACCTTAGCACTAACTCTATAAATTTTGATAAATTTATTATTTTTAACGTTCTAAATATAGAGCCGTGGTCGGGCGTTCTTCGTTCAACAAGACAAGTGAGACCGTCGTTGTGCATTATAGCCGTTGACGTTCGGTATGTACCTATGTATCTACTTATAATAATTTTAGATTGGCTCTGACTGATCTTACAAAAAGATGCCAGTATGACACAATGGCGATGGCCGTCCTAAGTTCCGCGCTCTAATAATGCACGACGAGGGCCTCACTTGTCTTGTTGAACGAAGAACGCCCGACCACGGCTCTATATTTAGAACGTTAAAAATAATAAATTTATCAAAATTTATAGAGTTAGTGCTAAGGTAAAATCAATATAAAAAGAGAAATGCTGTATCTGATAAATTATATGGAAAATATTATTTTGTTATTTTTAGTTATAGTTAAACTATTTTCATAATTTGCTTTTTCGTAGACGGGTTTTAGTTTTTTATAACTATTTTTTTTTTTTAACTAAATGTGTACCTATTTCCATTGTACGCTTGCATAAAGAGACTTCTTTCTTTACGCGCGTGTTATAAGTATTTGTACTGCAGTGTGCACCCATAATAATTTGACGCGACATTATATAATGAAATCGCGTTGAATTGAAATCCCTGTTATTCTACGGGATCACCACTCAACACCAATCTGCTCTACATAACGGCTGCAGCTGGTTGTAGATAGGTCTTTTGGATCATATTATGCTACCTGACCGTCTCAAATAGATGGGTCAAGTTGATTTTCCCTACGTGATATGGTGCGACGAGGCAATCCGCCGACGACGCACCAAAGTAGGTAGTCGATTTCAGACACCGGATGGCTAACCTCAAGTGACAGTGGGCTGGGCAGTGGGCACATCAGCCGAAGAGACGACGACCGTTGTTGGAGTTACCGTGTCCTACATTGGCCGCCGTGGACAGGAAAACTGAGTGTAGGAAGACCACCCGCCAGATGGGACGACATCAAGAACGTCAGCGGAAAGCAGTGGTTCCGTACCGCCGAAGGGCCGTACCCGTATTCCGTACTGGGAGGACTGGAGGAAAATTGGAGAAGCGTATGTCCAGCAGTGGACGCTTACACGCTGACTGTTGATTTTCGCTCTATTCGCCTAGCACCGTAGCCCTTTGACGTCTTACCATAGTATTTTCATACACCACTACAATACATTCACTTTATGGACTCCTTGTGATAGCTAGTTTATTAATACAAGACAGAAATAAAGTGTGCACTGTTACATTTTAGATGTAACAAGGAGATTAGTGAAAGTAGTTTTAGTAAGCAATAGGTTATATTCAAAGAGCTTGTATTACGTCGCTGCGCTCCTATAAAGAGAGAAACTCTTTGGATACATTATTCGCCACAATAAAAGTAATATTGGAAGATGAAGTTAGCACGGTTGTTTAAAATTGGAATGAAATATTCCGTTTACTTCATTTGGCGTAGGTACCCTACTCTACTACTAAACGGTCGCATATTTCGTGAGGAAACTCAAGTTTTGTTGCATTTTTAATCCGGTCTATTCCCTCGAGTTCAGTTATTTCTGTGTATCGACGCCTACTATTTTGGGATAACCGGACCAAGTTTCGAGGAATTGTCAACAAACCGGGGATAGTCGCGATCATTCACTGAACTCCGATGCACTGGGCTGGGACTCGTATTTATTTTTATGTTCTACCTCAACTTGTACAAATATATGTTTTGTAGTCCTGTTTAGGAATGCTGAGGCAGTCGAGTGGGGCTTTTTGTAATCTGATGTTTTCTAAAATGTAGACCAGCGAAGTTAAAAAAAACACTGGAGAAAACTTTGTTCAATTCAACAAAATCTATGTTCATCTGTTACATATCAAATTATTTTCAGTACAAATCATTACCAATGCTTTCAGCAAACTCGTTAAAACTATTAACGAGTAACTATTCTCAGTATAACTTATTTGGAAGTTATACCCGGTTTGAGTAAATAAATTAAAAAACAATAGCAATAAAAGACAACATTCGGGATTTAGTTTCATATAATTTTCTTTTAACAAATGCTCAATAGAAAACTGTATAATTAACAATGTAGCGTCTTAACATTTATTTCGAAATTAGTGATGTATTTATTATTTTACAAATTACTTTGGAATGTTTTAATAAACAATCTAATCTGCTATTACACTTTACAGAAACGGCACTAGCTAAAACATTCATACATTTAACAAAAAAAGGCCATTTTCGATGTTTATCATTTTTGAGTTAACATTTTTGACAACATTCTCTCATTCGAGTTCGGTATTTAGTTGAGGTCACAGCCTGTTCACCATTTTACATTTTTGTAAAAAAAAAAAAACATTTCGTGCAGTCGCAACATCAATTCATGTCATGAGAAAAAACAAAATCAATTTTAAACAATAAAGATTATGCGATACACATTATGCAGACAATGATCGCAACGTCGCAACTGCAGGTAAACACAAAGGTACATTACATTATTTTCTAATTGAATTTCTGTTTTATATTTTTAAAACATTGCAATTTTTTAATTTTTCATCAAAATAGAGATTCAGGGAGAGATTACTGAGTGGAGGAGAGAGGGCGCGGCTGAGGAGGCTACTTTTGTTACGTGATTCCAAAATAACTAAATAAAGCGGTCAATAAATAAACAATTATAAATATCTAATAAATACCTACAACGGGCTATATTTACAAAAAAAAGCCATTTGTGATAAAGGGCAAATTATCAGCCTTTCGATTGAACAAATATAATACATCGGCCCGTAGGCGAAACTATATAAATTAAAAAATAACCTAAAGCCGGTTCGCTTGCGAATGTGATACGAGTTAATACTGTTTTCAGTAAGATACGCGACGAGCCGGAATGTACGGGACGGAACATCGCGCGCGCCCAGACACACAATACCGGACCACGGGCGGTAGGAACCACATCACCTTCTCCACCGGACGCGAGCTGCTCCCGATATCCCTCCCACCGCCACGACCGGTGGCAGCTTAAACTATGTGTCAATAATTAAAAATTGAACTATTTATTACGCACTAAATAATTTCTAAAATGAGGCAAAAAATCGGTTGAACAGTTCACGCGATGGGCTGCGGTCGTGACGATCCACCGAGACATCGAGAGCGGCTCCGACACCTACTTTAATACTATACACTCGCAGCGCCAATAAAGCTCAAGATGTATTGATTCATTAAAAACACGTCTAACTCGCACCTGAGGCGAGCGACGGCAACCAGGGAACTACCGGCAACCAGCATGAGGACTCGTGAACGATTCAAGTTCTGCAACGAGACTACAATATACAACAAAACAAAATTTTGTTTGTGTTTATGCACAAGCCAACATGTATACATACTACATTCACCTATACACAACGTACAACATATCCTGTGGGATATTTTTCAACAATAGGAATACAAATTTCATTACACTACTCTAAAGTTGGTAGGCAACGATACATATGACAATAGGTAAAGCAGTAGTACATCGGGTTAAGCGATAGTCCTATAAATGGGAGGTCGGTACTGCTACCGATCGTATATCGCTAAATGGTGAATATTGCGAGAGTAAATTTAACTAAGCCCCGTCGATACTCTCCGAGTGGACAGCCGTCGAGTGCGGCCGCGCGGCCTCCGCTCGGACGAGCGCCGACGTGGCGGCCGGGTACGGGGGTGGGGCGAGGTGCGCGCGGCGAGCTCCTTATGTACACGTGAAAATAAATTATATTCCTTCGTAAAATAATTATCACATAAATTTCTCTTATATCTTTCGTTCGCTCTGTATAACTTACTCCATAAATCTACCTATATTTACACAAAATACAAATATAAACAAGGAGCCGGCGAGAGCGGGCGACGCTCGGTCCACACCGGAAACACAACACTTGCGCTAATTTCAACATAGAGTTCAACAGGTCTCGGTTGGGACACGGACACGGCATGGCACTGCACTAGTGAGGCGCGGGCGCGGGCGGGGGCCGGTGCGGCCGGCTCGGCAGCGGCACGGCTCGCGCGCCCGCCCCGCTCGCCACCGCCACCAGCTGCACGGCGCGCGGCGCGGCGCCCGTCTCCTCGTGCGGCTCCTTGCCGCGCCGGTGCAGCCGCACCCACGCGCCGAAGCAGACTAGAATGGCGAGGAAGACGGCGACGGTCGCGCCGCCCGCGATCGACGCTGTCTCCATCATCAGCCGCCGGCTCATCAGCACGTACGAGTTCTCGAGGTCCTTGTACTCGCATCGCTGCCCGACGAACCCGTCGCGGCACTCGCAGTTGTAGATGGGGCTCTGCTCGATCACCACTACGAAGCACTTGGCGTCGTTGAGGCAGTAGTACTCCGAGTAGGGCGACTCGCAGCGGAACGTCGGGAAGGTGACGTTGGTGCGCGGCGCAGGCGGCGGAGGCGGGGGCGCCGGCGCGGGCGCCGGGGCCGGCCGCGGCGCCGCGCCAGGGTGCGTCGGCCGCCCGGGCCGCTTGGAGATGGAGCTGGAGCAAGCTCCGGCGAGCGACGCCGCCGACAACACCAGCGCACACACGGACCACGCCGTCCCCACGCGCATCTCTCCTCGCCGACCCTCTACGTGAGCCGCGACCGAGGTCGCAGGCCGACACCGATACAATTTTGACGTAGGCTCAAACGAAATGACAGCGGCGACGCGACCGCTTTCGAATTTGGAATCCGCGGGTGAAGCGCTGCGGAGGCGCCGGGCGGGACATCGTGCCCGGCACCGGGCTCGGCGGGCGGAGGCTACTCCCAACTCACTCGGCGATTCGACACCGCGGCCGCGCTCGGTGCATCTTGCGTGCACTCCGCTCCGTTCACTGCGTGCACTCGGCACTAGCCTCACAAGCTCTATTGTAGCAGAGGGCGTGGGCTTTCACAAACACATCATCACTCTACAGACTGTCCACTGAACGGACAACAGTCAAGTCACAAGATGGAGAGCGGAACTCGGCTTGTTAATACAACGAACAAGCGACACGAGACGACCGACGACGTGAATGCGTAAAAGTACACTGTGCGGGCGGACGGGCGACCGCCATCTGCCGACTAAAGTGGTGACCGAAGAATGAATGAATGACTGGCTGGCTGGCTGACTGGATCGAACGCCTGATGCCGACCGCCGACTGAATTCGATAATGGGTGAACACTGAACTCTAATAACAGTATGCAGGAATGGCTGTGACTGCTGTGAATATTTTTGGTCCAATTTTATTTTCGTCATTTTGGCGTTCAATGTTGTTATGGAATTTTTTTTCTTGTGGAATGATTCCACCCGCACGCACAATCTTATTTTCTAAAAAGTGCATACAGTACGACATAAAACATGAATAGGACCAGAAAATACATTCACAATCCGATAAATAAACACCTTTAAACTACGAAAGTAGGACTATCCAGAAAGTGCGAACAAGCGCAGTTGTATCCATTTTCACTTCTTTCACCCTGAAAACACACAAAACCCCTGCTAACAACATAATAGTAGTTACGGCATTAAATTTCAAATTTAGTTTCCGGGTCGTTCATTACTGCCGTGCTAAACATAACTGGTCTAATTTTGTAAGATATAGCCATTCTAACGTACTAGATTAGTAGAGTTCACTGATGGAAGCTGTCGCGCATAATGCAGATATTGTGTGATATAGAGGCACATGGAATAATAGTGGATCAAGTCCACTTTTACTCATTTTGAGATATTGAAGGTTTTGCAAAAGTGTGTATAGACAATTCAGGTAATGCCATCACTACATATTAAATGCTAATTATTTAAGATAACAATCTGATTTGACTTGTGAAAAGGTTTGTTAATAAAAAAATCAATGGTTTATACTTAAAAAAATATATAATAAATGAAATTTTGGACTTGGTTCACTTTTATAATGAAAAATATCGCAATGACAATGGATTAAAAGTACTATTTGGTACACTTTATTGGTATTATTTTTGTGTTCATGCTAATTAAACACTATTTCGTCATCGGATAACCTTTCTTCCTCTACGGTTGCTGTGCTTGAACGATTATTATTTTCCGAACGTAGATTTCGGAAGTACGGGTGGTGGATCGGTGGAATGTATGGTAGAAGATCCATCATGTCGTTCTTTTTTGCTGCTGTCAAAACCCTCCTTGACGGGTATAACGGTTCTTGTGGAATTGTGTGAAGGTTTGTGGGCCTACCTGTTTTTCTTTTGGACAAATCAACAGTGTAAAAGTATGTTACTTCACCAAGGGTCTCTTTGAATTTGAATTGGAGTGGATGACGTCTTTCAAACCTCAGCCATCGTATTTTTAACCAATTGAGTTTGTACCCACATATGGTTTTTTTTCTGTTAGTTATGGCATTTTCTAAATTTTCAGTGCTGACAAACTCTTCACGCTTCATTTCAGTCAGTTGAAACCGTGGTTCTTTTTCTTTCGCGTTCCTGATTATTTCTAGCCATTGTTGTGGTGTGTCAATTGTTCCATATTTTCTGCTCTTACTCTCTATGATACCAAACTCTCCATCATTCGGCAGATATGAGTGGCCGGATACTAAAAATTTAATATCTATTATTTCAATGGTGGCTGCTGGATCTTGCACGAGTTTCATGAAGGAAAGACTTAGTTTTATATTTCTATTTTGGCCTGTACATGAGTCAGAATAGGCAATTATATGTCTTTCAGTAGCGGCTTTCAATTTTAAATGCTTGATCAAACATGTCGCTATATCTTGAGATCCGCGCCCACCTTCAGTCTCGTCCCACGCATACATGTAACCTGTATTATCATTAAAGCAGTGAATGCCAAAATTGTACAAATATAAATTTCTTTTATAGTAAGCTATTGAAACAGTAAGCTTAGGATAGGCCAAAGCTTTTTGAAGGTCGAAGGTCATCACGTATGCTTCATTTAATTTTTGAGAGTCTGCTCTAAGACTGTCCCTAGCGGAGTCAGCCTTTCGCTGATGTAGCTCTTTTTGAACTAGTATCTGCCTTTTTATGTCATCATTTTCAGCTACTTTCAATTTTAGTTCAAATTCATCACACGATTTACAAGTGTCTTTGTGTGGTGGTTTGAAATGAAGGTTGAATTTACTGTTGAAGACATTGTAGTAGTATTTCAATTTCTTCGGCTCGAGATTTCTTTCCGTGCAGTATTGTTTGTACAAATCGTACATTTTTTTCACAGTTAGATCGCTGTTTAGGTACTTCCTGTTAGGGTTTTTTTTTCTTGAATAGTGGCTTTGGTAAGCTGGAAAACTGTGTATATGTTCCACGATGTCAGAGTCATCCATCTGTCGAGAACCTGTTGTACCACGCTGCTCTTTACACTCTGACAGTTCTTTCTTTGATACACATCTATACAAGCGTCCATGGCTGATCTTGAATGTTTCAAGAAAATATTTCTTGCATACTACTACAGATTTTTCCCCATGCTTTAGGAAATATTTATATACAACATTTTTCGTAGCACCTGAACCATCTCTAGGTCGTTTACGGCTCACTGCGCTTGATTTAACGAGAGCGTAGAGATGTGAATTTTGTGCAGTATAATCTCCGAGTTTCCAGAAGGAATCGTGTATTACCTTCCTTTCACATTCTTGAAATTGCTGAAAACACTTCTTAGGACAACCACAATCGTTGTTTGTAAATGCTTTTCCTGGAACTGTAACTCCCTCTTTAGAAATATATTCCATCCCAGAATTTCTCTTTGTCTTTCTTTCATTTATTTTCCAGTGTTTTTCATTTCTTGCACGTTTCCTACTTCTTGTCGATGGATTCAGTTCTGCGATGGCAGGCATGGTTTCGGGAAGTGGCACATCGGCGATAGCAGGTACGGTTTCGGGAGGTGGCAGATCGGCGATTGCAGGTGCGGTGTGGGGAGGTCGCAGATCGGTGATTGCAGGTTCGGTTTGGGGAGGTGGCAGATCGGCGATTGCAGGTGCGGTGTGGGGAGGTCGCAGATCGGTGATTGCAGGTTCGGTTTGGGGAGGTGGCAGATCGGCGATTGCAGGTGCGGTGTGGGGAAGTCGCAGATCGGTGATTGCATCTTCGGTTCGAGGAGGGGGCAGATCGGTGACTGCAGTTGCGGTTTGGCGAGGTGGCAGATCGGTGAGTGCAGGTGCGGTTTGGCGAGGTGGCAGATCTGCGATGGCAGGTGCAGTTTGGGGAGGTGGCTGATCGGTGATTGCAGGTGCATTTTGGCCTGTTGGCAAAATTTGTGTTTAATTTGCTGGCTAGTTATGAGATGGGTGACTGCGGCGATGTAACTAGGAATCCACTACCGTGAGACGTACTTGTCCAGTAGTAGTCTGGTTGTGGGTATTAAAACTGCGCAATAACATAAATTATATGCCAAAAGCAAAAGAAGAAAATTTTATATTTGAGGTTATATTTCCTTCATGCAATTTATTGTACTTAAATTGAGACTTACCTGATGAATCAGACTCATTTCCGTCGCAGCTGGGCACGTATTCTGACCCTGAATCACTATAATCACTGAAGTCGCTTTCCATTGCGATAAAATAACAAGAGACAGTCAGTTACTTGAATTTTCGTCATACAATCACTCACAATAACACTGGATCAAGTCCGGACTTGTACCACTCTTATTCTGACAGCACCGCTTGATCCACTTTTATTCTGAATGATTTCATTTTAAGTTCAGTAAAACAGTGTAACCAGCGCCATCTCTTTGCGAAGATGGGTACTATGGACTTGATTCAATATTATTTTGAAAATTTCAAGTCAGAACTATCGAATTGAGCAAAGAGCGCGAATTTTGAAAAAATGGACTTGATCCACTATTATTCTAGGTGCCTCGTGTCCATCAGCGCTATCGAACGTAGTCCGCTCTAATTAAAAGTTTCATCCTTTACCTATAATAAAATCCAACGTCTGCTTTCTGTCTGAGTGTCTGAGTGTCTGAGTGTCTGTCTGTCCGCTTATAACTCGAGAACCACTGAACCGATTTTAATAAAGCAAAATTCTACGGATAGCTTGATTCTTCCCATCAACTATAGGCTACTTACTATCACGCTAAATGGTTTATGAGGTTAGCAGTGAAGTGAAATATGAGAGCGGGCGGAGCCGCGGGCACAGCTTGTGGATAAATACAATTTAGGTATAAATGTATAAATTCGTAAATAAAAGTGGTACAGATTTTTTTGGCAGCGCTATTATAAAATGCATACGTACTTTTTTAGTTTATGACTTCATGTATGTATGATGTGTTCTTTCTTTGGAAAACTTTGCGTCGTTGAGGCAGGAGGGAGGTGCAGCGGAACTTTTCCGGAAGTTAAGGAGGTGTATTTTATGTCACCGACATAATAAAATAGTAGAGGAGAATGCGTGTATGGGAAAAAATTTACGCATGTGTGGGGCGAGGTGACTAAATACACATGACTGTATGTTAATTAACCTATGCCTATCTCGAAAAGGAATAAAAAAATTAAAAAAATCTGTTGTAAAGTCAAACCATCAACCTATACCCAAAGGGACCTCGCACTGCTGTGAGAAGAAACGGAAAAAGCGAGAGACACGTACTTTAGTCCTTTGTCCCTTTCTAGTGTTGACATTGATGACGATTCACCTGTTGTAAACTTATGTTCTCCTGGTACCTACCTACTTAAATAGATAGTTTATTTAAGTTTGTGGTCTGCGCAAACATAAAAAAAAACTAATCAGGGAGACATGTAATTGGCCATACTTTAGGCATAAAAAAATGAAATAAATAAAATAAAAAAAAACATTAAAAATCGTATCTGAAATGAAAAGGGTGACCATACATACAAAAGTACATACAAGTTTGAAGTGATCGATGGCAAAGATTTTTTTTATGGAAACTGACACGGTTGGATACATGACCTACAACATCCGTGATGTCAGCCCATAACACCGGGTGAACTAGGTGCCTTGTCAGTGTTTCCCTTCGGTCGTGCCGGGTACACTGAAAACACAAACTATTTACCGACCGACGTTTCATTCAGTGCGGTGGTACCACCAACCCGGGCGGGTTGAACCCTACCACGGTCCCAGGAGAACATAAGTTTACAACTGGTGAATCACCTGATGTCAACACTAGAAAGGACAAAGGACTATAGATGGTGCCTCTCGCTCTCACAGCAGTGCGCGGTAGGTGGGTACCAGGAGAACATAAGTTTACAACTGGTGAATCGTCATCAATGTCAACATTAGAAAGGGACAAAGGACTAAAGTACGTGCCTCTCGCTTTGACCGTTTCTTCTAACAGCAGTGCGCATTCCCTTTGGGTAGTAGGTTCATGAGTCAAACTGACGGTGACAGCCAACTGACAACAAACGTCAGAATCTGTGCGTGTGGTCTGTCTGTCTGTCTCAAAGAGTAAATGGTCTGTCTGTCCTGTCAGTGAAAGCCGGTGGGTGAAAATCTCACCTGAGCGCCGCGGCCGCGCCGCCTAGCTGCCTGCCTGGCCTGGGTCTTCCTCCAACCAAATCAAAGCGCGCGCTTCGTGTGGCTTCTTCGAAGTTCATAGATAAAGTTGAACGTTCATGATAGCTTTTGGATGTAGCTAAAAACTTGGCACTAAATTAGCCGCCATGTCGGAGGCCGGCACCTCCTCCAGATCTTCTGGGAACCTTAACCCTTCCCCAACGCTTCAATGCGCGGATCTACATGAGTATCTCAAAAGTCGGTCACCTCAGTTCTTGGAAACTCTTTATAACTATCCCACCATATGCCTGGCTGTGTACCGGTGAGTAGTTTCTGTTTAGTTTTTTTTATACGGTGTTGCAGTTGCCCCCGTAATATATCTGACATAAGGGGGTTATTCTATATGTGAAACTAAACAACTTCTGCGAAGAAAAAAAATGTTTTGAAACAAAAAAAAATATGAAGAAAAAATTTTTTTTGAATTTTTCCATACAAATTTTAAGTACCTACCTATTCTCAAAATGTATGGAGAAAAAAAAATTTTTTTTCTTCAAATAAAAAAGTCGTAGAACAAAACTTGTTCTATTTCACGTACAGAATCACCCCCTTTCGGGTTTTCGGGTTTTACGGTTGGGGTTGCAACACCGTGTATATACCGGAAGACTCACTTGGCGGGGGCAACTGTCGTGCCCCCACCCAGATACCATATCTCTCACAAACTGAGTTGCTAAGAGCTTGAGCAGAGGCGAAGTGTATTCTTTACCATTATTTATACAGATCTCTTGAAAATCACACATATGATGGATGATACTGTTACCATGGCGGATATTTAAGGGGCTTCATCTGTATAGAAAATTAAGTAGATTCCAAAAAAAGAACTGTAACAAAATTGGAAAAAAATTAGTTCTCCATACAATTTAGTAAATGCCTAAATCAACGTGTTTGTTTTATTTTTTTCGCTTATTTATTTTGTGAATGAAGTGTTTTTCCAATTAGTTTATAAATCTGTTCGCTGAGATAGCGGTGGATAGTTAGGAAAAAAGTCTGCCGAAGCCTAAGTTGATGTTTCTTCGCAGTATTGCATTGTTGTTGTCTACAGGGAACTTCCAGACCTCGCTCGCCATTTTGTTATTCGGCTTCTCTTCGTGGAGCAACCTGTGCCGCAAGCTGTCGTTGCATCGTGGGCCTCGCAAGCATACTCCAAGTAAGTATGCTTTTTAGTAGATTTCCGTACAGTACAGGTATGAAAGCCTATTACTGGTCCTACGACGGCTGTCTGTCCATGGACTGTATCTTTTGAACCGTAATAGGTAGCGAGTTGAAATTTTCACAGAATATGTGTTATTATGGCAGATATCTTAAAAAATAATTAAAGAAACGTTACGTTTTAGTGAAACAGACAAACGGCAGACAGTATTAAAATAGTTTAACAGTTGTGAATTAAAATATCTAACTAATATAATAACAAAATAACAAAGCACCAGTGAACTTAGACATGAACACATCAGCCTAGGCTGTTCGTTCATCAAATAAATAAATAAATAAATAAATAAATATTACACAAACTTTAATTTAAAATGGATAAAATGTGAAATTGCATTTGTGTTGTTTATTTATAGGGAACAGAATAAGTCATGCACGTCTCTAACGGAGCTCTCAGTATGGCAGGAAGCCGCGATCCCAGGCGGTCTCCCCGGCTGGATGTTGTCCCAGTCTTTCAAGAAAAATCTCAAGATTGCTCTACTCGGAGGGTGAGATCACATTCATGCGCTTTTTCCAACTAGTCTGATTTATAGATTAAAGCTATTAACCTTTGATAAATTTTCGCCGATTTCGCCTTCGCGTGTCCCTTATTCAATCTCGCACGCACGAGCAGTTCACGCGCGCCGCTTTCTCAATTGTAAAATCATAACTTTGATTTTTTTTTCGGGAGCCATATAAATTTGCACCTCTTTATAATCTAGATGAAATTTTGTTTCATATGATATACCTAGGTTTGAACTAATTTGGTCTTTAGCCACACCGACACAATTAAATTGGAACACAAATGACTAGATCAACTTTGGACGGACATATTTCACTCAAAATAGCTTAACCTTTGCACGCACACACGTCTATATTATAGCAAATTTCACTCTGATTACACTAATACTGAACACTTGATGATAAATTGAAAAATATACTTACAAAATCGAATTTTTTGCTCCGCGCAGTAGCAGTTTCAGTGAGACTATGTAAACATTTGTTTAACGGCCAATCCACGGCATACATTGATTTGAGCATTTTTTGTCGCATTCTTTCATTACTCAACTACATATTGGAGGAACAATGACAACCCTAAGAACAATGGACACTGAATAAAAATAAAAAAACCACCGACTGTCAGTCAAATTACGCATGGTAATATATTACCGGCTGTTGCTCCTGGGACAGTTTTCGTGTAGTAATATATTACCGTCTGTTGCTCAAGAGGTTAACAGACGTTCCGGTTTGGTTGGACCCGACCACAACCCGACCAAGTCAGGGCCGACGTGGGACATGGCTACAGGCGTTCCGACGGTCGACGATCCAACCGTCAGTTGCCTACTGAAGCTTACGGACGTCATGCCGCCTGTTTTTTTCAAAGCACGTGACAGCCATTTGGTCGGAACGCACCTCCAGACGTGCCGACTTGGTTGGACGGTCGGCTGGTCGGATAAGCAGGAGAGCCGACCACGTCCAACCGGTATTAATAATAATTATGTCGGACCGACCACCTTATACACGTTCCGTTTTGGTCGTAGTCGGGTGGTCGGCTCCAACCAAGTTGGAACGTCTGTTACTAGTTTAAAGATTTTCAGCCCCGTTCACCTTTTTTTTGTTTTTTTTTTTATTGACAGCGCGACATATGGCGCCGAGCCACCCATAAGGTGTCTAACGACGCCCATGGACATTCGGTCGTATGCGGGGGTTGCGAATGCCATGCCGGCCTGACAGGTGCCCATTCACGCCTCTCTTGAAGGACCCGAGACTGTACTTGGGGAGAAATATATGGGCAGGGAGAGCGTTCCAGAGTTTACCGGTTCTGTAGAGGAACGATCTGCAGTATCGATTGGTACGCATCCGCGGTAAGTCCAGCGTGTAGGGATGCAATCCCTGCCCAGTGCGCGTGGTGCGAAGGTGGAAAGGGGACGGCGGGATCGCATTAAACAGCTCCTCCGAGCACTCCCCATGGAATAAGCGATAGAACACACTTAGGGAGCCGACATCCCTACGGTGTTGCAGTGGTTCTAGATCGCAGGACACTTCGGGGTCACCCACTAGTCGCACGGCTCGACGCTGGATTGAGTCCAGAGGCGCAAGCTGGTATTTGGCAGAGCCATCCCACAGGTGCGAGCAGTACTCCAAGCAGGACCTGATCTGCGATTTATACAGAAGCAGCTTTTGGTCCGGCGTGAAGTACCGTCGCACCTTATTGAGTACGCCCAGCTTTTTAGAAGCCAGCTTGGCCTTCCCCTCGATATGGCGACGAAAGTTCAGGTCGTACGACAGTTCGACTCCGAGGACCCCGAGGTGTTCAAATCAAACCCGGTCAAATGCCTTGGCAATATCAAGGCCAATTGCCAAGGATTCACCATGACCTTCAAGCGATTCCCCCCAAAGGTGAGTGACGTACGCTAGGAGATCACCAGCAGATCGTTTTGGCCGGAAGCCGTATTGCCGATCGCTGATGAGGTCATTCGTCTCTAGGTACTTCATGAGCTGTGCATTTATAATGCGCTCCATCACCTTACATAGAAGGGAGGTAATCGCTATAGGTCGGTAGTTTGACGGGTTTGAGCCGTCACCCTTTTTGGGGAATCGCTTGCACAAACGCCGATTTCCAGGCCGCCGGCACACGGCCATTGGAGTAGGAGAGACGGAATAGGCGCGTAAGCACTGGAGCCAGCTCGGGAGCACACCTTTTTAACACCAATGCAGGAATCCTATCCGGCCCACTCGCTTTCCTGACGTCTAGGGAGAGAAGCTCCGCCCGTACAGTCCGTTGTCGAAACTGCACTTCCGGCATGGAGTTCTCACACCTAGGTATGGATGGGGGAGTGGCACCCCCATCGTCCAGGTTGGAGTTCCCCGCAAAGAGATACCAGTAAGTCGGCTTTCTCCTTTGCGGAGTGGGCAAGTGAGCCTCCAGGACACTGCAGAGGTGGAAGAGAGGAGCGGCAGAAATTTGACTCGACAGATTTGGCGAGAGACCAGAACTCACGGCTCCCAGTTGGGTATTGGTTCAGTCTATCGCCGATTCTGCCGATGTGGTCAAATTTGGCCCTGGCAATAACCCTTTTGCAAGATCTGGAGAGGCGGTTGTATTCCTTCTTCAGTTCGGATACGTTTGAATCACGTCCGGCACGAGCGCGCGACCATGCACGATAAGCTGCGCATTTAGCTGCAACAGCATCAGCACAGTCGCGGCTGTACCATGGCTGGCTTTTACCACCGAGGTGGACAGAGGCGCTGGGAATAAACATTTCCATTGCCCCATAACCACCTCGGCAACGGTATTAGCACATTGCGACGGATCGTCCGAACTGAAGCAGATCTCTCTCCAAGGGTAGGATGCGATGTGTTCTCGCATCCCATCCCAATCTGCTGACGCGTAGTGCCAAATTCGACGCATTCCTCCAGTACGGAACTGAGGAGGCGGAGATGGCACCGTGGACCCCACTAAACAGTGATCAGAAGAACCCAGCGGGGCTCTCACTGCGACCTTATATCCAGTGGGGTTCGTCGTCAGCAGAAGATCCAGCAGAGAGGGTTCATGACCGTCTATATCTGGCAGCCTGGTGGGCTGGTCTACCAGTTGAGACAGGTCATGCGTCAGGGCGAAGTCGTAGGCGGCTCTCCCCGCAAAGTCAGTTCTCCTGGAGCCTAGCCATGCCTCGTGATGGGCATTGAAGTCTCCAAGGAGAACCAAATCCGCGGTGGGAAACCGCTCTTGGACTTTGTCTACCGCTCCACTCAGGTACTCGAATAACTGAGCTGTCTCCGCATTGCCAGAGTGCGACCTGTAGAGACAGGCGTACACCCGCGATACCGTCCCCAGATCCACGTGGGCCCAGAGTATTGAGAGCTCGGGGTCCTCAATGCAGCGCAGGCGACGACAGCAAATATCCGCCCTGACAAACAGGCATACCCCGGCTCGCGAGCGGAAGGCTTCTTCCAGGGTGTAGCCGGGGTAGTGCAGGTAAGAAGTGTCGGCAGGGCGAGATATTTGTGTTTCCGTCAGAAAAAGCAAGGCCGGCTTCATCGTCTCCAGGTGGTGATGGACGGCATTCAGATTTGTGTGCAAGCCCCGCACGTTGGTCGAGTCGACGCTAAATAGTGGTGTAGGGGTGTGCACCGCTGATTGAACCTTGTTCTTTCTTTGTACTGCCATGATTTTATAAGAGGGAGGAAAGAGCGTGAAGGGTGGCTGTGGTGATTCACGGGCAAAGCGTGGACCCTAGCTTCATCGCTTACTGCTCAGGTTAGTGGTGCGCCGACACGGAAGACGGAAGGGCCCCCGGTCCCCCCCGGAAGTGGCCGCCGGGACCCCTACTCCGGTCACCAATCGGCACGACGGACCACTCCGGGATTATGCGCCGGTTGACCGGGGCAGCCTCTCACGTTGGTTAGACGCGATTGGGCCCCTGTACTATCCGGCGGGCGGCCAGCGGAATAACCGTTTAACCGGGTCTCCCTGTCAACCGTGTCGATGCATCACGTCTGAACAGCGAATCCACGTCGGGATCACTGACCTACTCCTCACCACAGCCATCCCCTCCTGCTACTGGGTCCCCGGGAAGTACACCGGAACACAGCGAACTGTTGTGGCGGTGCAATTGTTCTCCCGGGGTGTGGTGGCGAACCCAGTCGATCCGAAGATCTCCCACACGCTAATTGCTGTTCATTTGGCACCACCCAGGAGGCACGTGTGACTTAAGGACCATGAGTTGTCACGGACGCGAACAACTTTACCTCCCAAAGCTCACCTGGGTCTGCAGCGACTACAGCCGCCGCTAACAAGCGGCTTACACCGCGGCTTAAATACGGCTGCGTTGTTGCCGATACCTATGTTTTCGTGGCGTTCGCCATCGAGACCCGCGATGCGTGGTCACCAGAATCAAAAGAGTTCATCGACAAGCTGGGCGATATGCTTGTCGACAAGTCTGGTGACCCACGTGCCAAGGCTCATCTTGTACGGTGAATTATCCTCGAAATTTTAAGGGCCAATGCAGCCAGTGTGCTGGGGCGACGACGGTCAAATTAGAGGAATGTTTTGAACTGTAATATTATGTTTTTTAGTTTTAGTTTATATTATTTTAGTTTTATTCATACCTTTGTGCTTAGACTGTATTTAGTAATTTATATGTACAATCGTTAAATTAGGATATATCGTATTGTATACATAACTTAAAGAACTAATGTAGTCGACATTGCTAGGAAAATAAGCAAGCTGAAGTGGCAGTGGGCTGGGCACATCTGTCGCAGACCCGACAACCGATGGGGTAGACGGGTGCTCGAATGGAGGCCACGTACAAGCAAACATAGCGTGGGACACCCCCCGGCTAGGTGGACAGATGACCTAAAAAAGTTAGCCGGGAGTGGATGGATGAAAAGAGCGGAAGACCGCGTGTGGTGGCGTGCCTTGGGAGAGGCCTATGTCCAGCAGTGGACCGATACAGGCTGATGATGATACATAACTTATAACCATCCAGAGAAATGTCAGATTGCATTTGTGAAAACCGCATCTAAATCTGTTGAACCGTTTTTGCAGAGTGGGCTACATATACCCTGTTACATTAAGAGGTAATGTCAGCCTATTAGACCTTGCTACAGTCACAAGATGCCACACCAGCTGTTACCTTTAGTTGTGCGGTTCTTTCAAATTAAACGCAACTCCTGCAGAGGTCGGCCGTGGAGTATGTCGTCCTCTCTGGAGCCGGACGGCAAGGCGCGGGACGTTGCGTTCCTGGATGCGTACGCGCTGGAGCGCTGGGAGTGCGTCCTGCACTACATGGTCGGCAGCCAGCAGACAGAGGGCATCAGCGCTGACGCTGTGAGAATACTGCTGCACGCTGGACTTATGACGAGGTTGGATAAACTTTTAATGCTTCTTAAGGGGGTGATCCATTGACCGTCTAAACCATTATCTCGCCAGCGAACCGGCGAGGTAAAGGTGTAAACCGCCAATGGATCATCTACAAACTGCGGTTTTTAAGGTACCGCGGTTTAGACCGTTGGCTCTTCGGCATTGGCGGCTGGTGACTTCAGTGACCGGTAGTGCGCTAGCTAAGTACCTACCTACTTAAATACCAATTTTCCCAACACATTCCCTATGTTATTTTAAGATCGCGACTTCCGAATTTTTTAAACGCCTGCGTTTTAGTATGAATATTCTCAAGACACTCAATAAGTTGCAAAAAACAAGAAAAAATAATCCAAACTAGTTTTTTAACTCATTTTTAGTACTTTTATGAACACATCCATAGACCACAACACTACTGCAGCTTTCAAAAATAAAACAGTAGTAATGTCCCAAAAATACTTAAAAAAATTTATAAAAATAAAAGCATTTGAAAAGTAGGAATTGAACCCGGGATCACCTGATTGTAAAGCCCTACCTTTAACCAACGCTTAGGCAAATATCGGCACCACTTAATTCACAGTATTACGTGACAGAAAGCACAAAACCTAACCATATCCCATTTTAAATATTCGCGCGCTAATGGGTATGTGAAATCACATGACAGCGCGCTGCTCTAGGTAGACGGAATCGCTCGCGATCGCGACGTGTCGCACGCGCGGCTATTCACGATATAGCGTCCTTGTTTGGCGCTAGTGCGCCGCACGCATAACTCCATTTCGGTCCATACTGTTTCTATGAAGTATCTTTTGTCTCACGCGCCAGCGGTGTTTTTCCCGATCCCCATACATTCAGTATGGAAGACCCGCGTGCGCTTTCGATTCCTCACGGGGCGCGCTAGCGATGCATGGCACGGGTTTACTCGCAAAAATGTGCCTTGTGATCTATAAAATAAGGTCGAATTCACATTTGTATTTATTTGGAGTACGATCTTTATGGTTTTAATGTAGGTATGTTGTAAGATATTATATATTTTGAGTGAAGTGAAGACTTCTCGTGGTATGGACTGCGTGGTATGGTGGCGGCTGGTCCTAAAGTGCACTCATGCACCGCACTAGCGGTGCATGAGTGCACTTTAGGACCAGCCGCCACTGCTCTTCGGTCATGTTTGAAATCCTTGCGGTGTAAAAAACTGCCGTGTAAAAAACCGCCAGTGGATCTGTCAAGCCTGCGAGGAAAAAGTTTTCTTGATTTTTTATCAATGGGGACACCAAACCCAGCAGCTCTAAAAACACTTCCTCGGCATCCTCAAATAATTTCTATAATCACTTGTTTCAGCCATGAGCTCTGCCAATAAATTGACATGAGACAAGCATTGTCTTTTATGAAGCCAGTTTTTCACCCACACTTTGTGACGTATTTTCTTTTCCTTTGGTTGTACTTGATGCCTATGCCTAAGTAGCACAGTAACTCCGACTCGCTCGCCATGACTCGACGGCGATCGAGACTCGACTGTTTTGTATGGCATTGTATCACCCCCTTTGGAAAAATAACTCATGCGGGAGGTCTGAGGTTCGAATCCGGTCGGCGTGTACCAATGAGTTTTTTCTGACGAAAAAATTTACGTGCATACCTACACCTGCTGCTTCACCGTTCGGAACCGGTGTAAAACTGTAGGTCCCTTCCCTTGCCCCTTACTAGGTGGTAGGCTCTAATTGTAGCCGACTGGGTTGGTACCACCGTACTGGATGTAAGATGGCCGCATAGCAACCTCGGTTGTGTTCTCCTCTTGTCCAGTATAGCCAACAATCCAGGGAAGTCTCCGGTATGGCACCTACCTTCTCGGAGGTGATATTGGCTAGTCAGAGCATGTGCTTTGGCCCCTCTGACTCAGTCACCCATACCGGATTACATAAAAAAAAAAATATATACCCTGCGAAGTTTCTTGCCGGTTCTTCTTTGTGCGTAGGTATAATCGAACCAGATAGAACAAATTGTGACAAGTTCGAGTGCAGTCTTACTGCTATGAAAATTCTGTCTTCACAACGCTTGTTACCGCGACATTTTAGCTGGTCAGTGCCTTCATCGCACACACTTGGCTGGCCCTATTGAGGGCAACCTGAACGCCTGACTTTTTTTTTTTGTAAGTTGTAGGTAACATTTTATGTCACCTCAAAAATAACCCACTTATCTGTGTTTTATAGGTCGCTGTGCCCAACAGTCAGTCGTTTGAAGACAGTCAGACACACAATAATATCTGTCCTAGCGAAACCACACTCAGTGAGGCGTCACGCTAGCTATGAGGCGGACAAAACGGTCCTTAGGCAATTTGTTCGCATATCTTTTGGATACACCCAGGTTTTTTTAAATCTTTATTTTGTTTAAGGCCATAGCCAGCCCAGCCCCATAGTAACTATATTGATATTTTAATGTACTTCAGCACGATTCAATGCCTGTGACTTTACAAAAAAACTTAGCATGAATTCAAACTCCTCCCCCTGAGCTTGCCCCAAAGCTTCATGTACTTTAAAAAACAGGTTGAGCCTGTCAGTTCTTAAGTCTCTCAATAGCTTCTGCCTCAGTTCTTGGTTCTGGGCACATTCCAACAGTATATGGAGTATTCTCAAATGTTTATAAACATTTGATTGTGGATATGTTCATTGCAGAGATGCAGAGGACGGATCTGCGGTGATCACGCGAGCCGGCTTCCAGTTCCTGCTGCTGAGTACAGCGCGGCAGGTGTGGCTGTTCCTGCAGCACTACCTGCACACGGCGGAGCGGCGCAGCCTCAGCGCCGCCGAGTGTCTCGCCTTCCTCTACCAGCTCAGCTTCAGCACGCTCGGCAAGGTGAGACGCGACTGCTGCTGAGTACAGCGCGGCAGGTGTGACTGTTCCTGCAGCACTACCTGCACACGGCGGAGCGGCGCAGCCTCAGCGCCGCCGAGTGTCTCGCCTTCCTCTACCAGCTCAGCTTCAGCACGCTCGGCAAGGTGAGACGCGACTGCTGCTGAGTACAGCGCGGCAGGTGTGTCTGTTCCTGCAGCACTACCTGCACACGGCGGAGCGGCGCAGCCTCAGCGCCGCCGAGTGTCTCGCCTTCCTCTACCAGCTCAGCTTCAGCACGCTCGGCAAGGTGAGACGCGACTGCTGCTGAGTACAGCGCGGCAGGTGTGGCTGTTCCTGCAGCACTACCTGCACACGGCGGAGCGACGCAGGCTCAGCGCCGCCGAGTGTCTCGCCTTCCTCTACCAGCTCAGCTTCAGCACGCTCGGCAAGGTGAGACGCGACTGCTGCTGAGTACAGCGCGGCAGGTGTGGCTGTTCCTGCAGCACTACCTGCACACGGCGGAGCGACGCAGGCTCAGCGCCGCCGAGTGTCTCGCCTTCCTCTACCAGCTCAGCTTCAGCACGCTCGGCAAGGTGAGACGCGACTGCTGCTGAGTACAGCGCGGCAGGTGTGGCTGTTCCTGCAGCACTACCTGCACACGGCGGAGCGGCGCAGCCTCAGCGCCGCCGAGTGTCTCGCCTTCCTCTACCAGCTCAGCTTCAGCACGCTCGGCAAGGTGAGACGCGACTGCTGCTGAGTACAGCGCGGCAGGTGTGACTGTTCCTGCAGCACTACCTGCACACGGCGGAGCGGCGCAGCCTCAGCGCCGCCGAGTCTCTCGCCTTCCTCTACCAGCTCAGCTTCAGCACGCTCGGCAAGGTGAGACGCGACTGCTGCTGAGTACAGCGCGGCAGGTGTGACTGTTCCTGCAGCACTACCTGCACACGGCGGAGCGGCGCAGCCTCAGCGCCGCCGAGTGTCTCGCCTTCCTCTACCAGCTCAGCTTCAGCACGCTCGGCAAGGTGAGACGCGACTGCTGCTGAGTACAGCGCGGCAGGTGTGACTGTTCCTGCAGCACTACCTGCACACGGCGGAGCGGCGCAGCCTCAGCGCCGCCGAGTGTCTCGCCTTCCTCTACCAGCTCAGCTTCAGCACGCTCGGCAAGGTGAGACGCGACTGCTGCTGAGTACAGCGCGGCAGGTGTGGCTGTTCCTGCAGCACTACCTGCACACGGCGGAGCGGCGCAGCCTCAGCGCCGCCGAGTGTCTCGCCTTCCTCTACCAGCTCAGCTTCAGCACGCTCGGCAAGGTGAGACGCGACTGCTGCTGAGTACAGCGCGGCAGGTGTGACTGTTCCTGCAGCACTACCTGCACACGGCGGAGCGGCGCAGCCTCAGCGCCGCCGAGTGTCTCGCCTTCCTCTACCAGCTCAGCTTCAGCACGCTCGGCAAGGTGAGACGCGACTGCTGCTGAGTACAGCGCGGCAGGTGTGACTGTTCCTGCAGCACTACCTGCACACGGCGGAGCGGCGCAGCCTCAGCGCCGCCGAGTGTCTCGCCTTCCTCTACCAGCTCAGCTTCAGCACGCTCGGCAAGGTGAGACGCGACTGCTGCTGAGTACAGCGCGGCAGGTGTGGCTGTTCCTGCAGCACTACCTACACACGGCGGAGCGGCGCAGCCTCAGCGCCGCCGAGTGTCTCGCCTTCCTCTACCAGCTCAGCTTCAGCACGCTCGGCAAGGTGAGACGCGACTGCTGCTGAGTACAGCGCGGCAGGTGTGGCTGTTCCTGCAGCACTACCTGCACACGGCGGAGCGACGCAGCCTCAGCGCCGCCGAGTGTCTCGCCTTCCTCTACCAGCTCAGCTTCAGCACGCTCGGCAAGGTGAGACGCGACTGCTGCTGAGTACAGCGCGGCAGGTGTGGCTGTTCCTGCAGCACTACCTGCACACGGCGGAGCGACGCAGCCTCAGCGCCGCCGAGTGTCTCGCCTTCCTCTACCAGCTCAGCTTCAGCACGCTCGGCAAGGTGAGACGCGACTGCTGCTGAGTACAGCGCGGCAGGTGTGGCTGTTCCTGCAGCACTACCTGCACACGGCGGAGCGACGCAGCCTCAGCGCCGCCGAGTGTCTCGCCTTCCTCTACCAGCTCAGCTTCAGCACGCTCGGCAAGGTGAGACGCGACTGCTGCTGAGTACAGCGCGGCAGGTGTGGCTGTTCCTGCAGCACTACCTGCACACGGCGGAGCGACGCAGCCTCAGCGCCGCCGAGTGTCTCGCCTTCCTCTACCAGCTCAGCTTCAGCACGCTCAGCAAGGTGAGACGCGACTGCTGCTGAGTACAGCGCGGCAGGTGTGGCTGTTCCTGCAGCACTACCTGCACACGGCGGAGCGACGCAGCCTCAGCGCCGCCGAGTGTCTCGCCTTCCTCTACCAGCTCAGCTTCAGCACGCTCGGCAAGGTGAGACGCGACTGCTGCTGAGTACAGCGCGGCAGGTGTGGCTGTTCCTGCAACACTACCTGCACACGGCGGAGCGGCGCAGCCTCAGCGCCGCCGAGTGTCTCGCCTTCCTCTACCAGCTCAGCTTCAGCACGCTCGGCAAGGTGAGACGCGACTGCTGCTGAGTACAGCGCGGCAGGTGTGGCTGTTCCTGCAACACTACCTGCACACGGCGGAGCGGCGCAGCCTCAGCGCCGCCGAGTGTCTCGCCTTCCTCTACCAGCTCAGCTTCAGCACGCTCGGCAAGGTGAGACGCGACTGCTGCTGAGTACAGCGCGGCAGGTGTGGCTGTTCCTGCAGCACTACCTGCACACGGCGGAGCGACGCAGCCTCAGCGCCGCCGAGTGTCTTGCCTTCCTCTACCAGCTCAGCTTCAGCACGCTCGGCAAGGTGAGACGCGACTGCTGCTGAGTACAGCGCGGCAGGTGTGGCTGTTCCTGCAGCACTACCTGCACACGGCGGAGCGGCGCAGCCTCAGCGCCGCCGAGTGTCTCAACTTCCTCTACCAGCTCAGCTTCAGCACGCTCGGCAAGGTGAGACGCGACTGGCGGCGTGAAGACGAGACTTGCGGAGCTCCGGGTTGAATGCCAATATGTTGTGAAGAACTTAACTCCCAAATATTGAATATGCTTCTTGTTCTTAATTAAATAAATTCTTCTTAATTAAATATTTAATTGGCTTCCATGCCATTTTGGCTGCACGAAAATTCGCGATTTTTGGTGCGCAAATAAACTCAAATATTTCGTAAAGTTATGAAGACAGAGAACCTTAATGCGTGCTTGACAACTAATGAAGTTCTCCACAAAATGGTATGCAACAAGCGAGAATTCACTTATTTAGAAGCTCAGATGGATTTTTTAACTCCATTAAAAACAAAACATGCCGAAATTGTTTTTCCTAATTTTTCTAACCTACATTGCCAAATTGCCCTTTGTGATATATATCGATGATATCGATGTGTAGGTCATGAATTTAACTATTCAAATAATCGCGGCGGAACATACTAGCTCACAACTAGAAACCAGTTTACCATCATACCAGAGATTACGTAGGTATAAAAAAAAATTTGAGCCGTCAATTGTTTGGGACCGTCAAATATTTTGAAAGTGTGTTTTATAAGAAAGACAAACGTTTTTATCCATACAGCCCAGCATTCTCATTCGTTCTAATATAAGATATTCATAGAAATCCCAATTTGTGACTGATTTGACTTGACTATGTTTTTTGGGCCGGCCCTTCAGGAAGCTAAGAGATTAAAGTATATTTTGTTTTGTTGATAGGCAATCACTGCAATAGTGTGAAACCCCCTCCAAAGCTTTTTGTCCATTCTAATTCAATATCATAAAATGCAATAAACAAATTGTCGTTTTTCACATGACCTCTTTGACTTACATTTCAGGACTACAGCACCGAAGGGATGAACAACAATATGCTGGTTTTTCTACAGCACTTGCGAGAGTTTGGATTAGTCTATCAGAGAAAGGTAAATGTTGTTTGCTCTTTGTGAATGTCTAGTAAGTCAACTGGGGTAACTGGACTATCAGACCAAATAAATAGGCGACACTTCTTTTTAAATAGTTGGTTTTTTTTTATAGTACCTGACAAGTTTGGCTACATTACCTAGGTGAACCTACTTGGTGAACTAGGTGCCATGTCAGTGCTTCCCTTCGGTCGTACCGGCTACACTGAACTGGAACGAACTATTTACATAGCCGTTTCATCCGAACTTTCATTCCAATCTTTCTTACATGGTAACAAAGGTGGTACCAACTCCGCCCGGGTTGATACCACGGCACTTTTTTTCTATGGCCCTGTTTTTGTTTACTGTTAGATTCCGTGGTGCCAATGCACTAGAACGATAAAAAAGGTATGGACCCGAACCCTATCCTCGCCAGCATAACACGATATAAGTAAAAGCATACTTGTTTAATTGGACGGTCGCGCGCTGGCCCGTCAGTCTGTCATCGGCTGCGTTCGCAAAAACCTGTTTAAAATGCCCGCATGCTCTGTGTTTACGTGTAAAAACACTACAGCCAAGTTTAGTGTGCACAATAGTGGAATATCTTATCATCGGTAAGTACACTCCGCTCCCCGCAACTCCTCGACGCTAGTTCTCATACAAGCATTTGACAGTCCGGCGTCCATGCCTTTTTTATCGTTCTAGCCAATGCATTTGGTTAATGATATGTTTTATGTATCGACAACTTGTGTATTCTATTTGGCAGCGCAAGGCGGGTAGGTTCTATCCGACGCGGCTGGCGCTAAACATCACTTGCGTGTCGCAAGGCGCGTCGTCGGTTGCGCCGATTGTCGGCTCGGCCGTCACGGCTTCCGCGCGATCCGGTTATATAGTGGTGGAGACCAACTACAGGGTGTACGCATACACGGATAGCAACCTGCAGGTCGCACTCCTGGGACTGTTCACTGATCTTATGTACAGGTTGGTTCAATATTGTTGTAGTCTTTCTGTAAAAAATATAGCTTGAATGACAGCTGTCAAACTCGAATAATGCCAATTAAAAATATGTTTATATTTCTTCTGTTTGCCGTCTGTCTTGTCTGTCTGTCCATCCGTCTGTCCGAGGGCTGTATCTCTAGAACTGTTCAATACTGAATACGGTTCAACTATATATACCTATTACGATAGGTAGCCCGTTGAAATTTTCACAGAATATGTGTTATTATGGCCGATATAACAACAAATAATAAAAATATGAAAAAGTAAAAAATTCACGGGGGTCCCCATACAAGAAACTAAAAAGTGTGAAGTACGGTCTACCGAAAACAGTATGAAGCGTTTTAACTAATATGAAGCATTTCATAAAACACCCCATAGATGGCGTGAGTGGCGCAATGACCATGGCATAGCGATACGGAACCCTTGGTGTGCGAGTTCGACAAGCACTTGGCCGGTTTTTTTATTTGAAAAATCTTCTTTTTTATGTTGACAACGAAGCGAACGAGCATTCCACAATTTGGTAATTATTATGGTAACTAAACTTGACACACACTTTGGAAGATATAATTTTGATCAAACTACATTTTACGGACTACAGTAAGTTGAAATGAATGAATGAAATGGAAATATTCTTTATTGAACAAAATGATAAAAGGCGGACTTAAAGCCTGGAGGCATTCTCTACCAGTCATGCCCTGGGATTGTGAGTAAGGTAGATGGGTTGTGCGAAAAATTAAGAAAATAGACAGAGGTTCTATAAGATTGCTACGCATGAGTATGTTGGGCGCCAACATTTGACAAATGTCTAACTCTAGTCAAACTGCAGGTTCCCCAACGTGGTGGTGGGAGTTCTAACGCGGGAATCCATCCGGCAGGCATTGCGAGGCGGCATCACGGCCGAGCAGATCATACACTACCTGCAGCAGCACTCACATCCGCAGGTACTTGCGGGCACCGACGTATATAGGGGATATCCCCCTCGACAGTTTACACTAAATATAATTAAAGTTTCAAACTCCATCTGTTGTTGTTGTTGTTGTTTGGTTTGGGGTTGGCTCTAAGCCTGCAAACTAATCCCGCTTGGTTGGGGACCTTCGTGCAAAACCCCGCAGTCTCCAGATACCCCAGCCAGCCTATGTCTTCCATGAAAGCCACAAGTCGACCGGGGCGTCTGCAGGCCGCTTATCCCTTAGTCGCCTTTTACGACATGCACGGGGAGAGATGCAGTGGGACTATTCTTATTAAGTACCGACCCCACACAGTACAATTTCAAACTCCATCTTATACTATATAAAATAAATTTGTTAAACCTACCTGCCAGACAATTATAGAACTTTCGGTATCGGTTGTTCTGTATTTAGGCCCGAAATACAAAACGATTCAACAGGGACACTAGAATCTTATTGAGTTGAGCCGATCCCTATTTCGCCAGAACACCCCCCATGTGGAACCTATAAATAAATATGTTCCTTCATCGGGTGAATGTTCAATACCTGCTACAGTGAAGGGATTTAATCAGTATCGAATCTAAGCCAATTCGCTAAAGAAACGTTGGCAAATTTCAGAAAACCATATCACCATCTGCATACATTTAGAAGTTAGAAATTATAAGAAATTTGTAAATTTTAATTTTTTTTTTTCGAATTCTTTCATCTTTTTATTGCGAATCGAGTTAGTTTACCCCTTCACTGCCACTAGTATTTTTAAATTGAACTTTTATATTCAGGACCTTACTAAAAAACATTACTATTTACATTTTTTGTCAGTATCAATGTTATTTATTGAAAAAATGACAAAAAAGCGCCATCTACACACTGAAAAGTATGAACACGACGAATTTGAGCTACATATAAACTCATACAAGTACAAGCCAGCCAACAATTGTATGTATTGTATTGCATGAGCAGTCCTTCTGTTCCGCAGATGTTGAAAACTGAAGGCAGCCGGCCCGGGTCGCTGCTGCCTCCCACCGTGGTCGACCAGATCAAGCTGTGGGAGAACGAGAGGAACAGATTCACGTACACCGAGGGAGTTGTTTACAACCAGTTTCTGTCACAGGTTATAGATTCCACTCCATTTTGAATGTCGCAATGACAAGCAAGGTTTTTTTAAGGCTCCGTAGCCACGGACGCTGGCTGGGACCCTTATAAAATAATTTAAAATGTCATTTAACTAATTTTAAAATTAGCGGTAAGTGGAGATTAAACGTGTACTTTGGCGCAAGTGGCCCTAAATGTGTAATCAAAGTGGACAGCAGCGCGGCGCCGCTCGAGACTTTTTTTTTAAATGGAAACTGACACGGTTGTCTACATCACCTACAACATCCGTGATGTCAGCCCATAACACCGGGTGGACTTGGTGCCACGTCAGTGCTTCCCTTCGGTCGTGCCGGCTACACTGAACTGGACGGAAAACACGAACTATTTACATAGCCGTTTCGACCAACGACGTTTCGCTCAGTGCGGTGGTATCAACCCGGCCGGGATAAACCCTACCACCTAATAAAGGTAAGAAGGGAAGGGACCTACAGTTTTACGTGGAATCCGAACCATAGACATAATGCGACTAACTTCATTGTGCGTTCTTACAGGCCGATTTCGCAGTCCTGCGCGACTACGCACAGAAGCAAGGCTTACTGACATGGCAGAACGAGCGCACACGCACTATGGTCGTTACGAAGAGCGGTCACGACGACGTCAAGAAATTTTGGAAGAGATACTCTAAAGGAAATTAACTGAAGAACAATATTGAATTGATACAATATTTAATGATTTTGTTGATGATTCACCAAGCGTGTTGTGGTCTAAGGCGTAGTCTTTCTGTGGGTTTGAAAGACTCAATGCACGGCAGGTGCAACTTGTAAATGCAGGTCCAAACTTCACGTGAATTTACCCAGGGGTATGAAGTTATCCCCTCCGCCTGTTGTTTCTTGGCGAACGGGGCGATGCGGAGTGATTTGCGGGGCAGTGTGTCTCACCGCAACCATGATATTGAAGAGTAATGGCCAAGTGAACTTTTTTTAAGTTGTGAAATGAACTGAAGACTGACGGAATAGTTATTTAGACAGAAAAAAATGTTTTATGTCGAGAGATGCTGGAAGAGAGATACAATAATATGAAGAACGTAGGGTTGAAAACAGCACAAGCTTCTGGTTGCGTGCAATTGGCAAGTTCAATTTTAAAGTACAACCTCCAGTTTAAATAAAAATTGTATAGATTTCAACACCACTGATGAATAAATCAGTCACTAAAAAAAATTCGCTAGTTAGGCGAGCTACTACCGATGGGTTGGTTTGGTTTCGTGAATTCGATTAATGTTCCCCATGTGCTTTTCGTGTTCGAAAAATTATTATATTTTTGGACCGAAATGTATGTTAAGCCTGAATCTGTCCTTGAAAGTTTATTTGGTGAAAATCGGCCTAGTACTTTTGACGCTATCGAAAGTTGTACTGAGCGCGAGAACACACTTGGGGAGATTGTGGTAACGTCATCGGTGGTGGGGTCGAGTGCATGGTTTTGTGTAGTCGCCGGATGGGTCTTTAAGGCATGGTAGCGTTCACGGTTGTAAGTTTTATACATAGATTATTGATAGGTCTCCGCGCGCTCCGACTAGATACCGCCCGTGTACGTGTAAAATGCGGCAACAAATACTACGCCGAAGTCGGCGTACTCGAGTCAGTCTCAATAGGAAAGACTATGGGATCACGCATTCACGGAGCTGTTGTTTTAAGGTAGCGCGGTATCTAGTCGGAGCGCGTGGAGACCAATTTATAATCTAAGGTTTTATAGTTTGGCAGCACGAAGAACTTTCTGGAATGCCCCCCCCCCCCCCCCCCCCCCTTTTCGAAGCGTAAGACGTTCATCGAATTCACGTCAAAACTGATCCGACAGAACATCTCACATGGTAATTTTTTTATGGTCGATTTGAACACGGCAATTTGTGGCGGTGAAAATGCAGAAGTGAGCCTCATACCTGCCAAATATCTAGATTTGCCATATTGTCTTACAAATACTAGTTTATATTGTATTTTTTTAAATGTGAGAAATAAAATAAAATCAATATTTGTATTAAAATTTGTTTTATTTTATAAGGCCTAGGAAACAAAGTTTTATTGCTATTTTTATACTGACACCAGAAATAAGTTAATAAATGATTAGCCATCTAGGACATAAAATTGTTTATTACCGACACAACATATTATTTTCTGAGTCTCACGACAATACCGAGTGAAAAATCACACTATCTATGGTAATGTATTAGATTGTTGTTCGTTCATTTTATACATCGCCTTCAAGGTGACAAAGGTGCTTAGTAACAAAAACAAAAAGCTGAGAAAAATGAAGTCAAAGTTTATGGTTTACCTACAATTTCGTGTACATAACACCTTCACCACCTTGAATAACTCCTATTTCCGTCGTGATTTCGGATTTTCTGTCAGTGCCACTTGAATAATAGGCACATAATACCTTCATCTACTGTAAAAAATGCATTTCTAAAAAACTTTTACATAGTACCTTCGTCCACTCACGTCTTCTCTAATGTATCTGGGGAAGGACCCGCCATTGAAGAACCACATTTCATCAATATGCAGTTTGTTTTTTTTTTTTGTGAATTATTCATATTTTGATATATTTTAGGGAAAAAAAATTACGACAAGTAATAGCAATTAATTTTAATACATAAAACAATATTTATTAGAATCTAGTTATCAGTCGTGGTGTTGTCAAGCGGACGGGATCTTGACGGGAGCGAGGGCCTGGTATAGCTTGGTGACCGCCGAGTGGACCATGCGCTCCAACACTTGATCCTCCTCACACTTCACCTCCTGTTGACACATTACAATGCTCTTTATTTTTAGGTCATTTAACATTTTCTTATTATTTGGGTGAATCAACTTTTTCTTGTATTACAAATAAAAAAAAGCAAATTACAATTTATTACTTAGTTGAAAATAAATAAGTATGAAATACTTAGGTTATAGGCAGTTGAAAAAAAAGTAGAGAACTATTTAAAATAAAAAAAATTACCAATTTTTCAGGGGTGACGCAGGGGGACAATTTTGTCCCCGTTTTAGAAATGGAAAAAAGGGGTTGCCCTCAGGGTAGGGTAAGCAATATTAAAAAAAAAAATACTCAAAATTTTTTGTGCAGCTTCTTTCTTATTAATCAATTACTTATCTGAGGTTGCTGTATCTATTAAAATAAGGTGAATTTATCAAGATAATATCCTGTTTTCAGACAAATACCGAAAACAAGAAAAAGTTGATCCACCCATTTGGTAATCGGGTGGGTGCATTGGGCGCCAATGTCACTGCTTACTACAAAAGCATATTTTGCCATTACATAATTTTCCAAAATGAATGAATAATAAGTAAAGTAAGACATATCAGAGCTTTCATTGTTTTATTCTAAGTATGACAGTTTTGTAGATAATGTGTATGGCGAGTGTAGTTACCAGGCTGAGCAGGTCTATGTTGGCCTTATTCCCGTCTACGGTCACGTGAAGCTTCTCCCCCTTGAACATCTTGGGCACGGAGTCCTCTCCAAACATCTCTTGCAGCATCTCGATCACGCATTCCTGAACACATTATAACAATAAAATTTTAGAGCTCATTTACATGCTAATTAGGTAACACTGTTCTATTTTTCTCTATGTTGCACTGTGGTAATAGGGAAAAGGATAAAATGGGATATAAAAACAAATATTATATAAAATTTACCAGCAATGAAAATTTGATAGTATAAAATATAATTCATTTATCATTACTTCATGAGTTATGCATGACCAAATAATAGGTGCCATGTAAGTGCCTTCCTTTGGTCGCGCTGACTACACTGGACGGAGAACATGAGCTATTTTCATAGCTGTTTCGACTGACCTTCATTAAAGGCGCGAGTATAAATCCAGATGGCTTAAATCCTTCCCTGCTACCTAGTATGTTAAGGGAAGGGATGGACAATTAAATTATTATTTTTTTGCTTTCAAATAATTTCAGGCAACTTTGTATTATAAGGATGATGGCTCACTTTGAAGTGCATGCGATCAAGTTTGGGCGCAAGGGGCAGGTTCTTGGGTGCGGGCAGCATGCTCGCGTTCACCACCGCCGCCACTATAGCGTCTGCGTACATGTCGGTCACGGGTTGCGCTTGCCACTGCAATAAAACCACCCAATTTACACAATTTGATTATATCTATAACATTATAGGACCTAAATGGAAGGTTTTGACTGTAACAAAACTGCACATTTGGGCAATATAACTTACGTTTAAAGATTACAGGACCCAAATATAAACCCCATAGAACCCCTTATGTATTTCGATGTTTTTTTTTTATTTTTATGTAATCCGGTATGGATGACCGAGTTGGAGGGGCCGAAGCGCATGCTCCGACCAGCCAATATCACCTCCGAGAAGGTAGGTGCCATACCGGAGACTTCCCTGGATTGCTGATGTAGTAAGGATAGTGGCTACAGCTGATGAGACTTCTGCAATAATCAGGAGTTTGGGGGACAACCATTTGTAAAGGTCACTGTGAACATTTATTCAAATTTTGTGAACAGTGTAGATTGATCTACGTGATCAAAGACAACACACTCGCCGGTAGACAATTCCATACCCTAGCAGCAGTGCGACAGAGGAACGATTTTGAGAAACGATGTGTCCTCAAGAGCCCAATGTCAACAACAGTCCGTGTATATAACATTAAATGTCAAGGTGATACCGCACTACGCGGCACGGCACTACTGCGGAGCAGCATAGAGAGACGCGTTAAAATAACCTTTGTATGAAATAGTATGAAGTAAACCTCAATATGTCGTGCGGCGAGAACTTCTTATGGACAATTTTGTGTCGAGTTGTGCTGCGCCGCTCCGCTAACGTATGGCGGTCTCACATTAAAATTAAAAATATATCAGTAGAATATAAGTTCCAAAGTCGTTAATTTGAAATTCAGAATCACTCCTTTTTTTTTAATCTTCATTTTGTTTAAGGCTTTAGCCATTTTTGGCTATGATAACTATATTAATACTTTAATCTAAATACTTTAGCATGAATCAATCCATCCACTCCACTTCAATCACTCCTTAAGATGTCATTACTGAAGCATCCTCTATGGTGGATACACTCTAATCGTCAAAAAACTTGACCAGAAATTCAGATGACAAGCAAGAATAAATTGATAATCAAGAATTTCAAACCTCAATAGTGATAATCTTGTTGTCCCTGGTGAGATCGATGCAGTTGTAGAGGCGCCACTTGTTCTCGGTGAGGAAGTCGATGGTGCCGGCGAGCTGCATCAGCACGTGCCTCAGCAGCGGCACGGAGCCCGCGTAGTGGATCGACTGCCGCTGCGTCACCTCCGACTGAGTCAGCTCCGTGTACTCTGCCGGTACAGAGAACACTTTCAACGATGGTTCTTAAAGTTAAGTTCAACCACGAAAAGATGGTTGGAATAGCTAAATTAGTGAGTTCTGAAGTACAAATGACTCCGTATATAGAGAAATGAGCATTACGACTGAGAATGAGCAAACGATAAACTTACTGTTGAGATCGTCCGGCGACAGTATGTGATAGTTGAAGTTCCTTTTGACCAGAACACCGTGGATTTGCTGACCGGTCTGCGGTGGCTTCATCGCCAGAGATCCTATCACCTGCGGCATACAATTATATTATAATACTATAATAAAACTAAATATGATAGCATCTGATGGTCGGATCTGGGTAAAGTTCTACACAGAATTACTCTCAATGGTTTAGGAGCAACATACAGATTCTACATTGATAGGAAGAGCGGAAACCCTCCTTGGTGGAAAATTATTTGGAGACTACTGGTTTATAAAACCCTGTAACAGACGAGCAGACTGACAGAGAACAGAGTCACAACACTCTCCCTTTGTCGTTGAACTTGGAAGTATGAAATAACTTCACTGCGATTTGAGTTTTTATTCAGTGTATACATACCTTATCTGTAGACTGGATGGATTCAATGAGAAGTATATTTGTAACCCTAAACAGAATGTTCAAGTTCTTCGTACCTTGGCAGTCTTGTCTCCGCGGAAGGTGAGCAACACTTGTTGCGTGTTGCGCGGAGTGTGCAGCGTGAGAGCGTTGCGATGCTCGCGCTGCAACGCCGCGCGCAACCTCATCATCTCGTTTTGCTCTCCGTGGACCAGAACCTGTAGAAAAAGAAAAGTGAAATTTTGGACCTTCAAAAATATTGCCGTTTCTCAAAATCTATGACTTTTTGAACAAAATGAATAATTTTGTGCACCACTACACATATAGGTGTACTTATATTTTAAATGTTTTTAAACAACTGTTAATAGGAAAAACGTCGGCGACAAAACTTCAGTTTTTTATCAACTTCTAAATGAAATATTATTTAACGAAAACTTAGTAATTATAGCTTTGTTATATATTTTTTAAATATCCATAACAATAATAATAGAATGACATACATAATACTGGATTTGTTAAAAACAATTTTTTTGTTTGTTCACATTTTCAGATAGGGACTAACAGTACCCGAAAATGTGAACAAAAACCCTGTACTTTTCACCTTACTATATTTATCTATGGCCTGTCTGTGGGCAAAATTCTGCGTGTTTTGGCATCATTACTGGAACGCGGCGACCGAGCCCCGCTGCCGCCCCTCATGCTACTCGGTGACTTCAACACTCATTTCATGAAAATGCCCCACAATCGATTCACGCAATTTTTTGCTGACGCCCGGGCTGCGACTCTTCCAATGGAAGTCCCTACAACGCGAGATTTGGCTACCATGGATGGCATTAATTTTCTCTAACATTGACGTCTAACATTGGTGTCACGGACACAGCTTTTAGCCATCACAAACAGCTCAATATTATAGGCTGGCAGCTGGCTTAGATATAATAGGTTCAAATGAAAACAAAGATATCTCTCGATGTGCTCATAATATGCTGGTCACCACCTGTAGTCACCTGCTAATCAAACCAACTGACTCGAACTTGACCAATTTTTTTTATGAAACCCCAAATGGGTGGCTGTTCTGAGGGACCAGACTGTCAAGGTGAATTTGAAACCACGTTCAGTGAGACACCATACCAGCAGATCTAAGGACTATAGAAGCGCTATGATCTAGCTTGTTAATACAACGTTTGATTGAAGACTCCCAGGTTGAAAGCATCGGGAAACACACTCGCCAGTAGACAATTCCACACTCTAGCGGTGTGACAGAGGAACGATTTTGAGAAACAATCTGTCCTCAAAAGCCCAATGTCAACAACAAAAAGGCCTTCAGTTTCTCTGCGACGAGTATTGCGAGGATATGTAGGTTGGATGGCAAGGAATAAGGAGCTTGGCCACCCAACACGCCCACTACTGAAATTGTTTTGCTTGAAACGTTGCCATTTATTAGGGTTCCGTATCCTAATAAATGGTAACGTGTAACAAAAGCACTCACCACATGCGGTGGCTTCAGAATGTTGATGAACTCCGATGTCTGCTGGTAGTCGGTGTGAGCCGAGAAGCTGATGTAGTCGACGGACATCTTCAGCGGCAACTTCTGTCCCGACATGGACGTGATCTCCTCGGGCTCCGAGAGGACCGTCTTGGCAAGCGTTCCCTCCACGCAGTAACCTGACAAACAAAATCTGATTTTAAATATTTCGTTCGAAGAAGCTGTTTTTGTTTTTTAAAATGTGAAATTTTATTATTGGCTTGAAAATTTGTATTTGTTGATTTGTAAAATGTCTGTAGTATATAGCTGTTAAGTTTCCTTAATAAATAAATAAAATTAAAATAAAATAAAAGAAAATGTTGAATGGAACCTAACATGTTTAACATGGACCGAGACAAATGCGATTTTAGCCCATTACATCTACAAGAATGTCCATGGGGATCGTTAGACACCTTATGGGTAGAACGGAGATACAGGTCGCGCTTTCTGTAAAAAAAAAATCAAAAATTACCTTGTCATGCCGGTACTTCCTGAGACTGAACTAGACGGAAAATACATACCTCCACAATGACCATTCACAATTCACGATGACTTCAACCGCTAGACAAGCCAGTGTTCCTTCTATCTATAGTATAGGTCGTTCGTTCTAACCTGAGGCGTACAAATACATTCACGCATGACAGAGAGCATAAAATTCTGCGAGTGTAGTAGTGCTCAGGCCATGTATAGGTGCATGTCAAGCATTTGTATAAGAGAAATGCTTTTTTTTTTTAATTTTTAATATTAATATTAATATCCATGGTAGACTAAAAGTATTTAGAAATGCATTTGTGTGCGTACGCCCGTTCACCTCAGGTTAGGCCGTCCATGCTATAGTTATTGCAGAATAGGATGTCTGTTGGCTCTACCTATTCTAGGTTTCATAGGGAGTGAGTGGTAGATAAATAACTCGTTTTAGTTAAAAACCCAACTTCAACCCCTGAAGTACCTCCCGTACTTCAGGGGTTGAAGTTGGGTTTTTAACTAAAACGAGTTATTTATCTACCACTCACTCCCTATGAAACCTAGAATAGGTAGAGCCAACATAAAAGAATCAGCGGTTGGCGTGGTATAGAATTATTCGCCAATTTGTTATGCACATGCTTATGCAAGTTTAAGAGTTTGATGATTTTCTCATGGATCCTATCATCAGAACTTGACCAAATTTATATAGGACATAGCCGTTTCGACCGACGTTTCATTCAGTGCAGTGGTACCAACCCGTCCGGGATAAACCCTAACACCTAGTAAGGTATGAAGGGAAGGGACCTACAGTTTACCACGGTCAGCCTCCAACGGTCGAGCGGTCACCCATCCAAGTACTGACCGCGCTCAGCGTTGCTTAACAACAGTCGACCGACCGTACCACTGAGCTACCGAGGCTGCCCTACCCTTCTTAATAAAAAAAGAATCCTCGAAATCGGTCCACGTGGTAAAGTTGAATTTATTTGTAGCAAAGTATTTTCTATCTATCTACCCTATCAATTCTCACCAGCGATAATGACTCCGTTCTTGGTGTCGGTGCACCAGGACTCGAACAGCTCTCGCGATAGTCCCGACTGCATCATGCCGGGCGACGCCATGATCACGCACGGACCAATGTCCTCGAAGTGGTCTATGCCCTGGAATTATGAAGAGTGGTTCTGTTATGGGCTGCGTACATGTTGGCCCAGCGCATTTGCCAATGTTGCAATTTGCCTATCTCACTTCAGAAAGTGCGCTTCTCACGCCAACATTGACCTGCTTAGGCCAATGTGTCTTAATGTGTGTAAAGTTGCGTGTTCTTTACGGCGGAGTAATCTGTATCTGATCTGGATCTGAAACAAATATTTTATAAACTATATTTTCCGCTTGTGACATTTTTGGGTGTGGTCGATTTTTTAACTGTGCACCACTTCAAATAATCTCAGAATAAAATTCAGAATATCAAAAAGTATATGGAGATCATAAAACGTTTTTTTACAATTAGATTTTTTGTTTTAATTACATTGTTTATTTGAACTCCAGTATCACCGCTTCAAATTTTAGTAGTCATTACTGAATCAACCTGTAGACATTTAATGCTAAATATCTTTCGTAGATAATTATCATACATCTCTACTACATCATATCACGTAAGTCAATTTATGTGGTGTGGTCTTATTTTTACAGCTAGGTACCAATTTGGTGCAATTGGTTTTCGATTCATTCGAGATTCGAATTTGTTTCGTTACTTTCGAATTTGCATTTATCTTAAATTATAAAACAAATACATACTGAAGCTTGCCAACTGAAAATATGTGATAATATAACATACAATTACATAATACCTACTTATATGTAATGTATTTTGTTTTTATGTATAATGTATTGTATAATAATCTGTTGCTATCCACTATCAAGTTGTTGATCTTTTAACATTGTAAATTCAGCTGAGGTTGATTCACAATCAAGGTCAATAAGATAAATAAAGATAATTTGTTTTATAGCTGTCTACAACATTTTCAACGGTGCTGTCTCTTTCAAACATAAGAACACTTCATATGAACAAAGTTGCTTTGTGCAAGCAACAGAACAAAGCCCCGTATGAGTCAAATATGAAGACAGATATAGTGTAAAAAGTTAACAACATTAAATAGGTATTGATAAACAAATCACAAGCTATCTAATCGCAAGTGAGTAATTGCAAACAGGTGCTAAGATTGGGTGAAGTTCAGGGACCATTTGTGTGTTAGTCGGCAATAAACGCTTCATGAGATAGGTAAGTTCACAGATATTGTCAAAAATTATATTTCTCATATGTGTGATGAATCACAACCTACCTCAATGAAAATAGCTAGCAATAGGACGTATGAAGGCTGGCTGGTAAAATGTTTTAGGGCGTAGGAGTTAGTTTAGCGCCTGGGTAGGGAGTATAGCAAAGAGACCGCGTTGCGTATAAATCGTAGCGGGTGGCATGTAGTCAGGCGCAGATAATACAACTTGCATACATTTTGAACAGGAATAGCTAGCAACACCGTATAAGCGACAGATGATGATAGATAAGTATTATACGTCGGCATGCAGTAAGATATAGGACGAATTGACTGTATTACATCTACTTTTGTGAATTCGTAGCATTTTTCAGAGATTAGTTACTGAAGGTTTTAGGGAAATATGGAACGCATTTTTAAGGAAAATTGCTTCAGGCATTGTGATTGGTCGACCAATGGGAGACGCGGAAATGATGTTAGGGATGATTTCCGATTGGTCATGGGGGTAAGAGTGGGAGTAAGAAAGCGAGGCTATTTAAGGGCGTGTAACACGGTAGGAGCACCTTTTCTGCAGCTGCGAGCCTCGAGGGAACAACGTGCCTGAGCCCCGGTCATCTCTAAGTCGCATCGAGCGCCATTGTTTTTCGGCATCAACGCTTCGGTGAGTCTCGGACGCCGCGCGATATTTTTGGAGTTTTCTAGTTGCAATTCGACCAGTTCTATTAAATTGCATTGTCCTGAAGTCTTCTTTTGGTGGCTGGGCTAGTTTTGGAAACAATACTGGCTTTTCAGAAATTATTTGCTAGTATTAGGGATGTGAAATATTTTTATATGGACCATCACTGGAGCACTGTGTGGGATGCTAGCTATGCTGAAATATGCATACATGCATACTATTACAGGGCTCTTTCCCTTTTGGAGCACTGGGTGAGGGAGCGGGTACGCTGAAATATGCATGCACGCCCACTCACGCAGAGTTCTTTCATGGAATGTTGTGAGGGAAGCGGGTACGCTGAAATATGCATGCACGCACGATCTCACAGGGTTCTTCCTTGGAACGTTGTATGTGGGTTGCGGGTACGCTGAAATATGCATGCGCGCGCACTCATGCGAGGTTCTTTTCCTTTCGATGGAATGTTGGGTGGCAACGCTAGCTATGCTGAATAAGCATACACGCTTGTTTGCACAAGATTCAGTTCATTCTCTATGATATCACGAGAAAATGCCTCGTGGTAAGAAGACGTAACATAAGGTCGAAGAGCAACTGGAATTCTGGCTAAATTATCAAATTATAACGTGGGTAGTTAGGTTCTTCAAACACTAAATTCATATTGGTAGGTTAGCCATGTAGCTGTGTGAATTAATTCTCCTTAATCTTGCAAGGGAGAGAGGGTTCGCTTCGTGGGAACGAGTAGTATCATAGCGTGTAGTAGTTAGTGAGGTAGGTACTAGGAAGACCAGGTAAATACCCCACAGTGGTTACCCTTAGTCCTGCTAGGGGAAGAGGTCCAAATTGTTATGATCTGTTAGAGCGATACCTATTCTATCTGGGCGAAGGAGTGGCGGTACTCTAAGGACCGGTGCAAGCTGAGCTGACCGTCTGAGGAGGAAACCTGTGGTAGCCTTCTTTCGATAGGCAGAGCCCGTCGGACGAAGTACTTCGAGGTTAGGATAGGGACCACACAGACACACACTTACACACACACGCACGCCTTTAGGATTTGGGGTCCGTAGGGGCCCTAAATCACCCACATTACACCACGAGTTTCATTTTAAATCTCTTCCTAAGAGAAACAGTTTCTTCACAGGATAGGAAACAAAGGGGGCCATTAGGTATACAAAATAGAGCTGCTGGTAGTGAAGCAGCCCTATATGGATGATGGCCACTGTGAGGAGCGTGGAGAGCCCGGGTGAGGAAACCCGGACTCGTGGAGCTCCTTACTTCCCCTTAGGGGGAAATTGTTTGAATAATTTGAAAATTACTGGTTAACACAATTTCTGGGAGGAGAGAATACAGACAATTACAATGTGATGGAAGAGACACAGTAATATAGGAGAGGCGGACTTAGGCAGAAAATTTCATATGTAGTTAGAATATTATTCGAAGAACAAAGGTTAGGATAGAAAGCTAGGGATTGAGTTAGTACTCTGGGTTATACGGTTACACAACGCTTCCTCGAAGAGAGGAAGATACAGGGTCCATCTACACTTAACTCAGTGTACACGTATGTATACATTGATTGAGTTTACCTAGAGATCACTTGAATGCTAAACGCAGGCCATGTTTTATTTTAGAGGTTACTCGCGGAAGCGTGGAATTTCGGAATAATTATTCGACAACACCTATCAGGTGGAGTATAAATACGAAATATACTTTGGTGGGAGGCTAGTTCGTCGCAGTGGTGCCTAAGACCAGGATAGTTCTTCTCTAAATCTAGGATACCTAGGGTTCAAAAAAAAAAAAAAAAAGATTGGAAAATTTTTTTTTATTAAAAAAAAGGGAAAATTGAATAACAATCTAGTACGTTGAAGTGGAGCCTTAAGACCAGGCTAGATTCTATCCAAATCTAGGATACCTAGGGTTCAGAAAAAAAAATGGAAGAAAAATGTAGTTCGTTGCGGTTTAGGCAGTAGTTCAGGACAATAATAGGGGTCTTATATACTCAAAAGCGATAGGAAAAAATCCAACTCATAGGGAGTAGCGATATAAGTAAACAACGTTTAGGAAGTGATACCGGGAAAGTGATTAAGTGTGGAATTCGGTGAGGAAATGCGTGAAAAGTTGTTCGTGGAACGCGGTGCTGACTGGCAGTTTTGCGAGAGAAGAGATTTGGACTCCCGCCTACGAGGCGGGAGGTTTCGCCGCTTGAAGCTGAGAGTGAGTACATATTTCATTTTCCGGCGCGAGTGCAGTCTGTGTACAATTAGTTAATTTACAGGAATATTGTCTACAATTTGCCGACAATGTTGCTAGAAAACCGATTTTAACGTGAACGAATTGTCACCAGAAAGTCGACTAGAGATTCATCTTTGAGTTCGTAAAAGAAAATTGCTTACATTTCCTTCTAGGAAGTTCATTATCATTGTTCTGCGGACATCTAGAAATATTTAAGTGAAAACCAATTTTGACCAATGGGATGTGAGCGCCGGTGCGGTATGGCGTTCGCTATTGGCTAGAATGAGCAGCGCCGTGATAGAAAAAAAAACTGTTTGCACGAAGAATGTAGTCGGGTTGAGAGGTGATAGACTAAACAAAGTGGAAGTTAGGGGAATGGTATGTATGAATGGTGTGAGGCATATTTTTAAGCGGAATGTTAGCAACTTCGTAGAAGTAAGGTGGGGCCAAAGGGAAATATTTTATCCAGAGATTGTGAAACTAAAATCAATAATTTATTCCGGGTACACCGAGATATAGCAGGAAGAGGAAAAATTTTTTTATATGGGTTATCGGAAAAATTGTGCTATAAGCCCAAAAGCCAATTAATTTAGAATCCTAGAATGTACTAAAATCAACAATATTGTAGTAAGAATATTCTATGAAAACCTTAGTTGTAAAATTGGATAGCCATTCTATTTAAGTTAAGGCACGCCAACTGAGCGCGGAGGGCTTCATACCTAAAACACTGAAGTTATGTTCGAAAATAATCTTGTCATGTGTAACAATTAGGTACACTCGCGCGCGAAATAATTTATCGGGGCCAGTTTGAGGTCAATAAAGGGAATTTTCTAGTTGTTTTTGTGGAAAAGAAGTTAGTTGGGGTGTAAGCTTCCTTTGTAAAATAAAAAAACCGTAAAATATGTGTGTTTGAAAAGAGTGGTTATGTTTGACCGGGTTCCAACAGACTCATTTAATTTTGGTTGAGATTGTCGCCGAGGAATAAAAAGATTCGAATCTTTATTTCATTTTAGAGGAATGCGAGAAGAACGAAACATAGCATTTTGAAAATGTATAATGGATGTTTAGTTAATGATTTGTGTAGTAGTGATAAGGTGTGCATTTTAGGCTCCAAAGTAGGTATTTCGCGAATTAGTAGCGAGCGACGGTATGGCACCTACTAGTAGGTGATGGTAGGTTAAGGTTAGGGGATCCCAGTTAATTGATGTGACTAATTAGGTGCCATGTACAAGTGAAGGTTAGTTGTAAAGTTGTGTCTAGGTCTGACTTTGCGTGTGTGGGCGATATGGTACTTACTAGATTAGGTTAGTGGTAAACGAAGGTCATGGTGTACAAGTTGACCAGTGGAAGTAATTAGGTGCCATGTACAATGTTGGTTAGGTCGTGAGGTTGAGTCTTGGTCAGATTTTTGTGTGTGTGTGGCGAATAGAGGCTCTTGGTGAACATGCCGAATACGTGGTTCATTTCGAGTGAGTGGTTTTGGGCTTGAATGTAGTGTTTGTTTATTGATAGGGAATGGATTATTAAGTTTGTTTATTTTGGAGCTGATTGGCTGGTATGAGGAATGGGGGGGTTCCAGTTGCTCGAGGAATGCGGGCTATGTATGGGATTAAAACGGTTAGGAGGGAGCAAGTGCCATGTCGGAGAACGTACCGGTCGAGATATTGACTTTTGATCGGTCATGCTTGATTGTTGTTCCTGCGTAATGTGGAAGGAATGGATTATAAAGAGTATAGGAATTAGGTGCCATGACAGAGGTCCAGGTTTCGATTTTAGGTTGCGGTCGTATGTATAGGTGTCAAAAGGTGAGAGGGCCAGTTGGTGAGTGTTGGTGCGGTTGGAGGTCGAATTGAGCCTGTCGATTTGTGATCCATATCGAGTGAGTGGTTTTGGATTTGCCCATAAATGTGTTTGTTTAATTAATTAGATTAATTTATAAATAATATTTGATACATGTGTACATGTTGCACGCGTTGAAAGAAAACAGTCGGGGTGGGCGGAGTGATTGATGTTGTGCGGCGGGAGCTCTGGTGAATTGCAGCACAACGCCGATCACCACGTTTTGCAAATTATTTTATAACTAAGTTTGGTTATTGTGCGGGCTACAAGGTGGTGTCAGGGGTTTCTAACTTTTCTAAAGGGAAGTGTCAGGGGTTACAAACCTTTTTCCAAATTTATAGGTCAGGGATTTTAAACTTTTTCAGATACATATATATAAGCAGTTTCCAAACTTTTAGGCTTGGTAAGTGTCATGCCTTTCGAATTCATGATATGTAGGGGGTTGTAAACATTTTACAAGGGCACGATAAGTCAGGGGTTTCCAAACCTTTCAACTTTGGAAAAGAGTAGTGGTTCTTAGAACATTTTTGAATTTCGCAATGATTCAGAGGTCTAGACTTTCGATATATTTTCGAATTGGTATTATATCAGGAGTTCTCAAACTTTTCCAAATTTAGATTGTCAGGGATTTCGAACTTTTCAAATTCACGATAAGCCAGGGGTGCTCAAACTTTTTCAAATTTAGATTGTCAGGGATTTCGAACTTTTCAAATTCACGATAAGCCAGGGGTGCTCAAACTTTTTCAAATTTATATTGTCAGGGATTTCGAACTTTTTCAAATTCATGATAAGTCAGGGGTGCTCCAACTTTTCCAAATTTAGATTGTCAGGGATTTCGAACTTTTCAAATTCACGATAAGCCAGGGGTGCTCAAACCTTTTCAAATTTAGATTGTCAGGGATTTCGAACTTTCCAAATTCACGATAAGCCAGGGGTGCTCAAACTTTTTCAAATTTATATTGTCAGGGATTTCGAACTTTTTCAAATTCATGATAAGTCAGGGGTGCTCAAACTTTTCCAAATTTAGATTGTCAGGGATTTCGAACTTTTCAAATTCACGATAAGCCAGGGGTGCTCAAACTTTTTCAAATTTATATTGTCAGGGATTTCGAACTTTTTCAAATTCATGATGAGTCAGGGGTTCTCAAAGGTTTCCAAATTAAGTTAGTGTCAGGGATTTCGAACCATTTCAAAATCGTGACATGTCAGGGGTTTACAACTTTTTTTACAAAAATATTTTTGATTTAAGGGAGGCCTCAACATCCCAAGAATATTTAGGAGTCAGGGGTTCTCAACTTTCGGAATATTTTCTAATTTTAAATATTTTAGGGTTCTCAACTTTAAGAAATACTTTTACTTTTCCGGAATATTTAAGGGAGGTCTCAGCTTCCAAAAATATTTTGAACTTAGCGGTTTTTAATTTCAAAAATATTTTCAAATTTTGAATTTCTAGGGTCTCAACTTTAGAAAAATATTTTATTTTTCCTCAGGATATTTAAGGAAGGTCTTAACTTCCAAACATATTTGCACTTAGCGGTTCTTAATTTTCAAAAATATTTTCAAATTTTGAAATTCTAGGGTCTCAACTTTAGAAAAATATTTTATTTTTCCTTAGGATATTTAAGGGAGGTCTTAACTTCCAAAACGTTTTGAACTTAGCGGTTCTTAATTTTCAAAAGTATTTCCAAATTTTTTATTATTTTGGGTTTTCAATTTTGAAAAATATTTATTTTCCTCAGGATATTTAAGGGAGGTCTTAACTTCCAAACATATTTGAACTTAGCGGTTCTTAATTTTCAAAAATATTTTCAAATTTTGAAAGTCTAGGGTTCTCAACTTTAGAAAATTATTTTATTTTCCTCAGGATATTTAAGGGAGGTCTTAACTTCAAAAAAAAAAAAAAAAAAATTTTGATCTTACCGGTTCTTATTTTTGAAAAATATTTTCAAATTTTAAACATCTTAGGGTTCTCAATTTTTTAAAAAATATTTTATTCTTCCAGGATATTTAAAGGAGGTCTCAACTTCCAAAAATATTTTAAGGTCAGACATTCTAAACTTTCAAAATTATTTTCAAATCTTGAATGTTTAGGGTTCTCAAATTTAGAAAATTACTTTCATTTTCCAGATTATTAAGGGAGGTTTCAAATTCCAAGTATTTTGGATTAAGCGGTCCTCAGACTTTCGAGAATAGTGCCAAATTTGGAATGGTTTAGGGTTCTCGACTTTAGAAATATTTTAATTTTAGGAATGTTTAGGGAGGAGTCCGACTTTCAATATGTTTTGAGTTCAGGAGTTCCCAACTTTCAAAGTGTTTCGGATTTTAAATATTTCAGGGGTCTATACTCTAGTAATGCCTTTATTCTTTCGGAATGTAAGGGAAGTGTGTTATGTATATTGCACCTAACGCGAATCAAGGACACGGTAATAGGCTATTAGAGATATTGTAAGTAATTATAAATTTATACCGTGCAGCGCTGTCACTCGATGCTGGCAGTAGTGAACGAATTCGCTATTCGTTTGATTCCCACGATTTAAAAGGGAAGAAAAAAGGAGAAACTTTATTCTTATAAACACCAATACACACGGTCAAACAAAATATCAAATATTGTGTGACAGGTTCAACTCGAGGTTTGATTATTGGATAGACTATCATGAATTGGATGTGATTTATTGTGTTAATTATTAGTTATTTTTAGTAATTTACTGTCTTATCTTTGAACTTAGCTATATCTGCTTTTGCATAGAGGACATTTTCCCCACATGCGCAGGCATGTGGGGAAAATGTCTGTTCGTGTACACGAATGATACTTGCGTACTTAGGGATCGTGAATACATTGGTGTTTGGGTGCGTGGGCGCATATTTAATTGGTTACTTACATATCTACTTGTGTGTCTATAGATACCTAATTGCGTGCGTACATGCGTGGATGCGTGCAGGCGTTCGTGCGCATATGTAATTGTGTGCGTACTTGCTGATTGGTATGACTATGCTTGCGAATCCGTGCGTACATGCATATTACTTGGTTACCTGCGTCGGTAGGGATTGTTGTGGATGCGCGGGGACAGGCTTCGAACCCCGGACTGCGGGTGGTTCGTCACTCTTCGGTTTATGATCTGGCTAAGTATTTGTGAGTGAGCTGAGTACATGTTAATATTATCCTACTGAAAAAAAAGAGTAAGAAGAGAAAAGAAAAAAAAAATAACCAAAAGAATAACAAAAGGTAAGTGTATCTCGCAATATTATATTTTAAAATGATAGAACAAGGACTTATAGTTAAATAAGATGCTGATGAAATATTATGCTACTACTCTCAACCATCCAGGGATTGACAGGAAGAAATTCCTATAATGGGATAAGTCCGCCTTTACGCCTCAGGTAAATTATGTACCGTGCATGTTTCTGTGAGATGTGTCCGAACGGTCGGGAATTATTATTTATCTATTTATGTTAAATAATTTATTTTCGTGGATGAATACTAAACCACATATTTACATAGACTAATCACGTGTTTATAGGGTGTATACTTACATGGACTTAACTATATATATATATTTTTTAAATATCAATTCTATAATTAATTATTAGACCAAATAAGAGGTAGAGGATTTGAATATTGTTTTAATTATGATTTTTCTTTTTCAGGAAAATACTTATTCGTCTTTGAATAAATAGGTACTTGAGTGCGGTTAATGTTAACGTTTTATTTATAGTGGGGCTTACATAAGTCTACGCATTTGGTATGCGTAATCAACGAATATTCTTCGATGCACATACGGATTTCAATATTGCAGGGCAATATTGCATTATTATTATTAATTTGTAATCAAGATCGAAAAAAAATATATATATACGAATTAAACTTGGCGTTTTATTAGGTACACTGGACCATTTAAACGGTGCCCTGTATCTATTCTTATTAGAAGGTCCTATTGTCTCATATTATGATCGAACAGGTGGTAAAATGTTTCAAGTTATATATAAAATTACTTATAAAATAAGAATCTGGTTTTATTGTTCGGGTTGTGTGAAGCAGAATACTGTTACACACATCGCCTTGACATTGCGGGGTATTTTATAAGTATCTTAAACTGTTTAAAGTATTGTACGTCGGGTTGATAAATGCTGTATGAGTTGACGAGTGTTGTGTAAAAAAGTTTTATCATCGTGCTAGCTGAAGGCGGGTAATGTTGAGCGGATCTTTATGCATTTGTTTTGGGTGGTGAGTTATTTAGGAGAGGTTGGGGAAGATACATTAATTTTATGGGAGGATGAGCAATGGAGGATACGACGAATCTGGCGGGCGAACGGTGAGCGTTCAACAATCGTACTAACCTTTATGTTATGCATGTATACTATTATTTAGAACGCGGAATTTGGAAGGCGAAGAATTGGGAGAAGTTTGGTTTGACGTACAGTAGAGATTTCCTATTTATCTGGTAACTGAAAGGACGACTCCTTTACGGCGTACGCGCATCATATTGTGCCGTAACAAGAGCATACTTGTTGTCTTTAGGGTTACGGAATGCATATGTTTAGGCGGGCGAGAAAATGGAATAGGTTAAAATTAGATAGAAAATAAAATAAATGTTATAGAATAAAATAGGTATGGTAATGATCAAAGATAAAAACTACCTCCTTATCGCAGTCTTAAGGGAATGCGAATCTGTACGTGTAGAACATAGGTTTAGGGAGGGCCGTGATCGTCTAGTTCGTAGGACCCTACGTTGTTAGGTTAGTATTGCTACAGTGCGATACTGTTTAACCTAGAGCAGTAGTAGAATAATGATTTATTCACTGTTCACTACTGAAATTTCAGAATTGAAACTGATTCGGTTTGGTAAAATCCGGTAAGGTGGTACGATTTGACTCGGTTTGGTCAAATTCAGTAAGTAAACCATGTAGTTGTCATAGGATAGGATAGAGTCCGGCGGGCGAGGTAGGATATTAGGTAGGTTATTTTTCGTATGTGCAATATAGGAAGGGAACACAGTAAAGAACGATCAGCATTTGTTGGAGGAGCTATAGAGTAAACATAGTTTGGCGGGCGTACTACTGCGGGCGAATTATTAACGATAGGGTTCCGTCCACCTGGTACAAGAGGAGTAGGTAGGAGGGAGTCTTGAGCGACAGACTAGGGATGGGGGTCATGGTTTATACAGGGATAGATAGAGCGTGTACGAAGGATATTTCGGATAAAATATCAGTTAAAACAAGTCATTTAAAACGGTGCGTTCATAGATTAATCACGGATTTTACATAGTCGGGCGGGCGAATAGAGTATGAAAATGAAATAAAATTGGTAGTTAGGGCGTCGAACGTAGCCGCGGATCGTGTGTAGGTTGGCGAGTGAAATTATGCTGTCTTGAAGTAAGGACGAGTTAGGAGGTACAATTGTAGATATAGATTCTTAGTATTATTCTGGGGTTAATTAAAGGACGGAAACAATAGAGACTATAGCATATAGCTAGGAAATAGAAAGCTCTAACGAATAATACCCGCTACGGATAAATAGGAATAAAATCCTGTTCGGCGTGGGGGAGTTGAGTTATTGATAATTATGAACAAAAGGTTTTAAGACTTAGAATAGACTTGTTGGTAGATGCTGGGTTTGGATGGTTGTGTAAATACAGAAATACGCGAGTAAACCATTGGGTATTATAGTGTCTGTACTCGGTAGTGAAACTTCCTTCTAATGAGAGCAGAGCTCTGACCTGAAGGGACTTTTACAATGAATCAGGACACTTTGGTTTCGATTTTTATTGCATTTCCCATACATTGCTCCGAAAAGAATGTGAACGTAAACTCAGTGTGTTGAACACACGAATGGGACTTGAAAAATGTGAGGTGAACAAAGCCATAGTGCAGAACTTTACATTTCATCGAGACCTTAATTTGTTCTCACTCGGGAGGGAAAATGTTATCATATACCGAGGGCGTTCTACACTAAGCAAAAAGGAGCGTTTAAAGTTAGTGGTGACATTTTCCGGTCTATGAAAAGTGATAGAACATAGCAATTTGAACCATTGACCGGAGCAATGTTGGATGAGATTAAAGTAGAGTCGTGTACAATCAGACTGGGCCCATCCATTTGTCAACGGGTGAGTTAGTTAGCAAAGGTTATGATTCGGAAGAAGCAAAGTCAATTTAAAATTTTCTCAGTAATAATTTCCCAGTTTTCCTGTCTATAACTAGAAAGGTTAAGGTGTTGGAATGTGCGGCGTGTCTAAACCGGAGGTGGCAAGGTATGTTGTGCGCTCTCCCTGGAGAGAAGTACTGATCCTGCCCTACCAGCGAGGGGTAAGACTACAGGTTTCCTGAGCTGGTGGGAAATCTTTCTATGGCATGAAACAGGGTATTAAGTGTTTAGTAATTTCATTTTGAGCTTCTGATGAGTCTAACCTGACTATACTAGGACGAATGCCCATATGTTGTGTTGTGTGGTCGGGACTGCTTAGCACCCAAAATAAAATGCCACAATCATTCTGGTAAGGGAACAAACACCCTATTAGAAGAAGTTGTTGGTACTACGGACCTTCTGGAGAGGGAACGAACACCCTAACAGAGGCACATCTACGAAAAGCAGTACTGCAGCCATAGCATTAATATATGTTGGCGACAGACAGACATAGACTATAGTGTGGTGTAGAGACGCTAGTCGCGATCATGGAAGCAGAAAATAAATTCTTTCCCATGCCGCGAAAATCGCCTCTAGGCGGGCGACTGTGATGAATCACAACCTACCTCAATGAAAATAGCTAGCAATAGGACGTATGAAGGCTGGCTGGTAAAATGTTTTAGGGCGTAGGAGTTAGTTTAGCGCCTGGGTAGGGAGTATAGCAAAGAGACCGCGTTGCGTATAAATCGTAGCGGGTGGCATGTAGTCAGGCGCAGATAATACAACTTGCATACATTTTGAACAGGAATAGCTAGCAACACCGTATAAGCGACAGATGATGATAGATAAGTATTATACGTCGGCATGCAGTAAGATATAGGACGAATTGACTGTATTACATCTACTTTTGTGAATTCGTAGCATTTTTCAGAGATTAGTTACTGAAGGTTTTAGGGAAATATGGAACGCATTTTTAAGGAAAATTGCTTCAGGCATTGTGATTGGTCGACCAATGGGAGACGCGGAAATGATGTTAGGGATGATTTCCGATTGGTCATGGGGGTAAGAGTGGGAGTAAGAAAGCGAGGCTATTTAAGGGCGTGTAACACGGTAGGAGCACCTTTTCTGCAGCTGCGAGCCTCGAGGGAACAACGTGCCTGAGCCCCGGTCATCTCTAAGTCGCATCGAGCGCCATTGTTTTTCGGCATCAACGCTTCGGTGAGTCTCGGACGCCGCGCGATATTTTTGGAGTTTTCTAGTTGCAATTCGACCAGTTCTATTAAATTGCATTGTCCTGAAGTCTTCTTTTGGTGGCTGGGCTAGTTTTGGAAACAATACTGGCTTTTCAGAAATTATTTGCTAGTATTAGGGATGTGAAATATTTTTATATGGACCATCACTGGAGCACTGTGTGGGATGCTAGCTATGCTGAAATATGCATACATGCATACTATTACAGGGCTCTTTCCCTTTTGGAGCACTGGGTGAGGGAGCGGGTACGCTGAAATATGCATGCACGCCCACTCACGCAGAGTTCTTTCATGGAATGTTGTGAGGGAAGCGGGTACGCTGAAATATGCATGCACGCACGATCTCACAGGGTTCTTCCTTGGAACGTTGTATGTGGGTTGCGGGTACGCTGAAATATGCATGCGCGCGCACTCATGCGAGGTTCTTTTCCTTTCGATGGAATGTTGGGTGGCAACGCTAGCTATGCTGAATAAGCATACACGCTTGTTTGCACAAGATTCAGTTCATTCTCTATGATATCACGAGAAAATGCCTCGTGGTAAGAAGACGTAACATAAGGTCGAAGAGCAACTGGAATTCTGGCTAAATTATCAAATTATAACGTGGGTAGTTAGGTTCTTCAAACACTAAATTCATATTGGTAGGTTAGCCATGTAGCTGTGTGAATTAATTCTCCTTAATCTTGCAAGGGAGAGAGGGTTCGCTTCGTGGGAACGAGTAGTATCATAGCGTGTAGTAGTTAGTGAGGTAGGTACTAGGAAGACCAGGTAAATACCCCACAGTGGTTACCCTTAGTCCTGCTAGGGGAAGAGGTCCAAATTGTTATGATCTGTTAGAGCGATACCTATTCTATCTGGGCGAAGGAGTGGCGGTACTCTAAGGACCGGTGCAAGCTGAGCTGACCGTCTGAGGAGGAAACCTGTGGTAGCCTTCTTTCGATAGGCAGAGCCCGTCGGACGAAGTACTTCGAGGTTAGGATAGGGACCACACAGACACACACTTACACACACACGCACGCCTTTAGGATTTGGGGTCCGTAGGGGCCCTAAATCACCCACATTACACCACGAGTTTCATTTTAAATCTCTTCCTAAGAGAAACAGTTTCTTCACAGGATAGGAAACAAAGGGGGCCATTAGGTATACAAAATAGAGCTGCTGGTAGTGAAGCAGCCCTATATGGATGATGGCCACTGTGAGGAGCGTGGAGAGCCCGGGTGAGGAAACCCGGACTCGTGGAGCTCCTTACTTCCCCTTAGGGGGAAATTGTTTGAATAATTTGAAAATTACTGGTTAACACAATTTCTGGGAGGAGAGAATACAGACAATTACAATGTGATGGAAGAGACACAGTAATATAGGAGAGGCGGACTTAGGCAGAAAATTTCATATGTAGTTAGAATATTATTCGAAGAACAAAGGTTAGGATAGAAAGCTAGGGATTGAGTTAGTACTCTGGGTTATACGGTTACACAACGCTTCCTCGAAGAGAGGAAGATACAGGGTCCATCTACACTTAACTCAGTGTACACGTATGTATACATTGATTGAGTTTACCTAGAGATCACTTGAATGCTAAACGCAGGCCATGTTTTATTTTAGAGGTTACTCGCGGAAGCGTGGAATTTCGGAATAATTATTCGACAACACCTATCAGGTGGAGTATAAATACGAAATATACTTTGGTGGGAGGCTAGTTCGTCGCATATGGCAATAGCCATTCAGCGGGGGAACGCAGCGCAAATATTACTTTTACTTTAGTTCAATAATTTTTTTTTTATTACTTTTTAGTGAATATTGTTATTTATTATTCCCGACCTTCATAATGTTAGGTTAGGTTAGTTAAGCACACTGACACCGCGAATATTATCTGCGCGTTTTTTTTCCTCCGCAATTTTGTAACACATGGAGTGCATGTACGCTCATAGCATACATGCACTCACAATTGAATTTCAAGCGAATTCTAATTCAGCGCACGGTCTGCAGTAACTGCGATGCGTTGTCAGAACGCGGATTCATTCCGCGCGGATAATATTCACAGAGCGTGACGGGCCTAAAAATTCGTTGTGATGGTTAAACAAATAGTACGTGGGCGACTGAGCTTCGCTCGGCGTCTACACCTATCTAGACTTGAAACTTGAAAAGACCAATATTATCTGAATAAAAATAAAAATCTCATATGTTATTAATATGAATTTAATTTATTTCTAGACATTAGTACATCTCTCTCTGACATGACAAGTTTGGTTTCCTATTATAAAAAAAATCATTAAAATATTAACAAGTGCACTCAGGAAAAAAAAAAAAAGTTAAATCATCTGTTAGTTAATTTAATTTAAAGGTAAATTTTGTACATATATGTTTTTAATGTTAGGTTTTTAATATGTACAAAATTAGTTTTAAGCAAATGTGTAAATAAAAGAAATAAAATAAATAATAAAATATATTTTATTTTTGGAAATAAAGTTAATCTTTGAAAGTTTTGTCCGTTTTTAATTACTATGTGTACTATTGTTCAATAAATGCGTTTGCTTTCTCCTGCTTTTGCTTTGTCCAGACACAACACACACGGTCGCCATGGCTAAGCCGGAGCGAACGTTCAAAGACAAGCTGATAACGTTGCTCGAGGAGAACCGCGAGCTGGTGGTGGTGTTCTTCTGTCTGCCGGCGAGCTTCCTCTTCGACCTGCTGCTGCAGATACGCAACAACGTCTACAGGAGACTGTTCGGCAGCCCGCAGTACCACGACCGCAGGGTGAGGGGCATTCAGAAAAAGGTGAGATGGATACATTGCTACAGCACCCGGCAGCAAGAGTTCGTGCGACAGAGACGACGCTCTACAACCGGATTGTCTCTTTCTAAAGCTATATTATTATTATTTTCATCCATTTATTTACACATTTTTTTTTATATTAATTTTACATAATATTTACAAACTTAAAATCTAAAATTAATACAAAAACAAATGGAGTTTCCACCACCGGCGGCGGGGCGAGCCCAAGCTATCGATGGTCGGGTCCCAAAGAGAGGAACCTCCGGACGATGCGTGCAGTGTCGAGCAGGGCTGCCTTCTGGATCTGGCCCTTGACCCAACCACTCAGCGAGAGCCTCTCAAGGTGGTCGTCGAGGCTCTTCGCTATCAGCCCATGCGCCGAAACGACTATGGGCACAACGATCGTCGAGTCGACGGGCCACATTTTGGTAACCACGGTTTGGTGCTGTAGATCCAGATACTTTAACATCTTCTCTGCTTCCTTACTGACGAGGTTACCATCATGCGGCACGGCGATATCGACGAGCGTTGCGCGCCTTGCCTCCCGGTCCACTATCACAATATCAGGTCTGTTCGCGAGAATAGTCCTGTCTGTGATAATGGACCGGTCCCAGTAGAGTGTGACATGACCGTTCTCGAGAACTGGCGGCGGATTGTACTTATAGTAAGGCACTTCGGTACCTACAAGGTTGAACTTTAAGGCAAGTTGCTGGTGGATAATCCTGGCTACTAGGTTGTGTCTATGCAAATACTCGGTGTTGGCAAGCTGCGAACAACCGGAAATCACATGTCTGAGGGACTCGCCAGGTTGGTGGCAGGCGCGGCAGATGTCAATGGTCCCGTCCTTCATTATGTGTTTCCTATAGTTGTTCGTCTTGACAACCTCATCTTGTATTGCAAAGACAAACCCTTCGGTTTCCCCGAAGAGGTCCCCGAAGCGTAGCCAGTGCACGGAAGCAAGTTGGTCTACATCCGGTCCCGTGAGAGACCGGAAGTACCTACCGTGCAGCTCCTTGCCTTTCCATACTTCCATGCGGTCCTCGGTGCTCAGTACAACCGGCTTCCGCCAGTTCTCTTTTCCCATGCTCAGCGGGGTAAGACCTTTATCGCTGGTGACGACATCGCGATGCATCTCACAAACATCAGTCTTTTCCAAAAAGTACTGACGGAGATTGCATACCTCACGGTTGTGCAGGTTCTTGGCATTTAACATACCTCGACCCCCACACTTCCGCGGGATATACAACCTCATGACCGATGATCGTGGGTGATGCATACGGGATTTCGTCATCAGGGTCCTGACCTTTCTGTCCAGCGAGTCCAATTCGGTCTGAGTCCATCTGAGAATACCGAAAGTATATACGAGCACAGGCATGACCCAACCGTTATAGGCACGAATTTTATTGCCGCCTGACAAAAGGCTATTTAGTACTTTTGTAAGACGACGAAAAAACTTTTCCTTAACTGATTGTTTCATGTCCGTATCCCGTATGCTGAGAGCCTCCGATATTCCCAGATATTTATAAGTTTCGTCTTCGGAGAGAGCTCGAACATTCATGGACTCCGACAACTGTATGCCGCCGGAGTTCACGATCACACCACGTTCCACATGGATGGTCCCACATTTTTCCAAGCCGAACTCCATTCCAATGTCGTTGCTGAAGCCTTCAGTTATCTTCATCATCGACATTAGTTCGGTGTCCGACTTGGCAAACAGTTTGAGGTCATCCATATAAAATAAGTGCGATATTCGAGAGCCTCCTCTTCGAAGACAGTAGCCCAGCTCTGTGTCCTCAAGCAGAGTGCTAAGAGGGTTCAGAGCCAGACAAAACCAAAGCGGACTCAGACTGTCTCCCTGGAAGATCCCCCGCCGTATGGGAATCCGGTCGTCTGCAGCCGAAGTCCGTTCGCCACCTGGTACACGAAGGATAGTACTCCATTGTTCCATACATGCGCCAAGGAATTGACAGATATTCGTGTCAGTTTTGTATAGTTCTAGTATCCTTAGCAACCATGTATGGGGCACGGAGTCAAATGCCTTCTTGTAGTCTATCCAGGCAGCAGACAGGTTCTTTCGATTGCGTCGGACCTGCTGACAAACGGTCATGTCCATAAGGAGCAGCTCCTTAGTACCGCGGGACCCAGCCCGACATCCATTCTGAGCAACGGACAAGATGTTATTGTCCTTTATGTGAATTGATATTTTGTGCGTCAGAATGGATGTCAGGAGCTTGTAGATGGTAGGCAAGCAAGTGATAGGTCTATAATTTTTAGGTTCCGCAGTACTACCAGATTTATGGAGCAGGTGGGTGACACCAGTAGTCATGAACTCTGGGAGAACCCGATGGTCGAGGGCATCTTGGAATTGAACAGCCAAGCGGGAGTGGCAGCTTCTGAACCATTTCAGCCAGAAGTTCTGCAATCCGTCCGGCCCTGGAGATTTCCAGTTCAGTGCCTGGCGGATTGCAGAACCATTATTATTATTATTATTTATTTATATACACTAGCAGCTTGCAGCTGATGCGTGTACTTCACGTGTTGAGTGCACTGTTTTATAATAGATCTTATTTATATTTTTTATTGTTTTTTTTTTTTTTTACTTTTTTTATTAATTTTTTTTTATTATATTATTAGTGTTTGTTTTTATTTTTGTTTATATTTAGCAAATGTCAAGTACTATATGTAATTGTTTTTTTATTGAAACTGACACGGTTGCCTGCATCACCTACAACATCTGTGATGTCAGCTCATAACACCTTGGTGAACTAGATGCCATTTCAGTGCTTCCCCTCATTTCATGTCGGCTACACTGAACTGGACCGAAAACACGAACTATTTACATAGCCGTTTCAACCGACCTTTCATTCAGTGCGGTGGTACCAAACCGGGCGGGATAAACCCTACCACCTAGTAAGGTAAGAAGGAAAGGGACCTACAGTTTAAATTGGAATTAAGAACCACGGTCAGGCTCCAACGGTCGAGCGGTCACCCATCCAAGTACTGACCGGCCCAGCGTTGCTTAACCATTAATAGCGACAGTCGACTGTCTGCACCACTGAGCTATCGAGGCTGATATTGTTATTGTACAGTCTCTGTTCTCATCGTCTCTCTGGTGAAGGAAAAATTTCCTTGTGGCGGATAAATTGTGCATGTAAAGACAAAAAAAAAAAAAAACTCATATATCTCACTTTCTATGATAGGTGCAACAATGGAACAAGCTTCCCGAATCAAAACGCAAGCTTCTCTGCACCTCCCGCCCCAACTGGCTCTCGCTCTCGACCAAGTTCTTCCGCAAGGACCAGCACCACAGAGTAGCGATTCCTCTGTACGACATTCTAGAGCTGGACGTGAAGAATATGACAGTTCGTGTTGAGCCGATGGTGACTATAGGGGAGATCACAGAGTATCTCATTCCCAAGGGATACTCGCTGGCTGTCACGATTGAGCTGAACGATGCTACGTTGGGAGGTAAGGGGGTACACCTTTTATTTTGAATCATTTGATTATGACAAGTGACTAGTTGTCTGAAATCTATGTACATAATATGTTCGCTAACTAGTAAATGACTTAACCAATTTACATGCGGTTTTCACCTGTGTAATCTGACATAGTTGCTGTTACAGCATCTTCAGCTACTTTTTCCTCTAACATATGTTTTCATATTAATTGCTTTATTCATACATTTTGGCAGAGTAATGGAGTGTATTACTTTCACTGACACAAAGATGATCTTAGTCATGATATAACACATACAATTTCCATACAAACTCACAAGCCGTCGCCTGTGTGCGGGGAAATAATTTTAGATTTGTTTCCTACGACATCAATTAAAAGTGAGTGAGTGCAATACGACACAAGATCACGTGACTCCGTAGTAATGGATACAAATTCGCCGGCCTTTGGCCGGTTCGTCAGTTTTAGCTTGCTTAAGTTCACCGGTGGCGTCGTACCATACTCGAAAAAGTAACCGCCTCTCGAGTGTCTGTGAAAGTATTAAACAGTACTCATAATGAGGAGACCTCATGTTTTGGTGTATTGTTACAATAAAAATATTTTATTACTATGCACATCAGAGACTGGCCCAATTTCCAGATGCCCAGAATTGTAATGTGAACCTTTTTAAAAGACACAACTTTATTCCAGGTCTCGCAATGGGTACCGGCATGTCCACCCACTCCCACAAGGTGGGACTGTACCACGAGACAGTCACCAGCTATGAAGTGGTACTCGGAGATGGTTCCCTGGTCACGGCGACGGCTGACAATGAACATTCCGACCTCTACAAAGCCCTGGCCTGGTCTCACGGAAGCCTTGGATTCCTAGTCGCTTTAACTATGCGTATTGTCAAAATAAAACCTTATATAAGACTGAAATACACACCAGTGAAAGGACAGAAGGAATACTGCGACATGATGAGGGATCTCTCTGGAGCGAATGAAAAAACACCTAAGGAATACCCTGATTATATTGAAGGAACAATCTTCAATAAAGATGAAGCTGTAATCATGACTGGAAACTATTCAGACTATGACCCAAATATCCCCATCAACGAGGCTTCAAATTGGTACAAGCCATGGTTTTATAAGCACGTTGAGTCATTCCTGTCGAAAGGAGTCAAAGAGGAATTGATTCCTCTAAGACATTACTTGTTAAGACACAACCGAGCAATATTCTGGGTGGTCGAAGACATGATATCCTTCGGTAACAATCCCCTTTTCAGATACTTCCTAGGATGGATGTTACCACCTAAACCTGCATTCTTAAAATTCTCAACGACCCCTGGTATCAGAGCTTATACTTTTACGAAGCAAGTCTTCCAAGACATTGTGTTGCCACTTAAGGAATTGAAAAAGCAAATTGCTATAGCAGATGACCAGTTCGAATTGTTTCCTTTGCTAGTTTATCCTTGCAGAGTGTACGATCACGGGCCTAATTCCGGGCAGCTGAAACGACCAGAAGCCAAATACATGGTTCCAGGAACCAATTATGCTATGTACAACGACTTGGGGGTATACGGTGTTCCTGGTAAGGTAAAGGACAAGAAGGCTTATAACCCCGTTGAGGCTATGAGAAAGATGGAGAAATTTACTCGAGATGTCGGCGGTTTCTCATTCTTGTACGCCGATATATTCATGACCAGGGAAGAGTTCAATGAAATGTTTGATCTGTCGCTTTATGAAGTAGTTCGTAAGAAGTTCCATGCTGAGGGCGCCTTTCCTCATCTTTACGACAAGGTGAAGCCGGAGATAGATGTGTTTGAAGTAGGAGAGCGGTATAAGATTGTGAAGTGATTAGAGGTATAGTTGGGGTTTTGTATATTATGTTTGAAATAAATACATATAAAATGAAATTTTTTATTAATTTCTTTTGATGTGGTTGCCAGAATGGCAATGCTGTGAAGGAAAACACTGTGAGGGAACAATGACATGTGATTTTGTGTACCCCACCCAAACTATGTAGTAAAATTTATTAACCTCTTGGCTTGTTGAAGGGCTGGCCGGCCCCCAGACAGCTTATATCCGCGAATTACGATTTCTTTGAATGTTATTTGTTAGAACGAGCGAGAATGCTAGGCTGTACGGACAAAAATCTTTGCCGTTCCTATAGAAGTGAAGCCTAAAAGTAAGCCCTGTCATTAAGACAGCGGTCGCGGAACGTAACTGAAATGCTGACCTTCAAGTTGCTGATGTGCCGGAAGACGAAGGGGTTGTTGATGGCGATCTGCCGCTTGATCTTGTCGTTCATGGCGTTGATGTACGTCTGGTAGACGGCCATGCACTTCTTGGCGAGAGACGACGCGTAGTAGATCGGTATGTCTTGCAGCTCGGGGTGCAGCGACCAGTACTCATCTGTACAAATTTTTATTTTGTTTTAAAATTTTTTTTGTAATGAAATGAAAAATACAATTTCGAAGATAGTGTACTGATAAAATTATAAACACTTTTATTCTATCATGGTTAATATTGGTTAAATTTGGTTTACCATGGTTAGTAAAAGCAGTCATTTTCGACCACGTTCGGATTGGCATATACAGTCCATCTTCACTGTACGTGCATGGCTACGGTCGACGAAATGTCGGCCACTTCGAACCAATACTGATAAAATTAAACGAACGCAACACAAAACCGATGAGTGTGCATCTTTTATTTATTATTTTTTAATTCAACTAAGACATATTTACTACTTATCACATATAGATTTATTGGATAAAATTTTGAACCAATAAAGTATTTTCTATCAATCTTACTTTGTTATATTTCATTTGAAGAGGGAGTAAAAGTTTTAACATTTAAAAAATATTGAAATGATGTCATAAATTCATAGTTAAAGAAACTTTAATTGAATATCAGACTCTAAAGTCTGATTCACATTGGAATTTGTCTTTAATGTAGTTATAGCTAAGTTGCCTTACTTGTCCAACGTACGGATCTGGCACAATGGACGGCAAAACACACGCACACCAACCTAAAATAAGCAGGAGCTCCTGAGCGCGGCCGAGAGCGAACACGGGTATGAGACAGCGGCCGCCGCGCGTCACAATGTCCGCCACCAGCGACGTGAACCGGCTCTCTCTCTCCTCGCGCTTCTCGTGGATGTGCGTGCCGTACGTAGACTCCTGCGCGCAACAATTACAAGTTGCTGTACAGGTTTAGGCAGGTAAATTCTGCATAGGTTAAGTAAATAAACTTAAAGAAATCTATCCAAAATAAACAGATTATTAATTGTTTATTTATTGATTCATTATTTAGACATAACACTCTTTTTAACACTTAAAAAGAATAGCCCCACTGCATCTCTCCCCATGCATGTCGTAAAAGGCGACTAAGGGATAAGGACAAGATGCCGCGCTAAAGGGCGACAGGTTCGCCACCTCTCACCTTGGCACAGTACTTCCACCGAGTCATGCAGCAGGTGGGTCTTCGTGCCTTACTTGCTGCTTGATCTATTGAATCTTGTTCGAATACTTTGCGAAATGTGGTGTTCGGTGTTGTGCTGTAATTTACCCGAGTTCTTGCAGCACAACACGGACTACTCTGCTTACCTCGATTATCGGGATTTAGCGTGTGTGATATGTATGTATGTAAAGGCGTTTCAAAAATATACCACACACTATGTCATTCCGAGTTTGAAAATGCATTTATTCATGAACTAAGAGTGTCATGATTCAAATGTATAAATTCTAAGTTCAAATTCTTATCTCACAATGTGTTTGGATCACACCTGTGTGGATTGGAAACAGCACTGAAAGCTGTTCGAAGTAGATAATCTTTTCAGCTAAGAGTATCGTGTAAAAGATAACAAGGGAAGTGTGGTTATTGCACCTAGTTCTGGTTGAAAAATTGCACAATGAGTCGATATTACAAAACACAGAAGTGAATTACCGTTATAAGTACATCCGGGTGGACGGTGGGTATTTCGGCAGCCATCAAGTGCCTGTCCTCTTGTCTGGAGAAATCTCCCGTGTACAGAATCTATGAAAATATAAAATCAAATAAGTTGTAACCCCATTTCAAGTTCAAATTTAGTTAGTTATCTAACAGCACTGGTTGGCCAACTCCTTTGTTGGCCAACGGAGATGTTGGCCAACAAAGGAGACATAAATCGTTGGAAAATTCGCAGACATGCTTTTACTTCGAATAGAACTAACTTTAAATAACCGTTTAGGTTTTCTTCCAAAGTCATGATTAACCACAAATTTTATACTACACTGTACTTAATGTACTACAGTGCAAGGGGGTGGCAATGAACGGGCAAACATTCTCAAAAACCCGAGGACACTCATAGAGGCCTGCAAGGACATCGGCCGTCTGCAGGACTTCTGGATGGAGTTGGGTTGGAATGAGTAGCGGGTGGGGTGATACACACAACTGGTCCAAAAAGAGCTACCTACATGCGTAAAGTAGTTTTCATTTCTTATCATAGGTATAAAATAAGTTCTTTATGGAGAGCTTCGAAAACGTCACTGGAGGCATCCTACAGAATATGGATAGGTAGAGAGCGGGACTGGTGGTTCTCCGCGTCCTAGTCATCGCAGACTAGTTGGTGAGGGCTTGATGCGAGCCGAAACGTAACGCATGCTGGAGAAGCCATCGCATGCTCAGTTCGACACCTTCTTTACTTTTTGTAATTGTGTACGCAATAAAGGGTTTATTTCCACTCTCCTCCTACCTTAACACCGGCGATCTCGATCATAAACATGGCGGCGCCGAGTACGTGACCCGCGTTGTACGCCCAGAACCTCACGCCGTGCACTTCCTTCTCCTCGTGGAAGTTGATCGTCTCAATGCGATCCATTGAACCCTCGAGGTCCGACTCGGTGTACAGCATCTGTTCCGTTGATATGTTGCTGCGGAGAAATGATTTTTTTTATGTAAACTGACACAGTAGGCTACATCACCTACCGACAACATCAGTGATGTCAGGGCATAACACCTTGGTGAACTAGATGCCATGTGAGTGCTTCCCTTCGGTCGTGCCGGCTACACTGAACTGGACGGAAAATACGACCTATTTAAATAGCCGTTTCAACCGATCTTTCATTCAGTGCGGTGGTACTAAACCGGGCGGGTTAAACCCTACCACCTCATGGTTATTTTATGAAAACCTTCATTGTTATACCTAGTTTATTTTTGTGTGTTAGTACTAAACATGTAGCAGATAATTATTCATCAGATCGATGCAAAGCTGAAAATAAAAAGAAAAAATATGCCACGATCATAGAGTTATAAAGTGTGTATAGAGAGAATGTAATTTTCAAAATGATCCAAAATAAGTTAGTTCATTTTTGTAGCAAAAGCAGAAGCAGCAGCAGGGATTAAGGATGCTAGTTCCTCACAGCAGCGTCCATAATAGTACCTGTAAAACAGACTAAGCGAACTCACAAAACGTCTGAGCGTCAAACGGTTGAGCCATTTCTGAGTTTACCCGTCAAAATCGTTAAATGTTACAATAGTAGAAGACATGTTGGTTGCAAAAACTCACCTGACCTTGATGTAGTCAGAGACCAACCAGCGGTAGATGGCCTTGGTGGCGTGCGTCATGAACACTCGCCCCTTGAACGATGTCTTGGTGAGGAACCAGGGCAGAGCACCGCTGTGGTCCAGGTGGAAACTGCAAAAATTAAACATTAGTTGATACAAATTACGCATTAAAGTTTGACAAAGGCTCTTTACACCTGATACACTTATATAATAAGTCTTTGTAATCAGAACTCTCAGTAAAATTGTTAATCTTGATCTCAAGCTGTCTTCTCGGTAGACTGTGGGTGGTGTTATTATGTGGCTAGTCATTAAAATACTTGTATTAATTAACGAATCAATTGTAAAAAAAAAAAAAAATTTATGAAAAAAAAACCCCTGTGAAGTTTCTTCTTCGTGGCTGTAATCGAACCGGATAGAACAAATGATGAAAAATTCGAGCGCAGTCTTACTGCCATATGAATGATCAATCAACAATAAAAATTAGATTACAGTACGTCTAATCATAGGATTCATTCAAGTTTAGTTTGTGTGAAGTGGTCCTCCCTCTCTCTCTCGGTTCTCCCCCTCGCTTTCTCATGCTTCACTAAGTTCACCTTACCCAGTGACAAACTATCCTAGGAATTTAGAGACCCCAGGAACTAAAATTGTTATCTATTTGTGGTCCAAAAAGCTTATCCGTATTCGTATGTTTTAGGAGACAGGGGCACAGGATTAACAATAAAACAATTGGGAAAATATTTTTCTTTCAACTCATATTTTTAAAAATATGTTATGATTTATATGTTGTCTAAATTTTTTTATATTTCATATTAATTTTGTACGCAACCTTATCTTGCATAGGGTATAGATTACCTAAGCTTGTTTTTGTAAATCCTCTTAAAAATAAGCAAAATAATCTAAAGAATTTCAACTTTCGAAAGAGACTAAAACATTTAATATACTAATAATAATATAACAAGGCGATGCGCGCACGAAGAACGAGATATGTGAAAGAGCTGCACGACGACATCGCCGTGCAGTCCGGCGGATACGGAGCTCTCCGAGATGGGGGTGGTGGTGGCCTACGTGTCTAGTACCACCACCTATCGCTCGTAGCTTGCCTCGCGTCGTCTCGGAGAGCTCCGTAGCCACGGCCTGCACCCGCCGGTGTGCTTGGAGACCTGCCTCCCGCCGCCGGCGGAAATTACCGTTTTTATTTACATTATATTAATTTTGTGTATTTTTATTACTTTTTGTAAAATTTATGTAAAATTAATGTAATATATTATAAGAACGTGAATAAAGAGATATAACAACATACCTACAATGTTATTTGAGAAAAAAAAGAAATTAATGCCCAACAGAGCACTCGTCACCCTACCTTTCTGCATAAAATCCTGAAAAACTATAAACCGGATTAAAAAATTATCATAACATTTTTGTAGCTAATGAGTTGAGGAATCACGTGGTGGTAATATTATGGGTCGATCTGGGGCCAATGTACAATAAAAAAAAAATCCAATGCACTTTTGTCAACATGGTGCGTGAAAGAACTCACTGTGATATGAGAAGCAAGTCAACTTCGTCTGCCTCGATCAGGTCCACAAACGGCAACGCATCCATCCCTGACAGTCCCGGATGGATTCCACAGTCCAACTGCAAATAAAGATTATTTTAAAACGACAATCGAGACTTCAAAATGTAGGGTTACATAAAAAGAAAAGTGGGGTGATTTTGTATTTTAAAAATTTTCAAAAAAGTATATTGAACTCAAAACTTTTATTCATAAATACACCAAAGAAACACTTTTATAAATTATATGTTTCACTTTGAAGTATTTGTAGATTAAACGTGCGAATAATCATGTACGAAAATAACATATAGGTACATAAGTAATTAAAATTTACAACAGTAGAACTAGTAGACAAACAATCAAGATATTTTATCACATACATGGAGGACCAAATATGTTATTACCTATTGTCCTGTATGCATACAAATTCTACTATGCGAGTTCGCAAAAGCCCTTTCATTTTTTTCTTTAATCCATTTGGCGATTGTCTTTTTTGTCATGGGAAATGTCATGTATTTATGCTGCATTCGGTGACTATTTTGAAAATTATCGCACCTGACCATGAATCCTCACTAGACATGACACTGGCCAAATTGTCTCAAAAAACAATAGCTATTTAAAGAAAATAAAAAAAAAGGATTTTTAGCACTCTCATAATAGAATATGTGAATGTGCATGTACAAACAGATTCAAGGTTAAAGAATATGAATTGCAAAATTTACATCATATTATTTTATTGTGTTGAAGCTGCCGAATTAAGAGAGGCAGATTATAATGTAAAATAAAATATCTTACTTTTATTAAAAAAATATTGTGGAGTTCTTACCATAATTTTCTTCCCCTTGAACTCCAGCATGATGCAGGAACGACCAACTTCTTGGCCCGCACCTCTGGAATCAATAACATTGTGATTATAGTAACACCTCCATCAATAATGCCAAAGAGGACAAATATTTAGTAGAAATTTCGTCCGCTCAGTGGTGCGGTCGGTCGACTGTTATTACAACCCTGGGTCAACCCTGGGTCAGCGGTCAGTACTTGGATGGGTGACGGCTCGACCGTTGGAGGCTGACCGTGGTTCGGATTCCACGTTAAACTGTAGGTCCCTTCCCTTTTTACAGTGGCTTTCACGATCCATGAGCACACTTTTCATTGGTCGGATTGACGGATGCTTCACGCGATTGGTCCGTCAGCCAGCATCAGTCGACGCTTGTCGCCTATTGGGCTCACTGACATGGCACCTAGTTCACCCGGTGTTATGGGCTGACATCACGGATGTTGCAGGTGATGTAGCCAAAAGTCTCAGTTTCCATAAAAAAAAAATAAAAGGAATGGTGAGAGAACAATTTTTGTCATTCTTTTTTGCTTTCTCGAAATGTGTGAACGGCTAAATTCGGTCCTAACTGACAAACCGAATAGGTATTGAACGCAACCAAAGTTCACCGCATTTTTCTTGCGCACTACGCTTAATGCAACAGTGCGAATCGAGGCGTAAAAAGTTTATTCGGTCGACTGAAACCACCACGCGCACCATACTAGATTTTCTTCGCACCGCGAGTCAGCTCAAGAAACGGGATCAAATTTTGAGAACAAAATGTGAAGGCAGCACGGTCGCCATACTTGCCGCACCTGGAAAACGACTAATGCAGTACACAATTCTTTTAAAGAGCTGAAACAGATTGTATTCTCAAATAAGTACGCCTTCTGCACTGCAGAAGTGAATGTACATTGTAAATATGCAATGTGCAAAAAAGTGAGTATTAGGCACACCGAGGCGGGCCACGCCGTCCGATTATGTCATTGGGGGTGTTTTTAAATTGCATCTTATTTCCATATGTTTTATATGAAATATGAATGAAATGGCAACAACATTCAACAAATCACTGGCTGGTTACAAAATATTGCTTGCTTCTGGCAACATGATCATTCAAGAGGGGCGTGAGTGAATAGGCACCTGTCAGCCCGGCATGGCATTCACAACCCCCGAATATGACCGAAAGTCCATGGGTGTCGTTAGACACCTCATGGGTGACTAGGTGCCACATGTAACGCTTTCAATAAAAAAATTGCTGTGTAAGCTAAATTGTAATATTGTAAACCCCTAACCTATAATTCCATATACGTGTTTTTTTGCAATTTATAAAACAATCACGTTGGCAAGAGTATAGGAAGTCGAGGGGTACTCACAAAGGGCGAATAGAGAGCTGATCACTCTCCTCGGCCGGGAGCGAAGGTTCCCCGCGCGGTCTTTGAGCCATCTTCGTAGTTGGCAAAAATTGCTGCAACACTCGCTCACGACATTAGTAATTCACTTGGACTTTAAATTAAAGATTCCTTACAAGCTATAAAGTTTTTATAAATGTATTGTTATATTTATGGACTGTAAGTACCTAAGTAGTAATTAAAAAATTCAATTATTTTTATCGACGAACGAAGCTCGAGCGACCGGCGGCAGTTTGCAGAAACAAAGTTGACGTTTGCGATCAAAGAAGATACAATACTGTTTGCGTTGTTGTTGTTGTTAATGTTTTCGGCATAAATAGGCAGGCAAAGATCATTGACCATACAGGCAAATATACTCTTTGTGTTTGCATTTGTGTGTGTCAAAGTCGTGTTGCCACGTGCCAGCTAACTATTTCCAAGTATTGTATGAAGAGGTAAACAAAAGGAAATAATAGGAAGAAATAAGAGTGCAGTGATTTTTTGTGTAAAATTAATGTTTTGGTGGTAAAAGGTTACAGCCAATTTAAAAAGCATTCTAGCAATTTGCTAGCAAACCTCCCCATTATAAAATTTTTCTTACATAATAATTAAATTAATTATTAATTAAATTAATACTATTTACGGTTAAATTAATTAAATTAAGGTAACCTAAAATATGATTTTACCAAACGTCAGTGCCAAACGCCAGTTTGGCATTGACAGTTGACAACAGAACGAAACGAACAGTCGGTCGACTTGCCCAACAAACATGTGGGTATTGTGGGTGGTGTGAGTGTGGGGTACCAAACATGAAACATTTTTCCCGAAACGATTTTGCATAAATGTGCTATAAGTTATTTTATTAGTGAAGCATGGCGGATTTGTTCGCTGACAGTGACGAAGAAGAGATTACTCTAAAGACTGAGAACGAGTACGCCAAGCGGTATGACACGTGGCGCGAGAAAGAGGAACTCCACAAATGTAAGTGTGTTGGGAGTTTTCTATAGTACCTATAAGTCTATGAAATTTTCGGTTCTCACTTCTCTCTCCTGTGTCGCGGGCCTTTCCGCCCAGCTGAGTTAACTATGAAAAAAAAAACATATTTCATAGTTTTTTTTATGTAATCCTGTATGGGTGGCTTAGTCGGAGGGGCCAAAGCACATGCTTCGACCAATCAATATCACCTCCGAGAAGGTAGGTGCCATACAGGAGACTTCCCTGGATTGCTGGCTATACGAAGACAACCGAGGCTGCTATGGGGCCATCTTACATCCAGTACGGTGGTACAACCCAGTCGGCTACAATTTGAGCCTACCACCTAGTAAGGGATAAGGGAAGGGACCGACAGTTTTACACCGGTTCTGAACGGGAAGCTGCAGGTGTGAATCTTTTATATGTATTTGACTGAACCCTATGTTCTTTGTACTTGTACACAAATTGAGTGGACTGTGGGCTGAGTTGACCAAAGACTCATTACTGCGTACCAAACCAACAGAATCAGCCGATCTTTCTAAAAGTGTTTGCAAATTGTGATACGAATGTGTATCAAACATAATGTATTTTTTTTATATTCAGTGGAACAGAAATACGGCGAAAATCCAACAGAGGCAGATCTCGAGGACTCGGACAGCGAGGACACGGACGAGGAGCCTCCCGAGGTCTCGGAGAAACTCGAGAAGGACTTCCTGAAGACCTTGTCCCTGCTGAAGAAGAAAGACCCGAGGATCTATGACCCTGGCTTTAAGTTCTTTGAGGAGGGCGACAATAAGGAGGAGAAGAAGACGGAAAGTGAACAGTGTATGTACATTTTTATTTATTCAAAAGTAAATTTGGTACATATGTACATTAAATACATGCATATACATAATACATACATACACACATACCTACATCACGCTGTATTCTGACAACAGGTGTAAGCAGACTAATCGGTGTTGTACTCCAAGAACTCTGGTTAATTGCAGCACAATACCGACCACCATGTTTAGCAAAATTTTAGAATCAAACAACTCCTAAGCATGGGGTGGGGGGTTTGGGAGTTCAAACCATAAGTTTAATTTTGTTTAAACAATAGGTACAATATTAATTATAAATTTTTTGAACACTAACACTAGGCATGCAAAGGTTCGACCACCTAAATAATTTCGTCCTTATACAAAATAATACAATATCGTACAATATACAATACAATACAACTTATTATATTCCAGCCGTGGCAGAGAAACCCAAGAAGGTAGTGGCAAGCTTGGCTCAGGCTTTCGGGGCGAGCGACAATGAAAGTGATGGTGAAATATTCACAGTTGAGAATCCGACCGAGGAACCTGAAGAGAAGGTAAAAATGTTTATTGACCATCTGCAAACATTTCATGAAATAGAAGTAATTTCCATCTCTAAATAAAAACATCTATTTTATCATAAGAAGAAAGGTGTCAGCATCGGTAACTCACTGGTGCGATAGATCGAGTGCCATTCGCTATCTTAAGCACACCCTGGCGCGGTCAGAACTTGGATGGGTGACCTTTCGACTGTTGTAGGCTGACCGTGGTTCGGATTGCGCGTAAAACTGTAGGTCCGTTCCCTTCTTTCCTTACTAGGTGGTTTAATGCACCCGTGTTGGTATCACTGTACGGAATGAAAGGTAGGTCGAAACGGCTATGTAAATAGTTTATGTTTTCCGTCCAGTTCAGTCTAGCCGGCACGGCCAATGGGAAGCACTGACATGGCACCTTGTTCACCAAGGTGTTATGTGCTGACATCACGGATGTTGTAGATAGGTGAGGTAGTCAACCGTGTCAGTTTCCATAAAAAAAATATTAGAAGGTTTTAATGGAGCACAATGCCAGTGGCCAATCCTACACTCTTACAGCGTGCTAGACATTTCGGCTTCAAGCCCTCTTCAGCTAGTCTGCGTCGACTAGGACGTGAAGCAAAACCAGTCCCGTGCTTGACTTCCCTCTCCCTGGCGATGCAAATTCTGTAACTTGTACAATAAAGTGTATTTTGATAATTGTTTCTGTTGCTTTGCCCACCGGGAAACAGGCGTGACGCTATGTATGTATGTATGTTTCTGTTGCAACAGGAGGACAAGCTGAAAGAGTACCTGACTGGTAAAGCTGAACACCTGGAGGACGAGACAGAGGCGGACCTGCAAGCCCTGAAGGCGCTCTGGTCCGACCCCAAGCTGAATGAAGGCGAGGCGTTCCTACGAGACTACATTTTGAATAGAAAGTTTGTAATCCAACACTCACATACAATTTACGCTATATCGATTTAATTTGTATTACCTTTAGGTAGAGAGAGGGAGGTCGAAAGCGCGACTGGTGGTTCTCCGCGTCCTAGTCATCGCAGAATAACTGAAGAGGGCTTACTGCGAGAAAATGTAACGCATGCTGGAGAACTACACAGAGTGGCCATTCGCTAGTCCCGACCTCGATTGACACCCTCCTCTTCTGCCAATGGGCCCGGATATGTTCAGTGAAGCCATCGCAAGCTCAGTTCGACACCTTCCTAATTACTTAAGTGTAACATTCTAACCAGATAATTTGATTAGGTTACACAGGAGAAGGAGGTGTGCTCTAAGTGCCGGCAATTAAGTGCAGTCTCCCTTATTTCATACTTAAGTGCGAAATCGCATGACTCAGTGCAGACGATTGGCAGCACTTGCAACATGTCTGATTAGACTACTCTTATCTTACTACTGACTAAAATGTCGTAAGTCCATTTATGACCCTTCTAGACTACTCCTTATTCCGTGGTTTAACTCTAGCCGATTTGCTGTGATAAGTTCTTAAGCGATATAGGACTGATTACACATAGCAGTTTGTCAGAAAAAGTGGGAACAGAAAACATTTGTTGCTACAAGCTTTGTAGTTTTCAAGGAAAATGTAAACAATGTTAGAAGTGAAAAAAAATAATTGTAAAGGTGAGATGACACGACGTTTGCTTGCCGCGCAGTGCGGCTTTCTTTGTGCAATTTCATACAAAGAATATTTTCAGGAAATGAAAGAAATGAGAAATGGTTTCCTAAAAGTAATAACGTTACAGGTACCTAGCGGAGGAGGACGAAGGTCCCTCCGACAAACTGCTGGACGATGCGGATCTGGAGGCCGACGCGCAAACTGTGGAGGAGCAGGGCAAGTTCGAGAGAGCCTACAACTTTCGCTTCGAGGAACCTGATCAGGAATATGTTAGTATTACACTTTTATATTATATTCTCTTGACAGAATAGTCAGAGACACCGCTGTCATGGGCTTACTGACCATGAAATGGACTGAACTGCCCACAAATGAACACATGGTCCTACCGGAGTTATTGCATACTCCTGTAGTTGGCTGACCCGTGTTAGGTTACCAATGATTTTCCTTTTATTGAACTTTCTCCCACATGTCTATCGAACAGTTGAAGCGGTACCCTCGCACGATCGGAGGCACGCGACCGAAGGACGACCGTCGCGCGCGCAAACGCGCCGAGGTGCGGGAGAGAAAGGAACAGGAGAAGCAGAGGAAGATGGAAGAGATCGGCAGGATGAAGGCCCTCAAGCTGAAGGAGATACAGGAGAAGATAGCCAAGATAAAGGAGGTCACCGGCAATCAGGATCTGGCTTTTAAGGTACGCATTCTTATGAACAGTTATTATTTTATGTAGAACGATTGTCGAAGCTGGTGTGTTCATATATATGTTCACTGGTAGTTTCTTTGATTTTAGTTGTATAGTTCTTTTAAACGTTTATCCAGCCTGTACTTGAATGAGTTTGTGTTAGGTGCTTGGATGACGTCTTCGTGCGCTTTATTCCATTTGTCAAAGTTATTCCTTTGCATCAGAAGTGCTTTTGTGGATTTGGAAATTCACTTTCAAGATGTGACCTAGCAGGTGACTATTCGCTTTCATTGTGTTGAGTGAGACTCTTTTAGTTCAGGGCAATGATAGTGTATTATAAAAAACTGACTTCTAATGAAAACTAAGTTCATTGTTCCAATGGTTTATAACATCTTTGTTTCTTAATTTATAGTTCTTAACCATAATGTGTAGTAAATTTTTGAAATCATCTTTTTAAGCTTTGCACACTTATCTCTTACATACATACTGTTATGGGCACTGGGGCCGGATTGAAAATTGAACACCAATCGAAAACGTGTTACGAATTTATTTGTGGTTAGACTGTCGCCCTTTAGCACAGCATCTCGTCCTTATCCTTATAAGTCAATGGGTACTGAGGTCTTTCACACACTCGAAAAGGCTTTTTCCATTTGGCTATGAGCCGCTCAAACGGCGCATCACTATGTTTTTTAGGATACATAAACTATTGGCGAGCCCAAGTGAGAAGGATTTAGTAATTGTGTTGAATTTTGTTGAGCGCTCTCTATCCCTTAGGGCCCCAAGTGATAGGGAAGATGAGTACTATGGGGCAGATATTAACAAATCATTGTTAAAGTCCTAAAATAATAAAAAAAAAAATTAAAAAAAAAACGATTGTATGAATTGTTTTCCAGGACGAAGACATCGAGGGTGATTTCGATCCAGCGGAGCACGACCGGCGTATGCGAGCCATTTTCGACGAGCAGTACTACGACGAACAAGACTCGGAGAAGCCTGTATTCCCCGACCTGGACGAGGAACTTGAGATTGGTAAGATTCATATACATACCCGTCATGTCCGTTCCCTATTGGGGTAGACAGATAGAATGGATCACCACGCGCCACGATGCTAACACACCTCTGCCACCTCATAATGTTCTTCATACACATTCGCTGGTTACAAGTTAATATGCACTAGACACTTTTTGAGCACATATCCGATCAGCCAAGTCAGTAGGTGCCCTACAGGAGACTTCTATATGGATTTCTGGATGTATTCACGGGTCATAAAAAGGTACTGTGTGGGGCCGGTACTTAAAAAGAATAGCCCCGCTGCATCTCTCCCCATGCATGTCGTAAAAGGCGACTAAGGGATAAGGACAAGATGCCGTGCGAAAGGGCGACAGGCTCGCCACCTCTCACCTTGGCACGGTACTTCCACCGAGTCATGCAGCAGGTGGGTCTTCGTGCCTTACTTGCTGCTTGATCGAATGAATCTTGTTCGAATACTTTGCGATACGTGGCGGTCGGTGTTGTGCTGTAATTTACCAGAGTTCTGGCAGCACAACACCGATTACTCTGCTTACCCCGATTGTCGGGATTCAGCGTGTGTGATATGTATGTATGTATGTAAAAAAGGTTCAGACCATAACGACTGCGACACTACTGGTGAATGCATTGTCTAAGCGACCTCACTTGCCAGCGTGTGTGTGAGTATGGACTCAGCAGTCGGCGCGACGTGGCGCGGTGGGTGGGACAGCGGTGAAATGGGTCTGACGGCAGTCCCCACTGCTCCGCGCCACAGACAACGCAAGTCGCACACACACCTGCGAGAGCGGGCACGCACGACACCCATTACTTCCGTGTTGCTGCTGTCCTAGTCCCTATGCTGTGTGACAGGTTACTTTCGTTTCTATAAGATTTTTGGATTGTATTGTTTTAGAAAACTGGGATAAATACGAGGAGGAGATCGGCATTGACAATGGAAGCAGTGTGAAGGGCAACGCGGGGCCTCATTGTGAAGACGAAGATTTTAATGTAAACTTTTTTCTATTGTCACAATGCTAATTTGCATGTTTGTACAACTCTGTTTTCCTAGATACTTCTAAAATGCAGGGTTATTTTGTAAAAGACACCACAGATAGAAGCCAAACCTGTAATTTGTTAAGTACATTTTTTCATGAAAATGTCCTATAAACTCTTAAAATTAGTACTTCCTAAGTGCAGCACTGACCTTGCCCTAATTATTACCTACATAGCGACATTGCATATTTTCATCTTCCCACACGTCGCCCCTCGCGTTGCCCTGTGCCTTTAGTCGTTATGTAAGGACGGCGCGGAACCGCCGGTCTATCTGTCTCGCTCTGCCCTTGGCATTTTCTCGTTTTAGCGGTTAGAAGACCATAATTTATGGTATATTTCGGAAAATTTGCAATCATCGTAATTGATTGATTGATTTTGCATCGACACAGCGAATGCCCAGTGGTGCACTCGGGACATCTATCTAATGTGGTTTTGTTTTCTATGTCTACTCTTCTCCTCTTTCTTTTCTAAACCTTTTGTGATACTAACCGAGACTTAAGAAAATGAAATTGTTACTAACCTTCTAAACAATAAAACAAATTTGGAATTTGGATTAAAATATGCATTAATTCTAATTTCATTAACGCCACATGTTCACCTGCGGCGTCTTTACAAAACAATCCGGTATAATAATGTTGTCTTGAACGATAAACGTTTTTAACGGTTCCACAACACAATAGATTTAGTTATAAGCAGATTTATTTAGTGCTTTTGTACTGGATTGGGAGGGGTTACTCCATCCAACATCTTCCTCTCTTAGTGTTAGAAGGAACATTATATGACAGATTTCCCATACAATATCTATGACATAAGTTTACGCCTAGCACTAAGAGGGAGTCGAAATACCCGCCCGATTGCTCTCTTAGATTGCTTAGTGTTATTACTTTCTCTTCTCCAGCTCGATGACTCTCCAGTTTACTTATTCTTCGATATTGTTGACAATATGCTGAGAGTACTAGACCTCCAAAAATAGGCCTAGCTTGGAAACATTTCATTAGAAAAAAATCTTATTTGCAGATGGATGCAGATTACGACGCAAAAAGAGCGCGAGCGACTCTCGCCGAGGAAATCCAGGAGACCCTCGGCAAAAAACGGCGAAACCGCAAGAAAAAAAGCAAACTCGCTGTGCTCCTAGCGAAAGAGAAGCCCAAGTTCGACCCCGCGACCGCGGACAAGACATACACGGAGTATATGGAGGAGTATTATAGGATGGATTGCGAAGACGTGATTGGAGGGGACCTCCCGACGAGATTCAAGTACCGGGATGTCGTTCCAAATAGCTACGGCCTTAGCATTGAGGAGGTAGTTACCTTTTGTGTAATTGGGGGGGTTATCACCAACCATGGCTGACATGCTCTCTAAAATCATTAAACAGGGATAAAAAGAAGTACATACATACATTCATACCACACGCTATATCCCGACAATCGGGGTAAGCAGAGTAATATGTGTTGTGCTGCGAGTACTCTTGTAAATTACAGCACAACCCCGACAAAAAAACCCCCACAAAAAGAAGTATATGAGTAGAAGAATATAAGTTTCATACAAAAACCTAGAATTTTTTTTTATTCCTCCAACCTGGAGGGTCTTGCATCTCGCTCGCAATTAACGAAACGTTCAGTTCTATCTTGAGTTGAGATAAATAGGTTTTCTTGAACTTGTGCAGTGTATTAGTGCGAGCGGGTGGGATTTTTCGACTTTGCATGCATATGTAACCCGGACCACTCCAAAAAATTCACCAGGACGTAGAAGAGAACTTGTAGCTAGGGATATCCCTAGCTCCAAGTTCAAGCAGTGGTTGAAACACTGCTTTTGTGGCGTTATAAAATTGTGGTCTGTTCGGGCGATGACTTGGGCAAGTTTTTTTTTTTTCATTCCTAATCTAATAAATAAAAAAATATAAAATAATATAAATAAAAAATAATAAATCTTTTTAGGTTCACAATAAATTATATCCAAAACTAATCTTCACTAAACGGAGTTTACAATAGGTTGAAGATGTATTGTATGTGAATGGTGTTATTGGTATTTTTTTTATTGAAAGAGCGGCATGTGCCGCCGAACCACCCAAGGTGTCTTACGACGCCCATGGACATTGGGTCGTTTGCAGGGGTTACGAATGCTATGCCGACCTGACAGGTCTCTATTCATGCTTCTCTTGAAGGACTTGAGACTGTACTTGGTGGGAAATATATGGGCAGGGAGAGCGTTCCAGAGTTTACCGGTTCTATAGAGGAAAGATCTGCAGAACAGATTGGTACGCATCCGCAGTAAGTCCAGCCCAATGCGCGTGGTGCGGGAGTGTAAAGGCAGTGGCAGGAATACATGTAACAACTCCTCCGAGCACTCCCCTTAGAATAAGAGATAGAACACGCTTAACGGGCCGACATCCCTACTGATGACAAAACAAAAAAAAAACTGTTTTTGATCTTGCTCTCAAGCTGTATTTTCAATCGTCTGTAGGCGGTGTTATTAGGTGGATAGTCACTAAATGCTTGTAAAAATGATTATGGAAAAAAAAGCCCTGCGAAGTTTCTTACCGGTTCTTCTTCGTGGGTGTAATCGAACCGGATAGAACAAATTGTAACAAATTCGACTACAGTCATGCTGTCTAATGAATGCATAATAAACAATATACAACAACAATATACAATATACAAAGATGTCGTCTTCGTAAGTGTGTTTCATCATCCAATGGGTACTCTTGAGCACACCATTCATGACTGTCCTTTATAAAAATCATAATGTATAAATGTGTATTACAAAGGTCAATTCTTATGTTGTAGATTCTGCTAGCCGATGACAAGGAACTGAACAAATGGGTGCCCCTGAAGAAGGCAGTTAAATATCGACCGGAACATGTAGAAAAGGGGGAGGTAAAGACGTACCAGCTGAAGGCAAATGACCTTAACCTAAAGAAGAAACTTATTCCAAGCCTGTTCAAGGAAATTGAGTGAGTTCTTCTTGAAAATATGGAAATTGTCTTTTTTTTTATGAAAGCGTATGTACCGAGCCACCCATAAGGTGTCTAACGACACCCATGGACATAAGGTCGTACGTAGGGGTTGCGAATGCCATGCCGGCCTGACATGGCTATTCACGCCTCTCTTCACTCTCTCAGTTCATATTTGATATTATTTAAAATATGATTTATATTTCTTAATCCAGCTTGCTTGCATCCTTCTCTACATGAAATGGGCTAGGTACTAAATTATCGTATAGTATACGCCCTCGAAATCTAGCCAAAGTCCATAAAAGAATAAATCTATTTCATTGTTCTGTCATATTGTTGGTCTGCACCGCGTAATTTTTCAATTATTCTAAACTGAACTTTACTACTCTAGATATAAGGACAAATATCACATGGTTAATCTGACCGGTAACAATTAGTTAACGTCTTTGTGCCCTTTGGCTGGAATTCGAGGGTGTACACTATACACATGTATAATTTCATGGTATATAACATGCTATGAAATCCCTGTGAAATTTGAAAAAATATTGAATAAAATAGAAACTCTTTATTGCACACAATGTACATGAAAAGAAACAAAAAAATGTAGCCTTATCTGGCAGTAACTGGAGAAATAACTGCATGTGATTTCTTCCAGTAAATTTTGTAACTGTTATTGTCAGTTACTGTTAAATTTTAAGTGTTATTGTTAAATATACCTAAATATGTAAAGCAATAGTGACAATATTGACAAAGCAGTACTTATTATTTTAATTTCAGAGAACCAGCGGTCTCGGTTGAAGGTGCAAGTAAGAAGAAGAAAAAGAAAAAGAAGAAGCAGAAAACGTTGGAGTCGGTTGAACAAGATTCAGTTGAGCCGTCAACGAGTGCAGCTACTGCTAATATCAGTGTAGAAGTCAATGATAATGTTACAGAAGATGATAAAAAGAAGAGGAAAAAGAATAAAAAGAAAGATCCAAGTGAGAACACAGCTTCTGCTAATGTAAGCTTAGCAAGTACAGGTGACCAAGTACAAGAAGAAGGTAAACAGAAATTGAAAAAGAATAAAAAGAAACATTTAATTGAAATTACAGACAATATAGGTACAGAGAATGTAGATCAGGTGTCGACGAATGGTAATGAAAATCTTAATCAAAAGAAACGTAAAGAAAATAAACATGACAGAGAGCAAAATAATTATGAGCCCAATAATACTGATGCATCAATAGATGAACGCATTACCGACGCTAGCAACAAGAGAAAACGAAGAAAAGAAAAGAGGCAGAAACCCAATATTGAAGTAGATAGAACTTCAAAAGATAAAACATTGAAGAGAAAACTATCTGTTGAAGGAAGCCTGCATGGTAAGAAAATGAAATTCAATCCGAAAATCAAACACAAAACTGCAAAGGAGGTTATCACTGGTAACCCATTAGACAAGCTTTCAGACGAAAGATTAAAGGCGTATGGGCTGAATCCTAAAAAATACAGGAGTTTCTTAAAATATAAGAAATTTTAATCTGTACATATATAAATAATAGTTTTTTGTAATAAATTGTGAATGTATTGTTATATTATTTTCTTCTAAAACCCTGTATGCAGTTTACATAGTTTTCACAGTCAGTCAGTCAGTGTTTACGAGTATATTTCCACTGCCGGAATTGTCCTCCAGTCCGGCCGGGAGGCCTTCAGCGGTACGGAACCACTTATTGCCTCCGATGTAGTTCTTCTTCTACATACGTCCCAATTCTTTTACTGTATCATCCATCACATACCGTATCTTTCTGTGGGACTGGCCAACTGCATGTTACCGTGTACGGCAGGGTCAACTGCATCTTACGTGTGGGACTGGCCAACGGCATTTTACCGTGTGGGACCGGCCAATTGCATTTTACTATGTAGTACTGGCCAACTGCATCTTACCGTGTGGGAATGGCTAACTTCTTGCGACGCACGTCGTAAAAGGCGACTACTAGGGATAGGATAGGTGTGCTAATGGCAAACAGGTTAGCCACCAACTGTTACCTCAGCACTGTCCCTCGACCGAGTCATGCGGTAGGTAAGTATTCGCGATTTATTTGCTGCTTGATAGTAACTAATCGCATATAATAAATAAATAATCAAAAGGTGCTAAATCTGGCGAGATTGCTGGCCACTGAAGATCGCCCTTCAAAGAGATGAGACGTTCGAGGAAGTGTTCGCGCAAGAGAGTCGTTCGTGCCGTGTGAGCCTTCGCGCACCCTGCGATTGTTTCTTATGGGGATATCTTGAGTCCTTGGTGTATACCAATCGTTCAAAGACCCTAGGTGAACTCAAAAACATAATATTCGTGTTGCTATTGCCATCATAAATACAGACATGCTGGACTAAGTGGACCGAAACTTCCGATTTCGACTCTTCAAATGTATTGACCAGAACGAAGGCCACCTTTAAGATATCATTTTCAAAACCTAAAATAATACAAAAATTACAATAAAACTGTAAATGTACCTCTATGTAAATGTGTTTGCCAAAAAAATATAGGTGCCGACATCTTTTGCATTCAACCACAACGTTTAAAACCGCACAAAAAGTTTAAAAACTAGCGCTAAAAACGCTAGGTTGGTAGCACTGTCTGTAAGTATACTTAATTTTTTAACTTTTTCTTGAATTCCTGTCCTGGCCCTTGGGTGAAGTGTTACCAGGGGCTTATTTAATAAACGTGACAATGAGAGGCGACAGGTGACAATTTGACAATTTTTTGTTTATTATAGATTATCACTGACAAATTTGTCACGGTGGAAAATCTATAAATATGTCGATTTGTCATGACAATTTGGCATATTTCTGTTTTATTAAACAATTTCTCTTGACAGGCGACAGGTGACAATTTGTCCGGAAAAACTTGTCAAATTTGTTATATCTTGTTATACACTAAATTGTCATGACAGGTGGACGAATTTGTCGAATTGTCAAGAGATTTTGGACAGGCCAATCATCCAATGTCAAGCCAATGCGGCTATGTCAGAAAAAGTGACAAATTTGTCAATTACCATGACAAATAAGTCAGAATATTTTCTTAGAGACTCGACAGGTAAAAAATAATAATTGTCGCCTTTATTAAACGGGTTTTTAGTCTGATAATTTTGTCAGTATTTACCTGTCGCATTTGGACATAATTGTCATCTTTATTAAACGGCATTTGTCGCGACAATTCGACTTATTTGTCTAAAAGTGACAAAATTGTCGGATTGTCGCGTTTATTAAATGGCCCCTGCTAGTACACGAATGAATGGGTCTGTGGCACAGGAGAGAACAAAGGAACGATGGCGCTGTAGATCAGTGTGATTTTTTGGAGGTTAAAAAAAAATAACCAGGGTTAATATAAAGAATTAGTATTTTTCAGTAGGTACTTTTACATGAAGGAATATCAAATTTTTATCTCTAAAAGAAACATCAAATTAATGTCTTTCTTCCTAAAGTCCCCAAAAAAACCACACTTCCCCCTAAATTTAGGGGGAAATCTATAAGTTACTATCCCTGAATGGCTATAATACGGGTCTGGCACAGGAGAGAACAAAGGAACGATGGCGCTGTAGATCAGCTGTGATTTTTTAGAGGAAAAAAAAATTACGAAAAAAAAATGTTGAGGCGGTGCATGTCGTTTTTGTTACGTTTCGTTTCTGCAACTTCGCGTTTACATTCAGCTGATCTACAGCGCAAGCGTTCCTTTGTTCTATCATGTGCCGCTTGCCCAATGAATAGGCGTCCGGTCCGCCACCTGAAAGACATGCTCGATCCTGCAACCTACTCCGTTAGCTCCTTTCGGCAAACTTCGGCTCGAAGGAGGAATGTGTAGTATTGGAGTGATGTTGTGTGGTATGTATTAGTGATGTTTTTGGTGGTTTCAAAAAAATAACCAAGGTTTATAACCAACCAAGGTTAACCATAACCCTGGTTATTTTTTTTTTTCCTCCAAAAAATCACAGCTGATCTACAGCGCCATCGTTCCTTTATTCTTTCCTGTGCCAGACGCGTATTATAGCCATTCAGGGATAGTAACTTATAGATTTCCCCCTAAATTTAGGGGGCAGTGTGGTTTTTTTGGGGACTTTAGTAAGAAAACATTATTTTGTTGTTTTTTTTATAGAGATAAAAATTTTATATTCCTTCATGTAAAAGTAGCTACTGAAAAAAACTAATTCTTTCACATTTACATTTATTTATACATTTTTTAGTTCCACGTACATCGCTTTTCCTGTTTTGGGTTAAATTAAAGTGGGTACTGTGAAATAATATAATAATGCTTGCATAAAAATAAGAATTTAATTTTGTGCCTAAAATGTTTCATTAGCTAATCTAGAGGGACCTTTTTACTTTTAGGGGGATTTTACAGACGTTTTATAGGGGGAAGACATGTTTTGGGTTGGCAACCCTGCAGCCAGCAGCCATTCTTTTTGACGAGTGAATTGTTTTGCCGAGTCGTGTCCTAGAGCGCGAGGTAAGGGAAAATATTGAATTTCGATTTTACTATTCGTATTTTGGTTGAAATAAGCATTCGTAAATATTTGCTGCGTAGTTTGTAATAGGTATGAAGCAGATTCATTTCGAAATTACATAGGACTAACGGGATTAATTCGGATGACATTTTGTCTAACCTAAAATCTTACTTTTTCTTGTATGTAGATACTGTTAGCACATGCGGCTGATATTTGAAGATGATGCTATAGTTTGAAGGGTTACAAACATTACAAACATTTTTTATGTATAAAACAGCATACAGTAACTTCACATTTGTTGAAATTGAATACGCCAAAAAACTAATGCAGAGCTCCATAGCTCTGCCCGTTCCACCTTCAATGGCAATTTGGCAAGATTATGTCCACAGTTTCCGTGTCCCAAGCGTCGAGTGTCGTCCTGCCATACGGCGCGCTAGACGCTTGCAACGAGCTGTGGCTACAAACTCAATATATTGGTAAAATCCTGCCCTTAGTACGAATAGAAATTCTCAAATAAGCAAGCTAGCGAATAAAATTGAAAATAACATATCAAATGAAATTATGTGGTCTATATCATTGATATCTATTTTATAGATTGGCCCATCCCATACATCACTCCCGAACAAATATGTTCTCGACGAGAACCGCATATAATGCAGATTTCATGGACAGCCGCTTCATACGGCGTGTGCGGCGCGTGTTGAACGCACCCATGTCTGTATAGAGTCGGTGACGCGTGTGTGCAGCATGCCCGGTTGCTGTTATAAAGAGTGACAGTGACAAACGTTTTTGTTTGTTTCGCCTGAGCATGTTACGGCGTGTTAAGAAGCCATGCTGTCACGGATAGGATCGTGTGACGGTGCGGTGGTATCGCGTTCTCGTTCTCGCTTGCCTGCTGGTGATGGGAGTGGGCGGAAAGACAGCAAACGCGCCGCATGACGTCTTTCTCGCTCGTTCTTGTCATCTGTGGGCGGGTGGGGGCGAGCGCGCGATAGTATCGTCGTAGGGATCGTGTCACGTATCACAATACTGCGTGTGTGTGCACGCACACTCGTACCGACGTCTAGCACAGGTTGCATCGTACGACGTTCGATCTATAAAATAGATGTCGATGGTCTATATAGGCTTGCCAGGTTCCCGGGATTTCCCCGGGCTAGGCTCCAATATCCGGTGGCCCGGGCGAAGGATCATTTTGTCCCGGAGATTGCAATTTGTCCCGGGAAGAAAAACATGTGTATGTACAAACGACTTGACGTCACGCATAGTGCAATTATCAGCGTCTAACAAGAAATATGAGTAATTAATTCATTTAGTGTAGTGTTGCTTACTAAAGTTGTTCGCTATAAAAAGATGCTAAAAGTTCGCCCAAAAGTATTACAGCAAAATTTTCGTCTTTCATTTCTCCGCCATATTTATGAAGGACTGCAGGTAGTTGATGTCCCGGGAAGGCTAACATCAGATCTGGCAAGCCTAGATCCATATCAGGTCAGACTTCTTGTTTATAATACAATATAACTAGGGACTGTTGTTGCTCATTCAGCGAACTGAATCGCTCACTGAGCATAAGGATCGACTTCTGCTCGTTCACTTGCTCACTTGACTCACCAGCTCGACACGAACTGAACGACAAGCTGCCCGCGTTCGAATGATCGCTTTAACGCGCTCACACTCTGTTTCCCTTTGATCGCGCGTGCGCTCTCTCTCCATCTTCGTTCCATTGTCCGTGAGTGAAACGCAACACTGAGCGAAGGAGCAGAATAACTGTTTAGAGGTGTGGGATTGAGCGACTCTGGACATTATAGGGATGCGCTTCAGTTTCTTTGGTCGTTCGCTCTCTACCCAAGTCTAAATAAAACATAAAAATTCTTTGTACGTTACAAATGCCGACTATATTTCTTACAGTAAATTAAACAACAACAATCCATGCCGACAGGGCCAAGTGTCCATAAAAAAAATACAGCCCACCCACAGCAAAGATGTGATGTATCTAGGTCACAGACAACTGAACTGCATCTGTAATAATATATTTTATTGCCTGAACCCTTTCAGCTCGCTGATTTAAGATGGTGAACAACCGCGTTCCGTCCGTCTTCTCGAAGACGTACGTGACGCCGCGGCGGCCCTTCGAGAAGGCCCGCCTCGACCAGGAGTTGAAGATCATCGGGGAGTACGGCCTGAGGAACAAGCGCGAGGTCTGGAGGGTCAAGTACACGCTCGCCCGCATTCGTAAAGCCGCTCGCGAGCTGCTCACGCTGGAGGAGAAGGACCCTAAGCGTTTGTTTGAGGGTGAGTTTTATCTCTATTATTCCGTGGCCAGCGATGATGGCAGGGTCCCTTATAAAATCTGGGTGTCTGTCCGTCCGTCACACGCGCTGTCCGAGGTGATTACAGCAGAATGTGAAAGTTAATAATTCTAAAATAAATTAATAAAGTACTGGATGTAAGATAGCCTCATAGCAGCCTCGGTTGTGTTCTCCTCTAGTCCAGTATAGCCAGCAATCCAGGGATGTCTCCGGTATGGCACCTACCTTCTCGGAGGTGATATTGGCTGGTCGGAGCATGCGCTTTGGCTCCTCCGAGGCAGCCACCCATACCGGATTACAAAAAAGTCCGTAATATGTAAGATGTAATATTCAATATGTCTTGTGGCATAAAAATAATTTGGAAGTTTATATATTTCACGTCGAAGGATAACATTAACCTGGCAGCTCCTATGGAACCGAAACGGAGCCCATATATTTTTTCCGCCAATTATCTTGGGCCCGAAACGGACCCCATCTTTATTCTCAAATTACGGTCGCACGAATTGGTCTATTGCTCTTTCAATCGTTGATGGGGGCTATAAGTGATACCGGCAATTATGAACTAACCATTTTTCTTGTCTCCAAAGACCAATTATGAATAATAAAACGAACGCTAGCTGTCAGCTGACAGTTTCTTTGTTCTCCTATTTCTCACGAGTTTCGAGGTGACGCACTTCTGCGAAATTATTTATTATAAGTGTATTCAAGTGCATCTATGAGCTAAAGGTTAGTAAATAGTGTTATTTATTAGTTATTCTACCAATAGAAGATGCATTACGAGTTCGGGTGGCGACAAAAGTCATATTTTTCGTCGCTCAAAAATGTTTGTTTATTTTTGTATGAAATGTGTAAACATGACTTTGGGGGCATATTTTTCATGGAAATATAGCTTATTTTTCCAATTTTCTTCGCATTATTATACAAACATACGATCAGTTGCAAAATAAAAGAAGGTTTAGTTCAAATAATATATTTATAAAATTGGGAAAAAATATCACGCGCGTGCCATCTCGGAGTTTACGGAATGTCCCAGGATGTTCATGTTGAACATCCGATTTCGCTGATTTCTGTAAAGAAAACGTATATTATACTTTACTATTTCTAAAAGTATGTTTCTTTACGAGTATTCTGATATAAATATTGTAAAGGTATGTTTTGAATTTATTTTATAATGAATTTTTCAAAAAAAAATTGGGATTTTTTTTTCTACCTAAAATATCTGGTACTTCTAAACAAGGTAAGCCTCACTGTTTCACATGGATTTTAGGAAATTTTCTAGGCTTTCTAGGACAGAAGAGTTTATAGATCTAACTTTATTAGTTTCCGAAATATCTGCGTTTATGTCGAGGTCGGCGCTCATGTGCGCGCGCGCCGTCCGCGGGCCACGCCCATGCGGGAGTCTGGGGGCTGTAGACATATTATAACGCGGGAGCGTACAGGTTAATATTAAGAAACGCTTTGATCGTAGAATTGAACACAGATTAAATAATTTTTTTGCAATCCACAGGGCATTAGGTCAACCCCTTATGGAAGAATGAAAAATACTGACTACATTTTTCCATGCATTTCTAGCTCTAGTCTAGAGATTATTTCAATAGGTACTATGGGGCTGGAATACTTGTAAGGCGGCTAAAGTCTTATTCAAATAAAGATAAAAAAAGTCTCTAGCTAAATAAGTATGTTTCCGGGCTACAGAAAAACAATTACATTGACCTTAGAGTTAAATATAAATGTCTTTTTTTTCTCTGTAGCTTTTTTATGGAAACTGACATGGTTGACTAGATCACCTACAACATCTGTGATGTCAGCCCATAACACCGGGTGAACGATTATGATCGAATTACAATTCTAATGTGATGATTGCATTGGCAACCTCTTGTCAGACATTTCTGTCATGTTGATACTCTATAATCCTGAGACATGCCCTCTTCCAGCACTATCGACTTCCGCTGTTGTCACTTCTAACCGTATTGTTGCGTCTTCAGGAAATGCGCTGCTGCGTCGTCTGGTCCGCATCGGAGTGCTGGACGAGAAGCAGATGAAGCTGGATTACGTGCTCGGTTTGAAGATCGAGGACTTCCTTGAGCGTCGGCTCCAGACGCTGGTCTTCAAGGCCGGTCTGGCCAAGTCGATCCATCACGCTCGCATTCTCATCAGGCAGAGGCATATTCGGTTTGTTGAATTGGTTTTTTTTTTATTGAAAGTGTGACATGTGGCGCCACCACCCATAAGGTGTCTAATTACGCCAATGGACATTCAGTTGTATGCGGGGGTTGCAAATGCTCTGCCGGCCTAACAGGTGCCTATTCACGCCCCCTCTTGAAGGACTCGAGACTGTACTTGGGGGGGGGGGGGGGGGGAATATATTGGCAGGGAGAGCGTTCCACAGATTATGTACTGCATAGGAAAGATCTGAACCCAGTTGTTACTAGATGTTATGTCAGTACTTCCCTTTGGTAATTTAGTTTGCTGTTTCGACACGACACCTGCTACAGTATGTCCGTCGACGTTCAATATAAAAAAATCCTATATGACAGTACATCTATCGACGTAGATGTTTGAGCCTCATTTAATTTTCTTTACAAATTATATGGAGCCTGTTTCCCACTGTCAGCTAGATGAAAACTTTCGTTTGAATACGATCACCATAGAAGTTCCCAAATAAAAAAATAAAAAAAATTTAAAACAAAATGTGCATACCCTTTGCATATAAACGTGATATTATTCTAATATGTAGAAATGAAACACAGGTAAGAGCCCTGATCAATCCTGAATGGGACTTGGAACGTCTCCGCTTGAAGTCTGCCTATTGTTCATAGAGACCACTTGAATTTCAACTTTGTTGAAATCAATGTCTTGAAATGTTTGAAACTGCTCTTGTGGGCGAAAAGGTAAAGTATATTCTATTTGTAAACAGACTATTGCATGATTTAAATATTCATTATAAATAATAAGGCTTTTTCAGAAAAAGTTTATTTTATTTTGACTATGGTGAGACGCACCGCTCCGCTGTCGCATAGTGCGGTCTCATCTTCAGTAATGATCAGTCTTTGGTACAAATGTAATTTATTGAGAAGAGGTATCTGAAGTGGGACTCAAACACACCCACCTTTGGATTTCATGTCCACTGTCCACTGCTCTCCCAACTGAGCTACGCAGGCATCTGGCAAGACTTATATGACTTAACCAGCTTTGTGTTCACTAGATGTCGCTCCTGTCTGCCGCTATCTTGAGCTCGGGACATTTTCGTAAATAACTTCTGAGCTCGGACATTTTCGTAAAATAACTTCTGAGTTCAGACATTTTCGTATATAACTTCTGAGCTCGGGACATTTTTGTATATATAATTTATTTGCTTGGACATTTTCTTGTATAACTTCTGAGCGCGGACATTTTCGCATATAACTTCTGAGCTCGGACATTTCATATATAACTTCTGAACTCGGGACCTTTTTTGTATATAACTTTTGAGGCTTGGACATTTTTATATATAACTTTGAATTAAAAACATACTAACTAGTCCCATCTCCCATCCACAGAGTGCGCAAGCAAGTGGTGAACATCCCGTCGTTCATCGTACGACTGGACTCGGCCAAGCACATTGACTTCTCGCTGAAGTCTCCGTTCGGTGGCGGCCGGCCCGGTCGCGTCAAGAGGAAGAACCTGCGCAAGGGAGCCAGCGGGGGCGCCGCTGCCGATGAGGAGGAGGACTAGATGATGCAATAAACTCTACTGGCTAAAACTTGATGTTTCATTTAATGTAACCAAAATTACCTACCATGACTGGCATAGTAAATTAGTTCAGACAGGAAGGTGTGATGGACTTGCACCATGTCAAATTGCCTAAAACAGTACAAGCAGAGTTTTTAAGGTAAGAATTACGTCTACATAATGACTGTCAAATTTATATTAATAAAGAAATTTGAATTCGAATTTCACCTGTAAAGAGCATTAACTCAGTTTTCAATTGATTATTCTTTTCAAATTAATAAACCACAAACAGCCCGACAAGTGGACCGTATAAAAATTTAGGTCCTTTGCCGTCCTGATTCATACCACTGCACTGAAAAAAAGGTCAAGAGAAGAGCCAGACTATTGAAGCAAGTGAAAAGCAAAGATGAAAGTATGTACGTCTATGCTAACTATTCAAATTTATTTCATAAAAAAAATAAGTAATAAGACAAATTCAGGGATAGTGAGGGGGTACCATTAATTATTTAGTTGGGATATATGGTTGCAACTTATTGGAGGGTGTAAAATTAATATTTTGGTTCAGTTTTTGAATTGTTTATTTAATTAACTTTATACATTTATATATGTAATGAATGTATAATATTTATAAGATTAGCAGTCTACTAAAGCTTTGCTCTGCATAATAAATTTACAAATTCTAAAAGAGCTATATTCAATCATCTGCCTGTTGAATCAAATTAATTAAATGAACAATCAGCAGAGAAAAAATACATTATTAATTATACACCAGTAGCTTTAGAGCTGAAGTGTGCACTTTGTATGTTGAGTGCACTTTATTCTCAATAAAATCCATTTAATTACAACTGTTTACTGAAATAGCTTTTATCACTTCTTGCAACAGCTTATTCCATGAGTTCACTATTCCATTAGTAAGGTGGGTTATAAATAAATATTTTACTTTGTAATTTTTGGTAATAAATACATTTACTTTTACACCTACGCTCGTAAAAGAGCAATAAAATTATTAGCCTTTGGAATACTCATAATCTTTATAGTTTCATAGTTTTTTTTCTGCATAAGTATCATCTACTATATACATTTTTAGGATTCCGTAACCAGCCACACTGCCAAGGACCCTTAAATTTTTTTTCAGTTGTCTGTCTGTCCATTCGTCCCTGTCACGCATGTGCTTTCCAAGGTGATTTCACCGGAATGCAAAGCTCAATAAATAAAAATAAAATGTAGTAGTCGCACTTACAGGCTTTTTAAATTTTACATTACATAACGCCACTCGTTTTACATTGGGGTAGTTTAATTGACAATGGCACTTACAACAGATATAGGTAATGTAAATAGGCAGAGTGGTCAGATTCGTAAGTATTTATGTTTATGCTGTATATATTAATGTTTTTATGAGTGGTTAATTATTTATAAGTTACAATATAATACTTATAAGGTACTACTAACAAGACATTGTGACTTGCAAAGTTTGTCAGTTCTTCGCATTGAATTTAGAACTGGCGGAATTTTCGACATATCCAGCGTATGGTACCTACCTATGGATGAAATTATACAATAAGCAATAATAAATTAGGCAGAGACAACATATCTCAACGTGCCACAATCGTGATAAATGTTTTTATTTTCTAACATGAAATGTATGGGGCTGTTTTTTTTTTAAATTTCGTCACCATTTTTCTTAGATAGCAAAATATGCCAATTTCAGATAGAGGTAATATTTTAATGTTTATGTTTAGGGTTATTCACTAAATCATCCATATAGGTAGGTATTTAACAGTATCAAAAGTAACTTTTTTTTTTCACATTATAATATGTAACTTTTTTCACATAACAAGTCAAGTGCACGGAGTTCCATTGACGATGTAAATATGTCCTTTATGCCATCTAATTATTAACAAAATATTTCTTCATGTCATATGTCATTTTCCCCGTCCGCACTGTTCCCAGCCTCATTCTGATCTATCTGCTCCAGACACATGCCGATGACGTGCTCGAGTCCACGAGCCGTCGTCTCCAGAGGACTGACTGCCATGTCGGGCACGTGGACGAACACCACACGTTCGGGGTCCACACTTAGCGAGGTGTAGTAGATGTATTCGCATAGGTACCTGCAAATGTGTGTCATTGGTAAATAATTAAAAACAAAGAATCATGTACTGTGTGAGGCCGGTACTTAAAAAGAATAGCCCCACTGCATCTCTCCCCGTGCATGTTGTAAAAGGCAACTAAGGGATAAGGATGAGATGCCGTGCTAAAGGGCGACAGGCTTGCTACCTCTCACCTTGGCACTGTCCTTCAACCGAGTCGTGCAGAGGTGCCTTATTTGATGATTGTTAATTAACTTGTACGAATACTTTGCTAAATGTGGTGGTCAATGTTGTGTTCCAGAGTTCTTGCAACACAACATCGATTACTCTGCTTACCCTGATTGTCAGGATACAGCGTGTGTGGTATGTATGCAAAGAATCAAGTCGAATACGATCTTGAATTTAATCACACCCGGGCGCCTTCAGACTTGGATGGGCGACCTTTTGACCCTTTGTGGCTGGTCGTGGATCGGATTCCACGTAAAACTGTACTTATCCAGTAAGGAGAGTAATAGAAGGGAGTTAAGGGGTTTAACTCGTCCGAATTGGTACCACCGCACTGAATGAAAGGTAGGTCGAAGCGACTGTGGAAATTGTTTGTATTCTCCGTCCAGTATACCTGGCAAAGCGATGCACTGACATGGCACCTAGTTCACCAAGGTGTTATGCTGCAATCGCGGATGATGTAGCCAACATTGCTAGGTTCCATAAAAAAGGTTTAAGCTATCCGCACTACGCGTACTGGGGAAGGGATGCACCCCTATTCAATCGACCTACCACGGATCTGTAGGTCTTTTATTCACAAAACCGGGAAAGTGTGGAACGCACTCCCGCCCATCTATTTCCTCCCAAGTACAGCCTGGGGTTTTTCAAAAGGGGTGTGAAAAGGCTCCTGTCAGGCCGGCATGGCATTCGCAATCCCCGTGCATCACAGAATGTCCATGGGCATCGTTAGACATCTACTTGCAGGTGAAATGATGCCACACGTTGTGCAAGCCATAAACAAAAAAATTACCTCGAAAAGCGGCAATTTAGTATTGTAGTCTAATAGTAATAATGTACAAAGACGGTTTCTCCTGTCACTAATGTTATCATATCACATTAGATAAGAGAACAATGAGACCTGTGCTTATGTGTCAGTTAGATAACGCAATGGTGTGGAAAATTACTATGTTTAAATATCGAAAGCAAAGCAGATTGCAATGAAATTCACAAAAAAAAAAAAAACATTGTAAATCATCTCTCTGAATTAGAAAAATAAAAACAATTTTATTTGTATTTCGTAGGTGTTCTGGAATATTGAATATGAATTGTTGGAAATTTACACACTGACTTTGCTATCTCCGAAATACTGGGCCGATTGACTTGCTCTGAAAAATTGTGCTCTGTTTTATTAAATTATTTAGACCTTCACTGATCCCCATTGAGTGCAGCCGGCAAGACTGAAGGGAACTGCTGGCATTGCACCTAGTTCTGGCAGAAAACGTTCCAAAAAAGAAAAGGTGCGTGTACTTATGGTGCGTACATAATTACACTCTAGAAAGAATGCGTACAAGAATGTTCGTCAAAAGTTATTGGTATGATTAGAAAAATCGTAACTCCTCCCTCTCTCTGCTTACCTCACAATACCTACTACAAATAATGTGTATGCGGTGGCGGTGACCATGATGATGACGTTTTTTCTGATTTTACTCCCCATTTTCATATCACATTTTCATAACGCGTGTAAAGAAATATAACTTCAAAAATGAGTCACCTCCCAGCATCACAAGAAGCGACCGCAGTAATACCGCCGTCCTTATTGTTCACTCCTTCGCATATCCTGTCCACGTTCAGCTGCGTCTTCAGTCTGATGGCTCCGCTCTGCCGGCAGACATGGTTGCTGGGACACTTGCCGAGGTAATCGCGTCGCGTGTAGCCCTTGCGGTGGGCCATGGTCTCCACGGTGAGCTGCTGAGCTATCCCGGACACACCCACGTGGATTACTAGCTGCACAGGAGAACAGAAGCAATCTGGATTTGTATTAATCCATTTTTTTGTTTGTTTTGAGGCAAAATAACATAACACTATGCGTTAGGGTATGAACTTTGTCACACGAAAGTGTAACAAATTATCTCACGCTCGCAAATGCGAAACATTCAGCTCAATTGTAGAGTAGAGATAGACAGGTTTTCTTGAACTTGTACCATGTGTTAGTTGGAGGGGGCAGGATTTTTGGGTTTTGTAACTAGCATTACTGCCAGGGACCCTTATAAAATCGGTCAGGTGTCTGTCTGTCTGTCTGAGGCGGTTACTCCAGATTATAAAGCTGAATAAATAAATAAATAATAATTACTAATAGTAGTCCATTTTAGTGTGTATTGCATGAAAATTATTTTGAAGTTTATCTTATCCAATTATTGATAAAATAGAATAATTAAACATTGCACCATTAAACAGCTGCGCCGCACGCTAGACACAGTGCGACCGCTCGATCGCTGCGCACATTCGCTACCTACATATATGTGTGCAAAGATAAAATGGCTGCAGAACCTTGTAAATGAAAAACTTCCACACTTAGGCCCACTTGTACCAACACGAGTTTAAAGTTAAGTAGGGAGTTATGGATTTAAACGCGGTTCCCACAGTCAACGTGTGCTAGCTTAACGAGTTAAACTGGTTTATATATTAAATTTGTGTTGGTGCAAGTGGGCCTTAAACAGGTTTCTTATTTTGTGTACTTATAGGTAATCCGGAACACTCCAAAAAATCCACCTGGACGTTTCAAAAATAGGAAAGAAAGAATCTATGAAGAAGATGGCAGCCTTGTGTGACACATATTGAAGAATGGTATACCTATAAGGTAACAAAACGAAACTGTATTTCTTTTTAAATGAACATGTTGGATCTCTTTTTACCAATACGGTGAGAAAGGTTATGATTGCTTATATTCCTACCGTCATGATAAAGTCCTCCAAATCAACAGGGAGGCCATCAGCCTTTCCATCGCATGGACCAGGAAGGGGCAAACCAGTAGCAGCTTCCAGATGGTTCCAACTTGTGAAACCTGGAGCCCATAAGGTGCCCAAGGATAGAACTAAACCTTCGTGAAATTTGGGAGCAGCAAAAGACTGGCAAGTCTTGATGGACACCCATAAGAAGCATTATCGAATGCCTTCAGAAATCTGTAGCATACAGACTGGACATAGTTGCTCACATTCTCAAAAGCGACAAAGCACTTTGTGTACGTAGTACTTCGTGAACATATATTCCATGGGAAAGTAACATATCGAAGGACCACAACTTCAAAGTAAAAAAGTAGGTACTGCAACCTAGTAGACCGGATAGTGAGAAACGGATTTAAGACTGATCTCTGTGGAAGTCGGAGCAAGAGGACTACCAGCGAGCTTCGAAAACGTCACTGGGGACATCCTAGAGAATATGGACAGGTAGAGAGAGGGACTGGTAATTCTCCGCATCCTAATCATCGCAGACTAGCTGACGAGGGCTTGATGCGAGCCGAAACCATGCTGGAGAACTACACAGAGTGGCCACTCCCTAGTCCCAACCTCGATTGACACCCTCCTCTTTTGCCATTGGGCCTGGATATGTTCAGTAAAACCATCGCAAGCTCAGTTCGACACCTTCCTCCAAAAGTCATACTCAGGTGAGCTCAACCTACCTTAGGTTCATGAGTATCCCAAAGTGCGGGAACAAACTCGTCGACATTTTCATATGTAACTGGCAGCTCCAGGGTCACCAGCTCGACATCGTGGCGCCGTTCCAACTCCTCGCGCGGCAGCAGCTTTACCGCTTCCCAGCTCGCGTTCACTTCGTGTCCTTCAAACGGACCGAACCCCGTCACCAGAACTATGCGCTTAAACTTGATATCCATGTCGCCGCTCAATTAAAAACTTTGTGTACGTAACAAAACTTATCGCGTTCTTTTCAAAAAGGAAAACTGTATGTGGGTGGGCAGCATACAAATGTGAAATTATCAAAGTAAACCTAAGCGTAACAATGAAAGTAATCGATTTTTAGTCAACACCACCCACCCACGTCCCACGGCAGACACGATCTTCGCGCCAGTTCGTGCTCGTGCAGTGCAAAGAGTGGAATTTGACGTTTGAGGAGCGCGCGGAGGGAGGAGGAAGTCAGGTGACCAGTGAGCGCGTTGCCTGAAAAATGAAAATTCACTTTAAGCTTTTTTACTGGCAACAATTAAGCCCTTGACTTGCATGCACATTTTTTTGCGGTTTAGTGTATTATCGTGTCTTGTTCGTGTCTCCTGCGAATGTTTTTTCGAAATATTACATAGAAACATCGAAACATTGGGCGTGGCCATCCACATTTTTGTGTGAAAACCATAGAGAAATAATGTTTTTGTTTCATGGTTTTTGTGTATTGTTTCGAAAAAACATTACACAGAAACATCGAAACATTGGGGCGTGCCCATCCACATTGGTATGAAAAACATAGAGAAATAATTTTTTTGTTTCATGTTTTTTGTGTATTGTTACGAAAAAACATGCGCAGTAATAATGGACGTCTATCGTCATTGCATCCGTTATTTTAATTTATTTTTCCGTTTCGGTCCGCTGGAGAAGAATTGAAAACGGGCGCGTCGTCGTTAATCGTTATACATCCGATTCCATCTGTTTGCTACTTTTTGCTGTTGTTTTTGGTTCGGACTTCGGACGGATCGAGACGGGGCGGTGACCATGTATCACATGTAGTATTTATGGGTCGACATCACGGATGTTGTAGGTGATGGTAGGCAACGATGTCAGATTCCATAAAAATACAATAATTTATCAGCTAGCAAGTTACAGCTACAGTACATTTACATAATTATTTTGAAACTACCCAAATCCGTGATTTAAAATCTGCTTTTTTGAGATAGCTAACTTGGCAACACTGTTTTGTGTCTCACTCACTCCTCACACTACGCTCGTTCGTTCGTGAATTGTGATCGCCCGACTCCGACGTTCGTCCGTTTGTTCGTTCGTGCTCGTTCGTTTGTGTGATCGCTCGTGTTCGTTCGTCCACGATTACTCTTTGGTCCACGATTGAGCGGGATAAAACGTCTCCTTTCTTTTTATTCGTGAACGTTCTATTGTACATTCTATCCTGGAGTCTCCATAATAAGCCCTTTCGGACAGCTATTGCGGATGCGTTAGTATCGTTAGTATGTTGCAGTGATCGATCCAATATGGTTAATTGAATCAGGCGCGTGGTGTGTGTGGTGTGCGTGTAGGTTATGTCAAGTCAGGTCTGGTGAAGGTTGAGACATGGAAAGTGACAAGCGTGGCGCTGTCGCGCTGTTGGATTTGGGGCTGATAAAGCGGCGGCGCGTGGAGAATGCTGGTGTCGGGGTGCTGCGGGTGCGCGCGCGCTTCGAGCATGGAGAGGAGGCCCTCGGCGAGTCGGCGCACGCGCACGAGAAGGCCGCCGAGAGAGTGTTCACAGACAACGTCAAGTACTTGCGCAGTCTCGATCCTAAGGAGTGGAAGGAGCAAGATCATTACGCAGTGCTCGGTGTGGAGGAGCTCCGCTATCGCGCCACCGACGACGACATCAAACGCGCCTATCGACAGAAGGTGCTTGTTCCTTTGTCCACTTTGTCTTGGCTTATTTGTTTTTATTTTTTTCACCATTTTTCTATTCAAAATTATAGCTCACCAAGTTTGTACAATTAGCACGAGTCATTACATTTAGATTTTCAGTCATCCTTTTGCCAAAAATATTTTATAGGAAAAAAATCGTACACATTTGTACAGGACGATTACATCCTATACTTTATTAACCCTTCCGCTACGGAAGCATTATTTATAAATCTTCCTTCGCCTACACCAGGTGGCGGCCGCGAACGGCGCCGGCGCATTACTCTCGAAAAAAAATCATTTTGGAAGATTTTTCCATGAAACTTCATGAACTAACATATGGATTGTATTTACAGATAAATATTCTAGCTATAAATGGCATTTTTTTTATATATATTACGTATTCTAGGTGACAAAATTATTTTGTAAAGTTGTTCTATGTGAAAATCGCTACCTCTCTCAGATTTTTTAGTTTTATAAATTTATTAGACCGGAATTCGGTCACATAGTATTTTTATTATAAACACTAATAAATAACGGACCTAATCATACCTTTCTTGTGTATCAGCAGCAGCCCCCGTGTCGTCCACAATAAAATTCACCCGTCATCCCGAACGGCCGATCAAGTTTGAATGGGGAAAACTAGGTCACAAAAATTGCTTATTTCTCGTAAATGCAAACACTAAAGGGCATATATTATTTCAACTACAAGAACTAAATAACATTTCTATGACCTCACTTTATCCAGAAAACAGATTTATATCGAGAAACAAGCCTCTAAAAAACAGCCCAAATTGGTACCGAGGAGGAGGCATCTTTGTATTTTTACGAAAAATTCAGATCAACTCAGTACAAACAAATGCGTTCAATACATCCGCAATATAATGAAAAAGAGAAAAAAACATCACTTATTGGTTCATCTCCACAAAAAAACACTCAGTAAACCTGAAAAAACCTCAGCAACGTACAACACCCTCCTATATACGGTCATGATTCTTAAAGCAACACCATATTGGAGATTACGTTAAGTTAATAGAAGATGTGGGGCGTAGCTTGCATTGACTTCACCGAACATATGCCCACTGGCAGTAGGGGAAGGAGTCAATCGAGGACGAAACTAGCGGGTGACCACCTAGCTTTCCAGCGCGCTTGACGTTTCAGCTCGCATCAAGCCCCCATCAGTTAGTCTGCGTTGGCTAGGACGCGGAGAGCCACCAGTCCTGCTATCAACCTCCCTCTCTCTTCCTATCCATATTCTGTAGGATACGTCTGTCCAGTGCCAAATTTGCAGCTCTATCCATAAACAAGCTTAATGTCGATCTTGGTAGGCAGTTCCATCTTAATTCTTGAAGAAACTGACGAGCGACTTCGCTGATAGACCTCTTGCTAAGACTTCATCAGAAAATAATCATTCATCCATATGTAGTGAACGAAACATGTGAAGAAAACTGACCGATTCTGACAATTTCCGAAATATTGAATCTTTTGGCCATACAGTAGATGAGCTCATACATGCTCATGTTCACCAAAACGCCGAAGCCTAAATAGGAATTATCTGGAAGTATGGTTTTCCATATTATCTTGCTCTTCAATCAACGGTATTTTGTTAAGGTGAATTTGTATATTGTATAAATTCGTGGCACTCGGAGATATGTGGTCGCTTCAAACACATTTTCATTAAATTGTCACGGTTAGCTAAATCTTAACAAACATATTTAACATTCCACCTCCGCACTACACGTACTGGGCAGGGGATGCATCCCTAATCAATAGACCTACTACGAATCGCGCACCAACCGGTTCTGTAGGTCTTTTATTCACAGAACCGGGAAAATGTGGAACGCACTCCCTGCCCATCTATTTCCTCCGAAGTACAGCTTGGGGTTTTTCAAAAGGGGTGTGAAAAGGCTCCTGTCAGGCTGGCATGGCATTCACAATCCCCGTGCATCACAGAATGTCCATGGCCATTGTTAGACACCTACTTGTAGGTGAAACGAAGCCAGATGTCGCGCTATCCATTAAAAAAACCTAAATTTATGTTTGTTAAAAAACCAATCTGTGTCTTTCAGGTATTGAAGCACCATCCTGACAAGCGAAAGGGTAAAGGAGAAGAGATATGCAGCGAGGACGATTACTTCACCTGCATCACGAAGGCTTACGAGATCCTCGGCACGCCCGCCAAGCGACGCGCCTACGACTCCATCGACCCACTCTACGACGACGGCCCTCCCACTCAAGCTGAGCTCAAACGCGACGGATTCTTCAAAACGTTCGACAAATACTTCGAGTTGAATGGAAGGTTCTCGGAGAAAAAGAACGTTCCGAAGCTCGGCGACGAAAATACGTCTAGAGAGCAAGTCGAGCGGTTTTACGCCTTCTGGTACGATTTCGAGTCGTGGCGGGAGTACTCTTACCAAGATGAAGAAGAGAAGGAGAAGGGGCAGGACAGGGAGGAGAGGCGGTGGATAGAGAAGCAGAACAAAGCGACGCGCGCCAAGAAGAAGAAGGAGGAGATGGCGAGAGTACGAACTCTGGTCGAGATGGCGTACAGCAACGATCAGCGGATAGCCAAGTTCAAGCAGGAGGATAAGGACAAGAAATTGGCGGCCAAGCGGGCACGGCAGGTTTGTACATTTTCATATGTACCTACTTTCTGCTATCCAGAATGCACATTTAAGTATTGCAATATGCAACTTTTCAGCGTTCACTTCATACTACCAAATTATGACACTACTAGGTTTCCTAAAAATTATGATGTTGTCGTATTTGGAATATTTTTAAGCATGTTGGTGAGTCGTTGTGTATGTGTTCACTGCAGGACATACACCTCTCTAATTTTCGGTACGGAACCACTGCTTTCCGATGACATACTTGACATCATCGTCCCACCAGGCAGGTGGTCTGTTTTACTCCGTTTTCTTGTCCACGGCCGCCAGTGTAGGACACGGTTACTGCAACAGTTTTTGTCTCCTCTCGGCCGACGTGCCCAGCCCACTGCACTTGGGCTAAGCCACCCGATGTCCAATATCGAATACGTTGGAGCGTCGAATTGCTCTGTTGCGCACAATATCACGTAGCATGCATGAGCGAACATATCTAAGTGACGTATGATGAAAAGGGGGGTGTTCTTTGAATTTTGGATAATATATACTATTTTATATAGATTTGTTAATACTTCTTGCAGGACGCCATTCAGGCCAAGAAAGCGGAAGAAGAGAAGCTGTTGCGTGACGCACAGCTCGCCAAGCAGAAGGCGGACGAGGAGGAGCGCGCGCGCCTCGAGCTTCTCCGCTCCGAGCGCGAGCTCCAGAAGAAGAACCTCCGCAAGGAGCGCAAGACCTTCCGCGACATGTGCAAGGCCAACGACTTCTACTCCGAGAGCAGAGAAGAAGCCGTCGCACACATGGCCGCTCTAGAGAAAATTTGCGAAACCCTCAAGCAGATTGAACTTCAAGACTTCATGAAGGAACTCGAGACCGGCGGAAGAGAGTGCTTCGTCAGAATGCTGAAAGAGACCGAGGAGAAACTAGAGGCGGAACGGCGAGCCCTGTTCGAAGCTCCCAAGTCAGAAACGAAGGTCACAAAAAAGCAGTCGACGCGCGGTCCCATCGAGTGGTCGGCGGAACAAACGCAGCTTCTTATAAAGGCCGTTAATTTATTCCCGGCAGGCACCGGACAGCGCTGGGAGGTTGTCGCCAACTTTATCAATCAGCACGGCGCATTCGCCGACGAGCGCCGCTTCACCGCCAAGGACGTCCTCGCGCGCGCCAAGGAGCTGCAGAGCGCAGACTTCTCCAAGAGCTCCCTCAAGAAAGCGGCCAACCAGGAAGCTTTCGATCAGTTCGAAAAGGAGAAAAAGAAAGTGGCGGCCGTGGACGACGGTGGAATATCTACTAATGAAAACATCCCCATGGTGAATGGCCACAGCAAGCCCAAGCCGAGGGAGAACGGAGAGGTGAGAGCGGAGAGCAAGAAGGAGCGAGAGGAGGTACCGTGGAGCAAGTCGGAACAGGAGCTACTGGAGCAAGCGATCAAGACGTTCCCGGCGAGCACGCCCGAGCGCTGGGACCGCATCGCCGAGTGCATCCCCAGCCGCTCCAAGCGGGACTGCATGAAACGCTTCAAAGATCTCGTCGACCTAGTGAAAGCAAAGAAGCAAGCGGCCAATATAGGTAAATAATACCCACTCTTAGCTAGCTATTGAATTGTGAGTTTTGAAGGAAAACTCTATTTTGTCCAAATATATTTTTGAAAAGCGATTGCGCCGGGTCCACTCTCCAATATTAATTAATCTGTCACCAGCTGCTAATGGGTTACGTCCCATTGCAGATATTAATCCTGCTGACGAGAAAAGTTCTGTTGCATATAATAAATTGTCTTGTCTTTCGCATAATAAAGTATTGTGATAGCTCGGCGCAAAGAAGTGATCTTGGAAAGAACTGTGTTCTAACCGACGGTTGTCATTAAGATAAAAATATGAATTCTCAGTTTAGAATTTGAGTGACCTGCAACTGGAATAGTGGAGGTGAGGTGTAATAACATTATGTCCGTTTTATAACTGTAAATTGTTTCATACCCCAGAATTCTAGTACCGAGCAACTTCTGTGATAACATATTAGCTTCACTCTGGAGATTAATCAGTTCTCGGTGAAGAATCACCCAAATTTCTGGATAAATTTATTATACTTTCGCTCGGAGTAACTTTAAATTTTGCGTATTTTTATGTTCCCGGGGAAAATGAGAAAAGTGTAGTTTAAGCAATGTTTTCAACTTCTCCACTGGAGTAGTGCTTACTTTTTTCTATTTCAGTGGAACTGTGTACGTTTCTTTGTTCTGTTTAAGCTTTCTGTGGCTGACTGAAATTGTTTTTTATTTATTACGTTTGTAAAAAAGCTGTAGTGAATATTCTACCAAGGCAGATTGTCTAAGCCTGTTGTGTGGGGTGAATTGAGGTTATCCGATTGGGAAGCTCCATGACTAACTAGGAATTATAAAATTGATGCACTTGGTTATAGTAAATTAACAGACTGAAATAAATTATAAAATTTATTTCAATATAAAGTTGGTTTTTATTTTGTCCCATATCCTTCGCCCATATTCACTGAGAGATGTAGTAAAGGTGAGACCGCACTACTCGACACTGCACTGCAAGTCAAAATATTCATTTTATGGCTATGTATGAAGTAAATAAACCGCACTGCGACACACCGCACAGCAGTACGAGATACGATTTGTATGGACAATTTGCCGCCGCGCCGCTGCAGTGTGGTCTCCCCTTTAATCCTTCTAGTAAAAAAATTTCTACCAATTAGAACACCTGTCAATGTTAATGCACTCTGGGGTGCCATGAGTGGTGCCTACAACATTATTTCCCAAAAGATAGTAATAAACAAAATATAAAATGTTTTGATGTGAATTCGATGAACATCTTATGCTTCGCAATAAAGGGGGCATTCCAGAACGTTGGCCACATAAAGTATGTACTTTCGACGGCGTTGTGCTGCCAAACTATACAACCTACAAACGTGAACACGCTACCATGCCTTAAAGACCCATCTGGCGACTACACAAAGCCGTGCACTCGACCTCCCCCCACCACTGATCCTCCCAAGTGTGCTCTCGCGCTCAGTATAACTTGCAATAGCGTCAAAAGCATTCGTCCGATTTTCACCAAATAAACTCTCACGGACAGATTCAGGCAACATAAATTTTGTCCCAAAAATATAATAATTTTTCGAACACGAAAGCACATGGGGAATGTTCATCGAATGCACGAAACCATACCAACCCAGCGGTAGTAGCTCGCCTAATACCTAACGAGATTTTGACATTGAAAATGTCTTCAATCGCTTCAGGATAGTCCCCGATTTCCAGCGAGAGTACGAATTCGCCCTGGTGTGAGTTTAAGGCTACGTGAATATTTAGGGTGTCAAATGACGGCTACAAGGAGGTGAAAGTTTGGAAGTTTTTGAGAAAATCGCAAAGAAACGCTTAAAATAGCTATTTTTAGGGGGTTTAAAAAGGATACTTAAAAAAAAAATTTTTTTTATTGACAGCGCGACATGTGGCGCCGAGCCACCCATAAGGTGTCTAACGACGTCCATGGACATTCGGTCGTATGCGGGGGTTGCGAATGCCATGCCGGCCTGACAGATGCCCATTCACGCCACTCTTGAAGGACCCGAGACTGTACTTGGGGGGAAATACATGGGCAGGGAGAGCGTTCCAGAGTTTACCGGTTCTGTAGCGGAATGATATGCAGAATCGATTGGTACGCATCCGCGGTAAGTCCAGCGTGTAGGGATGCAATCCCTGCCCAGTCCGCGTGTTGCGAAGGTGGAAAGGGGACGTCGGGATCGCATTAATTAAACATATTTCTAAATATATATTCAAAACTTTTAATATTTTTATATTGTAGATTGACTCAATATCTAGGGATGTTTTTTTGTTTTTTTTTAAGTGAAAAATTTGGGAGTTATGTTGAGTTACGAGTCGTCTTTACCTTGCAATGTGAGTAGTTAAAATCATCGATGGTTAAAATGGTTTTCGTGCACCTATACATGAAAATTAGGAATTTTTTTTTTTTATTTCTCACACTGGTAAATTTTTCAAAATTGACATAATTCTTTTCTTATATTTGAATACTCGTAAATTTGAATAATAAAAGCTCTTTATAGTCTGTGCCTTAAGTCATTTTCAATGTACCCGAAGTACATGTATGAATGCATTATGAATGTACATGATACATTCGAGATCTGTGAATTTTTTTGTACATGTTATGGTATAAGTATTCACTCTGTCAGCAGTTAACGGATGTGACTAACATTAATGTTAATTATTCCCAAGGCCCAGCTTCAAAATATGGTTGATTATGAACAGTGACTTGTTTTACAATAAAACATGTTTTTGAATAAAACTGTTATTTACGAATTTTGTTTTTCTTTTCATACTACCTTTATACGAATCAATATTTCAAGTCTAGAGGTCCAAAATTATACCTACTAAAGTCACTGCTAGCAGACTAAAGACTTGATAAAAATCACCCCAACACATTCCACAGAACCAGCCAAGCGTGTCTTGTACCTGTCTGACCGTGTATCGCCGTTTAACTAGAGTTCAAAGTATGAGTTCGCTCTCGGACACACCCTAATTACCATATCTTGGTATACGAGTATATGTGTTATATTATCCTAGCTTTTATTTCACGGTTTTCCGCTCGTGGTAGGGTTTCTGATCGACGAACCCAAAACCATAAAACTGCTATTGACATTGCAAAGGTGTTTTTTTAGGGTTGCATCGCAAAATGCGAGAAAAGGGGCCTTATGGAATCAGTCTAGTGTCTGACCCTTGGCACTTGAACATGGTTCACCTTGGCCGGTTTTTATTTTATTCGACTGTCATCCTTGGGTACATCATCACCTATACAACCACCTGTGATGTTAGCCCATATAACACCTTGGTGAAGTAGGTGCTATGTCAGTGCATAACTTTTTGTGGTGTTAAAACTAATACGAACGCAACATAAGTGCCACCTCTAAAGTTATACACATACACACACAGATAGGAATTTGACAAAATGTATTGCCGGCCACCCAGTCCAGACCTGACTAACGCTGTATATTATAATTTATTGTGATAATAAGAAAATTTTAATATGAATTTGGATGGAGCAGCGGGCACAGGTAGTATCAAAATAAAACACCAAAGTCCGTGTAATAACAAGAAACTTTAATAAATCATAAATTACTTTTTGTATTCCGAATTATAAATACAACATAAAACTGTCTATTCGACTGATTGAGCTTACATATAGGTACATAAGTCAAATAAAATAACTAATATAGAGTTTGGTTCCGTTTCAATAAGGCACTTCTAAGGCTATATCGAGACGAGATATTTTAAAGCTTATACATATGTACTTTCAGATCAAATCGCTGCTCATCTTACAAAATAAATTGTCACTTAATTTTTCAATTTTAGGGGCCATTGTGGACGGTATGCCTGAGTTAGTAGGGTCACGTCAATATCACAAAACTGACGATATTAATTGTGGGCAAACAATAATTTTGTACGCATAAACATTTTTTCACTTTGAATTGTATGAGTTCTAATGAGTTACTCGAACAGAGTGCGAGCACGGTGCGAGCTCTGCCTAAGGTTTGTGTAACCCTGGTGATTTGCAAATCTAGTTAGTACACTTAGTACCTAATTCAGATATCAGAGTGGATCGATATGTAAGGTCAAATCTGCCTATCGACGTAGACAGAAAACGTAAACTATTGTCAAGCTTTTTAAAAAATGGCCCCAACTTAAACCCTTTTATCCGAATAAATTTTTTGAGTCAAGTAACTTAGCCGAAACAACATTGAAAAATATGAGTGGCATAAAACACTCAAATAAAAAAATAACAATTATTGTTTATATGGTAAAATACAATACTTATTAGAGAATACTTTAAAATAGCTACCTAATATAAAAATGTCAAAGTAAATTCGAGATAAACAATTCCAAAATGTACATTAAGGCAAGGTGTGATATTTTTGAGCGAGTACCTTACTGCTAATTATTTTGGTACATTTTCAGTAGATTATTTCGTACACAAGGTAGGTATTGATTAGTTTACAAAATGTTCTAAATGTGTTAATTATACTATAAAATTAGAAAGACTCACTTAAATCAAGCAGTAAAACCTCAATTATTTGTGGACATAGCAAAATTATCTTTGTTAAGGCTTTGCACCAAAATTGTTTCTTGGCTTTTTATGGCAATTGTGCATTCTTATACTTCACTGTTCATTACTGTACATACTTCACAATTAATATTATAATGAACAGCGTAGCCGAAGCTGATGTTTTCATATCTATGTTCATTGGTGGTTTGATTGGAAGGGAAGTCTTAAAAGATTATAAAATAAAACAAAATTCGATCATAAGAGAGAAAAAACACATAGAAAATAAAAAAGCAGAGGTGACTCACATGACTCACGTCATGACCTAAATATTTTACCTCAGTATCACCAGAAGTTTTATTTTCAATGAAAATTATGAGGCACTTCGTGTCTGTCCAGTAGAAGGTATCATCAAAATCTATTTATATTAATTTTCCTACACACTGTTAATATAGATGTTTTTCATAATTTTATCATTATGACAAGTTCAGTTCCCCAGCTCTGCTATTGGTGTGAGTACTACCTCACATATTTGATTGAGAACTAACTCACATATTTGATACTTCGTCCCCAACATAATCTACAAATGCATACAATTCCCATCAGATAGCTTGTAAAACGAGTGTTGACAAAGACACAAGTGTGACAGAGATGCCTTTCTCTGCCGTTTCACCTATTGGTTCATGTATCACCAATAGGTAATTTCGTCTTTTGCATGCATAACATTTATGACCGCTTCGTAAGTTGATAGCCTTCTAAGCTTTTGGATTCTTTGGTACAAAAGTAACATTATGCGTCTTATTGAGGTTAGACTGGAGTAATTGTTAGTGCATTGAGCATCCTCATTGGTTAGAGTATTTAGAATGGCTCACAGTCAATTTTAGAGAGAATTATTCGAGTGATTACAAGTTTAGAGACACTCAGTTAAGCTAAAAGAACAATAACGAGTTACCTAACTCACAAAAGACAAAGAAATAGCAGATCTTACGAAAATCAGACTTAATACAATAGGATAGCACTGATAAATTCACACAATCTTGTGCCGTTTTTTTAATACCGTTTTCACGTTTAAAAATTCCCCTTTAATTCTTTCGTATTTTTATTTTTAATTCTTTTTGGAGCAATGTGTATTTTCAACAAAATTATCGGTACCTAATAATCTTTGAAATTACATACTTACTTTATGTATGAGTTATAAATATTTAAATGAAAAAATGTGTACTTAATATAATAGGTACAACACACAGACTTCTGGGATAAAAAAACATATTGAGATCCCAAAACACTGTCCAATAGCAGCTGTGCAATCATTATTGTACTATTATTATGAGTATATGGAATGGGGAATGTCATATTTCAATAACAGTAATTATAAAATGCTAAATTTATAAAAAATATAAACTACCAAATGGGCTCATTGCACCGATCCATTATTTGGTAACATACAATTAAATAACTTATGTATATTGCTTGAAAGTTATTTACTTTTAAATTCGTAAAAAAAACAGGTGGTTTTTTTTATTGAATTTTACATCCCTTCTTCTTCTTTGTTGCGTCAGAATTTTTCTTTTTCTTTTTGGAGCCCGCATCGAGCACGGTGTCGTCGGAGGCAGCAGGGAGCCGGCGGGCAACGTCGGCAGTAGAGGGCGAGGGTGTGTTGTTGTTGTCGTAAGCTTCCCCCGGAGCGGGCGCGGGCGCAGGCGCGGGCGGGTCGGCGAGCGCGTCGTCACTGGGGTAGCGCGACGCCGCTCGGATGCTGACCGGGTCGGGGAAGCGAGGCTTCTTGGTGGTCGCGGGCGGAGGCGGCGGTCGGCGCCACCTGCTCCCGTTATCCGTTAGGTCCAACGAGTGGCGATTCCCCGGAGCGCGCGAGTTGTTGTTGACGAGGTCCGACGGCTGGCAGTCATAAGCACGCGCCGGCGCCGGCGCCGGCTTCTGATCCGCGTACCACTGCTGCGACGCCTCGTGCGACTGCAATGCGCTCGCCCGCGACTGGATGTGCTCCTTCTCAAATGGCTCCACGTAGTTGAGATCGGAGTCGACGGACTTGGAAGGGCGCGGGCCGGCGCGCTCACGCAGCATGTCGCGCGGGTTGCTGTACGCGTCCAGGAGGAAGGACTGGTTCTGCTGCTGCTGCTCCTGCAGCTGTGTCTGCTCGGCGAGGCGCTGCTGCTTCTTTAGCGCCGCCTTCTGCCGCGCCTTCTCCTTCGCCTTCTGCAGCTTCTTGTACTCGCGCTCCTGCAGCAGACGCGCGAGCTCCCCGTCCTGCACCTCCACCGCGACACGCATGTCCGACAGCAGTGCGTCGGGCGAGTCGCCCTCGTGACTGAGCTCCCGCGCGAGCCGCGCGTCGCGCTCCTCCTGCTCGAGCCGCATCCTCATCTCGGCCACCTCGCTGTGCGACAGCCCGAGCGCCTCCACGTCGATGTCGTCGAGCGGCGGCGGGGTCGGCTCGGGCGGCCCGCGCCGCGAGCACGACGGCTCGTCTCGACGCCGCTCCCGCTGGCGGTGCAGGTTGATCTCGGCGATTTCGCGAGCTATCTCCGCGTCGCGTTCGGCCTGATGCGACCGCTTCAGCTCCCGCTGTCGCGCCTCGTACTCGAGACACTGCTGCTCGCCGAGTGCCATGGGGAAGTCCTCGCGGATCTGCCGGTTGCGGTATCGGTTCTCGCAGAGGTGCGTCGAGATCTCACGGTCCTGGAGGTGATGCGCGAGCGCGCCGTCGGTGCGTACAAGCCACGCCTCGCGCACCTCCGTTACGTGTCCGAGTTTGGGCATCGTGTCGCTGGCGCTCGTAGTCGGTGCCGGCGCGACGTTCGCGCGGTAGCTGGCCATCGCGAAGGGCAGCGCTTCCGGATCGAAATTTGAATTTTTCGAATGTGTTCTCGCGCGACTGACGTTAGATTTGACACATTCCGGCGACCGGTAACTCCATAGAGTAACTTTTATGGTGGGGTTAATAAATTTTGTACTGACTGCACAGACCCTGGGTAACTCGGTCGGAAGTACAATTCGATCGAGCGGGTGAAGAATACATCAAATTCCAATCAATATCACGAAAAAATCTCACACGACGCGCACGAGAGAGCACTCATTTATTCTAAATGTGAATTGAAAGAAGAATAAAATAATATTCAGGCTCGACGCGACCTTTCACATTTCGTCTGCCGAGCTGCACTCACTCATCACTTCACTTCCTACATCTCACTCAAACAATGCTATCTAGAGTGTGATGGGAGTTGAAGATGGATGATTTGATTACATTATACATAAATTAAAGTTAAGTCTAAGAACTGATCAAGAACTGATAAGCAAGCACAAACACAAACAAACAAACAAACAAACAAACAAAAGAAAGTTGTTGTTCATAAAGTTTTTGCCATAAATAGGCAGGCAAATATCATTTGACATACAGCCAATTCACAATTTTCTTGAAGATGCGGCGCTACGCGACGCATCTTCTATATGTTTAAAACCCTGGTTATTTTTTTTAAACCACCAAAACATCACTTATTTATCACTTACCGAAGTCGAATCGAAAACATGCCTTCTACATGCAAGGAGCATAGGATTGCAGGATTGAGGGATTCGCAGGTTTGAAAAAGGCTTTCAGGTGACGGACCGGTCAGTGCTTAAATTCGTATTGCCAGATTGTGAAGATTATATTACCTAATAATGTAATCGGTATTTACACGAGTGGCTCTATGGCTATATAAAGAAAAATATAAATTCTTTATATTAACCCTGGTTATTTTTTTGGAAACCACCAAAACAGTTTGTATATTTCCGAATATTTCCGAAAATAAAAATTTCTTAGGAGGACAACTGTCAGTGAGAGTAATCAGAATTGATCTCGATCCACTCGTGTATTTACCGTATAATAAATACGTAAATACCGATAATTACGGGTAAATTTGTACACATAGCCGCCCTCAACGCTGTTTTGACAGAGAGACAGTGGAGCCAACATAACGGCGAAGGGAACTTTTAGTTGAGTTGAGACTTGAGACGCTCTCTACCTATCGATGTTTCTAAAATGTGCATTAGGGCTCCCTCACACGGCCGATTCATTATCAAACTAAACGTTTTAGTCGTAGACCGTAGATAAAAAAAAAATTGGTTGTCTGTAAAGTCGGTTTACGGACGATAGTTTTACGTGATGACGTGGAATAATCGTAGTACATAGATCAAAGATCAGTAATTTCTATTTACAGTAGAATTAATCATCTTGTGACTGGCCATCAAAACTTCTGTTGTCTGATCTTGACAGAGACGTTTCCATGGTAACTTTGAATATCAACGTGACACGCTTTCGTGCGTGCAGCCGGTGCTCATCAATTTACAAGACGTGACGTCATCACGTAAAAAAAATTGGTTGTCTGTAAAGTCGGTTTACGGACGAACCATACGGAGGTAAGCACTGACATTGCACCTTTCTTGGGCAAGAAATAATTTCTCTCTACTTATATATTTTGACCATAAAAATCTTAATTTGAAACATAGCTATTGTGACAAGGTGCTATATTAATTTATTTATCAATCAATCATCATATATATATATTATTATCAATACTCAATATATTATATATATATATATTATATATATTATATTATATATTATATTATATATTATATATACTAATAATAAATCTGTATACCATCCCGGTCATGGAGTAAGTTACTTTGTTTTAGGAAATATTGAGTTTGTAGCCTCTATGTATGATACTAAAGCTAAATTGACGATTTTTAGAAATCTTATCTATATGTATGTATGTATGTTCCTCCATAACTCTTAAAGCCATCATCCGAATTTGATGAAACTTAGTACAAGCCCACTTTATTATACGGGACACAGGATAGGCTAACTAAAATTCCCTTCCGGCTACGCTAAGATGTGGCTCCCATACAAATCGAATCGAAATAAAAGCGGCGTGGCGCGGTGGCGGTTAGTGGCGGCTAGCTGGCGGAGACTGGCGGCGCGGCGGCGGAAGCGCGAGGTGCGGTCTGGCGGAGCGCGGTGTGGGTATATGCATTGTCTCGAGCAGAGAATTTTATTTAATTCGATTCATAATATTATGTAGGTTTACTTCGTTAGGTATCTATTTGATTAATTTTAGGTGCAAACCTATGTAAAAGTGTTGTTGCAAGTCGATGTTAGCGGATATTTACTTAACTGGATTTTTGATTTAAGTTATTTGATCGTATGTTTATTATATTGTACGTAGTGTAGTATGCGCGCAATATTAGCGAAAAGATAACCTTTCCGAAGAAAGTAAGTAACAGAGGGCGAGGCCGAAGGCCGGGCTGCGTTCAGGAAAACCATAAACCTACTCGGAGAAAGTAAGTAACAGAGGGCGAGGCCGAAGGCCGAGCTGCGTTCAGGAAGAGGATAACCTTTCCGAAGAAAGTAAGTAACAGAGAGCGAGGCCGAAGGCCGAGCTGCATTCAGGAAGACCATAAACCTTCTCGGAGGAAGTAAGTAACAGAGGGCGAGGCCGAAGGCCGAGCTGCGTTCAGGAAGACGATAAACCTTTTCGAAGACAGTAAGTAACTATGGGCGAGACCGAACGTCGAGATGTGTTCAGGAAGAGGATAAATATTTTCGAAGAAAGTAAGTAACAAAGAAGTTACTTTCTTCGCGAAGATTTGTGGTCTTCCTGAACGCAGCTCGGCCTTCGGACTCGCCCTCTGTTACTTACATTCTTCGAAAAGGTTATCCTCTTCCTGAACGCAGCTCGGCCTTCGGCCTCGCCCTTTGTTACTTACTTTCTTAAAAATGGTTTATCCTCTTCCTGAACGCAGCTCGGCCTTCGGCCTCGCCCTCGGTTACTTACTTCCTCCGAGAAGGTTTATGGTCTTCCTGAATGCAGCTCGGCCTTCGGCCTCGCTCTCTGTTACTTACTTTCTTCGGAAAGGTTATCCTCTTCCTGAACGCAGCTCGGCCTTCGGCCTCGCCCTCTGTTACTTACTTTCTCCGAGTAGGTTTATGGTCTTCCTGAACGCAGCCCGGCCTTCGGCCTCGCCCTCTGTTACTTACTTTCTTCGGAAAGGTTATCCTCTTCCTGAACGCAGCTCGGCCTTCGGCCTCGCCCATAGTTACTTACTGTCTTCGAGAAGGTTTATCGTCTTCCTGATATGGTATTCCTGAACGCAGCTCGGCCTTCGGCCTCGCCCTCTGTTACTTACTTTCTTTGAAAAGGTTATCCTCTTCCTGAACGCAGCTCGGCCTTCGGCCTCGCCCATAGTTACTTACTGTCTTCGAGAAGGTTTATCGTTTTCCTGAACGCAGCTCGGCCTTCGGCCTCGCCCTCTGTTACTTACTTTCTTCGAAAAGGTTACCCTCATCCTGAACGCAGCTCGGCCTTCGGCCTCGCCCATAGTTACTTACTGTCTTCGAGAAGGTTTATCGTCTTCCTGAATGCAGCTCGGCCTTCGGCCTCGCCCTCTGTTACTTACTTTCTTCGAAAAGGTTATCCTCTTCCTGAGAAGTTTTATGGTATTCCTGAACGCATCTCGGCCTTCGGCCTCGCCCTCTGTTACTTACTTTCTTTGAAAAGGTTATGCTCTTCCTGAACGCAGCTCGGCCTTCGGCCTCGCCCTCTGTTACTTACTTTCTTTGAAAAGGTTATCCTCTTCCTGAACGCAGCTCGGCCTTCGGCCTCGCCCATAGTTACTTACTGTCTTCGAGAAGGTTTATCGTTTTCCTGAACGCAGCTCGGCCTTCGGCCTCGCCCTCTGTTACTTACTTTCTTCGAAAAGGTTACCCTCATCCTGAACGCAGCTCGGCCTTCGGCCTCGCCCATAGTTACTTACTGTCTTCGAGAAGGTTTATCGTCTTCCTGAATGCAGCTCGGCCTTCGGCCTCGCCCTCTGTTACTTACTTTCTTCGAAAAGGTTATCCTCTTCCTGAGAAGTTTTATGGTATTCCTGAACGCAGCTCGGCCTTCGGCCTCGCCCTCTGTTACTTACTTTCTTTGAAAAGGTTATCCTCTTCCTGAACGCAGCTCGGCCTTCGGCCTCGCCCATTAGTTACTTACTGTCTTCGAGAAGGTTTATCGTTTTCCTGAACGCAGCTCGGCCTTCGGCATCGCCCTCTGTTACTTACTTTCTTCGAAAAGGTTACCCTCATCCTGAACGCAGCTCGGCCTTCGGCCTCGCCCATAGTTACTTACTGTCTTCGAGAAGGTTTATCGTCTTCCTGAACGCAACTCCGCCTTCGGCCTCAAAAAGTTACTCACTTTCTTCAAGTCGGTTTATCGGTTTATCGAACGTTTAATTCAGCTCGCCCTTAGTTACTAGCCTGAACCCAGCTCGCCCTTTGAAATACGAATTTCACGCGAGCGAAGCCGCGGGCAAAAGCTAGTATATAAATATACCTACAGGTATATTCTATGACGACACTTTGTAAGCGCACAATGTTGTGAATGATATGATAACTAGGTCGCAACGGGTCAAGCGTATATTTTGCAGATTCAAACAAAATGTGACTTGGCGAAACGATATTCGCAGAATACGAAAGTCCATGCACCACGCTTTATGTTGCATGGTGCGGCAATCGGCGATGGCAAACATTGTACCTACACAATACAAGTTATTCTGTAAAAAACTTACACAACCTACAATTTACTCCGGTTTCCTTCGCGTGAAATGAAATTTTTTAGGTCAGCCAGCATGACTTGGCTTTGATAGTGCCTAACTAACAGCCAAATGACAATGGCCGGGGCACATCTGCTACAGATATGTCGACCTTCGGAGTGAACGGGTATTGTTCTGGCGGGTACGGGGCCCTATGGCCAGACGAGCTGAAATAGCCTGCTGCCGCCGCCCCGCGCGCCGCCGCGCCGCCGCCGCCGCCCCGGTCGCCGCTTGTTTTCGGAAGCAGAAGCAGTGGTTTCGGAAGTAGAGCATAGGAGCAACTGCGGCGTCTTCTGGGGGAGGGCTATGTCCAAAAGTGGACAGCGGGAGGTCGATGTAGAAGAGAAGAAGAACAAACAGGCATACTACATAGCATAATACATAGTAATATACTAAAATGTTCTAGGTAGGTAGGTATTTTAAGTAATTACACTTTTCTGCGGCACAAAAGGAGATAGAAGAGATATTTTGTTGAACCTATTCTCTTCCACTCAACTCAATCCTACACACTCACAGTGCGGTTATAGCCAGGGCCGAGAAATGTGATTTCGAATACAAATGTTCGTATTAAACTAATAAATAGAAGCTAAAGATGAAATGCTAACTCTTTGTTATCAATCGGTTGAGTTGTTTTATTTCAGTCACTAACACCATACTTACCTAGTCTTAAATCTTAATAAGTGTAGGTTTTTTATGGATAGCGCTACATGTGGCATCATTTCACCTACGAGTAGGTGTCTAACGATGCCCAACCAATGTCCAATGTCCATATTCTGTGGTGCACGCGGATTGCCAATGCCATGCCATACCAGCCCGACAGAAGCCTTTTCACGCTCCCCCTTAATTTTAAAGAGTTTGTATTACGTCAGCGACCACGCAATACAAACTCTTTGGGTACAGTAAGTTGAGCAAGCATTTTAATTAAACATAGTCATTTTAATTTTACGAGGCCAATCAAGTCAAGATTACAATAAATAGGATAATAGGTACATACATCCCATGACAGTTAATACCTACCTATACATACAACAATTCCCTTTTCTTGATTTAGATGCAGCAAGCCGAGTTTTTCTTGGTGTAATTTTGACCGCAAGTAATTTTTTATTATTTTTAAAGCTGAAAAAGATCTTTCACCACTGCATTCGTGATCGCAATGGAAATGAAAAATTCGCAGTATATCTCAACGGTACATTGACTTGACATTACACGTTTTGAACAGTTCCAATATTTTCTTCGGCCCAGATTATGTTTCAAAAAATGTGCTAAATGGGCACACACTCTTCAGGAAAGACATTGTTCAAATGCGTGTTATACATTTTGCTGTAGTTGTTATATATACAGGGTGTGCAACGTTTTGACCCATGGTACCTTTTGTCAGATGTCACGTGGTATCGAGATACGATTTTTTTTCTTTATTTTTGAAAATTATTAAAATACCAGCTTTAACCTCTTTTAACTTTTTTGTTTATGATTTTATCAGCACGAAATAAAATTTATTGAATTTTACGATGTACCATTGTTCTAGAAAAAATATTATTTGATGAAAAGTTCTTATGACCTCCCAAAGTCCCGAGAACGAGTAAAAATATGACAGAATCTTAATTTCTTAATTCATTTTCATTTATTAAAAAAAAGTTTCTGTAAATGGCTAGCCTATTCTCCAAATTGACTGACTCGCGTTTCTCGGAATAAGTACACATTTCCCGCACTGCGCAGGCCCTATGGCCCCTAAATCCTAGCGCCCTAGGCTAGAGCCTAATCAGCCTATTGGTAAATCAGGCCCTGGTTATAGGCACCATGCTGTTGATGCATGCCATACTTTTCTTGGCAATGCCATGTTTGTTATGCTATGATACTCGTAACTCAGAAGTGTATTTTCGAGTATAAGAAGTAATCAACATATCAAATGTAGTAAGTAGGTAATAATCGGGTGGTAGGTAATTAATTGTAATATCAACGTTTAATTTGGTTCAGTCAGTCAGTTATATCAGGGAGCTCAGCTAGCTCGCGTGTTTGTCTCTTGTTTTATTATTTGAACATTTAGATTGTGTAAACAAATTACTTATCGTTAATCCAATTAAAATCAAGAATAATATTCAGTATGAAGTTCTTATTAATTGGTAAGTTATATCCTTCCTTATATATATATATATATTATTATATACCTATATATTATATATTATATATTATATATATATATACCTATAATAAAATCCAACGTCTGCTTTCTGTCTGTCTGTCTGTCCGCTTATAACTCGAGAACCACTTAACCGATTTTAATAAAACAAAATTCTACGGATAGCTTGATTCTTCCCATCAACTATAGGCTACTTACTATCACGCTAAATGGCTTATGAGGTTAGCAGAGAAGTCAAATATGAGAGAGGGCGGAGCCGCGGGCACAGCTAGTATAATAATATAATGCTTAGCTGTTTAAAAGTAGACTTTTTATGGTTCCTTATCCGTAGGGAAGCCTATTACTAAGCCTACGCCGTCTGTCTGTCTGTCTGTCTGTCTGTCTGTCCGAGGGATGTATCTTTTGAACCGTAATAGGCAGTTGAAATATTCACAGAATATGTGTTATTATGGCCGATATAACAACAAATAAGAAAAAGTAAAAAAAAATCATGGGGGTTCCCATAGAAGAAGCCAAAAAGTATATGGGCGCGCGCCATCTATCGAATATAGCATGAAGCATTTTTACTAATCATGAAATTTAACTAATATGAAGCATTTCATAACACGCCATAGATGGCGTGAGTGGCCCTAACCATGACATGGCGATACGGAACCCTCGGTGCGCGAGTTCGACTCGCACTTGGCCGGTATTTTTACGCTTACTTATATTAGACGGTGGAAAGTGATGAGATTTCTTAGAAAATATGTTTGCATAATGCATAAGGTATTTATTGCTTACGACCGTTACTATCATGCCTTCGTTTGAAATACGTCAAATTACCACTGTTACTTGCATTTCGGGGAATAAATTACGCATGCGCGGCGGCGCTGCGCCCTTAGGACGGACGCTTTACAAACAAGTCGGGCAAAAAGGCCAAAACTGCTATGAATGCATCAACACACATAGAACAAATTGTGACAAGTTCGAGAGCAGTCTAACTGCCATATGAATGATCAATAAACAATACAACAATACAATACAACAAGAACATCATCTAATAAATGGATCACATAAACGTGTCTCGTTAGGTACGTAAAAAAAAATGCAATTTTCGCAAAACGGAAGATATAAAATTTGTTCTTAGTGCAGTTTTGAAACAACTGTTGTTTGTTTAGCGAGTTATATAAAAATATTTATAAAATACAGAAACTCGCGAATAAAACTAGATAAGAAATAAGAAAAGTGTCCGCGCATAATTCATATTATGTAGATATCAGTAAAAAACAATGAATCATAAAACCGAGAACGGTTTATACATTTTATTTGCTATCTTGTTTGTGCAGTTCTACATCGGATATATATATATATATTGATATATAAGTATATGCTTTGAGGTATACAGTAACGTATCAAACGTTACTATTTTTAACCCCCGAGTTTGACGTCTCCGCCTGTCTGTCTGTCTGTCTGTAGCATCGTAGCTCCCAAACGAATGGGCCGATTTGGAGCAGTTTTTTTTATTAGAAAGCTAATTTATGTACTAGCTACCTAACCTAACCTAACCTTACAAAGTTATTACAAGTTCAAATTTCGTCTCTAAAAATCTTGAAAAACCCCCGACATATCAACAACCCTTAATTTTAATTAAGGGGTCCTAGAAAATGGGCCAGAACCTTCCGAGATCGAAATGAGAAGCGATGTTATAGCCCAATTCCTACCGTGTACTTGCATAATGCATTATTTCTTTATTTTCAGGTATTGCATTTCTTCTAGCGCCGCTAAGTGTCGATGCCACAGATGCCGCTAGCTGTATGTTAGACATAAGCCGAAGAGACTACACCAGATGTTTCGTCGATATCAAGTGCGAGAAGAGAGTGAACATTGCATCTGAACACGACGAATATGTATTACGCGACGTACTACACGCACTAACACGCACTAACAGCACATTAATGGTATTGAACCGGCAAAGCGCCTGCAACACCCCGGAAGATCTAGACATCTTCATAGCGGTCAACGCAGCTGAGAATAACCTAACCGACTTCAAGGTACCCCTCTCTTGGTCCCAGGTTCGCGAATTGAACGTATCACACAACAAAATAAAGACGATAAGGAATAATAGCTTCGGAAATGCAGACATAAGGGTAATTGATTTCTCCTACAATCAGATTGACACAATTGAGGAAAACGCATTTGAGGGCGACGGTGGACGTCTCATTGATGTAGAAATGCTACTTCTTCCGAACAACCATTTGATGACGCTGAGCGGCGTTCGGTTCTCTTCGGAGATGCAGAAGTTGAAGTTTTTAGACATATCTTCGAACCGATTGGAAAATTTGCGTTGGCTCGAGAACAACGCTTTCACTGGCCTTTCTACGATAAAAGCCGACTACAACAGAATAACCGTGCTCGGCCGTCAATTCAACACCATGAGCGAGCTGAGTAGGCTGAGTCTCGTCGGTAATTCGATCAGATTCATCGAAAGCCACGCGTTTGCTCTAACTTCGCTGACCGTGTTGGATTTGAGTCAGAACGACATGGAAACGCTGCAACCCGGAATGTTTGATCACTTGTACTCGCTGAAGTACCTCAACTTGTCTCATAACAAGATCGACGCGATTACCGGAGATTACTTCATCGATTCCTCGGCTCTTTCGGTGCTGGACCTTTCCCACAACAATATCGGTATGTTCTCGCTTAGCGAGAGCCGGAGGTCCGCACCGATCGACTACCTAATGTTGAACGAGAACAACCTCACAGACAGCGACATTGGCGAGATGTTCAAGCTTCCGCTAAAGATACGTTACCTGCACGTCGGAGGCAACAAGTTGCACTGCCTACACTTGGTGTTCCGGCACGCTCACGAGCTGAGTCATGCGTGCATGGTAAAGGATCCACAGGATAGGCCCGAGAATATCGAGACCGACTGCAGTAGAGAGGGTGCATTGAAGAAAAAGTATGAAATTAATCTAGTTGAAAGGGTAAGGAATCCAATGATAAAGATCGTTACCGTGGGAATGGTTGTGCCCGATTTCCGTCGTGAGAAAGATTTTGAGACATTCAAGGAGAACATAATGGCCGGCGCATTCTCCGCCCTGGTCGAAATAAAGTTGATTCACACGGAAGAGTATGCGCCCACTATGAACAGTAGCCATAGCGTCGGCGGCGGCGTCAGTAGTAAGGGCGAGTCACATCAGTCTAATGCAGCAGTAATATTTGTGAGTACGCTAGTCGTGCTGTCGGTATTGGCTGCATTGATCGGGTATGCGATTTGGAAGTACTACCCGAATAGCATGTATGTCTGGAGGAATTTAAGAAATTAATAAAATATTGAATGTTAAATAAATATTAAAATTAAAACTAAGATTGCACTTCATGAAGGCAGCGACAAAATACATTCCCTCTCTGCTTCATTTAATAATGTGGAAGAGAGCGATAGTATTTATGAAGAGATATAATTTATTCTTCCCTAACTACCTACTAGGATTTGAAAACGTGAAACTCTTAACGCGCGCTAGCTGTTAATTCCAGAGGTCGACTGGTCGGGAAGGGACGAAATAATTATTGTTCTCTTAAATTTCAGTTTTGCATGTAACATAATAGGTAACAAAATATTTTAAGCAGAATGCTTGGTGCTTATATGCGGTACAAAAACATAAAAAAAAACATTCAAAATTAATTAATTTATTGTAATGTTTATTATAAGTAGGTATATTATATTATGAATTTCACAGAAAAGTATTAATTCAATAAAAGCGGTACGCTGTAACTATATCCTATTTGCTGTTCTTTCCACTGGCGACTTATACAATACTAATACTATACTGCACCATGATGCACTAAGAAATATACCAATGGGATGGGAATATTGACCACATTATGACGGATGACGCACCAACTCACAGTAGCCACCCATGTTGATTTACATTAAAAATATATATATAACTGAGGTATGAGGGAAGGAATGAAGAAAGTTAAATAATTAAAAAAAGTATCAAATAAAAAGTCTTATTCAGTTTCAGATGAAGAAACACTTCCCTTCGGGTTCTACCCCTATTAATGTAAGACCGTGTATATTTACGCTTGTCTGAATATTTTATCAAACGTGGTTGATCGGTGTTGTGCTGTAAATTACTCTAATTCTTGTAGCACAAAACAGATAACTCTGCTTATTCCGATTCTCGGAATACAATGCAATTTACTGTTCTCCCACACCGTTAATTTTCTCCTGCAGTCTTCTCAGGCCGTCTCTGTTGGCCTCGTAGAGGTGCAGGTCCTGCAATCTTTGGATCCAAGCCGCGGTCCTGGTGTGACGGCTGCTGTCCAACGGGACCAACAGCCCCATGGAAGACACGGTTGCCGCACAGCATAGATCTGAGAGGGTCATCGGAATATTTATATACAGCTGAAAATGTTATCAGTATACAGAATGATCTTTGGGCCCCAGAACCTGATGCTGACTAACAAAAATTTTGGTGGCGCAAGATAAATAAAATAAAAAGATAAAAAATCTATTTTTTTTGGCGGTTTTTTGCTTATAACTCCGAAACTGTCACTTTTTCTTAATAACCCTCTCATACACAATGAAAGCACATAAAATTTCCTTGAACTTGCTGGCGTAACGTAACAGGTGTGTGTTATTGTATGAGTGATTTCTTTCAGTCAACCTTCCTTCTTTCTTGCCCTTAAATGTAGGTGGCATGTATCTACGGTATATAGAAAGAAATCAGTAAGATATCTCATCTATAAATATTTATATGAGAAGGGTCGCGCTAGGGACGTACCTGGACCAGATCGGGCATGTGCTCAAAAAGAGCCAAGTGCGTAGTACCCGTAACCGATGAGCATGCGTTAAGAACATTATAAGAGCGGAAGAGGCGGCAGAGGTGTGTCAGGATCGTGACAAATTGAGAGCCGTTGCCTCTACCTATCCCACTGGGAAACAGGCGTGACGCTATGTACGTATGTATGTACACATGTTTCCATGCATGCATGCATGTATATATGTATGTATGTATGTATGGGTCGAGTAATATGAAAATTTTCGTCGATCAAAGTCTATTTCTTACACTAAGACCCAATTGCAGGAAGGAGGAATATACTTTAATTGTCTATCAATGGTTCCAGTAATCTTGAGATATCTCACGGATACGGAAGAGGATAATCCTCCTTCCCACAATTGCTCCTAAGCGGAATTTTAATATCAGATACATAATTTATGTATACCTATGTATTGTATAACCTATGTATTTACGGGCTAAATTATCTTGAGTTTCTGCAACAGGAGCTTCAGAGCCTTTTAGAAGATGTACCATTGGTCATACGGAGGGAGATGTGGTTGCAAAATTATGGCTGCCCAGCCCATTACGCTAGAGAAGTGCATAATTTCATGGATCGATGCCCCCCCCCCCCCACATATGGTTCAGACGTCTAGATCACCGGATTTAAATCGGTTAGATTTTTATTATTGGGGCTATTTAAAAGGAAAAGTTTACGGGTCCCGGTGGAAAACTTGATAGAGCTCAAAGAAAGAATTACGGCAGTAGCTCAGGTGGACGTATCTGAATTTGTGAGAAGATGTCGAGCTAGCATTAGTGCAGGTGGTAAAAAATGTGAAAGACCAATTACTTCAAGTCATGGTATAGTATTTTTGTTGCCTATTGCCACTTTAGTGTAGTTATTTTTTTTCACCGTGAAGGGCCAAATTCAAGGGATGAGACTGAAAAAAAATTAACTTGGCTATCTTTGAGATTGTATTCCAAATAGGTAGTCCAAGCTTGATGTCCTGGAATCCAATAGTTTTTGGTTCAATACCGTGAAGCCAGCGAAATGCTCACTCCGATTTTTTTTATTTGGAACTAAAGTTATGTAATAGTTAGTTAGTCCACCTGTGGGAAGGGGGGTTTTCTTCTGATTCGGCTAATCATAAGATTAAGTCGCGGAAATGCATAAACGGTTCTTCTGTATTCGCGAAATAATCCTAAGCTTAGTGGCGGCGGCGGGTGGCCGAGTGGTCTGGACATGGTCTGGGCATGGTCTGGGCGTCGTCGGCGGTCTTCCAACTGGCGCGGCGTGTACCAATGAGTATTTACTGATTTGAAAAATTACGTGTATACGTATACCTTCACCCGCTGCTCCATGGTTTGGATTTCATTTAAAAATGTACCTACGTCCATCGAGTTGACTGGAGGAAATTTCCGAAGGTAATATTTTCGCCCTCGCAACACATTAGGTGACATAAAATGTATTATTATTATTTTTTATGTCTTTATTTTCACGTCTTTTCTTTGGATGCATATTCATATTATTTCTATATTAGAAATATACAATAACAAACATAAAAAAATTACTCAATTTTAATATTGTTGTTGACCAGCGATATATGTGTCAACATCTATCATATGCCAAAGGGCATTGCCTAAAATTGGTGCCTTTTTTTATCATAGTTTTTTTTGCGCGGCCATCAACCAAACTTTGTTATTTTAGTTCAGAATAATGTTACAAACAAAACTTGTTATGACATGTGTATGCCTAAACTCAGTCCGAACGAAGTTATACGGGTCAGAAGTTAATATAATATTTATAATATAATTATTATGTTTTTATGCATTTTCATCAGGTTTAGTTTTTATATTTAATGGTTTTACATAGAATTGTTGAATTATGATATTTTTATGATAATTATCTTTAAATCAGAGATAAAAGGTCACAACCTGTTATGAAAAAAACTAAAACTGATGAAAATGCATAAAATATAATAAATATTATTCGAACTTCCGACCCTTATAACTATAACTTCGTTCGGACTGAGTTTAGGCATATACATGTCATAATATTTATTATATTTTTATGCATTTTCATCAGTTTTAGTTTTTTTCATAACAGGTTGTGACCTTTTATCTCTGATTTAAAGATAATTATCATAAAAATATCATACTTCAACAATTCTATGTAAAACCATTAAATATGAAGACTAAACCTGATGAAAATTCATAAAAACATAATAAATATTATTCGAACTTCTGACCCTTATCTATACATATAATAAAATCGTAGACTTAGTGTTTCTGTACATTAAATATTTTTGCAAAACAATAACTGGGGGACGGAAGGAATAAGTAATAGAACGTAAAAATATAGTTTTTGAAATTTTTGTCTGTTTGTCGGTTTGTCGGTTTGTTGGTTTGTTGGTTTGTTTGTTCGTTTGTGCGCGCATCACGCAAAAACCACTCATTGGATTCAAAGTCTAATTATTAAAAAATATGAAGCTTTATTCCGAGTAACATTTAGTGTTTATTTCATCAAAATTAACCCACAGAAAAGATATTAATTTTTTAAGTTAAGTTAGAAAATATCTTATAGCACCACGCCACCACCGCGCCCCGCAGCGCTGCGTGCGTCGTCGCTCGCGGCGCTGCGTCGCCGCTCGCAGCGCCGCCGCCCCGCCGCGTCGCGCGGTCGAAACTTTTGTTTAGTGCCATGGAAAAGAAACACTGGTGAGGGTGAAAAATTTCGTGTGTGCAGTTTTTATCTGTTTTTATTTTTATAATTATTTATATAAAAAACATATCTTTTAATGATATTTCGACAAATTGGTCGTCTTCAGATAAAATTGTTTATATATTTAATAAGTCAACTATTGAATGACAGATGGCGTTATTATCTGGTAATTACATTTATTAGTTCTTTTATCCTTTCATTTCATTTTTAGGGTTCCGTATCCGGTACGGGACCCTATTACTAAGCCTACGCCGTCTGTCTGTCTGTCCGTCCGTCCGTCTGTCTGTCCGAGGCCTGTATCTCTTGAACCGTAATAGGTAGCCCGTTGAAATTTTCACAGAATATTAATAAGTCCACTAATGAATGACAGATGGCGTTGCTATCTGGTAATTACATTTATTAGTTCTTTTATCTTTTCATTTCATTTTTAGGGTTCCGTATCCGGTACGGGACCCTATTACTAAGCCTACGCCGTCTGTCTGTCTGTCTGTCTGTCCGTCCGTCCGTCTGTCTGTCCGAGGGCTGTATCTATTGAACCGTAATAGGTAGGCCGTTGAAATTTTCACAGAATATGTGTTATTATGGCCGATATAACAACACATAGGTAATAAAAATAAGAAAAAGTAAAAAATTCACGGGGGTTCCCATAGAAGAAACCAAAAAAGTGTATGCGCCATCTACCGATTAGTGCGTGAAGCATTTTAGCTAATCATGACATTTAACTAATATGAATCATTTCATAACACGCCATCTAGATGGCGTGAGTGGCGCGGCTAGCCATGACATCGCGATACGGAACCCTCGGTAGCTCAGTGGTGCGGTCGGTCGACTGTTGATAATACAAGAAGCATATTAAGAAGAATTAGTATAAATATATACGCATGTAATAAATAGTAAAATAGTATTTAAGTATGTAAGTATTATTATGAGAAGGCTGTGATCTGAGGCTGTGACTTACTGATTGGTCACTGTCATTGGTTGGGTAGCAGGCTTAGATCTAAGTTTGAGTTGCTTTTCGCACGGTCTTGGCTCTTTCCCGTATTAGTTATTCAAATAATTTATAAACACACATTCCTGGAAATTCTACTTCTAATATAGATTACAGAGAAGCGCCATTGTGGATTATAAATTACCATTGGTTGCGGCTTCACTTATGTAGGTCGAATCAAATCTATAACCTGCCCAATTAAAAAACACCAAAACAATTGAATCATACTAACGAACGGACAGACAGAGTCACGTTGCGTTTTATAACTGGCTGAGAAAGATCAAGTCTACGCGGACGTAGTCGCGGGCACAGCTAGTATATAATATAACTTCGTTCGGACTGAGTTTAGGCATACACATGTCATAACAAGTTTTGTTTGTAACATTATTCTGAACTAAAGTAACCAAGTTTGTTTGATGGCCGCGCGAAAATAAAAAGGCACCACCTTCCATACAAAATGTGGCATTGCCCTTTCAAGTTTAGATTACTTAGTTTTCGAGAAAATCCTCTTTGACAGACGGACGGGCACGGGAGTGATCTTATAAGAGTCCGTAAAACCGTATAAACCGTAAAAAACCGTATTACCGCCGGCGGCGGCGGTTAGAGTTGTAAAGATGCCGTTTTTTGCACTTTGATACGGATTTATTTGACTTAGGTACCGTAAAACACGGAAAAATACGAAACGTATTTTCATATGAAATACTTGCTCTTTTCGCATTTTATTCCTGTTCTTTGCTTGAAACCAAAAAGTGAGTAGGTAACCAAAGTTCGCATCGAACACCGTAAAACACGGAAAGATTCAACAGGAAAAGGGAATAGAGTCGCGAACAGCTCTATCGCAGAGAAGCCTATCATTTAAAAATTATGTAGGTACTCACAATACTTGTTTGTTTTAATTCAACTATTTATCTATGCCGTAACATAATTTCATAACATTTAATTATACGGTATTGTTTACCTTTTAGTAAATTGGTTGGTTAACTACTCAATAAATAGGAGTATCTTATAATATCATACCTAATCATAAAACATCTTTACTTACTTGCCTAACTCAAATAGGTATCAGATCGATGGTCTGACTGCGTGTTTTTTTATGTATAATCCGGTATAGGTGGCTGAGTCGGAGGGGCCAAAGCGCATGCTCCGACCAGCCAATATCACCTCCGAGAAGGTAGGTGCCATACCGGAGACTTCCCTGGGTTGCTGGCTATACTGGACTAGAGGAGAACACAGCCGAGGCTGCTATGCGGCCATCTTACATCCAGTACGGTGGTACCAACCCAGTCGGCTACAATTTGAGCCTACCACCTTGTAAGTGGCAAGGGAAGGGACCTACAGTTTTACACCGGTTCCGAACGGTGAAGCAGCAGGTGTAGGTATGCACGTAAATTTTTTCGTCAGAAAAAACTCATTGGTACACGCCGACCGGATTCGAACCTCGGACCTCTCGCATGAGAAGCCGATGCCCAAACCACTCGGCCACCCGCCGTGTGATTTCCGTGCTGATGCTGACTAATGTCAGTTAAACTTTATTTATGTGATGACTGATGAGATGACAGATTAGCTGTCACATTTCCATCAATACCTAACTAAAATCGCGTAAAAGAAGAAGATGATTATGTATGACTTTTCCGATTTCAAAATAATCATAGAAAAATAATATACCAAATAATCATTATTAAACTTTAAAACAATCGTTTCCATTAATATTCTGTTCTGAACTTGTATAGCATGCGTGCAACAAACCTAAAGTTCTAATGTCACTTGAATTTGACTCATAAAATGAATGATTTAGGTACTAAAATACGGCAGCACCGTGATTTGCCGACAAAGGAATGGGCTTAACGCGCGGTTTTCTTTAAAGAGGCGCGGCTTCCTTTGAAGGCGCGCGCCTTTCTTCTCTCAGGCAAACAAAGAGCGGTGCCGACTGCCGCGTAGCATGCAATTTTGTGTTCTATGTATATCTATCTAAGAATCATATTGCAATTACTTGTGAAGCAAGAAGTCCATTTCGTCAAGCTAAGATGAACCTAATAATTAAGACAAGATGATCTAAAATTCGCTGTACTTTTGAAGCGTTGACGCCGGCCGCTGTTGAACCTACGTAAAATGAATTTTTTTTACGTAGGTTCGGTTCGACAGTGCAATTTTATTTTTCATTCGTTTCTCGTCTGTCTTTACGTTCGGGCTCGGGCGGTTCGAGCACGTTTGTATTTTGTATTGTAGCACTCACGACTACCAACCCAGTCGGCTACAATTTGAGCCTACCACCTAGTAAGGGGCAAGGAAATCTTTGTTTTAATTTGTGTTTTATAGGGTTCCGTATCCGTCGTACGGTACGCTATCACTAAGCCTACGCCGTCTGTCTGTCTGTCTGTTTGTCCGTCTGTCCGAGGGCTGTAACTCTTGAACCGTAATAGGTAGGTACCCCGTGAAAATTTTCACATAATAGGTATGTGTTATTTATTATCAGGGATCGGAATTAGGTAGAGTGATTTGGTACCAAAGTAGGTAAAGTTCGCGAGAGGATATAATATGGAGTTGTTAAAACCAGCACTTTGTATGGGAATTCTGAAAATTTCTTGGGAAATTTCCGGGACTGGATTTTTCTTCGGGATCGTATTTATTGACTAAATACAAGCTTCTTTTGTTCTTAGATGATTTTTTCTAGAGTGGCCGCTTATGGAGATATAATTTTTTTCATAAATTTTTATTTCTACTCAATTTACAGGAAAACAGGGGAAGATATGATAAAATAATCTAAGAGTGTATCGAACTGCTTACAAAACAAGATCTAATTTGTTGTCGTACCATGATTGGTTTTCGATTTATTGCTCGCCGCGATTCTGAATTATCCAAGGACAGCATGTGTATTGAAAGCTCCGCCCCCTTTCCTGATTTAATTTCTCGCTGATATTTTTTCGCCTGAATCTTGTTTCTAGACGAAATATAAGACACTTTTATTCTTACACGTTTTTGAAAAAAATCGATATTTCCGAAGAAAAAAAAATCTAAAATATTTTTTTTCCAAAATGTTCCCGATTGCTAATGTTTTTTTGGCGGATTCTTATTTCTAAACGAAATATAAGACACTTTTATTCTTACACGTTTTTCCCTTAAGTCGATATTTCCGGAGAGAAAAATAAAACAACCTATTTTTTCATATTTTCTCGAAAGTTGATGTTTTTTCTCCTGAATCTTATTTCTAGATGAAATGCGAATCTGTAGTTTCAATCATTTAAATTATTTTCAGAATAATTTAAAAAAAGTGGCCGCCATTTTGAACTTTTTAGTTACTGGACCAATTGCTTTCAAAATCGCTATCTGGGTGTCTGTGTGGGCTCTGAATACGAATCTGTAGTCAAAATTTAAAACAAGTGGCCGCCATTTTGAACCTTTTAGTTTTGACTACAAATTCATATTCAGAGCCCAGCCCACACAGACACCCAGATATAGATTTTGACAGCAATCGGTCCAGTAACTAAATAGTTCCAAATGGCGGCTTCTTCTTTTAAATTTTGACTACAGATTCGTATTCAAAACCCACACAGACACCCAGATATCGATTTTGAAAGCAATCAGTCCAGTAACTAAAAAGTTCAAAATGGCGGCCACTTGTTTTAAATTTTGACTGAAGATTCGTATTCAGAGCCCACACAGACACCCAGATATCGATTTTGAAAGCAATCGGTCCAGTAATTAAAAAGTTCAAAATGGCGGCCTCTTTTTGAAATGTTCACTACAGATTCGTATTTCGTCTAGAAATAAGATTCAGGCGAAAAAATATCAACATTCGAGAAAATATGAAAAAATAAGTTGTTTTATTTTTCTCTCCGGAAATATCGACTTAAGTGAAAAACGTGTAAGAATAAAAGTGTCTTATATTTCGTTTAGAAATAAGAATCCGCCAAAAAAACATCAGCAATCGAGAACATTTTGAAAAAAAAATAATTTTAGATTTTTTTTTCTCCGGAAATATCGATTTTATTGTAAAATGTGTAAGAATAAAAGTGTCTTATATTTCGTCTAGTAATAAGATTCAGGCGAAAAAATTACTACATTCGAGAAATTTAATCAGGAAAGGGGGCGGAGCTTTCATCGCGGCGAAAATTTCATCCAGTATTGGTATCATGCATGAAAGAAACGGAAAAACCCCGTGTTTGTCGTTTTATTCAAAATGTATTTGTCGGTATTTTTCTGCCTTTACAACACTAGCGGCGGTGCGGCGGGAGGCAGGCCTCCAAGCCGCCGCCGGCGGCGACGACGGGTCCAGCCAGACCATAGCTACGGAGCTCTCCGGGACGACACGCGAGGCAAGCTACGAGCGATAGGTGGTGGTACTAGACACGTAGGCCACCACCCAGTGGCGTGCACAGACATTCGAGACCGGGTAGGCAGGCAATAATTAAGATTGAAAATAAGTACTTAATTTAGAAACAAGTTGAATTAATTTAAATTATTACCTCAGCCCGGTTTTCATCTCTTACATCTTCTTCATGTCCACATGAAGATATTCTGTCCAGCAGATTATTTTTTTTTTCAATGCATCTCAGATATCCATAAAATGAATAAATTTTAATCGTATGATCGAAGATTTTAATTAACTACACAATGTCATAAATACAGATACTAAGGGTGACTTTTAAAACGCCTTTTGAGCGATTTAAACAGAACCATCTCAATAAACAATGTGCAGTGCAGTGCCGTATACAGGGTGTATTTTAATTGACTGCGTTCCTTTCAGGGGGTTGTTCTGTATCCTAAACTGAGTAACTGTTGTTCTACAGCTTTGGGAAATTGGAAAAAAAAAATCACTTTCTCCATACATTTAAGGGCAGACCTAACCTCCAAATGTATGGGAAAAGTGAATTTTTTTTTGGAAATTCCAAAAGTTGTATAACAAAAGTGGCTCAGTTTAAGATACAGAACAACCCCCTAAAAGGAACGCAGTCAATTAAAATACACCCCGTATAGACTACAAAAAGATGAAATAGAAATAAGTATAGAAGAGGGGCGGTACTTTTCTTATTTGTAAACTAAATCAATGAGCCTATCCTTTTGTAAATATAATATAACACTTCTTTATAAACTGTACCAGACAAGGCCAAACTGTACCAAGGCGAAACTAGCATCTCGAAAATTAGGGATACTCTACCGATGTCGGGGATTTTTCACGCCGGTCCAATTGATTACACTCTATAAAGCACAAGTAAGACCGGTAATGGAATATTGCAGTCATCTTTGGGAGGGTTCCCCATAGTACCTTCTTTCAGCCTTGGATTCTATCCAACGACGAGCCATTCGCCTCATTGGCGACTCTGTACTCACAAAGGACCTTCAAGCTAGAAACTCATTGGGCCCACGTACGCTACGCACGCGTACGTGGGCGCGTCGGTCTCCATACATTTTATATGGAAGAGTGCAGCACGCAGTGTGTCGCGTAGCGTAGGGTGGCGTGGGCGCAATGAAACTGCGTGCTGCACTCTTCCATATAAAATGTATGGAGACCGACGCGCCCAGATTCGCGTGTGTGGCGTACGTGGGCCCAATGAGTTTCTAGCTTCAACCTCTAAAGCACAGACGTATCGTTGGGTCATTGAGCCTGTTTTATCGGTACTACTATGGCCGCTGCTCTGACGAAATTGCTTCCCTTATCCCTCCTCCTCCTGTTCGCCTTCGCCAAACCCGCCATACTCTCGCGGAACACCCCTTTGTAGTGGACAGACGAGTACTTCGAACGGCACGATTCTCTAAATCGTTCTTGTGCCGCACTGCAAAGGTGTGGAACGGGCTTCCGGGGAATATCTTTCCCCACTCCTACAATCCACGAATCTTCAAATCGCGGGTAAATAGCCTTTCCCCAGCGACATTAGTCCACCTCCAAGCCGGAGTGGCATCTCCTCGGGGGTGATATTGGCTGCGCCTTCGACCTCGCACACAGCCAGCTAGTTCAGAAACAATAAAAAAAAAAGAAGACAATTGCCCCGCCGCACCGGCGCGCGCGCGCGGGACGATACTAGGCTAGGGGACATCCATTAATCACGTGAGCAAATTTTTTGGATTTTTTGACCCCCCCCCCCCCCCCCCCTCACCCTTGGGGAGATTTCGTGGGATTTATAGGAACTTTGCGCAAAGATATCAAACAATGATACGAAACGAGCTCCAAGGAACGTCGCGGTCTCTCAAAACTCAAAAACTATACACGCTCCAGCTCAAGCTGTTAGTGTTTAAAATAAATAAATAATAAAAAAATTAAAATAAAAAAAAGATGACGTCAGATTGTTGTAGATCCCCCCTCTCCCCCAAGTAAGATTTGGTGAGATTTTGCCAGACCCCTCCCCCCCTTTTTTTGCTCACGTGATTAATGGATGTCCCCCTAGCTAGACCAGCTACACCTACGCTACGTTACGAGGCATTGTTGTGGTGTTAGTGAAAGGCAGTCCTACTACTGCCCTGGCGTATAATGCGCGGGACGGATCTCGGCGTGTCGTCGCCGCAGCGGGCGACCCGCCACGCGCATACACTATACAAGTACGGCGCGGGTGCGAGGGAGAACACTGACGAACCGCTGCAGCGGCGACACGCCGAGATCCGCCCCGCGCATTATACTAAATCGCGCATCGAAACACGCATACACACGCAAAATTCCAGCATATAATGAATGACGCAGATTTCAGTAATAGTGTGAGTGACCACCAGGCAGTCGTGTTGTGTGCTTTTGCCGCGCGGTGGCGTTGCGTCCGCGCGAGCGGCCGTGCCGAGAGGGAGGAGCGCGCGCCAATTGTCATACATAATCATACGTTTTGTAGTGAGCAACCCAATCTCGAAGAGCTCCGTATCCGCCGGGCTGCACGACGACGTCGTCGCGCAATTCTTTCAACCGTCTTTCTTCTTCGCGCGCGCATCGACTGATGGTTGCACTGCACCACCGTTAGCGGGGGCACTAGACGGGACCCCATGGGATGACCCCAAGCAGGCCGATGGTGGACGTGTCGCCCTCGTAGCTGTTGTGGCTCGGCCGACTTCGACGCTCCATCTTCGTCGTCGATGGAATGCACCGGCGGCGCAGCGGCGTGGAGCTGGGTGGTGGGTTGTGCGTGTGGTCGATTTACTGTATTTACATTTCCTACATAAATGGTGTATTATACACACTATCTGTTGACGGTCAGTCAGGGGGCTTCGTTGACTGTGTTAGGTATTTGGGTTTGTGGCTTGATAGGTCTTTGAGGTGGGGTAGACACGTTGACGAGATATGGGGAAAATGTTCTAAGTATTTGAACATACCTAAGGTTCTCGCTGGATCAGGCTGTGGTCTGCATCCTACACATTTAAGATGTCTGTACATGTATCTAATTAGAAGCAGAATTGACTATGGATCATTTTTATATGGTAACAGTGCTGATACACACCTTTACAAATTAGATAACATTCAAAATCAGGCTATGAGAATAATCGGAGGTTTCATTAAGAGCACGCCCATACATGCTATGGAGAGCGAATTGTGTGTATCAACGTTGGTTGTGCGTAGACAATACTTTAAGCTCATAAGTATTGCTTACGCGCGAATTCATGGCATAACAACATTACTACAAGTTTGCTGCGAGAGTTAGACGGGCTATGCGAACTCAGCTATTGGCGAAGGAAGAAGAAATCAATACTTATATCAGCGTATACCTGTTTTAAGGACGGACCAATACATTCAAATACAATTCTAGACATGTTCGCTCTCGATACATGGATGAGTAACATTAATATTAAAGGTGTAGTGAAAATTAACGTTGATGAATTTTGGGAGACATATGTCATGTCTCCCAAAACGTAGTATCAGCACTAAACAAGATTGAAAGACATTATGTACACAAAAGCTGAACAAAACATACGGACAATTTCACTGCTTATACACGGATGGATCAATGGATGAGCACAATGTGGGCGCTGCATTTTTCGATTCAACACAAACACAAAGGCCAAATTCAAATTACCCAGCAATATTACTATCATGTCAGCTGAGCTCATAGCGACACTAGAGGCAATATCCTATAGTTCAACTTCATCCCTGAAGGACAATGTCGTTTTAACAGACTCCAGAAGCGCACTTCAGGGGGCACGAGTACACCTACGCTACGGCATACGAGGTCCTGCGTATTTTAAACGAACAAATTAGGCTAAAAATAAAATGTTATGTTACAATGGATCCCGTCACACGTAGGCTTAGTAGGCAACGAAATTGCAGATTCACTCGCGAAGTCGACTGCGTCTGACGGAATCTCATTAGAGAGTGGAATTATTTTTTCGGACTTAATTCTGTTGTCTAAAAGGGTGTGCTTCCAGCTGTGAAGGGAGTATTTCGACATGAGGTCGTTGGACAAGGGGATATGGTATAAGACGATCCAAAGCGAGCCTCCCAGGGTTCCCTGGTTTGACGGCGTCGAGTTGAAATGGGCGAAGAGTAGGTGTCTAACGATGCCCAACCAATGTCCATATTCTGTGATGCACGGGGATTGCGAATGCCATGCCAGCCCGACAGGACCCTTTTCACGCGCCCCCTTCAGTAGGTACAGGAAGTTGAGCAAGCATTTTAATTAAACATTGTCATTTTAATTTTACGAGGCCAATCAAGATTACAATAAATAGAATAATAGGTACATACATCCCATGAAAGTTAATACCTACCTATACATACAATTCCTTTTTCTTGATTTAGATGCAGTAAGCCGAGTTTTTCTTGGTGTAATTTTGACCGGCGTAAGTAATTTTTATTATAATGGGCTAAATGATGATGACATTGTCCAAATGCGTGTTATTATTTTGCTGTAGTTGCTATACATTCATCACTAAAATTCCATGTAAATCCAAACTGAGCATGCATTTGTCTTGCAAGATTCCTTCTTACCTTACTAAGTTGTAGGGTTTATCCCGGCCGGGTTGGTACCACCGTACTGAACGAAACGTCGTCGGTCGAAACGGCTATGTAAGTAGTTCGTGTTTTCCGTCCAGTTCAGTGTTGCCGACATGAAATGAAGGGAAGCACTGACATGGTACCTAGTTCACCCGGTGTTATGGGCTGACATCACAGATGTTGTAGGTGATGTATTCAACCGTGTCAGTTTCCATAAAAAAAAAATGCATGTAACGCTCTTCCTGCTCACATATTTCCCCCCAAGTACAGTCTCGGGTCCTTCAAGAAACGCGTACGACCGAATGCCCAGTCCATGGGCGTCGTTAGACACCTTATGCGTGGCTCGTCAACATATCTTGAGCTTTTTATTTTAAAAAAATTCACAGATCTCATGCATTACATGACCTTCGGGTACATTGAAAATGACTTTTAGGGCGTATTCAAATATAAGCGTATAGCGAATCGCCGACTGTGAGTGTGAAAATATCCTGGTATGGTTGAAGCGACAAACTCAACGAGCGAACGCAATAGCAATACGATTTAAACGCAAATATGATAAACGATCGCTTCTTTTGTATTCTCTCCCTCTCTCTCTCTTTGAACCCTTTCTCCCTCCCTCTCTCCCTAACTCTCTCGCTTCCCCTCCCTCCCCCTCCCGCCCCTCGCTCTTCTCCTTCTCCCTCTTTCCCCTTCTCTTTAACCTCGTTATCTGCCTACCTCTCTCCCTAATTCCCTCCTTCCCCTCTCCCTTCTCCCTCGATCCCCTTACTACCCGTCTTTCCCCCATCCCCCACTCCCTCCGTCCCCCCTCGCTCCTTTCATATTCCCCTCCCACCTCCTTCTTACCTCCCACTCTTTCCACTTCCTCCCTTTTTCTTACACTCTTGCTCATCCCTTCCCTCCCTCCACCTCCCTCGACTCACTCGCTTCTCCCTTCCTATCACCCTCTCCTCCAATCCACCCCTCCCTTCTCCCCCCTCGCTCTCCCTCCCTCTACCACTTCTATCCCTCCTTCCCTCACCCCTCCCCCTCACCCATATTACACCCCTCCCCTACCATAAATCCCTTCCATCTTCTCAATCTCCCTACCTTCCTCCTCTCCCTTCCCGCCCCTTCCACCGTCCTCCCTCCCTCTCCTTTCATACCTCCCTCCCCCTCCTGGTCCCTACCCAACCCACACCTCTCCATCCCCCGCCTTTATCGTCCCTCCCCTCCATCCCCACCCCTCCATCACCGCCCCTCCCCTTCACCCATCCTCCTTAAACCTTCCCCCTTCATATCCCTAACATAATTGCATTCCCTATTTCACCCCCTTCCGTTTTTTTTTTGTTAAAAGGTAGTCCCCAGGATTCAATCTATCTTCTTCCCAAAATTGAATCTAAATATTTATAGTACGAGTATATAATCTAACATCGCTTCTACCAAACCAACAACCATTCGACACTAAATCGTTCATACTATACTTTCCTATACTTTCTTTGATACTGCTCAGTCCTAAGGCTATTTCGCGTGATGGTATATAGCCTATAGTGTGCTTCAAGAACTATCTTCACATTGGTGCAAACCACATCAAAATCTGTTAAGTGGTTCCGGAGCTTACCTCAAACATATACACATACATACAAACAGACAGACGCCCGTTCCCTTTTATAAAAAGTAGCAGAAGAAGATAGAGAAAAAGTAAAGATTAGTTTGTAGTTTATCTTAATGCATTACTTAACATTGCCACAAATTATTTTTGTACATAATATATGTACTTCTCCCACATCCCAAAGGTTAGTTAGAATAGAATGCCTCACGGCATTAAGCTCACCTATTGTGCTTAATTTGTATAAATTGGTGTTCAATAAAGAATATATATCCATTTTTAAAAATTTGATTATGCAGATATTGCTTTTTCATACTGAAATATGTCAATTTTGAAACATAAACAAAAATCTTAAAAAAAAAAAAATATTAAATTTAAATTCTCAATTTTCAAGTGTATGCATACACGAAAACCATTTTAACTACTCACACTGCAAGATAAAGACGACACGAAACTCGCGTAATGGAAAATTTAAAAAAATCATATCTCCCAAAATTTTCACTTTTTTCAAACAAAAAAAAAATCCCCAGATATTTAGTCAATCTATAATATAAAAATATAAAAGTTTAAAATATATATTTAGAAATATTATGTTTAAACGTGCTTTTTTTATTAAACCCCCTAAAAACGGCTATTTTAAGCGGTCTTTTGCGATTTTCTCAAAAACTCTCAAATTTTTTTAATATTTTTTTTTCACAATCTTCTAGCTCTTGTCGATACGCGTCATTTGACACCCTAAATATTCACGTAACCTTAAAACTCACGACACCAGGGCCAATTCGGACTTTTTTCTGGAAATCGGGGCCTATACTGAAGCGATCGAAAAGACATTTCCAATATCAAAAAGTTTCTGTAAATGGCTAGCCTATTCTCCAAATTGACTGACTCGCGATTCTCGGAATGAATCCTAGCGCCCTAGGCTAGAGCCTAATCAGCCTATTGGTAAATCAGGCCCTGGTTATAGGTACCATGCTGTTGACTTTTCTTGGCAATGTCATGTTTGTTATGCTATGATAGATAACTCAGAAGTGTATTTTTCGAGCATAAGTAATCAACATATCAAATGTAGTAAGTAGGTAGAAATCGGCTGGTAAGTGGTAGGTAATTAATTTTAATATAAATGTTTAATTTGGTTCAGTCAGTCAGTTATATCAGGGAGCTCAGCTAGCTCGCGTGTTTGTCTCTTGTTTTATTATTTGAACATTTAGATTGTGTAAACAAATTACTTATCGTTAATCCAATTAAAATCAAGAATAATATTCAGTATGAAGTTCTTATTAATTGGTAAGTTATATAATAATTGTACTGCTTAGTTAAAAGTAGACTTTTTAGGGTTCCTTATCCGTAGGGAAGCCTATTACTAAGCCTACGCCGTCTGTCTGTCTGTCTGTCTGTCTGTCTGTCTGTCCGAGGGATGTATCTTTTGAACCGTAATAGGCAGTTGAAATATTCACAGAATATGTGTTATTAATTATGGCCGATATAGCAACAAATAATAAAAATAAGAAAAATAAAAAAAAATCATGGGGTTCCCATAGAAGAAACCAAAAAGTATATGCGCGCGCGCCATCTACCGAATATAGCATGAAGCGTTTTAACTAATCATGAAATTTAACTAATATGAAGCATTTCATAACACGCCATAGATGGCGTGAGTGGCCCTAACCATGACATGGCGATACGGAACCCTCGGTGCGCGAGTTCGACTCGCACTTGGCCGGTATTTTTACGCTTACTTATATTAGACGGTGGAAAGTGATGAGATTTCTTAGAAAATATGTTTGCATAATGCATAAGGTATTTATTGCTTACGACCGTTACTATCATGCCTTCGTTTGAAATACGTCGAATTACCAGTCACTTGCATTTCGGGGAATAAATTACGCATGCGCGGCGGCGCTGCGCCCTTATGCCTGGTTGACACGATGCGAGTTCACGCACGAGAAATGCTTCTCGATCGCATTCACGCACCGTGTAGACAGTTCTCGCAAGCTCGCATGCGTCCACGAACGCAGCGTCGTTCGCGCGCGAACGAGTTCATGCATGCTTATTAGTTGGCGTTCGAGAGGAGCGTCTCGCACGATGTTTGTTGGTGCAAGAAAGTTTTCTTAGTGGTTTTTGGTTGTTTACGGTGCGGCACCATGACAAAGTGGACTGATGTGCAAATGATTAAGTTATCTTTATTTACTTATCCATTTCCTTATCCACATAGAACTCAGATGACTCCCTTCTTATAGGTATTACTAGGTGGTAGGGTTTAACCGGCCCGTGTTGGTACCAACGCACTGAATGAAAGGTCGGTCGAGACGGCTATCTATGTAAATAGTTTGTGTTTTCCGTCCAGTTCAGTGTAGCCGACACGACCGAAGGGAAGCACTGACATGGCACCTAGTTCGCCAATGTGATATGGGCTGACATCACGGATGTTGTAGGTGATGTAACCAACCGTGTCAGTTTCTATAAAAAAAAAAGATCTTTTCTGTTTTGTCTTCTTTATTTTGTTTCTTATCAAACGTCGTGCTATAATAAACGCTAAAATTGTACCAATACACGCCACACCTTCCTCTACAGACTCCATTTTTGCAACTGTCAAAACAGAGAAACACAGACGAGCTCGAACGAGATGTGGAATAGTGTAAACAGTTCCACGAACGCTTCACGAATGCGAGTTTTCTCGTTCGAGAAGGCGGCATGCTTCTCGTGCGTGAAACCTCGCATCGTGTCAACGTACCATTAGGACGGACGCTTTACAAACAAGTCGGGCAAAAAGGCCAAAACTGCTATGAATGCATCAACAAGAACATCATCTAATAAATGGATCACATAAACGTGTCTCGTTAGGTACGTAAAAAAAAAATGCAATTTTCGCAAAACGGAAGATATAAAATTTGTTCTTAGTGCAGTTTTGACACAACTGTTGTTTGTAGTAGTTAGTAGTAAGTAGCGTAGTTATATAAAAATATTTATAAATTACAGAAACTCGCGAATAAAACTAGATAAGAAATAAGAAAAGTGTCCGCGCATAATTCATATTATGTAGATATCAGTAAAAAACAATGAATCATAAAACCGAGAACGGTTTATACATTTTATTTGCTATCTTGTTTGTGCCGTTCTACATCGGATATATGTATAATATAGATATATAAGTATATGCTTTGAGGTATACAGTAACGTATCAAACGTTACTATTTTTAACCCCCGAGTTTGACGTCTCCGCCTGTCCAAACGAATGGGCCGATTTGGAAGCAGTTTTTTTTATTAGAAAGCTAATTTATGTACTAACTACCTAACCTAACCTTACAAAGTTATTACAAGTTCAAATTTCGTCTCTAAAAATCTTGAAAAACCCCCGACATATCAACAACCCTTAATTTTAATTAAGGGGTCCTAGAAAATGGGCCAGAACCTTCCGAGATCGAAATGAGAAGTGATGTTATAGCCCAATTCCTACCGTGTACTTGCATAATGCATTATTTCTTTATTTTCAGGTATTGCATTTCTTCTAGCGCCGCTAAGTGTCGATGCCACAGATGCCGCTAGCTGTATGTTAGACATAAGCCGAAGAGACTACATCAGATGTTTCGTCGATATCAAGTGCGAGAAGAGAGTGAACATTGCATCTGAACAGGACGAATATGTATTACGCGAGGTACTTCTGTACACTAACAGCACATTAACGGTGTTGAACCGGCAACGCACCTGCAACACCCCGGAAGATCTAGACATCTTCATAGCGGTCAACGGAGCTGAGAATAAATTAACCGACTTCAAGGTACCCCTCTCTTGGTCCCAGGTTCGCGAATTGAACGTATCACACAACAAAATAAAGACGATAAGGAATAATAGCTTCGGAAATGCAGACATAAGGGTAATTGATTTCTCCTACAATCAGATTGACACAATTGAGGAAAACGCATTTGAGGGCGACGGTGGACGTCTCATTGATGTAGAAATGCTACTTCTTCAGAACAACCATTTGATGACGCTGAGCGGCGTTCGGTTCTCTTCGGAGATGCAGAAGTTGAAGTTTTTAGACATATCTTCGAACCGATTCGAAAATTTGCGTTGGCTCGAGAACAACGCTTTCACTGGCCTTTCTACGATAAAAGCCGACTACAACAGAATAACCGTGCTCGGCCGTCAATTCAACACCATGACCGAGCTGAGTAGGCTGAGTCTCGTCGGTAATTCGATCAGATTCATCGAAAGCCACGCGTTTGCTCTAACTTCGCTGACCGTGTTGGATTTGAGTCAGAACGACATGGAAACGCTGCAACCCGGAATGTTTGATCACTTGTACTCGCTGAAGTACCTCAACTTGTCTCATAACAAGATCGACGCGATTACCGGAGATTACTTCATCGATTCCTCGGCTCTCTCGGTGCTCGACCTTTCCCACAACAATCTCGGTATGTTCTCGCTTAGCGAGAGCCGGAGGTCCGCACCGATCGACTACCTAATGTTGAACGAGAACAACCTCACAGACAACGACATTGTCGAGATGTTCAAGCTTCCGCTAAAGATGCGTCACCTGCACGTCGGAGGCAACAAGATGCACTGCCAACACTTGGTGTTCCGGCACGCTCACGAGCTGAGGCATGCGTACATGGATTCAAAGCAGAGGCCCGAGAATATCGAGATCGACTGCAGTAGAGAAGGTGCATTGGAGGAAAAGTTTGAACTTAGTCTAGGTGAACCAAGGATAAATATCGCTACCGTGGGAATGGTTGTACCCGATTTCCGTCTTGAGGAAGATTTTGAGATATTCAAGGAGAAAATAATGGCCGGCGCATTCTCCGCCCTGGTCGAAATAAAGTTGATTCACACGGAAGAGTATGCACCCACTATGAACAGTAGCCATAGGGTCGGCGGCGGCGTCAGCAGTGAGGGCGAGTCCCATCAGTCTAACACAGCAGTAATATGTGTGAGTACGCTAGTCGTGCTATCGGTATTGGCTGCATTATTCGGGTATGCGATTTGGAAGTACTACCCGAATAGCATGTACGTCTGGAGGAATTTAAGAAATTAATTAAATATAGAATGTTAAATAAATATAATTAAAACTAAGATTGCACTTCAGGAAGGCAGCGAAAAAATACATTCCCTCTCTGCTTCATTTAATAATGTGGAAGAGAGCGATAGTATTTATGAAGAGATATAATTTATTCTTCCCTAACTACCTACTAGAATTTGAAAACGTGAAACTCTTAACGCACGGTAGCTGTTAATTCCAGAGGTCGACTGGTCGGGAAGGGACGAAATAATTGTTTTTCTCTTAAATTTCAGTTTTGCATGTAATATAATAAATAACAAAATATTGTAAGCAGAATGCTTGGTGCTTATATGCGGCACAAAAACATAAAAAAAACATTCAAAATGTACTTATTAATTTATAGTAATTTTTATTATAAATAAGTATATTGTATTATGAATTTCACAGAAAAAGTGTTAATTCAATAAAAGCGGTACGCTGTGTATATCCTATTGGTTGTTCGTTCCACTGACGACTTATACAATACTAATACTATACTGCACTAAGAAATATACCAATGGGATGGGAATATTGACCACATTATGACGGATGACGCACCAAGTCACAGTAGCCACCCGTGTTGATTTACATAAAAATATAATATATAACTGAGGTATGAGAGAAGGAATGAAGAAAGTTAAATAATAAAAAAACTAGCCAAGTGCGAGTCGGACTCGCGCACCGAGGGTTCCGAACCACAAAAAAAAAAACATTGAAAAATAACACATATTCTGTGAAAATTTTAACGGGCTACCTATACGGTTCACGAGATACAGCCTTCGGACAGACAGACGGACGGACGGACGGACAGACAGACATACAGACGGCATAGGCTTATTAATAGGCTACCGTACGGGATACGGAGACCTAAAAAGTATCAAATAAAAAGTCTTATTCAGTTTCAGGTGAAGAAACACTTCCCTTCAGGTCCACGTATTAATGTAAGACCGTGTATATTTACGTTTGTCTGAATATTTTATCAAACGTGGTTGACCGGCCGTTGTGCTGTAAATTACTCTAATTATTGTAGCACAAAACCAATAACTCTGCTTAACCCGATTCTCGGAACACAGCGCAATGTAATTTATTGTTCTCCCACACCGTTAATTTTCTCCTGCAGTCTTCTTAGACCGTCTCTGTTGGCCTCGTATAGCGGCAGGTCTTGGAGTCTTCGGATCCAAGCCGCGGTCCTCGTGTGACGGGTGGTGTCCAACGGGACCAGCAGCCCCATGGAAGACACGGTGGCCGCACAGCATAGATCTGAGAGGGTCATCTGAAAATGTTATAAACAGCTGAAAATGTTTTCAGTATACAGAATGATTTTTGGACCTCCAATTTGTGCTCACAAGGGCCCCCAGCGGGAATTTTGTGGGGTAGCTTTTAATTTTTTTCTATTTATATGTTTTTGGGGTGCTGAATCCGAATCTCATGTTGGCTAACAAAATTTATTGACGCAAGACTGAATTTTTTTCAAAAAAAGATAACAAATCTACTTTTGTTGGCGGGTTTTTGCTTATAACTCGATATAATCTATGTGATAATCTGTGTACCTGCCCACATATTTCCCCCCAAGTATAGTCTCGGGTCCTTCAAGAGAGGCGTGAATGGGCACCTGTCAGGCCGGCATGGCATTCGCAGCCCTCGCATGCGTCCGAATGTCCTTGGGAGTCCCTAGACACCTTATGGGTGACTAGACACCACATGTCGCGCTTAGTATAAAAACAAATTCCTTGAAAATGCCGGCGTAACGTACCTACAGGTGTGTGTTATTGTATGAGTGATTTCTTTCAGTCCACCTTCCTTCTTTCTTGTCCTTAACTGTAGGTGGCATGTATCTTCGGTATATAGAAAGAAATCAGTAAGATCTATATATATCTTATCTATCTATATATATTTATATGGGAAGGGTCGCGCTAGGGACGTACTTGAACCAGATCGGGCATGTGCTAAAAAAAGAGTCAAGTGCGTAGTACCCGTAACCGCCGAGCATGTATGAAGAAAGTTATGAAAGCGGAAGAGGCGGCAGAGGTGTGTCAGGATCGCGACAAATGGAGATCCATTGCCTCTGCCTACCCCACTGGCAAACAGGCGTGACGCTATATATGTATGTGTGTACCATCTAATGAGTTCGAGTAATTTGAAAGTTTTTGCTTTCAGCTATGTACAATTTCAATCAAAGTCTCACTTAGCTATTCTTACACTACAAGACCCAATTGCAGAAAGGAGGACTAATCCTATTAGGTGATTGTCTAGTTTTTTTTTATGTAATCCGGTATGGGTGGCTGAGTCAGAGGGGCCAAAGCACATGCTCTGACTAGCCAATATCACCTCCGAGAAGTGGTGCCATACCGGAGACTTCCCTGGATTGTTGGCTATACTGGACTAGAGGAAGAACACAACCGAGGTTGCTATGCGGCCATCTTACATCCAGTACGGTGGTACCAACCCAGTCGGCTACAATTTGAGCCTATCACCTAGTAAGGGGCAAGGGAAGGGACCTACATCTACATACATAGTTTCCAGTAATCTTGAGATATCTCACGGATCCAATTGGTTCTGCAGATCTTTCCTCTACAGAACTGGTAAACTCTGGAACGCTCTCCCTGCCCACATATTTATCCGCAAGTATAGTCTAGTGTCCTTCAAGAGAGGCACCTGTCTGGCTGGCATGGCATACGCAATCCCCGCGTCCCCCACGACCGAATGCCCATGGGCGTCGTTAAATACCTTATTAATGGCTCGGCGGCGCCACATGTCGCGCTTTCTAAAAGAAATACAGAAGAACATATTAAAGATGTTTTATCTCACGAGCGCGGGTGAGCCATACTTGTAGTTGTAATGCGTATAGACCGCGCTCTCCTGTGTGTGTGTGAGTTTGCTACCTGTACTTACGCACACAGGAACGCGTGTCTATACGCATTACAACTACAAGTCTCAAGATTAGCGGAATCGGAGGATAATCCCACTTCCCGCAATTGGTCCTAAGCACAGATCATCGAATACCGCGCGCGCCCTAGAGACGCCCTGAGCGCGATTTCCCTACAACGCCGTTGAAGCCTGTGGGCGTGACCTATGACTTACATATATGTGTTGTGCGTGTGCATTTGTTTTGTGCGTGTGCCTAACTTGCTCCTCTTTGTGTGCAGTGTCGATACTAACACACACACACATACACAGAGCTAGCAGCTCTGCGTTCTGTTATTAAGTTTCAAATATTATTATTACTTTCGCCTCTAGGAGAGGCGTGCGCGGTATTCGATGCTCTGTGGTCCTAAGTAACAGATACATAAATAATACTCACATCATTCCCAGAAAGCCAGTGGCTATCTTTGAGATTGTATTCCAAATAATCCAAGCTTGACGTCCACGAATCCAATAGTTTTTGGTTCAATGCCGTGACGCCAGCGAAGTGCTCACTCTGAAATAGTTTTGAAATTTGGAACTAAAGTTATGTATATAGTTAGTTACATATTGGTCCACCTGTGGGAAAGAGGATTATCTTCTGATTCTGCTAATCTTAAGATTAAGTCGCGGAAATGCATAAACGGTTCTTTTGTATACGCGAGATAATCCTAAGTTTAGTGGCGGCGGGTGGCCGAGTGGTCTGGGCATGGTCTGGGCATGGTCTGGGCGTTGGCGGTCTTTTTTTTTTTTTATGGAAACTGACACGGTTGGCTTACATCACCTACAACATCCGCGATGTCAGCCCACAACACCGGGTGAACTTGGTGCCACGTCAGTACTTCCTCTCGGTCGTGCCGGCTACACTGAACTCACGAGACTGAACTGGACGGAAAACACAAACTATTTACATAGCCGTTTCGACCGACCTTTCATTCAGTGCGGTGGTACCAACCCGGGCGGGTTAAACCCTACCACCTATTAATATAGGAAGGGAGTCATATCCCTTAGTCGCCTTTTACGACATACACGGGAAGAGATGCAGTGGGGCTATTCTTTTAAAGTACCGGCCCCACACGGTACAAAGTCTTCCAATCGGCGCGGCGTGTACCAATGAGTATTTACTGATTTGAAAATTAAAAATTACGTGCATACCTTCACCCGCTGCTCCATGGTTTGCATTTCATGTAAAAATGTACGCCCATCGAGTTGACTGCAGCAAATTGCCGAAGGTAATAAGTACGCCCTTGCTACACATTAGTGTATTATTTATTCGTTTATTCACACATTTTCTTTTTTATATTAATTTTACACATAAAACATTTAGAATTTTTACAAAAAAACATTATTACAAATAACAAAATGGAGCTTCCATCACCGGCGGCGGCGGGGCGAAACCAGGCTACCGATGGTCGGACCCGAGAGAGAGAAACCTCCGGACAATTCGAGCGGTGTCGAGCAAGACCGCCTTCTGCATCTGACCCTTGATTCAAGCAAGTGGCTCTAGCTAGAGCCTCTTGGGATGATGGTCGAGGCCTTCGCTATCAGCCCATGCGCAGACACAACTATGGGCACAACAATTGTCAAGTCCACGGGCCACATGTCGGTAACCTCGTGAGACAGATCGATGTATTTTAACATCTTGTCTTTTTCTGCTTTCACAAGGTTCTCGTCATGCGGCACCGTGATGTCGACGAGCGCTGCGCGCCGCGCCTCCCGGTCGATTATCACTATGTCAGGTCTATTAGCCATAATAGTCCTATCAGTGATAATCGACCGGTCCCAGTAGAGCGTGATGTGAGCATTTTCGAGAACTGGCTGTGGGATATACTTGTAGTACGGCACCTCCGAGCCGACAAGGTTGAACTTCAAAGCAAGTTGCTGATGGATGATCCTGGCTACTAGGTTGTGCCTGTGCAAATACTCGGAGTTGGCAAGTTGCGAACAACCGGAGATTACATGTCTGAGGGATTCGCCAGGTTTGGCAGGCGCGGCAGATGTCAATGGTGCCATCCTTCATAATGAATCTCCTGTAATTGTTGGTCTTAACAACTTCGTCTTGTATTGCACAGACAAAACCCTCGGTTTCCCCAAAGAGGTCCCCGAAGCGTAGCCAGTGCACGGAGGCGAGTTGATCTACATCCGGCCCCGTGAGAGACCGGAAGTACCTACCGTGCAGCGCCTTGCCTTTCCATACTTCCATGCGGTCCTCTGTGCTCAGTACAACCGGTTTCCGCCAGTCCTCTTTTCCCATGTCCAGCGGGGTAAGGCCTTTATCGCTGACGACGACATCGCGGTGCATCTCACAAACATCAGTCTTTTCCATAAAATACTGACGGAGATTGCATACCTCGCGGTTGTGTAGGTTCTTGCCATTTAGCATACCTCTACCCCCACACTTCCGCGGGATATACAATCTCATGACCGATGATCGTGGGTGATGCATCCGGGACGTCGTCATCAGCGTTCTGACTTTTCTGTCCAGGGCGTCCAGCTCAGTCTGAGACCATTTGAGTATGCCAAAGGTGTATATAAGAACGGGCATGACCCAACTGTTGTAAGCTCTGATTTTATTACCGCCCGACAATAGACTTTTCAGTACTATTGTGAGACGGTGATAGAATTTAGCCTTTGCGTGTTGTTTCATGACCGCATCCTTGATACCAAGACACTCCTGCATACCCAAATATTTGTAGATTTCTTCGTCAGAGAGGGCTCGAATGTTCACCGACTCCGAGAGTTGAATCCCATCGGAGGCCGTGACCTTCCCTCGTTTTATATGGATGCTCGCACACTTGTCTATCCCGAACTCCATTCCAATGTCCGTGCTGAAATTTTCAGTTGTCTTCAGCATCGACATCAGCTCAGAGTCCGAACTAGCCAGTATTTTTAGGTTATCCATATAGAACAAGTGAGAAATCGAGTGGCTCCCTCTCCGCAGAAAGTAGCCCAGTCCCGAATCCTCCAGAAGCGAACTAAGAGGGTTCAGAGCTAAGCAGAACCAAAGCGGGCTCAGGCTGTCACCCTGGAAGATGCCCCGCCGTATATGAATGCAGTCGTTCACATCAGAAAGCTGCCTTTCACCTGGAAGGCTGAGGACTGTTTTCCATTGTTCCAGGAATTCAGGAATTCAGTGTATTATTATTTTATTTCTTTAATGTCACGTTTTTTCTTTGGACACTTATCCATGTTATTTCTATATTAGAAATACTGGCTTTTGCCCGCGGCTTCGCTCGCGTGAAATTCGTATTTAAAAAGAAGAAAGTAAGTAATCACGCCGCCGTACCTTTATGTCAGCGCACGGAACAATTCGGTTTGTATGAGAGCCACATCTTAGCGTAACCGGAACTGACCGGAACGGAATTTAGCCTATCCTGTGTCACGTATAGTTAAATTTACTTGTACTAAGCTTCATCGAATTCGGACGATCCGTTTAAGAGTTATGGAGGAGAAAACATTTCTAAAAAATCTTCAATTTAGTTTTAGTATCATACTATAGTCCACAAACGAAATATATCATAGAACAAAGTAACTTACTCCATGACCATTCCTTTATTAGTATTGATTGATGTACGGGCATCAATGACTTCGTAGTGACTTACATAACATTGATTGCCACATTCTAACTTTAGCGCCTAAAATTAGACTGAATACTGAACGGAGACCAGTCCTGGGTTCACTGACCATTAGAGCACTGTCGACCGGAAACAGTACGCCAGAATTGTAAAACATCATCTGGTGGATCCTCGCTCTTGCGCCAAGGCTCTCAGGATATAGAGAACGGTCTTGGCTGCTCTCGCAGAGGTGCAGCGCGATTGCGTGGCTGTCCCTGATTATCAGCTCGCCTTGCACCAGCACGGGAACTTTGCGTAGGGGGTTTATCTGAAAACATTTAAAACAAACTTGTTCTATCCGGTTCGATAACACCAACGAAGAAGAACCGACAAGAAACTTTGCATGATTATTTTTTTTTTTAAGTGAAAACTTCTTTAGCGGCGGCGCTTGGCACTTTTTATATGGGGAAAAAAATCTATGTTCGCTTCAGCGCGTCAGATAACAATCTATCGTTGCTATGACAACCGCGTCAGATAACAATCTATAGTTGCTATGACAACCGCGTCAGATAACAATATATCGTTGCTATGACAACGCTCAATACATGACATCTCAAAGTTCTGCAAAATGAATGTAGGGTTCCGTAACAAATGCATGTCTGTCCGTTCTACTAAATATAACATTTATTTCAAAATGAATGTAGGGTTCCGTAACAAATGCATGTCTGTCCGTTCTACTAAATTTTACAATTTTCAACCAAGGTCCTCCGACGGTTATTTTATAATAAAAGTAGGGTTCCGTAACACGTTTATGTCTGTCCATTCTACTAAGTTCTGCAAAATGAATGTAGGGTTCCGCAACAAATGCATGTCTGTCCGTCCTACTAAATTAAACTTTTTTTTTTTAATATTTTTTTCCATTAATGTTTTTAAAAAAAAAAATTAATTTTTTTTTCCATTAATTTATTTTTTTAATATTTTTTTTTTTATTTTTTTTTCCATAATTTTTTTTTAAGCAATGTTACGGTGTTGTTTTCACTTCTGCCGGCACTTCCGGAGTGCAACTGTGGCTTTTTTGCATAAATGTTATTAGAGAGCGTTTCAACTAAAAGTTCCCTTCGCCGTTATGTTGGCTTCACCGTCAGTGTCACTATCAGTGCTTAAATTCGTGTTGCCAGATTGTGAAAATTATATTACTTAATAATGTAATCGGTATTTACCGTATAATAAATACGGTAAATACCGATAATTACGGGTAAATCTGTACACATAGCAACCCTCAACGCTGTTTTGACAGATAGACAGTGGAGCCAACATAACGGCGAAGGGAACTTTTAGTTGAAACCAACATCGTGTTGAATTGAAACCTCTTTACCGGTATTTTAGTGACAATCCATACATATTAACATCGCCAACAGTCAGGATTGTCAGGTAAATACAGAGTTCGGTATTTGCTATAGTCAATTCATATCACACTTGATTTACTGTTTCACAAAATCAAATCTATACAGATTGGACGTCCTGTTGCCAGACTTTTCAAGACTCAAGGAACACACTCTTCGGAAGTCCATTCCATATTTTCGCCGCAGATATAGACCTTTTTTATATGTAGAAAGCGCGAAACGTGGCGCCGATCCACCCATAACGTTCGGTCGCATATTTCATGAGAAATGTGTACTTAAAAATGCTGAATAAGTATGCCTGCTTACGCCCAAACACGTGACAAGTGTCCTACAGCAGGTGGGTCTTCGTGCCTTACTTGCTGCTGATGCTGCTGGATAGTTATCTTTGTCTTATTACTTTGCTAAACGTGATGATCGGTGTTGTGATGTAATTTACCAGGAGTTCTTGCAGCACAACACCGATTATTCTGATTACTTCGATTATCGGGATACAGCGTGTATATGTATGCATCTATGAAAAATCTGCTAACAATTTCCGAGTTACAAATTACGAATTAACAAGGTGCAAAGAGCAATGCACTAGTTATTATTATTACCTCTTCGTAAGCACTCGTCGTGTTTTCGCCTCGGAACAAGTCTACGTGTTTCAGTTTCAGCTGAGTCCGCAGATGGTGCGCCGTCATCAGTACGAACCTCGCCGGTGGCGCCGCGGTGTCCGCGTAGAGAACCGCAGTTTGCGTTGGTGCGGCTGAACGCCATCTATCGTCAAATTAATGTTGCTTCATTGCACTATTTTATTATGGGGTACTAGAAAATGGGTCAGATCAGAACCTTCCGACATCATAATAAATAACACACATCTGTACCGTGTGGGGCCGGTAATTATAAAGAATAGCCCCACTGCATCTCTCCCCGTCGCATGTCGTAAAAGTCGACTAAGGGATAAGGAAATTCGTCAGCCTCGGTAGCTCAGTAGTGCGGTCAGTCGACTGTTGTTAAGCAATGCTGAGCGCGGTCAGTACTTGGATGGGTGACCGCTCGACCGTTGGAGGCTGACCATGGTTCGGATTCCACGTTAAACTGTAGGCCCCTTCCCTTCTTACCTTACTAGGTGGTAGGGTTTATCCGGCCGGGTTGGTACCACCGCACTGAGCGAAACGTCTCGGTCGAAACGGCTAGGTATGTAAATAGTTCGTGTTTTCCGTCCAGTTCAGTGTAGCCGACATCAAATGAAGGGAAGCACTGACATGGCACCTAGTTCACCCGGTATTATGGGCTGACATCACGGACGTTGTAGGTGATGAACACAACCGTGTCAGTTTCCATAAAAAAAAATTGCGCTAGTATGTATTACCGTTTTTACTTTGAAAAAAAAAAGTTTCTTGTACGGGATACCCCTTAATTTAACTTTTTTATTATTTGTTGGGATATCCGCTATAATAAGAATAACACATTCTGTAAACCAAGCTGTAAACATTTCAACCGGCTACCTATTACTTACGGTTCAACAGCTCGGACGGACGGACAGACGGCGGCGTAGGCTCAGTAATAGCACGTAATTGGCTTCCGTACGCGTACGATACGGAACCACAGAATAGAAAAGACGGAACATTACAGATCAACTGCCGGGATTGACGCAACGACATCTCACTCAGTATCACAGTTACTCGCTATAAATGTTTAACACATCTATACAAAAGATTTAAACATTTAACGAAATAATTTGAGGTGTACGATTCCACCATAAAAGTCGAAAGACAATAGTAAATTGTTATCGTCCACCAAGCTCGATTCTCATTACAATGTGTGTTACCTACCACTATACTGTTACCTTTACCAATCTCAATTCACTGCAGCCCAGGAACATCCTCGGATTACTGGTATTAGATGTTCACACATTACAACGACATTTACTTAGTTAGATTTGTGTAGGTAGTAATTTCTTTACCTTTTCGAAACAGTTTTCACTGTATGAAGACAGCACTTCCAGTGAACACCGCTAAACTTCAAAAATAACATTTTTCTCCACAACTGTTACTATTAATGTCAATTAAATACGGGTTCAGATATGTTTTAATTTAATATAAGTACACTATTAGACTATTATTAATTCGACCACAGGTTCGACCAACATAATTTCTTGTAATTTTAGTTTTTTTATTATATTTTGTTTCTACGTTTTATTTAGACAACGACTTATGAATCCAAATACGTCAAACACAAGGTACGTGTTCGATCGAACATGGATCGAACTAAACAGACACATGTAAAAAAAAATACGTTCAGGTAGGGGGAATCCGGTTTCCTATTGGTCGGCATTAATAAATAAGATACAAAACGAAATACAGGAGTTACCAACCTTGAAACTGCGCTGCACATGAATACTCAGAGCAAGAAATCGCGTCGAGGCGGCCGCCGATCTCTGTTCTGTGTTATTAATTAAGTACTATGTAATTAATTTGAGTATTACGATTCTTCGATTTATTGTCATTTACTGACCTATATGTTTTAGTGTGTATGGGTAGTGAATTGTAGAAAGTGGAACTGCAATATTTTCTGATGAAGTTGCATTTAACTATGTTTTTGCTTTTGTTAAGTGATGTATTGTACGACTAAGCAGTGAAGTCAGTCATGTTATAATGGTTCTCGTTAACTACCCTCATTTTACTTGAGATAAGTAGTTCTGCCTCCTTACGTTTTCAAATAAAGCATTAATTTTAGTCTATGTATAGGTACTTACGTATTTTGAAAGCGAGGGGATGTTTGTTTTCAAGCACAAACTCAGTTTGAATAAATTATGTTAAAACATTTAAAAATTCATTCACAAAACAAATTCAATCTGTCCTTTTATTCGTACGATCGCTTTAGTGTAATTCCACAACAGAATAAGCGATTTTTCAAACTGTTTGCATTTCAAATTGATGTTTCCGATGCAGAATAAGTAAATGCTCGGAGCTGACGCGTTCACTCGATTTTTTTTAAATAACCGCTATTGTCATACTTTGCAAATTTACTCAATTTGCAAACTAATAAGGTAAGTCTGTAGTGCGATATAAAAAAAAAAACCGGCCCAGTGCGAGTCGAACTCGCGCACAGCATATATGAATTAGTTAAAATGCTTTATACTGTTTTCGGTAGATGGCGCGCATACACTTTTCAGTTTCTTGTATGGGGACCCCCGCGAATTTTTTACTTTTTCTTATTTATATTATTTGTTGTTATATCGGCCATAAAAACACATATTCTGTGAACATTTCAACGGACTATCTATTACGGTTCAAGAAGAGCCCTCGGACAGATAGACAGACAGAACGACAGACAGAAAGACAGAATAGGGTCCCGTACCGGATACGGAACCCTAAAAAATCGGTTTCCATGCAAATTCAATAATTTAATGCAGCGGTCGGCAACCCGCGGCCCGCGGGCCGCATGCGGCCCGCGAGCGTCCTCCTAGCGGCCCGCGAATCTAACCAACGGGAAAAAAAATTCCCGTTGGCCAGACTAGTCTGACCATCAGTCTGACCACTGGGAAAAACTCCAAATTTTATGTAAATAAAGGTCTTATCATTCGGAATTAAATATTCTGCTGCAACGAATCAGCTTGGCGGTGCAGCGAGGTAACGCCGCTAGTGTCATGGGAACTTTCCCCTCGTCGGCCTCTTTGGATGAAATTTTTTATCTAGCAAACTGAGGCCGTTGAGGGAATTGCTCTATGACTTTGGCGGTAGGTCAACCCGGATCATGGTAGTCTCTCGTGTGGCTAATTATTTTTAAAGTTTGTTTATTTTGTTTTAGTTTTAAAAGTAACCATGGTGCTGACATATCCGAATATGGCTAAAGGTCTAAACTTAAATTAAGATTAAAATGTTTTTTTTTTGATTACGCGCCTAAACTGAAATCTGTGACATTCACGAACGCGTTGGCTTATAAAAAATAAGCATTGTTCTCGATTACCTGATGCACATTTAGATGCGATACTGCGCGTTTCTACGTCTAAGATGCAAGCAGATATTTCAAAACTTGCAAGTGAAATGCAGCCGCAAAAATCGCATAATAAGATTTTTACAGTTTTTTTATAGTAATATTTCATTGAAATATATAACTTGAACTCAAATAAATATGATTAAAAATGCATCAATGCGTTTTATTAACCGAATTAAAAAAAAGGATGAGGTCCTCAATTCGATTGTATTTTTTTTATGTTTGTTACCTCAGAACTTTCGACTGGGTGAACCGATTTTGATGATTCTTTTTTTATTTGAACGCTGGTGCTTCCCGTGTAGTCCCATTTTTTCAATTTGGTCAAGATCGCATTGGAAAGCGAGGCGAAATCGTGATGCCGAAGGCCGAGCGATTCCGCCGACTACATTAATAGCAAAACATTAAAAAAATAATACTGTGAAATAAAATACTATTTAAAAATATATAAAAACCGCCCTCAAAAATTAATGAAATAATAAAAATCCTAGAGTTGAAGGCGGTGCTAAAGCAAGCAAAAATGATGCATGAAAGAAAACATGAGTGGATGATATCCTTTGTGATTTGTGTAGCCTTCTTTAGCACCGACCGCCTTCAACTCTAGGGTTCGATTTTTTTTTATTTCATACATTTTTGAAGGCGGTTTTTATATTTTTTAAATAGTTTTTTTTTATTTTAAAATTGTATGTACTTATGGAGATGAGATGCGGCCCGCACTGATCCTCTGGTAACAATTATGGCCCTCCTATAGTAAAACGTTGCCGACCCCTGATTTAATGTACAAACAATCTAATGTTCTAATATCATCTTATAGTATCCGGCAGTAATTAATAATGAACATCGATCTTTAGAAAGAGACAATCCGGTTGTAGAGCGTCGTCCCTGTCGCACAGGGACGCGCGAGTTCGTGCGACAGGGACGACGCTCTACAACCGGATTGTCTCTTTCTAAAGCTCGATGTCCATTATTTACTGGCGGGTACTCTACAACGTCTAAGTGCACGTGCACCGCGGTACTTGTTTGGTTGCACCCGACCGCTCGCCGACAGAAGCCGCACGGCGGCGGCGGCGCCACCCCCAGTAAAATATCTACTTATAAATTAGACAAAAGTGTACATTTTAGATAAAGCAGACTCTTTAGACATATTAATTCAATATATTTTTTCTCAGAAAACTTTGAGGATTACCTTGTTGAAGTTAACATTTGTGGTGATGACTGCTGGAACACCCTGTACACATCACATAGTATATTTCGTAATAGCATGCCACCTATAATGACTTTTCAATTGATCGAGGGGTTGATGCCATTTTAGCAGCTCTAATGCGCTGATGGATCGGAAGTGATGTTGTGTCGGAGTAAGTGTGTCATACCGGAATAACGAGTCCTCAGTCAGTAAGCGTGTATGCGTCCACTGCTGGACGTACGCCTCTACAATTTCCCTCCAGTTCTCCCGGGAATATCAAATCAAATAAAATCGAATTTACTTTATTCTACACCATAAAAATAATATATTAACCGACGATAAGACATGAGTTTACGAGTACGACATGCAGACAAGTCGACAGTCTTCAGAATGGCGCTTCGAAAACGAGCCGAAATCAAAAAAAAAAAGGAAATTCGCTGAAAGAGCTGAAGACCATACCTCAATCAGCTTACAAAAAATGTATGGAGGACTGGGTCAAGCGCTGGCGTATAGCTGTATTGCAAGCGAAGGGGCCTACTTTGAAGGCGATCAAATAAATTTTGACGAATAAATTACTTTTTTGGTTTTATTGAACAATTCCCGGTACTTTTTACACAGAATGTATATCACACACGCTGAATCCCGACAATCGGGATAAGCAGAGTAATCGGCGTTGTGCTGCAAGAACTCTGGTAAATTACAGCACAACACCGACCACCATGTTTCGCAAAGTATTCGAACAAGATTCAATCGATCATGCAGTACCGTGCCAAGGTGAGAGGTGGCGATCCTGTCGCCCTCTAGCACGGCATCTTGTCCTTATCCCTTAGTCGCCTTTTACGACATGCATGGGGAGAGATGCAGTGGGGCTATTCTTTTTAAGCACCGGCCCCACACGGTAGGTATACTACACCCGAATAAAACTATTAAATAAATGGACACAAACGGTGTTGCAGTTGCCCCCGTAATATATTTAACTGACATAAGGGGGTTTTTCTATATGTGAAACTAAACAAAATCTGTGGCGAATTTTTTTTTTTTAAACAAAAAAAAATACCTATATTTTTTCCATACAAATTTGAAATACCTATTCTCAAAATGTATGGAGAAAAGAATATTTTATTTCTTCAAATTAAACAGTCGTAGAACAAAAGTTTTTCTATTTCACGCACATAATCACCCCCTTTCGGGTTTTACGGTTGGGGTTGCAACACCGTGTATAAATAGGTACATACATAAAATGATACCGCATAAGGTACGTAAGGGAATAACTGGTACACAAACAATTATTATCGAAATATAGTTCGCGACTTCTCCATAATCCACAAAACCACTTTGACAGCTTGTGATGAGCAATCAGATTCTATATAGCACTTTGGTTAGCGCTCCGGCAGGTCTTTGAGCAATTTGTAACATAACCACAGTCATTATACCAATAAACACGCCAGAACTAATAAATACTAGTACTCAATATTGTGTCGGTAACCACAGAGAAGTGTTGGAGGAAATTATATTATTGGAATTTCAGAGAAAACCTTGGGCTTGTATTACATAAGAGTTACGACCACCATTAGGGCCAACTTGCGAGCAACAATGTAAAAACAATGTATTTGTTAAATACAACATAAAAAGTGTAGAACGCCTGAAATATTTATATTATAAACGGAATTATGTATACATATATCATTTAAAAGCTATAAAAAAATTAAATTAAAAAATATAAGGAAATAATATATATGTAGGTATGTACCTAATACCTAATACAAAAAATGTACGAAGTAAAGTTATTTATGAAATCAAATGAAATAAGTTTATTGTCAAGCGAAATATAACATATTATTACACATAGTGGGATAATATACACAAACAAAACACAATTACTTAAAAATACAGTACCTACATAGACAATCAAAAGAAAATTCTAAAAAATCTACAGTAGTAACCTAATTCATACCAAAAATAATGTTGAGGTAGAAAATTTAAATTTATAAGTGGTGCCTATGCATAACGAAGTGTGTGACGTTTTCTTAAACAATAAAATTATTTAGAAAAATTGTTTGTATTTTTTATGGAAATTGACACGGTTGGCTACATCACCTACAACATCCGTGATGTCATACCATTACACCTTGAGAAATACCTGCCATATTATCATCGCTTCTCTTTCGCCGTAAAACTTGCCCCTGTAAAATCTTTGTTCAACTCGGAATTTTATACTTCCTTGCTTCATCGTTTTTACGTTACTTCATCCTACTTTTTTTTTAGTATTTCATTCCCTCGCTTTTCCTCAACAAAATATATAGCGCCTATAAGAAAGAGTAAGGAATTTTGTGCTTTTTAGGGCAAAGGTCAGAATGTTTATGGAAGTTTAATGCAATTTGCATACAAACATAATATGTCAATTCGTTATATCTATCGATCCAACACTTTTCAAAGTGCTACTTCATAAGTGCGAAATATCGCAATTTTTTGCAGATACTTATAATAAGTACTTTGGCTGGTCCTAGCCTACGTTTTCCTTGATATTCAAAATCGTCCCAATTATCTCAAAACTAATCTAGCTTATCAGAGCGATCGTAAGCGAGTGCCCCGCGGTCTGCGATGCGCCGAAATGAACCCAATCATGTAAATGTGAGCTCCTACCGAGACCGAGTCCACATAGACCAATATCTATGCTAATCCTGTAGGCCGCCAATTCACTGGCGGTTAAATCGGAAATCGTGTACGATATTTCCTGTGAACTTATGCGAACTTATTATTACTAAGGCGCAAAATCTGCAACGATGCGCCCAGAACCCCGACGTCGTTTTTATGTTCACTTATAACACGAGAGCTACTCAATCAATTTCATATGGTGTTTTTGACTGACATTATTCTGGCTCATCTAAGGATGGTGACTTATGTACCACCGCACCGCGATTGAAACAGTGGCAACAGTTACCCTAAGTAGGTAGTTTATTGCTATTCTGTAGCCACATTTACGTCGAGAAAATGCGCAATTTCTACATTGGACTTTGTACAATAAACGAAGTTTGCGTTTATCAAATCATCTTTATTGGGTTCCATATTTTTACAGAGTAACAGTCCTTCCGGTTGTCATAGCAACCCCCATTATGATATCTATGGTTGTCCATAGATAATAGGAAGAGACCATGATAGAACATCTTCCTTTTTTTAATAAACAAACAAAAACAAAGCAATTGCATGAACTAAACTAAAAGGTTACATAATCTTTAAGCCATTCAGGACTCTTATGTTCCCGTACTGGCCTAGAATGTTGAACAGGCTCAACATTAATTGGCTCTCTTACATCCTCATCGGACCGTCCCGCCACAGGATCATTAACAATTACATCAGATTCAACTTCCCAACTTATCATCTCATTTTCACTATTTACATTTTTCTTTGCTTCTGGCGCTGGTATTAGGTGAAACCTGTTTCGCCTGAATTTTCCTCTGTCAGTTAGTATTATATATGAACGTGGTTCCTTAGTTCTGGCTTCTATGACCCCATAAATTCTTAAGTCTGTAATCCATACACGTTCTCCTGCCTCTAGTTCTCTTAGTGAATGTGTTCGGTGTCTTTTATTATAGTTTTGTGCAATTTTTTGCTTCCGAATTTTACATTTGTTTTTAAAATTATGACTAGGATTTACAACCTTCTGTAGCTTACTTGGGAGTATAGGCAAAGTATCTTTGAGTTTACGATGAAACATTAATTCTGCTGGACTATAACCTGACTCCAGTGGTGTGTTCCTGTAAGTTAACAAGCCCAGGAAAATGTCCTCATTCTTCTTTAACAAAGATTTAGCAATCTTAACTCCCGCTTCTGACATTCCATTGCTTTGAGGAAAATGCGGACTACTTGTAACGAGTTTAAACCCGTACTCTAATGAAAACTCGTTAAATTTGCTTTTAAACTGACTGCCGCAATCCGATCTTACAATATCTGGTATCCCGTGTCTTGCAAATGTTTCTTTACAACATCTTATAACTGCATTTTCTGTTAAATTTGATAGTTTGAATATTTCAACAAATCTCGAGTAATAATCAATCATTACCAAGTACCAGATATTGTTTAGTTTAAACAAGTCCATTGCAATTTTTTGCCAAGGTCTTTCCGGGATTGTCTCTATAATAAGGTCCTCTCTACAGTTTTGTCTTTCTTGTATACATATTGAACAATTAGTTATCATACTTTCAATCTGCTTGGAGATACCTAGCCACCAAACCGCGGTCCTAGCTCTCTCGCGGCACTTCGTGATTCCCTGATGACCCTCAAGAATTTTATTTAACATTTTAGCCTGCAATCTAGTTGGGATAACAAGTCTCGAATTGTACAATAAAAACCCTTCTCCAAAAGAAAAGTTATGTCTGAACTGATAATAGGGTTTTAATATATCAAGTACTTTATTCTTTTGTGGCCATCCACTAACTGTATATTCCTTTAGTCTTTGACAAATTTCACTTTTTTGCTGCTCATACGTAATTTCTGATAAGGTTTGGTTTGTCATATATGCATTCCTTATTGCTAAGTTTACAACATTGTCATTAGTTACATCACATTCTTCTAATGGTTGTCTAGATAGAGCATCGGCTAATAATAAATCTTTACCTGGTACATATTCTACGTCATAATCAAAGCGCATGAGCTTTAACCGAAACCTCAACAATCTAGGAGTGAGGTCGTCTAGTGGTTTACTTTTTAATATTTGCAAAAGTGGTTTATGATCTGTTTCCAGGTACACTTTTAATCCGATAACAAAATCTTTAAACTTATCTACGCCCCATGCCAGTGCTAGACATTCTTTTTCAATTTGCGCATATTGCTTCTCGGTGTTGCTCAGACTACGACTTGCGTATGCTACTATATTTTTTTGACCTTCACTATCTTCTAGAAGAAGAGCAGCACCGAGACCATATGAGCTACTGTCTGCTGTGATAATTATTTTCTTGGATGGATCGAAATGTGTTAATACTGGTGCATTTTTTAATGCGTTTTTCAACGTTTCAAAAGCTTCCTCCTGCATTTTATCCCATACAAAGATTGAATCATTTTTCAATAACTCGTGTAACGGCTGAAGAATATGTGACTTATTAGCTATGAATCTTCCTACATAATTCACGATTCCCAGAAATTGCATGAGCTCTTTTTTATTTTGTGGACTTTTAAAACTTTGAATGGCTTTAACACGATCTGGATCAAGGGATCTACCCATTTTGTTGATAATATGGCCCAAATACTTAACTTCTTCTACTCCAAAGACACATTTACCTTTATTAATGGTTATACCTTCTTTATACAATCGCTCCAATACTTCCCTCAAAATCAAGTCATGACTTTCCATAGTCTCTGCGAATATGAGAATGTCGTCCATGTGTATGACCACCCCATTTAATCCTTCAAACAGTCTTGTGAACTTCATTGAGAAATATTCAGGAGCGCAACTCAGCCCAAAAGGAAGTCGATTATACATGTACCGCCCAAAAGGTGTGATAATAGTTGTCAGTTTCTTTGAATGCTCATCTAAAGGGATTTGATGAAAGCCAGAAGTAGCGTCAATTTTTGAGAAATATTTTGCTCCCTTTAACTGAGCAAGTGTAACTTCGACTTTAGGTATTGGAAAAATTGGTCGCACTATATTTTTATTTACCTGTGTATAATCTCCACATAAACGTATCTTATCGCCTTTCTGCACTACCACTATAGGGGATACAAACTGTGTCGGCTCTTCTACTGGACTCAAAATACCCAACTGCACTAATCTCGTTAATTCCTCTTTCAGTTTACTCAGTAAAGGAATCGGCACCACTCTTGGTGTTGCTTGCACGAATGGCCGTAGATTAGGCACGACAGTTATGAAGAACTTATCCTTAAACACTCCTAATTCATTAAAAATGTTTGGAAATTCTTTTATTACATCAACCTGACTTTTAACCTGCTCGCATGTCCTGGATTCTGTATTGACCATAGACATTAATCTTACAATATTTAAAGCACTTATAGCAGGCCTGCCCAAAATCGGCGTTTTTAAATTTTTTATGACATGTACTTTACCCTGGAAATACTTATCCTTATATATAAGTTTGAGCTTTACTACTCCAACAGTCTGTAATAGTTTACCATCCGGTCCTACCACCTTGTCAGTGCACGGCTCCAAGGTTTCTTGTCTATTGATCAATATATAGTCCGGAATTGCTACTACATCCGCTCCTGTATCGACAAGAAAAGTAATATTGTCAATAAATACATCTTCGCTCGTATATACTTCCATCTTCCTCTCATACGACTCGTGCCCCACCTGTAGTACTTTCTTCTCATTGTCAACTTGTATTTCCTCTTCACTGGCCTCGATCTCGGTGTTGTTTATTTCTTTTTGGAACCGGAACCTTCCTACACCTCCTCCTCTGCACATCTTGGCGAAGTGTCCGACTCGCTGGCACCGGTAACACCGCACTCGTGCGGCCGGACAGTCCTCCTTCGGGTGTCTTGCCTTACCGCAGAACCAGCAATTATTATTCTTCTTCTCTTTTATTTTATTAATAAACGTAGTTTCCACTTCACTCTTTTTCATAAATTTACTTTCTTTTTGTTGAGATTCAGCCTGCCTAGCAATTAACTTTGCTTGTTCCAATGTTAAATCATCTTTGAGTAGAAGTCTTTCACTTGTTTTCTTGTCTTTCATCCCTACTACTATTCTGTCTCTGATCAGCTGTTCTTTCAGAGTGCCATACTCGCAGGTTTCGGCCAAATTAAACAGTTTCGTTATAAACTCTTCTACGCCTTCATCTATATTTTGTTCTAGAGTATTGAACTTGTATCTCTCAAAAATAACATTTTTCTTAGGCATGAAAATATTATCGAAGTGTTTTAGCACTTCTTCGTATTTATTAAATGACGTGAATTGTGTTAACAAATCTTCCGCCTGTTCTCCCATGCAATACACAAGAATGTTAATCTTCTCCTCATCACTCTTCCTTTCGTGACCCGTGATGCTCATATATCTGAGGAAACGCTTCTTCCACAACAGCCATTTTTCATTTTCAAAACTAAATTTGTCAGGCCACATCTCTGTTCCCGTCCCCGACGTAGTCATTGCTGTTGCCATATTACTTGACTCTGTCAACTTACTGAAAGCACTTCTTGAACTTTCTCACTTGTGAGATGACCCACACCGCTGCCACCATGTACAATAAACGAAGTTTGCGTTTATCAAATCATCTTTATTGGGTTCCATATTTTTACAGAGTAACAGTCCTTCCGGTTGTCATAGCAACCCCCATTATGATATCTATGGTTGTCCATAGATAATAGGAAGAGACCATGATAGAACAGACTTGACTTCTGTTATGAAACCTGACATGGTTGACATCACCTACACTCGTGATCTTAGCCCATCACACTTGGTGAAGCTATCAGGTGCCATAGGTAGGTGCAGTGGCAGTGGTTGATGCTTCGCTTATCGTGTCGGCTAGACTGAACTGAATGAAAAACATATCAAAATCAAAATAATTATTTTTATAGCCCTTTCGATCGACCTTCATTCAGTACGGTCGGTGGGACGAAACGAGGTATATTGGGATAATCTCATGATAATCTCATCATCAACAATGTCAGATACCATAGTTTTTTTTTAAATAATTTATTGAAAATATCGCACTCGCTTTTTCTGTTGGTGAATTGGCTTCGTGGCCTCTGCGAAGGAATTTTGTTTTGGAGACGATGCGACGACGAAATACCACGATAAAGCCAATATAGCATTTTGTTTAAAAATAGAAGAGAACGAATTTAGAGAGCGGTTCTGGATATGGTTCCAATCCGGCTCGGGGTATGCCATTTCTTTTTCATTTTCAGTTTAATAAAAGTATTTTCGTCGACGCGAGTTGCTCCATGATGGTTTGTATTACATGTAAAATTTAAACATTCAAGCACGTCCTGAACGGTTTCTTGTATAGATTATTTTCGATTTTACAATTTGTAACTTTGTATAGATAGATTATTTTCGATTTTACAATTGGTAACTTTGTCTAGATTATTTTCTTGAATTGTAACTTTGTATATATTATTTTACATTTTACAATTTGTAACTTTGTATAAATTATTTTCGATTTTACAATTTGTAACTTTGTATAGATTAGTTTCGATTTTACAATTTGTAACTTTGTATAGATTAGTTTCGATTTTACAATTTGTAACGTTGTATAGATTATTTTCGATTTTACAATTTGTAACTTTGTATAGATTAGTTTCGATTTTACAATTTGTAACTTTGTATAGATTAGTTTCGATTTTGCAATTTGTAACTTTGTATAGATTGTTTTCGATTTTACAATTTGTAACTTTGTATAGATTATTTTGGATTTTACAATTTGTAACTTTGTATAGATTATTTTGGATTTTACAATTTGTAACTTTGTATAGATTATTTTGGATTTTACAATTTGTAACTTAGTATAGATTATTTAGGACGTCAATGTAGTAAATGTTCCTTAATTTGCTAGGCTTGCGTCAATTGATACATCCTTATTATCAGACCATTCTTATACTGCACTGCTGTCCTGATTCTCTTTCGGAATTTCTTTTCTTGAGTCGGCATGTTTGAGTCAGCAATTAACTTATCTACTAATTATAGTCTATAAAATGTAAGATACTTAAAATGAAAGCTGTCAAAGTGCGTAGAATAATTAATTGTAGAGAATTAAAATTAAATCTTTATTTTCTATCTTTAATTTACATAATTAGTATCCTGCCTGTCCCGTTATACATTCGCTGTATTTGAAAAACAGTAAAAAAATATTATCAACGATATTATGGTAACTATTATGGTCATTTGGTCAATAATATGGTAACTACAGTTCCCTGAAAACTTTTAATGCCGCTCAACCTACCTGAGCAGTCTACGAATTTTAGGTCATAATTCGTAGAATATATTCGCGCATGTGCAGTGAAGCAATTATCTACCGTATGATCTACGAGTGATGGATGTGATGACCTAAAAGTTTTGAGGGCACTTATTGAAGCACCTTGACGGCTGTCATTCTAACCATCTTACATTTTACAGACTATAGTGTGGATTAGGTGAAAAATCAGTCAATTGTCTGAAATAAACCTTTCGAGGTACTTGTTTGTTAGTTATTTTACTTTCTCTGCACGTAATGTATGCGTGCGTGACGTCATCACGTCTCAAGCCCGCAGTGTACCAATATTCAGGAGCTCGTCCGCTTGTAAATCGTTAAGCCCGCTCTGAAAATAAAGTCAAATCGCCCTCGAACATACCTGCAGAGATGTGAAGTGCTTTGAGGTGCTATATGTCTTTAAGGCCGCATATGACGCTAGAAAACGCGATAGAGCGATAGGGAATCGGTGAGAGAACGAAAGGGATAGAAGTATTCGATAATTTCACCGTAAGGCTAAATCTGTTGTTGTTTTCGGTGTTTTGTACGAACAAAATTAGTCAAATTTATGCCTACATATAATAAAATCATAGAGGCAAAAAAAATCTGTACATTTAAAATATTGTGGCTTAAAACGAAAACGGTGACGAATTATTGGATTCATGGAATACAAAGAAAAAAATAAAAATTTCAATTTGACAACGGAGAGATCTCGGCGGCTTCAGCTGGGCGGCGGCGAAACTAATGGACCAGTGAACCAATATAATCGAAAATGGGTAGCGAACATGTGGCAGTCTATTTTCTAAAAACATAACGAGGGCTTCATGCCAAAAAGGCTTAACCACAATATATTATTTGACATGAACATTAAGGGAAGCACTGACACGGCACCTAGTTCACCCGGTGTTATGGGCTGACATCACGGATGTTGTAGGTGATGTAGCCAACTGTGTCAGTTTCCATAAAAAACATAATATATGTATTTGTTCATACACATTTTTAGGGTTCCATAGCCAGCGATGATGGCGGGACACTTATAAAATCGTTCAGGTGTCTGTCCCGTCAGTCCGTCTTTCTGTCACACGCGCTGTTCGAGGTGATAATGTAACACAAAAATTATAAAAAAAAACGGAATAATTCCTTTTAGTCCTAGGTAATAGTGCGTGAAATTATGTTGAAGTACTTAATTGGATCTTTTTTTTTATGTAAACCAACATGGGTGGCTGTATTGAGGGACCAATGGTACAGTCGACAGAGCCAAAAACCCCTCTCCTCGCGAAACCACGCTCAGTGAGGCGCCATGCCAGCAGATTTGCAGACTGTTGCTAGGCTGTCTAGCCCGTTGATACGACGTTTGAAGACACCCAGGTTCTGTTCTAGTGGGGTGCGACGCGGGGCGGCCGGGCGGCCGCATCAGTGGCGACACGGCGGCGGGATCGCTGCACACTTTCGCTATGCGTTCAGGAAATGAAATGAAATGATTAATTTTTTTCGTCACACAACAACAATTTACATAAGAACAAAAATGAACACATACATGTGACGAAAAACTCAGTTGACTCTCTGTGCAAGACAACGAAGCTAATTTTCAGGGTTTCCTAACGAACTGCGGACCCCTCTGTGTGTGAAGAACGCTCGCAACAGGCTTTTTGAAAGTGTTTTAACCGACTTCAAAAAAAGGAGGAGGTTCTCAATTCGATTGTATTTTTTTATATGTTTGTTACCTCAAAACCTTTGACTGGGTGAACCGATTTTGATGATTCTTTTTTTATTTGAAAGCTGGTGCTTCCCGTGTGGTCTCAACTCAATTTCGTCAAGATCGGATTGGAAAGCGAGGAAAGCGAGGAGTACATTAATAGCAAAAAATTACTAAAAAAAACTGTGAAATAAAAAAACTATTAAAAAAAATATAAAAACCGCCTTCAAAAATGTATGAAATAAAACATATCGAACCCTAGAGTTGAAGGCGGTGCTAAAGCAAGCAAAAATGATGCATGAAAGACAACATGAGTGGATGATATCCTTTGTGATTTGTGTAGACTTCTTTAGCACCGCCTTCAACTCTAGGGTTAGTTTTTTTTATTTCATACATTTTTGAAGGCGGTTTTTATATTTTTATTAATAGTTTTTTTTGCATAGAACGTTCGTTAGATACTATATAATTTGAGCTGAACGCATATTTTGAGAAATCCCTTTCGAAATACGCAGCCGACAGGTGTGCTTGTCTCCCAAGACCTTCAATTCAGCGTCAAAGTCTCTGCTCATTTATTTTTATTAGAATGCCTTAAGGTCGAAAAACGGCGTTGGTGGCGACAACGAGTCTTTTGTCCTTGATTGCCGAGTTACCTACTTTTATATTTTTTAGGCGGCTAAGCCTCACTTTATCTAGCAGGATCACTTGGCGAAATAGGGCCTGTTTCAAAATGTCAGTCAGAAACGGAGAATGTAGAAAATGTGAAAACCCGCCCAGGTTGGTACCACCGCACTGAATGAAAAGTCGGTCGAAACGGCTATGTAAATAGCTCGTGTTTTCCGTCCATTTCAGTGTAGCCGGCACGACCGTGTGGGCCTACATCACGGATGTTGTATAGGTGACGTAGCTATACTGTGTCAGTTTACATATAAAGAAAAAGTCGGCAAGTGCGAGTTGGGCTCGCGCACCGAGGGTTCCGTATCATCAGCATCACTCAATATATTTGTATTATGTAGGTATGTACAAAAACAATTGTTTTGGAAAATCACGAACGCCTAAATAAACACTACATCAATGGTTTGACTGTGCGGCATTCGTGAAGTTATACAAAAATATATTTCTTATATTATGACTACGACATAACGACATAATATCTAAATTTTTCTTTACTTGTGATGTGAGACCATGCTTCTTGCCAAATTTAAGATAAGATAAGATAAGATAAGATAAGATAAGATAAACGTTTATTTTGCATAATAACTAACTTAACCTATTTACATTTTATATACAATTTATGCAAAATTGCAAAATTGGCCAATCGGCTCAGCGTGTGCCAGGGCAGGACAGTCCTTTCCTGGCGCTGTTTTTCAGCCGTTGCCATGTGTGTGTGTGTGTGTGTGTGTGTGTGTGTGTTAAGAGAGGGTGTGTGTGTGTGTGTTAGGGTGCGTGTGCGAGTGTGTGTGTGTGTGTTTGCGAGAGGGTCCTTTTCAGTGTGTCTACCTGGTAAATATTTCTTTTCTTTAAAATTTGCCATCTCTCTGCAGATTCAGGAGCATCTTCCTGCATGCAAATTTAAATGTTGGGAGACCTGCCATTGCTCTAATGGGTGGCGGGATGTTGTTCCAACATTTGGATGCTGCGTATTTGAAGCTGCCTCTGAATGCTGCAGAACGGTGACACGGAATTTGTAGTACGAAGCCTTCTGCTCTCGTGTCATGTGTGTGTGTATTTCGCGTCCATGCTAACTTTTTGAATAAGTACTCAGGTTTTTCATTTTTTATGATTTTATGCATCATACATTGAAAATGTAGAATCCTACGTGGTTTCATTTTTAATATTGAATTTTCATTGTATATAGGGGTAACATGTGCTCGCCTAGGTATGTCATAGCAGTAGCGGAGACATGAGTTCTGTAATCTCTGCACTGCTCGCTCAGTGCGAGCGAGCAGACAAGGCCCATACACCGTATCACAGTAGTTCATTAGTGATAGAACTAATGCCTCCACCAGTACCCTCCTAACTTACACTGTTAAGTACTCCCTTATGTCATATAGGACCTTCAGTCTAAAGTAACAGTTCCTTATTTTCTTTTGTATGTGTTCTTCAAACCGAAGTCTCCCATCCATTATGAGTCCTAGATTCCTTGCAGATCGCACTAGCTCAACTGGAATATTATTAATTAAAAAATTTCATTACTCTAGGTCAACGTAAGTACCCTATAGGTTTTGATTTCATTTGAATGAGTTTGCAAGTATTAAAATTTGCCATAAATAGCCGTATGTTTTGATTATATTGATTTAGAAGCTTCCATTTTATATAACTCGAAGGGATCGCAGACGTTAGTATTCCATATTAATTTCAATTTGATATCTTGACTCGTTAGTGAGAAAAAGGGTCTTGACTTGACACACAAAACAATCAAATTTTTTTTAATATCATAACTACAAGTTTACAATTTTAGGATTTTCTCCTTTACGTGTGCTATGAGACCTTGATTATTACCAAATTTTATGATTCTAGGTTGACGGGAAATACCCTATAGGTTTTGATTTGTTTGGAGTGAGTTTGCGAGTATGACATCTGACATAGATGGCCGTATCTTTTGATTGCGTTGATTTAGAAGCTTGCATTTTCTATACCGTAAAGAGATCGTAGCTCTTAGTATTTCAAATTAATTTCAATTTGTTATCTTGATCCGTTCCTGAGAAAGGGGGTCCTTGACATACAAAACAATATATTTTTTTTTAATGTCAATAACTACAATTTTACAATTTTCGGATTTTTTCCTTTACTTGTGCTGTAAGACCTTGCTTCTTACCAAATTTTATGATTATATGTTAAAGGGAAATACCCTATAGGTTTTGATTTGTTTGGAGTGAGTTTGCGAGTATGAAATCTGACATAGATGGCCGTATCTTTTGATTGCGTTGATTTAGAAGCTTGCATTTTCTATACCGTAAAGAGATCGTAGCTCTTAGTATTTCATATTAATTTCAATTTGTTATCTTGATCCGTTCCTGAGAAAGGGGGTCCTTGACATACAAAACAATATATTTTTTTTTAATGTCAATAACTACAATTTTACAATTTTCGGATTTTTTCCTTTACTTGTGCTGTAAGACCTTGCTTCTTACCAAATTTTATGATTCTATGTTAAAGGGAAATACCCTATAGTTTTGATTTGTTTTGAGTGAGTTTGCGAGTATGAAATATGACATAGATGGCCGTATCTTTTGATTGCGTTGATTTAGAAGCTTTAGTATTCTACACCTTAAAGAGATTGTAGATCTTAGTATTTCGTATTAATTTCAATTTGTTATCTTGATCCGTTCCTGAGAAAAAGGGATCTTGACATAGAAAATAAACAAACAATTTTTTTAATGCCACATAACTATGAATTTACAATTTTAGATTTTTCCTTTACTTGTGCTTTGAGACCTTGCTTCTTACCAAATTTCATGATTCTAGGTTAACGGGAAGTACTCTATAGGTTTTGATTTGATTTGCCGGTAGCAAAATATGTGACTTAAATGGGCGTATCTAGTGATTCCGTTAACCTAGAAGCTTGGATTTTCTACACCTCAAAGGTTTCGTAGACCTTAGTATTTGATATTAATTTCAACTTGATACGTCTGCCCGTTCCTGAGAAAAAAGGTCTTGACAGACAGACAGACAGACGGACAACAAAGTGATCCTATAAGGGTTCCGTTTTTTCCTCCTTTGAGGTACGGAACCCTAAAAATATATAGCTATACACGGTGTTGCAACCCCAACCTTAAAATCCGAAAGGGGGTGATTGTGTACGTGAAATAGAACAACTTTTGTTCCACGACTTTTTAATTTGAAGAAAAAAAAGTCGGCAAGTGTGAGTTGGGCTCGCGCACCGAGGGTTCCGTATCATCAGCATCACTCAATATATTTGTATTATGTAGGTATGTACAAAAACAATTGTTTTGGAAAATCACGAAGGCCTAAATAAACACTACAGCAATGGTTTGACTGTGCGGCATTCGTGAAGTTATACAAAAATATATTTCTTATATTATGACTATGACATAACGACATAATATCTAAAATTTTCGGATTTTTTCTTTACTTGTGATGTGAGACCATGCTTCTTGCCAAATTTCATTACTCCAGGTCAACGTAAGTACCCTATAGGTTTTGATTTCATTTGAATGAGTTTGCAAGTATCAAAATTTGCCATAAATAGCCGTATGTTTTGATTATATTGATTTAGAAGCTTTCATTTTATATAACTCGAAGGGATCGCAGACGTTAGTATTCCATATTAATTTCAATTTGATATCTTGACTCGTTACTGAGAAAAAGGGTCTTGACTTGACACACAAAACAATCAAATTTTTTTTAATATCATAACTACAAGTTTACAATTTTAGGATTTTTTCCTTTACGTGTGCTATGAGACCTTGCTTATTACCAAATTTTATGATTCTAGGTTGACGGGAAATACCCTATAGGTTTTCATTTGTTTGGAGTGAGTTTGCGAGTATGAAATCTGACATAGATGGCCGTATCTTTTGATTGCGTTGATTTAGAAGCTTGCATTTTCTATACCGTAAAGAGATCGTAGCTCTTAGTATTTCGTATTAATTTCAATTTGTTATCTTGATCCGTTCCTGAGAAAGGGGGTCCTTGACATACAAAACAATATATTTTTTTTTAATGTCAATAACAACAATTTTACAATTTTCGGATTTTTTCTTTACTTGTGCTGTAAGACCTTGCTTCTTACCAAATTTTATGATTCTATGTTAACGGGAAATACCCTATAGGTTTTGATTTGTTTGGAGTGAGTTTGCGAGTATGAATTATGACATAGATGGCCGTATCTTTTGATTGCGTTGATTTAGAAGCTTTGGTATTGTACACCTTAAAGAGATCGTAGATCTTAGTATTTCGTATTAATTTCAATTTGTTATCTTGATCCGTTCCTGAGAAAAAGGGACCTTGACATAGAAAACAAACAAACAATTTTTTTAATGTCACATAACTGTAAATTTACAATTTTAGATTTTTTCCTTTACTTGTGCTGTGAGACCTTCCTTCTTACCAAATTTCATCATTCTAGGTTAACGGGAAGTACTCTATAGGTTTTGATTTGATTTGCCGGTAGCAAAATATGTGACTTAAATGGGCGTATCTAGTGATTCCGTTGACCTAGAAGCTTGCATTTTCTACACCTCAAAGGTTTCGTAGACCTTAGTATTTGATATTAATTTCAACTTGATACGTCTACCCGTTCCTGAGAAAAAAGGTCTTGACAGACAGACAGACAGACGGACAACAAAGTGATCCTATAAGGGTTCCGTTTTTTTCCTCCTTTGAGGTACGGAACCCTAAAAATATGTTTTTCTCCATATATTTTGGTATTTAAAATTTTTATGGAAAACAATTTTGTTTTTGTTTCAAAATAGATAAATATAGTTATATAAATAAATATACATATAATTGTTTCAAAATATAAGCATGTAGCCGTCAGTGTAGCCGACAAGACATGAAGGGAAGCACTGACATGGCACCTAGCTCACCCGGTGTTATGGGCTGACATCATGGCTGTTGTAGGAGATGTAGCCAAACGTGTCAGTTTCCATAAAACAAAAAAATCTCCAAGTAGGTAGGCGCCATGCCAGGTACTTCCTTTTCGGATTTCTGGCTATACTGAACTGCTCTGCGGGTATCTTGCATCTAGGTATGGTGGTACCGACTCAGTCGGCTACAATTCGAGCCTACCACCTAGTAAGGGGAAAGGGAAGTTTTACACCGATTCTGAACTGTGAAGCAGCAAGTGCACGTACATTTTTCTGTCAGAAAAAAAAATCTATGGTGGATATCGCTTGGAATCGAACCTCGGACTATGAGTACAAGCCAAGACCGCGCCGATCTCCCCCCGGGCCGCTTACCACACCAGCAGATTGTAATTTTACTTTTTCAGTAGACCCTATTTCATAGATTTAGTGGAATCATCGTGTCGTTCCGTCTCCTATCTCAAGCCACGCTCCCTCCGACAAGATGTGTCACTGTGGCTTACAGAATCACTCAGCGAAAGTTAAGGACTTCCATTTCTCGGTATCCAATCCAAACATTGACCCACTAAAAGCTGTTAGTTTGTTTTTCGGAGACCAGCGCCGTAGTTCGTCGCTTACGAGGGGGGTAAATATTGATAATAATTTCAGCTTAACAAAACAAACAATAACAAAAGTATTCACAAATGTTAATAGTTCCACTCATGTCAAGCAGTGGAGACATAAGTACTTGTCCTACTGGACCCACTAGTGGGGCAATGCAGTGGAACCAACAGCCCGAAAGTAATTTATCTATGTCAGTATATTTGGACTAAAAATAGGAAAAACCTTGTACCGTGTTTCGTTAATTAAGTTCGCTTTTCGACAGCTTTTTGCTTTGTGCAATAAATTAAGTATATTATAAAAATGTTAAAACACGGTACAAGAAATTTAATTGTTTTTATTAATTTTCTTATAAATTATGCTTGTCCATGTCAGTTTATGTGTGTTAGGTCCACTTGCACCAATGCCACGTTTATAAATCTTAGCCATTCACGAGACACGCATGTGGTTAAATGGAGTTTAAATTCATAACTCGCTACATAATATGTAATCTTGCTCCACGACATATTAGTACCTACTCATTTAGCTAAACACGAGTTTCTTTGTTCGAAAACTCAGAGAACAACACCAATCCATCTATTCATAGCCTCAACTTTCCCTATTCTCTCAAAGGGAATAAATTCGCAAATGAATTCCCCTATAGCCCAAATAGTCATGCCACTCAGTTGGCCCACGGGGAAGACCTCATCTCCACGTATAAGAAAGAGATAACAATATAGCAACATGCGCTCTCAATCCTCCCGTAATACTTCTTTGGAACAAACCACAGAGTACCGAATAGCGCGCCCCCTTGTGGTACAAACCATAAAATGGATCTCAAAATGGGTCCCAATAGTTCAATTTTTTTATGAATGTTGTGTTTTGAGTTGAGATTTTTCGGTGCATACGTTAAACCTGGCTTTGTTTTATGAATAGGGCTAAATACACGCATTCATACTGAATCATGCTACAGAAACTGTACTGATACGTTTAGATTCCGAGGTGACACCATTGAAAACAGAATTTAATTGAAGGTTATATTATTCGTCGAGTGTCAGTTTAACGTTTCATTATGACGTGCGTAATATTACTAGAAGAGGGTTTATTTATTTCACTTTAGTTTCATTTCATGGTGCATGAGTTTGTCACTGGGAATCCACCAGATGAAATAATCAAGTAGGTGAAGAAAAATAATTAAAATACCTATAACGAAGGGCACAGCTTGTAATGGCGAAGAGTTGACCAAATTGCTTACAATAAGACTTGAGCTTTAAGACTTTAAAAACGCTGAAAAATGCCGCCCCTTAAATTTGCCACCCCTGGCACACCTTGGCCCCTCCCAGGTACGCCCCTGTCGAATCTCGTTAATGTGCTCCAAGTATCAGTTCGACTTCCGAACATGCGTGCGGCCGCATTATTAGCGCCGGAAGTAGGCTGCGGCCTCCACTACCGCCGCCGGAAGTGGCCGGCGCGGCGTGCCTCCCCGGCGCGGCGCGTGGCGCTGAGAGCTGCTTTCTAACGGCAAACTTGTTAATTAGACATCGATCATATTAGAGTCGTCTGGGAATTTGAACAGACTAAGTAAATTGATTAGAAAAAAAAACCCTATTCGAAAGATTAAAAAATGTTGTATTTCAAAAACGTGTCATAGATAATATCACCTTCACAACTTGTTTTTTAGGGTTCCGTATTCATACGGGAGCCTATTACTAAGCCTACGACGTCGGTCTGTCTGTCCGGCCGTCCGTCCTAGGGCTGTATCTTTTGAACCGTAATAGGTAGCCCATTGAAATGTTCACGGAATATGTGTTATTATGGCGTATATGCCAAAAAATTCTAAAAAAGCAGCGAGTAAAAAAATAAAGGGGTCCATACAAGAAACTTGCTAAGAATCAATTAGTGCATATTCACGCTACTAAATAATAGATGTCGCCACAGATAGTTTTGCACTGCAGGCAGACAAAAGATAGACGGATGGCTTTTTGACAGGTATGGTAAACGGATCTACGGAACGTGCTTGAGTAAAGCTCGCGCTTGACCGATTTTTAGGGTTCCGTACCTCAAAGGAGGAAAAAACGGAACCCTTATAGGATCACTTTGTTGTCCGTCTGTCTGTCTGTCTGTCAAGACCTTTTTTCTCAGGAACGGGTAGACGTATCGAGTTGAAATTAATATCAAATACTAAGGTCTACGAAACCTTTGAGGTGTAGAAAATCCAAGCTTCTAGGTTAACGGAATCACTAGATACGCCCATTTAAGTCACATATTTTGCTACCGGCAAATCAAATCAAAACCTATAGAGTACTTCCCGTTAACCTAGAATCATGAAATTTGGTAAGAAGCAAGGTCTCACAGCACAAGTAAAGGAAAAATCTAAAATTGTAAATTCATAGTTATGTGGCATTAAAAAAATTGTTTGTTTATTTTCTATGTCAAGATCCCTTTTTCTCAGGAACGGATCAAGATAACAAATTGAAATTAATACGAAATACTAAGATCTACAATCTCTTTAAGGTGTAGAATACTAAAGCTTCTAAATCAACGCAATCAAAAGATACGGCCATCTATGTCATATTTCATACTCGCAAACTCACTCAAAACAAATCAAAACCTATAGGGTATTTCCCTTTAACATAGAATCATAAAATTTGGTAAGAAGCAAGGTCTTACAGCACAAGTAAAGAAAAAAAAAATCCGAAAATTGTAAAATTGTAGTTATTGACATTAAAAAAAAATATATTGTTTTGTATGTCAAGGACCCCCTTTCTCAGGAACGGATCAAGATAACAAATTGAAATTAATATGAAATACTAAGAGCTACGATCTCTTTACGGTATAGAAAATGCAAGCTTCTAAATCAACGCAATCAAAAGATACGGCCATCTATGTCAGATTTCATACTCGCAAACTCACTCCAAACAAATCAAAACCTATAGGGTATTTCCCTTTAACATAGAATCATAAAATTTGGTAAGAAGCAAGGTCTTACAGCACAAGTAAAGGAAAAAATCCGAAAATTGTAAAATTGTAGTTATTGACATTAAAAAAAAATATATTGTTTTGTATGTCAAGGACCCCCTTTCTCAGGAACGGATCAAGATAACAAATTGAAATTAATACGAAATACTAAGAGCTACGATCTCTTTACGGTATAGAAAATGCAAGCTTCTAAATCAACGCAATCAAAAGATACGGCCATCTATGTCAGATGTCATACTCGCAAACTCACTCCAAACAAATCAAAACCTATAGGGTATTTCCCGTCAACCTAGAATCATAAAATTTGGTAATAAGCAAGGTCTCATAGCACACGTAAAGGAAAAAATCCTAAAATTGTAAACTTGTAGTTATGATATTAAAAAAAATTTGATTGTTTTGTGTGTCAAGTCAAGACCCTTTTTCTCAGTAACGAGTCAAGATATCAAATTGAAATTAATATGGAATACTAACGTCTGCGATCCCTTCGAGTTATATAAAATGGAAGCTTCTAAATCAATATAATCAAAACATACGGCTATTTATGGCAAATTTTAATACTTGCAAACTCATTCAAATGAAATCAAAATCTATAGGGTACTTACGTTGACCTGGAGTAATGAAATTTTTTAATTAATAATATTCCAGTTGAGCTAGTGCGATCTGCAAGGAATCTAGGACTCATAATGGATGGGAGACTTCGGTTTGAAGAACACATACAAAAGAAAATAAGGAACTGTTACTTTAGACTGAAGGTCCTATATGACATAAGGGAGTACTTAACAGTGGAAGTTAGGAGGGTACTGGTGGAGGCATTAGTTCTATCACTAATGAACTACTGTGATACGGTGTATGGGCCTTGTCTGCTCGCTCGCACTGAGCGAGCAGTGCAGAGATTACAGAACTCATGTCTCCGCTACTGCTATGACATACCTAGGCGAGCACATGTTACCCCTATATACAATCAAAATTCAATATTAAAAATGAAACCACGTAGGATTCTACATTTTCAATGTATGATGCATAAAATCATAAAAAATGAAAAACCTGAGTACTTATTCAAAAAGTTAGCATGGACGCGAAATACACACACACATGACACGAGAGCAGAAGGCTTCGTACTACAAATTCCGTGTCACCGTTCTGCAGCATTCAGAGGCAGCTTCAAATACGCAGCATCCAAATGTTGGAACAACATCCCGCCACCCATTAGAGCAATGGCAGGTCTCCCAACATTTAAATTTGCATGCAGGAAGATGCTCCTGAATCTGCAGAGAGATGGCAAATTTTAAAGAAAAGAAATATTTACCAGGTAGACACACTGAAAAGGACCCTCTCGCGAACACACACACACACACACTCGCACACGCACCCTAACACACACACACACACCCTCTCTTAACACACACACACACACACACACACACACACACATGGCAACGGCTGAAAAACAGCGCCAGGAAAGGACTGTCCTGCCCTGGCACACGCTGAGCCGATTGGCCAATTTTGCATAAATTAAGAATTGTATATAAAATGTAAATAGGTTAAGTTAGTTATTATGCAAAATAAACGTTTATCTTATCTTATCTTATCTTATCTTATCTTAAATTTGGCAAGAAGCATGGTCTCACATCACAAGTAAAGAAAAATTTAGATATTATGTCGTTATGTCGTAGTCATAATATAAGAAATATATTTTTGTATAACTTCACGAATGCCGCACAGTCAAACCATTGATGTAGTGTTTATTTAGGCGTTCGTGATTTTCCAAAACAATTGTTTTTGTACATACCTACATAATACAAATATATTGAGTGATGCTGATGATACGGAACCCTCGGTGCGCGAGCCCAACTCGCACTTGCCGACTTTTTATATGGAAACTGACACGGTTGGCTAAATCACCTACAACCATTATGTCAGCCCATAACACCGAGTGAACAAGGTGCCACGTCAGTGCACCAAAAAAAATGCAAAATTACTTATCGTCCCTCCCATGCCAAAACGACGAATGTGCAATTTTGGCGAAAATGGCCTTTTGATGTAGTTTCATTAATTTTTATCAAATCTTTGCAATGCCAAAGTCACGAATCTCTAAATTATCGGTAATCAGAGATATTTCGTTGTGAAATAAAAATGTGTATTTTTTTCGATTTTACTGTGCCAAACACACTATGTTTATTATTCGTGAAATATAATTTAGAAGTCTTGAATTTTAGCCACGCCATAGTCACGAATTTGTAACATTGGTAAATTTTGCACTGAAAATAAAAGGCAAATGTGAACGAAGTCAAGACAATGATAATGCGTATTCGTTATTATTGTCGTTATTGTTGTCATGTCGGCATTTCGTGAGTATAGAACAGAAAAAATATGTTTTCTTTCTCAAATGTACCTACAATGGTGACGAAAACGGCGTATAGGTGATTTTGGAATGGCAATACATAGTGCTGATAAAAAATTAAGCATAAAATATGTTCTAAAGTAAAAATTTATCAGCGAGTCTTTGTCAAAAACCACGTCGACCAAAATCTGAAAAAAAAACAGAATCTCAAGAAATAATGAAAATTCACGCAAAACATTTAACAATCGATATCACTTTGCCAAAAACCGGCCAAGTGCGAGTCGAACTCGCGCACCGAGGGTTTCGTCTCGCCATGTCCTGTAAAATATTCTTTAGAAGCAATACATTTAATTTCATTTCTACTCTAGAGCTTGGCACTTGTTCTTTCGTATCCTAGATGCCCTTTCTACCAGTTTGAATGGCTTGCGCGCGACAAATTTGAAAGGTGCGCCGACAGAAGTTCGACTGATTGATGGGCCAAGTTCGTGGCCCGATGATGTAGAATAAATGTGACGCATAGGGAATAGGGGTGAAATGCTTTTCTGATAAACCTACAATGCTAGTACTTAGTATATTTGTTAGAGAAGTAAGGTCATTACAAGTTTGGATTTAGTTTTCGATCTTGTTGTTTTTGACAATATAGAAACATAACATTACTCTAATATTATATTTTTATATGTCAGTACTAATATATATAAAAAGCGAGGACATGGCTTTTTATATTCTTCATTTTCTCTTCATTTTCGGCTTTGCAATTAACTAATGAAGAAATATAAAATAACTTTATTGAATTTCTATACAATTATTTTCAAAACAAAATGTTTTCCTAAGACAATGACAAAGCTTTACTTATGGTCAAAAAGATGTAATTTTCAAATTACACACATAGGTACCATAATATTTTTTTACAATTTATTTATGAAATGTATGTTTATAAAAATCAGCATGGCTGTGGCGTGGGACCAAAATGGAGCTGGTAGCCGACGTATAGCCAAATTCACCTCTCCTCGTGAAAGCACGCCCACTAAGGTGCCATGCCAGTAGATTTGCGGACTGTTATGCTGGGCTGTCTAGCTAACCGTACGACATTTAATTATTTTTAATTATCTTTACGATGATCGCCCGCACCTCCACCCATGCATTCTGGGCCCTCGTGCGCTTCCTGCATTACATATAGACCTCCTCTACTTGGCTCACCTAATTATAAATATACTTACTATATATTTGTGAAAAATGTCAAATATGTGAATTGAGAAATAAATATATAAGTATTGAAATCAAATAATTGTGAAATTATTTTTTTTTTCACTGAAATTTTATAGTACTCTGTAAGCAAAAGCACATTTTGAGAAAGTCCATTACTGGCTTTTGAGATGGGGGCAGCCGATTACCGTTTTTGTCTAAAACTTTACAAAATAATCAATCGAAAATAACAAGAAAACTTCAGACCATAATTTTATTCATTTTTGAGATTTCTTCCAAAACGCAAAAAGTACAACGACTTTTATTAAAAGAAGTCTCGTCAACTTGCAATATTGGAGTCCCAAACTTTTTTCTCTTTCACCGCATTTGGCTTCCCTCGTCTCCGATCCTACCCCTTCCCTCGCCCCTCTGCGGGGATTATATTATTATAGAGATAACCCTCTATAGATTAACTCGATTGATTACATTTTTAAAGAACATCTCCTCATCATCTTACATCTTCCGCGGGCGATTTTCTAATCGTAGCTTTTTTTTTATGGAAACTGACACGTTTGACTACATTACCTACAACATCCGCGATGTCAGCCCATAACACCGGGTGAACTTGGTGCCACGTCAGTGCTTCTCTTCGGTCGTGCCGGCTACACTGAACTGGACGAAAAACACAAACTATTTACATAGCCGTTTCGACCGACCTTCCATTCAGTGCGGTGGTACCAACCCGGGCGGGTTGAACCCTACCACCTAGTAATATAAGAAGGGATTTATCCCTTAGTCGCCTTTTAAGACATACACGGCTACTGCTATTTCTCAGATCCGTCTAACTCGCTCCAACGGGCTTCTCAATGCGTCTAGTGAGACAGAGCTGTATCTATCGCTAATAGAGAATAGCTGGCCCTTTACACGAATTCCTACGTTTTACGATTAATAATATTATTATCTGAAAATGAAAAAAAAAATTATACCTTTTATTGAGCACGCTTTAAATTTTTTGGCAATATAGGCGAGTTTAGTGCCATAGGGCGGTCTATTCTAGCTAACCTTGAGGTGTAGGCGAACGTGAGTAAGGTAAAACAATACGTCTGTTATTGTGTTTTCCCCTTCGGTTCAATCGTAAATTTGTATTAAACACTTCGAGAAAAAAAAAATAGGTAAAAAAACTTTTAAGTTAAACGGTTTTATTTAAAAAAACTAGAAAAAAAAAAACATCAGCTGTACAAAAAACTAGAAAATAATAAGGACACAAGCCTGGGCCTTAAGATTTTACGTCTGGGTAAGAAATCGTGCAATACTAGCGTGCTGTCTTCTCATGTCGGATGCCAAAGGGCACATTGTGTCGCTGCGTCAGCGGAATAAGTAATAAATTGAGACTTTTAACAGACTAATATAAAAACGTGGGGCGCATGTTATTATGCATATTATACTCCCCACGTTTTTATATTAGTCTGTTAAAAGTCTCAATTTATTACTTATTCCGCTGACGCAGCGACACAATGTGCCCTTTGGCATCCGACATGAGAAGACAGCACGCTAGTATTGCACGATTTCTTACCCAGACGTAAAATCTTAAGGCCCAGGCTTGTGTCCTTATTATTTTCTAGTTTTTTGTACAGCTGATGTTTTTTTTTTCTAGTTTTTTTAAATAAAACCGTTTAACTTAAAAGTTTTTTTACCTATTTTTTTATTTACTCTTTTTTAGTTTGAATTTTGGCTCGTATCATTCATTACACAAACTCCTCATCCTTTCCAACTCTCTCATTGCATCTTTGTTACTCGGTTTCTTACCTGTCAATTTCTCACAATCAAGCTCCTCAATACATAGCCCTTCTAAAGACTTTACGCGGCTCAATGCAACATACGCTTGACCCTCCTTAAATAGTCTGGAGCCCAAATACACGACAGCATGGTCAACAGTGCTGCCCTGCATTTTATGGACAGTGGAGGCCCATGTCAAAATTATCGGTAATATCCGTCTCTCAGCTGTTCCATAATTAAACTTTGCTGGAAACTGTATGGCTTTAGGATGGATAAGGTGTCCGCCGTCCCTTTCAAAATCAATTTGAACAGATGGTATGTCTGTTTCATAGGTACATATGCGTTCGACAAGTATGGAACACTCGTCCAAACAAACCAAATGAGCCCAAACTCGAGGGGGTTACTAGTAACGGTTGCAGAGTTCCACCGTACACCTCCTGACTCGATCATCAGACCCTCGTCACCAAGTGTATTGGTAGAAGTATGGGACAATCGTCCACACCAACCATATGAGCCCAAACTCGAGGGGGTTACTAGTAACGGTTGAAGAGTTCCACTGAACACCTCCTGACTCCATCATCAGACCCTCGTCACCAAGCGTATTGGTAGAAGTATGGAGCACTCGTCCGAACCAACCAGATGAACCCAAACTCGAAGGGGTTACTAGTAACGGTTGAAGAGTTCCACTGTACACCTCCTGACTCCATCATCAGACCCTCGTCATCAAGTGTATTGGTCACTCGTCCAAACCAACCATGTGAGCCCAAACTCGAGAGGGTTACTAGTAACGGTTGAAGAGTTCCGCTGTACACCTCCTGACTCCATCATCAGACTCTCGTCACCAAGTGCATTGGTAGAAGTATGGGACACTCGTCCAAACCAACCAAATGAGCCCAAACTCGAGGGGGTTACTAGAAACGGTTGAAGAGTTTCACTGTACACCTCCTGACTCCATCATCAGACCCTCGTATTGGTAGAAGTATGGGACACTCGTCCAAACCAACCAAATGAGCCCAAACTCGAGGGGGTTACTAGTAACGGTTGAAGAGTTTCACTGTACACCTCCTGACTCCATCATCAGACCCTCGTCACCAAGTGTATTGGTAGAAGTATGGGACACTCGTCCAAACCAACCAAATGAGCCCAAACTCGAGGGGGTTACTAGTAACGGTTGAAGAGTTCCACCGTACACCTCCTGACTCCATCATCAGACCCTCGTCACCAAGTGTATTGGTAGAAGTATGGGACAATCGTCAAAACCAACCATATGAGCCAAAACTCGAGGGGGTTACTAGTAACGGTTGAAGAGTTCCACTGTACACCTCCTGACTCCATCATCAGACCCTCGTCACCAAGTGTATTGGTAGAAGTATGGGACACTCGTCCAAACCAACCAAATGAGCCCAAACTCGAGGTGGTTACTAGTAACGGTTGAAGAGTTCCACTGTACACCTCCTGACTCCATCATCAGACCCTCGTCACCAAGTGTATTGGTAGAAGTATGGGGCACTCGTCCAAACTAACCAAATGAGCCCAAACTCGAGGTGGTTACTAGTAACGGTTGAAGAGTTCCACTGTACACCTCCTGACTCCATCATCAGACCCTCGTCACCAAGTGTATTGGTAGAAGTATGGGACACTCGTCCAAACTAATCAAATGAGCCTAAACTCGAGAGGGTTACTAGTAACGGTTGAAGAGTTCCACTGTCCACCTCCTGACTCCATCATCAGACCCTCGTCACCAAGTGTATTGGTAGAAGTATGGGACAATCGTCAAAACCAACCATATGAGCCAAAACTCGAGGGGGTTACTAGTAACGGTTGAAGAGTTCCACTGTTCACCTCCTGACTGCATCATCAGACCCTCGTCACCAAGTGTATTGGTAGAAGTATGGGACACTCGTCCAAACTAACCAAATGAGCCCAAACTCGAGGTGGTTACTAGTAACGGTTGAAGAGTTCCACTGTACACCTCCTGACTCCATCATCAGACCCTCGTCACCAAGTGTATTGGTAGAAGTATGGGGCACTCGTCCAAACTAACCAAATGAGCCCAAACTCGAGGTGGTTACTAGTAACGGTTGAAGAGTTCCACTGTACACCTCCTGACTCCATCATCAGACCCTCGTCACCAAGTGTATTGGTAGAAGTATGGGACACTCGTCCAAACTAATCAAATGAGCCTAAACTCGAGAGGGTTACTAGTAACGGTTGAAGAGTTCCACTGTCCACCTCCTGACTCCATCATCAGACCCTCGTCACCAAGTGTATTGGTAGAAGTATGGGACAATCGTCAAAACCAACCATATGAGCCAAAACTCGAGGGGGTTACTAGTAACGGTTGAAGAGTTCCACTGTACACCTCCTGACTCCATCATCAGACCCTCGTTACCAAGTGTATTGGTAGAAGTATAGGACACTCGTCCAAACTAACCAAATGAGCCCAAACTCGAGGTGGTTACTAGTAACGGTTGAAGAGTTCCACTGTACACCTCCTGACTCCATCATCAGACCCTCGTCACCAAGTGTATTGGTAGAAGTATGGGGCACTCGTCCAAACTAACCAAATGAGCCCAAACTCGAGGTGGTTACTAGTAACGGTTGAAGAGTTCCACTGTACACCTCCTGACTCCATCATCAGACCCTCGTCACCAAGTGTATTGGTAGAAGTATGGGACACTCGTCCAAACTAACCAAATGAGCCTAAACTCGAGAGGGTTACTAGTAACGGTTGAAGAGTTCCACTGTCCACCTCCTGACTCCATCATCAGACCCTCGTTACCAAGTTGAAATTATCATAATATTGTATTGTCACGAGAACTCAATGTGTGTGCAAAGTTTCATAAAAATCGGTTTAGTAGAAGTAGTTGAAAAAGTTGTCGCAAGATTTGAAACAAAGATAGAAATAAACAAACAAACAAATATACGGAGTCAAGCTAAATAAAACCGTTTAATAATAAAAATAAATGGAACCGCGGTCCGGGGGTGTCCTTGGAGGAAATCCTCCAAGGGACACCCCCTTACCGTACCTTTATTTCCGCGCAGAACAATTCGGTTTGTACTGGAGCCACATCTTAGCGTAACCAAAACTGAATTTATTTAGCCTATCCTGTGTCTCATATAGGTAAATGTGCTTGTACTAAGTTTCATCGAACTCAGATGACCGGTTTAAGAGTTATGGAGGAACACACATACATACATATACATACAGACAAAAATTCTAAAAATCGTCGATTTAGTTTTAGTATCATACATAGGAGTCTAAAAACTCAGTATTTCATAAAACAAAGTAACTTACTCGGTCACCATCCCTTACAGATACCTTTCTATACAAATGCATTTATTCTCTACCAGAATTTGCTTTATTACACGGATTCAACCTTTAACCGCATTCTCCCGCAGTCTCCAATCCCCTCCGAGAAGGATTACCACTTCAGACTTACCCTGAGTGATTGCTCAGCGTAGGGGGTTTAGCGGCATCGAGCGGCGATCATTCGTTGTCGAATATTCGCCGAGCGCAATGAGTCCGACAAGGTTCTAAAATGTTATTTGCACTTCGTATGCCGACTGTATCGGCGCGGGAGGTAACCCTTTTACTATGATAACATTCCTACTACAATAATATTGATATGCCCTCCAATGTTCTCAAAGAAAAACTAACTCTCTTTGCTAACTCTACCTATGTAATCCTATCCCTATACTTTTGTTTTTCGTTTCGAACGATCGCCATTCTTTTCGCTTTCAATATTTGTGAAAATTCGTAACAGAAGTGTCGGCGCAATTTCGCACAAGCATAATTTCGAAAATTATGTTCTCTATTAAAAAATTACACGAAAACAAATTCGAAAATACCGCCCTTATGACGTTTTAATGAAAAAAAAAGATATAAATAGAAAATTTGCTTTAATTAATGTACGGGTAAGTGCAGCGAAATACATATTTAATATTGTAAATGTAATTGAAAAATACTCGAAATATTAATTATTATTAAAATTGCTGCCTCATTAATAGTGTATATTATAATCATGCTATAGATTTACAACGACGGTCGAGATAGACGGACGAACAGACATTGCAGCGAGAGTAATGGAGTTTCTTGCTTCAGCTAGGGAACCCTATAAAAAATCCAATGTCTCCATGCTTAAATGCCTTGATAGCCTGGAGATAGTACCTCGCACTTTATGCGTCTCCCGCGCTTACGATGGTATAAAACTGTGAATATCCTTTCAGACGCTCACAAATTCGTTTGCCCATATTGAAAAACCTATATTACACATACACATAATGTCACGCCTGTTTCCCAGTGGGGTAGGCAGAGACGACAGATCTCGACGTGCTATCATTTGCTATTGCAATTAAAAAAGCCCGTTAAATCGGTAGGGCAATTATTAATTCCGCCCAACGTTTCAGCTGAAGCACAGGGCGGGCGGGGGAGGGGGAATGCTTCGACGGGATGACACGACGCTCTGGCGCCATCTGTCGTCGGAGTAACGACGCGGCTCGTATATGAGAGTTTATTTAATGAAAGCTAACGCGGACGTATATCAGACGGTTTAATGCGACTTCTCCTAGGGTCATTAGATTTTGATATGCAAATAAAGTTTATTTTTTATTTTTGCCAACTGCTAAGGTTTATACCAGTTCTCCTTCTGGATGGTAAAAAAAGAAACTAAAGGTTTTCGTAATTTATATTTAGATTTTATTTATCTTATTGGATCCATCCAGTAAACGATGAAATTTCAAATTTAATATCCTAATAAACAAAGCGAAATTTCTATGTGCGACCGGCGAATGGCCGTGTAACGTGTGGCAATATATGAATATCCTTATAACTCGAGGACCACTGGATTTCACTGTTAAATCTGCCACTTCTGAAGATTATTATAAATCATAACGCGGCGGCCTGAGCTGTGAGCAAAATGTCACGCGAAGCGAAGCCGCGGGCAAAACCTAGTGAATTATAAAAGAAAACTAACGACTAAACTAAAAACTAAACTTAAAAAATTTTACTTGTTACAATAACAAGTAAAATTTTTGACGTTTTTCGGTAGATGGTCTTCATTAAAATAATTTTGATTTATTGTATTTGTTTAAATATTTTGAAAATTTTACCTGAATAAAAATATCTTTTTCTTCTTAGAATAAATATGGTTCTAATAATACTTTACTATATACTATATAATATATAAACCGAGAGTGGTGCCCGTTGGTAGGTACCATGACGGCTCTTAAATATTCACAACGTCTAGACAAGAGTATGTAATAATAATTATTACATAACACATAAGTACAATTATTGGACTTATGTTTTATGTAAATATACACCATATGCTGCATTTTATACAATCATCCTTCTAGGAAAAAAAATTATAGACGTTTTGGTTGGTGTATCAAATTTCTCGCACGAAAGTGTCACCAATAGTCATTCTCAATATGACAATGTTTTATGTGGCTGGTAAAAATTAATTTGTGAATTTTATTGTATGAGATCGCGCCTCTATTAATTTATACCTCGAAGCGAATATCCGAGGGGTCGGAATGACTGTTCATAACTTTATTATTACGTAGGTACCTTCGTAGGTACGCATTCAATTCTAACAGCCTTCAATACCCAGTAACCAGAAACGACATGGCTTCACATTGAATACATTTAGGCAAACATTTTGGCTGCATGTACACCATTTGGAGCACACAGAAGATACTCGAGTAAACATGTGCGATAGAGTTAGACGTATATTTGTAATTTAGTCTTATGTGCACTTTTTTTCACCTCCGCGACAAGTTGATGTCCTTTCCCTTTCTAAGTACCTATTTACTTCCTAGGCCCCGGGCTATTCATCGAAAATCTATTGAACCCAAAAGGGTCTCGGATATTGTGATAGGTGCAAATGTAACTCCACCATGTTGCCGGGATCATAACGTCCTTCCGAATAAGTTAAATAGTCCACCAGGTTAAGCCGATTTTACATTCACGACAGCACCGTAGCGACACTTTCCTGACGGTACTTTCGTTATTCGAAAAAATCGGCTGAATATACCTTGACGTACGATCAAACCCAAAGTCAAAACAAAGACGAGACACATTATGCATAATATAATGCCTAATCATACGCATGGCCACAGATTACTTAATAGTTACTTGACATGGCTCAGCATCATACATAGCTTATTTGATATTTGATTTTTTTTTAACTTTTACCTCCCTCGTACCGCTTCCATCCATATCAGTCACACGAGTCGGAAATGTTTGGTATGTGGTCGGAAGCACAACTTTTCCGAACGCACTGCTTCTCAAAATTATTCCTGTTTTGTACCGTGAAAATATGGAGCATTCGTCTAGTGAGCGTGTTTATTTACTCCTACAACCTGGTTGTATTCAAAAGACGTGGAACCAAATTGCTTGATGATCTATTTCAGCTGGCATGACGCCTCACTGGGCGTGGTTTCTCGAACAGTGGTTTTATTGGCTGTGATTGACTGTCTTTATTCGTCTGATTGTTGGGCATAGCCACAAATGGTCTCTCTTGTTATCTATTAAAAAAATCTGCTGATAAATACTTTCATGCTGCCATCTTATCATGCCAACAACAGGTCACAAATTCCTCGTCACGTGAATAATTATTACTACCACGAAATTAATTGCACAATGATGAAAAAATACATTAACAACAATATCGTGTAGAGTTTTCATAAATGTAAAATGGACTTTTCGGTGTCAAAGACGCTATAAGGGCCATTACTGGGGTAACCCGAAACGTCGACGATGTCGGCTAAACGATTTGTCCATTAGACGCCTGATATTGTGTTTCTTGACTATTAGAGGATTTAGTTTGAAGGGAAATTTGTTGGAAAACAGAAAAAAGTTGTCATAAAGCTTCTGCGATATCGCCTTTCTTGTTCGGAAGTTCAAAGATTTTTAGGAAAGGTCACAAATTGTTAGTTCATATTTGATTTTTTATGGTTAAAAGCAATTGAGTACCAACACAACTACTGAAGTAATACATATATACACACGGGCCCATTAAGAGCTTATTAACTTTTTTGAAGTAGGTTAAAATGAAAAGACAAAATTGTTGTAAGAATACGTAGCGTTTTTTAATTAATTTTGAGGCAATTATAAACACATATTTGCAAATATTTTTAAACAATTATTATAATTTATTTTCTAAAACATCACATGGAAATGTGTTTCATAGATCATGTTATCTAACATATAGATATACATAATACGACATCAGTCACATTTCAGGAATATGTACAAGTTATGCATTTACTAAACTTTCTAGAATTAGAAGTATTGGTACAGTTTATTACGAATGATCTTATAAATAAATCCTAATACGTTAATTATAATTGGTTTCTCAGAAACGGCTCTAACGATTTGGATAAAATTTTGCATTTAGTAATGTAATTTTTTTTTTCAAGTTTATCTAGATAGGTGTAGACGTCAAGCGAACCTCGGTCGTCGCTATTTTAAGCTGTGTGACAATAATATTTTTATTTTGCAAATAAATACAATCCTTGGACCAAGATAACCATTAATTTTAATCTCATTTAGATTTAGTACCTTTTGCAGATAAAAAAATCTGTTTTTAATTAAAAAGATAGGCTGCTTACAAAATGTACTAAGTATGCTGAAAAATAAATTTAAATCTTAATAGATATTTCTTCATAAATAATTATTTATTTTTTATTTTTATATGTTAGTACTAAACATTTACCCGCTTTATATTTCTTCTTTAGATAGATCCAAAGCCGAAAATGAAGATAATTAAAAATTTATTCTAGAGAATTAAGAATAAAAAATAAAAAAATGTTTTTCTTCATTTTCGGCGTTTCATCTATCTAACGAAGAAATTTACACACTGAACTAGCAAACCTAACAGGATATACTAACTCTCTTACCTATTAGCCTAACTAAACTTACGCATGTAATTTATTACGATAACTTAAAACTAACCTCTTAAAACCTAGGCTATTATAAAAAACATCAAACTCTGCCTCCTTATTTAACTCGTTCAGCATAATAGGAATAGCCCTGTTTAGAGGAGAGCACAGCTGTAGATTTGTTCTTACAGGAGCCGGTTGGAGAAAAACGTCTCTCCTGCCTGGTCCTCTGATAGCTATTCGGAACATATTACATATAAATGAAACAAATGCAGGAAAACCGGGTTTCTGATTTCCCCATTTAAAGTTTGGTAAATGTAGGACATGAGAGCGAAGTCCCTTCTGAACTCGAATGAATTGTAGCCCACCATGTCTAGTAAACATTTTGTCGGGTACAAATATGGTAATATTGAAATATTTTTTTATAAAAAGATCTGATTAAATTTTTACGTTTCCGTATCCCGTATACGGAAGCCTATTACTAAGCCTACGCCGCCGTCGGTCTGTCTGTCTGTGCTACTGCTGTATCTTTGGAAACGTAATAGATAGCCGGTTTAATTTTTCACAGAATAATATTATGGCGGATGTAACAAAAAATAATTGAAAATAGAAAAAGTAATTTCACAAAGATGATTTCACTACTGTGTCACGCTACGCCCCTCGCAACCTTGCTGCAAGGTTGCGAGGGTCCTTGCACCACGCTCGCACTGTGTCAAATAAATCTTTAAATGAGATTTTGGGTTGATATAGGGCCTCCGGCGCTTGTTGGGTTAAGGTATTCAATGTTCTTTCTTGCTTCTAATATTAGAAGTTGATACCATGAAATTCGATGGATTAAAATAATCGTCAAGTACAAATTTAAATAACATGTTATTATATAAAAATTCTATTACTATTCAAAACTAGTGAACGACATGATCTCCCTTAATTAAGAATCTTAATACTACAAGCGTACTTATTCCCGAATAATTTACATTTTCAAATTGAACGGACGACAATCAGTATGGATTTATAATTTATAAAAGATTTGAATACAGCTGCCACGATCAAAATAAGCATTTACCTATGAGGCATTTTTAGTTTCTACTGTGTAAAGTATGTATGCAATATTTTTTAATAATTTGATGAATGAAACATTAAATTTATACAGTCATAGTACGAATATGTACGCTTAAACTAACTAGGTAGGTACGTACGTATCTGCAATAGGCTTAATTTAGCTGGAATAAAATAATTAAATAACAAGTAGGCTATTTCTATGACTAATAGTAATATTTAATAATTCAAATTGTAATATACATACGTGTACATACTTTAAAGTTTATAGTAATTTTTTCGCGTTACGATACGTTAGCTTAATTAAAGATATTTATGTATGTAAGTACATTACAACTAGGTAATAGAAATATTAAACATATGATATTTATTAAAATACATTAATAATGGCTGAATTTAATGAAATGACTACATTATTTACAAAATATAGAAATATTTTTTCACAGACACACTCATACACTCACATACCCTTGTACCTACGTATAATTTTTTTTTACAATTATTTCTCGGTCTAATATTTATTTCATTAGTTGGGGCGTAGGTGTAATATAATGCTTATGTATATAGGCGCATGTACTCTTTCATATAGGGCAAACAAATTTCTAAATAAATTTAACCGGCTATGAGGTTTTTAAAAATGTTTTTTGCTACCAAAGAATTTGATTTATGACATTTACCCCACCTTCGGTTAAGTCTAGTCCAACAGTTATTTATCGGTGAACGTGATATTTCTCATACATTTCACAGGTGGTAGCTACATTGTAGCCGAAGATGCTGTATACGGCCTTCATTTGAAAAGCTTGAATGTATAATTTATATTTTGGTGGCCACTTGCTTAATTATGTATTACTAGATTTTGCCCGCGGCTTCGCTCGAGTGAAATTCGTATTTAAAAAGAAGGAAGTAAGTAAGCCCGCTAACGTACCTTTATTTCGGCGCGTGGAACAATTCGGTTTGTATGAGAGCTACATCTTAGCGTGACCGGAACTGAACTTTTATTTAGCCTATCCTGTGTCCCGTATAGTAAAATGTGCTTGTACTAAGTTTCATAAAATTCGGATGATCGGTTTAAGAGTTATGGAGGAACATACATACATAGGTACATACAGAAATTCTAAAAATCATCAATTTAGTGTTAGTATTATACATATAGTCTACAAACTCAGTTATCTCATAAAAAAAAGGTATCTTACTCCATGACCATGTATTGATTGATATCTAAAAATTTGGCCACTTAAATGAAGTGGAACTACAAAAACTATAGGCATACACGTTTATACCCACAGAGCACTTGAGATGGTTAGAGGGGAAAAGTAGGCGTTGTCGGCGCACCCCAAGTAAGTACCGGCTGACTTACTTCGTACTAGATACGAGATCACTCAGTGCAGACGTACAGCCGCAGTATAAACATGTCTGAGTGGACTACTTTTATCGCAGTTCGGACTAAAAAGTCGTAAGTGTTTTATGTTTTATGGAAACTGACACGATTGACTACATCACCTACTACATCCACGATGTCAGCCCATAACACCTTGGTGAACTAGGTGCCATGTCAGGGCTTCCCTTCGTTCGTGCCGGTGAACTGGACAGAAAACACGAAATATTTAAATAGCCGTTTCAACCGACCTTTCCTTCAGTGCGGTGTTATCAACCCGGGCGTGTTAAACCCTAATGTGTGTTAATAAGGTAAGAAGGGAAGGGACCTACAGTTTTACGTGAAATCTGAACCACGGTCAGCCAACGACACAGTCGAGCGGTCACCCATCCATCCACTGACCGCGCCCAGGGCTGCTTATAATCCGATCGACGTCGACCGAACGCACTACTGAGCTACCGAGGCTGACAAAATGTAAGTCAAGTAAAATGCTCGTCGTGGTTTCACTCCAAGCTCAAAAGTACGTCTGTATAGCCCTTCCAGCTACTCCCTTATTCCGTGTTTGTTTATACAGAAACAACTTACAAGTTCTAGCTGACCCGTTCACTGTTTCGTGAAGTGGCTGGGTCTAATATAACATTTTTACGTCGTAAAAACAATATCTGAAATATTAATCATGATTAATGGCAAAGGGTTCGTTTAAAAACATCGTTAGTCATAATCTGATCATAACTGAAAATCTACAGTTTGACATGGCAGCCTTAATTAGATTAAATTATCTTTGCCTTTCATTGGCGCAACTGCAACGTAGATTAAATAAAGGAGTGGTATAGCTCAGGCACAGTGCTTTGAAGTGTGACTGCCTCCCCTCTACATAGGCTGTTCCGAAAATTGTTAGTGAAATGAAAAATAGTTAGAATATGAAAAACATTTATTTACAGCTTTTCAAAATATTTCCCTCCAATCCCTATGCACTTATGCATTCGGGTGAACCAGGTTTCAAAACATTTAAAAAACGTATCTTGCGGGAGGTCGAAAAATAACAGCCGAAATTCTTCGACGGCCTCGTCTGCAGTGTTAAATTTTCGCCCGCGAAGCATTTTTTTTACCGTGGGAAATAAAAAAAATCGCATGGAGCTAAATCTGGGCTGTACGGAGGATGGTATAATCTTTGTACCCCCGAAGTTGTCAAATAGTCCATGTTTTTACCGGTGTGTGAGCGGGCGCGTTATCTTGGTGAAAAAGAATGCCACGGACGCCGCTCCTTGGGCGCTCGCTATTCAACTCCCCGAAAGCTTGAGGCAGACAAACTTCGCAATACCAATCTTCAGTTCAGCCTGAATCTCCCGATGTGTAATGTGTCTATTCTCCCGCAATAGCCACTCTACCCTGATGACGTTTTAATGAGTGACTGCAGTTGATGGTCGGCCGGGTCTGGGGTCATCGTTTAGGTTCTCTCGACCACGTTTAAATTCACGAAACCAATAAGTAACTGTTGCTAACACAAGAGCAGACTCCCCAAAAGCAGCTTGCAAATTTTCGTGAGATTCCTTGAAGGTTAACCCTAGTTTATAAGCATAGAAAATCATAACACGAAAAGCTTCTTGCGAGACGTCCATTGTTGCAAATAAAATATGAGTGACGGATAACCGTTAAAAATATTTAAAAAAAGAACTACACGTAGGTGGCTAATAATTTTCATCAAGGAGATTTGTATTTAAATTAGCCGTCAAATCAAAATAGTTTCAGGAAAAAAAAAAATTTATTTATTCTGTGGCTAACAATTTTCGGAACAGCCCACGTATTTATTTATTCTTCGAAGATTCTTCGAACTTGTTATATGGTTGTATATAACAAGTTACGCTATTACTCGGTACATCACTTCTAGTACAATAAGGTATCACAAAATACAAGAACATTGCGTTTCCGTACCCCGCACGGAAGCATATTACTAAGCATACTGAGTTTGTCTGTCTGTCTGTCCGTCCGTCCGATGGCTGTATCTTTGGAACTGTAGTAGTTGGCGGGTTGAAATTTTAACAGAATATGACAATAAATAATAAAAAAAAATTAAGGGTGTCCCCATACAAGAAACGCGTTTTTCTAACGTTTTTTTTTTTGTGGTGTAGAAACCTCGGAGCGCGAGTCCGAATCGCTCTTGGCCGGTTTTTATTTTCGTTTGTAAGAAAAAGGATTAAGCAGACGAGATAATTATTTTCAAGCGCTCATTCTTTTTAAATTTCCTGAACGCTAAAAAACTTAAGAACATTAAGGTCTCAGGAGAGTCCACAGTCCTACAGTTGATGTACCAATTTACCAGCTCAGGAAATTGTTTTCGAAATGTAAAATGAGAAATGTTTTGAACGAAGAAATCGCAGTTTGAACATTAATATTCTGTTACTTGTTCGTCGGTAAGACTTATGAAGCTTACGGCGCGTCTTCTTTTGAGCCTCATAACGTTGCTCTGTCAACTCATCCATCATCAATAATTACGTCATGCAGACGAAAATCTGGAACTGGGATACTAGTCATATAGAGAACATGAGGTTTTATTATTTTGAAAGATTGCTAAATATCGAACATTTCAAGTATAAAAATCAAAAACAAAATTAAAATAGAAAACAATTCTTTGGTTAATATAAGTGCTGACTAGATTTTAGCGTTCACTTAAATGTTAGATTTAATTTAAATTGGCTTCTTGAAGGCTTTTTGCGACTTATTTCAATCTCTGTTACTTCAGAGACGACGTTTGTTTCAATAAAAAAAAATCCTTTTGCTTAACTTTTATTTACAAATAAAGCAGAAGAGAAGTTAGTTTCTCGTAGCGTTTGCTAAGCTTAATTTAAAAGAGAAGTGAGAATCTCGTTGCGTTTGCTACGCTTAGTTCCAAAGAGAAGTGAGAATCTCGTTGCGTTTGCTACGCTCAGTTCCAAAGAGAAGTGAGAGTGTCGTTGCGTTTACTACGCTTAGTTCCAAAGAGAAGTGAGAATCTTGTTGCGTTTGTTAAGCTTAGTTTCAAAGATAAGTGAAAATCTGGTAGCGTTCGCTACGATTACTTTCAAAGAGAAGTGAAAATCTAGTAGCGTTTGCTACGCTTAGTTCCAAAGAGAAGTGAGAATGTCGTTGCGTTTGCTACGCTTAGTTCCAAAGAGAAGTGAGAATCTCGTTCTGTTTGCTACGCTTAGTTAAAAAGAGAAGTGAGAATCTCGTTGCGTTTGCTACGCTTAGTTCCAAAGAGAAGTGAGAATCTCGTTGGATTTTGCTATACTTAGTTTTAAAGAGAAGTGAGAATCTCGCATAATATAAAGTGAGGTTTTCATTACGGTTGCTCGCTTAGCATAAAGTGATATAAAGTGAAATGTCTTGTTCTCGGAGACCGTTTGCCTTCTGACCATCGTTGCCCCTAATACTGCCGCTCTAGGGGCAAGGTTAGATCGAGGGACGACGAAGTGCAGTCATCACAGACGGGACAGGCGGGATAGGCGGGCGAGTCTGGCGGCGCGTCCTCCTCGGGAAGAGTGCGCAGGCGAGACAGCAGCCTCTCCCGCCGCGCGCCTCACACCGGCGACTGTGAGCCGCTCACGCTCGCGCTGGCGCTGTCCTGGATGAACAAACATGGGGATAAACCTTACTTTGTTGGCCACATCGCCTCCTAGGCTCGTGAGCTCTCCGAGATGAGCACTCATTGAATAGGCATCTTTCAGGCCGGCATGGCATTCGCAACCCCCGCATACGGCCGAATGTCCGTGGGCGTCGTTAGACACCTCATTGGTGCGCGGTGTGACATGTTGTGTTTTTTATTAAAAAGAAAAAATCATTATCTTGTAATATCTTCCTTCGTCCGAAGGTAGAATCATGACGGCACTACTGAAACTATGAGAAGTGCCATATCGGAGCTCTCCTTGTGTATTGCTTTCTTTCTACGCTCTTTTTTTTTTGCCGATAGCCGTTTACAAATACCCTTATTCAGTGCGGTGGTATCAATCCGGCCGGGATAAATTATTGTAAGGTAAGAAGGGAAGAGACTAGAGACCTACGTTTAACGTGGAATCCGAACCACGGTCGACGTCGGTCGGCCTCCAACGGTCGAGCGGTCACCAATCCAAGTACTGACCGCGCTCAGCGTTGCTTAACAACAGGCGACCGAACGCACCACTGAGCTACCGATACTTAACCGGAGATGGTCAAAACGGTTAACGGGCAGACAGGCGATGCCCCTCACAATGATAAAGGAGAACATAATATTATTTGTACCGTGTGGGGCCGGTACTCTAACTGCATCTCTCCCCGTGTATGTCGTAAAAGGCGACTAAGGAATATGACTCCCTCCATATATTACTAGGTGGTAGGGTTTAACCCGCCCGGATTGGTACCACCGGACTGAATGAAAGGTCGGTCGAAACGGCTATGTAAATAATTTATGTTTTCCGTCCAGTTCAGTGTAGCCGCGATGAAATGAAGGGAAACACTGACACGGCACCTAGTTCACCCGGTGTTACGGGCTGACATCACGGATGTTGTAGGTGATGTAGCCAACCGTGTCAGTTTCCATAAAAAAAATTATAATAATTATATGAACTCACATTAGGATGAAGATGTCTCGCATCATGCGAGGGCGGCGCCAGGGAGTTCCTCGCGAGGAGTGTGGTGGTCGTGGTCTCGGAGACCGCTGACTCCCGCTTGCCGTAGCCAGGGTGGCTGTACAACCTGCCGTGTATACCCTTCTGGTTATAGCTAGCTACTCTTGGCGAAAAACATATTTTGGAAAAGGTTATAAAATTGAATGAAATAAAAAAAAAACGTTTACAGCACATAAATTTGTACGTAACCTAGTGTGCTTAATGCCTGGGGGATTTTCTTCCAGTCTACACCTTTTTAACATATCTATATCTATGCAGGGTGTTTCTGGATAGGGTTTCGTAACTTCAGGGTTCGAAAGGGACCCATATTTAAAGACGAAAAACTCTGCAACTTTATCCCAGATTCGGTCATTTTATAGTACTTTTTGATGAAAATCGTTTCATAGAGATTTGTTGGACGTTGAACGTCCGCCTTTATTAAATAAGAATGAAATTACTATTGAACTACATAACCAATTAAATTTAAATTTACCAAACACTTAAATTTGAATGACATAAAAAAAAGGGGGACTGGACTAGGTCATTGAGCACTCCCTAGACCTAGGAGCACTGTTGCAAAAACTCACTGTCCATCGAGTTTTTATTACAATTTTTAATTTTTGTATGAAAAAAAATACGGAATTTTGATTTGAGGGATTCGCATTTTTTTCTTCTAATAATGAATACTTTCTATTCATGAAGTTTCTCAAGCCTATCCTGAAACACCCTGTATAGAGTGTGTACGTGTGCGAGAGCGTGGATCGAAATGTACGTTTTTCTTCTTTCGCCTAATGATTAAAGCGACAAGCTAGAAACTAGTAGATTAAGGCTAGCAGCTAGATCAACTAAAGAAAATAAAACAGAAAAAAAAAGAAGGAAACTGAAGCGCAGAAACGAGCAGCAACGTTGAAGAGAGAAAGAAAGAGAAAGAAAGTGATAAATGTTTATTCGTAATCTCTTCGCAATTGAAGAACATTTTAAGCGCAAAGTCAAATGATAGGCTCGGGTGAGCGAAAGCTCTGGTTGTACTGGTGTAGTGAAATCTCAATGTGTCTATCAGTTCTGTGTGACAGATTTTTAGATATACTTAGGGCAGATAAATGTTAGATAGATAGATAGAAATACTTTATTGCTCCAAAACATTTTAAACTAACAAACCATAAGTAATTTACATGAGTGGCAAAGGCGGATTTATCCTTTACAGGGATTTCTCCCAGTCAACCTTTGGATGTTTGAGAGTCGTATGTTGTGAGATATAAGTATAGGTAGTAGCAAAAGATTTGAGTGTGGGAATGTAAAATATAAAATAAGGAAAACAACTATGATATACACTACATATAATGTTAAAGTGTTCTATGTGACTGATTTACATATACACGCACGTAGGTAAACAGAGTCTCCTACGAAACTTAGAAAGTTTGACCGTAGGGTAAATTTTCAAGTTGCCATACAATTCGTACACGGTCTTCTTAACTTTAAAATTTACATTTACCTACATTAAGTATTCTTTGTTCGGTTGAACTAAAAATTTGAAAAAATCCAACAAACGATGTTTGTAATTAAAATAATGGCGCTATAATAAACGTACACGAAATAAAGCCAGCCGAATCTTTTCTGAGTCTAAGAAAATTATACATTTTCTGCGAGTTAATTTGATATTACAGATGATCCAACTTGAAAGATTACAAAGAAGTAACATCGTGTACCGGCTAAAATTTAGCGAAATTTCAAGAATGAGGCAACCCTAACTTGCCTTATGAATTCAGATTGTTTTCAACTCTCTGTGCCGGCAGTTTATAAGAAAGTTTTAATTTGCGAATCTCACTTTGAAGAATTGTAATTTTATCTAGCGGTTCCAGATCTCGGGGTTGATTTTCGTTAAGCCGAGGTTTGTGAAAGGAAACTTGAGATGTTTCCGCTTTTATTAGTGTGCTTTTTGTTACCTGGCTGGCGGTGAATAAACGAAGCCTTGGGGGCGTTTGTGGAAAAGGAGAAGCTTTCGTATACATACTTATTTAAATGTAATGTGGCATCTCGTATATTCTTGCTAACAGTCTATTTTTCGACTGTCTGATAGCGACTTTATAGCTTAGACCTTTCCGACGATCTTATTACATTTTTTAACTGTAGTGGTAAGGTTTCACGGGCTCGGTATGGTCAGCACGAGTAACTGAATGCTCGACCAACGAGACGCTGGACAACTGCCAAAGACAACACCTTCGACACCGTTTTTTCCCATTGGTCAAGAAATGTTGCGTAGTGTTGAACGCTAACGAAGGCCTTGCTAAGGTCACAAAATCACTCTTTGGCCACGTAAGGCAAACATCTAGTTCTATCTTGGTCTCCCTGAGGAATAAAAGGGATATGAAACTAAAATGTTTGCCTTACTTGGCCAATGTGTGGATCCGACTTCACACATATTGGCGTCACGCATCACAAAAACAGTCAACTTACCCAGACATACATGGCGTGCATGCAAAATCCATATTTGATTGCAGAAGACGCGGAAGGTTGAGGAAGGAATAAAAAGCCGAACGAGTGTGATCCATAGATTTAATGAAATATCGATAAAAAAAATAAAAACATACTTATACGAAAATAAATTTATAAAATGCGCTCTTATACTTTTAAAATATACAGACTAAAGTAAAAAGTCCTTAAGGCTGCTTAACAGCACTATTTTTAATACTGGTTTTACGATCTCACAAAATTATTATTGTTTAAATCTTTTCATTATTTTAAAATAGTTTGATAACGGTTTTCTGTAGCAATACTTAAGCATACAATGTGAAAAGTTTAATTATTTTACGAATCTTATCGAGAAATACGTAAACTTCTATCAATAAACTTCTTCAGTTCTACATAATATGGATTCTCTATATCTACAATATAGACTTTCTTCTATAATAAAGATTTTTGGGTCTGTAGCATTGCATCGTGACATGACTTTTTAAGCCGCTACCGAGTTCTCACTTGCTTTGATTGTATTAATGTTTTTGTTATTGTATACAGTTGCCCCAATATTTGGCAGCTTAATTATCTAACGGACATGTTCATTACATAGTCTGTACGTTTAATAACTATACATATTATCTCCTAAGTATTCGGAAAGTAGCCGTCCGAGCGCGTACGAGTAGTATGTAGAGCGGTCCAGTGTCCTGTTACGTTACAAGAGGTCCTTCCCGAAGCCTCCATAGTTGCCTTCGATATGACTTTGTAGTGGCTTCAAGGACTTGAAAAACTGAGTTCGCGTCCTGAGGAGAGTCCGCGGCGGCTTCTTCAGATCGTGAGCCTAGTTGGAACACAAAGAGTATAAGTTCGAGGTGGATGCGATCAAATATGGATTTTACGACAAGTTCAACTATCGTGCAGGTGTTCTGGAAGCGTTATGGCGACCTGCCGTACAGCTAACTGCACTTATGATCAGTGTACTTGAGCTGTTGAAGCTGAATCCCTGTATGAGGATACTTGAAAATTATTCTTTAGAAGTGCCTCACTTGACGGTGTACTTGGCTTAAGAATTCCATACCTGGCAATAACTTAAATGTGGCCCTAAATGAATGACCTTACACTAAGCAACGCCAACTTGTACAGAGGCATAGACTGAGTGTGTGGTGTACATGGCACCGACAACACAGTAAACAGTATGGGAGGCTAAGACAAAAGTCATCCATCATACACACACAAGTATATTGTGCAAGTCTTTAGCTCAAGTGTTGGTACTTGTCATGTTTGCAATTACTTGTACGGCCGTCTTTGTATAGAAATCGGAGAGTTGTGAGTCTTGCATTGTATAGTACATCTAGTATGGTCAAAACCAATTCGAGCCAATTCTGCACACTACTTCACTAATAAACATGTAAAACTCTGAACTCACGGATTTACCTGTTAATTTTTTGACTTACCAACTTTTCTCTTCCTTATGTTCGCTTCAGTGTTGTCAGCTTTGGAAAATTTACCACTCACAGTGCGGATATTGAAACATCAATTAAAAGTCAAGAATATATTATTTTGGTATATTTAAACATTTTGTACGATTGTGGTAACCGTATGGTAACTTATCAGCATAATTACATCTTTTTGTTCAATCAGGAATAGAAAGAGTTGGTAAATCTAAGAAACTATGTAACGAATAAAGGCACACGTCAGGATTAGCAGTAAAGTTTAGTGAAAAGCTCTAGGGCTTTAGGTTCATGCAATATTATTCGTGCAAATCATAAAGTTCAAAGGTTCAAATTGACACCGAGCTAACCAGTACTATCCTTATTTAACTGAGATTAAATATTAACTTAGGAAAATTGGCAGAATGAATTAACTGGGCTAAAGCAAATTGTGTTATGAAATTAATGTTTCATTTATTACAATAACTCGGTAAATAATATCCCAAGTTTGATTTATAATCGTCTGGTTAGCATTGGCAAAGAAATTTAGAGAAAATAAGCCACAAATACAGTTTATTCTACGTTTAAATACTTCACTCAAGTTTTATTCTTTATCCAGTGCCATATTCCTTAAAGTATGGAAAACACTAAACAGCACTTTAATTGTATAGCATGGCTATACATTAATGAAATACCCATAGTATGAAATTACTGCGTATGACGTGCATCATATGTCCGATTCAATATTGTTTGAATATACTCAGGATCGGACTCAGAAACAATTTCCAGTTGTGTTCTGTTGGATTTATCTCTTTCATTGTTTTATCGATCAGCTTCTAAGAAACTGGTTTCTGAAGTTTATTTCATATTTGGACAAGAGACAGATTCCATTCTCACTGCTCAACCAGTAGTCAAGAGAACTATTTCCCACTAAACAACTAATTGATGAACTGGCCAAAGGCACTGATAAAACATCTAGTTCATTATGGGTGCGGAAGATGATAGATATAACAAAATTAGCCAACTATTTTATGATTCTTAAAAAACATTTATTGTCAAAATTGGTTGCGTTCCGGTACATACATACATACATACATACCACACGCTGTATACCGACAATCGGGGTGAGCAGAGTAATTGGTGTTGGGCTGTAAGAATTCTTTTAAATTAAAGCACAAGACCGACCAACACGTTTCGCAAAGTATTCAAGTAGGTATTCGGACAAGATAATTATCAAGCGGCGTTGTTCTGGTATTCCCTTTGTAATCGGAAATATGGCACTGATAGAATTAGTATATTCACGAGGATACTAACCGAATGCTCTCCGTCCTGGACCTGGGAGACCAGTCCTTGGAGTACGAGGCCCCCCTCCGTCTGCCACTGGCCACGGCGCGTCCGTTCTTCCAGCGCTCCACGTGGTAACGGATGGCGTGTCGGACCTCGGTGTTGAGGAAGCAGTAGAACAAAGCCACTGTGAAACCCTGGAGGATTAGAGAAACTATATTGATAGTCTGAATGGTTTTCCTCTTGAGATATTTGGTATGTATTCAATTCCTGAATGGCCTTTTCCCGAATATATATGTCTGTATTCAAGTCCTATCCCGAATATATTTGGCTGTATTCAAGTCCTGAATGTTCTTTTCCCGAATACATTTATCTGTATTCAAGTACTGAATATCCTTTTCCCGAATATATTTATCTGTATTCAAGTACTGAATGCCCTTTTCCCGAATATATTTGTCTGTATTCAAGTCCTGAATGTCCTTTTCTCGAATATATTTGAATATATTCAAGCCCTGAATGTCCTTTTCCTGAATATATTTGTCTGTATTCAAGTCCTGAATGGCTTTTCCCGAATATATTTGTCTGTATTCAAGTCCTGAATGGTCTTGTCCCGAATATATTTGTCTGTATTCAAGTCCTGAATGGCCTTTTCCCGAATATATTTGTCTGTATTCAAGTCAGATGGACTCTACTTAGTGCATGAAATTGACTTTGTCTAAAACATTAACCTCTGAGCTCAGACATTAACCAAACAGACAAAAAATTTGAGTTAGAGATCGTTAGCAGTGAGAGCTCAATATGATTGCAATAATACGATAGTCTAATTTCGCGTCCTCCGAAAACTTTCTGAATGAAGTAGTTAGTTTCAATAACAACGAATGAAAATAAAAGGAGCACAGAATATTGAAAATCAGCTTTCAGATGCTAATCAAAATATTGTATTTAATTGTGAATTTTCTGAACACATTTTTGTGAACATTATTTAATTAATATTATATTTTTATATCTTAGTACTAAGCATGTACTCGATTTTTATATTTCTTTATTAGATAAATGCATAAAAAATACGTCCCGACCGGGATCCTGGTCGGTCAACTTGAAGATAATTGAATAGTGAACTTGTGATAATTGAATAGTGAACAATATCAAGCAAAAAGTGTTTACATTCGCTAGCTTAGTGGTGCAATGAATCGACGTGTGATCGCATATTATCCCGGCGCGGTCTGAACTTGGACGGGTTACCTTTGGCCATTGACACTGACCGTGGTTCGGATTCCAGATAAAACTGTGGGTCCCTTCCCTTAGACTGAGGGACTGAAAGGGGTTACCTTACTAGGTGGTCGGGTTTAACCCAACAAATTGTTACTACCGCAATGGATTAAGGGTTCGTCGAAGCGGTTATGTGAATAGTTCGTTTCCATCGCATTCAGTGTAGCCGACACGACCAAAGGGAAGTACTGACATAGCACGTGACGTGTTATAGGCGGCCATCACGGGTGTAAAAATGTCAGGTCCCAGAATAATTGAAGGCAATTGTCAAGGATATAAAGATACCTGCGTCGAAAGCAGTATGGCCCTCGTGTAGTCGAAGACGACAGAGAACCATCCGTCGGTAGGCCCGCACAGGACCAGGATGTAGGTGATGCCGAGCAGAGGAATGAGTACCAGGAGAGCCTTTGTCGCTTTCCGGTACTGCTCCGTCTCCAGAGTGTTGGCGGACCGTAGCTTTGTGATCAGCACCTGTGGATAGATTATCGATCATATTATTTCCCCGAACTTCTCAGCATCACCCATTGACTTATGTACCTATTACTAACGTAAGAACATACCAATACGCACTCAATAAATGTCCTCATTAAAGTAATTGGCCAAAACATAGTAACAACGCCTAAAATGATAAAAATATCTTGGAAATTGAATATCGCAGTCTATAATTAATTACAATATGTTATATTTTGAATGAATTATTTTATAAGAATTATTTTGACTAGCATTTTAGTGAGGACATTATTGAGTTCGTATTAAAATCCTATGGGCATGTCCTTACGTTAGTAATATATATGTCTATGAATCGACCAAATTTTGTCGATTCTCCAAGAATACACAACTTTACAGAAAATCAAATCAGATCGGAACCACTGTCAACCACACAGTTGATTTTTGTATGATCTCTGTGGATACAATATTTTTTAGAGAACGAACGACTAGCATTCATCAAGGAGACAATACATTGGTACCCATGATGGATTTTTTATTACACATAATATTTAAGTGTTTAGTATTATTCCTTTTAGTTTATTACATTGAATTTTTAAAATATTAGTCCATAGTTTCAGTCACATTCTCTGTTATAGTTATAACAAGTGAATTATGCAATTAAAACCATTAGTGCCATTTAGTAGACTTTACTTTGTTTTACTAGATTTTAGAATTGCCACGAGTTTAGATTAGTGAGACTATCACAGTGTTTTATTTATAGTATAATATAATAAAATTACATGAACATCCAACCGTACTTTTATTATAAGCATCGATTTGTCTAGCTGACAACAACGATGACAAGACAATGATGTCACATTTCTCACTCTTCCCCCAGCCGGCCGCTCAATGAAAGCTATACGATGAATAGCTCTTTTCTAATCGATTCATAGGTCAATTCACCAATCTTCTATTCTACTCACCCACATAATTCTGACTAGAAAGAAGAGGTTGATGGCGAGACCCGCCATTGCCGGTGCCTTGTGGATCCAGTCCACGCTGTGTTCTCGCACCCATGGGCACATTGGCGCCTCATTGGCCAAGCTGCCGAGCTGTTGACAACATTCGATCATTTTATTATTTAAATCGTGATCTGACATTTCATATTCCATTATTTGGCTTAGAAATGGTGTGCTGTACACCAAAGTGATTTAAATTCGTTATAGAGACGGCATTGAGAACATTTTTATATAAAAACTTTGATCTGAATCGACAATGTATCGTGTCACACTAGAGTGTTAGATAAAAATTACCTATTATGATTACGAGTTTGTTCTTGTTGTCCGGTCTATTAGGTAGTTTGAATGTCTTTGGTGTGCCCGGACGGACCGTAGATAGAATATCGATCGACGCATTCAAACTCTTAAATCAACCACCTATAGTACAGCCATCAATGGCCAGTTTAGGTGGGAGTGATCATATAATATGTATATCTAACTAAAACATGCAATACCTAATGTAAAAAAATCTGTGAGAAACCTAATGTGTATGTTTTAGAATTTACTAATAAAACTTTTTTACTTTTTTTACTTTTCACTTTGGCACGTGAATACTACTTCTCTTCTCTTCCTCTATTTGATATAAAAATGCACCGTCTGCAGTCTTCGTGTAAGTATTATATCTAATGACAGTCTAGAACCGTGTCTAGAACGGACCAACCGATTTACATGAGATTTTTACCGATACAATCTAATACATCTCGGAAAGGTCGACCATTACGTCACGAATAGGGGCTGAACGAACAGTAAGATAGGAAGTGATTAAAGTCGGAGACGATATCAGTCAGATTTTAGGTAAAGCTGTCTAGCCGCTAAAACTGTTAGTAAGAAATGAAAAATAATTAATGCCTTATTTAGACAAATTTCCCCTAAGGATACCGTTCCATCATTCAAATTGCGCGCATGTATATGAAAGGAATGGGGTGACAAAACGCATACCTGGGGAGTGCTTTGCTACGTTCAGTGTTTATTCGTAAATTCTCGGCTCAGTGTTTAAAATCACAAACAATTTGAATAATCTTGTTTGACAATGTATAGTAATAGTTTTCGCCCACGTCTCTGACTGAGAAGTTTTAATTAACCGATGTTTGCGAATTCCTGGTTGTCATACTTTGTCATTCAATCAAAGTGTTGTCCGGAGTGGCTATTTCGGGCTACAAGGGACAATATACGCGTAATAAATCGTGGGCATTGAGATTATGCAGATCCAAAATTGCTTCTAAAATGGAATTTGATCGAAATTATTCGGCAAAGGTAATCTAAAGTTCAGACGGGGTAGCACTTTGGTCAGGTTAATCTATGAAACTGAGGATCAACATAAATATTTGAGTTGAGAGCATTTCTGTGTTGAGTTTGAGTATATTCAAGTTAGGTCGGAGATATTTTAACCAGATCAAGCCTGTTCGCAACAAAACTTTTATTTAGGCGCCTGAGCAAGAATTTTTTTTTTAGGTTTCCGTACTCCTGCAACGAATCAACCTGGCGGCGGCGGTGCGGCGAGGTAACTCCGCTAGTGTGAACTTTCCCCTCGTCGGCCTCTTTTTGGATGATATGTTTTATCTACCGAACTGAGGCCGTCGAGGGAATTGCTCTGACTCTGGCTACCATTATATCAAGTAATAATATGAAACTATTTTATTAGGAACTTGCTACCATGGGTAACAGCCTAGGGCTACTACAAGGCAGCGTAATGGGTCCATTTGTTTTGCTTATGCGAACTTTGAGGACCTCTTTAATATCATTAATTAGTAGTTCATTAGTAATTGAAATGTTTACTTTCCCTTTCCTTCATCGGCCCTGTTACTAGATCTCGGGAATATTTGTACTTCGTTGGTTCTCCATAGATAGGCGAGATGAACTCATAGACGACTCAACAAAATCGGCTTATATAAATATGTACGAAAATTGTAGAAGTGGAAATATGTTCAAATGTTTTTGGGATATTAGGAGTAGAAATTGGTTTCTGAAACACTGACCTGTTCAACCTGTTCTTTAAAGCAGATTTTCATCTTATTCAATAGTGCTTCTAAATTACGTCGCTTTCGTGTAGAATGTTTAAATTATGAATAAAAATTTTAACCATTACGTTCACTATATATTTACCCTTGTGACACGTTAAGTATATAAATTTTAACACACCTATCATTTATCTCCACACAATAATTTATTTTTGTATGTTAGTACTAAGCACCAACTAGCTTTATATTATATTTCTTCGTTATCTATCTTGTATGTATGTTATTATGTAATGCTCATAAGCAATATTTTTTCTTAATTGCTTAAAAAAATATTGAAAACATTCTTACTGATGGACATCGCCTTAGGGATAAAAAGTTGTGACTTCATTTCGAGATCTTTTCAAAAACTTCTCTCTTTGAAAAGATTCTGTTCAGTTTTACAATATCGTAAACTTCATTTAATTTATTTAAAACAAGAGAACTCAAAGAGCTCTACATTAAATCAACAAGTTTTACAGAAAATCATTAAATTTAATTTATCGTCGCTTTGGTCGGTGTGAGCCTCAGATCAATATAGGGTGCATTTTACTCTTCTGTGGTGATAACGGCTAAAATTACTAGAATGATTGCTAGATTTCGGAAGGACCAAAATTTCACTTCTTTAAGAAATGGCAAAATAGTAAGTAGGAAGGAAGTAGGCAATATGGATGTCGTGTGAATGCTATCTATCGCACTCATATAACAAATACAGTAAATTCTGAAAAATCATGTCCGGGGCTGGGAGTCTAGGTGTAAAGAACTTCGATCGTCCGGCATGATGATTAATGTTTTACTGATATATCGGCACGTATTGTTAATCAGTGTCAGTGCTTTAGGTATTATTATTGTTGAAGTTCACATTTATTTTATCCAAAGCCAAGAAATGCTATTAATTACTTCAAATACAAACCTCATCTGGTTCCGTAGACTTTTCTACTGACACCAAACATCTGGTGATGATCCAGATCGTGATGAACACGGCGGGCGCACCTGCGGACAACATCGTCTACAAAGTTATCACCATTATCATTTTTATAATCAATAACACCAAAAGTCATATTATCACGTTTAGTTAAAAACGTTTATTTATATGTGAAAGGAAATCAAAGGACGATAAAAACCGTTAACAAAATGCGGATGCACCAATTGCAGAAATGCAGAATATCTAACTATGCACTATTTAGCCATTCATTCAGTCAGTTCAAGATTAGGTGGGTGTACTAGGCTTGCGAACCGAATGCTCGTTTCGGCTCACTGCAAGGAGCTGCTCATTCTGCTCGTTCACATGCTCACTTGGCTCACCAGCTCAACTGACACGCGACACGTCGTTCAGTTATTCCTCTTATTATTCGCTCGTGAATGAATTAGTTTTTTCGTCGATGGAGGCAAGTGACCTCTTGTTAGATGCTGTTTTGTCTTGATCGTTAAATGGTCGTTGGGTGGACGGACTGAAATGACTGCCTGAAATGACTGCCTAATAAGCACGCGCGCGCCGCCCGCATTCATTCCTCCCTTCTCCTCGCCGTCACACGATCGCTCTGTCGTGCTCACTCACTGTCTCTCTTTGATCTGTGCGCTCTGTCGCGCTCTCGATCCGTCCGATCCCGCTCCTCCCGCTCTGACCCCGAACGAGCCGAGCGGAAGCTCGTTCGTCGCGCTCCCGCTCCATCTTCTTTCCATCGTTCAGTCGTGAGTGCAACACTGAGCTAGGGAGCAAAAGAGCGGGAGAGCTGTTTAGTTATAGGAGCGGGATCGAGCGGCTCTGTTCGGTCATTCATTACAGAAGGCGCTTCAGTTAGTTTGGTAGTTCGCTCTCTCTCTCTCTACTCAAGTCTAGAGTTTTGTTCAGCACCTTGGTGCAGACAGAACGGTGCCACATATCGTGTGTGCTAAACAATGACTGACAAAGCCCCATCGGATGATCCGTTTTAATCTCGGATATACAGACAAAGAGATGTGAAATACAGCATGGAGTAAAGTACGAAATATATAACGGAAACTGAATATTTTGCATGAAGGCTAAGTATCACTCGTAGTATTGTGGAAGCTGCGTGGTCGGTGTTATTAACTATTTTAGTACTTAAAAGCTGAATAGAGCTGAATATATACATTTTCATATAATTTTTATACAATTAGGTAATACACTATGATAGTAGAGGTGCTCTAAATAATGAACTGATTTTATTTCAAAAGTTACGATATAAATGATGGCACTATTGACTGAGAACCCAATTTACCAAAAATAGTTACACACAAAATTTGCCATTATTACACTGAAAATTTTAAATGCAACCTATTTAAAACTAACACTCGAGAGACTCAGTACCCTTTTGTTGTTGATATTGGGCTTTTGAGAACCCATCGGTTCTTACAATCGTTTCTTTGTCGCACCGCTAGAGCATGGAACTGTCTTCCGGCGAATAACGCCCTAGCCATCATTGCCATCCAACCTATCTTCGCTGCACTCGCCGCAGAGAAACTGAGCACCCTTTTGTTGTTGACATTGGGCTTTTGGACAAAGAAACGAATTTGAAAACCGATGGGTTCTCAAATTCGTGTGAACACTAGAGTGTGGAACTGCCTTCCGCACAGTGTGTTTCCCGAATCCTTTAACCTGGGTGTCTTCAAACGTCGTATCAACGGGCTAGACAGCCTAGCAACAGTCCGCAAATCTGCTGGCATAGCGCCTCACTGAGCGTGGTTTCGCGACGAGAGGGGTTTTTGCCTCTGTCGACTGTACCATTGGTCTCTCGACACAGCCACCCATGTTGGTTTACATAAAAAAAAAACAAGAAGTTCGCAAATCTGCTGGCATGGCGCCTAACTGAGCGTTGTTGTTTCGCGAGGAGAGGCGATTTTGGCTCTGTCGACTGCACCATTGGTCTATCGGCACAGCCACCCATGTTGGTTTACATAAAAAAGTAAACATTATCCTTTCCTGTGCCTTTCTCTCGTTCATATGTATGTTTCATGTTATAGAGCAGGAACACATTCACTTAGGTACTGTAAAATTGTGCCCCGGAGCCCAAACTAAACCGTTTAGTTGTCGGATCGAAACCCGTGCATATAGTAGGTAAATTACTTTAGCTCGAAGGTTCGGAGTAAACAATCTCGAACATGACTGAAGTTAAGCTTGTTACAATTTAAGTACTCGCGGCAACTCGAATTTGCCTACTACTTCGATCATAGCCTACTACAAGTTTGGGTGCTGCATGGTGATCGAAGATTTCAATAGGATAGACTAGTCGAGTAGGTTAAATCGCAATATACATAATACCCGTATTATGTATATTGCGATTTAACCTACTTGGGGTGATTTTGTGAATAACTGCACTGCTTCATACACACACACATACAAGCAGATAGTTTAATTAAACCAATACCTTTATGCCGCGCGCGGCGCTCGGGGCGCGAAATCGGTCGGCGCGGTCGACAGTATTCGGCGGAACACGCGACAAGGTGCAAAGGCGAAATAAGCCCAAAACTGTTGTCGCTTTCACTCTTGCACAAAACACAAACTTAAGCTTTCTCGTTCGCTCTCCACACTAACGTTCGGAACCGACGACGCGCTCTCAACACGCTGTGAGACGCCTTGTGAAGCGGCTGTCTTGTGGAAGGATCTTATAAGATCCTTTAGTCGAGAACATACTTTTTTCGGGAATGATGTATGGGAAGGGCTGGTCTATAGATAGATGTCGATGACTTTAAAAAGTAATAACTCACCCCAGCCTATAGTTGTATACACTTTTAGTTTAATATTTTCAGCTGTGAAAGTCTCCACGACCAGCATGTAGAGGTACAGCCCTGAAACAACATAACACTAAGTAGCTCCATAATTTTTCATGTCAAACTAGCCTCTAAGGGTTAAGAGTTCACATTTGAGTTACCTGACTGCATAATAAGTTATATTAACCCTTTGACAACTTGATACTTCAAGTATCCTAATATGCATGTGTAATTTTTTTTTGACAATTATATTCCATTATAGTATGTTTAATATACTAACATAATTATGTTAATACACATTACGTATAACTATCAAAGTTTGACAAAGGATCTTTAAGTATAACTATCAAAGTTTGACAAAGGCTCTTTACATATAATTAATAAATATTTGTAGTCAAACTGTGTTTTCGATAGGCTGTAAGTGATGTTATTAGGTATGTGTCTAGTCACTAAAATACTTGTAAAAATATGTATTGAAAAAAAAATACCATACGAAGTTTCTTACCGGTTCTTCTACGTGGGTGTAATCGAACGGCATAGAAAAAAATGTAACAAGTTTGAGTGCAGACTAACTGCCATATGAATGATCAATACACAATACAATATAATACAAAGTAAACTTTTGATCTAAGTCTTTGACACAAAACAAATAATTTTTTTTATTTTTTAATGTAAGCATTTAGCGAATTTTTATAAACATGGTGTTTTTTATATATATTTTTAAATATAAATTGTGAAAAATATTAGTAATAAATGGTATATGTATATTGTGCAGCATTTATGTAATTAATTCATGTGTTATTCATTATATTAATTATTTATCATTTTTACTGTAAATTTTTATGTTATCGCATGAAATTTCTTCCCCGCTTCAAACTTATAGACTCCACAGTGCGTAACTACAAAATGTTATATAGAGACTAAAATAATGTATAAATAGTCCGCCATAAATTCCACCAAACATTTCCGAGAACCTTAAATAACAGGCTTTACATTTTTTCCAATGTCGATTTGTATAAAGAGAAGTTTGGCCCGTTTCAGAATAATTTAATTATTCAAAAATAATGAAGCCTGCGGCGAGGTCGGCAGCGGATATGATCCTAGGTAAACACTGCGAGCCTGATCCACTAACAAAGGCCTTAAATGTATACGTTTAACGAGAAAGGAAAATATAATGTTTGAGAAATCGGTGAAAACTCGTTAATTAACTTTATGGATTTATTTACCCTCGATCGTCCATTCGAGACCTTTTTCAACTTGTCGGAAATGAGCACAAAAAGCGGTCAAGTGCGACCTCTGTTTGCATTTAGAAAATTTGGTGGAAAAATATTTAAAGAGAAAATACAAACGAATATGTGTCTAATTAAAAACTGTTTTAGTCAGCTAGATTTCGAGCGTTAGATTTGAAAAATTATTTCAGAAAGTTCTCTATTATTCAGAAAAATCTTTCCTCATCATATCAATTAAAATAACAAAATACAATACATTTGCATGTTGACCATGTCTTGTCTAGTCTACCATTATATTAAACACTAAATTAAAGCCAGTTTTGTCTTATTAAAATTTTAAGTTATTTTGAACTTAAATTATTGTATTTATTTATTTCTTACTTGAATTCGTCATACATTTCTGAGAAAAACCAAAACAAAAAAGCAAAGTGGTAAAGTTTGACAATGGTAAATCTTACCCCCAAAGGCTTCGAGGAAAAAATTAACATAGGCAGGGTTAGGGTATATGGAAGTCGCACAAAAGTGTTACCAAAAGTCATACATACATATTATATTTTTTATAGAGTTATTAGATAGATTAATTAGATTATTAGAGTTATTTATTATTTATTAGCTATCTACCTACAGTAAGGTAGCAAGGCACAACATAATCTGATTGATTAAGCAGTGGAAATATTTAATTGGCTTCTATTGTACAACCTACATAATCACACCTATTGTAAAACTGCTGTTGATTTCCCAAATAAACGAAAATAAAAAATAAAATAAAATATAAATAGTCATAAAGTACATACTACGTAAATTCAATTTTGCACGTGTGTCATAATTGGTGAATTAATTTGTATGAGACAACGCCTAAATAGATGTTTTTCCTCGAAGCCCTAAGGTTATTAAAAAGGCCAAAAGGCACTCTAAGGTGTGCGGCTATATTCGCGTTGTTTACCTTCCACGAGCATCCAGAAGAAGTTAGTGAGATAGAAGTAATGGAGGCAGACGACGAGCACCATACACGACATCTGATCAGCCTGCGCAGACAGCTGGAAACATAACAAGCATTCATTACTACCTACTCGAGTGGCCTGGCACAGACCGTGAGTAGCACGAATGCCGATATTGACAACAGGGACTGAAAACCTTACCGGTACCGGTTAAATAAGTAAACTTCAAAACCTTTATTGATGTACCGCAATAACCTCCATATTTTTTTTTAAGACGGACACGGTTGGCTACATCCCCTACAACATCCGTGATGTCAGCCCATAACACCGGGTGAACTAGGTAGGTACCATGTTAGTGCTTCCCTTCATTTCATATCCTTACATTTTGATAACTTAATAATTTGGGATAATATATCGATATGGTAAAATTTCGGTACCAATACGTGGGCCGCATACGGGCATTGGGCCCGGTTTTGCGGTTGCCGGTCCAGCAACCGCATCAGTCATTAATGACAAATTTCTGACTTTCAGTACCTATTAAAAGTTAAAGCTGTTTTTCACAGAACATCTTCAAAACAAATGACCCTATAGTATTACAGCAATTTTCTCTCATTTTCATACTGATTATACCCACAAAGACGAGCCGACAAGAAACTTCGCAGGGTTTTTTAACGTCTTTGGTTACAATACGTTGTGACTAACTACACAACAGACACCGCTCCGCTTACAGTGTTAAACTACAGTTTGAGAGCTATAATAACTATAGTTTAATAAATAGGTTGAATAGTAGGACTGTTTTGACATACCGGTTATACTGGTATATCTTTAACATTTTTCAGTCCCTGAATTTGTTAATCGTGTTTACAGTTCACAGTGTCACAAAGTCAACAGGTGGCGCCTATAATTTTGGTCTATATAGGTAGACGAAATGTAAATTGTTTGTTATTGATGTTTGAATAATAAGTAAATTAAACTTAGCCTGCTGTAATTTCGAAAATTGGGAATGGAATAAGTATAGATAACCTGAGATAAATAAAAATGTGATCAGTGGTGTGGTCGGTCGACTGTCAATCGTGATCATAAGCACACCTGGGCGCGGTCAGTACTTGTATGAGTGACCGCTCGACTGTTGGAGGCTGACCGTGGTTCGGATTCCACGTAAAACTGTAGGTCCCTTTCTATCTTACTACTAATAGGGTTCAACCCGCGCGGTTTGACACCACCGCACTGAATTAAAAGTCGGTATACACGGCTATGGAAATAGTTCGTGTTTTCCGCCTCCAACGGTCGAGCGGTCACCCATCCAAGTACTGACCGCGCTCAGGGTTGCTTAACAACAGTCGACTGACCGTACCACTGAGCTACCGATGCTGACGAATTTCCTTATCCCTTAGTGGACTTTTACGACATGCGACGGGGAAAGATGCAGTGGGGCTATTCTTTACTTTTAGATTTAGATTTCTTCCAGTCGTCCTTTGGATGTTTCAGACGTGCGTACATTGAAAGCAAAGTAGTAGTTGTAGAAAAAAAAACATGGGTGGCACAGGAATTTTAAATATAAGGTCAATTGCTAAGGTCAATAGAGACCTTAAGAGACCATTGCGCCAACACAGACTTAACAAGTAAGTAAGTAACCGTTAAGTCCACTTATGCAAATCTTTAAGACACGATAAAAGTCAGTTGCGCCCAAAGACATTCCACAACTACCTAGACCGGACAACAACAACAATATCGTAATAATATAAATTGTTACCTACAAGTAGCTCATACTAGTGTGACACGCCATGACGTTGGATGCACGACGACGCATTGACGTTCGAGATGACAGTTTTTGTATGAAAGTGTACCCAATGCCCACTCTATAGCCTAATAAATATTTAAATATCTCACGCCAAATGTGAAATACTGCCATCCTTAAGATGACTTAAAGTTTAACTTTCTAACAGGCACATAAGAGAAATTTAATTGTTATGTGCCATGCAGAGCGAATGAATATCGTTAGCACTCTGTCAAAAAGGTTTTTTTTTATCTAGTAAAGCGACATTGTATGACATCTCCGTATTTTAACTTCTAAAGACAGAGAAGACACTGCGGTAGAGAAGTCTTATCGAGTTATCGATTTAAGCTGTCGTTAGTTAACGGGCCTTTAGAGATATTTAAGTCTGTGTTGGCGAAATCAGCTCTAAGTATATGAATACATTAATTAGGCTTCCACAATCTATGACGAAAGTTACCTGTAATACTAGGTTGAGTATCCATATGCAGGCGGAGAGGATATAGGTGCACATGAGGTTTGTGTGTATTGTGTTCCGCAAGCATCGCAGGTCTCTGCAACAAATACAACGACATTTCAGTATACAGAAAGAGGACTAACATTATGAATCGTCAGCCTCGTTAGCTCAGTGGTGTAGACAGTCAACTGTCGCTATTGAATGTTAAGCAACGCTGGGTGCGGTCAGTACTTGGATGGGTGACCGCTGACCGTTGGAGGCTGACCGAGGTTCGGATTCCTCGTAAAAATTGTAGGTCCCGTCCCTCCTAATCTTACTTGGTGGTAGGGTTTAACCCGCCCGGGTTGGTACCACCGCACTGAATGAAACGTCGGTCTAAACGGCTATGTAAATAGTTTGTGTTTTCCGACCAGTTCAGTGTAGCCGGCACGATCAAAGGGGGAAGCGCTGACATTGCACCTAGTTCATCCGGTGTTATGGGCTGACATCACGGACGTTGTAGGTGATGTAGCCAACCGTGTCAGTTTCCATAAAAAAAAAAAAAAAATGAAACATTCAGGCGAATAAAAGTGTAACCAATATAGATTACAATTTATAATGGTAATTTTGGATATTTTGATTTTGCGCTCAGTAAAAAATGATATTTTATACCATGTCAATATTAAAAAAAAAATGCAGTTTAAGTTTATACTAAAACAACGAGTGTAAGATTAAAATATATAAATACAATTGATATATCAAAGGTGAAAATTAATTTTAATTCATCTTCTTTATAATAAATAGTTTCGAATAGTTATTTTAGAATAGTGAAATTATTCCTTAACTAAAATTTCAATTTGAATTTGAATTTACAAAATAATCTTCTAACTTCGTAAACACAATATTGGTTGGGAATAAATTACAAAATCATACGAAAATGTATTTGACTTATAGCATTTCACTGCTGATTCCCTACGGTAGAACCGCCTTTTTAATTTAGTTCATGAAAAATTGGCTGAAGGCATATTCGGCTCCTTATTGCATTATTCGTCATCAAAGATTCAACGCACCGTGTAGCTCTGAGTAATCCGTCCCCAGGGAGAAATATTACAATATGGAAATAAAAGATTTTTAGCGTAAGATTGAGCGTTATTAGACTCGTTATGTATTCAAGGGCTGAAAAAGTAATTTCCTTAAATAGCGTAATCTGTGGTGGCACGCCATTCTCCTATCAAGATATCGGGCGAGACAAACAATTAAAAAGTAAAGAGTAACCATCAATTGGTCGAGCAGATGAAATCAAATGGTGTGCACAAAACACCGACCACTGACACTGGGGAAGCAACAAAGCGTCTTTGCTATATTGAAACGGACTGCGAGTCTGCGACGGACGACGACGCCAAAAATCTAGTGTGTGCAGAAGCGGTTAGAGTCGGGATGAGACCGTACCGAGCGACAGCCAATCGAACACGGCGTTCTGGGATGGCGCGAGTTGGTTGCCATGCAAGATTTTTGTACGCTTTCAGCGGAGGCACGCTTATGTGTGGTCCCAAGGTTCAGTGGTCGTTGGTACAAAAACGAAATTACAAAATATATGTATGTCTCTATCACTCTAAACTCGAGTGTCATTATGAAAGACTATGTGCAATTATGGATTGATGGCGGTTCTCAAACTTTTTTGGCGACGGAACCCTTTTGAACCACTATATATTTTACGGAGCCCTAAAATAAAGAAAACCTGGTTTTATTTTCATGCTTTATGTGACAAGACTTGATGTGTAACGTTCTTTAGGGTGATATTATTTCTGCGGAGCCCTCGTAGAGGCCTTGCGGAGCCCCAGGGCTCCGTGCAGCACACTGAGTATGGCTGGATTAGGCTGTGACCGATTCGGTCCCGGAATGACAACAAATTTTAAATCCTACAATAACTTCCGACCCTACTAATTAGTCCCTAACCTGTCATTCGGCGTGTATGCATCTACTGCTGGACATACGTCTCTCCAATTTTCCTCCAGTCCTCCCGACCTTCAGCGGCACGGAACCACTGCTTTCCGACGATTTACTGGAAGTCCATGGTGCCTCATCCGGTGTAAATTATGTGAATTATATTTATTTATTTATTAAAACAACTAAACTACTACTACTAACTAACTACTTACTATATTGTAAATTATTTATCGATTAGGCTCCGACCGATAGCTCTTGGTAAAGTAGCTCCCTTAGTAGACCTCACCTAATCTCTAATGTCTATGAAAGTATGAATGTATGGTGTATTTTATAAGAAGCAAATTTTGTATGAAACCCATGGCAGGTCTATACTTTAGAGTTCTCAAGAGTTGAGCTGAGCCGTTGTAGGAGGGGAATGACTGGTTATTCCTGGTGGTTTTATTGCTCGGCTTATCGAGTCCTATTGTTGTACTTTGATTAAATTATTTCTTTACCTGCTTAACGGAAGCAATTAATAGTGTAGATGGACAGGTATCATTTACGATGTTATGTACATCGATATCTATTTATTATATAATAGATATCGATGGTTATGTAAATATCTATTCACTTTGAAGCTAAATGAGTTTATTCTGATGACCTAAAAAAGGTAGCCGGGAGTGGATGGATGAGAAGAGCGGAAGACCGCGTGTGGTGGCGTGCCTTGGGAGAGGCCTATGTTCAGCAGTGGATCGATACAGGCTGATGATGATGATGATGACTGAGTGAAAGTCGGTATAAACGGCTACAGAAATGACCCGTGTTTTTCGGGCTGTTTTGTGTATTGAAAGCGACGATAAGCGCTAACATGGCACCTAGCTCGAACAGGCTGATAACGCAATTAAATTGATTATATTTAGAAAACTCATACTCCAACGAACGTTTGTGCCTATGAGAAACCCGGTATAACGTCTATAGGCTACCCGTCTAGCCTGGCCAGCTAGGTCCTAGAATGTGCCCTGAATGCTGGCCAGTCATCGAGTGTGATATATGGCGACATGTGAGAAGGGTCAGATATTGTGTACACATTTGACACAGCACATTAAATCTCTTGTGCTGGCGTTTGTTCTGTTAAAGGCCTACGTTGACCCTTGATCATTATTGTGTAGCTTGGCAGCTGAGTGATGTGTAGGTACCTACACATAAATTTTTTTTATGTATCAGTATTGATATTGTAATTTATTATGGTAATGTAATGCATTTTTCTGCGAAGCAAAGGGAAACGTGATGCATATTGCAATTTTCTCTAATAAAAATTCAAAAAATTCATGCTAGCATAATATACCTAACTCTCGACCTAACTCCACTTTATGTATGTCTATATTTTTAAATAATTTAATAACAGACGTTATGTGATATGTCAGATGTTATAAGAGAAAAAAAAATACAAACTAAATTCTTATAAGTATTAAATCAAAATAATGGCGTTTCTGCGCTGGATGGCTAAAGAAACAATCCACAGTGACGCGGGCGGAGCTGCGGGCAGTACAACAAAGGTAATCCGTTCGCTATCCGTTTATCCGTTAGCTATGCGTTCGCTCTCCGTTCGTATGAGTTCGGTAAGCGTTCGCTCTCCGTTCGCTATGCGTTCGCTCCCCGTTCGTTATGCGTTCGCTAAGCGTTCGCTCCCCGTTCGATAGCCGTTCGCTATAGTTCGCTACTTGTTCGCTAACCACTCGCTATCGGTTCGCTTAGCCCTTCGCTATCTCTACGGCATGAACCATCCACCCAGATCGGGCGAGCTCCCACGCCTTGTTTACTACAAAACCAGATGACGTCACTTCTAAATACTTTAGAGCTCCGAATCCTTTGTCAGTTGTGAGGTATTGTAGATTGTTGACTTTTAATATCCTGACAAGTCTCGAAAGTATTAAAATGTCGATAGATATTACGTTGAGTTTCGTATGAAGATCACGATGTGGTTGATACATTTGCTTAGTCCGCCATTGCCGCCGTAGAAAGAGTGGAATAGTTTTATTTTAACCCACCACACATCATATTTCATATATATAACGTTTCATATATATAACGGATTTTGAAAAATTATATATTATTCCATGCGGTTGGGGTATATTCCGTATACCTTAAAAATTAACACCAGGGTTGCTGAGGTAAAGTAGATTATCAGGTATGATAGATAATGGAACAATTTGTTAATTTTGCATTTTGTAGCTGAAAATCTGTAACGACTAAGGCGCGCGATGTCGTCGATTCTATGTTCGCTTAAAGTCGAGAAATACTCACTAAATTCACATGGGGCTTCACTGACGATTTCTGGCACATCTGAGGATGGTTATATATATGACTTGTCTCATCGCCTCAGTCTACTAAAACATCTGCCTACGTTCCGCAGCAAGGTGACAGCACCATAGGCTTGCTCTATACTTTAGTTATTTTTACTCTTACTTATTTTTACTAACAACGCCCATGGACATTCGGTCGCATGCGGGGTTGCCAATGTCATGCCGGCCTGGCATTCACGGCCCTCTTGAAGGACTCAAGACTGTACTTGGGGGGAAATATATGGGCATGGAGAGCGTTCTTACTAGGTACTGGTTACCTGTTATGTGGAGGAAAGATCTGTAATCTGAAAATATAAAAAAAATTTCATGAAATTGCATTTATGATATTTTATATAGCACTGTACGACTTCCTTGTGAATTATTGCGAGAAGAGAAAGGTCCTTCTACGGTGTGTGCGTGCGTGTATTTCTAGTTATTGTTATTAGTTTTAATTTTTTATATTTAACTTTTTTTTTGTTATAATTACATATTGTTCTATTTTTTTTTAATGTATCTTACTGCCCTAACCACGAAGTGTACAAACGCTTAGGAACTATGTCTGTAAATTATAGTAATTTTTGTAATTTAACATGTTGTGACATATTTCCAACGAATTAAAAATTATCGGGAAGTGGCATACAACGCACCGAATTGAGGCGCGCTATTTGTGAGCATTCAGCACACTCTCGAATCGTTGTCTCCCTTACGCTATCGACGTTCACAGAGCGGAAACGTAACGTGTGTATGAGGCGCTCGCGCACTTACGCTGTTTTAAATATTGGCAATACAGAAGAACTCCAATCGCACCTTTCTACCGGTAAATGTATGACGAGGGCCTGTCCAGAAAGTAGAATGTCGTTGCATATTTATGTTGTTTGTGCCAAAATAAATAAATATCTGGTCCAGATGTGTTTACAGTCTGTGGTCCATATGTCTGCGACTACCGCGCCGCTATCATGAGAGCCGTGTATTTTTTGCGGAATTAATCCGAATTAATTCCAGAGACGTCCTGGGGGAATTATCTGCGGCTGAAACGGCCTCTGGCGAAGATTATCTCATCTCATAAAGCCATATCTATTTTGCAGGGTTTTGATGAGACGCTTGTAAGAAAGGTCGTATTCGTTTATCTTTAGGTCTGTCTTATCTACTTATGCCAATACTGTTTTAAGTTCGGAACAAAAGAAAAAAGAAAATAAATTGGTTTATCTTTTGTAAGTAAAGAGCGACATTTACACCTACGTTCGAGTAGGTCTCTAACGATGCCCATGGATATTCTGTGATGCACGGGGATAGCGGATGCCATGCGGGCCTAACAGTAGCCTTTTCAGGTCCCTTTTGAATAACCCCAAGTTGTACATGTGGGAAATAGGTGGTCATAGGGAGTACGTTCCACTTTCTTTTTGCTTCTAATAGCTTTTCCCACGTTTTAATTCCGTTTCTTTCGTGCCGCAAGCGGCATTTACCGGACTTGAGTCGAATCTACGGCCGAATGGAACGGAGGGGCACTCTGGTGGCGGATATTGCGATAACCACCGATCTGACAGTTGGCAAATTGGCCGCATTCGTCGCGAAACACTTTTATTCATGCTGGTAAATGCGATTATGAGCGGACCGCCGCAGGTTGCCGCAGAAATGTAGCTTTGTGAAAATGCTGTACAAAATAATATGTTATGCAATCGGACATAGTTGGTTACATAATCTTGAACTCGTTTATTTATGAAACCTTAAGAGGAGAGGGTTCCGTACCATTTCGTTTTGTGTCTGTTTTTAGAATATAAAGTTAACTTTTTCTGTTGCACAATAACTTTAATTTTTTAATAGTTTAAAATGGTAGTATTTCTACTCATTTTTAAACGCAACTTACATTATTCACCCATCTCTGTGAGTGAATGTATAAAAACGTTCTTTGAGACAAAAAAATATTCTATAACTGAAGTAATACTATTACGTCGAATCGTAGACGGAAAAATCGAAGCGTCGAATAGACAAAAACGCGGGCTGAGATCGCTCATTTTTATTCTACTTCTTCTTCTAATTTTTTTATTCCTGGCTTCTTCTATTAATTTTTTATCCGTTTTATCTACGGTTCATTTTTACCAAAGTCAAGTCTTGAAATATCCACGGCAATAAAAAATAACGACTTCGCACATAGTAAAAATAAATCATTTTGGCTAATTAAATAATGAATAATTTGCACTCAGATGAAGGAGAAATTATTAAAAGGAAAAATATAAACAATTACCACCTTTTATAAACACTCTTATTCATCACAAGAAACAGGTCAGAAAGAACCAGAAATAACCAACCATAGACAGTTTCCTAAAGTATTATCTGTAGGTATACATTAAACTATGAATCTTTCAAGAACTTCTTAGTAACGTTCTCATCAGAAAGTTGTAAGATTGGCGATATATCGTACAGTTTTATATCTTCTATATATTCAGAGTAATATCGGTAATATATCAAATCACGATGACATTTAAATAAACGTTCCACAATTCGAAGAGAAGCTTTGCACCACAGAACATAAATGTAACAGTAAGTAACTACACGAAAACGCTCCAAAAATTTAACCTGTCTAATATTATAAACTTATGCGTGCGAGTAGAGTTCTGAAGGTTTGAATGTAACAAATATAATTAATTGCCAAATTAATTGATTCTGCCCAACGAGCTAGATCTCTGGTACTGTTCATAAAGATATTTGATTGTAACAAACTGTGCAACAGTTTGTTCCTCTTAAGATCTTTATACATCACTTTATACGGTACTGTATTTATCTGCTATACGATTACGTTAAACAGGGCGTTGTAACGGCCAGTTCATTAATTTCGCCAGCGCAATCTTCATGTTTTCCGAGACGAATAATTAAATAAAGTTTTTCTCTAAAATGTCTAGTTTTGAAGATATGAATTTTTGAAATTTATTTTTTCGTCAAGTGTAATTTGACGCGCGTGGGCTGAGGGTGCTCGCACTGGAAGGGTCGGGGTAGAAAAACTCACGCCGCGCCGCCTCCTCGTATCTCCTCGCTCAGCGCACTCGTCTTTGCTCGCTCACTCACGCCGCACCTTTCGTTCCCACGTTCGTGCGGAACATTAGATCCTTTTAATACTAAATTAATAAATTAGTTTGTATGAAAACTGTAACTTTTTATTTAAAGGGAATTCAGAAAAATTTTGTTTGACTTTTTTGTTACTATTGATCCTAATAATCATTTCCTAAATTTAATGTAGTGGCCGTTACTGTATAATATGCTAGGTGACATGTCCGAAGGAATACTCTGACATGTCACCTAGCTCTCCAAGGTGCTATGGATTGACATCACGGATGTAATAGGCGATATAGGGAACCGTATCAGTTAAAAAAAAATATCTACATATACTTGGTTACTGTTTTGTTACCGTACTGTGGTTTTATCATTTTATACGTGTTAGAAGAAATCCAAGCGCTTATTGGAGCGGGGGTGTGTTGTGACAGCCGTCACGCTTCACGACTGCCGCCGTTGACAACTTGTCAACGCAGGCATTTGACGCCCGTCATCGCTTAGCGAGGGACGTTTTTAGCGGTTTTTACATAGAGAAATATTACCTCTGCAATGACGTTTAGATATTATATAAATTGAGGTATTTCATTTGGAAAGGGCTCATTGTGGTTTTTTTGTTTTTGGAATAAACTGGTTGGTTACACCACCTAATATGCATCAACGATGTAAGCCCATAACACTTTGGTGAACTAGGTGCCACGTCAGTGCTTTCTTCTTGCATTGCATTTGTATTGCACGAACTATTTGCATAGCCGCTTCGACCGACCATTCATTCAGTGCGGTGGTACCAATCCTAATTTTGTAAATACAAACTAATTTTGAATACCTTTGTAAATTATTATATGAATAGAATAGGAACTCTTAATTGCACACAATTGAAAGAAGAACAGTACACGAAAAGAAAACAGAAATACAGAAGTGGGCAAAGGCGGACTTATCTCTGTCAGTGATTTCTTTGCAGTAATTTTTTTGAGTGATGTAATGAGGAATAAAATTATAGAGAAATAATTTTTTTTTTATTAAACCTGACACAGTTGGCCGAACAGTTGGCTACATCACCTACAACATTCGTGATGTCAGCCCCATAACACCGGGTGAACTTGGTGCCGTGTCAGTGCTTCCCTTCATTTCATGTCGGCTACACTGAACTGGGCGGAAACCACGAACTATCGACCGACGTTTCGTTCAGTTCGGTGCTACCAACCCGGCTGGGATAAACCCTACCACCAAGTAAGGTAAGAAGGGAAGGGACCTACAGTTTAACGTAGAATCCGAACCACGGTCAGCCTCTAACGGTCGAGCGGTCACTCATCAAGTACTGACCGCGCCCAGGGTTGCTTAATAACAGTCGACCGACCGCACCACTGAGCTACCGAGGCTGACAAAGTATGCGTAGTGCACGTGAAAGGGGCGAAGTCTATAACAATATCGTTTTAGGATATTTATTTCTTAGGATTTCTGTATTTAATCTCAGTATAACACTCGTATTTTTACTTACAGCCCCTTCTTTCAGCCCTCTTTGAGAGTCTGGATTATTTGTGTTGATTTTTTTTTTCAGTATCTGTAAGAGATTGGACGTTCCTACAAAAATATCTCAGTTCATTTCTTTTCAAAACATATTTATTTATTGAAATAACATTTATTTACTTGTATATCGTGACAAGTACCCCTGCCAGTAGGTATATAAAATGGATTGATTCTATAGAAGGACTTACCAATATATATCACACCTACTCCCCATTCAATGTACAAAAATGGATGCTTCAATCTACTGAATTGAAGCGTTTTTCGTCGCATCTAACGCGAACAAGTGACAAAATCGCACGTTGCTTTTACAAGATTCGTTTTCATAATATTGTTTGCGAGTATCGTATTTTTTTACCCTTACGCAAGGGTGTTATAATTTTTTTTGTTTTTTTTTTTATGGAAACTGACACGGTTGGCTACATCACCTACAACATCCGTGATGTCAGCCCATAACTAGGGTGAACTTGGTGCCACGTCAGTGCTTCCCTTCGGTCGTGCCGGCCACACTGAACTGGACGGAAAATACAAACTATTTACGAGTTCATAGCCGTTTCGGCCGACCTTTCATTCAATGCCGTGGTTCCAACCCGGGCGGGTTAAACCCTACCACCTAGTAATATAAGAAGGGAGTTGTATCCCTTCGTCGCCTTTTACGAAATACACGGGGAGAGATGCAGTGGGGCTATTCTTTTAAAGTACCGGCCCCACACGGTACAAATTTGATTTGATTGTTTTTATAATTCACCTCCGTCTGTCTGTGTGTCTGTCTGAGTGTATGCCTGTGTGTCTGTCTGTGCGTCTATCTGTGGCAACTAATTTATGTACTTGTAAACTAACCTAACCTAACCTAACTTCGCAAGTTCAAATTATGACTCATAAAAAACTTGAAATAAAAGTTAAATATATTATATTTTAAAGTATACAAATATAAAAAAAGCCGGCCAAGTGCGAGTCGAACTCGCGCACAGAGGGTTCCGTATCGAGGCGCTTACCATGGCGTATCGCGCCATGGTCAGCGCCACTCACGCCATCTATGGCAAGTTTTATGAAATGCTTCATATTAGTTGAAATTCATGATTAGTTAAAATGCTCATACTCTTTTCAGTGGATGGCGCGCATACACTTTTTAGTTTCTTATATGGGGACCCCCGTGAATTTTTTACTTTTTATTATTTGTTGTTATATCGGCCATAATAACACATATTCTGTGAAAACTTCAACGGACTACCTATTACGGTTCAAGAGATACAGCCCTCGGACATACCGACAGACAGACAGACAGACGGCGTAGGCCTAGTAGTAGGGTCCTGTACGACGGATACGGAACCCTAAAAACCACCGACACATCAACAACCCTTAAAAGTAAAAAAATAATTTCCGCTTAGTTAATGGAAAGTGTATCGCTAAGTATATTAAAAAAAATTTATTCGTTCGGACAATCTTTAAGTTCCAATAGTACGTATCTAAATACATACCTACTTAATTGATTTAACCTTTATTCGGTGACTGGCATTGCTAAAGTGCGTCGCGTCGCTAGTTCAGAAATACGATAGGTGAATCAGCATTAAAGGGAGGGCAATTTCTTCTGTACTGTTTATAAAAGACAAAAAGACAACTGTAGTCTGTATGTCTGTCTATTATAGGCTAAATTTATCATCAACATATTTCTCCAAGGCTATACAGGGTGTTGTAACGGCCACTACATTAAATTTAGCAAATACATATAGTAATAATAACAATAGTAACAAAAAAGTCAAATAACTTTTTTCTGAATTCCCTTTATTTAATACAAAGTTACAGTTTTCATACAAACTAATTGATTTATTTAGTGTAGGTAATGATCCGAACGAAAGTGGGAATGAAAGGCGCGCGGTGAGTGAGCGAGGCTGCAGCAGGGACAAGTACGCAGAGAGAGGATATGCGTGCGGCGGGGCGCGAGTTTTTTGACCTCGACCGTTCCCGCGCCAGCACCCTCCCCCCGCGCGCGCCAAATTACACTTGACGAAAACATAAATTTCAAAAATGTATTTCTCGAAAACTAGACACTTTAGAGAAAAACTTCATTTACTTTTTTGTCTCGGAAAAACATGAGATTGCGCTGGCGAAATTAATGTACTCGCCGTTACAACACCCTGTATACGAGCAATGAACGAAAAACTCGCGCGTATAAATCAACGGGTTATAAAAGTTCGGTGGGTTAGAGATTTTCGAAAATGATGTATGAAGGGAGATGAGGTATTGAGGTTGTTCTATAAAAAGATATGATCATCCGCTGAAAATCAGCGCGCAGTCTAACTACATCTCAGCTGAGCGGTTTCCGTTTCATCGTCCTCGTGTGTAATTATCTAAATTACAATAATTGTGTTGTACGGTCAACTAATGGTGCATAAATACATATTTCTTTCTAATACTTTAAATCTGAAACATTCCTTTTTAGAGAGAGAACAACCAATGCGTGAGTGGGAAGAGTACGGGCGTATTTTTACGCCCTGAGCATTCGCTGTCCCTCTCTAAAAGTCGATGGAACTGTTTTAAATAAAATTACTATAGGTATTAGATAGCCTAATGTCACCGAGTTATGTACGATAATGTATAACTCCTAAGCACAGTTCACAAAACTTTGGCCAAGCCCGACAATGCAGCGGGCGGAGCCGTTGGCTAAAGCTGCTTCTATCGTTAGAACATAAAAAGGTCCCTCGAACGGTAGACTAGGATTAGTTCTCCGCGCACGCTGTGGGTAATGGATTTACCTAATTGTCGAGTCACCGGTATGGGTGACGGACGGGAGAGGAAGGTACGTGTCGTGGGTACAGTCGCAGCCAAAACTTGAAACACATACATACTGATGATAGATGATGGTAGTGCAATGGATCGACGTGTGATCGTGAACACACCCGAGCGCGGTCAGAACATGGATGGGTGACCGTTCGACCTTTGAGCTTGACCGTGGGGACAAAAAAAAACCGGCCATGTGCGAGTCGGACTCGCGCACCGAGGTTTCCGTACTTAATATTTTTTTTTGACAATGCGTCTGACTCGAATTTCAAGAAGTGCACCGCCAATATTACTTACTTGACAGATTCAGTTTTAATATATGTAAAACTTCATCTATCAGCGCAGATCGATAGCTTTTATGCCTCTGAATTTAGTTATAAAAACGTATTTAAGGCAACGTGACCAAATCAAGGCTTTGGAAAAAATATATTTTATTTGTTGAATATATTTCTAAATCCGTAGCTTTTTACTTTTTTTCCTATTCCAACCAGCGAAATCGGCGCCTTGAAAGAGGAGTACGGGTGAATACGGGTTGACAGGACCTTAAATGTAGGACAGAGGGACAGACGGATAGGCAGACGGCGGCGTAGGCTTAGTAATAGGCTTCCGTACGGATGCGGAAACCTAAAAACGATGGCGAACCATACTGAACTGAATATGCATATGCCTCAATTAAATATTATTAACTTTGTTGTGGCGAAATAAATATCTAAATCTGACCCGACCGGACTGTTACCACCGCACTAATAAAAGGTCGGCTCGACTATGTAAATAGTTAAGTGTTCTCCGTCCCAGATCAGTGCAGAAGGGTTCTCCAGTGGTGTTTCAACTTCGAGAGGCGACTGCACGATGCCGGGAATTTCTCAATTACACTCTGCTGTTAAATTACCCCATCTCTGCTGAGGACGCTTGAGCCGAGACTGTGGGCTATAATTGCTTTTTAGCTGATTTATCACTTATTGCTCCATTTAATTAATCAGCATTCTGATGTGCTTTGCATGAGATAAGTACCTTTGTGATAGAATATCCTTCAACATCATCAGACGTTCAATGTCAAACTCCTAGGCAATCTGAATACCCTAGGTTACTCTACAATACATCATGAGGGATATTATATATGTATATACTTACCTACACACCTACTTCATTCATATATTTAGTTAAATTTAATTTAATTTTAAATATTTATTTGTTGGCATATCCGCCATAATAACCTGGGCGACCGAGCTTCTCTCGGCGTCTACATCTATCTAGATAAACTTGAAAATAAATACAAAATTTCATCCAAATCGTTAGAACCGTTTCCGAGAAACCAACACGGTGTTGCAACCCCAACCGTAAAACCCGAAAGGGGGTGATTATGTACGTGAAATAGAACAACTTTTGTTCTACGACTTTTTAATTAGAAGAAAAAAAAATTTTTTTCTCCATACAATTTGAGAATAGGTAAATATTAAAAATTTGTAAGGAAAAAATATTTTTTGTTTGTTTCAATTTTTTTTTTTCGCCACAGAAGTTGTTTATTTTCACATATAGAAACCCCCTTGATGAAGAATGACAGTTAAAAATATTACGGGGGCAACTGCAACACCGTGTATATACAAGTTTACCCCACTTAAAATAATAGAATATTCTGTCGGACGGACAGACAGACGGCTTAGGCTTAGTAATAGGCATCTGTATGGATACGAAACCCTAAAAACAGAATGTGGGCAGCTCTCAGAAATTATACTCGTGTACATGAAATAGAAAATGTTATAATTCTGAAAGAGACAATTCACCCAATCAATAATCAATTTGTAATTAATGTTAATTCACTATTCACGATTTCGAGAGATATCTCGCAGTAGCACCGGCTGTGTAATTGGCCCAAATTGCTAGACTTCCACGAAAGAAATAAATAATCGGAATTCAAGTGCCTTTTCCACCTGAAGAAAAACGAAATTTGTTTTCGCATTTGCTTCAGGAAAAAAAATTTAAAGCTGTTTCTTCGAGGCTCCAAATTTAGTTAAAGCGCGAACAAAGAAAAAGACGGAATTTAATATTATTTTTGCGATTCTTTATTTTGAAAATGTTTTTCAATAACACTTTCAGAAAATATTTAAAATCAACTTTATTTCTAATTTATTGTAATTTCCGAATCGTATACCAATATAGCGAGAACTAAAGATATATTCTAGCTTGATAAAGTTAAAATATTCATGTTATTGAGAAATTCTATGATAAAATTTAACCAATTTATCGGTCGTAAGATAAACAAGAATTTTGAACTTTTAACCTCTGTGTTTACTTTCCTCATTTTCAAACTTATTTGTAGGTATCGTCTTCAAGGATAAAACAACAATATTTTTACTAGAGGAATATGTAAGTCTAAAGTAAATAAAAATAGACGTTTTAAGCCTCACTGTAGACTAGACACCGTAAAATCTGTTCGTATGATTAGTTTGGAAATTTTAAACATGACATATCTACATATATTACATTGTTTTGAAATAAAGGAACTTGTTGTTGACTTGGTATATTGAAAAGTATCATAATTGACGATGCCAATTCACACCAGATGAAGGTACCTAATATTAAATTCATATTAATTCACCTTTATTCTGTAAGTAAATAATAATGTTCTTGTGAGCGATAGGTAGCATAGGTTAATGATTTATAAGTATATAGGTAGGTACTGACAAAACATTGTGACTTGCGAAGTTTTGTTTGTCAGTTCTTCTTCGCATGTAAATAGAAGTGGCGGAATTTTCCATGTATCCAAGGGTAGTTTACCTGCCTGTGGATGAAATTATACAATAAATAAATAAACACTAGCAATAACGCCGCAATTGTTACCTATCTTTTTTTCATGGACTTATTTTTTTTAATTTCAAGATAACTGAAAAACATAGCTACAGGGACATTTTTTTATGGTGACCTAGGTGCCATGTCAGTGCTTCCCTTCATTTAATGTCGGCTACTATGAACACTTATATTATCACACATACATACCACACGCTATATTCCGATAATCGGGGTAATCTTACGTTCATTTTTTAATATTTGTGACGAATACTATCTGTTCTATGTAATAATATGTAACATTACACTATGTTGTCATGTCTGTTTATTTCTTCGATCATAAAAAATAGAACTATTTTTTCCGTTTACGGTTTATTTATAGGTACGATATACAATATACATGCATGTTGCAATAATGACATTTCACCACTTTCGGTTACATACAACATAGCTGCGAGTTAACCCGACAAATGCTGCTAAGCCGTGCGCTACATATCCATGAATTTAGCAATATGTTCCATCAGCCTCGGTAGCTCAGTGGTGCGGTCGGTCGACTGTCGCTCGGATCATAAGCACACCTGGGCGCGGTCAGTGGATGACCGCTCGATCGTTGGAGGCTAACGAATTCCACGTAAAACTAAACGTAAGGAACCTAACCTCTTCTTAACTTACTAGGTGGTAGGGTAGGGTTTAGTTTAACCCACCCGGCAAGAACATTCCACCCGGGGTTGATCTCACCGCACTGAATGAAAGGTCGGTTGAAACAGCTATTTAAATAGTTCGTGTTTCCGTCCAGTTCAATGCAGCCGGTACGATCGAAGGAAACACTGACATGGCACCTGCCTAGCTCACCAAGTTGTTACGGACTGATATCACTGATGCAGTAGGTGATGTAGCCAACCGTGTCAGTTTCCATATAATCGCTTAAAATATTTAAATTTTAAATTCAAATACAACGACCCTATTATTATATAGGTATAACGTAATCATTACGTACCTATAATATGAAGTAGGCAATAATTTACCTTGTTAACAAAGTTTCGCCGAAATGAAGGCTTTACGGCTCTTCTTTAATCTTATTTGTAACGCCGGAAGTGTGCCAAGTATTTTCCTAAACTTTTCTGGCGACCGCAAATTTATGACCAAAAGTAAACACCAAAGCACTGACTACGTTCTCAGCGAAAATCTGGTTAGAACTTTTAAATTATATATTATTTTATTTTAAATAGTTGAAAAGAAAACCCATTTTAAATTTTCCGCCAATTAGTTACACTTAAAGCCAGTCAGTTTTATTCAAAACGATAATTAATTTCATAAAGTTGAGTTCGTAAACCTGGAAATCAAATTAAATAGGAGCTGAAGAATTAAAGGCATAATTAGCAATACTAGCTGACAAGACACCACCGCCCAGTTCAAGATCAAGTAAAATTGTTTGCGATAATCCCCACTGCTGATAAATTAAACGAGAGATCTACAATCTACAATTTTCGAGAGAGCGACAAAATGTTGAAGACATTTTGATTGGATAACTAATTGTTTCTTGTTTGCTTCTGGAGAGAGACACTGAATCTATCAATGGTTGAGCCGTTCTCGAGTTATAAACGAACAGACAGTCGGTAAACATTGCATTTTATAATAAAAGTGTGCAAAGTGTCATGCCATGCAGCTTGGCAGAATATTATTAAAAATGTATATTATGTTTTTGGTTTTCTTGGAATACAATCACTTCTTCTTATAAAAGGGAACGTCTGTATGTATGTATGTTTGAAGTAAACTCCGAAACCACTGAACAGATTTTGATGCGGTTTGCACCAATGGAAAGAGTAGTTCTTGAGGCTCACTATAGGCTAAATTCCATCACGCTAAATAGCCTTAGGGCAGAGCAGTATCAAAGAAAGTATAGTATGAACGGGAGAGAGAGAGAATATAAGAGAAGCGATCGTTTATTATAATATAATATTTGCGTTTAAATCTGATTTGCTAATAAACCGAGTCTACCGCGAAGCCGCGGGCAAAAGCTAGTAAAAAATAAATAAAAAATTTAATAATAACCTCGGTAATCGTTCACACTCCATCAAAATGTTTGCTTTACTTTTGCTTTAAATTTTAGCGGATTTTGGCTAGTAGGTACATGATAGATAATGCTACATTTAAAGCAATTGCCGAACTCGAACAAACGATGAGCCGAAGTAATGATACACTCGCGGCGGCGGCGCCACTTAGGGCGTTTTTCACAAAAGCCGGCGCATTCAGCGCTGAGTAATGTGTGTCGTTAGTACAAACTAATGACGCTAGAGGGCGCGTTAAGATAGCGCCGAGTTATAAGCGCGGGAAGATTTCAGAAGCTTCATACTGATTGCGGTGAGCTTTCAGGAATTGAGTTTTTAAGAGTTTAGTATTCGACAATTTGTGTTCTATATGATATAGATAGATAGATAGATAGAAATACTGCATTGCTCCAAAACATTTTACAGTAACAAACGGTAAGTAATTTACATGAGGGGCAAAGGCGGACTTATCCCTTACAGGGATTTTTTCCAGTCAACCATTGGATATTTGAGAGTCATATGTTATGAGATGGGAATGTAAAATATAATATAAGGAAAATAACTATGATAAACTAATACTAATACACTACATATAAGTACGTACTAGTTAATTAAATGTATAATTGCAAATTATAAATTAAATTAAATACATATTAATTACAGTTTATGTAATATATAATACCTAAATACATATATACATACATACTTTTTTTAGCTAATTGACTTCACACTGACGGTGATATCGAGACACATTTAAGTGTTCTTTTGAATAACGGAAGCGACTTGCAGTGTCGTATAAAGTGAGGTAGTAGATTCCACAGCCGAGCTGCGTGCACAGAAAATGAGTTTGTGTAAAATCCAGTTTTATGAGTGGTAATGGCTAAGATATTGTCATCACTTGAGCGAAGCGTGACACCGTGGGAAGATAAGTAATGAAAACGCGAAGATAAGTACTCGGGAGCAGAAGGGTTGTTGATACAAGAATAAAGGAGGCCAAGGATGCGTAATTTCTGAGGAGACGGAATGGGAGCCACTTGAGACGTCTGCGGTATTCTGAATCATGGTCGTACTTACGTAGACCGAAAATGAAGCGTATACACATGTTTTGCAGACGCTCAAGCTTGTCCAGGAGTTCCTCAGTAACGTCCAGGTAGCACACATCCGCATAATCAAGGATGGGAAGAAGCAGCGATTGTGCCAGAATTGACTTTGTGGAGGTCGGAAGAAGGGTCTGCAGCCGCAGCATAGACTTTTCGACTGACCTCATTGACCTGAGCCTGCCAAGATAGCGTATCATCCATAAGGATTCCCAGGTTTTTGACAACCCTAGTGTATGGTATCGCATGGCAGTATCGTTGTACATAATCTAAATTTTAATGTTTGTGAAGGAAACGAAGAAAGAAAAATTAAAGTGGTATCTTTTTTTTTATGGATACTGACACGGCTGGCTACATCACCTACAACATCCGTGATGTCAGCTCATAACACCGGGTGAACTTGGTGCCACGTCAGTGCTTCCCTTCGGTCGTGCCGGCTACACTGAACTGGACAGAAAACATAACTATTTAGCCGTTTCGACAGACCTTTCATTCAGTGCGGTGGTACCAACCTGGGCGGGTTAAGCCCTACCACCTAGTAATATAAGAAGGGAGTCATATCCCTTAGTCGCCTTAGGTATCACAGAGTATTGAAGTTTAGCTGCCTCCTCTAGGTATTACTAAAGATGCCTTGTTACTCGATTGTCGCACAAATAGTTGTAACCGCCTACTAGAGCGCGATTACTGGGAGGGTACAATGCAAAAAGTCATTGTTTTTTTTTATAAATATAACTACATGTAACATACATCCTATTTATAGAATACTTAAAATATAAACAGCATACACATACGTACACATGTATAGAACATACATAATGCATACAAATAATACATAAGTACTTACTAAGTACTACTATAGACACTAATCTAAAATGAATAAAAATAGGGAAAATTAGTTAAGGTGGAATTCCATCAATAACTTTTTAAAAGTTTGTATTGTATCGAATAATCACTAATGATCGATGATCGAATGATCGAGAATATGGCGCTACTTTAATCGATATTATCGATAACTGATGATTTTTTTAAATATTTTTTTAGGGTTTTTAACAATAATTCGTAATTCTTGAACTGTTTTTATGGAAACAGAAACTGTTGGCTACTTCACCTACAACATCCGTGATGTCAGCCCATAACATCGGGTGAACTAAGTGCCATATCAGTGCTTCCCACAGGTGCTTCCCTTCGTTTCATGTCTGAATTGGACGGAAAACACGAACTATTTACCTATATAGCCGTTTCGACCGACGACGTTTCATTCAGTGCAGTGGTATCAACCCGGGCGTGATAAACCCTACGTGTACGTAACCCTACGAGTACGGTAAGAAGGGAAGGGACCTACAGATTTACGTGCGGAATCCGAACCACGGTCAGCCCCCAACGGTCGAGCGGTCACCCATCCAAGTAATGACCGCGCTCAGCGTTGCTTAATAACAGTCGACCGACCGCACCACTTGAGCTACCGAGGCTGACATGTAGAAAAATATCGACACGTGTTAAAATCTCCTTACACGTCACATCGCTACCCATGACACGTCCAAAAATATTATTGCTTGACTGATGACGCACCTTCTTTTAGTCGATTTGTCATAAATAGGGCATATTGGGGCGGCTTGTGTCCAACCCCGGTAAACGCCCCGCGTCTCGCTTGCTCACACATTATTTTGATAAGTCAATTTCCGTCATGAATAATTACTCAGTGGTTCACATAAAAACACCGAAACAGTGCCATCTATTGACAAACTTAGTTAGCCCTTGGGTTGAAAAAAAAAAAAATATTACGTCTTATGTTGAGGGTTTTATTGTTAAAAATTTGGCATTATTGGCTCAACGAGCACATTTTGTAAAGAAAATAATAAACTTAAATAGGTATGCATTCAAGTTCTGATGATAAACGACTTGAATTATTGATCAAACCAAGATAAGTGTTCTATAAAGGTTCCCCTACTCACGACAAACAGGGAGGTAAAATATTTCACAGAGTTCGTCAGACAGAAATTAAGTACTCTTGAGTCTCGACTTCCCATACTTTTTTTAATTATTTATTTATCTTAGGCATTTAGAAAGATAATTTGACATGGAATAGAATATACTTTATTGCTTTCCAATAAAAATTTGTAAATAAAAAGATGGACGTATTACCTAAGGCAATCTCTGCCAGTCAATTTGACTTAATTATGAACACCAATAAGGGTAGCAAACAGAGTAGAAGGATGACACAAACTTAATACTAACAAAACAATAAAATACAGTAAAGAAGACACCGCCCCGGGCATAATATATATGTAGGTAAAATACTAGAATATTACATAAACATAGGATATAATTATCATACCAAATAAGAGTACATAGAAGCATACTTATACAGAAGTATTACTAGCTTTTGTCCACGGCTTCGCTCGCGTGAAATTCGTATTTAAAAAGAAGAAAGTAAGTAAGCCAGCTACCGCACCTTAATTTCGGCGCGCGGAACAATTCGGTTTGTATGAGAGCCACATCTTAGCGTAACCGGAACTGAATTTTATTTAGCCTATCCTGTGTCCCGTATAGTAAAACGGGCTTCTACTAAGTTTCATCGAATTCGGATGATCCGTTTAAGAGTTATGGAGGAACATACACACATACCTACATACATAAATACATACAGAAAAGATTTCTAAAAATCGTCAATTTAGTTTTGATATCATACATAGAGTCTACAAACGCAATATCTCATAAAACAAAGTAACTTACTCCATGACCATCCCTTACAGATTTATTATTAGTATTGATTGATGATTGATGATAACAATAGATACTTAATACATTCATTATTACTTATACTACTTCATATCTGTAAATAATAAAATAAATGACATGACACAAGTACTAACACTAAAGTAACTAATCGAAAGATCACATCAGAAGCACTTGATATAGCGTAAGCAAGTTGGTGGAAAATTGGGCGCAAAGTAAGAAATAGATTTGAGGTGATCGTTCGATTACATTAGTATGGGAATCCGATGCGCAAAGTATTCTCGTATGTAGACCGGGAGCACCTTCGATTCTAGGACATTAGTAAATGAGTTGTCAATTTACTATACGGTTTTCTTTCTTTTTTAGGGTTCCGTATCCATACGGAGGCCTATTACTAAGCCTACGCCGTCTGTCTGTCTGTCCGTCCGTCCTAGGGCTGTATAGTTTGAACTGTAATAGGTATCCGGTTGACATTTTCACAGCATATGTATTATTAATTATGTCGGATGCGCCAACAAATAATTAAAAAGCAAAAAGTAAAAAATTAGGGGTCCTTATGCAATAAACGTGATAAGAATCGATTAGTACATATTCACGCTACTGAATAGTAGATGGCGCCACAGGTATTTATATTTTTCATTATAGAAAGACAAAATTTATACAAGTATGGTTTTTTGACAGGTATATTGGAGTAAAATTAGCACTTGACCGATTTTTTCTTTTCACTATAATAGTAGGTAAGTATGTTGTCATTTCAACAGTGAAATATCAGACATATTCATAACCGTACATAGCGTTGCGCCTGTCTCCTAGCGGGCTAGGCATCGACAACGGTTCTCTACATGCTGCAGTCCTGCCTGACACATCTCAGACGCACCTCTTCATGAATTCACAATGATGTAAATAAAACGATAAACTTTCAACTGACCGTCCGTCCAGTATACATTCCCCAAATATTTTTTAATATGTCAAATATTATATATAAAAAATATATTATATTATCAATCATCTCGTTCTCCATATAAAAATAGACAACGTTCTTCCTCTCTTCCACTGCTTCTCAATGGGGTAGGTAGGCAAACGGTAGCCATAGCGAATCTTTCGGTATCACGGTCCTAATATTGCTCTGACGCCTGCAAAACATTTAGAGAACTAGCTTTACATGCATATGCATACGGGCGGCTGCATCCCGGCAATCGGTGAAAGCAGCGTAATCGGTGTTGTGCTATGCGAACTTGGGTAAATTACACCACAACACCGACCACGTTTAATAAAACATTGTAGGACACATATCGAGCAGCAAGTAAGACCTGAAGCAGTTTCTGCATGAATGCGGAAGGACCGTGCCAAGGTGAGAGGTGGCTAACCTGTCGCCCTTCATCATAGCGTCTTATCCTTACCCACTCAGTCACCTTTTACAATATCAACGGGAAGATATGTAGTGGGCATAGGCCCACTACTTAGGCGAGCCACGGAGCTAAGATTACGTAAAATTACGCTATTGGGTCCGTGTGGGTCCGGTTCTTCAAAAGCAGGAGCTAAGATTACGTAAAATTACGCTATTTGGGTCCGTGTGGGTCCGGTTCCTCGAAAGAATAGGCTTTTGCAGAACCGGACCCACACAGACCCAAATAGCGTAATGTGAAGAACCGGACCCACACGGACTCAAATAGCGTAATTTGAAGAACCGGACCCACACAGACTCAAATAGCGTAATTTTACGTAATCTTAGCTCCGTGGCTCCAGTGTGATGAGGGGAGAAAGCTAAAATTAAACACGCAATATCGACGAACCACTAACAAGGGTAGGGAGCAATCGTGTTGTAGTGGCTCAATATCGTAAACGGATCAAATAAGGGAGCCGGATATCCGACCTAAATACGATCCAATCATCGTCACACCGACTCGCGCCGATCGGCAACAGAGCGACAAACGGACCAATTCCATAACATTATTTCTCTATGACCAATTCCCTCTTGCTCATCTCCGATTACAAGGCGACGATAATTTTGGATGGCATTATATTCTTATGATCTCGTACAATATTTTATGGAATCTTGATATGGGTAACAGTGGCCTGCGTGCGCACTTGACAACGGCATTGGAAGGTATACCCACTTTTGCTTATCTGGATAATGCAGTCAGTCGATCGTAGCCAATCATGTTTAAAAAGCGTATTCTGTCTCACTTTCTGAAACCTTAAAATTACTCGCTATAAATGGATTAGAGTTCAATGTTAGTTTTTTCTCTGTATATTTTATTCGTGTATATATTGTATCATCAATACTAATAATAAATCTGTAAGGGATGGTCATGGAGTAAGTTACTTTGTTTTAGGAAATATTGAGTTTGTAGCCTCTATGTATGATACTAAAGCTAAATTGACGATTTTTAGAAATCTTTTCTGTATGTATGTATGTATGTATGTATGTATGTTCCTCCATAACTCTTAAAGCCATCATCCGAATTTGATGAAACTTAGTACAAGCCCATTTTACTATACGGGACACAGGATAGGCTTACTAAAATTCACTTCCGGCTACGCTAAGATGTGGCTCCCATACAAATCGAATTGTTCGAAGCGCCGAAATAAAGGGCGGCGCGGCGCGGCGGGGGTTAGTACTTAGTAGCGCGTCTCGCGGAGACTGGCAGCGCGGCGGAGGAGGCGCGGGGCGCGGGGTGCGGTCTGGCGGAGCGCGGTGTGTGTATGCATTGTCTCGGCAGAGTTTCTTATTTAATTTGATTCATAATATTATGTAGGTTAACTTCGTTAGGTATCTATTTGATTAATTTTATGTTCAAAAGTGTTGTTGCGAGTCGATGTTAGCTGAAGTTCCTATTTGATTTAAGTTAATTGATCGTATGTTTTGTTTATTATATTGTAGGTACGTAGTGTAGTATGCGCAGAATATTAGCAAAAAGATTCTTATTTTTACCCGACTACGGCGAAGCGAAAAGGAGAGTTATGTTTTTGACCGGTATGTATGTACATATGTATGTATGTATGTATGTTCATCTGTTCCCTCATAACTTCGAAACTACTTATCATAATTTGACAAATGAGGTATCGTTGGATGCGTCTTGACTGTCCGCTGGTCGTCAAGACGCATCCAACGTCTATAGGCTATAGGATATGGCGCCCTCTAGAGGACATAAAGTAATAATATAAAAAAAAAATTTTTTAATGATCCCGTGTTGGCTATCAAATGAAAGGGCTTAATTAGCACATTTCAAAAATTTATATATTGTTAGCTTTTGCTTAATAATTTCTAAAATCAGGCCTCACTCCAAACCTACGCAAAATAAATACTACTAATATCATAAACACGAAAGTTTCTAAATGAGTTGCGTTCAGGAAGACGATAGACCTACTCAAAGAAAGTAAGTAACTAAGGGCGAGGCCGAAGGCCGAGCTGCGTTCGGGAAGACTATAAACCTTCTCGAAGAAAGTAAGTAACAAAGGGCGAGGCCGAAGGCCGAGCTGCGTTCAGGAAGACGATAAATTCTCGAAGACAGTAAGTAACAAAGGGCGAGGCCGAAGGCCGAGCTGCGTTCAGGAAGAGGATAACCTTTTCGAAGAAAGTAAGTAACTATGGGCGAGGCCGAAGGCCGAGCTTCGTTCGGGATGAGGGTAAACTTTTCGAAGAAAGTAAGTAACAGAGGGCGAGGCCGAAGGCCGAGCTGCGTTCAGGAAAACTGAACCTTCTCGAAGACAGTAAGTAACTATGGGCGAGGCCGAAGGCCGAGCTGCGTTCAGGAAGAGGATAACCTTTTCTAAGAAAGTAAGTAACAGAGGGCGAGGCCGAAGGCCGAGCTGCGTTCAGGAAAACTGAACCTTCTCGAAGACAGTAAGTAACTATGGGCGAGGCCGAAGGCCGAGCTGCGTTCAGGAAGAGGATAACCTTTTCTAAGAAAGTAAGTAACAGAGGGCGAGGCCGAAGGCCGAGCTGCGTTCAGGAAGACGATAAACCTTTTCGAAGACAGTAACTAACTATGGGCGAGGCCGAAGGCCGAGCTTCGTTCAGGAAGATGATAAACCATCTTTAAGAAGTAAGTAACAAAGGGCGAGGCCGAAGGCCGAGCTGCGTTCAGGAAGAGGATAACCTTTTCGAAGAATGTAAGTAACAGAGGGCGAGTCCGAAGGCCGAGCTGCGTTCAGGAAGACCATTAATCTTCTCGAAGAAAGTAACTTCTTTGTTACTTACTTTCTTCGAAAAGGTTTATCCTCTTCCTGAACACATCTCGGCCTACGGCCTTGCCCATAGTTACTTACTGTCTTCGAGAATTTATCGTCTTCCTGAACGAAGCTCGGCCTTCGGCCTCGCCCTCTGTTACTTACTTTCTTCGAAAAGGTCATCCTCTTCCTGAACGCAGCTCGGCCTTTGGCCTCGCCCATAGTTACTTACTGTCTTCGAGAAGGTTTATCGTTTTCCTGAACGCAGCTCGGCCTTCGGCCTCGCCCTCTGTTACTTACTTTCTTCGAAAAGTTTACCCTCATGCTGAACGCAGCTCGGCCTTCGGCCTCGCCCATAGTTACTTACTGTCTTCGAAAAGGTTTATCGTCTTCCTGAACGCAGCTCGGCCTTCGGCCTCGCCCTCTGTTACTTACTTTCTTCGAAAAGGTTATCCTCTTTCTGAACGTAGCTCGGCCTTCGGCCTCGCCCATAGTTACTTACTGTCTTCGAGAAGGTTTATCGTTTTCCTGAACGCAGCTCGGCCGTCAGCCTCGCCCTCTTTACTTACTTTCTTCGAAAAGTTTACCCTCATCCTGAACGCAGCTCGGCCTTCGGCCTCGCCCATAGTTACTTACTTTCTTCGAAAAGGTTATCCTCTTCCTGAACGCAGCACGGCCTTCGGCCTCACCCTTTGTTACTTACTTTCTTAAAGATGGTTTATCCTCTTCCTGAACGCAGCTCGGCCTTCAGCCTCGCCCATAGTTACTTACTGTCTTCGAGAAGGTTTATCATCTTCCTGAACGCAACTCCGCCTTCGGCCTCAAAAAGTTGAGCACTTTCTTCGAGACGGTTTATCGTTTACCTGAATCCAGCTCGCCCTTAGTTACTTACTTTCTTCCTTTGAAATACGAATTTCGCGCGAGCGAAGCCGCGGTCAAAAGCTAGTGTATTTATATATTTTTGTCAGCTTCGGTAGCTCAGTGGTGCGCTCGGTCGACTGTTGTTAACCAGTTTGTTAACCAACCCGGGCGGGATAAACCCTACCACCTAGTAAGGTAAGAAGGGAAGGGACCTACAGTTGAACGTGGAATCCGAACCACGGTCAGCCTTCAACGGTCGAGCGGTCACCCATCGAAGTTCTGACCGCGCTCAGGGTTGCTTTACAACAGTCGACCGACCGCACCACTGAGCTACCGAGGCTGACCTTTACACCTATGTACGTACATGCCACCACATTACGCCTTTTTGAGCGGCTCGCGGTCAAAGGGTAAAAAAATCGCGAGTTTTACTCTCGCACGGAGGGTTCCGTGGATCCGCTAAACCATACCTGGTAAAAAACCATATCCGTCTATCTTTTGTCTTTCTGCAATGCAAACTACCTGTGGCGACATCTATTAGTAGCGTAAATATGTACAAATAGATTCTTAGCACGATTCTTGTATGGGGACCCCTTAATTTTTTACTTTTTGCTTTTTTATCATTTATTGGAATATCAGCCATAATCACAAATACTCTGTGAACATTTCAACCAGCTACCTATTACGATTTAAAAGATACAACAGTCCTCGGACGGACGGACGGACAGACATAGAGATAGGCGGCGCGACGTAGGCTTTGTAATAGGCTTCCGTATGGATACGGAAGCCTAAAAAAAGAAACTTTTTATAATCCTGCTTCCTTTACTTCTCACATCATTATTTTCAAAAAAGCTAAAGACATGTCTCTAAAGACTGAGCCACTTCGCCGTGAGCTCGGGCGCACGCGGGTTCGTGTCGACAAGCGATAAGTCTCGGGCGATACGGCCGCGCTTCCGTGTCGCCGGATAAACGCGATTGCTCGTCTAGAAAACGTATCGTTAGCCGATCGTTTATCCGGCCGGCCGGTTATGTAGGATAAAATATGTATGTTTTATCCGTTAGGTTTTTAAGTCCGGCTCCACACGTATTAGGTTAAAAAAGTCTCATAAAATGTAAATCTGAATGTAAAACATCTTTTTTTTTGAATTTTTTTATGGAAACTGACACGGTTGGCTACATCACCTACAACATCCGTGATGTCAGCCCATAACACCGGGTGAACTTGGTGCCACGTCAGCGCTTCCCTTCGGTCGTGCCGGCTACACTGAACTGCAGTTCTATTCTTGTAAATTCTGTCAGCGGAATCAGCGCTGTTGTGGCGCTGAGAGCCACTTACCAAAGTGGCTCTCAGCGCCACAACAGCGCTGATTCCGCTGTCAGAATTTACAAGAATAGACCTGCTGGACAGAAAACACAAATTATATACATAGCCGTTTCGACCGACAATTTATTCAGTGCGGTGGTACCAACCCGGGCGGGTTAAACCCTACCACCTAGTAATATAAGAAGGGAGTCATATCCCTTAGTCGCCTTTTACGACATACACGGGAGGAGATGCAGTGGGGCTATTCTTTTAAAGTACCGGCCCCACATCCACGGTACGATCACATCTAGGTACATCTATGACGATGTGAAAGACATGCAAGACAGCCAGATAAGTAGAACAGTAGAATAGAGTTACATAGCATCTACTTTCTTTACTAGACGGAGAGCTTCGTACCGAGGCTTTGGTGATGAGGTTATCGGTGTGGGATTGTATGAAGACTTTAATGTCATACATCTTCATTTACCTTAATATCAACATCATCATGAAATAAAGAAATAAAATTACGTATTGTTGCATGAAACAAATTATTTTCGGTTTCGATTATACGGATAATTGTTGTATTTTCGAATACGGATGTGCTCTGCACAAAATATAAGATGTAGGCTTTGAACATAATGCGCCTCGGGTATGGAAATAAAAGATAGAATGACGGAAGATACAATTTATTATTATGTAATTTCATTTACAAAATTCCTCCTATCGAATTATATTATGAATAGGTACTTATTCAATATTGAAATGTTATATAATTTCTTCGGATGGTTATTGACTTTACTCCTATACCGTATATTTTGTCAGCCTCGGTAGCTCGGTGGTGCGGTCGGTCGACTGTTATTTATTAAGCAACCCTGAGCGCGGTCAGTACTTGGATGGGTGACCACCGCTCGACGTTAAACTGTTGGTCCCTTCCCTTCTTCCCTTGGTGGTAGGGTTTATCCCGGCCGAGTTAGTACCACCGCACTGGACGAAACGTCGGTCGAAACGGCTATGTAAGTAGTTCGTGTTTTCCGTCCAGTTCAGTGTGGCCGACATGAAATGAAGGGAAGCACTGACTTGGCACCTAGCTCACCCGGTGTTATGGGCTGACATCACGGATGTTGTAGTTGAGTTAGCCAACCGTGTCAGTTACCATAAAAATACCATCAAGTTATCAATAGGGCAGTGGGCGGTGACAGGAAGTGATGAGTGAAGTTGGAAGTTTTTTTTTAAACAGAAGGTTGACAAACAAATCTGCTAAATAATTTGTGTACAAGTTGTGTACATATCAGAACACACACACATACATTATGTAATGTAATGTCGAAGAACATGGCGAACAAATATTTTTTTCCGTTTCCGACTGAACGATTCCAATCTTTTGTCATCGCACACGAGGCTGTCGCGCGAAAATTGACAAAGGAGTTTCTCGAGAATACGGGAATTGTCAAAAATATGATTACACAATATGCTACGCGCGAATATAACTCTTAACGATTTTCTATGTACACTTTATATGTACTGTGTGGGGCCGGTACTTAAAAAAATATCCCCACTGCATCTCTCCCCACGCATGTCGTAAAAGGCGACTAAGTGATAAGGACAAGATGCCGTGCTAAAGGGCGACAGGTTAGCCACCTCTCATGTTGGCATGACACTTCCACCGAGTGCCTTACTTGCTGCTTGATCGATTGAATCTTGTTCGAATACTTTGCGAAACGTGGTGGTCGGTGTTGTGCTGTAATTGACCAGAGTTCTTGCAGCACAACACCGATTACTCTGCTTACCCCGATTGTCGGGATTCAGCGTGTGTGATATGTATGTATGCATTAATAATTAAGTGTCAGTCAGTCAGTCAGCGTGTAAGCGTCCACTGCTGGATATACCCCTCTCCAATTTTCCTCCAGTCCTCCCGGCCTTCAGCGATACGGTACCACTGCTTTCCGCCGACGTACTTGATGTTGTCGTCCCACCTGGCGGGTGGTCTTCCCACACTCTGTTTTCCTGTCCACGGCCGCCAGTGTAGGACACGGTTACTCCAACGGTCATCGTCTCTTCGGCTAACGTGCCCAGTCCAATGCCACTTGAGCTTAGCCACCCGGTGTCCAATATCGACTACTTTGGTGCGTCGGCGGATTGCCTCGTTACGCACCATATCACGTAGCGATATTCCCGGCGATAAGTGTCGGCTTCACTGAACTGGCCGGAAAACGGTGCACTTACTTGAAGTAGAGGAAGACGAAGACGGCCAGGCCTAGCGCGGCCAGGCTGAGCGAGTAGCCGGCCAGGTAGAGCAGGCTCGTGACGTCGGCGGTGGCGGTCGCGGTGCTGTTGGGCGCCCCCGGGGTCAGGCACCTCGAGTAGTCTGTGTAGTTCTCCCACTCGCCGCCCTCCGCGCAGAACCTACTCGCGTTCTCTGCAACAAACGAAAAGTAATCATTTGTCAGCCTCGATAGCTCAGTGGTGCAGACAGTCGACTGTCGCTATTGATTGTTAAGCAACGCTGGTCGCGGTCAGTAGGGCTATTACGAGATTCGCTACGCCGGCTACGACGAGGTGTAGCGTGCGTAGAGAGCGTAAGCGTCTGCGCGGAAGCGAATGCGATAGATTTGCGAACTCGCTTCCGCGCAGCGGCTTACGTTCTCTACGCACGCTACACCTCGGCGTAGCCGGGGCGTAGCGAATCTCGGGATAGCCCTGCAGTACTTGGAAGGGTGACCGCTCGACCGTTGGAGACTGACCGTGGTTCGGATTCCACGTAAAACTGTAGGTTCCTTGCCTTCTTACCCTACTAGGCGGTAGGGTTCAACCCGCCCGGGTTGGTACCACCGCACTGAATGAAACGTCGGTTGAAACGGCTATGCACATAGTTTGTGTTTTCCGTCCAGTTCAGTGTAGCCGGCACGACCGAAGGGAAGCACTTACATGGCACCTAGCTCACCCGGTGTTATGGGCTGACATCACGGATGTTGTAGGTGATGGAGCCAACCGTATCAGGTTCCATAAAAAAAATCGTCATTCAAGCTACTCGAAGGGATAGAATTCCTGTTCATTTGTTAATAATCCGCCCCCCCCCCCCCCTCCCAAGTACAGTCTCGGGACATTCAAGAGGGGCGTGAATAGGTACCTGTCAGGCCGGCATGGCCTCCTGGCCTCCATTCACAACCTCCGCATACGACCGAATGTCCATGGGCGTCGTAAGACACCTTATGGATGGCTCGGCGCCACAATACTACGAAGAGTTGATCCTCCATTTACTTTTCAATTACTGTTCTTCAATATTTTCCGAGAAAACCACAACAAAAGCCTGAGCCAATTTTTAATGATACGCAGATTTAGTCCTGTGCACATTTTTCAACTCTACGAAGAGTTGATCCTCCATCTGTCCTTTTCAATTACTGTTATTCAATATTTTCCGAGAAAACCACAACAAAAGCCTGAGCCAATTTTTAATGATACGCAGATTTAGTCCTGTGCACATTTTTCAACTCTACGAAGAGTTGATCCTCCATCTGTCCTTTTCAATTACTGTTATTCAATATTTTCCGAGAAAACCACAACAAAAGCCTGAGCCAATTTTTAATGATACGCAGATTTAGTCCTGTGCACATTTTTCAACTTTACGAAGAGTTGATCCTCCATCTGTCCTTTTCAATTACTGTTATTCAATATTTTCCGGGAAAACACAACAAAAGCCTGAGCCAATTTTTAAGGATACGCAGAAGGAATTAAATTGGAATGGTACGAAGAGAAAATATTCTCGACAAACACTTGAGTTTGCTCTTTGCATGCGGGTGATATGACGTTTCGCTAAATTAGGGCGTCGTCGTCAGCTGCTCGTGTGCTCGTAGATATGTTTGAAAAACCTATTGTACAGAGTGATTGATGAAGTGGAGGGCTGTTCGGGGAACGTATTAAAGGGAGATATAACTGAATATTCTGGGCAGACATCTGACGTCTGAAATTCGGCGTACAATGTGGGCGGATACTTTCGAAACCTACTATATTACACCTGGAGATATAGGTTCATCCTCCATTCATGTGAGAGATCGGAAGGTCGAATTCGAAATTCGAATGTACGCTCTGTTACATAGTTTTTTCGAAGACTCTAGTTGAATACCTGGTGTTTAATGACGAACTGTTGGCATTTCAGTCATTGACTTGTTTTATTACTAAAATAGCTTTTGCCCGCGGCTTCGGTCGCGTGAAATTCGTATTAAAAAGAAGAAAGTAAGTAAGCCCGCTACCGTACCTTTATTTCGGCGCGCGGAACAATTTGGTTGTATGAGAGCCACATCTTAGCGTAACCGGAACTGAATTTTATATTCCTGTGTCACGTATAGTTAAATGTGCTTGTACTAAGTTTCATCGAATTTGGGTGATCGGTTTAAGAGTTATGGAGGAACATACATACATACATACAGAAAAGATTTCTAAAAATCGTCAATTTAGTTTTAGTATCATACATAGAGTCTACAAACGCAGTATCTCATAAAACAAATTAACCATGACCATTCCTTATACAGATTTAATATTAGTATTGATGATAAGGACAAGACCATACAATAGCAATACTTAGCGTCACGCCTGTTTCCCAGTGGAGTGGGCAGAGACAACGGATCTCCACGTGCCACTATCTTGACACACCTCTGCCGTCACTGCCACACAACTCGTTCCACTCTCACTAGAGTAATACGTACTCAAACAAGAACTCAACAATGTACAGTAGTAGTAGAAGCGTAGCAGACATGGAATGCATCCCTTTACTTTAGAGCTGCCTAAAGTGCGGACTAAGCTCTCCAGTATTTATTTTATCTTCCGCTCTGCGAAACTCTGGAATGCACTTTCTTCCGTTGTGTTTCCTTCAGTGTATGACTTAGGTATGATCTTTCAAGAGAAGCGTAAAAAGGCATCTGCCACGCCGGCACGGCATTCGCAGACCCCGTTCGAAACCGAATGTTTTTGGGCGTCGCGTCGTCGCCTCAACGATCCACGGTGACGGCGCCAAGGTATATCCATAAAAAATATCCTCACCAAAGTGGTGGTCAAACCATAGTTAGAACGCCTAAAATGGCGTTAAGGCATTAAGTTCATTTTGAGTAAAAATATTCATAGCATTTAAAAAATATTGATAAAAATACTGATAGTCTGAAATCCGTACAAAATAAGTTATTTTTCATCTACTACGAGTATAATTAATATTTGTTTGTTCGTTCCTTCGTCTTCTATGCGTTCGTAAACCGTTCAACCGATTGCGATGAAACTTTGGTGGGTTGTTGTGCACGCGCTGGGGAAGGTAAAAAAAGTGGCACGTTCAAGAACTAGTACACAATTTAAAAAAAAAATCGGCAGGTCTTATGTTTTGAAGAAAAAAAAATTTATTAAAAAAACCGCATGCAAATCGGCCCACTTTTTAAGATAATTAATTTTTTTATTACTTATTTACTTGATTACAAACATCGCTAAGAACCATCCCGATTAAACCAGTTTTATAATAAAAAAAACCGCAGCCAAATCGGTCCATCCGTTTGGGAGCTACGATGCCACAGCCAGACATACCCACACACACACACACACACGTACGTTAAACTTATAACATAAGTTTATAAAAAAAAAGAAAATCCTCTTCCTTCTGTAAATTAGAAAAGACGTGTAACACACTCAAAGGTGCACAATGAAAAAACACTTCAAAGAATTGTTTCAAAGAAGACATAAAATTAAAAACACGACACTACTACAGATTTAACGCTTGAAGTGTCCAAATCTCGCTCCTGAGTGGAGCATTCACTTTCACTAGACGACAATTGAATACATTCTCTACCACGTCGTTTCTAATTAAGCCTTTCTGAGTATTCGCTTCCTTAATTAGATGTGCTCAATTATTCACCTACTCACTCCAACTAGCGGCATGCGACGGAGGATTTTATTGCGAAAAGGGCGAAAACTGTGGGCGAAAACTCGGCTTCATCGTATTCAGGATTCAGGCGAAGTTTGCTAAGAATTCAAAAGATGAGACGGGCATAAAATTTGCGAGCAGGCTTAAGTGTCCAAAAACTAAATTACAAGTAATTAATTCAATTATATGTATACATTCTTTATTGCATCATCATCATCAGCCTGCATCGGTCCACTGCTGGACATAGGCCTCTCGCAAGGCACGCCACCACACAATTGCATACTTCATAAAAATTAGGTACAATAGGCGAGTTTAATGCTGTAAGGAATTCTATTCTAACTATATTTGGGATGTGGGAGACGTACATGCGGGCGAAGAAGAATATTTTGTGGCAATGTATTAAACTGTAAAAAATGTATTGCTACGAGCGAATACTACAAAAATATCCCATCCTTTCCCTACATATTATAAGATTCAACGTCTGACGTCTGTCTGTTTGAATGTGTGTTCGCTTATAACTGAAGAACGGCTCAACATTTCGCTTGCGGTTCTTGCCCATGTAATTCGACATATCTCCGCCAGGTTCTATATACGATCAAGCCGTTAATCATATGAGCTGAGCTGTGGGGTTAGAAGTGAATGCAGTTAGAAAAAAATCTACCAAATCAGTTAGCTTCACGCGTAGATTTACACGAAAACTACTAACCCGATTTACATAGAGTTTCCTCACCCTTAGTGACTTAGTTACTTTGAGAAAGCATATCGTTTACCTGAACATAGCGCGGCTTTCGGCTTCGCCCTTCTCAACTTATTTCTTCAAGAGAGTATATTGTATACGTGAACGTAGTTTGGCCTTGGGCCTCGCCCTTAGTGACTTCATTACTTGCAAAAATGTATCGCTTACGTGAACGCAGCTCGGCCTTCGTTCTCGCCCTTAGTGACTTATTTTTCTTTTTATAAAGAGACTTTAGCCGATTGTTTAGGTTCACATACATGTTCGGAAGTCGGAACCTTAAGTGGTGTATATGCATATCTCTATCGCGCTTAGTGTATCAACGCGCCCTATCTGACGTAAAATGTGTGCATGTTGAGGATACAAGTTGTATGCAACGTATAACAATGGCGATTGTATGGTTTTGAATTCTTTGGGATGCCCTAAATAAAGTATGCATTAACACAGAATTGAATTGAATTCCGTATTTCAATTCATTTCAGAAAAATGCGGTAGAAAAGCTTCTGGGAAAAGGTTTTATTTCGCTGGCGGAAGTTCAAATGGGTTGTGAGGGAATTTGGGGTTCTTTGGAAGGTTTCATCGGATGTGCCCTTACATTCTATTATTCTCCTATCGTTCGTAAGCGTTAGTAGAATTAACTAGATCTCTTTTACCGAGTTACAGTGAGTTTGAAAACAACTGAGCTCGGTGATGGGAAATAAAATGAAAATTTTAAAGCGCATTATAAAATATTGATCTAATGTAGGTATTATTGCATAATGAAATATGTCGTATTGAGTGATTGCATTATGAAGTATTGTATGTAGGTATTATTGCGTGATTTTATTTTTCAGATAATATCACAGAACAGCGATCGGCGGCCGTCGTCCCCTAGCGATAGAGAATACACTCGCAATAATAGTCTTCCAACATGAATAAAATGTATTTATAATTATGCATTTATTTTAGGGTAGTTTTTTCAATTGCCAGTTAAGACTCGGTTGACATTAGCCGATTGGTTATAAAGTGGCAATTCTCATACCGTTGATATGAGTTAAGGACCCGTTAAATTTGAACTGACAATTGAAAAATCGGCCCTTAATTATTTTCTTTTCAATTTTTTATGTTTTTATTAAAGAAAAAACAAACAAATTTTAATTAAAGAATTTAATATCAATAAAAAAAAGTTTAAACTAACATATAATGTGGGTATTTTTATTAGAAAAATACAAAGCGAAAATCATTTCCAAAAAGACATCCTGGCCTGGCCTGGATGTATTTTTTCAGGTAGGGTTTAACCCGCCCGGGTTGGTAAAGGTCGTTCGAAACGGCTTTGTAAATAGTTTATGTTTTCCGTCCAGTTCAGTGTAGCCGGTACGACCGAAGGGAAGCACTGACGTGGCATCAAGGTCACCCGGTGTTATGGGCTGACATCACGGATGTTGTAGGTGATGTAGCCAACCGTGTCAGATTCCATAAAAAAACACACACATTTTTTGGAGCAAATAAAGTATGTCAGTCTATCATCTAAATAAGTAAATAAATAAATCCATCCACGCGTCTAAATTTCTACAACTTTCAGCCATGTCTAACAAATAAAATCCAAACAAACTGACACGACTATTGAAAATTATCTCCAGAGAAAAGTTTTCGCCAACACATTTATAATGCTTTCGAAAGCAGAGTTAGTAGGTTCATGTTGAGAGTTGGCGCGTTTCCAACTAGATGTGATCAATATTCCTTCCTATTGTAACTAAGTAGATTTTGCTCCATATTTTTTTTTATGGGAAGCACGACATATGGCGCGCGCCAGACTAACGCAGAGGTGTAGTCCGACGGCGCCCACGGTCATTCGGATATTTACGGGGGCTACGATTTTTTTTATGTAATCCGGTATGGGTGGCTGAGTCCGAGGAGGTCAAAGCGCATGCTCCAACCAGCCAATATCACCTCCGAGAAGGTAGGTGCCATACCGGAGACTTCCCTGGATTGCTGGCTATACTGGAATAGAGGAGAACACAACCGAGGCTGCTATGAAACCATCTTACATCCAGTACGGTGGTACCAAACCAACCCAGTCGGCCACAATTTAAGCCTACCACCTAGTAAAGGGCAAGGGAAGGGATCTACAGTTTTACATCGGTTCCGAACGGTGAAGCAGCAGGTGTAGGTATGCACGTAAATTTTTGCGCCAGAAAAAACTCATTGGTACATGCCGACCGGATTCGCACCGCGGACCTCTTGCATGAGAAGCCGATGCCCAAACCACTGTGCCACCAGCCGCTTAAAATATATATATACAGGGTGTATCAGGATAGGTTTTCGAAACTTCAGGGTTCGAAAGGGGCCCATATTTGAAGACGAAAAGCTCTGAAACTTTTTCCCAGATTCGATCATTTTACAGTACTTTTTGGTGAAAATCTATTCTTCAAGATTTGGTGGATGGTTAACGTCCGCCTTTATTAAATAAAAAATAAATTCTAACTCATGAATAAAAATGGGTAGGGTGCATACATAACTAGTACAATTTGAACTGCGTGTAGGTAAATTCCAAACACTGAAAGTTCAATGACCTCAAAAGAAAAAAAGGACTAAATTAGTTCACTGCACTCTCCAGTCTCACTGTTCATCGAGTTTTTATTAAAATTTCCAACTTTTGTATGACAAAAAAAAAACAACGGAATTTCGATTTGAGTGATAAGGATTTTTTTCTTCTAATAATGAGTACTTTCTATTCCTGAAGTTTCTCAAACCTATCCTGATACAACCTGTATATAAATGAATACCATGTCGGCCGGCTAGGTGCACCTTCACATTATGTTTGATGTACCACCACAGACTGTACATTAGTTAGAGGAAAGGATGCAGGTGGCAGTGCAATTAAGTGGAATTTTACACACAAACATACATACATATCTATCGATTTATTCCGACAAATCGGGGTAAGCAGAGTAATTGGTGTTGCGCTGCAAGAGCTCGGGTCAATTACAGCACAATCCCGACCAACACGTTTATGAAAATATTAGGACAAGATAACTATAAAGCAGCAAGCGAGGCTCGAAGATAATAATTACCTACTGCGTAATATGGAAGGATCGTGCCAAGGTGAGAGGTGGCTAGCCTGTAGCCCTTTAGCGCAACATTTTGTCCTATTGCCTATGTAGCGTTTTACGCCATGCACGCGGAGAGATGCAGTGGTGCTATTATTTTTAAGAGTCTGACCTCACGACGCAAGTTTTGAACTAAGTAAACGGATGTAATATTATTATGTTTAATTAACTTTCGATATTAATATCAATGATTAATATTTAATTCTTGTTTTCTGTCCAGTTTTCTGTCCAGATGAGGCAAGCAAGTTTTGTCGTGCCTTCGATTCTACATAACTTGTATGTTCCAGCGAAATCATTTATCTGCTGAAAACGACATTAACCCGATTGGAGTCCCGCTGCCTGCACCAGCTGGTACTTACGACATAAATTCACAAGCGCTCGAAGCTACTAGCTGCAGCAGCCATGGAGGTAAATACCTAGAAAATGAACTTGTACTAATTTGACTTGATATATTTAAGTATCAAAATTTACGATCGGACTGTACACCAGATGTAGGTAGGTAATGTAAATAGGCAGAGTGGTCAAATTAATGTTGTTCTTGTGAGCGGTAGTATGGGTTAATTTATTTGTAAGTACCTATAACTATTGGTACATACATACATACGTAGCGTCACGCTTGTTTACCGGTGGGGTAGGCAGAGACAACGGATCTCCAGGTGCCACGATCCTGACACACCTCTGCCGACACTATAAACCAATACTACTACTTAGTACTTTATAACTATTGGTATTGGTAATATTTATAAAGTACTAACTAAACCGTATGGGCCGGTACTTAAAAATAATATACTGCATCTTTCCACGTGCGTGTCGTAAAAGGCGACTAAGGGAAAGGGACAAGATGCCGTGCTAAAGGGCGAAAGGCTAGCCCCCTCTCCCCTTGGCACGGCCATTCCACCGAATCATGCATCAGGTGGGTCTTCGTGCCTTATTTGCTGCTTGACAAGTTTTGTCCTAATACTTTGCTATACGTGGTGGTCGGTGTTGTGCTTTACAAGACTACTTGCAGCACAACGCCGATTACTCTGCTTACCTCGATTGTCGGGATACAGCGTGTGGTATGTATGTATGTAACAAAACATTGTGACTTCCGAAGTTTTTTTTTCAGTTCTTCTTCGCATTGAAATAGTACTGGCGGAATTTTCGACGTATCCAAGAGAAGGCTACCTATGAATGATTTATAAGAGGGAACGTCTGTCTGTATATGTGTATGTATGTATGTATGTTTAAGGGAAACTCCGGAACCACTGAACAGATTTTGATGCGGTTTGCACTAATGTAAAGAGTAGTTCTTGTGGCTCACTATAGGACGCTAGTACTAATAAGCAGTGGCGGCTGGTGACTTCAGTGACCGGTAGTGCGCTAAGTACCTATCTACCTAAGTACCTAGGTACTTAAATACCAAATTTCCCAACACATTCCCGTCATGTTATTTTAAGATCGGGACTTCCGAATTTTTTAAACGCCTGCGTTGTATTATGTACGTACCTAGTATGAATATTCTCAAGACACTCAATGAGTTGCAAAAAACAAGAAAAAAAAAAATCCAAACAAGTTTTTTTACTCATTTTTAGTACCTTTATGAACACACCCATAGACCACAACACTAACTGCAGCTTTCAAAAAGAAAACAGTAATAATGTCCCAAAAATACTTCAAAAAAATATATAACAATAAAAGCATTTGAAAATTAGGAATTGAACCCGGGATCACCTGACTGTAAAGCCTTACCTTTAACGAACGCTTAGACAAATATCGGCACCACTTAATTCCAGTATCACGTGACAGAAAACACAAAACCTAACCATATCCCATTTTAAATATTCGCGCGCTAACGGGTATGTGACATCACATGACAGCGCGCTGACTCTAGGCAGACAGACTCGTGCAAAACGAATCGCTCGCGACGTGTCGCACGCGCGGCTATTCACAATATAGTGTCCTTGTTTGGCGCTCGTGCGCCGCACGCAGAACTCCATTTCGGCCCATACTGTTTCTATGAAGTATCTTTTGTCTCACGCGCCAGCGGTGTTTTGCCGATCGCCATACATTCGTATGGGAGACCCGCGTGCGTTACTCGATTCCGCACGGGGCGCGCGTTTAAACGCAAAAAAGTGCCTTGTGATCTATAAAATAAGGTCCATTCGTATTTATTTGGAGTACGATCATTATGGTTTTAATGTAGGTATGTTGTAAGATATTATTTATTTTGAGTGAAGTGAAGACTTCTCGTGGTATGATAGTGCGGCGCACGAGCGCACTTTAGGACCAGCCGCCAGTGCTAATAAGTATTATGTGCTATAGGCTATATTATACCATCACGCTATAGGACTGAGCAGTATCAAAGAAATTATAATAGCAATAGGACTGAGCAGTATCAAAGAAATTATAGTATGAACGGAATTTAGTGTCGAATGGTATGGCCGGATGGAGAGGGCAGAAAAGGACGGAGTTGAGGAGACGATGGAGGGAAGGAGAAGGAGGGGGGAAAAGAGAGAGGGAGAGAGAGTATAAGAGAAGGCATAGTTTATTATCATTTATCGTTTAAATTGGATTTACTATTATGAATATTACTAGGATGGGTGACCGCTCGACCGTTGGAGGCTGACCGTGGTTCGGATTCCTCGTTAAACTGTAGGTCCCTTCCCTTCTTACCTTACTAGGTGGTAGGGTTTATCCCGGCCCGGTTGGTACCAACGCACGGAGCGAAACGTCGCGTCGGGCGAAACGGCTATGTAAATAGTTTATGTTTTCCGTCCAGTTCAGTGTAGCCGACATGAAATGAAGGGAAGCACTGACATGGCACCTAGTTCACCCCCCGGTGTTATGGGCTGACATCACGGATGTTGTAGGTGATGTAGCCAACCGTGTCAGTTTCCATAAAAAAAAAAAAAAAAAAACCATTAAACCGAGTCTACCGCGAGCGAAGCCGCGGGCAAAAGGTAGTAATACATATAATTTATCGTAAGAAAGTGTAGAAACACGAAGTTCACGAAATATTGGCAGCGGTCACTTCACTACACGAATTTAAAACAGGGCAATTCCTCGTAGTTTTCTGAGAATTCTGAGTATGTATTCCTATGTAACTATGAGGGTGCAAGCAAGCCGGACGTGCCGAAGGCTACAGCGCTCGCAAGTTATATCATGTCATTGCCAGGGAAAGTTTGAAGGTCTCGAGCCGAGAGCCGGGAACGAAACTGTAAAATTGCATGCTCCGGAAAAGCGCTTGCCTGCCCGGGGCGGCGGAAGAGGCGGCGGCGCGGCGGCGGCGCGGCGCGGTGTGGTGGCGGCGGAGGCGCGGTGCGGCGCATAGAGTCTCTAGCTTCTTATAAAAGGAGACGTAAGCACAGATTACTTAATAGTTACTTCGTAACAGATAAATCACTCCATATAAAAAGTTCCATAACTTCGGCTTTAATAGCCTACTGCTCCACGTCGCCAAACGCAGCGTGCGAAAATGTACCTAAACGATCGAGTGTAAAGTGATTATTGCTTTGCAGCTTCGCGTAGTTGCGTGGGCGAGCGTGTAGGTATGCTTCGCGCGGCTGACGAATTTTCACTGAATTAGACCGCCGCCGGCCGGCGGTCCACCGGGCGGTAGGTAGTTAGCGCGCGCAAGTACATAGAGTGCGTGAGGCCTGACGTAAGTCTGTATGTATGTATGTTTGAAGTATACTCCGGAGCTATTGAACAGATTTTGATGCGGTTTGCACTAATGGAAAGAGTAGTTCTTGAGGCTCACTATAGGCTATACCATCACGCTAAATAGCCTTAAGGCTAAGGCTTAAAGTATGAAAGAAAGTATAGTATGGACGGAAGAGAGAGAGAAAGGAGAGAGAGAGAGAGAGGATATAAGAGAAGCGATCGTTTATCATAATATGTGCGTTTAAACGGATTTTCTATTGAATCGAGACCAACGCGAGCGAAGCCGCGGGCAAAAGCTAGTTACATACATATATGTATATGTACTACTACCCGTCGAAAATATCTAGGCACCTCGAAGTAATGCGCTCCTCCGCCCTCCGCCTCGCGCCGCACTACATCCCGGCAATCCGGCACCCTTATTACGATAATGCAACCGGTCCGCCGGACCGGTCCGTAGCTGTCCGTAGCTCCAAATCTGACAGTTCGGCGACTGTTTTATGCGATTTTGGAATGCAACCAGTCCGTGCAACTGGTATTGCGGTATCAGTCCGCAGATGTGTCATACATTTAACTGCATATTGGAATTACGATCGCATTTGCAGTCGCACAACTGTCAAACTTGCGACCGACCGCAGCCCGCGAGCTGTCATCCGTGATGCTCCTCCTGAGCAGCATCATAGCACCATTCACGGCTAACGAGCGACGATCTTTTCTGTGTTTTTGGTGGTGACATCGTATAGGTTTATTTATAGTGGGTAAAATAAGTAACGTATGTTTATTTATATTGTTTGAATTATGTTGTTGTAGTAAATTTTGTATTTTAATAGTATTTATTAAATGTATATAATTTTAACTTGGTCTTGAATTTATATCATATATATTATAGAATATATAATAGGAATAATAAAGAAAATCTCTCTCTCTCTCTCTCTCTCTCTCTCTCTCTCCCTCCCTCCCTCCCTCCCTCTCCCCCTCCCACCCTCCCTCCCTCCCTCCCTCCCTCCCTCCCTCCCCCCTCCCTCCCTCCCCCCTCCCCCCTCCCTCCCTCCCTCCCTCCCTCCGTCCCTCCCTCCCTCCCTCCCTCCCTCCCTCCCTCCCTCCGTCCCTCCCTCCGTCCCTCTCTCCGTCCCTCCCTCCGTCCCTCCCTCCGTCCCTCCCTCCTTTTTAATTATTGGTACGCGAGACACTTGGCGCCGTCAGCATGGATTGTTGAGCCGACGACGCCCATATTTATCATCTATATAGAATTATCTATATTGTAATAGGAATAACAAAAAATTTTGAAGTTTTAGTTGATAATAACACATTTTGGTCTTCTGCGTCATAGAAATTATAATACAAGTGACAATATACGGTGTTGCAAATGCCCACTCAAAGAATATAATACGCCTTCGGGAGGTTATTCTGTATGTGAAGCTAAATAACTTTTGTAACAGAAATGTTTTTTTCGAGACAAAATATTTTTATATCAGAAATAACTTTGTAGCATACCACACTCACGATTACAACCCACAACCTCCTGCATTGAATTCACGCACACGATATGAGTGAGATAGCATGAAAGCGGCCGCCATCATATCTTTATGTGTATATATCAGTATGTATACATACACCGCCCGACAGACCGCCGCGCCGCCGTGCAGGCAGAAACGCCTTTCCTAAGCAATCCGTAACACAATAAATAATTTGTTCAATCGCTTGTATTAATTATCATTGCTTTATGTTCCTATATTTGGCATGTTAAAAGTAACATACGTTATTTATTATTGATTTTAATATATACTTTTACCATTCGTAGTAACATTTTACAAGTTTCTTTCAAAATTTGGCACCTTACCTGAACCAACAACCAACCTTTGATGTCGGTCCGCGGGACCGGTCGCAATAACGTAATACCAATTTTGTCCGTCGCAGTCGCAACATCAACACCAGTCGCAACATCAGCACCATTATCGTAATAAGGGTGCCGGTCTCGCCCCGTTTCTGCACCGTGTTGGCGAAGCGAGACCGGGGTGAAGTGAGGCGCGGGGCGGGGAAGCGCATTCCTTCGAGGTGCCTAGATATTTCCGACGGGTAGTAGATAGAAAATTCATTATTGCTCCACAAATGTTTTACGTGAAAATAACACAATGAATAAATGTACACATGAGGTGCAAATGCGGACTTATCTCTTGAAGATATTTCTTCCAGCCAACTTAGTATGAGATATTATGTAAGACCAGCTGCTCCCGCGCCATCGCTCGCGGAAAAATATGCTATAACCATTCTAAGATGTGCCTGATAACGCGAGTAAAAGCACATATTATTTAATAGTTACTTCGTAACCTATTTGAATAGTTACTTGGTAAAAGCTCCACACGAATTGATTGAGAACATAATCCATTCGTTTAATTTATTTATATCAGGTAAAAATGACTTTTTCTCCACTTGTATTGATACGGGTTCCCACTTCTTAACAGTGACCCCGATTCGTCATATTATACTGGTCTGCTGACACGGTAGATCGATTGGATGTGCGTGGAGTGGGCGGTTGCGTCGGCGGCGACGAGACGGCGCGGCGCGGCGCGTCGGCTATATGCGAACATACGAGTAGAATCGACGACGGTGTGTCGACTACATGCGAACATAGAATCGACAACGGCGCGTCTACCGAACATAGAATCGACGCCGACGCATTGACTGTATGCGAAAATAGAATAGACAACGGCGTGTTGACTACATGCGAAAATAGAATCGATAACGGCGCGTCTACCGAACATAGAATCGACGACGGCGCATCGACTACATGCGAACATAGAATTGACGACGGTGCGTCGAATATATGCCAACATGGAATCGACGACGGCGCGTCGAATATATGCGAACATAGAATCGACGACGGCGCGTCGAATATATGCGAACATAGAATCGACGACGGCGCGTCAACTATATGCGAAAAAAGAATCGACGACGGCGTGTCGACTACATGCGAACACAGTATCGACGACAGCGCGTCGATTGTATGCGAACATAGAATCGACGATGGTGGCGTGTCTACTATATGCGAACACAGAATCGACGACGGCGCATCGATTGTATGCGAACATAGAATCGACGACGGCGCGTCGAATATATGCGAACATAGAATTGACGACGGCGCGTCAACTATATGCGAACATAGAATCGACGACGGCGCATAGACTGTATGCGAACATAGAATCGACGACGGCGTGTCGACTACATGCAAACATAGAATCGACAACGGCGCGTCTACCGAACATAGAATCGACAACGGCGCATCGACTGTATGCGAACATAGAATCAACGATGGCGGCGTGTCTACTATTTATGCGAACACAGAATCGACCACGGCAGCGCGTTGACTAGGTATATGCGAACATAGAATCGACGACGGCGTGTCGACTACACGCGAACATAGAATCGACAACGGCGCATCGACTGTATGCGAACATAGAATCAACGATGGCGGCGTGTCTACTATTTATGCGAACACATAATCGACGACGGCGGCACGTTGACTATATGCGAACATAGAATCGAAGACGGCGTGTCGACTATACGCGAACATAGAATCGACAACGGCGCGTCTACCGAACATAGAATCGACGACGGCGTATCGACTGTATGCGAACATAGAATCAACGATGGCAGCGTGTCTACTATTTATGCGAACACATAATCGACGACGGCGCGGCGCGTTGACTATATGCGAACATAGAATCGACGACGGCGTGTCGACTACACGCGAACATAGAATCGACAACGGCGCGTCTACCGTACATAGAATCGACGACGGCGCATCGTCTGTAGGCGGACATAGAATGGACGACGGCGCGGGCGTAGATTTTTAACTTTATTTATTAAGATACTTACATACATCATGTGAAATCATGTGAGGAATGAAAGTTAACAATGTCTGTGACTAGTGCCTAACATAGAATAGTTAAAATCTAGTATGCTGTCATGGCACATATATTATTCTTGATAAAAAAACCGGTTTCATGAAAGCGAACTTCACGAAGCGGCTATTGTTAAGCTCATACCAAATTTTAATTCTAACAATACACGAAATGCTGTGTAATTAGTGAAGAGGAAATTCGATTCTTTGTCGCTTGTCGGACTGTAAAAGGTTCTGGCTTTACGTTTCCGATGCCTGTTGAAAGCTTTGCTTTCCGCAAATGGCCGACGGAAACAGTGGGGTGGTTCTGTGTTGCTTTGCTCTGTCATACTCTGTGTTCGTATAGCAATCAGAGCGGTGCGCCACCTGAAAGCCATTGTCGTGCCTGCTGTTCCTGCGATCCTGCGGAACCACTCCTTGAAGTGATAAATAAATCTGTTATTGTATTGGTGGTTTAAAAAAAAATAACCAGGGTTAATATATAGAAGATGCGCGACGCATCTTCTATATAAATTTTCTATATTATATATCTTCTATATATTAACCCTAACCTAATTTTGAGGCGGTGCATGTCGTTTTTGTTACGTTTGTATTTACGAAAATAAAGCTTTTAGGTGGTTATAAAAAAACTAAACACCATAAAAAAATTTAAACACCCTAACATTGCTTAAAAAAGAAAAAATTAACCGACCAAACGAATATCGGCTTCTATTGGTTCGCTCCGGGCGAAGGAGTAGGAGTGAAGGAACAGCAGGCAAGACAAAGGCTTTCAGGTGTCGTACGGGCAATCAGAGCGTCTAGTATAATATATAATCTGGGAAAGCTACCAAGTCTGCATAGTCAGTTAGTCAGTCAGACAGTCAGCGTCCACTGCTGGACATACGTCTCTCCAATTTACCTCCAGTCCTCTCGGCCTTCAGCGGTACGGAACCACTGCTTTGCGCCGGCGTACTTGATGGGACGTGAACTTTCGGTCGAAAGTTTGTCGATAATTAGGTTATTAGGGCATACAATTATCGACAAACTTTCGACCGAAGTTCACGTCCCTTCTTAGGAATGCAGACAGTTGCGCATATTTCCCACGCATCATAACTTCCTGGTGGCACTATATTAACAATTTTTAGCACCTGAATTTTTTTTTTATAGAAAGCGCGACATTTGGCGCCGAGCCACCCATAAGGTGTCTAACGACGCCCATGGACATTCGGTCGTATGCGGGTCTTGCGAATGCCATGCCGGCCTGACAGGTGCCTATTCACGCCCCTCTTGAAAGACTCGAGACTGTACTTGGGGGGAAATATATGGGCAGGGAGAGCGTTCCAGAGTTTACCAGTTCTGTAGAGGAAAGATCTGCAGAACCGGTTAGTACGTGACCGCGGTAAGTCCAGCGTGTAGGGATGCATACCCTGCCCAGTGCGCGTGGTAAGGAGGTGGAAAGGGGACGACGGGATCGCGTTAAACAGTTCCTCCGAGCGATGGATGGAATAAGCGATAGAACACACTTAGGGAGCCGACATCCCTGCGAAGTTGCAGTGGTTCTAGATCGCGGGACACTTCGGGGTCACCCACTAGCCGCACGGCTCGACGCTGGATCGAGTACAAAGGCGCAAGCTGGTATTTGGCAGAGCCATCCCACAGGTGCGATAGTATTCCAAGCAGGACCTGATCTGCGATTTATACAAAAGCAGCTTTTGGTCCGGCGTGAAATAACGTCGCACCTTATTGAGTACGCCCAGCTTCTTAGAAGCCAGCTTGGACTTGTCCTCGATATGGCGAAGTTCAGGTCGTGCGAAATTTCGACTCCGAGGACCCCGAGGTGGTCGCTTAATTTAAGCGACCACCTGTATAATATGAATAAGACAATATGAGCGTAATACAGGATAAATATAACAATTAACGGCTTGGAATAAAGTTATGTAGGGTGGAGTGGCAAAAAAAAAAAATAAAATTGCATAATTACGAATAAAATAAATTAAATCTTAAATTTGAACTAAAATTACTAAAACCTATCCATTATAAAGAATATTAATTTAAAACGAAAATGTAGTATTAATAATTTATTGAATAATTCATACTAGAGGTTGAAAACTCATGTGTGCGATAACCATGCGTAGATAAACATGTTTCATAACTTAGAAAATTATTGAAGTAGCTTCAGGAATGTACTCGTACGTGAGTGAGCGAGGCAGCATTGTCAATATTTTCTTGGAGGTTTCACGTTCAGGGCCTACAATGAGTTTCGCTCCCTTTCTTTATCTTTGCGTTTCAATTTAAGCGAACGATATTTTTATTAACTCGAGCCGGGACAAAACTGAGACCTGGAAGAGTTTCTTCAAATTGCTGAAAATTTCTTAAATGAAAAAACAAAAAAATACGGAAGTTGAGGATTGGACCCGTGCTGTTAGGCGTAATAATATCGCAATATTATCCGGCCCCAAACAGCGCAAAAATGCCAACGTTTAATTTTTCCTGGTTGATATTTTTACGAGAACTGGCGAATTTTTTCATACAACTGTGAGTCGAGTCAACACGGAGGAAAAAGAAGGAAAAGTGCACTAACTAAGCACGCAGAGAAAAGTAGAATTTCCCCTTTTTGCACACTTTCACAATTCCGCCCTTCCTTCCACATTACTCTTCATTTAGAGCACATTCACTCGTTTTTTTATGTTTTTCTTATAAAATCAACCCTTGTAAAGAAAGCCTGCTACACTGTAAAAGAGACCTTAGCGTACCTGATCAAAACATATTTTAAGGTTCTACCTGCATGATTGAATAAGTAAGATTTGTACCTCTCAACTTACTAACCCATTTGACGACTTGATACCGCAAGTATCATTATATGTAAGTATATTAAATATGATATAATATAACACAATACAACACAATGCAATGCAATGCAATGCAATGAAATACAATACAATAAATACAATAAACATCCAAAGGTTGACTGGGAGAAATCCCTGTAAGGGATAAGTCCGCCTTTGTACCTCATGTAAATTATGTACTTATCTTATGTTACTGTAAAATGTTTTGGAGCAATAAGTATTTCTATCTATCTACATATCTATCTATAAATAAAAAAATACACATACATACATCTTCTTATATTTTGACTTAATAAGTCGTCTTCATCAGAGAACAAAGAATTTTTATGTGTCAAATGATGATGACGAATGATAGATGGCATTGGCATAGGTTTAAATTTGTTAGAATGATGTGCGCCGAGCTTGTTCTTAGATCTATTTCTTTGAGTGGTGAGCTGGCTTTGATTGAAGTAAGTTTGATGGTTTCTCCAGTGTGTGGTGATGGGAAGAGGCGATTTTACTGAGTTACTCGATATTTTTGCAGAGAAGATACGTACGTAATCAAGCGCGACAGAGACAGTAACACATTTGTAAAATTCTCTTTGTACATTTTTCTGTCACAGGTTAATTGCCCTTGTAGACATTTTATTTTCATGTGTGTTTGCGTTTATCGTTGCTTCAAAAGAAGTTATGGATTAATATTTCATACTATGTCCATTCTTTAGTAGTGCATTGTCCACCCCTACGCGTTTTCCACATCCCAAAGGTTAGTTCGTAAAGAATGCCGCAAGATCTTTTGTGACCTTTTTTAACCGACTTCTTCAAAAAAAGGAGATTATCAATTCTACACTTTTCTATGTAATATCGTTGGAATTGCACAATATTCGTATATGTTAGTCTATGTGGGCTTCTAAACAGGTGCCAAATTTCATAAGTGTATGTATGTACATTTGTATGTATGTTTGTATGTATGTATGTGTGTCCACGCATTTCTCCGAAACTAGCGAATAGTTCATTATGTGGGTGAATATGTGTACAACATTGTCTAATATCGGCAAAAACAGTTCCCGACTCATGTCATCAGGACCTACGATGATACGTTTTACTTCACAGTCAGTGACTCTGGTGAAACCAAATTGATCGGAGTCGGAAATTAAGACTGAATTCAACTGTCTAAGTGTGTGAGCCTTAACAGATGGGTCCATAACTGAAACTATTAATCGGATTGCGACTATGTTTATTCGATACATCGCAATCCGATACATTTACTTCAAATTTGGAAACAGCGCAAGTTTCATCAAAATCGGTTCAGTATTTTTCAAGATAGTGACTGTTAAGTGTGCACCAATCACTGGAAAAAAACGTCGGCGTCTCGGGTCGGTTTAACGCCCAATTCTACGCAGAACTTATTGTGATATAACTAAAAAGAGTGAAATAAAAAACTGTTTTAAAAAACATTCCGCCGACTTCAAAAAAACAACTAGAACATAAAAGTGTTAAATAATATTTAGTTTCATATTCGGACCCTTGAGTTGAAGGCGGTGCAAAAGCACATCGGAAAATTGATAGATGGACTCCTTTTGTGCTTTTGTACCGCCTTAAATTCAAGGGTCCGAATATGAATCAAAATATTATTTAACACTTTTAAGTTCTAGTTGTTTTTTTTGAAGTCGGTGAAATGTTTTTAAAAACAGTTTTTTTTTATACAATGGTGTTTAGTAAAGTTTTTTTTTCATTTAATTTAATTTCAAGTAATATAATCTTTATTTAGTCAATTAAACCTTACACACTATTGAAACACCACCTGTACTATTGTCACAACCTTAATTAAGGTTCCGTCTGTTGTATTTGGTCGGCGAGCCGAGTCGTATTAGTACGACCCACAGCTCCGCGTCGTATTAGTCCAAGTGTAATTTGGCCAACGCGTCCCATATGTAACTATTCGTACGTATGCCCTTGTACCGCGCATTTAAGATAAGTTTTCTATCCAAAGTCCGTACGTTGCGTTGGGTAGAAACTTAAGTTAACTATATCTCGATTAAATAAGTAGAAAAGGTAAGTAAACGCGATCAATTCGACAATATATCATAACGCCACGATTGTCTCCTAATGGTGTAGACAGTACTAAGGACCTATTACTTGTCTATTGCTGGTTTGCTGCTACCTCAGCCCGCGCTTCCGCACATCGCGCATCACGCTCACGCCACACCCGCTGACGCCTAGCTCAGTAGCGTTAGTATCGCTGTCGCGTAGCCAAAGAATATAATACCGCGTAGCCACGCCCGTATTATATGTGTAATTGAGCTACCTACCCCTCGCGCGTGTACGAATTTTGTTTTTTTTGGTGTTATTTGTTTTATTACTAACATTTGTAGTGTTCAAATGCCAATACGAGTAAAAAAAGGAATAGTAATATGACTATGACGTGTGCGCTAGCTTCACTAGTCATGTCATTTAATTACGTAGAATTATTATTACATGGTAGTACATATTAATTCTATGCCTGAAATACGAAGTAACGACAGTTCAGTTTAACACCTGATGGCGGGAGTATTCGTCTATCCGACTTTTTTGTCGACGGTACCGATAGCTGTTACGTCATACATAACCGTCAGCGGTGGCATACTGGAACCAGACGACTAATAGGCTAGGACCTGAAACGGTTCTACATTCTGTCAAAAAAGTACCGGGAATTGATCATTCAATTCTAATTAATTTTTATATATTAATATTATTTATAAAATTACACAATTAATAGATATTTCGACTGTGTTGTCGTCATCAGTGAAAAATATAACATATTATGTATGGTGCAAAATGATACGTCATTGGTATGGTGTTGATATTTATGACATGAGTGGTTGATATGGGTTTTTTTTTTTTTTTTTTTTTTTTTAATGAACGATATTTAATCCCGGGGTATGATGCGCGCCTAGGTTCCATATGAATGATGATTCCCAAGTTCTTAAATCTATTTCTTTAAGTGGTGGACTGAATGATTTAATGATGCGGACGGTGAAGCATTGATTAAATGAAATTTGATGGTTACGGCAATGTGTTGGGATGGGAAGAGGCGAGTTTACTGAGGTGGATGTGAACCTGTGGTGATTGATCCTAATGTGTATTGGGTTGATGGTTGAGCCTATGTAGTATGAGGTGCAATGACGGCATTCCAAGATGTATACACATGAAGAGGTTTTGCAGGTTGAGTATGGCTGGGTCTTGTATGATTGTGTAGAGTTTGTTGGATGAATGATAGTGTTGGTGTTGATGAGATCACAGGTTTTACAGCGTTTGTGGTTGCAGGGTGTGGTACCGGATGATGATGATGTGCATGAGTTTGTGTTTTCTTGGGGTGGTTTATTTTTTGAAAGTATGCTGCGCAGGTTCGGTTTTTGTTTAAAAACCACGTTAGGTGGTTTTGGTGGTTGGTGAATAATATCTTGGAATCAAACAAAAATAATCTTGAAGTGAACAAAAAAAGACTTGACCAAAAATTAAAAAAATTAATTATCTTTTACAAACAACGAAATCAATCACATAATAACAATAACAACACGAACAGTAACGCTCCAACTCCAACTAATATACAGCTAAATTCGAATACATTATTTAACATCCCATCACCACCGCCATTAAGACATCAGAACGAAGACATTGAGGAATCCCGTTCAAATGGTACAATTTACAACCTATCAGACAGAAACCTAACACCTACCGAAAAAACAATCCTCGAAAAAGGCTTATCATTTTGCCCAACCACACCACTAAACAAAATCGAATTAGTGAAGGATGCTCTACATTTCGGTAGAAAACTAAAGTGGAAATTCTACTGGAGCAAACAGCCCAGTAAAAACAGTAACGCAGAACAATTACACGAGAGCATAAACAAATTCAAAGAACCCTCAAAACTGGAACCTCCGGCACTTCCGCCCCATCATCCTATCGAAATATTTATGACAAATATATTAACAAAATTGACCAATGACAACTACACTAACACACTACAAAACACCAACCAAAATTTATCCACTAATGAACAAAAAGCACTGAAAACCTTAAAATCAGACAAGAACATTATCATAACACCAGCCGATAAAGGATCAACCACAGTTATACTCAACAGAAAAGACTACATTCAAGAAGGAAAACGACAGCTCGAAGATACAGCATATTACACACCTATCACAAAAGATCCATGTAAAACTGTTACAGAAAACCTTCAAAAATACCTAAATGAGAATGCAATAGATGAACAAATCAACACAATAACACTGCATACACTGCTACCACCCAAACCACGTACTCCACACTTCTATATGCTACCTAAAATTCATAAAGACAATCATCCAGGCCGACCCATCGTAGCATCATATGACAGTCCTACAGAAAGAATATCAGCCTTCATCGACTATCACCTTCAACCTTTAGTTAAAATCCTTTCATCACATGTCCGCGACACATATCACTTTCTGGAAATACTTAAAAACACAGTTCTACCACCAACACCAAGTGAAATTATATTAGTAACCATAGATGTCGTATCTCTCTACACAAATATACCACATGAGGGAGGCATAAGCGCTATGGAGTCATTCTTATCTAGCAGACAACAGCAAATTCCGTCAACAAAATTTCTATGTGAGTTGGCCAACTTTGTCCTTAAGAATAACTATTTTAATTTCGAAAACAAATTTTATCACCAAATAAAAGGCACTGCGATGGGGACAAGAATGGCTCCAGCCTACGCAAACCTATATATGGGAAAACTGGAAACAGATTTCCTACAAAATACCCCACTTAAACCACTGATCTGGCTGCGGTTTATAGATGACATTTTCATGATTTGGAATAACCCTATAGAAACCCTGAACACATTCCTAACAGACTTGAATAATTTTAGCACACTAAATTTTACACATTGCATTTCTGAAAAATCAATCACATTTCTTGATGTCGACATCACCCTCACAAATAACCAAATTTACACTTCAGTTCACTTCAAATCCACCAATAAACTCCAATACCTACAATACACCAGCTGTCATCCATCACACATTAAACGATCCATTCCATATTCGCTATCCATCAGAGGTCGGCGCATCTGCAATAACCAAGAATCACACACACAATATTACAATACCATAAAGAATGCCCTCCTACAAAGAAATTATCCAGAATCTACCATCCTCAAACAAATGAACAAACCTACATACTCTCCATCGAACAAAACCACAGAACCTGACACATTACGATTCATAACATCATACTTTCACGGAGCACATAAAATAAAACAACTCATCAAAGACAATCTTCCAATCCTCCAGACCAGCAACGAAACTAAACACCTTTTACCAAAACCACCTAACGTGGTTTTTAAACAAAAACCGAACCTGCGCAGCATACTTTCAAAAAATAAACCACCCCAAGAAAACACAAACTCATGCACATCATCATCATCCGGTACCACACCCTGCAACCACAAACGCTGTAAAACCTGTGATCTCATCAACACCAACACTATCATTCATCCAACAAACTCTACACAATCATACAAGACCCAGCCATACTCAACCTGCAAAACCTCTTCATGTGTATACATCTTGGAATGCCGTCATTGCACCTCATACTACATAGGCTCAACCATCAACCCAATACACATTAGGATCAATCACCACAGGTTCACATCCACCTCAGTAAACTCGCCTCTTCCCATCCCAACACATTGCCGTAACCATCAAATTTCATTTAATCAATGCTTCACCGTCCGCATCATTAAATCATTCAGTCCACCACTTAAAGAAATAGATATAAGAACTTGGGAATCATCATTCATATGGAACCTAGGCGCGCATCATACCCCGGGATTAAATATCGTTCATTAAAAAAAAAAAAAAAAAAAAAAACCCATATCAACCACTCATGTCATAAATATCAACACCATACCAATGACGTATCATTTTGCACCATACATAATATGTTATATTTTTCACTGATGACGACAACACAGTCGAAATATCTATTAATTGTGTAATTTTATAAATAATATTAATATATAAAAATTCATCAAACAAACATTTTGTAAATAAAAATAATTTATTGTCAATTCTAATTACAAATTCAATTCAAATAATTTTTTTTATCGCTAAGTTGGCACAACTGTTTTCTATGTTGGCGCGGATTTTGAGCACCATCTGTCATTTAAGTAGTTTGTTTACAGTGATCGATTTTGTTAGTTCATCTCAAGTGTGTTTTGCGATTATTGTAATGGATAAAAATATCGAACAAAGAGTTTATCTCAAATTTTGCATATCAAATGGAATTTCGTGTTCCGAGTATCTGAGAATGTTACAGAAAGCTATTCTAATATAGCAGAATTCAAAACATGTAAAAATTTATGAAATCTGCTTAAAAATAATCTTGTTAGAACAATGCGTGGATTCTTTCTGCGTTCTCCGTTTGAAAATTTTTCAAACAAGTTCGATGAATGGCGATCGTTTGTATTGTCCCAGCCAGTCCCAGCACATTCCACGTTAAGATTCCTTCGAATTTTTGAAATTCGAAATTCGAAGCTACACCTCTGGAGACAATCAACTACTAGTTACAAATGTATCTTCATGTATTATGCCTTGCCTAACCTTTATGTGATTTTTAGGGTTCCATATACATACGGATGGCTATTACTAAGACTACGACGCCGCGCCGTCTGTCTTTCTGTCTGTCTGTTCGTCCGTCCTAGGGCTGTATCGTTTGAACCGTAATAGGTAGCCGTTGAAATTTTCACAGAATATTTTATTTTGGCGGATGTGCAAGGAAATAATAAAAAAAAATCAAAAAGTAAAAAAGGGAGTCCCCATACAAGAAACGTGCTAAGAATAGGTTAGTGCATATTCACACTACTGAATAATAGATGGCGCCACAGGCATTTATATTTTGCATTTAGAAAGAAAAAATATAGACGAATATTATTTTTTGACAGGTAGGTATGGTATAGCGGATCTATGGAACCCTCCGTGCGCGAGTAAAACTCGTACTTGACCGATTTTTAAATACTTAAATTTTTTTAATTTTCTTTTATGGAAACTGACACGTTTGGCATCGCCTACAACATCAGTGATGTCAGCCTCAGCTCATAACACCGGGTGAACTAGGTGCCATGTCAGTGCTTCCCTTCATATCATGCTCATGAATGTGTAAATAGTACATGTTATGTCATACATAACATGTACTATTTACACTCGCATACAGAAATTCGAAAGAAATCTGTAGCTACCTACCTACTTATTTTGATTTTGGTGTGTCCCACAGAACAAGGAAAACGTGCCGCACGCCAACCGGGGCGGTCGGCGGAAGATGGGCATACATTTGAAATATGAAAGCGTAAACTCGCAAAGCGACATTCGTAACAGAGGAAGATCCTCAATAAATAACAATTTTAAATTAATTCCGGTTACACTATGGCTTATTTTACATTTTCTAAAGTGCACAAATAAGTTGGTCAAGTCGGTGGCAAAACGCAACCGAAGCGGCGAACGCTATCTCGAATTCCTAATTCCGTATTTGAATATTCAAATTTTGAAAACAAGAAGATTTAAGGCGATTATAACACTGAATTATCCTTTGAGACGGGTCGTTTTATAAGTTGTACGACCGAGGTTTAATTAATTTTAATCGGCTTCTTTTATTTATCGGATTATCCTTGAATATAAAATTATTGTCGCGTTATTTTGAAGCAAGTATCTATCTCTTTTTCTTAATTGAAATCACGATTTGTAAATGCGGAAATACTCAATTTTATTTTATTTACTGGGTGATTTAAGAATATAATAGAATAGAACTCTTTATTGCACACAATTGAAAGAAGAACAGTACACGACAAGAATCATGAAATACAGGAGTGCGCAAAGGTGGACTTATCACTGCAAGTGAATTCGTCCAGTCGACGAGATTTTGTTACCATGTTATTTCAGGAGTTTAGAATGTACCGAAAACTAAGTAGATTCCTAAAATCGGTCAAATGCGACTTTTACTCACGCACGGAGGGTTCCATAGATGCGCTATACCATTTCTGTTAAAAAACCATATCTTTTTTATAATTTTTTTTTTCCAAGTTTGCCACCTTTCTCTTTAGGAATTTAGTTTTCTATGCAGATTAACCCCCTGAAATATCTGACATGGTAACACAATTATTCTGTATATATATATATATTTTTTATGGAAATTGACACGGTTGGCTACATCACCTACAACATCCGTGATGTCAGCCCATAACACCGGGTGAACTTGGTGCCACGTCAGTGCCTCCCTTCGGTCGTGCCGGCTACACTGAACTGGACGGAAAACACAAACTATTTACATAGCCGTTTCGACCGACCTTTCATTCAGTGCGGTGGTACCAACCCGGGCGGGTTAAACCCTACCACCTAGTAATATAAGAAGGGAATCATATCCCTCAATCGCCTTTTACGACATACACGGGGAGAGATGCAGTGGGGCTATTCTTTTAAAGTACCGGCCCCACACGGTACAAAGTACCGGCCCCACACGGTAGAAATATAATATTATTATATTTATAGGTATAATTGAGTATTTTTTATGCTCAAGTGGTTTTCTTTTTATTGATTTCCGGTCAGATTTAAAGCCAGCCACGCCAATTCAATAATATCGTCACCTTATTATAGAAATAATCACCAAATTGGCTGACGGGCGACGGCACAGCAGACCCTGTTTCCAAATAATTCGGGAGCTATTCAAATTCAAATGTATCGAAAAAGGAATTTGTATGGAAAATAACTCGCGTATTTAAAATTTCCGCTCGATTCACCGAAATAACGGTGTCAATTTGTTGTTTGTGAAATAAATTGAGCGAAAAATGTTTAGGAAAACAACGTACAAATGAAGTTCCCTGGTCTAATGAATATTCTTTTACAATTCCACTGTTCGATTTGAGAATAAAACTGATTTTATGTTTTTGTTACTATGAATGGTTATTATGACAATACCGAGACGGGGCGGTCAAGAACGAACCATTTGAAGTTTGCTTTCTAAAATAAAACTTCCTATTTAAATTATTCGTTCTTTCGTTGTATGTACACCCACATTGGAATATGTGGGAAATCGTAAAATATGTTTATTACTTTTATTACACTTCCGTTACAAAACGAGTAAACACGGAAACGCCGCCGCAGTGTTGATTTAACTTCATAGACCACTTTAGTTTATTAATTAATCAAATTGGTAATATGTACATCATAACATTCACTTGGACAGGTCAAATATAATTTTTTATTCGCCGATTCTATGGAACCTTACACGGTTACTTCACTTGTTACACCGGTGATAGCCTATTACAGCTCTTCCTGACGAAACTATTGACTGACTGACGTACTGACGTACGCGTTGAAATATATTTTGGGCTGAACATATAAATACTCACCTTGAATTAAAATTATGTATTTTTCCTTATTTATTCCAAAAATAGAACTGTCGCTCGTCTAAAAATTACACAAATTATCCCATTTTTTACAGCAATAAAGATACTCTTAGAAGACGCCATATTGAATTAAATTAACAGCGGTAATGGTTCAGCTGGCCCTCTTCGTCCGGATATGGCAACGGCCAGTGGCCACCGGGGAATAACGAACAGATGATTCGAATTTCACAACATTTAACAGAATAAGTTTGCTTTTCGTTACCAAGAATGTATTCGTTCGTTGCATTGAGTGACATACCATAGCTTTGGAATAATAAATCATAGTCACAATCTTTGGAATATTAGAAAACGTAATAATATATAGTTTATTTTGGTATTGATACTCCTGCAAATGTGTACTTTAAAACTAAACATTATCTGCCTGTCTGTAATGGGACTCAAAAATAGCTGGAACAATTCGATTGCAGTTTTCATTGCGGATCTATAAGCGTCATAATATGGTTATGATCATGATATTTCTCCATTATTATTAGTGGGGCAAGGGCGACGAGTGTCTACAGATACAAAGATAACGTTGGATTATCTCTTAGTCAGTATTATGTGCGTACTCGAGGAAGAAAGAAGAAGTATTAGCGACGCTTGATTAAACGGGGAAATTCGGATGTGTATTTGTATAAATGAGATATGTACTGTGTGTTCGAGACATTTTTTATTAGAATGTAAAGAAAAAAGATCACCTTCGTCCGTCCGTCCGTCTATCAGTCCTGCCCTGGTAGGACGGGCCTAAGCATATCAATCCCAGTTTTACCATTTGTTGCATGCCAATACACTAATGTATGTCTTTCAGATCTTTGATACCTAGTCAGATAGATATGAAAGAAATGGTAGACCTACCCACTAATTCGTAGTCCGCTGATTCCTAGATATTGTTCAGAAACCTTCATACAAGCCCTATAATGGCGAAAGCAGAGCTGCGGCCTTACTTATAGCGGATTTAGATAAGCTAGTAATAGTATAGAATTAGATATATCGAAGTACTCGCTACCCCGGTATACCACAGCTTTTAGTCCTCCCAGTTCGGTTCAGAAATTAATCAGCTGTGAGGATAAAATTATCCCCGTCGGCCGCAGGACTCGAGAGCCCTCTACAGACCCCAGCTAGTATTCAGATGCCTACACCTTGATTGGGCACTTTGAGAGGATCAAATAGCTTTTGCCAACATTTCAGATTGTAAGTAGGGGCTCGTGAAGTAATTACCCTTAGCATATAATATTAATGACGTGTCAGAACATTACCAGTTATACTAAAATTATTTCTTCCTGGCCCTTGCCGCAATAAATGTAATTTTCGATAGGGATGCGAAACATGCTGATATATCGACGCAAAACTAAACTACGACTTCTTATCGAGCATCGATAACTATATATATATGTATATATGTGTGTTTGCACCTTAACTCAGATTAGGCAAATCATCAAAATTATGTGAAACTCAATCAACAAATTATGTACACATTGCCTTACAAAATAAATTAAAAATAGTAAGTATGTACATATCTATCTATATTGTAGATAGCATCGATAAAATTTTTATGGATAAATTGAAAAAATATATGTATTTTGTAAAGCCAGCTTTGCATGGATCTATGCATGTGAAGGCTGTATTGTACGCCCATTCAGGTATTTTGCAGGTTCAAAAAAACTGTAGTGGAGCACACTGTAAAAAAAAAACTGCAAAAAAAACAATAAACATTATCATTTCGATTTTGATAAATAATCGACAACAAAGTTTATGTTCGTTCCTAGCTGTATTAGTGCCGCTTCACTAGTTTTATATCTCTCTATGGTTCAACCATAGCCGACTATCATTGTCTCCCTCTACGGAGAGAGTCTCCGTAGAGGGAGACCAATGATAGTCGGCTATGGTTCAACCAATTATTGTCTTCAGTGGGAACTGGGCGGAATGATTTATGGCTAGAAGGCTCAGGACGTTTACTATCGGAGGTATTTCTTCAAATTGGAAAATAGGAAATAATCGCTGGGGCTAGGTCTGGACTGTATGGTGGGTGGTTGATTTCTTCATATCCTGTTCCTCCCAGGGCACGCATTGCAACTCGCGCAGTGTGCGCGGGCGCATTGTCCTGCAAACACAGGACTCCTTTCGCCAGTTTGCCTTTCTAAGCGCACACCTTTTTCATGTGCAAATGATTATGCAAAATTTCGCTGATTGGTTCCTTGCTAATGATAACTTGATTCGCCGAACTTCTAGAACAAGTTTTTTTACTTTTTCAATATTTTGTTCAGTAACGGCAGTGTTGGGACGCCATGACCTGGGATCATCTTCCAGCGTCTCCCTGTCATGCTTGAATTCTCGGTTTTATGGTGGGAAATGAAGGTCCAGACTCCCCATAAACTGTAGACATCTCGTCAAATATTTCCATCTATGTTTTATTCTTCTTTGTGAGGAATTCTGAGACGGCTCTTTACTCCAATTTTGTACAATGCGCGGATGGCTCAGACACGGTGATGTTCACGGTTCAATTACTGAAAGAGTAATGATGCTAATGACACGAAACTCGGTATTTATACTATTGAGGATATTCGAAATTAGTGACATGCAGCGAGAGACATTCAGTCAGTCAGCGTGTAAGCTTCCACTGCTGGACATACGCCTCTCCAAGTTTCCTCCAGTTCTCCCGGTCTTCAGCGGTACGGAACCACTGCTTTCCGCCGACGCACTTGATGTCGTCGTCCCACCTGGCGGGTGGTCTTCCCACACTCCGTTTTCCTGTCCACGGCCGCCAGTGTAGAACACGGTTACTCCAACGGTCGTCGTCTCTTCGGCTGACGTGTCCAGCCCACTGCCACTTGAGCTTAGCCACCCGGTATCCAATATCGACTACTTTGGTGCGTCGGCGGATTTCCTCGTTACGCACCATATCACGTAGCGATATTCCCAGCATGGCTCGCTCCATTGCTCTCTGGGCAACTTTCAACCTTTGGACTACACCGACCGTCAGAGTCCACGTTTCACACCCGTACGTCATATCATAACCGAGAGACATTGCTGACACTTAAAGGTACTTTGGCTCAAAACTTTTCAGCCGCCCCTAGTACATTTAGCTTCAAACATTTAGTTAGTGCGTAGTATATAATGTGAATAAAGCTTAACTCTGTTCTTGTACAAATAAATCACAACGTACTGTAACGTCGCTCGCTGTTCGCGTCTCAATATTTCTTCATAATCTTCCATCTTTCATCCGCGCGCTAGAAATATTTGCGAACACGCTTTTTGTTTTTCTTGTACCTATTATTTATTTTTTTAAAGAATGTTGGATTTTTATTATTGCTCTCATTTGAATGGCGATTTCGTGGTATTACTAAGGTTTTTACTTATAAATAAACTCGCCGGGGTCGCGGCTTCGCTTGCGTTAAAGTCGGTCTAACTAGCTGACAGCAAATCGGACTAAAATTTTCTTCTTGTTCGCTTGTGATCAGTAGGTAAATACATTTGCGTGATATGCGTATAACCTTCTGTAGCGAAGTCTGATTGGATTGGTGAAAATCACATGGATTCAGCCGTTTTAGAGTAATTTTTGTATTGCTTCCGAACTGGGTGGCTGTGCCCGAGGTTGAAGCCTCAGGCGCAGCCAATTTCACCTCCATGGAGGTGCCGGTCCGGCTTGATGGCGGACTAATGTCGCTGGGGAAAGGCTATTAATTATTAAACCGTGATTTGAAGATCCGTTGATTGTAGTAGGTAGTGGGGAAAGTTATTCCCCGGAAGCCCGTTCCACTTCCACACCTTTGCAGTGCGACAAAAGAACGATTTAGTGACATATATGTCTAGAGTTACATATAAGCGAAAAAACATATATTTTGTATTTATTTATACAACACTATGCATTGTACTACAATTTAAATCTATAATATAGGGTAGGTACGGATGTCTTCATTGTATCAATTTAAATGCCAATTTGTCTTTTCCTTTTTTTTATGGAAACTGACACGGTTGGCTACATCACCTACAACATCCGTGATGTCAGCCCATAACATCGGGTGAACTTGGTGCCACGTCAGTGCTTCCCTTCGGTCGTGCCGGCTATACTGAACTGGACGGAAAACACAAACTATTTACATAGCCGTTTCGACCGACCTTTCATTCAGTGCGGTGGTACCAACCCGGGCGGGTTAAACCCTACCACCTAGTAATATAAGAATGGAGTCATATCCCTTAGGCCCACTTGCACCAACACGAGTTTAAAGGTAAGTAGCGAGTTATGGATTTAAACGCGGTTCCCACAGTCAACGGGTGCTAGCTGAACGAGTTAAACTGGTTTATATATTAAATTTGTGTTGGTGCAAGTGGGCCTTAGTCGCCTTTTACGACATACATGGGGAGAGATGCAGTGGGGCTATTCTTTTAAAGTACCAGCCCCACACGGTACTGCTTTTATTAAGTAAATCTCTAATATAAGCAGAGAAAACTCCCCTACTAACAATAAATGAATCCTTTATTTAGAACCATAAAGATTAGCGACAGTATTTATGTTGGACGATAACACATTTTACGAGTACCTCTACAACTCTTGAGATTAATCATCTAATCTGTTCGTTGACAATAAGCGCACGCGATTGTCACCGACAAATTTGTACGTGCATAACATCGTCACGCCTGTATAGCAATGGGGGTAGGTAGAGACACCGAATGTATTAAAGACATTGAGAGCCGATTGCGTCAAGTACCTATGCCACCTGGTCACTTAAAGAAAGTGATTGAACGCCATTTGCCTCTCGCTCGCACAGTATTGCCTTCTAAAGAAAATAAAGCAATTGCATCAAGACCAAAAGTTGCAAATAAAAAGATTTGCATGCCGACTGTACAGCTGTAAAACTCCGCCATTTTCAATCCCTTTCTTTAAATAACCAGGTTATACGTAAGACCAGCATGCCCACTTAATGCTCATCTTAACTTAAATACACTTACGATAAAAGTCAGTTGCGCTAAAGGTGAAATATTTCATTAGAATCCTATGCTGGTTCAGGGTCAATTTTTCAATCATCAGTTAAAATTTAACGGCCCAACTACCGTCAACTGTATGAGAAATGTAACTTTAACCGATCGGTTAATGTTAACCGAGACTTAACTGACAATTGAAAAATAGACCCTTAAAGTTAAATTCTTAAAGTCTGGGTTCTAACAGGCACATAAAGAAAAGTTATTTTATACAATGTAGTGCCATCTTCTTAACATTGAAAGATAGAATATAATAGAAATAGAAATATCTTATATTGAACTTAAATATAAATTACTCCGTGTACCGTGTGGGCCGGTACTTAAAAAGAATAGCCCCACTGCATCTCTCCCCGTGCATGTCGTAAGAGGCGACTAAGGGATAAGGACAAGATACTGCGCTAAAGGGCGACAGGGTAGCCACTTCTCACCTTGGCGCAGTCCTTCCACCTAGTCATGCAGCAGGTGGGTTCTTCGTGTCTTACTTGCTGCTTGATAGTTGTCTTGTCCGTATACTGTGCTAGACGTGGTGGTCGGTGTTGTGCTGTAATTTACCAGAGTCCTTATAGCACAACACCGATTACTCTGCTTACCCTGATTGTCGGGATACAGCGTGTGTTATATAAATTAAAAAAAAAACGGACTTATTACCTATGGAAAACTCTGCCAATAAACCTGTCTTTACTACAATCATAATATAGGGTAGCAACAAAATAAGAAGAATGAAAGACACATAAAAGTAAACAAGCAGATGCCAGGACGAGCGCCAGGCATAATCTATACAGTTACTATTATAAAAACAAATAAAAAATTAATAGAAGAGACTTCGATATAGAACATTTATTATATAATGATATATTTAGAGGATTTAAGCTATTGTTATTTAAGGGGCCTTTAGAGATATTGAAGTTTGTGTTGGCGCACCGGCTCTTATTTGTTGGAAGAGGCGCCATAGACCGTGGCACGTGGAGATCCGTTGTCTGTTTAACGAAAATGAAATGGACCGCAAAAATTGCTCAATTCTGGCACAAAGAACTCAACCCATAATGGGGCGGATCAATGGAGCTGGATACATTTGCGCTGATCCGGAAATTGAATAGCTCTGAGAATGAAATACACGTGATAGGTCGACAGACCTGTTGTGCAGGAAACAAAATTGGCAAAGCCTTGAATTAACTAGAGGGAATCACATAGCGCGGAATTGAAACGTAGGTCTAAACGGTTTGGTTCTATGCAAATAGTTCGTGTCAAATCGTTCCGTCCAGTTCAGTGTAGCCGACATGAAATGAAGGGAAACACTAACATGACACCTACTTCACCCGGTGTTATATGCTGACGTCACGGAAGTTGTAAGAGATGTAGCCAACCTTGTCAGTTTCCATAAAATAAATAAAAATTTAAGTGCCGCGGAATAGGGCGATATCTCTACTGGTGCGTTCAGGCAACATGGCCCGCGGCGTGTTCCAATAATTATGTTCCCCCAACATACGCAGCAGAAGTCGCGGGACATGTCCCGCGAAACTTGCCTTTGCTTCATACAATAAATTGTTGGCCTCTTTTATTTACAGCTATAATCACTGATAGCTCTCTGGGGAACTATAGCGTCTCTTATATTTTCTGCCATTCAATTTAACAACGACGCAGTCGCTTAACATTAGTTAATACTCTTTTGTTGCTGACAATGGGCTTTTGAGAGCCGATTGCGTTGGGTGGCGCGAATATACACTGTACACCACATATATCGTCAAACCCCCGGTGTTCCTGGCGTCAACGGGATGTCGTTAATGCGACCGGAGTTTGATATCTTCATTTGCCGCCCACGATATTCCCAGACAGTACCCACTTTCTGATAATGTTTACCTGCCTAGATTTTGGGGCAACATGCTCGCTAGAGGCATGGGCCCGCTTTACCTGTCTGTACCTGTCTCGAAGCACCTGGACCTCCTGGGCACTACAATTTCCAAAGACGTAGGTTTCCGGCAACTAATCGAATCTAAGGCTAAAACTGCATCCAGAAAATTGGGAATTCTATTCCAAAATCTGCGGTTCTTCTCACCGGCACAACTATTCCTGTTGTACAAAACACAGATTAGGCCGGTGATGGAGTACTGCAGTCACATCTGGGAGGGTAGTCCCCAATATCTGCTTGCGTCCTTGGACTCGATACAGCGCTGCAGCGCCGAGCCATCCGTCTTGTTGGTGGCCCGAAACTTACAGATATGGTCTGGAGTCTCTAAGTCACATACGATTTGTATATAGGTTCGCTTAGTCTGTTTTACAGATACTGTCACGGACTCTGCTCTGTGGACTAGCATCCCTTATTCCCTGCCACCCGTCCTATCTCCGCACGACTCGTCGCAGAAATACTCAGCACCCTTTTGTTGTTGACATTGGGCTTTTGAGAACCCATCGGTTCTGTAAATATTTTCTTTGTCGCACCGCCGCTAGGGTGTGGAACTGTTTTCCGGCGAGTGTTTCCCAAATCCTGTAACCTGGGTGTCTTCAAACGTCATATTAACAGGCTAGACAGCCTGGCAAGAGTCCGCAAATCTGCTGGCATGGCACCTAACTGAGCGTAGTTTCGCGAGGAGAGGTGATTTTGGCTCTGTCAACTATACCATTGGTCTCTCGGCACAGCCACACATGTTGGCTTACATAAAAAAATAAAAAAATAAATATATTGCTTATTTTATTAGAATCTTTTCTTGGTTGAAATGGATGGTAATGGTATTAATTGACTGTAGAGCGGTGTCTACAAATCTGGAATGGTGTCTTAATGAGGAGCCTGGTATCACGAAGTGTGGTGGATGGATTTGACTATGTCCACTGCACCATTGGTGCCTCAGTAGAACCATCCATGGCTGGATTTCATAACAACAATATAATATTGAAGCGAACAGATTATAGAGCACGATTCAGCCATGACTATGAACATTTTAACAGGTAATTCTTGAGCTTAAATTATTTTTATGAAATTTTTTAGAAGTTACTCTGAATTTGATTAAGAATTCTCGTTATTGTATTGTATTTATTTATTTATCGTAATGTAAAATTTCACACACATATAAAAATGATGTTTAGGTACATGTTGGTCATTTACATTACTCGTCAAATATAGAAAATAAATAAATATAGAATTGAAAATAAAATAATATTAATTGTACAGGGTGTTCGGCACATCGATCGACAAAATTGTTTTGTAGGTAAGTTGTATGACAGAATCTTAATTTCATAATTCATAAAAACTGACACCAATTGATAGCTTCATTTTCTTTTAAAAAGTTCGCTAGTTTACGCCCTTTCCAACGGTATACCACGTGTCATACAAATAATTCACTATGTGGCCAATATTAGGCACAGAGACAGAACAGAACGACAAAATTAGGGATAATTTGCAAGAGTGCCCGCGCGCCCGGTACATGTTCTAAATTTGAAAATGCTCCCGAAAACGCTCTCAATACGGGAAGCGACCACCGATTAGTGCCCGTGTTGTCGTTCTGTTCTGTCTCTGTGCCTAATTTTGACCAAATAGTGAATTATTTGTATGACATGTGGTATACCGTTGGAAAGGGCGTAAACTAGCGAACTTTTTAAAAGAAAATGAAGCACTAAATTGCAATTAGTTTTTTTTTAATGAATTAAGAAATTAAGATTCTGTCACATTTTTACTCGTTCTCGGGACTTTGGGAGGTCATAAAACCTTTTCATGGTATAAACTTCATCAAATAATATTTTTTTCTAGAACAAGGATACATTTTAAAATTCAATAAATTTTATTTCGTGCTGATACAATAATAAACAAAAAAGTTACAAGGGTTTATAGCTGGGATTTTGGTATTTTCAAAAATAAAGGACAAAAATCGTATCTCGATACCACGTGACATCTGACAAAAGGTATCATAGGTGAAAATGTTGCAAATGACCCCACTTACCTACAAAAAAAATTTGTCGGTCAATGTGCCGAACACCCTGTATAATAATTTTATTTTCAATTCTCACTCTCAAGTATTTTTAACCCCCGACGAAAAAAACGGAGGGGTGTTATAAGTTTGACGTATGTGTGTGTGTGTGTGTGTGTGTGTGTGTGTGTGTGTGTGTGTGTGTGTGTGTCTGTCTGTCTGTGGCATCGTAGCTCCCAAACGGATGGACCGATTTGGATGCGGTTTTTTTTATTAGGAAGCTTGTTTAATCGGGATGGTTCTTAGCTATGTTTGTAATCAAGTAATCAAGTAATTAAGTAATAAAAAAATTAATTATCTCAAAAAGTGGACCGATTTTCATGCGGTTTTTTCTTAAAAAGCTTGAAATAAAAGTTAAATTACAAATTTAAAAAACCCCCGACCCATAAAAAGTAAAAAATAATTTCCGTTTACTTACTTAAAGGAGTCGGGGGACCGCTAAGTAAATAAAATATAAAAACTCAGAGCTGCGCGGGAAATTACTTAGCGGTCTCCCGACTCCTTTAAGTAAGTAAACGGAAATTATTTTTGACTTTTTATGGGTCGGGGGTTTTTCTACATACCTACTTACATTTCACTATATTATAGGCTCTCAAACATCCAAATGTTGACTGGAAGAAATATCTGTAAGGGATAATTCCGTCTTTGCACCTCATGTAAATGTTATATTGTGGTTATTTATGTGAAATGTTTTTGGAGCAATAAACTATTTTTATCGGTGTACTTTGGTTTTTCAAAGCAGTTCATTTGAGATGTTGTGGTGTTCACCCCTTAAAATCTCGGTAGTCATTGCGGAATCGAATGAATAGGTTTTTATTAAAATTCTGTACATCCAGTTACAGTTGAAGTACTTTAAGCTATACTACAAACCTTCGTCAATCAAGAGAGAAGATCTGATTTAGAACCGACTTGTCCGTCCGTTAGTTACGAGCCCAGACATCAGAAGGCAACAAACAGTTCGGGCTTGGCGCTCTGCCACCGCTACATCACAATTACAGACCCATTTTCATCTCCAGACGAATGAATTTGTTAGAGATTAGATGATGGAATTACGCGAGCTGAACAATACATTTGAAATGATAGAGAGATGAATCTATTCAGTGGTTAAATTCTCCTTTGTTGTATTGACTGATTTTGGCACCTTCAATAAATTAAAGATTACGACAACGTACGCAAATGCAGATGAAATTATTAAATTAAAAGTATGTTCCAATTATTGTAACTTTGTCTGAAAAGAAAAAAAAATCGTTAACTACACGGGTTATGTAATAAAATAAAACGCAATATACATAACACATATAACATAAAATTTATAAAACGAATATGTACGAAAAACTAAGGAAATATCAAGGAAAGCTGATCTACTACACCTAGGTCTGTCATTATGAATTTCTGAAATCTAGGCTATGACACGCGGACTATCGAAATGAATCGAATAATGCAACTCTGTAATAGCACAAAATAACATACGCTCGCTATACGGGTTCAATAAAACTATATTTGCTAACTCTAACTAAAGAGGTGAGGGTTATCCCCCGACGTAGATCGTGAGTTTTGCGAGAACATTGACACAAGGTGAGAAATTGGACTCCGCTGTGGGAGTAACCCACATATGGAGTTATGTGTGCCTTCTAGGGGACCGTAGTCCGGAAAATAGTGCCAAAATGATAAAATTTGTGGGGAAAGTTTAAATACTCGTAGATCAAATTGGTATAATTATAATGTTTAAAAAGCTTTTAAAGTTACAAACCACTAAAAGTTGCTCCCTTTTAACAAACCTCAATTCTTGTGTCTAAGAAGTAAACATAATAGTACCAAGGATATTACTACTTAAGGAAGCGCCGAAGATGTTAGAGTTTTCAAAGATCTCGAATCTAGCAAGCTAAACGAAGAAGATGCTTGAGGGAAGTATATTCCCGACAGAGGAATAATCAAAGGAAGGGGGATTATAAAGTGACGATAACAACTAATAGGTTCTGCTAACATCAAAGCAACACAGGGTGGACTGCAATGGGAAAGCCGATCAGAGTTCACATGCAAACGCAGCAGTCACACCAACCACACAACACACTCACCCTCTCTCGCCTCCACTTACACCCTCACACTCGTACTCACGCTCACGCACAACAAAAACGAGCCTAAATTGGCTAAGTAATGGGGCCAACCCACGTCTCGAGCACACACTCCTACTTCCTGTGATATCGGATCATGATTGGTTTACATAATATCCCGATAATGCCAATTGGCCCCAATAACGCCATTATATTCCACTTCCGCAACATGCTTGACATCCTGACAGCGGAAGACGTCCATAAAATAAGGAGAAAAGAGAGATGCGTCCTTTCGAAGTGTGAAGGCCGAATAACATGTCGTTCGGTCCAGACGACGAACTATTATTGGAGTTGTAATCTCGTTATCTCTGTCCGGATTCGTGAGTATTTATTTATTTTATTATTTGTCCGAGACCGCTTCGCGAGTCGATCGCAGGATATCGAACGCTGTTATTGGTGTCTTATTTTTCGATTTCGTCTATTGGTTGAATAATTGTTTATTGAGATAAGATTTGTATCTTACGTGAAACAAAGCGAAACAAGGTGAAATAGCATCGACACACGAAAAGGAAAACACCGCCCGGAATCAAAAAGTGTTTGCCTTTCTTTTTATCTGTCCTGAAATCTAAAAGAAACGCTTTGTCGTTTACACGGTTTATGTTTAACGGAATCCATTTTCATTAACGCCCGTTTTCACCACCTCTAGCTACAATGCAGCTGACAGTTAATTCCTGTCAAATGAAAGAGAAATGTTACTGTAACGGGCAATTAACTGTCAGAGTTGACTTCACCGGAGATGGTGAAAACGGTGTTAGAGAGCATATCGTAGTTGTAGTATTGCATTATATACATAATGAATCATAAAATAAATGGTGGCGGAAACCAAATAGTGAAAGTAGAGAAATTAAATGAAAAAAAATACACTGTTTTGAATTCATGATAGGCTACAGAAAATAACCACTAACAATAACAAATTCAACGACGACGACGAATTGTAAAATTCCAAGATGAAACCATATTTCAATGTGAAGGCATTACATTTCTATCGTGGATTGTAGCACCAGCATCGGTCCAGCAAATAACCCTTACAATGTCAGTGTTAACGGCTTCTAGCCACCATCAGCTGCAATATCCATTCGCTGCTTCGCTCAAGAGAAAACTTAGCTCATAAATGGAAGTCTTGCGTGCGTAGCTTATCGGAGCGGAAGTTATGAGTCAGAGAAAGAGTACCGACAAAGGTGCGACAGGGATACATGAGTTTTACTGCATAAAGTTTATTGAAAGTAGAGTTTGAATGCTTCGAAGATCGGTGAAAACTTCATCGGAAGTATCAAATTAGGTATTTCAAATGATATTCGAGCCCGCGCCGAGCCAAAGGGATTCAACACATTGTGTAAATTTGAAGATAAAATAAGACATGGCAAACTAGAAACTTATTGGCACAAGCGGTTCCAATGAATACAATGAAATTTAAGTTTTGAGATCGTTGGGCAAAGAAGAGAACATAGAAGATTTTGTATGACCGTCGACTGAGGTTATCACTATAGGAATAATAGGTGCTGAGTTCAGGTCATACCTTGTAAATATTATGGAACAACTCGAGAAGTATCTAGTAAGTAAAGAACCCGACCGACAACCAATATTTCAGAATGTAAAGTAGGTGCTGTTGTAAATTTTAAAAGATATACTAGAGTTAGACTTTAACTGCTAACTATTCGGAAATTAGTGATATATGTTTTATGATAAGTAGGTATTCCCTTATCGCTTTCCTCTATCGCAAACATTAATGGAAGATTGCGAGAATAAAGTAATACTCACGCGTCCCCTCGTACTTGAGTCCGTGGAACTCCTCGAAGCATTTGAGCACAGCCATAGTGCGCGGCGGCGTAGACGGCCAGCACATAACTTCGTCCCAGTAGGAACTGCAGTGCCCCGGAGGTGTCGGGGGCTGCAGTCCTTGCAGCATGCACGCGAGCTCGGCCGTGCTCGCATTCTCGAGGCTGTTCTCTCCATGTGGAAATATCGGTAGGTCCTCCAGTTTGCCGCCCTGCTCCTTACGGCACCTCCAGCTTGATTCAGCCTCTCTGGCTTGGAGCAGGCTTTATCTCCTAGGCGATTAATTGGAACATTCAGATGCTTGTGCCTCGCTTGTCTTTAGGCAAGTTTTAGAGGCCTATTCGAAATTCTTCACTGCTTATATTATGTCGAGCGAGTTTCACAGGGCAACGATAACAATCTTTAAGTAATTTTTTAAACCTTAACCACACTAAATGTGAAGCTTCTGTTGAGAATTTGTTTGAGACTCCACTAAACTAAATCTAGCACATTATCACTGGAACTATTGGTATTATTTCGTCTTCCTATTAATTAACACAAAAAAATACAAAGCGTAGACTAACACAATGCTGACCACAAAATCATTCAGAACACTCACTATAAATTCACACTTCACTATTGTTAATGGAAATGCAGATTATATTTATTTCACACACCCCCGTGTATCTGAAACCAATAAGAAATATAATTTAATATCATTCAGTTGTTCGAAACACCAGATCTTCGACTAAAGTTTTTGATTCTCACCACGATAACATAATTATAATATTTAACTGACAAAAGCTCAAGGTACAACATTTGGGAATATATTTCATGATTAAATAGTTTTGACTCCGGGATACAACCTAACTCAACTGAAGGCCCATGGACAGTGCTTGCCTTACCATCAGGTGTAATGATTGCAAATGTTCATAGTGAAAACCTTATCGGTGCACTGGAGTGACGTTTCATCGGCTTTACACTTAGACGTAGGATAAAAAATTAAGTCAGAAACAGAAATTTGTCCAATACCTCTGACGTGCGCTCACTAATCCCAAACGTTGTGCAGCATTATTCACTGCTTTAAGCGAGATTTCTCCTTCAGCACTCGGCAAAGACCTGATCTCTCGGGGCTCTGGTATAAAATGTACGCCGCATCCTAATAAGAATGTGCTCCGAGATAGTGTGTGTTTACATGTGTTTTAACGTATCAACTGATAAGAGTTTAAGAGCAAACAGCGACGCCGTCGAGATCCCTATTTGCGTACGCCTGCTGCTGGTTTCTTCTCTGTGCCTTCAGTAACCTCCAGGACAACCTTACAAAGTAGGCAAATAGCACCCGGTGCAGTGGAAAATTGTCGCTGGAGCGGGAACACGGTGTTGTAGGAATCAAATTGAGACGCGAATTTGTGCAATAATATTTTATCACGATAAGTCGTTGAAGTTGCTTTTAAATGTTTTTTTTTACTTCGAGGATATGATAAGACACTGTCAGATAAAAAGAAAAAAGTGAGGTTATCAGAAGAAAAACTTGCGAAATAATTTTTAACACCGAAACGGCACATAGTGCGAAAATTTGGGAATAATATAATACTACCAATAAACCTTTCGAAAGTACCAAAGCACGAGCTGGGTAATTTAGTTAGATTGATAAATGAATAAGTATTCGCTAGTGAATAAGAATTGCACCCGATCAGGCGCCGGTCTACTTATCCACTAGGAGTCGAAGCTCAAAACTAGAACGGAGATTTGTACAATGAAGTAGCGTATTTCTTTATCTAGCGTGGAACTGATTTATCTTCGATCTTCCAACATGACCAGCCAAATTTTGAAACTTATGTATGTGTGAGCACAGAGTTATATAACATACTGTCGCAGTGAAACAGCTATATAGTTTAAACTTAATTTGTTCAACTTTCTTCAACACGACGACACCCAGACTAATTTCGGTGTCGTCTGCGCTCAGTGAACCTAAAACACAGGTGACTGGCAGAGAAGCAATTCCAATAAAATGTATATTAGCTTCTCAAGACATAGCTGTGATTTCAAGTGCGTTTATTTGCCCTATCTTAGGTCAATAGCCCACGCAAGATTTCGACACGCCACGTCTGAGCAAACACCACACTCGGAGTGCGATTGCAAGTAACGATACTAAATCAGTGTAATTATCTCGCTGTTTGCAGAAAATAAAGTTGTGTTGACCTAACACGTGATATATCATCGTCGTAGCAGTTGGAAAACGATTCGTGTAGAGGGAACGTGTCTGGACTGAAGTGCTGTAAAATGACAAATTTTATTAGGGAATCTATTAATAGCAATGTTATTGGTGGAAGAATATACAAACTTTTGAAAACATTCAGTTCAGATTTTTTTTATGTTAACCAACATGGGTGGCTGTACCGAGGGACGAATGCAGCAGTCGAAAGAACCACCTCTCTTCATCATCTCTCCTCACGAAACCACGTTCAGTTCGGTACCATGCCAGCAGATTTGCGGTCTATCGCTAGGCTGTCTAGCCTGTTAATACGACGTTTAAAGAGACACCACGTTAAAGAATTCGGGAAACACACTCGCCGGATGACTGTTCCACACCCTAGCGGTGCGACAAGGAAATGATCTTGAGAACCTTGAGAGAAATTAGTATTGTCAAAGGGGGAAAGGATTCATGAATCGAAAAGATTTATTAATACCAACAGATGGTGCCATAACTTTCGTTTGTGAACAAATTTGGGGACAGATAAAAAGACAAACACGCTGCATTCAAATTTATTATAGCTGTAGTAATGTTCGCAATCACGTTTAACATTTTCAGATATTGATTTATTTATGGGAATATTGAGAAAATATAATGATGGAATCTAAATTGTAGGAGCAAGTGATTCCAACTCGGTAAACGTTGTCAAAAGCATCCATGTGATATAGCAATAAATTAAATGTTCCAAAGACAATCGTGGGGTTGTTGACTATTTCCGTAACGTGAGACCAAGTTGGTTGGTTCCTGTGATGGTAACATACAAGGTACAATAGCTAACAAGTAATAGCTGTGCGTCACACTCTAATCACCGCGATATTGACGAGTAGGACAGAGATGGATTTTGGTGAGGAGCTAATTTCCACACGTTAGTTACGAGTCGGCCAAGGCAACATTATGTAGTTTTAAAAGGGTCGTCCGTGTATGCCGTGCTTGGGAATGCTATTCGCACGCAGTGAACGAAATATAATTTATATCATCAATCATTCATCAATCATCAATATTATCATCATCAATCAATCAATACTAATAATAAATCTGTAAGGATGGTCATGGTGTAAGCTACTTTGTTATATATAAGAGATATTGCGTTTGTAGACTCTATGTATGATGAGAAATCTTTTCTGTATACTCTTAAACCGATCATCTGATTTCGATGAAACTTAGTACAAGCACATTTTACTATACGGGATACAGGATAGGCTAAATTAAATTCAGTTCCGGATACGCTAAGTTGTGGCTCTCATACAAACCGATTTTTCCGCGCGCCGAAATAAAGGTACGTAGCGGGCTTACTCACTTTCTTCTTTTTAAATAAGAATTTCACGCGAGCGGAGCCGCGGCCAAAAGCTAGTAATTTATAAAATATAAGGCATGGTCAACACAGTGTACGCCACTACCCTGCGAGGTGTACTGACGCGGGGTTTATTAAATTCCTTGACTGTCTAACCTCTTAAGTCTGGTTCATGGAAATGTACTGGCGACATACCTAGGTCCTAGAACTTCTCTCATCTTCACCTCTCGTCAGTTTTCCTCCATTAGAGAACATTCCACGCCCTATCTCGTGTTTTGTTGCAAACTTCGTCACACACACGGAGGTGGAATTGTCATCCTAGAACGATAAAAAAGGTATGGACCCCGAACCCTATCCTCGCCAGCGTAACACACGATATAAGTAAAAGCATACTTGTTTCATAGGACGGTCGCGCGCTGGCCCGTCTGTCTGTCATCGGCTGCGTTCGCAAAAACCTGTTTAAAATGCTCGCATACTCTGTGTTTACGTGTAAAACACTACAGCCAAGTTTAGTGTGCACAATAGTGGAATACTTAGTGGAATATAGTACACTCCGCTCCCCGCAACTCGGCGACGCTAGTTCTCATACAAGCATTTGACAGTCCGGCGTCCAAACCTTTTTTATCGTTCTAGTTGTCATCACTGGATCGACAGAATGTAAAGGTGTATTTGTACCTTTACAGCCGAGCGTATGTAAAACGACCGAATAAGGTAAAGATGATAAAGGTGGGGGACAAAGTTAATCCCTGAGGAAGCGCTGGTGAGATATTTTATAGCCGAAAGGGAACACGTTGATGTTTTTTTAAATGGAATCATTAGATTTTTACCTGCGTCTCGTGTGAAGTTTGGCGTGGTTTGGCTTGATAAACTATTCGCTAAGTTATTTACTTAGCGAATAGTTTACTTCCAAGCGAAATTTCAATACTTAGAAGTGGCCTCAATGACGCGGAACGAACACTCGATTAGGTGTATGAGTGTAGGCGATATTTATTGTCCGCTATTTCTCGCCTAAATGGATACAGAGTTGCAGTAACTTATCGAAGTGTTATCAATTGGATCAATACAGAAAGGGAACCCGAATACCTATATTATTATTTTATTTTTGGAGAGGATTTCTATGAAAATACCACTTATACTACATATCCTTAGAATATTCAATAGCAGTGAAATGGCAGGCATAAAACAATGATGTACGGGCGTGAATATTCTCATTTCGTCAGGATGACGCGCGTGTCTCTTCTATTGGAGTGGAGCACGTACTTGATACGTGACAACTTCTAAATATTGAAGGAAATATTAGAAATTTTCTGGGTTGTTTTTATGTATTTGTATGGGCAATAATAATTTGGAAACTACTAAATGAGATTTCTACAAGATTTAAAATTACTACGAAAAGTCAAATTCCTTTCCTTTTTTGGATTCGAGATAGTCGGGTTTGCAAAAATTGAAAAGCCATAGACTGGCCCTATTATTCCATTTATTGTTATTGAAATTTGTATTATTATTCTAACTTATTTATAGAGAGTTCAGGTAAGCTAAGTAATTTATAGAAATTGTAATGTTTTCTATTCCGTTCATGGAGGCCTAAATCGGAGGCGTTCCTTTCAAATGCAAAGTTTGCTGATACCACGCAGGAGGCGGAATTGGTTTTACATAGGACATAGAAATAAATGGCAAGAAAAGGAAATTCCGAATAGTGTGCTGGTGCTTTCTCGAGTTTATGTTTTGTATTCGAATGTTTTCAGTCGCGTCGTCGCGTCGTCGTGTCGTATAATTTAAAGCTATGTGTATTTATTTTATTTACTTCATAGCTTTACTTTACATAATATATTTTTTTTAAGTGAAAACTTCTTTAGCGGCGCTTGGCACTTTTTTTAGATGGGTAAAAAATGTTAAACTTGCGTCAGATCCGTAGCCTGATCGAAAAAGCGTAAGATTCGTTGAAATTGTGGATGAAAGTTAATTTTTCTGAGAAATAAACTTTTTGATGTTAAATAATTATAATAGTTCTGTAGTGTTAAATTTTTTATGTAATATAAATTGTCATGTTTGTCTACGATAGCGCAATAAATGAATATTGTATTTTACCACATAAATGATAGTACGTTTTTACTGATAAATAAAACAATTCGTGCGAAATTATTCCCTAACCATTCCGAAATATTCAAAAATGCACAACTCCCGGAGTGCAACCCGTCCGTTTTTTTATGGAAACTGACACGGTTGGCTACATCACCTACAACATCCGTGATGTCAGCCCATAACACCTATACTTCTGGGGTATGATAAAGGTAAGTGGCGCAAAAGAAACATACATAATGATGAAATAGGTACAGTAATACAAAACATAAAATACACTCAAATATTGATAGTAACGTACGACATTGATTAGGATTTATCTCTAGACAGCGTAGGTCTAGTAGGTAAAAAGAAATACGAAATATTTTTCGTCTCTATAATACCGAACCAAACATTTATCTCAACCTGTCCACTCCGTCGCTACTGTTATCCGTTTTAGTTCAGTGGGCGGGCGCGGACCACTCTCGATGTTCTTTTGTTGGTTTAGCTATACCTTGCGTGTATGTATTGACTGTACTTGAATCACTTCAAATACAGTCAAGCTAAGATATCCTTCGATTGAAAAAAATAAGTTGTAGTAAACCTTTCATGAAAATATTTCTATTTGAAATGAATATGAAACGATTTATTATTAAAAAAAAATATGGAAAGCAGTCCAAGTATACATTGGTTCCTACACTAACTGGATTTGCATCTGACACGCAGGAACCGTTCGTCAGTAAGCCATCGTGTGTAAGCCTTTTGCGCTTATCTAACTCAATGCTTATAATCAATCAGTACTTACTAATAATAAATCTGTAAGGGATGGCCGTGAAGTAATTTACTTTGTTTTATGAGATATTCCGTTTGTAGACTCTATTTATGATACTAAAACTAAATTGAGGATTTTTATTAATCTTTTCTGTATGTTCCTCCATAACTTTTAAACCGATCATCCGAATTCGATGAAACTTGGTACAAGCACCTTTTAACTATATGCGACATAGGATAAGCTAAATAAAATTCAGTTCCAGTTACGCTAAGATACAACCTGAATTGTTCCGCGCGCCGAAATAAAGATACGGAAGCGGGCTTACTTACTTTCGTCTTTTTAAATACGAATTTCACGCGAGCGAAGCCGCGGGCAAACGCTAGTTTAAATATATAATGATAATACGACATGAAATGAAGGGAAGCACTGACATGGCACCTAGTTCACCCGGGGTGTTATGGGCTGACATCACAGCACGGATGTTCTAGAGTCCTATCAGCATAACACCGATTACTCTGTTTACCACGATTGTCAGGATACAGCTTGTGGTATATACGTCTGAGCACAAACTGGAACTTACTAAAGGTGGCACCAGGTGATAAATCGTTGTCCTAATCCCTAAGACATGGCTTAGTAGAGGCAGGGATGAGACGGTCGGCTGTGGTGCGCCTAAAATGTTTTTCTCAGAGCAGTTCTGTACATGTTTGAATGACTTCGATGGTCTAAAAAGTTTGCAGACTATGCCAATAAATACTAAGTATGATGATGATAGAGAACTCTTTATATGGTCTAATTCTAGGCACGGACCTCTTTCATGAGCGGTACTCACGAGAAGACTTGGAATAAATCACTCGTAGAGAGCGTTCTACGGATCTTCGCCCGTTAGATTGAGCAATTTCAAACTCTATTTCTTATGGAATACGGGTCAACACGGAACACGAGGGACAAGTTTCGTGGAACTGATTTCTAGGGAATAAATCCGTTTTTTTTTTCGCAATCGTGTGCGGCTTTGTTTTCTTATCATTTATATATTAATTCGGACTTTTTGTAAACGTGTGTGCAAGAAATATTTCTAATTATTTCTTTAGTCACACGTTCCCACTGTGACGGAGCGGTACCTATACACACCTTCCTTGGACATCTTAGTGATCTTAGTATCTATGTACAAGCCGTCTGGAGATTTTTTAAATAGCTCAATAGGTTAAAGATTTATAAATAGGTACCCTAAGAGATATAGATGTATAGATATTAGATATCAATCCTAAAGACGACAAATTAAGTTTTTCTCGTAGTGATAACTTTTCTCACTTGCAAACTTCTGGAAGGATACATGTCAAAAATAAATTTAATCTATAGTAAAAAGAAATAAAGGAATATTAAAAAATCGGTCTTACAAATTTGTAGCGGGTCTGGCTGTATTTTAAGAGATGGTAATGTTAGCCAACGTAATCCAGGGTACAAATATTTGTAAAACGAAGCGTTTTGAAAATATTTGCATTCTAGAATGGCATAGGTCGGCCCATAGTAGGTATGTAAGTTTGTACCATGAGTTTTGTACCGCGTTTGTACTATAGTAGGTACTTGGATGGGTGACCGCTCGCCCGCTGACCGTGGTTCGGATTCCACGTAGTCCCTTCCCTTGTTACCTTCCCTTGTTACCTTACTAGGTGGTAGGAATTATCCCGGCCGGGTTGATACCACCGCACTGAACGAAACTCGGTCGAAACGGCTATGTACATACATAGTTCGTGTTTTCCGTCCAGTTCAGTGTAGCCGACATGAAATGAAGGGAAGCACTGACATGGCACCTAGTTCACCCGGTGTTATGGGCTGACAACACGGATGTTGTAGGTGATGTAGGCAACCGTGTAAGTTTCCATAAAAAAAAAATAATAAAAAAAAATTAACACAGTACTAAGCTTCAATCGTAGTGCGTATTTTTAAATATTTCTTTTTTTAACTTAATTTTAGATTTTTTTAGAAAGCGCGACATTTGGCCTCCAGCCACCCATAAGTTGTCTAACGACGCCCATGGACATTTGGTCGTACGCGCGGGTTGCGAATGCCATGCCTGCCTGACAGGTGACTATTCCCGCCTCTCTTGAACGACCCGAGACATACTTGGGGGGAAATATGTGGGCAGGGAGATCGTTCCAGAGTTTACCGGTTCTATGGAGGAAAGATCTGCAGAACCGATTGGTACGCATCCGCGGTAAGTCCAGCGTATAGGGATGCAATCCCTGCCCAGTGCGTGTAGTGCGGAGGTGGAAAGGGGATGGCGGAATCAGGTTAAATAGCTCCTCCGAGCATTCCCCATGGAATAAACGATAGAACTCACTTATGGCGTCGACATTCCTCCCTACGAAGTTGCAGTGATTCTAGGTCGTGGGACACGTCAGGGTCATCCACTAGACGCACGGCTCGTACCTAGTTATCGACTTACAAACAAACGTAGAATCAACGCCGGCATACGCGTAGGTCGCTACAGATTTTCCGCTTTATTAGTTAGGTATTATTCGCTCGTTAATGTATTGTGTTCAAGAACAATCTCTCTAAGTAGGGCCAGCTAGCGAGCCGATTGGAGCGCCAGCGTTCTCCAGTCCTACTAATCCATTATTCGAACAGACTAATGCGCAGCAATCCACATAAACCTGCTTGTCGACACGAACAGACAGACGGACAGACGGACCATTAATAATCTGGCGAGCGATATATCTACGTCGTTCCGCCAGGCCTGTAGGCCTGTAGCCTCTCGCGAAGAGGGCCGGAGGTCGGCTGGTCTGAAATTAGAGAACGGAAAAGAATTCAGAAGGATAGAGGGGCAACGTATTTTCAACAAGTGAGAAATGATAAATATAGTGAAATACGCCTTTCGCATACAACACTCCCGAAGAAACATGTTACTGACCAAATCAGCTTAAAAGCTGAGTTCACGATGACTGTTGCTTGTGTTGTAAGGCTCATCTCATCGTCTTATGTTCGCAAATACGCGAGTGAGAAGGTTTTTGAAATCAGGATATAGTAACATTGGTGAATTTGTTAAGATATGTTTACAGGTTTCGAAAGTTTTTTACAAATTCGGGGGTACGTCATAGGATTGGTTAATTGGTCAAAATCTTTTAAGAATTTACGGTAATATCCTATTAATCCCATGAATGACTTCACTTCTTTTGGTGTTTTTGTACTCATAGCATGAGATGACTTTTAAAGCGATTCTTTGAATATATTCGCGAAGACAATCACATTTAAAGGCACGCTCACATGCTTATCTACAGGTAACATGTTTCATACCACTTTGCCTCTTCTAGTATCTAGCCATCTATCAAGTTAAAATATCAGTGGACTGGATACATCTTTCGCAGACCTGATAACCTCTGGGGTAGATGGTTGCTCCAATGGAGGCCACGTACAAGCAAACGTAGCGTGGTGCGCTCCCCGGCTAGGTGGGCAGACGACCTAAAAAATATAGCCGAATGATGATGGATGAGAAGAGCGGAACACAGCGTGCCTTTTGGGAGAGGCATATGTCCAGCAGTGGGCTGATACGGGCTGATAATGATGATGTGCATATGAAAATAGCGGTTTTGTGCTTTCGAACTCTTTGGAGAAGGGACTTTCCCTCAAGCTGCCCTTAAATATAAATCACGTTAATCGAGACGTGATAGTTTGGCGTAGATTATAAACTTGATGTTCTGAGACGGAATATTGACAGTAAAGCCGCGTTCTCACTGGCCGATTTTAATAGGCCAACTTATATGCGAATTGAAAGACAATTGTATCGTGAGAACATGCTTTCAGTTTAAGTTGATCAACTTTTATTGAACGACAGAATGTTTCCCTGTCAACTTTTATAATATTAATAATATAAGAAATTAAGTTGTACCGTGTGGGGTCGGTACTTAAAAAGAATAGCCCCACTGCATCTCTCCCCGTCGCATGTCGTAAAAGTAGACTAAGGGATAAGAAAATTCGTCAGCCTCGGTAGCTCAGTGGCGCGGTTGGTTAGTCAACTGTTATTAAGCAACGCTGAGCGCGGTCAGTGATTGAATGGGTGACCGCTCGACCGTTGGCGGCTGACCGTGGTTCGGATTCCACGTTAAACTGTAGGTCCCTTCCTTTCTTACCTTACTAGGTGGTAGGGTTTATCCCGGCCGGGTTGGTACCACCGCACTGAACGAAACGTCGGTCGAAACGGCTATGTAAATAGTTCGTGTTTTCCGTCCAGTTTAGTGTAGCCGACATGAAATGAAGGGAAGCACTGACATGGCACCTAGTTCACCCTGCGTTATGGGCTGACATCACGGATGTTGTAGGTGATGTAGCCAAACGTGTCAGGTTCCATAAAAAAAAAAAAAAAATAAGAGGCTCTTGCTGAGTGGTCGGGTCAAGGGCCAGCTCCAGAAGGCAGCCTTGTTCGACACTGCACGCATCGGTCGGAGGTTTCTCTCCCTAGGGCCTGACCATCGCGTTGACGTCGTCGGTAGCTTGGGTTCGCCCCGCCGCGCCGCCGGCGCCGCCGCGCCGCCGCGCCGGTGGTGGAAACTCCGTTTTTTAAGGTTAATTTTGTATGTTTTTAATTTTAGGTTTTTAATATGTACTAGCTGAGCCCGCGGCTCCGCTCGCGTGAAATTCGTATTTCAAAGAAGAATGTAAGTAACTAAGGGCGAGGCCGAAGGCCGAGCTGCGTTCAGGTAATCGATAAACCTTCTTAAAGAAAGTAACTAACTAAGGGCGAGGCCGAAGGCCGAGCTGCTTTCAGGTAAACGATAAACCTTTCTCAAATAAAGGAAGTAAGTAAGGGCGAGGCCGAAGGCCGAGCTGCGTTCAGGAAGACGATAAACCTTCTGGAAGAAAGGAAGGAACTAAGTGCGAGGCCGAAGGCCGAGCTGCGTTCAGGTAAACCAAAAACCCTCTTCCGCCTTCGGGCCTCGCCCTTAAAGACTTCCTTTCTTCGATAGAATATAATATCGTTTACTCAATATATTTATTTCATAAAAATAAAAAAGTAATATTAATAACTAAGCAATTAAACCTACCTAACAAACATTAAAATAACTATCAAAACGGGCATTTTCAAATGTTCTTAGAGCACTTGCGGCATTACCCCGCAAGATGGCAAGGCTTACCCTTTGAATGAAGTACATAAGCCCTTGATGGCGGGACACCAGTTGCGTCAACCAGCTCAAGCCTCTTTTGGCTTAACTGCACCATGGACCGAGGGTTTCAACCGCAAACGCAACAAATTCGAAATCTTGAATTATATTTCTATATTTGCTGCGTTTAAGGCTCTCCGCCCCAGCCTCGGCCGCGCCAGCCGCTCTTGAAGATGTCCTAACGTGACTTGGAGCCAATGTGAGAACAAAAGTGGCGTCCCACATCAAAGAACTACCCTTAGTCTATGGCACTAAGGTGATAGCATCGGGCCTCTTGCCATCCAGCCGGGAATAACCGCGAGGTTCTAGGATGCACGGTATATTTGCCGTTAGAAGCGTGGACTTTATAATAAAATTTAACTTTATTCGAGATGGTTTAGCTTCTTCCTGAACGCAACTCGGCCTTCGGCCTCGCCCTTAGTTACTTGCTTTCTTCGAGATGGTTTATCATTTGTCAGAACGTAGCTCGGCCTTCGGCCTCGCCTTAGTTGCTTACTTTCTTCAAGATGGTTTAGCTTCTTCCTGAACGCAGCTCGGCCTTCGGCCTCGCCCTTAGTTACTTGCTTTCTTCGAGATGGTTTTTCAATTACTTACTTTCTTCAAGATGGTTTAGCTTCTTCCTGAACGCAGCTCGGCCTGCAGCCTCGCCCATAGTTACTTACTTTCTTCGAGAAGGTTTATGGTCTTCCAGAATAGAGCTCGGCCTTCGGCCTCGCCCTTGGTTACTTACTTTCTTCAATAATGTTTTTCTTCTTCCTGAACTCAGCTCCGCCTTCCGCCTCGCCCTTAGTTACTTTCATCGAGAAAGAATATCGTTTACGTAAGCGCAGATCCGCCTTCGGGCCCGCCTTTAGTTACTTATTTTCTTTTTTTTAAATACGAATTTCACGCGAGCGAAGCCGCGGGCAACAGATATATAAATTGTATTGCACCAATGACAGCGACATAACTTCGACTTTCAATTATTATTTTTATTTATCAAACAATTTGTCATCGGCCAGCTCACGTCGAGATGACAGTTCTCCGTTGTCAACATGACATTAAAATTGTTTTTTACCTTTACTTTGGATTACGTGATTTTTATTATATTTTTTTATTATTATGTTCATGCGGGATATACACTGTCACTATAAAAAGTTTCGTCAAATTCCGTTCAGTGGTTTTTGCGAGATGCGCGTACAAATAGACATTTTTGCATTTACGATTTTATGATATGTATAGAAAGAATAGATATGTATAGACTATTGTGTTCAAGTTATAAAAAAGAAGAACTGTCATTGTCGTTGTATTCTTATTTTTAAATTTCGAATGAATATTTTATTCAAATTGTATTTGCTGCCAGTTCTCAAGATATAATTATGTACTTTGGACTACGTGATTTTAAACGCGCAATAATGTTTATAATTGTTAATTTTTTTTTATTTTTGTTATTTTTTTTTACGTATTATGTTAACCCGGCATATAAACTGCCACTATACAAAGTTTCGTCTAATTCCGTTCAGTGGTTTTTGCGTGATGCGCGTACAGACAAACAAACAAACAAACAAAAATTTTAAAAAGTGTTCTAACATGTTCAGTATCTCATTTTAAGCCACCCTGGTTAATTTTTTTCCGAATACATTCAATGTACAGACTTTCTTACCTCTACGATTTTATTATATGTATAGATAAAATTAGTTTTAAGCAAATGTGTAAATAAAGAATATAATATAAAAAATGAGTAATAAAGGATATTGAATAATTTATAACCGTTCATTGAATGAAAAAAGACACAAAACAATATTACAAAACACACTCGCTAGTAAAACCTATAGAAAATTACTAACAAGCAATAACAAATAAATAACAATTTTGAACAAAAGTATAGCTAAATAACATTTATAGGTAAGTACATACATACTTTTCTTTTTGTTTTCTTTCATCCAATGGGTCAGGTTATTGCCCTATTTGAATACTGGTGTGCAGCAAACAAGTTAGTAAATTGTACGCACCTTCAGAAAAAAAAATCATTATGAATCCATAAAACACTTGGTGTTCAAGTCTTCGGTTCAATACTATGACGTCTGCAAGACTTTGTTTGACTCCATCTTGAAATGACTGTCCGGTCGGTTGGATTATGGGTTAAAACGTGAGAACGCAATTCGTTTTCGATTTTACTGGTTCAACTAAAAATTTACCGATTGACTCGTCTCGTGAGAACGCGGCTTTATCTCTATAGTTTGAATTTGCTATCAAGATTGATAATATAACAGATATTAATTTGACAGCTGTTACGGATTTCAAATACGGGCATATCTATTCATTATCAATGCTCGCAATGAACGCTGCTCGATGTTCTGATAAACTTGGTTCTACATCCCCCTTCCTCCAATCCGTATCTGCAAAATACGCATTCACTAAAAAAAATTATAAAGTCTGACATGGTTAGCTACATCTTTGCTACTAGCAATTTGCTAGCATTGTCCTGAGTCCGTTTGGGTCCTCCATCACTCATCCATCACTGTTGAATGTAACATCAAAGCTTGGTAAGTTTTTGACAACCGAGTTTCCAACTAACCGGCAGTTAATCAATCGTTGACGTAATGTTAAAGCTGACGCCTCTTTTGGCAACCGGTCCTTACTATTCCGTGATGTCAGCCTATAACATCTTGTTGAACTAGGTGCCATATCAGTGCTTCCGTTTGGTCCATGCGCCCAGTGTCTGTGTGTGTGTGATAAACAAAAGACGTTTTAACTGTTCTATGCACGGTGGTTACTTCGTACTTAGTTAAGTAATTTAATGTGTAATGAAAATGAACCACCGTATGACGGCTTTAATTTTCATACTATAAACCCACTCTGCAGTCGTAATGTTACGAGCAGCTGTGACCAGTTAGGTAATAATTTGTGGTCTAAACCAGCAGTTCTCAATCTATGGCACGCGAACCACCAGTGGTACGCGGAATGCTTCGAGGTGGTACGCGAGAAAATTAAACATTTATGCTCTACAAAATTTTATAAGCGGCAATAAAAAGTGTCATATTCGTAATTTACAAAGATTTTTTGATGAACATAAATATAATTTAAATTCTGATGTTATTGGCGATATAAAACACACTGTCATAGTGAGTTCCGAAGAATATTGTAAATAAGAATTTTCAGAACTAAATTCGATAAGAAATACATTTTTCGATTAGATTCCGAGATCATTTACCTACGAGGAAAGATAATAATTAAATGAACTTTGGTGTGATGCTAACCTCCAAAGAGAATTTAAGAATGTAGTCATAAAAGATAGGTAAGTATTATTATTAGCTTCTTGTAGGTAAAGGTGGTACGCAATTAAACATATTGGTTTTAGTAGTACCTGAAAAAAAAGTTTGACAACCCCTGGTCTAAAAGAATGCGTTGAACATTAGACCTTATGACGTGAATTAAGGCTGCATGGAAGGAAAAATTGCTCTCTTTCTGAGATTTACCATTAATAATACTCACATGCCTCTGTAGCTCAGTGGTGCGGTCGGTCGACTATTGTCAAGCAACCCTGGGCGCGGTCATTACTTGAATAGGTGAACGCTCGACCGTTGGAGGCTGACCATGGTTCGGATTCCACGTATAATCTGTAGATCCCTTCCTTTCTACCTTAGTACTCTTTTCTATTCTGTGGCCCGGGTTGGTACCATCGCACTGAATGAAAAGTCGGACGAGGTACCATCGCACTGAATGAAAAGTCGGACGAAACGGCTATGTAAATAGTTCGTGTTTTCCGTCCAGTTCAGTGTAGCCGACATGAAATGAAGGGAAGCACTAACATGGCACCTAGTTCACTCGGTGTTATGGGCTGACGGATGTTGCAGGTGATGAAGCCAACCGTGTCAGTTTCCATTAAAAAAAAATGCCATATTCAGCTTTTAATATATTATGTAAAAATAAATTTATTAGGGTAGATCGATAGTGTTTATTAGACGATAGATGGATTGAAGCAAATGTGAGTGGAAGAGTCGGGAAGGGTCGCCCTAGACGTACCTGGACCAGATCGGTCATGTCACATACATTTACATTTACACATTTACAGAACATAGGTACATACTATAATATATGAAAAAAAGATTATTTTAGATAAATATATCTTAAAATTTTATTTAGTGAAAATATTTAATATTTTCACTAACATTATTCATATATGTAGATTGTAGGTACTTCCGCTGTAAACTCGTGCATTCAAGAAGTAACTTTGTATACCGAATTGTACGTTCGTACCGTTGGTCAGCCAGCACTCACATTTATTACAGTTTCATTTTTGCACGCCATTGTATGTTATAGCCATAAATGTTTTTACAACCACTTGTAACGGCCGACCTTATAAAAGGCTTTTATGAAAAGTTTAACACCGCCATAAATATTGACCGATACATCGGCGGCGCCGGAGGCTGCGGCCAAGATTTCAGCTTCTGTAGGGCACCAGGATAATATGTCATAAATAATATAATAATAATAGTATATTAATAAACACATTTCTGGGCTACCATTGATTTTTAGGGTTCCGTACCTCAAAAGAGGAAAAAACCGGCCAAGTGCAATTGGAACTCCGTATCGCCACGCACGCCATCTATGTATTAGTTAAAATGCTTCATACTCTTTTCGGTACTCTCTTTTTGCGCGTACAGTTTCTTGTATAATAATAATAATAACACATGCTCTGTAAAAATGTCAACGGGCTACCTATTACGGTTCAAGAGATACAGCCCTCGGACGGACAGACAGACAGACAGACGGCGTAGGCTTAGTAATAGGGTCCCGTACAACGGATACAGAACCCTAAAAAAAGGGAATCACACCGTGTCTCTCTGTCTGTCTGTCACAGCTTATTTTCTCCGGATCTACTGGACGAAAAAAGTTTAAATTTGGTAGGTACATGTATGGAGTTTAATGATCCAATCACGGACGTATATAGGGTAATGAACAAATAAAAGTTTCATTTCATTTCATTTAAATATAAGGGTTAGATAAATAAATTAAATATTTCACAGTTTACAACCTAGAGGCTAATACATGGCAAAAAAAAGATGATGACGAACCATACTGAATATGCATATGTCTCAATGAAATATTGTTATTGTTGTGTGTTCTTTATGGCGAAATAAATATCTGAATCTGAATCTGAGGGATCTGGCGGAAAAAAAAAACTTTTAATGAGGTTAATATTGTTCCTGTTTTACTTAGGAAATTCAAAATTTTATAAAACAAAAATTTTTCATTGTCGAGTATTTAGCGACCCTTCGGCTCCACGAGTGTGAAATACATAGGTATTATAAATAACACAGGCAAATATTATGTATACACAGAAAACCTTTGAAATACTTTAGGTCAGATTTAATTAATTGAACATCATCAAAAAGGACGACCCTTCGATCGGCGCGATACCTGGATTTAAATTAAAAGGGACACCCTTTTCCGAGTTTACGGTTGTCACACCTTGTCCCTTTCATTAATCGATTTCAAGCCACGCTTGTTATCGATCTTGTGTGGTCTACTCACAGGGTGTACGGTTAAACAAGAAACTAGAGATATACGGAATGATTTTGTGAATACCTGCAGCGCTTCAGGGGCTTAATACGAAAACGTTAGGACGAATAAAAAAAAAATGTTTTTCTGCTTGATACATTTTTTAATGTTTTATGATTTTTTATTGCAAACCTCAAAATGTATGGGGATTGATTTAGAATTTGAGGGATAGAAATATTGCTCCCTGAAACGCTCTGCAGGTATTAAAAAAACGGTCAAGTGCGAGTAGGACTCGCGCACCGAGGTTCCCGCACGACAAAAAAAAAACAACGTTGAAATAACACCTTTTCTTGTGTGGGGGCCTCGTTAATTTTTTACCACTTATTTATATTTTTTATATGTTGTTACTTAAATTCGACCTTTAGAAAGAGACAATCCGGAGCGCCGTCCCTTTCGCACGAGCTCGTACGCCTATGTGCGACAGAGACGGCGCTCTTCAGCTTTATTGTTTCTTTCTAAAGCTCGATGTTGATTAGGTATCTATATCTCTACACTTCTTATAAAAGGGAACGCGTCTGTATGTATGTTTGAGGTAAACTCCGGAACCACTAACAGATTTTGATACGGTTTACACCACAGAGCACGAAATACCGCGCGCCGCGCCTGCTAGAGACGCCCTGAGCGCGATTTCCCTACAACGCAGTTGAAGCCTGTGGGCGTGGCCTATGACTTACATATGTGTGTTGTGCGTGTGCATTTGTTTCGTGCGTGTGCCTAACTTGCTCCTCTTTGTGTGTAGTGTCGATACTAACACACACACACACATACGAAGCGCTAGTAGCACTGCGTCCAGTTATTTGGTTTCAAATATTATCGCTTAGGACGTCTCTAGGAGGGGGCGCGCGCGCGGTAATTTCGTGCTCTGTGGTTTACATGAATGTGTATTCTTGAGGCTCACTATAGGCTATATACCATCCAGCTAAATAGCATTAGGGTTGAGCAGTATCAAAGAAAGTATAGTATGAACGGACTGGTATAGTTAGGTTAGGTTGGGTTAGATTACGTTAAGTTAGCTTAGGTTAGGTTAGGTTATGTTAGGTTAGGTTAGGTTAGGTTAGGTTAGGTTAGGTTAATGTCGAATGGTAGTTCCGGATAGAGAGGGGAGATAAGGACGGAGGGAAGGCGGTGGGAGCGATCATTTATAATCATATTTGCGTTTAAACCGGATTTGCTATTAAACCGAGTCTACCGCGAGCGAAGCCGCGGGTAAAAGCTAGTTGTACATAGTTCGTCTTTGAGCCCATATTATCTACAATCGAGCCGATGCTCCGTCTATTATTTTTAGAAATCGATGATTTTCTAAATCACCGTGAAGATCCATTTCCAAGCCCAGAGTGGACAGTACACATACACTGCATCAGATTCAATGATATTTTTTCCTCAAACGTGAATATTTTATTTACAAAGGTTTGATGGCTGCCTTGCACAGAAAAGGGACCCCGCCGCGACTGCCACATACATTGTATGTATGTACATCAAGTCAATATTGAACGGATACGTTATTTGTATGCGCTCGCAGATAAATACTGTGTAAATAATAATATAGAATAATTTTTTCTGCCTTTGACAACTCTTTTAGAAAATGATTTCCAGTAATTGCCGACAGGAGATATAAAGATACATTACGTGCCCGTTTATCTAGTAGGGAGAAAAAACATTATTAAAAACACAGAAAGTAAACTCAAAATATAGGTATCAAAAATTGCAGAAGTACATAATATATCTTTGGAAATAAATAATTACTTAAATTTTTTTAAATTTTTTTTATGGAAGCTGACGGTTGCTAAATCGACTACAACATCCGTGATGTCAGCCCATAACATCTTGGTGAGATAGGTGCCATGCCAGCGCTTCCCTTTTGGTCGTACCGGCTACACTGAACTGAACGGAAAAGACGAACTATTAATTTGGTAGCTTAAAAGCTATTCTATAAAATCCGCATTATCTCAAAATCACCTCAGAATTTTTAATTTGTTTCAGCGTAGGTTTGAGCTTATGATAAGGCCTAACCCGCAGTGCGAATGATATTCGCACATTTTTTTTTCCGCTCGGAATAAAATACAATGGACAGTTTTACACCGATTCCGAACGTTTAAGCAGCAGATGTACAAGTACCAAAATTTTTCCGTCAGAAAAAAAAAACTCATTGATGTCGGCCGGATTTGAACCTCGAACCCTAAGATCAAAAGTCCAAGCCAAGACCGTGCCGGCCAAGGGCCGCCCTTTCTTCCACTTCAGTGGATTTTTTTTTATTGCTACCGAACTGGGTGGCTCTGCCCGAGGTCGCAACCTCAGGCGCAGCCAATTTCACCCCCGCGGAGGTGCCAGTCCGGCTTGGAGGTGGACTAATGTTGCTGGGGAAAGGCTATTAACCTGCGATTTGAAGATCCGTGGATTATAGGAGTGGGGAAAGATATTCCCTGGGAGCCCGTTCCACACCTTTGCAGTGCGGCAGAAGACATTTAGAGAATCGTGCAGTTCCGCGAGAGTATGGCGGGTTTGGCGAAGGCGAACAGGAGGAGGGATAAGGGAACAAGTTCGTCAGAGCAGCGACCATAGTAGTACCGATAAAACAGGCTCAATGACCCAACGATACGTCTGTGCTTTAGAGGTTGAAGGTCCTTTGTGAGTTCAGAGTCACTAATGAGGCGAATGGCTCGTCGCTGAATAGAATCCAAGGCTGAAAGAAGGTAGGTACTCAGGTTAACCCTCCCAAAGATGACTGCTATATTCCATCACCGGTCTTACTTGTGCTTTGTAGAGTGTAAGCAGTTTGACCGGCGTGAAAAATCGCCGACATCGGTAAAGGATCCCTAATTTTCGAGACGCTAGTTTCGCCTTGGACTCTATGAACGATCGAAACCCAACGTCCCTGGACACCTCCATACCCAGGACGCCCAGACTACCATCGTTGGGGACTTGGCTGCCCTGAAAAGTGGCTTGGAGAGGAGACGGATCAGCCTTAGTAGAGAAGGCACAAGCCTGCGTCTTGGCGTTGAAGTTGACCAAGTTCTTCTTCCCCCAAGAGGATACTTTTTCGAGAACCTGGTCAACCCGAGCAACAATTAGGGACTGGACGTAAGCCTTGGATTCACTAGGGCACAAATATCGCGGAACATACCCCTCAAATTCTACGCTATACATAATATGTTGCGGGGAACATTTACACACCAGTCGTAGAGATATTGCCCGCAACATGTTCCGAGTCACGTAAAATGCCGAGCTGTGTTGCGTGTGTCACAAGCGTCACGTAGACTATGTTGAGTGTTGTGTTGTGTTGTCTGTGAGGGCCTTTCCCGTAGATGCAAGGCTTATAAAGGGTTCAGGATAGGCTGAGAAACTTCACGAATAGAAAGTACTCATTATTAGAAGAAAAAAATCCTTATCACTCAAATCGAAATTCCGTATTTTTTTTTCATACAAACATTTAAAATTTTATTAAAAACTCGATGGTATGGGGAGATTTCTGAACAGTGCTGTCTAGGTCTAGGGCCTAGACTCTAGGGAGTGCAATGACCTAGTCCAGTCTCCCTTTTCCTTTGGAATTTACCTACATGCAGTTAGGATCTACGCGGCAGGAAGGACTAGTTAAGTATGCAATAGTAATTTTATTTTTATATCGAGGTTGGTTGGACAGCTGTTAACCGTCCACCAAATCTCGATGAAACGATTTTCACCAAAACGTATTATAAAATTATCGAATCTGGGAAAAAGTTTTAGAGCTTTTCGTCTTCAAATATGGACCGCTTTCGAACCCTGACGTTACGAAAGCCTATCCTGAAACATCCTGTATATAACAAATACAGAGAAGAATATCAAAGGCTCACAACACTCAATCGTTGACTAGTTGGAGCAAATAAAAAGCAAATTGGTTCGACAAAGTTCTAAATTCCCATCATGAGCTGCTAGTACATACAATACAGCAGATCGTATCAGGGAGACAGTGGAAGTTTTACTGCGAGCGCGAATAAGCTTTTTCTTTATACGGGCCATTCGAAAAATTTTATTGCCTACAGCGCGCGGCTTCTATCCAAATTGGTGCGCAACACACCTAATGCTAGCCTAGTCTGCTGTACGACTTCACTGGTACTTTGATTAGGGGCTCATGAGTTAATTAAAATGCTAACTTTAGTGCTGTTTGTGTTTAATACACGCATGGATGCATTTATTTTTATTTTTTATGAAACCATCATGGGAGGCTGTTTCGAGGGACCAATGGTGCAGTCGACAGAATTATTCGTGAAGTCCAGTGTGTATGAATGCAATCCCTTCCCAGTGTGCGTTGTGCGGAGGTGGAACGGAGACGGCGGGATCGCGTCAAACAGCTCCACGATAGAACTCATTTAGGGATCCGAAGTCCCTACGGAGTTGCAGTGGTTCTAGATCGTGGAAAACCTAGCGGTCACCCACCAGTCGCACTGTTTGACGCTGGTTTGAGTCTAGCTAGGGGCGCAAAATGCGAGCAGAACTCCAAGCAGGAAGTAATTTGATTGCCGGAGGCCCCTCCCTTACCTACCTTACTAGGTTGAACCTTTGCCGGATCGGTACGGCAAAGTTCAGCTGAACGACTATTGAACGTGATCCGTGTTTTCCGTCCAGTTCAGTGTAGCCGGCGTGAGTAGCCCAGCCTAGACTTCGGTATGTTATTTGCGAACAGTAAAACAGTTGGCAAGTCTCGTCGTCTGTGTTACACCAACCGCTGAGCCTAGAGACGCAACGAAACGTCTTTGCAATATTGAAACGGATTGCGCCAAAAATCGTGTGCAGAATGAAACGGCCTCCCCGTTTCATTCTGCACACCCGCGATTTTTGGCGTCTGGGCGTATAGCGGACCGAGCAACCGTCAATCGAACAGGGCGCTCAGTGGCGTCTCGGCGCGTGTCGGTTGCTATGATTATAATATTTTTTAAGTAAACCAACATAGGTGGCTGTGCCGAGAGACTAATGGTGCAGTTGACAGAGCCAAAATTACCTATCCTCGCGAAATTACGCACGGAGACTTCAGTGAGGCGCCATGCTAGCAGATTAGCGGACTGTTGCTAGGCTATCTAGCCTGTTAATGCGGCGCCGCGGCGGCGTTTGAAGACTAAAGGTGAAGTTTTGAAGGTTAAAAGATTCTGGAAACAGCTCGGAAAACACGCTCGCCGGAAGATAGTTCCACACCCTAGCGGTGTGACAAAGAAACTATTTTGGGAACCGATGGATTCTCACAAGCCCAATATCAACAACAAAAGGGTGCGGAGTCGCTCTGAGATAGGATGGGTGGCAGGCACAGAGATCGTAACCCGCCGCGCCGGCCGCGCGACGCGGGGAGCGGGGGCTATCCAAACTCTTTGGTGGCAGGGATGCTACTTTTTTTGGTTTGTTTTTTTCCCTTTTGCGTAAATTAGTTTTTCAATGGTTTTGTTAAATTTTATTGCTAAGATTGTATGTTTGTTTGAATGTAAGTTTCGCTTCTTTTATATTTAATCTGTGGGATACGGTGCTGGGTAACACAATACCCAATGTTTTAAGTTGAAGTTTTGTAAACCCTATTTTATGTGTTACTTGTTGGTGTGTCCAAATAAATAAATAAATAAATAAATAAATAAATAAATACTTCCTCAGAGCAGGTTATGTTTAGTTCTATGCGCTTCCAGCGCATACACGGAAGGCGCGCTGATGTGCGGTCCCTACTCTCAGTGGTCGGCGCAGGCAGTATTATGTATGACTTACATGCAGCATATGTACGAAAGCTTGCTACATCATACGAACAAATATTTACGAACATTACCATCTCGGCCTTGATCTTTATTAGCTGGTTTGAGTGCTCCTACTTGCCTCCTCAGATCATTCCCAAGAAAGAGTTCAAAAGTACAGAACTACTATAATCTGAGCGTTGTTGCTGGCCGGCTGTGGCTGTTCAGTTCTGTCCTTTTAGCAGAACTAACGCACCGTCTTTTTAGCAGATCTGGACGTAACTGCACTGCAGAGCGGGGCGGTATTGCGGTATCGCGCGGCGAAATGTTCTTTACATGAGGTGGACCGCACTACGAGTATGCGGCAGCGATGGACTATGCCGCACTCACGACAAGCTATTTCACATGAACAATTTGTCGCCGGCCGCCAATTTCGCTGCAGTGCAGTTTATCGAGTGTGGTCTTACCCCTGTCTGGCTAAAGCTGAAAAGGCCGTCACGGCTGGCGCGTCTGAGTGTCTTGTATGAGAATTAGTTAAATAACCTTGTACTAGTTGTGTCGCTTCGCTTTCTGTTTTCGTAAATATTTCACTAGTTTTTGCCTTTTAATGTTTCTTGAAGCTAGTTCTGCTAATATTAAATCGCCGCCGTCCTCTTCGTCAAGCAAGAGTGCGAAATTATTCATTGTATTCATTTTAATAAATGAAATTATATTTAAATTTTGTAGTAATGCAAAAGACGAAAAGATTTAATCGATGGCGTGTTGATAAAGATTGTGAGTCCAAAGTTACGTGCAAATAGTACCTCTTACTTATAGTTACGTCTTAGTGCACTTTACTTCTACTCAACGACTTAATGGCCGTTCTATTATTTTTAATTCTTGGATTAACAACCACACAACGTCGAATGGTTTGCTTTTTGCTTGTAAATAAAGTACGTTTTTTAAATTTTCATTTATATTTTCTATATTCCGTGATAGCAACGGTGTCATTAGTGGTATTGGGATTTTGTCTTTGGAAAAATTTTGGGAAGTTTTTTCATCAACATAACTAGGCATATCTGTTATCCCGAGCAGCGTTTGTCAACAGAATTTGATGAATTAAATTAAATTTCACACGACCGAAGGGAAGCACTGACGTGCCACCAAGTTCACTTGGTGTTATGGGCTGACATCACGAATGTTGTAGGTGATGTAGCCAAACGTGTCAGTTTCCATAAAAAAAAAAAAAAAAAAAAAAATTATTACAGTTTTTATTAATACTCTAGATGCGTCAGATTAGGTATGTCGCCAAACCATGTACATATCCGTTGTCCGTTGTCTTTGCCTACACCTTCGTAAGACAGACGTGACGATATGTGTTTTTTAGGTTTCCGTATCCCGTACGGAAGCACCCTACGCTGTCTGTCTGTCTGTCTGTCTGTTCTACTGCTGTATCTTTGGAACCGTAATAGGTAGCCGGTTGAAATTTTCACAGAATATGTGTTAATACGGATACAAGAAATAATAAAAAATAAAAGAAGTAAAAAAATGTTAAAAAAACGTTTTTTGCAATGTTTTTTTTTGTGGTGCGGAAACCTCGGTGCGCGATTCCGACTCGGACTTGGCCGGTTTTTTTTACTTGATATTATAACTATGTGAATATAAGCGCCAGAAATGTATGAGAATTGGACAGCAAGGAGATCAGCTGTCTCTGCCTACACAATTGGAAGACGATGCGACGATAAACGTCTTTCACATTTCCTCAACCGTCCATCGGAATGCCCCGAGTAGATTGCCAAACGACTGTAACGCTCCTATCTATTCTCGTTCAGTCCATGGATCATCGGCCGATCGGAAACGTGCGTTCGATGTATAGTGTAAGCTTAAGAGAACTATAATGTAAACATTCGATATCTGTGTAGTAATATTATTATATGAAAACATACATTGTATTTCACTTTATAAATATGTACCTATATTTTTTAATTAAATACTAACAACTTTTTGTTGCTTTATTTTTTATGTAAAACACATATTTTATTAATAATAATAAAAAAGCACATTTATTGAAATATTTCGCCCCGATGTCTGTGGCGTCTTCAGTCATTATTTCTCACTTGACTGAACACGCCACCGACATCGGGGCGAAATATTTCAATAAATGTGCTTTTTTATTACTTACATTGTATTTCACAATAATAAATATAATTTAGTCTACCTACTGAAAGTTCGATTTGAATTCAAATTTCGAGACTAAATTTCAGTTCACCAGTAGATATGAAATTACGCTTTGATTTGAACTTCATTCACTGAAATAATTTTACACACACATATCACGCTCTATACCCACAATCGGTGTAAGCAGAATAACCGGTGATGTGCTGCAAGTACTCTTGTAAATTACAGCGCAACACCGACCACCACGTTTAGCAAAGTATTCGAGTAAGGCATGAATACCCACCTGCTGCGTGACTCGGTGGAAAGACCGTGCCAAGGTGAGAGGTGGCTACCCTGTCGGCCTTTAGCACGGCATCGTGTCAGGCGCCTTTTACGACATGCACGTGGAGAGATGCAGTGGGGCTATTATTTTAAGTACCTACCGGCCCCACGCGGTAATTTGAACACACTGAAGTTATAACATTTGTGTACCTAGCATTAAATGCTAAAAAAATGTACACATTTTTTTGCAACAAAAATAAAAGAAATTTTTTAGTACCTAGATAATATTAATTTTAATATTTTAAGTACTGTAATTTTCGGAAAAATTACATTACTTTTTCCTATAGAATAGGCAAATTTCTCATCTCAGCAACACTCGTCCAAAGAGGCTCTTGGATATTGGGCTTTTGAGTACAAAGTATTTTTCAAATATTTGCTTTGTCGCACTGAACTGCTGGCGTGTGAACCTGTCTTCCGGCGAGTGTGTTTCCTGAATCCTATAACCTGAGTGTCTTGAAACGTCGTATAGAATAGAATAATAATATACTTTATTGCTTTCCAATACAAAATTGTACAAAAGTCGGACTTATTACCTAAGGCAATATCTGCCAGTCAACCTGACTTAATTATGAACACTTGTAAGATCAACAGACTAGCTAGACCGACAGCCCGGCAACAGTTCGAAAATCTGATGGCATTGCATCTCGCTTAGCTTGGTTTCGCGAGGAGAGGCGAATTTGTCTGTCGACTGCGCCATATGCTCCCTCGGTACAGCTACCCATGCTTATTTTAATAAAAAAATATATATTGAACTTTTAATATATAAAGTTCAATCTCTATCTTCTCTATCTCTATCTTCTCTACTTCTCTTCTATACTCTCTATTCTTATAAAAGGGAACGTCTGTCCGTATGTACGTATTATGTATGTTTAAGGTAAACTCCGGAACCACTGAACAGATTTTGATGCGGTTTGCACCAATGGAAAGAGTAGTTCTTGAGGCTCACTATAGGCTAAGTATACCATCACGCTAAATAGCGTTAGGGCTGAGCAGTATCAAAGACAGTATAGTATGGGCGGGAGAGAGATATAAAATATAAGAGAAGCGATAATTTATTATCTTATCATATTTGCGTTTAAATCGAATTTGCTATTAGACCGAGTCTACCGCGAGCGAAGCCTCGGGCAAAAGCTAATATACATTATGTATATGGGGACATGTGTCCCTATAAACAAATATTATTATTTATAGTTAGATTAATTTTTATTGCTAATTTAGTTATTTTTAGGTCCAGATTTAATAATTTTTAAGTATTTTATTTCAAATAAAATATTATATTCTGCCAATATATATAAATATAAATAGAAACTTATATAAAACTCACCTCTATTTACACATCAACTTATATAGCGACCACTTCCACTATATAAAGCTGGGCTCACACTTCACTATAGCGTCTACATCGTAGCCCGCCAGCAGGGCACTTCTCTCGCGCTCATTCGGTCACTGCTGCTCGCTGTGTTAGAGCCGACTGGTGTAACAGTATCTGTAACAAAGTTAACTGCGTTACATAAACGAGTCGAAATCAGTGGACCTAAGGGTATATTGTACCCAGGCGTATGATTGTATAAATTGTGGTTAATGATTTTTTATTATGAGTGAGAGGGTGAGTCAGTGAGTGTGTAAGTACTACCAGTGAAAAATTAAAATTATTTTACACGATATTCGGACGTTAATATCTCGGGAACTGAGTTTTTTTATTATTATTTGGGATTCCGAAGGATGAAGGCGTGATTTAACAAACTGTGATATAAATAAAATTACAGGTGTGCAGGTAAAATTGATTCTGAATTATATATTGGAAGCTGAAGTCGCTTGAAATGGTTCGAGTGTGCCTGAATTTTCTTTCGAACTTGGCTGGCACACTACCGTCGGAGCGGTCTTGGCGCCGGATTCTTGATCTCAAGGTTCGAGGTTCGAATCGCTCGGTGTTCGAATCCGGTCAACGTGCATCAATTAGTATTTCTGGTCAAAAATTCTACGCGCCTATCCACAAGATGCTTCACCGTTCGGAATGGGTCTTTGTGGATGTCCGTCCAATTCAGTGTAGCCGGCATGACCAAAAGGGAAACATCAACGTGGCACCTAGTTCCCAAAAGTGTAATAGGCTGATGGCACCGGTGTAGTTGATGGTGAAGTAGGCAACTATGACAAATAAAAAAAAAACACACATTTACAGCACTATAGTCATGCATGACAGATTCCATAAAAACACACTTCTGCAGAACTAGCCATGACAGATTCCATAAAAAACACACATCTGCAGCACTAGTCATGACAGATTCCATAAAAACACACATCTGCGGCACTAGTCATGAAAGATTCCATAAAAAACAAACATCTGTAACACTAGTCATGACAGATTCCATAAATCTGCACATCTACTAGTCCTCTATGCGATGATATTTTTAAATGTTTGCCCACTACCTCTTCGTGCAAAGCAAAACGTGAGTTTGGCTCGAATTTTGAGATTTAAAAAGTTTTCTTGTTAGAGACGTGAGCGCTGCGAGGCGTGACGTTATTATCTGCTCTGTCAACATTCTTACTGAATAATTACTTACACATTGACGAGCTGCGAAATGGGCACAGCGCTAATTTTAACTTTTATAATGTAACTTCTGTCGCTCCACTCCCTGTGAGTATATTTTTGATCTATTCGCGAAATCCATCCCATCCATACCTAGGTGTGAGAACTCCATGCCAGAAGTACAGTTCCGACAGAGAACTGTGCGGAAGGAGCTTCTTACCCTAGACGTCAGGAAAGCGAGTGGGCCGGACAGAGTGCCTGCATTGGTGTTGAAAAAGTGTGCTCCCGAGCTGGCTCCAGTACTGACGCGCCTCTTTCGCCTCTCGTACTCCACTGGCCGCGTGCCGGCAGCTTGGAAATCAGCTTTCGTTCAGCCTGTCCCTAAAAAGGGCGATCGCTCTGACCCGTCAAACTACCGACCCATAGCAATTACCTCCCTCCTCTGCAAGGTGATGGAGCGCGTTATTAACACGCAGCTCATGACGTACCTGGAGACGAATAACCTCATCAGCGATCGGCAATACGGCTTCCGGCCAAACCGGTCAGCTGGTGATCTCCTAGCGAATGTTACTCACCTTTGGGGGGAGGCGCTTGAAGGGCACGGTGAATCCTTGGCAATTGGACTCGATATTGCCAAGGCATTTGACCGGGTCTGGCATAAGGCGCTTTTGAGTAAGCTGCCGGCGTACGGAATCCCCTCTGGCCTTTGTGACTGGGTAACCGACTTCCTACATGGGCGTAGCATTCAGGTCCTCGTGGACGGATGCTCGTCGGACGCCATGTCAGTGAATGCCGGTGTACCACAGGGATCTGTGTTGTCTCCCACGCTGTTTCTTCTGCATATCAATGATATGCTGCCACTCGGCAACATACATTGTTATGCAGACGACAGTACGGCGCATGGATCCTACACTAGTCACCCTTCAGCCAGACGGAGTGATGTGGACGAGAAGAGGCGAACACTCGTGTCCGAACTCGAGCAAACCCTCGAGTCGATTGCCGAATGGGGCCGGAGCAACTTGGTCGTGTTCAACGCATCGAAGACACAAGTGTGCGCTTTTAGTGCGAAAAGAACGGCGTTCACACCAGCTCCTTCCTTTCAAAATACTTCGCTTAAATTAAGCGACCACCTCGGGGTCCTCGGTGTCGAACTGTCGCACGACTTAAACTTCCGGCGTCACATTGAGGGCAAGGCCAAGCTGGCCTCAAAAAAGCTGGGTGTACTCAACAAGGTGCGGCGGTACTTCACGGCGGGCCAAAAACTGACGTTATATAAAACGCAAGTTAGGTCTTGCTTGGAGTACTGCTCGCACCTGTGGGATGGCTCAGCTAAATATCAGCTTGCGCCGCTAGACTCAATCCAGCGTCGTGCCGTGCGACTTGTGGATGACCCTGTGGTGTCCCGCGACTTAGAACCGCTTCAACTCCGTAGGGACGTCGGCTCCCTAAGTGTGTTCTATCGTCTATTTCACGGGGAGTGTTCGGAGGAGCTGTTTAATGCGATTCCGTCGTCCCCATTCCACCTCCGCACTACGCGTACTGGGCAGGGGATGCACCCCTATACAATCGACCTACCGAGGATGCGCACCAACCGGTTCTGTAGGTCTTTCATTCACAGAACCGGGAAAATGTGGAACGCACTCCCTGCTCATATATTTCCTCCCAAGTACAGCCTGGGGTTATTCAAAAGGGGCGTGAAAAGGCTCCTGTCAGGCCGGCATGGCATTCGCAAACCCCGTGCATCACAGAATGTCCATGGGCATCGTAAGTCACCTCCTCGTAAGTGAAACGGTGCCACATGTCGCGCTTTCTATAAAAAAAAAAAATTAAAAAATTTGCATGTCCGCTACGAAGACCAGTCTCTCACAGTGCCTCTGAAAAAACTCCCTGCGCAGCCCATATATTTCCTCCCAACTAGAGCCTGGGGTTTTTCAAAAGGGGTTTGAAAAGGCTTCTCTCAGGCCGGCATGGCATTCGCAATTCCCATGCATCACATAATGCTCATGGGCATCGTTAGACACTTGTATGTGAAACGTTGCCACATATCGCGCTATCCATAAAAGAAACAAAACAAAGTTAGGTCTTCGATAGGGCGCGCCCCACAGAACAGCGATCGGCGGGCGTCTTCCCCCGGGCGCCCGCGCGCTCCAAGTGGTTGTTGCTTTGAAATACGCGTTCACAGTCACCGGTACGCATTGCACGCATCGAACGGATCGGATTAAACGGGTTTTAGTATTATTTGGTTAGAAGTCTGCGTTCACTTGACCGCACCGAACGAACCGTACGCATCGGATTATCGGCAATGCCGCCAACAATAATTGTCACAGGGGTATTCGGATGCGTATCAGTGAACGCACTCGCCCGCACTGCACTTCTTAAAAAATCGGGGTGTGGCTGTGTCGTGAACACGGTCGTGTGTTTAACGTGAATACGTTTACGTAACGGGTAATATTTTCCTAGAGCGTATTACGTAACGAATTCTTTGATCCTTTAGCTATCGAGTGGTGTAATTAAATTTTGGATGTAGATGATAGATATGAAGCTGCAACACCAAACTGTATCCCCCGATTTTGTTATCATCAGTTTTCTGGATTGGCTCCCACAATGGAAGCAAATTCAAAGACGTATTCACGTCAAAAAATAATTTGACCGATCCAACCGATATACTCCGATCCGTGCGATGCGGACGGTGGACGCTTACCTGAATCTTTAGGGTTCATTGATATGTTCTGAATTCAATGTTTCGGTTATTTCTAAGAACAAGCAAGTGACAGGAGTATGAAGTTGAACACTAGTCGCGTTCTATTTTTAAATTTGTTCCGGATCGACGCTCGGGAAGCGGTGGACTGTATTTTCTTGACTGGATCGGCAAGACGCCCGGCCACTCGGTCGACGACACGCAGTACGGGAGATAACGAACGGGCACGTAAATAATACGCCGGTGCTCAGTACAGTAACAGGGCGGCCTGTTACTGGAGCAACCACGGACGTAAACGGCGGGCTTGCGGTTGTGCGGGGCGACGCAAGCGTGAGACGCGCAGCGGAGAGAGAGGGACGGCGATAGAGCACTGGCAAGCTCGACGTAGGCACGACGATTCAACCGCTTCGGCGGGAATGTAGGCTTGCTGGCTCTTGAAGTTTTCTTGCTGTCTTCCAGTCGCTCTTCCTAGTGGTCCTCTCTCCCCGGTTGCTTGCTGCGGTCTGCCGAGCCGGTGCAATGGCACCTATATTTATATGACTCCCCGCCCGCTCGGCCCAGCGTGCTCACGCCGCTCGATAATGCGCGGGCGGGGGTAATAGGCGCCCGGCTCGGCTATGAGTCCCGTTACGCGACTCTAACGCCCCCTACCTTGCCTCACTCGTCTCGTCCGTGTGTACTCCAGTAAAAGGCCGACCAGATATATTTCTTTATTCAATAAAACTTATATCTAACCTAGTTAATATGTTATAACAGCTAATTAAACCTAACGGGCTAGATCTTACCGGCTAACTTATTCTACGATTTTGTATATATATTTATTTCTTAATAATTAACTTATGTCTAATTTATATGCTATCTTACTTATACCTAGCCCGTGCCTATGCTATTCTATGCTAACTTATGAAACCTATTCTATAACTACGCCGGCCGCTGCCTAACTACGCTAATTCCTATTCTAATTTTCCTAACTACGATGCGCTGGCTGCGGAGCTGTCGTCGTTCGCCACATTCTCCCGCCGTCGCCGCTCGTCGCGATCCTCTTCGGTCGGCAGGACGACGAGTTTCTTGACGGGCCTTCGGAAGAGGCGCCCCGCAGTCAGCACATCGACGACCCGCGTGACTCCGTCTGGCCCAGGGTAGGTGGCAGCGACTCGTCCCCGGGGCCATGTGTTGCGCGGGAGGTTGGGGTCCGCGATGATGACGACGTCCCCCACCTCCGGCACCCGGCCGCGGCCCCGCGGCTCCCGCCGGTACTGCAGCTCGGGCAGGTACTCCTGGACCCAACGCTGCCAGAAGTTGTCGGCCAGTCGCTGCGCCCGGCGCCACTGCGCCCTGGCGTGGTCATCCTCCGCGTCGAAGGTCCCTTGGGGCGGCGTGTGGCAGCCAGCCCCCAGGAGCAGGTGGTTCGGAGTGAGGGCCTCCGGCTCGTCAGGCGTGACGGGCACGTGGGTCAGCGGCCGCGAGTTCACGGTCATCTCTGCCTCGGCCAGCAGGGTCGCCAGGGTCTCCTCACGGGGGAAGCGCTCGTGGAGTGTGAAGCGGAGGGCCTCCTTTGTTGACCGGACGAGGCGCTCCCAGGCACCTCCCATGAAGGGTGCTCCCGGCGGGATGAACCGCCACTCGATTTGGCGGTTCGCTGCTGCGTCGGCCGCTCCCTTGTAGGCGTCGCGCAGCTCCGTCTCGGCGCCCTTGAAGTTGGTGCCGTTGTCGGAGCATATTTGACGCGGGCACCCCCTTCTGGCGATGAAGCGACGGAGCGCGCATATCGCCGAGTCCGTCGACAGTGATGCAGCCATCTCCAGGTGCATCGCCCTCGTTGTCAGGCAAGTGAAGAGGGCGACGTACCTCTTCTCGCGGTGCCGCCCCACGGTGACCTCGATCGGGCCGAAGTAGTCCAGGCCCACATATGTGAAGGGCCTGGAGTGGTGCGCCAGTCGGGCCTCGGGATGGTCGCCCGTCGGTGGTGATGACGGTGGTGTCCTTCGCAGGAGGCACAGTCTGCATCTCCTCACAACGGTGCGGACCGTCGGGCGAAGGCGGACGATCCAGCATCGCTGCCGCAGTTCGTTCACGACGGTCTCGATTCCCCCGTGATGCAGTTGACGGTGCACATGGTCAACGTATAACCGTGTGTACGGGTGATCGCCGTCGAGAACCGCTGGATGCAGCTGCGCCTCGTGGACTCCAGCAGTCGCGGCGATGCGGCTCCTCAGCCGAAGGACGCCGTCGCTGTCTATGCGCAGCGACAGTTGTCTCAGGCGGTCGTCCGCTGCGGGCGGCTGGTCTCTCTCCACTCGGCCCATCTCCACGGCGAAGGCTTGCCGCTGCGAGGTCTTGGTCAGCAGCAGCTCGGCGGCCTTCAGGTGGTGCGCTGTCAGGGGCTCGTAGGCGCGACCGTCCTTCCCGCTCCCGCCGGTGTGGTTTCGGCGGGCGCGGGCTGACTTGCGCCGCGTGGGGCTCTTGTCCGATCTCGTCCTCTTGCGCCGGGCTGCGCAGGCTGACTGGCGCTTTGCTCTGCACAGCTCCACAAACAGGATGACTCGTGCGGTGGCTCGTAGTAGCCGGAGCCACGAGGAGAAGCGGCCTGCGTCTGGCGTAGCGCCGCCGTCGGGGTTGGTGACGACGGCGCAAGTCGCGATTGCCCTCTCTTCTCCTGAGTCCGGCGTGGGTTGCCGTTGGTTCTCCTTGGGCCAGCGCGCCTCCTCTTGGCGCAGGAAGGCGGGCCCCCTGAACCACCTGTGGCTCATGCCGAAGTCGTCCGGAGTCTGCCTGGTGGCGTCATCCGCCACGTTTTCTCCTGTTGGCACCCAGCGCCACTCGTTCACCTTCGTGAGTTCTTCTATGGCGGCGAGTCGGTGCGCTACAAACGTGGCGAAGGTCCGAGGGTCCGACCGTATCCAGGCCAGCACTGTCCTGGAGTCGCTCCAGAAGTAGCGCCTCGCTGGTGTCCATGTGTGGCCTTGCTCTGCTGACGTGGCGAGGCGGGCGCCCAGGAGTGCTGCCTGCAGCTCCAGGCGAGGAACGGAGGTCGGCTTCAGGGGGGCGACGCGGCTCTTGGCGCTGACCAGTGCCACCTCCACGGAGCCATCACTCCGCTGGAAGCGCCAGTAGACGGCGGCGGCGTAGGCTGTCTCACTGGCGTCCACGAAGGTGTGGAGCTCCACGCTGTCACTGCGGCAGACGTCGTAGCAGCGGGGCACCTGCACGTGCTCCAGCGCCTTGAGGCTCGTCACCCAGTTGGTCCACTGCGCCTGCAGCTCGTCCGGCAGCTCCTCGTCCCAGCTCGTTCCCAGGCGCCAGGTCTCCTGCAGGAGTTGCTTCGCAGGCGTCGTGACAGGTGACACCAGGCCCAGTGGATCGAAGAGCGACATCACGAGGCTCAGCGCCTCCCTCTTGGTGGGTGTCCTTCGGCCGTCGATCACCTCGGGCGCGGCGCGTCGAAAACTCAAGGCGTACCCGAGGCGGTCCGTGCTGGTGTCCCACTGCATCCCCAAGGTTTTCTCGAAAGGAGTGTGGCCCCCGATGGCCACGTGCTGCGGTACTGACGGCGCGTCGATGGCCTGGCGGTGGTTGGAGGCCCAGCCTCGAAGCTCGAAGCCGGCCTTCGCGTGAATGTCTGCCACGGCTTGGGAGACTCGGCGGGCTTCTCTGGCGGACGCGAAGCTCTGAAGGTAGTCATCCATGTAGTGGTTGGAGACTACCGCGTCCGCTGCTTCGGGCTGGTCCTTTCCGTTCTCGGCGGCGTTACGGTTTTTTATGTATATGGCCGTACATGGTGAGGAGGCCGCGCCGAACACCACCGACGTCATCCGGTACTCCTTGGGCGGCGTGGTTGGCCTCTCGCGCCAGAGGAACCGCAGCGCATCTCGATCCTCGTCCCGTACTCGTATTTGTAGGAACATTTCCCTTATGTCGGCAGAGACGGCGACGGGGTGCTGCCGGAACTTCATCAGTACTGCTGGAAGTGACTGCAGCAGGTCCGGCCCGGGCAGCAGCAGGTCGTTGAGGGCCACTCCCTTCGTCTTCGCCGCGGCGTCCAGCACGATGCGTATCTTGGCCTTCGCAGGGTTCACCACAGCGAAGTGCGGCAGATACCACGTCCGCCCAGGTGTCGGCGTGCTCGTGGCCGGCTCGGCGTAGCCGTTCGCGATCGTGTGCTTCATCTGCTCGTGGTACGCGATCTTGAGGTCGTGGTCCCGTTCCAACTTCTTTTCGAGGTTGGTGAGTCTCTTGTAGGCCGCCTCCCGGTTGTCTGGCATGGAGAAGGTGTCGTGGCGCCAGAGGAGCCCGGTCTCGTAGCGACCGTCCGGCCGCCGGCGAGTGGTCGCGTCCAGCACTCGCAGCGCTCGCTCCTCCGGGTCGCTTTTCTGCTTCCGTGGCTCCACCCCAAGAGACTCGAGTTGGAAGTGGTGCCGGGCCATCTCCTCGAAGCTGTCCTCAGTCGCGTGCGCGCAGCTCCCCAGCGGCGTCGTCACCGAGCTCCTCCCGCCGTGCAGGACCCAGCCCAGCTGGGTGCGGGAGGCTACCGGCTCATCGCGGCGGCCGCTCCGGATCTCTCGTGACACGATGAGCGGCCAGTTGTCCTGCCCGATGAGCAGGGTTGGAGACGCGTGCTGGTAGGCCAGCATCGACTGAAGACCCGTCAGGTGGCTGCAGCCCTGCAGCTTGGAGCGCGCGATGCCCTGCCCGGGGAAGCGCAGCCGGTCCACGGTCCTGGCGTCGATGAGCTCGTGCACTTCCTCCGCGTGCTTTCCCCGGATCTTGATCGTGACGCGTCTGGACCCGGTGGCGTCGACTTGGGCCCCGCCGATTCCCATCACTCGCAGTGGGTCCGGCCGGCCCTTGGCGCCCAGCAGCTCGGCCACGGTCGAGTCAATCATTGTGACCGTGGAGCCCTCGTCCAGGAGCGCGTGGGTTTCAATGGTCGTCGCGGGCCCAGACAGCACCACCGGCACGATCTTCAGAAGCACCCGGTCGGCTCGCGTCGCTGCTGCTGCCACCTCGGTGCTTGTGGTGGCGGTCTCCTCCCTGCGTGCTGCGTTGTGTAGAAGGGCGTGGTGTGCCCTGCTGCAGCCTCCGATGCCGCACTTCTTGGCCTTGCAGCTCCTGCACCGGTGCTGGCTTTTTAGGCACTTAAAACACACGCCCTCCTTCTTGACGAGCTTCCACCGGTCGTCCAGGTCGGCCGACTTGAACCGGTGGCAGTCGGGCAGGTGGTGCTTGGCCGAGCACGCAGGGCACTTCTTCTCTGCTTTGGCCTCCAGCCCGTCATCGCTCCCGGCGGCGTACGATTTCTCCGCGCCGCGCTTCTGTTCGCCGCGGCGCTGTTCTGTCGTGCCTTTTCTTTCGCCGCCGAGCTCAAGCGTCGCGTCTGTGGACCATCTGTCGGCCTCCTCCTCCAGGAAGGCGGACAGCACCACCAGGGCTGGGCGAGGGTCGGTAGTACGCTCAGGGTGACGGAGCCAGTTGTTCTTCATGATGGCCGTGAACTTGTCTGTCACGGCCTGCACCAACTCCACGCTGTGTAGCAGGTGCTCATGTCCGAGCCCCACTACCGCCTGCACGATGTTGGACACCCTGCTCGCGAAGGTACATATCTCGCGAGCGTTGTCCGGCAGCTTCGGCAGGGCTCGGAGCTTGCCCAGCTCCATCTTGACGAGCGCGTTTGGCTGGCCGAACCTCCTCTCGAGCGCAGTAACGAGCTCCTCCGCCCCGGCGGCGGCGGCGAGTCGGCTTGACACTGCCACCTCCGCCTGTCCTCGCAGACTGTGTCCGATCCGCGCCGCGTTCTCGAAGCTCGAGAAGTACCGCTCGGTGTTGCGGTAGGCGGCGCGGTATCGCAGCCACTTCTCCGGGGCTCCGTCGAACAGCGGCAGGTCGTAGAGGAACTTTGGCAGCTTCGTGCGTGCCACGTTCTCATACGGCCCCGTCGCGGCAGCGGCGGCGGCGGCGGCGTGCGGGAGTGCGGACGGCAGCGCTGCGCTGTAGGTGGGTGACGGCATGGCAGCAGCGGGCGGTGAGACGGACGGCCACGCCGCGGCGGCGGCGTGCGGCGGCACGGCGGCGGCGTGCCCAGAGGCAGGCGGGCACGCTGCGGCGGCAGTGGGCGGCGGCACGGCGGAGGCGTGTCCACATGCAGGCGGCCACGCTGCGGCGGCAGCGGGCGGCGGCACGGCGGAGGCGTGCCCAGATGGGTGCGGGCACGCTGCGGCGGCGGTGGCGGCGTGCCCAGATGGGTGCGGGCACGCTGCGGCGGCGGTGGCGGCGTGCCCAGATGGGTGCGGGCACGCTGCGGCGGCGGTGGCGGCGTGCCCAGATGGGTGCGGGCACGCTGCGGCGGCGGCGGCGGCGTGCCCAGATGCAGACGGCCACGCTGCGGCGGCAGCGGGCGGCGGCACGGCGGAGGCGTGCCCAGATGGGTGCGGGCACGCTGCAGCGGCGGTGGCGGCGTGCCCAGATGGGTGCGGGCACGCTGCGGCGGCGGTGGCGGCGTGCCCAGATGCAGACGGCCACGCTGCGGCGGCAGCGGGCGGCGGCACGGCGGCGGCGTGCCCAGATTGGTGCGGGCACGCTGCGGCGGAGGCGTGCCCAGACGAATGCGGCACGGCGGCGGCGTGCCCAGACGAGTGCGGCCACGCTGCGGCGGCAGCGGGCGGCGGCACGGCGGCGGCGTGCCCAGATTGGTGCGGGCACGCTGCGGCGGAGGCGTGCCCAGACGACTGCGGCACGGCGGCGGCGTGCCCAGACGAGTGCGGCCACGCTGCGGCGGCAGCGGGCGGCGGCACGGCGGCGGCGTGCCCAGATTGGTGCGGGCACGCTGCGGCGGAGGCGTGCCCAGATGAATGCGGCACGGCGGCGGCGTGCCCAGACGAGTGCGGCCACGCTGCGGCGGCAGCGGGCGGCGGCACGTCGGAGGCGTGCCCAGACGAGTTCGGCCACGCTGCGGCGGCAGCGGGCGGCGGCACGGCGGAGGCGTGCCCAGGTGCAGGTGGCCACGCTGCGGCGGCAGCGGGCGGCGGCACGGCGGAGGTGTGCCCAGACGAGTTCGGCCACGCTGCGGCGGCAGCGGGCGGTGGCACGTCGGAGGCGTGCCCAGGTGCAGGTGGCCACGCTGCGGCGGCAGCGGGCGGCGGCACGGCGGAGGTGTGCCCAGACGAGTTCGGCCACGCTGCGGCGGCAGCGGGCGGTGGCACGTCGGAGGCGTGCCCAGGTGCAGGCGGCCACGCTGCGGCGGCAGCGGGCGGCGGCACGTTGGATGTGTGCCCAGTTGAGTGCGGCACGGCGGTTGCACTCGGCCAAGCGTCACGGGCGGTGACTGCTGCGGCGGCGGCGTATGGCGGGAGAGCGGCAGCGTACAGCGGTGTATCTGGCCACACAGCGGGGGCGGCGGGCGGCGGCGGCGCAGTCGGCTCCGCGACGGCGGGTGCCGGCTCGGCCGGGGTCGCGGCGGCGGCGTCATACTGCGCCTCCTGCTCCCGCCGGTGTTCGCTGTGCGCTCTCACCCAGTTTTCGAGCCGACCGCGCTGTAGCTCGTTGTCTTCGTCGTCGCTCGATGAGGCCTGGTCGAGCTGGTCGGCTTGCAAGCGTGCGATCCGCGCCTTCATGACACTGGCGCGCGCGGTTGCTTGTTTGGCGCGCGCAGTTGCCTGCTCGGCGCGCGCAGTTGCCTGCTCGGCGCGCGCAGTTGCCTGCTCGGCGTGGGCAGTTGCCTGCTCGAGCTCGACCTGTGCGAGCTCCTCTTGTTGCGCGAGCTCCGCACGTAGCCGCCTCGAAGACACGGTCGACCGGGCAGATCGCGTTCTGCGCCCGGCGGACGCTTGCGAGCGTGGCGGGGCGACGCGCGACGCGGCGACGCGCGGCACCGGACACTGCACTGAGTCACATTGCACTTCGACGTCATCGCTGCGCGGGGCGCGTACGGGCGCCGCGCTCGGTGCGATGACGTCATCGCGGCGCGGAGCGTCCGCGGGCTCGGTGCCCGGTGCTCTGACGTCACTACGGTAAGTGACGTCGGCGCGCGTCGCGGTACACTGCACTGTCGCACTTGTGTCCGTCGGGGACGACGTCCCCGTCTCACAGCTCGTCGTTCTCCCGTGGCTGTCCGAGGTCGTAGGCGGCGACACGATGAGCCCCGGCGCGGGTGCTCCTCCAACCGGCGGCACACGCGGCACGTCACACGGCGGCGTGACGTGCTCCGACGTGGATGCTCCTCCTGTCGGCGGCACACGCGGCGGCTCGTCGCGCTGCGGGTCGGTCCTCGGCAGCCTCGCGTTCTTCGTAGACCGAGTGATCGGCATCTTCAATCCGGCGCCGAATGAACCAATGTTCCGGATCGACGCTCGGGAAGCGGTGGACTGTATTTTCTTGACTGGATCGGCAAGACGCCCGGCCACTCGGTCGACGACACGCAGTACGGGAGATAACGAACGGGCACGTAAATAATACGCCGGTGCTCAGTACAGTAACAGGGCGGCCTGTTACTGGAGCAACCACGGACGTAAACGGCGGGCTTGCGGTTGTGCGGGGCGACGCAAGCGTGAGACGCGCAGCGGAGAGAGAGGGACGGCGATAGAGCACTGGCAAGCTCGACGTAGGCACGACGATTCAACCGCTTCGGCGGGAATGTAGGCTTGCTGGCTCTTGAAGTTTTCTTGCTGTCTTCCAGTCGCTCTTCCTAGTGGTCCTCTCTCCCCGGTTGCTTGCTGCGGTCTGCCGAGCCGGTGCAATGGCACCTATATTTATATGACTCCCCGCCCGCTCGGCCCAGCGTGCTCACGCCGCTCGATAATGCGCGGGCGGGGGTAATAGGCGCCCGGCTCGGCTATGAGTCCCGTTACGCGACTCTAACGCCCCCTACCTTGCCTCACTCGTCTCGTCCGTGTGTACTCCAGTAAAAGGCCGACCAGATATATTTCTTTATTCAATAAAACTTATATCTAACCTAGTTAATATGTTATAACAGCTAATTAAACCTAACGGGCTAGATCTTACCGGCTAACTTATTCTACGATTTTGTATATATATTTATTTCTTAATAATTAACTTATGTCTAATTTATATGCTATCTTACTTATACCTAGCCCGTGCCTATGCTATTCTATGCTAACTTATGAAACCTATTCTATAACTACGCCGGCCGCTGCCTAACTACGCTAATTCCTATTCTAATTTTCCTAACTACGATGCGCTGGCTGCGGAGCTGTCGTCGTTCGCCACAAAATTGTTTCAAGGAATTTGATATTCATTAGCAATTTTCGCGTTCTGTTGTTTCATAAAAACGTATTTTTACTTTTTTTTATTTTTAAGATCATGACATAATATGAAAAAATGAATAGAAAATATAATTTATTGCACAATAAAAGGTGACAACAGACGGACATTTTTAAACCCTAAACTTTTAAAGCTACCAGTCATGATTGGGATTAACACTAATTAATGAAAATCAATGAAAATTCCATCCCACCAGCTTTTCGCAAATTGCTCTTTCGTTCTCATCAAAAACTTATTATAAGAATCCACCAGTCTCGATAATCTTTTTTCAATTATTTTCGGATGTGATTTACTTTCGGCCCATAATGTTCCCATTTGGCCGCGGGGTGTAAGTATAGGTTGGATATATAAACAAAAATGTTGTCCTTACAGAGATGAAAATTGAGTGTACAATGAATGTTAAAATATGCAACGGTGTATTTTTAACCCCCGACGAAAAAATAGGGGTGTTATACGTTTAACGGGTGTTTGTATGTGTGTGTCTGTCTGTGGCCTCGTAGCTCCCCAACGGATGGACCGATTTGGATGCGGTTTTTTTATTAGAAAGCTGGTTTAATCGGGATGGTTGTTAGCTAGGTTTGTAATAAAATAATCAAGTAATTAAGTAATTAAAAAAATTATTATCTTAAAAAGTGCACCGATTTGCATGTGGTTTTTAAAAAGAGCTTGAAATAAAAGTTAAATAAATTACAAATTAAAAATTCACAGATTTCGTGCCTTACACGACTATCGAGCACATTGAAAATTAATCTAAGGAATTCGAAAAAATATTGTCGCTGAGCGACAAGAGAAAGTCGGGATAAGGAAATGGTTAGTTGGGTTCTGATGATGGAGCCGGAAGGAATCCATAGGAACTCCTAAACTACACATGATAAGCCCATCGTGTTTGGGCTCATTGGATTTGTCTTCGCAAGTACTCTAGTCATATGTTATTTCCAGGGTCCTGATGATGGAGCCGGAAGGAAGCCATAGGAACTGCTAAACTACACATGATAAATCCACCATATTTGGGCTCGTTGGATATAGGAATATCCTCGTTTAATCGGATATATAATCGGAATATTTCGTTTTTTTTTCGGAATAATCCTAGGTTAGAAGATGCGTCGCTACGCGACGCATCTTCTAACCTAACCTATATTCTTATCTTCTGTATCCTTATATTATATTTTTATATTTGATATTTATTAATTTGTTACTTTAGTTAGACATAATGTCAAGCTTATCTCTTTCTCTGTCTAAATTTTAGTTAAAAAAATTTAAGCTGCTTGTGTTTTTGAAAAATTCTAAAAAAATATATAAATGTAATATATTTTTTTTATTTTGTTGAATTCATTTTCAATGCGACGCATCTTCTAAGCTAAGCTATATTCCTATATTCCTATATCCAACGAGCCTAAATATGGTGGATTTATCATTTGTAGTTTAGGAGTTCCTATGGCTTCCTTCCGGCTCCATCATCAGGACCCTGGAAATAACATATGACTAGAGTACTTGCGAAGACAAATCCAACGAGCCCAAACACGGTCGATTTATCATGTGTGGTTTAGGAGTTCCTATGGCTTCATTCCGGCTCCATCATCAGGACCCTGGACATCATATATGACTAGAGTACTTGCGAAGACAAATACAACGAGCCCAAACACGATGGGCTTATCATGTGTAGTTTAGGAGTTCCTATGGCTTCCTTCCGGCTCCATCATCAGACCCTAACTAACCTTTTCATTATCCCGACTTTCTCGTGTCGCTCAGCGACAATATTTTTTCGAATTCCGTAGATTCATTTCCAATGTGCTCGATAGTCGTGTGAGGCACGAAATCTGTGAATTTATTTTTTCAAAAAGGTTGAGCTACAGGGCATACCCTTAACCCGATCGTCTTTGTTTTAGGCTCAAATTGTAGCTGACTAAATTGTCCAGAGGAGGATCATTCTTCGTTTCCAAAATATCGAGCGCCAAAATCAACAATTCGGATTTTTTTTTCTCTATTTCGGCCATAACTTTTTTCATTTTTTACTTTCTCGAATAATTCTTTTTGCACCTTACAGTTCTCATGAATACGCGTCTTTTGAGCCTTTTCTGAATATCATATCTTCACAACTCTCTAAGATATAAGGGGATCGCACTTTTTCGTGAAATCGGGGCCTATACTGGAACGAACCACAAGACATTTTCAATGTCAAAAACCCTTAAAAAGTCGAAAATAATTTTCGTTTACTTACTCGAATGTATAGGACGAGTCGAGTTTCAGTCTCTTTATCTCTCTTTCGAGCGCGAGCCGTGTTCTCCAGCCTCTTACGTATTACGATCTTCTTACGGTTACCCTGATCATGTAGTCCGACCCTTAGCTAACTCGGAGTTTGGATCTTTAAACTATTAACTATCAAACTTTGACGAACAACGCCCTAAGCAACGGATTAAGTCGATACCGCAAGTAAACCTAGTTTGTAACCGCAATGTTTAAACAAAACGCGGGCCTCTGCTCACTACCCGCAGAATCTCGCGGTTATGCCGTTTCTGCTATTATAAAGAGCAACGTCTGTCCATCTGTCCGTCTATCTATCGGTATGACTGTAATGGATAAACTAATAAAAATCGGCCAAATAAAATTCGAGTTTTACTCGCGCACGCAGGGTTCCTTAGATCAGCTATACCATACCTGTGAATGATGGATTGCTGGCTGTAATGGACTAGAGCGGAACACAGCCGAGGCTGCTATGCGGTCAGCTTACGTTCAATACGGTGGTATCAACCCAGTCGGCAACAATTCGAGCTTAGTCGAGTTTCCGCCTGCTGCGACGCCAGACATGCGCGTAATCCAACCGCATCTCGCTTTACTACATCGTTCTACGCTCCGTATATTTCTCGCCGCGAGTGTCGTTTTGTAACGCTGCGCTGCTGAAGACGAATCTCTTTGCGTGGTGGCCACCCGCTTCGCCGCGCCCGCGCCGCCTGGATATCCATCAGTGGTGGGTCCTGCACAGTTTCCTTTCCTCCCCTGGTGCGGATAGGAGTAGGTGAGTGGGTATGCGGGTAGATGTGTGGTGTGGTGGGTGAGTGCTTGCTATGTTTGTTTGGATAAACGGTCATTCGGATATAATCGACATTCTACTGTAAATAGACTATACATTATTTATTACTAATAATATTTTTATGTTTTTCGTTGTTTTTAAATAAGTACCTTGACAAAACTATTGCTCTTTGTGCTTGTCCCCCCCAATCAAAATTTGAAATTACGCCCCTGCTTGGCTAGACGCCGTACCTACGTTTATGGTTATAATATCAATGGTTTATGCCCTCTGAAGCTCGTAATAAAACGGCTGGATAAAAATATGATGTGTTTATATCAGTGTATCTCTTTGCTATGCAAATATAGTTATTTATAGTTGTTTGGGTTCCATATCCATTACGGAAGCCTACGTCGTCTGTCTGTCTGTTCGTCCGTCCTGGGGCTGTATCTTTTGAACCGTAATAGGTAGCCGGTTTATCACAGAATATGTGTTATTTATTATGGTGGATGTGCCATAATAACTAAAAAAAGCTTTAGTTTAATTAGGTGTATTTATAACAATTAGTAGGAAGCGTCGTAATAGTTCTTACTAGACAACATTTGTATTTTACAGTGAGAATTATGTCTAAATAATTGTAAAATTTATATATTGATAAAGAAATTTGAATTTGAATGTGTTTGTCTATCCGTAAGTCTTTGGAAATACGAGTCGATGAAATCGAGTATATTTTCAGAAAGTATCATAGGATCAAACTTTAAAGGTCAGTTAGTCAGCGTGTATGAGTTCACCGCTGGACATGCGCCTCTCCAATTTTCCTCCACTGCTTTCCGCCGACTTACTTGATGTCATCGTTCCACCTGCGGTCTTCCCACACTCAGTTTTCCTGTCCACGGCCGCCAGTGTAGAACGTGGTTACTCCAACGATTGCCGTCTCTTCGGCTGACGTGCCCAGCCCACTTGAGCTTAGCCACCCGGTGTGCAATATCGACTACTTTGGTGCGACGGTGGATTGCCTCGTTACGTTACCATATCACGTAGCGATATTCCCATCATAGTTCGCTCCATTGCCCGCTGGGCATCTTTCAACCTTTGGACAACAGCGACAGTCAGAGTACACTTTCACGCCCGTATGTCAATTTTAAAGGGGAGAGAAAGAAATATTGTTTCTAAAATTTATGTATTTGCATAATATGTAAGCAAACAAAATGCACTTCGAAATACATCAGATTTATGTAACCGTTCAGTTTATAACCACAATAAAGTTGAAATCCGATTATGCTTTGTTGGTGATTTTAGAGTAAGAATTAACTTCGAAGTTTGTTTGTTTTTGGAAACAAAATAGGCTTAATTAGTCGAGGCGCACTCTCGTGGCTTCGTAACACCCTGACGCATGGAATTATATACTCAGAAACTGCATGCTCATGCAGTGCATACATTTTACTGTGTTACCGACATTTGGTGTGCATCCACTACATTTATAGCAGTCATAATATCAAATCAAGTAACTCTGCTATTCATGTCGCATTATCCTAGTAAAGTGGGAAAATCTGTCACGAGTCTACTCAATTATAAACATGGGGGTTTCAAAGAGGCTTTTTTACACATCTAAGGATGGTTATATTTTGCCACAAAGCGAATTTATTTTTAATAACTAGTAAACGAGTTGGGGATCCTGAAAAATAAAAAGTTATGTGTGTATAGCCCGTCGGAAATATCTAGGCACCTCGAAAGGTGCCGATATATGTTCGACGGATTATAAACAAATAAATAAATACAAATCAATATTGCCTGTTTTCAGTAACAACTGTAACAGATATAGGTATATGCACTTCGTAATTATTGTGCTTTTCAGAAATGTTTACGTTCTTGCCCTTCTACGTATTTATTTCCACGCCCCGGGGGCACATTTGAACGCCTCTGCCTACTAAAATAATAAACACACAACAAACAGTTTCAACTTTCACATTGTTTGGTGTTTCTGTGAATTTAATGCTCTTTTGGCGCTCAATAATGCTCACACGAAAACAAAACAATTTGTTCAACTTTTGGGAGTTGCCGTGGAAGCCCAGCTGCTTGAATACGAAATGCATTTTTTTTTGCATAGAGGTATATTATATGGTTTACTAGTCTAAAAATTAATGCAAAATAAAGATAAATATATTTTATTTATACATCGGGATGTCTCTGTAAACTCCTTCAGGAGAACAACGTTCGCTCGAGTTCCTGCCTCAGGAATACTGAGGCAGCGTATCAGTGTGGCCATCCAGCGAGGCAACAACTTCGCTAGCGTCCTCGGTACAGTGCCCAACATCGTCCCACCTGGAGGAGGGATATTAGGTTTTGTATAGGTTATAGGTTTATGTTTTATTTTGTAATTAGTGCTGTTTTTATTTAATATTTAGTTTATGTACAAAGTAATAATGAAATACTATTTTATTTATTTATTTATCTCGTTTTATTTTTTCAGAAGCTTTCCACGAATTCAAAAGTTGACATGAGCAATTTTAGAGTTTCGTAGTCAGCCACGCAGCCATTGCTCAGCCAGTCACCCTGGCAGCCTTATAAAATTGGTCAGGCGTCTGTCCATCCGTCCGTCCATCTGTCTGTCGCACTTGCTGTCCGAGGTACGACCGGTACGACCCAATAGAAGAACTGACATGGCACCTAGTTCACCAAGGTGTTATGGTATGAAAGTGTGTGTCGTAAAAAAAAGCAAATTGATAATGTACATTTAATTCTTACGGTACGAAAAAAAATATTTAAGTGTATATGTTATAGTTAAGTTTAAATAAGTACGGTGCAAAAAGGAAATGGCTACGAAACCCTCTGTGTATCTGAACAACGTTCGCACTTAACAGGCTTTTGGTTATAATATTAATTTACTGCACTGTATTTTTCTGCTAATGCCATTATTTTAATAGATCTAGAGGTATGCCCACGTTACGAGACCTACACGGTAGAAAAGAACTCCAATCTCAGAGCTCAGCCAGTAGGTGTGGCCAACAGCTGTTCGATAGAATTTAGTATCGCGATAGTACGCAAGCAATACTGGGTTGGGCTGGACTTCCATTTGCGAACTTCACACAATCTCACCGTACGCGCGCCGTAAAAATTTACGGCCGCTCAATATTTTATGTACCCAATAAACTACTGACATAGCGGCAGCCGTGATCAAAGATTAACGCGGATAAAGACAAAAACCCTCTGCGGCAGTGTCTCTTTATTGGCGACGTAAAAGTAGATCTAAGTAAGTCGGGGGGGGGTAAAAGCCGAGTAAATTGAATTTGAAAATTGATTTTATCTGGCGCTCGCTGCCATGCCGTCGCTCGGCGAGAATGGAACAATGTTTGTCTTTAACGTGTGTGATTCTCAAATGCCTTTGCCTCCAAAGATATTATAGAAACACGATCTTTCGAACGTGAACATGTTTGAATACTGGAAGTATTTTCCGAGTGGGAAGGTTGGACACAGACACTTTCATAGCAGCTGTTTGTTGTTGCTGACATTGGTCTTTTGAGAACGCATCGGATCTCGCCGTTTTTTTTCTTTATTGACAGCGCGACATATGGCGCCGAGGCACCCATAAGGAGTCTAACGACGCCCATGGACATTCGGTCGTATGCGGCGGTTGCGAATGCCATGCCGGCCTGACAGGTGCCCATTCACGCCCCTCTTGAAGGGCCCGAGACTGTACTTGGGGGGAAAAACTTCTCAATTCAGTGGCGGGAAATATATGGGCAGGGAGAGCGTTCCAGAGTTTACCGGAGGAAAGATCTGCAGAATCGATTGGTACGCATCCGCGGTAAGTCCAGCGTGTAGGGATGCAATCCCTGCCCAGTGCGCGTGGTGTGAAGGTGGAAAGGGGACGGCGGAATCGCATTAAACAGCTCCTCCGAGCACTCCCCGTGGAATAAGCCGTTTGCGGTCGTCGCACCGCTAGGGGTGGAACTGTCTGCCGGCGAGTGCGTTTCCCGAATGTATTAAACAGGCTAGACTGCCTGGCAACAGTCCGTATTTCTGCTGGCATTGCGCCTAGCGTGGTTTCGTGAGGAGAGGTAGGTAATCCATCAACTCTGCGGATTAAAAATCTTGGCTCTGTCGGCTGCACCATTGGCTTCTCGGCACAGCCACCCATGTTTATTTACAATAAAAAAAAGACTCGCAGGCACTGCTACGACACTAACTATGGCTTCTCTCTCTCTCTCTCTCTCTCTCTCTCTCTCTCTCTCTCTCTCTCTCTCTCTCTCTCTCTCTCTCTCTCTCTCTCTCTCTCTCACTCTCCTCTCTCCCTCATACATTATCGTCAGTACTAATTGGGGATGAATTGAATACTACAACATTGTGAGTACAACGCCTATTATCTCGCTCCCGTTTCATTCATATGCGTCGTCGCGAGGCAATGTCTCGAGGGAATTTGAATACTACATCGACCTATAGCGGGGTGGCTCACTGAAATTCAGAAGGGCGCTCCATGTAGTGAATATATACACCCGGTATATTATACCGGGTGTTTGATGACCATAGGTCATAAAGCAAACCAGGTACTCCTGAGCCTATTTGGAGCAAAAAAGTTAGATGGCATTTTGTTGAACCGAACATCCTAAGGCTGACTGGAGGCAATCTATGTGAGGGATAAGTCCGCCTTTGCATGTCATTCATTAGCATTTCACACTGTTCTGCTATGTTAATGCTTGTTTATGTAAAATGTACTTATTTGGAGCAATAATGTATTTTTATCATGTATAATTCTAAGACATAGAATGCCAAAATATATTATATTATATCCATTATAAGTTTATATAGTATTTTCTTTGTTTTTCAATACGCGTAAATTTTAGAAAATGTTTTTATAATAACAAAGTTGTCAGGTTCGCGTGTATATTACGAGTATATTAATAAAGATATTGTACATAGATGAATATTTCCTCTTCTTTTAGGTTTCCGGATCCAGTACGGAACCCTATTACTTATCCTACAATGTCTGTCTGTCTGTCCGTCCGTCCGTCCGTCCGTGTTTTTCAACGTTTTCTTGTTTTTGCTCTATTTAATAAACGGTGATATACAGTCTGTTTGATTACTATATGTCATAAAGCAAACCAGGTACTCCTGAGCCTATTTGGAGCAAAAAAGTTGATTACATTTTAGCAAAATGTCATCTAACTTTTTTGCTCCAAATAGGCTCAGGACGTAGACGGTTGATCGAAGGCTCAGGAGTACCTGGTTTGCTTTATGACCTATAGTCATCAAACATCCTGTATACAAGCATCAAACTTGGTGTGATTATATGAAACTTTACATAAAAATAATTACATAATAATATAAACATATTACGTAAAACAACAAATAATAAAAACCGACCAATTACTTGGTGGTACGGAACCCTCGGTGCGCGAGTCTGACTCGCACTTGGCCGGTTTTTATTATATTATATTACTGCGCCGCCGGTATCCAGTCACGAAACCGTATCTAGTTTTCGTTTTATCTGATTGAAGATTCTTTCTTAAGCATTTCTCTCTTGTTCCAGCTATCAGATTTAAACGGATTGTGTAAAAATTTTCAAAAGTGCCGATACTCTTGTCTACTTCATTCCAGTCACATACATGCGCTTGCCTCATTTCAATGCATGGATTTTGCCCATTTCGAAAGAACACGTTCGAAAAGAAATCTTTTAAGTGGATTTAAAATACGTGTAGATTGAAAAGCGTATTTTGTCGAATGGAACCGAGCAGTATGCATTTCAGTGGCTTACTTTGAAAAATATTTCTGACATCGAATTTAATAAAATAGCATTCAATACAAAGTGGCGTTTCTTTGTGACTCGATCGTGCTTCAGGCATATATAATAATTAATATAGATAGTATTTATAAAATCTACCCTACCTCTACCTCTCGCGCTCGAGTACCGAGTGTACCTAAATTTCGAACTTTTATCTACCACCCAACCAAACGCAAGAATTCCAGAAGCAATCGGATGCCGTGCCGCTGCCGCAGAAGTTCACCATTCCAGCAGGTTAGTGGCGCCTCGTTCACGGGTGATCCGTAAACGGTGACTGTTTTCGTGTATGATTAAAAGTATGAAATCAGTTTGTAGGAAATGATCACTAGAGTCAGGTTTTTATCATTTTTAGGGTTCCGTATCCGTCGTACACGACCCTATTACTAAGCCTACGCCGTCTGTATGTCTGTCTGGCCGTCTGTCTATCAGTCTGTCTTTCCGAGGGCTGTATCTCTTAAACCGTAATAGGTAGCCCGTTGAAATTTTCACAGAATATGTGTTATTTATTATGGCCGATATAACAACAAATATTAAAATATGAAAAAGTAAAAAGAAATCGCGGGATCCCCAAAGTCCCTATACAAGAAACTAAAAAGTGTATGCATGCGAAAACAGTATGAAGCATTTTAACTAATCCATAGATGGCGTGAGTGGCGCTGACATGGCGATATGGAACCCTCGGTCCGCAAGTTCGACTCGCACTTGGCCGGTTTTTTATAGTTACAGTGCAGACGCAAAAAGTCACTCACGGCCTCGCATACTCAGCAGGTATATGCGGTATACTTAGAGTTGTAAAGATGCCGTTTTTTGCACTTTGATGCGGATTTATTTGACTTAGGTACCGTAAAACACGGAAAGATTCGAAAAGTATTTTCATATGAGATACCTACTTGCTCTTTTCGCGTTTTATTCCTGTTCTTTGCTCGAAACCAAAAAGTGAGTGACCAAAGTTCGTATTGAACAGGAACACCGTAAAAAACACGGAAAGATTCAACAGGAAAAGAAATAAGAGTCGCAAATAGCTCTATCGCAGAGAAGCTTATCATTTCCAAATTATGTAGGTACTCATAATAACTCTTTTTTTATGTAATACGGTATGGCTGGCTGAGTCAGAGGGGTCAGAGCGCATAATCCAACCAGCCAATATTACCTCATAGAAGGTACGTGCCATATCGGAGACTTCCCTGGATTGCTGGCTATACTGAACTAGAGGAGAACACAACCGAGGCTACTATGCGGCCATCTTACATCCAGTACAGTGGTATCAACCCAGTCGGCTACAATTTGAGCCTACCACCTAGTAAGGGGCAAGGGAATCTTTGTTTTAATTTGTGTTTTATAGGGTTCCGTATCCGTCGTACGGTACCCTATTACTAAGCCTACGCCGTCTGTCTGTCTGTCCGTCTGTCCGAGGGCTGTATCTCTTGAACCGTAATAGGTAGGTACCCCGTGAAAATTTTCACATAATAGGTATGGGTTATTATCAGGGATCGGAATTAGGTAGAGTGATTTGGTACCAAAGTAGGTAAAGTTCGCGAGAGGATATAATATGGAGTTGTTAAAACCACCACTTTGTATGGGAATTCTGAAAATTTCCTATGAAATTTCCGGGACTGGATTTTTCTTCGGGATCGTATTTATTGACTAAATACAAGCTTCTTTTGTTCTTAGATGATTTTCTCTAGAGTGGCCGCTTATGGAGATATAATTTTTTTCATAAATTTTTTATTTCTACTCAATTTACAGGAAAACCGAGGAAGATGTTATAAAATAATCTAAGAGTGTACCGAACTGCTTACAAAACAAGATCTAATTTGTTGTCGTACCATCATTGGTTCTCGATTTATTGCTCGCCGCGATTCTGAATTATCCAGGACGGCATTTGTATGGAAAGCTCCGCCCCCTTTTCTGATTTAATTCCTCGAATGTTCATATTTTTTCGCCTGAATCTTATTTCTAGACGAAATATAAGACACTTTTATTCTTACACGTTTTTGAAAAAAAACTATATTTCCGGAGAAAAAAAAAATCTAAAATATTTTTTTTCCAAATTGTTCTCGATTGCTAATGTTTTTTTGGCGGATTCTTATTTCTAAACGAAATATAAGACACTTTTATTCTTACACGTTTTCCCCTTAAGTCGATATTTCCGGAGAGAAAAATAAAACAACCTATTTTTTCATATTTTCTCGAATGTTGATGTTTTTCGCCTGAATCTTATTTCTAGATGAAATACGAATCTGTAGTTTCAATCATTTAAATTATTTTCAGAATCATATAAAAAAAGTGGCCGCCATTTTGAACCTTTTAGTTTTGACTACAAATTAATATTCAGAGCCAACACAGACACCCAGATATAGATTTTAAAAGCAATCGGTCCAGTAACTAAAAAGTTCAAAATGGCGGCTTCTTCTTTTAAATTTTGACTACAGATTCGTATTCAAACCCCACACAGACACCCAGATATCGATTTTGAAAGCAATCGGTCCAGTAACTAAAAAGTTCAAAATGGCGGCCACTTTTTGAAATGTTCACTCCAGATTCGTATTTCGTCTAGAAAAAGATTCAGGCGAGAAAACATCAACATTCGAGAAAATATGAAAAATTAAATTGTTTTATTTTTCCCTCCGGAAATATCGACTTAAGTGAAAAACGTGTAGGAATAAAAATGTCTTATATTTCGTTTAGAAATAAGAATCCGCCAAAAAACATTAGCAATTGAGAACATTTTGGAAAAAATAATTTTATATTTTTTTTTCTCCGGAAATATCGATTTTATTGAAAAATGTGTAAGAATAAAAGTGTCTTATATTTCGTCTAGTAATAAGATTCAGGCGAAAAAATATCAACATTCGAGAAATTAAATCAGGAAAGGGGGCGGAGCTTATCGCGGCGAAAATTTCATCCAATATTGGTATCATACATGAAAGAAACGGAAATACCCTGTGTTTTTCGTTTTCTTCAAAATGTATTTTTCGGTATTTTTCTGCCTTTACAACACTAGGTATACTCAGTATTGTGAAAACGAAATTATGTGAAGGCTGACGTATAGAGTAGCGTTAGAGGAAATAAATTACATTTGGGAAAAGCACCGAAGTTGCAGAGATGCGAAGTAACAAGGCGAAGTCAATCTCACCCGGGGGAAAGGAAGGGACCGTGAATTAAGCCGTCGGGAGCTTTTTCATAGCTCCTACTCCGTAGTTAGCCAGCCAGGTGCTTTGGTTTCGCTGAGATTCGTGAGATAAGAAGCAATCAACGAAATCTGTTGGAATTATGAAGTAGTAAACAATTGTTACTAAAAGGTTGACGGGGGAGGTTGGAGGTTTCTATGTATACCTATAAGGTGCCTCTTTAATAGATGCAAATATTTTGGGAGTGTTATACACGGTGTTGCAACCCCAACCGTAAAACCCGAAAGGGGGTGATTCTGTACGTGAAATAGAACAACTTTTGTTCTACGACTTTTTAATTTGAAGAAAACAAATTTTTTTTCTCCATATATTTTGAGAATAGGTAGGTATTTAAAATTTCTATGGAAGTTTTTTTGATTTGTTTAAAAAAAAAAATTTCGCCACATAAGTTGTTTAGTTTCACATATAGAATAACCCCCTTATGTCAGTTAAAAATATTACGGGGGCAACTGCAACACCGTGTATAGCCAACATAAAGCCACGTCAGGTAAAAAAAAAAAAAATACGTTTTTAGCATTCGTTTTCGAGAAATTTAACGAAATGTTGACTACATTAGTGAAATTAGCGACGAGTATGTACCTTAATTACATTTCTTTCCTAAAAAGGCCATCTAATAAAAGATCTAATTAGATATAGTCCGCCAACTGAAAATTGATAAGCCTACTGGCCCCTCCCTGATCTGTCTGTGCTGGTAGGTATGTACTTACCTGCACACCTCCCCCTCTCACCGACTCCCCCGGTGTAATAAACATTAATCCAAGTTAAGGTCTCATTTACCTGTCACTGTAGCATAGCGTAGTTTGACAGAATGTCAAACAGTACATTTAATGTTGATCGTAGATCGTGTTTCCCATGGATCAAACAGACCGATTCTGATTCATCAGGATGAATCAGATCGAATCTTATTCATTCACATGTTTTCCAATTCAGAAGCTTCTAAACTAACGCAATCAAAAGATACGGCTATTTACGTCAGATTTGATACTCGCGAACTCACATAAATCAAATCAAAACCTATGGTATTTCCCGTTAACCTAGAATCATGAAATTTGGTAATAAGTAAGGTCTTACAGTACAAGTAAAGGCATATGGCACCTAGCTAAATAAGATGTGATGGATTGACATCACGGATGTAGTAGGTATGTAGCTAACAATTTAAAAAGTATTTGAGAAATAGACAGATAGAAAGTACATTATTCCTCCAGAAAAATGTACATAACTAAGCACAATATAACATTTGTATGACTTGCAATGCGAACTTATTCCTTACACAGATTTCTTCCAGTTAAGTTTTGGATGTTTGAGAGTAGATTATAGTGAAATGTAAGTATGCAGTAGCAAAAGAATTCAGTTTGAGAATTGAAGATGAATTAATAATAACAATACTAATTTATAATACATGTATGTAAGTACATGCTAGTTCAATAAAAGATATAATATATATATATAGAAATTAAATATTATGATACCTATGTATTTCTATTTAAATATTATGACATTATATATATTTTGTATTTGTTCTAAAACAATTTGTAATTTAATAGATCAATGTTTGATTCAATTTCCGGTATGAATATTTTCACACATAATGCAGCTAAGTTTCATCCTCGATTTTAATAGAAAACGGAACCGTGGGTGAAACTTGCGTTATATCGTATATAATCGTGCATAATCAGATACTCAATCAAAGATTTTATTTACAAAATTGTGAAATAGGTACCTACCTATAATGAGAACAAATAATTGTAAAATCAGTTATTTATATGTACGACAGACACAATGTCACAGCGACAGGTCAATACGCCCTTAATTTTGTTTAATTAAGTACCTATGTACACGGTTATGTAGACGAGCTTTTATATGTCTCCGCCCCGTACAACTACGCTACGTTCTGTCGTCACGATCCGGGAGGTTCTTGAATTGCGAGACATGATGCGTCGTTGCCAAATCCATCAAAACTTAAAAATAAATACAATTTCAAACATATGAATATCTTTCGTTAAAATAAACCTGTCTTTCATGTAGCTGTCTACCATGTACCTGTATGTATGTAGATCTCAGACATCCAACTTTGGCTGTAAGAAATGTGGGCTCAGCTCGCCTACTCATGCTAAACTACTCCTCTGTTAAAAAAAAAAAGTTGTTATATGGTTTTTTTTAATCTTTTGTCGTCATCTAATAGGCCGCTCCATATATTTTTCGCCGTACGACACAAGAACGATTTCGAAAAGCGATGCGTTCTCAGAAGTTCGGCGTCAACAACATATTATGGATGCAAAACGTCCTGACCAGGATTCGAACCTGGAATTCCTGCTTGAGCTGCCAGCGCGTTACCAATTCCGCCATCGGGTCGATGACGTATTCTCTCAAAATCTTTGAAGAGTTGCATCTTCTATTAGTGGAGGAAACATAAAGCGAGTACTAACATAAAAACAATAAAATATTAAAAATCTCAAGTCAACTTCTTAGTATCCGATGCCAAATACGACTTTGGTAACGACAGCTTAAAATTCAATATGGAAGTTAACTGAACGCAGTAGATTGCGCCATACCTACTAATTACACGGATACCACACCACACATGGGGCAGGAGGGATGAGTCAAGCCAATTCCTATGAGCATCGGCTTAGTAGTACCTATAAAACAGGCTAAGAAAGAGATATTGCATTACAAGAACATTCATACCCTAACGTTCTCTGCACGACAAGTTTCCCTACGTCTCGTCGCGAACAGTGTCATCCGTTATTTGATATAATTCGCTATGGATTAACCTAGGCCGTCCTCAAAGATAAGTGCCACAATCAAAGATATGCCATGAATCAAGTTACAAGGTAACAATAGCTTCATTGTATCACTATACAACGTCTGCCTGTGACAATTTGTCTACTGCTGCTTCTTGTGTTTCATAATACTTTATTTGAAATCTAGACCTTAAAATAACTAAAAATAATCGTCCATAAGGTCTAGTTACCATGGACCTCATCATGACTGAAGCAGCGTTCCCCCTCATGTCCGCTATTGTGTTGTGATTGAGACGATGATGCTGGTAATGATATAATGGCGCCCACCGGGCTAAACTTGGCTTTAGACTACGTTTAAACTGTGGAGGAAACTTTTCCGCAGAAAAAACATTTTTAAAGCATCTGAAATACCTATGATATATGCTATTTGTATGTATTTACCTACTAAGGTTTTTTCATGTTTGATTAAAATATGGCTGCTAGAATTTTTACGTTATGCAAGAATGAGTGGGAGGTTACACCTACTTGTATTCATGTTTTATATAATAAAATATCTATTCTTCTACGAACCTATTTCTATTCTATAAATAAAATTAGAAAATATTTTAAGAGAGAGAGAGTAGTTATTTCGGAGAGAAGTCTTTCAGGACGAGAAAATAGAGAACTTATTCCCTATCTCTAAAACAAAGTGTCACTAAATACTTACTTGTGCGTACTTACATATTATATTTTATATTCCCACAATCAAGTATTTTGCTACTACCTGCTTATATTTCTCAACATACGACTCTCTCTAATAATTTGCTATGCCAACAAAACCATTTATGCGTTTGTTTCATTTCATTCCACATTTTGTCACATGAAACAAATTTGTGTAATTAAGAGGAGTGCTTAAATTTTGAGAAAACAATAATAAATTTTTTTAATGCAACGGCTATTCCTGCCCGTTCTTTCTCGCCGAGCTAAGTATCTAGATTTGGCGGAATTGTCCAAGAGTAATCAATGTAAATTGCTATGGGTGGACCAAGAAATAAACTGAAATTGAACTGAAACACACGCAGAGTGTCAAAAGTCAGTGGTTCTCAGTTTCTGATAAGACATTGCAAATTTTAATAATAAGCTTCACGATATTATAAATCAAATTAGCGAACCACTTAGAAGCAATTATGAAATTACGCTTGTTCCTGTCGTCTCATCAGAATTCCTCGCGGGAGCTTAATTTGGTGAATAGCACCCCAATGTGGCTCGAGAACTAAGCCTGGGTTCTACCCTAGTCTTCCTCAAGTTATTACCTTCGTCAGGTATTACTCGTACTTTTGGGGGTGAGTTCGCGGTATAATTTGGTCGTACTTTGCATACAGAAATAGCTACATGCGAGACGGGTGATAACTTGATAAGAGTTGGGCGCTTAGAGTGGTCGTTTATAGGTCCTTATCAGCTTTATAGGTCCACGATGATAAAACAATGAATCGCTGTTCTGTGGGTTGTCGACCATAGAACAGCGATCGGCGGTCGTCTTTCTTCGGCCGCCCAGCGTGTGTTCGTTAGTGTGTGTGCCCACATATTCATGTTGCTAGACTAGGTTTTGGCGATAAATAAAAAATTGCTGTGCGAGTCGAACTCGCGTGGAGAGCGTTCCGTACCATTCCGTTTTCCGTGAGAACTTTAAGGCTTAGGATTTTCGTGTAGGTTTCCCTGTAAACTATAAGAGGGGTCCTTATTGCCTATTTCTCTTAAATTTGATAATAATATATATACAGGGTGTCCAAAGTGTGATGTGGAATATCGAAGGATCGTGATATGTATCGTGTGTAAAGTGCAGTGATGAAAGAATTTTTTTTAAATCTCAATTATTTCCAATTTTGCCATTTTCTAACAAAGTAAATGCATACGATAGTGTGATCGCGCTCTATGCTTGTGCACGGCCGCGTAGGGCTATGCGAGGGACGCGGCGCGAGGCGCGCGGTTCGCGATCGCGAGGCGTGAGATGCGCGGGCGCGGGGCGCGCGCGGCGCTGACGAGCGAGAATCATATATTTCGATATAAGACGTAGCATACCTACCTACTACACTGCAATAAGGCATGTAGGTGTATGTATGTATGTAGCCAGTAAAAAGTAAATGATTATCTACATACCTCAAATGATGTGAAGGTTTTCTACGTGATCTCCTTGCAGCTCGATGCATTATGACGAGACCCGGGCGATGCAGTAGCGGGTCTAGATTGCCATGTTCCCGTAAACAGTACAATGCACGCACAATCACTTCAGCCAGCACCGGCAGTCTGACGCCTGTTTGGAAATCTTTCACGATAAATGCGTTTGAAGCCCATTTCCGTTTGCTGCTCCATACGCGAGCAACATATCCACATATTCGTTATTCGTGAATGGAACTTTTAACAAGTACGTATGTTAAACACGAGCGCGAAACTTTCACTAATTCAATTTACGAATCGAATTACCAAAAATACGTCAACACGGTCGGCCGCCCTTGACATACTGACCGACTGACACACATTGATCTTCCGCGCCGCGTGACCGGCTGGCTGGAATGAAGCGCAATGCAGGTCGGGTCGGTCGCATACAGGCAGCGCGGCGCGCCGCCCTCCGCGCCCGCGCCGCCCGCCGCGCCCGCGCGGCGTCCTTTGATGGCAGCGCACGATGCCGCCACCGGGCGGCATCGCGGCGCGCCGCCCGGCCGCCGCGCCCGCGTCTCCTCTGATAGCAGCGTGCGATGCCGACACGGGGCGGCGCGGGGGCGCAACAGCGCGGTGCGGTGCGGTGCTATAGCGAACATTCGACCCGGCCGGCGCGCCCGCCGCGCCGCCCCGCCTCCTCCGCACCGCCGCGGTCTGGTCACTTAGAGCGCGCATAGATTGACTAAATTGAAAACTTTGAAAATTCATATCTCGAAAACTAGTATGGATAGGACCATTTTTCTTTTTTTAATGTGTTTATTAGATGATATACAATAGCTCATTTCGATATTGCTGAACAGACCCTGGACACCCAATACAAAATTTAACCCAATAGTTTCGGAGTTAAGGGTGTAGGGGGAGTTAAGCGGAATTAAGGCATGCTAGATTTGCGTACATTTTCGTTAAAATCTTAAACTAGGTAGGTATGTATTTTAAAATAATATATATATGCTTATAACGAGCCATTTCCATTGATACGTCACAATGTGATATTTAATATGATAAAAATATTTATTTTCAAGTGCATCATGTCATGATGCACTTGAAAATATATATTTTTTTAATTTGGTCCCCAATATTGACCCCCAAAATTGAAATCCATTTTACGCTGCACTTCCGTTATTGGGTCATCAAACTCTATGCATTTATGTAACTTTCTACTTTTTTCGTCTAGTAGATTGGGAGAAAATAAGCTGTACAGTCAGATAAACCGACATGAGAGTGATCCTATAAGGGTTCCGTTTTTTCCTCTTTTGAGGTGATGTAACCTTAAAATTGAAAAGGAAAAAGTATCTATCGTAAATAATTAAACATTTTGACTCGGTAACTAAAATTGGTGACATATTTAAAAAAAGAATTACTTTGAAATTCTATATTCTATAGCTTTTGCCCGCGGCTTTGCTCGCATAGCTTATGTCCGTCCATCCTGAAGGTCCATTCTAAACATTGGTCAAAGATTTTTGACCTGATAACGTCACGTCTTATAAATTGATGAACACCGGCTGCACGCACGAAAAAGTGTCACGTTCCATCTGAGCCTGTGTGTGCAAGCGAGAGCGCGTAACAAGCGATAGAGAGGCACAATCGGCCCAAGCCGAAAGCGAACCAAGAGAATCCGATATTCGTTTGGTCGTTTATGTGAGTTCGTGGCTCAGTGGTAAGAGTGTAGGATTTGTATTTTTTTACCATAGGTTCGAATCCCTCAAATTTGTTTTTTTTTCTTTTTAAGCAATATTACGGTGTTTAAACTTTTTAGGGTGTTTAGTTTTTTTTATAACCACCTAAGAATTATTTTCGGAAATACAAACGTAACAAAAACGACATGCGCCGCCTCAACATTAGGTTAGGTTATTTTTTTTTAAACCACCAAAAAATCACTCATACCACTTGCGCACGAAATCAAAGTTTCCGAAAATAAAGATTTCTTATACCCGCACTTCACGCGCGGCGAGCGAAGGCGAGCGCAGGCGAGCGCGAGCGTGTGGAGGGCCGCTCGCGTCGACTCGTGTCCGCTCGCCTCGCCTCGCTTCCCGTGGCGGTTTTTTGGCAAAGATCAAAGTGGCGAGTGGCGAGCGCGAGCGGCTGCTCTCCACACGCGCGCGTACGTCAGTGTGGTTTGCGCCGTTGCAGAGTGAGAACGTGCGAGAGTGAGAGAGTGAGAATGACACGATGGAAGAATTGCAACTGAACCTCCATCTTCGGCGTTTTGGCGGCGACTGAGCTAGGCGAGCGTGTGGACGGCTGCCGCTCGCCTAGCCGTCACTCGCCGAGCGCCTCGCGCGAGCGACTTGCCGCGCGTGAAGTGCTGGCATTAGGATTACCAACTGTCAGTGAGAGACGGAGAATGACATTATCACGTAAAACTATCGTCCGTAAACCGACTTTACAGACAGCCATTTTTTTTTAAAACGGATGAGTATTTTCGGAGATTACCTCCTACATCCAAACTTTCAAACTTACAAACTTTACCTCGTTATGATACTCGTATTATAATGGTGTATGATATCGTATATAGGTGTAGATATAGTTAACACAAATCTATAAATCTTTAAATAGATATCTATGCGAACTATCGAAACAAGAAAAGCTCAGGAGGCTACCGCGAGTCCGCAACCCGAGTCGTTCCACTGTCAGTGTGATAGAATAATCCCTTCGAGACCATCCGATGTTGACAAGCTTCATGAAGTTTCCCTCATCATCTTCCGGACAGCCTGTATTACATTTTGCTCTCGTATATTTTTAGTTTGCTTCGAAAGTGGATATTACAATATTTTCATAATGTTAAGCGTAGTTTTTAAAGCTGAATTATATTTTATTAATTACAATATTAATGAAAAGGCGCTGCCAATACTATACGAACCGTTTTCATACAATCACTCTCGATAAAACATGTACCCGACCAGATCAGCTTATAAGATGAGTTCACAGTGACTGATGCTTGCGATTTATGGCTCACCTCTTATCTTATATCTTACTAACTTTTGCCCGCGGCTTCGCTCGCGGTAGACTCGGTTTAATAGCAAATCCGATTTAAACGCAAATATGATAATAAACGGTCGCTTCTCTTATATTTCTCTCTCTTCCCTCCTACCCCCTCCCCTCCGTCCTTCTCTCCCCTCGCATCTGGCGCTACCATCGTACACTATATTCTGTTCATACTATACTTTCTTTAATTCTGCTCGGTCCTACTGCGTGATGGTAAAAATAATGATAAATGGTAGTGAGAGAGTAATTACTCTTTACATTGATGCAAACCGCATCAAAATCTGTTCAGTGGTTCCGGACTTAACCTGGTAACATCAAACATCAGGAGCGATAGCGCATTCATAGCATGAGATCAGTGTTCAAATTCTCCGGGGGGGGGGGGGGGGGGGGGGGCAGTGGACAGTGGACATGCTCCCCCCCCCCCCCCCCCCCCCCCCCCCCCCCGAGAAGTACCTGAAAGAAACACTGCACGAGATGCCCTTCAATGCGATACTTTGAATGTATTCGTGATGACAATCTGTACGTAAAGGCACGCTCAGATGTTTGTTTATCGGCAGGTTACATGTTTCATCGCAATTTGACTCTTCTAGTATTTAGTTAGGTGGCTGCCAATTGGTAAAAACATTTCGGATAATACGTAGGTAAGAGCTTTCAAGGGCTAAATTGCTTCTGTCAGCTTTATGACACTCTGAAATGAAAGATAAAATTATGTCTACGTTGTTGGAGTTTATTTCTATCAAAACTAGGGATAATACAATAAAACTGACGTCGCTCGTAGGCATTGCACGTAGGAGTGAAGATAAATAAATTCTTACTTTGAAATATTTCATTCACAACTTCGACAACTTGGACGTCAACAACATATTCGAGGAATGTACATACATACATACAATACACGATACACGCACGCTGAATCCCGACAATCGGGGTAAGCAGAGTAATCATTGTTGTGCTGCAAGAACTCTGGTAAATTACAGCACAACACCGACCACTACGTTTATCAAAGTATTCGAACAAAATTCAATCGATCAAGCAGCAAGTAAGGCACATGACTCGGTGGAAGTACCGTGCCAAGGTGAGAGGTATCACCACGGTATCTTGTCCTTATCCCTTAGTCGCCTTTTACGACATGCACGGGGAGAGATGCAGTGAGGCAATTATTTTTAAGTACCGGCCTCACACAGTCGAGGAATGTCTTCATTTATATCTACTGCGATACGTTCAATGAATGGAGATAGAGGAAAAAAATATTTCTCAACATTTTTAAGCGCAATATCAAACGTTGTTACGTTTGAGATTGACTGGACGAAATTGAATTCTGCGATGAGTCCTCCATCAGTATGGCAGAGAAGTGTAATAGAATTTTCATTTCTGTTCACTTTGGTGAAGTTCCAGAATAGGATGTCCACAAATGGCCAGTCGTTGCGGACAACGGCCGGAATGTCTCATAATCTTTCCTTCAATTTTATTAAATTCTTGTCAACGTCTTTATTCGGACACAGACAGTATTTGCGTTTGTATTGTCTGAACTGGGCGAAATTTTCAAGGGATGTCACCTCAAGAGCGGGAACATTAATTATAGGTAGTTTCAAGATGATGTATACGATGTTGGGGGTTTTGAATGATGTACAGCTGTTAGTTAAGGTGTGGAGTAGACTTACTCTGAAGACATTAATTTATTCTATAGTTAGAACGCATTTGAAATGATATGAAAACGATTTTAAACAGGTGCATAGCAAGTAGTTTTACAGGTAAAAACGCATTTTCTTTAGAATCTTCTGATATCTGCAGAGGTAGAGAGGTACCTATTTAACTAAACGTGGCTTAAACTCAACATCTTTTGATTTGATTTGATCCTCTGAAAATATCTGTACTTTTCATTTTTGAGAACAAGCATTCTGCGCCACAGAATAGTACAATACAAAACAGTCAGTAGGTACAGTAAAGTACAGTGCAGTGCAGTGCAGTGTAGTGTAGTGCAGTGCGGTATCCTAATAAATAAAGCGAAGTGTCTACATAAATTCCGCATCAAAATCTGTTCACTGTCCGGACGTTCCATTTTTAACCCCCGACGAAAAAAACGGAGGGGTGTTATAAGTTTATTTATTTTTATTTATTTTCTTTATTAAGGAGAAAAAACAGAGACATGTAGCACATAGATTATGACAAAAGAGAAACCAAGAGTATACAATATAACATGTCCCCACTACGCTTCCCTCTGGAACACGTTGAACATGATAAAGGCAGTACAAATAAAAGTTATTACATAAACAAACAATTAATAAAGACAGTTGCGAAACAGAGAGACAAAAAGAAAAGGATTAAAAAATAAATAATACATAGTCGATAGTTGAGAGAGGTGATAACAGAATAGACGAGAAGGTATACAGTATTATGTAATATGTGATGGATGACTGACCTACCTATCCATCCAGCAGGTTACGGACTATGTTCTTATAGGAATGGGCCGAACTTAAAAATATATCTGTCGAAACCAGTTTCTTGTTGAAGGTGTCGCACATTCGGCGTAATGGCGCGCGGACACCAGCATTAGTGGCCACTTTTTTTAAATGAAATAGTTTTACGAAACGTGTGTTTCGGGAAGGTACATGTAGACCAACCAGCTCAAGTAAGTCGGGACAGTTATACTCGCCGACACAGATGTTGCGCAGTACTGAAGCATCGAGTATCACACGACGAACGGCAAGTGATGGGACATTATATTTTTTTAAGAGGTCGGAATAAGAAAGATTAGATGAAGTAAGTCGGTAGTGAAGAGCACGAAGGAATTTTTTCTGAATAATTTCGATTGAGTTAGAGTATACTGCATAATGTGGGTTCCATACCGCGGACACGTACTCCAATTGCGATCGTACCAAAGTCTGATAGAGTGTCATATAAGATTTTGACATTTTAAATTTCTTGGTTGACCGCAGAACGAAGCCCAGCATTTGATAGGCCCTGGTAGTAATACGATCGACGTGCATGTCAAAGTGTAGTTTGTCGTCTAATATGACACCTAGATCACGGATATTGCTAACTTTTTCTAACACATGACCACCGATACTGTATGCATGCACAATTTTGCTTAGGTTTTTGGTGAAGGAGATCCGCTTACATTTTTCATGACTAAGAAACATTTTGTTCAAATCACAATAATCAGAAAAACGGTTTAGATCATCTTGGACCAATGAGCAATCTGCCTCAGTTCTTATAGTTTTGTAAATTTTAAGGTCATCAGCGAAGAGTAAGATATGACAATGTTTAAAGCATTGATGAATGTCATTTATGAATAATATAAATAGCATGGGTCCTAAAATAGACCCCTGCGGGACGCCTGAGGTTATTTTAACTATTTGAGATGAGTGCCCATTAACAACCACCGACTGGCTCCTATTCGTAAGATAGGATGCGAACCACCTTAATAAATTCCCTTTGATACCATTATAGGATAATTTTTTTTAGAAGAATAATATGATCCACCTTATCAAAGGCCTTTCTAAAATCTGTGTAAATTGCATCTACTTGTAGTCGTTTATCCATGTTTTCAAAGAGATAGTTAGAGAAGAGTAGGAGGTTCGTTAGTGTTGACTTTTTTTTTACAAAACCATGTTGTTGTTTTATGATATTCCTGTCCATAATTGGGTATACTAAGTCATGAACAAGCTTCTCTAGGACTTTAGGTATGCTTGATAGGATAGAGATGGGGCGGTAATTTTCGACCTTCTTTTTTGGACCACTTTTATAAATCGGAGTTATATATGCAAGTTTCCAACGCTCAGGAAAAATACCATTCTGCAGACAAGCATTAAATATGATTGACAAGGGTTTTGCAATGACGCCACTGGTGGCCTTCAGGAAAAGTGGACTAATTTTGTCGGGGCCTGGTCCCTTGTTAGCATCGAGTTTCTTTAACAAAGTGTTAATGGAGCGTTCACTGAAGCATAGGTTGAAGATATGAGGTGAATCAGGATTGTCACACTTTTCAAACTCTTCAATTTCCTCTGTACATCCAGATTGTGGTTCAAAGGCTGATGTGAAATTAGATGAGAACATTTCGCAAATTTCTTCTGGATTTTCTGACGAGAGCGAAGCAAGGGTCATTTTGGAGGGGTAGCCTGATTTATTTTTCTTTAGAGTAGCCGTATATTGCCAAAAGTATTTTATGTTTTGTGTTGTGGAAGTTTCCACGTTTTTTATGTATAAGAGATCGCATTCATCAATTAGGTCCTTCACTCTCCTACGGAGTAAGGAAAACTGCCTGTAATTAGCTAATCCGCCGTACGTCTTCCACCTGAGCCAAGCTTTTTCCTTACTACGAAACGTTCTTATCAAGGATGGGGAAAACCAGATTGGAAACCGCTGTGTTTTGTGTCTTTTTAGGGGAACTTTGGAATCTATTATTGTGTAAATTATATCGTAGAACCTTGCTACCGCCGCCTCGACGTCAAGATTGTGAAGTTCGTCGGTCCAATTCACTTCATCTATAACGTCGCAAATATCATCATAGTTTGCCTTTTGAAAGTTGTATTTAGGGACACCCACAGTTTCCATTAGGTCTTGACAATAAACCTCAACATTGAATTCTAGTGCTGGGTGGTGTCTATCTAATTTGACTAGTGGGGGTTGGGGGGTGAGTACTTCACAATCAATGCTGCAGAACAACAGATCGAGCATTTTATCGTTATGGTTTTGCTTGTTGTTGTATTGATGGAGATCCAAAAATAGCATTGAGTTAACCAGGAGTTTTGATAGCTCAGTAGTAACGTTTTCTGGATCGAGCCAGGCGGAACCGTCAGCCTGTGACCACGATAACTCGGCGATGTTGAAGTCGCCTACGACACACAGGTGAGCGTCCGGCGCCTTCACACACACATCCTGGAGGTTGCTTAAGTGATTCTCATACAACTGTAATGGTGATTTGGGAGGAATGTAGATGGCGCAGAGAACCAACTGATCTTTCCGTAGCTGTATGGTCACTATAACCTCCTCGAGGTTTGGTGCTTCCCAGTCCTCCCGACGCGACGCAGTTATAGTTTTATTAACAGCGACTAGCACGCCGCCACCTCCCGCTTTATCCGTACGATAGCTCAAGTCTCGGTCACGTCGGTGAACAAGGTACCGGTCATCTATAAGTTCAGAGTCGTGGATACTCGGCAACAGCCATGTTTCGGTAAGTACGATCACGTCATAACTATAACTCAAAATATTATGCCGTAACTCACTTAACTTGCTTCTAAGTCCATTACAGTTTTGATAATAAAATGTAAGCTTTTTGTTTTGAATCATTTTAATAGTTTAAATTAAATATATACATATATACACACACATACACACATGTACATGCATGCATATACACATACATACACACCCACACGTATATATGTTTTGTGCGCATGACTTAAGTTATAACATATGTATGTACCTAGGTATGCATGAGCACAAGTAGCCACAAGTGACTGTGCAATATGAAAGTTTAGGTAAGTAATGGAATGTAGATGCAAGTTTGAGTTAATTTGAGTGACTGTTAATATGAAAGCGAGTAAGAAAATATCATGATTGTTGACAAGTTTAATTGATTGTGACACCTTGTATTTATAAATTGACTGTACCAACTGGATGGATTGACATATTTTAAAGAAACACATATTATTACGAAATATTTTGTTAGACAAGACTTCTTCACTATAACGCAGCTTTACAATTATCGTACAATAAATGATTTTACATAGTATGTTATGATCATGCATAATATAAACAAAATACAAAGCAAATTCAAGCATACATTTTAGACAAGCGAACTGATACAATAATGAAACGGGCCGTCACAGTTTGAGCAGGTCGTCCTCGCTGCGGACGACCACGACGCGCGCCTGGTCCTCGCGCCTCAAGAGAATCTTAGCATTTTTTATCCAGCAGAATTTATAATTGTTGGCACGAGCCGCTACGCGGGCTTTGGCATACAGGATTTTGTTCCTAGGAGTGAGATGCTCGTTGATAAAGAACTTTTGAGCCGGCGCTGCAAGGTTAAGCTGCTCGGTGGATAGTCCGCGACGAGCGCGCGCGGCCGCTATCACTTCGTCGCGCAGGCGTCGCGACGCAAGGTGCACGACGATATTCTTGGGGCGGTCGGCGGGCGAAGCTCGCCCGGGCGCCACTCGGTGCACCTCCACCACGGCGCTGCTGGGCAGTGGGACACCTATCAGCACTCCGATATTCTCCACCAACGTGAGCAGATTTTCACCCCTCTTCTCTGGAACATTGTGTATGTCGATGTTGCATAGTCGGTTGTGTTGGTCCATGTCGTCTTGCTGCCGCTTTAGCGTCTCGATTTCTTTACGTAGGCTCTCGTTCTCCTCGGTAACCGAAGCTACTCTCTCCTCCATCACGACTAGACGGGGTTCCAAAGCATTCAGTTTTGCAGTGATCATGTTCAGCTTCTCATCGAGTTGGCTGGTGAAAGCACGGTTTTCTTCGCGGATCTCGTCAAACTTCTTCTGCATAAAGGTCATGAGATTGTCGTGATCGATGTTAACAATAGACCTCGGCGATGTAGACGGTGAAAATGGCTCATCAGCAGCCAAGCCGGTCCTCTTAACGTTTTTCTTGCAATCGATGCATTTCCATTTCTGTTTGTTCATAGGCAGAATTCGACTGAAGTCAGCCTCGGACAAGCCGCAGCAGAAATAGTGCCTCATATGCAGACATGAGACGCATTTTAATCTGTCTTTTTCATCCACCAACTTCTTGCAATTAAAACAATTCATTCTTCGCTTATATGAGGTCTACCGATTCAATGTCGGTCGACGCGTGGCTCCACCTATTGTTCAACGTTACCGGTAACCACGTAACGCGTCAAAACAGCGCGCTGTTTTGACGCGTTACGCGGTAAATATGAAGCCGCAGCGCCACCTGTGTGTTTCAGCCGAGACTACGTCGTGCGCATGCGACGACAACTCAGTAGCGTAGTCGTGTGTTTTGTACAGAACCCGGATCAGTGCCACCTCTTTCCCAACGACCGCACTACGATCTACGCACGATGTCGATTAATTCGTCGATTATGGGAAACGACTATTAAATTGAAGTGAGGGTAGACCAGCGGAACGTTAGTAATTAATGAAACTCGAAATCGAAAAAAGAGCACAAATACGTCGTCCGTGTCCGAGATAACGCTCACCGGTGAAACTTGCACGACACTTTTGGATTTGGGATGAGCACATAAGCTCCAAACTCACTGACTTCGCAAAAACTTTATTATTTACGTTAGGAGTTGTCACAGATACTTGTGTTGCCTTTAACGCCATCTAGCGAAAAAGTTTGACGTGTGTGTGTAGGGTGAGTGAGGGTGTGTGTGTGAGTGTGAGGGTGTGTCTGTCTGTGACATCGTAGCTCCCAAACGGATGGATCGATTTGGATGCGGTTTTTTTATTAGGAAGCTTGTTTTATAAGAAGTAGAGTTAGATAGTACAGATGAACTCGAAAACCACTTAGTAGATTTACATACTATTTCCACTTTACATTCTGGCACTTCTCAACATGATTTTCGGCTATAATAAATATGATTTTAATCATAACGCTACATCATCGGCGGCCTGAGCTGTGAGCAAAAAGGTAAAATCCTAAACACGCGAAACGAAGCCTCGGACAAAAGCTAGCATTGCAATACAATAATACACTGCCATTCAATTCAATACATAATGGCCCGATCCAGCACAATACAATGTTTTGGAAATACAGAGAGAGAGAGTGAGTTGTAGGCCCTGGCAGAATCGTCAAGTGTTTACGGTGGACGCCGCCGCCTCCCCGCCGCCTCCCTCCGACGCCAACTCATCACAACCACCGACTGCATAATGATCACTGGGACGAGTTTGATGTGGGGTGAGTTACTGAATATGTCTAGCCGACCAGACAGAACGATGAGAGAGCTAGACTTGGGCGCTAATATAGGAGATAAATATATTTTTATCATATTCTTTATTCATCATTCTTAGGTCACTACGCTTGAATTTGTCCTGTTTAGTTTTTACAATCCGGTTCGATTACACCCACAAAGAAGAGCCGGCAAGAAACTTCGCAGGTTTTTTTTTTAAATATAAGTACCATGTCGGGATGTAGGTACAAATAGAAATGTTGTATGTGCATTCGTTTATATTTTACTAGCTTTTGCCCGCGGTTCCGCTCGCGGTAGAATCGGTTTAATAGCAAATCCGATTCAATAGCAAATATGATCGCTTCTCTTATATTCTCTCTCTCTCTCTCTCGTCCATAACATACTTTCTTTGATGCTGCTCAGCACTAAGACTATTTACCGTGATGCTATATAATGGTGAGCCTAAAGAACTACTATTTCCATTGGTGCAAACCGCATCAAAATATTTTCAGTGGTTCCGGAGTTTACCTCAAACATACATACATACAGACACGTTCCCTTTTTATAAGAAGTAGAGATAGAGATAGAGATTATTATCCTTTGGAACCTACGCCACATATACATATATTCGCCATGTATACACTTGTTACATTTAGATAATATTTCTTCGCATAACATGGCAGTAAGCTACCATTTTTAACCGACTTTCAAAAAAGGAGGAGGTTCTCAATTCGTCTGTATGTTTTTTTTTTTATTTTTTTTTTTTTTTTGTATGTTTGTAATACGATTTCTCCGTCAATTTAGGGCCGATTTAGAAAATTCTTTTTTTGTTAGTTAGGTCATACTTCCGAGGTGGTCACATTTCAATTTTATCGAAATTGGTTCAGTGGTTTTCGAAAAATCAGCATAATACTATGGTGTGTGGTTACCTTCAGCAAAACTTGTGATGTGGTCGTATTCGGCAATTTTCAGTTTGATAAATTAGTATGGTGTGTGGTTACCTTCAGCAAAACTTTTGTGATGTGGACTTATTCAGCAATTTGCAGTCTGACACATATGGCGAATAATTCTGTACCACTTCAATCGATTTCGATTATTCGATTTCGATTATTCTTTTTTTTATGTAATATTACTAATAATATTACTAAAAAGAATGAAATAAAAACTGTTTTAAAAAATATTAAACCGATTTCCAAAAAACAAAAAAAAAGAACTAAAAAGTATTAAATACATAATATTTTGAAATTTTCTCTGTCCTGTTGAAATACATGAATCGATATACTAGTGAACATATTCGGACCCTTGTTTCATGAATGTTCTAAATTTGAAATGTTTTATCTTTTCCGACCGGCCAGGTGCGCTTAATTTATTATGGTACGAGTACCATCGAGCTCGTCTGATGATGGAGACAGAAGGTGGCCATAGGAACTCCTAACCTACACATGATAAACCCATCGTGTTTGGGCTCGTTGCATTTGTCTTCACGAGCAATTTACTTTAGACCTAAGAGATTCTCAATTCGACGGTATGTTTTCTTTTTTTGGATGTTTGTTACGCGATTACTCCGTCAATTGTGGGCCGATTTTGAAAATATTTTTTTTTTTATTTGAAAGGGGATAACCCTGAGGTTTTTGAAGTGAAAACTTCTTTAGCGGCGCTTGGCACTTTTTTAGGTGGGTAAAAAATGTATAACTCGCGACATCGCGTCAGCGTCATTTTTAAAATGAAACCTTAAGTCATTGCAATAAGGGTTAAGTTAGAGTGGCACGGGATCTGCCGGCACTCCCGGAGTGCAACTGTTAAGTAGGGTTCGGTAACACGTTTATGTCTGTCCATTCTACTAAGTTCTGCAAAATGAATGTAGGGTTCCGTAACAAATGCATGTCTGTCTGTTCTACTAAATTTAACATTTATTTCAAAATGAATGTAGGGTTCCGTAACAAATGCATGTCTATCCGTTCTACTAAATTTTACAATTTTCAACCAAGGTCCTCCGACGGTTATTTTATAATAAAAGTAGGGTTCCGTAACACGTTTATGTCTGTCCATTCTACTAAGTTCTGCAAGATGAATGTAGGGTTCCGTAACAAATGCATGTCTGTCCGTTCTACAAAATTTAACATTTATTTCAAAATGAATGTAGGGTTCCGTAACAAATGTATGTCTGTCCGTTCTACTAAATTTTACAATTTTCAACCAAGGCCCTCCGACGGTTATTTTATAATAAAAGTAGGGTTCCGTAACAAATGTATGTCTGTCCGTTCTACTAAATTTCACAATTTTCAACCAAGGTCCTCCGACGGTTATTTTATAATAAAAGTAGGGTTCCGTAACATGTTTATGTCTGTCCATTCTACTAAGTTCTGCAACATCACCTACAACGTCCGTGATGTCAGCCCATAACACCGGGTAAACTAAGTGCCATGTCAGTACTTCCCCCTTTGATCGTACTGACTACACTGAACTGGTCGGAAAACACAAACTATGTATTTACATAGCCGTTTCGACCGACGTTTAATTCAGTGCGGTGGTACCAACCCGGTCAGGTTAAACCCTACCACCAAGTAAGATTAGGAGGGAAGGGACCTACAGTTTTACGAGGAATCCGAACCTCGGTCAGCCTCCAACGGTCAGCGGTCACCCATCCAAGTACTGACCGCACCCAGCGTTGCTTAACATTCAATAGCGACAGTTGACTGTCTGCACCACTGAGCTATCGAAGCTGACGTGGTCCTATTTTAATTGGGTCAAGATCGGATTGGAAAGCGAGGCGGAATCGCGAGGCCGAAGGCCGAGCGATTCCGCCGAGTACATTAATAGCAAAAATTACTAAAAAAAACTGTGAAATAAAAAAAAAGTTTTAAAAAACATAAAACCGACTTCCTAAAAAAAGGAAAACTAAAAAACTATTTAAAATAAAAATATAAAAACCGCCTTCAAAAATATATGAAATAAAAACCTAAAAAAAAAAAACGAACCCTAGAGTTGAAGGCGGTGCTAAAGCAAGCAAAAATGATGCATGAAAGAAAACATGAGTGGATGATAATATCCTTTGTGATTTGTGTAGCCTTTTTAGCACCGCCTTCAACTCTAGGGTTCGTTTTTTTTTTTAGGTTTTTATTTCATATATTTTTGAAGGCGGTTTTTATATTTTTATTTTAAATAGTTTTTTAGTTTTCCTTTTTTTAGGAAGTCGGTTTTATGTTTTTTAAAACTTTTTTTTTAACATAATAAAATTCACAAAATAATGTGTGTTTAATCAAATTCGAGCTTTAATCACAGCAACCGATGTTATTCATTCGTTTATCTTTTTTTATCTTAAATATTTATTCTTTTAATTTAGATCCATCTTTTAAAAAAAAAAAATTGACATAGGATGTAAAATTTTTGAAGTATCAATAAATAATTTATTTATTATTTATTATTCTTTAATTTTATCACAATAATACGGAAGCATCAAAATAATTGTTCAGTGTAGCCGTCATGAAATGAAAGGAAGCACTGACGTGGCACCTAGTTCACCCGGTGTTATGGGTTGACATCACGGATGTTGTAGGTGATGAAGGGAATCGTGTCAGTTTCCATAAAAAAAAATTGTCAAGTAAAATAATAAGATCAAATTCATTAAACATTAAAGGATCAATATTAGTTTTCACTACATTCTTAGGTGAAATCCGTGCCTAATGATGCTGGAGGTAATCTTGATTATTTGTTTGTATGTATATTTCTGTTTGTTTTTTGGCCAAATAAATAAAATAAAATAAAAATAAAGAATAGTTAAAATATTAGTGAAATTCACCAAGTAGATGGCTCTCACCCATGACAGAAAAACTAATAGCAAGAGCAAACCTATTTCTTTTCTAACACATACTTGACACGGTTCGACTGGCAAAGAGGAAAACTGTACCCTAGTGGAATCCTTTAGCGTGAAAGTAGAAAGATAAACGAGTCGTTCTTTGAGCGGGTACAAAGCGACACGCAGGAAGGAACAAGACACTAGCTAGAGACAGGAAGCAGTAGCCGTTTCAACGCTCCGTTCGGCGAGGATAAATTAGCTGCCATGAAGCCGAATCATCCATATATTTTTGTAGGTTTTAGAATCTAGTAACGGAGATTGCGTGAGCTTCGGAGATAAAAATGTGACTTATTTATTATTGAGACACCAGACTAAATTTATTAATTCGGCATATATCAAGCGGGCGATTCGAAATTTAAAATTATGGACCTCGTGAGAAAATTTAAGTAGAGTACGTGGCAGTAAATAATGTACATCGAGCTTTGGAAGACAATCCGGTTGTAGAGCGTCGTCTCTGTCGCACGAACTCGAACGTCTCTGTGCGACAGGCATTATTTTCTGCAAGGAACTGTACACCAAGTATATTATTTGGTATTAAGTATTTGGACAAGATAACTATCAGGCAGCAAGTAAGGCATGAAGCCCCACCTGCTGCATGACTCGGTGGAAAGACCGTGCCAAGGTGAAAGGTGGCTAGCCTTTTTAAACAATTACAATATTTTTTTTTTCAAAAAATATTAGTAATCTAAGCTTTGGAAAACTTTTTCACCGGCGTACCTGTTAATTTCTTTTTTTTATTTTCAACTTAGTTTTTGGGCCCCTATTAATAAAATTTGACGTAACCCTAACATTGTTTAAACATAAAATGACCTCCCAAGAGTCTATAAACATTTAAACTTTCGAAGATAGCTCGAACCGTTTAGGAGCTAGAGGCTGTGACGGACGGACGGATAGACCCCTGTCCGATTTTATTGGGGTCTCTGCCAGTGTGTCTGGCTACCGAACCCTAAAAAAGGCACCTATTATAAACGGAAACATTTAGAGAGAATACCTCATCGACCCGATGGCGGAATTAGTAACGCGCTGGTGGCTAAGCCGGAGTTCCAGGTTCGAATCCTGGTCAGTACATATTTTTTTCTCTTCATTTCATTCATCTAGTGAGAAAACGTTAGTTGAGTAAAACATTTCGAAGTAAACAAAATTTTAGTCGGCCATTTGCATTTCGCTTCACTTTTAAAATTCTCAACATTTCGACGAATAGGTACTCAGAATTGGAGCATACTTTTTCGAATTTGCCGTCCTTTTTCTTCTAATGCGACGTAAACAGTGTCTGTTTTTTTCGTAGAATAAAATATTTTCAGTCATATCACGTAAAGAAGCTTAACTTGTTGAATGCGTACTTTTTATTGCGTCGAACTTTTAAGTTTTCTCGACGATAAAACACTCCACAATCAGGTAAGTATAGTATAAATCCAATTTGATTGTTGCAAGTTCATTTTACTTTCAGTTTTTTTAAATGAATGTCACTGTGATGTCAGCCCATAACACCGGGTGAACTTGGTGCCACGTCAGTGCTTCCCTTCGGTCGGCTACACTGAACTGGACGGAAAACACAAACTAAAAACTTAAATATTTAATATTGTTAAACTTTAATATTTCGCTATTACATTTAGAGTGTAATTACATATTATGTATGGAGTGAGACATATGACTACACTGGCACAGTTGCAGTACAGTATCAGACAAAGCCAATAACACCACTCCTCGCGAAACTAAGTACGCTCAGTGAATTGTCATTGCAGCGACAAGGCGGAGAAAAAAATAGGAGGAGTCCGCATGCAGCCGTCAAATTTATTGCGTTAATTTGAGGGTTAGAAATATAAAGTAAAAGTGTAATAAATATTTGAAGTCCCCAAACGAATATTTCATTTGGTACCATTGGAATGCCCATAGCTCAAATAGTTTAGCCGTGCGTACATAAAAAGTCTGAATTTTTTTAGTTGACCCTATACACGAACTCAAAGACTTTCATCAAATTAACGTCAAAAGGTTGCCATCCTTTTTAATTGACACGCCTTACGCCTTTTCAAAACCCCCATAGTAGCTAGGAAGCACACTCTCCGGTCCGAGACCACCCAAGTACTTTATTGATTAGGAATTCTAAAGGATCTTTCTTTCTTTATAGCCTATAGTAATAAATAAAAAAATCGGTCAAGCGTGAGGCTTACTCGCGCACGGAGGGTTCCGTAGATCCGCTATACCATACATGTCAAAAACCATATCCGTCTATCTTTTGTCTTTCTACAATGCAAAATATTAAAGCCTTTGGCGCCATCTATTATTCAGTTGCTTGACTAATCGTTTCTCAGCACGTGTCTTGTAGAGTGACCCCCTTAATTTGTTACTTATTTATTTTTTATTGGCGCATCCGCCATAATAACACATATTCTGTGAAAATTTCAACCGGCTACCTATTACAGTTCATAAAAAGATACAATCTCGGACGGACGGACGGACAGACAGACACGCATACTACGTAGGCTTAGTAATAGGCTTCCGTATGGATACGGAATCCTAAAAATGATTTCATTTCACAAAACGACAAATCGTAAAAAAACTTTCCTATTTACATATACTTAACAAGTAACTACGTAATTAACCAGTAAATCAACTTATGTTCATCTTAAAGCCACTATAAAAGTCAGTTGTGCTAAATGTGAAATGTGGCCATTAGAATCCTAAGCTGACTTTAAGTTGTACCGTGTGGGGTCGGTACTTAAAAAGAATAGTCCCACTGCATCTCTCCCCGTCGCATGTCGTAAAAGTCGACTAAGGGATCGTCAGCCTCGGCAGCTTAATGGTGCGGTCAGTTATTGGATGGATGACCGCCCGACTGTTGGAGGCTGACCGTGGTTCGGATACCACGTTAAACTGTAGGTCCCTTCCCTTCTTACCTTACTAGGTGGTAGGGTTTATCCCGGCCGGGTTGGTACCACCGCACTGAGCGAAACGTCGGTCGAAACGGCTATGTAAATAGTTCGTGTTTTCCGTCCAGTTCAGTGTAGCCGGCGCGAAATGAAGGGAAGCACTGACATGGCACCTAGTTCACCCGGTGTTATGGGCTGATATCACGGATGTTGTAGGTGATGTAGCCAACCGTGTGAAGTTTCCATAAAAAAAAAAAAAAAAGTTAAGTCTGGGCTGATCACTGCCATTTACTTTCTAACAGGCGCATAAGAAAAGTCCAATTGTTATCTGGCATGCAGAGCGAATGAATATCGTCATTTGTCTGTAAAAAGTTGCTAAGGGCCTATTACGGCGTTATTTGATATAATCTAGTGCCATCTCTGTCTTCTTAACTTTGTTTGATAGAGAAGTCATAACGAGTTACGGATTTAAGCTGTCCTTAGTTTACGGGCATTTAGATTTATTGAGAGAATCTAAAAAAATCCCCCGCGTCCATAAGTGAACTCAAACGTTATACCGCTCTGGCACATTTCACCCCCTTTAACTCCAGAATTCAAGAGCAATCCTAAACTGCGTGAATAGGGCAATTTGTGCCGACAAGCATTTCATTACGGGCGAGTAAATAATGTTTACAAACTCCAAGTTGGTCATACGATGTTCATACACAGTGAACACTCTCGACACTTTCGTAAGTATCTGATATAATATCAAATACATTGATATACCTATTATGTTTGTAACACGTACCACCCGGATCCCTTAACTTAAACTTCTGTTATCGTTACCTACAAGAATTGAAAACTCAATAAATCTTACAATTACTACTGTAATATTTTTTTACCTATAGTACTTATACAATTTATTTCGTCCCCAACACAATCGTCAAATATTTGAACTTGGCGAGTCCAAAATGTAAGACATATATTTCTAATTTCGTATGTATGTATGTGCACGCATTACTTTGCATTTCTGCACCCATAATATGTACTCGTATATTTATTTCCGCCACGTTTTTATACCCTAAAAGTATTCTGTTAGATCCTAGGTGTGACTAGAGGCATTAAAGTCTGTTCATTTTGCGAAGTCACTTGAGAAAATATATTTTTCTATTTGTCTCGTTCACACAGGAGTTTCATTGGCATGGATGGGCAGAGCGTCTATTATCGACATACCTATACACAGCTATAGCACGCTATAGTGCTTTGCATGTATTGTATGCAGTCTCCCAAAAGTATAACGTCGAAAGCGCCGCTCCGAGAAGCGAACCTTTTGCGTTTCGCTTCTGAGACATTGTTGCTTTGGAAAAGGGTAAATTCAAATGGGATAGACAAGGACAGCATGTACGTTTTTCGCAAAATGAGCAGACTTATAAATGTTACCTTTTGCCCATATTTCATTTTGAGTTCAATAAATATGCAGGGTGACTGGAAATTCGATTTCTTCCTTGAAAGGGGTTATACTAGAGGTTATTTGGAACAATTAAAGTCCTATCAACTGGGGGTCGGAAATGAGCGGTTTCCGAGATATCGGGGTTTTAAGATTTTTTTAAATTTCTGACTTGTAATCGAAAAAAAGTTTCTAAAAAATATCCTTATTTTTGGGCACTCCATTAGATATTTTTCTGAAAGCTGGTGAGCTACCAATCATTTCAAATAAAAATATCGGCCCAAAATTTTCAATATCTCAGAAAGAAAAGGTCTTAAATGAAATTTATTTTTAATTTTATGTAAATTTTTATTTAAAAGAAAAATCATGTAAAAAAATAGTTGATGGGGTTAAATTGTACCAAATAACCTCTAGTATAACCCCTTTCAAGGAATAGATCAAATTTCCAGTCACCCTGTATACAATACAATACTTCCTGCTTTTCAAAGAGTTGGTATGATTTCTATCCATATATATTTTCATACGTATTATTCTTTATTCAAAATTGCCCATTTTCCAAACAGTCGGCCAGCTCGTAGCTCCAAAGGCTCTAAAAGGTAGGATTTCTCGGTCGGCTGGCGGCTTTGTCCCCGGGGAGACAACGCAACCTCAGCCAGGGCGGACTCATCCCAGTTATTCTAATTCCTGAAAAGCCACTTCTTATTCAGCTCTAAGGAGCGTGAAAGAGCCTCTTCATTGTAGTTTATTCGAACGTCGAGAGGGAAAACGTCACTTTGACTTTCCCCACATCTAGAACGGTAATGAGTGACAATGATAACGCGCCATGATAACGCGGGCGCTCTCTTGAACGTGATTCAAATCGAATTACCGTTGAGCTAAAAAAAATTATAAACTCAGAAGTATAAAATGCTCGGAACTTTGACATTTTTAGCCCAATTTTGCTGGGCGTTTTTAACAAGAGTGAAAAATAACAAGGCTTGATTTTTTACAAGCTTTTTTCGATTTCAATTGCAAATGGCTGACCAGGAAAACGGTCAAAGGCGGAAAGATTAATTTTCGGGACAGGAAAGTTGTAACTTTGTTATTTGACATTGAGGACTTGCCAAATTTCAGGCCATTTTATTCAAAACGCTTGTCAATAAATGTTTTAATAACAAAACACCGCGGGTTCCACCACATATTGGTCGGGTTCTGTTTTTGTTACTTTAGAGTTTACACTATAAAGAAACCATATTAGCTTTATACCCGAAACCGACGAGCATGTATGAAGAAGATTATGAGATTGGAAGAGGCGGCAGAGGTGTGTCAGGATCGCGGCACGTGAAGATCTGTTGTCTCTGGCTACCCCACTGGAAAATAGGCGTGACGTATGTATGTATGTATTGCACTATAATCAATCACACCTAGTTTGATGCTTGTATGTATTGCCGTTTTTACAGCCATTTAAAGGTATAGGACTGACGGACGGAAGACGAATGGATGGACAAACGGCGCAGGCTTAATAATAGGGTCCCGTACGGTATGGTAGGGTACCCGTACGTACGGTATGGAACCACATAAGGGCAATTCTTAACATAGTATTAAATACTTTAAGTCTACCATGGATATTGGCGGAGGTGCGGAACGCAGCCCAAGCCGAATTGGTGCCTACCCACAGCTGCAACTACAATCTTCGCAGCCGCTCGCGTTTGACAGGCAGTGTTTTATCAACCGTGGTGGGCCCGACCGCAGCCAGGCACTCGCCCTGAAGATGGACTGCACGCGCAAGTCCGAAACGTCGTCCATACTGACCGAGAATCCTAACCATGGTAAGCCAAATACCAACAACATAGTATTATATGGATGTTTTAATTAAATTAAATAAAATAAAAAATCTATCTACATTACAAATTGCGTGCCACAAAAGATGTATACGAGTCAGTGCTCTGAAAACTTTCAGTCCACAAGGTTTGTCACGTCTCATTTTAGGACTTTCTGTATCGCGCGGAGTAATGTTTTCGACACGGCCGTGGCAGGGCGGGGGCGGGGCGGGGGCAGGAGCAGCGACAACATTATTTCCCAGGGGTCACTCCGAGGACCACCTCACTACCACCCCCACACTTCACAAGTATATGCTACTTTTGATTTATAGGGAATCTGGCGCGATGGAGTCTGTCGGACAATCAGACGCAGCCAATGAAACCACTTCTCTCGAAACCACGCGCAGTGAGGTGCCATGTCACGATTAGGCGGAGAAAAAGGTTTTCGTCGATTTTATTGAAACGTCTGGTGAAGACTTATTTTATAAGGTTATAAGAACTAAGGGAACACACTCACCAAAGGGCCATTCCACATTTTTGCCGTACAACACAAGAACGATCTTGAAAAACCGGCCAAGTGCGAGTCGAACTCGCGCACCAAGGGGTTCCGTATCGCCATGTCATGGTTAGCGCCACTCACGCCATGTATTTTTTACATTTTCTTTTTTTTATTATTTCTTGTTATATCGGTCATATTAACACATATTCTGTGAAAATTTCAACGGGCTACCTATTACTGTTTAAGAGACAGCCCTCGGACAGACGGAGAGACGGACGGACGGACAGACAGACAGACGGCGTAGGCTTAGTAATAGGGTCCCGTACCGGATACGGAACGCTAAAAACGATAGTTTCTGCGAATTTGAGAAGTTATGTGAAATTAGTAATTTTTAATATTTGAGCAAATATTAGGCAAGATGGGAAGGGACCTAATGATAAACTGCTTTGGGCTTTCAAATAATAAAATCACTTCTGTCATCTATGAATATCTGTATAGCTGTCTCCATGTTCGTTGTTCGTTATTAAGTACACGAGAATCTTGATTTACGAGTATATACGGTTTCCATCAATGCAGCGACGGTACAATATCCGAATTATTTAAGGCATTACTATTATTATTACTATGGGGTCGCGTTATCGTAAATAGGGATTGAGGAGTAGGGTAGGAAGCAATGCGCACCAAGCATCGGAAGCAACCGTAGTCGAAGGAAATTGGAATGAGATCTGATTTGTGTCTATTAGTTGGTAAGTTAGCACATCTAGCAGAGTCGCGGGAGCAACTAATAGAACTATGTAGGTACTTGAAATATGGGGGCACGGCAGTGCCCCCGCCAAGTTCCACGCTGGCGGCACTGCCGCACTACCTTTTACTGGAACCATTTCGGTGTACCTATATATCCTAATGGGAAATAATATATATGGTGTTTCGTTAGACATGTCAATAACTTCGGGAGGGTTACATACGCAGTCAAACAAACAATTTACGCAAAAAAAAACAACATATATTTATAGGAGCATTTTTTCTCCTAACAAAAAAATAAAATCAAATAAGTAGCTGTAAAAACAAATCATAGTGACCTTGTGACTCACTTACAACAAACAGCCGTTCTGCGTTTGAACATAGTACGGTCATTGAACCCGTACAATGCATGTTACCTACAATGTTACACACAAGTTAATGTTTAGGTAGCAAACATGTTTTGTTAAATTTCTCGAAAATTAATGCTAAAACATATTTTTTTTACATATCCTGTTTATTTGAGTGTGTATGTAACCCTCCCGAATTTTTGACATGACTAACGAAACACCTTATATACAGGCTGTTGTAACAGTCAGTACATTAATTTCGCCAGCGCAATCCTCATGTTTTTTCCGAGACAAAAAAGTAAACTAATTTTTTTTCTAAAGTGTCTAGTTTTCGAGATATAAATTTTTGAAATGTATGTTGTCCTCAAGTGTAATTTGACGCGCGCGCATGCATGCTGGCGCGGGAACGGTCGGCGGGGTCGAAGAACTAACGGCGCACCGCACCGCCGCGCATCTCCTCACTCCGCGCACTCGTCCCTGCTCGCTCACGCACAGCGCGCCTTTCATTCCCACGTTCGTGCGGATCCTTTGTATTACACAAAATAAATCAATTTAGTTTGCATGAAAATTGTAACTTTTATTAAAATGGAATAAAAAAAAAATTATTTCACTTTTTTGTTACTGTTGATCTTAATAATCATTTCCTAAATTTAATGTAGTGGCCGTTACAACAGCCTGTATATTCATTATTCTTCATCCGTAGACAGTACACTGCACTCGGATTCTCATATTTTAACATTTGATATGTATTTATATATACGTACGGTTTTATAAGGTACCATTTATGTTTATTATCTAGTATCTTATTATTTTCTAGTCCTAATGTTTGTACTACCCTTGCTTCGTTTCTTCTTCACTTACTCTCAACACGCAAAGGTTGACAGGAAGAAATCACTTCTGATAAGTCCGCCTTTGCGCACTATTGCTCTTTTTCTTTCTGCCTGTATTACCGTCTATTTCAATTTTTGTGTACTGGTTACACCTCACTCACTCACGCACCTGAGAAGGGATTGACAGTTACGTGACATTGATGTCCTAGCTAGAACTAGTTCTCGCTCGATAGAAGTCTGCCCCATCGAATGAAGACTACTTATACAAAAGTAATAATTTTATTAAAAAAACCCGACTGCTAAAAAATTTTAGTAAATAAGGAAATATACATACATACATAGCGTCACACCTGTTTCCCGGTGGGGTAGGCAGAGACAACGGATCTCTACGTGCCACGATCCTGACACACCTCTGCCGCCTCTTCCACTCCCATAATGTTCTTCATGCATGCTCGTCGGTTACGCGTACTACGCACTTGACCCTTTTTGAGCACATGCCCGATCTGGTCCAGGTATGTGCATCTAGGGCGACCCTTCCCGACTCTTCCACTCACATAAAAAATATCAGTAAAAAATACTGCTAGTCGGGATATCGTCTATTCGAATCCAACTACACACCCGACTACAGCATTTTCTACTGATCTTTCCTTGCTTCTTGAAGAAAAACTATTTTCAAAGTTGGACAAGAAGGCGCCTGACGACCGCCATTTTGAATTTTTTTTATAGACTTTATCTGTAGTAGTAGAAGACGAATAATACGACACGTCATATGTTAAAACCCATCAAGCCTTTTAGGCTGCAACGCGTGCCATAGAAATAGACATACATACATGAAATCGAAAAACATTACCCTCATTTTTGCTTCACGCCGTCCCTCGGGTAAAAATGAAAAAAAAAAAACAAAAAGTACTTCAGCCACAATATTGGTAGCAAGCAGGTCTCTACAATTCGTATCGTATGATATATTTTAGTTCGTGTTCAGTAATAGCCATAAAAGCAGCATTTGTTATAATTGCCAACCTCTATTAAACATGGCGTGATGTTGATATTGCGTGTGGTATACAACTATCCGGAATTGTTTAGAGAGTGTAGTATTGGTACGTAGTATTGGTATTAATATAGTATTAGTGAAAACAGGATGAAAATAGGTTCAGACCACAGAAATACTTTCTCTGATCTGTGGTTCAGACGTTATCTAGTTATAAGCGATACTTTACTTTACAATAATATGTAAAGATTCGTTTTCAAATCCATAAAAATATACGGGTAGAAATACTTTATTGCTCCAAAAAACATTTTACAGAAACAAGCACGATATAGAATTTACATGAGGGAAAAAGGCAGACTTATTCCTAACAAAAGATTTCTTCCAGTCAAACATATTATTTTTTCTAAATTTATATTCTAAAACTAGCTATAGAACTTTTCTCCAAAATAGCAAAAACAATGTTTCTTTGTATTTAAATATTTCGTCCTTGGACCGAGCGGGCTGGGCGACAACTTCTCTTGCGAGCGGTCCGAGGTTCGAATCCGGTCGGCGTGTACAAATGAGGTTATTCTGAATTTAAAAAAAAATCTCCAAAAAGCTTTTCAATGGTTCGGATTCAATGTAAAACTATCCAAGTCCAATTGGTTGACTGGAAGAAATTGCCTAAAGCAATAAGTTCCCCCTTGCCATACATTAAAAGTGGCATAAAGTATAATAGTAAAGGTACAAAATGTTCTACAGAAATGTAGGTACCTATCTACGCCCTATTTTCCAATTTCACAGCTCTAAGGAATGAACCCTGAGTAGAAGCAAACTCTATATAGAAAACTATTAAACGGGCGACGGAAGGAGCTATTATAAAGGAATGTGAACGGAAAGCTAGAGAATTCCCAAGCTATATTCCCCGGCACTATCGGCTAGTATAGATTACCTACTCGGAATTTCGCCACAATTACCCTTTAGAATTTAAATTTCAAGGAAAAGCACCGAGCGACCTCGGTCGCCTCAAGGTTCGTTAAGAAATCCTTTGCATGCGCTCAACTAACCTGAAACTCTTACCGGGAGTACTCCTGTTTGAGTAGCCTTAGAGTAGAGTTAGTATAGAGTGCGCAAAGAGTTTTATTATTACAAATACATGTAACGAATAGAGGGAACGTGAGTTGCGCTTGATCATAGATTGCAGCGTCGGGTGGTCGGCGCGGCCTTGGCTTATACTCTTGATCTCTTGGTCAAAGGTTCGATTTCGGCCGACATGCACCAATAGGTTTTTTTCTGAGGGGAAAAAATACGTGCATGCTTATACCTGCTACTTCACCGTTCAGAATCAGTGTAAAACTGCAGGTCCATTCCCTTGCCCATTACTAGGTGGTGGGCCCAAATTGTAGCCGATTGGGTTGGTACCAAAGTACTGAGCGTAAGATGGCCGTAAAGCAGCCTCGGCTGTCTTGTCCTCTAGTCCAGTATAGCCAGCAATTCAAAGGGATGTCTCCGGTATGGCACCTACCTTCTCGGAGGTGATATTGGCTGGTCGGAGCATGTGCTTTGGCCCCTCTGACTCTGACTCTGACCTGTTTGTATAAAAAAAAAGATTGAGTAAGTTGCTTACCTACACAATATACGGCTTTCATGAGAATTTGTGTGAATTTCTGTGTGACGGAGCATCAACTCCCCCTGCTGGTGAAGTCATAAAAATAAGTTGATAATGTTATATTTGGTTTGAATAAAAATGATATAAGTACTATTACTTTAAGTGAGGTAAACTTGTCTACATACGGTTTCTCGGAAACGACTCTAACGATTTGATGACATTTTGTATTTAGATCATGTAATTTTTTTTCACGTTTGTCTAGATAGGTGTAGACACCAAACGAAGTTCGGTCGCCCAGATACTATATTGATTAGCTTTTAGGGAAAATCTATAATTAGCGAAATTAATTACTGCAACTACACTTATTGCAATCGATCACCTATTGCAAGCTAAGCTGTAGATTTATAAATAAAAAATAAAAAGTTCATCGCTCAGTCTTTTCAGTTCAGCGCACATACCAGTAGTTACTCTATTTATGTTCAAGACTCTGTGTCCGCTAAGTATTCGTAGATCTCCGTTAGAGGTTTCAAGTATTTTGTGTGAATAACGTATGATACTGGCAGCTGGACGAATTCAGGACTCTTCCCTAAGCGCTTAACTCGTAAATAAGCCTCGCAAGGGTCCAAGGGAATAGCGAGGCGCGTGAGATCAGTAAATGAAAAAAACCCTCACCGGAACAAATGTCTGTTTTATAGAGTCGATAGGTCTGATTTAGGAGTTGCCGTCGATTCAAAATCAGACAAATTAGTCTGACTGCCATAAAATTACACACACAAAGAGTTTATCGAAGTTGGGTTGACACGAGGGACCCATGTATAAAGAGATCAAGACAATACCTGAGACGATTTTAGCCACGAAACATTATGTTCTTTAACGGGGGTTTGCTTCTGAAAATAGTTGTGCATGGAACGTAAGTTTCGTCGAATAATTTCTTGTATTGCACCTATTTCAATAATCCAGATGTCGGACACGTAGTCCAGATGTCATCAGAATTAATATTATGTTCTTTAACGGAGGTTTCTTTCTGAAAATATTTGTGCATGGAACGTAAGTTTCATCGAATAATTTCTTGTATTGCACCTATTTCAATAATCCAGATGTCGGACACGTAGTCCAGATGTCATCATAATTAATATTAGATATGTTCTTTAACGGTGGTTTGTTTCTGAAAATCGTTGTGCATGGAACGTAAGTTTCGTCGAATTTTTGTATTGCACCTATTTCAATAATCCAGATGTCGGACACCTAGTCCACATGTCATCAGAATAAATATTATGTTCTTTAACGGTGGTTTGTTTCTGAAAATCGTTGTGCATGGAACGTAAGTTTCGTCGAATAATTTTTGTATTGCACCTATTTCAATAATCCAGATGTCGGACACTTAGTCCAGCCAGATGTTATCAGAATTGATTGTCAGCCATGTGACGTAATGCCATAATATTCTATGTACATTAATTTGGTGTACTTACAATGCCAAAGACAACGTTCATGCAACATTGGATCTTAAAGTAATTTTTCCTAAGCGCCAGTGAAGTAGCTCGCCAAGAACGTTTTAATGTGGTAGTCGCAAAGCAAAATGAAATAATGCTCTGAGAGGAGATTTCCTTAGAGGTTCGGAATTGTCGAGTTTTCGCTAAAATGCGTACCCTGTAGCGCCTCAGGCGAGCGGAGTAAAACTCACTCAGTTGCTACAAGGGTCTGGCTTCGCTCGTATACATACTACGAGTATCTAACTTAAGGCACCGTGATACTCTGGAAACTTTGTGACTTAATTAATTATGAATGTCACAGAATCACTGCACTGCATGTGATATCATTCTGACAGGAACAAGACATAATAGAACATAACACGAGTGGAGTGGTGTATGTAACCAACCACGTCAGCTTCCATAAAATTCATTGTTGCAAAATTGCAAAAAAAGAACACTGTGATTCTGATACTTATAAGTTCAAAAGAAATTAAACTCAACAACATTTTGTTGCAAGAAATAATTAATGAACCATTTTCTCTTCTCTAAATTAAATATTTCAAAACTGCGACAGTTTCGTCTGTACGACTAGCGAAGAAGGGCTCACAAAATATCATAGACAAGTTTGAAAGGGAAGAACTCGCCGACTTAAGAGTGGAGTCCCTTAAGACTTGATATTTCGTAACCACTAAGGGCTTACTAGTAAGGAATCGTTGAGTAACCTTTAGAGCGACAGACAATATGATTGGTGAATGAAAAATTTTATATCTGAACGCATATTAAATTCGTTTCTCCCTATGGAATATAAGTACCTCCTTAGAACATTCTTCGAATTATCAAAAGTAGATGACAATATAAACAGATTTTGTGTTCAGGACACGTCGGACAAAGTATGAGCCGACACGGGTTCAATGGAAGATCAGACAAGGCCAATATCACCACTCATCGGGATAATTTTTATCAACGACAACAACGACCATCCTTCTAATAATTATGCGCGTTAATACGCGCTTTTTGATCATCCCCAGATTTATAGGTATAGTATGGAACTTTCCTGATAAGGAATGGTTTTACGAGCATTTTTTATTTTTTTATTATATAATCCGGTGCCAAATCACATTAACCCTTTAGATTCCTGGCTATTACTGGACTAGAGCAGAAGACAGTCGAGCTTGATATGCGGCCATCTCACATCCAGCAGGTCTATTCTTGTAAATTCTGACAGCGGAATCAGCGCTGTTGTGGCGCTGAGAGCCACTTACCAAAGCGGCTCTCAGCGCCACATCAGCGCTGATTCCGCTGTCAGAATTTACAAGAATAGACCTGCTGAATGCTGGTAGCAACGTAGTCGGCTGCAACTTGAGCCTACCACCTAGCAATGGGCAAGGGAAGGCATATTGGGTTCCTGATAATCACGGTAAGCGGAGTAACCGGTGTTATGCTGCAAGACCTCTAGTCCTCTAGTAAGTAGAACTCTATTAAGTACGGACAAGACAACTATGAAGCAGCAAGGTAAGACACGAAGACCTGTCTACTGCGTGACTGCGGAAGGATCGTGTCAAGGTGAGAAGTGCTAGGTGTCCTTATGCCTTAGTCGCCTTTTGCCACATGCATGGGGAGAGATGCAGTGGGCCTATTCTTTCCAAGTACACACGATCTATCTATGATATATTTTCAAAATATTATGCGATGTATGACTATACATGTACATGCATAGTCATACATTGCATTATATTTTTACCATGTTATTAAAATGGGTGGGGAGCAGAGAGGAGACATTACGTGAGCAGGCAAGTCTGACAGAGATAGATGTCAGTTTGTTTGTATTTGCGTTTCTGTGCACTTTTCTTTCACCTCCTCGAGAAATCGAATCCCCGTCTTGGTATACAGTCTCAGATCAAACCCATATTACCACCACGATATGGTTACCACCACAATTTATATATAACACTACAAAAATGATTTTTGTAATTTTTCCTATCCTTTTACCTTTCTCCTTATATGAAAGATGGGGTGCCAAGACTAGCGCTCTGTCGTGCATTAATGATATTTTTTTATACTATTTAACTTAACTCAAATCTTTTAGTCTCTTTCGAAAGCAGAAATCATTCAAAATTATTATTCAATTTTTGTTTATATTTTGAGTTAAATACAATAATTTTATTGTTCAGAAAACAATTTTCATTATTGCTCGCCAGGGCGCTCAAGTCAACCAACCTTGCCTTGTGAAATCCTGAAAAACTCTGGAAAGTATATTAAGGCGGATAAGAAAAACTACAATAACCATTTTTAGGTTTCCGTACTTCGTACGTACACGGAATTTTATTACTAAGCCTATAACTACTGTCTGTTCGTCCGTCCGTCCGTCCGATGGCTGGATCCTAGGCTGGATCTTTGGAACCGTATATTATCGGGTTGAAATTTTCACAAAGTATGTGTTATTTTAAGAAATAATAAAATATTGAAAAAGTGTAAAATTAAAGAGACTCATACATACAACAATAATCTCATACGAGAAACTTTTTTTTTGTGATGTGGAAACCTCAGTGCGCGATTCCGACTCGCACTTGGCCAAGTGCGAGTCGGATTTTGTAGCTTATGTATGAGCTAAAAAATCGCATGGTTGTAATATAATGTGGGCGATCTTGGACACACTGTATATTTGCATGTAGGTTACCCTTTCAGGGCTGGCACTGCTCGCCGAAGACCGATTTTTCCCAGCTCCTGTATCTTTAATCGCTTTAGATCCGTAGGGAGTACAGACAACAAACAGGGCGCGTCCCAAGGCAGTAGCTGAGATATTTCCTTTAGGTTATTTCTATAGATATTTCTGTCAGAACTGTGAGTAGAGTTAATCTTTTGTATTTTTTTGTTTGTTTGTTTTCGTATCTATTATTTACTTTATAAAACGTCAAATTACGTGTCTTGTGCCAGCGTTTAGTCGTTTTTAGGTTTCCTTACTCCGTACGGAGTTTTTTAAAGTTTTTTTATTTTTTTGGTGCGGAAACCTCGGTGCGCGCGTCCGACACTGTATCATCAAGATGCATTGTTAATTATCTTATTAAAATAACCATATTATATATTCTACTATTCTGTCAGCCTCGATAGCTCAGTGGTGCAGACATTCGACTGTTGCTATTGATTGTTAAGCAACGCTCGGCGCGGTCAGTTCTTGGATGGATGACCGCTCGACCGTTGGAGGCTGACCGTCGTCGTTCGGATTCCACGTTAAGCTGTTAGGTTCCTCCCCTTCTTACCTTATTAGGTGGTAGGGTTCAACCCGCCCGGGTTGGTACCACTGCACTGAATGAAACGTCGTTCTGTAATTAGTTCGTGTGTTCCGTCCAGATCAGTGTAGCCGGAACGACCGAAGGGAAGCACTGACATAGCACCTAGTTCACCCGGTGTTATGGGCTAACATCACGGATGTTACGAGTAAGTATAGGTGATGAAGGCAACCGTGTAAGTTTCCATAAAAAAACTACACTAGGTATGTAGGTACTTAATATAAAAACTTATTTGGGGTTTACCACCCTTTGTTACCAAGCCTATGTGGTTGTAATTTGTAACAATAAATAAATAGATTGAGATACTATATGTCTGTCGTCTGTCCTTCTCCGTTGTAAGCCAGTAAATACGTGGAAGCTTTACGACCATGGTCGGAGCGTAAGCCATCCAGCCAGCCAACCGCATAATATACGAGTACAAGCTGTGCCCGCGGCTCCGCCCGCTCTCATATTTCACTTCACTGCTAACCACATAAGCCATTTAGCGTGATAGTAAGTAGCCTATAGTTGATGGGAAGAATCAAGCTATCCGTAGAATTTTTTTTTATTAAAATCGGTTCAGTGTTTCTCAAGTTATAAGCGGACAGACAGACATACACTCAGACACTCAGACACTCAGACAGAAAGCAGACGTTGGATTTTATTATAGGTAAGGATATAGCGGTTCAGGAGGTTATATTTCATTCTCCTTATTACGCGGATTACAAGCACTACTGAAGCGCACTGACGCCCCGTCCTCTCTATATGCCGCTGCATAGCTGATGTAAGTACGCTGTATTCCACAAGTAACAAGTAACCTGTACGCAATATAAAAATATCAAAGGAACTTCACTGACTCCCGGCTCCTTGGCTAGGCCTGATAGAGATAAGGCCAAATACCCATCGTTGCATCATTAGGGATATTTTAAAACTTAGAACTTGCTTACCTCATCCCTAGTCCTCCTGTTCGCACTCACTCGCTATACTCTCGCAGAATACCATCGCAGTTGACACTATTCTGTCAATTCAGGGCGCGATTATCTAAATCATTCTGTTCTGCAAATGTATGGAATGGGCTTTCGGCAAATATCTTTTCCTATTCCTACAATCCACGGGAATTTTTTTTTTTTATGGAAACTGAAACGGTTGGTTACATCACCTACATCATCATCTCTGTTTAATAGCCTTTCCCCTTCGACTTTAGGCCGCATTCATTCGCAATTTGTATATTATACAGGTTTCGGTTATAGTTCGTTCCTTGCTGTTTCAGTAGGAACTACAGTCCGCTCGCGAGCTCCGAGGAATCGGTATTTGTGGAAATTAATTTATTATAGAATTTGTACAGAATTTTAATATTATACATTTGTATAATATTACTCGCCTAGTATAGTATAATCATCACAAAATGTGAATCTCCATAAAAATTCTATACAAATTCTATAATAAATTAATTTCCACAAATACCGATTCCTCGGAGCTCGCGCGCGGACTGTAAGTGCAGTGTCACTGCTTCCTCTTAGCCGCGTCGTTTACACTGAACTGACCTTATTTTCGGATGTTTTCACCGTTTAGATCGCTCACTAACTCGTGAGATGGTTCTACAATCATGCCTTCGCTTTAACAACCAACTAACCGTGTCGTCCGTGCTAATGCGACATCTCGCCACCGTCGTCGTCGTCGTCCACAGCATACGTCACACCGACCACGCTGGTCCCCAGCGCTGTCCTGCCAATGTATTTATGCTCCACTTCACTTGTTGACTCAGCCCTAAGGCTGGGCCGTTCACTTGGCAGGGCAAACACGGGCCGATGTGGACACAGTCGCGAACGCCTAAACATAGTGACCCTGGGACCATTTGTCGCGGAGCGGTAGAGAGAGTTACCTTAACCTTAACCAACCGCGTGTTTACTTTGATATAAAATGGGGAGAGTTCATTAAAAATTTGTGAATTAGCGGTTTAGACAGTAGCGAATGTTTCGTATGACTAATAGTGAACAATTTTTGTTTTTTATGTGTTACGGTATGGGTGGTTGAGTCAGTGGGGCCCAGAGCATATCCGACTAGTCAATATCATTTTCGAAATGGTGCCATATCGGAGACTTCTCTTTGGATTACTGGCTATGCTGGACTAGAGGAGAACACTAGGCTGCTATGCGGTCATCTTATGTCCAGTACGGTGGTACCAACCCAGTTGGCTATAATTTGAGCCTACCACCTAGTAAGCGCAAGGCCAGTTGGAGAAAAATTTGCGTTTTTTTATTGCTTCCAGACTGAGTGGCTGTGCTCGAGGTCGAAGCATCAGGCGTAGCCAATTTCACCCCCGAGGAGGTGCTACATAGTCCGGCACAGACGGGCGCCTCGAAGGCGCCGTAAGGAGCTTTTCTTAATTGAAATCAAAGTTGCCCAATTTTTCATCGCGAAAGTTAAAGTAACCACCACACTCAGTCTGTTCAACGTATTTAACAGTGCTATCATGGACGCTGCTCGGAGAAACGTATGCACATTATTATGTATCTCCGCAGCACTTGTCGCAGAGAAACTGAACACCGTTTTGTTGTTGACATTGGGCTTTCAGGACCCATCGTTTCTCAAAATCGTTCCTCTGTCGCACAGCTAGGGTGTGGAATTATTGTCTACTGGCGAGTGTGTTTTCCGATACTGTCAACCTATACTAGGAGTCTTCAAACATTATATAAACCACTAATCGATGATATTAACAAGCTGGATATCGTTTCAATAGTCAGCAGATCTGATGGTATCTGGATCAGGAGATGATGGTGTCTCACTGAGCGCGGTTTCGTGAGGTATCCGGTATCCGGTCCTTCGGCACAGGCAGCCATAATGGTTTTCATAAAAAAAAAAAAATGCCTACTAGAAACATTTAACAGAACAGAATTTTCAAAAATCTTCTAGAAACACAGAAAAAAAAATCCAAATAATTTTATAATATTGTCAGTCTCACCATCTCAGAATTTTGAGTGAGAATAATTATGTTTTTCTGCAAACATTTGAAATGGGATTTTAATGTATTACATACTTTAAAGAGAATTTTTTGAAAAATTTGAGAAAACTGTGTAACAAAATCTGATTTTATTTTAAGTACACCTTTAGTTTCTCCGTAGAACTCGTAATAAGCAACATTGATCCCTACAGGCGTACGCACACTAGAGCCGGTTTGCCGTGCTACTCCAGTTCAGTCTGCCTCATCTTCTTTTTATCGTAGGACTAATCCCTAAATACAAGTGGGTATGTATCTCTTATGTATTATGTTCTCCCAAATTCTAACACTGGACATGTAAAGGAGCGCGCGGGCATATTCACAAAGTTTCCCAGACCAGTTTGGAACGCTGGCTGCGGTCAGCGTCCGTCCCTCTCCGGGCTGTAAGTCCGCAGTGATCCGTTTGTGGTCCTGCTAGAGTTTTGGTCTCTATGTCCAGCGAGTACGCTCTATAATGTTCTCTAGAATACGGTGTAAATTTTGAGAATTATATTTATTTATATATATGAATTAACAATATAACTACATAATATACTCGTACATTTATTATTGCTTATTGCATATTATTGCTTCGAAATGGATGGAATGGTCTTTAGAGCACTATTGCACTTTAGAATACTGTTGTATTTCCCCATGGCAAGGCAAGATATACCTTTGACTGAACGACGACGGTCGCCTGCATAGCATGTCACCTGAAACTAGTTCAAATTTCAAATTTGAAAGATGCAATAAATTTTGTGCTACGTTACTCTAGCTTGTATGTCCTGCGTTGCTAACATTGTTTTTTGATGGAACCTGTCATAACCTGATCTTTTTTACGGTTTCGTACCCCAAAAAAGGAAAAAAACTGAACCCTTATAGGATCACTCTCGTGTTTGTATGTCTGTCTGTCTATTTATTCATTTTCTCCGATCTACTGGACGAAAAAAGTTGAAACTAATTTTCATATCCTTTCGACCGACCTTCATTCAGTGACAAATTCATTCTCTGCCATCTAGCTAGTATGTAAAGGTGACCTCGAAGGTAAGGTGAACACGATGTGTGTACTTGATGGACAAATAAAGAACTGATCTCAAAACTATCTACAAATTGAATCAGGAACCTTCTATCCTCCAGGGAAGCTTCTATACGGGTATCTGGGCCCATGAAGGGATCCTAGCGAGAGAAAGTATTCCACTAAATTCATTTTCAACAAAAGCCACCGCACTTCCCTTTCCACTGGTTGAGTTCGTATAGTGCGCATTAAGAACTTCAAAAGGATAGAATAGGCATGCAATATCCTTTATTGTTCACATGGTTGGCTACGTCACCTACTATATAGCCCCGTGATGTTAGCCCATAACACCTTGCTGAACTAGATGCCATAGAGGGCGGACTTGTCAGCACAGCACATACATTGTCAGCCTCGGTAGCTCAGTGGTGCGGTCGTTCGACTGTTGTTAAGCAACCCTGAGCGCGGTCAGAACTTGGATGGGTGACCGCTCGACCGTTGGAGGGTGACCGTGATTCGGATTCCACGTTAAACTGTAGGTCCCTTCCCTTCTTACCTTACTAGGAGGTAGGGTTTATCCCGCCCGGGTTGGTACCACCGCACTGAATTAAACGTCGTCGTTCGAAACGGCTATGTAAATAGTTCGTGTTCTCCGTCCAGTACAGTGTAGCCGACATGAAATGAATGGAAGCACTGACATGGCACCTAGTTCACCCGGTGTTACGTGGGGATTCCTGAGTAGGGAGAGCATTCTAGAGTCTATCAGCTCAGCTAACAGCAGCAGTAGATGAAAATTTGTATGCAATTATGACAATATCCAATTCTATCCTTTTCATCTGTTTGGTTGAGCGTCGACCCAAACGCCATTTTTCACTGCCTTCGCGGAATGAATCACTTCACGATCTATTCAACCGTACCTACTATGCATGCAAGCCCATCTGTATCTAGAGAGAGTGAAAGAGATAGATAGATCGTGTGAAAAACGACTTTTAAATATCATTGAATAATTAAAACACTGTGTTAAGTACGAACGTTTTTTATGTAATCCAGTGTGGGTGGCCAGAGTCAAGAGAGGCCAGAGCAAATGCTCAGACCAGCCAATATCACCTCCGAGAAGGTAAGTTAGGTTAGGCAATGTTGGAGGTCTTCCCTTTGGAATGCTGGTTATTATGAACTACAGGAAAACACATCCGAAGCTGCTATGCGGCCATCTTACGTTCACTACGGTCGGTACGGACTACGGACCAACCCAGTCGGTTACAAATTGATCCTACTACCTATAGTAAGGGCCAAGGGAAGGGTACCTACTTCTACATAACCGGTCAAAAAATGTCGTTTACTCACTGGATACCAATTTTCCTTTTGCCCATTTTCCAAGATTTTCAGCAGGCTGGAGATAAAATTAGAACTTTCCTTGAGGAAAAATCGCAAAGTTATAATAAGCTTTCGAAAAAGGTACAATTTAGAAAGCCCGAGTGTCACAAAGGAGAGAATGTAATAAACGTTTAAGTCACAGTGGTTTGTTTGGAGTCCGCCGTAGTTCGTGCGCGGTCGCCCGCAAGCTAAAACCCTGCAGCTGTGTACATAGTCGACTTAATACGAACATCGTCTGTAGGTAATAAGCTTCTGCAGATCTTCCAACTCCGTTACGAACTCAGCAGCGTAGATGTTTATAGGTATAAGTTGTCTAGGGCGGCTTGTACCCGCTTCGCCATGAAGCGAAGGTAATTGAAATGAAATCAACATGGGTAGTTGTGCCGAGGGACCAATGGTGCAGTCGACAAAGCCAAAAACATCTCTCCTCGCAAAATCACGCTCAGAGAGACACCATGTCAAAAGATTTGGAAAACAGGCTGTCCAACCTGTTAACCCCAGAATCCAGTTAACGTTTGAAGACACCCAGGAATGCGGAAAAACAGCCGGAAGACAGTTTCACACCCTGGCGGTGCGACAAAGAAACGTTTTTGAGAAACGATGGGTTCAACGACAAATGTCAACGTCAAAATAGTGTTCAGTTTCTCTCCGACGAGTGCTGCGGAGATAGGTTCCATGGCAAGTTTTATTATGAGTGAATAAATACAGGCGATTTATTAACAAGGCTCTTATGAGCCTTGTTAATAATCGAATGTTGTGGTTCGATCCCTTTTGACCATGCCTGTTGACGTGCACCACTTTCTGAGTTTGATGAGTTATTTTTTTCATGGACACGATTTTCTTCATGGTTAGCACCTTTTAATAAGACACACGAAATTGGCCCATCTGTGATATAAGTTACCCATGTTTTTAAGTTCACCCTGTTTTTCATTATGCTCATTTCAACCTACCCACAAATACAATCTTCGAAAAAGGTTGGCGCACCCCAAGTAAGTACCGGCTGACTTTCTTCTTATTAGGCATGAGATTGTATGACCCTGTGCAGACATTCAGCTGCAGAAACATGTCTGAGTAGACTGCTTTTATCGTAGTATGGTCAGTCAGTCAGTGTGTACGCGTCCACTGCTGGATCTCGTCAATTTTCCTCCAGCCTCCAGGCCAGCAGTACGTTAGTACGAACCAAAATATCATAAGTAAAATGGTAATCATGGTTTCCGTAAAAGTTCAATAGTACGTCCATTCCATGGCCCTCTTAGCTACTCCTTAATTCCTTGGTCGTGACTGTGGCACATAGAGTTCCGTAGTCTCTGTCTACCCCATAGAATAGAAGGCGTGGTGTGCTTCATTTCAATAAAATTCACGCCTGTATTTATTCACTCATAATAAAGTTACAAAATAGCTACAATATGTAAGGATTGCCGTTTAATGGAACCCACCTTATGCATAATTAAAAAGCTCACAACCCCTAAATAAAGTGCCCTCCATAAAGTAAAAACTCAAACCGACGAAAGTTTTAACAGCCTCGACATAAGTACGCGTGCGTTCTTCGTCTTAGGAAGCTAACTTCGCTGCAAAAAGTAATTTATACTCTTTTTTATTTTGAATAAAATATGGAAAATAAATCGAACCAGTTAGGGAATGTTTCCTTCACACGAATGGTATAGCATAGGATGATCATCATCGCCTTTGTTTGATTACCTACAGTTAGACCACCAGACTACAACAGACTTAACAATTAATTAAATTAAAATTTAAATTTTAAGGACACGATAAAAGTTCGTTGCGCCGACGGTGAATTGCTGTCATTAGAATCTTAAGCTGATTTAAATTTAAGTCTGGGTGTTCCGCCAACTATCTAACAGGCGCTTACGAAAAGTGAAATTGACATCTGCTATGCAGAGCGAATCAATAGCATCAGCTGTTTGTTCAATAGTTTTAAACAGAGACTAAGAAGGCGTTGTTATAGTGCCATCTCTGTCTTCTTAACGTTGAAAGATAGAGATGACACTAAATTATTTCTCATTGTTTTATAAAGAATGAGCAATAATTTAATTTGCCAGAAAGTAGAAATTTATAATTTGATAAAAAAAGAACGCACTCTCAGAGATGACGACCATTTAGCAAAAGTCGAGTCATTTTGTCTTGGTACAAGTCTTGGTTTCGCTTATAGAGTTAAGTACGGATTGAAGCTGTCGTTAGGTAACGGGTTTCTTTATAGATATACTTATAAGTCTGTGTCGGCGCAATGGGCCCTAAGGCCAAGCCAAAAGGATCTATTTGACTTTGAAATATTATGACCAATTTGATTTTGTTTTCTGTTATTTTGGTTTTTCATACAAGCGTCCTATAGCGGCCGACTTCACCACTTTTGCCTGAAATGTAGCTACCGGTTAAATCTTGTCTACGATAGATTTCACTTTAAACAGCCAGATAAATGTTAACCAAGACTTAACTGAAGCTGGTGAAATCGGACATAAGAAAAGCTTGGCCCTGTTAAACCATCAAGGACCGGATATTTCCGGTCTTTAATATGAAATTAGAATTATTAAAAATTCAGATTGAAGCATAAACCAATAATTCAAAGCAAAAATGTCCCGAGTAGCATTCCTGAGTTACTTTACCTACACTAGAAATGAGAACTTGTGAGACTCCGCCCGCAACAGCTGGCGTTGTTCGTCGGCGAAGTGGCCCAGCCATAAGCATGCTCCACTTCTCCATTTGATACAAATATGATTCATATGGTAATACTTTATTGTCAAGTGGCATTTTTAACTCGAAATAAAATATAGCGATGATAGATATAAACATAGTCCGGTTAAAGAAAAGCCGTAAGTAAGAAACAATTATTTTAGTTAAAGAATAGATAATATAGAGAAAAGCATTGCATTCCTAACATACAAACAAAAAGTCGGCAAGTGCGAGTTGGACTCGCGCACCGAGGGTTCCGGTCGATCGCCGTTCCGTGTTCAATACTATACCTAAGTGTAAACGTAATTTTATTCACTCACACGCTCTCGCTCATAGAGACTATTCGAACTTCAGAAAGGTTCCAGTGCCCAAATAAATTAAATCACGACCTGATTATGTCCTGGCGCCTACTGCAAAAGGGATCCAATTCTGCCAAAAAGGGTTGCGAAAGCATTTCCATATAAACAGACTCCTTGAAAGCGCCCGAAAATGCGTACTTCATGAAAGCTACGACACTCTTCATGAAGTTGGAGTTTCAAAGTCCTTTCAACTAACAATGAGCACTCTGTCATAATGATGACGATGTAAAGGTCTCTTGGAACAATGTTAGGTACGACAGGACACGACGCGATGCCCAAAGCTAATTTGGGATAGAATTTAGGATACATACATACACACCACACGCTGTATCCCGACAATCCCGGGTAAGCAGACAGAGTAATCTGTTGCTGTGTGTGTGCTGTAAGAATTCCGGTAAATTACAACGAAACATCGACCACCAAGTTTAGCAAAGTACCTATTAGGAAAGGATAACTTATCAAGCAGCAAGTAAGCACGAAAACCCACCTGCTGCATGATTCGGTTCGGTTGGAGAACAGTTCCAAGGTGAGAGGTGGCTACCCTGTCGTCCTTTAGCACGACATCGCGTCCTTTTCCTTTCGTCGCATTTACGACATGCACGGGAAGACAGAAAATAAAAATAAAAGACAACGATAAGCAACGCAATTATAGAATGGCGGAATTTTAAAATTGCAATGTGGTTTTCGAATTAATGCCATTTCGTTTCATTTACTAACGGTACAAATTGCACTTAGCTGAGAAACTGAAATAAAATAAGGGACCCACCCTCTTTGAGGTTTTAGCGACTGGGGACCAAAAAGTCATTTCAAGTATAAATGTATTTTATTGAGGCAGAATTAAGGCACGCGTGCCCTTACCAGTAATTGTGACTAGTTTAAGTTAAATTTCATGAAAATGGTTTCTTTAAATTTTATTAAAGTTGTAAAGTTAATTTGCATACGTTTTCTTTCAAAATTGTTGACAGTATTTAAAAATTCGCATTGCGTTCTTTAAAAAATTGCGAAGGCGTAAAACGACTCCAGTACCCTAATCACGAGATTTAACCTACTACGCTACGCTACGCTACGCTACGCTACGCTACGTTACGCTACGCTACGCCGCCGTGTTCTCCGCATCATTTTGTATGGAGAAACGAAGTTCGCAAATCTATCACTAGAGGCGCTGCTCCGTTTCTCCATACAAAATGATGCGGAGAACACGGCGGCGTAGCGTAGCGTAGTAGGTTAAATCTCGTGATTAGGGTACTGTTATGCGACAGTAACTAGTCGCGTAAATTTTCATATATTTTTAAACAAAAGCTAGTTTTGCTGTTTTTTATAAATTCTATAGCAATTAAACGAAATTTAACATTTCCAGATTTGTGTATCCATACGGAAGCCTATTACTAAACCTATGCCGTCTGTCTGTTCGTCTGTCTGTCTGTATCTTTGAACCGTAATAGGTAGCCCGTTGAAATTCACTGAATATGTGTGTTGTGTGCAGCGATTTGGTTGTGTGTGACGGATATCCTAATACATAATAAAAAAAAAAGTTAAAAATGAATGGGACAATATTATGTAACAATATTATGCGGAAGGTCCTCATACAAGAGGCTTGTTTTTTCAAGGTTTTATTTTTTTGCTCTATCGTAAAAACGGTAATACAAACAAGCGTTAAACTTGATGTAAAATATAGTGATGTAAATAAAGTAAAACAACAAAATAAAAACCGTCTAATTATTAGATGACACGAAAGCCTCGGTGCGCGAGTCCGACTCGAACTTGGCCGGTTTTTCTATGTGATGGGTCTTTATGTCGTACGCCAGAGTGAGTTAGAGTGACAACATTGAACGTAGAGCCGTGTGTTGCGGTCTCGCTTCGAAACCCTCGTGTCGGACGGAACCCTCCTGTCCTCTCCGTTCCACCTTTGTACAGCAGTGCGGTATTATGTCTACGGTTAAGGTAACGGTAATGTGTGATAGGAAATGTTGTTGGGGACAGCCGCAACACAAAAGCGATTATATTACCGGCCGCTAGTTCCTGCGGTTGTTTGCTGTTTAGAGGCCTTGGGATGGTTTGCATATATAGGAGTTTTAATTTTAATAGGAACCACAGCTACACTATTTTAGAATTCGGGTAGATAGATGGATATGAAAGAATATATTGCTTGGAAATCATTTTACAGAAATTTGCACAAAATAACATTTATTTACATAAACGGTGCATAATAGACGGTGCAAAGGCGGACGTACCACTTTCATAGATTTCTTCCAGTCAACCTTTGAATTTTGGAGAGTGGATTAATATAGTGAAATGTAGAATGTAGCATTAAAATACTTGAGTTTAAGAATTGAAGTTAAAATAATTATTAATAAGAATATTATTAATAAAACATGTAAGTACATGCTGGTTAATCATAAGCTATAGTAATATGAATACATATTAATTACTAAATCGGCAGCTACTGTCTCGATCGGAATTTGCGTGAGAAATTCCGATCGAGACGGAAGTCTCGATCGGATCGGCTACCGAGAAAGTTAGTGAATGTCGACGATTGTAAAGAAACTGTCTCAGAGAACATGAGAGAATGGACAGTCTGAAGTTTATTCTACTCTTATCGCGGGACTAGCGACTAAATTGACTGTGCAAATGTCAGTTTATTTGTGGTGCTCGCGCAAGTTCGATGGGCGACAGCTGATCTAATCAATCACAGTAGACTTACTTCAGACACTAGTAACCGAAGCGTTAGAGATTAATGTTTTTTCGAGGCGCGATATGGGGGACCTTTGTATCCATTTAAATATGCCATCGGTGCCCATGTACATGCATTCGAATTGTGGGCGTTGCGAGTGTCGATATCGGCATGATAGGTGCCTATTTAAATGGACCCGAGACTGTACTTGGAGGGAAATATATGGGCAGGGAAACCATAAAAAATTATCCTCCATTGGCGTGCATAATTTGAATTAATCTTGGATAATTTATAATGTGATTTTAACTATCGAAAACTATTTCATTTCAATATTATCCGTATGAAATATTGTCCAAAAAGAATTTTTCAAAATTATATTATCTAAAAATATTCCACCTCTGCTCGCCAATAGTGAGCTCATCGGTTATGTAGATTGACTACCGCGATTCGATCTACCAGAACCAACCGAAACGAGGAATTTAATTTGATATGATGATTACATATCACTTTATTGTAGAAATGGCGACATGTGGCATCGTTTCACTTACGAGTAGGTGACTAACGATACCCATGGACATTCTGTGATGCACGGGGATTGCAAATGCCATGCCGGCCTGACAGGAGCCTTTTCACGCCCCTTTTGAAAAACCACAGGTTGTATTTGGAAGGATATAGATGAGCATGGAGTGCGTTCCACATTTTCCCGGTTCTGTGAATAAAAGACCTACAGAACTGGGTGATCCTCGGTAGGTCGATTGTATAGGGGTGCATGCCCTGCCCAGTGCGCGTAGTGCGGAAGTGGAATGGGGACGACGGAATCGTGTTAAACAGCTGCTCCGAACACTCCACGTGTTCGGGGAGACGATAGGACCCACTTAGCTAGCCATCTGTGCACATTCAAACGTTTATAATACGATGTTTAGTGTTTCTATTTCGGAAAACGTATTTGTGCACACCAGAATATGAGGCAAAAACCCACCACATATGTCATGAAAATCGGCGCCTTATCCACTAGCTAGGCGAACTGCAATAGCCTATACATGTATATAGTTTTATATATCCCGTCCTCTGCAGCCTGTTCTATTCACGCCTCTTCCACACAGCCTGCACACAACCTTCGTTCCTTTGTCGGCTCGTCTTGTTTTGTGTAGAAAGTTCCTTTGTTGAGTTTTATTAAATTCACGCACGGCCGACTTTGTTTTACGATAAAACTCTGTTTTTAAATTGTTCACAACTCGCTCATGGGTAGGTATATTATTCTTGAAGGTTAAATTAAAACCGTTATCAGGTTTCTGAATCACGACTGTCAGTTGAGAAATATGTTTAATTTGATGATACAAGCTGAATAGTTTTAATTAAGTATGCCTTCATAAAGGAATTAATTAGTAATTGAGTACTTGTTAACTACGCTCACGGTACTTTATCCGAGACTTTATCTAAGTTAAACATTTTCTCTTTGATGTATGTGACAAGAACTGTCGAAGTTTTAACGTCGATAATTGGGCAATAAAATATGTTAAATCTTATTTTCTCCGGACTGAAAATGTACAACAATAAAGGAAAATAAATGAATTCTGATTCTTATTCTATATTTTTTCCTTTTTATTTATTTGGAAACTTAACATATCGCGTGTGCATGTCGCGATATGTCGTAAAAGGCGATTAATAGCTAAGGACGAGATGCCGTGGTGGAAGGGCGACAGGCTACCACCACTCACCTCGTCACGTTCCTTCCACCCAGTCGTGGGTCTGCGTGCCTTACTTGCTGCTTAATAATTATATTGTCTGTATACTGTTAGAAAAGTGGTGATCTGTGTTGTGCTGTAATATACCAGAGTCCTTGAATCACAACAGCGATTATTCTGCATACCCCGATTGTCGGGATAAAGCGTGTGGTATGTATGTATGTATGTATAAAATGATTGCATATTCACCTTCATGCTCTAAAACTGCTTAGGTCATGTACTCGTGCACGAAATTATACCCTGTCCGCCCTCCCCCCCCCCCCCCCCCCACCGTCCCCCCCCGTCCCTCCCTCCAGCCCTTCAAGCCGCAAGCGGCCAAATGAAATTCCCCGTAGTGCGTTCTTGCAATATCTGAAGAGTTCTCGACGACGTCGGAGCGTGTTCGAGACCGGAGGAAGGCCGGGCGGCAGATGGCGCCTCAATATCGATCCTTGTTTCAACTTTTCCGTGCTCTTTTCCTGTTTCCGGCGTGACATTGTACGCGTATTCTTTTAAAGATTGGGCCTTTTTTGTGGGGATGAGATTGGGCCTTCTTGGGATTTCATCAGAAACAGATAGGTTAATATCCTTATTTATATAATTCTTCTGTACGTGTGTTTGTCACCTAGCTCCTCCTAAACGGCTGGGCCGATTTGGATGAAATTTAGTGTGTTTATTTGAGTGTGTCCCTCCCTGGATGGTTTGAAAATACAATTATTGAACCCGGTAGATGGCGTCGTGATAAGTCCACGCGGACGAAGTCGCGGGCACAGCTAGTATTTATACGGGTGTTTCAGGATAGGCTTGAGAAACTTCAGGAATAGAAAGTACTCATTATTAGAAGAAAAAAATCCTAATCACTCAAATCGAAATTCCGTACTTTTTTTTTCATACAAAAATTGGAAATTGTTATAAAAACTCGATGGACAGTGAGTATGGGGAGGTGCTGTCTAGGTCTAGGTAGTGCAATGACCTAGTCCAGTCCCCTTTTCTTTTGATGGTGTTTGGAATTTACCTACATGTATTTCAATTCTACTAGTTAAAAATGGCAATTTAGTCATTTCATTTTGATTTAATAAAGGTGGTTGTTATCCGTCCACCAAATCTCGATGAAACGATTTTCATCAAAAAGTACTATAAAATGACCGAATCTGGGAAAAAGTTTCAGAGCTTTTCGTTTTCAAATATGGAGCCCTTTCGAACCCTGAAGTTACGAAACCCTACCCTGAAACACCCGTATAATAGAAATTAAACAAAATCAAATTGGGCCATTAAATTGCACTGCTGAAATCCCGACTCGTCTGCACCTGGACAGTTAAATTTTTTTTTTATTTATGTATTTTCGTTTTTAATGTTTATTTTGTAAGACCCTAGTTGGCTTAAATAAAGAAAAAAAAGTGTCGTGGGGTGGGTGCGAAAATCGACAGAATCGAAGCTTCTAACGCTTTGTATTTAAAATCCAATTATTACTTTAATTACTTGCCTCGGTAGCTCAGTGGTGCGGTCGGTCGACTGTTGTTAAGCAACGCTGAGCGCGGTCAGTTCTTGGATGGGTGACCGCTCGATCGTTGGAGGCTGACCGTGGTTCGGATTCCACTTAAAACTGTAGGTCCCTTACCTTACTAGGTGGTAGGGTTTATTCCGCCCGGGTTGATACCACCGCACTGAATGCTATGTAAATAGTTTGTGTTTTCCGTCCAGTTCAGTGTAGCCGACATGAAATGTAGGGAAGCACTGACATGGCACCTAGTTCATCTGGTGTTATGGGCTGACATCACGGATATTGTAGGTGATGTAGCGCACCGTGTCAGTTTTCATAAAAAAAAATTGGATCGGGAAACCGCCATCAATGCTATATTCCTTTCAACTTATACAATGGTCCGATTTCAAAAGATTCTCATAGATAGCGCTCGCGCTGCTCAGCCAACGCACTCCACAGTGAGGAAGTTGCAACTTTTCATCGCACTTTCGTGACGTTTCGCTTTTGCGGCGTTAGGTACCCATCCCAAACGTGCGTTAAAAAGCTTCGCTTCAATAAATAAATAAAAAAAATCTGTCAAGTGCGAGTTTTACTCGCGCACGGAGGTTTCCGTATCTATCCGCTATCAATAATATCCGCCTATCCGCTCAGGTGGCATGGTCTTCGAATTTTAATTTCGAAGATATTATGTAGGACGATCGGAGAGAAGCCTCAATGAGGTCGATGGCAATTGACGGTGGGAAAATGAAAGCACCTCAATGAGGTCGTTGGCATTATTGAGCGGCAATCTTTTGTCTTTCAACAATGCAATGCATAAAAGCCTGTGGCGCTATTATTCAGTAGCGTGACTGACTAATCGATTTTTCGCACGTTTGTTGTATGGGAGCCCCCCTTAATTTTTAACATTTTCTTTTTTTTATTATTATTTGTTGTTATATCCGCCATAGTAACACATATTCTGTGAAAACTTCAACCTGCTACCTATTACGGTTCCAGAGATATAGCCCTCGGACAGACGGACGGACGGACGGACGCACGGACGGACGGACAGACAGACAGACAGCGGAGGCTTAGTAATAGGCTTCTGTGCGGGATACGGAAACCTAAAAATACGGTCGGAAGTAGGCACCTATAAAAATGTTGTTATAATATTTTAACATGTATAAAATAGCATCGAAACAGTAGCCTGTAAGTAAACAGAAGCAACTGACAACTGTACAAGTTAAATAGTACTTTCTATTTATTTACGTAATATTTGTATTTTCTTTATAATATACTACACTCTACCTACACCTACACACAAGGGCGAACGAGAAGGGCGAATTAATTTTCAACTTAACAGAGAAGACTCTGCATAGACATACAGCTTTCTTGTATCACTCACCACCCACGGGCTCAAAGCAAAACAGCTTTCGAAAACCTTCCCGAGAAACATGTTGACAAGACAAACATTCAAAACCATAGAACAGGTATCAACTTGTATTTAATTTGTTCCTTATTTATATTGTTTAATACGAACAAATCATTTTATTCTATACAAATAAAATTAAATTTAGATACATAGTTGATATGTTTACAAAAATTACATTTAGAACAGAGTAACTAAGTATCTTAACCTATTTTCGAGACAAAAACACTAGATTTGCGTCTGTTTTGTTTAGTTCGGTTTCATTAGTTGGAATGGGTTAGTAGGAATGTATCTGTTTAACTATAATATTCTTTATGCGCTGTGTATATTATATTATTAGTGTAGAATAAAATTATAATTGTAAATGTATAAAAATTAAATGTGAAATTAATGTGAAATGTTTTTTTAATGCGTGTAAGAATAGTAGGTATTAATATATGTAGGTATCGACAAGACTAGATAAGCGTTAGCCTGCGAGGCAGATATCATATAGTGTAGGTAGAGGCTCTGTATAAAAATGTGTATGTATGTTTTTATGGAATACATTTTTGAATTTGAATTTACATTTTTTTATGAACAACCGCCACGGTTTGCTGTGCCCAGAAGTTCAAAAGAAGATCAGACACAGCCAATAACAGCACTCCTCGCGAAACCACGCTCAAAGAGGCGCCATGCCAGCTATAAGGCGGACAAAAAAAGTCGTTTAATTTATTAACACGCCTGGATGATCCCCAGGTTATAGGTAGTAGGGAAAACACTCACCGGATGACCGTTCCATATTTTCGCCGTCGAAAACGAATAGACGAACGATAGAATAACGATCGAGAAAAAAAAATATTCATAAAAAAAATAAGCGTGTTATGTTGTATGAGACATATGATGTGAAGTGTGTGTATGATGTGCAGTGTTTGTATGATCCACAGTATGTGTATGATACACAGGGTGCGTATAATTCGCAGTGTGTGTAGCAAACGCAGAGTGTTACGCAGCGTGTGTATGATTTGTAGGTTACGTCGGAAATTAATAAATTTTACGCAACCAATGGCTTTTTCTATATTTTTGAATTACTTGGAGCAAGCTGATTGACAGATTCTGTTTGATGTGTGAATGAGATAGGTCACGATTTTCGAAAGACAAGATGGATGAACGACGTATGCAAATTGACGGGTTCACCTTTAAGAATAATGGGCACCATCGTTTTGGATTTTAAGAGATAGGTCGTAATTTATAAACGGGACTGCCTAACCATGTATGATATATGTAGATGGTTTTCGGTCTCATAAGGAGCCCCAAGCCTGATTGGGTGAAAAGTATCGAATAATGCATACTACAATATTATTATAATTTTTTTTTACTTAACTTATTTTATTTTGAAAATTTGTTAATTTGGGACTAGTTTGAAAGAATAAATTTTTTAACTAACGATATATAAACCACACATTACAGATTTCACGACTATAACAAAAATAAGTATATAAAGTAAATACAACCATACACTAATACACTAAAACTAAAACTAATCTAAAATTAATATTCAGAAAACCTACAAAAAATAAATTTCTGAAAAGTCCGCCGAAGCGCCGCTGCCGTCTCTGCCGACGCGACGCCAAGAGTACCCAGTACGCTCGCCGCGTTACCCCTCTGAATCTCAATACTAATCCGCCGTTTAAGGAAGGCTTTGGAACGACGGTCGCCAGTCCTCTCCGCGAGATGCTTTCCCAGCTTCTCCGTGAAAACCTTGGTTTCAGACGACCATGGTCCCAAAGTCTCCACGGCGAAAGGTTGAAACTCAAGCGATCACGCAGCGAGCTGTACAATCTCGTCTTGGCGGCGCGGCGGCAGCCTTGTTTGCCGCGGCCCCGGCAGACAAGGAGGTAACGGGAACATGGCTGGGGGCCAGGGTGTCCACGCATGTGGCGTCCCACACTAGAGCCCTCCCCCGGCTCCACGGCAGTAGGGTCATGCCGTCAGGTCTCTTATGGTCACCGCGGCTAAGGCCTGGTGGCTCCAGCATAGACGGAATATTGACGGAATATTACAATATTTTATAACAAAATAATGTTTAAAACTGTCTTCATCTTATAGCTGGCTTAGCGCCTCTCCGATTTTGAGAGTGTTTACGCGATGAGTATTGGCTGATACTGATCTTCCATTGGAGTTTTAGGCAGAGCTGTTTATAGAAAAATGAATCTTGAGCGAATAAAAAATAGTTTTTTGTTATGCTTTAGATTAAATGTACCGTGATGTTTAACGACCAAAATAATTTTCGCAGAGGGCATTATGAGTTTTTAGTGTGAGATATATTTTACTAAAATAGGAAAGTTTAATTAGTATTTCGCTTATACTATTTATATTTCTTCTTCAAAATAGATAAATATAAGTATGCTCTGATCCTTCACTCCACCAATCCTGATGGACATATTGAAAGAAATAGTTTTGGCCTGTCTCTACGTTTTATAAATTCGTATGAGGTTTATGAAATCCTTGGAGCAACTTAATAGAGAAAGAAAGATTAAGAAATGCCAACAGAAATTATATTTGATCAAATTACATTGCCTAAGTTAGAGAATATGTAAGTAAAGTTCTATGTTTGAATGAACCATAAACCTGTTATATTTTATATATTTTCGAAAATAATCTAATTTGTGAAATAATCGTGAGATTAATTTATTTCTGAATGAGTAATTTGTGCACGTTTATTTGTAACGAGGAAAATCACAAATGAAAACGTAAATATTCACAAAAAAAGTCCACATTTATAAGAGCCTTAAATGGGTAGGCTTCATATTTCTATCCTTGTCGTAAAAGACAGCTCGAGACTTCTTGAAATAATAAAATTAAATATATTATGTGCACAAAATCTCGCGATAAAATAAAGGTTCTTTTATCTCGAGACTTGCTCGTCCGTGCTCTGCCATTATTTAGATGTTTATTTGAGTAAAGAACAAAAATGAAAATGCTTTGAATTCGGCTAGCCGCAGGCAAGGACTAATGGGGGTCAGGTATTAATATTATTTTGTTATATCAGATAGGAATGTTTTCGAGCTCTATGTATTATTCGATTAATGCCATTTATGAGATGTGAAGAATGCCACTTACATACGAAATACCGATTACTTACTTAATTCAATTCTCTTTAATTCGTACTGGATTGCCCTTTTCTGTTCCAGAACGCGAGCGGTCTAATTCGAAGAGTAATTGATAATACGCGTTCAGCGCGGCATGCAAAAACAGATTCTAAAGTAACTTTCCTAAAGTTTATTTTGCGTTACTGAGCCACGCAATAACTCAAATATAACGACTGAATTAAACCGTTCTAAATATAAAAATGTAGGTTGCCACATTTCCCTCCCCGGAAATAAACGAAATGGCCAGCCCTTCCGCCCGTGAAATTATGAGGCCATGAAAAACGCTAAATAATTTCGAGTGACAAGAACTGTAGCATATAATTTGAATATAAATTATTAATTAAATCTGCAAATATAGGCTAAGAGCCTCTCGCCCCGCCTTCTTTTATTTCCAGCCATTTATAATGAATGCCACCGGAGCGGAGGCGGGCAGTTGTTTTAGGTGAGAAGACTTCTAAACGGAAGCTTTTATGAATCAAAGTGAATACTATTATTCTTGCATTCGATTTGGTTTTTAATTTTTTACTTAGTTTATTAACGAAAATCTTCGTTTTACTCAAATTAATTACCATTCAAATTAGGTATCGATAATGTAAATTTGAGGTATAATTTTATGCAGTGCGTAGCTCACAGCCGACGAGCAAGTACTAACAACGTGAGTGTGGAGGAGGGGTTCGATGTGTGTCAGCTTGTGGCACTTTGTGGAGATCCGTTGCTAAACCATTCTATCTCAATGGTTGGACCTGGGAAACTTACCCCATTGGGATTTTTTTTATGGAAACTGACACGGTTGGCTTCATCACCTACAACATCCGTGATGTCAGCCCATAACGCCGGGTGAACTAGGTGCCATGTCAGTGCTTCATTTCATGTCGGCTACACTGAACTGGACGGAAAATACGAACTAATTACATAGCCGTTTCGACCGACGTTTCATTCAGTGGGGTACCAACCTGGGCGGGATAAATCATACCACCTAGTAAGGTAAGATAGGAAGGGACCTACAGTTTTGCGTGGAATCTGAACCACGGTCAGCCTCCAACGGTCGAGCGGTTACCCATCCAAGTACTGACCGCGCTCAGGGTTGCTTACATAACAGTCGACCGACCGCACCACTGAGCAACCGAGGCTGACAACTAGCCTCGATACGAGAGATACACGCATGACCATAGACATTATTATTTCTCTATGCGCGTGATGTTATGAACGCACATATTTAAAAGTACGAGTACCTACCTAGTCTGACATTTTCCAGCACAGGCAGATCCTTACTTGATTATGGTCCGTGGCAGCAACATAGTATAATTCAATCGTTACCTGAAAAAAAAATTTCATGTTAGTAGAACTACATCTCATATATAAAGGGTTTCCATACTAATTGCAAATATTTTGGGAGGGATAAGTACATACCCGCCATAATAAACACAGCTAGTTAAAAAAACAATATATTTGTATCATTAGATTTGTAGAAATTTAACAAAGCATGCCTATGTTCTAACAAGCAAAACGTGCTACTAGGTACCTAAGCAGCTGATCATTTGAGGTCATTCCCAAGGACAACCACTTCCAAAATATTAGCATTTTAGTATGGAAGCACCTTAGACAATAGACACATCATAAAATAATTCTGGCTGTCCTGTGAAAACAGGCTGAAGTAAAATTTAAGCGATTTTGAGTTTATAATGCCATTTTGTTCAGACTTTTTTTCCTATCGATTGGTGTACAGGGGCTCAAAATATTTAAAAAAAAAAGTCTGAAATATGTTATATTTCAGTGGCTTAATTGAGCATACGTAAATATAATCCGTAAATGTTTTATTTTCTATCACATTAAATGTGTTTTATGGCACAAATTAAGTTTTGTTTCTTTTTTTCACAAAACATTTCACATGCTATCTCATTCATCATTTATTATTTGGATTGTGATACCCAAACATAATAAATAATGAAGTTGGGTGAAACTTCTTTATGTCCAGATGAAAGTGTTTTTCTATATGGAACTTGACATGGTGCTCTACTACCTACAAGTTACAAGCTGCTATACAACATATTGTGATGTTAGCATAATGTACCTTGTACCTTTCAGAATTGAGTGATATATTGCAAGTACTGCCTTTTGGCTGTGTCAGCTACACACTACTTAGCTTAGGTGTTAGGGTTTATTTAACCCACCCGGATTGGTATCACCGCACTGAATGAAAGGTCGTTCGAAGCGGCTATGTAAATAGTTCGTGTTTTACGCCCAGTTCAGTGTAGCCGGAACGACCCAAGGGAAGCACTGACATGGCACCTAGTTCACCAAGGTGATAAGGGATGACACGGATGATGTAGGCGATGTAGCCAACCATGTGAGTTTCCATAAAATAGAACGTGTTTGAATAAAATCATGTCGGCACTGCACTATTTTTTATTTTTCGTAAATGAAACACTCTTACCACACACGTGGGCCGTACCCAATTAAAGGGCGTTTATTTGCAGACAAACAAGCTGGGCAAGCGATCCGCGAACGAGCACGTTCAGCCTCGCATCACATGAACACACACATACATACAAGCTTCTCTCTTCACCATCACACACTGCGGAACAAACCACAGAATATATACCTACAGAGGCGGCTGATGGATGACGCCCCGATACCATAATACCATGGGCGTGTCTTCTTTCCCATGGATTTCCCACTAACACAATGAAATGCAGGTTCACAAGTCAAATTTTAGTATTAGTATTTTATCAATATTGAGGGTTAACGTCCTAGCGAAAGCCTACATACACAAGCGAACGCACACGAACACGCACAAGCGAACGCACACGAACGCAGAAGTGAAAGCACACGAATACGAGTAAGCGAACGCATATGCAAGCACAAACCAACGCATAATGAATGACACGCGTAAGCGAACGTACTCATACAAGCACGCACAAGCGAGAGTACACGCGCGGACCCTAAAACGCGTAAGCGAACGCACACAAACATTCGTAAGTGGACACTCTCGTAAGCGAACACTCGTAAGCGAACGCACTCACACGCAAAAGCGAACGCACTCGCACAACAAATGAAAGAAACTCATAAGTAAGCCTAACTAACGCCCTAAGCGAGCCGGTGTGTCAGGAGTCAGGACCGTCGTCCTCGTCTAATGTACGAACAACGTTCAACCAATTGTTCACTTAGGTGAGTGTATGAGTTCAGGGCCACTGAAACACGCACTGAAAGCTCCATTCGATTTGACCTTGCGGGGAAACTTTAGTTAAAGGACGCAGGAAATGCCACTTCAAGTAGGTACCTCTGCTTATTCTACGCCAGAACGCCCACCGAATGGATACACATTGAAAGCATTGGAAGATCTTTTTATTTATAAATATACTTGTTATGTCATCGAACCCGTTACAATAGGGATAACTAACACCCTAACCCCCGTGCAAGCGTTCTAGCGAGCGCCCTAACCAACTACCTAATGCACAAGCGAAAAAAGGCACACGCACGCACACGCCACAATAAGCCGCATAGAGACCTAAAGAACGAAGGCGAACGAAGGCTAGCAAACGGAAACTACGGATTCGAATCTTCGTTCGCAATTGCATATACGTCCTCATTATGTCGCCATCTTTCGCACGTATTTGATCAGTAGTGTTCCCTGTGAATGCGCTTTCAAAAGACGAACATTTTTTTTCAAGCGACTTGAGTCCACATTGCGCACGACCGAACGACGCACACCTTTGATGTACTTACCGACAACATTCGGAACACCACCGAAGGTGAACGAATGCTCGCGTTCGCCTTCGTGAGGCTTCCCTCAACTATCCAGAACTCAGATCATTAAAGGTCCATACTACTCGTATTTGTTCGCTTTCGTTCGCTAGCCTTCGTTTGTCTTCGTTATTTAGGTCTGTAACTCTGTACGCGGCTAAGCCCTAGAATGTACCATCCATACACGCGCCGCTCCCCTCCCCCCCTCCTGCCGTTACACGTGTATGAAGGGGTGGCTCTTTAACGGGTGACATCGCAGAGTGACCACAAAGTGCAATAATGCGCCTCGCTTTGAGGCTAGCTCGACCCAATTTGATAAAAGGAGCGCTCGGATAATTAATTAGCTACATTATCTTGTTTAAAGCTGAGACTATGGCCATTAAAAGTTTGCGAGCATGTGACTGAACTTTGTTGTCTGAATTGTTTAAGATTTTGACTAAGTACGCTGGAATGATTTATGTAGTAGCATAATAGAAAGTACATTAAAATATTATACTTAATGATAATTTAATGGAACAAAATAAAAATTAGTTTGTTTCATTGCAAAGAACGCAAAAACGCAAAAAAAAAAACAATAAACAAAGATAAATCAAAGATGCACGCCAAAAGGCAGAGATAACACAAATATTACCAATTTGTTTTCAGTAGGAATCATAAGTATTTAAAAAAAAAATTTCAACAGGTAAATTCACCTATATTCCCCGTGGAATAGGGGAATATAGGTGAATTTCAAATAGGGAAAAACCCGCGATTTAAGAGCATATAAACATTTTCTCCGACACCCGCCAGACGAGCCGAATTTTATTGATGCTGTTAAGGATGCTCGAGACGACCGGAGCGCGCGATTTTTTTTATGAATAATAAACTCGGTCTGAATATGATCAGTACCGATTTATGGTACATGTACGATAGCATCACAAAAAAGAGATATGCATCTAGAACCTTGACATACTAACTAGTTTCCCATACTCTTCTCTCACAGAAAATTGACGAACGTGCGCGAGTGTGCCAAGGTTGTACAGGTGAATTTCGATTGTACGTTGCGGTTATAGAATGTAGTCCATTTGGGCGGAATGATCGTCGGTTAGTACCACGGCGGAAATGTTATTCCAAAACGTAACAACTGTCTGTTTGAATGGCATCAGTTCACGAGACTTGGATACAAGATATAGTATGAATAGGAAAAATGTTTCACTCGGTATTGCTTGTTGGTTCGGAAAGAAATTTCACAGTTTCCGTCCCTCGGAATATGGTATAAACTAGGGTTGTTGCTGATGCACATTTTTTCACATCAGCTGATGCTGATGCTGATGATCATTGATATCAGCGGATGCTGATATTTTATCATTGACATCAGCGAATGCTGATATTTTATCATTGACATCAGCGGATGCTGATATTTTATCATTGACATCAGCGGATGCTGATATTTTATCATTGACATCAGCGGATGCTGATGCTGATGCTGATTTTAATTATTTTCTTTAAAAAAGAGAAAAATACTGAACTATATGAATATTATAAATTTATATCCAAAGTTTTGGTTGGTATTGAAATAAAAGATGGTGTTTTAATAATTTTGTGACATTTAATTAAAAAAATGAATCAATCTGATACCGGTACCAGTTTAGTAATTATCTTAGCAATTAAATTATTAGTATTGGATGGAATTTTGGAACTATTTGGAACTGTATTTGCTACTTTTCCGGCTTCGAGTCTGTTCCGAGAAGGTTTGTCACGACTCGAACATCAGCATTAATAATCAGCATCGATCAATGCGGATGCTGATGCGAATGCTGATGTTAAAATGATGCTGAAGTTCCGCGGATGCTGATGCTGATGTTCGCAACAACCCTGGTATAAATGTACTCAAATTCTTCTTTATATTTTATTTGTAACTGCACTTTCGGTCTTTTGTGCACTAAATCATATTCCATTGTGTTCCGTTCTGTTCAATTTAATTCAATTATATTCCATTCAATCTCATTCCACTTCATTTTTACCCGACTGCTCGAAGCAAAAAGGAGGTTAATGTTTTTAGAGTGTATGTATGTTTGTATGTATGTATGTATACTCGTATATGTATATCTATTTCTATGGCACGCGCTGTAACCTACTTGATGGATTTTATCATATGAGGTGTCGTTAGATTCGTCTTAATTGTAGAATGTACTTATAGGCTGTAAAAAAAGGGAAAATTCAAAATGGCGGCCGTCAGGCGCCATCTTGTCAAACTTTGAAAATAGTTTTTCTTCAAAGCCCGAAGAGTTGTGGTATCACTGTCCAGAGCTCGAAAAGGCGATTAAAACAAAATAAAAAAATTACAAAACACGACTGCAAAGAAAAAAATCAGGAAACAAGGAAATATCAGTAGAAAATGCTGTAGTCGGGCGTGTAGTTGGATTCGAATAGACAGACAACCCGATTCAGCATTTTCTACTAATCTTTCCGTGTTTCCTTCCTTTTTATGGTTACGTATCCGGTACGGGACCCTATTACTAACCCTACGCCGTCTGTCTGTCTGTCTGTCTGTCTGTCTGTCCGAGGGCTGCATCTCTTGAACCGTAATCGGTAGCCGTTGAAATTTTCACAGAATATTATGGCCGATATAACAACAAATAATAACAATAAGAAAAAGTAACAAATTCACGGGGGTTCCCATAAAAGGAACTAAAACGTGTATGCGCGCCATCTACCGAAAAGACTATGAAGTATTTTACTTAATCATGAATTTTAACTAATATGAAGCATACGAAATGCTTATAAGCATTATAACATGGCGTGCGAGTGGCGCTGATCATGACATGCCGATACGGAACGCTCGGTGCGCGAATTCGACTCGCACTTGGCCGGCTTTTTTTATTAGCTGTCGGCTTTCATAATTTTTTTATTTTATTTTATCCCATTCTATTCCAATCGATTACAGTATTGTCCTACCTCATTTTTTTCCTGAGTGCTACTCGCGCCGGCAACGTTGGTTACTCGCGGCGGCGAGCACACAAACACTGCCTCCTTTGTTCTAAGGGCAATTAGGCAGCAGTCGGGCTTTAATCCAGAACTTTATAGGTCTCGCCTCGCACAAAAGCTGCTGCATTTATTTACTCTGGTGGTAATTTGGCGAACTCTTGCAAACTTTTTATCAGCCACTAAGATTAGCAGCTGCGTCGTTCTTTGTGTCCTCGTCTTCTAGTATAAAGCAACACTTTCATTATTGGGGGTTATGTGGTTCAGTATATGTATATAGCATTTCAGATAAATAGCGCTACATACATACAAACCAGGGGTAAGCAGAGTAATCGGTGGTGTAGCGCTGCAAGGATTCTAGTAAATTACAGCGCAACACCGAGCACCACCTTTAGCAAAGTACTCGGACAAGATAACTATCAAGCAGCAAATAAAGTACGAAGACCCACCTGATGCATGACTCGGTGGAAGGACCGTGTCAAGGTGAGAGGTGGCCATCCCGTTGCCCTTTAGCACGGCATCTTGTCCTTATCCCTTAGTTTGCCTTTTACGACATGCACGGGGAGAGATGCAGTGGGGTTATTTTGTCGGGGCGTTTTAAGTACCGCCCCCACACGGTACTTAGAAGCTTTCATTTAAGCCATGTACTATAAAGAATAAAATAACTTCATGTTTTCGATTTGTTATTATCAGTAAGCTAAATAAATTAGGTAAATGTATTTAAAAAAAAAAAAAAAAATTTTTATCGAAACTGACACGGCTACATCACCTACAACATCCGTGATGTCAGCCAATAACACCGGGTGAGCTTGTGCCACGTCAGTGCTTCCCTTCGGTCGTGCGGCTACACTGAACTGGACAGAAAACACAAACTATTTACATAGCCGTTTCGACCGACGTTTAATTCAGTGCGGTGGTACCAACCCGGGCGGGTTAAACTATAATATAAGAAGGGAGTCATATCCCTATTATTATTAAATATTTTTAGCCTAGTATCACCTAGTATCACCTGTTTGTTACTGTCAAAAGCACCTATGGATTTTTTTTTTATATTTGTTTATTGCACTGGCTGGCTGTGCTCGACGCGACGTTGGAAGCCCATGAACACCGATTTCACCCCTGAGGAGATGCTAGTCTGGTTTGAAGGCGGACTGAAGTCGCTGACCTAAACTTTGCATGGTGGTAGCTGACGTGTGAATTTTCAAATCAAATTTCTCAATTCACTAATTAATATTATACAGGCTGTTGTAACGGCCACTACATTAAAATTTAGGAAATGTTTATTGGGATCAATAGGAACAAAAAAGTCAAATAACTTTTTCTGAATTCCCTTTAAATAAAAAGTGACAGTTTTCATATGAACTAATTGATTAATTTAGTGTAAAAAGGATCTAATGTTCCAAACGAACGTGGGAATGAAAGGAGCGCGGTGAGTGAGCGAGCAGGGACGAGTGCGCGGAGCGAAAACAAAGCGTCAAATTACACTTGACGAAAACATACATTTCAAAAATGTATATCTCCAGTACTAGACACTTTAGAGAAAAAATAAAATTTTATTTTTTGTCTCGAAAAAAAATGAGAAATGCGCTGGCGAAATTAATGTACTGGCCTTTACAACATACTGTTTATACAAACAATTTATACGTCTATAACATTTCGTGGGTTAAGAAAAAGGTGTAGTCGCAGGTTTAGTGAATCGATTATGTTTTTCTTAGCGGAACTGAATGGGAAAAGCATTAGAAGCATTTCCTTATATATAATGACTAGCTTTTGCCAATGGCTTCGCTCGCGTGAAATTCTTAAAACGAAGAAAGTTAGTAAACCCTCTATCGTACCTTTATTTCGGCGCTCGGAACAATTCGGTTTGTATGAGAGCCACATCCTAGCGTGACCGAAACTGAATTTCATTTAGCCTATCTGTGTCACGTATAGCTAAATGTGCTTCTACTAAATCGAATTCGGATGATCGGCTTAAGAGTTATGGGGGAACATACACACATACAGATTTCTAAAAAAAAATCAATTTGGTTTTAGTGTCATACAAAAAAAAAATTACTGTTTTAAAATAACATTGAACCGACTTCAAACTCTAATAAAAAGTATTAAAAAATATTTTTATCTTGAGTAGAAGGCGGTACAAAAGCACAAAAGGGTTCATCTAAAAATTTTCGGGTGTGCTTTTATACTGCCTTCTATACCACTCCATGACCATCCCTTACAGATGTATTATTTATTAGTATTGGATATTATAAGTTCATATTCTGTCATATTAATAAGTTGAGTGAGGGAGGTAATGAAGAGTGGAGCAAGTTCTCCAAAAACCACTAAGCTCTGCAGCTTTACTTGATGTCTCTCCGTCGTCGTCGTCGTCGCGTCACCGCGCGCCGCCGCGCCGCCGCGCCGCCGCCGCGCCTCCTCCGCCGCCCCGCCGCGCGCCTGGAGCGTATTTAGTGAGCACAGCTATTTACGGGGCAGCACAATTATATAAAATAGCTTTTGTAAGAACTTGGCTCGCGGTATTGTAGAATTTTAGTTATGATTTTCCCTGTCAACTAACGGAGTGTGCGATTTTTTGCAAAATTAATAAGCAAATATATATACAGTGTGTGATGGTGATGGATGACTATAGGTCATAGCCTATTTGGAGCAAAAAAGTTAGATGACATTTTGTTCTACGGTGAACTTTTTTTTTCCATACAAAACTAAATAATTTTATTTAGTTATTTTTTATAGTCATCAAACACCCTTGTATAATAATTTGCAAAATTGTACCGTGTGGGGCCGGTAGTACCGTATGGGGCCGGTACTTTAAAAGAATGACCTCACTGCATCTCTCCCCGTGTATGTCGTAAAAGGCGACTAAGTGATATGACTCCCTTTTTATATATTACTAGGTGGTAGGGTTTAACCCGCCCGGGTTGGTACCACCGCACTGAATGAAAGGTCGGTCGAAACGGCTATGTAAATAGTTTGTGTTTTCCGTCCAGTTGAGTGTAGCCGGCACGACCGAAGGGAAGCACTGACATGGCACTTAGTTCATCCGGTATTATGGCTGACATCACGGATGTTGTAGGCTATGTAGCCAACCATGTCAGTTTAAAAAAAAAAGCCGATGGGACACTTACTTCATTGAGAATATTCTTATTTTTGTCAGTCGCAGCTAGGTAAACTGGGATATTTGGCCTCTATGAGCGTCACGGTTCTGAATATATATAGTATGTAGGTATGTATGAATGAAGCTTCATATATTATTTGTACGAGGTCCGTTGACCCAACTATTTCCCTGGTTTAAAGGGAATTGGCACTTAAATATAGACTTAAGGAGATATTCCATTGTCGACCTATTTCACGGCCTTTCACGTCATGCGGCCTTTTTTTAGGTTTCCGTACCCCGTACGGAAGCCTATTACCGAGCCTACAACGTCTGTCTGTCTGTCCGTCCGTCCGCCCGTCTGTTGGCTGTATCTTTGGAACCGTACTAGCTAGCCGGTTAAAATTTTCACAGATTATGTGCTATTTTGGCGTATATAGCAACAACGTCGCCCCGCAGTCCGACAGATACGGAGCTCTCCGGGATGGGGGTGGTGGTGGCCTACGTGTCTAGTACCACCACCTATCGCTCGTAGCTTGCCTCGCGTCGTCCCGGAGAGCTCCGTAGCCACGGTCTACACCCGCCGGCGTGCTTGGAGGTTTGTCTCCCGCCGCCGGCCGGCGGTATTACCGTTTTTATTTTTTGTATTAATTTTGTATATTTTTATTACTTTGTAGTGTAATATAACTATCTAAAATTAATGTAAAATAAAAAAAAAGTGAAATAAAGAAAATAAAAATTGAAAAACAAACAAATTGACAAAATGAACAAATAAGGGGGAACCGTTCCAAGGAACCGTGTTTAAAAAAAAAATGTGCCGAAACCTTGGTGCGCGAGACTGACTCTCACTTAGCCGGTTTTTGATCAATAATTGCTATTCGGGTCCACTAGGTAGAAGCCGCACGTGTGTGCGGACACGTGACATCCATCATGACATGAGACAGGTTTTAAACAATGTCTCCATGGCGGCATGGAATTAATACGCCTCTGTCGACATCATATATAAATCGACAGACCCAGCCACGTGCCATCGCGTAGTAAGCCCTCAAATTCCCACCTGGACCCTTTGACCCAAGCTCGGTGCTGACCTTACGTTCGCCCTCCAGCTCCTAGGGGATAATTTAATGTCTGGCGTGTTTAACGATGCTAACATGCCGAAATTCAGGTTGGCTTTTGATGTTTCTAAGTTATAATAAAGCTGGCAAATTGGTGGAAACTACGCATTTTTAGCTTTCACCAGCTGCTGTCGAATCCTTTGACACCTTCGATACCTCAACATCTTTAGGTAATAATTTAACATGTTTATAGATTTTATCCATCTTCAAAAGATTTTAGCAGTTTTCCCCAAGTACAGTCTCGAGTCCTTCAAGAGGAGCGTGAATAGGCACCTGTCAGGCCGGCATGCCATTCGCAACCCCCGCATATGACCGAATTTTCATGGGCGTCGTTAGACAACTTATGGGTGGCTCGGCGCCACATGTCGCGCTTTCATTAAAAAAATAAAATGGAGCACGCATTGACGGCCATTTTATTGAAATACAAGCTGTGCCCGCGGCTCCGCCCGCTCTCATATTTCACTTCACTGCTAACCTCATAAGCTATTTAGCGTGATAGTAAGTAGCCTATAGTTGATGGGAAGAATCAAGCTATCCGTAGAATTTTGTTTTATTAAAATCGGTTCAGTGGTTCTCGAGTTATAAGCGGACAGACAGACAGACAGACAGAAAGCAGACGTTGGATTTTATTATATTAACTAGCTGTTGCCCGCGGCTTCGCTCGCGTGAAATTCGTATTTCAAAGAAGAGTGACTAAGGGCGGGTCCGACGGCCGAGCTGGGTTCAGGTAAGTGATAAACCTTCTCGAAGAAAGTGGGTAACTAAAGGCGAGGCCGAAGGCGGAGTTGCGTTCGGGAAGACCATAAACCGTCTCGAAGAAAGTAAGTAACTGAGGGCGAGGCCGAAGGCCGAGCTGCGTTCAGCAATAAACCTTTTCGAAGAAAGTAAGTAACAAAGGGCGAGGCCGAAGGCCGAGCTGTGTTCGGGAAGACCATAAACCGTCTCAAAGAAAGTAAGTAACTGAGGGCGAGGCCGAAGGCCGAGCTGCGTTCAGGAGGACCATAAACCTTCTCGAAAAAAGTAAGTAACCGAGGGCGAGGCCGAAGGCCGAGCTGCGTTCAGGAAGATGATAAACACTCTCTAAGAAAGTAAGTAATTAAGGGCGAGGCCGAAGGCCGAGCTGCGTTCAGGAAGACCACAACCCTTCTCGAAGAAAGTAAGTAAGTGAGGGCGAGGCCGAAGGCCGAGCTGCGTTCACGAAGACGACAAACGAACTCTAAGAAAGTATGTAATTAAGGGCGAGGCCGAAGGCCGAGCTGCGTTCATGAAAACAATAAACCATCTCTAAGAAAGTAAGTAATTAAGGGCGAGGCCGAAGGCCGACCTGCGTTCAGGAAGACCACAACCCTTCTCGAAGAAAGTAAGTAAGTGAGGGCGAGGCCGAAGGCCGAGCTGCGTTCACGAAGACGACAAACGAACTCTAAGAAAGTATGTAATTAAGGGCGAGGCCGAAGGCCGAGCTGCGTTCATGAAAACAATAAACCATCTCTAAGAAAGTAAGTAATTAAGGGCGAGGCCGAAGGCCGAGCTGCGTTCAGGAAGAGGATAAACATTTTCAAAGAAAGTAAGTAACAAAGGGCGAGGCCGAAGGCCGAGCTGCGTTCGGGAAGACCATAAACCTTCTCGAAGATAGTAAGTAACTGAGGGCGAGGTCGAAAGCCGGGCTGCGTTCAAGAAGACCATAAACCTTCTCGAAGAAAGTAAGTAACTGAGGGCGAGGCCGAAGGCCGAGCTGCGTTCAGGAAGACGACAAACCATCTCTAAGAAAGTATGTAATTAAGGGCGAGGCCGAAGGCCGAGCTACGTCAGGAAGAGGATAAACCTTTTCGAAGAAAGTAAGTAACAAAGGGCGAGGCCGAAGGCCGAGCTGCGTTCGGGAAGACCATAAACCTTCTCGAAAATAGTAAGTAACTGAGGGCGAGGCCGAAGGCCGAGCTGCGTTCAGGAAGACGATAAACACTCTCTAAGAAAGTAAGTAATTAAGGGCGAGGCCGAAGGCCAAGCTGCGTTCAGGAAGACCATAACCCTTCTCGAAAAAAGTAAGTAACTGAGGGCGAGGCCGAAGGCCGAGCTGCGTTCACGAAGACGACAAACCATCTCTAAGAAAGTATGTAATTAAGGGCGAGGCCGAAGGCCGAGCTGCGTTCAGGAAAACAATAAACAATCTCTAAGAAAGTAAGTAATTAAGGGCGAGGCCGAAGGCCGAGCTGCGTTCAGGAAGAGGATAAACATTTTCAAAGAAAGTAAGTAACAAAGAGTGAGGCCGAAGGCCGAGCTGCGTTCGGGAAGCCAATAAACCTTCTCGAAGAAAGTAAGTAATTAAGGGCGAGGCCGTAGGCCAACCTGCGTTCAGGAAGAGGATAAAAATTTTCAAAGACAATAAGTAACTATAGGCGAGGCCGAAGGCCGAGCTGCGTTCAAGAAGAGGATAAACCTTTTCGAAGAAAGTAAGTAATATTTAAGTATAGTAAACTAATTTAAAACCTCTTTGTATACTACATTTGTGGTACGGCTCTCATCTGCGAATATCACCAGATTGCTTGCGGAACTGACTCTCGAACAGGCCACATAAAACTGTCCGTGAGAAAAGCAGCCCTATCTTAAGTCCACTCCGGCCATCTGCAGCGTTTGCCCCTGAGCTTTATTTATAGTCATAGCGAAACAGACTTTAAGGGGGAACTGCAGTATTTTTAACTCAAATGGGTATTCTGACGGTATTAAAGGTATTCGAGATATGAATACCCTGAAACATCTCATTGTTTATTTATGATGAGTAGCTCAATTCAAATTTTCAAGTTCCTACCTTTAAAAAAACCGATACTCCCTTACAACATTTCGCCCCTCATTTCCCCCCCCCCCCCCCCTTAAAATGTGGAAATCCAAAAACCCTGAAACACGTCATTATTTATTTATAATGAATAGCTATAATTATGATTTGCAAGTTCCTACCTTTAAGAAAAAAAACCGATACTCCCTTACAACATTTCGCCCCCCCCCCTCCCATTCCCCCCCCCCCCCCCATTCCGCCCCCCCTTAAAATGTGAAAATTCAAAACCCTGAAACACGCCATTATTTATTTATGATGAATAGCTATAATTATGATTTTCCAGTTCCTACCTTTAAAAAAACCGATACTCCTATACAAACTGTCACCCCCCATTTCCCCCCCCCCTTAAAATGTAAAAATCCAAAAACCCTGAAACATGTCATTATTTATTTATGATAAGTAGCTATAATTATGATTTTCAAGTTCCTACCTTCACAAAAACCGATACTCCCATACAAATTGTCACCTCCCATTTCCCCCCCTTAAAATGTGACAATCCAAAAACCCTGAAACACGTCATTATTTATTTATGATGAGTAGCTATAATTATGATTTTCAAGTTCCTTTCTTTAAAAAAACCGATACTCCCATACAAACTGTCACCTCCCATTTCCCCCCCTTAAAATGTGAAAATCCAAAAACCCTGAAACACGTCATTATTTATTTATGATGAGTAGCTATAATTATGATTTTCAAGTTCATACCTTTAAAAAAACCGATACTCCCATACAAACTGTCACCTCCCATTTTCCCCCCTTAAAATGTGAAAATCCAAAAACCCTGAAACACGTCATTATTTATTTATGATGAATAGCTATAATTATGATTTCCAAGTTCCTACCTTTAAAAAAAACGATTCTCTCTTACTACATTTCGCCCCCCATTTCCCCCCCTTAAAATGTAAAAATAAAAAAACCCTGAAACATGTCATTATTTATTTATGATGAATAGCTGTAATTATGATTGTCAAGTTCCTAACTTTAAAAAAACCGATACTCCCATACAAACTGTCACCCCCCATTTCCCCCCCTTAAACTTTAAATTTCCAAAAATCCTTTCTTAGCGGGTGCTTACGTTATAAAATAAACCTATGTTCCAAATTTCAGCTTTCTAGACTTTATAGTTTTGGCTGTGCGTTGATAGATCAGTCAGTCAGGACAAACAATTTTATAAGTATAGAAGATAGATAATTAAGGTAAGGAATAAGGAAGGAAGGATTAAAAGTGGTTTTTTTTTCTTCTTTGTAGCGGTATTATTTTTTATTTAAAGGATACTTTGACAGACATGTAGGGGGAAATAAACTTTATTTTTATGGAAACTGACACTGTTGGTTACATCACCTACAACATCCGTGATGTCAGCCCATAACACCGGGTGAACTTGGTGCCACGTCAGTGCTTCCCTTCGGTCGTGCCGGCTACATTGAACTAGACGGTAAATACAAACTATTTACATAGCCGTTTCGACCGACCTTTCATTCAGTGCGGTGGTATCAACCCGGGCGGGTTAAACCCTACCACCTAGTAATATGAGAAGGGAGTCTTATCCCTTAGTCGCCTTTTACGACATACATGGGGAGAGATGCAGTGGGGCTATTCTTTCAAAGTACCGACCCCACACGGTAAATCTAGTTAAATAAATCTAGAAATGTTCGTATTTTGTCCCAGTTCACCCCATCTTTCAAAGCATGTAAATGATAATTACGTATTTTAAAATTAAATTTCAACGACGCACAACAAAAATGTCATTTCAGGGTTTAGTCAATTTTCTGCACCGAGAGCTCGCTTTTGAGCACCAGAGGCTGTGTGTGCTTAAGCTCCATTTTGCATGGCTAGATACGAATAAACGTGAGCTTACAAGCTCCACATACGTATCCATTACATCGTCGGCTTCAGGGATTACGCGGGCACATTTTTAGCACATCCCCTTTTATCCTCTGTGATCCACAATATTATGTCCCCTTAACTAAATAATAAAATTATAATATATAATACATGAATGGATTCCGTACCGCTGAAGGCCGGGAGGACTGGAGTAAAGTTGGAGAGACCTATGTCCAGCAGTGGACGCATACCATACATGCTGACTGACTGACTGACTGTGGGGGTGAGTGGATGGTTTGTAAGTATGTGGTCATGGTTTTCATCCATTGTGCCTGAGTAATGTGAGCCATCTGATGAGTGTTTTGAGTGATTGTGAGTAGATGTGAGTAGATGTGAGTAGATGTGAGTAGATGTGAGTAGATGTCAGTAGAAGTGAGTAGATGTGAGTGGGGTAGATAAATATGCGACGATAACGGTAGAAAATGGCTAAGTTAAATTATCCTACCCACCTAAGTTAGTGTATACAAGCATAATGTAAATACAAAGATTTCTCACTAATTGGGCAAGTTGTTTAGCCGTGAAAACATCAATACTAATTGTTTCGGCCAAAACCTCTTTTGTATATTGTGTCAATGTATCTCGGCGCGATGGTGTCGCGCCCTAGCGGTAAGGCGGACAACTAGGGCTCCGTCCTCGGCGGTCTGTCAAGAAGGACGTCTCGGAGATCGCTCTCGGCAAAGAGGATCGCTCTCGGCTCGGTCGGATGCTGCGTGCTGATGTGGTAGCGCGGTTCGGAAGGCAACATTTCACTGTGCTTGGTGGTTCTGTGGCGTGGTGACTTCATGGTGGTGATCGGACTTTCAAGACCAATACGGAACGGCAGGCTGGAGGAGCCTGACAGCGGATCTGGTCAACCAGGAGCAGCTGGTGGAAGGTGGACCCTCGCGTTCGGGTGAGTTTACACTTTATCCATTAGATGTTTTGGTCGGGCAGTTCCATGAACTCCTTCTATTAAAATACAGTTCACTTTATCGGAGACACTAATAATAAATCTGTAAGGGATGGCCATGAAGTAAGTTACTTACTGACGGTTTTTAGAAATCTTTATTGTATGTATGTATGTTCGTCCATAACTCTTAAACCGATCATCCGAATTTGATGAAACTTAGTACAAGCACATTTAACAGCTATACGTGACACAGGATAGGCTAAATAAAATTTTGTTCCGGTTACGCTAAGATGTGGCTCTCCAAGAACATTTAATAGGGAAGGACGTCGGACCTTACCCGCGTCAGCGTAACACGACGTTTGTATAAACGCACAAATGCCATTCGTTACCAACCAATCAGAGCGCGCGCCGTCCCCTCCTCTACCCGCGGAGCTCGGCGACGCTGTTTCTTATATAAGCATTGAACAGTCTGACGTCCATACCTATTTAAATGTTCTTGTGGCTCTCATACAAACCGAATTGTTCCGCACTCCGAAATAAAGGTAGTTACGGTAGCGGGCTTACTTACTTTCTTCTTTTTAAATACGAATTCCACGCGAGCGAAGCCGCGGGCAAAGGCTAGTAATATAATATAACGAGATACTATCGTGATTTCAGGCGATGTTCCCATTCCATACCAGGGTGGAATGTCGGGTCACATAGGAAAACACATACGTTGACGGCATATTACTTGGCCCAGGGACGCGGCAACAATATCCTGTGACCTAGAAAGAGTTTCCCTCTTATCTTAGCTTTGATAAAGTATAAAATACGTAGAGGACGAGTAGAAAGAAAAAAAGTAACCAGCACTTCCCCCGTCTCGTCTTCGCCGTCGGTCTTCACGGAAAAACCATTTACTAAAACGAAATAGTCGGGGTCGGCGCGGTGGGGTGGGTTGTCTATTTCAACCGCGATTTTGTGCCTATATCGAAATATTTAATTAAAATAAAATAAAACCCGACTACAAAAAATTTACGAAATGACAAGGAAAGTTGATAGAAAATGCAGTAGTCGTTTCCCTATCGATTCGAATCGTTCTACACGCCCGACTGTAACTATTTCGATCCACTTGCCTTGTAATTTCCTTCACTTGTCATTTATAAAAATTGGATTTTATTTTTTATATAAAATCTTTTCGTTTGAAACCATTAAGTATGGTATATTTTTGAAATTTCCTTTTCAAACTCTTGGCAACGATACCCTTTCGATGGGGTTTGATAAAAAAATGAAGTTTTTTTTTTTTTGTTACAATAATATGGCGTCTGGCACTCGCAGTTTTGAAATTTTTATAAAATTTCTATAAATTATATGTTACAAAAATACATACATACATACACTGCCAAAATCTCCTCCTTTTGACTTCGCCGTAGTCGGGCAAAAGAGAGGAGATTCAAAGAGAAGATAACCGAATTCAAAATATGGATTCCAGTCGAAGGTAGAAGAAATAAAAAAAAGAAAAATAAAATCCATTTGGACGTACGTGAAAAACTTAATTTAGTTTTTTCACACTCACAGCTCGTGTTTAACTACATACCTATGCCCGTACGTAAGAGTACAGAAACGTTACGTTCCTGTGCCACAATAGAAACGTGAGCGACTGAATCCCGAGAGTGGAACAAAAGCCGATTCGTCAAAACAATAAAACGAGATGTGTGAAAATAGATAGGGGCTGGCTGAAAACGCCCCTGCAGTGGTTGGTGTACCTACTCTATATAGGTAACGACGACGACGCCTCCGCACAACTATAGGCGCTAGGGGTATTACACCGAGAGTCGGGCCCGGCAAATGTGTACGAAATTCGAAAATTTCGTTGAAAAGAATCCAAGTGTCGTAGAAGTTTGACGTTTTGCACATCCAATTTTTAATTCTCTTTATGCCATTTAACGCGCGGCAAGGGCGAGCTTATTGCCTTAGCCAATTTTTTCCAGTCAACCCGGTGGACCTACATTTTTACATGGTTTCCGAATCATGGAGCAGTGGTTGTATGCACGTAATTTTTTTCAAATCAGAAAGAACTCATTGGTACACGCCGGCGCCGGATGGATTCGAACCTCGGACCTCTCGCAGAAGACGCCCAGACCACTCGGTCATCCACCGCCGTATTTGGACATCTGATAGAAAACTAAAAATGTTTGTACATCTGATAGAAAAATCGCATACAATTCGTCCCGTAACATGCGAAACACGTTAGTTCTCTGGAAATGAAACAGTAGGTTGGGTACCGCAACGCACTGGGAAATTTTTAAAGTAGCTATGACGTGGTAATAAATATATCAGCAGTAAAAATAAATACATTGTGCATTTAGATGTAAACTTGAATCGAACCACCTACCTACCTAGAAAATATTGTATTATGAAATAATATGTATAAAAGGTTTCATATTGTCACAACAGTGAAATGTCCATTTCAAAGGTATACCTACAAGATCATTATTGCGAAACAATATTATAAGAGGAAGGTCTTTAAACGTCTATGGGAAGGGCTTAGAAAAAAACAAAAAACAACAACTAGAACAAACGATCGTAGCCGACATGCAATGAAGTGAAGCGCTAACATGGCACCTAGTTAACCCGGTGTTATGGGCTGACATCACATTTCCAAAATTTTTTTCCACGCTCCGTCTCTCTGCCTAGCGCTTTCCAGAGTGAAATAGAGTTAGACCTGAACCGACTAGCGCATAGGAAATTCATCAAACGCAGCAGCTTCACGTCTGACGGCTTTTGATATTCCCAAGGCGGGCAGTTACGGGCGGTGGTTACCAACGCCGACTGCGGTTTTCCTAATATCCGTATTTCTACCAGGATTATTCCGTTATTCAGTTATTCGGCTAGGCACGATTCAAAATGATCCACGATTCTAAATTATTCCTCAACACATTTATTAAAGACTCACACCTTGACACGGTTCTTCCCATTGACTTATGTTCTTCCACAGACACGCAGTAGGTCACTTTACTTGCTGATGGATCTCTGTGTTGCCCTAATATTAACCTATAATTCTACCTTAACTAATTGCCCCTATTTGTATTAACTTGAGGATTCGTATATTAACGTATGTATTCTTTGTATGTATATGTAACATTATATGTAAGTTTATGCTGTTTGTATTTTATGTATTGTGATAATAGGTATGTCTTACATGTTACACCTATTCATAAAAAATCAAAACACGTATTCCTCCTCCCTCTCGCTTGCACTACCCATACTTCTTTCTCTGTATTTGATTCCTTATTATCACCCAAAGGTTGACTGGAAGAAACCACTTGCAATAAGTCTGCCTTCACGCACTCCTGTATTTCTTGTGTCTTGTCGTGTACTGTTCTTCTTTCAATTGGTGCAACAAAAAGTTTCTATTTTATTCTATTCTATTTATTCTAAACGTGGTGGTCGGTGTTGTGCTGTAAGTCACTAGAGATCTTGCAGCACAGCACCGATCGCTCTGCTTACTCCGGTTGCCAGGATATAGCGTGGTGGTGTAGTACATAAATATTCTTGTGCAGTTTACAGTGTTATTTATTTTTAAAAAAGTCCTACATTTAATGGTTTTATGGAATTATAAACGAACGGTTTCGTCGGAAATCCTCAAATGACGCGTTACACACATCAAAGGATCATCAAAGAGCGTGGGATAAGAGGATTTTGAAAATATACGTGTATGGGAATAAAACGGCGACCGGTTTATCCGAACGCGAGCACTGTTTACACCTGACTGATTTTTACCGTCCCGTACCAAAAATAATAAAAGAAGGAATAATCATTCTTTGTCCGTCCGTTTATAGTCACGGATAGGTAAGCGTTTTTTTTCCTTTCAATTTGGCCTGGCGTTCAATACCTCTACACGAGTAAGTTTATGGCGAGGTTTATGGTGATGCTCGCTCTAGTGAAGGAAAATATAATGAGAAAACTCTCCTAAACTATCGACGCCTGCCTGGTGGTCTTTAAGAAAAAAGTGGACTGACTAAGGTCACACAAACATGCACACTTTCGAAATCGATTAATAAATGTCACCACTTCGGAATATCACTTGTGGTCGCAGGTCGCAGCACGCTATCCATATTTAACACTACCTACCGTTTGTCTATTAAACATAGTATCATTAATCGACTTGAATCAGTGCGTAATCTTGAAGAAATGAAGTGAAATGTTTTTTTTTATTTCTCTCGTCCAATACAGACAATAGATACAATAGATACAAAAAAAAAACACAATACTCAAGAAAAATTGAACCTGACACAAACCTTTGTCCCTCGCCACCGAGCGCGGTAGCCGGTGAGAGGGACGCTGATTTTAAGTCAGGCCCAAGTACACAGCACAAGCATTAACTAAGCATATACCCCAACCGAGACCCCAACACATAGACACAACAACCAGAGAAAAAGGAAAATAAAGAAGTTTTACAGAACACTTAAAAAACTTGAAGAAATAACTTGGGACGAAGCTAATAGCGATTGCCGATAGCTATAGCCAAGATATCAGTCAGACTCAGATAAGATCGTATACAATTTAATCAACTTGAAACAATAGATAACAAAGAAAAGCAAACCTAAAGTTATTTGTCAACGTGTCAAACCTCCTAACAGTACTATGTCAAGTTCACAGATACATCGAAAAAGGGCGATGAAACCGATGATAAGGGCATATCGTTATGACATAAGAGAGCAACCGCTTCGCTCCCGGGGTCGCAATACGCCAGTATTGTCGCTCGATACAGAGATAACGCAGGTCAAGTTCGTGAGCAGAGCTGAAGATAAAGAGGAATCGCTCAGGAGTGCAAATGTCCATGTGAGCGGTCGAACATTCTCGTAAACTCGGACAATGGAAAGAGCGACAGCTAAGTGGTTTTACGGGTTTCCTTTGATACCAATTCAACATGTGAGGTTATGTAAAAATTATCAATTTAGTTATATACAAATGTCTGTAATAGGAACATTGTAGATTCGCCTATATGGATAGCAACAATCCAGCTTACCATATTTGAGAAGAACGTGTATGAAATCGTCTTTCTATCATGCTAATTCTTTATTCAAGAAAAGATAAAAAGTAACACGAATAACTAAACAACTAAAAACTACCTAACATTAAAATTTTACTATAGATATTTCTTATTCTTTGCCATTGCATATATTTCTTGGTGATGTCTTTCATCAGTGGAATAGCAAGAATTTGGAACTGCATGAAGTGAGAAAATAATGTCAGGTAATAAATTTCTAAGCGACTAGACACTCTGCTTTGACGAATGCATCGGTTAGTGCTTCGTTCCCGAGAACGTTCCACTTCGCTCATATATAAATATAGTTCTATACGTAATCTTATCCGATTTGTGAGGAAAAGACGACTCTCCTGCCGTGCATCTTCGTCGGGAGAGAACGAGGCGACGGAGACAGGAGTTGTTTGGTTCTGATACCGTCTCGATGGCACAAGTTGAGCTATTTAGTCACAAACAATAAATTGGTGGACTGGGACACTTATAGAGTAAGTCAGCTTGGTTTGCTCGTCATGGGATCTAGCTCCATGTTCAATTTTAATGTAAGATGTTGGGAAGGAAAATGCTGATCTGAAGACCACGCATTGTAGAAACGTAGGAAGACCTCCAGCAAGGTGGTTGACCGGATAGGGTCAGGTCGAGACAAGTTGCAGCAGGACTCGATTGAGTATCAATGTAGACGAACGGGTGAACGGACATACAGACAACAAGGTTTTTCCATATAAGTTTCAAAGCTGTAGAGTAAAAAATCCTAAGCAAGCAAACGAGACGGTTTCAGATGGTTCCGCCAGCCCCTACTATCTTCGCTCCAGACTACAGGAAAATAGTTCACTCAATTTATATTGGTACGGTACTGGTTAAGTGTCGCCTTTGCTTTTTTTCGCAGACATCAAAGTGTGGCAAGACTGTTCAGACCGTTGTCCTATTTCGCATATGAATAATTCTACTTTTTAAACCAACTACAACTGAAGGCAAATAGTCGGGTAAATAGTCAAGTTTGTAGTTTGAGTGTTATTTAAGCGTATTTATACAAGAATTATCAATTTTAAATTTCAAGAATTATTATAGTCTTCTCATTTATTTATTTTGGGTAGTAGAGTTTTATGTGTCAAAGGACAAAATATTGGAGTTGTTCTTTATAACTGAAATCAACAAAATTAGGATTATTTTTTATTAGGAAGGGAAACACCCCTTAGAGGTCGTCAAGTTCTGATGATAGAATCCATGAGAAAATGATCAAATGGGCGAATAATTTATACCTATTCCGCGTCAACCAATTTCGATGATTCTTTTTATGTTGAAAAGAAGGAACTTCATAGGTTGAAGTCTTTTTAAATAAAAAGAGTAATACGATTTTAATTTCACGTTTAGTTAGTTATAATTATTTCATCGTATCTATATCATTTCAACAATCGTACCCGCCACCCAGCCTGGTAGGTGATCTGCATAATTTTACTTTTCCTCCTCCAGCGCATCAGACTGACCGCGCAGAGGGGAACGCAGCGAGGAGGGCGTTATGGGGACCTATCCGTCGTCGGCGTCGTCGGTCGGTGTCCATGGATGAGATATTTTGAAGTGAAAACTTCTTTAGCGGCTCTTGGCACTTTTTTAGGTGGGTAAAAAATGTTAAACTCGCGTCATCGCGTCATCGCGTCAGCGTCAGATTTATTTTTATTATTTAAAATGTAACCTTAAGCCATTGCATTAAGGGTTAAGTACGAGTGGCTCGGGATTAATTCTGTTCGTCACTCAGTCACAGTGGGAATCCGATATTCGTTTGGTCGTTTATTTGATTTCGTGGCTCAATGGTAAGAATGTAGGATTTGTATTTTTGACCATGGGTTCGAATCCCTCAAAATTTTTTTTGTTTTTTTTTCTTTTGTTTTCTTTTTTAAGCAATGTTACGGTGTTTAAATTTTTTAGGGTGTTTAGTTTTTTTTTATAACCACCTAAGAATTATTTTCGGAAATACAAAAAGTTTTCACTGCTGCCGGCACTCACGGAGTGCAACTGTGGCTTTTTTATCTCGTTTAATGAGCACCGACGTCGTTGGTGGCTGCGGTGCATCACTGCAATCTCGGCTCGTCTGAACCTGGACGATTTTTAATTTTTAAAATTTTATATTTTTTATTAGAAAATTTAACGGCTTTACTCACGGTCGTCTCCGAGCTATGTGGCTCGACGTTACGGGCCAAACGTATAGCCCATCTTCATGAGCGCTCTGTCTAAATTTTATAATAATGATTAACAACCAAGGTAATTTAAAAATCCGTTAATTATATAATTTTTGTTGTAGTTACGTTTTATTAAAATAAATATGGTATACTGAATTAATAATAGTTTAAAATATTCTCATCAATGATCATTCATTAATTACATACCTAAGGATATGCCTACACAATAGAAAAAAAAGTTAAGGTGAAGTGAGACAAATCCGCGCAATATTGTTGTATGTCTTTGTTGTTGTTGTTGTTTTGGTTTGGGGTTGGCTCTAGGCCTGCAAACTAATCCCGCTTGGTTGGGGACCTTCGTGCAAAACCCCGCAGTCTCCAGCTACCCCAGCCAGCCTATGTCTTCCATGAAAGCCACAAGTCGACCGGGGTGTCTGCAGGCCGCTTATCCCTTAGTCGCCTTTTACGACATGCACGGGGAGAGATGCAGTGGGACTATTCTTATTAAGTACCGACCCCACACAGTACGTTGTATGGCTTTTTCCAGCCTTCGAGTTGTTCTAAAAACTCGTAGACAGACAATGCAAACAAAGCGAGCGAAACAATTTCCACTCCGCGCGCGCCGGCAAACTATTGCATTCTACCACGACGTAACTGAATGTTAGCTCTTGCTCTGTTGTGGAATAAGTTAATGTATGTATTTCATATGTCATTTATTATACATAATCTTTATACATGGTGGCCCAGTTATAGTAGTCCAAAAATTTTTTTTAGATGGAGGACATCATGTTGACTCATTTGAAGACAAAATTAGTTCCGCGAAAATCAATAGTTTAGAAGTTATGATTTTTTTAAACTTTTTTTGAAATTTCTCTATTTTAGTCACATTAACCGCTCTAGTTGGATATCTATTCCACAAAATCGAATGAAAATTGGTATGGAAGTAGAGGAGACATGTAGCTAGTACGTAATGAATAGTTTTAAGGTTTACTCCTAGACTGTACTGTTTCTATAGCCCTTTCAGTGAATTTTTGTTCAGATTACATTAAAACTGATGAATTTTTGAAAAATCACTGTGAAAAAAAAAGTACTACCGGAGATTTGCCCATGCCCTTAAAAACTACCTATACATATTACAATTCTCCAGACCAAAAATTGTAGTGGTGTAATAATTGTAACATATTCAAAATTAACATAATGTGTACAAAGTCACTACAATAAAAAGTGACGATTACCTTAATAAAAAAAAAAAAATTTTTTTTTACATTAATAAATAGTTTTTATGTGTAGACTAGCGCTGTTAGAGACAGGTTTGTGAATAATGTGAAATTGTAGTTGAACTAACGTTGTGAAAAAAATAAGACTTTAAAAATTAAGGTAATCGTCACTTTTTATTGCAGTGACTTTGTACAAATGATGTTAATTTTGAATATGTTACAATTATTACACCACTACAATTTTTGGTCTGGAGAATTGTGATATGTATAGGTAGTTTTTAAGGGCATGGGCAAATCTCCGGTAGTACTTTTTTTTTTCACAGTGATTTTTAAAAAATTCATCAGTTTTAATGTAATCTGAACAAAAATTCACTGAAAGGGCTATAGAAACAGTACAGTCTAGGAGTAACCCTAAAACTATTCATTACGTACTAGCTACATGTCTTCTCTACTTCCATACCAATTTTCATTCGATTTTGTGGAATAGATATCCAACTAGAGCGGTTAATGTGACTAAAATAGAGAAATTTCAAAAAAAGTTAAAAAAAATCATAACTTCTAAACTATTGATTTTCGCGGAACTAATGTTGTTTTTAAATGAGTCAACATGATGTCCTCCATCTAAAAAAAATTTTTGGACTACTATAACTGGGTCACCCTGTATATACTAGTATATATTATTTATCCCGTGGCTCCAATCACGGAAATTTGGAGACCCCTTATTTTTTTTACTTTTTGCTATTGTTATTATTTGTTGTTGTATGTAAAACACATATTTAATGTACAACCGACTACCTATGACTGTTCAAAAGATACAGACCTCGGATGGGCAGACAGGCAGACAGATGGCATAGACTTAGTAATAGGCTTCTGTAAGTATTCTGAATCCTAAATAAAAACTAAATCATAGAGAACATCGATCGCTCGAGTTCCTGTGGCCATCCAACGAGGTAATGCCGCTAGCGTCCTCGGAGCCGTGCCCACATCGTCTCACCTGGGAGGAGGGTTACTAGTTTTCTTTTATAGTTTTATTAGTTGGTTTTATAGGTCTGTTAGTAGGTTTTATATGTAGGTTTATTTAATTTATTTATTTAGTTTTAGATAGTTACATTTTAGATTTATTTTAGATTTAGTATAGTTTTTAATTTAATGATTTTATTCGTTAGTTGTGTAATGTATATTATTTTGTAATTGATTTAATTAAATATACTTGGTGGTAACTACAAATGGATAGGTACAAAAAATTACAGTGAGAATATTTTGAAAAAAAAAAAAGTATTTGAGTTCTCCATACATTTTGAGGTGAGGTATTTGCGAAAATGTACTAAATACTAGGAGAAAATATTGCACCATCACTACCATAAATTTTGAGGAAAGAAATGGGGATATTTTCTTTTCAAATTTCTAAAAAAAAACATTAAACTCTCTTCTAGTTCACGAGAAAGATTCTTCGAAATATTGTTTCAACATTTTCACTAATTCATACGAGCATAAACATAACAGACAATAAGTATACGAAGTAAACGGTTAATCTGTTACCACACTCCACATAAAAACTCCCGGCATGCTGAAGTATCGCGGATAGAAAAATAGAATTTCTACGGAAAGGGCCCGTGCTGAAGGGAAAAATGATAATGTAAAAACATTACTCTCCTTTTTGCTTCGTCGGGTAATAATGGAAAACGACATAATTTGGCAAAGTAAACTTAAATCTTTTCCTTTATGTATGTAATCTACCGTTACGCAATGAAATGAAATGAAAATATTATTCATTTCACAATAAAAAAAGGGGCACAAGGCGGAATTACAGCTTATAGTCATTATCTTTATCAGTCATTAACATTATCAAGGTCCCTTCCCTTCTTACTAGGTGGTAGGGTTCAACACGCCCGGGTTGGTACCACCGCACTGAATGAAATGTCGTCGGTCGAAACGGCTATGTATATAGTTTGTGTTTTCCTTCCAGTTCAGTGTAGCCGCCACGACCGAAGGGAAGCACTGACATGGCACCTAGTTCACCCGGTGTTATGGGCTGACATCACGGATGTTGTAGGTGATGTAGCCAATCGTGTTAGTTTCCATAAAAAAAAATCTACCAGTCATACCGATAGGTAAGAGTCTACCAAATAAATAAATTGATTTGTTTTCGAGCGTCGTAATCGACGCACTAACAACATAAATATGTTTTTGTTTAGTTTTTATTTCGACGCAAAACAATAATACTTACAAATGCATTTATATTTTCAATTAGCATTAATAAATGGGAAGCGACATATCAAAGGAGCGTAACGCCATACAAATAGTATTGCGTGTACACAACCACGATGGCACGAAACCCTGGTTACTAAACCTAATAGTCTTTTCTTGTAGACTCTATGTATGATACAAAAACTAAATTGACAATAATTAATAATTTTAAAATTTGAATAATTGACAATAATAAATGGGAAGCGACATATCAAAGGAGCGTAACGCCATACAAATAGTATTGCGTGTACACAACCACGATGGCACGAAACCCTGGTTACTAAACCTAATAGTCTTTTCTTGTAGACTCTATGTATGATACAAAAACTAAATTGACAATAATTAATAATTTTAAAATTTGAATAATTGACAATAATAAATGGGAAGCGACATATCGAAGAAGCGTAACGCCATACAAATGGTATTGCGTGTACACAACCACGATGGCACGAAACCCTGGTTACTAAACCTAATAGTATTTTCTTGTAGACACTATGCATGATACTAAAACTAAATTGACAATAATTAATAATTTTAGAATTTGATTATTTGACAATAATAAAATTAAATGGGAAGCGACATATCAAAGGAGCGTAACGCCATACAAATAGTATTGCGTGTACACAACCACGATGGTACGAAACCCTGATTACTAAACCTAATAGTCTTTTCTTGTAGATACTATGATGATACTAAAACTAAATTGACAATAATTCATAATTTTAAAATTTGAATAATTGACAATAATAAATGGGAAGCGACATATCGAAGGAGCGTAACGCCATACAAATAGTATTGCGTGTACACAACCACGATGGCACGAAACCCTGGTTACTAAACCTAATAGTGTTTTCTTGTAGACACTATGCATGATACTAAAACTAAATTGACAATAAATAATAATTTTAGAATTTGAATAATTGACAATAATAAAATTAAATTGGAAGCGACATATCAAAGGAGCGTAACTCCCATAAAAATAGTATTGCGTGTACATAACCACAATGGCACGAAACCCTGATTACTAAACCTAATAGTCTTTTCTTGTAGACACTATAATGATACTAAAACTAAATTGACAATAATTAATAATTTTTAAATTTGAATAATTGACAATAATAAATGGGAAGCGACATATCGAAGGAGCGTAACGTCATACAAATAGTATTGCGTGTACACAACCACGATGGCACGAAACCCGGTTACTAAACCTAATAGTCTTTTCTTGTAGACTCTATGCATGATACTAAAACTAAATTGACAATAATTAATAATTTTAGAATTTGAATAATTGACAATAATAAATGGGAAGCGACATATCAAAGGAGCGTAACGCCATACAAATAGTATTGCGTGTACATAACCACGATGGCACGAAACCCTGGTTACTAAACCTAATATTGTTTTCTTGTAGACACTATGCATGATACTAAAACTAAATTGACAATAAATAATAATTTTAGAATTTGAATAATTGACAATAATAAAATTAAATGGGAAGCGACATATCCAAGGAGCGTAACTCCCATACAAATAGTATTGCGTGTACATAACCACGATGACACGAAACCCTGATTACTAAACCTAATAGTCTTTTCTTGTAGACACTATAATGATACTAAAACTAAATTGACAATAATTAATAATTTTAAAATTTGAATAATTGACAATAATAAATGGGAAGCGACATATCGAAGGAGCGTAACGTCATACAAATAGTATTGCGTGTACACAACCACGATGGCACGAAACCCGGTTACTAAACCTAATAGTCTTTTCTTGTAGACTCTATGCATGATACTAAAACTAAATTGACAATAATTAATAATTTTAGAATTTGAATAATTGACTAAATTTGAATTTGAATAAATGGGAAGCGACATATCAAAGGAGCGTAACGCCATACAAATATTATTGCGTGTACATAACCACGATGGCACGAAACCCTGATTACTAAACCTAATAGTCTTTTCTTGTAGACTCTATGCATGATACTAAAACTAAATTGACAATAATTAATAATTTTAGAAATATTTTCTGTATGTATGTATGTATGTATGTTCCACCATAACTCTTAATCCAATCATCGGAATTATATGAAACATAGTACAAGCACATTTCATTATACGGGACACAGGATAGGTTAAATAAAATTCCGTTCCGTTTACGTTCCGATACGTTCCGATAGGTTAAATAAAATTCCGTTCCGTTCCGGTAGCGGGCTTACTGAAATACGGATTTCACGCGAGTGAAACCGCGGGCAAAATCTAGTTATCAAATAAAACACTTACCAAACCTAATCATATTTAATAATCTAACTAATCTTATACTTCTGTGTTCAATACCTTATATTATACCTTCAATACCCGTTTTATCTTTATTTTTTAATGGATAACACGACTTCTCACACTTACGAGTACCTAGGTGTATAACGATGCCCACGGACATTCTGTGATGCACGGGGATTGAGAATACCGGCCTGACAGGAGCACCTTCACGCCCCTTTTGAGGAACCCCAAACTGTACTTTTCCGGTTCTGTAAATAAAACGTACAGTATCGGCCGGAAGGTTGAATCCAGTCGCACGGCGCGGCGCGACGTCGGATACCAAATGTATAAAACTGATTGTTACTATAAAAAGGACATTAAAGATATTTCTAAATTTAATTCGACAACTATAAACTTTAATAATTCTGAGATTCTAATATGAAATGATAATAGTTTTCAATCAAGCTACAGAGGTAAATGGTAATCAAACTGAGCACCTTACGAGTCCCTAAGAGCTGGCAAAATAAAATAAAAAATCATCAAATGAATGTAAAAGCTAATGAAGGCCTCCCTTTTGGTACGTCAGTAAAAAGGCAATTAGTGTTTTGCGGGCAAACCAATTTGGCTACTTTGTTCCCCTTCAATCGAAAGGGCCCGCAGTATGGGATATAATTGAAATAATATAAAAGTATGTTTTAACAAAATCGTTTTAAAAAGTTCGCTTCCCGTCGCAAAGAAGAAAAGGGAACCTTATGGGATCAATCTGGTGTCTGTCTGTCTGTCTGTCTGTCTGTCAGTCACACGCAGTTATCTCCGGATCTTTTTTAGGGTTCCGTACCTTAAAAGAGGAAAACGGAACCCTTATAGGATCACTTTGTTGTCCGTCTGGCTGGCTGTCTGTCCCTCAAGACCCTTTTTCTCAGGAACGGGTAGACGTATCAATTTGAAATTAATACCAAATATTAAGGTCTACGTTTCCTCGGGGATGTAAAAAAATTCAATTTCTAAGTCAACGCAATCACAAGATACAGCCATTTATGTCATATATTTTGCTACCGGCAAATGAAATCAAAACCTATGGAGTACTTTCCGTTGACCTAGAATCATGAAATTAGGTACGAAGCAAGGTCTCATAGCACAAGTAAAGGAAAAAGTCCGAAAATTGCAAATTTGCAGTTATATCACATAAAAATAAGTTTGCTTGTTTTGTATGTCAAGACCCTTTTCTCAGGAACGAGTCAAGGTATAAAGTTCAAATTAATACAAAATATTAACATCTACGATCGCTTAGAGATGTAGGAAACTCAAGCTTCTAAATTAACACAATCAAAAGATACGGGTATTGATGTCAGATTTTGATACTCGTAAATTCACTTTAAACAAATCAAAACCTACAGGGTACTTCGCGTTGACCTAGAATCACGAAATTCGGTACGAATCAAGGTCTCACAGCACAAATAAAGGAAAATTGTAAATTCGTACTTACATCACATAAAAAAAAAGTTTGCTTGTTTTGTATGTCAAGACCCTTTTTCTCAGGAACGGGTCAAGGTATCAAGCTGAAATACCACCGGCGGCACCGCGGCGGCGGCGGCAGGGAGAATAATAAAAAAAAATTAAATTAAATTTTAAATTATTAAAATTGTTGCGCGTTTAAAATCACGCAGTCCAAAGCACAGGTTTCTTGGTCGTTGTTTTTGCGTCAACTGGCCGGTGACGAAATATTGGATTCATGGAACACAAAAAAAATAAAATAATTTCAATTTGACAACGAAGAACTGTCATCTCGGCGTTAACTATAAAAATGAATGTTCGTTCGTTCGTTCGTCTTCTATCCGATTATGATGAAACGTTCGTGGGTTGTTGTGCGCGCACCCGCGAATGTAAAGAAAACTTAAAAAAGTTCAAATTAATTTAAGGCATGCTTTTCGTTACGTTCATTCTAATAATCGGCACAACAATCAACGCTGACGGCACGGCGGCGCGCGGCGCCGACGGAACCCTCGGTGCGCGAGTCAGACTCGCACTTGTCCGGCTTTTTTTTACTTGTATGGGGCTTCCTTAATTTTTTTATTTTAGCTTTTTTTTATTATTTGTTAGCATATCCCCCAAATAACACATATTATGTGAACATTTCTACAGGCTACGTTTTACGGTTCAAAAGATGCAGCCCTCGGCTTAGGCTTAGTAATAGCATAGAAGTAATAGTCTTCTGTGTAGATACGGAGCCTTAAAAAGACTTGTGAATGCATATACAAATACTGTATAACAAAAAAAATAAACCTAAAATACGCGGGAATTGATTACACAACCCAAAAGATTGGTGATGCATGAAGACAGTTCTTTACTGAATTGCTAGCAAGGTGAGAGGTGTTTAGCCTGTCGCACTTTAGCACGGTATTTTGTCCATATCTCTGAGTAGCCTTAGCCTTAGTCCTACTTTATGTCTCCCCGTGCATGTCGCACGGGGAGAGATACAGGAGGACTATTATTTTTAACTAACGAATTCCAAACTGCAGTTTTTCATGTTTTCTTTAAATTTCAAAGTAAGTAGGTACGCCTCTTCCACGCTCGTAATATTCTTCATTCATGCTCGTCAGTCAAGCGTACTACGCACTTGACTATTCTTCAAAATAAATAAATGTTTAATAATTATACTGCATAAACACCGTACGACTTCGCGAAGCAGCTTATTCCCTGGATGAAGCACGGAAAACCCTAATTTTCACTCTTGAAACATTGTTGGCTGAAATGTTCCGTTCTCCCAAAATACTGTCATCAAAACGCCCACAATAAATTAAGCACTTGTTAATTATTCCACATAGGTACGTAGGATTTTCAAAAGAACACACACTCACAACGTTTCACATACCCACCCGCACACCTTCAGACACCCCCAAACACCTTCCGTCCGACCCTCACACACCCTCCCCAGTCGTAATTTAATAATTAGCAGATGAGAGTGTAATAAGTTAATTACATTTAAGTTAGAGTTGCTGTGAACAGAATTTGCCCGGGCAGAACATGACAACTAACCCGAGTTGGTACATTTTTTTCGCCAGCGTTCACTTTCGACCACTGTTCAGCTCATATGAATAATGGCGAGATGCTACGAGTATATAGCCTATAACCTGGCGGAGATATGTCGCATTACATTGTCAAATGCTAATATGTTCAGCGGTTTTTGAGTTATAAACGAATATACATACATACTACCTGGTTATTTAAAGAAAGGGATTGAAAATGACGGCGTTGCTACGATTATTTTCCTCTCGCTCACACAGTATTGCCGTCTAAAGAAAATAAAGCAATTTTTAGAAGATAAAAATGTGCAAATAAGGAAAATTTTAAATATGTAAGTATATTTAAAATTTTCCTTATTTGCACATTTTTATCTTCTAAAAATTGATTAATGCAAAAAAAAAATTGCATACATACTGTACAGCTATAAAACGCTGACATTTTCAATCCCTTTCTTTAATTAGCCAGGTTATACATACATACATACATGCGTACATGCATACATACATACATACATACATACATACATACATGCATATACATATGCACACAGATGCCAGACGTAGGATCTTATAATAATGTAGGGGTTCAACACTTCTATTCACATTCCTTCAGCATCTTCTGTCAGAAATAACAAGTGTACTCACTTACTCCTTCAGGCCACAACGAAATAAAGGCACTTGCACATCAAACCATGTCGGCCGAAAGTATCCTCAGCACCAGAAAATAAAGAAAAATGGACGTACATAGGCATCGTTCATGACTAACTTTAGAAAGTAGCCGAACTGTGGAATTGTTTCGATGTTTGCGTTCACACATGCCAGCACACGTCAGATTTCCTAGTTAGCAGTATGAACAAATTAAATTAGGTAGGTTGCGTCGTCCCTTTCCGTCAAACCCGAATACGCACAACTCAACGAAATGTTACTTGTTCTAATCCCCCTGTAGTAAAGTAAAAATCGGTAAAATGCGAGTTTTACTCACGCGCGGGGGTTTCGTACCATACCTTTCAAAAAAGCATATAATTATCCGTCTATCTTTTGTCTGTCTGCAATATAAACTACCTGTGGCGCCATCTATTATTTAGTAGCGTGAATATGTAATAATTGATTCTTTGCACGTTTGTTGTACGGGGACCCTTTATCTTTTACTTTTTGATTTTTAAAATATTTGTTCGCATACCCGCCATAATAACACATAGTCTGTGAACATTTCAACCGGCTAGCTATTACGGTTCAAAAGATACGCCCTCGGACGGACGGACAGATGGACAGACAGACAGACAGAAGGCGGGGCTTATAGTACAGTAAAATTAGATAAAATTTCGACCAAACTTGTACATTTAAAATTACTAAGCGGGACCTTTTGGAATATGTTCGGACACCTTCCAGGATGACACTCGCGAAAGTCCCAGACTTTCCCTAGTGGGATAGCCGGGATATCCTGGAAAAACTGGAATTTCAAGAAAATTTCTGGAGCGGGCTTAAATCGTTCCCCCTCGAACAGGTTCTCGTCTTGTCGTGGCGGGGGGGCTCAGTAGAGTAAAGTCTTCAGTAAAAGGCTTCCCTGCTATGAATACGGAAGCCTAAAATCAAGAACATTAAGATAAAAAGTTGATTAGAATAGAACATAAACTCCTATTGCACATATAAATGTAAAAATAACAGTACACGAAAAGAAACTATTAAATAAGTATAATAAATTATAACTGTGAGTGATTTCTTCTAGTAAATTTTCGGGTGTCGCTGATGACGGATGAGGAATAAAATTATAAACAAAGAGATATGGGTAGTGCAAGTGAAAGGGAGTAGGAATACATGTGCATTTTGTGCAATGTACGTAGAGAACCCGGCAGTAGAATATAATGGACATCGAGCTTTAGAAAGAGCCAATCCGGTTGTAGGTAGAGCGTCGTCCCTGTCGCAAAGAGACGTGCGAGGTTACTGTACTGTGGGTATTGACGTGTTTGATCTGAGAAGAAAATGATTTTTTTAAAGAAAGCGCGACATTTGACGCCGATCCACCCATTACGTGTCTAACGACGCCCATGGGCCATTAATGACAGTATTTTTTCTTCATTACGTGCTGCATGTCATTACTATGGGCAGTAATATTGAAGGCGTACTGGCACCCTTAGATATTTGAACGTTTCGGGGTGGAAATGAGACCAAAGTGCCAACGTTTCGCGGCTCATTCGGCACTTCCGCATCGCACTTGCCCAATTCGATGCTACATTCTACGCGCGACACTCCGAATTGTCTCCGATTTTTTTTTCTCGAGGCGTGTCGCGTTCCGCCGAGAAGACTCGAGGATTGAGGACGGACTAGGAGAGACCCCGAGGGGCCGGTTGAGTGCCCCTGAAGTGTGCGGACGACGCACCCTAGCGAAGGTCAAGGGAAGAGGGCACTCGAAGTGCTGAAGATCGTGATTGTGGGATTTCAGCTGGAATGGAGTGCTATGCATAATTTTATTTAGACTATGGTCATCTGTCTATGGTGTCAGATGATGGGTAGCGTTGTTAGGTTCAGAGTGGTGCCTATTACTAAGCTTACGCCGTCTGTCTGTCTGTCCGTCTGCCCGTCCAAGGGGTGTATCTTTTGAACCGTAATGGCTATCCGGTTGAAATTATCACAGATTATGCGTTATTATAGCGGATATGTAAAAAAATACAGTGACATGTTTTTGATAAAAAAATTATAGAAAGCCTTTATGATTTTTTTATGACAAATCAGGTTCTCAAGTGCGCATGATGGATCACTGCTGAAAACTTACATCCTCGCTGCATTTATTCTTATCGTTCACGATAATGGTTCTTCAATTCTGAAAATAGAAGTCTATGTACGTTTACATCGAAATATTTACGAGACCAGACGGCAGCCACGCCCCGCCGCCGCTCCGAGACCACATGAAGTTATTCGCGGCGGATCACATCAGCGTATGATAGATTTATTGACTTTATAACGCGTCATGTTTCAAGTGGGATGAATAATTTTATTTTAGGTGATTTGGTTTTTACTATGCCATCAATCATTAAATTCCCATGTCTCGAATCAAACAGGCCTTCATGTCAGAAAGAATGGCGGGTCATCACCGTATCCTTATATTTTCTATTAAAAAAAAAAACAAAATGAAATAAATGTTTTTTTATGTTTACTTTTAAATTGTTGTTAATATAGTTTATATTAATTAGTATAGGCATTTATATGTAAGATAATTTTAAATACCTATTTAGAAAATCTTTGTCAGAGCATGTGCGCGAGTACAGACATATACATACATACACGTGCATAATGCTATGATGCTATGAATGATAAATAGAAATGTATAACGCCGCCATTTAAGAAAATAAATGGGTTAACATTTAAGGTTTCGTCGTCAGTGTTTAAGCTACTCGTGAAGAGAGCGTAAGACGCAGTACATAATTGCGGTTTATTCACAACTCGCCCTTGCCAAATTTAGCGCTTTGCGGACAAAAATGTTTCCGCTTTTATTTTCCGCTCAATTCACCTCCGAGGAGAACAATATGTAAAGGGGAAGGCCGTATTTTATTCGAAATGGGAGGATTGTAAGAGTACGGAAAGAGGTTTATATATATATTTTTTTAATTTATTTTATGTCCTTTCACATTTTTACATGAATTTTAATTTACAATAATTTTAGATACCTTATTATACCTACTAAAAGTTATAAAAATACATAAAATTAATACAAAATTAAATAAAAACGGTAGTACCCCCGCGCTCCGGGGCGGCGGCGGCGGCGGGAGACAAGCCTCCAAGTGCGTCGGCGGGTGCAGGCCGTGGTTACGGAGCTCACCGAGACGACGCGAGACTAGCTTCGAGCGATGGGTGGTGGGATTTTATTAAGGCACTCAAAACAGACAAACAAACATATTATACAGTCTATAATATCACACGCGCACCATGTTCAATTCGAAGAACTCTAGTATCCTACAAATCGGTGGTTGACCGCATTCTACATTTCAAGCAAATATTCGGAAAACTGCATGTATCTGTTGCCGAAGGTTGGCGTGCCCAAGTGAGAGGGATTTAGTAACTGTGATGGATTTCGTTGAGCGTTCGGGACTCTTAGGGACTCTGGACCACAATGGATGTAGATGATGAGTACTATATTAACAAATTATTGTTAAAAGCCCTTAAAAATAGATAATAAAAAAAGAGATGTTTATAAATAACGACTAACCTAAAACTATCTAAAATTAACAAATAAAAACCCAAAATAATACTTACACAAGAATTATATCTAAGTACATGTACCGGGAACCAGACGATATTTCGGGGCTTGAGTGAATTGCGATTTGGTAACAGTAACACTAGTAACAGTGACGCTCGAGGGTGAAAATCAGAGATATTTAATATCTCTGATTAATTTAATATTTTTATAAGTCCAGGCAACTTTTTTGTTCCCATAACTTAAGGAATTTGCTACACCTCTGCAAAAGCGCGAAAAAACGTGAAGTATTGGGCAATTTTATTTAGAGCAGAGGAGAAAGTGCTCTTTTGAACTCGTAAAAGCCACATAAAGCCCAACCCACATTTACTGTGAGCCGTAAAATTAAGCTCGGATAAAAATCAAACGCTATAGTGCGTCGAATCGTAACACTTGTGTTGTGCGCAGTCGTAAACCGAATACCTATTGGCCTTCTCCCCTGTGAGGCCTCAAGGCGGGCTATTGACGTGAAATTGCTTATTTTGCCATTATTTCAGATCAAATTTTTAGGTATGTAATGTATGTAATGCGAGATGAAAGTTGCACGTATTTGCACACTCGATGGTTTACCCGGTGCGCCACCTGAAAGACTTCCTGGCTCCTTCCTGGCTCCTTTAGCTCCTTTCGGCAGACTTCGGCTCGAAGGAAAGTGTGGTATGAGTGATGTTTTGGTGGTTTAAAAAAATAACCAGGGTTAATATAAACAAGATAGATGCGTCGCGCTCTATATTAACCCTAACCTAATGTTAAGCCGGTGCATGTCGTTTTTGTTACGTTTCGTTTCGAGCCGAGTGTTCACGAAAGGAGCCAAAGGAGCCAGGAAGGAACCAGGAAGTCTTTCAGGTGTCGAACGCTAGTTTACCAACAGGTAACATGTTTCATCGCGCTTTGCCTCATCTAGTGTATTTAGTTCGGTGGTAATGTATAAATAAAATCACAATTCCTAGATCAAGGCCATGGGCTTATTGAACGTAAATAAAAGGCTATTAATTCCCGCACAGACACCCAGAACCGGCACTTGAGCGAAACCTAATTAAGCATCACGTGCTTCAAGTGGCATCGTGTCTCGCGATTGGCTATCGTAATTTGCGCAAACATACGTCATCTCCAGTCATTGCCACACACATCAACCATCACCATCACTCAGCACTTCAACGCAATCATTCTCTCTCTCTCTCTCTCTCACTCTCTCTCTCTCTCTCCTTGATTAGAGCTGGCCTAAAACCACGCGCCTTCAGACTTAAATTACCTTTAATTAGCAACTCAAGGGAAAGACTGAACTTTTTCAGATATTTTATTAAAGAAATTCTACATTGTTCAAACGAAGGACTTGAAACTCCACAATCCAATAATAATATTTGGAGGTCACCTTCATTGAAACTGAACCCGAATCTTTTGAAGTACAAACGAATCTAAAAATAACTTCTTTAATTCGGTGTCGAGTTACATTTCGGTTTCATTCTTAATTAAAACGAATTTGATTTGAGGATAATTTTTGTTTTGAAGTCGGAAATTAAAGTTTATTTTAATTATAATAACTTTATTATATCATTATTGGCATAGGTACTCGCAGGCCTCATCTTTCACAGGGCCTGCGCGAAACTTTAGAGATTACCTAAATGAAAAAAAAAAAAATTAAATACTTATAAGTTTTTTTTTTTTTTATTGGTACCGAACTGGGTGGCTCTGTCCGAGGTCGCAACCTCAGGCGCAGCCAATTTCACCCCCGAGGAGGTGCCAGTCCGGCTTGGAGGTGGACTAATGTTGCTGGGGAAAGGCTACTAACCCGCGATTTGAAGATCCGTGGATTGTAGGAGTGGGGGAAGATATTCCCTGGCAGCCCGTTCCACACCTTTGCAGTGCGACACAACAACGATTTAGAGAATCGTGCAGTTCGAAGAACTCTTCTGTCGACTACAAACGGGTGTTCCGCGAGAGTATGGCGGGTTTGGCGAAGGCGAACAGGAGGAGGAGGGATAAGGGAAGCAAGTTCGTCAGAGCAGCGGCCATAGTAGTACCGATAAAACAGGCTCAATGACCCAACGATACGTCTGTGCTTTAGAGGTTGAAGGTCCTTTGTGAGTACAAAGGACCAATGAGGCGAATGGCTCGTCGCTGAATAGAATCCAAGGCTGAAAGAAGGTACTCAGGGGAACCCTCCCAAAGATGACTGCAATATTCCATCACCGGTCTTACTTGTGCTCTGTAGAGTGTAAGCAGTTGGACCGGCGTGAAGAAACGCCGACATCGGTAAAGGACCCCTAATTTTCGAGACGCTAGTTTTGCCTTGGACTCTATGAACGATCGAAACCCAACGTCCCTGGACACCTTCATACCCAGGACGCCCAGACTACCATCGTTGGGGACTTGGCTGCCCTGAAAAGTGGCTTAGAGAGGATTTATATTTTAAGGATAATTTTTTATTTTATTTTTTTTTATGTAATCTGCTATGGGTGGCTGAGTCGGAGGGGCCAAAGCGCATGCTCCGACCAGCCAATATCACATCCGAGAAGGTAGGTGCCATACCGGAGGCTTCCCTGGATTGCTGGCTGTACTGGACTAGAGGAGAACACAGCCGAGGCTGTGCCATTTTACATCCAGTACGGTGGTACCAACCCAGTCAATGTCCCCCAACAGCAATGTCTAACTATGTTGAATTTACATTTTTGTCATTATAATGTCCTCGGGAAACCCGTTCCAGTCCTCGAAAATTCTACCAACCATTATTCTAAAGCTACTTGTCCGCACTCTAAGTGTGTTCTTTAGCTCCTTTCGGCAGACTTCGGCTCGAAGGAAAGTGTGGTATGAGTGATGTTTTGGTGGTTTAAAAAAATAACCAGGGTTAATATAAAGAAGATAGATGCGTCGCGTAGCGATATACTATTCCACGTCGAGTGCTAGTTAGTTAGCTTAGTTCTTTTTCAGTCTGTGTTCGATCACATTAGGATTTACAATAACAGAGTAAACAATTCAAGCATTTTGCACACGCCTATCGAACACCAAATACACTCACCACGAAGACCAACCGGACACCAATCACCATAACGGATGCGTAAAATTTCACCCAATAACTGAAACAACCTCGACTTTACCGCCAAAGTTATTGTATTACTGTTATTACAAATAAAACTTGGCCTATATAAAGATAGCACTCGAAGGCCTCTAAGAAGGCAGTTCCCGGTTTTATTGACAATCAATAAAATGATAACAAGCGGCTCTTTATGATGGCTGACGCTTTGTGAGCTTCTGTATCGTTAAATGTCGGAGACTTGTGTGATTTTTTTTCGGGATTATCTTGTACAGACTAGCTAGATTGCGAGATAGCTAGCTTAACTCCCCTCTTCTCTCTATTGTCATTCAGTTGATGGTGTTGAACAACAGTACCACCTTATTAATGTACATAATATGTAAGTCTATTATATACATATTGGCGTATTAAAGTATTTATGTAGTATTAGTTTGTATTTTATCGTATTGCTTTACTGCTTAATACATTGCCACAAACTATTCTTGTTCGCCTGCATATACTTCTCCCACATCCCAAAGGTTAGTTAGAATAGAATGCCTCACGGCATTAAGCTCACCTATTGTGCCTAATTTATATAAATTGGTGTTCAATAAAGAATATATACATGCATACATACATAGATTGGCTAGCTGGAATTCTGGAACCACACAGCAGTATACTAAGTATCTATAGCTATAGTGGATGATGATACCAAGTCAATTTGGCTAACCATGGTTAGTGGTTGTCATCGATATATTGACTTGATAGATACACAAGCGCCGCCTGAAAAATTGAGACTTTAAATGAAGGCAAAATGATCAGAATGGCTTCATTCCCTTTCAGTCGCTCGGCGAGCGGATGCACCAGTCGCGTAATAACGTGATACGACGTCGAAGTGTGTAGCTAAAATATGCAATAATTATACGAAAGAAGTACATGCCATATTGCCTAGGACAGTCGGCACAGCACTGATACTCTGCTTACCCCGATTGTCGGGATCATTGAGCTGTATGTTGTACTAGAGAAACTCTAAGGGCATACATACAGCTCAATGGTCGGGATACAGCGTGTGGTATGTATGTAATAAATATTACCTAAAATATTAAAATGTTAGAAAATAAAATAAAAAAGTATATAAAACAAAACCAACTTCAAAAGCTCAACATATTGTATAATGTGTTTTGTAGACAGATTTACAGAATGAACTACCGTATACCTAAATGAATGCAGCCCACTTGCTTAGACGAATATTAGGTAGGTATTGTTCAACCGAAACAAAGGCATACTAAATGCTTTTTTTATTATTCCATGAAATCCAAATCCATTCATTTGAAGTACCTGATTATACTGTCTAGACATCGAGCCATGTATGGACGGCCGATCTTCTAGTCGAGCTATAAGGTACATATCAAGTACTTTACAGCTGAATTGGGCCTCGTGAAAAGCGAGCACGATTCAATTGGGACTATTAAGTTCGCAAATGTATTGATGACGTCAAGGTAATGTTGGCCTTGTTGAATTAAGGACGGTTGTCAAAACAATGTTCTATCAGATACCAGATTTGGTATCTGAGCTTAGCTGCATACATTTCGACTGTGTATTACATTCTTAGAAACGTTACTTTTAAAGAGAGAATTTCTTTCATCAACATGAATGAAACCCATGGTTCGGATTCCATTCCATTAGGGTAGTCGCTGGGGAGCGATCGCAGTGGTAGACTTTGGTCTACCCAAGGTGTCGGGCCCGGCCACCAGGATCCATAGACCCGTATTAGCGACCCTTGTACGGGATCGCAGAGGCGTTCAGTCGTCCAAGGTGTCGGAGTTGGGTACTAGTATCCGTGACGCTTCCCTATGCAGACCACACGGTGGCTACCCTTAAAACTAGCAGTTGGCTACCCTATCCCGCAACTGGGCGGTGTAACAACTGTTACAAATAATGTGTGGTAGAGAACTTGTTCTCGACGATTACTCATTAAACGTTGCTAGTCTAACATGAGTACTAAGTTGGGGGTTTCGGCTTCCTCTTAGCTCACGCTGCTGACTCCACTCAGGTCGGTGGGTCAAATGAGATACTACCCTAAACGCTGGGTTGAGTACTGCGGGGTTCCGTTAAAAGCCCCAGAATGCTTCGTGCTTCTGCACGGAACACTGGAGTTGGTCTCGCAGGGGTTGTGGTTTAGCGTTGATTCCCTGGTGCTTCCGTACTTGTGCAGTTAAAGCACCTAACACGAGAATAAGTAGCGAAAGCTGCGAGTGGTGAGCCACTTAGAGCTCCGTAACCAATGTGGAGAATTGGTAGACATGCGAATAATGTAGATCGGTATGTCGGTGCAACACATACACTTATATTATTATGTGGAAGTGGGATGGATTTCTCACGAGCTAATGACGCTGACGTAAGTCTGTCATTCGAGACCGGTGGATCCCCGGTACACACTAGGTGGTGGTCATATACACTTCCACGCATATACATAGCTGGTGAAAACAAAAGCCGTTAGGCTAGTACAAAACGCTGAGGCCGAAAGGCTGTCGTCGAAAGACTTCAATCTGTGTTTCCCATGGGATTTTTTCGGAAGAACGGATGTTCGACAGAGCAGCTATGGGGCCTCGATCTGGCATACATGATCACTGTACTTGCAAGAGTGCAGGTTGTAGACGTCTGGATTTTGTAGCCGGAAGGCTTGTATCTCTGGACGTCTATAAACAAAACGTAAATCAAACAAATGATAGTTAAAGGTGGTTCGGATTCCATGTAAAACAGTACTTACGTTCCTTCCGTTAGCTTCGGTGGTAGGGTTAAACCTAGAGTCGACAGATCAGAGATAATTTCTGATAAAATTGCCGGAGGTCGCGGGACAAATATTAATTTAATATTTATTAACCATGTCGCTTTCCATAAAAAAATTAAGATCTTGCGTAGAAATACAATTTTAAAAATTTATCTTTTAATCAAATACCTACTCAAGCAGAATATTCACAATCTTAATTATTTATGTAAATAGCTTTCAATTATTTATTACCGACTCCCTTTGAAATGCTGATGTAAGGTCGTATGCTTCGACGGGGCGCCGCGCCGCGCCGGCGTGGTTTGATCTAGAGTCAAGTCCTGTTTTTACCCTCAAATGCGGTCCCAAACGGAATATTTTAACCTCATTACACACGTAAGATATCACATTTGCATACCTAACCGCATCCATTTGATGTCAGATTGAAAACATCCAGGATGGGTCTTTTAAGTTTAAAATTTCGGTCTTTCAGATAAAATAAGATCAGGACATGCCTAGTTGAAGAATAATATTTGTTTATGGAAACTGACACCGTTGGCTACATTACCTACAACATCCGTGATGTCAGCCCACAACACCGGGTGAATTAGGTGCCATGTCAGTGCTTCACTTCATTTCATGTCGGCTACACTGAACTGGACGAAAAACACAAACAATTTACATAGCCTTTTCGACCGACATTTCATTCAGTACGGTGGTATCAATCCGGGCGGTGGAATCTGAATCACGTTCAGCCTCCAACGGTCGAGCGGTTGCCGGTCACCTATGTATACAATTACTGACCGCGCCCAGATGTGCTCGACAACAGTCGATCGACCGCACCACTGAGCTACCGGGGCTGACGAAAATGATGAGTTTCTCTTTTTGTAACTTGTTATTTGTTTTTATTCTTTTTTATTCTTATAGGCATTGCTGCCACTTTATCTTCATGTGGAATCCGTGCATAACGATGCTGGAGACAAACTTAAATTATTGTGTGTATCTTTCTGTCTTTTCTTGTCTGTTTGTTTCTGTTTGGTTTTTTCCAAATAAATAAAATAAAAAAATAAAATAAAAGCGTTTATTTTTAAACTTTGCCTATTCATCCACGACATAAAACCACATTCACGGCGACTGGCGAGACTTCCTCGACCGGCGGGAGCGGGACTGATCGTTTCCCAATATCCTGTCCCGCTAGTTTAAGATCGATTTTCATTAGCGCCCAGATTGTGCGAACCCAAAGTAGGGGCACGGCCGCTCATGCGAGTCAAATATTCGCGGTCGTCCATTATTACACCGCATTCACTGTAGATTGTTTGAAGAGGATCGCTCATCTGGCAACATTTGTATATGCATCCGATGTAGAGATTTGATTCAATTCGTCACAGTTGTGATTATAAAGAAGTCTAGATATTGCGGCGTGATTTTGCAATTAAATTGTTTTTTTTTTTCGAAATATTACAAAGTTGTTTTTTCACATTGTTCGAAGCAGGAGTTATCTCAATCAACACTAATAATAAATCTATAGGAGATGGTCATGGATAGAGTAAGTTACTTTGTTTAATGATCACGGATGTTGTAGGTGATGTAGCCAACCGTGTCAGGTTCCATAAAAAAATAAAAAATAAATGAGATATCGCTTTTGTAGACTCTATCTACATACGATCGTATGATAATATAATAAGATAATATCGTATGATACTAAAATTAATTGACGATTTTTATCCATCTTTTCTGTATGTATGCATGTTCCTCCATAACTCTTGAACCGATCATCAGGATTCGATGAAACTTAGCACAAGCACATTTAACTATACGTCACACAGGATAGGCTAAATAAAATTTAGTTCCGGCTGCGCTAATATGTGGTTCCGCGAATTGTTCCGCGTGCCGAAATAATGGTACGGTAGCGGGCTTACTTCCTTTCTTCTTTTTAAATACGAATTTCATGCGAGCGAAGCCGCGGGCAAAAGCTACATCAATAAAAGTTGCGAGGCATTGTACGAGAAAATAAGCTGAAGAAGAATTAAAATAATCTAACTTTATGATGAGGACAATCCCAACCTGTACTGGGCAAGAAACGATGATTCCGTATAATTTTATTTTAAAGGATCACAACTTTCGTGACTGAGAGTAAACCTTCGATACACCTGAGAGTACACCTGCTCAGTTTGTTTCACACCGCCCCGGGCGGATTATTCTGTGAATAAACTTTCGTCGAATAGGAAAATTTGAGAGGAATTAAGTTAGCCCGAGAACTGAAATCAAAATATAATCTAAAATAATTTCATTTGAATTTAGACGTAACGAAATTAGTTTACTTTATAAATGGTTGTGGTTGTTGCGTTTATAAAATTGTTGTAAATGAATTCGTCTCATAGATTTATTTTATAAGCAATTATGTGCGAACTTCCAGAAAATGTTCTCTTCTGAGAAAACCATCTCTGAGATAGGCCAGGTAAATACATTTTATTATTTTAGGTGTTCGTTCGTATATAGGAAAGTTATCAGTTACCATTTTTGCAAGATATCTTATTGATCTACGTTATGAAGCTATTAAATACAGACCTAAAACTGGAAAATTCACGACATTAAGTTCAGTTTCAGTATTCAGTTTCTTTATTGAGATGAAAAGAAAACTTAGGTACATTTAATAAAAATAAACTAATAAAAACAAACTTTTAAAAATAAACTTATAGAAATAAATTATATCTACCACTTATATTACATTTTTATTTTGTGTTTTCTACCATAGTTTGGTTTCTGCTCCCCAAACTAGCCCTAAGGCTGTACTATGAGGGGCAGTGCTTTTAATGTTACAGCCAGGACGGGCAGAGTATGTAATTATAAAATTCTAAGCGAGTATTTTTTTATTTTAGATAATAATTACATTTACCACCATCCTCCAGAATTGCACAATTTATTTTTCAAAATTAAATACATCATCTCATTAATTGTACCTGTCTTTAAAAAATAAAGAAAAATATAATTGTAGAACGCTTAAAAAATTAAGAAGAAAATGCTCGGAGAAGTACCTTGTATACTATGTACGCAACGCATACGGAACGCAGCTCCGCGCAGTCTAGTGATCGTCACCTCAATTTAAACAGATCAACTATCCATTGTGAAGGAGTTGTCTCCTTGAGCTTCACTGATTGCCCTCACCGCACTACCGATATCTCGACCGATACCGTCTACCGCACCGTCGTCGTCGCCTTGCCGTGCTCCGCCTGGGAATTACTTCATAACTTACGATTGGGTACCTAGTTATCACAGCCCGGAAGTTTGAGGACACTTGCTGGAAACGATTATGGAAAAAATAGATTAGCAACTAGTAATGTTCTCGTATAGATGGATACTTTGAGCGATTCGATCGCAACTCGACCTTGAGCCTCGCTTTAATTGGCTTGTAGTTCATTCAAGTATCAGCTCAATTATGACAAGCTCAGACTTGGGCCTTGTTTGCATGCTTGTAGTTAATTCTAGTTAGTACAAGTTCATCTATGCAGTATTAGCAGCTAAGTATGAGGCCTCGCTTTGCTCGCTTGCATTTAATTGAAGTAGGTATTTACAGGTCTGGCTTGAGCCTTGCTTTTATTGACTTGGTATAGTTACTTCGAGCGAGTACTTCACTTAATTATTCGCAGCTCGGCCTTCGGCCTCTACCTTGACTTTCCTGCATACTTCTAGCGTATCTGATCCAGCCAAATACTGAATGACTGAATGCACAAGTAGGTATTTACCCTGTTGTACCAGGGAACAAGTTATACCTCGACACTATATGAGTTTCACCTTAGGATTTAAAAAATACCTACACATTCCACACACGGTTCAAGGCACTGAAAGTAACATTTGAAGACCTCATTAGTTACATTATGTGTGAACCGGGCTTCAATCAATTTTCACGAGGGTCTAATTACCAGAGCAACCTGTGAATCACTGAGCGAGTAGCTTTACCGTGCAATATGGCCTCAGTAATGTTCACTGTTGGTCAGTTGACTGACTGGCATTCGAAAATGGAGGCCATTCAATACTTACAGAACTTATGTTATTACTGCAGCACTTACAGAAATCACTCTTAGCCTAAAATCAAACCCGATGAAGCCGTCTTAGACCATGCAGGGGCACTTGGACACATCTGGGGCACTTTTAGAAAGTTAGATTTTTTTTTATGAAAACATCAGTATGTAGTTTTATTTAGTGACTTGAATATTTTAAAGTCATTTAAATATTTGTATATAAATATTTTATAGAATTTTATTTATTAAGAAAGTTTAATCTAATAGCGTACATTTTGTTTTATGTATTTTTTTTTTAATTTTGTTCACTGTTAAAAAAATATTTAGATATTTCATCGGGTTTACGATGTACATTCAAATTTATACATTTTAACTGCAATTATTTGTAAAATACACTAAAAATTTTGCTCCTCTTTGTCGGTGTAAGCGACAACGTCGGCTCTTTGGGACCCTCATCGAGCCGGGGGCCCTGGGCTCTTGCCCCATGTGCCCTTATGGAAAATACTTCCCTGTATGGAATGATATCCAGAGAGTGTTAAAGCCTGTTAAACTTTATTCACGCACAGAGGGTTCGGTAGCAATTCCCTTCTTCCACTCTTACTTACCGAGTGGGCGGGCGCAGTGATTTCGCGGCATCGATGGTTCGCTGTAGCCCCACCCCTTCCTCACCACCGCACCACTCAAAAATAATGCTATCTTCTCTGTAACTTATTGATTAAACTTTAAAATAGGTTTTAGCTCTCCCTGCCCCAATATTTCCCCCCAAGTATAGACTCGGGTCCTTCGAGAGGGTTGCGTGAATAGGTACCTGTCAGGCCGGCATTGTATTGGGAACCCTCGCATACGACCGAATGTCCATGGGCACCGTTACACACCTTATGGGCGGCTAGGCGCCACATGTAAATTATCTACTTTATATTTTGTTTTATATTTATTGAACTACCTATACGCTCCGGAATAATATATATTTTTTAAGGAAACTTACACGGTTGGATACATCACCTACAACATCCGTGATGTCAGCCCATAACACCGGGTGAACTAGGTGCCATGTCAGTGCTTCCTTTCGGTCGTGCCGGCTACACTGAACTGGACGGAAAACACAAACTATTTACATAGCCGTTTCGACCGACGTTTCATTCAGTGTGGTGGTACCAACCCGAGCGGGTTGAACCCTACCACCTAGTAATATAAGAAGGGAGTTATATCCCATAGCCTTACTAGGTGGTAGGGTTTAACCCGCCCGGGTTGATACCACCGCACTGAATGAAAGGTCGGGCGGGTAGAACCCTACCACCTAGTAAGGTAAGAAGGGAAGGGACCTACAGTTTTACGTGGAATCCGAACCACGGTCAGCCTCCAACGATCGAGCGGTCACCTATTCAAGTACTGACCGCACTGAGCTATAGAGGCTGACAAATAATCACCTCGTACAGCGCGTGTGACAGACGGGCGGATGGACGGACGGACAGACTTACACCTGATCGATTTTATGAGGGTTCCTGCCAGTATCCCTAGCTATGGAACTCTAAAAATTGTGAAAATAAATTTGACGAAACCGCAGAGATGGAGTGGCCCTGGAAGAAGACGGCCGCTGATCGATGTTCTGTGGACGAAAGCGTTTTGTCCGCTTCACAGCTGGTATGGCGCCTCGATGAGCGCCTTTTCGCTAGGAGTGATTTTTTCTTCATGATTGTCTTCACCCACGGGACTATGTTGGGCACAGCCAAAAGCCTCTACAAAGAGGAAAGTATGGGTTAGGTTCAAACCACATAAAATTATACACAATGACCACAACGTTTTCACCCGAATAGGCAAAATGTTGAGGTCCACTCACAAAAGGGCGGCCATGAGTTCATTCATAATTCAGGAGTTTATTACGCATGTAATGAGGGAACGACCTACATGTCAGCGACGAGTATCGCTTTTTGACAACTCCTAGGTTTATGACAGCTAATTTAAAACCACATTTTTAAGGGTCGGGGTTTTTTTTTTATTTGTAATATAACTTTCATTTAAAACTTAAAAAAAAACCCGCATGCAAATCGGTCCACTTTTTAAGATAAGTAATAATGTTTTTATTACTTAATTACTTGATTACAAACATAGCTAAGAACCATCTCGATTACACCAGCATTCTAATAAAAACACCGCATCCAAATCGGTCCATCCGTTGGGGAGCTACGATGCCACAGACGGGCACGTTAAACTTATAACACCCCTATTTTTTCGTCGGGAGTTATACTTTATAAGTGGATACTGGCTAAATTTAACGGATACACGAATCAACACAGCGCGTTGCATCAATCCTATGTTCTTTACTAATGGTTATTCGGCATAACCATCAATAAAGTAAAGGAAGGGAAAATCACGGAACTTTTTAAATCGGAACTACAAATTCAAATTCAAATAAAAAAATATGTTTTGTAAATAATGCTAGTAGGTTTTATTATATCGTCATATCCCTCAAATATACATAATACATAATCAATTATAATTAAAATGAAAAAAAAAATACTAAAATTAACACCTATAAAATAAAAAAAAATTTCATCCATCTCCGCCGACTCCCCCACCGTACCCAAAACAATAGCCGCGTTACATACATTAAGTACGTATGTTATGTTACGTATTACATACGTTAATATACATTCATTAAAATTTCGCACTGTAAAAGTAATTTTAAAATCCCTACTTGTTTCTTCCATCGAAAAGTCTGTCCACACAAATTTCACGTCAACATATTTAGATGGCAACACTAGCGTAATAGCAGCTTGTGTCATCGCCGCGATGTGTACCCTAGGCCCAGGCCGGATGATTACGGTGTACGAGCGGGCGGGACTGCGCACGCTGCGGCTGCCTAACTAAAATATTATTGTTCTCTCGACGGCAGCAGAAAGCTCAACAGTAGCTTTATCTGTCTACCCACCCGTTCCGGTGCTTGCTGCGCAAACAGATCCATACCACAGAAATGGCATTAAATAGAACATAATATGCTTCCATGAAAATGTAGAGATCCTGTGTTGTCAGCATCTTGTTCCGGTTGGAATTAGGCTTTGACATTGAATCAAATGGCATGTCTTACCCGAATGGAAAATAGTGACGAGCTAGGTATTCACTTGTACTTGTGAGCGTAACGAAAACGTGTTCCGGGAGCATTCCAGAGAAATGAAGGGAAGCACTGACATGGCACCTAGTTCACCCGGTGTTGTGGGCTGACATCACGGATGTTGTAGGCGATGTAGCCAACCGTGTCAATTTCCATAAATATAAAAAAAAAATTTACATCTCAGAAGTATAAGAAGGATGCGCAAGTAATGGGCGTGTGTTAAATTAAAGTATTAATCATATTACTTCAAGTGAGCTAAATTTACATTTGATCTTCCTCTCAACATTTGTCGGCATTGCTCTCCATTTGCACAACGTTTTTGTAATTCGCCTTTACGAACTTTCATCAAATGACTTGCCTGCTCAACAGGGTGATGATCTTTCTACAACTTTTAATGTCTTGTCCGTACCGAAATGCGCGTAGGACGGAAGGGACGACTGAGCGATTTAAAATTTATAGACTGATGCCATTCGGATTTCCGTCGGCATAACAACTCAGGCGAAATGCGCCGTGTTTGAATGTTATATAACAACAGCTTTTGAGGGACCAACGAGCGGATGTGGGAGAGAGAGAGAGAGAGAGGGACCCGTCCTCTTTCACTCACTCTCTCCCTCTGAGATTATTAATATTTAGATTTACAAGAACTCAACAGTTTTCACGCACAACAGATGAAGCAAGGTTTCAATTGGGTCTAGTTATGCAGAAAATGACCAATCAACCAAAATGTTTTTTTGTTGTTAGAATTGGTGTTTTACGAACCGAAAAAAAAAGTTTAGTTATCGAGACTAAAAGTACTTATTGACCCCTCTGATTTCATATTAGATTATCTACTATAAGGATTTAATACTCTAAATCCATAAACAGTAATAATTAAATTTTAATTTCAATTTGATTTGTCAGCGAAGGTACCTATATACCATAGGTTCTATGATATAATAAAGATTCTTTAAACTGCTCTGAAACTTCAAATCTCAATTAAATGTTATTATCAATTAGTTATCTGCATAACTTAATTTTGAACTTGTTTTTACAGTTAGCTTAGCAGTAAACAAACCTGATAAAAAAGATTCATAAAAACGATTATCATATTTAGGTATTAATATTTCTAATGGTCAACATCACAGAGCAATCGGCTAGGGGAATACGGCCGCCGATTGATGTTCTGTGGTAAACCCACTCCTAGATCTCTAGACGCCACGACCCCTGAGTCCTGACCTGATCCACTTCTATCTGGCGCCTCTTTCAGAGCCATCGTGTATTTCATACAATGTGCTCGTTCGGATACTAGAGTCGAGGTTCAAAGTGCCGTTACAAATCGGCACTAGCTAATTCGGTGGCACAAGTGAGGATCAAATTCGATTTTCGAATTTCTATTCTCCGAGCTTCTCTCAAATTAATTTAAAAAGGAACCAATCACGTCACTCATTCTTGTTTCAGTTCTTTCAGGGCGAAATTTCTCAGATTTTCCTTACAAAAAGTACTTATTCTTTCAATCTCTTTGTTGACTCGCACCGGCTGAAGAAATGATGAATTATGAACGATGAGCCAATAACGCCTCGGTACCGCACCACGCAATTTTATATTTTAGTAAAAAAACAAGAAAACCTTATGTGCTCTGAATGAACGTTGCAACAGAATGCGAAAGTTGTCTTGATTTTCATTTGCACTAATATTTTCGAGCTGCAACAGATAGACTGACAGAAAATTCAGCCGACTACTTAATACATAAGTATATAGTCTATGCGCCATTCAAACAAGAAAATCATGGATTTGCTATTTGCAAAGAGTTTGTCATAAATTACATACGATTTACATGGTAGGTATTATTTTGTATGAGACCTCTATAAGTGTTTTTCTTCGAGAGCTCCACAACATAGATAAACTAAAAAACCGGCCAAGTGTGAGTCGAACTCGTGCACAGAGGGTTCTGTATCGCCATGTCATGGCTAGCGCCACTCACGACATCTATGGCGTGTTTATGAAATGCTTCATATTAGTTATATATATGTGATGATTTTTTTTTATGGAGACTGACACGGTTGGCTACGTCACCTACAACATCCGTGATGTCAGCCCATGACACCGGATGAACTTGGTGCCACGTCAGTGCTTCCCTTCGGTGGTGCTGGTTACACTGAACTGGACGGAAAACACAAACTATTTACATAGCCGTTTCGACCGACCTTTCATTCAGTGCGTTGGTACCAACCCGGGCGGGTAAACCCTACCACCTAGTAATATAAGAAGTGAGTCATATCCCTTAGTCGCTTAGTCGATTAGTTAAAATGCTTCATAATCTATTCGGTAGATGGCGCGCGCGCACACAATTTTTGGTTTCTTCTATGGGAGCCCCAGTGAATTTTTTACTTTTCTTATTTTTATTAGTTGTTGTTATATCGGTCTCAATAATACATATTCTGTGAAAATTCCAACGGGCTACCTATTACGGTTCAAGAGATACAGCCCTGGGACAGACGGAGGGGCAGACGGACGGACAGACAGACAGACAGACGGCGTAGGCTTAGTAATAGGGTCCCGTACCGGATACGGAACCCTAAAAAAACATCTTAAGTGCGGACATTGTTCACACACAGAGGGTTCCGTAGCCATTTCCTTCATGCACGTATAATGAGTGTGCGCAGCGATCACGCGGTCGCACCATAGCCCACAAATTTTTCAATAACCGTTTAACACATAAACTTTAAAATAGTTTCATGCCGTTAGAACTACATAAATATACTACTTTATATATTATATTTTTTTACATTTATTGAAATTTACGTTCCGGAGTAATAGCATCGGCACAGCCCGCGGACAGACGGACGGACAGACGGACGAACGCGCAGACACCGGACAGATTTTACAAGGGTCGCCGCTGGCGTCGCTAGCTGCGGAACCCTAAAATGCACAACATTTTCATTAGATGGCTCGTAACATGCGTTTTGATAAAGATGGCCGGTGTGTCAAAAGTATGATTATTTGAACAACACTTCTCTGTAAATCTCTATATACACTTCATCACTTCTCTGTATATCTCTATATACCTACACTTCAACACTTCTATGTAAATCTCTATGTACCTACACTTCAACACTTCTGTGTAAATCTCTAATACACTTCAAACTCCTATGTAAATCTCTATATAAACTTCGACACTTCTCTGTAAATCTCTATATACACTTCAAACTTCTACGTAAATCTCTATATAAACTTCGACACGTCTTCTCTGTAAATCTCTATATACACTTCATCACTTCTCTGTAATTTCTACATACTCGTTATACGACTTCCGAAACCGATATAAGTACATACCAAAGATATGTTCTGTGGTACATACTCGTACACAATGTGTTGTATGCGTTCGGAAAGGTACAACCTACGCACGCATAGTCCTTTCGCCATGAGGCAATTAAGGAGTTGTTAAAACTTTTTCAATTACCGAATAAACTATAGTTATACCGAGTAAAGATAGTAAACTAATAGTAATTTGTTACGCCTTCTAGGACGGTGTGATTTTATGCTTGATTTCGCTATATTTGGCAAGAACCTGAGAACCGGAATTTGTTATCAAATCAAATTAAAATCAAAATATACTTTATCGTATACAGTACCACTTTAGAAGGCCACAAAAGGTGAGTTACTTGCCTTATTACATACTAACCGTAGGGATGTGGGAAAACGTAACTAACTAGCAACTATCATTTAAACACGTAATTCATAAATATATTCGATAGAAAAGAAATAAAGAAGAATGTAAAAAAAAAATATTAAGATTTTTTAACGATGAACTTTAGAAATCTAACAAATAATACTAAATGGATGGTGATTTTTATCTGTCAACAATATCAGGTGTTAGACGATTATTAACGATTATTAAGGCCGATTGAATTTCAATCAAATAACTTGAACTTTCCTATCAAATAACTTGAATAAAATAGGCCGAAAGAAAATGTGAATAATGAAAAAACATTCTTCAGAGAAATTTTTTCTTCAGACGTAGAGTCGTTTAGCGAAGAAGGAAAAATAACAAATCCCTACAATTTCAAAATGTTGATGGTGTTTGACTCTTTGTTACTCTTAAACTCTTCATCGAAAGAAGGAAAACTATCAACTATTTCATGATAAGGGCTCATTAAAAGGAGTTTTTATATTTTTAAAATACATGATTTTAAAGATATTAAAAAAAATATACAAAAATCAAGCATTCCCCCCACCCCTTATCTCCTAAACCACTTAGTCTAAAATTTGGAAAAAAAATAGGACTCTCTCATAGTTTACAGGAAAACCTAAACGAAATTCTGAAGTCTTAAAGTTTTCACGGAAAACGGAATGGTACGGAACCCTCTCCACGCGAGTTCGCTTGACCGCTTTTCTAGCTGAAAATATTGGTACGAGGCACGGGAATGTATTCCGTTAACTCGAAAAAAAATTGTAAGTACTCGATTCTCAATTTGCTGCAAGCAGAATCTACAACACACCTACAACATTCGTGATGTCAGCCCATAACACATTAGTGAACTAGGTGCTATGTCAGTGCTCCCCTTTACTCGTGCCAATATTCCAGCAGTATCACTAGAGCGAATGATCCATCTAAAACAATACACCGTATCAGCAGCGTGAGGTAGGTACGCGTACAGACAGTGTGAGGTTAATATCAAACTACTGAGTCTCTAACAGTACTGGACCCAGTAAGAGGATCAACTAGGAACTAAATGACGGCAGAATGTAACTTTTTAACCCCCGACGAAAAAACGGAGGGGTGTTATAAGTTTGACGTGTGTGTGTGTGTGTGTGTGTGTGTGTGTGTGTGTGTCTGTCTGTGGCATCGTAGCTCCCAAACGGGTGGACCGATTTGGATGCGGTTTTTTTTATTAGGAAGCTTGTTTAATCGGGATGGTTCTTAGCTATGTTTGTAATCAAGTAATAAAGTAATTAAGTAATAAAAAAAATAATTCTCTTAAAAAGTGGACCAATTTGCATACGGTTTTTTTTAAAAAGCTTGAAATAAAAGTTAAATTACAAATTTAAAAAACCCCCGACTCTTAAAAAGTCAAAAATAATTTCCGTTTACTTACTTAAAGGAGTCGGGGGACCGCTAAGTAAATTAAATATAAAGACTCAAGAGTTGCGCGGGAATTTACTTAGCGGTCCACCGACTCCTTTTAATAAGTAAACGGAAATTATTTTTGACTTTTTAAGAGTCGGGGGTTTTTTTTGTTTTGTTTTGTTGAAACTGACATGGTTGGCAGTTATTGTTTCTTAAACTGTTGCGATCTTAGAATCGCGAATGGAAGTACTGTCAATACTTGGATGGGTAACCGCCTGACCGTGCGAATCGGTAAGTCCCTTCGCTTCTTACCTTACTAGGTGATAGGGTTTAAACCGCCCGGGTTGATACTACCGCACTGAATGATAGGTATGTTGAAACGGCTACGTAAATAGTGTTTTCCGTCCAGTTCAGTGTAGCTGGCACGACCGAACGGAAGCACTAACATGTCATCTAGGTCACCAATACGTTATAGGCTGACATCACGAATGTATGTAGGTGTTGTAGCCAATCGTGTCAGTTTCTATAAAGAAAATGTGAGTAATTACTTAATTATTTACTTATTTAATTAATATTTAATAAGTTTATTATATAAATAGTTTTAAATCGATAGATAGGACATAGTATAACATGGCGCAATACAGACAATGGCACCAATGAAAGGGCCGCATGCGGCTACTTCGCATCAGACGCAGCGCCACACGCGTGTCGAGAGAGAGGTCATTTGACGGAACGAAACGGAACGCACGAATGAACAAGTGCAGAGCTGTAGCGTTTTCTAAAGACGATATCCATAGCTGAAAAAATGAATCAGATGAAAAAATTGATTTCTTTCGATTTTTTTCATCTGACGCAAAAGTGAATGATTAAAACGAAATATTATTGCACTGATAAATAACTAAACCACAGAACACTATTGTTGTAGATTTTTAAATTTTATTACCATTAATAAAAAAAAAATTAAAAACAACACCGACTTACGACCTTTTCCTATGCAAAGCAGCCAGCTATGGGTATCGTCTTAACATGAGGCAGCTTTTGATGCGATTCTTGATGACTACTGTACATGAAGTCACACACACCGTTATGTCTAATCGGTGACGAACTCTTGAGCACTTTGGCCTATCTATCGATGTAAATCTTTGACTAAGCCCAATTATGATTTTTTTTTACATTAATACTCGTACTTAAGTACGTACGTATAAGTACGTATTCAAACGTTTGCAGTTAACTTGACTTGTAATTGAACATGCCGATGTACACAGTACTATAGCACAAACAATGTCTATGGATCCGCGCCGTACAGCGTCCGTGACGCTTGTTTGAAATAGATAATTAATTCGGGAACACATAACAATTTGTGGACTCCGATCGGTTCAGTATGTGTTTGCGAGCTGTTTCGGTAAACCGGTAACATTTGTAGAGCTATGCATTCAAATGGATGTTACTACATACTCGTACGTACATTATGCACATTATACCGCGTGGGGCCGGTACTTAAAAAGAATATCCCCACTGCATCTCTCCCCATGCATGTCGTAAAAGGCGACTAAGGGATAAGAACAAGATGCGGTGCTAAAGGGCGATAGGCTCGCCACCTCTCACCTTGGCACGGTACTTCCACCTATTCATGCAGCAGAAAGAAAAGAAAAGAAAGAAAGAAAAATATTATTTATTGTCATTATACATAGGTATACACAAAGAAAAGAAAACATTACAAAAATAACTTATACACGTAAAACCTAAACCCAGCAGGTGGGACTTCGTGCCTTACTTGCTGCTTGATCGATTGAATCTTGTTCGAATACTTTGCGAAACGTGGTGGTCGCTGTTGTGCTGTAATTTACAATAGTTCTTGCAGCACAACACCAATTACTCTGCTTACCCTGATTGTCGGGATTCAGCGTGTGTGATATGTATGTATGTATGTAATCAGGCTGTATTCCTACAATCGAGTAAGCACATCATCATCAATTTGTACCGTGTGGGGCCGATACTTTAAAAGAATAGCCCCACTGCATCGCTCCCCGTGTATGTCGTAAAAGGCGACTAAGGGATATGACTCCCTTCTTATATTACCAGGTGGTAGGGTTACCACTGCACTGAATGAAAGGTCGGTCGAAACGGCTATGTAAATAGTTTGTGTTTTCCGTCCAGTTCAGTGTAGCCGGCGACGACCGAAGGGAAGCACTGACGTGGCACCAAGTTCACCCGGTGTTATGGTCTGACATCACGGATGTTGTAGAACCGTGTCAGTTTCAATAAAAAATAAATTTAAAAAATCTGTGCTGTGCTGCAAGAACTGGCGTGAATTACCGCACAACACGGACCACCTGCAGCAGATCTTTCCTCCACAGAACTCGTAAACTCTGTTTTTACCGCAGTTTTGACATTGGAAATGCCTTTTCGTTCGCTCCAGTGTAGGCTCCGATTTCACGAAAAAGTGCGATCCCCTTATATCTCGGAGAGTTGTGAAGATATGATATTCAAAAAATGCTCATAAGACGCGTATTCATAAGAGCTGTAAGGTGCGCTGTAAGGTGCAAAAAGAATTATTCGAGAAAGTCAAAAACGAAAAAAGTTATGACCGAAATAGTGAAAAAAAATTTTTTTATTTTGGCGCTCTATATTTTGGAAACGAAGAATGATATCAAAAATTCGAGAAAAACTCCTCTGGACAATTTAGTCAGCTACAATTTTAGCCTAAAACAAAGACGATCGGGATAAGGGTTTGTCCTGTAGCCTAACCTTTTTGGAAAAAGTCAAAAAGTCAGAACGAGATTTTTTTCGAATTCCGTAGATTTATTTCTAATGTGCTCGATAGTCGTGTAAGGCACGAAATCTGTAAACTTGTTTTTATGGCAACTGCGGTAAATTACATCACAACACCCACCAGCGCGTCTAGCAAAGTATTCGGACAAGATAACTATCAAGCAGCAAGTAAGGCATAAAGACCCATCTGCTGCATGACTCGATGGAAGGATCGTGCCAAGGTGAGCGGTGGCTAATCTGTCGCCCTTTAGAACAGCAACTTGTTCTTATCTCTTAGTCTCCTTTTACGACATGTAGCGGCCCCCTTTGCGAACAACTTTGTAAAATATATAAAACGGAGCAGAGATTCAAAAAGATAAAAGAAGCGTAAACTTGTCGTTGTCGACGAGGTTAAATCGAATGCAACAATGTTCCTAGTGCTGCAGAAAAACCGGCCAAGTGCGAGTCGGACTTGCGGAAAGAGGTTTCCGCCCACAAAAAAAAATCGTTAAAAAACACGTTTCTTTTATGGGGTTTCTTAATTTTTCACTTTATCCGCCAAAATAACACATAAGTATTCTGTGAAAATTTCAAACGTTCTTGCATAGACAACATGAATTACTATTGAAACTTGATTGTCGGGACAAAGCGTGTGGTATGTATGTTAGTATGTTGCCGCGTCAGTGCTTCCCTTCATTTCATGTCGGTTACACTGAAGTGGACGGAAAACACGAACTATTTTTTACATAGCCGTTTCGACCGACCTTTTCACAAATCACACATGATGGGTTAAAGTGCGATCATATTTAATATCATGTGCTGATAAATGCAAATGACAAATTTTGTCATATGCATTTATCAGCAAGTAGTGAGTGCACTAGGTAGGTGCCTAACTACATACTATCTGTCAGTAGTGCTTGAAACACTTGTGTTACGCTGACATTGGCACTTTACAGGAAGGGATCAGCCATCGTTAGGTTATCTTTTAACGCATACTTATTTCATGTCGATAGCAGATAAATATTAGTTATCGATTATTTTCTAGAGAATACTATCTCTGTCTCTATTTTTACATCTTATAAAAGGGAACGTCTGTCTGTATGTATGCCTGTTTGGGGTAAACTCCGGAACCACTAAATATATTTTGATGCGGTTCATTTCATTCGGATCAATGTAAAGAGTAGTTCTTGAGGCTCACTATAGCTAGGCTGTATACCGTCACGCCAAATAGTTATAGGGCTGAATAATATCAAAGAAGGTATAGTATGAACGGAATTTCTGTGTCGAATTGTAGTACCGGATGGAGAGGGCTGACAAGGACGGACAGGTGGGAGCATCGAGGGAGAGAGAGAGAGGGTGAGAGAAAGAGAGAGAGAGAATATAAGAGAGCTATCGTTTATTATCATATTTGCTTTTAAATCGGATTTGCTATTAAACCGAGTCTACCGCGAGCGAAGCCGCTGGCAAAAGCTAGTCTTATGTAAATAGATAGAGAGATACAAAATAGTTACTTTGTTACTACAAGAAACATTTAGCATTTAGCATTTAGAAACATTTATACAAGCACATGAGAACATTTACACGAGGTGCAAAGGCGAACTTATCTATCACATATGGTTGAGGCTGGCCGTGGTTCGGATTCCACAAACACGAACGGCCTCTCGCAAACGAAACAAGGCTTTCACAGTATTTCTGTGTTTTCTATATTTTCTCCGGGGCGCCCCCCAGAGAAAAATTTTCTCCGAGGGCTTTTCAAGCATATGAGAGTGCGCGGAAAATGACGTATGAAAATGATTTTGCCCTTGGATTATTAGAATTTCTACTTTGTGGACACCATATTAGCTAATTAGCACTATGAGTATTAGTGATTAATCGACTCTTAAACATCCAAAGGCTGACTGTAAGAAATCTCTGTTAGGGATAAGTCGGCCTTTGCACCGCATGTAAATGTGCTTGCGTTACTCTTGAATATTTCTTGGAGCAATAAACATCTTCTATTCTATTCTGTTTCATAGAATATTAAGAGGAACTAGATAACCAATTAACATCGCTCAGCTAATCTGAATGAGCTAGTTTGGAGGTGCCATGTCCATAATTGTCAACATTGACCTCAAATGCTTCGTACGACTTTGCTATGAATGTTCTTATGTCATTTTATTAAATAACTAGCTTTTGCCCTCGGCTTCGCTCGCGCGAAATTCGTATTTAAAAAGAAGAAAGTAAGTACCCGCTACCGTACCTTTATTTCGGCGCGCGGATCAATCCGGTTTGTATGAGAGCCACATCTTAGCGTAACAGGAACTGAATTTTATTTAGCCTATCCTGTGTCCCGAATAGTTAAATATGCTTGCACTAAGTTTCATAGAATACAGACATACATCAGAAAAGATTTCTAAAAATCGTCAATTTAGTTTTAGTATCATACATAAAGTCTACAAACGCAATATCTCATAAAACAAAGTAGCTTACTCCATGATCATCCCTTACATATTTATTATTAGTATTGATTGATTGATATCTGTATGGTTCAAGAAGTGGAGTAAACGCGGATCCCACACGGGTGGCGGCGGTGAGAAATTTGAGTGTGGGAAGACCACCCTCCAGGTGGGACGACGACATCAAGTACGACGGAGGTAATCAGTGTTTCCGGGTACCGTTGAAGGCCGGGACTGGAGAAAGATTACGTAAAACTGTAGGTCGCCCTTCCCTTGTTACCTTACTAGGTGGTGGGTAGGGTTTATCCCGCCCGGGCATGGTACCACCGCACTGAATGAAACGGCCGGCGGTCGAAACAGCTATGTAAATAGTTTGTGTTTTCCGTCCAGTTCAGTGTAGCCGACATGAAATGAAGGAAAGCACTGACATGGCACCTAGTTCACCAGGTTTTATGGGCTGACATCACGGATGTTGTAGGTGGTTTAGGCAACCGCGCCGGCTTCCATAAAAAAAATTGAAAAGGCGCATGTCCGGCAGTTAACCTCCTTTTTTGAAGTCGGTTAAAAATGGGAAGTCTATGGACATATGTCACGTGTTTCTAGTCTACTGCTTACCCCCTGCATGAAAGTGTGATTATATTTATTATTTCTAAGATAGGTATACGTATACTTATCAACGAAAACGTAATTGTAATAGTCGGTTAAAAAAAGGCAGGTTCACAACCAATGAAATTCCGAAATTCACATACACATTCTGTTGAAGGAAAACACCATGTTTCAACCTGTAGGTATGTACACTAACAAATTTGTGGTTGTGTACTTAACGGGAAGAAATGCCATTCTGCAATAATACAACCACGTAAGCGGTTCAACGTAAACGGCCAATGGAAACAGCGCAAGGTAACAAACAATGCTAATGCTGTTGTTTTATACAAAGTTGACTTGAAGAAATTCTATTCAGCAATAAATCTGCCTTCTACCCCACAGAAATATATATGTGTGTAATTTGGTGAGACATTTAGGTACCCAATCGTAATTGGCTTAACTCGAGCGAAATTCCTTCTACAATAATAGCCCAGGCGACATCTGTTCCTATCATATTATAATATCTATTACGTTTATAGGCCACAATTTCCCTTCTATCTTATATCTATTCAGTACGAATCTAACTTAACTTGGCGCCTGTTTGTGCATGAATTGCACAAAGAATTCAAAAGAAGCGAGGGGCTTCGACTCGCCGAACAGGTGAATGTCATATGATACATTAAATATCAAATTTATAATTTTTTTAATTTTTATTCGTTTATTATTATTATTTTTTTTTTTTTGACATTGTACTACCATGTGGTATGAATATATTTTATAATTGACATGACTTGATACGATATGTGTCAACAATTTCTGACAAAGGCTCTATACACCTGATTTTATTTATACTTTTACTTTTGATTTTATGTGGTCAGAATTATCAAGCTTAAATTATAGTTATTCTAGCTCTCAAACTGTATCTCAACACTGTAAGCGGTGTCTATTGTGTAGTTAGTCACAATGTATTGTAATCGAAGACGTTAAAAAAATTACCCTGCGAAGTTTCTTGCCGGCTCTTCTTTGTGGGTGTAATCGAACCGGATTGTAAAAACTAAACAGGACAAATTCAAGCGTAGTGTACTACCATACGAATGATGAATAAAGAATAAACAATAAAGAATTGAAGCGTGGTATCTACTCGGATTCGGCGCTGCTCGGCGCTAACCTCTCTACCCGGATTCGACTCTGCTCTAAGCTGACCTCCTACTCGGATTTGACGCTGTTCGGGCTGACCTCTCTACTCGGATTCGACGCTGCTCGAGGCTAACCTCTCTACTCGGATTCGACGCTGCTCGGAGCTGACCTCTCTACTCCAATGCAACGCTGCTCGGCGCTGACCTCTCTACTCGGATTCGACGCAGTTCGGCGCTGACCCCTCTACTCGGATTCGACGATGCTCGGCGGTGACACCTCTACTCGGATTCGACGCTGCTCGGAGCTGACCTCTCTACTCGGATTCGAGGCTGCTCAGCGCTGACCTCTCGACTCGGATTAGACGCTGCTCGACGTTGACGACTCTACTCGGATTCGACGCTGCTCCACGCTAACCGATTAGTGCGCTCCATTGTAATAATATTTATTTTGTGTAATCCGGCTGAGTCAGAGGGGCCAGGACACATGCTCGGAACAGCCAATATCACCTCAGAAAAAGTAGGCGCCATTCCGGAGACTTACCTATGGATTGCTGGCTATATTGGACTAGAGGAGAACACTAGGCTGCTATGCGGCCATCTTACATCAAGTACGGTTTTTTTTTCAAATATGCAATAGTAATTATTTCTTAAACCATCACTATAGGGACTGAGCAGTACTGTCAAAAGTGCATTTGATCATCTAACATAACTTGAGCAGGGACTGAGCAGTACGGTCAGAAGTGATCAATGATCAAAGCCGGAGAGCAATTTTAGTAAGATTTCTTTAAAATCCAATTTTAACGCGATCGCAACAGCGCTGCCGCTATTGTACTGTACCCGGTTGTTGTTTCGAAGCTCATTGTTTTACTCCCAGGATAGAGGCTCGGACACGTCCGCGATGCAGAACTAGAATAAACAGAGATCCATTGTTACCAACTCCACTATTTATCTCTGGCTGTGTTTAAACTTTACATTCACTGTGTAAAACATACGTTCTGTGTTCAGGCACCATTTAGTCGGAGCCCGCATGAAAATTAAAATGTGAAATGTTTTTTTAACAAATATATAGGTGTATACCTATGTTGAAATGTTATGCATTCTTTTATTTCATTTCTTTGTTATTTATTATACATGTAAAAACAACATTTATACTTTCAAACATGACATTATGTATACTTCAATGACTGTCATATAAATTTGTATTTAAATTTTTTTTTAATTACCAAATTTTTCCTCGTGACGTTTAAATACGAGTACCTATATGTACCTATATACAATTTTGTAATTATATATTTATAATTATTGTACATACAAATTTCAATCAATTGAAAATGAACGACCGAGAATTAAAACGCTTTTTAAAGCAAATCGTAAAGGAATTCAGTTGGTAATTTAATTTAACTCAATGAATTTAACAAAGACTTTGATTCAGCTTTATAACCAAATACTCTGCTTTGCACTAAAAAGCAATAGAAACCATTTCAGTATCGTCAAAGAGAATAATTAAAACAGTGGCTAAGTAATATGAACATAATATGGAACAAGCCTATTGATAACATCGCATTTATATGGCGGGCATTTATGAATCGTCTTTTACCCGAGTTCGGCTTAATTGACAATGATAAAACGTTATGAGTGTTTAAGAGGCGTCGAGGTGTGTGAGAACCGTAGCACGTGGGCATCTGTGCTTACCCCATGGAAAATTGAATGTAAATCATCATCATTCAGCGTGTAAATGTGCACTGCTGGACATTACGCATTTCCAATTTACCACCAGTCCTCCCGGCCTTCGGCGGTACGGAACCACTGCTTTCAGCCGACGTACTTGATGTCGTCGTCCCACCTGGCGGGTGCTCTTTCCACACATTTAGATGTAAATCATCAATCAAGAAAATTAAATATTTTACTTTATTTTTTTTTATGGATACGCGAGACACTTGGTGCCGCGCCGTCAGCGTGGATTGTTGATTGATATGAGCCGACGACGACGCCCAAAAGCATTCGGTTTCGAACGGGGGCTGCGAATGGAGAAAGTGCATTTCAGAGTTTCGCAGCGCGGAAGATAAAAGAAATACTGGAGCGCTTAGTCCAGACTTTAGGTAGCTCTACAATAATGAGATGCATTCCCTGTCTGCTACGCGTAGACCTATGGTAAAATGGTGAAGTCGGAATCGTTTCGAACAGCTCCTCAGAGCATTTGCCGTTGAAAAGTCGATAGAACACATTTAGTGAACCTATGTCTCTATTTACTATGTTTATAAATCTAAGTAACATTACAGGCGGCATAAGGTAATATGCGTTCCCTCGTTTACATAGTATATTTTATGCGTATGCCATACTTAAGTATATGGCTTTATATTTACTCAAACAATTGGTAAATAAGCCAACCTCTGTTTCTGTTGAGTTAATTCATTTATTATATTTATAGCTTTTTCACAGACGGGCACACACTGCAGTCTTGGTCCTCGAGAGATGGTCCTTGGTCCTTGTAGGTCGCATTACATCGGGTGGTGCGTGGTCAGTGGGTGTGGTGCGTAAAACTTAAAACTCTGTAGCAAATCTGGATTAAATCATGCATTGTAGTTTATGGTTAGGGAATGTAACCATACCGCATAACCGATTTTAGGCCACTTTTGAACCCCTCCCCCCCCCCTCCCCCCTCCCACGTGGTATTTCAAAACTTGTTGTTTTTCAATGTATTTACGCATAATATTACCTAAGCCTACAACGAATGTGCATTTTAATATCATTTCAATGTTTGAGTGTGACCAGGCGAATACTTCTTCTTGTAATTGAACAGTGCCCGTCGAGTTCTTGGGGAAAATTAGCGAGAATGAAACAAAACGAATATTGAAATAATATTTTGAATGAAGTGTTCATTAGTAATAGGTAGCCCGTTGCAATTTTCACAGAATATGTGTTATTATGGCCGATATAACAACAAATAATAAAAATAAGAAAAAGTAAAAACTTCACGGGGGTCCGTTGTACAAGAAACTAAAAAGTGTATGCGCGCCATTTACCGAAAACAGTATGAAGCATTTTAACTAATCATGAATTTTAACTAATATGAAGCATTTCATGAAACACGCCATAGATGGCTTGAGTGGCGCTGACCATGACATGGCAATACGGAACCCTCGGTGCGCGAGTTCGACTCGCACTTGGCCGGTTATTTTTTTTTTCTTTTTCCAACATCAGTTTGTACCTAATTCAACTCATGCGGCGTCCATAATGAATGCGTTCTTTAAAATTTACTTCTTACGAAGGAATGAAATAGCATTTTTATTGAGTCAGCATTGTGAAAGTCTCTACGCAATAATACCTACACCAGACTATAATAAGACCAATAAACTTACCTACTGTCGTCAGCAAAAATATTTCGGGTGACTCCGAGCGATATGAATTATTTACTCAAGAGTTAAGCGCAATAATACAACTATTGTTGGACTCAATAAACATTTCATTTCTCTACGAGATGGACAACATTCTCATTGAAGCTAGAGAAATTTTCTATCATTCGGTAACTAATCCTTACCTATAATAAAATCCAACGTCTGCTTTCTGTCTGTCTGAGTGTCTGTCTGTCCGCTTATAACTCGAGAACCACTAAACCGATTTTAATAAAACAAAATTCTACGGATAGCTTGATTCTTCCCATCAACTATAGGCTACTTACTATCACGCTAAATGGCTTATGAGGTTAGCAGTGAAGTGAAATATGAGAGCGTGCGGAGCCGCGGGCACAGCTTGTATCCAATAAAATGATAGTGCTTTAAATGAACATACATTAATAACAAGCTGTGCCCGCGGCTCCGCCCGCTCTCATATTTCACTTCACTGCTAACCTCATAAGCTATTTAGCGTGATAGTAAGTAGCCTATAGTTGATGGGAAGAATCAAGCTATCCGTAGAATTTTGTTTTATTAAAATCGGTTCAGTGGTTCTCGAGTTATAAGCGGACAGACAGACACTCAGACAGACAGAAAGCAGACGTTGGATTTTATTATAGGTAAGGATGTAGAGTGTAGAGGAAGAAAACAAATGAGGAGTAGGAAAGTAGGTACTATGTAGATAACAGATTAAAAAACAATTGTAAAACATCAACCATTGAAATAATATTAAACCAGTTCAGTGTAGCCAGCACGATCAATGGGGGGAAGCACTGACATGGCACCTAGTTCACCCGGTGTTATGGGCTGACATCACGGACGTTGTAGGTGATGTAGCTAACCGTGTCAGGTTCCATAAAAAAAAACATAAATTGTACGTACAAACAGTGTAATACATATAGGTATATATATGCTTTAAAAACATACATAGGTACAAATATCATCATCATCAATCTCATACTCATAATAAATCTGTAAGGGATGGTAATGAAGTAAGTTACTTTGTTTTATACTGCCTCTATGTATGATATTAAAACTAAATTGAGGATTTTTAGAAATCTTTTCTGTATGCATGTGTGTATGTTCCTCCATAACTCTTAAACCGATCATCCGAATTCGATGAAACTTAGTATGAGTACATTTTACTATACGGGACACAGGATAGGCTAAATAAAATTGTGTTTTGGTTACGCGAAGATGTGGCTCTCATACAAACCGAATTGTTGCGCGCGCCGAAATAAAGGTACGGTAGCGGGCTTACGTACTTTCTTCTTTTTGAATACGAATTTCACGCGAGCGAAGCCGCGAGCAAAGGCTAGTATGTTATATAAATAAGATATACCTACAGCGAAAGGTAACATTAGGCTTTAAAACATTTATCCCTATTAATAAGTAATTAAAAGTAAAATACATAATATAAACAATATCAAGTTTATTTACTAGACATAATTTAAGGTTTATTAATAAAAAAACTAGAGCTCATTTATTTTTAAAACTATACAATACATTTAGGTAAATAATTCATATCTCGATATACTTTGATATATTCCTAAACCTTAAAATTAAATGTTTTGCATTTTGTTTGATTTTATGCACAATGATCAGTTTAGGGCACACAACAGTTCTCTAAAAATGATACTGTTATGTCGGTGCATACCTACAATTGTATTGTATTGTATTGTTTATTGATCATTCATATGGCAGTTAGACTTCACTCGTAGGTACTTGTCACAAAATTGTTCTATCCGATTCGATTAAATCCACGAAGAAGAACCGGCAAGAAACTTCGCAGGTATTATTTTTTTCATAAATATTACAATATTGATACTTCCGGGTTGTTCATAAAACTTTCAGATCAAACTTACCTATAACACGGCTCTTGTAACTGGTACACTTGTATCTCTGATTTAGCAAATACAGTGATTGAGTTTAGGTTCCAAAGCACTGCAGATTTAGATTTGTACTATGCACACTTCACCACAATCAAGTTCCACAAATTAATCTCTTCCAGAGCGACTTGCCAATCGCGAAACCGCGAGTGTATCTTAAGTTCGCTAGTATGTCGATTTATTGTGAGCATCGATAACCTCTTGCACTCGCGATCATAATGTTTACAGACATTTTTAAACAGAGCGGGAAAGTTTGGAGGCGTCGCGGCGCCGACGCCGTGCTGCCGTCGTGAGCGTCGCTTCTAGACTGTCGTCGCGACGCCCGCGTCGCGAGCCGACGGCGGCGTCGTCGTTGGCATTTCGCACGTACGAGCCTCTACGCAAGTGTGAAATGCAGACCAGGGAATAATATATTATCTATAGAGCGCGCATCCACTTAATATATATACGATTTTACAAAGGTAAAGACGAACATAAAAGTAAGTACCTAGGTATATTATGTTTATTTATTTTATCTTCGAGTATATTCTTTGGGGGTGCATTTGTAGAGGGGTCCAAGAGGGGGGTGGGGGACGGGGGGGGGGGGGGGGGGGTTACCTACCGATCCCCCCCACTCCCCTTGCCGGAGGGGAAAGGGGGGGGGGGAGTTATGATATGAGTGTTAAAATTAATTTTTCATACAAAATATTTTTTTAAGGCACAAAAACATTGGTTTTGAATATAAATGTATGTCAAAACAAGGGAAGTGGTATGGGTGAATGCTTTGTTGGTTTAAAAAAAATTACCAGGGTTAATTTATAGAAGATAACTAACTAACCTAACCTAACCTAATGTTGAGGCGGCGCATATCGTTTTTGCATAAATTTCTATTACAAATAAATGTCTTGGTGCATTTAAAAAAAAATCGAAAATTAATTTTGTATGGAAAAATTTTTTAAAAATTTTTTTTTTCCGAAACTACGCATTTCCGGCAAAAAAATATTTCCCTAAATTCATCTCGTAACTCGGTCTACACGATGAGCTTAGTGGCAATTTGCAACCACTGGACCCCTCTACTAAATGCACATCCTATTCTTTCTGTATTTCTTGAAGACATGATTTTTGGGTTACTGTATCCCGTACGGAAGCCCATTACTAACCCCGCAATGTCTATCTGTCTGTCTTCCGTTCGTCCTTTCGTCCATCCGATGGCTGTATATTTGGAGCCGTAATAGCTAGCCGGTAGAAAATTTCACAGAATATGGCGGATATAACAACAAATAATAAAAAAATTAAAACGTAAAAAATTAAGGGGGTTCCCATACAAGAAACGTGTTTTTTTCGTGTGTCGTGGTGCTTGGTGCGCGAGCCGGACTCGCACTTGGCGGTTTTTTTTATTGTATGGAACCTGATATGGTTGGACACATAGCCTATTTATTATACCGGGAAAACTTAAAACTATAAGTCCTTTCCCTTTACCATAATGTGATAGGGATTAACGCGTCCGTATTTGTACCACCTCACTGAATGAAAGGCGATCTAAACGGCTATGTAAATAGTTCGTGTTTTCTGTCAAATTCAGTGTAGCCGACATGATCAAAGGGTAGCACTGACATGGCAGTTAGTTCACCAGGTTGTTATGAGCTGTCGAGTGTAGCAGGTGTGGTAGTCGACCATTTCAAGTACTCAAAAAGTGGGTTAGATAGATAGATAGAAATACTTTATTGCTCCAAAAACATTTTAAAGAAACAAACGATAAATAGGTATTTTACATGAGGGGCAATCCGGACTTATCACTTACAGGGATTTCTTCCAGTCAACCTTTGGATGTTTGAGAGTCGTATGTTGTGAAATTTAAGTAGGTAAGTAACAAAAGACTTGAGTGTGGGAATGTAAAATATAATATAAGGAATATAACTATAATATATTATAATAAACTATACAATATATGTATAAGTACGTACTAGTTAATTAAAAGTATACGTGAATACATATGAATTACTTACATAATTCTCCATTCAGACTTAAAAATTTTAACTATTGAACTTAGTTGAGACTGACACAGATTCTTAGGGTTCCGTAGTCAACAAGGAACCTTTATAGTTTCGCCATGTCCGTCCGTCTGTCTGCCCGTCTGTCTGTCCGCGGCTTAGCTCAGAGACCCTTAGTACTAGAAAGTTGTAAGTTGGTATGGGTATACATATTAATAACGCCGACAAAGTGGGACAATAAAAATTTTGAAATATTTTTTTTAGGGTACACTCCCCTACACGTAAAGTGGGGATACATATTTTTTCCACGTCCACCCCATCGTGTGGGATGTCGTTGCATAGGTCTTTGGAAAATATTGCGGGTTTGTTAAAAGCATTTTTCGATTTAGGGATCCGTTTGCGAATTATTAAGCTTTTAAGTGCTAATTTTTGTTAGAGTCAAGTGTCCCCACCCCCTGCCAGCTAAACTGTTGTTATTAGATATGTGTAAAAATTCACAGCAGTAGTATATATTATATCGAAATTAAAAGGAAAACATCACAGCTAAGTAGGCTGTACAGGTTGACGAGTAATAGTCATAGTAGACCAACTTATAAAATGTACGGACATTGTGTACGGACGACAGCTGTCATTTTCCTGTTGAAGAACTTTTTCAAATTAACATTCATTTATTTCCCCTACAAAATTATACAAATAATCAAATAATTTATTTCCCCTACACTGCGCGTGGCCCGACACGCACTTGGCCGGTTTTTAGGGTTCCGTAGTCAACAAGGAACCCTTATAGTTTTTTTTTATGTAATCCGGTATCCTAGAACGATAAAAAAGGTAAACCTTTTTTATCGTTCTAGCCGGTATGAGTGGCTGAGTCATAGGGGCAAGAGCACAGCAAATATCGCCACAGCCAATATCGCCTCCGAGAAAGTATCATACTGTGTTCTATCGTCTATTTCACGGGGAGTGTTCGGAGGAGCTGTTTAATGCGATTCCGTCGTCCCCATTCCACCTCCGCACTACGCATACTGGGCAGGGGATGCACCCCTATACAATCGACCTACCGAGGATGCGCACCAACCGGTTCTGTAGGTCTTTCATTCACAGAACCGGGAAAATGTGGAACGCACTCCCTGCTCATATATTTCCTCCCAAGTACAGCCTGGGGTTTTTCAAAAGGGGCGTGAAAAGGCTCCTGTCAGGCCGGCATGGCATTCGCAAACCCCGTGCATCACAGAATGTCCATGGGCATCGTAAGTCACCTCCTCGTAAGTGAAACGGTGCCACATGTCGCACTTTCTATAAAAAAAAAATTTAAAAAAATCATACATTTGTAATCTCGTCTTTGTGAATTTTTCTTTGGCATCCTCGTAGGTTGATGTCGGTTCTAGGTACAGTTTACACTGCCCACCTCCTCGTTGTAAAATCATTAGCGTTGTGAATGCGTGGATGATGAGGTGCAAATTTTTACGATTTCGAATAATAAATTCGGCGACGTCTTGCCTGCCGCCATCATGAAAAGGCGTTCCATTGTGAATACTCACTCATGTTAAATATTAGCACCTTCGTAAGTATTTAATTTCAGCACACAAGATGTGTCACAGGATGGTAGGTCACGAAAAGAGGTATCTCATGTAGACATACATAGAAAAATAATATGTATTTACTAATTATTGATCTATTATTATAATAACTTGCTTTTGCCAGCGGCTTCGCTCGCGTGAAAAGTGTATTTAAAAAAGCTTACACTAGGCAGATCGCTTTTTGTGCGGACATCTGCCGAACGTGGAATCAAATGTCAAAACACGACCCCTCGACCCCTCGAACACGTTTCGTTATTATTTCGCGTATTATATCATTTCGAAACTTGAAACTTTGATGACTCATCATCACATCTTGTTGTGCTGCAAGAGCTTTGGCAAATCATAGCACAACACCGACCACCACGTTTAGCAAAGCAATTATTAAGCAGCAAGTAAGGCACGAAGTCCCACCTGCTGTATGACTCGGTGGACGGACCGGGCCAAGGTGATAGGTGGCTATCCTGTCGATCTTTAGCACGGCATCTTGCCGTTATCCCTTGGTCGCCGTTTAAGACATGCACGGAGAGAGATGCAGTGTGGCTATTCTTTTCAAATACCGGCCCCACACGGTACTTTTCACACGGAAAGTGATTTTTCTCAGTCAGCCTTTGGGTGGTGTATTGATAGTGTATGTCTAAAAATACGATCATACGACATAATTTTCACATAGATTCAGATTCAGATATTTATTTCGCCATAAAGAACACACATCGTTAACAATATTTCATTGAGACAATGCATATTCAGTATGGTTCGTCATCATTTTTTTGTCATGTCCCGTTCAGCAGTAACCAGGAAGAACCTGGTAAGAAACCTTATAGAGTATTTATTTTAATATAACTTACATACTAAGGTTTAATTACTTATGTTAAATGTGCGACCGATGTGACAACGAGCGGCGGGTGGCCGAATGGTTTGGGCATCGGTTTCTCATGCGGGAGGTCCGAGGTTCGAATCCGGTCGGCGTGTACCAATGAGTTTTTTCTGACCAAAAAATTTACGTGCATACCTACACCCGCTGCTTCACCGTTCGGAACCGGTGTAAAACTGTATAGGTCCCTTCCCCTTGCCCCTTACTAGGTGGTAGGCTCAAATTGTAGCCAACTGGGTTGGTACCACCGTACTGGATGTAAGATGGCCGCAAGCAACCTCGGTTGTGTTCTCCTCTAGTCCAGTATAGCCAGCAATCCAGGGAAGTCTCCGGTATGGCACCTACCTTTTCGGAGGCGATATTGGCTGGTTAGAGCATGTGCTTTGGACTCGTGTTTGGCCCCTACGACTCAGCCACCCATACGGGATTACATAAAAAAAAAAAACATACTACGTCTAAGTAAAAAAGAAAATAAAAGATAGTAAAATACAAAGAACATAGGGCTCAGTCAAGTCATTAATAAAAGTTAATACAAATATTAAGAGTTCATACGTATAAACAAATTTGGATCATCATCAGTCAGCAGAATTTTTATTTACAATAATAAGAAACAAATTCATTAACTTGTAAAATGGATTGCCTAAGATAATTTTTTTCAGCTGACTCTGGAACCCATTGGCACTATTTATAGTTTTAATTTTGCATATAACATTTTTGTATAACAACAACATAATGTTGAGCTTCTGAACTGCCAAAGCAGATATGAAAAGTGAACATACCGTGCAATCCCGTTTCCAAGTTACGTTGACTTTACATTACCTAATTTAGTAAATTCAAAGTTAAGAATTAACGGGCGTAGTTTGGTACGCCGGAGTGCCGTCGTCAGTTGAGTGGAGATGAAGTTACAATGAAGGTGCAAAACTTCCTCCGCACACCAAGCATTACGTGTTACATTAGTACCAGCTACAACGTACATAGTCAAAGTTGCCTGCGGCCGGTCTGTGTTTAAAATAGAAGCGGGTGTAACAGGTCCCTTCCCTTGCCCCTTACTAGGTGGTAGGCTCAAATTATTGTTGTACCCGACTGAGTTCTCTGCTCTCTATACTTTTTTATGGATACTAACACGGTTGGCTACATCACCTACAACATCCGCGATGTCTGCCCATAACACCGGGTGAAGTAGGTTCCATGTCAGTGCTTCCCTTCATTTCATGTCGGCTATAGTGACTCTTAAAGCTGTAATCAAAATGTATTGGTGCGATTCAATAACGCTTTATTATCGTGATTTGGCCCAACAGACCTTTTTAACGGCGCAGCGAGCGGGTTATTTCAGTTCAGATACATTCAAATCACAGTAAGCATCAAAGGTTCGATTCCATATTATGTAACGTTTTAGTACTCTTTGGAAGAAAAAAATAATGAAATAAAAGGAACACCTAATATGGCCTCACTCCCGTTGTCCGTTAATCCGTTCGTCTGTATGTCACAAACTTCCGAAGCCTAACGGCAGAAGCCAGAATAGAGACTGCATGGATGTTGTAGGTTATGTAGCCCACCGTGTCAGTTTCCATAAAAGAAATAGTTAAAGCTTGTTTGTTATGGCCCAAAGCTGTGGTTTAAGTATGGATATATATTTTGGAAAATAATCCCTTATTCTCTAATCCCCTTTTAAACAGGTTATGAAAAAATTGTTCAAAGAAAAAAAACTTTAAACTGCGAACAGTTATTGGCCCATGCCTCTTAATATTATTCCTAAAGTAAAAATCAGATAAGTATCAAATACAAGTGTGTCATACCATCAACATAGATAAAAAATGTATATTATTATCAGCATTGTGAGGTTTATTATTTCGAAGAAATTTCAGATTGACTCTTACTGTACCTACGGAAGACACATTGTACAATGTGCAGTGCAAGTCCCGGTTCGAACTTGGCCGCTTTTTATATAGCCCGACATCGTATTGGCCACAACCGTTATGTCAGGACATCACACCTTGCTGCTGTCGGACTCGATCCTGTCATGGGGGTTTCCCTTGGCTAATATTTTAATCGAATTTATTTTTATTCATTCCATAAGCAAATATTTTAAAATAACCTGTTCCGTTTCTTTCCCTGTCAGCTGTGTTCTGTGTTCACAAATTCAACGAAGAAAATGTTTATTACAATTTACAATCAAATATATAAAAAAACAAATGCGAATAATTTTTATTTTTTATTTTTACCATAGCTGGGTAAAATCATAGTCCATACCCGCCCGGGTTCATACCACCGCACTGAGTGAAAAGTCGGTCGAAACGGCTGTGTAAATAGTTCGTGTTTTCCGTCCAGTTCAATGTAGCCGACATATGAAGGTAAGCACTGACATGCCACTCAGTTCACCAGGTGTTATGGGCTGACATCACGGATGTAGTAGGTGATGTAGCAAACAGTGTCAATTTCCATAAAAAAAATATGGTCATACTTGGAATGTGCTCGCTGGACACGACGACGACGTAAACAAGTCGTATCCATGTTTACACGATGCTTCTCACTCGCCCCAGTTTGTTTACACATAGGGTGTTGTCTTGTCCGACAGACTCACGTGTTGCTTTGATCAGTTATCTGTTGAGTGAGCGCCGCCGCCTCCGCGCCGCGCCGCCCCGCTCTGATACGATTTTAGAAAATTTTGACACACGCGTAGGTGTTCTATTGAGTTCGGTTTGATTTATGTATGACGCATAAATTCGTCAAATTTGTAATGGTTTATTTAATATTTATGTATATCGGATAGGCTAGTTTTTTTTTTTAATTCGGACACAAATTTTCAATTAAAAAATAGAATTAGTATCACGACCTTTTACTTCTAATGCAAAATTCTTTACTCTAGGCGGCGCGGCGGCATTGAATGAAATGAAGGTTGAGAGCGTGTTCTTATGTCTTTAGTGAAATTCTTTGTAAAATAATTTGCAGATTTTAATATTTTTTTTGTCTTTTGTACTGAAAATGAAGTCGGTAAGTGCTTTGAGGTCTGTTAGTGTGCAACAGACTATTATTTTATATACCTAATAAGTTTTAGAATATTACCTAGGTAGGTACCTAGGAAACTGATATCACGTGCTTAAGACATATGGTAGTAGAGTATAACTTCACCTCACCACAGATTACTAAATAGTTACCTCACTGTTATGATGGCATGCAGACATAATTTTGTTATGTTATTTAGACATCTTGATACTTAGGGATAATTGAAAAAGGGCATATTTTCATAAAAATTTCGACAAAAACTAGCCTCTCCGATTCAGTATCTGAAACTGTACTGCCTGCCTTCGGGTGTTCGACAGGTTTTTTATTCACCGTGTATTTTGTGAAGAACGCCTTTGCAGTGACTGTGTATGTTTCTTCATTATGTAATTAATAATTATGCATTTAAATAGTAATAATATTTTTTGATGTAATATTATATCACTAAATAGGAATATATGGTCTCAAACTTCTGACTCTTTAGTCAAGAAAATATAAGAAAGAAATACAAATAACGAAATAATGAAAACCTAACTAACAACAATTATTCTGTCAGCCTCGGTAGCAGTGCTGCGGTCGGTCGACTGTTGTTAAGCAACGCTGAGCGCGGTCAGTACTTGGATGGGTGACCGCTCGACCGTTGGAGGCTGACTGTAGTTCGGATTCCACGTTAAACTGTGGGTCCCTTCCCTTCTTACCTTAACTAGGTGGTAGCGTTTATTCCGCGCGGGTTAATACCACCGCACTGAATGAAACGCCGGTCGAAACGGCTATGTAAATAGTGCGTGTTTTCCGTCCAGTTCAGTGTAGCTGACATGAAATGAAGGGAAGCACTGACATGGCCCAATTTTGCCCAATTTTTGTTTTTTATTTTATGTACATGTCTGTTTGTTTTTCCAAAAAAAAAAAAAAAAAAAAAAAAAAAAAATAATGGCACCTAGTTCAGCCGGTGTTATGGGCTGATATCACGGATGTTGTAGGTGATGTAGCCAACCGTGTCAATTTCCATATAAAAAACCAATCAGAAACGACGCGGATATTGGAGCTCGTCGCTGACGGAATTTCTGCTCCTTGCTCATTGTTTGAAATACAACTTAATTATTTACTTAAGCCAACTGCTTAATGGTTTTGCGAAAGTTCTCCTGCTAACTTGCCCCGCTGTCCACAAGTTAACAAGTTCGCATCATGCTCCAACAATATTTAATTAACTCGCTCGCTCTTCCAACCCATCTCCATGGTCCAGGAGAAAATATGCTAATTAGTCAAGTTATACCTGTCAAAAACTTTCACTGTTCAGAAGGATTATAACTTGAAATCTTTAAGCGAAGGCAGCGCCGCCGGAACGTAGGCGGCTCGTAGCCAGGGGTAAAGATCCCGCTTGGTAATCGAAAGGTAATTTATTTCTCAATCAGAGTTATACACCGTGCCCCAAATAAGGTTCCGAATACTGGAAGGGGTAATAATTTTATTATTTGTTTATTTTAGACAGACAGCCTTGGCTGATACAAATCCGCTTAAAAGTTGTTGGTTTTATCATTAAGTATCTTGAATTTTTTTTATTTGTAATTTTTCTTGTGTTCTCTATTCTTAAGAATTGTCTTATATTTCTTAACTAGTTTATTTTTAAATCGGTTAATTTCATTGATTAATTTGTTGGTCAGGCCGAACTTACTTAGAACAAAAGTTTTTTAGTTTATGGTACCCTTTCCATAATTCGGTAAAAATGAGATGCACATGCTCGGATTCCATGTAAAACTGTAGGTCCCTTATTAACTTAGGGTTAAACGAGTTCGGATCAGACCTCCATTCGGTACCGTACCACCATACTGAATGGAGGTCTGATTGGGGTCCCTTCTAATAGCCCTACTTATTCTACGTCAAAACCGGGGGCCGAAGGCGAAGAATTAGAATTTTGAATAAGTTGTCCGCAAATTTCAAGCAAATTTAATCCAACGAGCAAGTTCAGCTGCCAAGAACAAATTCACGGAGATAATTTAGCTTCCGCGTGAGGGAGCTAGTTATTGGAGAAAAACAGTATTTAGCAATATCAATAACGGATATAGAGTACAAACATTAACACAGGGTATAACCTGGCGGAGATATGTCGCATTACAAAGGCAACCGGAACGAAACGTCGGTCGAAACGGCTATGTAAATAGTTCGTGTTTTCCGTCCAGTTTAGTGTAGCCGACATGAAATGAAGGGAAGCACTGACATGGCACCTAGTTCACCCTGTGTTATGGGCTGACATCACGGATGTTGTAGGTGATGTAGCCAACCGTGTCAGGTTCCATAAAAAAAAAAAAAAAACGAATAGGTTAAAGTTATATATCTTCTTAAGTTATATATAAGCGAACATGCATACATATTACATAACGTTTGCCTGCGGATGAGCAAAATCGATCACCATGTATCGTTTAAATAAAGGGTGAACGTAAGAACGGTGCGCGAGCATGTGGAGCTCTTGGATAATAATTGCGCCTCACCGCTCAGAGATGGCGCTGAGGGTTTTTGCTCACAGCTCAGTTAGCCAATGACATAGCGTGATGCAGTATAGCATAAAACCATCTTGAGAAGTGGCAGAATATAATAGCGGAAACCGTATTTAAATCGATAAAGCGGTTCTCGAGATATAAGGATTCATATATTGACGTACATTACACGGTCGTAGAAACTTAGCTTTACAAAGTTTCCATAAAAATAAAATGTGTAGACGAGCGTATCTCTATAAAATTACAAACTGCACTATCCCAAGTACATCGATCAACATTCTACCCGAAAGATTAATGCCGCGGACGAGGAAGTTTTCATATTTCCGACAGCCCCTAATGACCAAGTAACTTAGTGAAGTTAATGAGCTTTCAGCTTGTGCTTATTTAGAAATACCGTGTTGCGATGACAGAATTGTGACATTTGAAAAGTTTCGAAATACACGGAGAAAAAGAAGACATAAAAGTGCTGGAACAACATAACTCCTCCTATAAAGGATATCATGTATAGAAACCGCTTCAAGCGAGTGTTCAAACTGTTTCTCCTGCCTGAAAAGAGACAGCTATAGCTTCTTCTCTTGGAACTCATGGGTGCCTTGTACATTTGCATTAGTTACATTGTCGTAATTGTTTTGTTGGTTTAATTTTGTTTAGTTCAGTTTAGTCTGTTTAGTTTTGTTTAATCTATTATAATAGGGTTAGAGGATTGTTGAAGATAGCTTAAGTACACAATCTTATTATATATATAATATATATAATATAATACATACATACATATCACGCACGCTGAATCCCGTAAATCGGGGTAGCAGAGTAATCAGTGTTGTGCTGCAAGATCTCTGGTAAATTAGAACACAACACCGACCACCACGTTTCGCAAAGTATTCGGACAAGATTTATCTATCAAGCAGCAATTAAGGCACGAAGACCCACCTGCTGTATGACTCGGTGAAAGTACCGTGCCAAGGTGAGAGGTGGCGAGCCTGTCGCCCTTTAGCACGGCATCTTGTCCTTATCCCTTAGTCGCCTTTTACGACATGCACGGGTAGAGATGCAGTGGGGTTATTCTTTTTAAGTACCGGCCCCACACGGTGTAAGATTGTGTAATATTGTATAATATTATTATAATTGGTATAATATTTTTTTTTTATATTGTTTTTGCAAATATTTTGTTAGCATATAATTTAGAGTATTCGCAATTGATATTAATGTTCACATATCTCTTTTAATCTTCCCGGTCATGGGGAGACGTAGTAAGCTGTGCCTGATACCCATTCAATAAACGTTCGTGTACATAATCTTTTACACTTATTTTTAACCCCCGACGAAAAAAACTGAGGGGTATTATAATTTCTTGTGTCTTCTGAATATTTTTTTTTTAAATTTGAATTTGAAACAAATATACCCGTTGTAAATATTTACCTAAGTACAACAAGCAGACGGAGAGCTAGTATGTATTCTACTAGGATGTCTTTAAACGTCGTATTAATAGGCTAGACAGCCTAGCAACAGACCGCAAATCTGATGGCATGGCACCTAACTGAGACTCGCACGCTCTGTCGACTGCACCTTGGTCTCTCGGCACAGCCACCCATGTTGGTTTACATAAAAAAAGATGTATACATGCAGGGTTTTGCAGTAGTCACTATATTAATTTCAATATTGTAATTTGTCGTGATAAAACATGTACGAAAAGTATATCTCTGAGTGTCAAGTTTTCGAGGTATTAATTGCCGTAAATAGGCATACACCACACGCTGTATCCCGACAATCGGGGTAAGCAGAATAATCGGTGTTGTGTTGCGAGGGCTCTTGTAAATTACAGAACAACACCGAACACCACGATAGCAAAAGTGTTCGTACAAGATAACTATCAAGCAGCTAGTAAGGCACGAAGACTCACCTGCTGCAGTGTAAGGGCCGTGCGTAGGTGAGAGGTGGCTCTCTGTCGCCATTTAGCACGGCATCTTGTCCTTAACACTAGTAGCATTTTACGACATGCGCGGGGAGAGACATGTGGGGCTATTATTTTTAAGTACCACCCGGTTCGTCACGGCTCTTCTCCACACGGTTCGTTAGACATTTCGACTTAAGGAATAGAGTTTTTGGCTTATCTACCAGACTTTACGGCTTAGTCGATAGGCATTTCAGCTACGGAGTGCTGCGCAATGCTGTAACGATTGAACCCATTTGAAGTGTTCTTTGGAACGGCCCCGGATCGAGTCAACCGTAGACGGAAGTCAACATTATCTCTGTTCAACATCACTGGATCGAGTGCTGTGTACATGTTTCTTGTTTTCCGCCGAGTTCAGCATAAAGAATCAGCAATACGGCATCTAGCCCTGAGAGGATGGTCTCAACCTTGTCAGATACCATAATGAAATCTAAAATATTGTATTAGTGCTATTGATAAGTCATAAATCGCCACATCGCGGCTCTCCATAATCTTACAGCTTTATATATAACAGCAGAAGCTCGTTCAAAACCTACATACCATAACCGTACTTAATAGCCAATAATGTTGGGTTTATAACGGAACTGTGAAATATATTTTAACTTCCCCGACGTGCAATAATGTCGGCACTTTAACACATATAACAAAGTTGCAGCGAGCTCACTGAGCGCCTATTCCCGGGAAGGTTGGCGATGTTTATCCATGGCGATGTCAATCGAAAAACTTATTGCTGTTATGATTTGTTCAGGCACTGGCGGCTTGCTCTTTACACCACAATAGTATCCAGTATCCGTGGTATTTAGTTGATATTATTACCCGTCTGTACGAAGCAAAAAATAGGGAATTTTTTTCTTTTCGTTGGCATCTTCGAGGTAATAACAATTAATTTATCAGAGGTCGTCGTTAAAGATTCAGATTGACATCCAGTAGGCATACATCTGTAAAAAGTTGGCTAGCTTGCTAGCTTATTGCGCGTCACCTTTATGAACATTGTTAACGTACCTATATAAATGTATAAATATAATAGTGTATAAATTATATGAATAATTAGGAAATGAAGCATTAAAGAAAAATTATATTTTTGCTAAGATTAGTCTATAAACAGAAATTGTTTGTCTTTCACGTTTCACTACCTCTTCGTAACTACCTCTCGTGTCTCTGCTGGGCCCCTCGTGACCCTTCTTCCCTTCATGCCCACGCCGTGCCGGTCACCCCTGACTGCCCCCCTCGGAGGGGGGCAGTCAGGGATATACTGGAAAAAGGGTAGGAGGGGGCCCCTCCTACCCTTTTCCCAGTATATTCCTCATGCCCTCGCCTGCAACCTCGTGCCCCCATCATGACCCACGTGCCCCTTTCTAACCGCGTCCGAGCATCTAATGGACCTCTCAACTCGACATCGTGACGGCGATTCATATTCAAACTTCAGCGATACACTCGATACAACCGATATGTCTGTGGAGCTATTCTTACTACCTCTTCCGTAGTTTCGTAGACTACCAGTGAACATGTTCTGTTGAAAATTATAAACGGTTTCCTATTCAAAACGTGTATGTTTTATTACATAATTTTAAATTGGTACACGAATCTCAGGTTTTTAAGAAACCATATTTTCTGCTGAAGAAACCCACACTGGGTACAAGAAATTTATAGAGAACACCTACGCAATTAAGGCGCCTCAGCTGAGCGGTTTCCGTTTCACTGTCCTCGTGTATTATTTTATAAAATTATTGTGTTGTACTGCATCTTATGGTGAATAAATATATTTTCTTTCTTTTCTTTTCTTTCTTTCTATACATTATCGATGGATCACGATTTTTCACAGTGGCGTTATAAATTTCTTAAACTTAACTCACCGAACTTCAAAACTAATTTATTAACCCCCTACACAAAATGAGAGGTGCTATAATTGTGGCGCCTCCGTCTGCCTGTGTGTCTGTGTGTGCGTGTCTGTCTGTGGCATCGTAGCTCCCAAACGGATGGGCAGACGAGGATGCGGTTTTAGCTGGGTTAACCGGGATGGTTCTTAGCTATTTTTCACGAAAGTGCTGATGATCTTCGAATCGGCTGACCTAATCGTCAGCCGATTCGAAGATCATCAGCACTTTTCGTAATTCGTGAAGGGATATCGGCTGGAAAATGGAAATTTGTTACACTTTCAAACGGAGATTATTACAAAACTAACTTATATTTTCTTATATATAACCTAACGGTTAGGTTATAAGAAAATATAAGTTATAATGTCCTAACCTAACTTAGCCTAACAGAATTATTACAAGTTAAAATGAAGCCTCTTAGAAAGCTTGAAATAAAAATGAAATGAAAAATTTTTAAACCCCCGAGAGATCAACAATTCTTATAAATAAAACAAACATATCGCTTAGTTTATTAACTAAAGGCGTCGGGAAAACGCTATGAATAAAAAATTAAGCTCGGTCCCCCGAAGCCTTTCATTAAGTAAGCCGAAATTTTACATTGTAAGGGTTATTGATGTGTAGAGGCTTTTTTAAATTTGTAATTTAATTATTTTGACGATTATATCACAAGAAACCAAAGAAAGCTTCCTATCGCTTCAAATATTGTTTCAGCTGCTCGTTATGATTTCACGATTTTCAAGCGTCTACATCACATTCTACGCAGAGTGTGGGAAAGCGTCGTCCTTGATGTGGAGTGTGTTGCCCTTCTACTGACAGCACCGCACCGCTATGTTAGAGGGTACATGTCTGTTCGATTATTTGTCTGTTCGATTATGTGTCTGTTCGATTATGTGTCTTTTTAAAATTTTTTTTATTGAAACTGACTCGGTTGGGTACATCACCTACAACATCCGTGATGTCAGCCCATAACACCGGGTGAACTAGGTGCCATGTCAGTGCTTCCGTTTGGTCGTGCCGGCTACATTGAACTGGACGGAAAACACAAACTATTTACAAACTTAGCCGTTTCGACCGACGTTTCAGTCAGTGCGGTGGTACCAAACCGGCCGGGTTGGTACAACCGCACTGAGCAAAACGTCGTCGGTCGAAACGGCTATGTAAATAATTCGGGTTTTCCGTCCAGTCCAATGTAGCCGACATGAAATGAAGGGAAGCACTGACATGGCACCTAGTTCACCCGGTGTTATGGGCTGACATCACGGATGTTATAGGTGATGTACCCAACCGTGTCAGTTTCCATTAAAATAAAAAATAAAAATATAGTAGATGATTAACATATAGCCCACCGTGTTAGTTCACATAAAAAAAACCGCCCAAGTGCGAGTCGAACTCGCGCACCGAGGGTTGCGTATCGCCATGTCATGGTCATTGCCTCTCACACAATCTCAGTATTAGTAAAAATGCTTCATACTCTTTCCGGTAGATGGCGCGCATACACTTTTTAGTTTCTTGTATGGGGACCCCTTGATTTTTTTACTTTTTCTTATTTTTATTATTCGTTGTTATATCATAAAACTAGTTAGCTAGTTTAGGGGGCAGGGGTTGCTCCATGTACAAATTAATTTCACTGTCTTAAAAATTATGTTCTAATAATTTGTATTAATGTTAAAGTTTATTTTATGTGTATAAATAAATAAATTGAATTGAAATTGAATTGAATATCGGCCATAATAACACATCTTCTGTGAAAATTTCAACGGGCTACCTACCTATTCGTATAATTATATTCGTATATTCGTATTAATTATTTCAAAAAAATCTAGTACCGACCGAGAAAAATGCTCTCCATTTGAATGTGGATTCGATCCTAAATCTTCCTCACGAATTCCTTTTTCTTTATTCCTAATTAAATGTTTTTTTTTTTTATTTTTGATATTTTTTAAATTGCATTAATTCTACCAATAGTAATGAGTCTAATGAGATATAAAATATGTAATTATATCTACTGAAGATTTTAGAAGATTTTAGAAGGGATGCAGCCCTCGGACAGACGGACAGACAGACGGCGTAGGCTTAGTAATATGGTCCCGTACGACGGGTACGGAATCCTAAAAACGTAAAAGTAACTAGCTAGATGTTTTTCGTTTATTCGTTCTTTGGGGCAACGAATTTCAAGGGCGAAGAGCGTCACATATCGAAAACGAACGGATGAAGTTTCATAAAAGCTTTCCAACCTACAGAATGAGTTACAAACTGCATCTGGGTTGAGCTCACGTGTCGAACCCCATTAGGCCACTCTAGCCTGTCCGGCTCGCTAAAAGGTAACTAACTGGTAACTATATTTTCTGACGTAACTATTATTTTATACGAAACTTTCGCAAATACTGTTACTAGTACACGAAACTTCTCTTCCAGGCACGGTAACGTTTTGTGAAGTAGGGCATTATAACTTTTGGGATTTGTAAGGGCTTAGAACAAAAGCGGCGGGTGGCCGAGTGGTTTGGGGGTTGGCTTCTCGTGTGAGAGGTCCGAAGTTCGAATCCGGTCGGCGAGTACCAATGATTTTTTGACGAAAAAATTTACATGCAAACGTACACCTGTTGCTTTACCGTTCGGAAATGGTGTAAAACTGTAGGTCCCTTCCATTTCCCCTTACTAGGTGGTAGGCTTAAATTGTATCCGATTGAGTTGGTACCACCGCCCTGCATGTAAGAGGGCCGCATAGCAGCATCGATGTGTTCTCCTGTAGTCCAGTATAGCCAGCAATCCAGAGGGAATTCTCCTGTATGGCACCTACCTTCTTGGAGGTGATATTGGCTTAAAAAATACCGGATTAAAAAAAATCTGTCAAGTGCGAGTTTTACTCGCGCGCGTAGGTTTCCGTATCTATCCGCTATCAATAATATCCGCCTATCCGCTCAGGTGGCATGGTCTTCGAATTTTAATTTCGAAGATATGTAGGACGATCGGAGAGAAGCCTCAATGAGGTCGATAGCAATTTACGGTGGGAAAATGACAGCACCTTAATGAGGTCGTTGGCAATTTAGCGGCTATAACAATGCAATGTAGGCCACCTATTATTCAATAATGTGACTAATCGATTTTAATGAAACGTTTCTTGTATGGGGGCCCCCCTTAATTTTTAACTTTTTCTTATTTATCTTATTTGTTGTTTCATCCGCCATAGTAACACGTATTCTGTGAAAGTTTCAACCGGCTACCTATTACGGTTCAAGAGATACAGCCCTCGGACGGACGGACGGACGGACGGACAGACGAAGGAGGCTTAGTAATAGGCTTGATCAAAGGGGGAAGCACTGACATGGCACCTAGTTCACCCGGTGTTATGGGCTGACATCACCGACGTTGTAGGTGATGTAGCCAACCGTGTCAGTTTCCATAAAAAAAAAATTAAAAAAAAAAGCTTCCGTCTGGGATACGGAAACCTAAAAATGACGTATAGGGCACTATTTAAATTCAGATAATTATTTCGCCATAAAGAAAACACAACATTAACAAAAGTATGGTATTTACCAAGTATATTTCTGTTTAGAGAATTTATTTAAAAAGAACACATGTTTTTTCATTTTATTTTATACATTTCGGCGAATGCCGTCTTCAGTAATTAATTGTCTATTCATAACATAGATAATTAATTACTGAAGACGGCATTCGCCGAAATATATAAAATAAAATGAAAAAATATGTGTTCTTTTTAAATAAATATTTAGAAGCACTACAAAGTGATCACGGGTGTCCAGTGGCAGATTTCAAACTTCGAACATTTTTAATTTTCGAACGCGTCAATCTGTCAAAATAAAAATGGCGCCATTCGACGCAGCAAAGTTACGGATTTTTTCGATTGTATGGAACAGTGGACTGGAGAGCTTCGCGCTTTTGCCGTCGAGGCTTACTTATTAAGTGGTTTTACGCTAACTGAAGCTCGCCGTCGGTTTAACAATCGATACCGTATCCGTCGATTATCTGATATCTGATCTGGACAAACAAAATTTTCGTTACTAGGACGTGCGAAACCCAAAAAAAAATGCATCAAGAGCCTTTACACAAGCCTAAGGTTACCGTGTGGTGTGCAATGTCGGCATCCACCTTAATAGGGCCGTATTTCTTCGAAAACCAGCGCAGCCATAATGTGACCGTGAATTCAGAGAGATATTCTGAGATGGTTAATAATTTTTTTATGCCGCAGAATAGTCTATATTTTAACCGAAACACTTGGTTCCAGCAGGATGGGGCTACCGCACATACGGCCAATGTGTCTATGAATGCAGTTCGACAGTTTTTTCCTGAAAAAAACATCCCTCGCAACGGCAGCATACCGTGGCCACCTCGGTCACCGGATTTGAGCCCTTGTGACTTTTTTTATGGGGATATCTAAAATCTGTCGTATACAAATCAAATCCAGGCACCGTGACAGAATTAAAAGAAAATATCCGATCTGAAATCGGCAACATTTCACAGGCCCTCTGCAAACGCGTATTCAAAAACATGCGAGCTAGACTCGAAGAGTTTGTGCGGCTCAATGGTCCACATTTAGAAAAAGTTGTTTTCAAAAATTAAATCCGCATTTATTATTTTGCATTTTCATTAAATATATTTTAAATAAACGTTGTAGTTTCTTTTATATTATTTTTTAAAGTATGAAATCTGCCGCTGGACACTCTGTATATATTTTCTTTTAATATATAAAATTTTATCATCAATTCTTTAGAGGACTGCACTTGTATTTGCATTTCTAACGATCCCTCGTTATAAATTGTTGTGGTATACTTATTAAGTGTATACTTAATACTTAGACAAGCATGTTAAGTTCCATAAAACTAAATACAAATTGCATTTTACATACCTTTCTATTACTAATATTTATATAATTATCATTTACAATTCGCAAGCTGAAGTATTTTACTACTATGTTTATCGACATGCCATTCTAAAAGATACAAAGGTTGACTAAAGAAGTCTCTGTAAGGGATAAGCCCGCCTTTAGACCTCATTAAAGCTGCAATATTATAATATGTTTCTATAAAACGTTCGTGGATCTATAAAGTATCTATGTCTATCTACATAGCCAATACTGCTATAGTGTATCACGTCAGGCGTAAACTCAATTTTAAACTTTTGTGAATCACTCAGTTTTCCATCGCGTACAAAGAATTCAAAAGGGCAAAACTGTTATAATATTGTCGTAACTACGTCGTACGTTCTATCTCCTATTTATGTTCTATCCATAGAGAAATAATTATGGTTTTATCGCACGTCTCGTGATAAAGATAATTGAGTATATTATCGTATCGGCATTATTAGTAAAACTGCCCAAACATATCTTATAGACATTTTTGAAGGCCGATATGAAAATGAAAATTTTACAAAAACAGCCGGCCACACATAGCACGAAAACTACGACGAAATTTACTAGTGGATATTTATAAGAACGATATCAGACAGAATAACACGTTAATGAACAATAGAATATTGAACAATAGCTCCAAAAAAATATAACATTCCAACGTAGTACGCTTGTTCTGTTTCCCGGGAGGAGCCTGCGGGCGAGAACGAGTCGTCGGACTGTCGACACTACGACGCCGGAGTCTCTGAAAAGGGTTGGATGAATAAATACAATTTTTTACTATATTTTTCTGGCGTCACATAATAAACACAAAACTTCCTGTGAAAGTCAAAATGTTGCTTTATCCTCCCGTGCGGGAAACGTCTTTGACAGCTGATTCCCACCTCTGTGGGCGGCCGTGCAAGGGTCGCGACTCGCGACCACTTCGTCGATCAAAATAAATATTATTGTTCTAGTTAAAATCCTTGTACATATTTGTAATCCTTGTATCCCTTCTAACATATTTCGAATTGTTATGAGAGAGCCTGGCGACACTTTTTTCGTCTTGAATTAATGTTCGAATCATAACGTAGTAGTGGGCATTTCAAGTTTTTTACGTAGAAAATTATTTTTTTTGGTCTTTTTGACAGAAAACCAACTGATCGGTACCGGTTATTGCGCGCTTGAAGGGAATCTCCACTAAACTACACAGTTTCAGTCGAGACAGTTGCCACCAAGCACCAAGAAGAAGAAAATTCCTCTTTTCCACCCTTTTGAATGTTCTCGTACATTGTATAGGCACTCATGTTATTGTAGCTCAATTTATTCTACGATTTAAGTATCCTGTGGTTCTACTTTATGTGTCAGGTAGAACATGTGTTAGTACTTATGTAGAAGAATAGAAACTGAGTTGCAAGTTGTTAAAATCTATTACATTGTTAATAAGCATACATTGTTAGATCTTTAAGGCATATAATAATGCTTCCTTCTTGGAATCATCGGAATTGGGCCGGGGAGGGTTTCATAAGACGAGGCTGAGAACAAAAAGAGGAATGCCCAGTTTTGACAGTTTGCGTTTTTTCTTTTCTTATCGAGCTCAAATCGATGGATTACATCAATTCCACGAGTATAACTTACAAAAACAGATCAGATTAGTTAATTTAGTATGCTCTTGTACCACTGATCGTTTGTTAAACGTTAGATATGATTAATTATAGGTATTTAAGTATCTGTGTAGTATTCGCTTGTAGTATAAGCGTCCTAGGGACAATGCCTGCCTCGGCCGAACTAGAACACATTTTTTATTTATAGGTTAATTTTTTATTCATGTTTAGTTTTATTTTGTTAGATAGGTACGTTTTGTTTTAGGTTAGTTTTAATTAATAATTTCAATAGTTTATACATTATATTGTAGTCTATTATTATTATTATCTGAAGATTTAAAACTGTTTCTACCTTATCTTATTTCAAGAAAATATTCTCGTTCGCCTGCATTTACTTCTCCCACATTCTAAACGTTAGTTACAATAGAACGCCTCACAGCATTAAACTCGCCTGTTGTACCTAATTTGTATAAATTGGTGTCCAATAAATAATATATATATTCATATATACTAATATACATATACTCTTTCTCGAAAGTGAACAAGTGTAAGGCATTGTACAAGCAATCAAGGCGGCTCTCATAAATCTTTGCTCTGGAGCACTCTCCTTGGACCCTTTTCCATTCCGTGCTATAGTTAGTAGATAAGTACACACCTATTTGTATCACTCACTTACAACGTCATTATTTGGGGAACCTACTCAACCCCTTAAATTGTTGAAAGTACTTTAGCGGGTCTGAATTTAGTTTTGTTTTATAAGTGGATAAAAAAACGGGGTTGTATACTGTAAGGCGAACGAAAATTTAACGTAGAATAAAGAAAGGAAAATGTTATCCCGGGTTCGAAACTTGATCTGAGCGTCCCGGCTGAGTCCGACGTTCAAATCCGGCCCACATGCACCAGTTAGTTCTTTCTAATGCAAAAAATTACGTACATACCTACACCTGCTGCTTCACCGTTCGGAAACGATGGGTGATTGGGTAATCAAACTCTATATACGAGTATGTTCCAAATTTAAAATGTTTTAGTAGATTTGGAGAAAATAAGCTGTCAGAGACAGATGGACAGACAGACAGACAGACAGACACACAAGAGTGATCCTATAAGGGCACCGTTTTTTCTCTTTTGACGTACTGAACTTTAAAAATGTGAGTCTTTATTCTACGTTCATCGCATCATCATGGTATTCGCATTTTTAATTAATTTCTTTTTTACTTATTATTCTTTCTTCATATTTTAATAGCGTACTCGTAATTCAGTCTACGAGTAAGGGCCCCAAGAGAAATGAGTTGTTTGTGCGGAGGGAAGGGGGGGGGGGGGGGGGGGGCGGCGGCACGTGTTCCTCCTGTTAGCTCTGAGCTCTAAAAGTTATGAATTTGTAAAAAAATACAATTTTTCTTTTCATCTCAACGAACCATACCTGAAAACACTTGACTGAAAACTATATCCTAAAACAATGTTTCTTTTGTTTGACTCTATACACAGATGAAAATGTATGAAATGTTTAATGCACAACTACTAAAGATCGAATTGTTTTAAAGATAATGAATTGTTTCCAATTTCAAGTTTCACATCTTCCTAAATATTATATACAATATAATACATTATTAACTCTCATACAATAATCAAGGCCACAGTATATACACACTTCAAAAGACGTTATTAAATACATTAATTATCTCATTATTTGTTCGCCATTAATTATAATATAGTCGGGAAGTTAAATTTATCACTTGGATGAGTATCTAACATATTGTGTTATACTCGTACCTTACTAACGATGGCGCTTAATTGTTGTGCAAAATGTGAGAGATTAATTGATTTCAGGAAGATACAAGCATAATACATGTTTGATATCGATAGATCTCAGTGAAAAGAAGTTCTCACCTATTACTAAGCCTACGCCGTCTGTCTGTCTGTCTGTCTGTCTGTCCGTCTGTCCGTCCGTGCGAACGCAAGAGAAGGCCAACTTTCGCTTTAAATTTGAATTGCATACAGAAAACCTTCAAACTGGTCTTGCCAACCCTCTCGGTGGGGAATTTCCTGGAGACAATCTTTGCTGCAGACTTACTCTAGAGACGAGCTCACCCACAGTCCACCACACAAAATAAAATATTTACCAAAAATGTATTTCACATCGGCGGATCGGCGACCAGTCGGCGAGGAATTTTGAAATCACATCGTTATTCCTCTTTGGGGTCAACGGATCCTATGAATAAAACATTTAGTCCGCCCGCCGCGCCGCGTGTTATGTTCACACAACATGCAGGAAGATTCGATAAACAAAGCGGAGCAGAATACAAAAGAGATATAACAGAAAGTCGTTAATTTTCGTCAGTAATTTTATTTTTTTGTGAATTTAAATCTCCCCACGCGGAAATTTAATTTGCACCAGTTCAGTTATGATAACTAAGCTGGAGTAAATTGAATTTCCGGGAAATTACGAAATAATAAGTCATTAAAAATTAAAGATTTGGTATTGTCATATTTTTGCATATGCATTATTGGCGCGATCGGACCACAACTGAAAAACGGAGATATCCGTTTTTTAACCTTGAAAACCCGCCTTGAGCGGCGGGCGGCCGAGTGGTTTGGGCATCGGCTTCTCATGCGGGAGGTCCGAGGTTCGAATCCGTCGGCGTGCACCAATGAGTTTTTTCTGACGAAAAAATTTACGTGCATACCTACACCCGCTGCTTCACCGTTCGGAACCGGTGTAAAACTGTAGGTCCCTTCCCTTGCCCCTTTACTAGGTGGTAGGCTCAAATTGTAGCCCACTGGGTTTGGTACCACCGTACTGGATGCACTACTGGATGTAAGATGGCCGCATAGCAACCTCGGTTGTGTTCTCCTCTAGTCCAGTATAGCCAGCAATCCAGGGAAGTCTCCGGTATGGCACCTACCTTCTCGGAGGTGATATTGGCTAGTCAGAGCATGTGCTTTGGCCCCTCTGACTCAGTACCGGATTACATAAAAAAATATAAAAAATGGGGAATGCTCGGAGGAGCTGTTTAACGCGATCCCGTTGTCCCCTTTCCACCTCCACACAGCGCGCACTGGTCAGGGATTGCATCCCTATACGCTGGACTTACCACAGATGCGTACCAATCGGTTCTGCAGATCATTCCTCCACAGAACTTGTAAACTCTGGAACGGTCTCCCTGTCCACATATTATTTCCCCCCAAGTACAGTCTCGGATCCTTCAAGAGAGGCGTGAATAGGCACCTGTCAGGCCGACATGGCATTCGCAACCCCCGCGTACGACCGAATGTCCATAGACACCTTATGGGTGGCTCGGCGCCACATGACTGTCGTTCCTCTAAAGGAGCTCCTTGTACCTGAATTTGAAATAATTACCTACCATTAAAGTACCTAGGTAATAAGAATTCACCTAAAAGTATTAGTAAAAATTAGTGTTTGTATCTCTGCCTTTGTTAATTTAGTTTTAGCGAATAGAGGACACAGCCAAATTCACAATTAACTAACATTATTATTTTCATCGATGGAATTAACTTAAATTCTTAATTAAAAATAATTTTCCATTATCTAAACCTAGATCTAAACGTTTGGCTCTGAATGTGGAGATAGTTACACGTACATAGTTAAAAAAGTAAAATTATGTTGCCTTGTAAATTTGCATTTGTGAATTTCTGAAAGCTGGTTTGCATTACTAGTTGGATTTTCGCTTTAAGACTTTTGAATTTTCGCTTAGGTTTTCATGTAAACTATAAGAGAGGTCCTGCTCCTGTATTGCCTATTTTTTACGAATCAGCAATTACGGAGGTAAGTGGGAGTAATGACAATTTTTTGTATATTTTCGTTAATATCTTTTAAACTTTTGCTTTCTAATTTATCCCCCAAAATCTAAATTCGTTCACTTACTATACGTCCGTGATTGATCCATCAAACTCTTTTCAATAAATGTACAAAATTTCAACTTTTTTCGACCAGTAAATTCGGATAAAATAAGCTGTGACAGACGGACATACAGACAGATGGACAACAAAATGATCCTATAAATAAGGGTTCCGTTTTTTCCTCTTTTGAGGTACGGAACCCTAAAAGCATGCACACAGTTGGCTAGATTGTACATAAGTCTAATTAGTTTTCCCAGAAGGTGACCCACTAACGATGCTGCTATCTTAGGCATGGATGTAAGTACGGAAAGTTACTGGAAAACTTCCGGTAGTCATTCATCACTCCGTTCTAATACCCTGACAGCTCGACGACGAGTTTCTGATGTTTGTTTAGCAGTTCTTGGACATAATGTATCATACGTCGTTGGTGCCTACCTACAGTTTGACTGTACATCTGACTTAGTTTTGTGATAGAAAAAAAAAGAAGATTTTTTTTTTTATGGAAACCGACACTGTTGCGTCCGTCACCTACTACATTCGTGATGTCAGCCCGTAACACCTTCGTGAACTATGTGCCATGTCAGTGCTTCCCTTCGGTCGTGCCGGTTAGACTGAACTGGGTGGAAAACACGAACTATTTAAATAGCCGTTTGAACCGACCTTTCATTTAGTGCGGTGGTATCAACCCGGGCGGGTTAAACCCTACCACCTAGTAAGCCACCTAGTACTTACAATTTTACGTGGAAACCGAAACTGATTCTGTATGTGGAACTGAATTTTTTAATAACTTTTTTTAAAATATCAGCATTTGTTTTCGCCACTTTTGTATGAAAAAATTTAAAAGAACTAATTCTCATAATAAAAAGCCCGGCTTCAGTTTCAGGTATAGATAGAATCAAACAACATGTAACTGCCACCATACTGTAACGCCGTGGATAGACCCTAACCAATTAAAAAAGAAATATCTTTATTATAAATCAACTAATTGCAATGAATAGGTATATATTAATTATATATTCGGCCTTTTTAGGTTTCCGTCCCAAAAACGGTACAAAGTGATCCCATGATGAGACTGCGTTGTACCTATACTTGTCCTTTCGTCTGTTATCCTATGACGATATATTTTCACTTTTAGGGTCGATCGGAGCCATTTGGTTCTGGTTATCACGAAGTAAAGATTACATCATCGGCATACCACTTAGGAGCTGTCAAGACGTCAGTCTTAACTTGTAGAAAAGCATTGGAAGCATCTTGGGATTTTCCGTGAGTATTTCCTTCGAAACGTTTCGTGAATATGAAAATATTATCAAGGTACTAGAAACTGGCTTTACAGCGTACAGGGCTGGACTTAAAATGAGTGCTGTTTATTGTTTATTGGGCGTTCTTATGGCAGTAAGCTGTTTTCTCAGCCTCGGTTGCTCAGTGGTGCGGTGGGTACTTGGATGGGTGACCGCTCGACCGTTTGAGGTTGACCGTGGTTCGGATTTCAAGTAAAACTGTAGGTCCCTTTCCTTCTTACCTTACTAGGTGGTAGGCTTTATCCCGCCCGGGTTTGTACCACCGCACTGAAAGAAACGTCGGTCGAAACGGCTATTTAAATAGTTCGTGTTTTCCGTCCAGTTCAATGTAGCCGACATGAAATGAAGGGAAGAACTGACATGGCACCTAGTTCACCCGGTGTTATGGGCTGACATCACAGATGTTGTAGGTGATGTAACCAACCTTGTCAGTTTCTATAAAAAGAAAGACTGCACTCGAAATTGTCACAATTTGTTATATCCGGTTCGATTACACCGACGAAGAAGAGCCGGCGAAAAACTTCGCTGGTTTTTGAATTTTAAAATTATTGCAAGTATTTTATTGACTATTCACATAATACCCCTTGTAACTTTTTTGTTTATGATTTTATGAGCACGAAATAAAATTTATCGAATTTTTCGATGTATCTTTGTTCTAGAAAAAATATTATTTGATGAAGTTAATACCATGAAAAGGTTTTATGACCTCCCAAAGTCTCGAGAACGAGTAAAAATGTGAGGGAATCTTAATTTCTTAATTAATTAAAAAAAAAAAAACTAAGAGCAATTTGATAGCTTCATTTTCTTGTAAAAAGTTCGCTAGTTTACACCCTTTTCAACGGTATACCACATGCCATACAAATAATTCACTATGTGGTCAAATTAGGCACGGAGACAGAACGAACGACAAAATTAGGGATAGGTAATTTGCAAGAGTGCCGGCGCGACCGGTACATGTTCTAAATTTGAAAATGCTCCCGAAAACTCTCTCAATACGGGAAGCGACCACCGATAAGTGCCCGTGTTGTCGTTCTGTTCTGTGTGCCTAATTTTGACTACGTAGTGAATTATTTGAATGGCATGTGGTAACCCGTTGGAAAGGGCGTAAACTAGCGAACTTTTTAAATGAAGCCTTCAATTGCTGTCAGTTGTTTTAAAATGAATTAAGAAATTAAGATTATGTCACATTTTTACTCGTTCTCGGGACTTTGGGAGGTCATAAAACCTTTTCATGGTATTAACTTCATCAAATAATATTTTTTCTAGAACAAGGATACAGCGTAAAATTCAATACATTTTATTTCGTGCTGATACAATCATAAACAAAAAAGTTACAAGGGGTTAAAGCTGGGATTTTGGTAATTTTCAAAAATAAAGAAAAAAAATCGTATCTCTATACCACGTGACATCTGACAAAAGGTATCATGGCTCAAAACGTTGCAAATGACCTACCTTATGTCGGTCGATGTGCCGAACATTCTGTACACCGCTTACAGTAATATCGAACAATTTACAAAATACAGCTTGAGAACAAGATTATCAGGGTATCAGGAGTAAAGAGTAGTTGTTTTAGCCGTAAAAAAAATGTATACGTCACTTTTATAACTTAAAAATGTTAGTAGGTGCATTACGCATACTATAAATAATGTATTTCATCGGAGCGGGGGGAGGGGCAGCCGCAAAGACATTAAACCCACCCTCTTCATGGTTTTTTAATCTCTTTGGGCAGCCGTGATGCGCAAGTAGGAAATGGTTACCGAATCTTCTTTGTTTATGAATAACACATTTTTATCATATTCTGCTAAAACGGGTAACGAATCGTTTTCCTCTTGCAACAAAAGCACGAACCTTACTACGTGACCACGAGCTGTTCATTTTCACATGTGGTGTCTAAAAAACTCAAAATATAGGGAGGGGTTCGGCTCGTACTTGTAAAAAATTCAGAACAACCCAACACAGGAAGTTTATATGAAAAACAAAATATTTTTCTCGACATTTTCTCGAAAACAAGGCGAAGGCTACCGCGTAAAGCAGAAGAAAGTTATGAGTAGGTACATGTCCTTTTAGATTCTTTATTCTCGTACGTTTGGCTGCTTGCTAGGATATTTGTTCACAGTGGTTAGAGTTCCGTAAATATAACTGAGAACTGTATGTCATTTATGTATAGTGTCATAATATGTTTAGTATTTGTGTCTGTTTGTACGTCTGTCTATCCATCGGTCTTAAATCCAATAAGCAAATCTTGACAAGTAGATTTGGTTTTTTTATTTCAATTTTATTTTTAGGGATTTTAACAATAATTTTGTTAACATCAGCTCCATAGTACTCATCTTCTGCATCCCTTATTTTATGGAAACTGACACGGTTGGCTACATCACCTACAACATCCGTGATATCAGCCCATAACATCGGATGAACTAGATGCCATATCAGTGTTTCCCTTCATTTGATGGCCCAGAGAACGCTCGACGAAATCCATCACAATTACTAAATCCCTCTCACTTATACTAAACAAGCTAAATAAAACCGTTTAAAAACAAATCGAGTCTGTCCACCGTAAGTGACGTATGCAATACCCTCCGTAATTCCTCGTTCTAACCACAATCATGTGATCCTCCTTGTTACGCCGATCACAATTTGAAGAATCTCTCTTTTAGATGAGTTTGAAATTTATATACCTACATAATCGTTTAAGGTACCTTTAAAAAAAAGAAGAAAATGTTTACCTTACTTACCCACTTTAAAATATTAAAATATGAAAAATATCGTCATTCACTTGAAAAATAAAGAATTCAATTCAAAGTCATATCTCTCTTCGTTGGCACATGGGCATCACTTGACTTAGCTTAGCTTCGTTCGAGTTAACGATATTCTTCTCGATGAAAGTAAGTAAGTAGGGGCAAGGCCGAAGGCCGAGCTGTGGTTAGGTAAACGATAAACCTTCTCCCGCCCTCGGGTCTAACTTTTAATGACTTGCTATCTTAGATAGAATACAATATCGTTTACTTGAACGCAGGTTGACCTTCGGCCTCGCCCTTAGTTACTTTCTTTGAAAAATTATATGGTTTACCTATGCGGAGCTCCGCCTTCGGCGTCGCCATAGGTAACTTAGTTTCTTAGAGAAAAATAACGTTTACGTGAAAGGAGCTCGGCCTTCGGCCTCTCCAGTAGTTACATACTTTATTCGAGAAGGTTTATCATTAACCTGAACGGAGCTCAGCCTTCGGCCTCGCCCTTAATGACCTTACTTTCTTCTTTTGAAATACGAATTTAACGCGAGCGAAGCCGCGGGCAAAAGCTATTTCATAATAAAATATATAATTTTTAAATATCTTAACAAATTAGTGTAGATTGATTGAAATAGAGTAGACAACGAAGAGATTAAATTCTGAAGGGCTATAGCATAGAGTAACTTTTATGGTGGGGTTTAGAGACATCAGCTTCACTCCTCAATAAGCGCCTCTGTTGGCAGAATCTCAAAGTAGCTCATATCTATCTATAACTTTGTATACTAGGTAGTACGTATGCTTAGGTAGGTACGTAGGTTCATAACCTCAATATTTTCTTATTTTTTAGGAATGTAGAAATTAAACAATTGAATGAATAAAATATATCATTTAATGTTTATTTTTTTGTTTCCTAATAACAATGCTTCTCTTTGGATAGTATCGCCTTATAAACTTTTTTCCTGCTGCTATTTCTGCTGATCTCAGTCCAATAAACGTAACCGAGGTCGGAGAGAAAGTATAAAACACCAAAAAACAAAGGCGGGTCACAGGTAAGTATCACAAATAATTGAAGAAAACACCACGAGCAAACAAAACGTATAACAACCACAAACCACACTTAACTTGATTAACAAAAATTATAAACTATCTGTACCCCACCGTTCTTTCAGTGTTCCCAGATCAGTTATACCAATTCCCTCCAAACCATTAGAAAAAACCTCCAGTTTCCCATATTTTCTAAAATAAAAACCTCTTACCAAGTTAATTCTCAAAAAAGGATAGGTACCTATTAGTCGTCTGGTTCCAGTATGCCACCGCTGACGGTACGGTACGGTTATGATGTATGACGTAACAGCTATCGGTACCGTCGACTAAAAAGTCGGATAGACGAATGCTCCCGCCGCCACCAGGTGTTAAACTGAACTGTCGTTACTTCGTATTTCAGACATGTACTACCATGTAATAATAATTCTACGTAATTAAGTGACATGACTAGTGAAGCTAGCGCACACGTCATAGTCATATTACTATTCCTTTTTTTACTCGTATTGGCATTTGAACACAACAAATGTTAGTAATAAAACAAATAACACAAAAAAAAAAACAAAATTCGTAAACGCGCGAGGGGTAGGTAGCTCAATTACACATATAATACGGGCGTGGCTACGCGGTATTATATTCTTTGGCTACGCGACAGCGATACTAACGCTACTGAGCTAGGCGTCAGCGGGTGTGGCGTGCGTGAGGCGCGATGTGCGGAAGCGCGGGCTGAGGTAGCGGCAAACCAGCAATAGACAAGTAATACTTACTAATATGGATAATAGGGAAAGAAAGGATGAACGAGTGAAACTAAACTATTGTTATTTATTAACATCTAAATACTACTCGTAGTTCACGACGTGTTTTTGCTTAATAATGAAAACCTCCGGAAAACCTAAATTTTTACGAAAATCCTTCATTTCATTGATTTTATATTGCTCCAGAAACCCGAAAACGAAATACCTCTAGTTTTGGAGGAAAACCTCCATATCTGACAACACTGCGTTACTTTCGTCCTTGATTGACCCGCCATCTATGAACAGGATCTCAAAGTACTTTTGCACGTACAATTTTCATAGAAATAAATTTTGAACTGACTGCACAGACCCTGGGCTATAGTGAAGGAAAACACTGACGCGCGATTAGTTTATTATAATTATGCTCTCTGCCTAGCTCAGCATTTTATTTAGCCGGCTGGATGGTGAACCTGTGGGTTCATTACTCTCGAAACTAGCTTTCTTTGATATGAAAGTAAAACTAAAAATAAAGGCATGTTAAAGTATTGAGCAAGCAAATATGAGACTATCGATGTGATTGATAATACAGTGAGTGATATTGCAAATACGATGATAAAGTACATAACGATATTTTTGCAATGATAATTTGTGTAACGACTCAGCAGATTATCAACACAGAGATGTGATTTATGCAGACTTGATTTACAAATAATACAATTTTTTTATTCATCAATGGGACAGATTTATTGTTTGATATTATTTTGTTTATAAGTAGCAACCTGTAATTGATTTTATATTATAGAAATATTATTTAAATAATATTTAATTCGTATTCTCCCTACCTTACAAGCTCGCAAGGTTAAGCCCGTCCGAATTTATAGCAATGCACTGAATCAAAGCCGGCCATAAAAAAAATTGGTGTTTTGCGTTCTATGTAGCCGGTAAAACCTAAAGGAAGTACTGGCATGGACTCAATTTAATCAGGAACAAGACAGAAGACACGGGTTTACCAGACGATGTACCCACTGAACATAATAAAATTAAAAAAAAGGCACATCAAAAACCCTTATAAAGTCAAACATATTTTTCCGTTTAGTTACTTAAAGGCATCGGGGGAATACTAAGTAATTAAAATAAAACTCAAAACAGAATAGTACTAGCCATTCAAACCTACAGTCCGTGCGCGAGCTCCGAGGAATCGGCGCTTGTGGAAATTAATTTATTATAGAATTTGTATAGAATTTTAATATTATACATTTGTATAATATTACTCGCCTAGTATAGCATAATCATCACAAAATGTGAATCTCCATAAAAAATCTATACAAATTCCATAATAAATTAATTTCCACAAATACCGATTCCTCGGAGCTCGCGCGCGGACTGTAAGTAAGCTGGCGCGACTAATCAAGATTTCAAAATGGTATAACACCTTCAACGTTATGCCTTAAAAAAAACACTTGACACTTTTTCTGTGTTTATTGATGCAGGTTAGATTTATATAATAAAAAAAAATACTAAGAATATTTTTTTCTTATTTTTCCCTGGATAACCATAAACTGGCCCAGTCCCTGGTTCCCGCTTGATTAAATTTTGGGACACGTTGTATATACTAATAATTAATCGTACTACTTCTATTCGCTTTTCATTTTCTGTGGATGTAGCCAAACGGTTTCCATAAAAACGCACCAATCGTAAGCAAACATTTAGATTCGTTCCAGAGGCCGATCATTTCCGGTCTAACTCAACGAGCGTTTGTGCGGAATGAAGAGAAAATTAAAACGGAACTTAGCGCAGTAATTTCCTTCCCGATCATCGGAAGTGATCATAGAGATAGACGTTCTTCCTCGTGACATTTCACCTTCGCATGTAGCTTCATATGCAGAGACCGTTAAAATAAGCAGAGAATTTAGCTCTGAGAAATTTAACATAGAACAGGAGTTCCCAACCTTTTTAAATACGACTCTCACGGCGTGTTTAAATTCAAATCAAATCAAAAAAGTATTTATTATTCAGGCACATGTAAATAGGTTACAGGTCAGGTAGATATACATAAAAAACAATGCATGAAGATGGTACCAATACTGTGCCATAATTTAATAAATTATTTTGCGCCTCCCCCTGAGATGCATAGTATGTCATTTCTAAGAATTTTTTTAAGGCTCCTGTCAGGCCGGCATGGCATTCGCAATCCCCGTGCATCACAGAATGCCCATGGGCATCGTTAGACACCTACTTGTAGGTGAAACGATGCTACATGTCGCGCTATCCATAAAAATTTATTTATGGCAACATAAAATGTCATAAATTAACTGATCGTGAAAAGTTTCCATCGTGTTTCCAAGTTTTCAACAGGAATTCTTCCACATTAAGAGCCGACTGTACTATAGTATGTATTTATTTATTGACGCAATCTAGGCGTGGAAAGATAGGTCACCCAGGCAGGCGAACGAAACCTTATATTGCTCCCCGATGCACCAGCCAATAAATAAAGGGTACATCCAGACTCAGGTTTTTTTTACATGTAAGAAAATTCTTTTCTTTTTACTTTGAAAAAAAAAACGTTCAAACATGAAATATCTAGCCATTCCTTATAGTTTCGAAAGGAAAAAGTTCCGGTACGTACGGATTATTTAGGTTACTGCTTTTACAAGCTACAAGTAGTAGGACCTTACCCTAATATTCTTCTTAGGCAATTTTCTATGATTTTTGGCACACGAGGACTCGGGTCTGCACACCATTATTGTATACGACAAATTATTGTATACGCGCGCACTTTTCATTATGGCGAGCTGATCTCCATGCTGAGGTATGAAACCTGTCTAGAACGATAAAAAAGTTATGGACGCCGGACTGTCAAATGCTTGTATGAGAACTAGCGTCGCCGAGTTGCGGGGAGCGGAGTGTACTTACCGATGATAAGATATTCCACTATTCTGCACACTAAACTTGGCTGTAGTGTTTTTACATGTAAACACAGAGCATGCGGGCATTTTAAACAGGTTTTTGCGAACGCAGCCGATGACAGACTGACGGGCCAGCGAGCGACCGTCCAATGAAACAAGTATGCTTTTACTTATATCGTGTTACGCTGGCGAGGATAGGGTTCGGGGTCCATACCTTTTTTATCGTTCTAGAAACCGGTGTTGGACCATCCAACGCGGAAAAAATGCTCTGGTAGTCGTGGGACTACCGGTAGACATAGACATAAAAGTTTTATCTCGTCGAGGATTATCATTTTCCATATAGGAATGAGTAGGCTAGGATCAGTAGTTTCCGAGATAAGTCCTCTCAAAGTATTTTCCTTGATTTTTTCAAAAGGTTGAACCGATTTTGAAAAAAAAAATACGTTATTTCAGAAAGAGATTTTTTTTAATTTTTAAGTAAAAAAAATTCAAGTCGATCGGACCAGTAGTTTAGGAGTTATAGGCATATTTTATTGATTTTCGATGCCTTTTTTTGTAAAGGCGTCATCAATTGTTCATATTATTCATTGACGTTGCCATAGGTGGAAGGTGGCCGAGTGACTATCACCTGACACCTGGTTTGCTGGGATTGGTTGAGCGGTTCGTGAGATAGTGGTAAATTACGGTCAATTTTTGCAAATGGCACGGGTAAGACATCATTACATAAGGATTCCATATCAAAACCGCAAGCGCTTTACGAATTAATGAATGTAATTTTCAGAGGATAATTTAATTGTAATTTTTTCGTTAGTTAATTATTTTAGGGTGTTTAGTTATAAAATTGTAACAGTATAATAATAGTTTTTTTTATATTCCTTTTATTTATAGTTTTGTCTAATTAAATTTGGTTTAATTTTCTGTAGAAATTCAGTTCAGTTTATTTTCTGTTTGATTTAATTTGCTTGTTCTTTTATCAATGTTATACTGTAATGAATGAATGATTCTTTAAAACTGAACTTTTTATTGGAGTTTAGTATTTAGCAGAACTTTAGTCCAACTTAGTTTAGTTAGCTAGAGACAGAAGTTCTTCTGCGGTGAAACTGTGATTGGTCTTACTACTTTAGAATTTCTTTGTATTTTGTCTGGAGGCACCGCTCCTATGATGGAGCTGCATGTTCATTTTTCTTGGCAAACGGGAAAATTGCGGCCTTAATATAGAATAAGGCGATATTATTAGATTATTATTAGTGCCGGGAGCGAGGGAGTAACTCGGGTAAGCCGGCTGTGTTTGTACTGGCGGGAGATATTCTAGGAAACAATATTTTCTTTTAATCTATGTTCTGCTCGGAAATTGGAACGGAATTTCTCATGCCCTTTCAAGTTAAATGGCTTGATTAATTGAACGTACGTTGCAAACATCGTTGCAAAAGTATGGATGATGAAATTTATATGTTGACAAACGGGCGGCCTCGGGCTAAAATTCTACAGCCAAGCACAATGGCGATTCACAAAAACACTCCAATGAAGTATTCTTTATTCTTTGTTTATCATTCGTATGGTAGTACACTAGGCTTGAATTTGTCCTATTTTGTTTTTACAATCCGGTCCGATTACACCCACAAAGAAGAGCCGGCGAGAAACTTCGCAGAGGTTTTTTTACACACCACACGCCGTGTCCCGACAATCGGGAGAAGCAGAGTAATCGGTGTTGTGCTGCAAGTACTCTTGTAAATTACAGCACAACAATGACCACCACGTTTAGCAAATTATTCGGACAAGATTACTATCAGGCAGCAAGCCTGCAAAGCCCACCTGCTGCATGACTCGGTGGAAAGACCGCGTCCAAGGTGAGAGGTGGGTAGCCTGTCGCCTTATGCACGACATCTTATCCATATCCCTCAGTCGCCTTTTACGAAATGCACGGGGAGAGATGCAGTGGGGCTATTTATTATTCTTTTAATATATTCTTATACATACAGATACATTAATATCATTAAGAAATGCTGTACAAAATGCTTTTAAATTATGTTTGTTTTGTTACATTCAGCGTGTGTGATATGTATGTATGTATGTATGTAAAAGAATAATATTATGTTAGATCTATCTATAGAAATGTTTCGAAGTTTGGGTTTTATAAAAAACGAAAACAAAATTATTATTTAAAAACTATTGTTCATTTGTAAATAAGACACAATATTATTGTTACTTACGTGAAAGAATACTTTGACCCTGTCACTAAATAATTAAGCAATCGGATATGAATTTATCGATTTATTCGGGAAAGAGAAACAATCCGTTATAGTTTAGCAGTATGTAAAGGTCGGAGATGGGGCACAAGGGCTTGAGGCTGGCAGAGGCGTTGGTGGGGACCAAGAGAATGCCGCAGGAGGTGAAGCGGGCGCAGGTGCAGGTGCGGCATAAGAGAATGTTGCAGGGGAAGGGGCAGCAGCGGCAGGTGCAGATACAGCGTAGGAGAATGTCGCAGGGGCAGGGACAGCGGCGACAGGTGCAGGTGCGACGTAAGAGAATGCCACAGGGGCAGGGGCAGCGGCGGCAGGTGCAGAGGCAGCGTAAGAAAATGCCGCAGGGGAAGGCGCAGCAGCGGCAGGTGCAGATGCAGCGTAAGATAATGTCGCAGGGGAAGGGGCAGCAGCGGCAGGTGCAGATGCAGCGTAAGATAATGTCGCAGGGGAAGGGGCAGCAGCGGCAGGTGCAGATGCAGCGTAGGAGAATGTCGCAGGGACAGGGGCAGCGGCGGCAGGTGCATAGGCAGCGTAAGAGAATGTCGCAGAGGGAGGGTCAGCAGCGGCAGGTGCAGAAGTAGCGTAGGAGAATGTCGCAGAGCTAAAGGCAGCAGCGGCAGGTGCAGGTGCGACGTAAGAGATTGTCGCAGGGGCAGGGGCTGCGGCGGCAGGTGCAGATGCAGCGTAAGAGAATGTTGTTGGGACAGGGTAAGCAGCGGCAGGTGCAAATGCAGCGTAGGAGAATGTCGCTGGGGCAGGGGCGGCGGCAGCAGGTGCGGATGCGGCGTAAGAGAATGTCTCAGGGGCAGGGGCAGCGGCGGCATGTGCAGATGCAGCGTAAGAGAATGTTGTTGAGGCAGGGTAAGCAGCGGCAGGTGCAGATGCAGCGTAGGAGAATGTCGCTGGGGCAGGCACGGCAGCGGCAGGTGAAGGTGCGGCGTAAGACAATGTCTCAGGGGCAGGGGCAGCGGCGGTAGGTGCAGACGTAGCATAATATAATGTCGCTGGGGCAGGGGAAGCAGCGGCAGGTACAGATGCAGCGTAGGAGTATGTCGCTGGGGAAGGGGCTGCAGCGGCAAGTGCAGATGCAGCGCAGGAGAATGTCGCAGGGGCAGGGACTGCGGCGGAGGGTGCAGGGGCCGCGTAGGAGAAGGTCACAGGAGCACAGGCGGCGGAAGGTGCAGGAACGTACTGATACGCCGACTGAGGAGCGCGTGCAGGTGCTGACAGGAATACTGACGGTGAGGCAGGAGCTGGCTGGAGGGTCGCGGAGGGAGCTGTGGCGGGTAGGTACGCCGAAGACGGAACTGCACCGTTGGTAGGGACACTGTGTGGACACTGCGCTCTACTATCCTGGAAATTGATAATATATCCAAATTTCAGTCAGAATACGTTTTTACTAATTATACAGTATACCTCCTTTTAGTTTAGTGCTCACCGAAGGCGCTTACGAAAGTATAATGAACTAGATAAAAAGTTTGGTTGATTGGTGAATTTTGTCAGAGACTCGTCCTGAACATTCTCACACAGTACGCAAATATTTCCCCTGCGTGCACTAAAATGTGTGAAGTGGCAAAAATACACTCGTGATGAAAATACAAAGAAATTGTTAAAATATGAAAAAAAGATAATTAGTTTGAAATAAAAGAATTAGTTTTGCTGAATAAAAAGAACAATACCAAACATTTCCGTCTACTGTTAATGTCAAGTAAGTCATGAAGTAAACGTGTTTTTCATTTACCCGAACCATGGCAAGCGCCAGGACACAAACAGCCAAGATGATCCTCATTCTTCTTCGGGGGGTTTCTTTTCGGAGACTCGAAGATACAAGCAGTGAAGTACACTGTGACAATACTCTCGAAAACGTTCCAATTTATACATTTGCGAGTTCAGTAAAGATGCTCTGAACGTGCCTGTCGGCAGTTTGATATCGCACACAGGCAGTTGCTGTTTTCCGCAATATTCGCATGAACGGCGATAGTGCATTTTCTGATTACCTAATTTCTTGGAATACTTTTGCAAAGTTCTTTTAGAGCCCCGAAGGCTGTATGCAAATTGTCTAAATAAATGACTTATATGTGACATCATCATCATCTTGACTGAGACATTTGTACTTTTTGTTGACGCCTGAAATATTTTAAAAGTTATCAAGTCTATATTATTATTTCACACTATTGTAGAAAGATCTTGATCTTGTTACGAACTGGATTTTTTTCAAGAACTGTGAATCGAATTTTATTCTTAGTCCGCAGTATTTTTGGATATATGCGAGTACTGTTTGGAGCTCTCATTTTCATGTGCATGTCCGACGCATCGAGCGAGTGCAAAAATGTTTTATTTACTAGGTACCTATCAAATTTATTATTGGTACCGGTACGACCTAAAGAAAGTACTGGCATGGACTCAATTTATATAGGAATTGATGAAGAATTAAAACTGTAGGTCCCTTCCCTTCTTACCTTACTAGGTGGTAGGGTTTAATCCGCCCGGGTTGGTACCACCGCACTGAATGAAAAGTCGGTTGAAACGGTTATTTAAATAGTTCGTGATTTCCGTCCAGTTCAGCGTAGCCGGCACGACCTGTGGGCACGACCGAAGGGACGCACTGACACCTAGTTCACCAAGGTGTTATGGGCTGACATCACGAATGAGGTAAGCCAACGGTGTCAGCTATAAAAAAAAATTTTGCTAACGCCATATCTTACAATTTTGGGGTATCAGTAGGCTGATGTTAACAATGTCATGTAGTGCCATTTGTTGTTGAGTAGCAAATATCAACAATATATTAGCTCATAGGCGCCGACTACGTGGGTGCTCGGGGGCTCCAGCACCCACGAGGGGTAAGTAGTGGGTGCGGAGCACCCACGACGATAGATATAAAAACTGATCAGTAATCGGATTTCAACTACGATAAAAGTGCCTTATTTACTTACAAGCCTTTGAGCGGCCACATTTACACATTCGCACTAGTGGCACCGAAGCGACGAATAGTGAACGTTATAGTACTCCTATATTATTCTATAATCTATACCATGCAATAGAATATAGGAGCACTACAAGCGTAGGTATAACTTGCGAATGTGTAAATGCGGCAAATGCAAAACATTGTGCAAACGTTTTGCGAATCCATGCTGCCGGGTGCCGGGAGAATTAGTGAAAAATTGGAGAAGCATATGTCCACCAGTGGACAGCAACACGTTGATGATGATGATGATAGTTCAATAAAAAAAATTGCATGAGCACCCACGAGGATTTCTAAAAGTCGGCGCCCCTGTATTAGCTAACGCCATCTCTTAGGTATCAGTAGGTTGATGTTAACAATGGCGTGTAGCGCCATCTGTTGTTGAGTAGCTCGAAATTCGTCGAGCGAAGATCGTTCGCCTGTTCAATTCAATCAAGCCACTTTTGATTATACAGAAAATAACCCTTATTTACTTATTTACGAACTGAAGAAGAAAAGTGAAGTTATAAAAACATGACCTCAAAGAGAAGACGCTATCTCGACACACTCAATATTTCAGAGCACTATCACGACCTATCAAACTCGGTCCATCAAAAAGTTTCGATTGCTTTTTGAACTTTCCAAAAGTCAAAGCTTCTGACATTTTCTCCTCTCTTACTTTCTCGCTTCTTTTTACAAAATAAGAGCAAAATAAACATCTTTATTGCGATTATTGTCGAGATTATGAGAGTGTGTGTTATCTTGTCAATTTAATGTAATCCATTGTTTTACGACACCACACTTGCTCGCGACATTACTGACAAGCAGTTTGCTTGGCATTTCGTATGGAAAATTACTAAATATTATTATTATTTTCACAAAGTTAAACAGATAAAAAGTCTATGCAAGGCACAAGTACAAAATTACAATTATATCTGTCACGCTTGTGAGCTCACGTATCTTCTGACGTAATTCACGCGTGTTACGAACTATCTGATGCAAATTAGGCCTTAACACCTTTGTGAACTAGGTCCCATGTCAGTGCAACCCTTGGTCGTGACAGCTACACTTAACTGAACGGAAAGCACAAACTATTTTTAAAACCGCTTCGACCAAAGTTTTATTTAGTGCGGTGGTATCTACCCGGGCGGGTTATACTTGCCACCCAGTAAGGTAGAAGAGAAAGACCTTCAATTTTACGAGAAATCCGAACCACGGTCAGCCTCAACGGTCGAACGGTCACCCATCCAAGTTCTGCATTGCATGCGTGTATATTGTCAATGTGGGGGCGAAGTTAATTATATACGAGTATGACAGCAGCGGTTATATGCTTTGAATTGTACAAATTAAAGACATAATAATAATATTTTGAAACAACTTTATTTTAAAAATTGGTCTCACCACATATCTACATGACGACTTTTAAAAGAGATCATACTTGTAACTTACTTACCTATTTATCCTTATAATATCGATACTTCCTTTATAACATAATAACTCAAGTTATTGCGTAATAATTAAGACAGTAATTGAAGGAAAAAATTATATTGGCATTTGTTAAAAAAATTCACTTTTTTTTATTTTTTCATTTTACTATACAGTTGTGATTGTATAATGTTACATTTTTCTATGGAGGTATCGACATATCCTTTTAATAAGTATTTTAACAATAAGTTAATTATACTTAAATCTATATTATTATTTATAACTTTATTTTATACAAATGGCACAAAACTTGGTAACTAAAAAATGTATGTTATTCACAGTCTCTTAATTGGTTGGCCTATCTTGTTTCTATCTATAGTATATTACATGTAGGACGATTAGAATGACCGTTGCCAAAGTGCCTCGAATAATGCTCGCTGAAAGTAAACATATAGGTATTTCTTCTGTTCTGAATTCTGTAATTTCATTAGTCAACGGTTACATTATTACTTTAGCCAAATTTACAAAACACTCAGTCTAAAAATAGAATAGAATATTAATTGAAGTTACTTATATACGAGTCATCTTTACATTTTTGTTGATGTCAATTTGATATATTTTAGCATTTACTTACTCCTAATTCTGTATCTAATTTACAATAATTATCAAACATTTAAAATATAATTTTCTTGTCATTTGTACACGTGCACATCAATAAAATACTCGTCATAGATAAAATTGCAATCAATAAATAATTAAAACATTCCTTAAAAAATAGCTACGTAGATACCTACAAGTTAAAGTATAAAAGGATCAATATTATAAATGAAATTTGATCAATATTGTGGTAATGAAATGAATGAGGTGCATACTATTAAAAAAAATGCTGTTTGAGGCATTTTGGCATCTATCATTTTAATATTTTTTTTATTTTAATTCGACATGAATCTGCAAATGTGTCAGCTATAAATCGGCAATTTCGTTAAATCTGGCGAATGTCTCCGGGTTGTGAGGACTTTCTATTTTGACTTCTTCTCTCGCTTCCTTTTTTCTCAGCATGTAGCTAATACTGTAAAGAGACAAAGTTAGGTTAAATAAAAACTGCACTGTGGATTGCAGAAATTCCCAACGTCTGACAGCCAATTGTCCGAAATCTGTAAGGGAATGGGTCCTTCGGTGATAACGAACATAGCGCCTCTTTGAAGGATTAGCTAGGAATGGTGATAATGGCTGTGTCTTATCTTCTGACGGACTATTGGGCATCGGCACCCGTGCCACTTCTTTATATAAAAAATACGTACATACTTACTTAATACCGATAGGTAGTTAGGGTAAAAAAGGTCTACTTATACTAAATTATCCCTTTGTCTAAATAAAATTGGCATATACAAAGTTAGATAGAAAATAATAAAAATATATCTAGAAATATCTTTTTTTTTTTAATAGTGGATATCCCCAAACAGTTTGATGGAAGATCAGACACAGCCAATAACACCACTCCTCGCGAAAGACGCTCAGAGAGGCGCCATGACAGCTATATGGCGGAGAAAAACACAATCGTCTAATTTATCAACACGCCTTTCCCAGGCTATAGGTACCTAGTGGGAACACACTCACCGGCACACCGTTCCATATTTTCCGTACGACAGAACAACGATTATGAAAAGCGATGCGTTCTCAGAAGTTGAGTGTCACTGTCAACAACATAATAGATGTTCTGTGAGAGTCCGGCTTGTGCATGTAATGTGCTTAGAGCGGTTCAGAGTAATCATGTTTTTTTTCGCACTGGGCAGGGATTGCATCCCTATACGCTGGACTTACCACGGATGCGTACCGATCGGTTCTGCAGATCTTTCCCCCATGGAATTGGTAAACTCTGGAACCCTCTCCCTGCCCACATATTTCCCCCAAAGTACAGTCTCGGGTCCTTCAATAGAGGCGTGAATGGGCACATGTCAGGCCGGCATGGCATTCGCAGCCCCCGCACGCGACCGAATGTCCATGGGCGTCGCTAGACACCTTATGGGTGGCTCGGCGCCACATGTTGCGCTTACTATAAAAAAAACATCATATGCAAGCACTGGTATGACACTCAGTTCCTACAGGAATTGAACGGCTGAAATCGCGAGGCGATCAATATCAGAGGGCCTAGTCCGAGTTTACGTGACAGCTACGTAAACGTCAAATACCGATCGAATTAAGTTTTTATGTATGGAGCTCTCTAGTGGCGCCGCAGTGAGCGTATTGTGCTCCCATACATAAAAACTCAATTCGATCGGTATTTGACGTTTACGTAGCTGTCACGTAAACTCGGACTAGGCCCACAGTACCCTAATCACGAGATTTAACCTACTACGCTACGCCCCGTGTTCGCCGCATCACTTTGTATGGAGAAACGAAGTTCGCAAATCTATCACTAGAGGCGCTGCTCCGTTTCTCCATACAAAATGATGCGGAGAATACGGCGTAGCGTAGTAGGTTAAATCTCTTCATACATATCAGGTTGGTTATAAGAAAGACAGTAAATAATAAAAAACAACTAAACATACCCGAATATAATTACAGCGAGCACGGTGAGACTGGCATCGAACAGATAGAACGCGCCTGGGAGTGTTTGGAGTGATTGCACATAGATGGCGCTCGAAACTGGCATGTAGACTGAAGGCGCCAGCGCCTCGCATACGCCCAGCAGCGAGCTCAGCTTCGCTGTAAACAGTACAGGTAACATCGTCCAGTTCAGTGTAGCCGCATAAGAACACAAGTGACGTGGTCTGGTTACCAGACCATTCATTCACGGAACATGTACTCGTAATTGGCTGATGATAACATAACTCGAACTTGCATTCGAATTCTAACTTTGAATCTGAGATTAGTGACTACGCTATTTTTTTTATGGAATCTGACACGGCTGGCTACATCACCTACAACATCCGTGATGTCAGCCCATAACACCGGGTGAACTAGGTGCCATGTCAGTGCTTCCCTTCATTTCATGTCGACTACACTGAACTGGGCGGAAAACATGAACTATTTCCATATAGTTTCCATAAAAATAAAAATAAAAGTGCTTTGGCCGTTGGGCCCCTCTGAATCAAGTCACCCATACTGGATTACATAAAAATAATCTCGAAATAAGCAATTAAATGCAGATTTAACTAAATTGTTGACCTTATTTGGCCGATGAGTAGCGCTCACTTAAGATTAATGATCTTTACCAAGGATCTTTACTAACCAACTTCGTCATTAGGCACCAGCTTGCTGGACATCGACCTCACAGCTGTCAGTCCGGTGTGACTGAAGATGTTGACAGCGGGAGCGCTGTAGTACCAGCCGCGAGTGGGAGCGAGAGCGAAGATGACGCAGGCAGCTATCCTGCTCACCCCCGCCAGTATGCCGATAGCGCTGTCCTCTACCCCCGCGAGACGGATCAGCACGAATATGCAGAATATGGTGCCTGAAGAAGACAAATTTGACACTTTACAATAAAATTATTTACTCAGTTTTGTTTGTGTTTTTTTATTTTGAGAAATGAGCCTGCGAAATCCTCCTCGTGAAATCTATATCATCATCATCATCATCATCAATCAATAACTTAGTTTTATGAGAGACTACGTTTGTAAACTCTATGTATGATACTAATACTAAATTGATGACTTTTATTAATCTTTTCTGTATGTATGTTCCTCGATAACTCTTAAACCGATCAGCCGAATTCAATGAAACTTAGTACAAGCGCATATTACTATACGGGACACAGGATAAATCAAATTCAGTTCCGGTTATGCTAAGATATGGCTCTCATATAAACCGAAATTTAATTATATTTTTCAGTTTCATAAATCTTTATATTTTTAAATTAAAATTGTCACATCTTATCTTACATTCCTTTATTTACACACCTAAAGGTTGGCTGTAAGAAATATCTTCAAGGGATAGTCCATTTTTGCACCTCATGTACCTGTATTTATTGTGTTATTCTTGTAGAAATGTTTGTGGAGCAATAAAGAATTTTCTATCTATCAACTTTAACAACAAATACTAGAGTACCTATGTTTAGTTATTTTTACTGTTGTCGTGTAACATGGAAGCTAGGTCCCTGAAATGTCTCGTTCGATTATTATAATTCAGTGGTTACACTGTCACTGTTACAGACAGCTCGTCAAATGGGCGAACAGGTAGAAATGAGCTTTGAAGGGTTCTATTTCACTCATTATAATATCTGACTGTTAGGTCAGATGTACCTAAAGCAGATAAACAAAAAAGGGCATCGTTCGACTACATACGAATCGGCCTTCGGCCTCACTTATTTGATGAAGGAGAGAGAATGGGGAAAATACTTTCATAACACTAGACACACATAATATAGATCAGTGACACTAGATAACGAAACGCTACAGAAAGAGAGACAGGTAATTTTTAGGGTTTCGTATCCATACGGAAGCCTATTACTAAGCCTACAACGTCTGTCTGTCCGTCTGTCTGTCATCTGCCCGTCCGCCCTAGGACTGTATCTTTTGAACCGTAATAGGTAGCCGGTTGAAACTTTCACAAAATATGTGTTATTTATTATTTCGGATACGCCAACAAATAATAAAAAAAAAATTAAGTGGGTGCCCTAACAACAACAATCAAATATCTTTACATTACTCGATAATAGATGGCGCGACGTGCATTTTTGTATGGCAAATAAAAAAAATAGACGGATATGGTTTTTACAGGTATGGTATTAGATAGAGGATCTACAGAACCCTCTGTGCGTGAGATGTGAGTAAAACTTACGCTTGACCGATTTTTTTTTTCCTAAACATAGTCACAATCCGATTAATAGTTTCAGAGAAATGCGTGAACAAACATGCATAAATACAAACATACCTACATACAAACACACATACTAGCAAACATACATACATGCACTTATGAAATTTGGCATACCTGTTTAGAAGCCCACATGGACTAACATATACGAATATTGTGCAATTCCAATGATACGAATACGTCACGTCATACATACGGGTCGAATTGATAACCTCCTTTTTTAACCGACTTCTTTGAAGAAGTCGTTGGCTCCCAGGCCCTTTTAGCCGCGCTCAAAAACGCAAAATTTTGGCGCGCGCTTGGGATATTAGAATTTGTGCGGGAGCACAAATTCTAATATCCCGCCTCAATCGATCGATCCATCAATACTCGTTATTCAGTCTTGTTTGTACTGAAATTACGCGTTCAGTGATACCAAACTCTTCAGGATTCACTTATTTAGAAGCACAGACCGATTTTTTGAACTCCAGGCAAAACAAAACACACTCGACATTTTTTTTTCTGACCAAAACTGTACAATTTCGTCTTACATGTCGCATACCGAAATAAGCGCATTGAAACGAACTATCGAATACCGAACTACGTTTACGGCTACAATCTTTGTCTATTCCAGGGTCAGTGGAAATGTCAGCTGCCAAAAGTGACATTTTATTTTCTGTCAACTTCACTAAATATTTTCTGTGTGAAGGTGATTGTGTTGCCCTGTCGTGTCTGAGAATAGTAATTAGTAAGTTTAACCAAGAAATGATACCAGTATTGAGTGTTTTGGTAGAAAATTGGTAGAATTAGATAATGAATTAAAACTAGCGGCGCGCAAAAGGCGCGCAATAAGTGGAGCGCGCGCTCCATCTGGGAGCCATGCATGGGTCGTCGACGAAAACGAGAGCGCGCGCTCCTGGTGGGACTAGAAGGGTTAAAAAGAGACTACTGTCTACGCTGATTCTAGTATTCGACATCATTAGATAGATAATATGTCAATGGATTAAGCGCTGAATTTAAAGCAGCCTTTCGACCCTAAAACAGTGTGTAGAGTGTTTTCATTTTACGAAGGCACGAGGGGAACGAGGTAGGAAGTGGTGTGAGACCGCGCGGAGCTCAGTGGGGAAAGACTCGGTTCGACGGAGCGATGCGGAGACGTGCAGAACGTGTGTACCGACCGGGCACTGAGTTCGTTCTCTACTGAGCTCCGCGCGCTCGCCTCTCGCACCACTTCCTACCTCGTACCCCTCGTGCCTTCGTAAAATGAAAACACTATAATAGAGAACGGACTTAACGTTTTCACACTAGCAGAAGCAAATGTGAAGGAAATAATTGAAAAATGTGAAAAACTGCAAGACAAACTCACCTGCAAGCCCGGCCACGACGTTGAAAGTGCTGTAGAGGCTGAACTCAACGGCCGAGAAGTTGAACTTGTAGCGGGCGTAGAGATACGACACCTGCGAATCGCCTGCAAACAAAACAGTATGTACGGTCTATCGGTCATGGTCGAGTCGAGACACGCAAGCCGGTCTGCTGCGGTGACATCTGGGTCAACAATTACAGTAGCGGTCAAATTTAAATAAGATATCGTTAGTACTGTGCGGGGACGGTACTTTTTTTTATTATTATTTTTCATATTAAGCGCGGAATGTGGCGCCGAGCCACCCATAAGTTGTCTAGTGGCGCCCATGGACATTCGGTCGCATGCGGGGGCTACGAATGCCATGCCGGCCTGACAGGTGCCCATTCAAGCCTCTCTTGAAGGACCCGAGACTGTAGTTGGGGGGAAATATGTGGGCAGGGAGAGCGTTCCAGAGTTTACCGGTTCTGTGGAGAAAGTACAGAAGGACAAACGGACAGCTTAATAATAAACTTTCGTACGGATATCCGTACGAAAGTTTATTATTAATATTATAATATGGAAACCTAAAAATTTTATGGATGTCAATAATTATCACGGTTTGTGCCCTTACCATATACGAGTACGAGTTACCATATACGAGTACTCTACATAATCAGGATTCATAGAAAATAATTATCTACAGAATCGGTCGCCCTCCCATCTACATATTTTCCCCCAATTACAGCCTAGGGCCCTTTTTATCAGTGCCGCGCATAGGCAGTTTCCAGCCGCGCCGCCATTCCATTCACACCCTCCGAAAACAAAAGAATTCCCAAGGGCAGAATACTGGGTGAAATTTCGCGCTTCCTTTATTCCTTATCAAAAAGTTTAAAAAATATATAGGCAAGATTGAATTTAATTGAAAAGGTTTTGAAGTATCATTACGAACAAAAAATACAATAAACATACATACATTATTGGCTTGCATAATGCCCAATAAGATTGGTCCAGTTTCTTGAACTACATTAGGTTTCTTCCAAGTACATTATGACCTTGTTAACGATTGACGACAATTCGTTATAAGTGTAGTGTGTATGAACTCCACGTTGTGAAACATGGGTATATAATATGCTGCGACGATATTTAGCGGTTCCTTTACTAAACTCAAGAATATATTTTTCATCAGTCATACCTCATCCTAGAATATAGGTGTTTACGGACAGATTAAGTTTTTGGATGGGCCGCAACTTAACCTAATCCAACGAAAGACATTACAAACATTTGATAAATTACTAGACTACCTGAATGTGAACATATTGACATTTGAAGTGTTTTTTTAATACACTTTATGCCACTTTAATGCGTGGCAAGGGCGGGCAATTTCCTCCAGTCAACCCGGCGGACCTAAATTTTTACATGGAATCCGAACCATGGAGCAGTGAATGAATGTATGCACTTATATTTTTTTTCAAATCATAAAAAAACTTATTGGCACACGCCGCGCCCCGGTTGGATTCGAAGATCGCTCAAACTGTGTCAGGAATTAAAGCTGTAAACATTCTGACGAAATGACGACTGAAAAGCAAAAACCTGTACGGTTTTCTAATATAAGGGTAAGTAAAGCGTTCCTGTGCTCAGCTGAATAGAAGTAAAAGTATCGATATCGATTCCTTAAACTTGGATAAGTCTGAAATGTATGATCGATCGGGCACAAGGCCAGCAAGTGTGTCGGGGACAGTAGGTCAAGTTGTTAGTTGTTACGTCGTCGAGTTGTCGGTGCCCAGTGCAACACCGTGATGTGTCAAATATGCAGTGTCACACGTCGTGTGACTAATAGCCGTGACCGTTTAATGCGAGTACAGTCAAGTGCAAGTATTAGGAATCCTAGTAGGTAGAATGAGGAAAGGTGTACAAATTACAACTAAAGGTTAGTTGTAATTTCTACACCTTTCCGTCTGACTGTCTGTCCTACAGGCTGTTCACTCGTTCATTTATCTTCCCGTCTGTCTGTCAATTTGTCTGCCCGTCTGAATCTTCGTCTGTCTCTCTGTCTGTTCATCTGTCTTTTCATCCGTTTGTATGCCAATCTTTCTGTCCATCTGTTTGACCGTCTGTCTCTTCGTCTGTCTCTTGTCTGTTAATCTGTCTTTTCATTCGTCTGTATGCCCATCTTTCTGTCCATCCGCATGAGAATGGCATTGTCTGAGTCGATAGCGTAAGCAAACTTTTTGTAATCCAACTATCTGTGATCTGCCTTACGACTATAACTATAAGTAGCTGTGTTGTGTGTCACTCTGTCTGTCATGATGAGTTCGTCATCCATCGAGGACGAATCAATGTTTAATGTTTCTAGACTCACTCTCGCTGGAGACTAGTCAATGTTCATATGGGAGCGTTAAATGCTTTTGTATACTTTCTCATACAATGTATGTGTCGTTACACTTGTCGTGTAATATTTTCATTCCCAAAACTTTCTACGAGTATGATAAAGAAAATTGTCGTTTACACAAGTGTGAAGCGCGCATGACAAATAATTTTCTCAGATTAGATGAATAATCATATTCCAGATAGCTCCTACGTCGCAGGTGACAAACTCGGCACTTCTCACTACAACGTCACGACGACGACCACGGCACAGCACGGCATCGACCACGATCTCACAATGAAACAAGACACTGATGGATCAGGTAGTCTCATGGCTCCGAATTTGACTAAGAATAGTTTCTTCTTAAAACCTTTTCTCACTATCTACTAGATGGCAGTATTTGTTAGATTTCACAATAATATGGTGTGGTAATTCGGTATGTTTTTATCCCATTGGGACTGTGAGTTTCACAAGGTACTACACGCCTTGTCAATTTTGCAGTTCAGAATGTGGGCTTTGTACAATGTAACACATATTTGTAGAGGCATCATTGTATAGATCCTCTCCCGCGTGTCCATAATTAGTTATCATTAACTAAAATTATCTTATTGTCTAGAATATAATACATATTAAAAGAACCGGTCTTTTTTCTTAGGGACCTCACCTACCAGTTGAAAGAGTTGAATGATCGAAATACGAATACTTCTCTGTATACTTACGAAATACGAGGTCTTGGTTCGTTTTCATTTTTTTTTTTAGTTTGATCTCGAGTTAAGACTTTTGAACTTTTAGAAATTAGCATTATAAACTCATAAATGGCTTTTACATATTATATTCCACATCATTGGGTTATCGAGCCGCGTACCTCGTTCGTAAATCATTATGCAACAGTTTCAGATAGAATTTATTAAAAACGTAGTGCATTAACTTTTTGACAGCAATGAGACAAATACTATGCAATAATCATTGACCTACACGATAATGCAATGTCAAAATACTCGATTCAATGCGAATTATTTATATTTTAATACATCACTTTATCATTGACATGCACTTGATCAGTTTAAATAAAATATCTTATCTGAATGTTTACCTCTGCTCTTTGTCAATATACCTAACTAATAGATAATTCGAACTGGTTGCTTTTGCTGCTGAAGCAAAGATCTCAACGAGTGCTTAAGAAGAAAATCCGTTGTAATACAAGGTCCCAGATCGGATCGAAGTCCGCATAATATTACCATCGCGCGATTACTTAGCTCATGTACCGTGTGGGGATGGTACTTTATAAGAATAACCCCACTGCATCGCTCCCCGTGTATGTCGTAAAAGGCGACTCAGAGATATGACTCCCTTCTTATATTACTAGGCGGTAGGGTTTAACCCGCCCGGTTTGGTACCACCGCACTGAATTAAAGGTATGTAAATAGTTTGTGCTTTCCGTCCAGTTCAGTGTAGCCGGCCCGACCGAAGGGAAGCACTGACGTGGCACCAAGTTCACCCGGTGTTATGGGCTGACATCGCGGATGTTGTAGGTGATGTAGCCAACCGTGTCAGTTTCCATAAAAAAATAAAATAAAAAAAATTGGCTACAAAAAATTTTTGTGTTCCGTTTCCGTACGGAAACCTATTATTTGTCGTTGTCATGCATTGTACTTGTCATACATTGTCAGCCTCGGTAGCTCAGTGGCGCGGTCAGTAATTGGATGGGTGACCGCTCGACCGTTAGGAGGCTGACCGTGGTTATAACTAAAATTAAATATTCGTTTAAAAAAGTATTTAATTTATTCCTAGAGCGAAAACTCGTATATTTTCAAAATCTCACGCGTGATAAGGGGGGGGGGGGGGGGGGGGGGTCTCTCACCACATCTCACCAATGGGGGGAGGGGGTCGAAAACTCGCCAAAAACGTCTCACGTAATTAATGGACGCGCCCTTATTAATTACACTAGCTGTCAGTAATAGCGCATCTATTAGCCGGTAGCACGGTACTTGTAAATTATGCAAGCACCAGAGCTATAATATTTTGGGGCAACCTTTTACTTTTACTTTTAAAACCTTTACTTTTACCTAAATAAATAAATAACGAGAGTTCCACCCAAACATCCCCCTTTTCGGATTTTTGGTCTCAATCCCCTTATGATATGTGTTGTGTGTGTGCTAAATGGTTTATATCTACATTCGTGCGCATATAAGAAGATGTAAATAGATAGTGACAAGAATTGAGAAAGAAATGCTTCGGGTTTTTTTTATGGAAACTGACACGGTTGGCTGCATCACCTACAACATCCATGATATCAGCCCATAACACCGGGTGAACTAGGTGCAATTTCAGTGCTTCCCTTCATTTCGGTGGTCCGGTCATGTTGAAAGAATGGATGATAGGAGACTAACGAAAGAAATATATGGAGCGAATGGAGTCGAGAAGGGCCGTCGCTCTAGTCGCGCGTACCTGGACCAGATCGGGCATGTGCTCAATAAAAAGGGCCAATGTATAAAGGACATTATGAAAGTGGAAGAGGCGGTGGGGGTGTGTCAGGATCGTGGCACGTGGAGACCCGTTGTCTCTGCCTACCCCGCTGGGAAACAGACGTGACGCTATGTATGCATGTAAGAGCTATAATATAAAATTACTTTATAGTTTGCTTTTACTTTATACTTTACAGTTAGTTAGAACTCAAAAATGCGATTTTTGTGTTCCAATCAGTTAGAAGCAAATTGTTTGTTACTTTTTGAACTTTCGGCTGCTGTTGTTCGGCTGTATACGTTTTAGATTAATTCATTAATTTGATTTGATATCATTTTACGGATAAAAAACATTTAATTTAATTAACAGGTGTTAGGATATTTAAATATAACAAACAGTATTATTTTAGTATAGGTGCATATGTCTTGTTTATTTTGGGTGGTGGGTTTATTCTAATAGTAGCTTAGTGTGTTTTATGTAAACTCTGAAGTTGTCATATCGGAGACTACCCTTTATATAGTATTTGTCATGAAAAAATACATGAATATAAAATAATTATTGTGTAATTAATTACAGTCGTACTTAATATCTTTACTTAAATATTTTGTTCCAATACTTAGTCGTAGGCTTTTGTCCTATACATAATCATTATTTCTTTCTTATTTTTTAGTCACTAGCTTGTGCCCGCGGATCGTTCGCATGAAATTCGAAAAGGACAAAGTAAGATACTGAGGGCGAGGCCGAAGGCCGAGCTGCGTTCATTTAAACGGTACTCTCTCAAAGAAAGCAAGTCATCTATCCTTGCAATCAGTTGGATATATTTTGGAAATTTTGCATAAAATTTACATATTACTCGTACATGCCTTCTGATAAACATTCACAGGTAATATAATGTCTTGGTACCGTTACACTTTCGTGTTTATGTTGTATTTGAATGTTAAAAGCAAAAAAATATATGGTCGTAACAGACTTCTCGCGCGAAAGATCAAAGTCTGCAAGCAATCGAATTGGATTTTCGAAGAATCGGACACTTGCACTCTAACATTCGTCCGTCACTCCAATCAAGGAAAAGAGAAAAGCTACAAAATAATTACTAAATTGTAATTTCGACTGAAAAAAATTGCGTATTCAAATCAGTCTTTAGAAAAGTGTAATTCAATTAAAAATAAAATTGAAATTATTTATAAATGAATATTATTGTCTCATGTATAATTAAACTATTAATCATACATTTTTACAAACAATAAAAACGACAATATAACAGAGAGGACACGTAAAATGGAATAGCCGTAGTGTTTATTTCGGACCGGTATGACCGTAAAAAGTAAAATTACAAAACAAAACGCAGTAGCGAAAATTAACACATCAATCGCTGGCATTTGCCACAGAGACAAAAGCGACCTTCTCGGGTAAAAAAAAATTGAATAAATTAATATATATTTCGTACAATATGGACATTGACCTTTGTTTATGAATAGAGGCAAGATTTTATATTGTTACTAGCTTTTGCCCGCGGCTTCGCTCGCCTTAAACTAGTATTTCATAGAGCCTCGGCTTAGAGCCGTCGATACGTAGAATAGAATGTGTAAATGATTTTAAAGGAAAGAAATGTTTTTGTACATGTCAAATTCTGCTATTAATCGACATCCGATCGTGAAATTAAGCACACCCGAGTGCGACAGAACTTGGATCCGACCGTTGAGGCCGGCTTTGGTTCGGATTCCACGTGAAACTGTAGGTCCCTTCCCTTACTGCGTGGTAGGGTTTTACACGTTCAAATAGCTACCACCACACGAATTGTTTTCCGTCCAGCAGGTCTATACTTGTAAAATTCTGACAGCGGAATCAGCGCTGTTGTGGCGCTGAAAGCCACTTCCAAAGTGGCTCTCAGCGCCACAACAGCGCTGATTCCGCTGTCAGAATTTACAAGAATAGACCTGCAGTTCCGTTTAGCACTTTAGCAAGGTTGGCTGGGCTGGGCTGACATCACAGGGGTAGTAGTAGTAACCACGCCAGCATGCACACGATGTGTATGAAAATGTAATTTAGCTCCATAATAAAATGTACATTGTGCTCACCATACAATGGTCCAACCATGAGAAAGTACAGCACTAGCACGCACAATATTTGGAACCTCTTGCTGCCCAGCCTCTTCTTGCAGAGCACCATCACCGTGTCCAGCACCGGCCTCGTCGCAAAGAACTTCCGAAAATAATTTCCGCTCTCCTCACTACTCGTCTGTTCCACCTGCCTTTCAATTTTCACATCACTGAGACACACGACCCCATACAGAAACGCAACCGTGTGAAGGCACAACAGTAAAGCGAAAATCCCATAGTAACCCAAGGAGTTGAGCAAAATACCACTCAACGCGCTCCCCATCGGCGTCCCGAGACTCACAAATACGGTCACAACTCCAAGGCGGAACGTCCTCTCCTCCGTACCCGTGATGTCCGTCATGTAGCTGTACATCCCCACGAACATGGTGATCCAGCCGCCCGTCAGCGCCGGCGGCAACGCCTCGATCAGCGCCGTCGTGTGCAGCGACCACTCGTTCATGTAATGCGTCGCGAGCAGCAGTCCCGCGTTAGTCACCATTTCGCCGACCATCGGCGCGAGCATACACACCTTCCTTTTTCTCGTGCGATCGCTCCATGCACCCACGAATAGGACAAGGAGCGCCGGGATCGCCGTCTGCAGCGGGAACTTCCACGCAACCACGCCGGCCACCAGCGACTGCACCTTCACGAGCTCCTCCTTCAGCTCGCTCGTGTTGCCGGCCATCATGCGTTCGCACACGTCGTCGCCATACGCTAAATTCACGCGGCACGCCTTCTCTAGGTTCATGTTCTGTACCGCAAGCGAAGAGATGGCCGTCGATACCATGTACAGAGACAGGCAGGGCTCGACGGTAGTCTTAGACAAAACGTCTACCGTTCGTCGCAGCGCCCTCTTTAATTTCTCCATCGTCGGATTCGTGGTAGGGCCGACGCACGTCAGCTGTGTAGTAGACTTGGTGATGTTTCCTACGTCGCAGACGTCCTCAGCATTGCCGCCGCCGCCCATCTTGCCCGCGGAGCTGCACCTGTCGCGGCGGCTGCGTCTCAACTGGTTACATCTCAGGTTGGACATTTTTTTAAATGTACCGTCGCAACGAGCTCCTTCTGCCGGCGCTGCCGAGAGCGGCGTCATCTCATGTGCGATAACGAAGTCGATATAATGAGTCGGTTATCTGCGACGTGAACTGTACGTCGGAGGTGGTTGTTTGTGTGCAGGCGACTGTCGTGACGCAGTAAATACGTACGGTCTGCATTATAAATTCGCCGCGGGGCGCGATGCTCTGTGTCCTCACTGACTGCTCCGGTGGCTCTGTGGGCTGTTACATCAGTCGCGAGGATTGCGCAAGGATTGTCACGGGCAGAATCTCATTTTAGGTTATGTCAATCTCAATCAATGAACTTTTTGATTAGGTATCAATTTAGCGGACCGACCGTCGCGACATAATGAAGTCGGTCTGATGCGCGATGCCCTAACACGTGACTGACCTATATTCCGACTTCACGATCAATGAAATTACGAGTGCTTTCAGATCAGAAATACTCATGTGCGGTGCATACGAGACCGTACTAAACTTAATGTTACAACATTGAGCCCGCTAGTGTTAGATATAGAGCAAGTCACTCGGAACCTGTAACTCGACTATCACCAAGAATTGAATAATTTGCTAGTACGACAAGAAAGGGAAAAGTCGTGCAATTGAAATGAGTATAACATGCAGCAAGGGTTCAAAACCCTTTCATAGAAACTATGATACTGTTTTTGCGCCCCAGGGAACATGAAATAAAACTCATCCACTCTGCCGTACTATCTTATAAGTTTCACCACAAAAAGAGCAACTAAAGAAGGAAAGAATACTTCCTCGGCGGAAACTATAACTTCCGATTCACCAACAATTAGAGTCAACAGAGCATCTACTTTTATAGATGTTCCGGGTGAAACATTCGGGCCGCCAAAATAGTTTTCTCGGCCCATTGGGGGCCAAGTGAATAATAAATAAAGAATAAATAGAAAGCCGATTACTACGGACTTAAAGGCTTGTGAATAAAATATAAAGGCGTTTTCTGAACAACACACTGAAACGTTCATACAACTAGCCCACTTACTAAATGTATTAGCTTAGATGGAATAATGTATTAGTAATTCTTAACAATTAGGAAATTTTCATTAGGAATTCATCACTAGTGATTCAAATAAATATTTTTTTTAAGTCTGTTCTATCTTTTTTTAGACTCTTAAAACAACACATTTTCGGTTGTGGCGGTAACAATCCGTGGGCTTACTATACCACCATACACATTAAAGGAAGGAACTAAAATTTTATAAGGTATCCGTGAAGATGGATGAACTCTAGTTTATTGCATGACGTCTTGAGGTAGAAATATAATTAAGTTATTTACTATAAAAAGGTGCATAATCATAGTGACTTGTTTTCATTGGCTGAAATCTTGTCTCATTTGGAATCTCCAAGGAAATGTGTTTATATGTAAATACACATATTTAGAGTGTAGTCTGTGTGTACCTACAGTTCGCTGTAAAAGTGCAGATACATACTGAGAACCTAGTCATACTGCATTCTCATTGCGCGGTGTGTTAAAATGGTAGTCTAGCGAGTAACTGAGGTGTCTGAAATGGCAGTGTAGCGAGTAACTAAGGTGTGTTGAAATGGAAGTGTAGCGAGTAACTAAGGTGTGTTGAAATGACAGTGTAGCGAGCAAGTGAGGTGTATTGAAATGACCGTGCAGCAAGTAACTTTAGTTGAAATGGCAGTCTAGCGAGTAAGTAACCGTTGTGTATTGAAATGGCAGTATAGCGAGTAACTAAGGTGTGTAGAAATGGAAGTGTAGCGAGTAACTAAGGTGTGTAGAAATGGAAGTGTAGCGAGTAACTAAGGTGTGTTGAAATGGAAGTGTAGCGAGTAACTAAGGTGTGTTGAAATGACAGTGTAGCGAGCAAGTGAGGTATATTGAAATGACCGTGCAGCAAGTAACTTTAGTTGAAATGGCAGTCTAGCGAGTAAGTAACCGTTGTGTATTGAAATGGCAGTGTAGCGAGTAACTAAGGTGTGTAGAAATGGAAGTGTAGCGAGTAACTAAGGTGTGTAGAAATGGAAGTGTAGCGAGTAACTAAGGTGTGTTGAAATGACAGTGTAGCGAGCAAGTGAGGTGTATTGAAATGACCGTGCAGCAAGTAACTTTAGTTGAAATGGCAGTCTAGCGAGTAAGTAACCGTTGTGTATTGAAATGGCAGTGTAGCGAGTAACTAAGGTGTGTAGAAATGGAAGTGTAGCGAGTAACTAAGGTGTGTTGAAATGGCAGTGTAGCGAGTAACTAAGGTGTGTAGAAATGGAAGTGTAGCGAGTAACTAAGGTGTGTAGAAATGGAAGTGTAGCGAGTAACTAAGGTGTGTAGAAATGGAAGTGTAGCGAGTAACTAAGGTGTGTAGAAATGGAAGTGTAGCGAGTAACTAAGGTGTGTAGAAATGGAAGTGTAGCGAGTAACTAAGGTGTGTTGAAATGACAGTGTAGCGAGCAAGTGAGGTGTATTGAAATGACCGTGCAGCAAGTAACTTTAGTTGAAATGGCAGTCTAGCGAGTAAGTAACCGTTGTGTATTGAAATGGCAGTGTAGCGAGTAACTAAGGTGTGTAGAAATGGAAGTGTAGCGAGTAACTAAGGTGTGTTGAAATGGCAGTGTAGCGAGTAACTAAGGTGTGTAGAAATGGAAGTGTAGCGAGTAACTAAGGTGTGTTGAAATGGAAGTGTAGCGAGTAACTAAGGTGTGTAGAAATGGAAGTGTAGCGAGTAACTAAGGTGTGTTGAAATGGCAGTGTAGCGAGTAATTGTGGTGTCTTGAAATAGCAGTGTAGAGAGTAGCTAAGGTGTGTTGAAATGGCAGTGTACTGACTGAGTGTGACAAGGTATTTTCAGGTTTGTACACTTTTTGAACGTGATTGTACATTCTCTAACAATTAGAGAAGATACAGTTGGAACGATAACACTTTTTAAGCACGTTAAACTCTATTTAGCTTAGAATGGTATTAAAATTAATGCTTGCTTGCTTGCTTAATGCTTCATAAAATTGAGAAATTCTCTAGATATGATACATTGTAAACATTGCTTTTATGAAGGACTGGAGGAAAATTGGAGAGGCCATGTCCAGCAGTGGACGCGTACACGCTAAATGACTGACTGACGGAAACATTGGTTTATAATTTTATTATTTGTTTCTGTAGTTTATCAAATTTCTGCAATGAACGAAATCGGTCTGTACGGACGACGGACGAATAAAACTAGATAAAACCAATGAGCTTTTATGTATTATGTATGTATTATACGTCATTGGATAAAACATTTATTTCTCAGCTACCATAGCAACTGTTGTAAGACAAATTTTATGAGAAAACTGATTTATTATAAAAATCCCCAAAATGCACGAGCATGTATGACAATGTTTATTGTTTATTGTATAATTTCATCTATAGGTAGGTAACGCTTGGGCATGTCGAAAATTCCACCAGTTCTAAATTCAAAAGCCAAGAAGAACCGACAAACAAACTTCGCAAGTCACAATGTTTTGTAAGTACCTTATAAGTATTATATTATAATATACAAATAACTTAGGTAACTTACAAATAAATGAACCCATACTACCGCTCACAAGAACCTTAATATTTACAGCATAAACATGAATACTGAATACTTAATCTCTGCCTATTTACATTACCTATATCTGGTGTATATTGCCATCGTCAATTGTGATATTGTATGTGATAATAGAATTAATTTAGTGAAATATTTATAGTTAGTAATGAATGTGTGATAGAAAGCGTATATTGAATAAACACTTTATTAAATCCACGGTGATAGTTATAGCGTGATACAACTCATTGCGGCATTTCAAAAACTAGGCGTTATTTAATTCCTAAATATATTACTAAGTATTTATATTTCACATTTATTTTGTATTACAATTATTAAAAAAATATGCCAAGAATTTAACGACTAACAATAAGGAAAGTTTTCAGTAATAAATAACCATCCACACAGTCACAAAACAGATATAATTTTTTCTAGGAACAATAAAGTGGCACTTCACAATAGTTTGACACAGCGCTATTAACAAGTCAAAACAATGACATTGATCAGTAATTTGTCGTGTTCCGCATCATTATATTGGTCTTAGATGCACGTCGGTAAAAGAAAGTATAATAATAAGGCATCCTTTTGGTAGAAGCTAGTTACAAAATAAATAATTAAATGTTTATTTATTTTGTGATTGTAATGTCAATTCGCTTTTGACAATAACACACCCATAATGTTATTGTGAAAAGATTCATATGCATTTCTATAAAAATTAACCGTATAAATAGAAAATATAATGTGATACACTCGAGAACAGCAAAACCTGTTTTAGCACTTAATCTGGCAGCGACACGTACGACCAATAAAGATTAAAATGTAATACAAATATGACTCTACAAGCAAGAAGACGAATCAGTAAGACAGTCGTGTCGCAGACGGTTGCGTGGTGTATAAGGATAATTTAACGTCAAACGTAAACAATACAAACATCGCAAAATGAGTGAATCTGAAAAGCTAAATGATCCCACGAGCGACCGATCTACCTCAATACTTAAACTCCAGAACGCTGCCATCTCCAATTACCAACAAAGCTTCAAATCTTTAACGTTTCTCGGAAAACTCAAATGTATCATGAGTTTCTTCACCGTAGAGCCTCTCATCCTTTGCTACATGTTGCCCAGTGTGATATCCGGCGTTGCTGTGCAGAAACTGAACCTGGATAAAGCGTGTCATGTGAATCTAAACTACTCCGAGACAGTATGTTCTAAGCTGCTGGCGGGAGACGTCAGCAACATCACGGAAGCGGCAACCAGATCCCAGATCCTCGTGGCTGATATGACTGCCTGGAAGCAGCCACTCCAGAGCGGTCTTCCCTGCCTTCTTATCCTCTTCGTGGGAGCCTGGAGCGACCGCACCGGCAACAGGAAAGCTCTGATGCTGATTCCACTCATAGGAGAACTCGTCTGTTCCATCGGGCTAATTTTGACGACCTACTACTTCAGTGAGTGGCCACTGTTTATCACGGCCCTTATTGAGGCTGTCCCTTCCGCCTTGACCGGCGGCTGGTCGATTACCCTTATGGCCGTATACAGCTATTTGGCCGACATCACCACCCTCGAAGATAGGACCTTTAGAATAGGTCTGGTTGCAGTAATTATTACCCTGGGATTACCTTTGGGAACGTCTATCAGTGGTATTTTGACGAAGGCTGTTGGTTACTACGGAATATTCACTCTAAATGTGGTGTTCTATCTAACGGGGTTTATGTATGTATACTTCAGAATTCACGATTCTAAGAAGGAGACAAAAAAACTAAAGATGCATGCAGTTTTCGAATTCTTCCATCCGAAGCACGTGCTGAACACCGTGATGGTGCTGTTCATAAGGAGGCCTGGCACAATGCGACTGAGAGTGTGGCTTGTGATCTTAGTGCACATCGTGATCGTTGGTCCACTATATGGTGAGTTCTTACTCTGATGATGGCAGAAGTAGATTATTACGTAGAATTCATGAAGTATTTCTGATCAGTAATGTATCCTCTTAAAATGTGTTGATGGAATTACCCACATAATTTCCATTTAGAACAGAACGTTTTATTTTCAGGCGAGGCTGGCGTTTTGTACCTGTACACACTACAAAGGTATCATTTCGACGTCGTTGACTTCAGTCTCTTCTACACTTACTCTGGACTTATTGGACTTCTCGGTGAACCATATAATGTTTCATTTCACAATCCATAAATGAACTGAACTCGAACAACAGTCTAATCAAAATAGTTCACGATAAGTAAACTCTTCGTAAAGAAATGACGTGCAATATTAGTTGCAAATTTTAAAATATTTTCAAAATTCCAGGCACTTCGATCGCCATCACGGCATTCAGCAAGTTTATAAAGATGGATGACACTCTGATTGGCTTTATAGCTACAGCCTGCAAGGTGGCGTCCAGCTTCGTCTACGCATTCGCTCCTACCAGAGGCTGGTTCTTCTCTGGGCCGGTGGTAGATCTGTTTGGGAACGCCGGTGTTACGGCCATCAGGTCCCTGGGGACAAAGGTTGTGGAGCCTGATGAAGTGGGTATGTGTCTAAGTTTATAGTATGTAGTGAAGTATACAGATTTTAGAAATAATGAATGACATACATACATACATATCACACACGCTAAATCCCGACAATCGGGGTAAGCAGAGTAATCGGTGTTGTGCTGCAAGAACTCTGGTCAATTACAGCACAACACCAACCACCACGTTTCGCAAAGTATTCGAACAAGATTCAATCGATCAAGCAGCAAGTAAGGGCACGAAGACCCACCTGCTGCATGACTCGGTGGAATTACCGTGCCAAGGTGAGAGGTGGCGAGCCTGTCGCCCTTTAGCCGGCATCTTGTCCTTATCCCTTAGTCGCCTTTTACGACATGCACGGGGAGAGATGCAGTGGGGATATTCTTTTTAAGTACCGGCCCCACACGGCACGGTAAATAATGAATGACTTATGAGGAAAATACTGCAAGAGATTTACTAATGCGCAGATTAGTTTTTACAGTTACATACTGTTGCCGGTTTTTACTTGCGGGTATTTCCGTAAATGTGTCATGATAATACAGTGATTAACTGCCAGTATTACTTTTAATACTTTGTACATCTTGGTTGGTTGTATGACGCGTAGGAATGTCCTGTTAGTGAATATTGTTATTTGGCTGTGGTCCAAAGCCTTTCTGCGACTGATTCTGTGACTGAAAAAAAGTCGGCAAGTGCGAGTTGGACTCGCGCACCCAGGTTTCCTTCTTTTTCTTTACTTGTGATGTGAGACATTGCTTCTTGCTAAATTTCATTACTTTAGGTCAACGGTAAGTACCCTACAGGTTTTGATTTCATTTGAGTGGGTTTGCAAGTATTAAAATTTGCCATAAATAGCCATATCTTTTGATTATATTGATTTAGAAGGTTTAATTTTCTATAACTCGAAGGGATCGCAGACTTTAGTATTTCATATTAATTTCAATTTTGATATCTTGACTCGTTACTGAGAAAAATGGTTTTGACACACAAAACAAGCAAATTTTTTTTTTAATATCATATAACTGCAAGTTTAAAATTTTAGGATTTTTTCCTATTACTTGTGCTATGAAACCTTGCTTCTTACCAAATTTTATGATTCTAGGTTGACGGGAAATACCCTATAGGTTTTGATTTGATTGGAGTGAGTTTGCGAGTATGAAATCTGACATAGATGGCCGTATCTTTTGATTGCGTTGATTTGGAAGCTTGCATTTTCTACACTTTAAAGAGATCGTAGATCTTAGTATTTCATATTAATTTCAATTTGTTATCTTGATTCGTTCCTGAGAAAAAGGGACCTTGACATACAAAACAAACAAACAATTTTTTTAATATCATATAAGTACAAGTTTAAAATTTTAGGATTTTTTCCTTTACTTGTGCTGTGAGAGCTTGCTTCTTACCAAATTTCATGATTCTAGGTTAACGGGAAGTACTCTATAGGTTTTGATTTCATTTGCTGGTAGCAAAATATGTGACTTAAATGGGCGTATCTAATGATTGATTTGACCTAGAAGCTTAAATTTTTTACACCTCCGAGGAAACGTAGACTTTAGTATTTGATATTAATTTCAACTTGATACTTTTACCCGTTCCTGAGAAAAAAGGTCTTGACAGACAGACAGCCAGCCAGCCAGACAGACAGACAGACGGACAACAAAGTGATCCTATAATGGTTCCGTTTTTTCCTCCTTTGAGGTACGGAACCCTAAAAATTAAACCAGTCAGACATTTTAGTACAGGGCAAATAGAAAAATGTTATATGGGGACCCAAAAATTTCAACTTCATTTTTATTTTGTTGCTCATTCGAAAGGGTCTTCATAGGAACCGAATTTACGCCTCTTCCGCTCTGCCATCTTGGACTCTTTTTTTTCAACCGCTCATACCTGGCGTTCTAATTATCCCACAGCAATCAAACCGGAATCGTGGGACTCGTCAGAATTTATTCTTTTACTAAGTCTGTTGACAAAATATCAGTGTCGAAACATCCAATCACGGACATATAGCGTAAATGAACGAATTAAGATTTAGGGGTCAATTTTGGGGAACAAATCAGAATTTTTTTTTTCAAGTGCATCATATGACATATCAATGGAAAAAGTTAGTTATATAGAAATACAAATAATTTTTTTTATAATTTTAAAATGAATACTTTAAAAAACATTAAAGAAAATATACATAAATTGAGCATGCCCCAGGCTTTCCTCCGACATTACTGAGTCTAAAATGTAGATAAAAATTAATAGGGAATAACTCTCCTATAGTATACAGGAAAACCTAAACGAAAATACAAAGTCTAAGTTCTCACAGAAATCGGAATGGTACGGAACCCTCTCTACGCGAGTTCGACTCGCACTTTTTTATTCACCATCTTAGTAATAACATTCACATACTATAAATTGTTTTAATTGCAGGTAAAATGGGTTCCATCATTGGACTGGCTGAAGCGTTCGCTCCGATAACTTACACTCCACTTTACAGCAAAGTTTACGCAGCGACCTTGACAACCCTACCGGGGACTTTCTTCATCCTCGGCGGTATCATGACTGTTCCAGCCTTCGCCATCTTCTTGTAAGTGTGTCCTTTAAAGGGTATGCTTCTTTATTTGTGAAATCAATTATACAAAGTCAAAGTGTTCTTTTCTAGATTGCACTTATTGATATATGTAGGTATTTGCGTTTTTTTCATTAAATTATTTGTCTTTGCATTAAATTACTGCTTTGTTTGGAATAGTTCAGACTTTGGGAGACAAAAAAAAAAAAGAAAAGACTTCCTATTCAAAATATGCCTTTATGCTCTCAGCCCGCTAGAAGAAATCACAGTGAAAACTTCTGCTCTAACACAACTGTCTTGAGCTTTCTAGCGATAAATCATTCCGACCAGTTCCCATACAATGGGAAATGGAACTGGAAAACAATGGGTTAGACCTATAAGGAGCCATAATAAAATTAGTGAAACGGCACTAGCCAAAAACGAATATCAACTTTTCTCAACATGCCACCTTATAGTCATGATGATGTTGATGATATAGACAATATCAACATAGGTATAGTGTGTTGCGTACATGGTTCACTGCAAGAAATGGTATTATGCAATATGTCTTCCGCATTATTAACAGCTAAAAGGTATACAAACACATAAATAGATATACACAATTAAATGCCCGACATTTGTACCCCGTGTATGGAATGGCTCCACATCATCTCAAAGTTTGTAGAAAGTTTTCGATTTATGTCATTTTGCCTTTGTTTACAGAGCCATGTACGTCCTGCAGAAAAGGGCACCTCCAGAAGTAGTTATGGAAATGGCGGCGAAGGAGGAATACGCTCAAGACAACGAAATCACAAAATGTTAGGACCTTCCGATCGATGAAAAAAATATGAAATGACTATCATAAATTAATTACAAAATTACAACAGCGTCTAATCATCACAAAATGTCAATCCCTCTTTTAAAAATATTTGCCTGTCTGCCTATCTGTCGGTTTGACCGCGGATAACTTCGAAACCGTTAATCATATTTTCATGTAGTTTTCAGCAGTATATTCAAAAATATTTTCTAATTATTTCTAAAGGGCGAGCCCGATGACCGAGCTGCGTTCAGGTATGAGAAATACTTTACCGAACATCTTAGGTCACTAAGTACAAGGCCGAAGGCCGAGCTCTGTTCAAATAAACGATATACAATATGTCATGTGTATGTATGTCCGCTCGTCTGTCTGTCTGTCACATGCGCTGCCCGAGGTGATTACTCCGAAAAGTAAAGCTTCAATAAACCGAAAAAAAATATATTTGTGCAAAAAGGAAATGGGTACGATACCAGGCTTTTTAGGGTTCCGTATCTATACTGAAGCCTATTACTAAGCCTACGCCGCCATCTGTTTGTCTGTATGTCTGTCTGTCCTTCCTTCCGAGGGCTGTATCTTTTGAGCCGTAAGAGGTAGCCGGTCATAATTTTCACAGAAAATTATGTGTTATAATGGCTAACAAATAATAATAAAAAAACAAAAATAAAAAATTAAGGGGTCCCCATACAATTAATATAATAAGTTAGAAGAGTGTCATCTACCGAATGATCATTTAAATAAAATAATATTTTAACTGCAAAAGTATAAACGGAACCGATAGATGGCGTGAGGAATACGAAGGACTCACACTCGACACTCGCTAATACTTGCAACAAGAAGGAGCATATGGCTACGGAACGCTCTGTGTGCGAACAACTTTCTCACTTAACAGGTTTCCGTATCCCGTACGGAAGCCTATTACTAAGCCTACGCCGCGCCGTCTGTATGTCTGTCTGTCTGTCTGGCCGTCCGTCCGTAAGTCCGTCCGTCCGTCCGTCCGTCTGTCTTGTCCGTCCGTCTGCCCGAGGGCCGTATCTCTTGAACCGTAATAGGTAGACCGTTGAAATTTTCACAGAATATTATGGCGGATATAACAACAAATACTCTCACAAATAATACAAAATAGATAAGTAAAAAATTAAGAGAGCACTTGGCCGTTTTTTTTAGTATTGTATTGTTACTAGAAGAAATTCGAGAGACGAAGTTGTAAACAATCGCCATATTTGTTGCAAATTCGTTTCTTACAGGCACTTTTCCACCGACCCCCCTGCCACTGCCAGAAAGATATACATATTATAAGTAAAACGAGACTGACAAAACAAGTTTCAAGTAATGACGGAGCGAGCGGCGGCGGCGGCGGCGTGGCGCGCAGGCTGCTCGGCGCGATGTTCCGCACAGTTGACCCGCGGCCGGTCCTGCGTGCTGTTTACTAACAAACGCATACGGATATGTAAGCACAAACCTAAACTGTAACAAAACCGTGCCAAAATGAGTAAATCCGAAAAATCTAACCAAACCACAACCGACCGAACCACCTCGCAGGCATCGACACTCAAATTGGACAACGCTGACACCTCCAACGACAAAATAGGCTTCAAATCCCTGACGATCCTAGGAAAACTCAAATTTATAAAAGATTTCTTCTCCGTAGAGCCCTTCCTACTGTGCTACATACTACCGAGTGTCATATCTGCCCTGGCCGTGCAGAAGTTGAACCTTGAAAAGGCGTGTAGAGTGAACCTGAACTACACGGAGGAAATATGCTCAAAGCTGCTGGCGGGAGACGTCGACAACATCGCGGAGGCGGCCTCAAGCTCTCAGGTCCTTGTGGCAGATATGACAGCCTGGAAGCAGCCACTCCAGAGTGGTCTGCCATGCCTTCTCATTCTCTTCGTGGGAGCCTGGAGCGACCGCACCGGCAACAGGAAGGCTCTTATGCTGATTCCACTGATCGGAGAGTTCATATCGTCGGTCGGTCTAATTTTGGCGACCTACTACTTCAATGAATGGCCGCTTTTCGTGACTGCCCTCATAGAAGCCCTGCCGCCTGCCATGAGCGGAGGCTGGTCGATATGTATCATGGCTGTCTACAGCTACATGGCCGATATCACCACTCTCGACGACCGAACCTTCAGAATCGGACTGGTCGCAGTCATTGTAACACTGGGCATACCTCTGGGAACGTCTATCAGTGGTATTCTTACAGAGGCAATCGGTTACTACGGAATATTCTCTCTGAACCTAGCGTTCTACGTAATAGGTTTCATATACGCATACTTCAAGATTCACAACGTGAAGAGGGAGATGGCGGACCTGAAGAGGCATGCGTTCTTGGAGTTCTTCCATCCGAAGCACGTGCTGCATACTGTGATGGTGCTGTTCAGGAGGAGGCCTGGCACGTTGCTGATCAGGGTGTGGCTTGTGATCTTGGTACATATCGTGATCGTTGGTCCTGTGTATGGTGAGTTATTTCTGTTCTCATGTTTTAAATATTGAATATTGCCATTGAATGAAACCTATTGGCATAATCCAACTTAGAAATATGTTACTATTGATGTTGATAGTTTGCAACAAATTAAGTTTTCGTCTTCGTTGATATTCATGTAAGGATTATTTTTGCCCTACAGGCGAAGGTGCTGTACTGTACCTGTATACACTACAGAAGTATCACTTCGACATTGTTGACTTCAGTTTATTCTCCACGTACGCGGTGCTTTTCGGACTTCTCGGTAAGTCTAATGTTCCGTCAGTAAAGTTCTTAAAAAAATCACGCTCACTTAGATGCTACTTCAATTTGACTAAAAACTAGTTTCCAATCAACATTAAAATCGTTTACGAATAACGAATGAGTATAAAAAATGGTACATCCTTAAACAGTAAGGTGTGTTTTCACCAAGATGAGATCATGATGATTGCGTAACTAAACGGATACATTGAAACAAGCTAATAGTAAAAATCTATAATGTTTAGACTGAAGAGTAAAATCTGTCTGTTTATTAGTAAAATCAGAAAAATCATAAATTTTACTATATTACCTACATACGTATTCTGTTTTATTATGGTTGCTGGCGACTTTTAATGTGTACACACCCGCACACACCCTCACACCACAAATACACACCACCCGCTGTATCCCGACAATCGGGGTGAGCAGAGTAATCGGTGTTGTGCCGCAAGATCTTTGGTAAATCGCAGCACAACACAGACCACCACATTTAGCAATAAAGTGACCATTCTGATACAGTGGACATTTTTATACAGTGGAAATTTTGATATAGTAGACATTATGAGACCAAAGGAAATATTCGGACAAAATAACTATTAAGCAACAAGTAAGCACGAAGCCCACCTGTTGAACGACGCGGTGGATGAACCTACCTTTTTACATTATCTGCGTCACAGTGTAATATGGTCAAAGAAATAATTATAAACTGTATGTTGACTCTAAAAATAATGACTCCAAGAGTCACAGTCACAATAGGTCTATGATCACTTTCATTTACGATGTTATGGGCGAACATCACGGATGTAGTAACTTAGTATGTGATGTAGCCAACCGTGCCAGTTACCATAAAAAAAGATGAGTCGCTATACAGGTTGAACGCTGGTTCAATTCCTTCAAACGTTTCGTGCGTTACGTAAAAGTTAGAACATAATTTGGTCCTAATTGTTTTGGGAATGAGGCGGGTGCCATATCTGTGAATGGTGATCGTTACCGGCTTATGATAAAAAAATTTCTTAGGCCGAAATTTGAAGAAATGGATCTTGCATACATTTGGTTTCAAAACAGCACGGTACCACCTGTCACACCGCCAGAGAAACAGACGATTAATTAAATAAAAAATTCAGCGGGTACCTGATTTCAAGATTCACGGACAAGACATGTCTTCCAAAATCATGTGATTTAACGCCCCTTGATTATTTTTTGCGGGGTTGTGTGAAATCATTATTTAGTGTATACGTACAAGCCTCCGTCACTGTTAACATAACACGCGTTACCAACATAGAGGTGCCATGATGTCAAAAGTTGATGGAAAATTGAACCTCTCGTATTCACGCTACATACGAATCCGAGATGGTCATTCTGTGGGTATTCTAAATAATGCCGAAGATTAAGCCTTCAAAAAAGAAAAATAAGATCTGATTGCAAAAAATAATGTGTTAATTCAATTCAAACATACCCGGTCCATATTAAAAAAACCCTTTACATTCTTATTTTTCACATTTTCAGGTACAATAATTGCCATCACAGTATTCAGCAAGTTCCTAAAGATGGATGACACTCTGATCGGCTTCATAGCTACAGCCTGCAAGGTGGCTTCCAGCTTCGTCTACGCATTCGCTCCTACCAGAGGCTGGTTCTTCACTGGACCAGTAGTTGATATTTTTGGAAACTCAGGCGTTACAGCCATCAGGTCGCTGGGGACCAAGGTGGTGGACCCTGATGAAGTCGGTAAGTCTGAGATAATATGAGAAACATACACGAAGATTCGTATGAGTAAATCGGATTCTTCTTTTAGGATGTATCATTCGTCTGAGTATTTCCATCTAGCACTTATTATGTTCATTTCCGTTTGTGAGAAGGATAACTCTTTTTAGTTAAAAAAAAGACTCCAACCCCTGAAGAGCCTGCTTTCCAACATAAAAAGAATCATCGAAATCGGTTGGCGTCGTACGTACGTAAGTTTGATGAATTTCTCATATAAGTACCCTGTCATCAGAACTTGACCAAATGTATATGAAACCACCCCTAAGGTACCCCTAAGGTAGGCAATAAAAAAATAATTCTCGAAATCGGTCCACGTATTAAAGAACTATCGCTGAAAATATTCCGACGAATTGAGAACGTCCTCCTTTTTTGAAGTCGATTAAAAATAAATAATTTATCTACAGATAATTTCTGACCAATCCTGCTTAAAAATTTAACCACCTTATTTCGAAGAAATGGTTTGTAAATTATAGGTTGGACATTGTCAAGTCTATTCGCTGCTGCTTGAACGGACCTCTTGAACTCATTTAGTAGGTATATTAAAAATGCAATGTTCATTAATTGAACTTTGCCTACTTCCTCACTATTTGGTTCTGCTATTCACGCAGTCATAATTTTATTGTTAGGTTATACATTAGTAGTGTTTTTATATACGAGTTACGTCCATCCATTTTGCATTATTAAGAATATCGAAAACATGTTTACAAAACTGGTTATAAATATAGGTATTTTACCATTATTTGTTTATTTGTTTGGTAGGTACCTCGTATACTTACATATAGATCTTCATAATTTAATCCATTTGTGGGTCTGCATATTTGTACACAAATATAATGAGCCTGCGTACTTTCGTTTTATGCTTACAATTTAATACGTTGTTGATAAAAATAACTTCAGTTAATATTTATGTCCGTATGATAATTTAATCAATTAGATACCAGTGTACATAAAAACTATCAGAGCACACAAATATAAACAAATAATATTTCTGTAATCTATTAAAAATCACTCTCAGTTGGTTTATTTTAGCTTATCGCAGTTTATTTTAGTTAGGTACTTTATATGTATATTTATTTGTTTTATTTATATAGGAAAAAGAAAATTATTTGTTTTTTATTATCTATTTTGTGTTGTTACTTTTGTATTGACCCGTTTGGTTTATTTGATTGCAGGCAAAATGGCTTCAATCATAGGGTTGGCAGAAGCGATCGCCCCTGTAGCTTACACCCCCCTCTACAGCAAGGTCTATGCTGCGACAGTGTCAACTTTGCCGGGCACATTCTACCTCCTTGGCGGAGTCATGACTATTCCGGCCTTCGCCATATTCTTGTAAGTTTACTTTTCTGTAATTTCACCGTATTTTATTTACATTGCATCATTTATTTTACCTTACCGTTTGGGGCCAGTACCACTAGTATTTCTTCTGCCAATACTTAAAAGGATAGTCCCACTGCAGGTCTCCCCGTGCGTGTCGTAAAAGGTGACTTAAAGATAAGGACAAGACGTCGTGCAAAAGGGCGAATATTGACGTCTGTGACTGGGTGCCCGACTTCCTAAATGGGCGTAGCATTCAGGTCCTGGCTGCTCGTCGGACGCCAATGTCAGTGAACGCCGGTGTAGGTACCACAGGGATCTGTGTTGTGACCCACACTGTTTCTTCTGCATATCAATGATATGTTGCCCCGGGCAACATGCATTGTTATACGGGCAACAGTACGGCACCCGGATCCCACACCAGTCACTCTTCAGCCAGTCGGGATGTTGTGGATGCAAAGAAGCGAAGACTTGTGTCTGAACTCGAGCAAAAACTAGATATACGATATAAGATAAAGAATTTGTAACGAATTTTTAAAATTCAGCAGACCAACCCACATGATATCCCGTGCAGAATTCTTAAATTTGGTTAGTACATTTTTGCAAAATGAAACATTGGTCCTTAGCTGTAACGTGGTATGTATATTTAAGTCATTTTTACCAAATTGAAGGTTGGTAACTAGGTCCAATTGAAAGCAGTTTAATCGATAGTAAAATAATTAATTTAGGTTCGGCTGAACTCTGAAAACAGGTCGAGAAAATTAGTTCTTGAGGCTCACTATTAGGCTAAATAATCATCATGCTAAATAGCCTTAGGGCTGAGGAGTAAAATAGAGAGTAAGGAAATTTTAATATGGGCAAAAACTATTATGTATAGCGTACGAAAGCACGGAAGCCTTGCAAATTAACATAGATATATATTTTACGAATACTTAATCAATTTTACAAAGCACACGTTTCTCACAGTACGTGTGCTAAGCTCGTGTGTGATAAGATAAAAGCTCGGATGAGTGTTTCTACAAAAGTAGTCGGGATATGACGCGCTCATCTTCGTATCGTTTATAAAACTGGTCACGGTCAGACAGAAGGCACGAACGGTAGGTCAACTTTAATGTCATGGCCACTTGTGGTTAAGATTCCTACGTAATTACAAGATTACCGATCCTGACAATATATCCGGTATGCTTGGAAATTCATCTGTACGTAATCTAACTCAACAGCCAATATGGTTGTTGCTGACTATGATAATTTTTAGGTTTCCGTATCCCAGACGGAAGCCTATTACTAAGCCTCCGTCGTCTGTCTGTCTGTCCGTCCGTCCGTCCGAGGGCTGTATCTCTTGAACCGTAATAGGTAGCCGGTTGAAACGTTCACAGAATATGTGTTACTATGGCGGATGTCGGAGTCTGGGCCCCTTAATTTTTAACTTTTTCTTATTTGTTGTTTACAAATAAGAAAAAGTTAAAAAATTAAGGGGCCCCCATACAAGAAACGTTTCTTTAAAATCGATTAGTCACACTATTGAATAACAAATGGCGCCACAAGCTTTTATGCATTGCATTGTTATAGCCGCTAAATTGCCAGCGACCTCATTGAGGTGCTGTCTTTTTCCCACCGTAAATATCGACCTCATTGAGGCTTCTCTCCGATCGTCCTACATATCTTCGAAATTAAAATTCGAAGACCATGCCACCTGAGCGGATAGGCGGATATTATTGATAGCGGATAGATACGGAAACCTTCGTGTGCGAGTAAAACTCGCACTTAACAGATTTTTTATTACACTGCTCAACTTATTTGCGTGATTATATATCATTATATATATTGATACCCATGTTATAACAAACAGCACAATAAAGTTTCATTTTGTAATATGGAGAAGAATTGCTTTGACGAAATAATAAATTAAACAAAAAGTTCTATTAAAAATAAAAATAAATGAAGTACTGTGTGGGGTCGGTACTTAATAAGAATAGTTCCACCGCATTTCTCTCCTTGCATGTCGTTAAAGACGACTAGGATAAGGACAAGATGCCGTGCATAAGGGCGACAGGTTAGCCACCTCTCACCTTGGCGCGGTCTTTCCACCGAGTCATGCAGCAGGTGGGCCTTCGTGCCTTACTTGCTGCCTGATAGTTATCTTGTCCGAATACTTTGCTAAACATGGTGTCGGTGTGCTGTAATTTCCCAGAGTCTTGTCCGAATACTTTGCTAAAGGTGGTGGTCGGTGTTGTGCTGTAATTTACCAGAGTACTTGCAGCACAACACCGATTACTCCGCTTACCCCATTTGTCGGCTTGTGGTGTGTATAAAAAAACCCACGACATCAAAAACCCTCAAAAAGTAAAAACATAATTTCGCTTAGTTTATTAAAGGCGTCGGGGGGCCCAGTTAAATTTTTTTCTCTGAGAGTTCCCCCGACGTCTTTCAGTAACTTAGCTGAAATTATTTTTTATTGTTTTGAGGGATTTGATGTGTTGGGGGTTTTTTTTTTATTTGTAATAAAAAAATCGGACAAGTGGTTTCGGAGTTACATCACGCAAACACGTATACGAACATACATACAAACATTCAGTCTAAACACATTACCCTCCTTTTGGCTCCGTCATAGTCCGGTAAAAACCGTAGGTACCGTGTGGGGCCGGCACTTTAAAAGAATAGCCCCACTGCATCTCTCCCCGTGTATGTCGTAAAAGGCGACTAAGGGATATGACTCCCTTCTTATATTACTAGGTTGTAGGGTTTAACCCGCCCGGGTTGGTACCACCGCACTGGATGAAAGGTCGGTCGACACGGCTATGTAAATAGTTTGTGTTTTCCGTCCAGTTCAGTGTAGCCGGCACGACCGAAGGGAACGCTGACGTGGCACCAAGTTCACCCGGTGTTATGGGCTGACATCACGGATGTTGTAGGTGATGTAGCCAACCGTGTCAGTTTAAAAAAAGAAAAACTAAATTGTATAATATTATCGATGTATTATAATTGCACCATGTTATATACCTATTTTTTTTTGTGTTTGCAGGGTCATGTACATTCTGCAGAGGAAGGAATCTCGCGATGTGGTCAAGAATCCGGCCTCGAAGGACCAGTATGCTCGGGACAACGAAATCACTCAATTATAGATCATACCTACTGAAACTTGGAGCCGACGCTCTAAGCACTGAAAAGATGCATAACATCATGTTGTAGTAGGTTAAGACATTTTTAAATAATTTATTTTAGATAAAGAAATTGTATAACATGAATAATAAAATAATAAATAAAGAAACCTTTTTAAAAACAAACTTTTATAAGCCATATACTAAAACGAATAAGTTTTGGTTTTCTGTAATATTTCTGTAGGTTTTCTGTAATAAGGTTAGATTTGCTTACAAAAAGTTTGTCGCGCGAATTGTAAAGAAAATATTCAGCTTCGGCTAGTATTTGGTTATCAACAAATCACTGTCATATGAAACTTAGTATTACTTATACGAATATTTCGGGATTTTTTTTTTAAAACAGATCGACACCCTAAACAAATTTTTTATTCGTTTCAGTACATAAATGAAAACTTTTTTTTAGCAGGTTTTTTATTTATTAATTTAAGTTGTACTTTTTAGGTTGTTTTTTATTATAATTTTTTACCATTTTGAGCATAACTAGATTGTTTTGTCACTAGCACTAAAAGTCTTTTAAATAAAGGCATGTAAAAGACAAGTTATTACAATATAATGAAAAACTATATTTATTTGTTGATTTAATAAAATGTTGATAATGAATGTATGCAGCCGACGTTTTACGATCGACATTGTTTAGCTGATAAGTGAACAGCAGGCGTATGTACACAGCGAGATAATTGCGAGCGAGTGCGGGCTAATTATGCGTTTTTAAACATAATTTATTTTTTATTGCTAGTAAATTGCATTTTGCGATAATGAAAAAACTCTCGTGGCAATAAATTTTGTTTAAACGCTCAAATTATATTTGAGAGTTTTGATTTACTTTAGCTCATAATGGTTTCTCTACCTATAATATTAAATTAAATTAAATTAATCCTACATGTCAAATACTTTGTTGTAGTTATTTTAGTTAATAAGTAATTAATGTCGTAGATTGAATAAGGCAATTATCTAACAGTAAACATATTATCTAGATGTATTTCTTGATTTTATAATATCAAACGTAAAATTTTAATCAGAGTCCACTTCTCTGCTTGTATTTTTCTTTGTATATCTATGCGTGTACTGTGCGTTTAATGTAAAGTTTTTTTTTATGGAAACTGACACGGTTGGCTACATCACCTACAACATCCGTGATGTCAGCCCATAACACCGGGTGAACTAGGTGCCATGTCAGTGCTTCCCTTCGGTCGTGCCGGCTACACTGAACTGGACGGAAAACACAAACTATTTACATAGCCGTTTCGACCGACGTTTCATTCAGTGCGGTGGTTCCAACCCGGGCGGGTTGAACCCTACCACCTAGTAAGATAAGAAGGGAAGGGACCTACAGTTTAACGTGAAATCCGAACCACGGTCAGCCTCCAACGATCGAGCGGTCACCCATCCAAGTACTGACCGCACCCAGCGTTGCTTAACAATCAATAGCAACAGTCGACTGTCTGCACCACTGAGCTATCGAGGCTGACAAAGTATACTAAGCACCCACACGCAAGGAATCTCTCGCTAAGGCTAGTGTGTCTCTTAATACCAAATTACAGTTTGGATAAGCAAGAAACAATCAAAATCATGTCAAGATGACAAGCACATGCAGATTATATACAAACAAGTGTATCTATTTATGTATTGATATCGTGAGCGATTCTTGTATATGTATATAAATATAAAATTTGTTTCTCGGAAACGGCTGCAACGATTTCGATGAAATTGTGTATTTAGATGTTTCATTTTCTAATTAGAGGAAAAAAATCTAAATAGGTGTTGAAGGTCATACCTGAAAAAATCCGCTTTCACAAAAAAAAATATAAATGTAGTATGGTAGTGTCATCTGTTGTACGCCGAGCGAAGTTTGATCGGTCAGGCACTTACTTATGATTTGGGCCAAGTAGCTCTTTATGGAGGAGAATCAAACCTCTTTCTTTGCCAAGCAAAAAAGGAATACTTCAATATAAATTATTGAGTAACTTTTGGGTTACTCAATAATTTATATTGAGTTTAAGGATTAATATTTTTGGAAAATTGTTATACCCATTACCTTACACGCCTCGGTACAAATGAGGTAGGCATAGATAACGGATCTCCAACGGCCACGCAGGAGTCAATATACTGTGGCCAGTGTAGATCCATCGTCTCTGGCTATCCCTCTGGGGTGTGCATGTTCATGCATAAACATGTGCGGGTTTATGCATGAACATACTTACAATGTATGCCATGTAGTTTCAACATTCGGCCATGTTGAAACAACGGATGAATGTTGAAACGACGCGACGTGTGCGGATGAGAGAGAAACTCGTGAGATTAGGGAACAAAGGACACGCGTCAGTTACAGATAAATAACTTTGAAGATACGTAGAACGATAATCTACGTCTTCTCTCGGCCCCTTTCTAATGCTTTGTTTCAGCAGCCTACCCTCTGGAGCTCGCTCGTGGTGGCTTTGTCGCATTGAAAAGTGCCTTCGCTTTTCAAGATATCGCGGGGTAGGTGATTTGAATCTTACCACCTCCCGTCTGCGTCATCAGACCAGCAGGTCTATTCTTGTAAATTCTGACAGCGGAATCAGCGCTGTTGTGGCGCTGAGTCCGCTGTCAGAATTTACAAGAATAGACCTGCTGCACGACGGTACCATATTGATGCTATTGTCGCCAGAATTTCATAATATTGCTAAGTTTTAAATAAATACGAAAATAGAAGTGGGCGAAAAGTGAATTGTAAAATTTGCTCGCGTACAATATCTCTAGAAGTAATCAATGGAATTGCAGATTTATTGGCTGTGATTCAACTTTACAAATGTGAGTGAAACCGCCAGCATAAGCAAATGTTTGTAATATATTTATTTCAGCAGGTACGAGTACCTTTTTTTTTTTTTTTTTATGGAACCTGACACGGTTGGCTACATCACCTACAACATCCGTGATGTCAGCCCATAACACAGGGTGAACTAGGTGCCATGTCAGTGCTTCCCTTCATTTCATGTCGGCTACACAAAACTGGACGGAAAACGCGAACTATTTACATAGCCGTTTCGACCGACGTTTCGTTCAGTGCGGTGGTACCAACCCGGCCGGGATAAACCCTACCACCTAGTAAGGTAAGAAGGGAAGGGATCTACAGTTTAACGTGGAATCCGAACCACGGTCAGCCTCCAACGCTCGAGCGGTCACCCATCCAAACACTGACCGCGCTCAGCGTTGCTTAATAACAGTTGACTAACCAACCGCGCCACTGAGCTACCGAGGCTGACGAATTTTCTTATCCCTTAGTCGACTTTTACGACATGCGACGGGGAGAGATGCAGTGGGGCTATTCTTTTTAAGTACCAACCCCACACGGTACAAAATACCTACAAAACACACGGTACCTATGTTATTATCGAGAGAACAAAATAAGGTGTAATACCTGAGATGAATCCATAATTTTTTTATAGTAAGCGCGACGTGCGGCTCCGCGCCACCTTTAAGGTGCCTAACGACGCCAATGGACAAATTGATTACTAATACGACTATCTAACTAAACTATAAGTGCTAGGGCAGCCAAAAACACATCTGAAACTGCGCGCATTTATTTGCGAATGGTAATTCGATAGCGAAATATCGATAGCACTACAGCGAAATATCGATAATTAAGTTTCCGTACCGTACTGGTACGAAAGCCTTTTACTAAGCTTACGGCGTGTCTGTCCGTCTGTCTGTCCGTCGTACCTTTAAAGGGCTATATCTTTTGAACCGTAATAGGTAGCCGGTTGAAATGTTCACAGAATACCTACGTATTACTATGGCGGGTATAAATAAAATAAACAAAAAGTAAAAAATTAAGGAAAGTTATACAAGAAACGTGTTTTTTTTCAAAGTGTTTGTTTTTGCTGTATCGTCAAATCGGTAATACATGCAAGCGTCAAACTTAGTGTGATTATAGTACAAACCAAAAATATAACAACAAATAATAAAAACCGGCCAATTATGTGGTAGTACGGTTTATTATAATATACATATTTATATTTAAAAAAAACATTACATTTTCATTGTAAAAATAATATAACACATGGCCTGTTTTTTTGCAAATACCTATATTTGGCTGAACCTAGCGTCTCAAGGTGGATCACTACTGTAACCAAAGCAAGTCAGCTTAGGTTATGTTGCCATGAATACTCATTTATTTAGGTCACCCTTTCAGTTAAAATGCAATACCAGTGTGCAGTAATAAATAAATAAATAAACTGACAACTCTTGAAATAAATCGAATTACTTTGACGACACGTTGTATTTTATTTCTCCAATCGGAAAAATATATTTTCCAGTGTATCTCTATAGTAGCGCTCCGGAGCAATTCAGCCGTAGCAAGCGCCGGGGAAATATAAAGTATTGCGATAGTTCAATATATTATTATTGACAGCTAGGATATAGTTTGCAGGCGCACTAGTAAAATATAAAGAATTTAAAAGTATAGAACTATCATATTGCATACAATTCACTTCGTCGTCGTCCCCAACATCACAGCTCAACATAATTCACAGATGAACACCATTTACTTGCAATGACCACTGAGCCTAGGGATCATACTTCAGAGCGCTCTCCTTCAAAATGCATTTATGCGCTGGAAGCGCATAAAACGCAACGTAACCATAGCAACCGTCACGCGCCTTCGCGCGCCGCTGATCGATTGGCCGTGTCGCTTGGATCGCTACCTCCTCAACTTAGAATCGTTGGTGAAAATTAAATACCTGTCAGCTACTACATTTCGGAATTAAACTCCCAAATGTAACTGAAGATGGGTAGCGCAGCAAGATGGTGAAAACGGGCATATGATATATGGTGCGCTGGGAGGGGTAGAACTCCTTCATGCTTCACCACGCGCGCGGACCCGCCAGGCCGCACAAGGGATATATTGTATGTTTTAGCTAAAATTTTAGCTACAGCTAACCTCTGAGCAGCTGTAATTCTATTAAATATGAGTAAAATTAGGTTCAGCAAGAGAAAATGTGAGCAGAGTGTGATATTTGAAGATGAAACCATAAATAAATCGATTGAATATTCATACAAATAGGTCAGCCCTAATAAACGATTGTTAAATATTTCATCCCCCTTCATTCTGCACCCCCTCAGTTTCAATATTGCAGTCGGTTTAGATATTACAACCAGACGATTTCTTGCATCCCTAGGCTCAGTGGTTGGTGTTGGTTGGCACGGGACGGGCGGGCGTGGGCGGCGCGTTGATAAATATTTTACAGATGTTTCAACTCACAAAAGCGGGGAACCATACTTCTAGTTGTAACATCCGCGTTCGTGTATGGCGCGCGGCTCATGCGCATGTGCATCTACACTCACAACTAAAACAAACCCGCATTCGTGAGATAAACACTACTTTTACCATGACCAGTCGACATTGTGACAGAGAACAAAAATTGGTTTCGTACATGAGTAATTTAGTTTTTAGGTTTCCGTACCCCGGACGGAAACCTATTACTAAGCCTACAACGTCTGTCTGTCCGTCCGTCTGTCCGTTCGTCCGTCCGTCCGTCCGTCCGATGGCTGTATCTTTGGGACCGTAATAGCTAGCCGGTTGAATTTTTCACAGAATATGTGTTATTTTGGCGGATATAAAAAGTGAAAAATTAAAGAGATAGAAGAAACTTGTTTTTTTTTTTCAACGTTTCTTTTTTTTTGTGTTGTTGAAACCTCGGTGCGCCTGTCCGACTCGCACTTGGCCGTTTTTTTTTATGAAACAATTATAACTTTTCACCTACTGACGAGCTGATACCACTTCCTTCATATGAATTCTTTCAGTGAAGCATCGGTAGAGCTCTGAAGAATATTTTCTCTCTCGGTGTTAACTTACCAACACACTGCAAGTAACTATGTCTGGCTGGACCATGGCAATAAATAGAATCGACAATAAATATAATCTGAATCTGACTCTGACCGAGGTTCGGATTCCTCGTAAAACTGTAGGTCCCTTCCCTCCTGATCTTACTTGGTGGTAGGATTTAACCCGCCCGGGTTGATACCACCACACTGAATGAAACGTCGGTCGAAACGGCTATGTAAATAGTTTGTGTTTTCCGACCAGTTCAGTGTAGCCGGCACGATCAAAGGGGGAAGCACTGACATGGCACCCAGTTCACCCGGTGTTATGGGCTGACATTACGGACGTTGTAGGTGATGTAGCCAACCATGTCAGGTTCCATAAAAAAAAAAGAATCGACTTGACGAGGATGAAAAAGAAAAAGTTCACAAAGATGAAATAACAAAGAGAAGAAAAGTGTCAGGTGTAGAATCACCCCATTTCGTGTCCCATTCAACAAGCTGGATTATTGTTTTTATTGATTATTGTAATTAGTTGATCATCCACCTTATTCGCCAGACCTGGCCCCCAGTGACTTTTACCTCTTTCCAAAGTTAAAACAATACTTGCGTGGTAATTGTTATGCCGATAACAATGAAGTGATTGAGGCCGTGAAAGGGTTTTTGGAAGGCCAAGAGAAAAAAAATTTTTTAAGCGTTAGATATGGTGAATTTTCAAATAATGTTGCTTTAGTCTCTAGAAAATTAAATTCCTTATACAATGACGCAAATTTCATTCCAAAATAATTATCCAGTATGGAGCTAGCTCGACATAAGAAATTTAAAAAAGAGTCACATTCAGATTTTTTTTTACCATGAAAAAATACTGTAAATTTAAAAAGCCTGCTTCGGTGTTTAGTACATATTATCCAGTTTAAAAATAAATTCTTTTAATATTATGTACTTCATAGAACTAAATTTTTGTTTGAAGTTTTAAAAAATATAACAATTTTCGTTTTATTTTGCCATATGAATCCTCTTAGCGTCGTGGACCTTTTACCATATTAATTCCCTATGTCATATAGATGAAGTAAACAATCTAGATACCAGACTTTTTTTTAGATATATAGAAAACTCGTTATTGCTCCACAAATATTTTACATGAATAAAAATAAAAGGTAAATTACAAATAAAAAAACCCTGACCTTTAAAAAATATAAAATAATTTCCGTTTACTTACGGGAGTCGGGGTACCGTACCGCTAAGTACTAAATGCCTGAGAAGCAGCTCTGAGTTTTTATATTATATATTTTTAACTTTTATTTCAAGCTTTTTTACCATACCGTGTGGGTTCGGTACTTAAAAAGAATAGCCCCACTGCATCTCTCCCCGTGCATGTCATAAAAGGCGACTAAGGGATAAGGACAAGATGCCATGCTAAAGGGCGACAGGCTCGCCACCTCTCACCTTGGCACGGCACTTCCACCGAGTCAGGCTGTAGGTGAATCTTCGTGCCTCACTTGCTGCTTGAGAATTATCTTGTCCTAATACTTTGCTAAACGTAGTGGTCTTGCCAGAGTTCTTGCGGCACAACACCGATTATTCTGCTTACCCCGATTGTAGGGATACAGCGTGTGGTAATGTATGTGTATGTATGTATGTTTCTCTGTTTGAGAGATTTGTTTACTCAGTATTACATAGAATTTAGGTGTTAGGTAGGGTTTAGGAGTACGAATAAGAAGAGATAATACATTGTATAGACAAACATGTGAATATTTTCCAGCAATCCGCTTTCCTTATCTTATAAAAGCACCCGCAGCCAAGTTATTCTCGTCGGAATAAGCCAAGTTAAGATTGGAACGGAAAATTAATTGAAGCTTGCTTCTACAAGTTAATCCCAACATGTGTGTGTGTGTGTGTGTGTGCGTGTATTTTGATTTCATAAAATGTTCTCATTTATATAAATTATAATATAATAGGTATGTAGCATATCATATTATAGGGTGTTGTAACGGGCCAGTACATTAATTTGGCCAGCGCACTCCTCGTGTTTTTCCGAGACAAAACAGTAAACAAAGTTTTTCTCTAAAGTGTCTAGTTTTGGTGATATTAATTTTTGAAATTAATGTTTTCGTCAAGTGTAATTTGACGCGCGCGGGTGGAGGGTGCTGGCTGGCGCAGGAGCGGTCGGGGTCGAAAAACTCCGCCGCGCCGCTACCGCGCATCTCCTCTCTCGGCTCACTCGTCCCTGCTCGCTCACTCACCGTCTGCCTTTCAGTCCCACGTTCGTGCGGAACATTAGATCCTTTTTACACTAAATTAATCAATTAGTTTGTGTGAAAACTCTAACTTTTTATTTAAAGGGAATTCAGAAAAAAGTTACTTGACTTTTTTGTTCCTATTGATCCCAATAGAAACAAAACGATGGGAGTGGATGGATGAGAAGAGCGGAAGACCGCGTGTGGTGGCGTGCCTTGGGAGAGGCCTATATCCAGCAGTGGACCGATACAGGCTGATGATGATGATGATGACGATGATGATCCCAATAATCATATTTTCCTAAATTTAATGTAGTGGCCGTAACAACAACCTGTATACATGCATGGCATTGCGCGTGCGCTACATGCACTGCCTTCACAATCGGGTAACTTACTTGTTACAAACACGTGGTGTTGATAACTGCACGAACTCTGTGTTGAGTGATCTCTACATATTATAGCACGTATTTATCTATAAATACAATGTTACATAAATATTGTAACAGCGCGTGTCTTTAAGTCATCACAGCCTAAGAGAATCTGATTTTGGCAGATTCATACGTTTAGATTGTCGTGTATGAAATAAAATGCTTTAGAACTTTAAATAAATGCACCGTGTGGGGCCGGTACTTTAAAAGAATAGCCCCACTGCATCTATCCCCGTGTATGTCGTTAAAGGCGACTAAGGGATATGACTCCCTTCTTATATTACTAGGTGGTAGAGTTTAACCCGCCCGGGTTGGTACCACCGCACTGAATGAAAGGTCGATCGAAACGGCTATGTAAATGGTTTGTGTTTTCCATCCGGTTCAGTGTAGCCGGCATGACCGAAGGGAAGCACTGACGTGGCTGGCACCAAGTTCACCCGGTGTTATGGGCTGACTTCACGGATGCTATAGGTGATGTAGCCAACCGTGTCAGTTCCATAAAAAAAATACTGTAAAACACAAAAGACCTTTTTTGTGTAAACTAACATGGATGACTATGCCGAGGTACCAATGGTGCAGTCGACAGGGCCAAAAACACCTACATACATTACCACAACCTGTATTCCGACGATCGGGGTAAATAATAATCGATGTTGTGCTGCAAAAACTCTGGTTAACTTCACAACAACGACCCCCTCTTCAGCAAGGTATTCGAACAAGATAACTATCAAGCACCAAGTAAGGCATGAATACCCAACCTGCTGCACGACTCGGTGGAAGAACCGTTCCAAGGTGTTAGGTGGCAAGGCTGTCGCCCTTTAGCACGGCTTCTCGTCCTTATCCCTTAGTCGCCAAAAAACATCTCCTCGTGAAACCACGCTCAGTGAGGCGCCATGCCCACAGATATGCTAACCGTTGCAAGGCTGTTTAGCCTGTTAATACGACGTTTGAAGACACCCAGGTATAAAACCTTCGGGAAATACACTGTGCGGAAGGCAGTTCCACACCCTAAGTAGAGGAACAAAATATTTTTAGAACCGATGCGTTCTCAAAGGTCAAATGTCAACAAGAATAGAATGTTCAGTTTCTCTAAGACGAATGCTGCGAAGGTAAATTGGATGGCAAGGAATAAGGGATACAAGTTCCTCCGAGCAGCGTCAATGATATTACCTGTAGAACAGACTGACCATACAAACGGTATGTATTTAATAATAATCGGTATGTATTCCGTTTATTATTTTTATATTAATTTTGAGTATATGTGGTGTATTTTTATAATCTGTATATTTAAAATTAATGTAAATGTGAATTAATGTGATAATAAATCAATAATAATAATAATAAAACTTTATTTCAGGTAATACATTTTACCTATAGTTAATTAAATTATAATTAAATATGATTAAAATTGTAATTAAATTAAAATTAAACATAGTTGAAACTAAATTAAATAAACTAAAATCAACTAAAATATTATAAAATCGGTATAATATATTCGCCTATAAACATTTTCAATTATGGCATTGTTGCATTTTGCCAGTCGCTCCATGAAGGCTGCTCTTGTTTTCCGTATTACGGCAAAGAAATCATCAACCCTGTTCTCAGCAAACATACCAGACGCACTACATCGCCATTTCAAACCCAACATACACCGGAAGCCATTATTGTATTGTACACGCAACGAATTTATTGCTCGCTGCGTGTAATTACTCCATAGTTGACTGGTGTAGAACGCCTGGCAGTATGCCTTGAACAGAGTTATTTGAACCAGACGAGAGCACCGCCTGAATCTCTTTCCCAGCATGTTGCTCCGCATTGCAATAGACCGTCGTTGTCTCTCGATATCTTCATCATCACGCAGATTTTCAGTGAGTACGTGCCCTAAGTACTTAAACTTTGTGGCAATGTTCACTGGAAAACCACGTAAAGTTACAGGTGGAACATTATCTGGTCCTGCACCAGATTTGAACACAACGAGTTCCGTTTTTTTAACATTATAGGTTAGACCATGCAGGGCCGCATACTGCTCGCAGTTTGCCAGCAACCATCGGAGTCCCTTCACAGAGGGACTCAGCAGGACCATGTCATCCGCGTAACTTATGTTGTTAACGCATGTGTCACCGAGGTGACATCCTATACCCGTGCTGCTCAACTCCTCTATGAGCCCATTTACATAGATGTTGAACAGGACCGGAGATGTAACTCCACCCTGTCTTACTCCACAACTCAACTGGTATTCATCAAAGAAGTCTTCACCCCATCGCACTGTGTTTATTTGATTGCCATACCAGTACGCCAGCAGACTTATAATCTCTTCCGGTACACCAGTTTCCCTTAGTTTATTCCAAAGAACATCATACAGTATAGTGTCAAATGCTTTACTTAGGTCAAGGAAACATGCGTAAACGGTAGTATTTCTGTTTGTGTAATATTTCACTGTTTGCTTAAGAGCAAGTATTGCCATGTCTGTCGATAGACCGGGCCGAAAGCCAAACTGAGCCGGGTGTAGGTTGAGGTGTTCACATAGGTGCGGCTGAAGAAGCCTTTCGAAGACTTTGGAAAATACCTTCGCCAGTGATATAGGTCTATAATTAGACTGACTCGATATATCTCCGGTCCTGTTCTTCACCAGTGGAACGACTACCGTCTTCATGAAATCCGATGGCAGGTAACTATGTGCAATACATTGGTTGAACAAATCAGACATCGCTACCCACAGCGATGGTCCAGCGTACATTAAGTGATCGACACTAAGAGCATCGTGGCCTGGTGACTTACCTCGTTTCATTTTTCGCACCTCTGTCTCCACCTGCAAAGGCGTGAATTTTACCCAAGTGTGCTGGCCATGTATCACTTCGTACCAACGATGACAGGTGTCGGTTGCGGCCACCACCGACCCTTCGCTCTCACTTTGAGGACAGTCGATTCTGAAATGCTTTGCAAACATGTTGGCTATTTCTTTTCCGCCTTTTATATCATTTACTATTAACGGTAAGTCCGTTTTTATATTTGATATTGTCGCCTTCCAAAATTTTTGAAAATCTTTTTGAGCCCTGTTTTGTGCAACAATGTCCATTTTTATTCTTTCCTCATTTCGCTGACACCATTTTATTTTATTTCTAAACTTATTTCTACTATTACGCATGTCATCAAATGTCTTCCCTTGTGTTGGTTTTCCCTGTAAAATCCAAAGTTTGAAGTGAAGCCGAGCTTCCTCGTGCAGGCCGTGAATGTGTTCATTCCAGCCCGCGATTTGTTTAAAGGTATTTTTCTTACTTACTTATGTATCACTCGCCGCTGTCCTTACCGCGCTCACAATACCTTAATAGAATGACAATTTGCTCTCTATGATTAACATCCGTGCAGGGAAAATGAAAACAATTGAGCTTGTTTACAGTACAATTTGTCAATAGTTCATTTAAAATTAATTCATATCTTTCTATTTGACATTTCGATCTAGTCCCCCATATTGCCTTGTCAATGCTGCGATTACTCAATTCTATCTTTTGTTGAATTACATTGAGATCAATTTCTAACAATAATGGAAAATGATCTGACCATGATACCTCGTTATTTATTTGACATTTATTAATAGTTCGTAACGCAGCATTTGTCGTTAGGATGTGATCAAGCCAGCTAGTTGTATTATGTGCATCACTTAAGTACGTGAAATTGTTACTGTTAATACCTAGTAATTTTACATCGGCACATACCCATTCCTGATCGTCACAATAACGTGTTAATTCATCATAAAAAATACTCTTAGGTTTTGCATTAAAATCACCTAACATATATACACATTCATTCTCACCACTCTCTATTACCGCACTCAATATACCTAGACACGATGTAAAGTCAGGCAGATTATCTATAGACTCAGTAGGCATGTATACCGACATTACTGTAACCGTCGAGTTGTCCGTGCACTGCAGGTGTATCGCAGCCACTCGAGTGCTTCCTGTATCAATGGGCGTTGCTTTATGGAAGGACCGTTTGCTCCAGAGAAGAGCAACTCCTCCGTAAGGCCTCCCTTTCAGAGTTCCAGTTTCGATGTCGACAGCAGAGACACCATGGTAGCTGAAATTTGGGTCGATCTGGCTCAGTAGATCCAACTCGTCCGGAAGAAGCCAATGTTCCTGGAGGGCTATCAAATCATGGGATCTGCACAGCTCACGTACGTGGTGCATTGACCTTTTTATGGACCGACAGTTAAACGTGACGAATTTCACTTTACGGCTTGGATTGTCCTGTTCTGTGGGATTTATTTTATTATGTGTAGTTGTACTATCCATTTAGAGGTGTGGTAGGGCGGTTTGAATGGCTTATGGGCCTTTTCGTTTCATAAAATCTCCTAAAAACAATTCCAGTCGGCCACAAGTCTCCGCAAAGGAATTCATCGAGCCGATAAGTTGGTACTAAGATTTTGTAGGCATTAAAGTCGTTCTCATATGTGTTGATCTTGATCGCCCTTACTACTACGTTAGTTTTAAACTTAATGTATCCCTCAATGCCCTCAATGGTAGTATTTTTTTGTACTCTGGATATGTAAAGGGACGTAGAAAGCGCATTATCAACTGCTGTAAATTTAAATTGCTCCACTTTCTCCTCAATTTTTGCTGTACCTCTTTGGTTTTTGTATAACTTTTCTTTTCTTTTCTTTTCTACAATAGTCCACTCGCCGTTTTCAACCTCCTTCTTAGATGACTTGGTTGCAGCTGCATATGAAGTAGGGGAGGTGCTGGACGCCACGGCTGAGGCGGAGTATGCGTCACAGGCTACAGTGCAAGATGAACTGTCATTTTGGGCTGATGTATGGCTGTTAGGGGCCATTATGTCTTGTCCTTTTTCTCCATTCACCTTTACAACGTCAGCTAACGTACGTTTACATCTTGGTGTTACAGATATATTTTCTTTTGAATTGTTTACCTGTCGTGATGGAACCTGGGGTGGTGGGATTGGCTCATTTAGCGACGGCAATATTGGTAACTGGGAGACACTTCCTGATGTATGCGAAGGTGGCGCTGGCGACGAAGGCTGGGGCTGTAAATCGGTTTGAGCAGGACTAGATACGATTGCAATCCTGTGGTTCGCCCGCACAGCCCGCTCTTCGGTTCTAGTGCATTCTACACCACGCGCGGTAGGTAGTTTGCTCTTGGATGCCACCTCTGGGTAAGTTTCTGCAGCTAGTGTTACCCCGTTCATTGTTAGTGTTGCAAGATCGCGTATTGATTGTTTCAGTTCAGCGATCTCTTTTCTAACCTCATGTAGGTTATCATCATGCGTCTGCTCCTTGAGAGAAGAGACATCCCTCTTTAATAGCGTCATGTCCTTTAGGAACGCCGTGACGTCAACGTGATCGAACGTCACCGGCGGTAATTTATTAAGGTCGCGCGCCACGAACATGGGCACCTTCTGGACGCTCCACCACCTGGACGCTCTTCTTCTCCCGACCCTCGGCCTTGCGCAGCGTGCGCTTGCCAAGCCTCACGGCTAGGAGTTGCCGCGCCGTCTCAATGTCGTTGTCGCTGTACGCACTCGCACATATCTTAATTATATCTGGCTCAGGTAGCGTGTCTATTTTACAACATATGAACGTCAATAGTTCGTTGATAACAATTTTCTCACAATTTTCACATGTTTGTGAATCATTTGTCTGATCCTCGCTGTTTGTAGTATCTATTGATCTGCGTAGCGTGGGAACCATCTTACCGCGCGCGCGAGACAGCATATTTATTGCACTTATACATTTGTTACACTTCCAGTTATTAGCGGTCATTATTTGGAACAGTGAAAATGAGACCCCGGCGCAATCTATATCATATTTCGCTGTGCATGCTGTGCATGTGAGGTATTGACTGTTTTTTATTTCTTTTTTACATTTCTCGCAAGATTTGAGAGATCACGCATCATCAACCTGGCTGGAGAAACCAAAGACCAGTCAGAGGAGCTAAGCATATATACCGATGGTGCCAAGACGAAGACATGCACAGGAGCAGCAGCGCACTCTCTGGACCTAAATATTAACAGGTACACATACCTTGGACAAGACAACTCAATGTTCCAGGCTGAATGTGTCGGGTCGGATCATTGAGGCAGCTACAATAGTGGCCCACCGGAACATCTTCCCTACAAATCGTTTGTTACTCAGCCTTACGTTTCCATCGGAGTTTTTGTGTATTTTTTACTATTTTGGCTTAAGCAGTTGTACTTAATGCTTGATAGCAGATGTTATAGCTAAAATAATCTTCGAAACCATACAAATAATAAAACACACATACAGGGTCTTCGACACGCGCATTTTCATACAAAAAACACACACATAACACGGAACTAAAAGCAACACGCGTCGCGTCCAGTCGCGTCGGCAGTTTTCACACATCGTCATTGAGGACAACAACAGAAAAGTGTGATACCTAGTACCTTCTTCGTCGTTTTGTAAATTGTGTACATACACTGGGCAAAATATGTCAATATTGATTTCTCGTACGATATCAAGTTGCCCTAGCTGTGCACATGTGTGATTTTCGAAAACATAATATGAAGTGTTCACACACTTGAAAGACAACCTTTGAAGTATTCACATGAAAGGAAAGCCGACATAAGGTTTTCCTTACCTAGGTAAGCATGTAGAGCACTTTTTAAGATAATTCAGGGAAAATATGTCATAAACATTATAAAAAAAAAAATCTACATGAGATCTGGAACGACCACATATTATTGCTCACCACCACAAGTACAGTTCCCGGCAGCAAATACTGCGTATCGAGCTTTAGAAAGAGACAATGCGGTTGTAGAGCGACGTCCCTGTCGTACAGAGACGTGCGAGTTCGTGCGACAGGGACGACGCTCTACGACCGGATGGTCTCTTTCTAAAGCTTGGCGCGCATTATTTGCTGACGGGAACTACAAAACTTTGAGTCCTTCAGAGATCGCGGACTCTAACCTTGCCGGTATGAATAGAGTGGAGGGGGTAAGTTGCGGGCTATGCCACAGAATATCTAATAGGTACTGTCGTACCAGAAGCGACACTCCACAAAGCCACATAAGGGAATAGCTACTCTTGCTGAGACGCAATAAAGTGCAATTCAGCTCGCAAAGCGCTGCATGCCTAGCTCGAATAATAGCCTACACCACGCTTCTCTTTCTATCGCGTAACTCTATCTCTTTTGGCGCGATTCGTATCGTGTTAGGGTTTTGCCAGTCAGTAGGTATAGAAACAATAAATTGAGAATGTGAACCCTGTTGCTAAAGAAACAGGACGCGTGCGATTCAATGTACCGACGACGCGACGTCACAGGCTCACAGCAGTCTAATTTATAATAGGTAGGTAAGTAGACCGTAAAAGACGCGAATTTTTTTTTTACGTATGCTGCGCACTCGTGTTACTAGTACTAGTTACTCTATTTACTAGGCAACAACTACTATAACTAGGTACACCTACTTAATTAGGAAACTCCTAAAACTACATGTAAAATGAACAAAATATAAATATTTCCTACCTTCCAGAATCTTTCGGTAAAGTAAAAAAAGACAACGTTGAGTTCTTCTGTTTATTGAGACAGCCGTACACGCAACAATTATTATTAGTATTACGATGCTCCAATTGCTTCATTATTATTATATCGAAGAATAGGCACAGAATACTTCAAAGGTACTGAATAGAATAGTTCGTTCCATCCAGGCGATCGACTGTATGCGTGCGCTCGCAAGCGCGGGGCTGCCCGCCGGGTTTTATACTCTCAGAATATCGCGCGCTGTAGGTGATTATCGCGGTAGGTATGAAGGAGTGTCTGAGGCCTGGCTATGCTCACACCAGGTGGTTTCCACCGGCCGTTAGGGCTCTACCCCCACCGCTTCCACATGAAAATGAAATGAAAAATGCTCCGCATTCCCCTTTGCAGTTCCGTAGAGACATAGGTTCACTAAGTGTGTTCTATCAACTGTTCAACGGCGAATGCTCTGAGGAGCTGTTCTTAACGACTTCGACCTCACCATTTCACCATAGGTCCACGCGTAGCAGACAGGGAATGCATCCCTTTACTGTAGAGCTGCCTAAAGTACGGACTAAGCGCTCCAGTATTTCTTTTATCTTCCACACTGCGAAACTCTGGAATGCACTTCCTCCCGGTGTGTTTCCGTCAGTGTACCTGTGTACAGTTACTAAACCCTTCGCTCTTATAATGAAAGAAATATATTATATAATTTATTTATATTTCATTATGAAATAGATACGGAATAAATTTAAAGAAGTATGTTAAGTGAAACATTTAATGTGAAAAGTTTACGGCATGCACTCAACACATTATTTTTTATTGTTTATGGAGCATTCTTAAGGCAATAAGACTCCACTCGACCTTGCCACAATTTGTTCTATGCATTGTAACTTGATTGTGCGCTGTTAGAAAATATCATTAAAAGTAATTAAACATTACGCATATGAGCCCGAGCGTCAAGTCAAATAGAACGTTGCTATGAGAAAGGCCTACCTTATTTCGCATCTAGGTCGCAGGGATTCGGTTGAAAAGAATGCACCAAAGCGTCAGTGATTGGTCGCCCGTGAACCGCTGATAAAGAAAAAAATAAACAAGAGCGGCGGGCGATAGGGCGGGCGGAGAGACGGAGTAGAGTAGTGTAGCACCGCTGCGCGCGCGCAGACAGATCCTAGCCGCGCGCTCAGCACGACGCACGCTCGCTCCGCACGAGCAGACCCATGTGCACGAGTCGCTCGGCGATCCCGAACACCTCGCTTCGACCTCCTCACTATTCGCAGGCCCGACTCCATTGCCGGGTGAACGACCTGTGCGATAAGCGGCCTCCGATCGGGAATTCGATCTCATCGTTCCCGATCGCGACTCGAGTGCGCGGAGGATGCGCCCGCGACCCACGGCGACTCCAACACATGAATGATGACGGTCCGGTATGACGCCGGAGACGAGAAGGAGCAGCCGCGCAAGCGCGTCGCCGCCGACCTGAAGACGATAGAGTCGAAGGTGGACGGCAAGCTAAAGCGGCTGCTGAACAAGATCCGCGCGGCCCGCTCCAAGATCACGGTCGAGCCGTTCGTCGTGTGCTACGTGCTGCCGAGCGTACTCGCCGGCCTCGCCGTGCAGAACCTGTGCCTCGAGAAGGCGTGCCTCGTCAACCTCAAGTACGACAATGTGACGTGCGCGCACATCATGCGCGGCGACACGCGCCATTACGGCGAGCAGGAGCGACAGGTGCAGACGCTGGTGGCGAGCATGACGGCGTGGAGCTACCCGCTGCAGACGGCGCTGCCGGGCCTGCTGGTGCTGTTCATCGGCGCGTGGAGCGACCGCACGCACAACCGCAAGGCGTTCATGGTACTGCCGATCCTCGGCAAGCTGCTGTCGATAGTCGGCATCATGCTGAGCGCGCACTTCTTCATGGAGCTGGCGCTGGACGAGACGGCGCTGCTGGAGGGGCTGCCGCCGGCGCTGACCGGCGGCCGCGTCGCCATGACGATGGCCGTCTACAGCTACGTGTCGGACGTGACGACGCCAGAGGAGCGCACCTTCCGACTCGGCATCATCACGGCCATCTTGACGCTCAGCCGGCCCATCGGCCTCTCGCTGAGCGGAGTGATGACCAAGCGCTTCGGTTACTATGGTGTATTCTCGATCGCGACCGTGTTCTATCTGGTCGGCTTCGTGTACATTGTGCTGCGACTGAAAGAACGCAACAAGGAGAAGTCAGTAGATACTCCGGCCCCAAGTGCGAACGCAGTTGGCCTTTTCTCGGCAAGGGACCTAGTGACGACAGTGAGCGTTGCGTGTCGAACTCGAGTTGGCACCAAACGTTTGCAGATACTATTGGCATTATGTTCCTATATGTTCATCGTGGGACCAGTTCTCGGTGAGTGTTCATTTCTTATGACGGACCTTTATTCCCTAAATATAATGACAAATCTTACGTTCGTGAGGAATCCCTTTTCATATTTTCATCTAAATGTTTAGGCTTTTCCATACTTCGCCATAAAGTTTGTTAGCATTAAGTGTTATGAGCAGCTTCCTAATTTTCTCATTGTGCTGTGAAATATACTTCTTGATATTTCCGTTGATCTTACTAATTTAATAATTATCTAATCAAAGTTCTTCTCAGTTTCTAATACTATTGGAAGCAACATAATATAGCTTGTAGTCGAGACAGATCTTGATATTTACTATTGGCAAAGAATCTTTTTATTGAAGTTTTACAGTGAATAATTAATTTCTTCGGTTCCGTACGATTTCGTAATTTGGTTACAAGTACATGTTATAAATTGATAAAGTAAAGTCGACCAAAATACAGCATTTCGATTGTGGCAAGGTGCAAATTAGTACACACCAGCGTAGCGTACGAGTATCTTGAAGAGGAAATATTATATTGCCAGGGTATTCGATAGGCTTTTTGGCACAATAGAAAATGTAAATATTTCCTGAAAAGTTGCGTGAGGTAAAATGAAAATACCCTCCGATATTCATCTCCGTCGCAGCCTTGCTAAAATATTCACAATAACTTTGAACGTCACCGGCCACGGTAAACAAGCCGAAAATTATAGAGTTATATGTTCGAGACACATTCCTCTTAGTCAGTGCCTCTATAAATTGTTAATTCGAAGCCATAAATTGTATTCAAACAAGCGTATTCTACAGCGAAACAAACGGCTTCCGGCTGTAACATAAGCCTGTCAAATATCTCACTTTCCCACCCATCCTGGAGCTTATTTCTTTAACCTGTTCACTTCTTACATTATAATCATGTTTAAATCCTGAAAAATTAACGCATCTCCTGGTGTCTTCTTCGGTCTTGCATCGTTGCGTTGTGGAAGAACTCCTGGCTGGGAGGAGCAGAAGTTTAATAAGCCATAAATGAAATGTATTCAAAGAAGACATTTTACTTTTATGGATTTTGACGGGAACAGGATATTATTTTGTACTAAAATTAACAATTTAAATATTATTCCTTTGTTACGGACTTTAAAATTAGCCAAAACTTCCGCGTGCCCGCCCTCGGGTCGACCGCGCGATCAATGAGAATGGAACTAAGATACCTATTTGCATACCTAAATACACATTTGTAATATTATTCTTATTTGGTTATAAACGGTGTTTTAGAAATAGGTGGTGGGACCTAAAACATGGCTGAAACTGGGCAGCTTTTAATAATAATAAAACTTTTGGATGCAACGCGCATACCCAAACAATCTGATTTCAGGTGGTCTCACCCAAATCTCTGATAATCATGGTAATCATGTTCGCCCATTGAAGGAAACGACACAATTTGCTAAGATATAAAAAAAAGTATTTATTCTACGCCCTTTTTTATGCCCGTTAATAATTTTTCACTTACAAAAAAATTAAACCTCAAAATAACAAATCATAAAAAATGTAATCGAATTAAAAGTGAATATGTGAAATAAAGGTGGTTTGTTTGAACAGTAACCTCTTTCGCCTTATATGTATGAAATAGTAAACGTGTAGTAAAACGCGCGCTTCACACGCTCAATTTAAATACTGATAGTTTTACTGATGAAAATACTAAGCGTTAGAAGTCCGTGATGACTTCGCTTAAGGAAAACACCACAAAGAAACCTGTATTTAGGAACATTATAAAGGTTGGTACACTGTTATTGCTAAAGTGTGTTGAATACTTGTGTACAAGAATAACTGTCACAAGTTGCATTCCAAATTCAAATACATTTGTTTGTTTCTGTTTTTGTTTACTAATTATTTTTTATTTTTCATTTTTATTTCTATGTGTTTATCCTCGAAGCAAGCAATTAGGTATTAATAACCAGTCCTATATGTATATATCTACAATATACCAAATTGTATTCAAAATTGGTAAACGAAGAAAGAGTAAAATTCGTTTCGGGAAACGATCATAATCGAGACCGCAATTGTATTTAAACTTGTAAGTGGACGGATTCTGCTGTGTCTTGCCGATTTTTATCATTTTCTGTAGGTACTTCCTCGCGGTAAGCGGGCGGTCGCATTTCCTCTTCTATGGTACACTGCTTCTGGTCTCTTTAAATCTCTTTATTTTCTCCACTTACGGCTTTTATTTAATAATTATAGTCTGCTATACAGTTTTCTATTATATCTTTATATTTATCTTTACATAAAAAATATATACTATTACCTACTAGTAGCTCTGCGTGAAAGCCGTGCGTGGTCCGGTACTTGAAAATAATAGGCCCACTGTATCCTTCCCGTGCATGTCGTGAAAAGCTACTAAGGGATAAGGACAAGATGCCGTACAAAGGGCGACAGGATAGCCACCTCTCACCATGGAAGGGGCCTTCCACAGTCATGCAGTAGACGACTGACTTTGAGCCTTAATTGCTGCTTGATCGTTATCTTGTCATATTATTACTACTTATGATTTATTATATTTTGATAAACGGTCGGTGTTGCACTGCAGTTCACCAGAGTTAAATGCTGCACAACACCGATTTATTTGCTTACTCTGATCGTCAGGATTCAGCGTAATGGAATGTGCGTACGTACGTATGTATGTAAGGGCGCACGCCCTGTCCAGTGTTCATATATTTGCTCCCAAGTTCAGCATGGGGTTTTTCAAAAGGTTCTTGAAAGGCTCCTGTCAGGCAGGCCGGCATGGCATTCGCAATCCCCGCGTATCACAGAATGTCAATGGGCACCTTTAGACACGTAATTGTAGGTGAAACGATGCCACATGTCGCGTTTTTCATTTTTTTTTTTCTCATTGTTATTGTGATTTACTAATAGGTGAATTTGTATATTTTTGGTTTGAATTTGTTTGAGCAAACCAGACAACTAGTATTATATTCTACTTACCTACTTCATATAATAACATAGTGAAAACAAATAATTTTGAGTATGTACGTAAGTGAATCTTTTTAAAACAAAATGATAAATAAAATGTTGTTTGATTTCAGGAGAGGCGCAGATGACGTACTGGTTCACAAGGTATAAGTTTAAATTTACGGAAGTCGACTACAGTTTATTCCTCACTTACTCCGTCCTTATTAATTTTATAGGTAAGAATATTTTTTTAAATATTTTATTTGTAAATATTGTTCATAAGTAGATTAACTATAATGTTAACTACCTATATACAACTAGCTTTTTCCAGCGGCTTCGCTTCGCGCGACTTTTTGCTCACAGCTCAGGCCGCCGATGACATAGCGTTATGATTATAGCCTAAAACATCTTGAGAAGTGACAGAATGTCACAGTGAAAACAATATGTAAATCGATAAAGTGGTCTCGAGTTATAAGGATATTCATATATTGACGTAAGTTACACGGCCTTAGAAACTTCACTTTATTTATTAGGAATTCAGTTTATTTATTTGCACATAAAAAATCCTTAGCGCGAACCCGACTCACATAATATGGCCGGTTTTTATTATAATATTTATTCAACAATATAAACAATAATTAGGAATTGCATATTTACCTAGCTAAATATCATACAATTAAAACATTTTCTTTTCTAAAAATCACCTTTCAACATTTTTATCTAGCTATGGTAACCCGCATAGTACATAAAGCGTAACAGGTTTTTTTTATTTTTGTGCAGTTCTAATATATTCTAGGTTATAGTGAGCTTCATTTAGACTTGCACAAATTAAGATAATTGTGAAAACTTGTTTGCGTAAGCAAATTTCGATAAAAGAACTGGTAATTATTCACACTATTTCAACAATAACATCATGTCCAAAAGCGAATCAGAGCAACAAATTTCTATCATCAACAAATTTTTTTCCCGTATTTTACTAAGCCTGTGAGATCCGAATACGTTTTTCACTACTTTACATAAAATATGACTAGATGAGAAATTGTTCTGATTTCAATTTATCTGTACCGTGTGGGGCCGGTACTTAAAGAGAATAGCTCCACTGCATCTCTCCCCATGCATGTCGTAAAAGGCGACTAAGGGATAAGGACAAGATGCCGTGCTAAAGGGCGACAGGCTCGCCACCTCTCACCTTGGCACGGTACTTCCACCGAGTCATGCAGCAGGTGGGTCTTCGTGCCTTACTTGCAGCTTGATCGATTGAATCTTGTTCGAATACTTCGCGAAACGTGGTGGTCGGTGTTGTGCTGTAATTTACCAGAGTTCTTGCAGCACAACACCGATTACTCTGCTTACCCCGATTGTCGGGATTCAGCGTGTGTGATATGTATATGTATGTATCAATTTATCTCATATGAAAATTCTGATTTAATAAGCCTTACTGATACGAGACCGGATATGAATAACATGCCACGTCGACCACATTTACATTGACTCAGAGTCACTTCAACATTTAACATTATTTTAGAATGCTAAATTTGATTCTCACATGCCTTAATTTCCTCTAGTAAGTGATTCATTTTATTAATCCGCGATGGAATCACTTAAACCACACACAGGATTTGTGCTCTGTGCTTACTTTCTGAGATAAATGAACGTCATCAGAATATTTGCATTTTCCTAAGGCAATATACTGAGCGAGAAGTCACCGCAACCCAAGGTGATCATCAAAATCAAAACGAATTGCGGTTTTATACAGTAAATTTATTCATAACGACTACTCCAGGGTGAATTAATGTGGTGAACACACTGGTAGAAAAAATAACCTAACCTAACCTAACTATTATGAATATTACATCCATACATACATAGCGTCACGCCTGCTTCCCAAAGTGGTAGACAGAGACAAAGGAACTTCTGACACACATAATCCCTGACTCTCATAATGTTCTTCATTACATGCTCGTCGGTTACGGGTACTAACGCACTAGAACCTTTTTGAGCACACGCCCCTTATTGTGGACATAATATAAGTTGGTGAGCCAAATTCCAACGTGAGAGCCGTAATTCCGACATCCGTGTACATTTTGAAGAAACCTAAAAATATAGTTTACATAAAAATTAGTTCACACAGTGATAACATAAAGCAAGCAACCGTGGCATTTGCAGTGTCTTGTTAAAATTATCAGAAGTTTATTTAATTTCACAACACAATCACTCGTGCTGTTTGCATCTTGATTCTGATAGACCTTATATGTCTTAGGGGTATTTCCGTTGTGAAACGAATAAGTTATTCCACTTCTGTTTGCTTTAGATTAGTCAAGAATTGGTGCACTGCACCACTTCTCGCGATCATCGTTATTTTCAGTTTTTGCGTAGATATTTTGGTGTTATCATATTCATTTCGTTTGACTGATGTCTCTTCAATGAGTATAATTATTACGGTATTGTGCTAGTTATTTAATATTTAACAACTACGACTAACATGTGGCGCCGAGTCATCTAAAAGGTATCTAACGATGTCCATGGACATCGGTAGCACGCGGGGGTTGCGATTGCCATGCCGGTCTGATAGATGCCTGTGCACGTCTCTTGAAGAACCTGAGACTGTACTTAGGGGGAAAATATAGCTGCAAATATAAATACTCCTCGAATGGGTATCGTCCCGATTAGGAAAGCAGCGTTCCTCCGCTGAATGGCCGCATATTTGTAATACACTTAAACAATGACACTTTGAGAGGTGCAATTATTCCAAAATGTTTGCTTATGTATTATATTCCCTACACTGTTATGAATGCTTGCAGTAATGTTGTGTTAAATTAAATCTATTCAGGTTCGTTCATAACAATATATTTGTTCAGCAAGAGATGGAAAATTGACGACAACATAATCGGAGCAATAGCTGGAGTGAGTCGGATTTTAGCCAGCGTGATGTACGCACTGGCTCCCTCAAGGGCGGCTTACTTCGCCGGGCCCGTTTTGGATATGTTCAGTTCAGCCGGAGCCACGGCCCTGAGGTCCATAGTGACGAAGCTGGTCGACGCAGACGAAATTGGTGAGTAAACTTTAGATAAGATAGCAATGTTTTCTCTCAAGATTCGTTATGTTTGTTATCGTTCGGAGTAATGAATGAACGTCTTCAAAATAAGCCGCGGTAGCTCCTTCTAGGTCGTAGAGATAGTGCCCACTCCTTCTTTGCTCTTGGAAACTCTTTCTCATTTTGAATCATCATCATCATCATCATGTTCAGCCTGTATCGGTCCATTTTGAGTACGTATTAAAAATAGCCATTTCTCGGTGACCGTCAATAAAAATATACGACGACCAATTCTGATGACGACAAACTAGAAGAAACACGTTTAAATGCAGAGAGAACATGTGATCGAATTTTGTAATGCGTCACAGAATTAGTTCCAAGATCATGTAGCCATTGACCTCATGTACCTAATTAATGATTTACAAGAGAAAGAGAGTTAAAGTAAATGTTAGTCTATGAACAGAAATCTAATAGATTTGCAGCGCATCACTCGTACCCGTCGCTAGCAAAGTTCACAATAAGAATTCTCTGAAGTCGATAGCTACAGCGGTGGATAGCTACATGTGCCACTTCATAGAATGCTAATGTAAACACCAACTGAAAAATATTATTGCTGACATTGTAGATGTAAAAGCAAGTAAGTCGTTGAATTTATTCGCGATAAAATTGTGTACCTTAGAATTATTCATACAGGTTACGGGATTTTTCCGCTTATGCGTTCTGTTAAAAGCGTTTGATTGCGTCTCGTCGCCAGATACCTACTCTTCGAGCACTCTATGTCTGTAATTTTATAATTAAACGCTTTAGTCCGCGGCTTCGCTCGTATAGCCTGTGTCCATTCCGTTTATAAAATCGGATGAGTATTTTCGGAGATTACCCCCCACATTCAAACTGTGTGTGGGGCCGGTACTTAAAAAAAAATAGCCCCACTGCATCTCTCCCCATGCATGTCGTAAAAGACGACTAAGGGATAAGGACAAGATGCCGTGCTAAAGGGCGACAGGGTCGCCACCTCTCACCTTAGCACGGTACTTCGACCGATTCGTGCAGCAGGTGGGTCTTCGTGCCTTACTTGCTGCTTGATCGATTGAATCTTGTTCGAATACTTTGCGAAACGTGGTGGTCGGTGTTGTGCTGTAATTTATCAGAGTTCTTGCAGCACAACACCGATTACTCTGCTTACCCCGATTCCCGGGATTCAGCGTGTGTGATATGTATGTATGTATGTATCCAAACTTACAAACTTTACCTCTGTATATTATTATTGTAGATTTGAATAAATTAATAAAATATATAAAAATATAGGTGCTTATATGTGTTTGTATTTATAACTCGTTAAACATTTACCCTAGTTAAACTTGTAGGACGGTTCAGCTAAATACCAGCCTGCGCATTTGTTCTCAATTTAGCGTCGAGCCGAGCGACCGGTGGGTGACCCTGAAATTTCTCGCAATCTAGAACCGCACTGCTACTCCGTATTAATGTCGGCTCCCTGAGCATTCTGTCGTTTATTCCATGGAGAATAATCCGAGGAGAGTGCTCGAATAAGCTGTTCGATGCGACCACCGAAAAAACCAAGAGGGGAAGGCTACTAAACCGAATAATTAAACCAGTCACCAGCGTCACCTTTTCACTATGGCCCACGCGCACTGGGCCAGGATGTCATGCATACATGTAATACTTACCGCGAATGCGTAGATAACAATCGATTATATAGGTAGTTGATTGTATCTACAGACAGAACTGGTAAAATCTGGAACGCACTCTCTGTCTATGTATTCCCTCCAAGTACTTACCAGTTTTGGGTTCATCAAGAGGGACGTAAACAATCTGGCATCAAAATCAAGCTAGCATATAATTTGCCAACCCTTGTATTTTAAATATACAGGGTCTTTCAGGATAGGGTTTCGTAACTTCAGGGTTAGAAAGGGGGCCATATTTGAAGACGAAAAACCTGAAACTTTTTCCCAAATTCAGTAATTTTATAGTACTTTTTTGTGAAAATCGTTTCATCGAGCTTTGGTGGACGGTTAACGTCCACCTTTATTAAATAAACATAAAAGTACTTATTTACATAGTTAACTTCATGTAGGTAAATTGCAACACTTAAATTTGAATGACATCAAAAGAAAAAGGGGACTGACTATGTCCTTGCACTCCCTAGACCTAAACAGCACTGTTGCCAAATCTCACTGGCCATCGAGTTTTTCTACAATTTAAAATTTTTGTATGAAAAAAAAAGGGAATTTCGATTTGAGTGATAAGGATTTTTTTCTTCTAATTTGTTTGTTATTTTGTTTCTTTTTTAAATTTCTCTTTTATTAGGATTCCGTACCTCAAAAAGAAAAAAACGGAACCTTGTAGGATGACTTTGTTGGCCGTCCGTCCTAACGTCCAAGTGTTAAATAATATTTTGATTCATATTCGGACCCTTGAGTAAAAAGCGGTAGAAAAGCACAAAAGGGGTTCACTTTTAAGTTCTAATTGTTTTTTTTTAAGTCGGTGCAATGTTTTTTAAGATAAGATAAGATAAGATAAGATAAACGTTTATTTTGCATAATAACTAACTTAACCTATTTACATTTTATATACAATTCTTAATTTATGCAAAATTGGCCAATCGGCTCAGCGTGTGCCAGGGCAGGACAGTCCTTTCCTGGCGCTGTTTTTCAGCCGTTGCCATGTGTGTGTGTGTGTGTGTGTGTGTGTGTGTGTGTGTGATAGGGTGTGTGTGTGTGTGTGAGAGAGGGTGTGTGTGTGTGTGTTAAGAGGGTGTGTGTGTGTGTGTGTTAGGGTGCGTGTGAGGGTGCGTGTGTGTGTGTGTTTGCGAGAGGGTCCTTTTCAGTGTGTCTACGTGGTAAATATTTCTTTTCTTTAAAATTTGCCATCTCTCTGCAGATTCAGGAGCATCTTCCTGCATGCAAATTTAAATGTTGGGAGACCTGCCATTGCTCTAATGGGTGGCGGGATGTTGTTCCAACATTTGGATGCTGCGTATTTGAAGCTGCCTCTGAATGCTGCAGAACGGTGACACGGAATTTGTAGTACGAAGCCTTCTGCTCTCGTGTCATGTGTGTGTGTATTTCGCGTCCATGTTAACTTTTTGAATAAGTACTCAGGTTTTTCATTTTTTATAATTTTATGCATCATACATTGAAAATGTAGAATCCTACGTGGTTTCATTTTTAATATTGAATTTTCATTGTATATAGGGGTAACATGTGCTCGCCTAGGTATGTCATAGCAGTAGCGGAGACATGAGTTCTGTAATCTCTGCACTGCTCGCTCAGTGCGAGCGAGCAGACAAGGCCCATACACCGTATCACAGTAGTTCATTAGTGATAGAACTAATGCCTCCACCAGTACCCTCCTAACTTCCACTGTTAAGTACTCCCTTATGTCATATAGGACCTTCAGTCTAAAGTAACAGTTCCTTATTTTCTTTTGTATGTGTTCTTCAAACCGAAGTCTCCCATCCATTATGAGTCCTAGATTCCTTGCAGATCGCACTAGCTCAACTGGAATATTATTAATTAAAATATTTGGTTGACGCTCAGTTATTCGCTGCACCTGTGTAGTAGTACCGGCTATAACAATTTGTGATTTTGACGGATTTAACACAAGACTGTGATTGTCAACCCATTTGGATATTAGTGTTAAATCGTTGTTTATTTTATTCACCGCTGCTTCTGTGGAGCTTGGGCGGAAAGATAGCACAATTTGGGTGTCATCTGCAAACATATGGCCCTGACAATGCTTGAGAACCAGAAGCATATCCGCTGTGTAGAGACTATACAGTGTTGGGGAGAGAGAGGATCCCTGTGGAACACCCCTTTTGATACTTTTGGTTTGTGATACACGGATATTTCCTTTATCTCCTGTACATATCGTCATTTGCTTCCGACCACTGAGAAAACTTTTGAACCAATCAAGTGTGTTCGTTGAGGCACCATAGTGATATATTTTAGCTAACAGTAAATTTGTGTTTAGTGTGTCGAAGGCCCTAGAGAAGTCCAGCAGGATTAGAGCTGATCCCTGCCCGGTATCTGCAGCTGAAATAATGTTGTCCTTCACTTCTAGTAGAGCAGTCTCAGTGCTATAATTTCGTCTAAAGCCCGACTGATTTGGAGGAATTATGTTTTTTTCATGAAGATACTTCGTTATTTGGGCATTTACTACTTTCTCTAGGATCTTCGACAGCACTGGTAGCAAACTTATAGGCCTCAAATCTTTATGTTCGTTTACCGTTTCTTTTTTGGGTATCGGCTTGACCAATGCCAGTTTCCATGCATCAGGGAATTGTGACGTCTCTAGCGATGTATTTATAATGTGGGCAATTATTCCTAGCGTAGATGTCAAAGTTAGTGTTATCATAGAAATGTTTACATCATCATTGCCGCACGCTTCTGATTTTATTGTTCTGTTCTTTTTAAAACAGTTTTTTTTATTTTACTCCTGTTTCTGTGGTATCTGTATTATAGTTTTAATTTTTACTCATAATTTTTTTTTGCAGGCAAAGCAGGCTCTCTAATCGGTATATCGGAGGCGCTGGTGCCCGTGATATACAGTCCGGTGTACAGCAAGGTGTACCTCCGGACCCTCTCCTCTTTCCCCGGAGCGTTCTACCTCATCAGTGCGGCACTCGCGGTGCCCGCTATATTCATATTTATGTGAGTATTATAAAGTATCTTATATTTAAGTGAGTATTATAAGGTATCTTATATTTATGTGAGTATTATAAGGTATCTTATATTTATGTGAGTATTATAAGGTATCTTATATTTAGGTGAGTTTTTTATGGAATTTGAGACGGATGTCTACCTACATCACTTGCTATAGCAGATGATGTAGCGTGATGTCAGCTCATTACACCTTCTTCGGGTCGGCATGTAGGTAATAATAGGAAATCATTTTATCCTCCAATTAATGTTTTCTAGTGCCCCAGTACAAATCCTCCGACCGAACGAACTGAAGATAATTCAAGATATTAAGAACAACGCTGATCCTAATTTAATCGTTCAAACAAACTTTTTCATTCCGTAAGATTAATCTGTCTTAAATGTAACGATGAAAAATTCCGGTCAAGTTGAAACTCAATAAACTTAATAGTAGTATTTCTTGCGGTTTACGTTCTTACTCTTGTTTCTTATCTTACACTTCTGCGTTTATTTTTAATGGAAGTTTTTTATAAGTATGGATTGATATAAAACATTATTCCCCATCACGGCACAGCACGCAGTGTTTCAACCTTCACATCATTTAGTTCCCTTGCCCCTAAAACTCAAGCGTCGTATTCAACCTTCGCAAAAAAAAAATACATCTACGCCTCTGTACACTCGGCTTGCTCTAATTTTTTAATAGATAATTTTTTTAGCCTCACGAAGGTCTATAACCTCAATCTTCAAATGGTCAATTTTCTCTTAGCAATGAACATTTTATGCAACGTCGATCCAACGACCAGCCGTCGATGTGGCAACGCCTTTGTTGTCATAGAGTTTCGCAATAGGTGCAAAAACTTCGACCATCGATGAATAAAAGGGTTCGACCCTGAGTTTTAGAAAAGTACGTGCCGTGATTAGGTTTTCCCTTCCCTGCAATTGACATCTATTCACGGTTTGCTAAATACTGACTGCCTTGACACTGTCGCGTATTCAATGAGAGAATGTCGGCTCGAAGAGAAACTAAGGTTAAGGTCATCTCAGTCTTTATTTATATGTAGAGCAATGTGATTCAGAATTTAATGAACGGCTCCAAACAATTTCAATTGTATATGATAAAATTAGGAAGCAAAAGAATAAGTGTGACAGACGACTACAAATAGGTAGGTTTCGTAATTGTTAGCATATTCTTTAATTGAATTTTTAATGGACTGATTGGTGTCAGTTTGATGACAAATGTTACAATTTGAAAGAGAACTTGGATATTCCGTATCTGTCGTACGGGAACCTATTACTAAGCAAGCTTACGCCGTCTGTCTGTCTGTCTGTCTGCCCATCTGTCCGAGAGTATCTCTCGAACCGTAATAGGTAGCCCGTTGAACATGTGAATTTCACAGAATATGTGTTATTATGGCCGATATAACAACAAATAATAAAAATAAGAAAAAGTAAAAAAATCACGGGGGTCTCCATATAAGAAAGTAAAAAGTGTATTCGCGCCGTCTACCGAAAAGAGTATGAAGCATTTTAACTAATCATGAATTTTAACTAACTAATATTAAGCATTTCATAAAATACGCCATAAAGATGACGTGAGTGGCGCGGCTGACCATGACATGGCGATACGGAGCCCTCGGTGCGCGAGTTCGACTCGCACATGGCCGGTTTTTTATTAATAAGATGACTATGACCCGTGATGCCGCGAAATAGGTAACCAGGATAATTAAATAATCCACAATATTCTACATTGTAAATGTTTTGACAGAGTCCGATTCAAATCAAATTATAACAATCGTGGAATTAATGACCAATATCTTTGTTTCTGTAATATATTTCTGGGCCAATAGAGTGCAGTTCACGGCAGCAATATAATGCGTGTGGGGCGAGAAAGAGACTATCCGGTTGTAGAGCAGCGTCCCTGTCGGACACAGACGTGCGAGTTCGTGCGACAGGGACGACGCTCTACAACCGGATTGTCTCTTTCTAAAGGTCGATGTTCATTATTTTCTACCGCATATTTTCATTAATTGCTCTTTCTCTTCGTCTACTCACTGCATATCAACGCACAACCCAGTTTATAAAATTTGTTATCTAGTTATTAAAAAGCAAAATTTAAAATGTTAAAAAAACCTATGACAGATGTAAACGTTATAATCAAAAAGGATTAAATAAAAATTTTGAAAAACCCCCAACTATAAAAGAAAGTAAGTAACGAAAGATAAAAATAAAAAGCGTTTTAAAAAAGGTTCATTTGTCGCGAAGTATTTTTTTTATACAACGCGCGACAGTGGCGCCTTGTCACCCATAAGATGTCTAACGACGGCCATGGAAATTTGGTCGTACGCGGGGGTTGCGAATGCCTTGCCGGCCTGTAAGGTGCCTATTCACGCCTCTTTTAAAGGACCCGAGACTCTACTGGAGGAGAAATATGTGGGCAGGGAGAGCGTTCCAGAGTTTACCAGTCTTAAACACAACTAATTATAAACTTTCCTTAGTCCTTCCTACCTTTGTGTACCTATTTATTTGACGTAGAGATATACACAGCAATAATATCAAAACATAGGTACTACACATATTCACCTACCTATTATATAAATTACAAAGCCAAGAAAACCCGTCAGGTGTTTCCAATTTCAATTAAAATATAGCAGTATGGATTAGATTTAATTTCAATATTAAAAATTTATAGCGCAGTGCTTCATTATTGTTACTCGTGTGTGAAGATAACAAAACTGAACGGCAAATTAGTCTTCTACGTTGACTAATTTGAATGTACGCATTTACTTACGCGTTTAGTGATATTTTACAAAATCGGATTGATTGAGTCGAAACTTAAATGTCACGTTCAGAGGAAGTATTAAAAATTATTTAAAAATTAAAAAAACCCGACTGCGTAAAAAATTAACTTTAAATAAAAACTGAAAAGAAAAAAACAAGTCCATGTAATATTGAATAACTACACCATTGAAATAGTTTCATGATCGATACACAAATATAAAACCAATAATAAACTCTAACGCGGAACATAGCGACTTTAACAGTCGGGACCCATTATTGGGAAAATTTTAATGGGTCCCGACTGTTAAAGTCGCTATGTTCCGCGTTAGAGTTTATTATTGGTTTTATATTTGTGTATCGATCATGAAACTATTTCAATGGTGTAGTTATTCAATATTACATGGACTTGTTTTTTTCTTTTCAGTTTTTATTTAAAGTTAATTTTTTACGCAGTCGGGTTTTTTTAATTTTTAAATAATTTTTTTTTATTTTACACTTTTTAGTTAGAATTATAAGACGGTAAATTTCGCAATCTTGTCATTTCATTGAGAGAGTTAATATCGTGGGGATTATTAAGTAACTTGCGGTGTTCTAAATACCTAAATAAGTAAGTGGCCCTGTTACAAAGTGCCCATGTTGTCGTTCTATTCTGGTCTCTGTCCCTCATTTTGACCACCTATTGAATTATTTGCATGACATGTGGAAAGGGAATCCGTTGGAAAGGGCGTAAACTAGCAAACTTTTTAAAAGAAAAGAATATCTCAATTGCTGTCACTTTTTTTTTAATGAATTAAGAAATTAAGATTCTGTCATATTTTTACTCGTTCTCGGGACTTTGGTATTTAGTAATCTGTGCTTTGGGAGGTAATTTTTTTTTATGGACACTGGCACGGTTGGCTACATCACCTACAACATCCGTGATGTCAGCCCATAACACTGGGTGAACTAGGTGCCATGTCAGTGCTTCCCCCTTTGATCGTGCCGGCTACACTGAACTGGTCGGAAAACACAAACTATTTACATAGCCGTTTCGACCGACATTTCATTCAGTGCGGTGGTACCAACCCGGGCGGGTTAAATCCTACCACCAAGTAAGATTAGGAGGGAAGGGACCTACAGTTTTACGAGGAATCCGAACCTCGGTCAGCCTCCAACGGTCAGCGGTCACCCATCCAAGTACTGACCGCACCCAGCGTTGCTTAACATTCAATAGCGACAATTGACTGTCTGCACCACTGAGCTATCGAGGCTGACAAAGTCCTTTTCATGGTACTAACTTCATCAAATGAGAGATGAAAGGATTGAGAAAGGGATGCTTCGGTGGTTCGGTCATGTGGAAGAATGGATGATAGGAGACTAACGAAAGACATTTATGAAGCAAATGTGAGTGGTAGAGTCGGGAAGGGTCGCCCTAGACGCACGTACCTGGACCAGATCGGGTATGTGCTCAAAAAGGGTCAAGTGCGTAGTACCCGTAACCGACGAGCATGCATAAAGAACATTATGGGAGTGGAAGAGGCGGCAGAGGTGTGTCAGGATCGTGGCACGTGGAGATCCGTTGTCTCTGCCTACCCCACCGGGAAACAGGCGTGATGCTATGTATGTAAATGATATTTTTTCTAGAAGAAGGATACAATGTAAAATCCAATAAATTTTATTTCGTGCTGATACAATCATAAACAAAAAAGTTACAAGGGTTTAAAACTGGGATTTTTGTAACTTTCAAAAATAAAGAAAAAAATCGTATCTTGATACCACGTGATACCTGACAGAAGGTATGATGTGTCAAAACGTTGCAAATGACCCCACTTACCTACAAAAAAAAATGTCGGTCGATGTGGCGAACACCCTGTATAATAAGAACTTTATCACAGCTCTACTAAAAGTTAAGTGAGAATGGTTGCTAACCAACTTTAAATAGTTATAGATCCTAAATGGTCATTCGAAATGAAAAATGGTAAGAGAAACCTAAAGATCATTTTCAAATACCTATTCAACGATACCCCACTTAACATAGTTAGTCAACTTTCATTTTTTTCTTTTTCACAATATGGCACCTAGTTGTCGCCATATTGAATTTTCATGTCTGTCATGTCTTTAGTGACACTCGCAAGATTAAGACAAATCCATTGACGTAAGAATCATCAAAATCGGCCCACGCGTTTGGTCTCTAGCGTGCCACAAAGGAACAAACATACATACATACATACATACATACATAGGCTGATAAACACATTACCCTCCTTTGCGTCGCGCAGTCGGGTAAAAATTAAGGTGATGTGAGACGGCGTCTGACTCGAATTTCAAGAATTGTACCGCCAATATTACTTACCTGGCAGATTCAGTTTTAATATAAGTAAAACTTCATCTATCAGCGCAGATCGATAGCTTTTTGAAAATACGATTTCATGAACTTCGCTCGATAGAAAAAAAAATCATGAACATACCTCTGAATTTAGTTATAAAAACGTATTTAAGGCAACTTGACCAAATCAAGGCTTTGGAAAGAATATATTTTATTGGTTGAATATATATCTAAATCCGTAGCTTTTTACTTTTTTGTTTCGATCCGTAGTTTTGGAATAAAAAAATAAAAACCTAATTTTTGATTGATTGATTGTGTTGCATCCTACTCCAACCAGCGAAAGCGGCGCCTTGAAAGAGTAGGACGGGTGAATACGGGTTGACAGGGCCTTAAACATACTTAAATTAATATGTATGCGCAGGGAGGGCCTCTTTTCAACAGGTACCTACAGACATGTTGTGATGTAGCTGGCTGGTGAAGCTCCAAACTGCGATAAAAGATTATCCGAGTTTAGAGTTCGTTAATCGCGCCTCGAGGAGATTAGGAGAGTATTTGAGACGGTACAAGATGAATACAATCAAGTTGAGATGGAACTCAATCCCGATCGAGTTCCGGCTGATATTCAGATCCCTCTTCAAGTATCTAACGCGTTTGATGAGTTGTATTATAAAATTTAAGTGGCTGCTGAGACATTATTACCGGCGGCACAGGGTATATCCTCACAAACGCCTGGGAAGTCGCAATGGCCAATGCAAAATTAATACAACTTGACCTGCAAAAATACATAGGATGGTCAAAGATACAGATGCGGCCTTATTTCCACGATACGTAGTGGATGGAGGGGGTAGGTTTAGGTAGAGTAGGTTTTTTTTTAGGGTTTCTAGTCGTTTGTGATCCAACACAGATATTAAACCCATACGTGTGAAAAACATAACCCTCCTTTTTGCTTCTCGCAGTCGGGTAATAAGACAAAACGCTAAATAAAATCACGAGAAAACGAGTTCTTCTAAACACAGTCCACTAGAATAGTCAACTATAATGCTCAACCGGTGCAACCCTTGTTTTTTCATTTGTTTAATTATAATTAGTATTCAATTTATAGTTTTTTTTATTATAATTATTTTTTAAGATAGTTTAGTTTTAATATAAATCTATCTTCTTTTGTCTAGTACTAGAATGTTCTCAATAATCGTATAAGATAATATTAACTTCAAAATATTTTTCATGCGGTAAAGATTTAATTTTATATATATATTTTCTTACATTTATTTAACTTCGCGCGTTCCGGAGCAACACCTCGGACAGCGCATGTGACAAACTGACTGACAGACACCTGAGCGATTTTATCAGAGTCCCTTCCAGTATCGCCGGCCACGGAGTTGACGGAGTCCTAAAAATGCTAAAAATGCCAAATGCCAAATTTCTTAAAAAGTTGTGTCAATATAGGATACACCTTTACACGTGTACGTACGTTTTAGTCCGCATTATAGCGTGCAGGATGCAATTCACCTCGCTGGTCATTGTTTCTCGAGAAGTGGTATTATTGGATGTAGAGGCTATATTTGGACACACCGTCAATAATGGCAGTTATTTATAAATTTGTTGAATTTTTTTTTACAATTTTATAGTGCGAAATAAAAATAACCAACAGAATTCGTCAAATTAAACATGTTTTTTTTATGGAAACTGACACGCTACACTATATAACCTACAACATCCGTGATGTCAGCCCATAGCACCTAGTTCACCCGAACTAGGTGCCATGTCAGTGCTTCCCTTCATTTCATGTCGGCTACACTGAACTGGAAGGAAAACACGAACTATTTACATAGCCGTTTCGACCGACGTTTCGCTCAGTGCGGTGGTACCAACCCGGGCGGGATAAACCCTACCACCTAGTAAGTTAAGAAGGGAAGGGACCTACAGTTTTACGTGGAATCCGAACCACGGTTAGCCTCCAACGGTCGAGCGGTCACCCATCCAAGAACTGACCGCGCTCAGCGTTGCTTAACAACAGTCGATCGACCGCACCACTGAACTACCGAGGCTGACATATAAGCACGATAAATGCACGTTAAACGCAAACAATTTGGAATATTTTAAACAGTTTACTAAATGATAAAATGTTTTAATCATTTCAGAATAGTGTACGTGCTACAGAGACGGACGATCACGTGTGACAACGAAAAAGGAAAAGCGGAGAGTGCGAACGAAGAGAGCGAAGTTACTAGATTCTGATATTAGTACTTAAGTTAGATATAAGTTTAGCACTTACGCTTTTGAAATCTCATTTGATATTAAGATTTTACAAAATGTGGAATAAAATGCTTTATCGTTTTATTGTGTGTTTTTTATGACTGTTATTTTCAAGTATTTATAATATTTAAGCAAAAGCTTCTTTTATCACGGTCCTTCCACCGAGTCATACAGGAGGTGGGATTTCGTGCTTACTTGCTGCTTGATAGGTTATTTTGTCCTAATAAGTAATTTGCTAAACGTGGTAGTCGGTGTTGTTCTGTGATGTAGTTATTTAAGCACACAACCGATTGCTCTGCTTACCCCGATTGTCGGGATAAAGCGTATAGTATGTATGTATGTATTTATGTTTAGAATTTTTTTTAATTTATTTATTTGTTATTATAAGGTTAGGTTATCGAATACCTCACAAATGGAATAATACAACAGAATAACAATCGAATCTAGGCACCTTGTCAGTGCTTCCCTCTAGTCCTGCAGTCTACCCTGAACTGAACGGAAACACGAACTATTGACATAGGTAGGTAGCCGCTTCGACCAGCGATCTTAAATTTTTTGCGGTGGTACTAATCAGTACCAATCTACCAACTATGGCAAAAGAAGAACCTACAGTTTTACGTGGAATCGGAACCACGACAAGCTTCAACGGTCGAACAGTGGGCGGACATATGTATACATTGACATACATGTCAACGGACCGTGCAGTTTAAGTATGTAGACAATTAAACATAGGCGATAAACCCTGACCGCTACACTAAGGGCCGATTTTACAACACCGAATTTGCAAGTAAGTAAGTAACCAGTAAGTCCACTTATACTCATCTTAAAGACAGCTATCATAAAAAGCAGTTTGCGCCAAAAGCGAATATACTGTCATTAGGATCATAAGCTGACTTAAAGTTAAGTTTTGATTTACGGCCATTTAACTTTCTAAGAGGCACTTAAGAAAATTTACACATACCAAGCAGAGTGAATGAATACGCAGTCTGTCAAACAGTTTATTAAGGTGTTATGTTATAAAATGCTGCTGTGCAGTGGTATCTCTGTCTTCTTAACGTTGAAAGATAGAGAAGACACTTCTATAGAGAAAACATTTCGAGTTAGGGATTTAAGCAGTCGTTAGTTAACGAGCCTTTAGAGATATCGAAGTCTGTGTTGACGCAATCGATCCTAAGCCGCTACACTTCGATGTCACGCAGATCTACTATAATTACTCTTTGGAAAGAAGGAACCTAAATACATACATACATAAAGTCACGCCTGTTTCCCAGTGGGGTAGGCAGAGGCAACGGATCAGAGGTGTGTCAGGGAGAATATTATGAGAATGGAAGAGGCGGCAGAGGTGTGTCAGGATCGCGGCACGTGCCACGATCCTGACACACCTCTGCCGCCTCTTCCATTCTCATAATATTCTTCATTCATGCTTCTCGGTTATGGGCATTACGCACTTGACCCTTTTTGAGCACATGCCCGATCTGCAGGTCTATTCTTGTAAATTCTGACAGCGGAATCAGTGCTGTTGTAGCGCTGAGAGCCACTTACCAAAGCGGCTCTCAGCGCCACATCAGCGCTGATTCCGCTGTCAGAATTTACAAGAATAGACCTGTTGGTCCAGGTACGTGCGTCTTGGGCGACTCTTCCCAACTCTTCTACTCACATTCGTTCCATAAATTTCTTACGTTAATTCTTCTATCATCCATTCTTCCAAATGTGTTGGAAAATTACAAAATGTTTTGTGTTATGCGCACTATCATATCAAGAAACAAGTAGGTCCGCAAATACATTTAAACAGTACAAGTGAGAAATGTTACGACCCAATTCAATATATTTTACCTACGTAGGTAAGTCTGATTGTACGCATGAGAAATGTTTATAAATTACACGCATGTAGGTATTTACGTAAGCGTACCAAACACGCTGTGCCTACAAAATCGATTTGAAACATTAAACTTAACTCAAAATAATATCTACTCTTCTCATAAGAATTAGAAAAAGTTTATTGGATAAGGGGAAAAAAGGTACATTATCAATTATAACAGCAGTGAAGAACGTTTACTTACCATGGTTGTTTACTAATTAGTAGGTACCTAATTACATATTAATTCTTAATATGGTCTCCCAAAGTAATCTTGGATTTTCTTTTGGAAGAACACTATAAAAAAAATTTGAGCGGCGGCGCGGGCGGTTGAGTGATCTGGGCGTCGTCGGTTTCTCTTGAGAGAGGTCCGAGGTTCGAATCGCGTCGGCGTGTACGAATGAGTTTTTTCTGACAGAAAAATATATGTGCATACCTACATCTGCTACTTCACCGTTCAGAATCGGCGTAAAACTATAGGTCCCTTCCCTTGTCCTTTAATAGGTGGTAGGTTCAGGTAGGCTATGCGGTGGTTCATTTGTAGCCGACTGCGTTGATACCACCATACTGGATCTAAGATGACCGCATAGCAGCCAGGGTTGCCATATTGTTCAGTTGAAAAAAAAATTTCATGAGAGGGCCTTAGATTTTTCAAGCACAAATGTTTAAAAAAAATCTAAGGGGGGATTCAGGAAGAAAATGTTTCATTATCTTTAATTTTGAAAATGAAACAGAGATAGAGAATAAATAAAAGGCAGTCAGAAATTTATTGAGAGTTATGGTTGAATTGATCGAACTGAATGCAATATCGAAGAACCCACTAAGATTAGTATTAAAATGTTCTGAACAAAATAAATATTTGCATTATATGAAGAAAAACCGGACGTCTGAATGTCCGGTTTGTCATTGTTTTTGAGACCGGACGTGAACCTGGAAAACCGGACTGTCCGGTCTAAAACCGGACATCTGGCAACCCTGATAGCAGCCTCGGCTGCATTCTCATCTAGTTCATTTTAGCCAGCAATACAAAGGGAAGTCTACGGTATGGCACCTACCTCCTCGTACTACGTGATACTGGCTGGTCGGAGCTTTGGCCCCTCTGACTCAGACATTCATACCGGATTACATAAATAATTTTTTTGCTAGGCATAGAAGTGGCAATCAATAAATTTTCACCGATTTTATTTATGGGAAGCACGATATATGGCGCGCGCCAGACTAACGTAGAGATGTAGTCCGACGGCGCCCACGGGCATTCGGATATTTACGGAGGCTGCGAATACCATGTCCACCGGCTAGGTGCACCCTTCACATTATGTTTGAAGGACCCCAGACTGTACGTACATTGGAGGAAAGCATGCAGGTGGGAGTGCATTCCACGTGTTGGTAACTCTGTAAATAAAGGATTTACAGGATCGAAAGTGGATCCCCGACTTAGGACAGTGTGTGGATGCATTCCCAACCTGTTGCGCGTAGGACGATGCTAGGATAGGATGGACTCGAAACGGCTGAAGCGCGTGAACTTTTCACGAATTAATTATGCTATATCTCGGGATTATTATAGGCTGGCTATGTACGTACATGCATGCGTACGTAACGTCACACCTGCTTCCCAGTGGGGTATTCATATTTTTATTCATCCATTTGATATCAAAATACACTTTTTCTGTACGGTTCTTAGTCGAATTATTTTACGCACAGTGTGGCGTGCAGTAGAAATTTGTGTGTAGCGCTATGTTCCCTGTACAAGAAGTGTGTTTTTTCAAGGTTTTTTTGTGGTGCGGAAACCGCTCGCACTTGGCCGGTTTTTTAATTACTCTCGTATAGCCGACTGTACTAAGGAGTTGCCAGGAAAGGAATTAATAACATGAAATTGAAATGTTAATTAATTTGTAGTTAGTCAGGGTGTCCCGAGAGTTTTCTTTGTTAATGATTTGGCGAGCCTAGTGCTCGATGTATGAAGATTCAGAGATAACTGGGTTTTAATGGTCGATTTTCGTATATTTTCTTTAATATCTTCAAAGCATTCTAAAATTATAAAAAATATATTTGTATTCCTTACAACGAGCCCTTTCCATTGATATGTCACACATAGATTATTTCTTTAACTTCCTAAATTTTTCCCTCAAAATTGAGCCCCAAAATCGAAATTCGTTCATTTACGCTATATGTCCGTGATTGGTTCATCAAAATCGATCTACTTATGTGCCAAAGTTCAACTTTTCTCGTTCAACAAGTAGATTTTTTTTATGTAAGCTAGCTTGGGTGGCTGTACCGAGAGACCAAATGGTGCAGTCGACAGAGCCAAAATCACCTCTCCTCGCGAAACCACGCTCAGTTAGGTGCCATGCCAGCAGATTTACGGACTATTGCTAGGCTGTCTAGCCCGTTTCGGAGACCTGTGACAGACGGACAGACAGCCGGACACGAGAGTGATCGTATAAGAGTTCAGTCTTTGCCTCTTTTGAGGTACGGAATGCTGGGAATATCGCTACGTGATATGGTGCGTAACGAGGCAATCCGCCGACGCACCAAATTAGTCGATATTGGACCCCGGGTGGCTAAGCTCAAGTGGCAGTGGGCTGGGCACGTTAGCCGAGGAGACGATGGCCGTTGGAGTAACCGTGTCCTACACTGGCGTCTGGCGGCCGTGGACAGGAAAACGGAGTGTGGGAAGACCACCCGCCAGGTGGGACGACGACATCAAGTACGTCGGCGGAAAACAGTGGTTCCGTATCGCTTAAGGCCTGTAGGAAAATTGGAGAGGCGTATGTCCAGCAGTGGATACTTACACGCTGACTGACTGACTGACTGACTGAGGTACGGAATCCTAAAATCAGTGCCTTTTCAAAAGGAACAATTGAAGTCATGTTGAAATTATAAACCTATTGTGTGCGAATTTGAAATTACCTATCTAACTTACAAACCGCAAGACTCTTTATTGCGAAATTGTGTGCTGGCTGAGGTGACTTGCACAACCGTGTCTAAGTAGATAAGCTATAAACAAAGTAGGGAACGGAAATTATTAGAAACTCTACGATTTCGTAAAAAATGTCACTGTCGTTCAACTGCTTTGCACGGACCTCCCTGTTTGTTTACTCGCTTTGTCGGTCGCAAGGCAATGTCGGTTTCGGGCTAAGGTTTCTGAATTATGATCAGAGTTAGATAAAAGTAAAGTATGATGTCTACTAAGAATTTCAAACATTATTAAAAAATAAAAAAAATGTAACGGATTCACTTGAAGTTCTATATCACTATTTTCCAAATAATAACCCATTAAGAAATTAATGGATTATTTACTATATCTGAAAAAATCATAGTTAATTTTTTAAATTTATATTTTGACCTTTGATTTTATTAATTAAAATCAAAGGTGAAAATTTAAATAAAGAGAAAACTAACTCCTTTTGGAAAGACACCGATTTTTTAGGGTTCCGTACCTCAAAAGAGACAAAAATACATTTTATGGAGCCTGATTGGCTGCATCTCCTATGTCAACCTGAAACTAAATGCAGATTTCCTGTAAACGTTATTTTCATAGTAGTCATGTAAAAAAAATATGCGGTAAGCCAGTGTAGAGAACTACGGTTTACTAGCTAGGCACCCTGCATTGATAGTACTCGTATCTATGCAGCCATGCTATTTTAAACATCATACAAAGCTGGGTGCATTGTAAAGATTACTCTGTCACGAATCCTCTCATGCAAATTTTGAAATTCGAATCCTGGGCGATCCATGAGATTTTCGAATTTTCTGAGTATATGTACTCGCGTGACTTGCATAATTTGAGCATACGTTTTTTAAGGGCTTTTAACAATGATTTATTAATATCAGCCCCATAGTACTCATATTTCCTATCACTCAGGGCCCAGAGTCCCTAAGGGACAGAGAACGCTCAATGAAATGCAAACACAATTACTAAATCCCTCTGCATAGGCGCAATTTGTAAAATTTGTCGCATGGCACTGAACTCGCCCTTTGGGTCCCATGTTTTCAAAGGTGTGCAATAATTAATCTGAAAGATTGCTTGCTGCTCTTCCATTGTGGGAATTTTGCGCGTCCTACGGCCTTACTCCAACCAGCCGAGTTCTTCCAGGAGGCGGCACACTCTCTTTGGATCTTGGCACGCCTCTCGAAGTGTAGTCGGGCCTACCAGCTCCTTCGCCCTTAGGTCTGCCACCTCCTCGCACTCCAGCAGTACGTGGGTGGGTGTCTCGTCCACCTACAAGCATGCTATGCACAGTGGACTATCCGTTACTCCAATTACATAGATGTGTCTCTGAAAGATTGCATTTTGATGCGTCACTTTCATGACGGACACACCCACCGGGGTTGATAATACCACACTGAATGAGATGAGATGTCGGTCGACGGTAAGTTCGTGTTTTCCGTCCAGTTCAATGTAGCCGTCACGATCGAGGAGAAGAACTGACATGGCATCTAGTTCACCAAGGTGTTATGGGCTAACATTACGGATGACGTAGCCAACCATGTCAAAAAAAAACACCGTGAAACTCCCTAAACAACTGAAAGAAACTAACAAAAATGTTTCGCCAAACAGCGCTGGTGGCGGAAGCATACCGTTATATTTAGCCTGCATTACTTCCGCGGGTCTAGGGTCGCTAATCATTTGTCATTTGTCAGCCTCGATAGCTCAGTGGTGCAGACAGTCGACTGTCGCTATTGATTCTTCAGCAACGCTGGGCCGGTCAGTACTTGAATGGGTGGCCGCTCGACCGTTGGAGGCTGACCGTGGTTCGGATTCCAGGTAAAACTGTAGGTCCCTTCCCTTCTTACCTTACTAGGTGGTAGGGTTTATCCCGCCCGGGTTCCTACTACCGCACTGAATGAAACGTCGGTCGAAACGGCTATGTATATAGTTCTTGTTTTCCGTCGTTCAGTGTAGCCGACATGAAATGAAGGGAAGCACTTACATGGCACCTAGTTCACCCCTACATCACGGATTTTGTAGGTGATGTAGCCAACCGTGACAGTTTCCATTAAAAAAAATCATACTTTATTGTCCTGTACCAGAGCCGACTGTCATTGTCTCCCTCTACGGAGACAATGATAGTCGGCTATGCCTGTACCTACCCGTGCTAGTGTTCCCTTGCCATCCAACCTATCTCCGCAGGCAATCACGGCAAATAAACTGAAAACCTTTTGTTGATGACATTGGTCTTTTGAGGACACACCGTTTCTCAAAATCGTTCCTCTGTTGCACCGCTAGCGTGTGAAATTGTCTACCGGCGAGTGTGTTTCGATATATTTTCAACAAGGAAGTCTTTTCAAACGTCGTACTAACAAGGTGGATAGCGCTTCTATAATTCGAAAATATGCTGGTATGGTCTCTTTCGCATACTGGTTGTCATAAAAAATATTATAGGTAGGTATTTTTGTTCTACATGCTTTTGCTTAACCATAAATAAAGTATCCGAAAATACTCTATTTTACTATATTTTTTTTTAGTCTTACGGAACGAAACGAATACCAGCTACCAAACCTTTAAATGCAACCAATTGTGTATTGATTATGCCAAAAACACTTACAAACAAATAAGTAGGCAATAAAATCTAAAATTTTGAAAATACTTTTATTTTTCGCTTTCAAAGACAAATATTTAGGTTATTTTTCTAAAAAAAGAAAAAAGTTGCCAACCCTGTCGGATTCTGCCTGCACTGTCGCGTAAAAAAACTATGAAAAACGCTTCGCAGTAAGTAACTGTGAATAAAGCATTCGATTCACTTGTCACACCTGCGTCCCTCCGTTCATTGCTCATTGACTGCTCCTCTGTGAAGGGATCAAAGAATTCGCTGTTGCGTATATATAGCCTTCATAGTAACGTCTCATGCGTCGGGGTTAATTACGAAAAAAATACGATCCGACAGACAACGGAGTTAACCATAAATAGCAATTATCTTGGTACGGATCTCTAAATGTCGAAATCGCGCCAATAGATTAAAATTGTTGTGTTCTCCTCTAGTCCAGTATAGCCAGCAATCCAGGAAAGTCTGCGGTATGGCACCTACGGTAGGTGCCATACCGCAGACTTCCCAGGAACCTACCTTCTCGAAGGTGGTATTGGCTGGTCGGAGCATGTGCTTTGGCCCCTCCGACTGAGTCACCCATACCGGATTACATAAAAAAATGTCTAAATTGCGCCAACAGGTTAAAATGTCGAACTTGCGCCAACAGATTCTCAAAGTTATGGGAACAGGCAGACAAAACTGTGAACCCAGGTGTGTGTGTGTGTGTGTGCCCTGGTAGTCGTGGGACTACCGGTAGACATGACATGGAATCATGGGCAGACATATTATAATAATCGCGGAAGTACATAGAGTGCAAATGGCCTGACGTGGCACTGACAGGGTTTCGTCAATATTCAAATGGTTGCCATTTTCTAAGTTCTCGGCCGATTTCTTTTTTAAAATAAGCAAACATAAAAATAAGTATAAAAAAATTAAAAAATTAACTCTTGTCGAGATCTATCATTTCCTCCAGCAGATGAGTAGTCTGGGATGAGTAGTTTCAGAGAAATGCCCAAAAAAAAAGATTTATCTCGTCGAGACTTATCATTTTCCATATTGGAATGAGTAGGTTGGGATCAGTAGTTTCCGAGATATGCCCTCTCAAAGTCTTTTTCCTTTTTTTTTCGAAACGGTTCAACCGATTTTGAAAAAAAAAAAATTACTTCAGAAAGAGAAAATTTTATTTACGGAATGAAACAAATTTCAAGTCGATCCGACCAATAGTTTAAGAGTTATAGGCATTTATTGATTTTCGAAACCTTTTTTGTAAAGGCTATTACGTCGTCAATTGTTCATATTATTCATTGACGTTGCCATAGGTGGTAGGCGGCCGAGTGACTCTATCACCTGACACCTGGTTTGCTGGGATTGGTTGAGCGGTTCGTGAGATAGTGGTATGCCGAAAGTACATTAAAAATGACGGTCGATTTTTGCAAATGGCACGGGTAAGACATTATGGATTCCATGTCAAAAGTAAAAGTAAGTGTGGCCAGAGTGGACTTATTATCCAGTCAACCCGGATAGCGCACTCTAAATCTACCGGTGGGAACAGGGCAGGGGAAAGTCACGGCCATAGAGAACGCTATCTGTAACAGGTTTTGCTCTTACTTTTAATTTACCCAAACACATGACGCGGTACTATCTCAAACGCGTGACCCGTTGCTCGTTACCCAAATAAATTAATGTCCAAAGGGAAATATAAAAGGAGAACACGTTAAAAAAATATCAGGTAAGTATACGTACTCCATCGATCAGTTGCCCAGTCAGCTGGGATTAAGCCAACGTGTCAGCATAAATCCTGTCAGCTGTAAGTATAGACTGGCCCTAGGGAGTAAAATATTACCCGTTTTTAACATTCAATAAGTTCAATATTGTTTTCATTGTCATTCAGTAAAATACCGCTTTTGAGACTCAGTTAGGACAAGGCCTAAAGCCGAGCTCCACTTCGTTCACAGTGATATGCTAAGTCAATGTTCGTTCAACGATATATTCGACCACTTTCTTTTTTATCAAAACTGACGCGATTGGCTACATCACCTACAACATCCGTGATGTCAGCCCATAACACCGCGTATACTAGGTGCCATGTCAGTGCTTCCCTTCATTTCATGTCGGCTAAACTGAACTGGACGGAAAACACGAACTATTTACATAGCCGTTTCGACCGACGTTTCAGTCAGTGCGGTGGTATCAACCCGGCCGGGATAACTTACCACTTAGTAAGGTAAGAAGGGAAGGGACCTACAGTTTTACGTGGAATCCGAACCACCACGGTCAGCCTCCAACGGTCGAGGGGGCACCCATCCAAATACTGACCGCGCCCAGGGTTGCTTAACAACAGTCGACCGACCGCACCACTGAGCTACCGAGGCTGACAAAAGCGTGGGTGTAACCTAGGCAGGGTCGTGGAAATTTACCTACGGATATGTAGATATGTCGATACATTTCTGGAACGAAATTCGCAGACTCATCGAGAAATACTTACTTGGTGTTTGATGCAACATATCGTAATCTAAAAACATTCTCGACATATCGTACTCGATTCTGATTTTCCTACTGAACCATAGGGGCTTGATTAGTGTATCAGAGTACGCCATCAGGGAAGCACGGTATAATTGGAAAAGGGTGCCCAATTCTGTAATACGGAAGTTGACAAGAACTAATGATGACTTGACGCCATAGATGTAGGTGAATGGACTAGAACTACCAAATTGTGTGATTAAGAACTACTACTAACCAGTTTAAATCTAATCAAATATTTTGTTTTGAACATTTGTCTTACAAAACAACTGACAGTTGTCAGTGCATGATTGGTTGTTGCAAGTGAAACCAGTGAAACTTAAACAAATTAAAAATTTTATTTGTTAGCTATTGCGTGATCTAAATGTTATTCTCTACTTCTTATAAAAGGGAACGTCTGTCTGTATGTATGTATGTTTGAGGTAAACTCCGGAACCACTGAACTTTTGAAGATTTTGATGCAAAACCAATGGAAAGAGTAGTTCTTGAGGCTCACTATAGATAGGCTAACCATCAATCACCATAGATATCAAAGAAAGTATATGGGTGGCTCGGCGAAACATGTCGCGCTTACTATAAAACTGGCAACATACATTGTTATGCACATGACAGTACGGCACACGGATCCTACACCAGTCACCCTTCAGCCAGTCGGGATGTTGTGGATGAGAAGAGGCGAAGACCTGTGTCTGAGCTCGAACACACACTCGGCTCTATTTCCGAATGGGGCCGTAGTAGAGCATGCAAAACCGAACATCGGAAATCGAAAAAAACCGAAAATCGGACCGAAATCGACCCTTTTTCAAAACCGGGCTTGAAAGTTCCAAAACCGGAAATCGAAAAAAATCGAAAATGTCTTTCCGCGCCAAATTGGACTGCCACTGCTCACTCTGGCGCCAAATTAAACTGCGGGTGCCGGGGACTACGGCTCGCTCGCTGCTTCGCGTCGCGCGCGGCGGGCGTTGTCCTTCTTCGTTATACAACGAATAATACAAGTTATGAGAATGAATTTCAAAAATACAATAGTGACGTGCTTCGAGAGCATATGCTCTCGAAGCATGTACGTAAGGGTACAGGGAAATAACATGCTTTGTTGCATGTTTGTTCAGTTGAGCTTAATTTTTCACAATTGAATTTTTTAATTTAATCGCCTTATAACTTTTTTTGTACTAACTTTATTAATACTTTTTATTACAGAAAACTATACTTATACATCTGTTTTAAGACAAGTTTGTCACAAAAGTTTTAAAACTAACTAATTACCTTTATTCTTAAAAAAAAAACAAACATAAACCCCTTTTGTACTGGAAAGAAACATGCAATGTCAGTGGAATCTTAAGTTGCGTTTTTCAAAAGGGGTGTGAAAAGGCTCCTGTCAGGCCGGCATGGCATTCGCAATCCCCGTGCATCACAGAATGTCCATGGGCATCGTAGTTCATCTACTTGTAAGTGAAACGAAGCCACATGTCGCGCTTTCTATAAAAAAAAAAAAAAAGTACAAAACATACTTTGTCACACCATGCAGGAAAGAAAGAAACAATTTCGAATAATAATTTTTAAACCACAAGCATAATCTTATCTTATTTATTTATAAATCTAGTAATAGCTAAATGCTACATTTAAAAAAGAGGTATGTCAATTTTTTTAAAGTTTATTTATATATTTGGCAAGTTACTGTAGTATTCTTGAGCAGAAGGAGAACAAAACTTTTTCAATGATTGCAAGTGTACTTTTATTTTTTGAGTGGCAAAGGATTACCATATTATTATCATTGGATTTTATTAGACATTATTTTGGGATATTACTATGGGAGTTCAAATTCTCCTTCTCTCAGAATTTTATTGATGAGTGAGCGAGGGCGTATAATTTTTTTTGCCAGTGATTTGAGATCAAGCCACTGAAGTCCGTGTGTAGGTACACCAATCTGAAGAATAATCACTAATAACCTCAAACACTTTAAACCTCTCCGAATAATATGTAAAATGACATCTACAGATTGATTATAAGAATGCCAGTCCTAAAATATAGCACGTTCTTGCCTTTGGTTTTATATGTCATATGACATTGCATTTTCCTTCCCTTTTTTGGACGACAAATCATGTTTCTTTATTTGAATTGGTTGACATGTCAGTTTCTTTTCGTGTACATGATTATTTTAAACAGCAAAAACACTGTGACTGAACACGTTTCTTCCGTTTTTCTATTCACCATACTATAGCTCATGGCAAGGCGAACATTTTGGCATCGAAATCTAATTTTGATAAAAATATTGACATTGCATGTTCTTTCCCTGTACCCTTCATATGACAGAGCTTCACAAGCCTTTGACAAAACGTGCAGCGAACGCGCTCGGCTGTGACAGTGAAGTACATGACGATACTCTGGTTAATGATTCCTTAAACGAGAATGCTGATATTGCTGATTTGACTTCAGAGCAAGAACTACAGCAAGAAATCGAAAAATCTCTCACGAATGTTCAGCCAAGAGTTGTGTCTGATGCTAAAGACGTAAACAAATTAATAATGGTGGAAATGGCGCTCTTCGATGCCAGTGGCGAACGGGGCCATTGTCTCAAAATACTCATAAAACAAAGTACCTAACTTACTCCATGACCATCCCTTACGCCACTTTCATCAGGGTGGTGGTATATTGACAGATTTGGGACGATTATAAAACAAGGTAATGTTTTCAGGTAACGCCGCTAGTGTAGTGGTAATTTTCCCCTCGTCGGCCTCTTTGGATGAAATTTTTTATCTAGCGAACTGCGGTCGTCGAGGGAATTGCTCTGACTCTGGGCGGTAGGTCAACCCGGATCGTGGCAGTCTCTCGAGAGGTTAATTATTTTTAAGGTTTATTTCAGTAAGTAATTTAGTATAATTTATTATGATTAACTTATTGTTTAACAGAGTTATAATTCTTGTATAATTATTTTTTTATTAAATGTTTACGAAAAATTTAGTTACTAAATGCAATGAAAATTAAAAAGCAATGCTTTATAACTAACAGGTTGGCTAACCGTGTTATCATGCTGTGGGTACCGTGTGGAGCCAGTACTTGGAACAGAATTGCCCCACTGTATCTCTATCCGTGCATGTTGAAAAAGGCGACTAAGGAATAAGCACTATATACAGTACTAAAGGGCGACAGTTTAGCCTTGCTGGCTATCTTTCACCTTGGTACGGTACTTCCACCGAGTCATGCATGCGCGCAGCAAGTGGGTTTTCGTGCTTAATTGCTGCTAGATCTAGATAGTTATCTTGTCCTAATACTTTCCTAAACGTGGATGTTGGTGTTGTGCTGTAATGTACCAGAATTCTTGCAGCACAACACCGCTTACTTTGCTTGTCGAAATAAAGCGTGTGGCATTGGCATGTATGGTTGGTTAAGTGAATAACAACAGCAAGGCCATAATACTGTCCAATAACCTATATTTAACAATATTTCGTTAATATGTAAAAGGTATTTTAAACAGAGCAAATTAACTACATGACATGCAATCAAATGTTTTTAAATTTACTAACAGAACAATAGATTATTGGCCAGCTTTGTACCTTAAACAATTTCTTTATGTTGTCAACAATTTCATTAATTTATTACAAATACTATACAAATCTATCTACAAATACAATGTGTTCTTATGATCTACCTATCTACTTACAATAACAATTAATATTGTGAATAATATACTGAAAAACCATATATTATCAAAGCGTTTTCAACCTTCTTCTCCAAACACTATGGCATTCTAAAGGTAAGCGTCCACCGTCCTCGACATCATCATACGCATTGAACGGCATCATTTCAAACATATTTTGTTTATATGGTTTGCTATAGAAGTGCGTTCTCTCATTTGCACCGGATTCTTTTCTTGCGTCTGTTCTGTTTTCTGCGGGTACAGTGGACTCAGTAATTCTAAAAATCCATTTGAAGCGATACGCGTGTTCAATTCCGACATGTGGATGCTATATTTAACAATAATTTACGTTTTCGTTCTGCGACAATACACATATGTAGTACCTACCCAAAATCAACGAGCATATAAGAAAAATATCACGAGTGTGGACCAGCAGCGTTACCACGTTTTGGTGTTTTTTTTAAATCAGGAGATTAAAAATGTCGATTATTAGAAATAAGGAACACAGTGGGATACTGGGAAATTACAATATGAAATATAATGGAAGACATCTCGGAAATACTCTCGGAGAGCTCCGTAGCCACGGTCTGCACCCATTGGCGCGCTTGGAGGCTTTTCTTCCGCCGCCGTCGGTATTACCGTTTTTATTTAATGTTTGTATTAATTTTGTGTATTTTTATTACTTTTTATAGTATAATACATGTAAAATTTATATAAATGTATTGTAAAAATGTGAAATAAACAGTATAAAATAATAATATTAGTTAGAGAGTCGGCACATGGGACACTGTGATTAAAATCGGAACAGTCCCGACGGAATTGGGACGGGTGGTGGCAACGCTGGTCACGACTACGCCAAGTGAAGTTGTGTTGTCTCTGTCCATCGGAATGGGAAACTAACATAGACATGGACATAGTTGAGTTGTTGCAAAACGATGACAATATTTTTGCCAAAAATTTAAAACTTAAGTTTAAAGTTTTCAACAGTGGGAGACTTATGCGGTAATGGTGTCGCTGCAACTGTGCGCTCTCCGTCTATGATCATATGGATGTATTTCCCTTGCAGGTTCGAAGGCAGCGTGATACCTAAAGTCTTGCAGTTTTCAAGAATCTCTAAGCAGCCTCTTTTGTCTCGATTTTTCACTGTAACAAATATATTTCATTATTATATTATTATATATGTCAGCCTCGATAGCTCAGTGGTGGCAGACAGTCGCCTGTCGCTATTGATTGTTAAGCCGGTCAGTACTTGGATGGGTGACCGCTCAACCGTTGGAGGCTGACCGTGGTTCGGATTCCACGTAAAACTGTAGGTCCGTTTCCTTCTTACCTTACTAGGTGGTAGGGTTCAACCCGCCCGGGTTGGTAACACCGCACTGAATGAAACGTCGGTCGAAACGGCTATGTAAATAGTTTGTGTTTTCCGTCCAGTTCAGACATACAAAATACTGAACGACACTACGACTGCCGAGAGCATGTTTGTGTTAAATTTAAAGAATCACCTAAGAGGTCACAGCTCGAAACTCAATGTAACAAGCTTCTCAACCGAAGCAAGAAAGCACTTCCTGACTAACAGAATCGTAAACAACTAGAATAAACTGCCCAGGAAGTTATTGAAGCACCCATGATAAACACATTCAAAAATAGGCTTGACAAGTATTTAACTGATAATTCATTAAATAATAATTAAATTTTGAAGGCTTTTCTATAAAAAAAAGTCATAAAAAAGGAGTGTGGAAAGAACACCCACCAGGTGGGACGGCGACATCATGTTAGGTCGTTCGTTCTAACCTGAGGCGTACAAATACATTCACGCATGACGGTGAGCATAAAACTCTGCGAGTGTAGTAGTGCTCAGGCCATGCATATGTAGGTGCATGTCAAGCATTTGTATTAGAGAAATGCATTTGTGTGCGTACGTGTGTTCGCCTCAGGTTGGGCCGTCCATGCTATACGTCGGCGGAAATCAGTGGTTCCGTACCGCTAAGCGTCAGGAGGACTGGAGAAAAATTTGAGGCGCTGATCCAGCGGTGTACGCATACGCGTTGACTGACTTGAGGCCAATAATTATTATAGTAACTAAGAATAATTAATGTCTGGAAATACACTTACGTCTGAAGTTGAACAGTATCTGCAACACTTTTGCGTAGGACTCCGTCATCTTGTACTTGAGCAGTGTTTGCAGGAGACGCACCACTGCGTCATCATCTTTGAAGTACTGCAGCGCTGTTACGCTGAGTACGGACGCTCTGGTGAAAGAACAGCCGCATTAGCTCTATGACGAATATTGGTGCACTTGCAATATTTACAATAATTCTACAGAATATGGATAGGTAGAGAGAGAGAGGTTGAGAGTGGGACTGGTGGTTCTCAGCGTCCTATAGTCATCGCAGACTAGCTGACGAGGGCTTGATGCGAGCCGAAGCGTAACGCATGCTGGAGAACTACACAGAGTGGCCACTCTCTAGTCCCAACCTCGATTGACACCCTCCTCTACTGCCAATAGGCCCGGATATGTTCGGTGAAGCCATCGCAAGCTCAGTTCGACACCTTCCCTACACATTTATTTCTAGACTCATACAATACATACAGACGTTATGATTGTTTCTCAGTGGGGTAGGCTGAGACAACAGATTACCACGTGCCAAGATCTATGGAAACTGACATGGTTGGCTACGTCAGCTACTACACCCTGTCAGCCTGATGTCAGCCCGTAACACGTTGGTGAACTAGGTGCCATGTCAGTGCTTCCCTTTGGTCGTGCCGGCTATCCCCGTATCCGCCATACCCGATGGTCTCACTGGGAACATCCATATTATGTTGTTGACAACCAACTTCTGAGAACACTTCGCTTTTCGAAATTGTTCCTGCGAAACGGCGAAAATATGCAACGGTCTTCCAGTGAGTGAAACTTACAGCTGGCATGGCGCCTCTCTAAGCGCAGTTTCGCAAGGAGTAGTGTAGTGTGTGTAGTGGCTGTATCTGATCTTCCAGCAAAAAGTGCAGGCTGCCAATTAAAAAAAAAATTTTTCAGCTGGACGGAAAACACGAACTATTTACAGTTCCGGGCAGCAAATAGTGCTTGTCAAACTTTAGAAAGAGACAATACGGTTGTAGAGCGCCATCTCTGTCGCAGTCTCTGTGGGACAGGGAAGACGCTCTACAACCGGATTGTCTCTTTCTAAAGCTCGACACACTTTATTTGCTGCCTGGAACGTGCATAGCCGCTTCGACCGACCTTTCATTCAGTGCGGTGGTACCAACCACCTAGTAAGGTAAGAAGATAAATTTATAAATATGTACATTCGCACCTGTCTTCAACGGTTTTTCTCAAAATTTCATGCGATTCTATCAATTCATCGGCGAGCGTCTGATCCGAGAACCACGAGCTGACCCAACACGAGTGCCAGAAGCACACGAGAGGTAAATGATCATTATTCTTTTCGCTCCACATCACAACGTACTTCTTGAACACAACTAGAGATGCCACCGATCGGTTCGACACAGAATCTTGGACCAATTCACGAATAACCGACCGGTACAAGCCTCTAAACTCGACGTTGCTCTCGTAAGCGTTCGTCAGAATCGACAGACCGTACTCTGAGTTTCCGCGAAGGCAATGCGCTTTCGCTATCAAATGTACGAATTGCCCGCTTCGTGAATATAAGTGAGGGTGGACTCTCTCGCAGTACTTTTGCAGTAATATAACTCTTCCAATGTCACCCGTGTTGCTATATGCTAAAATATGTTTTGTTAATGTATCTTCGGATATCGGTTTGATATTTTCAGTCTGTACGAGCATGTTTTCTATGTCATCGTGTTTGCCTTTACACAGTGCAGACAAAATTGTCTGCTCAACGCACTCAATTTCTTTCGAAAGATCTTGCTCTGTTTCACTTTTCGTAGGATTAGAGTTTGGTGTAAATTCTTGCTGGATGAAGCTATTTACGCTGACAGGAGACGCTGGTTCCCGCTCATGGTTGCCGGGAGACATCTGCTTGCGCCATTTTCGAGCTTTTTCGTCCACTAAACGGGCTGCGAAGTCGTCTATCATGTCAATTGTAGGCGCGCTCGCGGTGGTCGTCCGTCGACAAGGAACGATGAGGTTATGCAACTTCATCCAGCTGCGCGCCGCGTTGCTCAGCTGCCGTCCAGCGGACGACATGATGCCGTCTTATTATGAACGCTACATACCTACTTTATTTCGAAGAACGAAAATATTTACAATTGGCGATTAAGTTGTTCTTTTTTTCGTTGCAAACGGATTCTGTTTCGTTGTTGTGTAAAATCTGTCAAATAATTTTGACAGTTCATCGAAGCATAGGTTCGTTTGCTTCGCGTGCTGCAGTGCTGCCGTCAGTTGCTATCTCTATCTTTTAACAAATAAGAAAGAATATGTCTGAAGAAAATGCGTGAACATACTTGCGTGATGAACAGACTTATCAGCTGTCAGCCTGTCAGGCTAATGTGACACGACCAGAGTCGCCGATTTGCCAAAATGTTTTACTTGTGAATTTGACAAAACATTTTTTTGTGAAATAATGTAGAAAACATTGAAAATTAGGTAAGTATATAAATCGCACATAATTTTATAAACATTATGTAGCCTCATAAAGATTAAAAATTCATGAATACATTTAGCTGTTAACGAGAAAATGTAAAAAAATAACATTTATAAAAGGTTGAATATTAAAATTTCGTTATAGGCTACACACCAATTATGTGCGCGCCATCTACGGGATTTTTCTTAAATTACGACTCCTAGCTATTCACTAATAACAAACAATCATCATCGTTTTACTACTCACCGCTAGATGGCAATTAATATGAATAGTTTTGCTAGTCTTCACTAGATAGCGCGCTTCGCTTAAAACAAATTTGTAAACTTTATGTAAGTACACACACGTATATACCTCCTGTCCTCCTCACACCCCAAACCAAACCTTAAACACAAGAAAAGCGCCGCGCAGACGGTTGTCGATCGCTGTTCTGAGACCTTGACTATTTATATACCTAATAAAATTACATTTATATCTATTTTATAGACTATCTACTAACTAAATAATAAATGTAGCATGTCATAGTCCTTGCGGCTGATCCGATTAAAAGTTCTCTTATTGTAAGCTAAGGACACGCAAACCCCCTGCTGTTCTAAAGCGCCTTTGTCCATGCGGCCTAGTCAAAAGGACCATAAATCCGGAGCAACAAGTAGGTACCGACGAGATATTATCCATGTACATGAGGTAAATGTTAAAAGTTTATCTTACACACTAATTTGTCAACACATTTCGATGAGATTATGACTTTAACGTACATGTTAAACTTGCATGTCTTGTATAACTGACTGAATAATTAAAATACTTCTCTGAATGTACTTATTCAGTTAATTATGTTCTTTATTTCACGTTTCTTTTAAATTTTACATTAATTTTACATAAGTAATAAAAATATACAAAATCAATATAAAAATTAAATAAAAACGGTAATACCGCCGGCGGCGGGAGGCAGGCCTCCAAGCACGCCGGCGGGTGCAGGCCGTGGCTACGGAGCTCTCCGGGACGACGCGAGGCAAGCTACGAGCGATAGGTGGTGGTACTAGACACGTAGGCCACCACCACCCCCATCTCGGAGAGCTCCGTATCCACTTACTGCAGAGCGACGACACGCAGCACTTTAAATGAACTCGTTCATCGTGCGCGCGCCGCGAGGGTGTTGCACTATGGCACCGGCAGCGGGGGCTGTAAGTGGGGTACGGGACCCCGACGGCCCCAAGCCGGCCGGTGCCGGACACCGTCCCCGTCGTGGATGTTGTGGCGAGGGTAGTGTCGACGGTCCGCCGTCCTCTTTTGAAGGCGAGCTGGACGTGGATGGTGGGCGTGCAGGAGTGGAAGAAGATGCAGGTCTTGGTCTTAAGAAGCGGAGAACATGGCGACACCGTCGCCGGTGTAGGGGAAGAGGGCGCGGTACTGCACGACGAGGTGCTCTGCAGGCGCGCCGGCTGCACTTGGTGGCTGCGCTGTTTAGGCTGGCCTGCGCCTAAACGTCCAGGACTGCGACCAGTTATCGATCTTGTCCGCCGTCGTCTTCCTGCGTTGCTGCTTGCTGAGAGGCTGTGTTGTTGACTCGCTGGCTACGTTGTGGTTGTGATGCCGGGCTGCGGCCTGGAACGTCCGCATGCTGCGGGACCTCATGCCGCCGTTGCTGATGAGTCCGCGTCAAGCGGAGGCCCGGCAGGACGCCTTCGTAGCCTTTTAATTGTATTTCATTGCGTGAGCAAAATTTTTTACAACCTGTCAGCTTGACAGCTTTCTTCTTTTTTTTATTTTTTTTAATTATTTTATTCATTTATTATCACATATTTACATTAATTTTAAATATACAGATTATAAAAATACACCACATATACTCAAAATTAATATAAAAATAATAAACGGAATACCGCCGGCGGCGGGAGGCAAGCCTCCAAGCACACCGGCGGGTGCAGGCCGTGGCTACGGAGCTCTCCGAGACGACGCGAGGCAAGCTACGAGCGATAGGTGGTGGTACTAGACACGTAGGCCACCACCACCCCCATCTCGGAGAGCTCCGTATCCGCCGGACTGCACGGCGACGTCGTCGCGCAGCTCTTTTAAACTTCTTCCTCTTCGCGCGCGCGTCGCCTGATGTTCGCACAGCACCACCGGTAGTGGGGGCACTAGACGGGACGTGAGGTCCCGATGACCCCAAGCTGGTAAGCTTTTATTATTATTATTAACCTACTAGTTTTACGGTTTCACTCGCCTGAAGTTTATAGTTCGAAAATATTATTAAAGGTACTTATTGTACCCCTAGTCTTTACTAATATATGATATTATTTGAAATTTCCATCTCGTCGCCATCTCGACATTGTTACCCCACTATGGTGATGTCAAAGCAAAGGTAATGTATAGGTATATAGAGACACTTAGGTATGTATATAGGATGCTTATCTTGAAGACATGATAAAAGTCAGTTGCGCCAATTGTGAAATGCTGCCATTTGACTCCCTGCCCTGATGGAAAAATGCAAAATACTCACTCAATTTTTTAAAGCATCCCTAGCCCTCAGAGGTTAGAAATGTTTTGGAGATTTTTTTATATAGTTACGATTGGACTGGCGTGGTCGCTAGGCGCCTGATAAGTACTCTGTGCCCGAAGTCCTATTCAAATAAAGAAGAAAAAAAATGTTCGGCCATTTAATTTCCTAACAGGCACTTACAAAAGATCATCGTGCTGCCATGGAGAGTGAATGAATAGCGTAATTTTTCTGCCAAACAGTTGGTTTTACGGACTATTATGGCTTTGTTACACAAAATGTAGCGCAATCTCTGTCTTCTTAACGTTAAAAGACAGAAATGGCACTGAATTGCTTATTGCTTGTTAAATAATGCTACCAGAGCGCAGAAATGTATGATTTGATGAAAAAAGAACGCACTCTAGGAGACGACCATTTAGCTAAAGTCGAGCCATTTTGCCTTGGTGCAAGTAGAGCCAAAGTTGAGTAATTTTGTCTTGGTGCGAGTCGAGCTAAAGTCGAGTCATTTTTGTCTTGGTGCAAGTCGAGCTAGAGTCGAGTCATTTTTGTCTTGGTGCAAATCGAGCTAAAGTCGAGTCATTTTGTCTTGGTGAAAGTTGAGCTAGAGTCGAGTCATTTTGTCTTAGCGCAAGTCGAGCTAAAGTCGAGTCATTTTGTTCTCGTGCAAGTCGAGCTAGAGTCGAGTCATTTTGTCTTCGTGCAAGTCGAGCTAGAGGCGAGTCATTATGTCTTGGTGCAAGTCGAGCTAGAGTCGAGTCATTTTGTCTTGGTGCAAGTTGAGCTAAATTCGAGTTATTTTGTCTTGGTTCAAGTCGAGCTAAAGTCGAGAATTTTGTATTGGTGAAAGTTGAGCTAGAGTCGAGTCAATTTGTCTTGGCGCAAGTCGAGCTAAAGTCGAGTCATTTTGTTGTCTTTGTGCAAGTCGAGCTAGAGTCGAGTAATTTTGTCTTGGTGCAAGTCGAGCTAGAGTCGAGTCATTTTGTCTTGGTGCAAGTCGAGCTAGAGTCGAGTCATTTTGTCTTGGTGCAAGTTGAGCTAAATTCGAGTTATTTTTTCTTGGTTCAAGTCGAGCCAAAGTCGAGTCATTTTGTCTTGGTGAAAGTCGAGCTAAAGTCGAGTAATTTTGTCTTGGTGCAAGTCGAGCTAAAGTCGAGTAATTTTGTCTTGGTGCAAGTCGAGCTAAAGTCGAGTAATTTTGTCTTAGTGCAAGTCGAGCTAAAGTCGAGTAATTTGGTCTTGGTGCAAGTCGAGCTAAAGTCGAGTCATTTTGTATTGGCGCAAGTCGAGCGAAAGTCGAGTAATTTTGTCTTGGTGCAAGTTGAGCTAAAGTCGAGTTATTTTGTCTTGGTTCAAGTCGACCCAAAGTCGAGGCATTTTGTCTTGGTGCAAGTCGAGCTAAAGACGAGTCTTTGTCTTGGCGCAAGTCGTGGCTTCACTTACCGAGTTACGAATTTAAGCTGTTATTAGTTAATGGGTGTTTAGATATATTTAAGTATGTGTTGGCGCAATCGGTGCTGTATGTCTAAATAATTCCAAAATGCAAGTCTAATGCACAGATAAACAAAAGCGCAACTTTCAAAAGATCTCCCTCAATTGGTAACGACCACACATTTTCCTAATAGGGATATTTGAAAGGGCACATGGCCATTAAGGGGAGCACATTACTGTAACCACAACGACGCCATACATATTAATAAAGCCAACTTAACTAGTATCAGCCGAGGGGACCGGGAGCCTTAAATGCAATAAATATTTATATTCCAACCAATTATATACACGATGAGATTAATATGACGTACGGAATAAATATTTGGCCGTCTTGGTCTGGAGGGCTCCCCTACCGTGGGTGAAATATTTATATTTATTTGTAGGTATTTAGACAATTTATATAAAAAAAAAGCGAACGCGAGCACATGGAGAGTGTTCCGTACCATTCCGTTTTCCTTGAGAACTTTACATACATACATAACACACGCTGTATCCCGACAATCAGGGTAAGCAGAGTAATCTGTGTTGTGCTATAAGGACTCTGGCAAATTACAGCACAACACCGACCACCACGTTTAGCACAGTATACGGACAAGACAACTATCAAGCAGCAAGTAAGGCACGAAGAACCCACCTGCTGCATGACTAGGTGGAAGGACTGCGCCAAGGACCTACCTTGAGAACTTTAAGATTTAGGATTTTCGCTAAGTTTAACCTAACGTTAGCCTAGCGGTACAAGTATGGAGTTTTGATCCCATGGTCGTGGGTTCGAATCCCACTAGTGCAAATGTATTTTTTTTTCTTTTTAACTAGCCCGCTTATTACGCCGTGGTACGGAACCCTCGATGCGCGAGTACGACTCGCACTTGGCCGGTTTTTATTATAAACAATTTGTATGACAGCAAATACTTGTGTACCTACTATACCTACCTACGACTGAGAAATTAACTACTGGAGTAATTTAAGCATAGAGAGAGGGCATACAGTAATGGGTGATCCTGTATATTATATCGACTACGTAATGAACAAAGGCGACAGTCAAGAATGTGATTGTGAAGAAGTCAATATCATAATAGTTTTACGCCTTTCAATAATCGATACCTCGATAGCTACATTTAGGCAACAAAAATAAAAGTTTAACTCCTATAATCAGCTGAATCAGAATAATAAATATGTTAAAACTAAAATACTAAACACGTTCTCGGGCACAATACAGCTGTCTATTATTCCATTGTGCTTTTGTAATGGTTGTAACTTTGTAAGTACGGTACGGTGGGCAAGACAAACTTTCAAATATTTCCAATGTATCTGGAAAGGAAAATTAAATGAAAAGAAAGGTAAATTAATTTTGATATAGATATAACAGTATTTTAAAACGGTGTTATTTACTACAATGTGTGTTAAAATTTTACCGAAATCTCTACCAGAACATTCATAAGTAACATTTGAAAACACGGTTTTAATAAAAGGAACGCTCCCACGTAATAAATTAAACTTATGTGTTGTTGTATCCATCCATGAAAGATAACCTGCTTGACAGATCCACGTTGTCACTCTCTCACAACACACTAGGTGCAATGTCAATGCTCCGCTTGTCTTCAACGTATGACGTAGAAAAAAATGTCTACATTTCTCTATTACCACTACGTGTCTATGTTGGCCCCTATCATTACTGTGCGAGCTCGTTGGAGACACAAGTCGGCGTGAACAATGACTGTCCCGGCACTGCCGCGGGGCGAGCCATTCTTCCTGATCCTGCGCTGCGCAAGGATGCGTTGGGTTGTCGACGTCGATATAAAATTTATGTAGTTAAATTATGTAATATATGAATGAAAATGACATCTGTCAATATTGTTGTAAAAAATTCACTTACGTTATAATGAGTATACAGAATGAACTCTTTTTAAAAAAAAATGTCTACTTAAAAGTACCACATTTTAGTAGAAAAAATATATTACTTAAGTTCTCTAAACATACCTAGATTAACCAAAAATAATAGACGAATTATTAATTAGATTTACAAAATAAATCTGACTCATACATAGCCAAAACAACAAATATTTTTGTTAATACTTTAATTTCATTTTGGCCCGTGCAAAAGGAGTTCCTTCCTAGGGACTATGGCTGCCTCGGCTGAACTGAAAGAAAATTTTATTTGTAAGCCCATGTTTAGTTTTATTTTGTTTTTTTTTAAGCAAATGATTGTGCATAAATAAATCAAATTGTATAAATTGGTGTAATAAAATCATGTTTTTTTATTAATATAAATTTAAATTAGGAATGAATTATTATCATGTATAACAAAACAAAAATCAAAACAATACAATAACAATACTATGGTCTCACCGTCATAGAGCGGCGACAGCGGACATTAACCAACATGAGAAATACCTACAGTATGCAAAATAATTCATCGATATTTATTAATGTATAAAAAATGAACTAACGAATGGATTGTATTTGCAGATAAATATTCTAGCTATAAATGGTATTTTTTTATATATATTATTATTATTAGTATAAGTTTATTACAAAGAACTGTAATAAATAAGGATGTTTGAAATGATATAATATTTACAAGCAATTAAATTTTAATTATATTTTTAATTTATTTCATGGTTTCTTGGGGAAATTTGTTCGGAATCTTGGGTGATGTATATTCATCTCTTAAAGTAACGCTGGTGATTTTTTAAATCTTATATTTTAATAAACCAACACATTTGGCACTTAATTAACTTTATTCAAAAAGTTCGGACTCTGTGTATTAGTTTTCGAAACTGAAACTGGACTTCGAGCTGTCTCGGTGACATGAATAATATGCTTATCGAACAATGTTGAAGCAAACAATGTTGTACACATCTTGAGCGTCGTTGGGGGTCAATGACCGCCGCCGCCCGTGTCGCCTCGCCACGCTAGGTAGGACGCTTATACCGTAATACTAATCGATAAAACGTTTCATCGTATGTATGTCCCTTCCCTATAGCAAAGGTGTCCTTATCTCTAAGGATGACTGTGTAAATCGTCCTGATATTGTGTTTAGTCTCGCCTCCTTTAGACGGAACGACCTAATAATGCTTTATAGACCCATTGTCTAAACGTCCATATACTTTGTGCACGTTTGAATCGAGTCGAAAGATTAAAAGCGGATCAACTTATGCAGCGGTGTTCTTATTTTTTTAATTTTAAATGATAAATATATATAAGTTTTAGTTTGAGAGGAAGACACACTGTAATATCCTTCGTAATTTTTTTTTTATAGAATCCGGGACTTGGCCTCGTTACATCTACAAGTAGGTGTCTAACTATGCTACACAATGTTCATCATTATGTTATGTACGGGGATTGCGAATGTCATAGCCGTCCTGACAGGAGCCTTTTCACGCCCCTTTTGAAAAGCTCCAGGCTGTACTTGGGAGGAAATGGATTGGCAGTGAGCGCGTTCCACATTTTCCCGGTTCTGTGAATGAATGACCTACAGAACCGGTAGGTTGATTGTATAGGGGTGCGTACGCCCAGTACGCGTGATGCGGAAGTAGAATTGGGACGGCGGAATCGCGTTAATTTTCCCTAACATTAGTATATTCTGTTCATTTTGCGAAGTCACTTGTGAAAATCTCTTTCTCTGGTTGTCTCGCTCACACAAGTTAGTTTCATTGGCACGGGCAGTGCTACGCACGTATTGTATGCAGTCTCCCAAAAGTATAACGTCGAAAGCGCCCCTCCGAGAAGCGAGTTCTTTGCATTTCGCTTCTGACATATTGTTGTATGGCATTGGAAAAGTGCAAATTCAAATGGGATAGACGAGGACACCACGTACGTTATTCGCAAGTAACTTCGCAAATTTAACACACTTTAAGTGCCGGTATTTCATCTTTCACTCAGTGTCAGAATCAACGTTAAGTGATTCCCTATGCGGTCTGCCAAATACCTGCCCTGAGCGACACAGTGACGGGATAAAATACCGACCCTAAATGCTAGGATACTGATTCGTACAACCACCGCACTCAACTTCAAATCTAACCCAAAAACTAACGGCAGGTAGGTAGGTATACAAGATTTATTTACACGTTCCCAAATAACTATCATTCAAATGAGATAAAATAACGTAACGGGTCCAGCGCTCCCGATCCCATTCGTCCTTTAATTAATAACAATTAATAACAACACTAATTAATTACGCTCGGCCCATTAGCCCGCCTTCGCTCAGCACGAAGAGATAGGCCGAGAGGCTCGTCCTACTGGTTACAGGTGGTTTTGAGGGTTCCGTAGGACTGTTTGTAGTGAGTTTCCCCGATGTCTGTTTACGTGAGTTATATTAATTTTTTTTTTATGGAAACTGACACTGTCGCCTACATCACCTACAACATCCATGATGCCAGCTCATGATACCTTGGTGAACTAGGTGCCTTATCAATGCTCCCCTTTGGTCAATACAGCGGCGGGTGGCCGAGTGAGTGGTTTTTTTTTTTTTTTTTTTTTTTTTTTTTTTTTTTTTTTTTTTTTTTTTTTTTTTATGGAAACTGACACGGTTGGCTACATCACCTACAACATCCTTGATGTCAGCCCATAACACCGGGTGAACTAGGTGCCACGTCAGTGCTTCCCTTCGGCCGTGCCGGCTACACTGAACTGGACGGAAAACACAAACTATTTACATAGCCGTTTCGACCGACCTTTCATTCAGTGCGGTGGTACCAACCCGGGCGGGTTAAACCCTACCACCTAGTAATATAAGAAGGGAGTCATATCCCTTAGTCGCCTTTTACGACATACACGGGAAGAGATGCAGTGGGGCTATTCTTTTAAAGTACCGGCCCCACACGGTACAAACTGGGCGGTCTGGGCGTCGTCGGATACTCTTGCGAGAGGTCCGAGGTTCGATGAGTTTACGTGCATACCCACTTCTCCATGGTTCGGATTCCATGTAAAAATATAGGTCCACCGGGTTGACTGGAGGAAATTGCCTTAGGTAATAAGCTCGCCCTTACCATACATTAAGCGGCATAAAGCGTATTATTATTTTATTATTATTATAACACTGCACACTACCACAATCAAGACGAATCCAAAGACACATTATTAGTTAAAATCCATCAAGCAGTATAAGCTACAGGGCGTGCCATTCATACACTCGATAAACTCATTTTGCTTCAATCGGCAAAATCGGATAAAAAATGTGACAAACTTTATATTTCGAGATTTGTCGATGAAATTTTCCGCCTATTCGTTAAGTCGGCACATCACATGCACCCATCCAAAAACAGCTTCAGAAGTTATTTATACCTTATATATAACGCGTTTAAGATTAACAAACAGACAGACATTGCACCCCATTTGCATTTTATTATAGTGGGGATTCACCTACCAATCTGCACCTGAAATAAAGTTAATGACTGCTATCACACCTGTAGATTCCAACTCTTTTCAGCGCAAGGATTGAACCAACTCGTTCTCAGATTAAATGCTGAAGTCTCTTTCTAACGACAGATCGAACCCGGAATCAAATTTAACACATAATCTTTGAACTACTGAGCCATACAGAATAATACATATTCAGTGCATCAATGTTTAATTATGCATTACCATATTGGATTAAGGTTGCGCCTAAAAGGGCCCATGTTTTTGTCATCAAGAGACCTCGGATTGCTTTGTACAAGAGCCGTTAGTTTTGCTTTCGCAATGGAACAAGTTGGTGGTCCAGGAAATTGGCTTTTGATTCGTCTGACGTGGTGGTCGTTTAACGGAATAATAGTAGTGTTAATACTTCTGTTAGTTAGTCGGTACATAATGGTTTGCATTTTAATAGAATAATTTTGCAATTAGTCAATACAGTGTTTGGTTAACGTGAAAAGTTTATTTTTTTATGGAAACTGGCACGGTTGGCTCCATCGCCTACAACATCCGTGATGTCAGCCTATAACACCTTGGTGAACTAGGTGCCATTTCAGTGCTTCTCTTTGGTCAGGCCGACTGCGGTGGACTGGACGAAAAACTAATACAAACGCAAATTTGAATATTTGAGAATTTTCAGTGCTTAATAAAGTTCAGTATTTGATAAATAACTGAAAATCTAAGTAATGTATTTCTCTGTATTTTTATTTTCTTAACAAACTTGATTTACATGTATTCTTAAAGGTTGACTGTAAGAAATCACCACCGGTGATACGTCCGAATTTGCACGCTATTGTCCGCTTTCTTTCTCTCTGTTGTATAATTTTAGTGTTTCATGTTTTCTTCTTGTGTAGTTGTTTTGTTACTGTTGTGCAAATAAAGTATATTCTATTCTATTCTATTCAGTTCATCGGCATTCGACAGACCGGTTAGGTATACATTCATTAGAACTTTCCAGAAGTATTTTTGGATCTTCCATATGAGATTCTCCTAATGATGAGTAAACTCAAATACTGGAGGGAAAAGAAACGTTATTTTGAAAAGTTTACCACATTCCATTATTATTCAAGTATATTTCACAGAGTGTGATCATTTTGAAAGCTCTACAAAGTCTCCGCACGCCATCGATTAGATCCAACATAGACGGAGCTCCGATTATGCATTGCATTACTGTAGCATCCGCCGCCCCGCCCCTCTCGTCGCGCCGCTGCCTCCGCCGCGCCATGGCGCCGCACGTCGTGCGAGCCGCCCCGCGCCCCACTCAACACCATCTTACTTACTGCTTGATTTATGAACCCTCAAGCTAGATAAAACAACACATTCGGCACTTCTTCGCATCTGAGCTCATTCCAAGCTGCTACAAAACCTACTTGCCTTAACATGAGTATACTAGCAAAAGCTGATTCACTGTGATCTGTGATGCTTTGCAATTATTCACATTTTTGTAAAATCACGCTCTCATATAGGAACTGAGTGGTAAGGTCGAAAGTGGTCAACAAATGCCATTTAAAAAAATTTGTTGTCTGTAAAGTCGGTTTACGGACGATAGTTTTACGTGATGACGTCATAAAGTGGTAAGACTACTGGGAACGGTTCTAAAGTACCAGGGCAGAAGAAATTGAAAGGATGAGTGTCTCGGGGCCAATGTCTCTCAGTGACAGTTGTCCTTCTAAGAAAGCCGAAAACTATCCAAGGGAATCCGATATTCGTTTGGTCGTTTATATGATTTCGTGGCTCAGTGGTAAGAGTGTAGGATTGGTATTTTTTGACCATAGGTTCGAATCCCTCAAATTTTGTTTTGTTTTTTTTTTCTTTTTTAAGCAATGTTACGGCGTTTAAATTTTTTTAGGGTGTTTAGTTTTTTTTATTACCACCTAAGAATTATTTTCGGAAATACAAACGTAACAAAAACGACATGCGCCGCCTCAACATTAGGTTAGATGCGTAAAGAAGATGCGTCGTGTAAAATATAAAACTCAGAGCAGCGCGGGAATTTACTTAGCGGCCCCCGACCCCTTTAAGTAAGTAAATGGAAATTATATTTGACTTTTGAAGGGTCGGAATTTTTTTAAGGGTCGGGATTTTTTAAATTTGTAATTAAACTTTTTATATACAAAACAGAAATTACCCGCACTACCCATCTACCATACTCACAATCCCAGGCATGACTGGCAGATAATGCCTTTAGGCTTATGTTTGAATCACTATAATATAGATGAATGAATTTATGTGATTTTACATTTATGTTAAATTATTTATATTTAAAGATGTGATAATAACTAATAAAAAATATGACAAAATAACGACTATTAATTTTTGTTTATTTTATATTAAAAAACCTAAAAAGCCAAAAAATCCACTACATATCAAATATTGCAGTGCAAGTTTAGTTTACCCGAGCGAAGCCGGGTTCGCAGCTATCGTGCTTAGAAGTTGAATTCTTAAATCGCAAATGTGAGTACTTTAAAAACTAATAATATTAATTATTAATATAAACTTTAAATTTGTAAATTTCTACATAACACATAATTAAATCTACCCAATAATCCTACATAACGCCATCTACATTATTATCAAAGCGCATACTACAACGTTGCAACACTTACCTAACTGCGAAGCTGAAGTATTTCATTTACTATCGACGCTAGATGTTGACGCTAGATGTCGCTCCATGAAATATTCACCTACTGGTGACCGAATTTCGCTTCACTGGTACATGACCGATTAGCCGGATGGTTTAAGACGTCTGGTCGGTCACAATATATTGGTGGCAGGGACCGCGGGTTCGAGGCTCGCAAAAGACGGACAAATATATTTTGTATTTCCTACTATTGTATATGCCTCTCTATCGCTTGTTACGCGCTCTCGCTTGCACACACAGGTTTAGATGGAACGTGACACTTTTTCGTGAGTGCAGCCGGTGTTCATCAATTTATAAGACGTGACGTCATCACGTCAAAAAAATCCTCCCCAAATCTTGTGCTCATGGCCTCTCTGTGGAAAAAATTCTGCGTAATTCAGCATAAGTCTCATCAAAATTGGTTCAGTGAAACCGGAGATCTGCTTGTGAGCGACAGACAGACAGGCCGACAGACAGAAAGCAGAGTGATCCCATAAGTGGTCCTTTTTCCAACTTTTCGACGGGACCCTAAAATCTTGAAAAAATATTCTGCTTGAAATAAACACACATAACCCCACCTACATATAATACTATTTATTATACTTGCAGCATTGGATCACGCATGCACGCCCTTGATTTATTTCAGGTCGTGCATGGTAACCTTAGTAACTATAGTTCCTCAATATTATCCTGTTTCATCTTAACAATTACATCCCTTTAGTTTTCAGTAGAACTGAGAGAGGAGCACCGTGTCAAAATATATAAGAAAATTATATCATGCTTCGTCTATATTATGAAATATTCTCACGCTAGTTGAAAAATGCTTCCAATTTGAACGTCTGGAAGAATTTGACTTATGTTATATATGCGAAGTCGTGTGCTGCTGATCCCGTGTGCTGATCATACGATAAAAGCGAGAAAGAGTGAGTTATTGAAAAGAAAGAGAAATATAGTATTCCCCTTTGAAGCCGTTCCAACCAATTAACAAAATAAAACAACTTTTGCACTAACTGGAGAGAGTATATCCTTTACATAAACGCAGCTCGGCCTTCGACCTCATCCTTAGGTAATTACTTTCACCAGCCGCGGCCAAAAGTTAGTTTATCTAATATTTTATTTAAGGCGCATAGCTTTACATTTTTCAATGTGTGTGTGCAATACACAGTTTATTAAGTACTATTTTATTCAGTAACGCCATTTTATCTACATTATCAGGGTCCAATCACAAACATGTTTACAGTCATGTCACATGCCCGTCCACAGCCCAGCTACAGGACTGGCATTCTGTCTATTGGTCACCATTACCTACTCAGATTGTCTTGGAGACAGAGACTCGTTTGACAATAGTCGTATGTCCGTCCACTAGAAGGGACGATATCGGCTCCAATTTCCTCTTGCTGAAGTGTGCCGTCCGCCGACTATTGTTACGTCAATCGTTAGGAGCGTGAGGACAAAATATTGCTATTTCTGCATTGATTCCGTAGGTTCCATGGACATGTAAAATATTCTAGACATTTTATTTATCAAACAGTAAACTGTCAGACCAATAAATGATAAAGATAGTTTGCTGAAAGCTGTCAGCTTATAATTAAATGTGTGCACATTATCTGCTACTTTTCTGGAGTAGAGAAGGCGAATTTATTGCAGAATTCATTTTCTTCCAGCGAATGTTGTAGATGTAGTTATTCACATTAAGCATAGTTAGCGTACATATTTTTCCTCACGATTTCTACCTACACGGGCTAGAACCTCAGGTCTTTCGTAATAGATGCAGTATTTTTTTTTCTACTGAGAAATCTGAACAAAAATTATGAATTATATTTGCAATTATTTAGCGAAATTTCGGCGTCATGAAAACATATGTTTTATGGAAACTGACATGGCTGGCTACATCGCCTACAACATCCGTGCGTTATTTTAGCCTTTCACACCGGGTCACCTAGGTGCCATGTCAGTGCTTCTCTTCATTTCATGTCGGCTACATCCCTCTGCTTTTAAAATATATATAAATATTAGGTAGGTATGCTTATTTCTCCCAGATAACAAACGTTGAAAGACGTTCATGCATGATAGGTCTAGCCGATCGTTAGATACTGTTAACATGAAGCCCACCGCAGCGGTGGAGGCAGCATAGAAATATGTAAATACTCAGAAATGCTATTGTCACACATTTCACTCATTTTACCAAACAAACGTTCGGTCAGCAATTCAGCATACACACCATTTGCTGTAGCTGATAGTATACAGGCTGTCCCAAAACTCAACGTCAAGCGGGAACCAGGCAGTAGGCTAGTTTATGACTACCCAGGGAAAAATAAGAAAAAAAAATAGAGTCATTTGTTTTTTATGATACAAGCATTTTTTTAAATATTACTTAATATTTTTTTGTGATAAAACTATGGGCATTTTGGTTTTATTTGGGATACTGATCAGTAGCAGAGATATTTGAAGGCCGGGATGACTGGAGGAAAATTGGAGAGGCATATGTCCACGACGTATGACTGACGCTTTGATTTCATCTCCTTGCCAATGTGATCCCTCTTCTAGGGTATATTTACTTTCATGGAGGGCAGGTAATGAATGTCGGAGGTTTATGCGTTTAAATCGCACTACATCATAGCAGATAATTATCACAATACATCAGAAGCGGGATGTAGGCGCGCGCGCAGTGATTGCATGGTGGACGGCGCGTAGCTAATATTTTCACAAGGTATTTGATATCACTATTTTAACTATCATTTTACTATACGTATTACCTGCAGATATACTGAAAAAAATTATTGCATCCGTCATAGAAATATAACGAGTATGTACCTACTGATATTGATACTAGTATTTTTAAAAATAGATTAGTTCATAAAGACGAAGGAAATGAACGAAATTAAGTAATCTTTATTTATTTATTTCTTTATTATTGTATAATGAAAATATCCCATATAATTTTGTTTTTTATACGCGAAAACGGAAAACATCATACCAAATTACAGTTAATATAGGCGAACATAAAATTTCTTAATTCTCCGCAGGTTGTATTTCATTTATATGTATAATGTCTACTTCCTTTCATCCACTATTAAATGTTTCGACATTTCACCATTCAATATATGTAATATTTGTAATCTGTTGGATTAAATTACCAGCATTACGGCAATGCTCACTCACTGGGCATTCAATTCCACAGACTCAAGAAATACGTTGAAACTCTTCGCCATTTGCAATAAACCTATGATTGCTTGCTGGCCACTGCCGTCATTCTGAGTTTTACTGCCACTTTTTCTTATCTATGTAGCTATGCAGTATAGTAAATTTTATCCTATCACCCAGACGTTCTAACCTCCACCAGTAGTAGGTTGTTTACGCGGGGCGTCTTTAGGCCGGTTGAGGCATCTGTACCAGTAGTTAAAATTGTGAATTAAATATTTATTATTAGCAATTTTTCATATTTTTATGTCTTTTAAATATATATCACAAAGCACACACTCTATATTTCGCATTCTACATGCAATATTTCGACTTTAGTCGTCATCAGTTATAAAATATTTAAATTATAGACATGTACTTAATTAAAATTTCTCTATCCTATATATGCGATTTCGGTATGGCTGTAATAGTTAGATAATAAATAAATAAAAAATCACATAATTATTCTTTATGCCATTCGGTTACTATTACCATTAAATTATGCTATTACCTTAGCATAAAAAAATAATTTGAACATACTTCATTATATTTGCACGCTACTGTTCTCTTGTTTCTTTGTGAAGTAAAATTTATATTGTTCTTCTTCTGTATGTTATCTGCTGTCTTCTGTATCTTTTTTAGTGTTTCTACGTGCAATAAAGTATTTCAATTTAATTCTATTCTATCCTTACCTTGCATTACATTTATGTTTTTTTTTTATTTTTTTTTATGGAACCTGACACGGTTGGCTACATCACCTACAACATCCGTGATGTCAGCCCATAACACAGGGTGAACTAGGTGCCATGTCAGTGCTTCCCTTCATTTCATGTCGGCTACACTAAACTGGACGGAAAACACGAACTATTTACATAGCCGTTTCGACCGACGTTTCGTTCAGTGCGGTGGTACCAACCCGGCCGGGATAAACCCTACCACCTAGTAAGGTAAGAAGGGAAGGGACCTACAGTTTAACGTGGAATCCGAACCACGGTCAGCCTCCAACGGTCGAGCGGTCACCCATCCAATCACTGACCGCGCTCAGCATTGCTTAAAAACAGTTGACTAACCAACCGCGCCACTGAGCCACCGAGGCTGACGAATTTTCTTATCCCTTAGTCGACTTTTACGACATGCGACGGGGAGAGATGCAGTGGGGCTATTCTTTTTAAGTACCGACCCCACACGGTACTTCTATATAATTATATCTATTAACTTACCAAGGATATAGTTTATACACAAAGCAAAAAAACAATTCAGCAAGTTTTTCTACACACTATGCTGATAACGATAGAAGCACACAGGTCTTCATAATTTAAATCACCTGCCACCGCAATAGGAATAAGAAAGATCTATAAAAGGCATTCTATCATTGCCTATGTGGGCGGTCCAAGATTTCAATAATTGCTCCGATTCGGTATCCTTTGCCTCTGATACGGTCTCCCGCTGCTGCTGCGTTCGGGATCCGCGCATTTGTGCGAAATTTGTTCGCGGAGTCTACGCTGGTGGTTCGAATAAACCGTCGTCGTACTAACTAATAGATAAGGTACTGGGCGAGATTGTATGGGTTAGAGCTGCAAGAAGTAGGTAAAAGATAACGAATAAGTATGGAGTAGTAAATTAGTAGTAACTATCAAATTAAAAATCGATTAAGGTACGTTTTTTCTTTCGTGCATATTATCCTACATCGCCTCTCCCTGAGTTTAATAAATAACTTACATAAACTTTGTGATTTTCGTCCACTTGTATCTAAAATTGTCTATAGTCACTAGAATTAGCTGATGATATGTTTTTGACTATAAAAATTAATAATATTAAAGAATAGATAGATAGATAGTCAGAAATACTTTAATGCTCCAAAACATTTTACAGAAATAAGGTCATTATATAATTTACACGAGGGGATAAAGTGGACTTACAGGGATTTCTCCCAGTCAACCTTTGGATGTTTGAGAGTTGTATATATAGTGAAAAATAAGGTTTAATTTCAATACAATTACAAAAGTGATTAAACATAATATTCGGAATTTCGCCTTGTTTACTCAAAAGATGAAGATTAAAATATAATCAATCCGTTATAGTTATATATAACATATATAATGGACCGTCCAAAATATAACGGCTTCACTCACAGTCATCTCCGAGCTATGCGGCTCAATATTTCGGGCCAAACGTATGGCCAAACGTGCGACGGTTGACAGAGAACGCTTGGAGACGACCGCGAGTAAAACTTGTAATAATTTCTGCAATTTATAAAACGCATATCATAAATTCAACCTACGTCAAAGTCTTGTCGACGAATTGCATTGATCCCTCTCGTGCCAACACAATCAAAGATAATGTAAATAATGGGTAGTGATAATTTAATGGTAACGCCGTTGCAGAATTGATACGATTCGATATTTCTGACGATGATCTGTCCTATATAAGTGACATGTTTAATGACTATAGGATTGTAGTGATTGGAGCGGCGACTGTGATGTTCTAGTCTAGGCAATGACCTATCGTGCTGATACTTTTATCGGTGGCCTAAAAGATTTATTTTCTGACGAATTAGACATTGCGCGGTAGGTAAAATAATTTAGAACTGTTATTATCATTCTTTGCACACAATTTGCGCCCCCCCCCCCCCCCCCCTCCCTACTTAATGCACACAATTTACATAATACTCGCCACGCGTATATTTACAAATATTTACAAATATAAATACAGTTGACATACAAAATTCAAGTTATCACGTGATTTGTTTGGTTGACAACAATTTAATTTAAAAAAGAAAATTGTTCAGAAAATTCGCACAAACGATTCCTATAGATACTCTCTCGAAGAAAATAAGTCACTAGGGGCGAGTCTGAACTACATAACTCGAAAAAAGTTGGTCACTAACGGCGAGGCCAAAGGCTGAGCTGCGTTCACATAAACGATACCAATACTTTCTTAAAGCAAATGTGTTACTCAATGCGAGGCCGAAGGCCGAGTTGTGTTCACGTAAATTATACACACTTACTTACTCTCTCGAAGAATAAGTTACTAAGGGCGAGGTTTGACGATATAATCTCTAAAAAAACAAGAATTTAACTACAATGACTCAGGTCCAGAACAAAATTCGTGATTCGCGAATCTGCAAAGCGGAGCCGACAAAGGCTTCTAAATATGTAAATAAACGATGCACTAAAACAATATTTAATACTGAATACAAGAGCTCGCCTGGATGCAAACATTTAGCGCTTACATAATTTATGTTAGAGAAAATATTTTCTGATCCAAACAATGGCCGAGACGGAAATATATACAGGAAGCGACCAGAAATATGGTCTAGCTAGGGATTCTAGCTTACAGGATTATAAGTTCAAAACGTGACGGCGGTAAACTCCTTTGGTTCGAACTTTATGGTTTTTCTTTAGAATATACCATTGATATTTATTTATTGCCTTACTTTCAGAGCAATGGAAACGCTACAAAAGATACCTAATATACCTTCGTCGTACTGAGTTTACTGTCTCGTTGAAATACATGGCAGCATTTCGCAATAGTGTTTTATAATATGATATTGTACTTGTTCTAAGTCATACATCATATATTCCATATCATCGATATCCCATATGGATTGTTTTCATAATTTTGAACGCATTTTATTCTTCAAGAAACAAACAAGCCATATCTACATTTTTGCTTTTAATGGTTTATTTATGGAAAATAAGTTTGAGACCGTATAGATGGTAATAATAAGAATAAATTGGGAATATAAAACTTCTGATAACTACTAAAACAATATCATAATTAAAATTCAGCTAAACTATAAAAATGTCTACCCACTTCGATCCGGTCGAGTATGAATAAACGACAGATCATATATTTCTTATAGCATAGAAATACTCTGGTGGTATGGGTGGTCGATGATTCGATTGTCACGATCGATCGTGTTCGATCGATTCGTCGTCGTACGACTAGTCCGAGCGTGCGCGAGCGGTCTGTAATCTTGCTGTCCCCAGGACTCGCAAGTTTATTCCTAATTCAATCGACTAGCATGACTACTTCACTCTACGTTACAACGTTGTTTGTGCAAAGAAATATGAGCGTATTCATTTTTATTTCACTGATAGGCTCGGACACTCACTCTTCACTCTTCTTTCTCGTGCACCCTCACTCCTGCGTAAGGTCTGCCAAGGTGCTGCCAAGGAGGATGATGAAACTAGAATATAAAGCTGTTCGATTTAAAATAATGTCTAACAACCACGGTAATTTAAAAACCCATGTAAGCTAGAATATTTTCTTATTTTCTCAGCGTCATTGTTACAAGCTATTCTTGTTTGCCTGCATATACTTCTCCCACATCCCAAAGGTTAGTTAGAATAGAATGCCTCGCGGCATTAAGCTCGCCTATTGTGCCTAATTTGTATAAATTTGTGTTTAATAAATAATATATTATACATACATTCTTTATTGTTCTTTATTGGCTGCTGATAGAGCGAAGGAAATGGATACACCAAAAAACATACTTTGAAATCTTCAAGCTCCGTCGAGTACATCGGAAGATTTCAAAGTATGTTTTTTGGTGTTTTTTGAATGAAAGAAATATTTGTCTAATTAGTGGATTAAATTTAAAAGCAGCATGCAAATTTAATATGTACTTCTTGGCTTTGTAGCTTTGTAATACATACCAATTCGTAGCGATTCCTCCATCCCAATTCTACCATCGTCCCACGAGCAACAGGTTGGGAATTCATCCACACACTGTCGATATCCCCCACTTAGGACAAATCGATCCTATACATGGTTGCCAACCTGTGGAATGCACTCCTACCCAACTGCATACTTTCCTCCAATGTGCAGTCTTTGGGCCCTTCAAACATAATGTGAAGGCGCACCTAGCCGGCCGACATGCTATTCGCAGCCCCTGTGTTAATATCCGAATGCCCGTGGGTGGGCGCCGTCTGACTACAAATTTGCGTTAGTCTGGGGCGCGCCATATGTCGTGCTTCCCATTAAAAAGAAAACAGAGATAACAAAAAATCTGACTGCGAACGCTGGCGTTCCACAAGGCTCCGTGATATCGCCTACGCTGTTCCTTCTGCGTTATCATGACTTATTATCCCTTGGTGATATTCACTAATGACAGCACGTACACAGACGCTACGGCAGCCGCGCCCCAATACCAGTAAGAAGGAGGCGAAGAGTTTTTCCTTTCAAAACCGAATGCTTTTGGGCGTCGTCGGCTCAAAAATCTACGCTGACGCGTATCCATCAAAATAATAATAATAATAAAGAAAGATCTGAAAAAATTGCAGATTTGGGGTTTTTTCTGTCAAGCAAAGATAATTTAATGTAATCAACAGAATCATAAATGTGGTTCTAAAGAGCGTAATCAAAAACTAGCCCTTCCGCATTGTTTATTAAGTGAAGTTTAAAACAATTTCAACCTGACACGTTAGAAGACATTATTTTTACCAATATGACAGCGAAACACTTCTAAATAAAGAGACAGCCCGCATGATAATTCCATTACAAATATAACTAATTCGTATGTCTGAAGGCGGAACGAAACGAGAGCGGCCGGCGACATTGTGTGATCAATGATTACAATGATTACGTGATTACGAATTCAAGATTACTTACGTTGTTTGTATGTTGGTTTCCTGGAGAGAACGCTTGGAGCATATATCCTGGAAAGTGTACGATAAAGATTTGGTTACATACGACGAAAAATTATTTATTATATTTATTATTTTATTATATTAAAAACATTAAATTAAAATTCTCAATTTTCAAGTGTATGCATACACGAAAACCATTTTAACTACTCACACTGCAAGGCAAGATAAAGACGACGAAACTCGCGTAATGGAAAGTTTAAAAAATCATAACTCCCAAAATTTTCACTTTTTTCAAACAATTCAAAAAACATCCCCAGATATTTAGTCAATGTACAATACAAAAATATAAAAGTTCAAAATATATATTTAGAAATATGTTTAAAAGTGCCCTTTGAGACCACAAATATTCACGTAACCTTAAAACTCACGACACCAGGGCTAATTCGCACTTTTTCTGAAATCGGGGCCTATTCTGAAGCGATCGAAAAGACATTTCCAATGTAAAAAAAAAATTTTTTAACGACTTTTGTTTATGATCTATTGTAAAAACGGTAATACTTACAAGCGTCAAACTTGGTAGTGATACTCTAAAATAAAACAACAAATATTAAAAACCGGCCAATTACGTGGTACGTTACTGAAACCTCCGTGCGCGAGTCCGACTCGCACTTGACCGGTTTTTTTATTATTTGTTAGGATATCCGCCTTAATAATACACATTCTGTGAAATCTCAACTGGCTACCTTGTTACCTGGTTCGGAAGATTAGACGGCAGACGGACAGACAGAGGGATAGACAAAAGGCTTCCGTGCAACGTAAACCTAAAAATGGCTTTGGTGAACTCCCGTAGTATACTTGCAAATATTCGGCCCGGACGACGGAGAGAGACAGAGTGAGGGAAGGGGAGAGGGGAATGAAGGCGGAAACACCTTATGTATGAGTGGCTCGGCGGCATAAGTCGCGCTTTCAATAAAAAAAAAAGTTGAGGGTAGGAATAAGGAGAGATAGGATGTGAGGGAAAGACAGAGGGATAGGGATGGAGACAGAGAGGGTGACGAGAGGGGGGGGGGGGGGGGGACAGGGAGAAGGCGACGAGAGGGGGAGGGGTAAGTCGTAGTAGTCGCCATCGTCGCCGGCAAAGAACGACTGCTTTTTAAGCATATTACGTCAGAAATAAAGCCTTCAAGAACAAATCTCTCATTTCTCCTCCGTTTTGTAATGGGTACCTGATGCGACGGGATACTCGTGAAATGTCGACTGTAGGCGCGGACCATATCATCATTATTTTCATTTCGAAAATGTAGTGTCATTTCACTGCAGTGGCAACTCTTGTTGTCTCTTGCCAGATTCCATTACTTTACTGAAAACCGCATGTCAGCTAAGCCGTTTCGGAATAAATCGGTTACAGACAGACGTACAGATATACATTGCGTTTTATAATATATGATGAGATAGAAATATAATAAATATTTTTTTATCGAACATTAAAATAGCTGAGACCACCGTGGTCGGGATTCCACCTAAAACTGAAAAACATTCCCGATACAGTGGTAGAGTTTAACTCGACCGGATTGATACTACCGCATTGAATGAAAGGTCGGTCAAAGCGGCTTAGTTCGCGTTTTTCATTCAGTTCAGCGTAGCCGGCACGACCGAAGCACTGATATGGCACCTAGTTGACCGAGGTGTTAGGAGCTGGCATCACGGTTGTAGTAGATGGCGCCATATCATAGTACTGCGCTGTGCGTGCGCACCCCAGTGCGGTAAGTATGGTCTAGTAGCATTGTGTTGTGATGCTGTGAACCGTTTTATAACTTTTTCCTTCATACCAGAGCAATTAGACGGCTCCACTCTCGCCGCCCAGCGGAGATGCTGCGAACTGTGACGTCCGTAGAGACGCTTTTATGCTGCATGTCGTGTGGTTGGATTATTTTTAAACATAGAATTAAATATAATTTATAACGCTAAAAATTATCATTATTTATTACCCATTCATTTTATAATTTATAATTAATAATATTAATAATAATAACTAAATAATTAAAACCTAACCAACAAATGTATAACAATGATAAAATTAACCTAATAAATAAATAAAGAAAAACTAAATACTAACATTCAAAATTACTGTAAGTAAAAAACTTCGTCCAACTCCTCCGACTCCGCCACAGTACCCAATACGCTGGCTGCGTTGCCCCTTTGAATGGCTAGGCCTATTTGCTGAAAAAAGAAAGACTTGGCGCGTCGGTCACCAGACTTATCAATAAGGAGCTTTCCTAGGACGTTTCCGAAAGTCCTTGCGTCGGGTGACCACACGCCAAGTGTTTCCACAGCAAAGGCCAGGAATTCGAAGTGGCCGCGCAAGCCAACGTATTTTTTAATTTTCTGGTTTTGTGCACCTAGAGCGGCGGAGCCAGCCGAATTGGACGAGCCGGCAATATGGGTAGGTGCGAAGGTGTCAGCACACGTCGCGTCCCATACTAAAGCCTTTCCCCGGCTCCATGGGACTAAGGTCATGCCGTCAGGCCTCTTTCCGTCGTCCCGACATAGGCCTGGTGGTTCCAGCAGACTGGGAAAGTCCGCTGTGGCAAGGGCCCTCTTTATAAGCAGATTGATGTTGCTATGTCGAGACCGACGACCGGCACTGCGCTGGCATGCTAGTCCGTGGTGGCCGAACGGGTCGACGTCAGTACCACAAACTCAGACGTGTGGTTGGCACACCTTCGCACCCACTCGTAGAGCAACGGATATTCTTACTGTGTGGTTATCTAAAAGTGTTCCCATATGGGAGGGGTACGCGTGTAACCAAGCCCCCGCCTCTCTCTCCGAAGATGCCAGGACCCGGGCGCGATCGGTTCCCGATGAAGCTTGAAGCATTTCCGCATGTATGGTTTTTATTCTTGGCAGATCCCAGCCTTTCTGTGAACCAGGGAATATAGGGGGAATCTCTCCGGGACATTGCGCCTTCCAACGCTCCGTGGCTCCACTCAAGTGACTGACCTCAAATTCACCAAGTGAGGGTTTAAGTATATTTCCTATGAGGTTAAGTCCGCTATGAGCGGAGCCCAGGAACGCTGGAAGGGCGACATCCTCTACCAATCGAATTCCGATCCCTCCGTATTTCACAGGAAGGGTGGCCTGCCTCCAAGATGGAGATTCTAGACTCACATTTAAAATTTGTTGCATACAGATTTTAATAGTATTATCCATAGCCCGCATACTCTCTTCGTGCCGCCACATAGGGCTACAACGAAGGAAGTATGTGAGTCTTGGGATACAGAAACAATGGCGGAGCAGAAAGAGGGCAACATGTTTGGTGATATAATTTAGGCGACCAGAGAACAGTTCCAGTTTGTCCTTCTTATCCTGAATGAGCAGCGGGATCGACTCATCGGTCAGCGGCGCTCCGAGTAAGAATAAGTTTTCCCTTGATAAAATCTTTATGTCAGGAATTTTAGCATTGAACTCACTGAGAACCTGATCTTTTTCCACTTCCGCAAATCCGGCTGAGAAATATATTTGGCACTTTGAGAAATTTAGATTTAAACCAACTTTAGCGAAATTTTGTAAGATGTTATCTAAATCATTCAAAAGAGTGTCCTTATTACCCGCTAATACCCCATCATCTAAATACCATAGGTTTAATTCAGAATTTATTTGCTTTATTGCGTCCAAAATGCCCAAGCTGAAGACGGGTGGACCCAGCGGATCGCCCTGTTGACAGCCGACCGATGACTCGATCACGCTGTTTTTGTATAAAAGTTTGGATGGGCTTGAGTAGCACTGAGCTAAATATTTGTAGGCCTCCGGTATGTGTTCCCTTACCGCCCCGAGCATTGAGTCCCGTTCTATACTATTGAAAGCGTTGCTTACGTCAAGCTTAACCAGGACGATCGGGTCCTTCGTCGTGTCCAGGTAGGAGCGGGCGGCGTGGACGGCCACCTCGCACCCGCCTCTCGTGCCAAATCCGAGCTGAATTGGTTGGAAGAGCTTCTGTAATTTTAAAATTAATTTTTTTACAAAAAAATTTTGAGGTGATCCGCCTAAACCAATAGCAATAGGTCGAATACCACCTTCTTTTTTTTTCAACGCACATAGATATGCTCCATAGATGAATGGGAGGAACTCAGAAACCACACTTCCTTGTAACATGAAATTACAGATTTTGATTATAGATCTAATTAAATTCTGCCCAGCATCCCCATTGTTCGATCCTGTTAGGTCCTTCAGATGCGTCGGAGAGAGACCATCCATACCCGCGGCGGAGCCATTTGGGAAGGAAGCCAATGCGTCCAATATGTCTCTTTTATCCGCACTCAATTGGTCCTCTGTAACTGAGCTCGCGTCCGGGATGTTGAGTTGGCGAGAAGGTCGAGGGTGCTTGGAACGAAGAGCATCGAGGGTAGCAGCATCATCGGCGGCGACCGTATCTTCTGATGTCAGCAGACGGACTGCGCCCCTCACGTCTCCATCGAACACTTTGCTTTCTACCTTTTTCCAAAAGGAACCAGCATGTTGAACATTGGGAAGATTTTCCAATTTGGAATTTTCGTAATAAAGAAACACATTACATAAAGCAATAAAAAAAACATTATATTTATGGTACTTTACGTAATCCCTTTATTATTATCTACGTAATCCCCTGATAATTTTGCAAATTGTTCGTTATACGTAATATATGTAATTACGATACATATATTATGTTGTAAAAAACTGGTCTTATAAAATCACACTTTTGGTAATATTCTAGAAAAATACTACACAAGTAAACCTCGAGGTTGTATTTTCACATAGGTGGCTCTCGAGTCTCGAAGAACGTATTAAATTTATTTTCTTATTTTGTGAACTTACGAAATAATAAATAAAACAAGTGGGGAGTATTATGTTGTTATGTTTTGTCAATAATGTCCTCAAATATTTGCATTTATTACCAGCGACCTCCTCTGAATAAATTTCATTATTTTTCCTCGACTAGAGGGGAGCAGTGAACAAATACCAGGTGATAAGCAGAAAAAATACATTCACGACCGTCCCGCTTAAATCAACGAACGCTCTACACGCGAACGCAATTTTTTTAATTTACTTATTCTCTAAAATAAACCTGACCAATGGGCATTAACCTAACCTACCTAACCTTACCTGGCCGTTGGGCACACAAAGCCAAACCCATCACATTTTCTATAAAACTAACCAACTTTGTTAGATTCGATAAAAACTGACCACTCCACTCCTCTCCCTGTTCCCTGTAGAAACAGTAGGTGGCTATGCGGCGCGGCACTGAGTCGGCTCCTCTGATGTCCCATTGAGTATAGTGGGGGATTTAGTGCGATAGTTTGTATGGACACCCTGCATTTTTACTTAGAAGGCTCATACTTGCAACAGTTGTTCCTTAGGTGCTCCTGAGTGGATTTCCACCGGTAGACATCGGGGGTCACCGCGGGGGTGGCGGGGGGAGGGGTTGGAAGTTTGCTTCTGCCGCGCTTCACTTTGTACCCTATTCCTTCAAAACTATAGGTATTAGGGCAAGTGTGATGTCATTTTCGGATAACTCAAGGATGACGGATTCATTTCTGGAAGAAACATTTTGCCTTTCTATACAAAAAAACATAAATATTAGGCAAAACTCACAAAACGTGAAAATATTTTTTTTAAATAAACGTCGTTTACTTTTGAACTACTAAAGATAAAGATAAATAAAAAATATTAGCTAAAAGCTGCATTTACCAGGATTACAAATATGTAAATTTTATTGGGATGGAGTAATAATAAGGGAGTGAAAAAAAATTCTAAACAGTGCGGTGTATTTACATTTTGAGGCGAACATAGCGAAAACAGTACCTAGGTGATACGTGATAATTATTATTATTATACATTTGTAAAATTATTGCTAATTAAACATTAACTTATTCACATACACACACACACACCCTCAAATACACACACACATACCTACCTTACCCATGTTTGTGATTGCTACCTAAAGTAAATGCTTTATATTTATTACCATGTCGTCATTTTTTTATGGAAACTGACACGGTTGGCTACATCACCGACAACATCCGTGATGTCTGCCCATAACACCGGGTGAACTAGGTGCCATGTCATTTCTTCCCTTCATTTCGCGCCGACTACACTGAACTGGACGCAAAACACGAACTATTCGCATAGCCGTTTCGACCGAAGTTCTATTAATTTCATAAAGTTCTATTAACAGTTTATATTAGTTCTATTAATTTGTAGATTATTTATTAGGTACGTAGTAAGTACGTACCTATGCCTACTTACCTATATCCATTAGAGCCGAGCGGGCGGGGGATAGCTGCGGGGTGCGTATGATTCTAGTCGCCCCCCGCGCCGCACCGTACGTGCGCTGCCGCCGTGTTTAAGAGCGTATAAGAGCGACAGTCTAAAAAATATAACTAGAGAAAAACATGGCACTGGACAAAAAACACTGGTGTCTGCTACGGCCAATATACCTAAAGGCTGGGGGAATTTCCTAAGGGACAATTCAAACAAAGAAGGACTGTTTCACTTGCTTTCAATACTCTGCCAATCCTACGCAAACGAAATTGAGAATGGGACAGAAGTTTGCATCACGGATGGGCCAAATATTTTCACCAACATCACCCGTGCCCGTGACACAGCGATTAGCCCCGTGTAATCATGAAGAGGCGGATACTCGCATGATGGGCTTAACAAAAATTATGCTACGTACTGTAGATACCGATGTCGTCGTGCTAGCAGTTGCACAGGTGCAAAAATTACCTCAGCTTGAAGAGCTGTGGGTGCACATAGGTACTGGAAAACACCACCAGTACCTTTCAGTCAGTCAGTCAGTCAGTCAGCGTGTAAGCGTCCACTGCTGGACATACGCCTCTCCAATTTTCCTCCAGTCCTCCCGGCCTTCAGCGGTACGGAACCACTGCTTTCCGCCAGTAACTTTGCTGCCATGATATTGCGACTTCCATAAGTAAAGACTTAAATGTTGACTGTAAGAAATCTCTGTAAGGGATAAGTCCGCCTTTGCACCTTATGTAAATTTTCCAATGTATTTGTTACTGTTTAATGTTTACTGGAGCAATAAAGAATTTTCTATCTATCTTTCCATCTAAATGTTTGCATTACCTATACCTATATTAAGTATAGACACAATAGATGCTTTATATTATAATGTAATTTTTTTACAGTACCACAGAGAGCGAGGGCCTTACCTCTGTTTCATGCGTTTTCTGGGTGTGACACTGTCTCTTGCTTCAGCGGAAAAGGGAAGAAAAGTGCTTTTGAAGCATGGGAGGCCTTTGTCAGCGACTGAAGGGCGGCTCGAAAAGGCAATGACGACGATTGAAAAATACGTCGTTATTTTATATGACATGTAGATTTACTAATATTTTTTTGAAGTGGATACTTCTTTGTTCGCCATATGGGCCCCCCTTTTCAGAACTTCTACGTCACTTCCGGAACGACTTTTTTAACTAATATAACTATTATGAAATTAATAGAACTTCGGTCGAAACGGCTATGTGAATAGTTCGTGTTTTCCGTCCAGTTCAGTGTAGCCGGCGCGAAATTAAGGGAAGCATTGAAATGGCACCTAGTTCACCCGGTGTTATGGGCTTACATCACGGATGTTGTAGTGTAGGTGATGTAGCCAACCGTGTCAGTTTCCAAAAATCAAATAGGACGACATTGTAATATTATAAATCATTTACTTTAGGTAGCAATCACAAACATGGGTAAGTAAGGTAGGTATGTGTGTGTGTATGTGAGGGTGGGTGTGTGGGTATGTAAATAATTTAATGTTTAATTAGCAATAATTTTACAAATGTATAATAATAATAGTTATCACGTATAACCTAGGTACTGTTTTCAATTTACTACGCATCTTAGCTTGATCTCAGCACGATGTTCGCCTCAAAATGTAAATACAAGGCACTGTTTTGAAATTTTTTTCACTTACTTATTATTACGCCATCCCAATAAAATTTATATATTTGTAATCCTGGTAAATGCAGCTTTTAGTACATATTTTTTATTTATCTTTATCTTTAGTAGTTCAAAAGTAAACGACGTTTATTTAAAAAAAAAAATTTCACGTTTTGTGAGTTTTGCCTAATATTTATATTTTTTTGTATAGAAAGGCAAAATGTTTCTTCCAGAAATTAATCCGTCATCCTTGAGTTATCCGAAAATGACATCACACTTGCCCTAATACCTATAGTTTTGAAGGAATAGGGTACAAAGTGAAGCGCGGCAGAAGCAAACTTCCACCCCCTTCCCCCCGCCACCCCCGCGGTGACCCCCGATGTCTACCGGTGGAAATCCACTCAGGAGCACCTAAGGAACAACTGTTGCAAGTATGAGCCTTCTAAGTAAAAATGCAGGGTATATCGCACTAAATCCTCCACTAGTAAAGTGCACACGAGCCAAATTCCTATTCTATATTGACATGCACATTCGTATTACTCGTAACATTTTGCAACTTATCTTCACGGGAGTACACTGACAAGATAAGCTAGGCACATTGTAAATACGCTTGCTCTTATACATGCCTACATAATAAGTGTGGTTTCCTGAGTCGTTGGATAGATCAATGCACGGGAGTCTAAAGACAATTTATTGCAACACAGCTAGCATTTTTTGTTCACTTTGCATATGATCAAAGGTTTAAGGTATACTTATTCGGAAATATCGGAAATGAGATAATCGGTTTGCTTTAATGTGATTTATTCGAAAAATACTCAACTAATTTATATAGGGTTTAGAATAGACCCGCAGTATAGAATAGTGCAGTGCCGCATTCATATACGCTCACTGTTAGCGTTATGGCCCAAAATTACAACGACCTGTATTCCTTCAAGTGTTCACACTAGTGTCACCCACCACGTGTAAACTGCATAGGTCCTGCATCAAACGAACAGATTATACAAAGCTAAAACAATACAAGCCTTGACCGAGTTGTACGAATGGACAGTTCACAGTTCTAACAGCCAGACACGGAGCCCTATTATGCAAAATGTGTACAGATACAAAATTGGCTCAAATTGCAGAGCTGCACCGAATGCACCACATGCCTTGTTGCAACACGCTGATATTGTAATCTTCGTTTTGCAATAACAGAGTGCGATCGGACAAGGATTGCTAAATCCACAGCTTAATCACAATATTAAAAGTGTAAGAAAAATAATTTCCTAAATATGTTTTAGGTAATCCAGTATGGGTGACTGAATCAGACAGAGGGCATAATATGCTGCGACCAGCCAATAATACGTAGTACGAGAAGGTGCTATACCGGAGACTTCCAAATTGCCGGCTATACTAGAGGAAAACGCAGCCGAGGCTGCGCCCGAACGTTTATTGTATGGGGATCCCCTAATTTTTTACTTTTTGCCGTTTTATTATTTCTTGGCATATCCGCCATAATAACACATTCTGTGAAAAATTTCAACCGGCAGACAGACAGACAGACAGACAGGCAGACGGCGTAGGCTTAGTAATAGGCCTCCGTATAAGGATTAATATGGATAAGGAACCCTAAAAATGACAAGTATTAATGTTTATATTAAAATGACATAATGTCCATATTAAAACTAATTTTCCAGTATAAGTACCTGCGTTGACACGGCTAGACTATTTCCGTGTCATTTTGTATGAGAATGTGTATCTACTTTCTTATCGAAGGTATAACCGAAATGGGAGCTAAGAAGAAATGTTAAACTGCTTAAGTGGATTTTGTTCATGTTTTCAGTCTAGTTCTCCTAACTCGTAAGCAGAAGAGGTATACTAAGGCAACCTGGCATGGCATGGTCTGAGAAGAGCAAGATATACAATTGGAACCTAGTTATCTAATTTGGAATGTAAATAATATTATAAAAGAAAGTAATTAAACCACTCTATAATTACCGACAGTTAGACTAGAATACGATACATTAAACTGTTAGACAACACACTTATTCCTTTAGCTCAGTCAGAGTAATTACAGACCTCATTTCCTTTTGCAGACTTAATTACCACGATTGAGAATATCTGGAAAATTGTTTCTTCTTCAAAACTAGATGCTAGCTCTAAAGAAGAAGCTTCTATACCAAGTAGAAAATTGTCACGCGAAGGCCCTCAAGTCACCCGAAAATCCCTTTAGGTTAATTGGCTTAGCATCAAGTACACTCAAACTATTACTAGGGAAGCAGAGTTTACTTAGAAGTACGGAAGTGTTATTCGATAATCTATGACTCATTTGTCGATACCAAAAAGTTATGTTTGGTCAACACAGCACTCGAGTATCGTGTTGCTCCAAATGTTTAACGTGAGAAGTTACTAATGCCCGAGATTCGCCCATATCGGATTACACACTCGATGAAGCGTCTCGAGGGCCTCTAATTCACTGACAAGAAAATCGAAAATACAGCACGATATTTCGAGTAAAATAATTATTGCGTTGCGATTACGTGGCGATATTTAGAAATCGAAAAGGCGGCTTTTCTCGTATAGCCTAGTGATTTGCTTCCAGAAATAGCACTTTTTCTTTATGTAAATGTCGTTGCGAAATCGCAAGATGTTACTCGAAATATCTTACACGGAGTTTTAGATTTCTCGATGTGTATTAGAGACAGGAGGTGATTGAGTAGTAAAAAATAGATAATCGAGTACTATATTTGAAGGAAAAATTTTCATTTGGTAGCGGCATTAAATATTCTGCTTCCGCTGGTGATTAGCTTCCGGAATTAGGACTCTGTATAATGTTGTCTTTAATTATAAATATCCTAAGTGCTCGTTTGTCGATTGTTCTGCTAGTGAATTGGGTGCTGGTCTGTAGTGCAGCCACGGTTGGTAGTGGAGCCGTGACCCGGACATTCTTCATTCTTTCTGTAAATTAAGCCCGTGCTCATTATGACGGTTTCAATGAATCCTTATTGGTCACGCTGCTTTAAGGTCTGCGGGCTGTGTGTTTTCTTCCTTAAGTGCTTTCTCGAGTTCTACTTTCAGAATTAATTTTATTCCATTCTCTTAGAGGTGTATAATGCTTAACTTTACTTAATTTTCAAATAATGAATCCGTATTTCGAGAGTTTGCAGATTCATTAAGATTAAAAGCTTTCAGGGCCATGCTACTTTAAAATTGTAAATTGATTCCTCCTTATGTTGGCTATGCCCTTCACTTCATTTTATATTTGTAAGTATACATAACTGCATATTTTACTACATAATAGTATAAAATATCACATTGGTAAAGATTCATCGAGACCAGCTCCAGGTCGCACACAGCTTATCCAGAGATCAAGTTATGACCGCCCCACATTCTCTCCCAGAGAAAGCTCGTCCTTAGCAGAGCGTGTCAAATTTACCATCTCCCACCGATCGATAGACGTGGATGAAAGATGGAGGGCCCTGCAGCACTCATTACTTCCAAGGCGTGAAATGTGTAACTAAAGCCAGACTATATTAATGCTAATTGCTGCGTTTCCTATGCGTTTTATTTATCCAATATTTAATGAATGACGATTGAAACCGCCCGCAATAGAATTCTCGTTAGTATGTGAGCTACATAGATAGGTTAGGCACATACTTACATGGAAATGAACATCAAGAAACATTAGATTGCCGATGTGGTGAAAAAAATGCACAAAAAGGAAAACACTTAAATAGTATAATTTATTAACATGTTATATTTTCAAATTCCTTCATATTTTTTCTACTACCTTCTTAATGTTCAAACATCCGAAGGTTGACTAGAAGATATCTCAATAGGGGATAAGTCCGCCTGTTGTTCACACTGTATGTCTACCTTTATGTTTGTGGAGCAATAATGAATTATTATCTATCTATCTACGTGTGCCTATGTCTGTCATACTTACTTACTCAGGTATAGGCAGGTATCTCTGCCACAAACGGTGTGCAAGCCGACCAATGTTGGTAGGAAGGTAAAATGTATGCAATGTGTGATATTGTCGTCTCTGGGTATATCTTGCACGGGTGCTTCGTTTGTTTCGTCTCTATGTGATAATAATGGCCTCTCGGGTGGAATATCGTGAATAGTGTTTTGACAGCACGCATCACTGTCTGACATACCTAGTAAGTGTAAATGAATTACTAATGGATCACTAGTATAACTGATACATAATACTTTATTTGAAATAAAACACTTAAACATAATTAAATCTAGACCGAAAAATAACTAAATTAATTATAAAAATAAATCTACTTGTAAATAAAAATTATCGTCCATATGGACCATTAGAATGGTTCCCATGACTGAAGCAGCGTTCCCCCTCTGGGTAGACAGGCTGATCCGTACTGGAAATGCGCCCGGGCACGGCGGCGCGGCAGTGCCCAGACGCGTCAATAAGTCAAATTTTCCCAGTTTCTTGGAAAAACTGATCGCGCCCGTGCTCCATACCCCAAGAGTATCTACAGCAAAGGCCGCAAACTCGTAGTTGTTCTTCAGTTGGTTGTATTTTGCATGTTCAACCGATTGGGCCTTTGCTGCAGCAAAACCGGCCACCCGAGACTAGCCCACCATGTGACTGAGGGCGAAGGTGTCCGCACACGTCGCTTCCCAAACCAGAGCCCTCCCCAGAGCACGCCCACGGCATCTAGTGACTCCGTCCGGCCTCTTACCATCCGACCTAGATAGGCCAGGTGGTTCGAGTGCACTCGGAATGTTCGCTAATGCAAGGGAACGCCTGATGATGTTGTTGATGGCAGCGTGGCGATACAGCCTGCCGGCACTCCTGAAGCATGAAAGGCCGTGATGCCCCAGCCCCCAGCGCATCAACAGGTCCGGTCCGGCGCGGTTCACAAAGATTGACTATTATTGTCTAGAAGAGGAGAGTATTCAGCTGTGGTGAAGGGTATGCTTCCAGCCACGCGTATGACTACCCGTGGAAACTATATTCAGAGACAACATTATAAGTAATACATTGCATACATTTCCTAGTAAAAGTGTACATTTTTGTTGTGAATTATTTGATTGCATTATGCAGAATTGTAACTGATTTAACATAATGTAACTTATTCAAACAATGATTACTTAAAGTGCCTACTGGAGAACATGCCCAATTTATGTAGTTTTTATTTTATTTACTTTTCATAAAGCACAGAGGAAATATATATAAATATATATCGGTCTGTCAGTCCGTCACACGCGCTGTCCAAGGTGTAGACACTCCGGAACGTAAAGCTCAATAAATCTTAAAAAAATGTGGACCTTAGCTACGGAGCCCTCTGTTCGCACTTAACAGGCTTTTTAACTTTTTTTTTTACTTTTCCCTTTATCAATAATAATTTAATTTTAAAAAATAAGGTCAAAGCGTGGAATTAGCATATTGTATTCCTGTTCGCGTAACTCTTTTTAACAAAATGTTTGTAGTGTAGGTAGAGAAATGTATAAAATCGATGCTCTTCTCAGAAAACTAATAGAAAATGCATCCACTGCCAGCAACCTAGTGACCGCCTTGCGAACCTGTCATTATTTATTTGCCATTGAGACGAATGTATTGTTAAATTATTCCTGTATCTGATACAAACACATTCATCTCTACGTAAACACGCATAGGAACCTACATGGCAACATATCTATACAGACTAGACCAGAACGTCGATAAACCTTAGATTAGATTAAATTTGATAATGTAATGTAAGCAAATTGAAATCACTCCAGTATTATCTGCTGGCTGGTACATTTTATTTGAGCTAACATAAATTATGATAGTGTGTGCTTTCTTTATTAATATCTTTGTTCTAGCTTCCGTTCTGTTATGAGAAGAGAAATGACGAGACTCCGTTTTCAATTGACCTTTCGTGTGTTTGTTCGGTTCCGTACGTACTTACGTATCTTTCCGTTGATCCTTCTCTCATCCTTATTTTCCTTGTTCCTTGGATTTTTTTTTGTTCGTCATCTCGCTTGTTTTTCGTTACGTTTTTCCTTTCGTTCTTCCTTCAGTTCTTTGGTCTGTCCATGGTCCTCCCAGTCGTTCTTTTCTGTTTGCTCCCCCAGTATCTTTTTATGAAACCTGACATGGTTGTCTATTTCACCTACTACACCCAAGCAACAACGCACAAGTCAGAGATCTCGGGATTTTCATAGCCGTCTCGTTTCTTTTTTTTTTAAGGGCGACATAAGGTCTGTCTTCCATAAGGTCCAACGTCTAACGACGCCCATGAATGTTTCATTTAAGCCAGTGCTGTTACGTTAATTCTAGTAAGTTTTTTTGCATATGAGTGGCCACGGGCGTAGCCAGGGGGGGGGGGGGGGGGGGTTTGGGGGTTCAAACCCCCCCCCCCCCCCCCCCCCCCCGAAATAAAAAATGTACACGACCATCATTCGGACATAGCTCTGATTAGAGGGACATAAATTAAAGCAAAACAGAAGATTATTTATTTCTTTGTAATGAATGATGTAAAATAAATGTTGTAAAATAATTCGCGTTGATTTAATTTCTAAAACCCCTCCCGAAAACGAAACCTGGCTACGCCCGTGTGAGTGGCTGAGTTTACAGGAAGCGTGTTCCGTGCATCGCGCGTGACGGTGCCCGGTGTGTTGGTCTAGTGCGGCGCCTAGGCCCGCCTAGAGCAACGCGCGACCGCGCGGCAGCGACCGCCCGCCAGTCCAGTCGCACGACGATCGCGGCGCTGAACGCTTTGCTACGAGGAGTCGCCGCCAACACGTGGACTCTGGGTCAGGCGGGCACGCGTACGCGCGGGAAATGCGGAAAAATAAAATTCGAATTCAGAACGCACCTGAGAAACTGTCAACGTTTATTTTGAAAAGTGAGCTTTAGGTGGTGTGATGTTTTTGTGAAACGGTTTTTTTAATACAATTTTTACTATAGACTCATATTTTTGACTAGTTTTTCGATAAAATATATCAGTATGCGCGTAGAATAGAGTCTAGCGGTGACTGTGAACGTTCTGTCTGTTGGTGTTGTATGATAATTGGTATTTGTTCAACGCTTCGCTTCGCGTGAACTCTTGGCGCTAAGGTCAGTATCGAGTGTCGTGTGTGTGGTGCCGACGCGGTCGATGTCGAGTCGTAGGACTTTTGAGAGCCCTTCGAGACTTCCTTTATTCAACATACATTTACTGAATATTATCTTTTGTATCGGCAAGGCGACGCTGGCATTGAGCCTATTAGTTCATATAATTTCAGGTTAAAAGTGGAGTAGAATACTTTATGGAATACCTACACCATCAGAATATTGTAGCAGTAGAGTCTTCAATACATAGAAGTACCTACATAATGTATCTCGGCCAGTCATTTTGCTCAAGTTTTGAATTGAGAATGTTTAAATGTAACGGTGGTCATTGTTTTGAATTTCGAGACTTTTGAACTAACAAAAACAACTTAACTAATTTCGTTTAACTAAGTAATCACGAAACTAACTTTGGTTAAGTAAGAAATATAACAAACACGTACATGGCTACTTAAAAATGATAAAAAAAAAGATTAAAATCCAAAGGCCAAAATTTAACACCTGAGCTGACATCAAAACATTGCGCCATCAAGTCATCACGTTTGGGTTTTTCATTAGTTTCAAATTGTTCACGTGTTTCTATGCAAAAATTTAATTTTTTCTGTACAATAGAGATTGTTTGTTTGAAATGTACCCATTTTTTTATAGGTAATACAAAATTTTACAATTTCATTTTGCAAGTTGTCATTTAACTCTATAATATGTTTTATTCGATCCCGTGACATTTATAGACTGCTTTACTTAGGCGAAGGAACACTAACTAATGCATGTACTGCACTTGACTGAACACACAATACTTAAGCTTAACTGAAAACAATTGTATCCTGCAGTAAGTCCGCTTTCTGCACTGCGCAAGAGCACACACATGTTATGGCAGTTTAAGTTTATGAGAGTAGATTCTCTTCATAGTTGTGCGACTTCCTGAATTTCCTGTAGTGAAGAGTAGGTTTTGCCCGCGGCTTCGCTCGCGTTGAATTTCAAAACTTTCGCCTGAAATGTTAGCTGCCCTCGTGAAATTTGAGGTTTAAAAGCTGTTTAGATTCCATACAAAAAATTGTAGGTACAATTACCGACGATTGTAGCGCCCATTGGGTTTGTACCACTAAAGGTGCCCGCATAGCAGTCTCGGCTACTCCTCTAGTCCAGTTTAGCCAGAAGTCCTAAAGAACATCTCCAATATGGCACCTTCTCGGGAGGTTAAATTGTTTGGTTGGAGCATGTGCTTATGTGTGCATACCAGATCGTATAAAAAGTCTGAATTGTATATTATAGAGAGTCGCATCACGGAATTACATAAATTGTCGAGACGGGATACGATATTGCATACTCGTAGGCTATCGGTGTTCGGTAGGTACCTATTGATTTCGGTTCTGGTTCGCTCGTCTAATATTATCAATGCTGTAGGGCCGACGTACGATAACAAACGTTTTGGCGCAACTTTGATCGATAAGAACAATACTTGGGCATTTAGGATTTCGAATTAGGAAACATTTATAGATAGATATTATTCAATGATATTAAAACATTTACAGCAAATTTGAGCATCTATAAACAAACATATTCTGTACCTGACTTATACAAGTATACTTTGCGAATATATTTCGAACAAAATAGTTACGATATTAGAAAATCAAATGTTTAAAGTAGGTACCTATTTGAAGATGAAAAACATTTTTCAATTTTAAACAAATAAACTAAAAAATTATTAGTGTTAAAAATTTTAAATATGTTTTAATTTTCTACAATAACTTTTAAAACATACATTAAATATGATCAAAACCGAGATCAAAAAGAATCAAAACATAGAATCGATATTTATTTTGCACTGTTTTTTATCTTGTCTGAATACTATGCTAAACGTGGTGGTCGGTGTTGTGCTGCAATTTTCCAGAGTTCTTGCAGCGCAACACCGATTACTCTGCTCACCCCAATTGTCGGGATACAGCGTGTGATATGTATGTTTTTTGACTTTGCAATCAAAATATCCTGCCGGAGTGGCATGACAGAGTGCGCAATTAACAGATTTTCACATTAGTAGCGCCTGGCAAGATATATGGGTCGCGCTCGCCCGATGAGTTGAACCAGAACACTTACATACCTACTCAGCGCTCAGGAACCAATCAATGTTTTATTGATGGAATCGATTGTGAGTCGGTCAGCGTTTATGCGTCCACTGATGGACATACGCCTCTCCAATTTTCCCCAATTTTTTTTATTTTTATGAAAACTTGACACGGTTGGCTACATCACCTGCAACATCCGTGATGTCAGTCCATAACACCGGGTGAACTAGGTGCCATGTCAGTGCTTACCTTCATTTCACGTCGGCTACACTGAACTGGACGGAAAACACGAACTATTTACATAGCCGTTTCGATTGACGTTTCGCTCAGTGCGGTGGTACCAACCCGGCCGGGATAAACCCTACCACCTATAGTAAGGTAAGAAGAGAAGGGACCTACAGTTCAACGTGGAATCCGAACCACGTCAGCCTCCAACGGTCAATCGGTCACCCATCCAAGTACTGACCGGCCCAGCGTTGCTTAACAATCAATAGCAACAGTTGACTGTCTGCACCACTGAGCTATCGAGGCTGTCCGATCCGCTCGGGTTTCAGTGGTAAGGATCGCTGATCGCCTCCAAGCGTTATCATTGTCCCGCCTGGGCGGGTGGTCTTCCCACACTCCCTTTCTCCGCCGACGCACCAAAGTAGTCGATATTGGACACTGGGTGGTTAGGCTCAAATGGCAGTGGGTTGGGGACGTAAATCGATGAGATGACGACCGTTGGAGTGTCCTACACTGGCGGCCGTGGACAGGGAAACGGATTATGGTAAGACCACCCGCCAGTTGGGACGACGACATATTCGGAAAGTAATTCGTACTTCGGAAGCAATCAGTGGTACCGTAACCGCTGAAGGCCGGGAGCACTGGTGAAAAATCGAGAGGCTTATGTTCAGCAGTGAACGCATAAACTCTGACTGGCTGACTAACAGTCTGTATAAAATAACCAAATAGGCACTTTAGATTATTCCATTGTTGTAAGATGTTGGCAGAAGTATGTCAAAATCAATGGACCATTGACCATTCTGTAGTAACAAAGCGTAGGGTTAAAATAAATTGAGACAACATATAAATTAAAGTATTGATTTCTATATAGGGCAAGAAATAATTAACATAGGTAGATGCAGTTGAAAATTGTGGTCGGCCTGATTCTGAGAAATAAAAAAATTGCCGCCAATAAGTGGAAGAAAGTAATCCTGTTGTAACATCGTGTCTATATGAAGCTGTCTTAATAATATGAAGTTTTTCTCAATTAACTCTTGGAGGGAAAATGGAACGGTCATACGTTAGGTCCACCAAAAGATAGTCGAACAAAATGTGTTATATATAGCATAGCAACTTAAAATGTTTCTTCATTTTTTTTTTCATCCGTGTGTAACTCTTACACACGTTCGAACTTCGAATGGCGAAATAACAAATCGCGTGACGAGAAGGGCATTGTTCTAATTGTTGTTTTTTGCATTCTAGTATTAGGTAGTATTCTTCCTTGGTACCTACATAATTTAAAAAAATTGGTATAGGTACTTTTAAAAATTTAGCAATTAAGTTTGCATCGTCTTTTAGCAAGAATTACAATGTTGTATATACTTAGTAAGTAAACTTCTGACACTATGTATAATTGTCTATATTACTCCAGCGACTGTAGGAACGTCGACATTGCGTATGGTGCATCGATCGATGCGTCTGCGCGTTGCAATGCGTGACTGACAGCTTTACCGCAACATCGAAAGTCATCGAAGCTGTTTGAAGTCTGTCTAGTTGGGATACGGACAAGATTTGATAGTGGACAGCTTAATCAGGTACAGTGTGGGGGTCGTCGTTACTTAAAAATAACAGACCCACTGCATCTCTCCCCGTGCATGCCGTAAACGGCGACTAAGGGTTGAGGACGAGATGCCGTGCTAAAGGGCGACTGGTTAGCCACCTCTCACCTTGGCACTATTCTGCCACCGAGTCATCCAGTAGGTGGGTTTTCATGCTACTTGCTGCTGGATAGTTATTTTGTCCTAATACTTTGCTAAATGTGGTGGTCGGTGTTGTGCTGTGATGTAGTACTTGCAGCACAGCACCGATTACTCTACTTACCCCGATAGTCGGGATACATCGTGCAGCATGCAACAGGTAAATCAGCACCGCAAAATACTGCAGAGTACATCATATATTTTACTTTTTAAAATTTAGGTTCTATATAATTGTATATTGTTTACTGTTTGTTTAGCATTCAACTCTTCTGCTTCTGCCGATAATAAATTTCGCTCATTTTTGTTTTCTACTTATCTACAATATTGTTTCGGAACTGAATATGGTGTCCATATTTTTTTTTCTCATAGTTACTTTTATCAAATTTTTTGTAGATACCTTCCCTTGTCCCTTACTAGGTGGTAGGCTCAAATTGTAGCCGACTGATTTGGTACCACAGTACTGGATGTAAGTTGGTACCACCGCACTGAATGAAACGTCGCCGGTCTAAACGGCTATGTAAATAGTTTGTGTTTTCCGACCAGTTCAGTGTAGCCGGCACGATCAAAGGGGGAAGAACTGACATGGCACCTAGTTCATACGGTGTTATGGGCTGACATCACGGACGTTGTAGGTGATGTAGCCAACAGTGTCTGTTTCCATAAAAAAAAAAATAGATGGCCGCATAGCAGCCTAGGTTGTGTTCTCCTCTAGTCCAGTATAGCCAGCAATCCAGGGAAGTCTCCGGTATGGCACCTACCTTCTCGGAGGTGATATTGGCTGGTCGGAGCATGTGCTTTGGCCCATCCGACTCAGCCACCCATACCGGATTACATAAAAAAAATACTGTTGGCTACATCACTACTACATTGCTTTGTGATGTCAGCCAAGATTGGTGAACAAGGTGTCATGTCAGTGCTTCCCTTCGAGCGTGCCGGCTACACTGAACTGAAGGGAAAACACGAACTATTTGCATAGCCGTTTCAGCCGACCACTCATTCAGTGCGGTGGTACCGACCCCGCCAGGTCAAACCTTGTCACCTAGTAAGGTAAAAAGGGAAGAGACCTACAGTTTTACGTGGACAGTTTCACATATTTTTTTAGATCTAAATCATAATCATTTCTATGGTACACACACACTCCATGTATGGTACACGTCCCACGCATGGCATTGGTTCCAATTTGCACAACTGGCGGTGTGTTTGCATTGCGCACGTCTAAAGCCGCCGGCGGCGCCAGCGGACAGATACTAACGTCACCTCACGCACTCACTTCCTCTGTCTGTATCTTTCTGTCGGGTTTATACTGCCGCCAATAATGCTCTCTTTATATTCGTTTGATTCGCACGACCTGACGTGCGAAAGTTACTCTAAAGTATAAGTGTTATAATTAATTGTTTTAAGACCTTTATATAGTTTATCACAGTCATGTTCGCCACACGAAACTGGTAAACCTGTATGTCCCTTTCATTGCCCCTTATTAGGTGTTTTTTATTATTTTTTATTGGAAGCTTGACATATTGCGCCGAGGCACCCATGAGGTGTCTAACGACGCCCATGGACATTCGGCCCTATGCGGGGGTTGCGAATGCCATGCCGGCCTGACAGGTGCCGATTCACGCTCAAATTGTAGCCGACTGGGTTACTACCAATGTACTGGACGTAAAATAGCCGCATAGCAGCATCAACGGTGTTTTCCTCTATAGTCCAGTATAGCCAGCAATCGAAAAGAACACCTTGTCTGAGGTGACATTGACTCTTACTCAGTCACACATATCGGGCAACATAAATAAAATCATTCAAGGAAGAACTGCAAGACCGCAACAACAAGTTTCGAAATTGCAAATTCTTTCCTTGGTGATATTAAGAAAAAGAAAGAAGATGAATAGAAAACAATATTAAGAAAAACGCTACACACCGGTTCGATTACTTTAATATTTACAAGAAGCGAAGAAGACAGACAAAAACTTCACTTAGAAAACACACTGTTAAAACTTATTATAGTATATGGAAATTATTTAAATGACATTAGAAATATACACTAAATTGTATTGTATGTAATACAATACAATACAATACAATATTTAAATGACATTAGAAATATACACTAAATGTAATGTAATATACACGTAAATATACACTAAAGTAAAGAGCATACTGTAATAAAAATCATCCATCATGGGGATCGTTTCCATTGTCCCCATAATGGATGCAGCGTTTCCCCTGCTAGATGACGAGATACATGCGTTGACGGAAAAACGACACGGTGTCCGTTCGTCTTCCGTGGCCACTTTTATTTTCTTTGCACTCATACATAATCTACATAATCTATGTAGAGAGGATACATGTATGTATGTAGGGTACCTAACCTCCTGAAATCGTGGTGTAGAGACACTATCATCATCACAACAATTATACGTCACCTCAAAAAAATTACACTTTATAACGCTAGTAGCACTGTGCCGCCAATGGTACGTGTAATGCCGCCAGCGTGCAACGGCGCTGTTGCGTTTGCGCATACTGTTTGCATATTAGTCATGCATGTGACTATGCGCGTGTGATAAGAGGTTATTAAGCTTCAGTGTGCTAGTCGACAAGTTTAGTATCGGGGAGAATCATATATTTGTTTATATTTACTAATTTAATTAAAGATATATAGGCAGGAGCGAGGGAGTAGAGGTATGGAGAGGGAGAGGAGGGAGAGAAGGAGGCCTATCAAAATAAAGACAAAATTCAAACCGAGAGGTCACACAGTAGTAAATTGGCATACTTTTTTGGCCAATTTAATTTAAAAGACAATGGGCAATGTGTCTGTGTGTGTTCAGGTTGTATTCTACTTTCAAATTTCTGCGAAAATATTTAATGTGTTCAGTTATTGTTTGCACAAACTCTTCAGGCGGTCTCGATTCAAGTGCATTTTATAATTTATTAGCTTGTTTTCTGGGCTTTTTTTGCATATAATTATGTGAGTTTTCTTCCAGCTAATATTTATTGAAGTTTTAACGATGATGATGCGAACAATGAAACATGGCCCATTTTTGGCGTTTGAATAGGTTTTTTGAAAGGTTTTCACGAGGGTTTTCATGTAAAATAAAAATTTCGGCTTTTCATAAATCTAGCTTTTTCTCAAAAAAAATTGTGCACAACTACATATTAAGTTTGTTTTTTATGGAAATAGCAACATGTGATACCGTTTCACCTACAATTAGATGTCTAAGTATGTCTGTGATGCACGGGGATTGCGAATGCCATGCCAGCCTGACTTTTCACACCTCTTTTGAAAAGGCCCAGTCTGTACTTGGGAGGAAACAAAAACAAAAACATTTTTTTTTCACATTTTGGGGTACCTTGCACTTCTACTAGACTAGTGTAGACTAGACAAATAAATTTATCTATGGTCTATCTGCGGGCAAAAATCCTGCTTATTTTCGCTTTAATTCCATCAAAATCGGTTTAGTAAATCCGGATATATCTGCATGTGACAGACAAATATACATATACCATAGTGATCCCATAAGGGTATAATACATTATTATCGTAGATTCATCACGACCGAATGGAAGCACTGACATGGCACCTAGTTTACCAAGGTGTTATGGGCAGTCATCAAGGATATAGCCAACCGTGTCAGTTACCATAATAAAAAAAGGCATCCTTATTTCGCAATTTTGCAACGGGTCCCTAAAAACTAAACTGCTGGCGAGTTTTCTTGGCCGTTATTTGGCTTTCCCTTAATTATTTTTAGGATCAAGAAAGAAACTTAAAATGTCGATGTGACACTGTAATTACTGTTGAGGCGTGTTCAGTAAGTGCGTCTAAACTTCCATTGAATGACTACTGACGCGTAATCGCAAGCTAACCATCTGTTGGCTAACCAGAATCAACCTAGCTGGAGTAGCATTTAATCCCGACAATCCTCCGAGCAGGATGCGAGGCCGACAGCCAACACTACGCCGACAAGATCCCGACATTGGCCGACACAGAGGCCGACATTGTCCACTCGCTTTGCTAGAAGCCTGGACAATAATTACATTATAATGATACTGGTATATTCTATCTTACTATTACCTACAAGGTTGATAGCACGCAGATTTCTGTATTCAGACTAAATTATCCTTTTGCCATGCTTTCCAGAATTATAAAGGTAGACTGGAAGAAGTTACTTCCAGTCATAAGGACGACTTTGCGCACTCGTTTGTTTTCATGTACGGGTCTTCTTCAATGGTGTGCAATAAAGAGTTTCTATTCTATTCCAGAAATTAACGTTTAATATTAATAGCTAGATCATCAGTAGATAACCCCTACTTGGTTGATTTGGTACTTATTTAAAAAACGGTCAAACGAAATACAAATTCACAATTTTCTGTCCATTTTGTTACTGAAGTATGTAAAACGATTTAACAGAATAATCTAGAAGACATGGTGAATAAATCATAGAGATCGTATTTGTGAACAAACTAAACAGGTCAGGCAAGATGTGAATCTAGGATACTTTACAGATATAGGTCATAGCGGTGTGGTGGCATTGCTTCTTATTATGATTTGTTCTTTTCTTGATATTTCTCAAGGGGAATTCTCAATAAACTACAGCCATCAACAATGTGAATAACGCAATACAAATATCGATAGATTTCGTTTTATACATAATATTATACACATTAAATTTTTATGAAATTGCTTCAGGCAAATTAAATAATAATAGTGATTATGACGTAGATTTTCATAAATGCACTGCACACCTCTTCATTTAATTAAAATTCATTGATGTGTATGATGATGCTATGTAAATTTGAAGTACGCATACGCCGAGGCTGCCCCCAGGGCTCGAGCTTAGTTCCCGCCTTCTTCATTTTAAAGATTCATGAACTTTAAACGTGTAGGAATACCAATTTGTTACGTCAATTTTACGCAAGCAACGACGCTACCGAATACATAAATAAACAAAACAATGGCTTACTCAGAGGAAACATTTTAATGAAAACGTCAACTACCTTGATTTGCTACAAACTTCCTCACGCTACAATTTTAGATCGCTTCTGAATCGGAAATGTAAATTGGGTACCTAACCTTATTTAAATAATGCTTTTATTGACGTTACACACGCTTGCTCAACACCTACGTATTATGTCTATTGGAGTCTTTTAATATAATTGGAAAACCTATTTTATTACGATTTTATTATATCTTCACAATACCTTTATCGTTTCCTCTATTATTAAATTTTTTAGTTTGCATATAATTTACATTTGGCAATAACATTATTACTAACAATAAAAGTTTAATGTTTAAAATCAGGTCCGGCTTCAATCAACAATGATCTTCAGATAGATATAAATTTCACTAACTGATTTCTTTTCAAATACAATATATTCATCAGTGAAAGCATTGGCTATACTATAAATTACAACCTTACAAATAGCTTTATTATATTCTATTTGGAGCGTTTAGCTAGCAACAAACAGTCCACATTGTATTCTCTAACGCCAAACGGTGTCGCCATTGTCACCGAGGAATTTGACAAATCGTCAGCACATTAGTAGGCAGCAGCAGCGGGGTCAGTGGTACTTTTCTATAAATCACTTATTCAATCGATATGAAGATCAATTGTCCGCTTTCGACTCTGGTCAGCGACCTGACAGAACTGTTAGGCTCAATTGCCGCACAGATTGCGTCGTGTGTCGGAGAGAATTGGCGAATGGCCTCAGGCGCAGGCGTGGTTGGTGATACTGCTGCACGAATTAATAGAAGTGTCGTATTTATTGTTAAACATTACTAACTTTTGCTCACTTCTTCGTTACGTGAAATTTGGAGTACTATATATGGTGATTATGGAGTATATATATATATATATATATATATGATGAATATATAGCTATAGCTACCTCCACCAGGTCCAGAAGTTGCGTGGATGACGTGTCGAAGAGTGACAGAGATGGTGTTTCTATGACTGTCGTCTGTTCGTTTTATTATCTAAAGCTAAAGAGTTTGTATACAAACTCTTTGTCTAGAGCGCCAGAGCTGAAGTTCCGATTTTAGGGAGTATAGGATTAAACTTTACAAACAAACAAAAGCCTTGATAATATGTATGAGCATACTTGTTAGACTAGAAAGAATTAGAGATGAAAACTATATTCCTCTTTGTCTAATCTATTGAAAATATAGAGATGGATATACTTACATAGATGTATTAGACTCTGGTAAGTAGAGATGATAATTTACTTGCCAAATGTTCAGCTTCTCAAGCACTTGAAAGCGGGTGTGCATATCGCCAGCCTTCTATGAAGACTGAACATTTTGTGAAAAGTGTTGTGTTCTCCCCACAGCTCTCAAGATGCTTGACCACTGGGACCGGATCGACCCTTTTATGAATATGTGGGATGTGTGTGCCCACAGAGGGATAACCAATCACTTTCTTCTAAACCTCTGTCGCTTCGTTTCAATTTCTCTTCTATCTGTAAGAGTTTAACTCAGCAATTAATTATACGCTCAAGCCAGAACCACAGATGTTTGATAGCCTCAGTAAGGATACTAAGTAAAATAGTATATGATAATTCTAACATTAATAGGTCCCGCAATCGAAGGCTTACTTCATCCAACGAGTTAGCCTTGCCATCCAGCGGGGAAATTCCGCAAGTGTGCTAGGTACTTTTACCTTAGATTCATTTGTTAATAGGTTAGGTACATACTTTCGAAGTTTTACTATTGCCAGTTAACTAAGGCGAAATATTCGTATAACTTATTTCGAACAGAGTCAGACCCGACCAGCGGCCTATTTGACAAGGTTCCTAGAGTGCCGACCATACTTGTTCTTATCCCCACAGTATCAGAAAATAATTAAGTTCCAGTCTGTGTAATTAAAATAAAATAGTTTTCCTTTTTTTCAAAAGCTTTTCCGCTTTCATAGACAAGCTCTAAAAGGTCCCTGTAGCGTGCTAAATGCGGATCCCTAAGACGATTGCGCATGAAATTCTTTTATTATTGCCGTGTTGTCGTCAAAATCGCGCATTTGAAATAGGTGTCTAGATTCCATAGACTTAAATGGAGCGAGACTCGTTACTTAGAATTTCGCAATATAGAAACTTGACTAGTTGGTCAGAAGACGGTTTTACTTATAAGGCAAAATTGTACCTCGGCATTCAACAGGTGTAGGTGTTTTATAGCATACTTGTTACTTTAATATCATTTAAAACACTTTTCAGATGTACTAATTTAGATTCATAAAAATAATAGAACATTTATTTAAGTAATTCATATATTTATTACGAAAACCATGAAACGAAGATAAAAATTAAAACAACCATGGGTAAACGAGACATGGTGTTTTATTTTGAATTTTTACAAGCTTTTGGCCACGGCTTTGTATACGGTCAGCTTAAAAAAAAAATTGTTTAGTAAGTCGATACGTAATCTGCCACTGCACTGTGAAAAAGTTCAGGTTCAGAAGAAATTATAATTTTTTTTATATATTATATAAATAGCCCTTTAAAGTAGGACATACAGACAGACGGACAAACGGACGGACGGACGACGGCGCGGCGTAGGCTTAGTAATAGGCGGATACGGTACGGGTACGGTAACCTAAAACAATTATGCGTACAGCATCCTCTTAGTTACAGCAACAAACAGACAGACATTCACTCTCGCCATTGTATAATAGTCCTGAGATAGACGCTTCATTTCACTTGTCAAGTCAGGACTTAATATTCATTCCCAGAACGAATTAAATTGGCGTCGTCATAAACTAGTAATAAATTTAGCGATGTGTATGTACCTATGTCGATTTGTCAGCCGGCAAGTTGTCTGTGATTTACTGGCGCGGGCGGACGCTCTCTACAGTTTGTGGGTAGTCTTTATAGCTGGAATTGTAATAGTTTTATGTTATTTAACCAATGGCTTTTAAATCTAGGACGTGTAAACCCTACTCCTTCCCAAGTAAGTAGGAAAATACGTACATGCATACTTTTGGGAATCATGCGAAATTTATAGGCCTGTTGACTACGTCAATATACTTCCATTAACTGCATACCGTTCGCGTGAGTGAAAGTGAAATTCTTGAAATCGTCGTATGAAGAAACTGCAATATAAAATTCATTTTAGATTATTAATTTTTTTTCAAATTCCTAAATAAATGATACGCATTCGTAGCTTGTGAATTTATCTCATTGAATAAAAACAAAATGTGAAAGTAAAAAATAAACAAATAAAACAAAACAAGTAAGTACCGGACGCACGTAATCCGAACCACCCATCCTTTCGAGACATCGCCTAATTCTAAACAGTTCACACTTCACAACCCGCAACCCACCACACCATAATGAAATTCCAAAATTAATGTAGCGATGATATTTCATCCTCTGCACCGCAACAGAACCAAAAACGACATCTAGTAAGGTGATCTAAGAAATCCCTTTCCAACAACACTAGCTCACTAGTTCGCGGCACAATTCTGTTGAAAAAATTTTCGAGTTGTACTTATCGAGCTATATGTTCTCGCTGTCGAAGGGCTTTTGAGAACCCATCGGTTCTCAAAATCCTTTCTTTGTCGCACCGCTAGGGTGTTGAACTGTCTTCCGGCGAGTATGTTTCCCGTATCTGGGTGTCTTCAAATGTCGTATTAACAGGTTGGACAGCCTTAGCAACAAACAGTCCGTAAATCTACTGGGATAGTATCTAACTGAGCATGGTTTCGCGACATGTGTTTTGGCCTTATCGACTGCACCATTAGTCTCTCGGCACAGTCACCCATGTTGGTTTACATAAAAAAGGCAGAGCAGGGCAGGATATTTCAGCTTAGCTTTCTGTAAGAAAATGTAAATTTATTATATCGTAATTTTAAATACTTGATAAATAGCTAAGAGATATTTTATTTTAACTTGTATTTCAAGCATTTTAAGAGACGTTACTTTTTGATTACTTGATTACAAACAAATGTAAGAACCATCCCGGTTAAACCAGCTTTATAATACAAAAAATCCGCATCCGTTTGGAAGCTATGATGCCACAGACAGACTCACAGACAGACAGACAGACAGACGGAGGCGTCAAACTTATAACAACCTTCCTTTTGCGTTGGGGGTTAAAAAAACAAAGATAATACAATTTAATGCACTTTAGTACTCTTGTCAAGTAAATCCGCTAAATCCCAGTTACGAGATGCATCCTCTTCTGTCAGCTTCGAGAAGTATGGTAGACGTGTCCTGCCAAGGTGTCCTCGACGCAGGCCGCAGTCTAGAAATAGAGACCAGTTGCGGTCTGCCCGCGATGGCCGCAGTCATCCTCGGGACACCGATTAACCACTTTAAACGGGTGTCAGTTTACCTGCCCGCCGACCCGTTGCACACTCGTCCTGTACTCCGGTACAGGCCAAGTATGATGAGCTGTCTATAAACTCAGATGCTGCATTATCGTGATTAAACATTTGTGTTTGATTGTATTTGTATTGTATTGAGGAAAGAATAGATACAGTTGTTTTCTGAGGAGACCTATTGTGAAACAGTGGTCAGCAACAGGTCAGTGATGCCTAATTAACGAAAGGCTCATTTTTATTAATATTTGGATATATGTATGAGAATATTATCATTGAATAAGGTACGTCAGAGCAGAGGTGTGTCAGCACCTTTGCAGTTAAATAGATTCGTTGTCGCTGTCTACCCCATGAGAGACCAGGCGGTACATTATATATACATGTAGGCACATGTCAAAAATTTATAAAAAAATTGTTTAACTTTCTTAACTCTTAAATGTCTATCAAACCACATTTTTAACTGCTCTCTTTTCCATTCAACCACCACCACCACCAGTAAACCATAAAATCTACATCAACACATGCCATAAATGCTTTTTTAGGTACCCATAAACTCTACATACTTATTCTATAAAATAAAACAATACGTCTCTTAAAAACTCTACGATCTACCAAAGCCAAGAACACCTTTATGAATCAAATCGGTAGTATATGAATCGACACCTCTCTATCGATATTGCTCGACTCGTGTGAGCATGTGAGGAGATGGATAACGCAACCATTAACAATGTGATGGATGTGAGTTGGAAGTACTCCCTTTACATAAACTCATACAATAAATATAGACCAGACAACGTATGAACAATATAGACAGAATACCTGTGGACACCTCTCTATAGTGTGTCTTGAAATTGTAGGTTATCAGTGTTTTAGCGTATCTTTAGTTTCTGGCTTGTCAACGATAATATCGTGGTCCAGTTTCATTACATCATGGTCAATAGGTTAAGCGTATTCTCGATTTGTTTGTAAAACTCCTTGTTTCAGCTTTCATCTTCCGCATTCAGGATTTCAGTTGTAGTTGGTTTTTGCGTTACGTACGTATTTTCTGATTTGGGAATAATATAATATGATATAACTAATCTAGTAAAAAGCATGTTATAATGTTATTATATTAGTTCACCTGTAGACAATTGTAGAAAATTACATATACATAACATACCTTGGCCTGCCAAAGACACTAAACTAGTAAGCTAGCTAATCCTTAGTTAGAACACCCTTTATGGCATAGAGCCCGGATCGTTCCACATGCACAATATTGCGGGCAACCACCGCGCATGCGTCGACCGCCGACCACACGCCGGCCGCTCTCGTAATCATACCTTCTCGAAATAGATTGCTGCGTTTTTGTAATTTTCATTCACCAATTAAATCGGTTAAGCAAACATCCAGCCCTTTCGGCTTTCAACGCTCAAATTGGAGCAATATTTTATGGTTAAGAATTTTTCTATCGTCAAAATTGTTTACATCACTGATTAAACTTATTTTCTACTATTTATAAGCAAGCACAACTATGTGGTCTACTATTTGGAACGTAACTACGTAATCATCACGGATGGTAATCGTTCCCGTAGGATAGGATACAAGCATTTATTTGGAAATTATTTTGTAAATTGAAATATACCTACATTGTTCTCCTTTTCGAGAAGTTGATCGTCTATTTACTTACAGTCTCACTTTATTTGCGTGGGTGCGGACACAAATAATAAAATTGCTGTGGAAATATTACAATTACAGCGAGTTATAGCATTATCAATCGCTCTTCCGTAATCGTTCTAGCTTGTCTGATGGGTCCGGGATGTTTTCGGCTTACGTATCACTAATTCACCTTAACTTCAACTTCAAGCCTATTTGCTTTACTGTGCGTAAGATTATGTAATTCTCTTTTTTTTACTCGTACGGAACGGATAGAGTTCAATTTAGAATCCATTGGGATCATAAGCTTGTTCGGAGTTGACTAGGAGCATTTGTACAGTTGCCACTTGAAACGGCACTTTATTGGCTGAGTTATTTGTTTTACGCCTCGAATTGATTGATCATTGGCGTTTTATCGATGTTTTTATTTTGAGATATTCGGGCGCGTTGGCGCCGGAGAACAGTTTGGAATGGTGTTGGTTTGTTTGTTCTTGCGGCGTGCCAACAGCTGGCCCGTGGGCGGAGGTTTTAATTCACAACTCAATTACTTAGGTTTATTTAGATCCAGCCTGCGGAATTCCATACCTATGTCTAACACGTCACTATTCTTTTATATTATTTTTTTTTTCATAGACAATCTTGCATCTTCCTTCTCACATAAGTGTTTTATTGTTTGAGTGTTCTGACACTCAAACAATAAAAGACTTTATAATATTTTTCGTTACCAATAAAACAATATACATTACAGATATTAACAATACGAATGGGATGAGATGAGACAAAACTTTTTAAAGAAATAGAATAAAACTATCCTTCCACTTCTTCGAATAGCACATTACGTTAACAATAAACACAATAAGTACTCTATAAATCAAACAATCAATAAATCTGAGTTATTAAACCAACAAAACACAACCGTTAAAAATACAACACCAAATATTTTCTTTGTTCCAGATAAAATTCCAACTGACAGCCTCAATCGAACACCGGCGCTTCGTCGAAGATGATCCCTGATGGCGTGACGTGAAGCACTGCCGTGGCTGTGACGTCACGCCGACACTCCGTTGTAGCGTCGCGCCATCTTGCGACCTTTCACCGCACCGATTTCGAATTTCGAATGACTTACGACTTGAGTGAGGGGAAGCGAACGCTGTATGTGCCGGAGCTCGGAACCGATGCGTGAAAATATTTTTGACATCACGAGAGTAAATCTTTTAAAGAAAATATTATTTAAATATTTTTTTTTAGATTACTATAGATAAAGGATAAATATATTTAGACTAGGCATTACTGCAATCATGTTGTTCAATTGCTGAAACAATGTTAGAAAAAATAATTAGTTTAAAATTAGAGTAGTGATTTGTTTTCCAAATAGATTTTTGAGATCATGTTGGTGAATTAGAATTTCGTCTTTTACCTTATCTGCCAATGAAAATATTGAATTATCTGGATGTATATAAATATTTCCGTAATTTGTAATTTCTCTTTGTAATCTTTGAATTTGAAATCATTAATGACTCTGTTTTCCACTGTTTTACATGATCAATGGTCATATTATCTTCCCATATCTAAACAGCCAAAAGTACCCATTACCGTTTCGGCCACATCCAGACGTTCGTTCCCCCAGCATCCCTGATGCAGCGGGTCCTGTTATTGATGACGCGTGGTGTCATGATGAATGTATCAACCGATCGAGTGTCTGTCGAGTGCCGGCGTGTATGAGCCGTGGATAGGAAGGCCTGGGAATGATGCTTTGGAAGAGGACCGCCGCGGCTCTGCTGCTGTAAGTATTGAACAATTTGATGATGAATTTTATAGATACACATGAATTTTTAATAAAAGATTATACCCGAGCAACAACAAACGCAAGAGTATTATTTTTAGATCTACACTGTCTGTTGTATAAATACTCGTACATCTATAGAGCGACATATAATAAAACACGACCGTTTTTGGTGAGATTATATAATTGTGCACTGAAAATTGAACTGTGTCGACGCGTGCGCGGCTGGTGCGGCGGCGCTCGACCTGCTTTGTAAGCAAAATGTGCTGTTGCACCGTACAACTGTTACATTAGTTAGTATTAATAGTAGTATTAACTGTTAATAGGTGGTAGTACTGGAGAGGGGCTGATTCTAAATCTGAAACTGAACAACTTTTGAACCACGACCTTTAAAATAAAAAAAAATAATTCATAAGAACGTCGAAAAAATATTAAATTGTAATATTATAACTTTACATTGTAAATTTTTCATTTAAAAAGTTACAGGTCAGGTACTTACACATTAAAGTTTTCGAAACCCAAAAGAAGACTGAAACCGCATGTGTCTAACTAAAACCCCTACAACTTTTTGCCCCTATCATTGAAATGTTAGTTAGGTTACTCCATAAGTATTTCCGTTATCTAATTTAGGTAAATCGTATTTACATGAGAGGTTCGCACAACAAATTTAATTAGATATAGAAATGTAATATCTAAACGAAATGTTTTTTAAGCTCGCTAAAAACCCTCTTGACTTGAAGACTATCGCAAAAGTTGATCAAGATCAATCGAGTGTTTGGGTGAGCGTATACGTCAAAATGACTCGAAGTTCGAGCTCACATTTCGTACGACGGTACCAATAACTGTCAAAATGTGCTAGATCGACGTTCGAGTTCGAGTAGACCACGTGACCGTTTCGTGCACTCACTCACTTGTACATTTGACAGCTACGACGGTACCAATTATGCCTACTCGTTCATTTTGCTCGAACTCGTCGATCGAGTAAAATTACCACGGTTAGGCTGCAGATCGGTCATAAAAGTCCTCAAAAAGGGTCAAGTGCGTAGTACCCGTGACCGACGAGCATGTATGAAGAACATTATTATACAGTGTTTTATTTATTACAAATACTTAAGGTCAAATAGTCAATGAACTTTACTTGCGTACATATAACACCAACTGATTAGTCGAGCTGCTATTTATTACATAAAAACAATTCGCGTCACAAATTGATCAACCAACTCGCTTTTATATCCAACATTGTTATCTCAAGGAATTGAAACTAAATAAAAAATATTAGTAACTATATTGAAGGAATGTACTCCAGCGATCATAAAAGTGACGTTTACGAGTTGAGTGCATTTGAAGTTAATTCACTTAAGCAACGAAAGTAAACACTTGACTTATTGTCTTGGTACATTAGGCCTGCATCCAGCAGCAGTGATGGAACGAGCTTCATTTAATGCTTTTCTTATAGCTGACGAGTCGTAAAATATAATTTATAGTGTTATAATTGTATTTACATATCTACAAGTTGTTGACGCTCTAAAACATTTAGGAGTTCAAGAATGCGCTTCGCGTAAGTACTTGTATGTACCGTTTCGTTTAATTATGATTGTGAATTATTATATTTGGCTTTTAAGCTTTTATTATTATTTATGTAAATTTAAAAAAATATGACCACTTAGAGATTTTTATAGTTTCTTCTCCATTACTTCCTCCATATTTTTGCGTTTCAAAAGCGTTTCTATCGCACTTTCCATGGAACCTTAAAATGTATCCCTCTGCATGCTTTAGTTAGACACTTTAGTAGGGTTAGATTTTTACCTTTATATGTTTATCTTATTCGTGTAGTATATTTGTGTAGTACATTCTTATTTGTGTGTTTATTTCTATAGCATCTACTCCTTTTTTGTATTTATATTTTATTATTTATTTTTATATCTTCATAGTACGTACTCTTATATTTTGTTTTCTGCCACTACACACTCCTTCTTGATGATAGATAACGCAAAGGTTGACCGGAAGAGAATGCCTATGACAAAAAGCGAGACCTTTTGCAACACATTTTGATTTGATTTGAATTTTCTGAGTAAGCTGGTCGAGAATGTTCATTGCGTTTCTTCCAACTGGATAACGCTTTGCATACGTCGAGACGTATTAAATCAGGTAGACGAACTGCTTGCAAACCAGAACTTAGTAGATAATTTAATGAATATACTGTCAGTAGCCACAGCTGATAACTCCGTAAATCTTGTAGGTTTTTCCTACGATTCATTGGCATGCTCTGTTATCAACCTTTTGATAGTAAACTGTTGGAAGGTGGATGGAGGAGGCAGTGATAATAAAGCAGAAGGTGTTTACAAGAGTATGTGGGTGCCGGAGACCGCCCCGAGCAGCCTCGTGGTCCGGTGGTTGACTTGCTGAATGAGTTGCAAACCTGTCTCATAAACCTGGAAGCGTTAGAAACGGGTATTATGCTAACAGAACTGGAAAGATTCATTATTAAATAATCAGCAGTTTGAAATTTCAGTTAAGTAATTTACTATATGGGGATATGCTATCAAATTCAATGATGTGTTAGAGTTTACACATCATTTTTGTAAGGTTGACAACGGAAATAAAAAAACAATTCTGAATATTTTGTGAAGGACGCTGCGTTCAAAATGTCCATACATTTTTGTATGTGTATGGGAGAGATCAACAATCTGTTTTTGGAATACTGAAATAAAACTTATCTAACACCACAGGATAGCACTCGTTACTAACCGTTACGTGCTAATTATGGAAAGACTTAGGTAACATCGCGGATAGACTAAAAATGTTTGACTCTTTAATTTTTCGTATACATAGGACAGGATCTCGCTCGATCTGTCACATTAGCGGGCTGAGCGTGAAATGATTCTTCTGTCGCAGGCACGCTCATAATTTTAAGGTTTAGCTGTTTAGCGGCGGCCGGCGCAAGCAAGCAGCCGATCTTTCTTCAGTGGTCACATGGTTATCGTAAGCTACTTTTTATTATAAGTAATAAGTAATAACCCTAGGTTTATTATAAAAACCAGCATTATTCCAAATTTATATTTTGATTAATATTAGGATTGTTGTAAAAACAAGGTCTCGGCAGGGGCATATAACATGCATACATATTGAGACAATTTTATACAAAACACTGATTTTAATCGTCAAAGCTTAGGGTTTAGTTAATTTAAGCATATGGCACACATCCGATTGGTTCACACATGCCAATAAGCGCATAAAGTAATTTTGTTTGATTTTAGGGTTATTATAAAAGCCCTTAAAGTTTGACGTGTAAATAGTGTTATTGTATAAAATTGTCTCAATTTGAAATAACCTTGATCGACACCAGGTTTTTTTTACAATAAACCAAATATTGACTTATAAGATGATCAACATTGAAATGAATTTGCACTTATCTGCGTTTTTAAAATAAACCTAGGATAATAAAATGAATCTAACAATAACCCTGGGACATATCCAACAAGATTGGCCGGTTGGCAACGACCGTCAACGAACTGGTAATGAAACAGGTGCGTTATGGCGGGGAGTGAAGGTATCGCGATCTACATCTGACCTGACGACACCTCCTCGATCAGTGCGTATGCGCATACGTCTGTTGATAGTCGAGACTGCGACGGATTCGTCGCTGATGCGATTCAGATTATTAGAGCATGCCAATGATAAGAACCACTGGTGATTCTCTATCACCTCTGTCCAATCATGCGAATAATTAGGTATAGCCTATAACGGCAGCTTTTATGCCTTCATGCGGGAAAATTTGTAGGTTTCGAGAGCTAGTAGGCATTCTGGTATAGCGCTATAGAATTGTTATATCTGGAATCGGATTTGCCACTACATTAGAGAATTCAGAAACTTTTCTTTCTCCTCAATCTAAAGGTCTAACCGTAGCAATTTTAGAACGATTTCAAATCATTATAGAACTATTTGAAAGGTCTATTCAATAGGTACTTAAACTATTGCTTGAACTATCGTGTCGTGTTGCTCCAGATATAATTCCTCGGAAACAATCAACCTGGCTCCGAACACAGTCCTGCGTCCCTAACACAGCACCTATGATAATGCAGCGTTAGCAGACGGAACGAATCGGTCTCTAAACAACTAAGCTAACGCGCTGTGTGTACTAACTACGCCCTTAGGGACAATGGACACAGCAACGGCAAGTGTAAAGAAAACACCAAGAAAGTCAGCACGAGAGAATCGACGGTTATTGTGAGAGGAAACAGGCGCTCTGGGCGAGAAGGTCATTAAATGCACTGCGGAAAGCACGAAGTCTTTTAAATTTGCCGTTACGGTGATTTATGAGACGCAAGAGTGCATCCGTTGCATCCGTTATGGATAAGGTATTTAGGTTTACGATTCATGTTGAAGGAATCCATACTGATGCGTAACACTTTAGTGAAAAAAAATATTTAAAATAAGATTTGTTATTTGCAATTTTAAATTTTGTTCAGTATGTAACTCACTTATTCCTTCACATTCATCTTTTCGCTGATCGCAGTGTCAAGCAGCAGAACTGATACCATAAAAAAATATACAAAAACTATTAACACAATCACATGATCTGCAACACCGTAGGGATGTCGGCTCCCTACGCGTGTTCTATCGCTTCTTCCATGGGGAGTGCTCGGAGGAGCTGTTTAAAGCGATCTTGGTGTCCCCTTTCCATCTCCGTAACACAGGCCGGCACTGGGCAGGTATTACATCCCTACACGTTGGACTTACCGCGGATGCGTACCAATCGATTCTGCAGATCATTCCTCTACAGAACCGGTAAACTCTGAAATGCTCTCCCTGCTCATATATTCTCCCGCAAGTACAGTCTCGGATCCTTCAAAAGGGGCGTGAATGGGCACCTATCAGGCCGGCATGGCATTCGCAACCCCCGCATACAACCGAATGTTTATGGGCGTCGTTAGAAACCTTATGGGTGGATCGGCGCCATATGTCGCGCTTTCAATAAAAAAAAAATCTCTTGGCCTAGCGTGTGTTGGTCCCTGTGAACCAGATTACTGGATCCTTAGAAAATGCTACTTGGAAACTTTGTAATTAAATATTTCTTTAAACTTGCCTCACTCTGGTTGCTAGGAATCTATTAGGGCTAGGCCATCGTAGGCGTTAGCAAGTCGACTCTAGTTTCGCAAAATTAAATCTAGTCCCCAAACTAGTCCAGGCCACTTCCCCCGGATTTTGAACCAGTTTTCATGACACAATCAGAACGTGGCGGAAGAACAGAAATTATACGGCAGTTTGTCAGTAGGTATATTTTATTTTACGACTTCAAGTATATCTAGTCGTCCGACCCTACAAGTGTTTTTCTTACTGTCTTACTCTTAGTATTTATTTAGTAAAATGTTTCGATATAGTCTATAATGTAAATTATATTGATTGGATAAACATTCGTGTAAACTATTCAAACGTACACTTGGGAGAGGCCTATGTCCAGGAGTGGCCCGATACGGGCTAATAATGAAGATGATGATGATGATGATGATGATTCAAGTATAAAATTAGAAATTTGTCTACCTGAGATAAAATATAAGAATTGTGAATTAACTGCAGTACCCACGGACCATCAACAATTACGTTTATTTATGCATGCAACTGCAAAATGTCGATGGATTCCACAACAAAATCATCTTTAGTGACGAAGCTCGTTTCCACCTCAACGGCTTCGTTAACAAGCAGAATTCTCGGATCTGGGGAGATGAAAATCCAAATGCCTCTCAAGAACTTCCGTTAGGTCCTAAAAAGTGGATAAAGAGGGATAATCGGACCGTACTTTTTTGAAAATTATGAAGGTGCCATCGTGACCGTCGACGGAAATCGTTACCGGTCATGTTGACAGACTTTTTGCCAATAATTGGACGGAATTGACTTAAATGAAATTTGGCAACAGGATGGCGCCATCGGTCGTTGACGTTGTTGCAAAGCAAGTTTTCAGGTCGTGTCATCTCTCGTTTTGGAGACTAAAACTGGCCGCCAAAAAGGTGCGATTTAACATGTTTGGATTATTTTCTCTGGAGTTTTTTGAAAATTAAGATCTATGCGAACCACCCTGAGCCAACTGAGGAACTCAAAGAAGAAATTGAAAATCCACTCTCAGCGGGTAAATTCGAGCAGGTGAAGCGAGTCCGGAGTCGCTTAGCCCTGCACTTCCAGTCATTAGCCCAGCTTTAGAAGTTACTTTGTAATGATTAATTTGTTATCTTCAACCATAACGTGTAAACGAATCATTAGTTAGGAATCTTATGATCATTATGCTTGAAAGTTGATTAAAGTTCCTTATGTATGAGCAGTGAAGTTCATTTCACGCGGACATAAATAGATACGGTTGTATAAGAAATAAAAAGTAATAACGTGTCAGCTTTGGTTTTAGTCAGACCCTTCTATAATGACAACATTCACAAATAAAAATAAGAAAAGAAACCATTATTCCCTGAACGTCTTCAGGCGACGAGTCGCGGGCAAACAACAGTATTCGTTCTATACCTACTACGAGTATCATCGAAAAGCCAACAGCCTAAAATAATGTTGTCAACCACTACCGAACTCTTTGACAGTACAGCTGATTGAGTCAGTCTCAATGACAATAGAAATTCCAGCCAATAACGTCTACATGGTACGAGAATATCTTCCTATGTTGCTAATTTGGTGTCGTGGAATTTCTTAGCGACACGGTAGAGATGAGTGACGGAGCGAGTGTCGACACTGGTCCAGCACGTTCATTTGCACTGTCGACGAGCCGTGTATTGATGGCCGGAACTTCCGTTGTCACTTTTGATGAAACGTTTTGACTATCAAAACATTTTTTCTTTATAGAAAGCGCGACATGGATGTAAGATGGCCGCCTAGCAGCCTCGGCTGTGTTCTCCTCTAGTCCAGTATAGCCAGCAATCCAGGGAAGTCTCCGGTATGGCACCTACCTTCTCGGAGGTGATATTGGCTGGTCGGAGCATGCGCTTTGGCCTCTCCGACTCAGCCACCCATACCGGATTACATAAAAAATATGTGGCGCCGTGCCACGTATAAGGTATCTAACAACGCCCATCGAGATACGGTCGTACGCGAGGGTTGCCAATCAGGCCGGCCTGGTGCCGATTCACGCCTCTCTAGAAGGACGCGAGACTATACTTGCGGGGAAGTATGCGGGCAGGGAGAGCGTTTCAGGGTTTACCCGTTCTGTGGAGAAAAGATCTGCAGAACCGATTGGTACGCATCCGCGGTAAGTCCAGCGTATAGGGATGCAATCCCTGCCCACTGTACGCTGTGCGGAGGTAGAAAGGGGACGGCGCGGCGGGATCGCGGCAAATAGCTCCTCCGAGTACTCCCCATGGAATAAGCTGAATGAAAGAAAACACAATTTCATTGATAATACATATCAAATATATTGTGTGGTGGTACGGAACCCTCCTCGGTGCGGAGCCCGACCGACTTTCGGTCGATTTTCTCTTCATTCACTTCATTTCACATAAACGCCGAGACGGTAGGTTCATCTCGAACAGAGGAGATGATAAGCGAATTTCGTTAGATTGTCAAAATCATTGTGCAAGGTAGCCGTTGTTTGCTGAACGCCATATCGCGTCCCAGTTTCAGTTAACAATTCCACCTCTTGTGAAAGACGACGTATGTAATGTGCTTTCTGGACTTCTAATCTTATCTTATCTTTATTTATTTCTCCGGCTACCACGAAACAGGTCTCGCGTTTAATCTGTCTTAACACGTAAGGCGAAGGGCCGGTGCTTTAGTACGTAGTAAATCTGCTAAGGTGTCATTAGCGGATATGGCCTCTTATTTATGACAGTATATTTGATAAGCCATTTCATATTAGCAGTAACTAGAGTTTTTTTCCTGATATAGTTGTAAATCTACTCTTGGGGTTGTAACTCAGGTGGTTCAATTAAATAGACAGATGTTTCTGAAGGAATCATTCAATTTATATTTTATGAAGTTGAGAATAACTACGATCAAATTAGTTCGTTATTTAGAACACAGATACGCGATTATTATTTAGAAAATATAATAGCAATATCTAATGACGTAAAGGTATAATATACATACCATACATATATACATTATATATATACATAAAACAAATATAATATTATTTTATGTGGTCTTTATAAATATGAAATTAATAATAAATCAACAAGCACTGTATTTGTTGCGGGTTCACCAATTATTATCAATTTGCTTCTTACAGTTTAATAACATTTATTACATATTATGCTATCAAGTATTAATTAACTTAAAAAAAATTGTTTCTTCTAGATAGTAGCACTTTTGAAGACAAACCATTGGACATTAAAATATGTTACAATTTACTGATAAAATTATACACATTCAAAACTTCTCTATCTCTTCTTCACTAGGTATTAATAATTTACAGAGTGTATATTTTTCGTCTGCCACTCTTTATCATTGGAGTAGCTACCTCCCATCTTAGCCAATTATTCTCACAATTTCACACAAACGAAGCCGTAGGTAAAAGGTAGTCAAAGTAAACGAAATATGATATCAGTCATATTCATAAATAATACGTTGGTACTTATATAAATATAAGACATACTTATACTCGTTTATAATAACATTCCAAGCCATGTCAAACGGGAGCATACGAAATTCCAATTTTAAAATTCAAACGGAGTATCATCAAACGGAGTATCATTAAACGGCGATATCAAACACAAGAGCGATATCGTGCGATGCTCGCTAAGTGGGTCGGTTAGAATCGAATTTACAAAGATGTCACGCATAAACGTATCAATGTTAGTCGCCATCTGTTCCAATAAATATCTGTTACAATAGAAATTAAAACGACGGAAGGGACATCAAGTCGAAAGAATCTATATATTTCCAGTTTTAATTTTTCATCAATTTAAAATAAAGTTTTATGCACAAAACACGACATTACAAAATATGACATTATAACATCTTTCTCGTTATACTTGTCGAAAACCTTTATCGACGCGTTGAGACAATTAATTTGTATGTGTTGGATTATGTATTACAACCTCACACACACCCTGACACATACTATCAAACCACATAATTCCCCTTCCCTCTTCCTCACTTCCCCCACCCCACCCTCACCACTTTTATACTAACCTAATACTCTGTAAATTATTCTACGCTATAATTTTAGATTCTTTAGTGGAAATATGTTTATAGGCGTAATATTTGACTTGAATTTTTTTGAATGTTGTTTTGGCTACGCTGTCTAATAAAATGATGTGAATTAAGTCAGTTGTATGACAATGACATTTCCATAATGAAATAGTTTTCCTGTGACCGTCGCACAGACAGACACCTATATATTTGTCGGACAGTTAATATTGGGGGATTGGGGGCAATGTCGCAAGCCTGATGTTGACTGAATTTTACATACATATTATGTTTGTCACACGTGAGAAATCTGAAATGGGTAAAATTTAATCTGGCTACGATTACTATTCTATTTAATGTTACTGACGGTTTATTATGTACCTATACTTACTGATATTTTTAACAGAGCATAAAAAGATTTTACAATATTAAATTTAAGAAAAGAAAGCAAATTTAATCAAAGTTCTAAGAAAATAAAACATTAAATCTAGTTTCTAGCTTTGATAATTAATTTAATTTACTCCCTACTACTTACCCCTTACTAGTGATTAGCCCATTACCTACAGCTTGCTTATGTGGGCGTAGGGTTCCCTTTGGTTGGGCCGGCTACACTACATGCATAAACTGGTCAGAGAAAGCATAATAAATAACATTTAGTAATAATTTTTATTTTCTATTTGTTATATTTGTAACATCATCGTACATACATACTGGTACTTAAATACTTATTAACACTCTGCCGAGATGAATAGTGCGTTTACAGACGGAACAGAAGGAATATCGCAAATGTTTTCTAAATTGTAGCAAATTTTCTAGTTGTTACTCTTTGGCATTACAGCAAAGGCAGACTTAGATAGAACGTGAATGCGCCGAAACCCAATACGGGATTGGTTTAGTATCCACTCATCGATAAGGGGGAAGGGGGAACTTTACTGGTTTTTGATTGTTTAAAATAAAAATTAATCATGACCTATTAGAGACAATGTACATTTTGCACTATTTTAGATATTCTTACGAAAATTGTTCACTTCCAAAATGGCTGTCACTAGCAGCAATAAAATTTAAATTATTGAACTCAAAACAATTTTTTATCTGAAAATACTAATTTCCTCGCCAAACTTTTACTTTTATCATTAACTAAAGCATTAACCTACGATACAAACATATTCGTTTTGTTCAAATCGTCAGTGGAGACTGGAGATATTAAATCCCTCCCAACAATACAATGAGCTGGTTCAGTTAGTACCCATCACGCTAATGCTATGGGCGAGGGTTTTATAAATCTAGACGCCTTGAAGAAGATTATTGATTTGATAAAAGATTTTCAAAGAACTGGGCGAAAAGGTGAATTAAGGAAGTGCGAAGACGAAATTACAAGTATGCTGCCATCATAAGAAAGAAGTCGACAACTCGACATATTGGCGAAAGTTAGTTGCCTATTTGAAAGAAAAGTGAATTTTTGAGAAAAACAAATATAAAGTATTATCCGAGATATCATATTTCAATTTACGACAACTTAGAAGAAAACGCTCAAATGTTTACTCGTCATACGCAAGAAAGCTATTTTCTAACAAATACATACATTAATCCTCTAATCGTAGGCATTTATTTAGCTTTCAAAGCTTTTTAAGTTTGAAACGAGGTTGCTTGCAAAAGGTTCCCTATTGACCCAAAACTACGCACACGCTTGACACAGGGTTCATAATGACCCGAGCGCAAAAAGCAGCTGCATGGTCGCACTAAGTAATGTTTACCTTGTATCCCACTTAGAAGTGTGTATTTGAAAGAGACAAATATAGTAAAATAAATGAAAATAAAATGTTCGAAAATTAAAATAAATAATTCGTGTTTTTAGTTAAGTTCAGTGTAGACGGCATGACCAAAGAGAAGCACTGGAATGGCATCTATTTCACCAATGTGTTATGGGCTGACATCACGGGTGTTGTAAGTGATATAGGCAATAGTGTCAGTTAAAAAAAAATACGAGTCTGTATGCGAACGGGTACCTAGTAAGTTTCCTAACTCACGCATGTTTATCCGCACTCGTGTTGAAAATTGTGTGCATTTTTAGTTTATGTTGGGTAAGAAATAAGTACATAAATACATACAATGTATGAAAACGGAAGTTCCCCCTATTGAAGTCTTTGGAACGAGTGTTTAAGAAATTGAATCGAAAGCGTTATCGAGGTGCTGAACATAAAATGGTATAGTAAAACGTTAATGGGAATGAATGCAATGGCATTTCCTTATGCATTTGAAATACTTACCTACATGAGTTCTTGTATGCAATGAACCCGCCAAGTTCGAGCGCCGCGCCCCGCGCTAATTTTAGCCTAGCGCTACACAGGGCGTAATTTTGTTCTTCGATCTGACGATGTGGCGCGCACAGCGCAGTACTTATTCATTTGTATGTAGCCCAACCAATGCATCCGCATAAAGCTACGCTATTTAGGTACGCGATGCAAAATACCCTCAGTGTAGTGCTAGGCTTACTAAAAGGAAGAAAGTGGACGTAATTTTGACCTGACCATTGCATGGAGTCAGAGAGATTAGCAATGGTAATTATTATTTCTGTGAAGCGGGTTTACTAGTTAAAGTAAATCCACAAACCTCACGTTTCATTTCATTTCACCTGAGCTTGTACTTCAACCAAACTCTTTTTTTTTTATTTTGGAAAGTTGACTGGTCTTGTTAGCAATAATACGAATTATTAAATTAAGCATCTTCATTCGGTCGGACAGTATGTAGTAATTCGACACCCACTACAAGATACAAACAACACGTGCGCCTCTTTAGTCTAGAGCCGGTTTGGGTCTTTGCTGTGCGAATACACGTTGATTCGCTCTCGTCTTGTGCACTCAAGCGATTGGTGTTTTGGCAGAAAGCACGTAGACATTTCCTTATCAGTGTAGGTAAACTGTGGTACATACCGTGGAACTGGCAACTCTCTAAACGCGAAAATGGTCACACGGTAAAGTTCAAATTTAGAATAGCTATCTGAAGCATCCTTAGTTAGCATGTGTCCTTAGTTTCGGCGTTCCGAAATACTTTTATGTTTATATGTTAGTACTAAAGCACGTACTCGCTTTATATATATTTTTATTAGAAAAATGCAAAGCGAAAATCATTGGAAAAAATCCATCCCGGCCGAAATACTTTCACAACTTCCATAGAATTTTTTTATTATGAATTTTTTACGATGACGATAATTTTTTTTTCTTCCTCTTAAAAACATTCATATCAGTCAATATACCTTTATCAGTCACAAACATTTGTATGTACATACTTAGATTATTTTGGAAGTTTTAAACTATTTCAGTGAATGTTATGTAACAACTGAAGCGAAAATAGTTTTCAGAGGAAAATTAACAACTATGCAATTGCATTTCGTAAACTGTGAGCGTAGGTAAGAAAACTTCCTTCGTGCTTTGTTATAATTATGGAAGGCGACTGGAACAATAACACGCTGCGGAAACTCTGTTGGGTTCTGAACAAATTTAGACACTGAAGGCATCACCAATATGCTTCAGGGCGGTCGGCAAATTGTTTCAAATAACGAAATGTTCTTCATGTGTTGGAGAACATTGTCTTTCGGCAAGATTATTTCGATCTATCACAGTCACGAGTCAGTAAGCCTGGATACGAAATACGGCATCGTTTGTATGAGAACCGAGGTAGCCGCCAAAGGGGTGTGAAGTCTGAGGCGGGAGCGGCGCATGGAACGCCGTGATTGGCCGAGCGAGTAGGTAGCCAAGTGACGCCAGTCTTCCATACGTTTGAACGGGATTCATACAATAAGTCGCTCATTGTGTCGATTCGCGATGAAAAGATGAAACGGATTTAACAATATTTAACCCTTCTTTACACCAAGGGAATAATATAACTTTCTCTTAAATGAACAAAGGCAACGCCCCTTTCACAATTTTGCGAATTTGCAGATTTTCGCATAAACACGATAATAGTTCTAAGTTCTGAGATACCTCGGATACTTTATTATAAATCTACATCAAATTTCCAAAACAATGATATGTAAGACCTCGTACATTGGTATTATGTTATTGGAGTATTTGTTATTGGAATTTTCCAAAATTAAAAAAATAATGTTAGAAAGTCGAAAAGTTTTGTAACCAAAAAAAAAAATTATTATATTATTAACAACTATTTGCTAATTACTTAGCCAACGATATGACAAATTATATTGCAATATGACTTCGCGAAAAATTCGCGAAAATCTACCCTACCATAAAACATTTATGAGTACCCACCTCGATATTTATTTTTTTTACGGTAAAATGAGGTTTTCCAGGCTTTGCCTTTTTTAACAAACTAACCAGCCATACCCACCTGGATATTTAATTTTTTTAGGGTAAAATGAGGTTTTCCAGGCTTTGCCTTTTTTAACAAACTAACCAGCAATGCAGCTAGAGCCTTATAAAATGTACCATGCGTCTCTCTGTCAGTTTCACGGTGTGAATTCGTTATATAAGGGTTAATAAAATAACAAATGAAAGGCTGTGTAGTCTGTAATAGAAACATATATTTGAAACAGAACAATAATTTACTTAATTATTTATTTATAGATCGGTATCTATATTAAAATTTTCATTTGGTAACTTTTGAACAATTGAATTAAATTTAAAAGCACAATTTACGACATTTACATTGTTACTGTTTACATTGTTGACATTTACATTGTTATTGTTGAACTGAAGAACTAAAGAACTAACATGTGTCTCGAGAGATGGTCGCGCAACAGATGGATAGATCTCACCGAGACCTAAAGTTTGAGTACCAACACGATGGGTCTAGCACCAGTGGTTCTCGAGTTATGACCAAAACAAAAGTTCATGTGACAGATGGATAGATCTCACCGAGACCTGAAGTTTGAGTACCAACACGATGGGTCTAGCACCAGTGGTTCTCGAGTTATGACCAAAACAAAAGTTCATGTGACAGATGGATAGATCTCACCGAGACCTAAAGTTTGAGTACCAACACGATGGATCTAGCACCAGTGGTTCTCGAGTTATGACCAAAACAAAAGTTCATGTGACAGATGGATAGATCTCACCGAGACCTGAAGTTTGAGTACCAACACGATGGGTCTAGCACCAGTGGTTCTCGAGTTATGACCAAAACAATAGTTAATGTGACAGATGGATAGATCTCATCGAGACGTTCAGATTGAGTACCAACACGATGGGTCTAAGTCCAGTGGTTCTGTAGATATGACCAAAACTAATGATCACGTGACAGATGATAATTCCGACCCCTCACTCGCATGATCGCATCGCATTTCGCATTTAGATGCTAGCTAGCTAGCTAGCAGCGGAGCGCAGGCGCTATATAGCATTTAGCATTTAGCAGTACCACAGATAAATAGCACATACTTCATTGCTTTGTGCGTTCCAAAACAAACGAACCAACAAAGTTTTACGAACGAAACAGCAATGCTAAATAAAATTAAATGTGATTATTGCTTAGCATTTAGCATTAATTTTTATTCATCAGGGCGCTTAGCAGTGCTAAATGCTAAAGGGGTATTCATTATGAATTAATTTTGTTAATGGTAAGCATAACAAGACTAATTCCCGGTAGACGCATGACCTAAAGAAATTAATTCCTTTAGAGTCGCTCAAAAGTAAAAACCGGTAGGTACTGGTTGAATGAAAAAAGCGCGATAAACGAATATTGAACGAGGAAACCTGCTGAGGTTGACTAGAAGAAATGTCCTTTGGCAATAAGGCAGAATGCATGAAATATCTGTATACATTTAACATACATATTTATCAATAAACAAAAAAAATTACAAGAGCTAACTGCATCCAACACGATAGTCGACCTATGGTGGGTAAGCAGAAAAGAGCTCTCCATACATATTTACGCCGATGTTTGTTACTGAAATTCAAGCGAAAAATGCTATCAAATTGAATGAAAGTACTTACTCGTGAAAGGTGACTCCATCTGTGTTCAAGTTTGAATTTTTCGACGACGACGTGCACCAAAGCACTGCACAATGAGGCATTTTGTGACAGACGCGCACGTTCGCTCCGCCTGAGCGGCGGACGGAGACTAAGATCGGTCGTCGGCGCTAGACTGACGCGCTGGCGCGTGTGCGCCGACGCGCGGCTACCCCTGTCCTCCTATGTATAGCGCATCCAGGCTTACTGACTCGTGATCACAGTATAGCACCGAACTGACAGGTAGTAAATGCCGTTCATATGGCCTGCTCTTCAATCGATAAAATCTTGTGAAAAATTACATTTATTTCTTATTTATTTGCACCTATTTCTTGAATGGGTGATGGTTAAATAGTGTTTCAAGTGTAGCGGCATGTAGCGGCGTCAAAATCCACGTTCGAATTTTGAATGCAGGAAGAATGTGAGCACGTGACAACAGCAGTGTTTTGTTTTTGACCGATGTTCAACGGCCTCTTTTCAAAATCTGTGGATATAAAAATGTTACCCGATTTATTGCAACTTGCTATAACGATTGATTTGCTTTTAAATTTTATACCAAAAAACTGTATAAACTATGCCATTGTATTTGTGTGTCCTAAGTGACGTTACATTATAACGCCCCCTCGTCTCGTCAAGTTGTTTAATTATTTTAAAATCTAAAGCGACATGTGTTAATTGAGTGGGGAAACTGAGCGATATGTGGGAAGTCGGCTCATGAGACATGGGCCAATCCCATACTTTGTTTTAAAGATCGAATTGCCTTAAGGCCGACGGATACAACATCATAGTTCTAAATTTTAATACATTTTGTACTTAGGTAGTGTAATGAAGTTAACCATTATGTGCATACATGAACTAAATAATATCCGTAATTTATTAAATCGAATTATCATAAATTATTTTTTTTCAGCAATCTCAGGTCGATATTTAAAAATATATGCTCATTGTGAAAAGTTTACAAAATTGTTTTTTTTCTACGTACTACAAAATACCTATTAGATGCCAGATAAATTAATTCCTTTTAATATTTCATGAAAATGTTTAGAATATGATTATGTTTCCATGAATCTTAATTTTAGATTAAAATATATAATTTAAGATTTAATTTAACTAGAATTAAAATCAATAAATATACATAATAAATAATAATTAGTTTGGTAATCCATTCTAACCTAACAGTTAGGTAGGTACATTGAATAAATCATGGATTAGGCATGCATGTTGCCGCCTTCTGAGAACAGCTCAATTCTCTCCATATCTACCCTGAGTGAGCTCTTAATTCACACACACCACTTAATTTTTTTAATCCAATACAAAAAGCATTACATAAATGGCCCAGCTCTAGGCAAGACATTTTAATTTTGATCTTTCTCAAAGATGCAGCGGCACATTAAAAGGGTCTGTTTAATAATTGGTTCACGAGAACCCAAATATGTTCGATAAATATGCCTCGATAGCTCAGTGGTGCAGACAGTCAACTGTCGCTATTGAATGTTAAGCAACGCTGGGTGCGGTCAGTACTTGGATGGGTGACCGCTGACCGTTGGAGGCTGACCTGGTTCGGATTCCTCGTAAACTGTAGGTCCCTTCCCTCCTAATCTTACTTGGTGGTAGGGTTTAACCCGCCCGGGTTGGTACCACCGCACTGAATGAAACGTCGGTCAAAACGGCTATGTAAAATAGTTTGTGTTTTCCGACCAGTTCAGTGTAGCCGGCACGATCAAAGGGGGAAGCACTGACATGGCACCTAGTTCACCCGGTGTTATGGGCTGGCATCACGGACGTTGTAGGTGATGTAGCCAACCGTGTCAGTTTCCATAAAAAAAAAATGTTCCAATAAGACGAAAAAAAGAAAATTCTCATACATAAGTCTCTCCCTCAGCGGAAAAGGTGGATTCATCATCAGTGATAAGAATAGAAGAACCGATGCTTGTACTCGTAAATTGCATCACTACAAATATTTTTACAGATGCAATGCGTTAGCGTTATTTATTTCTAGAATAACCCAACCCTAAATTGCCCACGGGGAGAAAAGGTGGCGAAGACTTTGCTGAACGAGGTACATCTGTTTGTCGACGGCATAATTTGTGCTTGCCTTCTGGCCAGAGCACAAATTATATAAAAGCAAGCTATTTGTCACTCGTTTGTCGCGGATATGGTCTAACAAGCAACCGACTATCAATTTATAACACAATTTAGGCACAATCCAGTTCGATCGGTGGGACGTTAGCATTTCCTGATTTGTGAAAGAGTCCATTTGAGCCATTAGTAGGATGAAGCTCGCCGCCATTACCGAGCTGTACAATTGATTTGGTCGCGTTCACTAATTGTGTAATCGCCTATTGATACAGAATTGTGCCAGGCCGGTGATGTCAGTTCTATTGAGATAAATTCATTGATTTACAACTATCTATGTACGTACATTTTAGCGTGGGCATTGAGCGGTATCGATTGACCTTGCCCGGGAAATTAAATTAAAAAAATAGCAATAACAAAAGGTAACGCATTCTGAAGAGACATTAATATTTTATGTATGAGAAATATCTAAACAGTGTACAAAAAGCAAGGTAAATAAAAGGTACCTACTTTAAACATTCATTCAAAAGCGGGAGTTCCACTTCATTCTATAAGATTTGCCAACAGGTCGTATTTTGTTATATTAGTCTACACAAATTGTAAAATTCTGTGAAAAATGCTTGAAATTTAATATTTAGTAAGTATGTATTAAAAAAAATCCAATTGCTATATACTCGCTTGCACTGGTACTCTTTTTGTATTTGTTTCGTTCTCAGTGTTAATTATTGTAAGTTACTTAGTGTAGGGAATCTTTATTAGTATATAAACGCATGTACGCATTTATTATGTAAGTTTGTAACAGTGTGTTTCCCAAATAAAATTAAATAAATAAAACAAGACAAAAAGTTATGGGAAAACCTAGGTAATAGCAGATAAGTAGGAACGATTCCAAAAATCAGAACCAACTTTGCGTGTTGTACCTGTGAAGCTAATAAATATGCTAGAAAGTTAAATAAAAACCTTCTTACTTTTCTTTACATGTTTTCAAAACAGTATCTCTCTGACTAGAGTCCAGGTGTTTACACAAGGGTCAATTCTTTGACCTCTTCATTATAAATTTTCTTTCATTCTCCGAGAAATACTCATAGATTAAACAGACAATTACATACTGTGAGAGAAAAATTCGATCAGCCAAGGCGTTGTGTGTTTCGCTGGTAAAACACGTGTAAGTACACCTAGTATCAACAGCAAGCTGAACATTGACACGTATAGGCACTCTCATACAAAGAATTCATGAGAATAGAAATGCTATTGTTATACATTGCGTATTTTTTACGTCACCAACATACTCTTCATATGGAGACCTCATACAGACATTAGGGACGTACTGACGAATTTAATATCGAAAAATTTTGTTTCATCGACTAAACTTTTTTTCCGCAAGATGTCATTTTCATTTATTCTTCACTTCAGGGGTTTTTATGCTTCAGATTAATACTTTTTATTGGTATATAAACTAAAAAAAAAATACATTCTATTCGTGTAAAACAGGTGTATTCTTCATATACGCCCAAGGATGCGATAATTTAAAAAAAATAATTTCAGGCGTATGAACACACTTCTCAAAAATTTCCATTCGTCCGTCGAAATCAAGAAGCGCGACATATTTAACAGGGAGGTCTCCATGGGAGGACTCTTTCAAGTTTATCTGCAACCGACCGTGTTTTATTTTTCATGCTTCTTATTTTCGTCAATTTAACCGACCACTTGATAAAATCTAGTTTTATTTGCAAAGTGTTTATTGCAGATAAAACGAGAAAGATTGAAATTATTACGATTTCATTATATCAGTTGTCTATTGATCGTCAAGCTAGGCAAGATGGTCACTAAGGCATTGCCAAGATGACGTCCATTCCTCAGTGGTCCATTCTCTCAAACTGAATCAGAGATCCTTGTCAACCTTACGGAACAGATAAATAGTACAGTGCAATTAGGAAAGTTTTATATGGGGACCCAAACATTTCAAGGACATGTTTTATTTTGTTTCTCATTCAAAAGGGTCTTTGACTGACGGAGACATTACCACTTAATTTGCGCATTTCTGAAATTCCCCTTCCGCCACCATCTTGGATTCTGGTTTTTTAAACCGCTCACATGTCGCGTTCTAATTATCCCATAAGTAGCGTCAACGTCATCGTCGATTGTCGGGGTCAATTCTCTCGCTTTATTTTCGTCTATTTCGTCGCTCTGGGTAAACGTACCATTGTCGTCATAATCTTTTTATCGTCCTCAATCGAGTTTTTGAAAAAAAAAACCAAGATAGTGGCGGAAGGGGCTATTAGGACCATGCGCAAATTCAGGGTTAAGGTCTCCGTCGAAGTTTCCGTCGAAGTCTCTTTCGAATGAGCAGTCTACTTGAAATGTTTGTATCTTACGTATAAAATCTTCCTAAATGCATGCGGACTAAGCAAATTCGAGCGTGGATTGGAGGGAGAAAAATTTACCAATCGAGTATATTGGAGAATTTAACTTAATATAGACTCAATGAAAGGTTAAAGCCTGACGAGTCCAACAACTTGATTTTGAATGGTTTGATTGCTGAATAATTAGAACGAGAGATAAGAGCGGTTGAAAAAAAAAACACAGAATCCAAGATGGCGGCGGAAAATTCAGTCTCCGTCGAAGACCCTTTCGAATGAGCCAAAAAATAAAAAAAATACTTGAAATGTTAGGGTCAGTTTTAACACACAAATTATGGGGAAGTTAGTCGGAGGATTCTAAAATTGGTCATTAATCGAAAAAATATATAAAGTAGTCCATTTAGTTCACATAGCATGCAAAATATTTTATAGTGTGTATTATCTATAACATATTAAAAAAAAAAAAAGTATTTTTGTGGCCTTCGACACACGGAGCGAACGCGTCATTGCTGTGTGCGTTCTCCATGCGTGCAATAATGAAATGGCCACGGAACCCTCTGCGTGTGAGTAACATTCCCAGTTCTCACTTAACAGACCCTTAAATCATATAATTTAACAGAATAAAAAAAATAAAAAAACTTCCATTAATGGCGCCCACAAAACTACACTTATACCTATACCATGCATGCATACCCTATCTATTGATTAGGTGCCATAATGCTTAGAGCACCACAATAACGTACCGCAAACGGAGCCGAGACCGAGTGTACCGTTAGGTGAATCGGTGATAAAATTATTAATTATAATGATTAGGAGGCTAAATTGTTGAGTGTTGATTAATGGTAGGACGATAACACAGGCCGGGAGTAGCTCGGCTGCGGGCTAGACTAGACGCACAAAGGCAACAGCTATGCGAGAGATACCAATTTCGAAGATTACTCACGAGTAACGAACGTTGCTCAACCAACACTGAAAAATATGTTATAATGAAATTTTAAAAAAATAATGAGAGGTATACACCGGCAAGATTGAAAAGAAAGTTATAACATAGCACCTAGTTTTTACAGGAATAACATGTGATGAACTGCCATCACAGGTGCAGTATGTGAGGTAAAAACCAAGCCAAGTTATATTAAAAAAAAAACGGCCAAGTGGGAGTCGGCCTCGCGCACCGAGTTTTCCGCACCACAAAACAAAACATTGAAAAAAAACACGTTTCTTTCTTGTATGGGAACACCCCTTCATTTTTTATTTTTTTATTTTTATATTATTTGTTGTTATATCCGCCATAATAACACATATTCTGTGAAAATTTCAACGGGCTACCTATTAGGTACGGTTCAAGAGATACAGCCCTCGGACAGACGGACGGACGGACGGACAGACAGACAGACAGATGGCGTAGGCTTAGTAATAGGCTTCCGTACGGGATACGGAAACCTAAAAATGAGAAATAATAAAAATAGCTCTCAAATTTTTCAGCCTTAACTAGAACTTTTAGTCAAATTTATTGTTTTTATTTAGCTATCGACAAATAAAAATTTGTCAACAAAATGGATAAACGGATATTATAGACCACATATTTGAAAAAAAAAATGTTTATACTATATTACTAACATGGATATTTTTATGAACTTGCACACAGTTATAGTTTTTAGACTTGACTGCGCAGTTGATAATAAAATAAAAACTTACAACGGTCTTCAAATAACTTCAAGGTCAAAATGGAGATCATTTCTACCAGACTGGTTCCAGCATGCATGACCCCGTCCAATTAGGTATTGTGATGGTTCAGTAATTATTTTTTTAATAATTTCTGACTTCACGGTCATCGTGTGCATATCAGGTACTTAGAAGGGTAGAGCCAGGGGGTGGGAAGCTGTCGAGGCGGGGGGCGTTGTCAACGGAGGCGTGGGGACGCGGCTCGGCAGTTAGTCAGGCTAGGCGAGAGATGAGGTAGGGAGCGCGCGCGCCCCCGCGATCGTTTGTTAATTTATAACGAGTAATTTTTAAGCCAAGACAATTGCTTTATCGGTGGAATAAGGCGAGACAGATAGACCGGTGACTAGAACAGTGAAAGTGCAGTGTTTGTGATAATCAGGCGCGCCTGTTGAACTAAACTATAACTGCGTATACAGTGAGCGAAGCAGCCGAACGGACAATAGAAGAATGTGGCGCGAAAGGCGCTAGGCAGGGCCGGACAAGACGGATGAGTACCGCATGGACAATTACCGAATAAATTTCTAATTTATAACACTTTTATCTATTATAACTTGATTCTCTCCATTATAGGTGGTTTATATGTAATCGTATTTGTTCGGAATTAGTTGTAAGGGTAATTAAATGTTTGTAGGAGTGGAAGGTTCCCTCGGCTTTAAACGACTAGGTATATTTGGAAGTTTCCCACAGGCCGTGTTTCTACGTGGATACGTACATAGTGTGTAAGGAGGAGCCTGCGTGCTTATTATTACGAACGAGACACAAGCAACAGCACCGGAAGGAATCAGTTGGTGACCAACAGATTCTCTCTCACGGAGGCGACGGAATACGATAATTTATATACACAGGAGCGGCTTGGAGACCTACAGTTTAGCCGTTTCGGATGCTGCGCGACACGTAATTCTGTATATGACAATGACGTTTGGACTTGTAGTTTCGAAACTGGGTTGTGGGTAAATATTAGCCTTAGGTTGGCGATTCCGAGGGTTTTATGTCTGCCGAGACGCTGCTTCGGCCTGTCATTCCATCTCAGAACTGATGATAGACTGAAGCCCGGATTGGGAGTAATTATCATTCTCGATTCAAGAACTTTAGACTAGCGTAGGTGAGTTAGTGTCAATGTAGCCAGAACAGGACTATATTACATGCGAACGATCTGGTGTTGTCGTTTGGAGTGTCCATCTAAGCACTGCGCTTTGGGCGGGAATGCTGGACGTCGCAAGTTTTATTACTTTGTTCAATGTTGCAATGACAGGGTGGGTGTATCTAGGTCACGGGGTGGGGAGACGCGACGGACATGAAGACGCTAGGATGTACCCGTTAGCTATCACTTTAGCTTCACGTGAAGACTGTTAGGTAGGCGCCTCTCCTTATGTGACAATAACTTGTCGCCGAATTATAGAAAGTCATCACTAATGTAATAAATATCCTCAAATACAATTAATCATATCTCTATAAAATAAAAGAATATCCATCGGTGACAGATTATTCATGTCGCATAATAACCTGCAGTGCCTCTACGTTGGCGAGGGGCATCCCTTTCATGACGTAGGTATGCCGATGTCATTTAATGTCACGGAGTCATGGAACCAAACTGTCGTAGGGACTCTTCTCTTAATGTCTTCACACCACTATAACGATCACAGCCAAAATTAACATTTTCTCATTTTATCTTAATCGAAAGGGCGTCTTCCCTTTCCCGCGTTGAAAAACGAGGGTCTGGGGGTGTTACTATCGCAGTATCTAAGAAGAAGATAATAGTGTTAATTTTCTAAACTGCAGTATTATTCTACAAGAGCAACAATGTATGTGTAAACGTATTTTGTAATTTATTTGACATTCTAAGAAAGCTCCGAAACGACGACTACGAATTAATGTAATCTAATGAAAAATGTTTACCTACATAGAGTAGGTACCGAACGCGGTATTAGAGCGGTAATACCTAATTGATACGGTTTATAAAAATACCATAGTTTTTAGGTATTTTTTTTTATTTATTTTATTTTAGTTTTTGCAATTAGTTTAGTTTTCATTAACTGCTGTTGTATATTTTAACAGTATATTCTATTTGATTAAAATGAATATTTGAAACAAGGAAAAGTGAAATGAAATTCAAATATACGTTATTGTTCACCAGTATGTATATAAAAGGGTCACCAAAAGCGAATTTAATGCCTTGCGGCATTCTTTACAAAGTAACCTGTGAGATGTGGAATGTATGTATACGCGTAGGGGATAATAATGCAGTACTAAAGAAAGGATAAAATATAGATACACTAGCTAAGTAAGTACGTAATTAAGGCTAAGCGGAAAGCGGAGCTGCCTTCACGTAAACGACATTCTTTCTCGATGAAAGTAACTAACTAACTAAGGCCGAGCTGCATTCAGAAAAACGATAAACTTTCTCAAAGAAAGTAAGTAGCTAAGGGCGAGGCCGAAGGGAAGAAGATAAACATGATTGAATAAAGTAAGTAACTAAGGGCGTGGCCGAAGGCCGAGCTGTATTCTTGAAGACGATAAACCTTCTCGAAGGCAGTAAGTAACTAAGAACGAGGCCGTAGGCCAGACCAGGGCAGCGGACCAGTTTTGGGCCTACTGCTTTAAATTGTTTGCATCGGATCCCCACGGGATAATAAATATTTCGAGGCTGACAAATTTATTATCCCCACGGGATAATAAATTTGTCAGCCTCGATAGCTCAGTGGTGCAGACAGTCGACAGTTGCTATTGATTGTTAAGCAACGCCGGGCGCGGTCAGTACTTGGATAGGTGACGGCTCGACCGTTGGAGGCTGACCGTGGTTCGGAGTCCACGTAAAACTGTAGGTCCCTTCCCTTCCTACATTACTCGGTGGTACGGTTTAACCCGCCCGGGTTGATACCACCGCGCTGAATGAAACGTCGGTCGAAACGGCTATGTCAATAGTTTGTGTTTTCCGTCCAGTTCAGTGTAGCCGTCACGATAGAAGGGAAGCACTGACATGGCACCTAGTTCACCCGATGTTATGGTCTGACATCACGGATGTTGTAGGTGATGTAGCCAACCGTGTCAGTTTCCATAAAAAAAAATTGCAGAACATTAAGAATTAAATGTTTTCTCTTGTTAGATTTTCAAAAAGATAAATTCCAAGACAGACCTATGTGAAACATATCAGTCAGAAAAATTTATGTCAAAATATACGACCGCAGGACACCCGGTGTTTCCACAAAAACGCAACAAAATAGACACTATAAATACCAAACACAATGCCGAAATACTCAGCCGACAGTCCATACCAAGTTACGACCTGTACTTTGTCGGTGCTTAAATAAATCAAACATTCTAATTGGGATTACTCTCTTTGCTGGGGCCGTACGAAATACCATGGAGCTACAAATGTTTACTCCAACCGGAACAATAAAATAATGAAGCGTTCTTGTGCATGCAGTCAACATAAAGTGTGATCGATTCAACATAAAGTGTGATCCATTCAGTATATGTGATCTTCGCGGATTTTTGGAAGGCAATTAAACCGTGTGAATGACGGTATAATTTTATCCAAAATTCACAAAAACACGGTTTTTATGGAGAACCGGGATGAGTGGCTGTGCCCAACTGTCTGTCGAATGAAGACGTCACCCCGGAAGACCGTTCCATGTTTTCACGGTAAGACCCAGGGTGATTTTGAGAAGCGGTGCGCTCGGAGAAGATGTGGGTCTACCACATTTGGATGTTCCGAGGCTGTCTGGCCAGTGGGATGGTATCTGCTGGAATGAATATGATTTGTTTGAAAGGTCTCTGGTGGCAGGCATTTATGAATATTAAATACTTGCATGGCAGTAGCGGGTTCCGCTAGGGAAGGTTCCGCAGGTGTTACCCGCGAGCTGCGACCCACATTCTATAAATAACATGGTTGATATTTATAAGAGTCCACAATACAGGTTGTTTTATCTCAGTGAGAGTAGTAGATGCACATGCGTATTTTTTTGTTTTTTTTTTTGTGTGCCCAAGAGAGCAAATTATTTATCGACCGAGGCGCGCGCCCTACAAGCGCGCGTGTCACAACTACAAAGTGTGGGTCGCCCACATTTGTGAGTTAAAATATCTTCTGTAACTTAACTTAGTAGGTAATAAATAAGGCTACTATTATTACTAATAGGCCAGCCAAATAAGGGATATCGAAAATATGATTATATGTGAATCTTATCGTTCTGAAGAAACTCCTTTTGGAGTTACTGCCTCCACGACCATCTCACCAGTGCTTTAGCGTTTGATGTTTTCATTCCAGTTCCACGAGTTATTTACTACATTGTGCTGAGTCGTGTTCGTGTATCGGAGCTTTATTTTTAACCGCTACGGTACACACGTCTCGTGAGTGTCGGTTCGTTCCTTACCCATGTTGCGTGCGAGTGTATGGCTTAAGCCCATCGCTCCATTAGACATTTTGTCGGCACTCTTTCACTTTCGTTGTCAATGAATTTGGCCTCAGCTAGAGCCTCGCATTAAACAAAGAAGGAACGGTCCAAAAATTGTATGTGCTATGAAAATGTTAAATTTCTAGTTTATTTATATTTCACATTGTAGAAACCACCGTTATTACAGTGAAGTGTTTTAAAAGTTTAACTACGATAAACATGTTGAAATTTTTTGCGCAACTTGAATATTATGTCGCTTCAAATCTACGCATGATTGTAGCTTATTAACCATTGTCTGACAAAATAGATAGAGCGCAATTGTTACTGACAACAAGAGGAAGTTATGTACTAAATCTAGTCGGCAGATTATAAATTAACATGTCATATGACCGATCGCAGAGCTCCCCGTTTATTACCCTGGTGAGGTGCGTGAATCATACATAAGTTTGTGATGTGTTTACAGATCTTTATAATATTACGCAGATAACAAAAAAAAAAGTACCTACTTTTCTACTTAATTTACCCGGACATAATGATTTAATTAAATTAGTAACAGGTTTTGCAGTTCATTTATGGCTTTTCTTGGATATTGTACAAATGTGTATCCCGAATGCACTTTATCCCCATAAAAAAGCAGTTCGCCTCTTGTGTTTTACTTCTTATATTTTTTGTTAAATAAAACACGAAAATTTCATAATGTGTGCTTTTACTCGTTATTTAAATGTGAATTAAAACAATTTTAGGAATAAAACAATTTGAAAAGTGTTTTAAATGTTTCATCCTTAAATCCCCTCCTTGAAACTCTTAACTTGTAATTTCAGTATGAATCTATAGATACTTGCAGCAAATTCTTAGAGCTATTAGACCCCATCAGTAGAGAGTCGACCCGGGTGGTCCCAAACCATAATTTAATTTCGCACTGCGATATTCGCAACGCCTGCAATTGGTCCTGATGTTTCTACGATTTACATAAGGCTATAAGGAAGCGCTCATAGGAATGTATCAAGATGAAATGTCAAATAAACTTCAAGAACACACTCAATGAGCCGTGCAAATTCCGTACCATTCATTATTTTTATTGCGGCCATGCTTCGTGGGTCTATCTGAACTGTATCTTGGTTTGTGGCTTCTACTTTATTCCTGCCTGTTGTCTGCAAGGTACATTTACATTACAGTAATGGTCTCCTATTCGCTTCATTGTACCTAGAGATTATATCATTGTAATGTTGTTAATATTTTCGAATGTTCATAGTCCATATTATTAGTACTTAAGCACAAAAGAACGATTTCCAGCCGCGCGCAGATAGAGAGCGCGGCGCGTGACTCCTCTTTCTTTCATTCTGTAGTGATAGTACGTACGCTAATAGAAATCAGAACATATTTATAGAAAGGCAAAGGACAGACGATATAGTTATAAAAGCTGAAAATAATTTTCAAATGAAAATATACGTTATTGCTCAAAAAGAAGCGACAAAAGGCGGACTTGAAGCCAATGCCTGAGATTGTGGGTAAGGTAATGGGTAGTGCGAAATTGAATGAAAAATAAAAAAATGTATTCTTTTATATTTAATACTATTTGTATTACAATAACAATACACACATTACATAGGTACATACTTACAGGTTCATGGGTACATACGTAATAACAATACACACATTACATAGGTACATACTTACAGGTTCATGGGTACATACGTAATAAACTTATTTTATATGTTTACTTACAATCTTTAAAAATTTCTAAATTAGCCTGACCATTGGCTATTGGACATGTTTGCAGTCGAATGCTCCAATTAGATTGCACACTAAAAATAGGAAAATGTATGTACTCTTAAAATTCAAGGCTATTATCCTAAGACAAAATGGGTCCAACAAAATACTTTCCATGCATCCAAATTTAGCAAATGAGGCGATAACAAGATTACCACTTGACTGCCAAATCAAACATTTGCTAACACAATCAAAGAGGTGGCATATTTTCATACTCGCACTTATGCGAGTCGGTCATTCGCACCGCCGAACTTGCCAACACGCTGAAGGTTAATGTCTAGTAGAAGCGTCTCTCGTGCTCTGACTACGTCATGTATGTATGTATGGGTATGAACTTGCTCAATGAAGCGTTGTTTCTCTGTCTGTTTATTTGTGTTCGTTGATGTAACGTTTTGAATGATGATTTCACTCTGCCGTGTTGCCACCTATACTTTTACAGTGTTTTGGCTTTTGTGAATTTTAGTAGATAGTATCTCTTGGAATGTTATAACTCTATTAGATGGGCAATATTATATCGATTAGCCAATATCAGGAATTTAACCGTAAACTGAACCAATTGTAAAGTTCTAATCATCTCATAGTTAGACGAGGTTCACCTCCTTAAGATTCGAATTCAAGTTTGGATTGGTAGCAATCAATATTCTTCTTCAGTTACTTGTCTACATTTTGATTAATACACACACGTGTGATCCCCCCTCGAACATTTATATGTGTTATATAGTTATTTTACCTACGAGCACGGCCCACACATCCAAATCCAGATTAGATTCTTAACATTCAATCTGACTAATCCCATTCGATCCACTGCCGTACTCCACAAATCAAAGATCAAACATCTCGAGCAAACAACACGCAAGCTCCCGAAATAGCGCGTATGTTAATATGCACAAACTACATATGTAGATATTCGAGTCTATTTTACGATTCCGAAGAACGAGTTCAAGTTTAACCCAAATTCATGAGTAAACATATGAATGGCTCCGCGGCTGACGCTGTTGTAGGAAACTCGCACGCAACGGTGAGACCTCTCTGCGTCTTCCACAGACTGCGAAGTATTGGAGTGAGGTGGGCTATTACAGGATAGTCATTTTGAAACTTTGTCATATTTCACGCTTTTTTCGTCTTCTACCTGTATCTCCACATTATATACATACATATCACACACGCTGAATCCCGACAATCGGGGTAGCAGAGTAATCGTCGTTGTGCTGCAATAACTCTGGTAAATTACAGCACAACACCGACCACCACGTTTCGCAAAGTATTCGAACAAGATTCAATCGATCAAGCAGCAAGTAAGGCACGAAGACCCACCTGCTGCATGACTCGGTGAAAGTACCGTGCAAAGGTGAGAGGTGGCGAGCCTGTCGCCCTTTGGCAAGGCATCTTGTCCTTATCCCTTAGTCGCCTTTTACGACATACACGGGGAGAGATGCAGTGAGGCTATTCTTTTAAAGTACCGGCCCCACACGGTACATTAATTTAATGTGTTAATGGCTTATTGTTGTGTGTGGCTTGTTGTTTTTGTGTGCCATTAATTTTGTAAATCGTACGAATTCCTAAACTGGTGTTTGGCACTTCTTATGTTTTAATTTTCACCACCGCTCTAAGACACGACTGACCCTTACCTAGATCATATCATGCGATGGTGTAAACGTTTTTGTAAATATAGACTAAGTGGACAATAAAAAAAGTCCCGCGAAGTTTCTAGCCAGTTTTCTTCGCTGTGATAATCGAAATGGCTAAATGTTAAATGTTAAAAAATATGACGAATACTAGTGCAATTTACTGACTAAGGATGATGATTAAAGAATAAAGAATAAAGCGTGGACTAACCAGAATCATGTTTAATCCACGTGTATGAGGTACCAATATGATGATACCTCCAAAGCGGAATGTGCTTACCAACATTATCCGCTAATCTGATAATAAACGTTATCTGGACTTTCTATTATTCATAAACTTATTCATAATATTCTACAATATCTCCCACATCTTACAAACATTTGACCATTACTCCCATTCTCCCAACACCACCCAAACTATACATATTCAGTACATGTAGAGAGAGAGAACGAATGCGCCAGAGCTTTGTGTACAGAAACTATTACGGCATGCTTTGTTGCCCTGCCCGGTGTTACGCATTCTGTTACTATGGGAACATCTGAACGCTCTCAGACAGTAGTGACTATTGTAGATTCCTCGTCTGTTGTGGCATCGGCATTTGTTCCGCCAGCTTTGACGATGGCGAACTGTCGGCTTGTGACTGAAAGTCTGTTTATGTTTTGACAGAAGTTTACGACGGTATCATGGTTGTCACTAATGTAGAATTAACTAATTATAGATAAATAGAAGTGCTTAATTCTCCACAAATGTTTACATAAAGAAAATAAAATAATCACAGCAAACAGAGGAGATGTGCGAAGAATAACATATCTCCTAAAAAGGTTCCTTCTATATTATTCTATAAATAAAAATTGTGATAATTAGGAATAAGTAAAACATTCAAGAATTGTGTATAAAAGTTTCCTTCTATAAAAAGCTGTTACCAAAATATGAATATGCAATCACATTCCTTATTTCTTAGTGATGTAATCTATTCTGAATCTGATCAAAATATTCTGCCTGTGTATGCTTCTAAATGCTGGCGAACTTTATTATGAGAACAAAAGTGAATGTCAAAGCACTTTTCTAACCTAAATAATCGGACTTGCTTGACATACAATCTGGCATCAATGTCCACAACCACAAACTAGACCCAACCACACTTCGGTTCCATTTCATACATATAGCCATTTGGCCTAGAAAACTATACCTAACTAACATTTTACAAAGTAACACCAGGGAGATTTCAAAATCAATAAAGAATTACAATTGTATTGATGCTTATAAATACTTTATTGCTCCAAAACATTTTACAGAAACAAGCACGATAATAAGTAATTTGCATGAGGTGCAAAGGTGGACTTATTTCTAATAAAGTTGTTTTCCAGTCAACCCTTGAATGTTTGAGAGTCGTATGTAGTGATTATGTTTTATTACGTGTATTTGTTTTTCTTGACTATTGTATTAAAACACATTTCTGAAGCTTTTATTTTCGAAGCAATGTGTTAGTCTGCTCTGCGCTGCCCAAGCTCGCTGAGAAGAATTTCCTCTTTAGTAGCTAGTTACTGATTCACAATCACTAACTAACACATAGTATTGCTCATTATTTTACTAGTAATGTTTTATATTTCAATATTGTGCATGTTTCTGTTAAATGTTTTTGGCGCAATAACGTATTTACATTTTCTACCTACCTATCTATCTTTCTGAGTTCATAAAATTTCACTGACATTTTTTATTTTTATTATCAATCTCAAAGACCTGCACCATTCAATCTTCATTCAGTATTCTCATGTATTTTTAAATTTTTATTTTAAATAAATATTATTCTAACTTGAATCAAAGATCATATTCGTCTGCCTATATCACTAAGCCGATGTCAAATTTGTCAAGTGTGTTGAAGCGACAACACGATGTAGCGCGTGCGCTCTGTCATCCATCATACCGGACATCACTGCCTCATATCGTAGCTCATATGTTAGGTCGAATTAGTATTCAAATTCTGCATATTCTGCCTGACATAGTTTTTATTCTTCTTTTTCTGTATTTAAATTATATCTTTTGTCTATTTTTTACGTATATTGTATCAAAGTTCCTATTGTTGGTGTTTTCAGGAATTTCATTTATTTACTTCTTTTATGTTATTATATTTTATGAATATAAACTGAACTATGGTGCATTTTATAAACTCATGCGATGCATTATGAGTTTACGTTTATGTATATTATATGGGTTGTGTTTGCGATCTTGTTATTCTTCTATATACGTAGTATGCGCCAACCTTAAATGAACATAATCTTTGTTTCCTTTCTCTCGCTCTTGCTGCTTTAATCAAGTACACAGAAACGGTTTAACGTTTCGATCTTTCACAAATGACATAGTAAAGAGTTTAAGAATATAAAATATTACTTTAACCTGCTCACTGTCTGAACAGATAATACTGTCTAAAATAGGTATATTGTGATATTTTAAGAACTACTTTACTATATATTAGTATTACGCCCACTCATGCTCTCGAAAATTCAATGTATTCTGTCCATAGAGGAATAAATTATGTCCTTATGTGAATAATTTATTTGTTTTAAACATATGAATAAAAAAAACACTTTGTATTTTTCAATTAAGTCTGGTTATAAAAATACCTATTGTTATTTAACTTAGAATATGCTTCAACAATATTCATAAAACTAGCTGTGCGAACATACGGACGGATGTAGAGATGTAGAGAAGATGATATAAAAATCCCTACAAATCGAAAAAGAGATTGAAGTGTACATAATATATGAAAAGTATAAACTTGAATTGTACTTTAACAAAGGATTATTTATTTTCCTTACTTTCTCCGTACCCATCTTCAATAGACTTTCGACTTCAGAAGAAGGACCCAAATACACACACACGAATCATTGTGCTATGCTATCATTTAAAATTAAAATATCGATAGTTTTTTATACTCATGTGAATTTATTCGAATAATTACTAATTCCATCTAAATATGTTTTACATAGTTGCTTATTTTATAAAAAACCTCTCCAAGGTTATCGGTGTGTAAAAATGCTTATCGTTTGAAATCTTCGGTAGGTATCACAAATCAAACAGTGGTATCAGACCTTGACAGTTTATCAATAGTTTTACATCCGAAAGTTTTTAGGGTTCCGGACCTTAAACATAAAAACAGAACCCTTATAAGATCACTCCCATGTCCGTCCGTCCGTCTGTCACAGAGGTTTTTCTCGAAAACGTAGGAACTTTAAATTTGGCATAATGATGGCGCTCAGGTAGCGCTACGCGCTGCCCAGCCAATGAGGATCGTTGCAACTTCCGTTCTTGATTTCGTGACGTTTCATTTTTTCTGAGTTAGGTTCCCATTCTAAACGTGCGTTATAAATCTTCGCTTCAACAAATAATGAATTAATGAAACGCATGTGGTTTTCTGTAAAGAGAGAATGATGATGACTCGTACTATGTATGTAGGCAGTGGCAAACTCTTTGTAAATATGTAGACTAAGTGGACGTAAAAAAAAAGTATCCAGCGAAGTGTCTTGCCAGCTCTTCTTCGCTGTGATAATCAAACTGGCTAAATACTAAATGTTAAATGTTAAAATATGACGAATCCGTGCTGTGTACTGTCTATGGATGATGAATACAGAATGAGGAATGTATTATATTATATTAACCATGGTAATTTAAAAACCCATAACGTACCTACCTAACTCTCAATATCGATATGATGTAATCCTTCTAGCTCCTCCCAAGCTGCAGCGCCACGGACCGGGATGTACATTTATGTACGCATGAATGGAGCTTGTAATGAATGAGTGTTTACACAAGTTACAACACTCCTGAATCAAACGAAGGGCCCCGACCCGATGATTCTCCACCTTTGTTCTTTGGCGGGACCGACCTAACTGATCACCGCCACCGCGCTATCATTGTTACAAGGTGGATAATACGAAAACTTAACTATAAAACTAATCAATAATTAGGAGGTCAAAATATCGCCTGAACTAAGGACGGAGACAAAATTCATACTAAGTTCTCGTGACTGACAAGTGACCATTGTGATAATCTAAATAATTGATCTAAACATTGAACAGCAACAAAACCAGCAGAAAAGTGACAGAAACCTTACTCACACATCGTGGGATGGTTGAAAACAAAGACGCAGATCTCCATCATAAGGGCAGTTTCAGGAAGAAAAATAAACAGATGGGTTATTATTAAGAAGACGGCACTGGCTTATTTTCTACCGTAATCTGAAAACTGAAGAAGAATCTTATCTTACTTACTCACTTTTACCTCCTACAGACAGTCAAGTAGTAAAGTGTGTGATAGTAGGTATACCTACATATACATAATAATCTAGTAGTAAAATAGTAAACATAGGTAAGGAAAGATTCTGTCGTTAATTGGAAGGACAATCCCAAGTAATCACGATAATTAATATTATTATTAGATAATACAGAATCCAAGGAACTAAACATCTAATCCAAAATAAAACAGAGAAGACCTAACTACTTACTTTCAACAAATATCTGCTAACGTTTCTTTGTTCAGCCATTGTCATACCACAGGGCATACCAATCATTCCCATAGCTACGCTTGTGGCTATGGTTGTGTCTATGGCTCAGAATTAGGGTTATCTTTACTCTAATAGATACAAATGAGTCGACTGCTCCGACGAATCGATTCTCCGATGGACTCACACTCACGAGCCGCCGTTCGTTTCTCGACGTTTTAACCGATTTACTATCAGCTCCGCAATTAAACACTGATGCCACGCTTTAGTGTTTCACGAAGGAAGTATACAGGGCAATGATGTTCGTATGTTCGACGCTATTGCTATACTCTTTTAAAGTTATATAAGGTGGATATCGACATTAAATTAGGTATAATAATGATAATCACAAAACATTACGATGAGCACATATTCGTATTTTAAAAATATAATCCAGGATAATGTTCACGGTGCCCATGAACTTGTCAGCCTCGGTAAGTGGTGCGGTCGGTCGACTGTTGTTAAGCAACGCTGAGCGCGGTCAGTACCTGTTGAGTTGGTGACCGCTCGACCGTTGGAGGCAGACCGTGGTTCGTATTCCACGTTAAATAGTACGTACCTTCCCTTCTTACCTTACTAGGTGGTAGGGTTTAACCCGGCTGGGTTGTACCACCGCACTGAGCAAAAGGTCAGTCGAAACGGCTATGTAAATAATTCGTGTTATCCGTCCAGTTCCGTGTAGCCGACATGAAATGAAGGGAAGCACTGACATGGCATTTAGTTCACCCGATGTATTGGCCGACATCACGGATGTTTAGGTGATGTAGTCAACCGTGTCAGTTTCAATAAAAAAAAAAAATTGATGAGATTTTCTAACTCATCCAATGGACTCCTGCTTCGTCGGTGGCTGCCAGCACCGCTACAATCTCGCCTAGTTTGAACCTGAACGATTCGAATAAAAATATTGTATATTAAAATTTTACTAATTTATTTTCTAGGTTTCATAGTTAAACTCTATATTTTTAACGAAATGCATGTTAATCGTAGGTATCTCCCCTATCTCTGAAATCGTATCTCCGTGTTCGTATAGTTCCAAATTTAGAGATGAGAGAAGTTGACAGTATCAAATCAATGTATGTTCAGAAAAATGTTATTCCTAGTATTTTCGAGGTTGTGTTAGTTAATGTTCCATTCATGAACATTTGGGTATTTACAGCTCTATAGAGGAGCGTCAGTCGATCATATTCCCTTGATAATGAGTGTCCGTATAATTAAATAAAATTTATTCAAGTTTGATACACGATCGCGTCGTAAGTGATTCTTTCTCTCTGTCGAGTGCTGCGACTGACCGCATTCTTTTTCTCTTTATCATTTCATTAACCTCGGTTCTCAACAGAACCGACGGATTCCGGTGATATATCCCCTGGCTGTATTCGATCGGTGTGACATCTATTAATATCGTCAGAATGTTTTGAAGGGAAGCCTTTGGAACCAGTCGGTGAGGATCTTATAATTTATGTAGATAGTATCGGGTAATAAATCTTTATTGTTTATAAAATAATTGACAAAAGAGAGCAACATATTAACATGAAAAGATATTAAAATCGAAGATAAGGGCAGGCATGCAAGTAAAACAAGTAAACCTGAAATACAGTTGACATTCAAATCAACCAGTACTATCAGGATCAAAATTCATAAGTAGCTATAAAGGAAAACAGTGAGAAATATTACTACACTAATCGAACGATTAAGACTACGTAAAACTACTGATGCTGCCATATTCAGTAGTCGTCACGTCGAAAGTGATGGTCGTCGTATTAGATCGAATGATTACAAGCACGTGATCGTACTGACAAGCTCTATGGTATTTCAGCTATTTTTCCTGGAGTTGTCACATCGTTTGAGATCAGGACCACCGAGCTGTTGATTATAGGCTTGTTTATTTTAGTTTCACTTGCATTTAACGGGGAATTCTTTGGTTTAACTGCTGTATCCAGTTTTAAGACAGCATCATTAGTGTCGTTAGGAATAACATTGGATTTGTGGAATACCTCCACCCGAACTTCCAATTTAGAGTCGTTTTGATGAGATTATTCTCATTTAATGTTTTAATAATATGAAAGTTTATGAGAATGTTATGCAAGTCAATTGAAGGATTCTCACTCGGTTCGACTCTGTTCACTCACTAACACAATGAATGAAAATTAAGAATTGAAATTTCATTTTATTATTTCTTCGTATGAGCCATAATTTTTATTATTTAAGCCAATTCCTAACACAAAATTTCATAACTTTATGCGTGATCTGTGTGCCACAGCCCAACATTTCATACGGTTTGGATCAGCAGATCTCGAGTGATTGACGTTTGTTTCACAAAGATCGTCGGCCGTGCCCTAACAGGCAATAAAACCGTTCGAACCTTAACAAGCTCCCAATTCTGTGACTGTCGGTGAAATTCAATAGAATCATTATCGCAAGATCGACGTTATCTGGCACAGGATCTGTATGCGCGGGCGCCGAACTAACCTTTACGATAGTTTGACGAGGTCGCTGCGACGTGAGCGGCATTTGCCACTTTTGATTTGCTCGCGGCAAACTTGCTACGGCTAATATTATTGTTTGGGCATTTTGTAATGTGGAAGATACGGTAATAACTAATATTGTATGCTTTGCATATGTAATTAAATGCTGATGTGATCCTAGAGGAAGTGATAGCCAATACGTGATGATAAATATCAATCTCCCAAATGAACAAAATCTGATCAGTTGAAGCCTAAGGTAGATTATTTATATATTTAGTTATAAATATTTTAAAATTATAAATAGATAGTAAACTTATAAATCAGCAAAATTTCTAAAATTTAGGCAAATTAACTATAAAACATGTTGACACTAGCATACACTAGTAAATACAATAGAAAAATATATGAAAAAAACATACCTAATTAATTTAATAATTGAAACACCTATCTAGATAACATATTAATTTGTTTAAACCTACATACCTACTAAAGTACCACACGAACTAACACTATCTGACACTTGGCTTAAAAAATAGCAGCTGGAAACAGAGGAAATGGACTTCACAAGGCTATTGACGATATCAAAATGTAAACATCTTTCCATTAGTTATTGTTTTAAACACTTCCAATGACAGGTTTATTTCGATTCACTAGAATCCGCAGAGCAAGAAACCCGCTCTCGTAGCTTCTGCCGGGCGCCAATCGATGTTTGTGCTTGGATCAGATCCGCCATCGTAGACTATTGCGGCTGGCCTATGCGTGATGTTGATGAACGCCACCATTTACTAACTGTCGTGGTGCACGCCCAGTTCCTCAATAGACTGGGAGCAGCCAGGCCTGCCCAGTAGCCCAGTAGACCACCAGGGCACACTACACAACCCCACGCCCATAACTGCATGTCCAGTCGCTCAGAGTTCACCAACACTAGTAATCAGTGCTCCGTTATTACCTCCATTCTGTTTAGTATCGATCGACTCAATAACCTGTATTCTTACCTCTGCTACCCTGGTACCTCCTTGATACGAAAAGCGGTCAAGTGCGAGAAGATTGTGTGGAAAGGGTTCCGTATCATGCCGTTTTCCGTGAGAACTTTAAGATTTAGGATTTTCGTTTATATTTTCCTGTAAAACTATAAGTATTCGATTTTGTTTTAATTTCAGTCTCAGTACTTTCCGACATAGGCGGGGGGGTTAATGCTTGATTTTCGTATATTTTATTTAATATCTTTTAAACTATGCATTTTAAAATTATAAAATATATTATTGTATTTCTGATAACGAGACATTTTTTTTTATTCGGGGCCCGCGTGGGCTTAATTGAAGCGAGGGGGTGTAAAAAGAATCGGGGCCCGCGCAGGCCCTTCTGAACGTTAACGACCTATATTTGACATAAAGAAGTGCGTGGACTCCATACTCTTTTTATGTAAGATGTATGCAGTTTTATTCTACAAATAAATAAATAAGGCAGTCTTGTGCAATTTAAAGAATGAATAAAAAAATCACACTTAATTTTACTTCATACTTTTTCTTCGAATATATTTCATGGGTATAGGTGGTAAGAAGTAAGAACTAACATACCGAAGCAGTCGCCAACAAATGAAATGTGTCGCATATTTAATTTTGTACTAAAAAAATCAATCGGATTAAAATGCCTATTCAAAAAATATTTTGACAACAAAAGATTGATCATAAACACATAGATAAATCTATCACACGGAGAAATGCACTGTAGCGTCTATGTAGCGATAACTATACCTATATGGATACGATAGTATAACAAACAATAAGTATGTACGCATGTACCTACATTTTTCATTTAGTATAGAATACTCAATCAGAACTTATTACCGCTTAATATTTCCCCATGACGTTACTCAAAGCAATTACTTAATAGATTCCAATTAGAAAAGAAAATAGTGTCCGTAATCTCTTTTAATTTTCTATAGAGTGTGATTGTGATGGTTGTCTATGGGGATTAGATGTGAGGCAATGTTTATATTTGTGTTATTTTTTAAGAGATGCTGGGGCGTAGCAGGGAGAGTTGGGACGAGATCTCTCATACTTCTAGTGTCAAGGGATATTTATTTAAATTAATGAATGGCAGCCAGGTACGTATCAGTGAGAGGAAATATGGGGTCTGTGCACGCCTCTAGGTAGGGCCTTGTGTCTAAACTTATATATACAGATTTATGTTTTTGTTGTAACTTTTTTTTTATGGGAAGCACGACATATGGCGCGCGCCAGACTAACGCAGACCATAAACTAACTTATAGTATCTATAGCCCACAGATTCCATTTCATGCGCCTAGGAAATTATAATAGAATTTGTTATGCCAATGAGAAGGTAGGTAGCAGCCTATCAAATTGTGTAGATTTTTACAGGTGTATTTCCTTACGCAGCGAATTTGGATACACTTTGCTTTGCCATGTCAACAATTGCCATTTGCACCGCGGCGGGTGGCCGAGTGGTTTGGGCATCGGCTTCTCATGCGAGAGGTCCAAGGTTCGAATCCGGTCGGCGTGTACCAATGGGTTTTTTCTGACGAAAAAATTTACGTGCATACCCGTGTAAAATTGTAGGTCCCTTCCCTTGCCCCTTACTAGGTGGTAGGCTCAAATTGTAGCCGACTGGGTTGGTACGACCGTACTGGGTGTAAGATGGCCGCATAGCAGCCTCGGTTGTGTTCTCCTCTAGTCCAGTATAGCCAACAATCTAGGGAAGTCTCCGGTATGGCACCTACCTTCTCGGAGGTGATATTGGCTGATCGGAGCATGTGCTTTGGCCCCTCCGACACAAAAATCACAGTCCACAGCAAAAATCAACTCTTCTCGAGAAACAACGCTCAGTGAGACGTTATGCCAACAGATTTGTTGAAGACAACCAAGTTAAAGGATTCGGGAAAAACACTCGCCGGAAGGCAATTCCACACCCTAGCAGTGCGACAACTGATGGGTTTTCAAAAGTCCCAATGTCAAGAACAAAAGCGTGCTGAGTCTTAATGAGATTTATAGGTATGATGTCTCACTGTACGTCGTTTCGCGAGGCGCGAGGTGGATTTGGCTGTTTCGTACCTCTAGTCCCTCGGCACAACCACCCATACTGGTTTTCATAAAAAAATTCAATTTCATAAAATTAACTGTGAGCCACAAGATAAATCATTTTAACATTGCCTTTTCTCTACATTTGCCCCCTCGAGACATATTCTAGATACAGCCCTGGCTGCCGAAGGGAAGTGGTTCGTTGCACTCTTGCGCAGCACAGTCTTGTTCAATATCTCAAAGTTGTTAGCAATATGAGAGAGCAAATTCGCCCGGTGATGGAGTACTGCAGTCAACTGTGGGAACTATGGGACCCTTTATTTGTTGGCGTTCTTGGACTCTATACAGCGCCGCGCCATCCGCCTAATTAGTGATCCCAAGCTCGCGGATGGATATGAATCATTGCGTCACAGGTCGAACAATCGGTTCCCTTAGCCTGTTTTATAGGTACTATCATGGCCGCTGCTCCAAGAATTGGCTTCCCTCATCCCTCCTGCTTCCATAAACCACCGGACTCGCTCGGAAAATCCATGTGTTGTTGACACCCAACTTCTGAGAACACATCGCGATTTTTTTATGGAAACTGACACCTTTGGCTACATCCACCTACAACATCCGTGATGTCAGCCCATGACACCGGGTGAACTAGGTGCCATGTCAGTGCTTCCCTTTATCTTCAAGTGAGTGTATTCCTTATATGGGTTTTTAAATTACCGTGGTTGTTAGACATAATTTTTTTAAAACACAACAGCTTTACTCACGTTTCTTCCGAGCTATGGGGCTCGACGTATAGCTCGGAAGAACCGTGAGTAAAGCTGTTGTGTTTTAAAAAAAAGAGTGTATTCCTTAATATCTAAAACCAAACATTAAAAAAAAACCTGGGTCTTCAAAAGGCGCATTAATAAATTAGACGACGGCCTTTTTGTCTGCCTTATGGCGCATGTCCGCATCGATGGGGCCTATTTGAGACTGGTTTCGCGATGTGTGGCTTAATTGGCTGTGTCTGATCTTCCGTTGAAGTTTTGGGAACAGACACTCGTGCCGGCTGTCTATAAAAAAACCGGCCAAGTGCGAGTCGAACTCGCGCACCGAGGGTTCCCTATCGCCATGTCATGGTCAGCGCTGCTTCATACTGTTTTCGATAGATGGCGCGCATACACTTTTTAGTTTCTTGTATGGGGACCCCGTAAACTTTTTAACCCGCCTCCGCGCTAACATCCGTGCGTAATCGGTCACTCACCGTTGCAACATCCTCCGCACTTACGCATTGCAGTTGCTACCTCGTTCATTCAACTCATTATGACTAAGTAGACAAACTGTCTTATAAATGTTAGCCCGAAGACACATTCACCGGGATTTCCGGCCGGACTTTTCGACGGCTGCGACGGCTGCGACGGCAAATTGCATGGGACCGGGGACGTGAAGTTAAGTGTGTCAGCCATGCCATTCAGATCCGGCCGGGAAACTATGGCCGAAAATTCCGGCGAGTGTCTTTGGGCTAACACCTCGAAATTATTAAATACGGTCGGGTGGAATTTGAATTACGTGTAAAGAGAAGGATGGGGAAGAATATAAATTAATTTACTTAATAAAATTCTTAACACTGACCGACTGACATGGAATATACTACCTAAACCGGTGTGTCTAGAGAAGCATGAAATTTTGCATAGGATTTCCGTAAATAACGTAGATGAACACTAAGAAAGGATTTTTGAAAATTCGTACCCTAGGAAGGTTAAATAGGGGATTAAAATTTGTATTCAAGTTCATAATTTTTTTTAAGTTAAAACATGGAAATTGGCGTTGAACCTTCTGTTTATAATAAGTCAGTTGTATCGGCGTTTTTTTAAATGCATACCCTGAGAATGGGGTCAGACGATTCAGTTTTTTTTTTTTAAGAATTTGCATGCCTTTCTAAATTCGTCACTCCGGTGAAGGGATATACGCAAAATCTCTGTTGTACACATAAGCGTACTTACAATGGTGACTGGACTCCACCAGAGGAATTGACCTACCTACAAGGACATTGAATCGCCGAAATGTATCAAGCCAATCTTTCTCGCATCTGCATAGAGGTATCATTTCATCGCGCGCCCGCGACACTCACAGGGCATACCCAGGGTTGCCGGTTGAAAAAACCGGACATTTTTCAGCAAAGGGCCTTTACTTTTCAAGTACAAAAGGTTTCATAAAAATGCGAGGTCCCCCCTTTGATTTTCAAGTACAAAATGTTTCATGACTTTTGAAAATGAATGGGAGTAATAAATAAAACGGTTGAATTGATCGAACTGTTTGCAAAATCGAAGAACACAGTAAGATTAGTATTAAAATTTTCTGAAAACAATCAATATTTACGTTAATGAAAACCGGAAATTTTGATCATCGGTTTTTCATTACTTTGGAGACCGGACAAAAGCCTCTAAAAACCGGACTATTCGATCCAAAACCGGACATCTGGCAACCCTGGGCATACCAGATAGTCCAGCCAGTGTATTGTATCTACTCGGACGGACCACGCGCGGACGCGGAGGAGTTGCGTTGGTTGGAGTGACGCGCTGACTAGTGGCCGTGCACTTGACTCTAGTATCTAAACACATATACGCATATGGATGGTTGTTACGACGCTAACTTCACGAGTCACGACCGTCGAGGTCGAGGTTCACAAGCACCTAGGAATTATGTTTAAAATCCATTATTGAGGTCATATAGAATTTTTTTAGGACTAAATAATGTTCATTATTATTGCTACGTTTTGGAGATTGCTGAAATTCGGACGCGCATTCACAGGCAGGTATTTAATGTTTCAGATTCAAGATACTGAGGTGGAAAAAATTCAAAAGTTCCGAAAATTGTCATTCCCCTATAAAACAAAAACCTATAAAATTGTTTAAGTAGGTTTAATCTTCATAGCTTTATGTGTAACCTCAAAATAAAATGTTTCTCACTTCCTTTGTACCTACATTCTAAATATGATTAGGTATTAAGATTATACTCTTTGGCTCCACGGATATTGTTTTATGAGCACAAGACTAAACAAATCATAAAGAATATCAGATGAAATCATATGCTCTCCTGCACTACTTACTAAGTTTTATGCGCCGCTCGTAGCGGGTGGCGTGATCCTAGTTTTTTGTTTTGTATTTTAGCCGTCAAAAATTATTATTTCCTAGTCTGTTTTTTTTTTGTTTGCAGCTTCGCTCGCGTCTATACACTGTATTGTGCCATTTGTAAATTTCAGGCCTTACTTCAGGCCAGTTTCGAAAATTTTCCAATCTAAAAGTTGCTAATTCCCTAGAACCTGAATCACCTCCTGAACTCTGTAATACTTCAAAGCATTCATTTACAAATAAAATAAAACTGGCCTAGTGCGAGTCGGCCTCGCGCACCGAGGTATCCGCACCACAAAAAAAAAACATTGAAAAAAAACACGTTTCTTGTATGGGAACCCCCTGAATTTTTTACTTTTTAAATTTTTTATTATTTGTTGTTATATCGGCCATAATAATAACACATATTCTGTGAAAATTTCAACGGGATACCTATTACGGTTCAAGAGATACAACCCTCGGACAGACGGGCGGATAGACAGACAGACAGACGGCCTGGGCTTAGTTATAGGGTCCCGTACAACGGATACGGAACCCTAAAAAGACAATGAAAATCAACAAGGTGCTAACAAAAACACTCTTATCACCTCTTCCGCGCCACCTCCTCCGCGCCACCTCCTCCGCGCCGCCGCCCCGCGCCGCCGCATGTAAATGCATGTCGCATTAGCATTTTATAAACTTTTATAAACGCAGATTAGGTTCCCCGTATTTCATTAATATAAAGGGCTAAGCGGTGAGCTGGCTGTCGTATTGTTGTGCTTTGTTGGTCGCAGACATAAACTAATAAATATGTTGTACATGTCCATAAATTAATTAACATCTGCTTGAACGAGCCGACACCGCTTTGGCTGTTGGAAAATATGGATCGCAACTCAGATATTACGACTTCTTCGTTACGAAATGAAAATAAAAGCGTGCACTACTTAATTTATGTTTATGACTGTGTTGGCAAAATTTTAAATTAATATCTACAGAATTATTATTTTAACGATCGTGTCGAGCGCATTTATTATTTCTAAATTCATTCAGCTGTGTTATAGATACCTATACTTTTTACTAGACATTTAGAGTGAAAGTGAAAAGCGTGAGTTTAACCAGAATATATTAACGAGTAAACATACATACATATCACACACGCTGAATCCCGAAAATCGGAGTAAGCAGAGTAATCGGTGTTGTGCTGCAAGAACTCTGGTAAAATACGGCACAACACCGAGCACCACGTTTCGCAAAGTATTCGAACAAGATTCAATCGATCAAGCAGCAAGTAAGGCACGAAGACCCACCTGCTGCATGACACGGTGGAAGTACCGTGCCAAGGTGAGAGGTGGCGAGCCTGTCGCCCTTTAGCACGGCATCTTGTCCTCATCCCTTAGTCGCCTTTTACGACATGCATGGGGAGAGATGCAGTGGGGATATTCTTTTTCAGTACCGGCCCCACACGGTACTGCCATTAACGAGTAAACTTATTAGAATAAAACATTTCAAACTTTGATAATATAAAACTATTAATAAGTCACATGAAAATGAAGCACTTGAAAAAAAAAATCTTTCTAAATGTCCGCGGAAATCTAAATTCGTCCATTTTCTCTATACGTACGTGATTTGGTCATCAAACTCTATATAAATGTACCAAATTTCAATTTTCGTCCAGTAGATTCGGAGAAAATAAGTTGTTACAGACGGACAGACAGACAGACACAAGAGTGACCCTATAAGGGTTCCGACTTTTCCTATTTTGAGGTACGGAACCCTAATAAGAAATTATCAAAAAGAAACACAATAGGAACGCTAGCGTGCAAAGGAGTAGGTAGATACTTAGCATAAGTCAACCTTATCTATGCAGTGCTGCCATCTAAATAATGTTAAAATATCCCTACCCCACCGGTAGTTCTTTCCCAAAAGCTTACCCCAACTTTATAAATAGTCACAGAGACAATCCATACAATTCCATACCTTCCTCGGTGTGTTACAAAAAGCCAAAGGTGGCACGAAACTCCCACATCATTGTCACGGGACGCATCCATTATGGCGGCTGCGCGCGGCTTCCGTCCGCCCCGTGCGAGCACGCAGGCGATTGGTCCACCGGAGACTTGCCGTCTTCGCTGTCAGGTCAGGTATACCGTGTTTGTTGGCTGAATCAATATTTCTTGGTGCATTTTATTGAAAAATTGGTGGGAATCTGTAAATCACATGAAAGCAAACCAATTATAAAATTTCTATTACCTTTGACCTTGCTACTCGATTCCTATAATTGATGGCGTGATGTTACAATACCAGAGATCACATGGGTGGAAACCCTATGTAAATTGGTTGAGTATGTTTTAAATAAATAACATTAAAGATTCTCAAATTTCTATTACTTCCAACTGTACTACACAAACCCTATAAGATATGGCGTCATGTTACACATATGTCAATAATATCAAATCATCACATTTAGTATTGGTGAAAACTCTATGTGAATCGGTGTTGAGTAATTTTCGAGTAAATACATAGACGAAAACCGAATGCAGATATGTTAAGCCGTAATAATGCGAACTAAGCGAGCACACATACATACTTACATACATACTGATCGCCTGGGTCCGCCACCACACCCCGGGAAACAATTACACCGCCATAATAGTTCGCTGTGTTCCGGTGTACTTCCCGGGGACCCAGTAGCAGGTGGGGCTGGTCATGACAAGGAGCGGGCCAGCGGATCTAAAGCGGATTCGCTGTTCGGGAGTGATGCATCGACACGGTTGCCAGGGAGACCCGGTTAAACGGTTATTCCGCTGGCCGCCCGCCGGGTAGTATAGGGGCCCAATCGCGTCTAACCAACGCGAGAGGCTGCCCTGGTCAACCGGCGCATAATCCCGGAGTGGTCCGTCGTGCCGGATGGTGACCGGAGTAGGGGTCCCGGCGGCCACTTCCGGGGGGGACCGGGGGCCCTTCCGTCTTCCGTGTCGGTGCGCCACAAACCTGAGCAGATAGCGATGAAGCTAGGAGCTGCGCTTTACCCGTAAATTGTCGTGACCGCCCTTCAAGCCTACCTCTCCCCCTCTAAAAAACTATGGCAGCGCAAAGGAAAGTGAAAAAACGATGTACAGCGGTGCACACCCCCACCTATTTTAGCGTTGATATGACCAACGTGTGGGGGTTGCACTCCAACTTGAATGCCGTCCACCATCACCTGGAGACGGCGAAGCCGGCTTTACTCTTCCTCACAGAAACGCAAATATCCTGCCCTGCCGACACGACTTACTTGCATTACCCCGGCTACACCCTGGAAGAAGCCTTCCGACCTCGGGCCGGGGTTTGCATGTTCGCTAGGGCGGATATTTGCTGTCGTCGCCTGCGCTGCCTGGAGGATCCCGAACTATCTATTCTGTGGGTTCATGTGAACTTGGGGACGGAATCGCGTGTGTACGCCTGTATCTACAGGTCGCACTCAGGCGACGCCGGGACAGCTCGATTATTCGAGCACTTGAGTAGAGCGGCAGATGAAGTGCAAGAGCGGTTTCCCTCCGCGGATATGGTTCTGCTTGGAGATTTTAATGCCCACCACGAGGTGTGGCTGGGCTCCGGGAGAACTGACTTCGCGGGGAGAGCCGCCTACGACTTCGCCCTGACGCATGACCTGTCTCAACTGGTAGATCAACCTACCAAAGTGCCAGATATAGACGGTCATGTACCCTCTCTGCTGGATCTTCTGCTGACGACGAACCCTGCTGGATACAAAGTCACAGTGAGCGCTCCTCTTGGCTCCTCTGACCATTGTCTAGTGGGGTCCACGGTGCCATTTTCGCCTCCTCAGTCCCGTACTGGAGGAATGCGTCGAATTTGGCACTACGCCTCAGCAGATTGGGATGGTATGCGAGAATACCTCGCATCCTACCCATGGAGAGAGCTATGCTTCAGTTCGGATGATCCGTCGGAATGCGCCAATGCCGTAGCCGAGGTGGTTCTGGGGGGTATGGAGATGTTCATTCGCAGCGCCCTCGTCCGCCTCGGTGGTAAAAGCCAGCCCTGGTACAGCCGCGACTGTGCTGAAGCTGTCGCAGCTAATGGCGCAGCTTATCGTGCATGGTCGTGCGCTCGTGCCAGACGTGATCCTAATGTATCCGAACTGAAGAAAGAATACAACCGCCTCTCCAGATCCTGCAAGAGGGCTATTGCCAGGGCCAAATTCGAGCATATCGGCAGAGTTGGTGATAGGCTGAACCAGCACCCAACTGGGAGCCGTGAGTTTTGGTCTCTCGCCAAATCTGTCGAATCGAATTTTTGCCGCTCCTCACTTCCACCACTGCAGTGTCCCGGGGGCTCACTTGCCCACTCCGCAAAGGAGAAAGCCGATTTGTTGGTGTCTCTCTTTGCGGGGAACTCCAACCTGGACGATGGGGGTGCCATCCCTCCATCCATAACTAGGTGTGAGAACTCTATGCCGGAAGTACAGTTCCGACAACGAACTGTGCGGGCGGAGCTTCTCTCCCTAGACACCAGGAAAGCGAGTGGGCCGGATAGGATTCCTGCATTGGTGCTGAAACGGTGTGCTCCCGAGCTGGCTCCAGTGCTAACGCGCCTTTTCCGCCTCTCTTACTCTGCTTCCCGTGTGCCGGCAGCCTGGAAATCTGCATTTGTTCAAGCGGTCCCCAAAAAGGGCGACCGCTCAAACCCTTCGAACTACCGACCTATAGCGATTACCTCCCTACTCTGCAAGGTGATGGAGTGTATTATTAACGCCCAGCTCATGGCGTACCTGGAGACAAATAACCTCATCAGCGATCGGCAATATGGCTTTCGGCCAAACCGATCCGCTGGTGATCTCCTAGCGTACGTCACTCACCTTTGGGGGGAATCGCTTGAAGGACATGGTGAATCCTTGGCAATTGGCCTCGATATTGCCAAGGCATTCGATAGGGTTTGGCACAAATCGCTCCTGGGCAAGCTTCCGGCGTACGGACTTCCTTCTGGCCTCTGCGACTGGGTCGCCTACTTCCTACATGGGCGTAGCATTCAGGTCCTAGTGGACGGTTGCTCGTCGGACGCCATGTCAGTGAATGCCGGCGTACCGCAGGGATCTGTGCTGTCACCCACACTGTTTCTTCTGCATATCAATGACATGCTGCCACTCGGCAACATACATTGTTATGCGGATGACAGTACAGCACACGGATCCTATACCAGTCACCCTTCAGCCAGACGAGAAGTTGTGGATGAAAAGAGGCGAAGACTTGTGTCTGAGCTCGAACAAACGCTTCGGTCTATTTCCGAATGGGGCCGTAGCAATTTGGTCGAGTTCAACGCTTCAAAAACACAAGTTTGCGCGTTCAGTGCGAAGAGAGCGGCGTTCACACCAGCTCCTTCCTTCCAAGGCACGTCGCTTAAATTAAGCGACCACCTCGGGGTCCTCGGAGTCGAACTGTCGCACGACCTAAATTACCGGCGCCATATCGAGAGCAAGGCCAAGCTGGCCTCAAAAAAGCTAGGCGTACTCAATAAGGTTCGACGGTACTTCACGCCAGGCCAAAGGCTGCTTCTGTATAAATCGCAGATTAGGTCCTGCTTGGAGTACTGCTCGCACCTGTGGGATGGCTCAGCCAAATACCAGCTTGCGCCTTTGGACTCGATCCAGCGTCGAGCCGTGCGACTAGTGGATGACCCCGACGTGTCCCGCGATCTAGAACCGCTGCAACTTCGTAGGGATGTCGGCGCCCTAAGCGTGTTCTATCGCTTATTCCACGGGGAGTGCTCGGAGGAGCTGTTTAACGCGATTCCGGCGTCCCCTTTCCACCTCCGTACAACGCGCACTGGGCAGGGATTGCATCCCTATACGCTGGACTTACCGCGGATGCGTACAAATCGGTTCTGCAGATCCTTTCTCCACAGAACCGGCAAACTCTGGAACGCTCTACCTGCCCACATATTTCCCCCCAAGTATAGTCTCGGGTCCTTCAAGAGGCCGGCATGGCATTCGCAGCCCCCGCATGCGTCCGAATGTCCATGGGCGTCGCTAGACACCTTATGGGTGACTCGGCGCCACATGTCGCGCTTAGTATAAAAAAAAAAAAAAAAAAAAAACATACACACAGACGGTCGGCGTTACTATAAAACATAAAAAATATAGGAAGGCTAGGGGTCGGGATAGGGAGGGATAGGGAAAATTCATCAGGTACTTAGTGTTACCCTCAATCGATTGACACTTTAATCATTAAAGCCCATCTAGCCGTTTGGGCTCTAGGTGATAATAAAGAAATAGACATACAAACATAGAAACATATAAACATAGAATACTATAGATGTATGTGCATACGCGTGAAAAACATAACCCTCCTTTTTGTTTCGTGCAGTCGGTTAAGCATTTTGTTGCAAAAAGACTAGAATCGGCTGACATTTTAGTAGCCGGTGCGTGCAACCTAAAGGTATGTTCTATATTAATACTCGTAAACTAAATAACGCTTACCTGCTGTCACGACTAACAATGAACAATGTTTAGTCAATCAATAACCTATGACATCATTCAAATTCGAATGTTCGATTAACGACATTGCACGGTGTATCTCCGGACCAACAACGGGCTCAGACAGCGCTGATTAATCAAATTGAATTAAGAATTCAACTCTTTCTTTCACCCGGCTGCAGCGAACACAAAAGAATTAGTTGATGCGCTTTGTGCATTCACTAAATCAAACAATCGTAAAACAACGAACATTCGTTTACAACTTTAGTAGGTCTTGGCTTGGACTCTTGATCTCAGGGCCCGAGGTTCGAACCCGGCCAACATGCACCAATGAGTTTTTTCTGACGCGAAACCTAACTAGGTGGTAGGCTGAAATTAATAACTTCGTTCATACGACCGCACTGGAAGTAAGATGGCCGCATAGCACTCTCGGCTGTGTTCTCCTCTAGTCCAGTAGCCAGCAATCCAAAGGGAAGTCTCCGGTATAGCACCTTCACGGACATTGGCTGGTCGGAGTCGGAGCACGTGGTCTAGCCCTGACACAGTATATAATATATATAATATATAGTATATATAATATGTCATACAAAATGTAATTGTTTTAAACAAATAAGTCAAATATAAAAAAAAATATATAAAATGTGTAATGTATAACTAATATATATATAACTAAAATAACATAGGTGAGTAGAAGCAATTCGTGTAGATATGATTCAATATTTATTAATAAGTGTAAATAAAATGGAAGTACGATAGTAAGCGTATTAAATATTGTAAAATAGTAAAATAATAGGTAAAATGTGTATATATGTTATAGGTTTAAGCATTAGTTAATTAAGTTACAAAGAGCTCGGGATTGACAACCGGGGTGCATGTAATAAGTAATAACTCAATAAAAAAAATAAAAAAAAAACCCTGACACAGTCACCCATACTAGATTACATAAAAAATGCACAGATCTCGTGCATTACACGACCTTCGAGGTACATTGAAAATGATCTCAACAAAATAAAAAAAAAGTATTACATTTATATACATGATGTTGTTACGACCAGTACATTAATTTCGCCAGCGCAATCCTTATGTTTTTCCGAGACAAAAAAGTAAATGAAGTTTTTCTCTAAAGTGTCTAGTTTTCGAGATATTAATTTTTGAATTTAATATTTTCGGCAAGTGTAATTTGACGCGCGCAGGGGGAGGGTGCTGGCGCGGGAACGGTAGGAATCGAAAACTCACGGCGCGCCTCCGCCGCCGCGCATCTCTTCTCTCCGCGCACTCGTCCCTGCTCGCTCTTTCACCGCGAGCCTTTCATTCCCACGTTCGTGCGGAACATACACTAAATAAATCAATTAGTTTGTATGAAAACTGCAACTTTTTATTCAAAGGGAATTCAGAAAAAAGTTACTTGACTTTTTTGTTACTATTGATCTCAATAATCATTTCCTAAATTTAATGTACTAGCCGTTACAACACCCTGTATTTTTTATTATTTTTCAAAAACACAAGCAGCTTAAAAAAATTAAACTAAAATTTAGACAGAAAAAAGATAAGCTAGACATTATGCCTAACTAACCTATATTTCTATGGCTTCCTTCCGGCTCTTTCATCAGGACCCTGGAAATCATATAATGAGTAGAGTAGGTACCTACTTGCGAAGACAAATCCAACGAGCCCAAAGCTCTAGCATGCAAATCGGTCCATCCGTTTGGTAGCGTACGGCGTTCGTAGCGGCGGTACGATGCCACAAACAGACACACACATACACACATACACCCAAGGCATACACCCCTCCGTTTGCGTCGGGGATTAAAAACTGTAAAATGTACCAAACGATTAACAGCCAAATCGAACCAAGGCGACAAAGGTGCGACGGCCGCCGGCCGTCACTATTACCGGAACAATTATGCTCGTCTTGTGGTGAGGCAACCGGATGTGTGACGTCACAACTATTGTCGCACGGGCCGCTCCCGCGCTCCCGGCCCGCGGCCTGGTTGGCTGGCGCCCTCTGTGTGCGCTCGTTTATTCTGTCGCGCGTGAGTTGCAGACGTAATGCTATTTAGGTTCCTACCAGTGAGCATTCACTGTTTCAGTCTGTGCTCACTGATTATTCGATCACACTTTCATCCGCAAAAGTTATCCTGATTCATAAAAAAGAATGACTTCGTTCGTGAACGACCGCTGTCGATTGGTTTTGATCTAATAAAAGCACCCATTCCATCACTGGTCAGAGTTCTGATTGCATTATTAGCTCTAGAATTGCTACAGTTATCCAAGTAACTGATGAGTAAGATATGAGGAACTAAAACTGATATATTGAGCCATTCGCGGTATATCGCCTTAATACGGCCTGCACGCTTGCATGAATCAAAATGTTTCAGTCTAAAAATGTGTTGGTCTAAAAACATGCCGACTGTAAAGTTTACTGGGTTGATACCATCGTACTGGACGGAAGATAGACGCACAGCAGTCTCGGCTGTGCCCTCCTCTAGTCTAGTGTAGCGGGTGGCCGAGTGGTTTGGGCATCGGCTTCTCATGCGAGAGGTCAGAGGTTCGAATCCGGTCGGCGTGTACCAATGAGTTTTTTTCAGACGAAAAATTTTACGTGCATTAGGTATGCACGTTAATTTTTTTGCTGCTTCACCGTTCGGAACCGATGTAAACTGTAGGTCCCTTCCCTTACTAGGTGGCAGGCTCTAATTGTAGCCGACTGGGTTGGTACGATGGTTGTTACCACCGTACTGGATGTAAGATGGGCGCATAGCAGCCTCGGCTGTGTTCTCCTCTAGTCCAGTATAGCCAGAAATCTCCGGTACGGAACTTTCTCGATGGTGATGCTGGTCGGACGAAGCATGTGCTGATAAAAGTGGGATTTAAATTCGGGGGTCTAAAATAGGATCTGCGAAAGTCCTTTGTACCTACAAAGTAATCCGTTGTTGGATTTGTCCGATCATGTTCGGACATTCGGTCGTACGTGCGGACTTTGTCCGCCTCGTAGACGGAAAAAAAGAGTTGATCGAAGGTCCGCCTTTTTAATTTGTCCGGATTTTTAATTAGATTTTTTTTATTTTTATGAATGTTTAATTTTCGCATTTTATTGTTTAAACATACAACTTAAGTATTAAATCCTTCTTTAATCTTTATTAAACTACATACAATTAATTCAACGGTCTCACTCATCTCAACTTAAAATAATGAAATTCATTATTTCATTTTGTGACTCAAATGTCCTGCCTGACTCTTTTAGAAAAGTCCAACTTTTTTTCAGGACTTTTCAAATTTCGAAATAGTAACCCTATTTTATTTATATTTTATTATCGCACTGAATTATTGCCGTGTAATATCGCCTGATGGAATTTGAACCTTCGATAATTCAATTCCTCTGTGATTATTATTCATTTAGTTAGACGTCGACTATGTTATGAAATGTTCTATTAAACCTCGAGTAACAATTTTTACTATGGAGGCTCTTTCGCATTGCCGTTATCAATACTTATGACTAACTTTTTATAATAGACTAGCTTTTGCCCGCGGCTACGCTCTAGCATAGCCTATGTCCATCCTGAAGGTCCATTCTAAATATTGGTCAAAGAATTTTTAATATCAGATGACTATTTTCGGAGATTGCCTCCTACATCCAAACTTATAAACTTACAAACTCTTTATAATATTAGTGAAAATAATGACTTCTCAATCATATTATTTATTTATGCAGGTACAGTTAAATTCCTACCTGTTCCTTAATAAATAACATACTCGTTTGTATTTAAACCGCACTGCAAAAATAAACTTAACCGCAAGATATGCAGAGGCGCAGAGCTTACGTTTCCCTGAGAACTAAGTACAAGATTCACTATCATCTTTTCTCTTCTATTATAAAAGCCAACGTCTGTGTGCCTGTAACAGGAAAATTCCAAAACCGCGGAACAGATTTACAAGTAATTTTCTCAGGCATATTTTATAGGTCTATGTTTTACATGGATATTTTTATATGGGAACATTTTCCATGCGCATTAGTTCATATCTAGAAATTGTTATAGAGACATATCGGCCGTCTTTCCACTTCCATATTATTTCTTGCTCTGTGGTTATAGTAGAAAAAAAGTATTGTAAGCACAGTAAAATTTTATGGAAGAACAATAAAAATATATATTTGCAAAAGGACTAGATACAGCTTTTTGCTAGTCTTACATACATTTAAAACGCTAACAGCAGATTTTTAGTATAGCCTACACACGAAAATGTGACATTTAAACCAAAAAGTTTGTATTACGTGCAGCGACGTAATACAAACTCTTTGATTTAAACAAACAAAAACATGTACAAACAGCAACAAGTAATAAATAACAACAATTATCAAACAACAATATACACAACCCAAGAACAAAACAAAACATGTAATATAAAGCATTAAGAGAACCAAACGTAATGAATGACAAACCCAAATACTTGACACATATCGTTATAGTTATAAAGAAAAAAAAAACAAAGTTGTTGTATAATCATAACGACATTCTTCAAGGGGCTGGCCTGTCGCACGGCATCTTGTCCTTATCCGGGGAGTGAATGCATCACTTTGCGGATATTCTTTTTTAAGTACACACGGTACATTTTGTGATTCTGACTACATAAATTATTAATTGAGAATTTGACTAGGTACATAGAATTTTTACCTTAGAAATATTCCCCCAAACCTGACAATACTGCGAGCGAAGCCGAGGGCAAAAGCCACTTTAGCCACAGCACAAGTCAGCACCCGGTCGCTGACAGAAGTTGATTTAGATTTCAGCTTCCTATAGTGCTCCGTTCGGTGAGCGATGTGTGAAGCAATAGATAAGCCATTTCCTGCTTAGCTTTGTTGAATGGGACATAATATCAATATCTGTGTTGCAACACTGTGTTAATTTTATCAAATTAACGGAGAACTATAAATTAAAACTACAATACAACGACGACTTTGCTGAAGCTTCAAATAAATGTAAATTGATTAATACAATGTACATTGTTTTCTACCAACATTTACCTATTGTTAAAAAAGATTAACATTTACATGTACAGTGCCAACATGGCAAATATGCGCAACTGTCTGCATTTCTAAGAAGTGACGTGAACTTTCGATCGGAAGTTTGTCGATAATTTGGTTATTAGGTCATACAATTATCGACAAACTTTCGACTGAAAGTACACGTCCATTCTTAGGAATGCAGACAGTTGCGCATATTTGCCACGTATCATAACTTCCTGGTAGCACTATACTAAACTGTCGATAATGCCATTTACATTTCTTTCTCACTTATATGAAGTTACGACTAAAGTCGTGGTATTGCCGCAACAAGATTTTGCCCGCACGACGCATCTATCTATGGTTTTCCTAAGGTTATGAATTCTTGCTCAGGCTCGCGGCTCGCCCGCTTGGTAGCGATCAGATAAAGCCGGGCACCCACCGGCGCTGATCGGCAAACAATAAGTGGATTACAAGATTAATACACGTCTTACGCTTACGCACGTCTTGGTTAGTAAGGTACAATGGTATGCAGCGAAGGTAGTAAGGTAATGAGGTTAATATGGTAAAGAAATTAATATATGAATGTGCTTCAACTTGTCGAAGAGACGAAAGAACAAAGACAAAATTAATAATATTTAACTATGTATTGTATTGCAAATATTTAACCTACTTTTAATATTTAACTCATGGCAACGAAGTAACCGTGTCCTACACTGGCGGCCGTGGACAGGAAAACGGAATGTGGGAAGGCCACCCGCCAGGTGGGACGACGACATCAATTATCGGCGAAAAGCAGTGGTTCCGTACCGCTGAAGGCCGGGAGGACTGGAGGAAAATTGGAGAGGCTATGTCCAGCAGTGAACGCATACACGCTGACTGGCAAGTATTATTGCAGGGTTCACCAGGACCAATGGATTATAGTACTAAATAATTTATCACTATCTGGCACACTCGTTTATTCATGTATCTTCAGTAGGATGAAAAAATAGGTGCATACCGACCGTTCTTTTTTTTTATGGAAACTGACTCGGTTGTCTACATCACCTACAACATCCGTGATGTCAGCCCATAACACCGGGTGAACTTAGTGCCACGTCAGCGCTTCCCTTCGGTCGTGCCTGCTACACTGAACTGGACGGAAAACACAAACTATTTACATAGCCGTTTCGACCGACCTTTCATTCAGTGCGGTGGTACCAACCCGGGCGGGTTAAACCCTACCACCTAGTAATATGAGAAGGAAGTCATATCCCTTAGTCGCCTTTTACGACCTACACGGGGAGAGATGCAGTGGGGTTATTCTTTTAAAGTACACCGATTAGGGCCGACACGGAATATCCGAATGTTGTTAATAAGGTAAAATATGCAATGTAGGACAATGCCGTTTACTGTAGTTTATTTCTTTCGTGTAGAGGTTTATAAGGTTCGGCCTCTCATAGGTGAACATAATCTGATGTTTGTTTAATTATTTCAGGGAGATTAATGTATGCAGAAAGCCGGTAAGCCTGCGGACAAACTCTAAAGATTAAAAGCCCGATTACAAATAACGAAGGAAATAGCGAGGAAAGTGAATCATATAGAGCAGTCAGCTGAAAATGCTGTATTTTGGCTTCCTGTCTAATCGAATCCTTGTAACGTCCGACTACAAAAATTTTCTTGCTCTTTAAGATCGTCTTTCCTTGTTATTTGCTTCGTTTTTCGTCGTCGGGTTTAAAAAATGTTTTATTGTTAATTTTTTGACTGTCATTTAGTGTGCTATATTTTTCAAATAGTTTTCAAGTTATTTTGAAAGCGATACTCCATATGCAAATTTTCAAAATTTGACATGGCAGCTGGCGACTCGATCCGAATCCAACATTGCCTCATCTCTGTGAGCGAACAGGTGACCACATACTTATACATACAAACGCCGTCTGCCAAAGTCATAACACTTCTTTTGAATGCGCCGTAGTCGGGTAAAAACCACGTTATATATAGAACCTTCCCACGGTACCCGCTTAGAAAATAGTGGATTGAAAGTATATTTCTACGGGCGCACACTACTTAACCGCCGCACCATTTTGTCACACCAGTGTGAAATAGAAAAATATTCGTCGTCCGTGTCACACTGCGTGGTGTGACTGGTAATAATAAACTAAAAGTTAGACTGAGCGTCTCACTTCTCTGCAGAATTAAATACATTTTATCAATTAATTAATAATTAGGTATATTCTATTATTAATTATTTAATTAATTAATGAAATAAACGAAAGTTTAAACAATTTCTTAGAGGCGACTGTAATTTTTTTTTCTTCCGTACTTAATGTACTCGTACTAAGAATAAACAATGAACAACAATACCAACTTTCTTCTTTACCACAAATACAGAGGGTAGAACTTTATTCATCAGCCACATAGAGATAATGTAAATTGGCAGAGTGGTCAGATTCTTCAGTATTCATGTTTATGCTGTAAATATTAATATTCTTGTGAGCGGTAGTATGGGTTAATTATTTTAAATTACTTTAATATAATACTTTTATGGTGGTTTGTAAAGAGCGCCAGTTGGCATTCAAATTTCCCGCCTACACTGTAGTTTTTACTGCTTACCCTCCCTTTCTTCTCCAATCTTCGCACCAGAAGAAAAAAACTATGAGTCGAAAAAAGTTCGTTGCTGAGGCGCCACGTTTTAAGAGCTTGGCAGCTATTTTCCTGAAGAAAAGTGTCGCAAAAGCGAATGTGCCACGCACGGGCTCCAAGAATCACGTCAAGTGTTCAATCGGGTGCAAACCAGAGGACTCGTCTCGGTGTAACCCCCACGTCCAGGCCTGGACACCACAGCTGCGTGGGCACCGCCGATCGAGGAGTTCGAGCGCTCACCCGACTCCGCAACACAAGCAGGTTATAAGGGATCCAGGGCCCTCTTGCCCTCACACAACCAGCCAGGAACAGGTGCGTCCCTTCCTTTACCTACCATACGTGACTTGCGAAATAAATTTTGTCAGTTCTTCTTCGCATGAAATTATACAATGAACAATAATATTGTATAAATTTGTTCTTAAAAAAAATGTTTTAATTATTGTTGGTTTCCGAAAGCTTCATATCTAAGCAGGTGGTCGGTCATTCATTATACTCAGCCTTTGATATTAGTAACCAAGCATGAGAGCTCATGAGAGCGATCGATGGTATTTGATATTATTGTACGAGACCAGCCTGGCAACCCATTGATTGAACCTTCCTTTGCGTATTACATGTATTGTGAGAAAATATGCAATTCCTTTCAACAATCCTCGTTTTATGCAGAACGAATACATAATCGACTTTCATATCGCAACAACTGCGTTTATGATCTATTGCACAGAATTCAGAAGTTTATAATAGCTATAAACGCGAATTTATAGATTTTTTCAATCTGCTGGTATTGTGTCTCACTGACCGTGGTTTCGCGAGGTGCGGTGCATTTGCCTGTTCCAGAACTGGTTAAAAAAAAATGGTTGTCTGTAAAGTAGGTTTACGGACGATAGTTTTACGTGATAACGTCATAAAGAAACACAGCTATAAGAATTACCGTATTTTTTCGTACGGCACCCCTATCGCTGCCGTACGCCGTACATTTGTCAATTTCTAGCCTCGATTACCGTACGATACGGCAAATTACCGGCACAATCGGCCCAAGCGACGCTTGGGCCGATTGTGCCTCTCTATCGCTTGTTACGCGCTCTCGCTTGCACACACAGGCTCAGATGGAACGTGACACTTTTTCGTGCGTGCAGCCGGTGTTCATCAATTTATAAGACGTTATCACGTCAATAAATTAAAAAAGGGTGATACGATAATATAATATGTTGACCTCACTGATGCAGGATTAATAAAGCTGGGTGTTTGTTTAACTGCACCCGTCTGGCCAGTGAGTTAGATCCGCGAGTCGTTCCGTGCAATTCTTCAGTTTAAGGCTTTTCGCTGAGTTTAAATGCGAAGTAACGCGAATTTACAACTGTGTATTTTTTTTGTGTGCAATAAAGCAAATTTTAATTCTATTTAACTTAATTTTATTTTATTGTAAAATTTTTAGCGCTCCAGTATTTCTTTTATCTTCCGCACTCTGGAATGCACTTCCTTCCGATGTGTTTCCTTCAGTGTATGACTTAGGATCTTTCAAGAGAAACGTAAAAAGGCATCTATCACGTTAGCACGGCATTCGTAGCCCCCGTTCTAAACCGAATGCTTTTGGGCGTCGTCGGCTCAACAATCCACGCTAGCGGGGCGGCGCCAAGTATCTCGTGTATCCATACAAAAAAAAATACTGTACCATCAATATTCTAAATATTATGGTGATGTGAAAATAAAATATACATTATGAGGCCGGTACTTAAAAAGAATACCCCCACTGCGTCTCTCCCCGTGCATGTCGTAAAAGGCGACTAAGGGATGAGGACGAGATTCCGTGCTAAAGGGCGACAGGCTTGCCACCTCTCACCTTGGCACGGTCCTTCCACCGAGTCGTGCAGCAGGTGGGTCTTTGTGCCTTACTTGCTGCCTGATAGTTATCTTGTCCGAATACTTTGCTAAACGTGGTGGTCGATGTTGTGTTGCAATTTTCCAGAGTACTTGCAGCACAACACCCATTACTCTGCTTACCCTGATTGTCGGGATACAGCGTGTATGGTATGTATGTATGTATTTTTTTTTATAACCACAGAATAAATTATTTGTGATTGATTATTTATGATATAACTTTAGCTTTGTGCACGCACACCACTTTGGATTTTTTATCTGCGCAACGAGTTGATGCGCTCTCTGTTCTGTTGAGTTTTACCTCGTGCATGTTTAAGGCTGGCCATAGCTTTCCGGTTCTGATACTGTCTCAAGAATATTGTTAATCTATCGATGTTCTTCGCTAGGACAAGTATTTACTGTGAACCGGAACAGTACCTAATTTAGTACCTAATACAGAGCCGGCGACCTAATGGTTCGTTGGGTGAAGACAATCAGGAACGGCCAATAACACCACCCACTCCTGGCGAAACCACACTCAGCGATGTGCTCAGCCTCGGTAGCTCAGTGGTGCGGCGGTCGGTCGACTGTTGTTAAGCAATGCTGGGCGCGCTCAGTACTTGGATGGGTGACCGCTCGACCGTTGGAGGCTGACCGTGGTTCGGATTCCACGTAAAACTGTAGGTCCCTTCCCTTCTTACCTGTATAGGTGGTAGGGTTTATCCCGCCCGGATTGGTACCACCGCACTGAGCGAAACGTCGTCGGTCGAAACGGCTATGTAAATAGTTCGTGTTTTCCGTCCAGTTCAGTGTAGCCGACATGAAATGAAGGGAAGCGCTGACATGGCACCTAGTTCACCCGGTGTTATGGGCGGACATCACGGATGTTGTATGTAGGTAGGTGATGTAGCCAACCGTGCCAGTTTCAATAAAAAAAAGAAACATTTATCTTACATTATTCACACAACATGCAAAATATTGTGCATTGGGGGCATTGGGGGCCAAAGGAAATTGTATGAGACATGGCAACATTTAAGTTCTTTTAAATTATTTTAGTGATACTTGTACCTAGCTTAATATGTAGATAAGATGACTTTTAATGAGGTCCTTTGAATAAGTACTTGTAATAATATGTAAAAAAAAATATAATACCCTGCGAAGTTTCTTGTCGGTTCTTCTTCGTGGGTGTAATCGAACCGGATAGAACAAATTGTGACAAGTTCGAGCGCAGTCTAACTGACATATAAATGATCAATAAACAATACAGCAACAAGGTATTCGTAATGACAATTCCAACACTTGTTTACCAACAGGTAACATGTTTCATCCTACTTTGCCTCTTCTAGTAGGTATTTAGTTCGGTGTTACTCACCCTATGTCCCATTTTCATTACCATAGATAACCACTCCCATCGTATATTTTATATTCAAACACCAAATAAACAAAATAGTTATCACGCCTCCAATTTAAATTATTCAAATTATGACATTATAACAAAACGTTGCGTTTTACAAGTGAGCGCACCCAAATTGGTGCGTGTTGTTGTTACAAGTTATATTAATTCGTGCCATCGATTATAGCACCCGATTCGAAAGATACCGGCCGATCATTTCCATACTAAATACGGTGCAGTAATCGGCGCGCTAGGGTTTCGCTATTACAAAAAAAAATGTGTTCTGCGTTTGAAGAAATATTTTATTCATAAAATATAAAAAAGTTTCAACATAATATCCATAATTAATTACAAGTTGTAAGTATAAAATTTATTTGTTTAAAATAAGTCTCGAACTTTATTGAAAACATTATACCAACACTGTTATTAAATCTAAACTATCTTAAAAAAATAATTCTAATAAAATAAATCTTACATTAAATATAACTATAACAATTAAATAAATGAAGAAAAGGAGGGTTGAGCGTCGGGGGTGCGGTTTGTTTAAAATTATTTATTTATCGCATTCTCGGGTCCTTAAAGAGATGCGTGAATAGGCACCTGTCAGGCCGGCATGGCATTCGTAACGCCCGCGCGCGACCGAATGTGCATGGACGTCTTTAGACACCTTATATGTTAGATTAGGTTAGGTGGAAATGCGCAACATGTCGCGCTTTCTAAAAAAACATAGATAAATACTACGAGTATTACCTACTACATATATTGTCGTTCTAGCTAGGTACTTATGTAATAAAGTTTGTTCATTTATTGTACTAAATAATTTAATTACATTATTAAAATTTGACAAAAGAAGAATTTGTATTAAAACTAAATTATCTTAAAAAATAATTATAATAAAAAAAACTATAAATTAAATACTACTATTACAATGCTATGCTATAGCTAGGTACTTGTTTACGGACGGAATGGTTGGTTATTTCTTTTCTCTATAATTTTCTGCAGCGCAAAAGGCATCTTTATGCACTTTGGAATTTCTAGTGTACAGGCTTCGCTACGGTGGTGTTCTCCGTTCACCAGAGTGACGACGACGGGGTGAAAGTACTTCATTTCGAACTTGACTCAAGTTAAAAACTAGCTTATTCAAAATCAGTCATCATAATTTAAAGCAGAATCTCCGGAACCCCGGCGCGGCGGCGAATGCCCATGCGCATGCCCAGTAGCGGGACCGGAAACGGCGCGTTACACCGCAATATTAAATTTGTGTACACAATGATAAATCCGCCTTTTTGTGTTAAAACCCATAAAAAGTAACTACACCAATTTGTCTCAATCGCTTACGTTGGAAAATTGGTGTAATAAACCTTACGCAGTACTTACTCTGCCCTTTGATAAGCCTGACAGCGTAGAACAGAAAACAATGAGAAATGCAGACAGAGGTGTGTTGCGTGTGAAATAATTTGTGATGTGGGAAGTTTGTACAAATACGAGCGCGGTGTACATGGTGGTGCGCGGAGAACCTAACCAACGTTAAAGAAATAATGTTTTTAATTTATGTACTAAGAAAGAAATAAATAAAATTTATATTTCAAATTTATTTTTTAATTTATAAGTGTACATTTCAACTTAGCTTGCTACTTGCTAAATCTAGTGGCGTTGTATATAATGCAAGGCTATAGATTTATTCCCAACAAAGAAATTGGTGCAAACGGCAGGTTGTTTAGATCTTAAAGTGGTATATTGGATTAATATAACGCCTTACTACTGTAGAGCTCTTGTCCCACCCTTAAAGCACTTACTAACGCTATTGTAAAGTCAATATAGAACCTTAACCTGTATAAGAATGGGCCTCTATTAAACAGCTCTTATAATGCCTGTCTTAACACCATAATGTTATAGTGGGTTCCAACTACCTATTTTTATACGACTTATTTATTACGATGACGACGATTTATTTGTTATAAATATAATAATATTTTCCTGATTAGAGGCTTACTTAATAATCGAATCTTATTAGAGGTTACTTTATTAGAAAATTTAAAAGACCTAATACACAACGTTTCCTTACAGCTAACAATAAATAAGTAGATATATGTGTAGGAACGACTAGGGGGCAAGGGGTGGGGAGGGATGTACTCATAAATGGAACAGCTATTAAAATATATGTATCTGAAATTGAACAAATTCTGTATAAGGTCTGGCTAACCCGCGGCTCGTGGGCCGCCCGCCCCGGCGGCGGCGCCGCCGCCCCGCCTCCGATGGAACCACCAAAACAACAGTCTATCTTTCCTCGTTTAACATATCCCATTGCTATAGAAGTATAGCAGTACCGTTTAGTTAACTGTAAGACATACCTGCCTGTTAGATTTGAATCTGTATTCCTAGTAAGAAACAATTTGTAATGTTGCATGTTGAGGCGATGCACGCACCAAACGTGCGGTTGTAGGCAAGGGAAATAAGAAATATCACTGAAATTATTTCTTACTGGGTACTACTATGACTAGGGTTTACAAAGATTAAGCTTGTTGGCTGAAATACATGTCAGACTTATTTATCGTTTACATAATTTTTGCGTATTATATTATTACAAAAATATTAATAAGCCAGATAATGTTTGTTGGTTGAAGTGCATTTCAGTCTAGAATTGTATTCTTTGCATAGTTTTTACGTTTTCGTCCAGTTCAATGTAGCCGGCGCGACCAAAAGGAAGCGTGGCACATGGCACCTAGTTCACCAAGGTGTTATAGGCTGACTTCACGGGTGTTGTAGGTGATGTAGCCAGCCGTGTCAGTTTCTATAAAAAAGTAAGGACTTTGTTTGGCCAAAAGTATGATATCCTTTTAACGTTTTATATATGTTCAGTTTGGAACTGAAAACATTTTACCGAGGCAATAGTTTTTTTTTTCTGTAAACATAATTTTATTACATAACATTTTTTTACAGAAAACGCACACTAATTTTGAATCAGTGCGTACGAAAAAAGAGAAGAACGTGCTGGCATTTAGCACAAATGATAACACTTCTGTGGCAGAGAAGCTCGATTAAGTTGTATGGTGAAACGAATTGCCGGAGACGCGACACGCATCGTAAGTGCTTTTGTGGAGCCATTGAGACCTCCAGCGATACGAACAGAGTTTTAGAGCAAATGGAATGCTCGGATAACAATAATTTAGCGTTTTGTTGTGTTTTTCTTAAGTTTAGAAGAATTGAAAGGGGTTCACAATTTCAAAATCTAGAGAAAATATTTAAGGTGTATAATATAGTCTACCTGAACGTAGATCGGCCTTCGGCCTCGCCCTTAGTAACTTGATGTTTTCGAGAAAGCATACGTTGGCCGGAACGCAGCTCTGCCTTCGGCTGTTGCTCTTGCACAATCGATTGTTGATGTCTAGTGTGTCTCCACACCGCCATTGGAATGGACGATGCAACTGAATCTTAATCGGAAGACGATCTAAGAAGTAACCAGAAAACCGGCCAAGTGCGAGTCGGACTCGCGCACCGAGGTTTCAGCACCACAATAAAAAACATTGAAACATGTGTCTTGTATGGGAACCCCCCTTAATTTTTTACTTTTTATATTTTTCTTTATTTCACATTTTAAAAATTCATATTAATTTTACATATTTATACAAAAGTAATAAAAATACACAAAATTAATACAAAAATAAAAAACGCTAATACCGCCGGCGGCGGCGGGAGACAAGCCTCCAAGCGCGCCGGGGCGGGTGCAGGCTATTTTTTATTATTTGTTGTTATATCCGCCATAATATCACATATTCTGTGTACCGAAATTGATAACTCTCTGGTGATTATATAATATTGGTGATATATAATATTTGTATAATATTGGTGATTATGTAATCGCTAAATACACAAAGTTCGACCGGGCTCATATAAAATGAGCCGGAAAAGGCGCCTTCGAGATCCCGTGACGCCAAATGGTGTACATATGAAATGTCCGTGGACAGTTGGCCACTTACCATCCATCAGATGTAACGATGCCACGCCGACTACCAAGTGCGAGCATACCTTCATACACAGAGGGTTCCGTAGCCATTTTCTTCTTGCACTTCAAAATCTTTTTCGTGCCTTAAGGACCAAATTGACTACTTCAGAATTTTTTTATAAATCTTTAAATCGCAAGGTATTCTTTACACTTGATATCCTTAACATTATCCTATACATTATTCTTTTACTCAGCTACTTTAGTCCGCTTTCAAACCGGACTGTCACCTCCTCGGGGGTGAAATTGGCTGCGCCACGAGCACAGCCACCCAGTTCGCAAGCAATAAAAAATATGTCGGTCTTGTACTTTAGTAAAAAAAAAACAAAAAAAAAAACATACATACATACCACACGCCGTATCCCGGCAATCGGGGTAAGGACAATCGGTGTTGTGCTGCAGGTACTCTTGTAAAATACAGCACAACACCGATCACCACGTTTAACATAGTATTAGGGCAAGATAACTATCAAGCAGCAAGTAAGCCATGAAGACCCACCTGCTTGCATAGGACCGCGCCAAGGTCCTTGCATCTTCTCCTTATCCCTTAGTCGCCTTTTACGACAAGCATGGGGAGAGATGTAGTGGGGCTATTCTTTTTAAGTACCGACCCCAAACGATACAATTAAATTACGAAAAAAATTCTAAAACATAAATAGAACAATAATAAAATTGTTTGTCGAATTGTGAAAATTGAGGGGTACTTTCTAGAATTGCATCACAAGGAAAAACCAGCCGCATCTCACAAGACTCCGCATATTAGTGATAATTACAGCTGGCCGTACCCACAACACACACCGCTCTACTTTCATCGTCGGACAACGGGACTTGTCTACACCCATTCATGCTCTCTTGCATACACTTGTAAAATTTACACGGGGCGTTCGAGTACTTAGCAACCGGTCGGAATGAACTAACTTATGATCGTTAGTATGGTGTGGTATTGGATTACTAAATTTACCGAATAGATTTTGATTCCTTCTTTATTAATGAGTAACGGCGTAGGTGGCCGTGCTGAGAATAGTGCAGTCGTGTAGTTAACATAGCCAAATTCACCTAACCTCGCGAAACCACTTTCGAGGTGCCTCGATAAGAAATTGGGGGACTTGTATGTACCTAAAGGTTGTCTATCCAACCGATTATACGACGCCTGAAGAATGTTTTTGTATGAAAACTGAAATACCAGACAACAACATCACCTACAACACCCGTGATGTGAGACCATAATACCTTGATGTACTAGGTGCCATGTCAGCGCTTTCCTTTAGTCGTGCCCCGCTTACACTGAATTGGATGAAAACCGAACTATTTACATAGCCGCTTGCTTCGACCGACCTTTCATTCAGTACGGTGGTACGAATCCGGGCGGTTTGATTGAACCCATGGCTAAACCCTACCAACTAGTAACGTAAGAAGGGAAGGCATCCACACTTCCACAGGTTTACGTAGAATCCATTTTCTTATCAAAACCTAGGAAGAATCAACTTAAAAATCTAATTTAAAAAAATAAGGAAAGGATTTTCGCTTTTCTTCGGAAAATGTTTTTCCAAGAAGTCCAAAATGTTTCATGCACGATCATTAATTTCTTTCATTATCCATGTGTCAAGTACTAAACTACATCGTTTTACTATTTTCCTAGTTTGTAGGGTTTCGCTGTTTTCCTTCAAATGAACTACGTTTTTAAATTTCTATACGATGATGTTGGAGCAACTGGAGTGCTTATATTGGCTTACTATGTTGCGGCCTTGATGTCCGGCGAGGCGACACTATGCGCTATGCTCTGAGCGCTCCCAGAGCGCATCCAGTGACCCGAAATCCGCATTTGATTTACAGAACGATATCGCTGAGTTAGTCTATTGGTCTGACGCAATCGCTCAGTCATCCGCGACCATACACTTCAAAAGCATAGAAATTCCATTGACATGCATTGCATACAACTTACTTCGTTCGTCCCTGACTGATATCCAGGAATCGGAATAGGTACGAGTATAAATAAATAATTTTGGGGAGAAGACTTACGATTAATCGGAATCGACTGCCATGATGGACTCTGGAGGAGGAAAAAGTTTACTAGGATCCATCAATGGATCCATGCAATGGATTCAAGTAGACGGAGGGTACGGATTAGTTAAAACCACCTCTTTCGGGAATTCTGAAAAATTCTCGGGAATTCCGGGATTTGAAAAATATATCCTGGTAGTGATATAGTTAGCAACTTTTGACACTTGTAGCGTGCTGTAATGTATGAATACTTTAATTTAAAACCCAAAAATTATTTTGAAAAAATAGTTTACATTAGTTATGCAAATCAAGTGCCATACCAATTATGATCCCTGCTGATATCTCTGTGTGTGGCAGATAGAGAGTCATCAGCTGTTAGTCTCTTCGCGTCTACGCTATATAGTACTATAATATATAATTACTATTGTAGAAGATAATATTTTTCTCCATAGATAGAAATATATGAAATTACAAATGTTGTAATTCCGTCTTCGTGCACGCCATGTTTGTATACCCCCGATACTTTGAATTGTTTGTCCGCGACGATATTATTGTTGTTAATGTAAATTATCTTATATTAACAGACTCCGAATACTTCTGTGATGCAAGAATTACAAGTTTTCTCTTGCCAAATGCTTTCCTTTTTCCGTGTAGAAAAGCTGATCAAACAAAATGGCGCTTGCTACATAAAAGTTGCAAAGCCTATTAAAATTTTCTACACTACCCTAAGAGTATAAAAGGACCAATTACGAGTCTTATTTATTGCATTCTTCTCATGGAAAGAGAATACATGAAATCCCTGAGGTTTTAAAAATAACACATCGTTCGCCACTTAACCTGCAACTAGCGAATAATGATCCCACTGATGCGGCTGTAAACGTCTCGATTCTTCACTTGACACCGCTCGTTAATTCGACCACTTTTCGTCATGTCCGTACCCATCGACAAACAAAGTACGCTTGAACTGACTAAATTGATATATTTAGATTATAATGTTTAGCCATTGAGAGGTGATGGAACGTGGAAACACAAAACAAAGCTTTCTTTACAATAAATTCAACATACACAGAGTCACGCCTGTTTCCTGGTGGGGTAGGCAGAGACAACGGATCTCCACGTGCCACAATCCTGACACACCTCTGCCGTCTCTTCCACTCTCATAATGTTCTTCATGCATGTTCGTCGGTTACGGGTACTACGCACTTGGCCCTTTTTGAGCACATGCCCGATCTGGTCCAGGTACGTGCGTCTAGGGCGAACCTTCGCGACTCTACCACTGACATTTGCTTCATAAATTTCTTTCGTTAGTCTCCTATCATCCATTCTTCCAACATGACCAAACAACTCAAAGTTATTAAATTCAACTTTATTAAAAATAATAATAAAACCAAGATTCACGATCCACCCTCGCTTTTGACAAAGATTACTTATCATATCCAGAGAATATTCTTGTACCTACACTGTCGTACAAACTCGGTAATGTTAGAATAATAAAATTATTTTGTAAATGTGCAGGTTGTTGAATAATTCAAATTCAATTTCACATGGATTTTGTTTTCAAACCTAATTCTCATAACTCACTAACAAACAGGTGGCACACACACTAAAGAGAATATCAGACAAGTACTCGTCGGAAAGCCCATTTTCACACCTTTGCATACTTTTGTGTTTCTTTCAGCCCTGCACAGGAATGTAAAAGCATATCTCAAAATATCTTCCTAACTTGTCAGTTTTCGGCCCCGAAGCGTCTTGTGTAATTTATTGGCCCAGCATCGCTGTAATCCTGTAAACAGCCACATTCCTTCGCCAGTGCGTCACTGGCACTAGCTGCGTCCATGAGAAATGGGAGACTTCGTGTAAACACATCACTTGTCAAGGTACAAGGTTCGCGCCATGTGCTCGCACGCAAGTCTCTATTCAATCAAAACTGAGATATCTATAAATTCGACGATTGACGTATGTACATCCATAAAATATAATTGAAATAGTGGGTGGACGAAGCGATTGGAAGTATTAATAAGTTACAAGGAAATTATGAAATCAACGCAAACGTCGGTAACTAACACCATTAAATAGAGACAAATATATTTGCTCAATAAATCAAATAATCTTTGGCATAACCAATAAGTTCGATCCAATATTCGAATATATCTGTACCCATGAACGAAAGAATTAAACGAATGAGTGAATTAATAAAACGTTTATTTGTCGTCATTTTCAGATAACAATTTACAATGCAGTAAACTAGTAAAAATGCGTTACTAATATCGACCACTAATTGGATATAGCTCAGCGTGTGCAATAGACAACGTATTGCGGAGATTTTCAGCTGGAGCCATTTTGCCAAGAAATCTAATATTACTATTTGTATTTGGGTAGACATAAATGGATGACAAAAATTGTGGTTTGCGTACTACCACGTCACGTAATTGATCGGTTTTTATTATTTGTTGTTTTACAGTTTGCACTATAATCGCACCATGTTTGACGCTTGTATGTACATATTATAACCATTTTTACTATAGAGCAAAAAAGAAAAAAAGCGCCTTACAATAGTCCCAATGATATTATGTAGCATTTACTTCACACTGTGACGTTCACATGACTTCACACGTAGACGGAAAAAAATGGTGTTAAAAAATCACGGTTGACAGCTGTTGCCATGCGTCAACTGTAGGCCGCACGAAAAAGTCATACATCGTGGTCATACATAACATAATATACCTACTTCACTCACAAAATGACGTCACTTCCTTAACGCATTTCCGCTTTATTCACAAAGTTACTGCCCATGGCCATGCCGAAAGTTTTTGAAAGCGCGACATGTGGTATCTAGCCACCCATAAGGTGTCTAGTAACGTCCATGTACATTCTATCGCACGCGGGGGTTGACAAAGACAAAGACAACCACGGTTACCCACGATATTTACAAATTATCTGAAAACAAATGGTCCAAGAGGAATATCATAATACTGTATTAACAAACCTTTGGATGCCTTTGGCAACATTGTACCTATCTCTACTCTTGTACAATATGCCCTCGTCAGGTAGTCAATTAGTAATTTTGGTTAGTCATTGTTGCAAGGAGAAAGGATTTTATTGCTTCCTATAATAAATTACGCATTGTGAGCATTCTCTTTCTCATAAACAGGCTAATTTAATGCTAAATTAACTTTAAAAAGCCAAATTGCATTCCACATTCTCATGCGAAACAAAACAACTAAAAATAATGTCAATTGTTTTACCTACAGGAATTATATGATAGGTTTTACCTATAGTATAATATTTATAGGACAGATTTTACCTATAGCATTAGTAGGATAGGTTTTACCTATAGTATTTAAAATAATTGAAAATGAAGTGCTATTTCGAATTAGAAATTATATGTAACTCCCAACCAATCATTCAGATGATATCTTCGCCTTTATTGTTAGTGAATGAAGTCTCACATAGTTTAGGAACTATGCAAACATTGTTATCAACCTGTGATTTGAGATCATTACGGAAGCACAATGGCCGATCCAGTGTTGAATTACTTTCGAACTTGATACAAATGCGAAGGTCATTTGTAGCCCAACGATGACTGACATTAAAGGTTTATCGTTAGTAGAACCTTTTGGCACTAACCAATCGCTTGTGGGTGCTTTAGCTGACTAGACATTTTAAAACTTTATGATTGAGACAAAGATCCTTCGTTGTTTAACCACTTCGTAAGGTGCTTGTATGAATTAGATCATTTGTTTTGATATGCCGGACACGTAGATCTTACCTATACTGTGGTAACACTATAATTATCGTAAGATATGCTTTGGAGGTGATTATAATAGGTGCGAATAGCGGATGCTAAGACTCCGTATACACGTGTGTAGGTACTTTAGACGTTACTACATTGGCTTGGATTCATACAGATTCACCCGAGTTTATTTCACGTGAAGTTCCTTTCTCTCTCGCTTCACGCTTGCTCTCACGCTTCTGTTTCGCGTGAGTGCACAATTCACCAGTGTCTCACTGCCCTAGGAATAGACACCCCAGGTGCCTAGAAAAATTATTTAGAATTTGTCGCGACTTCATGAGTGTTACCAGGTTGGATGCGTTGTCATAAAATATTTCGTATATTTCAGTTACAAAATACAGGTAATTACAGAATAACTGCCAACATACCGTTTTTATTACTTCATTTTAAAATAACAGGTACTTATCATACAATTTTTTCATGCCATGAACCATAATATGAAAGAACTTGACATAATATTGAATTATATTACCATCAACCCACATCGAAATTCAATGGTGGCATGAGTACCTATCCCGGAATACCTGCACGTACCACGGCGGGCGGCGTGGCGCGGAGGCGATATGGCATTCCCATTGACGAATAAGATTAAAGAAGTTTATTTTGTATAATAACATTACATAAAAGTTACTTAAGTAAATCTATAGTAAATCTATGCAAAGAATAAGATATTAATAGTAATAAAAAAGAAACAAAATAATAAATTACTTCAAACTATTGATTCGGCCAAGTGCGTGTCGGACCAGTGAAGGGTTCCGTACTCGGGAATTACGTTCACGGTGTAACCGAAAATATCCTAATATCTCGAAAGTTACACTACATATGAAATTGTTTTTTAAGTTTGTCCAGCAGTGGGTCGATAAAGGCTGATGCTGATGATGATAATGAAATCTTTTTTTAAATACTGAAAAAAATATGTGACATTAAGGAAGTACCTAGTATTTTTTTTCAAACGTGCCTTAGGTGACTAAGTACACCACTTTACTTGCTCTACACTCGTAATGCGTAACCTCCAATATGTATGGCTCGGCTTTTTTTAACTTTCAGTGCTCTAAGCACGTAGTCGATGCTTCCCTTTGGATCTGTCGCACACTGTCTTGTTACAAAACACTCCCGATGTTAACAAGGAATCTCCTTTCAAGTGAGCCCCAGTCGCACTCGGCCAGATATTCACTATTTACATTAGGAACTGGGTCATTCGTGTGTCACACACAGCAGACGCTCGATCCGCATGGAGGCGGCGCGGAGGCATGTCATTCATGTTGATGGTTTTAGTCGCTACCTCAACGGCCACCGCTCCTTTTAGTTGCAATCACAGAATAAGCTGGTAGAGCCATGATGGAACGGACCTACTATTGAACTTGTACTGAAACCGCGATGACCATTTTACTTACGACGTTTTAGTCCGCACTATAATAGAAAATATACCTAGTCTTCTCAGACAATTTTCTTTTTTTTAATATTGAAAGCGCGACATGTGGTGCCGCGACGTTTAACGACGCACATGGACATTCGGGCGTATGCGGGGGTTGCGATTGCCACGCCGGCCTGACAGGTGCCTATTCACGCCTCTCTTGAAAGACCAGAGAATGTACTTGGGGGGAAATAAAACTAAATTAAACAATATAAAAAAAATGAATGGAGCAGGAAAATTAGATAAATGTAGGTAAGATATAATCCGGGACGACTAAACTGTAACGAATTTTCTTCTTACATAGCTTTAAGGAATTTCTATAGGTACTAACTAGACAGAAATTCCTTTAGTAGGACCGTAGGACATATAGATTATTATTTTTACATTGCAAATGCCTTTTCGATCGCTTATTCAGATAGTCCCCGATTTCCAGCGAGAGTACGAATTCGCCCTGATGTCGTGAGTTTTAAGGCTACGTGAATATTTAGGGTGTCAAATGACGAGTATCGACAAGGGCTACAAGAGTTTGAAAAAAAAAAATAAAAAAAGTTCGAGAGTTTTTGAGAAAATCGCAAAAAAACACTTAAAATATCCGTTTTTAGGGGTTTAAAAAGGGCACTTTTAAACATATTTCTAAATATACTATATTTTAAACTTTTATATTTTTATATTGTAGATTACTAGGCATTATGTGACCGTCGGGTACATTGAAAATCTAGCGTAATGCATTAGATCTATGAATTTTTTATATTTTAAAATTTTCATGTCCAAAGTCTCGTGGTACGTAGCAAGAGTATCATCATAAATTATCGTGATGAAATAATTTAGATGAGAATTGTATATTGTTGCAGGTATTTAGTCACGACGTGCAGTGCAGAAATCTCAGCTGCACAACCTAGATCTCAAACTGTAAGTATTGATAACTTAACAGTTGTTTAAATTTTTTGGGTTCCGTATCCATGCGGAAGCCTATTACTAAGCCTACGCCGCCGTCTGTCTGTCTGTCCGTCCATCCGTCTGAGGGCTGTGGGTATCTATTGATAGGTAGCCGGTTGAAATTTTCACAGAATATGTGTTATTATGGCGGATATGTCATCAAATAATAAAAAAGCAAAAAGTAAAAAATGTGTAGATGACTATAGTTAACAAAAGACAGTTAATTCGCGCTTGACCGATTTTTTTAATACTATAACCGTGGAAGTTTCATTGCTTAATTTTTTTTATTTTTCTTATCACACATTACTAAGATTTGCATTCTTATTCTCAGAAGAACTTTCTACTCTACTAAGTGTATAAAAAAATAATACGTCAGTTCTTAAGAAACTCAGAGAATATCTCTATGTATCCCGTACGGAAGCCTAATACTAAGCCTACTCAGCTGTCTGTCTGTCTGTCCGTCCTACTGCTGTATCTTTGAAACCGTAATAGGTAGCCGGTTGAAATTTCACAGAATATGTGTTATTATGGCGGTTATAACAACAAAAAGTACAAAATTAAAGGCGGTTCCCATACAAGAAACGTGTTTTTTTTCAATGTTTTTTATTGTGGTTCGTAAACCTCGGTGCGCGAGTCCGACTCGCAGTTGGCCGGTTTTTTCTATTTTCTCAACCAACCTAAATCGCTTATTAGATACTGCCAATCTTTACTCTAAAAGTAAAAGAAAACAAAGATTCAAAATTCAATTCAAAATTCTTTATTATCAAAAAACACACAAAGAAAAAACACAAATCTAGGTTACAACAGTACACGAATAAAATTATTCCAAACAAACATGTAAGACTTAAATAAAAACAATAAAAAAAAACAATTCCCTGCATTTTCTTGGTCCTATCACCTAAACTAGCCCGAAGGCTGTATCATAGGTAGACAGTATGTAAATAGTTAATTATTTATAGAGGGTTACTCGTCGTTAATAATTTATATATCTGTGTGTTTGTGCGTGTGAGGGTGTGTGTGTGTGTGTGTGTGTGTGTGTTATTTAATAAATGTTATTATTTAATTTATTACTTTTAATGGTATTCATATCAAAACAAAATGTCTTCAGATAATCCGGCCAGCGCCAGGCTCAGCAGCTGCTGGCGCGCGAACACTAGCGAACAACGCTGCGAGCGCGAGCGCGAACGCGAGCAGCGGCGGGGGGGAGTACGCGTGGAGCCAGTGGGGAGCGTGGAGTCCGTGTTCGCGCACGTGCGGGGGAGGTGTTGCTGTGCAGGAGCGACAATGTCTACCGAGCGATACCAACAGGTGTGTATCGTCTGCTGATTCAGTTCTGATCTGACGAAGGAAAAAAAGCTCTTCGAAAGGTGTGAATCTATAATGTGCCAGTGTGAGTGGAAGTAGAATAGAAGAATCACTGAAAATGTAGCTAAGCAGTTGACATGCTTGAGTTCCAAGCAATGCAACGATGCCAATAAAATATTTCGGTTGATACAGCAATAATTATATTTGCTGAAATACATAAAATAAACTGTACTGCCTACCCCAAAGAGCTTCGGACACATTCAGAATTCTATTAGCGAGACGCACGTGCATGATTCAGCGTGAATTTGCTTTTAGCGCCATCTAGCCGATAGCCGATGGTCACTCTTTATTCGGCGGTAGCACGTTTCTCGATCATATCGAATGGTGTACACACAGCAAACGGCCGTAGGTGCCGAAAAATAAATGCGATCCGAAAAAACTTAAATTAGAGGAATATGAATCTCTAGCCTGCTACATATTTAAGTTATATATGATTTTAAGCGCAATAAACTTCTTTTATTTGATTTGATTTAATATTTAAATTATCATAGATTTGGAAAAAAATAATAGTTTAAGTTTTTAGAACGAAACCACCATGTATCCACCGAACTGTAAGTACTTGGCCAGTTGGCTGGTGATATAGAACGGAAACAAATTAGTTCTAGTATGTAGTCAAAACTTCACAAATTACTGTTCAGGAATTATTTAATGTGTTTCCGAATGTGTGTCATCCATTATTTTCATGGCCTCTTTCGCTAAGCACCGTTCTGTACAAAACTTGTGCAACTGCAAACAGTAATAAAATAATTAAACTCTTCATCTTTATGGGCCATTCATTTCGTCTAGTATTTGTATATTCCTACAGAAGAGAGACCAAATTTGATAAAATTTTTCTCCGATACATTATAGTCACTGTGAAAATTACTATTATTTCTATAATACACGACTAGTGCAATCTTAAGTGTATCTTTCTCCTAAATAATGTTTGTCATAATCTCGATTGCTTTCGTCTATTAGAAATGCATCCATGGTTTACTCTTTCTAAATAAAAAAAGCTCTTCGATGTACTTCTATGTTTCTCATCTCGATTACGACCAAGCTACATCGATACGAGTCATAGTATTAACACCAAATTCTTGTAACCTTGCTCCTTCGCATTTACCTCTACTTATTGTCTATGTTCAACATCTATTACAACTTCGACACTAGGCATCCTTCAATTAGCTCCACTCTTCTCATCGTGAAGCGGTCCGGACAATGTTTCGTTAGGCGAATCATTTCAAACATTTCCCATATCACGACTGACATCTGCGTTTCGATTTCTTCGTTATGACTGACGTCTACAGTCGATTTGAGTTTCGCGCTCGTTTCGTGCTTGTCGGACATTGATTAGAGACTCGATCGAGCATTGATTGTCGGGGTCAGAGGCTAAACGTGCCCTGCCGACCTCGACCGCCCTTTTGCAGTTTTCCAGTCAAAATTAACGTAATGACCCGCCAGATCAGAGTTGAGCGGGCACTTAACGCTTGTTATGTCGATAGCTTTCATTTTCGACGCATTATTTTCAGCTTGATGCAATTTCGCTTATTACGCTTTATTTATGAGGCGGCGTGGGCTGTCAGCGATTTAGCGATTGAAGCCGTAGATGCGAACGGCTTGTCTGATGGCGGCCCGTCAGCGTGGGACCAAAATCTAATGTTCCGAAACTTATTCTTCTGTATTCAATCGAAATGCGTGAGGTATTTGGATTGCAATAATGAAGTCACAAGCAATTTAGTTTAATACACGAGCTACACGGCCGAGGCATTTTCAAATAAACGTGTAATATATTTAATTCTATATGGCCATATCGAATAAATAATGTTTTCTCACAAAGCATACAACTTCACATTTATGAGGAACTCGTTCAAAAGATACACGCACATATATCGGAATATCTATTTTTCACTATCCTCACCTAAATCTAATTCTTCCGCGCTGCTTTTATTGTAATCAAAACATATCCGAAGGTGTGTAACTGCTTCTAAAATAAGTTACGACTTGTGAGCACAAATAATCTGAGAAAGAAATAAATGTTCACCCTCTGTCGTACCTAGACGTTGTTCTGGAACCGTTTTGTGAGTGGTCCTTCTGGTTGGAAGGAGGAATAACACGAGACGGTTCAAGTGGGATGCGCATCGACAGTAAATCTTTTGAAGTCGGCAGCGGTGAAGAAAAGGAGCGAACTCTGCGTGGTGGTCAACGTATTAATCCTAGTGTTGGGTGCGATAGGTTGACACAAGCCGTGAGCCGAACTGAAAAGTTGACCAAACTATTAGCTACCTCGATTGTAAGGAATCTCGATCAAACTACGAGTATAATTTGTTCGATAGCTGAGCTGGCAGTCAACTGATATTATTGTTTAAATTTTGTTTTTGTTATAATGTTATATTTTGTTTGTCAACTGGTATTAATGTTTTATATATGGGTGGCTGAGTCAGAGGGGCCAGAGGCTCCGACTAGCCAACCAGGTCGAACTCGATAACTTTACAATACTTACTGCTCGTCCTAGTCATGAATAAATTACCACAAAAGCATAACATAAATGAAATTTTTATCATATTAAATCCAAGAGCGCATCTCATCGGAACATTAAACCTACCACGCTAAACCCGTGAATGGCAGCGTGGGCAGAAAACATCCACGGAGTAACGTCTCCATCGGTTCCATTCCGCCTGGACGCCGAGCCGCGGCGCCGCGCCGCCCGCCGCCGCCGCCGCCGGCTGCGCAGGCGCGGCGCGGCGGGCACAAGATACTGGAGCCGTAAGGATGCTTTTATCGATCTCCGTGCCGTATCATTAGATATCATTGTGATGCATCATCAATCGAACGCTGCGCAGGGTTGACTGCCAGAGAATATTTTATTTTATTTTTATATGATGTTCAAAAAGTGTAGTAAAATTATGTTTAAACTGGTGGCTGTTATGTTTAAACGGATGATCATACATGATACTCGTACATTTAATAACACCACTCCTCACGTAACTATGCCCAGCGAAGTTCCTGGAGAAGCCAAGAAGAGGATTTTGTGTTTATTTCCAAATTTTGACATCTAAGTGAAAGAGAAATTGCATTTTAAAATACTTGGTGGATGACGCAATGTACTGTTAGGGATAGGCATATGTATGAACATTAAATCACAACGAAATACGTAACTATTCACTCATTAGTATCATGACTTTTCTTTAATTTATTTACATACATAAAATTGCCAAGTGTGCGTTTATTATTAACCCACACATTTCAAGCCGCGGGTGGTCGAGTGCTTTGGGCATCGGCATCTCGTTCTAGAGGTCCGAGGTTCGAATCCGGTCGGCGTGTACCAATGAGTTTTTACTGACGAAAAAATTTACGTGCATACCTACACCTGCTGCTTCACCGTTCGGAACCGGTGTAAAACTGTAGGTTCCTTCCCTTGCCCCTTACCAGGTGGTAGGCCAAATTGTAGCCGACTGGGTTGGTACCACTGTACTGGATCTAAGATGGCCGCACAGCAGCCTCTTTTATGTTCTCCTCTAGTCTAGTATAGCCAGCAATCCAGGGAAGTCTCCGGTATGGCACCTACCTTCTCGGAGGTGATATTGGCTGGTCGGAGCATGCGCTTTGGCCCCTCCGACTCATCCAACAATACCTACCGGATTACATAAAAAAAATTAATGTACGATTATCGTAAAAAGTGAACCTCGGTGAACACTAGTGACAACCCTACTACACTCCTTGTAGTTTTATTTTCCTACCACGATGCGTGGTGTCCCGCGTGGCGTCCGCAGGGTTGTCGAGAGTACCGACCGGCACAGCTTCTTATCTCAATACAACCTATTTATTCCTATTATTGTACCATTCCGCCGAGTAATTAAGACAATACCGATGTAATGCTATTGTTACATTTTGAAAAAAGAATACGCCAGGACTACCATTAATCTTATTCACGTGTCCTGCCAGTGTGGAAGGAAATTGTGTTTGCTTTTTAAAATACGGTCTTGAGTTTTTGGGGAATTGAAAATTATAGACAGGACTCGCTCGTAAATAGGTCTGGTGATTAGTTTTTGGTGTAACGCTCCGGGACTTATCGGCTATGATTAGATATGAAATTTTAGAAAATTTATTTATAATGGGAATAGCGTGTGAGGACTATTATTTTAATCCTTATTTCGTGTGCAGCTGTACACTTCATCTTCGTCCTATTATCGTACTTGTCGACTGAGTAAGAATAACATTAGCCTTATAGAAACTTCATCGGATTATGGCCGATTTCAGGACCTTGGGCTACATTGTACCGCAACTCCTGTCAAATTATGAGAAATCTCCACCTCAGAGAAAGGGCGGGATAGGGCGATAGATAATCGGCGAAATAACGAAAGGGACACTCGTACTCGATAATGTAATCGTAAGTCTACATTTAGGAGTTTTTCGGTGTTTTGAGGTAAAAAATATATATTTAAAACGTACAGCCTATAAAAACTTATTTATATTGAGATCAGTCAATAAGTAAAGTTTTATTATCTAAGTTAAAGTATTTATTGATCAATAGCGGTTTTATTGACGGTTTGCAATTTTTTTCTATGAAGGAAATTTAATGTAATCATGTTTTCGCCACCTATAAAAACTATAGCATTGGTACTTTTTACCATATATTATAATATTTATTACAGGGTGATTATTTCAGTATCTATACATATAATATAATCGCAAATGCAGAAAAGTCTGTGCATTGAATATATTCGGAAAACCCCCAACCAGGATGTCTTAAAATGAGGAACATGTTAGAACAGTTTTTAATTGTTAATATAACAGAAGATCGTGGCGGAACAATGTGATGTAGTATAGACCAGTGGTGCCCAAACGGTTAATCGCGATCGACCGGTCGATCCCAAGAGGCTATTAGGTCGATCGCTGAAAATATGTAGAGCAAAAAGTAATTCGTAGACCCATCAAAGAATTCATAGATAATATTTGTTGGGACAATATTTTCCGGGTTCTTCCGCAAGGACCGCAATAGTAACAAATGGGAATAAAAGATGTAATGAACATAGCTTTTAATTCAAACAAAAATGCAAACAAATTATTGAACAACGAACATTTTTGGTACAAGTGTCGATCTCACAACCTTGAATTATTTGTTGGTAGATCTTCATAGGAAAAAGTATGGGCACCACTGGTATAGACTCTCAACCGATCAGATATTGTTGGATTAGACTTAACGCCGGGGATAGTCGATAATGATCTCATGATTGACATTTTGCAATAAGTCGTCATAATATCTTCTTCAAGTTAATGCGATACTCGTGTCGTGGCGTTACAGTTGGTTATCATACACATTTTAACCGCTGGAGCCGTTCAAGCTGTAGGCAGTCCTTTGGCTTCTAAGGGACCCACGATGAGAACTCTCGACTGTTGAATGTTGATGGACACCCGTAATGGAATATCGCTCGGGATTTTGTTAAAACAAAGCTCGGCGGGGGAACAGCGGGTGGCGCTTCGGACGAATTGAATCGAGTCGATGAACCGAGTGCGAGATGAGAGGAGAGTATGTAGAGCTTTAGAAACAATACTCTTTCATTACCGCATGATCCAGGCGCCGTGTTGGTACACTCTGCCGAAACACCGAAAGGCCGAATTACCTACATTTGTTTTTATTATGAAGGAAGGCTTCAAGGCGACAGTTGGCGGCCGTGGACAGGAAAACGGAGTGTGGGAAGACCACCCGCCAGGTGAGACGACGACATCAAGTGCGTCGGTGGAAGCAGTTGTTCTGTACTGCTGAAAGCCGGGAGGCCTGGAGGGAAATTGGAGAGGCGTATGTCCAGCAGTGGACCCTTACACGCTGACTGACTGACTGACTTCAAGGCGGAGTTGGTTCCAGTACAGTGGGTGTGTGCGGCACTGTCGGCGTGCCTCAGCTTGAAAGAATTGTAAGTTTTGTACCGTGTGGGGTCGGTACTTAAAAAGAATAGCCCCACCGCATCTCTCCCCGTCGCATGTCGTAAAAGTCGTCTAAGGGATAAGGAAATTCGTCAGCCTCGGTAGCTCAGTGTGGAGTAACCATGAATAAAGAATTTGTGCTCGGAAATGCATATATCAAACTCGCAATGAGAATGAAAGTGTAAAATGTTCTTAGTTCGAACTTATTTCATTTACCTAATTTCAGTTCATTTCTTAGGTACTAACGTACACCTTAATTCATACATACATACATACATATATATACATACAGAGACAACGGATCTCCACGGGCCACGATCCTGACACACCTCTGCCGCCGTGTGTACTGTGCGCTGTGACTAAGCGCAGTGTCACAGAACGGATTTCCGAACACATCAGAGCAGTCAAGAACATGGACAAAACCAAGTCTGCCATAGTTGAGCATGTCGACTCCGGAATGCAGCACTGGATATGATTCGATCAGGTGAAAATTCTTGCCACTGAAAAACGACTCTTTCCACGCATTATCCGTGAGTCCATCGAGATCTCGAAGCATGCCAACTTCAACAGAGAAGACTCATAAAGGCTGTCTCCGGTATGGAATCCCGTGCTCGCCCCCCTGAAGAGTGGCAGGTCTGGCAGTGTGCACCAGCAGCAGCTGGAGGACGCTGTCAGTACATTCTGCTCCTCGGCGGAGGTGCGGAACGCAGCCCAAGCCGAATTGGTGCCTACCCACAGCTGCAACTACAATCTTCGCAGCCGCTCGCGTTTGACACAGTGTTCTGTTAACCGCGGGCCCGACCGCAGCCAGGCACTCGCCCTGATGATGGACTGCACGCGCCAGTCAGAAACGTCGGCCACAGTGACCGCGAATTTCAACCATGGTAAGCCAAATACCAACCATAAAATTAAAATATACCTAAAATCAATACAATTGTTAATATTTAGTCAAACGATAAAAAATTATGCAATTTAATAAGTTAACACATTAAAAACACGAACCAAATTCTAAAAGAAAAATACCTATCATCAAGATAATTCGTTTCTTTGTCGCACCGCTAGGGTGTGGAATTGTCTTGTGTGTTTTGTCTGAGTGTGTTTCCCGTATCTGGGTGTCTTCAAACCTCAGCCTAGCAACAGTCCGCAAATCTGCTGGCACGGTACGGTGCCTCTCTGAGCGTGGTGTTTTTGACTCTGTCAACTGTACAATTGGACCCTCGGCACAGCCACCTATGTTGGGTTACATAAAAACAAACAATTGTCAAATTAGTCAATCAACTGTTTGTCTCTATAATTGCCTCATTTAGGTCACAGTAAATTTTTCTATTAATTTATTATAATTTTTGCTTTCTGAAAGTTAAAGCTCCTCCTTTGTCTCTTGCATGCAAACGATAGCGAAAGGCCTTTGCAGTTTGCCGAAAGGCATCAGCAGCCCAAGTACAGAAAAGGTGATAATGTAATATGTCTGCTGAGTGTACTGTCTCTGGTGCGAGTAATTGTATTACTATAAGTAATTATTGAATTGATTCGAAGACGGAACCAATCTCGCAGGCAGCGCTCCGGGAACACGCTCTCTCCTGAGCTTCGTCAGGGAACACTTTCTATTTTGATGGATGGTTCCTGAGAAGTTGCAATCGCCGTGAAAATTCAAATTAACATGCGTTTATTTTCATGCTTTTTCGTCGTAAGTTCTGTACATAGTGAACCATGAAGCAAGGCTGACACCCAGTTGGGTTTCCTCGGCTAGTCTCACAGAACAAAGATCGGCTGCTTAGCTAAACCTCAAAACTCTGTGGTTGGTCCCGAACTATAATTTCTTTTCGTTTTCTTTAAATTTGGTTTGTATAAAATGTATCATAAAATCAATAGAAAATTGTGAAACCATTAATTTTGAAGTTTATTCATCTACAAAGTATACGATTTTTTTTATGTAATCCTGTATGAATGGCTGAGTCGGATGGGCCAAAGCGCATGCTCCGACCAGCCAATATCACCTCCGAGAAGGTAGGTACCTACCATACCGGAGACTTCCCTGAATTGCTGGCTATACTGGACTAGAGGAGAACACAACCGAGGCTACTATGGGGCCATCTTACATCCAGTACGGTGGTACCAACCCAGTCGGCTACAATTTGAGCCTACCACCTAGTAAGGGGCAAGGGAAGGGACCTACAGTTTTACACCGGTTCCGAACGGTGAAGCAGCAGGTGTACGATACGAGATATCTTGTAGTTTTTCATGAGGCGGCTCATAAACGTGAGCCGGGTTTTGTAGCTAACTTCGTCTTTGTGCACAGCTTATATAATGATGTTTATTTCACCTTCTTATTCTATCCTTTTGAAATGTCTGAGAATTTCTCAATTCTCCTCGGCCGAGGCTCGTGGTCAAAATCCAACTTTCTAACCATCATCCAAAGAATATGATATTTGTCAGTTTTTCTTTTAGGAAACTGTAATTGTTTATGTAAATAATTTGTATGTTTTAGCCAGCAAACCATCATCAGGTGTACCAGTAGCGACATAATCAGCCAGCTCATATATTAGAAGATATTGTGAATAAATAATGACCTCACATGTTGGTATCTCATTAATCATAGGGCACGTTTTAATGCTATCCACCGACCGACCAAGTGAAACAACAAACACGATCTTGCTGACTACCCGCTTGTTATTTCTAAGTATTAAATCCTTCCTCACTATTCGTCGTTTACCACACGAAGTGCTCCAGATTGTATAGAGAACATTTATCTTAATCGGAACACCCAGAAGAAACAACATAAGTTCCGATCCGGACACCAATGTGCGTCTTTTTGGACATGGAGTCGGATGATGAAATATTTATTGATACGTTACAAAATGAAACTATATAAAGGATATTAACATATTAAATTACGTTTTGAGAAGCATCAATAACGTTATATGAAATAAAAATGGAGATATAAATCGAACCAAAATAAAAAAAAATATTGCACATAAAATGCGTACAAAAGGCAACATTCAAAACAACTTACAACTTGGTGAAGATAACTTATATTGTACCAAAAGCTCTAAAGAAGCTTTATTTGTTCGTACTTTTTTAAAATTAAAATTTTTTATGAAAACATTGCTTAAAATCTTTTGAAATGTTCCATTCGAATACTTTTGCGTTGTTGTTTTGAACACTACTTACCTCTGTCACTGCGTCCGAGGCGCGGCAGTGCCACTTCGGGGCCAATAGATGATCAATTACAATGGGCCAAGAGATGAAAGATAAAAATACCCAAAAATAAACGATTCCAAACAGTAGTCCCTTCACCGATTGCCCTTGATTGCTTAGGGTCGGTTGTGGCATTGTGTTCGGTGACCTTACGGTACACATTAATGCGTAAGACGCACACAAAAGTCTCGTCGTTACAAAAGGGAACGTGATTTCGTACTGAACTCCGTGATTTTCTATTGCATCTGCTCCGATGCGGGCATTAAGAGAGCCTCTTGTTGTGAGGAATTCGGGGTAAGGTTGTGTGCAATCTTTTGTCATTAATGACTTCTGATTTACGACATCATTGCTCATAATTGACGTTTTACCGCAAACACCTCACGCATTTCATAAAGATCTGTCTCCAAATAGGTGTACGCTTACTATTTACTGCTTAATTGTATGCAGTCTATTCTCAAACTCTTATTAGTAATATAACCCTGGTTATATATGCAAGCAAGTATAGGTAAAATACGCAACCATCGTGTAGGCGTCACTTTCAATTTGCCAGTCAAGACGACGCTCCAAATCGATTAAAATTTCAAAAATACTTCAAATGTCGAGGTCTCAGTGATCATGTCTCTGCACGATTTTGTACACATTTCGCAGTTCTGCTTTACAAAGTTACTCTTTCGCACGATTACGTTTGTGCAAATCTATTAGGATGATTTGGATAGGATTAGGGATCCAGAGTTAGAGACGTTCTAGCCTCCATCGGTAGGGAGTTTACGCGGGGCATCTTGAGGCATGTTCACGGGTAGTAAGATTGTGTTTGTAACCATGTCGTTTTTCTGTAACCCATGCCGATTTGGCTTTGGCTGTAATTGTATAAATAATTAATTTAATAAATTAAGTTGAGGATCTCCTAAAACTGGCTCACAAGGATTACACCTTTCAGATTGCCCTTTGAATAAATTCCCTGAGCAGTGGCGTCGTCAGGGACACTTTAATCACAGGGCACGTCATTCCTAATTACCTCCGAGGCCGGCCCGATATTTCATCCACCTTCAACGTGTTTATATCGAGTATTTTAATATTTCTCCCGAAGCGGACGCGAACAACGCTCGATATTTCATCTGATAGTGCTGCTTGTACGTGTTACTTAACATGCCCGCCCTTTTCTATAACAGGACCCGACAAATTAGGCTCTGAGCGCATTTGTCAAGAGTGGCAGACCCTGTCCTGGGTGGTAGAGTCGCACTATGTGCCAGCATGAAGCTTGTATATTGTATCGTTATGTGATTTAATCGACAAATTCGTTTCATTGTTGTGGATGCATTATTAAGTTTTTTTTTTAACTTCACTAGTATAGTAAAATAAAAAAAAACACAAAATAAAATAATAAATAAAAAACTATTTTAAAACAAGCTTTTGTTTAAGCCATGTTCTCAAATGGATAAAATAAATTTAGGCTTTCGATTCGTTTACCTTGTCACGCGAAAGCTGAAAAAAACTAAGGCGAAATATCCTATGGGGCTCATAGCGGCTCATACACCTATATCTACAGCCTATATCTATAATATATAATATGTTCTCTCTTCTTGCATCTCGCGCAACATAGAAACATTGAACAAATAACTAGTAAAGGTTTGTTTTTTTTTATATTTTTTTTTTATCAAACCATATTCTCGACTTCAACATTCCGACACGCGCGGCCATTCTTCTCCTCTCGAGTGCAGCTCTAGTTCTAGTTATCCTATTTGAATATTGAGATGAAGCTGAGATAAATAATGCTTTCGTTTACTTTGAATTAAAGCTCTCGAGTCGGCGGTCAAGTGTGCACTGTCCCTCGCGTCACACTTCCAATCTTTACGGCAACCTTGTTGCATTGCATGATGTGAAATGTAATTAGATATGTTTTGTACCTGTATCTGTAATCTTTGATTTTAGATTGTGTCTGTATTTTTAAGCCGACTGCGGTTTGGCCCGAGTAGGTAATCGGACAGTTCGATGTATAGATCGAACGATCAAATTCAGGAAAACAGCTTGGCAGTTTTAATTTTATATGGGGTTAGGTAATGAACTATGAAGATGTTAAAGTAAATATATAATGTATGCTCGGAGTTGTGTTGTATACCTACTTCATAATATATTCGAAGTACATTTCCGAACGTTTAACATATTGAAACCTACAAAGCCATACTAAAAAGATTATTTTCCCTTTTCCAGATGGCTCCGAGGTCGCAAACGTCGGCGCTTGCCTCCAGGACCAGGACCAAGTCATAGAATAATCAAAGAACCGGGACCAACCAGTCATGTAGAGAACCGACCAGATCCTAACAGAACCCATGAACACGAAGCGACCTTGAGAAAGGACGTGACTCTACAAAGGAGACTGGCAGAAGAACGGAGAAGAAAAGAAGAATGGAGAAGTGAAGACAGAAGCTCGCAGAGAAGAACTGACGAAAATAGAAGACTATATGAAAGAAGTCAAGAAAATAGTAAAAGAACTACAGAAGATAAAGGAAGAACAGAAGAAAAAGAGAGAACAGAAATGTTAAATGAAAGGAGAAGTGCAGAAGGAAGAGGAAACGAAGTGCAGAGGGGGGAAAGGCTAGAAGGAAGAAGAAGAGTGCATAGACGGGCGCGGGAGATTCGTAATGCTGATTTGGGATGCAGAGGCATGGCCAAGCGGTACCACGAGTGCAACACTGCGGTAAAAGATATTTCTTAAAACATTATTATTTAAATTGCTTATTCGTTTGCCATATACCAAAAACCGCCAGTCTTGAAGTTTCCTTGTTACCCACATAATGGTAAGCTGGCTATGCCTGAACAATTATTGCCTGAACGAAAATTATTGAACAATGTTTCTTGTGTTGATTTTGTTGAAGTGATTAAATTGAAAAAAAAAAAAAACAAAATAAAACAACAAAAAGCTGGCAGTACCATTTTTTATTTGTGGCTATGGTTCCACCTAACGAAAGTATTTTTGCTGTCTGTTTGATTTATTTGCGTAGTTTCCGATGCATTTTGCGTAAAATCGTAACATTCGTTCGCGTGTTTCAAACTTTCTTTGGTGTCGGATGAATATATGTAAGTATCTACACATTATATGGGTACATGTAGGGTAAATCCTGTTCATTTGCTATATAACCCCAATACTTCTTACTTATGTTTACTTAGTTTAGGCCGTCGATGATGATAACGTAGGTGTTTATATTATGTTGTTTATGATGATGACGATACATTTTCTTATCATTAAATTAAATAAGTCTTATTATTGGTGTGCAAATTGTGTGCAATAATGAATTTATATTCTATTCTAAATTTGTATGTGATGCGTGCAGCCGTGTCAGGGCCCGGCGCGGGAGCCGCGCGCAGAGCAGTGTGCCTCCTACGACCGCAGACCTTTCAAGGGACGATTTTACACATGGGTGCCCTACGTTGATGGTGAGACTTCTTATACGATAGCTATAATATACTACTTTCTAACTCACTCTAGTGACGAGCGCATTTCTTTCTCACTTCCCTCAAAGTGGGTCCTAGAGTTAACCCCATTCAGATTGATACCATCGCACTGAAAGAAGGTGGGCCAGTGTAGCCGTCACGATCAAACTGAAACACTTATATACTTTATTCCAAATAAATGCAAATGAAAGAAAATGATGCTCCGTTAGCATGTATTGTTCGAATTAACGACCCATAATTTCATCATCATCATCATCATCATCAGCCTGTATCGGTCCACTGCTGGACATAGGCCCATAACTTACATCTCGGCAAATATGATTTACTCTATAAAAAGATATTTCAATGTTAGCTGTATAAAATATGGTTAAAAATATACCTGTTAAAATTTGAATAATTAAGCAATTTCATCAGGCTGAAGTATTTGAAGGAGTTGGTAATGTTCTTTATTCCGACAGAAAAATGGGAAAAATGAGAAAATCCAAACAAAAGCAAGCAAGGTACTGCTAACTCTTCTACAATATTATACTGACTTACCCAACTGGTTGTCACTTTCAGCGGAGTCACCCTGTACTTTGAACTGCCGGCCGAGGGGGCAGCAGTTTTATGCTTCATTGGGGCTCGTCGCAGACGGTACCCCGTGCACCAGACCTGGCTTCCGAGCTATATGCGTACAGGGATCCTGCAAGGTAAGTCTAGCCATAGATTCCTTTGCTTTGTTTGATTTCAATATTATCTGTCAAATGAAAGAACGAATTAAGAAAGCGAGCGCCATCTAACGCCGAGTAGACACACGACAACATGCGTTGAAATCACAGATATAAACCATAGGCTGAAACAATACACAGCGCCATCTGTGGACGTGTAGATAAACTATTCCACACCGTTTGAAAATGGAATGGACAAATTTAACGACACTCGGTAACTTTTTACCATAACTTTTACTATTTTTATGCATTTTCTATACTTCCAATTTTTTTTATTTTTATTGACAGCGCGACATATGGTGCCGAGCCACCCATAAGGTGTCTAACGACGCCCATGGACATTCGGTCGTATGCGGGGGTTGCGAATGCCATGCCGGCCTGACAGGTGCCCATTCACGCCCCTCTTGAAGGACCCGAGACTGTACTTGGGGGGAAATATATGGGCAGGGAGAGCGTTCCAGAGTTTACCGGTTCTGTAGAGGAAAGATCTGCAGAATCGATTGGAACGCATCCGCGGTAAGTCCAGCGTGTAGGGATGCAATCCCTGCCCAGTGCGCGTGGTGCGAAGGTGGAAAGGGGACGGCGGGATCGCATTAAACAGCTCCTCCGAGCACTCCCCATGGAATAAGCGATAGAACACACTTATTGCGATATGCAATGTGTATGTATTCAGGAATGCAGAAGCGAACAATCTTTATTAATTTCATATTTAATATGCACATGTGAACATTCTTAAGATAAATTGTATCTATACGTATGTCAGCAAATATCATCGCGAGGATACGTGCTATTGGCTTCATCTGACTGTCTTCATTCGACTAACCGTTGGGAAATCCGTCACAGAAACCCATTTCTTATCTATTAAAAAAATGTTTTATCAAATATTCTACAATCCGAAATGTATCCTATAAACTTCGGATTGTATCGATTTCCCCTGTAACTAGAGGGAGCCGACATCCCTACGGTGTTGCAGTGGTTCTAGATCGCAGGACACTTCGGGGTCACCCACTAGTCGCACGGCTCGACGCTGGATTGAGTCCAGAGGCGCAAGCTGGTATTTGGCAGATGTAGATATATATTGTACATAAATATAATATAAATTTTATTCGACATTGTAAAAGAACGCTCGTGTATACAACATCTCTCTGAGGAATATAGAAGTGGAACAATTCATTCATCTTAAATCCTTGTTAAATGCGGTCTACTCACGTCCCTAAAATTAGAGGCAATATCGCGGCGCAGGCAGTTGTGGGGAGCGGGCAGTTGTGGGGAGCGCGCAGTTGGGGGAAAGCCGCCCTAGTCTAGGGCGGTTTTCCCCCAAATGCGCTTCCTCGATCGCGGCGTGTCTAGCTAGGCACGTCGGCGTAGTCATTATTACTATTAAAATCGGTATGGTCGGACCCACGATTCAGGTACAATTTGCATTCGGCCGTCAGGTGTGAACGTGTGTAGCGAAATCGGGGCGATTTCGCCGAGCGGCAGGGACACGTGTAGAGTACTTAACACGCGATTTTACCCCCACCACCATTGCACCCATATCTACTCCGACTTTAGACGGAGGTTACACGCTAGGTTTGGCATCAGTTCAGTCCATCAGTCTGGTTAAACCATGGTCCAGAGTCCAGACTGACCGTTTAATCTAAATTGATGGATGGATGGATTGATTGGACTGATGGACCAGACTGATGGATTTTAAAATATTTTGATACTAGACTGATGGCAGACTGATAGTGCGAATGCATTTAACGTCTGGCGTCAGTCTGGCGTCAATCTGGTCGTGACCAAGGTCACGGACTGAACTGATGCCAAACCTAGCGTGTAACCTCCGTCTTAGGGACGTGAATAGCCGGCCTCGAGACAGTGTAGTTTATCTATGAAGTGACCCTTGGCCCTAGGTTGGAAATGCTGGCTACGACCATAACGACGCCTATATCCAGGAACTGTGTCAACATGGTGCCCGGGTCAAAGCATTGAGGAGATGATTGTAGACACCATGATTGGATTCTACAACACATTACATCAATATCGTCACGGCTGTCCCCCAATGGGGTAGGCAAAGATAGCGGATCTTGATGTGCCACGGTTCTACCTGACACCAATCACCATTGGCGCCTCGTACCAACTTACATACACGAATACGGAATACTCGCTTGGGAGTAATTTTACTAGCGAAATAATATGCTTGCGAATTTCTAGAAATCTTCACCTGTCCAGAAAATGTTGTAAGTTTCTAGTTTATTTTAAAAAGAAGTTAGTTAATTAACTTACTCCATGACCATCCCTTACAGATTTATTATTTATTTGTATTGATGATTAATGAAAAAAAAAAACCGTGATTCGGATTCCACGTTAAACTGTAGGTCCCTTCCCTTCTTACCTTACTAGGTAGGGAGGACGAAACAGCCACCCACGTGCTCCTGGAGTGCCCGGTGGTGGCAGTAGAACGACTGCAGTTTCTTGGGAACGTGGGAACTGCCCATGGAGTGTGAAAGCGACCGAGAAGAGTGCTCCACTTCATGAAAGAGCTCGGGTGGCTGGAGTAGCACTACCCGAGCGCCAACGTACAACGGACCGTCTTGAAGTCTCAGTGCGGAGAATGGCCCACCCGCCTTCCCAAGAGGCTGGGCAGCAAACAAACAAACAAACTAGGTAGTAGGGTTTATCCCGGCCGGGTTAATACCACCGCACTGAAGGAAACTTCGCTCGAAACGGCTATGTAAATAGTTCGTGTTTTCCGTCCAGTTCAGTGTAGCCAACATGAAATGAAGGGAAGCACTGACATGGCACCTAGTTCACCCGGTGTTATGGGCTGACATCGCTGATGTTGTACGTGATGCAGGAAACCGTGTCAGTTTCCATATAAAAAAGTTATATTTATTTACATGTTTTCAATAGCGAAAATCATGTCATTTTACAATAATATGAGACTTTTCTAAGAAGTATTATTATTAAATAATTAAACAATTTGTGTTAGTAATGTTCGTAATAAAGTTTCTAAGTAAATACCTACATCCACCTCATATTAGTTTTTATTTACCTACAAGTTGGATGCGGGCTCTTCGTAGGAGCAAAGCTCGGGTGCCATCCGCAAGGATAGCTGAACTGTACCCTAATCACGAGATTTAACCTACTACGCTACACTACGCTACGCCGTGTTCTCCGCATCATTTTGTATGGAGAAACGGAGCAGCGCCTCTAGTGATAGATTTGCGAACTTCGTTTCTCCATACAAAATGATGCGGAGAACACGGCGGCGTAGCGTGCGTAGCGTAGTAGGTTAAATGTCGTGATTAGGGTACTGAGGCCTGGCGCGGCGCGGGCGGAGGCGCTCTCCCGGCCGATGCATGATGCATCACAGCCCGAGGCATCCCGGCCGGCAACCGCTCACTTAGACCTGCGCCAGATATGAGCCTGCCTGCCTGTCTGTCTGTCTGTCTGTCCGGCTGTAACATAATGTTCACGATGTTTTGATGGTTTTATTTTATTGTAGAGTGGAAACAAATTTATTCAACATGTAAACTAAATTGTATTAGTTATTAAATAAAATAAAATAAAAACTTACATAACTATATAATAATATTTTATTAATATTTAAACTGGGGGTGGAGCGGAATGTTCTGAGGACACTCGCCGCGTTCCCACGCTGTTTTATCGCATCTCTCCGAACGAGGGTCGCCTGAAATAATTTTGTACCTAAACTAAAATGCTATACATACATATCACACACGCTGAATCCCGACAATCGGGGTAAGCAGAGTAATCGGTGTTGTGCTGCAAGAACTCTAGCAAATTACAGCACAACACCGATCACCACGCTTCGTAAAGTGCCTATTCGAACAAAATTCAATCGATCAAGCAGCAAGTGTAAGGAACAAAGAATGCTGTAGTAAATGGTAAATGTGGTGATATTTTCTGGTCAGAGCATATGCTCTGTCTGACCCTTCGCCTGAATGAACCGTTGCAGTAACTGTGAGAGAGACCAACCAGCACGTGGGACGACGACCTTCGTCGATGGAAAAAAGTGGTTCCGTACCGCTGAAGGCCTCCCGGACAGGACTGGAGGAAGATTAAAGAGACCACGCGCACTGGGCAGGGATTGCATCTCTACACGCTGGACTTACCGCGGATGCGTACCAATCCATTCTGCAGATCTTTCCTCTACAGAACCGGTAAACTCTGGAACGCTCTCTCTCCTCATATATTTCCCCCCAAAGTACAGTCTCGGCGGTCCTTCAAGAGGTGCGTGAATGGGCACCAGTCAGGCCGGCATGGCATTCGCAACCTCCGCATACGACCGAATGTCCATGGGCGCCGTTAGACACCTCATGAGTGCCTCGGCGCAATATGTTGAGCTTAAAATAAAAAAAAATAAAAAAAAACCTATGTCCAGCAGTGGTTGACTGACTAAATGACCTCGTCTGAATCAGCAGCCCACACGGGATTAGATTTAAAAAAAAATTAAGCGCACAAGTGCCTGCCCGAACTGCTAGAACGCCACACGGCAAGAGCCAAGTTAGTGGAACTCCGCAAGAATGTGGCCGCGACAGTGGCGGTGGCGAGCTGCGGCCACCCCGGATGACGCCACAAGCTGGTACTTTACTCCGAGACAAATTGCCCGCCATCTATGTACCATTACTCTAATACCATATCTAAACATTGGCGGCGGCGGCCATTTTCCTGGGAGTAACGTCGTCGAAGTAGGCAGCATTTATCGTCACCGCACTGGAGTAACCATATCCGTGACGATGCAGGGTGTCCACCGGTGGGCGAAAGTTTTTTTTTTTATGTAAACCAACATAGGTAGCTGTGTCGAAGGAGCAATGGTACAGTCGACAGAGCAAAAAAACCCCTCTCCTCGCGAAACCACGCTCAGTGAGGGCCATGCCAGCAGATTTGCGGACTGTTGCTAGGCTGTCTAGCCCGTTGATACGACGTTTGAAGACACCCAGGTTAAAGGATTCGGGAAACACACTCGCTGGGAAACAGTTCCACACTCTAGCGGTGCGGCAAAGAAACGATTTTGAGAACCGCCTTGAGAGCTTACTAAAGATGTTAATTTACAAATGCTCACTATTTGAATGTGAATTTGATCCTAAATCACGTCATACTTTTTCTTTTGCACTTTTTTTTAATTACACAATTATTTTTTAAATTTTTATTAAGATAGTTAAAGGTACTTTCGATTGCGACGGCAAGAAAATATTTTCTATTTTTATTTTCTTCGGCGGCGCCGAATGGGATGTAAAAAATTAAGGGGGTCCTCATACAAAAAAACGTGCTAAGAATCGATTAGTAAATATTCACGCTACTAAATAATAGTTGACGCCACAAGTATTTTTTTTTATATAGAAACTGAAACGGTTGGCTACATCGCCTACAATATCCGTGATGTCAGCCCATAACATCGGGTGAACTAGGTGCCATGTCAGTGCTTCCCTTCGGTCGTGCCGGATACACTGAACTTAACGGAAAACACAAACTATTTACATAGCCGTTTCGACCGACGTTTAATTAATTGCGGTGGCACCAAACCAGGCGGGTTGAACCCTAACACCTTGTAAGATAAGAAGAGAAGGGACCTACAGTTTTACGTGGAATCCGAACCTCGGTCAGCCTCCAACGGTCGAGCGGTCACCCATCCAAGTACTGACCGGCTCAGCGTTGCCTAACAATCAATAGCGACAGTCGACTGTCTGCACCACTGAGCTATTGAGGCTGACAAATTAGCAATGCAGGCATACAAAAATTACATATGGTTTTTACAGGTATTGTAGCTATAGCTTTTCTACGGAATCGTCGTGCGTGAGTAAAACTCGCACTTGACCGATTTTGTATTGTATAAATAAACTGTAGAAATAAAAAATTACTTCTAATACTAGGTTTACACAATACTAGGAGCGGCGGGCGGCCGAGTGGTTTGGGCATCGGCTTCTCATGCGAGAGGCCCGAGATTCGAATCCGGTCGGCGTGTACCAATGAGTTTTTTTCTGACGGAAGAATTTACGTGCATACCTACACCTGCTGCTTCACCGTTCGGTATCGGTGTAAAACTGTCCCTTCCCTTGCCCATTACTATGTGGTAGGCTCAAATTATAGCCGACTGGGTTGATACTACCGTACTGGATGTAAGATGGCCGATGGCCGCATGGCAGCCTCGGCTGTGTTCTCCTCTAGTCCTGTATAGCCAGCAATCCAGGGAAGTATCCGGTATGGCACCTACCATCTAGGAATTCTAGGAGGTGACATTGGCTGGTGGGAGCATGGGCTTTGGCCCCTCCGACTCGGCCACTCATACCAGATTACATAAAAAAAAAACTTATAACTTTTACGTTTACTTTTGTTGTGCTAAATGGTAAAAAAAAATATGTATTTCTTATTTGTCATAATTAAAAACAAAAGATGCATACCTACACAGAAAACATAAATAAATAAATACCTTATGCCATGGTTGGGACTTCTCTGTTGGTGGTCTAGCAGGCAGCATTGAAGCGGTAATTGCTGCTCCACTTGCGCAAATAGAGCAACTTGTTATTTATTTTTTCATATTTTTCTTGCAATTATTGTTGCAGAGACTATGACTACTAGACCACCCGCCCGGTCGAGTCCACAATAACTACCTATTATTTACTTATTAAAATGTTTTATCTACTGCTTTCATTAATTTAAGTTTTCTTCACCACTTTATTTTTTTATTATACGATGACACTTATCTTTTTTTTATGATTTTACGATTATCTTTTTTTTATGGAAACTAACACGGTTGGCTACATCACCTACAACATCCGTGATATCAGCCCATAACACCTTGGTGAACTACGTGCCATGTCAGTGCTTCCCTTTATTTCATGTCGGCTACACTGAACTGGACGGAAAACACGAACTATCCGTTTCGACCGACCTTTCATTCAGTGCGATGGTAACAATCCGACCGGGATAAACCCTACCACCTAGTAAGATAAGAAGAGAAGGGACCTACAGTTTTACGTGGAATCCGAACCACGGTCAGCCTCCAACGGTCAAGCGGTCACCCATCCAAGTACTGACCGCGTCCAGGTGTTCTTAACAACAATTGACGGACCGCACCACTGAGCTATCTAGGCTGACGAATACCGAAGCTACTAGCTCGTGACCTACTGCATTCGTAATTTCAGCCCATAACCTCTTGGTGAACTAGGTGTTATGTCAGTGCTTTCCTTTGGTCCTGCTTGTTACACTGAACTGACGGAAACATGTTTAATAGATCCTTCGACCAACTTTTCGTTCAGTGCGGTGGTACCAATTCCAGACAGATGAAGGAGACGTCTCGAAAGAAAAAATAATTTATTAAAATTACACAGAAATTTTACAGTTTGTAAAATTTCAGATAAATCAGTTTTTTTTTTATAATTGTTTACTAATCCTTCGTGCAAATGACATTCCAGTCAAACCTAAGAGCCAAAAATATTTCGAATCATACACTTACACAGTCAGTGGGTAGGTATAGGTACTATGGTTAAATCCAAGCAGATTCTCTTATGAAACATAATCAAAGTCAGCACTAGCCATAAACTACAATATTAACTCTTAATAAAATCTCGTATAAAGCGGTTCACTCTCCGCTTCGATTAAAATAAAATGTCTCAATCTAACTAAATCCATAAAATTATATAAATTCCGCTCCCGCACTTATTTACTCTGGCCAGTGTTGCCAACCATCAGAACGGCAGTATAATTGTTTGTATAATTACAAGGCGGCAACACCGCGGCCGGTATCGCTGGCTCGCTATTAACTAGTTTGTAAATATATTTATTGCATTAAGATGGCTGCCTCCGGGGATTGCGGTGGGTTGCCAGTCGTTACAGCGTATAATAAAAACAAACATGTCATTATTTTGGAAGGATTCTTTGAGCATGTTATCGGATGTAGTCACCAATTTGCATAGCTAATAGCAACACATTTTGTTTATCTCAATGTCTATAATACTGAACTTTCTGTTAATGCAATTTCTGGTTCCAAGAGGCACACTTATTATTGACATGTGTAATGTCGACCTTACTACTTACGACCGTAGAGGCTTAAATTGCTCCCTAATGTCTGTCATTTATGGGTGAAGTTATAGTCAAATTGTGGTGTGTTCAATTTATAGACCATAAATTAAGTAATAAAATGAACACCAAACCGAATTTAATTAAGTGGTTAATCCGGCCGTTAAGCTTCTTTAATGTGCTACATTCAATCACGAGTACCTCTTCATCAGTACTAACAATCTATTATTGAAACTTACTACATACTTGGTTGCACGCTTTGCACGCTGAGTACCTATTCGAACTTTTATGTTAGAAAATTGTAAACACTTGAGGCAGAAATTAATCAAGAACTATGAAAGTTTGTACGTATTTTCTAAAACAACGTATTTATCGAATGCCTCTCAAAACATTAATGTACCTATATCCAAGATGCTTTATCTCCGAAGAATTCCAAAAAGACGCATTTCTTCAAAACAGACAATTCGAAACTCATACATAAAGTGACCTCTAAAGATTGTGTCATTAATCCCGGAACACGTCTCATAAAATGTAGTATCGCCAAAAATATTATGTCCCAATATACGGTGCCTCTAAAATCTCGCTGTGATTCCCATAAAACCGAAAACACAGGTTGTCAAAATTTCGAGAACCCAAAACGGCGCTCCAAAATCTTGTGACCCAAAATCGCAATGTCCTCATTAAGCGTGCATCTAAAATGGAATACTCTCAAATGCATCAACTCTACTGCTATCTAAAAACCGCAACAATGTGGACAAAAAGCTCGTAAAAAAATCAAAGTAAAAACGACTTTATGGTCGCGTTTCGTTTTACCAACCGTCAGTCAGCCTATATTGACAGATCACCTGTAATTATCTCTCGGCCGATAAAACCGCACATAATCGTCAGGTTGGCTTCGCTCGCGATGGAAATTGTGAAACTGTGGACAGTTGGTATGGAAATATGCCTCGTTATATCGAAGCGATAGGGAGAAAGTCGCCAGTTATGAAAACCGTTGGGCAAATACCGAGGAAAGTGTTTCTGATATGCAAATTCTTAAATAGCAGTCTAACAACGACGATGTCGGCGCGGGCCCTTGCTCGCGAAGTACTTTCAGTTTCATACTATATTGTTTCTTATTCTCGGTACCTATGAACATTTGCTGTGTGCTATACAATTAATGATTGTTAAAATGACTTCGTGCAAGCTAAAAGCGTAAGTTTTAGATATATATTTAAAATAAACTCTATCATTATCCGAAAGAAAATTACCTGCCCAGGTTAACACCTCTTAAACTTGCTTATCTACAGTACAGGCTATAAAATAATGCTTGATTCAGGCCTAAATTCTTTGTCTATTAAACTGAGCAAGCTGCTTCAATTCGACGTATTCCGAATAATTGAGGTAAGTGGTCCTATTACCGACACAAAGGCGGAGCGGTAAGGTCGACCGATATGTCCGTCACTATATAGCCGAACCCTCCCACGACGTGCAACCAGCGCAGCGGAGCGCCTGTCATCAGGGTTATTCTCACAAGGCAAACTCCCTTGCCTTCATTATTTCTTTTTATTTACTTGCCATTTTTTTATTTTATTTTTAAACCAATATGCATGGCTGTGCCGAGGGACCAGAGATACCCAAAATAGTGAAATTTTTCTGACAGAAAAAACTCATTGGTGCAAGTCGGCTGAAATCGAGCGCCGTACCTTGAGATCACAGTCCAAGCCAAGATCGCGCCGACCACCCGCCGCTATGCAATGTTTTTAGGTTTCCGTATCCGTACGAAAGCCTATTACTAAGCGTACGCCGTCTGTATGTTTGTCTGTCTGTCCGTCTGTCTGTCCGAAGGCTGAATCTTTTGAACCTTAATTAGCCGATTGAAATTTTCACAGAATATTATGTTATTACGGCGGCTATCCTAACAAATAATAAAAAAAAACAAAGTAAAAATTTAGGTGGTCCCCATTCCCCATACAAGAAACTTTTTTTTTATATCATCAAAACTGTAATACATGCAAGCGCCAAACAAGTGTGATTCTGATTATAGTGTTAGTCTAACTAAAGTAAAATAACAAATAATAAAAAACCGGTCAATTACTTGGTTGTACGGAAACCTTGGTGCACGAGTCCGACTCAAACTTGGCCGGTTTTTTTAGTTATTGCAACCAACATTGCTATTCTAGAAAAGCTATGTCCTGACCAATTCGCAAATGGTTCGAGTACATACAGTTTCGGTACAAACACTTGATCTCTGATCCGCTTACGTGCTCAGCGACACAGTATACGCGAAACTTGCAGACAATTCGTGATAAAAGGTTCTGACTTATTATAATGTCGTCGTATCCTCTTTTGTGGGGTCCTCTTATGTGCACATACATATTTCTAGTTAGTGGTTGCACAAATTATAAAGAATTTAATTTAATTTAAAAGATTCAAAATAAACTAAATAAACCTAATATAGTTAAACTAAACTAAAACCATATTGATTAAAACTGTTTTCGGACTCGTCATCACCTGAACACCTCATTCAAAGCATCCGGAACAGCCGTCGTACCAAGCACGCTGGCCGCATTCACTCTTTGAATTTCCAGACCAATGCATTGGATGAAGAAAGACCTTAATTTTTTTTTTATGTAAACTAACATTGGTGGCTGTGCCGAGAGACCAATGGTGCATTCGACAGAGCCAAAAACACCTCTCCTTTCGAAACCACGCTCAGTTAGGTGCCATTCCAGCATATTTGCGGACTGTTGCTAGGCTGTCTAGCCCGTTTATACGACGTTTGAAGACACCCAGGTTAAAGGATTCGGGAAACACACTCGCCGGAAGACAGTTCCACACCCTAGCGGTGCGACAAAGAAACTATGCGGTGCGACAAATATGTGGTTTTCTCGAAAATCACTTTTTTCGAAAATCAGCCTGACCAAGACTTTGGCGCATTGCTTTGCCTTTGGCGACCTTACACCGAGGGTCTCCACGGAAAAGCCCAGAAACTCATAGAGATCTGTAATATTGACATATTTGGCGTGCTTCGCCTACACTGTGCTTTTGAGGCGGCAGCTCCGGTCGCGAGGGCGGAGCCGGAAAGGTTTATTTGGCACCAGGGCATCTACGCAGATCGCGTCCGTCCACCTCTAGGGCTCGACCACTAATCTACGGAATCAGTGATATACCGTCCGACCGCTTGCCATTGATTCGAGGAGAGCTGTTTGTGGTTCACTTCTAGTAGCAAATATGAAAGTAATTTGTGTTCAAAATATATCTTGTCCTAATAGACAATTTCTCAACCAAACGTCTTGGGTTGTATCTTTTGTGAATCATGCTTCTATGTATATACAGTCCTCGGCAGTAAATAACGTACATCGATCTTTAGAAAGAGACAATCCAGTTGTAGAGCTTCGTCGCGACAGGGACGACACGGTCTACAACTAGATCGTATCTTTCTAAAAATCACATAATGCCCACATGGAAATCGTTAGACACCTGACACATGTAGGTGTAACGGTGTCACATGTCACGATTACCATAAAATAAAGCTATTTTCGAAATTACCGTAAGTTAATGTGTTTATTATCATTGATTTGAAATAGTTATATCGTGCAATAAATTCGTCTTCTGCACACCAGAAGTGTGATGCATGTATACATAATCCAGCTTAGATTATGCTCTCGGTAAAAGTAATGGTGCTTTGTGTTCAATATTCACCCGCCACTGACCCGAGCGCACCAGCCTTGCGGCCATAGCACCCGCACTGTGTCTGCTGCACTGTCATGCTTTGTGATCAGTCCACGCGTGTACTGCCCCAGAATAATTTGTCGTGATTAAAGGCAATGTGTCGATAAAAATGCAAGCGCCACGAGCTGGCTGCGGCCGCGCTCTGTCATTACCGCTTGTTAGAGCCGTCTCCCCCTTCCTACACCTCCAGCGGGGTCACTTCCAATTCGATTGTTTTGTTTGGTCCAAAGGAAAGTGAACGCACTGGATGACCATTGACCACAGAATACGATGAGAGAGTGGGTATGGGTATGGATGGATTGTATGTATAGTAGATTGTATTATGCTAAGTCGCATTTGCGCTTTGCCGGTTCTTTTGAATGTTTTATTGTTGTGTTTGTGTGAAGCATAGGTTTAAATAACTAGGTACTGAACAAGTGCCGTACTTTGAATGCTTGTATGTCTAGTATATAATTATATATTATATTGGTTGACGCCTCGTCTGTGATGATGACTACCTATGTAGTTGTGCCTTTATGTACAAACACCCACACGAAATTTCATAGGACTCGTATAGTAAGAAGAAATTCCTGCCGTCTCCTTCTCTCTTGCTGGTCTGCCTCCTGTCATTGTTTTTTTTTTTTCGTGCCGCCCGCAAGACATGCGTGTTAATATATAATATATTAAATACTTAATACACGCTCATTTTTCTAGAAATCTGCAATGAAACGTGTCCAGTAATAACGCTCGGACATTTTTATTAGCCGATTTCACCATCTCTGGTTAAGTCTCGGTTAACATTTATGTGTCGGTTAAATGTAGTTTTTTTCATACAGTTCACTTTAGGTAATCAGCAGCTACATTTTAGCCGCAGGTGAAATCTGACATTAATGAGCAGTAATTTAAAAACATTTCTCAACGTAGAGTTCGAAATCGCAAATCGAATTGCAAACGACCACGGTGTAATGCCCTGTCTCTCTAATAAGTAATGGCCCTGCCTGCCAGCAGATAGACTCTGTGTCGATCGAGAGGAGTTGTGTGTCGATCGAGAGGAGTTGTTTGACGTGATCCCTTCGTCCTCTTTCCACCTCCGCACCACGCGCGCTGAGCAGGGATTGCAGCAAAGAACTTTTCAACACTTACATGAATACCGTCTGTGGAAAAAAGAGAACGTTTTAACAAACGACCATTGTAAAATCCGACTATGAAAAACGAAGGAAACAAGGAAAGTTGATCTTAAAGAGCAGTAGTAGACAGTAAACAGCTCGTTCTTGTTCGCCTGCATGTACTTCTCCCACATCCCAAAGGTTAGTTAGAATAGAATGCCTCGCGGCATTAAGCTCGCCTGTTGTACCTAATTTTTATAAATTTGTGTTCAATAAAGAATATATACACACATACCTCTAATGTATATCGACGCAAATACAGATCGTGTACATAAAAACATTAAATATGTATGCCTTAAAACGGTGTGGCGAGTGGTCGGCGCTGTCTTCGCTTGGACTTTTGATCTCAGGGACTGAGTTAGTACCACCGTACTTGATGTAAGATTGCCGCATAGCAGCCTCGGCTGTCTTCTCCTCTAGTTCTCCTCTAGTCCAGTATAGCCAGCAATCCAAAGGGAACTCTCCGATATGCAGAGGCGGACTAGCAGCCTTAGCCGCCCTAGGCCGTTTAGTACCAGCCGCCCCAATTCAATGCAGCCGCCCCTTTCAAGTTTACAGCATAGATACAAATGTGAAGTTGTACGAAAATCAATATTGCGTTCGGTTCAACCTGCCAGAAATATATTATTTCTCGGTTTATTTTACATATAACAAAAGTATTTTTTATTAGTTTTACGGCAATATTGACCTTATCGTCATAGCTAAATTATTTTGTCCGCGTAAATAGTGCGTCGTCTCCGCCGCCGCGCTCACCACTCCCGCACGTCGCACGCACTTGCTCCGGCCGGCACCCTTTCTATTCTGTACCTGCGCTCACTGCTTCCAGCACCAGGTACAGATTGGCCGCCCCTAATATCTGGCCGCCCTAGGCCCGGGCCTTGTCGGCCTTAAGGAAAGTCCGCCTCCGCCGATATGGCGTCTACCTTCTCGGAGGTGATATTAGCTGGTCTGAGCATATGACTCTGGCCCCTCTCACTCAGTCATTCACATCGGATTACTTACATAAAAAAAATATTTTTGCTTAAAAAGAATAAGTAAAAAAAATCCAATCAAATGAAATATACTTTATTGTACACCATAAAAACAGGAAACACAAAAGATGAGTTTAATGCAATGTAGCATTCTTTACAAACTAATTAAAGATCATCCGTGCAGACCGACACGTTTGATATTGCAGTGTGATTGAACATTTTATGATAGCTCTAAACATATATAACAATTTTAATAACCTGGAAATGTTTACCGCAGGAGTTACAAAGCTATTTAACATTATTTTAGCACACCTCGTTAACTGCATGCGTGTATCATGCATGCATCAACCTCATACGCATTGCAATTTGCGTTATCGTATCGCTTACTAAACTGCACATAGCTTCATTCGAATGCAATCTGCGCGTAAATCATACTAGCTCTTGTAACGTCGCCTCGGGCCGCGCACGCGCCGACGAGCTCCTAACGCTATTCGCTAGGGAAATCTCTACAATATGTGGAAAGTTACAAAACAATGTATTTCAAAAACCCAAGGCATAGTAACACAGGTCTCGTCAAATGCAGCGTTGATTTTCTAGAGGACTTTATAATATGAATAGCATGAAATTGTTTTGAGGTAGTATTTATCTTTATATCATGAATTGGTACAATCATACTGAGTGAAACTAATTAAATAAGATTAACCTATAATTATAACTAATTAAAAGCTAAAGACTTAAAAAACCAAATGCACTAAAAATCTTCTAAAGCCTACAATTTACATTGTGGCGCTATGGGCAAAGCTAACTAAAATTTCTCCCTAATTTTTAAATAATCGTAACGACCCTTCATGAGGGGGTGAACCTGTCAGGCCGGCATGGAATTCGCAACCCCCGCACTCAAGCGAATGTCCGTGGGCGTCGTTCAACATCTTATGGGTGGCTTCGCGCGGGGAGGTTGGAGCGCAGATGCTAATAATTACAAAAACGTGTTCTTGAATAAATCGAGCCCGTTGACAACACTGTCCTAATGTCTGCACTACCTTTGCCTTGCCTCTATTTTTCTTCACTTACTCTCATCACCAAAAGGTTGACTGTTAGTAATTTAATTACTTCTAGTGATAAGCCCGCATTTATCCATCTATCTGATATGGAAGAATTTAAGTACATAGTTAAATTGAGATTAGATTTTCACATTGAAATAAGAATGTATCGATCAAATATATGTAACCTTGCATACTATTACACAACTTCGATATTAGATAAAAGCATCATTTATACCATAAATATTACTCAATTGTAACTAAAGCACATATAAGGAAATTTGATTACATAGGTACAGACAGACGTATGAACAAAAACAAATTTAGTATTCCTGGTATAGACTGCTTTAAATATAGTCTGGGAAACCTGCTTTGAGGAACTAGCATCCCTTATTCCCTGCCGTCCATCCTATCCACTCGTCGCAGGTAAGCACAGCCATGGCTCAGCACCCTTTTGCTGTTGATATTTAGCTTTTGAGAACGCATCTTTTCTTATAGATATTGGGCTTTCGAGAACGCATCTTTTCTTCAAATCGTTGCTCTGTCGCAAGGGCGAGTGTGTTTCCTGTCCTAATACTTTCAACCTGGGGTCTTCAAGCGTATACAGTATGGCCCCTTTTTTTTTATGTAAACTAACATGGGTGGCTGTGCCGAGAGAACAATCAAATGGTGTGGTCGACAAAGCCAAAATCACCTTCCTCGCAAAACCACGCTCAGTTAGGTGGATTTGCAGATTTGCGGACTGTTGCTAGGCGGTCTAGCCTGTTAATACGACGATGTTTGAAGACACCCATGGTTAAAGGATTCGGGAAACACTCGCCGGAAGACAGGTCCACACTGGTGCGACAAAAAGAAACGATGGGTTTTCAAAAGCCCAGTGTCAACAATAAAAGGGTGCTGAGTCTCTCTGCGACGAGTCATGCGTGCGGAGATAGGACGGGTGGCAGGGTATAAGGGATACTAGTTTCATAGAGCAGGGTCCGTGATAGGATCTGTAAAACAGACTAACCGAAACTAGAAATCGTCTGTGATTCAGAGAATCCAGACGAACTGTAAGTTAAATCCACTATATGCGCACTATTACAGGGGCTTTCAAGTTTCGCGAGAAGTTATACCTAGATTTGGTATCTCGGTGCAACTATCCATGCTAGTTTTCATGAGAAAAAAAGTTTACTTGCAATTCCCACTTACTCAATGTAGGTACGTGCTCCAAGAACTTCGCCTTTATTCCGAAACGTTTTCAATAAACCAAACCAAACTAAATAAAGTTCGACATTGTAAAGTGTATCCAGGTCCTGCCTGTGTAGACGTATAATCTCGGCATGATCGCGGCAGCGACACAAAATAGCACATGATTAGTGATTGATAGCAAAAACACCGTTAGCCTAGACCGGAACACTGCGAAAGGGCTGTCACATTCGGAAAATTAAATAATGGATACAGCACATTTTAATTAGTCTGTATATAATTGAATGGATTGAATAAGATTTCTTTATTGTACACTTATTGAATAAAAAGTAAAAAAACAATATATGAGAAGAAGCAACGATGAACAGAAGTGCGCAAAGACGGACTTATCATTAAAGCTATTTCTTCAAGTTAACCTAATTAGTGAATTAAATTTAATAGAATATAAATTAGAAAACCTTATTGCACAACAATCAATAACAAACAATAATACATAAAATAAACATACAGATACAGAAAAACAGTATCAGAGCGTGGATATTCTGCGCAGTAAAAACGATGTTAGGCTACTACAGCATCGACTGTTTTCCGGGACACATCTAGAAAATGCATGAAATGTCGACTAATCACTAAATAATTCCTAAAATCTCGCACGTATGGCAACCCTACGGTGGCTTGATTCTAACGCAGGGGCCAGTACGCAGGCGCGTTGCCTGCCGCTGCCGGCGCCTCTAGTGGCTAAATTTATACCCACTTACCATCGACAAATTGTTACCAGAAATGGATGGCCTGCTCAGAAACGGTCCTGCTAATTTAAGTAATTGGAGAAATACATATCATTCAATATTGGCAGAAATGTATTTCGTGACCAAGAGTGACCAATGTTCTACATTGGTAAGCTAAGTGTCATGGCAGTGCTTTTCATTTTGGTCGTGTTTTGTTATCATTCCCATAGTTTGATTAATAAAGTATTTCTGTCTTGAAGACGAGCAGCTTCATTCATACGTGTGGTTCGGAGTCCATATAAAACTGGACGTCTATTTCCTTAAATTATTGGGTGGTAAGACTAAAGAATTTATACCACCGCCCTGAATAAGGGATTTGTGGAAATTAAAATTAAATTAAAAGTTTTATTCAATTCTACAACAACAACAACATAGGTACAGTACGCGGCAGTAAATAATGCACATCGGGCTTTAGAAAGAGACATTCCCGGTTGTAGAGCGTCGTCGCTGTCGCACAGAGGCGTGCTAATTAGTGCGACAGAGACGACACTCCGGATTGTCTATGTCATTTCATGCGTAATCAATCACAGAAGAGTGAGTAGGTATTGTTGGAGAAAAAAGGCGAGAATGTAGCAGCATCAGCATTGGTTGCAGATCACTGAGTACCTGCAACGCTGGTTTTCGCTAGCTCCCTTTCTTCATCCGGCTGCAACCTTTAGTATAATTACAAACAAAAAATTTCATTGTTGCAAATAAATAACCAACAACGCCGAAGTACAGCAAAACTCATACCTTAGTAAACATAGCAAGCCAAGTAAAAAAATTCATTAATAAAAATATATAAAATAAAAATTAGGACATGTTGAAATCACGACGAAACCATTGATATGGCACCGTCAAAGACATTGTGCAACGAGGCATCAGACAAATTCAGACAACAGAGTTACTTTCGAATTTATAATGGATTACAGTATAATTCATTTATAAAAAATATTGTTCGCCTCTAGTCATGATTACCTCAATGGTTCCTACTTCCTACAATATAGTAAAGGCCACCATGAATGCTGCTTAGCCTATCAACTTGCATGATTTATTTTGCCTGTAGTTACCTCGTGGCTTAGTTCGTTCAAGGGATAGCCTTTCTAGCTATTACAGATAATGGGGTTGGGAATTTGTTACGTTGATTTTCAGACCTAATTAGGTAGGTACCAGATTCTGGGATGGATCTAGTCTACCGAGGTTAGGCTTAGTGCGTTTCAGTTTATTTCGACTATCAGACATCTAAAGGTCAACTGAAAGAAATATCTGTACGGAATAAGTCCGCCTTTGCATCTCAATATATTGTGCTTATTTCAGTAAAATATTTTTGGAGCAATAAAGTATTTTTTATATAATACTATCTTTTGCCCGCGTATTTTCTATCTATCTACTTTTTGTGCTTTTATTATCCGTTCAGCGAGCGAGAATGGGCAAGAAACTCGTCTGCAGTCAATTTAAGTAGGTACGTAGTTATATTCAAAACACATTTTCTTTTCCAAACATTTTTAATAAAATAACTCCTGACCAACTGATGTAAATTTTAACGTAAATATTTCAACGCCACACTAGAGACACGCGCCGCCAATCTCCATGGCGTCAATTACTTCTTCACACCCTTGAGTTATTGGCCTGACTCCTTATGAACACAATACGCCGACATGCCATTAACTCTGCCTACATTATGGTGGCCAAGTGTGACTTTTAACACACCGCTCAACTACCATGCACACTTAGGAGTCACGAGTCTTTTCGACTGCTGACAGAAGAATTTGAAGGGATGGAATTGATATTGTTACTCATATCACCTGTTACCATGCAACTTTTTTTAATGTAATCCGGAATGGATGACTGAGTCATCCATCAATGAAGGACCAGAGCACACGCTCGGAACAGCCAATATCACCTCGGAGAAGGTTATCGGAGACTTTCCTTTGGATTGCTGGCTACTCTGGACTGGAGGAGAACACAGCCGAGGCTGCTATGCGGCTATTTTATATCCTGTACGGTGGTATCAACCCAATCGGCTACAATATGAGCCTACCAAGTAAGAGGGTAAGGGAAGGGGCCTACAGTTTTACAACGGTTCTGAACGTACGTCGTTATTAAAAATAAACTATTTTAATTTCATTTAAATTGAGTGCAGCGCATACAATACTAATTAATACGTCTCCAATATATCATCTACAGCACACAATTTGCGATATTGACAAAGACACGTGAGTCATAAGTATGACAGAGATTGATAAATCTTTGTTTGTCACTTCGTCTCTATGCACACACCATTCACTGGTTTTGCCGTTATTGACGATTTGATATCGCTTCTATCGCTGTTAATTCTTTGCTGCTGAATGCTATTAGTTAGTTCGTATCGGTGTGGTATCAGGTAAGTATCTTTAGATTAAACATAACAGATAGACGGTTCGTAGAGAAAGGAATTTGGTACAGAACAATACAATGTCCGCCACTTAGCAAGCACTGATTTTAAACACTTAACATGGCCGGCATGTAATTACTTACAGCTCCACTGCGTTCAGGACATAATCCTAACATCACCCAACAACCAGAAGATCTACTTAGCCTCTACAGCTGGTAACCTTCGTCATCGGAACAATGCCTAATGGTCGGGATGATGGAGGTATATTTTTAATTTTAGTAATTTTTAGTAGTGTTTATTATAATAATAGTTAGATTAGTATTAATTTAATAAAATTTGATTTACAAGATAAACTGCATACAGATTTGGAATTTTAAACCCCCTCTAACCCTCCTTCAAACGTATATTCACCACTTTTATTTGCACAAGTGCATGTTCAGTTCACCTCAATTTTATTTTGTTGGATTGTGTCCGGAACCAGGACTGGTCATGGGAGTTGCTGGATATAATACCTATATGAGGATTTGGCAATTTATGCCTTTTCTTAAAATGTTAGGAAACTCTTAAGTGAAAATTTATCCAAAAAATTCGAAAAGCACCTAAAGAAATTATATCATCCAAACTTGCAAACCTTCGGACACGAGCAAAGAGAAACTCTAAAATTGCGACTATTTCGAACAGGAAGAGCTGACATCACGAGTTTCATAAATGAAACCGGTCAAGTGCGAGTCGGACTCGCGCACCGAGGGTTCCGTAACACCACGTAATTGGCCGGTTTTTATTTTGTTGTTTTCTTTTGGAGTTTTACACAAAATGTAACGCTTGTGTGTATTACCTTTTTTACAAAGAGTAAAAATATTGAACCCTTCCTATCCTCCCTCACGCCATTTATCGGTGACCATTTTTATACCTTTCGGTTCACACTGTTGTAGTTAAAATGTTGATTCAATGATCATTCGATAGATGGCGCTGACTCTTCCACATATTATGATAATTGTATGTGTGGGAAGGGAACCCCTCTTAATGTTTTACTTTTTTTATTATTTGTTGGCATATCCGCAATAATAATTCATATTCTGTGAAAATTTCAACCGGCTACCTATTACGGTTCAAAAGACGGACGGACAGACAGTCAAATGGACAGACGGCGTAGGCTTAGTAATAGGCTTTTGTATGTGTGGGAAGGGAACCCCTCTTAATGTTTTACTTTTTTTATTATTTGTTGGCATATCCGCAATAATAATTCATATTCTGTGAAAATTTCAACCGGCTACCTATTACGGTTCAAAAGACGGACGGACAGACAGTCAAATGGACAGACGGCGTAGGCTTAGTAATAGGCTTTTGTATGTGTGGGAAGGGAACCCCTCTTAATGTTTTACTTTTTTTATTATTTGTTGGCATATCCGCAATAATAATTCATATTCTGTGAAAATTTCAACCGGCTACCTATTACGGTTCAAAAGACGGACGGACAGACAGTCAAAAAGACAGACGGCGTAGGCTTAGTAATAGGCTTCCATATGGATACGGAACCCTAAAAACTTCTCGTTCGCAAAACAATCGAAACTAGAGCTAACGTGTAAGTATGAGGAACAAAAGGAAACCTCAACCGAGAACAGAGATCCAAATCGGTGCCACAGTTCACACAAATTGCTTTGGCTACTTACTTACCTATCAATTTTTTGACAGGGCGTCAATCAGGTGTGACCTTAAACTTCGATTACACGAGCTATGGGCTCGTCGTCGCACTAGCCCATAGACAAAATAAATCCACACCACAGAAACCTCATTGTTATACATTGCATATATTTCACCTTGTCACAAAATTTCATCGGCATTCACATAATTTGCAAAGAGGAGGTATGTGAATGATTAAGCCTCTTCCACTCATAGTGACGTCATGCGCTTAGCGGAATGGGGAGCGGGGACAGGGGCGCCGCCACCCCGTTTCCTCTTTAGGCAGTTTCCTCTTTACTAGAGCGGGATGGAATCGCCACAAGGCGCTTATGATAAAACAAAGCGAAGGCGAATAACGCGCAAATCTTTTTTATTTTAATAAGTATGAAAAATTTTAGCTTTGTGACTTTTTTTAAAATTGTATTTGGAGAAAAATTATAAAAAATGTACATTAATTCTTTATATTTTTACAATAGAAATTGCTTTAAAAATAGAGGAATATTTGGATTTTTTTTTCTATCGAGCGAAGTTAAAAAACTTGCTGTTTCAACGTTTTGGTTCACTAAAGATAATCCTGTAGATTGAAAACCTAGAACATTACCTATACTTATCTTTAACCTTTCATATGTCTGCATCAATCCTACGGTGCAGATGACCCGTGGAGTAGAGGCTTAAGTGTGACAAAGATATAATAAGTTCTCGCGCCGCTCTCTTCGCTGCAAAATGTCCTGATATAACATGTGACAGAAATGGTCGGGGAAAACCCCCATAGAACGGAGACGGACATAGAATCGACGACGACGACGGCTCGGCGCGGCGTGTCGTCGGTCGTTACAGATTTTTAGTATTTCGACATTGTGCACTTTCCTTTTGACAAGTGGTTGTCCCTTTATATCTTTTTTAATTCTTTGCCGTAGACACTTACGCAACTTAAGTACCTACTTAATGGATTGTTTGATATGCTGCTATGCAAAATAACCTTCTGGGCTCTATCAGGCTTTCTTGATCGCCGGTTTCGACACGCTTCCTTTCCTTTTGAATAGGGCAAGAACACCTACAGAGTATTTCGGCCAAATAATTCTGAGCCAAGAAATATGAATAGCTGTTCTGTTCTGCCTTTAGGGAATGATCCAAAGTAGTCGAATGCCTGAAACCTGAAACCCTCAATAATATTCTCTATTCTTATGCCCGTCGTCCTATTCTTATGTTGATTTTAAATTTGGTCTTGCACCATCGCTGTCCATAGTAAATTTTGCACTTACGGTTGTTGCGGTCTTTTATTTCCACATTGTGTCGAAAGAATGTATTAAATGGTTTGCAATGAATCATATGTTTGTTTGATTTTAAGTTTGTTATGCACAGTGAAAAGCCATTTGGTAACGCAAAATGGTTCAACGTTTTTTATGCGGTCGTACAACCAACCATTCTGAGTCAGTAATGTAAATTTAAACGTAAACACTTATGGATACGATCAGTAGACAATAGTTTGGTCGAGGTGGCGAGCGTGTTTGCTAATATTTATGGATAATTAAATGGCGCATATGCTGCTCGTGAATTAAGAACTACCGTCTCGCTGGCTGAGTCAGGGCCCTACTCACTCGTGGTTATTTGAATAAATAACAAGAACACAATAATTACGCCTGTAACAACAACACAACAGTTCAGTGCGTGGACGGTGCGATCACAAGTAATGCACTGGCATGGTGCCTATTTCAGGCAGACCCATGGCGGCGTTAGGGTATGTGGTCATAAATCTAGCACGTAGCCAACCACATTTGGTTCGCACACAAAAAAACACTCATGTATTCTGAAAATTAAAAAGATAATGGAATTTTACCATTTTCTGTTTGTGACGCCGTGTGACGGGCATGCAGTCAACGGTGTTTCACGAAGGGAGATTATTTTGTACCATATCAGCCTGGGTAGCTCAGTGGTACGGTCGGTCGACTGTTATTAAGCAACTCTGAGCGCGGTCAGTACTTAGATGGGTGACCGGTCGACCGTTGGAAGATGACCGCGGTTCGGATTCCACGTTAAACTGTAGGTCCCTTCCCTTCTTACCTTACTAGGTTGTAGGGTTTATCCCGGCCGGGTTGGTATCACCGCACTGCACGATACGTCGCGTCGGTCGAAACGGCTATGTATGTAAATAGTTCGTGTTTTCCGTCCAGTTCAGTGTAGCCGACATAAAATGAAGGGAAGCACTGACATGGCACCTAGTTAACCCGGTGTTGTGGGCTGACCTCATGGATGCTGTAGGTGAGGTAGCCAACCGTGCCAGTTTCCATAAAAAAAAAAATTTACGGAACCCTAAAACGGAACGGTGAAATCACACTTACAAGAAAATCTTATATCTAGCGTCATTCATTAGTCATTAAAAAACCCCCGACTCTTAAAAAGTCAAAAATAATTTCCGTTTACTTACTTAAAGGAGTCGGTAGACCGCTAAGTAAATTCCCGCGCAACTTTTGAGTCTTTATATTTAATTTACTTAGCGGTCCCCCGACTCCTTTAAGTAAGTAAACGGAAATTATTTTTGACTTTTTAAGAGTCGGGGGTTTTTTAAATTTGTAATTTAACTTTTATTTCAAGCTTTTTAAAAAAAACCGCATGCAAATCGGTCCACTTTTGAAGATAATAATTTTTTTTATTACTTAATTACTTAATTACTTGATTACAAACATAGCTAAGAACCATCCCGATTAAACAGGCTTCCTAATAAAAAAAACCGCATCCAAATCGGTCCATCCGTTTGGGAGCTACGATGCCACAGACAGACACACACACACACACACACACACACACACACACACGTCAAACTTATAACACCCCTCCGTTTTTTTCGTCGGGGGTTAAAAATGAGGTACAGTAGGTAAAATGTTTCAACACCCAAGCACTTCCCTGGGGTCACTACTCACATCATAGTCTGTGTCGGTCGTGCGTGCGGCATGCTGGGAAATCGACGACCGTCTCTCCTTGTATCGTAAACTATCAACCTGTTTGCTACTACATTTTAAGCACAACCTGCATAGAACCTCCTACAGAGCTGTTTCACGTATAAATACCGCCACCTTTCCATACAAGTAAATTGTTAAGGACATTAATTTGAATGTTCAATAGAATCCCATTGGTCATGTAACTTGTACATGCTACCATAATGTTTTATCTGCCCATTCATTCTCTCAAATTAAAATATCAGAGAACTCTCTACCATCCGTCGAGCGGCAGAGTGCTCGTGAAGATGACCATAATTATGTTTGGCAAGAACTGTCGAGCTACTTATATCCGCAAAGACTAGTGAAGCCGTTTTCATAATATGACTAAAAATGTGACGAGCCAAATTTTGAATCACCGACCTTTCAAACGAGAGAACATCCGCCACTTACGGTTAGTGACGCAACATCACAATCAGTTCTAAACCAAAGCATCAACATTTTCACCCAAAAGAGGCTTTATAACGTTCGTCTCCATCCGCGCGGCCGGAAACAAAGTGGCCGACGAGCTAGTGTGTGCTGAGATAAGCTGGACAAATTTACTCTACGGGACACGTGTAAATTTGAGCAATTTAATATGTCTATTTTGGTTGTTCAAGGCTTTTTGAGTTCATTATTGTGACCCTCTACGGGAACCCGACTGAGGCCTCCGAAGCATCGGCGTCCCACGCTCAAACAAATATTACAGTAGTGATTTTGTTAAACGATAACTTTCTGACTTGCAATCAACTCCAATTGCATAATATATTACAATATAATTGATTGGACAGTTCGACTTATTTTTAGGCAGATAAACAAGGACAGCTAAGAACTTGATAATTATACCACCCCTCTTTTTTCGTCGGGGTTAAAAATAACAACTAACAATTTATTATGCCATCCGTAAAGTCAGTGACGCAGTCGAACTTTAGCCCTACCGGCAACAAACCTAGGGGTCTACGCCCCCCGAGCACTGACCGAGGAATTGGATTCGCTATAAATCAGACGTCAGAGCGACAGATGATCAAAAGTTTGTATGAATCGGACCATTCATACCGTCTTACGTAATGTCCAGTTTGTCTAGCCGAGGGCTGCGTCGAATTATCAACACTGTCTGCGCACACGAAGTACGATGGTAATCTCGCAAATCAGAGCACACCTTCACCCATTCAGACCCAGGAGTTCTTGCCTGAGTGATGGATACAGTAAACGATATTAATCGCACACTGATGAAAATAGATTAGGAAGCTCTGGACCCGGTGATCGGAATTCCGCATGCGAATTGTAGAATTAGGCCATGATTGATAGACCTATTGCCGTAAATCCATTATGTCAACACATTTCAGTGTGTTCCTATCGGAGAAAAGGTGCAATTCCTTGTAGTCCTACCCAGATTCACTGAACTCGATTATCCAATTTTACACAGAGAAATAAAGACAATCTTTTTTTTATTTTATGTTTTATGTTAGTACTAAGCACGTACTCGCTTTATATATATTTTAATATTATATATTTTCAAATCCTGGTCGGGATGTATTTTTTCCAATGTTTTTCGATTTGCATTTTTCTAATTAAAATCTTTTTTTTTTTGCATTTTGGTCACATAGACAAATAAGTAGAAAGTAAACAGCGAATAGTAATCAGAAAGAATATTGAACCTTAATCGAGACATCAATAAAAGACATCTGCCCGCAATAATACTTAACGTTCCCACCAAGGACTAATCCACGGGTAATCTTTATAATCGAAGATCTCGCGTATGTGTGACGGACTAATGACAGATAATGACGTCTCGCTCGCCTCAATCCGGAGCGGCTCCCGCGCTACGCATGGGCCCCGCCATGCGCCACCCAGCTCCGCAGGAACTGGTTCCGACAGACGGCGATTGTCAATCCGTTCAATTGAGAGCTCTTTGCCCTAGGGGTAAATGGAACAGGGAGTAATGAACGACTGTTCGATACCGAAGTATCGTGCATCGTACTTGGATTATACGTGTAATCTAAACTAGTACGTGTGCATATGTGTTAAAAACAAATACTAACATTCTCGCATACTGTCTTTTTTATGTAATCCGGTATGGGTGGCTGAGTCGGAGGGGCCAAAACGCATGCTCTGGCCAGCCAATATCACCTCCGAGAAGGTAGATGTCATACCGGAGACCTTCCTGGATTGCTGGCTATACTGGACTAGAGGAGAACACAATCGAGGCTGCTATGCGGCCATCTTACATCCAGTACGGTGGTACGAACCCAGTCGGCTACAATTTGATCCTACCTCCTAGTAAGGGGCAAGGGAAGGGACCTACAGTTTTACACCGGTTCCGAACGGTGAAGCAGCAGGTGTGTGTAGGTATGCACGTAAATTTTTTCGTCAGAAAAAACTCATTGGTACACGCCGACCACGGATTCGAACCGAGGACCTATCGCATGAGAAGCCGATGCCCAAACCACTCGGCCACTCGCCGCTTAAAGTCTTGACATACTGCATCATCTATCAGTTGTCACTTAGAACTTGGTGGTGGTGTGGTACTCAGTTTTCACTTAGATTGTGATGTGAGTTACGTAGGAATTAGAACCTCCATCGCCGTAATGTGGATGGAGGTTCTAATTAATACCCAGGTTTTGAGTTTTCTTCAGTTAAATATATAGGTACGGAGATTGTGCTAGAAGTATTGCTAAAGTCCAGGAATATGTGCGACTATCATTAAACATTAAAACCAAAGAATTCAAACGTTAAATATTTAAAACTCTTTGATTAAAACCTTACTTAAATTAATTCAGTTTGACTGTCAAAATGTCATCGGTGAGATATCCCACGTTTTTTTATCAGACTATAGCGTAGCCATAAGTAGGGTACTGTGTCTAGCCTGAATGTGTGTGTGTAGGATAACTGTAACTCCTAAACGACTCGTCTGATTTTGATAATTTTGGTGTAATTTGGTTTTTCTCCATTACGCGGGCATCAATTTTTTTTAGAAAATTCAAAATGGCCACCACCAATCGCCTTATTTTCAAACTGTAAAAATAAAATTTCGCCAAAACCCATCGAGTGGGGAATAACTGTCTAGAGCTTTCAATTATAATACTTTATGGTTGAGAACTATAGGAAATGTTTATTTTTTTTATAATTCCCGACAATGAAAAACAAAGAAAACAATGCAAGTTGATTTTAAACAGCACTACAAAATGGTGTAGTCCGGCATTTAAACGAATTAGAATGAAGAAACAGACCGACTACAGCATTTTATACTGCCGATTATTGATATTCGAAGACACCAAGAACTATATTTATTACATGCACCAGCCATTGACTTATATATTACTGGCACCAGCACGTGGCAAGTGTGATCGAGCCTTCAATCAATTTTTACTAGATACTAGAAGAAGCAATTACGTCAACAGCAAGTGCCCCTAGCGTTAATCACTAACAGCTCTCCTATTTTTCCTGCTATGTTGATCTACTAGACTAGGGAGATGCGTGATGATTTCGAGTCGCTCTTTTTATTTTATTTTTTTTATTGAAAGCACGACATGAGGCGCTGAGCCACCCATTTTTTTTTTTTTTTTTTGTCTAACGCCCACGGACATTCAGTCGTATGCGGGGGTTGCGAATTCCATGCCGGCCTGACAGGTGCCTATTCACGCCCCTCTTGAAGGACCCGAAACTGTACTTGGGGGAAAATATATGGGTAGGGAGAGCTTTCCAGAGTTTACCGGTTCTGTAGAGGAAAGATTTGCAGAACCGGTAAGTACAGAGCAGAGTAGTAAGGCCAGCGTGTTGGGATGCAGATTGCAGACCCTGCCCGGTGCGCGTGGTGCGGATGTGGAAAGGGGACGGCGTGATCGCGATAAACATCCACTGAGAAAACTGCGAACATTGAATTGACGCTCTGCACAGTATATCTCAGATGTTATGGGATGCTCAGCGTGGCTGGGACTACGGACTGGAAGATATGCTATTCCAAAATCGAAATGATTGACACCTCTTGTAGGAGCATTCGCCGTTTCCGGTGCACGATTTCAATAGCTCAACTGTTATATTTTCGATTTATATATACAGGTTCTAGTTTCAGAGAGGCAATTGTGCAAGTGTCCTAGGTACGGCAGTGGAGTTGGCAGAACTGGAGGAGATTAACCTTCTTTCATAGCGCTCCCACCGCACCCCCGACGCACAGTGGTCTGGGAATCGAGCTCCATAGACATAGAACCTTAATGTCAGGAATAAAAATTAAAACAAATTTAATGTCTCTGGTATACCTCCCTCTATTTCATATTATAGTATGAAGGGTATAAGTAGCTCCACGAGTGAGAAAAAAAAAGTTTTGTTTTTTTTTGTATGGAAGAAAACACTTAAAGTAATTTTTTTTTTAACTGAATGAAACTAAAGGGCTGGTGCTCACATCTTCTATTGCACCTTACACAGCGATCAAGATGACATACAATTCCTTCACCTTTGGGTGCCTATTTGCGCGTAGCAAACGTTTGAAATTTGGAATTTTCGATAAATTATTTTTTAAACCTTAATCGTAATTTAATGAAGTTGCCTATCGCTTTGAATATGAAAATACTTTTCTCATGTTGTTTTTGTACTGAGTAGTACTGACAGTACAGTAATTAACCATATTTTTTAGTAAACACAGCGTAGCACTGTTAAAATTATAAGAATAACATACAACACACACAAGCGAGCGACAACTAATTAACGAGTTAGTGAAAACCGGTTTTTTCCACTCGCAGCGCTTACTAATCCCCAACAAATAACCAGTCCCATGCCTTCTTAGTTTCAGCGAAATTCTTTCAGTAGCTTTTAGCACTTGTGCGCTAACAACTTTACTTATTACGTTCTATTTGTTTTCGTGCTATGATGGAAGGTTTTGGTACTAATTTGGAAATTTTCGTGTTTGTGGCAAATAATAGTTATTTCTCCCAGCCCAGGGCGTTGTTTGAAGTTTTTAGGAGTGCCCTTGATCTGTCAGAAAGTGAAAAGAAAGAACTGAAACAATTCTGTCAGACTTATGTGTGTTCCTTGAGGAACAAATGGATCTCGTGTAATCGCACGAGACATACATTCACGAAGAAGTACGAGACGTGGCTGCAAGAAAACATAAAATGGCCTGAGTTCATGAGGGAAAAGATGACACCTTCTTTAGTGTCAGTAGAGCGGCAACCATGTTCCAGTGACTTCGGTGTAAATGAGCCTCAACGTCCTCAAAACCAGAGACGTGCACTGTTGGAATATCACCAAGAGTTGTGAGTGAAAGGAAACCGTTCTCGGAACTAAGCCCTAAACAGAAGAGAAGGAGAGTGGAAGAGCTCCTAACGCATAGCACTGAAAGCCTCCTTCATGCAACTGTTTTAAGTGTGAACAACAAGGATGTGGCAGAAATTATAAAATTGGTCACAGAGCATCCCGAAGAGGCTACAAAGATAAAACAATTGTTGAAGCCCAAGAAAGCTATGCCCGTATATTCCGATGATAAAGCTTTAGGTATTTTGACGCAGAGACGTAGAGGCACAAAGGAGCACATACAAAAGATACAATAGAAATCACGGAAAGATCGGTAAGAGTAAAGCTTCAAGCAATTTTGGACAAAACTGTTGCTAGGCTAGGAAAGTTCCTACGTTTGGGATGTTCGCTGGATGGCAAAGAACTAAAACTAATATCCAAGTGGGGCTTTGATGGTGCTTCAGGGCAAAGTTTGTACAAGCAAAGTATGGCGGACAAAGATGATTCCAGTATTTTTATGTGCTCCTTTGTGCCTCTACGTCTCTGCGTCAAAATACCTAAAGCTTTATCAACGGAATATACGGGCACAGCTTTCTTGGGCTTCAACAATTGTTTTATCTTTGTAGCCTCTTCGGGATGCTCTGTGACCAATTTTATTATTTCTGCCACATCCTTGTTGTTCACACTTAAAACAGTTGCATGAGCGAGGCTTTCAGTGCTATGCGTTAGGAGCTCTTCCACTCTCCTTCTCTTCTGTTTAGGGCTTAGTTCCGAGAACGGTTTCCTTTCACTCACAACTCTTGGTGATATTCCAACAGTGCACGTCTCTGGTTTTGAGGACGTTGAGGCTCATTTACACCGAAGTCACTGGAACATGGTTGCCGCTCTACTGACACTAAAGAAGGTGTCATCTTTTCCCTCATGAACTCAGGCCATTTTATGTTTTCTTGTAGCCACGTCTCGTACTTCTTCGCGAATGCATGTCTCGTGCGATTACACGAGATCCATTTGTTCCTCAACGAACACACATAAGTCTGACAGAATTGTTTCAGTTCTTTCTTTTCACTTTCTGACAGATCAAGGGCACTCCTAAAAACTTCAAACAACGCACTGGGCTGTGGGAATCAACTGTTGTTTGCCACAAACACGAAAATGTCCAAATTGGTACCAAAACCTTCCATCATAGCACGAAAACAAATAGAACGTAATAAGTATAGTTGTTAGCGCGCACAAGTGCTAAAAGCTACTGAAAGAATTTCGCTGAAACTAAGAAGGCATGGGACTGGTTATGTGTTGAGGATTAGTACGCGCTGCGAGTGGAAAAAACCGGTTTTCGCTAACTCGTTAATTAGTTGTCGCTCGCTTGTGTGTGTTGTATGTTATTGTTATTATTTTAACAGTGCTACGCTGTGTTTACTATAAAATATGGTTAATGACTGTACTGTCAGTACTACTCAGTACAATAACAACATGAGAAAAGTATTTTCATATTCAAAGCGATAGGCAACTTCATTAAATTACGACTAAGGTTTGAAAAATAATTTATCGAAAATTCAAAATTTCAAACGTTTGCTACGCGCAAATAGGCACCCAAAGGCAAAGGAATTGTATGTCATCTTTATCGCTGTGTAAGGTGCAATAGAAGATGTGAGCACCAGCCCTTCAGTTTCATTCAGTTAAAAAAAAAATTACTTTAAGTGTTTTCATCCATACAAAAAAAAACAAAACTTTTTTTTTCTCACTCGTGGAGCTACTTATACCCTTCATACTATAATATGAAATAAAGGGAGGTATACCAGAGACATTAAATTTGTTTTCATTTTTATTCCTGACATTAAAGTTCTATGTCTATGGAGCTCGATTCCCAACCACTGTGCGACGCTCAACCGGTGCGGTGCAACCCTCCTTTTCCTTTAAATAGTAGTATTATTTATAGTTTGTTTTATTATAATTATTTTAGATAGATATTTTAGATAGTTTAGTTTTAATATAAATTCTTCTTTTATTGTCTAATATTAAAAATGCAATAAAGCTTAATGAACCTCGTGACATCAACAAATAAACAAGTTTAATAATAAATTGAGTTCTACTTGAATCTCTCTTGTCGCCAGTTCGCCAGCGCTTCTATATAATGTGCTTGCATTGTATGTTTCTACAGGTTTCTACATAACATTACTTATTGCAATTTGTCCATATTATCGACTCAGGTAGAAGTGTAATGATGAACTCGAACCAAAATATAGCATTAGACTCAGCCATCCTTGCCGACAATGTAAAGTGTTGTTGAAGCGCAGCAGCCATTACTCATTCCATAAGAATGTTGTTTTCCGCGTCAGATGGCGGGAATGTCTATGCACACACGCTCTAATCGCAATAAAGACGATCTTATCTCTACTTGCATAACCAACTATTTTGCCAGATAATTTGCGTATCAACCGCACCGCACACATGGGCTCGCTCTGGTATTTCGTATGCGAGATGCGCGCAAATAGCGAAGTGAGATAAATGTGACAATTTCGTCCGCTGATAAAATTGCAATGAGCATTAGAGTTGTTTGTCTGCCTGGCGCCTGTGATAAGACATTTTTAAATGAAAAAATTGAGTTTTTCCTGGAAAACTTATTAGGTTTACAACGAAATGGGGCTAATTATTCAGCATTACTCGGCCATTCAAAATAATTTCCGTATATATTATTAATGTTCAACGTACGAGTAGTTTTGATCTGATCATCGCCGGGCAATCATGTTGATTGACCGGCCATATAATGCTTATGAGACCATAAACAAGCTGCTTGCGCGTAGCGTAATTAATAACTGCACGCTAGTATTGGAAAGAAGCAGTTAAATAAACCGCTAGGTAAAGAGTCTGAGATAGCAATGTTCTTCACGTATGATTATTTTACTCGATTCCAATGTTGTTAGGTTTCCGTAACCCGAACGGAAGCCTTAGTAATAGGCTTACGACGCTTGTCTGTCCGTCCGTCCGTCCGTCCGTCCGTCCGCCCGATGGCTGTATCTTTGGAACCGTAAAGCTAGCCGGTTGAAATTTTCACAGAATATGTGTTATTTTGGCGGATATAACAACAAATAATAAAAAAAGTGAAAGTTATGGGGCACATACATACAAGAAACCTGTTTTGTCAACTTTTTTTTTGTGGTGCGGAAACCTTGGTGCGCGAGTCCGACTCACATTTCGAACAATTTCGCTTATTCAATTCACAAAATGACTCTATCTCGCTTTTTTGCTAGCTACGTTGGATCGTACTTAGGTATGTATTGGGCATTGGTCTCTCCGACTTCCAACGAGGAGCCTGTCATGTTGACGCGATGAGACGCGACGAACCGTGACGCGCCCCGTCTCGCGACTCACGACGAGACGCGCCCCGTCGCGACTCGCGAGTCGCGACGCGATATAAAGTATACCTACTACAAACAAAGTAATAACTTTGTGAATTTGGGAATCATTAACATTCTGTCTGTTTATTCTGCAGCTCGTCCATATATGTACTTAATCAATATAATCTCCTAAGATTATTGGCTACAATAGCATCACGCCATCTTATTGATAGATCGCCTAGACGTCTGTCCTGCTAGAAGCGCTTCCGGATGGACTGCTGGTACTGCTGGCAAGACGAAGTTTTGTATTGAACCATTACGTGTGTCCTACTTGCAGGACGAACTTTAATTCAGACGGCTCCACTCATTGTTTGGTCCCGGTGGTCGGTCAAAATTTGTGGCGCAGGAACGCACGCGCGCGTGAGCAGCCATCTCGCTCGTACTGACTGCAGACTTGGTTCGCACACCCCGAGAAAGAAGAAGAGATAAGCTTTCTAATGGTCTAACTTGCATCCCCCCAGCAGTACTCTAGAACCTACAAAATCGCGACAAATTCACGTCCTACTGGAAGGACTGAAAGTCCTGCTAGCAGGACGCTACGCGGTGAAAGTTTAAGAGCTGAACAGTAAATTCGGAAATGATACAAGTTGGTCAATATTTAAGTTAAATTTGCTCCTAAGTCCATCTTCAACTCGAGTGAAGCCGCAGGCCAAGCTAGAACATCTATATGAGCTACGAGTTGCGGTTTTGTGGTTCTACTTAAAAATTAACAACATGTTTGATTTTACGAGGCAGATTCGAACATGAATCGATATCCGATAATCAAAGAAGCCACGACCAGTTATAGCTCTATTAAAATACTATAATTAATGACTTCTCATTAATATCAGTCGGTCGTCTTTATCTAAAACACATAAGCGCGATATTGGCGTGAAATCTATCCAACCGGTTAGATCAATATTTTATTTAATTGATTCGTTCCGTGGGAACATTGCTAATGGTTTGTAAGTACACCACTTTACATTAATTCTACTTGCATTTTAAATGAATGCACAAAATATTTAATTGGAATACATCTTCCAATCTACATTTTGGAGTAATTGAAATAAATCACAATAATTATAATTGGTGTGATTTATTTTAGATGATGTGCATACATATATAAGAGTATAAACACTCACAAATATAATATAAAATACCATAGTCATTTCAGGAACACTTATTCACTTATCAACACAATATTTAACACATCTGACTCGATATGTGCGTAAACAATTAAAAGGAATGAAACAAAATTAACCTCCTACTGTTCGCCTTCGCCAAACCCTCCATACTCTCGCGGAGCACCCCTTTGTAGTCGACAGAAGAGTCCTTCGAACTGCACGATTCTCTAAATCGTTCTTGTGCCGCACTGCAAAGGTGTGGAACGGGCTCCCAGGAAACATCTTTCCCCACTCCTACAATCCACGGATCTTCAAATCGCGGGTTAATAGCCTTTCCCCAGCAACATTAGTCCACCTCCAAGCCGGACTGACACCTCCTCGGCGGTGAAATTGGCTGCGCCTGAGGCTTTGACCTCGGGCAGAGCCACCCAGTTCGGAAGCAATAAAAAAAATACAATTAATATAAGTAGTCAGGTCAGGCTGGCATTCGCAATCCCCGTGCATCACAGAATGTACATGGGCATCGTTATACACCTAGGTACTTGTTGCTGAAACGAGGCCACATGTTGCGCTATCCACAAAAAAAAATAACAACTTAAAACCATAAAATATACTAAACATCGTCGTCTAAGAGAGACGATGATGTGGGCACCGTACCGTACCGAGTACGCTAGGGGCGTTTTCCTTCTGGATAGGCATACTGATGCGTTGCTTCATCGGGCACGGGCACGGCTCTCCTGAAGCAGCGCACAAGGCCATCCAGATGTTTATGGATAGGTATAAATATGTCTTTTTTCTATACCCACAATAAATGTTGTAATTGTGGTTGACCGGTAGAGATTGCCTTAGGCAATAAATCCGCCATTTGTATATAATTTATAATAAATCATAAAGAATGTTAGTCCAGTTCAGTGTAGCCGGCACGAAAATAGGGAAGTACTGACGTGGCGCCTAGTTCACCAAGGTGTTATGGGCTGACATTACGGATGTTGTAGGTGGTGTAGCCAACGGTGTCAGTTTAAATAAAAAAAATAAATAAAAATATCCCTAAAACTAAATCGGTAGAACACATTTCATTAATAGATATGTAGAGAGAATGTAAACCAGTTTTGGAAATCCATTGCAGGATGTTTATTTATTTATTTATTTATATATTAGAGAATTCCACAGCTTAATGACAATAACAATAAAAATCAACAATATAAAAACATAATAGCCTGGAATAGAATTCCTCCGGTTTAAATTTTGATAATACGCGGTAAATAAAAACGATGGAAAATTACAAAATTAAAAGATTAAATAAAATTAAAATTAGACGCTTGAACATACCTAAATCAAAAGTGACAATTTGAAATCGCCCATTTATTCAATAGCTGAACACTGAACAAGAACACGCCGCAGCACGAGCGCGAGTCAGTGAGTTTTATTTGTAATCCACTTGTGACTAGTTCGAGCGGTTTTCCACCATCAGACGTGCCCTAGAGAAGCTCTCAGCCCGTATCGTGTGGCCGGTAGCCGGCAGTGGGTAGGCAGATATCGACAGGCTTTCCTCGAGGATTGAGTGCCTGATAACAGAGTGACAGGTGTAGGCTGATCTGAGTGCTTTTATTAGTTACTATTAGCTGTGCCCTCGACCTCGACTTTACTCATGCCAAAATTGTTTTATAGCAATTCTGAGATATTTTTCTGGCTACAAAAAGGTTATACTATCTCCGTCAGTGTAAAGTAAATAGCTAAAAAAATCCTTTAAGCCTGAATGGACAAGTTTGTATGTATGTAAATACTTAGGTATTATATTGTATAAACTGTAATTCATATATCATTATTGTTTTTTACAGTTTTTTTTTCATAGTGCTTAAGGGTTTTCCGAACATGCAAAGTGCCTGAATGGGCGGGCGTACAATACAGCCTTCACATTAAGCGCTCCTAGTATAGAGCCATGCAAGGCTGGGTTTATGAATATATTTTTTTACAATTTTATCCATAAATAAAAAAACAATTCTCACTATAGCCTATTCGAAAATTTGCCCAAATTCGTTCACTTTATAAAAGCATTTGTCTAATAAATAGCCATTTAAATAGAGCATTTTTAAATTATTCACTTATCGTTTGTTTCTGAAAAATGTTTTTTGGAACATTAAAGTATTTCTATCTATCACTTCTCTATGTTCGTGTGGTGTTATATTGCCTACGACAATAAACAACTATACTAGAATCCATTTACGCAAAGAGAACCAAAAGGCGTACTCCAATTCAGATAATTTGTTGAGAAGAGATTAAATAATTTCGCCACACTCTATCAGGTACTTCAGCTAACTGCAAGACTTTTTCAATTACTCCTGAAACCCCCTCCTTCATCATTTATAACTATCGTGCTTACGAGAATCGTGCGTCTAACTATATACTGGCTACCTCAGCGATTTCCTCCGATACTCCCAGTTGTTACGAATAAGCAAAACAAAGTTAGCAGTTTTTCTTTCGGGGCTGAGAGGAGAAAGTTTTCTGTTCAATGATTCGGAAGATATTGATGACTCTCTCAATTAACTACTAGAGCCTACGTTGTTATTCCCAAAGAAAAGACGTATCACTTTGTTTTTTTTTTTGTACTTTTATTTTATTTCATTATGAGCATTGTATTTTTTTACTGCATTTTATGTAACTAGAATTAAAATGGGTTTCCTCTTTTTCATTTTTCTTCAATTGACTTTGATTTTGGTGTTACGTTCTGTTTCATATCCAGTTTATTCATTAATCCAAATGGTACAATTTACAGTGTTTCCGCCGTAAGTTATGGAATACTGAAAGGAGTGATTGTGTACTTGACACCTGAATAACTTTTCTTTTTCTCCTCTCCATACATTTGAAGGCTGGGACTAGCCTACAAATGCATAAAGAATATAAAAAAAATATTTAAAATAAAAGTTAGTAAAAAAACCTTCCAGTATTCCATACCTTACTGCGGACATCCTGTACTGCACTCGGAGAAGAAGCGCCCATTCGATTATCTCGATGAGAAAGGACAGGCAAGAAAACTCCTGTAGTACCTACTTTTTTTTCCTTCAGGCTTATGTTAGGTAAAAGCAAAAAATTTAGTTGCAGGTATTTTATGTTTATGTGCTTGTATATTTTCTGGTCAATATTATTCAAAATAATAACTCCTATTATTTTCTACCTATTTCATTAACATTGCACACTACATCATTATTATCTTCTTATAGGTACATTACGTTGTACGAGTAAATCCAACTCAATCAAATATATCTGTATATAACTGAGAATTATGTCATTTGATAGTCCGGTGCAATAATTGTGGGTAGTTTGCTTCCAGATAACCTGAATTAATCAAACTTATCTATTATTGACTGCTTCGTCTGGTGTTGACTAATATTGTATATTATCTATCGATGTCTTGATCTCTGGTTTCTCGGATACAGCTATAACGATTTGGATGAAATTTTGTATTAAGATAATGTTTCATTTTTCAAGTGTATCGATACAGGCATGACAAAATAAATTTTCACACAAAAAAAAAAGGTTTTTACTAACGCCATCTTTTAGAATATTGAGGTAGCAGTAGGCAGTAGACAGCAGTATGTCATGTTAACAATGAAGAATAAAATATGTTGACGGCAAACTCGAAACACGCCGAGAGAAGCTAGGTTGCTCAGGTAGTGGATTTTATAGTGCTGTATTGTGCAGGCCATGGATGGGAAAAACGCGGACCGAAATTTGGCCCCCGACTAACTTTATCGAAAGCATGAAATCCGACCCGCGGTATTTGAGCGAGTAGGTAGAGAGGCCGGATACAGTTCCGCTTCAAGAGGATAAGAAATTACCTTATACATTAATATTGTAAAACAATGACATAATATTATGTAGAAAATACATTATGCATCCACCGCAGAAAAGTCTCAATACATACGACAATTCATAATAGGTACCGATGTCGCGACTTTTCTCTCTCGTTTACAAGAGCCTCCTAGATTCCTCCGGCCGGCACGCCCCACGTGGTCGCTCAGATAAGCCCAGCGGCCGTCTCTCCGGCCAGACTTGCCGACACACCGACACAGCAGTCCGCATCCGCGCGCTCGCCCGACACCGCGTCTGTCAAGCCCCTGACGTTTTCAAACGTGGAACGCTTTCCATTGGTGCGGCGCTGTCAATAACGAACGCGGGAAAATTTCGCGCCGTAGTAGCGCGCAACGGACGTTTGTTTAAATTTCGATTCTTTCGAACATGGAATGAGTGAAATTCGGAAAAGTGTTGCGTGCTGGTAAATTTGCTTGAACGACTTGTTGGTTGTCCTTTCGCAATATTTTGTCATTTGCAAATTGGTTTGCAATATATTTTATTGTGTAAGGATTGAATTTGAAGTAAGGATATTATTTACTATTATTAGGCGCATACCTACTTACAATAAAATAGAGCTTTCGAAATTTCTTCGGATGCAAAATAATTATAATTAAAAAATTCAATGATTTTATGGATAGGTATATAATTATTTTTGAATTTAATTAACATATCTTTCTAAAATACAAATAAATAAAAACACTAGTAAATAAATTCGTACGAAATGTTAACTTACTAAAGATAAAAGTAACAATAAACCCAATCTTTTAGAAATAATTTCGTTCACTTTATTACTAGTATTAATTCATTATTCTATATAATTGGGTATGCGTATTAATAGTGTACCTACTTATTTTTTCCTATATGTCACTATTAGTCAGTAGTGACATAATGATTCATACTGAATTCCACGATGTTCTCATAAGTTTTCATTCATCTGTTTCATCATATTTACCTTTTCATTATTATGAATTAAATCCGCTTACTTTCCGGTCGGCCAACTTTTTCTAACAACTTGTTTACAGTTGGAATCTTATACGACGATCTTTAATATTTACCTACAAATATTTACACGTTTTTAAAATTTCTCAGAAAGGTATAAAGGAGTAAAAATCTAATTTAATTTTAACAAAATAGGTACTTCTCTAATCCGTTATTTTCTGAAGTACATACTTTTGTATTCAAAAGGAAATAAAAAAAAAATATATATATATATATATATCTCTTCTGCCATTTTTTGAGAGTTATATATAATATAGTTAGTTTGTACCATTTCGGGACAGAAAACCATACATGATCTAATCTTAACACATAAAGCTATAAAAATTAACTTTGGCTATGTAAGAATGCTGTTTGCTTACACTGTATCTACACTTTGCGGACTTTATACTGAAGGTCACTGCTCCATCCGCAAGAAGTGTTTTCTCACAACACGAACGAGTAAGTACGTGTTCTTATCTCCTTTTTCACAGGTTTAATGTTTTACAGCGCGTCTTCTCTATAGTTAAATTTTTCACTATGCTCATATCATAAGAATCTACAATCTCCGAGATACTTGTCTAGGGTTATCTAGTTTGTTTACGGGGCAGTGACGTAGCGAGCCATTTAGAGGGGGCGAAAACTCACCCCTTGAATACTGGGGGGATTTCTATTTATTTCAATCCGTTCGTGAGTTCTAACTGCATTATACATTTACTAGATTTTGCCCGCGGCTTTTTTTAAACGCAAATATTATGATAATACACAATCGCTAAACGACGATTTTTATTACGAGTATGGCAACACGTGCTTATTTCTTCTAATATTTTTTCGACACCAATATTTTTCATCCCCATGTCTAAGCCACTGACATCGACCGAGATTTCTGCCCCCTAAAATAATGTATTCTGCACTGGTCGCGAGCGTCCATTTGGTGAATTCTCAGCTACGTTACTGACCGTCACTGTGATACATAGTTGCTCGTATACTATATTAGAAATCTAACGTGCGCGAGATATTGTGCAAGGGCAGGCTTCTAGCGTTGTCTAATGTTCACTATCGCAGTGTCTGGCTAATTTCCTTTATCAGCTAAACTATATCGAATGTATTTTGATAAGGCCGTTCGGAAGAGATATACAACAAAAAGTTTGCTGCAGTAATATGTTTCATGTTGAAACACGTCGTTTTTACTTAGAAGGACTCTTGTAATAAGTGGGTCACCTGTGCTAGGAAAGCCAAATAATATATTTTTCTCTATTGTGTGCACATTAAAGATGATTAGATAAAGTGCGTTGATTGTTTTACGTAGTAAATACATCTGAATTCCAATTTAGGCTCTTTCACAACGGTACAATGTGCACAGAAGAGGCGCTACTCTACGGCAAATTCTAGGCACTTCGTTTTATTTGAGAATTCCGTTTTTAGGGTTCCGTAGCAAGCGTTACTGGAAAGGACCCTAGTAAAATAGGTCAGGTGACTGACTGTTCGTCAGTTCGTCCGTCTGTATGTCACACGTGCTGTCCGGTGATTACTCCGGAACACGAAGCTCAATAAATCTAGAAAACCGGCCAAGTGCGAGTCGAACTCACGCACCGAGGGTTCCGTATGGCCATATTCGCCATGTCATGGTCAGCGCCATTCACGCCATTCATGGCGAATTGGAAATTGGCGAATGGGAAATTATTGTTAAAATGATTCATACTCCTTTCGGTAGATGGCGCGCGCGCATACACTTTTTAGTTTATTCTATGGGAACCCCTGTGAATTTTTTACGTTTCTTATTTTTATTATTTGTTATATCGACCATAATAACACATTCTGTGAAAATTTCAAAGGGCTACCTATTACAGTTCAAGAGATACAGCCCTCGGACAGACGGACAGACAGACAGACAGACGGCGTAGGCTTAGTAATAGGGTCCCGTACCGGATACGGAACCCTAATAAAGTAGCCCATTTATTCCTTATGGTAGGGAAACCATTTTTAGGTTTCCGTACCCGGTACGGAAGCCTATTACGAAGCTTACGCCGCCGTCTTTCTGTACGTCCGTCCGTCCGATGGCTGTATCTTTGGAACCGTATAGCTAGCCGGTTGAAATTTTCAAAGAATTTGTGTTATTATGGCGGACATAACATAACAACAAATAATAAAAAATAAAAAAGTAAATAATTAAGAAACGTATTTTTTCAATGTTTTTTTTTGTTGTTGTCCGGAATGCTCGGCATGCGAGTCGGACTCGCACTTGACCGGTTTTTTTTAGTTTATTACTTATGCTGCAGATATGCTGCTTATTTTAATTTATTACTGAGACTGCAGCACGATCCGAAAACGATCCGACTGCGTGATCGCTCATGCGTGCAAGAAGGAAATGTTTACGGAACCCTCTGTGTGTGAACAAGGTTCGCACTTAATTATACATACATTATAAACTAATCCATGCATACTGTTCATTATTAAATAGTGCTATAGTGTGATATAAAACAATTACCGTTAAATTTATTTGAGTGTTAGGGCAACAGAATGTTAGCACACATATTATTATGTGACAATGGCACAGCGTTTAGATATACATTGTTGGATTAGAATAATGATAATGTTTATATGTAAATCGTTCGTACTACTAATAGTAACGGGAAATAAAGATAAATCGATACAAGAAGCGAATGTAAACGCAGAATTACCTAATTTCAAAATAAATTCACGTATGATGTAAATGTTATTGACGTGAGTGTAATGTTTTATTGACTCGAAACGTTATTTTTATTACGATTGTGAACAAGATTTTATGTTATTTTTGTAGTGTTAAGAATACGTATAGGAAAATTAATCAAGCCAAGACTATAAGTTGAGAAGTGCTTTGGAAATCAAAAGCGACTTAGAATTTACTGTTTACCTATTGACCATTTCTTTAGCACGATGGATTTTCCTCATATTATAATGCTCGCTGAAATAAAATACTCTTGATTTTGACTTCTGAAAAGTCGCTTTTGAGCGAACAAACTTATTCACTTCCTTTATCAATTTTTTTTTATCTATTTAGGAACACACACATTACACGGAAAAAAGAACATAAATTAATTATAGTAAGTAACCCAAATTGATGGATGAGAAGAGCGGAAGACCGCGTGTGGTGGCGTGCCTTGGGAGAGGCCTATGTCCAGCAGTGGACCTATACAGGCTGATGATGATGATGATGATGATGATGAACCCAAATTCCACCAGTAAAGGTTCCTTTAACAATATTTAGAAAACAAATTGATGAATCTTAAATGATGAGCATTATTATGGCAGTTAGACTGTGCTCGAACTTGCCACAATTTGTTCTATCCGGTTCGATTGCACCCACGATTTTTTTTTTATAAATAATTGTTACTACAAGTATGCGAAAAATAAAAATGTACTGCAATTACCAGGCCGTTCCATTTTTCTATTATTTATGCCCAAAATTTAAAAAATGATAAACTTTACCCAAAATGTAGGTGCTAGTGATGAAATTGCTCTAATTCGGTATCAGCGAGCGGACGATCTGGCCGTATCGCCGTATGTAAATAGTTGCGACACGTAGAGGCAGATCTGCAGATAAACGACACTTGCGCACGCGCATGTATCCAGCTTCCCTTTGCTTTCTTTTACGTCTACGATTTCTGAAAGTACCCTTAAACTTATAGTTAACCTAAGCCTATATGAATCAAGTGGCGCAGATGGTTGCTAAGATTTTCAACTTATGGTTCTTGCTCTGCATTATCAAAGTACAAATTTTAAAGTTACTCTAACTAATATTTTTTTTTTTTAATATTATTTAATATACTTATATAAGTATGTTTCTATGTATTAATATGTAGTTTATTTTTATCTATGTTCATGTATGTATATAATATTATAGTGTTATTTTAGGCGTCCAAGTTGTCCTTGTTGTTTTTTTTTTCATTAATTTATTAACATATTGTTATTAGCGAGGTTATTACCCACATAAATGGAGTTATAGGGTGGTTGACCGGCAGAGATTGCTTGAGGCAATAATTCCGCCATTTGTTGTATCATTTATATTAAACAATAAAGTATATTAAATTAAATAAAATTAAATAAAATAAATTCATGTCCGTATTAAAAATAAATAATTTAAAATAATGTATTTGCTTCAAAACTACATATAGTTTTATAGAAGCTTGAATAAAACATTGAGTATGTATAATGGGTCATTTGGGACGTGTCGAGCTACTCCTATGAGAAATTTCACCTTCACACTACGAAGAAAATGATGACACAAAGATGAAAATATACCTATAATGTCATTAAATTAGTTTGAGTGAAATTTGAATTTGAATTTTGAATGAAACCTTAAATTTAATTTCTTCTTTGTTTTTTTTTATGTTTATAGTTTTTATTAATTGCATATAGAGTTTTTATTTTTTACTTAGATTTGTATAGCCAACATTATTGTTTTTATTTAGCATCTTTATACTATACAGTACAGTGTATAGCATGCTGTGTACATATAATTTTGGAAAGTTGACTGCTCTTGAAATGTGATATAAAAGTCGCTTGTTTTTGTCTATATCTCTTATATACCTTAAAATAAATAAATAAATAAATAAAAATATCAAACTACGAGTAAGTACATCGTCAGGAACTGACATACCTACTGCTGTCATCATTGATTTACATAGGTATGTAGTAGGTACATAGGTACTAATATAGTTATAAAATTCCTAATTGAGCATACTGTTCGTAGATTACGCTCTTCTGATTGATGTACGAGTAGGTACAGTGACTGGTTTTTGTGAGGTTCTCTCAGAACCGGTTCTAATCTCGTTCAAAATGCCAATTTTTGACTCCAGACATAACTAATGTCAAAACAATTTGCCAATAAATTTTCGGTTCAATTTAGTGTAGCCGGCACGACCAAAGGGAACCGCCGACATGACACCTCACGTTACGGCAGGAACACGGTGTAATGACCTAGTCCAGTCTCCTTTTTATTTTGATGTCATTAAAATTTAAGTGTTTGGAATTTACCTATGTGCAGTTCAATTCTACTAGTTAAGCATGCAAGTTAGTCATTTTATTTTTATTTAATAAAGGCGGACGTTAACCGTCCACCAAATCTCGATGAGACTATTTTCACCAAAAAGTACTATAAAATGACCGAATCTGGGAAAAAGTTTCAGAGCTTTTAGTCTTCAAATATGGAACCCTTTCGAACACTGAAGTTACGAAACCCTATCCTGAAACATCCTGTATAGGTTGCCAAGAAACTGCAATCGCATAGCAATTTCCACATTAGCTGTGCATTACGACAGGCAGGTTTGTATTTGTTTTGGCATTGTTTGTGCCATCAATCAGTTGTTATCAGGCAGTGTTGCCACACGCGTGCCGTGCTCCGGAATACTCCGGATGGCAACAACGGTCGTGTGATCGCCTGGTAACACTACATGACAACCTGATGATGGATATATGGCGAGAATTCTTTGCACGGGTGACTGACCGTCGTCGATGGTAAATCCGCGGAAGAGTAGGTAGGTACGTTGGGTAAAAATAATAAAGACAATGTTTGGTATGTGTATCTACTGTGATACTGTGAGGTATAAAAAGCAACGTTTGTCGGTATGAACTAATTTAAATAGGTACAGATATCCTGATAGAATCTGCCATAAAATATATCTATCTATAGACTTATATTTAAATATATTTTAAACCTAGAACAACACAATTTAATATTTCATACATTTCTGCCAAACTGCGTTACAGTTTATAGGCAGAATCTGCTCTTCAACTCACATTTTAGTTATATAATACTTACCTTTAATATTTGTTACATACTATCTATTCTATCTGAAAGGTACCAATTAATATTATGTTATTTACCTTTTTTTATTTACACTCATACAATAGAAATATTTCCAAAATATTTTTTAAGCATTACTTTGGAAATATTTGTACTTTGGAATGGCATAGGCGTAGAGTGAGTACCACAGAGCATCAAATACCTACCGCGCGCGCCCCCTACTAGAGACGTCCTAAGCGATAATATTTGAAACCCAAAAACTACACGCAGTGCTGCTAGCGCTTCGTATGTGTGTGTGTGTGCTAGTATCGACACTACACACAAAGAGGAGCAAGTTAGGCACACGCACAAAACAAATGCACACGCACAACACACATATGTAAGTCATAGGCCACGCCCACAGGCTTTAACGGCGTTGTAGAGAAATCGCGCTCACGGCGCCTCTAGGAGGGGCGCGCGCATTTGATACTCTGTGGTGAGTACCTTAAACACACCTTAAAACACAGCTAGGCAGGCTGCAATTTTTTGAAACAGGCTATTTTTCAATATATATATATTTTTTTCTTTAAATGAGGACATACATTTTGCTGTTTTACGTACGCTTTTCCAGAAGTAAGACGAAACAAGGCAGTACCTGACTAATGAAACTTTATAACAAAAAAGCTATTTTAAATAAGGGGTCGACAGTAAAGTCGGAAGAATCGAAATCGGAGAAAATGCGATCCGAGCCGCGAGCACAACTCGTTGACCAATAACGTTATCGTTTGCTACAGTACTATCCGCTAATATAAATTCCTTTCTTAATACTTGTATTACTCCTATGCTCCTTCCTTGTGTGTTTTTTTAACCTGCCCAATTCTTTCGCCGATTCTTTATCTTTTTTTCGGGGCGATTCGATTAGCTCCGGAATCCTAAAAATAACCAATGTGTCGAATTGCTACGTGTAATAGACATAACAAGATAAATTATCGTAAGATTAGCATCTAGAGAAAAAAATATTGACAATGTTTACTGCTTCGACAGGTATAACAAAAAACCGGCCAAGTGCGAGTGGTGGTGAGCCGGCAAGAGCGCACCGAGGTTTCCGTACCATCACGTAAAATTTACGTGATGGTACGGAAACCTTTACGTCGTAAATGATCAGTTTTCATTATTTGTTATTTTATTTTACCGTTATTTTGTTATTTTATTTATCGGTGACCGTCCATACTTTTGTTGTTAAAATGTTTGGATAATTCGGTAGATGGCGCTCTTCTGCAAATTATGACGCTCGTATTGGGACCTCCCTTTATTTTTTTACTTTTGTACTTATATGTTTTTATTATTTGTTATAACATCCGCCATAATAACACGTATTCTGTGAAAATTTCAACCGGCGAACTATTACCGCTCCAAAGCTACGAATATTCCGGTGTGTCCCCTCAGATCTGTCCCCCTGAGGGACAGACAGGAATAAAAAGCTACAGCGATCATCGGACGGAGAGACGAACAGACGGACAGACGGCGTAGGCTTACGGATACCTAAAAATTTGCAAGCAACATGTCTTACTATCAGACCAATCGCTTGCTTGACTGAGAGCTCTTGAAGAAGCTCATGTACTTATTTCATTATTTAAATAAATAGCGAGCCATCCATCATCTCATCTAGTTCAAGACATGCATGAAAGTTTAGTCAATAAAAAGGATGAATAAATTAATACGGAAATACACAACATATGTATTACCTACTTAATTTATAGTTGCAGTGATTAGTTTTGCGATATTTTTTTTTAGTTTCAATATAACATTAACCCACGTGTTTGGCTCGCGCATATGTGCATACTTTGGGGAAAATATACTGGAAGTACAGCGAATTAGCCTCGAGATTCAGAGGAACCGTGCGGGGCCGGTACTTAAAAAGAATAGCCCCACTGCATCTCTCACCGTGGATGTCGTAAAAAGCGACTATGGAATGAGAGCAAGATGCCGTGCTAAAGGGTTACAGGATCGCCACTTCTCTCTCACCTTGGCACGGTGGTGCTTCCAACGAGTCATCCAGCCGGTGGTTCTTCGTGCCATAACTTGCTGCTTGATAGTTATTTTGTCCGAATCCTTTGCTGGACGTTGTGGTCGGTGTTGTACTGCATTTACCATAGTAATTGCAGCACAACACCAATTACTCTGCTTACCCCCATTGTCTTACTATAGCGTGTGATATGTATTCAGAGGGGCAACGCAGTCGGTGTGCTGGGTACCGCTGGATCGACACGGTCGAACAGAACGATATATTTTTTTTATGGAAACTGACACGGCTGGCTACATCACCTACAACATCCGTGACGTCAGCCCATAAGACGGGGTAAATTAGGTACCATGTCAGTGCTTCCCTTCATTTAATTTACTACGTGTACAGTAACTGTACATTATTAATTGCGTAAATTTTGGTACGTCTTTTTATGTTCATTTTCAAATTCTTTCGCGCTTATATAACCGTGTTTATAAGCAAACTAGCTTTGTTCGCTGCGCCAAATTGTAAGCTAACCAGATGGGCGTAGACTTCGATACTATCTGTAATAATGTATTATATGATAATGAATCATTTTTAATGTGTTGGTCATGGTGTGAATAATTCGAACCGAGCAACCTATCGTATACAAGCAACCGGTTGTTTGACGAAATACGCTCTGAGCAAGATCATTCTGTCAAAGTAAATTTATCAGGAAATATCTAATGCTATTAATCTTACAAATTTCAAATTAATTTGAATATTAAGTAATTTGAGGAATGTAAAGTCGTGTCAAACGGCGCTTCCGCTTTCATTCACGTCATTATAATGATTTTATTCATATTTAATGGAAATTTATGAAACCATTTTGAATTCTTATTTATCATAATAATGTCTAATAAATAGGGAGAACATTTAGTCGATAATTAGGTAAAAGTTCTTTTGCAAACATTATTATACAGATGTCCCAGTTTGACCGCATTTGCTTACCACCACAGGAGTTTTCATTTTGAGGTCATACGCGTTAGGAAAGGATCGCTAAAGCCATGCCCAACCTCGGAAATTGACCTTTTAATGGCGATTATCTCGAAAAATAAGAGTCCTTGAGAAAAGAAAACCGGCCAAGTGCGAGTCGGACTGTCGCACCTAGGATTCCGTACATCCGCGTAAGCGAGTTAGTTTTATTATTTTGTTGTTTTACTTTGGAGCTGCGCACTATAATCACTCCACGTTTGAAGCTTGTATTAACGCTTTTACGAAATAGCAGAAAGAAGAAAAAAATACCATACGCTCTTTTTTAATACCCTAACAAATTCTTAAAAAAAATATTTAAAAAAACAATTGCACAAGTGGGGTTCGAACCCACGACCGTCGAAACAAAATAATATACATTCTACCGCTAGACTAATGGCGATTACGGACGATGAGACGAATGTGGCGACATGCCATCTATTATTTAGTAGCATGGCGTCTATTCTTAGCACGTCTCTTGTATGAAGACCCTCTAATTTTTTACTTTTTATTTTTTTTATTATTTCTTGGTATATTCGCCATAATAACACATATTCTGTGAAAATTTCAGCCGGCTACTTATTACGGTTCAACAGATACAGTACTCGGACGGACAGACAGACAGACGACGTAGGCTTAGTAATAGGCTTCCCTGTGGATACTGAACCCTAAACATTATGTACTGAGCTTTTTTTAAAACCTTATTCAACGAGGAATCCCCTGGTTCGGTCGAACTGGGACAGTATTCATATCCCTCACATTTTCAGCTTTTTTTGTATTTAAATTGCTACCTATTGATTTAAATGTAACTGAATGACGGGTGAAGTTGTGCAGTTTTAAACTGCCGATCAAGTCGATGCCTCTTCCAGGCACTTAAGTCTTTGTACTCATCAATACAATATATTTCACACTCGTATAACGGACAATAAATTCAACTAATGAATGTGTAAATCAAAATGTCGTAACTACAGACAGACATGACAAGTTTAAACGTTTGACTAGCTCAATGGATGAATGGGGAAAAGTACCTAATTATAATTTTATGGAGATTCGCAACACATAATTCTCTATAATTTATTCACAGTCGAATTCTATATTTTGGGGGTTCCGTAATCCGTAGAAGGTAACAAAACCAAGAACAAATTGAGATACAATGACATTATGACATATTATGAGTTATGACATTGTATCTCAATTATATTGGCCGTGATAACTGACTTCAGCTTGTGCTCCTAAAACCTCTCTCTCTCTCTCTCTTTGAATAAGCCAGCCGTACCAGATTACTTAAAAAATAAAATATATGTATTGGTTTAAGTTTTTAAAACCATGTGTTGTAATAACAACCTATAATATTGACCACAGCAGCGAGCGTTCAAGTCTTTTCTATGAGACTGTGTGGTATCAACTTCAACTTGTTTGAGAACTGAAGTACTCTAACATTTTAGGGCTCCGTAGTCAGTGACGCTGGCAAGGTCCCTTATTAAATCGGCCCGTTGTCTGTCTGTCCGTCCGTCCGTCACACGCGCTGTCTGTAAATCTGTATCTGAAGTGTTTACTCTGGAACATAAAGCTCAAAAATAATTCAAAAAAAAAATATTAATTGGTCCATTTAGTCCTTACGGATTTAAATATATTTTGAAGTTTATTCGCGATTTTTGAGAAATAGCATTGCGTGAACTGCTGATTTGTATTCTATCGTGTTTATCACATGACCATAGTCTTAACAACCAATTGATCAAAAGCTTACCATTAGGTAGAACACATAACATACCATTATTATTATGCGCACTCCCTGTATAAAAGTAGGCAGTAGGTATTAGGTTATTTAACCAGTAATCGAATGAAGTTTTATATTTACGGACCAATGCGTGTTCGTATTTTTTCTAAAAATGTATCTACATGCTTCTGTAAGGGAAAACTCTCCGAAATAACCTGTAGGTACACTAACCAGTCCTAAAATGTTGACATTTATAAGATGAACTAGAAGACATTGCACTATTCCATAAAACTGCCTTTTGTACCATAGACAATACATACGTGCACATATTTCCAAACATAAATATCGGAACGGCTACCTGTCACTGTCTCACTTCAGACCTGCAAGATTCGGCCGACCAGACGCACTGCGGACTGTAATAATTAATTGGAGTGTCCAATAGTGTCCATTATCGTAAGTGCGATTCGGGCGAGATTCAACGATTAATCGTAAGTACAAATCGACAGGGAGAGAAATAATGAGTTGAAATGTACTTGACTGGCGCCTGACAGTTGAACATTCTTTCAATATTGATATTACGTACCTAGCAGAAAGTACCGTTGAATCTTCGTTTAACACAAATTCTAGCTGGTTTGACTGCATGGAATTTAAATGATTTTTTTAACCAATTCACTTCCTAACTTTATAGTTATCTATTGCTTTGTATAGTTTAGGGTCATCCGCGCGGATGACAGGGAACGTAACAGGTGAAACATTTTAAATCTACGAAATGTAGTGGATGTTGGAGATATTTCGAAATTCACTTTAACAGGACTTGTGTCACGCAGGGTTGACATATGTCCGGTTTTGGACCGGACAGTCCGGTTTTTGAGACTTGGGTCTGGTCTCCAAAATAATAAAAATCAGTTTTCATAATTTTTTTAAGATAGTTTAGATTTAATAACAGTGTTGCCATAATGTTTTCAATAAAGATACAATATAAAATATAATTATAAAGCTGTTGTATATAATGCTATATAATGCTGTTGTTGTATAATTATAAAGCCAATATAAAGCTGTTGTGTTTAAAAATAATACAATATAAAGTTTAAAATGCGTTATAGAATAAAAACGATATGTTTTTATTCTATAACGCAAATATTTACTTTTTACAGAACATTTTAATACTTTATCTTACTGTGTTATTCGATTTTGCAATCAGTTCGATCAATTCAACTAATGTAACTTAATGTAATGTATTTCTGCAAGAGCTTGCAGTTGGAATCTGCAGTAGTCGAATCTATTAGAGGCAAGGGCCGTTCTGTTTCAATTCTAAACGCAACGGAGGTGGATCATACGTCTGTCTTCATTCGCGGCAAATATGATTGAAGTCTATAAAATGACATCTGTCATTGCTTTAGGGTATTTGCCGCTGTCGACTGTCAGTTGACTTCACATCTCTAAACTCAGGTCAGCTATCAAGAGATCCACCGCAATGTTCTTATGCCCAGGCGCGGAACATCGACCCTAATTGGCGTCAACGAAGCCATCTGTACTAATATTATTTCTTCCTGGGCCTTGCCGCAATAAACGTCAATACAACAGGCAACTAGTTTTATGGCTTAGACCCATTGTCTTCAATGGGAACTGATCGGAATTATTTGTGGCTATAAGACGGTTCAACTTTACTATAGGTGGCTATTAATTCGTTTTCCAATGGAAACGGATCCCGGTATCAGTGGACACAAATTGGCGTGATCAGTTTCCAATTCAATCTGATTCCGGGATCCGTGGAGACAACCCCAATATTATCTCGTTCTTGATTACGCTAAGTTCATTTTGTGTCTCTGTTGGACAATATAAGAGGATGAGAGCAATATAAGTCTCACGTATTCAGATTGGACTTGCTTTACTATAAATTTACAGACCATTGTAAAACTGCCCTTATGATACATTTTCTTTAACAAACATTTTAGGACCCTTAATCTGAACAAAACCAAATCAAAACTATCTTGGAAAATGTCAATCTTCAGCTATAAAATACAAAATCGATTACAGTATTCGTTATTCCATTCATAATATAATAACACAGTTTGTCGTACTTTAGCTTAAATAAACATTTCATTCAGAGTGTATTGTGGAGTTGTTAATCCTAACTAGACGGAACCGGTCTATCCGCTTGTTCTAGCAACTGTCAAGTTGTGTAGAAGCGCGCCAATCTTACAGGTGGCGCCACCTAACCACCTGACTCTTGTTACACCTGACTCTGTTGCACCTGACTCGACGAGGCGTTCGTTGATATCAGAGTGCTTAGTGCAAGAAAAAAAAACCAAGTGACTTGACTGTTCTGTTTTTGCATATACTGCTTTAAACACATTTCTTAATTTTTTTTTTTTGTTTATGATCTTAACAGTGAAACAGAGTGCTCGACGTAACACGCTAGTGGGCAAAATACCCCATTACTAACCCCGACTATCTTTATTGGACTTCATTGAATTAAAATAATTAAAATAATTTAATGAAAATACTTTTCTTTAAACACAATAACTTTCCTTTGTTTTTATTGACTTTACGAGCTGTTAACCTGCCAATTCAAAATAAATCTCAAATCAACGAAACATATAGGTACGATAACATAAAAACGTAAGAACTTCCCATGTTAGCTTTAGCTATGTCCACCATTAATTATTACATTTAGGTACGTTAATCTAACCCAAATCGCATTTGGAACTAAAACATAGATTCTTATTAAAATAGTTTTAACTTTAATTTAATTGCAAGTACTTGAATGCGACGATAAATTGACCTCAGCGCTACATCAAATTAGTGATTTGAGAAGTGTCATGCACTCGCGTTGAAGAGCTTTGAAGACCAGACGTTCTCGTTTCGTTAATCAATAATTATCCATACATACTCTTGAACTAGTAAGGAAAGAAAAAGTATTTACAGTTTGACAAGCATGTGGGATTTGTCAATTTAGTTAGCTTAGCTTCGGTCACTTAGAATAATCAGAAATAAAAAAAAATCATAAAATTATAAAAATCTACGTAAAATTTCATACCCCGTGTGTAAAGCAAAGTGCGTACGACTGTACGCAGGCATGATTTCGTCCTCCCCACGCTATCGTGTGCCCGGACTTACAATAAACTATATTACGGATGACAATTAAGTGTAATAATATGTATTTATGGCGTCATTTAGTTAGTGTTGACAGCAATTACTTTGTATTTATTGAACGATCTTAATGTGATTATATTTTATCCTTGGGAATTATTAACGGTTTATCTATTGATTACATTATTCTGGCATAGATTATAGGCAATGTTGTCTTAGATAGGTACATCCGAATAAATATTATGTGCATTTGATTTTGTAATATTTAAAATAGCTTTACATTTTCCTCTGTAACACTGTATGATCTAATAAGTAAATATTCGAAAATCCTTCTCTTCGATTTAAAAAAAAAATAACATACAAATATACCTACATTTGTAATCGTAGTAACTAACGATATCTATTTTGTTACTAGATAAAATATCGAACTGATTCAGAGGTAAAAATGTATTTTTATACATATAAATCTATCATGTTTGTAACGGTAATAAAGGCAGTAAAAATGTGTTATCTATTATTAGATGTTTCCTTTTAAATTTATCGTGGACAGGATCCTATCGTGTCCTGCTTCACTGAATCATACTGCGTGCTTTTGACAAATGAATATTATATTCCAATTCTTATGTCCATTCGACATTTCTGAGTTTTTGTATATTTTTGTTGAGAATTAAGTAAGGACCCTTTTAAACATTTTCTTTTAACTTTAGTTATGGTAATATATTGTATGTTTTTCTCTTTTTGTACCAAACTGGTTTGCTCCACAGTGTGAGCAAAGTTTTCATTGGAAACAACTTGTTAAAAAATTAAGCATTTCCATTTCTTTTCCTCCCTTTTAAAATTCAACGTGCTGACTTCTATACGAATAATATGAGCACGTGCGTTGAAATTAAAGTAAAGAAGCCATAAGTTTAAATTATAAACAAATTAAAGTCGAACTTTTTTCTGACACGACCGCGTCGCGGGTTGGGGTCAATTAGGGTCAATATACCAGGCTGCCATAATCAGGTAGAGCTCAGTGGTCCATGTGTCTAACAGGGCCGTGATTTATGTGAGAAATGCGACGCTTGTGCCAAGAAATAATTACGTTGTAGCTAATCTGATGCATTTCATATCTTATTATTTAGGTTATATTAACTGAAAATGTAAAGGTTCTTTTTCAGAATATGAATTAGGATTACAAAACCTAGAATTGATTTAGTAGTAGCAGTTCCTATTTATTTCTTTGGGTGTAGGCGAAAGTAGAGATGTCTTTGCATTGAATTTTCGCAGAAGGGTTTAACATTTTAATAAATTTAACGCTGAACAGGCAGATAGACATATTGATAAATCCTGTACAAGCATTCCAAAGACCTGACAGAAATAAAAAAAAATATTGCAACGAATCTCGCAACATTCTATTCATATTTTGGTCTTTCCCTCTCCTCAGAGAATTCCCTCATACACTCGCAGATAGAGCTCTTACGACAACTGACCGTAAAAGTTAAGTGAGTTAAAACCGCATAATTTTAAAAGCTCATAAATCTTCTTTCACAAGCGCTCGTGGATTGTTGGCACGTCCGTGGTTGTGCGTGGCTACACTGATTGTTCGCTTTATAGGCGTTAGGTGGGGCACATCAAAGAACGGAACTGGTTGTAAACTTTACGCAAAACCACGGATAAAAGAGTGGAGGAGTTTTTTTTCCTTCACATCCTCGTCGATGACAGGTACAACGCTGTCTTGGAAACTAGCTTGGAGAGGAGAGAGATCAACCTTAGCAGATAACGCATAGCGCTGTGTATTGCCAAAGTTGAAGGCGACAAGGTTCTCCCGGCTACAAATGGCTACTTTTTCCAGAGCGTTGTCCACATTTTCAACCATCCAACGTTGCGATCATGCTACTAATCCCTACTCTTTCCGCGTGCTTTTGCGAAGATAACTGATTTTGGCTCAGTCAAATGCACCATTTGGTCCCTCGGCACAGCCATCTATGTTAGCTTACATAAAAAGAAAACGGAACTGATTGGATATTCTTATCTAAAAGGTGACCAACGTATCGGAAGCTGAGGACCCACACAACCGTTGGATAGTTGAATTTTAATCACCCCTTTACATAAATTTAAATCACTGTACAATGACTGCTATAATTAGAGGTAAATAATAGATTGATGACGATAACTTGATAGTTTGGGATTGGAGCTGTGTTGTGTACAGGTGTTATCGCGGTGTTTTCTCAAAATTATGACTAGTACTTATAATTGAGGTGGCTGAAAACAAAAAGGGGCAAATCCGTTTTGACCAAATTCTAATAAATTTGTAAAAACTATTTCAGTGAATTTACTTGATGTTTTATTAATTCCGGTGTAAATATTATTAAAGAGCACTAACGGAGCATTATATAGTAAAAGAAAACATTTAAAGTAAATTCGTGAGTAAGCATAATTCCCGGAATAAATTACATATTTTCTTTCTACGGTCTCAGTCATTAATTTAGTAAACAGCATCCTGCTTTAAGCCCGGTTCAGGCATGAACCTAAACAGCCTACCCACAGCCCTCCTTACATTTTTGAAAAATTTCTATGTGGAAACCCCCAAAAATATTCATATTTTTTAACTAGCTAACACTTCCAGTCCTCTCATTTTATATCTGGCATTGCACCAAATTGACAAACGGTAGGGACCGGACCACTGAACAACGAATTATTTATGTTGTGTACTGAACATTAGTTTAACGTCGCCCTGGATGGCACTGCCAAACTGACCCATTAGGCTGAAGTCGTTGCTACTATAAGCGTCTCAGCGTGCCTAGCCTAAACTTGACCTGGCATTCATAGGCCAGCTCAACCCAAATGTTACATTACTCTCGCCTCGCACCTAGCCGTCTGCTGGCGACCTTCCAAGGACTACTCTTGCATCCATTCATCTTTGTGTTACTTACACCAACGTTTCTTGACATTAAGAATTTGAATCTTATAATACTACATTATTTTCTGCATGGAAACCTTCAAACCTTCGGTCAGAACAGTGTCCGAAGAGTTAACTATATATAAGAATGTACAACGTACTGCGTACATTACAGTACAGTACTCGGCAGTAAGTTATATACATCGATCTTTATAAAGAGACAATTGGCCATAATCGGCTAGCTTCGGGTTTGTAGACCGTCGAAGGCTTCTGTAGAAAACATTTTAGATATGTGTAATCTTAAAAAGAAAAGAAGTAAATCCATGAAAACATTAACTCATTGTTACCTGCAACATTAGTGATGTTATTTTTCTACTTGTGTCCACTGTAGTAAAGCTCACTTCAGCATAATTGAAAAATATCACACTGCGAATCAATAATATCGGAGAAAAAAAAAATGCAGCTCATCCTTTTACGGTTTTAGCTGGGTTTAGAGGGCGAAGACTATAACGACAAAGGAACACTTCGCGAGAAAAGCAAGCGCCAGTGTGATAGGGCTCTAAAATTGAACAAACATGCATCCACTGTATAGATCTGACGCTACGCGAAACAGAACAGGCCCCGCTGATTCACGGCCTACTGCAAATGTATGTAGCTATTACATACTTGGAATTCAGATTTAAGAAGCCATTCGGTATTTTACTAGCGCGAACGAAAATGATTTCCATTCTGCAGACGCCGCCGATTCAGAACAATTTATGATAGATAAGTAGTGCGCAGTTCGTTCACTTAGGCCTGTGTGAGGTCGTCTTTATGTAATAAATAAGTTGCCTGAATTGGTACCATCGCACAGAATGTTAGGTCGGTTGAAACGATTATAAAAATATATGTACATGTTTTTCTTCCAGTTCAGTATAGCCAGCGCTACCAAAAGGAAGCATTGAAAATCAACTCTTTATACTTGCATATATCTATGTTGTCAACAAATGTTCCTAGAACACTTCCGGCATTACCCCGCTGGATGGCAAGGCTTACCCTTTGAATGAAGTAGGCCTAAGTAGGGTAAGCCTTTCCATCCAGCGGGGTAATGCCGCAAGTGTTCTAGGAACATTTATTGAAAACGCCCCTTTTTGATAGTTATTTTAATGTTTGTTAGGTAGGTTTTTTTTATTGCTTTTGTTATTAGTATTACTTTTTTTGTTTTCAGCGGTTTTTCATATACATTCCTAAACCAATAATTTTTTTTCTCATATTTACGTTGAAATCATTTACAGAAATTGATGTAAAAAAGTTCTTGTACCATAGTTCCGTAAAACAAAGAAGTAAAATAAAAAAAGAAAACGAATAAACAAATTATGTATAATCAACAAAAAATAGATAAATAATGAAATATAAATAATATTATTTTAGACTCCAATATTTGAATTAACGCCTGTTGTTAAAATTTTCTTTAATAATGTGTGGAATGAAATTATTAATATTTGAATTCGAAGTTCTACTAGAATACTGGTCCGCTCTGTATATCATTTCTTTCACCGTGAGAGTTCTCTTCTGCTCCCGAGGAATGAAGTCTATTCTTGAACTTAGAACATGGTTCTAACATTCCACAATGCATAAACTCTCATGTTATCTTAGTGAAAATATTTCTCTCTGTAATTTATAGACGCCATAGTGACAGAAGTAGTTAAATGTTATTTCTGTGTGCTGAATACCGACCTTGGCAGGGTTTCATCCGCCGATTTACGAGCGTGTAAAACGGGTTTCGTGCGATAACTACGTCAGCAAGGTGTCATTGTGGAGTTAGCTGCGTCGGAGCGGTGGGCGGAGATGGCTGGGCGGGACGTTTCCTTTAAAATGTTTATTATAAATTAAGCTTTATATTTATTATGTCAACAAATTGTTTTCTAAATTAGCAAATCATAGGACATTGAATTTTAAAATTGAAAATGTTTTTTCGATCGCTTCAGTATAGCCCCCCATTTTCGCTGTGAGTGTGAAATCGTCCTGGTGTCGCGAGTTTTGGGGCTACGCGAGTGGTTGAGGGCTTAAAAGACGCGTATCGGCTAGGGCTAGAAGATAATTTTTTTTACTTTTTCGAAAAAAAAACCCTCAACCACTCGCGTAGCCCCAAAACTCGCGACACCAGGACAATTTAACACTCTCGGCGAAAATGGAGGGCTATACTGAAGCGATCGAAAAAAAAATTTCAATGTTAAAAATTGCATTTAATAAAACTAGGTTATGATGAAATTAAGGATTCAAGCTATATTCAAATATCCCAATTGTTTCATTCTATCATTGAATGTTATTTAAATTTTGACATGTTAATTTTTATTAATTCTTAATTGGTACAAATTGGCCGGTTGCTTTCATCTATCTTAATTAAACTTTAAATTACCTATTTATTTATGCATTCCAATTTGTCTAATCGACATAAAATGTGTAAAATCCGGAATGACGGTAGGTTTTTACAACATTCTATCTTTTAAAATGTTTGTCAAACTATTTCGACCTTCAGCGCATCACCGTATTTGCATAGCGGGCGATAAGTTGCGACATCGCATTCCTGAAATATTTCCCGTCGACCCTGTACTCTCGGAGTTTCGTGGAGATAAGATAGGGAATATCCGAGGTCATACACAGCTTCTTCTAAACTCTAACTGACTTTCTTCGAAATATCTGATCTACTGTTAGTCCTTACTATTTCCTATAATCATTTCGAAATGAAAAATGCATCATGAGTTCAGAATTCTTCCGAGATGACTATAATTCTTATGGGATGGTGTTTGTATGACGTCCGTCTGTTCATTACTCTTAATCGCGTCATACGTTCATCTAGTTCTGAATTGTTTCATGAGGTAGCTGGTGTGCCGATTATATGAAAAATCTGTCAAGTGCGAGTTTTGCTCGAGCACGGAGGTTTCCGTATCTATCCGCTATCAATAACCGCTCAATCGGAGAGAAGCCTCAATGAGTTCGATGGCAATTTACGGTGGGAAAATGACAGCACCTCAATGAGATCGTTGGCAATTGAGCGGCTATCTTTTGTATTTCAACAATGCAATGTATAAAAGCCTGTGGCGCAATCTATTATTCAGTAGCGTGACTAATCGATTTTTCGAACGTTTGTTGTATGGGAGCCCCCCTTAATTTTTAACATTTTCTATTTTTATTATTTGGTGTAAAATATATCCGCCATAGTAACACATATTCTGTGAAAATTTCAACGGGCTACCTATTACGGTTCAAGAGATACAGCCCTCGGACAGACGGACAGACAGACGGCGGAGGCTTAGGATACGAAACCTAAAAATATACTAAATTCTTACGGTTAATTACGCGTATTTACGTTAGGGGTTTTTTTAAGAATTACATAATCATATACGGTTTTAACTCGATGGGGACGTTAAACGTTCTTATTTTAGTTTTTTTTATTAGTCATAATAATTTTTGAGTTCTGTAAAAAATGAGGTGTAAACCAAAAATAAAAAAATATAAATAACATAATACTCGAATGAGCGGTAAGTGCAAATAGGCGGGCGGGCGCCACTCGGCCGGTTATCGCGGTCTCGCGCGCAGCCATCTGTTTACTCTGATTTAATATTGTACCAGCACATAGCGTGTCTACTCGCCGTCGCCGTCGTCGTCAGTCCTGTACCTCAAAAAACATCCTCGCTTCACATGAGACAATAATATGTCATCTGCGTCAAGAGAGAAGGCCGCACATAGCACCCAAAATAAAAAAAAAATTAAAAACTAATAACAAAATTTAAGGTCTACCCGGTATTGTTCAAGAAATATAAAGTATGTATTTTAATTCCAGAGACCAATTTGACAGGTACATATTTCAAACTTATTAAGAACTCGCATTTTCCCACGGCTTCTTTCGCGTGAAATTTCGTATTTAAAAAGAATAAAGTAAGTAAGCCCGCTACCGTACCTCTATTTCGGCGCGCGAAACAATTAGGTTTGTATGAGAGCCATTTCTTAGCGTAACCGGAACTGAATTTTATTAGCCTATCCTGTGTCGTGGCACATATAGTTAAATGTGCTTGACGCTTGTACTAAGTTTCATCGAATTCGGATGATCGGTTTAAGAGTTATGGAGTAATATACATACATACGGGAAATATTTCTAAAAATCATCAATTAGTTTTAGTATCATACGTATAGAGTCTAAAAACGCTCCATGACCATCCCTTATAGATTTATTATTATATAGCGTTTCCTTTCAGGTAAATGCTATTATTTTAGAAGAAACTAAGTAAATAAATAGTGTATGTAGATGAAAAATATTTTCATCTACTTACACTAATATTTGGCTATATAGGGCTATCACTTTGCGTGATAGAACTATATCAACGCGAGCGGAGCAGAATAAAAATCAGGTAGCTTTTGCGTGATTGGAGGACAAACATACAGGATTGTTTCACTTTTTATGTTAATAGGATTGAAGATTTTTTCTTCTAGATAGGAGATCTATTTAGGCATACGAACGACGAATAGCCAATGACCACCTGATCTGTCACTATAGTTTCAATATACAATTCTAGCTCATGAGAATGCATAGTTCAGACATTTTCGCCCAAACACCGACAATCCCGCGTGCAGTAAAAAGCACATATTTATGTCGACAATTGGGAATGAAATAGTTTTACACAAATGAAAACTACAAATATTTACCTCTGATATCTTTCCCCATATTTGCGAATTCAACTAACACATAGCATTGTGCAAAACAGAATGTGTATTAGTCCTATGCGAGTATAGCAGCAACTAGTGGGTACTTACGCTATGGGTACACTAGATGTTGCACGAGTGATAACCACACAATAAACAAGCTATGATGACATTCTAATGCAACTCAGAGACAGCTCATCTATTGTCATGCAAATTTCGGAATTTTGAAAACGTGTAAATATTTTTCGGCGAATATCGTAAGAAACGTATTTTAGCCAATAACACATAATCAGATATTACCTTGATAATATAATTAAGATGAACTAAACGAAAAATATCAACCTCAATGAAAATAAAACTAAACACAAGGTAAATATAGCAAAACGCAATGACAATACAACTGAAGGCAGATTAAAAAGAACAATAAAACAACTTATTTTAAACGAAACGACACAACTTAAACAAATTGACAGCAAAACAAAACTAATAATCCAACAAACAAAACATAACCCATGCAAATATTGCAAAGGGATCAACCAACTAAACAATGCTCAAGAAAAGCATAATTAATTCCAGCGCAAACGGTGGTCGAGCTAAATTAAACTTAGCCTGACACACAATTTAGTGAAGCAATTAATAACGTCAACATCAAAGGGCCGACTGCTGATAACAGCAGAATTGATAACGAAGAAACCTTACAAGATATCTTCAGGCGCCGAGAAGGGCCTGTGGACCTTTTCGTAACTTGTACAACAGAAGAGCAACATGCTGGGAACTTCCGTTCTACTTTTGGCGTCTCTTGCGATGATGGTAAGTCAAACATTTTGCAACTATTAGCCTACCCCACATTTTGGACGAAATTAGGTAGAGATTAATTTATAACGCGATATTGAAACGAAAATATGAGTTTATTGCTTATAAAGTAGACGACCTTGTCCTATTAGGTTTAATAAATTTTTGTAAATTTTTCTACTACTGCTATCTACTCGTAGTTGGTTATGGTTTCTAGATAGGTTGTAGCTAAAATGTCCGACTACCAATAGATTTCCTTGTTTTATCTATAGAACCTTTAAACGTGAAAAGGTTCTCAAGGATATTCTCAATTAGACACGCTAGACAAAATTTCGAATTACGTATGTACGAGTATAACCAGGAACCCTATTATTTTAAAGTGTCAATGTAGACTTTCGGGAATGAATGTTCTATTTTCTAACAATTGAGGTTATGTTACTCCTATAGATAACATTTACGATTTATTTCATATTGAAATAGTAACTACATTTATTATATATGAAGATACTATTTCTTGACAAGATTTTCACTTTCAACAAGAATACCATGATAACTAAAAATACGTTTCACATCTATAGATGATTCAAATCATTAACTGCAGTAACTTAGTATAGCTATATTTTGTTTCGCGTTTTCAATATCAATTTACGATGAGGTTGCAATAAAAACTAAATTCTCAATCACAGTAGTCTAGACAACCAATTTCAAATAATAGAATGATGCAGTGTTGATGATAAGATTTATGACCGTCCTGACAAGCTTGTCACCTATTCCGGTCATTGGCAGGTTTCTTGTTACTTTGCTTGTTTCTACATGGTACGTAAGGTCAAATGATAAAATCAATAGGTTCCAAAGGTATTAGATAGTTAATTGTTTATTTGCTTAATTATTATGTAATACTACTTTTTCAATTTATGTATGCACTCGTATGTAGCGTTGAAGCTAAAAATAAGAGAGTTAATTTGTGGGATGCATGTTTTCGTGTTTTAGTAAACAACTACTTGTACTGTGGTCCTTTTTACGTTTCCGTACCCCGTTCTGAAATCTATTAGTAAGCATGCGCCACCGTCTAGTCGGTCTATTGTAGGTAGGTAACCTACGCTTGGATATGTCGAAAATTCCGCCAGTGCTTAATAATTCAATGCGAAGAAGAACTGACAAACTAACTTCGCAAGTCTGTCTATCCTACTGCTTTATTTATCTTTGCAACAATAGCTAGCCGGTTGAAATATTCACAGAATATGTGTTATTATGGCGGATATAACAACAAATAATAATAAAAAAAAACATTAAAAAATTAATGGGGTCCCATACAAAAATCTTAATTTTCAGAAGAACGCCTTTCACCGATAGATGGCGATACTTGCCAGTTCCACAATGTAAAATAACAAATAATAAAAAACTACCATTTACGTGGTGGTACAGAAAGCTCGGTGCGCGAGTCCGACTTTTTTAAATTCAAGGAATATCTATTATCAGTAAATCCATAATCCATAGATAATATTTTTTTACTTGAGTGAGAAGGCAAAGGGGTCGTTTTTTTAATTCAAGTAATATCTAATATTAATAAATCCATAATCCATAGATAATATTTTGTTACTTGAGTGAGAAGGCAAAGTGGTAGTTTTTTTAATTTAAGGAATATCTAATATCAATAAATCCATAATCCATAGATAATATTTTTTTACTTGAGTGAGAAGGCAAAGTATGTTTCACAATTTTTTTTTTCAAGTCGTGGTGTTAATTTTTTATTTATTGTATGTTGATTTATCATTGATATGACAGTAAAACTGCAATCGAAAGTGTCACAATTTGTTCTCTCCGGTTCGATTACACCCACGAAGAAGAACCGGCAAGAAACTTCGGCGGGTATTAATTTTTTTCATTCATATTATTACAAGTGACTAGCCACATAATAACATCGCCCACAGTCTATCGAAAACACATACATATAATAATATTTTTGTATCAACAACAACGTTAGCAAATACCTCGATATGCGCAGAATAGTTTCACGAGAGGACGACGATATACCTATCCAAGAACATTAATTCAAATAAGAGACTACCTACTGCGCTTGCGCGCTAAACGAACTTCAATTGTCACACTATATTTAGTGTAGTGCAAATTACATTTCGCAGCTATGCTCTCACAGGTGATGTTTCGCTGTCATAAATGGAATTTTCTTCATTAATACAGTATCGATAACTTAGTAAACTCCGTCTGACAAATTAATGATACCCACCTTAAATCTTGTTGCTTAATTTTCCAAGTGAATTAGTCTGGATACAATTTAATCTAATGCTTCCTAGTTGTCTACTTCAAATTCAAAATTTTCTGCACAGATATATCGATTTGAAAAGTTCGTAGCGACAGTGAGACCTACTACCTAATGATATGCCGCCATGCCGCCAACTATCGAATCAAATAATAAACTCATAGATAGATAGACCAAATTGTGAAAGTTCGAGTGCAGTCCAACTACCATATGAATTATCTATATACTATATAAACAATACAAAAATACAATACAATACATAGTCTTGACGACCTTCCACCGGATAGAATATCGACGACCGACTTAGTATGCTACATGCGAAATATATATTTGCTGACCATTTCACATATTTCTATTACATATTTTTACATCGTCATCGACAAGCTGGCTACCGAGGCGTTTACTGTTTGTTTTTAATTAAAATTTGACATTGATGTTGTTTGCGCAGTCGGGTCCACGTGCTGCACATCCTTGCCAAATTCCTCCAGTCGCTTAATTAGATCCGTTACAGATGATGTATCGCCGCCTGATCGATGCTCGCCGTCCGCCTGTTTGCTTACGTACGAATTTCGACAGGCTATAAAGTTGTTGAGGGCGTCGACGCTGTCCGCTTTTGACATCTGCCAACGAATATCAGGTTATCGGATACTTGTAAGTATGATGCTTCGCAGAAGAAGGCCTTCTGTCAGGCGGCGATAAAATTTGTGCCTATAACGGTTGGGTCATGCCTGTGCTCGTATAAACCTTCGATATTCCGAGTAATAAACTCAAACCGAATTGGACTCTCTGAATAGAAAAATAGAGCAGCTGAAAAATAAATCGAGGCTGATTTATTTACGGTATCAAATTTGTCGCACAAAAGTGTTACCAACTCCATTACATCAGGTATGTAGCCGACATCAATTCGGTGTCAGAATTTGCGAATAATTTTGTATAACGTATATAGTGCATAATATATAGTAAACGTATAACGTATATAGTAAATAAGAGCATACTGTGCTCGAAATTTCGGGTACATGTTTCGGCGAGCGTGTACGAGTATGAAAAAATTGCGAGTGTGAAAATAAGAGGTGTCCTAGATCTGTCAGGACAGTATCACGTGGAGATCCATTGTCTCTATCGAAGACCTTTGTTTGGCAGTCGTGAGTGACGCTGCGTAGTCCACAAGTACGTCAGATATAACTGAACAAATTACACAATCAATCAATTCATCAGCGCACGCCAAACACAGACAGTATCAATATCCTTAAAATAATCACGTTAGCACGTGAACTTGTAGGAATTTGGCGGCCGGAAGCAGTGCTTGGAATTCCTCTCTCTTACGATACACGATCATGTTCTAAATCACCAGCTATTCTAAATGCGCCTTTATCGCTTACACCTTTCTGCGGCGCCATTCCTTGTTAATGGTATGTATGCCTGCGTTCGTTCTTTTCTCTTACCCAATAAATCTTTTCGTGTGCTGTTATTTTTAACATTATCCTCTGTGAGTGGGTGAATTTAATCACCCCTGTCTAGAATCGTTTGTTTAGCATTGCCGTCCGAACCGGCAACGTGGGAATGCCACGAGTGTAGTAGTAAAATTCCGCTCCATTCCAAAATGATGAAAATATTTAAAACCATTCTAATTCAATTCAAAATCGTTTGTTTGTGTAGAAGTGATGAACAGGTAGCTACCTGTTTAATTAATTATATGTAGTTAGACAGTAAAGTTTTTTTTCTTCAACTGAATTTTCATTTTTGCTATTTAATTTATTTTGAAAACTAATACCACTCATTTATAAAGTGTAATGATTTACACTTCCCGATGTCACTCTCTCGATGTGGCAATACGGGCGCAGGCGGAGAGGTAGTTTGTCACTGATGGTTGTATCACGACAACGTGACGCGCGGTGCAGTGCAAACTTTTGATGTCAACTTTTCATTGTCATTTGTAATAACATTTATTCGTCTCTATGAAAGCTTACTAACTTATGAAAGTTAGCGGCGTCTTCCTGAGTGTGAGTGGTGTTATTGACTTTGTCTGATCTTTTGTTTAAGTTTTGGGCACAGCCACCCGTGCCGGCTGTCTATAAAAAAGTGCATTGCGACTCAAAGAACGGGCAAGATAATTCGCCTGCAGTAAAGTTTTGTTTTTCATAATTGCAGTAGGTAGTGTACCGAAATTATGAAAAAAAAACATTACAATATTTACTTTAAGTACGCTTAATTAATTACCTATGAAAAATGCTACTGAACAACAAGCATACACAGATAAACAGGGGTTTTTCAAAAGGGGCGTGTAAAGGCTCCTGGCTGGCCCGCATGGAATTCGCAATCGTCGTGCATCACAGAATGCCCATGGGCATCGTTAGACACCTACTTATATGTGTAACGAAGCCATATGTTGCGTTTCCGATAAAAAAAAAATATGCGGACTTACCTTCTTCTTTTCTTTCTTTCTTCTTCTTTCTACCTCTAGTAACCTAATACTGACTTATTCCATTCAACCTTATTCTTAAGTAAAATACAATAATTATCTTCTCTGTAAACGTATATTTTATTTGAATCATAGGCAGACTCCTAAACGGCCCCGCGCCGGTTTGTGTCACTTTGGCTCAGTGAGTTGCGCCCACTGGGCATTCCAGAGGACTGCTCCTTGTCAGCGCGTGTTGAATTGAACACGTCCGCGTCGTCGCGTGTCGGTTAGTTCTCGCTTCGGGTTTATTTTCTTAGAAGTGCGTAAACGCGTAGGGCTGGAACAATTTGCTTAATAGCTCGCGAAACTGTTTATTTGTGGGCCTTTTAAAATAAATGGGATTAAAATTGAGACAAGACAATCGCAATTAGATGTGTTTGATTGTTTCGTAATTAAAGTTGATATTCATTTCAGGATAATTTATTTAATGTCATATTCACTAAACGATTTCTGCTAATACTCTACATAATATTCTAAATGAACAAATCTGAAGTCACAGAGAAATGCAATTACTTATTTAAAATTGTTTCTTTATTTAATTTTTCACTGACAGCTTGACCCTTACAAGATTTGATATAAGTAGTTCTTTTAAGTAGTTTTTGAGCAAATCTTAGACAGATAAAAATATTCACGATGGATAAAAAGACAGATTTATAATATACATTTATAATATATATGAAATATACATTTATAATATACAGATTTATAATATATATATTTATAATATACTTAGTGAAAATTATGTGTAAAATGAAGATTTAAGAACCCATTAATCTCACCTAATGGGCAATGCTGATAAATATATCCACCTTATAAACAAAATCACATAAATAAAAATGAAGAACTAAGTACTAAAGTTTTCACATTACTCACTTGACCGATGTTCCTTAGAATGAGTATAAATCACTTCTAAATCTTCAAGCAGACGTCTGCAAGCTCTCAAACTGCACCGGCTTAACCCGAGATGCATTTGTCCAACAGATTCCCTAATGCATCAGTGTCGTATCTCTTAAAACATCTGTCGTGAAAACTCTAAACGCGTCAAAACATTTCTATTTTCGCTTGTCCGCGCCTCGTCTTATGGGGATTTCTGGCATTCTTGCATAATAGAAGCATTCACAATCGACTTCGTCTATTTGGTGGACTGTTTCGTTGCAGTTGTGTGGAATAATGCATAAGTTTAGGACCGTTATAATGATGGACGAGCGCATAGCTGTGGAAACTAACATAAAGTTTGGGCAATCATTTAAAAATGGCAATTTGTTACTTACACACATTGATCAAATTAAATTTTCGATTCAATCGTCTTAGTAAAACTTTTACTAAAAGATTATTCTGAAAATATACAAACCTAAACTACGATTCGATTCTGAAAAATAGATCCAAACTAAGTATTTTTTCCGTGTATTTATTTTTTCAATTTAGACGTAAAAAATAAAACTATTCTGAGTGAAAACTAAAAATATAACTGAGATAAAACAAAGCGATGTAGGATTTTACTGGCAAACGTTCGTATTTAGGAAAGTGTCCAAACCGATTTGTCGAGTCATCATGGCCAAAAATAACATAAACTATGTATACTTACTTAAATCTGTGGCTCTACAGTGAAAGTACTTATGTATTGAAAGTATAACAAAATAATGACAAAAGTTTTAACAATAATATATGACAGATGCTAAAATATATCTTCATAAGTACCTATTAAGTTTGCGGTCTACATTTTGAGTTTTGACCAATCACATTTGTGTATCTAATTATTTACTAAATGAGCGAAAGTGTCATGTCGATATTATCATCAAAAAGAACAAAACTAACGAAATGTCGTGCCCATAAATGGTTGTACCACAGTTTGTTGTACCAACCATGCTTACTTCCTCCCGGACTTGCCTTGACACAAAACCCAAGTGAATAAGCAATAATCACAAACCAATCACAACTTACTAATACGAAGCCTAAATGCAGCCGCAAGTAATTTACTGACTCCTGTTATGGTTAAATCAATATTCGTTCTAACGACAGAGGCCTAATCTCTATCATCAATCGTGACGCGCTTCACTCCGCCTCAGTGACATTGAATTAACCCTAAAATGTAATAATTTAGAGCTATTTGACTCAAAAGCGTTATTGTTAGTACGGAACACGAAAGATTTGCTTATATTTTTAATACGATTGAAAATGGTCTTAATTTTGGAGGTGTTTTTTAAATTCTTAGTATTTTTATTTATAACAAATGCTTAATTGGTGTCACCGACATGGTGTAAAATCGCCTGTACCATACATTGTATATTTTATTTTATGAAACATCAGTAGTATTCTTGTTTTATTTTGTTATGGTTAGGTTTCAATGTCCTCATTATATTAATTAAAAAAATATATAATTTCTTGAAAATTTTGATATAGGAAATTTTTACATAAAAGTTGCTACAACTCTTGTCAGACCAATTTTCATTGAAGGGTTATAATTAACGTAACCACAGGTCGATTAGAAGTACCGACAGCATGAGATACAAGTTCATCTCACTTGTTGGATCGGACATGACGTCTTATTTCCAACTCATTGACTATCTTGACTACTAGTTTACAGTTGGCTGAGTTCTACTAGTTTACTCACTTGTTGGATCGGACATGACGTCTTATTTCCAACTCATTGACTATCTTGACTACTAGTTTACAGTTGGCGGGTTCTGTTTCTAAATAACATCGATGTGAAACATATGTTCCATCCATATTTGGTGTAGTTTTACCGGACTGTGCGAAGCAAAAAGGAGGGTAATGTTTTGTCCTTTAGTCTTACGAATCTCAAAATTCTTATTAAAAATTAGTTTCCTTTTCAGCGCTTGTCCAATCTAGTCGGTACCTACATCTGTGCTACTCTTACATGCATGGCTAAATTTAAAGAAGAATAATTACTCTTATAATTTATAATATCAATCAGGAACGAAAACAATGTCAATCTAAGAAGTCATTAATTTCAGCGCATTCAAAAGTTATATTATATTACCTGTAGACGAAAAATTTATCAGCATACGCGTATCAGAATATTTTTTTTTTTTTTTTTTTTTTATGGAAACTGACACGGTTCGCTACATCACCTACAACGTCCGTGATGTCAGCCCATAACACCGGGTGAACTAGGTGCCATGTCAGTGCTTCCCCCTTTGATCGTGCCGGCTACACTGAACTGGTCGGAAAACACAAACTATTTACATAGCCGTTTAGACCGACGTTTCATTCAGTGCGGTGGTTAAACCCGGGCGGGTTAAACCCTACCACCAAGTAAGATTAGGAGGGAAGGGACCTACAGTTTTACGAGGAATCCGAACCTCGGTCAGCCTCCAACGGTCAGCGGTCACCCATCCAAGTACTGACCGCACCCAGCGTTGCTTAACATTCAATAGCGACAGTTGACTGTCTGCACCACTGAGCTAACGAAGCTGACTCAAATTTAGAGTTTATGTTAGAATTTTGGATATGACACAGTCTTTGAATTTTCCAGTCTCTTGGTCTTATTTTCCTACGATTGGCATTTCACATGACATGTTTCCTCCGCTAGTGCCTGTCCTATTTAATTGAGTTACATAAATCTTCTCCTTTACAGATATTTCTGTGTTGTGATACGATCGTGTTTCTCCTCACCTACATAACCTACATTCTAAAGATAATACAATACGCATTCATACAAATATAATAGCATGTACACTTGCAGGTGTGGAACAAAAGGTGTCCCACTTAGGTACCTCTAATGAGTCTACTGCATCTTGTATTTACATGCAATAAATAGCTTGGTTACATTGTAGGCACGTTTCTGAAGTACACACATGATTTGCATGTGCAGAGTACGCTTGGGTTTATTGACGTCACGATAACTACTGATAAATGCATAGAAAATTTTCACTAATTTGAAGGAAAAGGTAAGTAACTAGTGAGTACATAGCCATTTACTTATCATTGAAAATTTAGAAGGAATTCTCATCGACGAGGTGGTGAAAGCATAGATCCAGGTTCAGATTCAGATCAGTCGGAGACGAGTGTTTCTCTTTGCGTCTATCTGAAAATAATCATAAATATTAGGTTACCACCTAACAATGTTTCATCATTAAAAGCTATAACAGCAGCGATCAACGATGCCAACATGTGCAACGCCAGATTGCCATCTTTGTGCGACTTTACACATATTTGGCCAATGAAATCTCCGCCAGATGTCTGCTACGAACACTCTACCTCCTATATTTGGTGCAAACTCCTTCGTGATGTGGGTCAAATGAGGATAATTTGGAGAGAGAAAACTACTATGATTCAGCTATCCGCACTGAGTCACCCCTCAGGTTGGAATCAGAGACTGTTGACAGTGGTAACCACAAAGTCCTGATTCATCCCATCGATCTGAGAACACTACCACAAACAACAATCCTGGTTACTTCGACAATAGGTTGGCAGTATTTTTGAAAACCATTTTCAGGTTATTTCAATAAACCATGCTGAAAACTCCAAAAACTAATTAAGTATATATTATGTGACCTCTGCAATCTTCTTCGTAATTCTTCATTCTGACCACACTCCATCAGAACACGCTTTAAATGGCCGTTTTTAGGGTTACGTAGTCAACAAGGAACCCTTATAGTTTCGCCATGTCCGTCCGTCTGTCCGTCCGCGGCTTAACTCAGAGACCCTTAGTACTAGAAAGTTGTAAGTTTGTATGGGTATACATATTAATAACGCCGACAAAGTGGTAAAATAAAAATTTTGAAATAATTTTTTTTAGGATACCTCCCCTACACGTAAAGTAGGGATGAATTTTTTTTTCACGTCTACCCCATCGTGTGGGGTGTCGTTGGATAGGTCTTTTGAAAATATTGCGGGTTTGTGAAAAAGCATGTTTCGATTTAGGGATCCGTTTGCGAATTATTAAGCTTTAAAGTGCTAATTTTTGTTAGAGTCAAGTGTCCCCCCCCCCCCCCCCCCCCGCCCCTGCCAGCTAAACGGTTGTTATTAGATATGTGAAAAAATTCACAGCAGTAGTATATATATCGAAATTAAAAGGAAAACTATCACAGCTAAGTAGGCTGTACAGGTTGACGAGTAATAGTCGTCCAACTTATAAAATGTACGGACGACAGCCATAATTTCACTGTTAAGAACTTTTTCAAATTAACATTCATTTATTTCCCCTACAAAATTATACAAATAATCAAATAATTTATTTTGATAGGGTTCCGCAACTACGGAACCCTACACTGCGCGTGGCCCGACACGAACTTGGCCGTTTTTTATATAACATTTACCGAACAGTGGTTGGTTCATTTATTAAACCTGTTGTGAGGATATTTCCGTGAAAACTCGTACTACCTACCATTTCTTTAAACATTATTTCTTCACTGAAATCTCTACAAAAAGATGCGCTTGCAAATAAAGTTGACACTACTGCTATACTTATATGTTCACTGTATTGTAAATAATGATACACTACCTACTGTGGTGTCGCAATGGCAGCAATGTTAAAATAATAATTTGACAGTTTACGGCGAACTTACGTAGGTAAGAACAAGAATTATTTTCCCACAGTTTGTCCATTATATTTTCAAGGGCTTTCACTTGTCTTACCACAGAAACGGAAGAGAGCTTTTGCTTTCCAATTCCTATGGTCCGTGGTCTATTACTTCCGAATAACTTTACTAAAATAACCATGTTATACGAGAACTATATTTTTCGTTTTATGAGAATTCTGCTGTTTTCGAAGAAAATTCTTTCTTCGGAAATATATGTTTTAAAATGTTTACTATGTCGGAAAAACTTGTCTTATTATGTTAGTTTTCCTTTATATATTATTTGTCCGCTAATCCGATTTCAAAGCCGATTATGTCTAGTAGTATTAGTGGATATCTACGCCGCTGACTCCGTAAGCGTTAATCCTATTGAGAGCGTTACAGATTAGCCACGAACATGCCGTCAAATAATCCTGACCGCCGCGCCGTAACCGGCGCATACACCGCACGCCCTATTCGCCTCTTGACAGCTAACCGCTTCATTTAGTTGAACTAATGAAGACAAAAGCGAATTTACAAATTGCATAGTGAACTAATCTACCGCCACATATACATGATTAAAGGACGGTCATGCAAAATTACCAGTAATTTAAAAAATAAACATCCAATGTCATAAATCCATCGATAAATCTCCTCTTCATTTCAAAACCTCATCAGTTCCAAGGACATAATACACCTGTGTACCTGTCTTTCGGAAGTGTGCAATAGAGTCCTTTGGAATGTAGGTGTAATACTCGTGAAAGCCACATTGCAGCCGGTACTAACAACATTCGTATCTCCAGAAAACCTTAATCTCTGCAGGGCCACCTTCAAAGTCATTTAGCTTCGGGGTTGCTTTGGTACAGAAACCGATTGACCGTGTCAGGATTATGTTTAATTTCTGAATGCCTACCTTGTCTACCACCACGCTTGCAAAGATACGGAGATTATCTCTTCTTTCCAATTCTCCACGGTGTTGAAATGAAATTATGCGATCTCGACCGCCTCTACCATAGTGACGTGACCTGTTCGCACCTCCTCGCCACTCCTGATAGCCGTGTCTATATTATCTTGTTCTTCACACACTTTAATACGTACTGCTTATTGCAATTTGGTTTCACTATTGGATACATAGTTGCAGGTTACCAGGTACCATTAGGTTGCAGTTGTGTATGCATTTTCTTCGCAATTTTACCTTAGCAAATCGATGCAGGAAACGCCTGCAAAAATATCTGTATACATTATCTAAAATACCCGTCATAGCTATGGCTTCCTACCTACCACTATAGTATACTTGTATATATACTTCAACCAAAGATCATATACTTGACCATATATCAACCATGATCAATGTGAACACATTCTATGTCATATATCACAATGAATGTTAAATTAAGTAACGTTTAGATAACATAAAATAAAATTATTTACTTTGCTTGATAAAACTATTGTACATCGGGTTAAATATAATAAATATCATAACACTATAGTAACATACACAGGCACACTCATTCTCACCCAACAAAAACCTACAGCCATAACATAATAATAATCACACCACACACACACACACATACCCTCACACACACAAACACACCCTCACCCTCTCACATAATGGATACATATACATTTAATTATACTCAATACATTTATATTATTTATATATATATATATATATAATATATATACAGATATTTAACAATTTCCTTTTCTCTCTACTCTTTTGTTTTATTTAATATTTAACATCTTTTTGTATTATCATTTTTTATCTAATTGAGGCTATATGATCCGTCATACCAAAAAAAAAACAGGTCGAGGCGACACAGGCGCAAGCCTAGTGCTTCCATCTGGGATTCAATTGTAAAAATTATCTTCGATAGGTTAAACATGTAATATTTCATATTTACTGTTTTGTTAATAAACTATTTGAATTTGAATTTGAAAGAGACGACGACCGTTAGAGTAACCGTGTCCTACACTGGCGGCCGTGGACAGGAAAACGGAGTGTGGAAGGTAGGAAGACGACATCTAGGTACGTCGTCGGCGGAAAGTCAGTGGTTCCGTACCGCCGAAGGCTGGGAGGACTGGAGGAAATTGGAGAGGCGTATGTCAAGCAGTGTACGCATAGGTACACGCTGATTGACTGACATACTGACACGTACTTCTCCCACATGCCAAAGGTTAGTTACAATAGAATGTCTCACGGCATTAAGCTCGCCTATTGTACCGAATTTGTATACATTCGTATTCAATAAAGAATATAATTGAATCACATAGAAATTGACTTGATCCACCATAAAATGTTGCAAACGGTCATCTGGCGGTCCTAGAACTGCCGTTTAGTCGCCATCGCAATGTCCTTTCGTTTACGAGGTGATCACATTTACGAGGCGACATCCAGACCTTGTTACAATATTGCAAGTGATGAGATGTGTTGCAGACTTCGCACTTGCATGAAATTGATCGTTGCAATTGTGTTGTTAACGTCTGCGAGGTCGGCGAATTATTTCTCAATGGGACTATTTCGAGCTAGGGCTATCGTTCGTGCCAGATGCAGACTAACTTGACTTGAGTTACAGTTGTTTACTACCTCAATGTCTCTCATTTTATGTTTTATCCTTGGGTTTCAATACAGCGATCATATCGATGTCGCGCGTAAATCATAAAAGCTATCCTATCCACCGGGACAAGTCCGAAATTGTATTCTACCTTCAATATTAGCTTATAAACAGAGACATTTAGAAACATAACATAATGCAAGCAAAACAAATACAATACGTAAATTTCAGCTCAACTTCAGATAATCGTGCGCTTATCCTGAATCTTCGCCTTCAGATTAAATGTAACCACTAACTAGAGACCGTATACTAGAAGCCGTAAGTCGATATTAGATCCTTTCTAACACAACCGCTCCTGGAAGTTTACCTCGTAACCGGACTTCACTAGTCCCTCCCGGTTGAACTTAATCGGGTGATAAATTGAAAATTTTATCCATAAGCACCAACAAAGATGTCCTTCCTGGGTAGCCAACCTCATATATAAAAGCCTATTGGAATAGAAACTGGCGTAATAAACCAGGAACCTGGTCCACGGTGCAACTCTTTGAATCTTAATACCCCTAGATAAAATTACAACCTGTTTCCAGTCACGAGAAGTGGCGTAGATAACAACTATTAGCGCCTTGTTTATTGGAGTTAATCACATGGGGTGAAGAATGGGACCACACTCTATGAGGGTCGGAGAAACTCTCGGTGTCATCGTGGCGGAACTCATTAAACGTTATAGTTTAATCTTGATCTTAAATAATAAGGTACGTAAGTTTTTTGATCCTAAAATGCATCACTCGAAATTGAACACTTTGGTTACTGAGGTTACTATCTCTTGTTTTTCCACTATTGGCTCCAAGGTTTGCGCCATATACATATATTTTTTATATTTCATTTGTATTTTAATCTTTAACCCTCGCTTTAACCTATACTTAAATAAACCCTAAATAAGAGCAGCCATGCAAAATAACAACCCATTTAGTTTTGGTCACGAGGACGAAGATGGAGTTGATTTCGATGACCCGATTAAACAAGACCTGCTGGCTATCCTCTCTCAAGATAATAGAGTCATAAAACCAGAAAATATGAATTTACATTTTATGATCGCACATCGAAGGAGTCAAATGGGAAGATAAAGACTTCAATTTATAGACACATCCTCTCCTGCTAATCTAGACGTTATATTTAAAACAAATAAATTAGAAGACAGGACAGCTCACGTCTTGCTGTGGGTGGTCGCGCTTGTTAGTCGGCGACAAATAAGGGGCTTAGTAAAGCATTTAACGGGCTTAGCGGCTTTTATCGATTATGGTGTCGTTATTAACATAATTGTTGCTTTATTTAGACCTGTCTCAAATTTGATAAATATTAAGTCTAGTTTTGGGTGTATAAATTGAGATTATTTCTACTTGATATTTGGTGTTTACAAAGGATATGTCGAAGGTTGAGAATGTTGAGATCCTTATTTGTATTTTTATTGTAATATAATTTATTTTACGGCATTTTTTTTTATTATACAGGGTGTCCAGCGGCAGATTTCAAACTTTAAAAATTTATATAAAAAAAACTACACCGTTTATTTAAATATTTTTAATGAAAATGCAAGATAATAAATGCGCATTTAATGTTTTAAAACAACGTTTTCTAAATGTCGACCATTGAGCCGCACACACTCTTCGAGTCTAGCTCGCATGTTTTTAAATACGCGTTTGCAGAGCGCCTGTGAAATGTTGCCGATTTCAGATAGGATATTTTCTTTTAATTCTGTCACAGTGCCTGGATTTGACTTGTATACGACAGATTTTAGATATCCCCATAAAAAAGAGTCACAAGGGCTCAAATTCGGTGACCGAGGTGGCTACGGTATGCTGCCGTTGCGAGAGATGCTTTTTTCAGGGAAAATTTGTCGAACTGCATTCATAGACACATTGGCCGTATGTGCGGTAGCCACATCCTGCTAGAATCAAGTGTTTCGGTTAAAATATAGACCATTCTGCAGTTCCGGCATAAAAAAATTATTAATCATCTCAGAATATCTCTCTGAATTCACGGTCACATTTTGGCCGCGCTGGTTTTCGAAGAAATACGGCCCTATTAAGGTGGATGCCGACATTGCACACCACACGATAACCTTAGGCTTGTATAAAGGCTCTTGATGCATTTTTTTTTTTGGGTTGCACACATCCCAGTATCGAAAATTTTGTTTGTTCACATAACCTCCAATGTGAAAATGGGCTTCATCACTAAAGAAAAGGTTCCCCATGCGTGCATCAGTCCGAAAGTTAGCGAAAAAATAAATAAGCCTCAACGGCAAATGCGCGATGCTCTCCAGTCCACTGTTCCATAGCATCGAAAAAATCCGCAACTTTGCTGCGTCGAATGGCGCAATTTTTATTTTGACAGATTGACGCGTTCGAAAATTAAAAATGTTTGAAGTTTGAAATCTGCTACTGGACACCCGTTACTAAAGAGCTCTTTATATCAGTGTCAACCTTTAAACGTACTAGTACATTCACCTAGCCAAACATTAATAACTTTTTCTGATCAGAATAAAGCTAGAAACTCATTGGGCCCACGTACGCTGCGTACGCGTACGTGGGCGCGTCGGTCTCCATACATTTTATATGGAAGAGTGCAGCACGCAGTGTGTCGCGTAGCCTAGGGTGGCGTGGGCGCAATGAAACTGCGTGCTGCACTCTACCATATAAAATGTATGGAGACCGACGCGCCCAGATTCGCGTGTGTGGCGTACGTGGGCCCAATGAGTTTCCAGCTTTGGTCAATTCCCTACCAGAAAAATAACACAGGCTCTCTGAGGGTTCCGCAGCCATTCCCTGCTTGAACGCATAGCGAGTGCGTACGCGGTCACTACCTACTTGCCGCCGCACTGCGCATCGTGCGTGGCCGCCATCATCGCCGCTATCCACAAGAACGCTATTTTCTCTATAGCAGTTTATTTAAGATATGCCTGTCTGAGCCTATCTGAGCTTAGGCACAGAATACATTAATGGTACTAACGTACAGAAGGATTACTCTACAAAGGCACAACAATAAATAGCTACTCTTGCAATGACGCAATAAAGTGCAATTCAGCTCGCACAGCGCTGCTTGCAAACAATTATATGCACCTATAAAACGCTTCCCTTTCTATCGCGTAACTCTTATCTCTTCTGACTCGGCACGTTTCGTTGAATTGGCCCGTAAAACCGGGCCCGCCGATGTACTTGTAGCTTCATACCTAAAGTGTGGAGTGCGCCTTGCCTGGCTTAGGTAAAATTAATTTTCATGCCTACTTTCAAAACATTTAATATACTATTGTATTATTTTTTTTTTTATTGCGCTTTACGTTTCGGAATAATCGCCTTGGGCATTGACAGTCGTGTGACAAACAGTCTAACAAAAACTATTTAAAACATATAAAAACCGCCTTCAAAAATGTATGAAATAAAAAAAAATCGAACCCTAGAGTTGAAGGCGGTGCTAAAGAAGGCTACACAAATCACAAAGGATATCATCCACTCATGTTTTCTTTCATGCATAATTTTCTTCAGCCGTCAACTCGAGGGTTCGACTTTTTTTATTTCATACATTTTTGAAGGCGGTTTTTATATGTTTTAAATAGTTTTTGTTAGACTGTTTGTCACACGACTGTCAATGCCCAAGGCGATTATTCCGAAACGTAAAGCGCAATAAAAAAAAAATAATACAATAGTATATTAAATGTTTTGAAAGTATGTTTTTAAATAGTTTTTTATTTCACAGTTTTTTTTTATTAGTAATTTTTTGCTATTAATGTACTCGGCGGAATCGCTCGGCTTCGGCCACGCGATTCCGCCTCGCTTTCCAATCCGACCTTGACCTAATTAAAATGGGACCACACGGCAAGCACCAGCTTTCAAATAAAAAAAGAATGATCAAAATCGGTTCACCCAGTCGAAAGTTCTGAGGTAACAAACATAAAAAAAAATGCAGTCGAATTGAGAACCCCCTCCTTTTTTTGAAGTCGGTTAAAAATACGGTCAGGCAGACAGACATCTGATTGACTTTATAAGGATCTTTTTCAGTGTGGCTGGCTACTGAACCCTAAAACCGCATGTTTGACTATTTTCTAGATATCAATAAACACACACACATCCGGCAGAAGTTCCTATCTATTTAGGGTTACGTATCTGTACGGAAGCCTATTACTAAGCCTACGCTGTCTATCTGTCTGTCTGTCTGTCTATCCTACTGCTGTATCTTTTTGAACCTTATCTTCAGACAGCTGGTTGAAATTTTCGCAGAATATATGTTAATGTGTCGGATATACTAACAAATAATAAAAAATAAAAAAGTCGGCAAGTGCGAGTTGGGCTCGCGCACCGAGGGTTCCGTATCATCAGCATCACTCAATATATTTGTATTATGTAGGTAATAGGTATGTACAAAAACAATTGTTTCGGAAAATCACGAACGCCTAAATAAACACTACAGCAATGGTTTGACTGTGCGGCATTCGTGAAGTTATACAAAAATATATTTCTTATATTATGACTACGACATAACGACATAATATCTAAAATTTTCGGATTTTTTCTTTACTTGTGATGTGAGACCATGCTTCTTGCCAAATTTCATTACTCCAGGTCAACGTAAGTACCCTATAGGTTTTAATTTCATTTGAATGAGTTGCAAGTATTAAAATTTGCCATAAATAGCCGTATGTTTTGATTATATTGATTTAGAAGCTTTCATTTTATATAACTCGAAGGGATCGCAGACGTTAGTATTCCATATTAATTTCAATTTGATATCTTGACTCGTTACTGAGAAAAAGGGTCTTGACTTGACACACAAAACAATCAATTTTTTTTTAATATCATAACTACAAGTTTACAATTTTAGGATTGTTTCCTTTACGTGTGCTATGAGACCTTGCTTATTACCAAATTTTATGATTCTAGGTTGACGGGAAATACCCTATAGGTTTTGATTTGTTTGGAGTGAGTTTGCGAGTATGAAATCTGACATAGATGGCCGTATCTTTTGATTGCGTTGATTTAGAAGCTTGCATTTTCTATACCGTAAAGAGATCGTAGCTCTTAGTATTTCATATTAATTTCAATTTGTTATCTTGATCCGTTCCTGAGAAAGGGGGTCCTTGACATACAAAACAATATTTTTTTTTTAATGTCAATAACTAAAATTTTACAATTTTCGGATTATTTCCTTTACTTGTGCTGTAAGACCTTGCTTCTTACCAAATTTTATGATTCTATGTTAACGGGAAATACCCTATAGGTTTTGATTTGTTTTGAGTGAGTTTGCGAGTATGAAATATGACATAGATGGCCGTATCTTTTGATTGCGTTGATTTAAAAGCTTTAGTATTCTACACCTTAAAGAGATCGTAGATCTTAGTATTTCGTATTAATTTCAATTTGTTATCTTGATCCGTTCCTGAGAAAAAGGGACCTTGACATAGAAAACAAACAAACAATTTTTTTAATGCCACATAACTATGAATTTACAATTTTAGATTTTTTCCTTTACTTGTGCTGTGAGACCTTGCTTCTTACCAAATTTCATGATTCTAGGTTAACGGAAAGTACTCTATAGGTTTTGATTTGATTTGCCGGTAGCAAAATATGTGACTTAAATGGGCGTATCTAGTGATTCCGTTGATCTAGAAGTTTGCATTTTCTACACCTCAAAGGTTTCGTAGACCTTAGTATTTGATATTAATTTCAACTTGATACGTCTACCCGTTCCTGAGAAAAAAGGTCTTGACAGACAGACAGACGGACAACAAAGTGATCCTATAAGGGTTCCGTTTTTTCCTCCTTTGAGGTACGGAACCCTAAAAAGTAAGAAATTAAGGGGGTCCCCATACAAAAAACGTGCTTTCTTTTTCAGCGCCATCTACCGAACGATTATTAACCATTTTAATTACAAACGTATGAAGGGTAACCGATAGATGGCGTGAGTGAACACGTTATATATATACGAAGTACACATTATATCAATCATCAATACTAATAAGAAATCTGTAAGGGATGGTCATGGAGTAAGTTACTTTGTTTTATAAGATACTGCGTTTGTGGACTCTATGTAGGTATGATACTAAAACTAAATTGATGATTTTTAGACATATTGTTTATATATAGGTATGTATGTATTTATGTATGTTCCTCCATAAGTCTTAAACCGATCATTCGAATTCGATGAAACTTAGTACAAGCACATTTTACTATACGGGACACAGGATAGGCTAAATAATAATAATAAAATTCAGTTCCGGTTACGCTAAGATGTGGCTCTCATACAAACCGAATTGTTCCGCGCGCCGAGTTAAAGTACGGCAGCAGGCTTACTTACGAGTACTTTCTTCTTTTTAAATACGAATTTCACGCCAGCGAAGCCGCGGGCAAAAGCTAGTACAAAATAAGCTGTGCCGAACGCAAGATACGCGCGAGTGCGACCACGTTAGAAGCAGCATATGGTTACGGAACCCTCTGTGTGTGAATAACGTACTCGCTTAACAGGTTTTTATATTATATAGAGAAAAGAAAACTCGCTCTTTATTCATATTACAAGGGTTAGCAATAAACATAAAATTATGAAGACGTAAACGAAGCACTCGGCTGTGCTTTATCAGCGATTGGTGCTTACGTTAAGAATATGAATCGAGAGCAGTCTGAAGACGCGAGCCATTTGCATAACGACCTCCAGCAACCTTCACTCTCCATTATTTTATTATGCGACTACACATGTTTTTGTTAGGATTACGGCAAATTATACGGCTTTTCATTATTAATTTTAAACGTATTTAACTCTGTTTTAATGTACATAAACTTAAATGCCGGTATGGAAATTATACTTCATTTGGAGATTAGTGCTACCCCTTATTTATTTCCTCTTTGTTCTATGTTATGTCTTGTTTCCAAATTTTTGTTTTATTTAGAAACTAACAAATAATGTAACTTTTTTTGTTATGCACCTTTAGCTTAGGCATAATATTGATGTTGAAAATGAATATTTTTGGTTGTTCTTTATTTCTACAGATTTTTTAGATCAAACTAATTTCATTAACTTATAAAGTTTTATTTTGCACCTCATCCGCATTTGCGCCAATGTGCGCCTATATGTTGCCATGTTTCCTTACAATCTGATCTTTATGTTTCTTTTAAGGTTATATTTGTATATTTAATATTACATTGATTGCTATTAGATTCATGTCCTAATGTCTGCACTACCATTTGCCATCATTCTTCTTAACTTATTCTCATCACCCAAAGGTTGACTGGAAGAAATCACTTATAGTAATAAATCCGCCTTTTTTATTATTCTTTTGTTTTTCTGTGTATTTTGGTATATTTCTATTGTTCTTCTATATGTTTTTTAATGTTTTGGTGTGCAATAAGGAATTTCTATCTATCTCCTGGTACTGACTTATCATTTTCGCAGCAACAAGCAAAATCAACTGACCCGAAAGGCAGAATCGTATAATCCGTGTGACCGGAGACTAACAAAGATGGCCCCGGGTCGCATCACCGACCACTCGGCGTTACGAAACCTTTTAATGTCCAAACTAATGCGAGAGAAGCATTACAGACCAATAACGTCCATTTTATAGACCCACAAAGTCAGATAATGATAACTAAATACACATGTTCTGCCCGCTCCGTACTTGCAGACGATCGCAACGAAGATTCCCCCGTCCTCGATCAATAGCCACTTTACTGAGCGCGCACCGAGATGCGTGTGGACTCTGCCTGGGAAACATAGAAATGTTTTTAGAAAGAGTTGCATTTCTTAGTAAACCCTACATCTACTTTACTTCGGAAGTCTGGCAGAGGGTTTCTATGGATTTGATACAGTAGAGTAGAGTGCATGCAACGTCTGTTTCGGGTTTCCTTAGATTTGCTTAGTACCCTTTTCAACCTTGCGTTCAGAGTACAAACACAAACCGTCCAATGAAAGTATTTACTTTCATGTCAAGCAATTCGGGTAGGTACTTCGATCATATACGGAGCCCTAACCGCACACATACCAGATTTTGAGCCAATCCAACATCAGAATATATCTCGCTATCAGCTCTAGGAACGCTATTATCACGCCGACGAATTGTATTTCACTTTGTTGGAAAGGCGGCCACAATATAACATTTATAATCGACCATTTAAAAGCCTGTCACTTAAATCTAGCCACACCTTAATACGTATTCACCAATAAAGCGCCTCGGTGGCGCATAATTAAAAGGAAAAAATGTTAATTGGCTTCGAAATGTAGCGCTATAAAACACTTCGTTTGAAGTGTTCTGACTGGGCCGCTAGGTCGATCATTTATCTTATTTAATCAAATACACTTCATTCTGTCCCGCTGCGGCTTATTCTTTATCTACTAGAACAGAATCATTCAAACTGTAGGTTTTAAACGGTGCGCGGGCGTGGACTACTGTTTCCAGTTACACATTTGGATCGCGCACGAGAACTGGTTTAAAACGCTTAAATGTTTTGACATCGAGTGACTAATCTGTTTGTTTTCATCGCTCGATCTTATCTGCTGATTTATTGGAATCGACCCGCCTTCGCTGCTCATTGAGATGTGAAGTCTGCCTCAAATCGAGCCTATATTGCTATTGTTCAATTTTAAAATTAATTGCTGTTCTCATAACCACATTCTAATAACTAGGTCGTTACTACGAACACAGAATATTTAATCTACAAATTCGAAAATGTTGTTCTTATGCAGCGAAACAACGTTGGTTTTATCGTAGGTATAGACGTATGGAATGGCAGCTGAAAGCCAACACTACCCTCTCCTTCGCATCATCGCATCAGGAGTAGAATAGAATAGAAATATCTTTTATTTCTGTCCAATATTCATTTTACAAAAGGTGGACTTACCTTAAGAATACAGGTAACTGGCAGACCAGTCAACCTAACCTAAGTTTATAAATAAAAACTTAATATACAAGAGTATCAACAAAACAGTGAAGAATGAAACAAACTAAATACTAATGAAAGTTTATTAATACTTAAAAAAATCGAGATAGAAAAGAACCAACCAGACGCCAGGCATAATTTATATAGATATTAAAACATATTATATAAACATAGGACATATTAGCATATTAAATAAGAATTATATAGAAGCATACTTAAATATGTATTATGGAGTAGCCCACTTGAGTTATATCGTTTTCCGCACATCTTGACCCAAACTCCGTGGTATTAATTTATTGAAAAATGACATAAAACTTTCTCTCTTCTTTCTAATTGGTAACAAAATTCTCATCAAACTCTAAGTAACTATAAAATGAACAATATCATTAGAATTCTTCACTCCCACGAGACTGCCATAAGGCGTCAGTCTTGTCCTCTGCTGCACTCACAAGCAATAAACGATCATTATAATAACTCGTAACATCCGAAATAAGATGTTTGATATCCAGATTCCTTTTTTTATCTGTCTGAGCATTCTTGTCCGCGTCGCAGTATGGCACAATAACCACATTGGCCGCGGTGACCGAAACTCCTACGCACACTTTACGGAGACTGTTTTCCCGCACATTCGTTGATAAGAATTGTGGAATGAATCCAAGTAGCTATTACGTTTTATTGTCGGCTCTGGAGATGGAACATTGAGGGAGGTCGAAAGTGTAACTGTATGTATAAACTTTATGTATGTATGTTTTGGTCGAAATGCCTACGACTACCGTGTGGGGCCGGTACTTAAAAAGAATAGCCTCACTGCATCTCTCCCCGTGCATGTCGTAAAAGGCGACTAAGGGATAAGGACAAGATGTCGTGCTAAAGGGCGACAGGCTCGCCACCTCTCACCTTGGCATGGTACTTCCACCGAGTCATGCAGTAGGCGGGTCTTCGTGCCTTACTTGCTGCTTGATCGATTGAATCTTGTTCGAATAATTTGCGAAACGTGGTGGTCGGTGTTGTGCTGTAATTTACCAGAGTTCTTGCAGCACAACACCGATTACTCTGCTTACCCCGATTGTCGGGATTCAGCGTGTGTGATATGTATGTATGTATGTATGCCTACGACTACGATTTGGTGTTATTTTCAAGTTATTCGGCGGTTAGCCGAGTGGTCTGGGCATCGGTTTCTCTTGCGAGAGGTTCTAGGGTCGAATCCGATCGGCGTGTAGTGTACCAATGATGTTTTTTCTGACGGATAAATTTACGTGCACACCTACACCGGCTGCTGCACCGTACGGAACCGGTGTAAAACTGTAGGTCTCCTCACTTGCCCCTTACTAGGGATAGGCTGTAGCCGGCTGGCAAATTGTAGCCGACTGGATTGGTATTACCGTACTGGATGTAAGATGGCCGCATAGAAACCTCGGCTGTGTTCTTCTCTACTCCAGTATACCCAGCAATCCAAAGGCAAGTCTCCGGTAAGGCGGGTGCCTTACCGGAGACTTCCCGGGCGTGCCTTTTCGGAGGTAATAATATTGGCTGGTTGGAGCGTGTGCTTTGGCCCCTCTGACTCAGCCACCCAACACGGATTACTTAAAAAAACATTGAAAAAAACACGTTTCTTGTATGGGAACCACCCAAAAAATTTTACTTTTTCTATTTTTTATTATTTGTTGTTATATCCACCATAATAACTAACACAATATTCTCTGAAAATTTCAACAGGCTACTTATTACGGCTCAAAAGATACAGCCCTCGGACAGACAGACAGACAGACGGACGGACGGACGGACGGACAGACAGACAGACAGACGGCGTAGGCTTAGTAATAGGCTTCCGTACGGGATACGGAAACCTAAAAACTACGGTTGTGCAAATTGGTACACTCTCGACGACACGGCTTTCTGAACCGATGTCTGTCAACGTGTAAGCAGGTAGCAAGTAAGTAGCTTAACTAGTTCTCAAAGGAGTTATCATTGGTCAATTTGTTGTATTTGCTTGCACACGGGTAGTCGCTGGAGAGCGATCGCAGTGGTAGACTTCGGTCTACCCAAGGTGTCGGGCCCGGCCACCAGGATCCATAGACCCGTATTAGTGACCTTTGTACGGGGTCGCAGAGGCGTTCAGTCGTCCAAGGTGTCGGAGTTGGGTACTAGTATCCGTGACGTTCCCCTATGCAGACCACACGGTGGCTACCCTTAAAACTAGCAGTTGGCTACCCTATCCCGCAACTGGGCGGTGTAACGGGCGTCACTGTTAGAAATAATGTGTGGTAGAGAACTTGTTCTCGACGATTACTCATTAAACGTTGCAAGTCTAACATGAGTACTAAGTTGGGGTTTCGGCCTCCTCTTAGCTCACGCTGCCGATTCCACTCAGGTCGGTGGGTCAAATGAGATACTACCCTAAACGCTGGGTTGAGTACTGCGGGGTTCCGTTAAAAGCCCCAGAATGCTTCGTGCTTCTGCACGGAACACTGGAGTTGGTCTCGCAGGGGTTGTGGTTTAGCGTTGATTCCCTGGTGCTTCCGTACTTGTGTAGTTAAAGCACCTAATACGGGAATAAGTAGCGAAAGCTGCGAGTGGTGAGCCACTTAGAGCTCCGTAACCAATGTGGAGAATTGGTAGACATGCGAATAATGTAGATCGGTGTGTCGGTGCAACACACACTTATATGTGGATGTGGGATGGATTTCTCACGAGCTAATGACGCTGACGTAAGTCTGTCATTCGAGACCGGTGGATCCCCGGTACACATTAGGTGGTGGTCATATGCACTTCCACGCATATACATAGCTGGTGAAAACAAAGCCTTAAGGCTAGTACAAAACGCTGAGGCCCTGGGCACAGGTTGTGGTTGGATAGGGTGCTGACCCCAGTGGCAGTGAAGGCTTCACCCCCGGCTCTCGACTTCGGTCGGGGGTTCCTTCGGGTGGACGGGTGGTGGCTCGGATCGGCTGGGGAAAGGTCGCAGCCTGTGTTTCCCATGGGATTTTTTCGGAAGAACGAAAGTTCGACAGAGCAGCTATGGGGCCTCGATCTGGCATACATGATCACTGTACTCGCAAGAGTGCAGGTAGTAGACGTCTGGATTTTGTAGCCGAAAGGCTGGTATCTCCGGACGTCTATAAACAAAAACGTAAATCAATAAAATGATAGAAAAAGAAAGTTGTTGTATTTGCTAATAGGACGTGACGTTCACAAGTTGTTGCAAAAGCATGTCGGTTTAATGAAAATGGATTTTCATCGAATAAAATAGCTATAAAGGCAATAAAACGAAGTGCGAATAATCATAACATTCAAGGTGATAAGGTCGTAAAGCGCCTGTCACGTGATATTAATACGTTGAGCAGCGAGTCTGGCGCCACCGCCAATAACATTGTGCTGAGGACCTTGTCTGCTATTCCTAGAAGAGCATTGTGTGACATTTACGGTAAAATGGGCATAATTTACAGGGCCTACATTCATTGTGACACAATCATATTCATCAGCGTGCCATGTACTATACCAGGGCTTTTCAACCTTTTTTATTAAGAGGATTCATATGGCAAAACAACGAAAATTGTAAAACTTCAAAACAAAATTTATTTCTGTTAATGAAGTACATAATATGAAAAAAAAACATTTTTTTTAACTAGATAATATGTACTAATCAGGCTTTTTAAAGTTACAGTATTTTTTCATGGTGTAAAGAATGTGACTATATTTTAATTACTTATGTCGAGCTAGCTCCATACTGGATAATTATTTTGGGGTAAAATTTACGTCATTGTATAGGGCATTTAATTTTCTAGACACTAAAGCAGCTTTATTTGAAAAAAAAAACAAATCCTAATAATTTTTAAACAAACAAAAACTACAAAATTCACCATATAAACGCGCGCACTGCGCTCGATTCGATCGAGGATTCGTATGGCATTTTTGTTTTGCCATAATATGAATCCTCTTAACTGGCACACTTTTCCATCTACGAAAATTTCACGGCACACCACATATTATATGTTCATACAGAAAGCATATGAAATTTAGAAAACTAAAAACCATTGGTTTGTTCGTACGTAATGTACGCTGTATATGCAATTTGTCAGTGAAAACTCTCATTTTATCCGAGGATGTCAAAATGTTCTCATTACTTCCCTGCGAACTCACATTTAATTTGTTGAGGTGTTTGTCTATCTATATAGATAGACGAAAAATTATGCTTGCTCTTTTCTTCCGCTGTTTTCATGCAAATTTTGAATGAGTTAGTTAGAATTCACGGCACACATGGATGTCACTCACGGTCCACCGGTGTGCCGCGGCACACCACCGGTTGAAAACCCCTGTACTATACAATGAGTGCATGGCATGCTTGGATGCTTTTTGTCCCTTTACAGTCCAAGACGTGTGAACCGCTATCCAAACGTTTCAGAATAAACATTACTTTCACATTCGTGTTTTTCGTCCAGTTTAGTGTAGCCGGCACGGCCAAAGGGAAGCACTGACGTGGCACCTAGTACACCAAGGTGTTGTGGGCTGATATCGTGGATGTTGTAGGTGATGAATGAATGAAGCCAAGCGTGTCAGTTTCCGTAAAAAAACATTGAAAGAAATGCTCTTAGGATTAATTAATTTTCAGTTTCACTTACAGGTAATTTTTTCGGTGAATTAAAAAAACGTACCACCCAAAATGTAACAACACCGTGTATGTGATATTTTCCTTTTTACACAACTAGTCTTTGATAATTTTATTCGACCGTAACAAAGGCGGAACATTATTTTTCAAAACGTGCAATTTATGATGAGTACAAAACTCAAAGTGGCGACGATAAGCTCTAAAGCCTCAGTGAGATATTGCTCCAAGAGGCCTCGTTGGCCAAAGAAATATATACTAAAGAGAGGTCATTGTTACATAAACATTTTACTGTGTTACCAATATTTGACCTGCATGCACTCAATTTGCATTAGAATGGAGATAATATTAATATTACACTTTATGCCACTTAATGTGTGGCAAGGGCGGACTTATTGCCTTGGGAAATTCCTTCCAGTTAACCCGATTGACCTAGGTACAGTGTTAAATAGAATCCGTGGAAGATACGTGAGTAAACGAGTGTGGCTAACTTAAGTAATTTCATCTTCTCGGCACGTTGATGTCCTTCTATCGTTTTTAATTCCTCGGGTGTCGGCTGTCGCGGTAACTTGCTCTGACGGGCATAAGAAATCATCATTTCACCTCGCGTGAGCGCAAATCTTCAGACCGAAAGCCGTGTTAAAATTAAACTAACACTGTGTAAACTTGAACGTTACATCTCTGTTTTAATGTATGTGTATAATCGGATAATCCTTTGGCGCAAATTAAGCGGTCAAAGAAATCTTCGTCTTGGTGAATACAAAGTCTACCTACCTACCTAGCGTAAATTGTGTAAAGCGCAAGAATACAACCGTAAAACATAGACGTAACCTTGTATCGTAGTTTGCGAAATTTTTTGAACATGTGACATTTTCTTTTCATATAAGTACAAACGCTCAAGCACAAAATTTACTGCAAGGCAAAGTCAGTTGGAATATCAAAAAGCGTTCGTGTGTTGTGATTGGCTCTTTCCGAATTTCTAAGCACCTCTCACAAATCCCCCAACGCAAAAGCCTTCCCCAACTGTGATTGGTTCACGCCGCATTCCTATGCGCCCCACCCGCTCCCGCTGCCCTTACCTCAACCTCCCCGCTCCTATTTTCTTTTTGCTATTACTATGACTATTTTATAGAAAGCGCGCGAAGTGTGGCGCTCAGTATCCAAGCACCAATAACGAAGCGCAAACGACGGGCATGCACATTCGATCACATCCGAGGCGGAGGTTGGGGGTTGCGATGGTGAATGCCATGCTCACCTGACAGGTGCCTATTGTGCCCCCCCCCCCCCCCCCCCCCCCCCCGCTTGAAGATCCTAAGACTGTAATTGAAGATAATGTAATTTTCCTACCCTTATACTTGGCAGCCATCTAGCTATCTAGCTATGGGCGCCCTTACGCGATCAATATTATTGCCAGTAAAGCAACAATTAGTAAAGATGAAACTCACATTATTTTCTGCCCTCATCAATACATACGTCACTCAATAAGTCCCGAGACTGACGTATAGATGGCGCTGCTATTGAAAAATCTATATGATTTTTCGGAAGTACCAACCTTCAAACGATAAATGTCAAAATGACATAACAATTTGACGTTTAGTACAAAAGTTCCCGCGGTTTTTGTAATGCTACTTTTGTAAATTTCATAACGATGGATAATTCCGAATTTCGTGTGTTGATTAAACATGGTTTTTTGATGAGAAAAAATACAGTTCAAACTCAGCAATGGCTTGCAAAGTGTTATGGCGACTCTTCTCCGTCGAAAGCAACAATTTGCCGTTGGTTTGCTGATTTTAAACGCCGTCGTTCAAACACTGATGTTGCTGAACGCTCTAGTCGCCCAAAAGCAGCAGTTGTTCCAGAAAACATAAAAAAGTTCACAAAATGGTGCTGGCCGATAGCAAATTGAAATTGCGCGATATAGCTGACACCATAAATATATCAGAAGGTAGTGTATTTACGATTTTGCATGAACATTTGTCAATGAGGAAGCTCTGTTCGAAATGGGTGCCGCGTTTGCTCACAGTTGACCAAAAACAACAACGAGTTGATGATTCGGGGAGCTGTTTGGACCTGTTTAAGCGTGATAAAAATATTTTTTTGCGACGATATGTGACAATGGATGAAACGTGGATCCACCATTATACTCCAGAGTCAAATCAGTCGTCAGCTGAATGGACAGCAAGAGGAGAAAGCCGTCCCAAGCGACCAAAAATGCAAGTGTCAGCTGGTAAGGTTTTGGCCCCCGTATTTTGGGATGCGCATGATATTATATTCATTGACTACCTTAAGAAGGGAAAAACGATCAATAGCGAATATTATATCGCATTATTGGTGCGTTTGAAGGAAGAAATCGAGAAAAAACGGCCCCATATGAAAAAGAAAAAAGTGTTCGTTCACCAAGGCAATGCACCGTGTCACAAATCGATCGCAACAATGGCAAAATTGCACGAATTGCACTTCCAATTGCTTCCCCATCCACCGTATTTTCTCCCATCTGGCTCCCAGCGACTACTACCTGTTTGCAGACCTAAAAAGAATGCTCAAGGGAAAGAAATTTGGCTCCAATGAAGTTGTGATTGCCGAAACTGAAGCCCATTTTGAGGCCAAAGATAAATTGTTTTACCAAAAAGGTATCGTAATGTTAGAAAAGCGCTGGACCGATTGTATCACTCTAGAAGGAGACTATGTTGAGGAATAAAATAGAATTTTGCAAAAAAAAAATGTTTTGTTACTTAGTCTCGGGACTTATTGAGTGACGTGTTACGTTATGTCAACGAGCTGCTTAAAAAGTCATGAGTTTCCGTTATCTTCCAATATATACTTTAATAAATTACTTCTTCCTAGCTAATCAATGTGTTCCAATTTTGATAGCCATATTATTACATATTACGCGTACTGCTTCGACGTCTACATAGATCAAAACCACCAGACCGTTACATTCCTGAAACAAGTGATGTCATAAATTCCTCGCCTCAATCCACCTCCAAGAACTGACGAGGAAGTTTCGAGTGAGAACACAACTCACGCAAGAGTCAGGAGAGTTACCTGCGCAATCCATCTGTTACGAATGACTGCTTTTTACGAGGACCCGACAGAAACAATACGTCGTATTGTCACCATTGTTTCACTACTGTCTAACCGGAGTATTTAGTCAGATGTCGAAGATACAGGCACTATACTGAGACGGTGTTCAATCTGACAGTCAACAAAATTTTACCGTGCAGTAGTGGCAGTTTTGTCACAGCATATATATGGCTAGCCATATATATGCTGTGGTTTTGTGGACCTGTTTGTGTGCTGACTTTATGTACATTCGACAATGATGTAGCCAGTTGGTGTTCTTGAATCAATGTCAAGTTTTGTGATTGTCTCTAACGTAATTTACAAATGCACACAATTTGCATCCGTGACCTGACTCGCGTTTTTGTAAACACGAATTCAGAAATAGGAATATTTGTTTATTATTTTCAATTCATTCAACAGCAATTCACATAATATAGGCACAATAGGCGAGCTTAATGCCGTAAGGCATTCTCTTCTAGCTAACCTTCGTAATTTGAGAGAAGTACATGCAGGTGAACAAGAATATTTTGTGACAATGTGTTAAACTTTAAAATGTAAGATAGACTACAAGCGAATACTAAATAAATACTTCGATACGCATATTTCTTTTATATAATACATTATTTATCAGAAGTTTGGCAGAGAAAGACACAGTTTTAGCAATTTCGTGATTGGGCACATCATTTATGACTTTTCATCTGCTCGCCGTGTTGATGAACCGTCTATCCTTTTGAATGATTATCTTTACATACCTACACATTATTGAATCTCCTTCACTTTCCACCATCGGTCAAAGACGAAGCAGTAGGAGGAGATAGAGAGGGAGAAAGATATAGAAGAAGATGAGGAGCGACGACAAAGGGACTGCTAAAATGATATTATGATTATTTCCTTCTTTCAAACGGGCAAATAGCCACTGACATTGTCAGAACGATGAAAGGGAAGCACTGGAGTTGTTCCAGCAGAACATCATGGCTGTTGTAAGTGATTTATCTAAGCAAGACAAATTCCATAATAAATGGGTATTAATCCCCCGCATACGAACAAAATGTCCATGGGCGCCGTTAGACACATAGGTTCTTCGGAGCCCTATGTCGAGCTTACAATAAAAAAAATGGGCATAAATAACAAATGCATTATTGTGTGCAGGTGGTGGGCCGCGAGGGTGTACTGTCTGCATCCTCGTCGCGCGACCTGCGCTGCGGCCGCCGGCTCGTCTCGGGGCTGTTCTCGCGACCCCGCCTGCCGCTGGGCTACTCCCACATCGCCACAGTGCCTCCGGGAGCCTGCAGGCTTAATATATCGGAGCTTCAGCCTAGTGAGAACTATATCGGTAAGTGTCTTCCGCATAATCGTACTAATGAGTAATGTTGTTGGTATTGAGAAAGTACTTTCTCTCTATATCTCTCTCTCTCTCAATCTCCTTCTAACCGTCAGCCTCTCTACCTCTCTATATCATCCTATCCCTCTCCCTCTCTCACAAACTTTTCCCCAGCTATCTCTCTCTCTCTCTCCTTCTTCCCCTCATTCTTCCTCTATTCCGCTGTCTCCCTCCCCCTCTATCTCTCCCTCTCTCCCCCGACTCCGACTCTATCTCCCTCTATCCCGCTATCTCTCTCTCTTTCCCGACTCCGACTATGTTATCCACACAGTGTTCACTTATCTCTCAGTCAGGTACTTTATAAAACACACAGGTCGTTTTCTCACGCAGCGCAATTTGTAATACATTCATGTGCCCGTGCATTCACTAAGAGAAAAGCTGTCAATCATTGATAGAGTCTCTTCATTCCGCGCCTCCGCGGGAAACTCTTTTCATGCGGCCCTATGATTTATGCTACATGACATCAGACCACAACGCACCATTAGCTTGCAGCTATGGACGGGCCGTGTAAATGTGAAATAGAGGCAGGTCCGAGGATCGATGTACGGTCGATCAATCCGCTTTGTGTTCGGCGCTCGGGATCCGCGGCTGTCCTCCTAGTCCTCAATAGTGCCCACGAAACAGCGACTCTATTAAGTTTCTGCAACAAACGCTCATAGTGTCAGTCAGTCAGCGTGTAAGCGTCCACTGCTGGACATAGGCCTCTCCAATTTTCTTCCAGTCCTCCTGGCCTTCAGCGATACGGAACCACGGCTTTCCGCCGACGTACTTGATGTCGTCGTTCCACCTGACTAGTACTGTACACCGCTGTATATATGCGAAAACTGACATAGACCCAGAACTCATCACTTAGATTACGCATCGAAGTGAGTCCGAGCGGAGCAGCCATTAAAACTAAAGAAATAGCGCATATACCTTCTATATATTTTTGTTTGAAGCAGTCCAATAACATTGCAGTATTTGTGCTTTTTATTTAGATATTGTATAAGTCAATGACTTTATATTAGTACCAGTAATGTTTTATTGTCATGCTTGATTGTAGGAGAGAAACAAAGGAATAATCATTATATCTGATCCTCAGCCAAAACAAAAGACTCCTGTCGTCGAACGTCAAGTTTTTTTCGTTCCAAATTCAAACGCAGAGTTCGCATCGAAACAGAATAGCGCCGCAGCAGGTAGACTAATCTGTTCGAAGATGAATGCTCCATAAGTTGACCACAGAACACAATCGCTACATTTAGGTGAATACAAATTTTTCACGGTGCCCACACAGGTCGCCGGTATTGTTCGCAGTTTAATTATGTGACGCCCACACAGAGCAATTTGTCTTGTATTGTGCGTGACAAGTTACACGCTTGTATGCAAGGTTTTTGTATGGGTGTGTTTGTACGGGGGAAGTGGGGAACATCATCTGCACATATATATATTTTTTTTACGGAAACTGTTTACATATACTTCAAAGGTCGAGCGGTCACCCATCCAAGTACTGACCGCGCCTCAGTGTGCTTATGATCACGACCGACAGTCGACCGGCCGCACCACTGAGCTTCCGAGGCTGACATACGATACATGTTACTTTCATACACACACATACCACACGCTGTATCCCGTCGTGTTGAGCAGAGTAATCGGTGTTGTGCTGCAAGAACTCCGGTAAATTACAGCACAACACCGACCACCACGTTTAGCAAAGTATTAGGACAAGATCAAGCAGCAAGTAAGGCACGAAAGAACCACAAGTTTCTTTAATTTTTCAGCAATTACCAGCATATATCATCAATTTTCAACAGCAAGTACAAGATGCCATTATTAGCTCAGCTTAGACAGCTTAAGAAGCAGAATACTTGTACAGGGTCAAGGATACGGCCAACATACATTCAAATTTCAAACTGGGTTATGCAATAGAAAGAGCTCCGAAAATAATTCGTCCAGCCAGACGACTATTTTCAGACTGGATAATTTTCTGCCAGTCGATTGGCTACGCAAATTGGCTAAATATGTAGTCTGGCTCTTTGATTGATTGTAAGTAGTCATAAAATAGTTTAATCTATATTTTGGCATTCCACAGACTTTCGAAGCTCACATCTTATACTTTACAATCGAATACTGTGACTCGTACAAAGTATTCTCGATCAAAGAGCTCATTTGTTTCAGCGCTGAAACTGACGAACGGGTCGTTCATAATGAACGGAGAGTTCGCAGTGAGCTCGCCCGGCACGTACGAAGCTGCCGGTGCCCAGTTCATTTACCGGCGCGCCGCTGGAGTCGAGACCATCTACACGCACGGCCCCACCATGCAGTCGCTGGATATCATGGTGAGATGACGATTGTTTGCGGGCAACTTCACTTAAGGGTCTACCTCCCTAAATTGCGCCTCTCACTCTAACAATGCGCGTTTTATTTTATTATGAAGAAATTATACAACTTATAAAAAAATCCTCTGGGAGAAACATGCATGATAAAATTATTAATGTTTTTCAATAAAAATATTTGGTACTCCACAGTCCACATATAATAATTAAAAAAAAACTAAATCTTAATAAACTTTTAGTTTTTTTTTTCAATTATTATTTATGTGGAGTACCAAATTTTTTTATTGAAAAACATTAATAATTTTATCATGAATGTTTCTCCCAGAGATTTTTTTATAAGTTGTATAATTTCTTCATAATAAAATAAAATGTATGAAAACGCGCATTGTTAGAGTGAGAGGCACAATTTAGGGAGGTAGACCCTTAAGTGATGTCGCGCACGAACAGCTCCGAAGTGCTAATCATGACTTAGTGTAGTAGACCAGTGTACTTCACTCCAACAGGAATAACGTGGTGTAGCTACTAGATAGATACAATATATCTGTTAGTAGTCCTTGTCGGCCGACGTTATAATGTCCACGTTCTAAGTTCGGTTACTTATAGAGCTGACAATCTGCATTTTTTTTATGGATAGCGCGACATGTGGCCTCGTTTCATCTACAAGTAGGTGTCTAACGATGCCCATGGACATTCTGTGATGCACGGGGATTGCGAATACCATGCCGGCATGACAGGAGCCTTTTCACGCCCCTTTTGAAAAACCCCAGGCTCTACTAAAATGTCAACCAAATATAACTCTGACTAACCGTAACTTCGAGAAATTGCACTCAAGTTACGCAATCAGCGAAATAAAATACATTGTTTTGCAGATCTTATACCAGCATCCGAACCCGAGCATAAAATACGAATACCTTACCGAAACTCTACCAGACGAAGCGGTTGGGGGCGACAATCCCCCCGAGGTAGTGCCGGCCGGAGCCACGCACCATCTCCACCGCCACCACGGCACCGAGCCCCACACCAAGTCCCTCAGCACTCCCACCCAGAGCGACCTTCCAAAGGACAACACCGCTGGAGTCAGAAGATTCAACTGGAGAATCCTCTCGTTCACGCCGTGCTCCAGAACCTGCGGTGGAGGGATCCAGATGGGAAAGTTCAGATGCGTGGAGGAAGGGAACAGCAGAGAGGTCTCGCCGGTCCACTGCAGCGGAGCGTTGCCGGCGGCTCGGCGGCGACGCTGCAACATGATAGCCTGCCCGCCCAGGTGGAGGACCACCGCCTGGTCTAACTGCCCGCCGTGCGGCCCAGCTTCTCAGACCAGGAACGTCGGCTGCGTGCAGGACCACTCTAGGGGACTGACAAAGGTGTGTGTGGTGAATACACATTTATTGTACTATAACTTTCAGATAACACGATCAAGCACATACTCGTACGCAATTATACTAAATCTTTATGACTGTGTACTGCTCAAAATTAAGTTCAGTCTTTATTAATTCCAAAGCAATTTGTACCATCTGTTACTCGTAGAATTGCTCTTAGCACTTCAACGCTATAGTAAAAGCACTTAAAATATATACTTAAATAATCTTAGTACGAGCACTTCTCTTGTACCTCTCCTTAAATTATTCCTACCAAGCGCTTTGACGATCGCCAGTGATGAGGCGAATAAAGGAGACTTAAATTTAGGCCTTACGTACGCAAGCGGCGTTATCTGTTGCCATCAGATGTACTGGATTGACCACTGCGTTTCTGTCCTCAGGAAAAGACCAAATAATTCCTATGATCTGGAAGTCAAAAATAAAATACTAGTAGTTCTAGCTAAACATTATCGCCCTTCAAATATTTATCTCCTCAGATCAGTGACTCCAAGTGCAGCCAGCCGATGCCAACTGGCACCCAGCTCTGCGATATCCCCAGCTGTGACAGCAATGCCATCCCGAGCGAGCCTCGTGGCCAGGACACCAGGAGGCAGGTGCACGAGCGAGACCACACGGAGAGATTCCACGCCGCGCCCGCTCGGCCTCCGCTCTCGCGTCCCTACAACCGCACCGACCGCTACGACACCGACAACGACATCAGCGCTGTTCTGGGCCCTGAGTACTTCAGCGCCGCCGGGGGATGGCTCTACACGGAATGGTCCGAGGTGAGGATAGTTCTGTTCACATTCTGTCAGATTGCTTCTGCTGTCAATGAAGTGCGCTTGGTCCGGAAGAGTGTAACGATGTTACTGACATTGAAACAAATGATGCACTGCTCCAAGCTCCATCTGTCACGTTTTTAATTGAGACATCACTCGACTCGACGGTCTAGACGCAATTCCCAGAACGCCAGTTTTGTTGAGTCACGGCTGAGGGAATTTGGAGCGTAAAATATGAAAATCATCCAGATGCTTCGATCCACTTGAGCCGATCCGCGATGTGTGACGTCATCTGGCGAAATACACTCGGCGCCAGCAAACACTCGCAGACATTCGATGCGGATTATCTTCAAAGCATCAAATTTAATGCGATTTAGCGAACCAAGCTCAGGCGAAATTCAATAAATAGCGCTGAGTATTACGGCCAAGGAAAATCGCTATCCAGTAAGGTTTTCGACCTAGACATTTGTTTTACCTAACTACCTACTACCTGTGAGCAGTTACATTTTATGTATATAAACCAGTTATCTTTTCAGGGGTTTCCGTGCTCACTCTGGAGGCACTCTGTGATTGCTCTTAAGTGTCCTGTTTTCCGAGACCGTAATGTAACTAACGTACGTAACGTTTGTATTTACTGCCTCCGGCCGTGATTCCTTGAACATTGTCAATGTTTAAGAAGTTTAAATTATGGTTATTTACATATTATTGAAACGATGTAGTGCCGGTACTTTAAAAGAATAGCCTCACTGCATCTCTCCCCGTGCATTTCGTAAAAGTCGACTAAGGAATAAGGACGATTTGCCGTGCTAAATGGCGACAGGCTAGCCACCTCTCACCTTGGCACGGTCCTTCCACCGGGTCACGCAGCGGGTGGTTCTTCGTGCTTGCTGCTTAATAGATCTTATTATAGATACAGCGTGTGGTATGTATGAAAAAATTTAATATGACAAAGGTTTTATTCGACTTCCTATAGAGAAATAAAGAATGCAAGTGGAAGGGGTATTCCTTCAATCACGTTTTTTTTATGAAACCTAACATAGTTTTGCTACATCACCAACTAAACCCGTGATGTCAGCCCATATCACCGTGAACTAGGTGTCATATCAGTGCTTCCCTTTTCATAGCCGCTTCCGACCGACCTTCGTTCAGTGCAGTGGTACCAATCCGGACAGATTAAACCCTACCACGTAGTAGATAGTAGAAGGGTCCTACAGCACGTCATCCATCCAACCAAGACGTGTTTCAGGAAGATTGGTATTAATCTTTGCTTTGTGGTGTCATTGACTGGAACAACTGCTGTATAATACAACAACACCGGTACCGTGTGGGGTCGGTACTTTAAAAGAATAGCCCCACTGCATCTATCCCCGTGTATGTCGTAAAAGGCGACTAAGGGATATGACTCCCTTCTTATATTAATAGGTGGTAGGTTTTAACCCGCCCGGTTTGGTACCACCGCACTGAATGAAACGTCGGTCGAGACGACTATGTAAATAGTTTGTGTTTTCCCTCCAGTTCAGTGTAGCCAGCACGACCGACGGGAAGCACTGACATGGCACCTAGTTCACCAAGGTGTTATGGGCTGACATTACGGATGTTGTAGGTGATGTAAAGAACCGTGTCAGTTTCCATAAAAAAAAATCGGGATGTGGCTGTGTCGTGGACACGACCGTGTGTTTTACGTGAATACGTGTACGTAACGGGTAATATTTTCCTAGAGCGTATTACGGAACGAATTCTTTCATCCTTTAGCTATCGAGTGGTGTAATTAAATTTTGGATGTAGATGATAGATATGAAGCTGCAACACCAAACTGTATCCCCCGATTTTGTTATCATCAGTTTTCTGGATTGACTCCCACTATGGAAGCAAATTTAGGGACGTATTCACGTCAAAAATTTCGGCTGGTGGTTTCAGTGCGTGGGCTGGTGCGTCGGAGGTGGTGTGCGCTCGCGTGGGGTACGGTGCGCGGACCCGGCGGGCTGCGCCGCTGCCCGCGCGCCCCTCCCGTCGCAGAGCTGCACGCCGCGCGCTGCGTGCGAACCTCACACAACACACTGGTTCACTGGTGAGCACTTCTGTACCGAAGTTTCAGTAAGCCATATCGTCGTCATCGCCTCTCATCGTCCACTGTCGACTGTTGAGCAACCCTTGGTTTCACTAGGGGGCCAGTTAGTTCTGATATTGCTACTGGTGTGTAGAGTCACTCTAACTCTTCGTAAATTGAAAACACTCTTCGTAAATTGAAAACATCCACTAGAGTGTTTTCAATTTACGAAGGCACGAGGGGTACGAGGTAGGAAGTGGTGCGAGAGGCGACCGCGCGGAGCTCAGTAGAGAACGAACTCGGTGCCCGGTCGGTACACACTTTCTACACGTCTCAGCATCGCTCCGTCGAAGTGAGTCGTTCCCCGCGCGGTCTCACACCACTTCCTACCTCTTACCCCTCGTGCCTTCGTAAAATGAAAACACTTTAAAGAAAACATGTATTAACGAAATAAGTAATTTCCCACTAGATTCCGTCTCACGAAAGAAGTCCCGCGGCAATAAGTGGAAGTGTAGAGTCCGTCTCACTTCCACTGATTGCCGCCGGATTTCTTTCGTGAGACGAAGGTATGATACCAACATAACGGCGAAGGGAACTTATAGATGAAACGCTCACTACCCATCAACATTACCCACAATACCAGGCATCACTGGTGGAGAAGTCCTCCAGGCATTAAGTCCGTCTTTTGTAACATTTGTTTTGTTCAATAAAGTCTATTTTAATTTCACTTCAATTAATTTCGTAAGTGTGTTCTGACCGAACGGAACAAGGTGAGAAAAGGCGAGTGTATGCGATGATGTCAACTATATAAGTTTCCACAAAAAAATACTTTGTTCATACCCACCAACAACGCAGATAATTTTGCACAAGGATGAAGACCTGGACCTGGACCCCCTGAGCAGGGGTTCTAAGAGTAATCAAAACAATATATTCCACCTGCACCCCGGAGCAGGGGTTTAAAAATGTATATTCCACCAAAACCCTTTGAGCAAAGCAAACAAACATTTATTTTAATAATTCAAGGAAATGACCAACGATTATGTCACCGTTAAGCAATGCCTTTTGTGTATGTCGAAGCTTCCTACGATGCATTCTGGATCTCAGCAGAGAGGCAGGCATTCAATACATTTATAGATACTAGTGGGTCAGGTAGGCCAGTGCTTCTCTTTCAATAAGGATATATTTGTATGCAGGCGACTGGTCCGCCTGCTCGGCTGAGTGCGGAGGCCGGCAGGTGCGCGCCGTGGTGTGCCTGGGCGGCGCAGGGAGGCGCGCGAGAGACGCCGCCTGCTCCGAGCCAAGGCCTCAGGCCGAACGGGCTTGCGGCTCCAACTGCCAGCCCACCTGGTTCCTCAGCGACTGGAGTCAGGTAGCCTTGATGGTGTTGTTTTTTTTTTGTGGGTATGTAAGTAGACCTTCCGGATACTCCAGATCCAGTACCCTCGTGAAATGTGCAATGGAGGTATGGAATCCGGCCTCCATATTACGTAAAATTCGGGGAAACAATACCATTTGTATATTGTGTGTAAAGTGATTGCTGGTTTTCGGATACGTTCCGTAACCAATTGTACCTACTCCTAGCTCAATCCGTTTGTCCTAAATAAATGGTACTCCTAGCTCAATACATTAATTATGTCCTAAATGAATGGTACTCCTAGCTCAATTCATTAAATTATGTCCTAAATGAATGGTACTCCTAGCTCAATACAATAATTATGTCCTAAATTAATGGTACTCCTAACTCAATACATTAATTATGTCCTAAATGAACGGTACTCCTAGATCAATACATTAATTATGTCCTAAATGAATGGTACTCCTAGCTCAATTCATTAATTATGTCCTAAATGAACGGTACTGCTAGCTCAATACATTAATTATGTCTAAATGAATGGTACTCCCAGCTCGTGCATTATATATGTCCTAAATGAATGGTACTCTTATATAGCCCAATACATTATTTCCTAAATAAAATTTATACTCCTAGCTCAATACTTTATGTCATAAATTACAATACATGCCACATACAAGAAGACCAGGTTGATTCCATGTAATATTAATTTATTCAAATGTCAGTGCACTGGCGCTTGCGGGGCCGGGGTGCAGTCTCGCACGGTGTGGTGCGCTCGCGGCGACGTGTCCTCCGCAGCGGCTCGCGAGGCGGAGTGCCTGAGCCCGCGGCCCCCCGCGCGGCGCGCCTGCGACCCGCCGCGCTGCGAACCAGGCGCGCCGGCCGCTCCCGCGCCGCCGCCGGCCGCCCTTCCGGACGTGCCGCGCGCCGCGCACCCACCTCCTCCGCCACCACCGCCTCAGCAATACACCACTCCAGGTCTCTTATCAAATCAAGTATAACATTCACTCGTAATGGCGAAGTCGAAGGTTCTTCAAACAAAGAACAAAAGATATTAGCGTTTAATTATCTCGCACCCCTTCAGGGGCAATTTTACCACCACCGGTTAAGTCTCGGTTAACATTTAGCTGTCGGTTAAATTTCTCATACTGTTCACAGTAATTAACTGGTACGTACATTTTGGCCGAGGGTGGTGAAATACGAGTAGACCGTCATTCGTAGCGCTGGATAGGGCGAAATATCGTTCAAAATATGCATTAAGTCGACCTTTTATAAATTGTTTTATTTTATAGTAAAATGGTGTACTTACAATATATAAAAATACTAAATATATTCTTATTTCCAGATCCCCAACGGATACCACGAAATCAAAACCAAAATCCTCGAACGAGCCCACTCGACGAGCACCACAATAACCCTGGCGTCACCGGTGGGTACCTGCTTGTACATAGCATTTATGTATGTCTCGCTCGAACATTGCTTCCCTTCACCAGGGGTAATCCAACCAATACCTTCAGCGACGGTTCTACGTAAATTCTACGTGTAATCTTGCTACCGTGTGGGTCGGTAGTTACTTAAAAAGAATACCCCCACTGCATCTTTCCCCTTGCATGTCGTAATTGTCGACTAAGAGATAAGGACAAGATGCCGTGTATAAGGGCGACACGGTAGCCAACTCTCATTTTGGCACGGTCCTTCCATCAAGTCATGCAGCAGGTGGGGCTTCGTGTTAGGTGGGAAATTGGGAATTCGATGAAACTTAGTACAAGCACATTTAACTATACGAGACACAGGATAGGCTAAATAAAATTCAGTTTCGGTTACGCTAAGATGTGGATGTCATACAAACCGAATTGTTCCGCGCGCCGAAATAAGGGTACGACAGTGGGCTTACTTATACTTTCTTCTTTTTAAATACGAATTTCACGCGAGCGAAGCCGCGGGCAAAGCTAGCTAGTCTATACATATAATAAAATCGTAGAGGTAAGAAAGTCTGTACATTGAATGTATTCGGAAAAAAACTAACCAGGGTGGCTTAAAATGAGATACTGAACATGTTAGAACAGTTTTTAAAATTTTTGTTTGTTTGTTTGTTTGTCTGTACGCGCATCACGCAAAAACCACTGAACGGAATTAGACGAAACTTTGTATAGTGGCAGTTTATATGCCGGGTTAACATAATACGTAAAAAAAATAACAAAAATAAAAAAAAAATTACAATTATAAACATTATTGCGCGTTTAAAATCACGTAGTACAAAGTGCATAATTATATCTTGAGAACTGTCAGCAAATACAATTTGAATATCTATACATATCTATACATATAATAAAATCGTAGAGGTAAGAAAGTCTGTACATTGAATGTATTCGGAAAAAAACTAACCAGGGTGGCTTAAAATGAGATACTGAACATGTTAGAACAGTTTTTAAAATTTTTGTTTGTTTGTTTGTTTGTCTGTACGCGCATCACGCAAAAACCACTGAACGGAATTAGACGAAACTTTGTATAGTGGCAGTTTATATGCCGGGTTAACATAATACGTAAAAAAAAATAACAAAAATAAAAAAAAAATTACAATTATAAACATTATTGCGCGTTTAAAATCACGTAGTCCAAAGTGCATAATTATATCTTGAGAACTGTCAGCAAATACAATTTGAATAAAATATTCATTCGAAATTTAAAAATAAGTAGATACAACGAAAATGACAGTTCTTCTTTTTTATAACTTGAACACAATAGTCTATACATATCTATTCTTTCTATACATATCATAAAATCGTAAATGCAAAAATGTCTATTTGTACGCGCATCTCGCAAAAACCACTGAACGGAATTTGACGAAACTTTTTATAGTGAAAGAAAGTAAGTAACTATGGGCGAGGCCGCAGGCCGAGCTGCGTTCAGGAAGAAGCTAAACCATCTTGAAGAAAGTAAGTAACTAAGGCGAGGCCGAAGGCCGAGCTACGTTCGGATAATTGAAAAACCATCTCGAAGAAAGCAAGTAACTAAGGGCGAGGCCGAAGGCCGAGCTGCGTTCAGGAAGAAGCTAAACCATCTTGAAGAAAGTAAGCAACTAAGGCGAGGCCAAAGGCCGAGCTACGTTCTGACAAATGATAAACCATCTCAAAGAAAGCAAGTAACTAAGGGCGAGGCCGAAGGCCGAGCTGCGTTCAGGAAGAAGCTAAACCATCTCGAATAAAGTTAATTAATATTAAGATTGAGTTAATTTAATTTAAATTTTATTATAAAGTCCACGCTTCTAACGGCAAATATACCGTGCATCCTAGAACCTCGCGGTTATTCCCGGCTGGATGGAAAGAGGCCCGATGCTATCACCTTAGTGCCATGGACTAAGGGTAGTTCTTTGATGTGGGACGCCACTTTTGTTCTCACATTGGCTCCAAGTCATCTTTAAGAGCGGCTGGCGCGGCCGAGGCTGGGGCGGAGAGCCTCAAACGCAGCAAATATAGAAATATAATTCAAGATTTCGAATTTGTTGCGTTTGCGGTTGAAACCCTCGGTCCGTGGAGCAGTGAAGCCAAAAGAGGCTTGAGCTGGTTGACGCAACTGGTGTCCCGTCATTAAGGGCTTATGTACTTCATTCAAAAGGTTAGCCTTGCCATCCAACGGGGTAATGCCGCAAGTGCTCTAAGAACATTTGAAAATGCCCGTTTTGATAGTTATTTTAATGTTTGTTAGGTAGGTTTAATTCTTTAGTTATCAATATTACTTTTTTATTTTTATGAAATAAATAGATTGAGTAAACGATATTATATTCTATCGAAGAAAGGAAGTCTTTAAGGGCGAGGCCCGAAGGCGGAAGAGGGTTTTTGGTTTACCTGAACGCAGGTTCGGCCTTCGGCCTCGCACTGAGTTCCTTCCTTTCTTCCAGAAGGTTTATCGTCTTCCTGAACGCAGCTCGGCCTTCGGCCTCGCCCTTACTTACTTCCTTTATTTGAGAAAGATTTATCGTTTACCTGAAAGCAGCTCGGCCTTCGGCCTCGCCCTTAGTTAGTTACTTTCTTTAAGAAGGTTTATCGATTACCTGAACGCAGCTCGGCCTTCGGCCTCGCCCTTAGTTACTTACATTCTTCTTTGGAATACGAATTTCACGCGAGCGGAGCCGCGGGCTCAGCTAGTAATAAATAAAAGTGTATAATTATTGTGTGGTCTCGCTAACAGGCGGCGGCGGCTGCACGGACCGGCTGACCAGCTGCGCGCTGGCTGTGCAAGCGCGTCTCTGCCACTACCACTACTACAGCCTCTACTGCTGCCGCTCCTGCAACTCCAGCTACTCCAAGCCGTAAGCCTGCTCGTACACAATCATCTCTACTAAACTCTACTACAGCTGTGTCTGTGTCTACTGTCACTGTTGTAGGCACTAGAAGTAAGCATCTTGCTTACCTTATTCAATTGTCTTGTTACTCTTGTTATATTTTTGGAGCTCCTTACCTCAAAAGAGGAAAAAATGCAACCCTTATAGGATCACTCTCTTGTCTGTCTGTCCGTCTGTGACAGCTTATTTACTCCGAAACTACTGGACAAAAAAAAACTTATATTCGGTACATATATAAACTTTTATGACCCAATGACGGACGTATAGAGTAAATGAACGAATTACGGGTGTGGGGGTCAGTAGTGGTGGACAAATTAGAATGTAAAAAAAAATGTGTGTGATTTTTCAACTGCTTCAATAGGGTCTCTCTTAAGGGGGGTACTAGCCAAAAGCACTTCGTATTTCCTTAACCATACCCATATTTCAAGTGATTTAATATAATTTATATGCCTATAGTCAGGTAAAGATTCAAGGTATAATGTGAATACATTATTTTTAATTAAATCTTATAAACTCCCTTAAAAATATGTGGTTGAAAAGTGGTAAAATCGTTCAAAAATGCCTTTGTTATTTCCCTCGCCACTTTTTACAAATGCATCTAATACCAAAAATGATCCATTGAGCTTAGAGTCAATAAGACTAAGAATCATCTAAATAAATTCAAACGCTTACAGAATAAATGGTTTTTCACTCAACTATCTCTGAACATTCTAAATTTTGGGCCGTTGCCGTGCGCAAGCGTTTTATGTATGGACGTATTTGTAACTAGCGTAGATTTTAATAGCAAATGAATTTTCGAACGTTTTTACCACTTTTCACCCACTTATTTTTCAGTGAATTTACTATTACAATGATGTATCTCTATCACCCATTATACCTTGAATCTTTACCTAACTATAAGCATAAAAATATATAGTTATATCTATTGAAATATGGCTATAATTAGGATAATATGATGTGATGTTTTGCCTAGTACCCGCCCTTAAAGTCTTCAGAGTTCTCACGGAAAATGGAGTACGGAAACCTTTCCACGCGAGTTCGACTTGCACTTAACCGCTCAAATGTCTACATAAATTTATTGTCTGTTAATTTGATAGGTACGTAGGGATGAGATATAAAGTGTTAATTTTCTAAATAGAATTTTTATTGCAGGTAACTTCAACGGCTTCAGCAATGGATCCAAATATATACTAACGTTTTGCTCTAGAAAAAGTCAAAACTAACGTAAGCCAGGACACAATATGTGATACTTGACGCTTAGTGAGATTAAATAATCTTGTACTATTTATAATACCTATTAACGTAGAGTGCTGGCCCAGAGACAGTGCAGTGCAGAGATTTTGGGCGCGTCCGTTCGACGCGAGTGTTGCCGAGAGAGTGATCCAATCCATGCATCCATCCATGTGTTGATTCATGGTTGTGTGTTGACGGACGCTGACGTGATGACGTCACAAGTGGTTCGACCGCAAGTGTAAGGACTCGATTGAAATGTGGGTAGTTTGTAAGTTAAAAGTAATATGCAAAAATTTTAAGCGACGCTGGACTCAGTCTGTTTGATTGAACGAATAACAAAACTAGAGTTCCGTTGTCGACACGGCGACTGCAAACATTAGTTAAGTAGTTTAAAACACGTTTTGTACATAATAATATACATAATGTCCAACCAGTGCATTTAGTTAATCATTCGTAACGCTTGTACATTGTAGAATTTTAGTTATATTTTTGTAAGATTTCAAAAATATACACAAATTGTAACCGATGCGTTGTCTATAACAAACGTTCCGATTAACTTGTGAAGTAATTTTAAATGTTACTTTAAGAAACTAGTGATGTTAGATGATTGTATAAAATATTTATTTCGGTATATTTCACTGATTGTTTTGCGGTTGAGCAATTTACAATTTCCTCGCATGGCGCCACACAGATCTCAATATTTTGAAGGGCTGGATGAAATAATAATTTTGTCCTCAATAAATAAGTGTTTCTGTAATTTAGAAATTGTATTGACTTGACATGCTTATATTCTAATAAAACGATCGTTGTGAGCGGTAAGTACCTACATAACGAAAACAAACTTCATAACAAAAATTAGATGTAGGTATTATTTACTTTCTTCATTCAATAAATTATGTAAGCATTCACCTGTTGTTAAATAACCGATTAAGTATGCATTATGGTGAGTGAGTTGTGTGTACGATGCGGAGTCTCATTGCAAGGAAACGCTTACTATTTATTTCCGTACTAAATAATATTATTGTATTAAATAAATGCCATTAAAGAAAGTATTAATATTCACGCTAAATGTTTGTCTTTTATTTCATTTTATAATTTTATCGTTATTTTCTGTCCCTCTCTGGTTCAATTATTTTACAGTGCATTGTTCACACATTTTAGTGGTACATCAAGGAGGTTTAAAGACTCCCCTACTATTTTGGTTCGCCTTATAGCTGGTAATGCACTCTCGCTGAAAGTGGTTACGAAATACGAGAGGAACGATGTGATTGGCTGTGTCTGATCGTCCAGCGAATTTCTGGACGTATTTTATTGGACATAGCCAGTCCTGCTAGTTTTACATTTTGAAAGAAGTTCAAGTGCAATGGACGATACTGGCATATGGGCAGACTATCACGTACTTACAATCTTACTTCTACACAAAGTCAATTGCACTTTTAATATTTTAAAATCTCTATAGATAACACATTATAGTGGCTAAGAAGTGCATACGTGAGAAATTATATCACTCTTCTTATCATAGTTAATCGACCACTGGCTTTTACATTAGCAAACTGGTAGAAGATCAAACTTAGTAAGTACAAGATAAAATATTGTCTTATGTATATAAACAGAAATCATCTTTTGTGTCGCAACAGTGTACTGCTTGCAACGGTTTGTAGCGTCATATAAATTTTAATTAATTAAATATTATATTATTAAGTTGAGACCCATTACATTAGTTCATATATACTATGCAATTAATAATAAAATTAACCTACTAATACCTAAATATAAAACTAAAATTAAAAACTATCTATAAAGTGAAAAAAAATTTACTCAATAATACTAATTTAATTTAAAAACGAAGAAGGGTGGGCGGGCCACGGTTATAAATACACCGTGAATACAAACAAAACCACTATAAAAATTAACTGAACAGATACATTCTTACACTCACACTAATTCATATTTACTTATGCTTAACATTTACAAAATATTACCAATATTACAATTTATCAATCAAAACCAAATCCAAGATGGCTCCCAACTGCAGCGACGTACCACCCTTTGACCCTGAAGCTGTAGAGAAGACCGAGAAAATAGGAGCACCTTCAAAAAAAGTGATCCAATATGACAACTATTACCTAGAACTATTCCGGTGGGGCTTGAACTCCCTGGCGCACACCCTCATAGGAATCACAGTGGTCATGTGTTTGTGGTATTCGATGAGGAACATCATGACAACGCCACTGTCGGCGACCCAGCAACACATCGTCCTTTGTGTGCTCGGAGTAAGTTTACTATTTTTCTAAAATTTATATCTGCAAGCACGCGGTCTCTTTTCCGAGCTGTATTATTCGAAGGTGACGAAGATCTTACATGTATTAGCCAACCATACTCTAGCTATGGTTCTGAACCCTCAAGGGTTGCAATTTAATATGATTATTGGATCATTCATATCTCTTCTCTTCTATAAAGGTTTTTTTTTTAATTCGCTTTGGGTGGCCGCAGAGCGGCCAAAGTACATGCCAGGCAACACCACCTCCGAGAAGGTAGGTGCCATACCTGAGACTCTCCTATAGATTGCTGGCTATCCTGGACTAGAGGAGAACACAGCTGTGGCTGCCATGCGGCCATTTTACATCACGACGGTGATACCAACCCAGTGGGCTACAATTCGAGTCTACCACCTAGAAAGGCGCAAGGGGAGGGACCCCTATAGTTTTACACCGATTCCGAACAATGAAACAACAGGTAGGTATGAACGTAATTTTTTCCGTCAGAAAAAAAATCATTAGTACACGCCGACCGGACTCGAACGTCGGACCTCTCGCAAGACCACTCGGCCACCCGCCGCTTATATATTTTCTTCTCTATCTTTCTTAACTATCTTCTCTTCTAAACGTACCTCTGTCCGTCGACAGTACCAGCTGCTGATGGCGGAAGCGATCCTCTGCTTCACCAGCGGCAACGGCTGGTCGACGCCGCTTAAGCTCAAGCACAAGAGACTCGCGCACTGGGTTCTGCAGATAGCTGGCTCAGCACTTGCTATCGCTGGCAGTGTTATCGCGATCAACATGAAGAGGCCTAACAACTTCAACACGAACCACGGCATACTTGGTAAGCTCATAGGCCGTGCGCCGTAACTCTGCTCTGCTGCTCTTCCAATTCTCTTGCATGATAATGTAGAGAATTTGCGCGAGATAAACAGAAGGAATATCACACACTTTACGTATTAGAATAGCATTTTATAGGAATCAAGATGATGTTAACATATATAGAGTATTTATTAAACAACCAAAAAATTAAGATACAATAAAAATTAAACTAATTATCTAAGCTAAACTAATATAAAATATAACTAAGTTAAAAACTAAAATTAACCTAAAATTAAAACTAACCTAAAAAATATAAAATATTTCGTCCAGCCCGTCCTCCGTGTCCTGTCCGCGAAGCGAGCCCATTACACCTGCTGCATTCCCACGTTGGATCGCCAGGCTGACTCTCTGCCTGAAGTATTCACCAGCGCGTTTGTCATTTGCTTTTTCTATTAATTTTTTTGATAAGCTGCCAATAAATTTCTTTGTATCGCCGCACCACGGACCAAAAGTCTCGACAGCGAATGCGATGAAGTGGTAGTTCGCCTTCACTGACGAGTACTTTGTGTGCTTTAGCCGCGCAGCTGTTTCTGCGGCCGCACCAGCTGTTTTCGAGGTGCGATCGATGTAGGACGCCGCAAGTGTATCCACGCATGTGGCGTCCCACACCAACGCCTGACCTCTCTCCCAAGGCATAATGGTCATACCGTCTGGACGCTTTCCGTCGTTTCGACTCACCCCTGATGGTTCTAAAATTGCCGGTACATTCACAGAACAAAGGCCTCTTTTTATTATGTCATTAAGTGCAGCGTGTCGTGGGAGACGACCCGCGCACTTTAAACAACTTAGGCCATGTCTTCCCTTTGAGTCTACAGACGACCCGCAAATGCACACGTGAGGCCGGCAGATGTCGCATCCAAGTCGTAGAGCTGTGGCAATGCGAAGCGTGTTATCATCTAAAAGCGTCCCGATGTTGGAGCACGGTATGACCTTAAGCCAGAGGCCAGACTCTACGCAAGAAACAGCGCGTAGCCTTGCACTTTCAGTCCGTGAGGACGAATTTGCAAGAAGTGCATCGTGCGACTTTTTCACCAAGATCATGTCCCATTCTTTTTGTGAGAAGATGTCAATACAGTTTGAATCTGGGGAAATTGTGGACCATGAACTCCTTGCCTCCACCAAATGGGTGATCTCTGAGCTGCTACCTATTTGGGGTAATATGTTAGCAACCAGCCCAGAAACCCCATTAGCAGAACCAAGGAAGGCAGGAAGACCTATATCGGCCACACGACGCACACCCAGACCTCCGAAATTTATTGGCAACGAGGCCTGATCCCACTGACATTTATCAAGTTGTATGTTTAAGATGTTTTCCAAGGCTGATTTTATAGCATTGTCGATTGCACTTACATGTTCTGGGAAAAGCCATGAAGGTGTTGTTCTAACTAAAAATGTCATTTTTGGAATACCCAGGCAGTATTTTAGCAAGACGTAGGCAACGTGAGAATGCAACTCTGGAAATTTCGCATATGCTTGCTCTAAGACTTTTGTTTTATTTTGAAAAAAGGCTGGCATTGCTTCCAATTGTATCGGAGCGCCAAGCAGAGATAAGTTTTCCCTATTCATGGTTCGAATTCCAGGAAGAATATTAGTTATGCTTTCTGCTGTTACTAGCGAATCGTTACAACAATATAGTTCACATTTGTCTGTATTAAGAACCAGACCAAGCTCCTTCATTTTGGCAACTAAATATCTTAAATCATTAGTCACATCCTCTACGGTACCACCTAACGTACCATCGTCAAGGTACCATAAATTTAATTCTGATTTTAGATTTTCTACAATAGGATGAATTGCTAAGCTGAATAAAAGAGGCCCGAGGGGATCACCTTGTTGGGCACCTACTTTTGATTTTATTATATGCTCCCCGAAAAACAAATTAGTCGGCTCTGAATAACATTGCCATAAATATGGATAAATTTTTGGCGTTTTCTCTTTCACTTCTCGAAGCAAACTATCTCTCTCTAAAGAATTAAAAGCATTCTTTACATCTATTTTTACAATAATTTTTTCTGTATCCTGATATTTTGTCAAATACGTTCGTGTGGCGTGTATTGCACTTTCACAACCTCTTTTTGTCGCGAACCCGAGCTGCTTCGGTTGTAGGTATGAGACAATGTTATTCTTTACAGCAAGACAACACAGCTTTGAAGCGAGTCTCCGGAACGTACAACCGATAGCAATGGGCCGGATGCCACCGTCCTTTTTACCTAAAGCACAAAGAGTTGCTCCATAGAGATACTCGCATATTTTGTTATTAATCTTTCCAAGGAGCATCAAATTCATTAATCTTTTTATTGAACTTTTAAGATTATTTCCTGATTTTCCTGTACAATGAGAAATCATGTCTTTCAAATGTTGCGGGCGTATACCGTCGATGCCTGGAGAAGAACCATTTGGAAAACTAGAAATACCTAGCACGACCATATCTTCATCAACTTGTAGTGCCTCTGAGTTATTTGGTATTTCGTCGGCTAAGTTTATTACTCTGGAAGGTTCCGGATGTTTTGCAATCAAATGTTGAAGGGTGTGATCGGAACTTGTGGCCAAAGAGCAATCTGACAATAAAAGTTAACTAATGTTAACTAATGAAACTGTCGTAAATGTTGAATGAATTATACTTAGTATAGGTTATAGATACATACAAAAGTACCATCCAGGCGATCGACTGTATGCGTGCGCTCGCAAGCGCGGGGCTGCCCGGACTGTTTTGTATTCTCCGAATATCGCGCGCTGTAGGTGATTATCGCGGTAGGTATGAAGAAGTGTCTGAGGCCTGCTTCGACCTCTTTATTATGATCAAGGTATATTCGAGACAGATTAAATTGCATCTCTGGTGATATAGAATCTTAAGTAAAACAAACACATTCTTAACGATGCCCTGATCACAGGTCTCATGTTGAATTATTTTTTATTTACATATATTTTTTATATATTATTGCTAGTCACCTATCTTTACAGGTTCAAACTATATGTTACTTCCCACACTAAATTAAGTTTGTCGTGTGGGAAGTAAATAGGTACTTACGATAATGTACATAAGTATTTAGTTCCTAGGTACTCAAATGTACAAGTACGTCATTTTGATGTGAGGGAACCTAGTAGGTAAAAGGTGATCATGTAATAAAGGAGTGTATGTGTGCGTGTGAGATACTTATTGTGAGTACTTACTTTTATTTGTTTCAGTTTCAAGCAGTCAGTCAAGTTCCATATTGTGTTCTGTCTGTGATAACGTGCGTCAGTGTAGTGCAGTACCTATTAAGTATTCTGTGCCCATTTATGTATACAATGTACGTTTTATGCATGTATTGCATACATTTTGACAGTTGATATACCTAATTCCGTTTTCAACAATGCAATCCGACACATCACAGGCACAATTATATGTAACTATAAATAACACAGATTTACTTATCACATTGTAGAACTTTCTACTTCACATTCTACTTACCTATTTATCGTTTGCGACCATTTAGAGAATTTTTCATACAAATTACGTGCACCAGAATAATTGACGTTGATAAATCTGTCATGACTTCATGAAAAATGTGCACTAATAAAGCGAGATTGCGATTTGAGAATTGCGATTGCGAGAATATCAGAGACGCACGTAGTCTTATACAGTAGATGATAGGGGAAAGATTCAATCACTCAAAAATGTCACCAAGTTGTTGATTATGCCAATTCCAGGATCATTTTAAGACGGACATTATACATACCTAAATAAATTACAGTTACTTTCTTGAGAAAGAGAGTTCACATTATTCCACTGTATTTGTTCTAGAAACCCCATCGCTGCGCCGCCGCGTCGTTACAAAAACTTTAAACTTGTAGCACCCTCCAGCCAGAATTTCTGCCACAACGGCTAAGCAAAATAAATCAGAGTGCGCTGTTATTTATCAGGACACACACTCAGGGATGGGGCAGAAGACGAAATTAAACGACCGACTTACAGGACATGTATACAAATATGTCCATAAAATTATCCCTGTGTTGTTGCTGCTGTCATCACTTCTATAGAAGTGATTGGCGCTGAATATCAACCATGTTTATACTAGCATAGATTGAAATCCATCAAACCGATGCTAACCCGTCCACTTTTGTCCGCAGCGATGGTGGCGTTGATCTGCACCGTCATCAGTCTGGTGAACGGTCTCACCTCTCTCTACGCCTTCGAGCTGCGCCGCTTCATCCGGCCCAACCTCGGCAAACTCGGCCACATCTGCTTCGGCACTGCCACGTTCATCGCCGCTACGGCTTCGCTTATTCTCGGATTTGACAAAAATGGCTTCAAAAACTGGTCCTCTCCTGAGTTTGCCTATGTCCTGATGGGATTCTCGGTTCTTTTCACCATCGTTGTTATTGTCAACCCGCTTTTGGCCATGGGAAGTCGTGTGAAGGATATGGCCTCCTAGAAAATATTTTATAGTAGATTATATGGTATATAGGTAGTTATCCATTATGTAAAATCATTATAGGTAAGTCGAATCTCAAGCTATAGTAACATAGATATCTGTACATTTTCTATAGGTACTTTTATATCTAGAATATTTTTCTAAGAAATCGTATATAGATTGTTCCTAAGTACCTATGTGACACAACTAATAATAACACAAATGTTTTAATGCAATCAAAAAAATTTTAAACAAACTTTAAAATTTAACAAAGAACCACTAATTTCAATCATTACTAGCTTCTAAACGTTTGCTGATATTATTATCACAATAGAGTCAAGTTGTTTAAGGATGCCGAGTTACGCTAATTATGGATTCTGTTGTCACATATCGTCTACCATTCCGTGTTGTCGTGCCATTATAAGAGGTGTTTATAGAAACTTCAATACGCAGAAAAAAATACTGTGTAATTTTCAAAACTTTACAAACTGTTTTAAACATAGACGCACTTTCTTATTCAATCGAAACGATTATGTATTTTAACCCTGACCTACATTCGTGTTAACAGCAATCAAACACGATTTGGAAATGCTATGAGATTTTGTAAAACTTTTAATTTATTGATAAATATGTACTCGTACCACAATAATTAGTAAACGTCTTTATGATAGAATCTTACAATACCTACAAGGTTTTGCACCGAATCATCCTTACGCCATAGCTACGTCATGTACAGACATGAGCGATTGATTTCTAATCTCAGGATACTTATATTTCAATTTCAAGGTCTCATTTGGTAATAAATCGTCTGGAAAGTGATGAAATAATCTTATTTATATAATCTATCACATTTAGCTGATAACACACAGAAACCAAACATAAAGGTTTATAGAGCATTGGCAATATATTGTTCTAGTAATTGTGAATAATTATGTTTGCTAAGTCACTGAAAAGACGAATCATTATAATGCTGAGCTATAGCAATTCAAAATTATCACAGGTCACGCCGCGTAAAGTCCAGTCATTACAAGTGAGCTACATGCACCTATGCCGTGACATTAACATCGCATCACCACCTCTACTGCTCTAGGAGTGCCAGAACTTGTTGGCTGGATTTAACCGAACAGTTAAATTAACTATCCAAACGTTGATACCTAGCTAATTTTGTTATTGGGAAAAACCACATAACTAAGCTAAATGTACTAATTAACTAAATGTTTCCACTGTTTGCTAAACTTTGGTACCCAGTTGTCTCAGTATTGTTAAACTAGCATAAATTAAATCATCAGTCCATCTTTGCCTTCTAACATCGACTACAAGAGGCTGAATGGATACTATCATCAGAACGCTTGCCATCATGAAGGCGAAAAATATTAATCCATACAAGCTGTCGGCAAAAGCTTTAGCTACCATTCATTGCATTATAGACCTCTTGGTCGGCATCATTTACGCCACAGCATAGGTTCTTTTACCCAATTAGCGAATCAAAAAGGAGGGTTATTGTGTCTACTAGTTTTGATATAAGTAAACAAGTCTAACAATAATTTGTGGATTATTTGTTACTTTCCGATGCTCCTACGTAAAATTAATGTATATGTTAATAATACCAATTCTATAATTTGAATTCTTATCAATTCTAGATTTTTAGATATCTCCATAGATCAACTCAAAATAAGTGCAATATCACTGATGATACTTTACACCCTCTGTAGATAATGCATTGTATTGTCCCGAAGTGCCTACGTGAGAATTTGCTATCATTATTCTCTTATCGAATGTAATTGACGTTAACCGGTTTTGATACCAACAAATCTGGGAGCAGGACAAATTAGTCTGAAGAAGATAAACTCTTTGCGAATATAAATTAAAGCAGCGCCTGCATCACCACAGTACACTGTTTGCGACATTGTATTAAAGCCTTCATAGTACAATCAGAAAAATATTTAAAAAATTTAAGTAATTCAAGTACGGACATCAATTACTTCCCCAATATTTTATATTTTATATTGAAACTTTTAAGAAATTAAAATAAAATAAACAAGAACACTTCTTTGAATTTAATATAATAATTAAAAACTTTCACATTAATTATTATTTATATTTTGTAACCTAACCAACTGAAAGCAACTTCCTAAAATTCAAAATGCCTCCCAATTTCGGTGACGTGCCCGTTTTCGACCCAGAGGCTCTACAGAAGAGCGAGAAGGTTCCATCTTCCTCCGAGAAGAAGGATGAAAAGATCGAGAGCTACCACCTGAAAGTGATCCGAGGTGGATTGAACTCCCTGGCGCACACCCTTATAGGAATCACGGTGGCCGTGTGTCTGTGGTACGCGTTGCGAAACATCCTTACCACACCATTATCGCGGACACAGCAGCATATCGTTCTTTGTGTGCTTGGAGTAAGCTTACTTTTTCTAATACATTTTTTATTTTATATTTTAACATTATGTTTTTTTTTGTTTTAATTCATATTTTAGTTGGTATTTTATTTTTATATTTTGTAATCGAAATAATTTTTAATAGGTACTCGTATTCATAGGAATTTTTTTTCTACTATGTGTCATTCATTATAGTCATTATTCATTATAACTCTCATTATAACAATTAAAAAGTTTTCTGTTCTCCTTGGAGAACATCATCATTCTGGAAATTAACGTTTAACTTTAGTTTTATTTTCTCTTATACTGTGATAATCTTACCTCATAGTTGGAAATAATCAAATTAGAAAGTAGTATATTTGTTAATTTCTTCACATTGAAGGACCAATTTCTGTTTTATTTGAATTTATATTTTATAAGTCTATATTTTATGACATTTTAGTCCATGTAGGACAATATGAAATGGGGTCCTACATTATGTGCTAGATTGATATTTTCAGCCCATTATACCATATTCAGGTTTCATGCCATTCCAGTGCTTCGGTAAAACTTATTCGTCTATAAGGAGCTGGGCGGACGAAACGAATTACCAGTGTTTTACCCAGCACCGTTTTGACCGACAATATCACCATAAAACTTAATCGAGCATGTTTCCACAGTACCAGCTGCTGATGGCGGAAGCGATCCTCTGCTTCACCAGCGGCAACGGCTGGTCGACGCCGCTTAAGCTCAAGCACAAGAGACTTGCGCACTGGGTTCTGCAGATCAGCGGCTCTGCTCTCGCTATCGCTGGCAGTGTTATCGCGATCAACATGAAGAGCCCCAACAACTTCAACAGTAACCATGGCATACTTGGTAAGTTATTTTTAACTGCCTAGCTGTGCCCGCGGCTCTGCTCATATTGCAGCTAATCTGATACTTTTCACAGACTGTGATCACTTCCGAACCTACTGGTCAATCTTTATGAACGATGGCGTGATGCCAGGGGCATACGTTAAGCATTCGGATTCAGGGGGGGAGGGGGTTGGGTTTGGAAAACTAAAATTTCTACCTGCTAAGCTGTAATGCATTTCAACCGAGTTTTCTCCGTTGAAGTATATAAATGTTCTTTATCATTATGGATAGAATATAAAGAAATACAAACACATTTTAATAAAAAGAGGTTCGCAACAAAATACACACGTGACAATAAAATACATTTTTAAAATATAATTAAAATATCAAAATAATGAAGTAATAGGAACCAAAAAATATAATCTATGTTTATATAAGACACGCTCGAAAACAGTTTGTAAAATACAAAACTGAAAATTTTTGTTAATTGTTTTTAGTCAGTTGAGGTTCATCTCAAATAACAAAGAAACACAATCTTGTAAGTTCTTGGCACCGCAGGCACCAGCAACAATTTGAATGAAATATTATACTATATAGACTGAAATGAACATTAACCAACAAACCCAATCTGGCCGCCCCGCAAAAATGCTCTTAATAAAATACTAGGATGTAATGGACCTCCACAAACCAATACAAATATACTTGTTCTTGGCACCCGAAAAAAATCTTATAAAATTTAATACTGAATGAACCTGAACAAACAAAGACGATGTTGCTTGCAAAATTAATTAAATAAAATATTAGAATGAAATGTACGTCTTGAAACCTACCTAAAGTTGGCTTGTTAATCAATGCTCTGCTATAGTATAGAACAAACCACGGAGAAACCATTTAGACTAGATAGAATGAATTATGAAAATAAAATCGGTTCGTTAGACGAATAAATGTTAAAACACGTAATATTATTTTTATATTTATTTGTATTATTGTAAGATATAAAATATTATATTTACTACTACTACTCTTATAAGCGTAGAAGTAGTATGTTAGTTATTATTGACATTTGTGTAGATAACATCACGCTCTCTCTTATAGGGATCGAGTAGTATGGTCAAAAGTAGGTAATCGATATTAGGTATCGGTTGGCTTTCATGCTCGTTTTCATGTGATTTACATGCTATCACCAATAATGCTACATATGTGAATGATTTTTTTTTATTTATTTATTATATTTTATTTATTTTGAATGAAATATTATACTATATAGACTGAAATTAACATTAACCAACAATGAGAATACATCTACGTGATATGCTGCGTAAGGAGGGAATCTGCCGATGCACCAAAGTAGTCGATATTGGACGTGGTTAAACTCAAGTGGGCTGGGCACGTCAGCCGGAGAGATGGCTGTCGTTGGAGTAACCGTGTTGTACACTGGCGGTGGTGGACAGGAAAACGGAGTATGTGAGGACGACGATACCAAGTACGTCGGCCGTAAGCATTGCTTCCGTGCCGCTGAAGGCCAGGAGGACTGGAGGAAAATTTGATAGGCGTATGTCCAGCAGTGGACGTTGTATGCATTGACTGAATGAATGACTGACCTGACTAACACTATATACTATACCTACATAATATATGCGTATGCAATTCACGTGAACGCTATTAAACCGACTTTTAGGAGAAGAACCGCGGGGACAGCTAGTAAATTATTGACAAAGATTAATATTTTCTCAACATTTAGAGCTTTAACGCCAGCTAGAAGATCAACACTGGTCCGATTCTGTAGAAGGTTTCAGAAGAACTTGCCGGGTGAGATGAATTATAAATAAAACGTTTCTAAACTTGCCTGATATATTTTTATCTTGTAACTATATTCGAAATAGACGTTATCTTACCAATTAAAACATTTAAATGACCAAAATTATTGCCTTAATCTCTTAAATTGCAATCACTGATAACAAGTAATTATTATGATAACATTTCAACAATGCATCATAATTTGTATTAATCAATCTTAAATGCCTTATCAAAATGAGAGCGTTGTGAGTTGTGACGTAGTCGCTGATTGAAAAATTAATACTCAACTTCGGATTTTTAGTCTGAGTGCACTTTCCGATAAAATTAAGTCATCTATAAATAAACCGTCATGTCATGCCGAACAAGACAATGTAGAGATCAAGTTCTCAGGTGTTTATGTTTCTGATTGCTAACTTTAGCCACTTATAACGTTGCTGCAGGAACTCCAGCTCATAGTAAGGCTTTTAAAATGTCTGCTCCCATCGGTCAATCAATTATATCCATCGTCATCTCCAGTTCACATTGATCTTTTTTTTCCAGCGCTGGTGGCGTTGATCTGCACCGTCATCAGCCTGGTGAACGGTCTCACCTCTCTCTACGCCTTCGAGCTGCGCCGCTTCATCCGGCCCAACCTCGGCAAACTCGGCCACATCTGCTTCGGCACTGCCACGTTCATCGCATCCACGACCACCCTCTGCCTCGGTATGAACAAGAACGGCTTTAAGAACTGGTCCTCTCCTGAATTCGCGCACGTCTTGATGGGATTCTCCGGTGTCTACACTTTCGTTATTATTTGCAATCCCCTAATGTCTATGGCGAGTCGTCTAAAGAGCATGACTTCATAGGAGTAAATAGTTTCGTCTTACTTATTACTGATTTGTAAAGCCTGGTAATTGTTCTCAAACGCTACAAGAATTTGAAGCTTAGTATTCAACTAAATTAATACTATAGGCTATGTTTCATTACCGCAGGGTTTTTAAGTGCTTACTTATTTTTAGGAAAGCAAATCTAAATTTTTTTTATTTACACATAAAATGTTAGATATAAACAGATGAATAATTAGTGGGCTCGTTAAATCTGGGGTAGATTGAATTAAAATTACTAATTCATAACTTTTGCATCGATCCAAGATTGCACAAGTCAGTGTGATAATAAATATTATTCAGTTCGTTAGTTAGATAATTGATTTTATAAAGTGATTGTCATCTTTAAGTATTTTGGTAGAACAAGAATGTATGTAGTTAGCTCATTAAGAATCTCGTGTATAGATTTATCTTTATTGTTATGTATTAAGGATCACCATTTATTTACTCAAGCATAATACATAATATTTTTAAATAACTTACATGGTCTTTTTAAGAATTTTATTTTCTTGCATCTTTCTCCTAATAATGTTTTATTGTTGGCTTGGGAGTTAAGTATAGATGAACATGCAACGAAATGATAATATTGAGCATAGTGGTCGTTTATCAGGCACAGTGGACAGCCCGGTAAAATTTGCCAATCTGACATGGCACCTCGCTGTGCGTTTTTCGCGAGATGAGGTGCATTATGACTGTGTTACTTGCATTATCCATGGACACAGCTATATCCATTAATTTTATGAATAAATACCAATACACCAAGCAATTTTCGTATATATAAGGTCTTTCATTATTAGGTAACGACACGCTAAGGGATGTATGTGTATCAGATACTGACCACGTTCCCATACAAATTTTTTTACGAATTAAAAATCCTACTCACTCCTCAAATTTAATACGTGAAGTGCGCGTATTTCACCTTAATAAGTATGTTTTTTATATCGTAAAAAAAAATTGGTATGGGAACGTGATCAGTATCTGATACACTTACACCCCTTAGCGTATCGTTACCTACTATTGAAAGACCTTATCTTATATAATACCCTCCTTCACGGAACCGGTGAACCGGCGTTTCTTTAATGTCAGGTGATGGTCTAACTAACTCATATAATCGAGTCATCATAACTTTTGGGAAAACCACGTCCGGCAATTGGAAACACACGTTATCTCGATCACGCGTTGTTCACCCTCAAATAAACTCCAAACCGTGACTTTGATAACGTCTAGTCTGCAAATTATCGGGGCATAAGGCTACGAAACTACCTACTGTGGTTCGAATTGCTAAAATTAATGGGCATACGACACTTCAATAAAAACCAAAATCTTAGTTAGTTTTTAATCAAATTCAACGTCATGTGTATGTTTACATTATTACTCAATGGAATAAGCAGAGACAACGAATCTCCACTCCCGGTACCTCCGAAGCCTCTTCCACAATCATAATGAGTTTCATAATTACTTAAATATTAATTATGTTAGATTTATTTAACGACTAGTACAAGTAGGTATATACAACATATTTACACAAACAACCAAGTGAATAACAGTAGAAAGGAACGAAGACATTTCTAAATCGTTAATGAATGCTGGTAATGCGACTGCGCCTGAGGATGCATGTTGGGATGCTTCACGTAAGCGTTGAATGAGGGCCCAGAATGCGATGGTGGATGTGCGACCGATCTACCACAAACATCATCTGTGCCACGGCGCTGATCATTCTTCGGTACAAAATAAGCCAGCGCTGTCTTCTGGCCCCACCCATATATGAATTTTTCTTCGTGTGCCCCTAATTCTAGTTCATACTGCCCTTATGATGGTTGATAATTATTACACATGATTCTATAAAAATATAACATACCTACATACACGACATCACGCCTGTTTCCCAATGGGGATTTTTTTTATAGAAACCGTATGTGACGTCGAGCCACCCATCAGGTGTCTAACGACGCCCATGAACATTCGGTCGCATGTGGCGGCTACGAATGCCATGCCTGCCTGACAGGTGCCTATTCAAAATAAATAAAACAATGTTTAGGTAATGTATAAAAATAATTGTATTGGTAAAGTCAAGGACTGCGTAAAAACCTTAATATGAGAAATGCCTACCAACTCATTCAGGATTACTTGCTTGTTAAGTAAGAAAAGAGAAAAGATTATTAATATTATCTTTTTTTTTGCAATATAAATAAGTTTTAACTATTTCATAAGAAATCGGTTCAGTTTTATTAGATTCTAATAGTTGCATGGAACGATTATTTAACCGACTTCCAAAAAAGGAGGAGGTTCTCAATTCGTCTGTATGTTTTTTTTTTTTTTAATTTTTTTGTATGTTTGTAACACGATTTCTCCGTCAATTGAGGGCCGATTTAGAAAATTCTTTTTTTGTTAGTTAGGTCATACTTCCGAGGTGGTCCCATTTCAATTTTATCGAAATTGGTTCAGTGGTTTTCGAAAAATCAGCATAATACTATGGTGTGTGGTTACCTTCAGCAAAACTTGTGATGTGGTCGTTTTCGGCAATTTTCAGTTTGATAAATTAGTATGGTGTGTGGTTACCTTCAGCAAAACATTTGTGATGTGGACTTATTCAGCAATTTGCAGTCTGACACATATGGCGAATAATTCTGTACCACTTCAATCGATTTCGATTATTCGATTTCGATTATTATTTTTTATGTAATATTACTAAAAAGAATGAAATAAAAACTGTTTTAAAAAATATTAAACCGATTTCCAAAAAACAAAAAAAACAAAAAAATAAAAAGTATTAAATACCTATTTTGAAATTTTCTCTGTCCTGTTGAAATACATGAATCGATATACTAGTGATACATATTCGGACCCTTGTTTCATGAATATTCTAAATTTGAAATTTTTTATTTTTTCCGACCGGCGCTTAATTTATTATGGTACCTGGCCGGTACCTACTGTACCGAGTACCATCGAGCTGGTTTGATGATGGAGACAGAAGGTGGCCATAGGAACTCCTAAACTACACATGATAAACCCATCGTGTTTGGGCTCGTTGCATTTGTCTTCACGAGAAATTTACTTTAGACCTAAGAGATTCTCAATTCGACGGTATGTTTTCTTTTTTTGGATGTTTGTTACGCGATTACTCCGTCAATTGTGGGCCGATTTTGAAAATTCTTTTTTTTTTATTTGAAAGGGGATAACCCTGAGGTTTTTGAAGTGAAAACTTCTTTAGCGGCTCTTGGCACTTTTTTAGGTGGGTAAAAATGTATAACTCGCGACATCGCGTCAGCGTCATTTTTAAAATTAAACCTTAAGTCATTGCGTTAAGGGTTAAGTTAGAGTGGCACGGGATCTGCCGGCACTCCCGGAGTGCAACTGTTAAGTAGGGTTCCGTAACACGTTTATGTCTGTCCATTCTACTAAGTTCTGCAAAATGAATGTAGGGTTCCGTAACATATGCATGTCTATCCGTTCTACTAAATTTTACAATTTTCAACCAAGGTCCTCCGACGGTTATTTTATAATAAAAGTAGGCTTCCGTAACACGTTTATGTCTGTCCATTCTACTAAGTTCTGCAACATCACCTACAACGTCCGTGATGTCAGCCCATAACACCAGTGCCATGTCAGTGCTTCCCCCTTTGATCGTGCTGACTACACTGAACTGGTCGGAAAACACAAACTATTTACATAGCCGTTTCGACCGACGTTTAATTCAGTGCGGTGGTACCAACCCGGGAAGGTTAAACCCTACCACCAAGTAAGATTACGAGGGAAGGGACTTACAGTTTTACGAGGAATCCGAACCTTGGTCAGCCTCCAACGGTCAGCGGTCACCCATCTAAGTACTGACCGCACCCAGCGTTGCTTAAAATTCAATAGCGACAGTTGACTGTCTGCACCACTGAGCTATCGAAGCTGACGTGGTCCTATTTTAATTGGGTCAAGATCGGATTGGAAAGCGAGGCGGAATCGCGAGGCCGAAGGCCGAGCGATTACGCCGAGTACATTAATAGCAAAAAATTACTAAAAAAAACTGTGAAATAAAAAAAAAGTTTTAAAAAACATAAAACCGACTTCCTAAAAAAAGTCAAACTAAAAAACTATTTAAAATAAAAATATAAACACCGCCTTCAAAAATATATGAAATAAAAACCTAAAAAAAAAACGAACCCTAGAGTTGAAGGCGGTGCTAAAGCAAGCAAAAATGATGCATGAAAGAAAACATGAGTGGATGATAATATCCTTTGTGATTTGTGTAGCCTTTTTAGCACCGCCTTCAACTCTAGGGTTCGTTTTTTTTTTTAGGTTTTTATTTCATATATTTTTGAAGGCGGTTTTTATATTTTTATTTTAAATAGTTTTTTAGTTTGACTTTTTTTAGGAAGTCGGTTTTATGTTTTTTTAATTTAGAGTTCCATTTTATACCTGCTAAGTAATCCCTTCCGGCCGTGTACGTAACTGAGTTTCGTATAATCTAATCAACATGGCAAATTAATTCTATTTATTACAGAGCACTATAGTTCCGCTATCTGTGTAATAGTTTGGCATTTGCCATTACAGGACACATAGTTTCAGTACAGGATGCTCTATTTATCATAAGCTGAAAAGTTAGAGTTTAATTTCATAGCTGCTATGGAGTTATTACTATGTGGGGCTAAGAAAGCGAATAAAGGCACAAAAAGCCGCCAAGTGCGAGTTGTACTCGCGCACCGAGGGTTCCGTACCATCACACAATATATTTTTTTAATGAAAACTGACACGGTTGGCTACATCACCTACAACATCCATGATGTCAGCCCATAACACCGGGTGAACTAGGTGCCATGTCAGTGCTTCCCTTCATTTTATGTCGGCTACACTAAACTGAACGGAAAACACGAACTATTTACTTAGCCTTTTCGACCGACGACGTTTCGTTCAGTGCGGTGGTGAAAAAAGTGAAAAAAAAATTTTTAGTAGGTACGTCATGCATGTAGCATACCGTTGAAAAGGGCTCGTTATAAGGAATACAAATATATATATTTCTCCGAAACTACTGAGTTTAAAATTTAGAAAAAAAAATTAATACAGGGCCTCTCTTAGAGTTTACAGGGAAATCTAAGCGAAAATCCTACGTCATAAAGTTCTCACGGAAAACGGTGTGGTACGGAACTCTCTCCACGCGAGTTTGACACGCCTGATCGCTTTTTTTTTCGTTCATCTCAATTTTTCACCATATAATTTGGCTCAACCTGTTACGAGTACAATATCGTTTTATTTTATAGTTACCATCTATCGCCTATCTTATGTTGTCTTTTAATGGATCAATATAGGATGGGTTTTTCCAACAATACCCGCGTCACATGTACGAATGAGGTGTACACGTGGTGTACATTAACAGATGGAATGAACTTTGAATCAAGACGTTAGGTAATGCCTGGTTTCGCGTTTGAAACCCTTAGTGAAATCCTGATGAAGCCACCTGTTCGTTTGTATAAAGGATTAAAGTAATTGTTGAAAATTTACTTATCAATGACATATTTTTGGATTGTATTTCTCACAAGCTGTGCCCGCGGCTCCGCCCGCTCTCATATTTCACTTCACTGCTAACCTCATAAGCTATTTAGCGTGATAGTAATTAGCCTATAGTTGATGGGAAGAATCAAGCTATCCGTAGAATTTTGTTTTATTAAAATCGGTTCAGTGGTTCTCGAGTTATAAGCGGACAGACAGACACTCAGACAGAAAGCAGACGTTGGATTTTATTATAGGTAAGGAAAGGAATAAGGATTATATTTTTTCCATCACACATTTTCACAAAAGTGATTTAATAGTAATGCATTAAAAACAAACATAGGAAAATTTTCAAACATTTAGCGTTGTCTCTTTCCATCTTGTGTTATTTCAAGGTATTGCCTGATATCAAGGTAAATAATAATAAATGCAACAATGGCCTTAATTAAGAGGACTTAGGGCAGCAGCAAAAGTTAATTTATCACGCGGTTATCAATCACGTACACAAGATTTTAGCATACGTAATCGAAATTGGTCCGTTGCAACCGCCAATCATATCCTATCACGGCTAACAGATAAGGTTTCCGCTGTAGCATATATGAATGGCCCGGCAACATCTTGAACATTTGCTAGTGGTTCATTGATCGGTGCTGGTTCAAAATTTTCAACCATGTCGCGAAACGGGTCTATGGGGTCGCCACTGAACGCGTCCGTAGCGTCTCCATTGAGTACAGATCGAATGATCGATTCTCCACCATCGAGGATCTTCATCTTCTTCAATGTGCTGAACACCATCACACACTTCACACTGGGTGCAGTTACTCTAGTGGCGGTTCTGTATGTCGGCACGGGCAGTTTTAGCAGCCACTTCAAACAACACATCATCTTGTGCGTTCTAGGGGTAAGTAGGTACTCTTCGACATTTTTTTTATTTTTCAAATCAATGTAGAGTGTTTTCATTTTACGAAGGCACGAAGGGTATGAGGCAGGAAGTGGTGTGAGACCGCGCGGAGCTCAGTAGGGAACGACTCGGTTCGACGGAGCGATGCGGAGACGTGTAGAACGTGTGCACCGACCGGGCACCGAGTTCGTTCTCTACTGAGCTCCGCGCGGTCGCCTCTCGCACCACTTCCTACCTCGTACCCCGCGTGCCTTCGTAAAATGAAAACACTCTACCTATGATTTGCTAAAAATTATCTTCAAACGAGAACAATTCTGTTCCTACTGGGGTCTTGTCGCTACCACACAATTATATCAGTTCAATTACATTCGTAGTGTTATCTGAAAAACTCGAATTCCATCGCTGAATGTAAATCTCCCAAAATCCTTCGACAAATCTATGCTCTTTCAGTCAGATTTGCTCCTGACCAATCCTAGAGGTAGATTTCTAGTTTTTAGAGTACTCGAGAGCATAAGATAGCTTTATCATAAAAAGCTACTATAAAAACTTTGAATTGAATCCACTTTTCTTTAGTTACCCCACCGTTGTTCATGACCCTGTTGTAATTTTTGGTAGCTTATCTACGTATATGTTAGGAACAGCTTTGAGAATTCTCATCTCTTATTGAACCACTAACTAAATGTAGGTGCATTAATAAAAAGGTATCACAGAATTATACCACTCTGATCAAGAAATAAATTTTGTATGTATAGGCAGTAATAAAGTTAAAGTATAATCTAAAGTATTTAGTATTTTAAGTATATTCTTTGTACGGTTGTTTATTAGAAATTTTCTTTTTTTTTGGCATGATCGTTTGCAATTGCAGGGATTCCAATCGTGTGGCAGCGTTCTACAGATTTGCAGTACTAAAACATAATATTTCACTTAACAGTACCAACTCTTGATGGCACAAGCGATAATGACCTTCAACACCAGCAACGGCTGGACTATCGGCCTCAAGTATCAAGAAAAGAAGATCATCCACTGGGTCCTACAGATCGCTGGGTCAGCTCTAGCGATCAGCGGTAGCCTCATCAGGATAAACGCTTTGCGAAACTTTAATTCTGCACACGGGATTATTGGTAAGAGACGAGATTAGTTATTATCTTCCGCGTTTTTTTCTCTAAACAGAGTGTCATTAGGATCTCATAATAACTCATAACACATTTGTTGTCCCAATGGCTTCCTTCATTATTGCGAGATTTTTTACATATTTTCTCTCCGTCACACTACGGAGTGTGAAATGCGCTACAGAGGAACTGTCCTTACTCCTGCAATTTATACATCTTCAAATGCGCGGGTAAATTGCCACTAGGTTTGTGTCGTAGAGAGTGTCTGTTCCCTCATCTTCAACCCCGAGCTCGGTCACCTAATGCGAACACGATTTTTCTTGCCTCATCATCATCAGCCGATATCTGTTCACTGCTAGACACAGGCTTCTCCCAAGGCACGTCACCACACGCGGTTTTCCGCTGTTCTCATCCATCCACTCCCGGCTACCGTTTTAGCTTAGGTCCCACGCTACGTTTGCTTGTACGTGGTGTCCATTCGAGCAACCGTCTACCCCAGTGGTTATCCGGTCTGCGACCTTATTCCTTTACTAAATATTAAATAATACATATTTCAATTTCGAATGAGAAACTGAAATTAAAATGATATGAGAGACTGGCCCCTCACCCACTAGTCTACCCGCTAATTAAATATCATACTTTTCATTTGCAGGTCTGATCGCAATGATCCTGACAATAATCAGCCTTCTTGGTGGAGTTGTCAACCTTTACGCTCTTCGCTTGCGTCTCCGTCCACACTTCGTGAAGCTGGCGCATGCGTTCTGTGGAACTGTGGCCTTCATCCTCGCTGGAGTCACCCTTTGCTTCGGCTTCGACAAACCAATGTTTAGGGGCTGGTTTGAAGACTCGGGCGCCAATACCATGATCGCGTGCACAGTTATCGGAGTTGTGGGAGCACTGATGGGTGCCTTTGAAAGTATGTACAGGAAGGTTTTCGTTCGGTAGGGTCTAATTCACTCTTAAATTATAATGTCGTGTTTATTTGCCGTATGACTTTAACCTAACCTAGATTGGAGTGACTAGAATAATAATAAATAAGCTAGTTCCAATGATGAACAAAGAATAGATTTTTTTAGAATAGGTAGTTGATTATTTGAACCTGAGTTTATATTAAGAGACTCCGCAGATAATTTACGTTGTAGGTTTATAAGTCTTTAATAATAATTTATTTAATAATGTTATATATCATTTGATGTAGGAAGGAAGGACTTCGCAGGAATAGTCATGTCTTATCACTTCTCTACTGCAAATTGTTTAATCCTAATGCTCCTAAATACCTAAGTGATCGTTTTTCCTTTCTCAGCTCCCACGGGCTATCGCTAAGGTCAAATGATAACTTGGTGCTGACTATTCCTCCCCATTCCACTACATCATATTCCGACTCATTCACGATACATGCAGCTCGTCTGTGGAACCAGCTCCCTGTCAATCTCCGTCTCTCTTCTTCCATTCACACATTCAAAATTCTTCTATAGAAGCACTTTTTGTCAACTTAATTTTTCTGATCCAAAACTATGTCTCTCATGTTCAGAGTTAGTAAATATATATAATATGTAAAAACTAAGTATATTTAGTCTATCTTCTGTATATATCTGGTATATAGGTATAGTATTTAACTATTCATATTTAAGTTTATCTATCTTCTATATTCCCGTACATCTGTCATATCATAATATTTGAACTTCTCTTTCCGCCACTCACCTAGCAGCACGAGTCAGTAAGCTGGAGGCGCTATACATAGGAGGACAGGGGTAGCCGCGCGTCGGCGCACACGCGCCAGCGCGTCAGTCTAGCGCCGGCGACCGATCTTAGTCTCCGTCCGCCGCTCAGGCGGAGCGAACGTGCGCGTCTGTCACAAAATGCCTCATTGTGCAGTGCTTTGGTGCAAAAAGTCGTCGAAAAATTCAAACTTGAACACAGATGGAGTCACCTTTCACGAGTAAGTACTTTCATTCAATTTGATAGCATTTTTCGCTTGAATTTCAGTAACAAACATCGGCGTAAATATGTATGGAGAGCTCTTTTCTGCTTACCCACCATAGGTCGACTATCGTGTTGGATGCAGTTAGCTCTTGCAATTTTTTTTGTTTATTGATAAATATATATGTTAAATGTATACAGATATTTCATGCATTCTGCCTTATTGCCAAAGGACATTTCTTCTAGTCAACCTCAGCAGGTTTCCTCGTTCAATATTCGTTTATCGCGCTTTTTTCATTCAACCAGTACCTACCGGTTTTTACTTTTGAGCGACTCTAAAGGAATTAATTTCTTTAGGTCATGCGTCTACCGGGAATTAGTCTTGTTATGCTTAGCATTAACAAAATTAATTCATAATGAATACCCCGTTAGCATTTAGCACTGCTAAGCGCCCTGATGAATAAAAATTAATGCTAAATGCTAAGCAATAATCACATTTAATTTTAATTAGCATTGCTGTTTCGTTCGTAAAACTTTGTTGGTTCGTTTGTTTTGGAACGCACAAAGCAATGAAGTATGTGCTATTTATCTGTGTTACTGCTAAATGCTAAATGCTATATAGCGCCTGCGCTCCGCTGCTAGCTAGCTAGCTAGCATCTAAATGCGAAATGCGATGCGATCATGCGAGTGAGGGGTCGGAATTATCATCTGTCACGTGATCATTAGTTTTGGTCATATCTACAGAACCACTGGACTTAGACCCATCGTGTTGGTACTCAATCTGAACGTCTCGATGAGATCTATCCATCTGTCACATTAACTATTGTTTTGGTCATAACTCGAGAACCACTGGTGCTAGACCCATCGTGTTGGTACTCAAACTTCAGGTCTCGGTGAGATCTATCCATCTGTCACATGAACTTTTGTTTTGGTCATAACTCGAGAACCACTGGTGCTAGATCCATCGTGTTGGTACTGAAACTTTAGGTCTCGGTGAGATCTATCCATCTGTCACATGAACTTTTGTTTTGGTCATAACTCGAGAACCACTGGTGCTAGACCCATCGTGATGGTACTCAAACTTCAGGTCTCGGTGAGATCTATCCATCTGTCACATGAACTTTTGTTTTGGTCATAACTCGAGAACCACTGGTGCTAGACCCATCGTGTTGGTACTCAAACTTTAGGTCTCGGTGAGATCTATCCATCTGTTGCGCGACCATCTCTCGAGACACATGTTAGTTCTTTAGTTCTTTAGTTCAACAATAACAATGTAAATGTCAACAATGCAAACAGTAACAATGTAAATGTCGTAAATTGTGCTTTTAAATTTAATTCAATTGTTCAAAAGTTACCAAATGAAAATTTTAATATAGATACCGATCTATAAATAAACAATTAAGTAAATTATTGTTCTGTTTCAAATATATGTTTCTATTACAGACTACACAGCCTTTCATTTGTTATTTTATTAACCCTTATATAACAAATTCACACCGTCAAACTGACAGAGAGACGCATGGTACATTTTATAAGGCTCTAGCTGCATGGCTGGTTAGTTTGTTAAAAAAGGCAAAGCCTGGAAAACCTCATTTTACCCTAAAAAAATTAAATATCCAGGTGGGTACTCATAAATTTTTTATGGTAGGGTAGATTTTCGCGAATTTTTCGCGAAGTCATATTGCAATATAATTTGTCATATCGTTGGCTAAGTAATTAGCAAATAGTTGTTAATAATATAATAATTTTTTTTTTGGTTACAAAACTTTTCGACTTTCTAACATTATTTTTTTAATTTTGGAAAATTCCAATAACAAATACTCCAATAAGATAATACCAATGTACGAGGTCTTACATATCATTGTTTTGGAAATTTGATGTAGATTTATAATAAAGTATCCGAGGTATCTCAGAACTTAGAACTATTATCGTGTTTATGCGAAAATCTGCAAATTCGCAAAATTGTGAAAGGGGCGTTGCCTTTGTTCATTTAAGAGAAAGTTATATTATTCCCTTGATGTAAAGAAGGGTTAAATATTGTTAAATCCGTTTCATCTTTTCATCGCGAATCGACACAATGAGCGACTTATTGTATGAATCCCGTTCAAACGTATGGAAGACTGGCGTCACGTGGCTACCTACTCGCTCGGCCAATCACGGCGTTCCATGCGCCGCTCCCGCCTCAGACTTCACACCCCTTTGGCGGCTACCTCGGTTCTCATACAAACGATGCCGTATTTCGTATCCAGGCTTACTGACTCGTGCCTAGCAGTTATCATACCTCAAAGGTATCCTGTTAGAAAATGCCTAGAGGCATTAAGTGTTACCTTTTGCCCAAATTCTATTTGAGTGCAATAAATATATACAATACAATGTAACAAATTGATTCCAAACTGCAAAACTATAATAATAATATAACCTGAGTTGGTTGACAAAATATTGTGGCTAGACTCTATTTAAATTAATTTATATTTATAGATTGAAATTTCCAATTTTGCTCCAAAATTATGTCCCCACATGATAAAGAGGAATCAGTACCTAAATGGCATTTAGTAAGAGCCACCTTCAAGTCACTTAGCTATAGATGTTTTTCGCTAAACCCTATCACGATTGTATAGAGGAATGGAACCGGTTTCCGTTGTAATTATCAGACGATAAAACGTTACGCCTTTTTTTACTTAGCTGTCCGTATATGAAGTCACGATAAGATTGTTATCGAAAACCTTATCGACGTTTTCAGCGGTGAAGTAATAGCTGAAATCATCTACCTATTCAGACTTGGGAGAGGTGTTCATACAAATTATTCATCTTAAAGGCTCACAGATTCACTGTGCACAATGATAGAAGAATAATGCACTCACATTTTTAGGGTTCCCTATTACTATTTATATATATTATTAGGTACGGGACCCTATTACTAAGTCTAAGCCGTCTGTCTGTCTGTATGTCTGTCCGTCTGTCCGAGGGCTGTATCTCTTGAACCGTAGTAGGTAGCCCGTTGAAATGTTCACAGAATATGTTTTATTTATTATGGCCGATAATAACAACAAATAATAAAAATAAGAAAAAGTAAAACAATCACAGGGGTTCCTATACAAGGAACTAAAAAGTGTATGCGCGCCATCTACCGAAAAGAATATATGAAGCATTTTAACGAATCATGAATTTTAACTAATACGAAGCATTTCATAAAACACGCCATTGATGGCGTGAGTGGCGCTGACCATGACATGGCGATACGGAACCCTCGGTGCGCGAGTTCGACTCGCACTTGGCCGGTTTTTAAAATGTCATTCATTAGTCCACATCAGATACCGAACTCCGTGCTTCGCGCGTGCGAAGCCGGTGATTCGACTCATTCTCGATGATTCGACTAGGTACGTTACCATGGTACAAGAAATTGTTTTAGCTGTCTCCGAGATGGAGATCAGTAACATTCTGGTTTATAAAATGGTTATACTATTTATTAAATAAATTTAATTATTTACGTACTTACGTACGACATTAAGCTCGCCTATTGTGCCTAATTTTTATTATAAATTGGTGTTCAATAAAGAATATATACATACATATACATACTTACATGTGGATTTTACATACATAATTATGTAAGTACCCATCTAGATTAAGATAAATAGAATTTTTCAATAGTGTTATAATAATCACAAAAATACGTACATATTTAGGATGCTTTGCTGTAACACTGATGAAATATGTCATGGAATCTCCTAATATTTCAAACTTCTGTTCTGTATTAACTTATTATTCACATATGAATGTTAAATTATAACAATAAATGAAGATCTAAAGTTTATTTTACTCATAATCCTTTTTTATTTTACTTATAAATCTTCCTTCCCTATGAATTTCTCTCTATTTTTCTAAGTGCTCCGGCATTGTATAACCATTATAATTACCTATGCAAGCTACGAGTCAAGCTACGAATATTCACTGATGCAAGACGTAATGAATGAAACACAAGAATTATTTCCCAAAGGTGAATTTGCCATTGAAGTTACCAGGTAAAATAAACTACCTATTAGGTATGTAATAAGCTTGAGTAAACCCTCTATTGCAGTGCCCAAAAGTCCAATGCTCAGCTCAGACACAGCCAATAATATCACTCTTCGCTCAGAGTATCCCGATCGATGCCAGCTATAAAGCGGTCACAAAGGCAGTGATATGCAAAAGTATTAAAATGTTATTATAAGTCAATGCCTACTAGAAACTCAATGTTTCCGAGTTAGGTATTTATTCAAAATTTAACGCATCAACTACAAATGGTGCTGCTTCAATCAAGAGTTAAGACAGATCTGTCAGGGAGAAAATATTCGAAAATAACGAACGATCAAAAATACTCTAAGTAGGTAATTAATCTTTTAAAATGAAATGAACCAACGTCCTTGAAAGTGCTCTCATTGAAGACAGTACCAAGCACGGTAACAAATAATATCCACTTGACACATTTAACCATAGCAAACATTATTTTATTGTATTTCGATCGACTGTCTCTGTCGCAACATCGAACACTTGTCATCTCGTTCAATAGTATAGATACCTAGCGCTTTATCGCTCCTGAAGATTCCTTCGCCTAAGAAAATAATCTTCTGAACCCTTGATACTGTCAAAATTTCAATTGATACCGCTCCAACTCCCGGCAGATACGACATTCCTCTGCTTTTTTATCATACAAATGTTATGCCATCTCGTTTTATCGGTTTTATTGAACGGAGTTCTCGTAGATTTACTATCGAGCGTAGCCCAAGACGGTCGCGGGTGTGTGCAGGGTGCTCCATCGAGTGATGTGCCACGTTTTAGAGGAACTGTAACGGATCGGTCCAGAAACGGTGTTCCAGAAGTACGTGGTGACGCAAGTCTCAGGAATGGATAGACCCGCCAGCACGAGCCATCACGTGGAGAAGGTGGAGATGTTCGAGGTGCAAGAACACGTCCCTTACCGAGGACAGATGGCGCGAACTCCTGGAGCTTACGACGAGGAGAGCACCGATATCTACGACACCACCTGGGCGACCGCTTGGAGCGCCATCTGCCAACTCTACAACACTATAAACCACATGATGGTGGCCATCATAGTGTTTACTATTTGGAGGTTTGCGCTGACGGCGGAGGCAAACGGCACTGTATCTAGATTCGAACTGCACATGGTCTTCGCTGGAACAGGGGTAATTTCATCGAATGTTCACGTGTCCCCGACAAAACTCAATAGAAATCCTTGTCTTAGGTAAATCGATGTAGCAGACAATTCGAGAAAATTTATAACAATAGACGGATCTTGAGGATGACTCAATCGTAACACTATCTACATTCCAAAAGCATGACGAAGTATCTGAGCAGTCCGTGTTTAGTATAATATATAGAATATCATAAAAATCATCCAATTATGCTAAAACATTTCATAGAATTGAAGTAACATGAATATAATTAGCTTTATGACATTTTAAATCATTCCTCTTTCAACAAAAACGAGGAAGACGTATTTGAAACCGACAATGATGTTCCAAAAACGTCTAAAACTCTGATGCATTCTCCAACTCCATTCACATAAAAAAAAATTGCGTTACGAATTTAAATCCCTAAAGAAACCATGTCAGTGTTCCCAACGCTTGGTTCTCTTTCAGTATCAACTGTTCCTAGCAGAAGCGGTGCTGACTCTCCACTCGCATACTTCATGGTCACTGCAGATATCCCGTGACTCTAAACGGGTGGTGCACGGCTGTCTTCAGCTTGTCGGAGGGCTGTTCGTCATCGCTGGTACAACCATGGCTTTGGCAGAGGTCGATTGGCGATTGACCACTGGCCATGGTATATGTGGTGGGTACTCTTCGTACGTTTGTTTTACCAGGTTAAGGTACTCCTTGCCTGAAGTCTAAAACACTAATTACATAATTAACCCCTTCTTAAAAGAATACAAAAAAGCTTTTTAATGGCGAACGTTCCCTCAGAGGGTTCCGTAGCTATTCCCTTCTTGCAAGTATAACGAGTGCATGCGCGGTTCTTCGAGCTTCGTATTGCTCTCGATCACTATTCACTCCGCGCGCCTCGCTCCTCCGCCGCCTGCTTGCGCCGCCCGTAAGAGTGAGAAATTTGTGCATATTTCTTACTATAACATTTTATACAATATTTTTTTATAATAATGATTTAGGCTTTGAAAGACAATTTTCAAAGATGAATTTTCATCTCGAACTGATAATTTTCTTTTTTTTATTTCCCACATAGTCTATGCGGCCCCTATTATAGTCCAGGAAACGAGGAAATTCCTTGTATGGGCTCTTCGGACTAATTCCTCTGTCGCTGAAACTTTGCAGTGTGATAGAGTAGGGTTTCAAATATACGTTTGACAAATTATCTAGGATTTTTGATGTTTGGAAGTTAGGTATTAAAATGAATGAATGCCTAAAAATGAAAATCGCTTATAACTGCTGATGAAAAATTGCTCCGTCCGAAATTCCTTCGGTATATGATATTATATATTAATAAGAGTATATATTAACATTATCTAGGAAAATTTCGATTTCGAATAGGCAGAAATTTGAAAATATCTATTTTGTATCACAACTTCTTCAGAAAAATTGCTCTGTCAATTTTTATTGTTTTATATGTCTTAATTTATTTAAATATATCGCTTTTGACAATTATCTAGGAAATTTTCTATATCGATCACACCTTTACAGATTTTCGGCAATAATTCGCTGTGAAAAATTGCTCCGTCCGAAATTCTTTCGGAATATGATATTATATATTAATAAGAGTATACATACAACATTATCTAGGAAAATTTCGATTTCGAATAGGCAGAAATTTGAAAATACCTATTTTGTATCACAACTTCTTCAGAAAAATTGACCATATAAATGCCAAAAGGCAGCAACCCACAAATTGGTTAAAAATGAGTTAAATATACCAATCGAGAGCTAATCACCCCTCTATTTTTTGCAGAAAAGACCCAGGCAGGCTACTTGGTATGATACTAATAGGTTTCTACACATTCGTCTAAGAACCATCCGCCCAATTGAGGTATATCGCAACAGCAGAAAAGAATTATGCTACTTGGTACTAGCTAACTGGTCGGATTTTTTTTTGCGTAAAAGATCCAAGCGAGATGGACTTTTTTGTTTTTAATGAAGTACGCTAAAAGTATTTATCAAAACAGAGCCAAGATATCTGGTTCTTTTTGGCATTATATAATAAAAACAAACTGTATATCGCAAAGTGGAACCAATTTATGTGGTTCTTTTTGGCATTTATAATAAAAACAAAAGGTATATTGCAAAAATGGAATCAATTTATGTGGTTGGTTTGCCTTTGGGGACCTATAGTGAGTCTTATTTCATTGGAAATAAGAGTTCTTTTTCTAAAAATAAAATCAAACATGTCTACGTTCTATGAAACAGAACGCCTAATAATAAATAAGTTCAGTTCACTACCGCGACGAATGTGTCAGTTCACGACCGCGAAGTAAAGTAAATTGCTGTTTTCGACGTGGCTCAATGTACCTACTACGTAGTGATCGCGACATATCGTCAGAGTAGTTCGACGTCGTCGTCCAAGCAGGTGCCTACGCCGCGCCGCCTAACGTAACCATTGAAGATAGAATAGAATAGAATAGAATATTTATTTGTATAACATATACAAGTCACAAACTAATATTCACACATTTTAAAATTTTTCTATTTAGAAAATAAAATAATATGAAACATAATAAATGAATCCTATTAAAATTAAAATTATTAATAATAGAAATCCAATATAAAAGTCACACGTGCCTCCTGGGTGGTGCCAAATGAACAGCAATCAGCGTGTGGGAGATCTTCGGATCGGCTGGGTTCGCCACCACACCCCGGGAGAAACAATTACACCGGCATAACAGTTCGCTGTGTTCCGGTGTACTTCCCGGGGACCCAGTAGCAGGTGGGGTTGGCTGTGGTGAGGAGTAGGCCATTGATCCCGACGCGGATTCGCTGTTCAGAGGTGACGCTATTCCGCTGGCCGCCCGCCGGGTAGTACAGGAGCCCAATCGCGTCTAACCAACGCGAGAGGCTGCCCCGGTCAACCGGCGCATAATCCCGGAGTGGTCCGTCGTGCCGGTTGGTGACCGGAGTAGGGGGTCCGGCGGCCACTTCCGGGGGGGACGGGGGGCCTTTCCGTCTTCCTTGTCGGCGCAACACTACCCTGAGTAGTAAGCGATGAAGCTAGGGTCCACGCTTTGCCCGTGAATCACCACAGCCACCCTTTCATGCTCTTTCCCTCCCTCTTACAAAAATCATGGCAGCGAAAAAAAAGGAAAAAAAGGTTCAATCAGCGGTGCACACCCTTACACCACTATTTAGCGTTGACTCGACCAACGTGCGGGGGTTGCATACCAATTTGAATGCCGTCCATCACCACCTGGAGACGAAGAAGCCGGCCTTGCTTTTCCTGACGGAATCACAAATATATCGACCTGCACTACCCCGGCTACACCCTGGAAGAAGCCTTCCGGTCGCGAGCCGGGGTTTGCTTGTTTGTCAGGGCAGATATTTGCTGTCGTCGCCTGCGCTGCCTTGAGGACTCCGAGCTATCAGTACTTTGGGTCCACGAGGATCTGGGAACGGTCTCGCGGGTGTACGCCTGTCTGTACAGGTCGCACTCTGGTGATGCAGAGACAGCTCGGTTATTTGAGTACCTGAGTGGAGCGGCAGACAAAGTCCAAGAGCGGTTCCCTACCGCGGATTTGGTTCTTCTTGGAGACTTCAATGCCCATCACGAGGCATGGCTGGGTGTACTGAACAAGGTGCGACGGTACTTCACGCCGGGCCAAAAACTGACGTTGTACAAAACACAGGTTAGGTCCTGCTTGGAGTACTGCTCGCACTTGTGGGATGGCTCAGCTAAATACCAGCTTGCGCCGCTAGACTCAATCCAGCGTCGTGCCGTGCGACTGGTGGGTGACCCCGTGGTGTCCCGCGACTTAGAACCACTGCAACTCCGTAGGGACGTCGGCTCCCTGAGTGTGTTCTATCGTTTATTTCATGGGGAGTGTTCGGAGGAGCTGTTTAACGCGATTCCGTCGTCCCCATTCCACCTCCGCACTACGCGTACTGGGCAGGGGATGCACCCCTATTCAATCGACCTACCACGCATGCGCCACCAACCGGTTCTGTAGGTCTTTTATTCACAGAACCGGGAAAATGTGGAACGCACTCCCTGCCTATCTATTTCCTCCCAAGTACAGCCTAGGGTTTTTTAAAAGGGGCGTGAAAAGGCTCCTGTCAGGCCGGCATGACATTTGCAATCCCCGTGCATCACAGAATGTCCATGGGCATCGTTAGACACCTACTTGTAGGTGTAACGATGCCACAAGTCGCGCTATCGATAAAAAAAAATGGCTAGGCTCCAGGAGAACTGACTTTGCGGGGAGAGCCGCCTACGACTTCGCTCTGACGCATGACCTGTCTCATCTGGTAGACCAGCCCACCAGGCTGCCAGATATAGACGGTCATGAACCCTCTCTGCTGGATCTTCTGCTGACAACGAACCCCACTGGATATAAGGTCGCAGTAAGAGCCCCGCTGGGTTCCTCTGATCATTGTTTAGTGGGATCCACGGTGCCATCTTCGCCTCCTCAGTCCCGTAATGGAGGAACGCGTCGAATTTGGCACTACGCGTCAGCAGATTGGGATGGGATGCGAGAACACTTCGCATCCTACCCTTGGAGAGAGATCTGCTTCAGTTCGGGCGATTCGTCGCAATGCGCTAATACCGTTGCCGAGGTGGTTCTGGGGGCAATGGAAATGTTTATTCGCAGCGCCTCTGTCTACCTCTACTACCTCTAATGGTCTACAACACCATTTTGGGTAATTTTACAGGAGAGCGAAAAAACTGATTGATGAAAAATGAAACAACTCCCAGATGAAATTCAAATTCACTATTTTACACTTTCGGAAAATCGTCCTACTCCACTACCAAATTATGTGAAGGTTATATTGCTTACAATCGTAAGCACGGTCAAAAATAATACTTTATAGTGATAGATCTACTTACCGAGTACTCAATGCACACACAACAATGTCACAGTAATATTAGAATTTTTAAGAATATTTTACTATGCTACAAACGCACAGCTCTGTCACCAACAGCAAAGTTGTCACAATTTCGGTGTTGCAACCAATATGGGATGGAGTTGCAATATATTTGTGCGGTCTGTATTTTCTGAAACTTAGGATTTTCGGAGTTGATAGCTTTGCAAGAATATAGATAATATTTAGACCAATAAAACGACATCAAAATGTCCATACCCCCCAAAAATGGAGTTGTCCGATTTGCAGATTAAGCCATCGAAAAGGGTTATTGCCAGGGCCAAATTTGACCACATCGGCAGAATCGGCGATAGACTGAACCAGCACCCAACTGGGAGCCGTGAGTTCTGGTCTCTCGCCAAATCTGTCGAGTCAAATTTCTGCCGCTCCTCTCTTCCACCTCTGCAGTGTCCTGGAGGCTCACTTGCCCACTCCGCAAACGAGATAGCCGACTTACTGGTATCTCTCTTTGCGGGGAACTCCAACCTGGACGATGGGGGTGCCACTCCCCCATCCATACCTAGGTGCGAGAACTCCATGCCGGAAGTGCAGTTTCGACAACGGACTGTACGGGCGGAGCTTCTCTCCCTAGACGTCAGGAAGGCGAGTGGGCCGGATAGGATTCCTGCATTAGTGTTGAAAAGGTGTGCTCCCGAGCTGGTCCTATTCCGCGCCTATTCCGTCTCTCCTACTCCAATGGCCGTGTGCCGGCGGCCTGGAAATCTGCGTTTGTGCAAGCGGTCCCTAAAAAGGGTGACCGCTCAAACCCGTCAAACTACCGACCTATAGCGATTACCTCCCTTCTCTGTAAGGTGATGGAGCGCATTATCAATACGCAGCTCATGAAGTACCTGGAGACGAATGACCTCATCAGCGATCGGCAATACGGCTTCCGGCCAAAACGATTTTTTTTTTATGGAAACTGACACGGTTGGCTACATCACCCACAACGTCCGTGATGTCAGCCCATAACACCGGGTGAACTAGGTGCCATGTCAGTGCTTCCCCCTTTGATCGTGCCGGCTACACTGAACTGGTCGGAAAACACAAACTATTTACATAGCCGTTTTGACCGACGTTTCATTCAGTGCGGTGGTACCAACCCGGGCGGGTTAAACCCTACCACCAAGTAAGATTAGGAGGAAAGGGACCTACAGTTTTACGAGGAATCCGAACCTCGGTCAGCCTCCAACGGTCAGCGGTCACCCATCCAAGTACTGACCGCGCCCAGCGTTGCTTAACATTCAATAGCGAATCTGCTGGTGATCTCCTAGCGTACGTCACTCACCTTTGGGGGGAATCGCTTGAAGGTCATGGTGAATCCTTGGCAATTGGCCTTAATATTGCCAAGGCATTTGATCGGGTTTGGCACAAGTCGCTCTTGGGCAAATTGCCGGCTTACGGACTTCCTTCTGGCCTCTGTGACTGGGTCGCCGACTTCCTACATGGGCGTAGCATTCAGGTCCTAGTGGACGGTTGCTCGTAGGACGCCATGTCAGTGAACGCCGGCGTACCACAAGGATCTGTGTTGTCACCCACGCTGTTTCTTCTGCATATCAATGATATGCTGTCTCTGGGCAACATACATTGTTATGCGGATGACAGTACGGCACACGGATCCTACACCAGTCACCCTTCAGCCAGTCGGGATATTGTGGATGAGAAGATGCGTAGACTTGTGTCTGAGCTCGAGCACACACTCGGCTCTATTTCCGAATGGGGCCGTAGTAATTTGGTCGAGTTCAACGCTTCCAAGACACAAGTTTGCGCGTTCAGTGCGAAGAGAGCGGCGTTCACACCGGCTCCTTCATTCCAAGGCACGTCGCTTAAATTAAGCGAACACCTCGGGGTCCTCGGAGTCGAACTGTCGCACGACTTGAACTTTCGTCGCCATATCGAGGGGAAGGCTAAGCTGGCTTCTGAAAAGCTGGGCGTACTCAATAAGGTGCGACGGTACTTCACGCCGGACCAAAGGCTGCTTTTGTATAAATCGTAGATCAGGTCCTGCTTGGAGTACTGCTCGGACCTGTGGGATGGCTCTGCCAAATACCAGCTTGCGCCTCTGGACTCGATCCAGCGTCGAGCCGTGTGACTAGTGGGTGACCCCGAAGTGTCCCGCGATCTAGAACCACTGCAACACCGTAGGGATGTCGGCTCCCTAAGTGTGTTCTATCGCTTATTCCATGGGGAGTATTCGGAGGAGCTGTTTAACGCAATCCCGCCGTCCCCTTTCCATCTCCGCACCACACGCACTGGGCAGGGATTGCATCCCTATACGCTGGACTTACCGCGGATGCGTACTAATCGATTCTGCAGATCATTCCTCTACAGAACCGGTAAACTCTGGAAAGCTCTCCCTGCTCATATATTTCCCCCCCAAGTACAGTCTCGGGTCCTTCAAGAGGGGCGTGAATGGGCACCTGTCAGGCCGGCATGGCATTCGCAACCCCCGCATACGACCGAATGTCCATGGGCGTCGTGATACACCTTATGGGTGGCTCGGCGCCATATGTCGCGCTTTCAATAAAAAAAAAGAAAATACAAGCGGGAGCGGGCGGTTTTGTTCAAACATTTTGCTCTGGAAAAGATAAAATCCACCCTGATCGAGCGCGGCGCGGGTTCTGAGGGCTTGTTGCGACCTAATACGGTTATAGTGAGTGTAGTTCCCGAAGTGTGTGCGTAGCTGGGCCCAGCAGATCCTCGGACACCGGGACGTTTCCGTGCCGATCGACGACCACCACCTGAAGGACTGAGCTATCGAAGGTGCGGCTGCGGGCGGAGACATCAACATCCAGGTAGGAGGCACCACACCACCACACACTTTGCGCTACACCTCGAAGCTAGTCCGACGAATCCCGACACTGCTAAGAAAGAGCCCGACACTGCCCTGGGGTTCCCCGACACAATCCAGACGGAGCCCGACATCCAAGTAAGCCTCGAAGCTAGTCCGACGAATCCCGACGCTGCTCAGAAGGAGTCCGACACTGCCCTGCGTTCTCCCCGACGCCACCCAGACGCAGTCCGACATCTAAGCGAGCTCCGAAACCAGTCCGACGAATCCCGACGCAGCTCGGAAGGAGCCCGACACTGCCCTACGTCCCCCGACGCCATCCCGACGGAGCCCGATACTGCCCTGCGTTCCCCGACGCCATACAGACGGAGCCCGACACCTAAGCGAATTTCCGAAGTCAGCCAGACGGATCCAGACGCTACGCCAAACTAATCCTATCACGAAGCGCAAAATAAGAACTGAACTGACTGATAGATAACAGTAGAGAACACCCGTCGCCGTCGCGTAAACCAGCCTCGGGGAAACTTGTAAAAGTCCCAATCGTCTCTTATTTGCCCTATTTCACCCCTTATGAAACTATCAAACCCAGAATATGAGTACCGCTGCGGTGACGGCGTGATATTGCACATGCACAGTCGCACCCCCACCCAACTACAGTCCACCCACTAACACCACGGGGTGAGAACGACTGTCGCGTACAGCGGCCGCATTTTGAGTTTGTTTGAGATCAGACACAAGTCTTCGCCTCTTCATCCACAACATCCCGTCTGACTGAAGGGTCACTGGTATAGGATCCATGTGCTGTACTGTCATCCGCATAACAATTTAAGTTGCCGAGTGGCAGCATGTCATTGATATGCAGAAGAAACAGTGTTGGTGACAAGACAACACAGATCCCTGCGGTACGCCGGCATTCACTGACATGGCGTCCGACGAGCAACCGTCCACTAGGACCTGAATGCTACGCCCATGTAGGAAGTCGGCGACCCAGTCGCAGAGGCCAGAAGGAAGTCCGTACGACGGAAGCTTGCCCAGAAGCGATTTGTGCCAAACCCTGTCGAATGCCTTGGCAATATCGAGACCAATTAGCAAGAATTCACCATGTCCTTCAAGCGATTCCCCCCAAAGGTGAGTGACGTACGCTAGGAGATCACCTGCGGATCGGTTTGGCCGGAAGCCATATTGCCGATCGCTGATGTTATTTGTCTCTAGGGTACGCCATGAGCTGGGCATTGATAATGCGCTCCATCACCTTGCAGAGTACGGAGGTAATCGCTATAGGTCGGTAGTTCGAACGGTTTGAGCGGTCAACCTTTTTGGGGACCGCTTGGACAAATGCAGATTTCCAGGCAGCCGGCAGACGGAAAGTGAAATAAGAGAGGCGGAAAAGGCGCGTTAGCACTGGAGCTAGCTCGGGAGCACACCGTTTCAGCACCAATGCAGGAATCCTATCCGGCCCACTCGCCTACCTGGTGTCTAGGGAGATAAGCTCAGCCCGCACAGTTCGTTGTCGGAACTGTACTTCCGGCATGGAGTTCTCACACCTAGTTATGGACGATGGGGGGATGGCACCCCCATCGTCTAGGTTGGAGTTCTCCGCAAAGAGAGACACCAATAAGTCGGCTTTCTCCTTTGCGGAGTGGGCAAGTGAGCCCCCAGGACACTGTAGAGGTGGAAGGGAGGAGCGGTAGAAATTCGATACGACAGATTTGGCGAGAGACCAAAACTCACGGCTCCTAGTTGGGTGCTGGTTCAGCCTATCACCAACTCTGCCGATATGCTCGAATTTGGCCCTGGCGATAGCCCTCTTGCAGGATCTGGAGAGGCGGTTGTATTCTTTCTTCAGTTCGGATACATTAGGATCGCGTCTGGCACGAGCGCACGACCATGCACGATAAGCTGCGCCATTAGCTGCGACAGCTTCAGCACAGTCGCGGCTGTACCAGGCCTGGCTTTTACCACCGAGGCGCACGAGGGCGCTGGGAATGAACATCTCCATTCCCCCCCAGAACCACCTCGGCTACGGCATTGGCGCTTCCGGTGGATCATCCGAACTGAAGCATAGCTCTCTCCATGGGTAGGATGTGATGTATTCTCGCATCCCGTCCCAATCCGCTGACACGTAGTGCGAAATTGGACGCATTCCTCCAGTACGAGACTGAGGAGGCAAAAATGGCACCGTGGACCCCACTAAACAGTGGTCGTAAAAGCCAAGAGGAGTGCTCACTGTGACTTTGTATCCAGCAGGGTTCGTTGTCAGCAGAAGATCCAGCAGAGAGGGTGCATGACCGTCCATGTCTGGCACTTTGGTAGGTTGGTCTACCAGTTTAAAAAGTTATTCGTCTTTAAACGGTCATTTAAAGGTCAAAAAAGTCAAAAAAGGTCATTCGTCAGGGCGAAGTCGTAGGCGGCTCTCCCCTCGAAGTCAGTTCTCCCGGAGTCCAGCCACTCCTCGTGATGGGCATTAAAATCCCCAAGCAGAACCATATCCGCGGATATATATATATACATAGGGAAACTACATGCACTTCATCTGCCGCTCTACTCAAGTGCTCGAATAATCGAGCTGTCCCCGCGTCGCCTGAGTGCGACCTGTAGATACTTACAGGCGGACACACGCGACTCCGTCCCCAAGTGAACCGATTTTGATGTTTTTTTTATTTGAAAGCTGGTGCTTCCCGTGTGGTCCCATTTCAATTTCGTCAAGATCGGATTGGAAAGCGAGGCGGAATCGCGAGGCCAAAGGCCGAGCGATTCCGCCGAGTAAATTAACAGCAAAAAATTACTAAAAAAACTGAAATAAAAAATAAAAAAATATATAAAAACCGCCTTCAAAAATGTATGAAATAAAAAAAATTGAACCCTAGAGTTGAAGGCGGTACTAAAGCAAGCAAAAATAACCGACCGCCTTCAACTCTAGGGTTCCATTTTTTTTATTTCATACATTTTTGAAGGCGGTTTTTAATTTTTTAAATAGTTTTTTTACAAAAATGTATACACTTTATTTACATACAGACTGTACGTGCATGAAATATGTTTAATAAGTTGTTTCGACATACTGTCATACAAATTAAATTACAGAACGAATGTTAAATTTTAAAAGTTCCTAATACTATATAGGCCCTACATTTTCGTTCCATAGGCGGCAGGACGGCGGCGGAGCGGCGTTGTAGTGGGACGACAGAGGTGGCGGGCGGAATAGCGAGCCGCGAGCATCGACGACGCTCGCGTATCGTCTCGTCGGTCGCGGTGCGGGACGATGAGCGGCTGGCGCGCGGGCGGGCGGACTTATTCTTCCCCACTCCCCGCAGCTCTCCCGCACCCCGCGTTCAGTGTAGTGCGAGCGCGCGCTTTTTAAACGTTGTTTTATTATGTTGCGATACTCGAAACTACTCCAAAGTTCATGTTTAAGGGAGACATTTTATTGGATAATATACAATTATATTATATTTTGATGTTCTGTGTCTAATAAGTTAATAAAAACAGACGAAGCAATTTTTCACAGTGCTTGGTTTATTGCCAAAAATATGGAAAGGTGTGATCGATAAGGAAAATTTCCTAGATAATTGTGAAAAGCGATATATTTAAAGAAATTAGGAGATATAAAAAAATTTAAAATTGACAGAGTAATTTTTATAGGTATTTTAAAATTTCTGCCTGTTCGAAATCGAAATTTTCCTAGATAATGTTATATATATACTCTTATTAATATATAATATCATATTCCGAAGGAATTTTGGACGGAGCAATTTTTCACAGCGAATTATTGCCGAAAATTTGTAAAGGTGTGATCGATAAGGAAAATTTCCTAGATAATTGTCAAAAGCGATATATTTAAATAAATTAAGACATATAATAAAATAAAAATTGACAGAGCAATTTTTCTGAAGAAGTTGTGATACAAAATAGGTATTTTCAAATTTCTGCCTATTCGAAATCGAAATTTTCATAGATAATGTTATATATATAATCTTATTAATATATAATATCATATACCGAAGGAATTTCGGACGGAGCAATTTTTCACCAGCAGTTATAAGCGATTTTCATGTTTAGGTATAAATACCTAACTTCCAAATATAAAAAATCCTAGATAATTTGTCAAACGTGTATTTTAAACCCTACTTTATCACACTGCAAAGTTTCAGCGACAGAGGAATTACGTCGAGTGGAAATGCTTTATTGATTGGACTATTAAGATGAGGACCTCTGTCATTGTTTACACGCAAAGAGATTAAAAGTTTAATGTCTTTGTTTACACGTGACATTTTGTTATCTCCCAGAAGTGTATAAACATTACAAATTTCAAGAAGATAACTCCAACCGTTTGGGGGCTACGGACGGACGGACAGATATACAACTGACTGATTTCATAAGGGTTCAACTTCCAGCGTCGTTGGATACGGAACCCTAATAACGGAATATAAATAAAGCATCTCCTTGCGTTCACTAAGAGCTGCCAAAGTCTTCATAACCTTGCGTTTATCAAGCGTCGGACATCACGGATGTTGTAGGTGATGTACCCAACCGTGTCAGTTTCCATAAAAAACAAATTCAATCCATAAAAATAAAAAAACCCTAAGCATAAAAAAAACAAAATTATGTCAGCTATCACCTCAGCATGTAATTTTTTCCGTCAGAAAAAAAGTCATTGGTGCCTGTCGGCGGGACTCGGAGCTCAGACCTGATCACTAGTCCAAACCAGGACGCGCCGACCATCTGCCGCTTAAATGGTTTAACCGAATGCTTCATTCCAGGTCTGATCGCCTTCATCTTCACCGTGATCAGCATGTTGAACGGAGTCATCACGTTATTCTCATCGAAAGTGAGGTTAATGGTGAAGAACGGTCCCATGAAGATATTCCACCTCAGCACAGCCTTGATCGCCTTGACTGTAGGACTTGTGACTATAACCCTTGGATTTAATATGGATTATTTCAGGTCCAGTGGAGACAGCCTGTCGATTGCAATGATGGTGATGACTCTGATGACACTGGTATATCTTTTGGTCCACCCTGTAATGAACCTGGTGCAGACTATAAGAAAAATGCTGTGACTAGGGCAGGAGTCTGTTGCTATTAGGGGCTCCACTCGAGAAGGGAGCATCGCATGATTACATTTTGTTATTCCATCATTTTATTATGCTGTCCTTTCATTTTCTCATTGTTGGGCATGGGCCTCCCTAGTTATAGATTATTACGAGATGAGGGGTATTTAGTGATAAACAATGATACACTGCCACAGAAACTATCTTTGGGACGGTGTACGTACACTAGGACACTTTCGCGTTCCTGTTCGATTGTTCATCATGTTTTACATCACCAGAGCAGGAGGGGTATAAAATGTACGTTTCAGTCAAAATGAGTTCATTCATCATCAAATTGTGCAGTTCGAATCCAATTTTTTCGCTCTACATTCGGTACCTACCATTCAATTTTTTTTATAACGCGCTTAAATAATAAGTTACCTAGCTAATTTTTAATCGTGATAAATGCATCTTTTTTTCTCTCATTATAGTAACATATAAAACCTATTACTGGATGTATTATCTACAATACTTTCATTATTAAAACATCTAAACTCCTTTTACCTTCCAGGTTTCAACATGTTTGTTTCAGATATATCATAAAACACATTTCCTACCCATGTTAACTTGTTTTCCTTGCCTTGCTTTTAATAGTATGGTGGTAGTATAAGTATGGTATAGATACTAAATAAACAAGTTTATCTGCTTTAGCTCCATATTTTAGCTGAAAATTGTGTATGAGCTTTTCAAAGAACTTGTAATAGGTGAAACCAATTTAGTTGTCATCATTGTGAAGATAACTCGTTTAATTGACACGTACTCGTATGAAACTAGCAAGTAAATAAAAATAAAACAAAACACGTTTTTGGGGTCTATCTCGATTTGTCGACACTATTATTTGAACTGAAACGACTAGAAACGATAAGTGACTTAAAAAAGAGTAAGTGACTAACTAGACGGAACTTAGAAATAATTTGTATTATGGTGAATAATTTCTTGAAGATGAAAACGTATTTTTTAATGAAAACGCTGTACCACCATTGACTTATATTATAACGGCGTTAGTAATATAAGTAAATGTGTACTACGTATTTTTTTTAATACCTATAAGAACCTTTATATGCATTTATACCTAAGTTTGACTATACGACGGTATAGTGTTTTATTAGGTAGGCGTGATAGATGGCTCACGAAATTCATTAATTTGTGCTTTATTAATTAATAAGATGTGTTTAGTTAATATTAAAGCCTAGGTAAGTATTTTGAGATTCATCATTAAATGCCTTTATTTATTATCATTTAGTTTTTTTATGCGACGCAAACTTGCTCCATCTAATAACGTAAACGGACTAATCATTGAACGAAACGCACGAACCAGTGAGGATCCGAAAGTGTTGTGTTTCTATGGAAAGACAAGAGAGACAGACGAGTCTACAGCTGTGCGATCGCTACAGCGCATTCCAAATCCTTTGTTTAGTCCTGAACTTGTTTACTTACAAACATTTGTAATTTATTTCACTGTGAAGCTGGAAGGTTGTTCCATAAGTTACATTAGTAACATTTCAGTCCTTAGATGCTTACCTATAGTTTATAAATTTTAGCAAAAAAAGTAGGGACATTGACACCTATTATGATGAATCATGCTCAAGAGATGACGAATGTCTTCACTCTTCACTTCACAGAAATATTGGAATGTTGCCGCCATTCATTGTCGCCAACTTGGTCGCCAACAACAGTTCTCTTCCGCCGGAAATACAGTTCGATGCATTTGTAAAGCCCCCTCTTCACAATCGCCCGTGCAAGGAAATAATTATGACATTTTGACATTGACAACAGATTATCAAGCAAGTTTCACTCTCGTTCATTTGGTTAGACACTGGCTGTTTTCGCTCAAGAAAATTTGAGGTGGTGAGGATTAATGCATGCACGAATGCATGGAAGGGATAAAATTAGGACGGTAAGTGGTATTTTATTCTTTCTACATAGGCGTCGTCAACAGCTGGCCTACCTACACACGCGCTGTCCTGTCGCGCGCCAATCTAATGACAGGTTTACCCCCTTCATAAATTCATTTCCACCACCTTAAGCGCATAGGTCGTTCGCACACAACCAAGGGGATCTTTCGGAGGAGTCCTTCGTCGCAGGAGGATTTGCCGGCTCAGACGAGAAATGCACTATGGGAGTTTTCACAAAAACGACATGCGCCGCCTCAACATTAGGTTAGGGTTAAATTATAGAAGATGCGTCGCTTAGCGACGCATCTTCTGTAATTTAACCCTGGTTATTTTTTTTTAAACCAAAACTCCCATAGTGCATTTCCCTTTCTGAGCCGTCAAATCCTCCTGCGATGAAGGGCTCGTGTCTTTCGGCTCCATTGATTTCTGGATAGGCAAAGGTGGTTTGGTTAACTATACAGTCTCGTCTGTTGTAATTTTTCTCATAATTGCAAGAAGAGCAAAAACAATCTTTAATTGTGACGGCGCAAACACAGGAGCTCGACTGTCCTCTTTTCTTCCAGATGTTTTATGAAATAAGTATTGCCCCATCTGTGCGACTTGGTGTAACCAGACTATGATTTTAAAAAGTTGGGTCTCCATAATAGCACAAAGTTATGTTGACCAAACTCTACTGGCAACACATGTATACCAGTAGAAAATATATAAAGAAAAGAAAATTTAAGAAATGGCAGAAGGACCTGGCATCCAAACCAAAAATTAATTTAAAAAAATGCTAAAACCAAAGAAGTTGTTTGTTCCGGACCGGCACATGAAAGAACTTAGGAAGATCAGCTGTTTTCGCGCGCTTGTTGTCGACGATTGTCCGTCCACCCACATGTACGAAACGAAACGTAACAAAAACGACATGCACCGCCTCAACATTAGGTTAGGGTTAATACAGAGAAGATTCGTCGCGTAGCGACGCATCTTCTTTATATTAACCCTGGTTATTTTTTTTAAACCACCAAAAAATCACTCATACCCACTCATACCACACATACCACACATTCCTTCCACACATTCACAGCCACGGAGGTGACGTTTACAATCAGCTGATCTATAGCGCAAGAGTCAATCCTATTCCTTTGTTCTTTCATGTGCCGGACCCTGTATGTTGTCGCACATCTATGGCTAAAAACATACGAGTCATTCATTTCTGGATCAGGGCGGTAATGATCTGTCATCTGACCAAAGAGTAAAGTAATGTGGCGATCATTTTATTTTCAACATTATTTTATTGAACCGTAATGTATTCGATAGATAGAAAATGCTTTATTGCTCCAATAAAGATTAAACAATATCAAGCACATTAGAAAATTTACATATGGTAAAAGGGGGGACTTATCCATTACAGAGATTTCTTACAGTCAACCTTTGGTTACTTATACCTTATTATTGCACTAAAGCAGCAAAAATAACGATACCTAATGTATTTATGACATTGCTTTACAAAAAAGAAAAAAAACATTAACAATTAGACTAGATTATTATATTAGATTAGATTATTATATTAGACAGACAGTTAATGTAAAATGCTGCGGTCACGTAATATAGTCAAATCTTGTGCCCTGATCCATAAATGAATGGCTCGTTAAGACATTTCCTAACAGATAAATAAATGTGAGAATCAACAGGTTTATTTATCAAGTATTATCCTTATCTTATTTAAAATGAAAGACAGTGACAAAGTGGTCACGCAAGTGACGCGAGTCTGACTCACAACACACAGTTAACATAGATAGAACGCAACTGTAGTCACCGCAGCGCTGCCAACATCGTTTCTCTATAGCCAACACAACGAACGAGCGTAGCGTAATTCTGTCGCAAAAAGTCAAGACACCGTGAGGGAAGCGTTGGAGAAATTTTACAGAGAAAGTAAACCTTGCCACCGGGCGCCGCATTTCGCGCCTGTGCTGTGACCACGCATATCATCAACCACTAAGGTAGGTACGAGCTTCGTTAATTTGAGATAATACCGGTTCATTCTCGTTACGCCGGTAATACAACCGATGAACGCGTGTCGCCTCGGTTCGTTTCACAGTAGGAGCGGTAGGCGGCTTCCGCTGACGGTTTACTGTTATTAGAAACACCTGGCCCAAATGGTTCTCCAAGTCACAATTTTACTCATAACTATCGTTACTTGAGGAAATTGCTGCATTTGGGGTAGTTGGTCGTGCGGACATGCAATGCAACCTATTTTTAGAAATGTTTTTTTTTAGAGCGGTTTGTCAGCCGCTCAATCGCATTGTAGGTCGCCTGTTCCGCTTTTTAGGGTAGCCGCGAGGATTGATTGCAGCATCAATGTAGGAAGGTAGTACTGATGTAGAAATGCATTCTATTAGTGTTGCAGGTAGAATATGCAGAATGCTCGCCTATTTTTAGGGATAATTATTGAAGTCCAAAATTTGGCTTCCCTGTAAGTGTACTTTTGAATTTCCAGAGATCCTGGATTCTACTGATTACATTTTGTCAAATAAAATGTTAGTGACTTTCACTATGAGTTGTGGCTAAGTAAAGTAAGCTAAATGTTTAATTCTGTCGACTCCATCAACTTGTGAAATGAGGAAAGTGTGCCAGCTTTGAATATTTTAAACTAAAAATGCTTTCACTGATTTCACAGTGACAAATTGTAATTTACCTATTATATTAGTGATCTACAGTACAGAAGGCCGACTTATTACTGAATGCGCTTTCTTCCAGTCGACCTTTAATACTTTTTTCTTTTGTTTAGATACAGTGATGGTTTTATCCGTGCTGGTGAAAAGTTATTGTTGAGGCAGGCACGTAACCGTCCCCACAGCCGGATTACAGGGGAGGGATAAACTCATATTACTCCCGTTGCGTACATTACAAGTGGTCTATTACACATTGTACACATTGTCTGGATGTCACTGGGAGATACATTCCACTTATCCGCACCCTCCCTGGATGTGTGCCTGTGTTGAGGTTAATTTTAAATTCCACTTATCCCGCACCCTCCCTGGATGCGTGCCTGTGTTGAGATTAAGTTAGGGAATTGTTATGTTTCAGAGCTTGCAGTATTATAAGATGGCTGTAAACGTGTACTCGACGAATGTGACGTCGGAGAATCTGTCGCGGCACGACATGCTGGCGTGGGTCAACGACTGCCTGCAGTCGAGCTTCGCCAAGATCGAGGAGCTGTGCACCGGAGCCGCGTACTGCCAGTTCATGGACATGCTCTTCCCGGGCAGTGTACCCATGAAGCGCATCAAGTTCAAGACGAACCTCGAGCACGAATACATACAGAATTTTAAAATTTTGCAAGCCGGCTTCAAGAAAATGGGCGTCGATAAGGTGAGAATCATCTACCGTTATTCTGATTCCCTTTTCGAAAAACTGTTAAATTTATTTAATTCCACCATGGCACCGTGTGTACCGTCGGCCGGCAGCTGTTGTCCAAAGGTTAAAAGTTTCCCAGTGAGCCATACTGGGAATATCGCTACGTGATATGGTGCATAATGAGGCAATTCGCCGTCGCACCAAAGTAGTCCACATTGAACACCGGGTGGCTAAGTTTAAGTGACAGTGGGCTGGACATGTCAGCCGATGAGGCGACGAGTGCTGAAGTAAGCGTGTCTATGGTCGTCGCCGTGGACAGGAAAGCGGAGTGTGGGAAGCCCATCCGCCACAATGACATTAAGTATATCGGCAGGAAGTTGTTGTTCCGTCTAGACCGCTGAAGGGAAAATTGGTTAGGCATATGTCCAGCAGTTTATGCTTACATGCTGACTGACTATACACCTCTAGCAGGTTCTGTGACAGTTTTAGATCACAAAATAATTGTCCAGGTTTATCTATGAGTCATGGGTTAATTTGAAACACTTTTTGTCATAACATATTTCACAGAGTAAGTGGGTAGAGTTAAGCGAAAAGGAACCATGTGACATTTTTTCTCAAAATGAGTTAAATACAAGAGGGGCTAAATAAAGTGCTAAACAATGTTTTGCATTAAACAACCATGTTGTTTTTCCACTACAAACCCAGCGAGAGCAAAGGTTCTTTTATGCACAAATGTCTATATGTATGAAAAAGCAAGAAAAAGGTCCAGCAAATAGAACCAAGTACTTGGCTCTGTTTTATTTTTAAATATTTTGTTCCGTTTACAGAAAAATATATGGTCCAAGATTTGAAGAAAAGAACCAAGTAGGTACTTGGTTCCACAATTAAAATAAAATTGTTCCTTATTTTATACATTTGTGAATAATCAAATGGAACCATGTACTTGGGTTTATAATGCTTATCAATATTTCATTCTTCTCTATAGAATTTGATAAAAAAATAGAATGGAACCATCTGCACTTTTCAAAATTACAGTGCCTACATAATACAATATTTTGCTTTTTGAGTTTAAATAGATGAACATTTATAGTCATCAATTAACTATATATAAATTATAACTTCTGCTCAAAAGAATAAAAATGTATTCAACGTGAACTTTGAAGCTAATTTATAGCGAAGTATGCTAATGTCACATGGTTCCTTTTCATAAATCTCTACCCAAGTAAGATTTGATGATGGCTAATTCCTTTGTTATAAAAAAATTACTGCATCTAAATTAATTCAGACAAATTAGACAATGGTATGCTACTCCTATGGTTAAAATTACATATTCTTAGATTTACTTTGTCATCTTTAGTAGTACCTACTTAGTATTCATAATATTTTTTGTTATTCAAATTATTTCTCTTCACTTTCATATGACATGAATGTAGTAGTATCATAAACATTATGTTGAAACAGAAATCAGGGAATGAGATATTTACATTTTAACGGCAAACAGTCTCTAGAATCTAGAATCTGATGTCACAACATTTTGTTACTCGACACCACCTTGAATGCCGCTATCTGTTTACAGTTTGTTAGTATCGATGTGTATGTGTGTTCATGTATGTATTCAATGTAGGTTTCATACGTCAAGAATAAATGCATCCATGGATCATATTGATATTACAAGTAAAAACAATTGGAGAAATGAATAAAAGTTGAGATTCCATTGAACTCTTTTTTTTAATTGTCGACTTTCAATACCCCTTTTGGCGGCAAAGCCTTGTTTCGTTCAAGCTGAATTGAACCAAATGTATATTCTTCAATTTGCCATCAACGTGCCATTGCCAACTGTTGGCGACAATTATAATATTTCCCTTCGAAATACAGATATTGGTTGAATGTTGTAGGTAATACCAGTGGACAAGCTGATTAAGGGGAGGTTTCAAGACAATTTCGAGTTCTTGCAGTGGTTTAAAAAGTTCTTTGACGCGAATTACGACGGTCGCGAGTACGACGCGTTCGACGCGCGCGGCGGCTTCCCGATCGGCGCGGGGGCGTGCGAGCTAGCAGGCGGGGTGCCGCTGTGTGCGCCTGCGCCTCCCACGCCCGCCCTACGCCCCGCCCGGCCCCGCCCCACCCACCACTCGGCCAGTACGCATCCTCTCTGTCGCACGCGTCACCCGCCACCGGCCACACTCGCAACCCTCTAGCTAGTCTATATTTGTTTTTTTTCTTTATTTTTGTCAGGGCCTCTAGCCAACTTTTGTCTATACCAGCCCCATCGTGTCTATTAAATAAAAGAAAGATTGTGATGAAATGAGAACCTTCTCCTTTTTTTGAAGTCTGTTAAAAATAGGTTTTGCCGTTCACACATTGCGCAAGGCCAGAGAACGAGTAAAGAACTTTACAATAACTTAGTTTGTTTAGGGACAGGTTGGTTTATTTTATGAAACTACCCTGTATTTCATATTATAATAAAATGCAACATTGGTATATCTCCACGTTCATTAAAAACTCGAGAACAGCTTTACCAATGTAACCTAAGGTCTTTCCCGGTGGAATGATACATATCTCTGGATGGTTACAGGGTGTTATCTTTAATAGGAGCATAAAAAAAAAAAAAAAAACAAAAAAAAATTTACAGATTTAATCTTGGCTGGACATTCAAATAAGGTGAGCCTGGTGTAGCTCACATGTTTACATTAGGTTGTCGGATTGAGAAAATTTATCGGTTTATGCATTGGTCGCCCGATTAGGAAAATCGCTCCGCATATGGCGCCGCTTCGATTGAATGGGCTTACTTAAACGTTTCCCAAGGCAGTGTGCATTGAAGCTGCAAGACAAACTGTTTTAAATAAATATAAATTAACACAGAATGTATTGCAAGAACTGGATAAGTAGTCAATTGAATGTAATGTTTACATGAGAATGTTCCTTCACAATTGGTACTCACATATTTATGTATGAATATTGTGAGCAATTATGTGTGTTGGAGCAAAATACCACCAAAATTGAGGCAGTAATTATATGATACTTTCAAAATGCTCAATGTTTCGATTACCACACATGAAGAGAACCCTACAATACATAATTTTTTAATACGTATTTTAACGACACTTAAATACTACCGAAGGGCATGAAAACCAACAAATGAACGTTAGAGGGTTGTGAGCGGGCGGTGACTGCACCCGGAGCACACTTCCATCGTTAGATCATCTTCGAGTAGATTTTCTTCATTTTTTGTGTTTCTTTTTCTTTGTAGATAGTACCGATTGACAGGCTGGTGAAGGGTCGCTTTCAAGATAACTTTGAGTTCTTGCAATGGTTCAAGAAGTTCTTTGACGCGAACTACGGTGGCATGGACTACGACGCGGTCGCGCAACGCGAGGGGCTCCCCATGGGCCACGGGGGTAGCTCCGCCCCGCGGGGAGGGGCGCCTCTCAAGAAGGCCCCGCCGCTCGTCGCCAAAGTTCCGGCCAGACCCCAAACCAGTACTGTCTTATTTTTCTATCTAATTTTATTTTAATAAATTTTGGAATTGAGCGTTTTGACAAGTTAAGTAATTAAATATTATTTTCACCGATGTGTATGTAAAACACCCCAATGTACCCCACAAAGGTGTACTGAAAAAAAGCCTTCAGCATTCGAGGTTGAAGAAGTGAACTATTTTGTACAATGTTTTCATAATTGCAAAGGAACAATGGACAAATACATTATATTCAAACTTTTGACTGTTAATCAATAGAGTAACTAAAAGGTAAAGGATATCCTGCTGGTTTCAATTAATATAATCCACAATTTTTTTTTATCAGTAAGTCACTGCACATTGAGTCACAACACTTAGTCACAGCATCTGTATTTGTATAATTGACTTCACAACTAAGTGTAGTGAGTGATATAGTTAATGATTCACACGCTCATGTCTATTTTTCTTTTTTCTTTTTTATAGTTAAAATTGCATGCAATCATCATTGGTACCTTTCTTACTTTACTGTTGTTATATTTTACTTCATTTAGAAATCAACATCATCTTTACACTTGTATGATAAATAGCTGTAAATATCGAAACACTTTTTCAAGTGTATTTTATTATTCCAATCAATTATCCTGCAACTTGATAAAAACTTTACTAATAAAGTTGTATAAGTTTGATTCTTGCAACTCCACTGATGGAAAAATAGTTTTTTTTTATGTAAATACATGGTAAATACATTTAAATAATAGACTTTTTTCTCTCGAGTGTCTATTCAAACGGGTGAAACATAAATGTTGTTAAAGGTACTATAATATTGCATGCTGTAATTTTGCGTAAGTTAAACATAAAATCAATTTTGTCCTCGTTAGATTTTTCAGAATTGATTTTTCATTGAATGTATCATGTACATGAATGAAGTCATATCTATAGTAATAATTACTTATCTGTGCTAATTCTATTGCGAACATATCTCTTCAGTCAATCAAGCCTACTCATCAAAGTGTGTATTGTTTTTGCAGTAAGCAAGGCGCAACCAATCTTGCGTTCCCCGCCCGCCAACATCGCCAAGTTAAACCAGAGCGCCAAGGGCGACTCGAAACTGGTGGACGAACTCAACCATCAAGTGAGTATAGCACTGCCGCATACAATAGAGAAGGCTTCGCCAAACATAACCGGGTTCATTTCTCTCCCATTGTTGGTGGTGAGTGGTCCATGTGGGAAGCCGAAATGTGGTCCACGAGCTACAAAATAGTTATAAATATACACGGTGTTGCAACCCCAACCGTAAAACCCGAAAGGGGGTGATTCTGTACGTGAAATAGAACAACTTTTGTTCTACGACTTATTAATTTGAAGAAAAAAATTTTTTTCTCTCCTTACATTTTGAGAATGGGTATTTCAAATTTTTATGGAAAAAAATTTTTTTTTGTTTCAAAAAATTTTTTTCGCCACTGAAGTTGTTTAGTTTCACATATAGAATAACCCCCTTATGTCAGTTAAAAATATTACGGGGGCAACTGCAACACCGTGTATATTTTTTTGTATGCACAGCCAGCACGTGTGGCGATGCTCAAAAGTTGGAAGGAAGATCAGACACAGCCAATAACACCACTCCTCCCAAAACCATGTCATGCCAGCTATAAGGCTAATGATGTAAAATTTTAGGTCTCTCCCCTTCTTGTCTACTAGGTAGAAGGGTTTAACCTGCCCAGATTGGTACCATCGCATTGCATTAAAGGTTGTTCGTAGCGGCTATATAAAAATTTCGTGTTTATCGTCAAGTTCAGTGTAGCCGGCACGACCGAAGGGAAGCACTGACATGGCACCGAGTTCACCTAGGGTGACATTATGGGTTTCGTAGGTGACTTAGCCAAGTCAGTTTGCATTAAAAAAAGGTGGACTCTAAGATTGTCTTCTAATTTATTCACAGAGCACATAAAACTTTGAGACCAAATAAAACATAATGACAGGATAATGTGATGGTTTTCCTACCATTACATACAAGGAAATATTTTTAGGTTTCTGTACAATATATGTTATTATGGCGGACAAATAATACAAAGTATATAAAGTAAAAAATTAAGGGGGGCTCCCCATACAAGAAACATGTTTTTTTTTTTCAACTTTTTTTTTGTGGTGTGGAAACCTTGGTGCGCGAATCCGACTCGCACTGGGGCATTTTTTTTTTTCAAATAATTATCTGGTTAAGTAAAACAAACATAAAAATAAATTCCTAGAGTGACTGACTGACAGAGTGTTTGTCTAAGTCACTGATGAAAAGTGAAACTCGCAGGTAACAGAAGCGTGCGAGCGTGGAAGTGAAGCAAGAGAGAGAACAAGAGAGAAAAGAACTGCATGCATAATAAACTGGTGTGAATCTATGAATCCCAGCAGTGAACCTATACTTTTGATGCATAATAAGTAAAATGCTCAGTTGAAACAATATTATGCACATGTTCAATGTCCAGAAGTAGGCATTTCTTTGGCGTACATTTCTTTTTTCATACTTTCCAAACCAATAAATTTACTGGAATAAATTCTTATTAGAGATTAATCTGCAATTATTCTTTAGGAATGTATTATTTATTTTCTCATTGATGCATTTGTGTATGTGTGTAATAAACATTTCATTTATTCTGTTATTAACCTCTTGTCCTTGCCCTTATGCTTAACTCCCTTGGCCCGTGCCATTTTCGCCATGTAAATTCGTGAAAATTTGATGCAAGCTCTCGTACATAAACTGAAATATTTAATAAACTCTATTCGCACTAATAACCCACCAAACGATGTAAAATAAGGGAGGACTTACTTATTTAGAAGCACAGACAGATTTATTTAACTCCAGGAAAAACAAAACATGCTCACATATTTTCCTGAATTTCCTAACCTAGAATTGCCAAATTGCCACATACAAAATAAATCGTAATATATAGAAGCCTAAAACCCGCTCGGCTCTTGTGGGACATAAAGGGTCAACTGTGAATGAATTTGTTTCAGTTGCACGAGCTGAAGGCGACGGTAGACGGACTTGAGAAGGAGCGAGACTTCTACTTCGGCAAGCTGCGGGACATCGAGGTCATCTGCCAAGAGATGGAGGACCAGCAGGCTTCCGGCGTCATCTCCAAAATCTTAGATATCCTATACGCTACCGAGGTCAGTCACATCTCTAATGTTACAATGCTCTGATGTCTGTTTTTATGGTTTCGTACCTTAAAGGAAAAACGAAACCATATAAGATCACTCCGTGGTCCGTCCGTCACAGAGGTTTTTTTTTACTTTTAAATTTCTCATCACTCTATACACCTGAAATGTTTGGTGTATAAAATATTATAGATAATTTTATAGAATAGGCAACATTTTATTAATTCAAACTTCTTACGAGCGAAGCAAACTAAATTACCTTGCACGTGTGTAGCTCCCCTGACGAGGGCTTGACGCGAGCTGAAACGTCTAGCGCGCTGTAAACCGACCGTAATTTTATCTAAGAGTCTGACTACTGTTTTTCCCACTAACAAACTTTGGCAATTGGATACACTTTGTATCTTTCGATTTTTAATATGACTTATTTTATTACATTTGTTTGTAATAAACTTAAACTACCTAAATGGTTTTGAATTGACTTGATATATAAAGTATCAAAATTGACCATGACACGTTAGTGCAATCGTCAATTTCAAGTCGCAAGTCACAATGTTTTGTTAAAAACGTTGTGACTTTTGTTTGTTTGTCAGTTCTTCTTCGCATTGAATTTAGAACTGGCGTTTTGACATGTCCAAGCGTAGGTTACCTGGGTCTTTCTTCTTTTTTAGGTACAATAGCCTGTCCTTCGTCTTATTATGGCATCTCATTAGAGTATTGATTTTCGGTTTTATAATGTTCGAATAATCATCCATATTTTTCTATCTATTAATATTATGTAATCTTTCAGTTTCTCTAACCAGCATTTTTTTCAAACGTTTGTTTTTCGTAGAATGCCGTGACAGAGTGGTAAGCCAAAATGTGGTCTGCGCTGAAAAAGACCACTCTGTCACATTATTTAAAAAAAAACACTGAACGCAGGAATATGCGACATACCTACTAGAAAAATGCAAGCATGCAAAATGCAAAATGCAAAATTTAAAAAAATACGTCAGCGGCCCGGTAGCGGAATTGGTAACGCGCTGGCAGCTCAAGCCGGAGTTCCAGGTTCGATTCCTGGTCGGGACGTATTTTTTCTCTTCATTTTCGACTTTGCATTTTCTCTAATGAAGAAATAAAAAAAAAACAGCATTGGCGGTAAAGGAAGCTCTAATTAGTTCTAATAAAAAAACAAATGCAATTTTTTTTTAATTGTACACTAAAACCACAATAATTATCGATAATTCAAAAACCCAAAAAACGGAAAAACTTCGATTCATTGTACCTAAAAAAGAAGAACGACCCACCTACCTATGGATGAAATTATACAATAAACAATAAAAAGAGCAAGTGTGGCCACTCGCTAGTCTTGTGCTCAATTAAAACCTTCTCCTACTTGCAATGGGCCCGGTTGTATTCAGTGAAGCTATGTAGTGCTGTGTTCCTCACCTGCCCTGTTAGATAATAGCTGTCTAGGTATGTGTGTCTGGGTGACCCTTTCCCACCATTCCCACTCACATTTATTACATACATTTGCAATGACAAAATTTTATTACACACAACACAAAAGTTGTGTGTAAAAAAATTACTAACATAATAGGATGTGTATGTAAGTTTAAAGTATTGAATAGTGTTGTTGCGTTGCAGGATGGCTTCGCACCTCCCGAGGAGATCGACGGTGACAATCCCCCGCCCCCGGAGGAAGAGGAATACTAAGCACCGGTCACCGGCGAGCGCTTGTATATTGTACACATCGGACGAATCTTCAGCTTTATACAACACCTGTATGGAAATTTAATACTTTGTAAGGCCAATAAGTCGTAAAAATATGTACGTAGGTTTAATTCTAGCATACGAACGACTGTAGCGCGTGCGAGTGTGTGTTTTGAACGTTTGGTAAGACCTGCGGATTACATTTTGCATTCACTTGGGAAAATAATGACGGATGAGTGAAATATCTCTGAACATGAAAACAGATTCTTCCTTCTGCATCATTTAATCATTCTTCAGATGTGGATGTTATATAAGCTGCGTTCTAGCGACCTAAAAATTCGTAAAAGTTGCATTTTGAGTGCTGCAACGATGCTTGCTGACAGCTGCCAAAGCGTTTCAGTAGCACTACCGTTTAGCATTGGCAGCACTATACTACCTTCACTTTCGGTGCTTTGAGGACACATACTCTGTGTGTTTGGCATTGAACTGACAAATATAGTATGAACGTCGCTGGAACTATCGGTGACCGCAATAACATGCGTTCTAGCGTCGCACTAGGTTACGATCGCAGCGTCTCTTCTAGTCGGTGGAATGCAGCTTGTTTGACATTTTCACCAGCTATATGGATATTCTTCTCAACAAAAACACAATACACAACGCACTCTCGGCAAAGTGGTTAAATCTCAAACCCAGATTCATCTTCTTTTCATTTACCGTACAGATGCAACACACACACTCGCACACGCTATAGTCACATGACATCGGCCCACAAGTGTAGAGCTAACTTGTATACAGCTTTATAAATGGTAACGCGATCTGTCGACTGCCCACCTCGGGACAGAGTGTTACTCGGTGCGTAAGTTAGGGAGCATTTATGGGTCATGTGTATAAAATGTGCATTTAGTAGATTGTTATTGTTGGGATGAGATATATTGGAAGTTTACATGTTCTGTTGGAGTCTGTTGAACGCCGTCGGCACGTTTGTGAGATTATTCGCTAGTTCTCTGGACGTAGGACCACTTCATTTTATGCTACATGACGACAGCGAGTTTTGAAATGTTTTAGTGAATTATTATGTTCGTTGTAACAAAATGTTTGTGCGTGTAATAATTCCTGCAATAGATAGTACGTTTATCTAAGGCGAGTAGTGCTCAAGAGTGCTGGAGTGACGGAATGTGCGGCTGCTGGTCTGGTGGTGGAGTTTGGTTGAAATGATCTGATTGGTGTTCTTGGGGCGGACGAGCTCGCTATCTAATGTTATTGTAGAGTTCAATTTGCCCTATTTTTATGACAGGTTTGAATTATCTTCCGTCTCTGTATTGGTGCCTCCTGACATTATCATGTTTCATATTATTCTTCACTTTATGTAATCATTTTATTAAGCTAATATTTTGGGGTTTGTGCTTACTGTACCGACTCATTGCAATGCAGACTTTTGAAGTTTCTTTTTAATTGGATTATGTCCATATAAGTTGGGCGCTCAGCCTTTAGCGATGGTTAGAGAATGTGAAAAATGCCTTACTGTGCAGGAATTATATCAAATCTTATACGTCGATTCAAATGATGTTATAAGATGATTCCATTTATTCTTCTTTACAATATTCCTGCTACAAAAAATTCAGTACTCGAATTAAAATTTTCTGATTAAGCAGTGTGATTGCTAATTTTCTTTAAGTTAATGAAATTCTAATTTTGTAATTGGTTGAATTATTCAATAAAATCAATTAACTATTTATGCCTACACATTTTCATAAAGGATACTATTGCCTAAATCTTGGGTGTCTGCATCGTATTGTGAATGTCTTGCGGAAATAAATAATAATTTATGTATATATGTGTTTCATTCTCTAATATACTAACGCCCAGTGGCGGCTGGTGACTTCAGTGACCGGTAGTGCGCTAAGTACCTACCTACTTAAATACCAAATTTCCCAACACATTCCCGTAATGTTATTTTAAGATCGGGACTTCCGAATTTTTTAAACGCCTGCGTTTTATTATGTACTTACCTTGTATGAATATTCCCAAGACCCTCAATGAGTTGCAAAAAAAAAAATCCAAAGAAGTTTTTTAACTTATTTTTAATACCTTTATGAATACACCCATAGACCACAACACTACTGCAGCTTTCAAAAAGAAAACAGTAGTAATGTCCCAAAAATGCTTCAAAAAATATATAAAAATAAAAGCATTTGAAAAGTAGGAATTGAACCAGGGATCACCTGATTGTAAAGCCTTACCTTTAACCAACGCTTAACCCTCTGTATCGCAAGAGAATGTATTTTGTTTATTCCTAGCACAAGTATTGTGCAATGGTTTATGTGTAGTGGGAAAAATAAAAAAAAAATCGCTGAGTAATATTTAGGTATTTATTTGCAAAAATACATATGATGCACTCGTGCATCATTGCGGAATCTCATTGAAAATATGTGGTAGCGGAGTTCTGTAGATGATAATTTTATTTACATATTTACAGGCCTGGACATCCCCTAAATAATACGGAAATTGACCAGTTTCTGCAAGACTGGAACGTAAGTGAAGACGAGTACGATTCTAATGATTCGGTAGAAGATGCGGACTATGTTCTAGACTTTGGAGAAGAAATTGAAATCGTTCATGGGTCAGACGCTGAAAATGTGCAGGAAGAACAAGATATTAGAGAAAATCACGATCAGGCACTCCAGCAGCATCGTCTACCGACACCTGGACCATCTACTTCATCAGCAACTTTCTCGCAGTCACCTAGAAGCAACGATGTTTCACAAGCAGAAGGACGTTCCGTCCCAACAACTGCGGCCCAGCCAAACGTGAGACATAGAAACTTGATATGGAAAAAAGATAATCTAGTGCTTAGGTACGTCTGAACAAATCCAGTTCTTGGACGATACGTCTCTTGAAATCTTGAAATCTCCCCCTGAAATCTGAGAACTAAAGACGCCATGGTTTCACATACGGGGGCAAAAGCTAGTTTTTCCGACCAGTAGCTACGTACTTTAGGCATGGGGACTACAGAAATGTACACAATGCCGATAAATTGTTGTATGTCAATCGATGTGACGGAGAATGCTGTGTTAGGATTTTTTTGCGTGCTGTACAAATTAGTCTCGTTCTTGATCAGTTCCAGCAGTGAGGCCGGAAATAGATAGGAGATAAACTGCTATGGTGTTTCTAGTTCTAAGATTTAAGGGGGCAGGGAAGTATCGCCCAAGAACTGGATTTGTTCAGACGTAAGCACTAGATTATCTTTTTTCCATATCAAGTTTCTACGTCTCAGGTTTGGCTGGGCCGAAGTTGTTGGGACGGAACGTCCTTCTGCTTGTGAAACATCGTTGCTTCTAGGTGACTGCGAGAAAGTTGCTGATTAAGTAGATGGTCCATGTGTCGGTAGACGATGCTGCTCGAGTGCCTGATCGTGATTTTCTCTATTATCTTGTTCTTCCTGCACATCTTCAGCGTCTGACCCATGAATGATTTCAATTTCTTCTCCAAAGTCTGGAACATAGTCCGCATCTTCTACCCAATCATCTGAATCGGTCTCCTCTTCACTTACATTCCAGTCATGCAGAAGCTCGTCAATTTCCGTATCATTTAGGTGATGTCCAGGCCTGTAAATACGTAAATAAAATTACCATCTATAGAACTCCGCTACCACGTATTTTCAATGAGATTCCGCAATGATGCACGAGCGCATCATAAATGTTGAAGAAGATTTTGAGTGTAATTTTTTATTTTTCGTAACACACCCACATGGAATCATTGGAATAGTCACTTACCTTTGCCTCGACATTGTGGAACACGCACAGACTGATTTCAACATATATATTTTTCAGAAGATCTGACCTCAAAGACACACTCCAAAGGGGTCACTATGAAAAAATTAATTTTACAACAAAAATATGCCCTCTAGTGGCCACCAAATGAACTTAAATGAATATCAAACTTGTTAGACAGCTGTCTAAACCTAAACAGCTTACACAGCTTCACATATTAATAAAGAGATGGCGCGCAAAATATATGATGCACTGATGCATCACGACGACACAGAGGGTTAAGCAAATATCGGCATCACTTAATTCACAGTATCACGTGACAGAAAGCACAAAACCTAACCCTATCCCATTTTAAATATTCGCGCGCTAACGGGTATGTGACATCATCACATCACATGACAGCGCGAGCGCGCTGACTCGCTTCGAGGTAGACGGCAAAGAGTTTGTAAGACGGACTCGTGCAAAACGAATCACTCGCGACGCGACGTGTCACACGCGCGGGCATTCACGATATAGCGTCCTTGTTTGGCGCTCGTGCGCCGCACGCAGAACTCCTTTAGGTCCATACTGTTTCTATGAAGTATCTTCTGTCTCACGCGCCAGCGGTGTTTTGCCGATCCCCATACATTCAGTATGGGAGACCCGCGTGCGATTTATATTCCGCACGGCGCGCGCGTTTACTCGCAAAAACGTGCCTTGGCATCTATAAAATAAGGTCGAATTCACATTCGTATTTATTTGGAGTACGATCTTTATGGTTTTAATGTAGTATGTTGTAATGTAAGGTATTATTTATTTTGAGTGAAGTGAAGACTTTTCGTGGTATGGTAGTGCGGCGCACGAGCGCACTTTAGGACCAGCCGCCAGTGCTAACGCCCCAAGTACTCCGACAAACCATACATACAATATTCTTGCAATAAGACAATATAATTCAGGCAACATTTTATTGGTCATAATTTTCTGCACTACAATAATTTTCTTAAATGTAAAATGACACATTCACATGACAAAATTTATAAACTATAAACAAAATTCACAAATTCACACAAAATTCGTTATCAAAATTAACTTGATTAAATCTAAAAACAAAGTGGCGTTGAGTGAGATACAAGTATGAAACCCTGCGCACCTGCACTAGAGTGGCCCCCCCGTTCAACTTACCCTTCAATTCTTGTCATATTTTACACAAACAAGGCTATCACAACTTTACATCCGTTAAATTAAAGAAGTGCCGATCGGCCCAAAAAATATATCGCAAATTTCGATTTTAAACTAGGCTTAAAAACGGCGGCCCTTGTGAGACTCACAAGGGGCCATATGCTGCGCCTACGCCCTTTCTATTTTACAACTGTATGTTGCTATGTGTTAATGTATCATAAAGATAATGTAATGCATGTATGATTGAATAAATGACTATTCTATGAATTTGTCTTATTAGAATGATATAAAAATCTAAAACCAAATATTGGTGTGAATAAAAATATTTAATTCTTATTAGAATGAGTGAGAATGCTGGGCTGACCTTTGCCTTTCCTATAAAACACACTTTAAAATATTCCCAGGTCTTAAGAAAATAATTATTTTAACAGCTGTAAAAAATGTTTATACCTACTATGTAATTTCTGGCAGGACGGTAAACTGGTTTCTTGACTAACGTTATTTAGAATGCATTATTATCTATCTACATGATAATAGGATAATTCGGCAATTTTAGGCAAAAATCTTAGGCATGTTTCATTTTCCCGGAATAAAAAAGTTTCTAAATAAGTGAATCATCACATGCTTGTATACAGTTTTGTGGGGAACTTAACTGCGTCAACTGTTTCAGAAACAAATACATTTTGTTTCTGAAACAGTTTTTATAAACAATGATTACTCAGTAAATAATTGTGGAACAGTTGACTCTAAGAGTACAGAATGTTAAAACTTGTGCTCATAAAATTTTGAGTCGGCTAATGAGCATTCCTTCATAGACTTTCTCAGCGCTAACGATGTTGCAATCAATCATTGATCACATTTTTTAGTTTCTTTCATTTATTTGCACGCAGTATAAACAAATAAAAAAAAGTTTGTTGCACTCAAAATCGTATATAGGTAGTACTTAATACCTATGGCATTTTCCACCAGTCTAACTTTTTAATCAATAACATTTACGGTAAGGACGTCGGACCTTCCCCAGCGTAACACAATGTTTGTATAAACGTACAAATGCCAATCGGAGCGCGATACCGCCCGATACCACCCAATCAGAGCGCGCACCGTCCCCTCCGCTACCCGCGGAGCTCGGCGACGCTGTTTCTCATATAAGCATTGGACAGTCTGATGTCCATACCTATTTAAATGTTCTTGTTTTTAATATATCCATACCGGCGACGCTGTTTCTCATATAAGCATTGGACAGTCTGATGTCCATACCTATTTAAATGTTCTTGTTTTTAATATATCCATACCAAGTTAGGTGCAGCAAAACATGGTCATGATAAACACATATAAAAAAGTAATACTATTAAAACAAATAAATAAAAATTGTACCGCTAGTCGGCCATTATTTTTCAATGTTAAACTTTTTTTTAGTTTAGATAGCTAGCATACATACTTGAAAACCAGCGGAGATCATACTCTGACAAAAACATCTATATCTTGTCAGATAGCCAGGCAGCCCTTAACCGCTCAGGTGTCGGCGCCGGTGCGCGCTAATCATGACGCAAATATTCGCAGCCACGATTCGATACGCAATTGAAAAAAAAAATTATGAAAACATCAAATTTAGCATGGTTGCAATCGTTACAAAATCTACAAATTTCTGTATACCTTACAGTGCACTGATCTTTGTTTTGATTCCAAATTGTTAGTTGAACATTGCAAGAGCATTGCCCTCCACAAATATGTAGGTAGAGTTTACCTAAGTTTCCGCGAATGGATAAAAACCTCCAATAATAACACATTCACTACAGAAATGTTATATCCTTTCGAATTTATCCACAAACACAAACTGCTGACTAAAAACACCAAAAACATTTTTTATTTGAGGGGTCGGCGCGCCAAATTCGCACGCGAAAATGGCTTTCGTCACCAAGTCTGGATATCAACTAAGAGGTCCGTTAGTTTTTTGCTCAAGGCAGGTGCCAAAATGAATCAGATCAAGTAGGGTATATCTTCATCTTTAGAAGTATAGTGAGCCTTATCCCCATATTCAAAGAGCGTGAATTTTAATGCCGAAAGTCGGCCGTGACACTTCGGGCAATCTTCGGAGGCTTTCTCGGCGCAATTTCGTCCCGGCGACACCTTAGCGGTTAAGGCACTGGAATAAAATGAGCTGCACTCTAGACTCAGTTGAGAGTGCATCCAAGCCCTAAACCACCTCAGCGCCAACAAGTAACACTGAGATGGGTGCCTCGACATAGTGGAATTGACGGCAACGAAGAAGCCGATCAAATTGCTAGTGATGGAGATGAAAATCCACCCATCAACCCGGTTCCTAACAAAGACCGTAACGAGAACACTGTAGACTAAACAAACACCTACACTGAATGGGCCATAGCGACTCACCGGTGTGCATGTTCTGTATAAAAGAGGACGAAACACCCATACACATGCTTTAAGAATGTGAGCTGCTCATTTACAGTAGAAGCCGTATTCTTGGGGTTATATTTTTAACCCATGCCAAATGCAGGCACTCGACCCCAAGAATATAGGTAACTAGGTTCATAGCGGAAATCTAACTTGGGAGTGAGCTATAAACTTTTGAGAGATAACAATAATATTCTTAGGTCACTGTGATAATAGGGCACCTAACTCTGACACTTTAAATCATAAATCATATGTCTCATCTCTCAAAGTAAAATAAAAAAATTAAAGGTATGTGATTTAAAACTTTGGAACTTGCTTCCGAAATGTAGTTCTTATTGTGAACAATATAAGGTCCTTCCGATGGCTGGGACGACCGTCCGCTGTAACTGATTGCAGATTTTATTTAAGGTCGTGTACCACTTAAAAACAAAACATACAGTAAAACTAAATCATAAAACTAACCTACCTAAAGATAACCTGCTAGCACGAAAGAAAGCATCATTTCCTGCATCATGGTAAACTTGTAATCATCAGGTACAAGTTAGAAATGTAAAGTACTCTTATTTCCGTACCTCAAAGACGAGAACGAGGCTGCACTGCATGCAGAAATTACACTCGCATTGTCGTCAAGCCTCGTCGTGTTTCTCATACTGTCCATCGTCCGACAAAAGCTAGGGATTACGCCTATTGTCACAGTGGACATGCCTAGGCCGTATTTGTTACGCCCTGGGACGACTCTTCGCCCCGTTGCGTCTCGGGCTTCACTGTCGTCATGTTGCGATGTATGATGTTGAGATGAATTGAAAGTTTTAGCGGCCTTGTTCCTGAGGGATGCGGGAGGGCGCGCCATCTCTGTGCGTGTGGTGATATCGGAGCGAGCTGGGGAAGTTGCGACCCTTCTCCTCCGAGCAGTTTTTGGGGGTAGACTGGTGTGTGTATTTTTTATCTTGTTCAATTGGTCAACGTGCTGTCTGATGCTACATCCATCGTCCACTTCCGACTCGTCTTCTTCCCAGTCAGTTCCTAACAGCTCGCGAATTTTCGGTGGAAGTTTTGACTTATTTTGGTTTCCTCGAACTGTAAGCAATGAAAAAATTAAATCAATATAAATTACCTACTAATCTGAATCTGTAGAAATTATAGAACAAAATGTCAATACATGTGAAGAAACAAGATGAAAAAAATTACATTGAAATACTTAGTTAAACCAGTAGGTAGGGGCTACTAGGTCAAATTTGTGAAACCTGTAGCCAATAAGCTGCCCAAGGAAAGGACAAACCTCAATTTTGGGAGCAGTAAAGGACTGGCCTGATGAGATGATGGACACACATGAGAAGCATTACCAAATGCCTTCAGATATCTGTACCACAATATACAGACCACACATACTCATATTCTCAAAAGCGGCAAAGCATTTAGTACTTCTTGAACATACAGTTCCATGGGAAAGTAAGATATTGAAGGACCATAACTTCAAAGTAAACAACTACTGCAACTTAGTAGACCGGATAGTGTAAAACAGATTCAAGGCTGATCTCTTTGCTGTGGAAATCCGAACAAGAGAAGCAGCAAAGTCGCTCTAGTCTCTTCAAGAATCTGGGCCTGCCAAGATCGACGCTAAGCTCACATATACTGAATACTGCTGGCATGATATGCCTAACTGAGTGTGATTTAACGAGGAGAGGCCATTACCTGAAGACTGGAGCATGCTTCTGGAACTATTATTTCGTGAACGCGTCATCTTCTGAACAGAGTTCTCTAAATTTGCATGTGTTTGCGTCATTTTCTTTACTGGAGCTGCAAATCAAACATTTTACAAGACTATATTTTTTGAGGTATTTTTTTATTACAAATATTGGATTACTGGGTACTTTTAACGGACTTAAAAAAAGGAGGAGGTTCTCGATTGAAAACAAATGTATTTCTGAAATATTAATTTAAAAAAAATGTGAAACATGAGAAAAAACCATTGACGTATAAAATAAGATAGAATGAGTGATAGCATTGGTGATTGAGGCAACTTTGGTGATGAGCATTCGGCATGTTCGTACCATGTTTGTACGCAGACGTCGATCGCCGCATGTTGCGACGTAAGCATGACCTTCCCCCCACACCCCACAAACATGGACTCACTTATTTTAGAGCATTTTGACAGCTTCGTTCTCCTTCTACACCCGTATAAATAGCTCTATGGAAAAAACTATTGTCAAAATTTGCTCCTGATAAGGTGGAAGCTTGATTGATCATTATTATAGAATAGTGTCTCACAATATAAGTATGTAATTACCTTTTGGCACAGCTAATGGTAGTTTGAATGTGGTAGGATCGTCAATGGGCTTAGAGGATGCCTTGGCTTTCTCAGTAACTTTCTGGTCAAGTGTCTCACAACTGCTACGCTCTGCGAGTGTCGTAGCATTCTTGCGTTGAATTTTCGTCGAAGTGGTCACTGAAATAAGTTTAGGTTTATCTATACGCGAAACTTATTGGTAAGTACATAGATATTGCCCTGTGTGACAGGTATTCAAGAAATTATTAGCTACAAATACAATGAAAAAGCATCACTTGCTATTTTCTGTAATGTCGGTAAACAGACAAACTTTAATTCACCTGAAATTAACAATGTGTATCACACTTCCTTTTTCTACCTACATTTAACTGCTCAGGCGTCAGCGGACGAAAGTGTCCCGGAGCCGAATATTGCCCAAAACATCGGCAGGACGAAATCGTCCCGGCGACGCGGCCGACTTTTTGTATTAAAATACACGCTCTAATACATGGGGATAAGGCTCAATTATACTTCCAAGAAGGCGAAGATAACCTTCATTTGATTCACTTTGTCGCCAACCTATCTTTTCAGTTGTAAAAAACCATAAAACCATAAAAAAATTAACTTACATTCCAGGTCTTTTCGAGTAGTTGTGATGCACGCACGTTTGCCTGTTTGTTCGCGCACGCCCCCGACTGCAAATAAAAAGGATTTTTGGTGTATTTAGTGATTAGTGATTGTGTATAAACCGTGTGGGGCCGGTACTTAAACGTGTGGGGCCGGTACTTAAAAAGAATAGCCCCACTGCATCTCTCCCCATGCATGTCGTAAAAGGCGACTAAGGGATAAGGACAAGATGCCATGCTAAAAGGCCACAGGCTCACCACCTCTCACCTTAGCATGATACTTCCACCGAGTCTTGCAGCAGGTGGGTCTTCGTGCCTTACTTGCTGCTTGATTGAATCTTGTTCGAATGCTTTGCGAAACGTGGTGGTCGGTGTTGTGCTGTAATTTACCCGAGTTGTTGCAGCACAACACCGATTACTCTGCTTACCCCGATTGTCGGATTCAGCGTGTGTGATATGTATGTATGTATGTATACATTTGAACCGACACTGCGCCCGTGAGAAAAATAGCGGCGTTTTATGGAGTTGGGTGGTGCCTACGCCTAAGCAGTTAAGGATCTGTAAGTAAGGATATGTAAGACAGGAAATTAATTTATAAAAATGGAACTAATAGGAATATTGAAAAATCACTTAGAGATTACGGCCTGAGGGCAAGTTACTCATTATAAGCCTATGCTTTACTTTAGCGAACAACTTACCCTTAGGCTGAACGATGACATTCGAACGTGCCTCACTCAGAGGCTCATCATCACTGCTATCCTGCAGGAATGGGTCCAACGCTGTCTTCTCCGTGACCTTCCGCTGAGCATTCCGTACTGGAGCTGAGTAACAGACATTAACACAAATGCATAACCAGGTGGCAGGGTAATATCCTGCACCGTTTATACAAAGGAAGTTGATGAGAGTATATAGAAACGGCCGAGTTTCTGTCGAGCTCCGTATAGCCGGCACGACCAAAGAGACGCATTGTCGTGGCATCTAGTACCATGAAGAACAAGGTGTGTGTAGCCATGGAATAAGAAGTAGCTGGAAGAGCCATGGAACGGTTATTGAACTTAAATGGATAAAAATAGTCTACTCAGACATGTTTCTACTGCGGGTGAATGTCTGCACTGAGTGCTGTGATCCCGCGCCTAGTATGAATTAAGAAGCAAGCGAACCGACCATCTTTTCCCCTTTAACCAACTCAAATCCTCCAAAAGCGCTACAACCATGTCGAGAAGCTATTCTTTAAAAATTGCATAACTAAAAAAACACACTACGTACCTTTTGATGGAGTCGGTGTTTTCGATTTCTTTGCACTGTGTTTGTCGTTGAAGGATTGCGACCTATGCAGAGATTCGGGAGTGAAGTCATCAGCGCTGCCTTCCTCCAGGAAAGAATCGAATACTTTAGTCGTTGTTGTCTTTTGACTTTGAAACTTTCGAGGTTCAGCTAAAACACAAAGAGAGTTAAATAATATACCCGTTAGCCTCGGTAATTCGGTGTCAGCGGTTATCACCCAAGTTAAGCAATGTCGGGCGCGGTCGAACTTTAGGATGGGTAACCGTTCGAAAGTTGAGACTGGCCGTAGTTAAGATTCCACGTAAAACTGTAGGTCTCTTACATAATAGTTGGTAGGGTTTAGTATTTAATTAACTACTACCACACTGAAGGTCGGTCGAAACGGCGATAAATAGTTTTTGTTTCCCATTGAGTTTTGTGCAGGCGGCAAGACAAAAAGTAAACACTGACATGGCACCTAGTTCACTAAGGCTCTTGATGTATTTTTCTTTACCTAATCTATTTCTGTTACCTGTCAACAAAACCAATATGGTGAGACACCATTTCAATGTTATCTTTTCATGGATGAATTTTATGTTACCTAACAGATGAATCTATAACAACAGTAAAGAGTAAATAGTATCGTGAATGGAACCAACCTTTTCGGTTACGCTGCAATTCGCTGGTGCTTAGTGACTGGGCTTTACTTCCAAAAGATATTTTATGCTTCGTCACTTTGTACACAGGACTGGCAGACTTCTTTTCCCCGTTTTCTCTGACGCTGTTCACATTTATTCTAGGACTTCGACGCAGTTCATTGCAGTTCACTTCTGGATACAGAGACAAAGAGAGAAATTGATTTAAATTTTTGAAGTACCAGTATAGTATATAAGATAATTCCTGTAATAACCAAATACAGAAGTAAAAGTTAGAATTTTTAGGAAAGAATCTTATTGCATGTGCAATGAATTTTTTTTTATGGAAGGCGCCAGTGCGTAATTTTTAATTTTGCCACCTATATACACGGTGTTGCAACCCCAACTGTAAAACCTGAAAGGGGGTGATTCTGTACGTGAAATAGAACAACTTTTGTTCTACGACTTTTAAATTTTTTTTCTCCATACATTTTGAGAATAGCTATTTAAAATTTGTGGAAAAAAAATTTTTTTTGTTTAAAAAAAATTTTTTTCGCTACAGAAGTTGTTTAGTTTCACAAATAGAATAACCCCCTTATGTCAGTTATATATATTACGGGGGCAACTGCAACACCGTGTATACTGCGTTGAAAAGCAAGGAATGTTTCTAGATCTATACTAGAAATATACAACTGGTGAAGCAATAATGATGTACCTACCTTTGCATTTAGTAACTCGCTGGTTTATTGCCAACTTCTTGGGTGAATTGGCATCGCCCTCACTAACCGTGTAAGTAGGACTGATCGAGCGCTGCCTTTTCTGTACAATGGCGCGTTTGGTTCCTTCTTTCTTATTCTTGTGTACACTTGAATCTGAATTTTGTATGTCTGGAGTTTTCTTATTTACAGATTCTGAAATGAATAAACGTATTACATTAAAGTATTAGTAACCATAAAATACCTAGTTTTAACTAAACTTGTTAGATTCATAATGTGTTTGTAATAACAAGATTCTTTAAATCGGTGTTGTGTGAAACCTCTCAGACGTTGGGCCGGCCGTAAGCTGCTGCGCGTGAAACGTTGGAGCATTTAGCGTTTGCACTTTGTGTTAAAATATTACGAAAACAATTTATCTTTTTTTTATTACATATGGTACGCCATCATAACAAATGTGATATGTAGTAATCATGACACTATCCTGCAAAGTTATCTATAACTTGTATTGCTTAAACATTTTTCATCTAAAATTGTGGGTTGAATAATGAATGTGGAATTAAACAAATATTCACAAACAAGATGTGGAGATTGACGAGTATCTACAGGCACATGTCCTTGATAGTGAAAGTCACAACGCCGCACCAAGAACGAGAGAAGAACCGAGAAAGAGAAGTACCAAGACTGATTAGCAGATCACTGCAAAACAAACGGGCACCAGGACAGGCGAACTACTTAAAAACTGCCAAGGAAAGTTGTAGTGTTCCTGGCTGTTCTTTTCAATGGTATGCTCAGATCAATATAGTAAATACATAGAAAGTACATCGACAAAAAATAGCAACACAGAATCAAAACTAAAAATAACTAAAGATGACAATATAATATAATCAATATTTCTACAAAAAAAATCCTGATATGAACACATCAGCTAGAGCTGCTTGTTTATTAAAAATAGATAAATAAAAGTATCTCAGATAATCATGATCTATAAAGATGGAAACAACCAAATGAAGTGCTCACAAGTGTGTACAAGCAAGCTCATCGAAGTCCGCACACATAACTTTCACTTAGAGGTGCGGTGGCTGTCCACCAGTACAGATGAAGGGAGAGACTCTACCTCACAAAACTTTGATCAAAGGGGTGCATGGGTTGCAATCTAGACAGGGAACTTTACTGTTAGACATATTCTGAAAATAAATAGGGATCACCTGAAGATTAAATTTAATAACATGTACTGGCTGCTTGGTGGACGACCCCGACGCCATAGAACGGTGGGGGTCAGCTAGCACATCCAACACGGAAATACTCCAAAAACGTCCAGAACCGAGACTTGCGATTTTTTAGCAAAGCCCCATGATTCTCCCGGATTGACGAGATCCACCAATACTTATAAGTGCCAAGTATAAATGAGCCAAGTCTCCAGAGGAATGTAAATAACCAGCGGTGGGCTTATTGGACAGGACAAATGTTGTGCCACGACTGAAGCGGCAAAATGTACCAGCCTAGCAGTTGTAATCCAGTTGCACAATTAAAAGTTGAAGCTATAGTTGATGAACAGCAGCTTTAAAAAAATCTATATTCATACAATGCATCTGATTAAGGCTATGAAGCTGATGGAGCACGGAGAAAAACAAAAAACCTTTCAAGGTATTCCCAGGAGAATAGTCAATGTCAAATCTCACAGGTCTCACAGACTTTCTTGCACTTCTTCGAACGTCTGTAAAAATTATGTGAACCACATTAATTAAGACACAATAAGTTCAAAATATATGTCAAAATATGTAAAGCTTATAAAACTGGAATAAATTATCTTACATGAATAATAAACATTTTACACAAAGTATCTGTTTATTTAGAGATGGTAAAAAAGGTTGACTGCAAGAGGTGTACGAGGGGTTAAAGATTAATAACATTTCAAAGTCACCGATGATGGATTAGTTATATCAATAACAAGCCTCTAACATTAAACGCATGTAGCGTCTCGGTTCTGTCATGGCATGGATAAAGAAGAAAAACAAAGATGCAACCTATGAATGGTGCAGTCTTGTTGACAGGTTTATGCGGTTTTCAGTGTTAAAATAAAATGCTACCTTTTGAAGTAGTCCCAGTAGAATAGTCTATGAATCTCACAGGTCTCACAGACTTTCTTGCACTTCTTCGAACACCTGTAAAAATTATGTGAACCAAGTTAATCAATACACAATAAGGCCCACTTGCACCAACACAAGTTTAGAGTTAAGTAGCGAATTGTGGATTTAAACGCGGTTCCCACAGTCAACGGGTGCTAGCTTAACGAGATAAACTGGTTTATATTTATATATATAGTAAAATTTTCAAACTAGTTACAATTAAAGCAAAACAATTATATTTAAAAGAAAAAATATTAATATCTGACAATAAAATAAAAATGGCCTGGAACATTATCAAAGAAGAAACTGGCAAGTCTCCCAAATCTACCGATACAAAAATAGAATTAAAGATTGGAGACGAATTAGTTAGTGAGAACTCTAGTGTTGCCAACTATTTTAACAAATATTTCTCGACTATTGCTCAAGAAACCACAAAAAATGTCAAGTCAAGTGCTGATGCAGCGTTAGTATATTTGAAAAAATATACGCCCCGCAATACTGAATCAGCAAAATTTAAGCCTGTCACACACGAAGAACTTAATAATATTATTAGTCACTTAAAGTCCAAAAGTTCCCAGGACCTATGGAATATTTCACCCAAGCTAATGAAGTCATTAACTTGTAGTATTATAGATCCATTAGTTACTGTAATTAATCAATGTTTTGCAGAGGGCACATTCCCAGATATATTAAAAATAGCGAGGGTGGTACCATTGTTTAAAAAGGGTTGTCATAGTACTATTGGAAATTATCGGCCTGTCTCTTTGCTTCCTGTATTCAGTAAAGTGTTTGAAAAAGCCATAGAAAAAAGGCTGATTGAATTTTTTAATGAAAATAACACCTTGAATTATAAACAGTATGGATTCCGCAAGGGCAGATCAACTGGTGACGCTATTGCATCAATGATAAAAACAGTCATACAATCGCTAGATAATTCACATCACACGTATGGTATATTCTGTGATCTGTCAAAGGCGTTTGATTGTGTTAATCATGAAATAATTATAAATAAACTTGATCACTATGGCGTGCGAGATATAGAGCTAAGTATTTGTAAATCCTACTTAAGCAACAGACAGCAAATATGTGACGTTAGTGGTGAAAAATCAAGTTGTGAAACCATTTCTATGGGTGTTCCTCAAGGCTCCATTCTTGGACCTTTGCTCTTTTTGATCTACGTCAACGACATCTCCAGTTGTATTACAGATGATATAGAACTAATCATGTTTGCTGATGACATCTCAGTAGTCTTAAAAAATAAAAGCATTAATGATTTACGCGATTCGTTTAAAGCAGTAATACAATCTCTAAAAACTTGGTTTGAATCAAACAATCTACTACTAAATGTAAATAAAACTAACATAATGCATTTTGCTTTAGGAACTCAAAGACGCATGGCGAACCAAGAAATTGTTAAAACTGCAGAAGAACTAACGCTAAATATTGCTAAAGAAATTACCTTTTTGGGAGTACTATTTGATGAAACTCTCAGCTGGAAGCCCCATATAGACTCACTTACTGGTAAATTAAGTTCAGCATGTTATGCCATCAAAAAAATCAAAGAATTGTGTGGTGTACAAGCTGCAAAAACTGTTTACTTTGCCTACTTTGATAGTCTCATGTCATATGGATTATTGTTTTGGGGAACTGCAGCTGAAGTAAACAGAGTATTTGTTCTGCAAAAAAGAGCATTGCGTTGTATACTGAATATGAAAACGAGGGACTCTTGTAGAAATGAATTTAGTAAAATAGGAATTATGACACTACCAAGTGCTTATGTGTATCAAAACATCTGCTATGCTAGAAAATACATACAAAATGCTACTCTCCAGTCTGATATACATCACCATGAAACTAGACATAAAAATGATATAACAATTGTAAAACACAGGTCGTCTAAAATGTCCAAGAGTTTTGTTTGTAATAGCATTCGATTTTATAATAAAATACCATTAGAAATAAAAAATCTTAATGATGTATGTTTTAAGAAACGCATTAAAGCCATTCTTATAAAGAAAGCTTATTATAATGTAAAAGAAGCTCTAACTGACAAAATATTGTACTCTGAGGCTGACCGTGTATAGGTTAACATAGTGTACTCGGTGCTAGTGCGAGTGGTATAAGTAATAACAGGATAAACAGAACCTGTACATATTATGTGTATACAGGTTTATAGAACTTCATATTGCTTTGTGATCGGGGCACTGTAGCAGTTTGTGACAGAAGCAGTGGTATTATGTAAAACAAAATGCAAACATATCGTATAAGTTTCATGTTGCCACTGGAGTAATGCATCGCTTTAAGGTCTTTGCTTACGGTGACGCTTGGTCCGGGTCGCCTCTCTCCCTAAAATATGGTTGAGGGAAGCGATGGCTGGCCCTGGCGTGATGCTCGTGAACGGGTGCTGTTCGTGGAGACTGGCCTGCTCCAATTGGTAACATTGTATATTTTATATGTTAGGCGTATATTTTTAAAAGGAACTATAGTATCTGTCATGAACTGTTACATTTGTCGCAGATTTATATTTTTCATCACATTACTTTTTGGTCTTTGAGATTTGTACTACCTCGTATTATCACTGGTATAAACTGAAAATGCTACAAACATGTTCACTTGAGATTCTGACTGCATACAAATTTTGAATCTTGACAGGGTACAACCTGTACCTTAATTTATACTGCTGACGCATGCTGAATATTAATTTGACTAATTGATACATTAAGTATCAAGTTTATTTAGCACGCATACTAAAATATTACCTTGACTAATTGATACATTAAGTATCAAATTTATTTATTTTATTTTTTGACATTGTACTACAATGTGGTATGAATATTTATAACTGACATGACTTGATACGATATGTATCAACAATTTCTGACAAAGGCTCTATACACCTGATTTTATCTATACTTTTACTTTAACTTTTGATTTTATGTGGTCAGAAATATCAAGCTTAAATTATAGTTATTCTAGCTCTCAAACTATATCTTAACACTGTAAGCGGTGTCTGTTGTGTAGCTAGTCACAATGTATTGTAATTGAAGACGTTAAAAAAAGAACCCTGCGAAGTTTCTTGCCGGCTCTTCTTTGTGGGTGTAATCGAACCGGATTGTAAAAACTAACAGGACAAATTCCAGCGTAGTGTACTACCTTACGAATGATGAATAAAGAATAAAGAATAAAGAATAAAGAATATCGTTAATTTCGTGTTGGTGCAAGTGGGCCTAAGTTCAAAATATTGTCACACACAGCTTAAGTGGCTAAATAAGCTGATTTGAATTTCATGCCAAGTTTAAAATTATGTGACATTTCGCGCTAATTTTGGACAAGGAAGATGGCGGTTGATGAACAGCTGTTGGCTGTCAAAGTAGGTCTCCCGAAGAGTGAGAAAGAGGATTCTAATTCAGTGTAATAATAAGGGAATAGGGATGGCACTATAGGTCTAGAAACTTCTCGTGTTTTCTGTGTTGTGTTATGTCATGCGAGAGAGAAGGTCGGATTTTGGGATGTCTGTAGCTAGGACTGAGATAGCACTAAGTTCTAGAAATTTCGTATATTTGTTTACAATTTAACTGGCAGATTCGAGAATTTTCGTGATGTATTGTAACGTGTTTTGTGTTTTGCTGCGCTTTTTAGGTTTCCGTATCCCAGACGGAAGCCTATTACTAAGACTCCGTCGTCCGTCTGTCGGTCCGTCCGTCTGAGGGCTGTATCTCTTGAACCGTAATAGGTAGCCCGTTGAAACTTTCACAGAATATGCATTACTATGGCGGATGAAACAAAAAATAAGAAAAAGTTAAAAATTAAGCGGGGCCCCCATACAAGAAACGTTTTATTAAAATAGATTAGTCACACTGTTTAATAACAGGTGGCGCAAACGACTTTTATACATTGCATGCATTGTTAGGTGCTGTCATTTTCCCACCGTAAAGTGCTATCGGCCTCATTGAGACGTCTCTAAAAGATAGCCGCTTCTTAATCTTTGGCCGTTCCAAAAAAAGAATTTTCAGAAGTTTGATGTTTGACAGATCACTTTTAAAAATTGGTTGTCTGTAAAGTCGGTTTACGGACGATAGTTTTACGTGATAACATCATACAACCCTTGTTTCATGAATATTCTAAATTTGAAATATTTTCCGACCGGCCAGATATTATGGTACGAGTAACCTCGTTTTAATTTCTGCGGCCCTGGTACTTTTACAAGCCGACGCTTGTGCCGATTGTGCCTCTCTATCGCTTGTTACGCGCTCTCGCTTGCACACACAGGCTCAGATGGAACGTGACGTGATATTCGTGCGTGCAGCCGGTGTTCATCAATTTATAAGACGTTATCACGTCAAAAATAAAGTGAAGTTACAATGGTAACAGCTGTCAGTGGGCAAACATGGAGACCTGTCATAACATAAACATAATATATCTGATAAATTCAAATTCGAAGACCATGCCACCTGAGCTGATAGGCGGATAATATTGATAGCGGATAGATACGGAAACCTTCGCGCGCGAGTAAAACTCGCACTTGTTATGAATAAATTCGTAAAACGTTTTCGAGTGGTGTTTAATGAACCCCCGATGCAAAAATGGGGTTGTTAAAGTTTAACGTGTGTGTGTATGGGTGTGCCTGTCTGTGGTATCATCGTAGCTCCAAAACGGATGGACCGATTTGGATGCGTTTTTTTTTATTATTAGAAAGCTGGTTTAATCGGGATGGTTCTTAGCTATGTTTGTAATCAAGTAATTTAGTTAGTTAAAAATTAATTATCTTAAAAGTGGACCGATTTGCATGCGGTTTTTTTTAAGGTTGAAATAAAAGTTAAATAACAAATTTACAAAACCCTGACTCTTAAAAAGACAAAAATAATTTCCGTTTACTTAAAGGAGTGGCCTCTAAGTAAGGAGGACCTCTAAGTAAATAAAATATAAAAACTCAGAGCTGTGCGGGTATTTACTTAAATTGTTTTTTTTTTGTGGAGTGGATATCTTGCAACATCAATGCTAGAGAATTGTAGGTCAGTTAACTCAGAATGGTACCTACACTACAGTCACATTGCCAAAAGTGTTCAAAGCTGTGCAGGAGAGACGACCAAAGATCAGAAACTCCGGAGAATGATGCTGCACCACGACAACACGTCTTCACACTCTTCCCTCAGAACAAAGGTGTTTGTTCAATAATCTGGTATTGAAACCCTACCTCACCCACCTTACAGTCCCGACTTAGCTCCTTGCGATTTCTTTTTATTCCCCACCATAAAGGATAAGATAAAAGGCAAGTTTTATTTTCAAGGGCCGAAGAAGCGGTGGCTGCCTACGAATCAGCCATTTCTGACCTGTCGGAGGAAGACTGGAGTAAATGTTTCTAGGACTGGTTTAGGCGAATGGAAAGTTATATAGAGAATGATGAAATAATAGAAATTGAAAAAAATTTGAAAAAATAATAGAAATAGTAAGTATATATTATTTACTTTTTAGAGTCTCAAAACGTATATGGTGACCTACGTATAATATTATTCTTATTATAATATTATTTTATTATTGTTGTGCAATAAAGAATTTCTATTCTATTGGCAAGACCTTTCTTTATGCTTACTTAGTTCTGTTGATGAATTTGGAGTACATGTGTCGCTGTCGAGTAAATGTCGCAAGTTCAATCTTACGTCCTCTCTGAAGGAGATCTCATGCTCTTCTTCACTGTTAGAGGTAATGTGTTGTTCCTGTGTATTATTTTTCTGTTTAGACACTGAAAGAAAAAAATTCAACCTTTAAATATGTAACAATTTTAACAAAATTATATTCACATTAAATTAAATCAATAAATTATTTTACCAGATGCAGAATTTGTCACTGATTTACTGCGCTTAGTGTCTGCATTTTGTACCGTCATAACCTTACTAGGTTTGTGCAGTTGAGCGGAAGCCGACCGCTTGTTGCCTCTCATCTCCCTGTTCGTCTTGTTAACATTTGTCCTCTCGGGCTTGTCCGAGTTCAAATCATTATGAACCTTATTAATATCAATATATTTTGATTTAGACCCTTTAACTCCCTTATTGTTATCTAAGACCACTCTTGGTTCTTTTGCCACTCTGGTTGTTTTTGTGGTATCATCTACAGCAACTTTCTTGTCCTTAAAAGACTGCGTCAATTTATTTATGACATCGCTGCAGGGTTTAGAGACAAAACTACAGATGGAATTCCGAAGTTGTCCAAAAGTGTTCTTCTGCTTATATCCTTGTGATGTTTCTAATGCTGTGTCATCATCGCTAGTCTCCTCTCTTTGGGGTATGATGTTTGGTTCCTTATCTGTAAGAGCAACCTGTTTATTTGCTTTCTTTGCAACATTATCTGTAGACTTGTCCTTGTCATTTCGTTTCTTTGCCAACACATCCTTATTATTAGTTTTCTTTGCAACATTATCTGAATTAGCCTTGATGTCTGTTTTCTTGGTAGGATTTTGAGCAGTGGCAACCATATTATTTTGTTTATTGGCAACATTTAGCAATTTTCCCTTTACACATTCTTTTTGCGGAACTATATTCACTGGCGGTGACTCCGTAGCATGTTCTGTCTCCCCCTGCTCTTTGTCATTATGAATTTTTATTGTGACTTCTACAGATCGTAAGGGCGGCCCAAAGATATCGCTATCATACTCAGGTTCGTTCACTCTTTCTAGTTCTAAAGGTCCCTCAGTTGGCAAGTTGGAATTGGCATTAAGAGTGTCTTTATTATTCATAGCCTTAGATTTAGGCTCGTGAATGCTCGATCGTGCAGCATTTTTCTGGTGGATACCAGTGGTGGCATTCATTTTTTCCTGGGGAACTAGCTGCTCAATCCAGTTTCTAATGCTTCCGGTATCTTCTTGAGCCGTTTTGTCAAAGATGTTTCGTTTTAGAAGGGGACGTGGAATAATGGACTTGACAGGTTTGTGTTTTGGTCTCGGTACAGAACTGTAAATACTGGGTACCGGACTGTTCAGAGGCAAGCTGTCATCGTTCTTATCATCCTTCTCCATGGCTACATCTATGGTTTGCGTGAAGAGCTTTCTCTTCATGAAACTAGGCCTCATAGAGTCATTTGAAAAATCCTGGGTAATTTCCGGAATTTCAGAAACGTCAGACAAGCGTTTACTCTGATTAATAGTTTTAGCTGGCATTGGTTTTGAATTTATGGAGACTGTTTGATTTCCTTTCGGTGGCGGAGGCACAAGAGGGGCGGGAACCACTTTTTTGGGACCCGCCAGTATGTTTGGTTTCAGAAAAATGTGATCTTTCTGGGCTATCACTGATTCTGTGTTGTTGCAAGTTACACCAATAGTTTTTGCAGTTTCAGCTAATGTTTCGTCACAATGTCTGACATCTTCCGTAACACCTGTGCAAGTCAGGTTACGTATATCTACTTCTTGCATCGCCGGTCTTGAGCTCTGTGGCTGCAATGTCATATTACTAACAGATTGTTTGTTGGTAAATATTTGAATTCCTCGATCATTGTATTGTAATAACTGTCGGAGACCACCTAAAGGCTGGTCAAATTCTGGTATTCGTGAATTGCTGATGACTTGTTTGTGACTGCGGTGGGCTCGAACACCCTCTCTCTCGGAAAAGGTTCGACCGCTCGAGTATGGATGTTGGGTCATGTGACGTGCTCTTTTCAGATAGCGCATCGGAAGCTCACTCCTAGTTGAATATCTATCGTCTTCTTCGCTCGACGCGTCGGAGCCTCTCTGAAAGTCTCTTCTGTACCTTTTTCTTTTCCCTGCCCTCACGCGCGCTTGAAGCAACATATTTGTCACTTCTTCGAGAGGAAGAACTTCTTCCTCGAGCGCTTCTTGCAGACAAGCCTTGAAAGTGCGGGGGTCAGACAGAAGGGACCTCATCGACTGGAAGGAGACCGGGGAAATGTCCCTGTGGGTTCTCACACTATGGTTGTCGAACTGGCTTCGACTGTAACCTCCGTGTACCGACTGAGATCCTCCATACATAGAAGTAGAACCGTATATTGAGTTAGAGCCCAAGTTTCCACGGTATATGGAGCTGGTCTGGCTCCTACTTGGTCTGTGTTTGTACACCCGGGTGCCATCTTGCCCGATTTCGATCTCGGAGAAATCATCGTCGGACATCATGAGGCTACCGGAAGTTGGTAACGGTGGGACTCGGCGATGAGATGACATCACTTGTCCTTGTTCATTGCCAATAGCTCTTTCTGGGAGTTGACTGCCATTAAGTCGCTTAGCTGTGGCCTTGAATTCCTGTAATTTACATAAATTATTAAATGTCTTCTTCTTCGACGAGAGGTCTCTATCAGGCCCGGTGAATTGGCCTAGATTTGCCATCACGCTAAGTATAAATGTATTGCTGCTGCCAATATCTTAATGTGTGTCAACTAGAGTTCATTACCGGGCAAAAAAGCAGAAATTGTTTTGATTACCCGGACTCCTGGACAAGATGTGCGATTCCCGAATTTTGAAGCCGCGTACAGACCTAGCGAGCGAGAGCCATCGAGGCCCAGCGAATGCCCATCGCCGATGGCAAGCGAACCCTCGCTCGCCATTGTTTGCTATCACTGTTACGGCCACACTGATTCGCAATCGTTCGCGCGCTCTCGCACGTTAGTGTTCCGGCCAAAGCTCGGAGCGCGCGCGCAAGTGCGACTGCTCACTGCAAGCAAACACCGTCCACACACGTCCACGGCCGAACGGCTGATTCCGGAGCACGACCGAACGCCACCGAACGCAATCGAGTGTGCGCCTTCGCATTCGCTTAGCGTCGCTGTACCGTCCAGACCTGTTCACGCAGTCTCGCTTGTTGGCCTTCGCGCGCTCTCGCTCGCTAGGTCTGTACGCGGCTTGAGGGTGAGTGGCCACTGGACGAGTGATCACTCTAGTGGCAATCTATTAATTAACATTAGTGATATTAAGACTCACCATTTTTTCTTTACTCCATGAATACAAAACCTCGTCACTCATTCCAGCTTTACTGGAGTCGTCGCTTGACATTTTCATTTAGGCTGACAATTCTATAAATTGATAAATACACATACTTTAATTACAAAATGTTTGGGCTTTACTGTCATTTGCGAGGTATGTGGCTCGACGTTTCGCGCCAAACATATGGCCCATCTACACGAGCGCTCTGTCTGGTGCGATGGGCCATACATTTGGCCCGAAATGTCGAGCAACATAGCTTGGAAATGACCGTGAGTAAAGCGGAAAAAATTTGTTATTAATTTAACACTATAATTTAAAAACCCTTATACGCATACTTTGATAACTAACAGTAATATTAATGTGACCCAGAAGACATCATACACGTCCAGGCAGCTCGGCCTTCGACATTCATCAACGCTCATCCGAGGTCGAAGCCTCAGGCGCAGCCAATTTCACCCCCGAGCAGGTGCCAGCCCGGCTTGGAGGTGGACTAATGTCGATATATGTGAAAATAGAGTTTATTGATCTGACTTCATTATTTTACGAAATATTTGAGTTTTTGTCAAGGTCGACGTTCAAGGCCTGTGACACATCTGGAACTCAACGGAGGTAAGCATTTAAGTGGGAAGCCAAGAGGTTACGACACTTTACCTCCAAATAACCTCCGCAGCATCGAGGCGCCGAAGTATTTGCATTGACATTATAAGACCATGTAGGTAGGTTACACCTCTACGTCCCTAACTACTAGTCCCTTGGGACACTAATCGTATTGAAAGAAAAGAAGCCCGTCCGAATCATGCCTAAGCGTATCATTGACAGAACAGTATACCAGGAACAGTAATTTACCTAATTCAGTACGTACACGCAAACCCAGCAGGGAGGGTGCCATCAATCCGCGCGTACTCATTACAAAGGGAACCGAACAACACAACAGTCACACACAACAAAACTCAAATCAACTCGCACTCATTTTAAACGATTTACTATTTTCAAACGATGAGCACAGATTACGTATGTTTTTTTTTTTTTTTTGGTTGTTTTATCCCTTTTTTTGGGATAGGCAAATGTATTCAACCATGCAGCCTTGTCTGTTGTTATTCTTTAAATTATTTATATATCGCCAATTGTTGAAATAATGAAATCGTAAATGGATGGAAAACAGTCTGTGTTGGCAAGTAAATCTTGAGTGACGCGCGGCATATTGTCAGGTGTTTTATAAATTTTCATTAATCTATCTATTAGCGAATGTCGTTGAAGGTCAAAAGTCGGGCATTCAAAAAACAAGTGATCCAGAGTCTCATTCATATTATCTCCTTGATTTTGTACGTCGACATCATTAGAACAGTGTGGGCAGACGGCAGAGTTAATAATATTCATGCGATGAAGATGGGCGCCGAAGCGACAGTGGCCTAATCTAAGACGACATATTATGGTGTAAAATTTTCTTTTCTTCGGAAGATATTTGGAAAACCAAGTTTTTTCTATAGTGTTGCGGCAAACAGTTGCATACCAGCGTCCAGTTACTGCGTTTCTCCAAAAATCTGTCCATTCTTGAAAAATTTGTTTTTTAACGACATTAAATATTTCCGAGTGGGACATGGCAACATCGCGAACATCGCCGCTGTCATTTTCAGTTATAAATTTCGCCAAATATTTCATTTCCTCTCACGCCGCGCCGCTATGTGCTGATTACGTACAAGACCACAGACTATTTAACGATTAATGTTAAAGAAGACGCACACGCAGTCCGCCTCCTGAAAGACTTTCTCAATCCCTCGTTTGGTTCTTCGGCAAGTGATGAATAAGTGGTGTTTTGGACGAGTCGTTCCGCGTACAAAGTCTCCGCTCATTTACTCCGTCAAAACAGCTTTGGTGGTAAATAACCAGGGTTAATATAAAGAAGATGCGTCGCTACGCGACGCATCTTCTTTATATTAACCCTAACCTAATGTTGAGGCGGTTGTATTTCCGAAAATGTGACGGAGGGAATGAGCAAATCCCATAGAGAGACTTTGTACACGGAATGGCTCGTGTGTTTTGGTGGTTTAAAAAAAAAATAACCAGGGTTATTATATAGAAGATGTGTCGCACCTAATGTTGAGGCGGTGCATGTCGTTTTTGTTACGTTTGTATTTACGAAGATAAAGCTTCTAGGTGGTTATAAAAAAAACTAGACATGAAGAATTTCATAGAAGAATAAACAGACGAAACAACAGAAAAGGCTGTATACTTTAATAAGTTTTGACTGTCTCGAGGAGGGACAAATTCGTTTCATTTCGTTCGTCACGAATGTCTATTGAAACGACTATTGAAACGTACCATGCCTAATCAAGATATTAGCAATACTCGTGTATAAAAAATACAGTTTAATTTGTCCCATGCGTACAAGTAATTTGCTAGCTAGTTCGCTGCAGGTTCGCTGCTTAGTGAGCGGCGACCGCGTTTCGAAAAATTTTTAGAGCAATCTTCCGGAGGGTATGACGTCATTGGTTAATATTATTCATTGAAACGAATTCTGTGTAAGTCCCTACTAACTTTTCAAATAAGTATGCATATGGTGGAAAATTATGAAAAGAACTGATAGAACTTCCATAACAATTTCAATGAAAAAAAATTGAATATGATTATATCGTGTAGTTTATATACGTGTAGAGTAGTAGATATGGGATATTTTCGGTTACACCGTTGCACAATTGGGCGATTTTTAACCGACTTCAAAAAAAAGGAGGAGGTTCTCAATTCGACAGTACATTAATTAGATTCCGCCGAGTACATTAATAGCAAAAAATTACGAAAAAAAAGTGAAATAAAAAAGTATTTAAAAAAATATGAAAACCGCCTTCCAAAATGGATGAAATAAAAAAATAATCGTAAAGCCTGACCAGGAATATATGAGGGGCCGCCATATTGCGGAATTTCGTTGGAACTAATTTCTTACACTGGCCACAAATAAGTTTGATGCTTGATAATCTGTTGTCAATGTCAAAATTGCTTCTGAACTGACATTTAGGTGAAACGTTATGTCATTCTAGTGAGATTGTCATGAATTGGCCGCCGTAATGTACAATTAGGTAATTATTTTTTGTTCTATCTAGGTGTATCTCAAGCATCTATTTACCGAATCGCAAACAAAAGAGGGACATAAATATTATTCGTTCTGAACAAAAAACCCTTTTTGACTTTACAGAAATACGAAACGTTCGAACAAAAATAGCTTAGGTAAAGTTTTTATGAACTAGAATTTTTATTAAAAAGTTTAGTGTTTCAGAAAGGTCGATTAATAATTTTTTTAATAATTTGTACAATTTGCTTCAGGACATATCTGCAGACACATGGAAAAAATTTTGTGAACATGTAAATGTCAAGTCTAGTTCTTTTTACATTGACATCAAAATATATACAGGGTGTTAAAACGGCGAGTACATTAATTTCGCCAGCGCAATCCTCATGCTAGACAAAAAAGCAAATAAAGTTTTTCTCTAAAGTGTCTAGTTTTCCAGATATTAATTTTTGAAATGTACGTTTTCGTCTAGTGTAATTTAACGCGTTGTTGCCGCTCCGCATCCTCCGCCTGCCGACCTCCAGTCCTCCACTCACAAAGCTAACCCCCATCCCTCCCGCCAACACCTGCGTCCGAGGCGCTCACGTCTCATCCGCTCTTCCCCCCTCCGCGCCGCCCTGTTGTCATTAGATCATGTTTACACTAAAATAATCAATTAGTTTGTATGAAAACTGTAACTTTTTATTTAAAGGTAATTCAGAAAAAAGTTAATTGACTTTTTTGTTACTCTTGATCCCAATAATCATTTCCTAAATAAAAAATAAGTACTCGCCGCTTTTACACCCTGTATAAAAGATGCATTAAATTGAAATACATTTTGTATATCCTTGTGTATTTCAGTGCAAAAGTACATTTTGAATAAAAACATGGGCCAATTCAATATGTGCGTACTATACTGAATGTTGCTTTAAAAATCTAAAAAGTGGCTCCATCTTGACAGCTCTCATATATTCCTGGTCAGGCTTTACCTTAGAGTTGAAGGCGGTGATAAAGCAAGCAAAAATGATGCATGAAAGAAAACATGAGTATAATATATATATATATATAACATGAGTATATAATGAGTATATAACATGAGTATATAATATCCTTTGTGATTTGTGTAACCTTCTTTAGGACCGCCTTCAACTCCTAGGGTTCGATTTTTTTTATTTATTACATTTTTGAAGGCGGTTTTCGAGTACAGGTAAGTTTCGGCAAACATATTTTATTATTTATCTTGGAATGGCTTTATGGTAAGGTCATAATTTGGTTCGAGTGCAACAATTTATTACTAAATGTTAACAAAACTAACATTATGCACTTTGCTCTAGGGACTCATAGACGTAATAACACTGATGACATATTAAAAACTGCAGAAAACTTGTCATTAAACCTTGCTAATGAACTAACTTTTCTTGGGGTAATATTTGATAAAAGTTTTACTTGGAAAGCCCACATAAACTCTTTAGCTGGTAAGTTGAGTTCCGCTTGTTATGCTATAAAAAAAATTAAAGAGCTATGCGGAACTCATGCTGCAAAGACGGTTTATCATGCCTATTTTGAGAGCATCATGTCATATGGCCTTATGTTTTGGGGAAATGCAGCAGATTCAAATAGAATATTTTTATTACAGAAGAGGGCCTTGCGGTACATCTTAAATATGAAAACTAGAGATACTTGTAGGACAGCATTCGGAGAGATAGGAATCATGACTTTACCAAGTGCATATGTTTACCAGAACATATGCTATGCCAGAAAATATATTCATGATTCCTCTCTTAACTCCGACAATCATAACTATGACACACGCTGTAAGAATAATGTACAATTAATAAGACATAGATTATCCAAAACGTCAAAAAGCTTTATCTGTAATAGTGTTAGATTTTATAATAAACTGTCTTCTAACATAAAACAATTAGATGACAATAATTTTAAACGACGGATTAAACTAATGTTAATTGAAAAGAGTTATTATACTGTTAAGGATGCGTTAACTGACGGTAATTTTATATAAGAGTCTGACTACTGTTTTTCCCACTAACAACTTTGACAATTGGATACACTTTGTATCATTAGATTTTTAATATGACTTATTACATTTCTTTGTAATAAACGTAAACTAATTGTTTTTATTTGACTTGATATATGAAGTATCAAAATTGACGATGGCACTATACACCAGATATAGGTAATGTAAATAGGCAGAGTGGTCAGATTCTTGAGTGTTCATGCTTATGCTGTAAATATTAATGTTCTTGTGAGCGGTAGTATGCGTTAATTATTGTAAATTACTTGAATTATAATACTTATATATAAGGTACTAACAAAACATTGTGACTTGCGAAGTTTGTTTGTCAGTTCTTCTTCGCATTGAATTTAGAACTGGCGGAATTTTCGACATGTCCAAGCGTAGGTTACCTACCTATGGATGAAATTATACAATAAACAACAATAAACAATAATCTTCATTAATTTAAATAGAAGAATACAACACAAACCACGGCCACGTGCGATGTATTTCCTGTATGGTCAAATGATCTTTGCCTGCCTATTTATGGAAAAAACAATAACAACAACAACAACGACTACTACGTGCGATGTGGATGGTTATGTATGAACAATGATCGGTGCGCCACCTGAAAGCCATTGTCGTGCCTGCTGTTCCTGCGATCCTGCGGAACCACTCCTTGACGTGATAAATAAATGATGTTTTGGTGGTTTAAAAAAAAAAACCAGGGTTAATATATAGAAGATGCGTCGCATAGCGATATATTATATATATTATTATTTATATATTTATATATATTATATTATTATTTATTATTTATATATAGGTATATTCTATATATTAACCCTAACCTAATTTTGAGGCGGTGCATGTCGTTTTGTTACAAGTTTGTATTTCCGAAAATAATTCATATGTGGTTATAAAAAAAACTAAACACCTTAAAACAATTTTAAACACCGTAACATTGCTTAAAAAAGAAAAAAAAGCAAACAAAAACCAAAAAGATTTGGTGGGATTCGAACCCATGGTCCAAAAAATCCAAACCCTACATGCTTACCACTGAGCTAACAAGTTACTTAGCCGACCAAACGAATATCGGCTTCTATTGGTTCGCTCCGGGCGAAGGAGTAGGATCGCAGGAACAGCAGGCACGACAATAGCTTTCAGGTGTCGTACGCAACAATGATACAATTTTTTTTTTTTTGTAAGAATACAGTAGCTGTCAAAATAAATCAAAACGTCACTGATTCTACCAAGTAATACTGGCCTGGCGCTGGCACCAACTTGGCTCTGGCTGTATGCAATGCACACAAATATTAGGCAAACATTTCCGTTTCGTCTCCCTTTAATGGCTTGATTAGAGCGAGATAAAACTAAAATGTTTGCAACAATCACGAATACGCTTTATACGCTAAGCCAAGTGAAGTGAAGTGCCAGTGCCGGCATACATAACAAACAAGTCTATGACAGTTACCAACCAACCAAACCGACGGCGCGCGCGGCCCGCCCGCGTGCTTGCTTGTACAATTATTGCACTCCTGTGTACCTAGTTACTAGTTTTTCAAAGAGCAATAACGCTCTCTCAGGTAGTTTTTTAAGCAGTGCAAGGAATAAAACGATGTCGTCACAAACGCGGTTGTTCGTGGGCGGTATTCCAGGCGGTACTACCGCTGACGCCCTTGGCGAATCCTTCGCGCAGTTCGGGCATGTGATTACGTGTGAGCTCAAAAGTAAACCGAGTGACCCAGACAGCCACTTCGCTTTCGTCACGCTCTCTGCTGGCCTACGGGACGTGGAGACATGTAAGTTATAATTTTTTTTTTATGTAAACCAGCATGGGTGGCTGTGCCGAGAGACCAATGGTGCAGTCGACAAAGCCAAAATCACCTCCTCGCGAAACCACGTTCAGTTAGGTGCCATGCCAGCAGATTTGCGGACTGTTGCTAGGCTGTCTAGCCCGTTAATACGACGCTTGAAGACACCCAGGTTAAAGGATTCAGAAAATACACTCGCCGGAAGACAGTTCCACACTCTAGCGATGCGACAAAGAAAAGATTTACATAACCGATGTGTTCTCGAAAACCCAATGTCAACAACAAAAGGGTGCTGAGTCTCTCTGCGACGAGTTATGCGGAGATAGGACGGGTGGTAGGGAATAAGGGATGCTAGTTCCACAGAGCAGCGACCGTGATAGTATCTGTAAAACAGACTAAGCGACCCGCTACCCCGAGCGACATGCTACCCCCCCTTGAGTCCCAGGCCACTTTCGCACGCACAAACTTAAACTCAAATATTTCGTAAAATAATGAAGTCAGATCAATGAACTCTATTTCCACTTATAGCAAATGATCAATTAATTATCCACAAAAAAAATCCTAATTTTCTCTAACCTAAAATAAAAAAAAAACCCCTAAAATTGACAATTCCCTTTACATATCATATACAGGGTGTCCAAAGTGTGGTGTGGAATATCGAAGGATCGTGATATGTATCGTGTGTAAAGTGCAGTGATGAAAGAATTTTTTTTTATCTCAATTATTTCCAATTTTGCCATTTTCTAACAAAGTAAATGCATACGATAGTGTGAGCGCGCTCTATGCTTGTGCACGGCCGCGTATGGCTATGCGAGGGACGCGGCGCGAGGTGCGCGGTTCGCGATCGCGAGGCGTGAGATGCGCGGGCGCGGGGCGCGCGCGGCGCTGATCGGACGAGCGAGAATCATAGATTTCATAAGACGTAGCATACCTACCTACTACACTGCGATTAGGCATGTAGGTGTATGTATGTATGTAGCCAGTAAAAAGTAAATGATTATCTACATACCTCAAATAATGTGAAGGTTTTCTACGTGATCTCCTTGCAGCTCGATGCATTATGACGAGACCCGGGCGATGCAGTAGGGGGTCTAGATTGCCATGTTCCCGTAAACAGTACAATGCACGCACAATCACTTCAGCCAGCACTGGAAGGCTGATGCCTGTTTGGAAATCTTTCACGATAAATGCGTTTGAAGCCCATTTCCATGGAAAAGAATACAGTGGTCATCGCAGGTGACTTTAACTACCGTAACATATGTTGGCCTCTCACAGCGACACAGAAGTGTGATGGCTCATCTCTAATCTTTCAAGATTTTTTTCTCAACAGCTCCCTTGTCCAACTGGTCACTGAACCAACGAGATATAGAGAAAATAACACCCCCTCACTGCTCGATCTCATCTTATGCAACGACGACTGCCTCATTACCAACCTTTGCCTCCGATCACCAATTGGTAAAAGTGATCATGTATGCATATACTTTCAGATACAGTATCAAGTTGAAAACTGCTCTATAAAAAACTCTGAACCGAGGAGACTTTCCATAAAATCAACTTTCAGAGTTTCAACAAAGGCCTCGCTACTGACCTTAATATAGACCTCCACGATGCAAATGCTCAAGACAAATGGAACAAATTTCATAGCCTGGTTCAAGTAAACATTGAAAAGCATGCTCCACTGAAGAGAAATGCCAAACCAAGCAATAAACCATGGATAGACGCAGATGCTATGACAATGATTAAGGAAAAATCTCTCCTGTGGAAGGCTTATGCAAAGGAAAAAAATACAGCAAACTATCAAGCATACAGAGCAACTAACAATAAATGTGTTGCGTATATAAGGAAAGCGAGGAGCCTATTTGAGTCCAAAATAGTACTATCTGGAGATAAAGCATTTTACTCTTACATACGAAAATGTCATCTAAGTTACAATACCTCCGGCGGTACGAGATTCTAAAGAAACATGGTAGTAGAGCCGAGCCTTATAGCAGACTGTTTTGCAGAAGAGTTTCAGAAGGCATACTCTTTGGAGACTCCTATAACCACACCCCTTGCACTCGACCAGAGTACTAGAGTAGCAGAGTCAATCAATGATATCTCCTTTAACCCGGACACCATAAAGAGAGTACTGGAAAATCTCGACGCTGCTTCATCAACTGGACCTGACGGTATCCCCGGCTCTATCTTAAAAAACTGCTCCAATGTAATACTTCCTGCTTTACAAGATATAATGATTTCCTCCTTTGAATCCGGAATAGTCCCACTGGACTGGAAGCACTCTATAGTGACCCCAATATACAAAAAAGGCGACAAAATGACACCACCAAACTATAGACCAATAAGCTTGACAAGTATCACTGTAAGTGCATGGAGAGATTAATAGTGAATAGTTTGCAAAACCTTCTCAAGTCCGAGCACATTATATCCACTCACCAGCATGGATTTGTCCCCAGGCGCTCTACGATCACGAATTTACTAATATGTCTAGACCATTGGACCCAAGAGTTTGATTCTAAAAACCCAGTTGATGTTATTTACTTAGATTTTGAACGAGCATTTGATAAAGTTCCACATCGATGTCTCCTGGTAAAATTGGAATACGAGGCAAGCTACTAACGTGGATAGAAAACTACCTGGTCGGCAGAACATACCAAGTCAGAGTGGGCGACTGCCAATCGGGAGTGAGAGACGTTCTCAGCGGAGTGCCCCAAGGATCAGTTCTGGCACCGACTCTATTTGGTCTCTACATCTCCGACATCTGCGCTGTTATCCAAGCCATGTCAAGCCTATTCGCCGATGATGCAAAACTCATTGCCAACCCCATTGTGAGCAGTGACACTCAGAGATGACCTGGACAGAATATTGGAATGGACCCGCCATTGGCTAATACGAACTAACCCCTCGAAATGCACAGTTTTGCATATAGGGAATAACAACCCAAGACTCCAGTATAAAATCGGAACAGACATAATAGTTTCTACACAGGCTCAGAAAGATATGGGAATAACTATCTCAGAAGATCTAAAATGGACAAATCATATAGAGACCATAGTCAAACGAGCAAACGCTATACTATATGTTGTACGAAAATCATTTCAAAACCTGACTGTAGAGGCATTAATCAAAATTTACAAATCTCACATTAGACCACTCTTGGAATATGGATTTCAAATATGGAATCCTTACTTCGTCAAAGATATTACTCTCCTAGAAAGAGTTGAAAGAAGAGCGACCAAGATACCAAAATCACTGAAGAGGAAACCATACAAGGAAAGACTAAAAATCCTCATCCTGACAACATTGGAGCAACGTAGAGAAAGGGGTGACCTCATAGAAACATACAAGATTCTCAATCAGCATTATGATTGTCCAGAACTGGAGAACCTCTTTACTAGAAATACAAATAGTCATCTCGGCCATAGCTTGAAGCTGAATGTCACTGTCAGCTCAACAAATCCGAGACGTAACTTCCTGTCAAATAGAGCAGTGGAAATGTGGAACAAACTGCCCGAAGATGTCGTACAAGCACCCACCACCAATTCCTTTAAAAAGAGGCTCGACGATCACCTAAAAAAAAAAAACACCAAACTAAACTAACATCAAAATAACAAAGCACCAGTGAACTTAGACATGAACACCTGATGAACGAACAGCCTAGGCTGTTCGTTCATCAAATAAATAAATAAATAAATAAATTTCCGTTTGCTGCTCCATACGCGAGCAACATATCCACATATTCGTTATTCGTGAATGGAACATTTAACAAACACTTTAACCTGTGGTAGGTACGTATTGTTAAACATGAGCGCGAAACTTTCACTAATTCAATTTACGAATCGAATTACCAAAAATATGTCAACACGGTCGGCCGCCCTTGACATACTGACCGACTGACACACACATTGATCTTCCGCGCCGCGTGACTGGCTGGACTGATGCGCAATGCAGGTCGGTCGCCCGCAGGTAGCGCGGCGCGCCGCCCGCCGCGCCCGCGTCTCCTTTGATGGCAGCGCGCGATGCCGCCACCGGGCGGCATCGCGGCGCGCCGCCGCTGCTCGCCGCGCCCGCGTCTCCTTTGATGGCAGCGTGCGATGCCGACACGGGGCGGCGCGGGGGCGCAACAGCGCGGTGCGGTGTGCTGCTATAGCGAACATTCCACCCGGCCGGCGCGCCCGCCGCGCCGCCCCGCCTCCTCCGCACCGCCGCGGTCTGGTCACTTAGAGCGCGCATAGATTGACTAAAATGAAAACTTTGAAAATTCATATCTCGAAAACTAGTATGGAAAGGACCATTTTTCTTTTTTTTAATGTGTTTATTAGATGATATACAATAGCTCATTTCGATATTCCTGAACGGACCCTGGACACCCTACCAAATTTTAGGTGAAGGACGCTGCCACTTAGACGCCGAACAGCGTACGTGCGAGGCCATTGAATGTTAACCACGAAACGATTAAGAAAAACAAGGAGACTTATTTTCGTATGCTTGTGTGTCATTGTCAAACTTGCGACCATTGAATCTATTTTTCTAACCTAAAATTGACGAATCCCCCATACAAATTACATATCAATGTTTACGCAAAGAAATTATCTCTTCAAATAGGTAATACCTTTGAAATAAAGTAAGACTAGAAACTAGTTTACCAACTGCTGGAAATGACGTAGGATGAAATTGACAGCCATCAGATTATTGTGTGTAAGATTAACATATCAGTGTGACGGCAAAATGTTACTGCAGTGTGTTTGATGAAAATTGGTAGAATTTTTATCCATGCAATAAAAAAAAAATTTGTATAGTGTTAACATTGAGCATGTTATTTTTATTTCTACCTGTGACAGGTATTCGGCACTTCTCTCAAGAGGAATGGCGCGGATGTCGTCTGCATGTCACCCGCGCACGCGAGAGCTTTCTCGAGCGGCTGCAGAAAGAGCGAATGCAGGCACAGGCCAAGAAACCAGTGGTAACCTCTATGAATTTAATTGTTTTTTTTTTTCGATGCCATGACTAGGACTCGGAGAACCATCAGTCCCGCTCTCGACCTCCCTCTCTCTGCCTATCCATATTCTGTAGGATGCCGTATAATTCCAGCCATTCAGACATTCAGATGTATAAGTATTTTTGTCACACAACAAATTAAGAGCCAATCTTAAAATTTTTACTTCACTAAACTTCACTTCACAAAACAGTATTTCACTTAGTCATTTTTAGGCTTCAGGAAAAACTGTCTCGTCAATTTATCTTTCCTATAAGTACAAATTCTGATTGACATATAATTGTGTTGTTGATTGATGTGTTCATTCTCTCGTTACTCATTATTTAAGTAACATTGTTTTGCAGGAACTACCAGTGTTCAAGGAACCAGAAAATGTTGATCGTAAATTCAGGATTATAACACCCGAAGCAACAAACCTAAACATAAAGAAACCAGGAGATGCGCGATCCAATGTCTATCACGATGAAAAGATGCAGGACAAATGGACCAATAAAACTGATGCCGTTCCGAAGAAGTTTGATAAATATGCTCATCAAAATGCTAACTTTAATAAAGGGACTGAAGCAGTACATGAGAAGTTTAACGACAATAAGAAATTGAACTCAGACAATAAAAGATTGGAGTCAATGAGAAAAATGCGGAAAGATTTCAATGAAAAGAAGCTTTTGATAAAAAGTGGGCTTGCTGGAGTGGTAAGTTGTGATTTTATTTTATTCGAAGTGTACAGCAACATACTATGACCATATCACAATATTTTTGCTCTTATGACTCTTACGCGCTGTTTAAAACAAACATCAAATGATAGCGGCATGCATAAAATGTTTTTTATATAAAGTTGCATGCAATGTTCAAATTGTACAAATAAACTAAATGCTACTTGGGTATACTTACCTATATCTATAGCTAATACAAAGATGTAAAGGAGTTATGCGACAAATAATTATCCCAAAGCGATTCCACAAGTATTACAATCTAGAGATCGCACCACCTAGACGAAGAAGGCCCATAGACGCGGTGCTGTCGGCGCATAGCAGAGTTATGCTTCATTAGAATTAGGCTTCCCAAATTTTTACATATTTATTTTAGACAGACAGCCTTGGCTGATACGTCTAAATCCAGTTAAAATTTGTTGTTTTTGTCATTATTTTGGATTTTTTTTTTAAATATGCTTGCCGAAATTTTATGACCTAAAATTGAAAATTCCCCCACACAAAATATATATAATATTCATGTGTTAAAAGAATGCTCCGAATGACAGTGGGACTTGAATCCAAGCCACACATAAATAAAAAAAATCAAGAAACCTTGAGGCAACGCTGCCAGTGTATTGGGCTCTGTGGGAGTCGGCTGAATTGGATGAAATATTTTACTTACAGTAGCAAACCCCCCCTTTCTCTATCCGTCAACGGCACAGTGTAGAAACACACATCCCATTTCCTCCTTCTTTCCACCTTACACTTATTTAGTTTTAGTATATTTTAATATGTTCTTCATTAGGTTAATTTAATTATAATTAGTTATATTAAATATGTATTATTCAGTTATGAAAATAAAGAAAGAAAAGAAACCTTGTGTCCAAATATGAGACTTTTCCTTTCGTATGAACACGCAATCCAGTTCCCCGAGGTGTCTAGGAGATCAATTTAAGGGTTAAGTAAGTACAGGTTAAGGAAAAATTGTAAATTGACATTGGTTTTCAAATTTCAGGATAAAACGTGCAACAAGCGGATCAAATTTGATGACAGCGAAAGAACGGAACTGGTTGAGGATAGGTTTCCGGAGAGCAGCGACAGACGTAACGGCCGACCTGCTTCCGGAAAGACTCTCTTCGATGATGCCGATGATGAGGATCTGGAAGATGTCAACTTCCAAATAAAAGAACAGTTTGAGGGCAAAAAAGGGCAAAAGGTGGGCATTTAAAGTTCTGTGTGTCAAACAAAGACCAATTTTAAAGTCTTTACTCGCTTTCAGCCCTCACGAGAATAAATGTAAATACATTGGTTGTTTACATATAAATTTTTCGTTTGTTTTAAAAATCATCCAAATAAGTTGTATTTTTCCTATTTGGCCAACCTGTATGTAGGTTGAAATAAAATGAACAATAAAAACATTTGTAGGATTCTTTATTAAATATAGAACAGCCGCCACTTTCCTAGTTGGAAGCGTTTGTATGGTAGCACCGCATTTCGAGGTTGTGAAAATAAGCTAAAGCAACTTTTTCTTAACATTCGTAGACGCTGGAATTACAATCGCGCTTCAAGTCGGACAAGCGTTTTAACTTGGACGAGAGGTTCGCCGAGGAGGGCGACGCTGAAGAGAGGGGCGAGGAGGAGGTGCAGGTGTCGGGGGAGGGGGAGCGGGCGAGGCAGCTGAGCATATTGCAGAATGTACTGGGGGTGGCAGTGAGGAGTTCACACACCCAACCCGCCGCCATTGGGGATAGTAAGAAGAGGTACATAATTAGGCATTTTATTATTATTGGGGAACTGTAGGTTCGTTCTCTTAATTACCTTAGGTGGTAGGATTTAACCCATCCGGAATGGTACCATCACACCACACTCAATGAAGGTCGGTTGGTGTTTTTTTTTCGTACAGCTTCTACAACTAGTACGTAACCCTCAGAGTGCAAGTCATACTCGCACTTGCCTGTTTTTTTATAACCCACGCCACGCCCTGCATTTGAATCGCTGATTGTTAAAAGGGGGCCATGATACACTTTTCGCCGAATTGACTTTTTTATCGATTCGGGCTCGTGAACGGCAGCTCCATCGATGAGTGTAGAAAGGGAACGAATTCATACACAGGAAGTCATTTATTTGACAGCTTGAAAAATACATTGATTGTTAAAAGGTAGCTATGTTGTATAGAAAATTGATGGATATAAAAAAACATTATAACATAAAATAATCACTAAACCCACTAACTTTGATATGAACAAATAAATTTTTAATATATGTGACTATGTTAGAAATAAAACTTTTTTTTTTTTTTTAATATCTCGCATAGTTGAAAATGTAACAACCCCCCTTTTAACAATCAGCAATTCAATATTGACAATAAACTATAACTGAATGTCTGCTTATAGAACAAAAATGGGAATGCTAAGGTTTGACCCAAATCATCCAGACCATGCTAAATTTCTGGCACCAACTGATAACATGAAGAAGGAAGTCGACAACAGCAGTAAAAAGAAGAAAACAGAAAGAAAAGAAGAGATCACCATTGAGCTAGAAAATGCTGTAGAAAAAGTAGAAGTTTCAAAAGAGCAGTTCTACACAGTGAGTGATACACTGAAGGAAGCGATCGCACAACCTAATACGTTCAGTCTGAGGAGTTTGTTCAACACTGACCAGATGCAAGATGATGATGATGATAGTAAGTGGTTTCCAAATCTAACTGTAAATTTGAGGTGTAGTATTTTCTGATTTGAGATTTAAGTAATTGTGTAACCCTTGCAATGCCGCAATTGCATAATTTAGTAAAAACAAATAATTAAACACACACTGAGAATTGTATAAACTATAGTGACCCTTGCATAACGACTTGGTTGTCATTCTTTCCTTTTAAATACATAACTTCACACCTGTATCCCTATGGAGTAGACAGAGAAAGCAGATCTCCACAAGCCGTATAAATATCTCAATGTTTTCTCCACGCGCATAATATATTCAAACTTGCTCACATTGATTCCTTTCAAATGTTTTTACAGACAAAGCACAAGACACGGGCTACAAACCATTGCCGGCCATAAAAAAGGACAAAGTGAAAAACCCCTTTGACTCCAGCTCCAAAAATCCCTTCAAATATGATTCCTCCGACTCTGAACCTGAGGCTGAAGAAACGGAGGTACCAGCGACCACGCGGGAGACTCTGCTTGATGATAACAAAGCAAAGGCCGTGTGGAGGGAGAAACTGTTCTTCTCGAGATTTGATAATAGATTTAAAGGTGAGTATTGTTTTACATCAAAGCAGATTTACTCATGGTTCCACTCATGAAGATGGGCCATACGCTTGGCCCGAAACGTCGAGCCACATAGCTCGGAGTGGAACCGTGAGTAAAGTTGTTTTGATTTAAAACAATGTCTAACAACCACAGTAATTTAAAAACCCATATAAAGGTGAGTAGTTTTAAGTATGTTTTCGCACCTCAATTCTACACTTCACACAGAAGTAATTGAGGGTGAATTAGCTAGTAGAGAGCGTTCCAACTAAAAGTTCCCTTCGCCGTTATGTTGGCTCCACTGTCTATCTGTCAAAACAGCGTTGAGGGTTGCTATGTGTACAGATTTACCCGCAATTATCAGTATTTACCGTATTTTTTGTACGGTAAATACCGATTACATTATTAGGTAATATAATCTTCACAACTGGCAGCACGAATTTAAGCACTGACAGTGACACTGACAGTGGAGCCAACATAACGGCGAAGGGAACTTTTAGTTGGAACGATCTATAGTAGTAATTGCTGCTTTCTGTCCTGTCAGTGATAGATAAGTGATAATTGAATTGTCGCTGAGGGCCCTAATTGAAAAAGAGCACCTGTATAGCACATGCTGATGGACTTTCTTTTTTCTTTGCTGTATTTTTTGTTCATTATTTTATGTTGTTTTCTTTCTAGAGGGTCTGGCGTTTTTCAACAGCACACAAGGCAGCGGTAACAAAGAGCGGCGCGAACTCAAGTTCCTGGTTAAGAAACGTCTGTACAACCGCTCACGCAAAGACCACATGTTCCAGAAGAAGATAGGGGGCAAGAGGAAGACTTTCAATAAAAATAGGAAACAGAAACGATAATCCTTAGGGTTTTTAGGGTCATGTACCGAAAATGGCACAATATGAGTTGTAAATAAAATTGTAATGAGAATCTTTATGATTTTATTATTTTAGTTTATTATTGAAGTTACTAGTAAAATTTGAGAAAAATAACTGGACTAAGATTTTTATAAAGTGTAAAATTTTGTTTTGCATTGTACTACCTTTTTAACCAATTTAAAAAAAAGGAGGTTATCAATTTGACACGCCTATAATATTATGTAATATAATTGGAATTGCATTATATTCTCATACTAGCTGTGCCCGCGTGGACTTATCACGACACCATCTACTGGGTTCAATTGTATTTTCAAACCATCCAGGGACCCACTCAATACACACAAAATTTCATCCAAATCGGTCCAGCCGTTTAGGAGGACTTAGGTGACAAACACACGTACAGAAGAATTATATATATATAAAGAAGATGATTAGGGCTTCTAAACAAATATACAAAATATTATAGATGTACGTATGTATGTATGTTTGTCCATGCATTTCTCCGAAACTATTAAGGTGACCATTCTTTTTATTGGCTTACATTTACTTCAACTTAGGAAGAGTGCAAGTTTCATCAAAATCGGTTCAGTAGTTTTTAAGATATGGACTGTTAAGTGTGTCAAATGGGCGAATAATTCTATACCACGACAACCTATTTCTGTGATACTTTTTTAATGTGATATTACTAAAAAGAGTAAAATAAAAAACTCTTCAAAAAAACATTGAACCAACTTAAAAAAGATAGTCTACCTACTTAGAACTAATATAAATTAATAAATAATCGAGTTGAAGGTGTGTACCGCCTTTGCAGAAAGCACACCAGAAAATTGATAGATGGAGCCCTTTTGTGCTTTTGTACCGCCTTCAACTCAATTATTTAATAATTTTTGTTATTAGTTCTAAGTAGTTCATTTTTTTAAAGTCCATTCAATGTTTTCTGTTTCCATGATGCATCTGTAATTTATTGAGTCAACATTGCTACAGCAATTTTGAGCTGCCTTTAATGTGATTGTAAATAAAACTGCATAAATAATGTAAACTTGTAAGGATAATATATTTCTATTCTAACTTATAATTAAATGAAAACTCAACGTTTCTTCCACGTAGGTTTCTTGCGTGCGCCCGGCTGTCCCGGCTTCTTGCGCTCCCTGCGGCGAGGGTCTCGCGTGAGGAGCCCCGCCACCTGCATGCGCTCCACCATCTCCGCGTCCACGAAGCTGCGCAGCGTCCACGCTATGCCCCAGCGCAGTGCCCCCGCTTGCCCCGCATACCCCCCGTGCTCCACGTGGCACTCCACGTCCACGGAGCTCTGCAGCCCCGTGAACAGCAGCGGGAATATAACCTGCTCCCGTGACTGCACATCGTCAAAATATGTCAGGTCGCGTCCATTTATCGTGATCTTTCCAGTTCCCGGCGATCGAACGGTTACATCTCCACGTGCCGCCTTCCTGAGACACTCGTACGTAGTGACGAACGCTCGTCCGTTCTCGTCGTAGCTCGGCTTGGGGATCGCCAGCGAGAATACCTGCTGCGACAGCGGCTTGCGGTAGCTCTCGATGAACTCCTTGTGCCGCACCGAGTACGGCAGAGCCACCAGACGATCCATCGCCGAGATGAAGTTCCCGTACTCCAGCTCCTCTATCTGTTCCACGATCATCGTCTCGAGCTCCTCCTTCGTTATCCATACGGTTCCTTCCAGTTTTAACTCCTCGGTGGAGTGTTTAGCACTCTTTCTGTTTCGTATAATGCTGTCTTCGAATGCATACAGATCGTTGATGTTTTCGACTATGTCGTATAGGAGCTTGAAGAAGTTAGGCTTGGCGGTGTAGAAGAGGAAGTGGTGAGGGCGGCCGGCCTCGTCGAACTCCGCCGCCTTGCGCGCGGGGAACACCTCCTCGGGCGGTTTGAGAAGCGGCCGCGCGGCCGGGTCGTAGATGCCGCTGGGAAACAGATATTCGACTGCGCGGTCGACGTCCTTCTGCGTGAAGCTCTCCGGATCCTCTCCCATCATGTTGGCGAGGTGCCTCTTGCCCGTCTCGTACTCGAAACGCTGCTTGCGCATAAAGTCGTCGTGCTCGCGTGCGCGCTCTAAATACGCCTTCATCGCCTTGCTAACCTTCTGCTTCTTACTCAGCGTCTCCCAAGGCGTGTACTGCTGCTGGTGGTTGGAGCCATGAGTACGTACCGACGCTGAGAGAGGAGGCAGTAGCGCAGACCTTAACGCTTGCCGCACACTATGCCGCCAAGCTAAACAGAACGAGTTCAGAGCCATCCTCAACTCTGATACACTCGCTTTGTCTATGTGAAGAAAATGATTTCTATTTTCTTGATATTTTTAAAAAATTTCACGGGTTCGCTTGACTGACGAGACATTCCATTCCATGATTCCACAGACTTTATTTTAGAAATTTATTTGATAGAAAGGGACGAGCGTCTCTTTGTAGTAAGCACCTGACAGTTAACTTTTTTTTCTTATTTTTTTTCTTTAGGTTTGTCTACATAGAATCGCTCCCTAAAATCAATTACTTAAAATTGCTTTAAAAATTATTAGAAGCTATCTACAATTACGGACAAACACAACGTGGTTAGTACAAATTTACGCTAGTACTTATGCTAAAAAAGAGGTTAGAAAGTATAAAATAGAACGTGAGCAATAACTAATGTAAAACTAAACTAAAACTAACAACAAAAAGAGAATGGAGAATAAATTAAAACTAAAACGTAAACTAATAAGGATTTTTTATTACTATTGGAGGCCAAATATTTTATTTTTTTTAAATTTAATTCTTCTCCTTCCGAAACAGGCAAAACTCATTAGAGTATACAGCCATTTCTTTTGTAGCTTTAACGTCTGTTGTATAAATTCTCGGCCCGCGAGAACCACAAAAATATATATTTTTAATCACAACGACGACGCGACAAACTTCCGCCGTCCGCCATCTTTTTTGTCAAGGAGGCCAAATAGACAAAAAAAGGTTTTCTTAAGGAAAGGCAAGGATAGTGTGACCGTATAGCCATGTCTTGTTTTTTCATTCTTTGCATTTGTTGCACCTCGCAAAAAAAAGAATACTTACAGAAGAATAAAGGACTACAAGACACTGCTATTAGAAAAGACTTAGCCAGCGGAAATCAAAACTGGAGCCAAAAATAAAAAAAAATAAAATTTCACGAAAAAAGTTTTTTTTTTTTTTTTATAGGCAGCTGGCGCGGGTGTCTGTGCCCAATACTTCAACGGAAGATCAGACTCAGCCAATAACACCATTCCTCGCGAAACCACGCTCAGAGAGGCGCCATGCCGGCTATGAGGCGGACAAAAAGGTTGTCGTCTAATTTATTGACACGCCTTTTGAAGATTCCCAGGTTATAGGTGGTGGGGAACACACTCACCGGAAGACCGTTCCATATTTTCGCCGTTCGACACAGGAAAGATTTCGAAAAACAATGTGTTCTTAGTAGTTGGGTGTCAACAACATATGGATGTTCCGAGCGAGTCCGGCGGGTGTGGCGGAGACGGATGGGGGCTGGAGGGATGAGAGAAGCCAATTCATCAGAGCAACGTCCATGGTAGTACCTATAGAACAGGCTAAGAGAACCGATTGTTCGCCTGTGGCCCAATGATTCAAGTCTCCGTGAGCTTGGGATCACCAATTAGACGGATAGCACGGCGCTGGATAGAGTCCAAGGACGCCAATAAGTAAAGAGGGCATCCACCCCACAGATGGCTACAGTACTCCATCACCGGGCGAACTTGCGCTTTATATAGCATAAGGAGCTGCGCCGGTGAGAAGAACCGTCTGCTGCGGTAGAGGACGCCCAATTTCCTAGAGGCAAGTGTGGCTTTGGACTCTATGAAACCCCTAAAACCCACATCCTTGGTCAATTCCACGCCCAGGAGGTCCAATTTGTCATTGTTAGGTATGGCCGTACCCTGGAACGTAGCTTGGAAGGGAAACCGGTCGGCCTTGGTAGAGAAGGCGCATGCTTGAGTTTTGCTGACGTTGAAATCAACAAGGTTCTCGCGGCCCCAGGAGGCTACCTTAACGAGAACATCGTCGACTCTGTTAACTGTTTGACGCCGAGCATCATCAATGAGCACCTCTCACCTTCATACAAAATGGCGACTTCCGCGAATTTATTTTCAATAGCGACTTAGGATTGCCTCTACTCCGGCGCTGCGGGAAGTGTAGCCCCGCCGTCCTTGCGTAACACAGCGCAGGCACCCATGCTCGACTCCGCAGCGTCGGCTTTTTGGTTGCCTTCGGCGACCAACCTCAGCCGCTCCGGCTCACACGGGCGTCTGCGCTTTGTTACGACGGACGGGGGCTGCACTCCCTTCACGCCTCCGGCTTATAAAAACACTCTAGGGAATAGCCGCACTAACAGGTTATTATTATAATTTTTTTTTATGGAATCTGACACGGTTGGCTACATCACCTACAACGTCCGTGATGTCAGCCCATAACACCGGGTGAACTAGGTGCCATGTCAGTGCTTCCCCCTTTGATCGTGCCGGCTACACTGAACTGGTCGGAAAACACAAACTATTTACATAGCCGTTTCAACCGACGTTTCATTCAGTGCGGTGGTATCAACCCGGGCGGGTTAAACCCTACCACCAAGTAAGATTAGGAGGGAAGGGACCTACAGTTTTACGAGGACTCCGAACCTCGGTCAGCCTCCAACGGTCAGCGGTCACCCATCCAAGAACTGGCCGCACCCAGCGTTGCTTAACATTCAATAGCGACAGTTGACTGTCTGCACCACTGAGCTATCGAGGCTGACAAAATGTCAGGTTATGTCGGGGCGGTGGATTTAGTTTTTCCGCAAAGTATGGTAATTACCCCCATTGTCCTTTCAAATGTTGTCAACACACACCTTATCTATACACCATTCTGTACGACGAACGACGAACTTGCTTCGCTTCTCTACTTTATTTTTTTTTCCAGCAGCGTCAGCTGTCAGGTGCTTACTACAAAGAGACACTCGTATGTTTGGAAGTTAGAAAGATTTTTTTTATTGTCTTGGCTTGGGTGCCAGATCCTTTTTGGCCTGGTGGTCAACCGGTGGCATATTTCCAAAGTCCACTAGGCGAATTGCTCTGATTGGTCGTTCTCAGTTTTGCGGGAAAATTTAAATTTCGGAAATATTTTCGAAAATAAAGTGTTTTTAGGTGGTTATAAAAAATAACCTTAACCTAATTTTAACACCCTAACATTGCTTAAAAAAAAATTGTGGGACTCGAATCTATGGTCAAAAAATACAAACCCTACATACACCGTACCACTGAGCCACGAAATCACATAAACGACCTAAGTAGGTTCGCTAGGAGTGCCGGAGGCGGAGCCAGACGAAATTTAAATTTTCCGCCAAGCTGGCTGGCATGGACCAATCAGCATAATTCGCCTAGTGGACTTTGGATATATGCCTATCGGTGCGGTGCGACACCTGAAAGACATTGCGGCTCCTTTTGTGAACACTTCGGCAGACTTCGGCTCGAAGGAAAGGTGGTATGTATGGGTGAATATTTTGGTAGTTTAAAAAAAATTGCCAGGGTTAACTACATTTAATTGCTCTAATAAATCCGCTGGAGGAAATGATAGGTATCGATAAGATTTTTTTTTTAAAACTAGTGCTCCCAATCCACTCGTGTGGTGGGAGCATAGAGTAACTTATATGGTGGGGTTTAGAGGCATCAGCTTCACTCCTCATTATGCGCCATCTATTGATAATATCTCCAAGTAGCTCATATCTATCTATAACTTTCTATACTAGATAATACGTATGCTTAGGTAGGTATAGGTACGTAGGTTCATAACCTCAATATTTTCTTATTCTTTAGGAATGGAAAGAAATTAAACAATTGAATGAATAAAATATATCATTTAATGTTTATTTTTTTGTTTCCTAATAACAATGCTTCTCTTAGGATGATATCGCCTTATAAATTTTTTTCCTGCTGCTATTTCCGCTGATCTCAGTCCAATAAACGTAACCGAGGTCGGAGTCGGAGAGAAAGTAGAAAACACCAAAAAAACAAAGCCGGGTCACAGGTAAGTATCACAAATAATCGAAGAAAACACCATGAGCAAACAAAACATATATAAACCACAAACTACACTTATCTTGATTGACAAAAATTATAAACTATCTATACCGCACCGTTCCTTCAGTGTTCCCAGATCAGTTATACCAAATCCCTCCAAACCATTAGAAAAAATGTTTGCCATATTTTCTAAAATAAAAACCTCTTACATTAATTCTCAAAAAAGGATAGGCACCTACTTACTAATAAGCAATGATATTATAAGTTAAAAAGAGGTAGATAGGTTATCTGAGCTTCCAAGCGCCACAACAAAAGTAAGATCACAGTTCGGACCGCTAACCACGAGCCGTTCACCGCGAGGCGCTACACATCGAAAATCAATGATATTTCGAAGATGCCGTCGTGTGTAGTGATATTCCGCACTAATTCTTCGAGAATCGCTACCAAAAATCAAGGAATCACATATCATGTGTAAATATTACTATTTCCACCATTATATTTATTATTTTTCACAAATTCAAACATTACTTCCATGAAATATTGCGCATCAGAAAAGATACTCCCTCTCTCTCCCTCCCGCGCTGTGCCCCCATACGCGATCTCATTCCCACTACGCGGACTGTGATATGTAGGGCGACGCAAAGCAACATATACTTGTCTCTTTTTTTCTCGCAACCTTAGACGTGCCGTCCGTCTTCTTCTCGCAATATTGTTGGCTATGATAATAGTGATGGGTCAATTCGATTGTTTAAAACGTAAAAATTCAATTGCAATCTCATCATCATCAGTCATCAGAGTCAGTCTCTGCACAGCAGTGGCGGTTCCCCAGGTGAAGCAAGTGAAGCACCGCCTCACTTAATTATCTTGAAAGTAAAGAAAAAAAAACATTTCAAAATATCAAGAAAGAAAACTTAAAAAAGTCAAGTATATCCGATCCGAACTGATCACAATATTAGCGCGGCGGCGCGGAGGAGGCGGAGGCGGCTGGTGCGACGCGCGCGACGAAATACGTTAAAGATGTGTTAGTGCATCAACACCACCAACACAGCACGCACACACACACAGACCTGACGTGTGACGTGTCACGTACGGCATGGCATATGGTGACTCACCCCGGTCTGTGCCCCGGTCCGGTGCGGCGACGAATCGCTTATTGTGATATCGCTTCACCAACCGTAAAGACAACAGGTTGACCTTGGAGGCTTTGGATGTAGGGAGCAGCTGAGGCTCTGATAAATGGCGCCGAACGAGACATCTATATCCAATTAAAAGAATGCAGAGCGAGATGGGGCGATTAACGTTTTCTATAAGTCGGTTTGTTTTACCTCCGTGATTAACATAGAGTTGTAAAAACACGGTATGATTCAATAAGACACGGTTTAATACCGGTATAATACCAATAGATCACCGTGACTTTGGTGACTAACCACATTCGTGAACTAATCAAGTTTGTGCTCCAATATATGGAGTTTGTACTGACTTAGCTGACAAGTATTATGCTAAATATCACTATCTTGACTATGTTAACTTGCAATATATACTCGCAACATGATTCTTCCCATTTGAAGTGTTTAAGACTTGAAAATGTTGCCAGACCTCGCACGCAGTGTGCGGCATTTTGATTTTCGCGGGGATGTGTCGCGCGCGTGGCGTATGTATTGCTTTACGGAATGACAGAATCAGACTGACTGGTGGCAACAAAAAAATCAAAGCACAGCCGCTCAAGCTGCAAGTCCTTCTGTAAAGAGAGAGACCGAATGCACAAAGCGACTGCCTGCCGCCGCTAGCGCCGACAAAGGGGTGCGTATGTACGCGGAGCGCTGCGCAGCGCGGCGCGGAGCGTGCTCTCTTTGGCGGTGCGGGCGGATTCTTTGATTCGGTCGGACGCAGCGCAGGTGTTCGTTAGTTGTATGTATGTATGTACTCACCAGCAAACTAAAAATCAACCTTAAGGCGCAAATAATAGTGAACGCGGCCTTGAATTTCGGCCACGTCGTCGGTGGGGAAAGGGCGAGGATCCCCGCGAAACTAATAGGTAGCTGTGAGTCGAGCTCAGCAACAGATACGAAAATTTTAACGCATTAGTGAAGTTGCATGTAGCGCAGCGCGAAAGGGCTTGCCTACGACCCGATAGGTCATCGTTTCAAATCTTGAAGATTTTTTATATCATGGGCAAATATGTTTAAATCATGGGAAAGTGGTCAAGTTCAAGTCGAGCTCGCGTAAAGAGGGTTCCGTGGCAACCCGTTTTCTGCGAGAACTAGAAGGCTTAGGATTTTTTGACGAAACTTCGTATACCTAGTGGTAGTGTATATCGTGGAGTAACTTTTTTTTTTAAAAGATCATATCTCGAGTACCGCTGGCCTAGACCAGACGTGGCACACGTGTAGGTATGAGCGCCACGCCGGCGCGCCTCCGCCGCCGCGCTTTCCGCCAGGCCGCCGCCGCCGCCTAACGCGGTCGGCGCGCCGAACCGAGCGCGGTCTGTCAGTCTGATCGCAGCGAAAGAGGAAGAATGACAGACCCCAAGCGTTGGAACAGGCAATGACTGAATATAGAACGCTGAGACGAAAGTATAAGAGCCTGATTGAGGAAGCGAGAATGAAAGACCTCCGGAAGCAGGCCACCATTGACGGAAACGAAGCACCCTGGGGAATAGCATACCGCACAGCACAAGGGAGGCGGCCAACGATGGAGAATGTTGTCATTGGTGTGACACACGGAGGCACATCCCCATCTGAGGTGTCATCCGCCATGGACAATCTGTTGCACGCGCTTTGCCCGGACGACAACCCCCTCCGGGACACCCCTCAGCACACGAGGATACGTGGGCTTGCCCTAGTGCCCCCGAGTGGTGAGGGGGCCCCGCCGGCTACAATGGAGGAGCTGGGAGCGATCATAAAAGACCTCCCAGACACAGCCCCGGGAATAGACGGTATTACAGCCACAATCGTAAAGAAAGCCTGGGAGGTCATAAACTGGGAGCTTCTAACGACGTTCAACAAGTGCATGGCGGCCGGCCTCTTCCCCGACTGCTGGAAGGACGGGAGGCTTATCGTTCTCCCCAAGGGGAACGGTAAGCCTGCATCAGACCCCAAGGCCTATAGACCTGTTACCCTCCTCCCGATCCTAGGGAAGATATTGGAGAGGCTTATGGTCCGGCGGCTGGAATGCGTGAGCATGCGGCTGTCGGCCCACCAGCACGGATTCGTCAAGGGGAAATCGACCGTGAGCGCTGTCACCGAGCTGATGAGCAGGGCGAAGACCACGCGGCGGTAATACCTCCAGGTCGTCTTTTTAGACATTTCCGGCGCCTTTGATAACGCCTGGTGGCCGATGATCTTGGTCAAGGCACGGCGGCTGGGATGCCCCCCCAACATCTATCGGATGCTGTTGGGGTATTTCGCGAAACGCCGAGTCGGGCTGTTCTGCGGCCACCGGGTGAGATGGAAGCGCTCAACGATGGGATGCCCGCAGGGATCGGTCCTTGGCCCGCTTCTCTGGAACATACTGCTCGACGACTTGCTGTGCCTTCCCATGCCAGACGGTTGCCACGTCGCGGCCTATGCCGACGACGTGGTCCTATCAGTGGAAGCGGATGCTCGTGCGGGGATCGAGAGCAGGGCTGCAGCAGCTCTCGAGTTAATGGCAGACTGGGGCCGAGTTAACCGACTGGCCTTCGCGCCAAACAAATCAAAAACTATGACGGTGAAGGGGCGGTTCGTCAACCGACCGCCAACGGTCCGCATGGGAGGGACGAGCATCAAGTCGGAACTCACAACAACATTTCTTGGCCTAGAGGTCGACCAGACGTTTAGCTTCGCGCAGCACGCGCGAGTTATCGGGGAGAAGGCGAACAAATCATTCGGCAAAATGTCCCGGGTGTCGAGGGCATCCTGGGGCATCCAATATAAGACGCTGAAAATTATATACACGGGCACCTGGGTCTCCACGATGACTTACGCTGCTGCGTGCTGGTTCGACCGAGCCGGACAGCATGCCGTGCGTAGTCCGTTGTTACGCGCGCAGAGGCAGGCCTTGGTCCTTCTGACCAAGGCTTACAGGACAAACAGCACAGCGGACCTACCGGTCCTTGCGGGCGTCCTCCCCGGAGACCTGGAGGTGCTCCAGGCTGGGAGGACGTGGTGCGCAAAGGAACGGGCGGGGAGCCGGGAGGAATTCCTGAGTAGCAGGCGAGCCATCAGGCAAGAGGTCTTAGACCTCTGGCAGGAGAGGTGGGACGCGGCCACGACAGGTAGGCACCTCCACAGGTTCTTTCCACACGTCGGGGTGAGGCTGAGAAGTCACTGGGTGCAACCAGACCACCGAACGTCGCAGCTCCTCACAGGACATGGCAACTTCCGGGGTAAGCTGTATGACCTGGGACTGGCTGAGAGTGAGATGTGCGAATGCGGGACCGGAAGAGAGGATGCCGACCACGCCGTATGGCACTGCGTGCTATACGAGAATGAAAGGGACAGTATGGTGGCAGAGGTGACCGCGCGGAACGGGGGGCCGGTGTACTACGCGGACCTCGTCTCGTCGGAGGAGAACTTCTCCGCATTCAAGAGATTCGCAGCCGGGTGGTTCCGGAAACGGGCTGACATAGGGGCCGACAGAACTTTTGCGGACGAACTGACGACGGGGGACGAGCACGCTGGGGACGCAGACGACCACGACAGAACGGGACACGCAGCGCACGACGGACTCGACAGGACGGGACGTGACGGCGACGTGTAGCCCAGGGGGGACAGCTCACCTGTCTCCGCCCTAGCCAAAAAGAATAGTGGCCGAAAAACAGAACAGCAGAAGTCGTCGTAACCGAAAAGAGCAGCGGGAAAAGAGGGGTGGCTGTCAGCGCCCCCACGACGCAGGGCGAGGCATGGTGAGCTCCGCTAGAGTACTAAAATAGGCGCGAGGACCGACTGACGTACGCAGACGCTGGGGCGAATTGGGTCGCGAGGACCGGGTAGACAAGTCGCTGTCTTGTGACGTTGTCTCCCATCAGGGACGCAGACTGACGGACGCATGACGTAGATGGGGGCAATCTTCGGAGTCGGTGCACTCCAAGGGGGGGACTCAGAACGCCTTTATGAGTCCCTCCAAGTGGGAGGCTGGACCGCAATCAATGCGCGTCACCTGAGCCAGACCATCGGCTCAGGCAGCGGGCCTCCCTGCGTGCAGCGGCTCTCAAATGATTGTTCCATGATGAGGTCGCGGCGCTGTGCGGGTGCTATGGCCGCAAGGCTGGTGCACTCGGGTCAGTGGCGGGTTAAGATTGATCGCACCGATAGACTTTTCGAAGAAAAAAATATGTTAACACAAAACGATATTGTCTTGGTGACCGACTCGGGCTCTACCATTAAAATAGCTACAAATTTAATTAATAAGTATACAGAATCATCTTTATCTTGGACGCGCTCGCATATGGGCGCGTTCAGGTAGAAAGCTGGTAGCCGGCGCCGATGTACCAGCGCCGACGGGCGCTGGTCGGCGCCGGTCATGGACGAAATATACTGGACCGATCATACATAGGCGAGCGGGAGTAACCACGCACGGGCGTCAGGCTCACTTACTGCCTGAACTGCATCTCGCTCACTCACGAAGGCACTCGATCGCCTTATCTCTTTCTCCTCTTTAAGTGTGTGTAGGTGAATTCGTAGACGAGGAAAGAAATACTGTGCGACTGCGTGATTGACAGAGATGGAAAAACATCGCATACGCAACGTCCCCGCTCCCTCGCCGTCTTCTTACCCCTTCCGCGGCGACCCCGGTTGGCTTTGTTGACGACGTTAATGATAAGTCCAGTATATTTCGTCCATGGCGCCGGTAGTTGCTACATAAAGAAAGCCGGTAGAAGCTGATAAATCTGTGTGACTGAGTAGGTAGGTAGTGTGAAAATGAAAATCTCGGGCTCATCGGATGAAGACCTTTTTCTATTAGACAATGTGTTTCTCAAACTCAGAAAACATTCCAACATTTATCCACCACGTATCTATTTTGGTGTCTTCTATCTCTTTTATCCCACACTACTACAGGTCTACTAAATACTAACGAAATCAAAATGTCAGTACACATTTTTTTACAATTTTAATAAACATTCACGAACAGTGAGACACGTTCGTTTCTCGCAAACGACAGCGCCGATCCGCGTTTCTCGGAGTTTGTCGGCGCTTATAGGCGCTGGTTCGGCACGAAGTATGGCGACTGTCTGCCTTAACTACCACCGCTGGTCGGCGCTGGTACATCGGCGCCTGCCACCAGCTTTCTACCTGAACGCGCCCTATGGAGACTGTCTGCGTCAACAACCAGCGCTGGTCGGCCCCGGTCGGCGCTGGTACATCGGCGCCGGCTACCAGCTTTCTACCTGAACACGCCCTATGGAGATTGTATGCGTCAACAACCAGCGCTGGTCGGCGCCGGTCGGCGCTAGTACATCGGCGCACGCTAACAGCTTTCTACCGGAACGCGCCCATACAAAGTCGCGCCGCCGACAACGCCGCCGCCGCCGACAATTTTGAGTCGGCGCGCCGCCGCCGATCGGGTAGTTATCGGCGCTCATATCTACACACGTGTCGGAAATGGACACGAAACTGAGCACGAACACGAGTCGTGACAGATCGTGTCGTCATATCGCTAGGCCAACCGGGCTAGCCGGGCTAGCCCGCCAACCGGGCCAGCCCGGCCGTCACGAAATCACGAAATACGTCATAAATGGATGTTGTCATTCGACAGTGTCAAAAATTTTATAATCCTCTTTTCTTCTTCAACAGCCCTTTTAATGTCTCACTGCTGGCCACGGACCTTTCCCAATGAAATGGGAATGAAACTTTCCCAATGATGAAACTTTATACAATACGCACTACGAGTAAAGCTTATGTTAATGCCTACTGTGTCATTCATTTCATTACATTAATCAGTATTATCGTACTTTTATTTATTTAAAAGTAGATTTTTTTTTACAATACCTACCTACTTACTTACTACCTACTACTTTAATAAATATACAAAAATTACGTAATTCCTAATCAATACATAATTATACATATTCATAAATATAATACATTGAAACTGCATGTGCATATTAGATATTAGTACCTATTTCTGGTTGATTCCTCATTGTGAGTAGCGCGCTCTTCAGCTCTATGGCATGGACATAAAGTACAATTTCGAGAATACCGGAAGTATTAAAGCTTTGACATCTACCAAGTAAGCCGCTCGACGCAAAGCGTGCCGCCGCGCTTTGACGCTCGCCGCCGCGCTTTGACGTTCGCCGCCGCGCTTTGACGCTCGCCGCCTGCGGCGGCAGCGCGGCTAGTCTAGCTAGGCTTTCTGTTCTTTGAGAGCGCCACCGCCCCGCTTGAGTGTTATTTATTATTTTGAACCTTAATCTTTACGAAATAAAGTTATATGTACTACTGACAATATAATGTTATGAATGCATAACTTGTAGGTTAAGGCTAATTTACATTGTGGCGTAGCATAAATACAAAACATAAAAATTTCACCCTGTATTGTATAGTATTAATTAAATTGCATATTTTTTTCGTTTGACCACACCATTTAAAAAAAACAATTTAATTCTAACCCAGGTAGGTACTTCTATCTAGAGATGCCGCACCGCGCACGCCACATGTCAATCGAACCGTCCCATTCCCATACACACGTACGGCGTGCGGTGCGTGCTTGGATATGCTTGTATTTTGTTGAATGTTGTCGCTGTTTAGCGTGTGCAACATCGATCAACATTGTTGCATGCTACAGTGTAGCATGCCACAATGTCGGCCGTTGTTGCCTCAGTGTAAATGAGCCGTTAGTCACCAAAGCAACGGTGACTTATCCGTTTTATACCGATCTAGGTGCACGCGCTCTTTGGCGTTACGGGCGGCCTCGCGGGGGCATACTACCTACCTACTAAACCAAGAATCAACCTTATGCGGGAGTACTAAACGTCCTTTTTAATGTTATTTATGCGCTAATGATTTTTTTACGTTAGTCACCAAAGCAACGGTGATCTATCGGTATTATACCGGTTTTATACCAAATTTTTGGTATTATTCGGTGTGCAACTTATTGTATTTAAACCGATCGGCATCTCTAGATTAACATGATGGCGAAATTGGCATTAGTTAGGGTAAGTTTCATAGCTCAATGGTTTAAGCTTCGCTTTTCAATCTAGTGACGTTGGTTCGAATCTCACTTTTGCGAATTCTTTTTTTTTTGTTTTTAGGGTTCCGTATCCGGTACGGGACCCTATTACTAAGCCTACGCCGTCTGTCTGTCTGTCTGTCTGTCCGTCCGTCCGTCTGTCTTTTTTTTTATGTAATCCGGTATGGGTGGCTGAGCCGGAGGGGCCAAAGCGCATGCTCCGACCAGCCAATATCACCTCCGAGAAGGTAGGTGCCATACCGGAGACTTCCCTGGATTGCTGGCTATACTGGACTAGAGGAGAACACAGCCGAGGCTGCTATGCGGCAGCAGCAGGTGTAGGTAAATTTTGCACGTAAATTTTTTCGTCAGAAAAAAACTCATTGTTACACGCCGACCGGATTCGAACCTCGCACGTCTCGCATTTGAAGCCAATGCCCAAACCACTCGGCCACCCGCCGCTTGTCTGTCCGTCCGTCCGTCTGTCCGAGGCCTGTATCTCTTGAACCGTAATTGGTAGCCCGTTGAAATGTTCACAGAAAATGTGTTATTATGGCCGATATAACAAAAAATAATGAAAATAAGAAAAAGTAAAAAACTCACGGGGGTTCCCATAGATGGCGCGCGCGCATACACTTTTTGGTTTCAAAAAGTGTATCCATCTACCAAATAGATGATGAATCATTTTCTAATCGTGACTAACTAATATGAAGTATTTCATAGCACGCCATCTAGATGGCGTGGCGTGTTATGAAATTCATCTAGTGGCGCTAGCCGTGACATGGCGATACGGTACCCTCGGTCGGTGCGCGATTCGATAGTGGTTTTTTTTTGGGCCGTTCGATGGTAGTTTTTGGTAGTTTTGGTATTGTTAGGGCCAAAAAAAATTAGGTTTAGGTTTTTCAATTTATCATAAAGTAATAGCAATGTAGGTGGATTTTTAGTCGCCTCACTAAGATTTATAGGTCAAAGCCGCCACTGCTGCACAGTTCATTCGTCCGGCAGTCGGAATGATGAATGTCACTCCGGTTGAATATAAATAATTTACGAATGCTAACGCTGAATCGGAATCGCCGCCGCGACGACGACTGTTCGAATGCATTCGAAGTGGAAAAAAATTCTAATAATTAGAATAAGACTATTCGAGTCGGCGCATTACTTTATAGTTCTTCCTCTCAACTTTTCAAGGACGTGCCATGTGTGAGCACTGAATGTCATATAGATAACCTATCTTTACTAAAATATCATTGCTAATAAGGATAATAGGGAAAGGAAGGATGAACGAGTGAAACTAACCTATTGGTAATTATTAACATCTAAATACAACTCATGAAGATGTAGTTCACGACATGTTTTTGCTTTAAAATGAAAACCTCCGGAAAACCTAAATTTTTACGAAAATCCTTCATTCCATTGATTTTATCTTCCTCCAGAAACCCGAAAACGAAATACCTCCATTTTTGGAGGAAAAGCTCCAGATCTGACAACACTGCGTTGATTGACCCGCCATCTATATATATGGTCTCAAAGTACTTTTGCACATACAATTTTCATAGAAATAAATTTTGTACTGACTGCAAACAAATTGGTAATCTGTGGGTGGGTGGGACGAGCAAGGATAATATGTTATGTATCGATGAGGATGAGATCTTCATATCAAATTCACGAATCGTACATCAAGCAAGCCCTTCTAGAAATATGGCCCAACAACAACTCTGTCTTCTCTCACACCCCCCCCCCCCCCCCCCCCCCCCCCCCCAAGAAGAAGTGGGGTAACGGCATCGAGGCTTATCCTCCTTGTCCGTGGCTGCAATTCGCTACCCTTGACGAAGGGTAGGTCATCCTTGACCTGGGTCGACCCAGGAGTGTAGGTATTCTGGACACTGCGGAGCACTCATTCGCCGCTTTGGGCGAACAGCTCACGGAGTCCGTCCATGAGAACCGGCACTGGATTCTCCCCTCTCTCCAGCGCCTGCAGCAGTCTGTGGATGATGCCCAGCATCACCCTCAGCTGGGACGTCTGGCTCGGCGACATCGGGACGAGCGGTCGCGCGTCAGACGTCGGGGTAAATATTGGGCTTGGTGTCGGTGTCGACGTGGACATCATCTTGTCGCGCTGGCGCTGCGGCGCCGGGACTGGATGAGGTGGAGGGGAGGCCTGCGGCTCCTGGGGCGGCTCGACTGTCGTCGTGGGCTGCGGCACGTGCGCTGGTGCGGCTTCCGCTGCACCCGGCTTCTTCCTTGCTCGACGGCGGCGGCCGCGCCCGCGGTTGGCCCTCCCTGGTCCCTTTCGGTTGCAGGGATGGCCTCCGACATCAGCGTGGTCGCGGTGGCAGCGGCGGTGGTGGTGGCAGCTGTGTCTGCGGTCGCGGGAGTGTTGCGGCGCTGGGTGGTGGCCGCGACAGTGCCGGCCTTCCGGTTCCGCGTTTAGCGCCTGTGGAAGGGGCAACTCCGGTTGTTCGCCGTGTGCTCCCCTCCACAGTTCGCGCAGGTCGGCTTCTCCTCCCTCGGCCGTGGGCAGTCGCGTGCGGAGTGGGCCTCGCCGCATCGCACGTATTTGATCGGGCGGTGGCAGTGGTGCGAGCTGTGGCGGAACTGCTGGCACCTGTGGCACTGTGCCACGGCTCCAGCTTTCCCTCTCCACGCTTCTATGCGCACCCCGGGCATGAAGAGCAGTTCATCCACGTTCCAAATATTCTGCCTGTCCGGGTTCTTCCTCACTTGCGCGAAGAAGATTCCCCCGAACCGGCCTTTGGTCCCCTGGATGGGGCGGCAGTAGGTGGCCTCAAAGCCACGCTCCTTGAGCTCTTCGCAGATGGCATCCGTTGGGGTGTACGCAGGTAAGCCGCGGATGGCTATCTTGGCATCCCTCTCAGCCGGCAACGAGTATGAGAACCAGCTGGTTCCCTCTGTCCTCTCCAGCTCGGTGAAGTACCGCTGGAGTACACGGTACTCGTCGTCCGACTGAGCGGTGAAGCGTACACCCGGTCCGTAGGGGCGAGCGTTCGGAGCGTGGCCGAGCCTCTCCCGGAGAGTCCGGAAGTGCCTCGTCCAGTCCGGCAGCTTCTCCACCACGATCTGGGCGTAGCGGGGCTTGCGGGCGGCTTCGGGGGGTGCGGGGGTTGCGGATGCTGCGGCGACTGTGGCAGAGGGTGTGGCTTCAGCTCCGTTTCCAGGCGATGCTGGCCTCTCATCTGCGTCGGTGCAGGCTCGTTTACGCGGCTCCTCTTCGTTGGGGCTGCGACCATGCTTCCCGACACACACGAGGGGGGGGCGAGGAAGTGGCGCTGACAGCCTCAGCAAACAAAAGCGGAGTCGAAGGCGCGGTGTGGGTGGGCGGCAGAATCCTACCGCTAGGTGGCGCGCCGGTCGGGGCTCCGGCAGCAGTCGTTTTGACCGGGCTAGGTGCATGCGAAGTATGCACCGCGGATCCTCCCACTACTGTCGGGGCGGCGGTGGTGGCGGCGGCGGCGAGTGCGGCTTGTTTGTATACAAGCCCGCCCTGTAGGGATTCGTCGTCGTCCTGTGTCCACGTCTCCGTGGGCTCGATCGACGACAAAGCTCCATGTATCCTCTGGTACTTGTAGAGGAGGCGGTTTAACTCCTCCTCGTTCCACACTAGGGTTCCGTCCCAGGCGGGAGCGGGCTCGGGCTCGGTGGTGGCGTGCCGGTACTCGTACCTGCCGCGGGCGGAGGAGCCGCCCTCGATGCATGAGTTTCATGCATCGCGGCGCCCCCCGGCGCGGCCGGTGCGGTCGGCGGATGCGCGCTGCCAAGGAGTGCTCGGAGGACCCTCTCGGACGCAGATGGTCCGGGCGGCGGCGATGGTTGCAGAGGGCGCGGTCGGTCGCTCGGAGTCGGCGGTCATTCCGGTACTCAACGTGCGACGCGTCCTCGGGTCACGCCGGTGTAACGGTGCGCGGGTGTGCAGTCCGGCTTCGAACTGTCGTTGTCCATGCGAGGATACGCGCGGTGTGTCCTCTAGCATTGATTGAAGTTCCGGTGTGGTGAGGTGGGCGGGGGGGGGGGGGGGGGGGGGGGGGGGGGGGGCGGAGCGCTCCGGAGTGCTCGACGCCTACCCAGGCTTCGGTTTCGGATTGGCTCGGTCGGGGTCCATCTCGTGCGCGAGCAAAACACTGCTTTCGCACCGGTCCGTGCGTCGGTGATTCCCGCTGGTGGGAGGCCGACTGAACCGGCACTACGGCTGCATTTCACCCACACACGTAGCGGAGACGGTCTCCCCCTACACAATCACTAAATTGTTTCTAACAAAACAACCCGGATTGTCGGGGTTAGTTCGGTCGCAGAGCGGGCGGATCGCGGCACGTGTGCCGCGCGCGGACGCGCAGACTGAACTGAAATATGGCCCTTAGAAACAACGCTTCGAAAATCAATAAATGGTAAAAAAATATATGAAATAAATAAATAAAAAGTGGCTTATAAAGTAAACGGCGTTCTAATCGTATCTAAATATTGAGGTTGAATAAAACACGGTTTCAATTTAAATTAAATGCATTTATTTGTGTAACTATAATGTTGAAATTTATTTAGTAAAATTGCAACATCTGTGAGAGCGAAAACATTTCAGATGTGTTAAAAGAAAAAAATCCAGTTTCCTTTCAGCTACGGGACAACAGCAATGTTTACTTTAATATATATATCCACGAACAAGGACAGCAGGAAAGGGTTGTACAGTTTTTTAATACCTACACTGATGTCACAGTCTCAATAGGTGTCAATTTCACCTAAATCTATAGATGGAGCGATTGCCCTACTTTTGATGTTTCATGCCGCTCGCGTACATCCCGCTCCTACTGTCAGTTAGCACCTTATTATGAGCGGTGCTCTGACATTATTGGAGTTTTTCTTGTCGTTCGAACAGGTAATCTGAACGAAATGGATCTATGGAGTTATTCTTGGTGTTGCAAGATAAGAAAGCTGATTGTGTGAAGGTTGTTTTTATTTTTATTTTTAACAGTATGAAGTTTGTCTGCCACCTTATTTCTTGATGAGCGAATTTGATATTCCATTCCCCATAAGTTCATTGTAGGGGAGGGCTTAACTTGAAAGCGCCCGCTTTTTTGTGCTAAGGCTTAGTGCTAGTCCTTGTAATTGGTAGAAAATCAGGTGAAAGTGATAATTATAATTCTGTGTAATATATAAATACAACATCGCAGAGTTTTGTTTTGTCATTGTTTCTCATCTTTCAATCTTCTATTGTGTTCTTTTGGTTGGCTAGCCAAATAATAGATTGCTTGGGCGGCTTGTGGGACAAGGCCACCCTGGTTAAATACATTGCCAACAAATGTAGGTACATTAATTCTAACATTTGGGAATGCCAATTATTAGCAACACTGAAAATACATAATATAGTAGGATAACAAACACATTTTATTTGGAAAATATTCAATATTTTTTAAATTAAGAGCCAATCTTACATATTGCAGAGCTGCATATTTGTTTTATTTCTTTGTCAAATAGTAAGATGTTGCTAAGTGTGTGGAATAAAAACAACTATAAATAAATTACACTTACTTATACAAAAATGACAACACAATAAACATTTTACTCTTCTTGGCTATGCCATTTTACACGGTCAACTATAAGTAAAAAAAAAACTCCACGAAAATTGGAATGTTTTCTATCAATAACTATGATTAAAAGTAATGCCCATTACAATACATAACAAATAAATTTTACAGAAATATACCTACAGCTCCCGGCAGCAAATAATGAGTGTCGAGCTTTAGAAAGAGACAAAGGGGTTGTAGAGCGTCGTCTCTGTCGCACAGAGACGTACGAGTTCGTGCCACAGGGACGACACTCTACAACTGGATTGTCTCTTGTGCAAGCTTCTAACACTCAACACAATACGTGTTGTATTTGCTGCCGGGAATTGTACTTAGTGTTTTTGTGTTGTCTCCTATTTAGTACCTACTTCATTTAAATTCTACAATGCGGTCAAATTAAAATCACACTTCAAATCCCTGTGCGTGCAGTCTCAATAGGAAATACAAATAAAGTTAAGTACACAGTCAACTCCACTCCAACATTACTACGCACGCAGCACGCATATTCCAAACAACTTCTCAACGATAGATATTCTACATTACTATTGGAGGCACACAAACACTTCTGACATTAACATATTTACATTTGTTCACATTAATATTTCACTCACAATATACAATGTATGTTTAACAGAAAGGGATAAATGTACAGTTCATATTATTTGTATTAAAGCGATCATTTTGGAGATCCGCCGCCTTTCAATTTAGCAAATGTATAGAATATGCCAATAAATACACACAAATAACACACGAAGATATAATCATAGCTACCTCAGCAGCGGGAGCACAAATGCGTCGATAAGCCTATATCGATCGATAAACATCTATTCGTCTTCTTCTATTCTACTTCGTCGAAAGAAGCAAACAGATGTTTATCGATCGATATAGGCTTATCGACGCATTTGTGCTCCCACTGCAGGTAGTCTTAATTATACCTACCGGTTGATCACTTGGGACCTAAACTATAGCCACAACTTGGGACTCAATTCTGTGTTACAACAAACCTTTTGATATTTTGAATCAATAATCAGCTCAGATTTGAATCCAAACATAGAGTTATAATGATGTCTATGAGTCCAAGGCAAAGATTCCACACACACACAGTGGCACCCAAAGGCGACAGTTAAAACTGTCAAAGAGTCACAGTCAATCAAGAGCGACAAGTGAGACTACCAGTTTATATGAGCTGCGTTCTAAAAACCTACAAAATCATGCTAAGAACTACAAACACAGTCTGACAGCTGTCAATCGCATTACCGTTTAGCTTTGACGACACTCTAGAGAGCGTTCCAACTAAAAGTTCCCTTCGCCGTTATGTTGGCTCCACTGTCAGTGCTTAAATTCGTGTGCCAGATTGTGAAGATTATGTTACCTAATAATGTAATCGGTATTTACCGTACAAAAAATACGGTAAATACTGATAATTACGGGTAAATCTGTACACATAGCAACCCTCAACGCTGTTTTGACAGATAGACAGTGGAGCCAACATAACGGCGAAGGGAACTTTTAGTTGGAACGCTCTCTACCCCCGCCTCGGTCAGCGCTTTGACTGCACATGTTCTCGTGTACAGCCGCAGCGTTTGATGCTGTAGCGGGCTAAAGCAAAATTTTAATGGGTAAACACTTCGATAGTACAATTGCATAGCGGGGGTAATCTAGCGCTGATTTTCCGCTCGAAAAGTGAAGAGAATTAAATAAAAGAAATTATAACACTTCACTTACGTCTTTACTAGAACTGAGTCACACAAATACAAAGACATGAAGTCTGGACATGTTGAATTATATTTTTATTCTATAGACTGTGTCCATAGACAATGAAACGCTAACTTGGCTCTTTCACACGTTTTGATTTATTCATTTGTCCGCACGAATGATGCGTTGTCGAAGTGTCAAATTTAGTATGAACGTTGCTGACCCGATTGGTGACCACAATAACAGGCGTCCTAGCGAACGTGCACTATATTATGTTGCGATCTTAAGTCGCTAGAACGCAGTTATGGTTTATTATGAGAGCGAGTATGCACATCACGATGCGACACCCCACGCACTGTGCACACCCGCTCCCATACAGAGCCACATTTAAGAGTGCAGAGAAAATATATTTTAAGGAAACTGACACGGTTGGCTACATCACCTACAACATCCGTGATGTCAGCCCATAACACCGGGTGAACTTGGTGCCATGTCAGTGCTTCCCTTCGGTCGTGCCGGCTACACTGAACTGGACGGAAAACACAAACTATTTACATAGCTCTTTCGACCGACCTTTCATTCGTTGCGGTGGTACCATCCCGGGCGGGTTAAACCCTACCACCTATTAAGATATAAGAAGGGAGTCATATCCCGTAGTCGCCTTTTACGACATACACGGTCAGCCTCGATAGCTCAGTGGTGCAGACAGTCAACTGTCGCTATTGAATGTTAAGCAACGCTGGGTGAGGTCAGTACTTGGATGGGTGACCGCTGACCGTTGGAGGCTGACCGAGGTTCGGATTCCTCGTAAAACTGTAGGTTCCTTCCCTCCTAATCTTACTTGGTGGTAGGGTTTAACCCGCCCGGGTTGATACCACCGCACTGAATGAAACGTCGTCGGTCTAAACGGCTATGTAAATAGTTTGTGTTTTCCAACCAGTTCAGTGTAGCTGGCACGATCAAAGGGGTAAGCACTGACATGGGTGTTATGGGCTGACATCACGGACGTTGTAGGTGATGTAGCCAACCGTGTCAGTTTCCATAAAAAAAAACACTCTGTCGCCTGTCAGTGTAGCTGTGTACGGAATAGTACCTTAAGTGGCGATTATATCACACAACTAGTCTATAACACAACATATTACAATATAGAATATTATAGTAATAAAAAGGTCCTGTAGATTCCAGCAGATGAACCCATAGTTTTATTTTTATTTTTACTTTAACAGAGGTTAGCAAACATTAATTATTTAAACATCATAATTTCAGACACGGCTCCCTAAATAAAGATATTAACTACATATTACCACTCCGCTGTCCTCACGCAAGAAACATAGATATTGTTAGGTAATGTCTGAAGAAATCTACAATGTTTTAACAAGTACGAATGTTCCAGTACTGTCTTTGTTAAATTGCTACAATTGCTAGAGACGCTATGAATCCATTGCATTTGGGTTATGTTATATAGAAGCAGATGTATAGTTTCTACATTTTTTCAACTATAATTCAATTCCAAGGATCACTTTTGTTCACTTAATTTTATCTATCTATCAAGAAATCTAGAATATAAAAAGATATAAAACAATTTAATGACCAGTCATTACTGGGGTTAAATCAACACTTTTTCAGATCTTCAGGGAAGATATAGATATTATTGTAAGCAAAAATTATTGTAATCATTGCACACAGACTAATCAAACAATACAAGAAAAAATAAGGAAAACAGTTTTTATGGTACAAAAATTACTTAGAGCAAATAATTTGGGTTACAAGGCAGAACTAATAGAAAAAATTTAGTATGTGCAAAAAATAATTTTAGCTTAGCACTTTTTAAATTCTAAGTAGAATAATAATTTAACGTTATTTACAAGTTTATATTACAAGAAAACTCATGTACACATTCTCAAGAAGCAAAATTGTGCTTCAAGCATTTCTATAGTCTTCCCAGTTAGCCTATAATGTATAGATAGACAGACATACTTTACTGGGCACCCAGCAGTGACGCTTGCTGCAGGCCGGTTCGGGGTTGTCGCTTTCACTCACTCATTCCCAACTGAGAGCAGAAAAGACATTTCAAGATGGCGCGTTAAGTTACCTTTTTGGCCGGGTGCCAAGTAAAGCATGTCGGTCTGTATACGTTGTATGAAAATACTCAAAAGATATTAGATTTTCCACTTACATTAACTTGAATCTGACAAAATTAAACTTGCATAATGGCAAATTTTTTCTTTTTATTTAATCCAGTTTGGATGGCTGTGTCAGAGGAGCCAGAGATGAACTCTGACCAGCCAATATCATTTCTGAGAAGGTAGGTGCCATACCGAAGATTTCCCGTTGTATTGTTGGCTATACTGGACTAGAGAATGAAACCGAAGCTGCTATGTCTTCTTACATCTATCTTACAGTATCTTACATCCAGTACCGTAGTACCAGCCCAGTAGGTTACAATATGACCCTACAACCTAGTAAGGTGCAAGAGAAGGGACCTACGGTTTCACACCGGTTACGAATAATGAAACAGCAGGTGTAGGTATGCACATACATTTTACTGTCAGAAAAAACTCATTGGTATGTGCCGGCTGGAATCGAATCTCAGACCTTCAGATCAATAGTCCGAGCTGAGACCGCGCTGACCACAAGCCAATTCAGTAAACACTGTGATAATATCTACTGTATAAAAATTAATATTTGTTTGTACGTCTTCAATGCGTTCGTAAACCGTTCATCCGATTATGATGAAACTATATGTTGTACGCCTGGGAAGATTTCTGACAAAAAATCAATAAATGACGCAAGCGGAGGTAAAAGCTAATTTTTATAAAGTCATAGAAATACCAACATACAGCAGTGAGTGTCTACTAACTAATACTAGTGGCCGCACACTGAAACTCTCCCAGTGGAAACAGTGAGCGTACGTAGCGAGCCTCTTCCCACCGGCAGAGTTTCGGTGCGCGGTCTCTACAATACATTGCCATAGCTAGGTTTTATCCGACTGCTTTTTAGGAGTGAAAGGTTTTTTTTAAGACTTAACTTTGTCAGATTCGAGATACTTATCAGATGAAACAATGTGTTTTGTTAACCCTCCACTTTCCATTTAAAGTTGTCAATAACCTCATTTAAGAGCATGTTGCACACCTTGGCTCCCTTAAACTAAATAAAATGCTCCCACGCTAATGTAATCAAACGATCACTTCATAACCATTTGACATAGGATTTGACTGTTTTTTCGTCTTTTCCACTCAACATCTGCGTCTGTCTGTGTAGGGACATAATTCGTTAGGCAAGGGAGAAAATAATTTTTGTCTAAAAACACCTAAAATGTTGTTTATATGAGGCGGCAGCGCGCCCAATTTGCGCGCGAACATAGTGTCCGTCACCTTTATTTAGAAGTATAATGAGCCTTATCCCAATATTCAAAGAGAGTGTATTTCAATCCCGGAAGTCGGCCGCTCCGCCATTCCTAAATTTGGAACGCTATGTTTCAGTCACTTTTTGGTGCCATTCCAATGTTGATAAAATAAACTTTTTATGTAACCTTATTTTGATAAACAGTTCCTACAGAGTCACATGCCGAACAGTTTTGAATCAATCGCTCGATTAGTTAGTATGGGAGCTGAGGCGCAGAGATGCCCTTAAGTCAGAAAATCTATTGCACATCACATTCCATCCGTCCCATAACACATTCCAAAGCATTCTATCGTTTGTTCATTTCGGACACGTTTGCTCATGTTGAATTGACAACCCTAGGCGATATCGAACCGGCCTACTTGCAACGTTGACAACACATTACTAGCCAAGAATGGACCATTCATTCATTGCCACAGATGACCGGAAAATAGTGGACCAGCCAAACTTTGTTGGTCTATCAATCTCAGCAGAGTTTAGACCGGTCAATCTTGCCTGGTTCTTTTTACTGGGTATACAATTTTGCAAAGTTTGAACCAGTCGCTCTTGGCAGAGTTTGGGCCAGTAATTCTTGCCAAAGTTTGGACCGATCATTCTTAACGGAGAGTTTTTGGTTCAGTACGAGCGAGATGTGTCCGTGACCGGCACTACGTGGACTCCTCGGAAGCCATCAGCGCCTCCGACTGTTCGTCCAACTCGGGAATGTATCGGAGAGATCTGTAACAGAACAGATAATTGCGACTGTACATGCTATTTTAATGTTTAGCGTTTTGTTTTCATCTAATGGATGTTATGAAACTATAATTAACTAGCTGTGCCCGCGACTTCGTCCGTGTGGACTTATCACGATGCCATCTACCGCGTTCAATTGTATTTTCAAACCATCCAGGGACCCACTCAAATATACACATAAAATTTCATCCAAATCGGTCCAGCCATTTAGACGGAGTTAGGTGACAAACACACGTACAGAAGAATTATATATATAAAGATAAGGATAAGGATTATCACAAGAATGAGTAAAAAAAAATTGGTTGTTTGTACGTCATAAAGAAACACAGCTATAAGAATTACCATATTTTTTCGTACGGCACCCCTGTCGCTGCAGTACGCCGTACATTTGTCGATTTCTAGCCTCGATTACCGTACGATACGGCAATTACCGTACGTTTGGCCCGGGTAACACTGCCGCTTGGGCCGATTGTGCCTCTCTATCGCTTGTTACGCGCTCTCGCTTGCACACACAGGCTCAGATGGAACGTGACACTTTTTCGTGCGTGCAGCCGGTGTTCATCAATTTATAAGACGTTATCACGTCAAAAAAGTAAAAATTTGATTAAGTTTAAATCCTATTAGAACAATATACACAACTAAAAAGTTATAGCCCACAGGATCGTTTTCATATTTTCCTTTGAACAGAACAAAATTTTATTTAGTTATCAAAATAGGTAACATTTATGTAGTAGCAGAGGGAAAGAAAGAAGAGCATTCAGTTTCAGATATAACATGTACATGCTACGTCTGAACTGAACGCTATTAAGGTTCTAAAACTGTTGACGAACCGAATTAAAAAAATAAGTTAATTAATTGTGAAATTACTAACGAGAGTCTATCCGGCGCTGGCCAGCAGTGATCCCTCAGCCAGCGTGCGGCGGAGCGGAGAGCCGGCACGGGTTCCGGCCCCGCCAGCCCCGCCGCCGCCGCCGCGCCCGCCCCCGCCAGCACCACCCCCGCCCACGCGGCCGCGCCGCCGCCGCCGCCCCGCCACGCCTCAACGCACAGCGCTAGCGGCGCCGTCAGAGCTAGGCACGTCGTGGCTGTCACCGATGACGTCAGGGACTTACCCCTGCAATAGACAATCATATTTCTGAAAAAACATATGTAAAATAAGAATATCCCACTGATTGTAGTTTTTTTTATGCAATCCAGTATATGGGTGACTGATTCAGAGGCACCAGAGCACATGCTCCGACCAGCCAATAATACCTTTGTGAAGACTACCGGAGACTTACCTTTGCTTGCTGTCCATACTGGACTAAAGGAAAACACAGCTAGTTAGCACTACACAGTTAGTCCAGTCAAATGTCATCCTTTTATTATCGACATGGGGCTTGGAGAATCTAAAGTTTTCTCTAGTTGCTTGCTTTGTCGCGAGGGCGTGAAACTGGGGTTCTTTACAAACTAACCTTCGGGATGTGGAGAAGCGCATGGCGCGGACAATGCAGTCTAAAGTAAAGTGTGAGGAAAGAGAGACTCATGTTGGTTTACATGAATGAATCTCACCATAGCCACAAGGGCTCACTGATCACGAGCCCCAGGAAGCCGTCAAGCAGGAGCCAGCTCCACTGCGCGGCGGACGGCCACTCGAAGCTCTCGTAGGAGACGGCGTGCAGTGCGCCGCCCAGCGGCCACGCCAGCACCACGCACAGCCCCCCCACCAACCCTGACATCACACCCTTAACGTCACATTCAACAAGTTAAAACAAAATAAACAAGCATGTTTAAATATTATTCCTTTAAAAACAGGCTCGACAAACACCTAAAAAAAAAACACCAAACTAAACTAACATCAAAATAACAAAGCACCAGTGAACTTAGACATGAACACATCAGCTTAGGCTGTTCGTTCATCAAATAAATAAATAAATAAATTATTACGGCACTCTGAAGACCTGTGCCTTACCGCTTGAGTTTACAGTAAATATTTTCTTTTATCTACACAAACTTGCTTTTTTAACCGCTCACATGTCGCACCAAGCACGACTTCCGAACGTCGGACCTATTCGCGACCAGGATTTGTTACGCAAGAAGAGAAAAAAATTATATGAACACCTATTCGCAAATTTGGCAGGTTGTAAATTGTTAAAACATTTCCTGCAACGTGATCTATACCTTACAGTTCATTAACCTTTGCTTTGATTTCAAATTGTGCGTTGAACTTTGCACGAACATTTCACTTCACAAATATAGAGAGGTTAAGTTCTTTTTTCGATTTCACACACTCGCGAATGGATAAAAACCTCCAATAATAATACATTCACTTCAGAAATGTTGAATTCTTTCGAATTTATATACACACACTACAAAACAATGTCTAAAACACAAAAAATTATGTTTATCTGAGGCAGCGGCACACTGAATTCACGCGAACATGGTGTCCGACAAGAAAGTCTCGAAAAGAACTGAAGAAACTGTAAATTTTCTGCTCGAGGCTTGGCGTCAAAGTGAATCAGATAAAGTAGGGCATACCTTACAGACACAGAGGGCGCGGGGGACCGACGCTTGAGAGGTTAATAAATTGGTAAATATATTTAAATATTTCGTACAGGGGAATCGTAAAGACCAAATATGGCAACACAGAGATCTGGTTAGCCAACTTAATAGCTAAAATAGCTATGAACTACCATTAAATATAATAAATAAATAACAACAATGTAAATATGCAATACAACAATCTCCCAACATCTGCCAACATCTCGCCAACTTCCCATTTAAGTGTCGGGTGGCCGAGTGGTTTGAGCATCGGCTTCTCATGCGAGAGGTCCGAGGTTCGAATCCGGTCGGCATGTACCAATGAGTTTTTTCTGACGAAAAAATTTACGTGCATACCTACACCTGCTGCTTCACCATTCGGAACCGGTGTAAAACTGTAGGTCCCTTCCACTTAGTAAAGGGCAAGCCCTTTACTAAGTGGTAGGCTCAAATTGTAGCCGACTGGGTTGATACCACCGTATTGGATGTAAGATGGCCGCATAGCAGCCTCGGTTGTGTTCTCCTCCAGTCCAGTATTGCCAGCAATCCAGGGAAGTCTCTGGTATGGCACCTACCTTCTCGGAGGTGATATTGGCTGGTTGGAGCATGTGCTTTGGCCCCTCCGACTCAGTCAACCATACGGGATTACATAAAAAAAAACAAATTGAGAAGTAGCACTCACCAAAGAACATGGGTGAATTGGTAGCGTCACCCCGCCTGAACTCGTGCCTCAGCACGATAAGGTGCGCCGCGTAGCACACCCCCGCGCCCAACGCAGACACCAGCGCCGTTAGCCTGTGTCCCGAGTGCACCTCCCACGCCCCTAGCACTACCTGCAAACACAGTGAGCTCTTTAGTGTTCCGTCCTGCTGAACACACAGCTCTCCAATAGACACCCGGCCTTCTGCGGCAAGAAACCACTGATTCCCTCCGACGTACCGGATTCTGTTCTGCCTCGTTAAGCTAATAGAATGGCCGGAATAACAAATTGTCAGCCTCGGTAGCTCAGTGGTGCGATCGTTCGAGCGTCGATCGTGATCTTAAGCATCGATCTTAAGGTTCGACCATTGAGGCTGACCGTGGTTCGGATTGTATAGTATTGTATTGTTTATTGATAATTCATATGGCAGTAAGACTGCACTCGAATTTGTCACAATTTGTTCTATACGGTTTGATTACACTTTACGAAGAAGAACCAGGAAGAAACTTTCCAGGGTATTTTTTTCATACATATTATTACAAGTATTTTATTGACTAGCCACATAATAAAACCACCTACACAGTCTTATCGAAAACACAGCTTAAGAGCAAGATTAACAATTTTGCTGAGAGTTCCTCAGAACTCATACATAACTCATTTCATTATGTATGAGCGAGAAGTGCATTATACACGGTGTTGCAGTTGCCCCTGTAATATTTTTAACTGACATAAGGGGGTTATTCTATATATGAAACTAAACAAATTCTGCAGCGAAAAAAAAACAAAAAAAAAATATTTTTTCCATACAAATTTTAAATGCCTATTCTGAAAATGTATGAAGAAAAAAAATTTTTTTTTCTTCAAATCAAAAAGTCGTAGAACAAAAGTTGTTCTATTTCACGTACAGAATCACCCCCTTTCGGGTTTTACGGTTGGGGTTGCAACACCGTGTATATAACACAATGAGATAATACACGACCATTCCCCACACCCTACGCACCGCTTCACACTGAATGCTCAAAATATAAATGAAACAATCCGAAATGTATGCAAAAAAAAAAAATTCACTCACCAATCCTAAGGTAGTAAGAAGCACTGCCCCCGCCTTGCCCAGTGAGAAGTTGTCCGCGGGCACGTGTGCGAACATGGCCCCGAACGCGAGCGCGAACGCACTGTACGACGAGGCGTAGAGAGTGGCGGTACTCGCGGGCGCTGTCGCCAGACTCACGCGGTAGAGATAGTTGGCCAGGAACCACTGCGGGACAAGGTATATCGTCGTCTAAGTATCAACACCGCGGAAGTCATTTTTAAACGGAAAAAACATTTTAATGTCATTGGATAGAGGATTCAAAGACGCGTCTTCTAATTGGTTGCTCAAATGCCGAACGACCAATCAGATGCCGTAGAGGGCTAAAAATGTACAGCGCGGAAGTCACCCGCGTCGGATTGTTTTGGCAAACACAGCGTATGTCATCAATCCACCATAGTGTTCGCAGCGCGAGGGTGTGATTATGTATTCGACGATTGAACTGTCGCACGACCTAAATTACCGGCGCCATATCGAGGGCAAGGCCAAGCTGGCCTCAAAAAAGCTAGGCGTACTCAATAAGGTTCGACGGTACTTCACGCCGGGCCAAAGGCTGCTTCTGTATAAATCGCAGATTAGGTCCTGCTTGGAGTACTGCTCGCACCTGTGGGATGGCTCAGCCAAATACCAGCTTGCGCCTTTGGACTCGATCCAGCGTCGAGCCGTGCGACTTGTGGATGACCCCGACGTGTCCCGCGATCTAGAACCGCTGCAACTTCGTAGGGATGTCGGCGCCCTAAGCGTGTTCTATCGCTTATTCCACGGGGAGTGCTCGGAGGAGCTGTTTAACGCGATTCCGGCGTCCCCTTTCCACCTCCGTACAACGCGCACTGGGCAGGGATTGCATCCCTATACGCCGGATTTACCGCGGATGCGTACAAATCGGTTCTGCAGATCCTTTCTCCACAGAACCGGCAAACTCTGGAACGCTCTACCTGCCCACATATTTCCCCCCAAGTATAGTCTCGGGTCCTTCAAGAGAGGCGTGAATAGGCACCTGTCAGGCCGGCATGGCATTCGCAGCCCCCGCCTGCGTCCGAATGTCCATGGGCGTCGCTAGACACCTTATGGGTGACTCGGCGCCACATGTCGCGCTTAGTATAAAAAAAAAAAAAAAAAAAAAAAAATTGAAAACTACGGAATATATTTTGAAAACGGAAGAAAAAAGGGGTTCTACGGATGCTTGAAAAACTGCGAAATACTAGGTTTTTTGTTGTTCCTGTAAAATGGTCAAAAATGACTTCCGCGGTGTTGATACTTAGGCGACGATATGCATATTGATAATTCATTATATGAATGAATTTCATATACTAGCTGCTAGAACGATAAAAGGTATGGACCCTGAGCCCTATCCTCGCCAGCGTAACACGATATCAGTAAAAACATACTTGTTTCATGGGACGGTCGCGCGCTGCCCCGTCAGTCTGTCATCGGGTGCATTCGATAAAACCTGTTTAAAATGCCCGCATGCTTTGTGTTTACGAGTAGAAACACTACAGCCAAGTTTAGTGTGCACAATAGTGGAATATCTTATCATCAATAAGTACACTCCGCTCCCCGCAACTCGGCGACGTTAGTTCTCATACAAGCATGTGACAGTCCGGCGTCCATACCTTTTTTATCGTTCTAGACTAGCTGTATCAAAGGCTCCGCTAGCATGATATTATGCCGGATTTTTTTATGATTTTTTATTATTAAAACATATTTTTTTCTATTCTCCACACATTTGGAGGCTAGCCTCCAAATTTATGAAGAACAATGTCTTAAAAATAAAAAATCGTAAATTAAAAGATATTTAGTTTCACATACACAATCAGCCCTTTCAGTACTGCATATCTTACTGCGGAGCACCCTGTATCGCCTGTAACTTTCCAGAGATAGGTATACCAGATTGCAGTGGGGAAAGACATCTAAATCGGTTGAGCGGTTTTCGAGATATAAGGAAAAATACAAACATACAGAAGGCAATATGTTTGCATTTTATATTATTATGTAAAGATGTATTTCTTTATTTCAGCCAACTAGGGCCATACAGTGAACAAGAAACTATAAAAACATAATGAAAACTCAAACTAAACAATATTAAAATATGTAGTTATCAAATGAATCTAAGGTACCTAGCACACTTGCAGCATTTCCCCGCTGGATGACAAGGCTAACTCGTTGGATGAAGTAAGCCTTCGATTGCGGGACACCAGTTACATCGACTAGAAGCTTCCCGAGCTTCTTCAGGAAACTCCTGGCACCAGAACTCCACGGACCGAGCGTCTCTACCGCAAAAGCAACAAAGTGAAAACTGTCTGCAAGATCACCGTATTTATTGTGTTTGAGGTCCTCTGCCCTGTTCGCGGCAGCCCCGGCTGCCCTAGAGGTCACCTGAATGTAACTAGGGGCTAACGTATCCACGCAAGTGGCATCCCACATCAAAGACTTACCCTCAGCCCACGGAACCAGAGATATGCCGTCAGGCCTCTTGCCATCTCGCCGGGAATAGCCGCAAGGTTCCTGGATGCACGGCATATGTACAGTTTGAAGGGTAGTTTTTATAATATAATTTAAATTATGATGTCTTGACCATCGACCCGCACTCTTAACACATGAGAGGCCATGACGCCCGAGAGTGTTCACCCGGGCCCCACAAGCACATGTATGTCTTTCACAAATTTTTATACCTAAACGGAGTGCCACCGCAATATTGGTCGTTTGTTTTTCTAGTGGTGTACCTATGTGGCTAGAAGATGTTACATCTGTCGCTTATATATAAGTCTCGAAATGACTGACTGACTGAACCAAATAATACATGTGATTTTAACCAGTAACACCTAGTACATAATGCAATGACAAAGGTTGCACAGATGAGTTTAAAATGACTAAATATCCATGTCTAAGCTTTTTTAACACTATTTTATTATATATAACGCATGCGTAAAGTGACATTTCAAGTTATTTACCTTGATATGTATATGAAGATTTACTGTTTAAGTCAACACTAATTCATCTCTAAATCAAAAAAAGGTCGAAACGCCACTTGTATGAAATTTTTTTGTGTTTTTCATCCCGTTCAGTATAGCCGACGCAACCGAAGAAAAACACTGCCACAGCACCTATCAGCGAGGTGTTATTGGCTGCCATCACGGGTGTAGCAGATGACGCAGCCAAACCATGTCAAGTTCCATAAAATTCCCCCACTGACCGGTATGCAGGCAGTGAACGCCAGCTTGAGATGCGTGCGCGCTGCGCTAGCGGCGGCTCGTCGCTGCGCTTGCTCGAACGCGCGCCGCGACGCCTGCCACGACAGCCGTGCGAGCAGCGCCTCGCCCGCCTGCGCCGCCGACATCACTCGCACCTGCCGCAATACAATATGTAAGTATCTTTCACACGTTTCTGTTGTACCGTGTGGGGCCGGTACTTTAAAAGAATAGCCCCACTGCATCTCTCCCCGTGTATGTCGTAAAAGGCGACTAAGGGATATGACTCCCTTCTTATATTTCTAGGTTTAACCAGCCCGGGTTGGTACCACCGCACTGAATGAAAGGTCGGTCGAAACGGCTATGTAAATAGTACATTTAATTTCATTTCAGTGTAGCCGGAATTACCGAAGGGAAGCACTGACGTGGCACCAAGTTCTATGGGCTGACATCACGGATGTTGTCGGTCATTTCAGTGTAGCCGGAATGACCAAAGGGAAGCACTGACGTGGCACCAAGTTCACCCGGTATTATGGGCTGATATCACGGATGTTGTAGGTGATGTAGCCAACCGTGTCAGTTTCCATAAAAAATAAATAAAAAAAAACAATTATTACAGAATATATTGCATATTTCTTTCAATCACTCACAGTGATTGTAGTTGAAAATTTCGTAGTTCGTCAGTTCGTCTGTAGCGCAGAAGGTGAACTTACAGATAATGTAATTTCTTCCAGTAAACCTTGTACACAACAATGCCGTTGTTTGTTTACATATTTCCTCACTGTTTTCTTTTATGGGAGTAAAGAACAAAATACAAAGGTTTAAGGTATAGTTGACAAACGGAACAAACTGCTAGTGGAGGATTTAGTGCGATATACCCTGCATTTTTACTTAGAAGGCTCATACTTGCAACAGTTGTTCCTAAGGTGCTCCTGAGTGGATTTCCACCGGTAGACATCGGGGGTCACCGCGGGGGTGGCGGGGGGAGGGGGTGGAAGTTTGCTTCTGCCGCGCTTCACTTTGTACCCTATTCCTTCAAAACTATAGGTATTAGGGCAAGTGTGATGTAATTTTCGGATAACTCAAGGATGACGGATTCATTTCTGGAAGAAACATTTTGCCTTTCTATACAAAAAAATATAAATATTAGGCAAAACTCACAAAACGTGAAAATATTTTTTTTTAAATAAACGTCGTTTACTTTTGAACTGCTAAAGATAAAGATAAATAAAAAATATGCACTAAAAGCTGCATTTACCAGGATTATAAATATATAAATTTTATTGGGATGGCGTAATAATAAGTAAGTGAAAAAAATTTCAAAACAGTGCCTTGTATTTACATTTTGAGGCGAACATCGTGCTAAGATCAAGCTAAGATGCGTAGTAAATTGAAAACAGTACCTAGGTTATACGTGATAACTATTATTATTATACATTTGTAAAATTATTGCTAATTAAACATTAAATTATTCACATACCCACACACCCACCCTCACATACACACACACATACCTACCTTACTTACCCATGTTTGTGATTGCTACCTAAAGTAAATGATTTATAATATTACCATGTCGTCATTTTTGATTTTTGGAAACTGACACGGTTGGCTACATCACCTACAACATCCGTGATGTAAGCCCATAACACCGGGTGAACTAGGTGCCATTTCAATGCTTCCCTTAATTTCGCGCCGGCTACACTGAACTGGACGGAAAACACGAACTATTCACATAGCCGTTTCGACCGAAGTTCTATTAATTTCATAATAGTTATATTAGTTAAAAAAGTCGTTCCGGAAGTGACGTAGAAGTTCTGAAAAGGGGGGCCCATATGGCGAACAAAGAAGTATCCACTTCAAAAAAATATGAGTAAATCTACATGTCATAATATAAAATAACGACGTATTTTTCAATCGTCGTCATTGCCTTTTCGAGCCGCCCTTCAGTCGCTGACAAAGGCCTCCCATGCTTCAAAAGCACTATTCTTCCCTTTTCCGCTGAAGCAAGAGACAGTGTCACACCCAGAAAACGCATGAAACAGAGGCAAGGCCCTCGCTCTCTGTGGTACTGTAAAAAAATTACATTATAATATACAGCATCTATTGTGTCTATAATTAATATAGGTATCTAATAAAGGTATCTAATGCAAACATTTAAGTCTTTACTTATGGAAGTCGCAATATCATGGCAGCAAAGTTACTGGCAGAAAGCAGTGGTTCCGTACCGCTGAAGGCCGGGAGGACTGGAGGAAAATTGGAGAGGCGTATGTCCAGCATTGGACGCTTACACGCTGACTGACTGACTGACTGACTGAAAGGTACTGGTGGTGTTTTCCAGTACCTATGTGCACCCACAGCTCTTCAAGCTGAGGTAATTTTTGCACCTGTGCAACTGTTAGCACGACGACATCGGTATCTACAGTACATAGCATAATTTTTGTTAAGCCCATCATGCGAGTATCCGCCTCTTCATGATTACACGGGGCTAATCGCTGCGTGTCACGGGCACGGGTGATGTTGGTGAAAATATTTGGCCCATCCGTGATGCAAACTTCTTTCCCATTCTCAATTTCGTTTGCGTAGGATTGGCAAAGTATTGAAAGCAAGTGAAACAGTCCTTCGTTGTTTGAATTGTCCCTTAGGAAATTCCCCCAGCCTTTAGGTATATTGGCCGTAGCAGACACCAGTGTTTTTTGTCCAGTCCAGTGCCACGTTTTTCTCTAGTTATATTTTTTATACTGTCGCTCTTAAACGCTCTTAAACGCGGCGGCGCGCGGCGCACGTACGGTGCGGCGCGGGGGGGAGACTAGAATCATACGCACCCCGCAGCTATCCCCCGCCCGCTCGGCTCTAATGGATATAGGTAAGTAGGCATAGGTACGTACTTACTACTTACCTAATAAATAATCTACAAATTAATAGAACTAATATAAACTGTTAATAGAACTTTATGAAATTAATAGAACTTCGGTCGAAACGGCTATGCGAATAGTTCGTGTTTTCCGTCCAGTTCAGTGTAGCCGGCGCGAAATGAAGGGAAGCAATGACATGGCACCTAGTTCACCCGGTGTTATGGGCTGACATCACGGATGTTGTAGGTGATGTAGCCAACCGTGTCAGTTTCCATAAAAAAATGACGACATGGTAATAAATATAAAGCATTTACTTTAGGTAGCAATCACAAACATGGGTAAGGTAGGTATGTGTGTGTGTATTTGAGGGTGTGTGTGTGTGTATGTGAATAATTTAATGTTTAATTAGCAATAATTTTACAAATGTATAATAATAATAATTATCACGTATCACCTAGGTACTGTTTTCGCTATGTTCGCCACAAAATGTAAAAATACCGCACTGTTTTGAATTTTTTTTTCACTCCCTTATAAAATTTCCATCCCAATAAAATTTACATATTTGTAATCCTGGTAAATGCACCTTTTAGCAAATATTTTTTATTTATCTTTATCTTTAGTAGTTCAAAAGTAAACGACGTTTATTTAAAAAAAATATTTTCACGTTTTGTGAGTTTTGCCTAATATTTATATTTTTTTGTATAGAAAGGCAAAATGTTTCTTCCAGAAATGAATCCGTCATCCTTGAGTTATCCGAAAATGACATCACACTTGCCCTAATACCTATAGTTTTGAAGGAATAGGGTACAAAGTGAAGCGCGGCAGAAGCAAACTTCCACCCCCTCCCCCCGCCACCCCCGCGGTGACCCCCGATGTCTACCGGTGGAAATCCACTCAGGAGCACCTAAGGAACAACTGTTGCAAGTATGAGCCTTCTAAGTAAAAATGCAGGGTGTCCATACAAACTATCGCACTAAATCCCCCACTATGCCGGAAGATGTCATCTAACCCACTACAAACTCATTCAAGAATGGGCTGTATAAAACATTTAAAATCACTATATATTACGAAAAAAAAAACTCTATGATGTACACCCGGGATTTGAACCGCATAGGTCGGTACTTTAACCACTGGGTTACCCGAAGCCCACGCACGAACCTTATTTGCTCATTCGGCTACTTCCATTTTAGAACATTATAATTAGCGTGTGTGAATCTAGTAAAACATGTTTTCATGCTTCCTTTAAAATCCTTCTAGCGAAGGTCATGATAACCACTGGTCATACTAATAGATTAAATGTGAACCTGAACAAAATATATATGTACTTGTTGTTTATTGGGGGTGGCGCTAAGCCTTCGAACTCATTCCTCTTGGGAGGGGTCCTTCCTGTAAAACTCCTCGATCTCCAGCTACCACAGCCAGCCTATGTCATCCATGGAGGCCACAAGATGACCAGGGCGGCTGCGGAGAATGAAGTATCTCCCTTCATTGGTTTTCAAGTACACTGCACTCTAAAAGCTTGCTCGGCCGTTCCGTCCTTCGCCAAGCATCCCCTACATAGTGGACTTATCCGTAATACCTATTATGGTGTGTACGTGTTTATTTAGTGAAGAACGACCGCTCATGAGACCAACGGATAGTCTCGCTTAGCTTGGCCTGTCGTGTTTTTAATAAGGCAATAAATTATGTAAGTTTTGCAACCACAGCATGGGAGGCGTTTTCTTATTTGACTAACATGATGTAAAATTAAAATTGTATAATCTTACATCACAAGAACTGCCAATAATAACCTAGCCAAACAATAAAAAATAATACAATTATAAAGTTCAATAGGTTAAAAATAAAAAAAAACATATAAACCCACGATACATGCCAATGTTCTCCAGAATTGTAATACCCATATATATGTAGTTATATATCGTCGTAGTAGAGATAAACAGAGCCAAGCCGCACATGCAACATTTCGAGATATTGACGATTAAAGATTTCAAGTCTCGAAAATTTTGCCATACAATTTGGTTGCCAGTATTATCGCACCCGGTGTCAAATTATTATTAGTCATTAATAGTACTCATGACACTTGGCTCCGTTTAGCACTACAATTTAAGAACGAATAAGAAGCAATTTTCTGTGAATGTTGATGGTCAACAGTATTTATGTGGCTAGGTTTCATTCGGTAGCACAGAAATATTGAAAAATAAATTGATAGTAAACCAATACTATGACGCCTAAAGTCATTTATCTTTTAAAAAGTTTACATGGAATTTCAGTTAACATTAAAATTTTTAAATAACGTATATAATAAACGTATATAAATTTTTAAGTAACGTTCTAACCTCGTAATCACTCAGCTCTCTTTTACACTATAATCTGCGTCTCATTCTGAGTATTTTGGCATTAAAAACGCGTTTTCGCTAAAATGTGGCTTGGCTCTGTTTTACTCTACCAGGACGATATTATGTATGTATAATGCAGATGAATTTATTGGAGAATACAATATTTTCCAGTAATCTTTGTCCACAAATGCATTAGGATTGTTTGTAGTGTACAGGTTTCCTAGCTGTGTTTTCATTCATCTGAGCGATCATGTTTTGGATGCGATTCGCGTCGATAACAAGCTCTTAACTAAAATGTGTGGTCCTACATCGGTGGGGAGTGCGTTATGTCAGCAGATATAATCAAATTGAGTGTGATTATGCTACGACGGATATATTTATATACAGGGTTACTGGTAATTCGATGCATTCCTTTCAGGGGGTTATAGTAGAGGTAATTTGTGTTTTTTTAACCATATAATTCCTATTCCGAAAATGCTTGGTTTACGAGTTATTTAAAATTTTGTGTGAGAAACGGATTCAAGACTGATCTCTTCGCTGTGGAAGTCGGAGCAAGAGGACTACCAGCGAAGTCGCTCTACAGTCTCTTCAAGAATCTAGGGCTCCCAAGATCGACGCTAAGCTCATATATGGAGACAGCTTCGAAAACGTCACTGGAAGCATCCTACAGAATATGGATAGGTAGAGAGAGGGAGGTCGAGAGCGGGACTGGTGGTTTCCCCGCGTCCTAGTCAACGCAGACTAGCTGACGAGGGCTTGAAGCGAGCCGAAACGTGAAGCATGCGCGGGAAATTTAGAGTGGCCACTCGCTAGTCCCGGCCTCGATTGATACCCTCCTCTACTGCCGATGGGCCCGGATATGTTCGGTGAAGCCATCGCAAGCTTAGATCCACACCTTCTTTTCGAAAACGTCAACCTTGCTACAATTTTTTCTTATTAAAAAAAATCCTTCCAATTTTTTTTTAGTTTGGTAATTATTTTGTAAACTACAGAAAATAGCAATGCTTGATTGTACAAAATTAATAAAATGGGATGCCACAAATAAAAACAGTACATGTTTAAGCATGGAAAATACCAGAAATGAAAGTTTGGTTTCCTATTTGTACAATTTTTATTTCGAAAATTTTATACTACGTGAAGTGTACAAATCAGTGTAAAAATATTAGCATTTAAGCAGCTTTAAAATAAGATATTATTTATTATAATTTAAGCATTTGATTTCATAAATAATAACCAAACACCTTTTAAAAAAGGTGTATCCAGCGTATTGAAGAAGCCGCTGCAACAATGAGAGAAAACTTTTCGGCGAGGATAACTCGAACAGAATTACGTAAACGGGCACGTGCCTGCATTAGAAGAAGTGTACCGTGTGGGGTCGGTACTTAAAAAGAATAGCCCCACTGCATCTCTCCCCACCGCATGTCGTAAAAGTCGACTAAGGGATAAGGAAATTCGTCAGTCTCGGTAGCTCAGTGGTGCGGTCAGTCGACTGTTGTTAAGCACACCTGAGCGCGGTCAGTACTTGGATGGGTGACCACTCGACCGTTGGAGGCTGACCGTGGTTCGGATTCCACGTTAAACTGTAGGTCCCTTCCCTTCTTACCTTAACAGGTGGTAGGGTTTATCTCGGCCGGGTTGGTATCACCGCACTGAGCGAAACGTCGGTCGAAATGGCTGTGTAAATAGTTCGTGTTTTTCGTCCAGTTCAGTGTAGCCAGCGCGAAATGAAGGGAAGCACTGACATGGCACCTAGTTCACCCGTTGTTATGGGCTGACATCACGGATCTTGTAGGTGACGTAGCCAGCCAACCGTGGCAGGTTCAATAAAAAAAAAAAACCAGTATGAACAGGATTTGTAATAATAATGTAAATTTTTTAAGTATATTTTCATTCAGTACAGTAATTTAAATTATATGGTTAAAAAAACCACAAATTACCTCTACTATAACCCCCTGAAAGAAATGCATCGAATTACCAGTAACCCTGTATAAGCGCAAAAGTCAATAGAACATCACAAACATTAAAAGGCATAATGGCAAGCAGGATTTCGCTTATCTCGAGTGGCAGAACATTTTATTTGTTATGCGTCCAGTGAACTATCTACTGTGCTATTGCGTCAGCTTCTATCAGTCTGTAATTAGGGCACCAAAATTGGGACTGTAGTATTTAAACGATTAAGAGCTTACAAAAAATTATAATAAAAACATACCTTAGGCACACACACATAAGGTGGCAATGTAAAAATCATCAAAATCGGTTCACCCAGTCGAAAGTTCTGAGGGGACAAAAATAAAACACATTACCCTCCTTTGCGTCGCGCAGTCGGGTAAAAAAAAATACAGTCAAATTGAGAACCTCCTCCTTTTTTTGAAATCGGTTAAAAAGAGAGAGAGCCATACTGGCCATGTGCTAGTTAGACTTACTCGCCGAGGGTTCCAAATCAATCAATCATACTACAATTCTGTTGTTGTTTGTTCACTGAGTTTCTATCGAAAATGTTCCTACGCAGTATAAACAGATTTCCGATGGTACGTATTAGTGTTTGGGCTTTATTACAAAAAACATTAATAATATAATGTTTGCTATAGTTTTCCTGCAATTTTGACTAGTTTTATGCTTGATTTTTTTTCCGACTTAGTAGAAAGAATTTAGGAAGGTGTTGAGACTGGAGTGGACATAGGTTTTTGCCATTCTTACCTCAGCGACTTTATTGAAGCGCACGGCGCGGGGCGTTGCGTCGTCGCTGTCGGTGGTCTCGCCGGCCGCACGCACCGGCACAAACGTCGAGTCGCCCTGCCATGGCGAAGTCAACACGCAGTCAATTACTATTCCAGCACTGTGCCAATTGCTCTATTTTAAAGTATTACACTATTCTGTGCAGAAGGTGAATTAATTGCAGAATGAATTTCGGGCAATGTTTATAGGCCTTTAGACACTATAAGATTTATGTCCTTACTCTTCCCGCTTACGCACTGGCTGTCCTTCTCTAAAAGCTTATGTTTCTCATTTTAGTAAAAGTAATGTAATTTTTTTAGTGTATTTAAGTTTCCTCATCGTGATATACATTTTTTTTTTTTTTTTTTTTTTTTTTATATGCAGCCGGCGCGGGTGTCTGTGCCCAATACTTCAACGGAAGATCAGACACAGCCAATAACACCATTCCTCGCGAAACCACGCTCAGAGAGGCGCCATGCCGGCTATGAGGCGGACAAAAAGGTTGTCGTCTAATTTATTGACACGCCTTTTGAAGATTCCCAGGTTATAGGTGGTGGGGAACACACTCACCGGAAGACCGTTCCATATTTTCGCCGTTCGACACAGGAAAGATTTCGAAAAACGATGTGTTCTTAGTAGTTGGGTGTCAACAACATATGGATGTTCCGAGCGAGTCCGGCGGGTGTGGCGGAGACGGATGGGGGCTGGAGGGATGAGAGAAGCCAATTCATCAGAGCAACGTCCATGGTAGTACCTATAGAACAGGCTAAGAGAACCGATTGTTCGCCTGTGGCCCAATGATTCAAGTCTCTCCGTGAGCTTGGGATCACCAATTAGACGGATAGCACGGCGCTGGATAGAGTCCAAGGACGCCAATAAGTAAAGAGGGCATCCACCCCACAGATGGCTACAGTACTCCATCACCGGGCGAACTTGCGCTTTATATAGCATAAGGAGCTGCGCCGGTGAGAAGAACCGTCTGCTGCGGTAGAGGACGCCTAATTTCCTAGAGGCAAGTGTGGCTTTGGACTCTATGAAACCCCTAAAACCCACATCCTTGGTCAATTCCACGCCCAGGAGGTCCAATTTGTCATTGTTAGGTATGGCCGTACCCTGGAACGTAGCTTGGAAGGGAAACCGGTCGGCCTTGGTAGAGAAGGCGCATGCTTGAGTTTTGCTGACGTTGAAATCAACAAGGTTCTCGCGGCCCCAGGAGGCTACCTTAACGAGAACATCGTCGACTCTGTTAACTGTTTGACGTCGAGCATCGTCAAGGTGCAACCTCTCTAGCAGTCCAGTCTTTAGCGTAACCCTCGTCGGCGGTGCTGTCGTCTGCATAACTGTGAATGTTACCTAGGCACAGTAGGTCGTTAATAAATAACAGGAATAATGTAGGCGACAGCACCGAGCCCTGTGGAACGCCAGCGTTTATTGGGAAATCTACCGATTTTGCACCGTCAATGGTTACAAATATGGATCGGTCTCCCAAGAAGCTGGCGATCCAATTGCAGAGGGATGAGGGAATACCGTAGGCCGGAAGCTTGCTGAGGAGACCACGGTGCCAAACGCGATCAAAAGCCTTAGATATGTCTAAGGCAACTGCCAGCGACTCTCCAAAGTTGTCTAATCTCTCAGCCCACACATGCGTGACATATGCTAGAATATCTCCTGATGATCGCTGTTTACGGAAACCGTACTGCTTGTCATCAAGGAGTTTACAAGTTTCTAGATATGTCAGAAGCTGGGTGTTAATAACCCGCTCCATAACCTTGCAGAGGAGAGAGGTTATCGCAATAGGCCGATAGTTTTTGGGGTCAGCAGAGTTGCCTTTTTTGGGCACTGGTTGGACCGCAGCCTTTCTCCAGCAAGCAGGCACGATACCGGAGGAAAAAGAGCGCCTAAAGAGACGAGTGAGGATAGGTGTCAATTCAAGTGCACACACTTTAAGCACACGCGCAGGAACGCCGTCAGGACCACTACTCTTGGAGGCGTCCAACTGACGTAGACTTTTGAAGACCGCCCTGTTATGGAATCGTACCTCACGCATCGATTTATCGCATTGAGGTAACGACGGAGGGGTAGCGCCTTGGTCGTCTAAGGTCGAGTTGGAAGCAAAAAGGCGAGCGAATATATTCGCCTTCTCCTTGGCAAGGATAGCGAGTGTTCCATCGGGACGTTCCAGCGGGGGGGTTGCAGCTCGGCAGAAGTTACGACCGATAGAGTTCGCCAGGGACCAAAACGCACGACTCCCGGTAGGACAGCGTGCGAGTTTTTGGCTTACTCCTCGGTCGTGCTTAAACTTGGCCAAATCAAGCACACGCTTGCTGGACTTGATAGAAGCATTATAGGCACGCCTCGACTCCACGGACCGATCGCACAGCCACCGCTTGAAGGCCTGGTTCTTCGCCTCGACAGCCAAGCGGCATTGACGGTTGAACCAGGGCTTCTGCGTGCCACCGATGGGAACCACAGAACTTGGAATAAAGTATTCCATGCCCTGTAGTATCACCTGGGCGACAGCTTCGGCGCTCTGAGACGGGTCCGCGGACCGAAAGCATGTCTCCTGCCAAGGATAACCTCCGAAAAAAGTGCGGAGGTCGTCCCATTGTGCGGACTTGTAGTGCCAGACAGTGCGAGTACTACTCTCGCGTGTATCCGCATAGTACGCAGTTGGCACTGTTGTGGATACAAGGCAGTGATCTGAATTCCCCAGTGGGGCTTTCACAACAGCCTTGTACCCCTTTGGCTCCGAAGTCAACACAAGGTCCAGCAAGTTTGCCCTATGCGACGGGTTCCTAGGGACTCTAGTTATACCAGACACAAGCTGTGTCAACCCGTGCGCCATGGCCAAGTTATATGCATCCTTACCAGCAGCATCCGTGGTGCAGGAGCCAAGCCAATCTCCATGTTTGGCGTTAAAGTCTCCCAACATCACAATTTCTGCTGTAGGTAGTTGGCAGAGCACTCTATCGGCCGAGCTGCTTAGATACTCAAATAGTGCGGCACTTTCCTTGGCACCTAAGTTGGGAGAGCGGTATACACCCGCGTAAACTCTTACCACGTGGGGAAGGTTGACGCGGATCCATACGACTGGAAACTGAGGATCTTCGAAAAGTGTGAGCCGTTTAACGGAAACGTCAGATCGACCATACACACATACACCACTCTTGGCTACAAATCTTTCGAAAAGACTGTATCCAGGGATGTCCAGGTTTGTAGTGTGTTGGGCGACCTGAGTCTCCGTTAAAAACAAAAGATGTGGTTTTGCTGTCTGCAGATGTTGGGCGACAGCATTAAAGTTAGCTCGTAGACCGCATATATTACACATGTCTACTTTAAAGTGTTTGGGAGACGTGGGAGTCGCACTTAAAGCGGTGAACATACTTCATCGTAGTGACGATCATGCAAGTATTGGACCATTTTTGGGAGAACAGCGATACAATAACTACCAACTACTTAATTCAAATCTAGATTAACCAAAATTACAATAACAAAATGAAAAAATGTTGAAAGAATGGAGTCAGCACTTAACATCGACCAATCAATACAATTGTTACACATAATAATTCTGTTGTTTCCACAAAATTAAACATTTGACTGCAACTTTTAATTAGCCTTGCTCATCGTTTTCTGTGTTGTGTTCATTGAATGAGTAGGTTCAGGCGTAAATTAACAGAAATGCTGCCGGGCCAAAATCTGACCCAGCGCAGTACAGCCGATTTTCGGTATTAAAATACACACTCTTTCAATATGAGGATAAGGCCCAATTATACGACTAAATAAATAAATAATAATACACATAATTGGGCTCAGGGGCCCTAACTCTCAACTTTAAATCATAAATCATCATATGATCGCACCCAGGTGTACTTAAGATAAAGGTACCGAGGCTGAAAAAATCTAAAGGAAGTGAGTTCCAGGCCCGTGCAGTGAAGGAGGGTAGCACAGTGTAGATACTTGCCAAGTTCTCAGGCGCCTCACTATAGAAGTTTTCATCTTCTGCCTCCGTGACCGGCTCCAAAAGTTGCTGTAAAAAAGAAAATAGTTAAAAGATTTCTCATGATTTCTCAATTTAACACTGCCACTTTGAAAAGTAGGGACACAGAAGTGACCAAGTTAGGGAGACCAGGTTGGTCATGTGCTCGAAAAATGTCAAGTACGTACTTGTTAAGTGGTGCTTGTAAAAACCAAGAACACTATGAGAGTGAAAGATACCGGAGAGGTGTGGGAGGATTGAGGCACGTTGAGATTCGTTGTTTGTGCTTTATTATTGGGAAACAGGTGTGATGTTAAACAGATGAATTTATTTATTCAACAGCAAAAAAAAAACCATTACATAATAGACAATTAACTAAAAACTATACAATATAAAACTAAATGAATAAAGAAATAACTAAACTTTCATATTTGAGCCCATTTTTATCCATATATAATCAAATTAGGTTTGAAATTGCAAAAACATAAGAGGACTCGCACATACAACACAACACGCACTGACAAAAGGCGAGAGATTAAGAATTTTTTTCCTAATCTGTCGTTTCGGGACATTCAAGTTAGTGGTACCGATCTGTAGCTAAATAATTCTACTTTATACTTTGCCTCTATCAAATAAACACGGCTAAGTGAGATAGAAGGAAAAAATTCTTTTGTTCGGCCCATGCAGCGGTTTGGAGCTCACTGTCAACGCGGCGCTCGCTATCGACCGCTCCATAGGCGACGGTACATAGTTTTCTAGTGGTCGATATTGACCGCTATGCAGTCAACGGGTTAAATCTAAGAAATGACTATACAACTCAGGGTAGGCGCAAATAAAGAGGGAGCCGTGGTCTAGAAAAGGTCGGACACACGACGATACGACTTACAGTGTAGTCAGGCTGCGCGGGCGGGGAGCGGGCGGGGGAGGCGAGGCAGAGCGCCAGCAGATACACACTGAGCAGCCCCGCCCGCACGTACGCAGTGAAGAATGGCTTCTCATACTTCTTCTCCGTGTAGATCCACTGTGAGGAACGCAGTATGCTTGTTACAAACGCGCGCTTCACACGCTTAATATTTTGCTTTCAGCATTATTGATAATAACACTGATGGAACTCACATTGCCAATAGTTACATGAGTATTTAATACTGAAGTATATACCGTCGTCAATGTTTTAAACTGAAACTATGGATATCAATGATAATTTAGGAAAGATAGGTTATATAAATGACATTTAGTGCTCACACATGGCACGTCCTTGAAAAGTTGAGAGGAAGAACTATAAGTGATGCGCCGACTCGAATAGTCTTATTTCAATTATTAGAAATAGTGCAGGAATCTCATTACACACGACTGCATTTTCAATGTGTTAGCGGCTCGTGGTTAGCGGTCCGAACGCGTGCGTAGTTGGTGGGCGACTAATTTCAGACAGGACTGTGGTCTTGTATTTAATGTGCCACTTGGGAGCTCAGATAACCCATCTACCTCCTTTTAACTTATAATATCATTGATGTATACACAAACTCTCTCTTCGACTCGAATTGGGACATCGCTCTGCAATAATTATACGGGCTCTGTGTATCCAAACATAGCACATATAATTGCAGATTTGTGTCTAATAAATACCTTGCTAATCTCCGCTGATGCGACCCACAACACGTCCACTAGCAGAAGGACGAGCAGACCCAGCGCGTATCTTCTGCCGCTCCCGCCTCCCCCGGAGCTCCGGGACGTTGCCGCCGCCGTCTCATGCTTCCCGCTGCCTGCGCTTACTTGGAAGTAGTTGTGACTGAGCGACAACATATAGCTGCCGGCGACAACCAACACAACACTACACCAGCCCCGGCATATTACCTCTGCAAGCCCGCGACACACTCCGACAACGAGCGACGACGCTGAAGACACGTTCGCTGTGCTTAGGAGTGGCACGTAGCACGCACGAAATTAACTCGCTGTTATCGTGTCTCGACGGCGGCAGATTGCAGTATTTACAATAAATCGTTACACCTGTGAGTGAGTGCGATTCGTTTTGTTCTTCTCGAGCGAGCGAGCTTCGTTCGATTCGTCGTCCGTCGCTTGCTGTCAGTCAACTAAATGTCATGCATGACAAGGTAGTGTTGCCAAGCTAAAGCCAATTTATTGTCTATGGGTAACCTTAGGCAATTTTTATCAAAATGGTGGCTAGCTAGACCTTATACTTATATTGGTAATCTGTGGCTAGACCCACAAATTCTATAAAAATTGGGATAGATTAGGCTAGGACCAACGGATATAAACAAAACAAATATCCATATGACAGGCTTATAGACCGCTACTTTAAAGGTTTGAGTAGGTACCAAAATGATGGGTCTAGGACCAGCGGTTATCGAGATATGACCAAAACAAATGTTCATGTGTCAGGCGGATGTTTTATGTTTTATATTTATGTAAAAATAATGTTTGATGCTCAGATTTCGTTATCTATATTCCAACGGTTGGAAACTCATTGTCACCCTAAGGGACACAACCACACGAGTGGTTCTTTGTAGTCAAAGACATTAAACCCGCCCTCTTTAATCTCTTTGTTGGTAGTATTAGTTAATTTTTTTACACAGATTTTAATTTGTTTGAGCAAACCTGACAGCTAGTATTATATTCTTTGGCTGACGCTGCTGGATCAAAAATTACCATACTACGCACGCGCTTGTCTTGCCACGCACAACGCTTATAACTATACTTATTTTATTTATCTGTGCTTATAACGAAGTCGAGAAGCGAAGCAAGTTCGTCGTTCATCGTACAGAATGGTGTATAGATAAGGTGTGTGTTGACAACATTTGAAAGGTCAATGGAGGTAAACTAAATCCACCGCCCCGCCCGACATAACCTGTTGTGTGGCTTTTCCCTAGAGTGTTTTTATAAGCCGGAGAAGAGGCAATCCGAAGTCGCTATTGAAAATAAATTCTTTTCGTGAAGTTTTATTTTTCAATTTTTGGCTCAAGTTTTGATTTCCGCAGGCTAAGTCCTTTCTAATAGCAGTGTTTTGTGGTTGTTGTGGCTATACGGTCACACTATCTTTGCCTTTCCGTAGAAAAAAAAAAAAAGTTAACTGTTACTACAAAGAACCGCTCGTCACAAATTCACAATCACCCCATGCAACGTGGTGCGCCACCTGAAAGCCATTGTGGTGCCTGCTGTTCCTGCGATCCTGCGGAACCACTCCTTGAAGTGATAAATAAATGATGGTTTGGTGGTTTAAAAAAAAACAGCCTGGGTTAATATATAGAAGATGCGTCGCGTAGCGACGCATCTAACCTAATTTTGAGGCGGTGCATGTCGATTTTGTTACAAGTTTGTATTTCCGAAAATAATTCTAAGGTGGTTATAAAAAAAACTAAACACCCTAAAACAATTTAAACACCGTAACATTGCTTATAAAAGAAAAAAAAGCAAAAAACACCCAAAAAGATTTGGTGGGATTCGAACCCACGGTCCAAAAAATGCAAACCCTACATGCTTACCACTGAGCTAACAAGTTAAACCGACCAAACGAATATCGGCTTCATCTATTGGTTCGCTCCGGGCGAAGGAGTAGGATCGCAGGAACAGCAGGCACGACAATGGCTTTCAGGTGTCGTACGCCATGCAACGAGTGCTTCAATGCAGGAGCTTTGACGCAGCTGTGAGGGAAAGAAGATGTCACGTGACTGCTGCAAACTGTCTCTCTCTCAATGTCACACACAAATCAGTTGCAGTAACCACTTAGGATTGCCTCTTCTCCGGGGCTGCACTCCCTCCGCGCATTCGGCTAATAAAAACACTTCAGGGAAGACCCATACTAACAGGTTATGTCGGGGCGGTGAATTTAGTTTTACCGTAACGTATGCTAATTACCCCATTGTCCTATCAAATGCTGTCTATATGGCAACACACAACGAAAGAGATGCAGGAACACGCATGTCACGTGACATCAGTGTTGCCAACTTAGTGCTAGCGCCACTAGATCTGGTGGTTTGGAATCCTGTCTGGTTGCCAAATTTTCGATTTAGGGTCTAGTGCCGAGTATGGTGGTTTGATCAGATTTGTTTAGTGGTTGTGCAAAAAATTTAGTGTTTAAATCGATGAAGTGTTGCAACACGTACCTACACTTTCCCCAAGGATCTGTTAAACAAAATTGGAACCAAATGTGTTTATGCTGCACCCATTCCATGCGAAGAATAGCTGAGACGCTTTCTTCTTCAGAAGAAGACTAATCTCAATTTGTTATTTTAGTAATATTATTTTGCATGCAACAATCTGTCCTGTGATTGCAGTGATAATAATTAATAAGTATACTAAATTGATTTGTTTGGAAATGATCGTAGGTACCTAACCTACTCTTTTATTTGAAGATCCTGAAAAGGACGTTTGTCCGGTTTTCCATTATTCTGAAGACCAGACACAGCCTCATAAACCGGAATGTTTGTTTACTCAGAACTTTCGGCTGGGTGAAGCGATTTTGATTTTTTTTTTAAAGCTGGTAATTCCCTTGTCCCATTTCAATTTGGTCACGATCGGATTGGAAAGCGAGGCGGAATCGCGAGGCCGCGGCCGAAGGCCGAGCGATTCCGCCGAGTACATTAATAGCAATAAAATACCTACTAAAAAAACTGTCAAATAAAAAACTATTTCAAAAAATATAAAAACAGCCTTCAAAAGTGTATGAAATAAAAAAAAATTACCCTAGAGTTGAAGGCGGTGCAAAGCAAGCAAAAATAACCGACCGCCTTCAACTCTAGGGTTCGATTTTTATTATAATTTTTTATTTTTGAGTATTTCTGAAAATCTGGGGAAATTCTGGTGTTTTCGACTGGCGCATCTGGTGGGGCGAGCTAGAAAAAAGTTGGCAACACTGCGTGACATCTTCTCTCCCTCACAGCTGCGTCAAAGCTCCTGCATTGAAGGACTCGTCCCGCACAATATGCTCTCTCGCCGGCACATTTTTTCAGCAGTGAGCACGCTATCGTTCATTTGGAACGTCCATGCTATATATAAATAAAATAAATACCTATTTATGAATAATTTTACCCACAGACTAGCTATTTTACATTTTATTGAATGACGGCTAATAAAATGACGGAATAAAATGACGTTGCCCTACGTTGACTGGTTGGATGGACTGACTGCTGAATGCAAATTTGACTGACAATTGACAATAAAAAGTGCGCGTATTTTGTGCAGAAAGTTAGACTTGTACAAGGTTAGATCAATATAATTCAACCTCGTTCATAATGGCTATCTGTAGCACCGAGGTCGTAAGGCGTATAGCTAAATATCTAGGCACGTCACCTGGTGCTTTGAGCCTTACTTCCGACAAGGTAATAGGTTATGTTGCTTTGAAAGCTTAGAATTATTTTCCTCCTCCTGCCTCAATTATGAACCTACCTCAGCCTATATCCTTCTGGGGATAACGCCATCGTTCTTTCATTCGCTCACCGGACCACATCACCATCTTTCATTCGCCGAAACTTGAGTTACGGGTGCTGAAATTATCAGATTTAGAAAAACTAATTGTGCCGTTTTCCACTAGACCGCGTGTGAAACTGGCGCCATAGCACTAGTCCAATGTTACTGAAATGTTTTCCAGGTCATCACAACTTCCCTCGGCAAGGAGAGCGTGTCAGGTTTCGCTAGTGTGTTGATGCAGCTAGCGCGACAGAGCCGGACCGCGGAGCTAAGCCCTGAACAGTCATATCTGGAGTACCAGTGGCTGGAATATGCAGCGACGTACGCCGACCATGCCGGTAGCAATCCGGCGTTCGCTAGGAAATTCTTACAGGTACGCAGGGGAAGTTGATCCATGAATAGAACGTTAGAGTTTGAGTTGTTTTATTATTAGGACATAATAGAGGGCATTCACAAGGGCAAAGTAATTCACAAAGCTGTTTAGTGTAGTTCAACGTGCACACACCAAAATTATTTTAGAGATCATTGTACAGCTTATATTTACCTCAGTCTCAAATGAACATTAACATTTACGAAAAATGATCCCTCTCCCTAAAGGAGATAAGGACTAGATGCTGTGCTAAAGGGCGACAGGCTCGCCACCTCTCACCTTGGCACGGTACTTCCACCGAGCGGCAGATGAGTCTACGTGCCTTACTTGCTGCTTGAATCGATTGAATCTTGTTTGAATACTTTGCGAAATGTGGTGGTCGGTGTTGTGCTGCAAGAACTCTGGTAAATTACAGCACAACACCGACCACCATGTTTCGCAAAGTATTCAAAGTATTCACTGATTACTCTGCTTACCCCGATTGTCGGGATTCAGCGTGTGTGATATGTATGTATGATCCCTCTCCCCATTTTTCTCAAAAAAAGTTTGATTGCCGTTCTAAGAACTGGTCCAACAAGATTAGATAGGTAAGATAGAATTAACACTTTCTTTTACATTTCTTAGGAGATCAACAGCGCCCTCGAGAGCAACAGTTACCTCACCGGTCAGACGCTGTCTGTAGCGGACGTTGCTCTCTGCCTGACGCTGAGTCCTCTGCTGGATAAACTGAGTTGGTCGGAGTGCGACGCTCTTTCAGCTCTTTGCCGTTGGAGTAAACATGTGCAGGCTCGTGTTGCTTGCCCTTGCGCATAATTAAACAGAGCAGTTTATATATGACACTTTTTGTAACAGACATACAGGACATACAGACAGACAGGAGTCAACAAACATCTGCTAACCTTTTTAGATGTCGTCAGCATAATTTTTGTTTTTTATTAAATTCTCTGGGTAGGGAATCTCTGATAAATATTTTTCAGTTTATTTGTGTCATGGAAGAACACGCTTCCATTTATATCATCTATAATCATTTGCCCTTGCACATACCAAATAGTATGCTAGTGTGATGCGTTAGACCAGGGGTCTCCAAACTACTGCCCACCGTCGCCAATTTATCTGGCCAGTGCTGCGTTTGCGGCTGTTTTTTTAATTGTCCAATTTTTTTTTTATTTTTCTGATTTCAACATTTTTTTTTATGGAAATTTACACGCTTAGCTACATCACCTACAAAATCCGTGATGTCAGCCCATAACACCGGGTGAACTAGGTGCCATGTCAGTGCTTCCCTTAATTTCATGTCGGCTACACTGAACTGGACGGAAAACACGACCTATTTACATAGCCGTTTCGACCGAGCCGATTCGACAATTATTGAAGTAATTCAGGTACACATATTTTAGTTTACTATTTATTTGCAAAAACTAAAATTTTGTTTATAGAAAAAAAAATTGTGTTGATGTCTGCCTGGCAAATGTTTTTGATCAATGTGACTCTCCTGTAAAATTTTTTGAAGACCATTGCTTTAGACTAATTTCACAGCAATACAGTGATGTGGCGCTGGGTATTAAATAATTAATTAATAAGTAATTGTTAGTGAATTTGGAAAACAGTAGCCTAATATTGGTAACAGAAGGCCCAAAAATTTCATTTTGACTTTCTTAGAAATTCTTCATTAGATAGATGCAGAGTCGAAATAAAGAGAACAAAATATGTTCCGACCATGGTTCGAACCTGGCAATGTGCAAAAATAAAACATTAAATTTTGAAGGTAGATAAAGTAATGTTTTGTCTTGCAACGTCATAACATTGAACTTCTTACTCAATAATTTCATATCTATTTGAGATAATGTCCACATAGATTTGTTGCTATTATACCAAATGTGATGCAGAGGCTGAAAACTACGAGTATTTTCTCTATAAGTTTGTGATTTATTTACCCGAACTTACATATTGTAATTTATACACAGTGAGATGTTTTTGATCACATATTGAAAGTTTTGATTCACCGTTTATGGTAAACATTGAGTCATTTTTATTTTATTTTTATGAATTAGTTCAGTATGCATAAGCAATGTTACATGAAGAGTTTTGTTATTAGGGTACTCACTGTATATACTCTTGCCTATTTATGTTCATCTTACTTATTGTTGTGGTTGATGACTGACCATAGTGACAAGTTTTTTTAAATAAAATAAATATTTCTCTTTTTCAATACATTTTGATTGAATTGACAATACAGATGTCTCATCACAACTTACATAGTTTTATAATGTATAACCCCATACATCACTCCCGAACAAATATGTTCTCGACGAGAACCGCATATAATGCAGATTTCACGGACAGCCGCTTCATACGGCGTGTGCGGCGCGTGTTGAACGCACGCATGTCTGTATCGAGTCGGTGACGCGTGTGTGCAGCATGCCCGGTTGCTGTTATAAAGAGTGACAGTGACAAACGTTGTTGTTTGTTTCGCCTGAGCATGTTATGGCGTGTTAAGAAGCCATGCTGTCACGGATAGGATCGTGTGACGGTGCAGTGGTATCGCGTTCTCGTTCTCGCTTGCCTGCTGGTGATGGGAGTGGGCGGAAAGACGGCAAACGCGCCGCATGACGTCTTTCTCGCTCGTTCTTGTCATCTGTGGGCGGGTGGGGGCGAGCGCGCGATAGTATCGTCGTAGGGATCGTGTCACGTATCACAATACTGCGTGTGTGTGCACGCACACTTGTACCGACGTCTAGCACAGGTTGCATCGTACGACGTTCGATCTATAAAATAGATGTCGATGTGTAATGCAATCTTAATTTATTACTTTTATTTGATAAATAAATTACTAAATAATATGGCGTTTTTATACTTGTAAATGGAAACACCTACCTGTGTAAATAAATGAATACTCATAACACAAAATAATACATAAATCATTATGCATAAGATACAATTTATTAATTAATAGAAAAGCCAAGTTGGTAGATTGCCTGGTCGGGTGGATTAGTGATGTTAGGATTTCTTGTCTGGTGTAGTGGTCTGCCGGTCGGACAGCCTCAGTGTGAGACATCGCTCCAGTTTGTTGGAGTAGGAACAGCCGTCGTCTTCAGCTTCTGAACAATTTAACAGTATCTATGTGCTATTAAGGCTCACCCAACCCACACTATGCCAAGCGGCGTAGTTTAGCAGTTTAGTTTCAAAATTAAAGTTAATAAAATCGTACTTAAAATTCACAATGAGCCAAGTGCGACTAAATAACCAATCTTTTCATTCTGTCTATTGAAAAGGAAAGGAAAGTAAACTTGACAAAATAATTTCATATTTTAGCAATATAAAGTCGCGTAAGCGCATTTAGTATTATTTTAGGGGATGCTCAATAGAAAACCGCCCCGGGTGCCAACCCATGGTACACAAGGAACAAGTAACGTGGCGCGGAGCCTGTGTCGATTATTTTCTTTATGAACTGAAATGGTGAAATTGTATTTCCATCTACCGGATTCGAGCTCCTGAAAGCATGCGCGTAGTTGGTCGCGCAGTACTGCTCTGGACTGCTGTGACGTCACCGATGACTGCACGAACGCCCACAGCTCTGCTTCACGAGGGGTACCACGTGCGTCCACCTTCACACAGTATTAGTCATTAGCCCATTGCTGCCATACTCTGGGCCCGGCGACATATATCTTTAACGTCACGATCCTGACACCCTCGAACTTTGGCATGAGAGCCATGAGAGCTATTGCATGACATCATGTGAACAGTGAGATGAAGATGAAGTAGGTACTTTAACATACGTAAATAAGCGGATGGATGAGTAGAGCGTAAGACCGCGTGTGGTGGCGTGCCTTTGGAGAGTTCTATGTCTAGCAGTGGACCGATATGGGGTGATGATGATGAAATAAGTATGTAATATACGCGTGTAATACTCACGTAATTCACGTCATGGAAATAAATATTTCCACCGTTTATGTCATATCATAGACGAAAATGATATGATGACATGCTAAAGGGCGAAAGGGAGCCACCTCTCACCTAGCACGGTCATTTCATTCAATCATGCAGTAGGTAACAGTCTTCATACATCACTTTGGGTACTTTACTTGCTGCCTCTTAGGTATCTTGTGCGAATACTTCGCTGAACGAGTTTACCCGATTTCTTGCAGCGATCCCATTGTCTATCGTGATAACTACATATGTATGAATGAGCAGACTTACCACTTGCATTTGCGCAAACACACACTGGCTGAGGCACTGGAAGGGAGAACACATTATTTATTATGCCGAACTAATTATAAAGAAAACTTAAATGAAAATTATTCTGAAAAGAGAAAAAAGATCTATTGCAAAACCGGTAGACTTTAAACGAATTAACCATGTTGAGGTTCTAAATTAAATCCTTATGTAATTAGGGACAGGCTCTCGTCTGGGACGCAACGTGTGTCGACACCCTCATCGCTAATTCAAACGTGGAGTCGACCACACGTCGCGCTACGTCGCGTCGGGTACGTTCAAAGTGGAAACAATGGGACCCTGGTGTGCCGGGGCAAAATTATTAGTAAGAAAATTGTGAGAACTTTTCGGTAGGACTTCTTGGTTTAGATTTTAATTGCAGTTTTAGTTAACTTAAGTTTTTTGTAATGTTTATTCTCTGTTATTATTTATTTTGTGTTATGTGTACTATAAGACATTTGTCTAATTATACCTATGAGTATTTCGCAAGCGCTAATTGAAGTACCTAGGTAAGTACATATTATTATTGGAACTGAATGTGAATGCATGCCTAATGCCTACCTCATCAGAAACGCCAGTCTTAACCGCCAACGGATCTAGTCGCTTGACCCGTTGCTTGCTGTTATATTCAGGCGCTGCGTTCACATGATCCCCTCCGCTAGCCGCCACTACCAGACCCTCTGCTGTTCCCGTGTCATTCTGCAAGTTCAGCTGTGTCTCCACAGTCGTATTCCGACGAGGATGTTCGTACTCCGCATCCATTGCCGAAGGATTGTTTCCATTGCTGTCGATCTTGCGTCCAAGATCATCTCTCTTCGAGCGCGCAGGCAAGACCTGGGACTTTACAGAATCGGCGCAAATTTTAAGCGCGTTTGCTATCTCATCCTCCAGCAGATGAAAGTTGCCTTCACCGGAACAGTTCACCAAGGGTGCTAGGAGTAGCCCAGCTGTTAGCAACGCCAGCAGCATGGTCGAGCAACTCGCGGTTGCACCGACTGGCTATGCTTTTATAACGGATGAGACAGGAAACAAGCCATTGTTGTTGGATGGATGGAAGGCATGTTGAATGGTGAAGTGGATTGCACGTGAGATGCGCTTTCAACAGCTGCAGTTTTGTTGTCAGAAACTGCATCGCTATTGTGACTTGTGAATTAAATTTGTATCAACTGAGCATAATTTTATTATATCGTGTCATTAAGTAGGTATCATTATTAAGTGTATTGTAAATAAAATGTACCAGTTATCTAGTATGTATGCCTTTGCAGAAACTTGTGATGACCGACACGACAGTTGTGATAAGTCTATGACAACCTGTACCTGTAACAAATATGTTCCTATTTATTTTAATGTGTTTATATATTTCTATGCGGTGTCTATGTTATGGGTTTTGTCTAAAATAAACGTTTTATTATTATTATTATGCATAGTGTGTGTGCAAGGCTCTATTCGAATTTAATGAAGACACTTTATTTTCACGCGTGATTTTAAATTATTTTAATAAGTATCTGATTAAAATTAACTAAAACTAACATTAAAGTCTAAGAAAACCAAAAATCTTACCAAGAAATAATACAAAACAATTAAATAAAAAATTTGCTAATTTTTATCTTCATTTCAGAGTTAAAATATAGCTACGGCAAATTCTAAATTCCCAGCCGCGATTTTTCTAGAAATAGTACAAACAAAATAAAAGTTTTGAAAAATTACAACAATACCGTCGTGCTGAATAATATATTGCATATTTTGGTGGTATTCCTAAATCAAAATGATGCTTGTGTAGTGAATATAGTAAGGGGAATAAAACGTCAAAATTTGGTGCTCATTTACGATTTTTTTTTCGGATACCTACTTATTCACACCAATTCGAAGAATTAAAACAATTATGATGCCAACAATTATGTTCATTTAAAGGTATTGTATTATTAAATTCTTATTAACTGGCCTTCGAAAGTTTGAACAAAATCATAGATAATATTACAGAATTATACAACGTATCATCGTCAACCATCGTGTTCGTCCATTCGATAAGAAGCTAGTTTCTTCGTAAATTATTTGTATTCTGTATTTAAGTACCTACTTCGAAACGAATACTTTTTTATTTTATACCTACCAACAAAGTGTTTATTTTCCTCATGGAATGGGTTATCGTTAAACGAAAAATAAAAAATAACTGCCCGTATTTTCAACACGAGCAGGTAAAGATCTATAATGATTTTGGATATTCTAATTTAAAATTTGCTTCATCTCAATGGTTTCATATTTTTTATATATGTATTCATAGTATGTGATAAAAATGTTAGGTAAACCAGTTTAAATATACAATAATATCAAATGAAATATTTTATTATTTTACCTCTAAATACTTTAGATTGGTGCATCCGCCGACGCACCAAAGTAGTCGATATTGGACACTATTGGTGGCTAATCTCATGTAGCAGTGGGCTGGACATGTCAGCCGAAGAGACTACGACTGTTGGAGTAACGGTGTCCTACACTGGCGGCCGTGGACAGGATAAAGGTGTGTGGGAAGACCACCCACCAGGTGGGATGACGACATCAAGTACGTCGGCGAAAGCCAGTGGTTCCGTACCGCTGAAGGCCGGGAGAACTGGAGGAAAATTGGAGAGGCTTATGTCCAACAGTGATCGCATACACGCTGATTGACTACTACTTAGATTATACTAAGTACCTAATAGTGGAGATTAAACCAGGCCTTCAGGCAATGGCTGTGCGCCCGTACTGCTGAGGCAAGACGCACACTTAATGCCTCCTCCAGGTCTTGCAAGCGAACGCTCAATGCGGCCAAGTACAAGCACGACCATAAAATTGGCGAGAGACTAGTCCGCTGTCCAACCGGCAGCCGAGCATTCTGGTCTCTCGCCAACTCTATTGGTCGAAACTTTTGTCGCTCTGCTACACCACCGCTGGAACGTCCTGATGGATCACTCGCTATCCTCGCGAAGGAGAAGGCGAAAATTTTTGCTCGCCTTTTCGCGTCCAACTCAAATCTGGATGACCAGGGTGCAACCCCTCCCTCGATACCACACTGTGGGATTTCGATGTTGGAGCCAAGGATGCACCCTAGACAGGTCTACAAGTGCTTGAAGACGTTGGACACTTCGAAGAGTAGTGGTCCTGATGGCATTTCAGCCATAGTGCTCAAGATTTGTGCCCCTGAGTTGACACCAATCATCTCCCGCCTTTTCCGTCTCTCCTTTGCCCGTGGGATTGTACCCTCTTGCTGGAAAAGAGCATCGGTCCAACCGGTTCCAAAGAATCCCTTCGTTGGAGAGGTTCGCGGAGTCTCCCGACTCCGCGAACCCCTCCAACTATCGGCCCATTGCGATAACTTCACTATTATGTAAAGTTATGGAGCGCCTTATTAACACCCAGCTCCTAACGTACTTAGAAGCAAATAAACTCCTGGATGACAAGCAGTACGGATTCCGGAAAGCGCGGTCAACAGGAGATCTTCTAACGTACGTTACGCATATATGGGCCGAAAGATTGGACAATTTTGGGGAGTCGCTGGCAGTCGCCCTGGACATTTCTAAGGCTTTCGACCGCGTTTGGCACCGAGGCCTTCTAGGCAAGCTTCCGTCCTTCGGCATTCCGACCAAACTTTGCACCTGGATCGCCAGCTTTTAGGCAGGTCGTTCCATATTCGTTACCATCGATGGCTCGAAATCGGACGACTTTCCAATCAACGCTGGTGTTCCGCAGGGCTCTGTGCTGTCGCCTACGCTTTTCTTAATCTTTATAAACGATCTACTGTCCTTGGGCATGATACACAGCTATGCAGACGACAGCACGGAGCACGAGGGCTATGTCAAGGACTGGAAGAGTAGAGATTCGCGGCACAGGGAGGCTCAACGCTCAGTTGTTGATAAGGTCGATAACGTTCTCGGAAAAGTAGCTGTATGGTGCCGGGAGAACCTTGTCGCCTTCAACGTTAGCAAGACTCAGTGCTGCGCATTATCTGCTAAGGTCGACCCCTTTCCTTTCCAAGCTAGTTTCCAAGGCAGCGTCGTGCCTATCTCGGAACACCTGGACATCCTGGGCACCACTATTTCCAAAGACGTGGATTTCCGGCAAATAATCGAGTGTAAGGCCAAAACTGCATCCAGAAAATTGGGGATACTTTTCCGCAATCGACGGTTCTTCTCACCGGCACAACTATTCCTGTTGTACAAAACACAGATTAGGCCGGTGATGGAGTACTGCAGTCACATCTGGGAGGGTAGTCCCCATTATCTGCTAGCATCCTTGGACTCGATACAGCGGCGAGCCATCCGTCGTGTTGGTGACCCGAAACTTACAGATGGTCTGGAGTCCCTGAGTCACAGACGGTTTGTGGGTTCGCTTAGTCTGTTTTACAGATACTATCACGGACGCTGCTCTGCGGAACTAGCATCCCTTATATTTTTAGCCACCCGTCCTATCTCCGCATGACTCGTCGCAGAGAGACTCAACACCCTTTTGTTGTTGACATTGGGCTTTTGAGAACCCATCGGTTCTCTAAATCGTTTCTTTGTCGCACCGCTAGGTTGTGGAACTGTCTTCCAGCGAGTGTATTTCCTGAATCCTTTAACCTGGGTGTCTTCAAGCGTCGTATTAACGGCCTAGACAGCCTAGCAACAGTCCGCAAATCTGCTGGCATGGCACCTATAATGAAAAAACTGAGCGTGGTTTCGCGAGGAGAGGTGATTTTGGCTCTGTCGACTGCACCATTGGTCCCTCGGCACAGCCACCCATGCTGGTTTACATAAAAATAAACATGTTTACAACCACTCTGACTGGTATTTCGTGTAGTCAACACAATAATTTTTTTAAATTGTGGGTTGAATGTAATTTGCATAAACTATATTCAGAGTAATCGGTTATTGAACGTAAAGAACAGAATCACAAAAGAGTTAACTAAATCAAATAAAAATATTCCTGAATCCTTTTTTAACTTTGGTTTTTAATTACCTAAATGTTTAAAAATGTTTTTAATGATTATTTGTAATTATGTAAATAGTTCGTGTTTTCCGCCCAGTTCAGTGTAGCCGACATGAAATGAAGGGAAGCACTGACATGGCACCTAGTTCACCCGGTGTTATGGGCTGACATCACGGATGTTATAGGTGATGTAGCCAACCGTGTCAGTATCCTTAAAAAAAAAACCTATGTGATACGACTTTCCTCTGTGGATACGACATACTCTTATAGGCTATTAAGAATCACGCCATTATTCATATGAGCTGAGCAGTGGGGACGAAAACAAACATATTCGGAGAAAATTCGATAGTTTTCGATTTAAATACAATTTGCTATCAAACCGACTTTACCTCGAATGGAGCCGCGGGCACATTATTCATATATTCGGTGACTGTACGAAGCCTCTATACTGCAGCAGGTACACCACTTAATTATGACCGCGACTGTGTTTCCAGATAGGGCAGGTAAACCCCCCCGCAACCGGTCCTACTAGGCCTCATTATAGGAGCAGGGTCGAAGGACGAATAACCGGTTTCTAAGATCTTTAACTCGTCGCTTCTTCATTCATTTAGTAGAATTATTGTGATTTCGAGTCTGTTTATGTTTGACACGCCATTGAATGTATAACGTACCTACTTGTTGCGTGATCTGATCACCTACTTAAGTGCTGGGTGTCACGAAAATGGTGTAGACATCAATAATGTAGTACCAACCCGGCCGGGATAAACCCTACCACCTAGTAAGGTAAGAAGGGGAGGGCCTATAGTTTAACGTGGAATGATTTAGTCTTTTTGTGGTAAAAACTTGGGAAAAACAATTTGAGGAGATCACAAGTATGAAACACACTGCGTGCTCTAGCTAGAGGTTACCTAATGCCAAGTGCTGGAACGCACTAAAACGAACCGGTTTAACTAATGATTTGTTGTTAGAGTGTTTGTTGAATGCTTTGTTGAGAGTTTTTGCATCGTAGGCAAATGTATTATTCGGACACACCCACCGCGCTTGTTTCAAGGCTTTCATTTGAATAAAATCGCTATTGAATCATAATCTTAAAGGCACTTAATCATTTGCTTGATGGGTATGTTATTAGATGATGTCATCGAATCAGCTTTAAACGCACGATGAAGTAAACAAATCTGCCTTCAAAATGCACTGTTTGTGATTCACATGTTCAACTCAGTGGCGATTCCTGGTGCTGAGTATTAGGTTGGCTCTGGCTACGGGATTTTTTTTTTAATTTCATAACTTACGCTTTTATTAATTTTTACCACAATGAGCTCAAAAACTGAAAGACAATTTCGATATCGTTTATATTATTATTATATATTATGTGGATTCATCCATACCAGGTCCATACCTACATAACGGAATATATGCAGCTATCAACTCACGAGCTTTTGTTTATAAAGCAGTCACGCACACTCTGCGCTGCGCAGCAGCGCGCGCACACACCTAGCTCGCTGGATGCGCTCCCCGCTGCGCCAACTTGAAAGGCTGATAAGCGGGTGCGTGCGGGACGGGGGTACATAGGCCGCTTGTATGGAATACGATGGCGCTTCAAATGTAGCCAACCGATATCGGCCAATGAATGTTTGACGCGCGCGAAATTTCAAATTCTGTAACGGGATTAACGTTTTATCTTATTCATCGTGGGTATATATATAATTTAACCCCGATATTTTTTAACATTTGTTTTTGCTTAATACTTCAATATTAATGTTGGCATTCATTTTATTTGGTTTGGCGAGGCCAACCTAGCAAACTTAAAGGAATCGCCACTAGTTCAACTAGTAGAAACGTTTAGTCGCTTGAGGCGTTCCGGGATTTTCAAGTAAATTTTTTATGGAAACTGACATGGTTCGCTATATCACCTACCTACAACATCCGTAATGTCAACCCATAACACCTTAGTGGACTATGTGCCATTTCAGTACTTCCCTTTGGTCCTGAAAAGAAAGAACGAACTATTTACCATACTGGTACCGTGTGGGGCCGGTACTTTAAAAGAATAGCCCCACTGCATCTCTCCCCGTGTATGTCGTAAAAGGCGACCAAGGGTTATGTATGAGTTATGACTGCCTTCTTATATTACTAGGTGGTAGGGTTTAACCTACCACCGCACTGAATGAAAGGTCGGTCGAAACGGCTATGTAAATCTGTGGAAATTTGGCATAAGCTGACATGTTACTTTTGTGCATTTTTGACTACAAGCAATATAAACTTTGCAGTGGTACTAAAATAAGGTTTGCATGGATATATTAACAAGATTTTTAATGTGAGTTAATAAGTTATCTGAGAATACAACGAAAGTCTTGTTTTTATAAAAAGTTTTCTAGGATTTTGAAGAAATTAATTTAAATTACATGTCATGTAATGCCATATATAAAGAAGTAAAATTTATGCGACATGTCATTAATAAGTGCGACTTGTTTTTTTCTGCCATATAAAGTATTTTACTTCACGTTACATATATCAAGGATACACATAGTGAGGTAGTATCGGTCAACTAAGACTTTATTCAAGTTTTAACATTAATAAAACGAAATCGTTTATGAAATAAAGGAAATTTAATAATTTTATTAGTAAAACCCTACACAAAATGTAATCAACAATCTCGGTAAATACAAATGGCACTTTACTGACAATATTTACGATTCATCGTCCGAAGATTCTGCCTGGTCACCAGCCAGTGACGCAGTAGCACTCGTCGTTAAGGATTTTTAAAAATCATGGTGTACGGGATCAATTAATGGCAAAATAGATAGTAAATCTTTTTTTTTTATTGGGATTGATAGCCATTGGACCTATTCGCATATGTGGAACCGCGATTTGCCAGGGAGGCGCCTTTTTTTCTTCCTCCAGTCCATAGTTTGAAGGTCATACTTCAAAGGTGGTCCCATATAAATTTTATCGAGATTGATTCAGCGGTTTTTGAAAAATCAACAAAATACTATGGTGTGTGGTTACCTTCAGCAAAACTTTTGTGATGTGGAGTTTTTCAGCAATTTTCAGTTTGACACATGGCGAATAATTCTGCACCACTTCAACCGATTTCGATTATTCGATTTGGGTTATTCTTTTTTATGTAATATTACTAAAAAGAATGAAATAAAAACTGTTTTAAAAAATATAAAACCGATTTAAAAAAAAACTAGCACTAAAAGTATTAAATACCTAATATTTCGAAATTTTCTCTGTCATCGTATACATGAATCGATATTGTGATACATATTCTGACCCTTGTTTCATGAATATTCTAAATTTGAAATCTTTTCCAACAGGCCAGATGCGCTTAATATAATATGGTACGAGTACCATCGAGCTGGTCTGATGATGGAGACGGAAGGTGGCCATAGGAACTCCTAAACTACTCATGATAAACTCATCGTATTTGGGCTCGTTGCATTTGTCTTCACGAGCAATTACTTTAGGCCTAGGTGGTGTCCAGGGTATTCTTTTTTTGGAAGTTTGTTACGCGATTACTCCGTCAATTGTGGGCCGATTTTGAAAATTCTTTTTTTGATTGAAAGGGAATGACCTTGAGGTGGTTCCATTTTAATTTGGTCAAGATCGGATTGGAAAGCGAGGCGAAATCGCGAGGCCGAAGGCCGAGCGATTCCGCCGAGTACATTAATAGCAAAAAATTACTAAAAAAACTGTGAAATAAAAAACTATTTAAAACAATATAAAAACCGCCTTCAAAAATTTATGAAATAAAAAAATCAAACCCTAGAGTTGAAGGCGGTGCTAAAGCAAGCAAAAATGAAGCATAAAAGAAAACATGAGTGGATGATATCCTTTGTGATTTGTGTAGCCTTAAAGAAGGCACCGCCTTCAACTCTAGGGTTCGATTTTTTTTTATTTCATACATTTTTGAAGGTGGTTTTTATATTTTTTTAAATAGTTTTTGGTATACGTTATTGTGATGTCTATGACATGTACTTCGACATGTCGCTATTTGTTGATTTTCTTATATGGCAAAATAAGACATGTCGCTACTTGTACTGTTTTGGCATACGTTATTGTGATTTTTATGACATGTACTGTTTGGTCGAAGGGAAATACATGTCTTTGGGTATTACTTACGACATGTTTGTTTTTGCCATATTAAAGAGCGCATTTTTACCGAAATTTTGGTATTTATAACTCAATACTGGAAAAAATGTACATGTCTGCTTCTGCCACATAACCACAGAAATAGTTTGTGTTTTCCGTCCAGTTCAGTGTAGCCGACACGACCGAAGGGAAGCACTGACGTGGCACCAAGTTCACCCGGTGTTATGGGCTGACATCACGGATGCTGTAGGTGATGTAGCCAACCGTGTCAGTTTCCATAAAAAAAAAACTATTTATATAGCCTAGACCAGATTCAGTGCAGTGGTATCAACCCGGTCGGATTAAAACCTTTACAAAAATGTTTCATTAGTAAATACATGATTTGATTATTCATTAAATACAATTTATGGTCATCTGGACAAACCACAGAATGCAGAATGTTTTTCCTGATTCTTTTCCTGCGTCTTCTCGAATATTTAATTGGTTGGGGAAAATTTGTCAATTTCCTGTTTATATTCAACCAGCTATTTCCGCGGCTTCGCTTCGCAGCAAAATATCCTATGATCATTCTTAAGGTGTGCCAGAAAATGACGTGACGTGCCAGAAACACCACCTGAATAGAGTAGTTCTTGACTTATAAGCGAACATAGAATTTGGCGACGGCGGCGGCCCATCATCGGCGCGCTGGCCCATCGGCGCGCTGCCCCTCCGGCGCGCCGGCGCTGGCGGCGCGCCGGTCGGACGGTCGGAGCGTAGTTATTATACAGATTGTCAGCTTTATTAGTTAGGATTCTGTTCGCACTTATTTTTTTCCGTATTATCCGTGCATTCCAAATTGGTAGACAATAAATAATATTTAATAATTTATTCGTGAGAACATAATTTGGTCGAAAACTTATCTTATTCGCAATCTTTGATATTATTACAACCAAGAACGTTAGAGGTGACTCTTCTAACGTTCTTGATTACAACCTTAGTCCCGACTAGGATTACAGTACAGATGCTTTATCTCACGAGCGCGGGTGAGCCATACTTGTAGTTGTAATGCGTATAGACACGCGCTCCTGTGTGTGTGTGAGTTTGCTAATGCTACCTGTACTTACGCACACAGGAGCGCGTGTCTATACGCATTACAACTACAAGTATGGCTCACCCGCGCTCGTGAGATAAACACCTGTAACGTAATATTGGACGTACTAGTTGTGTCTAAAAATTATGAAGTAATTTAAGGATAAACCCAAGATACCGTGTGGGTTCTTAAAAATAATAGCCCCACTGCATCTCTCCCTGTCGATGTCGTAAAAGGCGACTAAGGAAAAGGATGAGATGCCGTGCTATAGGGCGGCAGGCTAGCTACCTCTCACATTGGCATAGTACTTCCACCGAGTCACGCAGCAAGTGGGTCTGCGTGCCTTACTTGCTGCTTGATGTTATCTTGTCCGAACTATTGAGATAAGTGATCGATCACGGACACTTACTCTCAACTTAAATCATAAGGTGGCCATATTCGACCCATAATCGGCGAATGCCTCGGATGTAGGAGGTGATGTACCTGTTAGAGGATAAACAAAAAAAAAAAAAAAAGTTTAATCCGACCACACAAAGTTTGAGCGCAATTGATTCAAATTACGTATCAAAGTTGGACAAGTGCTCTTTACACCTGATTCACTTAATTAATAACCCTAGCAATTTAACTTAATTAATAACTCTCAGCAAAATTGTTACTCTTCCTCTCGGGCTGTGTTTTCGATAGACTATGGGCGGTGTTATTATCTGGCTAGTCACTAAGTATTTGTAAAAATATGTATGATAAAAATATACCCTGCGAAGTTTCTTGTCGGTTCTTCTTCGTGGGTGTAATCGAACGGGATAGAACAAATTGTGACAAGTTCGAGAGCAGTCTAACTGCCTATGAATGATCAATAAATAATACAATACAATGCAATGCAACGGTTTTTGTGTGATTGACGAGGTGATTGACAGACAAACAAATATACATGCATTCATTTGTAGATATAGATAGTTAGAAAGTCGGATTTTTCAAATACTTTCGCCTAACAACAATATAGTATAATATTACTTGTATATGGGAGCACCCTGACATGGCACCACCGGGCACACGAGGCTGGCTGTGAATGTGCTAACATGGAAGGTGATGTGTTTCTATTGATTAAGAATGGCCGTTACAGAACAAAGCTCGGCCGCCCGTGCCGCGCGCTCCGAGATCCGTGAGCTCAAACGTCGAGGGCTTCGTAGAAAAAGATTTCACTGTGATAATTTTTTAGCTGAGGTAATCCTCACTGATACTGAAAGTATTTACTATACAGGGTGTTAAAACGGCGAGTACATTAATTTCGCCAGCGCAATCCTCATGTTTTTCCTAGACTAAAAAGCAAATAAAGTTTTTCTCTAAAGTGTCTAATTTTCGAGATATGAATTTTTGAAATGTATGTTTTCGTCTAGTGTAATTTAACGCGTTGTTGCCGCTCCGCACCCTCCGCCTGCCGACCTCCAGTCCTCCACTCACAAAGCTAACCCCCGCCCCTCCCGCCAACACCTCCGTCCGAGGCGCTCACGTCTCACCCGCTCTTCCCTCCTCCGCGCCGCCCTGTTGTCATTAGATCATTTTCACACTAAAATAATCAATTAGTTTGTATGAAAACTGTAACTTTTTATTTAAAGGGAATTCAGAAAAAAGTTGTTGGACTTTTTTGTTTCTCTTGATCCCAATAATCATTTCCTAAATTTAATGTACTCGCCGTTTTTACACCCTGTGGTTACGCCGCCAATTTACGTTTAACCGTTGCGTTATACGCGCTTGAACACACCTCACCTTTAATCCATCCCCTCCCTCGCATCTTCCTCTATCCACAGAGAATACCGCCAAAATTTCTACGGCAGCGGCAACCGACAGTTTTTCAAACTGAAGTTGAGTCGCGACCTTCAAACGAACTACACCCGCTAAATTACCGCTCCGCTACCACGCTACCGCTTTTGCTCTTGGACGAGCACTAACCGCCTTTTCCATCGCCCCTCGTTCGAGTCCGCGAGTTTGAACATAGAGGCGCCTCTCACAACTACAAACAACCGCGAATGAAAGTGAGTAACGAACTCTCCCGCACGCGAGTGAACTGAGCCGGTCTTCGCCCGTTGTTCCTGCCCCTGGAGTCTGGAGCTGACGAGGAGGCTGCTGACGGATGCGACGATTTCGTAGAAAGAAGCGCTGCAGAAAGCTGTCGAAGGTCAGTGGCGCTATCATTCTCTGGTCCTTCGTTCCTGGATACCAACCTCTTCCCGCACCGCTCGCCCGCATTCATTGCATTTCGTTTGCTACAGTTCATTCGCAAAACTCATTTTCATTCATTCGCGAACTTACTATCGTAAAGTGTCGTTAACCATCCTTCCCGCGCTTATACACGTTCATAGAACCTGTAATTCATCGTATACAAATTATCGCAATCAATCAAACCGTATATCAAACGGCAATTTATTACCGCTTTACCCGCAAATTTTACTGCAAAGTAAAATAAACCGTTAACCGCCTTTGACGTCACTGAAACGTCACTCCCTATCGCTCATACGCACGCACTTCAAGTGATTGCCGATTGTCAACCTGTCAAATTGTCAAACAGGCTGTCAAACTGTCAGCTGATTCTGTTCAGTGACTAACTTCACTCATATCGCTAACCATGGAGCCCTCAGCTCAGGTTCTTATGCTTGAAGAGAAAAGAAAAAGTTTATTCTCAATTGTTGATAAAATTTACAACCACAGTCTTAACGCTACAACCTCCAAAGCGGAGCAAGATACTTTTCTTGTTCGCTTACAGTCTCTAGAGAAGACTCGCTCGGAGTTTATTCAGGTGGTAGAAGATTTAAATGTCGCAAAATTAACCGCAAATCCGAAGTGTAAACCTGACTTCAAATGTGTAGAAGCGTTTGACGAACTATATTGTTTTATTAAGTCAGTTGAACAGAAATGTAAATCACTTGAGCGACCCCAGGCCACTGAAACTAAAATTTCAGCCGGCCTTCATAAACTGAAAATACCTGCGTTAGAATTAAAATCCTTCGATGGTACCTATAGTCAGTGGAATGTGTTCTACGAGAACTTTAGGAGTTTGATTCACGAAAATGATAGTCTGTCGGATACTGAAAAGGTGCAATTTCTAGTAGGAAAACTGACAGGTCGTGCCCTTACAGTATGTGCTGGAATACCTCCTATAGGTATGAACTACACCATAATATGGAAAGCGCTCGTGTCGAAGTACAACGACAAGCGTAGCCTCGCCACAGACTACCTAAAACAAATTCTTAATTTCAAGGCCATTTCCACTGCAAGTCCCGCTGCCCTAGATGCATTTACTGACAAGTTATGCACCTCATTTGCTGCTCTAAAGCAACTAGGTCTCACAGATCTCACGGACTTTATTGTCACTCATCTCGCACTGTCGAAATTGGACAAAGAAACTGTTATTTCGTTCGAGCAATATAGTAGGAGTGAAGATATTCCAAAGTTCGCTGCACTCGAACAGTTCGTGAAAGAACAATCAAAAATACTCTCCAGATCCAACACAAACTATGCAGCAAAACCAACGACTACCGCAACAAAACAAAACACGCACTCGTTCGTTGTTAATGAACAAAAACAACCGGGTTGCTGCGTTTGTGGTGGTGAAGAGAGGCATCCATTGTTTAGGTGTCACGAATTTGGAAAACTGTCAACGCTAGACAAGATTAAGTTAGTTGAAAAACATTCACTGTGCAAGAACTGTCTAGGTTTTCATCCAACTAAGTACTGTAAATCAATCCATTCATGTTTTAAGTGCCAAAAGGAAGGCAAACTGAATCGTAAACATCACTCTGATCTCCATCTTGAAAACTTTGTGCGCGCTCGTAATGACAATAAACAACTTCACTCCGCACTGGTGACAAAACTCGCGCATGCGCAGACCGCTCCATCTAGTTCGCTCTGTACGCAGGCGCAGACCGCCCCGCTGCCTCGCACGCCCTGCGCGCATGCGCCAGCATCTCACTCGGTTTGCGCTCATACGCAGCGGGGCCGACTCCTACCGCCCTCTAGCGGGAACGAGCAGCGGCACGACTCACCGCTGACTTCGCTCAACTGTAAACCCACTATTAATGAGTGTTCACACTCGCTCTCCGCAAAATCGAACGATTTAAGTTTAATTACCGCTAATACCGCAACTAATAACAATCAGTCGTCGACTATGTTATTATCCACCGCTGTTGTTTACGTAATAAATAGTTACGGAAAACAAACAAAAATGAGAATGTTGATTGACAACGGCTCACAATGTAATTTTATAACAGAACTAGCTGAGCCCGCGGCTCCGCTCGCGTGAAATTCGTATTCCAAAGAAGAATGTAAGTAACTAAGGGCGAGGCCGAAGGCCGAGCTGCGTTCAGGTAATCGATAAACCTTCTTAAAGAAAGTCACTAACTAAGGGCGAGGCCGAAGGCCGAGCTGCTTTCAGGTAAACGATAAACCTTTCTCAAATAAAAAAAGTAAGTAAGGGCGAGTCCGAAGGCCGAGCTGCGTTCAGGAAGACGACAAACCTTCTGGAAGAAAGGAAGGAACTAAGTGCGAGGCCGAAGGCCGAGCTGCGTTCAGGTAAACCAAAAACCCTCTTCCGCCTTCGGGCCTCGCCCTTAAAGACTTCCTTTCTTCGATAGAATATAATATCGTTTACTCAATCTATTTATTTCATAAAAAAATAAAGAAGTAATATTAATAACTAAAGAATTAAACCTACCTAACAAACATTAAAATAACTATCAAAACGGGCATTTTCAAATGTTCTTAGAGCACTTGCGGCATTACCCCGCTGGATGGCAAGGCTTACCCTTTGAATGAAGTACATAAGCCCTTGATGACGGGACACCAGTTGCGTCAACCAGCTCAAGCCTCTTTTGGCTTCACTGCTCCACGGACCGAGGGTTTCAACCGCAAACGCAACAAATTCGAAATCTTGAATTATATTTCTATATTTGCTGCGTTGGAGGCTCTCCGCCCCAGCCTCGGCCGCGCCAGCCGCTCTTGAAGATGTCCTAACGTGACTTGGAGCCAATGTGAGAACAAAAGTGGCGTCCCACATCAAAGAACTACCCTTAGTCCATGGCACTAAGGTCTCTAGCATCGGGCCTCTTGCCATCCAGCCGGGAATAACCGCGAGGTTCTAGGATGCACGGTATATTTGCCGTTAGAAGCGTGGACTTTATAATAAAATTTAAATTAAATTAACTCAATCTTAATATTAATTAACTTTATTCGAGATGGTTTAGCTTCTTCCTGAACGCAGCTCGGCCTTCGGCCTCGCCCTTAGTTACTTGCTTTCTTCGAGATGGTTTATCATTTGTCAGAACGTAGCTCGGCCTTCGGCCTCGCCTTAGTTGCTTACTTTCTTCAAGATGGTTTAGCTTCTTCCTGAACGCAGCTCGGCCTTCGGCCTCGCCCTTAGTTACTTGCTTTCTTCGAGATGGTTTTTCAATTATCCGAACGTAGCTCGGCCTTCGGCCTCGCCTTAGTTACTTACTTTCTTCAAGATGGTTTAGCTTCTTCCTGAACGCAGCTCGGCCTGCGGCCTCGCCCATAGTTACTTACTTTCTTCGAGGAGGTTTATGGTCTTCCAGAATAGAGCTTGGCCTTCGGCCTCGCCCTTAGTTACTTATTTTCTTCAAGAATGTTTTTCTTCTTCCTGAAATCAGCTCCGCCTTTCGCCTCGCCCTTAGTTACTTTCATCGAGAAAGAATATCGTTTACGTGAGCGCAGATCCGCCTTCGGGCCCTTCTTTAGTTACTTACTTTCTTTTTTTAAATACGAATTTCACGCGCGCGAAGCCGCGGGCAACAGATATATAAATTTTATTGCACCAATGACAGCGACATAACTTCGACTTTCAATTATTATTTTTATTTATCAAACAATTTGTCACCGGCCAGCTCACGTCGAGATGACAGTTCTCCGTTGTCAACATGACATTTAAAATTGTTTTTACCTTTACTTTGGACTACGTGATTTTAAACGCGCAATAATGTTTATAATTGTTATTTTTTTTTATTTTTGTTAATTTTTTTTACGTATTATGTTAACCCGGCATATAAACTGCCACTATACAAAGTTTCGTCTAATTCCGTTCAGTGGTTTTTGCGTGATGCGCGTACAGACAAACAAACAAACAAACAAAAATTTTAAAAACTGTTCTAACATGTTCAGTATCTCATTTTAAGCCACCCTGGTTAGTTTTTTTCCGAATACATTCAATGTACAGACTTTCTTACCTCTACGATTTTATTATATGTAATAGATCTTGTTGTAAACGCATCGGGCTAAATATAGCCCGCGCTCCCGCTTCCGTACGAGGAATAGGCCTATCCGAACGCCCGGTCAAAGGTCACACACAGCTAACCTTCACCTCTAGAGTGAATACTAAAAATCAATACAAAATCAAAGCACTGGTCATTGATAAAATCACTGACCAACTACCGACCGCATTTGTAGATTTGCAACATCTGCAACATCTGCAAGGTTTGCCCTTAGCAGATGAAAATTACAGTTCACCCTCAGAAATTGATGGACTTCTGGGCGTAGAACTCTTCCCCTACATTCTTGGGTCAGACAAGATCATGAACCCGTCGTCTTCCGCTGTCGCTATAGAAACCACTCTTGGTTATATTGTCATGGGAAAAGCCGCCTGCACTCAAACCTTTCAAGTTCCGGAAAATTCATTTTTTTCGACTATTGAGCCCACTATTGAAACGCTAATACATAAATTCTGGGAACTTGAAAGTGTTGAAAATAAAATTCATATAAGTCCCGAGGAGGCACAGTGTGAAAGCCACTTTAACGAACAAACCTATCGCGATAAAACCGGTCGCTTCACAGTAGCGCTGCCATTCAACACTGACCCGTCCGCCTTAGGTAATTCGGCCGCTGTTGCCATGAAACGATTCCTTGCTCTTGAAAGAAAACTGAATGCGAACTCGAGCCTGAAGGTTGGCTATCATGCAACTATTCAGGACTACATCGATGGAGGTTTTCTTTCAAAGATAAATGTACCGCTAGATCCGCATAGTCATTATGTTATTCCTCATCACGCGATTTATAGGCCGGATAAAGTGAGTTCGAAAATAAGGATTGTATTGGATGCCAGTTGCAAAACTAGCTCAGGTAAATCTCTTAACGATATTTTACACGCAGGCCCCAATCTTCAAACAAGTATTTTCAACTTGCTGATAAATTTAAGGTTATTTTCCATCGCATTATCCGCCGACATTGAAAAAATGTATTTTCAAGTAATCGTACGCCCTGAACATCGCGCTTTCAACGCATTTTGTTTCGGTTCGATCCCGACGGGCCCGTAGATACCTACGAGTTCTCCCGCGTTCCGTTCGGAATAAAATGTTCACCGTTCTTGGCTATGCGAGTGATTAGACAACTGGTTGCGGAAGAAGGGCACAAATACCCGTTAGTTCCCGCTGTAATTCCTCAGTCCTTATACATGGACGACTTAGTGACCAGTGTCGACTCACTCGCAGAAGCCAAAGAATTAAACAGCCAACTGGTACACATATTCACGGCCGGGGGGTTCAACCTAACAAAATGGATCTCGAATTCAACTCAAATGATGGAATTCCTTCCCCCATCACACCGCATCTCTCAAGTAATCGGTTTCGACGAGGATTCCGAAACAAAAATAGTAGGCCTACAGTGGAAGCCACTGGAAGATTATTTCTTTTTCAAGGTTCGCTCAGATGAGATAAGGTGCACAAAACGTAACATACTCTCGACCGCCGCGCGTTTGTACGACCCTCTCGGACTAATCGCTATGGTCGTTGCCTTCATGAAGCTGCTAGTCCAGGAGTGCTGGAAGCTGAACCTAGGCTGGGACCAAGATGTACCCAACTCGCTGAGTAAGTTATGGACACAATTTATTACTGAGATAGATTTTCTGTCCGAAATTAAAATACCGCGCCATGTAGGTATTACTCGCACCGCGCATATAACACTATTGTGTTTTTCGGACGCAAGTGAAAAATGCTATGGGGCAAATATATACGTACGAACTGCTCCCAATGCCCACGCCGAAGGTGAAGTTGCATTATTATGTGCAAAATCGAAAATAGCACCGCTAAAGAAAATATCCCTCGCGCGCCTCGAGTTGTGTGCAGCGCATTTACTCTCTAAACTAGTGCAAATAGTTTTAGAAAATATTACCGCCCGCTGCACTGTCAGTGAAACACTCGCTTTTTGTGATTCTCAAGTTGCACTAGCATGGATTTGTTCCTCTCCGCATAGATGGCAGACATTTGTCGCCAATAGAACCGCATCTATTCAAGAAATATTACCCGCTCCGCATTGGTTTCACGTGCCTGGGGAACAGAACCCCAGTGACATAGTGTCTCGCCCCGCTACACCAAGCAAGGTCGATTTCGACACTTGGTTTCGCGGCCCACCTTGGGCCAAATTGCCACGCTCGCAGTGGCCTGTTCAACCCTTTAGCCCTTCGGTTTCAAATGAGATTCCGGAAGCAAAGGTTATCACTCTTCCCGTGTCGATCCCAGAAGAACATCGGCTGCAAGTACTTGCAAATAGGGTTTCTTCATGGACAAAATTACTTCACGCTACTGTTTATATTTTACGCTTCTCACGCCGCCTAGTATCCAAAGGTAAATTCACGATTCAAGATCTTGAAATGGCTGAATCAAAGTTAATAAAATGTGTTCAATCGGTTCACTTCTCTCAAGAATTAAAATTAATTAAAATTAATAAACCGTCTTCGCTGGTGAAACTCAACCCCTTCCTCTCTGATGATATCATTAGAGTGGGAGGGCGACTTAGCAACTCGTCTCTGGACTTTGAACAGAAGCACCCTGTCGTTCTGCCAGCGAAAGATAGAATAGTGGAACTATTGATCACACACGCGCATGAAAATAATTTTCACACTGGTCCGCATTTATTACTCTCGATCCTACGACAGAAATTTTGGATACTAGGTGGACGTAATTTAGTCCGCAAATTAGTACAAAAATGTAACCTATGTTTCCGCAACCGGCCTAAGCCTACCTTTCCACTCATGGGTAACTTGCCAGAGTGCAGAGTGAACGAAGCGAAGAGCTTTAGTCACACCGGCGTCGACTACGCCGGGCCTTTCCACATCACATTGACGCGCCGGCGTGGAGTGAAGAGCCAAAAGGCATATTTATGCCTATTCGTGTGCCTCGTGACTAAAGCTGTTCACTTAGAACTCGTTTCAGATCTTACAACTGAAATGTTTCTCGCCGCTTTTAAGCGTTTCATCTCCAGAAGGGGACCGGTCTCCGTCATTTACTCTGACGGAGGCTCGAACTTTATAGGTGCAAAACGATACCTAGATGAGCTTTACACCCTACTTTACAGTAAATCGCACATTGACGAAATAAGTCGTGAACTCATTAATAGGAGAATAGAATTTAAAATAAATCCCCCTCTATCTCCTCACATGGGTGGCATTTGGGAGAGCAATATAAAGTCAGCGAAGACTCACCTTTTCAAGGTCGTAGGCACTCAAATACTTACCTATGAGGAGCTTACTACTGTGCTGGTTCAGATAGAGGCGCTGCTAAACAGCCGGCCGCTCTGTGCCCTCAGCTCGGATCCCTCCGACCCCGCTGCGCTCACACCTGCTCATTTCCTCAATTGTGCACCTCTTCAGTATCTGCCGTCTAAGGACTTGGATAGCCAACCAAACCACCTTAACAGATACGCGCTCCTCGACCACCTGCTCCAATCGTATTGGAAACGGTGGCGAGTAGAGTACCTTTCTTCTCTTCAAACTCGGGAGAAATGGAACACACCCTCCAAACCTATTAATAAGGGAATATTGGTCCTTATTAAAGAGGACAATGCTCCTCCGCTCCACTGGCCTATGGGATCATTGAAGACGTTTTCCCCGGTAGAGATGGGATAGTTAGGGTCGTTCAAGTGAAAACCAAAACAGGCAGCTACAGACGCCCTGTAGTACGCATATGTCCTCTACCAACTCAATAAATCTTTCCGCTTATTCTCTACAATTGTTTAACTTTTACTTAATTTTTTTTTTACCTTTTACCGCATATTCTTTAAACTTGTTTTACCGCAAATATTTTAATATTTTATTTTTTTTACCGCAATTTTGTTCACCGCTCTACCTCATTGAAGGATCCCTTAACAAAGGGAATCCTCCAAGGCCGGGGGGATGGTTACGCCGCCAATTTACGTTTAACCGTTGCGTTATACGCGCTTGAACACACCTCACCTTTAATCCATCCCCTCCCTCGCATCTTCCTCTATCCACAGAGAATACCGCCAAAATTTCTACGGCAGCGGCAACCGACAGTTTTTCAAACTGAAGTTGAGTCGCGACCTTCAAACGAACTACACCCGCTAAATTACCGCTCCGCTACCACGCTACCGCTTTTGCTCTTGGACGAGCACTAACCGCCTTTTCCATCGCCCCTCGTTCGAGTCCGCGAGTTTGAACATAGAGGCGCCTCTCACAACTACAAACAACCGCGAATGAAAGTGAGTAACGAACTCTCCCGCACGCGAGTGAACTGAGCCGGTCTTCGCCCGTTGTTCCTGCCCCTGGAGTCTGGAGCTGACGAGGAGGCTGCTGACGGATGCGACGATTTCGTAGAAAGAAGCGCTGCAGAAAGCTGTCGAAGGTCAGTGGCGCTATCACCCTGTACTATATATACTGAGAATGATACTGAAACACTGAAAGTATTTACAAAACTGTTTTAAATATTTATTCCCAGTTTTATAATTAATATAATTAAACATTGATAAATTTTTCTAGAAAATTCCTTGTAAGTTTCTGACAGTCAAACTTGTAAAAAATAAAATTAAGCGTTATTTTACGACAATACAAAAACTTATATGCCTGCATAGCAAGCAGTCTCGCTCGGCTGGTTTCTCCTCTAATTCAGTATAGCCAGCAATCCAAAGGCAAGTCTCCGGTATGGTACCCACCTTCTCGGAGGTGATATTTGCTGGTCGTAGCATGTACTTTGGCCCCAACCACTGACTTAGTCCATACCGAATTACTCAAAGCAATAAAAAAATCACGAGAATACTAGTGACATTTTAACCACGGAACCCTGCAACGTTTATTAGTGAATGTGTTAGTAAAAAAGTCGCATCTCACTGGCGGTTAGAACTTGTTTTAAGCTTCCGAGTCCATTCACCTCGCCGCGACCTTCAACTTGAACTGACTCACGTACACGTTACGACACCTCACGTTCACGTAACATCTTGAGGTATATGAAGGTAATGAGAGAACATGTCTTTGGTTAGTTTCATTCAGTATTATACCGCCATAGAGATCACGCAATATTGACATAAGCGCGGTTAATTCGAAAAATTTATGGTGAATATTCATTATTTTTTTTTTATATTTTATATTTTTTTTTATTAGAAAAATGCAAAGCGAAAATCAGAAGAGACGATGACCGTTGAAGTAACCGTGTCCTACACTGGCGGCCGTGGACAGAAAAACGGAGTGTGGGAAGACCACCCGCCAGGTGGGACGACGACATCAAGTAGGCCGGCGGAAATCAGTGGTTCCGTATCGCTGAAGGCTGGGAGGACTGGAGGAAAATTGGAGAGGCGTATGTCCAGCAGTGGACGCTTATACGCTGACTGACAATAACTTCTAATAAGATTTTCACCAATTAAATCTTGAGATATATCCGATTATAGGCAATACAAAATCACCACAATATTTACTAAGGTTCTATGCTATTGATTGTTATTCCATCCTGTTTAGAGCAATGCAATCTTTGAGGAAGATCTCGTCAAAAAATATTTTTATTAGGTAGCTTAATTTTGTGTAATTTATTTCCTTGGGGCAAACCCTTGTCGTACAACATAATATTAGGTTATAATGAGTTATATTATGTATGTGTCCATAGTATCCCATTTTATTTTATTTATGGGAACAAACAAACAAACAAACACCTAGAAGAGCATGTTACGTGATAAAATAAATTGAACATAATTGAATATACGTCCTGCGCCGTATTACAAAATTAAACATGAAAACATCAAATGTAACATTGCAACTAAAAAGATATTAACATTGTTACATCCATAAAAGTGGGGGTCTCCGAAATTTTTAAGTTATGGTAGGTAGGTAAGGTTTGGTAGTGCAGTTGGCAATGAAAAAGTAATGCTCTTTATAATTCCATTGTTCACTACTACTCAGTCACTCAAAAGGGAAGAAATAATTCCAAACGACACTACCGGTTTCGCAGGTGGTAGTGCAGAGTGCAGATGGGACAAAAATTCCAAACAGCACTACCGGTAGTGCAGCTTGGTAGTGCAGTGTGTGGAAGGAACGCATGGTACCTGTTACAGTACCTACATTAACAAATGATGTAATCTGGATTAAATTGAATCTTCAAATCGCGGGTTATTTATTAGCCTTTCATTTTTATTTATTTTGATACAATTTCAATATTATATTCCTAACATAGGAATAGGAAATTTTAATAGGTTCTTAACACATGGTGTTAATAAAACAAATTAAATGTATACAATATTATAGAATTTTTATTATCTGGGTACTAGTACAGAGGTATCCACGTGATATAGGTAGGTAGGTAAAACTGAGTTAAACTATCCGGGCCCTATCCCTACGTGTTATAAATTCTAACTTCTGCCGTTTGTGTGTATGTATGTCCGCTTATAACTCAAGAATGGTTCATCCGATTTATATGCGGTTTTGATCAATGTAATTTGACATATCCCCGGAAGGTTATAGGTAATAATATATTGTAGTCTCAACGCGAGCTGAACCGCGGTCATAGCCTGTTCATATGTAAATATGAGATTTTTTTCTATAATGACTTGCAACAAGCAAAATTAATGATTAATAACTCCAGCGATTTTGTTTTCCTGGATTGCTTTATGTTGTGCAATATTGTGTTGCCTGATTTTTAATACGTACATTTTGATTAGTTATTTATTACATACAATCTCATCATACTTTCACACAAACCTACATATTCGTCGTGTAGCCGGCACGACAGAAGGGAAGCACTGACGTGGCACCAAGTTCACCCGGTGTTATGGGCTGACATCACGGATGTTGTAGGTGATGTAGCTAACCGTGTCAGTTTCCATAAAAAAAAAATGTTATGTTTTTCATATTTACTGACTTATTTGTCTACTAGCTGAGCCCGCGGCTCCGCTCGCGTGAAATTCGTATTCCAAAGAAGAATGTAAGTAACTAAGGGCGAGGCCGAAGGCCGAGCTGCGTTCAGGTAATCGATAAACCTTCTTAAAGAAAGTCACTAACTAAGGGCGAGGTCGAAGGCCGAGCTGCTTTCAGGTAAACGATAAACCTTTCTCAAATAAAAAAAGTAAGTAAGGGCGAGTCCGAAGGCCGAGCTGCGTTCAGGAAGACGACAAACCTTCTGGAAGAAAGGAAGGAACTAAGTGCGAGGCCGAAGGCCGAGCTGCGTTCAGGTAAACCAAAAACCCTCTTCCGCCTTCGGGCCTCGCCCTTAAAGACTTCCTTTCTTCGATAGAATATAATATCGTTTACTCAATCTATTTATTTCATAAAAAAATAAAGAAGTAATATTAATAACTAAAGAATTAAACCTACCTAACAAACATTAAAATAACTATCAAAACGGGCATTTTCAAATGTTCTTAGAGCACTTGCGGCATTACCCCGCTGGATGGCAAGGCTTACCCTTTGAATGAAGTACATAAGCCCTTGATGACGGGACACCAGTTGCGTCAACCAGCTCAAGCCTCTTTTGGCTTCACTGCTCCACGGACCGAGGGTTTCAACCGCAAACGCAACAAATTCGAAATCTTGAATTATATTTCTATATTTGCTGCGTTGGAGGCTCTCCGCCCCAGCCTCGGCCGCGCCAGCCGCTCTTGAAGATGTCCTAACGTGACTTGGAGCCAATGTGAGAACAAAAGTGGCGTCCCACATCAAAGAACTACCCTTAGTCCATGGCACTAAGGTCTCTAGCATCGGGCCTCTTGCCATCCAGCCGGGAATAACCGCGAGGTTCTAGGATGCACGGTATATTTGCCGTTAGAAGCGTGGACTTTATAATAAAATTTAAATTAAATTAACTCAATCTTAATATTAATTAACTTTATTCGAGATGGTTTAGCTTCTTCCTGAACGCAGCTCGGCCTTCGGCCTCGCCCTTAGTTACTTGCTTTCTTCGAGATGGTTTATCATTTGTCAGAACGTAGCTCGGCCTTCGGCCTCGCCTTAGTTGCTTACTTTCTTCAAGATGGTTTAGCTTCTTCCTGAACGCAGCTCGGCCTTCGGCCTCGCCCTTAGTTACTTGCTTTCTTCGAGATGGTTTTTCAATTATCCGAACGTAGCTCGGCCTTCGGCCTCGCCTTAGTTACTTACTTTCTTCAAGATGGTTTAGCTTCTTCCTGAACGCAGCTCGGCCTGCGGCCTCGCCCATAGTTACTTACTTTCTTCGAGGAGGTTTATGGTCTTCCAGAATAGAGCTTGGCCTTCGGCCTCGCCCTTAGTTACTTATTTTCTTCAAGAATGTTTTTCTTCTTCCTGAAATCAGCTCCGCCTTTCGCCTCGCCCTTAGTTACTTTCATCGAGAAAGAATATCGTTTACGTGAGCGCAGATCCGCCTTCGGGCCCTTCTTTAGTTACTTACTTTCTTTTTTTAAATACGAATTTCACGCGCGCGAAGCCGCGGGCAACAGATATATAAATTTTATTGCACCAATGACAGCGACATAACTTCGACTTTCAATTATTATTTTTATTTATCAAACAATTTGTCACCGGCCAGCTCACGTCGAGATGACAGTTCTCCGTTGTCAACATGACATTTAAAATTGTTTTTACCTTTACTTTGGACTACGTGATTTTAAACGCGCAATAATGTTTATAATTGTTATTTTTTTTTATTTTTGTTAATTTTTTTTACGTATTATGTTAACCCGGCATATAAACTGCCACTATACAAAGTTTCGTCTAATTCCGTTCAGTGGTTTTTGCGTGATGCGCGTACAGACAAACAAACAAACAAACAAAAATTTTAAAAACTGTTCTAACATGTTCAGTATCTCATTTTAAGCCACCCTGGTTAGTTTTTTTCCGAATACATTCAATGTACAGACTTTCTTACCTCTACGATTTTATTATATGTATAGATTTCATAATGTACTTAACTAAAAGTATTATAACAAGAGCTGTGAAGACGACCTAGAGTTTGATAATGTTCTCTTAAATAAATTTATTAAAATTAATATTATCAAGCTATTGCATCATCAGTCTTTCATTATTTCGTTCTAAGTAAAACTTTTCACACAAGTTCAAATCCACTAACCTATATATAATTTTGAAGCAAAGTTAAAAGAACATCTATCTGTTCTGAACACCACGTCCATAGTGCACTATGGCTTACGCCAGATCTGAACCAATTCCAGCCAACCGCTTAGCCGCTACCATAGTGTCCCCACTGCCCATTGCCCCATCCGCTCCAAGCGACCCCCGTCCCGCTACCGTAGGTGCCATACCCGGCGCCCGCGAGCCCAGACGACAGCCCCGGGCTGGTGTAGGAGCCTCCGACGCCTCCGACATAGCCTGTGCCGGCTCCGTAGGCACCGTAGCCGTAGCTCACGGGCACCGCGTAGGCCGCTTGTCCGGAGGGCCGGTAACCGCTCCAGAATGTTTCCGAACTCTCCATGCTGTCTTTTTCAGCTAAAAGAAAAAAAAAATCTAAAATACACCACTCATCCACTTCTGTTGGTTGTGGTATATTAGATTATGTTTTTGGTCAGGCCAAATACATATTCTATTACACCCATAATACCTAGGTAAAACAAAGGGCATAATACGTAGGTAAAACAAAGGCTTTAGGTAGTAAAAATACGAACTACTTACATAGTCACCTCGAATGATCTGTCATTCAGGAGATAAAAATTACAAGTGATAAAAAGAGAGACCTCTTAACTAAGTTGCAGTTTAGGTTCTTCTTGTACAAAGTTGCAGAAGGCGAAATTACTATCGAAACCATTTCATTCCAGTCATCCTTTGTACAAAACAAAAACTTAGGACTGTTATAGAAAGGTTTTTTTTACTATGTATCCTTCACCGGAGTAACGGCTATCTATCTATGTTGCATACGTATCTTCGAAAATCCGAAAAATTCATTACATTTCTCTTTTACAACCTTGAGTACGATGTGTACTTATGATTCTAACTGGTATGCAAGTAAATGTGATCATTTTATGGACATTGGACAGGTGACATGTAGCCCACGGGTAAGTTACAGACAGGTCCATGTGCTCAATGCTACCAACCTTTTTGATTCAACGCGTGCGCATGTGCCTCTTGAATCTTCTCCTCCTCGAAGCCCAATCTTGGCTCCAGTGCCCAAAGTTCCTGTGGTGATATGTCTCCTAGCTTAGTGACCGCCTGTCTTACATCTAGAAATAAAACCAATTTGTCATCATGATTGGTGTAAGTTACCGACAGGTCCATGTGCTCAATGCTACCAACCTTTTTGATCCAGCGCGTGCGCATGTGCCTCTTGAATCTTCTCCTCCTCGAGTCCCAATCTTGGCTCCAGTGCCCAAAGTTCCTGTGGTGTTAAGTCTCCGAGCTTACTGACCGCCAGTCTTACATCTAGAAATAAAATTATTTCTAATATTTACTAATTCCCCAAAATTGCGTAGCGACGAGGACAAGAAAATAAACGTTTAAGACTAAAGAAAGAACGCAATATATCTATATAGTTTTCCCCCAGTCCTGCCGGCCTTCAGCGGTACGGAACCACTGATTTCCACCGACGCAATTGATGTCGTCGTCCCACCTGGCGGATGATTTATCTACCCACATTCCGTTTTCCGATGCACGACCGCCAGTGTAGGACATTGTTACTCCAACGGTCGTCGCCTCTTCGGCTGACGTGCCCAGCCCACTGCCACTTTAGCAAGATTAGACCAGGTACTAAAGAAGGTTAATAAAAGCTCGTAACAGTAAACCTTTCTTGAGAGGTATGACGCGCAGGTGTTGCTCCTCGTCGACGAGGCGGACGCTCGGCTCGCGCGCCCACAGCTCCTGCGGCGAGGGGTCGCCGGGCGCGGGAGCGAGCGGCGGGCTCGGCGCGAGGTACACCGCCGGGTCCAGCACGCCGCGCGCGCGCACCGACGCCACGCTCGAGCACAGCAGGATACGCTGCCGACACACATTGCTATATGTTGTTACTAGCTCGGCTCGCGCGCCCACAGCTCCTGCGGCGAGGGGTCGCGGGGCGCGGGCGCGAGCGGCGGGCTCGGCGCGAGGTACACCGCCGGGTCCAGCACGCCGCGCGCGCGCACCGACGCCACGCTCGAGCACAGTAGGATACGCTGCCGACACACATTGCTATATGTTGTTACTAGCTCGGCTCGCGCGCCCACAGCTCCTGCGGCGAGGGGTCACCGGGCGCGGGCGCGAGCGGCGGGCTCGGCGCGAGGTACACCGCCGGGTCCAGCACGCCGCGCGCGCGCACCGACGCCACGCTCGAGCACAGCAGGATACGCTGCCGACACACATTGCTATATGTTGTTACTAGCTCGGCTCGCGCGCCCACAGCTCCTGCGGCGAGGGGTCGCCGGGCGCGGGCGCGAGCGGCGGGCTCGGCGCGAGGTACACCGCCGGGTCCAGCACGCCGCGCGCGCGCACCGACGCCACGCTCGAGCACAGCAGGATACGCTGCCGACACACATTGCTATATGTTGTTATATCATGATAAAACCAAAGCAGTCCTTCCTTCCCTACCCTTCAAAACCGAGAACACTGTAGGAACAATGATATTTTAGGAAAGATAGGTTATCTATATGACATTCAGTGCTCACACATGGCACTTCCTTGAAAAGTTGAGAGCAAGAACTATAAAGTGATGCGCCGACTCGAATAGTCTTATTCCAATTATTAGAATTAGTGCAGAATCTCATTACACACGACGGCATTTTCGATGTGTTAGCGACTCGTGGTTAGCGGTCCGAACGCGTGCGTAGTTGGTGGGCGACTAACTTGAGACAGGACTGTGGTCTTGTATTTAATGTGCCGCTTGGGAGCTCAGATAACCTATCTTCTAACTTATAATATCATTGGGTACATTAAAAAAACCACGAAAAATATTTTGGACTAGAGAGGACCCAAAATCGCTGACTAATAGAAATCATGAAAACATCGGCATGGCACCTAGTTGTTGTGGCAGGAAAATATTGTAATAGGCTGACGAAATGAACTCTAGAAAATTATGTAGCCGATCATGAGGAGATTGCGGAAAATGTGTTCACTAATTTGCATGTTCAGTTATTGAAGTCAAGAAAGTATACATATAAAGTAACATATAAAGCAAATGTTCTCCAGAAAACAGCATCTTCCAGCAAATTCTTGAGGGGCAGAATCAAGGGATGGGAAGTCACCGTCTTCGGAATACGTTGATAAATTAATTAAATTCATTTTATAATAATACACTTTACGCCGAAGGCCGGGAAGACTGAAAATTGGAGAGGCGTATGTCCAGCAGTGGACGCTTACACGCTGACTGACTGACTGACTGACCCTTTATGCCACTTATATTATATTATATGACAAGGGTGGGCTTATTGCCTCACTGCAATCAACCCGGTGGACCTACATTTTTACATGGAATCCTAACCATGGAGCAGCGGGTGAAGGTATGCACGTATTTTTTTTTCAAATCAGAAAAAAATTAATCGCAAGAGAAGCCGACGCCCAGAGAAGTCGACCCCACAAGCATATTATAGAAAATTCAGAGTGGTGAGGGGTCAACCGGCTTGTCCCTTAGAGATATTGGTAACTATTTTTAATTATATACAGGAAAGTATTTATTATTCGTAGTGTTGTTTCATACATACATACCACACACGCTGTATCCCGACAATCAGGATAAGCAGAGTAATCGGTGTTGTGCTTCAAGAACTCTTGTAAATTGCAACACAACACCGACCACCACGTTTAGCAAAGTATTCGAACAAGATAACTATCAAGCAGCAAGAAAGGCACTAAAACCCACCTGCTGCACGGCTCGGTGGAAGGACCGTGCCAAAGTGAGAGGTGGCAAGCATATCGCCCTATAGCACGGCATTATCCCTCAGTCGCCTTTTACGACATGCACGGGGAGAGACGCAGTGGGGATATTCTTTTTAAGTACCGGCCTCACACAGTTCATTTACTACAGTTATTTCACCAGGAATTTTGTTTATTTTTTTATTCTTATTTTTTTTTAAATTAAAATGAATCTATGAAAAAGTTACATTTGAGGCGGCATCTGATTTTACTTATAGGCGTAAGTAATACAATCATCTAGAAATAAAAATGGTGAGTATGGTATACTGAATCACTTAACAAACAAAAAGATGATACGTTTAAACCCGAAGAAAGAGCGATGACCTTTGCTTTGCTTGATGATAATCATTTTGTTTTCTCAATGATTTTTATCTTCGAGGAGCAAAAAATGTGCCAATCATTCGAATAAACTCATGGGGTTTTTTTAGATATCTCAACCTCCGTTGTTTATTTCTTGCCATGTTTATCGCAGAAAATCATTACTATCATAATAACATTCTAATGCTGTCTATTAATCTTAATATAATTAATCATTTTTATATAAACGGTAAATTATAAATTTTTAAACCCGCCATTTTAGAGCATTTATGTAATAACTTGCAAGTTTGCATTACAGTAACATACTAGCGGCGTCGCGTCGCAGGCTAATATCAGTCGAGGCGAGGAGAAAAAAAACAGTTCTAAAACTGCGCATATACTCGCAAAAAGCGCATTTTTCGACTTGTCAACTGTTGAAACAATTGCTTGCACAGGATCTATTTTTTTGTACTGAAATGTAGAATATACTGTAAAATATATGTAAAATTACTTAAATGATGAATCAGATGAAAGGGGATTATTCTGGACGTGTTTCAAAGTCAAAATCGAGATGAGAGTAAAAATAAATCACTATGGAAAATCACTTTGTCATTCACAACGGCATCAGGTTCTAAAATTAATACGTACAAAAATACGTACGGAAATATAAATAAGTGTATCTATATTGTGAATGGCTGTATGTTTTCTAATATAAATAAATAAAAAATAAATAAACAAAAATATTCAAAATTACTGCAATACGGTCCTATAAGGTATAACTATGAATTATGTAGGGCTCTCAATAATGTGTCGCCATTAATTAAATCGTACTACTTCGAAATATGTTTTTTGAAAAATATATGAATGGAGAATTTTTAGAAGTATTTTTTATTATAAAATACTTTATTGAAAACATTATGGCAACACTGTTATTAAATCTAAACTATCTTAAAATAATAATTCTAATAAAATAAACCTTACATTAAATATAACTATAACAATTAAATAAATGAAGAAAAAGGAGGATTGAGCGTTTATTTATTTTTTGTTTTATTGATAATTTTGTATTCTAAGCCACACAATTTCGTTATCATTTTGTTATGCTGTTGAATGTTTGAAAAACTCTTTTCACACCTCTTGTGTCGTAGTTAGTAAACACTTATCTACTGAACAATGGAAAATGAACAAATTCATATCAATATATCATCAGTGAGATCACCTTGTTTGCAAGAAAAATTTGAAATGTTCTAACCGTTCCAATAAATAAATGTTATCATTATTAAAATAAAATAAAGCAGTTTTTCAACATACGCGATAAACAAATAAATATTAATAAACGTGATAGCAGAAATATTGTCACTACAGATAAAGAAACCCCACGCAATTATCACATGCGTACTAAGTAAAATTATTATTTATCACTATCTTACTAAATATTCATACATTCCAATGTAATGGAAACATTACGAAAGGGGATTTTCTTACTAAAATACTCTGGTTAATTATTAAAAAATCACACTTGAGTGTTCGTTCATAATATATTGCGCTATGATAAGTTGTGTGACAAGTTTATTGTGATTTATTCACCGTCTGAGTAAAACAATACAAACGTTTTAACAATTTAAGCATGATGGCCGAGTGGTTTGTATATCGGCTTCTCATGCGAGAGATCCGAGGTTCGAATGAGTTTTTTTTGACGAAAAAATGTATGTGCATACCTACACCTGCTGCTTCACCCTTCGGAACCGGTGTAAAATTGTAGGTCCCTTTCCTTACCCCTTACTAAGTGGTAGGCTCAAATTGTAGCTGACTGGATTGGTACCACCATACTGGATGTAAGTGGCCGCATAGCAGCCTCGGTTGTGTTCTCCTCTAGTCCAGTATAGCCAGCAATCCTGGGAAGTCTCCGGTATGGCACCTATACCTTCTCGGAAGTGATATTGGCTGGTCGGAGCATGTGCTTTGGCCTCTCTGACTCATCCACCCATACCGGATTACATAAAACCAAATTCAAACCATTTACAGTAATAATGTTGTATGTGGTAGGTTTCCTGACTCGTTGAACTCTTTTCTAATGTCAGTGTCTATTATTTAATAGTTTTTACCGACTTCAATAAAAGGAGGTTACTATGCTTCACATTTAACTTTTACACTGCATTGTCCACCCTAAGCGCTTCTCCACATCCCAAAGGTTAGTTTGTAAGGAATGCTACATTGCATTAAACTCGCCTTTTGTGTTCCATGTTTTCATGGTGTACAATAAAGTATGTTTGATTCGATTTGAAGTATAGGCCGTATACTCGTACAAAGATAGTGAATACTTTTTTGTAATAAACTGAGAGTAGTCACAATATGGGCCCTCTCGCGATGACAATAGTATGAACTGTTCATACTTAACAAGTTGGCCAACTTGGCAAAATGCTTGTCCAAAGCTCAAGATTTAAGTTTCAACGACTTTGAATTAGCTCGGGATGGGTCACGTGGGTCATAATGAGGGTCATCCGTCTTGTTTGAAGACCATTTTTTGTACGAGTGAATAAACTTTGGGTCAGACGGCAGAAAAAAAAGAGATTTTTAATGCACTATAATAACATAGACGTCCTGATTAATGATCAATAATTGTGTTTTATTATGTCGAATGAAACAATATTAAGGAAAAAAAAGAAATAAAAATAAACACAACTCATAAATAAAATATGCCCTCTTTAGGGGCCAAACACACCCCTCTGAATGGTGATAGAAACACGCTGACGGAAAAATGCTGCAGCTTGCCGGTCATGAAATGTATATTACGCCTGAATTTTAAATTATGTAATTCAATAAAAACTCAACAATACCTTCACTTTATATCTATTTTTTAATAAAAATAAGTTTAAGTCAGTAAGTAAGTAAGGTCAGCTAATACACTTTTGGGTCGCCATAAAAAGTACGTATACATTAAAAAAAAAAAAAAACACTAAACAATAAAATACTCACAATGATTTTTTCCATCACGACACAAAAAACGTTTGACTTTAAAATTTACATACAATATAACCGGCTTCCAGTTCTCCCGAAGGTTCAACCGGTACTGCGGTGACCCGTGCGCCCGCGGGAGGCACCCACGGCTTTCTCCCGCTTTAAAGTCCGTTTTATTGCCCAATCGTTAATGGCTATGGAGGTTCAGATTACACTGAACACCACCAGTAAGTATGAGTTGTCATAATATATACAGGTTGATCTAATGACAATTTGGTAGTGTTGTCAAAATATTTTGTTTTTTTTTTCTGTAGTTGCCGTTATTACTGTGATGATTTCGTCGTTAAAATGAAACGATATCTTTTCCGAGAAGTTCAGTGTAGCCGGCACGACGAAAGGGAAGTACTGACATGGCATTATAGTTCACCAAAGTGTTATCGGTTGACATCACGGCTATAGCTGGCATATTATAAATGTGTCAGGTTACATAGAAAAATAATGATTAAAAAGTAAGAAACTGTACTTGCCTCTTGTAATTTTATGGAATGTTCTGTCGTATCGTAACGTATTAGTTCTCATAGTATTTCTCTAACGAATGACTTAATTGTTTTAAATCTACAATCTCCTTACATTCTTGCATATCACGGACATAGTCAATAGGTAAAACCAGAAAAAAGGGTAAATTAAAAAAACACAATATTAGAGACTAAATTTGATTAGCACGGTTAGAGCCTTCGAAATAAAAATAATTATAGGCGTCATTTTTATTAGGGTTTCGTCGCAAAATGCGAAAAAAATGATTTTATGGGATCACTTGGTTAATTAAAAATTGTTTCGTCACATTTTGAGAACAAGCGATTACTTTACTTACGTATTATAATATTAAATTAAATGTTTCAAAATAGTGATTTATTAAGGTTTCAGCGGGTAATTTAGAAGCATTCCAAAATTCTCATCGAAGGTGTGAATCCTTTTCCTGCCCAAGCGAAGCAAATTTTATTCGTAAATTAATATGATGGGAGATTGTGTATACATATATGTCTATTCTCTGTCAGAGTGATACCCTTCAAACGAGTTTGGTTAGATCACAAAGTAAAGGAATGTATTCGTGTGCATGCGTGCATTCAAATTAGAATGATACGTTTTAGATATAATACACATAATTCAATCACACTTGACTCGCTCGACGTGCACTCCTTTCTCATACATTATTTTATTACCATTTGAATGGGAGTGGAAATATTGATTCAGAAATGACTACAATTAAATTATATATACCTACAGCAAAACATTTAGGAAGAGCTCAATAATATCAATGTTTCGAAGGTGCTTTGGAGAATTAGTTGTACTTAGTTATGAAGAAAAGGACGAATTCGACACAACCGTAACGCGTAGGGAGGTAATAAAACTAAAAAAACTACATTTAATATTTTAATTTACAAAATTAAACTCACGTTGTCACAATGGCGATCTGACGTAAGTTAGATCCATAAGTCCAAATAGTAACTTGCTACACAATCTTGCAGAAAATACAGCACTGTTTATGAGTATCGTTCACGATTTGCACGGCACAATATCACGGTAGGATATGTTACGCGCTACGTTTAGCGGCCGTACCAGCCGCCGCCCCATCCGCCGTGACGTCCCCAGCCGCCTCCCCCCCAACCACCACCCCAGCCGCCTCCGTACCCTCGGCCGCCCCAGCCGCCACCCCACCCTCGGCCGCCCCAGCCGCCTCCCCACCCTCGGCCGCCCCAGCCGCCTCCCCAGCCGCCTCCCCAGCCGCCTCCCCAGCCTCGGCCGCCCCAGCCGCCCCAGCGGTGCTCCGCCACGTCTAGCGCCTCGCCCTCAGTAGCGGGGGCGACGTTAGGATCAATCTCGGGTCGTACAACATCCGAGGGTTCACCGGGGATGGGCTCCGGGTCGCCGACGGCGGCGCCGTACGACGCCGACACCGCCAGCAACGCCAGCGCGACCACGAACAACTGCAATGAGGATATTGATATGTAACAGGTACATGTAACAGGAACATTGATGACAAAGTTCTCAATTTGTAAGTACGTAGTTCCATAATGTGTGTATATACATTACACGGCTAGGCAAGTATACCAATGTGAAACTCGACTAAAAGCAAAGTAGCGCAGTTGTAGGCTTACTAGGTGGTAGGCTCAAATTGTAGCCGACTGGGTTGTACCACCCTACTGGATGTAAGATGACCGCATAGCAGCCTCGGTTGTGTTCTCCTCTAGTTCAGTATAGCCAGCAATCCAGGGAAGTCTCCGGTATGGCACCTACCTTCTCGGAGGTGATATTGCCTGGTCGGAACATGCGCTTTAGCCCCTCCGACTCAGCCACCCATACCGGAATAGAATAGAATAGAATATAAATTCTTTATTGCACACAAATTTAAGGAAGAACAGTACACGACAAGAAACAAGAAATACAGGAGTGCGCAAAGGCGGACTTATCACTACAAGTGATTTCTTCCAGTCAACCTTAACCGGATTACATAAAAAAAAAAGAGAAAATTGGGTCCCTTCGACGCATAAACTTCGTAATGCACACATTCACGGAATTAGAAAATAAATACATTAGAGTTATTTGCAAAAACCTTGCTCTCAACTATACAATAGCGTTACAACTCACTTGACCGGGTCGATTTATTATTTGCATCAAAAATACCATTAAATTGTTGAGAAATTTATTTGTACTTTAAATTGAAAATTTCGATATCCTTCTCAGGTTAAAATATTTTTTTTCAGTTAAATAAAAAACAAACTATTTCAATCTAATTAGTCATTCGAAAGACCGAACACAAAAATGTGAAAATAAGAAACTTGAAGCTACAACGTATACTCACGGTTTTCATGTTGAATGTGTTGCGAGGAACTGTGCCGCAATCTGCCCCAGGACACCTTATTTATCACGCACTGCGTGATCACATACACACACAACACATACGCTCACCAACAAAGTACATAGAAAAATTCTTCCACACTAACATAGCTATAAGTACCTGCATACTAACTACTTTTTGCATAAAGAAGAGCTTCTAGATGGAATTTCGTATCTGTTTTACCTTTCTGAGCAGTAACGGGTTTTACCTAAAGCCAACTCCTGCGCAGAAAGGAGACGCAAGGCGCAGCAACTTCTCTGTGCGAGCGAGAGAACACTTTTATATTTTGCTGTGCATGCCCACTTTGCCTCTATCAACAACTGCGGCCGCGGTCCTTCACCCCCAATGTATTTGATTCTGCCAATCTTGGTATTCAAAATCATTGAAGAACATAATTAAAATTTTACATCCTTACCTATAATAAAATCCAACGTCTGCTTTCTGTCTGAGTGTCTGAGTGTCTGTCTGTCCGCTTATAACTCGAGAACCACTGAACCGATTTTAATAAAACAAAATTCTACGGATAGCCTCATTCTTCCCATCAACTATAGGCTACTTACTATCACGCTAAATAGCTTATGAGGTTAGCAGTGAAGTGAAATATGAGAGCGGGCGGAGCCGCGGGCACAGCTTGTTTATTATAAAATGTATTTCATAATATTGGAATAATTTGTTTTAATTGTCTTTGGTTTTATAATATTTTAATTTATTGTTTCAGCATTTCGAGCAAACTTATAAAAGGCACCTAATTAGGCATTATGATATTTTGACAGTCTTTTAGTTTTTGAATAAAACTAAAATGCTCTCTGGGAATAACAGAGCAAGTAGGAAAAATTCAAAAGATTTCCTTAGTGCTGTGCTTTTATAAACCCATTTTTTGTGGTTATATTATTACTAACATGGTACTTTTTTTTATGGAAACTGACACGGTTGGCTACATCACCTACAACGTCCGTATTGTCAGCGCATAGCACCTTGGTGAAATAGATACCATATCAGTGCTTCCCATTGGTCGTGCCGGCTACACTTCACTGGATGGATAACTTGAACTATTTACATAGGCGTTTCGACTAAATGCGGTGGTTCCAACCCGGGCGGGTTTAACCCTGCCACCTAATATATATAAAGTAGGAATGGAAGGGGCAATTTTACGTGGAATCCGAACAACGGTCAGCCTCCAACGGTCGAACGGACCCTCATCCAAGTTTTGACCGCGCCCAGGTGTACTTATGATCACGAAGGCCAGTCGACCGATCGCACCACTGAGCTAACAAAGGAAACATGGAAACCTCAAGGGTTCCCCTGCCCTATTCGAATTCAAAATAGGGGCCGTCACGCGCAGTATTGTCACACTTTGAAAATAGTTTTTCTTCAAATTCCAAAGAATAGTATATCCTTGTAAAGAGCTCGAAACTACGATTTCAAAAATATACCACACTAAATGCTTCTCTGAACACTATACTCTCCCATAAAAAATTAAACCTTATTACATAGAAATAAAGATGACTTTATACCAGGGGTTCTCAAACTTTTTCTTTCAGGTACCACTAAAACCAATATGTTTGGCGGCCGCGTACCACCTTTACCTACAAGAAGCTTATAATAATAGTTATCTTCTTTAACTACTATTGTAATTAATGATCTTTTCTCGAATGCAAGTGATCTCGGAATCGAATCTAAAAATTTATTTCTTTTCCGAATTTAGTTCTGAAAAGTCTTGTTTAAAATACATATTCTTCTGAACTAACTATGAGCATTTGACAGTGGGTTTTTATATCACTAAGAACATCAGCATTCAAATACTATTTATTTATGTTCATCAACACTTTCTAAATTAGGATTATGGAACTTTTTATTGCCAGTTATTACATTTTGTAGAGCATAATGTTGCATTTTTCGCGTACCACTTCGAAGCATTCGCAGAGTATCACTGGTGGTACGCGTACCATAGATTGAGAATCGCTGCTTTATACCATACATACGTGCTGCACACATAAATAAGAATTAACCCCGATTACCCGAGCTCGCCGTAACCGAACTTAACCGAGATACGAAATTGAATTTTTTTGAAGGAACAATATTTTCATAAATTCAATAAAATCGGCTAGATGTCAACTCAGACTAGCTTACGATGGCTTGACGCGAGCGCTAACGTATAGCGCGCTGTAGGAGAACAAGAGTGGTCACTCGCTGGTCTCTTGCTCGATAGAAATCTTCTCCTACTTGCAATGGACCCGGCTGTGTTCGGTGAAGCGGTAAAGTGCTGTGTTCGTCCCCTGCTTTTCAACCGAATTCTTCAAAAAAAGGAGTTTATCAATTTGACCCTTAAGTATGTAATATCGTTGGAATTGCACAATAATCGTATATGTTAGTCTATGTGGGCTTCTAAACAGGTGTGCCCAATTTCATAAGTGTATGAATGTTTGTAGGTATCTTTTTTTTATGGAAACTGACACGGTTGGCTACATCACCTACAACATCCGTGATGTCAGCCCATAACACCGGGTGAACTTGGTGCCACGTCAGTGCTTCCCTTCGGTCGTGCCGGCTACACTGAACTGGACGGAAAACACAAACTATTTACATAGCCGTTTCGACCGACCTTTCATTCAGTCCGGTGGTACCAACCCGGGCGGGTTAAACCCTACCACCGAGTAATATAGAGAAGGGAGTCATATCCCTTAGTCGCATTTTATGACATACACGTGGAGAGATGCAGTGGGGCTATTCTTTTAAAGTACCGGCCCCACACGGTACAATACAATGTATGTATGTTTGTCCACAAATTTCTCGGAAGCTAGAAATTGAATTGCCATAATTGTTATACCATATTAAGTATCTTCCAACTAGGGAATAGTGCAAGTTTCGTCAAAATCGGTTCAGTAGTTTTCAAGATATCGACTGTTAAGTGTGCACTGGAAAAACACGTCGTCGGTTTAACGCCCAATTCTAAGCAGAACTTGTTATATGATATTATGTGATTATAATTAAAAAGAGTGAAATAAAAAACTGTTTCAAAAAACTTTGCACCGACTTCAAAAACAACTAGAACTTAAAAGTGTTAAATAATATTTTGATTCATATTCGGACCCTTGAGTTGAAGGTGGTACAAAAGCATACCTGAATATAGATTTACCTCTTTTGTGTTACCTCTTTACCATTGATAGATTTACCTCTTTTGTGCTTTTGCATCGCCTTCAACTCAAGGGCCCGAATATGAATCAAAATATTATTTAACACTTTTAAGTTTTAGTTGTTTTTTGAAGTCGGTGCAATGTTTTTTAAAAAAGTTTTTTTTTGGGAATGTCATATCCTCCTTCACTGTCTTCACTGAGAGAGAAGCGAAATGTGAAGGAGGCTATGGGAATGTGAATAGCAGAGATATGTTTATGTTTTTTAAATTTGATTGAAAAATGTGTTCTGACTATAGTGTAGAGTCTGTATTATTCAAGCTTTTCATTATCCGAGGTAGGCCTGGTTCACAATAGCTCGGCACAATATTTCTACTGTACAGCGTAAAGTAATAGCAGAACTACTGTCTCTAGAGACAAAGAAAACCCACAGATATACCACTTATGTAGTAAGTAAAATTATTTCCTATCCCTATCTCACTAAATATTCATACATTCCGATGCAATGGCAAACTGATAAAAGGGATTTTTTCTTACTATTTTTTTTGTTGTAATTATAAAAAAATCACACTTGATTGTTCATAATAATTAAATTAGATACGCTAAAGTGAGTGTGTGTGGCCGCAAAAGGTTTACAATTTAAACCAATAACAGTAATTTACCCCGTGTTATGGGCTGATATTACGGATGTTGTAGGTGATGTAGCCAATGGTGGTAGTTTCCATAAAAAAAAATAAAAAATAATAAGAATGAGGTGGGTTTCCTGACGCGTTGAATTCTTTTGTAAGACAACTTGAAAAATTGGGGTTTTGTGTCCTTATACCTATTAAACAGTCTCGCAATAGTCTGTCTTTGTGCCATCATTGTAGCTAGTACTCGTACATACAGTTACTTTTGGCCTCAGACACCTGTGACGGCTGTGTATAAAAAAAAAATTATGTGTCGGTTCCATAAAAAAATAATGTAAAAAAAGTATGAATCCCTAATTCTCTCTTGTAATTATTTGAAGTGTTGACTGCCGCCGTATTGTGACGTTACGTAACTTGATTTCCCTAACTAGTGACTTAATTTTTTGAATCCTGCAATCTCCTTCCATTATTCCTATCACGGAAATAGCAAATATTTAAAACCAGAAAAAAAAACCGAAATGTAAAAACACAATATTAGACACATTTTTAATTCGATTAGCACTGTTAGAGCCTCGAACTAAGTAAAATCATATGCGTCATGTTTATTAGGGTCCCGTTGCAAAATTCGAAAAAAGGGATCATTCTGTTAATTTAAAATTGTTTCATCACATTTTGTGAATATTGTGCAATTACTAATACTGACTATTAATATCAAATTAAAAAAACAAACCAAAGAACGAAATATAACGTTTTCACTGATTAAAAATTTACAAGAATAATTATTCCCTAATTCTAATCGAAGATCCATTTCCTATACACATAAAGCTAATTTTAGTCATAAAAAATATTAAACGAAAGTTGGCAGATTGTATATGTCTACCCTCGGTCAGAGTGATACTCTTCAAACTAGTTTGGTTTAAAGTAAAGGAATGCATTCGTGTGCATGCTTGCATTCAAATAGAATGGTATGTTTTAGAGATAATACAGTATTATGACATAAACTTGATCATATACCTTATTTTTCTATAGCAATAAACGTTTTTAAATTTGATTTTGAATTTGACCCGCTCGACGTGCAATGCTTTGTGAATTGGTGTGAATTAATGAAGTGGAAAGTTTGATAAAAAAAAACATTGACTACTAATTAAATACAATGGTAAATATTTTGGAAGAGCTTAATAATATTAATTACAAATTTTTCAAATGTGCTTCTGGGAGTTTTAAATTATTTCATTGTAATTATGAAGAATGGGAAGGAAATACTCGACACAGCCGTACCACGAAGGGAGATAATGAAACATTAAAAACTACATTTTATATTTTTATTCATACAATTAAATTGACGTTATCACAATGGCGATCAGGCGTAAATTGGACCCATAAGTCCAAATAGTAACTTGCTACACAATCTTGCAGAAAATACAGCACTGTTTATGAGTATCGTTCACGATTTGCACGGCACAATATCACGGTAGGCTACGTTTAGGCAGGCGCACGGTAGGCACGCTACGTTTAGCGGCCGTACCAGCCGCCGCCCCATCCGCCGTGATGCCCCCAGCCGCCGCCCCACCCTCGGCCGCCCCAGCCGCCTCCCCAGCCTCGGCCGCCCCAGCCGCCCCAGCGGTGCTCCGCCACGTCTAGCGCCTCGCCCTCAGTAGCGGGGGCGACGTTAGGATCAATCTGGGGTCGAACAACATCCGAGGGCTCCCCGGGGATGGGCTCCGGGTAGCCGACGGAGGCGCCGTACGCCGCCGACACCGCCAGTACCGCCAGCGCGACCACGAACAACTGCAATGAGAATATAAATAGATTGATTTAATATGTAACGAGAAAATTGATGGGAGTGTTCTCAATCCGTAAGTACATAGTTAAATAATGTGTACACAGATACACATCACTCGCCTAGACAAGTAAGTATACCAATGTGAAACTCAACTAAAAGCATAGTAGCGCAGTTTTAGGCTTCAAAGAGAAATTGGGTCCCTTACACGCAATAATTTCGTAATGCACACTTTCACGGAATTATTACGATATAAATACATTAGAGTAATTTTAGTAAAACCTTGCTCTCAACTCTACAATAGCGCTACAACTCACTTGACCGGGTCCATTTATTATTTGCATCAAAAATATCCATTATATTTTTGGGAAAATAAATTGTATTTAAATTGAAAATTACAATTTCCTTCTTAGGTAAAAAGTATTTGTTTTTCAGTTCAATAAAAAAAAACACAATAAAAAAACTAAGTACCTATCGAAATCTAATTGGCCATGGTGATTGTATTAGCCAAACGAAAATATAAATGTGAAAATAAGCAAGGTAAAGCAACAGTGTATTACTCACGGTTTTCATGTTGAATGGGTTGCGAGGAACTGTGCCGCCATCCGCCCCAGGACACACTTTATATATCAGGCGCGCCATTCGGCGGCGGCGCGGCGCGTTGTTTGTGATTCAACATCACACACACAACATTTACCCCCACATACACAGTGCAACGCGAAAATTCCCCGCCTAACTTAACTATAAGTACCTACTATCTACTTTTTGCATAAAAAACTCTTCTAGGTTTTATACAGACTGTCCCAGACCGAGCGCATAATATTACTGCCATGCGATTTCTTATCTCATGCATGAGCTACAAAAATCTATATTATGATTTTTCTTATCCGTCTTATAGTCTTCACGCTTTCAGGATTTGCTGCCAAGAGTATTAATGATGGGGGTTTTTTTTTTCAAAATTTAGCATGTTACTCAAAACAGAAAACTTTCACAATTATTTAATTATTTCAGCTTTTGGAAAAAAAAAACTAAAACATTTGAGTTCATTTCAATAATATTTGTCAGCCTCGGTACCTCAGTGGTGCGGTCGCTCGACTGTCGGTCGGATCATAAGCACACCTGGGCGCGGTCAGTCGATGGATGGGTGACCGCTCGACCGTTGGAGGCTGAGCGTGGTTCGGATTCCTCGTACAACTGTAGGTCTCTTCCCTTCCTACGTTACTAGGTGCTAAGGTTTAACCCGCCCGGGTTGACATCACCGCACTGAAAGAAAGGTCGGTTGAAACGGCTAAATACCAAGATGTTATGGGCTGACATCACGGATGTAGTAGGTGATGTAGCTAACCGTGTCAGTTTCCATAAAAAAAAAAATTTAAAAAAATTATCATTGCCCGACAGAGCACGTCTTGGAAAAACGTGAAACTATAAGCCGGATTAAAACATTCATAATAACGATAGAAAAAGATAGATAGAAAATTATTTATTGCTCCACAAATATTTCACAAGAATAATACAATGAATACAAACAGGTACATGAGGTGCAAAGGTGGACTTATCCCTTGAATAGATTTCTTACAGCCAACCTTTAGGTGGGTGAAATGTGCAAAAAATGGAATGTAGGTACCGTGTGGGGTAGGTACTTAAAAAGAATAGCCCCACTGCATCTCTCCCCGTCGCATGTCGTAAAAGTCGACTAAGGGATCGTCAGCCTCGGCAGCTCAGTGGTGCGGTCAGTTATTGGATGGATGACCGCCCGACCGTTGGAGGCTGACCGTGGTTCGGATTCCACGTTAAACTGTAGGTCCCTTCCCTTCTTACCTTACTGGGTGGTAGGGTTTATCCCGGCCGGGTTGGTACCACCGCACTGAGCGAAACGTCGGTCGAAACGGCTATGTAAATAGTTCGTGTTTTCCGTCCAGTTCAGTGTAGCCGGCGCGAAATGAAGGGAAGCACTGACATAGCACCTAGTTCACCCGGTGTTATGGGCTGACATCACGGATGTTGTAGGTGATGTAGCCAACCGTGTCAGGTTCCATAAAAAAAAAAAAAAAAAAAAAAAAAAAAAAGGTAGGAGCAAAGATAAGATGTGACAATTTTTTATTTAAAAATACGACTATAAGGACCACTTTTGTAGCTATGAGTTAAGGAATCTCGTAGGTAGTGGTAATATTATGTGATTGCGCTGGGACACCTGTTGTACAGTGTACATCCTACTGGATAATAATATATGGATGATGCGCATTATGGATTTCATCTCTGTTTTACCTTTCTGAGCAGTAACGGGTTTTAAATGCCAACTCCTGTGCAGAAAGGAGACGCAAGGCGCAGCAAATCCTCTGTGCGAGCGAGACAACACTTTCCTATTTTGATGAACGTGCCAAATTTGCCTCCATCAACATCTGAGACGGTCCTTCACCCCCAATGTATTCTGATTCGGCTAACCTTGCTATTAAAGTCAAAATCATTAGAGATAATAATTCAAATTTGAATTTTTTGTAATATTATATTGGTTATATTTATATACCTAAGTTAAGCGGCCGGTGGCCGAGTGGTCAGGGCGTCGGCCTCTCTTGCGAGAGGTCGGAGGTTCGAATCCGGTCGGCGTGTACCAATGAGTTTTTTCTGACGGAAAATTTTACTTGCATATCTACACCTGCCGCTTCACCGTTCAGAACCGGTGTAAAACTGTAAGGGACCTACAGTTTTACACCCTTGTCCCTTACTTGGTGGTAGGCTCAAATTGTAGCCGACTGGGTTGATACCACCGTACTGGATGTAAGATGGCCGCATGGCAGGCTGTGTTCCCCTCTAGTCCAGTATAGCCACCAATTCAAAGGGAAGTCTGCGGTATGGCACCTGCCTTTTTGGAGTTGATATTGGCTGGTCGGAGCATGTGCTTTGGCCCCTCTAATTCAGCCACCGATATCGGATTACATAAAAAAAATTACATTAGGTTCGAATACAGTTTTTATTGTCTTTTTGAAGTTATAATATTTACCTATACCGGGATGATCCCGGTATCAGGGGATATCAATCGGCGTGATCAGTTTCCAATTCAATCTGATCCCGGGATCCGTGGAGACAACCCCTTAATTTCACTCTAATTTTGCATTTCATTTAAAGACTCATACCAATAAACTGAAATAAAAGAAATGCACTATTCTTATCTAGTGGAGCTCTTTTATCAGCCAGTCTAGCACTAGCTTATTAATTTTCCAGGTGCGAGCTGGACGATTTCGAGCAAACTTACGAAAGGAACGTACCTACCGAACGGTTCCTAAATTATGATATTTTAGGGATACTTATAATTTTTTTACAAAAATATAAAACATGCTTTCTGTGATTTACAAACGAGACAGAAAAATATCAAAACATTTCCTTAGTGCTGTGGGACCAGTTATCTAAACCCATTTTGTGGCTATATTATTACTACATGATACTTAGATTTTCCAAGATCTAAAGGAAAAGATTTTCTGTGCAAATTATCAAGGAAACATGTGTTAGTGTCAATAGTTCCCCTGACCCAACGTGTTTTGGTAAACATTGCATTTTTGGTAAAACACGAGGAAGGTATCACACTCATTTTCATACTCACGCGCTCGAGGATTATTTTCCAGTGAGTTTTCGTCATAAAGTGAGGCCTCGCATGACAGCTGTAAGTCTTACAGACAGTACGGTGATGCCTTAGTTATAGCATTTAAGTTGATGCTGCTCGTAGATAACACCAATGTTCTTGTTTCTCATTAATACACAATATCTCCTAACCACGTGGATTTTGTTACGGCGAAAAAAGGATTGAATTATAATGTTTTTCAGTTTGTAAAATTCTAATACCAAATCGGGCTATTCAATATACTTCAAGCTATGAAGGTACATCTCCACTTTTGATATCGACGACCACAAATTTGTGGATTTTTTGTGCGACCTTTCTTAAACTATTGGCAGTTAGCCTCACAAGGACTTCTGAAAGTCACATAACCTGGCCACACCGAAAACTATGCAGGAAAGTCAGTCAAAAACTAGTCAGCCTCGATAGCTCAGTGGTGCAGACAGTCGACTGTTGCTATTGACGCGGTCAGTACATGGATGGGTGACCGCTCGACCGTTGGGAGGCTAACAGTGGTTCGGATTCCATGTAAAACTGTAGGTCCCTTCCCTTCCTACCTTACTCGGTGGTAGGGTTCAACCCCCCCAATAGTTTGTGTTTTCCGTCCAGTTCAGTGTAGCCGGCACGATCGAAGGGAAGCACTGACATCGCATCTAGTTCACCCGGTGTTATGGGCTGACATCACGGATGTTGTAGGTGATGTAGCCAATCGTGTCAGTTTACATAAAAAAAAACTATTTTTCTTTGTTTAAGTTTTCATTGCAAAACTTAGCTTCCACTTTACAAAACGTTTAATTTTGTGTTTGCTATTACTGTCGCTATTGTGCTATGTTACATAGATTTAAGTAGAAGGAAACTTACATATACATTTATATAAGTAGGAGGAAAAAATTTACCTATTTAAAATGTACCCTAAAAATTACTACTTAAAGAATTGTGATTACGTGAAATAAAAACTTTAACTACATGAACGGCGAATGTCCTCCCAACACTCCGCTCCATCCCCACTTAATTAATATTTTTTTTTTCATTTTACATGTTTTAATTTTTAGCGAAGTGTTCCGACGACACGCGCCGCATTTTATTTAAGTTAATGAATATTTTCGTGTCAGTTGCTCTTTCCTAAACATGCACTACCTATTTTATATGCTAAGCTAATTCAGCGATATCACGTAGTATTAATAACTAACAGTAGGTATATACAAATTATGTAATAATAGGCAATAATATGACAAGAACCGCAGTGTACCGTACTATTATATTATATTAGTACCGGCTATTCTTTTAAAGTACCGTGTGGGGCCGGTACTTTAAAATAATAGCCCCAATGCATCTCTCTCCGTGTATGTCGTAAAAGGCGACTAAGGGATATGACTCCCTTCTTATATTACTAGGTGGTAGGGTTTAACCCGCCCGGTTTGGTACCACCGCACTGAATGAAAGGTCGGTCGAAATGGCTATGTAAATCGTTTGTGTTTTCCGTCCAGTTCAGTGTAGGCGGCACGACCGAAGGGAAGCACTGACGTGGCAACAAGTTCACCTGGTGTTATGGGCTGACATCACGGATGTTGTAGGTGATGTAGCCAACCGGGTCAGTTTCCATAAAAAAAAAAAAAAAGTTTAAAATTTTATAAAAAATATAGTTTCCAAAACAGTGACGTCGTGAACATAACAGTAAATCTAACAGTACCTAAATCCAAAAGTTACTCAATATGACACGTTCCGATGCTGGTTTTATATTACATAGTTCCGTAAATTCTGATGTCAGAGGTCAACGGCCTAAGACACGGCCTACGCTTATTTGCTTATTGGATATAGGAAACTGTTATAGCCTGAAGGTGTCGTTGTCAAGTGCGTATATACCAAGTTTACCGATAAGAAAAGTTATTATTATTTAAGTTCGAGCGTAGTAGCAAGGCTCAACTGATTTCGAATCGCATCAGAGTTATTTCAAATAATTGTCGAAGCAGCTTGTGGGTCGGTCAACTTTTATTCGAACGAGTATAATCGCAAACGAATTGCGTTCCCATGCTTGAACCGATAATCGAACCGACGACGGGACAGTCGTTCCAAGATGGCGCATGTCATAGAAATTAACCGACTCGAACTCCTGAAGTCAACAGGGAATCAACTTTTCGTCGTTCAACAAAATTTGATTGATATGATGTTCTCACGATACAATTGTCATTCAATTTGCAAACAAATTTAAGTTGACCGATTAAAATCGCCCCGTGAGAACGCGGCTTTATCCAATGAAAAAGGCAGAGACAACGGATTCTGAGATACGAGTATTATCACATTATTGTGGGATCATAATTTTTATACTTTTACATATTTTATTTTACATACGAGTAGTATATCTCCAAGAGTGTAACAATTGACAGATTTAATAATCAAACCAACATGATATTATTCTATATTTACATGAAACATTGTGTTAGACTAGCGTATTTACAGTACACATTTTGTCATCCTTAAAGATAGGACCATTCGCAAATTTCATATTATGTAACATTTTTACTTCACTATTAAAGTTTACTTTGGCGCAGTTGATTATTGTCTCAATAATTGAGATTACATTCGAATATATTTTAAATTATTTAAATTTCCAATTTAATTCTATCACTAATAGTTCTACCGCCTGAAGCCACCAAATCCGCCTCCATATCCACCGCCAAAGCCGTATCCGCCGCCAAATCCTCCGCCTCCATAACCTCCTCCTCCGAATCCGCCGCCACCAAATCCACCGCCGCCAAATCCTCCGCCACCAAATCCTCGCCCGAATCCTCCGCCAAATCCTCCACCTCGGTAGAAGCCGCCGCCAAATCCTCCACCTCGGTAGAAGCCGCCGCCAAATCCTCCACCTCGGTAGAAGCCGCCGCCGAACCCGCGGCCAAATCCTCCGCCAAACCCGGGCCCGCCGAAGAAACCGGCGTGGGTCGTGGCGCACACGCACAGCAGGAGTATGGAGATGAAGATCTAGAAATAAAAAAAGCGGTCAAGTGCGAGTCGAACTCGTGTGAAGAGGGTTCCGTACCATTCTGTTTTCTGTAAGAACTTTAAGGTGTAGGATTTTCGTTTAGGTTTTCCTGTAAACTATATGAGATTATTAAAAATTTTTTCGAAAATGTACACTCAGTAATTTCGGACATAGGGAATAATATATAGAATAATAACAAAAATATATTTGTATTCCTTAAAACGTTCAATTATGTGGTAATACTTCAATAACAAAAGCAACGCATTCGACCATCCCTTGGACATACACATGAGACACGAGAGCGCCTTTTGACATTTTTTTCCAGATAAGGCAACCAATCACCATGAAAATGTTTTTGTAGATTATTCTACAAAAAAAAAATAAGCACTAATTTAAGGTAAACTCTTCACATCGCAAAGAGAGATTAAAAAATTTTTTTTTATGGAAACTGGCACGGTTGGCTACATCACCTACAACGTCCGTGATGTCAGCCCATAACACCAGGTGAACTAGGTGCCATGTCAGTGCTTCCCCCTTTGATCGTGCCGGCTACACTGAACTGGATAATTAGTGTAAGAAAATCCTACTTGGCATATATCATATCTATACTCTTATACTCTATACTAATAATAAATCTGTAAGGGATGGTCATGAAGTAAGTTACTTTGTTTTATAAAATAATGCGTTTGTAGATGTATGATACTTAAACTAAATTGACGATTTATAGAAATATTTTCTGTATGTATGTATGTATGTATATCCTCCATACCTCTTAAACCGATCATCCGAATTTGATGAAACTTAGTACAAGCACATTTTAATATAAGGGACACAGGATAGGCTAAATAAAATTCAGTTGCGGTTACGCTAAGATGTGGCTCTCATACAAACCGAATTCTTCCGCGCGCCGAAATAAAATTATGGTAGCGGGCTTCCTTACTTTCTTCTTTTTAAATTCGAATTTCACGCGAGCGAAGCCGCGGGCAAAAGCTAGTATTTCATAAATTAATCTATTCAATTGAGTTGGTATGATTTATTGTTATCTCCTTTATTTCACATTTTTAAATACATTTACATTAATTTTACATATATTATAACTATAAAAAGTAATAAAAATACACAAAATTAATGCAAACAAATAAAAATGATTTATTATTGTTAAATTATCACGATTCACAATAATCCGCGTAAGATCATTTTAATGTTTAAAATCAAAAGATTATAATCGAAAACATTAACAATTTAAATATGTAAGTGCCTACAAAAAACACATTAAATTAACTCACAGTTTTCATGGCGTCGTGTGTGTCGCTCCCCTCAAACTAGACAAAAATGATGTCGATATCTTAAATTAGAAGCGTTTATATGTAATTGCGATATTTGCCTACCGACTCATTCTAAATTACATATTGGTTCGTGAGACACTGGACGATAAAAAAGGATTCACATTAATATGTAATGTTGACAAATCACTGGTTTTCCAACCAGATACCAATACTTGGGCCTGACTTTATTCAATATATGTACGAACATACGTTATTGCATGCATACCTACTTGGTATACGTATTTAGGTAAGAATAAGTACCTACATAGGTAACTATATACATTCTAAAAGAATGCCTACGGCATAATCGATTTCGTATGAAAGAAATAATAATAATAGGTATAATTGTATGTAAAATTATTGTAAATAGATGTGTAAATAAATGGATAAAATAATAACCATATATTATGTAACCATAACCACATAATAATGAATATTAACCATCTATTTTATATGTCCATATAACCTTACTTGCTGTAAAATTCTCAAGAAGGGATTCGAACCTAGAGCGGTGATCGACAGACAAGAACGGAAGTAGGTACTCATAAGGTCATTTCAATTCTCTTCTGGCCTTAAACTTAGTGGCAAAACTACGTCTACAACAAATGCACACAAAACCACACAAGTGGCCTGTACCTACGTGAGTAAAATTGTGTGGAGGCACAATAAATATATATTAGGTAAATGATAAGTCAATTTGTACCGTGTGGGGTCGGTACTTAAAAAGAATAGCCCCACTGCATCTCTCCCCGTCGCATGTCGTAAAAGTCAACTAAGGGATAAGAAAATTCGTCAGCCTCGGTAGCTCAGTGGCGCGGTTGGTTAGTCAACTGTTATTAAGCAACGCTGAGCGCGGTCAGTGATTTGATGGATGACCGCTCGACCGTTGGAGGCTGACCGTGGTTCGGATTCCACGTTAAACTGTAGGTCCCTTCCCTTCTTACTTTACTAGGTGGTAGGGTTTATCCCGGCCGGGTTGGTACCACCGCACTGAACGAAACGTCGGTCGAAACGGCTATGTAAATAGTTCGTGTTTTCCGTCCAGTTTAGTGTAGCCGACATGAAATGAAGGGAAGCACTGACATGGCACCTAGTTCACCCTGTGTTATGGGCTGACATCACGGATGTTGTAGGTGATGTAGCCAACCGTGTCAGGTTCCATAAAAAAAAAAAAAAGTCAGTACACGCCAAGTCGTCACTTCATACGTTATGGTATGAAGTCCCCATCGAGAAACTAGTCTAAGTGAGACTAGATATAATAATGCATTAAAAATCGGCCAGTAGACAAAGAGCAATTGCGAAATAATATTTGACATTGTTTGTTAGCGTCTATAAAAACGATATTAGTAAATCTGTTTGGAATAATTTTCTTAGTTTTTGACGTGATGACGTCACGTCTTATAAATTGATGAACACCGGCTGCACACACGAAAAAGTGTCACGTTCCATCTGAACCTGTGTGTGCAAGCGAGAGCGCGTAACAAGCGATAGAGAGGCATATAAGGAGAGTAGGAAATACAAAATATATTTGTCCGTCGCGAGCCTCGAACCCGCGGTCCCTGCCACCAATATTGTGTGACCGACCAGACGTCTTAACCCCCCGGCTAAATCGATCATGTACTAGCGAAGCGAATTCGGTCAACAGTAGGTGAACATTTCATGGCGTTGAGTCTTTTGGAGCGACATCTAGCGTCAATCGTCAATAGTAAATGAAATACTTCAGCGGTAATTTACTTGATTCGCAGTTAGTTAGGTGTTGCAACGTTGTAGTATGCGCTTTGATATGTAGATGGCGTTATGTAGGATTATTGATAAAGTAGGTAGATTTAATTATGTGTTATGTAGAAATTTACAAATTTAAAGTTTATATTGATAATTAATATTATTAGTTTTTAAAGTACTCATTTTGCGATTTAAGAATTAAACTTCTAAGCACGATAGCTGCGAACCCGGCTTCGCTCGGGTAAACTAAACTTGCACTGCAATATTTGATATGTAGTGGATTTTTTGGCTTTTTAGGTTTCCACTTTATGACGTCATCACGGAAAACTATCGTCCGTAAACCCACTTTACAGACAACCAATTTTTTAGCAATAATTGCTTATATTTATAAATGGCTTTTCTAAATCTAAATATATTCTTATTATAAGAAGCTTTATTGACTTCTAAATGAATGTGACCTATACACAAACTTAGAGTATCACAGATGTAGATCCAGATGTCTTACCACCGCTGAGATGAGAGTTGACTAGCAACCAGAAGCAAGCAACTAAATATCACCACGAGAGAACGCGGCAACAATAAATAATTCATCTAATTACTTATTATTACGTAAGTACCTACATAGCAGGGTATTGAGAATAGACTGGACAGAATAAGAGACCCAGTAAAACATAACCTAAAAAATTAAAACCTTAATATTTTTTTTGTGACTTCGTCCGGCAAAAAAAATATACACCAAATTTAAGAGGCTTTAACAGAACCTAATCACATTTTTTTTATTTCCAGACGATGCCAAATAATGTCAACTATTTTCATGTATGGGAGCTCGCCATTGCTCTTTACACGTAATTTTATTAGAACATTGAACATTATTGAACCTTATTAGAACATTAGAACCTTTTGTCAGCCTCGGTAGCTCAGTGGTACGGTCGGTGGACTGTTGTATACTCGGTGGTTGTATAAGCAACCCTGAGCGCGCTCAGTACTTGAATGGGTGACCGCTCGACCGTTGGAGGCTGACCGTGGTTCGGATTCCACGTAAAACTGTAGGTCCCTTCCCTTCTTACCTTACTAGGTTGTAAGGTTTATACCGCCCGGATTGACACTACCGCAATGAATGAAACGTCGGTCGAAATGTATATGTAAATAGTTCTTGTTTTCCGTCCAGTTCAGTGTAGCCGACATGAAATGAAGGGAAGCACTGACATGGCACCTAGTTCACCCGGTGTTATGGGCCGACATCACGGATGTTGTAGGTGATGTAGCCAACCGTGTCAGTTTCCTTTAAAAAAAACTGACGTGCGAGTTCGTGCGACTGGGTCGACGATCTTTTTTTTTTTTTTTTTATGGAACCTGACACGGTTGGCTACATCACCTACAACATCCGTGATGTCAGCCCATAACACAGGGTGAACTAGGTGCCGTGTCAGTGCTTCCCTTCTACAACCGGATTGTTTTCCTTCGAAAGCTTGATGTACATACTACCCCACACTATACATTAAATGTGTACATCGTATTGAGTGTGGTGGGAACCAGAGAATAATCACAATCAATGTGGGCAATATATCCCAATATGTATGACAGAGCTTAGAGGGAGAAGAGATAGTATTTTATAAATAGACCATGGACTTAAAAAATTAAGTAGGTAATATATGTATAACAATCGTTGTAATATAAATTGCACTGTGGAACTAAGCCAGTGAAGCGAATGACCTGTCAGATCCAAGTTGGCACGTCGTTCGCTTTGGCAAGAAGAAGGAATTTCTTAATAAAATATTTTCAATTTCATGGAGAGGTCTTCAACGAGAGCCCTATGGTACAATTAATATACCTACTAAAAACAAAATACCTATTATTGACTAAATCTAATATTAGTGCAAAATGTGTAGGTACGTACGTAACATACGTAGGCGAGTGTTCGCTCGTCTTATGCATACTAAGTACATAGCTATACGTACAAACTATCACAGGTACTATGTTCCACATGCCCCAAAAATGTATTTGAATAATATTTTGTTGGCACAACATAAGTTGTATTTATTGTATAAAAAATAATTTGTACCGTGTGGGGCCGGTACTTTAAAAGAATAGCCCCACTGCATCTCTCCCCGTGCATGTAGTAAAAGGCGACTAAGGAATATGACTCCCTTCTTATATTACTAGGTGGTAGGGTTTAACCCGCCCGGGTTGGTACCACCGCACTGAATGAAAGGTCGGTCGAAACGGCTATGTGGCACCAAGTTCAACCGGTGTTATGGGCTGACATCACGGATGTTGTAGGTGATGTAGCCAACCGTGTCAGTTTCCATAAAAAAAAATCAACAGATGTATTCTATTTTATTTATTGCATCCTTTCCTTTTCCTTTACCTATAATAAAATCCAACGTCTGCTTTCTGTCTGTCTGAGTGTCTGTCTGTCCGCTTATAACTCGAGAACCACTGAACCGATTTTAATAAAACAAAATTCTACGGATAGCTTGATTCTTCCCATCAACTATAGGCTACTTACTATCACGCTAAATGGCTTATGAGGTTAGCAGTGAAGTGAAATATGAGAGCGGGCGGAGCCGCGGGCACAGCTAGTCGTATATATTTTTATTGTACTCAAATAAAAATATCAGCAAAGGTTAACAAATTAATGCCTCTCATTTTCTACCAGTATGCCTTAGGAGTATGATAACTGCTAGGTGAGTAGGGAAAAGAAATATACATATTATGATACGTATTTATATGTTATATATAAATAAATATGAGTTACGTACGACACACATATTATATTACATGTACCTATACGTAAGGATAGACTAAATATACTATTATTTACTAACTCAACAAATGAAAAACAAAATGAAATGTTATACTCAATATTAATTTATTTAAATTACAACATTGTACACTTACCTATACATAAAATATTCGCTACTATGGTGTTCCAACCTACTAACAAGCCTAGTTAGACTACTTAGACTCTGTTAGAAAACGAAAATACGATCAAAAATGTTAAAAAAAGGACATTAGCTATAAATACCGAGTCTACTATACTTAGTATGTTCATTGATAATGAAATGATAGCTCCTTTTGGTAGATAATTACAGTGACTTCTATAAGGCTTCTAATATTCTAATCAGTATCATTATTTACTTTTACACTTTTATCTTTTTCATATTCGAATAACAAATAAGATCTCATTAATCCTAAGTCTATATAATATAGAGTGTAAAATAAATAAATATGATGTCTTGACGAAGCTGTACAGAATGTAAGTTAACTAAATAGAAAAATATTAAATTAAAACACTTTTGTGAAGTTGCTCTTATAGTTTGTTATTATGCTTACTTAAATATAATGTTTCAGTCACTATTTGAGTGTATTTTGGCGTAAGGAATTAACTAAGGTACATTATATTGCACGATTAGATCTAAAAATAATTTCATTAAGTTCAAATAGTGTCGGTCTCAGCGACCCCACCCGCCTCCATAACCACCGCCGAAGTTTCCGCGTCGATAGAACGCACTGTCTACCCCATATCGGCCGCCGAATCCGCGGCCGTAACCTCCGCCGTACCCCCGGCCGTAACCTCCTCCGTACCCCCGGCCGTAACCACCGCCGTACCCCCGGCCGTAGCCTCCGCCGTAACCAAATCCACCACGTGCCGGACCGTACCCGCCGCCAAACCCGGCGTAGGCCGTGGCGCATGCGTACACCACGAGTATAAAGATGATGACAATCTGGAAATAATATAATAGGTATCACATTTTAAGGCTTTCAATTGAGTCCGTGGCGATTCCCACCTCAGCCTAAACCCCGCCTCTTAAAATACCCACAGACTACTCTCGATTCCCTACTCAAATAACACAAAGACAAAGTACAGTTTAAAAATAAATCTCTATTTATTATAAATTATTGATATTTTTACAATCGCGTCTCGCGTCATAGATTGTATTTTATTGTGTACCTACCTACCATATAAATGGACTATTTGTCTGTCTATGTGTCCGTCCGTCCGTCGGTCGTCCTGTCAAAGGGCCTTGACTCCTTTATTGTTTCTTGAATTAAACTAATTTTGTAGTTCTTGATAAGGTTATTGTTTAAATGTTTGTTGAAATCAGTAAGAAAATCTACAAATAATAAATATTAACTCACAGTCTTCATGATGCCGTGTATTTCGCCTCCTTCGATCTATTCAAAACTGGTGTGTTCTCAAATTAGAATCTGTTATATATGTACTTGCAGTGTTTACTTATCGACTCATTCGAAATTGTGTTCGTGTGAGATATACCGGATGATAAAAAAAAGTATTCACATTTATGTGTAATGTTGACCAAATCTGTAATGGTTCACATTGAATTAACATAAATGGACAAGTACATAATTGAGCAAATAATAAAATATATTTCAATATCGTACCACCAGTGCACGAATAAACTGCATAAAAGAGGGAATCACAAAAAAATCATTATTTTCACAAATTTAGGTCCCTGGAATTAATTGGTGTTTCACTCCTCGTATGGTATAGAAATAGTTTTAAAAGTAATATTTCAATAAATAATTAACAAATTATAACAAAGAAAGTGATATCTGAAAATGCGCCATCATATTTGCGATGATAAGTCTCCAATTCTTCCTCTTTGAAGCATAAATAGATATTTACTCCTACAGAAAACTGTGTGTAAATACGAGCACATAATTCTCGTTGATTTAATGGAAGATAAAATAAATCATAGTAGTTGTTAAAGGTTAATATGAATGCATCTGGAATCATGATTTATTCCAATCTTATAAAATTTAGAAACATCTTCAATATAGAACTCACTAATGTAAGAACAAACACTTCAACATATTCTTACTCATTACGCTAATTCTGCGTAGATCGATACGCTGCGCCATTTCAACATTAGTCATGCTGTTAGCATTCCAAATGTTTGTTTGCTAACAAAACCACACTCTTGGGGATGTCCCCAGTTCACGTACTTACTTCACGCAGCACACATATATTTTGCTGATCATCGTCGATAATTCGCAGACTTGTTCTTGTCCGATGCCCTTTATCGATATTCCTTTGTATGTAGTTCTAAAAAAATTGCAGTTCACAACTAGGAACCGGGCGAAAACTGTATCATGAACCTAGCCTCAGTGGCGACTCCTTGAAGTTGGCGAGGTTGGCGGCGCCAAACCAAATAAAATGAATGCCACTATTAATACAGAAATATTAAGCTAAAATAAATGTGAAAAAATATCGGAGTTATATTATTTATATCATCCGTCGATATTTTATCAAAAGGCGAGAATAGCCAAACGATGTATACTCAAAGACTCCAATGATAGCGCTATTCAAGCCTTACCCAACACATCACTATCAGATGAACTGGAATCGAGACTCGACTTCTACAAATCATTCCAAGTTGGTACACGCACCAATAGATCTGGATTGGGCATAGAAACAGCAAAGTCTGATAAAGAAATACTGAAAGGTTTTGCTCAGGAGGACATGGAACAAGGCTTCAAACTTCACGCCTTAAACCTAGAAATGCAGAATGATTGGCTAACAGTGGGTGACTTCTGCATCCCTCCTGCATTGAAGTGGAAATCCATAATATACAACTGGTCCCCTGAGCTGCTTAAGTTCTACTTAAATGCATTCCAGCTTACTCTCCCCGACCCGAGTAACCTAGTTAGATGGGGGAAATCTACAAATAGACTATGCCCATCATGTAAGGAGTTCGTAGGCACGGCCAAACATTTGTTATGCGGATGCAAAATACTACTTGAGCGAGGCCAGTATTCCTACCGTCATGATAAAGTCCTCCAAATCATCAGAGAGGCCATCAACCTGTCAATTGCACGGACCAGGAAAGGGCAAACCAGTAGCGGCTTCCAGAATGTCAACTTTGTGAAACCTGGAGCCAATAAGCTGCCCAAAGATAGGACTAAACCTTCTTCAATTTTGGGAGCAGCAAAGGATTGGGAATTGTTGATGGACACACATGAGAAGCATTACCAAATGCCTTCGGAAATCTGTACCACAGCATTAAGACCGGATATACTCATATTCTCAAAAGCGACAAAGCATGTAGTACTTGTTGAACTTACAGTTCCATGGGAAAGTAACATACCGAAGGACCACAACATCAAACTTAACAAGTACTGCAACTTAGTAGACCGGATTGTGAGAAACGGATTCAAGACTGATCTCTTCGCTGTGGAAGTCGGAGCAAGAGGGCTACCAGCGAAGTCGCTCTACAGTCTCTTCAAGAATCTAGGGCTCCCAAGATCGACGCTAAGCTCATATATGGAGAGAGCTTCGAAAACGTCACTGGAAGCATCCTACAGAATATGGATAGGTAGAGAGAGGGAGGTCGAGAGCGGGACTGGTGGTTTCCCCGCGTCCTAGTCAACGCAGACTAGCTTTTTTTTTTTTTTTTTTATGGAACCTGACACGGTTGGCTACATCACCTACAACATCCGTGATGTCAGCCCATAACACAGGGTGAACTAGGTGCCATGTCAGTGCTTCCCTTCATTTCATGTCGGCTACACTAAACTGGACGGAAAACACGAACTAGAACATAGCCGTTTCGACCGACGTTTCGTTCAGTGCGGTGGTACCAACCCGGCCGGGATAAACCCTACCACCTAGTAAGGTAAGAAGGGAAGGGACCTACAGTTTAACGTGGAATCCGAACCACGGTCAGCCTCCAACCTCCACGGTCAGCTGACGAGGGCTTGAAGCGAGCCGAAACGTGAAGCATGCGCGGGAAATTTAGAGTGGCCACTCGCTAGTCCCGGCCTCGATTAATACCCTCCTCTACTGCCGATGGGCCCGGATATGTTCGGTGAAGCCATCGCAAGCTTAGATCCACACCTTCTTAAATATAACCCACGATGAATAAGATAAAACGTCAATCCCGTTACATAATTTGAAATTTCGCCCGCGTCACACGCGGGCGACGACGACGAATGACGATACATCAAGGCATTCATTGGCCGGTTGGCTACATTTTGAAGCGCCATCGTATTCCATAGCAGGCAGAAGCGGCCGATGTCCCCCCGTCCCGCGCGGACCCGCTGATCAGCCTTTCGAGTTGGCGCAGCCGGGAGTGCATTTAGTGACACGGTAGCGACTAGCAGCGAGCGAGCTGCGCGTGTGTGTGTGCGCGGGTGTTTGCGCGCTGCGATGTTACCGACCACACGACAAGTATTCTTGTGCTGTGCGACGTGCGATGCGACTAGCGAGCTAGGCTAGGTGTGTTTTGTGTGCGCGCTGCCGCGCAGCGTGTGCGCGACTCCTTTGTAAACAACGCTCACGAGCGAGCTGGCGAGTTGATAGCTGCATATATTCCGTTATCTAGGTATGGACTTTGTATGAATAAATCCTGTGCAGTGTTTGTTAAATTTAAAGTGATTTATTCGTAATTATAATGGCAAACTCCAGTGCGAAATCCATAACAGAAGATCTTTTGGAAAAACCGTTCTCAACGAGGACATTTCCTGAAAAACGTTTAATTGTTAAAAACGACCGCCCTGGCCCAAGTTTGTCGAGTTTAAAGTCCGTACACAAAGACAGCAAAAGGCAATATATATGAACTTTCAAAGACAATCAATACACTCTATTACGTGGATGACTGGCTGTGAAAAGAAATCAAAACTGTTCTGTTGGCCTTGTTTACTTTTTTCGCGAATTGTTACTCCGTGGAATTCTACTGGCGTGGACAATCTAAACACTTTACAGACAGAAAAAAAAAATAAACACAAAATCATTACTTCAGATTTGCAAAGCGTGCTCAAGTTAGCAAATTTCGGTGAAACCAGTACCTACCTTAGAAATTATGAAAAAAAAAATTCCTTAGCCAGAGCCAACCCAATACTCAGCACCAGGATTCGCCACTGCCTAGCCTATATCTATTGCCTTCCTACTACTAGGTCATGCCTATGTAAGAAGCTTACGGAATTGATATCATCGTACTAGTTTATAGCGAGACGCCATTTTAATGCCTGAAACGATACTTTAATTACACTCCCGAGGGAATTCACTATGTGATCTCTCCCAGTCAATATTTGATGTGATCTTGGTTAACGTAAGAAAATATATGAAAATTTTTTTTAAATAAATTAATAATATAATAAAAATTGCGTGAAGGATTTTTGTTGTTTTTCTGCGGTGTGGGAAATTTAGTGTCGCCAGGCGAAGTCAGCCAGCCTGTGTCTTCCATGAAATCTGAAAGTTGCAAAGTGTCCACAATGGCTACTGGCTATATAGGCATTTCTTGTTTTCTAGCTCAGCTGCACGAGGCTTGCATGGATAATAGATTTTTATTCTGGAATATATGTCAAAATGATCACTTATTGTCTGTGAATAATATAAAAAAGTCGCCAAGTGCGAGTTGGACTCGCGCATCGAGGGTTCCGTATCATCACTCAATATATTTGTATTATGTATGTACAAAAACGATTGTTTTGGAAAATCACGAACCACCTAAATAAACACTACATCAATGGTTTGACTGAGGCATTCGTGTAGTTGAAATATAGAAAAATATATTTTTTATATATGACATAACTACATAGTTACAATTTTCGAATTTTTCCTTTACTTGTGATGTGAGACCTTGCTTCTTGCTAAATTTCATTACTCTAGCTAGGTCATCAAGTACCCTATAGGTTTTGATTTAATTTGAGTGAGTTTGCAAGTATTAAAATTTGACATAAATAGCCGTATCTTTTGATTATGTTGATTTAGAAGCTTTCATTTTCTATAACTTGAAGGGATCGCAGACGTTAGTATTTCATATTCATTTCAATTTGATATCTTGACTCGTTACTGAGAAAAAGGGTCTTGACATACAAAACAAGCAATTCTTTTAAATAATATACATATAACTACAAGTTTAAAATTTTAGGATGTTTTCCTTCACTTGTGCTATGAGACCTTGCTTCTTACCAAATTTTATGATTCTAGGTTGACGGGAAATACCCTATAGGTTTTGATTTGATTTGAGTGAGTTTGCGAGTATGAAATCTGACGTAGATGGCCGTATCTTTTGATTGCGTTGATTTAGAAGCTTGCATTTTCTACACCTTAAAGAGATCGTAGATCTTAGTATTTCGTATTCATTTCAATTGGTTATCTTGATCCGTTCCTGAGAAAAAGGGTCCTTGAAATACAAAACAAACACAATATTTTTTTTGTCATATAACTACAAGTTTACAATTTTCGGATTTTTCCTTTACTTGTGCTTAAGACCTTGCTTCTTACCAAATTTTATGATTCTATGTTGACGGGAAATACCCTATAGGTTTTGATTTGATTTGAGTGAGTTTGCGAGTATGAAATCTGACATAATATGGCCGTTCTTTTGATTGCGTTGATTTAGAAGCTTTAATTTTCCACACCTTAAAGAGATCGTAGATCGTAGTATTTCATATTAATTTTAATTTGATATTGATCCGTTCCTTAGAAAAAGGGTCCTTGACATACAAAACAAACAAACAATTTGTTTAATGTCACAAAACTATACATTTACAATTTTCGGATTTTTTCCTTTACTTGTGCTGCGAGACCTTGCTTTTTACCAAATTTCATGATTCTAGGTTAACGGGATATAGGTTTTGATTTGATTTGCCAGTAGCAAAATATGTAACTTAAATGGCAGTATCTAGTGATTGCGTTGACTTAGAAGCTTAAATTTTTTACACCTCCGAGGAAACGTAGACCTTAGTATTTGATATTAATTCCAACTTGATACCTCTACCCGTTCCTGAGAAAAAAGGTCTTGACCGGCAGACAGACACCCAGCCAGCCAGACAGACAGACAGACAGACGGATAACAAAGTGATCCTATAAGGGTTCCGTTTTTTCCTCCTTTGAGGTACGGAACCCTAAAAATTAAATAAAGGAAAATTATAAGAATTAATAAGAGTTTAAAACTAAGCAATATAAACATTTATGACCGCTCGAATACCTATTTAGTATTCTGTGGCTGAACGTTCTATTCTGTGGTTCGGATTCCACGTAAAACTGTAGTTCCCTTCATTACTAGGTGTTAGGGTTTATCCCGCCCGGGTTGGTACCACCAAACTGAATAAAAAGTCGTCGAAACGGCTAAGTAAATAGTTCGTGTTTTCCGTCCAGTTCAGTGTAGCCGACATGAAATGAAGGGAAGCACTGACATGGCACCTAGTACACGTCAGTTTTCATAAAAAAAAAAAAATTATAATAATATTATTACATTTTTAGCTTAGTCCACCTGACCTCCCTTGCCCCTTACTAGGTGGTAGGCTCAAATTGTAGCCGACTGGGTTGGTACCACCGTACTAGATGTAAAATGGCCGCATAGCAGCCTCGGTTGTGTTCTCCTCTAGTCCAGTATAGCCAGCAAACCAGGGAAGTCTCCGGTATGGCACCTACCTTCTCGGAGGTGATATTGGCTGGTCGGAGCATGCGCTTTGGCCCCTCCGACCATATTACATAAAAACATATTACTCAGCCACCCATACCATATTACATAAAACAAAATTGGTTGTCTGTAAAGTTGGTTTACGGACGATAGTTTTACGTGATGACGTGGAATAATCGTAGTACATAGATCAAAGATCAGTAATTTCTATTTCCAGTAGAAAGATTAATCATCTTGTGACTGGCCATCAATAAAGTTCTGTTGTCTGATCTTGACAGTTTTACTTCTTAAGACGTTTCCATGGTAACTTTGAATATCAACGTGACACGCTTTCGTGCGTGCAGCCGGTGCTCATCAATTTATAAGACGTGACGTCATCACGTAAAAAAAAAACATACGATAAGTACGTCCTTGCGCACTCATTTATTTCTTTGTTTCTTTACGAGTAATTGTATCTATTCTATACAATATATTCAAATCAGCCCTTCGTGCCATCAACAATCTTCTTCTTCTTTTTTTAAATATTGGCATGAAAGCAAAATGAAAACTGCACGATATTATGAAAACATTGGAGCAGTCTTGTAGGAGAAGGTCAATGTCACGAACACCGGTCGGGCCGCTCGACTGTTTTGTTGTTTTGTTATCGTAATCGTAATCGTCGGTCACACGCAGATATCTCCGGACATACTGAACCGATTTCGATGAAAATGACGCCAAATTACGTGTAATTTTTGCCGCTAGATATCTTACAGATAAGTTTATCTAATAGTCCTGTGGAAAGTACAGAGTACCCCAAAATGTAAACCAAAAATATTTTTTGTTTTTTTAAATAAATCAAATGTCATGTCATTCTATAGGTATTGTTAAGGCAATTTCAAAAATATATGTCTTTGCTATTATCAATAAGTTTACTTTAACAAATATTTCGATTAAAGGTTGACAAAAAACTGCACTTTTGTCGCCGAACTTTGACCTTGAAAATTCTTAAAAAAATAAGCAATATAGGTACTCTTATGTAGTTGTGCACAAAACTATTCATTTTCCTCAAAATGTCATACATTTGGAGATAAAGTTAAATTTCTGAGCAGCCAAAATTTCAATTTTTCGCATGACTTTTTGGTCACAGCTCAAGCCAACGATAACGTAGCGTTGTGATTGATAGCTTAAAATCATCCTGAGAAGTAACGAAATGTAGCAAATAAAACCGCATGTAAATCGATAAAGTGGTTCTCGAGTTATAAGAATATTTCATATATATTACGTACGAGTACGTTACAAGGTGGGTCGCCCGTAGAAATTTCGCTTTATTTATTGTCAGCCTCGGTAGCTCAGTGGTTTTTTTTATGTAATCCATAAAAAAAACCACAAAATATGTGGTTTTTTATATGTAAATTCCGGTATGAGTGGCAGAGTCGGAGGGGCCAAAGCACATACTCCGACCAGCCAATATCACCTCCGAGAAGGTAGGTGCCATAACGGAGACTTCCCTGGATTGCGGTTAAACAGCTCTTCCGAGTACTCCCCCAGGAATTAGCGATAGAACACTTAGAGAGCCGACATCCCCACGGAGTTGCAGTGGTTCTAGATCGCGGGACACTTCGAGGTCACCCACTAGTCGCACGGCTCGACGCAAATCCAGAGGCGCAGGCTGGTATTTGGCAGAGCCATCCCAAGCGAAATCATGGGCGTCGTTAGACACTTTATGGGTGACACGGCGCCACATGTTGCGCTTTAAATAAAATAAAAAAATTAAAATAAATTGACATATATGTTACACGGCCGCCGCCGCCGTCGTCCCGCCGCCGCCGCCGGTCGCCCGTAGAAACTTCGCTTTATTTATTTATATGGCAAAATAATAATTAAGATGGAAGTAGGAGATATGGATGAAATGAATTGTCTCGCCCTTTGTTACTTACTTTCTTCGAAAAGGTTTATAGTCTTCCTGAACGCAGCTCGGCCTTCGGCCTCGCCCTCAGTTACTTACTTTCCTCTAGAAGGCTTATCGTCTTCCTGAACGAAGCTCGGCCTTCGGCCTCGCCCTTTGTTACTTACTTTCTTCGAGAAAGTTTATGGTCTTCCTGAACGCAGCTCGGCCTTCGGCCTCGCCCTTTGTTACTTACTTTCTTCGAGAAGGTTTATAGTCTTCCTGAACGCAGCTCGGCCTTCGGCCTCGCCCTCAGTTACTTACTTTCTTCGAGAAGGTTTATCGTCTTCCTGAACGCAGCTCGGCCTCCGGCCTCGCCCTTTGTTACTTACTTTCATCGAGAAGGTTTATAGTCTTCCTGAACGCAGCTCGGCCCTCGGCCTCGCCCTCAGTTACTTACTTTCTTCGAGAAGGTTTATCGTCTTCCTGAACGCAGCTCGGCCTTCGGCCTCACCCCTTGTTACTTACTTTCTTCGAGAAGGTTTATCGTCTTCCTGAACTCAGCTCGGCCTTCGGCCTCGCCCTTTGTTACTTACTTTCTTCGAGAAGGTTTATAGTCTTCCTGAACGTAGCTCGGCCTTCGGCCTCGCCCTTTGTTACTTACTTTCTTCGAGAAAATTTATCATCTTCCTGAACGCACCTCGGCCTTCGGCCTTGCCCTTTGTTACTTACTTTCTTCGAGAAGGTTTATCGTCTTCCTAGACGCAGCTCGGCCTTCGGCCTCGCCCTTTGTTACTTACTTTCTTCGAGAAGGTTTATAATTTTCCTGAACGCAGCTCGGCCTTCGGCCTCGCCCTCAGTTACTTACTTTCTTCGAGAAAGTTTATCGTCTTCCTGAACGCAGCTCGGCCTTCGGCCTCGCCCTTTGTTACTTACTTTCTTCGAGAAAGTTTATAGTCTTCCTTAGACGAAACTTTGTATAGTGGCAGTTTATATGCCGGGTAAGGATAATACGTAAAAAAAAACATTAAAAATAAAAAAAAATAAAACAATTATTGTTCCGTACCAAACATGATTTATATATTATGATTGAACAAAATAGATTTCATTCTGCTATCCATTCATTTTCACATACCTATCTTGCAAGAAACCTGTGGAGGTTTGAACTTTTCCCTCCTTTCATTCACTGGAAGCGGCACTGTTCGCCGCAACTGGCTGGAAATCACCTGCGCATCCTCTCGCGATGACAGCGGGAGAGATTATCTAGTGGAGTTTTCCGAATAAGGACGATCGGAGTGCGCGCGCCAAGAACAAACACGAAACAAGAAAGAAAACCTTACCGAGCTGCCTATACCAATCATTTTCAAGTTACACGCTTACCGATCCAACCGAAGACCGATCTAGCCAGGCAGGACGCAGCTGCGGAAGGTGGGAAAAGGTCGGTAAGTCAAACCTCACAAACCCTTGCAAGACCAATATCTACCTAATACAGTCCACTTTTCTTTCCGAGTCCTCAACATGGCCTTCGAGCCGAACTTACCAGAGTTTTCTATCTTGTGCAATCATGACCCAGGCGCGCGTATCATGCTTCGGAAGTAGAACCATACTCCGCTCCTAACGCGGAACTAACGTCAGCTACCTATCTACATGGCAAACGTTCCCTATAGCCAGATACCTACCTAAATGGCTGTAGTTGCATTGCAAAATAGGCATCACAATAATGCATGATAGCCAAATCGCAAGCGTTAGACACCAAGTATCTAATAAGTAATTACTTACTAATTAGGTAATACCTAATCATCAATTATCAATGTAATTCCGAAAGAGTGTCGTCTTTCGGAATTGGGCTTGACTATCTTTCATCCGACCTATATTCATTTCAAACATCGTTTGCAAACGTTCGCAAATGCCTATTTATTTTTCGAGCGTAATTCGTAATCAATCGTCCGTCACCTATCTCTATTGTTATTTCATAACTTACCTACCTACCTAGTTTCAACTTCGCTCACAAGATGGCGTTACCGAATAATTCTGAAACTGCTACGCGAACGACCAAAGCTATTTCGCTAGAACAAGATTTATTTGAACGTGATATTATTTTCACGGAATTGCAAGCTATAACTGATCTGTTAAATATCGACGAGCTTCAGTTTGTCTGCCGCGCAAAAGAGCTGCAAACGTTGCAAAGAAAGTTTACTAAACTTCAAAGTAAAATCGAAAAGAGCTTAATGGTAAGCGGCCAGTTTGATAAGAATGAACAATTGGCTATGCGATCTAATTTCAACGACCTGTATTACAGCATTCAAGTGTCAGCAAGCAAACTGAAGCAAGCCGAGGAAACTGCTCGCAGATTGAGTTATTCGCTCCATAACTCGACGTTTCACGATGCAAGCAGCGCGGATGCAGTCCGTAGCAAGCCACGCCTACCGGCCTTGGCTTTACCTACATTTTCAGGAGAACCTACTGATTGGAATGCGTTCTTCGATCTTTTTAGATCAATCGTTCACGACAGCACTCAGTACGAACAAGTAGAGAAATTTAGGTATTTCTTGATGTCACTTAAGGAGGAGCCTCACAGCCTCATTAAATCGATACCGGTCACAAACGAAAATTACACCATTGCACTCACGAGTCAGTAAGCCTGGATACGAAATACGGCATCGTTTGTATGAGAACCGAGGTAGCCGCCAAAGGGGTGTGAAGTCTGAGGCGGGAGCGGCGCATGGAACGCCGTGATTGGCCGAGCGAGTAGGTAGCCACGTGACGCCAGTCTTCCATACGTTTGAACGGGATTCATACAATAAGTCGCTCATTGTGTCGATTCGCGATGAAAAGATGAAACGGATTTAACAATATTTAACCCTTCTTTACATCAAGGGAATAATATAACTTTCTCTTAAATGAACAAAGGCAACGCCCCTTTCACAATTTTGCGAATTTGCAGATTTTCGCATAAACACGATAATAGTTCTAAGTTCTGAGATACCTCGGATACTTTATTATAAATCTACATCAAATTTCCAAAACAATGATATGTAAGACCTCGTACATTGGTATTATCTTATTGGAGTATTTGTTATTGGAATTTTCCAAAATTAAAAAAATAATGTTAGAAAGTCGAAAAGTTTTGTAACCAAAAAAAAAAATTATTATATTATTAACAACTATTTGCTAATTACTTAGCCAACGATATGACAAATTATATTGCAATATGACTTCGCGAAAAATTCGCGAAAATCTACCCTACCATAAAAAATTTATGAGTACCCACCTCGATATTTAATTTTTTTACGGTAAAATGAGGTTTTCCAGGCTTTGCCTTTTTTAACAAACTAACCAGCCATACCCACCTGGATATTTAATTTTTTTAGGGTAAAATGAGGTTTTCCAGGCTTTGCCTTTTTTAACAAACTAACCAGCCATGCAGCTAGAGCCTTATAAAATGTACCATGCGTCTCTCTGTCAGTTTGACGGTGTGAATTCGTTATATAAGGGTTAATAAAATAACAAATGAAAGGCTGTGTAGTCTGTAATAGAAACATATATTTGAAACAGAACAATAATTTACTTAATTATTTATTTATAGATCGGTATCTATATTAAAATTTTCATTTGGTAACTTTTGAACAATTGAATTAAATTTAAAAGCACAATTTACGACATTTACATTGTTACTGTTTACATTGTTGACATTTACATTGTTATTGTTGAACTAAAGAACTAAAGAACTAACATGTGTCTCGAGAGATGGTCGTGCAACAGATGGATAGATCTCACCGAGACCTAAAGTTTGAGTACCAACACGATGGGTCTAGCACCAGTGGTTCTCGAGTTATGACCAAAACAAAAGTTCATGTGACAGATGGATAGATCTCACCGAGACCTGAAGTTTGAGTACCAACACGATGGGTCTAGCACCAGTGGTTCTCGAGTTATGACCAAACCAAAAGTTCATGTGACAGATGGATAGATCTCACCGAGACGTAAAGTTTGAGTACCAACACGATGGATCTAGCACCAGTGGTTCTCGAGTTATGACCAAAACAAAAGTTCATGTGACAGATGGATAGATCTCACCGAGACCTAAAGTTTGAGTACCAACACGATGGGTCTAGCACCAGTGGTTCTCGAGTTATGACCAAAACAAAAGTTCATGTGACAGATGGATAGATCTCACCGAGACCTGAAGTTTGAGTACCAACACGATGGGTCTAGCACCAGTGGTTCTCGAGTTATGACCAAACCAAAAGTTCATGTGACAGATGGATAGATCTCACCGAGACCTAAAGTTTGAGTACCAACACGATGGATCTAGCACCAGTGGTTCTCGAGTTATGACCAAAACAAAAGTTCATGTGACAGATGGATAGATCTCACCGAGACCTGAAGTTTGAGTACCAACACGATGGGTCTAGCACCAGTGGTTCTCGAGTTATGACCAAAACAATAGTTAATGTGACAGATGGATAGATCTCATCGAGACGTTCAGATTGAGTACCAACACGATGGGTCTAAGTCCAGTGGTTCTGTAGATATGACCAAAACTAATGATCACGTGACAGATGATAATTCCGACCCCTCACTCGCATGATCGCATCGCATTTCGCATTTAGATGCTAGCTAGCTAGCTAGCAGCGGAGCGCAGGCGCTATATAGCATTTAGCATTTAGCAGTACCACAGATAAATAGCACATACTTCATTGCTTTGTGCGTTCCAAAACAAACGAACCAACAAAGTTTTACGAACGAAACAGCAATGCTAATTAAAATTAAATGTGATTATTGCTTAGCATTTAGCATTAATTTTTATTCATCAGGGCGCTTAGCAGTGCTAAATGCTAACGGGGTATTCATTATGAATTAATTTTGTTAATGCTAAGCATAACAAGACTAATTCCCGGTAGACGCATGACCTAAAGAAATTAATTCCTTTAGAGTCGCTCAAAAGTAAAAACCGGTAGGTACTGGTTGAATGAAAAAAGCGCGATATACGAATATTGAACGAGGAAACCTGCTGAGGTTGACTAGAAGAAATGTCCTTTGGCAATAAGGCAGAATGCATGAAATATCTGTATACATTTAACATACATATTTATCAATAAACAAAAAAAATTACAAGAGCTAACTGGATCCAACACGATAGTCGACCTATGGTGGGTAAGCAGAAAAGAGCTCTCCATACATATTTACGCCGATGTTTGTTACTGAAATTCAAGCGAAAAATGCTATCAAATTGAATGAAAGTACTTACTCGTGAAAGGTGACTGCATCTGTGTTCAAGTTTGAATTTTTCGACGACTTTTTGCACCAAAGCACTGCACAATGAGGCATTTTGTGACAGACGCGCACGTTCGCTCCGCCTGAGCGGCGGACGGAGACTAAGATCGGTCGCCGGCGCTAGACTGACGCGCTGGCGCGTGTGCGCCGACGCGCGGCTACCCCTGTCCTCCTATGTATAGCGCCTCCAGGCTTACTGACTCGTGATTGCACTGGACATTCTGAAAGAGAGATACGAAAATCCTCGTCTAATCGCCTGTAAGCATCTCGATCGAATTCTCGACTTGGAAAATATTTCCAACGTAGAAAAGGGCTTGCGTAGCACTCTGAATATTTTTCAGGAAAACCTCAAAGCACTTGAGATGATGAAATTTCCAATTAAATCGTGGGACTTCATTCTGGTAAATTTGCTTCTGCGAGAACTAACCACTAGCTTGCGTAAACGTTTTGAAATCTCTTTGAATTCATGCAGCTCCATACCAACACTGGATCAGTTGTTGAACTTCCTGAACAAAGAGCTCGCAGCGAATGAGATAGTAAATTCTGCTAAAAATACTGATTCTTCTGCAAAAGCGATTAATCCGCAACCTAAACCAAAACTACCTCAACCTCGACCTCAACCAAAATTGTGTGCCATGGCTGCAAGTGCGCCTACACAAAGTAACTTCAAGTGCATTCTATGTAAATCACCTCATTCACTCGGCAGATGCCCTGAGTTCCTAAGCCTCTCTGTCTCCGATAAACATAAAACTATTAAGGGGCAGAAAATTTGCACTAACTGTTTGAATGTAGGTCACGAATTCAAAGACTGTAAATCAAAATTTACATGTCGAACCTGCAACAAAAAACATCACTCGCTCTTGCATGAGGAATTAACCTTCGTCGCGTCCGCAATCACTGTACCCGACCACGCCGAGCTCTCACGTCAGCGTGCACCACCCATAAGCTCGCCGTACAACCCAGGATCGTCCGCTCAACCGTTGTGACCCGCACCGCCGCTGCCGCTGCCGCCGCCGCTGCCGCCGGTGCCTTCTTCCTCCTCGCCTCCCGCTCTATCGCCCGCGTCGCTGCCAGCGCCTCACGCACTACTCGCCGGTACTTCTGAGTCTGACTCGGTCGCCAACATTTCACTCGCCGGCGTAGTAGACCCCACATCGAAAAATACTTACAAAACAGTATTATTAGCAACCGCGCTTGCTGATATTCACCTAGGCGAGAATGTAAAACAAACTGTGCGATGTGTGACTGACAGCGGATCGCAGGCAACAATCATTACGGAGGCTTGTGTGGATCGTTTGCGTTTACCGAGACAACATATAAATATACCTCTAGAAGGCATAGAAATCGATAGAACTATACCAACTCGTGGCATAGTTCAATTTCAACTTTCTCCTCATAACAAAAGCGGCCCCATTTTAAATGTAAAGGCACTCATTTTGTCAAAACTCACTCGGTACCGGCCGAATGTGAATTTACATATCGACAATTGGCCACATTTAAAAAATTTACAACTGGCCGATCCAGACTTGAAATCACGAAGACCGATTGAATTGTTAATCGGCGCCGACCTGTTGGATGAGGTTTTATTCGGAATAAAAGGTCCTCCCGACACCCCCACTGCTATCGATAGCATATTTGGGCACCTACTTATGGGTAAAATCAAATTACTCAAACCAAATCATTTTCAGACTTGTCTTAGCTCATTTACCAATGACATTGATATGTCTTTGCAAAGGTTCTGGGAACTAGAATCAGTACCAGAAACCGAATTTGTTTCTCAGGAACATACCTACTGTGAAAATCTGTACTCGAATACAGTGTCACGTGACCAGACAGGACGCTACATCGTAGCCCTGCCGTTTCAGCCCGATGCGTATCAGTTGGGAAAATCCTACGACATCGCATTGTCTAGGTACAAGAAACTCGAATTTCGATTATCAAAAATTCCCTCCTTGCGAGATCAATATAACCAATGTCTCCAGGAGTACGTGGATTTAAACCAAATGGAGGTGCTCGACCAGTCGAAACTTTCTGTTGCAAATACCTATTTCATACCACACCACTGTGTGGTGCGTGACGCTTCTGTCACTACCAAAGTCCGTGTAGTCTTTGACGGCGGATGCAAAACCTCCAATGGAAAATCATTAAATGATATTCTTTTAACGGGACCTAACTTACACCAAGATATAGTACATGTACTAATACAATTTCGTCTGCATCCTATTGTTTTAATTTCGGATATTAAACAAATGTATAGACAGATTCTTGTACGCGAACAAGATCGTAATTTTCAACTCATACTTTGGCGTCCCACACCAGAACCACCAATACAGACATACAGACACCGCGCTGTCGTATTTGGGTTGAGGAGTTCACCATATCTCGCTTTAAGAACAATCAAACAGCTCGCTCAGGACGAGAAAGAACGATTCCCCCGCGCCGCCAAAGTGTTACAAAATCAAGTGTTCGTCGACGATGTAATAACAGGAGCTGCTAATGAGTCTGAGGCCTTGTCTCTTCAGAGAGAACTCATTGGTATTTGCAAATCGGGTTGTTTCGAGTTGCGCAAATGGTGCAGCAACAGCCCCGCGCTCCTCTCTTCCGTCCTCGCCGACGAGTCGCCAGACGGGCAGAACCGCGACCATCTCGTGTTTGCAGACCTCGACGACAACACCGCCGGTGTAAAGGTTCTAGGGTTGAGGTGGAACCCTGTACAGGACTGCTTCAATTTCGAAATCAAATACAAAGCGCGGGAAAGTACCAAGCGCACTATCTTATCCGACATATTTCGATTATATGACCCATTAGGCTTCCTTGGTCCGGTTATTGTATTTGCAAAACAGCTGATTCAAAGTCTCTGGCTAACAAAAACCGGCTGGGATGACGTACCTCCCAGTCACATCTTGGAAATTTGGAATCGTATCACAGCGGAACTACCCATACTTTCAACCCTTAGTTTTCCAAGACTTGTTTTACCTACGAACGGTAATGTTCAAATTCACGGCTTTTCCGATAGTTCTGAAAAGTCCATGGGCGCTTGCGTGTATCTACGACATTGCAATTCTAATGGCAATATTACTATCTATTTGCTAATTGCGAAAACTAAAGTCGCTCCGCTAAAAAGAATTTCCATTCCGCGCCTTGAACTCACAGCGGCATTGTTGCTGGCCAAACTTATTGAGTTGGTTACGAACGAATACGAAAAAACTATTAAAATCGATGAAGTTCATGCTTGGACTGATTCAACTATAGTTTTATCATGGCTTTCGTCATCTGCGCACCAGTACAAAGTGTTCGTAGCAAATCGTGTGACAGAAATTTTAACCCGCGTGCCCGCCTCCAGGTGGCGCCATGTACCCTCGGCTGACAACCCCGCAGACTTAGCTTCTAGAGGCTTATACCCATCGGAGTTCATTCAGCATGAGATGTGGTTTTCAGGCCCGTCCTGGCTTACATTGCCTGCGCCTGAGTGGCCTCAGTCACCCACAATACTTCATACTGATGAAGAAAAACGCAAACAAATTTTTTCCATACTAATACCGGACATGCCTGATACTGACTTTATCACAAAATTTTCTAATCTCGATAAACTACTTCGAGTCGTAACTTACATATTTCGATTTTATCGTAAATGTCGAAAACAAGACGACATTTGTAACCTTCCGTACATTTCGGTATTAGAAACGAAGTGTTCTCTGAAGTGCCTCATTAGAATGGCACAAAATTCAGTTTTTCAAGACGATTTGATCAACCTCAAAACGAACAATGCATGTTCAAACCAATTGCGACGTCTCAATCCGTTTATAGATAACGAAAACATTCTACGCGTAGGCGGGAGAATAAACAAATCATTTCTTCCTTATGAAATGAAAAATCAAATAATATTACCTAAATCTCACTACCTAACTACTCTTATTATCGACCGTGCGCACGCACAACACTTGCACGCAGGTCCGCAGGCACTGCAGTACATCCTGATGCAGCGCTTCTGGATATTGTCAGCGCGTGACGTCATCCGTCGACGAGTGCACCTTTGTGTAAAGTGTTTTCGCGCCAAACCGATCGCTCCGCAACCTATCATGGCATCACTACCGGCCGACAGGGTGCGCCCTGCTCGTGTTTTCTTCAAAGTAGGTGTTAACTATTGCGGATTTTTTCACACGCGTGCAAACAAAATACGTAACGCAAAAATTTACAAATCCTATGTAGCTCTATTCGTGTGCATGGCGACCAAATGCATACATTTAGAGTTGGTCAGTGATCTCTCAACTGAATCATTCATAGCTGCATTAAGGCGTTTTGTATCCAGGCGTGGCGCACCTACTGATATATTCTCAGACAATGGAACAAACTTTGTCGGCACAAATAGTTACCTTAAAGATCTTTACACCTTTATGAACAATAACGCCAATCAAAAATATATAGCGGAATATGGAGTTTCCGTAGGAATCTGCTGGCATTTCAATCCGGCTTCCGCCAGTCATTTCGGTGGCATATGGGAAGCTGGAGTAAAAAGTTTCAAACACCATTTGCATCGAGTAGTCGGAAACCAAACCTTAACTTACGATGAGTTTAATACTCTAATTTGCGAATGCGAAGCTATTCTCAATAGTAGACCTTTGTGCGTGCTCAGTAGCGAGCCCGAGCCGCTGCCTCTGAGCCCGGCACATTTCTTGGTGGGCGGTCCACTAACTACCATACCGGACACCGACATCACCGACACCAACCCATCACGCCTCACTCGTTGGAGGCTAGTGCAACAATTCACGCAGCACCTGTGGAAACGCTGGTCTGCAGAGTATCTCCACCAGTTGCAACATATGCGCGGCAAGTGGTGGAGGTCTCACGATACACTTGCTCCCGTGAGCAAGGGTTCCGTCGTTCTCGTTCGTGAGGACAATCTTCCTCCGCTGCAGTGGCGACTCGCTCTTGTCCATAGTTTGCACCCTGGAGAAGACGGCGTCACTCGCGCGGTGACTTTGCGGATGGGAAATACCTTTGTTAAACGACCAGTAGTAAAGGTGTGCCCACTCCCGACTGAGTAGACAGTCAGTTATGTGTTTTAGTTACTAAGTATCGTTTTGAATGTGCATAAGTTAGCACAATGTTTTAGTTTATTTTCATTGGTTTCTATTTGAAACAACCAGGTTATTTCAAGGCGGGCTGTATGTTCCGTACCAAACATGATTTATATATTATGATTGCACAAAATAGATTTCATTCTGCTATCCATTCATTTTCACATACCTATCTTGCAAGAAACCTGTGGAGGTTTGAACTTTTCCCTCCTTTCATTCACTGGGAGCGGCACTGTTCGCCGCAACTGGCTGGAAATCACCTGCGCATCCTCTCGCGATGACAGCGGGAGAGATTATCTAGTGGAGTTTTCCGAATAAGGACGATCGGAGTGCGCGCGCCAAGAACAAACACGAAACAAGAAAGAAAACCTTACCGAGCTGCCTATACCAATCATTTTCAAGTTACACGCTTACCGATCCAACCGAAGACCGATCCAGCCAGGCAGGACGCAGCTGCGGAAGGTGGGAAAAGGTCGGTAAGTCAAACCTCACAAACCCTTGCAAGACCAATATCTACCTAATACAGTCCACTTTTCTTTCCGAGTCCTCAACAATTATAAACATTATTGCGCGTTTAAAATCACGTAGTCCAAAGTACATAATTATATCTTGAGAACCTGGCAGCAAATACAATTTGAATAAAATATTCATTCGAAATTTAAAAATAAGTATATACAACGAAAATGACAGTTCTTCTTTTTTATAACTTGAACACAATAGTCTATAAATATATTATTCTTTCTATACATATAATAAAATCGTTAATGCAAAAATGTCTATTTGTACGCGCATCTCGCAAAAACCACTGAACGGAATTTGACGAAACTTTTTATAGTGACAGTGTATATCCCGGATTAACATATTAAAAAATATAATAAAAATCACGTAATCCAAAGTAAAGGTAAAAAACAATTTTAAATGTCATGTTGACAACGGAGAACTGTCATCTCGACGTGAGCTGGCCGGTGACAAATTGTTTGATAAATAAAAAAAATTATTGAAAGTCGAAGTTATGTCGCTGTCATTGGTGCAATAAAATTTATTTAACTATTGCCCGAGGCTTCGCTCGCGTGAAATTCGTATTTCAAAAAAAGAAAGTAAGTAACTAAAGGCGGGCCCGAAGGCGGATCTGCGCTCACGTAAACGATATTCTTTCTCGATGAAAGTAACTAAGGGCGAGGCGGAAGGCGGAGCTGAGGTCAGGAAGAAGACAAACATTCTTGAAGAAAGTAAGTAACTAAGGGCGACGCCGAAGGCCGAGCTCTATTCTGGAAGACCATAAACCTTCTCGAAGAAAGTAAGTAAGTATGGGCGAGGCCGCAGGCCGAGCTGCGTTTAGGAAGAAGCTAAACCATCTTGAACAAAGTAAGTAACTAAGGCGAGACCGAAGGCCGAGCTACGTTCGGATAATTGAAAAACCATCTCGATGAAAGCAAGTAACTAAGGGCGAGGCCGAAGGCCGAGCTGCGTTCAGGAAGAAGCTAAACCATCTTGAAGAAAGTAAGTAACTAAGGGCAAGGCCGAAGGCCGTGCTCTATTCGGGAAGACCATAAACCATCTCGAAGAAAGCAAGTCACTAAGGGCGAGGCCTTAGGCCGAGCTGCGTTCAGGAAGAAGGTACAAATTTTTGAAGAAAGTAAGTAACTAAGGCGAGGCTGAAGGCCGAGCTACGTTCTGACAAATGATAAACCATCTCGAAGAAAGCAAGTAACTAAGGGCGAGGCCGACGGCCGAGCTGCGTTCACGAAGAAGCTAACCCATCTCGAATAAAGTTAATTAATATTAAGATTGAGTTAATTTAATTAAAATTTTATTATAAAGTTCACGCTTCTGACGGCAAATATACCGTGCATCCTAGAACCTCGCGGTTATTCCCGGCTGGATGGCAAGAGGCCCGCCCGATGCTATCACCTTAGTGCCATGGACTAAGGGTAGTTCTTTGATATGGGACGCCACTTGTGTTCTCACATTGGCTCCAAGTCACGTTAGGACATCTTCAAGAGGGGCTGGCGTGGCCGTGGCTGGGGCGGAGAGCCTCAAACGCAACAAATATAGAAATATAATTCAAGATTTCGAATTTGTTGCGTGTGCGGTTGAAACCCTCGGTCCGTGGAGCAGTGAAGCCAAAAGAGGCTTGGGCCTCTGCGGGTTGACGCAACTGGTGTCCCGCCTTCAAGGGCTTATGTACTTCATTCAAAGGGTAAGCCTTGCCATCCAGCGGGGTAATGCCGCAAGTGCTCTAAGAAAATTTGAAAATGCCCGTTTTGATAGTTATTTTAATGTTTGTTAGGTAGGTTTAATTCTTTAGATATTAATATAAATTTTTTATTTTTATGAAATAAATAGATTGAGTAAACGATATTATATTCCATCGAAGAAAGGAAGTCTTTAAGGGCGAGGCCCGAAGGCGGAAGAGGGTTTTTGGTTTACCTGAACGCAGCTCGGCCTTCGGCCTCGCACTTAGTTCCTTCCTTTCTTCCAGAAGGTTTATCGTCTTCCTGAACGCAGCTCGGCCTTCGGCCTCGCCCTTACTTACTTCCTTTATTTGAGAAAGGTTTATCGTTTACCTGAAAGCAGCTCGACCTTCGGCCTCGCCCTTAGTTACTTACTTTGTTCGAGAAGGTTTATGGTCTTTCTTTGATTATTGGTACTTGAGGTTATTGGTACTTTCTTTGAGAAGGTTTATCGATTACCTGAACGCAGCTCGGCCTTCGGCCTCGCCCTTAGTTACGTACATTCTTCTTTGGAATACGAATTTCACGCGAGCGAAGCCGCGGGCAACAGCTAGTTAACACATAAAATCATACAGTGCATTAAAGGAGGCTACTGCACTCGACAGTTTCTGTCTCGCAGAAAAACTTTTTTTATCAAAACATATCCCCAACATATCCCATATTTTTGTGAAAACTCCATTCAAATTGGTGTAGTAGTTTACGGAGTTTACGTGATAGTGATGATAGTGATGATGAGTAGAGACAGGTTCAAATATGGAGACACATATATGGCGGCCATCCTGGCATTTGCGGATGATATTACGCTGTTAACCCGCAATCCAAAACAAAATCAGTCGCTTCTTAAGGTGGTGGATGACTATTGTGAATGGACCAAAGGGATGAAGATAAAACCAGCGAAGTGCTACTGTTTGAGCTTAACCAGGAAAGGTTCAAAGTTTACCTCGAGCAATCCAGGTTTGACAGTAGCCGGAAAACCAATCGCAACCGTGGCTGATGAAGCTCCTTTTAAATTCTTGGGCAAAAGGATCACCAGCAGAGGAAAGGAGCATCCTACTGATGATATTGTCCAACTTTTCGAAGAGAGCCTCCGCCAAACTGACAATCTTCCCCTCCTGGGTACACAAAAGGCATGGATTTACGATAACTACCTGACATCAAAACTTTCATGGCGATTTCTCGTCTACGACTTCACAAAGCAAAACCTGACTAAATTAGACTCGTATGTGACCAGATTCCTGAAATCATGGTTTGGACTGGCTCACCCGGCTGACTCGTCAACGCTATACAGATCTCACAATAACTTTGGACTGAACATTAAGAAACCGTCGATATTTTATCAAAAGGCGAGAATAGCCAAACGATGTATACTCAAAGACTCCAATGATAGCGCTATTCAAGCCTTACCCAACACATCACTATCAGATGAACTGGAATCGAGACTCGACTTCTACAAATCATTCCAAGTTGGTACACGCACCAATAGATCTGGATTGGGCATAGAAACAGCAAAGTCTGATAAAGAAATACTGAAAGGTTTTGCTCAGGAGGACATGGAACAAGGCTTCAAACTTCACGCCTTAAACCTAGAAATGCAGAATGATTGGCTAACAGTGGGTGACTTCTGCATCCCTCCTGCATTGAAGTGGAAATCCATAATATACAACTGGTCCCCTGAGCTGCTTAAGTTCTACTTAAATGCATTCCAGCTTACTCTCCCCGACCCGAGTAACCTAGTTAGATGGGGGAAATCTACAAATAAACTATGCCCGTCATGTAAGGAGTTCGTAGGCACGGCCAAACATTTGTTATGCGGATGCAAAATACTACTTGAGCGAGGCCAGTATTCCTACCGTCATGACAAAGTCCTCCAAATCATCAGAGAGGCCATCAACCTGTCAATTGCACGGACCAGGAAAGGGCAAACCAGTAGCGGCTTCCAGAAGGTCAACTTTGTGAAACCTGGAGCCAATAAGCTGCCCAAAGATAGGACTAAACCTTCTTCAATTTTGGGAGCAGCAAAGGATTGGGAATTGTTGATGGACACACATGAGAAGCATTACCAAATGCCTTCGGAAATCTGTACCACAGCATTAAGACCGGATATACTCATATTCTCAAAAGCGACAAAGCATGTAGTACTTGTTGAACTTACAGTTCCATGGGAAAGTAACATACCGAAGGACCACAACATCAAACTTAACAAGTACTGCAACTTAGTAGACCGGATTGTGAGAAACGGATTCAAGACTGATCTCTTCGCTGTGGAAGTCGGAGCAAGGGGACTACCAGCGAAGTCGCTCTACAGTCTCTTCAAGAATCTAGGGCTCCCAAGATCGACGCTAAGCTCATATATGGAGAGAGCTTCGAAAACGTCACTGGAAGCATCCTACAGAATATGGATAGGTAGAGAGAGGGAGGTCGAGAGCGGGACTGGTGGTTTCCCCGCGTCCTAGTCAACGCAGACTAGCTGACGAGGGCTTGCAGCGAGCCGAAACGTGAAGCATGCGCGGGAAATTTAGAGTGGCCACTCGCTAGTCCCGGCCTCGATTAATACCCTCCTCTACTGCCGATGGGCCCGGATATGTTCGGTGAAGCCATCGTAAGCTTAGATCCACACCTTCCCTGCACAAACATGCAAATAAAGTTCGACTTGACCGCACCCTGGTAGAAAACATAATTAGATGAAAGCGAAGCAGTGCGGTTACGGGACCCTCGGCACGTGAACACGGTTCACTTGACCACTTTTTTTTTTTAGTAGGCCAATGCAACTCGAACCGAAACAAATATAATTTACACAAGAATTTACATTACCTTACATTTCATAAACAAAATGTTTATATTTAATTATTTGATTTTATACTGAGCTAGATATTAAATATTCGATTCCTCGTAACAGTATAAGAAAAAGAACCCCATGTTGTTTTATTATTATTTTATTTATAACAATCTGCTAGCAATATTAGAATATATTCAACAAATTTACAAATCAGTGTAAATACATTTTCCAGTAAGACTTGAGCATTTCTTGCAGTATCTCACCATGCTGCGGACGGTATGTTCTGGAATTGCATTCGATTCAGATTACTTGTAGTTTTATTTACTGTAAAGATGGAGAATATGTACTTTCAATCAGTTTATCGTCCATATCCGCCGTAACCGCCACCGCCGCCATGACCGTGGCTGCCTCCACCGTGTTTATGACCGCCTCCACCTTGTTCATGACCGCCGCCGCTGCTATGACCGTGACTGTCTCCACCGTGTTTATGACCGCCGCCGCTGCTATGACCGTGACTGTCTCCATCGTATTCTTGACCGCCACTGCCGTGACCGTGGCTATCCCTGCCCTGTTCGTGCCCCCCACCGCTATTACCATGGCCGCCCCCGTAACCACCGCTGCCATAACCGTACGCGACGGTGACGCACAGCACAAGGGCCATCACAAACAACTGCAAGAAGACATTTTCAATTAAGACAGATGAATTTATTTATTCAACAGAAAAAAAACATTACATAATAGACAATTTAATTAAAAACTATAATATATAAAAAATCTCATTTAATCTGTCCCCGAAATGACCGCGAAATTTATTTAATAGCTCAATTTCAAGAGCTACTAACATAATATATGATAGCTTTTGCCCGCGGCTTCGCTGGCGTGAAATTTGAACTCACTAGATAAAAGTAATCACTAAGGCCGTGATTCTTTCTCGAAGAAAGCAAGTAATTAACCCTAAATTAGGGGCGCTTCTCCATGAAACACGAGTCGGCACGTAGGGAGCATTTCGCCGCCCATACTAAAATGCATTTTTTTCGCACATATGGCAAAAGAAAATAACTAATATTTATTATTATTATATGATTAATTTTAAGGTATGTTGGCCTAAAATCTAATAGTAATAGTTCCCTCTATGAAGCTGAAGGATGGTTTCCTGGAAATTTATAGCTGGTGATTTAGTTTCTAAAAAGTTTAAAATCATCTCGAGGCAAAACGAGTCGTGGTTAACCTAGGAGCTGGAATTACATAGGAGTGCGGCACAGTTATCAGCTTACGCCTAGTAAAATAGTTTGACCCACTAGCAACACGTGGGTTTATCCCTTATTAAATGCTCAGAATTTCCGCATGGGGAACCAACATCTGATCGATTCCAATCTGTCCTACCAATTAATTCCAAAAGGCAAAAAGATTATGGTTTAGTATTTTACAAATGTCTATGCTTAATTTATTCCATAAAGTGAGATAATAAATCAAATGTGTTACTTACAGTCTTCATCGTGCTGGTGTAATTTTACAACTGTTGCAGTAGATGGTTCGCGTCGATCAATTTATACTTTTATCTACACTAATTTATTTCACTACCTACTGCCATGAAAACATCATTTATAAAAGTTTTGTTCGTTTTGTTTTGACTAATTTCTAAGGAGTTCGGTGTATTTTTTTCCAAGTTTAATTATATATTTTTTTTTATTGTAAGCTCGACATATGGTGCCGAGGCACCCATGAGGTGTCTAACGGCGCCCATGGACATTCGGTCGTATTCGGGGGTTGCGAATGGCATGCTGGCCTGACAGGTGCCCATTCACGCCCCTCTTGAAGGGGGAAATATATGAGCAGGGAGAGCGTTCCAGAGTTTACCGGTTCTGTAAAGGAAAGATCTGTAGAATCGATTCGCAGTAAGTCCAGCGTATAGGGATGCAATCCCTGCCCAGTGCGCGTGGTGCGGAGGTGGAAAGGGGACGGCGGGATCGCGTTAAACAGCTCCTCCGAGCACTCCCCATGGAATACGCGATAGAACACACTTAGGGAGCCGACATCCCTACGGTGTTGCAGTGGTTCTAGATCGCCCGACTCGACGCTGGATCTAGTCCAGAGGCGCACGCTGGTATTTGGCAGAGCCATCCCACAGGTGCGAGCAGTACTCCAAGCAAGACCTGATCTGCGATTTATACAGAAGCAGCTTTTGGTCCGCGCTGAAGTACCGTCGCACCTTATTGAGTACGCCCAGCTTTTTAGAAGCCAGCTTGGCCTTCCCCTCGATGTGGCGACGAAATTTCAAGTCGTGCGACAGTTCGACTCCGAGGACCCCGAGGTGTTCGCTTCATTTTAGCGACGTGCCTTGAAATGAAGGAGCCAGTGTGAACGCCGCTCTCTTCGCACTGAACGCGCAAACTTGTCTCTTGGAAGCGTTGAACTCTACCAAATTACTACGGCCCCATTCGGAAATAGAGCCGAGTGTATGTTCGAGCTCAGACACAAGTCTTCGCCTCTTCTCATCCACAACATCCCGACTGGCTGAAGGGTGACTGGTGTAGGATCCGTGTGCCGTACTGTCATCTGCATAACAATTTATTTTGCCCAGAGACAGCATATCATTGATGTACAGAAGAAACAGATCCTTGTGGTACGCTGGCGTTCTCTGACATGGCGTCCGACGAGCAACCGTCCACTAGGACCTGAATGCTACGCCCATACGGCATACGCGCTACGGCCAGAAGGAAGTCCGTAAGCCGGCAGTTTGCCCAAGAGCGACTTGTGCCAAACCCGGTCAAATGCCTTGGCAATATCAAGGCCAATTGCCAAGGATTCACCATGACCTTCAAGCAATTCCCCCCAAAGGTGAGTGACGTACGCTAGGAGATCACCAGCAGATCGTTTTGGCCGGAAGCCGTATTGCCGATCGCTGATGAGGTAATTTGTCTCTAGGTACTTCATGAGCTGCGCATTAATAATGCGCTCCATCACCTTACAGAGAAGGGAAGTAATCGCTATAGGTCGGTAGTTTGACGGGTTTGAGCGGTCACCCTTTTTGGGGACCGCTTGCACAAACGCAGATTTCCAGGCCGCCGGCAAACGGCCATTAAAGTAGGAGAGACGAAATAGGCGCGTCAGCACTGGAGCCAGCTCGGGAGCACACCTTTTTAACACCAATGCAGGAATCCTATTCGGCCCACTCGCTTTCCTGACGTCTAGGGAGAGAAGCTCCGCCCGTACAGTCCGTTGTCGGAACTGTACTTCCGACAACGGAGTTCTCACACTTAGGTATGGATGGGGGAGTGGCACCTCCATCGTCCAGGTTGGAGTTCCCCGCAAATAGAGATACCAGTAAGTCGGCTTTCTCCTTTGCGGAGTGAGCAAGTGAGCCTCCAGGACAATGCAGAGGTAGAAGAGAGGAGCGGCAGAAATTCGACTCGACAGATTTGGCGAGAGACCAGAACTCACGGCTCCCAGTTGGATGCTCGTTCAGTCTATCGCCGATTCTGCCGATGTGATCAAGTTTGGCCCTGGCAATAACCTTTTTGCAGGATCTGGAAAGGTGGTTGTATTTCTTCTTCAGTTCGGGTACATTTGGGTCACGTCCGGCACGAGCGCGCGATCATGCACGATAAGCTGCGCACTTAGCTGTGACAGCAACAGCACAGTCGCGGCTGTACCACGGTTAGCATTTACCACCGAGGTGGACAGAGGCGCTGGGAATAAACATTGCCATTACCCCCAGAACCACTTCGGCAACGCGCAATTCGACGTCCGAACTGAAGCAAATCTCTGTCCAAGGGACGGAAGCGAAGTGTTCACGCAACTCATACTAATCTGCTGACGCGTAGTGCCAGATTCGACGCAGCCCCCCAATGCGGGACTGAGGGGGTGAAGATGGCACCGTGGACCCCACTAAACAATGATCAGAAGAGCCAAGCGGGGCTCTCACTATGACTTTATATCCAGTGGGGTTCGTCGTCAGCAGAAGATCCAGCAGCGAGGGTTCATGGCCGTCTATATCTGGTAGTGTGGTGGGTTGGTCTACCAGTTGAGACAGGTCATGCGTCAGGGCGAAGTCGTAGGCGGCTCTCCGCGCAGTCAGTTCTCCTGGAGTCTAGTCATGCCTCGTGATGGGCATTTAAATCTCCAAGAAGAACCAAGGCAGCGGTGGGGAACCGCTCTTGGACTTTGTCTGCCGCTCCACTCAGGTACTCAAATAACCGAGCTGTCCCAGCATCTCCGGAGTGCGACCTGCAGAGACAGGCGTATACCCGCGAGACCGTTCCCAGATCCACATGGACCCAAAGTACTGAGAGTTCGGAGTCCTCAAGACAGCGCAGGCGACGACAGCAAATATCCGCCTTGACGAATAGGCAAACCCCGGCTCGCGAGCGGAAGGCTTCTCCCAGAGTGTAGCCGGGGTAATGCAAGTAAGAAGTGTCGGCAGGGCGAGATATTTGCGTCTCCGTCAGAAAAAGCAAGGCCGGTTTTGTCGTTTCCAGGTGGTGGTGGACGGCATTAAAATTTGTGTGCAACCCCCGCACGTTAGTCGAATCGACGCTAAAGAGGGTTTTAGGAATGTGCACCTTGCTAATTCTTCTGTGTGCTGTCATGATTGTTGTGAGGGGGGAAAGAAGCGCAAAGCGTGGACCCTAGCTTCAACGCTTACTGTTCAGGTTGGTGGTGCGCCGACACGGAAGACGGAAGGGCCCCCGGCCTTACAACCCTTACAGCGGTCACTATCCGGCACGATGGACCACTCCGGGATTATGCGCCGGTTGACCGGGACAGCCACTCGCGTTGGTTAGACGCGATTGGGCCCCTGTACTATCCGGCGGGCGGCCAGCGGAATAACCGTTTCACCGGGTCTCCCTGCCAACCGTGTCGATGCAACACCTCTGAACAGCGAATCCGCGTCGGGACCACTGACCTACTCCCTCACCATAGCCAACCCCACCCGCTACTGGGTCCCCGGGGAGTACACCGGAACACAGCGAACTGTTATGGCGGTGTAATTGTTTCTCCCGGGGTGTGGTGGCGAACCCAGCCGATCCGAAGATCTCCCATACGCTAATTGCTGTTCATTTGGCACCACCCAGGAGGCACGTGTAACTTAAGGACCTGAAGGTGTCACGGACGCGAACAGCTCTACCCCCCAATATCTTAATATTATTATAATGGTCCCTTACTCAAATACCTATAATATTATTTCAGTATATTAATGAACTTATAATAAACTAATTTGAAGTTACGTTATTTAATAAGATTATTTAACTAGTGTATTTCTCTCTTTCTTATGCGCCCTAAACACAAATAGCGTTCAAACGCCAATTACCAAAACTACACATGGGCAATAATACCTTCTCAATCGTAAGACAAAACTACGCATTGGCAATAACTTCACTCGTAGGACAAAATTATGCATGGGCAATACCTTCTCACTTGTAGGACAAAACTACACATGGGCAAAACCTTCTCACTCGTAGGACAAAACTACGCATGGGCAATACCATAAAGCACAGAATGAAATTCTTAAAAGGATTATTAAAAACTGTGAAATAAAAAAACAGTTTTAAAAAACATAAAACCGACTTCCTAAAAAAAGTAGAATTAAAAAACTATTTAGAATAAAAATATAAAAACCGCCTTCAAACATTTATGAAAAAAAAACCTAAAAAAAAACGAACCCTAGAGTTGAAAGCGGTGCTAAAGCAAGCAAAAATGATGCATGAAAGAAAACATGAGTGGATTATATCCTTTGTGATTTGTGTAGCCTTTTTAGCACCGCCTTCAACTCTAGGGTTCGTTTTTTTTTAGGTTTTTTTTTCATATATTTTTGAAGGCGGTTTTTATATTTTTATTTTAAACTAACTGTTGCCCGCGGCTTCGCTCGCGTGAAATTCGTATTCCAAAGAAGAAAGTACGTAACTAAGGGAAGGCCGAAGGCCGAGTTGCGTTCAGGTAATCGATAAACCTTCTCAAAGAAAGTAACTAACTAAGGGCGAGGCCGAAGGCCGAGCTGCTTTCAGGTAAACGATAAACCTTTCTCAAATAAAGGAAGTAAGTAAGGGCGAGGCCGAAGGCCGAGATGCGTTCAGGAAGACGATAAACCTTCTGGAAGAAAGGAAGGAACTAAGTGCGAGGCCGAAGGCCGAGCTGCGTTCAGGTAAACCAAAAACACTCTTCCGCCTTCGGGCCTCGCCCTAAAGACTTCCTTTCTTCGATAGAATATAATATCGTTTACTCAATCTATTTATTTCATAAAAATAAAAAAATTATATTAATAACTAAAGAAGTAAACCTACCTAACAAACATTAAAATAACTATCAAAACGGGCATTTTCAAATGTTCTTAGAGCACTTGCGGCATTACCCCGCTGGATGGCAAGGCTTACCCTTTGAATGAAGTACATAAGCCCTTGATGGCGGGACACCAGTTGCGTCAACCAGCAGAGACCCAAGCCTCTTTTGGCTTCACTGCTCCACGGACCGAGGTTTCAACCGCAAACGCAACAAATTCGAAATCTTGAATTATATTTCTATATTTGTTGCGTTTGAGGCTCTACGCCGCAGCCACGGCCGCGCCAGCCCCCTTGAAGATGTCCTAACGTGACTTGGAGCCAATGTGAGAACACAAGTGGCGTCCCATATCAAAGAACTACCCTTAGTCCATGGCACTAAGGTGATAGCATCGGGCGGGCCTCTTGCCATCCAGCCGGGAATAACCGCGAGGTTCTAGGATGCACGGTATATTTGCCGTCAGAAGCGTGAACTTTATAATAAAATTTAAATTAAATTAACTCAATCTTAATATTAATTAACTTTATTCGAGATGGTTTAGCTTCTTCGTGAACGCAGCTCGGTCTTCGGCCTCGCCCTTAGTTACTTGCTTTCTTCGAGATGGTTTATCATTTGTCAGAACGTAGCTCGGCCTTCGGCCTCATCTTAGTTACTTACTTTCTTCAAAAATGTTTACCTTCTTCCTGAACGCAGCTCGGCCTAAGGCCTCGCCCTTAGTTACTTGCTTTCTTCGAGATGGTTTATGGTCTTCCCGAATAGAGCACGGCCTTCGGCCTCGCCCTTAGTTACTTACTTTCTTCAAGATGGTTTAGCTTCTTCCTGAACGCAGCTCGGCCTTCGGCCTCGCCCTTAGTTACTTGCTTTCTTCGAGATGGTTTTTCAATTATCAGAACGTAGCTCGGCCTTCGGCCTCGCCTTAGTTACTTGCTTTCTTCAAGATTGTTTAGCTTCTTCCTGAACGCAGCTCGGCCTTCGGCCTCGCCCTTAGTCACTTGCTTTCATCGAGATGGTTTTTCAATTATCCGAACGTAGCTCGGCCTTCGGCCTCGCCTTAGTTACTTACTTTCTTCAAGATGGTTTAGCTTCTTCCTGAACGCAGCTCGGCCTGCGGCCTCGCCCATAGTTACTTACTTTCTTCGAGAAGGTTTATGGTCTTCCAGAATAGAGCTCGGCCTTCGGCCTCGCCCTTAGTTACTTACTTTCTTCAAGAATGTTTTTCTTCTTCCTGACCTCAGCTCCGCCTTCCGCCTCGCCCTTAGTAGTTACTTTCATCGAGAAGGAATATCGTTTACGTGAGCGCAGATCCGCCTTCGGGCCCGCCTTTAGTTACTTACTTCCTTTTTTTGAAATACGAATTTCACGCGAGCGAAGCCGCGGGCAATAGTTAAATAAATTTTATTGCACCAATGACAGCGACATAACTTCGACTTTCAATAATTTTTTTTATTTATCAAACAATTTGTCACCGGCCAGCTCACGTCGAGATGACAGTTCTACGTTGTCAACATGACATTTAAAATTGTTTTTTACCTTTACTTTGGATTACGTGATTTTTATTATATTTTTTAATTATTATGTTAATCCGGGATATACACTGTCACTATAAAAAGTTTCGTCAAATTCCGTTCAGTGGTTTTTGCGAGATGCGCGTACAAATAGACATTTTTGCATTTACGATTTTATTATATGTATAGAAAGAATAATATATTTATAGACTATTGTGTTCAAGTTATAAAAAAGAAGAACTGTCATTTTCGTTGTATATACTTATTTTTAAATTTCGAATGAATATTTTATTCAAATTGTATTTGCTGCCAGTTCTCAAGATATAATTATGTACTTTGGACTACGTGATTTTAAACGCGCAATAATGTTTATAATTGTTTAATATTTTTTTTATTTTTGATGTTTTTTTTTACGTATTATCCTTACCCGGCATATAAACTGCCACTATACAAAGTTTCGTCTAATTCCGTTCAGTGATTTTTGCGTGATGCGCGTACAGACAAACAAACAAACAAAAATTTTAAAAACTGTTCTAACATGTTCAGTATCTCATTTTAAGCCACCCTGGTTAGTTTTTAAACGGTTTTATTATTTATTTTTTAGCTTGACTCCGTATATTTGTTTGTTTGTTTGTTTGTTACTATCTTTGTTTCAAATCTTGCGACAACTTTTTCAACTACTTCTACTGCACCGATTTTTATGAAACTTTGCACACACATTGAGTTCTCGTGACAATACAATATTATGATAATTTCAACTTGGTAACGAGGGTCTGATGATGGAGTCAGGAGGTGGACAGTGGAACTCTTCAACCGTTACTAGTAACCCCCTCGAGTTTGGGCTCATTTGGTTGGTTTGGACGAGTGTCCCATAGTTCTACCAATACACTTGGTGACGAGGGTCTGATGATGGAGTCAGGAGGTGTACAGTGGAACTCTTCAACTGTTACTAGTAACCCCCTCGAGTTTGGGCTCATTTGCTTGGTTTGGACGAGTGTCACATACTTCTTCCAATACACTTGGTGACGAGGGTCTGATGATGGAGTGAGGAGGTGTACAGTGGAACTCTTCAACCGTTACTAGTAACCCCCTCGAGTTTGTGCTCTATGGTTTGTTTGGACAAGTGTCCTATACTTCTACCAATACACTTGGTGACGAGGGTCTGATGATGGAGTCAGGAGGTGGACAGTGGAACTCTTCAACCGTTACTAGTAACCCCCTCGAGTTTGGGCTCATTTGGTTAGTTTGGACGAGTGTTCCATACTTCTACCAATACACTTAGTAACGAGGGTCTGATGATGGAGTCAGGAGGTGTACAGTGGAACTCTTCAACCGTTTACTAGTAACCCCCTCGAGTTTGGGCTCATATGGTTGGTCTGGACGAGTGTCCCATATTTCTACCAATACACTTGGTGACGAGGGTCTGATGATGGAGTCAGGAGGTGTACAGTGGAACTCTTCAACCGTTAATAGTAACCCCCTCGAGTTTGGGCTCATTTGGTTGGTTTGAACGAGTGTCCCATACTTCTACCAATACACTTGGTGACGAGGGTCTGATGATGGAGTCAGGAGGTGTACAGTGGAACTCTTCAACCGTTACTATTAACCCCCTCGAGTTTGGGCTCATATGGTTGGTTTGGACGAGTGTCCCATACTTCTACCAATACACTTGGTGATGAGGGTCTGATGATGGAGTCAGGAGGTGTACAGTGGAACTCTTGAACCGTTACTAGTAACCCCCTCGAATTTGGGCTCATTTGGTTGGTCTGGACGAGTGTCCCATACTTCTACCAATACACTTGGTGACGAGGGTCTGATGATGGAGTCAGGAGGTGTACAGTGGAACTCTTCCTTTAACCGTTACTAGTAACCCCCTCGAGTTTGGGCTCATTTGGTTGGTTTGGACGAGTGCCCCATACTTCTACCAATACACTTGGTGACGAGGGTCTGATAATGGAGTCAGGAGGTGTACAGTGGAACTCTTCAACCGTTACTAGTAACCCCCTCGAGTTTGGGCTCATTTGGTTGGTTTGAATGAGTGTCCCATACTTTTACCAATACACTTGGTGACGAGGGTCTGATGATGGAATCAGGAGGTGTACAGTGGAACTCTTCAACCGTTACTAGTAACCCCCTCGAGTTTGGGCTCATTTGGTTGGTTTGGACGAGTGTGCCATACTTCTACCAATACACTTGGTGACGAGGGTCTGATGATGGAGTCAGGAGGTGTACAGTGGAACTCTTCAACTTTTACTAGTAACCCCCTCGAGTTTGGGCTCATTTAGTTTGTTTGAACGAGTGTCGCATACTTCTACCAACACACTTGGTGACGAGGGTCTGATGATGGAGTCAGGAGGTGTACAGTGGAACTCTTCAACCGTTACTAGTAACCCCCTCGAGTTTGGGCTCATTTGGTTTGTTTGGACGAGCGTCCCATACTTGTCGAACGCAAATGTATGAAACAGACATACCATCTGTTCAAATTGATTTTGAAAGGGACGGCGGACACCTTATCCATCCTAAAGCCATACAGTTTCCAGCAAAGTTTAATTATGGAACAGCTGAGAGACGCATGTTGCCGATAATTTTGTCATGGGCCTCCACTGTCCATAAAATGCAGGGCAGTACTGTTGACCATGCTTTCGTGTATTTGGGCTCCAGACTATTTGAGGAGGGTCAAGCGTATGTTGCATTGAGTCGCGTAAAGTCTTTAGAAGGGCTATGTATTGAGGAGCTTGATTGTGAGAAATTGACAGGTAAGAAACCGAGTAACAAAGATGCAATGAGAGAGTTGGAAAGGATGACGAGTTTGCGTAATGAATGATACGAGCCAAAAATCAAACTAGAAACGAGTTAATAAAAAAATAGGTAAAAACACTTTTAAGTTAAACGGTTTTATTAAAAAAAAAAAACTAGAAAAAAACAGCTGTACAAAAAACTAGAAAATAATAAGGACACAAGCCTGGGCCTTCTTAAGATTTTACGTCTGGGTAAGAAATCGTGCAATACTAGCGTGCTGTCTTCTCATGTCGGATGCCAACGGGCACATTGTGTCGCTGCGTCAGCGGATTAAGTAATAAATTGAGACTTTTAACAGACTAATATAAAAACGTGGGGCGTATAATATGCGTAATAAATAACATTGTGTTAAGCTTGTGTCCTTATTATTTTCTAGTTTTTTGTACAGCGGTTTTTTTTCTAGTTTTTTTTTTTAATAAAACCGTTTAACTTAAAAGTTTTTTTACCTATTTTTTTTTCCGAATACATTCAATGTACAGACTTTCTTTCCTTTACGATTTTATTATATGTATAGATAGTTTTTTAGTTCTATTTTTTTTAGGAAGTCGGTTTTACGTTTTTAATCTTCCACTTTAAGACACATTGGTACCAATTTCAGCCCCTGTACCGGCGTTACAAAGTCGCTGATATGAGATTGAGAAATTGTCTATCACAACCTTGCCTACTAATACTACAAAAGAATATATTACATGGCAGTTAAAATGTATAAATGTTCCAAAGGAAATAAACGAAATCACTGAACTCAAACAATTTAAAGATGCTCTATTTAAATAGTTATTTATTAGAAAAATGCTTGTATAACGTGAACGAATTTGTGCAAATTTTCAAATAGGTTATAGTGATTGAGTATTGTTTTTTTATGGATAAATTGTAAAAAATAATCTTTATTACCAGTCTTGCATGGCTCTATACTAGGAGTGTTTCATGTGAAGGCTGTATTATACGCCCATTCAGGCATTTTGCATGTTCGGAAAAACCTTAATCGAAGACACTTAAAAAAACTGCAAAAAAACAATAAATATTTTTTTATTTGATTTAGATTTTGCCGGCCGACATGGTATTCGCCGCCCCCGTAAATATCCGAATGCCCGTGGGCGCCGTCTGACTACACCTCTGCGTTTAGTCTGGTGCGCGCCATATGTCATGCTTCATATTAAAAATCAGAAAGCGTTCGGTAATGCACTCGGTCCTGGCCATTCGTTAAAATCTGCGAGTATTTGTGTGTCGCGCGCGGTCGCGGCCGGAGCGGAAAACCTCAAATGCAACAAATCGAGGGCTTACTTCAAGAATGCATTAAGTCAGAAAAAGTAGTTTTGAGATAATCAAGATTTAAAGTTTACAAAAAATTTATAAAAAATTCTACTTATATTTACAATATCAGTATTATGTACCGGGATTTATTATCTTTCGAGGTTAAAAATGTTATTAATGAAAAAAATATATGTTCACACAATAGCACTTTTTATTAAAAAGTGTAGGAGAAGGTACTGACTTAGTGTATTTTGTTTAACGGTTAATTTTGCAGTAAAATAAAAATACTGCGTTAAGTCTTATAGTAATTTAATGAAAAAGACAGTTGTGGTTGGTGCTTTGGTTTGGGGTTGGCTCTAGGCCTGCAAACTAGTCCCGCTTGGTTGAGGACCTTCGTGCAAAACCCTGCGATCTCCAGCTACCCCAGCCAGCCTATGTCATGGAAGAAAGGCTTTCATGGAAGAAAGCCACAAGTCGATTGGGGCGTTTGCAGACCTCTGCAACGGAAGATGGAGAACGGAGTATGTCCCTTCGTTGGTTGTCAAGCACACTGCACTCCAACAAAACATGCTCGGTCATTTTATTCGTCGCCAAACATTCCCTGCACAGTGGGCTATTCGTAATAACCACGGTGTGTAGATATTTATTTAGTGAGCAGTGGCCTCTCATAAGATCAACGGGTATTCTCAGCTTAGCCCGGGCCAGATTGATAAGCTTCAGAGCCAGCCTTCGGTCTGGTTTAGGAAGAGCAGCTCTCGACTGTCTGCACTCTGAGAGGCCCTTCCATCTGTCCCTGTGTTTCCGTGATGTCGACGCGTGCAACCAAGTCCAAGTTCAACCAAGTTTTCTGTATGCTTGCTGACGACATTATCACGGGTTCCGCTCCTATGGGTATAGTTCTAGAGCCTCTTCGTTGTAGTGCAGTGTACATGACATACGCCCATCTCAGTCCCAGCGGTTGCCGCTTGTAGCACCCCGATTACTTCCATTTGGAAAACTGTTGAGTGTGCACCAAGTCGTACTGTACTGATCTATTAATGTTCAGCTCACATGAGAAAATGCCCGCACCGGTCCAGCTGCTTGTCCTTGACCCGTCTGTGAAGATTCTTAGTTCCGTCTCACTAGATGGGCCTGGGGTTGGTCATTAATAAGGGTAGTTCGCTGCACACCGTGTGCAGGACACTTGTGTGCTTTACCGGTTCGTCCCCTTTTCATAATCATAGTGCCTTGAGTCTGAATGCGGACACTGCTGCCTCCTGTTTGACACATAGGTCCAGCGTTGACAGACAGAGTATGGCTTCAATGGTGGTCGTGGGTGTACCGCATACAATCCGTAATATCCTTGGAGGTAATATCTATGCAGGCGAACCTCTAAAGCTTCTCTAATTGCATCGTTGATTAAAAAGACAGTTTTACGGGATTATAATTTTTCAGTGAATTAAAATGGCGGCTGCTACTAAACTAGTTGTGTTGATCTTCACCTATCTATTACGATTACCAGAGAGAAAACGCTTCATCTTGCTAAAAAAAAAAATCTTTTTTAACTAGATAACCTCAAATTACAACAGCTCACTAACAAATTCACTCAGCGAATGCTTGAGGTGCCATCCACGGTTCAGTATTGCAAGCACACAATTCTAATTTATGTCGACTTAATGCATCGGCCAGTGTAGTTGTTAACAACCACCACTTCAAGTAATATCGCCAAGAATACATTAAGTCCGACTTAGTGCTTTTCGCACTAAGTTTTTGACGACGTTTCTAAAAATGGCGTCTTCGTAAATTCACTAAGTGACATAATGTCTTTTTGAAAATGATTTCATTAAGTCTGAGTAAGCAAAAACCGCAACATGAAATGCATTAAGTCACTTAATGCTTTCTTGTAGAATAGTATTCTACCACGAATTATCGAAGTTGTATTTGTGAAATAACACTAAGTAGACTTAATGCATTTCAGAAGAATTACATTTTGCGATTAACCTAAAAACATTTACAGTAAGGCACTAAATTGTACTTAGTGTATTTACGTTGACTATAATTTCAACAATAATCAGAACTTAGTGCCATTCTATTCGAATCATGTCATTTAGTGCTTTTTGCTTGTACAAAGTAGTTATATTATGACTTAATGCTATATCTATCTTTGGATCTCGTCAGTGTACGACTTAGTGTGTTTTTGAAGAATGTAGCGCAAGAAATAATGAACAAAACTGTATAATTAAGTCAAAATCGATTTTTTTTGACATAGTGCATTCTTGAAGTAAGCCCTCGAAATATAGAATCATATCATTTAAGATTTAGAATATTTTGCGTTTACGGTCGTAACCCTCGCTTCGTGGAGCAGTGAAGCCAAAAGTTTTTGCTGGTAGACGCAACTGGTGTGTCGCAATCAAGGGCCCACTTTATTCAAAGGTTAAGACTTGCCTTCCAGCGGGGTAATACCGCAAGTGTTCGAGGAACTTTCCACAACACTCCTTTCGATCTGTTATTTCCATGTTTGGAAGGTATGCTTTAGTTATTTAGTTGTATGTATTGCTTTTTTACATTATAAAATAAATCGCCAACATTCCATGATTTATCCAAACTAAATACATATTTAACATGAAAAACATTCAACTTAATATTTTGTTTTTGCCGAAACCATCGGTAAATTGCGTGCGTAACGCGTAACGTGCGTGCCAAGGTTTTCTTCGTACGCCGCATAAGCTTGGAAATTCAAAGAGGGAACGCTATAAGCGTCCTCGAGACCATGGCTGCGTCGACTGAACTGGAACTTTTAGGTTTAATTATCTTATTTTGTTTTTAATTTTTATTACCTAATGACTAGGTAATAAAATAAATTGTTTATAAAAAAAATACAATGTAACTAATTATTATTATAATTAAATATTGTCACAGGGGAGAGCCCTCGTCTGGGACGCTACTTGCGTCGACACATTAGCGTCTTCGCATGTGTTGTCAACGTCAAGAAAGGCAGGATCCGCTGCTGAGTCGGCTGCGCGCTTGAAACATTCTAAATACAAAAACATTGTAAATCAAAATTATGAGTTTGTAGCAGTGGCTGTGGAAACCCTTGGTCTCCGGTGCGAAGAGGCGAAGGGGTTTCTCAAAGAAATAGGGCGCCGTCTCGCGGGGACTTCGGAGGATAGCCGTGCTGGATCCTTCCTGATGCAGCGCATCAGCATGGCTGTACAGAAGGGCATATGCCGCGAGCGTTATGGGCACATTCCCGTCATCGGGCCATTTATTAGATGAAAGTTTTATGGGGAATGCGTGATTTTTAGGTTTTTAATATGTTAATTATTTTAAGATATTATGTTATGTTAAGTATGGATGGATGAATAAATATCTACAATTTTATTATTACAATATTTTAATATTATATTGAAAAACATTCATATTTTTGAATAATGTTAAAAATTCTCCGAAATCATGTGTGTTGGTCTACAATCGGCAGCAGGTAAACTCCGACAGATTCTCTTGACATGTTTATATGTTCCTACCGATCTTTCGGATGAGATAAATATGTTAATGGAAAACTGGTCTTCATAGTCGTTTGCAATCGTCATACTTATTTTCATTGAAGCCACGATTGAAGCTTAATTTTGTTATGTCAAAAAAACTCGTATAGTGAAACTTTGTCCAAACATATACGTTCTTTTATTGCGTGAGAAACGCAGACAGTGTTTTACGTAGAAATTCGTGGGTTACCAGAATAAAGTAGGACATTTAAGAGGATACAGTAAATTCACAAATTTGCAGCCGCAAATTTTGTGGAATTTTATTTTAACAAGATTTTATTTACTGTCCAAGCAAAATATTTTTTTTAAGTGAAAACTTCTTTAGCGGCGCTTGGCACGTTTTTAGGTGGGTAAAAATGTTAAACTCGCATCAGATCTCGAAAAGCAAGAGATTTATTTTTATTATTTAAAATGTAACCTTAAGTCATTGCATTAAGGGTTAAGTTACGAGTGGCTCGGGATCAATTCTGTTCGTCTCTCAGTGACAGTAAAGCCGAAAGCGAATCAAGGGAATCCGATATTCGTTTGGTCGTTTATGTGATTTCGTGGCTCAATGGTAAGAGTGTAGGATTTGTACTTTTTGACCATGTGTTCCAATCCCTCAAAAATTTTTTTTGTTTTTTTTTTCTTTTGTTTTCTTTTTTAAGCAATGTTACGGTGTTTAAATTTTTTTAGGGTGTTTAGTTTTTTTTATAACCACCTAAGAATTATTTTCGGAAATACAATAACTTTTCACTTCTGCCGGCACTCCCGAAGTGCAACTGGGGCTTTTTTAAATTACAACAATACCGTCATGTTAAATAATATAAGGCGTATTTTGGTTGTTTTCCTAAACCAAAATAATGCTTGTGTATAAAAAAGGGAATAAAACATCAACATTAAGTGCCACTTTACGATTTTTTTCGGATACTTACGAAACACCAATTTGAAAAATTAAAACAATTACGTTCAAGATTGAGTACTTTATTTAATGTTATGATGTTTTAGGTAGTGTATTTTTAAATTCTATAATAAAACTGGCCTCCGAAAGTTTGAACAAAATCATCCATATTATGTACAGAATTACACAACGTAGTCGTACCTATATCAACTAATGAGCTAGTTCCCCGTAAGCGAAAGCTCTATTGAATTAAAAACATGAGCTTCATTGGGCCCATATTCAACAGACATATTTTCACCCTGCAGCCAGGATAAACTTTGTTTTGGCAACAAATAAAACACCTTTTAAAATTAAAATATAATATTGAATACTTATTACAAAAGTTTACAATTTAATAATAAACATTTATAATATTTTAAAATCTTGACACATTTTTTACTAAATTAATTATTTACCCCATCCACCATGTCCTCCGTATCCATGGCCGCCATGTCCTCCGTATCCATGGCCGCCATGTACACCGCCGTAACCGCCGCCGTATCCACCGCCGTGTCCACCGTCGTAACCACCGCCGTATTCACCGTCGTAACCGCTGCCGTATCCGCCGCCGTAACCGCCGCCGTATCCACCGCCGTGCCCACCGCCGCCGTACCCACCGCCGCCGTAGCCACTGCCGTGCCCACCGCCGCCGTAGCCACTGCCGTGCCCACCGCCGCCGTAGCCACTGCCGTGCCCACCGCCGCCGTAGCCACTGCCGTGCCCACCGCCGCCGTAGCCACTGCCCTGCCCACCGCCGCCGTAGCCACTGCCGTGCCCATCGCCGCCGTAGCTACTGCCGCCGTGCCCACCACCGCCGTACCCACCGCCATATCCACCGTCGCCGCCGCCGCCACCGTTGCTATGTCCGATACCGCCGCTGAAGCGTCCGCCGTGGACGCCGGCGTACCCGCGCGATTCCGCCATTTCAAATGCTTCCACACCCAGTTCTGCCGTGGCGAAAGCGACGACGCAACCGCATAGAACAGCGAGCAGTACGCACGGCAACTAGAACAAAATATTAGCTTTTTTAATATAAATAATGTATCAAACCTATAAGTAAATTAAGTGGAGCTCAAGTTATGGTTCGGATACTTACTTCCTGGTTCATCTTAGGTATTAGTTCATAAGAGATTGCAGCCTGGAGGCCTAGCTGTGATTTAGAGTACTCAATATAATCTATGACATGCCAGAGTACAGTATCCGGCAGCACATTTCCAAAGTCTAGTATGCGAGTTGCTCTGATTGGACGTTCTCAACTTTGTCGGGAAATATAAATTTCGGAAGTATTTCCGAAAATAAAGTTTTCTTAGGTGGTTATAAAAAAATAACCATAACCTAATTTTAACACCCTAACATTGCTTAAAAAAAAAACAAAACAAATTTTGACAAAAGGGACACGAACCCATGGCCGAGATCAAAATAAAAACCGTACACTCTACCACTGAGCCACCAAAGTACATATGCGACCAAACGAATATCGGATTCAGTAGGTTCGCTGGGCGTGCTGGAGGCGGAGCCAGACTCGTCTCTCCACCAGTCAGAGCAACTCGCATACTAGACTTTGGATATATGCTACCCGGCAGTTAATAATGAACATCGAGCTTTAGAAAGAGACAATACGGTTGTAGAGCGAGTGTCGCACGACACTGGCACGTGTCTGTGCGACAGGGGCGGCACTATGCAACCGGATTGTCTCTCTCTCTAAAGCTCGATGTTCATTATTTACTGTCGGGTACTGTACAAATATTTCCAAAAAGAGTGTTTAGATAAGTTTTTTGGAAATATTTGTATTCTACATACTATAATCAAAAAGTGCGATTTTTTAATATAATTATTTTTTTAATAAATTGATTTGATGTTTTACATAGATTCGCCCGAAGCGGTGAATTTGGCTGTTCTCAACTGCACTATTATTGGGTCCTCGGTAAAGCCACCCATGCTGATTTGCATAAAAAAAACCTAATTTGAAATAAGAAGATAAGAAAGACAAGAAAGTTAAAACTCGGGTCTTTCAAGAGGGGCGTGAATAGGCACCTGTCAGGCCGGCATGGCATTCCCAACCCCCGCTTACGACCGAATGTCCATGAGCGTCGTTAGACACCTTATGGGTAGCTCGGCGCTACACGTCGCGCTTTCAAAATAAATCGTAACTATACATAAATCGGCCAGTTGTTAAAACGCCGCAAGAACTCTGGTAAATTACAGCACAACACAACACCGACCGTTGCGTTTAGCAAAGTATTCGGATAAGATAAGCGCCGCCGCCGCGGCGCCGTGAGCACGAAAACCTACCTCCTGCATGACTCGGTGGAAGGACCTTGCCAAGGTGAAAGGTGACTAACCTGTCTCCCTTAGAACGGCATCGCGTCCTTATCCCTCAGTCGCCCTTTGCGACATGCACGTGGAGAGATGCTGTGGAACTATTCTTCTAAGTACCTACCGGCCCCACACGGTCGTACTTATTACGTATACACAGTCTACACAGTATACACAGTGACTGTGTGTATACACAGTCACTACATAAGTTATTCACTCTAATAAGGAAAACGTAGAACTTGACTTTCGATGGATTCAACGAACCTATTTTGCAATGCGAGGGGAAATTTTCTGTATACTAATGAATATATTATATTGTCTACTCACACTCCTCATTCTGGCAAGTTGTCAACCCAAATGGTTTGTTGTAATATGAGCTGTCCTTTTATATGTACTCGTATTTCTCGCGCTCCAAATAGAAATAGGTGCTCGCCAAGCATAAAGGTCGCGCAGCTTGGTGTCGAGCACTCAGGAGTTCCGGCAGGAATGCATGCGAGCGAAATTGTTCAACGAACAGCGTTGGATTAATCATTTCCTAGTTCATATAGTCATCATAACTGAAGTGGTGTACTCTTGTAATTTTGTTTTGCAAATAAAACAAATTTTGCCTGAAGCCATGCGTCATTTATGTTATAATTAACCGACTTCCAAAAAAGGAGGAGGTTCTCAATTCGTCTGTATGTTTTTTTTATTTTTAACCGACTTCCAAAAAAGGAGGAGGTTCTCAATTCGTCTGTATGTTTTTTTTTTAATTTTTTTTTTTTAATTTTTTTTTTTTTTGTATGTTTGTTATGCGATTTCTCCGTCAATTGAGGGCCGATTTAGAAAATTCTTTTTTTGTTAGTTAGGTCATACTTCCGAGGTGGTCCCATTTCAATTTTATCGAAATTGGTTGAGTGGTTTTCGAAAAATCAGCATAATACTATGGTGTGTGGTTACCTTCAGCAAAACTTGTGATGTGGTCGTATTCGGCAATTTTCAGTTTGATAAATTAGTATGGTGTGTGGTTACCTTCAGCAAAACTTTTGTGATGTGGACTTATTCAGCAATTTGCAGTCTGACACATATGGCGAATAATTCTGTACCACTTCAATCGATTTCGATTATTCGATTTCGATTATTCTTTTTTATGTAATATTACTAAAAAGAATGAAATAAAAACTGTTTTAAAAAATTTTAAACCGATTTCAAAAAAACAAAAAAAAAGAACTAAAAAGTATTAAATACCTAATATTTTGAAATTTTCTATGTCCTGTTGAAATACATGAATCGATATTTACTAGTGATACATATTCGGACCCTTGTTTCATGAATATTCTAAATTTGAAATTTTTTATCTTTTCCGACCGGCCAGGTGCGCTTAATTTATTATGGTACCTGACCGGTACCTACTGTACCGAGTACCATCGAGCTGGTCTGATGATGGAGACAGAAGGTGGCCATAGGAACTCCTAAACTACACATGATAAACCCATCGTGTTTGGGCTCGTTGCATTTGTCTTCACGAGAAATTTACTTTAGACCTAAGAGATTCTCAATTCGACGGTATGTTTTCTTTTTTTGGATGTTTGTTACGCGATTACTCCGTCAATTGTGGGCCGATTTTGAAAATTCTTTTTTTTTTTTATTTGAAAGGGGATAACCCTGAGGTTTTTGAAGTGAAAACTTCTTTAGCGGCGCTTGGCACTTTTTTAGGTGGGTAAAAAATGTATAACTCGCGACATCGCGTCAGCGTCATTTTTAAAATGAAACCTTTAGTCATTGCATTAAGGGTTAAGTTAGAGTGGCACGGGATCTGCCGGCACTCCCGGAGTGCAACTGTTAAGTAGGGTTCGGTAACACGTTTATGTCTGTCCATTCTACTAAGTTCTGCAAAATGAATGTAGGGTTCCGTAACAAATGAATGTCTGTCTGTTCTACTAAATTTAACATTTATTTCAAAATGAATGTAGGGTTCCGTAACAAATGCATGTCTATCCGTTCTACTAAATTTTACAATTTTCAACCAAGGTCCTACGACGGTTATTTTATAATAAAAGTAGGGTTCCGTAACACGTTTATGTCTGTCCATTCCACTAAGTTCTGCAAGATGAATTTAGGGTTCCGTAACAAATGCATGTCTGTCCGTTCTACAAAATTTAACATTTATTTCAAAATGAATGTAGGGTTCCGTAACAAATGTATGTCTGTCCGTTCTACTAAATTTTACAATTTTCAACCAAGGCCCTTCGACGGTTATTTTATAATAAAAGTAGGGTTCCGTAACAAATGTATGTCTGTCCGTTCTACTAAATTTCACAATTTTTTAACCAAGGTCCTCCGACGGTTATTTTATAATAAAAGTAGGGTTCCGTAACACGTTTATGTCTGTCCATTCTACTAAGTTCTGCAACATCACCTACAACGTCCGTGATGTCAGCCCATAACACCGGGTAAACTAAGTGCCATGTCAGTACTTCCCCCTTTGATCGTGCTGACTACACTGAACTGGTCGGAAAACACAAACTATTTACATAGCCGTTTCGACCGACGTTTAATTCAGTGCGGTGGTACCAACCCGGTCTGGTTAAACCCTACCACCAAGTAAGATTAGGAGGGAAGGGACCTACAGTTTTACGAGGAATCCGAACCTCGGTCAGCCTCCAACGGTCAGCGGTCACCCATCCAAGTACTGACCGCACCCAGCGTTGCTTAACATTCAATAGCGACAGTTGACTGTCTGCACCACTGAGCTATCGAAGCTGACGTGGTCCTATTTTATTTGGGTCAAGATCGGATTGTAAAGCGAGGCGGAATCGCGAGGCCGAAGGCCAAGCGATTCCGCCGAGTACATTAATAGCAAAAATTACTAAAAAAAACTGTGAAATAAAAAAAAAGTTTTAAAAAACATAAAACCGACTTCCTAAAAAAAGGAAAACTAAAAAACTATTTAAAATAAAAATAAAAAAACCGCCTTCAAAAATATATGAAATAAAAACCTAAAAAAAAAAAGAACCCTAGAGTTGAAGGCGGTGCTAAAGCAAGCAAAAATGATGCATGAAAGAAAACATGAGTGGATGATAATATCCTTTGTGATTTGTGTAGCCTTTTTAGCACCGCCTTCAACTCTAGGGTTCTTTTTTTTTTTAGGTTTTTATTTCATATATTTTTGAAGGCGGTTTTTTTATTTTTATTTTAAATAGTTTTTTAGTTTTCCTTTTTTTATTTATTATTTTTTTTTTTTGTATGTTTGTTACGCGATTTCTCCGTCAATTGAGGGCCGATTTAGAAAATTCTTTTTTTTTAGTTAGGTCATACTTCCGAGGTGGTCCCATTTCAATTTTATCGAAATTGGTTCAGTGGTTTTCGAAAAATCAGCATAATACTATGGTGTGTGGTTACCTTCAGCAAAACTTGTGATGTGGTCGTTTTCGCCAATTTTCAGTTTGATAAATTAGTATGGTGTGTGGTTACCTTCAGCAAAACTTTTGTGATGTGGACTTATTCAGCAATTTGCAGTCTGACACATATGGCGAATAATTCTGTACCACTTCAATCGATTTCGATTATTCGATTTCGATTATTCTTTTATATGTAATATTACTAATAATATTACTAAAAAGAATGAAATAAAAACTGTTTTAAAAAATATTAAACCGATTTCCAAAAAACAAAAAAACAAAAGAACTAAAAAGTATTAAATACATAATATTTTGAAATTTTCTCTGTCCTGTTGAAATACATGAATCGATATACTAGTGATACATATTCGGACCCTTGTTTCATGAATATTATAAATTTGAAATTTTTTATCTTTTCCGACCGGCCAGGTGCGCTTAATTTATTATGGTACGAGTACCATCGAGCTGGTCTGATGATGGAGACAGAAGGTGGCCATAGGAACTCCTAAACTACACATGATAAACCCATCGTGTTTGGGCTCGTTGCATTTGTCTTCACGAGCAATTTACTTTAGACCTAAGAGATTCTCAATTCGACGGTATGTTTTATTTTTTTGGATGTTTGTTACGCGATTACTCCGTCAATTGTGGGCCGATTTTGAAAATTCTCTTTTTTTTATTTGAAAGGTGATAACCCTGAGGTTTTTGAAGTGAAAACTTCTTTAGGGGCGCTTGGCACTTTTTTAGGTGGGTAAAAAATGTATAACTCGCGACATCGCGTCAGCGTCATTTTTAAAATAAAACTTTAAGTCATTGCATTCAGGGTTAAGTTAGAGTGGCACGGGATCTGCCGGCACTCCCTGAGTGTAACTGTTAAGTAGGGTTCGGTAACACGTTTATGTCTGTCCATTCTACTAAGTTCTGCAAAATGAATGTAGGGTTCCGTAAAAAATGCATGTCTATCCGTTCTACTAAATTTTACAATTTTCAACAAAGGTCCTCCGACGGTTATTTTATAATAAAAGTAGGGTTCCGTAACACGTTTATGTCTGTCCATTCTACTAAGTTCTGCAAGATGAATGTAGGGTTCCGTAACAAATGCATGTCTGTCCGTTCTACAAAATTTAACATTTATTTCAAAATGAATGTAGGGTTCCGTAACAAATGTATGTCTGTCCGTTCTACTAAATTTTACAATTTTCAACCAAGGCCCTCCGACGGTTATTTTATAATAAAATTAGGGTTCCGTAACAAATGTATGTCTGTCCGTTCTACTAAATTTCACAATTTTCAACCAAGGTCCTCCGACGGTTATTTTATAATAAAAGTAGGGTTCCGTAACACGTTTATGTCTGTCCATTCTACTAAGTTCTGCAACATCACCTATAACGTCCGTGATGTCCGCCCATAACACCGGGTGAACTAAGTGCCATGTCAGTGCTTCCCCCTTTGATCGTGCTGACTAGACTGAACTGGTCGGAAAACACAAACTATAGCCGTTTCGATCGACGTTTAATTCAGTGCGGTGGTACCAATCCGGGCGGGTTAAACCCTACCACCAAGTAAGATTAGGAGGGAAGGGACCTACAGTTTTACGAGGAATCCGAACCTCGGTCAGCCTCCAACGGTCAGCGGTCACCCATCCAAGTACTGACCGCACCCAGCGTTGCTTAACATTCAATAGCGACAGTTGACTGTCTGCACCACTGAGCTATCGAGGCTGACGTGTCCTATTTAATTGGGTCAAGATCGGATTGGAAAGCGAGGCGGAATCGCGAGGCCGAAGGCCTCGCGATTCCGCCGAGTACATTAATAGCAAAAAATTACTAAAAAAAACTGTGAAATAAAAAAAAAGTTTAAAAAAACATAAAACCGACTTCCTAAAAAAAGGAAAACTAAAAAACTATTTAAAATAAAAATATAAAAACCGCCTTCAGAAATATATGAAATAAAAACCTAAAAAAAAAACGAACCCTAGAGTTGAAGGCGGTGATAAAGCAAGCAAAAATGATGCATGAAAGAAAACATGAGTGGATGATAGTATCCTTTGTTATTTGTGTAGCCTTTTTAGCACCGCCTTCAACTCTAGGGTTCGTTTTTTTTTAGGTTTTTATTTCATATATTTTTGAAGGCGGTTTTTATATTTTTATTTTAAATAGTTTTTTAGTTTTACTTTTTTTAGGAAGTCGGTTTTATGTTTTTTTAATTTACTGTGCAAATTCCATAAGATGTAATAAAAGTAATAGGAGTGGAAAAGTAAATTTGTAGGTAACAAAATGAAATCAAGAATGAATAATAAGTGCATTAAATTAGGATTAGTCAGTCATATCTAGCCGATCTAGATTTTACTAACATGTTATCTCTTAGTTATACACGGTGTTGCAGTTGCCACCGTAATATTTTTAACTGACATAAGGGGGTTATTCTATATGTGAAACTAAACAAATTCTGTGGCGAAAAAAAAAATTTTTTTCCATACAACAAATACCTATTCTCAAAATGTATGAAGAAAAAAAATTTTTTTTCTTCAAATTAAAAAGTCGTAGAACAAAAGTTATCTATTTCACGTACAGAATCACCCCCTTTCGGGTTTTACGGTTGGGGTTGCAACACCGTGTATAATATACTAAAAAAGGTTTTCACGAAAAAAAAAACATTATCCATTTATTTAGTTCAGAGAACTAGGGCCATATGAAGAAAATAAAATAAAATAACTTATTCTGCACTTCTACGGGTTCCAAAAATACCAAAAATTCTATTTTATATTAGAAACGTTCTCGAAGGATATGTGTGCTGTTTCCTTATGTTTTTCTACAAGAAGTAAACTATTGAATGCAAGTTTCTCAAGCGTGTCAGCGCACAAAAAACATCAATAATAAAAACTATTACAACATATTCGTATGTACGAGTGTCATTAACATGGGAGCAGTTGAGTGAACCCAAACGTTGAGCAAGTAAAATAAGAGAGGCACAAATAATAGGCAAACAATATAATTGAAATAAAAACAAGTATATACTCTTCTAGTGCCATCGATACATTTAGTAAAACTGCAAAATTTGCGTGTCTGCACATTGAAAATATTTGAAAAAAAAATATTGGGGGACGAAGGAGAAGTGATAAATTAAGAAAATTTTTGTAATTGTTGCCTTTTGTCTATTTGCGCACGCATCAAGTAAAACTACTGACCCTATTCCGATGGAGTTTCAGAAAAATGTGGGGCTTTAAATTGGAATAATATATATGTATATATGCCTCGGTTGTGTTCTCCTCTAGTCCAGTATAGCCAGCAATCCAGGGAAGTCTCCGGTATGGCATCTACCTTCTCGGAGGTGATATTGGCTGGTCGGAGCATGCGCTTTGGCCCCTCCGACTCAGCCACCCATACCGGATTACATAAAAAAAATGTAGGCTACTAAAATAGCACTACTCTAAATAGAAATTATAAATACTTGTACAATTTGATTTCATTTTAATAATTCTTTAGATTGAAAAGTCTTTTTTATTTTAACTTTTTTTAGTTGGATAGGGAATTATTCTAAAGTATTATAATTACTAGTAGTATTGTCAAACAAGAAAAGCGAGCGAGCGGAGCCTCCTTTCTCTACTGCTGCTCAACATCAATATAATTTTTTTTTTTTTTATGGAAACTGACACGGTTGGCTACATCACCTACAACATCCGTGATGTCAGCCCATAACACCGGTTGAACTTGGTGCCACGTCAGTACTTCCATTACATTAAAGGAAATATGGCATATTTCCTTTAATTTTCCTGGACTCGCAACCTTGAAATTCTAAACTTTGACATACTTTTGTCATGCTGGGCACAGTACATTGATTAATAAACTAAATTCTAGACCACGAAGAACATGCATATTTATTGTTTTAATGTTATGAAATGAAATTTTAAACAAAGAATATGTTTAAGGTAAGATTATATTTTTCGAACAATCACTTATTCTAGAAATTTTACAACAGAATTAATTTTCAGTTCAGCCAAAACATCTGCGAATAATATAGTGTGGGTTTAACTAACGAGTGAATGTCTTACCCTCTGCGTATACGTAATTTAGGTTTCGAGCTGGATTATCATGGATTTATCGTCTCCAGCCTCCATCACCATAGCCGCCGTAGTCTCCCCAACCACCGCCGTCGCCCCAGTCTCCCCAACCACCGCCGCCGCCGTTGTCTCCCCAATCACCGCCGCCGCCGTGGTGTCCCCAATGCCCGCCGCCGTGATGGTGGCCGCCGTGGTGGCCGCCGTGGTGGCCCCAATTCGCGGACTCAGCCGGTTCCAGCAACTCCCCCACTACGGCGTCGACGGGCACCGGCGGCGGAGGCGCGGCGCAAGCCACGGCGATGCACATTACAACGGCGATCACGATTAACTGCAAGAGGACATTTTGAATGTATTTTGTATTTTTACTAGATTTTTTTTAACTCTACCTGTTAGTAGGCTGTTAGCACGTGTGGGTAAAATCTTGCAAATACATTACCTGGTCCACCCACACCGATTGAGCTGAAATTTGCACAAACTTTTGGTGCTCGTGACAATACAATCTAGTATAGTCAAAATTTAAAAAAAAGAAAAAAAACTGAAAGCACAAAATAGATTAATAAATAAAAAATGGGTGGCGTCAGGGGACGCCCAATAGAAGTGAAGATTCTACGCATTTTTCGATGAAATAAACTTTCGATGGAAGTCTACCTAACTTATATTATATTTTATATTTAAAGTATTGTGAAGAATGTAAAAAAAAACCCATTAGAAATGGAAATAAAAAAAAAAAACGCTTACAACTCGGGATTCGAACTCTTCCACCAGCGCAACACTTGTTCTATGAAGTCGGGGAAAATGGTTTTGAAGCGAAGCTTCTATATTGCGTCGTTGCGCGCTTGACCTCCACACCGGCGCTGAGGAGTAAAATGAGTTTTATTTATTATTTTGAGATTGAAGTGTATCTGTGTGATGGGTGCGGTGTTTAGTCATACGATTACTTGCACGCATTAACGCAAGCTGGGGGCACAACAGTGCCAAGTTCGAGTGCCGGCAGTACACCTTTTACTTAATTATTCAATATATAGCATTATCAAAGGTGATCAAAATGTTTATTCGCTTAGTACACTTAAGGTGATGTGAGACTGCGTCTGCCTCGAATTTCAAGAAGTGTACCGGCAATATTACTTACCTGACAGATTCAGTTTTAATATATGTAAAACTTGACCTATCAGCGCAGACGACAGCTTTTTGAAAACACGATTTGATTACTTCGCTCGATAGAAAAAAATCATGAACATGCCTCTGAATGTAGTTATAAAAACGTATTTAAGGCAACCTGACCAAATCAAGGCTTTAGAAAAAAAAAAATTTATTTGTTGAATATGTATCTATGTAAATATTTTGAAATAAAAAAATAAAAACGTAATTTTTATTGATTGATTGTGTTGCATCCTAAACCAACCAGCGAAAGCGGCGGCGCCTTGAAAGAGGAGTACGGGTGAATACGGGTCAAAAACAGCTCCAAAAATGTACAGGCGTTTTGTAGGTATACCAAATGGCAATATAAATCAATTTCAAGGACAAACGGTTGATACTTTGTAATAATTTATTTATTTATTATTTTAAATTTTTTTTTTTATTTAGTTACTAATTTTATTCACACATATATTTTGAAATATTATTTCAAATTAAATTTAAATGTTTACTCACAGTCCTCATCCTGGTGAAGTATTAGCGCGAGTATAGCAGAACAACGAGTGTGTCGACCTATTTATACATAAGCCTCAACCAATATATTGTTGACCACACTCAAAACCCGATCCGGAAAATTCTCCGCAGTAGATTGACGGGGGTCGAGGGCTCCGTCGTACAGCGTGCGCGGGGCACCCGCCATGCTTCCGTCGAGTCTCCAAGAATAGTTTTTTACATACTCGTACATTTAGTCAGCGCAACAGTTTTTCGCCAGCGTACGTCAATCACCGTTGGGAGGAATCACTTGAAGGATATGGTGAATCCTTGGCAAATGGCCTCCTTATTGCCAAGGCGTTTGATAGGGTTTGGCACAAGTTTTTTTTTTTGTTTTTTTTTATGTAATCTGGTATGGGTTGCTGAGTCGGAGGGGCCAAAGCGCATGCTCCGACCAGCCAATATCACCTCCGAGAAGGTAGGTGCCATACCGGAGACTTCCCTGGATTGCTGGCTATACTCGACTAGAGGAGAACACAACCGAGGCTGCTGTGCGGCCATCTTACATCCAGTACGGTGGTACCAACACAGTCGGCTACAATTTGAGCCTACCACCTAGTAAGGGGCAAGGGAAGGGACCTACAGTTTTACACCGGTTCCGAACGGTGAAGCAGCAGGTGTAGGTATGCACGTAAATTTTTTCGTCAGAAAAAAACTCATTGGTACACGCCGACCGGATGCGAACCTCGGATCTCTCGCATGAGAAGCCGATGCCCAAACCATTCGGCCACCCGCCGCTAGACTGGCCTGTGCGACTGAACGGCACGAGTGGCTGTGCCCAAAAGTTCAAAAGAAGATTAGACACAGCCAATATCACCAATCCTCGCAAAATCACGCTCAGAGAGGCGCCATGTTAGCTACAAGGCGGAAAAAAAGGTCTCCAGGTTGTGGTGGAAGGGAAGACTCACCGGAAGACCGTTCCGTAATTTCATCGTACGACACAGGAACGATTTCGAAAAGCGATGCGGTCTCAGAAGTTGTGAGTCAACAACATATAGATGTTCCGAGCGATTCCGGAGGGTGCGACAGATACGGGTCGGGGCAGGAGGGATGATGGAAGCCAGTTCATAGGAGCATCGGCAATCGTAGCACCTATAAATCAGGCTAAGGAAACCATTGTTCGCCTGTTTTTCAATTATTCAAGTCTATCCGTGAGTTTGGGATCACCAATTATCGCGGGGATGGCACGGCGCTGGATAGACTTCAAGGAAGCGAACAAGTAAAGGGATGATCCTTCGCAATACTCCATCACCGGGCGAACTTACGCTTTGTATAGAATAAGGAGTTGCGTCGCGCCGCCGGTGAGAAGAATCGCCTGCTGCGGAAGAGGACGTCCGATTACTTGGAGGCAAGGGTAGCTTTGGACTCGATAAAGCTCCTAAATCCTACATCTTTGGTCAATTCGACGCCCAGGAGGTATAATTTGTCATTCTTAGGTATAGCCGTACCATGGAAGGTGGCTTGGTCCCTGTTAGTTAAACCCTGAAACTGGTCGTCCTTGGTAGACAAGGCACAAACTTTTGTTTTTCTGACGTTGAAATCGACAACTCGCGGCCCCAGGAGGCTACCATAACGAGAGCACCGTCAATTGGCGTAGCATGGGCGTAGCATTCAGGTTCTAGTATATATATGTCAGTGAACGCCGTCGTACACAGGGTTCTGTGTTGTCAACCACATTGTTTCTCCAGCTTATCAATGACATGCTGCCACTCGGCAATATCATTGTTATGCGGATGACAGTACGGCACACGAATCCTACACTAGGCACCTTTCGGCCAGATGGAAAGTTGTAGGTGAGGCGAAGAATTTTGTCTGAAATCTAACAAACGCTTCGGTCTATTTCCGAATGGGGCTGTAGTAATTTTGTCGAGTTTAACGCTTCCAAGACACAGGTTTGTGCGTTCAGTGCGAAGAGAGCGGCTGTCACACACAACAGCTCCTTCCTTCCAAGGCACGTCGCTTGAATTAAGCGACCACCTCGGAGTCCTAGGAGTCAAACTGTCGTACGACCTGAACCTCCGGCGCCATAACGAGGGCAAGGCCAAACTGGCTTCTAAATAGCTGGGCATACTAAGCGTGCTTTTGTATAAATCGCAGATTAGGTCCTGCTTGGAATTGTGCTCGCTCTTGTGAGATGACTTCGCTAAATACCAGCTTGCACCTTTGGACACGACCCAGCGTCGAGCCGTGCGAGTAGTGGGCGACCCCGACGTGTCTGCTGATCTTAAACCACTGCAACTTCGTAGGCATCTCGGCGTCCTAAGTGTGTTTGTTCTATCGCTTATTCCATGGGGAGCAAAACTGAAGTTTTGTTGCCGAACTTTTGCCTATTAGAGGTTGTTTGAAAATTCAGAAGAACATTTAAAACATAGCTGTAGAGACACTTATTAGTTGTAGGATTTTTTTTGCTCAAAAGGTCATAAATGTTGAGAAAAAGCTAAATTTCTAAAGGGCCAAAATTTTACATTGATATGAAATGGCAAAATATTAATTAGTTTGGTAGTAGGAAATATGGCAGAAAATATAGGACAGATGTAAGCTGCTAACATACTGATTTAAGAAATCCCGAAAAAGCTGAAAACTATGTCTGAGGGAGACATTTGTGACGATTACATCGATCACGCGGCACGGTGAACAATATTTTATGACGACTCGCGCCGCGCCGTCTTCATAATATATGTTTTATTAAGTAGTGGCATGGGTGGCTGGGCCTAATAGTATGCCGGAAATTGCGTTTCGCCTCGGACTTTTATTGCCACTAACCCGTCGACTGATATCCATTTAGTGTCATTGTAGTAAGAAAAGAAATGAATAGATTCCATCAAAAACTATTATATTCCATGTAGCGCGTATCTACTAGCGGACAGAAGAGTTGTTCTAGTTCGAGACTTCGACAAGATTTTCTGAATTGTTCTCGTGACGCACTGCAAAGGTGTGGGTGGAATGGGCTTTCGGGGAATATCTTTCTCTACTCCTACAATCCACGGATCTTCATATCCCTGGTCTATAGCCTTTCCCCAGCGACTTCAATCCCCCTTCAAACCGGCCTGGCACCTCTTCGGAGGGAATTCGAGCACAGCCACCCAGTTCGTTTGCAATACAAACATTTTTAATAATACTCTCCGTGAGGGTATGTCTAGGTACCTGCAGAAGTGTAGCGTCGACACAGTCATTATGGTAGCATCAAAATTATGCTTTTAACAAAAATATACACCGACATATTACTTACTAGATTTCACTTAGACATTACTTACTGATTCCAATGGATTAAGTATTCAGAAAAATATATGACTTGACTTGTAGTAACTTACTTGCTATATATATATATATGGTGAACTAGGTGCCATGTTAGTGCTTCCCTTTGGTATCATCACTCCTTTATTCATATAATAATAATAATACACACACACGCCGGTGGATATGGAGCTCTCCGAGATGGGGGTGGTGGTGGCCTACGTGTCTAGTACCACCACCTATCGCTCGTAGCTTGCCTCGCGTCGTCTCGGAGAGCTCCGTAGCCACGACCTGCACCCGCCGGCGTGCTTGGTGCTTGTCTCCCGCCGTCGGCGGAACTTTACCGTTTTCTATTTTTTTTTGTCTGTTTGTATTAATTTTGTATGTATTTTTAAAATTGTATAGAATTAATATAAATATGTACACTAGTATAAGAAAACGTGAAAATAAATACATGAAAAAATATAACTTTATTTCAGAATATATTAATTCCATAATGCAGTCAGTCAGTCCGTCAGTAATTATTATCTAATACACAATGAAAATCAACATTATCAAAAATTTCGGTTTTCCCAGTGGTGAGATTGATATGAGCAGAGTAAATGAACGCAGTCTGAGAAATTATATAGTATATATATTATATTTACTAAATTTTACTAGTTATTGATTTAATTTCATTTTATCAACTGTTTAGACTTGAAAAGTTGTTTTTATTTTGATTTCTCTAAGCTCGCATTGTCAAACAAGAAAATAACGCGAGCGGAGCCACAGACTTAGCTACCGAAAAAATAAATAAAATAAAAGGAATCGAATCCTACTTCATCATTCTCTACTACTGTTCGACATCAATATGACATATTTCCTTCAATTTTTCCTCGAACTTCTTAACTGCGTCAAACTCCTGGGCATAATACATAGATTTATAGACTAAATTTTAGACCACGAAGAATACAATTATTTATTCTTTAAATATTATGAAATGAAATTAAAAACAGAAATTATTTTTTAAGGTAAGCTTATATTTTTTCAACAATCAATTATTTTAGAAATTTTACAACATAATTTACAGTTCAGCCACAACATCTGCGAGCATTATAGCGTAGAACGAGTGAATCTATCTCAATCTCAATCTCACACTCTGCGTATACGTAATTTAGGTTTCAAGCTGGATTATCATCAATTTATCTTCGCCAATGCCCTCCGCCGCCGTGGTGATGTCCCCCATGCCCGCCGCCGTGGTGGTGGCCGCCGCCGTGGTGGTGGCCGCCGCCGCCGTGGTGGTGGCCGCCGCCGCCGTGGTGGTGGCCGCCGCGCCACTGCGCGGACTCAGCCGGTTCCAGCAACTCCCCTGCTACAGCGTCGACGGGTACCGGCGGCGGAGGCGCGCCGTAAGCCACGGCGATGCACAACAAAACGGCGATCACGAATAACTGCAATTAATTTTTTAAAATGTATTTTTGAAATTGATCTGTATCGGTGTGTCGTGAGCGGTTTATAGCCCTGTGTTTACTTAGTGTCTTTACAGGTTTTGTAATGCATTTAAATGTAAGCTGAGGGCAGGTCAGTGCCAAGTTCGAGCGCCGGCAGTACACCTTTCACTGAACTTATTATAAAAATATTGATTTTTCACTTCAGCATTACATTACAAAACACACATTTATATAAATACTAGCTGTGCTCGCGACTTCGTCCGCGTGGACTTATCACGACGCAATCTACCGGGTTCAATTGTATTTTCAAACCGTCTATGGACCCACTCAAATATACACACAAAATTTCATCCAAATCGGTCCAGCCGTTTAGGCGGAGTTAGGTGATAAACACACGTACAGAAGAATTATATATATAAGGAGGATAGGAGAAGAGGAAAAAGGGACTGGACACAGCCTATGCTGAATCTATTAACAAAATAATTCAGTGAAATGAATTATCAGTGGAATATTTAAAAAGATAGGAACATTTAAACATATATTATTTATGTAGTTAATTTATAGCGAAAGCTGATCAAAGAGTTTATTCGTACAGTACACTTCAACAGTCAGAACTCCAAAAATATACAGGCGTTCTGTAGCTATACGACAAGGGAGCATTACCTATGTATGTATTTAAATATGTTAACCGGACTGGCGATTATGTTCAAAATTTGGACTTTCCAGTACTAAGACAACAATTTGTTTGTCAGCCTCAGTAAGTAGCTCAATGGTGGTGTGTGTCAATGCACCGGTGAAAAATCCTCGAATGTCAAATCAACCGACCGCCCGACCATTGAGGTTGGACGTAGTTCCGATTCCACGACTGTGTGGGTATCTTTTCTTACCATAATAGGTGATATGTTGTTGGGTGTAGTCGTCCGGATTGGTACGCCCGCCGCGCCGGTCGCTACTGAATTCGTGTTTTCGTTCAGTTCAGTACAGCTGGCCCAATCCCAGGGAAGCACTAACACGCCACCTCGTCCAACAAGGTATGATAGCCTCACACCACGGGTGACATGTTATAGCTTTCATAAAACATATTAATAATCTCAAATACATACATACTTACATATCACACACGCTGAATCCCGACAATCGGGGTAAGCAGAGTAATTGGTGTTGTGCTGCAAGAACTCTTGTAAATTACAGCACAACACCGACCACCACGGTTCGCAAAGTATTCGAACAAGATTAAATGGATCAAGCAGCAAGTAGGGCACGAAGATCCACCTGCTGCATGACTCGGTGGAAGTACCGTGCCAAGGTGAGAGGTGGCGAGCCTGTCGCCTTTTAGCACGGCATCTTGTCTTTATCCCTTAGTCGCCTTTTACGACATGCACGGGGAGAGGTGCAGTGGGGCTATTCTTTTTAAGTACCGAACCCACACGGTACTTACATTAAAATCAATTTCAAGGACTAAAATGCGTTAAAAATATTTTTGTTTTGCTCAATTTTTTTAATTATTTATTTAGTTATTAATTTTATTAAGTTTCATTATAATATGTTATTTCAAATTAAATTTAATGTTTTGCCCGAAACATAAATGTAATAACAAATGTTTACTTACAGTCCTCATCCTGGTGAAGTATTAGCGCGAGTGTAGCAGGACGGGGAGTGTGTCGACCTATTTATACGTAAGCCACAACAATATATTGTTGACCGCACTCAAAACATGATCCGAAAAATTGTGCGTAGCAGATTGACGAGGGTCGAGGGCTCCGTCGTACTTCGTGCGCCGGGCACTCGCCATGCTCCCGCATTTTCCGCACAAAAACTACTTATGCATTAGTATTAACTTACTAACTCGTTAAACTGTAGGTCCCTTCCCTTCTTACCTTACTAGGTGGTAGGGTTTATCCCGTCCGGGTTGGTACCACCGCACTGAACGAAACGTCGGTCGAAACGGCTATGTAAATAGTTCGTGTTTTCCGTCCAGTTTAGTGTAGCCGACATGAAATGAAGGGAAGCACTGACATGGCACCTAGTTCACCCTGTGTTATGGGCTGACATCACGGATGTTGTAGGTGATGTAGCCAACCGTGTCAGGTTCCATAAAAAAAAAAAGTTCACAGTTTTTTTTTTGTAATTTTTTGCTATTAATGTACTCGGCGGACTCACAATTGACGGAGTAATCGCATAACAAACATAAAAAAAAAAACATACAGTCGAATTGAGAACCTCCTCCTTTTGGGAAGTCGGTTAATAATAGCGAAAACGCTCACACTCGGCACTGCCTTACTATTAGTGGGCTTTAACCGATCACCCCCCTTGCCCTTCTCACACCTTTCCGAGCGGTATGATTAATTCCGCTAAGAAGGCTCAATAAATGCCCGGTTAGGTATGCAACTCTCTACTATCTATGGATAAAAAAAAGAAAATTTCCGATAGTTCCCTGAAACACAGCTTAAACGAGTAAACGATTTTATCACTGTAAAGGTTCGCAAGACGCCATATCACATTCTCTCCCCAATATTGGAACTAATTTTTTCATTAATATTCCGTAGAATATGGGTAAAATCTTTTTGATAAATATCACATTCTCTCCCCAATATCGGAACAAATTTTTTCATTAATATTCCGTAGAATATGGGTAAAATCTTTTTGATAAAAAAATATGATAAAGATTATATATATTTTTTATTTGAAGAAATAAAGTTGTTCAGTAACCGTAAAGTTGTTCATATAACTATTCACTAAATATTGATAAAGAAAACAGTTTTAAAGCCCAGCCATCGTGACTTCAGAGATCACGAATGTATCCTATTTCGACATTGGCCGTAACACGAGACAAAAGGACGAACATACAAGTCACAGTTTTGATTTCACAGCGCGCGGAACCCTGAAATTAATTTATACATACCGGTAATAAGTAAACCGCCTCCGATTCCCCTTACTATGTTAACGACATGCATAATGTGTTTTATCGATCTGCTCGCTCATATTTTTAGGGTTCCGTATTCATACCGAAGCGTGTTACTAAGCCTACGCCGTCTGTCTGTCTGTCTGTCTATCCGTCCGTGGCTGTATCTTTTGAACCGTAATAGGTAGCCGGTTGAAATTTTCACAGAATATGCGTTATTATGGCGGATATGCAAACAAATAACTAAAAAAAATAAATTTAAATGAATAAATTATATTATCGTAATATGTGGTAGAGCATCATAACATAACTAACATTTAAACTACAAATGTATGAACCGAACGGTATGGAAATGCTGACCGATGATGGCGTGAGGGATACGAAGGACTCAATAAAAACGGTAATATGTAAATACAAATTTGGAGTTAAAATGTTAGTTTGATTAAATGATCATTCTGCGACGAACTAGTCTCCCACCAAAGTATATTTTGTATTTATACTTCACCCGATAGGTGTTGTCGAATAATTATTCCGAAATTCCACGCTTCCGCGAGTAACCTCTAAAATAAAACATGGCCTGCGTTTGGCATTCAAGTGATCTCTAGGTAAACTCAAGCAATGTATACATACGTATACACTGAATTAAGTGTAGATGGACCCCGTATCTTCCTCTCTTCGAGGAAGCGTTGTGTAACCGTATAACCCAGAGTACTAACTCAATCCCTAGCTTTCTATCCTAACCTTTGTTCTTCGAATAATATTCTAACTACATATGTAATTTCCTGTCTAAGTCCGCCTCTCCTACATCACTGTGTCTCCCCCATCACATTGTAATTGTCTGTGTTCTCTCCTCCCAGAAATTGTGTTAACCAGTAATTTTCATATTATTCAAACAATTTCCCCCGGAGGGGAAGTAAGAAGCTCCACGAGTCCGGGGTCCCCTCACCCCTGGCCTCTCCACGCTCCTTACAGTGGCCACCAACCAGATAGGGCTGCTGTACTCCCAGCAGCTCTATTTCTGTATACCTAAGGGCCCCCTTTGTTTCCTATCCTGTGAAAAAACTGTTTCTCTTAGGAAGAGATTTAAAATGAAATTCGTGGTGTAATGTGGATGATTTAGGGCCCCTACGGACCTCAAATCCTAAAGGCGTGCGTGTGTGTGAAGTGTGTGTGTGGTCCCTATCCTAACCTCAAAGTACTTCGTCCGACGGACTCCGCCTATCGAAAGAAGGCTACCACAGGTTTCCTCCTCAGACGGTCAGCTCAGCTTGCACCGGTCCTTAGAGTACAGCCACCCACTTCGCCCAGATAGAATAGCTATCGCACTAACAGGTCATACTAACTGGGACCTCACAGTCTAGCAGGACTAAGGAGGACCACTGAGGGGTATTTACCTGGTCTTCCTAGTACCTACCTCACTAAATACTACACACTATGGTACTACTCGTTCTCACGAAGTGAACCCTCTCTCCCTTGCAGGATTAAGGAGAATTAATTCACACAGTTACATGGCTAACCTACCATATGACTTTAGTACTAATCAAATGAAAAAGGGTCCTCACAGCCTAGCAGGATTAAGGAGAATTACTGAGGGGCACTTACCTGGTCTTCCTAGTACCTAACCTCACTAAATACTACACACTATGGTACTACTCGTTCTCACGAAGTGAACCCTCACTCCCTTGCAGGATTAAGGAGAATTAATTCACACAGCTACATGGCTAACCTACCAATATGAATTTAGTGTTTGAAGAACCTAACTACCCACGTTATAATTTGATAATTTAGCCAGAATTCCAGTTGCGCTTCGACCTTATGTTACGTCTTCTTACCACGAGGCCTTGTGTCGTGATATCATTGAGAATGAACTGAATCTTGAGCGAACAAGCGTGTATGCTTATTCAGCATAGCTAGCGTTGCCCACCCAACATCCCATCGAAAGGAATAGAACCTCGCATGAGTGCGCGCGTATGCATATTTCAGCAAAACCCGCAACCCTCATACAACATTCCATGAAAGAACTCTGCGTGAGTGGGCGTGCAGCATATTTCAGCAAAACCCGCTCTCTCACCCAGTGCTCCGAAAGGGAAAAGAGCCCTGTAATAGTATGCGTGTATGCATATTTCAGCATCGCTCGCATTCCACACAGTGCTCCAATGATGGTCCATATAATAATATTTCACATCCCTAATACTAGCAAATAATTTCTGAAAAGCCAGTATTGTTTCCAAAACTAGCCCAGCCACCAAAAGAAGACTCCAATACAATGCAAGTTAATAGAACTGGTCGAATTGCAACTAGAAAACTCCAAAATATAGCGCGGCGTCCGAGACTCACCGAAACGTTTATGCCGAAAAACAATGGCGCTCGATGCGACTTAGCGATGACCGGGGCTCAGGCAAGTTGTTCCTTCGAGGCTCGCAGCTGCAGAAAAAGTGCTCCTCCCGTGTTACACGCCCTTAAATAGCCTCGCTTTCTTACTCCCACCCTTACCCCCACGACCAATCGGAAATCATCCCCAACATCATTTCCGCGTCTCCCATTGGTCGACCAATCACAATGCCTGAAGCAATTTTCCTTAAAAATGCGTTCCATATTTCCCTAAAACCTTCAGTAACTAATCTCTGAAAAATGCTACGAATTCACAAAAGTAGATGTAATACAGTCAATTCGTCCTATATCTTACTGCATGCCGACGTATAATACTTATCTATCATCATCTATCGCTTATACGGTGTTGCTAGCTATTCCTGTTCAAAATGTATGCAAGTTGTATTATCTGCGCCTGACTACATGCCACCCGCTACAATTTATACGCAACGCGGTCTCTTTGCTATACTCACTACCCAGGCGCTAAACTAACTCCTACGCCTTATAACATTTTACCAGCCAGCCTTCATACGTCCTATTGCTAGCTATTTTCATTGAGGTAGGTTGTGATTCGTCACAATTCCGTAGATGGCGCTCTTACAACTTATTGTGATAATTGTATGAGGACCGCCCTGAATTGTTTACTTGCTAGGCGTGACGCTATGTATGTATGATATTTTGTTAGTTTTTTTTTATTTAAACCAAAATGGGCGGCTGTGCCGAGAGACCAATGGTGCATTCGAAAGGGCCAAAAACACCTCTCCTCGCGAAAACACGCTCAGTTAGGTGCTATGCCAGCAGATATGATAGCTTCACGCCTGTTTCCCAGTGGAGTAGGCAGAGACAACGGATCTCCACGTGCCACGATCGTGACACCTCTGCCGCCTCTTACACTCTCATAATGTTATTCATACATGCTCGTCGGTTACGGATAGTACGCAATTGATCCTTTTTGAGCACATGCCCGAACATTTATTTTATTTACTTAAAAATCGTTCATAGGAGTGTTTCATATTTTATAATGCATCAGTATAATAAAATACATATAAAAGTTGATGGGCTCGCAAAAATAGTACGAAAGCGTAATTTTCACCTAATGTTTCTAACCAAAACTCTTACTGTACTCGTGTATTTAATTGTGGTGGACAAGCTTTTTGTCGGTTTATCGTCCCCAATCCCCAACAGTGGTTTCGGCCACCGGACTACCACACCAGTCACGTCCGTGCCAGCGTTGCGCCGACTCAGCCGGCTCGAGCAGCTCCGCTTCGGCAGCGGGTTGCGCTACGCTTTCAGCTGAAGGCGAAGGCGCGGCGTACGCGACCACTACGCACACCACTGCGACCATAACGAATAACTGCAATAGGAATTTTTTTATGAAAATGAAAACGTGACGTGTGTTTGTTATTTTTAGCTTATTATTTTATGCGGACACAGAATCCTGTGCTGTGACAGGTTACAACAAATTTATACATAAACACCTAAATCAAGTTGTAGGTAATTATTACAACCTAATTATGACTTGATTCTTTCGGGAAAACTATTTGTTGCTTCACAAATATTTTACAAGAAAAATAACACAATGTATACGCATAGGTACATGGGTTGCAAAGGCGGACTTATCCCTTGAAGATATTTATTTCAGTAAATCTTTAGGTATCTTTAGATGTGTGTAATATGTAAATGAATAAATGTAGATAATATCTGAGAATTTTAAATTAAATTTAAACATCTTTTTTTATTTTGTAGCCTGAGTAATTACGTTAATGGTTTATTAACGTATTGGTTTTTAGGTCTAAATATGTGCTTTCATACTTGTGAAATTGCATGTTTGAAATAATTAATATACTCGTATATAGTACACTCGATGACTTTTAGATATGTCCTTTAAGTTATATGAAGTATGATGTGAACATATGTAATTATGAAGTATGATGTGAAAGAAATGTGAAATGAACTCGCGCACCGATTCATCCGTATAATCACACAATATATTTGTGTGATACGAGACTGCAATGGTGAAAACAATTATGTCGTAGAAGAGATTTTGTCAACCACACAATCTTAACTATTGGGAAAATACTCGGCAACAGGTAAAATCTAATTCAAATATTAATGACATTGTTATTATCCTCGCATTCTTACATATGCTTCGTTAACCATATATATACATACATTTCACTATCCTTATCCTGGGAATCGGGGTGAGCAGAGTAATCGGCGCTGTGATGCAAGTAATCTGGTATATTATATTACCCCACAACATTTACAACCAAATAATAATATCCTATCCTTCCTATCCTATCCTATCGTATCCTGCTGTACGGCAGCGAAGGGATAGCGCCGCCAGCGCGGCGGTGCAGCACGTCTCGGGCAGTCATCATCATCATCAGCCTGTATCGGTCCACTGTTGGACATAGGCCTCTCCCAAGGCACGCCACCACACGCGGTCTTCCGCTCTTCTCATCCATCCACTCCCGGCTACCTTTTTTAGGTCATCTGTCCACCTAGCCAGGGGTGCCCCGGGTAGTACTTATGATGTAATAAAACCCTTTCAGTTAAGTAAACACAAATACACTCTCACGCGTCCTACCCACGGTTACTGGCGAGGGGGGAGCCAGTGTGGCCAACACCAATTAGCGAATATACCACACTCTCCTCTACATAAAAATAAACAAAGCGACAATTAGCCTCGCCTCTACAAAAAACACAATAAAAGTATACATGTAATATTGAAAAAAAAAAAAATTTGCAATTAAAAAAAAAAATCGCGGAAATTCTCGCCAGGAATCAGGTATTAGTTGACTTCGAACAAATTTTCCCTAAGTTGTCCTGTCCTTTGATGTTGAATTTGTTAAAAAAAAAACAACGACTATTATAAATATATAAAAGAATATTTATTATGAACAATCTTTTAGAAATATTACAACATAATCAATCGTTATAAACCTCCCAAAATTAACAATAGTCAATTATTTAATATTTTACTACATTATAGTATAGAGTTGTTAAGCTGATTTTTTATCTTCTCCACCGTTAGCCGTGGTGCCCGTGGTGATAGTGACCGCCACCGCCGTGATAGCGACCGCCTCCGCCCCCGCCGTGATAGCGACCACCGCCGCCCCCGCCGTGATAGCGACCCCCGCCACCGCCGTGCCAGCCACCGCGTTGCGCCGACTCAGCCGTCTCGAGCAGCTCCGCTTCGGCAGCGGGTTGCGCTTCGCTTTCAGCTGAAGGCGAAGGCGCGGCGTACGCGACCACTACGCACACCACTGCGACCATCACGAATAACTGCAATAGAACATTTGATATTTATAGAAAGAGCGTCATAATAATTATGGCACCTCGGCGGGGCACACGGTACGCATAGATATTTACGAATACGCTTTCTTGACTTCCTTTTAAGTTTGAACTAGAGAGGAAATCACGATTTAGGAAAGTCATTTCCTACATCGTGGAGGAAATACATGAATGGGAAATGCGTCCGAGATATCCCGGTTCTGTGACATGACATAAGTATATGTATACAAATAATAAATACACATTCTCGATAGGTCTATGGTTTATGACTAAAAGATTAGCCTAACATACATAATATTTAAGGTATGATCAAAGCCTTTGGGATGAATTTTCGCTAAATAGTCGAAAGTATTTTCGCATTACTTTCGTAAAGCAATTAGTTGTTTGTTAATTAAAACGTTTATAAAATGTTCCGATACGTACGGATATAAATTTGCACAGCATTGAAGTTTCTTACACTTAAGGGGGGCAGCAATACCCAAAATCTATGATTTTACTCCTACACCACTGAGTTTAGTGTAAGAATATATTATTAACTTTCAACAAGATAAACTCCAATAAAAAACGAAAAAACAAGAATATAATATTTTTTTTTAAGCAATGTTAGGGTGTTTAAATTTTTTTAGGGTGTTTAGTTTTTTTTATAGCCACCTGAAAGCTTTATTTTCGGAAATACAAACGTAACAAAAACGACATGCACCGCCTCAACATTAGGTTAGGGTTAATATATAGAATATATCTTCTATATTTTGTCAGCCTCGATAGCTCAGTGGTGCAGACAGTCAACTGTCGCTATTGAATGTTAAGCAACGCTGGGTGCGGTCAGTACTTGGATGGGTGACCGCTGACCGTTGGAGGCTGACCGAGGTTCGGATTCCTCGTAAAACTGTAGGTCCCTTCCCTCCTAATCTTACTTGGTGGTAGGGTTTAACCCGCCCGGGTTGGTACCACCGCACTGAATGAAACGTCGGTCCAAACGGCTATGTAAATAGTTTGTGTTTTCCGAACAGTTCAGTGTAGCCGGCACGATCAAAGGGGGAAGCACTGACATGGCACCTAGTTCACCCGGTGTTATGGGCTGACATCACGGACGTTGTAGGTGATGGAGCCAACCGTGTCAGTTTCCATAAAAAAAAAATATATATATATATTAACCCTGGTTATTTTTTTTTAACCACCAAAACATCACTTATTTATCACTTGCCGAAGAACCAAACGAAGGATTGCAGGATTAAGGATTCGCGGGATTGACAAAGTCTTTCATGTGGCGGACCGTAGTATTTGCCGCCTCCGTTCGTCTGTTTGTCTGCAGTGTATCCCAAACGGATGGACCGATTTGGATGCAGTTTTTTTAACATTGAAAAGGTTTTTTCGATCGCTTCAGTATAGCCCCTCATTTTCGCTGAGCTGTGAAATCGTCCTGGTGTCGCGAATTTTAGGGCTACGCGAGTAGTTGAGGGCTCAAAAGACGCGTATCGGCTAGGGCTACAAGATTTCGAAAAAGTAAAAAATAATAATTTTTAAATGCAAAAATGTAAAAAAATCCATTTTTTTCGAACTAAATCTCTTATATCTCAAAAACTAAATGTGATATCGAAAAATTAAAAACTCCTGTTTAGATTTGGACTTTGAGCTACATTTAAAAAAAAATTCACAGATTTCGTGCCTTACACGACTATCGAGCACATTGAAAATGAATCTACGGAATTCGAAAAAATATTGTCGCTGAGCGACACGAGAAAGTCGGGATAAGGAAAAGGTTAGTTGGGTTCTGAAGATGGAGCCGGAAGGAAGCCATAGGAACTCCTAAACTACACATGATAAGCCCATCGTGTTTGGGCTCGTTGGATTTGTCTTCGCAAGTACTCTAGTCATATGTTATTTCCAGGGACCCTGGAGCCTGGACATCATATATGAAAAGAGTACTTGCGAAGACAAATCTAACGAGCCCAAACACGATGGGCTTATCATGTGTAGTTTAGGAGTTCCTATGGCTTCCTTCCGGCGCCATCATCAGACCCCAACTAAGCTTTTCCTTATGCCGACTTTCTCGTGTCGCTCAGTGACAATATTTTTTCGAATTCCGTAGATTCATTTGTTTGTAATGTGCTCGATAGTCGTGTGAGGCACGAAATCTGCGAATTTCTTTTTTCAGAAAGGTTGAGCTACAGGGCAAACTCGATCGTCTTTGTTTTAGCTCATCGCTCAAATTGTAGCTGACTAAACTGTCCAGAGGAGTTTTTCTCAAATTTTTGATATCATTCTTCGTTTCCAAAATATCGAACGCCAAAATCAAAAATTCGGAAAAAAAATAATTTTTTTTTCGCTATTTCGGCCATAACCTTTTTCGTTTTTTACTTTCTCGAATAATTATTTTTGCACCTTACAGCTCTCATGAATACGCGTCTTTTGAGCCTTTTTTGAATATCATATCTTTACAACTCTCCGATATATAAGGGGATCGCACTTTTTCGTGAAATCGGGGCCTATACTGAAACGAACCAAAAGACATTTTCAATGTCAAAAATAGCATTCGTCTATCGATGATGGTTCGTGCTGTTGTAGTTGGTCCCTCAATTTTTTCCCTCGACTTTTGGAAGTGCAACAGCGTAGAGAGGGATGAGGAATATCCGAATTTATGAAATAAATTGTGAAAATTCAAATCACGGCTCTGCAGATCCTCGGGTGACTTTGTTAGTTTGTTAGTTTGGTTCTGATGATGGAGCCGGAAGGAAGCTATAGGAACTCCTTTTTTTTATGGAAACTGATACGGTTAGCTACATCACCTACAACATCCGCGATGTCAGCCCATAACACCGAGTGAACTTGGTGCCACGTCAGTACTTCCCTTCGGTCGTGCCGGCTACACTGAACTGGACGGAAAACACTAACTATTTACATAGCCGTTTCGACCGACCTTTCATTCAGTGCGGGGGTACCAACCCGGGCGGGTTAAACCCTACCACCTAGTAATATAAGAAGGGAGTCATATCCCTTAGTCGCCTTTTACGACATACACGGGAAGAGATGCAGTCCTAAACTACACATGATAAATCCACCGTGTTTGTGCTCGTTGGATTTGTTTTCGCAAGTACTCTTGTCATATATGATGTCCAGGGTCCTGATCATAGAACCGGAAGGAAGCCATAGGAACTCCTAAACTACACATGATAAATCCACCATGTTTGGGCTCGTTGGATTTGTCTTCGCAAGTACTCTAGTCATATATGATTTCAAGGGTCCTGATGATAGAGCTGGAAGGAAGCCATAGGAACTCCTAAACTCAACATGATAAGCCCATCGTGTTTGGGCTCGTTGGATTTGTCTTCGCAAGTACTCTGGTCCTATATGATGTCTAGGGTCCAGATGACACATGATAAACCCGTCGTGGTTGGGCTCGTTGGATTTGTCTTCGCAAGTACTCTGGTCCTAGATGAATAGGTTAGGTTATAGTGGGGATGTTAATGCAAAATTTTCATGGGAACCTTGAAAATCTTCAACAAAGGATGCCGCTTGGCACAGGTGTACCTAGGCGTGTTCGGAGCTGATTTAGCCCTGGAGCCACGAGGAGCCTCCGTGCAGGGGGGCAGGGGAGGGGGGTGGGGGGGGGGGGGGGGTAAAAATGCATCCGCCGCCCCTCACTCCGAGCATGATATCTGCATGCATTAAGCAACTTGACCAAGTTTGGTAGCGTTTTCGTATAATTCGAGGACGGGGAATCACTGTGTGGAACAAAATTTGCACTCGTACATATAAAAAATTTTAGTTCTAAGCAAAAATTTAAAAAAATATTTTTAAATTTTTTTTTAATCTTAGCTCACAGCTATACTATAATGTTATGCTTTAGAAAAAAATATTTTTGAATAACCCTGTTATTCTAGAGTATGCAGGTGTAAACTTTATTACTATACTTATCTTATAAATGCGTAGAAAAAAAAATTTCTGTCGCGCGGCGGAGCTGCGCATTAAGAGCGGTACTAGCAGCTGTTAAGCTAGAGTTCGTATTTTGGATATAATTCGATAATTCATTAGTTGTATATGACTTTAAGTACTTGTAGACCTTATATTATATTAATTTTAAAACACAACATGAATCTATTTAGAAAAATTCAATTCTATAAAAATTTAAAGGTAGTGAAATTGATATTTCTGGTTAACATAATTACTTGTACGTTATAAATTAAAGGTAAAATTTATCAGCTTTTATAATAAAATTAATTATACATATAAGGGCACTTTATTAAAAATTGCCGCCGCAGCCACATAGCTCGGTGCACCTCAACTTTAGTTTCGTGCAGTTGCATCGTCCTGCGCATATTTGTTTGCATCTGCTTCTAATTAATTACAGGCAAGCAGCGCCTGCCGCCGGTAGACTGGTCCATACGGGCTCACCTAAGCCATTGTGCTTTGTCCAACCCTAATGCAGGTCTTGGTAGGGTGTTAAAATTTGACCCTACACATATCCTCCCTGATATATTGCCCGAAGAATATGTAGTATTGAAACAACAATTAGAAGATGCGTCGCAAAGCATCTTCTAACCTAACCTATATTATATTTGTATACTTGATAGTTATTAATTTGTTACTTTAGTTAGACATAATGTCAAGCTTAACTCTTTTTCTGTCTAAATTTTAGTTAAAATTTTTTAAGCTGCTTGTGTTTTTGAAAAATAATAAAAAATATATAAATGTATTACTTTTTTTTTATTTTGTTGAGTTCATTTTCAATGTACCTCGAATGTCGTGTAATGCAAGAGATCTGTGAATTTTTTTATATTAGAAAGCTGGCCGGGATGGTTCTTTCTTAGCTATGTTTGAAAAAGATCAGTCAGCCGAATCGAAGATTATCGGCACTTTTCCTAATAGGTGAAGGGTTCCTGCCGTAAAATGGAAATTTGTTACACTTTCACTCGTTGCCTTTAAATAAATACACGGAAATTATTACAAAACGAATTTATGTACTTGTAACCTAACCTAACCAAACAAAACTATTAAGTTCAAATTACGACTCTTAAAAAGCTTGAAATATAAGTTAAATTAGAAATTTTAGAAACCCAACAAACCTTAAAAAGGCAAAAACTATTTCCGCTTAGTTAATTAAAGGCATCGGGGGACCGCTGATAAATGGAATGCACCGCCTTTGCACCTCGTGTAAAATGTTATATTGTGTATATTTCTGTAAAAATGTTCTGGAGCAATAAACTATTTTCTATCTACTTTACAAAATTAAATTAATGGAAAATTTTAAAATTATTATTTAGAAATGGGATATTCAGATTTGTGGGGCCTTTTTTCAGTTGACCGGATGATATCACTCATAGTAATGAAACGATATTTTTCAAATTAATTTTGATAAGGTATTTTTTATAATTATTTTTTAATTCAAAATGTGTACACAAAGCTAATAAATAAATCGCCATAATAAAATGTTCACTTACAGTCTTCATCTTGGAGATGTGTTACACGAATGTTGCAGGACACTTGGCTGCCTATAGGTATTTATACCTTAGTTTGCATCGAATTAATTAACAGTGTCCAGCAGCGGTGATACGGAAAATTGTGCGCAATATGGTTACTTTGCAAGGGTTTCGGTGTCGTCTTCGGAGATGTTTATAACTCATGATTAGTACAATATAATATTTACAAATTGCACGAAGTGCAAAGGCGGACTTAGCCGTTACAGAGGTTTCTTGCAGTTAACCTTTGAATATTTGAGAGTATACTAATATAGTGAAATAATATAGGAAGTAGCAAAATACTTTTGAGTGTGAGAATTGAAAATAAAATAATTAATAATAAGAAAACTTACTTAACTTTTTTTTTATTTGTTTGTATTAATTTTGTGTATTTTTATTACTTTTTATAGTTATAATATATGTAAAATTAATGTAAATGTATTTAAAAATGTGAAATAAAGAAAATAAATAAGAAAACTTACTAATAATACATGAAGAAGAAGAAAAGCTGTCAGACTGACAGGGTGGAAAACATTTCTCTGTAAAAATGAAAATTTTATAAAAACCAGTCGCTGACAGCCTCGGCAGTGGACTACCGGCGACACCGTCTCAGCGCCTCACCACCCAGCTGTGTCAGAGGAGGGACAAGTGATGCAACGCGTCCAAGTCAACAGCGCCTCGCCCGAGGCCTCGCCCTCCTCGCGGTGTGCCGGAGGATCCAGTGACAAGACCTGCCGCTTCTTTCAACACCAGCAGCGCACCCAATACACCACGGTTTGCTACTCCATCGCCCGCATCTGCCGGTGAGGATGGCGAACCAGGGACGCGCCCCGCCACACCAGCTACGACAGGACGAAGTCCGCCGCCACCGGTTAGCTTGAGGCTATCGCGGCCCTGTGTCCCGCTTGCAGCCTCCGCTACCGGTGAGCGCCGTGCGCCACCCACAGCGACGCACGCGAGAGGCCTGACAAGAATAGAAGAGCTGCGTGACGTCGCCCCGCAGTCCGACGGATACGGAGCTCTCCGAGATGGGGGTGGTGGTGGCCTACGTGTCTAGTACCACCACCTATCGCTCGTAGCTTGCCTCGCGTCGTCCCGGAGAGCTCCGTAGCCACGACCTGCACCCGCCGGCGTGCTTGGGGCTTGTCTCCGTCGGCGGAACTTTACCGTTTTAAATTTTTTTTTTGTCTGTTTGTATTAATTTTGTTTGTATTTTTAAAATTGTATAGAATTAATATAAATATGTACACTAGTATAAGAAAACGTGAAAATAAATACATGTAAGTACATGCTAGTTAATAAAAGCTATACTTATATGAATACATATAAATTTAAAAATATTTGAAATATATTACCTAAATAAACATACATACATACTTCCACCCAGGAATGAAAAAAACAAGTTTTTTTTAGGTTTTGACTTCACACCCTGTCGGAGATAATACATTTTAGGTATGTTAAGAGAACGTGGGGACGAACACTTTATTATATGATTTAAGTTTCTGATTATGAAAGGTCAAGTAGTTGAGCCAGGCTATCCAACGCGGGATCGTAGCTGGGGTAGGAACTCTGCACCCTCTCGGAGGACAGAATGGAATATGTAGGTATTTTTTGCGTGAGCTTTTAGGGATTTTATTATTATTATTTTTTTTATGGAACCTGACACGTTTGGTTACATCACCTACAACGTCCGTGATGTCAGCCCATAACACCGGGTGAACTAGGTGCCATGTCAGTGCTTCCCCCTTTGATCGTGCCGGCTACACTGAACTGGTCGGAAAACACAAACTATTTACATAGCATACATTTATTAGTTTATGTATGCTAAGTTTAGAAAGTTTAGTTTAATTAATTATATTCCTGTAATTTTCAGAATTTCAAAGAGTTTCTGATCAAAATTGTAACTTTCTCCAAACGCAAGACAAACTAAAAAAATATTGTAAATTTTTCGTCGACTGCGTAATCATAACTACCCACCTATATTGGGAAAATACTGAGCAACAGGTAATCATTAATCAAAACAACCGGCAAAACGTGTAGGTACACTATTATTATCCTTACGCATTTTTGAACACATTGATTTATAAATACAATAATTTTTTTCCTGTCCATCGTTCTAAGAGTATAATTTGTGCGATCTGATTTTAAATTAATAAAAAAAGTTATATAAAAAAACCTCAGGAGAAAACAAGATTCTATCCAACAAAGAATTATAACGAAACAAAAAAATATTACTTTTACTACAAAATGTAGAAATTACAAATTTAATATAAATAAATACTAAAATGAAAACGAATTATCAAAAATACATTTCACTAAAATAAAACTAAAACTCTACCTATAATAAAAATAAAAATGAAGTGTGCGGTAAACGCATTCAAAATTTGAATTAGTCTTAGAAATCTAAATTTGAATTAGTCATAGAGTGACTGACTGATGCATGAAATTTTGCATAGGAGTTCCTTATATAACGTAGGTGAACACCAAGAAATTTTGAAATGTTTAAAGAAGATTGTTGAAAATGCTCCTAAAATAAAATAAGGGACGAAAGTTCTTATGGGAAGTGCGTTATTTTTATAATTAGCAATATGAAAATTTGGTGTTTACTTAGGTTTCTGTTAATAAATATAAGTCAGTTGCATCAACGTTTTTAGAAATTCAGCCCCTAAAAAGGATTGAGGGAGGGATAGAGAGAGAGAATAATATTGCATTGACTAAAATAAAGCATAACCTATAACACCGCGAACGAAGCCGCGGGCAATAAGCTACCTAGTTAAACATAAACATAGCAGCACTGAAGGAAGGTCTTCGGTCGAAACGGCTGTGGGAATATAGTGTGTAGTGAGTGAGCACGACGAAGCATTGATATGGCGCTAGTATCGACAGGAACAACAACAGCTTATTCCATGGGGAGTGCTCGGAGGAGCTGTTTAACGCGATCCCGCCGTCCCCTTTCCACCTCCAACCACGCGCACCGGGCAGGGTATGCATCCCTACACGCTGGACTAACAGCGGTCACGTACTAACCGGTTCTGCAGATCTTTCCTCTACAGAACCGGTAAACTATGGATCGCTCTCCCTGCCCAAATATTTCCCCCCAAGTACAGTCTCGGGTCCTTCAAGAGGGGCGTGAATAGGCACCTGTCAGGCCGGCATGGCATTCGCAACCCTCGCATACGACCGAATGTCCATGGGCGTCGTTAGACACCTTATGGGTGCCTCGGCGCCACATGTCGCGCTCTCTATAAAAAAAACAACAAGGTGTAATGTGCACATCGGACATCACGGGCAGACGACGTAGGCTACCATGCCTGACGCGACCGCGTAAACTTCACTAGGCTCGACTTTTAATCTGCATACATCATACATAAGGAAAGAATTTACAAAATACCTGTTCGATTTTTAATAGGTAGGTATGTTGTTCACGGCCAAGGTTGTTATGTTAAATTATAATATAACACTAACAGATCGACACCCGTCCGCGTCGGGACTCTATGGGATTATGAACGCCCTATTAAAAATATTATTTAATAATTAATTAGTTTAACCAACTATAAACAAATATACTACTTATATAGATGATGTTTTTAAGAATCGTCTGAAAAATAGCTTTAGCAATGTTTCCCGTATCACTTTCTTATTATTGTAGTCGGTTTCAGTTTCTCTGTTGACCCAATTGGAAATTTGTTATATTAGGACAATTTCAACATGATTTTTAATTCAACACTGCTGTTCAGCGCTAATTGGTAAGTTGTAATTATTATACTAATGTACTCTACATTTTCTCTGATGATGGGTCATGCAAAAACATTACATATTTTAATCTTACAGTAAAACTTTTTTTATATCATTTATTTTGTTTTTTAAATCTTAATCTTACAATCGGCTCTGACCGAGTGCAGTGGTTCAATGCAATCAGCGTAAGTTGTGTATTTTTTTATCTTTTCCAGACCGATTGTATGTGTTTTTATTTGAAATTGTAGGTATCTATTGTATGTGCTTAGAGAAAATAAAAAAAAATTCTTTCTTTCTTTAATTTACCTTTGTTCAAGTAACTTATAAAACCAAACATTAACCTAAATTCAACTGAAAATAGAGAGATCAATAAGCCTCATATACAGGGTGTCACAAAACTCAACGTCAAGCGGGAGCCAGCGAGTAGGCCAGTTTATGTCTAGCCAGGGAAAAATAAGAAAAAAAAATCTGAGTCATTTATTTTTTTAGAAAAATATTTAACTGAATATTTTTTTGGTAAAACTACAGGCATTCTGGTTTTATTTGGAATACTGATCAATAGCAGAGTTATATAGGCTACCAATAAAAACAAAATAACAATTATATTTGCTTTGTAGTCGTAGTACCCAATGACGTATCATCTTTGGTAGTACCTAAAAATGTTGTACGAGAAATTTTCAACGTTTTTAAAAAAATGCTCATATCATAAAAACAAATGACTCCAATTTTTGTTCTTATTTTTCCCTGGATAGTCATAAACTGGCCTACTCCTTGGTTTCCGCTTGACGTTGAGTTTTGAGATACGTTGTATATAAAACATAAAATGAAGATACTGGAGAAAAAATCCATATCATATTGCGAAATATAAAATGAAACCTGTGCCTCGAAGTAGTTAGTAGTACCTACCAACGTATGCCACCAGGTATGTACCAGGAGGCTGAACCGAACCCAATATAATTCAAAATCTATTACGTTTCTTTATTTCAGCTTACTTAGCAAAATTACCAAATTATAATTATGGGATAATCGTATTAATACGTTAAACATTAAGATATTTTAACAGTTAGGTCTTTCTTCTCAAACTAGGATTTTCTATGAGCTGAAAAAATATTTTTAAGTCACATTATAAGCTCAATTAATGAAATTACGGAAGTCAATCCAATCGACGATGAAGACCGAAATATGAACTTGAGAAAATATTTCAAGGAAAAAACCTGTTTGTACTGATGAATTTCTTCGAATTTTCACTGAGAATAGTAATTATGCTTAGCCTCCGGACGTTACTTCAACAAATATGTGTATACGAAGTTCTGAATGTTTGCTTATTTAATATTGAAAGTGTAGGTTACAGCAACATTGTTTTTATTGTTGTTAAAGGAACGGCTCCTCTATCAAACTGTTCACAGCCTTGGGCCTATTTTTATTGCTTCCGAACTGGGTGGTTGTGCCCGAGGCCGAAGCCTCGGGCGCAGCCATAGAGAAATAATTATACGTCTATGGGCGCAGCCAATTTCACCCCCGAGGAGGTTGTTTTTTATTTAATCCGATATGGGTGGCGAAGTCGGAGGGGCCAAAGCGCATGCTCCGACCAGCCAATAATCACCTCCGTGAAGGTAGGTGCCATACCTAGGAGACTTCCCTGGATGCGTGCCAGTCCGGCTTGGATCGTTTTAAATATTGTAACGTATAATGGCGTCTATTGTGTTAATGTTTTGCCATATATTACACTCATTTGATTACTACTTTTACACAAATACATTTTTGGAATTTGGGCACCTTAGTTTTAATTAAATTACAAGTTGTGCATAAATGCACATATAATGTATTTCTGAGCAAATTGGGTCCAAACGAAAGTCAGTGCATCAATAACTCGTTGTCTATCATTGCACATCCTGAGTTGAGTCTAATTTGTCGCCAATTTTTTGTAGGGTATTCGCTGTTTTGTATTTTGCTGTTCGTTGCGGTGACTAAAAAGCGTTCACATAATTTCATTTTAGTTTAATTTTATTTTATATCTGTTGCAACTCATTTAACAGAATTTGCATTATTGAAGTAAAATTATATTGTTATAACAAAATGTTGTGGGAACTCCATAGTAACATTGTTCTAGAATATTTTTTTTTAATCAGACATGAAAAAAAAAATTACTACATCATCATACAGAAGTCAATATTTCCTGATGTTGGAAATTATGAAAATTGCATCGTTAATTAAGGACATTATGAGAGGGGAATAGAGGCGGCAGAGGTGTGTCAGGAGCGTGGCATATGGAGATCCGTTGTCTCTGCCTACCCCAGTGGGAAACAGGCGTGACGCTATGAATGTAGGTATATATCTAATTAAACATTTAATGTTCGTTTGTGTCTAATTTTGAATTTAGTTTAAGTATAATTCAATAATACTGAATTGTATTTTACAATTCCATAAAATAAATATTAAAATATGTCAATGTGTGTTTCTTCGTATCGATGTATTCACGATTGAATGATTTTTTGTATTTTACCGCCAATTTAAAAGAGATAAGGATAAACAAATGGCGTAATTCTAAAATATTGCAAATTTATTTGCAACCTGCTAACTTATTTTATTGCATTTATACTATTTATTTTATTTTAACGCAAACGGAGCCGCGGACATTATCTAGTATGTAAACATGAAGAGGAAACATGAGACATTATTAAGGACAAAAAGTTATAAAGCACCTTATGTTGTTGTGATCAAATATGTAAATGATCGTCAAGACTGATCTGTCACAACTTCGTAACAAACCGGATGATCAGGCTTTAGTCATCTCCCCCCCAATGCCAACACTGACGCCCGCAACAAAAATAAATAACTCAAAAAATGTAAATACAACGATTATAAAATTTAGTTTTCCTTGTGAACAAAATAGGGTTTCTTTGTATTGATGTAACTACACTTGCGTTATTTTATCACACATAAACTCGCCATAAAAAATCTATGTGCTACGAACCTTTGAATTCTCTTTATACATGATGTTATAACATCGTTAAAAAAACGATGCAGATGAAGATTTCTATATATTAACCCTAACCTAATGTTGAGGCGGTGCATGTCGTTTTTGTTACGTTTGTATTTCCGAAAATAAAGCTTTTAGGTGGTTATAAAAAAACTAAACACCCTAAAAAAATTTAAACACCCTAACATTGCTTAAAAAACAAAAAAAAAACAAAAAAAAATTTGTGGGCCTCGAACCCATGGTCAAAAAATACAAACCCTACACGCTTACCACTGAGCTAACAAATTACCTAAACGACCAAACGAATATCGGCTTCTGTTGGTTCGCTCCGGGCGAAGGAGGAGTGAAGGTTTAGAGGGATTAAAAAGTCTTTCAGGTGTCGTATCGGGTCAGGTGCGGATCGGGCCTCACGCATTGAGTGTTCCGTATCAAAGCACTTTATTAATGAACATACTGAAAAAATATTCCTATGTGCCATTTACAAATTAAATGGGCACATGCGTATATCGTTTGGCTATGGGAGCTTGTGACACGAATCTTATGTTGCGAAAGACAGACGGACGGACGGATAGACACCGGAGTGAGGCCATACAGTTTTGGCATGTGGCAGTGGTCAAGATATATACGAGTCTAATTAATACATTAACGAAAATTCAATAAAAGCTAAAAATTTGTAACTTAGATCTTTTTAGACTACGCCTAGATTTAGACGCATCGACCCAGGCTGCCTGTCTAAAATAAATAAACAAACGTATCTCAGCCCCCTTCTTACTTGAAACAATTATAAAACTAATCTTTAATATTATTTATTATCTACATGGTAAATTTGCACATTATCAAAACAAGCCAGTTACGCCGATAGAGTGAAACCACATTTTTATATAAATCACGTCGCAAACTACATTCCAAAACACACGTTTCCCTATATAAGCGTAAAAAAACATATATTTATAGTCGGCCAACTAAAGAGGTCCGCAATTTAAAGCATGAAGTAAAACACATATTTACTCAATGTTTTAAAATTTATCGCCATAGAAAACGTTTTTGTTGGTGCGTTCTACATGAAATGAAATGAAATAAAATGAAATTATGTTTATTTATTTTTCATAAGTAGGTTTACAATATATACAATTTCTTGAACAACTACACAATACAATACAATACAATGATGCTGAGCCGAGAACGACTCAACCCAACATCACTGATTTTTTGCCCAACTTCCAGAATATTCTAATTAACAGCTATAATATAAATTAGACAAAAACTAATAAGAAAAATAAAAACATACTTTGTACTATAATAACAATACGACAATATGAACAAATAAAACGAGAAATTTACAAATAACAAGGGAGACATCAATGATGATTATACTTTATTAAATTTATCGATCGTTCGATTATTTAAATTCTAATACTATATTAAATTTCTTTTTTATTTATTTTCAAATTATTTACAAATGTGAAGGATACACCAAGAGATTTCAGGTACCTATTTCTATTTACTAAGGAAATAAAAAAATATTATTATGGTTTGAAAATTTATTTTAATTAATAAGTACATGAAATCAAATAAACATTGTAAATGTATACGAGAAAAAAGTAATAGCCTTTCTAGAACAGAAAAACTACACTTGATCCAATGCGACCCTCAATTTGATCCCATTTTGACGTGAATTTGATAAACGTCTTTGGGCTCGGGTAAGGCGGTGCGACAAAAAAAATTAAGACTTTTTTGTACTTTGCGACGCTTAGTACTCAGCAACCAGACTACGTACAACAATTATAAATATGTCGGATGAAAGATCCATCTGTCGAATTCAAATACGTAATACATTTTTATTTTGTTATTCCATCTCTTCTGGCCCAAATCAGCCCTTCAAGTTGGCATGTTTTGAAAAATGCGAAAACACGCAAACTTCAAACACCTCTCGTGCTTTAGTCGTTAATGCTGCATAATCGAGACAAACTCTAAAGAACAGACAAAGGTTTTATCTTTATTCCATACTTCAAACAAAACCTTGTATGAAGACTAGGTGGGGCAAATGGGCTACCAAATTTGAATTTTTTAATTACGAAAAAAAATGTTTCAAGAGGCGTGTTAACATTTATTAACCCCCGATGCAAAAAGAGGGGTCTTATAAGTTTAACGTGTATGTGTGTGTGTGTGTGTGTGGTGTATGTGTGTATGGGTCCGTCTGTGGCATCGTAGCTCCCAAACGCATGGCCGATTTGGCCGAAAGGTGGTTCTTAGCTATGTTTGTAATCAAGGAATTAAGTCATCAAAAATGTATTGCAGTTTAAAAAAAAAGCTTGAAATAAAAGTTATACAGGTTGTATCAGGATAGGCTTGAGAAACTTCAGGGTTCGAAAGGGGCCCATATTTGAAGACGAAAAGCTCTGAAACTTTTTCCCAGATTCGATCATTTTACAGTACTTTTTGGTGAAAATCTATTCTTCAAGATTTGGTGGATGGTTAACGTCCGCCTTTATTAAATAAAAAAATAAATTCTAACTATTGAATAAAAATAGGTAGGTAGGTTGGATACATAACTAGACAATTGAACTGCGTCAATTGAATTCCAAACACTGAAAGTTCAATGACCTCAAAAGAAAAAGAGGACTGAATTAGTTCACTGCACTCTCCAGTCTCACTGTCCATCGAATTTTTATTACAATTTCCAACTATTGTATGAAAAAAAACAACGGAATTTCTATTTGAGTGATAAGGATTTTTTTCTTCTAATAATGAGTACTTTCTATTCCTGAAGTTTCTCAAACCTATCCTGATACACCCTGTATAAATTGTTGTTACATATAAATGTAGTTACTAATAAACACTTAAATTCTGTATTGCAGGTTCTACTCCTAACCGCACTGATGATGGCGGCTCTGGCGGCGCGGCGGTGCCACAGTACGGCCACGGCTACGGTGGTGGCCATCATGGCGGCGGTCACGGGTTCGACGGTCACAGGTCGGATGGACACTACGGAGGCGGAGGCGGTGGATACCGCGGCGGTCACCACGGATACTATTGACAAACCACTATGATGCACTGAGTTATGAAAGTGTTCCATATGCGACATATTTTTTTTTGGTCGAAAATGCTTTGAAATGATCAACAAACATATCGGCTATACGTTTACGGTCCTGGACACCGTATATAATAATATAATATGCGTAATAAATAACATGCGCCCCACGTTTTTATATTAGTCTGTTAAAAGTCTCAATTTATTACTTATTCCGCTGACGCAGCGACACAATGTGCCCTTTGGCATCCGACATGAGAAGACAGCACGCTAGTATTGAACGATTTCTTACCCAGACGTAAAATCTTAAGAAGGCCAAGGCTTGTGTCCTTATTATTTTCTAGTTTTTTGTACAGCTGTTTTTTTTAGTTTTTTATTTTTAATAAAACCGTTTAACTTAAAAGTTTTTTTACCAATTTTTTTATTTACTCGTTTTTAGCTTGATTTTTGGCTCGTATCATTCATTACGTAAACTCGTCATCCTTTCCAACACTCTCATTGCATCTTTGTTACTCGGTTTCTTACCTGTCAATTACTCACAATCAAGCTCCTCAATACATAACCCTTCTAAAGACTTTACGCGACTCAATGCAACATACGCTTGACCCTCCTCAAATAGTCTGGAGCCCAAATACACGACAGCACGGTCAACAGTACTGCCCTGCATTTTATGGACAGTGGAGGCCCATGACAAAATTATCGGTAACATCCGTCTCTCAGCTGTTCCATAATTAAACTTTGCTGGAAACTGTATGGCTTTAGGATGGATAAGGTGTCCGCCGTCTCTTTCAAAATCAATTTGAACAGATGGTATGTCTGTTTCATACTTTTGCGTTCGACAAGTATGGGACACTCGTCCAAACAAACCAAATGAGCCCAAACTCGAGGGGGTTACTAGTAACGGTTGAAGAGTTCCACTGTACACCTCCTGACTCCATCATCAGACCCTCGTCACCAAGTGTATTGGTAGAAGTAAGGGACACTCGTCCAAACCAACCATATGAGCCCAAACTCGAGGGGGTTACTAGTAACCGTTGAGTTCCACTGTACACCTCCTGACTCCATCATCAGACCCTCGTCATCAAGTGTATTGGTACAAGTATGGGACACTCGTCCAAACCAACCATATGAGCCCAAACTCGAGGGGGTTAATAGTAACGGTTGAAGAGTTCCACTGTACACCTCCTGCCTCCATCATCAGATCCTCGTCACCAAGTGTATTGGTTAGAAGTATGGGACACTCGTCCAAACCAACCAAATGATCCCAAACTCGAGGGGGTTACTAGTAACGGTTGAAGAGTTCCACTGTACACCTCCTGACTCCATCATCAGACCCTCGTCACCAAGTATATTGGTAGAACTATTGGACACTCGTCCAAACCAATCAAATGAGCCCAAACCCGAGGGGGTTACTAGTAACGGTTGAAGAGTTCCACTGTACACCTCCTGACTCCATCATCAGACCCTCGTCACCAAGTGTATTGGTAGTAGTATGGGACACTCGTCCAAACCAACCATATGAGCCCATACTCGAGGGGGTTACTAGTAACGGTTGAAGAGTTCCCCGTCCACCTCCTGACTCCATCATCAGACTCTCGTCACCAAGTGTATTGGTAGAAGTATGGGACACTCGTCCAAACCAACCATAGGAGCCCAAACTCGAGGGAGTTACTAGTAACGGTTGAAGAGTTCCACTGTCCACCTCCTGACTCCATCATCAGACCCTCGCCAAGTGTATTGGTAGAAGTATGGGACACTCGTCCAAACCAACCAAATGAGCCCAAACTCGAGGGGGTTACTAGTAACGGTTGAAGAGTTCCACTGTACACCTCCTGACTCCATTGTCAGACCCTCGTCACCATGTGTATTGGTAGAAGTATGGAACACTCGTCCAAACTAACCAAATGAGCCCAAACTCGAGGGGGTTACTAGTAACGGTTGAAGAGTTCCACTGTCCACCTCCTGACTCCAACATCAGACCCTCGTCACCAAGTGTATTGGTAGAAGTATGGGACACTCGTCCAAACCAACCAAATGAGCCCAAACTCGAGGGGGTTACTAGTAACGGTTGAAGAGTTCCACTGTACACCTCCTGACTCCATCATCAGACCCTCGCCAAGTGTATTGGTAGAAGTATGGGACACTCGTCCAAACCAACCAAATGAGCCCAAACTCGAGGGGGTTACTAGTAACGGTTGAAGAGTTCCACTGTACACCTCCTGACTCCATTGTCAGACCCTCGTCACCATGTGTATTGGTAGAAGTATGGAACACTCGTCCAAACTATCCAAATGAGCCCAAACTCGAGGGGGTTACTAGTAACGGTTGAAGAGTTCCACTGTCCACCTCCTGACTCCAACATCAGACCCTCGTCACCAAGTGTATTGGTAGAAGTATGGGACACTCGTCCAAACCAACCAAATGAGCCCAAACTCGAGGGGGTTACTAGTAACGGTTGAAGAGTTCCACTGTACACCTCCTGACTCCATCATCAGACTCTCGTCACCAAGTGTATTGGTAGAAGTATGGGACACTCGTCCAAACCAACCAAATTAGCCCAAACTCGAGGGGGTTACTAGTAACGGTTGAAGAGTTCCACTGTACACCTCCTGACTCCATCATCAGACCCTTGTCACCAAGTGTATTGGTATAAGTATGGGACACTCTTCCAAACCAACCATATGAGCCCAAACTCGAGGGGGTTACTAGTAACGGTTGAAGAGTTCCACTGTCCACCTCCTGACTCCTTCATCAGACCCTCGTCACCAAGTGTATTGGTAGAAGTATGGAACACTCGTCCAAACCAACAATATGAGCCCAAACTTGAGGGGGTTACTAGTAACGGTTGAAGAGTTCCACTGTCCTCCTCCTGACTCCATCATCAGACCCTCGTTACCAAGTTGAAATTATCATAATATTGTATTGTCACGAGAACTCAATGTGTGTGCAAAGTTTCATAAAAATCGGTTCAGTAGAAATAGTTGAATAAGTTGTCGCAAGATTTGAAACAAAGATAGTAACAAACAAACAAACAAATATACGGAGTCAAGCTAAATAAAAAAAAAAAAAAAAAAAAAAAAAAAAAAAAAAACCGTTTAATAAAAAAAAAAAAAAAAACCGTTTAATTAATAAAAAAAAAAATACGTTGGCTTGCGCGGCCACTTCGAATTCCTGGCCTTTGCTGTGGAAACACTTGGCGTGTGGTCACCCGACACAAGGACTTTCGGAAACGTCCTAGGAAAGCTCCTTATTGATAAGTCTGGTGACCGACAAGTCTTTCTTCTTTCAGAAAATAGGCCTAGCCATTTAAAGGGGCAACACAGCTAGCGTATTGGGTACTGTGGCGGAGTCAGAGGAGTTGGACGCATTTTTTTACTTACAGTAAGTCTTATGTACATGTTAGTATCTAGTATTTATTTATTTATTAGGTTAATTTTGTTTAATTAGTATTACTAGGTTTTATTGTGTTTTGGAAAATCAATAATTTTCCGTATTTATGTTATAACAAATATTCAATAAAATATTATAGTTAAATTTTTTAGAAATATTACAACATAATCAATCGTTATAAACCTCCCAAAATTAACAATAGTCAATTATTTAATATTTTACTACATTATATTATAGTTGTTAAGCTGATTTTTTGTCTTCTCAACCGTTAGCCTTGGCGCCAGCGACCACCGCCGCCGCCGTGCCAGCGACCTCCGCCGCCGCCCCAGCGACCGCCGCCGCCGCCCCCACCGCCACCACCGCCGTGCCAGCCACCGCGTTGCGCCGACTCAGCCGTCTCGAGCAGCTCCGCTTCGGCAGCGGGTTGCGCTTCGCTTTCAGCTGAAGGCGAAGGCGCGGCGTACGCGACCACTACGCACACCACTGCGACCATCACGAATAACTGCAATAGAACATTTGATACTTATAGAAAGAGCGTCATAATATGGCACCACGGTGGGGCACACGGTACCCACCCATGGATATTTACGAATACCCTTTCTTGACTTCCTTTTAAAGACGCAAGTTGAACTAGAGAGGAAATAGGAAATAATGGAAAATGGGAAATGTGTCCCAGATTTCCCGGTTCTGTGACCTGATATGTATGTATACAAATAATAAATACACATTCTCTTTAGGTCTATGGTTGAGAGAGTCTCCCTAACGAAAAGATTAGCCTAACATACAAAATATTTGGTAATGTTCAAAGCCCTTGGGATTAATTTTCGCTATATGGTCGAAAGTATTTTCGCATTAATTTCGTAAAACAATTAGTTGTTTGTTATTTAAAACGTTTATAAAATGTTCCGATACGTACGGAATTTCAACAGCAACCTTTTGCCGTTGGAGCGGCCGATATCGGTCGCTTTATACATTATACCTTTACGAATGGAGCGGCCGATATCGGCCGCTTTCTTTTTTTTCTTTGTTTTGTTGGGTGGCCCCAACGAAATTATTTTATTCTTTTATCTCACTTAGCCGTGTGTATTTGAAAGTGACGAATTCAAATAGTAGAATAAATTTCCCTTTAGGCGACAACCATTCCCCCATAGAGAAATGTCAGATTTACCGCCCTGTCAGTGTCATCAAGACAGCGGTTATAATAGGAGGGCGTTGTACGTTGCTCTTCTGTTTTCGGGTTTTCTGAGTGTTTTTTTGTGCAGATGAACCCATAAGTGATGTTTTTTCTCTTTTTCATTATATTCCGGATGTATTGAGTGCATTTGTTTGTGCTGAGTTGATCTGAATTTTTCGTAAAAATACTAAGAAAATGCCTCCTTTTCGGTACCAATTTCGGCTGTTTTTAGAGGCTTGTTTCTCGATATAAATCCGTTTTCTGGATAAAGTGAGGCGATAGAAGTGTTATTTAGTTCATGTAGTTGAAATAATATATGCCGTATAGTGTTTGTATACAGTACATTTACGAGAAATAAGCAATTTTTGTGACCTAGTTTTCTCCATACAAACAATACAAACCATACAAATTTCCACATACAAATTTTATTGTGAACGACACGGGGGGCTGCTGATACACAAGAAAGGTATGATTAGGTCCGTTATTTATTAGTGTTTATAATAAAAATACTATATGACCGATTGGCGGTCTAATAAATTTATAAAAAAAAAAAAACCTGACAGAGGTCGCGATTTTCACATAGAACAACTTTACAAAATAATTTTGTCACCTAGAATACGTAATGTAAATAAAAAAATGCCATTTATAGCTAGAATATTTATCTGTAAATACAATCCATATGTTAGTTCATGAAGTTTTATGGAAAAATCTTCCAAAATGATTTTTTTTCGAGAGTAATGCGCCGGCGCCGATCGCGGCGCGCTACCTGGTTTAGCAGAAGGATTGTTTTGGTTAATGCTTCCAGAGCCAAAGGGTAGTTTCTTACACAGGGGCAGCAATACAAAAAATCCGGTTAACCTATGTTTTTACTCCTAAACCACTGTGAGTTTAGTGTAAGATAAATAAAAAGCTAAATAAGTAAAGTAAAAGATAAATAAAAAACAAGAATATATAATTAGATTTAAGGCTCGATAAAAAAAAAGGGAAGTATCTGAAAACTCGATTCTGAAATGTCATTTCGGACCGTTAAAATTACAGTTGTATAATTTCACATAATAGTTATAAATACAGTACTCTTTTTTGGGAAAAAGAGTTTTAGTACTTTCATAAAGAGTTTAATTCAACCTGGGGGCACGGCAGTGCCCCCGCCAAGTCGAGCAAACACAGCCGTACCATCCTTTTCTCGAAGCAACTCAGGGTACTTTTGGCCTCCCTGTATCTTTGTTGTGGATAGAGATAAACACCTGAAGTTAGTTACCAAGAGTACTTACCAAACCTAGCTATACGCCCAAATTATTAAGTTTGTACCTATTATAGTTTGCGAGATATCGCCAGTCAAAGTTCCGGTTTTTAGTGACTCACTCACTCACCGATCATCAAAAATCTAAGGTACTTCCAGCATACCTACAAACTTGAAATTTTGGATTCAGATAATGTTTATCTCACAACGAAAGGAAAAACTGAAACATCCTTAAATTGAGGCCCCCTTTTTTTTGTTGGGTAAACTTAACTTTCCATACAAAATCTATGACAAATAATTTTGTCAGTTGCATAAGTACACAGTGTTGTGCTACAAGTATTCTGGTAAATTACAGCAAAACACCGACCACCACGTTTCTAGCAAAGTGACTTACTGTCTTCGAGAACGTTTATCGAAAATATGTAGCTGATGTGCAAGAACTAATACCAGAAAAGAAAGAAAGGAAGACTACCTACAAAAAGAAATGAGATCCCACCAAAAACGTAAATATAAAAAGATGCCAAGTCACGCACGGAACCTTTCCACCGTAAAAAGTTATAAGATCCCATGCAGAGCCAAGTCTTTTCATATCATTGAAGCCCGAATTCAACAATCTTGCCATAAATTTATATTTTCTACTTAATAATAATAATCAATATTTATTTATAATAATCAATCGGCACGCTGCTAGACCCAGATTCACTTCGCATTGGAATGGCACTCAGGCTTGGGTGCAAAATTTATGAACAACATTCATGCGTGTGTGGAGTTACTGTCGACCCGTTAGGCTACCACGGTCTGAGCTGTGCCAAAAACGCGGGCCGGTACGCTCGACATCACGCTTTAAATGATATCCTCAAAAGAGGTCTGGTGTCAATTGATTTTCCGAGTATTCTAGAACCACCAGGCCTATGCCGTGATGATGGAAAGCGCCCCGACGGCATGACGATTGTCCCATGGAAGAACGGAAGGGCGCTAGTCTGGGACGCAACATGCGTCGATACCATCTGTGCCAGCACCCTATCGGCCATGAAGCCGGGTTCGGCTGCGGAGGCTGCAGCCAAAAGAAAACACAAAAAATATGAAAACATCAGCCTAAATTATTGGTTTGTGGCTTTCGCGGTCGAAACCTTCGGCTCCTGGTCTGAGGAGGCGATAGCTTTTGTCCACGAGATAGGGTCGAGGATGTCTGCTGCCATAGGTCACCCCTCTTGCCTCACCTTCTTTCGCCAAAGAATAAGCCTGGCAATTCAGAGGGGTAACGCGGCTGGCATCCTCGGCACAATCCCGGGGACAAAAGCACTAAATGAAATTTATTTTTTAAGTTAGTTTATTTCCTAAGTTAGTTTATATAATTTTTAGATTAGTTAATTATTTTATAATTATGTTAAACCTTTTTTGTACAAAATATAGTTCTCTATGAGTATATTTAGTTACTCCTCTTATATTTAACATCTTCATTTCTATATAAAAAAATACCTTGACTTGGCAAACGGACAGCTAAAATATTATAACAATTATATGAACGAACCTAATACCAGTTTGTTGTAAACTGAAAAGGAATCTTTACGAAGCGATCTGTTTGTGCTGTCCGATTGCCAAGTCAACGTGTTTTTTTTATATAGAAATGAAGATGTTAAATATAAGAGGAGTAACTAAATATTGATTATTATTAAGTAGAAAATATAAATTTATGGCAAGATTGTTGAATTCGGGCTTCAATGATATGAAAAGACTTGGCTCTGCATGGGATCTTACAACTTTTTACGGTGGAAAGGTTCCGTGCGAGACTTGGCATCTTTTTATATTTATGTTTTTGGTGGGTTAAATATTTGTTGATCCGGCACTTGTTTACGTCCTTCCGTTCTAAGTGATCGTTGTAGCATCCATCATGTACAATACGTATCTCGTTCGCAGTCAGTCTGCGATCTGATCCTATTTTTTAACCTCCGCCGCAAAAGGAGGAGGTATAGTTTGCCGCCTCCGTTTGTCTGTCTGTCTGCAGTGTATCCCAAATGGATGGACCGATTTGGATGCAGTTTTTTTTTATATTAGACAGCTGGTTTAATCAGGATGGTTCTTAGCTAGGTTTGAAATAAGAAGTCAGCCGAATCGAAGATTTCCGGCACTTTTTCTAATAGGTGAAGGGTTTTTGCCGTAAAATGGAAATTTATTACACTTTCACATGTCGCCTTTAATTAAATAGACGAAAATTATTACAAAACTAATTTATGTACTCTTAACCTAACCTAACAAAATTATTAAGTTCAAATTACGACGCTTAAAAAGCTTGAAATAAAAGTTAAATTACAAATTTTAGAAACCGCCGACACATGAACAAACCTTAAAAAGTCAAAAACTATTTCCGCTTAGTTAATTAAAGGCACCGGGGGACCGCTAATAAAAAGAAATCAACTCGGTCCCACGAAGACGAAGGGTATAAGCACCGCCTTTGCACCTAATGTAAAATGTTAAATTGTGTATATTTCTGTAAATTTTTTTTGGAGCAATAAACTATTTTCTATCTACTTTACAAAATTAAATTAATGGACAATTTTAAAATTATTATTTAGATATGGGATATTAAGGTTTGTCGTGACTTTATTTCAGTTGAGCGGATGAAATCACTCATAGTAATGAAATGATATTTTTCAAATTAATTTTGATAAGTTATTTTTTTTATATTTTTGAATTCAAAATGTGTACAAAGCTAATAAATAAATCGCCATAATAAAATGTTCACTTACAGTCTTCATCTTGGAGATGTGTTACACGAATGTTGCAGGACACTTGGCTGCCTATAGGTATTTATACCTTAGTGTGTATCGAATTAATTAACAGTGTCCAGCAGCGGTGATACGGAAAATTGTGCGCAATGTGGTTACTTTGCAAGGGTTTCGGTGTCGTCTTCGGAGATGTTTATATCTGATGATTAGTACAATATAATATTTACACGAAGTGCAAAGGCGGATTTTACAGAGGTTTCTTCCAGTTAACCTTTGAATATTTGAGAGTATACTAATATAGTAAATTATATAGGTAGTAGCAATTGAAAATAAAATAATTAATAATAAGAAAACTTACTAATAATACATGTAATAGTACATGCTAGTTAAATAAAAGCTATACTTATATGAATACATATAAATTTACATTTATTACAAATATTTGAAATATATTACTTAAATAAACATACATACATACTTCCACCCAAGAATGAAAAAAAAGTTTTTTAGGTTTTGACTTCACACTGACGGAGATAATACATTTTAGGTAGGTACCTATGTTATGAGAACGTGGGGATGAACACTTTATTATATGATTTAAGTTTCTGATTATGAAAGGTCAAGCAGTTGAGCCAGGCTATCCAACGCGGGAACGTAGCTGGGGTAGGAACTCTGCACCCTCTCGGAGGACAGAATGGAATAGGTATTTTTTTGCGTGGGTTTTAGTGCTTTCATTTATTAGTTTATGTATGCTAATTTTAGAAAGAGTAGTTTAATTAATTATATTCCTGTAATTTTCAGAATTACAAAGAGTGTTCTGATCAAAATGCTAACTTTCTACAAATTTCGCAAGACCAACTCAAAAAATATTGTAAATGTTTTGTCGACTGCGTAATCATAACTACCCACCTATATTGGGAAAATACTGGGCAACAGATAAAGCTATACAAAGTGTTGATAACGATATTCATTGATCAAAACAACCGGCAAAACGTGTACACTATTATTGTCCTTACGCTTCGACATTTTTGAACACAGATTTATAAATTCAATTATTTTTTTCCTGTCCATCGTTCTAAGAGTATTATTCTGTAAGAAAATTAAGAGTATTCTGAAAAAAATATTAAACATATAACTAGACTAGTCCATCGTATTTACTTATTAGTTATCTCCCTCGACGGCCTAGTTCGCTAGATAAAAAGGTTCACCAATATGTAAAATAAAGGTTTTTGGCAAAGGGCATTGCCAAAAACGTATTTCAATTTACTTAAACAATTTATAGAAGTGGATTTTCAGGTAGAGAGGAGAATTGTAATTACATTAAATAAGCGTGTGAGCGCTTACTGCAAACTTGCGTACCTACTGAAAGTTCATAAGAAATACAATTTATCAATCACAAATAAATAGCTACCAGGTAACTATTGATGATACTTATTCTTAGTTAAGCCACAAGATGCTCGCGAATGCTGCACTGACTTACCTGTACAAATGACATCACAATATTATGATTTTCTCAAACAGGTACAAAAGTAATGACATAAAATTGTTAGTACGAATTTAATTAATATTGAGGAAAATGTGATTTAATTGTTATTTATTCGTTTATTTACACATTTTTTCTTTTTTTATATTAATTTTACAAATAAAACCTAAATCTAAAATTAATACAAAATAACAAAATGGAATTTCCACCACCGGCGGCGGGGCGAACCCAGGCTACCGATGGTCGGACCCGAGAGAGAGAAACCTCCGGACAATTCGAGCGGTGTCGAGCAAGACCGCCTTCTGCATCTGACCCTTGATCCAAGCAGTTGGCTCTAGCGAGAGCCTCTTGAGATGATGGTCGAGGCTCTTCGCTATCAGCCCATGCGCAGACACGACTATGGGCACAACGATCGTCGAGTCCACGGGCCACATGTCGGTAACCTCGTGAGACAGATCGATGTATTTTAATAAAATTAATTAATAGATTTAATTGTTATTATTTCTTTATTAACACATTATCTTAAAACTAATTTTGTACATATTAAAAACCTAACATTAAAAACATATACAAAATTAACCTTAAAAAAAATGGAATTTCCACCACCGGCGGCGGGGCGAACCCAGGCTACCGATGGTCGGGTCCCAAAGAGAGGAACCTCCGGACGATGCGTGCAGTGTCGAGCAGGGCTGCCTTCTGGATCTGGCCCTTGACCCAACCACTCAGCGAGAGCCTCTCAAGGTGATCCTCGAGGCTTTTCGCTATCAGCCCATGCGCCGAAACGACTATGGGCACAACGATCGTCGAGTCGACGGGCCACATTTTGGTAACCTCGTGCTGCAGATCCAGATATTTTAACATCTTCTCTGCTTCCTTACTAACGAGGTTACCATCGTGCGGCACGGCGATATCCTCCCGGTCCACTATCACAATATCAGGCCTGTTCGCGAGAATAGTCCTGTCTGTGATAATGGACTGGTCCCAGTAGAGTGTGACATGACCGTTCTCGAGAACTGGCGGTGGATTGTACTTATAGTAAAGCACCTCGGTACCCACAAGGTTGTACTTTAAGGCAAGTTGCTGGTGGATAATCCTGGCTACTAGGTTGTGTCTATGCAGATACTCGGTGTTGGCAAGCTGCGAACAACCGGAAATCACATGTCTGAGGGACTCGCCAGGTTGGTGGCAGGCGCGGCAGATGTCAATGGTGCCGTCCTTCATTATGTGTTTCCTATAGTTGTTCGTCTTGACAACCTCATCTTGTATTGCAAAGACAAAACCCTCGGTTTCCCCGAAGAGGTCCCCGAAGCGTAGCCAGTGCACGGAAGCAAGTTGGTCTACATCCGGTCCCGTGAGAGACCGGAAGTACCTACCGTGCAGCTCCTTGCCTTTCCATACTTCCATGCGGTCCTCAGTGCTCAGTACAACCGGCTTCCGCCAGTTCTCTTTTCCCATGCTCAGCGGGGTAAGACCTTTATCGCTGGTGACGACATCCCGATGCATCTCACAAACATCAGTCTTTTCCAAAAATTACTGACGGAGATTGCATACCTCGCGGTTGTGCAGGTTCTTGGCATTTAACATACCTCGACCCCCACACTTCCGCGGGATATACAACCTCATGACCGATGATCGTGGGTGGTGCATACGGGATTTAGTCATCAGCGTCCTGACCTTTCTGTCCAGCGAGTCCAATTCGGTCTGAGTCCATCTGAGAATACCGAAGGTATATACGAGCACAGGCATGACCCAACCGTTATAGGCACGAATTTTATTGCCGCCTGACAAAAGGCTATTTAGCACTTAATTGTTATTATTATTATGAGGTCGCGGAAGGTCTTAAACTTAGTTATACCATATAAAACATGTTTGGATTATTTTCTTAGCTTCCTTGTAGGAAATAATTTTTTTTATGTAAAACACATATTTTATTAATAATAATAAAAAAGCACATTTATTAATGAAATATTTCGCCCCGATGTCGGTGGCGTCTTCAGTCAGGTGACGCCACCGACATCGGGGCGAAATATTTCATTAATAAATGTGCTTTTTTATTATTATTAATAAAATATGTGTTTTACATAAAAATAAAGCAACAAAAAGTTGTTAGTATTTAATTAAAAAATATATATATTTATAAAGTGAAAGGAAATAAAAATGTATCGAAAATAATTTAAATTTTTCATAAATATTGAATTGACATAACTTTTAAAAATCATCGGATGATAATTTAATACGTGTATTAAATTATCCTCCGATGATTTTAAAAATATTTTTTTAAGTGTAATGAACAGGAGAATTGACAAACACTCGCGTTACTCAATGTTGGCGTTGTTTTAATAATCTATTAATTTTTTGTTCGATATTCTCTATTTTATAAAAAAAGTGATATGATAACTATTAATATGCAAAATTAGCTGAACCAGCCATATAAGTCGAATTTAATGTGTCGGTGAGCCGGTTATTAGTATTGTAAAAATCGCGAGAAGATTGGAGGGAAATCCGAACACAGTCGTCCTCTGCCTTGCGATATATTAGGTATGCATAGGTTTTGGTATAAAATAAAAGAGTTTAGCATTTTATACACATAAGTTGAGAGTGTGCGAACTGAAGAGGTTCTCAATATATCGAGTAGAAAAATAAAAAAAACAATTTTATTTACAATGAAATTATTTTTGGCGGTAAGTTTTTCTATTTGATTTATTTCATATATAAAAAGTAATTGCTAGACAGTAACTTTATCTACCACTAAAGTATAAAGTGTGTGTAGTGTAAAGTTAATCTTCACAACACTCGTGTTCGTGACGAAATATGTTGTCATTATTTATATCTCCTATATGCATTATTATTAGCAGATAATTATTGTCCGCAGATTAATGAGAAAAAAAATTTTTTTTTTACTTCAATTGGGCTACTGATTTTCTTCCACTGTTTAACACCTTGCAGAAAAATCGAATTAATTTTGTTAATTTATTAAACAAAATGTAATTGATTCTATCATAGACAATTTCGATTTCAGCCCTTACAGACATACAGGTTGTCCGCAGTAAGGTATGGAATACTGAACTGAAACGAGCGATTGTGTGGGATTGCAGTTGGGAATGAAAAAGTAAGGCTCTTAAAAATTCCATTGTGCACTACTACTCAGTAGTGCAAAAGGGAAGAAATAATTCCAAACGACACTACCGGTTTCGCAGCTGGTAATGCAGTAGTGCAGATGGGACAAAAAACTCCAAACAGCACTACCGGTAGTGCAGCTTGGTAGTGCAGAGTGGAAGGAACGGAAACTGAATAACTTTTCGATTAAGAATTTTTGGCTGGCCTCCAAATATATGGAGAATAGAAATAAATATGTTTTCAAAATTAAGTCTGTCTTATTTGTAAAAAATGTCTTTAAAGTAAAGCAAACGTTATTCAGTTTCACCTACACAAGCCCTTTCATTATTCCATACCTTAATGCGGATACCACGGACATGTATATTCTCATCCTGAAGGTCCAATATAAATATTGGCCAAATAATTTTACAAATCGGATGAGTATTTTCGGAGATGAGATTTTCCTACATCCAAACTTACACACTTACAAACTTTTCCTCTTTTTAATATTAGAGTATATGTAGATAGTGCAGATAGTAGATAGAAGATTGTATCGTTGTAATTAAACAAACAAATATAATTTTGTTACAGATGTTACTACTGGCCGTGTTGGTGGCAGTCGCCTCGGCGGCTCCTCAGTTTGGATATGGGGGTTACGGCGGCGGCTACGGTGGAGGTTACGGGGGAGGCTACGGAGATTACGGCGGGCACCACGGTCACGGACATGGCGGCCATCATCATCATGATGATTACGGTCACGGAGGTCATGGCGGATATGGCGGACACGGCGGTTACGGCGGACACGGCGGTTACGGAGGGCACGGTGGTTACGGAGAACACGGCGGCTACGGCGAACACGGCGGATTCGGCGGCCATGGACATTATTATTAGAAATAATTTTACGACTAACCGAGATGCAAGGCTGAAACGCAAACGAATGAGAATATCGCGAGTTCTAGTCCGAAGCATTGTGTAAACGTAAATAAAACAAATATTTTTTTTTTATTAAAATCAGCCTGAGTATCCGCGCCGGAAGACCAAAATAGTGCAGTAGACAGAGCCAAATTCGCTTCTATGTTCGTTTATACTTCACCTCTGTTACACCATTATCTTACTATTCGGTTATGCGGTACACTAATCAGAGCGACTTACAATCGTCGACGTTTCGTCCCTCGATCCGGGGACATCGTGAGGACTCGCGGAGCTTTGATGAACCTGAATACAATTCTCCTCACAAAACCAAGCTCAGTGAGATGCCATGCCAGCAGATTTGACATTGTCTGTGCGGCTGTCTAGCCTATTATTACGTCGCTTGAAGAGCCCCAGGTTAAAGGATGAGGGAGGGATTTCAAATGTCTCAAATTGAATAGAACATTAGGAAGAATTTATTGTACGTGGTATTTATTCTACGCGGACCGTGTGGGTCCGGAACTTAAAAAATAATAATCTCACTTCATCTCGCCCCGTGCATGTCGTAAAAGGCTACTTAGTTATATTCCGTGCTAAAGGGCGACAGGCTATCCACCTCTCACCTTAACACGGTCCTTCCACCGAGTCATATACAGTAAGTCTTCCTGCCTTACTTGCTGCGTCTTCTAATACTTTGCTAAATGTGGTGGTGGGCGTTGTTCTGTCATATATCTGAGTTGCTGTCACACAACACCGATTATTCTAATTAGCCCGATTGTCGGAATTTAGCGTGTATTTATGTATGCATGCGTGTAATTTATTATGAGAGAGATTAATTCGCATTCACAAACTGACTTATGAATTAACATATTTTGTGATAAAGGACACAGCCAATTTCACCATCCCTCGACGAAACCACGCTCAATGAGTGAGGTACAATAAAACATTTCGGTTAAATTTCTCATACATTTGACTGGCAAATAAATGTTAGCAAAAGGTGGCGAAATCGCTCGTTAGTTAGACGACTGTACAAGCTGTGTAATAACAATATTTATAGCTATATAGAAACTTTCCTATCTGTAAAAGATCTGGATTTGTGTTTGATACCTACATGAATGAATATGTTGAGTACATATTATGTGCAATAAATAATGACGTGTTCTTTATTCTTTATTCATCATCCATAGACAGTACACTGCACTCGGATTCGTCATATTTTAACATTTAACATTTAGAATTTTTGATGATGAATTCATCATCACTTATATTTATTTGACAATTTTCATTTCAATCCTACCCCGTGTCTCCCTCATATCCCTCATGATCCCTTCAAATGTTTAATGCATGAGTCCGATTAAGTATAACACTACTTAGAGATCGGAATGTTTTTATCCGACTACGGCGAAGCTTGGCGAAGTTTGGCATGTACGTATGAATGTAAGTATGTATGTATTTATGTATGTATGCCTGTACAGTTCCTGGCAGTAAATAATGCGTTTCGAGCTTTAGAAAGAGTAGAGGTTGTAGGTAGAGCGTCGTCTCTATCGCACGAACTCGCACGACTCTGTGCGAAAGGGACAACGCTCTACTACCGGATTGTCTCTTTCTAGAGCTCGACACGCATTATTTGTTGCAGGAAACTGTATGTATCTATGTATGTATGTAGTTATACATATATGTACAGACGACACCACTCATTTCTCACACTTCAGGAACCCTGTCAAAATAAAATATTTGATTATTTGTATAAGTTTGTAGGGGTAATGAGTGAATGTTAATTTGACAAGGTTCCAAAGTGTGAGAAATGAGAGCAGTCGTGTGTACGTAGGTATGTACGGAACGGTATCTATCAATAATAATTACACTACACTTCATTACATTACACATTCATCATAATAATTCATGAACGACTACGTGTCTACTCAGCAAGAACAAGGAAGACCCGCGAGGTCCGCGGTTCGAATCCCGTCGGCGTGTACCAGTGAGTTTTTTCTGACGAAAAAATTTACGTGCATACCTACACCTGCTGCTTCACCGTTCGGAACCGTTGTAAAACTGTAGGTCCCTTCTCTTGCCCCTTACTAGGTGGTAGGCTCAAATTGTAGCCGACTGGGTTGATACCACCGTACTGGATGTAAGATGGCCGCATAGCAGCCTCGGTTGTGTTCTCCTCTAGTCCAGTATAGCCAGCAATCCAGGGTAGTCTCCGGTATGGCACCTACCTTCTCGGAGGTGATATTGGCTGGTCGGAGCATGCGCTTTGGCCCCTCCAACTCAGCCACCCATACCGGATTACATAAAAATAAAAAAACCCCGACCACGGCGTATTTTGTAGTTTAATGAAAAGGTCACCCTTGGTTTTTTTTATGGAACTGACACGGTTGGCTACATCACCTACTACATCCGCGATGTCAGCCCATAACACCTCGGTGAACTAGGTGCCATGTCAGTGCTTCCCTTCGGTCGTGCTGGCTACACTGAACTGGACCATAAACACGAACTATTTACATAGCCGTTTCAACCGACCTTTCATTCAGTGCGGTGATGGTATCTACCCGGGCAGGTTAAATCCTACCACCTAGTAAGGTAAGAAGGGACCCTTCCCTTCTTACAGTTTTACGTGAAATCCGAACCACGGTCAGCCTTCAACGGTCGAGCGGTCACCCATCCATCCACTCACCGGGCCAGGTGTGCTTATGATCCGATCGACAGTCGACCGACCGCCCCACTGAGCTAACTAGGCTGACTATTGTGAAATATAAGATAAGTAACATAAAACATTTGCTATATCTTTAGAATTATATCGAAAACATTATTTTGTTCTTTTGAGTTACACATTTTTCATCTAACTTTCTTTGTCGGGTTTTAGTTGTTTTAATGATCGAATAATAAATTATACGCCTAAAAGGACATATTACTCTTCATGTCAATCAAGAATAATATTTATATATTAAACAGTCAATTAATTATCTTTAAAAATTGTCAAGATAATACGAGTAAAGAGCTCTAGAACAGTTTTTAGGCACTAGCAAAGTATATACCAGTCACTATGCCTATATTATAACAAACCGCAAAAGTTGTCTGATTCGTCGCACCTTATGTGTAGGAAGCGGTACGTAATAGGTAGTGAATAAGAAAACATTTCAATGGATCTTTTATAGATATTACAAATGTGAAAGTCCTAAAATGATAGATTTTCTTTTTTTTTGCTTTTCGAAAGATTTAATCTTTATGCACCAGATAACGAGCTAATACAACCAATTCCCTCGAGCACAAACTTGCAGTTGTGTTCTCCTCTGAATAGAGCTATAAATATAATAAAAATTAACTCGATATAATCAGAGTTTGATCTATTTAGCAATAGTTTGAATAAATACAAGAATTGTATATATTTTTAATTAGAAATATGCAAATCGAAAATCATTGGAAAAAATACATCCCGACCAGGATTCGAACCTTGGTCTCTGGCTTGAGCCGCCAACGCGATAACCAACTACACCACCGGGCCGTTACATATTATCTCCAAATTTTCGATCTATTGCACGATCATGAATGCATTGCATGATCATGAATGATGATGTCGCATAATTTTTGCGACAAGTCGATTTGCATTTTTCTAATTAGAAATATATATAAAGCGAGTACGTGCTTAGTACTAACATAAACATAAAATATTAAGAATTGTATAGTCATTAATAGTTAGGTAAATGAGGAATTAGCATAAATCGATATGTATATGACGTAAGCTAGGGAGCGCATTAGGTTAAGCATATAATGTATCTTAGATTTAAAATAAAGTAAATAAATTATAAAAAGTAAAAAATAATTTCCGTTTACTTATTTAAAGGAGTCGGAGGACCGCTAAGTATATTTTATTTACTTAGCGGTCCTTCGACTCCTTTAAGTAAGTAAACGGAAATTATTTTTGACTTTTTAAGGGTCGGGTTTTTTTTTTAATTTGTAATTTAACTTTTATTTCAATCTTAAAAAAAACCGCATGCAAATCGGTCCACTTTTTAAGATAATATTTTTTTTTATTACTTAATTACTTGATTACAAACAGCTAAAAACCATCCGGATTAAACCAGCTTTCTAATAAAAAAAAACCACATCCAAATCGGTCCATCCGTTTGGGAGCTACGATGCCACAAACAGACACACCCTTGTTTGTTTTAAGTACCATGCGAGGACCCCTGTTTTACTCATTCAGACCGAGGACCTCTCCGTATCTGGACTATACGAAGTCGTACGATGACCTCGACAAGACAGATGTGCGCCAAATTTATTCCTGGAAACGCTCAAGCGCTTAGTGTTTCGATATCTCCTACTCTTTCTAACTTGAATTGTGACAAACAAAGCGAGGACACAATATACACTCGCAAACCTGTCTGGCGACGTTCATTCGAGGACTTTGTGTTAGGCTAAACGAGGACCTTCGCGACCTGTCCAGCCATGCCATTTCGAGGACCTAATAGCACACCAATTCTTGAAACGTTGTATTATGCGATGACCTTGTGTTGAATTTTCTACTATCAAACAGGGGACATTTTATTCTGATTTCTTCTGTACAAAACGAGGACCGGGGGAAGGGGAAGGGAAGAACGCCGCTGCCGCGCCGCACTATGGTTTATGGGCGGAAATAATTCAAATTTACAAAATTGAATACACGATATCTGCTATAGCATTTTCATATAGTCAGATAACTAGTGCTTACTGAACAGTATTAATTTTATTTTTAAACTCTTTACACATTGCAGGATAAACGCTCAAAGTTGCTCAATTTATTTGCAGCGTTATTTAAGATTTATGATCAATAAGAATTTTATTTTTTGTACATCTTATTAATTATTACACAAATACTTTTATTATTTATTATTAAGTGCCTAAGCATTATCTTCCTTAAAATATAAAAAAAAAATTTAATCATGAATTCTCCTCTTCCAAAATAAATCTCAAATATATCCCCAAAAAATGTGAAATAAAATACAAACTCCTAGAGCTACAAGTTTAGCTACATTTGCCTACTAGTCCAGGAAACGAGGAAATTCCTTGTATGGGCTCTTCGGACTAATTCCTCTGTCGCTGAAACTTTGCAGTGTGATAGAGTAGTGTTTAAAATATACGTTTGACAAATTATCTAGGATTTTTGATGTTTGGAAGTTAGGTATTAAAATGAATGAATGCCTAAAAATGAAAATCGCTTATAACTGCTGATGAAAAATTGCTCCGTCCGAAATTCCTTCGGTATATGATATTATATATTAATAAGAGTATATATTAACATTATCTAGGAAAATTTCGATTTCGAATAGGCAGAAATTTGAAAATATCTATTTTGTATCACAACTTCTTCAGAAAAATTGCTCTGTCAATTTTAATTTTTTTATATGTCTTAATTTATTTAAATATATCGATTTTGACAATTATCTAGGAAATTTTCCATATCGATCACACCTTTACAGATTTTCGGCAATAATTCGCTGTGAAAAATTGCTCCGTCCGAAATTCCTTCGGAATATGATATTATATATTAATAAGAGTATACATACAACATTATCTAGGAAAATTTCGATTTCGAATAGGCAGAAATTTGAAAATACCTATTTTGTATCACAACTTCTTCAGAAAATTGACCATATAAATGCCAAAAGGCACCAACCCACAAATTGGTTAAAAATGAGTTAAATATACCAATCGAGAGCTAATCAACCCTCTATTTTTTGCAGAAAAGACCCAGGCAGGCTACTTGGTATATACTAATAGGTTTCTACACATTCGTCCGCCCAATTGAGGTATATCGCAACAGCAGAAAAGAATTATGCTACTTGGTACTAGCTAACTGGTCAGATTTTTTTTTTGCGTAAAAGATCCAAGCGAGATGGACTTTTTTGTTTTTAATGAAGTACGCTAAAAGTATTTATTAAAACAGAGCCAAGATATCTGGTTCTTTTTGGCATTATATAATAAAAACAAACTGTATATCGCAAAGTGAAACCAATTTATGTGGTTCTTTTTGGCATTTATAATAAAAACAAACGGTATATTGCAAAAATGGAATCAATTTATGTGGTTGGTTTGCCTTTGGGGACCTATAGTGAGTCTTATTTCATTGGAAATAAGAGTTCTTTTTCTAAAAATAAAATCAAACATGTCTACGTTCTATGAAACAGAACGCCTAATAATAAATAAGTTCAGTTCAGTTCACTACCGCGACGAATGTGTCAGTTCACGACCGCGAAGTAAAGTAAATTGCTGTTTTCGACGTGGCTCAATGTACCTACTACGTAGTGATCGCGACATATCATCAGAGTGTAGTTCGACGTCGTCGTCCAAGCAGGTGCCTACGCCGCGCCGCCTAACGTAACCATTGAAGATAGAATAGAATAGAATAGAATATTTATTTGTATAACTTATACAAGTCACAAACTAACATTCACACATTTTAAAATTTTTCTATTTAGAAAATAAAATAATATGAAACATAATAAATGAATCCTATTAAAATTAAAATTATTAATAATAGAAATCCGATATAAAAGTCACACGTGCCTCCTGGGTGGTGCCAAATGAACAGCAATCAGCGTGTGGGAGATCTTCGGATCGGCTGGGTTCGCCACCACACCCCGGGAGAAACAATTACACCGGCATAACAGTTCGCTGTGTTCCGGTGTACTTCCCGGGGACCCAGTAGCAGGTGGGGTTGGCTGTGGTGAGGAGTAGGCCAGTGATCCCGACGCGGATTCGCTGTTCAGAGGTGACGCATCGACACGGTTGACAGGGAGACCCGGTTAAACGGTTATTCCGCTGGCCGCCCGCCGGGTAGTACAGGAGCCCAATCGCGTCTAACCAACGCGAGAGGCTGCCCCGGTCAACCGGCGCATAATCCCGGAGTGGTCCGTCGTGCCGGTTGGTGACCGGAGTAGGGGTTCCGGCGGCCACTTCCGGGGGGGACCGGGGGCCTTTCCGTCTTCCGTGTCGGCGCAACACTAACCTGAGTAATAAGCGATGAAGCTAGGGTCCACGCTTTGCCCGTGAATCACCACAGCCACCCTTTCATGCTCTTTCCCTCCCTCTTACAAAAATCATGGCAGCGAAAAAAAAGGAAAAAAAGGTTCAATCAGCGGTGCACACCCTTACACCACTATTTAGCGTTGACTCGACCAACGTGCGGGGGTTGCATACCAATTTGAATGCCGTCCATCACCACCTGGAGACGAAGAAGCCGGCCTTGCTTTTCCTGACGGAATCACAAATATATCGACCTGCACTACCCCGGCTTCACCCTGGAAGAAGCCTTCCGGTCGCGAGCCGGGGTTTGCTTGTTTGTCAGGGCAGATATTTGCTGTCGTCGCCTGCGCTGCCTTGAGGACTCCGAGCTATCAGTACTTTGGGTCCACGAGGATCTGGGAACGGTCTCGCGGGTGTACGCCTGTCTGTACAGGTCGCACTCTGGTGATGCAGAGACAGCTCGGTTATTTGAGTACCTGAGTGGAGCGGCAGACAAAGTCCAAGAGCGGTTCCCTACCGCGGATTTGGTTCTTCTTGGAGACTTCAATGCCCATCACGAGGCATGGCTAGGCTCCAGGAGAACTGACTTTGCGGGGAGAGCCGCCTACGACTTCGCCCTGACGCATGACCTGTCTCAACTGGTAGACCAGCCCACCAGGCTGCCAGATATAGACGGTCATGAACCCTCTCTGCTGGATCTTCTGCTGACAACGAACCCCACTGGATATAAGGTCGCAGTGAGAGCCCCGCTGGGTTCCTCTGATCATTGTTTAGTGTGGTCCACGGTGCCATCTTCGCCTCCTCAGTCCCGTACTGGAGGAACGCGTCGAATTTGGCACTACGCGTCAGCAGATTGGGATGGGATGCGAGAACACTTCGCATCCTACCCTTGGAGAGAGATCTGCTTCAGTTCGGGCGATCCGTCGCAATGCGCTAATACCGTTGCCGAGGTGGTTCTGGGGGCAATGGAAATGTTTATTCGCAGCGCCTCTGTCTACCTCGGTGGTAAAAGCCAACCATGGTACAGCCGCGACTGTGCTGATGCTGTCGCAGCTAAATGCGCAGCTTATCGGGCATGGTCGCGCGCTCGTGCCGGACGTGATCCGAACGCATCCTAACTGAAGAAGGAATACAACCGCCTCTCCAGATCCTGCAAAAAGGTTATTGCCAGGGCCAAATTTGACCACATCGGCAGAATCGGCGATAGACTGAACCAGCACACAACTGGGAGCCGTGAGTTCTGGTCTCTCGCTAAATATGTCGAGTCAAATTTCTGCCGCTCCTCTCTTCCACCTCTGCAGTGTCCTGGAGGCTCACTTGTCCACTCCGCAAAGAAGAAAGCCGACTTACTGGTATCTCTCTTTGCGGGGAACTCCAACCTGGACGATGGGGGTGCCACTCCCCCATCCATACCTAGGTGTGAGAACTCCATGTCGGAAGTGCAGTTTCGACAACGGACTGTACGGGCGGAACTTTTCTCCCTAGACGTCAGGAAGGCGAGTGGGCCGGATAGGATTCCTGCATTGGTGTTAAAAAGGTGTGCTCCCGAGCTGGCCCCAGTGCTGACGCGCCTATTCCGTCTCTCCTACTCCAATTGCCGTGTGCCGGCGGCCTGGAAATCTGCGTTTTTGCAAGCGGTCCCTAAAAAGGGTGACCGCTCAAACCCGTCAAACTACCGACCTATAGCGATTACCTCTTTTTTCTGTAAGGTGATGGAGCGCATTATCAATACGCAGCTCATGAAGTACCTGGAGACGAATGACCTCATCAGCGATCGGCAATACGGCTTCCGGCCAAAACGATCTGCTGGTGATCTCCTAGCGTACGTCACTCACCTTTGGGGGGAATCGCTTGACGGTCATGGTGAATTGATGCTACCTATTTTAATTTTGAATTTTAATTTATTTTAATTTATTTTAATTTTATTTTAATTTTATATTTTTTTATATTGACATAATTGAATTTTTAACCTTTAACAATTCTATTGATGCGAAGTATTTTAATTTAGCTCTAGTTTTAATTGCCTTTCATGCACAAAACAGTTTTTTTTTCTCTGTATTCTTATAATTTTTAGTTATGTACCTATATTATTGCTAATTATTAGTCCCTTACCATGGCTAGACCCAGACAGTTTCAATTGTAAATTTGGTAAACTAAAATGTGACGAACTCAAGTGTACCGATGGTACCTAAGATGGAAATGAATAAATGAAAAATGAAATGAAAAATACTTGGCAATTGGCCTTGATATTGCCAAGGCATTTGATCGGCTTTGGCACAAGTCGCTCTTGGGCAAATTGCCGGCTTACGGACTTCCTTCTGGCCTCTGTGACTGGGTCGCCGACTTCCTACATGGGCGTAGCATTCAGGTCCTAGTGGACGGTTGCTCGTCGGACGCCATGTCAGTGAACGCCGGCGTACCACAAGGATCTGTGTTGTCACCCACGCTGTTTCTTCTGCATATCAATGATATGCTGTCTCTGGGCAACATACATTGTTATGCGGATGACAGTACGGCACACGGATCCTACACCAGTCACCCTTCAGCCAGTCGGGATATTGTGGATGAGAAGAGGCGAAGACTTGTGTCTGAGCTCGAACACACACTCGGCTCTATTTCCGAATGGGGCCGTAGCAATTTGGTCGAGTTCAACGCTTCCAAGACACAAGTTTGCGCGTTAAGTGCGAAGAGAGCGGCGTTCACACCGGCTCCTTCATTCCAAGGCACGTCGCTTAAATTAAGCGAACACCTCGGGGTCCTCGGAGTCGAACTGTCGCACGACTTGAACTTTCGTCGCCATATCGAGGGGAAGGCCAAGCTGGCTTCTAAAAAGCTGGGCGTACTCAATAAGGTGCGACGGTACTTCACGCCGGACCAAAGGCTGCTTTTGTATAAATCGCAGATCAGGTCCTGCTTGGAGTACTGCTCGCACCTGTGGGATGGCTCTGCCAAATACCAGCTTGCGCCTCTGGACTCGATCCAGCGTCGAGCCGTGCGACTAGTGGGTGACCCCGCAGTGTCCCGCGATCTAAAACCACTGCAACACCGTAGGGATGTCGGCTCTCTAAGTGTGTTCTATCGCTTATTCCATGGGGAGTACTCGGAGGAGCTGTTTAACGCAATCCCGCCGTCCCCTTTCCATCTCCGCACCACATGAACTGGGCAGGGATTGCATCCCTATACGCTGGACTTACCGCGGATGCGTACTAATCGATTCTGCAGATCATTCCTCTACAGAACCGGTAAACTCTGGAATGCTCTCCCTGCTCATATATTTCCCCCCAAGTACAGTCTCGGGTCCTTAAAGAGGGGCGTGAATGGGCACATGTCAGGCCGGCATGGCATTCGCAACCCCCGCATACGACCGAATGTCCATGGGCGTCGTTAGACACCTTATGGGTGGCTAGGCGCCATATGTCGCGCTTTCAATAAAAAAAAAATAAAAAAAAAACGTTCCTCCATTCTCTTCGCCTCAAGACTCTACCTGAAGCGGTCTTCATGCAAGAAGCACACAGCGCCTCCTGGCGGAAAGGAGAAGAGTCCGGTTGCCTAGGCGACGGACTGTTGTGATCTGACACGTCCGAAAATACAAGCGGGAGCGGGCGGTTTTGTTCAAACATTTTGCTCTGGAAAAGATAAAATCCACCCTGATCGAGCGCGGCGCGGGCTCTCAGGGCTTGTTGCGACCTAATACGGCATAAGTATAGTGAGTGTAGTTTCCGAAGTGTGTGCGTAGCTGGGCCCAGCAGATCCTCGGACACCGGGACGTTTCCGTGCCGATCGACGACCACCACCTGAAGGACCGAGCTATCGAAGGTGCGGCTGCGGGCGGAGACATCAACATCCAGGTAGGAGGTACCACACCACCACACACTTTGCGCTACACCTCGAAGCTAGTCCGACGAATCCCGACGCTGCTCAGAAGGAGTCCAACATTTCCCTGTGTTCCCCCGACGCCATCCAGACGCAGTCCGACATCTACGTGAGCTCGGAAGCTAGTCCGACGAATCCCGAAGATGCTCAGAAGGAGTCCAACATTGCCCTGCGTTCCCACGACGCCATTCAGACGGAGTCCGACATCTAAGTGAGCTCGGAAGCTAGTCCGACGAATCCCGACGCTGCTAAGAAAGAGCCCGACACTGCCCTGGGGTTCCCCGACACAATACAGACGGAGCCCGACATCCAAGTAAGCCTCAAAGCTAGTCCGACGAATCCCGACGCTGCTCAGAAGGAGTCCGACACTGCCCTGCGTTCCCCCGACGCCACCCAGACGCAGTCCGACATCTAAGCGAGCTCTGAAACCAGTCCGACGAATCCCGACGCTGCTCAGAAGGAGTCCGACACTGCCCTGCGTTCCCCCGACGCCATCCAGACGCAGTCCGACATCTAAGCGAGCTCCGAAACCAGCCCGACGAATCCCGACGCGGCTCAGAAGGAGTCCGACACTGCCCCTGCGTTCCCCCGACGCCATCCAGACGCGGTCTGACCTCTAAGCGAGCCTCGAAGCCAGTCCGACGAATCCCGACGCAGCTCGGAAGGAGCCCGACACTGCCCAACGTCCCCCGACGCCATCCCGATGGAGCCCGATACTGCCCTGCGTTCCCCGACGCCATCCAGACGGAGCCCGACACCTAAGCGAATTTCCGAAGTCAGTCAGACGGATCCAGACGCTACGCCAAACTAATCCTATCACGAAGCGCAAAATAAGATCTGAACTGACTGATAGATAACAGTAGACAACACCCGTCGCCGCCGCGTAAACCAGCCTCGGGGAAACTTGTAAAAGTCCCAATCGTCTCTTATTTACCCTATTTCACCCCTTATGAAACTATCAAACCCAGAATATGAGTACCGCTGCGGTGACGGCGTGATATTGCATGTGCACAGTCGCACCCCCACCCAACTACAGTCCACCCACTAACACCACGGGGTGAGAACGACTGTTGCGTACAGCGGCCCCATTCGGAAATACGGATTATTCGAGCACTTGAGTAGAGCGGCAGATGAAGTGCAAGAGCGGTTTCCCTCCGCGGATATGGTTCTGCTTGGAGATTTTAATGCTTACGCGCCTTTTCCGCCTCTCTTACTCTACTTCCCGTGTGCCGGCGGCCTGGAAATCTGCATTTGTTCAAGCGGTCCCCAAAAAGGGCGACCGCTCAAACCCTTCGAACTACCGACCTATAGCGATTACCTCCCTACTCTGCAAGGTGATGGAGCGCATTATCAATGCCCAGCTCATGGCGTACCTGGAGACAAATAACCTCATCAGCGATCGGCAATATGGCTTTCGGCCAAACCGATCCGCTGGTGATCTCCTAGCGTACGTCACTCACCTTTGGGGGGAATCGCTTGAAGGACATCGTGAATCCTTGGCAATTGGCCTAGATATTGCCAAGGCATTCGACAGGGTTTGGCACAAATCGCTCCTGGCCAAGCTTCCGGCGTACGGACTTCCTTCTGGCCTCTGCGACTGGGTCGCCGACTTCCTACATGGGCGTAGCATACAGGTCCTAGTGGACGGTTGCTCGTCGGATGCCATGTCAGTGAATGCCGGCGTACCGCAGGGATCTGTGCTGTCACCCACACTGTTTCTTCTGCATATCAATGACATGCTGCCACTCGGCAACATTCATTGTTATGCGGATGACAGTACAGCACACGGATCCTATACCAGTCACCCTTCAGCCAGACGAGAGGTTGTGGATGAAAAGAGGCGAAGACTTGTGTCTGAACTCGAACAAACGCTTCGGTCTATCTCCGAATGGGGCCGAAGTAATTTGGTCGAGTTCAACGCTTCAAAAACACAAGCTTGCGCGTTCAGTGCGAAGAGAGCGGCGTTCTCACCAGATCCTTGCTTCCAAGACACGTCGCTTAAATTAAGCGACCACCTCGGGGTCCTCGGAGTCGAACTGTCGCACGACCTAAACTACCGGCGCCATATCGAGGGCAAGGCCAAGCTGGCCTCAAAAAAGCTAGGCATACTCAATAAGGTTCGACGGTACTTCACGCCGGACCAAAGGCTGCTTTTGTATAAATCGCAGATAAGGTCCTGCCTGGAGTACTGCTCGCACCTGTGGGATGGCTCAGCCAAATACCAGCTTGCGCCTTTGGACTCGATCCAGCGTCGAGCCGTGCGACTAGTGGATGACCCCGACGTGTCCCGTGATCTAGAACCGCTGCAACTTCGTAGGGATGTCGGCGCCCTAAGCGTGTTCTATCGCTTATTCCACGGGGAGTGCTCGGAGGAGCTGTTTAACGCGATTCCGCCGTCCCCTTTCCACCTCCGTACAACGCGCACTGGGCAAGGATTGCATCCCTATACGCTGGACTTACCGCGGATGCGTACAAATCGGTTCTGCAGATCCTTCTTCCACAGAACCGGTAAACTCTGGAACGCTCTACCTGCCCACATATTTCCCCCCAAGTATAGTCTCGGGTCCTTCAAGAGAGGCGTAAATGGGCACCTGTCAGGCCGGCATGGCATTCGCAGCCCCCGCATACGTCCGAATGTCCATGGGCGTCGCTAGACACCTTATGGGTGACTCGGCGCCACATGTCGCGCTTAGTATAAAAAAAAAAAAAATAGACCGAAGCGTTTGTTTGAGATCAGACACAAGTCTTCGCCTCTTCATCCACAACATCCCGTCTGACTGAAGGGTCACTGGTATAGGATCCATGTGCTGTACTGTCATCCGCATAACAATTTATGTTGCCGAGTGGCAGCATGTCATTGATATGCAGAAGAAACAGTGTTGGTGACAAGACAACACAGATCCCTGCGGTACGCCGGCATTCACTGACAGGGCGTCCGAAGAGCAACCGTCCACTAGGACCTGAATGCTACGCCCATGTAGGCAGTCGGCGACCCAGTCGCAGAGGCCAGAAGGAAGTCCGTACGACGGAAGCTAGCCCAGAAGCGATTTGTGCCAAACCCATTCGAATGCCTTGGCAATATCGAGACCAATTCACACCGTTTCAGCACCAATGCAGGAATCATATCCGGCCCACTCGCCTTCCTGGTGTCTAGGGAGATAAGCTCCGCCCGCACAGTTCGTTGTCGGAACTGTACTTCCGGCATGGAGTTCTCACACCTAGTTATGGATGGGGGGATGGCACCCCATCGTCCAGGGTGGAGTTCTACGCAAAGAGAGCATTTACATTTGCGGAGTGGGCAAGTGAGCCCCCAGGACACTGTAGAGGTGGAAGGGAGGAGCGGTAGAAAATCGATACGATAGATTTGGCGAGAGACCAAAACTCACGGCTCCCAGTTGGGTGCTGGTTCAGCCTATCACCAACTCTGCCGATATGCTCGAATTTGGCCCTGACGATAGCCCTCTTGCAGGATCTGGAGAGGCGGTTGTATTCTTTCTTCAGTTCGGATACATTAGGATCGCGTCTGGTACGAGTGCACGACCATGCACGATAAGCTGCGCCATTAGCTGCGACAGCTTCACCACAGTCGCGGCTGTACCAGGCCTGGCTTTTACCACCGAGGCGCACGAGGGCGCTGGGAATGAACATCTCCATTCCCCCCAGAACCACCTCGGCTACGGCATTGGCGCATTTTGCCGGAATGCGCCAATGCCGTAGCCAAGGTGTAGATCATCCGAGGTGTAGATCATCCGAACTGAAGCATAGCTCTCTCCATGGGTAGGATGTGATGTATTCTCGCATCCCATCCCAATCCGCTCACACGTAGTGCCAAATTGGACGCATTCCTCCAGTACGAGACTAAGGAGGCAAAAATGGCACCGTGGACCCCACTAAACAGTGGTCAGAGAAGCCAAGAGGAGTGCTCACTTTGTATCCAGCAGGGTTCGTCGTCAGCAGAAGATCCAGCAGAGAGGGTGCATGACCGTCCATGTCTGGCACTTTGGTAGGTTGGTCTATCAGTTGAGGCAAGTCATGCGTCAGGGCGAAGTCGTAGGCGGCTCTCCCCTCGAAGTCAGTTCTCCCGGAGCCCAGCCACTCCTGGTGATGGGCATTAAAATCCCCAAGCAGAACCATATCCGCGGATATATATATATATAGGGAAACTACATGCACTTCATCTGCCGCTCTACTCAAGTGCTCGAACAATCGAGCTGTCCCCGCGTCGTCTGAGTGCGACCTGTAGATACTTACAGGCGGACACACGCGACTCCGTCCCCAAGGGAACCGATTGTGATGATTCTTTTTTTATTTGAAAGCTGGTGCTTTCCGCGTGGTCCCATTTCAATTTCATCAAGATCGGATTGGAAAGCGAGGCGGATTCGCGAAGCCAAAAGCCGAGCGATTCCGCCGAGTACATTAATAGCAAAAAATTACTAAAAAAACTGAAATAAAAAACTATTAAAAAATATATAAAAACCGCCTTCAAAAATGTATGAAATAAAAAAAATCGAACCCTAGAGTTGAAGGCGGTGCAAGCAAAAATAACCGACCGCCTTCAACTCTAGGGTTCGATTTTTTTTTATTTCATACATTTTTGAAGGCGGTTTTTAATTTTTTAAATCGTTTCTTTACAAAAATGTATACACTTTATTTACATACAGACTGTACGTGCATGAAATATGTTTAATTAGTTGTTTCGACATACTGTCATACAAATTAAATTACAGAACGAAAGTTAAATTTTAAAAGTTCCTAATACTATATAGATAGGCCCTACATTTTCGTTCCATAGGCGGCAGGACGGCGCGGCGGAGCGGCGTTGTAGTGGGACGACAGAGGTGGCGGGCGGGCGGAATAGCGAGCCGCGAGCATCGACGACGCTCGCGTGTCGTCTCGTCGGTCGCGGTGCGGGACGATGAGCTGCTGGCGCGCGGGCGGGCGGGCTTATTCTGCCCCACTCCCGCAGCCCTCCCGCACCCCGAGTTCAGTGTAGTGCGAGCGCGCGCTTTTTAAACGTTGTTTTATTATATTGCGATACTCGAAACTACACAATTATATTATATTTTGATGTTCTGTGTCTAATAAGTTAATAAAAACAGACGAAGCAATTTTTCACAGTGCTTGGGTTATTGCCAAAAATATGTAAAGGTGTGATCGATAAGGAAAATTTCCTAGATAATTATGAAAAGCGATATATTTAAAGAAATTAGGAGATGAAAAAAAATAAAAATTGACAGAGTAATTTTTATAGGTATTTTCAAATTTCTGCCTGTTCGAAATCGAAATTTTCCTAGATAATGTTATATATATACTCTTATTAATATATAATATCATATTCCGAAAGAATTTTGGACAGAGCAATTTTTCCCAGCGAATTATTGCCGAAAATCTGTAAAGGTGTGATCGATAAGGAAAATTTCCTAGATACTTGTCTAAAGCGATATATATAAATAAATTAAGACATATAATAAAATAAAAATTGACAGAGCAATTTTTCTGAAGAAGTTGTGATACAAAATAGGTATTTTCAAATTTCTGCCTATTCTAAATCGAAATTTTCATAGATAATGTTATATATATACTCTTATTAATATATAATATCATATACGGAAGGAACTTCGGACGGAGCAATTTTTCACCAGCAGTTATAAGCGATTTTCATCTTTAGGTATAAATACCTAACTTCCAAACATAAAAAATCCTAGATAATTTGTCAAACGTGTATTTTAAACCCTACTTTATCACACTGCAAAGATTCAGCGACAGAGGAATTACGTCGAGTGGAAATGCTTTATTGATTGGAGTATACGTGCTCGGATGCATATTAAAATATACTCTATACCTTCGTCGATCAGATCTATAAGTTTCAGCTGCTACTTTTTTGCACTTTGGGAGTAATCGCACTTTGAATGCACCAGGTAAGTGATTAGTGAAACTGCGCGCAATCATTAGCGCACATTAGTACCTAATTAACGTCGCTTTATGAATGGATGTACCGTGTGGGGCCGGTACTTTAAAAAAATAGCCCCACTGCATCTCTCCCCGTGTATGTTGTAAAAGGTGACTAAGGGATATGACTCTCTTCTTATATTACTAGGTGGTAGGGTTTAACCCGCCCGGGTTGATACCACCGCACTGAATGAAAGGTGGGTCGAAACGGCTATGTAAATAGTTTGTGTTTTCCGTCCAGTTCAGTGTAGCCGGCACTACCGAGGGGAGGCACTGACGTGGCACCAAGTTCACCCGGTGTTATAAGCTGACATCATGGATGCTGTAGGTGAAGTAAGCCAACCGTGTCAGTTTCCATAAAAAAAAATGGATTTTGCTAATCTCATTTGAGGTTTCCCCTTCTCATTAATGTAATGATCAATTTATATTACTATCCTTAATTTTTAATCATTTAATAACCACTTTCCAGCTTGTAAACATCTCCTTCACGAAATGGATAGTGTCGCGATCCCCTACTCTGTTTTGTGCAGTGAACTAATCAAGTGTGATCGTGATTTTCAAAAACTACGACTTTACTTCCAAAATACGTACCCAACTCTAAATGAATCTCAAATTGAAACAGTGGTGAGTGCAGTGCAGAAACGTTTTGTGTCTCAATTCAATCAAAGGTGGAACTCAGTATGCAGAACTACAAACGCTATCGGCTTCTTCATTCCAGGAAGTGCAGCAGAATTGCGACTAATGAAGATGTGATGAACATGATCCTCTTGTCCTCTGATCCTCTAATAACGAGTCTAAGGCCAAAACCAAAGAAGAAAATTGTACCTATTAGCGACGAAGCCAAACAGCTAATTGTTTGAATTTAAATTCCTTTTTATGCATTACTTTACACTTTTCTATGACTTTTTGATTTGACAAGGCCTCAATTGAGGCCGCTTGATAATATTTAAGGAGTTGGTGTTCTTATTATTATCACAATTTCCTGCAAATATATTGAGCGGAATTAATTACTAAACCTGCAAATCGTTACTGAATTTTTTTTTATGACTTGTTCTGAAAATTGCCAAATTATATTTTGATAATCAATGTGTTTATAAATTACGAAACCAGCAAAAAAAACATTATCGAAATATGTTAAGTATTTTAGAAGTTACTGGATTATTTCCGCAGCCCCATACAACTTGAACCAGTGTGCGCCGCCGCGCCGGTAGAGGAATAGAACAAATCGTGCTCCCATCACGTCAGTCGGTCGTCAGTCGCTTCGCCCGACATCTCGGTTGTTATTACAGTACCACTGCATTCAATAAAATATGTTTGAAGCTGCAAATGTACGTGTTTTTCCATCGATGTGTTTTCCATCTTCTAGTTCAATACAGCCGTGCTCAGATAAAGGAAGGTTCTGAAATGGCACGTAGGGTTCCTTCGGCATAGTTGTGTGTTGGGCTAATATCACCACAGCAGGTGTAATATTCGCACAAACATGTCCAGCTCTCAAATATTGCTAATGATAATAATATTAGCTATCTGATTATTAGAATGATTAATATTTTTCAATAAGTTTTAATCCCCATTGTTTTCGTTCTAAAATTCATTATTATTTATAAGGCATAACAAAAATATTAATAGTGGTTTCATATTGATGGGTCGGGCCAAACTTGGTAAATTATCTAATGTTGTTTTTTTTTATGTAATCCGGTATGGGTGGCTGAGTCGGAGGGGCCAAAGCGCATGCTCCGACCAGCCAATATCACCACCGAGAAGGTAGGTGCCATACCGGAGACTTCCCTAGATTGCTGGCTTTACTGGACTAGAGGAGAACACAGCCGAGGCTGCTATGCGGCCATCTTACATCCAGTACGGTGGTACCAACCCAGTCGGCTACAATTTTAGCCTACCACCTAGTAAGGGGCAAGGGAAGGGACCTACAGTTTTACACTGGTTCCGAACGGTGAAGCAGCAGGTGTAGGTATGGACGTAAATTTTTTCGTCAGAAACTCATTGGTACACGCCGACCGGATTCGAACCGCCGACCTCCGCTACCGACCGCTGTCACATGAGAAGCCGATGCCCAAACCACTCGGCCACCCGCCGCTTTTGAATTTTTGAAAATTTGTTTAGAAAAAAAAAAACAATACACACTCAGCAAAATGTGTCCAAACCGAGGACCCATGTGTGAACTTCACACATGGGTCCTCGGATTGGTTAAGAAAGTGGACTTGAGTGTAAATCGAAGTGTGTAAAATACGACGGTGGCGCCGCCCTGGTGGTCACAAATTTTCACACTCTGACTAAAATTATGGCGACCAAATCGAGGACCGTTTCCGATTTCCGTATTTCTTAGACAGAAAGGTTCAGAATCGCACGGAGAATACGACAATGGTGACCATTCAATCCGAGGACCCAGGAAAAAGTCCTCGGTTTGAAAATGTCCTCGTATGTGCCTTGTGTATTCAGGTGCACGTCCTCGGATAGTACTTAAAACAAACACACATATGCACACACCCTCACACCCTCACATACACACATACACACACACGTTAGACTTATAACACCCCTCTTTTTGCGTCGGGGGTTAATCGAGGGGTTAATAAAGTCAATGAACGTAGAGATAAACAATTTCGCGGAATAAATAAAAGTTCTACACATATAAAAAATGCCTGCAGTTTTTATTACTTTCGATGTGTATTTGGAGACCTTCAGGGCGGCCTACTCACGTCCCTGAAATCGGAGGCAATACCGGGGGCAGCGTTGCCAGATGTACCGTATGGTATTCGAACCATATTTTCATGTTCTGTACCATATACCATAATGGTGCCATAAAAATCCCACAATTTATATAATTTGTACAACGATTACAATATAAGGTACTACTCGTATATTTAGGTACTAACAATTTATTTACAAGCAATCAGTTCGTGTGCAGAATCTCGTGGTGTAATGATTGTGATAGTTACGAAATCCTATAGGATTGATACGGAAAACTTGCATACTATCAGTTTTTATTTAACATTGCCCGCGGCTTCGCTCGCTCTAGACTCGATTTAACAGCAAATACGATTCAAACTTAAATATGATAATAAACGGTCGTTTCTCTTATATTCTCTCTCGCTCCCTCCCTCCCTCCCTCTCTCTCTCTCCCTCCCTCCCTCCCTCTCCCTCCCTTACTTCCCCCACCCCTCCTCCCCACCGCCCGTTTTCCCTCCCTCCCCTCCCTTCCTACCCACTCCTTTCCCAACCACTGATACCTATCTAGGGAAAATAAAAATAAAATTTCTGGAAATAGCTTTACATCTCTTGTAGGTATTTGTAAACGCTAACATAATTCCGGACACGTGAGATTGCTTTGATTTTGCAAAAACACTATCCTAAAATCTAAACTACTCCTCCAAACAATATTTGATAAAAGACAATTTTCCTGACAATAAACAAACTCCCTCCCCCCTCCACAATCCCTCCCCTTGCCCCACCCCCCCCCCTCCTTCCCTCCCTTTCCCTCCCCCAGCCCTCCCCCTCCACCATCCCTCCTCTTGCCCCACCCACACCCCTCCCCTCCCCTCTTTACGCAAGTTTGACTCGAACTTGACCACTTTTTTTTTTAAATTATGTTACTCCGTGAACGTGATATACACTACATACGAAGTTTCGTCAAAACCCGTCCAGCCGTTCAGGCGTGAAAGAGGAACAAACAAACAAACAAATATACTTTCGCATTTATGATAATAGTGAGATGAGATGAGAAGATTATTCTAAAATATTCCGAAATTAATGTATCTGGGCAGGGATCCGGTTATTCAGATTCTTGAATTCACTCTCTGAGGGAAAACCGAATGTCGTGTGCACGACCACGGTGGCACGACCTTCAAATTGTAAACATGCATGCGTCGTATATAATATAAAAGTGTGCACAATTTTTGCTCCATAATTTGACAGTTCACGAACTGAAGAAGTTGTCAATATAGAGAGCAGACAAATAAAATAATTGTGCTGACAATGAAATTATTTCTGACGGTGAGTTTTATATTGTTATTTATTCGAATTTTTACATCAGATCTAGAGATACAAATGATAAATTCAATAGCATTGTGGGCGCCGCGGGGTGTAAGCAGAGTTGAAAAGCAAGCGAGTTAAAGAGTTATGGGACCTCCCTACGGGAACCTACTACCTATTACTAAGCCTACTCCGTCTCTCCGTCCGTCTGTAGAGTTCCGTAACTCAAAAGAGGAAAAAAACGGAACCCTTATAGGATCACTTTGTTGTCCGTCAGTCTGTGTTTCTGTCAAGAGCGTTTTTCTCAGGAACGGGTAGAGGTATCAAGTTGAAATTAATATCAAATACTAAGGTATACGGTTCCTTGGAGGTGTAAAAACTGTAAGCTTCGAAGTCAACGCAATCACAAGATACGGCCATTTATCAATCATCATCATCAATCAATCATACTCATCATCATCATCATCAATCATCATCAATACTAATAATAAATCTTTAAGGGATGGTCATGGAGTAAGTTACTTTGTTTTATGATATACTGCGTTTGTAGACTCTATGTATGATTCTTAAACTGAAGTGACGATTTTTTGAAATATTTTCTGTATGTATGTAATGTATGTATGTTCCACCATAACTCTTAAACCGATCGTTCGAATTCGATTAAACTTAGTACAGGCACATTTAACTTTACGGGACACAGGCTAAATAAAATTCAGTTCCGGTTACGCTAAGATGTGGCTAACCGAATTATTCCGCGCGCCGAAATAAAGGTAACGCAGGAACGCAGTTAAGCCTTATTTATTTCTTCTTTTTACTTGATACGAATTTCACGGGAGCGAAGCCGCGGGCAAAAGCTAGTGTCACATATTTTGCTACTGGCACATCAAATCAAAACCTAGAGTTCTTCCCGTTAACCTAGAATCACGAAATTTGGTAAGAAGCAAGGTCTCACAGCACAAGTAAAGGAAAAAATTCGGAAATAGTAAACTTGTACGAGTAGTTATATGACATTAAAAAAATTGTGTTTGTTTTGTGTGTCAAGACCCCTTTTTCTCAGGAACGGATTAAGATATAAAATTGAAATTAATATGAAATACTAAGGTGTGCGATGTCTTTGAGGTGTAGAAAATGCAAGCTTCTAAATCAACGCAATGAAAACATACGGCTATTTACGTAAAATTTTAATACTCGCAAACTCACTCAAATCAAATCAAAACCTACAAGCATACATTTTCTCATCTCTACCCGAATAAATATTTATTTATGATAATGTAGTTTCAAATTTAAATGTTTAATTCGGTTATTATTTTATTATTTTATCTAGTTACTTGTAGATTTGCCTGAAATTTTCTTATTGAATTTGTTTTCTTCTAAATATTTTGTTTATAGCACTTTTGACTTGTTTTGTCCTCCTGAGTGAAGATATACTTTAAACATGGAATGTATGTGGTTGCAGATGCTACTATTGGCCGCTCTGATGGCGGTCGCTTGGGCGGGCTACAGCAGTGGCTCAGACAGTGATGACGGCCACCATCACTATCATCGCGGTCACGGTCACGGTCACGGTTACGGTCACGGTTACGGTCATGGTTACGGTCACGGTTACGGCGGATATTACGGTTATGGACGATAGCTATTAGTTGTCGTGTGAAGTCTCGACTTGAAGAAACGCAAGCTTATTTGGAAACTCTTTTATATTTAGGTTCTAGTCGATGCATTATATATGAGTGAAACTATGGTATTAAACTTTATTGCAATATGGTTTTAGAAGTAGTATACAGAGTGATTTCATTAATCTATACATATAAAAGAAAAAAGAACAACCCCGGACCAGTGATATGAATGAGATCTGTAAATCAGGTTGATAAATAAAAAATCTCATCCATACCGACCGATCCAGGGAAAGTTCCCAAGACACTCAGCGCATTAGCCCTCTGTATCCAGACTAATGCGCTGAGAGAGGTAGGCCCCAGCTCGGGCCTCCCCGGACACTTCTATCAGTCGACTACCTAAATCCTTGCAGAGAGACTTTGCTTCAGCTGACCAGGGGCCCAATGTTTCCACAGCGAAAGCAATCATTTCATAATTTTGTGCTATTACAATATAATGATTTTGATTATGCTTCACTAGCGCTGCAGACTCAGCAGCGGCACCAGCTTTTCTATTTCCAGTGAAACTATTATTGTAAAATATATTACCAGACAATTATTTGAAAGTCACAATCGATTCATGTCCAGACGAGTAATTAATAAAATATATTTCTTGAAATAAGCCATCGTCATATTCATAAGTAACACGTGAAACTGGGAAAGTGATTAGTTAAGGAGGTTTTAAAAGTCTTACTTTAATGTCACTATTTGAAGATTACTTATCACACCCTGTGAGGGTGTGATAAATAAGTAGGTAGGAAAATAATAAACTTCTTCTTTGAAAATTACTTTTTTTATTTCTACACATTATATGTATTTGGAATACGGATTACGTGACTAGACGTAGCATTTTATACTTAATTGAATACGTATAGATAGACATAGGACTTACATTTTATCATGTTATTTAATAATGTTACTCCTAAAACAATTTATTTAAATAAATAACTACACAGACAATTTAATTTGACTATTTACATTATATCCAGGAAATATATAATTTAATTAATTTACTTAATTTTCTTAGGAGTCTATAATACAGCAAACAAAACTTTCAAGTTTAAAAATTATCCAAATTATGTTTTAGAAAACCGGCCAAGTGCGAGTGGAACTCGCGTACGGAGGGTTCCTTATCGCCATGTCATGGTTAGCGCCACTCACGTCATCTATGGCGTGTTATGAAATGCTTCATATTAGTTAAATGTCATGATTAGTTAAAATGCTTCTCACTCTATTCGGTAGATGGCGCGCGCGCATACACTTTTTGGTTTCTTCTATGGGAACCCCCGTGAATTTTTTACTTTTTTAACCGACTTCCAAAAAAGGAGGAGGTTCTCAATTCGTCTGTATGTTTTTTTTTTTTTTATTTATTTTTTTTTTTTTGTATGTTTGTAACACGATTTCTCCGTCAATTGAGGGCCGATTTAGAAAATTCTTTTTTTGTTAGTTAGGTCATACTTCCGAGGTGGTCCCATTTCAATTTTATCGAAATTGGTTCAGTGGTTTTCGAAAAATCAGCATAATACTATGGTGTGTGGTTACCTTCAGCAAAACTTGTGATGTGGTCGTTTTCGGCAATTTTCAGTTTGATAAATTAGTATGGTGTGTGGTTACCTTCAGCAAAACATTTGTGATGTGGACTTATTCAGCAATTTGCAGTCTGACACATATGGCGAATAATTCTGTACCACTTCAATCGATTTCGATTATTCGATTTCGATTATTCTTTTTTATGTAATATTACTAAAAAGAATGAAATAAAAACTGTTTTAAAAAATATTAAACCGATTTCCAAAAAACAAAAAAAAAAAAAACTAAAATGTATTAAATACCTAATATTTTGAAATTTTCTCTGTCCTGTTGAAATACATGAATCGATATACTAGTGATACATATTCGGACCCTTGTTTCATGAATATTCTAAATTTGAAATTTTTTATCTTTCCCGACCGGCGCTTAATTTATTATGGTACCTGGCCAGTACCTACTGTACCGAGTACCATCGAGCTGGTTTGATGATGGAGACAGAAGGTGGCCATAGGAACTCCTAAACTACACATGATAAACCCATCGTGTTTGGGCTCGTTGCATTTGTCTTCACGAGAAATTTACTTTAGACCTAAAAGATTCTCAATTCGACGGTATGTTTTCTTTTTTTGGATGTTTGTTACGCGATTACTCCGTCAATTGTGGGCCGATTTTGAAAATTCTTTTTTTTTTTATTTGAAAGGGGATAACCCTTAGGTTTTTGAAGTGAAAACTTCTTTAGCGGCTCTTGGCACTTTTTTAGGTGGGTAAAAATGTATAACTCGCGACATCGCGTCAGCGTCATTTTTAAAATGAAACCTTAAGACATTGCGTTAAGGGTTAAGTTAGAGTGGCACGGGATCTGCCGGCACTCCCGGAGTGCAACTGTTAAGTAGGGTTCCGTAACACGTTTATGTCTGTCCATTCTACTAAGTTCTGCAAAATGAATGTAGGGTTCCGTAACATATGCATGTCTATCCGTTCTACTAAATTTTACAATTTTCAACCAAGGTCCTCCGACGGTTATTTTATAATAAAAGTAGGCTTCCGTAACACGTTTATGTCTGTCCATTCTACTAAGTTCTGCAACATCACCTACAACGTCCGTTATGTCAGCCCATAACACCAGTGCCATGTCAGTGCTTCCCCCTTTGATCGTGCTGACTACACTGAACTGGTCGGAAAACACAAACTATTTACATAGCCGTTTCGACCGACGTTTAATTCAGTGCGGTGGTACCAACCCGGGAAGGTTAAACCCTACCACCAAGTAAGATTACGAGGGAAGGGACTTACAGTTTTACGAGGAATCCGAACCTTGGTCAGCCTCCAACGGTCAGCGGTCACCCATCTAAGTACTGACCGCACCCAGCGTTGCTTAAAATTCAATAGCGACAGTTGACTGTCTGCACCACTGAGCTATCGAAGCTGACGTGGTCCTATTTTAATTGGGTCAAGATCGGATTGGAAAGCGAGGCGGAATCGCGAGGCCGAAGGCCGAGCGATTCCGCCGAGTACATTAATAGCAAAAAATTACTAAAAAAAACTGTGAAATAAAAAAAAAGTTTTAAAAAACATAAAACCGACTTCCTAAAAAAAGTAAAACTAAAAAACTATTTAAAATAAAAATATAAAAACCGCCTTCAAAAATATATGAAATAAAAACCTAAAAAAAAAACGAACCCTAGAGTTGAAGGCGGTGCTAAAGCAAGCAAAAATGATGCATGAAAGAAAACATGAGCGGATGATAATATCCTTTGTGATTTGTGTAGCCTTTTTAGCACCGCCTTCAACTCTAGGGTTCGTTTTTTTTTTTAGGTTTTTATTTCATATATTTTTGAAGGCGGTTTTTATATTTTTATTTTAAATAGTTTTTTAGTTTTACTTTTTTTAGGAAGTCGGTTTTATGTTTTTTAAAACTTTTTTTCTCATTTTTATACTTTTTTTATTTGTTGTTATATCGGCCATAATAAAATAACACATAGTCTGTGAAAATTTCAATAGGCTACCTATTACGGTTCAAGATATACAGCCCTCGGACAGACAGACAGACAGACGGACGGACGGACATACAGACAGACAGGCGGCGTATGCTTAGTAATAGGGTCCCGTACCGGATACGGAACCCTAACAACGTGATATTTTAATTTAATTGTTTGTCGATTGGTGATTTTATTTTAAATTTACTCTCATATTCCCTAAAGAAGTAGGTATGTAAGTACCTACATAATCTTTATTGAATACCAATTTATACAAATTGGGCACAATTAGGCGAGTGCCAAACGCCTGGCCCTTTTTTAACCGACTTAAAAAAAGGGAGGAAGTTCTCAATTCGACTGTTTTTTAGGTTTCCGTATCCCGTACGGAAGCCTATTACTAAGACTCCGTCGTCCGTCTGTCCGTCTGTCCGTCTGTCCGAGGGCTGTATCTCTTGAACCGTAATAGGTAGCCCGTCGAAACTTTCACAGAATATGCGTTACTATAGGCGAATGAAACAACAAATAAGAAAAATAAGAAAAAGTTAAAAATTAAGGGGGGCACCCATACAAGAAACGTTTTATTAAAATAGATTAGTCACCGTAAGGTGCTATCCACCTCATGGAGGCGTCTCTGCTTGACGTTTGACGGATCACTTTTAAATAAAGTGACGTTACTATGGTAACAGCTGTTGTCAGTGGGCAAACATGGAGACCTGTCATCATAACATAAACATATATCTGATAATTCAAATTCGAAGACCATGCCACCTGAGCGGATATGCGGATAATATTGATAGCGGATAGATACGGAAACCTTCGCGCGCGAGTAAGACTCGCACTTGGCAGATTTTTTTTTATGTTTGTTACTTCAGAACCTTCGACTGGGTGAACATTGGTGAACCGATTTTGAAAATTCTTTTTTTATTTGAAAGTTGAAAGCTGATGCTTCCCGTGTGGTCCCATTTGGTCAAGATCGGATTTGAAAGCGAGGCGGAATCGCGAGGCCGAAGCCCGAGCGATTCCGCCGAGTACATTAATAGCAAAAAATTACTAAATAAAACTATGACATAAAAAACTATTTAAAAAAATATGAAAACTGCCTTCAAAAATGTATGACATAAAAAAAACGAACCCTAGAGTTGAAGGCGGTGCTAAAGCAAGCAAAAATAACCGACCACCTTCAACTCTAGGGTTAGATTTTTTTTTAATTTCATACATTTTTGAAGGCGGTTCTTTATTTCTTTAAATAGTTTTTATTACTACGAATTCACTCAAAGGCTCAATTGCGTGTGGCAGCATTTTCAATGGATTCCTCTATTCTGAAGACTGTATTATTTCGCGAATATGTATAATATTTTCTTCTGTATTTTTTTTTACTTGGAAAGCCAAGGACACTCTGTCTGTGATCCACGCGTATTCTATCGTGAGATAAGCTAAGATTAATGTAACCATAGACAATCAGATGACAATCGCCTGAGGATCAGTAAAGTAACAGAAATTTCAATAGAAGTTATATCCACGTTGTGCTTTATGACATAAGAATGGCATATCTTTTTGAATTATCCAAATCGGACCATTAGTTTCTGCCGTTTCTGCCGCCAAAACTCAGTGCGCCGCGCCTACGCGTGACGTCACTCTATCCCAGACCCGCGCGCTCGCGCTAGCCAGCCAACGCGCACTCATTCGTCGAGGGCTGTATCTCTTGAACCGTAATAGGTAGCCCGTTGAAATTTTCACAGAATATGTGTTATTATGGCCGATATAACAACAAATAATAAAAAAAAGAAAAAGTAAAATATTCACGGGGGTTCCCATAGAAGAAACCAAGCGAGTTCGACTCGCACTTAAAATAGTATAAATATTGCATTGTGCCGAAATGTACAAATACGTCTATCAAAACGCCAGAGAAACTGATGTACCGTGTGGGGCCGGTACTTTAAAAGAATAGCCTCACTGCATCTCTCCGTACAAGTATATGTCGTAAAAGGCGACTAAGGGATATGACCCCCTTCTTATATTACTAGGCGGTAGGGTTTAACCCGCCCGGGTTGGTACTCATTTGGTGGGTTTGGACGTGTGTCCCATACTTCCACCAATACACTTGGTGACGAGGGTCTGATGATGGAATCAGGAGGTGGGTAGTGGAACTCTTCAACCGTTACTAGTAACTCCCTCGAGTTTTGGCTCATTTGGTTGATTCGGACGAGTGCTCCATACTTCCACCAATACACTTGGTGCCACCAAGTTGGTGGCGAGGGTCTGATGACGTAGTCAGGACGTGGACAGTGGGACTCTTCAACCGTTACTAGTAACTCCTTCGAGTTTGGGCTCATTTGGATGGTTTGGTCGAGTGTCCCATACTTCTACTAATATACTTGGTGACGGGGGTCTGATGATGGAATCAGGAGGTGGGTAGTGGAACTCTTCAACCGTTACTAGTAACCCCTCGAGTTTGAACTCATTTGGTGGGTTTGGACGAGTGTCCCATACTTCTACCAATACACTTGGTGACGAGGGTCTGATGATGGAGTCAGGATGTGGACAGTGGGACTCTTCAACCGTTTCTGGTAACCCTTCGAGTTTGGGCTCATTTGGTGGGTTTGGACGAGTTTCCCATACTTCCACCTATACACTTTGTGACGATACACTTTGTCACCCACCAAGTGGAAGTATGGAGCACTCGTCCGAATCAACCAAATGAGCCAAAACTCGAGGGAGTTACTAGTAACGGTTGAAGAGTTCCACTACCCACCTCCTGATTCCATCATCAGACCCTCGTCACCAAGTGTATTGGTGGAAGTATGGGACACTCGTCCAAACCCACCAAATGAGTTCAAACTCGAGGGGTTACTAGTAACGGTTGAAGAGTTTCACTACCCAACTCCTGATTTCATCATCAGACCCTCGTCACCAAGTTTATTAGTAGAAGTATGGGACACTCGTCCAAACCGACCAAATGAACCCAAACTCGAGGGAGTTACTAGTAACGGTTGAAGAGTCCCACTGTCCACGTTCTGACTCCATCATCAGACCCTCGTCACCAAGTGTATTGGTGGAAGTATGGAGCACTCGTCCGAACCAACCAAATGAGCCCAAAATCGAGGGGTTACTAGTAACGGTTGAAGAGTTCTACTGTCAACCTCCTGACTCCGTCAGACCGTCGTCACCAAGTGTATTGGTGGGAGTATGGGACACTCGTCAAAACCCACCGAATGAGCCCAAAATCGAGGGGTTACCAGTAACGGTGGAAGAGTTCCACTATCCAAATCCTGATTCCATCATCAGACCCTTGTCACCAAGTATATTAGTAGAAGTATGGGAAACTCGTCCAAATGGTCTAAACCAACCAACTCGAGGGAGTTACTAGTAACGGTTGAAGAATCCCACTGTCCACACCCTGACCCCATCATCAGACCCTCGTCACCAAGTGCATTGGTAGACGTATGGTACACTCGTTTAAACCCACCAAATGAGTCCAAACTCGAGGGGTTACTAGTAACAGTTGAAGAGTTCCACTACCCAACTCCTGATTCCATCATCAGACCCTCTTCAAAAAGTGTATTAGTAGAAGTATAGGAAACTCGTCCAAACCAACCAAACTCGAGGGAGTTACTAGTAACGGTTGAAGAGTCCCACTGTCCACGTCCTGACTGGATCATCAGACCCTCGTCACCAAGTGTATTGGTAGAAGTATGGGACACTCGTCCAAACCCACCAAATGAGTTCAAACTCGAGGGGTTACTAGTAACGGTTGAAGAGTTTCACTACCCAACTCCTGATTTCATCATCAGACCCTCGTCACCAAGTGTATTAGTAGAAGTATGGGACACTCGTCCAAACCAACCAAATGAGCCCAAACTCGAGGGAGTTACTAGTAACGGTTGAAGAGTCCCACTGTCCTCGTCCTGACTCCATCGTCAGACCCTCGTCACCAAGTGTATTGGTAGAAGTACGGAGCACTCGCCCGAACCAACCAAATGAGCCCAAACTCGAGGGGGTTACTAGTAACGGTTGAAGAGTTCCACTGTCCACCTCCTGTCTCCATAATCGACCCTCGTTACCAAGTTGAAATATTATATGTTCACGTGAACTCAATGTGTGTGTAAAGTTTCATAAGAATCGGTTCAGTAGAAGTAGTTGAAAAAGTTGTCGCAAGATTTGAAACAAACAAACAAACGGGGTCAAGCTAAATATAAAACCGTTTAAAAATAGTTTCTCTGGCGTTTTGATATTGTACATTTCGGCACAATACAATATTTATACATTGTGAAAAAGTGAAACCAGGCACAAATCGGACACTTAATTTGTTTTAAACACAAATTAACCAAACCTAAACACTGCGCGCCTTATCGCTTCCAACAGCTACTGGTGGTGCGGAGCGGCGTGGAGTGTCGTGACGTCACGCACTCCGCGCCGCGACTAGTCGAAGATCGGCGCATTCATTTGATTGCTACTAGCTCATTTTTGGTCGTACGACAAAAATAATTACACCAATGTTTTGGATTTTTCATTGACTTCTACTACTTTCAAAACTAAAAACAGCGGTGATCAACAATTTGGTCGACAATTGAGCCATAATGTTTTTTGGTCGACAATTGGATCTTAATTTATTTTAGTCGACAATTGGGTCATAATGATCTTTGGTCGACAATTGGGTCATAATGTTCTTTGGTCGACAATTGGGTCATACATAATGTACTTTGGTCGACAATTGGGTCATAATGTTCTTTGGTCGACAATTGGGCCATAATGTACTTTCTGCTACTTTAATTATTTAGCCTAATATACATAATATGGGAGTAGGTTCTCCTTATTATCTATCGGCCCATGCCGAAAGAACCGAACATCATATCGTCTTCGGTGAGAAATTCGTATATGTACTGCAGGATCCTCCCCTCGGTGCTGTCCCCGAAGAGGCTTGGTCCGCCGTCCATGAGGTCGTCCATCATGCCCCGACCCCGGACGACCGGCCGCGGTGTCCTCCGCACCTTGCTGAAGTAGAACGCGTGCGCGAGGCTAACCGACAGGAGCACGAGCAGAACAGCACGTGAACACAGCATTTTATCTAGAAAGAAACAAAATAAGTGTAAATAGAGGGAAATTCGTAACATTTATAACGTGGACATACCTATACCGTGGAAAATTTTTCGCAAACAGCTAGTGATATGAGCATAGAAGAATACACACATACATAATAATAAACTTGTGAAGGCAGAAAAAGACAAGATGTTAAAATACATCGATCTGTCTCACGAGGTTACCGACATGTGGCCCGTGGACTCGACGATCGTTGTGCCCATAGTCGTGTCTGCGCATGGGCTGATAGCCAAGAGCCTCGACCATCATCTCAAGAGGCTCTCGCTAGAGCCACTTGCTTGGATCAAGGGTCAGATGCAGAAGGCGGTCTTGCTCGACACCGCTCGAATTGTCCGGAGGTTTCTCTCTCTCGGGTCCGACCATCGGTAGCCTGGGTTCGCCCCGCCGCCGGTGGTGGAAATTCCATTTTGTTATTTTGTATTAATTTTAGATTTAGGTTTTATTTGTAAAATTAATATAAAAAAAGAAAAAATGTGTAAATAAACGAATGAATAATAAATAGTTACATTCAAAGAGATCTGTAATCTTATCACGAGAATTAACCTACACCGCGTACTACGCTACGCCGTGTTCTCCGCATCATTTTGTATGGAGAAGCGGAGCAGCGCCTCTAGTGATAGATTTGCGAACTTCGTTTCTCCATACAAAAATTATGCGGAGAACACGGCGTAGCGTAGGGTACTGTACCTTTATCACGAGATTTAACCTACACCACGTACTACGCTACGCCGTGTTCCCACGAAGTTCGCAAATCTATCACTAGAGGCGCTGCTCCGTTTCTCCATAAAAAATGTGCTTCACAGCGAGCAAAAGAAACGTATAAAACAGAGCATTAAATAATAATGGAGAAAGTGATATAAATTAAATCCGCTGGCACCACCACCGTGCTCCGGTTTGACGAGTTTAAAACTAGATTTTTGTGTTCGCTTTAAAATACCTTCCTCAAAATTGTTTGACTAACAAATTACTTGGGTATGAGTGTATCTTTCTTGCGAGAGCTATACAAATATATTAAAATTCTGATTAAAATATACGTACCTTTAATTGTTAAGTTTATTAATAAATGAATGAATAATTGAATATGTGAATTATTGATGATAAACATTTTTTATTTCATATTAAATTGATGAAAATTAAATACAAATATCAGCAACACATAAACTTGAACAATTAGAAAAAAGTTAAAAACATGTATTCAATCGTCTACGATTAAATATACTATAAAATTCCCTTCTTAGAAAATCTCGGTGCCGTTATATGGTATATTTATTTTATTTTATTTAAATTTTTACCCAGAGTATTCTTATAAGTGTGGGTGAAGAAGTTATCTTTGAAATAGTCATATACTTAAGATAAGATTACTTTTCCGGTTCTTATAGATGCAATTGCTGAACGGAAGAAAAAACCTTGATTTTATACACATTATGTGACATTGTATGAACTTATAGGTACAGCGAAATAAACAGTTGACTGAGAAAATTACTCCATAAGAAAGAAAGACGATGGATAGGTAGATAGATAACGCCACGAGATCGATACATAGATAGATAGGTTCGATATGTATAAATATAGATATTTAGTAATGCACTGGCTGGCACTTGCGGACGCCAAAGATTACTTAATAGTCCGAAGCAGCTAAACTTTAATTTTTTTATTATCAACGAGAAATAATAAAATAAAATAATAACAATAATATTTTTTTAACTTTTAGTAGGTTTAACATAATATGTAAAATTAATATAAAAATGTAAAAACGTGAAATAAAAAAAGTAAATAAATAAATAAATACTTTTATGGCTTATCTGCTGATTATTCTAGAAGGCGGAAACGGAAGATAGTTCTTCTGTTTTTCCGAGGCCTTATAAGAGCTATCACCAGCTCATATGAAGCTCACCGGGCTCCGACCTTTAACATTGTAAACATGTACAAATATACTGTTGTGGCGTCTGTACGCGTTTTACTGTGTTTTTTGAATCATCAGAGCCTACTGGCTCTGACCTGCATCAGCCAGATACAGGCACAGTTAGGAAATGAGATGTCGATTAGTTATCTAAAGTAGAAAAAACGTTACAACATGTAGATAGATAGGAATTCTTTATCGATGCAAAAATATATAAAAAACAAACACAGTGAATAAAGGATAGGGCTTATCCCTTGAAAATATTTCTACCAGCCAATATTTATATTAAGATACTTCTCAGGAAAGTTTGTAACAGGATGTTTGTCGAAACGACACACAAAATGTTTTCACTTATTAGAACGTTGAGAAGCAACTTTGCGCTATCCATTAGTAAAATATTTCAAACTAGGTACAGGTGTTTACAATTTATTATCACGTTAACTATTTTTTTTTACAAATAATCAAGGTGTAACTAATAAAATTAATATTCTGGGTTTTAAGGTGCTAGTTAGTATACGAAAGTAACTCGAGTCACTAAAACAATGGCGTCGAAAAAAAAATCACTTCTTCATAAATCTCTTCCAATTTCTAATCTCAAAAACGGAGATGGTAATTTTCTTTCCATTTTGTCACCTTAGTTTACGATGGTAATTAACCCCCTAAAAGTCTGAATATAAAAATTACACTCCATATAGAGAACTTCACACGTACCTATTAGGTTGGTTTTCCCGTAAGTTTATGTTTCTTCGCGATGCCACAGGGTTTCTATGTGCTTTAGTAAAAATGCAGTTTACGCTATAACACCATATTCCAATTTTTTTAAAAGCCACTTTATATTCCGCGTCACTGGTAAATAATGCAAAACAGTTTCTTCCAATGTTAGATGCAATGGGATCCAATGTTAGTTCAATTCCGATGGGGGAGAGTAGTGATGCGCAGGAGTCGCCAGGAGTTGCTTTCGGAAGACTGATCACGTGCAGACTGGCGCGCCGCCGGCCAAACATCTTCCGTCCTCCTCCACCACCGCGTCCGTAATATAGTGATACAAGTAAATCGTGCGCTTTCTTCGGGGTACACACGAAACACTGTGACACATTCACATTCGACTATCACTCATACAATGAAGGAGGCTCGTCTCACGCGGTATTACCGTTTTTTAAATATTTTATTTCGTTTGTATTAATTTTGTATAGGTATAGTTGTTTTATAATTATATAAAATTAAAAACATAGAAAAATATTACTTTATATAACTTAATATGTGGCAAGGGTGCCTTAGGCAATTTCGCCCAGTCAACCAAGGGACAAAGACGCGTTCATATTTAAAAAAAATATCCTGTATCGACTGTAGGTATGAGCACAGCTAGACGAACTTGTTTGAGAAATTCGAAATTTTAATTAAAAAAAAAACACAATCTTGGTTGTTAGTGCACACGGCGAGATAAACTTGCTCTAGAAATTTAAAATTTAAATTTGAAATGTTTTATCACAAACCGCAGTCGTAAAACTATAAAAATATTCAGACTTTCACCAGCACGTGAACATATTAAATTAATAGATTAGCATTCGAAATAACGACATTGACATCATGATACATTTACTATTCGATACTAGGTAACCATAGAGATTTATAAACGTGAGTGAAATGGCCAAAAAATTACCCTAGCTAGACAGATTAGATCGGGGATGCCCACCAACCATGGTCAAGAGCGTAGTAATTTTCTTATAAATATAATCTGATATGGGTAGCTGAGCCGGAGGGCCCAAAGCACATGCTCCGACCAGCCAATATCATGTCAGATGTCAGCCTCGATAGCTCAGTGGTGCAGACAGTCAACTGTCGCTATTGAATGTTAAGCAACGCTGGGTGCGGTCAGTACTTGGATGGGTGACCGCTGACCGTTGGAGGCTGACCGAGGTTCGGATTCCTCGTAAAACTGTAGGTCCCTTCCCTCCTAATCTTACTTGGTGGTAGGGTTTAACCCGCCCGGGTTGGTACCACCGCACTTAATGAAACGTCGGTCAAAACGGCTATGTAAATAGTTTGTGTTTTCCGACCAGTTCAGTGTAGCCGGCACGATCAAAGGGGGAAGCACTGACATGGCACCTAGTTCACCCGGTGTTATGGGCTGACATCACGGACGTTGTAGGTGATGTAGCCAACCGTGTCAGTTTCCATAAAATAAAAAAATAAAAAAAACACCTCCGAGAAGGTAGGTTACCGGAGACTTCCCTAGATTTCTGGCTATACTAGACCAGATGAGAACACATCCGAGGCTGCTATGCGGTCATCTTGCATCCAGTACGGTGGTACCAACCCAGTCGGCTACAATTTTATACCGTAAATGAACAAGCATGTGTGAAAGAGGGTTCAGAGGTATGTCAGAAGTTCTCAGAACCGTTGCAAGTATGCACGCTTGTCTATGCCTACCTCATTAAGAGGCAGGCATGAAGTAATAGGTATATCTCGTAAATATCTAAATAATGCTTTAAATTTCGATTTATGTGTATATATATATAGTTATCTATTGGCCCAAAAAACGACCCTTCATGCGTATTCGATCCGTTTTCGCTGATACAACCGGACCGTCAACTTTCGTATACTGTATCCTCAGCACATATTCGTTGATGCATTCCCCTGCGGCGGCATATCGCAGACACTTCCACATTTTAATATGCATACCGAACACACCGGACACTGGGCATGTCAGTCAAGTATTATATAATAAGTAAGTACTGTCATTTGATATTCAACGTGTGCCGTTTATTGACATCGTATGCATATTAAATAGTACTTAGTGCCTTGCGCAAACTCAACGCCGCCTCCGCCGCCGCCGGTCGCGATTTGATCGAATTTTATTTCGTTACTAGCTTTTGCCCGCGGTTTCGCTCGCGTGGAATTCGTATTTCAAATGTAAGTATGTAAATAAATGAGCATAAGTTTGAAAGAAAGCCGAGCTGCGTTCTGGTAAATAATAAACCTTTTCTTCAGCCTCTGGAGTCGCCTTTAGTTACTTAGTTCCATGGAGAAATAATATCGTTTATCGGAACGGAGCTCGGCCTTCGGCCTCGTCCTTTAGTTACTTACTTTATTCGAGAAGGTTCATCATTTATCTGAACGCCGCTCGGTCTTCGGCCGACCTTAGTTACTTACTTTGAAAAATTAGGGAATAAAGGGCCTCTCTTATAATTTACAGGAAAACACAAACGAAAATCCTAAGTCTTCAAATTCTCACGGAAAACGGAATGGTACGGAACCCTCTCCACGCGAGTTCGACTCGCACTTGACCGCTTTCCTAAGGAAAATTTTTCTTTTTCTTGTGCATCGCTAGTGTATGGATCCGATAAGTGCATCTAGATTTTTTTCCATAAAAAAATATATATAAAAAAAAGATACCAACTCTGCACGTTCGGTCCATAGATGGACTGCCTTACTAGAACATAATATAGACGAAAAGATTGTTTAGATCTACTCGTAAGTTAAAAAAAAAAAATACGCAATTCGGGCACCAAACACCAGAATAAACATTCGGTTCACTATGGGCTTTTGTCACTGGAGTAAGCTAGTTAGAGAGTTGGCTAGTCCAACTGGTAAATGCAACCTGTCCTACCAGGCTTGAAGCGATGCTACTTTCCCCAGACTCGACATAACCCCCTGTATACTTTCGTTTGTAGACACTCCTTGGGGTCATTTGGACCCGTTTTTAAGACAATACAAAATGTTCTTAGTACTTGATGTTAGGTTCTGGTTATAAAACAATCAAACAAATCGATCATGTAAATCCTTTATTTAGCGGGTTGCTAACATGTGGAATTCACTCCCACCTGCATCCTTTCCTCTAATGTACAGTCTGGGGTCCTTCAAACATAATGTGAAGGTGCACCTAGCCGGCCGACAAGGTATTCGCAGCCCCCGTAAATATTCGAATGCCCGTGGGCGCCGTCGGACTACACCTCTTCGTTAGTCTGGCGCGCGCCATTTGTCGTGCTCCCCATAAATAAAAAAAAAAGCAGTCAAGTTCGAGTACCATTCCGTTTTCCGTTAGAACTTTAAGACTTAGGATTTTCGTTTAGGTTCCTTTAAACTGTAAGAGTAAACTGTAACTGTGTAACTAAAAAATTTAAAATATAATTTTTTTTTAATGCTCGATTTTCGTATATTTTCTTTAATATCTTAAAAACTATGCATTTTAAAATTATAAAAAAATATGTTTGTATTTCTTATAACGAGCTCTTTTAATATGCACATGATGCACTTGAAAAAAAAAATCTAATTTGTCCCCCAAAATTTACTCCCAAAATATAAATTTTTGAAAAATCACTGTGAAAAAAAAGTACTACTGGAGATTTGCCCATGCCCTTAAAAACTACCTATACATATCACAATTCTCCAGACCAAAAATTGTAGTTGTGTAACAATTGTAACATATTCAAAATTAACATAATGTGTACAAAGCCACTACAATAAAAAGTGACGATTACCTTAATAAAAAAAAAAAATTTTTTAACATTACTATACAGTTTTTTATTTATAGATTAGGGCTGTTACAGACAGGTTTGTGAATAATGTGAAATAGTGGTTGAACTAACGTTGTGAAAAAAATTAGATTAAAAAAAAAATAGTTTTAAAAAACATAAAACCGACTTCCTAAAAAAAGTAGAACTAAAAAACTAATAAAAATAAAAATATAAAAACCGCCTTCACAAAGGATATCATCCACTCATGTTTTCTTTCATGCATCATTTTTGCTTGCTTTAGCACCGCCTTCCACTCTAGGGTTCGTTTTTTTTTAGGTTTTTATTTCATATATTTTTGAAGGCGGTTTTTATATTTTTATTTTTATTAGTTTTTTAGTTCTACTTTTTGTAGGAAGTCGGTTTTATGTTTTTTAAAACTATTTTTTTATTTCACAGTTTTTTTTAGTAATTTTTTGCTATTAATGTACTCGGCGGAATCGCTCGGCCTTCGGCCTCGCGATTCCGCCTCGCTTTCCAATCTGATCTTGACCCAATTAAAATAGGACCACGTCAGCCTCGATAGCTCAGTGGTGGCTCAGTGGTGCAGACAGTCAACTGTCGCTATTGAATGTTAAGCAACGCTGGGTGCGGTCAGTACTTGGATGGGTGACCGCTGACCGTTGGAGGCTGACCGAGGTTCGGATTCCTCGTAAAACTGTAGGTCCCTTCCCTCCTAATCTTACTTGGTGGTAGGGTTTAACCCGCCCGGGTTGGTACCACCGCACTGAATGAAACGTCGGTCGAAACGGCTATGTAAATAGTTTGTGTTTTCCGACCAGTTCAGTGTAGTCAGCACGATCAAAGGGGGAAGCACTGACATGGCACTTAGTTCACCCGGTGTTATGGGCTGACATCACGGACGTTGTAGGTTATGTAGCCAACCGTGTCAGTTTCCATAAAATAAGAAAAACAACACCGTAACATTGCTTAAAAAAAAATTCTGTTCAATTTAGTAGAACGGCCAGACATGCATTTGTTACGGAACCCTACATTCATTTTGCAGAACTTAGTAGAATGGACAGACATAACCGTGTTACGGAACCCTACTTTTATTATAACATAACCGTCGGAGGACCTTGGTTGAAAATTTTAAAATTTAGTAGAACGGACAGACATGCATTTGCTACGGAACCCTACATTCATTTTGAAATAAATGTTAAATTTAGTAGAACGGACAGACATGCATTTGTTACGGAACCCTACATTCATTTTGCAGAACGGAACCCTACATTCATTTTGGAAGTCGGTTAATTAAGGTAATCGTCACTTTTTATTGTAGTGACTTTATACAAATGATGTTAATTTTGAATATGTTACAATTGTAAAACCACTATAATTTTTGGTCTGGAGAATTGTGATATGTATAGGTAGTTTTTAAGGGCATGGGCAAATCTCCGGTAGTACTTTTTTTTCACTGTGATTTTTCAAAAATTTATCAGTTTTTATGTAAACTGAACAAAAATTCACTGAAAGGGCTATAGCAACAGTACAGTCTAGGAGTAAACCTAAAAACTATTCATTACGTACTAGCTACATGTCTCCTCTACTTCCATACCAAATTTTATTCGATTTTGTGGAACAGATATCAAAATAGAGCGGTTAATGTGACTAAAAAAGAGAAATTTAAAAAAAAGTTAAAAAAAATCATATTAAAAAAAACTATTGATTTTCGCGAAACTAATGTTTTTTTTAAATGAGTAACCATAATGTACTCCATCTAAAAAAAATTTTTGGACTACTATAACTGGGCCACCCTGTATAAATTTAAACTTTTTGGTCCAGTAGATTCGGAGAAAATGAGCTGTGACAGACGGACAGACAGACAGACAGACACGAGCGTGATTCTATAAGGGTTCCCTTTTTTTCCTCTTTTTTGAGGTGCGGAACTCAAAAATGAGGCAATAGGCCATAAAGTACATATTTTAGACTAGTTTATGTTAATTCATTTAATCATTACGAAATATAATAAAATGCATTATCTACTTAACATAATAGTCTGACCATTCAATGGATGAAACTTGATATTTGTTTCATTATAAGTTGAAGTTTCTATATGCACATATTAATCGGAATTAAAAAAATAATGAAAAGAATAGCTGTATCGCATATACAGAGTGATTTAGTTAATCTATACATATAAAAGAAAAAAGAACAACCCCGGACCAGTGATATGAATGAGATCTGTAAATCAGGTTGATAAATAAAAAATCTCATCCATACCGACCGATCCAGGGAAAGTTCCCAAGACACTCAGCGCATTAGCCCTCTGTATGGCCAGACTAATGCGCTGAGAGAGGTAGGCCCCAGCTCGGGCCTCCCCGGACACTTCTATCAGTCGACTGCCTAAATCCTTGCAGAGAGACTTTGCTTCAGCTGACCATGGGCCTAATGTTTCCACAGCGAAAGCAATCATTTCATAATTGTGTGCTATTTCAATATAATGATTAAGCTTCACTAGCGCTGCAGCCTCAGCAGCGGCACCAGCTTTTCTTGCTGTTGACACAACGTAGCTATCAGCTAGCGTGTCGACGCAAGTGGCGTCCCAGACGATAGCCTGACCGCGCGACCAAGGCACCAAGGTCATCCCGTCTGGGCGCTTACCGTCATCTCTGCTGAGACCGCAGGGCTCCAACAATGATGGCACATTGGCTGAGCTAAATGCGCGATTTAGAATTTCGTTTAGAGCGTGATGTCTAGAGTGTCTGCCGGCGCTCTTTTTGCTTTTTGCACTTGTGCCCCGCAAACACACTTGTGGGGCTGCACAAGGTTACAGCCTAATCTAAGAGCGACAGCGATCCTCATGGTGTTGTCATCCAAAAGCGTGCCAAGATTTTTAGAAGGTAGCGCATTTAGCCAGGCACTTGATTCTTTTTCGCAAGAAGCTTTGTGGCGTGCCTCGTCTACAAGGCTTTCGAAATGAAGGGCTGAAACAATTCTTTTTAAATTTATTTGATCCCAATCTTTTTGACGAATGGGGATTTCTGGCGGATCCGTGCCTGGACATAGCGCCTCCCACCTCATATCAGCATCCGCTACATGACTGATGAACTCTGACCTGTCAACTGTAAAGGGTAACATGTTGGAGACAAGACCAAAGACAGCATGAGTGGAGGAAATGAAAGCGGGGAGCGCTATGTCAGCTAATCGGCGAGTTCCCAATCCACCAAACTTTTTGATTGGTAAAGAAGCCATCAGCCACATTTTGTCGTTAAAATTTATATTTAGAATTTTTTCTAGAGTAGAACGAGTGGATGAATCAAACATTGTTATAAAAATTTCAAATTTCCTAAGAGGCGTCGTCCGAATCAGGTAAGTCAATTTTGGGATCCAGAAGCAATTTTTTTAAATGAAATAACCGATGTGAGAGTTCAAATCCGACAGTCTGTCAAAAATATTCTTAATTTGGATGAACTTTTTAGTAAGTAGGCCAAAAAATAATTATATTGAAATGCTGTTGCTTTCTACAAGAAATGTATTTTTATGGAAACTGACACGTTTGGCTATCACCTAAAACATTCGTGATGTCAGCGCAAACACCGGGTGAACTAGGTGCCATGTCAGTGCTTCCCTTCATTTCATGTCGGCTACACTTTACTGGACGGAAAACACGAACTATTTACATAGCCGTTTCGACCGATGTTTAATTCAGTGCGGTGATGTCAACCCGGGCGGGATATACCCTACCATTTAATTAATTCGAATTTAATTGCACCGCGGTAATACGTTAGTATGACGTTATACAATTATCAATAATTGTACAAGTCATTACAGTTCCGCTTGACGTCCTAAATAATTTAGTGTATTATTGTAAACAAGTAAAACTTGTTATATTAATAATAATTAAACATCTTAACCATAAGGAAGATGTTGGACTCTTAGATATCCTTGCTCTTTTTGATTGTTCTCTCTTTACTTATTGAAGTTTATTACTTGCGTTAATTATCAGGTCATGGAAATGCATTGTTTGTTCCTCGTTAATAGTCTATTTCCTCGTAAAGTTCCTTCCTCGGCAGCTGATGATCACGCTAACCGTATCTATTTATTAAATATCAATTTCTTCTTCATTCTATTTGCTTCGTAGACTGCATTATGGATTGTTGTGTTGAGGTATATTTTACATTTTTAATTATATTATCGTTAATACACACACAAGTATTTAATCACAATCAGTATTAAACTAATAATATTAGTATTTTCATATCCCACTGCTTGGCGCGGGCATCCTCTTTATTGTTAGTGTTACTCTTGTATATAACGTCTTTGAATAACGATTTGGTAACGATACGCTAAGGGGTGTATGTGTATCAGATACTGATCAATCACGTTCCCATACCAATTTTTTTTACGATATAAAAAACGTACTTATTAAGGTGAAATACGCGCACTTCACTTATTAAATTTGAGGAGTGAGTAGGTTTTTTATATCGTAAAAAAAATTGGAATGGGAACGTGATACATACACGCCTTAGCGTATTGTTACCTACTAATGAAAGACCTTAGATAATGTACTCCTATGCCCAATTTAACCAGTCCATGATATTGTAAAATTGTATTTTCATTACTAGTGTATGCAGTTTCCTCGCTATATTTTCCTAGTTTTTTTGTGGTAATATTTCTACAATATTTCCAGCTGTTCCTGCTCCTAGCAGTAGCGCACAGTACGAGTGTACTGGCGGCGCCCACTCCGCAGGAACCAGTCGATATTCGAGGATACCCATTGGACTTCAACGATGGACCCCAATTCCTCCACCCGGGATTTAGACCCGGTGACAGAAGGACACTGGGAGGTGGGAGAGGAAGAGATGGCCAGATTGGAGGTGGATCGTTTGCAGGAGTGCCAACAGTTGGTGCAAGAGTTCCAGTTAAAGTGGTTCCCGCCCCACTTGGTGGATTTTCAAACGGGGGTTCCGGTGGATCCGCACCACTCTATACTTCCATAATAGGTCTGCCGGGACTCGACAACCAGAACAGATTGTTCGGCAGTCATGGCGTTATCATTCCCCCTAATGGTGGAGCCGTCGGAGCAGGTCCCGGCATACCGAGCCACGTAGCGGGCGGAGGCACAACAGGTACTGTAAAACCATTACCTGCACCAGATGGAGAAGGTGGGGCTAATACTCCCTTAGGAGGTGGCCTTTTAGGAAAACTTCTAAAAGGATTTGGGTCCTCGAAAGGCGGACCGTTGAGCAGAATAATGGGTAAACTGAATGGAGGAGCCTCCGTGCCGAAGTGGGGACTACATCTGGGAAGCGTAATGCTGGAGTCCTTGGGAACGCTCATCAAAGGAACTCAGGCGGTACTGTCCAGCCAACTTAAAACGGCACCCGCCGGTGGTGGGTGATAGGGATGCGATGAAAATTATCTAGATTGTTAATTATGTTGATTTACATAAAAAAAACACCCACCAATGCACCCACTAGTGTACAAAAGATCGACCATCTCACTATGGCCCGCGCGCGCGGCGCCTATCGCGCCATGAGCCATCCCATCCAACGCCGCTCTCGCAGCGAATGCGCCTCTATCCAAGGTTCAAGCTATCTACTTATTTTGTTTAAAATTATGTGTTACAATTATTATTATACAGTGAAAAAGTTATATTACCCCATTATAAGTCTATGGATATTACGAAAACTCATATGAAGATGTTAACATTTAACATCTAATACTGTGGTATAAGTAGATAGATACCTTTAAAACGTATTGTTGTATTTAATATTCTTTAGGGACATTAGTTGGCTTTATTTATTTATATCATATTTATAAATTTGTTGATTGTTAATAGTTAAGAATCTAAATTATATTTCAATAATGTTGTTATTTTTACGAGTGTTTGATTTTCTTTCTTTCCCTCCGATGGAAATTATTTAGCTAATAATAAAACAAAATATTATACTTAAATTTAACAATAAATTAACAACATTTAATTCTTAACTCAAATAGAACATTTGCAACATTATGACTACAGCACGGGCATGCAGATAAGTACTGGAGAATTGTAACAACATCCTTCTACGTCATCGTACGTTCAGCTATCTGCCGAAGCCTCCGCCGAAGCCTCCGCCATAGCCTCCAGGTCCGCCGTAGCCTCCCTGCTGGCGTCCGTAGCCGCCCTGCCCTCGTCCGTACCCTCCTTGGCCATAGCCTCCTTGCCCGAACCCACCTGCAAATGAGATGATTTTTTTCCTATTAAAAAACTAAAAACCCCGACCCTTAAAAAGTAAAAAATAATTTCCGTTGACTTACTTAAGTAGGACCGGTGGACCGCTAAGTAAATTCCCTCGCAGCTCTGAGTTTTATATTTAATTTACTTAGCGGTCCCCCAACTCCTGTAAGTCAACGGAAATTATTTTTTTCTCTTTAAGGGTCGGGGGTTTTTAAATTAGTAATTTAACTTTTATTTTAAGCTTTTAAAAAAAAAACCACCTTTAAAACCACTTTTTAAGATAAATATTTTTTTATTACTTAATTCCAAATTCCAAATTATTTACTTGATTACTTGAATACATTACAACATAGCTAAGAACTATCCCGATTAAACCAGCTTCCTAATAAAAAAACCGCATTCACATCGGTCCGTCCGTTCGGAGCTACGATGCCACAGACAGACACACATACACACACCCTCATACACACATACACGTCAAACTTATAACACCCCTCCGTTTTTTGCGTCGGGGTTTAATACAAACTATTATTATCGTCCGTCCAGCTCAATTCGGCCAATACGAGAGACAACAAGACAAGCACTTAGTTTCGCCAGGAAGATTGAGTAATGATTCACTGTAATACAGAAGAAGACTTTCTAAACATGAGAATATGTGTTCCTTCAAACCTTGTCCGAAGCCCCCTCCCTGGCCGTAGCCGCCGCCCTGGCCGTAGCCCCCTCCCTGGCCGTAGCCGCCGCCGTAGCCCCCTCGGCCTCCACCGTACCCGCCTCCGTACTGGGCCAAGGTCACACACAGCAGCGTCGCCAATACGGTTAGAAGGAGGATACTCTGCAACGTTATAGCATGACAGGTTAGAAAGAGAGTCTATGGTCTTATATCACGAATAGTAAAAGCAACTATCTCCCATTTATATACCCGTATAGCTTGAATTGATATTGAGTTTAATCTAAACCATTATCTTCGAACATTTACATTTTTACTTACTATTAGCTCAAAAAAGCACTACTATTAGCTCACTTTAGGTAAAATATGTAAGTATTTAGAAATATTTGGTTGATATTCACACGATAATAGTATTAATTACAGGAATTTATTTGTATTAAAAACATAAAAAACGAAAACAACAGGGTATAATTATGTCATAATATTTGGATATTTTAATTAATTAATTAATAATAAAAAAATTACTTCGAGATTAACTATGAAAATAAACTTAGTAGTAGGAGAAATATGATTTTATTTCACTAGTAATAAACTCGTAAAAATAACTTCTCAGCAATGACCTACCTTAACGAAAGCCATTTTGCTGAAGTGCCACCGTGTAACTGACTTCAGCGTGGAACACTTAGTTCGTCTTATATCATAGATCTTCTGGTATTTACAATTTTTGTGGTTTCTGGTGCTACCTACCTATTAGACTATTCTCGGAAATCAATTTGTGACTAGCAAAGCAACGCATCTCAATCTTTGACTCGCAACCTGTTTACTGTTTCTGTTACATCAAATTTATGCGAGTCAGTCTGTCAGTAAGTCAGCGTGTAAGCGTCCACTGCTGGATATACGCCTCTCCAATTATCTTCCAGTCCTCCCGACTTTCAGCGATACGAAACCACTGCTTTCCGCCGACTCACTTTTTTTTTTTTTTTATGGAAACTGACACGGTTGGCTACATCACCTACAACGTCCGTGATGTCAGCCCATAACACCGGGTGAACTAGGTGCCATGTCAGTGCTTCCCCATTGATCGTGCCGGCTACACTGAACTGGTCGGAAAACACAAACTATTTACATAGCCGTTTTAACCGACGCTTCATTCAGTGCGGTGGTACCAACCCGGGCGGGTTAAACCCTACCACCTAGTAAAGTAAGAAGGGAAGGGACCCGTAGTGGCGGATCCACTACGGGTCCCTTCCCACCAAGTAATATTAGGAGGGAAGGGACCTACAGTTTTACGAGGAATCCGAACCTCGGTCAGCCTCCAACGGTCAGCGGTCACCCATCCAAGTACTGACCGCACCCAGCGTTGCTTAACATGCAATAGCGACAGTTGACTGTCTGCACGACTGAGCTATCGAGGCTGACTTGATGTCGTCGTCCCACCTGGCAGGTGGTCTTCCCATACTCCGTTTTTCTGTCCACGGCCGCCAGTGTAGGACACGGTTACTCCAACGGTCGTCATCCCTTCGGCTGACGTATCCAGCTCACTGTCACTTGAGCTTAGCCATCCGGTGCCCAATATTGACTACTTTGGTGCGTCGGCGGATTGCCTCGTTACGCACCATATAACGTAGCGATGTTCCCAGCATGGCTTGCTCCATTGCTCGCTGGGCAACTTTCAACCTTGGACAACACCGACCGTTTCACACCCGTACGTCATAACCGGGAGGCAGAGGTGGTAACGGTGTCGATATTGAGCACGAAATACAACACGCACAAAGAGTGTTGGACTCGAGCCCGATGGACCGCAGTCTAGACGACCGTGCTACCGGACTTTACCGGGCTAGCACGAGCACGGGCCGGCCGATACGGAAAAGTCTGGTTTGTTTCCGGCGACAGAGGGACGTATTTATGCAAGCAGGTAGAACAAATAAAGTTCAATTGATGAAATAAATGAAAACCTAATACTTTTTCATACCTACATGAAATTAAGTAAGTATCTTATTCCACACAGTGCACAAATAGAAAATTAGGCTCACGTGTTATTCATTCTTTATTTATGGTCGTTATGTATGATCCAACACAAATAATTACAGCCGGACAAAAAAGCATAGCATAATTTAGTGGCATAATAACATCCTAGCGGACCCCGCCGTGCCGAGCCGTGCTAGCAACAAACACGAAACACGGTGCAGGTCCGGAAACACGACGGACGGAGCGGGTCCGGTTTGGTGGGGGGAGCACGCACGCGACCGGTAGCTTGACTTTGCGTGTTCGTGCTGAAGGCCGTGTTCTGGGCTAGGTCCGGTACCACCTCTGCCGGGAGGACACACTAGTCATATGTAAGTACGGGTCTTTAAATTTTGCGGAAGGTCAAACCTCAGGGCGAATTTGTGCTAGACTTGAACGCAATTATTATCCTCCATGGGTTTGCATTTTCAATTAAGTTTTATGACTAAATTATTAAGATAAAATACGAGTATGATGGAGAAAAAAATCCCTTCACACTGGATGGCTTACATACATATAGAACACCACGTTTAGAAAAGTATTCGGATAAGATAACTATCAAGCAGCAAGTAAGTCACGTAGACCCACCTGCTGCATGACTCAGTGGATGGACCGTGCCATGGTGAGAGGTGGCTACCCTGTCGCCCTTTAGTACGGCATCTTGGCTTTATCCCTTAGTCGCCTTTTACGACCTGCACAGGGAGAGATGCAGTAGGGCTATTCTTTTTAAGTGCCTGGATGGCTTATCGTAACCATATCCTTTGGTCTGTTACTTAAACCCTTTGTTTGTGTTTCTATGAAATTTGATTTGTTGGTTACCTCATCTATTAAACTCGTAATGTTAGCCCATCAGACCTTGGTGAGCTAGGTGCCATTTCAGTGCTTACCATTAGTTTGTATGCTTGGTAATCGATTTTTTTTTTATGGAAACTGACACGGTTGGCTACATCACCTACAACATCCGTGACACCGGGTTAACTAGGTGCCATGTCAGTGCTTCCCTTCATTTCATGTCGGCTACACTGAACTGAACGAAAAACACGAACTATTTACATAGGTAGCCGTTTCGATCGACGTTTCATTCAGCGCGGTGGTACCAACCCGGGCGGAATGAACCCAGGGACCTACAGTTTTACGTGGAATCCGAACCACTGTCAGCCTCCAACGATCGAACGGTCACACATCCAAGTACTGACCGACCGCACCACTGAGGTACCGAGGCTGACCAAGTAAAAGAACACAATGCTTCGGTTTAAATAATCTTTATTATCTCAAAGAACGTTTACACATTCGCTTGGAGAGATTATTATAAGTTAGATACAAAGCAAAATCATAAAGGAGGATGGGCACTTTGGTACACCCCTCCAATAGCAATGAGTATTAAATGGTTGAATTCGGTTTTTAAAGTAGATCAATAGTTACTATGGGCGCTTCGGCCAAATCGTTGTCCGTTCGGAGATATAGAGTAACTATTAAGTAATCTGTGGATATAGTCCCTTGCCCCTTACTAGGTGGTAGGCTCAAATTGTAGCCGACTGGGTTGGTACCACCGTACTGGATGTAAGATGGCCGCAAGCAACCTCGGTTGTGTTCTCCTCTAGTCCAGTATCGCCAGCAATCCAGGGAAGTCTCCGGTATGGCACCTACCTTCTCGGAGGTGATATTGGCTGGTTAGAGCATGTGCTTTGGCCCCTCCGACTCAACCACACATACAGGATTACATAAAAAAAAAAAATTGTGATCTAAACATGGCTGATTTTTGCTATTAAAATATAATTATTGTTTTACGTAAAACCGGTTTTGACTTGGCTGGGCGATTGCTGGGAGCTGGGGGATGGGGGAGGGGGAGAGGAGAGGTGGAGGGGTGAGAGCACGGGGGTGAGCTGTTGCGTAACCTGCAATATTAGATACATTTTAGCCTTTATTGACTACATCAGTAATCATCATCAGTATAACTGTTATACAAACCAACGTCTGGCGTCTGTCGTTCTGTCTGTCCGCTTATAACTTGAGAACCACTGAACCGATTTTAATACAGTTTGTTTGATAGATTTCGTGTGATAGAATTCTACGAATAGCTTGATTATTCCCATCAATTATAGGCTACTTAGCATCACGCTAAATGGCTTATGAGGTTAGCAGAGAAGTCAAATACGTGAGCGGGCGGAGCCGCAGGCACAGCTAGTCATTAATACTAATAATAATCAATCAGTAAGGTATGGTGAGTAAGTTACTTTGTTTTATGAGATACTGCGTTTGTAGGCTCGGTGTACCTATGATACTAAAACTAAATTGACGATTTTTAGAAATATTTTCTGTATGTAGGTATGTATGTATGTTCCTCCATAACTCTTAAACCGATCATCTGAATTATATGAAACTTAGTACACGCACATTTATCAATACGAGACACAGTATAGGCTAAATAAAATTCATTTCCGGGTACGCTAAGATGTGATATATAGAAAAAAACTCTACACTTATATTTGTATTGTATTGTATTGTATATATTTATTGCACTCAAATAGAATATGGGCAAAAGGTAACACTTAATGCCTCTAGGCATTTTCTAACAGGGTACCTTTGGGGTATGATAACTGCTAGGTGAGTGGCGGAAAGAGAAATTTAAATATTATGGTATGACAGATGTACGGGAATACAAAAGATAGATAAACTTAAATATGAATAATTAAATACTATACCTATATACCATATATATACATAAGATAGACTAAATATACTTAAATAAGAATAGCTCCGATCCGACAACAATTGGAAACTTGCGCACCAATGCATAGTTATGTACATAAAATTACCTTTCTATTGATATATAATTCATTGCTATTGGGGGCTATACCAGAGTTCATAAATGTTTGCCCATCCTCGTTTAAAATTTAAAACTAAACATAGGTATAAAGCTAATCAATACTACTAATTATAAATCTGTAAGGGTGATCATGAGTAAGTTAGTTTGTTTTTGAGATACTGAGTTTATAGACTCTATGTATAATCATCATATCATATCATCATCATCATCATCATCATATCGTATCATCATATATATATATATATATATATACATATATATGTAATATTATTATTATATTATATTTTATATTATATTATTATTACTAATAATAAATCTGTAAGGGATGGTCATGGAGTAAGTTACTTTGTTTTATGAGATACTGAGTTTGTAGACTCTATGTATGATACTAAAGCTAAATTGACGATTTTTAGAAATATTTTCTGTATGTATGTATGTATGTTCCACCATAACTCTTAAACCGATCATCTGAATTCGATGAAACTTCGTACAAGCACATTTAACTATACGAGACACAGGATAGGCAGGATAAAATTCAGTTCCGGTTACGCTAAGGTGTGGCACTCATACAAACCGATTTGTTCCGCGCGCCGAAATAAAGGTACGGTAGCGGGCTTACTTACGAATTTCACGCGAGCGAAGCCGCGGGCAAACGCTAGCGAATTATAAAAATATTCCGCAAACAGACAAACAGACCAACAGACAGACGACAGCAGCTTAACTTTGAGGGCCATAACCTGGAATTGAGTAGTGACAAAAACCAAACTAACATGGGCCATAAACAGCTTCTCCCCATTCAAATCCGCAGGAAAAGACAACGTCTTCCCGGGACTCCTGCAATGGTCGGGTGAAACTCTAATACCCTTCCTCGTAGACATATTCAGATTCAGCCTCGCTCACAAATATGTCCCAATGATTTGGAGGGAGGTTAAAGTATTCTTCATTCCGAAGCCTGGCCGAGCGCAAAATCATTTAGACCAATTAGTCTGACATCGTTTCTTTTAAAAACCCTGGAAAGACTCGTGGATAGGGAGATTAGGGGTACAACTATAGTCGAACACCCATTCACCCACACCAACATGCATGCACGACAGGTAAATCCACAGAGACCGCGCTACACAGTGTGGTATCCAAGATTGAGTACGCCATGAACTCAAAGGCATCAACTCTAGGTGCCTTCATAGACATAGTTTCTTGACAAGACCACCTTTGAGAGCATTAATAGAGCATTGACCAGGCAGGGAGTAGATTCCACCCTATGCAACTGGATAGGCAATGTGCTAGAATATAGAGCCATCCAGTTCACTATTAACAGCACAACTAGAGGCATCGTAGCCAAAGGATGCCCTCAAGGAGGGGTCCTGTCACCACTGCTGTGGTATCTTGTGGTGGATGACCTCATCAGACGTTTAAACACAGCAGGGTACTACACGGTAGGATATGCAGACGACCTGACTGTGCTGATTGACGGAAAATTCGAAAGCATCCAATGCAGTCTGATGCAAGATGCCTTCAAAATCATAGAACGATGGTGCAAAGAATTCTCGATTAACGTCAATCCCAATAAGACTGATCTAGTTCTCTTTACACATAAACGGAAGTTAAGCGACTTAACACTGCCAAAACTCTTCAGCACCCAAATACCCCTGGCAACAGAAGTCAAAGCCCTGGGCATCAAACTTGACAGTAAGCTAAACTGGGCCAAACATCTTAATCTCAAAATAAATAAAGCTCGTATAGCCTTTTGGCAATGTCGCAGACTCATAGGTAAGACATGGGGACTGAACCCTAAGATTACGCTACGGCTATACGCAGCTATAATTAGATCTATGGTAACCTATGGTGCAGTAGTATGGTGGCCCAGGGCCGAACTCAGCACAGTTATTAACAAACTACAAAGTTTCCAGCGTCTAGCGTGTGTTGCGACCACAGGGTGTATGCGCACAACACCCATGGCAGCGATGGAGGCCATGCTCTGCCTTCCGCCTCTTGAACTTTTCATACAACAAGAGACGGCAGCCGCAGCAATCAGGCTGTACGTCCTAAGACTGTAGAGGGCTAGCACACAAACACCACACACGACCGTTTTACAGGAAGTCTTAAAAAAACACCCCCTGATAGAGGGAATCAGGGAAACACACGTGTTTGACAAACACTACTACGTAGAACTACCTGAGGAACCTAAGGACTATTCGGGGTCCGAGGTAAGAATATACACTGACGGGTCAAAAACAGGGTCGGGAACAGGGGCATCAGCTTTCTCACTTGACCTAAACATACATAAGACAATCACTCTAGGTATTCACAACTCAATCTTCCAGGCTGAGTGCCCGGTGGTGGCAGAAGAAAGACTGCAGTAGTTTCTTGGGAACGTGGGTACTGCCCATGAAGTGTGGAAGCGACCGAAAAGAGTGCTCCACATCATGAAAGAGCTCGGGTGGCTGGAGTAGCACTACCCGAGCGCCAACGTACAACGGACCATCTTGAGGTCTCAGTGCCGAGAATGGCCCACCTGCCTTCCCAAGAGGCTGGGCAGCAAACAAACAAAGAAACAAACTTTGAGGGCCACTGTGAATGATACGAAAAGAAACTATGAGAGAAGTGTCAAGTGGTGAAGTCCGTGCTCTGTTTACTCTGCTGCTTAGTACACTCCTTACATTAGGCGCGATCAAAATAAATCGTGATGGTAACAATATAATATGGGCATAAGTGAAAAATAAAATATGGATTGTATACATACTTATTACTGGACTCGCAATCATTCTGCTCTCATTTACGATGCTGTGGAGGGCCTCGATAGCTCAGTGGTGCGGTCGGTCGACTGTTGTTAAGCAACCCTGAGCGCGGTCAGTACTTGGATGGGTGACCGTTCGACCGTTGGAGACTGACCGTGTTTCGGACTCCACGTTAAACTGTATCCCGCCCGGGTTGTTACCACCGCACTGAATGAAACGTGGCCGGTCGAAACGGCTATAGTTCGTGATTTCCGTCCAGTTCTGTGTAGCCGATATGAAATGAAGGGAAGCACTGACATGGCACCTAGTTCACCCGGTGTTATGGGCTGACATCACGGACGTTGCAGGTAATGTAGCCTACTGTGTCAGTTTGAATAAAAAAAAGATGACTCTACATAAAAACAAGCACCAAATGAATAATAACGTTGTGAAAGTCAGCAATTACTGGAATAACTTTATCAGAAAAATCTATCAATAAAATTACAAATTTAAAAAAACTCCGACCCTTAAAAAAACAAAAATAATTTCCGTTTACTTACCGAAAGGAGTCGGGGGACCGCTAAGTAAATACCCGCGCAGCTCTGAGTTTTTACAGGTCTCCCGAGTCCTAGTAAACGGAAATTGTTTTTGTCTTTTTAAGGGTCAGGGGTTTTTAATTTGTAATTTAACTTTTATTTCAAGCTTTTTTTAAGAAAACCGTATGCAAATCGGTCCACTTTTTAAGATAATAATTTTTTTTATTACTTGATTACAAACATAGTTAACAACATCTCGATTAAACTAGCTTTCTAATAAAAAAAAAACCGCATCCAAATCGATCCATCCGTTTGGGAGCCACGATGCCACAGCAGACCCACCCATACATACACACACACGTTAAACTTATAACACCCCTCTTTTTTCGTCGGGGGTTAAAAATATAGTAACAGGAAACTACCTAGGTATAACGAAGATAAATTTAACCAGCCAAGTGCGAGTCGGCACCGAGGTTCCCGTACCCCCACTTAATTGGCCGGTTTTTATTATTAATTGTTGTTATATTTTAACGTTTGCACTATAATTACACCAAGTTTGATGCTTGTATGTATTACCGTTTTTACAATAGAGCAAAAAAAAATAATTTATGTATTTCGCCTTAGCAAGTCGGAAGAACCAACTTTAGAACGACATGCCTCACCTTTCTTTAAACCTTTTCATTAAAAATAAATAAAATAAAAAAATTAAATATTAAAAATATATCTCGTCGATGCCTATAATTTCCTCCATCGGATGAGTAGTCGTGGATCAGTAGTTTCCGAGATCCTCTCAAACACTTTTTCCTTTTTTATTCCGAAACGACCGACCGACCAATTTAAAAAAAAAAACAACTATTTCAAAAAGAGCAATTTTTTTCTACGAAAAGAAACAAATTACAAGTCGATCTGAGCAGTAGTTCAGCAGTTATAAGCATTTATTGATTTTCGAAGCATTTTTTCTAAGGGCCATATTTATAGCAGAGCTTGATGTACGACACTCGGGTATGTCATCATAGCAAGTCGGAAGAACCACCTTTAGGACGATATGCCTCACCTTCCTGTAGTAACTCTTATAGTTTTCGAGATCTAATTCGCCAAAATTACATAATTTTCGTAACGCTACTTTAAAAAAAAAAACCTCCTGCAGCAGGTTATAGACGTTTCATCAAATTCACGTCAAAATTACTCGGAAGATTTCGAGGTGGTCTAATAAAATAATAATATTTTAACTTTCTTAGTTCTCAATTTTAATTGCACATTTTGTATACGTTTCACGTTCAAGTGCATTTCGGGTCGCCGCAGCTGGTATTGCACTTGGTGCCTATGGAAGGCAGCCCATCCTGGTGTCTTTGGAAGTTAAGGCAGTGGAGAAGGCAGTCGTTCTCGTATGTCTCCCCGTCCTCGCCGCACACTGGCTCATTTGTATCCAAACATTTGCAGGCTTGGGAGAGCGCTACGCTCAGCAGCAGTACGCTCAGAGTTATAAAAACTGTAATAACAATGGACATTTTGCTTAAGTATATAGAGGGAGTTGCACGGTTTTTTTTATGGAAACTGAAACGGTTGGCTACATCACCTACAACATCCGTGATGTCAGCCCATAACACCGGGTGAACTTGGTGCCACGTCAGTGCTTCCCTTCGGTCGTGCCGGCTACTCTGAACTGGACGGAAAACACAAACTATTTATACATAGTCGTTTCGACCGACCTTTCATTCAGTGCGGTGGTACCAATTCGGGCGGGTTAAACCCTACCACCTAGTAATTTAAGAAGGGAGTCATATCCCTTAGTCGCCTTTTACTACATACACGGGGAGAGATGCAGTGGGGCTATTTTTTTAAAGTGCCGGTTCCACACTTTAGGCGGTAGGTATATTTCGATTCTGCGAATACTGATTCTATAGGTCTGTATATGAAACTTGAGTTATTTCTGACCAAGTATAAATGTTTTTAATGTCAACATTAAACATTTTTTCTGCACTTGAAAAATGTGAAAAAAATCTGAATTTCATCTGGTTGAAATTAATCACAATTCAATTTCATTCAAACACACGCTGCATCCCGACAATCGGAATAAACACAGTAATCGGTGTTGTGCTGTGAGTACTCTTGTAAATTACAGCACAACACCGACCACGACGTTTAGCAATGTATTAGGACTTGTTTACTTTATTTATTTTATCTATTTACTTTATTAGAAAACACTACAGCATTTACATTTACAACTACTGCTATTACATGCGCTAAGATACATGACCATTCGGTGTTCCCCCTTTAGGTTCTTTAATACAGCGATATACCTAACAGTATACATACTTAAAATAACAAAAAAAATTAATTACATAGTAAGTCTTAACCTGTCAACAGTTTACATAGATTAAAAAAAAAAACAAATTAAGCTACATTTTTTTACTTATCCAGTAAATAATATTATTTTAGTTCTAGTGCGTTTTTTAAGTCGGCTCAGTATTGGTTTTTTAACAGTTTTTTTTTCTATTTTTAGTCATAGAATATTGTTAGATAGATAGATAGATAGAAAATTCTTTATTGCTCCAGTAAACATTAAACAGTAACAAATACATTGGAAAATTTACATAAGGTGCAAAGGCGGACTTATCCCTTATTGTTTTCCGATATCTGGATAAACTCTGATCTTTCTCTGATCAGCCATCTCGAAGTAATTGGTGTTTAAAAAAAAAATATTGGTCGACTTGAGAATCTCCCCCTTTTTTTAAGTCGGTTAAAATTTTTATATGCGTGTATTCAGCGGTGTTGAGTGCTTACCCGCGGTCTTCATTGTATAGACGTGTTACCTCGGTACCAGCTCGGCTCTAATTACATTATGTTTAACAGCCCCGGCTAATTGCAACACTGTGCAATATCAATATTGAAAGAAGAAAAACTGCACTTGATTAAATAATTCTAATTTATAAAAGCAATAGCGTTAAACAAAAGAAATAATGGTATTGGTTATTAAAATTTACGGCTTTACCCGCATCGTCTCCGTCCACGTAGCTCGGGACGACGACGTCCGTGAGTAAAGTCGTTTATAATTTTGATTAATGTTTATCAACCATGGTAATTTAAAACCGCATATAATGCTATACCTAGGTGTTATTTTGTATATTCTACACTTGACTTGTGCATTTGTCCAGCACTGACGTAGTGAACACTGTGCAACTGGCATTTACGTTCACGTTTTGTAAATACATTCCTTACATAACCTTTTATAGATTTCTGTACTCCGTAACAGGTGCGAGGACGACATCAAGTACGTCGGCGGAAATCAAGGCCGGGAGGACTTGAGGAAAATTGGCGAGGCGTATGTCCAGCAATGGACGCTTACACGCTGACTCACTAACTGATTGACTGATCATTTACGTTGTGGTACGGAAACCCCGGTGCGCGAGTCCGACTCGCACTTGGCCGGTTTTCATGGATGGTAGAGTTAAAGGGGCAAAAGATCATGCTCTGACCAGCCAATATCACCTCCTCCGGTGCCGCACCAGACTTTCCTTTGGATTGCTGGCTATACTGGACTAGAGGACAACACAGCTGAGGCTGCTATGCGGCCATCTTACATCCAGTACGATGGTATTAATCCAGTCGGCTACAATTCGAGCCTACCACCTAATAAGGGGCAAGGGAAGGGACATACAGTTTACACCGGTTCCGAACAGTGAAGCGGCTGGTGTAGATATGCACATACATTTTTCCGTCAGAAGAAACTCATTGGTACACGCCGACCGGATTCGAACCTCGGAACTCTTGCAAGAGAGGCCGACTCCCAGACCACACGCCCACCCGCCGCTGTCCGTCTATCTGTCCGTTCGTCTGTCGTACCTTTATAGGGTTGTAACTTTTTAACTGTAATATGCAGCCGCTTGAAATTTCCACAGAATATATTTTTATTATGGCGGATATACTAACAAATAATATAAAAAAAGGAGTACAACAATTAAAAAAGAATCGTGTTTTTCAACGTTTGTTTGTTTTTGCACTATTGCAGAAACGGTATTACCTACATACATGCGTCAAACTTTGTGTGCTAACTCTGAAGTTACACAACAAAATAATAAAAACCGGGACTTGGCCGGTTTTTTTTCAGTTTTACTTTCTACTCGCATTCATAAACCCCGCATTCATAACACATTTTGAGATGTTCTAGAATCTGTGCGCATACCTATTAATAATCTCTAATTTCATAAAAAATTTTAGCACAATCCGAAAAACCGTTTAGAAGTGGCAGCCAGTGACAGCCAGCCCAGCGACAGCCAGAAAGAGAGATGAATGAACGAGCCACATCATTCGGGCCCGTTTTCACCTCTATGAGGAAAGGAAATTAAAAATCTCGGAAGGTTTGAAAGAGGAAGTAAAGTAAAATAATATTTTTATTATAACATAAATTATTTATCTAATTTAATTACACATTTGTATAAATTTCCATTGACTTTCAAGTGCATGTCGGGTCGGCGCAGGCGGTGTGGCACTTGGTGCCTATGGGAGGCAGAGTTTTTTGCTTTCTGTCAAGGTTCTTGCAGAAGAGATAGCAGGAGTTGCGGTAAGTCTCTCCGTCCTCGCCGCACACGGGATCATCTTTATCCACACATCTGCAGGCTTGGGAGAGCGCCACGCCCAGCAGCAATACGCTCAGGGTTATGAAAACTGTGAACAATGGAAAATCAGGTCAAATACTAGCGGTCACTTAGCCTGCCCCTTCGTCCCTGCTGCATTTGTGGCAAGCCACGGAGGCCTAAATCTAAAGCACTTTTGAATTTTTTTATTACTTCCGAACTGGGTGGCTGTGCCCGAGGTCGAAGCCTCAGGCGCAGCCAATTTCATTCCCGAATAGGTGCCAGTCCGGCTTGGGGGCGGACTAATGTCGCTGGGAAAAGGATATCCCGCGATTTAAAGATCCGTGGATTGTAGGAGTAGGGAAAGATATTCCCTGGAAGCCCGTTCCACACCTTTGCAGTGCGACACAATGTATGAATGATACTAATTTTAATAGTAGTACAGTTTTATTGTGTAAGTCATATTATGACTTACATACATATAGAAACTGATAGTAACTTCATAATCAATGCCCCTGTTTGTATAGTGCTATATTATCAATTTGGATATCTTGATAATGGTTCTCAACAACTCCTCACGTACACCTATTATGATGGTGACTAATGATTTGTGTACAGCGGTTACCGGATCAACCGGTATGTGGTCACCAAACCGGTCACGTTCTCGTAGTACCTATTCATAAATCAACAACATTAAAAAAATATAATATTTTAATGCTGAAATTGATCAACTTTATTTATGCTGTAATCTTAGATTAATTCTATGGCTGTAAAAAATTGCTCACGCTCACGAACGCAAAATGTCAAACAAAAATATTGTTAAAAATGTTTAATAATATTTCTTTGGTGTGCAGTAAGTACATGAATTTTATTTTCATTAAAATTACCTCGATCGACATTGTTGGCATAAGTACCTACCTTTTTTTTTTTTTTTTTTTTTATGGAACCTGACACGGTTGGCTACATCACCTACAACATCCGTGATGTCAGCCCATAACACAGGGTGAACTAGGTGCCATGTCAGTGCTTCCCTTCATTTCATGTCGGCTACACTAAACTGGACGGAAAACACGAACTATTTACATAGCCGTTTCGACCGAGCGACGTTTCGTTCAGTGCGGTGGTACCAACCCGGCCGGGATAAACCCTACCACCTAGTAAGGTAAGAAGGGAAGGGACCTACAGTTTAACGTGGAATCCGAATCACGGTCAGCCTCCAACGGTCGAGCGGTCACCCATCCAAACACTGACCGCGCTCAGCGTTGCTTAATAAAATAACAGTTGACTAACCAACCGCGCCACTGAGCTACCGAGGCTGACGAATTTTCTTATCCCTTAGTCGACTTTTACGACATGCGACGGGGAGAGATGCAGTGGGGCTATTCTTTTTAAGTACCGACCCCACACGGTACAAAACTACTACCTACCTAAAGGTTGACTGTAAGAAATCTCTGTAAGGGATAAGTCCGCCTTTGCACCTTATGTAAATTTTCCAATGTATTTGTTATTACTATTTAATGTTTACTGGAGCAATAAATAATTTTTTATCTATCTATCTACCTACCAGGGTTCTAATCTAGTACTAATCTAACTGATCTAAACTAGCATATCATTGATTCTTTTGTTTATTTCTATACCAAGGAACGTGTAGTTACTTCGTACACTGTGCAACTTTTGGATAGGTATTTATTATTCATAATGGTCAGTAGGTACTTTTCCTCGGTTTTTTTTTTCTTTTAGAAAATGCTGAAAAACTGTACATCAGCAACTACCCTGGTAGGTATCTCTCGAGTTTGATTAGCAATAATATTTGTGTGCTCACCTGTGGTCTTCATTGTCGACGTGGTGGCGAGCTACTGTCTCCTCTACTCAGAATGGTCGCCACAACGCAAAACGCTACGAAAAAACCAATGTTTGCTAAAGTAAAACAGTAGTAGAATACTAAGAGAATATCGACTACCACATACCTTTAAGATATGTGCCTATGACTAACCAGGAAAAAACAGAAATAATGCTAGGTAGGTATATAGCAAAATTCCTCCATTAGTATTTATTTTTCATTTGATTTACGTGACTAACCTGACAAATTGCCCTTTTTGTTTAATTTTTTCTTGGCTACGGTTAGGCTAAAAGTATCCTTACCTTTAATAAAATCCAACGTCTGCTTTCTGTCTGAGTGTCTGAGTGTATGTCTGTCTGTCCGCTTATAACTCGAGAACCACTGAACCGATTTTAATAAAACCAAATTCTACGGACAGCTTGATTCTTCCCATCAACTATAGGCTACTTACTATCACGCTAAATAGCTTATGAGGTTAGCAGTGAAGTGAAATATGAGAGCGGGCGGAGCCGCGGGCACAGCTAGTATAATATATTTATCACATTTAATGCAGGATGTCAGCCTCGGTAGCTAGCACTAAGCGCGGTGAGTACTTGGATGGGTGACCTCTTACCGTTGGAGGCTGACCGTGGTTCGGATTCCACGTTAAACTGTAGGTACCTTCCCTTCTTACCTTTCCCTTCCCTTCGTACCACGGTACCACCGCACTGAGCAAAATGTCGGTGAAACGGCTATGTGAATAGTTCGTGTTTTCCGTCCCGTTCAGTGTAGCCGACATGAAATGAAGGGAGGCACTGACATCCATACATACATACATATCACACACGCTGAATCCCGAAAATCGGGGTAAGCAGAGTAATCGGTGTTGTCCTGCAAGAACTTTGGTAAATTACAGCACAACACCGACCACCACGTTTCGCATAGTATTCGAACAAGATTCAATTGATCAAGCAGCAAGTAAGGCACGAAGACCCACCTGCTGCATGACTCGGTGGAAGTACGGTGCCAAGGTGAGAGGTGGCGAGCCTGTCGCCCTTTAGCACGGCATCTTGTCCTTATCCCTTAGCCGCCTTTTACGACATGCGCTGACATCCCTCGTTCGGATGTCCCCCTTTGGATTGCTGGCCATACTGGACTAGAGGAGAACACAACCGAGGCTGCTATGCGGTCATCTTACATCCAGTGCGGTGGTACCAACCCAGTCGGCTACAATTTGAGCCTACCCCCTAGTAAGGGGCAACGCAAGGAACCAACGGTTTTACATCAGTTCCAAACAATGCAGCAGCAGGTGGGTGTCGGACGCCCGGACGTCGGTATGCACGTTGTATGCAACATAATAATATCAATGCAGCAGCAGGTGGGTGTCGGACGCCCGGACGTCGGTATGCACGTTGTATGCAACATAATAATATCAATGCAGCAGCAGGTGGGTGTCGGACGCCCGGACGTCGGTATGCACGTTGTATGCAACATAATAATATCAATGCAGCAGCAGGTGGGTGTCGGCCGCCCGGACGTCGGTATGCACGTTGTATGCAACATAATAATATCAATGCAGCAGCAGGTGGGTGTCGGACGCCCGGACGTCGGTATGCACGTTGTGTGCAACATAATAATATCAATGCAGCAGCAGGTGGGTGTCGGACGCCCGGACGTCGGTATGCACGTTGTGTGCAACATAATAATATCACAACTGTCCAAATAAAACTTAAATGTAAGTTGTCAGCCTCGATAGCTCAGTGTTGCAGACAGTCAACTGTCGCTATTGAATGTTAAGCAACGCTGGGTGCGATCAGTACTTGGATGGGTGACCGCTGACCGTTGGAGGCTGACCGAGGTTCGGATTCCTCGTAAAACTGTAGGTCCCTTCCCTCCTAATCTTACTTGGTGGTAGGGTTTAACCCGCCCGGGTTGGTACCACCGCACTGAATGAAACGTCGGTCTAAACGGCTATGTAAATAGTTTGTGTTTTCCGACCAGTTCAGTGTAGCCGGCACGATCAAAGGGGGAAGCACTGACATGGCACCTAGTTCACCCGGTTTTATGGGCTGACATTTCGGACGTTGTAGATGATGTAGCCAATCGTGTCAGTTTCCATAAAAAAAAATAATAATTTTTATTATGACACGTTTATTTAACTAATCGTTTCTTAGTTTAACATGGGCAAAATGTTGAAGCATAATTTACATTATAAACAATTTACAAAAAGAACTTTTTTTCTGCTGTAAACTAAAGAAGGTATTATTCTATCCGAGCCTTCAGAAAATTCCAGATTGCGATGCTAAGGGCAGGCGCTGCAGCTAGCGTTACATCTAATCTGTATAGGCGGGCCGTCACTGTTCAAGTTCTTGCAGAAGAGGTAGCAGGTGTTCTGGTAGGTCACGCCGTCTTCCCCGCAGACCTCCTTGTGCATGTTGCTGTCGCACTTGCAGGCGCCGGCGCAGGAGAGATGCGTCGCCAGGAGCAACATGCCCACCACTAGTACAGCTGCCGATCAAAGTTAATCACTTTATACAGGACAGGTTGTTTCAGGATAGGGTTTCGTAACTTCAGGGTTCGAAAGGGGTCCATATTTGAAGACGAAAGTTCTGAAACTTTTTCCCAGATTCGGTCATTGTATAGTACTTTTTGGTGAAAATCATTTGATCGAGCTTTGGTGGACAACTAACGTCCGCCTTTAATAAATAAAAATAAAATGACTACCTTACATGCTTTAACAAGTAGAATTGAACTGCATGAATGATATCAAAAGAAAAAGGGGATTGGACTAAGTCATTGCACTCCCTAGACCTAGACAGCACTGTTGCCAAATCTCACTGTCCATCGAGTATTTATTAGCATTTTAAATTTGTGTATAAGAAACAAAATACGGAATTTCGATTAGAGTGATAAGTATTTTTTTTCTTCTAATAATGAGTACTTTCTATTCCTGAAGTTTCTCAAGCCTATCCTGAAACACCGTGTATAAATCCAAACTAATCCTATTACTTTAAGTGAGCTAAACTTGTATCCTTACCTATAATAAAATCCAACGTCTGCTTTCTGTCTGAGTGTCTGAGTGTCTGTCTGTCCGCTTATAACTCGAGAACCACTGAACCGATTTTAATAAAACAAAATTCTACGGATTGCTTGATTCTTCCCATCAACTATAGGCTACTTACTATCACGCTAAATGGCTTATGAGGTTAGCAGTGAAGTGAAATATGAGAGCGGGCGGAGCCGCGGGCACAGCTTGTATATATATACAATTGGTTTCTCGGAAACGGCTGTAACGATTTGGATGAAATTTAGTATATAAATAAAGTTATTTTTTTTTAAGTTTATCTATATAGGTGTAGACGCCGAACGAAGCTCGGTCGCCCAGGTACTAATTATTATGTGCTAATTATAATAATGCATGTGAAATATATACCGGTGAAGGAAAACACAGCTACGAAACCCGTACAATAATACATACTGCATAACATAAATAAGGTGTCATTACAAGGTCGACGAAAAGAAATTGTATTTTGCAACCTTTGGTATATTAAGCTTTCTTCCTATATTTTTAATTTTATTTATTTTATTTTAGGAAACCTACAACATTACATTAGTAAAGTAACATTATAGAAACCAAAAAAAAAAGAACAAATTGGATTTATCTGAGTAAGAATTAAAATAATATATAGGTACCTACCTATCTATCTATATTATATAAAAGAAAGTCGTGTTTGTTACAACATTTATAACGCAAGAAAGGCTGAACCGATTTTTATGATCTTTGATTTGATAGATTTATCTCCGTCTCGAATAACATATTATAGGCTATAAAATATGGGAAAAATAAAAAAAAATTTTTTTTCTCATACATTTAGCATGGAACGTTTTTTTTTTATTACAACACCATCTCGGATACACGACAGAAACAAACAAACATGACGTTATAATCAATAATGATGTTGGCATTTACACAGTTCATCCGAAGAATGACGAATGCTTCTACATGCGGTTGTTGCTGGTGAATGTTCGTGGGCCGATATCATTCGAATCACTTCTAACAATTAATGGTGTAGTGTGCCCAACATTTCGCGCTGCATGTGAACAGCTCAATTTGCTTGAAAACGATACTCATTGGGACATGAGAACCGCTGAAGCAATTTTTTCTGCATCTCCAAGTCAGATACGCACATTAATATACATACACGTATTTTGCTATCATTATATAGACATGCTTCCCATCGAATCCACGTGAACTGTGGAACAAATACAAGGATGACATGTCAGAAGACATTTTACATCGAATTCGTGTCAGTTCAGGGAATCCCAATCTCGAGGTGAATGAGGAGATACATAACCAGGCTTTCCTTTTGATCGAAGACATATTGTGTTACCTCATGTGCGGCAGTTTGTTAGTAAAGTTAGGAATTCCAACGCCAAATCGTGGCATGAACGACACCTTCAATAGAAAATTGGAACGTGGAATATGATCGAGATGCATTGAAAGAATCAGTTCGAACGAATGTACCACTGTTGAACCCCCATCAGATGGAAGGGTACGATAAATTAATGCAGGCAATTGATAATGGAAATGGTGGCTTATTTTTCCTCGATGCACCCGGTGGAACTGGGAAGACATTCCTCATGTCATTGATTTTAGCCACTGTTCGTGCGAGATCCGACATTGTAGCAGTTGCTTCTTCTGGTATAGCGGCAACGTTGCTAGAAGGATGCCTAAGGGCTCATTCAGCGTTGAAATTGCCATTGAACCTTCAAACGACTGAAGAACCGACATGCAACATTGCGAAAAACTCAGCAATGGCCAAAGTTTTGGTAGCAAGTAAAATCATCATATGGGATGAATGCACAATGGCGCACAAACGCGCAATGCAAGCACTCAATCGAAAGATCTGCGTAAGATCTAAGTAAATAAAATATTAAAACTTAGAGCAGCGCGGGAATTAACTTAGCGGTCCCCCGACTCCTTTATTAATTCTGGGGCGGTACGAAGTTCGCCGGGTCAGCTAGTATACAATAAAGAAAGAAATTAACAATAAAAATTAAAAACTGATAAAATCAAATAATGTCAACTATTTAAGAGTTGTTCGGTGCACACAAGCTAGACTAAAGGTCCATTTCACCACATTCAGCTAAAATGTAGCTGCTGGTCAACTCCTTTCCACTGTATGAGAAATAACCGGAGATGATGAAATCGGACATAAACGGATCAAAGTAGCTACCCGGACAACTGATGACTGTGGAGTCGGAGTGGATACTGTCGGTAGACTTTGTTAAGCAACCCTGAGGGCGGTCAGTTCTTGGATGGGTGACAGCTCGACCGTTGGAGCCTGACCGTGGATCAGATTCCACGTAAATCTGTAAGCCCCTTCCCTTCTTACCTTACTAGGTGGTAGAGTTTCCCGCCCGTGTTGGTACCAGCGCACTGAATGAAACGTCGTCTGTCGAAACGGCTATGTAAATAGTTCGTGTTTTCCGTCCAGTTCAGTGTAACCGACATGAACTGAAGGAAAGCACTGACATAGCACCTAGTTCACGCGGTGTTATGGGCTGACATGACGGATGTTGTAGGTCATGTAGCCAACCGTGTCCATAAAAAAATATTACATTCATATTAAACACGGTGTTGCAACCCCAACCGTAAAACCCGAAAGGGGGTGATTCTGTACGTGAAATACGACAACTTTTGTTCAACGACTTTTTAATTTGAAGAAAAAAAAATTTTCTTTCTCCTTACATTTTGAGAATAGGTATTTAAAATTTGTATGGAAAAAATATTTTTTATTTTGTTGCAAAAATGTTTTTTTCTTCACAGAAGTTGTTTAGTTTCACATATAGAATAACCCCCTTATGTCAGTTAAAAATATTGCGGAGGCAACTGCAACACCGTGTATAACAATATAATATGATGGTATATTATTCAAATAAGACTAACCTGCCTTCATGGTGATCTAATTGAACGATACTATGTGTATTTCCTATTCCGCACAACTCTCGACCGACACGCACTAGCTATTCGGACGAAGGTAATCAAACAACTGAGTACACGTAAACATTGACTTGTAATATGAAACATTATTACGAATAAAAAAAATAAACAAAAAACATCAAGTATTCCAGTCACATCAATGCTGTGTAAATAAAAAAACTGTCTGTTTAAATTTTATTTTTCTATGTAGGTACGAGTACACGTAATTATACATACGTGTACACGCTGCATTCCGACAATCGGGGTGAGCAGAGTAAACGGTGTTGTGCTGCAATAACTCCGGTAAATTTACAGAACGACACCGACTACCCCTTTTCACAAAGTATTCGGGCAAGGTAACCTATCAAGCAGCAAGTAAGGCACGAAGCTGCTACACGAAATGGTGGAAGGACCGTGCAAAGGTGAGAGGTGGCTATCCTGTCGCCCTATAGCACTACATCTTGTCCATATCCCTTAGTCGCCTTTTACGACATGTATAATGAGGATATATGTATATGTATAAATACAGGGTGACTCAGCAAACTTTTTAAATTTGAATTTCCAATAAATTGGCGGGCAGCGGAACTAGCGGGGTGCGAGGTACAGCATTCGAAAACTGACCGTTGGGGAATTTTTAGTGGGCGCCATGTCGTGGTCGGGAGAGCACCGCGCGTGCGCAGTGGAGGCTTATTTCGGCAACGGTCATTCGTGCACACGAGCGAGCGCGACGCATATTCTGCAGGCCTATACTTTTTTCAAAACCATCGCGTTAGTACTGTTACAGTGACCAGTGAGCACTATACCATTTCTATTCTGTGACTATACCGCCATGATAAAGAACTTTTTTGTGCCGGAACTGAGACAGGGTATCAGCAGATATCCTGATGTATGGTTTCCACAAGATGGGGCCACTGCGCACATTGCCAGGGCCTCAGTGAGTGCAGTCGCAGCACTATTTCCCAGAAAAATCATCAGCCGATTTGGAGATACACCCTGGCCTCCAGGGTCGCCAGATTTTACCCCAGCTAACTTCTTATGGGGATATCTCAAAAGCAAAGTTTTTACCAACCAGCTTGCCAATCTTGAAGACTTGAAGACAAAAATAACTGAAGAAGTCAACTCTATCCCACGTGATTTATTGCAGCGTGTGATAACTAATACACGCGTCCGCCTTGAAGAGTGTGTACGGCGAGAAGGAAAGCATCTTGATGATGTTATTTTTCATAAATAAAATCCCAATTTGTACACTTTCATTTTATACTATTAAAATTACTGTAAGTAAAACTGACATTTTTCAATTATTTTTTAAAGTTTATAATCTGGAATGAGTCACCCTGTATAATGAGGAAGCACTGTAATTATTCCTTAAACTACGTTTGAACCTTTAATGAAATATTATACGCTAGTACATAATATATCTTTGGTTTGAACATATAAATTAACAATTTTAACCATATATTTAGAGTTAAATTAAAATATTAACCCTATATTTAGAGTTTGCCTACCCCACCGGGAAACAGGCGTGACGCGCTATATGTATGTATTTAGAGTTAAGTATTTGACTGTTCTCCAATTTCTGAGTGCAATAAAGATATTTGATTTGATTTGATTTGATAAATATATATAGACAAGCTGTGCCCGCGGCTCCGCCCGCTCTCATATTTCACTTCACTGCTAACCTCATAAGCCATTTAGCGTGATAGTAAGTAACCTATAGTTGATGGGAAGAATCAAGGTATCCGTAGAATTTTGTTTTATTAAAATCGGTTCAGTGGTTCTCGAGTTATAAGCGGACAGACAGACATACACTCAGACACTCAGACACTCAGACAGAAAGCAGACGTTGGATTTTATTATAGGTAAGGATAGGCATTTAAAATAAGTGCATTTAACCTTAAACACGTTCCTATCTACCTATCTTATGCGTAGTATTATTTAAACATTATTTAAAGTATAGAATAGAATAGAAAATGCTTTATTGCTCCAAGAAACATTAAACAGTAACAAGCACATTTGAACATTTATATAAAGTGCAAAGGCGGACTTATCCCTTGCAGAGATTTCTCTCAGTAAACCTTTGGAAAATTTCAACCAAGGGTTAAAATTGAATAAACTTATTATGACGTCGTGATCAAACTGCAAATATTTGAACAATAAACCAACGTGTTTGTCTAACTAGTTAGGCCATATCAAAGGTGACCTACGTATACAGAAGACATAGTAAACAGGTGCAGGTGGTACCGACACTCAGTTTAACAACTACACAGTACAAGTACGACATTACACCTTTTTTATAGAAAACGCGACATGTGGCGCCAAGCCGCCCATAAGGTGTCTACCGACGCCCATGGACATTCGGCCTTACACGGGGTTTGCGAAAGCCTATTCACGCCTCTCTTGAAGGACCTGAGACTATACTTGGGGGGAAATACGTGGGCAGGGAGAGCGTTCCAGAGATTACCAGTTCTGTGGATGAAAGATCTAACTAAGTGCCTACAATATTACAGTACTTACTAGTAAATAGTATGTGTCTACGTGCGTGTCTATAAATAAATAAGATATCATATTATAACTAAAATTAAATAGGTAATTACAAATAATGCTCATTACACGTATAAGATGGAATACGTCCCACTAATTCAGTTTACGCACGTATGTATGAAAAAAACATATTTGATTTGAGTGCACACATTATAAGTTTACCATAACATAATCTCACTCAATACTATTTATTAATATAATTTCACATTATAAATATTATTAATTTAATTTCAATTTCATTATCATATTCAATTTCATACCATTAAAGTATTTTTCCATATAAAATATGCAGTCTAATGTTCGAGTAGTAGCGTTAATTATTCCAACTGTAAATTTTTCGTGTAAAGTACGCATTCGTATAGATATCTCAAGATTAGTTTAATTTTATATTTATACTTGCTCGTAAGTATGTAATCAACATATAGATAGTCCCCTATGACCTATATTGTTCGACAGACAAACGAGTATTCCAATTTGAACATAGGGTCACCTTCCGGTGTCGTCAAGTTATGATTGGTGCCAATTGTTTTTAATGAATTTAATTTCACCACTACAAGTCTACCAACATGAGGCATGTCCGTTCAATTTTTTTTATAAAATAGAAAGCGCTTACTTTGTTGTTTACTAGCTTTTTCCCGCGGCTTCGCTCGCGTGAAATTCTTATTTAAAAAGAAGAAAGTAAGTAAGCCCGCTACCTTTACCCCTCGCTTTACCCTTTATTTCGGCGCGCGTGGAAGAATTAGGTTTGTATGAGAGCCACATTTTAGAGTAACCGGAATTTAATTTAATTTAGCCTATACTGTGTCTCGTATAGCTAAATCTGTTTGTAATAAGTTTAATCAAATTCGGATGATCGGTTTAAGAGTTATGGAGGAACATACATACATACAGAAAATATTTCTAAAAAACCGGCCAAGTGCGAGTCGAACTCGCGCACCGAGGAGGGTTCCTTATCAACATGTCATGGTCATTAGCGCCACTCACGCCATCTATGGCGTGTTATGAAATGCTTCCTATTAGCTAGGTAGATGTCATGATCAGTTAAAATGCTTCACACTCTATTCGGTAGATGGCGCGCGCATGCACTTTTTGGTTTCTTCTATGGGAACCCCGTGATTTTTTTTAATTTTTCTTATTTTTATTATTTGTTTTTATATCGGCCATAATAACACATATTCTGTGAAAATTTCAACCTATTACGGTTCAAGAGATACAGCCCTCGGACGGACAGAAGACAGACAGACGGACGGACAGACAGACAGACAGCGTAAGCTTAGTAATAGGGTCCCGTATCGGATACGGAACCCTAAAAATCGTCAATAACATAATAACACAAAAGTGGTAAAGTTTAGTCGAGCTCGCGTAAAGAGGGTTCCGTACCATCCCGTTTTCTGTGAGAACTAGAAGGCTTAGGATTTTCTATTAGGTTTTTCTGTAAATTAATTGTATATGCCATGGTAAAATAATAAAAAAAAGTGGTCAAGTTCGAGTCGAGCTCGCGTAAAGAGGGTTCCCTACCATCCCGTTTTCTGTGAGAATTAGAAGGCTTAGGATTTTCGTGTAGGCTTTCCTGTAAATTTACAATATATCCAATCGTAACATAATAAAAAAAATGTGGTCAAGTTCGAATCGAGCTCGCGTAAAGAGGGTTCCGCACCATTCCGTTTTCTGTGAGAACTAGAAAGCTTAGGATTTTCGTTTAGGTTTTCTTGTACACTAAGTGTATATGCCATGATAACATTTTTTTTTTTAAAGTGATCAAGTTCTAGTCGAGCTCGCGTAAAGAGGGTTCCGTACCATCCCGTTTTCTGTGAGAACTAGAAGGCTTAGAAATTTGCGTTTAGGTTTTCCTGTAAATTATGTGTATATCCCATCCCATCCCATATCCCATATAATATTAAAACGCTAACTAGGTGATGTAGCCAACTGTGCCAGTTTCCATAAAATAAAATGACATGTTTTATAGATATATCTACATAATACAACTAAAATATTATTATACAAACAAATAGGTACATAAATTACAAAGAGTATAAACTACATAGATATGCATGCACAGAACACAATGTCTAAGAAATACAATTGTTTAAGAAATACCGACCTACTTTTAGTGGTGCAATTACAAATATTAGTAGTAGCTTTATTAATAAAACAATATACACAAGTAAATGCTTTGAGTGTTTTATTAAAAAAAAAACATTTTAATTACAGGAATCACATACAAGTAATTACATACATACATGATCATCATAATTAAATTTTAACAAAGCCGAACTTACGGAAACCTAAACAATAATTAAGGCAATTATTCGTTAATTGGCTCAAATAATCTTTATTTGACAATTCTAGTTCTCACAACATACATAACACTCAAAACACTATTACTACCAATTAGAAAGCCCATTATGAGTGTCTAGTATGGGCAATTTTTCGTGATAATTTTATTGCGGTCGTGGTTCGTATTGCTTGTCTTATTTGGAGAAAGCTATCTCAGAAGCTCAACTTACTTTTGTTTCAACTGTGTGGGTTCAAGTTTGTTTCGCGCGTTCTTTCAGGCAGGAGTGTTCAGCATACATTTTTCAAGTTGCCACATATAGTGGAGACACGAGTTCACCTGTAAAACCTCATCACATACTTACCAGCTTAGTGTTCTGAGAGACGGGCACTAAATTATAGTGAGTGTGACAACCGATGTCGTCCACGGTGACAACTGTTTACATGTGTACATAGGTCTGCTCTGTCTGGGAATATATTATATCTATGCGTATCTCAACTAATATAAATATAACATTGAATGATACCAAAATCTTCCACCTGCAGAACACTCCTATATAGAATTACCCATTCTAAGAAATTACTCATATGACAGAATATATGTAATGGCTTTAAACGACATTTTGTAAACGATTTTTCCTTTTTTTAACATTGGAAATGTTTAATGGATCGATTTTGCGTTATACACAAAAATGCTTATAACTTTGTTGATATAAGGGTTACGAGGGTCAGTGAGGGCTCAATCGACGCAGTATTAGTTGATATGAGATGTAGAAAATTTCGAAATATTTTTTTTTTAAAAACAAAAAAATGGAAAAATAAGAAAAAAAAATCGTGTAATTTTTTCGTAATTATTATTTTTTAAAGTTCCGGTTAAGGCTGAGAGCATAAAGGTAAAAAAGCTCACCTTGAGCATGAATTGGGCTACTCGATAGTATTTAGTCGATAGTTTTGGTGTGCGACTTATGGTTGATGAGCAGCGCGACCCCAAAGTTCAGAAATTTTTCGAAAATTTGCACATAGCTGAATTTGCGCCGGCGCGTGCGTTACCGCGATAAGGCGGAGTGGGGCCAGGCGAGGTTATCTCGCACGCGATAGACTGTTTTATGAGTATGATGAATGTGTTTAAAAAAATAAACATATAATGAACATTTTTTTGGAGTTTTATTTTTGTTAGGCTTACTAAATAATGAAATTTTCCAAGATACATTTCCATTTACACGTAAAATCTGTTGATTTTTTTAGAATATGGTAACCTGATTAAATTTAAATTTGCAAAATAGATCCTCTAAACTTGCACCTATGACCCCGTCACAATGCTGATTTCAAATACTATGAGTGACTAAATTAATCTCCTTGCACAGGTGAAGAAGCAGAAGATGAAGCTTCTGGAGCGAACGACACAATATCTGGCGGAGGACAAGGCGGCGGACGAGGACCCTGTCTCCTCCGCCATCGCTTCAGTGAGCCGAGTGTTGGAGTTGGGCGGAACTTACAACTTCGGAGGCTTCAAACAGCGTAGTTCAGTAGAATTAACTGTAGAATACTACTGGAAATAATTTAATTACTTCTTCTTAGTCTACAATGGATGTTGGGCAAAATAGGTTTCTTAAATTGGGAAACATGGAATCGTTTGATTGGTTGAGATTTGTATCCTAAACTAAGATTCATTGGATAAAAAGACTAATCATGCTGAACAATAAGTGGGCGCGGTTCTCAATATCATACAAAATGAAGAATAGTTGAATTTGCGGCTTTTCTCAGATTGGCCTTGGTGGAGCGTTGTACTGATGGTAACGACTCTTGGCATGTTCCTGTACGTGGGGCAGGCTAGCCAGTGGGTGTACCTGGCGAACCACTGGCCAGACAAGACGAAGATCATTCAGGCGCTGGATTGCATCGCCACCACCTGGATACCACTCTCGGAACTCGCCTTCGTTTGGATCAACAAGTTCGCTCGTTTGTGGTTACTTCGTATTTATCAATATTCTCTCGCAAATATGCACATAGGTATATGTTGTTTCGAGATGTTCAACAAGAGGATTATTTAAATATAACTGCACACTATGATAATAAGAAAACGTTAAAATTCCTTATAAAAATCTATCTAGCGAAAAAGTTTAATATTTTACGGCTAGTTTGTGATTCTTGTAAGCACATCTGCTCGACCAGAGTACTGTCGATTCCTATTACTTGTTCATGTACGAAAGTAAACCTTTTGTTTTAGATCAGCATTGAAAGAGATTTTCACAATGATACGAGAAGGCTTCGCCTCTCTACCTCCAGGCAGCCCATCATTCCTGGCTCTTCGTCAGACATTGTTTAAGGCGAGACTCCTCAATACAGTCCTAACAGTGTCCTTCTTGGCCACGCACTTACTGTTCGTGGCTCTACCTCTACTTGTTAGTATTATTATGGGCAAGAAATTCTTTCCAGAGATACCTGGTGATCTTATAGGTTAGTATGAATATAAATTAACTATTAGTTGCAACGAGGGTAGTCTGGGGGTCCTTGGTATGGAGCTGTCGAGGCACGTTGGATTTCAATCGTTCATAGAGTCCAAGGCGAAACTAGCGTCTCGAAAATTAGGGATCCTTTACCGATGTCGGCGATTTTTCCCTCCGGTATAAACTGCTTACACTCTGTCTATAAAGCACAAGTAAGACCGGTGATGGAATTCCATGTACGTGTCCATGTCCATGTCCGTGTCCAATGGGGGTCATGCGACACACATGGACATTTGGTCGTATGCGGGAGTCGCCAATGCCATGCCGGCCTGACAGGTGCCTATTCACGCGGTTCTGAACTTGTAACGGGAGTTACTCCATAGGGTCAACGTTCAGGTCGGTCGGTCAGTGCATAGGGTACAAATACATACCTAAATACCATGTGTTAAACTCTGGTCATCTTTGCTTCAGTAATGAAGGTTTTGAGGGCATATAATTATATTTCAAATTATTCATTAATTAATGATTTCATACCTGCATCGCTCCGTTTACAGGATTTAATCCCAGGTGGGCATCGCCAAACTTCGAGATATCCTATGTTTTCGTCACGATCGCAACCTTATTCTCCGCCATCAACGTCACCGGTTACACAAACATCTTCGTCACGTTCATGGCGCACATTCTCGGCCACCAGTACGGGCTCATCGCGACTCTCGAGTCTCTTCGAGACCGGATCGAAGACCACGAAAGGAAACGCACAGGCGACGAGGAAATCGACACAGAGGAAATAGACAAATTGACCGTTGAGACTTTGAAATTCGCCGTCCAACATCATCAGTACATCCTAAAGTACCATGCCAAAGTAACCGATACGTACTCGGCGATTTTTGGGTTCCACTTCTTGCAGATGACGGTGATACTAGTGACGACCGTAGAGACAATCAACGATTGGGGTTTCCTCAACACGGCGATCACGGCGTCGGTGTCGTTCATGCCGCTGATCATGTACTGCTTCGGAGGGGAGCTGGTGATCAGCGCGAGTGCGGAGCTGGCGCGCGCCATGTACGACAGCAGCTGGGAGCGCATGCGCGGGAGCAACGCTCGCACGGTGCTGTTCATGCTGAGCGCGGCGCAGCGACCCCTCAACTTCACCGCCGGCAACCTCTTCGCGCTCGACGTCGCGACCTTCGGCACTGTCATGCAGTCCGTTTACAAAGTGTACGCTGTACTGCGCTCGTAATTTGAATCTAAATGTTATATCTATTGGTTACATCTTCTTGATGTAACCAATTATGTAGAATGTTGGTTGTTGTTAAATAATTGGGAGTTTCCTTTATTTCTTGAATTATAATTTTGTATTAAATATGAACATTTAGGTCAAAAAAATGTTCTTGTTATAAATGCGTGTACATAATAATATAAATACTCGCATATAGTATGTTCAGGTTTAATAGATATCGATTCAATCTTTTACAATCGCCGCAACTTCACAGAAAAATTCCAAATAACTATCAATAATATGCTCGTGCGTTTGGAATAAAAACATTTTATTCACAAAAAATAATATAAATAAAACAAAACCACAAAACAATGTATTACAGGATTCTACATTTCAATTACATAAAACTTAAATACATATAAAAAATATCTGAAATACAACTTTCACAAAAAAATTTATAGGTATTGATTTTCCTTATAATACCTCTGGGGCTTCATTATTGCTTTTATAAAGGTACGAGAATCTATCAGGGTAAGTGTAGACCGGGGGACGGAATCCCATCGGTAGCCCGAAGAACGGATACTGAGGAAAGAACCCAGGTTGCTGCTGACTCGGGAAACTTCCAGACGGAATTTCACCGTATCCCGGTGATAGATAGCCGCCTCCAGTCTGTATGAAGATTTTTCCGCCGGGTTTGGAGCCTGGCGGGTGAACGGATCGCGCCCGCTCTTCGCCTTTGGTCTCGATGGCACTGCCGATGGAGCCTTCATGTTCGTTTTGGGCTCGCTTCTCAACTCGTGCAGTTTGTCCATGCACGTGTAGGATGACGGTGAAAATGGTTAGACTAAGCAAAATGGAGTTCTGAAAGTACAAAAATGGGTCGTTAATTCATTATAAGAAATTAAACTTATCTGTGTCTGAGTAACTTGAGTATGCAATGAAATTGCTCATGAATTAACTCGTTTTGTTTTTTATGGAAACTGACACGATTCGCTACATCACCTACAACATCCGTGATGTCAGCCCATAACACCGGGTGAACTAGGTGCCATGTCAGTGCTTCCCTTCATTTCATGTGATCTTCTTCTCTCGTGTTGATCTCTTAAAATATTTAAAAAATCATCTATTGAGGAGCCAGTGAATAGCAGAGAAAAAACCTGAAAACTGGCCAAGTGCAAGTCGGACTCGCGCACCGGAGGTTCCACGTAATTGGCCGGTTTTTATTATTTGTTATTTAACCTTAGGAGTTTGCACTGTAATGACACCAAGGTTGATCCTTGTAAATATTACCGTTTTTACGATAGAGTAAAAACCAAAAAACATTGAAAAGAAAAGACACGTTCCTTGTATGGGGACCTCCTTAATTTTATATTTTTTTAAATTTATATTTGTTAAGATATCCGCCATAATATTAATACAGCCTGTGAAAATTTCAACTGTTAAAAAAACTGACGGACAGACAGACTAGCAATAGTGTCTAGTAGGATACGGAACCCTAAAAACGACTTCACGAAGATACTTCACATCAAAAGTGATATGGACCTGTACATTTCTGAATCCGTACACCGCCAAAATGTATCGTAGATCCACAATAATATAATTTGCGTACATTTTACAATTTGACTGAAATATCACCTTTGTCTTAAATAAAAATATTGTCAGAGGAATTCAACCTTTGAAAAACTTTAGACTTACCATGGTTCTTTGATCCCAATGATATGTCATTCGTCCACAACAATTTAGTAATTTTAACCGTATTCACTATGACAACTGCCTTATATATTATTACCTTCAGTATGCTACGTACAAACCGAGGCACAAACCCACAATTATGTGCTATCTATTCCGGCACACAACTGCCATGTGTTTTGCGATAGTGTGCCCTTGAAGGGGTGGGATTCATCCGATGCTACTTTGGACAAAGCCAGTCAGTCAGTCAGCGTGTGAGCATTCACTGCAGGACTTACGTGGAACGCACTCGCTGCTCATATATTTCCTCCCAAGTAAAGCCTGGGGTTTTTCAAAAGGGGCTTGAAAAGGCTCATGTCAGGCCGACATGGCATTCGCAATCTCCGTGCATCACAGAATGTCCATGGGCATCGTAAGTCACCTACTCGTAAGTGAAACGATGCAAAATGTCGCGCTTTCCAAAAAAAAAATACGCCTTTCCAATTTTTCTCCAGTCCTTCCGGCCTTCAGCGGTACGGAACCACACTGCTTTCCGCCGACGTACTTGATGTTGTCGTCCCACCTGGCGGGTGGTCTTTCCACGCTCCGTTTTCCTGTTCACGGCCGCATGCAGGACACGGTTCCAACGGTAACGCTGACGTCCCCAGCCCACTGCCACTTGAACTTAGCCACCCGGTGTCCAATATCGACTACTTTGGTGCGGCGGCGGATTACCTCGTTACGCACCATATTACATAGCGATATACCCAGCGTAAGGACAAAGCATACGCGTTAAATTAAACAATGATTGCAACATATGTCAGCCTCGGTAACTCAGTGGTGCGGTCGGTCGACTGTCGGTAGTGGTGACCGATCGAGCGTTGGAGTCCGACCGTGGTTCGGATTCCACATAACACTATAGGTCACTTCCAGTGGCGGATACACGGGGGGGGGGGGGGGGGGGGGTTAGGGGGCCGAAGCCAAAAAACTATACGTGACAGTACCGACAATCAAAGATCCTTAAAAAAAATTTCACGCGCTCATGTGTATTTTTAAGTTTGAGCCCTCCCCAAAGTCTAAGGGTGGATCCGCCACTACGGGTCCCTTCCCTTCTTACTTTACTAGGTGGTAGGGTTTAACCCACCCGGGTTGGTACCACTGCACTGAATGAAAGGTCGGTTGAAACGGCTATGTAAATAGTTCGTATTTTCCGTCCAGTTTAGTGTAGCCGGCACGACCGAAGAGAAGCACTGACATGGCACCTAGTTCACCAAAATGTTATGAGCCGAAATCACGGATGTAGTAGGTGAAGTAGAGTAGCCAACCGTGTCAGTTTCCATAAAAAAACATTTACTTTTTCTTTCCTTTTTAGGGTCCCGTCGCAAAATGCGAAAAAAGGGATGGGGGTTAAATTGTTCCAAATAACCTCTAGTATAACCCCTTTCAAGGAATAGATCGAATTTCCAGTCACACTGTATATATTTAAATCCTAGTCCAAGTTTATTGGAACCTCAGCCATCGTTGGGTTTTGGCTGGACAATCTTCATCATCCCCGCCCAAGATCACCTTGGGAGAGAGGGTAGATGTGGTAGATGTAAGGGGTAGCTAGCTCTTCAACTTATGTAGGGGGTAGATCTTCACCGATATATATACATAAAATACCTACTCATATAAATAAAATGAGAGAGCAATGGAGAAAGCACGTCATGAATAACAAGTGAATCTCGATGGAATTGAGGACGAAGCATAGGATGATAGAAGCGATGATCAATCGAATCTACGCTGTGAAGATTGGGTCAGTGCTAGCTCTAAGACTTCGTTCTGGCCACATTCCATTGAATAAATTTAAATTCCTGATGAAAAATAGAGATTCTCCAAATTGTGATCGGTGTAACAAGGAGGATGACATGTACCATTTGCTGATGGAGTGTGGTCAGAACGAGGAATTACGGACGGAATTACAGACGTCATTTAGGGTGGACAGACTCAATTTGTTTTTTAGCATACATAAACTGTTGGCGAGCCCAAGTGAGAGGGATTTAGTATTTCTGTTGAACTTCGTGGAGCGTTCTCTATCCCTTAGGGACTCTGGGCCGTGATGGGGAACCTAACCCATCCTACTAAAATAACAGTTTATTGAACAATTATTTCATAGTATGAGTAGGTATTTGATATCGGAAAAAATAATAATAGGTATGGGGGACGTGATCAGTATCTGATACACTTTTCCCTTAGCGTACTATTACCTACCTACTAATGAAAGACCTTAAATATAAGCATTATATGTATTATATATAAGTAGATACTTAGTAGTTATTGCTTTTATGTTCATACATTAAATTTTTGTGAAATATCTTGAATGTTCATAGCACTTTTACTAAAACATGACAGCAACATATTAAGGATTTTATCAGACACTAATGTTTCGAAAAAAGTCGTGTTTCCCTTTAGTACCAACCAACCCACCGCACGCCACTGCTGCTGTTAGTAATTTAAAAAAATACTTACAGGAATAATATTAATTTATAATATTAATTTATTATAATTTTGCTAAATATTAACAGTGCCACTAGAAATTGATCATGGTGTACAAGTGATGTAGTTGCCATTTTTTAAGTATTTTGCCATTTTTTAAGTATTTTGCCATTTTGTTGAAAACGTTGTTTTGTAAAAATGAAAAATTAATTAATGAGTTACGTAATAATAAATAACAGAAACGAAACATATAAACTGAATTCCTATACTGAATTAAAATATCCTATAAACAATTTCACAAGCAATAAAATTGTTCCTAAAACTCTTGCGGTATTTCAGCACTCGTTTTGGCTGAATTGAAACATCAAAATGTAAGTAACTTTAATAAAATAAAGGAAACACAAAGCTTATTGTTCTCTTATGAGCCAGTTGACAGTAATTTAATTCAATGTAGTAGATACATTTTTCTAAATCATAAAACAACTTACCTTTAACTTATTTAACATTTTTGGTGTGAATTATTTTTAAGCATCGAGTGGGAGTAGCCTAAGTTAGCAATTATTATCTGTCTATGTTGAAAAGTGAGTTCATGGCGAGTTTTATGGTGATAGTTATCACAAAAGTGTATACCTATTCGCTCTTAAAGGACTCAACCTTCAGTGCTTTACTCGATGCTAACTTTGACGACGTGTGTGAAGTTATAGCTAGCGAAACTGATCTCTACAAAGTGTAGTTACTAGTTAGTAATGAGGACGCTTTTAGCCAAATGTAATCGAAACATTTCAATACATTTTCCCGTTATTTGGCTGAGACTGTTGAATTCTCACAACGCCCCAAACTCCAAACATTGAATACGAAAACAACTTGTGACTTCCTGGCAGAGTTCCCTCTCGGTTGAAGAGCCTGTTTACTGCTCTGAACCTATTCAACTTACAATTTGCTTTATTGACAATCATCTCTTTATATACCTATTAACCAGGAGAGTGTAGGGGGATTAGGGAATACGCACAATACTTTTTCATTTTGGATAATTTGGCTAGCGTTGGGTTAAATATATTTCAATTATATTGTTTTTTTTATTCAAATTGTTTTTATTAGCTTAATGCTAAGGTTATAAACCATGAGAGGCCAACATATTAAGCTGCTTGGCTAAATAAAATAAAAAAAAACCTAAAAATAAAGGTGCTTGCCGGGCCGCATAAACAAAAACATTTTTTTTCAAAGCACACAAGAAATATAAAAATGTACTATTATTATCACATAGTGAATGAATGTCCATTGTCCAGCCACCACCGCGGGTTGGCCACACACACATGGTCTGAACTATTTGGTCCTTCACATCAGAAATCAGAAGCAAACTCAACTCATACGTGTACAATGTAAAGTTTGTTTGAAATTTGTTTTGTGCGATATGAACGGAAGCATTTTTTTATAATTCAGGAATTTTAGTTTATAGCATTTTTGTACATCTCCCCACCCCCCATACCTTACTATGTTTTATTCGAGCGGAACTATCCTCGCGCATCCATCGAAATGGCTAAGGAAGGCGCTGGATTTCACGTAATAGGTATGTAGTTTCAGCAGAAAATTGTGTAGTGTACTTACTGGTGTCATAGACGTGATGTACCTAGCCAATCATGTCAGGCAGGTATTTTGATGTTTGAGTTTTATTACCTACTTGTTTGTAAGTAGAATTATGGAGATAGAATGAATCTGTTATTTGTTAATCATTGTGCACTATGTAATCCACTCTCAATGCACTGTCTAGCTAGAGGTTATAAAATTCTTTAAAACTCTATTACTCGCCAAGAAATGTGTAATTGTGTTTTTTTTTTCAACTCAATACCGGGACGCGGAGAGTATTCTGGGCTGGATTTAATTGCTATTACTTAACAGTGATGCGACACTCATGAATGAGTGACATACCTATATAATATATTATTAACATTCACAAATGAACGCCGATGTTTAGTTGCGGCACTTCCCGCCCGGCAAGTCTCCCCTGCTATCTACACTCTCAGCCGCAATAAACGATACGTGTCTTGCTTGATACCGATGTCGTGTCTTGATCACAATAGAACTACAAGGAAAAAACTAAAGGGAGACTTACAGGAATGGGCTGCTGTTAATGCATATGGAGAACGAACACTTAAATATACAATCCCAAAACTAATAAATGATCTTCCAAATAATTTCTGAGGAATATTGAGCATTAGAATTCGCTAGAAAGACATCTTCATAGGCATTACATGCAAAAACTATGCGGGAAATAATTGTAATTACTGTACGGCGAAATATTTCTGAATTATTGAATCAGCCTGTATATAGCCGGACGCCGCCACGGGCGATGCCGTTCGTCGTGCACTGAAGCTGAAGTCTGAAACTGAAATCACTCGAAACCTTGGCATGCATATCTACTGTCTCGCTCGCACAACAACTGTTTCAGTCACACATACACTACTCGCACCAGCCGCAGCACACAGTACGCACTACGCACCAAAGCCGCTCGGCGTATGCTTACTTATCTTTATATATAATTCATCTGTACGTACGTATGTTTGTCACCTAACTCCTCCTAAACGGCTGGACCGATTAGGATAAAATTATATTTGTGTGTATATTTGAGTGGGTCCCCGGATGGTTTGAAAATACAATTGAACCCGGTAGATGGCGTCGTGATAAGTCCACGCGGACGAAGTCGCGGACACAGCTAGTGAATGTATAAAGTATCACGAACATACGAGTATACTAGAGGGGTATAGAATCAAAGACAGCTCTATCAACTTTTGCAAATTTTTCGGTAAATTAAAAAAAATGTTTATTCAGATCCAGTTTATTCTAAATGGCCCGTTACTTCGTTAGGATTAATTGAGCTATCCTATTGGACAGGTTTTGCTCAGTGCTAGTTTTGAAACTAAACGTATTAATAGTGCTGTTATTTAATGTTACTGTTAATTTGTGAACTATGTTGGAAAGAGCTGCTTTTGAAGCAGTTTTTTATGACAATTCAATAGCCAATTGTATGAAGAAAAATTGTGCATTCATACGTCGTTTCGCCAAAAAGTTGTAAAGAGCTACCTTTGATTCTATACCCCTCGCAATAGACGGCGACAAAACTGCTTTTGCGGACAAGACTGGCCGGCTTCGCAGAGCATAAAATTGTGAAAAAATAGTTAAGTATAAATAAATAAAAAATAAAAATACAGGTTTCCTTTGTGTCCACTATCCCCCTGCCGCCGCCGCCGTAGTGTTATGTTGGGCGGTCCGTAGTGCGGACTTCCTGCCGACTGATTTGATTTCGCAGATCTGGTGAAGTGTGACCGAGAGCTCAGTGGCTCGTCTACTACCATGGCGTTCAGCTGGAAGATCGGAGTTCTGCTTGCGTTGCTCGTAAGTAATTGGCAGTCTTCTGTTGTAACCGAGTCTTCTTCCTTACCTAGTAGCATAAATGTATGTTTACTGCTCAATATTTCAGAAACTGTAAATTACTACTACCCAAAGAGTTTGTATTACGTCGCGCGACGTAATACAAACTCTTTGCTACTACCTTATTCTCTCCTTATTTTCCATATTTTTCCATTACAATAACCGACTCCTGCATATATCTATTTCTAAAATTTCGTAATTTTATTAGACACTCGACCTGCTGCTGCTTCGATAGCGCCACATTTAAATATTTGTGAAACTGAAAATAACTCAAAATGATCTTCGTTTTTCACTGACTCAGTGATTGCTGTGTGTGAGACAAGCGGAGTATGCAGAGTAATCGTTGTTGTGCTGCAAGAACACAGGTAAATTACAGCGCAACACCAACGACGTTTCGCAAAGTATTCGGTTACGATTAAATAACAAGCAGCAAGTAATTCAATACATATTACCATTATCACAAATTGATTGTTAACTTTTTATTTTGTACGGCAGGTTTTTCTGTAGTTTTTAATCTTACTGAAAACTGAATAAGTCGTTTGATTGGACTGATAGTTTGATTGTGCACAACACAACAGAGCAATGAGTGTGTCTTCTGATTTGAAGCTGATAGATAAGGCAGTAGTGAGTTTTATAATTTACTAGCTTTTGCCCGCGGCTTCGCTCGCGTAAAATTCGTATTTCAAAGGAAGAAAGTAAGTAACTAAGGCCGATCTGCGTTACTCAAAGAAAGTAAGCAATTGAGGGCGAGGCCGAAGGCCGAGCTGCGTACAGGAAGACTATAAACCTTCTTCAAGAAAGTAAGTAACAGAGAGCGAGGCCGAAGGCCGAGCTGCGTTCAGGAAGACCATAAACCTTCTCGAAGAAATTAAGTAATTGAGGGCGAGGCCGAAGACCGAGCTGCGTTCAGGAAGACGATAACCTTTTCGAAGAAAGTAAGTAACAGAGGGCGAGGCCGAAGGCCGAGCTGCGTTGAGGAAGCCCATAAACCTTCTCGAAGAAATTAAGTAATTGAGGGCGAGGCCGAAGGCCGAGCTGCGTTCAGAAAGACTATAAACCGTCTTATAGAAAGTAAGTAACTATCGTCCATAGTTACTTACTGTCATCGAGAAGGTTTAGCGTCTTCCAGGATACAGCTCGGCCTTCAGCCACGCCCTTAGTTACTTACTTTCTTCGAGAAGGATTATAGTCTTCCTGAACGCAGCTCGACCTTAGGCCTCGCCCTCAGTTACTTACTTTCTTCGAGAAGGTTGAAGGTCTTCCTGAACGCAGCTCGACCTTCGGCCTCGCCCTTTGTTACTTACTTTCTTCGAAAAGGTCTATACTCTGCCTGAACGCAGCTTGGCTTTCGGCCTCGCCTTTAGTATGTTATTAATTTCTTTGAGAATGTCTATTTTTTATCTGAATCCTGTTCACCCTCCGGCCCCGGACTAAGTTACTTACTTTCTTTTTTTGAAATACGAATTTCACGCGAGCGAATCCGCGGGAAGAAGCAATCGATATTAAAATAAGAAAACTCAGTTAAAATAAGTCAAATACTTTAGATACCTAACTAAGTAAAATACTCCACATATTAGCGTAACCGGATCTGAATTTTATTTAGCTTATCCTGTGTCTCGTATAACTAAATGTGCGTGTACTAATTTTAATCCAATTTAGACGATCGGCTTAAATTTTATGGAGGAAATTCATACATACATTTGCCCGCGGCATCGCTCTGTAGACTCGATTTAACAGCAAATCCGATTTAATCGCAAATATGGTAATAAACTATCGTTTATCTTATATTCTCCGTCTCCCTCCCCCTCTCCCTCTCCCTCTCCCTCCCCCTGAACCCTGAAAACTGGATGGTACGCAGCCCTCTTTACGCGAGCTCTACTCGAACTTGACCACTAAAAAAAAATGTTACCATGGGATATACACTTAATTTACGTGAAAACGTAAACAAAAATTCCAATCCTTTCAGTTCTCATAGAAAACGCGATGGTACGGAACCCTCTTTACGCGAGCTCGACTCGAACTTGACCACTTTTGAAAAAATGTTATGGTACCATGGGATATACACTTAATTTACAGGAAAACGTAAACGAAATCCCAATCCTTCTAGTTCTCACAGAAAACGCGATGGTACGGACCCCTCTTTACGCGAGCTCGACTCGAACTTGACCACTTTAAAAAAATTATTATGTTACCATGGGATAAACAAAAATCCCAATGCTTCTAGTTCTCACAGAAAACGCGATCGTACGGAACCCTGTTTACGCGAGCTAGACTGGAACTTGACCACTTTAAAAAAAATATTATGTTACGAGTACCATGGGATATACACTTAATTTACAGGAAAACGTAAACGAAATCCCAATTCTTCTAGTTCTCACAGAAAACGTGATGGTACGGAACCCTCTTTACGTGAGCTCGACTCGAACTTAACCACTTTTTTTAAAAATTATGTTACTCCAGGGTATACACTACCCCTATACGAAGTTTCGTCAAAATCCGTCGACCCGTTCAGGCGTGAAAGAGGAACAAACAAACAAACATACTTTCGAAAGTCTGTCGAAGTCTGTACCGTGTGGGGTCGGTACTTAAAAAGAATAGCCCCACTGCATCTCTCCCCGTCGCATGTCGTAAAAGTCGACTAAGGGATTGTCAGCCTCGGCAGCTCAGTGGTGCGGTCAGTTATTGGATGGGTGACCGCCCGACCGTTGGAGGCTGACCGTGGTTCGGATTCCACGTTAAACTGTAGGTCCCTTCCCTTCTTACCTTACTGGGTGGTAGGGTTTATCCCGGCCGGGTTGGTACCACCGCACTGAGCGAAACGTCGGTCGAAACGGCTATGTAAATGGTTCGTGTTTTCCGTCCAGTTCAGTGTAGCCGGCGCGAAATGAAGGGAAGCACTGACATAGCACCTAGTTCACCCGGTGTTATGGGCTGACATCACGGATGTTGTAGGTGATGTAGCCAACCGTGTCAGTTTCCATAAAAAAAAAAACACATTTATGATATTAGTGAGAAGTGAGATTCGAGATCGAGACTGCCCGAGACTCCAGCCTAGAACTTAGCCGAAATCCGGTTACTTCAATGAAGATTGACTGAAAGAAATCTGCCCAAATGATAAGTCAGCCCTTGCACGTTACTGCTTTTTTGTTTCTTAATATTTATTAGATGTGGTCAAATTTTTTTTAACTTCTATTAAATTAAAAAATAAATAATCAAAGTACACTGGTGCTGCTTCACCGTTCGGAACCGGTGTAAAACTGTAGATCCCTTCCCTTGCCCCTTACTATGTGGTAGGCTCAAATTGTAGCCGACTGGGTTGGTACTACCGCACTGGATGTAAGATGACCGCATGACCGTGTGGGGCCGGTACTTTAAAAGAATAGCCCCACTGCATCTCTCCCCGTGTACGTCGTAAAAGGCGACTAAGGGATATGACTCCCTTCTTTATATTACTAGGTGGTAGGGTTTAACCCGCCCGGGTTGGTACCACCGCACTGAATGAAAGGTCGGTCGAAACGGCTATGTAAGTAGTTTGTGTTTTCCGTCCATTTCAGTGTAGCCGGCACGACCGAAGGGAAGCACTGACGTGGCACCAAGTTCACCCGGTGTTATGGGCTGACATCACGGATGTTGTAGGTGATTTAGCCAACAGTGTCAGTTTCCATAAAAAAAAAAAAAAATAGCAGCCTCGGCTGTGTTGTCCTCTAGTCCAGTATAGCCAGCAATCCAGGGAAGTCTCCGGTATGGCACCTACCTTCTCGGAGGTGATATGGGCTGGTCGGAGCATGCGCTTTGGTCCCTCCGACTCAGCCACACATACCGGATTACATAAAAAAAAAACTGGTATGTGATGTCACTTAGGCGCTGTCGAGCCCGGCGGCGTGGTGCGCGCCGCCGGCGGCGGCGGCGGTGGCGGCGGCAGTGGCGGCGGAGGCGCCGTGCCCGCCGGCCGGCTGCACGGACCCGCCGGTCCGGCACCGACGCGCCGCCGCCGCCGACGTCATGGACACCGTGAAGGAAGCGTGGAGCGAGGTCGCCGGCGCGGTGCGCGACACCGGCGAGAAGATCAAGTACGCCTTCCAGCCGACGACCAGCCGCGTCGACGGCATCATCGAGAGCATGAAGCAAGCCGGCTAGCTTGCATACAACGACCGAACAATTTATCGATGCGTTTCATTCGAGATAACTGTCTAACCTCAATTTCGTTCAGTTGCTCAGTTCTATCAACATGATCTACTTAATGTGTGTCAACAAATTAGATGTCCAATTGTCCACCTTGTTGCTCGCCTTACAGGTGGCATTGCACTTCGGCTCACTCCGTCAAAGAAGAAGGGGGGGGGGGCAAAGGAAGAGGAATATACTACCTATATTTAAACATGTTATTGTTTTCTTCAATGAAACGTATTAAGTAAGTATAATTAATATTCATGGAGCACCTGCCAGTCACTGCGTCCGTATACTACTAGAAGAGATTTGGAACTTTTTCAAAAACTAAATGAAAATTCATCTTTTTCGACGTCTATTTCATTCACTAATAATGCTATACATTGCACATTTAATAGAATAGAATAGAAATCCTTTATTGCACACAAAAACACAGAGATACACAAGACAGAAGATAACATACAGAAGAAGAATGGAAGCTAACAATAATTCACACAGAAACAAGAGAACAGTAGCGTGCAAAGGCGGACTTATCACTTTAAGTGATTTCTTCCAGTCAACCTTTGGGTGATGAGAGTAAATGAGAAAGAAATATAACAAGGGTAGTGCAGACATTTGGACAGGAAAGTAATATATATATATATATACATCCCGCTATCATTTCTGCGTCCTTTCAAAAAAGATACTTGCTGCGTCCATCACTTCTAGAGTATTTAATAAGGATGTAAGTGAAAATAGTGTAATAAAAACTTTCTATCATATGGGCAGATTACTTTTTATTTCGATATTTTTATTCGTATTTATATATGCTGTTTTCATTTCACCCTCCGTATGACGTCTGTTCATATTACAGACATTTCGGCACCCGCCCTGTATATTATGAGTATACATTTCAATTTACACACAGAATTGACTCCTTTTATAATACACATTATGGCGTCCAGCCAGTCCAATCCAGTCAAGGTCAAACTATGTATACTCTAAATAAAAAAAAAACCGACACTATTGCTTCCAATCCATTCATCACTAACAAAGGTCATATAAAAGTCAAAATATACACTAAATAAAAAAACAAATTACATTGATGCTTCCAATCTAAAGGTCGAATTAAAGTCAAAATATTTACTGTACCTTCTTCAAGAAACAGGCACTATTGCTTCCAATCGATTAACTAACAATTTCGACCTTTAGATATGTTTTTTAATAAGCGAGATTTCACTCGTGATACTGATCTTCGAGAGATATGGCCACAAAAATCGTTATGGCTCTAGTAGGGTCACAAAAAATCCCGAGATATGTAAACTGTATTGAGAAAAGAAAAAAATAGCTCAAATCGACTGAACTGTGTACAAGCGAACATACTTGACCTAACCTAACCTTAGCCAACCCAACCCAACCTAACCTAACATAACCTTACCCAACCCAACCTAACCTTATTAGATCTAACCTTACTACGTCTGTACCGTGTGGGGTCGGTACTTAAAAAGAATAGCCCCACTGCATCTCTCCCCGTCGCATGTCGTAAAAGTCGACTAAGGGATAAGAAAATTCGTCAGCCTCGGTAGCTCAGTGGCGCGGTTGGTTAGTCAACTGTTATTAAGCAACGCTGAGCGCGGTCAGTGTTTGGATGGGTGACCGCTCGACCGTTGGAGGCTGACCGTGGTTCGGATTCCACGTTAAACTGTAGGTCCCTTCCCTTCTTACCTTACTAGGTGGTAGGGTTTATCTCGGCCGGGTTGGTACCACCGCACTGAACGAAACGTCGGTCGAAACGGCTATGTAAATAGTTCGTGTTTTCCGTCCAGTTTAGTGTAGCCGACATGAAATGAAGGGAAGCACTGACATGGCACCTAGTTCACCCTGTGTTATGGGCTGACATCACGGATGTTGTAGGTGATGTAGCCAAGCGTGTCAGGTTCCATAAAAAAAAAAAAAAAAACTACCCAAACTTACACAACCTAAAAAAACCTAACCTAGCCTAAACTAACCTAACCTAGCCTAATCTAAACTAACCCAACCTAACCTAACCTAACCTAACCTAACCTAACCTAACCTAACCTAACCTAAGCTAACCTAACCTAACGTAACCTAATCTAACCTATCCAAACAATTTGAGGGAAAAGTTGTGTCTGCGCGCTGTAATATAGAAGTGATTGCAAAATGTAATAATTGAAATTGTTATTATTATTGTATTCGTTATAATAGTATTTATTATACAGGATGTTCGGCACATCGACCGAAATTTTTTTTTTATATACGTGGGCTCATTTACAAGGTTTTGACCCATGATGATACCTTTTGTCAGGTGTCACGTGGTATCAAGATACGATTTTTTTTCTTTATTTTTGAAAATTACCAAAACCCAAGCTTTAAAACCTTGTAACTTTTTTGTTTATGTTAGTATCAGCACAAAATAAAATGTATTGTATTTTACGAATATTCTTATTCTAGAAAAATTATAATTTGATGAAGTTAATACCATGAAAAGGACTTATGATGACCTCTCAAAATCTCCATCAAGTTTCATCCCGTTTTGATTGTAAATGAAGGTGCAATCATATTTTCTTCTAATTTTAATGGGACAAGTCTGGTTTTGACTGAAAATGCATATTTGAGTATTATTTTGTATAGGAAAGAAGCGGTTTTGAATGAAAGTACTTCAGGGACGACATAAATATGAGCTCATAAAAAAAATCTATCTATCTATCTATCGATCTTCTATACTACGAAGACTTCTTCGTACTTATTCTTCGAGACTACGCCCGACTGACTCATCATCGCCCAGCCCAAACCGTAAGACTTAGAGTGTTGAAATTTGGAACGTAGTTCTATTATATGACGTAAGCATCCACTAAGAAAGGATTTATGAAAATTTCAACTTTAAGGGGGTGAAATAGGGGATGAAAGTTTGTATGAAAGTCTTTGTCCTTTGAAGTTAGAAATATAAAAATTTTAATTAAGGCTACTGAGCATAAACAAATGAAGACGTGTATCACGGTTTTTTGATTTTCACCTTTTAAAGGGGTTAAAAGGAGGGTGAAAGTTTGTATGAGAGGACTTTGTTCTTTGAAGTATAGTATGAACGGCATTTAGTAACAAATTTTGATGCGGTTTGCACCGATTCAAAGAGAGTTCTGGAGTTTAACTATAGGCTATATACCATAACGCTGAATTAATTAAAGCACAAAGTAAATCACTAACTCCAAGGTTATTCGAAGGTCGAACTGTGTTCAGATAAACAATATACTCTCTTCATACTACTCGAAGAAAGTAAGTCACTGAGGGCGAGGCCGAAAGCCGAGCTGCGTTCAGGTAAACAATGTTCTCCCTAGAAGAAGTAAGTCACTAAAGGCGAGGCCGCCGGCCGAGCTGCGTTCAGGTAAACAATGTTCTCCCTAGAAGAAGTAAGTCACTAATTGCGAGGCCGAAGGCCGAGCTGCGTCCAGTTAGGCAATATCCGCCCTAGATGAAGTAAGTCACTAAACGCGAAACCGTAGGCCGAGTTGTGTTCAAATAATCGGTACTCTCTAGAAGAAATAAGGCGAGGCCGCAGGCCGAGCTGCTTTATTGTTTATTAATCATCTATAGGCAGCACACTGCAGTTAGACTCGTCAAGTTTTACAAACGATGTACTCTTTAGAAGAAATAAATCACTAAAGGCGAGGCCGGAGGCCGAGATGCGTTCAGGTAAACAATGTTCTCTCTAGAAGAAGTAAGTCACTAATTGCGAGGCCGAAGGCCGAGCTGCGTCCAGTTAAGCAATATCCGCCCTAGAGAAGTAAGTCACTAGAGGCGAAACCGAAGGCCGAGTTGTGTTTAAATAATCGGTATTCTCTAGAAGAAATAAGGCGAGGCCGCAGGCCGAGCTGCGTTCAGGTAAACAATGTTCTCCCTAGAAGAAGTATGTCTTTAAATGCGAGGCCGAACGCCGAGCTGCGTCCAGGTAAGCAATATTAGCAAAATTTTTTAATTATAATTTATTTGATTTTAAATAATAATTTAATTATTTTTTTAGAATGAGAAATTCTTACAATTAATTCTTCTATTTCTTCTAGAGAGTACATCGTATACCTGAACGCAGCTCGGCCTGCGGCCTCACCTTTAGTGACTTATTTCTTTTAGAGAGTACATCGTTTCCCAGCACGCAGCTCGGCCTTCGGCCTCGCCTTTAGTAACTTACTACTTCTAAGTAGCACTTTGCGGCCACGCCTTTAGTGACTTATTTCTTCTAGAGAGTACACCTTTTACCTGAACGTAGCTCGGCCTTCGGCCTCGCCTTTACTGACTTACTTCTTGTAGGGAGCACATTGTTTTCCTAAACGTAGCTCGGCCTGCGGCCTCGCCTTTAGTGACTTATTTATTCTAGAGAGTACATCGTTTACCCGAACGTAACTCGGCCTTCGACCTCGCCTTTAGTTACTTACTTCTTCTAGGGAGAACATTGTTTACCTGAACGAAGCTCGGCCTTCGGCCTCGTCCCTAGCGACTTGCCGTTTGTGACTTACTTTGTCCTTATGGAATTAAACGCGAGCGAAGCCGCGGGCAAAAGCTAGTAAAAAATAAATCTATGTGGGTGGACATGTCCGCTTTTGTTCGCCGCCTCCTCCTCATTATGAAAGTTTAAATTCATAAGGTACACGCCTATCTAGATAACTAACTACATATTATGGTTGGTTCTGTCTGTTGTCTACGCGGCTAAAACTCGTTAATACTACACCACTCACACAAAGCTATGGACCAGTGACATAACTAAAACAACGCATTCGAAATAGTGGAAGCAATACTATGGTGCTAATAGCTGATTAATATGAGCCGCGGGGGAGGGGGAGGCGCCGCCGGGCGAGCGAGCGGCGCTCGGGCCAGGCTATGCATTCGAAAGAAATAGTGGAAGCAACACTATCGTGCTAATAGCTGATTTATATGCGCCGGGGGGGGGGGGGGGGGGGGGGGAGCGCCGCCGGGCGAGCGAGAGGCGATCGGGCTAGGTTACTATGCATTAGAAATAGTGGAAGCAGTACTATCGTGGTAATAGCTCATTTATATGCGCCGAGGGGAGGGGGGGGGGGGGGGGGGTCCCACGCGAGAGGCCCGGGCGAGGTTAAATTACGCATTCCAAATACCGGACGCAATACTACTGAGCCAATCGATATTTTATATACGGCAGGGGCGCGGGGCAGGGTATACGCGCGCTCAGTGTCGCCACCTGCGCCGCTCGGGATTTGGCTGAACTAAAATACCCGAATTTGTATACTTTTTCAGTAAAGTTGCGTCCGTGGTTGTGTTCACGGGTGTTTTCACAGAACGCTTCTAGATGGCATTAGAAGTCATTTCTAGTTAAAAGAACAGAGGTTGCAAAGTTGCGTCCGTATACGGAAGCCCAAGTGCGGTGGACGCAGTATTATATGAAAATTTTGTAATAGGTGGACGCAACTTTGTTCGCGGGACAAATATATATATATATATACTACATACTTATACAAATATATACATAAACAAATAAAAACATACTTTTATAAATATACATGTCCATACATAGATACAAGTATATAATAAGATAAATAAATACATAATACCTTATTCCACAACAGAGCAACTGCTGAGATAATGTTTCTTCAACAAGATTTTGAATGTGCCAAGAGTCTGACAGTGACGAATGCGGTACGGCAATGAGTTCCATAGACGTGCAGAGTGGACAGTGAAAGAGTCGGTATAGAAACCAGAAGAATGGCGAGGTATCACTAGAACATTATCGTCACTAGAGCGAAGAGGAAGGCCGTGAGAAGAGAGGGGAAGGAATCGAGAACAAAGGTATTCAGGAGCATCAGGATTGTTTAATACACCATATAAAAGACCGAGGATGTGACAGTTTCTACGGAGACGAATCGGTAGCCACTCAAGCTTTGCACGGAACTGAGAGACGTGGTCGTATTTACGCAGACCAAATACGAAACGGATACACAAATTTTGCAAGCGTTCAAGCTTGTCTAGAAGAATCTCAGTCAAATCCAAGTAGCATACATCCGCATAGTCGAGAATTGGGAGTAGAAGGGATTGCGCAAGAGCAATCTTAGTAGAAACGTTTATATGCTTTTATTATTTTATAATTTATAATTTTGTAGCTGATGTGAAATTAATTATGTATGCATAAAATATAGTGAAATCTACGAATTTTGGTACTAAACGCAATTAATGAGATTTTTTTAAATTAATCATACAGTTTCTAAGTAAATACCTCCCAAATATAATATAATATTATTAATAATTAATCGCATACATTTATCATATTTTACCTATTTTTTCAATGTTAACTTTATCCGCATACACTACATGTAGTCAGTGAAAGCGCCTGACGAATAAATGCATAGCAACAAATGGAACATAGTGTTCATTCATAGCAGATGTCAAAAATGAAACTCTAAAGTAAATAAATAAATGAATTTATTAATAATTTCATTACAAAATTATTGTTACGTCATATTTAAATTAAGTAAGCAACAAACATATTGTTTCACACAACTTGGTATCGTTGATGACAATACCAATACATACATACATATAATAGCGTCACGCCTGTTTCCCGGTGGGGTAGGCCGAGACAACGGATCTCCATGTGCCACTATCCTGATTCCTGACACACCTCTGCCGCCTCTTCCACTCTCATAATTTTCTTCATGCATGCTCGTCGGTTACGGGTACTACGCACTTGACCCTTTTTGAGCCCGATCAATGACACATGCCAATACGAATACAGTGAGAAAATTGTTGTGTATTCTTTTTAATATAAATTTAAATAATGTGTGAGGCCGGTACTTAAAAAGAATAGCCGCACTGCGTCTCTCTCCGTTCATGTCGTAAGAGGCGAAGGGATAAGGTCGAGATGCCGTGCTAAAGGGCGACAGGCAAGCAACTCTCACCTTGGCACGGTCCTTCCACCGAGTCGTGCAGCAGGTGGGTATTTGTGCCTTACTTGCTGCTTGATGGTTATCTTGTCCGAATACTTTGCTAAAAGTGGTAGTCGATGTTGTGCTGCAATTTTTCAGAGTTCTTGCAGCACAACACCTATTACTGTGCTTGCCCTGATGTGGTAAAAAAAAACCTGATGTGGTATGTATGTATGTATTAAATAACCTAAATACACTTAGGTGGTTTTAGAAGTTAAAGCATACTTCACGATGACCTTTACGAGTGATGATGACATTATGAACGAATGCTCCATAGAGGCTGATTAATTCTAATGAGTACATTTTAAATGTCCGACTCGGCGCCTACACAAAACCTTTAAAATGACGTAACTTTGTAAAAATAAATTGTCATTGTATTTTTTATTCAAAGTCTTACTCAAGAGATGCAAAATCAAACCAGTGGATATAAAAACTTAACAACGATATCGCAAATACTTTTGACAGATCATTTCGGGTCTGATACGGATCAGCAAAAACTACATAGCTAACTATATTTTTAATAAGTTAGGCTGAGACGAACTAAGCAGCACATTGTACGAATAACAGCTAGATTCGCTTGGCAAACTCTACATGTATGTATACTTACCGAGAACTCTGTTTCAGTACCGAGCAGTATATCCGTATTAATTGTCTCAATAAGTGCAAAAGTGGCAAGGATAGTGAAGCGAAGGTTAGTTTTAGGACACAATAAAGAAGGACGATATGGTACACAAATAACGCAGAAATTGATTACATTACGCCACTGTCACCAGTATTTGTTTCTGTTTTCAGAAAGTCAAGAATCATCCCACAAGGCAGCATGTCCACCATGGTTAGCGGCAGGAAGTGTAAAAGATTATTCCTGCTCCCTTACAGACTCCCCTGGCCCTTCTGCTCCACTCTGGTGATGGCATATGGGAAGGGTTTCATTTTTATGTTCAAATTGAACGATCCTGTCCTCCCTAAGTGGTGAACGACACCATGTAGTATCCATCGGTTTTGTGTCATCTGCAGATTTTATACCGTTTTCACTGTCTATAAAACTTAAATGTTCTGTACCTCTCTCCGCTTTAGAAGTATCATTCTTAGAGAAGGCTCCAGCTGTGATTGTTTCTTTCTTACCATCTTGTTCAGCGTTGTTGTGCTTACCGGCCGGTGCTACGAGAAGACCCGCTGTAGCAATTTTTCCAGCGTTAAGTTTTCTCTTACACGATGGAAAGTAGAATTCTGTGTTAAGGCTGTACATAGCACCCGGTGGCTCCTTCGTTTGTTTCTCCTTGAAAAATAAGAAGTAACACACCCATATCAGGTATATCGCCACCTGAAACAGTTATATTGAATTTATACATTGTATATACTCAATTGGAATTTTATTCACTGGAATGCAAACAGGGACGATTTTTCTGATCACTACTCAGTTTACGAGTCTTCTACAAAGGCGGGTTCGCGAACTCACTGTAGGTAATTACTTAGTTAGTAGTACTTCGTGTGTGTGGGACAGGTCTTACCAATCTTATCAAGGATAATGTATATCCTTGTAGATTTAATAACTAACTGGATATTACTAACCACTACTTGAGGTCTCACGACCATCAGTAACACCTCATTTAGTGCCACGTGAATACAAGGAAAGCGCAGGCAAGATTTGTAGTTCCAGCAGGGTGACTTATTATGAGCTCCTGAGCCGACATCGTAGGCTAATGAATCGAAAGGATATTTAGTCTACTAGACTTATAGCAATGTCGTCAAGTTAATAGCAGCCAGAAGGAAGTAGTTCGATAATAAAGAGACGTAGTGCTGTGTGTGTATGTGTGTATATAACATAACTATCGTGTATCAAGAACTACATACTCTGTCTCGCCAAATGCCGCACATGCGAGTGAGACAGACCATGAGCAATTGATTAAACACTACACCCGCACTGAACACAGAATGGAGCAAGATTTCCCTTTGTCAAAATAGTTCAAATCAAAACTGATATACTCACACAGACGACTGCTGCGCACAACACATATGGCACGACCATGATTATCCTCGACCATGACTTCCAATCAGCTGCGATCGTGATCGACAGCACAGAAGCGCCTGCGCGGCCGCTCTACGCGGAGTCTCGCTCGCACTGACTGACAACTACACACGCTGATGGAGTCTCAGAGTTCTCAGAGACATTCCACTTACGACCACATCAAGATGACATGCAACTGCGTCAAATTAAAGAACATTCTGAACTACGTATTAAAATCTACATTCAATGGGCTATTCTTAGTGCGATAAAGTTCTAGAAATACATGAAGGCTAATATCAACTAGGTACATATATTACCAGATACATACCTACCTTGTAATATAATATCAGCTCGTGAATCTCAAATAGTCTCAATTAATGGTCGCAAGTCTCCTTTGTCCTCGGTGCGGCGATTATTGCAAAAGAAATATGTAGAGTTTACACTTGGTTCGTATGTAGAGTCCAAGCTTGGTAGAGTCATTAGGTTCAAATTAAGTAGTTCGACATATTTTTGACACCATTATGGTATTCGGGGGTTTTTTTTTTATTGACAGCGCGACATATGCCACTCACCTAGCAGTTATCATACCCCAAACGTATCCTGTTAGAAAATGCCTAGAGGCATTAAGTGTTACCTTTTGCCCATATTCTATTTGAGTGCAATAAATATATACAATACAATACAATACATATGGCGCCGAGCCACCCATAAGGGGTCTAACGACGCCCATGGACATTTGGTCGTATGCGGGGGTTGCGAATGCCATGCCGGCCTGACAGGTGCCCATTCACGCTCCTCTTGAAGGACCCGAGACTGTACTTGGGGGGAAATATAAGGGCAGGGAGACCGTTCCAGAGTTTACCGGTTCTGTAGAGGAAAGATCTGCAGAATCGATTAATTAATCGATTAATCTATCGGTAAAGTCAAAAAGCGATATACGTAATATAGGCCTTAGCAGCACCCTCGGCAGCACCTTAACTAAATCAGACATATCTTGAGATGATTTTATAATGCCTATGTATTACATGAAATGTCTCAGGGCTGATCATGGTGCCCTGCAAGAAGCGCGCCGTCCACCGTAGACGGCCGTGCCACAACCCAGCAGTACCAAAAATCGGTTTCTCCCGATTGATGCTTCTCATAAACTACTGTGAGTTTTGAGATCACTTCTCAGTGTAGCCGGCGCGAAATGAAGGGAAGCACTGACATGGCACATAGTTCACCCGGTGTTATGGGCTGACATCACGGATGTTGTAGGTGATGTAGCAAACCGTATCAGTTTCCATAAAAAACTAGCTGAGCCCGCGGCTCCGCTCGCGAGAAATTCGTATTTCAAAGAAGACGGTAAGTAACTATGGGCGAGGCCGAAGGCCGAGCTGCCTTCAGGAAGACGATAAACCTTCTCGAAGAAAGTAAGTAACTGAGGGCGAGGCCGAAGGCCGAGCTGCGTTCACGAAGACTATAAACCTTCTCAAAAAACTAAGTAACAAAGGGGGTGCCGAAGGCCGAGCTGCGTTCAGGAAGACAATAAACTTTCTCGAAGAAAGTAAGTACCTGAGGGCGAGGCCGAAGGCCGAGCTGCGTTCAGGAAGGCGATAAACCTTCTCGAAGAAAGTATGTAAGTAACTGAGGGCGAGGCCGAAGGCCGAGCTGCGTTCACGAAGACTATAAACCTTCTCAAAAAAGTAAGTAACAAAGGGGGTGCCGAAGGCCGAGCTGCGTTCAGGAAGACGATAAACTTTCCCGAAGAAAGTAAGTAACTGAGGGCGAGGCCGAAAGCCGAGCTGCATTTAGGAAGACTATAGACCTTCTCGAAGAAAGAAAGTAACAAAGGGCGAGGCCGAAGGCCGAGCTGCGTTCAGGAAGACTATAAACCTTCTCGAAACAAGTAAGTAAAAAAGGGCGAGGCCGAAGGCCGATCTGCGTTCAGGAAGACGATAAACCTTCTCGAAGAAAGTAAGTAACTGAGGGCGAGGCCGAAGACCGAGCTGCGTTCAGGAAAACGATAAACCTTCTTGAAAAAAGTAAGTAACAAAGGGCGAGGCCGAAGGCCGAGCTGCGTTTAGGGAGACGATAAACTTTCTCGAAGAAAGTAAGTAACAAAGGGCGAGGCCGAACGCCGAGCTGCGTTCAGGAAGACTATAAACCTTATCGAAGAAAGTAAGTAACAAAGGGCGAGGCCGAAGGCCGAGCTGCGTTCAGGAAAACGATAAACCTTCTCGAAGAAAGCAAGTAACTGAGGGCGAGGCCGAAGGACGAGCATCGTTCAGGAAGACTATAAACCTTCTCGAAAAAAATAAAGCGAAATTTCTACGGGCGACCGACCGTGTAATGTGCGTGATGATGAACGTGATATATGAAGTGTTCTTATAACTCAAAAACCACTTTATCGATTTACGTACGGTTTTCACTGTTTTCTTTACTTCTCAGGATGATTTTAAGCTATCAATCACAACGCTACGTTAACGGTGGCTTGAGGTGTGACCAAAAAGTCACGCGAATAATTGAAATTTTGGCTTTCCAGACTTTTAACTTTAACTCCAAATGCATGACATTTTGAGGAAAATGAATAGTTTTGTGCACAACTACATAAGGGTACCTATATTGATTATTTTTTTTCAAAATTTTCAAAGAACCCTTAATAGGTCAAAGTTCGGCGACAAAAGTGCACTTTTTTGTCAACTTTTAAACGAAATATTTGTTAAAGTAAACTTATTGATTATAGCAAAGTTATATATTTTTGAAATTGCCTTAACAATGGCTATAAAGAATGACAGGACATTTGGTTTATTTAAAAAAACAAAAAATATTTTTTGTTAACCTTTTGGGGCACCCTGTACTTTCCACAGGACTATTAGACAAAGTTATCTATGATATATCTAGCGGCAAAAATTTTTGTTTGCGTAACGTGTTTATTTGAGTGTGTATGTAACCCTTCCGAAGTTAATGACATGACTAACGAAACATCTTGTATATATTTCAACTTTTATCGTAATCAGTTATGTAAAAAATTATACTATTACTTAACACTGGTACTTACAACTACTTAATAATGTACACAGGTACTTTAATATCTGTATTCCGATATTCAATTTTATAAAATTTCTGGTTTAGATTTTAAGGCGCTGTGATAGGACGTCAAACAGACACAACGGAGTACCATGCCGTGCATTTTATTTCAAATTACTACTTTGAAAGTAATTTAGGTACAGATTACTTAATAGTTACTTCGTAACAGATAAATCACTCCATAGAAAATGTTTCATACCTTCGGCTATAATAGCCTACTGTTTTACGTCGTCAATCGCTGCGTGCTAAAATGTACCTAAACGAGCGAGTGTAAAATGATTATTGCTTTGCAGCTGCGCGCAGTTGCGTGGGCGAGCGTGTAGGTATGCTTCGCGCGGCTGACGAATTTCCACTGAATTAGACCGCCGGCGGCGGCGCCCTTTCGGCTGGTTACCTGGTTACCTGGGCGTCCTGGGTATGGAGGTGTCCAGGGACGTTGGATTGCGGTCGTTCATAGAATCCAAGGCGAAACTAGCGTCTCGAAAATTAGGGATACTCTACCGATGTCGGCGATTTTTCACGCCGGTCCAACTGCTTACACTCTATAAAGCACAAGTAAGACCAGTGATGGAATATTGCAGTCATCTTTGGGAGCGTTCTCCTGAAGTACCTTCTTTCAGCCTTGGATTCTATTCAACGACGAGCCATTCGTCTCATTGGTGACTCTGTACTCACAAAGGACCTTCAACCTCTAAAGCACAGACGTATCGTTGGGTCATTGAGCCTGTTTTATCGGTACTACTATGGCCGCTGCTCTGACGAAATTGCTTCCCTTATCCCTCCTCCTCCTGTTCGCCTTCGCCAAACCGCCATACTCTCGCGGACCACCCCTTTGTAGTGGACAGAAGAGTGCTTCGAACTGCACGATTCTCTAAATCGTTCTTGTGCCGCACTGCAAAGGTGTGGAACGGGCTTCCGGGGAATATCTTTCCCCACTCCTACAATCCACGGATGTTCAAATCGCGGGTAAATAGCCTTTCCCTAGCGACATTAGTCCACCTCGAAGCCGGACTGGCACCTCCTGTCCTGGGGGGTGATATTAGCTGCGCCTGAGGTTTCAACCTCGGGCACAGCCAGCTAATTCGGAAGCAACCTCCTCTCAAAGTAAGAGAAGGATGCTTTTGTACCATTTTGGTGCGAGACCCTAAAGTAGAGTTGATTTTCACCATGTCAGCCTCGGTATAGCTCAGTCACCGAATACTTAATTACGCTTTAGTGGTGCGGTCGGTCGACTGTTATTAAGCAAAAGCAACCCTGGGCGCGGTCAGTACTTGGAGGGGTGACCGCTCGACCGTTGGAGGCTGACCGTGGTTCGGATTCCACGTAAAACTGTAGGTCTGTACCCTTCATACCTTACTGGGTGGTAGGGTTTATCCCGGCCGGGTTGATACCACCGTACCATCACACTGAACGAAACGTCGGTCGAAACGCCTATGTAAATAGTTCGTGTTTTCCGTCCAGTTCAGTGTAGCCGACACGAAATGAAGGGAAGCACTGACATGGCACCTAGTTCACCCGGTGTTATGGGCTGACATCACGGATGTTGTAGGCGTAGGTAATGTAGCCAACCGTGTCAATTTCCATAAAACAAATTAAAAACAATTGGCGCCCACCCATTTTGTTCGAACAAGAATGAATATATTATGGTCATGGTTGCATTTCTGCCACTAATATTACGTAACGAGGCGTCTGGGCGTGTGGGTGGGTAGTTGGTCTCTCCCTCCCCTCCATTCTAACTGCAGTATTCGTAACTGCTATTTCGTTATTATCCTTGCTCAAGCACGTGTATGTATGTGTATGTGTCACACTCGCACCTAAAAATGAATGGTTACATCTATAGAACCTTGTCGCACTCACGAACTTATACAATAAAATTAATTCAAGATTGAGTTTGTAAAATTACAATGTAAATGCCGAAAGGATGTAATTGGAGAGAAGTAAGGAATGTGATAAAATATTAAGATGTAACTATTAAGCAAAACAACAATTAACTTTATTAAAGACATTTTAAAGAAATTACACTGAAAATTTTCACAATTACAAATCGAATTATTACGTTGTAGCCTGGACCATTCATCCGATGCGCACGTATGAACCTGAAAGATAAAATTTACATAATTAGCCTAACATTTCAGGTTTAAAAATAGCCCAGTCGGCCAGTAAAAATGAGGGGGGTTAGCTGGACACAATTCCGAACTTAATGCAATTTTGGGATATTATTCGGGGATGGTGTATGTGGGTATGGATGGAATCTTAGTTTTAGAGGAGAATGTGGACCGACTTCCTTTCGGTTTTTGCTAATATCTTTTATACCATGCGTTTTTCGAGGAAAGTGTAAGAATACAAAGTTGTAGAGCATTACATTTCCCTCAATTTTGATTGGCAAACATTATTTTTTGAAGTAATACTTACTGAGATACCGCAGTTCAAAGATGGAACATATTTCTCAAAATGTAAAAAAAAAACAGTGCGAGTCGAACTCGCGCACCGAGGGTTCCGTATCGCCATGTCATGGTCAGCGCCACTCGCCATCTATGGCGTGTTTTTCATTCATGACTAATTAAAATGCTTCATACTCTTTTCGGTAGATGGCGCGCATACACTTTTTAGCTTCTTATATGGGGACCCCAGTAAATTTTTTTCTTTTTTTTAATTGTATCATATCGGCTATAATAACACAGATTTTGTGAAAATTTCAACGGGCTACCTATTACGGTTCAAGAGATACAGCCCTCGGAGAGACGGACAGACAGACAGACAGACAGACAGATGGCGTAGGCTTAGTAATAGGATCCCGTACGACGGATACGGAACCCTAAAAACGAGAAAAATGCAGGTTTTTGCCTCATAAATTTTTTCTTCTTCCCAATGCCGAAGGGAGCTTATGGTGTGTCACATTCCTAATTCCATCAATTAATTAATATTGTATTGAGTGTTAAATTTGTAGGTATGCGCCGAATAGCCTCGATAGCTCAGTGGTGCAGACAGTCGACTGTCGGGCCGGTTGGGTGACCGCTCGACCGTTGGAGGCTGATGGTGGTTCGGATTCCACGTAAAACTGTAGGTCCCTTCCCTTCTTACCTTACTAGGTGGTAGGGTTCAACCCGCTCGTGTTGGTACCACCGCACTGAATGAAACGTCGGTCGAAACGGCTATGTAAATAGTTCGTGTTTTCCGTCCAGTTCAGTGTAGCCGGCACGACCGAAGGGAAGCACTGAAATGGCACCTACTTCACCCGGTGTTATGGGCTGACATCACGGATGCTGTACTGTAGGTGATAAAGCCAACCGTATCAGTTTCCATAAAAAAAGAATACAAAAATCTAGGAATATTGCCTCTCCTACTATTCTGGAAGTAAAATGTTCTTATTAAACTAAACCATAGTTTTATTTGCATTTTTCTCGTTGTTTTTTTTATTGCCAAAAAAAATATTTGTCAATAAAAATTGAAGGAAATTTAATGCTCTACAAATTTTTATTCGCACACTTTCCTCGAAAAACGCATAGTTTCGAAGATATTAGCAAAAACCGAAAAAAGTTGGTCCAAATTCTCATCGAGGTCGAAAACTGAGATTGCATACCCACACCCAAGCCCACACCATCCCCGAATAATATCCCAAAATTTCAATAAATTCGAAATTTTTCCCATGTCGAAAGTATCTGCCGACTGGCCTAAAAGGAAATATCTTTGGACAAAGTATCTCCTATTCCAAAATTAAAAGACGTGACGTTAAAATCGGCGATGGCTGAAAAAGACCCTGACGTGATTGGACCCAAATTGTACGAAAATGTTCCTGATATAATAAAATCAATAAATAGTGACAATGTGTTCCAGAGTCAGCTGAAAATATTTCTCTTAGACAATACATTTTATAAGTTAAGTGATTTTTTTTCATACTGTAAATAAAAATTCTGCTGACTTTGATAATTCAAATTGTTTATATGCATAAACACAAATTTTATTAATAACTTGACTGAACCCTATGTTGTTTGTTTTGCATTTTATTATCTTTTTTAATTGGTATATTTTTGACTTAGTATTTTTAATTTTTTGCTTAGATATAGTATGTTATATTTAACATAATGAAAACTTAGTATGTAAGTTATATTTAAAAAAAGCTCTGTAAGGTTTCTTACCCGGTTCTTCCTTATAGATTGCACTACTGAACGGGACATCATAAAAAATGATGACGAACCATACTGAATATGCATATGTCTCAATGAAATATTGTTATTGTTGTGCAAAGACCCTTATCTCTTTGTTGTTGTGTGTTCTTTATGGCGAAATAAATATCTGAATCTGAATCTGAATCGTGAAAGTGTCTGCCGGCGCGGCGCGGCGGCGGCGGCCGTGAAATCAACAGGCCGGACACAACCCTACACACTAAGTCCTCAAATCTACTGGTAAGGAACCTCGCTGAGTGTGGTCTCCCGAGGGGGGTGGAATATATTGTGTCTAGCACCCTTCTCCCCTCCACAGCTACCCATAGTATGTGAGTCATCATCAGCTACTACACCCGTGATGGCAGTACCTAGAAACCTTTACTCGTGCTATTAGAACTAGGTACTCGACGTTACTCAAGTACAAGGTAGGTATCTAATAGACTAGACTTCGCTGATTCGGCAACCCCGCAACGTGAACTGTAACAACAAATATAATATACGTACTAAAGGGGAATGCTTCATTTACTATGGTTGTTGCGAGTTTCGACTTACTGTTATTATCAGTGGTGAAATGCCGAACAAAGTATCGATTGGTGAAGTGTAGACAATAGTTACCTATCACATATTTGAAACCAATTGTTTATAAATTTAATTTTCAGTCATGCATGTGTAATCTCTCTGGACAAATACTTTTACTTTCACTTTGATTGCGCTTTCTAAAAGAAAAAAAAAATCTACCTACCTGTAAGTTAAGCAGCATACGTTTTGAATGGGTCAAATTTTGTATCACAATACTCGTATATCTTGAAATAAATGAATATATCAATTAAAATCTCACCTTGATCTGGGTTACCTGCTACTTGGACTGAAAAATAAATAAATCATTATTGGTTTATTTAAGAACTCACTATTACCGTATATAATGTATATAACTAATCATGTATGTATAATAAATAAGTCAATTTGGGAGTTAGTATATAAATATAGTTATACCTTGCTCAGGAGGGTTGACCACTTGAACTGAAATAATTAAACATCAAATATTAAGTCAAATCAATCAGACAAAGTTATACAACTTCGAAACAGTATACAAATATTATATATAAATATTATGTCCATTATACTGGAAATAATTCGGGAGTTAGTATATAAATATAGTTATACCTTGTTCAGGAGGGTTGACCACTTGAACTGAAATAATTAAACATCAAATATTAAGTCAAATTAATCAGACATACAACTTCGAAACAGTATACAAATATATTATATATAAATATTATGTCCATTCTACTGGAAACAATTCGGGAGTTAGTATATAAATATAGTTATACCTTGTTCAGGAGGGTTGACCACTTGAACTGAAATAATTAAACATCAAATATTAAGTCAAATCCATCAGACAAACTTATACAACTTCGAAACAGTATACAAAAATAATATATAAATGTTTATGTTCATTATACTGGAAATAATTCGTGAGTTAGTATATAAATATAGTTATACCTTGTTCAGGAGGGTTGACCACTTGAACTTAAATAATTAAACATCAAAATATTAAGTCAAATAAATCAGACAAACTTATGCAACTTCAAAACAGTATACAAATATTAAATATATATATTACAAATATTATCGTATTGTATTGTTTGTACATATATTTTTTTATGTAAACCAACATGGGTGGCTGTGTCGAGAGACCAATGGTACAGTCGACAGAGCCAATAACCTCTCTCCTCGCGAAACCACGCTCAGTGAGGCGCCATGCCAGCAGATTTGCGGACTGTTGCTAGGCTGTCTAGCCCGTTGATACGACGTTTGAAGACACCCAGGTTAAAGGATTCGGGAAACACACTCGCCGGGAGACAGTTCCACACCCTAGCGGTGCGAAAAAGAAACGATTTTGAGAACCGATGGGTTCTCAAAAGCCCAAAGTCAACAACAAAAGGTTGCTCAGTTTCTCTGCGGCGAGTGCTGCGAAGATAGGTTGGATGGCAAGGAATAAGGGAAGCAAGTTCCTCTGAGCAGCGTCCATGATAGTACCTGTAGAACAGACTGAGTGACCCTAGAAAATCGTCTGTGACTGAGAGACTCCAGATCATCATTCAGTTTCGTGTCTACCACCAGACGGACGGCTCGGCGCTGTATTGAATCCAAAGACGCCAACAGATACTGGAGGCTGCCTTCCCAAATGTGGCTACAGAATTCCATCACCGGCCTAATCTGTGATTTGTACAACATGAGTAGTTGTGCCGGTGAGAAGAACCTCCTATTTCGGTATAGGATTCCCAGTTTATTTTTTATGCCGTTTTGGCCTTGGACTCAATAAACTGCCTAAAGCCCACGTCCTTGGAAATGTTGCACCCCAGTGGTCTAGGTGCTCCGAGATAGGAACGACACTTCCTTGGAAACTTGCAAGGAAAGGGAAGGGGTCGACCTTAGCAGAGAATACACAGCATTGCGTCTTGCGAACGTTGAAGGCAACAAGGTTCTCGTTGCCCCAAGTGGCAACTTTTTTAAGAACCTTATCGACCCTTTCTAGAACGTTGCGCCTTACTGGGCTGTGCATCTCTGCTCTTCCAGTACTTGACATAACATGCATGTGCTGTGCTGTCATCTGCGTAGGTAACTGTGAATCATGCCCAGGAACAGTAAATCGTTAATGAAAATTAAAAATAACGTAGGTGTGACATGTGCGTCGCTAGACATCTTACGAGTGGCTCGGCGCCACATGTCGTGCTTACTAAACTATATGCAATGTAGAGGGACTAGCATTATTGGCAACATAATAAATTTTCAAGTAAGAAATATAATATCACCTTGTTCAGGAAGATTGACAACTTGCACTGAAACAAATAAACATCGTATATTGATTAAGTTCAACCCGTGTCTGTGTGAGAACTTCATTAAATTAGGAAATAGCGACAGTAAAATAAATCATTAATCGTACCCTATTACTTTATAATGTACCTAATTCAATTCACTATAATATTATATACTGTTGCCCGGAACTTTGTGCGCGTGGATAACTCAATGGTCGAACTGGGTTCAGGTAACAATAAACTATCTCGAAGAAAGTTAGTAATTATCTAAGGGCGAGGCCGGACGCCGAGCTACGTTCAGGTAGACGATAAACCTTCTAGAAGAAAGTAAGTATCTATGGGCGAGGCCGAAGGCCGAGCTGGTTCAGGAAGACGATACATATCGTTAGGGTTGATTTGTGCCAGTTTTTATAGCCTGACGCAAAAGGATGTTATAAGTTTGACACCTCGGCCTTTGTCTGTTTGTGGCATCGTAACTCCCAACCGATGCACCGATTTGGATGCAGTTCTTTTATTAGAAAGCTGGGTTAACCGATATGGTTCTTAGTATATATTTGATGAAGATCAGGGTCAGCTGATTCGAAAATCATCAGAACTTTTCCTAAAATTGGTGAAGGGATATCTGCTGTAAAATTGAAATTTATTACACTTTCACTAGTTGCCTCTAAGTAAATAAACGGAAATTATTACAGAACTAATTTATGTACTTTAACCCTACTTTACATACATACGTACATAGCACACGCTGTATCCCGACAAGTGGGGTACGCAGAGTAGTCGGTATTGTGCTGCAAGTACTCTTGTAAATTACAGCACATTAAAAAAATTTAAATAATTAAACTCGCTCCCCCGACGGCTTTGATTAAATAAGCGGAATTCTTATTAACTTGTGTGGGGGGTTTTTTAAAGTTGTAATTTGATTTTTTTTACTGAAAAGAATACAGAAAATAGTGAACATTATATTATGTAAATGCAGCGAAATTATCACAATGTAATATTGTTATAAAAAAAATACTTTTACCTTTCTCCCGCCTTGCCATCGCGATAGTTGACGCCATCAGTACCGCCAACAACACCTGTAGGTAAAGTAAATAAGTTAATTTATATATTTTAAAAACCCGCGACCCTTAAAAAGTCAAAAATAATTTCCCTTTCTACTTAGGTACAGAAGTCGGGGACCGCTAAGTAATACCCCTTCGTTACCCGTGTTACTACCAGTCTTACTACCAGTAGTAAAACGGGAAATTATTTTTGCCCGGTGCAGCTCAGAGTTTTTATGTTATTTACTTAGTGCCCCCCCCCCCCCCCCCCCCGCCCCCTTACTCCTTTAAGTAAGTAAACGGATATTATTTTATTATTTCAAGTGTTTTTTTTTTTTAAAACAGCATCCGTGATACATAATTTTTAGGGTTACGTATCCCGTACGGGACCCTATTAATAAGCCTACGCCGTCTGTCTGTCTGTCTGTCCGTCCGTCTGTCTGTCTGTCCGAGGGCTGTATCTCTTGAACCTTAATAAATAGCCCGTTGAACTTTTCACAGAATGTGTGTTATTATGGCCGATATAACCCACGTAGTGAAAGAGTTTTAACTAATCATGACATTTAACTAATATGAAGCATTTCATAACACGCCATAGATGGCGTGAGTGGCGCTAACTATTACAGGCGATAAGTAACCCTCGGTGCGCGAGTTCGACTCGCACTTGGCCGGTTTTTTTATTACTTCATAATTACTTTATTACTAACATAGCTAAGAACCGTTCCGATTAAACCAGCTTCCTAATAAAAACCCGCATTCAAATCGGTCCATCCGTCTTGGAGCTACGATGCCACAGACAGACAGATACACACACAGACAGACAGACAGAGGCGTCAAACTTAATAACACCCATCCTTTTGCGTCGGGGGTTAAAAATATTATTTATAAAATGTAGGTTCTAAATTATGATCAGCTAGGTTTTCGGTTCCGCCCTTAGTTTTTTTTTTATGGAACCTGACACGGTTGGCTACATCACCTACAACATCCGTAATGTTAGCCCATAACACCGGGTGAACTAGGTGCCATGTTAGTTACTTACTTTCTTTTAAAATACGAATTTCATGCGAGTGAAACCGCGGGATAAAGCTATATGTAAATAAATAAATATTTTCAATGCATAACCAGTTTTTTTTTTCTTTTTAGAATTTAGTAGTTATCATAAAAGATTTGTTTTCATGCGGATCTGAAAGAATAATTTGTCATGTTCGGTTATCCACGCGGACGAAGTCGCGGGCAACAGCTTGTGTCTTATTCTTATTGCGTTTGCAAGCAACTGTGCTCGCGTCATTATTGGGTTTGAGCGAACAGTTTTATTGTGGACGAGCTTAACCCGTGGCTCCGCTCGCGTTGTTTTTCTGTTTGAAAATAGCAGATTAGAGAAATAATTCCAAATGCAACAAAAAAAAACGCATTTATACCTAGGTAGTTAAGTTGTATTTTTTTAAAAGATTGTTTAATTTTAGTTATAACAGTAAATGTTTCATTGTTTTTACTGCATTAAAATAAATTTAAACTAAAAAACTATCTACTAACTCTAAAGAGTTTAATGAAATGAAACCAATGCAAATGATAATAAATTATAGATTTGAATTCATAAAATGTAATTCCTCCAATTTCTTTCACTTCCCACTCAACCTCAGGGCCGGATCTAGGGGGGGGCGGGAAGGGGCACTTGCCCCGGGCGGCAAGATTGGGGGGCGGCAAAATCACACCCATAAACATAAAGATAAATTGTAAATTACTTATAAAATATGTCTTTAATTTCGATTCGATAAGATGGTCGCGAAATAATTCGTGCAATGGTAAAGGAGCGGAGGCGTTGATCCGGACGGCGGATGAGGCAGGGGGCGGCGCAGCGGCTAGTCTATGGTCTAGTAAGCGAGCGTCGTCGCCGCCTCGCCTCGCGCCGTAGCGTAGTCGGTCGGTCGGCCGAACGAGCGAGCGGCATACGTTCGGCAGCGGCGCGGCGGCGGTAGAGCGGCACCCGCTCCGCTCGCGCGCGTAGTTGGATCGCACGCCTAATCAGTTCTATTTATATTTTTAGAAAAAAATATATCTATTTGGTTTTCAAGATAATTGTTTTAATGTCTCTTTAAAGGAACCTAGAAATAAAAAAAATCTAACCCTAGAGTTGAAGGCGGTCGGTTATTTTTGCTTGCTTTAGCATCGCCTTCAACTCTAGGGTTCGATTTTTTTTATTTCATGCATTTTTGAAGGCGGTTTTTATATTTTTTTAATAGTTTTTATTTCACAATTTTTTTTAGTAATTTTTGCTAATGTACTCGGCGGAATCGCTCGGCCTTCGGCCTCGCAATTCCGCCTCGCTTCCGATCTTGACCAAATTGAAATGGGACCACACGGGAAGCACCAGCTTTCAAATAAAAAAAGAATCATCAAAATCGGTTCACCCAGTCGAAAGTTCTGAGGGGACAAACATAAAAAAAAAACAATCGAATTGAGAACCTCCTCCTTTTTTTGAAGTCGGTTAAAAAAAAGATTGTTTGTACATTAATAATTAGAATTTAAATGTCAAACTACCAAATTCACTTTACAAAGGATGTAGGTATCAATCACATACATTTTTTTGAAGAAGTTAACCTGACTACACTTTAGGTAGGTATTTAAAAATCGAAAAATTTTGATTTTTTTAATGATATGATTTTCCAAGGTATGTGATTGCCTTAATATCGGCGTGCGTACCTGTATTAATTGATGTGATATTGATTGATTGATATTGATACAGCATATTGATCGGCGGCGCGGCGGAGGTGGCTCCACTCCGCGTCCGCACGCATCGCCTTAGGCCAATCCAGTCAGTATTATTTTACTCGTATACATTCAATAAAAAATGAATTTATGGTTTGATTTTTATTTTATTGATTCCTGTATTTCATTTTTCCAGACATTTCTTTTTTAATACCCATATACAGGATGTTTCATGATAGGGTTTCGTAACTTCAGGGTTCGAAAGCGGTCCATATTTGAAGACGAAAAGCTCTAAAACTTTTTCCCAGATTCGGTCATTTTATAGTACTTTTTGGTGAAAGTCGTTTCATCGAGCTTTGGTGGACGGTTAACGTCCACCTTTATTTAAATAAAATGACTAACTTACATCTAGTAGAATTGTACTGCATTTAGGTAATTCCAAAGACATAAATTTGAATGACATCAAAAGAAAAAGGGCACTGGACTAGGTCATTTCACTCCCTAGACCTAGACAGTTCTGTTGACAAATCTCACTGTCCATCGAGTCTTTATAACAATTTTCAATTTTTGTATGAAACAAAAAATACAGAATTTCGATTTGAGTGATAAGGATTTTTATCTTCTAATAATGAGTACTTTTTATTCCTGAAGTTTCTCAAGCTTATCCTGAAACAGCCTGCATATACTATTTTTTGTAGTGATCATCTTGTGGTACATACAAAATAAATACCTATACACTATTTTTAGTGTACTACTATTTTTAGTGTATAAAAAATACGTCAAATATATAATTTCTTTTTTGCATATGCAAAAAGATTTGAGTTATTTTTTTATTTTATTTTTTTATTGACAGCGCGACATATGGTGCCTATCCACCCATAAGGTGTCTAACGACGCCCGTGGACATTCGGTCGTATGCGGGGGTTGCGAATGACATGCCGGCCTGACAGGTGCTCATTCACGCCCCTCTAGAATAGAGCATGCACTCATCAATAAAATTCTGAGAGAAGGAGAATTTGAACTCCCATAGTAATATCCCAAAATAATGTCTAATAAAATCCAATGATAATAATATGGTAATCCTTTGCCACTCAAAAAATAAAAGTATGTACAATGACTTGCAATCATTGAAAAAGTTTTGTTCTCCTTCTGCTAAAGAATACTACAGTAACTTGCCAAATATATAAATAAACTTTAAAAAAATTAACATACCTACCTCTTTTTTAAATGTAGCATTAAGATATTACTAGACTTATGAATAAATAAGATAAGATTATGCTTGTGGTTTAAAAATTATTATTCGAAATTGTTTCTTTCTTTCCTGCATGGTGTGACAAAGTATGTTTTGTACTTAAGATTACACTGACATTGCATGTTTCTTTCCAGTACAAAAGGGGTTTATGTTTGTTTATTTTTTTTTAAGAATAAAGGTAATTAATTGGTTTTAAAACTTTTGTGACAAACTGGTCTTAAAACAGATGTATAGGTATAGTTTTATGTAATAAAAAGTATTAATAAAGTTAGTACAAAAAAAGTTATAAGGTGATTAACTTAAAAAATTCAATTTTGAAAAATTGAGCTCAACTGACAAAGCATGTTATTTCCCTGTACCCTTACGTACATGCTTCGAGAGCATAATATGCTCTCGAAGCACGTCACTATTGTATTTTTGAAATTCATTCTCATAAACTTGTATACTCGTTGTTTAACGAAGAAGGACGAACGCCCGCCGCGCGCGACGCGAAGCAGCGAGCGAGCCGTAGTCAAAGAATATAATACTACTGCCGTAGTCCCCGGCACCCGCAGTTTAATTTGGCGCCAGAGCGAGCAGTGGCAGTCCAATTTGGCGCGGAAAGACATTTTAGATTTTTTTCGATTTCCGGTTTTGGAAGTTTCAAGCCCGGTTTTGAAAAAGGGTCGATTTCGGTCCGATTTTCGGTTTTTTTCGATTTCCGATGTTCGGTTTTGCATGCTCTACTCTAGAAGGACCCGAGACTGTACTTGGGAAATATATGGGCAGGGAGAGCATTCCAGAATTTATCTATTAGTTATGTACTTATTATGTGGCAGAATAAATACTCAATGAAACGCGGCGTGGCGTGGAGATTATGGACACTATAAGTAGGAATTTTTACGCCCGTTCGCGCCAACCATTGTATAAAATGTCGAATTGAATGTGATTTTTTTTCATTAATTAAAAAAAAATGTCCTCTTTTCGATATTTTTTATGTTTTCCAAACCTCGAAAAAAAATACATACCTTTTTGGCATTAGTATTAGTAAATGACCTAGAATAATCCCCTTTCTTTCGGGAATATCACCCATTTTACTATAAAAATTAACGAGCGTAAAAGGGCGGCATTTTAAGATTTTGCACCCCCTCCAAAAATATGTAGATCCGGGGCTGCTCAACCTACCTGCTAAAGATTTTATAAAATTATAGATGAAATAGCAAAACCGGCTAAGTGCGAGCCAGATTCGCGCACCAAGGTTTCTGTACGACCACGAATTGGTCGGTCTTTAATATTTGCTGTCTTTAGGTAAGTAGGTACCTACCTATAGTTACTTACAGACTGTTCAGTTCCCAGATTAAAGTTAGCACACAATAAGTTCGGGTATTTAGTTAGACCATACCTACCTACTAGTATCTTTAGTTCCCGTTACTGCAGCGTGCCTACCAATACTGGCAGGTTTAACCCCAATCAGTGAGCGAGGGCCACATTATTAATTTGACATCTATGTTGTGTTGATTTTTAGGGTCCGTATCAGGTACGGAGCCCTATTACCTATTACTAAGCCTACGCCGTCTGTCTGTCTGTCTGTCCGCCCGTCCGTCTGTCTGTCCGTCCGTCCGTCTGTCCGAGGGCTGTATCTCTTGAACCGTAATAGGTAGCCCGTTTAAATTTTCACAAAAAAATTTGTTATTATGGTCGATATAACAACAAATAATAAAAATAAGAAAAAGTAAAAAATTTACGGGGGTTCCCATAGAAGAAACCAAAAAGTGTATGCGCGTGCGCCATCTACCGAATAGATTATGAAGCATGACATTAACTAATATGAAGCATTTCATAACACGCCATCTAGATGGCGTGACTAGCGCTAGCCGTGACATGGCGATGTGATGGCGAGTCGAACTCGCGCACCGAGGGTACGGGACCCTCGGGAGGGCGCGAGTTCGACTCGCACTTGTTCTAAGTGTGATGTCAAGTTGGTGAATTTGTGGATTATCGTGATTAGATACAAGTGATTCGTATCTTTAATAGTGTTGTAATGAAAGAAAGTTATACGATTTTAATTTTGATCAGCCTAGAATATTTCGGGAACGGATCGATCAACGATCGCGACTTTCGAAGTTGTTACTGGTTCACAAAAAGTTAATTAAAGAAAATTATAGAACTACGAGTATAATATACCAAAGCCCCAAGAAACGTGGTTGAATGGTGCTTCGGGCACTGGAAACAAAGATTCTGAAGTTTGCTCCATGGACTTCACACATCATGGACACAGTAAAACCTGGATCGCTGCCATGACTGTACTATGGCTGTACTGTATAATACGAGTATATCAATTGATACAGCACCTTATACCTAGGTGGTAGGGTTTAACCCGCCCGGTTTGGTACCACCGCACTGAATGAAAAGTCGGTCGAAACGGCTATGTAAATAGTTCGTGTTTTTCGTCCAGTTCAGTGTAGCCGGCACGACCGAAGGGAAGCACTGACATGGCACCTAGTTCACCCGGTGTTATGGGCTGACATCACGGATGTTGTAGGTGATGTAGACAACCGTGTCAGTTTCCATAAAAAAAAATGACAATTACCTACTTAAATGAAGAATTTCCAATTCAGTGAATGTCGAGTGAATAACAGAATTCAAATTAGGACTCAGGACGAGGTCGAACCAACTCGTATAGCTGCAGGAAATTATACAAGGAATGAATATATTATTAATCAATACTTTTCTATCAATTTTATTTTTTAAGGTTATATTTAAACATAGATGGTAGTTACATTATAACAACTTAAAAGCACTTATTAATATCACATTACTAAAAATATGACACTATATATTAACTTATTATAATTACATTACTAAAAATATGTGACAGCAAATATAATCTATAGGTACATCAAAGACCAAACTTACAGTCCGCGCGCGAGCTCCGAGGAATCGGTGTTTGTGGAAATTAATTTATTATAGAATTTGTACAGAATTTTAATATTATACATTTGTATAATATTACTCGCCTAGTATGTATAGTATAATCATCACAAAATGTGAATCTTCATAAAAATTCTATACAAATTCTATAATAAATTAATTTCCACAAATACCGATTCCTCGGAGCTCGCGCGCGGACTGTAGATAGACACGGTGATGACTGATGATGACTGATGAGGCTCCGCCAAAAGTAATATGAACTTATAAAGGAATATGATTGGCCTAGCACTCAGAGAAATTCCTTCGTGTGCAGTAAAAAGGTGCAATAAGCTGTCGCAGAAGACACAAACGCAGGAAAACAAAACTTGTCTTTCTCCGCTCTACGAGGGTTGTCGGTATTGCAGCCAATGGAGAGGGGATGTCGGAGTTTTAAAGCGTGATTGTCGAGAAAATACTTATTGAGCACTGCGTCTATCAGTTTGGTACGGTCATCCCTACATATAATAAAATTGTTAAGTTGAAAAGTCTGTACATTGAATATATTCGGAAAAAAACCAACCAGAGCGTCTTAAAATGAGAAAGTGAACATATTACAACAGTTTTTAAAATTCTTGTCTGTCTGTCTGTGCGCAGATCACACAAAAACCACTGAACGGATTTTGACAAAACTTTGTATAGTGACAGTGTATATCCCGTAGTAACATAAAAAAAACATTAAAATTGTGCAAAAAAAATATATCCATAGTACTCGGGATAGGTTTAGGTTTTTTATTATCATTCGTAGGCAAATAAATTTTGCACTTGAACTCGTTATCTTTCGAAATGTAACAACAATGAAAAACAATTAAACACAATGGAAAAAATTACAAACAATGACAAGGGCTGTACAGAACTAGGTAAAAGACAAAACCAATTTAAGCTATCTTATGCTTATAAAATAAACTAGTACTGCACTTACCTAATACTACTACTATCTACTTAAATTAGCGTTAGTAAACTTGTCAATGTAATTTTTAAAACATGGTACAATAGCATCAAAAGAATTGTCAATATCCCTATCCTAAATCACAGATAAGCTACGTTAAAAATAAAACAATTTGATACAATAACATTAGTCAAATATTAATAATAGTCAAGGAATATAATAATAATTAATTTAGGATCAATAGATATGTCCCTAATTAAAGTAGCGTCAATAGACTTGTCAATGAAATATTTAAAACATGGTGCAATTGTATCAAAAGAATTGTCAATGAATGGATTCGAACTCGTGTCTACCTGCGCGACACTTGTTCTAAGAAGAAGACGACTTGTAAACCACAAGGGCTACCAGATGCATGACGACTGAATGAATTACCGGTTACCTATCTATCGGGCAGCTATCTTCTATCAAATATATAAGGTCTTTAAAAATTAGTTAATAGTACGCTAAGAGGGGGGGGGGGGGGGGGGTTCTGTATCGGAAATAGATCACTTTTGAAGAACAAAGATTTTTTTTTATAAACAATTTTTTTTAATGTAAAATGTAAAAAAAAAATTTCTTAATCGTTTCAGTTTCATGCCAGGAACAAAAAAGTCTTCTAACACATAGATCTATTTCTTTCAGAAATTGTGAAAAACCACATTTTAGTTTTATTAGTATAGAATAGAAAGAATTTGATTTTTTTTACCAACTTACACATGTTACATCATAAATCATAATGGTAATGAAGACTTTTTTGTTACTGTTATGAAACTGAATCGATTAGGCTATAAAAATTAACCACCTATTTTTTAATTTAAATACATAAAAAAATATTTTACATAAAAAAAAGCCCAAGGTCCAAAAAATTTTATATAGGTTTTACTCCCTATATGATACAGAACCCCCCCTCAGCGTACTATTACCTAACTAATTTTGAAAGACCTTATATAATGTAAAAAAAAAAAATATGTTCTATGCGTTCCTAAACTGATTATGATGAAACTTTTTGTGGGTTGTTGTGCGGGCGCATCTGCGAAGGTAAACTTAAGGAAGAAGATAAACCTTCTGGAAGAAAGTAAGTGATTAAGCGCGAGGCGGAAGGTCGAGCTGTATTCTGGAAGACTTTAAACTTTCATGGGAGGGGCCGAAGGCCGAGCTGCGTACAGGAAGATGATAAACCTTCTTGAAAAAAGTAAGTTACTAAGGGCGAGGCCGAAGGCCGAGCTGTATTCTGGAAGACGATAAACCCTCTAAAAGAAAGTAAGTTACTATGGGCGAGGCGGAAGGCCGAGCTGCAATCAGGAAGATGATAAACCTTCTCGAAGAAAGTAAGTAACTAAGGGTGAGACCGAAAGCCGAGCTGCGTTCAGGAGAATATAATCTTCTTGAAGAAAGTAACTAAGGGCGAGGTCGAAGACCGAGTTGTATTCTGGAAAACGACAAACCTACTTGAAGAAACCACTTAACTATGAGCGAGGCCGAAGGCCGAGATGAGTTCAAGAAGATTTCCTTCTTCCGCCCTCGGGCCTCGCCCTTAATGACTTCCCTTCTTCGATAAAATATAATATAGTTTACGCGAACAAAGCTCGGCCTTCGGCCTCGCTCTTTCGTGAAGGTTTATCGTCTTCCGGAATACAGCTCGGCCTTTGGCCTCGCGCTTAGTTACTTACTTTCTTCAAGAAGGCTGATTTTTTACCCGAACGCAGCTCGGCCTTAGTTACTTACTTTCTTCAAGAAGGCTTATCTTTTCCTGAACGCCGCTCGGCCTTCGACCTCGCCTTTTGTTCCTTACTTTCTTCGAGTAGGTTTATTGTCTTCTAGAACGAAGCTCGGCCTTCGGCCTCAACCTTAGTTACTTTCATCCAGAAAAAATATTGTTTACGTGAAAGCCTTCGGCCTCGCATTTACTTACCTACTTACTTTCTTCGAGAAGGTTTATCGTTTACCTGAACTTACTACTTTATGTATGAATTTCGTTATGTACTTACTTTCTAAGTTCTTTTGAAATACAAATTTCACACGATATCCAATAAAAATAAAAACAATTTAATTAATATTACTGTGAAGCTCTTTTTCCAGTTTAAGTTTGGTTAGTTGAAGAATCTCAATCTCAATTTTTCTTTTTTGTAACTCCAATTCGTGTAGCTCTTTACTTTGTTTTAGCTCAATTTCATGACGCTCTTCACTTTGCTTTAGCTGCAATTCATGAAGCTCGTCCCTTTGTTCTGCACTGCCATCATCCTCTTCTTCCTTGTGATCCTCCCTCTCGTTGCACTTACGTTTTCTCTGTAAAAAAATTATAGTTATACCTAATTGCCATTTGCAATTGTTATAATCGATGCGTCGCAGGCAGGCAATGGATCTGTGCTGCCGAGTACAGGGAAAATTTGAGAAAAATTGGAGATACGAGAATACGGCGCTGATGATGATTATTACATAAGGTTGTTTCTTAGTAAGTAATGCTAATGTTCATCGTATTTCCTGCCTTGCTAGCGTGTGCGTGCCGAAACACCATTGCACAGTCGCACTGAGCGTACACGTATAATATATTGTCAGAATAGAAGAAGAATAGATAATACGGGCGAAAGTGCTGTGTGACAAATATCTCAAAAAAATATTCAAATATATTGTAAAATTCAACATTTTCAACAATTTGACCGGAAAAGAGAATCTAACGGAAAATAGAATTGACAGTATGTTGGTATAATATATGTTTGGTATCTACGGGCTTTGGTGAGTGTTAATGTAGTGGTAACTGGAGTGCGTCCTCTCTCTCCACATGCCGCCACGCTGCGCCTCCACTTTACCTTTAGTGTCAGCACCAGTGGCGGCTTTGATCCTTAAAACGACTTAGCATCAGGTGGAATGTTCGCTTAAAAACCCTCTCAGTTTTGGTATCATAAAATACATACATACCACACGCTGTATAACGATAATCGGGGTAAGCAGAGTCGGTGCTGTGCCGCAAGTACTCTTGTAAATTTTAGCGAACACTGACCACCACATTTAGCAAAGTATTTGGACAAGGCACGGAGACCCACCTGCTGCATGACGCGGTATCATAAAATGATAATTGTACATACATACATACATAACACACGCTGTATCCCGACAATCAGGGTAAGCAGAGGAATCTGTGTTGTGCTATAAGGACTCTGGTAAATGAAGAAAAAAAACAGCACAACACCGACCACCACTTTCAGCACAGTATGCGGACAAGACAACTATCAAGCAGCAAGTAAGGCACGAAGAACCCACCTGCTGCATGACTAGGTGGAAGAACTGCGCCAAGGTGAGAAGTGGCTAGCCTATCGCCCTTTAGCGCAGTATCTTGTCCTTATCCCTTAGTCGCCTCTTACGACATGCACGGGGAGAGATGCAGTGGGGCTATTCTTTTTAAGTATCGGCCCCACACGGTAAAATTAAAATATAAAAAAATAGTAAAATAAGTACATACAAAATTATATACACAGTGTTGCAGTTGCCCCCGTAATATTTTTAACAGACATAAGGGGGTTGTTCTATATGTGAAACTAAACAACATCTGTGAAGAAAAAAAAATTTTGAAACAAAAAAAATATATTTTTTCCATACAAATTTTAATTACCTATTCTCAAAAGGTATGGAGAAAAAAAAATTGTTTTTTTCAAATAAAAAAGTCGTAGAACAAAAGTTGTTCTATTTCACGTACAGAATCACCACATAAAAATAAATTATGTATAAATATGACAGATATTATTAAAACATGGTTTCGATTTTATTTTTTTTTTTTTATTGACAACGCGACATATGGCGCCGAGCCACCCATAAGGTGTCTAACGACGCCCATGGACATTCGGTCGTATGCGGGGGTTGCGAATGCCATGCCGGCCGGACAGGTGCCCATTCAAGCCCCTCTTGAAGGACCCGAGACTGTACTTGGGGGGAAATATATGGACAGGGAGAGCGTTCCAGAGTTTACCGGTTCTGTAGAGGAGAGGAAATACAGGAATACGTAAGTTGTGACATAAGGCATTGCTGTATCATAAATGCTAAATTACATAAATATTTACCGCGAGCCGAAATGTAACTCAACTAACTATAGAGCGGCAGCTCACTAGTCCCGACCTCGATCGGAGGGTGCTCCTCTACTGCCAATGGGCCTGGATATGTTTGGTGAAGCTGTCGCAGCTTAATTCAACAGCTCCCCTTCAATGTACTACATGAACCTCACAATGCTTTCCTTAAATGATCATTCATATTTTGAACTTTATTCCATAGTACCTACTGTGCATTTCTTTTTTCAAAATCTCACATTTCATAAAATGTTTTCCCAAAATTAAAAAAGTCCCAACCTGGCAACTATGGAACGTCACGAAGGCGGCGGGGGAGAGCAGGCTAGCGAGGATGCGAGTAACACAGTCATGTGTTCGGGTATCTCATTCTAACCCAATGTCTCTGTCGCACGTGAGGCTGATTGGGCTGGTGCCTCGTAGGCGCGCTATACCGTGCGACGGCCTAAAGGTCAATTTTACATAGCAAACGTTTTGATAGTAGATGCGCTAGCCGTGTGCGAGTATTTGTGCCTCTCCACTCGGAGCGGGCGTGCTATGAGACGACAACGACACGTGATGGCTGCCGCGCCGTACGCGTGGCGCGGTGCGACTCTTGCAGATGTATGTTTGCGTACGCTTGCAGCAATGCAACCTATAATGACAGGTTTGTCCGATTTCGATGCAGTTTTTAATTGAGTATTTAATTGATAAATATCGTCAATATTATTTGTTAGGCCTACATGAGGTTTGCGAGGGCTTTTCTTTTTATGTTTTACTAGCTTTTGCCCGCGGCTTCGCTCGCGTGAAATTCGTAGGTATTTAAAAATAAGACAGTAAGTAAGCCCGCTACCAGGCCTCACGCACTCTACGTACTTGCGCACGCTAAATACCTACCGCCCGCTACTGTAACTTTATTTCGGCGCGCGTAACAATTAGGTTTGTATGAGAGCCACATCTTAGCGTAGCCGGAAGAAAAATTTATTTAGCCTATCCTCAGTGGCGTGCACAGACATTTAAGACCGGGTAGGCAGGCAACAATTAAGATTCAAAATAAGTACTTAATTTAGAAACAAGTTGAATTCATTTTAATTTTTACCTCAGCCCGGTTTTCATCTCTTACATCTTCTTCATGTCCACATGAAGATGTTCTGTCCAGCAGATTATTTTTTTTAATGCACCTTAGATATCCATAAAATGAATAAATTTTAATTAACTACACAATGTCATAAATACAGATACTAAGGGTGAGTTTTAAAAACGCCTTTTGAGTGATTTAAACAGAACCAATCTCAAAGAGTATGCAGTGCAGTGCCGTATATTGACTACAAAAATATGAAATAGAAATAAGTAGAGAAGAGGGGCGGTACTTTTCTTATTTGTAAAAACATAAACAAAATATTATAACACTTCTTTATAAACTGTACCAGACAATTGCACCGCCGCCGCGCCGGCGCGCGCGCGGGTACGATGCTAGACCAGCTACACCTACGTTACGAGGCATTGTTGTGTGTTAGTGAAAGGCAGTCCTGCCCTGGCGTACTAAATCGCGCATCGAAACACGCATACACACGCAAAATTCCAGCATATAATGACGCAGGATTTGAGTAATAGTGTGAGTGACCACCAGGTAGTCGTGTTGTGTGCCTTTGCCGCGCGGTGGCGTTGCGTCCGCGCGAGCGGCCGCGCCGAGAGGGAGGAGCGCGCGCCAATTTTAAATCATACGTTTTGTCGTGAACTTGAGTAGTTCTATATGTTTTAATTTGATGTTTGGATAGATGGAATTGGGACTTTAACTCAGGGTAGGCAGTGCTTTTCTGCCTTTATGGGATGCACGCCCCTGCCTATCCTGTGTCCCGTATAGTTAATGTGCTTGTACTAAGTTTCATAAAATTCGGATGATCGGTTTAAGGGTTATGGAGGAACATACATACAAAATAAACATAAAAAAAACATTTCTAAAAATCATCAATTTAGTTTTAGTATCATACAATAGTCTACAAACGCAATATCTCGTAAAACAAAGTAACTTACTCCATGACATCCCTTACAGATTTATTATTAGTATTGATTTACAATGTAGGTAAGCAAATTGGGTCTATATTTTAGATGAGGCGCTGCCTAACTTGCCTCACCTGCAAAACTGACACTGGTTAAAACACATCACCACTAAGATATTTTGTCATTTTCAAAATGTTCAAAAAATTGCAACCACTGAGCTGTATGTTATTGCAACATACGAGTTTATGGGCATAAACAAACGGAATGAATAAGAAAAACTTACATTTTCATAAACATCTTCATCATAAGGACTTTTGTCATGAAAAAAATTATGAGGAACAATTTTCTTCACGGCCCAGTCCAGATTAGTAACTTTTACTTTATTTTGGCATCCGTCAGTATCTCTCCGCGACTTCTCAAAGGCAGCTACTTTTTTTTTTGCCTGTGACTTCATCCTCTTCCATTGATCTATGATTTTTTTTGCAGGTCGATTGTTGCCAGTCATCATGTGAAATCTAAAACAAAAATATGAAGAGTGCAATGAATATTTGTTATTTAAGGTAACCAAAATAACAGAATAGGTATAGAAAACAAACAGTAAAAGTACGTACATACATACATACCACAGGCTGTATCCCGACAATCGGGGTCAGTAGAGTAATCGGTGTTGTGCTGCAAGTACTCTTGTAAATTACAGCACAACACCGACTACCACATTTAGCAATTATTAGGACAAGACAACTGTCAAGCAGCAACTAAGGCGCGAAGGCCCACCTGCTACAAGACTCGGTGAGAGGTGGCTAGCCTGTCGTCCTTATGCACGGCATCTTGTTCTTATACCTTAGTCGCCTTTTACGACATGGACGGGGAGAGATAAAGTGGGGCTATTCTTTGTAAATACCGACCCCACACGATATTCTTTATTCTTTATTCATAATTCGTATGGTGGTACACTACGCTTGAATTTGTCCTGTTTAGTTTTGATGAGCAGCCAAAGCATGTCAACTAGGGCACGTTTGGCTGTCCATGGTGGAGTGCTGGCCCCTACACTTATGTACGGGAGTGAAAGTTGGGCATGGCAGACGAAGCATGAAAGCAGGATTAATGCTGTGGAAATGCGCGCGTTGAGGAGTATGTGCGGAGTTACAATGAAAGATAGATTGAAAAATAGTGTAGTGCGAGAGCGCTGTGGGTTGAAAGAAGATATAGTGACAAGGATTGAGAAAGGGATGCTTCGGTGGTTCGGTCATGTTGGAAGAATGGATGATAGGAGACTAACGAAAGAAATTTATGAAGCAAATGTGAGTGGAAGAGTCAGGAAGGGTCGCCCTAGACGCACGTACCTGGACCAGATCGGGCATGTGCTCAAAAAGGGGCAAGTGCTTAGTACCCGTAACCGACGAGCATGCATGAAGAACATTATGGGAGTGGAAGAGGCGGCAGAGGTGTGTCAGGATCGTGGCACGTGGAGATCCGTTGTCTCTGCCTACCCCACCGGGAAACAGGCGTGACGCTATGTATGTATGTATGTAGTTTTTACAATCCGGTTCGATTACACCCACAAAGAAGCGCCGGCAAGAAACTTCGCAGGGTTCTTTTTTTAACGTCTTCAATTACAATACATTGTGACTAGCTACACAATGGACACCGCTTACAGTGTTAAGATATAGTTTGAGAGCTAGAATACCTAACTATAATTTAAGCTTGATAATTCTGACCACATAAAAACAAAAGTTAAGTAAAAGTATAGATAAAATCAGGTGTATAGAGCCTTTGTCAGAAATTGTTGATACATATCGTATCAGGTCATGTCAGTTATAAATATTCATACCACATTGTAGTACAATGTCAAAAAATAAATAAATAACTTTGATACTTAATGTATAAATTAGTCAAAGTAATATTTTAGTATGCGTGCTAAATAAACTTGATACATAATGTATCAATTAGTCAAATTAATATTTAGCATGCGTCAGCAGTATAAATTAAGGTACAGGTTGTACCCTGTCAAAATTCAAAATTTGTATGCAGTCAGAATCTCAAGTGAACATGTTTGTAGCATTTTCAGTTTATACCAGTGATAATACGAGGTAGTACAAATCTCAAAGACCAAAAAGTAATATGATGAAAAATATAAATCTGCGATAAATGTAACAGTTCATGACAGATACTATAGTTCCTTTTAAAAATATACGCCTAACATATAAAATATACAATGTTACCAATTGGAGCAGGCCACAAACAGTCTCCACAAACAGCACCCGTTCACGAGCATCACGCCAGGGCCAGCCATCGCTTCCCTCAACCATGTTTTAGGGAGAGAGGCGACCCGGACCAAGCGTCACCGTAAGCAAAGACCTTAAAGCGATGCATTACTCCAGTGGCAACATGAAACTTCTACGATATGTTTGCATTTTGTTTTACATAATACCACTGCTTCTGTCACAAACTGCTACAGTGCCCCGATCACAAAGCAATATGAAGTTCTATAAACCTGTATACACATAATATGTACAGGTTCTGTTTATCCTGTCATTACTTATACCACTCGCACTAGCACCGAGTATGCTATGTTAACCTATACACGGTCAGCCTCAGAGTACAATATTTTGTCAGTAAATTTTTGATAGAAATAGTTCGAAAAATAAATCATAGAATAAAGTTTCACATACTTCTCAGCTATTCCCTTCCATGCCAGACGCTTCTTTTCATTGGTATTAGTTTCGGTGCTCTTGTCTTCTATGATGAGGATCTCCATCTTCACTAGATTTAGAAGGGTTTTCTTTTCCTCGTCACTCCAATTCTCTTCTCTATTCCTTTTAAGTGACGACTTCGGGTTCGGGTGTGGCGGCGGCATAGCGGACAATTTGTTTGGTAGGTAAGTACTCTAAAAAAACTTGATGAATTCGACGAACGAACGAACGATGCGAACGGCAAGCAAGGCAAACAAACAACACGCCAAAGAGATAAATAAAATAAAACCACTCAACCAACACGCGACGAATTAGGTTAGAACTTGGCTGTCAGTCATCGAATAAACTGATTTGACAGTTGACACTAGGTAGGTAGGTGTAGGTTTAGGTACGTTTAATAATTCATCAGTAGTGTTGTCTTTGTCTAATACAAATCAGATGTGTATGAGATATCACGATACGAACGCAAACTGTCTGTAATGAACAAACCTCATTTGTGCCATAGACAATAATATTGATGTTTTATGCTGTGTTGCCCTTGTCACACGAAAACTAGATTCGAGTTTTAATTTAGTTCGCGATTGAATAATAAACACGAGTTTAAATCTTCGTTTTACATTTAATTCTAAGTTAGCTGGACTATGAATAATGCAGTTAATAGTTTACACTATATCACACCTACGACTTGGATAACGTCTTATAAATTGATGAACACGGGAAGCACGTACGAAATAGTGTCACGTTGATAGTCACGTTGATATTCACGTTGATATTCAAAGTTACCATGGAAACGTCCTCGGCCCAAGCGGCAGTGTTGCCAAACGTACGGTAATTGCCGTATCGTACGGTAATCGAGGCTAGAAATCGACAAATGTACGATTGTACAATTCTTATAGCTGTGTTTATTTATGACGTTATCACGTAAAACTATCGTCCGTAAACCGACTTTACAGACAACCTATTTTTTTTAGCTTAGTTTTATGATCGTCAGCCCTTAGGAAGATAAACGACACGACGACGACGATAGTTAGAATTTCACTCGTCGCCTAGTAAAAAAAAAAATCAGCTCGGTCCACACCACAGACTAGGGAAAAATCTGTGGTCCACACAGACGCATGTTACGGTCTTTTTTAGGGTTCCGTATCCGGTACGGAACCCTATTACTAAGCCTACGCCGCCGTCTGTCTGTCTGTCTGTCTGTCCGAGGGCTGTATCTCTTGAACCGTAATAGGTATGCCGTTGAAATTTTCACAGAATATGTCTTATTATGTCCGATACAACAACAAATAATAAAAATAAGAAAAAGTAAAAAAATCACGGGGGTTCCCATAGAAGAAACCAAAAAGTGTATGCGCGCGCGCCATCTACCGAATAGAGTGTGAAGCATTTTAACTAATCATGGCATTTAACTAATATGAAGGATTTCATAACACGCCATAGATGGCGTGACGGGCGCTAACCATGACATGGCGATACGGAACCCTAGGTGCGCGAGGTCGACTCGCACTTGGCCGGTTTTTTTTTATTTGTACATAATTAATCTTTTTGATTTTATTATTTATTATTATAACCGCCACACATACATACATACATACATAACTCACGCTTTTGTATCCCGAGAATCAGGGTAAGCAGTGTAATCGGTGTTGTGCTATAAGTTCATACATACATACACAATACATAACGTCACGCCTGCCTGCCTCCCAGTGGGGCAGGCAAAGACAACGGACCAACCCACGCAAACAACCCAACCCCCACGCGCCACGATCCTGACACACTTTTGCCGGCTCTTCCACTCTCATAATGTTCTTCATACATGCTCGTCGGTTACGGGTACTACGCACCTGACCCTTTTCGAGCACATGCCCGATCTGGTCCAGGTACGTGCGTCTAGGGCGACCCTTCCCGACTCTTCCACTAACATTCGCTCCATAGATTTCTTTCATTAGTCTCCTATCATCCAATCTACAGACACACATACTCCTCCTATTCCACACATACTCCTCTCAACGCGCGCATTTCGACATCATTTATCCTGCTCTCATGCTTCGCCTGCCATACCCAACTTTCACCCCCATAAGTACTCTGGTAAATTAAAGCACAACACCGACCACCACGTTTAGCACAGTATACGGACAAGATAACTATCAAGCAGCAAGTGAGGCACGAAGACCCACCTGCTGCATGACAAGGTGGAAGGACCGCGCCAAGGTGAGAGGTGGCTAGCCTTTCGCCCTTTAGCGCGACATCTTGTCCTTATCCCTTAGTCGCCTTTTACGACATGCACGGGGAGATATGCAGTACCGGCCCCACACGGTACACATTCTGTGAAAATGTTACGATAGGACATACGGACAGACGGCGGCGTTGGCTTAGCAATATGCTTCCGTATTGTTTATTGATCATTCGTGTGCCTATGACAGTAAAACTTAACCTTGTTCTATTCGGTCGATTGCACCCACCAAGAAGAACCGGTAAGAAACTTCTTAGTATGGGTATGGGTACGGAATTCCGTATGGATGCGTAGTGAGTGGTTGATAGGTACATCTTTTTTAATTTGTAATTTTCTTACTAACTCTTTGAAAGTTTATTGAAGATGTAAGATGTCTCAGGATATGCGGTGAGACCTAGTAGGTATATAGGTATAACAGTAGTAGTAGGCCAATAGGTATCAAACGAGGACAATTCAATTGACCTGATAAAACTGTCCTATTAGGTAGATCGGAGCTACGTTTTGGAACCGGTTGGTATGCGAGTCCTTCGCTTTGTTCACGCTACGGTAGTCGTAGCTACACTGAACAACGGAAATTACTACAATTGGGAATGAGTTAAGGAAAACGCGAAATATTTTCATAGCCATACAGTGTTTGGGCGCGTATAATCTGGGAGGACGGGCGTATAATAATATAGAGTCTCCTAAACTTAGATAATTTCTGTCTCGCAGAAAGACTTTTTAATTAACAATACTGCGCTCACTCACTCGATCTGATTACCAAAAGAATTGTATTTCCGAAAATAACGAAACGCCTAAATAAAAATTACAGCAATGGCTTGACTGTTACGCAAGCCATTACGTTCAGGTAAACAATAAACCTTCTCGATGAAAGTAAGTTAGAGTAATTAAGGGCGAGGCCGAAGACGGAGCTGCTTTCAGAAAAACGATAAAACTTTTCGACGAGGCCGAAGGCCGAGCGAAAATTTTACAATCCATATAGAGAATGACACCCCACACAACATGGTAATTTAACCTTTTTTTTAATGATATCTAACTTACCCCCCATATTAATCTAAAATAAATGTTTATCTATGTAGTTATTGACGAGCGATATATGTGTGCGTCATGAAGATCTATCATTGTGCCATATTTCAAGTTTCTACGTTACCTACTTTGTTTTCGAGTAAATCGTCTGTGACAGACGCACGGACACCGGAGTGATGTTATATGAGTTACAATTTTACCTTTTCAGGTACGGAACCCTAAAAAAAGGTTCCAAGTGCATCTCGGGAGAGGGGATAGATGTGTGATGCTGATGAATATTGTAGATATATCCTAATTACTATACACCCTGAATGATATTCTGCGTCGGGCTTTTAGCGCGTCTAATGTACCGTCAATCTTGGAGCCCTGTCTCAGCAGGGATGACGGCAAGCGCCCACACGGGATGACATTGATACCATGGTCAAAGGGTAAAGCACTCGTCTGGGACGCCACCTGCGCCGACACGCTCGCGCCCTCGCATGTCGTGTCGACTGCCAGGAAAGCCGGCTCTGCTGCTGAGACGGCCGCCCGCACCAAGCACTCCAAATATCAGACATTGACAAACATTCAAAATTATATTTTTATCCCTTTCGCTATAGAGACCATGGGTCCCATCTGTGAGGAGGGCAAAATTCTTGTGCACGATTTAGGATCACGACTCTGCAGATCCTCGGGTGACTGCCGGGCCCGGGCGTACCTGCTGCAACGAATCAGCTTGGCGGTGCAGCGAGGTAACGCCGCTAGTGTCATGGGAACTTTCCCCTCGTCGGCCTCTTTGGATGAAATTTTTTATCTAGCAAACTGAGGCCGTTGAGGGAATTGCTCTATGACTCTGGCGGTAGGTCAACCCGGATCATGGTAGTCTCTCGTGTGGCTAATTATTTTTAAAGTTTGTTTATTTTGTTTTAGTTCAGGTAATTTTAATTTGATAGGTAGTTTTAGTTTCTATTTTAATTTAATTAAAGGTAAACTAAGTTATTATTGTATGGTTAATATTATACATACTCAATTACATCTTGCACCTACTTGCATGGAGGCAACCGCAATAGTTTAGTTCAATACTCCTCAATTACTATATGTATGTACGTAGGTATGTCTTATTTCATTGTTTCATCAACAGTTTCATGTAGGTTGAGCTCTAACAAAAATCCAGTCATCACTTTTGTTAAAAATTTTGCAGTTTGTTTTGCAGCCTGTTGTAATAATAAATTATATATTATATAATATTTTTTGACTGTTAACTAACACGATATTGTTATTTAAAACTATTCGTCTTTGTTTCTTGGGCAAAGATTAATTGGCTCGACATGAGGAAACATAACTAAGTGATAAGCGATATTACTGTAAGAATAATAAAAAATCTCACCATTAACTTAGTCATTATAACTGGAACTTAACACAGATGTGGTCTGGTGTGCGTCGAAATTGCTCAATGTGTGCGAGGCGACTTTTAGACTTCACAATTATATACCGAGATAAGATATGAACGAACATGTAAAAATTTATATTATTTAAAATGATACAAAAACCCGACTGTGTAAAAAAACGTAACTAAAAAGAAGAAAAACAACCTAGTCAATTATATTTTATGAAACCTCTCCACTGTGAGCTGCAGCGGTCGGGTACCTTCATTGTTATATTTCAAATCCCGCATTTTGTTTATCTAAACCAACATGGGTGGCTGTGTCGGGGGACCAATGGTCCAGTCGACAGAGCCAAAAACACCTCTCCTCGCGAAACCGCGTTCAGTGAGGCGCTATGCTAGCAGATTTGCGGACTGTTGCTAGGCTAGCCTCTTGCCCATTGATACGACGACGTTTGAAGACACCCAGGTTAGAGGGTTCGGAAAAATATACGCCGGAAAACAATTCCACGCCCCAGCGGTGCGATAAAGAGACGATTTTGAGAACCGATGGGTTCTCAAAAGCCCAATGTCAACAACAAATAAAAAAGAGTGCTCAGTTTTTCTGCGGCGAGTGCTGCGAAGATAGGTTGGATGGCAAGGAATAAGGGAACCAAGTTCCTCCGAGCAGCGTCCATGACAGTACCTGTAGAACAGACTGAGTGACCCTACAAATCGCCTGTGAATCAGTGACTCCAGATCACCAGTCAGCTTCAGGTCATATTCCCCATTTTATTTTGCCTAAAAACTTTTAAAAACTGCTGCAGCCAACAGTGGGGGGATTTTCATAAAATATAATTTTCTAGCTTGTATTTCTTCTTTTTAGTTAGGTTTTTTTATACAGTCGGGTTTTTCTTGTTTTATTTAATCATTTGTTTTATTTTAGACTTTTCTGTTGTGGCCAAAGGAGTTTCGTCCAGCCGTTTGGGCTCTAGGTGGGAATAAACAAATAGACATACAAATATAGATACATACACGTGTCATACGCGCGAAAAACAAAACTCTCCTTTTTGTTTCGCTCAGTCGGGTAAAAAAACGCCCCAGGCACCTTTATAAACACTAGACAAGCCGTGTCCAGCGGAGCGAATCCTTAATCATCTATTGGTTATTAATTTTAATTTATTAACTCGGTAGTAGGTAGGTACTACCTAATTCGCTTAACAGAATTTGATATTGAGAATATCATTTTGACTATTTATTGTGGTTTTATCCATCATCCAGATGACCACGGTCATCATCGTAAAACTGTAGGTCCTTCTTACATTACTAGGTGGTAGGGTTTAACCCGCCCGGGTTGGTTTGGTACCACCGCACTGAATGAAAAGTTGGTCGAAACGACTATATAAATAGTTCATGTTTTCCGCATCACGGATGTTGTAGGTGATGTAGCCAACCGTGTCAGTTCTCATTAAAAAAAAAACGAAGAAAAAATTAAATCAAAACAAAAAAAAGTAGGTACTGTAATAAATTATTTAAAAGAAGGTAAATGTATAATACGTTATTTGTATGTATGTTTGTTAGTACTTACTAAATCCAGCATGTAATCGATTTATATTTCTTCATTAGATAGATAGATCCTCACACTGTAGAAGGTGCAAATGTTCGAAATTTGGAGAGAATACGTCATAGACCCGGTGGCGAAATTGGGAACGCGTTAGCGGCTCGGAGCAGAAGTCAAGATTCAAATCTTGGTCCCGACCAAGAATTTCTTCTCTTTATTTTCGGCTTTGCATCTAACTAATGAAGAAAACAAACTGTATAAAACACGTTCTTCAAATTACCAATGAGGCAATCAATCAAGAAGATTCAATCAACATTTTGTAAATATATTTCCTGAAATGTGTACATGTCTTCATTTTTAATATATCGTGGCGTCGCGTCGTCGTCGTCCAAATGTTTGCTCAGGCCAAGCAGATAACCTATTATGAAAGCTCGAGGCGTTCGACCAACAACAGGTCAAGGGTAAAACGCAATGCTGAACGCAGTTTCCCATTTATTTTTATGTTTACCATATTATATAGGTTTAAAGAAATAAACACTTTATTTTCAGTGGTTGAAAAGGAAAGTCGGCGACATTAGTTGATGTATTTTTATCCGACTTAAAAAAATGAGTATGTATTTTTTATTCTTGTTTTTAGAGTGGCCACTCTCGATTAACACCCTTCTCTACTGCCGATGGGCCGGATATGTTCGGTGAAGCCATCGCAAGCTGAGTTCCACACCTTCTTAGTGCTCCGAACTTCAAAAGAGGAAAAAAATGGAACCTTTATAGAATCACTCATGTGTCTGTCTGTCTCTCCGCCCTTATCACCTTAAGTCTGGGTTTTCTCATAAAGTAAAATTTAAAAAAAAATAGGTTTAGTAAGTAAAGCTCTCGCGGAAAACGGAATGGTACGGAACCATCGATTCGCACTTGACCGCTGTTTTTTTCTTCTTCTTCTAATAAGAGAATTATTCCAATGCATGTACAAACATGTGGCGTTCATGATACGACACACCGTAGTCTCATCTCCATGACTATCTTCACCAATCACGGCCATTGTCAAGTGGTAGAGATTATAGAAAAGAAATATACTACCTACATATAGGAGGAAATGCCTCAGCTGCTTAATGTCGGAAATGTCTCGATAAAGATAACATCAGCTATTGCGTTCGTCGATAGGGTATTATGTATGACTATACAAGTAAGTGTGAGTATACAATGTATAGATTCAGTTAAGTCTATAGATCGAAACCGATTACCCCAGAAAATGGCTATAAGGCAATGTTTGAAAGTAGTCTGAATAGCCTGTGGAAAGGTTTATTATTAAATTGCTCGGCTGTTCCGAGAGACCAATGGTCCAGTTGACAGAGCCAAAATCATCTCTCCTCACGAAACAACGCTCAATTAGGTGCCATGCTTGCGGATTTGCGGACGGTTGTTGGGACTGTCTAGCTAACCTGTTAATACGACGTTTGAAGACACCCAGGTTAAAGGATTCGTGAAACACTCGCCGGAAGACAGCTCCACACACTAGCGGTGACAGAGAAACAATTTATTTTGGAAAATAGTATATTTTCTAGTTACTCAATTACGGCGACTCTGCAATGGTTTGGTAGAATGTTTGTCTGCTGAATTCCAGTTTCCGTTGCTGTTGCGTTGCGTTCGTTCCTTGTTCAGCTTGGCGACCTATATAGCACGTTTTCGGCGTAATTTAGAACTCAAGGACAAAGCAGATAGAAAATAAACAGAACCACTCACTAAAACAAACATTGGCGCGGCCGTTTCCATCTATTATGTGGACTAGGTTTAGAAAACAAATATACGTAGGTACGCCTCTGAAACTAGAGTTGTTTAATTTTAGGAAGCATAGGTGTTTAATCTTACAGCACGCTGGTGAGTAGGACACGCTTCAAGCAAGTGTATGTAGATTTCTGGGCATACTGATAATATAATACCTATAAGGTTTTTCAAAATTAGTTAATAGTACGCTAAGAGGGTTTCTGTATCATATAGGGAGTAAAACCTATATAATTTTTTTTGGTACTTGGGCTTTTTTTATGTAAAATATATTTTTTTGTATTTAAATAAAAAAATAGGTGGTTGATTTTTATAGCCTAATCGATTCAGTTTCATAACAGTAACAAAAAAGTCTGCATTACCATTATGATGTAACACGTGGAAGTTCGTAAAAAATCAAATTCTTTCTATTCCATACTAATAAAACTAAAATTGTGGTTTTTCACATTTTCTGAAAGAAAGAGATCTATGTGTTGAAAGACTTTTTTGCTCCTGGCATGAAACTGAAACGATTAAGAAAAATATTATTTTTTTTTTCATTTTACATTAAGAAAAATTTTTTTTGTAAAAAAACATTCTTTGTTCTTCAAAAGTGATCTATTTCCGATACAGAACCCCCCATTAGCGTACTATTAACTAATCTTGAAAGACTTGAAAGGTTTGAATTATTAGAACTTTGAATTGATTTTGCTCTAATTTAAGAAAAATTGCGTAATTCATTATAACATACTCGTACTCATTAAATTATAGCGAATACCTACGTTATTATTTTGCTCTCATTTTAAATTTCCGAACGGGCTATTATGAAACTTGGCAGATCCTTAGAGCTTCAGCAATTGTAATAATCTACCTTAAAATTGAAAATGTCGTTTAAAAATTCTTGAGAAATATTTCAGACATATTTTATCTAGCAGACAATCAAATATCTAATACACCCTTGGCCGATTTTTCTTAGTTTCATTTGCTCGTCAGATACGGCTGATAAAGAGCCATCTTGAGAGTATATCGTCTACCACTGCACTGTTTGATTAAAAAAATTCCATATCTTCTAAATTAATAATATCTACTTCTATCATAACAATAGTATTCTAACAGAACAGTATTGGCACAAGTGAAATTACATAGACGCATATTTGTTTCTTCCAAATACCAAGTGTTATTTATTAAGGAAAAACTACAATACTAAGAAGACACAGGCCGACAATGTTGGGATCATGTGATTAAATATTTATTTTGGTGATGGGTTATCGCGAATTGGGATGTTAGCCGATTGGTCAGTATAAAGCGAAGAACCTCGCGCGATCGTCATACAGACGTACAGACAAGCGGTGACTGCGCGCTCCACACCTACTCTCAACCACTGAAACCTTAACATGAAGACCCTGGTGAGTGAGCTGTTTCATATTTTGACTTCCATTTTTACGATGCCCACTTCGAAGTATTTTTGCTTGTATTTTAACAAGGTATTTTTAGCAAAACCCCTTCTGTAAATTGATGCGTGTGTAGAATTTAAAAAATGAAATCTTATTTAATATATATTTTCTAAATCGTTTCTTTGTCGCACCGCTAGAGTGTGGAACTGTCTTCCGGCGAGTGTATTTCCTGAATCCTTTAACCTCGGTGTCTTCAAGCGTCGTATTAACGGGCTAGACAGCCTAGCAACAGTCCGCAAATCTGCTGGCATAGGCACCTAACTGAGCGTGGTTTCGCGAGGAGAGGTGATTTTGGCTCTGTCGACTGCACCATTGGTCCCTCGGCACAGCCACCCATGCTGGTTTACATTTAAAAAAAAATATATATATATATAGCCTATTTTTAATGATATTTTCAAAATATTTAGCATGCGATGTCCCGCATGTCGACCAAGTAAACACTGAAAATAATTCCTCAAAATCTGCCGAGATGTTTGCTTCAAAAAGTGGTTTATAAACTACTTAAAAAAATAAATTAGTTAAAAACTAATTTTTATTAGTTCAAAATTAGAACACTGTTGTACACACGAATTTCAAAGTTCTATTAAAAGATTATTTTAAAATAAAATTAACTGACTTCGGTTTCATATTCAAAGGAAAGGCAAACAGTTGATCGACAAGTCGAATAGTAGCCATGGTCGTAGTGACAAGGCGTTTGTAAGGCGATGCCCTAAATGAGTATCGTAGCCTTCTTGATCGTAGCCAACTTTTGTGTGCTGGGATATTCAAATGTTTAGAAGGTGGTTTTTTTTTATTTATATACTTGATTCATAGATTTTTATGTTTTTTTTTGTTATTATTTCTTTTTTTTTTTTTTATGGAAACTGTCATGTTTATCTACATCACAACACCCGTGATGTCAGCCCATAACACCGGGTGAACTAGATGACATGTCAGTGCTTCCCTTCATTTCATGTCGGCTACACTGAAGACGGAAAACACGAACTATTTACATAGGTAATAGCCGTTTCGACCGTTCATGTATTTTATTTAAATAAAAATTATAAGTTACACGTTCGATTTAACTTCCTCTAAAAACATGCAGTCTTGACTTTACTAACTTAGTTTTTCGTGTTCGCACGCGGCGGCACGCGCGTTAGTTTTCGCTTACACATTTCCAATTAATAATGCACGTATCGAATACGTAGTACCGGGCCTTATCTCGCACAAGGATTATCTATAAATTATCTTTGTAACTAGTAACGATTTTTACTCACTTGTAGCTAAAAGCCGATCTAGTCGCTCGCTAGCTGAGCATTTTTGTAGGTATTGTTTTAGTTAATTAAATAGGTAGGTAACTAGAAATAATTCAACACAACAGAACACCTTCAGTGAATTGACCTCTTTGGATTTTCGCATTACGTATTATTTAAGGTTAGTACTGTTGTTGTTTAGCACTCGTAGGCTAAATTGTTAAAATCCTCCTACTGTTACTATTTTCAATAATGCATTATATGTAGGTACGTACCTACCTATTATGTTATACTTAGTATGTATTGTTGTCGTTTTGCATTAAGGTTACAATATAATAGGTATTGTGTTTTCATGGTCAACCCGACCGGTAATTCATCAAACAAAAAAATGCTTCCTCATTTAGTTCTGAGACACATTATATTTCCAAACATCGAAGGTGTGTTAAAAGTAACATTAAAAGAAGTACATCCTGCTTTAAAAGCCTGTAGATGACCTTCCACATGACACATTTGCTATCTTATCTAGGGTAATCTTCTTTTCACCCAAAGATAATAAATTCGACAGAAAAATAAAATCACATATTCAACTTAGTCATAAAAGGATATTACGCAGAACATATTCTGATTTTGAAAAGTTAATTGATCTAAACGCATGTGTAGAGCTGTTTGTGAATAATGAATCGTTGTTTTCAGATCGTTTTTGTCACGGTAGCCGTGCTCGCCATGGCCGCTCCTAATGAGAGAGAGAGAGGTAAGTAAACTTATTATTTGTATTTTCAAGAACATTCTGGTTGAAGTATGTTTGGTTGGGGAAGCTGGGTAGAAAAGCGACGTCGTTACGTTCTTTTCTCGTAGTGTCATTAACTTCGATCTGTCTTTCTTATAATGTCCCTTCATACCTATGCACCAATTAAATATAGACAGTGTTGCAATTTGAATTAATATGTGAAACTGAAAAAAATATATATAATTTACTAATATCATAGTTAATTTTTTTATTTTTTCGACACCTTTGTATGAAGAAAGTGAAAAAAAAATATTATGTAATAAATAATACATTTTAATAATTACATTTTTATTTTTCTAAGATTAATTAAAGGGGGAGGTGGGGGGGGGGGGGGGGGGGGGGGGGGTAAACTTCAAACTTCATACCAAGAAAAAATGTATATAAGACTTTTTTTTTATCAGTTTCACATATCAATCAGTTCCAATATTATTACCAATATATACATACATACCACCCAAATTGTAACTCCGTGTCTGTTGCGAGTTGCATCTCACCTCACACGACACGCGGAGGTTGCCTATAGGGAAGCAGAGGGTTCATCTACAGGCTTTTAAAGCCGGCTGTACTTCTTTTCTTCATATCTAAGAAAATTTGGCAAGCCTAAACCTACAGTTTAATAATAATGCAAAACATTAACTAGAGTAAGCGCGTCTTGCACCAACACGAGTTTAAAGTTAAGTAGCGAGTTATGGATTTAAACGCGGTTCACACATACAACGGGTGCTAGTTTAACGAGTTAAACTGGTTTATATATTAAATTTGTGTTGGTGCAAGTGGGCCTTAGACTGAACTGGACAACGTTATTGGATTCAGCAGAACTATTTCGTTGTACCTACTAGACAACCTCGAATTAAATTTAATTTGATTAGTACCGGAAACACGTGTTTTGACATTGTGCATTTTACCACAGAATACTTAATAGGTATACTCGTACATTTTGTATTTTAGGCAATACTTAATTTGACACGGAAGCAGAGCTCTTCATTGTGTGTGTCCACTGTCCACACTTTCATACCATTCTAAATACATACCAACGTTTTTGTTGTTTATATCAACTTTCAAAAGGGGGCCGTGGTGGTAGTACGACATTGAAATATAAAATGTAATACTGCTCATTATTTTGTCTGTATTGCAGTGCGAGTAGCCCACCTCCCAAGTAAGTTTACTACATCTGTCTTATTAATTATTAATTTTCCTTATCATTATTTAATTTAATTAACATGGCATGTCTTACGTCGAGTGATTAAAATATTTGATTCTAATTTATTGTGTGTGCATTAACTACTTATATTAATAACTTATTATTAAATTGCGTGTCAGTTCGTTGAATTAAACAGTGCAAAAAAAACATTGTTTTATTGAATTGGTATTAAAGATTTGTTTAAACGTGTCTTAGTAATTTATTTATTGTGTTTTATTTTGTTGTTTTTTCAATCGTGCAATTAAATATTGATAATTATTTTAATAGATATGGTAAAATTATGAACACTTTAATTTACCTATACGTTTTGTTTTAGACCAAAATATCGACCCTGGATTCTACCAACCCACTGTGGGCGGCGGCAGCGGTAAGTTGATCGCACTCACATCTTTAAAACCAAAGATTTAAATCGATAGATAGGGCAAAGCGCTCAATAATTCGTCATCGATTAGACATAACGTGTGTGTGACTTCATGTACAGTACTCATCAAGAATTGCATCAAAAGCTGCCTCAGGTTAACAAAATATTATGCTCTGCACTCGCTCATCGGCGCGTTCCGTTCCCTTCCCTGGAACGACCTCTCAACACGCGCGTTACGCTGCGACTGATGCGAAGTAGCCGCATGCGGCCCTTTCATTGGTGACATAGTCTGTAGTGCGCCATGTTAGACTATGCTCTATCTATCGATTAAAATCATTGTCCAGTTGCCCCAGTTAGGTTAGGGTTAGGGTTAGAGAGCCCGTTCGCCTGTAAAGCTTAATCCGTCAAAAATGAAAATAATTTGCCATTCATTAAAATTATTCGTTTGTCAGCTAGCGAGTAGGTAACTCGGCGGTGCAATAGATCGACATCCAATCGTGAAATGAAGCAATCCGACCGTTGAGGCTGACCGTGGATCGGATTCCACGTGAAAATGTAGGTCCCTTGTCTTTCTGTACCTACTTATGTATCTCTACCTTCCTAATTATACATGTACATACATACATAGCGTCACGCCTGTTTCCCTGTGGGGTAGGCAGAGACAACGGATCTCCACGTGCCACGATCCTGCCTGACACACTGCCGCCTCTTCCACTCCCATAATTTTCTTCATGCATGCTCGTCGGTTACGGGTACTACGCACTTGCCCCTTTAATTATACTTAACTTTATTAATATCAAATTGTCTTCCTGCCTTTTTTAGAAAATGTCTTGTCTGTCAATAATTTCATTGTGGCATTTGGTTAGTCGGCCCCGCTGCACTTTAGAATCTATGAGAGTGATTCGACCGCGTTATATTTAAATTAAATTTAAAATTATTTGCATGTAGGTACATGTGCATTTGGAATTGTGTGTAGAGATAGGTAGAGCGACTCCCTCCGGGGCGTATATGCATACAAATGCGCACTATTATTATAATGTAGATACTTACTTTACAACATTTGATAGTAGGGTTGACTTATGCGTGTTGCTTAGTGCAATATCCACAGAGCATCAAATACCTACCGCGCGCGCCCCCTACTAGAGACGCCCTAAGCGATAATATTTGAAACCCAAAAACTACACGCAGTGCTGCTAGCGCTTCGTATGTGTGTGTGTGTGTGCTAGTATCGACACTACACACAAAGAGGAGCAAGTTAGGCACACGCACAAAACAAATGCACACGCACAACACAAATGCACACGCACAACACTCAAATCAAATCGCGCTCAGTGCGCCTCTAGGAGGGGCGCGCGCATTTGATGCTCTGTGGCAATATCGTATTTTGATAATATGATACCTTTACCATTTGCATGAAATATTATGCGAATATTTTTTGTCAGATCGGGGTTTTAAAAAATCAAGAAGTAGGTCTGAGTTAGGTCAGATCTGAGGGTAAGCCCTAGGTGGTTATTTGTACTAGTAATTCGTTAAGTTTAATTCGTTTTTATGTTATTGTTTTAGGACAAAACATCGACCCCGGATTCTACCAACCTACCGTCGGCGGCGGCAACGGTGAGTGCTGAGTCTGCATTTTATATAACTTTGTATTTAATTTATACTACCTATCTATATAATATACAAAAAACACAAAATATTTTGACCGAAATATTTTGCGTTTTTTGTATATTATACAAGCTGTGCCCGCGGCTCCGCCCGCTCTCATATTTCACTTCACTGCTAACCTCATAAGCTATTTAGCGTGATAATAAGTAGCCTATAGTTGATGGGAAGAATCAAGCTATCCGTAGAATTTTGTTTTATTAAAATCGGTTCAGTGGTTCTCGAGTTATAAGCGGACAGACAGACACTCAGACATACAGAAAGCAGACGTTGGATTTTATTATAGGTAAGGATAAGGATAGTACCGTGTGGGGCCGGTACTTAAAAAGAATAGCCTCACTGCATCTCTCCCCGTGCATGTCGTAAAAGGCGACTAAGGGATAAGAACAAGATGCCGTGCTAAAGGGCGACAGGCTCGCCACCTCTCACCTTGGCATGGTACTTCCACCGAGTCATGCAGCAGGTGGGTCTTCGTGCCTTACTTGCTGCTTGATCGAATGAATCTTGTTCGAATAATTTGCGAAACGTGGTGGTCGGTGTTGTGCTGTAATTTACCAGAGTTCTTGTAGCACAACACCGATTACTCTGCTTACCCCCATTGTCGGGATTCAGCGTGTGTGATATGTATGTATGTATGTAATATCTATTTATGTTACATCCAAACCAGTATTGTTTCTTAAAAAATAAAACAAAAATAAATAGTACATACCAATTTTATACATATAAAATACAAGTTAAATAGCCGTCAAGCAAGAGCGAATCTGGCCGCTGGCCTCGCTCAATGAGTGTTTAAAGATTACAATACAGAGATACAACAACAAATGAATACAATACATTTTCTTAGTCTTATCTATCACCTAAACTAGCCCGTTCGTAGGTACTTCATAAACTCTTCGAAATACTAAACTTTACAACTTGTCCGTATCTACTTTTTGGCCTATGCTGATGTAGTCATTCACTTGCTAAATGTATTTTAGGATTTCCGAAACAATAAAAAAATACAATATTGTTTTCTATGTTTGTTTTAGGACAAATCGTAGATCCTGGTTTCTACCGTCCCGTGGTCGGCGGAGGGGGTAAGCGTACAGTATTTGCATCTATTTAAAATTATTTTTGTAACCTTTACTTAATCAGTTACTAATACCTAATTGTACTGATGGTTTATTTCAAATGGTTCGTCTGCCAATAATTTAATATAATATAAGGTATTTCAAAACTAGTTCAAAGTACGCTAAGGGGGGGTTCTGTGTGGGAAATAGATCACTTTTGAAGAACAAAGAATTTTTTTTTTACAAAAAAAAATTTAGTAATCGTTTCAGTTTCATGCCAGGAACAAAAAAGTCTTCCAACACATAGATCTCTTTCAGAAATTGTGAAAAACCACAATTTTAGTTTTATTAGTATGGAATAGAAAGAATTTGATTTTTTTACCAACTTACACGCGTTAGATCATAATGGTGATGAAGACTTTTTTGTTACTGTTATGAAACTGAATCGATTAGGCTATAAAAATCAACCACCTATTTTTTTATTTAAATACATAAAAACAATTTTTTACAAAAAAAAAAGCCCAAGGTCCAAAAAAAATTATATAGGTTTTACTCCCTATATGATATAGAACCATATTATACAATATGATAATACTACTCTTTGAAAGGAACTTTAGCAAGGTAAAGCACTAATGTAAGGTATGTGCAATGCGTAAATCCATGAAAAAATACGTATTTGAAAAATATATACATAAACAGGTACATAAACATTTCATAACAATTTGTTTCTTTTGTTTCAGGCTACCAGCAACCTGGTGAGTGTACCATGAAAAATCAGACAAATATAAAAAACAAATATCTTCCGTACAGTACTGGGCATACCGCGATTATAATTCAGAATTTATGTAACTTATTATTAGAATCACCTTAATACTAAATCCGGAATACACACTAATAAATAACTCACCCAATTAACCAACTATACACACCTCCACTTCATAAAATATTTGTTAGTTTCGCGGCTTTGTTGTTTCTTTCTCCATCATCTACTTATCGTATTTTCGTTCGCTTATTAATTTTGTCCATTAGAGAATTTATTCTTGCCTATGTCTAGTTGGGTATCTAGTGACTCTCTTTCGCCCTGAACTTTATTTAGACGGTACTGTTTTTTCGCCATGGTCCATGAACGCGACTGACGGCTGTAGCTTGTACTGTTTAGATATCTCGCCAGCCTACGTGGAGCCGGGCGTCGGCGAACAGATGATGCCGGGCTATCCGGGCTACCCGGGCTATCCGGGTTACCCGAGCTACCCGGGCTATCCGGGCTACCACATTCCCGGTACGTCCCTTCCAGCTGCTGCTGTTCTGCGCCTGTGCCGTCTTCTCAGTGTTCGGTGTTCGTGTACGTTTCGTGTCTTTGTCCTGATAATATTGAATGCTTTCTTTCGGATAGTCTTTCTTCCTTTCTTTCTTTCTTTAGTAATAATTCGACCTGAAAGGCCTTTGTCCATGTAGAACTGTTTGTGAAGGTGTTTTTGTAGATGTATATTCACTTGCACGCATTTCAAGCGAGTGATAAACATGAGCTCATCTGTGAAATGGTCTTTGTTGCATTTTTTTACTTTGCCGCTTCCATAACTTTTAACATTGACAAACGTTATTTATTGTCTTTGAGAAATCGGTGTCAAGGGAGTTGTGGGTTGCTTGTAAGTCATTGTCGAGGTTATTTGGTGAAAAGGGATAAAAGTGGGTACTGGGCAGCGATGTGCTAATATATAAGTCGATGGTATTGGGTAGGTGGGTTAACGATTGGTGATATTATGAGGTATTGTTAATCCCCAGATATATCCCCGGCATACGTGGTGCCGGGGTACCAGCAGCCTGGGTACCAGCAACCTGGTACGACCAATCCATTACTTTCTCTTCTTTCTTCTCTTTACAACTTTAAAGGCAACTTTAAAGTTTCAATTTAGAGGTCCCTCAGGCAGCTTCTGACATTTAGAGATCCCTTAGGGGCGTGTCCAATATCAATAAAGGACAAAGTTGGCTTGTCAATCCTGGCTAAAGTAAGCTTCTCAGTTCTGGCCAACGTCACCTTGGCGGTATTTTCATCAAGCAGTCGCTGAGTATAGCCATAAACCAGCCTATAAATCCGTGATTGCTCGATTTTATGAATGTACTATGTGACTGGTACAGCAACGCTCGTTATTTTTAGGGCGTCAGCCCTAAGAATAAATAAAAAAAAAATGTACCGACTAAAGTGCCATTGTCAGTCCAGGGTATCATGATTTTCTAATGATGAATAAACAGGCCAAGTTAGAAACTACGTTGAAAATCTCCAAAAGGTGATCCGACACTATTGAAAATAATGGTGAAATCTGAATCTAGACCACAGAAATCTGAACTAGACTGATTACAATAGGCCAAGTCAAACGAGCTGTCAACAATGTGGAGAGTAATATTGCCACGAAACTACTAAAAAGTCTTATGACCAGCTAGAACTGAAGACCTGACAATCTGCAAAAAAATAATGTGTTTCTACACTCGAGTGCTATTTCTGTTTTTCTTCCTTCATTGAGAGGATAGTGGCGATATTGGGTGTGGTGGTTTGAATTTGTATGGCATTGCTGATCAGATATCTCTCCGGCGTACGTGGACCCCGCGCCGGGCTACCAGTACCCGGGCTACGGCTTCCAGCAACCCGGTACGCTCTGCATCTCTACATAACACAGACAACCTAATTGAAACAACAACTAACATAACTAATAAAATTCAATACAAAACGACTGATTAGCTTCATGCTTAATAAAACACAAATTGTTACAAAATATAGCAAGCAAAATATAGTAAATACAGTAGTTTGTATGGTAAAATTGTTTTTAGGGACGACATTTTGAAAAAAACATCATTGCGTAAATCGAAACGCTATGCCCAGCACTGTGTTATCAAAAAGTATATATTTATTCTGAGCTGATATGTGTATTAGAATTTATTGTAACATCAGAATATGTAAATGCAACTTCATGTCCGCGTGTGCGCGTGTGCTATTCAGTTTGTTGAGCATGAACCTATAATAAGATGGTTAGAAATTATAGTTCATTAAAGGCATTCTGGCCTATAACAAAAATAAAAGCATTAATTTGTTTTATTTTCTGAGAGAATAAATTTCATCAAATTTAGACTGTGTTATGAATATTTGATTAATTTAATTAATGAAAAATATAGGCATATATTAATGATAAATTAATTATGTTTACAGATATCTCCCCCGCATTGGTCAACGACGGACGTAAGCCCCGTAAGTTCATGTTCTTATAGTAACAAATTTGGTTCTAAAAGCAGGTACACATACCTATGCTTCTTTATAGCTATTTCTTGGATAGGAGTAAACATTTATTGAAATAATACGGTTAGGTGCTTGATTAACTAAACTAGATATTGTACACTGACTGTTTTTCTTTAACTAATATTATGTTCAAACATAGTTTTCCCCATGTCAACATGCCAACTCAGTAACAGTTAAGTAAGGAAATTAGGGTACTTAGACTTATTATTATTCACAGTGTATTTCCTTTATTTTTCAGGCCCTCACCCCGGAGCGCGCGGCAACTAAACCGCACCGTACCTCTCAACTATAGCAATATCCTCCGTCTAGCTTGCGTTTAGCTGGATAATCTTCTGCCTGCACGAAAATAAGACATTTCAGCTCATTTAAATTTTTTCATTTAGGTGGAAATTTAATATTTTGTAAATACATTCTTGTTAATTTGATAATATATCAAACTATATACATTCTGATTTTAACTACTTCTTTGTCACTTTATTTAAATACCCCTGGTGAATGGCCCTTTACAGCTGAAAAACATTCTTACGGAGATGTTTTTTATGTAAGCCGGTACATATCGAGAATTGTATCTAACGAAGCCCGTTTGGCTGGTTGTAGTAGTGACGTGTACTGATAAGCGCACTTGTGTGTGTTGTGTGCGTGGACCGCGTCGCGATCGGATCGTGATCCTGCCTGAGTGAGCCTGACCAGCACCAGTACCCTAATCACGTGATTTAACCTACACTACGCTACGCCTTGCCGTGTTCTCCGCATCATTTTGTATGGAGAAACGAAGTTCGCAAATCTATCACTAGAGGCGCTGCTCCGTTTCTCCATACAAAATGATGCGGAGAACACGGCGGCGGCGTGGCGTAGCGTAGTAAGCGGTGTAGGTTAAATCTCATGATTAGGGTACTGACACAGAATAGAAAATTAGTGTAGAATAGAATAGAAATGCTTTATTGCACACAAAAACACAGAGATACACAAGACAGAAGATAGCATACAGAAGAGCAATAGAAGTTAACAATAATTCGCACAGAACTAGTACTAGGTAGAGTGTTTTCATTTTACGAAGGCACGAGGGGTATGAGGTAGGAAGTGGTGTGAGATCGCGCGGAGCTCAGTAGGGATCGACTCGGTTCGACGGAGCGACGCGGAGACGTGTAGAACGTGTGTACCGACCTGGCATCGAGTTCGTTCTCTACTGAGCTCCGCGCGGTCGCCTCTCGTACCACTTCCCACCTCGTACCCCTCGTGCCTTCGTAAAATGAAAACAGTCTACTGACCTGACTGAGCGCTCTCGAGGTTACGCACACTAAACCTATGTGCATGTGCACGCCTGGCACATTCATAGCCAAACGGACTTCATGAGCTAGAATATCTGTATGAGCCGAGTCAGACAGAGGGGCACATGCTCCGGACCGGACCAGAAAATATCACCTCCGAAAAGGTGCCATATCGGCTCCGCACACCGCTCCACGATTTCCCCTTGGATTGCTGGCTATACTGAACTACAAAGGTGAGAACACAGGTCGAGACAGCTATGCGACCAGCTTTCCAGCGGGTAGGTATATTCGCGGAAATCCGCACTGACCGAGGCACTGACGATTCTGAAGAGTATATACTCGCTAGTTTTTAACTAAAATTCAAATTCAAATTCAAAATTTATTTTATCCATACTTCCATATCCATACTATCCATACCAATATTATAAATTCGAAAGTAACTCTGTTGTCTGTCTGTCTGTCTGACTGTTACCTTTTCACGCCTAAACCGCTGAACAGATTTCGATAACATTTTGCACGGAGATGGATTGCATCCTGAGGAAGGCTTCCTTTTGTCTCAAAAAAGACCTTAAGGGGGTGAAATAGGGGATGAAAGTTTGTATGGGGAACCCATCATTTCTCAAGTTAGGGACATGACAATTCATATTTAGGCTTTTGGTATGAAATAAAGAATTACGTGTTTCAACGTTGATTTCAAAATTATATTTTAGGATTTTGAATAATTGTATCTATATTGGGGGTGGCTTTGAAGAGGGGGGTTGAGTTAGGGGGGGAGGTGTCCGCGGAGAGGGGAAGGGAGGATAATCTAATCCTCTATCTTCTCTTATCTATCTCTATCTCTATCTCTATATATATCTCTATCTCTATCTATTCTATTCTATTCTTTATTTATCAACAGTTCCGCAAATCTGCTGGCATGGCACCTGACTGAGCGTGGTTTCGCGAGGAGAGGTGATTTTGGCTCTGCCGACTGCACCATTGGTCTCTCGGCACAGCCACCCATGCTGGTTTACATAAAAAAAAGTATGAACGAAAGGACAATGGGCGTTTTGGTACCCCCCACCAACCACCACCAACAGCAATGAGTCATATGTCGTTGGAAAGGTATTTTAATATGTATCAATACTTACTATGACGGCTCATCCCAAAAAGTTGTGCTTTCGGAGATATACCGTTTTTTTTATTGCTACTAATAGCAATAAAAAAAACTTACTATTAATAGTCTTCTTATACAAAAAACATTTTTTTATTTGTTTTTTATGGAAACTGACACGGTTGGCTACATCACCTACAACGTCCGTGATGTCAGCCCATAACACCGGGTGAACTAGGTGCCATGTCAGCGCTTCCCCCTTTGATCGTGCCGGCTACACTGAACTGGTCGGAAAACACAAACTATTTACATAGCCGTTTAGACCGACGTTTCATTCAGTGCGGTGGTACCAACCCGGGCGGGTTAAACCCTACCACCAAGTAAGATTAGGAGGGAAGGGACCTACAGCTTTACGAGGAATCCGAACCTCGGTCAGCCTCCAACGGTCAGCGGTCACCCATCTAAGTACTGAACGCACCCAGCGTTGCTTAACATTCAATAGCGACAGTTGACTGTCTGCACCACTGAGCTATCGAGGCTGAGGCTACCCTTAATTTAGCCTAACTTTAATATTTGTACATAAACATCAAAACCACCCTTCTATAAAGGCTTACTGGCCGAACATATCTGCGGTAACTACACTACATACACGTTATACCTCATGGAGATATGAGTAGCAAGTAGCAACAACGTGGGCGCAGTCGACCGATCGCATGACAAGCGGACATAAACCTCTAAACCACACTCCTACCGTTCATACCACAGTCTGTGGTTCATACAGACAGACTCACTCAGGTACACATAATTATATGACATTGAAATATACTTTAAAATAGCTGTTACTTATGATGAAAAAAGAAACTGTGAAATAAAAAACTATTTAAAAAAATATAAAAACCGCCTTCAAAAATGTATGAAATAAAAAAAAACGAACCCTAGAGTTGAAGGCGGTCGGTTATGTTTGCTTGCTTTAGCACCTCCTTCAACTCTAGGCTTCCATTTTTTTTTATTTCATACATTTTTGAAGGCGGTTTTTATATTTTTTTAAATAGTTTTTTATTTCACAGTTTCTTTTTTCATCATAAGTAACAGCTATTTTAAAGTATATTTCAATGTCATATAATTATGTATCCCCCTTTGATCGTGCCGGCTACACTGAACTGGTCGGAAAACACAAACTATTTACATAGCCGTTTAGACCGACGTTTCATTTAACATTCAATAGCGACAGTTGACTGTCTGCACCACTGAGCTAACGAGGCTGACATGTGAATAACATGTGAATGGTGTTGTATTATTTAATAACTCGACTGTGACAAAACGCGGGCTGTATTACCCCCCCTCCCCCGAACCCACCAACACCGCCAATCCTAGATGCGTGCGTATGCGCAGGCAGTATACAGGTAGGTAGTAGTTCGATTGTATTTTTTTTATGTAATCCGGTATGGGTTGCTAAGTCGGAGGGGCCAAAGCTCATGCTCCGACAAGCCAATATCACCTGCGAGAAGGTAGGTCGATCGAGGTCAACGATAATAACAGATAACATGTCCAGGAAAAAGCAGAGGTCCACGATAAACACAGATCACGGTAATAGTCGTCGAAAAGTAAAGTCATAGAAATGAAACGTCTTCCCTCACACAATACTATGTGTGTATAATACTAGGTGGTAGGCTCAAATTGTAGCCGATACGAGAGTCCATACATTTTTGCCCATCCTCCTTTAGTGTGGAATGGTCGTAAGAGATGGCGTTAGCAGTTTTGTTGCGTGGCATTGGTGTAGATACTCGTAGATGCTTTTGGTAGAAGCGATGTTAGATACATAGTATACATATATAAGATCTTTCAAAATTAGTTCAGAGTACGCTAAGGGGGGTTCTGTATCATATAGGGAGTAAAACCTATATACAATTTTTTTGGACCTTGGGCTTTTTTTTTATGTAAAATCTTTTTTTTATGTATTTAAATTATTTAAAATAAAAAAATAGGTGGTTGATTTTTATAGCCTAATCGATTCAGTTTCATAACAGTAACAAAAAAGTCTTCATCACCATTATGATCTAACACGTGTAAGTTGGTAAAAAAAATCAAATTCTTTCTATTCCATACTAATAAAACTAAAATTGTGGTTTTTCACAATTTCTGAAAGAAAGAGATCTATGTGTTGGAAGACTTTTTTGTTCCTGGTATGAAACTGAAACGATTACTAAAAAATTTTTTTTTACATTTTACATGTAAAAAAATTTTTTGAAAAAAAAAAAAAATTCTTTGTTCTTCAAAAGTGATCTATTTCCGATACAGAACCCCCCCTTAGCGTACTCTGAACAAATTTTGAAAGACCTGCGGGTGTCCGAATGGTTTGGGCATCGGCTTCTCACGCGAGAGTTCCGAGGTTCGAATCCGGTCGGCCTGTACCAATGAGTTTTTTCCAACGAAAAAATTTACTTGCATACCTGCACCTGCTGCTTCATACCGTTCGGCAACGGTTTAAAACTGTAGGTCCCTTTCCTTGCCCCTTACTAGGTTGTAGGCTCAAATTAAAAAGTCAAAAATAATTTCGTTTACTTATTTAAAGGTTAAGGTTTACTTACTTAAACTTCCGTCCAGTTCAGTGTAGCCGGCACGACCGAAGGGAAGCACCACCCGGTGTTATGGGCTGACATCGCGGATGTTGTAGGTGATGTAGCCAACCGTGTCAGTTTCCATAAAAAAAAAGGAGTCGGGGGATCACGAAGTAAATAAAAAAAACTCAGAGCAGCGCGGCAATACTTAGTGGTCCCCCGACTCCTTTAAGTAAGTAAACGGAAATAATTTTTTACTTTTTAAGGGCCGGGTTTTTTTTATTTGTAATTTAATGTGTACATACTAACTCGGCGATTTATACAGCGATACAATATTAGCTTTTGCCCGTTGCTTTACTCGCGGTAAACTCGGTTTAATAGCAAATCCAATTTAAACGCAAATCAATATACTTACCTACTAATAATAAATATGATCATGGAGTAAGTTACTTTGTTTTGTGAGATACTGCGTTTGTAGTCTTTATGTATGATACTAAAACTAAATTGACGATTTTTAGTCTAGCTGCGTCATCGGCGGCCTGAGCTGTCAGCAAAAAGTAACCCGATGCGAAGCCGCGGGCAAAAGTTAGTTTTATGATAAGTGCGGAGCAACGGATTCCGAACATTCTGCATCTATCGATAAATTCAGTTCACGCTAAGGGTTCAGTAACTCGTGTATAATAATTTAATTGTTTAGTTTTCGTTCGTGGCTGTAATTGCGATCAATTTTCTTCTTATAAAGTAGGCAAATTATACTGCGCATCGAATATTTTCTATCAATCCATTTTCCGTACCTTTGGACACGAGATCTTTGAACACGTGCCGGCTGTTCATTGTTGAGTTTAAATTTTTTGTATCGACATAATTGTCCACATAATAACACGGTGCTCCGTATAAAATGCATAGCTGAGGGTTTTCAGTCAACAGTTGTAAGTTTCTTCAGTTTTCTGCTGGCCGACTCGATAACTGGAAAAAATGGCCCGCATTGCTGTGAGTTGACATTTCATTTATTATTATTTTATTTTATCCGTTTTATAAAGTTTCTTTGATTTTTTTTATATATTTTTTTTATTAGATTAAACAAGGTTAAGTACATATTTTTTTCAGTGCCGAACTAATAAAATAATTAGATAGAATATAACTCGTGTACCATGTCTATCTGTGATTTTGATAATAAATCAGGATACTTCTCTTCAAATTCAACAGCATTCGTATTTTCATTGAACGTTTAATAATTGTAATAATTTAATAATTGAACGTATAATAGAATTATACTCATATTGAAAGAAATTAATAATTGATTTAATCAAATCGCAAATAAAATTTTTTTTTTTTTGCTTTTAGAATACAATCATGGTTTATTAAAAAAAACCATGAAGGCTAAAACAGTAGATAAAGGAAATCACAACAACAAACATATATATAACTAAGTAAATTAAAATAAAGAATCCCTCCATTGTGTGGGACTGTGACCGCAGTCCCTAAGACCGAAGCAGCGTTCTCCCGCTGAATGGTCAAACTTACGTTTAGGCTGAGAAACATTCTAGTGCGACGACGCGACGGTCCCCGGATGCCTCCATAAGCAGTTGGGCCAACTACTTCACAACTGAATCAATGAATTATTTACAACAAAATAACTACACAGTAAACTAGGAAAAAATAAATTAGTACAAATTTGTTTAATTGAACTGATTGCAGTAGAATCATTGGCCTAAACTGCTCGACAGTTACGTACAACCTTTTCCATTGCCGACAGCTGTTGGTGTTGCTGGTGAGCCTGGCCGTGGTCACCGTGGTGTCCGGCGGGCTGATTCCCGACATACCGTCGGGGGGGCTCCCCGGCGCGCCCGGCCTGCCCAAGGCTGACGACGCTCTAGGCGGCGCCGGCGCACTCTCCAACCCCCTCGGCAAGGACGACCTCAGCAAGAACATTCCAGGGCTCAACAAGCAATGAGCGCCGCCAGGAGCGACAACCGGAGATACCAAACAACACGAAAGCATGCATTGAAAAAAAAATCCGGAATATAGTTTGTATTCATTTCATACCAAATTAAAATATTTATTAAAATATAAGTAGGTCTACGAGTACGAATAGATATTTGACGATTTAAATATATCAATTTAAATAAAAAAATATGTATGTATGTATAATATGTATTGTGTGTGATTAATAAACATTATCTGTTTAATAAATAATATGGTTTTCATTTAAAAAATCTGTCTGTCTGTAGATAAAACTACCTAATATGAATTAATGTAAATAAGAGTCTTAAAATAAGAAACCTGAGAACGAATAAACATTTGAACTAAGCTGAATATATAAATTGTTATTAACACTGACTTATAAAAACTGAAGGTTACAAAATAGTGAGAGAAATACTTCAAAATATGTCACCTGCACATACTAAGTATGACGACGACTTCGTAAGTAACGGTGGGTTCGTTCAGTGTCAGCAAAACTGAAAATATTGTTTTTTCATTATCAAAGGGGGAAACACTGACATGGCACTTAGTTCATTCGGTGTTATGGGCTGACATCACGGACGTTGTAGGCGATGTAGCCAACCGTGTCAGTTTCCATAAAAAAAAATTAAAAAATTTTACTCGTACTTTTGTTTTGTGACGCCATTTGGAATAGAACAACCACAAAGAAATAATATACGTCAATGAGAACAACCCATAGAGAAAAATTAATATACGGGAACAACCCTTTCAACCCACTGCACCCACGTAAGTACTCGTAGAACCAAATAAACAACGTAGAACGAATTTTAAAATGACATTGAGTTGAAAGCACTAACAATCGTGATTTATAGGTAAATATATAGTAACTTAGGTACATAAGTTCTAAAACTTTATATCGCTCTGTCAACTTAAGCATTGTGCAATTTATTGCACAATGCTTTATCTTCTTATAAATGTATAAAACGAATGTGAGTGGAAGAGTCGGGAAGCGTCGCCCTAGACACTATGCCTAGACGCACCGCGGCGGCGGATGGCCGAGTGGTTTGGGCATCGGCTTCTCATGCGAGAGGTCCTTGGTTCGAATCCGGTCGGCATGTACCAATGAGTTTTTTCTGACGAGAAAATTTACGTGCATACCTACACCTGCTGCTTCATCGTTCGGAACCGGTGTAAAACTGTAGGTCCCTTCCCTTGCCCCTTACTAGGTGGTAGGCTCAAATTTTAGCCGACTGGGTTGATACCACCGTACTGGATTTAAGATGGCCGCATAGCAGCCTCGGTAGTGTTCTCCTCTAGTCCATTATAGCCAGCAATCCAGGGAAGTCTCCGGTATGGCACCTACCTTCTCGGAGGTGATATTGGCTGGTCGGAGCATGCGCTTTGACCCCTCCGACTCAGCCACCCATACCGGATTACATAAAAAAAAGTACCTGGACCAGAACGAGCATGTGCTCAAAAATGGTCAAGTGCGTAGTACTCTCAACCGGCGAGCATGCATGAAGAACATTAAAGTATTGAAGAATATTGAACGAATTGGAAGAGTAGTAATTCACGGCATAGTGAAGATCAATTGGTAGAATAGGTCGATAATGTACTCGGAATAGTAACCATATTATGGGGCCAGGAGAACCTTGTCGCCTTCAACGTTAGCAAGACTCAGTGCTGCGAATTATTTGCTTTTTTTGCCTTTCCAAGCTAGTTTCCAAGACAGCGTTGTACCTGTCTCGGAGCACTTGAACATTTGATTATTTACAAACCTAACCTACGTCGTTTCCGGAAATTAATCGAGTCTAAGGCTAAAACTGAATCCAAAAAATGGGGGTTCTTCTCTTCGGCGCAATATTCAAAATTTCAAAATTCTAATATTCCTGTTGTACAAAATACAGATTAGGCCGGTGATGGAGTACTGCAGCCTATTTAGTATTCTGTGACTGCAGTCACATCCCCTAATATCTGCTTACGTCCTTAGACTCGATACAGCAGCGCCGAGCGAGGCGCCGAGCCATCCGGCTTGTTGGTGACCCGATACTTACAGTTGGTCTAGAGTTCTAGAGTCTCCAAGTTACACACGACACCGCTAGGGTGTGGAACTGTCTTTCGGCGAGTGTGTTTCCCGAATCCTTGAGCCTGGGTGCCTTCAAATGTCGTATTAACAGGCTAGACAGCCTGTAGCATCAGCCCGAAAGTCTTCTGGCATGGCCCCTAACTGAGCGTGGTTTCGCGAGGAGAGGTGATTTTGCTCTGTCGACTCTCTTGGTTTACATTCGTTCTAAAAAAAGAAACATATTTTGTGGGTGGAAGCGGCGGCAGAGTTGTGTCAGTCAGGCAGGATCGTGGCATGTGGAGATTTATTGTCTCTGCCTACCCTACTGGGAAACCGGCGTGGCGTTATGTATGCATATAAAGATTATTCCTTAGTGGCGAACGAAACACGACCACAGGTGAGATACTAGACACGGCGCTCAACGCTTATCAAAATTGTAAGAAAAGTCCAAATGAATTACAACGATCTTTATTGCTCTTTCAAACTTTGCTAAAATTATACATTCAATATTAAATAATGAATAGAGTTTCGGGTCCATGTCACAGAATAGAAAAGATCCATGTGTTTGCCTTGCAGTCCGTCAGTTGGTATCCTGGAAGTTCAATAATTTTTTAATATACCCTCATTTTCTCTACTCTGTCAATACAGTGTGTCTACTATATGTATAGGGTTATGTACTAAGTCTACCAAACAATTTATTACAAAATAATATGGTACATAACATAGTATCTTTAAAAAGGAGATTTATAAGTTACGATATAAATAATTAAAATAAATATTTATTAATTACCAGTATACAATAACCAACCTTTGTAATATTCAAGAAATTCATGGCTATTTCATTCATGGAAAACAATAACTTTAAAATCTTATATATGTATAACCATAGATAACATTAAACAGTTAACGCAAGCAACCAGTTTTCATAATTGAATTGCTTACAAAAAAATCCATACTTCCCACGGAATCCTGAAAAGAAATTTAACATGTTATGCATCTGCATCCCTTTCTCTCCAAAGTAAAGCCGCGTCTCCTGCGAATTTTTGAATGTTTTTTTTCAAAACATTACACAGAAACATCGAAACATCGGGACGTGGCCATACACATTTGTATGAAAACAAATGTTTTTGTGAAATGTTTCGAAAAAAAGAGGAGACGCGGCTTAACTAATACAGCTCGCACACAATGTTTCAATAACCTACCTAATAAGTGTTCAATGGTAATATTGTCTTTCTTTGTATGACTTGTATTTGATTTAAAATAATTATTTTATCTTTTTCTGGAGTTCTAACGTTTCTAATGCAAACCGATTGTATTTCCAGTCAAAATTCAATAGGTACGCACTCAAAGCCAATCGTGATCCGTTTGGTGTGTACCCATGGACTATAATGACATGGTACTATACCATACATTGTATGTACCTACTAGTACGTATTGTCTTGACTCAGTGAGAATTCAAACACAGCTAAATGCACACACAATAACAGCATACAACTACCTACATAGATAATTAATTTAAATTAAATACATACATACCTACTCATATAATATATATATACATATATAATATACAATATATAAAGACTATATTCAAATATAGTTAAAACGTTAAAATATGCCATAGATATTGTTTGGTTCAGTCTATGCTGTCACACGGCATAAACCCTCGCCACACATTAAACCAAAATAAATAAGGAAAACCTTTAGTTTCATCTCGCTCAAAGGACAACCGCACAACCTCTTCTTCAAATATCATCCTGACGCTTGGATTAATAAAATATGTAAAGTGGTAACAAGCAATGCCTTTGTAGCGAAGGTCACTACTCTGTGACTACCTATACTTTATTGATATAGTCAACCATTCGCTACAAACATACAATCGATTTAAAACATAATCTCGCTCTGCTGGGTCCATGCGAGTTTAATTCGTGTTTCGTTTTATTTCGTTTTTATTTCTCGTGAAGTTCTTTCCTATCTCGCTTCCCTCCCACGCTCGCTCACTCGTTCTCACTCTCCTGTTTCGCGTGAGTTCACATTTCGCCAGTGACTCACTGGCCACTGCCCTAGGAATAGACCCAGAATAATCTCACTCTATAATTAAAAACATATCCGGTCGAAGGGGAGGAAACTAACACGTTTTGCTTTTCAGAATATTTGGATATCGTATGGCCGCAGCCGGCACAGAGTAGAGAAGTAAGTGGCTAAGCGAGGACTATCTCCGCCTGTCTGCATCCGCTTTGGGCGCGGCGGCGGGTGGGTCGTCGGAGACGGAAGCGACGGGGGCGACGTCGGTGGCGACGCCGGCGTCGGGGGGCGTCGCCGTCGTCGTGCTGGAGGTACCGGTGTCGGCAGCCGGCGCATCCTCGCCGCGAGCTGCCGTCGCGACCAACACCAGGATGCCCACAAGCAACATCTGTAGAAAATATTAAAATTACAACATTAATATGATCATGATAGTTGTCAGCCTCGATAGCTCAGTGGCGCTATCTGTTGACTACCGTTTGTGATCTTAAAGTACACCTGGCCGCGTTCAGAACTTCGATGGGCAACCATTCGACCGTTAGAGACTGACCGTGGTGCGGATTCCACGTAAACCCTTCCCTTACTAGGTGGTAGAGTTTAACTCGCCCGGATTGGTCCCACCGCACTGAATAACGGACACGGTTGGCTACATCACCTACAACTACAACATCCCTGATTTCAGTCCATAACTCCGGGAGAACTAGGTGCCATGTCAGTACTTTCCTTCACTTCAATAGTTAAAATGTTTCCGTCCAGTTCGGTGTAGCCGGCACGACCAAATGGAAGCACTGACATAGCACCTAGTTCACCCAGGTGCTATGGGCTGACATCATGGATGTTGTCTGTAGGTGATGTCACTGATGGCAACAGCGAAGCAAAGGCATTGCACCATAATTTCGACAGAACTAAGGTGTAATCTGCTGACATCACGAGGGTAGCGGGTGGTGTAACCAATCATGTGATCCATGACAACACAAACGATGCAGTGGAGCGAGAGGCGCATTCATACACGTAGGCCCACCGCCAACGCATCTTCCACAATATGAAAGCTTCGATGACGCGATGCTATGTATGTACTCCACAGAACAACGTTCGGGCCGCACCGCCCGCGGTCTGGTTCAAAGCTCCTTGATGTAGTCTTTCGTAGAAAGTAAATCTTTTTCAAAGTCAATATCTTGTACGCAGTGCAATAGAATAATTTGAATTTGAGTTTACTCACCAGGAGCCGAGCCATCTTCAGGAGATTCCAGCACGTTGGACGTCGGCCGAAGACACTACCTACTAGGACAATGCTGAGCCTGTTTCCTCGAGTCTCTTTATAGCTGTTGTCCTCGCGGATCCTGCCGACTGCACAATTGGATTATTATCTCGTACGTCATGAGGAAAAGCTATTGTAGGTGTTCCTTTCGTCATTCTTTGATTTTTCAACCGCTAATGTAATCTATATTAATTGTTTACCCGTAATCAGTTCTAACATTCTATCGTCTCTCCTTCTCTCTCTTCACTCTTATCATAAAATACAACATCTGTCTGTATGTCTGTTTGTAATGATTAAACTCGGAAACAGCGAACCAATATTAAAATACATAGAGTATAGAAAGCTGTGAGACATTGAAGAAAACACAATTATCCACGGAATGCTGGTACATTCACAAAAGCATTCATTACTATTTAATTGTGGTCGAGTCGAGACTCGAGACAATCCAAAAAATGTTTTGCAATTTTAATGTAAAATTGACCGGAGCTTGATTCACACAGGTGATTCTCAGAACACCTGTGTGAACCAGCTCCAGGCTACTTCGGGTACCAGACTACCGGGGCTCTCAATCCGGGTGAATAGATAATACGAATTAGTGAACTTTAATATCCCTGGTGAACATAGGCGAACGAAATATATAGAGAACGGACACCATGTTGAAAACAATAAAGGATCATTCTCAGAAGATCCATTGGCCAGATCCATGATGGATCTAGTGAGATTTGTTTTACTCATTAGGTAGATCGATTTATATAAAAACCGGATCTAATGAGAATTTTCATTATCAATATCTTAACAGTAAGAAATCTACATACTTATATATAAATCTAATATCTAATAGTGTATATTTACAAAGGATGAATTGAAAGATATACTCGAAACTCTGAATCATCAAACGATTGCAATGGTTTTTGCTATAAGCAATTAATTATCTACTACAAGAGAAGTTATTAACTGTACACACACTGTTCCGCTTATCGAAGCAGCATCTAACATTATAATAAATGTAGACAAACTCATAATTATTAGTTAACAAAGAAGGTTATAAATTGTATCTTACATCTTGCATCTTTTCTATGCTAAAAAAACCTACAAATACTTCATGCACACATGGACTAGACGAAGTACATTTTTTTTTTTATGGAAATATATATATGGAATAATTTGGCTTTAAATCAACCTTTTGCTAATTAAGTAATACTTCCATGGATGGGGCTGCCTCAAAAACAGCGTTACGCAGGTTTTAGGTACCATAATAAAATAAATTAAGTAATCGGGTTACGGATTTGGTTCTAAGTTTACGGCGAACAGACGAATATATAGAGATGAGAAAAGAAAAAATTGCTGTCTTCATCGACAACTGGAATATGAGGTGATGCCAAATGAGGTGTCAAACAAGACCGCGGCACGTGGATATCTATTGCTTTTGGCTACCCCAGTGAGAGACAGGTGAAGAGAAATTGACCATATTTTTTCAAAAAGGAACCATCCCCATGGAGCTTGTGTTGAGGAAATTGAGTTTTTGTAAGTGAATGTATAGAAACATCAGGTTTACAGTCTTCAAATAAAGTGAAAATATGATTGATGGGTAAAACGTGTTCTGATTTTTTTTGCATAATGAAATTTTAAAATTTTATTATATATGCATCGGCCCTGTTCGATTATCATGATGAAGAAGAACTGGCGAGAAACCTTGCAGGATATTGTTTTTTTTTTTTTAACTGGATACTGGCAAACATTTTAAATTCCCAACACCATATCGATAGCAAACATTGGCAATCACCGCATATCGCCAGCACGCTGTTGGAAGGTGGTTAAGACATGAGATCGAGGGAGAGCCGCTGCTTCGCCGAGAGCGATGACTTTCTACGAGCCCTGCCGCAACTTCACATGCATGCTGCTGGATAACGGTTAGGTTAGGTTATGCTGGAAACGAATGCGAACATGATTTGGACAACTTTCTCTGAATTCCACCATGACTTCATGCAATAACAACATAGTATAATTGGGGTATCTGGATCACAGCAGAGTAGAAACACCGGCATGCTTGGGGATTATGAGCATGAGCTGGGGTGAATGCGAGTTATCCTCAAGCCTGCCGATGTTTCAGCTCTGCCGTGATCCAGATACCCCAATTATACACTACTTATATAAAGCAGAGACGGCTTAGTAGTATCGGATTAACGTGCCCTAGTATGGCCCTAGTATACTGTCTCTGTCATATTTTTTCAAATTTGTGCAACGTGCTAAAATTTATGGCGAGTTAAGTTTCTAATACTTGTCTACTTCTCATGAAATAAACATTTGTTCGGGCGTGTTTATGTAAAAAAAAAAATTTTATTGCTTCCAAACTGGGTGGCTCTGCCCGAGGTCGCAGCCTCAGGCGCAGCCAATTTCACCGCCGAGGAGGTGCCAGTCCGGCTAATATTGCTGGGGAAAAAAAAAATTTTTATTGCTTCCAAACTGGGTGGCTCTGCCCGAGGTCGCAGCCTCAGGCGCAGCCAATTTCACCGCCGAGGATGTGCCAGTCCGGCTAATGTTGCTGGGGAAAAGCTATTAACCCGCGATTTGAAGATCCGTGGATTGTAGGAGTGGGGAAAGATATTCCCTAGGAGCCCGTTCCACACCTTTGCAGTGCGGCACAAGAACGATTTAGAGAATCGTGCAGAAGCTCGATTCTGCTATTAAATTACTGCCTGTGTTACGTTTGTGTTTCGTCAAAACCGCACGTTTCGCCAAAATGCTATTCTACTCGCTAAGTTAGAGCAAACGCGCGTGTTATGTTATGTTATGTTTGTGAAACACTAAAACGCCGTCCGCTTCAAAAGAACGATGTGTTTTGGTGAAAACATATTATTTGTGAGGTGATTTCGAGTGTTTTGTTTTGAGTTTTGGGTTTAAGTTTAAATTGTTGGTTGTGAAAGTTTCGAAAAATGCCAGAAGGCTATCTAGAATGAGAATGAGGAGACAGGGAGACGCGTCAAACCCTCTCGACGTACCAATGATTTGTTTATTTATTATTTATTCTTTATTATTCACTATTCACTATTCACTATTCACTATTCACTATTCACTATTCACTATTCACTATTCAGCATTCACTATTCACTATTCACTATTCACTATTTATTATTTATTATTTATTTGTTTAATATCCTTTATTTCACGTTTTTAAAATGTTATATTAATTTTACATATTATTATATTAAACTGTAAGTAATAAAACACAAAATTTATACAAATCTAATAAAAACGGTAATTATTAATTATTCATGTTTGCCGTTTTGGCTTCTAAATAAATTATGTTAACGTACCTACTATTCAGATTATTTCAGTGAAATTATATTAATTGTAATATCACTTACTTTTATGCATATTATATTTTATATCTATGTAATAATAATTATATAACATTTTGTAAAAATGATTCTTTCTAGCAAATAAATCCCCAACAAAGAGGGATTTGTAAAATGGTATTACATATAAGAGCGTGTCGCCATCGCCAAGCGACGAAAATCAGTAAACATTTGCATTCAATTTGAACAAAATAAATTTATAACTCGCTTAATTATGAATGCTTGTTACAATAATTAATTCTTGCATATTTTTATGCACCTATTACGCATAATTCATTATTTTTATTGGTAAGTATTTAAAAGAAAAAACTTTAGTCAACATTATTGTCAGAATTTTTCGCGTTAGGCGACGCGATGACAAACCTTCACCTAAGCTCCGCCTCCTGTTATCATAGACACTAACTAAACGTGTTTTGTAAATAGCAGAATAGCATCATGTGGAAACCACGTCCAAACTTACTCGTGTTATGTTTGACTCAAACACAACACACGAAGTATGTTTGAAAATTGTGCAATTAGCAGAATCGAGCTTTCGAAGAACTCTTCTGTCGACTACAAAGGGGTGTTCCGAGAGAGTATGGCGGGTTTGGCGGAGGCGAACAGGAGGAGGAGGGATAAGGGAATCAAGTTCGTCAGAGCAGCGGCCATAGTAGTACCGATAAAACAGGCACCCAACGATACGTCTATAGAGGTTGAAGGTCTGAACCATTTTAGAGCTATTGTGAGTCACCAATGTTCCGGGTAAACTCTATAGTACGGAAATTGTATTTCAAACCGTTACTAGATGGTAGGGTTTAATTCGCCCGGGTTGATACGACCGAACACGACCGAAGCGCTAATATGGCAACTAGTTCACCAAGGCTGAATCACGGCTGCTGTAAGTGATGTAGCCAGCTGTGTCAGTTTCCACAAATAAAATCACTCTTACCAATATGTCAATGTGCAATGTGCAATGTGTATTGATGATGCAAAATGTGATTCTTGTTTTTCAGGTTGTGTGCGTGTTGGCGCTGGCGGCGACCGCGCTCGCTGCTCCCGGTTCGTACTCATTTGTTCAATTTAGTTGTTTCATGCCCAGACAGAAATTCAGTAAGTACGTCGGAAGCAATCAGCGCTTCCGTACCGCTGAAGGCCGGGAGGACTGGAGAAAAATTGGACAGACTATGTCCAGCAGTAAAAAAGTAAACGCTGGCAGGAAAAAACTTGCTGTTTATAAGTTTAGAATTGTATGAATACAATGTTGCACAACGATGTTGCACAATTCCTAATCATATTTGAACCTAGCATAGGAACCTACCGCAACCTTGCTAATCTGTATGCACCATTGATATTATACCCTAGTCCCGACTGAGGTCAATCGTACGCACCTCATCATCATCAGCCGATATCGGTTCATTGCTAGACACAGACTTCTACCGAGGCACGCCACAACACGCGGTCTTCCGCTCTTCTCATCCATCCAATCCCGGCTACCTTTTTTAGGTCGTCTGTTCACCTAGCCGGGGGGCGTCCCACGCTACGTTTGCTTGCATGTGCTCTCCACTTATTATTACAATTTAAATTAAAAATCATCGATTAGTAGGTATTAAATAGTTGAATATAATATATTACGACCGTCATGACCGTTATAGTCCGTAAGCCCGCTCAAAAATTGCCTACGTCATATGACATCACGATAAAATGCATGGCACACGGTCGGAAAAGTTGTGCTGAGCAAGAATCAGAAGATTATCGCACCTAAAGTTGGCCGGAAGTTTGAGAAAATCCTTCACTTCCGGTCAAAATTTTAAGGTTATATTTACGTCATATGACATAATTACGAAACACGTGGCATCATTTAGCCGTGTAATTGTAAAGAGAGTAAACATAAGTCTGTGTTCTGAAGTGACCGGAAGTACTTGACAGACTGCGCCAAAGATGGTCACTGAATACATTTTCCTACGTCATGTGACATCTTGACGAAAATTATTATAAAAGTATTTAAATATAGTGTCTTTAAGAATAAATAAGTCTGCCATGCCATATCTGGCCGGAAGCATTTTAAAAGTGATTTTTTAATAATTGCTAGGTGAACGAATTATGTTAAATGCGCAAAATTTAACAAATTATAATCGATTAATAAGGATTGTCGACTCATCCGTCGTGTTGGGTATAGATAGTAATTTAATTTTCATTTTAATTTATTTCATACTATGAAAGAAATAATTACTAATCTAGTAAAAATAAAGTCACGTCGTACCTATTTTTTGTTAGCCAACGTTTGTTTGATCTTTATAGTCATTAATTGTCGATTTTAAAAGGTAGTTTGCTTTGGGATCAGGGGTAACGTCACTTGTATCATATGGATCCAAATCTAATAACATTTTTGATGGATCTATCTCGGCTCTGCCTTCATAATGCGCAAGATGTCTGTTTGAAACAGTTGTCTTGATTCCGTCTCTTAGTTTAGTCTACATATCGATGGCAGAAAGGCAAAAGGGCGTAACCAGAAAAATCAAATTGTTGAGAAAACGCAAAAAACTTTTCAAAATTTAAGAAATATTTTTTTTCAGTAAGAAGACTTTAATATTTTTCACGAAATTTACACATTTTTTGTAAAAAAAATTTAACTTTTTTATTATATCACTCAATATATAAATTTCTTCATAAATAAAGCGTATTTGTTGGTCACGTCCATTTCAAAAGCAGGTCAATAATATAAAATTCAATCAACTGTTGACGTAACCATAATAGTTTCCATACATTTTAAAAACACAAAACATCTTACCAACCCGTGAAAGGTCATAAGCAACACATCAAGTAACTCCGTTTACTTGAGCAATGGCTGTATGCTCTATATTTCTAAAAGTTATGGAGCGTAAGATTTCATAATTGAATATGTTAGAAAGGCAAAAAGTCGTGTAGCCAGTTAGGATTATTTCTATAGTATTATCAAAACCTCGTGTCCGGTTGAGCAATAAAGTTATATGGCTTAGGGAAGCGAATCTGCGCACGGTGCTTTGTCGATAAAAAGTCACCTGGGTCGATAGAAGGTATTCACGGTTTTTTAATTATCTCCAATCATGAATTATATGTTTGTGTTGTTTTTTTAATGAATGACATAATACCATTTGAAGGGTCGCCCGCTAATGCACGTTATGGTATGCATCAATGATGTAACGCGATCTCATTGGCCGACCGAGAACGCGCTCTGTGGAATGCATCAATGACGTGACGCGACCTCATTGGTCGACCAAGAACGAACGCTGTAGAGTGCACCAATGACGTGATGCGATTTAATTGGTCCGCTGGCCGTCATTGCACAGTTTGACGCTCTTTTGATGTTTTAATCAGTTACAGTTCGACCTTCGTTAAAGTTACTACTCTTTATTAACGACGTTCTGTATAACAAAATGGAGACGTTCTGCGAAACAGAAATGACGAAACTTTGCGGCGAAACTACTGTTCAGTCGCGAACGCTAATAAACAATGTGTTTTTGTTTTTCAACTAAATAAAAAGTGATCCGCAAAAAATATTTCAAACAGATTTCACAAGAGTGCGGGAACTTACTGCATTGGTATGTGGAGTGTCTGTACGAACGGTTCATAGGGTCAAGATCAAGAAGGAAGTATTTGAATTAGGTAACTTTCACATTATTTCAGTAAGGTTTAAATGAGTTGAAGTTTAATTCTATGTTCATAATTAAATGTATAAATAAATATATTTTTAGTAGTCAATAATTTAATTTTTTCATAAATGGCATGTGCAATAATAATTTAATAAGTTAAGTGATTTTTTTCTTACTCTAAATAAAAATTCTGCTGACTTTTATAATTCAAACAAGCTGTGCCCGCGGCTCCGCCCGCTCTCATATTTCACTTCACTGCTAACCTCATAAGCCATTTAGCGTGATAGTAAGTAGCCTATAGTTGATGGGAAGAATCAAGCTATCCGTAGTTTTTTTTTTATTAAAATCGGTTCAGTGGTTCTCGAGTTATAAGCGGACAGACAGACATACACTCAGACACTCAGACACTCAGACAGAAAGCAGACGTTGGATTTTATTATAATTCAAATGGTTCATATGCATATACTCAAATTTTATTAATAACTTGACTGAACCCTATGTTCTTTGTTTTGTATTTTATTATCTTTTTAATGGGTATATATATTTTTAATTTTTTGCTTAGATATAGTATATTATATTTATTATAACATAATGAAAACTTAGTAGGTAAGTTATATTTAAAAAAAACTCTGTAAGGTTTCTTACTCGGTTCTTCCTTATAGATTGCACGGCTGAACGGGACAGGACAAAAAAAATTATGACGAACCATACTGAATATGCATGTCTCAATGAAATATTGTTATTGTTGTGTGTTATTTATGGCGAAATAAATATCTGAATACGAATTTGAATCTAATGTAAAGTATCATAAATAAATATCTTATGAATCTATTCAGATAAATAAAAAAAACATATAAAAATAAAACAATAAAATGTGTTGTCGAATTTTTTGTATGATTGAGTATGTGAAATAGGTATCTATTATAAATAGATATATGAGCATTTATTAAGCATTTACATATAACCTGTAGTGTAGCACCTTTAGATATTATTAATTCATCTAAATAAAAAGCCGTGAATAACTTCTATCGACCCAGGTAACTTTTTATCGACAAAGCGCCGTGCGCAGATTCGCTTCCCTAAGCCATATAACTTTATTGCCCAACCGGACACGAGGTTTTGATAATACTATAGACATAAAAGATCGTTGAAATAGGTGACTGACAATGAAGTTAAAATAACTGGTAAATATTACAGACAAATGTGAAATATATAATATAAAACATTAAGTGTCCCTTTGAGTCCCTTTGACTCAAAATAGTACTACTCCCCTTGGCTCCCAGGCCCTTTTAGCGGCGCTCAAAAACGCAAAATTTTGGCGCGCGCGCTCCCACACAAATTCGAATATCCCGCCTCAATCGATCGATCCATCAATATTCAGTCTTGTTTGTACTCAAATTACGCGTTCAGTGATACCAAACTCTTCAGGATTCACTTATTTAGAAGCACAGACCGATTTTTTGAACTCCAGGCAAAACAAAACACACTCGACATTTTTTTTTTTTTTTCTGACCAAAACTGTACAATTTCGTCTTACATATCGCATACCGAAATAAGCGCATTGAAACGAACTATCGAATACCGAACAACGTTTACGGGTACAATCTTTGTCTATTCCAGGGTCAGTGGAAATGTCAGCTGCCAAAAGTGACATTTTATTTTCTGTCAACTTCATTATTTATTTTCTGTGTGAAGGTTATTGTGTGCCCAGTCGTGTCTGAGAATAGTTATTAGTAAGTTTAACCAAGAAATGATACCAGTATTGAGTGTTTTGGTGGAAAATTGGTAGAATTAGATAATGAATTAAAACTAGCGGCGCGCAAAAGGCGCGCAATAAGTGGAGCGCGCGCTCCACTTGGGAGCCATGGGTAGGCGACGAAAACTGGAGCGGGCGCTCCACTTGGGAGTACAAGGGTTAAATAACTAGTAATCACAAGAATTTAAAATTTGAGTTATTTTGACTTTTGATATTTATGTAAGTGTAAAGATAAAAGGTACAGCTGTAAAACGAAAAGTAATTGAAGCACTTTACTATAAAATAGAATTAAATTCAAATTGTTAAATGTTAAGGTTATACATTTTTCATTCCAGTTTACAAAGGTATAAAATAATTCACAGATCTCATGCATTACGTGACCTTCGGGTACATTGAAAATGACTTTTAGGGCGTATTCAAATATAATAAATATCTCAATTTTGAAAAATTTTGAAAATGTCAAAAATATTTTTTTTAATTAAAATTCTTAATTTTCACGTATATGCCTACACGAAAATCATTTTAACTACTCACACTGCAAGATAAAGACGACTCGTAACTATAAATATACTACTAACTATAAATATTGAGTCAAACTACAATATAAAAATATAAAAGTTTAAAATATATATTTAGAAATATGTTTAAAAGTGCCCTTTTTAAACCACCTAAAAACGGCTATTTTAAGCAGGTGTTTTACGATTTTCTCAAAAACTCTCAACTTTCTTTTATTTTTTTTTTTCACCATCTTTTAGCCCTCGACAATACGCGTCATTGAACACCCTAAATATTCAGTTAGTCTTAAAACTCACGACAAGAGGGCGAATTCGTACTCTCGCTGGAAACGAAGCGACCGAAAAGACATTTTCAATGTCAAAAAAATTACTATCATTGATACGCATCTTTTGAAATCTCAATCATTTATCTAGACCTAGAACTAACGACGCTAGAGCGAATTCGTACTTTCGTAAATCGTAAAATGAGTCATTTTTTTTTTAATTCATATTTTTAAAAATTTTACGTATTTCGAAAAAAATAAAAAAAGGCTGCAGATCCAGAACCAATCTATTAGTTAAGAATATTTAAAAAATAGAAAATATTTTTTCGATCGCTCTAGTAGGGGCCCTGTTTTCAGCGAAAGAGCGAATTCGCTCTAGCGTCGTAAGTTCTAGGTCTAGATAAATGATTGAGATGTGAAAAGATGTGTATCAATGAGGGCTACATGATGGTAATTTTTAACTGAGAATTTTTTTTTATCACTCGATATAGGCCCGGTTTTCAGCGAAAGTGCGACATCGCCCTGATGTCGGTTTTGGGACTACGTGGCTGATTGTGGTGTCAAAAGATGCGTCTAGACAAGGGCTATAAAAATAACTCAGAAACTTTTTTTATAGTACTAACATATAAACATAAAATACTTAATGAAATTTTATTACTGCGTAATTTCGTAATTTATTGCCCGACGTGCTTGGAGGCCTGCCTCCCGCCGCCGGCGGATATTTACCGTTTTTATTTAGATTTTTATTAATTTTGTGTATTTTTATAAGTTTTTCTACAATATAAAATATGTAAAATTAATTTAAGTACATGATAAAAATATGAAAATAAAGATTAATTATCAATATAATTTTGTGTATTTTTATAAGTTTTTGTAGAATATAAAATATGTAAAATTAATTTAAGTACATGATAAAAATGTGAAAATAAAGATTAATTATCAATATAAACTTTTAATTTACGCCATCTACATATCAAAGCGCATACTACAACGTTGCAACACCTACCTAACTGCGAATCTCACCTACTGGTGACAATTCGCTTCACTAGTACGCCATCTACATATCAAAGCGCGTACTACAACGTTTCAACACCTACCTAACTGCGAATCTCACCAACTGGTGACCGAATTTCGCTTCACTGGTACATGACCGATTATCCAGGTGGTTTAAGACGTCTGGTCGGTCACAATATATTGGTGGCAGGGACCGCGGTTTCGAGGCTCGCAAAAGACGGACAAATATATTTTGTATTTCCTACTCTTCTTATATGTCTCTCTATCGCTTGTTACGCGCTCTCGCTTGCACACACAGGTTCAGATGGAACGTGACACTTTTTCGTGTGTGCAGCCGGTGTTCATCAATTTATAAGACGTGACGTCATCACGTCAAAAACACAACATTTTAAAAAACTCGTGAACCAAGCCAAGCATTTTCGGAATAGGAATTATATGGTTCAAAAAACCACAAATTACCTCTACTATAACCCCCTGAAAGGAATGCATCGAATTACCAGTAACCCTGTATAAAAGACGAAATGTATATTATTAATGTATTTTATTAATTTATTTATCTACATATTATGTGTATACGAGATAGCTAACATTCGTGAGTCTAGTATCCACGCTGTTGGTATCCACCCTGTCTACCCTGCTCGAAGCCTCCCTGTCCATGTTGTCCGTGCTGTCCTTGCTGTCCACCCTGTCCACCCTGTCCGCCCTGTCCGAAGCTACTCTGTCCGTGTTGTCCTTGCTGTCCACCCTGTCTACCCTGCTCGAAGCCTCCCTGTCCATGTTGTCCGTGCTGTCCTTGCTGTCCACCCTGTCCACCCTGTCCGAAGCTACTCTGTCCATGTTGTCCGTGCTGTCCTTGCTGTCCACCCTGTCCACCCTGTCCGAAGCTACTCTGTCCGTATTGTCCGTGCTGTCCGTGTTGTCCGTGCTGTCCACGTTGTCCACCCTGTCCACCCTGCCCGAAGCCGCTCTGTCCACTCTGCCCGAAGCCGCTCTGTCCACTCTGCCCGAAGCCGCTCTGTCCACTCTGTCCGAGACCGCTCTGTCCACCGTGCCCGAAGCCGCCGTCATCGTGGCCACCGCCGTGTTGACCTCTCTGCTGGCCGTATCCGTTCTGCCCGTAGCTGGACTGTCTGCGCTGACGGTGTCCGTAAGCACCGCCGCCGTGACCGGCGGAGCCGCCGCTATGGCTACCGCTGCTGTGGCCGCCGGCGCTGTGGCCGCCGGTGCCGTGTCCGCCGCCTGTGAAATGAAATTATCTTTTGAGTTTAGAATATTGCACCGAAAGAAATTACGCAAACACATTTTTAGGTTTCCGTATCCCGTACGGAAGCCTATTACTAAGCCTGCCGTCTGTCTGTCTGTCCGTCCGTCTGTCCGAGGGCTGTATCTCTTGAACCGTAATAGGTAGCCCATTTAAATGTTCACAGAGCGTGTGTTATTATGGCGGATATAACAACAAATAATAAAAAATAGAAAAAGTAAAAAATTAAGCGGGGTTCCCATACAAGAAACGTGTTTTTTCAATATATTTTTTTTTGTGGTGCCGAAACCTCGGTGCGCGAGTCCTGCTCGCACTTGGCCGGTTTTTTGTTAAAATCTATTTTGAACTCGATCTGGAATGTACAATTATTATTTCGGTCGAACAGAACCAGAGTACCTTACCCGTATTTTTAGGGTTCCGTATTCGGTACGAGTCCCTATTACTAAGCGTATGCCGTCTGTCTGTCCGTCCGTCTGTCCGTCTGTCCGAGGGCTGTATCTCTTTAACCGTAAAGGTTAGCCCGTTTAAATTTTCACAGAATATGTGTTATTATGGCCGATATAATAACAAATAAGAAAAATTAAAAAAATCGCGGGGGTTCCCATAGATGAAACTAAAAAGTGTATGCGCGCCCGCCATCTACCGAAGAGTATGAAGCATTTTAACTAACCATGAATTTTAACTAATATGAAGCATTTCATAAACACGCCATAGATGGCGTGAGTGGCGCTGACCATGACATGGCGATACGGAACCCTCGGTGCGCGAGTTCGACTCGCGCTTGGCCGGTTATTTCCGATAACAAACTGTTCGTATTATATGAATATTATAATTATTATCAAATTATTTTCACAACGTTGAATAGATTTTTAAGCACCCCCTTCCGCGGCGTTGTCTCCACCGATCCCGGGATCAGATTGAATTGGAAACTGATCCCGCCCATTTGTATCCACTGATCCCGGGATCCGTTTCCATTGAAAAACGAATTAATGTTTTTACCCACTGATCCCGGGATCGGTGGCTACAACAAATAAAATATATTCATTTTGGAAACTGATCCCGGTGTACAGACAAGAAATAAAATATATTATTTTTCGAAATAGATTTTTTATCTAATTTACCAAACGAAAAGAAGTTTTAAAACATTATGAATGTTAATTAGTCATATATTAATCAACGATAAATTCTTTTAACTTACATAATTGTTTTATACATATACTTTTAACTTAATTGGCTCATATTTTACTAGCATGTACTTATATGTATGTATTAATAAGTATTCTTATTATTATTTTTATCTTCAATTGTCACGCAACTCTTTTGCTACTACCTACTTACATTCCACTATATTATCGAATCTCAAACATCCAAAGGTTGACTGTAAGAAATCTCTGTAAGGGATAAGTCCGCCTTTGCACCTTATGTAAATTTTCCAATGTATTTGTTACTGTTTAATGTTTACTGGAGCAATAAAGAATTTTCTATCTATCTTTCTATCTATAATATTGTCTATTGTTTATTGTATAAATTCATCCATAGGTGAAATACGCGCCTGCTACACTTATCCCTACCAAGCTATCCCCCCTGGTAGGGATAAGTGGAAAAAAAATCCTTTATACCAGTAGGGATAGGTGGAAAGTGGAAACTCTGACTGAGTGCACTTATCCCTACTAAACAGATAATCTGAAATTAATATTTTACAAAATCATGATACCGCTGGTCGAAACCTTATTGCTCAGACAGAATACAGTCACCGTGTGTGAAGTGGAAACCCCAAAGACTACTGGGAACAAAGATATATTATGTGCTATCGTACAAATATTTCCTCATTAGCGTAATATTTCCTCAAAGACTGGGAACGGTTCTAAAGTACCAGGGCAGCAGAAATTGAAAGGAGGTTTCCATAATTTTATATAAGTTAATCGCTATTATAATAATAGCGAATAAACTTATACGGAAACCAATTCGAAAACGCGTATTCATGGTATTCATTCAATATAAGGTGCCAGGATTTATTCATTCATCCAAGGCCAGGGAGAGAATCCTAGCCTCTCCCTGGCCTTGGATGAATGAATAAATCCTGGCACCTATTATTGAATACCATGAATACGCGTTTTCGAATAGGTTTCCGTATAAGTTAATCGCTATTATATTAATAACTTATATACAATTATGGAAACCTCCTTTCAATTTCTGCTGCCCTGGTACTTTGGTGACTTCGTGTTTGTTAATGTTTCTTAATCCTGGCCTATATATTATAATATATTTTTTATAATTTTTTCCCATTTTTCAAAATTTACATATTTTAAAAATCTTTGGGAAAGAAAAATATTTGATCCGTTTGATCCAATTGGTTTCGTTTATAAGAAAACGCTGTGACCATGGCGACGCAGCGGAGTTTTCCATATTTGAAAATGGGAAAAATAATATATTTTATTTCTTGTCTGTACACCGGGATCAGTTTCCAAAATGAATATATTTTATTTGTTGTAGCCACCGATCCCGGGATCAGTGGGTAAAAACATTAATTCGTTTTTCAATGAAAACGGATCCCGGGATCAGTGGGTACAAATGGGCGGGATCAGTTTCCAATTCAATCTGATGCCGGGATCGGTGGAGACAACCCCACTTCCGCAGCCAGCTCGGTGTTATCTTGGTACTGGGTATAAAGATACGAAAGAACGTCGATAAACAGATGGTTTCTTTACACTTGATGTTTATCGAAAGATAAACTATGTAGTTAGAGTAGCAATAATTTTATACAATAAAGTAATAATTTAATACAGAACATACCGGACACAGCAGCCACCGCCAGCGCCACCACACACAGTACCTGCAAATATTGTAATAAAAACAGAAATTAAGGGTTAGTGATTTGTGAATTTACATTATATAGGTTTTACTTATAAGGAAACATTTTAGCTTATAAGGAATATTTTCTACTTTCACAATATGTTGTACCTATATACCTACGTACATATAAAACAATATTTTTTTTTTACAATGGGTCGTGAGAATGGATCAGAACCTTCCGAGATCCATCTAGCGCCCCCTCTTCACAAAGTTTTGTACTCATTTACTAGCTTAGTCGAAGCGAGATAAGATATGTACACTAAAATACTTGCTTTAAATTCCGTTACGAGAATGATCGTAATAAACATAATTTGGAGACATAATTACATATAATGAAAATGCGATGATAACTTTTGTTCCTAGCTGTTATCCCATATCGCCTTGGTGAGCTAGATGCCATGCCAGTGCTTCCCATTGGTCGTGCCGGCTACACTGAACTGGGCGGAAAACACTGAACTAGGTATTTACAAAACCGCTTCGACTACCACCTGGTAAGGAAAGGTAAGAAGGGAAGGATAATTTTACGTGGAATCCGAACCATGGTCAGCCTCAACGGTCAACGGTCACCCATCTAAGTTCTGACCGCGCCCAGGTGCGCTTAAAAGATAAACGGCGGTCGATCGATCCCGCCACCGAGCTGCCGAGGCTGATAAGTATAGTAATTGGTGTTAAACATGCACAGTACTCTCAATGTTCATTATTTTCTGCCGGGTACTGTACGTACGTTATTCCGAATTCACTTGGAACATTTATATTGTAGAAGCTTTCAGCATTGTTATTTCCGTCTAATTTAACATTAAAATATCAAAATTTTATTGTTCTTGTAAGAACAAAACTAATAGTACGAGCTGATTTTAATAAATGTTTTCAAAAGTAAGAGAAAGCTGCAATAAAAATAAATAAAATATCTCGCACTTACAAGAATGGTCTTCATGCTTCACAGAGTTACAGATACTATTACGGAGATTCGCTGGCAAATATTGTCTTTATATATATCGGCATAGCGGGAATCATGTAGGGACTATTATGTTATCTATTAGGTAAGTAAACAAATGCGGCTATCGGTTTTTGAAAACAATATTGTTTTTATTATAATGTATACGATAGATAGCCCAAAGGTCAGGGTCTCGCTCGACTCGAGCCGGTGAATATTACCTAAAATACGAATACAAATATAAGATGTGATTACAACATTTAATTTAGTGTTTCGCATATAAGCGCTACACAACATTCTTGGAAAGTTATTGTTTATTTTTCCTCTGTGATTTTTTCAAGTAAAAAAATATTATATAAAAATAGGAGCTATTGAGCTGCATTGTCGGGGAATAGTTTAGATTAGAAGTTTATAGACCATGTAGAAAACATGTAGCGACTTGCAGATTTTTCCTACAAACCTCATTATTTGTAAGCCCCTTATACCTTATGTACAGGTTCTGAATTTTTTTTAGCCTTCAATAATAATAATACAGTCGTTTGAATTAATTTGATTGGTCCTGCCCACAGAACAGCGATAGCACATGCTGCCGCCGCGCCGCCGTCTTGCCTCGCCCGGCCTCGTTATTATTAGGTACTCCGCGGTGCTGCCTGAACAGATCAGTTGTTTTCCTGTAATTTTTAACTATCAGAGGGCGCCAATCGCAAATATGGAAACAATCAACATGCAAATCGTTATACTTATTAAAGTTACAGGGCCTATGACGGAACGCTAATAATAATACAATATGTTATTTTTAATACATTTCTTTATTATTTTTACACGATAATTCGTTTTTTATTTTAACGAAGCTAGTCAGATTAATCATCTAGTGACCATAATAGTGACTAGTGGCTGCCATGTCCATGCTCTTTCTCCCCGTGACCAAAGCTGCTCTGCCCGTGACCAAAGCTGCTCTGCCCGTGACCAAAGCTGCTCTGCCCGTGACCTCCGAAGTCACTTTGACCGTGACTCCCAGACCCGAAACCACTCTGGCCGTGACCTTCTTGCCCGACGCCACTCTGACCATAAATCCCTTGCCCGGAGCCACTCTGGCCATGACCTCCTTGCCCGAAGCCACTCTGGACATGTCCTCCCTGCCCAAAACCGCTCTGGCCCTGACCATCTTGCCCAAAACCGCTCTGGCTATAATCTCCCTGGCCAAAGCTACTCTGGCTGTGACTTTCTTGCCCGGAGCTAGACTGACTGTGTCCGCCCTGCCCGAAACCGCCTTGTCCATGACTCCCCTGCTCGAAGCTGCTTTGTCCATGACTCTGTTGCTCGAAGCCACTCTGATGTCCCTGACTCTCCTGCCCGAAGCTGCTTTGTCCATGACTCTGTTGCTCGAAGCCACCCTGATGTCCCTGACTCTCCTGCCCGAAGCTGCCTATACTATGTTGCCCAAAGCCACTACTCTGTCCCTGTGTTCCGTGACTGACTCCATAACCTGCGTTACCATTAAGTTAAAAGGAGACGTCATATGCATATATTTATCTAATACCTACTAATCGATTGATTTTTAATTTAAATTGTAATAATAAGTGGAGGGTACGTGCAAGCAAACGTAGCGTGGGACGCCCCCCGGCTTGGTGGACACACCACCTAAAAAAGGTAGCCGGGATTGGATGGATGAGAAGAGCGGAAGACCGCGTGCTGTGGCGTGCCTTGGAAGAAGTCTGTGTCTAGCAATTAACCGATATCGGCTGATGATGATGAGGTGCGTACCATTTACCTCAGTCGGGAACTCGGGACTAGGGTATAACATCAATGGTGCATACAGATTTTGCAAGGTCGCGGTAGGTTCCTATGCTAGGTTCAAACATGATTAGGAATTATTGTGCAACATTGAATGCATACAATTCTAAACTTATAAACAGGAAGTTTTTCCTCCCAGCGTTTACTTTTTTACTGTTGGACATAGTCTCTCAAATTTTTCTCCAGTCCTCCCGGCCTTCAGCGGTACGGAAGCGCTGATTGCTTCCGACGTACTTACTGAATTTCTGTCTGGGCATGAAACAATTAAATTTGACAAATGAGTACGAACCGGGAGCAGCGAGCGCGGTCGCGGTCAGCGCCAACACGCACACAACCTGAAAAACAAGAATCACATTTTGCATCATCAATACGCATTACACATTGACATATTGGGAAAAGCGATTTTATTTATGGAAACTGTATAGCTGCCTAAAGTGCGGACTAAGCGCTCCAGTATTTCCTTTATCTTCCGTACTGCGAAACTCTGGAATGCACTTCCTCTCGATGTGTTTCCTTCAGTGTATGACTTAGGATCTTTCAAGAGAAGCGTAAAAAGGCATCTGTCACGCCGGAACGGCATTCCCAGCCCCCGTTCTAAATCGAATGCTTTTGGGCGTCGTCGGCTCAACAATCCATGCTGACGGCGCCAAGTGGTACAACCCGGGTGAATTAAACCCTACCATCTAGTAACGGTTTGAAATAAAATTTCCGTACTAGAGTTTACCCGGAATTGTTTTCGACACAACCACGCCCGAAAAAATATTTATTTCATGAGAAGTATTAGAAATTAACTCACCATAAATTTTAGCATGTTGCACAAATTTGGAAAAATATGACAGAGACAGTATACTAGGGCACGTTAATCCGATACTACTAAGCCGTCTCAAGGTGAGCTCTGCTTTATATACCTATCTCAGATCAGGCTGTACATATAATAATATGAGTTTATCCTCTGTCGTCCACACGTCGCGGTCGGGATCTCCACAATATCACCAGTTTTCTATTTCGAGATAAAATAATCTTGCCTGGTGTTTACAGATTTTAACCCGAGAACCGGTATATATGCCGCGTGTCGTCGTGACCGCGCGCACGGTCAGTGCCCGGTGGCTCCTAGCTATTCCTGTCTTCCATCTAGTGTGACAACCAAGGGAATAAAATAATCAAAAAATCATTGTTAACTTTTTCCGACTTCGTTTTTTTAATTGAGTAGGTACCTACAAATTTTGTTCACACATATAGTCTCACGCAGCCATTGCCTACTTGCGGAACCGAAATGATAACAAAAAAATAACATACATATACAGATGTTTTATCTCACGAGCGCGGGTGAGCCACGCTTGTGTGTGTAAATGTGTAAATATACATGCACACTGTCTTTGTCTGCGTAAGCTCGGGAGCGCTACCTGCGCAAACGCTACACACACAGGAGAGCGTATCTATACGCATTACAACTACATGTATGGCTCACCCGCGCTCGTGAGATAAAACATCTGTATCTACCTACAGTAGAGCCTCTATAGTCCGGTCCGGACCTCCAGTAGTCCGGCGATCCCCGTAATCCGGACAGCTGGCGGTCGGGGTCGGCGGGGTGTGGTGCGTCCCACGACCCGCGTCTACCTCGTCAGTATTGATCAGCGAGAAAACAACGACCCAGATGATGATGTTCCTCTAGCACAGCCATACTCAAAGTGTGCTCCGCGGAGCCCTAGGGCTCCGCGGAGCCTCTGTGGGGGCTCCGCGAGAATACGAGAAAAAAAAACAAAAATACACCTCTCCTCTCTGGCTCGATTCAGCTCGGCTGCGCAGACGAACTCAACTCTCTTCTATCAAACCTGATATCAACCAATTGATGAAAAATAAGAAACAGTTCCATACCTCCCATTTGATATTTAATTATTGTTTTTCTCTTTTATTATAATATTATGTAAGTAACTGTTTACATTGTAATATGATTATTAATAAAGAATGCACAAAAACTAAATTTTGTTTATTTTAGGGCTCCGTCAAATATTTCGCTTTCCAAAAAGGGTTCCGTCACCAAAAAAGTTTGAGAACCGCTGCTCTAGCAGAACTCGTAAACAGATTGAGGAGAAATACTACCTTAAAACCTAACCTAACCTAACCTAACCTAACCATGAGATGACTGAAGACGAGGCACAAAGCTGGGCTTCCGGTGGTGATATTTTGACTGATGATGAGATTTTGCAAGCTGTGATGAATGAAGAGGACCATCTGGACGACGACGACGACGAGGAAGTTCTTGCTAACCCGTCACACAAAAAAGAAGAAGCTGTGGCAGCTTTAAATTCTTACTGCCTTAAAATGGGCTGAAGAGAAGATTATGACTTAGAATACTTAGATAGTCATGATATTATCTTTTTTTTTATCACCTACAACATCCGTGATGTCAGCCCATAACACCGGGTGAACTAGGTGCCATGTCAGTGCTTCCCTTCGATCGTGCCGGCTACACTGAACTGGACGGAAAACACAAACTATTTACATAGCCGTTTCGACCGACGTTTCATTCAGTGCGGTGGTACCAACCCGGGCGGGTTAAACCCTACCACCGAGTAAGATAGGAAGGTAAGGGACCTACAGTTTTACGTGGTATCCGAACCACGGTCAGCCTCCAACGATCGAGCGGTCACCCATCCAAGTACTGACCGCGCCCAGCGTTGCTTAACAATCAATACCTAGCAATAGTCGAATGTCTGCACCACTGAGCTATCGAGGCTGACGAACGTGCTTTCACGTTTCTACGTGTTATCATGTTTCTTCGTCAACTTAGAGAGCAAGCTTTTGAAATGAAACTGGATAAGGGACGCACTGACGTGGCACCAAGTTCACCCGGTGTTATGGGCTGACATCACGGATGTTGTAGGTGAGTAGCCAACCGTGTCAGTTTCAATAAAAAAAAAAAAAATAAAAAAAAATAAGTGGAAGCAGAAAAATATTACAGACTTTTTTAAAACTACATAGGTAATTAACCTACGTTGTACCTAACTACATAGGTATATAATTACGAAACTTACATTGAAAACGTAAATTCTATTCGTAACTTTTATAATTTTTTTTATTTTGAAGGAAGTGTAATTTTGTTGTTTTCTTAACTTCACTAATAGGTATGTAATTTGTTATTGTTTGATAAATAAGTATGGCATATTATCCAATCTTACTTCTTGTGATGTGGTTTTTCAGAATAAATAAACGAATGATTAGAATAATTCAGAGTTCTCTTTAGATCACACCGCTTCCATATGCATATTATAGGATACATAATAATATGGGCTGAATATGGGTCACATAACATGGATGGAGTATGAGAGGTCATGCTACTTTAAGAGATTATTCAAATTCGTTTATATTAAATGTAGGTACCTACCTAGGTATAAGTTGTAAATTAATTTAAAAATAATGTTTTTTTTTATGTGAACCAGCTTGGGTGGCTGTGCCGGGAGACCAGCAGTGCAGTTGACAGAGCCAAAATCACCTCTCCTCGCGAAACCACGCGATTACGTATTATACTTAATTCATTTTGGCACTCATGCTTATGTATTTAATTTTTATGTGCGAATTCAAAAGATCTATTTTAAAGAAAATTGCATTCGTTTATTAAGTAAAAAAAGTAAAATATTTATAGCGAAAAACCCGAAAAATAATTCAAAAATATTTCAATAGGTAAAAAATTTTCTTTCTCAAAAAAAAATACAAATCTGACTTTCTGTGTAATTTTATTCTAATAATTCTAATGTACATTTACTTTTTATTGTATTTTATGTGTAATTATTTAAACATATGATTTATTTTTCAGAAATGTATAGGTACCTAAAACGTTCGATGTTAAACGGGCCAAGGCCATTACGGTCAAGATTATTCTAATACCTCTACCAAATATTTATTACCCTTTATTGTCACGTGTATTGTCACGTTAAGTGTATTTTAAATATTTATTGTCTACGCCATAATAGACTTTACGCAAACAATAATTGTTTAGCATAATATAAAGAGTCGGAGCTCAATAGGACTAAATGTAATACCTACGTTCTTTCTGGGTCGCCTCTTCAAATTAAAACACATCATTGTAAAAACAGGTTTAATTAATTATTTTTAGGATACCTAATCTTAACCTAAAACGCCTCAATGCCCTCCCTGTCGATGCTGCCCCGTGCTGGAGTAGCTGTGTCCGAAATCTCCTTGATTGTCCTTGTCTCCTTCACCCTGGTTGTAGGAGGGTCCTCCGCCGTGGCCGCCTAGACCGAAGTTATTGGCAGCGGGCCCGTGGTTGGTGCCGAAGTTATTGGATCCGGTTCCCCTGGCTTTGCGTTGGCCGTGTCCGTCTTGGCCGAGGTTCTGGCGGGTGCCGCTTTGACCTTGACCTGTGAGTCCATAGCCGTGTTGGCCGTGTCCGTCCTGGCCGAGGTTCTGGCGGGTGCCGCTTTGACCTTGACCTGTGAGGCCGTAGCCTTGTTGGCCGTGTCCGCCCTGGCCGAGGTTCTGGCGGGTGCCGCTTTGACCTTGACCTGTGATCCCGTAGCCTTGTTGGCCGTGTCCGTCCTGGCCGAGGTTCTGGCGGGTGCCGCTTTGGCCTTGACCTGTCAGTCCGTAGCCGCGCTGGCCGTGGCCATCTTGCCCCAGCAGAGGTCTCCCTTGCTGGCTCGAACCCTGCTGGTGTCCACCTTGCCCACCTGATAAACGAAACATTGATCAAACTCCATTGAAAAATATACAATGTACTCGTACATACGGGTCGGGTCGAAGAACCTCCTCCATCTTTAAAGTCGGTTAAATATGAGTTTAATGTCATGGGCTGCTCATTTTTAACCGACTTCAAAAAAAGGAGGAGGTTCTCAATTCGACTGTATTATTTTTTTTTATTTTTGTTACCTCAGAACTTTCGACTGGGTGAACTGATTTTGAAAATTCTTTTTATATTTGAAAGCTGGTGCTTCCCCTGTGGTCCCATTTTAATTTGGTCAAGATCGGTTTTTCGTAAGTATGTATGTAGTACAATTAAACCCACCGTCAGGTTCCGGCATGGCGAGCGTCGCGGCCACTAGTACCAGCACACACACCACCTGAATGCAAAATCCTTTTAGTAACCTCCTTTAATTCACAGTGAAACTGTTCTGTAAAGTACAGCTGTCATTCCGAAACAAACCTATGGCCAAACGTATAGTCTTATGGCGATCGATCGAATTGTGTGCTGACAAAATATTAACAATTTTGTATTGCTAGTTGCACACGATGTTTACTTTCTCAAGAACAGCAGACATAGATCGTTTACTTGCATTATTCAATTAAAATTTCAAGCCGTAATGTAAGTGAAGTAAGGTTCAGTTCAGTTTGAATTTATGCATTCATTTAAATTTTTATAAACTCTTTTAATTTATAGAAACTGACACGGTTGGCGATTTGTTGTATATTGTTTAGTAAGCATTCTTTAGACGTAGCATGGCTGTACTCGAATTGTCACAATTATTTGTTATATTGTAATCTAATAAGTCAAAGAGCTAATGTGAGTATGTGTAACACTGTTAAAATGTTATTGTATAATATGTATTTAGGGCTGGACTAGAATACAGCGCTGAATCTAGTGAAATATTCACAAGATTCAGCACAGGCTGTGTCCAGTCCTTTTTTTCTCTTCATAGTTATAGTTATCTAGTTTGTTTGTATGTTTGTAGGTATGTACTTAAACTTGAAGTGAAAAATAAATATTTCTCTTATTCTTACGGTTGGCTACATCACCTCCAACATCCGTGATGTCAGCCGGGTGAACTAGGTTTCATGCCAGTGCTTTCCTTCATTTCATGTCGGCTACGCTGAACTGAACGGAAATCACGAACTATTTACATAGCAAGCAACAACGTTGGCCAGCCAGGCCAACGTCTTCGTTGACCAGCAAGATGTTGCAATCTTAAAACATGTTAGGTTACTACATAACATAAAATAAGTACCTATTAACTATGTATTAACTACCTACTTACGCCTAGCGACAGGTGGAAAGACGAACAGAGGGACAGAAAGGCAATAGCCTATTAAAATGTTTAGTAAAATCCGCTGAAAACTGTGAAAGCATCTAAATTAATTCTGAAGTGATAGATAACAAATGATTTAGCGCTGCGCGTATTCAGATGACATAACATTTTATATGAATCACATTACCTATGTATCGCTCAGAGCAATGAACTTAATGAGTCTGTCGGTCAAGTGCGTCTCTGTGTGTGTGTCTGTATCAGGTATTCATGGTAGAAACCTGTTTACAGGGAACAAGTTTAAATATTATGAACTTAATGTCTGTGATATCTGGTTTAGTTAAAGGCTCTTTGAATAGGTTATGAAGTATTTTTCTTTACAATTGTAAATAGACAGAAAATACTATATTGTTCCAAAAAAATATTTCACAGAAACAAGCACACTTTAATATTTGCATGCTGTGCAAGGGCGGACAGAATCCCCATACAGAGATTTCTTCCAGTCAACCATTCTTTTTGTATGTTTTAGTCTTGGTATTTAGCATGTCCGTCGTCTTGTCAACGCCTTCTCTAGGCGAAGAAGGAATACCTAATTTAAGTGGTGAGAAAGTAATAACCATAATTAAATATATTTAAATTGAACGCACTTAAATTGAAAGCCTATTATTATTATTACTAAGCCTACGCCGTCTGTCTGTCTGTCCGTCCGTCTGTCCGAGGGCTGTATCTCTTGAACCGTAACAGGTAGCCCGTTGAAATTTTCACAGAATATGTGTTATTATGGCGGATATAACAATAAATAGAAAAAGTAAAAAATTAAGGGGGGTTCCCATACAAGAAACGTGTTTTTTTTTCAATGTTTTTTTTTTGTGGTGCGGAAACCTCGGTGCGCGAGTCCGACTCGCACTTGGCCGGTTTTTTTTTATTTTCTTTCCTCGCTTATAATTTATAAACCACATCTGCCTTGTATGTATCTTTTAATTTATTTACTCATTAAATGATTTTGTTTGTTTGTTGTACACTTTTCTCGTACAAACGAAATTGTCTATAATAAAAGTGATATTTTCATATTTAGTAGGTACCAACGTTCGCGTCTAACAAATGGTAATAACTAATAATAACTTACCAATAATAGTTTGCCCATTGCAATGTAGCGCGATTATCCTTGTTCGTCCGTAGCGCGAGGTGCGGACGGTGTAGGTCGTAGAGATCGCGTAACAGACTGCGCGGGAGTCGATGTGGAGGCTTATATAGCACGCATTCCGATATTCTACAAACAAAGCCAACTGACAGGAAAATGCCACATGTGAAGTATTTACTGCACAATTCATTAAGAAGTGGGAATAGTTTGCAAAATCATACTTAGGTATGTATAGGTATATAGGTATATATATATGTATATACTCATAATAAGAATTTATTATAATATAATGTATGTAGATAAATATATTATGTAGAACGTTTGTCGATTCATACATGTACCAGAGGTGATAGAGCAGGAAAAACTAGATTAAGAATGAAAGACAGATAGATAGATAGAAAATGCTTTATTGCTCCAATAAACATTGAACAGTAACCTTTTCACCTTATCTAAATTTTCTAATGTACTTACTTAACATTAGAAAATTTACATAAGGTGCAAAGGCGGACTTACCTTACAGAGATTTCTTACATGAATGAAGTGCCTATATAGAAAGCGATTTGGCTCACAGAGAGAGAACAACGGATCCGCACACGAATCTCGTTTATGCTGTAAATAAGAATGTTCTAGTGAGCGTTAATATGGGTTAATTATTTGTAAGTGGGACTATAATACTTATAGTATAGGTAAGGTAGGTAATAAATAACAAAACATAGTGACTTGCGAAGTTCGCAAGTCACAATTATTGAAATTAGAACTGGTGGAATTTTCGACATGTGCAGGCGTAGGGTACCTACCTATAGATGAAATTATACAATAAACAATAAACACTGACTTGCCAGAAGAATAACAGAAGAAGGCCAGAAGTGGCAATGAGCTGTCTAAAGCGGTTTGTCCACGACTTCCGTCATGCATGACGGATCATAATTCGTCCATCATGTCATAACATAAAGGACGGTCTAAGCGGCCTGTGTATTTATACATATTATGACCGCCTGCCCACTAGACGTCCGGCGTCCGAAATCCGTCATGCATGCATGACATGACGGACGCCACATCGGTACGCCAAAAATTCTAACTACCTACAGATCGTTCACAGTTATTTCACCTATGACACATGTCATTATATCTTCCGCTAGGTTGGCACCACTTGCTGTCACTAGTACTACGGTCCTAAAAAAAGGGTTACTTGCTATTAATATTTTACCCTTGGTAGTGGAAATTATGTATGTATAAGTACCTGTTGTATTTGTAGTGATAAGTCCACCTTTGCGCACTCCTGCATTTCTTGTTTCTTGTCGTGTACTGTTCTTCTTTCAATTTGTGTGCATTAAAGAGTTGTTATTATATTCTATTCTAAAAATATATTCAAATATTTCGTATAGGGAAATAGTACAAATCAAATATGGCAACACAGAGCTCAGGTTAGCCAACTTGATGGCTAGAGGTAAAATAACTGTGAAGGGTCTATATCGAGATCTGTCTTTGTCATCCGTCATCTGTCTGAAGTGACAGTGGGCTGGGCACGGCAGTCGAAAAGACGACTAGAGAGCGTTTCAACTAAAAGTTCCCTTCGCGGTTATGTTGGCTCCACTGTCAGTGTCACTGTCAGTGCTTAAGTTTGTGTTGCCAGATTGTGAAGATTATATTACCTAATAATGTAATCGGTATTTACCGTATAATAAATACGGTAAATACCGATAATTACGGGTAAATCTGTACACATAGCGACCCTCAACGCTGTTTTGACAGATAGACAGTTGAGCCAACATAACGGCGAAGGGAACTTTTAGTTGAAACGCTCTCTACCGTTGTAGTAGCCTTGTCCTACACTGGCGGCCGTGGACAGGAAAACGGAGTGTGGGAAGACGACCCGCCTGGTGGTGCGACATCAAGCACGTCCGCGGAAAGCAGTGGTTCTGTACCGCTGAAGTCCGGGACGACTGGAGGAAAATTGGAGAGGCGTATATGTCCAGCATCGGACGCTTACATGCTGACTGACTGATGAAGTCTACTATACACCATTTCTATTACATTAATATAGGTAGGATAGAAGTGTCAAAGTTCACATCAAAGTGCAAAAGGCCTCAAAGTTTACATGACCTTTTAAAAACCATAACTCTTTTTAGTAAACAACCGACTCTCAACCCCTAAAGTAGGTACCTCCTTTCCAACATAAAAAGAATCATCGAAATCCGTTGGCGTGGTATAGAATTATTCATCCATTTGTCATTCACATGCTTATGCACATTTAAGAGTTTACTTGATGATTTTCTCATGGATCCTATCATCAGAACTTGACCAAATTTATGTGGGACCGCCCCCTAAGGTACCCCGTTTATGATAAAAACGAATCATCGAAATCGGTCCAAGTGGTGAAGAATTATCGCTAAACATACAGTCAGCGAAAATTCTTTACCACGAGGACCCTTATAGGTACATGATTATTTTCAAAAGATTCCGACGAATTGAGAACCTCCTCCTTTTTTTTGAAGTCGGTTAAGCAAGATGCATTGGTACCTATTCACTTTTTCATCGATTTAAAAAAGTAGAGGGATCTGAATTCAATCAACATTACGTTTTTTTTTTAATGTAATTCGGTATGGGTTGCTAAGTCGGAGGGACCAAAGCGCATGCTCCGACCAGCCAATATCACCTCCGAGATGGTGCCATACCGGAATCTTCCCTGGATTGCTGGCTATACTGGACTAGAGGAGAACACAACCGAGGCTGCTATGCGGCCATCCTACATCCAGTACGGTGGTACAAACCCGGTCGGCTACAATTTGAGCCTACCACCTAGTAAGGGGCAAGGGAAGGGACCTACAGTTTTACACCGGTTCCGAACGGTGAAGCAGCAGGCGTAGGTATGCACGTAAATTTTTTCTTCGGACCTTTCGTACGAGGAGCCGATGCCCAAACCACTCGGCCACCCGCCGTCCAAATATGGTATTTGTTTATGTTACCTATCAGAGCGAGCAGATAAACATGAGACAAAGTTCCAGAGGTGTATTTCCACGAATTCCACACATTAATGTAAACTTGATGTTAATAATAACCTTGTGGATATTCCACAAGGTTATTATTATTATCAACTGTATTAGCAAATTGTGTTATATACTCATTTTTTTTTTCAGCTCTTGAACACCTAACAGGTATCCGCGTAATCCGCGGCTCCATGATTTGCTATTGAAAAAGCAGACCGTCTTCTTCTCTATCTCTACTTCTTATAAAAGCTAACATCTGTCTGTATGTATGTTTGAGGCAAGAATGTTCTTGGTTTGAGGTAAACTCCGAAACCACTGAACACTGATTTTGATGCGGCTTGCGCCAATGTAAATAGTAGCTCTTGAGGCTCACTGTAGGCTATATATCGTCACGCCAAATAGCGATAGGACTGAGCAGCATCAAATAAAGTATAGTATGTACGGAATTAAGTGTCGAATGGTGGTGACGGATGGAGAGGCAGAGGCTGCGAGGGAGGGAGGGAGGGAGAGAGAGAATATAAGTGAAGTTTTTTTTTATGGATACTGACACGGTTGGCTACATCACCTACAACATCCGTGATGTCAGCCCATAACACCGGGTGAACTTGGTGCCACGTCAGTGCTTCCCTTCGGTCGTGCCGGCTACACTGAACTGGACGGAAAAGACAAACTATTTACATAGCCGTTTCGACGTACCTTTCATTCAGTGCGGTGGTACCAACCCGGGCGGGATAAACCCTACCACCCAGTAATATAAGAAGGGAGTCATATCCCTTAGTCGCCTTTTACGACATACACGGGGAGATATGCAGTGGGGCTATTGTTTTAAAGTACCGGCCCCACACGGTATAATCGAAGTGATCGTTTATTATCATATTTGCATTTAAATCGAATTTGCTATTAAACCGAGTATACCGCGAGCGGAGCCGCGGTTAGTCTCTCATAAATACGTGACATTTAACAAATGCTGTCGAACTAATAAATCCGAACATTATTATTTAGTACCAGCTGAGCCCGCAGCTCCGCTCGCGTGCTTTTCTTGTGTTGTTCCGACACTGAGAAACTGTGTTCACATCCGTCCAAGGCACCAAAGCTTCACCTCTGCCTCGCTAGACGCATTGGGAAGCTCGTTAGAGCTATAATAATTTAGAGAATAGTTCCGCTGCTCATTTAGATAATGGTTTGATGAGGGAGGCCTATGTGTAACAGTGGGATAATAAAATACCTACATTTATTATTGTTTATTATTACCCACTTTAATTCCAAATATTTTCGACCATATTAATCTACCCTACGAGTGATAGCGTGATGGATTTTTTTTTTTATGGAAACTGACACGGTTGGATACATCACCTACAACATCCGTGATGTCAGCCCATAACACCGGGTGAACTTGGTGCCACGTAAGTGCTTTCCCTTCGGTCGTGCCGGCTACACTGAACTGGACGGAAAACACAAACTATTTAAATAGCCGTTTCGACCGACCTTTCACTCAGTGCGGTGGTATCAACTCGGGCGGGTTAAACCCTACCACCTAGCAATATGAGAAGGGAGTCATATCACTTAGTCGCCTTTTACGACATACACGGGGAGAGATGCATTGGGGCTATTCTTTTTAAATTACTATATTAGTCTTTAAAAAAAACCAAATCTATAATAACGAATTTTGTAATAACCCTCCTTTTTGCTTCGTGCAGTCGAGTAATTAAAAGTAATTTCATTGCACAAACGTAAATATTACCCCAAATTATGCCCTAATTTTTTCTGAAAACACCATCCGACTTGGTTCAGTAGTTCTCTTTATATATGCTTATTATCGCATATTCTTCATCCCTTTACTTTTTCGTAAACATTTTCAATGCACAGACATGCCAATTTTACAATTTTATTATACCTACGTTAGCTGTGATGTTATGTATACCAAAATTTTCCTTATTATAGCTCGTAAACACTAGTGTGGTAGTGGTAATATGACCTAACATTTGTCAACAATAGTGACACAGTCCATATTTTATACACACCACAATCACAATACGTTCCTATCTAACATACCTATGTAATGCTAACATACCATCATACCATGCTAATCTAACATAACTACCTAATGCTGAATAATATTACTTGGTGTGTGTGCCTTTTTTGTATCATGTCATGTCATATCATCTACGTAGGTATGATTAAAGCCTGCTGAAATTTAAAAATCCGTCAAGTGCGAGTTTTACTCATGCACGGAGGGTTCCGTAGATCCGCTGTACCATACCTATGAAAAATCTATATCTGTTGTCTGTCTGCAATGAAAAGTATCTGTGGCGCCGCCGCGCCATATCTATTTAGTAGCGTGAATATGTACTAATCGATTCTTAGCACATTTCTTGAATGACCGCCAGACTTTAGTATTTCATATTAATTTCAATTTTGATCCGTTCCTCAGAAAAATGGTCTTGACATACAAAACAAACCAAAAATGTTAATGTCATATAAGTACATGTTTAAAATTTTCGGATTTTTTTCTTTAGTTGTGCTGTGAAACCTTGCTTCTTACCAAATTGCATGATTCTAGGTTAACGGAAAGTACCTATTCCATAGATTATGATTTGACTTGCCAGTAGCAAAATATGTGAAATAAATGGCCGCATCGTGTAATTTTGTTGACTAAGAAGCTATGTACGTACACCTCCAAGGTACCGTAGACCTTACTTAATTTGACATTAGTTACAACTTGATACCTCTACCCATTCCTGAGAAAAACGGTCTTGACAGACCCTCAATGTTTAACTTGCTGTTTTTTTTTTTATTATTTGTTGACATATCTGCCATAATAACAATTTTCACATAACATAATAACATCTGTGAAAATTGGCTACCATACAGTTCAAAAGATACAGCCCACGGACGGACGGACGGACAGAGAGAGAGGACAGACAGACAACGTAGCCTTAGAATAGGCTAAACACTAAAGACGAAACACTAAAAATGGTTTTCGTTGTTTGTTTACTTTTTTATTTTCCTAAAATACTTGTTACTTGGAAAAATTTTGGCCCTGGTAGTCGTGGGACTACACCGGTAGACATGGAATCTGGGGCAGAATTGTGCTTTGGGAAGGAATGAAGGGTGTTTCAATGTATTTATTTATTCAGAACTCGTCAGAAGAGGGTCGTTTTCGTTTTTTTTTTTCGAACACTGGGACCAAGAGACATAGGTAGGTATGTATGATGGTACGCACGGTCTTAGATCACTCTGAACCACAAGCGATCGTAGATCCCACACACCGAGCAGAACGGCTTAGAGAATTCGCGGTGACTTGGACCGGGCTGTTCTGCGCAGAGCATGGAGGGTCCAATGTTGTTGAACATCGTCTGTTTTCTTGCTAGCTAGCCGTACGCTCGATCTGAGTCGCTTTGGGGGCACGCCGAATAACCCAGGTATCTGAGATGCGGGCCGCTTGGGCGCTGACGGGGTTTCGTCAATCTTCAAATGGTCCGGGCCGATTTCTTTGATTTTAGCCTCAAAAGATAGACCTGTTGACGCTCTACATAAAATTTTAGTTTGTAGTTAGTTTTTTTTTTGTTCGAGTTTTATTGCGATTTTTAGGTCTAGGCATATCAATTTTTTTAGTTCAAATATTGTTATTATTTTGTGTGAGTGCTTTTGGTACTCAGAATTCCAGAGATTTAGTTCTGAGGATAACAACGCACTTTGTATTTTTATTGCGATCGGACTTGTAGTTCCCCAGATATTTAAGTTTTAGTGGAGCAACTTAGAAATTTTCGGCGCAAAAATACCCTCACGCCGCTGACAAAGCCTAGAGGCGAATGACTGAAGTCAGTTGTTAAAATTCTCAGTAGGTACTATTAGTGGAAGGGGGCCAAGTGACTCTATCACCTGACACCTGGTATGTTGATATTGGTTAAGCGGTTCGTGAGAAAGTGGTATGCCGAAAGTACATTTGAAACATAACGGTCGATTTTCGCGAAACGTGCGAGTAAGACATTACATGCCTGTGGATTCCATGTCAAAATTTCTCGTGGAGACCACGGACGACGACCGTGGCGGAGCCGTCAACTCGTGTCTCTCGCCATCCATCACGGGGACAATGGTGGTGGGACAATCCGGTTTCCATGGTGGACTGTATGATATTATGGGTTGTTTATTTTTTTTCTGATACAATTTTTTGTCTGGTTTCCTTTTCAATAAAAACCTCATTCCTGTTACTAAAATGGGGCACCTTTGAAATGCAAATAAAACCCTATATCAACGAATCTTGTAATGAAAAGTCTTTTATTGCACAAAAATTTTTATTTTAATGAAATCGTTATAATAGTGTCGTTCGAAGATATAAATTCAGGTACAGGATTATCATTTATCACAATGGGAGCGGCGTACCAAATGGACCCTAAAAATGTTTTGCTATAAAGATTTAAATAAGCTAAACATTCAAAATAGCTGCTGAATCTCGTTACTTAACTCAGTTCAATTCAGGCAAACTTTGTGTTAGGAAAATTTGGTATTCGACCCCCGAGATACAATGTCTTCATTATTTTAGTTATCGGTGTTTTCCTGATCCAACGCCTCCGATTCCGTCATAGAAACCGCGTCCTCCGATGCTTCCGATAGATGCAATCCCGGCGTCTCCCCAGCCGCCGATACCTCCGATTCCCTTGAGGCCTCCGCCGATCCCACCGTAACTTCCGCCGATCCCACCGTAACTTCCGCCGAGCCCACCGTAACTTCCGCCGATCCCACCGTAACTTCCGCCGATCCCACCGTAACTTCCGCCGATCCCACCGTAACTTCCGCCGATCCCACCGAGACCTCCGCCGAAGCCGCCGAGACCTCCGCCGATACCTCCGATACCACCGCCGATTCCCAAGCTAATGGGAACGGGAACCGGGACTCTCACGGGGACGGAGACCTGAACGGGGACGGGCACTCGCACCGGGACCGGTACTCGAACGGGAACCGAAACTCGTACGGGAACCGGCACGCTCACGGGAACTGAGATCTGCACAGGCACGGGGACGCGCACGGCCACGGGAACTTGCACCGGAACGGAGACCGGCCAGGGAACAGCACCCACCCCGCCGCCGATCCCGGCACCTCCTAGGCCTATTCCGGCTCCTAAGCCTGCGCCAGAGCCGAGAGCCCAGCCACCGCCGAGGCCTGCGCCAGAGCCGAGAGCCCAGTCACCGCCGTAGCCTGCTCCAGAGCCGAGAGCCCAGCCACCCCCGTAGCCTGGCCCGCTGAGACCACCGTGGCCCGCCCAGCCAGCACCGCCGCCGCCGACACTGCTTCCGATACCACCGCCGATAGCCTTAGCCGCCGGGCCCCATGAGGTTGACTGCACGCTAACTGCACCAGCACCTCCGTAGCCGTCCGCATAGCGCCGGATACGATCTGAAAATTATTTTTAAGGTATTCAGTCAGAAAGTCTTAATTTATGTCTGGAATTATTCTCTACTCGTCGCAATCGAAAATGAACATAATCATGAACCATTTATCCTTATTATTTTATGCTGTTAACCCCCTGGCTGCAGTGTAGTTTCCCTCGAATTTATCCGTGCGAAACTTTCTCCACGCGAAATCAATTATAAAATCATAACTCTGAATAGTTTCTCGGGACCCATATAAATTTGCACCTCGTTGTAATCTAGATGAAATTGTCTTTCATACGATATAGGTTTGAACTAATTTAATTCAATTCGAATGGATAGAAAAATTGGAAAAGTTAGAAATCAAATGTTAACGGGTGTATGGAGGAAAGAATAAAGATAACTTAAAAAGTAAATCGATAACGTATATTTTTTTTTTATTTTAGAAAAAACTATAATATATTTCTAATAAAACTACATCAAATTTGGTAAACATCTTCTTGAAAAAAATTTCACGAGAAGAACAGTCGTTCGCGCAGTCGCAGTTGAGGCGGGACCAAAGAATATAATACTACTGTGTAAACATATGTTTCTAGACCAATCCACAGCTTACACTCGGTTGACCATTTTTTGTCGCATTCTTTCATCATTCAACTAAATATTAGAGGGACAGAGACAACCCTAAGATCATTGTATGCAGAGTAAAGAATGAAAAACGAACTCCGGCCACCATTATTAGGCTTGGCAATTAATTGCCACCGGGTGACATCGTGGACGGTAGCGCTTGGCAATTAGTGACCACGATGAGAGATAGGGGTTAATTAATTTGTTACTTCATATTATCATATTATTCTTTCAAATTACGTACTTAGAATGACCCTATTCTTCATATAAATAAAATATTGTGTAATTTTTACCTCCACTTTGAGTCGAACCTACAGTCGAATCTCATACCCTATCATATTAGGCTAAAGAGGCGTCTGAGTCTGTCGAGTCTGCATTGGTGACACTGGCACTCGGGTTAGGTAACTTTTTTTTTTTTTATGGAAACTGACACGGTTGGCTACATCGCCTACAACATCCGTGATGTCACTTTTCTTTGCTCTCAAATTCACCCGCAATCACTACACCCAGTCCACTGCTTCTTAGGGTTACGTCCTGTACGTCTGTCCGTCCTCCTGTGTCACAACCATTTTACTCGGAGGCTATTGGCACTATATATATATGTACATACATGAAATATGGAAGGAAGGTGTATTCTATGAACCGCTGTACAATGGTGCGGTGAAATTAGGAAAAATAATAGGGGTGGCACACCATAAATGTAACTGAGGGATGAAAAAACAATTTCAATGCACGAGTGGGGTATCGTTGGATAGGTATTAAAAAATTATAAAGGAGTTTGAAAATGACTTTTAAGTTTAATTTAAGTATATATATTTGGTGAGATATGAAAAAAAAAATATGAGCTTCTAAAGTCGTAAAAGGTAAAACCCTAACTTTTCAACTATAAGTTGTAAAATTCTGAAAAAAATGTAAGATGGTAGAGCTTAAAAACACTTTCAGTTTCGTCTCCTACAGCTATCATCGGTGGGGTGGGCGAGACCGACCATGGACAGACGTCATCTTTGTCGTAGTCGTTGACACTTCTGTCATTGCGCAGGGTTAAGAATACCACATTGGTGAGGTGAGAACTTCGATAACCGTACAAGTAAAAATAAAAATACAAAATTTAAGAGTGCTCTAACTAAACAGTTTAGAGCCTGTTTTTTCTGTGTTAAATATACGAATATTAAAATTCTTACTCCATGAACTGTATGTCTTGTCGTCAGCCTCGGTAGCTCAGTGGCGCGGTTGGTTAGTCAACTGTTATTAAGCAACGCTGAGCGCGGTCAGTGTTTGGATGGGTGACCGCTCGACCGTTGGAGGCTGACCGTGGTTCGGATTCCACGTTAAACTGTAGGTCCCTTCCCTTCTTACCTTACTAGGTGGTAGGGTTTATCCCGGCCGGGTTGGTACCACCGCACTGAACGAAACGTCGGTCGAAACGGCTATGTAAATAGTTCGTGTTTTCCGTCCAGTTTAGTGTAGCCGACATGAAATGAAGGGAAGCACTGACATGGCACCTAGTTCACCCTGTGTTATGGGCTGACATCACGGATGTTGTAGGTGATGTAGCCAACCGTGTCAGGTTCCATAAAAAAAAAAAAAAAAAATGTAATTTATACGTGACTAGCTGTGCCCGCGGCTCCGCCCGCTCTCATATTTGACTTCTCTGCTATCCTCATAAGCCATTTAGCGTGATAGTAAGTAGCATATAGTAGATGGGAAGAATGAAGCTAGCCGTAGAATATTTTTTTTATTAAAATCGGTTCAGTGGTTCTCGAGTTATAAGCGGACAGACAGACAGACAGAAAGCAGACGTTGAATTTTATTAAAGGTAAGGATAAGGAAGGAAAGGAAATTTTCCATAGTTCACTTTGATACGGAAATTATAAAATTTTCATTGAATAAGTCTCCTCCGTTCAGATTATGTTATGATGATTAAATTTATTCTTGATTCACTCACCAGTGTCGTCACAGAAAGCTCCCACTGCCAGAACGAAAAGGATCTGAAAGTAGCACACGTTCTATTAAAACGAAGTCTTTGAACAAGTGTTGAAATTAAGTCGCTTTCAGAACTTTCAATATGAATAAGTATTATACACGGTGTTGCAGTTGCCCTAGTAATATTTTTAACTGACATAAGGGGGTTATTCTATATGTGTAAGTAAACAAATTCTGTGGAGAATTTTTTTTTTTTAAACAAAAAAAAATTTCCATACAAATTTTAAATACCTATTCTCAAAATGTGTGGATAACAAACAATTGTTTTTTCTTAAAATTAAAAAGTCGTAGAACAAAAGTTGTTCTATTTCACGTACATAATCATCCACTTTCGGGTTTTACGGTTGGGGTTGCAACACCGTGTATATCTCAAAGCTGATTAGTCAGACTGACTTTTATTAGCACACTTTATATGCACACTTAAGATTATAATATTGTATATGATATAGTACCGTGAATCCAAGCATATTGCACTATTTCGGCGGTCGCTGGGACTATATTCCTGTATCGGTTACGACGAAGCGATCCTGTGAACTGATGCCCGACCATAATTTCATACCTCTTTTATATTATTCCGATTGCGCGCAATGCATGTATTAGCAAGTCGAAAACTGCACTGGTTCGTGAGGAAACCGTCGGAAACTGTATAAATCAACGTGTGACCTTAGATGCGGTTACTTCGGCTGATTTTCATGAAAGGGAGTACCGGCACCGGCTCGCGATGTTACCGCGATATTCATTCTTTCATGCCATTTCTATGTAGGAATTCCATTAATTTTGGGATTTTAAACTATCACAAATCATCTAAAGCAATGAAAGTACAAGTAAATTTAATTTTAATTAAATAATTCAATAGGAATGTCATCATACTACCAGACCTGGTAGATAGATGAACAACCATAATTAATTATCTAGTTAGGACTTGGCTTTTCCGTATGTATCAATCAGCTAGTTAATTAACAAACTGCATGCAACATTGGTGGATGAAAACATACATACATACCCCACGCTGTATCCCGACAACCGGTAGTACCCAACACGCAGAGTAATCGGTGTTGTGCTGCAAGTACTCTTGATTACAGCACGACACCGACCACCACGTTTAACAATGTTTAGGACAAGATAACTGTCAAGCAGCGAGTAAGGCACGAATACCCACCTACATATGTTGCATGACTCGGTGGTAGGACCGTGCCAGGTGAGAGGTGGCTAGCCAGTCGTGGGTGCAGAGCAGAGTTCGAACAAAATCGTGTAGCGAAGATTACCTAATCAGTGTGTCCGTGTGTAGGAAATCTGGGAAGGAACACATTTCTAGACCTTAATTAGTAGGCAGATTGAGCGATGTTTTAGTTGACTTTAATGGACACCTTTCCTCGAGTCCTTATAAAATTTCAGTCTCTCGACTTTTAATAGATACTAGCTGTTGCCCGCGGCTTCGCTCGCGTGAAATTCGTATTCCAAAGAAGAATGTAAGTAACTAAGGGCGAGGCCGAAGGCCGAGCTGCGTTCAGATAATCGATAAACCTTCTCAAAGAAAGTAACTAACTAAGGGCGAGGCCGAAGGCCGAGCTGCGTTCAGGAAAACGATACACCTTCTGGAAGAAAGGAAGGAACTAAGTGCGAGGCCGAAGGCCGAGCTGCGTTCAGGTAAACCAAAAACCCTCTTCCGCCTTCGGGCCTCGCCCTTAAAGACTTCCTTTTTTCGATAGAATATAATATCGTTTACTCAATCTATTTATTTCATAAAAATAAAAAAGTAATATTAATAACTAAAGAATTAAGGTTAATGTTTGTAAGGTAGGTTACCTAACAAACATTAAAATAACTGTCAAAACGGGCATTTTCAAATGTTCTTAGAGCACTTGCGGCATTACCCCGCTGGATGGCAAGGCTTACCCTTCGAATGAAGCACATAAGCCCTTGATGGCGGGACACCAGTAGCGTCAACCAGCAGAGGCCCAAGCCTCTTTTGGCTTCACTGCTCCACGGACCGAGGGTTTCAACCGCAAACGCAACAAATTCGAAATCTTAAATTATATTTCTATATTTGTTGCGTTTGAGGCTCTCCGCCCCAGCCTCGGCCGCGCCAGCCGCTCTTGAAGATGTCCTAACGTGACTTGGAGCCAATGTGAGAACACAAGTGGCGTCCCACATCAAAGAACTACCTTTAGTTCATGGCACTAAGATGATAGCATCGGGCCTCTTGCCATCCAGCCGGGAATAACCGCGAGGTTCTAGGATGCACGGTATATTTGCCGTCAGAAGTGTGGACTTTATAATAAAATTTAAATAAAATTAACTCAATCTTAATTTTAATTAACTTTATTCGAGATGGTTTAGATTCTTCCTGAACGCAGCTCGGCCTTCGGCCTCGCCCTTATTTACTTGCTTTCTTCGAGATGGTTTATCATTTGTCAGAACGTAGCTCGGCCTTCGGCCTCGCCTTAGTTACTTACTTTCTTCAAAAATGTTTACCTTCTTCCTGAACGCAGCTCGGCCTACGGCCTCGCCCTTAGTTACTTGCTTTCTTCAAGATGGTTTATGGTCTTCCCGAATAGAGCACGGCCTTCGGCCTCGCCCTTAGTTACTTACTTTCTTCAAGATGGTTTAGCTTCTTCCTGAACGCAGCTCGGCCTTCGGCCTCGCCCTTAGTTACTTGCTTTCTTCGAGATGGTTATTCAATTATCAGAACGTAGCTCGGCCTTCGGCCTCGCCTTCGGCCTCGCCTTAGTTACTTACTTTCTTCAAGATAGTTTAGCTTCTTCCTGAACGCAGCTCGGCCTTCGCCCTCGCCCTTAGTTACTTGCTTTCTTCGAGATGGTTCTTCAATTATCCGAACGTAGCTTGGCCTTCGGCCTCGCCTTACTTTCTTACTTTCTTCAAGATGGTTTAGTTCTTCCTGAACGCAGCTCGGCCTGCGGCCTCGCCCATAGTTACTTACTTTCTTCGAGAAGGTTTATGGTCTTCCAGAATAGAGCTCGGCCTTCGGCCTCGCCCTTAGTTACTTACTTTCTTCAAGAATGTTTTTCTTCTTCCTGAACTCAGCTACGCCGTCCGCCTCGCCCTTAGTTACTTTCATCAAGAAAGAATATCGTTTACGTGAGCGCAGATCCTCTTTCGGGCCCGCCTTTAGTTACTTACTTTCTTTTTTTTTAAATACGAATTTCACGCGAGCTAAGCCGCGGGCAACAGATATATTAATTTTATTGCACCAATGACAGCGACATAACTTCGACTTTCAATTTTTTTTTTATTTATCAAACAATTTGTCACCGGCCTGCTCACGTCGAGATGACAGTTCTCCGTTGTCAACATGACATTTAAAATTGTTTTTACCTTTACTTTGGATTAGGTGATTTTTATTATATTTTTTTATCCTTTATTTCACATTCTTAAAATTTTACATAAATTTTACATATATTATACAAAAGAGTAATAAAAATACACAAAATTAATATAAAAATTAAAAACGGTAATACCGCCGGCGGCGGGAGACAAACCTCCAAGCACGCCGGCGGGTGCAGGCCGTGGCTACGGAGCTCTCCGGGACGACGCGAGGCAAGCTACGAGCGATAGGTGGTGGTACTAGACACGTAGGCCACCACCACCCCCATCCCGGAGAGCTCCGTATCCGCCGGACTGCACGGCGACGTCGTCGCGCTGCTCTCTTAACGTCTTCTTCATCGCGCGCGCGTCGCCTCAAGGGCGCACTGCACCACCGGTAGCGGGGGCCCTAGACGGGACGTGAGGTCCCGATGACCCCAAGCTGGCCGATGGTGGACGTCGCCCTCACCGTAGATGTTGTGGCTCGGCCGACGTCAACGCTCCATGTTCGCCGTCGATGAAATGCACCGGCGCACTAAGAGTGATTGACTATTCAAATGCGGCCAAAAGTCCAATTTTGAACTCAAACGAAACGAACACAAACTATTATTAATACGTAGCTATATAACGAACGCATCGAGCGGCGGTCATTATTTTGACCTCCCAACCCCCGCGCCCCGCCTTGGCTAGTGCGAAAGTACATGTCGAGGAAGTGCACGTCGCTGTTTTGCGTTGCGTAGATTTTCGTAATATTTAAATTATTTTTGTTCAGAGATATAGAGAGGTGTTTCTTTGCAATAATGATGGAAAACGAAGAAGATGGGGGTGCTGTTTAATTATGTAACTTACTAATTTTTAATAATTTGCCTAAATTATATTTGGAGGTATATTTCATGGTAGTGCAAACGAAACATTTTTCGTCATTAAGCTCTTTAATAAATGGTGTTTATGTTATAGAGCGGTACCTGATCGCGCAATTATTTTTATGGATTCATGAAAAAGAATTATGTAGCATGTGGATTCAACAAAAAGGAGTTCCCCGATTTTCCCCCATTTCAAAAAAAATATTTTTGAAATACGGTCTAATTTAATGGAAAGCGCGAGGGATTGAGGGATTAGGCTGTGCTGTAGAAAGAGGCGGGCGGCGGGGGAAGTGGGGGAGGGGGGCGGTAGGGAGGGTCGGAGAGGGGTTCGTTTGGGGGTATCCCCCCCCCCTCCCGCGGAAGGGGAAGGGGTAAGTAGGGGAGGCAAAAAAGTAATACGACTCAGTGAGGGGAGACGGGGTATAGGAGGGGGTGCTATGCTAAGAAGGGGGGTGGGGAATAAGTATCTCCTGAATACTCTCCTCCCCCCCCCCCCCCCCTTCATTGGAGATATAATTATGCACTTTTCGGTACTTATCAGTTTACTACACAAACATTATACAGGCAAAATTTCTCAAAACAATTCTCAAGAATTCAATGCAACAGGATCTCTAGTTATAAGTTTCTCGAGACCAAAAAGGCAAAAAAAAAAAAATCGAAACCCTATTCACGCGATGCTATCGAACTTTTAGTGTCTGAACTAGTGCACGGAGATTATAGCGATTCCGAATCTAGTACATAATTACTGTACCTACATATTTTATGACAATAAATTATTACGTATATAAGTATGAACTTGATTGTTTTTATCATAAACTAGCTGTTGCCCGCAGCTTCGCTCGCGTGAAATTCGTATTCCAAAGAAGAATGTAAGTAACTAAGGGCGAGGCCGAAGGCCGAACTGCGTTCAGGTAATCGATAAAACCTTCTCAAAGAAAGTAACTAACTAAGGGCGAGGTCGAAGGCCGAGCTGCTTTCAGGTAAACGATAAACCTTTTTCAAATAAAGGAAGTAAGTAAGGGCGAGGCCGAAGGCCGAGCTGCGTTCAGGAAGACGATAAACCTTCTGGAAGAAAGGAAGGAACTAAGTGCGAGGCCGAAGGCCGAGCTGCGTTCAGGTAAACCAAAAACCTCTTCCGCCTTCGGGCCTCGCCCTTAAAGACTTCCTTTCTTCGATAGAATATAATATCGTTTACTCAATCTATTTATTTCATAAAAATAAAAAAGTAATATTAATAACTAAAGAATTAAAACCTACCTAACAAACATTAAAATAACTATCAAAACGGTTCAAATGTTCTTAGAGCACTTGCGGCATTACCCCGCTGGATGGCAAGGCTTACCCTTTGAATGAAGTACATACATAAGCCCTTGATGGCGGGACACCAGTTGCGTCAATCAGCAGAGGCCCAAGCCTCTTTTGCCTTCACTGCTCCACGGACCGAGGGTTTCAACCGCAAACGCAACAAATTCGAAATCTTGAATTATATTTCTATATTTGTTGCGTTTGAGACTCTCCGCCCCAGTCTCGGCCGCGCCAGCCGCTCTTGAAGATGTCCTAACGTGACTTGGAGTCAATGTGAGAACACAAGTGGCGTCCCACATCAAAGAACTACCCTTAGTCCATGGCACTAAGGTGATAGCATCGGGCTTCTTGCCATCCAGCCGGGAATAACCGCGAGGTTCTAGGATGCACGGTATACATATTTGCCGTCAGAAGCGTGGACTTTATAATAAAATTTAAATTAAATTAACTCAATCTTAATATTAATTAACTCTATTCGAGATGGTTTAGCTTCTTCCTGAACGCAGCTCGGCATTCGGCCTCGCCCTTAGTTACTTGCTTTCTTCGAGATGGTTTATCATTTGTCAGAACGTAGCTCGGTCTTCGGCCTCGCCTTAGTTACTTACTTTCTTCAAAAATGTTTGCCTTCTTCCTGAACGCAGCTCGGCCTACGGCCTCGCCCTTAGTTACTTGCTTTCTTCGAGATGGTTTATGGTCTTCCCGAATAGAGCACGGCCTTCGGCCTCGCTCTTAGTTACTTACTTTCTTCAAGATGGTTTAGCTTCTCTTACTTTCTTCAAAAATGTTTACCTTCTTCCTGAACGCAGCTCGGCCGACGGCCTCGCCCTTAGTTACCTGCTTTCTTCGAGATGGTTTATGGTCTTCCCGAATAGAGCACGGCCTTCGGCCTCGCCCTTAGTTGCTTACTTTCTTTTTTTGAAATACTAATTTCACGCGAGCGAAGCCGCGGGCTTTGTATAAATTTTATTGCACCAATGACAGCGACATAACTTCGACTTTAAATATTTTTTTTAATTTATCAAACAATTTGTCACCGGCCAGCTCACGTCGAGATGACAGTTCTCCGTTGTCAACATGACATTTAAAATTGTTTTTTACCTTTACTTTGGATTACGTGATTTTTATTATATTTTTTTATTATTATGTTAATCCGGGATATACACTCTCACTATAAAAAGTTTCGTCAAATTCCGTTCAGTGGTTTTTGCGAGATGCGCGTACAAATAGACATTTTTGCATTTACGATTTTATTATACAGGGTGTCCCAAAACTCGACGTCCAAACGAAAGGAGGTCATAGAGGAGGTCATTTCCAATCAGAATCACCCTATTTGTAGTTATCCATTTCTCAGTCGTTTAGAAGTTATAGCTCTTTTTCTGAGTTTTTCTAATTTCAACCCCAATTTTCGAATAAAAAATCATAAAAAAAATTACATGTAACTTAGGTTCATTTAATTTTTTGAGGTTTTATTGCAATTAGTGTAGCTTTGTGAAAAACATTGTTTTATAACATTTTCTTTCTTATTCCAATAGTAAAGCCTATTTCAATTAGAATTTTTCAGTAATTCATAAATGAAGCCTTGACTTTGATTGAAGTTTACTTTAAAAAAATGTACTACAGGAAAGTGAACCTGCTTTGCAAAAACATGTACAGTTCATACGGATTCCAGAAAGGTACAATTCATTAGATTCATTACCATAAAACTTAACGAAGATATGAATGAAACAACTAATCCGGTCTAACAAATTTAAAAGCGTTAGGTACTTTCTTAGAAGAGAACAATGGAGGGCCTCTCCGTTGAGCCCGTAAAAAAAAATAAGACCGGTCGCCAACATGTTTCACCTACCCTCTCCCCTCCCCTCCCACTCCTTTAAGCCGTTCATCACCTATCTGCGCCTGACCCACTCTTTCAGTTTCAGTGACTCGCTAGCTGCTTGTAACATCGCCGTTCCGCTATTCTGTTTTCTTTTTCTTTCTTTACATACGATTTGGCTATTCTTTACGAACTTTGATCCCTATCCTGTGTGTTTAATTAACCTGCGCTTGTGATTTGGACTGTGATTGTGCTTGTGATTTGGACTTGTTATTGAACTGAAAACTGCGTAGAGATGGCAGCCTTCACGCCCCGTGAATATGCAGAAATGCATTTTATTTACGGTTTATGTGACGGCAACGCTCGTAATGCTGCGAGGGAATACTGCAATCGGTACCCGGAACGCGAACGCTATCCCGATCATAGAGTGTTCATAAATGTACACAACGCACACGTTCAAGGTGAAATTCCTGGTACCCATCGAGTAGGTGGAGCACGTCGAGCACTTCTTCTTCGCCGTCGATCCCAACGAATTAAAAATTATCGGGAAGTGGCATACAACGCACCGACTTGAGGCGCGCTATTTGTGAGCATTCGGCACACACTCTCTCGCGAGCACTCAGTCCGTCGCACTGCGCCGCTCAGGCAGGTCACGTTTTTGTATCAATCCGTCCATAAAAGAGAGATACAATATCATGTATTCGCATACACAAAATATGACAGAATAGCGGAACGGCGATGTTACAAGAAGCTAGCGATTCACTGAAACTGAAAGAGTGGGTCAGGCGCAGATAGGTGATGAACGGCTTAAAGGAGTGGGAGAGGAGGGGCATGCCAACATGTTTCACCTACCCCCTGGTAGGTGAAACATGTTGGCGACCGGTCCAATTGTTTTCACGGGTTCAACGGAGAGGCCCTCCATTGTTCTCTTCTAAGAAAGTACCTAACGCTTTTAAATTTGTTAGACCGGATTAGTTGTTTCATTCATATCTTCGTCTTAAAGATTAAGTTTTATGGTAATGAAACTAATGAATTGTACCTTTCTGGAATCCGTATGAACTGTACATGTTTTTGCAAAGCAGGTTCACTTTCCTGTAGTACATTTTTTAAAAGTAAAATTCAATCAAAGTCAAGGCTTCATTGATGAATTACTGAAAAATTCTAATTGAAATAGGCTTTACTATTGGAATAAGAAAGAAAATGTTATAAAACAATTTTTTTCACAAAGCTACACTAATTGCAATAAAACCCCAAAAAATTAAATGAACCTAAGTTACATGTAATTTTTTTTATGATTTTTATTCGAAAATTGGGGTTGTAATTAGAAAAACCCAGAAAAAGAGCTATAACTTCTAAACGACTGAGAAATGGATAACTACATATAGCGTGATTCTGATTGGAAATGACCTCCTCTATGACCTCCTTTCGTTTGGACGTCGAGTTTTGGGACACCCTGTATATAGAGAAATAATAGATATGTATAGATAGACTATTGTGTTCAAGTTATAAAAAAGAACAACTGTCATTTTCGTTGTATCTACTTATTTTTAAATTTCGAATGAATATTTTATTCAAATTGTATTTGATGCCAGTTCTCAAGATATAATTATGTACTTTGGACTACGTGATTTTAAACGCGCAATAATGTTTATAATTGTTTAATTTTTTTATTTTTTTTTTATTTTTTTTTTACGTATTATGTTAACCCGGCATATAAACTGCCACTATACAAAGTTTCGTCTAATTCCGTTCAGTGGTTTTTGCGTGATGCGCGTACAGACAAACAAACAAACAAACAAACAAAAATGTTAAAAACTGTTCTAACATGTTCAGTATCTCATTTTAAGCCACCCTGGTTAGTTTTTTTCCGAATACATTCAATGTACAGACTTTCTTACCTTTACGATTTTATTATATGTATAGATACTAAAATACTGCAGATTTAATCAAATAAACTCTACACAAGGTAGAGAGAGGGGCGTGCGGAACCACTATGTGATAGTACAACTCACACTTGACCGTTATTTTGAAACTGTCGTGTATTTCAATGAAATATATTACGAATACCAGCATTTTTCATTTAATTTCGGCACGATCTGAATATTGGCCGCATTTGAACAGTAAATCACTCTGTGTGCGGCGGCGTGGAGCTGGGTGGTGGGACGTGCGTGTGGTGTCCGAGAAGAAAGGCGGCTCTTGTGTTGGACGACCCGGGCGCGGGGAGGCCGGGCGACGCGGCGGTGGGCGGAGGCAGTGCTGCTGCGGGCGAGCGGTGGCGGCGGCGGCGGCGTCGAAGTCGAGCGCAGCGGCGGCCGGCCGTCGCTGCAGAGCCTGCTCTCCATCACGCGTGTCGCGTCCCGGGTGGTCTGCAGCCGCTTCTGTCGTCAGGCATGTCGAGCTGGTGAAGTACCGGGGGCACCGAGCGGCGGCGGTGGTGATGCCGGCACGGTGCCTCTAACCGTGCGGGTCGCTGCGCCGCTGGAGAAGGGTCCGCGCGTGGCGGAAGCTCGGTTGGGTGGTCCCAGGCAAGAAGTTTTTTTAAAAATTTCCAAGAGAAAATTTTTCCGACATGTCGGTTTGACAGCTATTTTTCTTCTCTATCAAAGTTTTTAATTATTATGTTAATCGGGGATATGCACTGTCACTATAAAAAATTTCGTCAAATTCCGTTCAGTGGTTTTTGCGAGATGCGCGTACAGACAAACAAACAAACAAACAAACAAACAAACAAACATTTTTAAAACTGTTCGAACATGTTCAGTATCTCATTTTAAGCCACCCTGGCTAGTTTTTTTCCGAATACATTCAATGTACAGACTTTCTTACCTTTACGATTGTATTATATGTATAGATATTATGAATTTATTCCATAAGTTTCGATAAATTCTATAAAACATTATATTCCCTATACGTACTGAATTTGGAATGGAAGGAATTTAATTTATGTCGCATGTACCATTCTTCAGCCTCGGTAGCTCAGTGGTGCGGTCGGTAGACTGTTGGTAAGCAACCCTGAGCGCGGTCAGTACTTGGAGGGGTGACCGATCGACCGTTAGAGGCTGACCGTGGTTCGGTTCCACGTAAAACTGTAGGTCTCTTGTCCCTTCCCTTCTTACCTTACTAGGTGGTAGGGTTTATCCCGCCCGGGTTAGTACCACCGCACTGAATGAAGCGTCGCGTCGGTCGTAACGGCTATGTAAATAGTTCGTGTTTTCCGTCCTAGATGTAGCCGACATGAAAATGAAGGGAAGCGCTGATATGGCACCTAGTTAACCCGGTGTTATGTGCTGACATCACGGATGTTGTAGGTAGGTGATGTGGCCAATCATGTCAGTTTCCATAAAAAATATCATTGTTTTAAATTTGTTTTTATTTTCTCTTCATAACAAATATGTGTCAAGTATAATATGGTTAACTGAATTCATAATAAAGGTTTATTTAATTAGAATTATCTAGAAATATACTAGTTGTATTAATAAAGTTATCAACATTTATGTAAATCCTACAAAAACTTGAGTGCATTACAATAGCAGCACGCATGCGTACATACGCAGGCGAAGGCGAACAGGTGTGAATTAGTATGTGCATAAAATGAACTCATATTGTCGGTTTTTCGTCCCTGATATGACGTAAGGATTGCCGTTAGTTGCATCGAAAAGAAATCACCTTAGTGCTTATATTTGCATAGTTGCATATATGTTGGCATTGCGCCTAAAAGTAGATCGAGCATTTCCATTTAGCTTTTATGGGCTATTAAAGATTTAATCTGTTTTTACCATGTCGCCGTTCACAGTAAATAAACATAGTAAAAATCGTAGGCACTGAATCTATAGATACTAATAAATAAGGCGAAGTTTCTACGGGTGACCGGCGCCGTGTAACGGCTTATAACTCGAAAACCACTTTGTGGATTTAAATACAGTTTTCATTCTACATTCTGTCACTACTCAAGATTGTTTTAGGGTATAAATCATAACGCTACGTCATCGGCGGCCTGAGCTGTGAGCAAAAGATCACGCGAAGCGAAGTCGCGGGCAAAAGTTAGTCATTAATATACATACGACTACATCGACACAATAGCATAATCAGTTCAGTATGATAATAAGTAATAAATAACTAATAGGTAATTTGTTGTTTTGTCCGTTACAGCAATGCATTCTCTAATAAAATATTTTTAGGGTTCCGTATCCGTCGTACGGGACTCTATTACTAAGCCTACGCCGTCTATCTGTCTGTCTGACCGTCTGTCCGAGGGCTGTATCTCTTAAACCGTAATAGGTAGTCCGTTGAAATTTTCACAGAATATGTGTTACGTTATTTATTGCCGATATAACAACAAATAATAAAAATAAGAAAAAGTAAAAAATTCACGGGGGTCCCCATACAAGAAACTAAAAAGTGTATACGTGCCATCTACTGTAAACAGTATGAAGCAGCACTGATCATGACATGGCGAACAAAACACGACATAGGGTCATTCTGTTACTTCTTTAATAATAATAAATAATCTATGTACAAAATATTAACAAATTTATGATTAATATTAATGATTAATTTTCCAATTTAATTTTCTCATGACTGAGGCTTCACAAGTTTGTAGTGGAAGGTAGCAGTCGGCGGAAAGACGTCGCTGGTGGCGGAGTTGGGACGGAAGGTGTTCTCTGGCCCGTACTCCGACTCGTCCGCGGGCGGAAACAGCTGAAGAGTGGGCTGAGCGGCAGCAGGCGGCGAGTACTCTAGCGGGGGCGCGGTGAACTCCGTGTTTGGCGGGGAGTACTCCTGCGCTGGCGCCTGGTACTCTACTTTCGGTACTGTGTACTCTGTCTTAGGCGCCGTATACACAATTTTAGGAGCCGTGTACTCCTGAACGGGCGCTTGGAGCTCGATTTTCGGCGCTGAATACTCAGTCTTAGGCGCCGTAAAATCTTGAGCTGGAGGTTGAACTTCGATTTTGAAACCAGAATTATCAATATTAGGTGCTGTCGCTGTGTAGTCTTGAGCGGACGCTTCATATGACGTTTTTGGAAAATTATTGTACTGTATCGTTGGCGCTGTGTAATCAATTGTAAGCTCGTGCGTGGGTGGCACTTGGTATTCGGTCGTTGGTAGTGTGTAATCGTTCTTCGGTAGTGTGTAATCGTTCTTCGGTAGTGTGTAGTCGTTCTTCGGTAGTGTGTAGTCGTTCTTCGGTAGTGTGTAATCGTTCTTCGGTAGTGTGTAATCGTTCTTCGGTAGTGTGTAGTCGTTCTTCGGTAGTGTGTAGTCGTTCTTCGGTAGTGTGTAGTCGTTCTTTGGTAGTGTGTAGTCGTTCTTCGGTAGTGTGTAGTCGTTCTTCGGTAGTGTGTAGTCGTTCTGCGGTAGCGTGTAGTCGTTCTTAGGTAGTGTATAGTCGTTCTGCGGTAGTGTGTAGTCGTTCTTCGGTAGTGTGTAATCGTTCTTCGGTAGTGTGTAGTCGTTCTTCGGTAGTGTGTAGTCGTTCTTCGGTAGTGTGTAGTCGTTCTTCGGTAGTGTGTAGTCGTTCTTCAGGGAGATATAACCTTGAGCCGGTGCTCCATATTCCTGGATGGGTACCCTGTACGCCAGCTCCGCTGAAGGGTAAGGCCTCGATTCCTCGCCTGATGGGTAGGGCGCGGTCTCTATCGCTGTGGACTTGACTTCTTCAGAAGCTTTGCTCCCTTCTACCTTCACTGGGTAGTAATTGATCTCGTTGTAGTGCGTGAAGCCAATGGTAGGAGAGAACCTGAAACAAACAAAGCAAATTTAAGTACTAAAGTTATTTTTAAATAACAACTATGACCCATATTAGTGAACGAATAAACTAATAAGTGGTGTTAATTATATACTGGCAGAAATTGTATGGTTCCGAAAGTTAATAATTTGTAGATCTCATTTGCTTTTAGGTATCTACTATCTACATACGTCTGTACTGAGGGTCAATCACTCAGCCAGCACACTTTCCTGTAGCTGTTTTCTTCAAGCAACGCTTGACCGACTGAACATTTGTTAAGAATAAAATCCTCTATCGAGAGATTTTGCACTCTGATTGCAACGACACTTTTCTTCAAGAGCTCGTTGACTGCAACGATCATCGTAAGCTCAGATATTAATCTGCAACGATCATCGTAAACTCAGGTTGAGGACATATAGTCCTCAACCTGCCTTACTTTTTGTTTTGTTTTTTTATATTATTTTTAGGGTTTTTAACAATTATTTGTTAATATTAGGCCCATAGTACTCATCTTCCCTATCGCCTAGGGCCCAGAGTCCCTAAGAGATAGAGAACGCTCACTTGAATCATCTGTTCTGCCAGTTTGTTCAGAATTTTGCTAATAATATCTACACATTGTAATGTGTAGATATTATTAGCAAAAAAAAAGCAAAATTATCAGCAAAAAAGCAATATGTGTTAGGTACACACTATATGTGTACCTAACACATATTGCTATCAATCATTTTAACTTTTTGCAAAGCGTTTACTGCACTCACTTATATTCCACTTCCTGCTGCTGCCCGGACGTGGAGCCTCCGATGCCAGGAGTCCTGGACACCAGATAGGACAGCGGTCTCAGCGGAGTGAACCTGTCACGCACGCGGTTCGTCTGGGTCACCACAGCCTGCTGCGTCGCGCCCCACAGTGACGCAAGGTTCCCGGGAATGTTCTGGAAACGCTGGCCCAAGAAACCCTGAGAGCCAGCGCTGGTGGACCCTTGCAGACCAGAACTGAAGAAGCCCTGGCGACGGGAGCCAAATAACCCTTGTCCAAAGAGTCCTTGTGGACGAGCACCGGGAAATCCTTGAGATCCAGCACCAAATATTCCTTGAGATCCAGAGCCAAGGAATCCTTGTCGACGAGCACCAAGGAATCCTTGTGGAGGAGCACCAATGAATCCTTGTGGACGAGACTGTAATGTCGGTTGGCTCGCAATCAAATGTTGAGGCTGGGCGACATTGAAGACGTAGGTGGTGTGGGGCACGTTTTCTGGTGTGTGCTGTGGAGCCGGAGCCGGCACTTCGTACTGTGGACAACGGTATAGGTATGAATAATGAATGTCCCGTATTAAATCCTGCTTCCCTAGTCCTATGGCTCATGTGTTATTCAGTTTACTTCTGAAGACAAATTGTTTGTTTTCAATGAAGTACCTAAGTACTAAGTACCTAATTTTGTACGTACTATGTGATAACATAGCAAAAGAGTATAGAGTAAAACATAGCAAGAGTAGGAACGGAGTAAGATATTACTCCGTTCCTACTCTGACGAGAGAAGGATCTGAGGAGCGGTGATGACGAATCGCCGTCCAGATGGCCAGACAACCGCAAAAAAACTGCAAGATCGATGTAGAATATGGTGTAGTCGGGTTATCTGCCTATTTGAAACCTTCTACATCTTTCCTTGTTTCTTAAAGTTTTTAGAAGTCGGGTTTCAATTTTTTTTTATTTAATATACTTAGGTGCCTAATTAATTTCAGTCGAAAACAATACGTTTTTTTTAAAAAAAGCTTGAGACAAAAGTTAAATGCCATATTTAAAGAACCTTCGAACCTTAAAGTCAAAAATAGTTTCCGTTTACTTACTTAAAGGAGTCAGGGGACCGTTAAGTATATAAAATATCAAAACTCAGAGCTGCGCGGGAATTTACTTAGCGGTCCCCCGACTCCTTTAAGTAAGGAAACGGAAATTATTTTTGACTAGGCTAGGACTAGGCACGGCTAGTCTCTAGTCCAATCCTTTTCAACGTTCTTGCCCCCACTCGATGGGGTTAGAAGAAAAACTATTTTCAAGATTTACAATATGGCGCATAAAGAATCCAACATCACCTCATATTATGTCAAAATCCATCAAGCCGTTTAGGCTACAGGGTACCGTGTACCGTGTGGGGCCGGTACTTTAAAAGCTAAGGGATATGACTCCCTTCTTGTATTACGAGGTGGTGGGGTTTAACCCGCCCGGGTTGGTACCACCGCACTGAATGAAAGGTCGGTCGAAACGGCTATGTAAATAGTTTGTGTTTCCGTCCAGTACAGCGGGAAGGGAAGGACTGACGTGGCACCAAGTTCACCCGGTGTTATGGGCTGACATCACGGATGTTGTAGGTGATGTAGCCAATCGTGTCAGTTTCCATAAAAAAAAAACATAGAAATATGAAGGCATGCATTTACACATACACCCGAAAAACATAACCCTCGTTTTTGCTTCGGGCAGTCGGGTAAGAAAGCAGGAATACATACCACAGTGGCAGTGTGCTGCACCGCGTCCTGATCATCTATGGCCTGTTGTTCCGTAGGCGCCGCTGCAGAGCCGCCACCGCCGCCTCCGGCCCAGCCGAGAGCTACAAACGGCTTCTTGACGGCCGCGACCACGGCGGCTGCGGCCAACTTCTTCTTGGCCAGTAGGGTCCCATCGGCCGGGCGCAGCAGTAGCACTGCGCAGCACGCCTGTTGGAAGTGCATGATTAGCTGTGAGTTTAACTTGGACGGTTTGTCCCAATCAGAATTATAACTGTTTCATGGTTAAAGCGTGTGTCTAATGTAGACGTAACTTGACTAGAACCTTTTATTTTAACAGGAGTTACAGGTCGACTACACGCATGCGCAATTGCCATTTTTTTTTATTGAAAGCTCGATATATGACGCCTAGCCATCCATAAGGTGTCTAACGACGCCCATGGTCATTCGGACGTATGCGGGGGTTGCGAATGCCATGCCGGCTTGACAGGTGCCCATTCACACCCCCCTTGAAGGATCCGAGACTGTACTCGGGGGGGAATATATGACCAGGGAGAGCGTTCCAGGGTTTACCGGTTTTGTAGAGAAAGATCTGCAGAATCGATTGGTACGCATCCGCGGTAAGTCCAGCGTATAGGGATTCAATCCCTGCCCAGTGCGTGTGGTGCGGAGGTGGAAAGGGGACGGCGAGATTGCGTTAAACAGCTCCTCCGAGTACTCCCCATGGAATAAGCGACAGAACACACTTAGGGAGCCGACATCCCTACGGTGTTGCAGTGATTCTAGATTGCGGAACACTTCGGGGTCACCCACTAGTCGCACGGCTCGACGCTGGATTGAGTCCAGAGGCGCAAGCTGGTATTTGGCAGAGCCATCCTACAGGTGCGAGCAGTACTCCAAGCAGGACCTGATCTGCGATATATACAAAAGCAGCTTTTGGTCCGGCGTGAAGTACCGTCGCACCTTATTGAGTACGCGAAGAAGATTGTAATAATAAGAAGAAACGGTCAACAGTAACCACATTGACTATATCAACCAAAAAGAAAGAACGGGAAATTCCATCATATTCTTCTGTAATGATAAAACGGAGTGATTGGCAGGACTAAGATCTTCTGGGACTTAGCTTCTGTTATGTAATGTGTCTCTAAGAACTATATTTCATGTCATTTAGCTACATACACACAACACTCTATATCCCGACAATCGGGTAAGCAGAGTAATCGGTGTTGTGTCGGACGGACGGACAGACAGACGGCGTAGGCTTAGTAATAGGCTTCCGTACGGGATACGGAAACCTAAAAAATAAACAAATTACAAACTCACCGAGAACAATATCAGTTGAAGATTCATGATGGCCGAGCTTCGCAGTGTCATCCGTCGCACACTGCGTCCGCCGTTCCTCACCAAACTAACGACCGCACTAAAGACCCCAGTTATATAGACCTCGTCGAAAATTACAAAATTCACTAACGGATGTAGCGCAATCCCTCATTATGACCCATATCGAATCAGTAGAAGGAATTTATGTGGTAACTTTCACCAAACGCGCTATAAATAAATTTACCTATCAAGGGCTAGTTTCCACGAGACCATTGACGTCTCAAAAATAGTAAAACATTGTAAAGTATTCGGACTTTACGTAACGTTAATAGGCACCTGTCAGGCCGGTATGGCATTCGTAAGCCCTGCACACGACCAAATGACCCTGGACGTCATTAGACACCTTGTGTGTGGCTCGGCGCCACATGTCGTGCTTTAAAAAAAATATGTAACCGGGATAAGAGTGGAACCAGAACCGGAACTGCGGATTGCGAGAATCGGTTCTTAAACGGTTTTACTGCTGAAACTCCATTCCACATTTTTAAAATGTTTCAGAATCGGAACCAGTGCCCGTGGGATGGGTTCCATAGACGGACGTTACACGCTAGGTTTGGCATCAGTTCAGTCCGTAACCGTGGTCACGACCAGATTGACGCCAGTCTGACATCAGTCTGCCATCAGTCTAGTATCAAAATATTTTAAAATCCATCAGTCTGGTCTATCATTCCAATCCATCCATCCATCAAAGTAGATTAAACGGTCAGTCTGGACCATGGTTTAACCAGACTGATGGACTGAACTGATGCCAAACCTAGCGTGTAACCTCCGTCATAGGATCAGTTTCGTTTTTTGGGGCGTTTCTCTGTTCGGAATAGGTTTACAGCAACAGAACCGTTTATGTTAACCCGTTTTCAGGTTTTAGGAATCCGATTTGATGATGCCTTCATCCCTGAGCGCGGGCCTTCAGGTAACGAAGACACTTTTATTATTTATTAGCTTTTGCCCGCGGCTTCGCTCGCGTGAAATTCGTATTTAAAATGAAGAAATCAAGTAAGAAAGAAGGCCGAGCTGCGTTCAGGTAAACAATAAACCTTCTCGATGAAAGTACCAACCAAGGTAGTCGACATTGCTCAAAAATTAGCAAGCTGAAGTGGCAGTAGGCTGGGCACATCTGTCGCAGACCTGACAACGGCTGGTGTAGACCGGTGTTCGAATGGAGGCTACGTACAAGCAAACGTAGCGTGGAACGCCCCACAGCTAGTTGGACAGACGACCTAAAAATGGTAGCCGAGAGTGGATGGATAAGAAGAGCGGAAGGTCGCGTGTGGTGACGTGCCTTGGGAGAGGCATATGTCCAGCAGTGAACCGATACGGGTTGATGTTTTTTTATGGAAATTGACACGGTTGGCTACATCACCTACAACATCCGCGATGTCAGCCCATAACACCGGGTGAAATAGGTGCCATGTCAATGCTTCCCTTCAATTTCATGTCGGCCACACTGAACTGGACTGAAAACACGAACTATTTATACATAGCCGTTTCGACCAACGTTTCATTCAGTGCGGTGGTACCAATCCAGGCGGGATAAACCCTACCACCTAGTAAGGTAAGAGAAGGGAAGGGACCTAAAGTTTAACGTGGAATCCGAACCACGGTCAGCCTCCAACGGTCGAGCGGTCACCCATCCAAGGACTGACCGCGCTCAGGGTTGCTTAACAGCAGTCGATCGACCACACCACTGAGCTACCGAGGCTGACAAGATGACGATGATGAAAATATGTCTCTAGCTAGAACGTCGCCGCACGCTCAATAGGTGGAATGTTTATTTATTAGTGAGTATGAAAAAGTTGTAAAATTGTGTTTGGGTGAATCAACTTTTTCTTGTTTTATGTATCTGTCTGAAAACTGGATATTATCTTGATAAATTCACCTTATTTTATTAGTTACAGCAACTCTCAGATAAGTAATTGATTAATAAGAAAGAAGCTGCACAAAGAATGTTGAGTAATTTAAAAAAAAATATTGGTTACCTTGTGGAGAACCCCTTTTTTTCATACAAAACTGGGGACAAAATGGTCCCCTGGGTCACCCCTAAAAATTTGGTTAATGTCTTATTTTAAATAGTTCTCTACTTTTATTTCAATTCCCTATCAACCTAAGTATTTTATACTTATTGATTTTTAACTAAGTAATAAAATTGTAATTAACTTTTTTTTATTATTTGACTTTGCAGCTGGTTGTTACGTTACAAGAAAAATTTGATCCACCCACTTCCCATTCAAGAGACCAGTGTATCCGAAACACCTCTCAGACACGTGTGGCTGGACATTATCTCGCGTGGGTTATCACGGCAAAGCCTCGCTGCTGGGGCCATCTGCCCCGACCCAGGTCGCCGCGATAACCGGCAGTGGCGACTGGCCTAAAAACATACTCTGTGGAAAATGTTCAAGGTACGAAATTATGATGAAAAATAAAAATATCTAATTTAAAAATAGTTGCTTAACAAAATTGTTTTCTTTATTACATGTCAAACAATCCGGAGCAGATGGCATACTGAGCTTTGAACTAATAGTGGCATCCAATTATGTTGATGCAAATATTGATCGCGTGAATAGAGTAGGTAGGTATTTATGTATTTACCTATTTACATTAATTATTTATGCACCTTATGAAGTAAATCTCAAAGGATATCCTAACTCGTTTGCTAATGTAACAGTTTTTTCAGTTCCTTCGGCATTTTAACTTTGTTTAGAGGACTGCGCGCATTAGAGAGACATTTGAACTTGAAGGAGCTGATTGGGGTAGGCGTGTGTCCTGGCGTGGTCTCGACCCTCCCGGTGCCCGGAACACAGTTGTGCGTGAGCCGGCAGTATTATTGACACCAAATACTAACATTATATAAGGTGGTTCGTTATTCATGTCGTTTCTTTCAGTGGGTTGTTCTGTATCCTAAACTGAGTAACTTTTGTTCTACAGCTTTTGGAAATTGGAAAAAAAAATCACTTTCTCCATACATTTAAGGGCAGACCTAACCTCCAAATGTATGGGGAAGGTGAATTTTTTTTCCAATTTCCAAAAGCTATAGAACAAAAGTTACTCAGTTTAGGATACAGAACAACCCCCTGAAAGAAACGACATGAATAAGGAAACACCTTATATACATAGAGTGTGTGAAGCTTGAAGCATATGCTCCTACGAGTCATCTTCCTCAACCAGTTCGGAAACTACTTATCACTTATCAGTTACCATTAATTTGTTCTGCCATATTCTAAGAATATTTTTTTTCGTAGAGTAATTATTGTACAGGCTGATTCAGCAATGACTACTAACCTAAACTAAACCTTTTATAGAAGTGGTTCTGAAAACCTGTATATTATGTATTTGCTGAGTAGGTAGAAAGCAACACATCGGACCTACCTACATATTAACATTTTATATCACATCTAAAATTAATATATATATAACACATTCTATTGATCATACGACATTTGGTTATGATAGAGCTGCGTCAAACGAAAAGGTTAGAGTTCATCTCAACTTACTGATTTAGCTAACTTCTTGTTTTGAAAATTACTAATATCTATTATATTATTATACATATAATAAAATCGTAAAGGTAAGAAAGTCTGTACATTGAATGTATTCGGAAAAAAACTAGCCAGGGTGGCTTAAAATGAGATACTGAACATGTTAGAACAGTTTTTAAAATTTTTGTTTGTTTGTTTGTCTGTACGCGCATCACGCAAAAACCACTGAACTGAATTAGACGAAACTTTGTATAGTGGCAGTTTATATGCCGGAATAACATAATAATTAAAAAAATATAATAAAAATTAAAATTATTAAAAATATCATTGCGCATTTGAATGCACGTAGTCCAAAGTAAAGGTTTCTTGATTATTTGATTCATCTCGTGGATTCATCGAATGCAAAACAATTTTAAATGTCAAGTTGACAACGGAGAACTGTCATCTCGACGTGAGCTGGCCGGTGACAAATTATTCGATAAATAAAAAAAAATTGTTGAAGTTATGTCGCTGTTATTGGTGCAATTTATATTTCTGTTCCCCGCAGCTTCGCTCGCGTGAAATTCGTATTTAAAAAAAAAAGTAAGTAACTAAAGGCGGGGCCGAAGGCAGATCTGGCCTCACGTATACGATATTCTTTCTCGATGAAAGTAACTAAGGGCGAGGCGGAAGGCGGATCTGAGTTCAGGAAGAAGAAAAAAATTCTTGAAGAAAGTAAGTAACTAAGGGCGAGGCCGAAGGCAAAGCTGTTTTCTGGAAGACCAGAAACCATCTCGAAGAAAGCAAGTAACTAAGGGCGAGGCCGCAGGCCGAGCTGCGTTCCGGAAGAAGATAAACCTTCTTGAAGAAAGTAAGCAACTAAGGCGAGGCCGAAGGCCGAGCTACGTTCTGATAAATAATAAACCATCTCGAAGAAAGCAAGTAACTAAGGGCGAGGCCGAAGGCCGAGCTGCGTTCAGGAAGAAGTTAACCCATCTTGAAGAAAGCAAGTAACTAAGGCGAGGCCGAAGGCCAAGCTACGTTCTGATAAATGATATACCATATCGAAGAAAGCAAGTAACTAAGGGCGAGGCCGAAGGCCGAGCTGCGTTCAGGAAGAAGATAAACCATCTTGAAGAAAGTAAGTAACTAAGGCGAGGCCGAAAGCCGAGCTATGTTCTGATAAACGATAAACCATCTCGAAGAAAGCAAATAACTAAGGGCGAGGCCGAAGGCCGAGCTGCGTTCAGGAAGAAGCTAAACCATCTTGAAGAAAGTAAGTAACTTAGGCGAGGCCGAAGACCGAGCTACGTTCTGATAAATGATAAACCATCTCCAAGGAAGTAAGTAACTAAGGGCGAGGCCGAAGGCCGAGCTGCGTTCAGGAAGAAGCTAAACCATCTTGAAGAAAGTAAGTAACTAAGGCGAGGCCGAAGACCGAGCTACGTTCAGGTAAACAATAAACCTTCTCGAAGAAAGTAAGTAACTAAGCGATATTTAGATTGAGTAAACGATAATTCTATCGAAGAAAGCAAGTCAATAAGGGCGAGGCCCGAAGGCGAAAGCGGGTTTATGGTTTACCTGAACTCGGCTAGGCCTTCGGCCTCGCACTTAGTTACTTCCTTTCTTCCAGAAGGTTTATCGCCTTCCTGAAAGCAGCTCGGCCTGCGGCCTCGCCCTTAATTACTTACTTTCTTCGAGAAGGTTTATCGTCTTCCTGAACGCAGCTCGGCCTTCGGCCTCGCACTTAGTTACTTCCTTTCTTCCAGAAGGTTTATCGTCTTCCTGAACGCAGCTCTGCCTTCTGCCTCGCCCTTCGTAACTTACATTCTTCTTTGAAATACGAATTTCAAGCGAGCGAACCCGCAGGCTCTGAACGCAGCTCGGCCTTCGGCCTCGCACTTAGTTACTTCCTTTCTTAAATAAGGTTTATCGTCTTCCTAAACGCAGCTCGGCCTTCGGCCTCGCCCTTACTTTCTTCGAGAAGGTTTATCGTCTTCCTGAAAGGTTTATCGTTTACCTGTACCCAGCTCGGCCTTCGGCCTTGCCCTCAGTTACTTACATTCTTCTTTGAAATACGAATTTCACGCGAGCGGAGCCGCGGGCAACAGCTAGTTAATAAATATATCTACGCAACTCCCTATATAGGCCAATCAAATTAGATTTTTTTGAGGAAATAATTCCCAGCAAGCTGTAAATCGTTTTAATACCTTCATTTGGACCTAAATGCGTGTAATGCGAGTTTGCACCATCCCAGGAGGTGTGCATAACTTTTAGGTGCCAAAAAACCTAGAAATTTTTCCTCATTTTTCAGTTTTTTGCTTGTAGCTTGAAAACGGTACGTCGGACGGAAAATGTTGTTATCTCAATATTAAAGAGGGTTAAATTTTGCGTCGAATGACACTTCAAACTTCAAATTCGGTTCAGTGGTATAGCCGAAATCAGAAGTTAGAAACCGGGAAAATTTATCATTTAGGTGCAAACTTACATATTGCGACTTTTCAAGGCCACATATCTTTGAAACAGATACTCCAATTGAAAAACCTATAGAATAAAAGTTGTAGAGAATAAAATTTCACTTTATATAGACACCTGAATTTACAAATTCAGTCATTTTGAAAGACTAAATTTGGCATCAATTCAAAATATCGGTATTTTTCTAAGTCCTATGCATTGTGAGGGTTAAGAAGAACATTTCAATGCAAATTTCTAAGAGAAATTTCTAATGAGCAGAAATTTGAGTAATGTCAATGAAAAATATTATTAATTAAAAAAATCATTTTTAATTATAAATGAAGATATACTAGACATATTTAAAATTAACATGACATTGACAAAATGTTTATAAAAACATGTTACAGAAATCAGCAGAAAATAAGGCAGCATTCATGTTCGCATTTTCTTAGATGTCGATGGCCCTTCATCTACGAAGCTCTCAAGCTGGGGAGGCAAGTCGAGCCCCTCTTCATCGGAATCATCCTCAAAGGGACTGTCCTCCCCTATTTCTGCTCCTACGGCAATCGGCATGTGGGACACACTCTCATCCTCGAACGGTGCTGAATTCGAGCAGGACTTGTCGTGGCAGTTGAGGCAAATTGTTGAACATTTCATGTCTACTTTCCGGCAGCTGCACCTTCCTGTACACCCCTTCGTACATCCGCATGACACTGTGTTGAGGATTTCAGCTGGAGCTGGATCCTTTGTGTTCATGGTGGGGAGCAGGCCAAGGTCCGTCCTCTTCCAACCCCAGCTGAGAGGATCTTCATACCAGCCCTGGATTTGATGGTAGACCCGCAGAATATGTTGGGCGGCGGCTGCGTTTGTTGGGGGTAGAGAGGCCAGATTGAAAGTTGGCTTTACAAGGGATTTCGAGAATATCTCGTACCGGATTTTGTCTACAAACCCCAGCAGGGGTTTGTAGTGAGGCAAGCTCTTGAGGATGCTGACACCGTCATCGTCAACACCGCCATTCAAGCGACAGAGAACTTTGCAACGGTCATAATAATCGGAGAGGACACGGGATCTATTGATCCTATTAACCGCATGGTTCTATCTTCTTCTAATCTATCTTCATTTATAATTAAAAATGTTTTTTTTTAATTAATAATATTTTTCATTCACATTACTCAAATTTCTGCTCATTAGAAATTTCTCTTAGAAATTTGCATTGAAATGTTCTTCTTAACCCTCACAATGCATAGGACTTAGAAAAATACCGATATTTTGAATTGATGCCAAATTTAGTCTTTCAAAATGACTGAATTTGTAAATTCAGGTGTCTATATAAAGTGAAATTTTATTCTCTACAACTTTTATTCTATGGGTTTTTCAATTGGAGTATCTGTTTCAAAGATATGTGGCCTTGAAAAGTCGCAATATGTAAGTTTGCACCTAAATGATAAATTTTCCCGGTTTCTAACTTTTGATTTCGGCTATACCACTGAACCAAATTTGAAGTTTGAAGTGTCATTCGACGCAGAATTTAACCCTCTTTTATATTGAGGAAACGACATTTTCCGTCCGACGTATCGTTTTCAAGCTACAAGCAAAAAACTGAAAAATGAGGAAAAATTTCTAGGTTATTTGGCACCTAAAAGTTATGCACACCTCCTGGGATGGTGCAAACTCGGGTTACACGCATTTAGGTCCAAATGAACGTATTAAAACTATTTCCAGCTTGCTGGGAATTATTTCCTCAAAACGATTTATTTTGATCTAATTTGATTGGCCTAATACTGCTGTTCTACAAGTTAAGTGCATCTGTGGAACCATGTCACTCACACATTGAGCAGTGTTTACTTAGGTTGTATCCTAAAGTGTGTTTGGTAAAGGTTGCCGCCATGGCAATAAACTCACATTTCGTGAGTGCGCAACAAGTATAGATTTTTTTTATGGAAGCTGACACGGTTGGCTACATCACCTACTAAATCCGTAATGTCAGCCCATAACAACTTGGTGAACTATATAATAATAGGTAATAGGTGCCATGTAATAGGCCAATAATAATAGGTGCCATGTCAGTGCTTCCCTTCGTTCGGTAGTGCCGGCCACACTGAACTGGACGGAAAACACAAGCTATTTACATAGCCGTTTCAAATGACCTTTCATTCAGTGCGGTGGTATCAACCCGGGCGGGCGGGTTGAACCCTACCACCTAGTAAGGTAGGTAAGAAGGGAAGGGACATTAAGTTTTATGTGGAATCCAAGCACGGTCAACCTCTAACGGTCGAGCGGTCACCCATACATGTACTGACCGCGCCCAGGTGTGCTTATGATTCGACCGGCGGCAGTCGACCGATCGCACCACTGAGCTACCGAGGCTGACAATATGTAAGTGTTATGATTTGATTTAGTGGTCCAAATGCGTGCTCCAATGCTGACAATGCGTGAAATAGGAGGCTGTAAGAACAGACTTCCACTTTCAGAGCCGACTGTCTTCATTAGAGCAAATAGGAAACATTCAGAACATTTTCCTAGCATGTGTTTAACGTTTTATATCAGTAGGTTAATAAAGTGGTTTCTTTATGGTTTAGTTTCCTCCCAACTGTAGTTTTTATACAATAACATAATTTTGAAGACAAATATATTTTTAAGCGATTGTAGGCGTTCGCTCTAGAAATGTTGCATTAATTTACTTCCGGATGCCAAAAGGTGTGATACAATATTCAACTATTAGTACAAGATCCATTTCTGAAAAGCCTTCAAATAACGGTTTCCGTGGGACATAGCTCGGCCATACCGACAACTGGTATGTACGTGTTCGGGCTGTTCTCCTGAAAACCATAAGTGCGGTAGTCACTTTCTAAAATAGTGGAGGGGGTAGTTATGACGTCATAAAGATGGCGGCCGGGCCTGTCATTCTAGGCGGTATATCTCGATAGTTACTTGACCGATTTCCTTCATTAAGGTGTCAAAAAAAAGCTAATAGAATGAGGATTATTCGATCTCTTACAATAGTTTATGTTGAACTAATACGAAACTAAATATTTACAAAAAACTGACAATTCGAAAAAAAATATTTTTTAATTTTTTAAATAGCTCGGTAACCATCAGGATTTTGGAAATTTAGGTTATAATAAAGCGCATAGCTGTATTCAAGAGGATCATAGTGAACTTTAAATCATAACGATAGAGTAATAAACAACGGAGCTACAGTCATTTAAGTGAGCGTTGGTAGCGTCAAGCTCAGCGCGGTAACGTAAGTACCTACTGTTGACGACTCGGCCGACCGCAAATATACCAATACCGAAGATCACCATCCATCCATCCATTGAGATTTTCATATAATTTTTTTGTTTCTGAATTAGGACATATCTTTAAATATGTTAAGATACCTAGGTATGTAAGTTTTGAGTACCTAAGGTATGTAAAGACTTTCTGTACTAAATTTTATAATTTTTTTCGACAATTCTGTCTTTTTACCCGACGGCGACGTTAGGAGGAGTGTAATGTGTTAAGGTCTAAAGTGTGAATCTGTGTGTTTCTGTACATACATATATTACAGTTCGGAACTCTGCCCCAATTACTTCATAATGACTGGAAACGTGGCCATGTCTGTGCTATACTACATTGGTCGCGGTCCGGTCCCGCTCGCCGCGCCGTCGCACTATTGGCCAAAGTGCCACTTTTCGGTCATAAATCTGTATCTTCTAAACTAGAATACCTTCCTTGACAATTTTTTTTATGGTATTACTTGAATAGTTAATCTTCAAAAAACAGTAACATTTGATTGCAAATAATATTTATTATTAATAAAAAAAAAATCCTAAAATATAAAATAATGTATTTCTAAACTATGAAAATAAGATAAAAAATTATTATGTTCATTTACCAATAAAGTATCAACTTTTATATAATATAATAATAAAAACATTTTCGTACCTATAATTGTGATAAATAAAAAATTAAACATTAAATATTAAACGCATTAAATGCGCTTACAGGATAGCACCTGTTTTTTGCTTCCTGAATTTTATTATAAGAAGGGAAGACGATGGAGTACCTTTCCAATAAACAGCTTCACAAATATTTTTATTGCACTTTAGTCAGATCTAAAGACACTAAAGCTTCATCGTCGTTGAATTGAAAAAAATTTGCAGAATTTCCTTTGATAATTTCATTGCAGTTTTTCTTGTTTTATTGAGTTGCGTACGACACGTATTATTTTAACATTGGAGGCTTCATCTTTTTCGCCAATTGAATTCACTCCTTTAATGTACTCGTATGAATGATAGACGTTGTCCAAACCAGATTCCCCAAAAAGTTTCACAGCTTTACGATTTTGTATACTCTCTGATGAAATTGCGTAGTCCTTGCAAGGTCGATCGGACAAAATGTAATGCTCCTTTATATATTTTTTTGCACTTGAGATAATATGGTTCCATTTTTCAAGAATCACAGTGGATAGCTCACCTTTAGAATACTTAAAAGACGCCATATAGTTTCAGAAACACTACACTGCACTCATCTGGCACGAATATTCAGGCAGTACAGTGTGTAAATGTACCACCCCTCACAGAATGGCTTATATTCGTACGAAAAAAATGTGGCGTGTGTAATATCTCCTTACACTCTGTGGTTCAGAAATGGTGTGCAAAACATAAATAACACAAAACACACCTGGTGTAAGTACATATATAATCATATCATAGTTTTAACCGCAATTGTTTCCGTTACGAAGTAGCTATACCTACCGTGAGAATGCTGAGGTTGTAGTGTATTTTCTTTGCATAATTTATACATTCAGTCTCTTAAATCAGTACTCTTAAGTTAACTTTTCAAATAAAATCATTTAAAATCAGCCTGGGTAGCTCAGTGGTGCGGTCGGTGTTAAGACGAGACGGAAGTTACCTTTCTCCATACTCCATACAAAATCGTCTTTCGGCATTTATGTTATCTCGCCCCCTAAACCTTATCCGATTATAAAAAAATTTTTATTAGGTAGGGCTTATCCCGTCCGAGTTGGTACCACCGCACTGAATGAAACGTCGGTCGAAACCGCTATGTAAATAGTTCGTGTTTTCCGTCCAGTTCAGTGTAGCCGACATGAAATGAAGGGAAGAATTGACATGGCACCTAGTTCACACGGTGTTATGGGCTGACATCACGGATGTTGTAGGAGGTGTAGCCAACCGTGTCAGTTTCCATAAAAAAATAATAAAATAAAATTAAAAAAAAATCATTCACGCGAACGCTCCGAGCGTGCGAACAGCGCGCATATTTTTTTAATTTTCGTGCCAATTTGCAGAGTTTTGCAGAAAGTTGTTTATTGATTCTAAATAAACAGTGTACTGGCTATATAAAACCATTATAATATTCACCCGGACAGACCCTGATACCATTTGAAAGCTTAGATGAAAATTGTAGTTTTAGATAAATTTCGCGTTTTCGTTAGTGCTTCAAATAAGGAATGATATCTTTAAAAAACCCAACACAGTTACCTAAAATGCTTTTCAAATATGTATGGGTTTCTATATGTTTACTTAAGTATTTTTGAGGAAAATATACATAAAATATATGCGCTCCCTTAATATGCGGATGTTTGCGCAAAGAATTTGTTCAATTTTCAAGCGTCATATAACTGAGGAAATTCAACTAAAATCTAAAATATGTACGTATTAAACAAGTACATTTCATGGCCTATCGAACCAACTCATTACCCCAGGTGGTATGTTGCCAAAACCATTTTTGTCAGTTGCTTGTATGGGGGCTGTCCATAGTGCGTCGCCGCGCGCCCGACCGCTACAGCCAGCTTGACGCTACCAACGATCACTTAAATGACTGTAGCTCCGTTGTTTATATCTCAATCGTTATGATTTAAAGATCATTATAATCGTCTTGAATATAGCTATGCGTTTTATTATAACCAAAATTTCCAAAATCCTGATGGTTACCGAGCTATTTTAAAAATAAAAAAAATATTTTTTCCGAAATGTCGGTTTTTTGTAAATATTTAGTTTCGTATTAGTTTAACATAAACTATAGTAAGAGATCGAATAATCCTCATTCTATTAGCTTTTTTTTGACACCTTAATGAAGGAAATCGGTCAAGTAACTATCGAGATATACCGCCTAGAATGACAGGCCCGGCCGCCATCTTTATGACGTCATAACTATCCCCTCCACTATTTTAGAAAGTGACTACCGCACTTATGGTGTTCAGGAGAACAGCCCGAACACGTACATACCAGTAGTTGGTATGGCCGAGGTATGTCCCACGGAAATTACCTAAATTTCACTTGGATCCCGCACTATATGTAGTTATGTATAATGGATGAGTTTGATGTGATGACTCAGTTATTTGAAAGTATTTCTGTAACCGCGGGAGTCACAATAATAAGCATTATGGTTTAGATGAATAGACTCATCCTATTGTCTAGTAATAGCTGTCACAAAAATATCAAAGGGGCTGGTGGAGTCACCCATCCGTAGACGTAAAAATTTGTATGAATGAAGTCCATCCTTATCCTCCTTACCTATAATAAAATCCAACGTCTGCTTTCTGTCTGAGTGTCTGTCTGTCTGTCCGCTTATAACTCGAGAACCACTGAACCGATTTTAATAAAACAAAATTCTACGGATAGCTTGATTCTTCCCATCAACTATAGGCTACTTACTATCACGCTAAATAGCTTATGAGGTTAGCAGTGAAGTGAAATATGAGAGCGGGCGGAGCCGCGGGCACAGCTTGTATCAAATAAAACAAAGTGTTGTAGGTACTTGTCAATTAAATACTTTTTGTTACCAATATTTCTTTTTTGTTATTTTTAATATAGGTATATATTATTTACATTAATGAAAAAAACATAATTTTTTATGATATTTCGACCTATTGTCGTCGTACTATAAATACATAGGTACTTACTTAAATTTTTTTAGAAAGGGTTACTAAATAAAATTATATAAACTAACTAATATAGAAAAATAATAATGCTTTGTTAGATATGAAGAAGTCTATAAATCAAAGAATTGAAAAGGATTAAGGGTGGGCATCAACTCTGTCCCACTCCCACCCACCCCACTTGTGAACCCATGCATCTACATATACCAACCATCATGACGTATCTTTATAATAACATACGTAGGATGTAAGCGACAAGGTCGAAGAACAGGCCAAGTGCGAGTCGGACTCGCGCACTGAGGGTTCTGTATCACCACGTAACTGACCGGTTTTTATTATTTCTTGTTTTACTTCAGCATGTGCTCTATCACACCAAGTTTAACGCTTGTATCGTTTTTACGATAGAGCAAAAACAAAAAATCGTTGAAAAAACACGATTATTGTATGGGGTCTTTTTATTTTACTTTATTTTTTTACTTTTTTTTATTATGTTATTGTGTGCGCCACAGTAACACATATTCTGTGAAAATTTCAACCGGCTACGGTTACGATTACGGTTTAAATTTTTTTTATTTTTTTTTTTTATGGAAACTGACACGGTTGGCTACATCACCTACAACATCCGTGATGTCAGCCCATAACACCGGGTGAACTTGGTGCCACGTCAGCTGGGTCCCTTCGGTCGTGCCGGCTACACTGAACTGGACGGAAAACACAAACTATTTACATAGCCGTTTCGACCGACCTTTCATTCAGTGCGGTGGTACCAAACCGGGCGGGTTAAACCCTACCACCTAGTAATATAAGAAGGGAGTCATATCCCTTAGTCGCCTTTTACCACATGCACGGGGAGAGATGCAGTGGGGCTATTCTTTTAAAGTACCGGCCCCACACGGTACAATATACTAAAGCAATATACAAATATACTAAAGCCCATTAAAGGTAGGAAAGACGGACGGACAGACAGACAGCGGCGTAGGCATCAGCGGCGACTCCTCTCAGTTGGCGAGGTTGGCGCCGCCAAACCGAATAAAATGAATGACACCATTAATACAGAAGTATCAGGCTAAAATAAATGTGAAAAAATTTCGGAGTTATATTATTTATGTCATATAATCCACGATTAATAAGATAAAACGTCAATCCCGTACCCGTTACATAATTTGAAATTTCGCGCGCGTCAAACGCGGACGACGACGAATGACGACACATCAAGGCGTTCATTGGCCGGTTGGCTACATTTTAAAGCGCCATCGTATTCCATACAAGGCGGAAGCGACCCATGTCCCCCCCGTCCCGCGCGGACCCGCTGATCAGCCTTTCGAGTTGGCGCAGCGGGGAGTGCATTTAGTGACGCGGTAGCGAGTAGAGCGAGCTAGCGAGCGAGCTAGGTGTGTGTGTTGCGTGTGCGGGTGTGTGCGCGCTGCGTCCACACGACGAGTATTCTTGTGCTGTGCGGTGCGACGTGCGATGCGATGCGACTAGCGAGCTAGGCTAGGTGTGTTGTGTGCGCGTGTGTGTGCGCATTGGCTCGCGAGTTGATAGCTGCATATATTCCGTTATGTAGGTATGGACTTTGTATGGATGAATCCTGTGCAGTGTTGTTAAATTTAAAGTGATTTATTGGTAATTATAATGGCAAACTCCTACCGAGCTATCTACGGAGCACTCAAGGACAAGAGAGACTCAGTAATTTGGCACTCTTACATATCTGTGGAAAAGGAGTTGCTAACAAAATTGAGGAAGAAAGAAGATTTTCACGATCGAGTCATCGAAAATTTCTTGTCTGTGGAACGAATGTGTGAACTTCATGTACAAATAAAATGTAACAATTCAAGCTTGTATGCCTGTCTCGTCGTCGTCGTGCCAGAGGAGACGTCGCTGTTGTCGGCTGCAACTCGACTGCTTTGACACAACCAGTAGGTACCTATCTCCAGACAAATAAATCGTAAGTGAGCAAAATAAATCATTTAAACTAAATATTATAAACTATCTATATCGTAATCGTCTTTCAGTTTTTGAACTCATTGTGGTAGAAATAAATTAACGCGTAGGTACCTAAGTTATGAAATTATGAAAAAAAAAATCCTTAGCCAGAGCCAACCCAATATTCAGGACCAGGAGTCGCCGCTGGTAGGCATAGTAATAAACACGGTCCTTAAAACTACGAAATTAACAAATTGTGCCGCGTTAGTAGAAAGGAGATGGCGTTGTATTATGTATGATTGTTGGTTCGAGGGAAAAGGCAACCGAAGAAAGTGGTGTCTCGAGTGGTGCTAACAAATTTAATTATTTGCGTTAGCGAGCACTCTGCAGCGATCTCAATGACAAACTCACTGCATCGAAAGGAAAAATTCAATATAGTAAGTAGGTGTTTATACAAATATTTCAGTGTTTTCATAAATTATTTTGAAAGTTATCAGCAAAAAATTAACCTTAGGTATTTATATTTTATTGTTTAAATGTATCGATATTCCTCATTGACTTACGTTTATTTCCTAGAATTCACGATCGCGTCGGCATTTATCTATGGACTAATTATAACGTTTAATGTTATGGTCTGCTATGAAAGGAATAAGTGCCAATTAATTATTATCTTAAGCACCTACTACTGCATTGCATCTACGTATGTTGTGACAGTTAGGTATAATTTTCTTCAGCTAATTTACATCTTGTTATTTTCACCATATTATAAGAGTTGACATGCAACTTTACAATACATGTTATACAGCCTTCATAATATCCGAAAATTAATTATAATCACCTTCATATTATCATCTGTTCGCTTTATAACTCAAAAATGGCTGAACTAATTTTATTTAGTTCGGATTATTTTTAATAATTCTTAAACTATTATGTATATGAGTGAAAAGGCAGAACGTGATGTCGCGTAAAACATTCCCATACGTGTACCATATCTTCAAATTCGAATTAATTTATTTCAAGTCATAGAAACGCATTTTCCACAGAACCAACACTAGATTATTCTGTCTCGCAGATGTAATTGTTTTACAGTATTTCATGTCTTAAAATGTAAGTTTCAAAAGAATAAAGTGTTTTTCTAAACCTATGTTAGTTTTATTTCTTTAGTTAAAAAGAATTGCCCATATTTACATATTATCTCCAAAACTACCAAGTCTAAAATTGTTTTAATATCTATCACAGATAATGTTCTATGGCGACTGTGAATTTTGTATAATTGTTCAATTTAAGAGGAAAAGTTCTACATAATAATACATTCCTGTAAACAATAATTTACGAATGTAAATATAGTAGGTACTCGTAATAAGTATTTCCCAGAAACGAGTTCATCTGAAAGTGCAACTTATGTTTGTGTAAGACGACGTGTATGTATGTGAACTGTAAAGATAAACAGTTTTGGGGCACGATCGTGTAATTAATGAAAATATACTCAAGTGGAACCTCGTTCGTTCACAAAACAGATTTATTCACCGCTTGCATACTGCCAGCCGACGACGCGGCGAGCGAGTTAATGTGAGGAGGTTCCAAACGCATCTCTCTGCTATTAGAGTCGGTCGTGCATAAAACCGAATGTCAAGTTCGGAGAGAGTTTACTCAGCAACACACGCGGTAAAGAAAGCAAGCCTTGTGGGAAAATATTCTGTGAAAAGTTTTCACTGAAAATGCGGCTGTGCATTGTAATGGTAGGTGTATTTATTTATAATATATTTTATAAATGCATTGTTTATTAAATTTTCGAAATTTAAGTACCTAGGTACATTTTACAATAACCTATACCTATATCAATGAATTTTTATCAAACATCTGCCACATCCATATTTTTACTGCCGAGGTAATAACATTGAAATGTTTGAGCTTTTAATATCAAATAACATACCTACATTATAAAATTACGATCTAACCAGACCTTGGCAATATAATATACCTACTCAGGTACTTGGAACTTATTGGAGTTTCTGTTTTTCGAATGTACGAGTATGTATCTAAGTACCTTCTTAACTTGATTGTTAATATAATTTAATAATTTTGACTATGCTTTCCAGATCACAATGGTCGGACTGCACCTCCAATGCTGCGATTCGAAGATACGAAAGAGAAGCGTCGAAATACAAGCAGTCGATGTTGAGGAAATACAGATTGACGACTCGCAGCTCAATGCTAACGAGATTCCGCTTTTAGCTGAACCTCTCAATCCGGTCGGGAATCCCGCCAGTTTAGTTGATAATCCAGACGGCACAGTCGGTAATCCAGGCGGTGGTGTAGTCGGTAATCAAGACAGTGAAACTATGGAGACTGCAAACAATTTGGTGTTCAGACCCCTCTTCAGCTACAGAAGGCAGAACGTGGAGCGAAGGAGCGTCACCACGAGAAGGCAGAACCGAAGAGGAGAAGCGACATCTGGCGGCGCGTACGGGAACTACTTCAGCAACCCTCCGCCCTATTTGGTGTACAACAGGCAGACCGGAGCGTACCATCCGTACTACTTTTACCCTAATTACAACAAAGTGAGGCGAGGCTAACTTTCATCCAATTAGATCATAAGTGTGCTTGATTAATGTGGACGAGTTTGTACCTATATAGTCATAAGTTATTTATTAAATATTTATATGAATATGTGCAGAGTTTCATTTACCTTTTATCCCACGCAACATATTATCTGTTCGTTAGAACCTTTGAGGAAATATTATTACGCTAGTATAACTATATATCTTTGGTTAAAACAAACTTTCAAGAAAGATTGAAGAGAATACATTTTCTTTTTCTTTTTTTTTTATGGAAACTGACACGGCTGGCTACATCACCTACAACGTCCGTGATGCCAGCCCATAACACCGGGTGAACTAGGTGCCATGTCAGTGCTTCCCCCTTTGATCGTGCCGGCTACACTGAACTGGTCGGAAAACACAAACTATTTTACATAGCCGTTTTGACCGACGTTTCATTCAGTGCGGTGGTACCAACCCGGGCGGGTTAAACCCTACCACCAAGTAAGATTAGGAGGGAAGGGACCTACAGTTTTACGAGGAATCCGAACCTCGGTCAGCCTCCAACGGTCAACGGTCACCCATCCAAGTACTGACCGCACCCAGCGTTGCTTAACATTCAATAGCGACAGTTGACTGTCTGCACCACTGAGCTATCGAGGCTGTTCTTGAAAAAATGGTTTTGCTGTATTGAGGAGAAAATAAAATTTATATTTTATCCTCAATACAGCAAAACCAAAAGAACGTATTTTGATATATTTTATTCTCAGAATTTAATTTTGACATCAAAGTGTTGTTAATTCTCCTATAATAGTCATTTGTTGTTTGCAATGCTGACAGTGCCCTAAATACAGTTATTTATACGGCTATTTATTTATAGGAATGCTAAATATTAGCATTCCTCTTGTACATACATACACCAAAAAGTCCGCTTATAATTCCGTCCAGTAGAACGAAATTATGTTGTATGTACCAATGACGTATATGTACATATTTATTAGATGCTAGCGGCAATGACCTAATGACACACTGTCTGTAGTGAGTAAAAATATGTCACAAACTTTCTACTGAAGTGGTCTAATTTGTGACAAGTTTGACTGGTGTCGGTGAATACCGTTTCCGCATAGCAGTGCACTGTGAACGTGACTCTCCAATTAGCACTTCTGTGGGTGGGGATTTCATGAAGTATTCGCACGTACCTACCTGTTTACCATTACCCACGTACCTACCCATTACCATGTTTTGTGTTGTGACCCCCGTTAAGGTGAGTACGCACTGTCGCGTCACAGCACTGCTAATGTGCAGCGCGGCAGCCGGCAATCAATTCGTATGGACAATTTCTGCGGTCTCCTGTCCAGGCAGGCAGTTGGTAGCCGATGCAATGTGTAATTGTGTGTGAGCCAGCACTGCTGTTTCATTATTAGGTATTTAATTGAAGAGGAAAAAATAAAGGCAAGAAATTCTCTCTGTAAGGGATAACTCCGCCTTTATCACCACTTATCCACCTCATGTAAATTATGATTGTTCCTGTAAAATATTTTTGGAGCAGTAAAATATTTCTATCTATCTATAAGTTTAAAATGCAAACTTTATACATTGCGTATTTCATAATTTTGCATTCATCGATCTTGTATGCGGTACCTGTCGGGTGTAATAGAAATGGTCATGTTTAGCACGTGGTTACATTCTTCAGTGATACCAGCTACTGTGTTGATTCTGTTCTTGGCTGGCATAATTGGGTTGCTATTGAAAAATTAAAAAAATATTTAGTCTGCAAGCTCAATTTCAACTTCACATGTAAATAAAAAAGGTCTGTTTTATAATGCCCAACACCGACGACTCCCAGCGAAGACCACGAGTTGAGTATATACAGTCCCCGGAAGAAAATAATGTACATCGAGCTTTGGAAAGAGACAATCCAGTTATAGAGGGTTGTCTCTGTCGCACGAACACGCACATCTCTGTGCGACAGAGACAACACTCTACAACCCATAGATGTAGAAAAATTCGAGGTCTGTGCTACAACCGGATTGTCTCTTTCTAAAGCTAGATGTCAGGCCGGCATGGCATTCGCAACCCCCGCGTACGACCGAATGTCCATGGGCGTCGTTAGACACCTTATGGGTGGCTCGGCGCGATATGTCGCTCTTACTATAAAAATACATCTTTATTTACTGCCGGGTACCTACTGTACCTCATGTCAGTTGCAATAAATAAAATACAAAAAATATCTTTAGATATTTATTGTTTAATTCTGTAGGTACATAAATAATTGCTCTCTGCAACCCTTACGGTTGACTAACACAATGCATATTTGTATGTACTCGGTATGTATGTATGTAGTATGTGTGTATGTTACCTATATTAACAATCTGACTTTCAAGATCTGCCTACACACAAACGAATAATGAAAAATATCGAGTACAATTTAACCGTGATAAGTAGGCTGTTTCAAACTGGTGGGATGACAAAATTCACATAAGAATTTCAATTAGTATGGAAATTATTACAACAAATTAAAATTAAATATGATTAAGACTGCTATCCAGTGTCACTGACGCAAGAAACATGGATAAGATTATGATTAGTAGTAGCTGATGGATGACATACTAAATGCTTCTCATTATAATCCAACAAAACAATAGCAACAATTTGTTTTTATTTCTATTTATAATAAAATGTCTACGATCATTCCCTGTCTTCTTGGATCTCTTGTCAAACAGATATAATTTTATCCTAAACTTCTCCTTTTACTTAGGTATCTATGTAAATAGTTAAAGACATCACTAGTGGAAATTTTAAATAATTTGACACGGCCGTACGTGTAAATTCCGCAAAATTGCAAATTACTAGTGAATAGGAAACCCGAACACCACACTTTACATTCATTTTAGTAATTTTCTGTTTATATGTATTAGGGACGTGCAACATGACCGTGACATGACCGATTTTAGGCGTGACAGGGTGAATAACCCCCCAATGAGACCCAGCGTGGAATTTTAACAAACCGCTCCCTCCCCCCCCAAATCGGTCACATGGTATGGGTACGTTTCCTTACATGTCAAACTGTGAGGTTATTGCTTCTTTTTTATTATTTATAAAATTCCCATCGTTAATTCTAGCTTTCTTCTTTCATGCAGAATCACTACTAGCGGTCCGCACACTAACCGACCAAAAATGCAACTTTTAAACCAACGGTGTAGTCGACTACACAGACCAATAAAAATTTCCACTAACGAAGTAACGTACGTAGTAAGCCCTTATATTCTTCGAAATAGAAAAATACACGTCCTCAGTGCTTTACATGATCGCTGATAGAAACATTAGACAACGTAGGTAGAGACGTGGTACACATGTTTTAACTCACAAAGCCGGGCGAGCCATACCAGTAGTTGTGACATGCTGCAAGCTTGCGCGTGGCGCGCGGCTCGGGCGATACTGAGCTCTCTAGAGCTGACGCACACAAACACAATCTACACTCACAAGTAGACCCAACCCACCTTCGTGAGATAAAACAACTGTACCTACATGTGTACTCCATCTACACAGACCCCTCAACAAACCCGCGCTCAGTTACTGCTTTCAATATTATATTTGTTTATTATAATATTCATGTGTTTGTTATTTATTATATATCTTTTTCAATGCAGTTCAACAAATAGGCACATACTGGGAGGAACGGAGACACTTAATGCTTTTAAAATTGGAATATCTGACGCTACACTATAGATTGGCAACACTAACATCTTTAGCCAGGCATAGCATCCGCCATCCCCGCGCATCACAGAATGTGTTAGCCACGTGCGAGTACGTGGAACGATGCAAAACAAAAGCCGTCATTCAGTTGCTCAAGAAAATCGGGCTCACGCATTCAAACAGCCCGAGTTGTTATATTACAGTGTTCAGAATTTTAATTGAAGCTAGCAGGTTCCAAAATTCAAGGCAATGTACTCGTAATTTAGCGACACGGCAAGTGTAGCGAGTAGTTAACGACAGAAGTCTAAATAAAAAAATTATAAAAAATGTCTACCCCGCCCCGCCCGGCCCGGCCGATACTAAATAGATACTATGCATATAGCAACACTCGTGAACATTGTGATCTCATATTAATATTGAATGCAAATAGTAACAACTCTACATGCATAATTGAATGTGTTAAATTTTTCATTTAAAATTTTGCATAATAATTCTGTACCAATTTAATAAACTACGCGCCACTGAATAGAGGCCGATAGACTATTTTGTGATTATATGTACAACACTATCATGTATAACTACTATATACAAAACATAAATCAACATAGAAAAAGCATTAATCTCTAATTTTTACGCAGAATAATCGACAGTAACACCGAAAGGACTATTCTTTATAGAACAAAGAAGAACACTTTACGACATTATCAAACGAAAATTACTTCATTGAAACTTGCAACAGTTTCAACTGAAAAATTCATAAAAAAAAATTATTTGGGAAAAGTCATTCGTCAATTACAGAATCACACTTTCAGGTTTTACTGCCGAATACAGTAATGCGTATATGAAGTAACATTAAATATTAAAGCATTTTAAGGCAAATGTAATAAATAAAAACTATTTAATACTTTTAGAACGAATACAAACCGCTTCAAATCTTATATCTGCCCAGTTATTTAATTCTATAAGAACTGATGAACTAGCAGCTGCCAATATCATTCGGAACTCAATGAGTCTACCGCCCCTACGAGAAATGCTTGAATGATGAGGAGAATGATCTACTCGAAATATCGAATGTCCCGTTGGCGACATCAATAACTACATACAAGCGTGGTCACGTTGCTTGCTGACATTATTGTATTGTGTGCGGCGGTGGCTAGCTATACATTCAACACTCTATTTAACATCGCATCAATGTTTGTAAAACCTGTTTTCTATCAGGGTAGGCACATCTACAATTTGAGTACCCTTGCCAGACTTGTGAGAGCTTGTCCGGCGAGAAATTTAATGTGACGAGTAGAAATGCAATGAGTTCTAGAAGTGTATCTGTAGTTTATACCCATAGATGTATAAAATAGGATATGATATATGATAGACTGAGTTATGTATAGCATGGGCGATTGAGACAATTTCGGAGACGAGCATTCGGCGTGTTTGTACAGTGTTCGACGGCTGTTCGTTCACAGGCGTCAGTCGCTGTGCGCGATGTATGATATGTACTATCTATACCTTCCCCCAACACCCTGCAAAGATGGACTCACTTATTTTAGAGCATTTTTATAGTTTCGTTCTCCATATACGCCCGTATATTATATATAACTCTATCCTCTCCATCGGACAGACCAAGAAGGGCCAAACCAGTAACCGCTTCCAGAAGGTTAACTTTGTGTAACCTTGAGCCAATAAGCTGCCCAAGTATAGAACTAAGCATTCCTCCATTTTGGGAGCAGTAAGGTACTGGCAAGTCTTGTTGGACACACATGAGAAGCATTAGCAAATGCCTTCAGAAATCTGTACCACAGAATACAGACCGGTCATATTCTCAAAAGCGACAAACTATGTAGTAATTGTTGAAATTACAGTTCCATGGGAAAGTAACATACCGAAGGGCCACAACTTCAATGTAAGCAAGTACTGCAACCTAGTAGACCGGTTAGTGATAAACGGATTCAAGACTGTTCTCTTCGCTGTGGAAGTCGGAGCAAGAGGACTACCAGTGATGTCGCTATACAGTTTCATCAAAAACCTAGGCCTGCCAAGATCGACGGTTAGCTCATATATGGAGAGAGCTTCGAAAACATCACTGGAGACATCCTACAAAATATTAATAGGTAGAGAGAGGGAGGTCGAGAGCGGGACTGGTGGTTCTCCGCGTCCTAGTAACCGCAGACTAGCTGAAGAGGGCTTGTTGCGAGCCGAAGCGTAACGCATGCTGGAGAACTACACAGAGTGTCCACTCTCTAGTCCCGACCTCGATTGACACCCTCCTCTGCTGCCAATGGACTCGGATATTTTCGGTGAAGCCATCGCAAGCTCAGTTCGACACCTTCTATACCTGACTGTACACACACGCCAGGTGGGTCGACGGGATCAAGTACGTCGGCGGAAAGCCGTGGTTCCGTACCGCTGAAGGCCGGGAGGACTGGAGGAAAATTGGAGACGTGTATATCCAGCAGTGGACCCATACATGCTGACTGACTGACTGTACACACATGAGTGTAGGAAGGTATATTGCTTGCATCAAATATCAAAGTTATAATTTACAAAGCCAGTCGCCGCACACATAAGATGTTTACAAGCAAACAAGCTGTAAACCTGTGAAACATTTAAAGATAAATTCGTGGTTCAGTCGCCGGGCGTTACGTTACAAACAAGTTCACTTCAAGCCTCTTAGATTGGATAAGTCAGCCGACAGTCGGCCAGCGGTCGATAACAAATAGAATGGCACATATAAATTGTCCAAGCAATCCGATCAAACATATTATATGTACAATTTAGTCAATTAGTAACATATTTATATCCATTATATACATACAATTTGTCTCCTCCCATCTAAAAGTGCTCTCCTTTTTCACAAATTGTCTGTTAAATTTACAATTAAAACATCTTAAAACCGGTACCCAGAAATAAAGGAAACCTCTACTTCTAAAAACTTCTAAAAATAAGATTGGGCCGCGGCACATCCGTCAACGTTCAATATAAAAAATGTGATATGACAGTAGGTGACCCCCGAAGTGTGTTCGACCCTTTCCTAAATGACATGATGCCGCTCGACGATGCATTTTCTTTACAATTGTAAGGAGCCTCTTCCCAGCTCTTTTTTTATTGTATTTTTTTATCTTGATTTGATTTGGTAGGACTTTAGCCGCCTTGCGTTGCATTTACGCCAGTTCCATAGTACCTATTAAACAATTCTCCAAACCATCTCTTAGCCTCTGAAGGCTAGAGATGCTTGCAAAAATGTAGTCAGTATTTTGCATTTTTCACTAGACGCAACTTTCGTTTGGATACTGTCCTCACAAAAGAAGTTAGTTTCAAAAAGTTACCATTGCACCAATACCTATACACGCACAAGATCTGTCAAATGTTCGTGTATGCATAGTGCTGCAGGGAGGCAGGGCGATTGGTGTCGCACGGGGAGCACTCTGATGCAGTTGTGATACATGCTGTTCACGTCGTTCTTGTCACATCCTATGTCTATAGGCGTTGGTGTCACGCCATCTCCAAAATAATCAAATGTCTGCGGACGTCCCCAAATTTTGTATGGATGAATTTGGTGTCACACCTTGAAATCACTTCGAAGGTACCGCGGACGAACGTATTAATAGCAAAATAACTCTAAAATGGAAATAACAATAATATTAAACCCACAAAATTTGTATAGTTCATGTCTATCATTAAAATAATTCCCCATCTGACTTCACATCGATAAATTAATTGATTTCTTATATGGTTATAAACAATTGTGCTTCCAAGTACTGGTGCATACTTATACGCAGTAAGCACTATTCAAATGTTCAATGAACTGTCTACATTGTGCTCGATATATTATAAATGCCGCCATGTATGAGTCAACTATGCGAGTGATCTAAAGTAAATAGGCTTGCTCTTCTCATACTATTTAGTATTTATAACAAGCTCTTTTCAAATTCTAAAGCTTTAATTTTTTTAAGAACATTGCCATAGTTGGCTTTGGCGAGGGAACAACGGTGCAATTCGATACAACCTAATCCACTTCACCTCGTAAAACTACGCTCAATGAAGCGCTATGCCAGTATTAATATACTTACATACAATAATTTTAAATTTCACACCTTCCCAAAACATTTATTCCCACGTAACGCTTTCTTTCCTTCAAATGAAATTGGTCTTTACATATGTTTATGTACGTGGTTCTCAAGGACATGCACGGCACGCAACTTGTATAATGAACTGCAGCAAATGTCGTACGCATCGATACGACAGTCGCACAACAAACACGGCTAGCCATCGATACAATGGTTGTACAACAGATAGTGCCAACCATTGCACATGCTTTAACAATGGATGCACAATAAACCAACTTATATGTATGTAGGTGAGTGCTCGAGACTGGTGCCGCAGGCGTCGCAGGCGAGCGCGTCCCGCTTGTTGACGAGGGTGCAGGCGGGGCACTCGCGACCCCCGCTGGTGAGCGGCGCCACCTCCGGCCCCGCGCGCCGCGACTTGCCGCACATGTCGCACACCGCCGACGCGCTCGCGTTCACGTACGTACAGGTGCCACACTCCCACCGGCTCTCGTGCGGGCTCGCGTGGCCGTTTTGCTTGCGCGCGTCCGTCTCGTCCAGCGACACCACCAGATGAGTGCTGAGCTCGCGCAGCCCATTGTGCTCCCTGTGTTGATTCGAACCTGCGGTCACAGACGTTTTTTTTTTATGGATACTAACACGGTTGGCTACATCACCTACAACATCCGTGATGTCAGCCCATAACACCGGGCGAACTTGGTGCCACGTCAGTGCTTCCCTTCGGTCGTGCCGGCTACACTGAACTGGACGGAAAACGCAAACTATTTACATAGCCGTTTCGACCGACCTTTCATAATTTGTGCGGCAGTACCAACCCGGTCGGGTTAAACCCTACCATCTAGTAATATAAGAAGGGAGTCATATCCCTTCGTCGCCTTTTACGACATACACGGGGAGAGATGCAGTGGGGCTATTTTTTTAAGTACCGGCCCCACACGGTACAGGTTTGTGACTATTTGGTTGAAGACTCAGTAAACAGCTAATTGAGAGCTGAACCGAATTGCCCGCCACTATCTTTTTAGAGGGCGATCTGATATCAATGGGTAATGTCAATATTTTATTGTTTACTGTTCAAAGTAGTATTCTCTATCTGACTGAATGAGGACGATTTATTTGCAGTTGAACTTTTTTTTTTTTTTTATTAATACGCGAGACACTTGGCGCCGTCAGCATGGATTGTTGAGTCGACGACGCCCAAAAGCATTCGGTTTAGAACAGGGGCTACGAATGCCGTGCCGGCGTGACAGATGCCTTTTGAACTTACAAAACTAAATTAAAATACTTTAATACAAATCGAACTGTCTCGGTGGTATTGAGGATTGTTACAAGACTTATGGAACCTATAAATAAGTAAAGATCTTCTCTACTTACTGGAACTAGGCTTGGCTGTGTACACGGCTGACTGCATACCATTCTCGGGCGTAGGTTTCGCTCTCACCGGCTTGTCCGACTCGGTGCTGAGACACTTCACCACTTTCTTTACCGCCTTCACTTCCGGCCGACTCCCGTTGGAGCACTGCCTCTGAATGTCCTTCCGATCCTTGGCGTCCTTCTTGCTGATCAACCGCACCTTGTCCGGAGCCACTTTCGGGTTGATGGCTTCGATGTCCACACTCGGCTCCGTCGACTTTCTGACTCTTCTATCCCGCTCTTCCACCTGCTGTTTCTTTGCCAAAGCTCTCGCCTTCTTCATTTCACTCTCCTGCTTCAGCTTGGCCAAATTCTCATTAACTTTCGCCGTACGATAGATCTCCTCGTCGTACGAGCGGTCCAGGTTGAGAGCGAGCAGACCGTCCTCCAAGTCCAAGGTGGTAGGCTGGAAGCGCCTGCGGTCGTCTCTCTCGAGTCGCTCCAGCGTGCGCGAGTCTCGCTCGAGCGGCGGGGAGGAGCGGCGGTGACGGCCGTCACGCTCGTAGTCGTGGTTGGAGAGGTTGCGGAACACGTAGTCCCAGCTCTCGTAGGTGCCGGTGCCGTCCTCGCGCGCCGCGCTCAGAGCCGGATGCGTATCTGAGCGCGGCAGCGACGCCTCGCTCAAACCCGGCTTGCCGTTGCTCGACTTCCTCTGATCCTGATGTTGGGGCCGATCGTGCGACTTCCTCTTATCTTTATCGTCGCGATGGGACTTGCCGTCGTCTCGATAAGACCTTCCATCGTCCCTGTAGGACTTACTTTCGTCTCGTTGCGATCGCCCGGAGTCCCTGTAGGACTTTCCGTCGGGGTAGTCCGAAGAGACGTAGGCCGCGGTGGGCTCGAGCTCTATAAGTTGCGCCGTTGGGACGGACGGATAGCGATGCAACTGTGGGTAACCGTTGACAGGGATCGTGGCGGCCTGTTTTACGGGAGCATACATGGGAGCGGGAATTACGTACGGCGCTTGGACAGGGGCGTAGTAGAACCCGGGAACGACTCCGTAAGGGTTCGCCATTGGGTTGCATTGGGTGCTAACGTCGACCGAGTAACGCGGCACGTCCTGAGGGCCAACTGTGTAGATGAGGTTGTGCGGCACGTGATTGGGTGCCACCGTGACGTAGGAGGGCTGCACGAGGGGGTAGCAGGGCTCTTCCAACGCGGGAGGCATTTCCGGAGGGGATAGGGGCAGCCGATGCGAGCAGGGCGCGTGGTGGCGCGGCTCAGCGGGCTCGGGGCTGCGATACAGCTCCGCGTGTGTGCTCGGCTTTACATTGCTGTATATCTCTGAACCTGCAAGCAAGCACATGTCAGAGAGTCTTAATCATTATCAACGACTAATGTTATCCAAGCATATTTTTTATGCACAAAAGAAATAGTGATTATGAGTTGAGGCAAAACATGGGTAAGTTTTTTTTTTTATGGAAACTGACACGGTTGACTACATCACCTACAACATCCGTGATGCCAGCCCATAACACCGGATGAACTTGGTGCCACGTCAGTGCTTCCCTTCGGTCGTGCCGGCAACACTGAACTGGATGGAAAATACAAACTATTTACATAGCCGTTTCGACCGACCTTTCATTCAGTGCGGTGGTACCAACCCAAGCGGGTTAAACCCTACCACCCACAGTAATATAAGAAGGGAGTCATATCCCACAGTCGCCTTTTACGACATACACGGGGAGAGATGCAGTGGGGCTATTCTTTTAAAGTACCGGCCCCACACGGTACATGAGTTGAAGCAGCACGAGACCTTGCGTGTAATCGTTGCGTGTGAGTCGCGTAACAGTGGTAGCGACGTCCCCGGCGCGCCGCGCACGCTCTCGCGCCACCTGCGACCACGACGCGCCTCCCCGCCCTCGCCACGCACGCTCCCACACCTCACACATTATCTGCGCATACGAGTGTTTGAAATTAAATTAAACGAAATAAATATGTTTTAAAATGTGTTTTTTTTTATCCTATAACATATCATTCGGTAGCGGCAGCCGGCAACCAATAAATATAAACAGAGAAAAAGTGAAGCTTTAATTAATTAATCAAGATTAACATATTAATAAATAATTAATTAAAAATGTAACCTAATATAATAATGATAAGAATTTATTATTATTATATTTATTCATATCATCAAGTTGATTATCATAAACATGGGCATTGATTTAATAATGAGTAATATTATTATGTATCGACTTGAGGTCGTTGGACAAGGGGATATGGTATAAGACGATACAAAGCGAGCCTCCCAGGGTCCCCTGGTTTGACGGCGTCGAGTTGAAAAGATAATGCCTGGTTGTTGCCTTTCGGCTGCGCTCCGGACACGTTCCGCTCAACAAGTTTGCACATCTAATGAAGAAAGTACCATCACCAAACTGTGACGTGTGTGGCAAACCTGAAGATGTGTATCACTTGCTGGTGGAGTGTGTGAGGGGTTCAGTCGAGAGACAGCAACTGGGTATCACTAACTACAATGTTGGAAGCTACACCACTATATTAGCGGAGCCAGCCTCCAACAAGGCCATAAAATTATATAGGTTTGCGCAGGGCATATTAAAAAAAAGAGGAACTTTATAAATATATAAAATATATTTTTTGTAATATGGACAAAAAAATAAAAAAATTTAAATAATATGTACTCGTAATTTATGTGTTTTCCAATGGGGCTGGCATGGTCACTGTGTGCACCAAAGCCCCTATAAAATAAATATTAAAAAAAAAAAATTATTATGTAATTAAATATAAATTATGTACCACTCAAAATTCAAGTTAACATTCAAGTTCAACATAATGTCAGATTGTTCTTTCTTCTTTTAAACTTTTAAATGAACCCACTTTTGTATAAATAAATAGCCCTTACCTGACACTCGACATAGGCAATGAGGGCATCCCTCGACACGGCGGCCACGAGGTCCGGACACACGGGGCCGTCCAGCGACACGCGGCCCACACCGTCCGGCTTGTAGCCCATCACCTCCAGCAGCAACTCCGCAGAGACCAGGTTAGACTCCACCTCGTGCTTGTAGTACCCGCTGTACAGCTGCAACCAGTACCGTTCACATCTCACATCTTCATCACTCTGCTTCCTCCAATCATTATAGAACCACTGCAACACCGTAGGGATGTCGGCTCCCTAAGTGTGTTCTATCGCTTATTCCATGGGGAGTGCTCGGAGGAGCTGTTTAATGCGATTCTGCAGATCTTTCCTCTACAGAACCGGTAAACTCTGGAACGCTCTCCCTGCCCATATATTTCCCCCCAAGTACAGTCTCGGGTCCTTCAAGCCCTCGTGAATGGGCACCTGTCAGGCCGGCATGGCATTCGCAACCCCCGCATACGACCGAATGTCCATGGGCGTCGCTGACACCTTATGGGTGGCTCGGAGCCATATGTCGCGCTGTCAATAAAAAAAAATAATTATAATTATATTGGATTCCATCTCATGCTCATGTAACCACAGCGACATAATAACATCTTCTCCCTCTGAAAGGCTCATAACGACGTTAACAGGACATAAGAAAATTGCTATGAAAAGTAGTCCACATTTTCAGTTAATTCGGTGGAGCCGACACAATCAAAGCGAAGCTGACATGACCCAAAGTAGTTCCAACAGGAACAAGGTGCTATAGACTGACATCACGGGTTTGGCAGGTGGTAATGATGTAGCACATCATGCATCATGTCAGAGATAATAGAAAAACGACCAAGTCCAAGTCGGACTCGCGCACCGTGGGTTCGGTTTCATCACGTAATTGGCCGGATTTTATTTTGTTGTTTTACTTTGGAGTTTGCACTATAATTACACCAAGTTTAACGCTTGTATGTATTACCGTTTTTACAATAGAGTGAAAATATTAAGTCTTTCCTTCAGGCCATCTATCGGTGACCATTTTCGTACCTTTCGGTTCATATTTTTGCAGTTGAAATGTTAATTAAATGATCATTCAGTAGAAAACGCTTGCTCTTCCACATATTATTATATGATAAATAGTATTGTACTCGTATGTATGCGGACCCTTAATTTTTTACTTTTTGCTTTTTTATTATTTGTTAACATATTCGCTACAATAGCGCATATTTTGCGAAGTTTTCACCTGTACCTGTACGGACAGACGCACAAACAGGCAGACGGTGTAGGCTTAGCAATAGGCTTCCAGCCTCGATATCTTATTCAGCCTCGATAGCTCAGTGGTGCAGACAGTCGACTGTCGCTATTGATGGTTAAGCAACGCTGGGCGCGGTCAGTACTTGGATGGGTGACTCGACCGTTGGAGGCTGACCGTGGTTCGGATTCCACGTAAAACTGTAGGTCCCTTCCCTTCTTACCTTACCAGGTGGTAGGGTTCAACCCGCCCGGGTTGGTACCACCGCACTGAATGAAATGTCGGTCGAAACGGCTATGTAAATAGTTTGTGTTTTCCGTCTAGTTCAGTGTAGCCGACACGACCAAAGGGAAGCACTGACATGGCACCTAGTTCACCCGGTGTTATGGGCTGACATCACGGATGTTGTAGCCTGTAGGTGATGTAGCCAACCGTGTCAGTTTGCATAAAAAGAAAATTAAAAAAATATGGAAACATGTTCAGCTAGAAATATTTACAATCCTCACCCGTATAGTCCTGTACTCCTTCCTCCAGGGCTGTGCGAGCAGGTTGGCCGCGTACCTCGCGAGCGCGGCCCAGCCCAGTCCCGCTCGGTACGCACTGAACTCGGGCAGCTCGGCCACCGTGCGCGCGAACACGCGCCCCGTCTCCGACAAGCCAAACTTGCACTCGTGCGGCACTAGCGAGAGATACTCCATTATGTAGCCTGCAAGCAAATTTAACGTTAGGGCATTTACTCGAGCATGGATTGAGACATCGAAAACACAGGATTATAACATCCATTATAAAGTCACAAATGTGAGGCACATACAGTCCGCGCGCGAGCTCCGAGGAATCGGTATTTGTGGAAACTAATTTATTACAGAATTTTTATTGAATTTTTATGGAGATTCGCATTTTGTGATGATTATACTATACTAAGCGAGTAATATTATACCAATGTATAATATTAAAATTCTATAGAAATTCTATAATAAATTAATTTCCACAAACACCTATTCCTCGGAGCTCGCGCGCGGACTGTAGTATACACTAATAGCTTTAAGCTGATGCGTGTACTTTGTATGTTGAGTGCACTTTATTCTCACTTGTATTTGCTATAATTTGTTATTTTATTTAATGATTTTTTTTTTATTTAGTTTCCACGAATGTTTTTTTTATTAATTTTTTTTTTATCAATCAATACTAATAATAAAACTCTAAGGGATGGTCATGGAATAAGCTACTCTATGTTGTTAAAACTAAATTGACGATTTTTAGAAATCTGTTCTGTATGTTTGTATGTATGTTCCTCCATAACTCCTAAACCGATCATTCGAATTTGATTCAACTTTGTATAGCACATTTAACTATATGTGACACAGGATAGGCTAAAGAAAATTCAGTTCTGGTTACGCTAAGATGTGGCTCTCAGCCTCTCATACAAACCGAATTGTTCCGACAGCCGAAATACAGGTACGGTAGCCGGCTTACTTAATTTTTTTTTCTTTTTAAATACGAATTTAACGCGAGCGAAACGGCAGGCAAAAGCTAGTTATTAATAAAGTGTTTGTCCAACTGGTTTTTAAAACTGTTCGCTGAGACAGCACTTATCACTTATTGAGGCAATTTAATCACATCTATATCAGACATTTATATTTCAAATAAAAATAAGTGCACCCTCTAGTTTCTTCCTCTGCTGCAGTTTCTCGGGGCTGTCGTCTGTCTCGAGGTACGTGTAGTGCGCACTCTCGATGCTGCGCCACAGCTGCGGCAGCCGGTCGCGCAGCACGCTGTCCGAGCCCGCCGCGCTGCCCGCCGGCCCCGCGCCCGGCGCGCACCACACCGCCACCGCCATCACATCCGCCTCTCACACTCTGCCCATAATCAATTATATTTATTTATTTTATTTCACACGTAAATTTTACAGCTTAGATAAATAAATAGTTTAAAAAATAACACAAATTACAAGACTATATAGGGTAGGGTGGGGCTGTTTCGCCGAAAATTCATGCTTTTGGATGCCATTTCTTGCATTGTCAACTTTTCGTAGTTTAATTATTTTATCCTTCCAAATGGCTCTTGGCTATTCAATTGCAGCAAAAAAATAATTATTAGTGAACTCTTTCTATTTTTAATAAATTAAAAAGAAAAGGCTGTCAATGCCGGCGGAATAGCCCCACGGTGGGGCAATTCCGCCGGTCTCGTTTTTGAGCTGTATTTACCTTTGGAACTTTACTGGTCATATGCATAATTATGCCTAGCCTCAGTAATATTCTGATGTTAAAATCCCGAGTTTTCGATATCAGCGAAATAGCACGGTGGAACTAGGTAAGTGAGGGTTGGAAAAAAAATTAAAATAATGACATGCAACCTTCGATAAATTATATTCTAAAGTACATAAAATAGTTTCACACCATTTGCACAAAAAAAATATATTTTGAAATGTCAGAAATAACCCGTTAAACATGCCTCTTTTTTATTTTTATTTTTGCGCGTTCAGATTAATTTATTTAAAAAAATAATAACCTATGTCTAGTTATAATTACTTCTAATTTGGAATAAATAAGGCTTTGTATTCATTGAAAAAAAGTTTCATGTCATTATCTTAGAAAACAGAAAAGTTACAGCCATTCAAATGACAAAAAACAGGTTGCCGGCGGAATTGCCCCACCGGCGAGGTAGCCCCACCCTACCCTAGCCAAAACAAAAATTCCTCTGCAACTACCGCTTTAAAGCAGCGGGTGGTTGGTGCGCTTTTGGCTCCGACGAAAAATTCACATGCATACCTATGTACACCTGCTGCTTCACAGAAGGTGTGGATCTAAGCTTGCGATGGCTTCACCGAACATATCCGGGCCCATCGGCAGTAGAGGAGGGTATTAATCGAGGCCGGGACTAGCGAGTGGCCACTCTAAATTTCCCGCGCATGCTTCACGTTTCGGCTCGCTTCAAGCCCTCGTCAGCTAGTCTGCGTTGACTAGGACGCGGGGAAACCACCAGTCCCGCTCTCGACCTCCCTCTCTCTACCTATCCATATTCTGTAGGATGCTTCCAGTGACGTTTTTGAAGCTCTCTCCATATATGAGCTTAGCGTCGATCTTGGGAGCCCTAGATTCTTGAAGAGACTGTAGAGCGACTTCGCTGGTAGTCCTCTTGCTCCGACTTCCACAGCGAAGAGATCAGTCTTGAATCCGTTTCTCACAATCCGGTCTACTAAGTTGCAGTACTTGTTAAGCTTGATGTTGTGGTCCTTCGGTATGTTACTTTCCCATGGAACTGTAAGTTCAACAAGTACTACATGCTTTGTCGCTTTTGAGAACATGAGTATATCCGGTCTTAATGCTGTGGTACAGATTTCCGAAGGCATTTGGTAATGCTTCTCATGTGTGTCCATCAACAATTCCCAATCCTTTGCTGCTCCCAAAATTGAAGAAGGTTTAGTCCTATCTTTGGGCAGCTTATTGGCTCCAGGTTTCACAAAGTTGACCTTCTGGAAGCCGCTACTGGTTTGCCCTTTCCTGGTCCGTGCAATTGACAGGTTGATGGCCTCTCTGATGATTTGGAGGACTTTATCATGACGGTAGGAATACTGGCCTCGCTCAAGTAGTATTTTGCATCCGCATAACAAATGTTTGGCCGTGCCTACGAACTCCTTACATGACGGGCATAGTCTATTTGTAGATTTCCCCCATCTAACTAGGTTACTCGGGTCGGGGAGAGTAAGCTGGAATGCATTTAAGTAGAACTTAAGCAGCTCAGGGGACCAGTTGTATATTATGGATTTCCACTTCAATGCAGGAGGGATGCAGAAGTCACCCACTGTTAGCCAATCATTCTGCATTTCTAGGTTTAAGGCGTGAAGTTTGAAGCCTTGTTCCATGTCCTCCTGAGCAAAACCTTTCAGTATTTCTTTATCAGACTTTGCTGTTTCTATGCCCAATCCAGATCTATTGGTGCGTGTGCCAACTTGGAATGATTTGTAGAAGTCGAGTCTCGATTCCAGTTCATCTGATAGTGATGTGTTGGGTAAGGCTTGAATAGCGCTATCATTGGAGTCTTTGAGTATACATCGTTTGGCTATTCTCGCCTTTTGATAAAATATCGACGGTTTCTTAATGTTCAGTCCAAAGTTATTGTGAGATCTGTATAGCGTTGACGAGTCAGCCGGGTGAGCCAGTCCAAACCATGATTTCAGGAATCTGGTCACATACGAGTCTAATTTAGTCAGGTTTTGCTTTGTGAAGTCGTAGACGAGAAATGGCCATGAAAGTTTTGATGTCAGGTAGTTATCGTAAATCCATGCCTTTTGTGTACCCAGGAGGGGAAGATTGTCAGTTTGGCGGAGGTTCTCTTCGAAAAGTTGGACAATATCATCAGTAGGATGCTCCTTTCCTCTGCTGGTGATCCTTTTGCCCAAGAATTTAAAAGGAGCTTCATCAGCCACGGTTGCGATTGGTTTTCCGGCTACTGTCAGACCTGGATTGCTCGAGGTAAACTTTGAACCTTTCCTGGTTAAGCTCAAACAGTAGCACTTCGCTGGTTTTATCTTCATCCCTTTGGTCCATTCACAATAGTCATCCACCACCTTAAGAAGCGCCTGATTTTGTTTTGGATTGCGGGTTAACAGCGTAATATCATCCGCAAATGCCAGGATGGCCGCCATATATGTGTCTCCATATTTGAACCTGTATCCCCATTTCTTTTCTTTTACGACAAGCGTATCAATTAGAATGTTGATAACAATGTTAAATGTGACAGGAGAGAGGCAGCAACCCTGGAAAAGTCCTATGCCGTAACGAATTTCCGGTGTCTTCTCCGTTTCGCCTTTTACTTGTATTACAAAGGAAAGTTTTTTGTAGTAGGAGGCTATTATATTACAGATCAGAGGTGGCACATTATACCACTCTAGCGCCTTTAATAGTAACTCATGGCGCACCGAACCGAAGGCGTTTTCAAAGTCTAACCACGTGGCAGTTAATTGTCTCTCATTCTTCCTTGCATCTCTAAGACATTCAGTCAGCAAAGAATTATGTTCGAGGCACCCTGCAACTCTTGGGAGAAAACCTTTCTGGTACTTCTTCGGTAAGTAGTCGTTGGTACACATGTGTTTGAGTAGTCTGGCCTGTATAATGGAGAAGAATATTTTCGGAAACGCTGTAAAACCCGTACTAAGTGGTGGGCTCAAATTGTATCTGATCGGGCCGATACCACCGTACTGTACGTAAGATGACCGCTTAGCAGCCTCGGCTACGTTAGTGCAGTATTCCAAAGGGAAGTCTCCAGTTTTCTCTCATTGGTTTGTCGGAGCATGTGCTCTGGCCCGTCTGACTCAGCTTTGTCTAAATGTCGAGAGGGAGCAAACTTTTCGCAAACTCCTGTATTTACTTTGTTTATTTTCATGTAGGTACCTACTGTTGTTGTGTCAATAGTGTTTCTATTCCACACACGCGGCCTAAAAGCCCAAAGGTGACAGGAAAAAATCTTAGTAATAAATACCTTGTGAAAAAAGTTAAATTAGATTCATATCTACTGCAATATGAGTGAACATAATGTTGATAATCAAACGTGAAGTCTGTTGAACTGTGACTCACTCATTGGAGTTGAGGACTACACGCTATCTCCATTGATACGATATAAAAGGGGAGGTACAGAGCTGATAGGCATTTAATATTTAGAAGTAGGAGTTATCTGAGAGATGTTTGCCCAGATAAAAAAATGGATATTATATTAAATTTTAACTGTGATATTACAGCTCATCGTCGTTGGGCGCGCAAAATCTGCCATATGTCTGAAACCAAACTTTTCAGGAGACAATAAAAACTTAATAACTTTTTTGTTACACTATTAACAGATGAATTAAAAATATGATGCATTATTTGCATTAGCATCCATACTTTTTATGAGAAAAATTAATCCTATACATTACAGAAAATTTATAAAAAAATATCAAAATTATTTCAGCACACATGACAGATTTTTCTTGGCCATAATTAACACATGGCAGATTTTACCTTCTCGGTACTTATGAAAAATTTATAAATTGAAAATACTTGTTTACATGTTTTAGTGACTTTAATACGCTCATATCATAACAATCAATGTAACTAAATATTATAAAATCAAATAATCAGTAGTATAATCAATTAAAGTGGGGGTCGTAAATACCGCTATGTGAAAAAAACGGGACAAAAAAAGAGTTGCAAATTCAGGTATTTTGCACATAGCAGCAGCCCGACCGTGGTAATTTTACTCGATCGACGAGTTCGAGCAAAATGAACGAGTAGGCATAATTGGTACCGTCGTAGCTGTCAAATGTACAAGTGAGTGAGTGCACGAAACGGTCACGTGGTCTACTCGAACTCGAACGTCGATCTACCACATTTTGACAGTTATTGGTACCGTCGTACGAAATGTGAGTTCGAACTTCGAGTCATTTTGACGTAAACGCTCACCCAAACACTCGATTGATCTTGATCAACTTTTGCGATAGTTTAGTAAATCTCAAAGTTGGTTATATGTTAAATTAACGATTCCTTTCATTGAATTTAGTGGAAAGGTATTTAAATATGTATTATTTTATTTATAAGTTGTTCATTCCTTTATTTTATTTAAGTATTTACTCAAATAATATAGATAAAAAATACAAGTAGGTACCTAAGTACCTATCACTAAAATAAAATAAGAATAAAGTCTGTACCTAGGTACATACATGCATACATCACATCATACATATCACACGCTATATCCCGACCATCATCCCGACAATCGGGGTAAGCAGAGTAATCGGTGTTGTGCTACACATACCTAACTACATCAAGCAGCAAGTAAGGCATGCAGACCCACCTCCTGCATGACTCGGTGGAAGGACCGTGACAATGTGACAGGTGGCTAGCCTGTCGACCTTTAGCACGGCATCGTGCCCTTATCCCTTAGCCGCCTTTTATGACATGCACGGGGAGAGATGCAGTGGGGCTATTCTTATTAATACCGACCGGCCCACACGTACGGTACCGTAGTTAGTGCATAGTAAAGTCTTGTGTTCTAAGTACACGTCTCATATCAATTTGTCAGTACCTACCTAAGTATGTACCTACCTATGTAACTAATTTATAGGTGACCGGTAGTGGAGCTATTAATGTATAACCAAATATGGTAATAATAGGTAGGTACATACAGGAGTTATTTATTTTTAGATAGTTAGGTATCTACAGCAATGTATTACCCGTCGGAATATCTATATAGGCATTATAGGCTAGGCACCTCGCCTCGAATAAATGCGCTTCCCCCGCACTTCACCGCGGTCTCGTCTCGTTAGTACCGTTATCGGGGTATTTTTGTGGCTAGGTAATATGGCTGGAGGAAGGGCGGAGGGTTGAGGGGAAGAGATTCAAAATGAATGTCGTCATCACTCACACAGCTGGCTGACCGACCGACAACCAACATCGTGTGTGTTGCCACGATGTAATTTTTACTAATACTAAATAGCTACTCTTAAATATCGGGATGTTCAATTTATACGCGTTTTTCAACTTAGTCAATACTCTTTTTCTCTTTTAATTAACATAAAGATTCTGAAAAATAGTATACATACCATATTGACCGTTTGATACCTAGCAAAATGAGCGCTTTGCATTCTAGGTAGCATAATAGATTTAGTAAAAAAATTGTAATAGTGGCAAGACTGGTAGATCGACACTCGATCGAGAATTCGTCACTTGGTCGACACTCGCATACGTACTCACCTGCACGCCGGTACCAAAATAATTTGCCTCGTGCGACCGATCGAGTCGAGCGCAGCTCGAACTCGTCGTGCGAGTAAAATTAGCACGGTAGGGGTCCAGGTATTACTTTGCACATAGCAGGTATTACTTGGCCCAGCGCACATAGCAGATTTGAAATATAGCTCTAATATAGTTTAGGAGCCTCAAACGAAGCCAGTGTTTTGCCAGAAGAGGGATAGCAGAATTTACCATTATTTGTATAGAAAAATGCATTTTGCAAAAAAATTACACATGGCAGATTTTGCACGCCCAACGACGTCATGTTATGTAAACATCTTTACTTGCTATCACTGCAACATTTCTGGCTCCTACTAATTGAACATTAAGTACCTAAATTCTTTAAGATATCAGCCTCAGTAGGAGGGTGGTGCAATGCATCGACGTTGGTTCATCGAACTTATGTAGGTACGGACTTTGGATGGGTAACGGTCCAACCATTAAGACTCGCCGCGGATTGGATTTCACATAAAACTGTAGGTCCCTTCCCTTACCTAACATATGATAGAGTTTAACCTGCCCAGATTTTTACCACCGCACTGAGTGAAGGTCGATCGAAGAAGCTATGAAAATGGTTTGGGTTTTGTTTCAATTCAGCGTAGCCGGCACAACCAAATGTAAGCACTAAATTGGCTAGTATGATGGTACCAAGATGATATAGGCTGATCGCCTACTACACCCGAGATGGGAGTAGTACACACTGAACTGGACGGAAAAAAAACAAAAACTATTTAGAATAGAATAGAATAGAATAGCGTTTATTTCCTCTTCACATCAGTAATTTACATACCCGTTTCGACCGACGTTTCATTCAGTGCGGTGGTATCAACCCGGGCGGGTTGAACCCTACCACCTAGTAAGGTAAGAAGGGAAGGGACCTACAGTTGTATTAATGTTTGTGTTAATTAAACAACAGAACTGATTATATTAACAGTTTATTATACAACGCCAACACAACCTTTTTTACTTTCTGCGCGAGTAATGGATCACGGTGGCCAACCTCACAGACCAGCATTCAGTGTTAACACAATATGGTATTGTATTGTTTATTGATCATTCATATTGCAGTTACTCGAACTTGCCAGAATTTGTTCTATGGGAAGTGTGGGAAGAGCACCCGCTAACGAAGACGATGAAATCCGATATGTCGGACGGTAAATACTGGTTCCGCTCTGCCAGAGACCGGGAGGATTGAAGAGGTACCTATATGTCCAGTAGTAGACACTACCTAAGCTGACACGACTAGCTGACTGTAGTTTTTATAGGACTGCTTGTGCAGGGCAAAACACCGCGTTACGCATACACCTCTCGTTAGATTTAATTAACACTAATGAAACAACTCTCGTTGTAGACAAATAAGTCATAACCGACCTGGAAGCAGGTATCTCGCTTTTATAATTACTACAGTCGCGTTCTGAATAACGAAACAGGGCATTCAATTTGATGGCTCAATTGTAGCCGACTGGGTTGATACCACTGTGCTGGATGTATGATGGCTGCATAGCATCCTCGGCTGTGTTCTCTAGTCCAGTATAGCCAGCAATCAAAAGGGAAGTTTCCGGTATGGTACCTCCCTTCTCAGAGGTGATATTGGCTGGTCAGAGCATGTGCTGTGGCCCCTATTACCAGGTTACGTAAAAAAAATAACATTAACATCATTTTTAAACTGTAAAATTTTTAAAAACTTTGATTACATTGAAATTGTTTTTTTTTCCTTTGAGGGATTGGATTCAAATGTCACTTTAATATGTTGCTGGTTATTAGGGGCAGCATTATTTTACGAACACGAGCCAAAGGGTTAATTACTAAATATTTGAATTTATGAGCGGCTCCGAATCACCTGCAAGCACAAATCAAAGCATAGTCATGGACTTTGTGATTTTTTGGAAAAAGTTTTTGGAATGAAACAAGTTAAATATGCACCCATCAGGTGGAAGACATGGCATTCGCAAACCCCCGCAAGTGACCGAATGTCCATGGGTGTCATTACTAACTTTATGACTGGCTCGGCACACATCACACTTTGGTTTCGACTCTCTACCTAGTACGTTTTTTTTTATGTAATCCGGTATGGGTGGCTGAATCGGAGGGGCCAAAGCGCATGCTCCGACCAGCCAATATCACCTCCGAGAAGGTAGGTGCCATACCGGAGACTTCCCTGGATTGCTGGCTATACTGGACTAGAGGAGAACACAAGGCTGCTATGCGGCCATCTTACATCCAGTACGGTGGTACCAACCCAGTCAGCTACAATTTGAGCCTACCACCTAGTAAGGGGCAAGGGAAGGGACCTACAGTTTTACACCGGTTCCGAACGGTGAAGCAGCAGGTGTAGCTATGTATGCACGTAAATTTTTTCGTCAGAAAAAACTCATTGGTACACGCCGACCGGATTCGAACCGCGGACCTTTTGCATGAGAAGCCGATGCCCAAACCACTCGGCCACCCGCCGCTTTTATTCAATCAGCTCTATTGTTTTAGTGGACATAACATTGTAGTTGTCTTTTCATCATTCTAGCTCAGACCTTTGACGTAGCTACTATTAAAAACATATTGGAAAGTTACACTGAACCCTCAAAACATGTAATGTACAAGGAAGAAAATTTGCATATTTCAAGGTCTTCAGTGCATACTATTATATCCAAAGCAAAGTTACTCGCAGCCGTACGAAAGGAGGAAGTGACATTCACCCAGAACGGAACCAGAACTCGGGAAGTGACCAGAATAATAATATTTGGAGCAAGACCAAAATAGGTAGCCAGAAATAAACAGCTGTCAAATTGCACTGCCATCGCAAAACGAATCTAAAGCTAAATCTCTACAGTACTTACCGCACGAGAGTTTTCCTTTGCTTGCTTTTATTTCCGCTTTACGCAGAAATACGTAGCGAGCGAGCGTCTGAATACAATAAAAAAAAATTACATCTACAGTACATAAAAAAAAATATTCGTCAGTGTTTTGTTTGACGTTTAACGTCGGAACAGACAGATTACTAATGTTAAAGTGGACACAGAAGTGTTGCCATTGTCCGAAAATGAAAATCGGGAACCAAATTAACCCAAAAAATTGTGAAGGGGTCTGGCACATGAGAGAACAAAGGAAGTCTGCCTGCGCGGATCAGGTGATTGTAAAGATTGTAAACAAATAGTATGGTTGAATGTTTTGGTGGTTTAAAAAAATATAGCCATGGTTAATTTTTAGAAGATAACATAATGCCTTTAACAGTTTAGAACGAGACTCAATGCTCAATTCCATACAAAACAATATCCCCGAAATTTACCCATACCTCTGGCAATGCTATGCTTCACCAACTCATCTGTTCTACAATCAAAATGATCCAATTTTATCAAGCGTTGGTTGCCAGCAGGGAGATCCACTGGGCCCGGCTATATTCAGTCTGTCAATCCATAGTATTATTGAACAAATAACTTCAGAGCTGAATATATGGTACCTGGACGACGGAACTTTGGGCGGGAAAGTTGACACAGTATTGACAGACTTAAATACAATAATCACTGCTTTCAAAGAAATCGGGCTTCATTTAAATTTTTCTAAATGTGAAATTTATGTTTTCAAATCGGACGATGAAAAAGATGAAATTATTAAGAAGTTCAACGAAATAGCGCCAAACATACAAGTTCTAGAAAACGATAACTTTTATCTTCTTGGTGCTCCAGTTACTTCCGAAGGTATACGCCCACTGATTGAGAAGAAAACAGAGACGATATCGAAATTTTGTGAACGATTGGAAGACATTAATACACATATGGCTTTATTTTTGCTTCGCCACTGTATATACATGCCGAAACTCACTTATTTTCTGCGCTCAAGTCCGATTTGGAAGGAACACGATTTGATTAATTCAATTGATAACTCTCTGCGTTGTAACTTGGAAAAATTGCTGAATTCGAAATTGTCTGATTCGTCCTGGCAACAAGCAACTTTACCCGTAAAATACGGTGGAATCGGTCTGAGAAAGGTGGAGGATATTTGTCTACCGGCCTTCATTTCTTCAATTAATAGTACGTCAGCTCTCATTGGTTCGATATTAAGTCCCTCACTATGTGAGTTTGAGATTTCGTACTTCGAAGAAGCCGTTTCTGCTTGGAAGGTGCTTTGTCCCGAGAACAACCACCGTGTTCAAGCCAAGCTGTCGCCCAGTCCAAGTGGGATATTCCAATAGTCAAAATGAAACATAAAAAAATCCTTGAAAATTGTAATGAAATTAATCGTGCACGTATTTTGGAGGTTTCAGAAAAAGAATCTGGAGCGTGGCTTGAAGCTTACCCATCGAGTCACCTAGGGACTTTATTAGATCAGAAAACCACCAAAATTTCGGTTGCACTTCGTTTAGGCCTCAAAATTTGTGAAAGTCATATTTGTGTGTGTGGGTCACCAGTCGACATATATGGCCACCACGGACTATCATGTATCAAAAGTGCAGGTAGAAACCCCAGGCATCAAAATTTAAATTTTATTATAAAGTCCACGCTTCAGACAGCAAACATACCGTGCATCCTAGAACCTTGCGGTTATTCCCGGCTGGATGGCAAGAGGCCCGATGGTATCACCCTGGTGCCATGGGCTAAGGGTAGGTCATTGATGTGGGACGCCACTTGTGTCGACACATTGGCTCCAAGTCACGTTTGGGCCTCTTCAAGAGCGGTTGGCGCGGCCGCGGCCGGAGCGGAGAGCCTCAAACGCAACAAATATTCAAATATTATTCAAGATTTCGAATTTGTTGCGTTTGCGGTTGAAACCCTCGGTCCGTGGAGCAGTGAAGCCAAAAGCTTCTTGAAGAGGCTTGGGCCTCTGCTGGTGGACGCAACTGGCGTCCCGCAATCAAGGGCCTACTTCATTCAAAGGGTAAGCCTTGCCATCCAGCGGGGTAATGCAGCAAGTGTTCTAGGAACATTTGAAAATACCCCTTTTGATAGTTATTTTAATGTTTGTTAGGTAGGTTTATTTCTTTAGTTATTAGTATTACTTTTTTGTTATTTATTAAATAAATGGGATAGTTGGATTAACATAATGTTGAGGCGGGCGCAATCAGCTGATCGTGAAGGCAGACCAAAATCCACTTCCTTTGTTCTTGCATGTGCCGCTTGCAGTAACTAATTACCTAATCTGTGGAATTAGCAAAGAGTTTGTATTACGTCGCAGGAGCGCAGCGACGTAATACAAACTCTTGGAAATTAGTTTCAAACTCAGTAAATTCAATTACGACACATGGTTCCATTGGACTTTCAAAGTTTCCCTATTTAATCTATTAGGTTAGGTTAGGTACCTACATTACATTTTGCAATAAGAATGTGGTGAAAAATTTCACATAAAAAAACATTGAACCGACTTCAAACCCTAGTCAGTAGTCAGTCAGCGTGTAAGCGTCCACTGCTGGACATACGCATCTCCAATTTTCCTAAAAGTATTAAATAATATTTTGATCTTGAATAGAAGGTGGTACAAAAGCACGTAAGTAAGGGTCATATAAATTTTTAGGCGTGCTTTTGTACCGCCTTCTACTCAAGATCAAAATATGATTTACTTTTTAGGTTTCGAAGTAGGTTCAATGTTTTTTTTTTAGTTTTTTTAACAATCGGTTGACGGGAAGTGTGTGATTGAAAAATTCCTTAGTGTGATTAATTAAGTAGTAGTTGTATTCTTTCATATAGGACCACCCCTAAGCTAAGATATACCCTACTCATGAAAAAAAGGATTAAAACGGTTGAGAATTGGCGGAAGTGTCCATTCGTAGCTAAATCTGCATGATACAAAAACGACATGCCCCGCCTGTAAATTAACTTCTTCTGTAAATTAGCCCTGGTTATTTTTTTTTAAACCACCAAAACATCCACTTTGATAGTTAAAATCAAATAGGACAAGACGCTCTAACCTCATACCTGTGATTAGCACAGCGACTTTAACAGTCGGGCGGGACGCATATTTCCAAAGTCTATAGGGTGAGTTGCTCTGATTGTTCGATGCCAGTTTGGCGGGAAATTTAAATTTTGGAAGTATTTGAACTGCACTATGCGAGTTTTCTCCGTTTTGGTGGTTTAAAAAAATAACCAGGGTTAAATTATAGAAGATGCGTCGCTATCTATAATTTAACCCTAACCTAATGTTGAGACGGCGCATGTCGTTTTTGTTACTTTTGTATTTCCGAAAATAAAGCTTTTAGGTAGTTATGAAAAAAACTAAACACCCTAAAACAATTTAAACACCCTAACATTGCTTAAAAAAAAAAAACTTTTGTGGGACTCGAACCCATGGCAGGCCTCAGACACTCCTTCATACCTACCGCGATAATCACCTACAGCGCGCGATATTCTGAGAGTACAAAACCCGGCGGGCAGCCCCGCGCTTGCGAGCGCACGCATACAGTCGATCGCCTGGATGGAACGAACTATTCTATTCAGTACCTATGAAGTATTCTGTGCCTATTCTTCGATATAATAATAATGAAGCAATTGGAGCATCGTAATACATGGTAATACTAATAATAATTGTTGCGTGTACGGCTGTCTCAATAAACAGAAGAACTCAACGTTGTCTTTTTTTACTTTACCGAAAGATTCTGGAAGGTAGGAAATATTTATATTTTGTTCATTTTACATGTAGTTTTAGGAGTTTCCTAATTAAGTAGGTGTACCTAGTTATAGTAGTTGTTGCCTAGTAAATAGAGTAACTAGTACTAGTAACACGAGTGCGCAGCATACGCAAAAAAAATTCGCGTCTTTTACGGTCTACTTACCTACCTATTGTAAATTAGACTGCTGTGAGCCTGTGACATCGCGTCGTCGGTACATTGAATCGCACGCGTCCTGTTTCTTTAGCAACAGGGTTCACATTTTCAATTTATTGTTTCTATACCTACTGACTGGCAAAACCCTAACACGATACGAATCGCGCCAAAAGAGATAGAGTTACGCGATAGAAAGAGAAGCGTGGTGTAGGCTATTATTCGAGTTAGGCATGCAGCGCTTTGCGAGCTGAATTGCACTTTATTGCGTCTCAGCAAGAGTAGATATTCCTTTATGTGGCTTTGTGGAGTGTCGCTTCTGGTACGACAGTACCTATTAGATATTCTGTGCCCATGGTCAAAAAAAATTGGTTGTCTGTAAAGTTGGTTTACGGACGATAGTTTTACGTGATGATGTCATAAAGTAAATTAGTTCCGGCGGATATTTACCATGTAAAATTAATTTAAGTACATGATAAAGATGTGATAATAACTAATAAAAAATATGAGAAAATAACGACTATTAATTAAATTTAAAAGACCTACATAACGCCATCTACATGTTCAACGTTGCAACAATTACCTAACTGCTAAATCATGTATACCGCTGGCTGAAGTATTTAATTTAATATTGACGCTAGATGTGGACGCTAGATGTCGCTCCATGAAATTCACATACTGTTGTCACGTACTGTTGAGAAAATTTCCAGCGATAAGTAGACGGTCGATAGCCCGCATGTATAACACGTCTGGTCAGTGATGGTGGCAGGGACCGCGGGTTCGAGGCTCGCAAAAGACGGAGAAAAATATTTTGTATTTCCTACTATTGTATATGTCTCTCTATCGCGCTCTCGCTTGCACACACAGGTCTCTATCGCGCTCTCGCTTGCACACACAGGTATCTATCGCGCTCTCGCTTGCACACACAGGTTTAGATGGAACGTTACACTTCTTCGTGCGTGCAGCCGGTGTTCATCAATTTATAAGACGTGACATCATCACGTAAAAAATACAAACCCTACACCATACCACTGCGCCACGAAATCACTTAGACGACCTAACGAATATCGGCTTCAGTAGGTTCGCTAGGAGTGCCGGAGGCGGAGCCAGACGAATTTTAAATTTCCCGCCAAACTGGCATCGACCAATCAGCATAACTCACTCTATAGATTATGGATATATGCGGGCGGGCGGGACTCATTAAAATTCTTTATCTTTGGTCCCGCCCGCCTAGTAGGTCTATTCGCAGCATAGAGAAATAATATTCGCAGAGAATCGCAGGGAATTCGCTTTCGGCTTGGGCCGATTGTGCCTCTCTATCGCTTGTTACGCGCTCTCGCTTGCACACACAGGCTCAGATGGAACGTGACATTTTTTCGTGCGTGCAGCCGGTTTTCATAAATTTATAAGATGTGACGTTATCACGTCAAAAAATAATAATAAAAATAAAAATAACCAAAATGTTGAGGCGGTGCATGTCGTTTTTGTTACGTTTCGTTTCGAGCCTAGTGTTCACCACGATGTAGGAAAGGAAATTTCCTACATCGTGGTGTTCACGAAAGGAACCAAAGGAGCCAGGAAGTCTTTCAGGTGTCAAACGCTGTTTTGACCATGTTGCACTGACCTATTTAGTCTGTGGACGGAACATTTGAAAAAAGAGCGCCACAGAGAGATTCACTATGAATCAAGAACACATTTGGAACACATCAAGAAAAATAGGAAGAGCACCACACACACCACACACGGTATTCATTTACTTACAAAGTTCAATATAGTTTGACAAAATGCCAGAAAATATCCTATTTATTGATGCTGGACGACAAGAAGAAGTTGAAATGTTTTACACGGTTTGTATACAATCTATATCTCTAATGAGGGAATACCTTCGTATTTTCCTCTCGCTCACATAGTATTGCCGTCTAAAGAAAATATTGGCAAATAAAAAAATATACCTACTATGCAAAAAAAAATTACATGCCGACTGTACAGCTGTAAAACGCCGCCATTTTCAATCCCTTTCTTTATATAAGCAGGTTACAAAGACATTAAACCCACCCTCTTAATCTCTTTGGCAGGTTATATACATGAGGCTGGCCAAGGTTCGAATTCCACCTAAAACTGTAGTAAAGTACCTACTTCCCTTACTAGATGAATAATGAAACTGCACCGCACTGAATGAAAAGTCGGTCGAAGTGGCTATGAAAGTAGCTCGTGATTTCAGACCAGTTCAGTGTAGCCAACACAACCAAAGGGATGCAATGACATGGCGCCTAGTGATAGGCTGACATCAGAGGTTTACTGAGCCAGTTTTTGTCTTTTTTTTATCGAAACTGACACAGTTGTCTACATCACCTACAACATCCGTGATGTCAGCCCATAACACCGGGTGAACTAGGTGCCATGTCAGTGCTTCCCTTCATTTTATGTCGTATACACTGAACTGGACGGAAAACACGAACTATTAACATAGCGGACCGACGTTTCGCTCAGTACGGTGGTACCAACCCGGCCGGCATAACCCCTACCTACCACCTAGTAAGTTAGAAGGGAAGGGACTTACAGTTTAACGTGGAATCCGAACCACGGCCAGCCTCCAACGGTCGAGCGGTCACCCATCCAAGCACTGACCGCGCTCAGCGTTGCTTAACAACAGTCGACCGACCGCACCACTGAGCTACCGAGGCTGACAAATGTTTTACAATTTTACGATGCTTTGGTTTCTATATAGATTTTAAGCACACCGGGCATGGTCGGTCGGCACACTTAAACAAGGTTCCACAAAATTAAAAATATTTGCATTTTATTTTAGGCTTGTCAGATGCATCGCGATTACTACAGAGGATACCCTAAGGCGTTCCACCCACTTCTCTATTTCAAAGAGCCTCAGTACCTTTGGCATTGCGGTCCGGACATGTCAACGTTAGTATAGTACCGATATGCAATGAAGCTCTTTCCTCATGAGTGGAGAAACCGATCGTACTTATCCACCTTTGCACTTACGATTATCTCGGATCACGCCACGCTATAATTTTCTACATTTTGCACTTGTTTACGCATTTTTACACCGCTCGTAAGAAACAATCCATGAAGATACATACATACACACATAACGCACAGTATATCCCGACAATCGGGGTAAGCAAAGTAATTGGTGTTGTGCTGCAAGGACTCTGGTAAATGCAGCACAACACCGACCACCACATCAAGCAAAGCATTCCGACAGGATAACTATTAAGCAGCAAGTTAGGCACGAAGACCCACCTGCTGCACAACTCAGTGGAAAGACCGCACCGAGGCTAGGGCGACAGTATAGCCATACTGTCGCCCTTTAGCGCGGCGTCTTGTCCTCATCCCTTAGTCGCCTTTTATGAAATGTGATGCAGTGAATATCATTAAATTTTTTTCAATTCCTCAAAAAATAATACTATTCTTATCAGCCTCCAGAGTTGCGTCCAAGAAAGTTTTGAGAATATTGCATCTTTCCAATGTGAACTCTCCCATTTACCAGAAGAGGAAATTTATAGTTCGGTGCCCAAGACAGTGTTTATTTGCAGCACGTACCTGCGTTACCCCGCGTACCACGTGGGATACAAACAGCCGATGGTATTGCCAGTGCCGAGAGGCCCCATCCCCCCGCTGCCTGAGCGCATCCTCGCTCCGCGCTACAACAAGGCCGCGGACAAGTTGTTTGTCCGATAGTCGGTAGGACGGTGGTTGGGAAATTAAAGGTGTATGAAATTTTATTAGCGTAACATAGATTGTATTTGAGAAATTTTATGCAACTTACAAGAAATATTCATTTTAAATATACTGTTTTTAAAGATCATACTAATGTAGCCTAGAGTCTAAAGTAGAATGAGCTGTCAAATTCTGGAATCTTAGTCATCGCGTGACGGAACTCGACCTGGCTCATGCTGCCGATGTTGTGGAGGTCCATTTCTTTCAGCAACTAAAAATTTACAAATTAAAGACTGAAAATTTCTACCTGAAACCTTACATGTTTGTGTCGTTTCTTTCAAATCTGGATTGACCTGACTTACAATGTTAGCAATTTTGTGCTTGGATTGATTGTCGATCATTTTGTTCGGATCGTCGAAGTCCCACACCAACCTGTCCAGGATGTTACTGATATCCTTTTCCCCTATCTGATTGTCATCATCTATGTCTGAAAAAAAAAAAATAATGGAAACAAATGTTATATCATTACACTAATTATGCTGAGCTGAGCTGTGCTGTAAAAAATATTGTATAAACACACTTTTGTGTCCCAGATCGATAATATTAGCATCACGCGATTTGTCAGCTCATAATATGCTACAAAAAGTTACATATTATAGGTTTTTTTAATCCGGCATATAGTATCCATGTTTTTCAGGATTTTATGTGGCAAGGTGGGGTGCCAAGAACATTGTCTTACTGATTTTTTATTTAATAATGATTTTTTTTCCCAAATACAGATTTAACGGCTTTACTCACAGTCGTCTCCAAGCTATGTGGCTGACATTGACCGTTAGTAAAGCCATTAAATCTTTAATAGTGTTTAACAACCAGTCATTAAAACCCCACACTATTGTATGGAACTCAAATGTATTAGTCCCATTCGAAAGCTGAATTTATTTAGATTACGCAGTTTACTTTTTTATTTACATACAATAATATTAAAAATATATATAATATGTATCATTACCTATTGCACAACAGAGCGCTCTTGCTTGGCATCCATCTTGCCGCATAACATCTTGAAAAAAGTGAAACTATAAGACGGATAAGAAAAATAATAGGTATTTTGTAGCTTATGAGCTGAGGAATCGCGTGAAATATCATGCAGTCGATCTGGGACTGTCTGTGTAACCATCACATCATCAACCAATCACCATGTATAATTGTATTGGTAAAAACGGTGTAAATCGGTTGAGCCATTCTTCAGTTATATATAACACATACGGTAGGTAGATTTTGCATTCTACACTATGTAAATAAGATTGCCCACGCACCACTTCATCAATGTTGAATGGAATAAATAAATAAATACCTACCAAAGACCCTAAAAGCCCAAGCGGCCTTTACTTGTGTGGGGCAGTCGGCACTCATCACGGAACACATGTCCAGCAGATCCTCGAAAGAGAAGCAGTTATCTTTCTTGGAGGAGAAGACTAGGAACAGACGGTCTTGGAATGGATTATGCTGGAATGCAGTAAGTTCATGAATTTATACATGAATATATACACGTGGTAGTAATGTACATATTCTAATGGGATAAATATGAAGTTTGGACCCTATCATTTGTAGTTTTTTAGTTATTAAGGGTTTAGCACTTAACCTCTGTTTACTACTGAGAAAATGTTCTATCGCGTAAGCAGGATTGTGGTGGAGCATAATGAAGCTATGTTGGTTATCTCAGTTATGCATTATAAGTTTCATCCATTTAGAACCAATTTTCTGTGAATGTTGTTGGTCAACAGTATTTATGTGGCTAGGCTTCGTTCGGTAGTACAGAAATATTAAAAAATTAATTGATACTAAACCAATACTATGATTATTTATCTTTTAAAAAGTTTATATGGAATTTCAGTTAACATCCCTTTATCATTATTGAAATAACGCACTTCTAACCTCGTAATCGCTTGGCTCTCTTTCCACTATAATCTCCGTCTCATTCTGAGTATTTAAAAACGCATTTTCGCCAAAATGTGGCTTGGCTCTGTTTTACTCTAGCACGACAAAATATTCTCGGATAATACATTTAGGCACAAAGTCAGTCAGCGTGTAGTGTAAGTGAGCACTACTGGACATATGCCTCTCTAATTTTCCTCCAGTCCTTCCGGCTGGCTTTCAGCGGTACGGAACCACTGCTTTCCGTGTTGATATTTAGACACAAAGCAGAACGAAAAAACATTTAGGTAATAATACAATGCAAGGCAGCAAACCTTTAAAACTGGGAATTTGGCTTTGACTTGGTCCATGTGCATCCTATGATGAAAGTTGGCATCCATGGCTGCCGGATCAATAGAATAAAACTTTTTCATCAAACTAAAAAAGAAAGGTAGAACATTTCCATTATAAACTGTATTTAATTAAATGTGTCATGTCACTCTGTACGCACTATAGACACTTACTACATTATTTCATTCTTACTCAAATAAGTGAGTTGCTCATAATCTTCCAACATTGCTTCCGTTAGTCCGTATGTCTGTGAGTTACCCATATTTTCCCTAAAAATACACTCAAGTTAATATTCACGACGAATCACAACCGAACAATTGTGCAAACAATCTAACAGAAAACCTAAACAAGCTTTATCACTAGCTAGCTAGCGCTATCCTACGCTATGTATTGCCACTATAATGAGGTTTAATCTTATCATGTCCATTGCTAATTTTTATCTAAAAGATAACATACTTTATGTCTATGATTGGTTCCCTGCGCTTATTGACTTGGAAATTTTTCACACACATGAAAAGAAAGTAATATTTAGTAGAGTAGGTTCCTTCTGTACGACATAAGACTGAAGTAAATTTACATTGACAATTTTGAAATATGTCCATATACGTAGTAATAACAGATAATTTTGATGAACATGCACATGAAAAGAAAAGAATATTTAGTAGTCCATCTGTAGGACACAGACTGAAGAAAAATTATGTATTTAATTACCTTGACAAAATATGTAACATTTTCATAAAGTTTGAATTGCATCATTTTCACACACATGAAAAGAAAATAATATTTAGTGAGGAGGGTCCTCCTGTGTGACTCAACGCCAATTTTATTTGGCATCAATAATTAGTATCATTATTGTTAACAGAATAAAACACAGAAATAAATTTAAAGTTTACTATGCCTTGAAATAAATACATAAGTACTCGTACATAGATTAAATTGTAGCCTCGCAAGCAAGACACCTTACTAATTACATTGAATTCAATAAATAGCTACAAATTGTACCACTTGCATCCTACATACGTGAACTATAGACAGCTGTTAGCAGTGCCCCTGATCTGTTCACAACATAAACATGCATTTTGTTTGTCTCATCAGAGATTCCCAGAGGCTTTGCTGATAAATCCTCATTATTTATTAATTAACAAAGCTGGGTTTGCTTTCCAATTATCAATTTGTATGATGCAATCTCACGTATGGAGGTGTCAATAGTTAATGAGTACAAACATTCGTGTTGTCCGATTAAACAGGCATACTTAAACCATACACTTACAGAGCGCCCACAGATTACGGATTCACCAACTGTTATTCTGAATTGAAACATTTAGAACTTTTCGAAAATACCAAAAAAGTTTCATGTCTGCCTTATAGATTTAATTGCTAAACTAAAAATCGACCATACTGAATATGCATTTGTCAACAAAACATTTTTTTATTTATGGCGAACGGAGAAATAAACAGAAACTAAAACATGTGATAGTAATTATGCGTCATGTGAGAGAGTGATATGCGTCAGAATACTCTCACAAAGATAGAAAATGTTGAATTATGTTAATATATAATAAGTTTCAGTTAAATATTTTATAGATAAGCCTGAATTTCACCACCTGCGATAAATCTCGGTTAGCATTTATCTGTTGACTAAAGTGATATTTTCATACAACATTGGCAGGAATTAACCGGCCAATAATTTTTTTTTTTATTGAAGGTAATGAAATAAACCCGAGTTACCCAAATTTTATCACCAGTGCCTTGACTTGACCAAAAATGTCACATATCATATGATAGTCCTATAGCTACTTTAGGTGATAGGTTATCAAAAAATCACTCCATCTTGTTTACTTCTCTCAACCCTTACGGCACGCCCACTCACACGTCGGTGTTCCATACATATGGAACAGCACGCTAAAGTACCGCAGGGCGTCGCGTTTCACCCGTGTGGAGCAGCGGCGCGGCTGACTGCGGCATTAAAATTCCAATATGCGGATGAAGCTCAATTATACTTCTAAAAAAAGGTGAATCTTGATCTGATTCACTTGGCGCCAGCCTAGAGCAAAAAATTTACAGATTTCTCAGTTGATTTCTAGACATGCCATTCGTCGCGCCGCTGCCTCAAATTAAAATATTTGGTATTTTTAGTCAGTAGTTTATTGTCTGTGTGCATAAATTCGAAAGAATGGGATGGCTGTGCCCAACAATCAGTTGAATGTAGACATTATGAAAAATACAATAACATCTTTCCGCTCAGTGAGGCGCTGTCATATTAAATTGTATCTGTGCCTATTTGAAAAACAAATGATGCGAAAGTGAAGGCTAATTATTGTGATTACCGTGCAATTTTGTTAAGAAAAACGTTTTCTTACATTGGAGTGGAGTAATAGTTTTCGTTCAGAGTTCTCAAGAGGCGAAGGGATTGCAAGAGAAATGTTGCAGTGGTCATTTTTGTAAAGAGTTGAACTAATTTCATTTTAGATAGAAAGAATTGTACAATTTCATCAATAAGATCAGAAATGTCTGAAAATATTTGTTTCATATAAATAAGACACATTTTTAATATTTACGCTCTTATCTTTTACCATTTCATTTGGACCAAGATAATATATTGAATTTACTAAAATTGAATTATACTTTTAACAAACAGTACGCAAAAATACGGCCTATACGATGTTTCTTCACCAAGGGCATTCACATGTTAGGTCTAAAAAGAAATTGAGCTAATAAATTATAACTACTCTTATTAACAATATGATATTATTGCATGCCCTTAGTCAAGCACACTCACACACACACACGCACGCATAATACAAACATACACACCACCAAGTATCTTGTAGAGAGGTGGCAGTATGACTCAGCGAGTTAAGCAATTTCTTCAGACTTGATATAAATTTGCTAAAGCATTCATCAACATGCACTTGATGCATTTAGACAACCGACCGCCTGCCTGTTCAACATTCGGAGCTGGTGTTAAACCGTAAAGTCCCTTCCCTTGCCCCTTACTAGGTGGTAGAGTCAAATGTATGTAGTCGACTGGGTTGTACCACCGTACTGTAAGATGGCCGCATAGCAGCCTCGGTTGTGTTCTCCTATAGTCCAGTACAGCCAGCAATCCAAAGGGAACCAAGTCTCCGGTATGGCGCCTACCTTCTCAGAGGCGATATTAGCCGGCCGGAGCTGGTGCTTTCGCCCCTCTAACTCAGACACACATACCGGACAATGTAAAAAAAGAGCAGCATGCTTAACTTACTTAAGAAATAAGTAAAATCATTAATTGTGCAGTGTTATTTGCGAAAGAAAATGTAAATAATATTGTGCATAAAAGTTTATTTGCCGTGCAAAACTAAATTTTGCAAAAAGTTTACTTACAAATTTATAGAAATCCACAAGTAGATAGCCTTGCCAAAAAATATATTTTGGTGAAAATCAGAATTATCTTAAGGAAAACAATAGAAAAAAACTTAAATCAATCATCCAGATAAAACAAATTGCATCTATGTAGTTATGAAATTAGAACATAGGTTGTTCACAGGAGCGAAAACAATTTGCTATATTATAAATAACGGCTTAAATGTTTAAATCATTTTTTAGGTTTTAATTTCTTAACCTTAAACTTCTAATGGTACTTTAATTAATTATATTGTTATTTACATTTTATCTCTAGGTTCGTAATTTTAATTATTCTTATGTTTAATTAAACATTGGAACACCAACACTCACAACTTTACTTTGCTCTTACCTAAATGTTCAATTCTATCTAACACAAAATTCAAAACGAAAAATTCCATTTCCAAGAACATTGAATACAAAATACAGTCAGTATGAATTTTTTTATAAATATTATCTCCTCCAATGTTATCAAAATAAAATTCTAACAAGCCATTACTAATTATTAGAGATGAGCCGAACATGGGTTTCCACAAAACTTTTACCGAATCGATTCAGCATTATTGACACCCATACTAAAAAGGTCACGCGTTGCCGTTCCGAAAAATGGGACGTCACCAAAAGGTGACCTAAACGTTGCGTTCCAATTTTGGAACAGCTGAGCGGCTGACTTTCGTATTGAAATACACGCTCTTTGAATATTGTCATAAGGCTCATTATACAAGGTGGGCCAAAAGTAATCACCCTATTGGACGACGCTATAACTTTTCAAAATGGCGGCAAATGTAAATTCTGTTTTGACATTTGTGAAGTAAACAGATGCAGAATACACGTCAATAAGCCATGGAACGCTATTCTCCTCAAGAACGCGGAATAATTGAATCCTTTTTTTTGCGCAATAATTCGTCTGTGGTATTGACGCAGCGTGAATTTCGTCGAAGATTTCCGACTTCGGCCAGATCACCCGATTTGACCGCCCCAGACTATTTTTTGTGGGGTTACTTAAAGTCCCGGGTTTATGTAAACAATCCTCGGACTCTTGAAGCACTTTAAGAACCTATCGCCGGAAGTTCTGACACAAGTGATGAAAAATGCCATAAAACGAGCCCGTATGGTCATTAATTCTGACGGCGGACACTTGACCGATATCATTTTCTCGATTTAATGAAAAATATTCTAATTCATTAAATAAACATAATCCATAAGTAGAACCAATGTTTTCCTTTTTAAAAAAAAATTACAGCCAAAGAACATCAGGTGATTACTTTTAGCCCACCTTATACTTTTAAATAAAGGTGCAGATATGTCCTACTCAATCTGATTCACTTTGGTGAGACCAAAACATGAACGGGCTCTTCAGTTGTTTACGAGACACGGTATTGCACGCCATGTTCGCGAGCGAATTCAGCACGCCGACGCCTCAAATAAACAAGATTGTTTGTGTTTTTAGACATTAGTTTGTTGTGTTTATGTATAAATCGAAAGAATACAACATTCCTGAAGTGAATGTGTTCTTATTATTGAATGTTTTTATCTATTTATTAGTGTGTGAAATCGAAAAAAAAACTTGACCTTACTATACAGGGTGTTCGGCACATCGACCGATAAATTTTTTTTATTGGTAAGTGGGGTCATTTGCAACGTTTTGACCCATGATACCTTTTGTCAGATGTCACGTGGTATCGAAATACGATTTATTTTTCTTTATTTTTGAAAATTACCAAAATCCCAGCTTTAAACTCTTTTTTTGTTTATGATAGCATCAGCACGAAATAAAATTTATTGAATTTTACGATGTATCCTTGTTCTAGAAAAAATATTATTTGATGAAGTTAATATCATGAAAAGGTCTTATGACCTCCCAAAGTCCCGAGAACGAGTAAAAATATGACAGAATCTTAATTTCTTAATTCATAAAAAAAACTGACAGCAATTGATGGCTTCATTTTCTTTTCAGTTCGCTAGTTTACGCCCTTTCCAACGGTATACCACATGTCATAAAAATAATTCACTATGAGGTCAAATGTAGGGATAATTTGCAAGAGTTAAAACATTAACAATGGAGAATTGAACAAAGTGCCCGCGCGACCGGTACATGTTCTAAATTTGAAAATGCTCCCGAAAACACTCTCAATACGGGAAGCGACCACCGATAAGTGCCCGTGTTGTCGTTCTGTTCTGTCTCTGTCCATAATTTTGACCACATAGTGAATTATTTGTTTGACATGTGGTATACCGTTGGAAAGGGCGTAAACTAGCGAACTTTTAAAAAAAAATTAAGCTATCAATTGCTGTCAGTTTTTTTTAATGAATTAAGAAATTAAGATTCTGTCATATTTTTGCTCGTTCTCGGGACTTTGAGACGTCATAAGACCTTTTCATGGTATTAACTTCATCAAATAATGTCGAATAAAAACGAGAAAGTAGTTGGGCAGCGTTCGACGCCTGAGCGGTTAAACAGTTAAAGTGTACTTATTTACGTAAAGCGCGCGTAATATTGATTAAACCATTAAAAAGGTTTCATTTCTTACAATAAAGACCTGATTGTATTGTGGTCACTGTAGCTTGATCCCAAACACAGCTATAAATTTTTTTGATAACCATCTTTTTTATCTGCTGTTATTGGAAATAAAGCTACAGTGTCACAAAAGCATAAAGCCACACAGTAAATTATTTACCTAATAAAAGCAACACACTTCACACTCTATGTAATCAATCATGCTCAATCATACAACAGCTCAATACAGTGACAACTTTGAGTACCACCTTGCTGAACATTCGGTGATTTAGCCGAATACCGAATATAAACGAATATTCGGCCCATCTCTATTTATTATTTTCATCTGTAACTTCATATGCCTTTTAACCAGCAGTCACATTATTTCACCATTCGAAGAAAAAATAAATAGAGCCATGGCCTTATACAAAATAATTCACAAATTGATACCAGCCACATACAAAATGGCGTATAGAGTATGACAATTGGCAACACTTTCGTGCGGCAAATGAGATATTCTAACCTCACAGCTATTTATTTTCACCTCGAAGATTTCACCCGACTGATTGTGTCTTAAGAATTGTGTTTCAAAATTGATTGTTGATTCAAAATATTTGTTTAAAGTTGATAGATTTATAAATTTGTGGTGATGAAAGTTAATGTCTTCTGCGAGAACTGTTTATACCATTCCACTATTGTATTCCGAGCTAGACTCGAAAACCGGAAACAAACAGTTTTAGTAGGTCCATCTTCCTCGATGGATATTATTAGGAATTTCATAAAAGAACTTCATTATTATATGCATGCAGATATTGAATAGATAAGGAGAATGTCTACAACATTGTCTCTGCCTACCCCACTGGGAAACAGGTGTGATGCTGTGCATGTATATACGTAATGTCTACAATATTGTATGCACCCTATAGCACTATACATTTCTCCATGAGCAAAAACATTGACAAAAGCACATATTTATCATAATGTGTGAAAGAAACCTGTATGGCAATGCCTAAATGTTGCTGTATTGGTTGAAGCTAATAAACTACATTCAGAATACAATTTTGTGGTCGCAGTCATTTGAAGTTCGTTACTCGGTTGTATTTCCTTTGTGTGTAGGAAGTCGGTTCGTAAACTCAATCTTTGCCTAAAAACAAAATCGATAGGGCCTTACTTCTCGTATTCTATTCAGAAGGCAACATTGAAACCCTTTTTAGTCCTCCTCAATTTGCTCATTCCCGTTTAGTGAGATCTAAATTCGGTACCTACATTACCAGGAATCAGCAAAACACACATCAGCGATCCGTCCAATTGACTTTAGTGAGGACGTCGTCGCCTCTATCATCTCTTCGGAGGCGCCTCCACGTTGTCGAAGCTTATTTGTCTTCGCGCTCTAAGCTTGGCGGTTTCCTTGAACGACGGCATTGAATTAGATTTAAAGATGGCAGCAGTTTCGGGTACGCTGCAGTTGCTGTTGCTGTTGGAGTTGGAGTCAATATTGATGAGTTTATCCTGGAGAATGTTCTTGGTGGCGCTCTTGGGCTGGTCTGCCCTGAAGGTGATGGTGTCACAGGTGTTCTCCTTGATGCGCGAGGAGAGGAAGGAGTGTGAGGTGTCGGTGGGCGCGGCTTGCGCGTGGGTCGGTTTGCTCTTCAGGAGCTGGTAGGCGGCGGCGGAGATGTAGCCGGTCAGCTTGGCGCCGCCCTCGTTGGCGAGGTAAAGCTGCTCCTCGCGGTAGCACTCTTCCATCGAGCAGCCCTGGATCACCGAGAACACGTACTTGCGCGCCAGTCTGCAATCACATTTCCTACATTGTTATTTCTTGAAATTGAGAAGTAGTCCAGTAAAAAAGGGATTTGTTGGTCATAGAAAAATAAAAATTTTAATGTTAGACTCAGTGACTTGCATTCCCTTGCAGTCTGCCTATCTAATCACTTGTATTTTGTTCTTTTGATTATTTTTTTTCTGACGTGCTATTTTTATATGTTAACCAACATGGGTGGGTGTGCCGAGGGAGCAATGGTGCAGTCAACAGAGCCAAAATCACCTCTCCTCGCAAAATCAAGCTCAGGCGCTAAACCAGCAGATTTGCAGACTGTTGCTAGGCTGTCTAGCCTGTTAATACGACGTTTAAAGACACCCAGGTTAAAGGATTCGGGAAACGCACTCGCCGGAAGAAAATTCCACACCTTAGCGGTGCGACAAAGAAACGATCTTGAGAACCGATGCGTTATTCAAAAGGCCAATGTCAACAACAAAAGTACTGAGTCTCTCTGGAATATAAGTAGTACAATTTTATGGTGAATTAATGTGTGAGACAGTCAGTCAGCGTGTATACGTCCACTGCTGGACATTTTTCTCTAGTCCTCTCGGCCTTCAGCGGTACGGAATGACTGTTTTCCGCCGACGTACTTGAAGTAAGGTCTCCTCACACTTAGTTTTCCTGTCCACGGTCGCCAGTGCATGTGTAAGTAAAGAAGAACAAATATCGAGGGCTGAACTCTCGATACAGATCCAGAAACTAGAAGCTGTAAAAAGGAGTGGAGGAATGAGACGGCAGTGACCTGAGCATGTAGTCAGAGGTGGAGGGCGAGGCAGCGAGGCGCGCGGCGTGCCGCGGCAGCGTCAGCATGCGGCGCGTCAGCTGCGCCAGCGCCGACGCTTTCTCCTTGAAGCCCGGTGCGCCCATCCGCCAGCCGTGCGCCCGCAACGCATCCGACACCGCCCACAGCAGTTTCTGCACACACCCTCAACATCTTATGACTTGAATAAATAAAGTGTGTCTAAAAATGGCTTTCCTTTTTATATTTGGAATAATTTAAACTTCATGTTGCCCTTATGATAAGTAAGATACGACCTCCCACCTTTGTCACAGTCTTTCCAAAGTCATTCAGAGTTGGACAGGGTTATTCGTAGGTACGCCAAACAGAGATTAGGTCCGCCAAACAGAGATTATTAACTAAGAACTCGGAGTGTCCTATTTGATTTCCTGCGAATAGACCTACTAGGCGGGACAGTGCTATTCGCAGGTATGTAAAATGAATGTGTATATGAATGTAAAAACAGGCCGTTTTGCATGGTTTAAAAAAAATAACCAGGGTTGATTTATAGAAGCGACGCATCTTTTATAAATTAACCCTAACCTAATGTTGAGGCGGCGCATGTCGTTTTTGTATAAAACAGGAATACCTACGAATAGACACTTCCGTACGGCCAGGGCTATTCGTAGGTATACCTGCATGCAGGTATACCTACGAATAGACACTTTCTTCAGAGTTCTTGCACCACACACAACCCAATTACTTTACCCAAGTTCTTGCAGCACAAGACCAATTACTGTGCTCACTGCAATTGTCGGTATAGAACATGATGTATGCATGGTATGTATGAATTATAAATATGTCACCTGCTTCTGCAGCGCGCTAAGCTCGTGACTCTTCCTCGCGGAGAACATCTCGGTAGCGCGGCGCGCCAGCGATGTGTGTGCCAGCTGAGACTTCTCCAATTCTCCGCCGAACGATAAACTCTTCTGCAGCTTGCACTTGCTGTCTAGCGTGTCGTCAAACGAGTCGCGCTTCCTCTTGCCTGAATTTTCGATCGGTGTACCGTCTAAGCTTCGATCGTTGTCGCTCATCGGGGAGCCGAACAACGCTCTTTTGGACTTCACAGCACGAGCGTTGGTCGTCGTGGGAGGCTCCGCGACCTTCTTTTGGTTCTCTGGACTCTGGAATAGGGCTCTGCGAGATGACTCGCGGGTCGGTTGTGACCGTGTCACAGTTTCTGAGTCTATCAACAGTCGTCGCATCTTCTTCTTGCTGGAGCTTTTTCCGGGTGTTTTCTTGCCAGGAGTTTTCTTACCGGGAGTCTTGCGGCCGGGCGTTCGTTTCGTTCGAGGACTTTTCCGATCCGTAGTGTAGGTGAGTTTTCTGTGTGGAAAGAAACTTTTGCCGGATGGGTTAGTTCATGAACGGTGTAATTATTGTAACGGGGTCAAATGGGACGATGTCTGACTCTATAGCGCTGCATGCAAAAACAACACACAAACGAGCTCGCCCTCGAACTATCTCAACAATGTGCTATTTATTAGGGATCGACTGAAGTGCTACAAGATCCCAGAACTCGACAACAGCCTGTGAAGCAGTCCAACAGTGATCGAGCAGTCGTCAATGGCGGACTGAACCTAACGTGCGTCAGTCCATAACACATTGGCGACTAAGTGCCGTGTCAGTGCTTCATTTTTGTCATACCGGCTACAATGAACTAGACGGAAAACTTGAACTATTTACATAGCCGTTTCGACCGACCCTTCATTCAGTACAGTGGTATCAATCCAGACGTGGTAATCCCTTCCACCTAGTAATATAAGAAGGGAGTCATATCCCATAGTCGCCTTTTACGACATACACGGGGATGGAAGCAATGTCCTAGCATAGCACCTATTTCCAAAAGAATCACTACATAAATGAGCTACTAGGAACGATACCATACGAACTACTAGTATACGATAGGAACGAACCCAATACGAACTACTAGTTTCATAACTAATATAAATTTGCTGCTTCAAATAAAAAAGAGTTACAACCGTTTTCATCACCTTCGGTGAAGTCTAGTCCAACAGTTACTTGTCCTTTAATTAAAGTGACATTTGCCATACCATTGGCAGGACATTGACGGACTGGCAGCTATACTACAATGTAATGGAAGGTGGTGAAATTGGTCATTAGTTATCCATCACATATTGACATTTTTAACAACTTTAAATAAAGGAATAGTCATTTCTTTTTAAACTTTGGCAAAAGGGAGAAACAGGTACACAATAATCTCTATGAGGTCATTTGACCATGTGCAGGGACAATTAACAATGATTAATATTATAAATGGGCAGTTATGAAAATGAGTTTTTAATTACTATTGCGAAATTCTACATCAACAAGATTAACATAACATTTTGACGATGACCAGGCAATTCAACAGAAGCTGCTATGCAGTATTCATACTTCATCGAGTGAGTTTGTACACTAGAACCAAAACGTAACGTTATATTCTGTAGATCCTTGTTAGATTTTACAGTTACTGTTACAGTCTAAGGACAAAAAGAGGAATGAATGCTAGATTTTTTAAGGTTCTAAAAATATATCTCCACTTTTGAGCCAGCTGCACTAGTCAACTTGAATCAAGCTTTAACAAGAGGTTTAATTTTAAATGACTATGTTTGCACCAACATTTTTCAATCTAAGGAATTAATTTAAAGAATTTAATTATTTTGCCACATATATCAAAAACTTACTTCTTGTCAATGAGCACCATCTTGGAAGGGCCGCTCTGTGTCTTCTCAGCAAAAGTGGCAGCATTAACAAACGCCTGACGTCTTCGAGCCAAATGCGAAAGTCTTCTGCCTGGAGACTTGTTTTGAGCCATCCTATGATGCAAACACAAAATAATATTATAAACTAAATGACAGACTAACATTATATTATAAGCTAGATAGTGACGGACTTATATTATTTTGCAGCTCGCTTCCTCGTAAAACCTATAAATTAAAAACAAATTTGCCAGCCTCGGTAGCTCTATGATGCAACAGATAGACGTGATTCAAATTACACATTAACTGTAGGTCCCTTTCCTTCACCTTAGTTCACCAGGGTGTTATGGCCTGACAACTTATTATACAGGGTGTTCGGCACATCGACCGACAAAATTCTTTTCATGGTATTAACTTCATCAAATATTTTTTCTAGAACAAGGATACTTTTTAAAATTCATTAAATTTATTTTGTGCTGATACAATCATAAACAAAAAAGTTACAAGGGTTTAAAGCTGGGATTTTGGTAATTTTAAAAAATAAAGAAAAAAAATTGTATCTAGATACCACGTGACATCAGACAGAAGGTATCATTGGTCAAAATGTTGCAAATGGCCCCACTAATACCTACAAAAAAATTTTTGTGGGTCGATGTGCCGAACAGCCTGTATATAGGTGATGTAGCCAACCTGACATGGTAGGCTACATCACCTATATACAGGATGTTCAATCACCTACACAAGACAAAAGACAACGATTTACTTAAATCAAACAAAGACGTTCTTTGAAACAGATTATCATTTAGCTGAACTGAAGAGAAAAAAAAATCAAAATCTTACAAGGGTGGTCTCATTATAATACGACTTGTGAAAACATTCTAAAAGATTTGTCAAACCTCATGTTTCTAATAGAATTCTTACCCTGATCATGCAGCATGTACATATATTATAACAAGACACTGAAGAGAGAACTAACTTGACTCTGAGCGCCTTCCGCTTCTGCGCGCTCGTGGGTGACTGCACGCCGCTGGAGAAGACGGTGACGGTGGAGGCCATCTCCTCGCCCACGTAGCGCTGCGCCACCCGCGCCGCCGCGCGTTCCACCCGCTCAGAGTAACCGCACACGTTGTAGCTGTCCAGAAATTGAGTTTTGAAACATCCATTAACCTTTTCCAAAACATTTCTATAGAAGGACCAATTTATATCTGTACCGTAACTATATATAAAAATGAGATTGTGTGTGTGTGTGTGTATGGCCATTGTTTACTCTTAACACTTCCAACCGATGTACGCCAGTCAACGTCCAATATAAAAAAATTGATATGACAGTACATCTATCGACGTAGGTGATCGACCCCTTCTAAGATGACACAACGCCACTAGGTGCGCATTTTCTTTATAATTTTTTTTTTATCGGAATAGGACTTCAGTCGCCTTGCGATTATGCCAGCCCCAATGTGCGTATTTAAAATTATCCAATGCATCTCTAATCTCTGAGAGCAAGAGTTGCTTTAGAAAATTTAGTGAATATTTTACATTTTTTCATCAGGGGGTCAACTAATGCCAGGTGGGTTGCAAAAAGTATATTTAAATTGTCCGTATTCAATTCTTCGATCACAGCATTTCTTATATTATTATTCCGCTCACACTCCATTGAAATGTGTAATTGATCATCAACATTAGTGCAAACGGTGCAATTTGCTGAATCAACTTTTTGCATCAAGTGGGCGCCTTTGTCTAATGGAATGTGTCCGACCGGAGACTTACTTACAATTACAAGGATAATGTTTCCAGAAAAATCATAGCTTACATATTTTACAAGAAATATTTACCGGCTGATGACCAACTCGGCTTGGCACACAGCCGTGTACAAAGGGCTTCACCGAACACATCCAGGCCCAATTTCTAGTAGGAGAAGGTTTAATCATTCTTTATATGTATTTCTTTAGTTATTATAAGATCAAGGTCCGCCAGTGATCATCCTGACGACGTCATTACTGCTAACCTAAGCATTTTGCAGATCACGGCACTTTTTGAATCAAGAAATGATGCCTAACAACATATCAAAATATCCTCACTGTTTTCCAGAAGGACCCCCTTTTTTCACGTTCAGGAAGTGTGCTGACTTAGCAATAAGGAATTTTTTTCAAATCATACTTCAAGCGAGTGAAACTACTGGAAAAATTAATTAGGTATATGTAGAGCCCGCGAGGCATTCTATTCTAACTAACCTTTGGTTGTATATAACCTAAGTATATAAATATAGAATACTCACTGCACATCATAAAATCTGCATTTCAATATTTCCGGCCAAGACATCTCCTTTGCATCTTTCTCAGTGCCCATTTCCAAGACCGGTTCCGCTGGGTCACTCGTGTTTAAATTTGGAAAGTCGTCTACTAAGGAAGTGTCTTTATCGCTGCTGTGATTCATGAAGGAGAAAGATACATTTTTCACTTCCGGTTTTGGTTCTGGTAGATTTTCTTGAGGAGTTTCGTGCGGTGGCTCCAGTAATATTTCATTAGGAATTCTTATGTAAGAGTATTCCTTTGATGGAGTGATGATTACTTTGCTTTCTCCAACTTCTTTGTCGGTTTCTCGTGCGGTCGGTTGGAAGAGCGGGAGGTTGGCGTGATACTTTTTTAGCATTTCGCTAACATCCGTCTTGAGTGTTGTGATGGAAGGCGGCGGTAATACTCCAGAAAGAGTTTTCTGAAATACATAATGCGGTGACTTGACTAGTAATAAACAGTTTGGAGATACCTAATAATAGATTACATGTCAATAATAAGTACAGCTCAATTTATCTAGTCTTTTTCACTTAGTTCTCATCACCCACGTTGACTGGAAGAAATCAAATTCAAATTCAAAATCCCTACTAATACCTTTTTTTTCCCTTTATGTCTTGTATATTCTATGTTATTTCTGTATGTTTTCTTATAGCATTATCGTTTATTATTGACGTGCATTAACCTTTCGCCCGCCGGCGCCGCGCGCGCACTGCCTCCCTAAAATGCCGCGACTTTTTCGCAGGAGCGATTCGTTACGCAAGGAGAATAAAAACTTTTTTTCGGAAGAAAAATATCGAACACATATAGGAAATTTAGCATGGTTGTAATCCTTATAAAATGTCCTACAAATTTATCTATAACTTGTAGTGCTCTGACTTTTGTTTTGATTCCAAATTGTGAGTTGAACATTGCACGAACATTTCACTTACCAAATATAGTGAGGCTATGTTTTGTTTCGATTTTACACTCGCCAATGGATAAAAACTTCCAATAATAACACATTCACTTCATAAATGTTGTATTCTTTCGAATTTATACAAAAACACAAACAAACTAATGACTAAAAACATCAAAAATCATTTTTAATCGGGGCGTGGTCGCGGCGAATTCGCGCGCGAACATGTACGTTCGTCGCCACTGCTCGAAAACAACTGAAGAGATCTTTAATTTTGTGCTCTAGCGTGGCGACAAAGTGAATCATTTCGAGAAGGGCATAACTTCACCTTTTTTTAGAAGTATAATTGAACCTTATCCACATATTGAAAGAGTGCGTATTTAAATGCCGAAAGTCACTAGTCATGTTGCCGCAGATCTACGCTTAGGCAGTTAGAGGGCGATGCGCAGATCTGCGCTTGGGCATTCGAAAGGTTAAATAATTTTGATTTTATTCTATTATATATTTTTATTACCATTAAAATGAATAATCCAATTAGATTATTCTAACATATTCTAACTAAGAAAATTTATATTCTAAATATTGTGAAGGATAAGACATCCACCAAGTTCCATACACTTTTTAGCAAATTATTCATTGCTGAAGACCCATCTAAATATAATTGAACAACTTCCATAGATTAGACGTCACTTTGTTGGTTTTGTTCAAAATGGGTGATGTCTTTTTAAAGTAATAATAATAATTATAACGAATTTTAAACTGAAAAAACCAAAACGCGTGCTCACCTCCATCTTCCTCAGCATGCACTTGTCGTAGGCCTCGTGCTGTGAGAGGAACTCCTGCAGGCGGCTGTGCGGCGTGCTCCAGTCCTCGTCCTCCGAGAAGACGTCCGGCGAGCGAGCGCGCGTGGTGCCGCCGCTCGACCCGCCGCCGCCCCACCCGCCCACGCTCGACCAGCTCTCCTCCTTCCCCTCGCCCGGCAGCCGCTCCGCGCGCTCCAACCGGTCGCTCGACTCCGCCGCGCACTGTTCCGGCTCACTCTCGTTCACCCGAAACACACCATTGGCCTCGTACTCAAAACTGGGAGTGATGTTGCCGGGCGTGGTTGGTCCGTCGCACGTGTCCCCCTCCACCTCCGAGTAGCCGAGCTTGCAGAGCGCCGCCATCGGGTCCACGATCGGCTTCAGCTTCTGCAGGTGCTTGAGAGTTCCATTGAAGGTGAGCTCATTGTTGGGCAGCTTGAACACGGGCTCCGCGGCGAACGGCCGCCCGCCGTCCGTCGCATTGTTGCTGTTCTCCATCGAGACGAGGGACGCGATGATCGCGGGCTTCGGCTGCCGGCAGGACGTGTCCGAGCGCGTCGTGTCGTCCGAGCTCGCCGCCGCCGCCTTGTTGCTGCTGTCGTTGTCGAGCAGCGACTCCGGCTCCGCCGTCAGGGAGCGCTCGTCCGCCGCGAGACAAAGCGGAGGCGCCGCCTCCTCGTCCATCGGCGTCGCCTCCTCCGCGGGCAGCGCGGGCGGCTCTGCGCGGTGCTCGCGCTGCTCGTACTCGGCCGCGGAGGGGTCGGAGCGCTGGAAGCTCCGCATGTAACGCTCGTAGATGTAAAAGGAGTCGTCGGCGGAGCGGCACGAGTCCAGCGACAACGAGTAATCCATCACGACATTGCGAGCGCGACCGGCGTCCGACGCTCCAAGCACCCCCGACCCTGCAGATTTATTTCAGCTACATGCTGAGCGGTCCGACATCCACAAAAACGTCTGTATTTTTTTTATATTTGAGAAATAAACCGACTAAATAAACGCTACGGACGGACGGAAAAAGAGAACGAATCGCTCACAGATTACCAAACCAATGACATATCCTAATGCAAAGAATATAATACTACTAGTCCTAATGTGAAGGAGGCTATGCCAATGAGCAATGAATGAATGAATGAATGACAGACAAGAACAAAGACAAGAAAGAACACAGACTAAATAAATAGGGCATCGAAGCATCTTGTCTGTGGAATGGAAAACAAAAATTTTTGTTGCATTGCAACTGCCCCAGCGCTAGTTAGGTATATATTAGGCTAGGAGGAGTAGAGTAGTCTTGTTACGAGTCGAATACATGGACGACTCGAGTGACTCGAGTTGAAAACATCTATAACTCGAGTTGCGACTCGAATACAAAAACACTCGCTATAGATTTTCTATTTATTAGTCTCGGAACCATTATTTAATAGCTCCTTAAATAATTTTAAGTCACTAATCTCGTACAGCGCGTCACCAGTTCAATCAAATGAATTCAACTGTCTCGCAGCAGCAGATCGCGTCACCCACTCCACGCGCTCGACTCGAGTGCACTCGGATGACTGAATGTGCGAATGCGAGTTGACCAACGAATACAAAATACTCGGCGACTCGCGGCCTTGAGAGACTGCGACTCGAGTCGGTCTACTCGAGTTTGGTCGGTCGGCCGGCGTGTCGTCGCCGTCAGTCAGTCTCTCAAGGCCGCGAGTCGAGTACTATTTTGTATTCGTTCGTCAACTCGCATTCGCGATCAGTCAGTCGTCCGAGTGCGTGCACTCGAGTCGAGCGAAGCGAGTGGGCAGACTGCCTGACTTGACTGCTTGTCCGTACGAATACGAGTCCGACTCGGTTTCGCTCCGAATCCTACTTGAGTTGACGAGTTTTAGGCTTGACTCGAGTCACACGAGTACTATCACTCGACTCGTTACAACGCTAGAGTAGAGTAGGACCACATTGAACGACGTGCAGTAAGATAAACAGCTTCCTAATAAAAAAAAACGCATTCAAATCGGTCCATCCGTTTGGGAGCTACGATGCCACAGCAGACACACACATACACACACACACACGTCAAACTTATAACACCCCTCCGTTTTTGGCGTCGGAGGTTAAATAAAAATAGTAATTAATATACCTACGTTACTTAAAAAACATAAAATAATACTTATTAGCGAAAAGGAACATGACTGTTGCCGGCAGATAAACGAAGCGTTGAAACCACGAATTACTGCTGACAGATTATTGTGTTTCTTGATTGTGTTGGTACCTGTTGGTACCTATTATGCTGTATAATTAATTAAGATTGATGCTCAAGATTCTGACTTAAACGTGTACGTACGTACCTATTTAGAAAATTCGTTAGAAAATTAAATTTATTTTATATCGAATAATGTGAATCTATGTGGACTCTATCAATCAGCCATAGAATCCGGCCGGAATGAGTAATGACTCGGTCGGATCGGATACTGGAAGCGTGTAAACTAAGCTAAAAGACTTTTGTACTTTGGACGCGCTTTTTCAGCTGCAAAGATTTTTTTTTGTGGTTTCCGTTTCCCACCAACAGCCACAGAGCATTTTGGTTGGTTCGAAGAGGGGAAAAGGAGGCCAGGAGGGGTGGTCGGCGGTAAAGAGAGAACAAAGGAACGATGGCGCGGTTGATCTGCTGTGATTTTTTGTAGGTTAAAAAAAAAATAACCAGGGTTAATGTAATGTAATGTAAAAGTGTAATCTTCTCTATATTAACCCTAACCTAATGTTGAGGCGGTGCATGTCGTTTTTGCTACGTTTCGTTTATGCCACTTCGCGTTTTACTATCAGCTCATCTACAGCGCAAGCGTTCCTTTGTTCTATCATGTGTCGCTTGCGTCGGCGGCACGGATGTGACGGCCCGGTGCGGCGAGCCACCTGAAAGAGCTACTGGCTCCTCTCCTACAGCTTGTTTAGCTCCTTTCGGCAAACTTCGGCTCGAAGGAGGAATGTGTGGTATGGTTTATGTGATGTTGTGTGGTATGTATTAGTGATGTTTTTGGTGGTTTATAAAAAAAATTACCGTAACTAATGTTGAGGCTGCGCATGTCATTTTTGTTACGTTTGTATTTCCGTAAATAAAGCTTTTTAGGTGGTTATTAAAAAAAAACCATAACCTAATTTTAAAACCTTAACATTGCTTAAAAAAAAAGAAAACAAAACAAATTTTGACAAAAGGGACACGAACCCATGGTCGAGATCGAAAAAATAAAAATCCTACACTCTTATACCACTGAGCTACCAAATTACATAAAAGACCAAACGAATATCGGATTCAGTTGGTGCGCTTTCGAGCCGAGCCAACCCGAGCCGTGTTTCCGAAAGGAACGTAGGTAGGCGCAGGAGCCACTAGAGCTGTCAGGTGTCAAACTCCGGCGCGTTGGCGGCAGCGGCGCGGGGCGCTCCGCACGCAACGTAGAGAGCGTTCCAATATTATATTCTTTGGTTCCAACTTCCCAAGTTCCCTTCGCCGTTATGTTGGCTCCACTGCCAGTGTCACTGTCAGTGCTTAAATTCCTGTTGCCAGATTGTGAAGATTATATTACCTAATAATGTAATCGGTATTTATTTACCGTACAAAAAATACTGTAAATACTGATAACTACGGGTAAATCTGTACACATAGCAACCCTCAACGCTGTTTTGACAGATAGACAGTGGAGCCAATATAACGGCGAAGGGAACTTTTATATGGAACGCTCTCTACTTAAGTACTTCCGGTTGACTGACTGGACGAGCTCGCGGGACGCAGTCACCGACTCAGTGCAGACGTTCAGCAGACACAGTAGAAACATTTCTGAGAAGACTACTTTCTTTAGTGACGATAGCGCCATCGCGTCAGTTGGAACCACGTCAGTCCAAAAACTGACCGTGCGTGTCCAATCCGTGAGCCAATATTTGGCGTGATGCCGACCCACGGATTTTCCGGGCGCACCATAAAGCCAGCCATGGACGATAGCGCCATCGCGTCAGTTGGAACCACGTCAGTCCAAAAACTTACCGTGCGTGTCAAATCCGTGAGCCAATATTTGGCGTGACGCCGACCCACGGATTTTCCGGGCGCACCATAATCCATCGTGGCGTCATGCCATGGCTTCACGCCGTCCGCCCGTGCATGTGCGAACTCACATCCATTTCGGCTCATTTCGTAGATCGGAGCGGTACGATTGCACGTGCGGTGCGTGCGCCTAGGGTAGGGTTGCCATAAAGGCACAGGTACTGACCGGGACACTATATCAAAACCTAGATTATGCATAAATTCTATTAGATAATTACTTTATAAATATATATATTTTTTAATTAAATACTAACAACTTTTTGTTGCTTTATTTTTATGTAAAACACATATTTTATTAATAATAATAAAAAAGCACATTTATTAATGAAATATTTCGCCCCGATGTCGGTGGCGTCTTCAGTCAAGACTGAAGACGCCACCGACATCGGGGCGAAATATTTCATTAATAAATGTGCTTTTTTATTATTATTAATAAAATATGTATTAGATAATTAGGTAGGCAATGGTTTTGAATGTCCATAACCAAAAAAATAATAGGCCACAGAAAATAGTCCGATTCAGAACGATTCACGCAGCTCTGTAAACTCACAGATAGTTAGCCAAAAGTCTCTAATGAACGTTCGTTGTATATGAATACACATAGTTGACATCTGCGAATGAAATCTACGGACTTATAATGCCTGAAACGCTCTGTAAGGAGTGTTAGGAAATAAGAAGAAACACTAAGCCCTTTGAAGATTTTTTTTAAATACTACTACTACTACTCATATTAGTATGGATAAAACTTCTGGTTCCAGACCGGGACATTTGCTGGTCAGGCGGGACGACCGGGACTAAGATTCTAAACCGGTGACAAGTCCCGGTGTACCGGGACGAATGGCAATCCTAATCAGACGACTGGCCACAATTTGGAGCGATCGTTCATGGGCTAATGTTTTGGCACCACGCCATTTGTCGTCACGCCAGTTGTAATGAAGTCAATTGGCGCCATCGTCTAATCCATCGTGGCGTCATGCCATGGCTTCACGCTATCGGCCCGTGCATGTGCGAACTCACATCCATTTCGGCTCAGTTCGTAGATCGGAGCGAGCGGTACGATTGCACGTGCGTGCACCTAGGGTAGGGTTGCCATAAAGGTACAGGTACTGACCGGGACACCATATCCAAACCTAGATTATGCATAAATTCTATTAGATAATTAGGTAGGCAATGGTTTTGAATGTCCATAACCAATAAATTATTATAGGCCACAGAAAATTGTCCGATTCAGAACGATTCACGCAGCTCTGTAAACTCACAGATAGTTAGCCAAAAGTCTCCAATGAACGTTCGTTGTCTATGTATACACATAATTGATATCTGCGAATGAAATCTACGGACTTATAATGCCTGAAACGCTCTGTAATGAATGAGTGTTAGGAAATAAGATGAAACACTAAGCCCTTTGAAGATTTTTTGGAATATTAGTATGGATAAAACTAACTGGCTTCTGCTTCTGGTTCCAGACCGGGGCATTTGCTGGTCAGGCGGGTGGGACGACCGGAACTGAGATTCTAAACCGGTGACAAGTCCCGGTGTACCGGGACGAATGGCAATCCTAATCAGACGACTGACCACAATTTGGAGCGATCGTTCATGGGCTAATATTTTCGCACCATGCCATTTGTCGCCACGCCGCCAGTTGTAATGAAGTCATTTGGCGCCATCGTCCATGGCGGGCTAATCGTGATTTTCAGTACACGTTCAATAGTAGTAAGTACTGTAATTACCCGGCAGCAAATAAGAGCATCATATTTTAGAAAGAGACAATCCAGTTGTAGGGCGTCGTCCCTGTCGCACAACTCGCACATCTCTGTGCGACATGGTTGACATGGACGACGCTCTAGTCTAGAACGAGATTGTCTTTTTCTAAGGCGAAGGCTACACGTTCAATAAATACTGTGGTCCTCAAGTATTTACCACATATCATGGTATTTACTGATAGTGTAGGCTAACGTATTGACGGATGACATTATTTATCACAGGATTTCTAGATTTCCCAATTCCGTACTGATTATCCCTCGTATTGCGATAAATATTGAGCGTGTAGCGTCGTGCCAGTATTTATTACGTCAGTACGCATCGAAAGTCGAAACAGCATACGATATGGGTCTGACAGAGTCTGGCTTAGTGATTCTCTTAAAATTATCGCCGAAAACCTTGCTCTAAGTAATGTTTTTTTTTTGTTTTTTTTTTTTATGGAAACTGACACGGTTGCCTACATCACCTACAACATCCGTGATGTCAGCCTATAACACCGGGTGAACTATAGGTGTCATGTCAGTGCTTCCCCTCGGTCGTGCCGGCTAACCTGAACTGGACGGAAAACACAAACTATTTACATACTTACTCGTTTCGACCGACGTTTTATTCAGTGCGTGCGGTGGTGTCAACCCGGGCGGGTTGAACCCTGCCACCTAGTATAGATAGGGACCTAGACAATTTTTTTTATGGAAACTGATACGGTTGGCTACATCACCACAACATCCGTGATGTCAGCCCATAACACCGGGTAAACTTGGTGCCACGTCAGTGGCTCCCTTCGGTCGTGCCGGCTACACTGAACTGGGTGAATGAGCGGCGGGTGGGCGAGTGGTTTGGGCATCGGCTTCTCATGCGAGAGGTCCGCGGTTCGAGTCCGGTCGGCGTGTACCAATGAGTTTCTGACGAAAAAAATTACGTGCATACCTACACCTACTGCTTCACCGTTCGGAACCGGTGTAAAACTGTAGGTCCCTTCCCTTGCCCCTTACTAGGTGGTAGGTTCAAATTGTAGCCGACTGGGTTGGTACCACCATACTGGATATAAGATGGCCGCATAGCAGGCTCGGTTGTGTTCTCCTCTAGTCCAGTATAGCCAGCAATCCAGGGAAGTCTCCGGTATGGCACCTACCTTCTCGGAGGTGATATTGGCTGGTCGGAGCATGCGCTTTGGCCCCTGCGACTCAGCCACCCATACCGCAATACATAAAAAAACAAAAAAAAAGAAAAGTGGACGGAAAACACAAACTATTTACATAGCCGTTTCGACCGACCTTTCATTCAGTGCGGTGGTACCAACCCGGGCGGGTTAAACCCTACCACCTAGTAATATAAGAAGGGAGTCATATCTCTTAGTCGCCTTTTACGACATACACGGGGAGATATTCAGTGGGGCCATTCTTTTAAAGTACCGGCCCCACACGGTACAATGTAATGTCAAAGCTAATTTTTCTCCCGGTGAAATAGACTATCTAATTAATGTATCTTGTTTAGTTAAAAAGGGTGTTATCAACTTCAGAATATTATCAAAACAAACGTCAGGCAATCGAAAATAATTTTCGTAATCATCCATTTCATTGTGAAGTCAAATTTCATCTAACAAATTTAAATGTGTGTATAATGCGCGGGGCGGATCTCGGCGTGTCGCCGCCGCAGCGGTTCGTCAGTATTCTCCCTCGCACCCGCACCGTACGTGTATATTGTATTCGCGTGGCGGGTCGCCCGCTGCGGCGACGACACGCCGAGATCCGTCCCGCGCAGTATACTTTGCTCTATGTTGCAGCCAATTTTTCGTGCATCGCTTCCTTTTTATCCTTCTTTTTAAACAAAGCGCTAAGATTATTGGCCACACAAGCTTTATATTCTGCATACATTACTAACGCCCTCACTGCACGAAGCACGACAGAATACTGACGTGATAAACATTGTACGTCTAGGGTAGGAAAGGATACTGAATGCTTTCAGTATGGTCCATCAATACGGATCGTGATATGGATCACGATAAATACTTTACGTGTAGCCTTCGCCTAATGAAAGAAATGGACAAGTTATTTTTGCTAGTTTATTTGATTTCTTGATCAGTGCCTTTGTTTGACAGCTTGATTGACAGTTCGACCAATCGGAGCCGTGAGCCGGCCGGCATCTTTGGTGGGAGCTGGCAAGGGGGGAGGCGCGGTGGCGAGACAAGTTGAACTCCGCGCGCGCGCATGCGTTGGTCTGGTGGGTGTTTGTAGGTATTGGTAGTGTGTGGTGTCTGGCGCGTGCGTGAGAAATCGCGGGGTTATCAATATAAAAAAAGTTTTATCTCCCTTGTTTGCTTGTTACACGGATCTAAATTTTTATAAATTATCTGTTTATTCCAATCAAATCAGGTGGAGTAACATAGGTACGTAGTTCTGTCATTATTTTCTTTTTATTCAATTTGTAAAGTTGAATGTACTGTGAACTAATTGAGGGTAGGTCGTGCATGTATAGATTTATCAATCAAGCTTCTATTGCTCGCCTATTGTGTGGAAGAGATTTATAACTTGCTCTCAGTGCAGATAAATAGTGTTTGGTGATTATATAGGTAAGTATTTATTTTGCTGATACCTAATGTAGGTAATACTCAGTACGTGTGGGTACGTAAGTAGATTCACATTACTTTATACCTAACTATAGTAATATAACAGTTTTAAAAGTAAATAAAGTAAAAAGAAACACATTTTATTTCCCATTATATTTTTTCCTGCGTAGGCACAGTCTGTTCCAAAAGTGATGGATATATCTGTAGAACCTTGTCAAATTAATTACATAGTGCCTCTTCCGCAGAACTGAGAGGCTAGATGAGATTATAGTGGATATTATGTGGCAACACTGCATGGTGTTTTTTCCATTTTTATAGACTTTTAGAATGTTTTGTTACGGGACAGTAGCGGTAAAAATAGGTAACGTAGTCGGATGCTCTCCTATTTAACATTTTGTTTTAGTTGGATATAAAAAAAAACCATACATATCACACACGCTGCATCCCGACAATCGAGGTAAGCAGAGTAATAAAAAAAAAACAAATTAAATTAATGTCAATAAATGTAAGTAAGTACCCTATTTGAGTTCCTAGGTTTTGCGGTGGAAACCCTTGGTGCGTGGTCACCAGACGCACTGGCTTTTGCTGAAACCATCGGGAAATTGCTAGTGGATAAGTCCGGTGACGTGCGTGCCAAGGCTTACTTCATACGCCGCATAAGCCTAGAAATTCAAAGAGGGAACGCTATTAGCGTCCTAGGGACTATGGCTGCCTCGGCTGAACTAGAAGAAATTTTTTATTTATAGGTTCATCTTAACTTTTCTTTTGTTAGATAGGTAAGTTATGCTTTAGGTTAGTTTTAGCTATTAGTTTTAGATCTTTATTAATTGTTTTGATTACTTAATTACTTGATTAAATAGAACAATGAAAACTTCTCCAAAAACTAAAAAAAAAAAAAAAAAAGTAAGTACCTACCTATTTTATTTTGGGTGAGTATTAGATTAGCGACGGTAAGATCGAATATTGCTGGTACGCTTATTGTGTAGGCCTAGATAAAATATGAATTATAGTGAAAGAATTGTTTGCCGGAAATGCGTAGTTTCGGAGAAAAAAAATTTTGAAAAAAATATTTTTCATACAAAATAAATTTTCGATTTTTATTTTTAATTTTTTTAATGCACCAAAACATTTATTTTGAATAGGAATTTATGCAAAAACGACATGCGCCGCCTCAACATTAGGTTAGGGTTAATTTATAGAGCGATGCATCTTCTATAAATTAACCCTGGTTATTTTTTTTTAAACCACCAAAACATTCACCCATACCACTTTCCTTGTTTTTTCATACATTTATATTCAAAACCAATGTTTTGGTGCTTTAAAAAAAAATTTTTTTTTTTATTTTGTATGAAAAATTAATTTCGTATGGGAAAAAAAAAATTCTCCGAAAGTACGCATTTCCGGCAAATAATTATTTAACTATAATTCATCTTTTATCTAGGCCGACACAATAAGCATACCAGCAATATTCGATCTTACCGTCGCTAATCTAATCCCCCCCCCCCCCCCCCCCCCCCTTTATTTTTAACATCTTGACTTCCCTATTATTAAATATGCTTACACCCCTTGACTCGTAAAGTAATGCAGTGAGATCAATTACCTTTATGGGCACTTGAAACCAATGAAATTCTCCACAAAACAGTACACAACAGGATTCACTTATTAAGAAGCAAGAATGAATTTTTTTAACTCCATGAAAAACATAGCACGCCGGACATTTTTCCGAATTTTTCTAAACTAAAATTGCCAAATTACCTACCCTTTATTATTATTTATTCCTTTTATAGCCTGATGCGCTATTACAATTTTTGTTTCAACAATAAGTAATTTAAAACGCTACAGCGCACTAAGTGGGGCTTCGGCCTCTCGCATTCGCGAGGTGTGGTCTACTCTCCCTGACTGACCAGGCCTGCCTGGGAAAGTTTATTTATTACCCTTTGCGAATCATATATCGACTTGTAGATCATGAATGCAACTATTCAAATAAGACTTTCTAAATAACATTAGACTAGAAACCAGTTTACCATCCTGCCAGAGATTTCGTAAAGAGCGTTTCAACTAAATCTTCCCTTCGCCGTTATGTTGGCTCCACTGTCTGTCAAAACAGCGTTGAGGGTTGATATGTGTACAGATTTACCCGTAATTATCGGTATGTACCTACCGTATTTATTATACGGTAAATACCGATTACATTATTAGGTAATATAATCTTCACAATCTGGCAACACGAATTTAAGCACTGACAGTGACACTAACAGTGGATCCAACATAACGGCGATGGGAAGATTTAGTTGAAACGCTCTCTAGGCATAAAACTATTTACAGCTGTCAAAATAATTGTTTTCTTAAGACCTGAGAATATTTTTAAAGTGTGTTCTTTATGAAAGAGAAGGTTTTTATCTGTACAGGCAGGCAGTCCTTATCATTTTTTCGTGTAAGAAAAAAAAAAAGGCCAAGTGCAAGTCGAACTCGCGCACCGAGGGTTCCGTATCGCCATGTCATGGTCAGCGCCACTCACGCCATCTATGGCATGTTTTATGAAATGCTTCATATTAGTTAAAATTCATGATTAATTTACTGTTTTCGGTAGATGCACGCCATCTATACAATTTTTAGTTTCTTGTTTGGGGACCCTGTGAATTTTTTACTTTTTCTTATTTTTATTATTTGTTGTTATATCATCCATAATAACACATATTCTGTGAACATTTCAACGGGCTACCTATTACGGTTCAAGAGATACAGCCCTCGGACAGACAGACGGACGGACAGGCAGACAGACAGACAGACGGCGTAGGCTTAGTAATAGGGTCCCGTACGACGGATACGGAACCCTAATTAATAGAAATAGCAATTTGCGATTTATCGTTTTTTTTTGGGGCGGCCTGCCATTCCGGAAGCCAAGAGGTTAACATAACCCATTTCTGTAGAAGCATATCAGTTTAGTTACCAAGGCATGTAGATAGAATTGCTTCTGTATGTAAGTAAGAAACTGTTTGAAAATGTTGAGCCAATTTAAAAAATAAAAACCAGCGTCCGAACGCGCGGGCCAAGTCGAGGGGGGCAATAAGTATTACTGAATTATTTCTAACTGTGTACTACTATCATTATGATTAAAAGATTTTAAGATTATGTTTGTTGGTTGAGGTCATTGATTTTATAGGATGGTTGAGGTGCATTTCAGACTAAACTACCTAGAATTTATTGTTTTAATTTTGTGGGGCGACTTAGGCGCCATGAAATATGCTTGTTGGTTTGAATATGTATTACACAACTAGGTACTCACCTTATTATTATATAATGAATTCGGAATTAATTTAACAATTCACCCAATTCGCCCAATGAAAGTGATGCTAAATAATTAGATTTTGAATAAATTAAATTTTCTTAAAAAAAGTATTGTTAACTAAATTATGTATTGTAAGTGGGTATTGTATTGTATTGTATTATTTATTTAGGTTTATTAATTTTTATTTAATTTAAGTTGTTACATTTCTGTTTAATTTAATTTTTATCCTTTGAATCTAATAAATTCTTCATTTAGGTACATTTTATATATTTTAAGTTATATTTATACATGAACAGGAAAATATACACAATACACAAACTATAACTACCTATCAAATTAAATAGACAAATATAACTAATTAAAAAAGAAAAAAAAAAACTATAACTAAAAACCACTAAAAACTAAAAACTAACTTATAAATTATATATTTCCTCAAGGGGCGTCGTCCCCGGGATGGTTCCCAGGATGGCGGCCGCGTTGCCCCTCTGTATCCCCAGACTAACTCGTTGCCGGAGATACGAGAGGCAACACGGGTTTCCAGTTGTGGTCACCATCCTGGAACCCACAATTATTTATTGCACTCAAATAAAATGTGGGCAAAAGGTTTACTTTACAGCTTTATTAAAGATCTATTGCTTAGGTAGGTACTTCGTTCTTCAAAATTGGTTGTGCTGTCTGGCAAGCAATCTTATTTCTAAAATTTGGGCCCCTAACTGAAAACTTTGGCCACCCATAGTTTACATACATACAGTAAAATGCATAATAGCCCCCTAATTTTTTACTTTTTGTTGTTTTTTATTATTTCTTAGTAGGTACCTACATCCGCCATAATAACACATATTCTGTAAAAAAATTCACCCTGTTACCTATTACGGACGGACAGACAGACAGCGTAGGCTATGTAATAAATAAGATATGGAAAATGAAAGGAATGCCATGTACGCGGCTACAGATTTCATGAATGATGGCGAGTAATTATGCTGTAACGGGGCTGGGTAGTGCAGCTTGAAAAGACACAGAGCTATCTGCTTACGATTGCACTGAACTATGACCCTGTCAGCTTGTTTATTTCTACTTGCATGCATTATAGAGAGCCGATATTGTTTATGTATCATATCTGCCTCTTTATTGAGTAAAAGTGCTGATAACGGCAATATTTTATATAAAAAAATAAACACTTTGAACTTCGGAACGAATGTCACTAGCTGGTGGGTTATATTATTGTAACAGTAATAGCTATGTGGATACATCAAACAAACATTACATACATAATAATCATTTAAATATACATTTATGCCTACCTTGTATAATTTTATTTGAGTTAGTGTAGCGTTTTTATGATGTGTAATTGATTCCTGGGTGATGTAATACTTAGGCACGCTAGGTTTTGTTTTGTCCCGTCTTCGGTCCTATTTACAATCTGATAGATAGAAGATTATATGGAATTTTTTGTGTGTTTATCATTATTGAGACAAACACAATTGAAACAACATGACTGCATTAGTTAAATTACTGCAATCATCAGTAATTTAAAATGCTTGAGCCACTTGAGTCAGCTCAGAATTGACATTTTATTTCTTGAGTATCTACAACGAACTGATTGATCGATGATATTGTTGGATGACTATTTTTAAACAACGACATAGTTAAAAAAAAAACGAGCAGGTTCTCAATTGTCACATTTTTTTTTTGTATGTTCAGCGATAATTCTTTACCACATGTACCAATTTCGATTATTATTTTTTCATTCATTAGAAAGGGGGTAGGTACCTTAGGAGTGGTCCCACATAAATTTGGTTAAGTTCTGGTCATAGGATCCATGAGAAAATCGTCAACATGACAAATGGGCGAATTATTATATACCACGCCAACCAATTTCGATGATTATTTTTATGTTATAAAGGAGGTAATTCAGAGATTGAAGTCAGTTTTTCACTGAAAGGAGCTATGGTAACAGATGATATTTGGAGTACCTACAAATCCTAACAATGAAATATTAAATTGGTGACAACTAAAATCATAGCATGAAACTAAGTCGAACAATCTTTAACAGCAATACTCGCAAACATTTCATAACACACAGAGTGGCAGACGACTGGAACCAACTTCCAGAGGAAGTAATAATTGCGACTTAGTACCAACCAATTCAAAAATAGACTAGATAAATATCTAACAAATAAAACATAATTCTCAAAAAGAGTGCTCAAGAACGATAATTAAATGAAAAAAAATTCAAGATAATGACAAAAACAAGAAATTTTAACTGGATTTAGCCGTATCAGTCAAGGCTGCATGTCTAAAATAAATAAATAAATAAAATTGCTCGTTGGTTGCAGCGATGGAGCTGGTGGTGGGGCTCGCTAAGGAGCTGCTGCAGAGCGCTGCGGAGACGGCGGTGAGCTACCGGCCGGGGCAGGCGGTGCTGCGCTACGCGGACCGAGCGCTCTGGGTCGTCGAGAAGTCGGCGCGGTGGGCGGTGCCACCTGCCCGTTAGTGTTCTCCTACAGCTGTAAATGTTTAGATAAAACAAGAGAGGGCTGAGGCAGGCCGTGGAGATGTTTAATGCTCTGTTTTATTATTGTTTCAAATTAGACCTGATAAAAAATTTTTATAATAAAACATTCTTGGTGATGGATCAATCTTAGTATCTTAGGATACCTACTAATTATTATCATACCTACAGATTTAAGGCAGTACTGAAGCTACTAATAGATTTAAGGCAGTACTGAAGCTACTAATAGATTTAAGGCAGTACTGAAGCTACTAATAGATTTAAGGCAGTACTGAAGCTACTAATAGATTTAAGGCAGTACTGAAGCTATTAATAGATTTAAGGCAGTACTGAAGCTACTAATAGATTTAAGGCAGTACTGAAGCTACTAATAGATTTTGCACAGTTCAGTGATTATCAATGAGCGATTTGAATTTTGTGGCGAGTGCATTTATTTTGGAAGCATAATGAAAGCCGTGAGGATTGGAAAAATGTTAAATATATGTATGTTCAGCAGTAGACCCAAAAGCACTCACTGACAGAATGAAACCTCATAACCTTCCAGAGTCAGAGGAACTTTTGGAAAGTCACTAAGGTTTTAAGCCTCTAGGTCCTAGGTACATAATCATTGTGAGAATATATTATGTACCTATGTAATAGACCTGAAATATATTTCTTGAAACTTGCTTGCAGTAGATAATGAGGACAGCACCAGCGTTGCGCCGGAGTTGATCCGACCGCTGAACTGGGTGTTCTTCCTGGGTCTGCTGGTGGTGCTGCGGGTCACCAGGGAGGGCGTGTCCCTAGTCAACCTGCTCCTGGGCAAGCCTCCCGTGCGACCCGCCGATGTCGTTAGTATAGAATTACTAGCTAGCTTTTGCCAGCGGCTTCACTCGTGTGAAAATTGCTTTCTAAAAATCCTCAAAGGTGGTGGAAAAGTGGGGCGTGCTCAAACACCGAGGTACTGCGTATGGATAAATAGTTACATACATGAAATGCATAACATCACGCCTGTTTCACAATGGGGTAGGCAGAAACGATGGATCTCCAAGCGGTCCTGGCACACCACTTAATCACTTTTTAAATAATGGATGTATCTTACAAAAAAATATGAAAGTATCGGGACCTCAATGTGCCAACAACGCGGTAGGTAGTTTCGACATTGCTCAGTTTGCCTCTCTCTACCAACAACATTTTGTACAATGCTTCTTTCTTTTACTGTATGAGGCTATTTAAATTTCCATGAACGATTTTATTGCATCCAGTCATAAAAATAAATAATATTATGTTGTTTTAGCAGAAATCCTCGTAAGACATTTTGACTGCCAAGAAAAGAATTTGCTACGAGTTGCAAACTTGGGCGGTCAACTTTTTGAAGACACTATATTTTGTATTAAGGTGAGACTGCACCTTGCGGCACTGCACTGTGGCGCATCAAAATTATCTCTGTATGAAATTGTATGAAGTAAACCGCGCTACGCGGCAAGCCATTCGAATGTGGAGAGTTTAGTGCCGGATCGCCTCGCTGCTGCGTAGTGCGGTCTCATCTTTAGCGTGAAATCCTCTATAGCACGTCTAGTTCAACCGCAAATAACTCATTTGCAGGTGATGTACATCCAAAGTAAACGGCGTTACCTCCGCGCGCTCAAGTACCAGGGCAACAGGAACATGAGGGCGCGCGCCAACAGGCCGGGTGCCGGCCGCGAGGGTCAGTGGCTCTCCGGACTGTACGCACTGCTCGAGCAGGCCATGTGCTTCCGCAGACCCATGCAGTACGCCGGCAACAACAACACCAATCTGTTGAGCAACAACGACGAACAGATGCTGGTAACTTTTTTTTGTTGAACCAGATGTGTTTGGCTGGCTGCGTTATAAAACCTCACTACACCCGTGATTAAGCACATCACACCTTAGTGGACTATGTGCCATGTCAGTGCTTCCCTTTGTAGACCTGTAGCGCTAGGATTTTTGGTTTCAAAAATATTAAACTTCTTTATTTTTCGCATATAGTTTCCGAACCATTTGCCCAACCTAATATATTAGTTTGTGTCATCCTAGGAATTTGCATACGTAGAAATTTAGGTATTTGTCTTTTAGATCAGTATTGGACGAAAAGAAAATTAGAAAAGAAAATTTTACTTTAATGATAATATTGAAGTAGTAACCGATGTGCAAAAACATTTTGTGTCATCTCTGTCCACGGAAATCCTTATATTTAACCAGTACCTAATACATCGCCCAAATAGCTCTAAAAGAATATTAGAAAAGGTTAAATAGGTGTTACGCGTTTTAGAGTACTGATATCTGTTGTTCAAAATATTTTGTGTCGAATTCATCCACGACATTTATAGATATTTAATATTTTTATTACAACAACCTCTAAAAGCCACAAAAGAAAATACGGGTTATTAGAGTTTACGTCTTTTTGATTATTATGTTGTAACAAAACGCTATTCATAATTTGTGTCGTTTTTAACCACGGAATTTTATTATTTGAAAAAAAAAACTAACTTCGCATAAAGTGCGAGTGCGGGGAATAGCGCGGGCGCGGGCGGCGGCGGGGCGGCGGGAGGCGAGCGAGCGAGCGAGGCACGCCACGCCACGCCGCCTCGTACCTATTTGATTAATTTTAGGTGCAAACCTATGTAAAAAAATGTGTTGTTGCGAGTCGATGTTAGCGGATATTTACTTAACTAAAGTTCCTATTTGATTTAAGTTAATTGATCGTGTGTTTATTATATTGTACGTAGTGTAGTATGCGCGCAATATTAGCGAACAGATTCTTATTTTTACCCGACTACGGCGAAGCGAGAAGGAAGGTTATGTGTTTGACCAGTATGTGTGTATGTATGTATGTATGTATGTATGTATGTATGTATGTATGTATGTATGTATGTATGTATGTATGTATGTATGTATACCTACTTATCATAATTTGACAAATCGAAGGTATCGTTGGATGCGTCTTGACCGTCTGCTGATTGACTATGGTTGGCTGGTTGGCTATGTGACGTCCCATAAAATTGGATATGGCGCCCTCTAGAGGACATAAAGGGATGACCTAAAAAAATGTTTTTAGTGTGGGGTATCAAATGAAAGGGCTTAATTAGCACATTTCAAAAATTTATATATTGTTAGCTGTTGCTTTCGGATTTGCTTGCATGCATCCGATAATTGCGAATAATTTCTAAAATCTACCTATCTGTCACGTGAACCTTTGTTTTGGTCATAACTCGAGAACCACTGGTGCTAGACCCATCGTATTGGTACTCAAACTTCATGTCTGGGTGAGATCTATTCATCTGTCACGTGAACTTTTGTTTTGGTCATAACTCGAGAACCACTGGTGCTAGACCCATCGTGTTGGTACTCAAACTTCAGGTCTCGGTGAGATCTATCCATCTGTCACGTGAACATTGGCCATAACTCGAGGACACTGGTGCTAACCCATCGTATTGGTACTCAAACTTCATGTCTGGGTGAGATCTATCCATCTGTCACGTGAACTTTTGTTTTGGTCATAACTCGAGAACCACTGGTGCTAGACCCATCGTGTTGGTACTCAAACTTCAGGTCTCGGTGAGATCTATCCATCTGTCACGTGAACATTGGCCATAACTCGAGGACACTTGTGCTAACCCATCGTGTTGGAAGTTTCAGTACCAACACGATGGGTCTAGCACCAGTGGTTCTCGAGTTATGATCAAAACAAAAGTTCACCTGACAAATGGAGAGATCTCACCGAGACTTGAAGTTTGAGTACCAACACGATGGGTCTAGCACCAGTAGTGGTTCTCAAGTTATGACCAAAACAAAAGTTCACGTGACAGATGGATATAAATCTCACCGAGACCTAAAGTTTGAGTACCAACACGATGGGTCTAGCACCAGTAGTGGTTCTCGAGTTATAACCAAAACAAAAGTTCATGTGACAGATGGATAGATCTCACCGAGACCTGAAGTTTGAGTACCAACACGTTGGGCCTAGCACCAGTGATTCTCGAGTTATGACCAAAGCAAAAGTTCACGTGACAGATGGATAGATCTCATCGAGACCTGAAGTTTGAGTACCAACACGATGGGTCTAGCACCAGTGGTTCTCGAGTTATGACCAAAACAAAAGTTCACTTGACAGATGGATAGATTTCACCGAGACCTAAAGTTTGAGTAGCAACACGATGGGTCTAGCACCAGTGGTTCTCGAGTTATGACCAAAACAAAAGTTCACGTGACAGATGGATAGATCTCAGCGAGACATGAAGTGTAAGTACCAACACGATGGGTCTAGCGCCAGTGGTTCTCGAGTTATGACCAAAACAAAAGTTCACGTGACAGATGGATAGATCTCACCGAGACCTGAAGTTTGAGTACCAACACGACGGGTCTAGCACCAGTGGTTCTCGAGTTATGACCAAAACAAAGGTTCCTTGACAGATGGATAGATCTCACCGAGGCCTGAAGTTTGAGTAGCAACACGATGGGTCTAGCACCAGTGGTTTTCGAGTTATGACCAAAACAAAAGTTCACGTGACAGATGGATAGATCTCACCGAGACCTGAAGTTTGAGTAGCAACATGATGGGTCTAGCACCAGTGGTTCTCGAGTTATGACCAAAACAAAAGTTCACGTGAGAGATGGATAGATCTCACCGAGACTTGAAGTTTGAGTACCAACACGATGGGTCTAGCACCAGTGGTTCTCGAGTTATGACCAAAACAAAAGTTCACCTGACAAATGGAAAGATCTCACCGAGACTTGAAGTTTGAGTACCAACACGATGGGTCTAGCACCAGTGGTTCTCGAGTTATGACCAAAACAAAAGTTCACGTGACAGATGGATAGATCTCACCGAGACCTGAAGTTTGAGTACCAACACGATGGGTCTAACACCAGTGGTTCTCGAGTTATGACCAAAACAAAAGTTCTCATGACAGATGGATAGATCTCACCGAGACCTGAAGTTTGAGTACCAACACGGTGGGTCTAGCACCAGTGGTTCTCGAGTTATGACCAAAACAAAAGTTCTCATGACAGATGGATAGATCTCACCGAGACCTGAAGTTTGAGTACCAACACCAGTGGTTCTCGAGTTATGACCAAAACAAAAGTTCACTTGACAGATGGATAGATTTCACCGAGACCTAAAGTTTGAGTAGCAACACGATGGGTCTAGCACCAGTGGTTCTCGAGTTATGACCAAAACAAAAGTTCACGTGACAGATGGATAGATCTCACCGAGACCTGAAGTTTGAGTACCAACACGATGGGTCTAGCACCAGTGGTTCTCGAGTTATGACCAAAACAAAAGTTCACGTGACAGATGGATAGATCTCAGCGAGACATGAAGTGTAAGTACCAACACGATGGGTCTAGCACCAGTGGTTCTCGAGTTATGACCAAAACAAAAGTTCACGTGACAGATGGATAGATCTCACCGAGACCTGAAGTTTGAGTACCAACACGACGGGTCTAGCACCAGTGGTTCTCGAGTTATGACCAAAACAAAGGTTCCTTGGCAGATGGATAGATCTCACCGAGACCTGAAGTTTGAGTAGCAACACGATGGGTCTAGCACCAGTGGTTTTCGAGTTATGACCAAAACAAAAGTTCACGTGACAGATGGATAGATCTCACCGAGACTTGAAGTTTGAGTACCAACACGATGGGTCTAGCACCAGTGGTTCTCGAGTTATGACCAAAACAAAAGTTCACCTGACAAATGGAGAGATCTCACCGAGACTTGAAGTTTGAGTACCAACACGATGGGTCTAGCACCAGTAGTGGTTCTCAAGTTATGACCAAAACAAAAGTTCACGTGACAGATGGATATAGATCTCACCGAGACCTAAAGTTTGAGTACCAACACGATGGGTCTAGCACCAGTAGTGGTTCTCGAGTTATGACCAAAACAAAAGTTCATGTGACAGATGGATAGATCTCACCGAGACCTGAAGTTTGAGTACCAACACGTTGGGCCTAGCACCAGTGATTCTCGAGTTATGACCAAAACAAAAGTTCACGTGACAGATGGATAGATCTCACCGAGACTTGAAGTTTGAGTACCAACACGATGGGTCTAGCACCAGTGGTTCTCGAGTTATGACCAAAACAAAAGTTCACGTGAGAGATGGATAGATCTCACCGAGACTTGAAGTTTGAGTACCAACACGATGGGTCTAGCACCAGTGGTTCTCGAGTTATGACCAAAACAAAAGTTCACCTGACAAATGGAAAGATCTCACCGAGACTTGAAGTTTGAGTACCAACACGATGGGTCTAGCACCAGTAGTGGTTCTCAAGTTATGACCAAAACAAAAGTTCACGTGACAGATGGATATAGATCTCACCGAGACCTGAAGTTTGAGTACCAACACGATGGGTCTAGCACCAGTGGTTCTCGAGTTATGACCAAAACAAAAGTTCATGTGACAGATGGATAGATCTCACCGAGACCTGAAATTTGAGTACCAACACGATGGGTCTAGCACCAGTGGTTCTCGAGTTATGACCAAAACAAAAGTTCACGTGACAGATGGATAGATCTCACCGAGACTTGAAGTTTGAGTACCAACACGATGGGTCTAGCACCAGTGGTTCTCGAGTTATGACCAAAACAAAAGTTCACGTGAGATATGGATAGATCTCACCGAGACTTGAAGTTTGAGTACCAACACGATGGGTCTAGCACCAGTGGTTCTCGAGTTATGACCAAAACAAAAGTTCACGTGACAGATGGATAGATCTCACCGAGACCTGAAGTTTGAGTACCAACACGATGGGTCTAACACCAGTGGTTCTCGAGTTATGACCAAAACAAAAGTTCTCATGACAGATGGATAGATCTCACCGAGACCTGAAGTTTAAGTACCAACACGGTGGGTCTAGCACCAGTGGTTCTCGAGTTATGACCAAAACAAAAGTTCTCATGACAGATGGATAGATCTCACCGAGACCTGAAGTTTGAGTACCAACACCAGTGGTTCTCGAGTTATGACCAAAACAAAAGTTCACTTGACAGATGGATAGATTTCACCGAGACCTAAAGTTTGAGTAGCAACACGATGGGTCTAGCACCAGTGGTTCTCGAGTTATGACCAAAACAAAAGTTCACGTGACAGATGGATAGATCTCACCGAGACCTGAAGTTTGAGTACCAACACGATGGGTCTAGCACCAGTGGTTCTCGAGTTATGACCAAAACAAAAGTTCACGTGACAGATGGATAGATCTCAGCGAGACATGAAGTGTAAGTACCAACACGATGGGTCTAGCACCAGTGGTTCTCGAGTTATGACCAAAACAAAAGTTCACGTGACAGATGGATAGATCTCACCGAGACCTGAAGTTTGAGTACCAACACGACGGGTCTAGCACCAGTGGTTCTCGAGTTATGACCAAAACAAAGGTTCCTTGGCAGATGGATAGATCTCACCGAGACCTGAAGTTTGAGTAGCAACACGATGGGTCTAGCACCAGTGGTTTTCGAGTTATGACCAAAACAAAAGTTCACGTGACAGATGGATAGATCTCACCGAGACTTGAAGTTTGAGTACCAACACGATGGGTCTAGCACCAGTGGTTCTCGAGTTATGACCAAAACAAAAGTTCACCTGACAAATGGAGAGATCTCACCGAGACTTGAAGTTTGAGTACCAACACGATGGGTCTAGCACCAGTAGTGGTTCTCAAGTTATGACCAAAACAAAAGTTCACGAGACAGATGGATATAGATCTCACCGAGACCTAAAGTTTGAGTACCAACACGATGGGTCTAGCACCAGTAGTGGTTCTCGAGTTATGACCAAAACAAAAGTTCATGTGACAGATGGATAGATCTCACCGAGACCTGAAGTTTGAGTACCAACACGTTGGGCCTAGCACCAGTGATTCTCGAGTTATGACCAAAACAAAAGTTCACGTGACAGATGGATAGATCTCACCGAGACTTGAAGTTTGAGTACCAACACGATGGGTCTAGCACCAGTGGTTCTCGAGTTATGACCAAAACAAAAGTTCACGTGAGATATGGATAGATCTCACCGAGACTTGAAGTTTGAGTAGCAACACGATGGGTCTAGCACCAGTCGTTCTCGAGTTATGACCAAAACAAAAGTTCACGTGACAGATGGATAGATCTCACCGAGACCTGAAGTTTGAGTACCAACACGATGGGTCTAGCACCAGTGGTTCTCGAGTTATGACCAAAACAAAAGTTCTCATGACAGATGGATAGATCTCACCGAGACCTGAAGTTTGAGTACCAACACGATGGGTCTAGCACCAGTGGTTCTCGAGTTATGACCAAAACAAAAGTTCACGTGACAGATGAATAGATCTCACCGAGACCTGAAGTTTGAGTACCAACACGTTGGGCCTAGCACCAGTGGTTCTCGAGTTATGACCAAAACAAAAGTTCATGACGAAGTTTCTAGTTCTCACAGAAAACGGGATATTAGTTCAGCACGATTGTGTTAGGGTCATGAAAGGTGGGTCAGTTTGAACTTATGCAAATTTTAAGCGAATCGAAGCGTCAATCTAAAATAATATTGACCACATTGACCATTGACATTCGTAGGTATTGAGATTGCAGATGCGGGCTTTGTACAAAATTCGCACTGCATTATTTATTATCTCTATAGGAGATACCAAACTTCTTTGCACGAAGTGCGAGCGCGGGCGCGGGCGGCGCGGCGGGCGAGGCGGGCGAGCGAGGCACGCGGGGCACGCCAGCCAGCCACCGGCCGCCGCTTCGCATAGAAGAAATCGTAGGTACCGATTACCGAACGAACGTGTGTGCGTGCGTATGCCCCCCGCCCGCCGCCATCTGCCCGCGTCCGTCCGCTTTGACCGCAACAACTGTTTTTGTGTTTTATTGATTTATTTCGTGCATGAAAATGACACAACTTTACAATGTACATTTTTTATGCATTGATGAAATTGAATATGTAAACTCTAATCATTCTAATATTTTTTTGAAGCTTTTGTAGCTTGGAAAAATAACATAATTGGAAATCTTAAAATTGCGTGCCCTAATTTGGCACAAATTCATTTAATGGGCATATGCAAGTGATCTGAGATAGGAAATAACAATTTTGTCAATTCTAATTTTGTTTTAGGCACTGTTTTTACATACTGACCATAGGTCAGTTTGCACTGGACGAAGATGACACAAACTGGGTTTGCACACTCCGCAGGCTATCCTAGATATGATACCATAATTATTTTAAAGTTTAGATTAATTTTGCCAGTTTTGAATGGAATTAAAAAAAACAACCACAAATCTTCGAATTGCTGAAAATGCAAGTGACAGATGTGACACAAAACGCAATATTATGCTTCTTATGTACGACTGTATCCACAGGCAAGAAATAAGCAAGTTTAGAATTTTTTTAACTTATGTCCTCAAAATAGGCCAGCGCTATCGGTCTATTGGCTGTTCCAGCTACAATTGAACTTTGGGCGGAAAACACAAGTTATTTTCTTGGCCGTTTCGCCCGACCTTAATCTAAATTCCGTATTTGATTTTTCAAAGTGAAAGTGGGTATGTAGAGGTTTGGCAACAGTGCTGTCTAAGTCTAGGGAGTGCAATGACCCAGTCCAGTCACATTTTCTTTTGATGTCATTCAAATTTAAGTGTTGGGAATTTAACTGAAGCACGCAGTTTTTACTAGTTAGCATGTTAGTTAGTCATTTAATTTTTATTTAATAAAGGCGGACGTTAACCGTCCACCAAATTTAGATGAAACTCTTTTCACGAAAAAGTATTATAAAATGACCGAATCTGGGAAAACGTTTCTGAGCTTTTCGTCTTCAAATGTGAACCCCTTTCGAACCCTGAAGTTACGAAACCCTATCCTGAAACACTGTATATCATCAATATCAATACTAATAATAAATCTGTAACAGATAGTCATGGAGTAAGTTACTTTGTTTTATGAGATACTGCGTTTGTAGACTCTATGTGTGATGCTAAAACTAAATTAACGATTTTAAAAAATCTTATGTATGTATGTTCCTCCATAACTTTTAAATCGATCATCCGAATTCGATGAAACTTAGTACAAGCACATTTAACTATACGTGACACTGGATAGGTTAAATAAAATTCAGTTCCGGTTACGCTAAGATATGGCTATCACACAAACCGAATTGTCCCGCGCGCCAAAATAAAAGTAACGCAGGAACGCAGCTCTTTCTTACTTACGTTCTTCCTTTTAAATACGAATTTCACGCGAGCGGGCAAAAGCTAATATAAAATACATATAGTTGTTTGTTGTTGATTACAGGTGGTGCGGAAGAAGAAGCGAGGAGACAAAGAGAAGGGAGCGCACGCGAGCGCCGCGGCCCCCGACGAGAACACAATGGAGCGACTCATAGAGAAGATGGTGGACCTGCGCGGCGAGAGCAGCGACGACTCCGAGTATACGGTCTGCTTCTACATTGCTCATATGTGCTTTCAAATCATCAAGGTGGGGCCGGTACTTTAAAAGAATAGCCCCACTGCATCTCTCCCCGTGTATGTCGTAAAAGGCGACTAAGGGATAAGAATCCCTTCTTATATTACTAGGTGGGAGGGTTTAACCCGCCCGAGTTGATACCGCCGCACTGAATGGAAGGTCGGTCGAAACGGCTATGTAAATAGTTTGTGTTTTCGTGGCACCAAGTTCAGCCGGTGTTATGGACATCACGGATGTTGTAGGTGATGTAGCCAACCGCGTCAGATTCAATAAAAAAAAAAAAACTACGGACCGTTATGCAGTGACAGCTGTCGAGGCTATGAAACGTGGAGATACCTCCGTTTCTACACGGCGGCCCTTTCTCATACAAAATAATTTGAAAATTTTTCTCACTTAGGTGTTACTAGTTAATTAACCATAAAACTGACTTAATGGAGTATGACAATTGGTAACAGTTTCGTAGGGAAAATTTGTCCCACCTCTATCTTATTCTGGCATCGAAGTATCTCCGTACTACATTAAATCAACTTGTGCCTTACCTATTGCCACATGAATTTTGTTGTATGGTATAAATTTTTATTCATTTAGGCCCACTTGCACCAACACAAATTTAATATATAAACCAGTTTAACTCGTTAAACTAGCACCCGTTGAATGTGGGAACCGCGTTTAAATCCATAACTCGCTACTTAACTTTAAACTCGTGTTGGTGCAAGTGGGCCTTAGCTAATAATCATACATAAATTCATACCACACGTTTTCCCGTTGTTTCCCATCAGTGTTGTCCTGCAAGAACTCCGGTAAATTACAGCACAACTCGACCACGTTTAACAAAGTATTCGGACAAGATAACTATCAAGCAGCAAGTAAGCACCGCACCTGCTGCATGACTCGGTGGAAGGACCATGTCGAGGTGCGAGGTGGCGAGCCTGTCGCCCCTTAGCACAGTATCTCGTCCTTAAGTAGTAGCATTTTAAGATATGCACGGGGAGAGATGCAGTGGGGCTATTCCTTTTAAGTACGAGCCCCACACTTTATAGGCTAATCATGCATGTTGTATGAAATAAAAGACAATATAAATATTACAAATTCAAATTTACCAATAGATAATTAGGTAGGTACGAGTACTATTCTGATTCTGTGAACATTGTTCACACGCATACACAACCAAAATATATCACCATGATTGTAAACTAAGAATGTAAATAATTGTATGGTTTACATTTCAGCTAACAAATGCAATGAGCATCAAGAGTGACACATCACTCACATCGTCATCGTCATCGTCGCAAGACGAGGGAGAGGGGGCGGACGCGGCTCACGACGTCACCCTCACCACCCCGCGCGCCCCCGACGCCGAGCTCACCTCCTCCACCCCCAACAAGCACCACACGCCGCCGGCCCTCCCCGATGAGTGCTCCCGCATTCAGGAGGAGGCCCTCCTCACCACCTCCCTAGAGGAAACGGAGTCACCTAAAACTGCAACGGAAAACTTCATCAACTCCGAGAGCAATGTCGAATCGGAACTCTCCATAGAAAGCACACCGAAAAAAGCAGCTAAACTTGGTAGGAAAATATTAGAATTATTCCAGTTTAAAATTTTCAACAAAAAACGTGTCAACCGCTCACTCTTCCATAAAAAGAGTGTTATAGCATAATTTTTAAGATGTGAGAGAGACGTGAAAGTCGAGTGACTTTCGATGATAATAAAATGAATTATGTTTTTTCCTATTACAGTCAACGGCCAAACTCCAAAAACTAGGCCTAACAGCAAGAAAGGTACCTACAGTACTGGGCATAATTATGTAATTTTTGCTTGCACCTGCTTTTTGCGTTACATAGCTAAAAATTATTTTGTATGTATGCTTTTGTTTGACTGCCTGCTTTATTCACCATGGCTCAGTAACGATGGGCCTGGCATAATACAATTTTGCTGAAACTAAAAAAGAAAAAGTTGTATTAAAAAGTATTTATTCTTTTGAATAGGCCACACCACGTTACTTAAATAAAGATAGAATTGATTGCAGACTCACCGAAACGGCGAGACTCGGAAGTGCCCGTTGTCAAAATAACTCCGGCCGATGATTTGAACAATACAAACGGGAGTACGGAAGGTTCGTATTCTCAAGTATGTATTCGTCTCTTAGTTTTGGCATCTCTGTCTGGGTTCGCTTCTTGTCACATGGGAGCATGGACATCATTTAGCTAAATCTACATGCGTTAGTGTGCTACATTTTGTATGGCTTAAGGTTTTTACTTAGCACTGGAAGAAAAAAAAATTCCCTGTGTCACTATGAATAGTGTGATGGATGAAAATATTCCCATGGTACTACCGGTAGTACCATTACAGAAAAAAAACTGTCTTGGCACTATCAGTAAGTAGTGCAATCACAGGCAAGAAATGGTGCCCTAAATATAACTATTCTGGAAGTTTTATTGTGCTTGTTACATTGTGCCTGGTCAAATCGTGATTTATTATTTTCTGTGCCTATAAAACTTATCCTGCACTTGGTGTTTGAACAGGCAACATGTGAATTGCTCACTATCTGCTTTTGCCTGTAACGTGTAAAGTTTGTTTAATTTTCATAATTACCATTATAGATATAGGGAGCACGCTAGGTAATTCAATCAATATGCAACTGTTTACAAGTTATTACAAATGTTTGGTGCATGCCAGGTGAATACTTTTTATAAATTGCTTGGACAATCTTGATTTCAATTCCAAAGCACATCTGGAGAGCCAGACGGAAAAAGCTATCTAATTATCATTGACACAATAAAACAATTAAGTTTATTTCTATGACTATGCAAATTACTTATACATTATTTGAATGTATTTTATTTGAAAAAAAAAAAGAAATAAAAATACTAAGTGAATAAAGCATTCATTTAAAAAAAAATATTATTTACGAACACAATCATTTTGCTGAAGTCATACATAAGTCATTATAACCAATAATTAAAACTAATTTTTAAATGTAATAAATGTTATTGACATCTCAAAACCATGAATTAAATGGCATTTATTGGAATATTCCTTCGTAAATATTTCCCTATTTTATTTCAGCCTAATCAAGGTCCAAACCCCGCCAGAGACAAGAAGAGTGAAGGCAGCTCTAAAGTCATTGTTCCGAGTAAATTGAACACCGGAAAATCTCCTAAACCAATCAAAGCCAAAGAGTCCAAGATCAAACCTCCGTTTTGGAAGAAGTCAAAGAAATAATTGTGTTGTAACCACGGAATTTGTAACTGTTTAAGAGAGAAGCTATGAATGGATAAACCTGTTAATCAAAAATAAAAACCGAAAGATTACACTAATGGATCCTCAGTATACATTTTGTTGACAATTTTTATCCACTTGTGGTACCAAAAACGTTTTTTTTTTTATATTTGTGTAAGAGTAATCGTCAAACCTATTGTTATATAGAAATTTTAGAATGTTAGAATACTTAATGTTTTTAAATTTTATACATTGATTTATATTATGTAAGTACTGTAGGTAAGTGTTTTATCTGTTGAACACATTACAGACTTGTAAGTGTGCAATTACAAAATGTGGAACCAACTTATGAATTCATCTACATACATACTTTGATCTGCGGAATAGTTCCCAATTCTTGATTTGAAAAAAAAAAAAAAAACAATTGTTAAGAATTTGATAGTGGGTAATCTGAAGTGTCCAATTTCTAATTATCTCAATTCTCTAACAAATTCTGAATAATAATGAGTAAGTACGTAATCGTTAGGTTTGTACACAATGTTTGAACTCATTGTTCAATCAATTTTGACAGATATAATGTGTTATGCCATTTAATTATAATTATGAAATTAAAATATTTGAATTATGCTCTCTACAAAGATATATTATTATAAATAAGTTACTTGTTGATTGAGGCTATAATATAAACAGATATATATTTTTTACCTTTAAATCTAGATTTAATAAATAACATTTCGAAGGATATGAGAGCATTAGTAAACTGAGAGAATATTTTTTACTGTGATTGAACATGTTCACAGAGATTGGAATAAATGTAAGCGTAAGTGTTCTATTTATTAGGTAATATAATGTTGTTCCACCAATAAATATTGTTTTCCTGCAACCCTTCATGTTAGTTTTAGTCATTTATAAAACGAGAAGATACATTTTATTCTCGATTTAGTAATATAAGTATGTAATAAAAACTTGTCGTGGATGTGAAAGACAAATGCACAAACAAGATACCTAACTATTTACAAGTATATGTGTGCCTCAGTCGCACTTATATACCTACTCAAATATCTTTTGTCTGCTGCAAACGGAGTGCGTGCCGATCAAGCGGGAACCAGTGAAAATGTATAAACTAACCCCCAAAGAGTTAGCGCAGCTACGTAATACAAACTTTTTGAGTAACCCGTCAAACTCATGTAAACGAAGTCTATATATTACACGGGCATTTTTCTGACAGCTCAATTCCAATTGGTTGGTTTAGTAGTTTTTACGTGATGCGTGAACAAACACACATACAATACTAACATTTTTTTTTTGCAATTTTTTTTTATTGCTTCCGAACTGAGTGGCTCTGCCCGAGGTCGAAGCCTCAGGCGCAGCCAATTTCACCCCCGAGGAGGTGTCAGTCCGGCTTGGAGGTGGACTAATGTTGCTGGCGATTTGAAGATCGGTGGATTGTAGGCAAATGTTCTATCGCCTAACTAAATCATAAGTAGGTACCTAACTATTATATTACTATGTATTATGTATTATTGATGATTGATATTCCTTGAGTAACAAGGACACATACCGCACGCTGTATCCCGAAAATCGAGGTAAAAAGAGTAATTGGTGTTGTGCTGCAAGGACCCTGGTAAATTACAGTACAACATGTTTAACAAATATTCAGAGCAATGACGCATAGTTGCACTATCCAAGAGGCAGCCGGATGGCTCGCGGTATTTGAGTTCCCGAAGTGTTGTGGAACCGCCCTGTGCAACGCAAACTGAGCCAACTTGACCTGGGGCGGAAATAGGGAGAAGGGGTGAAAAAAAAAAAAATTGTCGCGAGGCAGCCTATTGAAACAGCGATTGCCTGAAAGTGTGTACGCTGTTCATATAATGAAATTTTAATGGCATCCCTCCTGGTGCGAACCGCGCCCTGTACGCGAGCGCAGCAAAAAAAAATTTTTGTGCAGCCGCTTGAAAATTGGCATGCTTGTTGTTCATCATCACATACAGACACTGGAAACAAATTGCCATCCGCCCCGGCCGGTTATCGATCCGTCATAGTTGGAAGCCGGAAAAACTTTAATTTTTCGAGCGGTGGACGAGAACTTAGGAAAAATGTACTTAAAATCATTGAAATCGGATGGCATTTGTTTTTTGAGTCTTGTATGATGTGAAAAACAATGCACAAATGCCATCCCTCTCCCATGGAATATTGAATTTCGCGAAAACTGTCCATGGCTATCAATTGCAAAACATTTTATTGTGCGTATTCCAATTTGGCGAATTTCGCGTTTGTAGGGGTGGCCACGGAGGATGAAATTTCATGGGAGAGAGATGGCATTTGTACATATCGTTTTTCACATCATACAAGACTCAAAAAATAGATACTGCAACTACGCGTCATTGCTTTAAGATGAAGACAAGCAGCAAGTAACACCATTTAGCACGGCATCTTATCTTATCCCTTAGTCGACTTTTTTTTATAACTGAGTAAGACACGACGGTCGACGAAAGTGGCTCTCAGCGCCACAACAGCGCTGATTCCGCTGTCAGAATTTACAAGAATAGACCTGCAGGACTCTTGGACCGTGGCAGGTACTTACGCAAAATATTTTTATTTGTGTTTCATAGGTTATTTTTTATAGAGGCCCGCTTAGTTGTGTTTGTGTTCAAATAGGCCGCCCGAAGATCAGGAAAATCACATCAGACAGCCAACACCTTTGAAATACGTAGGGTACTATTGTATTGGGATTTGGGACTCGCAGCAAGCGCATGAGCGACAAAGTTCTATCTAGACGCTAGTAGCTTAATTTATTTTATGGTAGGTACTATTATATCAGCTCGCGTTGTTTTCTTGTTTGAAAAATATCAGTTAAAAAAAAATTATATTCGATCAGACAAAAAAAACAAAGCATGTTTCCGCCCGGGATCGAACCGGGGACCTTGTGCGTGTGAAGCACACGTGATAACCGCTACACTACGGAAACTTAAGGTCCCGATTCGAAATACAGATTGACAACACAAAGAATACACACACACAGGCAGACTGAATTGTTCGACTTGAGCTCCATGTGAGCTAGCGGCGAGTAGCGTAAACTTTTTGACATCTGTTTTTGACGTTTGTTTGTTTTTGGGTGAACTGCATTACGAAATTGCCACATTTGACGGAATTTTTGTATTGTTCTCTTTGGCGGAATTTCTGAATTTCTTACGCCCACTTTTTTTACTTGAGATTTAAAATGAAAAAGTTATATTTGCTTAAGCACGTACTTACTTAATTCTTCTTACTGTATACGAAATTTTATATGCAATTTGAACTTTTATTTTGAGGTAAAGTACGAACAGCATGAAGCAATACAAGTGGGAAAATGTCTCATTGGGCAAGCGAGAATTTTCCCCAGTTTTCCCGCAGCCAGCCAAGAGCGCGGTGTGCGGTGTGTCGGTGTCGTTGCGCGCTGTTGAGTCGGCTCTCAGAGCACGTAGTCCGGTGACCAGCGCGCCCCGCAGCCGCCGCCATGGATCCCGAGGCCTTCCTAGACCTGGCCAACCAGGTCATCAAGCTCAAGATGTTCCCGTACTTCGACATCGCGCACTCGTTGCTGTGCGCACTCGCCGTGAGGGAAGATCTCGGAGCCGGTGAGCATTTATCATTTTGCTTTCGTACACTTTTCAAAACGGTTTTGAGTGATATTGAAGGCACGCTCTGCAGAAGAGAGAGAACAAGACATGCCTAGCAAATGTAGAGAGCTGCCTATGTGCATACCTATCTATTCATTTTCTGTTTGATCGCCGCAAAGCAAAAATAATATTAGGATAAAAATAGATGTCCCGGCGGCAGGCCGGCCGCGACGTTTCATTCTGTCTCTTCTATTTTCAAACTGTTTTGCTTTTTTTTTCTTCTAATGTGATCTCTGCTCCCGAGCGGATCTACACGAACGTCACTACCGCACCATGTGTCTCTCGTCGCTCGCCTCACGGAGAAATAAACTGATAAATGTGTTTATTTATTGACTGAAATGTTTTGTATACATCGTACAGTACCTGCTGTCTATTATATCACAAATTATTATTGGTAGAGTTTGTACGAATAAGTATTTCTAAATATGTACTTAGTTCTCGAATTTAATCTTTATTTAGGTACCCATTTTTAGGTTTCCGTATTCCGTATGGAAGCCTTTTACTAAGCCTACACCGTCTGTCTGTCTGTCTGTCCGTCCGTCTGTCCTACTGCTGTATCTTTGGAATCGTAATAGCCAATACGTAGCCGATTGAAATTTTCACAGAATATGTGTTATTATGGCAGATATTATATAACAACAAATAATAAAAAATGTGGTGCGGAAACCTCGGTGCGCGAGTCTGACTCGAACTTGGCCATTTTTTTTTAGTATGTATGTACAGGTATGCGGCAGTAAATAATTAGGTAACATAAAGTTTTAGATTTTTTTTTTTTTTTTATGGAACCTGACACGGTTGGCTACATCACCTACAACATCCGTGATGTCAGCCATAACACAGGGTGAGCTAGGTGCCATGTCAGTGCTTCCCTTCATTTCATGTCGGCTACACTAAACTGGACGGAAAACACGAACTATTTACATAGCCGTTTCGACCGACGTTTCGTTCAGTGCGGTGGTACCAACCCGGCCGGGATAAACCCTACCACCTAGTAAGGTAAGAAGGGAAGGGACCTACAGTTTAACGTGGAATCCGAACCACGGTCAGCCTCCAACGGTCGAGCGGTCACCCATCCAATCACTGACCGCGCTCAGCGTTGCTTAATAACAGTTGACTAACCAACCGCACCACTGAGCTACCGAGGCTGACGAATTTTCTTATCCCTTAGTCGACTTTTACGACATGCGACGGGGAGAGATGCAGTGGGGCTATTCTTTTTAAGTACCGACCCCACACGGTACATAGGTACACACGGTATAGAGACAATTCGGTTTTAGAGCATTCTCTCTGTTGCACGAACTCGCACGTCTCTGTGCGACAGGAACAACGCACTGCAGCCGGATGGTCTCTTTTTAAAGTTCGATATTCTTTATTTTACTGTTGTCTTTTGTCATCTAACCACGATGTAGAGTAAAAAAAAATTTTGAACCAAGTAAATTATAGTCCAACTAAATTGAGTGAAATTAATTTTTGTTTCGAGGCATTTTCATTCATTGCAACATCAAACAATAAATAGTTTGTACCTAGTGGGCACATTTACACTTAGCTAGTCAATTGTTGATCTGAATTATGATTCAATGTTGCCTTATGGCTATTTTCTATTTATTTAAATTTTCAATCTCACCTGACTAAAGTATGACAACTTTATTGCCTTTAACCTGTTTGGTCCCACAGGTTATATTATAAGTAATAATGCTTTATTTTTATGGATCGATGGTCGAGCTGTCACCCATCCAAATACTGACCGTGCTTAACAACAGTCGAACAGTGCAACCAGCGAAAGTGTATTTTGAGAAAATGTTATCTATAGTTGTAGCCTTGCATTTTATAAACTGATTTTTGTATTTACAGTGAAATGCAGTTATAAAAAAAAGTTGACTAAGGGATAAGATAAGATGCCATGCTGAAGGGCATTACTTGCTGCTTGTCTTCATCTTGTCTGAATACTTTGCTATATGTGGTGGTTGGTGTTGTGCTGTAATTTACCGGAGTTCTTGCAGCACAACACCGATTACTCTATCTACCCTGATTGCTGGGATACAGGGTGTGGTACATATTGACGCTTGAAAGGCAACATTGACTTAGCGATATTTTGGGCCATATTGAGTTATATACATAGTTCGAACCGCCTGATTTTTCTGCGTCGATTGGTCGAACTGACATATTCCTACGATGAGTTTTGATGTCGTTTCGGCATAATAGCGGCGGGTGGCCGAGTGGTTTGGGCATCGGCTTCTCATGCGAGAGGTCCGCGGTTCGAATCCGGTCGGCGTGTACCAATGAGTTTTTTCTGAGGAAAAAATTTACGTGCATACCTACACCTGCTGCTTCACCGTTCGGAACCGGTGTAAAACTGTAGGTCCCTTCCCTTGCCCCTTACTAGGTGGTAGGCTCAAACTGTAGCCGACTGGGTTGGTACCACCGTACTGGATGTAAGATGGCCGCATAGCAGCCTCGGTTGTGTTCTCCTCTAGTCCAGTATAGCCAGCAATCCAGGGAAGTCTCCGGTATGGCACCTACCTTCTCGGAGGTGATATTGGCTAGTCGGAGCGTGCGCTTTGGCCCCTCCGACTCAGCCACCCATACCGGATTACATAAAAAAAAATGGATTTAAGGAATGTTTACTTTTTTTTGTCTACTAAGCGACAAAATGTTTAACCTCTTTTTATGAAATGGTGGTTGGTAAATTTTTACGTTAGGTATTTCTCAACTTAGCTTATTTTGCTTGTACGTGGCAATACATTTTTTGGCGTATGGTATGTTTTCCTGACAAAGAAGATTTTTAGTTATCATTTAAGTCATTTTAACTAATAAAATTTTTTTTTAAATGGGGCTTTCATGTAAAATTGACTAAGCGACATTTAACTTTTGAAATAATAGTGTTTTTGAATAGCTTTATACGTCACCATGTAGATGACAAAATACGATTTCCAAAACAGTAAGATTTACGCCTGTAGGATGAATACAAGAATGTATATGTTTTTTTTCTAAAAAGTCAAACTTTAAACTGCTCTGCTGTAAAATTAGCCCAATGTTGCATTTCAAGCGTCGATATGTAGGTATGCATATATGTATCGTGTTCAAATCAAATTGCATTTTATTTATAACCTTAGCTTAATACTAAGTTAACAACCAAATTATTTCGTTTAAACATTGTCGGTCTTGGTGTGCAGGGGCGCAGGCGTTCTCCCGCAAGCATCCGCTGGCGTGCTGGCTGTCCACGATGCTGGTGATCTTCGCGGGCGGCATGGTGGCCAACGGACTCCTGGGGGAGCCCATCCTCGCGCCACTCAAGAACACACCCCAGCTCGTTGTTGGCACTGTTACATGGTAATCCACTGCTTTTACATTCATAATCATAATTTTTTTTATGGAAACTGACACGGTTGGCTACATCACCTACAACATACGTGATGTCAGCCCATAACACCGGGTGAACTTGGTGCCACGTCAGTGCTTCCCTTGAGTCGGGCCGGCTACACTGAACTGAGCGGAAAACATTAACTATTTACATCTAGCCGTTTCGACTGACCTTTCATTTAGTGCGGTGGTACCAACCTGGGCGGGTTAAACCCTACCACCTAGTAATATAAGAAGGGAAGGGACCTACAGTTTAATGTGGAATCGGAACCACGGTCAGCCTCCAACGGTCGAGCGGTCACCCATCCAAGTACTGACCTCGCTCAGCGTTGCTTAACAGTCGACCGACCGCACCACTGAGCTAGTGAGGCTGACAATATACTATGATATACTACATAAAGTATGTTCTAGTTAAGGCCGTGACAAACGCCAACGACCTTGAGCATTCGGGAATTCTAAATAATGTACCATGCGACTGCTAATTTCGCTTCGCACGTTCAAGTCACATTTAGCGTAGTTTGTCGCTATCAGCCTAAAGAGTTGATGGTTCGGGGTTCGAATCCCACTTTCGTATGTTTTTTTTTTTTTGCTTTTTTATTATTTTAATTATTAAAATGATTGTGGCTTATGTAACTGATGCGTGATTCTAATTTTTTATTTTTTATTATTTTACCTAAATAACATTTTATTGTAATTTACATACATATCACACACGCTGAATCCCGACAATCGGGGTAAGCAGAGTAATCGGTGTTGTGCTGCAAGAACTCTGGTCAATTACAGCACAACACCGACTACCACGTTTCGCAAAGTATTCGAACAAGATTAAATCGATCAAGCAGCAAGTAAGGCACGAAGACCCACCTGCTGCATGAGTCGGTGGAAGTACCGTGCCAAGGTGAGAGGTGGCGAGCCTGTCGCCCTTCAACACGGCATCTTGTCCTTATCCCTTAGTCGCCTTTTACGACATGCATGGGGAGAGATGCAGTGGGGATATTCTTTTTAAGTACCGGCCCCACACGGTACTGTAATTTCTTCCAAATTATTTTAGTTCATGTACTTACCACTTTTTATAAACCTCTAAATAGACTATCGATGAAAACTAAAATAAAAATAGGTAGGTAGGTAATAGGTAGATAGGCATTTAGGTATGTATGGCAAATATCATAGCAACATAGGTACCGGCCGGCGCGCGCGGCGCGCGCGGCGGCAGCATGGCACGGTGCGGTGGGGTGCGGTGCGGTGCGGTAACTCAGTAGCAGCGTGCGGTGCGGAGGCGGCACGGCGGCGGCGGCGGCGCGGCGGAGGCGCGGGAGGCTCTGCCATCGAATTAGAAAGGGATCTGGAAGGAACGTTCTAGCGCACATTTGAAGCCGTCAATATTCGTCTAAATGAGTCCAATATGCGGTCAATTATAGGTCGCTGCGGGTGTGCGGCAGGTTGCGCGGGTATCCCCGGCGTCCAACTTTTAGCTTCACTCGCTTGCGTTCAGTCGCCGTGCTATGCTCCTTCCAGACCCCTTTCTAATTCGATGGTACCTACCTACCTACCTATGTATTTCTTACCATATCAAAATTCGTCAGATCATTGAACGAATAGTGTACGTAATATACTTACGTGATACTACGTGATAGTAGTATAGTAAGCGTCCTAATAGATATGGATGGTCTATGGACACATCAATATACCCCCTTCTATTCAGTGGCGGCTTTGACCTATAAATCTTAGTGAGGCGACTAAAAATCCACCTACATTGCTATTACTTTATGATAAATTGTAAAACCTAAACCTAATTTTTTTTGGCCCTAACAATACCAAAACTACCAAAAACTACAATCGAACGGCCCAAAACGGCCCAAAAAAAAACTACTATCGAATCGCGCACCGAGGGTACCGTATCGCCATGTCATGATGTCACGGCTAGCGCCACTAGATGAATTTCATAACACGCCACGCCATCTAGATGGCGTGTTATGAAATACTTGATATTAGTTAGTCACGATTAGAAAATGATTCATCGTCTATTTGGTAGATGGCGCGCGCGCATACACTTTTTGAAACCAAAAAGTGTATGCGCGCGCGCCATCTATGGGAACCCCCGTGAGTTTTTTACTTTTTCTTATTTTCATTATTTTTTGTTATATCGGCCATAATAACACATTTTCTGTGAACATTTCAACGGGCTACCAATTACGGTTCAAGAGATACAGGCCTCGGACAGACGGACGGACGGACAGACAAGCGGCGGGTGGCCGAGTGGTTTGGGCATTGGCTTCAAATGCGAGAGGTGCGAGGTTCGAATCCGGTCGGCGTGTAACAATGAGTTTTTTTCTGACGAAAAAATTTACGTGCAAAATTTACCTACACCTGCTGCTGCCGCATAGCAGCCTCGGCTGTGTTCTCCTCTAGTCCAGTATAGCCAGCAATCCAGGGAAGTCTCCGGTATGGCACCTACCTTCTCGGAGGTGATATTGGCTGGTCGGAGCATGCGCTTTGGCCCCTCCGGCTCAGCCACCCATACCGGATTACATAAAAAAAAAGACAGACGGACGGACGGACAGACAGACAGACAGACAGACGGCGTAGGCTTAGTAATAGGGTCCCGTACCGGATACGGAACCCTAAAAACAAAAAAAAAAAGAATTCGCAAAAGTGAGATTCGAACCAACGTCACTAGATTGAAAAGCGAAGCTTAAACCATTGAGCTATGAAACTTACCCTAACTAATGCCAATTTCGCCATCATGTTAATCACGGAGGTAAAACAAACCGACTTATAGAAAGCGTGAATCGCCCCATCTCGCTCTGCATTACGCTCTGCATTGGATATAGATGTCTCGTTCGGCGCCATTTATCAGAGCCTCAGCTGCTCCCTACATCCCAAGCCTCCAAGGTCAACCTGTTGTCTTTACGCTTGGTGAAGCGATATCAAACTATGCGATTTGTCGCCGCACCGGACCGGGGTGAGTCACCATATGCCATGCCGTACGTGACACGTCACACGTCACGTCTGTGTGTGTGTGCGTGCTGTGTTGGTGGTGTTGATGCACTAACACATCTTTAACGTATTTCGTCGCGCGCGTCGCACCAGCCTCCTCCGCGCCGCGCCGCCGCGCTAATATTCCAGTTCGGATCGGATATAGGTACTTGACTTTTTTAAGTTTTCTTTCTTGATATTTTGAAATGTTTTTTTTTCTTTACTTTCAAGATAATTAAGTGAGGCGGTGCTTCACTTGCTTCACCTGGGGAACCGCCACTGCTTCTATTGCACTATGAATAATGCTAAATAACAATTTACAAATGGACGCGCGCCGCTGTTGCTAGGCTACTTTTATTTAGGCACGGTTCTATAGTCCTTGCATCTCAAGCGCAGACAGCGTTATACCACAGTACCTATTAGTTATTCTGTGGTTATACCAACGAAAGCCATGCGTATAACGCTCCGTCAAGTTACGTACCGGAGCGTATACTGATAGATACCACAGAAGAGAGATATTACTGATACGGTCGTACTGTATACTGGTACGGAAAATGACACGGTGGCAACATCACCTACAATACAACATCCGAGATGTCAGCTCGTAACAACTGGTGAAGTAGGTGCTATGTCAGTGCTTTTCTTCGGTCGTACCGGCTTCACTGAACTGGACGGAAAAAAAGAAGGGAGTCATATCCCGAAATAGTTTGTATTTTCCGTCCAGTTTAGTGTAGCCGGCACGACCAAAGGGAAGCACTGACATGGCACCTAAGTTCACCCGGTGTTATGGGCTGACATCACGGATGTTATAGGTGATATAGCAAACTGTGTCAGTTTACATAAAAAAATCCCTCAGTCGCCTTTTACGACATGCACGGGGAGAGATGCAGTGGGGCTATTATTTTAAATTGCCATCCCACACGGTACAAATATACCTAACCTACCTATCTTTTTTCCATTCGATCCAAACACAGAAGACAGAAATGACGACCGACACGCGGGCGCAGCAGGGCAGGAGCGAGCAAGCGAGCCCGGAACTAAAATTGTATCTAGTATTGAAGTGCCTGCTAAATTGACGAAGGCAAAAATTTTACCCTTCCGACTGAAGAATTACGTCAATAATTTCATGTAGGCGTTTTTTGTTTTTTATTTTTATCTCCTTTCGTGGATAAAATAATAAAACAAATTGAATAGAGTTTTCTCAGAGCTTTGTGACCTTTGAATCGGTGGTATTGTAAAATTGTAATAATACACACATACTCAGATTTTCAAAAATTCATGCTTTTTTTATATATTTTTAATTTTATGTTTATTACTTACTTTTACTCATTATTAAAAAAACCAGCAATGCACTTTGTTGGTAAGGAACCAAAATATAGGTTGGTATTTTTTTAATTTTCTGAATGTGTGTCAATTGGTCAGTTTTGGACCTTCTTTGTCGCACTTTTTGCATGTTTTGCGTATTTGGCGTTTGTCACCGCCTTAATTAAAAAAAATATATATATGAATTACTGTTTATATAAGATGTAATGCCTAAATATACTTATACATACACAAAATTAAGGTGTAAAATAATGTTCAATCATAAAACCATGTGTCTGGCAGTCTGGAAAGTTTATCTTGTTTATCCTTCCACATATCAAATGTCGAAACAATTATCGGCTGGCGGTGGTTGTAGTCAGTGTAGTGATAACAGCCATTTGGTGGTCTGTTTGTGATAAGTTCGAACTGGTTATGTATATCTTTCGAGCTTTAGGCGTATAGTGAGAGAAATACCTTTAATTTTATGCTTTAAATTTTCTTGTTGCATGAAATAAAAAAAGTTGTATTAAGCAATAGTTGCCACCACCAATCAAACAATATAGTCGCAATGGGGACCGGATCACCGGTCTGGCCGGACCCATCAGTAATCCCATCAGGAATTATGGTGGGATTAATCACCTTCGTGGCTTGAAATTTTTTTTTTAAATAGAACTCATTCCTGACCATACATTGTTTGTTGTTTATTGAGCGTTCTTATAGAAATAAGACTCAGCTCGAACATGCCATAATTGACAGATTCCTTTTCATTTAAATGAATCTGTGTAATGTGTAGAGTACCACATAATACCTATAGATTATGAATAAAAATAATGTGTATTCGAATAATGTTTCACATGTATACATATTTGTTATATTTATTTATATGTCGGCTGTCCGGCATACATAGTTTAGTTAACTTCAAATAATATACTATCTAACCGAGCCAGAAACATTTTCCATCTCTCTGCAAGCATACTCGTAAATTAGGCTTGTAATATTTATCCTAATCTGAACAGTCACGACTATCAAATTGAACATTTGATATGGTCCAAGGCGTCAGAATGCAGGCGCGCAGTTTGCACAAGCAATGAAGTAACTGTCTCATTGTACAGCCATTGAGAGAAATTCACAAGTCACCTTGAGGTGATTTGTTCCAGTTAATAATACACAGTTTTTCTACCCGCTTTAGCATCTCACTAATATCATAAATGCGAATATAAAATAAAACACACATGGTCTCATAATAAATGAATAACTGTAATATATTTATTTTTTATTATATTTATAATTTATTGTTTTATATATATTCTGAATTGTGATATTTTATATGACTATACATTGATTTGTTTTATACCAAAGAATAAAAAAAAATATGTTACAAAAGTTTCTTATAGTGCAACATAGCTCAGAATGAGTGGAATTGCTTTAGAATTATCTCTCTGGCTCTACTTTTCAAAATCTTGGGCATGATGCAATAAAAAATCACAAAGACATAAAAAATGAAGAGCTTTTCGAATCACAACAAACTCAACAGAATGACATTTCAGCATTTCGTCTTTCTGCCTGCCACATTCATACAGAGCAATTTTTCAACATACCTGATTTTATATTGATTTTTTTTTTTTCAGAAAAAGTTCAAGCAGTTCAAACAATTCACGCAGTGTTTGTAAGGACTTAACCTGCTGAGAGAATATTCCTCTTTTCTTTCTGTTACTGGTTTAGCTTGCAATATTTTTCCTTTGGGTTTTGTTAGGGCTTATAGTAATAATAATAATAAAGAACACAGTACATAATACTGCCATAATTTCTTTGCATGTGATGTGAATCATGATGATGATGATGATGATGATGATGATATGAATCTTATGTAATTGTTTAAATGAAGTTTCTAATCGTCCACAGGTATCTAGTTTTCTACACACCATTCGACATAGGCTACAAGGTGGCGAAGTTCCTGCCTGTGAAGGTGGCGGCGTCCGCCATGAAGGAAATCTACAGAGCTAAGAAGGTGTATGACGGCGTGAGCCACGCGGCAAAACTCTATCCCAACGCTTACATCATCATGATTATCATCGGTAACTAACCAACAACTACCTATAATATGCATAGTAACATTCGCTTAACCTACTAGAACTTAGGGCTTATCCACCGCACTGAATGAAGGTCCGGTCGGTCGAAACGGCTATGAAAAGTAGTACATATTTTCCGGCCAGTGCAGTGTAGCCAACATGATTAAAGCACTGACACGACTGTGATGGACTGACATCACAGATGTAGCAGATGCTATTGGCAGCCATGAAATTGAGCACGGTTCTTCAAAAAACACACTATTGTTACAGAAGCGCTCTGTAATGGGTAAATTCCAAAATTAGTGAATATATTATTTACATATACTTCGACTTCCGACTGAGTGAACAGGCTCAAAATGTAACGCGAACGAAGTCGGTGGTAAGAACTACTTGGCGTACGGATCCCTGTTGCTAATTTGAAATTTCTCATTTGGTACTTTTTTATGTATTGCTTCCGAACTGGGTGGCTCGGCCCGAGGTCGAAGCCTCAGGCGCAGCCAATTTCACCGCCGAGGAGGCGCCAGTCCGGCTTGGACTGGTGCTGCTGACTAATGTTGCTGGGGAAAGGCTATTAACCCGTGATTTGAAGCTCCGTGGATTGTAGGAGTGGGGAAAGATTTTCCCTGGGAGGACGGACACCTTTGCAGTGCGGCACAAGAACAAACTTGTTTAAGAAATTATGCAATGAAATTGTACTTTCTTGATTTTTTATTGGAGAATCATTATCGGTGGAGGAGGTTATCAGATTGCATCAATTGATAGTAAACAATTTATATAATTCATTGAAATTAGTCCGGCGATCGGGTCCGCTTTGGCTCTATATCGTATATCCCAGGACCTGAGTCTGTGTACAGTTTTACACCGGTTCCGAACTGTGAGGAAGGTGTAGGTATCCACATTTTTTTTTAAATTTTTTTTATGGAAACTGACACGGTTCGCTACATCACCTACAACAACTGTGATGTCAGCCCATAACACCGGGTGAACTTGGTGCCACGTCAGTGCTTCCCTTCGGTCGTACCGGCTACATTGAACTGGACGGAAAACACAAACTATTTACATAGCCGTTTCGACCGACCTTTCATTCAGTGCGGTGGTACCAACCCGGGCGGGTTAAACCCCACCACCTAGTAATATAAGAAGGGAGTCATATCCCTCAGTCGCCTTTTACGACATACACGGGGAGAGATGCAGTGGGGCTATTCTTTAAAAGTACCGGCCCCACACGGTACAATCGGTACAACATCTTTCAATCAGAAAAACTTATTGGTGCACGTCGTTCGGCCGAGACGGTGCTAAAACCCGCCGCTCGAATTGATCAATTTGCATTATGTGATATTGTGTCGCACGCAAACATGTCATTGAAAACCGAGCGCAGTTGTCTTGAGGCTCAAACAATTGACCGTTGGACGTGTATGTATGTGTGCAGGAACTCTGAAGGGTAACGGAGCCGGTTTCACCAAGCTGCTGGAGAGGCTCATCCGAGGCGCGTGGACCCCAACAGCGATGGAGTTCATGCAGCCTAGTTTGTATGTAAACACACTAATAGCAGTCAACATATTTTAACATTTCATCGCCTTGTCATTCATCCATTTAGTGTGCGACAAATATTTTTCCCTTTAATATTTCTTTTTCTGTTTTTTTTTGTTTTTTTTTTATGTAATTCGGTATTGGTGGCTGAGTTGGAGGGGCTAAAGCGCATGCTCTGACCAGCCAATATCACCTACGAGAAGGTAGGTGCCATACCGGAGACTTCCCTGGATTGCTGGCTATACTGGACTATAGGAGAACACAGCCGAGGCTGCTATGCGGCCATCTTACATCCAGTACGGTGGTAGCAACCCAGTCGGCTACAATTTGAGCCTACCACGTAGTAAGGGGCAAGGGAAGGGACCTACAGTTTTACACCGGTTCCGAACGGTGAAGCAGCAGGTGTAGGTATGCACGTAAATTTTTTCGTCAGAAAAAACTCATTGGTACACGCCGACGGGATTCGAACTTCGGACCTCTCGCATGAGAAGCCGATGCCCAAACCACTCGGCCACCCGCAGCCATCTGCTATCGGCAGCGACGTATTTGTAGCTTCCACATGGGGGTGTGGTTAGGTGAGAGGTGGATAGCCTGTTGCCCTTTAGCACGGCACTATGTCCTTATCCCTTAGTCGCCTTTTACGAAATGCACCCCGTGCAGAGATGTAGTGGGGCTATTATTTTTAAGTACCGGCCCCACACGATACTAGATTGTATACCTGTCTTCAAATGTACAAGAACTGTATGTATGTATTGGGCGGTCGGTGCACTGAATGCGTTTGTGTGTGCAGCTACACGAAGGCGTCGCTGGTCGCTTCGGTGATCTTCGTGCTGGACAAGAAGACGGATCTCATTTCGGCGCCGCACGCTCTTGTCTATTTTGGCATCGTCATCTTCTTCGTATACTTTAAGGTAAACTGCCACGTCACGTACGATATTATGCACTTCAATGTTGTTTTTTCGTGTTCAGAAAAAAAGAAAAAATTGTTTATTGATCCAACCAAAGGATTTGTACATCCAATACAGGGAAGGTGTGGAACTAAGCTTGCGATGGCTTCACCGAACATATCCGGGGCCATCGGCATCACATTGCACTGGACGTTACATCTCAGGATTTATTATAGTTACCTGTAGGGCTAACAAAGAAAAAGACGGAACAAATGAACACTACTGTTTACCTGAATATTACCTTTTAAGTACCTAACTATGGCGAAGCAAAGATTATAATAGGCTTAGCCTAAATGCAGGTACAGTTCTCGGCAGCAATTAATGCGTGTCTAGCTTTAGAAAGAGACAATCCAATTGTAGAGCGTTGTCGCACGAACTCGCACGTCTCTGTGCGACAGGGACGACACTCTACAATCTGATTGTCTCTTTCTAAAGCTCGACATGAATTATTTTCTGCCGGGACCTGTACTTATGTCTATGTTTGTGCGATCCTAATTGTTAAACTACATATAGTCACCTTATTTCAACTGATAATATATAAATTGCAGCTGTCCTCGATCCTGCTCGGCATCCACGACCCGTTCATACCGTTCGAGAACCTCTTCTGCGCTCTATTCATGGGCGGCATCTGGGACTCGCTGGCGAAGCTGCTCGGCCGCGGGCAGCCCAAGGAAGAAGCCAAGGACGCCAAGAAGACCAACTAGACTTCGCTACGTTCTACGGTACCACATTCGGCCGTGTACAGTGTACACGTGGCGTGGCGTGAAAACTTCACTGAGGGAAGCCGGAGGCATATATACATCGTGTAGGTTAGATATAATAGTGTGCGGACTGACTGAGTGCAAAGTATTAAAAGGGAAGCCGGCGGGAATCGGATTGTATGAACGCCACGCCACTGACAGTACACTGTGTACACACATTTCAACCTTGCTCGGTAGCTCAGTTTTTTTTTATGTAATCTGGTATGGGTGGCTGGGTCGGAGGAGCCAAAGCGCAAGCTCCGACCAGCCAATATCACCTCCGAGAAGGTAGGTGCCATACCGGAGACTTCCCTGGATTGCTGGCTATACTGGACTAGAGGAGAAAACAACCGAGGCTGCTATGTGGCCAATGTGGCCATCTTACATCCAGTATCCACCAAGCTCAGTGGTGCAGTCGATCGACTCTTGTTAACCGTCAACCTTGAGCGCAGTCAGTACTTGGATGGATGACCGCTCGACCGTTGGAGGCTGACCGTGGTTAGGATTCCACGTAAAACTGTAGGTCCCTTCCCTTCTTACCTTACTAGGTGGTAGGGTTCATCCCGCCCGGGTTTATACCACCGCACTGAATGAAACTTCGGTCGAAACGGCTATGTAAATAGTTCGTGTTTTCCATCCAGTTCAGTGTAGCCGACATGAAAACGAAAGGAAGCAATGACATGGTACCCAGTTCACTCGGTGTTATGGGCTGACATCACGGATGTTGCATGTGATGTAGACAACAGTGTCAGTTTCAATACAAAAATTAAACAATTCCACACACTTTATCCCGACAAACGGGGTAAGCAGAGTAGTCAGTGTTGTGCTGCAAGTACTATTATAAATTCGGCAGTGTGTTTTGCAGATTTACGGTGGCTCCATCTAGTGTTGTCTCAACGAAGAAACGATCAGAGGTAGCGCCACTATACAGGAAGTTCGGCACATCAACCGGCAAAAATGTTTTGTTGGTAAGTGGGGTCATTTGAACGTTTTGACCCATGACACCTTTTGTCAGATGTCACGTGGTATCGAGATACGATTTTTTTACATGTGGTATACCGTTGGAAAGGGCGTAAACTAGCGAACTGTTTAAAAGAAAATGAAGCTATCAATTGCTGTCAGTTTTTTTTTATGAATTAAGAAGTTAAGATTCTGTCATATTTTTACTCATTCTCGGGACTTTGGGGGGTCATAAGACCTTTTCATGGTATTAACTTCATCAAATAATATTTTTTCTAGAATAAGGATACATCGTAAAATTCAATCAATTTTATCTTGTGCTGATACAATCATAAACAAAAAAGTTACAAGGGTTTAAAGCTGAGATTTTGGAAATTTTCAAAAATAAAGAAAAAAAATCGTATCTTGATTTGATACCACGTGACATCTGACAATAGGTGTCATGGGTCAAAACGTTGCAAATGACCCCACCCACTTACCTTAAAAAAAAAAATCGGTTGATGTGCCGAACACCCTGTATAATGAAAATTTAGAACAACACGCGAGCGTCCAACTCACACTTGACTAGGTTTTTTTTATAAATGTAAAAATTAACATGCCAAGTTTCTCTAGAGAAATGATTGTGGATTAGACTCTGGTTTTAGTTATACTCACTTTCACACTGAAAACTAATTAAAGCAATATTTAATTAAAAAAATTTATCAAGCAATAGGTATTTAATAAAAAAAGTCTATTAAGCAATAATTAATTTTCATTCTAGAATTCTGAGCAGCTTCCCACTGACGGACGGACGGAGCGAGCGACCGCGGGCGACGACGCCGACTCCCATCGCAGCCGGCTGAAATTATGAAAAATGAAAAAAATTGTAAAACCTTAACAAATTGAAAAAAAAAATGGCACAACGACCAAAATGTTATTATAGAGCTAAAATGAGTTTTACAAGTAGTGTAACTAGTCATTTTAAATATCTATTTTAATTTAAAATTATTTTAATTGTTTTAATTGACAATTCAATATTTTGTTTTATTATTGTGACCTGTCGTGCGAATTTTTATAGGTAGGCATAGGTTTGTGTGACTTGTCAGTTTTATTTTAATTCAAAGTGCCTTTGACGCTATTAGATTTAAATTAATTTCTTCCATATTGCCCGAGTATTATGCATTTGTATTGTTTCCTATGTTTATACATTTTAATTTATATCTTATCTTACTTATCACAAGCGTCGGTGCAATGCTTTTATCACACTGTTTTACCTAGTGTGATATTTGTGTGATTATATTTTGTTCCTACTCTGTGTTGCCGTAGCACACACGATATGGTGCCAAAAATATTTCTTCCATACTTACTTATCTTGTAGACGGCGTGAAATGTAAAAGAAAACATAATATTGAGCATTGATATGTTATAGGTTAAGTACTTTTACGAAACGACTGTCGACCACGACCATGCTTTGATTGACTTGTCAATTGGAGTACAATTTTGTGTAATCTAATTGCGCAATTTATTAGTAATTCATAAAAATCCATTCAATCATGAAAATCCTGATCAAAGTTGTTGGGTGCAATCAGCCTTGATCACGACATTCGTGACAGTATGTCTATTTCAGAATTATAAATTAGTTTTATGGCGTATCTTGTTAAAGATAAATGCAATTGAAAGCAATAAATTTTGATATGAAACTGTCTATTTAGTCTTATTTACTTCATGCGACGCAAGCAAACCCACTTTCCTGCAACAGTCAAAAATGTTAACCCACATGTTCTTGTATTCACCACCAGTGTTCACATTCGATGTGGGTGCTGGGCCTGACAATACTTCATTTGGATAAAATATAATATAATCAATACTACATTCTTTGACGAAGATGAAAAGTAAAGTGAATAACATCTGCGACATGCACATTCTGTAAATTTTTACCCGACTACACAGCGAAACCAAAAGGTGGGGTAATATGTTTATACACGGTGAACAAAAAACCTGTCGAACACCCGAAGGCTGGAAGTACGGTTTCAGATACTGAATCGGATAGGCTACTTTTTTATTTAATTGGGAGAAAATTTTTCAATTAAAAAATAGAATTAGTATCACGACCTTTTACTTCTAATGCAAAATTCTCTAGGAGGCGCGGCGGCGAGACGGCGGCGCGCGCGCCCGCCGCCGCCTCGCCGTCAGTGTCATAAATTATCTTGAGGCGGCATCGAATGAAGTGAAGGCGCGTGCGTGTTCTTATGTCTTTAGTGAAATTCTTTGTAAAATAATTTGTCGATTTTAATATTTTGTTTGTCTTCTGTACTGAAAATGAAGTCGGTAAGTGCTTTGAGGTCAGTTAGTTTGCAACAAACTATTATTTTGTATACCTAATAAGTTTTAGAATATTACCTAGGTAGTTACCTAGAAGACTGATATCACGTGCTTAAGACATATGATAGTAGGTTTAACTTCACATCACTGTTATGATGGCATGCAGACATAATTTAGTTATTTAAAGACATCTTGATACTTAGGAATAATTGAAAAAGGGCATATTTTCATATAAATTTCGAAAAAAAAAACTAGCCTATCCGATTCAGTATCTGAAACTGTACTTCCTGCCATCGGGTGTTAGACAGGTTTTTTGTTCACCGTGTATACACTTGTCTCGCAGTGAAATTTAATGTAAGCAAGGGATGTCAAAAGTTATGCATCAGAAAAATCTAATGCAAGACAACATTAGAATTTTGTGGCAAATGAGTAGTTTTTTATTGACTTTTATTTCAATAATTTGAATACAACAAACTAGGAGCCCTTGATTACTCAAAAACTTTGCGTCCCTGCTATTTGTTACTGGTTAACGCCATCTGTCGTTCAGTAGTTAATTCACGAAGCGCTAATGCACAGAACTCTTCTTGTGCCATTTGAAGATAGCGCCATCTATGAATATATACTTAAAGCACTAGTTTCGCTAGTACCTGCTAGATGTGGAATGAATAAAGACACGACGTGATATTCGTACGAGACGCGAGTGAGTGCGTGGCGGGGGCGGCCGGCGAGGGATGGTAGCCGCCCTCGTCCGGTGGTTAGTGATGTTATGCTTAGCATTAGCAAAGTGAATTCCTAATGAATATCCCTTTAGCGCTTAGCACTGCAAAGCGCCCTGATATAAACACAAAGCAATGAAGTATGTGCTATTGTTCTGTGCTAGTTGCGCTAGCAGCTAAACAGCTGAGCAATGCGAATACGATGCGAGCGAGCGAATTAGTCCGTCCAGTGACGAGGACGCGTATCGCTGGACCGCTGGGATTGTTTACATTTGTTAGTAATGAATGTGGTTCGATGTTTGGAGTGTTGTTTCTTTATTTCGTGGACTGATTGATGCCATTTACTGACCCAATAAAATTCAGTTATTTAAACAAACTCTATTATATAAGGTCTTTCAAAATTAGTTCATAGTACGCTAAGGGGGGTTTCTGTATCGGAAATAGATCACTTTTGAAGAACAAAGAATATTTTTTTTACAAAATATTTTTTAAAAATTTAAAATGTAAAAAAAAATGTCTTAATCGTTTCAGTTTCATACCAGGAACAAAAAAGTCTTCCGACACATAGATCTCTTTCTTTCAGAAATTCTGAAAAACCACAATTTTAGTTTTATTAGTATGGAATAGAAATAATTTGATTTTTTTTTACCAACTTACACGTGTTACATCATAATGGTAATGAAGACCTTTTTGTTACTGTTATGAAACTGAATGGATTAGGCTATAAAAATCAACCACCTATTTTTTTATTTAAATACATAAAAAAATATTTTACATAAAAAAAAAGCCCAAGGTCCAAAAAAAATTATAAAGGTTTTACTCCCTATATGATACAGAACCCCCCGCTGGCGTACTATGAACTAATTTTGAAAGACCTTTTAAATAACAAATAACTATTTCGTTCGTTAATTAGAAAAATAAATCAGTAAACATTTCATTTCAATAATATCAATAAATAATTCATCTTTTTTATAGAAAGCGCGACATGTGGCGCCGAGCCACCCATAAGGTGTCTATTATTCATTATTAGTTAAAATGCTCGTTCATTCATCATCATTTACAATCTTCATTGAATTCGCACTACATTCATTCAATCTTCAGTGAATTCGCACTACATTCATTGTCAAAATGAAGTGTGAGATCATTGCATTTCATGAACTGTCGAACGATATTTTTCGCATTCGCATTAGCATTCAACGTTACCATGAGAATGGTGTAAGATTAGCAAATGAATTAAATGAATACTTTTTCGCATTAATTATCAAGACTGATGGTTGGTTTTCAGTCAGCGGTTCATTGATCGCTCACTTCACGCTTACATGTCATTTTCATTCAGTCAGTCACTCAGACTCACGCAAATGCACGCAAGAAGCTGTCAAAATAAATACTGCAACCCCCATCCATCGCACGGAAGGTTTCGTACAGCCTGGCCGCGTGTTTGTGATTTAGTTTAGTTACGCGCGTCGCGTATAGTGCACGATGGAGGAGCGATATTTGGCTGCGCTGGACATAGGCACCACCACGGTCCGGTGCTACATTTTCAACTCGCGGGCCGAAATTGTTGGCAGAGCTACTGACCAGGTTTGCCTCATTTATATTTTTTGTAAAGAAACCTCTGATGTTGTACTCGGTCCAGATATTGCGGGGAACATACAGAATTTTCTGCAGGTAGGTCCTTAGAAAATTATCATGTTTACAAGTAGTAAGAACCTATAATACATAATCAAATAAATACATAGGTATTTAAAAAATAAACAACCTATGTCCTGAAGTTAACTGTGAAAATAAGGATTTCGTTTTTATTATTATCAATACAGTTATAATTTTTTATTTTTATACATTAAAATTTTGCAATTATTTTAAATTGCATTTATGATAGGTACCTAGGTGTCTTAATAGATCAAATGGAAATGTGTAACTATATAATATGTATGTGCCGGAATCACTATGTTTGCTTAGATTCGAGAAATACAAGAAAAATTTACTGAAAGAAATCTCTGTAAGGGATAAGTACGCCTTTGCCCCTCATATAAATTACATTATGGTTTTCTTTCTGTTCAATGTTTTTGTAGCTATAAAGTATTTCTGTCTATCTATTTATCTATCTAACTAATCCATTGATTTGTGCAGGATTTTGGCTGACATATTCAGGGGCATCTAACTATGATTATAGGATATTTTTCCTTGTAGCCAAGCCGCGGCAACGGCTAACAGATAATACGTAAAAACCGTTATATAGAATTTGAATATCACTTTAAAACCAGTTAGAATAGAACTGGGAACTTCAACCCATGCCAAGGAAGCACTGACATGGCACCTAGTTCACCCGGTCTTATGAGCTGACATCACGGATGTTGTATGTGGTGTAGCCAACCGTGTCAGTTTCCATAAAAAAAAAACTTCGACTCTAAAAAAATATAGGTGGTATGTGTGTGTGTGTGTGTTTGTATGTAAAGCCTTACAATTTATGTGCGTCGTCTTTGTTTTTTCTACATCTTAAAAAAATGCTAAGCCTGTTGTTTTTACCACAAAGCGTTTTACTTCCTGGTTTAAAGATCGCGTTTGTGTTGTGCGTAGCACGTCTACTTGTACGTACCATCACGTCAAGGGCTAAGCGGAGTAGCTAGTCAGTGTTATGCTCCAATAACTCCGGGTAAATTACTGCACTGTTGCACCGCTGCACTAATTACAACACTGACCACCACGCTTAGCAAAGTGTAGGACAAGAAAGATAACTTTCTTCTTCGCGGAGTAATAGATACAAATAAAAACCATTACAACTTGAAGGTTAGTGGGTTACCAAATAGGTATTAATGCTAAATAAGGGAAAATATTTTTTGTTATATTAAGAATAAAAAGTTGATCGTAGCACAAATTTATTTTTTTATTTAACCTGACACTGTTGGCTACCTCACCACACACATGTGATGTCAGCCCATAACACCTCTGTGAACTAGGTGCCATGTCAGTGTTTCCCTTTGGCCATGCGGGCTACACTGAAATGAAATGAAAACACGTATAAACACAGAATTTATTGTTTATTGTATACTTTCATCCATATGTAGTTAACTAAATTATACTTTTGGATAAGTTGATAAATTCCACCAGTTCTATTTCAATGCGAAGAAGAACAAACTTCACTAGTCACAATGTTTTATTATTAGTATTAAAGTAATATAATAAAGTGTTATCATATAATATTATATTATGTACCAGATTTTGCCTGCGGCTTCGCTCGCGTGAAATTCGTATTTAAAAAGAAGAAAGTAAGTAAGCCCGCTACCATACCCTTATTTGGGTGTGCGGAACAATTTGGTTTGTGTGAGAGCCACATATTAGCGTAAGCGGAACTGAATTTTATTTAACCTATCCTGTGTCCTGTATAGTTAAATGTGTTTGTACTAAGTTCATAGAATTCGGATGATCGGTTTAAGAGTTATGGAGGAACATACATACATACATACAGAAAGGATTTCTAAAAATCATCTATTTAGTTTTAGTATCATACATAGAGTCTACAAACTCAGTATCTCATAAAACAAAGTAACTTACTCCATCACCATCCCTTACAGATTTATTATTTATTAGTATTGAGTATTGATGTACGTGTATGTGTGTATATTTGCAGGTGATTCTCCACTACCCGCGCTCTGGCTATGTGGAAATAGACCCCGATGAACTTTGGAAGTCAATCGTGTGCGTTGTCAACGGTGCCCTTGCAGGTACGTACAACCTCCACTTACATTACTCTCATTGTCTTGCTAATTACAATTATCTTAGTTGACTGTTTACAAGTGACATTGTTTTGAAAGTTTAAGAAGCGCAAACTGGAAACGTGTGGTCTAATACGTATACATGCACTGCAGCGGCACGGCGCGTCAAATTATTCTTGATATGGAATTGTATAATCAAACCGCACTACACGGCACAATGACGGTCAATGTGTGCCGCACCGCTCCGCCGCCGTAGTGCAGTGAAGTTCCGCCGGTAGTGCAGTTATGCCATAGTGCAGTTGCACTATAGTGCAGTTCCGCCGTAGTGCAGTCGCAAATTATGGATGTGGTCTTTTTATTCCCAAAGGTTTGATTATTTCCAAATTTTTATTTATGTACTTGCAAGCCAGAGATAATATAGTTTTCTACTATATGTGTTAAGAAATTAATTCCGCAATAAGTTAATTTTTTTTTATGTAATCCGGTATGGGTGGCTGAGTCGGAGGGGCCAAAGTGCATGCTCCGACCAGCCAATATCACCTCCGAGAACGTAGGTGCCATACCGGAGACTTCCCTGGATTGCTGGCTATACTGGACTAGAGGAGAACACAACCGAGGCTGCTATGCGGCCATCTTACATCCAGTACGGTGGTACCAACCCCGTCGGCTACAATTTGAGCCTACCACCTAGTAAGGGGCAAGGGAAGGGACCTACAGTAAGTCTGTTGAATTGCAAAATAAAATTTCTTAAGTCTTGTTGGAGGAATCGATGACAGGAGATTAATGAAAACGCTTTATGGAGGGGATGTGAGTGTGAGTACCTACCTAGACGGACGAGATCGGACATAAAAAATGGTATGCATTTGGCATAGTAGCCGTAACGGACAAGCGTGTATGAAGAACAGTATGAGAGTCTAACAGGCTGCAGAGATTGTCAGGATCGTGGCATGTAGAGAGCCGTTGTCGCTGCCTACCCCATTACAAAACTGGCGTGATGTTGAAATTTTTTAATCTAATGTACATTCTTTGTAAATAAAAAAATTCATTGGTCATACATCTGTAATCGAACCTCCGACCTCTCGAATTCAAAGCTGCTATCTTAGCCACTGAGCTACTTGACTCTTATTATTTTGTTGATTGTTTTAACTATCAAAAAAATTTAAGACTTAATACTATAGCAATTTGCAGCCTGCTGTGACCCAAAGTTCAGGCAGTTTGATGTTATGCGTAGTTCAAAGATCAAATACACAAGAAGTGTTTACAATGTGCCGAGATTTTTTTTTTTGCAACGCAGCTCTGACGTAACAAATTCGTTAAACATTCGGCTTCCTATTTCACATACATAATTGTTTTTTTATTTAACATAAATTCTTGAAAAACGCACGAAGTATTGATGAAGTATATACTGACAAACTGAAGCATATCTATAGGCTATAGGTATAATGACATCATGATATCCTTAATGTGAGCGGATCTAGACAAAGTTGAACATTAGAGACTCCTCTATATGTGAGTGTGACCTCGGAGAGGCTGACCTCGATCACATCTTGCCATGTCGTCTACAGAACAAAACTCCACTGTATTGCCTATCAAAATTCCCCTAACAGTTAATTTGAAATATCTTCTAACACTCTTCATCTACACTAATATTATAAATAGGTAAAGTTTTTAAGTTTGTAAGTTGGATGTAGGAGCCTTGGAGGTAATTTTTTAAAATTCTTTGACCAATATTTAGAATAGACCTTCAGGATGGACGTAGGCTATGCGAGCGAAGCCGCAGCACAGATTACTCAATAGTTACTTCGTAACAGATAAATCACTTCATAGAAAAAGTTCCATACCTTCGACTTTAATAGCCTACTGCTTCACGTTGCCAATCGCTGCGTGCGAAAATGTACCTAAACGATCGAGTGTAAAGTGATTATTGCTTTGCAGCTGCGGGCAGTTGCGTGGGCGAGCGTGTAGGTATGCTTCGCGCGGCTGACGAATTTCCACTGAATTAGACCGCCGGTGGTCCACCGGGCGGTAGGTAGTTAGTGCGTGAGGCCTGGCCGCGGGCAAAAGCTAGTAATAAATATTTTAGTGCACATCATTAGAAAAAAATCAAGCCAATCAATCAAGTGGACGCAACTGGCGTCCCGCAATCAAGGGCCTAGTTCATTCAAAGGGTAAGCCTTGCCATCCAGCGGGGTAATGCAGCAAGTGTTCTAGGAACATTTGAAAATGCCCCTTTTGATAGTTATTTTAATGATTGTTAGGTAGGTTTATTTCTTTAGTTATTAGTATTACTTTTGTATATTTTATGTTACATTTATGTTTTTCTGAAAATAAAGCCAATCAATATAATATTTTACATTCAATTTATAAAATTTCCTGTTTCTGAAATATTCCATGTTTTTTGTATTTTGTGTTTGTGTTCTTCCAGACTCTGCATTCAGTCAGAATTTCTTTTATTTCTTTTAATTGATCTGATCACACATGACCGTGAATCTTCACTAACTTGACACTGGCCAAAATGTCTTAAAAAGACAATCGCCAAAACAAAAAAAAAACAAAAATATAAAAATGCGATGAGAGCCACTGGCCACACTGTTACAAGTAGGTACCTATAGGCACAGTACAGTGGTCGAATGACAATACACTTGTGGGTATATCTAAGAACATGCAATTTGCAAATTGTAGCAGTAATAATGGCTCTGAATTGAACCTTGAGTCTATTCTAATCGGCTATTTGTAACCGCAGATATGTTATACGTACTGACTGGGCTACTTACTAGCTACCAGTGAATAACGTGCAAAGGCGAACTCATCACTATCACTAGTAGTGATTTCTCCCAGTCGATGAACATATTAGAATTAAATCTTTATTTTCACGTTATTTGTTACAGGTACATATTTATATTAATTTTATATAATTATAAAATAAAATATCTATACAAAATTAATACAAGCAGACAAAAACAAAAAACGGTATTCTCGCCGGCGGCGGGAGGCGGACCTCCAAGCACGCCGGCGGTCGCAGGCAATTAAATTATTATTAAAACGTAGTATTGGGGCACAAATAAACTTTTGCAGATTCGGATTTCATTGAAAGTTATTACTTAGGTGCTAAAGGGCGGTGGTAGGCTAGCCACCTCTCACCTTGATGTGGTCTTTCCACCGAGTCATGCAGCAGGCACCGTAATTGCTGTTTGATAGTTACGAGTATCTTGTCCGAATACTTTGCTAAATATGGTGGTCGGTGTTGTAATTTACCAGAGTACTTACAGCACAACACGGTTTACTCTGCTTACCCCGAATTTCAGGATACAGCATGTGGTGTGTATGGGTATATATCTATGTATGTAATTACTTAGCTCATTACTTAGCTCTCGACCGCAGGACGGACCGGACGTGTTTTGCTCGCTCTGTCAATCACTCCGCAGTCGCACGCTCGCAGATTGTGTCTTTTTCGCATTCGCGTGTGTGTGTGGTGTCATCGTTGCATCGTGCGTGTGAGTACCTATCGCACACACACACTCTTCTCCACACTCATCTACGATCTACGACACTCTCGCGCGCACCTAGCGGCGAGCGACGAGGCACGCGGTCGGCGCACACAAAACACAGCACCGCCAGGGCTACGCTACAGAAAGACGTATCGAAAATCTCACATTCCAAGATGCCTATGTCTCGTTCTCCTAACACTACTCCACAAAGAGCCTACGGCTCTAACCCAGATCTGAATACCTCTCAAATGGAAGACTTGAAATCAACGCCCAACCCAACCGCAGCATTGCCAGCGACTCACAGTGGCTCCAACCTCGCATTCAGGAAGCGAAAGCACCCGGAATCTGACATCGCGTTCGCGTCCCTGCTCGAAACCATAAATTCTATCAAGACTGAAGTCCTAAGCGGCCTTACTGCATTTAAAAGAGATCAACATGAAACCATGAATAAACTAAATGAGAGTATCTCCCTCATAAATACTGATTTGAAGTCCCTAAACATCACAACAGCTGAAATAAAAGCTGATCTTGCAACTGTACGCATCGACAATCAACGTCTGAATAACACTGTAGACGGCTTAAGTAAAAAACAAAACGCCATCCAGAACAGCGTCACCGAACTGCAATCATCAGTAAAATTCGTCAGCAATCAATACGACTCCATAAACGAGCGCATCGTTGCCCTAGACGTCACTACAATTGAGGACTTGCGATCTCAATTAAACGTCTTGCAAGAATCCAACCGACAACAGGCGCAATACGCGAGAATCCGGAATCTAGAAGTATCAGGGGTGCCAGAATCAAGAAATGAGAATCTCCCTCAAATCATTATCTCAATCGCTAAGCACACCGGCATTCAACTCACGGAAAGTGACATGGAGAATATCACTCGCATTCAGCCACTTAACCCTAATCCTGATCGTCCTCGTAACATCGTGGTTAAGCTACGTAATCAGGCGTTAAAGGACAATGTGCTATCTGGCTTACGTAAAACCCGTGGAGTCACTACTATGGACATTGGAATACAAGGCGAATCGAAAAGACTGTATGTCAACGAACATCTTATCCCCGAGTACAAGACGTTATATAAATCCTGCAGGCAGATTGGAAAGCAAAAAGGCTATACTTACATATGGATAAAAAACTGCCGCATCTACGCCCGTCGGAACGAGAATTCCCACGTCATCAACATAAGGAGTACCGAGGATCTAAAGAAACTGATATGATATATTTAATATCTCTCATACGTTCACTGGATTCCGACATAATAAGAATTATCACATGCGCTAAAAACCGCTTATGCCTACCTTTTTATTTAATTTCTCACGCTTTCATCTTTTTCTCTTCGCAGCACTACCATTTCTATATAACTACACTAAGTACTTCACTGCACTATCAAACTATCACTCGTTTTGCACCTTGGAGTTTTGCACTTACTGCCTCTTGCACTCTGACTAAGCATACTGCACTCTCGATCCCCGCTACACACTCTCACCCACACCTTCAATGCTGCCATTACTGCCATCACTCACACACACGCGCCCACACTAATCGCACACATAACACAGCTACTCGTAGAAAAACTAGTTTACTAGGCCACAATCACTTTTTTTCATTGAAATACAACAACCATATTACACTTATTTTTCCTTTCGAAATAACTTTAGTTACCAACTTGCGTATAACGCAGAGAGTTAATATTTACCAACAAAAATCAAATTGCACACACAGATACACTGACACCTCACGGCTACAACACTCACACACACTTATTGCAACTCCATGCGTGAAATCCCGCTTCTCACATCTTATCACCTCACCAACACGGACGTTCATATGTGCGGCGCCTACTAATACTGTTACTCATGCTATGAAATCTTCTGCGTACCCACTAATCTCAACTAGTATATTTTATATAACTTCCATAATCGACCATCCACACATTATACCAATATTATTACATATTACTAATATGCATCTGCAACGCGAAAATAAACGACATTCTACTTCTTATCTTATTACTATTACCTATTGTTTTACTTTCAACCACTTTTATCACCATCCGCTACAAATACGAGTATGTTTGCAACTCAATCTGACCTCAAACATTATAGCACACTTACTATTTGTTCTTTATCACGTAATCTTCTGTTGTTACTTTCCTAAAGCCTGCAAAGACAACAAATGCCCATTCTGCTGTGTTGAATTTTTTTATGAGACTAAACATGCTAAATTAAATTCAACAATAACATGCTATGAGCGCAGAACTCGTCGTCTACAACTATTTATGACTGTAACCATATTGCCACCTTGCTATTCACACTCAAACATTATTCGCACATGTCTTAATATCACAGCTTTATTAAACGCTAACAGAGCTGATATTTAGCCCACTGACAATATATTACCAAAACGTTCGCGGCTTAAGAACAAAATGTAATGAATTTTACCAAGGCGTACTTGGGAATAACTTCGATCTAATCATAGCGACGGAAACTTGGACACACGACGGGATAAATGATGCGGAGCTCTGCGACCGCAGCCGCTACGACATTTTCCGCCTGGATAGGGACTTAGATGCCTCTAATAGAACCACGGGTGGCGGCGTAATGATTTGCATACGTCGTGAACTAGGTGCACAAATTTGTGAAGATCTTTATAACCACCCCACTGAAATGATTTGGATCCGAATACCGGCGATTGTAGACGCGGCAGCTAGGCTTCACGCAAATACCTCTTTCCCCTCTGCCTCCGCCCCCACCGCTGCCACCACCAGCACGACCGAGTCACGCTCACGCGCAACCAACACTACCACACGCACAAGCGACCTATACATTGCCGTCATTTATGTACCACCACACCACCGCGACCGGCCACTTCCTCGTCACATAGATAGCTTACTCAGTTCAGTTTCGCAAATTGTTTCGAGACAAAATCAAGACAAGTTCTTAATAGTTGGTGACTTTAATCTACCTGCAATTAAGTGGTCCACCGACGGTCCACTCCACACACGAAAGGGTCCTGTAGAAACTCAAGAAGCGGCTTTAAAATTAACTGAACAATTTCAATTTCATGGATTCAATCAATTTAACCTCATACCTAATGCACACGGAAACATTCTCGACCTAGTATTCTGTAACTCGTCTATTGAATTAACTAGACACGACTCTCCAATAATAAAAGAAGACACTCACCACCCACCACTTCTGATTGAGATGACTGACCTACTTATACCTCCACTTAAATTACACAAAACAACTAAGTTTAGATCTCATAAAGCAAACTACGACAGAATTAATGCACTTATATTAGAATTTCCATGGTCAGAGGAACTTCTTATTGGATCGATAGATGATGCTGTTGACACATTTTATAAAATAATATACTCGTCGATCGATGAACATGTTCCAAAAAAAAGTGCTAGCGCTAGTCAGTACCCAGTTTGGTTCAGCAGGCCATTAATTAAAATAATGCGCGAAAAAACAAAAGCACATAAACGGTGGAAAAAATCAAAGAATCCACGTGACTATGATGAGTTCTCACTGCTTAGAGCCAGACAACACCGTATACAAAAAGAATGCGAAAAACAACACAGCAACAATATTAAAAACTCGATTGGCATAAATCCGAAGAATTTCTGGTCCTATGTGAAGTCTAAACGTGGTAGTTCCGAATATCCAAAATTAATGAAATCAGGTAATACTACTTTGTCAAATGGCATAGACATGTGTGAAGGTTTTAGTTCCTTCTTTGAGAGTGTGTTTAGCAAGCCGTCTTCAGAATACAATATTTATGACTTACCTCCGCCTCAAAACTGTGACTCTGTTCCAATAACCAGTCCTATTATTATTAAAAAAAAAATACTAAAACTTCTCTCGTCTCTAGATACTGCCAAGGGCGCAGGCAAAGATAAAATACCCCCCATATTTATTAAACACTGTGCTACTACCTTGGTGCATCCATTATCTATAATGTTTTATCGCTCCCTATATGAAGGTGTGTTTCCTTCTATTTGGAAAGAAGCCAATATTATACCCATACACAAGAAAGGATCTAAAATTAAAATAGAAAATTACCGGCCCATATCAATACTGAACACATTCAGCAAAATCTTCGAAAAAGTTGTCTATGAGCACATTTACCCACATCTGGCTACATGTATCTCGAACTCTCAGCATGGTTTCATGAAGTCGCGGTCAGCTGTAACGAACTTAGCCTCGTTTACAAACTTTACAATAAATAATATTGAGTCTGGCGGGCAGGTTGACGTGGTCTACACGGACTTCGAGAAAGCCTTCGACCGTGTGGATCACGTGATCCTGCTGGCCAAACTCAACAAACTAGGCATACGAGGTAACTTACTGAGGTGGATCGAATCTTACCTTACCAATCGTTCACAAGTTGTTGCAATAGGTAACTGTCACTCTAGTGCCGTAACTATTCCCTCAGGAGTTCCCCAGGGATCGCACCTCGGACCCTTGTTTTATTTGGTCTACTTATATGACATTTATACATGTTTTAGGAATTGCAAACACTGGATGTATGCAGATGATAAGAAAATCGCGATAAAAGTTACAAACGACATTGATTGCAAACTAATGCAGGACGACTTGAACAGACTGAGCGAATATTACAGAATAAACAGAATATCTGTGAATACTGGTAAGTGCGAAAGTATTACATTCACCAGGAAAAGAAGACCTGTTCTCTTCAACTATACATTAAATGGTGTTGCAATTCCTAAAACAGATCTCGTACGCGAACTCGGAGTGAAATTAGATAGCAAACTGACCTTTACTTCACACGTAGAAGCTATCACCGCTAAAGCATACAAAAATCTCGGTTTTATTCTCAGGATATGCAAACCGCTAAAAAGCACACAGTGTATTAAGACAGTTTACTGCGCGTACGTCAGAAGCACTCTGGAATTTGCCAGTTCCATTTGGTCCCCTAGGTACGGCATTCAAATAAATCGTATTGAAAGAATACAAAAAACTCTAATAAAACATTTAAACTACACTGACAACAGAGGTCGTTGTGACTATAACTCAAGCTGCAAACATTTCAATCTACTTTCGTTAGAAGAAAGAAGACGCCTGGCGGACATGACATTTTTATTTGACGTGATGCGCGGGCGCGTAGACAGTGCAGAGCTGCTGGGGGAAGTGGCACTGAATGTTCCGCCACGCCGCACCCGCCATACTCCGCTGTTCCGCGAGCCCGCGCATCGCACAAACTATGCTCAAAATTCTATCTTGCCTAGACTAACGCACACATTTAACAACTTATTTCGAGATGTGGACATCTTCCATCTAAGCAGAACAGCATATAGAAACCAAATCAAAACAACACTAAACACTTTATAGATAGATTAGACATATACACATATAATACCGTATTCCTCAATATCTCCCACACATTTTTTTCTATTTAGATATAAAGTCATACAAATTATTCTACCTATTCCGTATTACCATACTTTTGTAAAATTATTTATACTTACGATGGCAGTGCTGTGAAGAGCGAACTCGAACTTTAACTTTAGCTTTAACACTGGTTTATTATAAACCTAAAAATTTTAATGCGTTTTTTACCTAAATGAAGTGAATTGTGGACTTGCTTAATCTATAAGATATCTACGCATTGCTTAGTGCTCCTTTACTTAATCATTGCATTAGATTGTTATTTTTCACCACCAATCTAGCATTATAATTACATATCTCTCTTTCTTGCAATGCAACTCAAATGTTCTCCATCTATACTGTGGTTTAAACCATACTATATCAATATTGCTTGAATCTGTTATTGTCTTTAATATTGTACAAGTTTTTACTACTTAATTGATTGTAACTGTAAAGATGTTGATTCTATAATAAATAAATAAATTAGGTATTTTAACCATTTGAAATATTTTGCATTATCTACCTACATGCACCATGCACTTATCTCACACTGCACACATCTCAAGCTTACTTTATTAATGGTAACTTTTGGCTACGGCTTCGCTTTGCGTGACTTTTTGCTTTTATTATTTATATCCTAAATCCATTTTGAGAAGTGACATAATGTCACAGTTAAAACCGTATGTAAATCTATAAACAAACTGGACCTCGAGTTATAAGAATATTCATATATTGACGTACATTACACGGCCGCCGCCGCCGGTCGCCCATAGAAATTTCGCTTTATTTTGTAGGATGTCATTGATTCTATGTTCCCCTCATGCGCTTCTCCCCATTCCAAAGGTTACTTTGTAAATAATGCTGCATTGCATTAAACTCGCCTTGTGTGTTGCATGTTATATGGTGTACAATAAAATATTTTTCATTTGATTTGAAGTCGAAGAATTACTCAATAAATTCACATGGTGTTTTCAGTCATGTTTTTTGACACATCTAAGGCTATTGTTTATTGTTTATTCATACGGGAGTAAAACTTCACTCGAACTTGTCACAAATTTGTTCTATCCCACGAAGAAAAACCGGTAAGAAACTACGCAGGTATTTTGTTTCATACATTGACCAGTATTATAGCCACATACATAATAACATCGTCCACAGTCTATCGAAAACACAGCCTTAGACCATATAGGAAACCACGGTAAAGAATATTTATATTGAAATATTCCCCATTATCATCAACGTAGCGTAGGTACATTATTATTACAATTTTTTTTATGGAAACTGACACGGTTGGCTACTTCACCTACAACATCCGTGATGTAATAAGTAGAGATTTAAATATTCGAAGAAATGAAAAAAAATTGACTAGTAATTTTCGTCCACGCTAGCACTGATTACTTAATAGTTACTTCGTAACAGATAAGTCACTCCATAGAAAAAGTTCCATACCTTCGGCTTTAATAGCCTACTGTTTTACGTCGCTAATCGCTGCGTGCGAAAATGTACCTAAACGATCGAGTGTAAAGTGATTATTGCTTTGCAGCTGCGCGCAGTTGCGTGGGCGAGCGTGTAGGTATGCTTCGCGCGGCTGACGAATTTCCACTGAATAGATCGCCGGCGGTCCACCGGCCGGTAGGTAGTTAGCGCGCGCAAGTACATAGAGTGCGTGAGGCCTGACGCTAGTACCAAGGTTCACCAGTTTTGCCGCTATGGGAATAATGACATCTCCCTTCATACTAAAAATCAATAGCCCAATAGGGACATAGAAAGCCGACGAAAACGCCATCTGGGGTGATAAATACGAAGCGGCCTAGGCACTAAGGTGGGTGTCAACCGTCAAGTTGGCGGTGACAGCATTTGACAGTACTTAGTCAGTGCCACAAAACACCATTCCGCCTTAGTTACTTTTTATGCCGCTGACTGTGCTGCAAAGTGCTGCCGTCTATAGTTTCAGCTAGGTCCTATAGGATGCATACAGGCGACAGTGTAACAAGTAACATGTACGTACATATTCCACTAGACATTACACTGAATTAGTATTGAATATGTTTTGAAATTAAAGATGATTTTTTTTAGAAAGCGCGTCATGTGGCGCTTGCCCAGCCAATAGATGTCTAACGAAGCCCATGAACATTAGGTCGTATGTATGTATATATGTTTATACAAATATAGGTAAATGCCCCTTTTTGTTCGATTTTATAAACATTCATATTTTTTGACACTCTTCAAAAATGTTCCATTGAATACATTAAATACAAATTACATGCATATACTTACATTTCCTCCATAGGAAGGGACTAATCTCTTAACACCCTTAGCGCCAAGCTACTCGATGAGAAATGGCGTGGACTTTCAATTTTTTTATTATTGCAGAAATGACATCTACGGGTCTTAAAATACTATGTGAACTTCTTCACCCCCTCCCCCGAGCCATTTTGCCCCCTTTATTAAGGTGTATATTCCTGGATACACTGGCCCCTGAGTACAATCTTTGACCAAAACATCCTCAAGGGCCAGGTGTATACCTGGGGATACATTTTTATTTCACTTTTATTTTGTTTTTGGACCCTCCTAGTAGATATTTCCTTGCTTTTGTTACATATCCTCATCAGAAGAGAACTTCCCGCGGCCGAAATACAGGAAAAAATATATTGAGACTTGGCTCTCAATACATTTTTTCCTGTTTTTATTGTTACAGAGTGCATGTGAGTGAGTGGTAGTTGATAAGAGACAATGGATATAGACTTGCGAATGCGATTTTTTTTCAATAAACAGTTTTAGCATAAAAATATTACTATTCATTTTTTTCCCATATTTTTGTTTTTTCTAGATATTCGGAACCAGAGGTGTCTGTCGTGTCGGTTTGCGGCACGAAATCGCGCACGACAGTTTCGGGTACAGCCCGAACACGGAGCGTGCAAGCCGAAATGTTCCGAGCACGATCGTGTTTCCGTGCTAGCTAGGCCAGCCCGACGCCCGGTCGACACGATAAGCACGAACCGTGTTGACGGCATGCTGATGTGATTATGCGCGCGCGCACCTACAAGAATTTAGGATTTCTTTATTTATTTCTTACTTATACAATGTCAGCCCAACGCAAATTTTTTCCTATAATTAGGAATAAGATGTCAAAGAAACAAAAGAAACTCTTTTGTTTTCTTGTTTCCTTATCCCTTAGTCGCCTTTTACGACATGCACGGGTAGAGATGCAGTGGGGTTATTCTTTTTAAGTACCGGCCCCACACGGTAATACAATATCATTGCTAAATCATGGCCCAGGCCCACTTGTGGCATAATAACTTCCGTCTCGTGTACAGCGGGCTGGCTCGTGTCGTGCGTGACACGAACACGAAACGGGCCAGCTAGGCTGAGCCGAGTTTATCCGAGCACGCGCGGCGTCGTACACGGGGCGCGCACGCTCGCTTGATTCCTGTGCACCGGGCTGCGTTCGTGTCCAACTCGACACGATACGACAGGTCTGTTCGGAACCCAGAGGTAGTGGGCGATTTGGGAGGGCCAATGGCAATTTAATGCTCATACAAAATGTATGGTAGAGTGTATACAGACGAATACACGGACCTCCGAAGTAGGGTATATATCTCGGGTCTGGGGCAAAAGTCGGAAGGTGGCGCTAAGGGTGTTAAAGGGATTTCTTCCAGACAACCTTTGCTGCTGTTGAGATGTGCATTTAGTAATGTAAAATTCAAATAATGAATTGAAATTTGTTGAAATGAATAAATAAAATGTCTACTTGGAACTCGGCCTTACAAAAGGGCAAGCATATTATTATGCCCTCACAGTAATTTGAATAGTAATTGGAATCATAAATACAATTATAAACAAATAATGGAAAGAAATATCAGAGGCCAGTGAAGATATATATTCATTGCATAGTTTAGTTCAGTGAAGCGATACGATTTCTATATTCCGTGTGCTATAATGAGCTTGTTTACAAATTCTCAAACTGGTAGAACCAGTCCACTTGAAACTTGATTACATGTCGTGATTTTTTGTCTAACTAAATGGATAAACTTGATATCTTCCGTTATCTTTGTTTGCTTGATGTGCGTGTGTGTGTGCCACTTTGCTCTGGGTCTTGCAATGTTGGCAGACACTTCAATAATATTCATGTGTTACGTTTTGTGCAGAATGAAATGTAACTTATTGCACAATTCCATTTCTCTCAGTTACACAACAGTACATTGACACCGTTTCACAGCATTTCAACACAGTGTTTTTCTTCACCGCAGCGAAAGATAAATTAAATATACTATAAGATCTTTCATTAGTAGGTAACGATACGCTATATCGTAAAAAAAAATTGGTATGGGAACGTGATCAGTATCTGATACACATACACCCCTTAGTGTATCGTTACCTATATTGAAATACCTTATATATAACATAAATCCTTCCAAAACTCACTGGCACTCACTCGACATTATGTATAAATAGTATTTTTTTAATAATCCATTTGGTGTTGCTGATAGAGAATACATACATACCTATAGGTACTATATGGAATAAGTATCATAAATACGTATAATTCTCAGTATAATTTTAGGACTGAGTACCTACCTGAATAAATATTTCCATAAATGTGCTTTTTTACTATTGCTATTACTAAAATATGTGTACATCAAAAATAAAGCCACAAAAAGTTGTAAAGTATTTAATTATAAAAAATATAAGTTTATATAGTGTAAGTCTACCTGAATAAAGAAAGATTTTATTTATTTATTGATTTATTATTATTGATGATATGTATAGTATATTATTACTCTTGAACACATGAATGTTGTTCTTTAAAATCGATGTAGGTGTCTACGTAGGTAGTCACTGAACCCAGACATGATTCACCATTGCTAACCTTTGACTTGTTACATTAGTTTTATCTTTCACGACGTCACGTCTCATATTCACATTGGTCAATGGTCTTTTTGTCTTGTCGGAATGAGATGTGAATCCATTTAGCAAGCATGACACATTTCCACAAGCGATCCTGCACTTGTGTCGTACCTACTATACACAAATAAATATATATTTTTTATGAAGACCAGTATGGGTGGCTGTGCTGAGGGTCCAGTAGTGCAGTCGACAGAGCTGAGAGAATTAAAAAGTTTAATTAAACATGATTAGGTATACTTAAACAACATTAGATACCTAAGTAAAAGTTAGAATAGAGTAGAAAATGCTTTATTGCTCCAAGAAACATTATAACATCAGCAGTAACAAGCACATTATAACATTTACATAAGGTGCAAAAACGGACGTATCCCTTGCAGAGATTTCTTACAGTCAACCTTTTAAAAAGTTATTTGAGGTTTGAGGTTAATTGAGTGTACGGTTATTGAATATTAATTTTATTTGGTTAAGGGCACACTGACATGATTCACAAAATTATTGTTTAAATTATAATACATTGATCGGTTATATTGTTACGTGAACCTCTATATGTGTACATGCGAGCACAAAATTTAAAAAAAGTAGCTAGTAGGTACAAACTTAAGAAAAATAAAACGAACATTTTCGGGAAAAAATAAATAGGTGTGGGGTTGGGGTGTCAGTCCCACGAACTTGTAATAATTCAATTCGTCAATTGTCATAATCGGTATTACATTGTCAGTTTTGTATGGAATTGGTAGCAAGTCGGTGTGACCGAATTTGTGAATAAATTTTTATTTATTATTTTTATCGAAAATATTAAGGAAATAAGTACAAAATAAAGTATACTTAAGTATAAAGTAAACTTCCATTCTGTGACTATGAAACAAAACAATAATTCAATGTCAAAGGAATTTCTTCTTAAAATGAGAAGCCATGCACATAATATGTCACACTCACACATATTTAACAAAATAAAATAAACTACGAACACTCATCTCCCCCTCTGTAGTTAACATAGTTACAATAAGAAAGGTAAATTAAATCAATAGCCATGCCTCTCATAGATTTTTTCCTCGAAACAAAATGGCATCCGTCTAACTTTATTTATTTTTCAATATAATTTAATATATTTAATACATTACTCTTAGACAAGACAAGATAACTTGTTTATCTGCCCATTCTATTAGCTTGGTTAGAGAGGACCGGCTAGAAAGCTCGCCTGCAATAAAATTTTGATTCAATCCAAGTGCTAAGAAGCAGCAACAGAGTGTTGAGTAATGATTTTGCATTGGTTACAGAAGGTAAGCTTTCGGCTGGGCAGGTGACATGCATGGGTCTGTCGACACAGCGCAGCACTTTCATCACGTGGTCCCGTAGCACCGGCCAACCCTTCCACCGCTTCATCACGTGGAAGGACCTGCGTGCAGACAAGCTCGTCAAACAATGGAACGATTCTATCACGTGGAAGGTGCGTGGTGGCTGAATGAGTTGTAAATCTGAGGAATTTTTGAAGAAAATTTTTACTTTCACGAAAATATAATTTTTTTCAGTGTCCAGTGAAAGCAAGAAATGAAATACATGATGAATGAAGAATAATATGACCGTTTCAAAGAATGTTAGGTTAGTTTCAGTTCCTTTATTTATTCAGTTGGTAATATTACACCTACACCTTCAAAAGTCCACATAATTTTATATCGGCTCATTCTATTAGCTCGGCAAGACAGAATGTGCGAGAAAACTCGACAGAGCAATATATTTTTTTTAGTTTCAGTACGGTTACCCACACCGTACTGCGTACGCGGTTATCTAACAGTAGGAACCAATATCTTGGCATTGATTGAACCAAAGCACACAAGGTGCTCATTAGATACACAATACAAGATAGGTATTTTATTTTGATAAAACAAATTATAAAAGATAACTTCTTACGTAACTACGCACACGCACAGGTAATGCTACGCATTTATTCCTACGTTTTCTTATCTAAAATATGATGACCCGAATTTGATTGTAATTTGTTGCTACTGATATGAGGAATGGCACTACGCATTAGTATGACATAATGGTATGATGGACGCTAGGAATGGTATGAAGAAATGATGTACAGGGATGGGATGGATGATGGATGACATAAGGGTCTAGTTAGAAGCACGCACCTAGAACAGATTGGGAGTGTACTCCACAAGGGTCAAGTGCTTAGTACGAAACCGAAGAAAAACGTCATGAACTTGAAAGTGGCTTCAGAGTTGTGTCAGCGTGGCGTGGCTCTAGCACTGTCTCTACCGACCTCATAGGAAATAGGTATGATTTATGATTATGATTATAGTGTGAGAGTTAGAGCCTCTGAGCCCTGTTGTTACGGCGACGTAGGAAAGTCTGTTGTGATCTCTCAAAAGTTAGGGTTTACCCCAAGTCCGATTTCCGCTATGAACCGAGTTATATTCTTGGGGTTGAGTGCCTGTATTTGGCCTGGGTTAAAAAAAAACCCCAAGAATACGTCTTCTACTGTGAATGAGCACTTCACATTCACAAAGGATGTGTATGGGCGTTTCATCCTCTTTAATACAGAACCTGCACACTGCATCATGTAATTAATATGATATGTACGGGTTATTCTATAAAACAAGTCTTCCTGCAAGACAGAGTTTCTCTAGAGCAGGAGACATGATTACATGTAAAATAGGCTTAGAAACTTTTCTAAATAAAAAAATTTCATTTTTATTTTTCATTTCACTGATGTGTCGCTAAGGCCCATTCGGTGTAGGTTAGGAAATTAGGTATGTAAATTTATGTAAATGATGTGCATTGCAGGCGATGCGGGCGGGGTCACTCGCACTGTACTTGCTGCTGCGAAGCAAACGATTCAGAGCCGGCAGCGTCCTCAAACTTATGAACACACAGGTAAGAACTGTGTCAGCGTGCTTATTTTAATCTACTATTAGGGGTTCAGAAGTTAAGGCCCTGTTACGTGAAGACAGACGGACGCACATGTTAATGATTGTTCCGATAAGGGCTCTGGTTTGGTTTGGATTGCTATGCGTCGGCTTCTCTTGCGAGAGGTCCAAGATTTGAGTCCGTTCGGCGTGTACCGAAATGAGTTTAGCAGCATAGCAGCCTCGGCTGTGTTCTCTAGTTCAGTGTAGACAGCAATCTAAAGGGAAGTCTCCGCTATGGCACCTACCGTCTCGGAGGTGTTATTGTCCGGTCGGAGCATGTGCTCTGCCCCTCTGACTCAGTCATCCATACTCGATTACATTAAAAAAAGTTAAAAGTACAGAACCATACAAACAAACTTGCCGAAAGAAGCGGCATATAGAAGTAGAGAGATTTTAAATTATATGATCAGACTTAGATAATTACAATTTTCTTATTTTCATAAATGCAAAGCGGAAATGTTTTATAACACTATCATTAAGTTCGAAATGACGGGAGGGAGCCACAGCCGCAGCGAGTGTTGGTCGGTAAGAAGTAAGAAGCGCGATTGTGTTTGCACAGACGACGCTGCGACTGGCGTGGGCGCTGCAGAACGTACCGGAACTGAAGGCGGCGGCGCAGAGCGGCGACGCCATGTTCGGCACTCTAGACACGTGGCTACTGCACAAGCTCACAGGTACTCCTGACTACCTTACTTAACCATTTGTACCATCACTTTTTTCTTCTTGATCCACTGCGGCCTTAGCTGCGTAATGTTTGACTCCCTCCCTGTGATCGAGTTAAATTGCGATTAAACCCGATTGGGCGATGTGATCGGGCTTAAGATGTGATTGGTTTCGTCGTATGAGGTCTATTAATTCCATATGACCCCTTGTCCGTTTCAAAATTCATAAAAGAAAAAAAAATAAACTCGCAAGCTTGACCTGCTTGTGGTTTTTTTTTCTTTTTAATCTTGTACCAGAGCTAAATGCATTAATGCCATAAATTTTATGGAGAAGTCACAGTCAGTGGTATTTTTTTTAGCTATAAGTAAAACTAGGAAACAAATTTTTGTAGTTGTATTTATATAAGTTTACAAATTGAGACATTTTGTACATCACTTATTTATACCTACTTATTTATATCATACCTGCGATTCATGGGTTTAGCATCCAACAACCCTTGACATTCATTGTATGAGTTTCATGGGCTTAACATCCAAAAAACCCTTAACATTCATTCTGTGAGTCTCATGGGCTCATCATCCAAAAACCCTTGACATTCATTCTATGCTGATGGGAACATCCAAAGAACCCTTGACATTTATTCTGTGAGTCTCATGGGCTTAACATCCAAAAACCCTTGACATTTATTCAATGAGTCTCATACTCCTTCTGCCGTCTTTCGGCAAACTCCAACACCAACGTCTTCTTCTGATTAAATAAGCCAGATCTACAAATAACCAAACGGTCTGTTAAATTTCTTTATCATTGATTCAATTGATAAGTACACTCGGATGTTACTTACAGAAGTCGTCATAATTGGTTTTTTGAACAGGAGGACGGATACACGTGACGGACGCGTCGTCCGCATCCGCGACGGGCTTCTTCGACCCGTTCAGCATGTCGTGGGCGGGCTGGGCTCTCAGTCTGTTCTCGATCCCGGCGGACATCTTGCCGCGCGTCGTCGACACCGCCGGCGATCACTTCTCGAGCACAGACAGCACCATCTGGGGCGCCTCCATACCCATCCGGAGCTCCGTGAGTTACTATCTTTTATATGAGATCTAACATAGTCGGTTACCCCATCTGATGTCGGAGCTGGTGCCATGCGAGTGATTCCCTTTATTTGTGCCGGCAGTATTCAATGAAATGGAAAAAAATTACTATTTTTAATAGCTGTATACACATTGGACTATGCAATTTCCCATAATTTATTGGTATTTTACTCTGTTAAATGTTGTTGGATAACTAACAGTAAAGTTCATTAATTAATTTTATAAGTTTTGTAACAGCTCTATCTACCGAATTGAACAGGTTAGGTTGGACTGGCGTAGTCAAATGTTGGCTAAAGTCTTAAAATAATCTTGTAAGAAAAATAGTATTGCGCTCTCGACTCCAGATGGCAGACCAGACGGCCGCGATGTGGGGCTCGTGCTGCTTCGAAGCGGGCGACGTGAAGCTGACGATGGGCACGGGCACCTTCCTCAACATCAACACGGGCGGCGCCGCGCACGCCAGCGTCTCCGGCCTCTACCCGCTCGTCGGCTGGAAGATCGCCGACAGCTTGGTGTACGTCGCCGAGGGAGCCAACAACGACACGGGCTCCATAGTCAAGTGGGCGCAGAACACAGGTGACACCTGCCTGCCGGTGCCCGAAACATATTCTAACATACAAGTTTTCTTTGATGCAGTCTGTTGGACGATAATCTATGGATGATATATGGAATACCACACCATAATATCCTTGTGTAACAGCTTTGATACCAAACCCATTTTGGAAACTTAAGATATAGGAAACTATAGATGGTCTGCCCCCGGTAATGTTTTCTGGCTGTCATGCATGAGTCATAGCCATACATCGGAATCCGCGGGGCACGAATGATTCAAGGTTGTTTAGTGATGGGACAATGTATCCACAAATATCTAAAATCGATCGTTATTTTAGAATAATATGAAATAATGTCGATTATTAAAACTAAGAGTATTTCTATAGAAAATAAGATATAATAAACAAATGTTGTATTTACTTTGTAGGTACAATACAAATCTGTTCAAACCACAATATTAGTTTTATTAGTATGGAATAGAAAGAATTTGATTTTTTTTACCAACTTACACGTGTTACATCATAATGGTCATGAAGACTTTTTTATTACTACTATGAAACTGAATCGATTAGGCTATAAAGATCAACCACCTATTTTTTTATTTAAACACAAAAAAAAATTTTACATAAAAAAAAGGCCAAGGTCCAAAAAAATAGGTCTTACAAAATTAGTTCATAGTAAGCTAAGGGGGGGTTCTGTATCGGAAATAGATCACTTTTGAAGAACAAAGAATTTTTTTTTTTCACAAAATTTTTTTTTTTAATGTTAAATGTAAAAAAATATTTTTCTTAATCGTTTCGGTTTCGTGCTAGGAACAAAAAAGTCTTCCAACACGTATATCTCTTTCTTTCAAAAATTGTGAAAAACCACAATTTTAGTTTTATTAGTATGGAATAGAAAGAATTTAATTTTTTTTACCAACTTACACGTGTTACATCATAATGGTCATGAAGACTTTTTTGTTACTGTTATGAAACTGAATCGATTAGGTTATAAAAATCAACCACCTATTTTTTTATTTAAATACCTACATAAAAATTTTTTTTACTTAAAAAAAACCCAAGGTCCAAAAAAATAGGTCTTACAAAATTAGTTCATAGTAAGCTAAGGGGGGGTTCTGTATCGGAAATAGATCACTTTTGAAGAACAAAGAATTTTTTTTTTCACAAATTTTTTTTTTTAATGTTAAATGTAAAAAAATATTTTTCTTAATCGTTTCGGTTTCGTGCTAGGAACAAAAAAGTCTTCCAACACGTATATCTCTTTCTTTCAAAAATTGTGAAAAACCACAATTTTAGTTTTATTAGTATGGAATAGAAAGAATTTAATTTTTTTTACCAACTTACACGTGTTACATCATAATGGTCATGAAGACTTTTTTGTTACTGTTATGAAACTGAATCGATTAGGTTATAAAAATCAACCACCTATTTTTTTATTTAAATACCTACATAAAAATTTTTTTTACTTAAAAAAAGCCCAAGGTCCAAAAATTTTTATATAGCTTTTACTCCCTATATGATACAGAACCCCCCCTTAGCGTACTATGAACTAATTTTGAAAGACCTTATATAAATATGTATTATATTTACTTAATCGTTAACATAAAGTATACATGTTTATATAAGTACTGTAGGTATATAAGTATTCAGGTCTGAAATATGACATGAATAAAATACAATAAACAAATAAATATGAGTATCGATAACAGTGTCGATTGTTTATTGATCGCCGTAGTCAATCCCTAACAAGGTCGTATTCGTGCCCCGCGGATTCCGATGTCTGGTCATAGCTAACATTAATGCAGGTGACGTGAACTGTGTCTTCATAGGATAGCTTCCATAAACCACATGGTTCCATTTGATTTTCCACTTAATACCTATTTGATATTGAGGCTAAATAATCTAATGGGAGATAGAATATCTTAGCATTAAACATTGTACAAAGTAATAGTTCGTGTTGCAGGTCTATTCAAGAACCCTGAAGACACATCAGCGATAGCAACCTCAGTGCCAAACTCCGACGGAGTATATTTTGTTCCTGCCTTCAGTGGTTTAGGGGTGAGTTTTCGATCTGGTTTCCACTGCTGAGATAATGAATCATTTGAAATTAAGTGTGTCATTTGGCATCACTGATGTGAGTATTTTTCTATAATATATTTTCTTGAATATTCTTTGACAACACTCGCAAATATTTACGGAACCTGACACGGTCGTATAAATCACCGTCTACACAGTTATGTTAGCCCGTTCCTGTCAAGTGTCATGTTAATGTTTACCTTTGGTTGTGCCGGTTGTTGTTGATCCGAGACAGCTGTAGCGTTAAGTGCATGCATAAGTAAATAAGTGATGTGATACTGTGCAGCCGCCACACAACGACGCGACGTGTGGTTCTGGCTACATCGGGGTGAAGGCGTCGACGACGCAGGCGCACCTGGTGCGCGCGCTGCTCGAGTCCATCGCCTTCCGCACCAACCAGCTGTACCGTTGCGTGCGCACCGAGACCAACTACAAGTTCCACACCATCCGGTCAGTAATGCCTTCCTACCTCCCCCTCCCCCGTCTCACGCGACGCGACGACGCAGGCGCACCTGGTGCGCGCGCTGCTCGAGTCCATCGCCTTCCGCACCAACCAACTGTACCGTTGCGTGCGCACCGAGACCAACTACAAGTTCCACACCATCCGGTCAGTAATGCCTTCCTACCTCCCCCTCCCCCGTCACACGCGACACGACGACGCAGGCGCACCTGGTGGGCGCGCTGCTCGAGTCCATCGCCTTCCGCACCAACCAACTGTACCGTTGCGTGCGCACCGAGACCAACTACAAGTTCCACACTATTCGGTCCGTAATGCCTTCCTACCTCCCCCTCCCCCGTCACACGCGACACGACGACGCAGTCGCACCTGGTGGGCGCGCTGCTCGAGTCCATCGCCTTCCGCACCAACCAACTGTACCGTTGCGTGCGCACCGAGACCAACTACAAGTTCCACACCATCCGGTCAGTAGCCTTCCTACCTCCCCCTCCCCCGTCACACGCGAAACGACTACGCAGGCGCACCTGGTGCGCGAGCTGCTCGAGTCCATCCCCTTTCGCACCAACCGTCTGTACCGTTGCGTGCGCACCGAGACCAACTACAAGTTCCACACCATCCGGTCAGTAATGCCTTCCTACCTCCCCCTCCCCCGTCACACGCGACACGACTACGCAGGCGCACCTGGTGCGCGAGCTGCTCGAGTCCATCCCCTTTCGCACCAACCGTCTGTACCGTTGCGTGCGCACCGAGACCAACTACAAGTTCCACACCATCCGGTCAGTAATGCCTTCCTACCTCCTACTCCCACCGTCACATACGACACGACGTCGCAGGCGCACCTGGTTCCACGCAAGCTTCACACCATCCGCTCGGTAGTATCTCGTCATACACTCCCACACCGGCGACAATGCGGCGTGCTGCTCGGGCTACATCGGTGGCGAGGCACAGACGATGCATCTTCATTTGACACGCCACACACACACACACCTCACCCTCATCTCATTCACATACCTCCGTTCGAATTTTGTTTTGTAGTAATTATTTTATTAAAGTTTTGTATATGCTTTGAGCCAAGTGTCTGTAAGGTTGACGTGTGAGGTATTTGTGCAGATAAATAATGATAAATGTGCTGATGATGTCGACGATGTACTGATGTAGTGTTGTGGACGAGGCAGGTTGGACGGCGGTGTGGCTAACAACGACTTCATGGCTCAGCTGATCAGCGACCTGAGCGGGCTGCGCGTGGAGCGCCCCGTGCACACGGAGATGTCCGCCCTCGGTTGCGCCTACATCACCGGACTACATTTGGGTACGACCGATTTGTCTCGTCCACTTTGTGGAACAGTATCAAGTTTTGAATAACTCGAAGCTAAGCGGGTACCATGGCTCTGTTCGCGATAGGATCAAATGCAGTCTGCGTCCAACACTTTATTCATTTTCAATTTCATAAGTGAATGTCGACGAATATGAGTTTTTTCATAGTCTCTTTCCTTACCTACTTACTAGATGGTAAATTGAAACACAGTAGACTTGGTACCACAATACTGAATTAAAGTGATTAAAAACTATATACCAAAAGTAAAGAGGTACTAACTTCTCAAAGTTTGGACACATGCACACACAACACCCAAACTCACTCACCATCACACATCTTACATTAGGTACCTCACACACACATTCACTCACAAACACTATGTTGGTGTTGTGATGTTGAACAGTTTTTATTTGTTTGTTTTGTGTGTGACAAATAAATAATGTTTCTTATTCTTCCAATTCAGTTTACCCAGATTGAACATAATGAAAGCGTATGAATAATGAAGGAGAAACGTGTCTGTGCGTGCGATGCGTTGTGTGAACTGATACGTCGTTATCTCTTTGCAGGCGTGTGGAAGTCTAAAGAGGAGTTGAAGCAGCTTTACAAGATCGGGCGCGTGTTCACACCGCGCGGCAACGTTCAGCAGTCTTACGAGAGCCTAATCGCTCGGTGGGAGGACGCCATCAAGCGCTTCAGCGGCTGGTACGAGGAGGCCGCCACGCCCTCCCCGAGCGCGACCGTCTCCGACCTCAACGTCGAACCCTCTAGTCCCAATAACAACCTGAAGGTCAAATCCCTCATCAACGGCAAGAAGAAAGGGTCGGAGAGTCCGGGTAAATAGCGTTGGGCGCCACTGCTGTTGTGGCTCTCGCGCTTCAGAAGGATCGGCGTGGCGATCCTCGCGGCGGTTAAGTCTTTGTTGTCATTCCTTTCGTTGTTCAGGTGATGGTGGCGACGGTGGCGGTGACTGATTAGGTATTGAGCGCCAAAGAACTTAGCTGTAGGCGTGGAAGATGACGTGGGCGTCTTGCGCTCTTGTGAGCAAAGACTCACTTTCATAATAGTCGAATTATAACTTCACTTTCAGGGTGAATCAACTGGGTTCACACACAGATGGCGCTGTTTTGAACTCTACTAATTACTTCTAAATTGCGGAATAGCGCCATCTATGGGCGGTGGCGGTCGTTCGAGTCCCCTTTTAAAGATTTATTCTTTTTCACACAAGTTATTCCAACGAAGAGAGTAAATTGTAAATTCGTCTACAGATACTATTTCTACCGCCTATCTTAGTAACTTGTGAGAGTGGGGCGCCCGGGTCGTTTTGCACGTAATTTTATTTAGATAGTTATTTGTTACGGTGTAGGTGTTCAGTCCATGACTTGGAAGCTCAATAATAATAATATTGTTATGTTGTATTAGTTGGTGTGACATATCGCGACTGAGTGAATCAACGCACCGCCGCCGACGCGGCGGGTGTCCATAAGACCTAGGTGCTTAGATAAATCATTTTATTAGTTTTTTTATGTGACTTTTTTATTTTATATTAAGAAATATAATATTATACCAGTGACCATGACATGAAAATTTAACCTGTATATAATGTGATAAATTTTTTTAAATAGCGAAATTTTAAGCATAGTCCTACTAACACATTACAAGAATGTAGGTTGAGCCTATTAATGGTGATTGTATTGTTGACAAAAAACTATACACAAATGTATTCTCTTCTTTATACAAACTTAATTGTGTGTGAGTGTGTTCATTATAATTGATTTACAGTGTTACCTAGTTAAATTACCTTCATTTTGACCTCGCTATAGTTGGGTAAAAATACCATAAATTGATACATAAATCAAGTAAGCAATCCGACCTTGTATGTACATTCCTAATGACATATTTATTTATGAAACCGGACATGGTTCTAATAATTAGGTATGTCGACCCCTTACACGGCATTACTGTAGAAACAAGGTACCATGACAGTTTCGTACCCTTATATTTTTGTATTCGAAACTAGTGCATTAATTCTATCGTGATTTATTAAAATGCTCATTGAATTGTTTTAAATAATAAAAAATAGCATTATGTAATATATTTGTACAGCTCAACGCTAGACGGAAGAGTTTGACGGTGTAAATAAAGTTGAAAATTGTACTGTTAGACATTTTGTGATATTATAGATAACTAGTAGTTGTGACTAGTGCAGTAAGCTGACGTGAACTTGCCAAATTGTAAATTTGCCCAAACGGAGCTACTCGAGTGCATCGCTAGAGTGAGGTGACAGGTGAGCAGTAGCCAAGCTAAGTTCTGCCGTACTGCCGAGTGTGCGGTGCGATCGTGCGTCCAAAACATGCTCATTCTCTATTGAAAATACTTAGGCTTGATTGCATTAATATTATTATTTTATTTCTAGCCAAAAAAAAATTCAAAATTCAAAAGAATACAATGATTGTATCAATCTACATGACATATATACACATATATACATTACATACAATCCATTTAGGAATTTTCATTTATTATTTATTTATTTATTTTTTATGTTTTTCAATGGTTTTGAATTTTTATGTTTACAATGGTTTTAATTATTTTAATGTTGAAATGTTTTTAATATTCACAGCTGTGTATATTTATTTAGATTGTTTTTGACGTATGGGTGTTACTGCCCGAAATAAACATTTACAAACATTTATTTTTATTTATAAATTATTTTTTTTCCCGCCAAACATAACTAGACATTCACACAATTAGCAGAGGACTCTGCTGGTGTGTTGATAAAGATACTGCAATGTCTTACATACTCGTACTTACTTGTAATCACTTCACTTGCTTGAAGATATCGCCTGTAGCTTCCACAGCCACAAATTCATCAGTATGTCAACATGAACAACAAAAATGCACCCGTGAATGTTCTCTGGGTGCAGTTTTGTTAACTAATTTATTAATTTGTGTCGGCAAATAGTCCGTCCGTGCTCTGAGAGTGAATGAATGAAGGAATACGAAACAGCTTCCATACAACGGCCCATGCATGCATAATTTTCCAAGTGACCTATATTGAAATTGTAGGATATAAGAGAATTGCTATTGCATGAATATTTTTATTTAATTTAGTTATTCATTTTCGTTTTCTTTATAATTTTTGAACATATATAATTTTTTATTTTGTTTGTTTAATAAACTTTATTTCCTACAGACTATCGCTAAGCTATTATAGCTTGTGGCAAGGTACACTCCGCTATTTTATATTAACAAGCCATGTTATGTTAATAATCTAACAATGTCATAAATACATACTTTATTTTTATTTTATTTAAAAATATTATCGGGACACTTCAGCAAAACTTGTAGGGCATGAAAAATGTTTAATATGTATGTTTTTTTTTTACTAAAAAACATTCTTAACTATTTTGATATTTTTTTTAAACAAGTAGGTTCGATGCTGTGTGTCGCATGATGCGACTCAAATTTGGAATGCGACTCGCATTCCAAATTTTCAACGATTTACTTGAAAAATTTGACTATGAAAACAGACAGGGGTTTTGTATGCCAAGCAAACGCGCACTTTCTTCTTTCTTCAAATTTAGTCTAAAATCTTTAAATCAACTGTGGCAGCAGAGCTGGCGGCTCGGTATTGGACCTCGACCAATGTAGTGAGGTGTGTGGTGTGTGATGATTGTGAATTGAGCCAAAATGTGTACAAACTTATGTGCTATATATAATCGAGCTATAAATTGGCTCTAAAGGGCGGTTTACATTATCTTAGCCATTAGGAGAGTGCGTTATTAGAGTACATTAGTAGAAAACGTCGCTTTTAGTGAATAGTACTATTTCGCATTAGTACGATACTACTCGCCTCTCTAGTAAAATCGAATAGAACCGCTTTCTTATTTTTGTTTCCAGTGACAAAACCCCTCCGTGCGTCACTATCCTCGCTCCTCGACGTTGGTACGGTCTTTGACTGTACTGGAGGAATTGTAACGTCTACTGGAAATGTGGCAAAACTACTAAAGCACTCGAATGCGAGTGCACTCTCCTAATGCCCAATGCATAATGTAAATCGGCCTTAATATAGAATTGTTTCGAGCTGGTCTCTACTTCACTTCTGTGTTTAAATTTCGTGCGAACTTATAAATGTTTTCTATTATATTTATCTCTGATTAATACCATCAACGGAATTAATCAGAGATTGTCATAATTTTTTTTCATTTCTGATATAATTTCAAATGAAACCTGAGTTAATAATTGTAAATGTAAAATAAAAAATGTTGAACATTAAATTACATAGATAAGAAGAAAAGGAAGAGGATATTTTATGTTTTCATACTTTAAAAAATTATCATTTGTAATTTCAAAGGTTACTATAATAACGTTAAAATTCGTACATAAGCGTAAATGTTTATTGACTCAAAGTGTGGGATCTCTGTTTCTGTATTTCTTGTATGGGTAACCATATTGTAACCTATCTGCTCAAAATAAGAAGGAACGGTTTCGATCTTTTTTCAGACCATTTCACATTAAATATTATGTAAAATCAATATATTCGAATTGATTAACCAACTGTTCTTAATTTGCCAGATGTTAGACAATATTATAATACAAAATTTAAATACCTAAATTAATGAACATTGTTCAATAACAGGTTATTGTGTTAATTAATTATTTTGTTCTTGAGTCAGCCTGAAGTTAAGCCATTGAAAGGATTTATTGTTATTGTATGTTACTTTCTCAGACTGTATGGCAGTGGCGGTTCCCCAGGTGAAGCAAGTGAAGCACCGCCTCACTTAATTATCTTGAAAGTAAAGAAAAAAAAACATTTCAAAATATCAAGAAAGAAAACTTTAAAAAGTCAAGTATATCCGATCCGAAATGATCACAATATTAGCGAGGCGGCGCGGAGGAGGCGGAGGCGGCTGGTGCGACGCGCGCGACGAAATACGTTAAAGATGTGTTAGTGCATCAACACCACCAACACAGCACGCACACACACACAGACGTGACGTGTGACGTGTCACGTACGGCATGGCATATGGTGACTCACCCCGGTCCGGTGCGGCGACGAATCGCTTATTTTGATATCGCTTCACCAAGCGTAAAGACAACAGGTTGACCTTGGAGACTTTGGATGTAGGGAGCAGCTGAGGCTCTGATAAATGGCGCCGGACGAGACATCTATATGCAATTAAAAGAATGCAGAGCGAGATGGAGCGATTCACGTTTTCTATAAGTCGGTTTGTTTTACCTCCGTGATTAATATGATGGCGAAATTCGCACTAGTTACGGTAAGTTTCATAGCTCAATGGTATATGATTCGCTTTTCAATCTAGTGACGTTGGTTCGAATCTCACTTTTGCGAATTCTTTTTTTTTGTTTTTAGGGTTCCGTATCCGGTACGGGACCCTATTAATAAGCCTACGCCGTCTGTCTGTCTGTCTGTCTGTCCGTCCGTCCGTCCGTCTGTCTTTTTTTTTATGTAATCCGGCTGAGCCGGAGGGGCCAAAGCGCATGCTCCGACCAGCCAATATCACCTCCGAGAAGGTAGGTGCCATACCGGAGACTTCCCTGGATTGCTGGCTATACTAGACTAGAGGAGAACACAGCCGAGGCTGCTATGCGGCAGCAGCAGGTGTAGGTATGCATACACGTAAATTTTTTCGTCAGAAAAAACTCATTGTTACACGCCGACCGGATTCGAACCTCGCACCTCTCGCATTTGAAGCCAATGCCCAAACCACTCGGCCACCCGCCGCTTGTCTGTCCGTCCGTCTGTCCGAGGCCTGTATCTCTTGAACCGTAATTTGGTAGCCCGTTGAAATGTTCACAGAAAATGTGTTATTATGGCCGATATAACAAAAAATAATGAAAATAAGAAAAAGTAAAAAACTCACGGGGGTTCCCATAGCCGTATTGGTTTCAAAAAGTGTATGCGCGCGCGCCATCTACCAAATAGATGATGAATCATTTTCTAATCGTGACTAACTAATATGAAGTATTTCATAACACGCCATCTAGATGGCGTGGCGTGTTATGAAATTCATCTAGTGGCGCTAGCCGTGACATGGCGATACGGTACCCTCGGTGCGCGATTCGATAGTAGTTTTTGGCCAAAAAAAATTAGGTTTAGGTTTTTCAATTTATCATAAAGTAATAGCAATGTAGGTGGATTTTTTAGTCGCCTCACTAAGATTTATAGGTCAAAGCCGCCACTGCTGTATGGGAGACGTTATTGTTTGATTGCCCAATAAAAATACATCGCAGTTTCAAAATTTGTTTAATTAATCTTAACATTGTCTAGGTAGATAAGGTGAATGTATCTGTGAAGCCAGCTCTAGCAAATGGGGCTCGCAACACCAAGGGGTCCAGTATGATATATGTATTTGTCTTCACAATGGCTCGGGAATATCGAAGGATGTGCAATAAAATGTCAGCCTCGGTGGCTCAGTGGTACGGTCGGTCGACTGTTGTTAAGCAACCCTGAGCGCGGTCAGTTCTTGGATGGGTGACCGCTCGACCGTGAGGCTGACCGTGGTTCGGATTCCACGTTAAATTGTAGGTTCCCTTCTTACCTTGTGGGTGGTAGGGTTCATCCCGGGCGGGTTGGTACCACAAAAAAAAAATGGGTTTTTAATGTTAACACAAAACTGCATACCTACACATATGGTTCTAAAGAAATTCTGTAATCTATGGTTAGAGTATTTCAGTTTATAAAATGCAGTAAATATTGTAGAATTACGTCGATATGAGGCCGTGCAATGAATGCTCATCTTTTCAAAATCAAAATGCCACCTTCAGCTTAGCAGTTTTGATTCTATGAACGCATAATTCGCCAACTAGGAACGCGAGCGCTACGGTGATGCCGCCAAAGAGTATTATGAAAGCGCTGGCGACGTGTTGGAGCTTGAGCGGCGCCGTGTAGTCAGAGTCCGAGTGTTCAGACTGGCGAGTCCTCTCGTGTGTCACGATCACGTACTCGGTGATCTCGTTGTACCAGGCGGGCAGCCCGGCCTCTACCAGTCGAGTCATAAGACCGTACATGTGACGTTTGAATGGGAAGTCTGCAATGATACAATATTAAAACTTGATTTATCTGCGTAACACACGATACTTATAGCCACAGTCTATGTACCGTGTGTGTGGTGTGGGGCCGGTACTTTAAAAGAATAGCCCCACTCTCCCCGTGTGTGTATGTCGTAAAAGGCGACTAAGGGATATGACTCCCTTCTTATATTTCTAGGTGGCAGGGTTTAACCCGCCCGGGTTGGTACCACCGCACTGAATGAAAAGTCGAGCGAAACGACTATGTAAATAGTTTGTGTTTTCCGTCCAGTTCAGTGTAGCCGGCACGACCGAAGGGAAGCACTGACGTAGCACCAAGTTCATTCGGTGTTATGGGCTGACATCATGGATGTTGTAGGTGATGTAGCCAACCGTGTCAGTTTCCATAAAAAAAAAGTCTGGGTCAAAAGGTTAAGTATGTATTAAACAATTGAAAATATGCGGAAGGATAAAAGGATAGGTATCCAGTTTATGGTTGCTAGGCGTCCGGGATTCCCGGGATTGTCGTGGAGTTGGTTGTGGCCTGTGTCCAAAAATTTTATAAATGCGTCCCAGAAATGTTCCAGGCAATCGCTCTTGAGCACAATGGGCGCGAATATGTTCATACAGCTCTACAAAAGGGTAGTCCTCTTCGGGGGCGCCACCCCACTGTGTGCATTCTGACTCCTTCACAACTTCACCACACTTACAAACTCTGCGCACACAAATAAAACGGAAATGTAAAAAGTATTGATAAATCGAGGTTTAATTCTGAATTTTGATCCAAAATCAAAACTATGCACCGTGCAGTAGAAAGGTCCCGGAAAAAAAGTGGTTTGACATCTGGCAACACTAGTCCAGTTCGAAGGGCCGCTATGTTTAGCATCGCTAATATTCTTGTGAACGTAATCTAAAATGCCCGCCTGGATAGACGGTACACTAGTTGGAAGGAACATAACACATCCGGCTCGAAGGACCACATATGGTGGTCGTGTAGTCAGTCACTCACTTCTGCTAACAATGTAGGCCAGTATGTAGCTGATAGGACACTCCTCCACGTGTAGTAGCGGCAGTCCGGTCGCGCCCACGTACGCCGCCGTCCTCCCCAGTAGCCTGATATAGACGGTAAACTCTAGTTGAAAGGAAAATAACACATCCGGCTCGAAGGACCACATATGGTGGGCGTGTAGTCGGTCACTCACTTCTGCTAACAATGTAGGCCAGCATGTAGCTCATAGGACACTCCTCCACGACGTGTAGTAGCGACAGTCCGGTCGCGCCCACGTACGCCGCCGTCCTCCCCAGTAGCCTGATATAGACGGTAAACTCTAGTTGAAAGGAAAATAACACATCCGGCTCGAAGGACCACATATGGTGGGCGTGTAGTCGGTCACTCACTTCTGCTAACAATGTAGGCCAGCATGTAGCTCATAAGACACTCCTCCACGACGTGTAGTAGCGGCAGTCCGGTCGCGCCCACGAACGCCGCCGTCCTCCCCAGTAGCCTGATATAGACGGTAAACTCTAGTTGAAAGGAAAATAACACATCCGGCTCGAAGGACCACATATGGTGGGCGTGTAGTCGGTCACTCACTTCTGCTAACAATGTAGGCCAGCATGTAGCTCATAGGACACTCCTCCACGACGTGTAGTAGCGGCAGTCCGGTCGCTCCCACGTACGCCGCCGTCCTCCCCAGTAGCCTGATATAGACGGTAAACTAGTTGAAAGGAAAATAACACATCCGGCTCGAAGGACCACATATGGTGGTCGTGTAGTCGGTCACTCACTTCTGCTAACAATGTAGGCCAGCATGTAGCTCATAGGACACTCCTCCACGACGTGCAGTAGCGGCAGTCCGGTCGCTCCCACGTACGCCGTCCTCCCCAGTAGCCTGATGTCCGATTCGCGCGAAAGAGTCGCCAAGCGCGCGCCATTAGCGATCAGTTCTATATTGTTATTGAGACCACTCGCTATGCGAAGCTTCGCGTCCAGGCTCGTATAAGTCTCCGACTGGGAGCCGGAGAACACGTCCCTGAAGCCCTGCGAGACCGTGAGGACGAGGTCGGATTGATCCAGGTCCGCCAGGCTGTGGATGTCCGGGTAAAACGCCCTAGTGTTGTAGGCGGCGTGAAGTTTGCCCTACAACAAAATAAATTATTATTGTTTGGGGTTTTTACAGGCGAACAGAAATAATACCTGTACTTATGTAGCCTCAGATTTTTCTTGGTCTGAGTATGTAGCGTACGGCAACTACTTAATCCAGAACTAAATCAATTCACATAGGATTTTCACTGATATTTTCTGGCGCATCTAAGAATGGTTTTGGATAGCGAAGTCGCGGGAACACCTAGTACTCTATATTGAAATTTGTTAGTCCAATCATTTTATTAATTCTTTTTACGAAATGATTACAACCATTACTTTCTAGCTCGTGATTTGCTTATAGGTACCTGAAACAGGGAGACGAGCACCAAGTTCATAAATAAACAAATCGTAAGCAGTAGCCGCTGCCTGAGAGGAGTGCGCGCCACCCTGCCGACCGGCACCAGGATCACCGCGTGCGTCTCCACCACCACGCGGACCAACGAGCGGTAGCCCCTCCTTCTCGCCATGTTGAACTGAATCCATCTCAACACGCTTATCATCATGGTCTGCGCGGCCAGCACGGTCCACACCTGCCCGCTGTATACCCGGCCAACCTTCTTCCACAGGGGGATGGCGACGGACTTAGGCACGATCACACACAGCCGATCAGTGTGGACGTACTTCATGAACTCGTAGTTCTCGTCGACGCCGTATGCCTTCACGAAGCGTGAGTTGAAGGCGATGTCGGCGCGCATGTTGACCACCTGCGCGAGCGTCCCGTACACGGAACCGTTCTGCAGTATGTAGCCGTACGGCTCGTCCGGCCCGAAGTCCTCGAGGATCGGACTGAATTTTAGAGCTACGATCGCGTCCCCCATAACGAACCCGTCGAGCCCTCCGTATCCCCAAGAATTTTGCGCCAATCTCTGTAAGATCTTCATTTGCGGCTCCCGAAATTTAACACTCGTCGGATATCTTCCAAAAAAGGCAACCTTCAACGGATAACCGTTCATTATGTTTGGATTAAATAGTATAGTCGCATCTGAAAGAATTTGAGATTGGGTAAAAAATTTAATTCCTCGTCCGTAAGTTCCTCGGGCCCACTTGAGCGGATCGTAGGTGCAGAGTATCGGCTCTCCCGAACTCGTCAGCACCGCACCCATCACTCGAGGCATTCTTAGAGTACCCCAAATTAACTCGAAAAACTGTTCTAAATGATCTGCGATCATGTCGATTGTGACCGTGCTATTGTTTTGAAGTCCGTAAAATAGGAAAACTGTTGGACTCGTCGTCATGGATACTAGGGCGTTCCTAAAATCTACATCGAAAACTTTTTCAGGTCTCGGTGATGACATGTACATAAAGGTTCCTGTATATCTGGGTTCCCTGTCCTTTAAACATTTTTTCACTGCGTTGTTGAGCGTCGGGTCGTTTTTCTCGGCGTTTTCGTCGATTCCGTTGATATGTGTCGCCGTTGAGGTCTTCGGTCGTACGATACAAGAGGTTTTATTGTACTTCATCAATACATAAACAGATCGATCCAGGTACGAGTCGTCTTTTCCCTCTAAATCTACGAAAAGAACTGACCTAACCGCTCTGAAATAGCGAAGAAAATTCAAGGGTTGAGGACGTTTGTTTTCAATGTCTACATTGTACCCTGCAGCACTAGAAAACACCAAGGCTGCGATCAAGAGATACATTGTGGACGTCCAGGAGCGGCTACCTCTAGACTTGAAATGATATTTTTTACTTGACGGTAGAATGGAAAGGGAAACGTTTGAAGTGATTGCGTAAATATTTCTTCATTTACAATTTTTGTTTGTTACACAATTCATCTGCAAACATAACCCTGGCAGCGGACATTTTGATGAATTGTTCGGTTGAATAAATACCGATTTCGGAAACAAAATGATGGAAATGTAAGCAGGGGCGGTTGTTATGATTTTGATTGAAGCTAAGATAACGTAGCACTAGGGGGCGATTAAACGTTTTCAGATTGAATTGAGCATATTCAAGGAACTAATACAATTGAACATATTAAAGAAAAACACATCGAGATAAAAAGGGAAATCATTAAAACATTTGTTACCTACCTACTTACTAATAATTTAAAAAAAATAGTACTTAATCTTGTACTTGCCACAAGAAAAATGTAACGAACCCACTTATAAGATCAGCTTATTTGTTCTAGAAAATCCGATTTTTACGATATACACAGGAAACTATGTATATCCTAACAGAGTCATGATGCGTCAAAGGCACTGATTTGTTTTCCTCCCTCGTTAGACGCGAGTTGATCGTGTTTACAGAAGGAATCATCGGTCCGGGTGTGGAGTCGCTAAGTAGTTTACTGTATCAGAGCATTTGCGTCAAAATATTACGCTCTAATTGGATCTGATTATGGTTATAAAGGCAGTTTTGGGTTTCTAAAAGCTTATTGTCCGCGAAGATTGCGCGAGGAACGCCGGTGCGAAAATGGAGAGGAGAGCGTCTTTGGTGTTGATCGTGCTGGTGCATTCTACAGTGCAGTTCCACCTGAGCGGCGAGCACTACCTGCGCCTGCGGCCCGAGGGGCTGAAACTGGGGGCGCTGTACCGGGAGCCCGTCAGCGAGTTTATGGACTACGACCCCGATCAGAGCAGGGCCGGTGGCGCGGGACTGTTAGTGATCGAGTTGCCGTCTGATTCTGCCAGTTCGCATGTGGAACAGAAGACTCCAATTATCGTCGAAAAGGAGGTCGAGGAGATCGCTTTCGAGGATCCCAGCAGCAGTGCCATAGTGGTCGAGTCGTTCATCACGGAGAAGGTGGAGGAGGGGCAGGGTGCCGGCGTGAGTGAGGGCTCCAACGACAGCGAAGTGAACCGGCTGCGGCGGGACCTCGGCTTCGTGGACAGCGAGCTGCACAACTTCGCGCCGAGGAGATTCCGCGGCGGCAAGATGAGGTTCTAGTGGACTCGATGCAGCTACCACCTAGTCGAAACTGCCGCAAGACTGAGTACTTAAGTGTTGATTGATTTATTTTGTTTGAAATTGTTTAACTTTATTGTATTAGTGTCTGCGTACATGTCGTTACGTAGCATAGAATTTAGCATTTAATTTAGCCGAAATATTAACTATTATTTCGTAAGTAATTTATAATGATGTAAACTGGCTATGTGAATGGGCTTGAATACTGACGTACTTGAAACATGGATACATGAAACATAGATACTCTTAGAATTAAGTAGATACCTATCCAATAAAAAAATCAATATGCCAATTTCTTCTTATTTTCATATTTTTACAATTCCTTTATAAACTTTACCATTTCCATACAAAAGAATACATGATACGTCATTGTTTCCATATGCTTTTGTTAGGTAGATATCAGTTAAAATTGCAAAACACACAAAATATAACCTCTAGTTATTGCCTGAAACGTGTAGGTAATATACATTCCTATAGATACAACTTACTGATATAGTGGGCATGAATACCTACTACAAACAGCCTGTACTATTGTTAGTACCTACCTCTTTGCTTGTGGGGCACCATGTAACGAAAAGCGATAATCAACAAGTAATATATACATGGAAGTTTAAGCTACAAGTTGCATCTATGCGAAGTATGTAACAAAATCAAGAAATTGAAATAGTTGAAACACAACAGACTCGCTTTGCGTTATGAATACTTTAGAATAATAAAATTACAAATGATAGTAAAAACCGGCGAAGTGCGAATCGGTGGCCGTATATGATTTGATTTAGAAACTTGAATTTTTACACTTTCAATGGACCGTAGGCTTTATATTAAACTAGCTGTACCCGCGGCTCCGCCCGCTCTCATATTTGACTTCTCTGCTAACCTCATAAGCCATTTAGCGTGATAGTAAGTAGCCTATAGTTGATGGGAAGAATCAAGCTATCCGTAGAATTTTTTTTATTAAAATCGGTTCAGTGATTCTCGAGTTATAAGCGGACAGACAGACATACAGACAGACAGAAAGCAGACGTTGGATTTTATTAAAGGTAAGGTAAACGGAAATTTCAACTTGATACTTCTACCCTCAGACTGAGAAAAAGCATCTTGACAGACAAAATATTTTTTTTGTCATACAACAACAAGCGGATTGTTTACATGATTCTGTCAAATTATGCACGATAACATCGTCTATGCAGCATGAGTTCCGCATAGCTCTATCTAACATAATAAGCGTAACTCAGCTTACCAGCTAAAGAGTTTATGTGTGGTTTCCAAGTAAAATGATTTAGTATTTGATATTAATTTCAACTTGATACCTCTACCTGTTCCTGAGAAAAAGGGTTGTGTGTGACAGACGGAAAGACGGAAGAACGGACAACAAAGTGATTCTATAAGGGTTCCGTTGTTTCCTTTTGAAGTAGGTACGGAACTCAAAAATTTAATGTGTAAAATCGATTTAAGGTTGAATATCTTACAGCTTGAAAATGCGTTTGAAATACATTCCCAACGTGACAGCTTGGAAGCAGCATACGAGTACAAGAACACGTTCGTATTGCTTTCGTATTATGTACCTAAAGTCAACGAATTAAATTATCGGGAAGTGGCATACAACGCACCGAATTGAGGCGTGCTATTGGTGAGCATTCAGCACCCTCTCCAATCGTTGTCTCTCCTTTATACGTATCAAATTGCCATTTAACTGTCTTACTCTATCGACGTTCACAGAGCGGAAACGTAACGTGATGTATGAGGCGCTCGCGCACTTACGCTATTTTAAATATTGGCAATATATAGAAGATCTCCAATCGCACCTTTCTACCGGTAAAATGTATGACGAGGGCCCGTCCAGAAAGTAGAATGTCGTTGCCTAAAGTGTGACTCGTACTTGACAATCAAACTCTATTGTTTGGAAATATTTATAATCCACTCTCTTTCACTGGATTAGAGAGTTTGTGCAGTTGTTAGGGTACTATACTTAGGGTTTTATCGCGGAAATTCATTGGTCTTACGTGTTTCGAAGTTCGAGCCAGACCGGGGTCATTTACTCTGTTATTTCGTGGCTGTACTCAGTAGTTCTGCCTGGTGTCACTAGTGCCAGGATTTTTGAACAACCCCACGTTACCTATTTGGTACTAAACTAAATAGTTTTTTTTGTAGTACCTGCGAACTTATTATTCGATGTCGTATGATGTCCAAGTGTGTTTCAACCTTGAAGTTAATTTTCAAGATAACTTTTTTGAGAGGATATTAGTAGCCGAAAATAGCAAGACAAGTGTAATAAATATGACTAAAAAGTACTATTAAAATATTTTTAGTAAAACAAGGAAATATGGTGCATATATTGTTTATTCCAGCACATATTTTATTTCACAGATTTGGTAGGTATGTACTTCCAATTTCGCAGAATCTACACAAGCGTACACAAATAACAAAATTATATCAATTTTTATAAATCCTAAAAAAATAATCTACTTAATTCTATCGTCATCATCCGTCAGGCATATTTACACTATACAAAGTAAAACTTAGGTATGGTCTAAACAGTTATCCGGCCCAAGACGGTAGGAACTTGAATCTGTGACCGAATATACTCGACCGGCCTTCGTCGTACTTGAGAGCGTCGGCCTCAGCCAGCAGATCGTTGTTGCTGTTGTCCCCGCGTAGGGAAGACCTCTTCGCGATCTTGTGTTTGTGCTCTTCAGCCTCCTCAGCTGCATCGGTTGTAGTAGGCACCGCGTCGTCAACATCCACCGGAGCTAACCCGATCACCTCGTACACCGTCTCCCACACGTAGTCGCCGGTGTTGCCTTTGCTGTCGTCGGCAGGTGAAACCGTCGTCGCATCCTCCTTGGTCTCGGGGACCGGCGAGCAAGTAGCGACGACCACAACCGCCACCAGAAGGAAACTGAGCATCGAAGCCATAGTCTCGGTGGGCCTTATGCAACTTCTCGGCGGTAGAGGGATGAAATCCCGGTTGCGTTGCGAGTACTACTTACGCGACTGAACGTATGCAGGCGTGTGCGGATCATAGGAAAGCCAGTCTCAATTTATAGTTCAAAATAGAGTGTGCTAATTGCGCGGATTCCGGGGGTAGTGCGACGCCAATATTATATTTGCTCTGAATAGGTGTTAATGGACAATATCATCACTCCTGAATAGCTGAATCGCATTGTTGCCGTGACAAGAGACGAGTTTGCAGAATCCTATTATGGGGCAGTTTATGTATCGCGTGCGACAATAGATGGTTAAATATTTGTTTTTCTGTATCATATTTTCGAGGTACCAGCAGCCCGGTAGTGCATTGAAGTGATTAGTTTGTTTTGCGCAACTCTTCTCAATATTTGATGATTCACAGTTCGCTTTATAGGAAGATGACAAGCGATGACATGATGAATGAGGTCTACGATAAGGTATAGGGTTGAATCATGCCCCTGAATATTGGACTATGCGTAAAAAAATGATATTGAGGTAATATAAGTGCCACATACCTGCTAAGAATTTAACTCGTATGTATGAAATTGGAGAAGCCTATGTCCAGGAGTGGACGCTTACACGCTTACTTACTACCTGACATAAATTCTAGAGAAATAATCTAGGCCACCTTTAGCGAATTTTCTGAGACCCAAGTACCCATATGGTTGTTATTTTTACATACGCAATTAATGTTGTTTATCCAACGTATCGGTCATTTAGGTTCTAATATTTAGTAATCACAATATAATACGAAATAGGTCCCATTATATCATTCATCAGATCATTCTTATGGTAGTACACACACACAGAACAACGATCGGGGCACACTGGGCAAGACTGGTCTGGTTCAAAGCTCCTTGGTAGTACACTACGCTTGAATTTGTCAAATTTTGTTTTTACAATTTGTAGAGGTTGTAGAGGTAAATGTGGCCAATAAATGCGCCCACGTGTACCCCTTCTTTTGAGCGCGCGTACCCCCAGGGATAATCCCAATAATATTTGGGAACCACTGATCTAGGCCATTTCTGAAGTTGACACCTCTTGATCTATTGTACAAGTGTTTCCCCGCAGGCTCGGCTGATCCACTGGCGGTTTTTTGCACCGCAGTTTTTTACTCCGCAGGGATTTCAGGCATGACCAAAGAGCCAATGGTCTAAACCGCGGTCCTTTAAAACCGCGGTTTTGTAGGTGATCCATTGGCGGTTTACACCACAGATCAGAGGATTTCTGTGGTTTACACCTTTAGCTCGCCGGTTCGCTGGCAAGCTAACGGTTTAGACCGTCAATGGATCACCCCCTGAGTCTCGCCTTTTTGTGAACTTTTTTTAAATTTAAGACGATACTCATAGCTGGCTGCTTTGCATAGAAAAAGGGCGTAAGTCGATGCTGTATTTTAATTAAAAAAAAAATTATGGTAACAAAATTTAAAAATCTACAACAATAGAGTTCTGTACCTGTGGTTGAGTTATTTATCAGTGCAATACAAATTTCGTTTTATTCATTCACTTTTGCGTCAGATGAAAAACATTATTTAATTTTGATTTTTTTCATCTGACCCAAAAGTGAATATTTAAGTGAAGTACCAATATTTTGATTCAACGCTCTGTAATCTGTCATATTAATACAACACTAGACCATACAATGCACTAGACCCTTTGATCCTAACTCCTAAGCGACATGAATTTGTCTCTAGGTTGCTAAATAAATCTTGTCACATTGAAATAGTTATTTCACAATGACTTTTTTTTATGGAAACTGACACAGTTGGCTTCATCACCTACAACATCCGTGATGTCAGCCCATAACACCTTGGTGAACTAGGTGCCATGTCAGTGCTTTCCTTCGTCGAGCTGGCTATACTGAACGGAAACACGAACTATTTACATAGCCGTTTCAACGGACCTTTCATTCAGTGCGGTGCTACCAACCCGGGCGGGTTAACCATACCACCTAGTAAGGTAAGAAGGGAAGGGATCAACAGTTTTACATGGAATTCGAACCACGGTCAGCCTTCAACGGCCGCGCCCAGGTGTGCTTCTGATCCGACCGACAGTCAACCGGCCGCACCACTGAGCTACCGAGGCTGATAAATTCAGCTCTTTCCTAAAACGTTGCGTTATAACTTTTATATTATTTTATAACTGCTATAACTTTTAGTAGTTCGATTTTCACGAAGCAAGTGTTGTATTTCCAAATAAGGTTCTCCGGACCGCGTGATTCGAAGCGCGGACGTCTGTTAGTTCTTGTATTTATCGCTTGAATTCCGGTAAATAATGGACGTGTTGACGGAAAAGTTAACACTCCTTCAGAGGCGCTTTTCAGGGTTAACAATCGATCTGTTACAAATCCAATTTAGGAACGCAGGTAGATGTGTTTACGCGCGGAAGGTTCCGTCGTGTTCCGTTTAGAGGTAATGTCAATATTTTCATGGCAGGTGGATGTTCAATATTATTGATGTATTTACTATAATATGGATAGGACTGTTTTATGTCACACGTCCCGCTTTGTAACCTTGCCCTTGTGAACGGGGTAAACGTGCTGACCATCTAGGGATAACAATTTTATCCATTAGATCAAATAATATTCTGATATATAGGTTATTATTCTTATTTTATTAACATGTTGTAGCTCGATCAGTGGAAGAAGCATATTATGTATTAACTGGACAAGTCTTAACAATTTTATATTTTTCTTATTATATCATAAATCCTTTATTAGCTATGTATTGAGATAAAAAAATCACTTTTAGCTCGCGAGTCATGCAGCAGGTGGGTCTTCGTGACTTACTTGCTATGTTGCTTGATAGTTGTCTTGTCCTAATACTTTGCTAAACATGGTGATGGGTGTTGTGCTGTGATTTGCCAGAGTTATTGCAGCACAACATCGATTACTCTACTTACCCCGATTGCCGGGATACAGCGTGTGGTATATTGGTATATAGGAGGGATTTTCCACTCATAAAGATATTTCTAATAATCATGTGCGGACATGACAAAATATCTAATTTAAGAAATTCAGCAGATATTAAGCAGAACATTTTTTCCTCTGGATTCATTAATAGTTTTTTTATGTGAACCAGCATGTGTAGCTGTGCCGAGAGATCAATGGTGCAGTCGACAGAGCCAAAATCACCTCTCCTCGCGAAACCACGCTCAGTAGGTGCCATGCCAGCAGATTTGCGGACTGTTACTAGGCTCTCTAGCCCGTTAATACGACGCTTGAAGACACCCAGGTTAAAGGATGAATTCAGGAAATACACTCGCCGGAAGACAGTTCCACACTCTAGCGGTGCGACAAAGAAACGATTTACAGAACCGATGGGTTTTCAAAAGCCCAATGTAAACAATAAAAGGGTGCTGAGTCTCTCTGCGACGAGTCATGCGGAGATAGGACGGGTGGCAGGGAATAAGGGATGCTAGTTCCGCAGAGCAGCGTCCGCGATAGTATCTGTAAAACAGACTAAGCGAACCCACAAATCGTCTGTGACTCAGGGACTCCAGACCATCTGTAAGTTTCGGGTCACCAACAAGACGGATGGCTCGGAGCTGTATCGAGTCCAAGGATACTAGCAGATAATGGGGACTACCCTCCCAGATGTGACTGCAGTACTCCATCACCGGCCTAATCTGCGTTTTGTACAGCAGGAATAGTTGTGCCGGTGAGAAGAACCGCCGATTGCGGAAAAGTATTCCCAATTTTCTGGATGCAAATATAGAGATATATATAACAGTGAAATTCAGTAATCGTAATAATTGTTAGAATATTATACATTTCTGCGACATAATCTGGTTGATTAGTGGAATCAGAGGATAATCCTTCCACGCTCAAATTGGGCCTTAGTTACGTCTTTAAATTGAGATTAAATAAATAAAAAAGTTCAATTTTAAATATGAATTAGTCCTCCGGAACCTTATTCAATTCAAATGATGCATGCGCATGAACTTGGGCAAACAATATGGCGGTCGCGCAATGCGAACACAACAATACGCTTCTGGATACACCGTAATGATTTAAACAATCAAAGCTGTAAGATATAAGCCCAGATCAACCTCTCACACCGTACAGTTTCTCTGAAACCCTGAAGACAAGATATTCTTCAAAGAACGTCGAGCAGTTTCCTCAGAAGCTACTATACTTCATACGCCTGATATTGTACAAGATTGCTGGTGGAACAATCAACAATGCATTCAACCATTTTTGTCGTCGCGTTGGCGTCGTTGTTAGTCGGGTGCATGTGTTATCCCGCAGACGAGGCGATCCAGCCCATCCCGGTAAAAGAAAACCCAACACCGTCACATACAGACGCCGCGGCCTCGCAGGCTGGAGCTTCCGAGACGCCTTCTGCTGCTGCTGTTGAGGCCCACCCTCGCGAGAGACGCGCCGTCGGGGACGAGGACAGCCTTCTGCCTTCCATGAACGACCAGCAGCAGTCCGCATTCGACGGAGTCTCTCAGCTCGACGGATACAGGCGCATCAAGGTCCTCCCGGCATACCTCGGCTAAACCCTCCCACTTGCGGTGAAAATTCACAATTATACCAACGACTGCGGCTGTTCACACATTTCCACGTGTAATGTTAGGTGTAGCCTTAAGCTTAAAATCCGTCTGATTAGTGCGTCCCTGTTGACGACTAATGTTTAAACGGTTAACGATAAATGGTCCTAGGTTTTTGTTGAGAAATATACAACCAAAGAGCTATGTGTGTGTTTTATTTAATGTTTTAGTTCTTCATATCACTTTGTGGATTTTAAATATTTCATCAATTCAATATGTTATTGAGGTAAACTCCCCATAGAAGAACTAAGTAATCGAAGGCGAGGACTTTATCGTTCTAGGCGAGGACGAACGCCGAACTGCGTTCAGGTAAACAATAAACCCCGATGAAGATAGTGCGAGTCACTTAGGGCACTTGTCCTTTTCTAATTTTATGCATGGATACTTTGGCTAAACACGGTTGGCTACATCACTTACTAAAAAAACGTTTAAAAGTAAAAAACGTTTAATTCTCGTTTACTACGAGTACATCCGTGATGTCAGCCCATAACACCTTGGTGAACCAGGTGCCATGTCAGTGCTTTCTTTCGGTCGTGTCGGCTATTACTGATCTGGACGGAAAATACAAACTATTTACATAGCCGTTTCAACCGATCTTTCATTCAGTGCGGTGGTGGTATCAACGAGGGCGGGTTAAATCCATTTTTAATTCCAAAAAAAATTTGAAATAAAAAAAAATCGAACCCTAGAGTTGAAGGCGGTGCTAAAGAAGGCTACACAAATCACAAAGGATATCATCCACTCATGTTTTGTTTCATGCATAATTTTTGTTTGCTTTAGCACCGCCTTCAACTCTAGGGTTCGATTTTTTTATTTCATACATTTTTGAAGGCGGTTTTTATATTTTTTTAAATCCTTTTTTTATTTCACAGTTTCTTTAGTAATTTTTTTCTATTAATGTACTCGGCGCCCCGCTTTCCAATCCAATCTTGACCAAATTAAAATGGAACCACCTCAGGGTTATCCCCTTTCAAACAAAAAAATAATTTTCGAAATCGGCCCACAATTGACGGATTAATCGCGTAACGAACATTCAAAAAAAGAAAACATACCGTCGAATTGAGAATCTCCTATGTCTAAAGTAAATTGCTCGTGAAGACAAATGCAACGAGCCCAAACACGATGGGTTTATCATGTATAGTTTAGGAGTTCCTATCGCCACCTTCCGTCTCCATCATCAGGCAAGCTCGATGGTACTCGTACCATAATATATTAAGCGCATCTGGCCGGTCGGAAAAGATTTCAAATTTGGAATATTCATGAAACAAGGCTTTTTTATCGTTCTAGGGTCCAAATATGTATCACAATATCGATTCATGTATTTCAATACAATGACGGAGAAAATTTCAAAATATTAGGTAGGTAAGTAATAGTTTTTAGTTCTATTTTTTTTTTAAGTCGGTTTTATATTTTTTGAAACAGTTTTTATGTCATTCTTTTTAGTAATATTACATAAAAAAGAATAATCGAAATCGAATAATCGAAATCGATTGAAGTGGTACAGAATTATTCGTGTGAATCTGCAAATTGCTCAAAAAGTCCACATCACAAAAGTTTAGCTGAAGGTAACCACACACCCTAGTAAATTATCAAACTGAAAATTGCTGAAAAAGACCATATCACAAGTTTTTCTGAAGGTAACCACACACCATAGTATTTTGTTGATTTTTCGAAAACCGCTGAACCAATTTCGATAAAATTTAAATGGTTGTCCCACCTCGGAAGTATGACCTAACAAAAAAAAATAATTTTCAAAATCAGCCCACAATTGACGTAGTAATCGCGTAACAAACATAAAAAAAAAAACACACTCGAATTGAGAACCTCCTCCTTTTTTTGAAGTCGGTTAAAAATAAGAATTTCACATATTTTCTGCAAATATTTACATCCAAGTACCATATCCGACTCGGAATAACATAGACTGATTAGTTAGACTTTGTTAATCCTATCGTCTATGTACTAATAATTGTCACATTAGCTCTGTCATATAAAAGTATCCGGTCGTCTTCACAGAAAATCACAAAAGTACCGGTCATCCTTGCATACTAATAGAAATAGATATTTACATTAAAATGCATGTCATTAATATTTTAACCTACGCTTGTATTATCTTCGTTCTTGTAAATTCAGAAGACGAAATCAAATCTGTGGCATTGATAGATAAGAGAGTAGTGGTGAATATTGCTGGAGAAAAGAGTCCGTTGGAAGATACTGACGCTGAAGAGATTTTAGTTCCTGCAGCAAGCGATGTCGTGTTCCAACCGCTCTTTTCCTACAGGAGAATTCAGCACTCTAGACGGAGATACAATTTCTATAATTCTTTTGCCGGATAAAATAGGTTTTTTCAGACTTCCATTAAATATTTGTAATTGGTAAGTCGAGAAATATATAAAAAATAAATATAAACATTGTCAGAAGTTTCTTAGTATTCAAATATAATTTTAATTTAACGAAGCAGTAACAAAAACTAACAAGCTTGTTAAAGTTAATGAACGAACGTTCATTGCTTCTAACAAGCTGCGAAATTATATTGTTGAGTTAACTGGTATCAGGCGATATCGAGCACTCTTAGTTCGAAGATGTGGCTTCAGAGTACATTCTTATTGCTGTTATTGGTATGTTGATTTATTGAAAGAAATATGTATACTTTAAGTATTAAGTAAGGTAAATAACCTTGATAACTATTTTAACTCTAATTATTTTTATTTTATATTTCAGGCAATTTTTTGCAGTTGTGGGATATCCACAGTTCATGATATCAATACCAATTCACTGAAATCAATTAATGATGAAATGAAACATGGGTCACGTCTCAAAGGTCCGCATCACCTTCACAAGAAACCTGTTGAAAATATTACTCAATACTCACAATTAGACGACAAACTAAATGCTTTATCTAAGGACCTCGTATCTTCAATTTTATCTAAAATGGATGTTCAAGACAAAATTACAAAGCTAACGCAGGAGGCCTTAGGATCGTATGGTCGAAAAAAAGGAACAATGGCCATAGAAACTCGAAGAGTACTGGATCACATATCTAAAACGATGTCCAATCAGATTATGAGAATTACCAGAACAACGTCAGAACAAGAATTGCAGAAGTTTGTGTACGGGCTAGCACAAACCACTGCGGAAGTTTCAATCATAGCCGCGTTGAAAGATATAACATACGCAACAGCTCTGTCTAAGAAACAAACGATAGATATGACGTTGCGGAGAAAGCGCTCCATTACGGAAAATCTCTTCCAGAGTACTACTATGGCAAACCCCATTGATACGGGGGTTCGCGACAAAATTTCAAGATCATTTGAACCTATTCATTTGAACACACCAAAAGAAAAAAATTCAACGATTCCGACCAATCCATTTTCAGTTTTACCACTACGTGAGAAGGCGTCTGTACGATTAATGAAAGGCAATAATGAACCTATCAATGTATCCAACGGGTTCTTAAAACAGGCTAATTTCGATAACGTAAACAAATCAGGACCAATAATAATAATAAACAAAATAAACGACACTATGATTGTAAAATTTAGTGATAATGCAGATGCGGAAAACAGTACTAACACAATGTTTAAAGAAGAAGTGAACGGACATTCATCGGATGAAGATATTACACCGAATTTCAGTGATGATGTTTTCGCAGAAATAGAACTAGAGCAAAGTGAGATTGACGGAAAATTTGCAAATCAGAAGAGAATTATGCAAAAGACGGAACGGCTCGAAAGTAAGGCAAAGAAAGCAATTCTTTACTCCGGGGACGTTGCTTACCTTACTGCAGCAAGCGTCGTCGCCTTGAGGCGAGCTCTGACGGCCTCTATGGAAGTAAATATGGCGTTGAAGCACGCCCAGAATGATTTGTCATATCATCAGCAACTTATGATGGATTTAGCGAAAACTGCAGCAAGACAAGCAGGTAATGAAGCTAAGACTGCATCCTCCAAGTCCGCAGACAGTCAAAAGGCGTTGAGACAAGCTATCAAGAACGCAGCTCTATCGAGTGGTGCGAAACTGAATCACGTGGCGAATAGAGTGCTAATTGACGCGGTCGGTCTATCGACGATAGCCAAGTCCATGTCTTATGTGTCTTCTGAGATGGCCTTGAATGCACTGTATCAAGTTACAGAAATCAAACCATCTTAATTTATGTTGTGCCAAAATCATAACAAAACTTGAAAATGCTTTGTAAATTTATTTGCTTTAATTACGAAACCAAGTGGAAAATTTCTAAATTCTGTCTATAAAACTTAAAACATAGATCCATCGGCTCACGGTCACAGATTAAATGTAGCACATTTCAGATCCTTTACTGTACCGTCAAGAACGACAGTTTTCTTGAGGGCGGGCAATGTCTCAGACGAAGTTTCGAGCCGGAGAACTCACCGCTTCAGACACAGCTTGTAATAAAATATCAGTATACAATAGATATCACAATCAAACAGCCGGCACCTGTCAAGCCTGCTGTGAAGTTTTGAGCATCACATGATGATCGCTCTTACTGGTTCCCATCTAGACCGATATATCACAAAAATGCTTAATAAATGTTTAATTTATATATTTTAATATGATAATTATTACAAAAATATTACAAAATTACTTAAATTTTATGTCGTTTTATTAATAATTATTTAAAAAATTTCATACATCATCAATATGAGTTTAACCTACAGGAGCATAGCCTATTATCACAATGTCTTCTTACTGTGCAATATACCTACCTAAACTGTCAACAGATTAATAATAAAACTAAATAAATACTGCTGGAAAGTACCGCATTGTTTTTATACATAAAAATATTTACTCACTGATTGTTTAATTCAACACACTACAAATCTACACTTACCTACTCGTATATGTACGAAGTCCTCCTACTTACTCAGCCTCTATTACTATGCCTACCAGCTACTTTTATTATGTTTAATGTTTAGCATATTTTCAGGTATATTCTCACAGCACAGTTTAGACAATGTTCTTAAATACAAATATCGAAGACAAAAAATAAAGAAATTAATTTCTGAATCTCCTCCTCTGTCCCGAAGACCTCCTGAAGGCGAACAGCGGTCTGAAGACCTTGTTCTCAGCCACTTCCATCTCCTCCACTTCGTTTTCTTGAGATTCCTGAGCCTCGGCTGCGATGGCGTTGGCCGAAATCATTTGGAGCAAAGTAGTCACGATAAAGACCAATAGCAAAAGGGCTGATTTTATATTCTGAAAAAAAAGGAAAATATTTTAAAACATTAATAATGAAATGGTTTTACTTTGACGAAGTTGAACGTTTTTCAATATAAATATGAGTTAATAGAATAAATAAATAAACAAGCAATCAAGAGCGAGTCCGGCTCGCACAAATTTTGGTTTCGTACTAAAACAAAAATATGTTTTTTCCTCGCAAATATTACATTGTCGAAATAACTTGCAGTTTTCCTGTAATCTATGGCTTAATATCTAACTAACCCTATAACAGTAAAAATTTTACCATTAAAACCTAGGAGAACACTGGGAGGCAATTTTTTCAAAATTTTTAGCACCTGTATGATTAAGACCACTGAGCCTAAAATTGTGCAAAAAATATTGTTAGAATCATTACAGTTAGCTCTTCCAATGATACCCAACACGATACGTTAGTTAGATTTTTTAATGGGTACTTATCAAATTTTATCTAGTTTTAACGAGCGATATACTCGTATGTGCGCGTCATCAAAATCTATCATTATGCCAAATTTCATGTTTCTACGATGAATGGAGTGATCTTATAAACGTTCCGATTTCCCTTTTAAGGTACGGAACCATAAAAACATACCTAACATAGATAATTTAATTAGAAACACGCGAGGCGGACCCCTGGATCGGGTTGTAATCGGTGTTGTGCTGCAAGAACTCTGGTAAATTACAGTACAAAACCGACCACCACGTTTCGCAAAGTATTCGAACAAGATTCAATCGATCAAGCAGCAAGTAAGGCACGAAGACCCACCTGCTGCATGACTCGGTGGAAGCACCGTGCCAAGGTGAGAGGTGGCGAGCCTGTCGCCCTTTAGCACGGCATCTTGTCTTTATCCCTTAGTCGCCTTTTACGACATGCATGGGAAGAGATGCAGGGGGGCTATTCTTATTAAGTACCGGCCCCACACGGTACAATACAAAACAAAACAATATTTAAAAATTAAACACAAATAACTGAAGGTACAAACCATTCTCACAGATCCTCACTAAGACAGACACCAGTAAGTGCACTTCTACAAACGAAATGTATCGGTTAATGAGATGAAGATGAAGCCGTTCTTTATGTATTCGTCACTGCAAAGTGTACACAGAGTACTGTCCAGTTTTGACCAATTTTTTTCCCTTTTATATAAAGTTCAATTGCATGTTTACTAGCGCTGTGTTAAATGGCCATACACGGAATTTAGACCCGTCCAAATGATGTGGACGCGCAATTTAAAAATATATTTTTAAGTATTTCAACGAGATCTTGTATATTTCGAAACATGTCAAATAGTGTTTGTACGATTGTAGCAGTTCTGAAAATGTCGCTAAAAATAAACGAGTCATTTTTGGATGTCAACACCTGTACAAGTACTTCGAAAAAAAAACAACTATTGGCAGCTTGTTATCGCATTATTAGGAAATTTCCAGAATATGTCTGCTCTATGGAAAAAGTTCATGACCAAATGAGCCTCACCTCTGTTTCTATAGGTACTCATGCGATTGCCACTACGTTCAAATGACAGATGTTAGTCTCATAAAATAAAAAGTGGTTGGAACATGTCGTCACCTTATAAGCAAAACGACGTTTCTCAAAATTTCGCATTTTTGAGTTAAATATACAGAAAGAATCACAAAAAATGGATCTTTTATGCAGCAAAACGACATTATTTGCAGTCCAAAAATCATCCACCAGATGGCGAAGTGTCGTTTTGCATTCCGGCAGCCATGTTGCAGCAACTTCATGGCAAACGGTCACTTCCTCAGTGTCAGTGCTATCGTCGCAGTGAGTGGTTGCGTGCGTTGCTGCAAAACGACACTTCTTGTAAAATGTCAAACAACACCGAAGAAAACAGGTAAGAATTTTGTGTCAATTCGACTCTTTTATTACTTATGTCACCTTGCCTTAAAAATTATAAAATTATTGACCACATATTTTACTGAGAAGTGACACTTCCTACTTGTGGCAATTTGTTTTTAAAATGTTCGAAGATATTTTTATAAGACAAAGCGACACTTTTTAGTTTTGTCATTTTACTGAATAATCATAGTATAGTTCTTTATAGCGAAATTTATACATAAACGACATCTTTGTTTTATGACGAAATATTATGCGCTTTGATAAATTAAATCATGGCTTTATTTTAATTGTGACTAATTGCTTTTAAAATAGTGAATAAAGTTTATGAAATGAGCACCATTGTGTCATTTCGTTGTAAAAAAAAATACATTTAACGCCCGTGAGCTAATACAGAGCAGACAGAGACATGGGTATAGTGTAGTGTGGTTGTGTTGTTTGCAGCCGGCTGTGGCCCGCCCGACAAGCACGAGCCGTCCAAGAGCCTGCTAGATGCGCCGTCCGCATTCCAGCTGGGCAACACGTGCGCCGCATCCGCAACGTGGCCGCCCGCTTCGCTCCATAGGCACCACCCGGACTACGTGGCGATCCCGCAATCAGGTCGGTACTCCATCTGACAGTTACATTTACTTTTTTTGTCAATTTATTTCTCCTCTTCTTTCTTTTGATTTGGAGAATCATTACTCATTTTCTCCATACGTTTTATAGAGCACTAGCTGTGCCTGCGGCTCCGCCCGCTCTAGCTATCCGCAGAAACAAACTGTATTAAAAACCGGTTCAGTGGTTCTCAAGTTATAAACGGACAGACAGAGGGACAGACGGAAGGACAGAAGCCCGACGTTGGATAATAGTTACTGATTTGTTCGTAAATTATTATATCTATACATATAATAAAATCGTAGAGGTAAGAAAGTCTGTACATTGAATGTATTCGGAAAAAAACTAACCAGGGTGGCTTAAAATGAGATACTGAACATGTTAGAACAGTTTTTAAAATTTTTGTTTGTTTGTTTGTTTGTCTGTACGCGCATCACGCAAAAACCACTGAACGGAATTAGACGAAACTTTGTATAGTGGCAGTTTATATGCCGGGTTAACATAATACGTAAAAAAAAATAACAAAAAAAAAAAAAAAATTAACAATTATAAACATTATTGCGCGTTTAAAATTACGTAGTCCAAAGTACATAATTATATCTTGAGAACTGGCAGCAAATACAATTTGAATAAAATATTCATTCGAAATTTAAAAATAACTAGATACAACGAAAATGACAGTTCTTCTTTTTTATAACTTGAACACAATAGTCTATACATATCTATTCTTTCTATACATATCATAAAATCGTAAATGCAAAAATGTCTATTTGTACGCGCATCTCGCAAAAACCACTGAACGGAATTTGACGAAACTTTTTATAGTGACAGTGTATATCCCGGATGAACATAATAATTAAAAAATATAATAAAAATCACGTTATCCAAAGTAAAGGTAAAAAACAATTTTAAATGTCATGTTGACAACGGAGAACTGTCATCTCGACGTGAGCTGGCCGGAGACAAATTGTTTGTTAAATAAAAATAATAATTGAAAGTCGAAGTTATGTCGCTGTCATTGGTGCAATAAAATTTATATATCTGTTGCCCGCGGCTTCGCTCGCGTGAAATTCGTATTTTAAAAAAGAAAGTAAGTAACTGAAGGCGGGCCCGAAGGCGGATCTGAGTTCAGGAAGAAGAAAAACATTCTTGAAGAAAGTAAGTAACTAAGGGCGAGGCCGAAGGCCGAGCTCTATTCTGAAAGACCATAAACCTTCTCGAAGAAAGTAAGTAACTATGGGCGAGGCCGCAGGCCGAGCTGCGTTCAGGAAGAAGCTAAGCCATCTTGAAGAAAGTAAGTAACTAAGGCGAGGCCGAAGGCCGAGCTACGTTCGGATAATTGAAAAACCATCTCGAAGAAAGCAAGTAACTAAGGGCGAGGCCGAAGGCCGAGCTGCGTTCAGGAAGAAGCTAAACCATCTTGAAGAAAGTAAGCAACTAAGGCGAGGCCGAAGGCCGAGCTACGTTCTGACAAATGATAAACCATCTCGAAGAAAGCAAGTAACTAAGGGCGAGGCCGAAGGCCGAGCTGCGTTCAGGAAGAAGCTAAACCATCTCGAATAAAGTTAATTAATATTAAGATTGAGTTAATTTAATTTAAATGTTATTATAAAGTCCACGCTTCTAACGGCAAATATACCGTGCATCCTAGAACCTCGCGGTTATTCCCGACTGGATGGCAAGAGGCCCGATGCTATCACCTTAGTGCCATGGACTAAGAGTAGTTCTTTGATGTGGGACGCCACTTTTGTTCTCACATTGGCTCCAAGTCACGTTAGGAGATCTTCAAGAGCGGCTGGCGCGGCCGAGGCTGGGGCGGAGAGCCTCAAACGCAGCAAATATAGAAATATAATTCAAGATTTCGAATTTGTTGCGTTTGCGGTTGAAAACCTCGGTCCGTGGAGCAGTGAAGCCAAAAGAGGCTTGAGCTGGTTGACGCAACTGGTGTCCCGCCATCAAGGGCTCATGTACTTCATTCAAAGGGTAAGCCTTGCCATCCAGCGGGGTAATGCCGCAAGTGCTCTAAGAACATTTGAAAATGCCCGTTTTGATAGTTATTTTAATGTTTGTTAGGTAGGTTTAATTCTTTAGTTATTAATATTACTTTTTTATTTTTATGAAATAAATAGATTGAGTAAACGATATTATATTCTATCGAAGAAAGGAAGTCTTTAAGGGCGAGGCCCGAAGGCGGAAGAGGGTTTTTGGTTTACCTGAACGCAGCTCGGCCTTCGGCCTCGCCCTTACTTACTTCCTTTATTTGAGAAAGGTTTATCGTTTACCTGAAAGCAGCTCGGCCTTCGGCCTCGCCCTTAGTTAGTTACTTTCTTTAAGAAGGTTTATCGATTACCTGAACGCAGCTCGGCCTTCGGCCTCGCCCTTAATTACTTACATTCTTCTTTGGAATACGAATTTCACGCGAGCGGAGCCGCGGGCTCAGCTAGTTGTGTAAATAAAAATGTTTAATGCAATCATATTATTACAGTAAAAGTTTTTCAGATTCATTAACGGATCACCCTATTTAAAAAAGCGGTCAAGTGCGAGTCGACTCGCGTGGAGAGAGTTCCGTACCATTCCGTTTTCTGTGAAAACTTTAATACTTAGGATTTTCCTATAGGTTTTCCTGTAAACTATAAAAGAGGCACTATATGACCAATTTTTTTTGACAGGCGGACAGACAGACAAACAGACACGTGAGTGATCGTATAAGGATTCCGTTTTTCCTCGTTTGAGGTACGGAACCCTAAAAACGTTCAAGTAATGACATTGTCCACACGCAAAGGAATACGTAGCAATATAGAACCTCTTCCCTAATAGGCTTCTTGGTTTTACCTACGGAACCCTAAAAAGAATCCATAAACGATTACATGTTAAGTATCATTATAATACCAGTTTCCTTATTTTTTTTACAGATCAACACGTTCACAAGTTCTTTTAAAGTTGGCGAGCAGTAAGAATAAGAAGTTCACTCCAAAGTCTCCTGTACATGGACCTACAGCTAAACAAGAGATTCTCTATGAAAAATGGGAAAACGACCCACCTGACTTACCTGGACAAGGAGTGGCTCTGCAGTATGAGTCAGCTGCACAAAACTGCGCTCCAAAGTCTCCCGAAACTGGACCTACAACTACACAAGACTCACCCGAGGAAAGAGGCGAAAACGGCCCACCTGAAAACTTGATCGCATTTGACTTACCTGGACAAGGAGCGGCTCTGCAGTATGAGTCAGCTGCACAAAACTGCGCTCCAAAGTCTCCCGAAACTGGACCTACAACTACACAAGATTCACCCGAGGAAAGAGGCGATAACGGCCCACCTGAAAACTTAATCGCATATTATGACTTACCTGGACAAGGAGCGGCTCTGCAGTATGAGTCAGCTGCACAAAACTGCGCTCCAAAGTCTCTCGAAACTGGACCTACAACTACACAAGATTCACCCGAGGAAAGTGGCGATAACGGCCCACCTGAAAACTTAATCGCATATTATGACTTACCTGGACAAGGAGCGGCTCTGCAGTATGAGTCAGCTGCACAAAACTGCGCTCCAAAGTCTCCCGAAACTGGACCTACAACTACACAAGATTCACCCGAGGAAAGAGGCGATAACGGCCCACCTGAAAACTTAATCGCATATTATGACTTACCTGGACAAGGAGCGGCTCTGCAGTATGAGTCAGCTGCACAAAACTGCGCTCCAAAGTCTCCCGAAACTGGACCTACAACTACACAAGACTCACCCGAGGAAAGAGGCGAAAACGGCCCACCTGAAAACTTGATCGCATTTGACTTACCTGGACAAGGAGCGGCTCTGCAGTATGCGTCAGCTGCACAAAAGTACGCTCCAAAGTCCCCCGAACCTGGAACTAGTGGAACACAACATTCTTCTAATTCAAGCCCATCTTCATCTAGTTCTAGTAAGTCCTCGACTTCAGACGAAGACTTTTTATCTGATGATGATGTCAAAGACCCGAACTATACAGTACCCGATAATACTCAAGAGAGACAAGGCCGATTGTTGCACTTATCAACACACCTGACACCTGACCCAACACCTGATGAAGTAACACCTGCTGAAAAAGAAAAACGCAAATCAAGAAAGAGGAAAACTGATAAAAGTGAATGGATAAGGAATAAGGCGAAGCTTTTGAGAAGTATGGGTAAATCTTATGTTTCAACTTCAAAAACAAAAAAACAAATGGAAGAGAGAAAAATTGGCCCACCTTGTACGGACAAATGTAGACTGAAATGTTCTTTCAAAGTAAGCCAGGAAAGCAGAGAAATTATTTTCAAGAGATACTGGGACTATGGAGATACTGAAAAACAAAGAAATTTTATTGCAGCTTCAACTATCGTAATCAAACCTAAATATAGGTATATACGAGTCGGATTGGATGAAGAAAATATTATCAACAGAAAGCCACGAAATAACAACAATGCCTTTTATTTTGATATTCAAGAATCCAGGATAAGGGTGTGCAAAAACTTCTTTAAATCCACCCTGGGAATAAATGACCGGCCTATAAGAACGGTCTTTGCAAAGAAAGATCAAGAAATTACAAATATGATTATCGAAACTGATAAAAGAGGTAAGCATATACCTTCTAACAAAACCAACCTGGAAATAATAAACGGAATAAAAGAGCACATTGACTCCATACCACGTATCCCTAGTCACTTCTGCAGATCTACTTCAACAAGGGAGTATATCGATGGAGGATTATCAATTGCGGAATTACACAGAAACTACACAGAAAAGTGTAAGGAAAGAAATATTCCTTTTACCAATTACAATATATATTATAAGATATTTGTTAGTGAATATAACATTGCGTTTCACCAGCCAAAAAAGGAATTATGTGAAGATTGTGTTGCCTACCAAAATTCTGAAAATAAAGAAATCCTACAGGAAAAATATGACCGGCACTTAATGGAGAAGGAATTGTCTAGGAAAGAAAAAGATTTGGATAAAAAATCTGCCAATGATACAAACATAACAGCCGTATACGACCTTGAAGCTGTACTACAGTGCCCCAGAGGTGAATCAAGCAACTTCTACTATGTCTCAAAATTAAACACTTTCAATTTTACAATTTGCCAGTTACAGAACAAAGAAGTCGATTCATTCGTATGGCACGAGGCTGAAGCAGCAAGAGGTGCAAATGAGATTGGCTCCTGTGTCCTCAAATTCCTTCAAGATTTGCAGAGAAAATCTAGCGGTCCCTTCCACGTCATATTCTATAGCGACAATTGTTGTGGCCAACAAAAAAACAAGTTCTTGGTTGCAATGTACGCTTATGCAGTTCAAACCATTCCCAACTTAAATAGCGTAACACATAAATTTTTAATCAAAGGTCATTCTCAAAATGAAGGCGATGCCGTACACTCACTCATTGAAAGAGCCATTAAAAAATATCTAAAATCGGGTTCTATTTATACCCCAGATCAGTACATAACACTAATTCGAACAGCAAAGAAAAAGGGCAAACCCATCAATGTGTACGAGCTTGATCACTCAAGCTTTTATGATTTGAAGGCCCTGTCTGCTGCCGTTGGATCTAACTACAATGTTGATGATAAAAAACAAACCGTAAAAATGGGTGATATAAAAATAATGAAATTTCAAAAAGATTCACCTGGAGACGTTTTCATCAAAACATCTTATGCTGACCACACTTACCGCAGAATTCAAATCAGAAGGACAACAAGATCCTTAGAACCAATCTCATCCATAACCTTGAAAAGTTTAAAAAATGGTAAAACAGGCATTCCATCCAAAAAGAAACAAGGCCTGTTGACTTTGATCAAGAAAAACCAAATTCCATCGTACTATAAAGACTTTTACGAGAAAATTAAGGTTAGCGATTAAACTTTAGATTAAGATTAACTTTTTGTGAGAGGCCTTTTCTTAGATATACTAATAATTCATGAGAAATAAATGTGTTTAATAACTTTACTTATCTGGTTTTATTTTAGTTCAAAATGACACTTTTTTCATACAATCAACAAAAATGTATTGCAAATGTTTTATATTTTTTGTGCAAAATGTCACATCTAGATTTTTTTTTCCTAAAATAATGATAATTTCACACATTGATCTATTTTAAAACATAAAAGAAAAAATATCTTTTCTTTGTACAATTGAAAAGTTGGGCCTGTCTAAGCCGTTTAATAAAAAAAAATTAAAAAAAGTTTTAAAAATTTTCAAACGTTATTTACCAAAATTACCTTTTTTTGATTTATGTCATTTTGCTTATAAGGCGACGATGTTATCTTTGTCCTACAATAACATTTTATGACTTGAAGAATTTTAATGGGACTATTTTGAAAATCTATATATAAATTTAATTTATCAATTTATAATTATTGATAACGCTCCTGTATTTTATTATAAATTATTATATTTTCTGTAATAGGATAGTAAAACAAGTTACATAATGAGTCAAACTAATTAAATATAAAAAAATTACCTAATAAACTAATAACTAAATAATTACATGTACGTCTTACTGTAAGTAAAATATAAATTTTAATGAATTAATTGGACTTATTTGTCGTGTCACTGGACGATTATGAATTAATGTTATATTTATATTATAATATTCAACGACAATGTTTTACAATATTGATTTTGTTAATTCATAATTTATAGGTTTTCTTCAAATTCAAAATATGATTGATTTATTGTTACAATCATTAATTGCTGTCACGCTGTTGTTACGGTGAAGAAGGTAAAAGAAATGGGTTAAATACTCGTTTTCTCGTTCACTCTAAGCTTTTCCGTCATAATCACTAGTTAATTCCAACGACATCATGGTTCGCGTTCCATATAAAACTGTAGATCTCTCCTATGACCGCACTAAGCGGGCCGAATTCGTGTTTTCAGTTCAGTACAGTCGGCCAAAAATTTTTGATTTTGATGTTTGATGTAAAAAATTGTGATGACACTTAGTTCCAATGAGCCCACCTTAAATTTAGCATGCGAACTAAAATAAAACCAACAATTTCAAGTGATAAAAGTACACTGTGTCGGACACTAAATATCAGAGTTTTAATTCGTGGTTTAGGAGAAAAAAAAATCATTTATTCATGTTTCATATTCAAGTTTCCAAAATGTTAAAAGGTATTGTTGGTATGTTTTAAGATTGTGCCTGCGCTCGCATTGTCTCTGTAAATATGTTTTTCGTGAAATAATTTCTGCATCTTCTTCTTTATTTTGTTTGACCACCTAAGGCATCTCTCTCTTTTCTCTGTACTTCTAGGAGGGCATTAAAACCATGAAAATAGTTTAAGTAAGTATTTATTCAAGAACTAAAATAGAGCACACTATTACTAAATTATGTACCAATTTATAACGCATCACACAAGTAGTTATTTATTTTTAACTTTGCACAACAGAGCATAATGTTAAAGCATAAAGTAACAGCTAAAAGAAAAACATGCATTTTCATCAAACAAACAAAAATGTAGTTGAAAATAGGTGCTAAGGACCAAAATATACTAGGTCTAAAACTATGAGCTGTTTGCAATGACAAAGGATATAAATGCAATTCATATTTTTATTTATATTTCTAAACTTAACCATCTATATAGAACGTGTCCAAAAACTCAACGTCAAGCGGGAACCAGGGAGTAGGCCAGTTTATGACTACCCAGGGAAAAATAAGAAAAAAAAATCTGAGTCATTTGTTTTTTATGATATGAGCATTTTTTGAAAAACGTTGAAAATTTACATCTCTTACAACATTTTTAGGTACTACGACTACAAATTTTCAAATATAATTGTTAATATTTCTTTATTGGTAGCCTAAATAACTCTGCTATTGATCCGTATCCCAAATAAAACCAAAATGCCCATAGTTTTATCACAAAAAAAAATTAAGTAAAATTTTTTTCTTCAAATTTTCAAAGATAATTATTTTTAGTTTACTTTGCCACTTCATTTTCACAAAAGTTGGTGCGACTAATCAAGATTTCAAAATGATATAATACCTCCCACATCATGCTTTAAAAAAGACTTGGTACTTGCCAACATAAAATAATACCTTACTCACTGAAAATTGCCTTCAGTGCTAGAGTGATGATAGTGTGGAGAGAAGGAGGGATAGTTAGTTTTTCGAATTATTTGAAAAATCACAAGCACAATCTGCATTGTTGGAGTATCGATAATCCGCATCTTATGAGGGAAGACAAGTCTCAGTATCAATTTAAATTGAACTTGTGGACTGACATATTAAACGGCAAAGTTATTGGGCCATTTGAATTGCCAAGAAACTTGAATGGTGAAGTTTACCTAGATTTTCTTCAAAATCATCTGTCAGATCTACTAGAAGATGTGCCATTTAATATATTACGTACAATGTGGTACCAAAATGATGGTTGCCCTGCTCATTATGCCCATCCAGTGCGAGAATATCTGAACCAAGAGTATGCAGACCGTTTGATTGGGGCCTTGGTCCAATTTTATGGCCGCCCCGTTCTCCAGATTTAAATGCGCTGGACATCTTTTACTGGGGTTGCCTGAAAGACAAGGTTTATTCGAAACCCATATCAACAATTGGCGAACTACGTCGAGGAATCTCGGAGGCTGCCCAACAGATCAATTTACGAGAATAGGCACGATTGGTGAAAAGGTCGTTTTTTAAGCGGTGTCGCGCGTGTATTATTGCCGGTGGCAGAAAGTTCGAACATTTTATTTAGTGTAAGTAATTATTATTTTTTTAAATCTATCATTCGTTTCATTTAAACTTCTTTTCCTTTGAAAATAGCGGAATGGCATCACTATCTGTTCCTATCTATCTAAATTCTAACATGCATCATGTCTCATAGGAAGGCAATTTTCACTGAGTAAGGTATTATTTTATGTTGGCAAGTACCATGTCTTTTTTAAAGCATGACGTGGGAGGTATTATATAATTTTGAAATCTTGATTAGTTTCTCCAACTTTTTTGAAAACTTGCCATAGTAGTGTACGTACATTTTTTTTATACTATGAAGTGGCAAATTAAACTAAAAATAAATATCTTTGAAAATTTGAAGAAAAAAATTTTACTTAATATTTTTTTGTGATATAACTATGGGCACTTTGGTTTTATTTGGGATACTGATCAATAGCAGAATTATTTCGGCTACCAATAAAAAAAATGAACAATTATGTATATTGGCATTTTTTTAGTCGTAGTACCTAAAAATGTTGTACGAGATGTAAATTTTCAACGTTTTTCAAAAAATGCTCATATCATAAAAAACAAATGACTCCGATTTTTTTTGCTTATTTTTCCCTGGGTAGTTATAAACTGGCCTACTCCCTGGTTCCCGCTTGACGTTGAGTTTTGGGACACGTTTTATAACACATATTTACACTTACGTTTTGGTCGGGCTGTCATATCAATACGATTTGTGGAATTGTAATGTAATAAATTTAAGAAAAAAAAATAGTATAAAAAATTGCTCTAATTCCTAATCCTCCTCCTCTGCTCGGTCTTTCTGAACACGAACAAAGGTCTGAAAACTTTATTTTCAGCGACTTCCATTTCCTCTATTTCTACTTCTATATCGAAACCAAGTAGGCGTCCGCGCCCTTCTCTCGAAGTCCCATTAGCAGTTTCTGTCTCGGTGACGTTTTCAACAGAACCATTGTTCTTGCCTTCGTCAGATTCTGTAATCTTTAAAATGACACGAATTTCTTCCAGTTCCTTCGTGACAGGAGTAAAGTAAGCGCTTTGAAGGCACATGGAAATTAGAATAAGAGTGGCTAACCTGCTGCATTGGGAGGGCTGAAACAAAAAATCAAAACATTCGAATTGAAATAATTATACTCATGAATTAAAACAAATGCTCGTATTAATTCTTTCAAAAATAATGTAAGTAGTAGCAGCAAACCAATTAATCATATTATTTGTTGATCTTTTCAAAGTGTAAGTGAAACATTTTATTCAATCGAACAAATAAGGCAAAACCTTTTGGTTTATATATTATAAAAAATAGATTTTACTAATTTTTTCTCACTCACATGACATACATAGTACATACATATTAAAGAGATTAAATAAACATTATTCAATTCTTACGTACCATTGTAACTGAAGCCATTATGTGTGTTAAATTCCTTAGTTATTTGTGGTAAATATTTAACCAAATCAGATTCAGCCGGTTCATCTATATTCAAGTCGACAAAGTAAAGAATACTGACCGGTTTAGGCGATGTTATTTTCTTTTATAAGGTGTAATCACTACAACAGTGTTAAATAGTCATACACGAACCTAGACAACAACAATGTCACTTGGAAGTTCAGCCTGAAAGCATTTACATACATTTTCAAAGAGATTGACCGAGTCAAAGGGGATTCTGTGAAGTTTACAACTTCGAAGTTAAAAAATTGCAGACTTGGAAAATAATCGGTACTCACACACACACGCGCACACTCGCTTGACTGTTGGTGAAGAAAAGAAAGAATTTAAAGAGTAATTGTATTGAGTTGGTGCACTGTAGGGTTTTTTTATTGCACCGGAACTGATCGGCTGTCCACATCCAATTTCACCTCCGAGAATGTACCAATTCCGGCTTGAAGGCGGAATAAAGTCGCTGGGGAAAAGCTTTGCTTGATATTCCCCGGAAGCCCATTCCACACCTTTGCAGTGGGACACGAGAACGATATAGATAATCGCGCCGTTCGAAGAACTCTTCTGTCGACTACAAAAGGGAATTTCCGCGAGAGTATGGCGCGTTTGGCGAATGCGAAGAGAAAAAGGTGGAATGAGGGAGAGGAATTAGCGGCCATAGTAGTACCGCTAAAAACTGCATCAATTTATTCAACGGTGCGTCTGTGCTACAGTGGTTGAAGGTGAGTAAACAGTAGCCAATGAGACGAATGGCTGGTCGCTGAATAGAATCCAAGGCTGAAAAAAGGTATGTATTCGAAGGATCCCTCCAAAAGATGACTGCAATATTCCATCACCGGTCTTACTTGAGCTTCATAAAGTGTAAGTAGTTGCAACAGTGTGAAAAATCACCGACATAGGTGTAGGATAGCATTTGAGGGTTATAGGAATATTTCCAGGTTAGGGAATTTATCGAGAACGAATAAGTATTGTGTAAAACTACTCATATTACATCAAATAGATGGAAACAAAGTACATCTGAAACACTTGAAATGAAAATGGGCGAGCACAGCTGGTGAAATGTTTCTCGACCTAAGACTGAGGCAGACGAAATGAAACAGCGGAACAACTGCCGAAAACATAGCGGAATCTGCTGGCAGGCTTTCCTTATCGCTATGAAAACAAGTATATGAATTTATTTATTCAATAGCAAAAATAACATTTCATTATAGACAATTAACTAAAAAGTATAATATATAAAAAATCTCGTTTAATCTGTCCCCGAAATGACCGCGAATTTATATTTTCCTTATTGTTGAGTAAATAAGCATGCATAGATACATACTTAACACAAGCTGTATCCCGAGAAACGGGGTAAGCAGAGTAATCGTTGTTGTGCTGCAAGTACTCTTCTAAATTACAGCAAAACACTGACCACCACGTTTAGCAATGTATTAGGACAAGACAACTATCAAGCAGCAAAGACGCACGAAGACCCACCTGCTACATGACTCGATGGAAGGACCGTGCTAAGGTGAGAGGTGGCTATTCTGTCGCCGTTTAGAACGGCACTTTGTCGTTATCTCTTAGCCGCCTTCTACGACATGCACGGGGGGAGATGTAGTGGGGTTATTTTTTTTAAGTACCGGCCCCACCCAGTACATAAGCATATAAATAAAATTATATTTAAATCAAACACGAAAATGCTATAAAGAACATATGGCGGCTTGAACCAAGAAGAAGATTATCATAGGGATCCCCATTTGATGTTCGTGAATAAACAATAAGTGGAGTGCGACTTCAACTAGATAGATTCTTAGAAGATGTATTTTTCTATTTTCGTCATGTGACGCGTTTCAGTAATATAACATGCATTTATCATCTCAACGATACAATGTTCAAGGTTTGAGGGGAGTGTTGAAGGAATAATTAAAACTATTTATCAAAATAGTAATAAAATTAAAGTCATAACGAGTTATTAACTCTTTTATTTCAAAGGTTTCAAACTTTTGTTGACTTACATAAAGCTCAACTAAATTTCTTTCAAAACACTTCGTTAGACAACTCAATAAGAAAATATTGCAACATGAACAAACTGCTGAAATAAATTTTCAAAATTTATTTCTGAGTTTTAGCTCCATTCTACAGTTCAGTTACTTATTTGAAAACAGTAATCTTTTTTATTAGAACCACTGTATTATCACATTATTTTAGCGATCGCATTTCTTTCTCAAATAATTTTTTACCATTTAGACATTCAAAATACTCTTAGAGAAATCACTTATTTTTCGTTAAATTAATATCTAATCAATATTATTTACAATAGTTGTAACAGTTTAGCAAGAGAATTTGTCAGCTTATGATTCAAAATAGATAGTTTCAGTAATGAAAAATGAGATTTTACCTTTCATTATTGAAAACATATACATGGATATAGATTTAGCTATTCCATTTATGAATCATACAAACATACAGGCATTCATGTTTTCTGTGAAATCTTCTTTCATAAAGTACCGGCTTGAGTAGCTCTATCCAATGGTCTATCGTGTGAAGACAACCAGACAGCTAATAACATAGTTCCTCGCAAAACCAGTGAGGTGCCAAGCCAGTTGACCCTCTAGGAGCTATGAACGAATAATTCATAAACGCCATATGTGTGCTGAGAGCTTTAAAATTCGCTTGCCAAGCGTTTGCCGCAGGCGGAGAGTGCAGGTTGTCCAGTAGATGTGATTGTTGCGTGTCGTGTAGTAGAGGGAGGGGGCGGTGTTCAGCCCCAGTACTTGCCCCAACCTCCGCCGTAGCCGCCCCAGCTTCCGCCATAGCCTCTGCCGTAGCCGTATCCGCCCCACCCGCCCCAGCCGTAGTACGGCGAACTATAGTAGTACCTGAAACAACAATATTTATTCTATTAGATAATTACTGAAGACGACTTTCGCCGAAATATTTAATAAAATAAAAAATGTGTTATTTTTAAATAAATATTTATGATTAATGTCATCGAACAGTTAAATGGGCGTGGTGCAGGACCTCTTTAGGTTGCATGATTGATTAAATTTACATGACTAATAGATACATTATACACATTACATTATTCGTGCCAGTTGCACGAAGATAAATCTAAGTGAATAAATCGACAAAACCCCAACTTCATTGTATCCATAATTAGCGAATCGAATGAACAAAACAATAAATTTACCAGCGCTCGCTCTTCTCGCTCGAGTCGCGGTAGCAATTAACGTATTTTTGTAAGAAATGCGACACATGCCTCCCTCCCGCCTATCTTACTGACCGGCGGCGATGCTCGGGGACAATCGCTGGCATACTTTTATTGGTTATTTTTATTTAGGGTTCCGTAGTCGGTACGGGACCCTATTATTTAGCTGTCCGTCCGTCTGTCCCGAGGGCTGTATCTCTTGAACCGTAATAGGTAGCCCGTTGAAATTTTCACAGAATATGTGTTATTTATTATGGTCGATCGATTATAACAACAAATAATAAAAATAAGAAAAAGTAAAACATTAACGGGGGTTCCCATAGAAGAAACTAAAAAGTGTATGCGCGCGCGCCATCTACCGAAAAGAGTATGAAGCATTTTAACTAATCATGAATTTTAACTAATATGAAGCACTTCATAAACACGCCATAGATGGCGTGAGTGGCGCTAACCATGACATGGCGATTCGGAACCCTCGGTGCGCGAGTTCGACTCGCACTTGGCCGGTTTTTAAGACTCATCTCTTCTATCTATAATAAATAACACACATAACACACTTGAGGAAGCCAATATACCTACCTATGTAGTTGCCTTGGTAGTTGCAATGACCTAATTTTGTGGGACACTGTGTGTGTACCCGTATAGCTATTTTAACTCTAAAAATATTGAAAAGCCAAATAAACAAATTTTTACTCGTTTTTTGTATGCATTTGTGATTATTATAATGCCCTGTAATTGACTCAGAAGTACCCCATTGTCGGAAGGTTAGGTACCATCTACGCAACAGCATTTGTGATGTGACTAGTATTGAGTGTTTTTCTAATTTTCCGCATGAACGGGCATGCGACCTTGAGAAGTCCCTTTACTTATTCTCACAGGCATGTATTGTATTAGATTATTCGAAATATTCAGAAATTACTAACTATCTACTACAAATTTGCCGGCCGTGATGTCAGCAAGGTCTTCCTGGATGGGCAAAAAAAGTTAGGAATACGAAGCATTAACAGTAACAGTTACAAACTATTTTAGGTACCTAGTTACTTTAAAAATTGTAAAAAGAAATTGATAATTCAGATTTTCTTCATTACAATCAGAAAAATATATTGTAGCCGATGAAATGTTTTATGCTTTATTTTGTATATGTCTAATGTACGTTCTGGTACTCCGGTTGCCGTACGCGTACGCAATATCACTTTCTTAATAGGTATCACACATGACCATTCTTTTTCATGTGCACAAAAAAAAAATTACAATCACCACTTCTCATCCTTCTTCTTCTGCTTGGCATGGTAACTAAAGTAAACTTATGGCAAAAAAAAAAATCGATTATATTAATAAACAATTAACCGAACCGACTCATAAGGTAATAACGAAAACTGGCGGCGAAAAAAGTTCGAGCGTGTCGTGTGCACTCCGCGGTATTGCTGTCGGTACTTAACAGGGCAGACGAGAGTCTGGAGGAGGAGAGGTACCGGCAAAGTGGAACTTATTGGGCTTACTAAGAGAGATTCACTTGTACGTTTAATGTAGTTATGAGACTTATATACATAACTTGTTCACTTCGTAATAAAAGGAAACTTAGAGATAAGGCTATAACAACCAAAATAGGCAAGACTGGCTGACAATGTGGTCTGTTGACATTTCTAGAGATTCTAACCAATACTATTTTTTTTATTTTTTTTATTTATCTCTTTATTTCAGCCAACTAGGGCCATATTGAAAAAATACATATTAAATGTCTTAACCTAAGAACTAAAATTACTTTTTCTCCACTTGTGTCTGTACGGGTCCCAATAGAGACCCGTATGCGTCATATTAGTCTGCTGACGCGGTGGATCAGGTGCGCGTAGAGTGGGCGCAGATTGCGTCCGCGGCACGGGCGTCGGCAGCGGCGCGGGCGTCGTCGGCGGCGGCGCGGGTTGCGTATCCTGAATGTGCAGGACGGCCGTTGTAGACTCTAGCTCCGGCGCGGGCTCAGCGTACTTATGGCGCGCGACCTCACGATGAAGGTCGCGATTGTAGCGCCGGAACACCACACCGGAGGGCCAAAACTCACTGCGAAGGAATGTCTTCACCTTCTCGGCAGGAATGCACAGCTTGAAAGCGCAAAAGTTCGTGTCAGCCCAGTGAGAAGGAAGAGCCTCGACACTCTCAACTCGCTCACCCTTATCCTGGACGTGGCGGATGAGGTCCTCGATCTTCATGTCTTTTCGCAGGCGAGACACGTAGATGAGAGCCGTGCGAGGAGCTGCCTTCAAACAGCTCTCTTCAGGGGGCGCAGATCCGCGCTTATTGCACCTCTTCCTTCTCTTCTTCCTGCTCTCGACGAGTACGAACCCGTCTTTGTCACGTGCAGCTTCCTGCCGACAGTCGGGACGCGGTTCCAAGCGCGGGGATACCATTGTTGTTTTCTCCACCGTTTTACTGAGCAATTGTCGCATATCCACTATTTACCTAAAGTAATTACTATAATTTAGACTTTTAAACCTGTAGAACCTTATCACATTCATTAGTAGACACAGGTCAATAGACCGAAATGAAAATTCAAATAAAAGGTTGGGTGTGAATTTATTTACTACTGAATTATTCGAATTCTTGTAACTGTGATAGGTTCTTTAAAAGTATTTATTTTTAGAGCCGTCTGCATACCTTACGCGTTACTTTATATATAACACTGATACGATACGAGTATTGTCGCATTAATTGGCATCAATTTGTAGCAATCTCCGCATTCATACATTCAAACCCATACAATCACTCGTTGAACTCTTTTATTTGGCGCCATTAGGGCTGACTCGTGCATTAGGGTTTCAATTATGTTAATAAATATTTATAGGTTTTTTTTCTACTTTATTTAAATAAGGCTTTCGCCGCCTAAAGACTATGCCAGCCCCATCGTAACTACTAAACAATTCTCCAAACCATCTCTAGTCTCTGAGGGCTAGAGATGATTGGAAAAATTTTGTGAGTGTTTTGCATATTTCCATTAGGGGAATTAAAGGGTTCAAAAATTGTATTCGTAAAAATTTTGGACATGTTTCAGATAGTTAAGAAATAAGTTAAAACTAATTGAAAGCAGATTTAAAAATGTAAGGCAACCAAAGCAAGTTCCACGAAACATCCCCAAAAGATTACCTCGGCTGGTAGTAGCGGTAGTATGGTCTGTAGCCCCAGCCTCCCCAGAATGTGGAGTCGGCCTTGAGATCGTCAGCGGGGGCGCCGACCTCCGCCGCCGGAGCCTCCAGCCTGCTCACTCCGTCCAGTTTCTCGCTGGTCCCCTGGTACTGGGGCGCGAGCGCCTCTGGAGGCGGCGCGGGAGGCTCGGGCTCTGCGGGCGCGGCGAGCGCCGCCGCCGCGATCGCGAGCACTATTATTGCTGCGCGCATCTGAATATAAATTGAACTTATTATTTTCAGTAGGTACCTAAACAAATTTTTTATTTGGTCACAACATACAACTATAACTATTTTCCAATGAACATAAGTGCACATTGCAATTTTCAGCTACGGTAGCTCAGTGTTGCGATCGGAATTATGTACCTTTGCGGTCCCACTTCACTTTGTTTCACAACACTATTAGTTGGTGGTATCGTTTTACAAAAAAATACCAACCGTACCACCAGGGGTATGGGCAGGGGTATGTTGGGTCTGTCATGGATCGGTCGATTGCCGTTCGTGATCATAGGCACACCTGGGCGCGGTCAGAACTTGGGTGGGTGACCGTTCGACTGTTGGAGACTGTTTACCAATATAAGCAATTTTATAATAAAATAAAACTATTTCGGCACTTACTTTTTTTTTGTTTATTATTAAATTTATAAAAAAATTTCCTACCTTGTCTATTGTTTGTCCTGGCACACACTAAGTCACTGGAGGATCTTCTTCCAAACGAGGTAGCGCTTCCAATACTAGCAGGATGCGGGCGACTTTAGCTTTTATACCCCGCGCCGCCGCCGCCGCTCCACGCACCTCTACTCTACGGGTGACAGCACGCTTGAGCCGGAAGAAAACACTGTAAGTTATTATAATATATATAAATAATTGTATTCGCCACTTAACACTGCTATAGGAATAACAAGTTCTTTTGGTTGAAAAAAAAAAAACCAAAAGAAATAGGACAAATGATTTTAACAGCAAAGATAAATACTGAAAAAAATAATCCTCCATTTCAGTGTAGCCAATATCATGATTACGAACAAGCAAAAATGATGTAATTTTGCAGTGATGCTGATGACTCAAAATTGCACTTGGTTTGGTTTGTTTTATTAAGAAATTGGTTGAAAAAAAAAATGAAAGAAATAGAACAAATAATTTTAACAGCAAAGATAAATACTGAAAAAAATAATCCTCCATTTCAGTGTAGCCAATATCATGATTACGAACAAACAAAAATGAAGTAATTTTGCAGTGATGCTGATGACTCAAAATTGCACTTGGTTTGGTTTGTTTTATTAAGAAATTGGTTGAAAAAAAAAAAACGAAAGAAATAGAATAAATAATTTTAACAGCAAAGATAAATACTGAAAAAAATAATCCTCCGTTTCAGTGTAGCCAATATCATGATTACGAACAAGAAAAAATGATGTGATTTTGCAGTGATGACTCAAAATAGCACCTGGTTTCGTTTGTTTCATTAAGAAATACTGAAAATGATATATGATTTCCATTTTAATTTTGTGAAGTTTAAACATATTTTATTTTACATTGTAACACAACTTGTAAGGCTAGAAATCGCTCGCGACTTTAGTTATTAGTGTCTAGAATTGAAAGAAATAGACTTACTGTGTTTTTCGACGCGGAGCCGCGGTGAGACTGCAAAGGGAATCCCAATGATCCTTTAATCCTGTTTTTATCTATTTGCTTTTTTTGATGTATCTAATTTTTATTACACCATTTTGACATGTTTATTGCTCTAATCATTTTAGACGGTCCCCGCCCTGGTAATCATAGCTCACTTAGCGCGCACACATTTCTTTTATGTTTTGCTTGTATTGACGCAAGTAAAATCCGAAAAAAATCTCCGAATCTTCCGCCTACGTCAAATTAAAATGTTTTATGGGCGCAATAATTTTTATTAAACAGTTGTCACCAGTTCATCTGCGCCCCATATCATCATAAATAAAAATTTCTAATACTCTCAAGATAACGTCTAATATTTACATACAGGTGTAGGAATAAACGCCTAGGAATAATAATAATGATATTATATATGATTTACTAGTTTAATAGTTAGTTTATTAGTTGCATAATAATTATGTACCTCCATTACCTTCATTACTCCACAATTGAATGGTATAAAAATAGCACAAAGTAGAAAATGGGAGTGGGCAAAAAACGAGTGGGTAATCCACTCGTTCTTGCAAGGACGGACGGGTAGAGAAATGAAGTTCAAAATGAACATACATGATGGTAAGACGGGTTGGAACGTCCTTTACAAGGTCATATGTTTATAGTCTGTTGCCCTTTACATGCCTTTAATCTAGTAGCTTGTTCGGTCTTCTTTAAAGAAATTGTGTACCTTCATAAATAAAGATTGATGGCATTCTTTGCGAATGAAACAGGTGAATGAAACAGGATGTTTCTTGAACTTAAATTTATTGTAACTGGCATGGAACCTAGTTCCTGCAGGGACAAGGCGTAACGGGCGAAATGAAAGCCTAGTAAAGCAAACGCCAATAATTAACACTATGTGTTATGTTTAAATGATCACTACTCTCTAGATAGTTATGGAACTTATTTGCACCGTGATAAACGCATACCTATCTATGTACGTTTCTCCCTAGAACTAATTGGTAACTTGTTCATCTTCATCGATCCTTTAAATGCGTACTGCTGAACATGGACCTCCCTCATTGTTGTTTATTAATCATACTCTCGTTAATAATTGTACGTACAAGGCCATTCATGCGTATTGACTTAGAATTCCTCAACCAGATTTCCTTCACCAGAGCAGCCGGTAATATGTATTATGTATGAAAATGTATACCAATGATGTTACCCTACGAGTTATGATTATTTTGATGTCTTTATTAAAAAAATGTGATCTAAATAGTTGCCCAATAAAATAGAATACGGAAACTTAAAATTTCCTAATTCAACAAATCAATTTATATATTCCAGCTTAAAAACCCCAATAATTTTAGCATTATGCAAATTCAAAACTTGATAAAATGAAACCACAACAGGCGTATTTATAATATGCTATAAATTAGATGCAGGATGCCGAGCTGTGACTCATTAAATAGATCGTCGTTATTTTGCATGTAAACAAAATAAGATGTTCAATTTATGGGTAGTACGGAGTCAGTAGACGAGCAGAACAAATTGCAATAAATAAAATAAATATAGCCTACTACACCGATACTATAATAAAAATAATAATACACTATATAATAAGGGCGGACATATTGCCTTAGGTAATTTCCTCTTTTCAACCCATTCAGTTGAATATAATTTCTTGTTCGTAGGGCCTTCATCAAGTAGTCAAATCAAGTAAGAAGCAAGTTTGTGTCTTCATGTTACCGATGTTGCTATAGGAGGAATTCTGATAATGCACATAGGCAGGCATCAGGAAAGATGCATTTGCTATCGTATAAATATGTATTTATGCTGTTTAATAAACAGACATGGTCATGTAAGAAATTGTTTTTTTTGTTATTATCTATTTATTTTGATAATATTTTCTCAGCCCATTGAGTTATCTATTTATTAAATTGATATCAAAAATCTACTTCAATCATATGGAATATAATATTATTATAACACATGATAAGTCATTCGGCACATTCGGCCCTTTTATATTTTCGAGAAGGCTGCCATGAAAGGGTAATTTTTCAAACCTATTTTTGAAGTGAAAAATAAATAATAAATAAAATTTTTGTAAAACCTGTCTGCGAAAAACGAATTATATAGGTACGAGTATCAATGAAAGTTGATCGAAAAAAAAGCCTTTTTTTTGGAGACTACCGGTAGACATAGACATAGAATCATGGGCAGACATATAACAATCGGGCAACTACCTAAAGTGCAAATGGCCTGACGTGGCGCGCACGGGGTTTCGACAATATTCAAATCTAGATTCAAATGGTTGCCATTTTCTAAGTTCTCGCCCGATTTCTTTTAGGTCGAGGCATTTCAATTTATTTAGTTCAAACGTTATTATTTCTCTTTAAAAAAAAATTACTTAAAAAAAAGAAAAAAGAAAAAAACCAAAAAATTATAATATCTACCTAATATTAAAAAAAAATTTATTAAAAAAATGAAAAAAAAACTCTCGTCGAGACCTATCATTTCCTCCAGCGGATGAGTAGTCTGGGATAAGTAGTTTCCGTGATATGCCCTAAAAAAAAGTTTCTATAAAACTTTCTATAGGGGAATGAGTAGGCTGGGATCAGTAGTTTCCGAGATATGCCCTCTCAAAGTCTTTTTCCCTTTTTTTTTGGAAACGGTTGAACCGATTTTGAAAAAAAATACATTATTTCAGAAAGTGGAGTTACAGGCATTTATTGATTTTCGAAGCCTTTTATGTAAAGGCTATGACGCCATCAATTGTTAATAATATTATTCATTGACGTTGCCATAGGTGGAAGGCAGCCGAGTGACTATCACCTGATACCTGGTTTGCTGGGATTGGTTGAGCGGTTCGTGAGATAGTGGTATGCCGAAAGTACATTAAAAATCGGTTTTTAATGATTTTTTTTAATGTACCTACTTTAAGGTAGTCGGGTTTTATAAATGTTTTATCAATTGTTTTATTTAATAATTAATTTTAGTTCTAATATAAACCATTAGATGTGATTTATTTTTGGAATTGTCCTTTCAAGCTCTTGGCAAAGATGCAACGACTTGATGGGGTTTGAAGAAATAAAATGCCATAGTTTCACAATACAGCGCCTGGCGGCCGCCATTTTGATAAAAAAAAACTATTCTATGATACGCGTGTCTCATAATATGTTGAAATCGGTTCAGTTGATGGATTCGCTCTTTGGTGGAACAAAAGAACATACATAGGCACATGCGCTGCCAAAATCATAACCCTTCTTCTGGCTTCGCAGTAGTCGGGTAAAAATGAATACTTCATTCACAGTTAGAGCCTGCACATGTGTGTAAAAAAGAACTACGGGTATTTATAAAATGTTGAATTGACCTTTGTCAGTAAAACATGCTTGCCCCAACGATGAAGCTTCGGAAAGAATGTTTGACATACACGTCATAAATAAAAATAGTATGAAAATAAAACAGATCCTTATATTAGGAACTAATTAAATACCATATAAAATGAAAAGCAAGCCTGGAAATTTATGATTGTGTTGTGTGACATGACGTCACTCAACCGAAATGATGCGCAGATGTTTGACATTTTTCAAATTTGCATAGCAAAGGTGAGATGGTCCATTTTTGTTATTAAGTAGATTCATGTGATGAGTGTAGGCGCGCCCGGGTGTGGTGCGGAGAACGCTTCCTTGTATTAAATATTAAATAGGAATTAGGAAATACCTTTTGTTGAGCATATAAATATTATAGATTTTCTGTATTTTTAACCGACTTAAAAAAAAGGAGGAGGTTCTCAATTCGACTGTATTTTTTTTATAATTTTATTTTTTTATGTTTGTTACCTGAGAACTTTCGACTTGGTAAACCGATTTTGAAAATTCTTTTTTTATTTGGTGGTGCTTCCCGTGTGGTCCCATTTTAATTTGGTCAAGATCGGATTGGAAAGCGAGGCGGCCGAGTACATTAATAGCAAAAAATTACAAAAAAAAACTGTGAAATAAAAAACTATTTAAAAAAAAATATAAAATCCGCCTTCAAAAATGTATGAATTAAAAAAAAATCGAACCGTACAGTTGAAGGCGGTGCTAAAGAAGGATTTCTTTCATGCATCATTTTTGCTTGCTTTAGCACCGCACCGCCTTCAACTCTACGGTTCGATTTCTTTTATATCATACATTTTTGAAGGCGGTTTTTATTTATGTATTTTAAAAGTTGTCTCTCTATCGATAACTTCGATTTTTATTTCTGCACTTAGTTATTAAGTTACATCTTCATACATAGGTATGGTTTTCAAGTTCCTTTTATTAAATAAAATAAAAAAGGTTTTTTGTAAAAAAAATAATTTACATTATTTCCATCACTTTGATCTTAGCATTCAAGGCTGCAGATAAAAAGCTAGGCAAGTAACAAAATAAAAAATAATAGTCGTATTTATAGTATTCCAAAGTAAGTACAAATTGTGAAATGCCAAATTTCTGATTGTGGCTTACTTGACTCTGGGCCTCACCCGTAAAGGTCTTACTTGCAGTATGCATAGTTAGTGCAATCAATCAGGTCAGGCAACTATGAGTAGCCAAACCAACCATTATTGAAGACAATATATACTTTCATATAGCTCAGTGGTGCGGTCGGTCGACTGTTGTTAAGCAACGCTGAGCGCGGTCAGTACTTGAATGGGTGACCGCTCAACCGTTGGAGGCTGACCGTGGTTCGGATTCCACGTTAAACTGTAGGTTCCTTACCTTCTTACCTTACTAGGTGGTGGGGTTTATCCCAGCCGGATTGGTACCACCGCACTGAATGAAACGTCGGTCGAAACGGCTTTGTAAATAGTTCGTGTTTTCCGTCCAGTTCAGTGTAGTCGACATGAAATGAAGGGAAGCACTGACATGGCACCTAGTTCACCCGGTGTTATGGGCTGACATCACGGATGTTGTAGGTGATGTAGCCAACCGTGTCAGTTTCCATTAAAAAAATACATATGATTTGATTTGATTTTATTTCTAATTTTTAGTTTTTTTTTTTTTTTTATAGACTACCGGCACGGATGGCTGTGCCCAAAAGTTCAAAGAACGATTAAGACACAGCCAATAACCCCACTCCTCGCGAAACCACGCTCAGAGAGGCGCCATGCTAGCTACAAGGCGGACAAAGAGGTTGTTGTCTAATTTATTAACACGCCTTTTGAAGATTCCCAGGTTATAGGTGGTGGGGAACACACTCGCCGGAAGACCGATGGTTATAAAGAATTTGAATTTGAATTTATGCCTCCAATGTGTTCGTATATCTGTACGTACGTACTGTAGGATACGCCAGTAGCAGTCCTATAGGAAATTGCGGCGCCGGAAAAGTGTTGTCAAAAAATGGACGAGTCATGGTCAAACTGCTTGACAACTTCGGTCTGTCGCTTTCTTGGAAGTGCGCGCTAATTATTATTGACCGTTCGGATGTAGGCGCGGTCATAGTGCGCTGAGTGCGAATGTTTGGTAACATTTGTTTGGTGGGATCTTAGTGAAATGTCACCTGGGGCGAATCGAAAATATTGCACGCGTTAAGAGCTTAGGTTACTTTATTGATCTATTTACTTACTTACTAATTTAAAAAGCTTGTGGATTATCAATCAATCAATGCTGTGCTGCAAGAACTCTGGAAAATTACATCTCAATACCGACCACCACGTTCGGTCAAGACAATTATCAAGCAGCAAGTAATCACGAACACCTGCTGCACGACTCAGTGGAAGGAACGTGCCAAGGTGAGAGGTGGCCAGCCTGTCGCCCTTTAGCACGGCATTTCGTCGGTATCCCTTATAGGCGCCTTTTACGACATGCACGTGAAGAGGCGCAGTGGGGTTATTATTTTTAAGAGCCGGCCCCACACAGTACAATTGAAATTAACATTCTAAAAATATACAAAAAAATAACATTTGCACAACATATAAGAATACAGAAGATTCCCAACAAACATATCTCCACGTATCATACTCCTGACGCGCCGCACGTCTGACGCCTTTTCTCAACCTGTTTTTCATATAATAATATGCTACTCGGTTTGAAACGCTAGGGAATTCGACGCTTTTGAAGCATATGCCAGATCTAGTTTAAGCACTTTTAGGGCGATCCTTCCCGCCCGACCCTTCCACTCACATTTTCTCAATGAACCCCTTTCGTTAGAGTCATTTAGTTATAACTAGCTTTTGCCAGCGGCTTCGCTCGCGTGAAATTCGTACATAAAAAGAAGAAAGTATGTAAGCCCGCTTGCTACCGTACCTTTATTTCGGCGCGCGGAAAAATTCGGTTTGTATGAGAGCCCACCTCGTAGCGTAACCGGAACTGAATTTTATTGCCTTTCCTGCGTCCCGTATAGTAAAATGTGCTTTTACTAAGTTTCATAGATTTCGGATGATCGGTTTAAGAGTTATGGAGGAACATACATACACACATACAGAAAAGATTTCTAAAAATCGTCAATAAAATCTACAAACGCAGTATCTCATAAACATTAATAGAATAGAATAAAATAGAATAGAATAGAATAGAATAGAATAGAATAGAATAGAATAGAATTTTATTCAGTTGTACACATACATTATATTACAAACACATTAAAAGAGATGGAGCTACAAGGTACAAAAGAAAGGGCGTAGGCGCAGCATATGGCCATTCGAGTGTCTCAACTCAAGGGCCGCTGTTTTTAAGCCTAGCCTATATTAAATATTAAAATTAAATTAAATCTAAGGAACTTTATACAACATTAACAAAAATACACATTTACATAATATTTCAATTTTACACAGATTAACTTACAAACTACAAGACAATTAATTTTCAAGATTAATAAACCCTATTACATTACAATCCACGAGTCATTCAATTTCGAGAGCTGGCTTCAGCGAATCCCGTGTGGTAAGAGCTAGGCGCCACCATATGGGTCAAACATGACCATGACTTACTTCATGACCATCGCTTACAGATTAATTATTAGTATTGATGATATTTTTTTCAACATGACGATTTGATACTAAATCAATAACGGAATAATGTTGCTCTAATCGACCACGCGTGTGGATCCCGCAGTGTACGTGTATAGATAGAATGCCGAGTATGTAAAGTAGGCTGGCACGGATCTCGTCAAGTTCGCGCGCGAGGCATTGACCTACGCTTGCTTGCGGTTACACTGCACCACACTCGTTAGGCTCGCTAGATAGACCTAGGGCCGGCATGGCGCTGGCATGCTTGGCGTGGTGAAGTCGTACCGGCTAGCGGTGCGATGGTAGTGGTAGTGTAGGACGGAGAAGGCTCTTCTTTGGAAGTAAGCATAGTTTCGTAGGTATTTGTAAGTGTGATACGACAAAAATATATCAATATTGTTACTTAATGTTTTTTGAATTTTTTTAAGTAGTTGCTTTTAATACTTATATATACATATATATGTGCCCAACTAATTATTTTGAATATAATTAGGTTTCCGTATCCCGTACGGAAGCCTATTACTAAGCCTCCGCCGTCCGTCCGTCTGTACGAGGGCTGTATCTCTTGAACCGTCATAGGTAGCCCGTTGAAATTTTCACAGAATATGTGTTACTATGGCGGATATAACAACAAATAAGAAAATGTTAAAAATTAAGGGGGGCTCCCATACAACAAACTTCCGAAAAATCGATTAGTCACACTATTGAATAATAGATGGCGCCACACGCTTTTATAAATTGCATTTTTGAAAGACAAAAGATAGGCGGATAATAGCGGATAGATACGGAAATCTCCGTGCGCGAGTAAAACTCGCACTTAACAGATTTTTTATTTACTTAATGGAGTAAGTACACAGATATTTGACTGAAATTTTAGCAATTTTATGAATTTATAGATACCAGAAAAAATGGTAAATATTGTATTTACGAGTGTTATATTAATGATACTAATATGAGTATAAACTTCAATAATTGAAGTTTGAGGAAATAAATTTCCATACTTTTCAGACTCAATTTTAGCATACGACTTATCTACATTAGATGCTTTGTCGAGATGTAACGTGCTGCCAATATTGGCTCGAGTCATCGCGGACAAGTCACCTGCTGTCTTTGACCCGAGCTTGTGGGAAAATCTGTTTTCGACTGTTGCCTTAGGTACTGTTAGATACCCGACGAATAACGGATTCTGAGAAAACGTGTATTTTTAATTTATAGCAAAATTAAGTAAAACCTGTATTCCAAATATCAATCAATCAGATGCTGAAGTCTCAAATTAAATTTAAAAGTTATTATTATAATTTTTTTTATGGAAACTGAGACGGTTGGCTACATCACCTACAACATCCGTGATGTCAGCCCATAAAACCTTGGTGAACTAGGTGTAATGTCAGTGCTGTCTTTCGATCGTCTATTTATTTTCATTGCTTGAATAAATAAAATGCTTCATATTAGTTAAAATTCATGATTAGTTCAAATGCTTCATGTTCTATTCGGTAGATAGCGCGCGCGCATACATTTTTTGGTTTCTTCTATGGGAGCCCCCATTAATTTTTTACTTTTTCTTATTTTTATTATTTGTTGTTATATCGGCCATAATAATACATATTCTGTGAAAATTTCAACGGGCTACCTATTACGGTTCAAGAGATACAGCCCTCGGACAGACGGACGGACGGACGGACGGACAGACAGACAGACGGCGTAGGCTTAGTAATAGGTTCCGGTACTGGATACGGAACCCTAAAAAGGAGATGAATAAAGCGTTTTTTAAAGTTTTGTTACGGAACACAAAAACAATATAAATTATTGAAGTGGTTGTCAAAATTAAAACTGATAGGTTTTGACGGCATATTTTAATTATGAATGTAATAACTAAGTTTTTTTTTTAATTTCTAAAATACAAAATGTTCCGTCTAACTAGTCTTAAATATTCCCTTCCATTGGATTACAAATCAAGGATTTATTGAAAAAACAACATTAACAAAAATAATTAAATCTAGACCTAAAAATGACTAAATTAACTATAAAAATAAATCTAACTATAAATAAAAATAGTCGTCCATAGGGACCATAAGCAATACAATATTATGATTTGACCTAACCTAAGTGGTCAAAAGTGGCCACGTCAGCGACAACTCTTCAATACTAATCGTAAATATAAAAGCAACGCATCCTATACAAAGGCAGAATTTACAAATATTAAATCTAGACCTAAAAATAACTAAATTAACTATAAAAATAAATCTAACTATAAATAAAAATAGTCGTCCATAGGGACCATAAGCAATACAATATTATGATTTGACCTAACCTAAGTGGTCAAAAGTGGCCACGTCAGCGACAACTCTTCAATACTAATCGTAAATATAAAAGCAACGCACCTATACAAAGGCAGAATTTACAAATATTAAATCTAGACCTAAAAATAACTAAATTAACTATAAAAATAAATCTAACTATAAATAAAAATAGTCGTCCATAGGGACCATAAGCAATACAATATTATGATTTGACCTAACCTAAGTGGTCAAAAGTGGCCACGTCAGCGACAACTCTTCAATACTAATCGTAAATATAAAAGCAACGCACCTATACAAAGGCAGAATTTACAAATATTAAATCTAGACCTAAAAATGACTAAATTAACTATAAAAATAAATCTAACTATAAATAAAAATAGTCGTCCATAGGGACCATAAGCAATACAATATTATGATTTGACCTAACCTAAGTGGTCAAAAGTGGCCACGTCAGCGACAACTCTTCAATACTAATCGTAAATATAAAAGCAACGCATCCTATACAAAGGCAGAATTTACAAATATTAAATCTAGACCTAAAAATAACTAAATTAACTATAAAAATAAATCTAACTATAAATAAAAATAGTCGTCCATAGGGACCATAAGCAATACAATATTATGATTTGACCTAACCTAAGTGGTCAAAAGTGGCCACGTCAGCGACAACTCTTCAATACTAATCGTAAATATAAAAGCAACGCACCTATACAAAGGCAGAATTTACAAATATTAATATATTCAACTTTAGAAAATACGTAAGGCCGAAATATACTTACACATATATTTATATGCTCCGAGTATTTAACACGTTCCTGTTGTGCTAATGATCGAGTCATCGGTTGACCATACTATCTCCAATTCTCTCTGTATTAGCCACTGAGGTCATTTTTATTTAACACCACCAGGGTTTCCCCTTGCACGTCTTGGCCCGTGTCTTTTGCGTGCTTTACTTGTTAATTAAATATTCTCGCGTTGATAACATGAACTATTAATAAATACTTCCTTGATTGTTTCACAACATGGTGTATGTATAAGTGTGAAAGTTTGAGATGACAATGACGTGATCGTGAAAAAATACGATTAAATAATTAGAAGTGCATCGACCTGTCGAGTAAAAACATACATAAATTCAAAATTACAAATGAGTGGTTATCTCTGCACACAATGTTTACTGGCGTACCTTCTCTCTGCTGCTAATTGTGTGCATGCACACCAAGTTGGTAAAATATGTATATGAAATCTACGACAACATGTCAGCATCGGTAGCTCAGTGGTGCGATCGGTCGACGTCGTTCGTGATCATAAGCACACCTGCGCGCGGTCAGAGCTTGGGGTGACCGTCCGACCGTTGCGTTGGAGTCTGGTTCAGATTCGACTTAAAACTGTAGGTCCCTTCTCTCCTTACCTTACTAGGTGGTAGGGCTTAAACCGTCCGGGTTGGTAACACCGCACTAAATGAAAGGTCCGTCGAATCGACTATGTAAATACATACTCGTAGTTCGTGTTTTCCGTCTTAGTGTATATAGCCCGCCCCACAAAAGGGAAGCACTGAAATGGCTCCTCGTTCACGAAGGTGTTGTGGGTTGACATTACGGATCTTGGTGATGTAGACAACCGTGTCAGTTTCCATAAAAAAAAATCTAAATTCAGTCACCCTCGGTCCGCGCAAGTCGCACTGCGCAATGTTTTCTGTCTTCCTTCACCGTTTTCTCGTAAAGCTGAACCGTGGACGGTGTACTAGGAAGGATCAGTTCCACTGCCAGTACCGATGCAAATGCGCTAGGTATCAAAGTCTAGAATCAGCTGTTAGCACTAACAATCTCCGGTGGTAATGAACGTCTGGTGGCCCCCATTATTCCTCTCGACAATAGCTACGCAAAAAAGTATCGGAACATCCGTTCGTTCGTCTCTCGACATATTTACTTCCATTCACGACCTTCTGCATCTGTAGTATGTTGTAGTTTGTGATAGTTTAGCTTGTAGATAATTATCATGGAACAAAAACAATTTTAAGTAAGGTGCGATACGAGTATAGGACAATGCTTTATTTACTAATGGGCTTGAAAAGAGTCTCAATTTCAACTAATTCAACTTCAATGAACATCAACCTTTAGCCACATTGTTCCAAATGGATAAGTTTTAGGCGGTTTTATCCACTTATCTAGCGGAAAAAGGTCAGTAGGGGATTTTGAAAATTACTTTTTTTTATATTTTATATTTCCCGCGCCACACGCGCAAGTGCTACACGCGCAATGTGGCAAGTTGTTTGATTACATAGGCGGCGTGCCGAGGGTGGGATTTTGGGGTTTCGTAAAACGGGGTCGATAGAGACAGGTTTCCCACTTCTAAATTCAATATTTCGCAACTTATCACATGTACCCAGTTTGCACTTGTCCAAAACTTGGTTCTATTGACCCCTTAACGATTTTACCAAGATTTACTCATTTTTACTAAGGATTCTCAGAGAAAAATGCCATTTTAGGCTCAGTCTCTATTCATAAGCTAATGGGGTGCATAGAGACTCATAGAGAATGATGATTTCGGTTTTGGTGTTTTAGTGTCTTCAGATAGAGTATGTATCTGAGAATAAAAAAAACAAAACATTTAAAGCCAACCAAGTAAAATAAAGAACAATGTGGATTTTTCAAAAACCCCTCATGGTTGTCTCTATTGACCCGTGGTTGTCTCTATTATCCCCTTATGGTGTCTCTATTCACCTCAGAGGTAGTTGTATGGGGTCCCTATTGACCCCAAATAGTGTGACTATGATGGGTCACGATTAAATTCATTTTTATGTTTAATTTCTTACAGAAATTAACAAAAAAAAAAAATTGCTGTGCATCTAAATGAAATGTCTATCTTCCCAAATAATCCAAATTTACTGTCTTTCATTTACTTTTTCGGATGATATGGCGAAGTTAATAAGTAGAATTTTTCGGTCGGACGCACCACCCCACTTCAAAAATAAGTCTATAAAATTTGATAAATTTCTGATTAGGTTCTTTGTTGCAAGCGACAAACGTGTTTGGCCAGCTATCGAAAATTTAATTCCACATTATATAGGTTTGGGCTTCATGAGAGGTCTAAGAAGGATATTGAAAATTAAAACCAGTTTTGTCTCTATTGGGAACGCATTCTCTTTTCACACCATTTTACGTATTTCACAAAAATAACACAATGAATACAGGTATTCGTACATGAGGTGCAAAGGCGGACTTATCCCCTGAAGAGATTTCTTACAGCCAGCCATTAGGTATTTGAAATGTGTAAATAAAGTAATGTAGGTAGTAGCAAAGATGTGACAATTTTTTATTTAAAAATATGAGGATCTATGAAAACCTAAAAAATATAATAACATTTATGTAAGTAATACTAGGTACGTAAGAATAAATATAAATTAGGAAACATTATTGTGTTAACATAAAGATAAGAAGATTTTATGCGGCAAGGTGGGGACCAGAGTGATCTGTCGAGCAAATATAAGATAATGCATTAATTTGTTGAACGTGTCAGTTTAATATTATTTAGTAACACGTCTTTTATTGTGTTATTTAAGGAACAGTAACAATAAGACAAATAAAGCACTGACATTTCTTGAAATATTTCCGATTCATGATGATTATTATGTTAGTTAGAATAGAACCCCTCACGGCATTAAGCTCGCCTGTTGTGCCTAATTTCTATAAATTGGTGTTCGATAAAGAATGTATACAATACAATACAATTATCATGCATCCGCGCGTTACCCTATAGCGCATCGAGCTATGATGCGCTTGCGCTCCGCGGATCTTTCTACCGCCAAGTGAAAAATATAATCGAATGGAAAACAATTTTGTTCACACACAGAGGGTTCCGTAGCCATTTCCTTCTTGCATGCACGTGGAGTGTGCGCACTGCGCAGCGATCACGGGCCACACAGTGTCTCGTGCGCGGCGCCACGCAATCACTATAATGCAATTTTGTCGTTGAGAATGGTGTGGTATAAATTAGGGATAATTTGCAAGCACCGTTTGCAAGAGTCTAAACATTAACAATGGAGAATTGTACAAAGTGCCCGCGTGACCGGTACATGTTCTAAATTTGAAAATGCTCCTGAAAACGCTCTCAAAATTCTCAATACGGGAAGCGACCACCGATACGTGCCCGTGTTGTCGTTCTGTTCTGTCTCTGTCCCTAATTTTGACCACATAGTGAATTATTTGTATGACATGTGGTATACTGTTGGAAAGGGCGTAAACTAGCAAACTTTTTAAAAGAAAATGAACCTATCAATTGCTGTCAGTTTTTTTGAAAATTAATTAATAAATTAAGATTTTATCACATCTTTACTCGTTCTCGGGACTTTGACATTATGGTATTATTTTCATCAAATAACATTTTTCCTAGAACAAGCATACATCGGAAAATTCAATAAATTTTATTTCGTGCTGATACAATCATAAACAAAAAAGTTAGAAGGGTTTAAAGCTGGGATTTTGGCAATTTTCAAAAATAAAGAAAAAAATCGTATCTCGATACCACGTGACATCTGACAAAAGGCATCATGGGTTAAAACGTTGCAAACCTTGGTTGCAAATGACCCCACTTAGCTACAAAAAATATTTGTCGGTCGATGTACCGAACACCCTGTATATTTCAATAATTATTTTGTTTATACATCAAACAAATTTACTCAGGAATGTTAAAAGGTTTTCGAAGCATAACTCCACTACCTATGAACCTGAATCAGCTGTGTTGATGCAAAATCTAAACATAGTTGTCTTGTAGAACCGGCTACAATTTAATCACTCGCGTCATAGTCCAAGCATGTTATTTGTTTGGTCGATCGGTGGTTTTATGTGACGTCCATGGAAACCGATCGAAACTTTTTATCTGTCTAAAACCACCTAAGTATTGAGTTAAATAGTACACTTAATTACTACCTATTTATCTCAACATTGCATGAATACTGAAATAAAAAAAATATTTACATTTTCCAGCCTATTTCCGTTTTTTTTATGGAAACTGACACGGTTGGCTACATCACCTACAACATCCGTGATGTCAGCTCAATACATAACACTAGGTGAACTAGGTGCCATGTGGCTACACTGACACTGAACCACGAACTATTTACATAACCGTTTAAACCAACGTTTCATTCAGTGCGGTGGTATCAACCCGGGCGGGATGAACCCTACCACCTGGTAAGGTAAGAAGGGAAGGGACCTACAGTTTTACTTGGAATCCGAACCACGGTCAACCATCCAAGAACTGACCGCGCCCAGGTGTGCTTAACAACACCACTGCAATAACTAACACCACCAACCGACCGCACCACTGAGCTAGCGAGGCTGACTGAAATGAAATATCCATAATGAAATGAAAATAGAGCCTATCTATATAATTACGCTGACCAATCTGTGCACTTCACTTCACTGAGCTAAATACTTTCGTCAATTATGTTCGATGCTCATAGCTGAAACAAATTCACCTTAAATAATCGTACAGGCAACAATTTAAACGTACAAAACATATATTGGTACAAAACAATAAAATAAACCACAAGTGAGAATTTTTTATACCACCGCTCGTTGACCAAAATAAAGCAATACAAAGTGGTCAAGTGCGAGCCGAACTCACGTGGAGAGGGTTCCGTAGCATTCCGTTTTCCGTGAGAACTTTAAGACTTAATATTTTCGTTTTGGTTTTTCTGTAAACTATAAGAAAGGCCTTATTCCTATTTTTTTATTTTAGCCTTAGTAAATAGGTAAGTGGCGGGGGGAATGCTCGATGTTCATATATCTTCTTTAATTTCTATTAAACTATGCAGTTTGAAATTATATAAAACACAAATATTTCTTACAACGAGTCCCTTCATTTTAAACGTCACATGATGCATTTAAAAAAAAAATACTTTCTAATTTGTCTCCCATAATAATTGACGCCAAAAATCTAAATTCGTTCATTTACGCTATACTATTGATACTACGAGTATGATTATCAAACTCTATAATATAGAGTTTGATAATCATACAATTATATTAATACATACCTATATTATAACTATGTATCAAATTACAACTTTTTTCGTCCAGTAGATTCGGAGAAAATAAGGTGTGACAGACGGACAGACAGACAGACACGAGAGTGACCCTATACGGGTTTCGTGTTTTCCTGTTTTGAGAGGTACGAAACCCTAATAAAAATTGTAGGCAGGTAGGTAGAGTTGTAGCCTCAGCCAACAGAATCAAACGCTGCGAGTGCCGACGACGGTAAGGTACATTTATAGTTTTTTATCAAATTGGTTGTTAAAATTTTACAGGCATCGTTTATCGGTGAACGACCTGACGAATGAGGTAAACTTCGCTATAAGGTCAAAGTCATTATCATCGTAATGGTAAAAAATGCAGAATAATAGAACTTAATATTTTTAATTTGTAATACGACACTCTTTTTGATTGCTCTTTTTTTTTTGTGTTCAAAAAATGTACTTTCACTACTTGTATACATATTACAAGTTATTTTGTATTTGTTAAAAACATTTTACAATAGTATTCTTGTATTCTGCTTCAAGATAAATACCAAATAAAATACACCGATAACATCTAACCTACTTTATTGAATAGTCCCAATCAGCAATAACTATTTATTTTATAAATTTTAAACTACACATAGAAATAAATGTATTGTTCGATTTCTTAAAGCAAAAATTGTCCTAGTAGATAGTTATATATTTTGTACACACTCGTATCTTTAGCCGCTAGTATTCGTTATCTACTACAAGCATGTGCACATATGTTATGTATATCTCGTTGTTGTAATCTTTACGCAACATTGAGAGTAGACAGACAGTTAAATATTGTAAATATTCCATAACCTCGAGGAACTATTATCAGTTGCATTATACAGCGGGCATAGCAACATAAAAGAACAGAAATATTAGATGTAATGTAAGTAATACATGATGTAGTTTTTCCAGCAAAATTTAATATTTGGTGCATTTGCTACGCATGTTTTTATTAATTTATTAACATTATGTTAAACCACAAAACATAAATATAACGGTTAATTAAATTAAATCAATATCTCCTAAGATCTGAAAGCAATCTAAAGTAACCTACATTAAATAAACATTATAAACTATTACCATTTCGAAAGAAATAGATGAGCTTGTTTCAAACTTACTTAAGTACCTATGTATAGTTCAACCTGTATCTTTTAACCACCTTATCAGATAGTTGGCATAACAGCTGTAAATGTGGTTGTACTTTTGTGTTGCTCTAGCCATCTGGAAGAAAGATAGAGTAGATATTATAATATTATTTCAAATATATTATTAATTTAATATATGTTTATAAATTATGGGGTATAAAATTTACAGTAAAAAGTAAAACTCGTAGGTTAATGTTACTACATTTTCTTGAATAATTAATGTGTCTTCACTGTACAATTTGTTAACAGTTAAATTATATAATTTGTTTTTATTTGTTCTGACCGTTTCGCAAATGTGTTAATCATAAAATCGACAGTTTTTAAATAAATTCTCTTACAAGTCAAGCGTGTTGCGGTTAAAAAAAATATAATAAATCTAAAAAAATTATCCTCAGTACTTAATAAATAAATATGCGCGTGAGTGAAGATGAGGCTTTGTCATTCTCGAAGCGTTGCCTGGTGGCCGCGGGGGCGGGCGCTGCAGCAGCCGAGGAGATGGCCACGCTCCTGCTGGCGGCAGACTTGGCTGGACATCACAGCCATGGCATGAACAGATTGGGTATAACACATGTACATCCTATAAGTAAAGCGAAAAATCTGTAAGCTACGTCGCGATTCTATGCTCACTAATTATAACTCAATTCACGTGGGATTTTGACGTTTTCGGTCGCATCAAAGGTTGTTTATAGGATAAGGTGGTTATAGGCCACGAGAACAGCTATATGTGCGCATAATATATATATTTGCAATCCAACACCAAGGTTTGAAAACCAAACAATTTGAAAGAGATATAATGAAGCATGTACTATGTACATTGAAAATGCAGGCTATGCAAAATAAAGACGAAACGGTTGCACATATAATTTCTGGCTGCCAAATTTTAGTTCAAGTGCTACATTTAAAAATACATAATCATCTAGTTAAATAATTTACTAAATATATATTTATATAATATATTTATTAAATATTATGTGTTATTCTTATCCAATTTTAAAGAAGGAAATTAAACTTTCCGACTGTTTGTACTGGGGCCTAAGGAAGAAACACAAATTCGAAAATTCAGACATAATATGGTGAAAATATATATCATAAAAAATTAACTGAAAATTGTCTCAATATTATGCTCTTCAAAGCGAAACAAAAATGTTGTGGACAACAAATGCCAAAATTATACCTATAATAGTTCGAACTACAGGAATTATAGCAAAAACCTTACAAGTATACACAACTTGTATAGAAGCAGACATAAAAATACAAGTATTGCAACAGCAGGCTGCAATAAAAACCGCAAAAATTGTAACAAAATCGATGACTGAACATTTAGAAGAGCTCAACCTACATAATATAGGACATTCTACAACATCCATTACCATCACACATCCATCCCCTCTTCCGAGGAGCACTTGGCCGGTACTGATGTAAATTTCAGTACAATATACTGAGTGTCTAAAACGACAAGACCAAGAATTTATAGGAAGCGTGACATTTGACACCGAACCTTCTGATCTGATTCTAATCGTAGTAATGATGCATGAGGTTAGGATACCATGCGGTTTTATAGGTTGCCTTCGACTATGTAGTCATTACCTTTGCGAAGAGTTATCTAAGAAAAGCTGATCTTTTGTTTTTCGTAATTTTGTTTGTAAAACTACATGTTTCCTTTTGAGTGAGTTTTATATAAGCGAAGCTAGGTAACTTGAAATTAAATATCTTATATTAATTTTGAAATTGTATTTAAAATTTCAATTCACAGTCATATCTTCGGACATCAACATTACATTTTTATTGGACTGTAATGGTTTTATGGAATTTTCTACTTGCAGTTAGTTGTCAATTGGATCGCATGTATAAATAAGTAACCGACTGTATGTGTGTCCACGAGTACCTTGCTGCGTAGGCAAGGGAATCAACGTTTATTTAAAGTACTTAGATGATGCATATTTCATCGCATATTATTGTTGCAGAGTTCTACGTAAAAGACCTGCTGGAAGGTTACTGCGACCCGAACGCAACTCCTGAGGTTCTCAAGGAAACTGCGGCCACTGCTTGGGTCGATGGTAAGCAAAATGTATATTATATACACGTATAATATATTTTTTATTATTTTTATGGAAACTGACACGTTTGGCTACATCACCAACAACATTCATGATGTCAGCCTACCTTGATGAACTAGGTGCCATGCCAGTGCACCTGTATGTGCCATGCCCTTGATGAACTAGGTGTTATGGTCGTGCCGGTTACACTGAACTAGGCAGAAAAAACGAACTAAGTATTTACATAGCCGCTTCGACCGACTTCTCATTCAGATCCATGTTTCATCCAGTGCGGTGGTTCATCCCGGACGGGTTAAACCTTACCACCTAGTGAGGTAAGAAAGGAAGGATCTACGTAGTATTACTCGACCAACAACGTGCGGGGGTTGCACGGCAATCTGAATGCTGTCCATCACCACCTGGAGACGAAAAAGCCGGCCTTGCTTTTCCTGACGGAAACGCAAATATCTCGCCCTGCCGACAATTCTTACCTGCACTACCTCGGCTAGACCCTGGAAGAAGCCTTCCGCTTGCGAGCCGGGGTCTGCCTGTTTGTCTGGGCGGATATTTGCTGTCGTCGCCTGCGCTGCATTGAGGACTCCGAACTCTCAATACTCTGGGCCCATGTGGATCTGGGAACGGTGTCGCGGGTGTACGCCTGTCTCTACAGGTCGCACTCTGGCAATGCGGAGACAGCTCGGTTATTCGAGTACCTGAGTGGGTGGAGCGGCAGACAAAGTCCAAGAGCGGTTCCCCACCGCGGATTTGGTTCTCCTTGGAAACTTCAATGCCCATCACGAGGCATGGCTAAGCTCCAGGAGAACTAACTTTGCGAGGAGAGCCGCCTACGACTTCGCCCTGACGCATGACCTGTCTCAACTGGCAGACCAGCCCACCAGGCTGCCAGATATAGACGGTCATGAACCCTCTCTGCTGGATCTTCTGCTGACGACGAACCCCACTGGATATAAAGTCGCCGTGAGAGCCCCGCTGGGATCTTCTGATCTTTGTTTAGTGGGGTCCACGGTGCCATCTTCGCCTCCTCAGTCCCGTACTGGAGGAACGCGTCCGAACCACGATCAGCCACCACCGGTCGAACGGTCACCCATCCAAGTTCTGACTTCGCCCAGGTGTGCTTAAGATCACGAACGGCAGTCGACTGATCGCACCACTGAGCTACCTAGCCTGAGCACATATATATTATATACATTTACAAACCAATTACAATGCTATACCCCTATTCACTGTATAAAATAGGACACGCAAGACATATTATGTATTTCGCCTTATGTAATATCTATTTGGGAAGCGAGGTGCTGGTGATTGGGGCGCGTATACTGTACGTCCCTTCCCTTGCTACTAGGTGGTAGGCTCAAATTGTAGCCGACTGGGTTGGTGCCACCGTATTAGATGTAAGATCCCACATAGCAGCCTCGGTTGTATTCTCCTCTAGCCCAGTATAGCCAGAAATCCAGGGAAGTCTCCGGTATGGCACCTACCTTCTCGGAGGTGATATTGGCTGGTCGGAGCATGTGCTTTGGCCCCTCCGACTCAGCCACCCATATCGGATTACATAAAGAAAAAAACTGTACATTTTAGTTTATTTGTGTATTATATAATGTTGTTTCCTGTTTGTGCATCTAACAAAATAAACGTGTTTTATGTGTAAACGTCTATTCCGGGACGTCGTGGATTTTTTTAGGCTGGAGTGAATTGCGATTTGTGAAATAGTGACATTGATCATTTAATTTCATTTCAAAATATTTTACCAATAACTAGGTATATTTGGTCGATAATAAAATTATTATTCCTTTTTTTCTCTTATACGAGTATTATGTAATCTGCATCGAACGGTTTTATATAAATAGAGTTTTAATTTTATAATTTTCAACTTTATTTAAAATAAATGTGATTTTTTAATTTTCAGGCCACAAGGCGCTAGGAGCAACGGTTGGACATTTCTGTATGGATTTGGCAATTAAAAAAGCAAAAGAAGTTGGAATAGGATTCGTCTCGGCAAAAGGTAAAATGAAAATCACCAATTGAGACCCATATGAAACCACAAGGCATTTAAACTGGTTTCTTGGAATTCCTGCGTTTTTATTTTATCTTAGTTCCAACCGTGGTTCCATCTTAGGCTCTAGGCTCTGCAGCGGTTCCCAAATAGCGGTACGCGTACCCCAGGGGTATGCAGTCTCAAGAGAAGGGGTACGGCGCACTTAATGGCCACCTTTACCTCTACAATACCTCCATCCACGTTTACCTATACACGAGAAAGGAGCCCACTTATCTCATTGCGACTTAAAACATATAACAACTACAAATATAAACTAAAACTACCTAAATTAAAATTACCTAAACTTAAAACAAACAACATCATAAAAACTAAAATTACCTAAATTGGCACCTTGCCGACAGCAACTAAAAGTAAAAAATCTCGTCCATCGCTGCCGCTGTCGGAAAGGTGCCCATGACACTGGCCGAGTTCCCCCTCACAATGGCAAGGCCGATTCTTTGTGTGAGGTAGGAACCGGCACGGCTATCTCCTGAAATTTCCCGCAAAAGTTCTCCCAATTCTCTCATTCATGAAAATTATTTCGACTCATGAATAGTTGATTGAGATGTCTATTTCGTATTATTACGAGTACCTTTGTAAAAATAACAACCATGAATATTGTTTTATTTAAACACTAGCTGTGCCCGCGGCTCCTTCCGCTCTCTTATTTGACTTATCTGCTAACCTCATAAGCCATTTAGCGTGATAGTAAGTAGCCTATAGTTGATGGGAAGAATCAAGCTATCCGTAGAATTTTTTTTATTAAAATCGGTTCAGGTTTTTTTGTTTTTTTTTTTTAATGTGTAATTTTATTTAATCAAGTAATTAAGTAATCAAAACAATTAATAATGATCTAAAACTAATAACTAAAACTAACCTAAAACATAACTTACCTATCTAACAAAATAAAAATTAACAAGAACCTATAAATAAAAAATTTCTTCTACTTCAGCCGAGGCAGCCATAGTCCCTAGGACGCTTATAGCGTTCCCTCTTTGAATTTCTAGGCTTATGCGGCGTATGAAGTAAGCCTTGGCACGCACGTCACCGGACTTATCCACTAGCAATTTCCCGATGGTTTCAGCAAAAGCCAGTGCGTCTGGTGACCACGCACCAAGGGTTTCCACCGCAAAACCTAGAAACTCACAGAGGGTTTTTAGGGACTCATACTGTTTTTTTTTGAGCCGCTTCTGCTGCGGCCGTCCCAGCTGAACGCTTCAGTGGTTCTCGAGTTATAAGCGGACAGACAGACAGACAGACAGACAGAAAGCAGACGTTGGATTTTATTAAAGGTAAAGGATTTTACTCAGGGGTACTTGGGTCTCGATAAAAATATATTTGGGAACAACTGCTCTAGTGTCATTATTGCCCGTCAGATACCACTGTCTACAAATGCTAAAGTCTTTGGGAAATATTAATACCAAATATATTACATAAGTAAATTAACAAAATAAGCCGCACAAGTCGGACAATTAAAAAAGGAAAAGTAAGAAGCTAAAAACAGAATATTAGAGTAAAAGCATGCATATCATAAGAAGAGCGCAGTATGATAATTCAATGATTGCAGGATCTAGTCACTACGGAATGGCCGGATTCTGGGCGGAGAAGGCTGAGAAGGAGGGAATGATCGGGATTTCGCTCACCAATACTTCCCCTGTCGTCGTACCCACTCGGAGTAAAGAGGCGAGAATATTTTTTTTATATACGAGTACTTTTATACTTTTAAGCGGCAGCCGAGTGGTCTGAGCGTCAGCTTCTCTTTCGATAGGCGTGACCAAGGAGTTTTGACGAAAAAGTTTACATGCATACCTACACCCGCTGGCCGCTGCTTCGCCGTTCGGAACCGGTGTAAAAATGTAGGTCCCTTCCCTTGCCCCATATTTTGGCCCACTGGATTGGTACTACCGCACTGGATGTAAGATGGCCGCTTATCAGAATCGACTGTGTTCTCGTCTAGTCCATTATAGCCAGCAATCCAAAGATAAGTCTCCGGTAGGTATGGTATTGCACACTGGCACTTAGCCAGCGCGAGATTCTATACTTTTGCCATAGAGCCAATTTAGAGTTAATTTTCAAATTCAAAGTAGATTCCCGACAGAGGGAGGAATGCACTGGCAGTTAGCCAGCGCGAGATCAATCTTGTACAGAATCTTCCAGAAATAATAGTCTTGTAGACGATGCGAGGAATCCTTTATTCAATGATCAACATTTTGTATATGAGTAGATTTTGGTGGTTGGGCCTGAACTGCAATGTTTGTAAACAAAAATCTACAAGATGAAACGTCTCATTCGAAACAAAATTCAGAATCTACTTTGAATTTGAAAATTAATTCTAAATTGGCTGTATGGCAAAAGTATAGAATCTCGCGCTAGCTAACTGCCAGTGCAGTATCTACCTTCTCGGAGGTGATATTGGCTATATTCATTTTTAAGTTTTCGGATTAACAGTAGGTGACTTACATAAGTCGACGTTTCGCCCGCTACGTCGCGGGCTTCTTCAGGACCTGCGGGAGTTCCTGGAGCCGACGTCTGGTGTCCGTTGTACCAGACGTCGAACTTATATAAGTCTTTCACACCTACTGTTAATCCGAAAACCTTAAAATGAATATAATTATTATCAGAGTAAACTTAAATACATTAGTGATATTGGCTGGTTGGAGCATGTGCTTTGGCTCCTCTGACTCAGCCACTCCTACAGGATTATATGTTTACAATTATTATAAACGTCTTCGTCGTGAAACTCATGGCTTCATATCATTACAGCAACACATAAAATCCTAAACCGCTAGACATAGAAGATAGAGAAACAGCACGCTCGCGGTAAAAGAAGAACACTCGCGGAGGAACTCACTTGTACTCACTACATAATATATGTACATCATACGTAGAATTTCTTGAGTTAATTCATAGGAAATTGTTCGAAATAATAATTGCGTTAGAACGTAAAACTGATAAAGAACACTTTTTATTATTATTATTAGTTAAAAATAATCTATCGATTCAGTCAGCGTTATTCCTACTTTTCCTACACCACTCGTTAGCGAGTGATGTAGGAAAAACCGAACTAGTAATATAAACCCGAATGATGTCAGTTTTCTTGTTTTCATTGCTAAAATTATCGTAACAATATTGAACCGCAGAATGCTACCTTTTTATTACAATTTAACTACGCGATATTTTAATTATAGATGAAGTAACGTAAGTATGCTGATTAATGATCAAATATTTGTATCTATTTCAGTGTGCGGTTGGGACAAACCCCTTGTCAATAGCAGCTCCAGCTAAAGATGGCGACAGATTTCTTGTGGACATGGCTACTTCAGCGGTCGCACTTGGGAAAGTACGTTAACTAACTTATTCTGTCATATCTATTCAAGGATAAGTCTCATGTACCTGTATTCATCGTGTTATTTTTAACCGACTTCAAAAAAAGGAGGAGGTTCTCAATTCGTCGGAATTTTTTTTAACGTAAGTACAGCGATAATTCTTTACAATGTGGACCTATTTCGATGATTATTTTTTTATTAGGGGGTACCTTAGTCTTATATTAATTTCGACAAGTTCTAGTGATAGGATCCATGAGAAAATTATCAAACTCTTAAATTTGCATGACAACGTATAAATCAATACCACGCCAACCGATTTCGATGATTCTTTTTATGTTGGAACTTCAGGGGTTGGTGTCGGTTGTCAACTAAAAAGAGTTATTCTTGTAAAATATTTGTGGAACAACAAATAATTTTTATCTATCTATATGTTGCATGTACATTTATGTAGTTTTAGAACAACTTTATTCATGACGACCGGATGATCAGGGCTTACAAAGTTTTTCTGATAATCATTTTAGTTTTCATTACGCTGGCCTGTTGCCTGGTCTGTGTTGCTTCTATTTATATTGCTCATACAATTTCTATGAATTCTCATTACCTAGATCAGTGTTTACATACACTCATAATAAAAAGAAAAATATAGTCTACCTATGATAGACCTTATTACTTTTACAACGGGCATCGATGAAGCCTGATACACCAGAAGTGCCCTCACTTCGTCGATACTATGTTCTCTACGCCCCCAGAACTACGATGAGGATTTTATACAAATTGCAGTAGTTAGCACAAACGTTATTACGTGTAGTAGAGTTGGTATAGATGAGAACATGAGCATGCTTCACCCCTTGTGGGGTTTCCAGGTAGAGATGAAAAGAAGGAAAGGCGAAGAATTACCCCTCGGCTGGGCTTTGGACCAGGACGGTCAGCCGACTACGGACGCCGAGAAAGCCTTCGTGAGTCGCAAGCTTCTGCCCCTCGGAGGGCTGGAGGAAAACTCTGGATATAAGGGTTATGGGCTTTCTATGGCCGTAGAAGTTCTGTGTGGAGTTTTGTCAGGTGAGGCATTTTTGTTTTAGATCTTCTTTTTATGAAGTTTAAATTATAATTAATAACTAACCGTTCGGCAAGCGCCCACATTAGTAGTGCTGGCAATAAAAATAACAATTGCCAAATTCGAAGAATTATTTTTAAGAGTCCGTATCCGTAAAGGTCACTTTAATTGAATCGATCGTACATATCTATAGGAAAGTGAGTAATTAATCATGTTTTTCTACAGTCCTAGTGAACAACTCATTTTGAAATATAATAAATATTAATACGAGTACCATCTAGCGCTAATACATTAAGAACTCTTGGAACCGACCCAAATGTTGACTAGAAAAAAACTCCTAGTGATAAGTAAATATTCTTGTATTACTTCTATAACTTGCGTGTGAGAGAGAATTTCAGTTTAATCTGTATTGTACCGTGTGGGGCCGGTACTTAAAAATAATAGCCTAACTGCATCTCTCTCCGTGCATGTCTCCAGGGAAGTCTCCGGTATGGCACCTACCTTCTCGGAGGTGATATTGGCTGGTCGGAGCATGCGCTTTGGCCCCTCCGACTCAGCCACCCATACGGGATTACATAAAAAAAAAATCTCGTAAAAGGCGACTAAGGAATAAGGGCAAGATGCCGTGCTAAAGGGCGACAGGTTCGCCACCTCTCACCTTTGCACGTTACTTCCACCGAGTCATGCAGCAGGTGGGTCTTCGTGCCTTACTTGCTGCTTGATCGATTGAATCTTGTTCGAATACTTTGCGAAACGTGGTGGTCGGTTTTGTGCTGTAATTTACCAGAGTTCTTGCAGCACAACACCGATTGCTCTGCTTACCCCGATGTCGGGATTCAGCGTGTGTGATATGTATATATTATGTTGATACAAATTACGAATCAAAGTTTGACAAAGGCTCTTTACACCTGATTAGTCTTTGTAGTCAGAACTCTCAGCAAAATTGTTAATCTTGCTCTCTGTTTTCGATAGACTATGTGCGGTGTTATTATGAGGCTAGCCATTAAGTACTTGTAAAAATATATGTATGAAAAAAATATACCCTGCGAAGTTTCCTGTCGGTTCTTCTTCGTGGGTGTAATCGAACCGGATAGAACAAATTGTGACAAGTTCGAGTGCAGTCTCACTGCCTATTAATGATCAATAAAGCATACAATATGTATGTATGCAATGATATTATAAGTTAAAAGGAGGTAGATAGGTTATCTGAGCTCCCAAGCGGCACATTAAATACAAGACCACAGTCCTGTCTGAAGTTAGTCGCCCACCAACTACGCACGCGTTCGGACCGGTAACCACGAGCCGCTAACACATCGAAAATGCCATAGTGTGTAATGAGATTCTACATTAATTCTAATAATTGGAATAAGACTATTCGAGTCGGCGCATCACTGTATAGTTCTTCCTCTCAACTTTTCAAGGACGTGCCATGTGTGAGCACTGAATGTAATATAGATAACCTATCTTTCCTAAAATATATAATTGTATGTATGTATGATTACAATGTGACGCAGGAGGGACCTACGCACACCACGTGCCGCAGTGGGCATGCGCGAGCACGGACCGGCCGCAGGACCTGGGGCAGTGCTTCATGGCACTCAACCTGGCCGCCTTCGCGCCAGGCTTCCACGACCGCATCGCTGATATGATGCACCACGTTCGACGTTTGCCTAGGGTCAGTTTTGCACTCGATTAGGTCGAATAACTCACATGCCAATGTGTCGTGAAATTAATTTAGAGGCATACACAGGCACACATTTAACATTTTTTGGTTTCCGTATCCCATACGGAAGCCTATTAGTAAGCCTCCGCTGTCTGTCAGTCCGTCCGTCCGTCTGTCCGAGGGCTGTATCTCTAGAACCGTATAATAGGTAGCCCGTTGAAATTTTCACAGAATATGTGTTACTATGGCGGATATAACATCAAATAATAATAAAAGAAAATGTAAAAAATTAAGGGGGGCTCCCATACCACAAACGTGCGAAAAATAGATTAGTCACGCAACTGAATAACAGATGGCGCCACAGGCTTTTATACATTGCATTGTTGAAAGACAAAAGATAGGCGGATATTATTGATAGCAGATAGATACGGAAGCCTCCGTGCGCGAGTAAAACTCGCACTTGACCGATTTTTTTATATTACGTTCAATTTAATATTGTAAAATTAAATTGTTTTTAAATCGATGTAGATAGTTCATGTAAATAATATGACAATATTTCGTGACATTATTTAACCAGTCGTGATACTTACTTACGTGCAAGTGGCAGCTTATGCAGTGGGTGGGAGTATGATTTGCATAAAATAAAACTCTAAACTCGGGTCAAAATAAAATGTTATTTATTATTTGTATATATTAGTTTTGCTTACCCTTTTTGTGTGTAGGAAAATAATTCAGAAGGGTTCTATCACCTTGTAAGGTAAAACACTTATACATTTCTGGAATTTAATTCGCAGCTGGACCCAGACCAAGAAATCTTCATACCCGGAGATCGCCGCCGCAAGATGCAGGAGAAACTGAAGGAGCAAGGATACATCGAGTACGGAGAGAACCAGCTCAGTTCCTGTCAGAAGCTGGCCGAAACACTTGGCGTTGAGCCGATAAGAATAAAATAAAATAAATATTATAATATCTAGTTAGACAAATTATGGGTTTTATTTTAGTTAAATCTTGCTTTTGTACATAGGGCACACTAAGGCCCGTATACATAGAGCGTGCTCAAATCGCTTCTTACGCTCAACTCAGCCAAGTCGTTCTCAAATCTTACTCGGCCGAGCGCACTCAATCGTATTCATAGTTAAATCTCGTCAACGTCTCCGCCGAGACTACTCAAGAAAATCCTGAGTAAATCTCAAGTCAACTTTTTTTTTTTTTGCTGTGGACGCTAAGGATATAACCATAATATTGCGCGATTACTGCGTAGTGCAGCCGTTTCTTTTTGTTGGTGGTTCGCCGTCGTTTGTACCATAGAAAAAATTGAGTTGCCATAATATGAAATTACCCCAAAATATTTGATTTCTGAACCTATAAACAGTAAATTAATTGAAGTAATATTTTTTTAGAAGTAATATTTAATTAATTGAGATAAAGTAGGTATAACATCATACCTACCCCTATTTGAAATCAACAAATAATGACGAGCAATGTTAGATCGTTCAAAAACGATGCGTATATATTAACTTTGTTTTTGTGTGAACAGAAACACATTCTGCAGACAAACAGAAGAATAGCCCCAGTGCATCTCTCCCCGTGTATGTCGTAAAAGGCGACTAAGGGATATGACTCCCTTCTTATATTACTAGGTGGTAGGGTTTAACCCGCCCGGGTTGGTACCACCGCACTGAATGAAAGGTCGGTCGAAACGGCTATGTAAATAGTTTGTATTTCCGTCCAGTTCAGTGTAGCCGGCACGACCGAAGGGAAGCACTGACGTGGCACCAAGTTCTCCCGGTGTTATGGGCTGACATCACGGATGTTGTAGGTGATGAAGCCAACCGTGTCAGTTTCCATAAAAAAAAAAAAACAATGAACTGATCTTTTTATGAAGGTACTTAGGCGATAGCAAAATATCTGAATTTTTTTCGACAGTTGCGAGGCGATAAAATAATATTTAAAGGCGGTTGAAGGTCGAAAAATTACTATAAAAATGAATGCAGGAATGATTGTCAAACAGATGGTCAGACCGGCAGCACAGCTATCCTTTAATCCTTATTTAGTTACTATTCTTTTGTTTTTTTAATTTTAATTTTAATTAATACAATGAATTTCTCCTCTTTGTCTTGACTTTATGGCTGATATCTACGAAATCTAGCGAACGGCCATAAACAAATTAACTCATCGTTACCGGTAAGATTAGCCATATGATGTGATATTTGCCTTTATGTCTACTACAGTAAAGTTCAATTTAGCATAATACAAAATAGTCCCTTGCAAATGAAAAATACCACAGAGAAAAAACCGGCCAAGTGCGAGTCGAACTCGCGAACCGAGGGTTCCGTATCGCCATGTCATAGTTAGCGTCAGTCACGCCATCTATGGCGTGTTATGAAATGCTTCATATTAGTTCAATGTCATGATTAGTTAAAATGCTTCACACTCTATTCGGTAGATGGCGCGCGCGCATACACTTTTTGGTTTCTTTTATGGGAACCCCATGGATTTTTGACTTTTTCTTATTTTTATTATTTGTTGTTATATCGGCCATAATAACGCATATTCTGTGAATATTTCAACAGGCTACCTATTACGGTTCAAGAGATACAGCCCTCGGACGGACGGACGGACGGACGGACGGACGGACAGACAGACAGACAGACAAACAGACAGACAGACAGACAGACAGACAGACAGACAGACAGACAGACAGACAGGCAGTCAGACAGACAGACAGACAGACAGACAGACAGACAGACAGACAGACAGACATACGGCGTAGGCTTAGTAATAGGGTCCCGTACCGGATATGGAACCCTAAAAATGATACTATATTAATTTATGGCCTTCGACTGGATTTGGAAGATTACTACAAATAATAGTCAATATAATAGTCAACAATTTATTGCACGGTACCTAGGTAGTTTTTTATGCACCTTTATATCTACAGAACATAAATCAATAGGAGCATTACAAAAAATTATATTCTTCTCCGATTTCGTGCACTTCCGATCTCATTGCTCAGCTCACATGAATAAGACAGTGATGCTATACTATGTAGATTTTATGTAATTTTAATTAAAAAGAAACCCCGATACAAACAAACCGACAGCCTGCGTTCCATTTTTCAATCATTCGCATTGATTAATAATGCAAATGATGCGAACTTGGAACGCCAAGACTGTCTCGAGCCGTAGGATTTTGCTAAGTCGTGATATTTCGAGACTTGGGTTCGTCTCGGCTCAGCTGAGATTATTGTGAGTAGAAGTTGTGAGTCTAGTCTCAAGCATTGTCAATGAATGCCAAATGACGACTTGAGACCGAGTTTTGGCCGAGCTAAGACTGAGAACTCTTTATGTATACGGGCCTAAAAGTTTCCGGAATTGGCCACTTACATAAACAATATTTAAAAAGTAATTACAACATTTGAAAATGGAACTCTTTGGCTGTAGAATGCAGTTTGTTTCATCTGACTGTCAATTATTTTTACATTGTGGCTCCATTTTAAAAATTGCGTGTCTACATTAACATGGATTTAACCCGGGAAAATTTTCGTAGTATGATTTTCTACGATTTTAAGTGTAATTTGACAGCTCATCAGAGCCTCGCTCGGCTTCAATCTGCTTTTGGCGATGAAGCACCATGCAAGACGACTATTTATTGCTGGTTTGCAGAATTCAAGCGCGGTCGTGTCAATCTCAGTGACGAATCTCGCGATGGTCGCCCGTCCACCGCTATGAACAACAAAAACATCGATGCTGTGCGCCGTATGATCGAAACAGACAGGCATGTGACCTACCATGAGATTCGGGCATCCTTAGACATAGGCATGAGTCAAATACAATCAATCCTACACAAACATTTGGGTGTGAGAAAGCTGTGCTCGCGGTGGATCCCACACAATTTGACCGAGGCTCAAAAAACGCACCGCGTCACTTGGTGCAATGCCATGCTTACCATATTCAACAAAGGCGCTTCAAATTTGGTGTGGGACATAGTAACAGGTGACGGCACCTTGTGACTTTTTTCTGTTCCCAAACATTAAGAACCAATTACGCGGTCAACGATATTCATCACCAGAAGAGGCTGTCGAAGAATATGAAAAACACGTTTCTGAGGTCACCACGGAGGAGTGGCACAAAAGTTTTCAAAATTGGTTTAATCGTATGAAAAAGTGCATTTACGCAAAGGGAGAATATTTTGAGAAACAATAAATTCATTTTTGACCTTTAATAGTATTTTATTCCTATTAATTCCGGAAACTTTAAGCGCGTCTTGCACCAACACGAGTTTAAAGTTAAGTAGCGAGTTATGGATTTAAACGCGGTTCACACATACAACGGGTGCTAGTTTAACGAGTTAAACTGGTTTATATATTAAATTTGTGTTGGTGCAAGTGGGCCTTAGGCCCGTATACATAGAGCGTGCTCAAATCGCTTCTTACGCTCAGCTCAGTCAAGTCGTTCTCAAATCTTACTCGGCCGAGCGCACTCAATCGTATTCATAGTTAAATCTCGTCAACGTCTCCGCCGAGACTACTCAAGAAAATCCTGAGTAAATCTCAAGTCAACTTTTTTTTTTTTGCTGTGGACGCTAAGGATATAACCATAATATTGCGCGATTACTGCGTAGTGCAGCTGTTTCTTTTTGTTGGTGGTTCGCCGTCGTTTGTACCATAGAAAAAATTGAGTTGCCATAATATGAAATTACCCCAAAATATTTGATTTCTGAACCTATAAACAGTAAATTATTTGAAGTAATATTTTTTTAGAAGTAATATTTAATTAATTGAGATAAAGTAGGTATAACATCATACCTACCCCTATTTGAAATCAACAAATAATGACGAGCAATGTTAGATCGTTCAAAAACGATGCGTATATATTAACTTTGTTTTTGTGTGAACAGAAACACATTCTGCAGACAAACAGAAGAATAGCCCCAGTGCATCTCTCCCCGTGTATGTCGTAAAAGGCGACTAAGGGATATGACTCCCTTCTTATATTACTAGGTGGTAGGGTTTAACCCGCCCGGGTTGGTACCACCGCACTGAATGAAAGGTCGGTCGAAACGGCTATGTAAATAGTTTGTATTTCCGTCCAGTTCAGTGTAGCCGGCACGACCGAAGGGAAGCACTGACGTGGCACCAAGTTCTCCCGGTGTTATGGGCTGACATCACGGATGTTGTAGGTGATGAAGCCAACCGTGTCAGTTTCCATAAAAAAAAAACAATGAACTGGGGGCTTATTCCGAATGCTAACGCCTAATCGATCTCGCTTAGGCGAGAGCGAATATCGCTTAGCTCCTCTTTTGTATGACAATTCGTATTTCGTACGCACGCGAACTAATACGCAACGACATGAGAGTGTCGAGATATCGTCCGTGACGAGAGACGTCTGGCGGGAGGGTCTTGGCTGCCGCCGAGTCGGTATCGACTCTCGCTCTCTCGGCGATCGACGATACGTCATAGTGGCGTTCTTTTCATACGAAAGAGGAGCTAAGCGATATTCGCTCTCGCCTAAGCGAGATCGATTAGGCGTTAGCATTCGGAATAAGGCCCCTGATCTTTTTATGAAAGTACTTAGGCGATAGCAAAATATCTGAATTTTTTTCGACAGTTGCGAGGCGATAAAATAATATTTAAAGGCGGTTGAAGGTCGAAAAATTACTATAAAAATGAATGCAGGAAAGGTTGTAAAACAGATGGTCAGACCGGCAGCACAGCTATCCTTTAATCCTTATTTAGTTACTATTATTTTGTTTTTTTAATTTTAATTTTAATTAATACAATGAATTTCTCCTCTTTGTCTTGACTTTATGGCTGAAATCTACGAAATCTAGCGAACGGCCATAAACAAATTAACTCATCGTTACCGGTAAGATTAGCCATATGATGTGATATTTGCCTTTATGTCTACTACAGTAAAGTTCAATTTAGCATAATACAAAATAGTCCCTTGCAAATGAAAAATACCACAGAGAAAAAACCGGCCAAGTGCGAGTCGAACTCGCGCACCGAGGGTTCCGTATCGCCATGTCATAGTTAGCGTCAGTCACGCCATCTATGGCGTGTTATGAAATGCTTCATATTAGTTCAATGTCATGATTAGTTAAAATGCTTCACACTCTATTCGGTAGATGGCGCGCGCGCATACACTTTTTGGTTTCTTTTATGGGAACCCCATGGATTTTTGACTTTTTCTTATTTTTATTATTTGTTGTTATATCGGCCATAATAACGCATATTCTGTGAATATTTCAACAGGCTACCTATTACGGTTCAAGAGATACAGCCCTCGGACGGACGGACGGACGGACGGACGGACGGACGGACGGACGGACGGACGGACGGACGGACGGACGGACGGACGGACGGACGGACGGACGGACGGACGGACGGACGGACGGACGGACGGACGGACGGACGGACGGACGGACAGACAGACAGACAGACAGACAGACAGACAGACAGACAGACAGACAGACAGACAGACAGACAGACAGACAGACAGACAGACAGACAGACAGACAGACAGACAGACAGACAGACAGACAGACAGACAGACAGACAGACAGGCAGTCAGACAGACAGACAGACAGACAGACAGACAGACAGACAGACAGACATACGGCGTAGGCTTAGTAATAGGGTCCCGTACCGGATATGGAACCCTAAAAATGATACTATATTTATTTTTTGGCCTTCGACTGGATTTGGAAGATTACTACAAATAATAGTCAATATAATAGTCAACAATTTATTGCACGGTACCTAGGTAGTTTTTTATGCACCTTTACATCTACAGAACATAAATCAATAGGAGCATTACAAAAAATTATATTCTTCTCCGATTTCGTGCACTTCCGATCTCATTGCTCAGCTCACATGAATAAGACAGTGATGCTATACTATGTAGATTTTATGTAATTTTAATTAAAAAGAAACCCCGATACAAACAAACCGACAGCCTGCGTTCCATTTTTCAATCATTCGCATTGATTAATAATGCAAATGATGCGAACTTGGAACGCCAAGACTGTCTCGAGCCGTAGGATTTTGCTAAGTCGTGATATTTCGAGACTTGGGTTCGTCTCGGCTCAGCTGAGATTATTGTGAGTAGAAGTTGTGAGTCTAGTCTCAAGCATTGTCTATGAATGCCAAATGACGACTTGAGACCGAGTTTTTGCCGAGCTAAGATTGAGAACTCTTTATGTATACGGGCCTTAGTGTGCCCCACGTATGCACATTGTATTTCTGCTTCTTCTTCTTGAGCACAAAACAATTTTTTTACGTCGGAGTGTGATTTCGTGCATTTGGTAGATCGTAGATTAGACACTATTTTGTTGTTTTCACTACGAAACTATAAAGTGTGAAGTTCATTTCAAAACAAGATAAAACCAGAGTTAGTTATGCTCCAACGGGAAATATAATTTCGAATCAAGTTTCGTCGTCGAAAAATCAAGGTTCGTAAGTGCGCCATCTAGGAAATAGTTGTCACAACATCATAAGTCTGACTCGACTAATCACAATCGGTGGCTAAGCTAGCTTCCTTCAAGCATTCATGTGAAAGTCAGAATTCTCGCCAACAGATGGAGTAACTGTATGAATTAAGGTACTTCAAGCCGCCCGCGCCGCAAAACAACGGTTAGGGAGTACTGCTCGCACTTGTGGGATGACGCAGCTAAATACCAGCTTGCGCCGCCGCTAGACTCAATCCAGCGTCGTGCCGTGCGACTGATAGGTGACCCTGTTGTGTCCACTTAGAACTACTGCAACTCCGTAGGGACGTCGTCGTCGGCTCCCTAATTGGGTTTTTCATGGGGAGTGTTCGGAGGAGCTGTTTAACTCGATTCCGCCCTCTCCATTCCACCTCCGCACTACGCGTACTGGGCAGGTGATGCACCCCTATTCAATCGACCTACCACGGATTCTTTTGTAGGTATTTTATTCACAGAACCGGGAATATGTGGAACGCACTCTCCCTGCCCATCTTTTTCCTCCCAAGTAAGTACAGCCTGGGGTTTTTCAAAAGCGGTGTGAAAAGGCTCCTGTCAGGCCGACATGGCATTCGCAATCCCCGTGCATCACAGAATGTCCATGGGCATCGTTAGACACCTACTTGTAGGTGAAACGATGCCAGGATGTCGCGTTATCCATAAGAAAAGTGGAAACATGGAAATGTAATACGCTTTCTTAGCACCATCTTTGCCATTGGAAATTTAATGTTTTTTCTGTGATCTAGGAAATGTTGATTGGAAGAATTCGCGCTATTTTCAAGAATGTTTCCCTAGATTTGTAACTATTACTTACCAATTATTTTCACCTTTCCGTGTAATAAAGCTAATTAATTAATAATTCCTGATATTTTTAATTTTTCCAACATTTGTTTTTCATTTTTCATTACACACACATTCTTACAAGATCATCATTCGATCAAGATTTTGGCAATTTTTCTTGTTTAAAAAGATTAAAATCGATAAAAAAAGATAAAAATACCAAAGTCATAAAAGGATCAGCATGAAAATTTAAAACGAAATAACTTGTGACTGGTGCATTGTGGAGGGAGTGTGTAGTCAGGGAACATAATAATAAATACTCGTGTAGTGATAACGAATGTAGACAGGTATTGCGCATACGTTCTGCGCAGTCCGCCTTGAGATTTACACCTACGAAAGGTCGGTCGATGGCCGCACCTCTGGCGTCGAAAGTTGGACGTAGGTAGACACTACAATACTAATAATAATAAATATGTAAGGGATGGTCATGGAGTACGTTACTTAGTTTTATGAGATACTGCGTTTGTAGACTCTACTACTAAAACTAAATTGACGATTTTTAGAAATGTTTTCTGTATGAATGTATATTCCTCCATAACTCTTAATCCGATCATCCGAATTCGATGAAACTTAGTACAAGCACATTTTATCAATTCCGGTGAGGCTAAGATGTGGCTCTCATAAAAAAAAAACTACATACATACTTTTTTTTATGGAAACTGACACGGTTGGCTACATCACCTACAACATCCGTGATGTCAGCCCATAACACCGAGTGAACTAGGTGCCATGTCAGTGCTTCTGCCCTTCATTTCGCGCCGGCTACACTGAACTGGACGGAAAACACGAACTATTTACATAACCGTTTCGACCGACGTTTCGCTCAGTGCGGTGGTACCAACACGGCCGGGATAAACCCTACCACCTAGTAAGATAAGAAGGGAAGGGACCTACAGTTTAACGTGGAATCTGAACCAAGGTCAGCCTCCAACGGTCGATCGGTCACCCATCCAAGACTCTACTACTAAAACTAAATTGACGATATTTAGAAATGTTTTCTGTATGAACGAATATTCCTCCATAACTCTTAATCCGATCATCCGAGTTCGATGAAACTTAGTACAAGCACATTTTATCAATTCCGGTTACGCTAAGATGTGGCTCTCATACAAATAACATACGTACTCGTACATACAAATAAACCGAATTGTCCCGCGCGCCGAAATAAAGGCACGGTAGCGGGCTTACTTATTTTCTTCTTTTTAAATACGAATTTCACGCGAGCAAAGCCGCGGACAAAAGCTAGTGAAAATATAAAAGCTATTCCGTGAATCAGTGGTCGGTCTAGGCTACTACGTGTCACATGACCACAGTTCAATAAATGCAAATAAAAATATAAAAGTTGAGCCTACATATAGGTCCCTATAGGACCTAGACTCCAAGTCAGTCCTTTCATTGCATACTGAACTGGGCGAAAAAAATGGAAATTTTTTTTCATAGTAGTTTTGACCGACCTTCATTCAGTGCGGTGGCACCAATCCGCGTATTGTGCAAGGTACCTGAGAAGATTGCATTTTATATTTTACTTATATGCAGAAAGCAGCTAGTAAGAACGATCATTGTATTGTTGAACGGAGCAAAACAAAATAATGACGAATCATGATGAATTATGTATTTGTGTCAATGTAATACAATTTGTTATTGTATTCTTTACAGCAAAATAAAATAGTGCAACTAGCGTTTTCTCATAAAATGCAGACACACTGAAAAGATATAAAATGTTGCTCAAAAACATATACGACTCGTATATTACTTACCCCCTAGCCACTAAACAGAGAAAAATGCTCAAAATAACTCAAGCGATTTAGTTGTTCTGTTTTCGCATGACTTATTATCATCAGTTCCTAATAATAAATAAAAAAATACCTCCGCATCGAATAAACCTTCCACTGTTGTGTGTGTATGAGCGTAGATGTGAGGGAAAACCCAGCGCATCCGTTCCGTACGCCTGTAGTAGGTATTATTAAAACCGCATACATGATACAGTCAGCTACAGAAAAAAATTGCATTTACGTTTACGTTAGATACACAAATAATATAAATTTGCAGAAACAATAATTGCAAAATTTGAACGCGTACCTAAACTATTTATAATATCTAATAATTTTTTCAGCAGGCGGACTTATTGGAGAATTATTCTGCCAACCTTGCATATAACACCAGCATTGCTACATTGTACAAATTTCTACGCGGTGTTTAACTTCAATGAATATCAGAATAAGGTTTTCCAAAAGGGGCGTAGAAATGCTCCTGTCAGGGCAGCATTTGCGTTCCCCGTGCATCACAGAATGTCCATGGGTATCGTAAAACACCTCCCTCCTCGAAGCCACAACGATGTTACATGTTGCGCTTTATGTACTTCAAAAATATTTATCTATTGTGCTACTGTGAAATTGATAAAAAAAAATGGAATGGATAAGGTAATCCTCATCAAAGTTGCCATTCCACAAACTGCCCGTCTAAAGAACAGAAAAGCAACAGAAATTGACATTTAAAAGTTAGATAACCAAAATTTCAGAGAAACTAATAAAAAAAATGTATTTCGCTATCATCTACCATATATATACTGTACTACATACTGTACTATACTATAATAGATTTTGCACATCTACTTAAGCTTCAAGATATTTTGAAATATGAATTCGTGCTATTTTCATGAAATTTTCATTATATTTGTACCTATTACTTAATTACAAATTATTTCCATCTTTCTGTGCAATAAAGGTTTACCTAATGAATTAATAATTCCAGATTTTTTTTATTAATCCAATATTTATTGTAAATTGTGTACTTACGTTTTTATTTTTCATTACTTACACATGTCTCTTTCTTCCATAACCTAACCTAACATCATTCGATCAAAATTTTGACGATTGGATATTTGAACGGATTCAAATCTTTATAAAATATGATGAAAAGTAATAAATCATGGTTTTTAACGAGGATCATCATGACATGACAATTGAAATCTATATAACTTGTGTGTGACTGGTGCACGGTGAGTGTAGGTAGTAATAATAAATTTTCATTCTCTATACCAAAAATTCAGTAAAGCTAATAAAATATTTTAAATTCGCTATCATTTAGTTTCCAAAACCTTCAAGACCTTTTGTTGATGTTTGTAAAGTTACGTGCGAATGAGTTTTTCATTTCAATTTAAACTAATACTCAAAATATATAAAAAATTCAACTGGTACTTTTCTTAGTTGCAATTTTTATATATTTTTGCAATTTGGTACTTATCCACCTTTCGTGTGGTAATTTTCTTACAACCGTGTGGATGTTAGTCAATACCTGAGCAAATTATAAAGGCACGATGCTTGCTCTTCATCTGTACCTACACACACTAAAGCCTTCATAATATGTATGTGTAGCGTAATATTGACGCGTGACGTTCGTTGAACGGTTCGAGAGCCTCGGTCCAAAGTCCACGAGAACCGGCGCGACTGCCTCTCCAATCCAACTCGTCTCGTCCTACGTAAAGTACGTCATGTAAAGAACACCTTGTCACACATTCAAATGGAGTATACTTGAGAAACTTTGATACCGCGTGGGGCCGGTACTTTAAAAGAATAGACCCACTGCGTCTCTCTTGCGTCTCTGCGTCACCCCTTCTTATATTACTAGGTGGTAGGGTTTAACCCGCCCGGGTTGGTACCACCGCACTGAATGGAAGGTCGGTTGAAACGGCTATGTAAATAGTTTGCGTTTTCCGTCCAGTTCAGTGTAGCCGGCACGACCGAAGGGAAGCACTGACGTGGCACCAAGTTCACCCGGTGTTATGGGCTGACATCACGGATGTTGTAGGGGATGTAGCGAACCGTGTCAGTTTCCATAAAAAAAAAGAAATGGTAGGAAGGTGTGACAGGATAACTTTAGCGCAGTTTAATGGATAACTAGCGATAATTTTTATTGTAAAAAAAAATGCCTGCGTCATTTGAACAAATTGTGTTATATTTATGGAACACGAGAAAGGATGAACTTGTAAATCAGCGAGATGTGCCCGCAGCTACGCTCATGAATATCGTGGTATTATATATATACCTCTACACCATATGGAGATTATGTCTGATCACATTCGTGAAAACAACATTTAAATAGATTGAAACGTTCTCGAGTTATAACTGAACAATATTTGTACCTACAGAAGGCAGACGTTGCATTTTATAATAATATGACGTATTTAAATAGAAGAGGACGAGTAATGAATACTGAGATCTACTAAAACTTGCCCATTCTTTAAATAGGTAGGTAGAAATTATATTGCCCCCAAACATTTGACAGAAACAAGCGACAAACGATGTAATAATTCGTAAGGCCAAAATTATCCCTTACATATATTTTTTTCAGTCAACCTTTCTCGCCCAGTTAATAAATGAATGTGTTACAAATTATGAAAACTTGAATTTAATACAATTTAAACAACTTTTTGTGTGCTACCTATCAATGTAAAGTGTGTTACCTTTCGGATCAGTGGAAACATTTGACAAAAATAAGGAATAGTATGATTCGTTCTGGAGGTTCATACATTCAAGGTAGGCTAAATATAACTCAGCGAGCGACGCGACGTGAGTACTTTGGTGTTTGTTTGCGAAACATAGGCGCAGTAAAGACAATGTCACATCACAATCACACACGCACACACGAACTATCACGCTTCCAAGTATTGCCTGCCTGTGCAGATTTTGATATGGATCTACATAAATGTTGACTGGACGAAATCACTCCTAGAGTTAAATCCGCGTTCGCCCGTTGGTTTTTTCTCTCTTGTCGTAGTAAAATAATATAATAAATTGTATGTGGTATTGCCATTCGCAAAAAGCGAAACTTATAAGTTTTTTATTTGACCATTCACAGAAAGAGAGAAAGAAATAAGTGTCTTTTACAATCACAGCTCTTATAGTTTTCTTTTCAGTTTTCATCTATTTTCCTTTTTTAAAGAGAAGCCTAAAAAGTTCTTTCAGCCGGGTATGGGTATATAATATTTTGAGTTCAAGAACGAACCTTATTTTTCTTAGTTCTAATCTCTTCTTCTCTACATTTTAAAACGTTTAGTCTGTTGCCTAAAAATGTCCGTAGTAACATGAATCCTAACCTCCTAAGCATAGTCAACTAATTCCCTCAGAGTACAGACTATTCCTTTAAATCTGTGTCATAGTTCAGAGGCCTGAGGACAAACTCTACAAGGCCGCGAGCGGAGCTGCGCGCAAATGTTAGTTTTGAATACACTTACTACATCGCATCTGAACTTTGGACAATGGACATAAATAAAACACTAGATGCGTAGGAATGCTAACCCGAATGGGCAGGTAGGTACATGCTGTATACTTCCGCGGACCACTAATGCCTGACCTCGCTTGTGACCGGTGGCCGAATTTACATAATACGACCGCCTGCACGCATGTAAACAAACGCTTATGTTTTTAACAAGCCTGTGGATGTTTTTCTTTTCAGGCGGAGTGCTGACTTATTTAATAGTTGGGGTTTGGTTTTTTGACACCTGACTCTGAGTTATGTAGAGTTCGTCCGCTTTCTGCTATATAATGCTCGAAGGTACTTATTTAGACCGGAAAAAAATTATAGAACAAACTGCAAAACGGATTTACGAGAATTTGTATTTGTTTTAAATATATTTTTTATTATGAAAACCAGTAAGTATGGGTGGCTGCGCCGCCCTCGGCGCAGATATTTCGCAATTATGGTGATGGTGAGGTGATTTCGGGTACCTCTGGTACCTACCAGAGGTACCCGAAACTTGCCAAATCTCTTCACTTCGCAAAACCACGCTCAGCGAAACACATGTCAGCAGATTTACAGATTACCATGAAGTGCCTTCAAACACTGAAACACAGACGCATCATTGGATCATTGAGCCTGTTTTATCGGTACTACTATGGCCGCTGCTCTGATGAGTTCGCTTCCCTCATCATTCCTCCTCCTGTTCGCGAAACCCGCCATACGGTCGCGGAACAACTTCATCCGAGTTCCTCGAGGCTCCGGCACATACACCCAGTTCGGAAGCGATAAAAAAAATTGAAGCGCTATCGAGCTGGCTGAATGGCTATTTACAGGCTTTGTACCGTGTGGGGCCGGTACTTTAAAACAATAGCCCCACTGCATCTCTCCCCGTGTATGTCGTAAAAGGCGACTAAGGGATATGACTCCCTTCTTATATTACTAGGTGGTAGGGTTTAACCCGCCCGGGTTGGTACCACCGCACTGAATGAAAGGTCGGTCGAAGCGGTTATGTAAATAGTTTGTGTTTTCCGTCCAGTTCAGTGTAGCCGGCACGACCGAAGGGAAGGCTGACGTGGCACCAAGTTCACCCGGTGTTATGGGCTGACATCACGGATGTTGTGGGTGATGTAGCCAACCGTGTCAGTTCCCATAAAAAAAAAAAAAAGGCTGAAAGTATCGACCACCACACTCGCCTGTAGACAATTCCACACCCTAGCTAGCGGTGAAACAGAGCAGCGATTCTGAGAAACGAAGGGTCCTCAAATGGGGCCTTAGGGCGGGAGACAGACACGTCACGTATCGATATTGGTCGGTATCGCAGTCGCGCCACGTCGCACGTTCTAATAAAAAAATCATAAATAAGAAAAGGAGAAAGCTGCAATGTCAACAACAAAAGCGTTCTGCGACGAGAGCTGCGGAGATTGGTTGGTTGGCAAGGAATAAGGGATGAAAGTTCCTCCGAGCATATGTTGAAGTCTTGGTTGAAGTATATGGCAGCTGTGGAGATTTCTTGAAGCGTTCAAAAGAATTGAAATATTATTTTGTGCAATTAATTACAAAAGGTATCTATTAACGCTGTTTTTGCAGTCTGGTAAAAAAGAAAATATAATGCAAGATCACCACTACATTAATATTAAAATGTTGATAATTTGTATGTTGATTTCAAGAAAGTTGAAACAATAATTTGATGAAGCCGGTCTGGGCGGTGTGTTCAAAATGTTTTTATGAAGTGAGAAGTTATTGAATAGTCAAGGAGAACTTTGAACCTCCGTAGCAGACGGGTTTTAGTGACGGTATACATTCAAATTAAAATACAATAATAAATGGTATCTATCCTTATATATATAATTCTTCTGTACGTGTGTTTGTCACCTAACTCCGCCTAAACGGCTGGATCGATTTGGATGAAATTATGTATGTGCATTTATGCAATTATGGGCACAGCTAGTGTATTATATTATCCAACTCACACCACCGATACCTTTGTCATTAATATGAAATAAGTACCCTTCTCCGACGGAGCGGCCGATACCGGCCGCTTTATACATTATTTAAAGTATTGTTGGGGCACATCATTACATGAATACACATTAGGGGAGAGCAAGCAATGATAAGGGGTTGACCGTTAACAATTTGACTGTTTTGACAGTTGGGTCCGTAGCTACTCGTAACATCACGCCGTGGAAGCAATGATCGCTATCATTGCTGACATAACGAGTTTTCTATAAAGTTCTTAAAAGTTTTCGACTTGTGTAGCGTGCTCCACCGATGTGGAAAGTACATTTCTAATTTGCTTTGCAGAGTTACTGTGGTTATTGGAAGTAGGTATGTATTGAAAACTCTGACCTCAGCAGTGAACAAGCTGGTGAAAATTTACATAACATCTTGTGCGTGTTATTTAGCGGACGCGTCAACAAACATAGTGGCAACCGGTTTTCCGTGAAAACGCAAACCGACAACCGGTCGCCGAACTATTCATTCCGTGAAAAATCGGTCATGCACAATGTTTACATAGTGAATTACCAAGTTGACAGCGTATTTATTAGATAATTTCGTGCCGAGACAGACAGGCAAAGAAAGTCTAATAAAATGTATTCATTTCCTCATCAATTAGTACATTTGTTATATCTCTACAAAGTATGTTCACTTTTTTTTTATGGAAACTGACACGGTTGGCTACATCACCTGCAACATCCGTGATGTCAGCCCATAACACCTTGGTGAACTAGGTGCCATGTCAGTGCTTCCCTTCATTTCTAACTGAACTGGAACTGGACGAAAAACGCGGACTATATACATAGACGTTTCCACCGACGTTTCATTCAGTGCGGTGGTACCAACCCGGTTGGGATAAACCCTATCACCTACCTAGTAAGGTAAGAAGGGAAGAGACCTACAGTTTTACGTGGAATCCGAAACACGATCAGCCTCCAACGCTCGAGCGGTCACCCATCCATCCACTGACCGCGCCCAGGTGTCGACCGTCAGTCGATCGACCGCACCACTGAGCTACCGAGGCTGGCAACTTGTTGTACTCACTTGTTTGTAAATCATTTGCTTTTCTCTTGTAGATTCATTCCAACTATAGTTGAGATTATATTTATTACGGTTTACGGTGTACACGGTTCACATTTGTATGAACAGAACACCGATTATGGTTACAAGGGAACAAAATGAACCATTTTTTTCCAGTAAACAAATAAAAAAGAAATGACAAATATATCTTTACTAAAACGAATTATTCCTCCATTGGGACGACTATGATCATCCCACGGATCACCTAAGCGTCGCACATCTGGATGACGAGACTAATAATTGATAAAAATACGTACAGATTTTTCAGTATTTTGACTTTAACGACCTAGTACAATGAGGTGTTGTTGACAGCTTAGCTCATAATTTATGCATTTAACAACGCTTAGGGGTTAATGTATTTAGGAAACTCACATTAGCACACAATAGTTACAGTCACCTACTGTATAAAGTCAGGCTACCAAAGAAATTAAATAGAGTAAGGAAATCAACGAATCCATGTAAATTTCTCATCGTGCGTGACTAAACTGGTGTAGGTAGGTAGATAGATATACATACATACATTTTAATGAGACCAAAGTCGAACTGGTGCTAATGAACCAATACCTGAGAATGAATGCGAGACACGGATGTAATCAAGTGAAGACATCATTAGTGAAGAAATGCAAGTTATACAATGGCTACATACTACATAGCTCGTATTTCCTATCAGGTGTTCAGCTGAGCGATGCGGTATGCTTGTCGACAAGTCTGGTGACCCACGTGCCAAGGCTCATCTCGTACGTCGAATTAGCCTCGAAATTCAGAAGGGCATCGCAGCCAGTGTGCTGGGTACCGCTGGGGGGACGACGCGACGGTCGAATTCGAGGATTTTGTTTTACTTTAATATTATGTTTTCTTTTTTAGTCTTAATTTATTCTAGTTTAGTTTTATGTATTTTATTCATATTGTAAATTATATTGAACTCTTTTGATTCTGGTGCCCACGCACCGAGGGTCTCGACGGCGAACGCCGCGAAAACATAGGTATTGGCAACGCAGCGGTATTTACTCCGCTTGTTGGCGGCGGCTGTGTAGTCGCTGCTAGTTTTGAAATGAAATGAAATATGTTTATTTATCTTATTTACACGATTATTCAATTAAATGAATAACTTAACTTAACATAAAAAAAGTCGGCAAGTGCGAGTTGGACTCGCGCACCGAGGGTTCCGTATCATCAGCATCACTCAATATATTTGTATTATGTATGTACAAAAACAATTATTTTGGAAAATCACGAACCGCCTAAATAAACACTGCAGCAATGGTTTGACTGTGCGGTATTCGTGGAGTAGAAATATACAAAAATATATTTCTTATATGACATATTTAACGACATATCTACAATTTTGTTTTTTTATTTTTTCTTTACTTGTGATGTGAGACCTTGCTTCTTGCCAAATTTCATTACTGTAGATCAACGGTACGGTAAGTACCCTATAGCATTTGATTTCATTTGAGTGAGTTTGCAAGTAAGTATTAAAATTTGCCATAAATAGCCGTATCTTTTGATTATATAGATTTAGAAGCTTTCATTTTCTATAACTCGAAGGCATCGCAGACGTTAGTATTTCATATTAATTTCAATTTGATATCTTGACTCATTTCATTACTGAGAAAAGGGATCTTGACACACAAAACAAGCAAATTTTTTTAAATATATAACTACAAGATTAAAATTTTAGGATTTTTTCCTTTACGTGTGCTATGAGACCTTACTTTTTACCAAATTTTATGATTCTAGGTTGGCGGGAAATACCCTATAGGTTTTGATTTGATTGGAGTGAGTTTGCGAGTATGAAATCTGACATAGATGGCCGTATCTTTTGATTGCGTTAATTTAGAAGCTTGCATTTCATACACCCTAAAGAGATCGTAGATCTTAGTATTTGGTATTAATTTCAAATTGTTATCTTGATCCGTTCCTGAGAAAAAGGGTTATTGACATACAAAACAAATTTTTTTTTTTAAATGTCAATAAATACAATTTTACAATTTTCGGATTTTTTCCTTTACTTGGGCTATAAGACCTTACTTCCTACCAAATTTCATGATTCTATTTTAACGGGAAGTACTCTATAGGTTTTGATTTGATTTGCCGGTAGCAAAATATGTGACTTAAATGGGCGTATCTAGTGATTGCGTTGACCTAGAAGCCTAACTTTTTTACACCTCCGAGGAAACGTAGACCTTAGTATTTGGTATTAATTTCAACTTGATACCTCTACCCGTTCCTGAGAAAGAAGGTCTTGACAGACAGACAGCCAGCCAGCCAGACAGACGGACAACAAAGTGATCCTATAAGGGTTCCGTTTTTACCTCCTTTGAGGTACGGAACCCTAAAAACAATAAGATAAATGGGTGTCTGTCTCAGCTTATTGCTGCGACAGCGGGCGAGCCTTCTGCTGCAGTACTGATTTTCAGACAGACCCCTTTTTTTACCCGACTGCGCGACGCAAAAATACAATAAAATAAAATAAATTATACATGCACACACACATATATACACTTGAAAAACATAATGCTCCTTTTTGCTTTGCGCAATCGGGTAAAAAGTACCTAGTAGGCACGCAGCGCGCGGCGCGCGGCCGTGCTAATGTCAGTCAAGGTAAAGACGTAACCCCCGAGTACATCGAACTGCTTCTCTATTATTATTACTCGTTCGTGGTAGTTACGTGTCCCACTTAAGTATTGATACTTGAGTTCATAATTACGTTGAGGTGTTAGTTGGATTCATAAATTCACAAGCACTTTTAGATAATCTAGAAAAGAGAGGTCTGATACTCTGACAGTCTGATACTCTGAAAGTCTGATTCTCATACTCTGAAAGTCTTATGCTCTGAAAGTCTGATACTCTGATACTCTGAAAATCGAATAGTTTGATACTCTGAAAGTGTGATACTCTGAAAGTGTGATACTCTGAAAGTGTGATAAGTACTCTGAAAGTCTGATACTCTGATATTCTGAAAGTCTGATACTCTGAAAGTCTGATACTCTGAAAGTGTGATACGCTAAAAGTCTGATACTCTGATACTCTGAAAGTGTGATACGCTGAAAGTCTGATACTCTGATAATTTAGTAAAGTAGGTATCTTGAATGTTAATTGTTGTAAGTGCCTCTCAATTTGGCAGAAGCAGATCCTTGTCTGAAGATAATTCCTATGTAAGATGTATCGGGCAAGTCAATAATACAGTAGGTAAACACTGTAAACATTATAAATAAATATGGAAATGTGTAATATAGGATATAAAACATAAACAAACAGTACCTTTTAAATAAATTCCTATATCGGAAAGCAATATTGAACTAGAATTTCTCTAAGCCTCCAAGGGAGCTCCAGAAATAATTTTGAATTAAATAATGCAATCCAAGGGTAAATATTTTCCACAAAGATGCGGCGGTCATTTCAGTAAAAAAAGCTATGTATGTATGTATGTATTCATAAATGTATACGATAATGGATTATACAGGCATATCGAATTGTAAGAGATGTAGAGATAGAAAATACAGGTTAATTTAACATATTTTATGACACTCGCACTCATTATTGATAAGAAAGGGATATGATAAAACTCTGACGTCAAACCCTCAAACATCCTGCACGAAATACCTCTAATACAAACCGGATAAAAGCAGTTACAAAACCAGTAAAGTGCGAATAACCAATTAGACATTAAAGCAATCTCGCATATGCCAGCGAGAAGAGAATATTAGGAAATTATTTTAATTGCAAAACTGGTCTGGTTTTTTGTCTATGTGCCAATAAATAGGTGAGTGCGAGTATTGGAATAATACTTTTCTTTTAATTAATTTGTACGTCAGGAAGCAAAGGGTTCGATCTAGCGCAGCGGCGCGCCTACCACTTTGTATTTCAATAACGTTTGGTAAGTGGCCAACACAAGCACAATCTTCTATAAGGTTAGGAAATTTCGGAATTCATGCTAAACTACAGAAGATAATTTTTTTTTTCTTATTTAGTGTTAGAATAAACCCGGCCCGGGTTAGCACCACCGCAATAATTTTATTGTTTTGTAATGAACAAAGGGAAGGACTGGGCATAGCACCTCGTTCCGATAGGAAAATCGTGTAATGATTGACATCATGGGCTAGTAATTTAACTATGTCGGGTCTTAAAAAAAACCGGCCAAGTGCGAGTCGAATTCGCGCACCGAGGTTTCCGCACGAAAACAGGTTTCTTGTATGGGACCCCCCTTAATTTTTTACATTTTCTATTTTTTTTATTTGTTCTTTTATCCGCCTTAATGACACATATTCTGTGTGAAAAATTTCAACCAGCTTGCTATTAAAGTTCCAAAGATACAGCAGTAGGACAGACAGACAGACAGACAGACAGACGGCGCGGGCGTAGGCTTAGGTAATAGCCTTCCTAAAAATGATTGTTGTTCGTCAGATATTCACAGAAGCGTTCGTTGAGTAAAATATTTATCTGTTAGGAATGTGGGCGTCCCCCTCACCCTACACCGCTGAGCTGACGACGAGACCTTGCACAAACGCACCGTCTCTACTTTCGCTAGCTGAGAATTGAGAAAGTTGGACTTTGGTCCTCTGGCTCTGGCGCTGATAATGCTATAGGTCAAGCGCAGCCGCAGAAATTACGATTTCTCGCCGACTAAGTTCATTTTTCATCTCACTGCTGAGCTCGTATTAATAATGGCGTGATGCTATGCCTATATGTTATATATAATGAGTTAAGCCCTATATTTTTCTGAAAGCTTTATTCGAATTGGTTCAGTAGTTTTTACGTTAAGCGTGCATAAACACACAAACGTACAAACAAACAAACATTACAAAAATGATTTCAATGTATTATTACGTAATAATACATTCTAATTGTAATACAACCTTTCATACCCCCAGTTAATTTTCTTGCAAATATCTTAAATGTACAGACACGTAATATTTTTTATATAATGTTTTTCCTATTCATCAATTCATTACTATAATAATTAATCACATTTTATTAAGCCGTTTTGTTTACGTAATATTTTATTAGTTCTTCAGAAAATGTGACTAGTTCTTTGTTATTTTGCAAATAATGACGTAATTGTTTTCATTATTATTTTTGTTTTGAAATTATTTAATATGTTAAGTTAGGAGATTTAGTTGGCCGTTCCCGCGGCTTCGCTTCGCAGGAAAATATCCTCCCATCCTTAGATATGCTTGAATGAAAAGTTAAAACCCCATGTGAATAAATTGAGTCGTTTTCGACTTGTAAGCGAACATAGAATCGCGACTTCGTGCGCACAGATCTGCGCATGAGTCGTTACAGATTTTCCTCTTTATTTATGGGGATTTGTATTTTCGTTGATACGAGTATCATTTGATTCGATTATTCTTATAGTTTTCAAACTAAACTAAGATGACAGATTGTACCGTGTGGGGCCGGTACTTTAAAAGAATAGCCCCACTGCATCTCTCCCCGTGTATGTCGTAAAAGGCGACTAAGGGATATGACTCCCTTCTTATATTACTAGGTGGTAGGGTTTAACCCGCCCGGGTTGGTACCACCGCACTGAATGAAAGGTCGGTCGAAACGGCTATGTAAATAGTTTGTGTTTTCCGTCCAGTTCAGTGTAGCCGGCACGACCGAAGGGAAGCACTGACGTGGCACCAAGTTCACCCGGTGTTATGGGCTGACATCACGGACGTTGTAGGTGATGTAGCCAACCGTGTCAGTTTCAATAAAAAAAAAAAGAAAAAAAGAAGATAATTTACCTAAAATGACTCAAACAATTTCTCATATCTTACAAATAAAAAAAAAATATTTCAAAAGTCTACAAGAGTCCTTGTCCGACTTTACCGAGGGTGTGCGATGGGTGTGTTTTTTTATCGCCGACAAAACTTACAGCTTTATCTCCTACATATCTCCTGCCGCAATATTATCTTATCAGAAATCCGCATCCTGGAGAGTAGCCAGTGTGATCTAGATTCGACTCGGTAACGTATCGCGGCGAGACGCACACGCAATTCCCTTATCTAACAAAGCCGCGGCCGTACATATATACTTAATAGGATAAGGTGTGGACTTTGAAGAGGATTTCTATGAATAGGTGAAGGCCCCCGAACGACACTTGATCTTTAAATTCCAGAAATCGAAGTTTCAATAATTTGTAAATTGTAGTTCACGAAGTCTTTGAAACCTTTTCTGAAGCCAGAAGTTGTGATCTTCTGAAATTTTCATACAAACTATGACGCGGTTTTAGCACATCTGTCTAAGACCGTGATTTTAGTTAATAAGGACATAATAATAATAAATATTATGTCCCCGAGTCTTCGCTCGCGTTTGGCACATATCCTATAAGCACCCTTAGATATTAGAAAATTTTACGACGTTACTCACGGTCGTTTCCTAGCTATGTGGCTCGACTTTCCGGGCCAAACGTATGGCCCATCCTCATGATCGCTCTGTCTAGTGCGACGGTTGACAGAGAACTGTCAGTTCTCCGCCAATTTAGTTAATCCTTAGATGTGCCAGCGAAAATTAAAACTTCAGCGAAAACAACACGTGAATTGATTGAGTAGTTTTCGAGGGTGTTAGCGAACATAGAATCGTTGACAGCGTGTAGATCCTTTCAGATTTAACGTTTAACTAGTTAGGATTAGGTGCTTACATAATATCTGCCTCTAAATTAGAGGATACAGGGTTTCTTAAAGTGGGGTCCACGGACCCCTTAGGGGTCCGTAGCATGTGTATCAGGGGTCCGTTACGTACACCATGATACGCGTAGTATCATCGCAGATGGGGCAGATGACATGCGCCTTGCCTTGTCGAAGACAAATTCACAATTTCACGTACTCATTGATGCCAAACAGCAGCATCATTCTCATTAATTTTTGATAACATTTAATTAAGTAGTAAGTGTAATGAAACTACCAATAAAAATGATTTTTTAATATAAATAAGGCTTGCTTTTTTTCCTAACCTAAAATATTATTTGACAGGGGTCCGCGGAATTTTTTAAATTCTGAAAGTGGTTCGTGACTGCAAAAAGTTTAAGAAACCTTTCAACTGTTATTGGTGTATCAAGTCTTGAGCCGAGCCTATATACGGGGAGCCTATATACGGGGAATGTGTTCTATTTTATTTATCTACACAGGAACTAGGTAGGCACACAGTCAGTCAGTGGTTATGTGGTCACTGCTGGACATACGTCTCTCCAATTTTCCTCCAGACTTCCCGGCCTTCAGCGGCACGTTAGCTGTTGATCAGTGGTTGTCCTACCCGGCGGGTAGTATTACCACACCCTGTTTCCATGTCCACGGCCTCAAGTGTAGGACATCGGTATTATTCCTACTCCAACATTCGTCGTCTCGTCAGCTGACGTGCCTAGCCCACTACCATTTTAGCGTAGCCCGGTATCTAATACTGTGCTTCGGAGGATTACCTCGTTCGTAAACTAAAAATAATTATCTTTGAAAATTTGAAGATATAAATTTTGCTTAATATTTATTGTGATAAAAGTATGGGCATTTTGGTTTTATTTGGGATACTGATCAATTGCAGAGTTATTTAGGTTAGCAATAAAAATAAAATTACATTTTAAATTTTCAAATTTGTAGTCATAGTACCTAAAAATGTTGTATGTCAATTTTCAACGTTTTTCAAAAAATGCTCATATCATAAAGAACAAATGATTCAGATTTGTTTTCTTATTTTTCCCTGGATAGTCATAAACCTACTCCCTGGTTCCCGCTTGACGTTGAGTTTTGGGACATTTGGGTATTTTTTCCGTTGCATTCTTCCCAGGGCGCCCTGAAGCCGATACTGTGAGGATAATGACATGTGTGTTTTCAGTAGACGAAATAAACAACAAGATAACAAAGTAGGTAAGCAAATACCTTTGATTAGGGCCAATTTCCTTAGCCAAATACATACACCCCAAGCGGTTTGATAAGTGAATTATTTTTTCTTATCTTGGATTTAGTAAATTACCTACTCAGGATACACGCAAATGCGTAATTGGACAGGTACATCATTAAACCTATTTTGCGGTTAATGGGGTCTCCAAACTTGTTGGGTGACAATGCACAAGTGTTTTTAGGTTTCCGTATCCGTCGTACGGGACCCTATTACTAAGCCTACGCCTTCTGTGTGTCCGTCTGTCCGAGGGCTGTATATCTTGAACCGTAATAGGTAGTCCGTTGAATTTTTCACAGAAAAATTATGCTCACTCATTTATTAGTGCTTAAATCGTACAGGATCTGATTATTTGCAGGATGTAGATAAATAACAGCTTACCTAGGTACTTCCTATGGACTATGTTCTCAACTATCGACATATTATTATATCTAAAGTATTTTTCAGCTTTTAACCTTATACCTAGATATGACGAGCATTATTAAAATTTTCGAAGAAACCAAGAAGAGAGAGAAACTTATAAAGTCGTCCTGCGTCTCCCCGTCCGTTTATATGTTAAAAATAGATTTAATACCCAGAAAATAAAAAAAATTTGAGTTTGAGTTTTCAAAATGTAGCGGCAAAAACATTTTAATGACCAAATAAACTGTTTTTCTTGCAATAATCACAGAACAGCGATCGGCGGCCGTCTACGCCCAGCCGGCCGTCCGCTCGGCGCGTCTTCCTCATTCTGTGGCAATAATAGTGGTTTAATAGTATTTTCACTCCTTGGATATTCATTTAAAATTAGATCAACAGCCATTTATTCCATCACTTTTCCCTCTTTTGCTCACTGTCGTGTGTTGTTTTTTCTTTTTTTTCTCTACTTTAATCAAATGTGCACTACTTTAATCACATAAACAATTTCTTTTAATCTAATCTGACGGAAATATTGACCGGCAGGCCTTTTGACCGGCAGCTAGGGTAATTATTTAAGGCTTAGAACAAGGTTAGCAAGCACGGCATAAATTCCGCGGGTGCAAGCAGAATAGTGACACGCCGCTTTTTCGGATTGTAATAACATTCACATCGCACGGACATTATTGTAGGGTAAGTGATAATTCGGGTTTGATCGGTTTCTATCGACATAGATATATATCAACGAATAAAATGTATTTTTGATGACATTACGTCCAATACGTTTTTATAAGTAAATTGAGAGGAATTTTCATAATATTTCATATCGAGCGAAGTTAATCAACATTTTATTTTCAAGAAGCTATCAATAAGCACCGATATGTGAAGTATTACATAATATATTAAAATTTAATATATCAGGTGAATAATATTCATGGTACATCTCTCAAAAAAGCTGAATTTTATTTAATTTTAATTTATTTTTATGAACCCTTAAATAAGACTATATTTAGGTGGACTAATGTTTTACCCACAGAGCACGAAATACCGCGCGCCGCGCCTCCTAGAGGCGCCCTGAGCGCGATTTCCTTACAACGCAGTTGAAGCCTGTGGGCGTGGCCTATGACTTACATATGTGTGTTGTGCGTGTGCATTTGTTTTGTACGTGTGCCTAACTTGCTCCTCTTTGTGTGTAGTGTCGATACTAACACACACGCACACATACGAAGCGCTAGTAGCACTGCGTCCAGTTATTGGGTTTCAAATATTATCGCTTAGGGCGTCTCTAGGAGGGGGCGCGCGCGCGGTAATTTCGTGCTCTGTGGTTTTACCCCAACCACTGAACTTAGACACAACTTAATTCCATAACGGTGGAACCATAGAGAAAAAATATACGCGTCTATGGGTGGAACGATTCTCGAAGTCTTGTTAATCGTCTCATTAAAAAATAACCAGTTCCTAACAGTTACATTTCAACCTTACGATTACGTTGATAGAGCACAAATTGAACTGATAATACGACATAGTGGACTTTGTTACTTACCTCTAGGTACGTGACTTTATGTGTAAACGGAACTTATATCTATGTACTTGTGATGATTTTATCTTTTATACTCTTGTCATGTCAATGTCTATATTTACTAAGAACAAACACAGTCAGAGGAATACAGTTGGTTCTGTGCGATCTACGAATACGTACAAACAATATACCTTAATAAATTATTTTAATAATTTAAACATTGGATGTGATTGCCCTCGTAAATCTTTCAAATCGCCCTATAGTGCAGGAAAGGAAGCTAGTGGATCCCACATAAATTCCTCAGTCAGATTTGACTTTACAGTATGGTTAAGCAACCATTATTATGAATTAAACAAAGTTCATAAAAAAAAAATATAAGAGAAGTTAGGTATTTTACCTAAACTCTTATATGGTTGATATCTTTGTTCGGACGTCCCTAGTTTTTACCTTCTTGAGCTCTCAATAATTTCCTGTATAAAATAACACCTCCGTTTTTGGCACCTGGCGGCGCTAGCGATACGAGGTGTGTTCAAGCAAAGTGTAACTAACATTCTCTAGATGTTTCGAAGTCAGTGCGTTGCACACACCTCTCGACCTTGGCATCGTTCAACGCTACTCGATGGGAAATGGCCAATGTTAGTGAACTTTTTACTTGCATGAGTGCGACCTTGCTATTTTCGGGGACGAGTAGGCAGAAACTATGAAAATCCATTTGACTTTAGTTTCATTGTTATTATTTTTGTTGGCTACATTACCAGATTAACGAGTCGTGTCTGGTTTATTCACTTCCAACTACCTATATCGAAACGAAAAACACGAACAAATCTAGACGAGTATGTAATGTATTTATACTAGTATATATATATGTAAATATGTACTAGATTTAAATTGTATGTACCAGATTCAGATAATTATTTCGCCACAAAGAAGAACACACAAAATTAACAATCTTTCATTGAGCATACGCATATTTAGTATGGTTCGTGATAATTTGTTTTGTCATGTCCCATTCAGCAATGCTATCTATAAGCAAGCAACGGGTAAACCTTATAGAGCTTTTTTTGAAACATAACTTACATACCTACAAGTACATAATATAACTATGTCTAAGCAAAAAATAAAAAAATCTAGGATATATCCATAAAAAAAGATAATAAAATACAAACAACTACATAGGTACAATTTAGTAATCTGTTCAACAGACCTTCATTAAATATGGTGGGAACGGTAGCATAGCAATTCGGGTGTATCCATTCACCGTACCACACATTAGTGGGCATTGCTGGGATCCACAGGGATCTGAAACGCGGAGTAACTGGAATCTATCAAGTTGCGCAATTATTTCATAATCTGGTTATTTTCTAGCCTTTCCTCTCTGTCAGAATGAATTATTTTTATCGATAACCCAAAAAGATTACCGAAAACTCTTCAACAAAGCTTCTCTATCGTGTACCACGAATACGTGATTTGAAATGCGCATATTGTTATTTACTGGAGGTGTGACTGCGCACCCGCATACGTCAAACGTAGACTTAAACGTAGACACTTATCCGATACCTCTGTCGACGATAACAAACCGAAATGCCTACTGGTGGGGTACATTAAATGCCTTCTGTTGACTACGTACCGCACTGCTTGTTCGATCGAGCCGCTGGAAGCACGCACGAGAAGTGACCGCGCCTCTCACGAAGTGAACCAAAACCAATACAAAACTAAACTAAAATGAAGGTGTACTCGATAGCCGAGGTGACGATGGCGTTCATATTTCTCTACTTATTCTCCTTCCTGTTTGAAGTTGTCTCGGGCCTACTAGTGTAATAAAACAAAAGTTAATTAAAAAAAAAATCAAATGTGATACATTAAAATGTAGGCTGCTAGAATATTAATTAAATAGGTTAAGGAGAATTTTAGTCACTCATCAATGCAATTTTAATTGAGCAATATAAAATAATTAAGTTATTTAAATTAAGTAAAGCTTCTAGGTTAAAAGTTGCGATTTTACTGAAGAACATCATCGCTGCCATGGATAAACAAATGAGGTAAATATGATTTTTTTGTTTCTTTCATTATCTTACCCATATCTAGTATTATGATTAAAATTAGTGCTCTTTCCGTTCCCGCTCACGAAAACGGAAATACGTCGGAAAAGCTCGGTGATTACTAGCGCCGTTAGCGCCATCTATCGAAGTGTTTTAGAACTCTTTTGTACTACATTATGGTATGCAGTGATTGGTGCAATACGTTACGTAAAGTAATCCATTCCTTCACACTCACAAGTCGCGCTCCACTCATGAAGGATAATTGTATTCTTCCTGAGTGGCCAGAAAGTTCATAATTTAATGATATTGTAGTGAATAAACACAAAAGACAAATCTACGCGAAGCTAAAGTCTCGTTGGTTAAATTAAATTATCAAAATAGATTGACAGCTGTCAAATAAAAAAAATAAAGTACAACAGGCTAACTAACCTCAAAATCAAAACAAACAATATAGAATAGAATTGTGAAAAATAAATAAGTAAATCAAACATGAGAACGGCATTCCTCCGCGGTTACTTGTGCAAGGCTCGTAATAACTCTCGGAGCTATGCTGGCACCAGTGCAGTGGAGTGGAAGAGCGTGGTTGGACTCGAAGTTCACGCACAGCTCGATACTTCCAGCAAACTATTTTCGGGCGCACGAAATTCTTTCGGCGGTGTTGTCAATTCGAACGTGTCGCTGCTAGACGCCTCGGTACCGGGGGCTCTGCCCGTACTGAACCGGCGCTGCGTGGAGCTCGGCGTACTAACTGCGTTGGCGTTGTCTTGTCGAGTCAATCCTGTGTCGTCGTTCGATAGGAAGCATTACTTCTATGCTGACCTTCCAGCTGGATACCAGATCACACAGCAAAGAGCGCCGCTCGCTAGTGATGGCGTTATTAACTTCCAGGTTAATATTTTTTATGTTTAATTTTGTATATTCGAGGAGTCTTATCGTTTCCTCATGGTATTACCTTCTTCGGGATAGCAGGAATTATAGGTACTACGTACACTTTAGTATTTATGTCGTGAAAGAATACTGGTTTTAACAAAGATTATCCATATACATTTTACAACGAGTCATCGAGGTTAAGAATCCTAGGACGCACTAGCCGATCTCTATCCATACTTTAATAGATTAGAATAGAATAGAATAGAATATAATATGCTTTATTGCTTTCCAATACACGCAATAAATCCAATAAACAATTTTACAAAAGGTGGACTTGTTACCTAAGGCAATCTCTAGTGCAAGTTTTTAATAATTTTCAATTTCGAAAAGTTCATTATGCATATTGATTTTCGAACCGCCTACGTCTATGCCTATCCTACAAAAGTAGGACTTATATACGTAGTTTGATATACCTATATATGACATTACTTTCTAAGTCCTGTAGCTTGAACAGTTCTCTCCATTGTCTCCAGGTATATACTCCAGGCGTGCATCGCTTGCCGTACAGCAAGAGATCGCGCATCAAGCAGCTGCAGCTGGAGCAGGACAGCGGCAAGTCGCTGCACGATGCTGAGCTGCGACGCAGCCTTGTCGACCTCAACCGAGCCGGCGCACCCCTCATTGAACTTGTGTTCGAGCCCGACCTAGAGGTGACTACTCTATGGCCATATACTCTATGGCTACATCATCCCGTTACACCTTCTTACTATTGGAGCTTCTCTTTGGTCGCAACGGCTACACTGATTTTTTTTACAGAAAACTCAGATAATTTTTCATAGTTCGGTCGACTGACCTTCATTTATTTATTATCTATCATTTAATTTCATTTATTCAGCATAAATATCCCTTACGAGCTGTGCACATTTTATAACAATTTGTTGAATCATTAAAAAAATATAAAAGCCGCCTTCAAAAATGTATGAAATAAAAAAAATCAAACCCTAGAGTTGAAGGCGGTCGGTTATTTTTGCTTGCTTTAGCACCACCGCCTTCAACTCTAGGGTTTGATTTTTTTTTATTTCATAAATTTTTGAAGGCGGTTTTTATATTTTTTTAAATAGTTTTTTATTTCACAATTTTTAGTAATTTTTTGCTATTAATGTACTCGGCGGAATCGCTCGGCCTTCGGCCTCGCGATTCCGCCTCGCTTTCCAATCCGATCTTGACCAAATTAAAATGGGACCACATGGGAAGCACCCGCTTTCAAATAAAAAAAGAATTTTCAAAATCGGTTTACCCAGTCCAAAGTTCTGAGGTAACAAACATTAAAAAAAAAACAATCGAATTGAGAACCTCCTCCTTTTTTTGAAGTCGGTTAAATATACAAGCAACTACTTACCTATACTTGACAACTAAATTATTCTGAATAATCGGATAAAAAGCATATAAAATATAAATTACAATTAAAATCATTACTTATAACATTCTTCCAAATTTAAAAATGGATGTGACATTAATTCTAAGTTAGTAATCTGTTAAGTTATTATATCTGTAGGGACTTATGCACAACCTAAACAAACATGGAGCAATACCAAGAACCAATTAGAGTCTGTATGTACTGCTGTCTGGTCTATTGTTAGAATGTTGTCACGCTCGCTACCTGCATGCCCTTTCATGCCACAATGCCAGCGAGCTACGTGGTTCTGTAAGTGTGTCTTCATAGAGCCGACTATGTATATCTAATCGCTTTGGGCTGTTGTTTTCTAACAAAAGTTAGTGGTTTAATAATTTAGAATAAGTTAGTAGGTTCATACTTGGAATGTGGTTGGTTAATTTGTCGACCCATTAGTAGTGCACATCAAAATATGTTACGTCAGTAAGCTTGTATGCGGAAACCAATCTCTCTGGGCTTGGCGAATTAAAAAATATTGTATTCATTTTCCGCTATAAACATGAACACTGGTGGCCAGTGACCTTATAAATCTATATTATCATATTTATAAATAGTAAAAATTACCATAGTCAACAGCTAATTTAGTATTGAGCTAGTATTACAGCCTTAGACCCTGATCCCTGATAAATATTTATTTACCATCCTAGTGACTCATTTTTATTGAACACAATTGAATGTGCATCAAATATAGATGGAGCCTCAATAAATACAAAGCGTTCCTGTAACATCTTTCAGTAATTTCATCGACATTCATTGTGTATGTTACATTAACAGTGGTTACATTTTAATCCCACCAGGATGGTGAAGAGGCAGCGGCGCTGGTGAAGGAACTGCTACTGGTGGTGCAGCGCCTGGGTGTGTGCTCGGGTCGCATGGAGGAGGGCGCTCTAAGGGTTGATGCCAATGTGTCGTTGCATCGAGCAGGGGAGCCTCTCGGCACACGCACAGAGGTAACTGCATTAATAATAATTGGAGTACTGCTCGCACCTGTGGGATGGCTCTGCCAAATACCAGCTTGCACCTCTGGACTCGATCCAGCGTCGAGCCGTGCGACTAGTGGGTGACCCCGAAGTGTCCCGCGATCTTGAACCATTGCAACACCGTAGGGATGTCGGCTCCCTAAGTGTGTTCTATCGCTTATTCCATGGGGAGTGCTCGGAGGAGCTGTTTAACGCAATCCCGCCGTCCCATTTCCACCTTCGCACCACGAGCACTGGGCAGGGATTGCATCCCTACACGCTGGACTTACCGCGGATGCGTACCAATCGATTCTGCAGATCTTGCCTCTACAGAACCGGTAAACTCTGGAACGCTCGCCCTGCCCATATATTTCCCCCCAAGTCTAGGGTCCTTCAAGAGGGGCGTGTATGGGCACCTGTCAGGCCGGCATGGCATTCGCAACCCCCACTTACGACGGAATGTCCATGGGCGTCGTTAGACACCTTATGGGTGGCTCGGTGCCATATGTCGCGCTGTCAATAAAAAAAAAATTATAATAATAATTTGGTTTTAATTAATGATAATAAGTCATTCGAAAATAAAGTGTAGAAATATTTACTTATTGTCTTTAACTTATACACTTGGCGCAGTATAAGGACAGCTTGGTGTTTGTGTTATTGCAATCGTACATACAAACAACTGAGGTACACTGCAGGTTTCTAGTGGGTAAGGCGCCGGCTGGCGCATTCGCTCATTGGCCAAACCAACACAAACACTCAGGTATCTCTACCTTGCGTCGTGCATAGATGACATACTATACCGCGTTTCTGATCTCAATGAATATATCGCTCCAATGCCTATCTTTCTAGACCTTTAGCTTGCAAACTATAACAGAGTGTTGAACTTCTACCAGATAAAGAACATCGGGTCGGTGCGCGGCGTGGCTGGTGCGGTGAAGCATGAGGTGTCGCGACAGAGGGCGCTGCTGTCTCGCGGCGGTGTAGTCGCGCAGGAGACACGCGCCTGGGACGGCGTCGCACGCGTCACCGTGCCTCTACGGGACAAGGAGCTCGTTCACGATTACAGGTATGCGTTGTGATACTATAAGATAAGACGTACAACGGACCATATAGAGGTCTCAGTGCGGAGAATGGCCCACCCGCCTTCCCAAGAGGCTGGTCAGCAAACAAACTATAAGATAAATTGAGCTGTCGTATGCTGCGTACACATTGTAATGAACCTAACTATCAACTATCAGGATCTTAACCCTTAAATTGTTACAAGCCCTGCGCGGGGATTTTTCAAAGTCAAATCTTTTAATGTTATAATAATATATAGGGGCTTATAACATTTAACGATTAAATATCTGGTACTTCTAAACCAGTAAGCACTCTTTTGTTGTTTTTTTGACATCAATCTATAGACAATTTCATTGACTTTATGGATCAAAAGAGTTTATTGATTTAGCTTCAGTATTTCACATAATATTTGAGTTTTTGTTAAGGTCGGCGGTCGCGGCCTTGGCGCGCCGTAACGCTTGAAAATTAAGGAGGGATGAGCATTTGACTGAGGTGATAATTGAAGGGTTAAAAAAAAAATTCTTTTATAAGGCAACATTTTGCAACAGACACATTACATGCGTCGGATATAACTCTGTTCATAGTTTCACTCACCAAATAAACATTATATTCTAATAAACCGATTATTGTTATTTTACAGATACATGCCTGAACCAAATTTGCCGCCTCTCCGAGTGAATGTGAACGACACAACCGAGCACCCCGACATAGTGAGCGTGCCGCGCATGAAAGAGCTGATCCCAGAACTTCCGGAGCAGTCCCGTCTTAACCTCATCCAGAACTTCCATCTGCGACCGGAAGCCGCCATCCAGATTGTGAACGAGCCTGTCCTGTTGAACCATTTCCACTGCGTAGTCCAAACTCCAGACCGCGACCCCACAAAGATAGCAAACCTACTCATCAACGATCTAATGACTATTCTAAACAAGAATAAAATCGACTTAGAGCAGAGTAACATCACGGCCGGTCAAATAGGTGAAATAGTTGACCTGGTCGCTAGCAAATCAATTAATAAAGATGTCGCCCGTGCTGTGCTAGAAGAGCTTTTGAATTATGGTGAAGAATTGTCTGTAAGTAAAATCGTACAGGAGAATAACTGGTCCTTAGTGAGTAGCGAGGAGATGATAAGTGCGGTGTGCATGGAAGTGATGGAAAATAATCCAAAGCTTGTTAATCAGTACCGGAATGGTAAGGTTAGAGTAATGAAGGCGCTTCTAGGTGTTATTGCTAAAAATACTCAAAGGAAATATGACATGTCACTTGTTTCTAAGAAAATGGAGGAGTTATTAAAGAAATGAAAAGTTTTATTTGTGAGTTTTATTGAGTGTCGCTGGTATGTTAATTTGAGATTTTATCTCGTGCTATAAAGATAGTATATTCCAAAATGTGGAGATTTTGATAGAAAGTTCCAAAGATTCAGATTCAGATTTATTTATTCATCTTTGGACACAAGGTGCCTCTCAGTTAAGTCAATCAAACAAATAAAACATGGTATAAATGAGACAAAACCCAAACCACTCTCCCCACTTAGACAAAACCTGTATTCACGTAACATTATTATGGCTAAAAAAAATGGTTACCTATCTTTCCGTAAATTCGGCTTCGAACTGGTGGCCCCACTGCTCGTCTCCACCAGTGGTGTCACGAGGACTTTCAAGTACATTCTATTATCTAATTTAATCAGTAGGTACCTATAGAATTATTTATTATTATTAATGATGAATGCTTATTAATGTTGAATGTTTCTTGGAATGCAATAACACATTTTCTCTCTAGTTATCCATTTCTTTTATTCGTGTATGGGCGCAGAAGAGATGTGGAGCTTGCGCCACTTACGTGTCGGTTGTCGCACTGCTCTGCATTAGTTCCGATAGCACAGTTACAAACACAGGAAAATTTGGTGGTGTAACAAGGCTGCTCCAAAAACGGCTGAATAAACCTTTGCACATGAGAGTGGATCAATTGTCACCTCCACATGAACGAACTGCCTCTAACGCCCCAATTGAATGCGGAGGTTGCGAATGCCATGCAGGCCTGACAGGTGCCCATTCTCACCTCTGTTGAAGGACCCGAGACCACATTTGCAGGGGCAAGAGGAAAATCTCTCGAGGACTGTGAAAAGCTGCCCATTGTAAACTATGAGTGCCAGGAAATACTCGTACCTACGAAAGATTTGTCGAGACCAACAGATAAGAATGATCTTTTTTAATGGCAATGAAATTAGTGCGAAACACCTGTGGAAATTTGTTTCCCAGTCGAGATGCCTTTCATCTGAGTTTGCCTGTTCATTGAGAAGACATCGGTGTTCACACCAGCTCCTTCCTTCCAAGGTACATCTCTTGAATTAAGCGACCACCTCGGGATCCTCGGAGTCGAATTTTCGCACGACTTAGACTTTCGTCGCCATGTCGAGGACACGGCCAAGCTGGCTTATGAAAATCTAGGCGTAGGTACCTACTCAATAAGATGCGATGGTACTTCACGCCAAAGGCTGTCTCTGTATAAATCGCAGATTAGGTCCTGGTTGGAGTACTGCTCGCACTTCTGGGATGGCTGAACTAAATACCAGCTAGTGCCTCTGGAATCGATACAGCGTCGAGCCGTGCGACTATTGGGCGACCCAGACGTGTCCTACGTTCTAGAACCACTGCAACTCCGTAATGATATCGGTTCCCTATAAGTGTGTTCTATTGCTTATTCCATGGGGAGTAATCTCTGCCCAGTGCCCGTTGTACGGAGGTGGAAAGGGGACGGCGGAATCGCGTTAAACAGCTCCTCCGAGCCCTCCCCGTGAAATAAGCGATAGACACACTTGGGGCGCCGACATCCCTCCGAAGTGGCAGTGGTCCTAGATCGTGGGACACGTCGCGGCGTCGGGGTCATCCACTAGTCGCACGGCTCGATGCTGGATCGAGTCCAAAGGCGCAAGCTGGTATTTGGCTGAACCATCCCACAAGTGCGAGCAGTACTCCAAGCAGGACCTAATCTGCTATTTATACAAAAGCAGCCTTTGGCCCGGCGGCGGCGTGAAGTACCGTCGCACCTTATTGAGTACGCCTATCTTTTTAGAAGTCAGCTTGGCCTTGCCCTCGATATGGCGCCGGTAGTTTAGTTCGTGTGACAGTCCGACTTCGAGGACCCCGAGGTATATCTATACATATAATAAAATCGTAGAGGTAAGAAAGTCTGTACATTGAATGTATTCGGAAAAAAACTAACCAGGGTGGCTTAAAATGAGATACTGAACATGTTAGAACAGTTTTTAAAATTTTTGTTTGTTTGTTTGTTTGTCTGTACGCGCATCACGCAAAAACCACTGAACGGAATTAGACGAAACTTTGTATAGTGGCAGTTTATATGCCGGGTTAACATAATACGTAAAAAAAATTACAAAAAAAAATAAATTTACAATTATAAACATTATTGCGCGTTTAAAATCACGTAGTCCAAAGTACATAATTATATCTTGAGAACTGGCAGCAAATACAATTTGAATAAAATATTCATTTAAAATTTAAAAATAAGTAGATTTTTTTTTTTTTTTATTTTATTCGTCTCCTTCCGAAACAGGCAAAACTAATTAGAGTATACAGCCATTTCTTTTGTAGTAGATACAACGAAAATTACAGTTCTTCTTTTTATAACTTGAACACAATAGTCTATATCTATTCTTTCTATACATATAATAAAATCGTAAATGCAAAAATGTCTATTTGTACGCGCATCTCGCAAAAACCACTGAACGGAATTTGACGAATCTTTTTATAGTGACAGTGTATATCCCGGATGAAAATAATAATTAAAAAATATAATAAAAATCACGTAATCCAAAGTAAAGGTAAAAAACCATTTTAAATGTCATGTTGACAACGGAGAACTGTCATCTCGACGTAAGCTGGCCGGTGACAAATTGTTTGATAAATAAAAATAATAATTGAAAGTCGAAGTTATGTCGCTGTCATTGGTGCAATAAAATTTATATATCTGTTGCCCGCGGCTTCGCTCGCGTGAAATTCGTATTTAAAAAAAGAAAGTAAGTAACTAAAGGCGGGCCCGAAGGCGGATCTGCGCTCACGTAAACGATATTCTTTCTCGATGAAAGTAACTAAGGGCGAGGCGGAAGGCGGAGCTGAGTTCAGGAAGAAGAAAAACATTTTTGAAGAAAGTAAGTAACTAAGGGCGAGGCCGAAGGCCGAGCTCTATTCTGGAAGACCATAAACCTTCTCGAAGAAAGTAAGTAACTATGGGCGAGGCCGCAGGCCGAGCTGCGTTCAGGAAGAAGCTAAACCATCTTGAAGAAAGTAAGTAACTAAGGCGAGGCCGAAGGCCGAGCTACGTTCGGATAATTGAAAAACCATCTCGAAGAAAGCAAGTAACTAAGGGCGAGGCCGAAGGCCTTGCTGCGTTCAGGAAGAAGCTAAACCATCTTGAAGAAAGTAAGCAACTAAGGCGAGGCCGAAGGCCGAGATACGTTCTGACAAATGATAAACCATCTCGAAGAAAGCAAGTAACTAAGGGCGAGGCCGAAGGCCGAGCTGCGTTCAGGAAGAAGCTAAACCATCTCGAATAAAGTTAATTAATATTAAGATTGAGTTAATTTAATTTAAATTTTATTATAAAGTCCACGCTTCTAACGGCAAATCTACCGTGCATCCTAGAACCTCGCGGTTATTCCCGGCTGGATGGAAAGAGGCCCGATGCTATCACCTTACTAAGCCATGGACTAAGGGTAGTTCTTTGATGTGGAACGCGACTTTTGTTCTCACATTGGCTCCAAGTCACGTTAGGACATCTTCAAGAGCGGCTGGCGCGGCCGAGGCTGGGGCGGAGAGCCTCAAACGCAGCAAATATAGAAATATAATTCAAGATTTCGAATTTGTTGCGTTTGCGGTTGAAACCCTCGGTCCGTGGAGCAGTGAAGCCAAAAGAGGCTTGAGCTGGTTGACGCAAATGGCGTCCCGCCATCAAGGGCTTATGTACTTCATTCAAAGGGTAAGCCTTGCCATCCAGCGGGGTAATGCCGCAAGTGCTCTAAGAACATTTGAAAATGCCCGTTTTGATAGTTATTTTAATGTTTGTTAGGTAGGTTTAATTCTTTAGTTATTAATATTACTTTTTTATTTTTATGAAATAAATAGATTGAGTAAACGATATTATATTCTATCGAAGAAAGGAAATCTTTAAGGGCGAGGCCCGAAAGCGGAAGAGGGTTTTTGGTTTACCTGAACGCAGCCCGGCCTTCGGCCTCGCACTTAGTTCATTCCTTTCTTCCAGAAGGTTTATCGTCTTCCTGAACGCAGCTCGGCCTTCGGCCTCGCCCTTACTTACTTCCTTTATTTGAGAAAGATTTATCGTTTACCTGAAAGCAGCTCGGCCTTCGGCCTCGCCCTTAGTTAGTTACTTTCTTTAAGAAGGTTTATCGATTACCTGAACGCAGCTCGGCCTTCGGCCTCGCCCTTAGTTACTTACATTCTTCTTTGGAATACGAATTTCACGCGAGCGGAGCCGCGAGCTCAGCTAGTATATAAATAAAATTGGTTTCTCGCATACGGCTCTAACGATTTAGATGAAATTTTTTTTAATGGTTTTTTTTCAAGTTTATCTAGATAATTGTAGACGCCGAGTGAAGGTCGTTCGCCCAGGTACTTATCATAAATGTAGGTACATAAATAGTATTGTATTACTATAATGCTTGGAAATAAATAGGCAAATATTTGTAAGCAGTGCGATTTTATAGGCTGGCGGTAGTTTAAGGCAGAATCTATCAATCACAAACAATTAGATAGGTAGGTACTTACCTACTTGGCTACACTTAGTGTGTGAATGTTTATCGAACGTCTTTATTGTATGGGATGTGTACAAAAATGATCATTCTACACCGTAATGTATTGTTGGTAAACATGTGAACGGTTGAGACATTGCTGACACCGAAATGAATTGCTTTGAATGCAAAGGATGCTACACAGCTCCACGCGTCCCATAACAAGCACATCTTGTCAACCATTGGATGTGAGATAGCTGTGTGGAACTCTGAAGCTTTGGTACCTACATCAGTCAGTGACTACTCTTATTTACTTAATTTTTTTAAAATAAGCTATACAGGGTGTTCGGCACATGGACCGACAAATTTTTTTTGTAGGTAAGTGGGGTCATATGCAAGGTTTTGATCTATGACACCTTTTGTCTGGTGTCACGTGGTATCGAGATACGATTTTTTTTCTTTATTTTTGAAAATTATCAAAATCTTAGCTTTAACCCCTTGTAACTTTTTTGTTTGTGATTAATTGATTATATATGCTCGAGACCCGACAACCGATGGGGTAGACGGGTGCTCGAATGGAGGCCACGTACAAGCAAACGTAGCGTGGGACGCCCCCCGGCTAGGTGGACAGATGACCTAAAAAAGGTAGCCGGGAGTGGATGGATGAGAAGAGCGGAAGACCGCGTGTGGTGGCGTGCCTTGGGAGAGGCCTATGTCCAGCAGTGGACCGATACAGGCTGATGATGATGATATGCTCGAAATTAAATTTATTTGATTTATCAATGTATTCTTGTTCTAGAAAAAATATAATTTGATGAAGTTTGAATTTGTGATTTGTAACACGGTTAAATGTGACTGTGTTTGTAGGGCTGGACTTAAATACAGCGCTGAATCTTTAATAGATTCAGCACAGGCTGTGTCCAGTCCTTTTTTTCTCTTCTATTCATAGCTATTGTTATCTAGTATTGGCTTTGTACTTATTTGAAGTGAAAAATAAATATTTCTTACTATCTTATTCTTAAGTTAATACCATGAAAAGGACTTATTACCTCCCAAAGTCCCGAGGACGAGTAAAAATATGACAGAATCTTAATTTCTTAATTCATTAAAAAAAAAACGGACAGCAATTGAGAGCTTCATTTTAATTTAAAAAGTTTGCTAGGTTACGCCCTTTTCAACGATATACCACATGACATACAAATCATTCACTATGTGGCCAAAATTAGGGATAATTTGCAAGAGTCTAAACATTAACAATGCAAGCAGTAGTAGTTGGAATTGAAATTGAACAGTACCCACGCGACCGTTACATGTTCTAAATTTGAAAATGCTCCTGAAAACGCTCTCAATAAGTGAAGCGACCATCGATAAGGTGGCTCTGATACAAAGTTATTGTCGTTCTGTTCTGGTCTCTGTTTCTAATTTTGGCCACATAGTGAAAGATTTGTATGGCATGTGGTATACCGTTGGAAAGGGCGTAAACTAGCAAACTTTTTAAATGAAAATGAAGCTCTCAATTGCTGTCACTTTTTTTAAATGAATGAAGAAATTAAGATGCTGTCATATTTTTACTCGTCTTTGGGACTTTGGGAGGTCATAAGTCCTTTTCATGGTATTAACTTCATCAAAATGATATTTTTCCTAGAACAAGGATACGTCGTAAAACCAAATACATTTTATTTCGTGCAGATATAATCATAAACAAAACAGTTACAAGGGGTTAAAGCTGAGATTTTGGTAATTTTCAAAAATAAAGAAAAAAAATCGTATCTCGATATCACGCGACATAAGACAAAAGGTGTCCTAGGTCAAAACCTTGCAAATGACCCCACTTACCTACAAAAAAATTTGTCTGTCGATGTGCCGAACACCCTGTATTTATTTATTCCATACAACTATGCAACTCTCAACTCAACTGAACAAAATGTTGACGATGGACGACGAAACGAAAATATCAAACAAATCTACAGTATGTCCACGTAATGTTGCACTATCTTTGCATATGAAGGTTAGCATCCAATGCCAGTGGTTTAGTTAGCATCTGTGACCCATTCAGTTCACAACCTTTAACCAAGCATCACTGGCAGGTCGTAATGACATCTAACTACGATTTAGAGCTGTAGTAACGTACATTTTGTCGCATAGTTAGTAAAAGAGCTTTAAAAACTTGATTAGCATTGCAATAGAGATGTCGGTACTTAATTTCATTGCAATAGTTTCAACATTGGGCGCACTGGCAGTCGAAGGTGTTTCAATCATAAGACAAAAAAAAAGCGAGGAGACTTTGGTCCTCCCTCCCGACATCACCAACGATGTGCTGGAAGACGGTAGATTCAAAGAAATGGTAGATCGGCTCCCGATCAGCCAGCTCGAGTGCTTGGAGGGGAAAGATTCCGCTTGCACGAAATCCATGGCTGCGATTAAACGTAAGTTGTATCGTCCTATAATCATATTGTCGCCTAAATATAGATATTATTTTTAGTTACTATGTTTTGACTTTCGGTGTTGGTTTGCCTTGCCGCTGTGAAGTTAGCTACTCAGTTTACTCTATCAACAATTCCATCTCCGCCGCACCCGTCGAATAATTACTGAGCACCTTATTGTAGCCGACGTTGGCTTGAGAGAGAGCCCGTTTTTTCTCAAGGCCCTGTTGTTTTGTCTATGTTGTTTGTTTTGACTACCGGCATGCGAGTGTTTCCCGAAACAACCCTGTTAGGTCGGACATCCCTATAATAGTACGCATTTCTATCCGCTGTTGACTTGGCGGTTGGCACGTTCCCGAGCGAACTTTTTTTTTATGTAAACTGACACGTTTGGCTACATCACCTACAACATCCGTGATATCAGCCCATAACACTGGGTGCACTTGGTGCCACGTCAGTGCTTCCCTTCGGTCGTGCCGGCTGCACTGAACTGCACGGAAAACACGAACTTGTACAGCCGTTTCGACCGACCTTTCATTCAGTGCGGTGCTACCAACCCGGGCGGGTTGAACCCTACCACCTAGTAATTTACGAAGGGAGTCATATCCCTTAGTCGCCTTTTACGACATACACGGGGAGAGATGCAGTGGGGCTATTCTTTTAAAGTACCGGGGCCGGTACAGGCGATGACGTGAATTTGGTTTTGTGGGCTGCAAAATGTTTTCATTAAACGCTCATCAGTATGCACAATGCCCAGAAACACTTAAGAAGGCGCTGATCGATGACTGCTCCACGTGCGGCGAGGAGGAGAAGAGATCCGCCGGCTTCGTGCTGGCCTCGCTCCTCTTCTACCACCCGGAGACGTGGAACCGTATGCTGAGCAGGTACAACGCGGGACCGAGATATCAACGATACCTTAGCCCAGAGTAGGTAACCTTTAGAGATATTTTTATTTACATTATATTTCATTATTTCGAGAGCGAAAGCACAAAGATACCATGTATACTTAGGTACAGAAATTGCTTTTGTACAAGATTTAAATTAAAAAAAAGTGGAACACACCTTTGGCTTTACGTAAATTCTAGTATGTATGTAATTATTTGAATTTTTATTTGCATGTTTTAAATATATTTTGTTTGTTGTATCGTATTATAACCTGCGTATATCAAAATGGCACTAACAAAATACTTTCTTAAACAAGATTTCGTTTATATTTCACACACTGTTTACAAAAATTTCGATTCCGGCTTTGAACAGATCTGAGCCTTGGTGGAGTAAAGTAAATTCTGTAATATGTACTTAATAATTCGTGACAAAATCTTCCCGCTGTGTATTCGTTTTCCAGAAAATAATAAAAATATTCACTTATTAGTTACGAAATAATTATTAAATTCTCGCTTTGTAGTAACCAGTTTCGAAAAAAGAATAAACATTCTTCTACCGCAACCAGTTACGAAACTCAGTTACGTACGCGGCCGGAAGGATATTGTCACGTATTTCATGAAATTTCTCCACAGTTCACTGTAAATATTAATGTTCGCAAGTTATTTAGCATTGTTGACATTAGAATATATTTTAGGATGAAACGAGCATCAAGACAACGGCGGTTCTTCCAGGCCGCACCCCCGGGGATCATTGTGCCGGAATCCATCGCCCTGAGACCGAAACCTTTATTCAGCGCCAAATACGAACTACTCAGCTAAATTAAACCTGACTGTTGAGCATTTTGTTGTATGTTTTGACAACTTTTAAAATAAGCTATTGATTTTCATTTAGTTGTTTGTACTTATCTGTTCACATTGGCAGGAAATAAATGTTTAGAACATAAGTAAGTATTATTAGCCACTGTTATAATAGTGGTCACTATGTGCAATGTGCATAATATTCTGTGGGTAGCTAGTGAGTCTTACATTGATCGATAATGTCTTACTTGTATTAGTGGTATTCATAAAACAATCAAATGTGTGTGAGTAGGCACAGAGATTACCAGAAAATAAAAAACCATGACATTTATGAACATATTATTTGCGACTTCCACTTAGCTAACGTAAATCCATGTTGAGTTATGTTGATTCGTCATAAAATCAATGATATAACATTCCCGTCAAACATTTCTATCGATCTTTCTCAGTAGTGGTCGTTGTGTCCCGTTCGGTTATAGAATTAGAAATAATTTCTATAGCACTCTCTTTCGAAGAATTCTTACTATCCAAATAAGCCTTTCTGTAGGTTCCTTCCGGGTCATATCTGAAAAATACAACGATTTGTAGCTATGCACCATAATTAATTTATTGTATAAGTATGAAATATATTACATAACAAGGCTTTTAGGGCTGGCATAGTCTCAAGGTGACTGGAGCCCTATGCCAAATAAAAAAAAAAACTTTTGATTGTTTATTATTTATATTTAACAATTATTTTGCTGCAATCTAAATGTATTTTATAATTTTATATTATTCACTGACAAATTCAATGATGATTTTTTATAAATTTTATGAACGTTTTACTATTTTGATATCCATAAGGCATGACCGGCGACGATGAAAACAAAAACATAAAAATGTAGATAAAGCCAGATCAGAAACATTACAGAGGGTTTTAAGATCGAGAAAATAAATAATAAGTAAAGGTTATAAGAAATAGAAGGCGACATAAGTGTGACCGAGGACACAAGATATACGCACATAGTTTCGAGGCGACTCCACTCATCCGGACGATGGTCGATGATGTATCGCATCACCTGCGCTGAGCCGAGCCGCTGCTTCTCGCTACACTTTGTGCAGCCGTCCGCGATGGCGTCAGGAAGGTTCTCTGTACATAACACACGTCACTGTTGGCGAGCATATTATACATACATACATAATCGCACAAGCTGAATCCCGACAATCGGTTGGTATATCCGCCATTACAACACATATTCAGTGCAAAAGACCGGCTACCTTTTACGGTTTAAAAGGCAAACAGATGGCCAGACGGACGGACGGCGTAGGCTTAGTAATAGGCTTCCGTACGGGTACGGAAACCTAAAAAGATTCACCAACATGAAATATATCCATATGTTTTAGTTTAGAAAATAGCGCATCATACGTTTAAGTTCTTTAGCGTCAGTAGTGCAGGGTCCCTCGTTCATCAGGCACTTAATGTAACAGGACAGGAGGCGCTCATTGGTCAGGATGTCGTCCAGGTTCACGTCGTCATACTTGGTGTTGTAGATATCTTCTGCGCGGGCGCACAGCACCACAAGCAGAGCGCATCCGATAAACTCCTTTATCAACATTCTGTGTAAAAATAATTGTACATAACATATACATACATGGGGTTTATAAATAGATGAACCCGCGCTTGCGTTCGATGAAAATATTTTTATGAAAACGGAATATAAATAAATTGAGTCTTTCTAGAGTTATAGGTGTGAAACCGTGGTTCGGATTCCACGTTAAACTGTAGGTCCCTTCCCTTCTTACCTTACTAGGTGTTTTGGTACCGGCCGGATTCGTACCACTGCATTGAACGAAACGTCGGTCGAAACGGCTATGTAAATAGTTCGTGTATTCCGTCCAGTTCAGTGTAGCCGACATGAAATGGAGGGAAGCACTGACATGGCACCTAGTTCTCCCGGTGTTATCGGCTGATATCACGGATGTTGTAGGTGATGTAGCCAACCGTGTCAGTCTCCATAAAAAAAAAGAAGGAAATGAAAGAAATGAAGAATATATTCCCATCATAAATATGATTACCCAATCTCAGAATGAATAATGATAAAGGCGCTGAATAAATAGCACAAATTTTTTAGATTTTTAGTTCCCCCTTTTTTTATTGACAGCGCATCATTTCACCTACGAGTAAGTGTCTAACCTAGAACGATGCCCATGGACATTCTGTAATGCACGGGGATTGCGAATGCCATGCCGGCCTGACAGGAGTCTTTTCACGTCCCATTTGAAACACCCCAGGCTGTACTTGGGAGGAAATAGATGGGGAGTGCGTTCCAAATTTTTCCGATTATATGAATAAATGAATAAAGTCCTATAGAACCGGCTGGTGCTCGCATTCGTGGTAGGTCGATTGAATAGTGGCGCATCCCCTGCTCAGTACTCGTAGTGAGTACTGGGCAGGGGATGCACCCCTATTCATTTTCCCTCTTTACCTTAAAAATCTATCAAATGTATGTAGTATTATGTATGCAGTATAACTGTAACTTTTTTCACATTGTAGTGGAGACACCATGCTATATTTCGGCTCTATAATTTCAACAATCATTTTGCCGTTAACGTTGTGTTAAAGGGTACATAATCTACAATAAAATACCGTGTGGGGTCGGTACTTTAAAAGAATAGCCCCACTGCATCTCTCCCCGTGTATGTCGTAAAAGGCGACTAAGGGATATGACTCCCTTCTTATATTACTAGGTGGTAGGGTTTAACACGCCCGGGTTGATACCACCGCACTGAATGAAATGTCGGTCGAAACGGCTATGTAAATAGTTTGTGTTTTCCGTCCAGTTCAGTGTAGCCGGCACGACCGAAGGGAAGGCTGACGTGGCACCAAGTTCACCCGGTTTTATGGGCTGACATCACGGATGTTGTAGGTGATGTAAGCCAACAGTGTCAGTTTCCATAAAAAAAAAAAATCTACAATAAAATATCAGTCAAAAATATTATCACAAGCAGTAAAATACAGCATCGTACATTAATTAACACATTTAAAGTTATCTTTTGCTCTGTTTACTACAATTTTAAAGTAAATTGGTACAAAGTTTCAAGAGAACAGTCACAGCTTACTTGTTTCCACTCCTCAGCTATCTTAGAAGGTCTGATTTATGATTCGTATCGTTCTTTATATTGGAATGAAAACAGAGATTATGTAGACCAAATTGATCTATTACGAACGTAATGCACGCAAAGTGAAAAATTACCTACGATTACACCAAGGCTGGTGATTTATGATTGAAGTAGGTATGCAGAGATGCATCCCCTGACTTTGAACGTGTAAACGTTTTTGAAATGGAATTTCATCTTAATGGCGGCGTGCGAGAATAGATCGAGAACAGCTAAAATGTCATCGTACCCGGATAGCGCTAGGCTCATAGAAAAGAGTTCAACGCGCTCTTACGAGGGGTTTCTTTTAATTATTTTAAAACATAATGTGTCAATTACTTAATTAATCAAGTTATTTATCAAATTATTTATGTAAGAAATTATTCGTATAGTACAGTCAACTTTATAATCAACAAGTAATACAAATTTAGTTTTATGTGGATTATAACAAAAGATAAAATACAAAAACAATTCTAAAATTAAAATTAACCTACAAAACAAAACAACTACCTTAATATGTTCCCTAAATTAAATTATAAAAAAATTATAGTTATTCTAGATATAATAAAAAATGTGATTTGGCTTTAAACCCCAGTTGTAAAAACTTCCTCCGCTCTTAATTTTCTCACTAGTAAGCTAAGAAAGAACAAAAATAAAACTTCTGACGTTAGTCACATCAGCTTAAATTTAGCTCCGAAGATCAGATAAATGTTGGACAATCAATTAAACTAATGAAATAAAAAATATGGACATGACGAGGACACGAAGAACAGTTCAGTGACGTTGGGAGCGACGTTGGATAGAAGCAGGAAAATGAGTCGGATCAATTGGCGTGACGTAGGTAGGTTGAGAGAGTATCATTTTGTTTTTATCCGGCTCCTTGCGTTTGATTTATTTAAGGCCGCTGCATACGTAGCGGGGCGCTGGCGGGGAGGGGGCGGGGCGAGCTTTTCTGCAGAATCCTCAGGAACTAGTGCAAGCACGTGTTTATATGAGGCGGGGCGGGAGCGGAGCGGCGGCGGAGCGGGAGCGGAGCGGGATATAATATATTGTTATGGAGAATATTTCCCCGCTCCGCTCCGCTCCCGCCGGCGCCCCGCTACGTATGCAGCGGCCTTTATACTGCAAAGGAGGGGCAAAAGTAATGTCATAATGTGAATTGGCTGCCATTTTGTTAGAAGTGAAAAAAAGGGTTCTGTTTTCACGGAAAGTTTATTTTAAGGTGTAAAATTGATGACATTAAGTTGAAAAAATGATGTCGGTCAATATTACCTATCTATATATTTTTTAATGTACCATTATTACTGTGAATTACATTACCACCCTGCAGCTGATGGTGGCATCAAACATAAAATATATTTGATATTTATTAAAAAAAATCGTTTAATCAATAAAATTAATTCAATAAAAAAAGGGTTATTATATTAAAAGACATTTTTCAATCCCCCAATAAAACAATGAATTCAATTTAAGTTAAATTTTTATTAATAATTTTAATTAAAAACATTTATTAAACTCTATAGGCTCTTCTCGTCTTTTTAAAATATTTTAACTTCATGCAATAACTTTGCAAATTTAATTTATCTCAGTCAACCTTTTACAAACCTACTACTTTAGTAATTAATGTATATTTACCTGCGCCCATTCGTCTTCACGAGAATGTTTTTTAAGACAGAAAAACTCATCTGTACTCACCTGTGGATGCGTGGGTTGCAACCACCTCTTGCATGAGAGACCTACCTGTTCCAGTACATATATGTATTGTAGATATGTAAGTAAGTATGTCTGCGGTCTACCCATCGATAATAAAAATAAAAATAAAAACTGGGCGTGCACATTGACGTCACTGCTGGAACGAGTCCTCTGCCAGTAAGCGGCTAGCATATTATAACGCTCGATGTTTATTCATACATAAAAGGGTATTTTTTTTTATTTGGTTAATAATTATTATATTTTCCTTTTTATGGCTAGACCTGGGAAATCTTTCTTTTTATCTCAGCGAGTGCAATATTACTATGGAAATCGTACGCCTATTCTTTCTAGGTACACATACTTACCCATACAGGAAAAGAATTAAAAAAAATTTTATGCATTTAAAAGCGGCGGGTGGCCGAGGGGTTTGGGCATCGAATTTCATGCGAGAGGTCCGAAGTTTGAAGCCGGTCAGCATGTACCGATGAGTTTTTTCCGACAAAAAATTTTACGCGCATACCTACACCTGCTGCTTCACCGTTCGGAACCGGTGTAAAACTGTTGAGGTCCCTTCCCTTTCCCCTTACTAGGTGGTAGGCTCAATTTGTAGCCAACTGGGTTGGTAACACCGTACTGGATGTAAGATGGCCGCATAGCAGCCTCGGTTGTGTTCTCCTCTGGTCCAGTATAGCCAGCAATCCAGGAAAAGCCAGCCAGCAAACCTTCTCGGAGGCGACATTGGCTGGTCGGAGCATGTGCTTTGGCCCCTCCGACTCAGCCACCCATAACGGATTACATAAAAAGATACCGGAGACTTCCCCGGATTGCTGGCTATACTGAACTAGAGGGGAGAACGCGAGAGCATGAATTGTTATTGGTACCATTATGCATATTATATAAATATTACCGTGTGGGACCGGTGCTTAAAAAGAGCAGCCCCATTGCATCTCTTACTGTGCTTATCTTAAGAGGCGATTAAGGAATAAGGACGATATGCCTCGCTAAAGGACGACAGGCTAGCCACCTCTTAACTTGGACCGGTCCTTCCACCGAGTCATGCAGCAGGTGGGTCTTCGTGCCTTACTTGCTGCTTGATACTTATCTTGCCCGAATATTTTGCTAAACGCGGTGGTCGGTGTTGTGCTTTAATTAAAAGAAGTTCCTGCAGAACAACGTCGATTACTCTGCTTTGTTCTGCAAGAACTTCCCCCCGATTGTCGGGATAATACGTGCGGTATGTATGTATGTATGTATTATATGCATATACTCCGCCCGTGTTAATGGATTCGAAGGATTCAAAGCATGATCTCATGAAACATTTCCTATGAATGTTTACAACAAACAAGATATACGCGGTGGAGACACTGGACGTGGTCAGGACAAGATTAGCTCCAAGGCAATCATAAACATTTGCATTTTCCTCCAAGATTGTCTGAGTTCAAGTAGGTTCAAGTTTGACGGACTTACCCGGTCCGAGTGGACAATATTAGTTTGGGTTAAGCAAACAGGCTTCACTACCTAAAGCGTAGGGTGACGAGCCGCTCTGAAACTCTACAATGCAAGTTGCGAGTTGGCTCCCTTTTCCTCTTTGTTCTGTGTTATTTAATATTCTGTATCTTATTGCTTGAATGAGGAAATAAAAAATGTTCTATTGTATTATATTGCATTCTGTTCTATTCTATCTTATGTGTCTTAGACATTTTTATAAAAATATAAATTGGTCAGTAGTAGATGATTAGAGGCCAGGCAGAATAGACCAAATTATGTGAATCGAACATCGTGGACGCTCCGAATTTCCTTAGAATATTTACGGTGACTCCGAGAAGATTATATGACCTTCGACTCCCAGATGGCACGCGCGTGCCACTTTTCTTCGAAGACCGTTGGCTCCCAGATGGCACGCGCGTGCCACTTATTGCGCGCCTATTTGCGCGCCTATTTGGTAGAATTAAGTAATGAATTAAAACCATCGTTTTAATTCATTATCTAATTCTACCAATTTTTCTTAGTAAAACTGAATACTGGTAATAATTCTTGGTTATATTTACTAGTAACTATTCTCAAACACGACTGGGCAACACAATCACCTTCACACAGAAAATAATTCTTGAAAATGAGAAAAAGAAATATCAATTTTGACATCTGACATTTCCACTCACACTGGATAGACAAAGATTGTTCCCGTAACCGTAGTTCGGTATTCGATAGTTCGTTTCATTGCGCTTATTTTGATATATGACTTGTAAGGCGAAATTATACAGTTTTGGTCAGAAAAAATCGAAAAAAATGTCGAGTGTGTTTTGTTTTGCCTGGAGTTCAAAAAATCGGTCCGTGCTTCTAAGTGAGTGAATCCTGAAGTATTTGGTATGACTGAATGCGTAATTTCAGTACAAATAAAAGTAAACACAGAATATTGATGGATCGATCGATTGAGGCGGGATATTCGAATTTGTGCGGGAACGCGCGCGCCAAAATTTCGCGTTTTTGCGCGCGGCGAAAAGGGCTGGGAGTCAAGGGGAGTAGTACTATTTTGAACGTTTGGGAGTCAAAGGGAAACGATTCATTTATAAAAATAACGTGAATAACTTACAGAGCAACGTTCTACCACCAGGGGAAGATGAGGTGAAACATCATGCCGCTTTTGATTCTTTCTCACCTCATGTCTAAATGGGCAGGACAAGAGGTTGTGGTTACAAGAATAACATGTATAAGCAAGAGCGAAGTCTTGATGATTTTTTAGGTTTCTATACCACGTACGGAAGCCTATTACTAAGCCTACAACGCCTGTCTGTCCGTCTGTCTGTCGGTCTGTTCGTCCGTCCGATGGCTGTATCATTGGACCAGTAATAGCTGGCCGGTTGACATTTTCACAGAATATATGCTATTTTGGATATAACAAATAATAAAAAAAAGTGAAAAATAAAGAGGGGTCTCCATTTTTTTATGTAATCCGGTATGGGTGGGTGAGTCGGAGGGGCTAAAGTACATGCTCCGACCAACCAATATCACCTCCGAGAATGTCGGTGCCAACCTACAAGGTGTGTAGAACACAACCGAGGCTTCTATACGGCCATCTTACATCCAGTACGGTGGTACAAACCCAGCCGGCTACAATTTGAGCCTACCACCTAGTAAGGGCAAGGGAAGGGACCTACAGTTTAACACCAGTTCCGAACGGTGAAGCAGGTGTAGGTATGTACATATTTTTTTTCGTTAGAAAAACTCATTCGTACACCCCGACCGGATTCGAAACTCGGACCTCTCGCATGAGAAGTCGATGTCCAAACCACTCGGCCATTCGCCCCATACAAGAAACGTGTTTTTTCAAAGTTTTGTTGTTGTGGTGCGTGCACCTCGTCGCCCGAGTCGGACTCGCACTTGGCCGGTTTTTAGAGAAAGAAATAAAAACATATTTAAATGTTTTTGAGGTGAAAACTTCTTTAGCGGCGCTTAACACTTTTTTTAGATGGGTAAAAACTGTTAAACTCGCGTCAGAACTCGCGTCAGATCCATAGCCTGATCGAAAAAGCGTAAGATTCGAAACTTCTTGGCACTTTTGGCAGATCCATAGCCTGATCGAAAAAGCGTAAGATTCGAAACTTCTTGGCACTTTTTTAGATGGGTAAAAAATGTTAAACTCGCGTCAGATCCGTAGCCTGATTGAAAAAGCGTAAGATTCGTTGAAATTATGGATGAAAGTTCATTTTTCTGAGAAATAAAAATTTTGATGTAGGTAAAATAATTATTATAATAGTTCTGTAGTGTTAAATTTTTTTATGTAATATAAATTGTCATGTTTGTCTACGATAGCGCAATAAATGAATATTGTATTTGACCACATAAATGACAGTACTTTTATACTGATAAATAAAACAATTCGTGCGAAATTATTCCCTAATCATTCCAAAATATTCAAAAATGCACAACGTTGATGTTTAAGTTTTCACTTCTGCCGGCACTCCCGGAGCAACCCGTCCGTTTTTTGACAATATGCTGACAATCAATGTAGACCTGGTATTACCAGTATTGACATTTATTAGGAATACCTACATATGTATGATAATCCATCCGTCAACAAATCTTGCAAGTAAATCAACAAGCACTTCGGCGAAGAAACCGCGTACAATGTATAAAGGTAATTACAAGCTTAGTAATAAACGTCTACCTACAAGTAACTCTAGGTGTTAAATCAATCATAGGAAAACTACTGTGTGTCAGTCAGCCTGTGTGTCAAGAGTGAGGTATAGGGGTTACGGTCATCGTGCGTCAGTAGCGATTAGCGATCAAACGCTATGAAGGTAAGATTAATTTATGTTATAAATAACTAGATTTAGCCATCACGACATTTTCTTAGAAAATTATTTCAATGCAAAATTTATTTCATATTATTACTAGCTGTGCCCGGGGCTCCGCTCGCTGTTAAGCCGGTTCAATGGTTAATCGGATATAAATGCAAATATTGATATTAAACGGTCGCTTCTGTTATTTTTTATGTAATCCGATATGGGTGGCTTAGACGCCTTAGACGCCTTTTACGACATGCACGGGAAGTGATGCAGTGGGGCTATTATTTTTGAGTACCGGCCCCACACGGTACTTTACATATCATACAGGTAGAAACCTATAAATAACATGAAATTAAACAGAGTCTTTTCCCTACGGTGCATAGACGAAAAATATCTGGCGAAAAACCAGAAGGTCTTTTGCGCGTTCCTAGATCTGGAGAAGGCCTATGACAACGTGATGAGGAATGAGTTGTGGGCAGTGTTGTTCGAGTATGGAGTGGACAGTTACTTGGTGCAAGCACTGAAATCTCTCTATGAGGGTTCTAGGGCTTGCGTCAGGATAAACGGGGCATACACCGACTGGTTTGACATCTCTAGAGGGGTCAGACAATGGTGTGTGGCGTCACCTTGGCTGTTCAATCTATTCGTGAACAGCTGCTTGGCTGATCTTAAAGAATATGATTGTGGATTAAGAATGGATGAGTTAGTTGTGAAATGCCTCTTGTACGCCGACTATCAAGTGATACTTGCGTCGTCGGTGGGCGAGTTGCAGGATATTGTAACTGTTATGGTTGAAGCATTTAAAAGGAAGGGAATGAAAGTGAATGTAAACAAGACGAAAGTAATGGTACTGGAGAGGAATTAAATAGTGTCCGAATGCGATGTAAGGATAGGGAATGAATGAGAGACTGGAGCAAGTGAACGAATTCATATATCTGGGGAATTGTTCACGCGGGATGGAAAATGTGAAGGAGATGTAGAAAAGAGAGTGAAAGCCGGCAACCAAGTGAATGGGGCGTTGCACGCTATTATGAGCAGCCAAAGTATGTCAACTAGGACACGTTTGGTTGTCCATGGTGCAGTGCTGGCCTCTACACATATAGCGCGGTTTTATCAACCGTTCACTTTGAAAGAATGCGGCGCGCACCCTCCGCTCTCCGCCTCCACCGTACTGACGGGCAATTGCGGTGGCGGCGGAGAGCCGCCGCATTCTTTAAAAGTGAACGGTTGAGAAAACCGCGCTATATGTACGGGAGTGAAAGTTGGGCATAGCAGCCGAAGCATGAAAGCAGGATTAATGCTGTGGAAATGCGCGCGTTGAGGAGTATGTGTGGAGTTACAATGAAAGATAGATTGAGAAATAGTGTAGTGCGAGAGCGCTGTGGGCTGAAAAAAGATATAGTGACAAGGATTGAGAAAGGGATGCTTCGGTGGTTCGGTCATGTTGGAAGAATGGATGATAGGAGACTAACGAAAGAAATTTATGAAGCAAATATGAGTGGAAGAGTCGGGAAGGGTCGCCCTAGACGCACGTACCTGGACCAGATCGGACATGTGCTCAAAAAGGGTCAAGTGCGTAGTATCCGTAACCGAGGAGCATGCATGAAGAACATTATGGGAGAGGCGGCAGAGGTGTGTCAGGATCGTGGCACGTGGAGATCCGTTGTCTCTGCCTACCCCACCGGGAAACAGGCGTGACGCTATGTATGTATGTATGTTAAACATATTCACAAATTTCGATTACTTTGAAATGAAATGAAATGAAATGTATTTATTTATATCGTCCAATACATACACACACAATAGATACAATAAAAACACAAAACAGATAAGACAAAGTGGACCTGACACAGCCTTTGTCTCTCACCACCGAGTCCGGGAGCCAGTGAGAGGGACGCTGATTTTAAGTCAGGCCTAAGTACACAACACAAATAATATTCTACGCATATACCCTAATTAATATATACATACACACAAAAAACAGAGAAAAAGGAGAAAAAGAAGTTTTACAGTTACAGTACACAAAACACAACAACACACACAAAACAATCCATCCGTCCGTCTGTCGGTCCGCACGTCATACTAATCAATTGGGGGCATAAGGCCTTAATTTCATAGGAATTACACTTTTTACTTTACTACTCGGTCCCTTTAAGTAACTATACATAAGTAGCCTCGAAATAATGTCTTATTGTATCTCAGAGTAAAAATAACTCATTGTATTGTTCCTAGTTACTCGATAGGTGCGATGCGATGTCGTAACCTCAGTTATTGTTCCACGGTGCACTGTCTGCACTCTGTCATAATTACCCTCGCAGAAGATAATTGTTGCGTCTCACTTACCGCAGTAACGTAGAGTGTAGAGTTGATTGTATGCTGCTGTGGGACACATTACTTGTGCAGGTGGGAAATTTCAGCTAACTTTTAAATCACGACATTCGACGGGATTTCCATTACGTGTACCTTAGCTATGTAGTAACCGAGAAATATTGTGAGGTTTAATTGAGTACTTAAACCCGCACGAGTTGGTACCAACGCACTGAATAAAAGGTCGGTCGAAGCAGCTATGTAAATCGTGCGATTAGCCATCACGATCAAAGAGAAGCACTGACATGGTGCCAGTTTCCAGAAAAAAAAAACTTACCCGCAAAATGGTTCATATAAGAGTTTACCTAAGTTTCTTCCTTTCATAATAAAGATTTTTAGACGCCAACAATTTTATAAATAATAACTAATAAATAATAAATCTTCAATATCTAAATGTCCAATGATGTAAGTAACTAAGTGAGACAGATCCTGCTAACAAATTGTCACATAGTTTGGCAGAATTATGTTATAATGTAGGTTTTTGGTTTTCTAAAAATAAAAAAAATAAAGAGAAAGTTACCTTCTCCATGACAATGGCCGTGTCAAGGTGAGAGGTGGCTATCATGCCATCCTTTAGTTAGATGCACGGCATTTTGGTCTTATACCTTGCTTATAGCTAAGTCGAATTTTATAATATGCACGGGGAGAGATGTGGTGGCCCTATTTTTTTCAATTGCCGGTCCACCAACGGTACTACGCCGCATAATCAGCATTGAAGAAAAAACTGGGGACGTTTATTTCCTTCAACAACGTTAAATATATTGAAAATATATTTTCACTAAAAACATACTAAGTATTTTTCCATATTGAGATTTTCTCCAGTACGTACGGATTTGCTTAGTTACAAACGGTCACGCAAATAAAATAAATAAACAAAACGTTAAACCTTTTAGCGAACAAACAGTCCAACACAAATATTACACAAATATTTATTTGAAAAGAGACGCTAAACATTTCACATGACGAACTTACCCATTGCTAAATACATAAACCGTTGTCATATTTTATTTTAGTCTAAATGAGTAATAATGCGATTCTTACTGGGTAGTTTCTACCAAAAGTTGTATCTACAATCGATCGGGCGGTAGATTAAAATACTATTCAAGTAATAAATAGTCAATCACTCATAAATCAATGATGCTAATGCAAAGATTTTCAACTTCTCAGTGGAAAGTTTGAACAAAGTTGAAAGTAACGAATATTAAAAATAATATAACTTCATATTATCGACCAATCATTAAATAAGATTAAAAAAGACGACTAAAGTATAAGGACAAGAAGTCGTGCTAAAGGGCGATAGGGTAGCTACCTCTCACCTTGGCGCGGTCCTGCCACCGAGTCATGCAGCAGGTGGGTCTTCCTGCCTTACTTGCTGCTTGATAGTTATCTTGTCCTAATACTTTGCTAAACGTGGTGGTCGGTGTTGTGCTGTAATTTACCAGAGTTCTTGGAACACAACATCGATTACTATGCTTACCCCGATCGTCGGGATACAGCGCGTGGAATATTTTAAATTCAGACTAAAATAATTTAAAATAAGTTATGAAACCACTTTTAAGTTTTTTTATCCTCAACAAACATAAGAATAACTGCCGACTGTTTCTGCCCGAACAGCCTTTTAGAGAAAAGCAGATTGGCGAAGTATGAGAGTCTAGTTCTTGAAGTACAATTCGTAATTTAGTTACAATCAGGGAGGTATTTATAGCAGCTTGATTCTGGAAAATTTAAAATTTTCCTACGAATCTCGATTTATGCATTCTAAATATTCGACGTATACTTTCATTAAATTCCATTTATTATTATATATTTTTTACAAGTACAAAATATATGCCACTTCCCATTACAAAACTGCGAGCTGTTGCTTTTGTTTTGCTACATATTGGTAATTCGTTCATAAATTCGCATTTTAAAAGAACTTAGAAAGTAAGTATCTAAAGGGCGAGGCCGAAGGCCGAGCTGGGTTCAGTTAAACGATAGACCTTATATAAGAAAGTAATTAACTAAAGGCGAGGCCGAAGGCGGATCTGCATTCACTACAAAAAAACCTCAATTACCCTAAAAGTTTGAGAGGCGAAATTTCGTCCCCGACGGTATATCCCCAGAGCGAGATGGATGGGTGCGAGTTTTTGAAACATCGCGGGCATTCGCGGGAAAAAAGTAGAAACAAGTTTTGGAGTGGAGTCGCGACAACACCCGAGTAGAAGATAGTTCACGCATGCGTATATAAGATGAAGGCTTAAGCGGAGCTGTCTCATTCTCTCGACACTCTCCAGTTGGACGTTGTTATTTGCATAAATATTGTAGTTTTTATTCTTATACAGGTACTGTTTCTATATAAAAATATTTGCGTGAAAAGCTTGCTGGATAAAATAAAACGTTTGAAAATGTGGTGTTTCAGTTAAAAATAACCCCTGGACTGCTAGTGCATTTTCTTGAAAATGTGATTTAAAATATTTGATACTTGTAATAATTAAAACAAAATTAATCAGAACGAATATAGTTTATCAAAATTAAGTGCTTTACACATCTTACTGTTATGCTGTTGCTAAAGTAGTATGTTAACTTAATTAATTAAATATTAAGTGACATCTTTAATCGCTCATTATAAAGATAATACAAAGAAAATGAATATAGACAATTTATTGAAATTGATTCCAGAATGCAGGCAACGACGCTCATCTGTCTCGCCCTTGCGGTAGTGGCGGTGACGGCCCGGCCCGACAAATACACCAACAAATATGACAACATCGACCTTAATGAAATCCTCTCCAATCGAAGACTCCTAGTGCCGTACGTCAAGTGCGTGCTGGACCAGGGCCGGTGCACGCCAGAGGGCAAGGAACTCAAATGTAAGTCTAACGTTCCTAATCATGAGAAATTTTCATATTGTAATCTAGTAGGTTTTCTGGATATTAATTTTAGATTAGTCTAGTTTTAGTGTATTAGTGTACTTATAGTTGTATTTTGTAGGCTGTTGTGTATTGTGTATATTTTAGTCAAATCTAGTATACTTCAATATTCGTAGATATACCTTCCTGTTTAAACCAGTCCACAAATGCCAAAAACGGAACTCTCGTTGAATGTAAATATTCAACATAGGGGTCGGATACTGACTAGTTCCTTTATCACGAGATTTAACCTACACCGCGTACTACGCTACGCCGCCGCCGCCGTGATCTCCGCATCATTCTGTATGGAGAAACGAAGTTCGCAAATCTATCACTAGAGAGAGGCGTTGCTCCGTTTTTCTATACAAAATGATGCGGAGAATACGGCGCAGGGTAGTAAGCGGTGTAGGTTAAATCTCGTGATAAGGGTACTGATCGTTTTATTAGGTTTCCGTATCCCGTCCGGAAGCCTATTACTAAGCCTCCGTCTCGTCCGTCCTTCCGTCTGTCCGAGGTCTATATCTCTTGAACCGTAATAGCTAGCCCGTTCAAATTTTCACAGCATATATTGTGTTACTATAGCGGATATAACAACAAATAATAAAAAAAAAGAAAATGTTAAAAATTAGGGGGGACTCCCATACAACAAACGTACAATAAAATCGATTAGTCACACTACTGAATAATAGATGGCGTCACAGGCTTGTATACATTGCATTGCTGAAAGACAAAAGATAGGCGGATATTATTGATAGCGGATAGATACGGAAACCTCCGTGCGCGAGTAAATCTCGCACTTAACAGATTTTTTTATAAATTCATTTGCTGTTTTACATTCAATCTTCCAGAAGAAAGACAATCTATCCAGTATCATACCCTTAATATAAGAACATAACGCTTACATCTAAGCTATTCATCTATCGAATGAAAAAGGTGTAGAACCGTCGCTGCCCCCGTGCCATCCTACCGTGTCGGTTGTTTTTAAAATCTTGCACCACTGAAAGTTAAATACACATCCATTTCTCTCACAGCAATGCCTTCCTTTAGTTTACCCCGAATTGCTGGTTCATGAACAGGTATCCTCACATTCTGTCTTCCATTCAAAAATAGCTACCAACCTACCATACTTCTTTAATCTGTTAAAGTTTTTGTGAAAATATCAACATTTACTGTAGTTATTCATTATTCTCTTGCATTTCAACTATGAGTCATATCATTAATGTAAACACAATTTTCTTACCAACAACAATTTGTTTGTCATCACGTCAAGTCGAACCAGTCAGACAGATCTTGACGTCATTTTCATATTCTATGGAACATCGATTCTTCTTGTCTCGCAACCAGTTTAACGTCTACCCACGGAGAACTGGTATTGTAACTTCTGGGATTGACCTTGTCTTGTAAACCGTTGTGTATGAATCCAGTAGGGGAATCTATTATTATATTGTCTTTTGTTTTGTTCCTTTTTTAGTTTTCTGAGCAGCTGTAGATTGGTATTTGTTGTTTTATATAACACTTTCATTCTCCAAACCAATATCAACTCCCATATTCACTAAGTTTTCCATTTTAGGCTTCACTGCCTCAAAAGAAAAAAAAGGCTTATAACATAACTTTTTTTTTATGGAACCTGACACGGTTGGCTGCATCACCTACAACATCCGTGATGTCAGCCCATAACACCGGGTGAACTAGGTGCTATGTCAGTGCTTCGCTTCGGTCGTGCCGGCTACACTGAACTGGACGGAAAACACAAACTATTTACATAGCCGTTTCGACCGACGTTTCATTCAGTGCGGTGGTACCAACCCGGGCGGGTTGAACCCTACCACCTAGTAAGGTAAGAAGGGAAGGGACCTACAGTTTTACTTGGAATCCGAACCACGGTCAGCCTCCAACGTAGAGCGGTCACCCATCCAAGTACTGACCGGCCCAGAGTTGCTTAACCATCAATAGCGACAGTCGACTGTCTGCACCACTAAGCTATCGAGGCTGACGAAATTTCCTCTGAATCTACTGGACGAAAAACGTTGAAATTTGTTTGATTGATAACCCAATCACGGAAGTATAGCGTAAATGTACGAATTTTCACTCGAGTACGACTCGAACTTGACCGCTTTTTTTAGGGAAAGCAATGGTTGGCTACATCGCACGCTACACTCACGTCGTCAACCCATTTATACCCTTGTTTCTGTCTTAATTAGGTCCCATGTCAGCCTTTTTCTCTCGTCGTGCCGGATAAAATACTTATATCTAAATAGTTCAACTTTTCGATATTTAATTGATTTCAGCTCACATCACCGAAGCTTTGAAAAACGGCTGCGCAGACTGCACCCCTCAACAGCGCAACGGCTCCCGACGAGTGATCGGTCACCTGATCAACCACGAGCGAGACTACTGGAACCAGCTGACGGCCAAGTACGACTCCGACCATAAGTTCGTGAAGCAGTACGAGTCCGAACTTCGCACCATTAAGGCTTAGTTTAAGTTAATTTTTACAAACATTACAAATATTTACAAACTATTGTTGCTTCTTCTTACAGTCCACGTCTTACATACCACACAGTTCTTTCTGAAGTTCTTTCAGAATTTGAACGTTGGTTCTATAAGAAATATTTTGATCACAAAAGATCGTTTTCCACATTCCATATAATATGCCGATGGTGTGGAAACCCGTGAAATTATCTTTATTACATAATATGGATTACAACGATCCGTTTTATTAAAGACTGCATGTAGAATTAAATTTAGGCCAACATTCAACATTTAATACCTGTATGTTTCTTGAATGAGTAAGGAGCAACGGGGCGTTGATAGAAATTAACGTTATTTTTATGCCAGTATTTAATTTTGAATTGGACAAATGGTAAAATCTTATCGATTTTAAATCGCTACCAACCTGGCAAGTAGTAAACCCAGATAAAATGTTTAACATTAGTTGAAACATGGAATTTCTGAAACTATTTCATAACATATAGGTTTATACTAAATTACATTAAATTGCATTATTTATTACTAGCTGAGCCCGCGGCTCCGCTCGCGTGAAATTCGTATTCCAAAGAAAAATGTAAGTGACTAAGGGCGAGGCCGAAGGCCGAGCTGCGTTCAGGTAATCGAAAAACCTTCCTAAAGAAAGTAAATAACTAAGGGCGAGCCCGAAGGCCGAGCTGCTTTCAGGTAAACGATAAACCTTTCTCAAATAAAGGAAGTAAGTAAGGGCGAGGCCGAAGGCCGAGCTGCGTTCAGGAAGACGATAAACCTTCTGGAAGAAAGGAAGGAACTAAGTGCGAGGGCGAAGGCCGAGCTGCGTTCAGGTAAACCAAAAACCCTCTTCCGCCTTCGGGCCTCGCCCTTAAAGACTTCCTTTCTTCGATAGAATATAATATCGTTTACTAAATCTATTTATTTCATAAAAATAAAAAAGTAATATTAATAACTAAAGAATTAAACCTACCCTCATTTTCCTCTGAGAACCTACCTAACAAACATTAAAATAACTATCAAAACGGGCATTTTCAAATGTTCTTAGAGCACTTGCGGCATTACCCCGCTGGATGGCAAGGCTTACCCTTTGAATGAAGTACATAAGCCCTTGATGGCGGGACACCAGTTGCGTCAACCAGCTCAAGCCTCTTTTGGCTTCACTGCTCCACGGACCGAGGGTTTCAACCGCAAACGCAACAAATTCGAAATGTTGAATTATATTTCTATATTTGCTGCATTTGAGGCTCTCCGCCCCAGCCTCGGCCGCGCCAGCCGCTCTTGAAGATGACCTAACGTGACTTGGAGCCAATGTGAGAACAAAAGTGGCGTCCCACATCAAAGAACTACCCTTAGTCCATGGCACTAAGGTGATAGCATCGGGCCTCTTGCCATCCAGCCGGGAATAACCGCGAGGTTCTAGGATGCACGGTATATTTGCCGTTAGAAGCGTTGACTTTATAATAAAATTTAAATTAAATTAACTCAATCTTAATATTAATTAACTTTATTCGAGATGGTTTAGCTTCTTCCTGAACGCAGCTCGGCCTTCGGCCTCGCCCTTAGTTACTTGCTTTCTTCGAGATGGTTTATCATTTGTCAGAACGTAGCTCGGCCTTCGGCCTCGCCTTAGTTGCTTACTTTCTTCAAGATGGTTTAGCTTCTTCCTGAACGCAGCTCGGCCTTCGGCCTCGCCCTTAGTTACTTGCTTTCTTCGAGATGGTTTTTCAATTATCCGAACGTAGCTCGGCCTTCGGCCTCACCTTAGTTACTTACTTTCTTCAAGATGGTTTAGCTTCTTTCTGAACGCAGCTCGGCCTGCGGCCTCGCCCATAGTTACTTACTTTCTTCGAGAAGGTTTATGGTCTTCCAGAATAGAGCTCGGCCTTCGGCCTCGCCCTTAGTTACTTACTTTCTTCAAGAATGTTTTTCTTCTTCCTTAACTCAGCTCCGCCTTCCGCCTCGCCCTTAGTTACTTTCATCGAGAAAGAATATCGTTTACGTGAGCGCAGATCCGCCTTCGGGCCCGCCTTTAGTTACTTACTTTCTTTTTTTTAAATACGAATTTCACGCAAACGAAGCCGCGGGCAACAGATATAGAAAATTTTATTGCACCAATGACAGCGACATAACTTCGACTTTCAATTATTATTTTTATTTATCAAACAATTTGTCACCGGCCAGCTCACGTCGAGATGACAGTTCTCCGTTGTCAACATGACATTTAAAATTGTTTTTTATCTTTTACTTTGGATTACGTGATTTTTATTATATTTTTTAATTATTATGTTCATCCGGGATATACACTGTCACTATAAAAAGTTTCGTCAAATTCCGTTCAGTGGTTTTTGCGAGATGCGCGTACAAACAGACATTTTTGCATTTACGATTTTATTATATGTATAGAAAGAATAGATATGTATAGACTATTGTGTTCAAGTTATAAAAAAGAAGAACTGTCATTTTCGTTGTATCTACTTATTTTTAAATTTCGAATGAATATTTTATTCAAATTGTATTTGCTGCCAGTTCTCAAGATATAATTATGTACTTTGGACTACGTGATTTTAAACGCGCAATAATGTTTATAATTGTAAATTTTTTTTTTATTTTTGTTTTTTTTTTACGTATTATGTTAACCCGGCATATTAACTGCCACTATACAAAGTTTCGTCTAATTCCGTTCAGTGGTTTTTGCGTGATGCGCGTACAGACAAACAAACAAACAAACAAAAATTTTAAAAACTGTTCTAACATGTTCAGTATCTCATTTTAAGCCACCCTGGTTAGTTTTTTTCCGAATACATTCAATGTACAGACTTTCTTACCTCTACGATTTTATTATATGTATAGATACTATTCGTACATAATATGACACTGGCAGAAGTTGAGGTCTCTAGGCGGAAACCCCATGAATAGCATGGGTTCATTGATCCTTGTACTGTAAATAATAATTACGGTGGACCAATTACTTCACCGAGCATACAGTCTGTATCCTCCTTGAATTACTTATATCAACTAGGTTTTGAGTTTTGCTCACGAACAACATTCAATTTCTGAATACTAAGGTGTGAAAAGAAAATTGTTTTACGGGGAAAACTTTTTACATCGCTACCCTACCCTCTCCGCGATCCGATCTGATTTTGATCCCATCAGAAGTTATATGAACCATCAAAAATATACAACAACAATTCAATTTTATCAACAATATCTTGTTCCATGAATTTGTTCTTGTTTCATAAGTAATCTAGATAAAAAATCAATCATCAGCCGGTAGCGACTGGTTCACTACTGTACATAGGCATCTCCCAAGGCACGCCACCACACGCGGTCTTCCGCTATTCTCATCCATCCACTCCCGGCTACCTTTTTTAGGTCGTCTGTCCACCTAGATGGGTTTCATTTATTTGTGAGGTCACCTATCATGTTACCCGACCGATCACCACGAATCCAACGACATCATTTGTTGAAATCAGTTCCGGAAAACTCCACGTTCTGGAAACGAGCTCCACAGTGGAAGGAAGAAAATTAATATACAAACACACAGACGGATATACCAAACACAATACCGTCTTTCGCTTCGCGTACTCGGACAAAAGGACGAAGGAAATAACAAGGAAAGTAGACCGAAAATGCTGTAGTCGAGCTACCTGTTTATCCGAATCCTTCTACACGCGCGACTACAGCTATTTCGAAAAACTTACCTTGTTTTTTCCTTCGTTTTTCGTGGCATGGGGTTTTATAAAAAACATTCTTAATTTTTTATTTCATTCATTTTAGTTCTAAACCTAGTGTGAAAGTGTGAAATATTTTATAAATCCTCGTTTCAAGCTTTAGGCAATGATACTCCACTCGATAAGTTTTTGAAAAAAAAAACATACAGTTGAACAATATAGCAGTTTTGAATTTTCTAAAAATTTTGGTATCTAGTGTTCCCGTGTTATTGAGATGAGACAAACCGAATGACGCCTGAATTATTAAAAACGAGTCGTTTAGGCGCTAGAGTCTTTCTAACCTCATACAAACATTCAGGGTAAACATATTACCCTACTTTTGGCTTCGCCGTGGTCGGGTAAAAAGAATGACGTTTTATCCAAATTTGATTTGTAGTTTGAGAGTTGTAATGAGGTTCAGAAGCTAAACAGCGCCACCTATCTACAGATATACGATTTTATGAACCAGCTGTTCGCCAATGGGAGAAAAGTGTCTGTAGATCACAGTAGGTGGCGTTGAACACTAATTTCAAGAAGTAAAGTAGGTGATGTAGCCAACCGTGTCAGTTTCCATAAAAAAAAAAGAAGTCTATGATACTACTGATGATTCTACCAAAAATATCACAAAAATAACAAATAAAAGAATATATTCATATCAAATATTTATGTATTCACATTATTTACAAAAACAGCACTATTCAAGCAATTTGTGTTTTCTCAGTACACGCAACGCTCTATATTTAATTTAAAATTAACAATAGAGAAAGCCTAGGAAAGATCTTCATACGACAGTATTCGTACGTGTTCCATGATATTAAGTACCTATACATTAGTTGGTAAAGTGCTTGTTCATAGAGTGCGGTATGCTGAAGTGTAGTTTACTCGGGGATCACGATGCCATTGGCACGCGCGCGCGCCTCATACTGCTTCCTGTACTTGTTGTCGGGGTCGTACTTCTCCACCAGCTCCTTCCAGGTCGCGATCTCGTTCTTGATCATATGCTCGATCACCTACAGAGTGGCACCACAATCAGCCAATTAATCAAGAGCATTAGCAATCGAGCACATTTCAACATATTTAATAGTGCATAGGTAAAGAAAATAAATTAAAAGAAACCTAATCAAACTTGTCAGCCTCGGTAGCTCAGTGGTGCGTCGATCGACTGTCGTTCGTGAAAACCTGGCCGCGGTCAGAACTTGGACCGTTGAAGGCTGACCGTGGTTGGGATTCCACGTAAAACTGTAGGTCCCTTCCCTTCCATTCTTACCTTACTAGGCGGTAGGGTTTAAACCGCCCGGGTTGGTACCACCGCACTGAATGAAAGGTTTTTTTTTATGAAAAATTAATTATTTACATACGGCCTCGAAACGGCTATGTAAATAATTCGTGTTTTCCGTCCAGATCAGTGTAGCCGGCACGACCAAAGGAAAGCACTGACATGACACCTAGTTCAACAAGGTGTTATGGGCTGACATCACAGATGTTGTAGCCAATCGTGTCAATTTCCATAAATAAAAAATCTAGTAATTGTAATGAACACAAGACGCATCATTATCGTTTATCGCAAAGAGCAAGAAACCGCGGCCACCCAGGCGAAGACGGCCACCGATCGCTGTTCTGTGGGTTTTCGCGACTATATATCTTGATTAATCCTTTGAGTCTACTATGTTAATGTTCACAAAGAGATTCGTCGTTAGATTGTCGTTAGAGAATTTTCAATTACTAAGAGTTTAAAATTGAAGAAAAGGGCTAGAAGTAAAATGTAACCTTATAGGCTCCAGCCTCCTGCTTCTCGGTACACTTTTCACAACCAGTCTGCAGTGCGTCTTTCAGATGTCCTGAAACAAAAATCACCATTTTATTACTACACTCAGGCTCAGAAGAACGATTACAAGCAAAATTACAAGAAGGAGGCATGTAAGGTAGAGAATGAATTAGTTTTTTTAGGGTCCCGTACCTTAAAAGGTGAAAATGGAATTCTTATAAGATCACTCCCGTCTCCGACCGTCTGTCACAGAAGTTTTTGTATGAATTAGTGAGCCATAGTATTATGGAGATTACCTGTTTGTGTTGGATCTCGTTCAAAGTTCGCTATCCCTTAGGGACTCTGGACCCTTAGTACTAAGGGCTAGAGAAGATAAGTATAATAACCCTAATTGGAGCAGTTGTATTTGTTCAAAGTCTCTTTTTTTATGTAATCCGGTATAGGTGACACAGTCGGAGGGGCCAAAGCACATGCTCCGACCAGCCAATATCACCTCCGAGAAGGTAGGTGCCATACCGGAGCTTCCCTGGATTGCTGGCTATACTGGACTAGAGGAGAACACAACCGAGGCTGCTATGCGGCCATCTTACATCCAGTACGGTGGTACCAGCCCAGTCGACTACAATTTGAGCCTACCACCTAGTAAGGGGCAAGGGAAGGGACACTAGTCTCAACAATAATTAAATAAAATACTGACCCTTGAGCTCCTTGCCCTCAGCGTTGCACTTGCCCTTCTCGAGCACACAGTTGGTGTAGGCGTCGAGGAGTCGCTTGTTGGTGAGGATCTCATTGAGGTCGATGTTGTCGTACTTGTCCGTGTACTTGTCCTTGCCCTGCGCCAGGACCGCCACCAGCACGCAGCTCAGAATCAGCAGCACACGCATGATGAAGTTCCTGCAAGGTGCAAACATTTAAAGTGAAGACAAAGCTGCTCTGGGATAAACTGGTCCGTGAGTTTAGACTACTGGGAGAGTACTGGGAGAATAACAAAAATGCAGTTTTCTGGGCAGTCGAACCATTGCATCCCTAGTTAATGTGAAAAAATCTCCCCTCAACACGCCTATGGGAGTAGTCCACGCAGGAGAATATAAATAATTATTCTTGGAGCAAGAGAGATTCACTCAAAGACGAATTCCTGGTACTATAGTATAAAATTAGGGAGTTCATAAAAATTTTAGCTTGAAATTTATGAATGCAGAAAACTGCCAAGAGAATATTGCGGAGGAACCGACGCTCACAGTCTGCAGTGTCTACGACATAAACCGAGGACGATAACAAGTGAAAGGAGTTAACAAAACAATTACAACGCGCACTATTGTCTAACGAACAACGTTCACCACTGAAGACTTCCTTAATAACAATCACTTGAATGATTCGATATGCATCGTTAGCACTGAGGAAATGAACAAAGTGAACGAGAAGGGCAAAACTACAAATTATTTGGACCCATTTAAACAAGTATGAGAGAGGATCAGGTGCCTAGGCGGAGATTACTTGAATAAAAACACGATTTGGTGATTAGAAACCGCCAACCCCTATTTGAAGAAACAAGTTATTTCCAGATCGATCACGGCTTTTAGAATGAAGGAAAGAAGAGATCAAGTTGTTCCTCTGGCAATGTAACTACTCGTATTATATTTTGCGGCAAAAAATACTGCAATGCCTTATTATTATATTATTTGAATAAATCAGAGCAAAGGACTAACGTTTTCACAGACGGTGGAAGCAAGTGAAGAGTCGGAGTGGGTATGGTGCTTCTACCTCTGCGTGCGATATTTATATGTGCGAGCTCGTCTTAACTTTATCATCACTTATTCATTATTTTGCTTGCGCTTGTTGCATAAAAACATAATCGTACACAGAGTGTTTGCTAGCGCGATAGCGATAAAAAACAACGAAATAAATTTACATGTGTTGAGAGTTTTTTATACTTCATTATGTACTATGTGCTCTAATTATTTTTAATTCTTGACCTTTGTCATTAAACTCACCACAAACAGTGGAATACAACATACAGAGCATCGCGCCGTATCCCGGAAATCGGAATAAGCAGAGGAATCGGTGTTATGATCTCGGATGATTGGCAGCACAATACTGATCACCACATTGAGCAAAGTATTCGAACAAGACAACTATCAGAAAGTAAACAGTCCTGTACTGTCTTTGTAGTAAATGTTTCTGACTGATATATTTTACCTTTCTGGGCTTGTTGGGGCGGATCAGTTCTCCTACGGAATGAATATTTTACATAGTAATTAATTTAACTAACTTAGTACACCCTCTTGAATATAACTTACGCACGTGAGGCCGCTTTAAGACAGCGACCTACATTATGTTGTCATTTAAACTGTTCATGGTCTTACTACCAGTGTTGTCATAAGCTTGTCCGACGAGTATCCTTCCTTCCTTCCTCATGATTCCTTTTGTCTTTTTCTTCTTTATCTGTTACTAGCTTTTGCCCGCGGCTTAGCTCGCATAGCCTATGTTCATCGTGAAGGTCCATTCTAAATATTGGTCAAATAAGGTTTTAAATCGGATGGGTATTTTCGGAGATTACCTATTACATTCGAAAACTCAGTACGGAAGTACTGCGTTTTTGAATGTAATAGTACTGTACAGAAGTACTGCGTTTGTAAGTTTCTTATGTTAAATTAAGTTAAGAATAACTTGAGACTGAATGTGTAAGTATTACTCACAGTAATTCAATAAGTAATTATGGGTCGGGCGCGGAACGCCTTAATCGCATTTTGACCGTTTAGCGAAAAGACTAAATCGCAAAATGTTTTGATAAAATATTTTTATTTTTAAATGAGGAAAACTCAAAATTTTATTATATTTACCATTTCATTTCTGACTTTAACGTAGACCATTACGCCAAACGCCCGACGTTTTAAGAAAGATAAGAAGAATTATTTTCAACACACCGTATCCAAGTACAGTGTTCTTAATGACCTCATCGCTAAGGCAAATCCTCATAATAGATATCTCTGAGAACTGAGAAGCCAATTACACCTACTCATTACATTTAAAAATGTGAAGACTCCCCATGACCTTGAATTTTTTCTGAAACTGTTTCGTTAATTTTCTTTTACTGATAATTATAAAGTAATAACTGAGCAAGCATTGTTTACGGTCTGTCAGGTTTTGATGAACAAATAAATTAAATTTTACATTACTTTAGAACATTACCTAATTTAGTAATTTCTAAGATAATGAATGCACCGCTCTCCCGAGCTGTCGATATTCAAAGTTGCAATGCAACACAGTAGCGCTCGTGGGCCGTATTCCCATGGTCAGCCCCCGTGACGCGTCCCCTTACACTGTGGAATGCAACAATTATAATTTTGGTGTTTGCGCCACATAGATAAATTACAAATATAATAGTTCTATTACAATAGTAATAACAAAACTCACAGAGCTATACAGTTTAGGACAGAGTTAGCATCTAATTTTTACTTATGTCTTATACTAACCGTTGTCATACGGCTGTTCTAGCGATGATAAGAGTCTAAGATCCTTCAAGATTCCGTTCCTTAAAATAAAACAAAACGGAACCCTTATAGGATCACTTTTTTATCCGTCCATCCGCCCGTCTCTCACGATCCTTTTTCTTAGGAACGGGTAGAATCAAATACTAAAGTCCGTATCCCTATCCCTTGGAGATGTAAAAAACCGGCCAAGTGCGAGTCGGACTCGCGTACCGAAGTTTCCGCACCACAAAAAAAACATTGAAAAAAAACACGTTTTTTGTATGGGAACCCCCCTTCATTTTTTACTTTTTCTATATTTTATTATTTGTTGTTATATCCGCCATAACAACACATATTCTGTGAAAATTTCAACGGGCTGCCTATTACGGTTCAAGAGATACAGCCCTCGGACAGACGGACGGACGGACAGACAGACAGACGGTGTAGGCTTAGTAATGCAGGCTTCCGTATGGGATACGGAAACCTAAAAAGTGTCTACTTTTTAGGTTTCCGTATCCCGCAACGCAATCAAAAAGTACAGTTGATTTATTTCGCAATAATTATTTATGTCACATATTTTGATACTCGCAAACTCACTCAATAAACCTATAGGGTATCCCTTTGACCAACAATCACGAAATTTGGCAGAGGCAAGGCTCACAACACAATCGGTAATTTATAGTTATATCAAATAAAAAAATATATTTTCAAAATTGTTTTGTTTGCATTTGCACTATGTAAAAACAGTATTACAACGGTAAAAGCGTCAACTTTGGTGTGATTATAGTGCTTTATATGCTGATTATAATTCTAAATTAAAATATCAAATAATAACAACCGGACAATTACGTGGTGGTACAGAACCCTCAGTGCGCGAGTCCGTCTCGCACTTGACCGCTTTTTTAACTATCATTAGCTAATATAGCTAACCATACATGTACAGGGTGCGGCGCGAAAACTTCCTGATTTGTATTTCGCGCCAAGCGGCGAAGTGGGGTCGGGAAAGGGCGGGAACCGACTCGTTCGAAACACGAAATCATGAAGTTTTGTTATCCGCATAGTCAGTTCGCGCCATGAATTGGCCCAACGAGCAGCGCGCGTTTGCCGTCGAGGCGTAGATACTTTTTTACTGGCCGTTCCAGCGCCTCATCTCTTTGAGAGGCGACCTTGTTTGGCCGGCCCGCTCCCCCGATTTGTCTCCTTGTGACTTTTTTTTATGGGGCTATCTGAAATCAATTGTTTACAATGACCGTCCAAGGAGCCTACCTCAACTGAAAAACAATGTACGCCAAGCCATCGCCAACATACCCGTCGATATGCTTAGAAGAGTTGAACGAAACTTCAGAAATCGGGTAGCTCAGTGCATCGACAATGAGGCTTTTTTAACTATCATTAGCTAATATAGCTAACCATACATGTACAGGGTGCGGCGCGAAAACTTCCTGATTTGTATTTCGCGCCAAGCGGCGAAGTGGGGTCGGGAAAGGGCGGGAACCGACTCGTTCGAAACACGAAATCATGAAGTTTTGTTATCCGCATAGTCAGTTCGCGCCATGAATTGGCCCAACGAGCAGCGCGCGTTTGCCGTCGAGGCGTAGATACTTTTTTACTGGCCGTTCCAGCGCCTCATCTCTTTGAGAGGCGACCTTGTTTGGCCGGCCCGCTCCCCCGATTTGTCTCCTTGTGACTTTTTTTTATGGGGCTATCTGAAATCAATTGTTTACAATGACCGTCCAAGGAGCCTACCTCAACTGAAAAACAATGTACGCCAAGCCATCGCCAACATACCCGTCGATATGCTTAGAAGAGTTGAACGAAACTTCAGAAATCGGGTAGCTCAGTGCATCGACAATGAGGCCGTCATTTGACCGATATCATCTTCAAAACTATAAAAAAAATTGGATGATGTATGTTACAATAAAAATAAATTACAGTGATATCTCTACTATTTTTTTTTATTGACTTTTCAAATCAGCAAGTTTCCGCGCCGCACCCTGTATAAGTAATTTTTGGCATCACCCTTTAATCTTCAGGCTCGACCAATTAACGATTAAGTTTATAGTACTTTACAAGTGGTCGATGTATTTAACTGTTGCTCTCATTATTATTCAGCGTGAATTGACATGTCACGTGGTCGCACCGTACAGCTAGTCATTATTCCAGGAACAAAATAACACCGTAAGATACGTTCGCTGAAAGGTTAGAAGTCAACCTAATAATATATTTTATTATTCTACATAATTATCTTCAAGATACTAAACCTAGGTATAATCATCGTCAGCCTCGGTAGCTCAGTGGTGCGGTCGGTCGACTGTTGTTAAGTAACGCTGAGCGCGGTCAGTACTTGGATGGGTGACCGCTCGACCGTTGGAGGCTGACCGTGGTTCGTATTCCACGTTAAACTGTAGGTCCCTTCCCTTCTTACATTACTAGGTGGTAGGGTTTATCCCGGCCGGGTTGGTACCACTGCACGGAGCGAAACGAACGTCGAAACGGCTATGTAAATAGTTCGTGGTGTTTTCCGTCCAGTTCAGTGTAGCCGACATGAAATGAAGGGAAGCACTGACATGGCACCTAGTTCACCCGGTGTTATGGGCTGACATCACGGATGTTGTAGGTGATGTAGCCAACCGTGTCAGTTTTCATAAAAAAAAATACGTCATTGCTGTCAAGTGCGAGTTTTACTCGCGCGCGGAGGTTTCCGTATCTATCTTCGATCATAAAAACTATTTTTTCAGTCTTCGGTATCTATCCGCTCCGCTATCAATAATATCCGCCTATCCGCTCAGGTGGTATGGTCTTCGAATTTGAATTATCAGATATTTGTTTATGTTATGACAGTTCTCCATGTTTGCCCACTGACAGCTGTTACCATAGTAACGTCACTTTATTTTTTAAAAGTGATCTGTCAAACATGAAAGTTCTGAAAATTCTTTTTTTGGAACGACCAAAGATTAAGAAGCGGCTATCATTTGTCTTTCAACAATGCAATGTGTAAAAGCCTGTGGCGCCATCTATTATTCAATAGTGTGACTAATAGATTTTTTAGGCTTTTGTTGTATGGGGGTCCCCCTTAATTTTTAACATTTTCTTATTTTTCTTATTTGTTTTTATATCCGCCATAGTAACACATATTCTGTGAAAGTTTCAACGGGCTACCTATTACGGTTCAAGAGATACAGCCCTCGGACAGACGGACGGACGGACGGACGGACGGCGGAGGCTTAGTAATAGGCTTCCGTACGGGATACGGAAACCTACAAATAAAAAATAAAAATCTGGCTACTAACTACCTGCTTTCCTTCTTATCTGCTTGAATGTTCTTTTAAGAAATTAATATTTCCGTACGTTTTCTCTTTGTTCTGTTATCATGCTATACAATATATTTTATTTACTTTAATTTAAATAAAAAGATTTCTCACATAAATTGCAAAACAAACAAATAGAACACAACTAACATAAAGTAGGTACTTAAAAATAACTACGTTTTTAACTACATACTCGTAGATTTACCATTCATATTGTTTTGTCTAATAGATAACGCATACATTTTTACAAGGCTTTCAGGCTTAGGTAAATCATGAGGGTGTGATATTTCTCTGGCTACCCCACTGGGCGTGACGCTATGTATAATATGTATATGTATCAATGGTACACCAATGGTCAAGCCGATTGTAGATTCCCATAGGAGCGAGTCTTATTACTCGTTGTTCGAAAATCACAAAGCAATCACAAATGTAATAATTTGTTTAGCATTCCAAATTCCAAATTCCAAATTATTTATTAAAATTACCTTTTGTCTAGTTCACCTCTATACCAGTTTTCACAGTTCAGCCAGTCAACCAGTTTTATTAGTTCACAAAATGTCACCAAAGAAAAACAGAAAACAACGAACTCAGTACAATGTCTTGCGTCTATTAAACGTATTCTGATGTAGATTCCATCGAAACCCCGTACACGTAAAGGAAGTGGCCAATTAGGTAAGTCGAGAAGTATACAACTCTTCTCACAAACTGGCGGAAAATCTAAGAAAGAGTAGGTGATATGCAAATGATATAGCACTGCCTCGCTCTTAATTTGACTTATCGTTTCGGAAAGAGTGACTTGCCGCCAGATAGTCGTTTGCGCGTGCGTCAAACTCTGAAAGGTGTGATTAGGGCGGGCGGATCCGCCCTTCGTCTCCACTGTGAAGCGTGTCTAATATATCTACGCCATAGACAAAGAAATTATTGCCTAGAACGGGCATCCGCTTGTGGAGGAGTTGAAAGTTTTTTTTTATGGAAACTGACACAATTGGCTACATCATATACAGCATCCGTGATGTCAGCCCATAACACCGGGTGAACTTGAGTGCTTCCCTTCGGTCGTGCCGGCTACACTGAACTGGAAGGAAAACACAAACTATTTACATAGCCGTTTCGACCGACCTCTCATTCAGTGCGGTGGTACCAACCCGGGCGGGTTAAACCCTACCACCTAGTAATATAAGAAGGGAGTCGTATCCCTTAGTCGCCTTTTACGACATACCTACACGGGGAGAGATGCAGTGGGGCTATTCTTTTAAAGTACCGGCCCCACACGGTACAAAATAATAATGAACAAAGACGAAATTAGAAAATGTTTATCTACACACTACACTATTTACTCATATATCTTCTGTCTCACGCAAATGAAGTGCACGCCAACCAATTGTTCGTAACATTAAACAAATATTTTACACCGGTTTCGACCGATGAAGCAGCAGGTGCACGCAAATCTGGTGGCATCGCGCCTCTCTGAATGAGATTTCTCGTGGAGAGGTGTTTTTGGCTCTGGAGGGACCAATGGTGCGATCCCTCGGCACAGCCACCCATGTTAGTTTACATGTCAATACTAATAATAGGAATTTTGTAAGGGATGGTCATGTTGTAAGTTGCTTTGTTTTATGAGATATTGCGTTTGTAGACTCTATGTATGATACTAAAACTAAATTGACGATTTTTAGAAATCCTTTCTGTATGTATTTATGTTTCTCGATAACTCTTAAACCGATCATCCGAATTCGATGAAGCTTAGTACAAGCATATTTAACTATACGTGACACAAGAATAAAATTCAGTTCCGGTTACGGCAAGATATGGCTCTCATACAAACCGGACTGTAGCGCGCGAAAAATAAAGGTAAGGTAACGGACTTACTTACTTTCTTCTTTCTAAATACTAATTTCACGCGAGCGGGTAAAAGCTAGTGAAAATGTATGATGATGTGTAGGGCGATTCAGTTTCTGGGTATTTATTTCTTTTCCTGATTCAGAGCAGGAACGTGCAAATTAAACGCAACAAGAAACAACATCCAAATATATTTATTTATTTATTCATTCAATTGTTATTAGTAGAGACAGGAATACAGTTAAGAATAAATTAGTTGATAATATTTTTTCTGACCTGCCTCCCACATACAATCCTCTAGAACGTAATATTGTGAATATGGTGACTAAACTATAAAAAGGGAAAAGTTGTAGAAAAGTAAAGTTACATAGCGGTTAAGTGAATAACCCAGATCTAACAGTAATGAGTGGAGTAATATTTTTGTAATAGTTAATGAAAAAAAATCTGCCAAGTGCGAGTTTTACTCGCGCACGGAGGTTTCCGTATCTATCCGCTATCAATAATATCCGCCTATCTTTTGTCTTTCAACAATGTAATGTATAAAAGCCTGTGGCGCCATCTATTATTCAGTAACGTGACTAATTGATATTTCGCACGTTTGTTGTATGGGAGCCCCCCTTAATTTTTAACATTTTCTTTTTTTATTATTTGTTGTTATATCCGCCATAGTAACACATATTCTGTGAAAATTTCAACGGGCTACCTATTACGGTTCAAGAGATACAGCCCTCGGACAGACAGACGGACGGACGGACGGACGGACAGACAGACAGACAGCGGAGGCGCAGTAATAGGCTTCCGTACGGGATACGGAAACCTAAAAAGTGACAAGCAAGAATACTGTAGACCAGACTGCCCACCCAACCAAATTTACATCCAACCTTGGATGATGCAGATAAGCTGCAGCGGATGAGTTACATAATTGGTATAATACATACGTATGTCAGTCAGTCAGTCAGTCAGTCAGTCAGTCAGTTGCTTCACAATACAAGGAAAAGTAAGAAATCAATTCAGAACAAATTGAACAAAACATTCATAATGTACTAGAATCTATACCTGTATCTTATACATACCTATGTTACGAATAAACATGGAAATAGCTCATACTGCGAAAATATTCCAGACATACAGTAAGCAATACAATGTCAGTCAGTCAGCGTGTAAGCGTCCACTGGTGGACATAATGCCTCTTAAAACCTTTGCCTTTCCTCCAGTCCTGCCTTGATGTCGTTCCACCTACAATATATATAATATCAAGCAATACAATACATATGCTGTTTCCGCTTTTAGAGTGTAAACTTTGCATTGGAAAAACCTTCATAATGTAAATGTTCCACCGTTTGATTGCTCTTATGTACAAACATTTACGTTAGAATTAACGTAATTAAGAAATTAGAATGATTTGAAATTCCACACAAAATTATGCGAATTCCTACTCCACACTCAACACCTTAGTTGTGGAAAATGTGCCACAACCAAGTCGTTGCGTTGTTGCAAATTTGGAAATTTTTTCATGTAAGTAATCCGTTATGGGTGGCTGAGTCAGAGGGGCTAGAGCACATGCTCTGACCAACCAATGCTACCTTCGAGAAGATGCCATACTGGAGACTTCCATTTGTTTTCCTGGCTATACTGAACTGGAGGGAACACAGCCGATGTTGCCAAGCGGTCATCTTAAGACCAGTACGGTGGTGCCAACCCAGTTGGGCACAATTTGAGCCTACCACTTAGTAAGGGGCAACGGTAGGGCTCTACAGTTTTACACCGGTTCCGACCGCTGCTGAAGGAACAGGCGTAAGTATGCGCGTAAATTTTTCAGTTAGACGTTCATCAGCGTCGATAGCTCAGTGGTGCAGACAGTCAACTGTCGCTATTGATTGTTAAGCAACGCTGGGCACGGTCAGTATTTGGATGGGTGACCGCTCGACCGTTGGAGGCTGACCGTGGTTTGTAGGTCCCTTCCCTTCTTACCTTACTAGGTGGTAGGGTTCAACCCGCCCGGGTTGGTACCACCGCACTGAATGAAACATCGGTCGAAACGGCTATGTAAATAGTTTGTGTTTTCCGTCCAGTTCAGTGTAGCCGGCACGACCGAAGCGAAGCACTGACATGGCACCTAGCTAACCCGGTGTTATGGGCTGACATCACGGATGTTGTAGGTGATGTAGCCAACCGTGTCACTTTCCATAAAAAAAAAACAAAACAAAACAAAACCTATTAGTGCATATCGGCCGGATTCGAACCTCGGTCCCTGAGATCAAAATTCCAAGTCAAGTACGCGCCTAGCTACCGATCTGCGTTCGCGTCTTCATTTTCCTGCCAAGGAGCGATTTTCATCACTCCTGCCCTCTATAGTAAATTTTCTGCGATATAGAGACATAAACTGTGTAATTAATTCATCACAAACCGCAAAGGCCCTATTATTATCTAGCTAGAGTGGCATTGAAGCGGGAGGTACCTGTCTCCGGAGCGAGCATGCGTCGATTGTTCTGACAAGTACGCTGCTGGTTGATGGCCTATGACCACTTTACTTTATTTAGTTATTCCGCCGTGGAAAATCGAGCCGGCTCGATGATTATTTTCCATACATTTTAGGGTTCCGTATTCATGCGGAGGTCTTCGCCGTCTGTCTGTCTGTCTGTCCGTCCGAGGGCTGTATCTTATGAACCGTAATAGAAATTTTCACAGAATATGCGCTATAATAAAACCCAGCCAAGTGCGAGTCGAACTCGCGCACCGAGGGTTCCGTATCGCCATTTTATGGTCGCGCCATGAAATGACGCGAACATTGATGAAATGCTTCATATTAGTTAAAATTCATGATTACTTAAAATGCTTCATAATATTTTCGTGGATGGCGCGCACGCATACACTTTTTAGTTTCTTCTATGGAAAACCCCCGAATTTTTTACTTTTTCTTATTTTTATTATTTCTTGTTATATCGGCCATAATAACACATATTCTGCGAAAATTTCAACGGGCTACCTATTACGGTTCAAGAGATTCAAGAGTTCAGACAGATAGACAGACAGACAGACAGACAGACGGCGTAGGCTTAGTAATAGGGTCCCGTACCGGATACGGAACCCTAAAAATTAAGGGGAGGTTCTCATACAAATAATCATAATATGTGGAAGAGCCAGCGCCATCTACCGAATGATCATTTAACTAACATTTTAACTACATAAGTAAGTATGAACCGAAATGTGTGAAAAATAGTAACCGATACATAAGGGTACGAATGATTCAATATTTTTACCCTATTGTAACACTTGCTGTGTAAGTAATTATAGTGGAACTCCACAGTTAAGCAACAAAATAAAAACCGGCCAATTACCGTGGTCAGTCAATTAGCCAATCAGTCGGTAATTTTTAGGGTTCCGTATCCGGTACGGGACCCTATTACTAAGCCTACGCCGTCTGTCTGTCTGTCCGTCCGTCCGTCCGTCCGTCCCTCCCTGGAGGTTGCAGGGGTGGTTGAGGAGAGATACAACCCTTGGAGGTTGCATCTCTTGAACCGTAATAGGTAGCCCGTTGAAATTTTCACAGAATGTGTGTTGTGTGGCCGATATAACAACAAATAGTAAAAATAAGAAAAAGTAAAAAAATTACGGGGCTCCCATAGAAAAAACCAAAAAGTGTATGCGCGCGCGCCATCTACCGAATAGAGTGTGAAGCATTTTAACTAATCATGACATTTAAGAACTAATATGAAGTATTTCATAACACGCCATAGATGGCGTGAGTGGCGCTAACCATGACATGGCGATACGGAACCCTCGGTGCACGAGTTCTACTCGCACTTGGCCGGTTTTTTTTAGTTGAACCACTAAAATCGCAAACGAATTGCGTTCTCACGCTTACAGCGATAATAATCGAACGAGCCCGATGTATTGCACACGCACGTCATAGAATTGAACCGACTTGGACGCCAAAGTTGACAGGGAATCAATTTTCTGTCGTTCAAAATTGGTTCATCATCATCATCATCATCAGCCTGTATCGGTCCACTGCTGGACATAGGCCTCTCCCAAGGCACGCCACCACACGCGGTCTTCCGCTCTTCTCATCTATCCACTCCCGGCTACCTTTTGATCAACTTTTATTGAAAGTAGTTCGATTGTCTTACTAGTTCGCAAACGAATTTTAAGTTGACCTATTAAAATCGCCTCGTGAGAACGCGGCCTAAGATCTAACTGACACTGTTTTTTTAAATATAATCTCGTAAGGTCGAGTCAAAAGGGCCAGAGCACATGCTGCAAACAGGAAATATCACCTCCGTAAAGGTGCAATACTGGAGACTTCCCTCATGATACTGGACTAGAGAGGAACAGAGCCGATATGTTGCTATGCAGCCGTTTTTCGTTCAGTACGATGCCGCTGGTACCAACACAGTCGGCAACTAGAGGAGAACACAACCGAGGCTGATATGCGGCCATCTTACATCCAGTACGGTGTTACCAACTCAGTTGGTAACAATTTGAGCCTACCAGCTAGCAAGGGACAAGGGAAGCTAGCAAGGTTGTATTCACATTCACTTTCAGTTGAGTGTTATTAGTACACGAAAGTGGTGGTAGAAAAATAATTACGAGTATACGTAGAAGAGGCTCTGACGGTCGCTGTTGTCCAAAGGTTGAAAGTTGCCCAGCGAGCAATGGAGCGAGCCATGCTGGGAATATCGCTACGTGACATGGTGCGTAACGAGGCAATCCGCCGACGCACCAAAGTAGTCGATATTGGACACCGGGTGGCTAAGCTCAAGTGGCAGTGGGCTGGGCACGTTAGCCGAAGAGACGATGACCGTTGGAGTAACCGTGTCCTACACTGGCGGCCGTGGACAGGAAAACGGAGCGTGGGAAGACCACCCGCCAGGTGGGACGACGACATCAAGTACGCCGGCGGAAATCAGTGGTTCCGTATCGCTGAAGGCCGGGAGGACTGAAGGAAAATTGGAGAGGCGTATGTCCAGCAGTGGACGCTTACACGCTGACTGACTGACTGACTGTAGAAGAGGCGTCAGTCAGTCAGGGGTGTGTCAGGCAGGACCAATGTGTGTTTGTACCGTGTGGGGCCGGTACTTAAAAATAATAGCCCCACTGCATCTCTCCCCGTTTATGTCGTAAAAGGCGACTAAGGGATATGACTCCCTTCTTATATTACTAGGTGGTAGGGATTAACCCGCCCGGATATGGTACCACCGCACTGAATGAAACGTCGATCGAAACGGCTAAGTAAATAGTTTATGTTTTCCGTGTAGCCGGCACGACCGAAGGGAAGCACTGACGTGGCACCAAGTTCACCCGGTGTTATGGGCTGACATCACGGTTGTTGTAGGTGATGTAGCTAACCGTGTCAGTTTCCATAAAAAAAAACACACAGAGCGAGGAAGACGCGACGAGGGGGCGGCGGCGGCGGCCGGCTGAGGGGAAGACGGTCGCCTATCGCTGTTTTGTGGCCAGAAGTATTTTTTTTTATGGAAACTGATACGTACGGTTGGCTACATCACCTACAACATCCGTGATGTCAACCCTTAACACCATAGTGACTAGGTGCCATGTCGGTGCTTCCCTTCGGTCGTGCCGGCTACACACGGACGGAAAACACGAACATTTACATAGCCGTTTCATCCGACCTTTCATTCGGTGCGGTGGTACCAACACGGGCAGGTTAAACCCTATCACCTAGTAAGGTACGAAAGACCTACAGTTTTAGGGGGCGGGGCTAAAGCCGAGGAGGGAAACGCTACTAGGCCAGTTTTCCGAACCACGGTCAGCTTCCAAAGTACTGACTGCGCCCAGGTGTGCTTCAGATCACGACCGACAGTCGACCGACCGCACCACTGAGCTAACTAGGCTAAAATATGTATGACAGAAGTATGGCGCACGTATAACACTTGCCTCTGCTACCCCATTAGGAGATAGATGTGACGTTACATAGATTATGGATGTAGTTCAGCTAAGTCTAACAAGAATATACTGTTTCATCCAAAGTGCTAATCAGATGTTTTTTTTTTTTTAGGATGTGAAGTCCATTTAATGCTCAATTTAATCAAGATTGAGATACTCATAATGGTTGCTAAGGCAATAGGATCGAAAATAACTTTATTTGAAGCATAAAACTCTAATAAGGCATACTCGTAAGCAATGCATTAAAATAGCGGAGGTACTTAAGAATTAAATAGCTTTAATTGAGTAGATTACAACAATGCCCACTGATTAATGGTGCATCGTCCGAGTTTTATTATAAGGCTAGGCATGTTGCACCAACTCGCGGCTGTTGAGGGTTCCGTAGGAAAAATTATTACTCTTGCTAGAATTTCTGTCCGTTTATTTGGTCGCATAAAATATGTATATTATATTCTTAATGAAGTATATTCTTCATTTAACACTATTTCGTACAAATTAGGTATGGTAGGCGAGCTTAATGCCGTGAGGCATTCTACTCTAACTAATCTTTGGTATGTGGTGGAATAGAAGTATACATGCAGGCGATATTGATGACATATTGATTTTATGTAACTAGGGCTTAGTTACATAAAATCAATATGAATTTTTTTTGTTTTTTTTTTTTATGGAACCTGACACGGTTGGCTACATCACCTACAACATCCGTGATGTCAGCCCATAACACAGGGTGAACTAGGTGCCATGTCAGTGCTTCCCTTCATTTCATGTCGGCTACACTAAACTGGACGGAAAACACGAACTATTTACATAGCCGTTTCGACCGACGTTTCGTTCAGTGCGGTGGTACCAACCCGGCCGGGATAAACCCTACCACCTAGTGAGGTAAGAAGGGAAGGGACCTACAGTTTAACGTGGAATCCGAACCGCGGTCAGCCTCCAACGGTCGAGCGGTCACCCATCCAAACACTGACCGCGCTCAGCGTTGCTTAATAACAGTTGACTAACCAACCGCGCCACTGAGCTACCGAGGCTGACGAATTTTCTTATCCCTTAGTCGACTTTTACGACATGCGACGGGGAGAGATGCAGTGGGGCTATTCTTTTTAAGTACCGACCCCACACGGTACAATTTTGTAAGTACATCTTCTATCCACTTGATATACCTACACGGTGATGCAACCCCACCGTAAAACCCGAAAGGGGGTGATTCTGTACGTGAAATAGAACAACTTTTGTTCTTCGACTTTTTTATTTGAAGAAAAAAAATTTTTTTTCTCCGTATATTTTGAGAATAGTTATTTAAAATGTGTATGAAAAAAAAAATTTTTTTTGTTTAAAAAAATATTTTTTCTTCACAGAAGTTGTTTAGTTTCACATATAGAATAACCCCCTTATGTCAGTTAAAGATATTACGGGGGCAACTGCAACACCGTGTATATGTAAGTATATAAGTACGTATCACGTACGTACCGCATTATCAAACCTCATCGGTTCTGTATTAAGCCCGTCACTCGGTGACGTTGAGGTTGTACACTCGGTCGAGGCGAGGGAGGCGTGGCTGGTGAAATGTCCCAATCAATCTCCACCAGTTTTCCCAAATTCGCAACGTGGCTGGGACGAACCCGTTATTAATTCATTTTGTAGAGTTCTCTCTCTGGACGGCAGCGATGCTGACAAGGCACGCATCCTGGCATCGTCGCAGACTGAATCCGGTGCGCGGCTTCATGCATTTCCGTCACCGCGTCTTGGCACTCTGCTTGACAGAGATACGCTACGCATCGCTTTCTGTCTGCGGTTTGGTGTCAGGATCTGCCAGCAGCATATATGTGTTTGCGTTGAATCGGTGAGGACGTTAGGGCATCGTGGTCTTTCTTGCTCCAGGAGTGCTGGCAGGATATCTCGCCACGATGACATCAACCGTATTCTAAAGCGCTCCCTTGCATCTGCGAATATGCAGATGGAAAGCGGCCAGACGGTCTCACACTCTTGCCGTGGAAGCAGGGGAGGGCTTTGGTTTGGGATGTCACGTGTGCCGACACCTTAGCTCCTAGTCATGTAGTGGGCTCTAGTCAGGTTGCTGGCTATGCCGCAGCAAAGGCAGAAAAAGCGAAACATCTGAAATACAATACTATTAAGCAGCACTACGAGTTCGTTGCCTTTGCTGTGGAGACTCTTGGGGTGTGGAGTCCGGACGCTAAAGACCTCGTGAAGCAGCTAGGTCAGCTGCTTATTGAAGCGTCCGGGGACCGTCGTGCCAAAGCGTTCCTCACACAAAACATCAGCCTCGCCATCCAGCGCGGGAACGCAGCGGCTGTCCTCGGGACAATGAATGATGGTGCAGGGGTGCAATGAGGATGCAGGAATATTTTTATTTAATTTAAGTTGTTACATTTCTGTTTAATTTAATTGTTCTTTGTCTATTATAAATTATGTTTAGTGCATGTATAAAGTATATAAGAGTTGACGTAGATATATTACAATATACATTTTACATATTTACAATTATGTGTATGTAATGATGTATATTGGTTATTATGTGTCTATGTACAATTTTTCATGTATATGTAATGTATTTATATGTCATACTATTATAGTTTCTTTGATACTGAATTGTCCGCCACATCCGATCCATGGTCCGCCGCGTTTTCCACATCGAGAGAGAGAGAGAGAGAGAGAGAGAGAGAGAGAGAGAGAGGAGAGAGAGAGAGAGAGAGAGAGAGAGAGAGAGAGAGAGAGAGAGAGAGAGAGAGAGAGAGAGAGAGAGAGAGAGAGAGAGAGAGAGAGAGAGAGAGAGAGAGAGATTCACCAATTTTTTACGACGTCTGTATATGCTTATCATATATAATGTCTTTCATTAGTAGTTACCGATACGCTAAGGGGTGTATGTGTATCAGATACTGATCACATTCCCATACCCATTTATTTTTATTACGATATAAAAAACCTATTTACTCCTCAAATTTCATACGTGAAGTGCGCGCATTTCACCTTAATAAGTATGTTTTTTATATCGTAAAAAAATTGGTATGGGAACGTGATCAGTATCTGATACACATACAGAAATATCTATTCTGTGCACATACACTCCTTACCGTATCGTTACCTACTATTGAAAGACCTTATATATTATTATTTATTATAAATGTTATGGATACTTCATATTTTAGGTATGTATCAAATGTATATATCTACATATTTGTTTTTCTATTTTCTATAATTTAAGACATTCTTTGTTGTACCTACCCTGGTTTTATATGTTAAAAAAGTGTAGGCTGGTGGAAAATGCCATAGGCATTAAGTACAAACCTTCTGTATGATTGATATGTGCAATAAACGGATTTGATTCAAATCAAATCCGTTTATTTATTTTTCTCTTTTAAATTTTTTTATTATTTGTTTGTTATATCCGCCAAAATGACACATATTCTGTGAACATTTCAACCGGCTAGCTAGTACGGTTCCAAAAATACAGCCATCATCGGACGGACTGACGGACGGACGGACGGACGGACAGACAGACAGACAGACAGACGTTGTAGGCTTAGTAATAGGCTTCCGAACGGGGTAAAATAAAAAAAATATTCCGTTAAAAACAGTATCCATTACAACATATACGTAGATAATACGTTATACGTAGATAACCATAAAAGAAAATTATTTTTTTTTAGCTGAAAGGGAGCAGTCACAGCACGAAGTAAAAATCAAACATGAAGGTAATTGCGGCCGGCTTTAAGTCTGCGAGTAAACGTAGTTTGTACTTGGCCTTAAAATGTATTGCAAACACTGGCGTCTGCTTGTAGCTCGTATCATTGCTTGAATTTAATTGATTACCTAAACTCCGAGGAGGCCGTGCAATATGTATGTGGAGTCCAAGCTTGCGTGTCCAATGTTGCTATATATATATATATTTTTTTAGATTAAGGTTATACTAATTAACTATAATCAACGGAAAATATAGCTAATGTGTACATTACATTACCGTAAAAAAAATATTTTTAAACCTAACATGGTTGTCTTTATCACCTGCTACACTATCTCAACAGAACTAGGTGTCGTGCCAGCCAGTACTTCCGTTTAACCGTGCCGGTTACACTGAACCTATATGAAAAGCATGGACAATTTTTACCCGACTATTTTCGCCGTTTCCACCGACCGTTGTTCAGTGCGGTGCAGCATACTCGCACCTTGCAAGGTACTTGGCGGAGAAGGGAGGGAAGGTAGGTCCTACAGTCCTAGGGAGGTACATACGCTTCTAGGGTGGTACCTAAGTTCTAGGTAGGTACCTAGAGTACAAGGGAGGTACCTACCGTCCTAGAGATTACCTACAGTTCTAGGAAGGTACCTACATTTCTAAGGAGGTACCTAAATTTCTAAGGAGGTGCCTACATTTCTAAGGAGGTACCGACAGCACTAGATATGTACCTGCAGTTCTAGGGAGGTACCTATTGTAATAAAACTCCGTCCAGTACACTGTATTAATTAATCCTTTATTTCCATTCTCACCACGTTGTGCCAAGCTAGGTTAACTACCCTCACGCCGTGCCGCCGTTCCCCCGACTCCCCGAATTCCCCCACTCGCCGCCGTTCGTTCCGCTCGAGTCAGTTGACGTACTCTTTCTTCTTAATTAAAACCGCCGTCAACGACCAATTCGCAGGAAAAGTCAATTAAAATTAGAAACCTTACACTCGTCCATCCTGACCTCGTGTATGTCCCCATACACGCTAAGCGAAATGCATAAACCTTACACTCGGCGAGTGAGAACTTTCTAATAGCTTATCAGTCACAAAAACAGCCAGACAAACATATAAAATAAAAGAGAAAAAAAAAATCTATAATAATGGGTACATAAGTAATCCCTATCGTTACATCGTAATTGATTGCTTGTCCTTAAGTATTTCAATACATATTTATTATATCTAGTAAGTTCTCAACAAATTTCTACAGCACCTACCAGTAATCCATTGTTCTTGCCATAAACCCATCCAATTCTTACGACAAAGACAATGCTAAGTGATTGTGCGAACCCATCCAATTCTCGCAAATCAAATCCACTTTTTGCGAACCCATCCAATTCTCGCAAATCAAATCCACTTGCTAACCCATCCAATTCTAGCAAAAGTGGTTACCATCATTCAATGTCAACATTACAGGTCCTGCTAACCCATCCAATTCTAGCAAGAACTGCAGTGCGACTCCTTTTCATATGGAACAGTACCCGCTAACCCATCCAATTCTAGCGGGGACTGAAACCATACCATCATTAATACATTGACACAATACTTGCTAACCCATCCAATTCTAGCATCATTGTCCCAATGGATCAGATGTATTTCTCATTATTTCGCATGTACAATTAATCAACAACATATAAATATATCATTCTAAGTATACATTTACACATTTTTAGCATTATGATCAATGTCAACATTACAGTTCACGCTAACCAATCCAATTCTAGCAAGAACTGCAATGAGGCTCCTTCACAAATGGGACATTTCCCGCTAACCCATCCAATTCTAGCGGGAACTGAAACCATTCTTAATACATTGGTAGAACACTTGCTAACCCATCCAATTTTAGCTTGATTGCCCCAATGTAATACATATGTAACTACAATTAATCAGTTACATTTATATAATTCTGAGAATACATTTATACGTTCTTAGTATTATTGCGCTTCCTGATAACCGATCTAATTCTACCAGGAATGCCATTCGAATATACAAATCATTAGTACCAAATCTTATAGCATCTCATCTAATTAAAGTGTATTATAATCTATTGTCTCTTTAATCATCTTTAACATCATCATATTCACAGCCATCAGTATCTGGAGCAGAATACCCAATTTTATCTTCATCGCAATCGGTATGAACTTCTAGAGCCGCTACGTGAACCCACGGCGACATTCGATCAGCTGCAGCAGTAGTCTTGCGTTTATTCCTAGTACCAGTCAACCCAGGTATTGCGGCCAATTTATAACGGTCGTTTCCCAATACTTTGACAATCCTATATGGTCCCACGTACGAAGGCAAGAGCTTCGTACTTTTTCCATCGTTATTAAAAGCCACTTTTGTAATCTTGACCAAGTCTCCTTCCTTGTACGCGCGAGCTGGTCTCCTACCCTTATCATAATTATCCTTTTGCATAATCTGATTTTCCCGAATTGTATCCTTTACCTCTTCCCTTATAGTTATGACATCATTATCCTCTCGCGTGCTTCTTCTAATTGCATTGAGCTTAGGATCGAGTTCTGCGTTCATCGAAGTCCCAAACATTACCTCGGCAGGAGTCCTGCCAGTGGTTTTCTGGGTGGTATTATTCAATCCCCACTGTACTGCACCTATCTTCTCATCCCATACTCTTTCGTGATTGTCTAAGTTTTGGGCGGTTAGCGAATTCAGGATTGAGCGGTTGTACCGCTCAACCTGACCATTAGAGCGCGGGCTTGACACCGCGTTTAACACATGCTTAACCCCCTTACATGAACAAAACCTTCTGAAAGCATGTGATGTGAAGCAGGGGCCACGGTCGCTAATGATGCGATCTGGGAACCTGAATGTATAAAACACATCCTCCAACGCTCGTATTACGTTCTGAGTATTCGTGTTTCTTACTGGTCTTATAAAAACAAACTTGGTGAATGCTTCCACGATGACTAAAAGGTAGGAATTTCCTCGTTTAGACCTCACGAAGGGGCCGAGATGGTCGATGTGGACGGTGTGGAAGGGAATCTCGATCTTTTCTATAGTATGTAAAAGTCCCTCTGGAGCACGTGAACTTTTCTTCGCGTATGCACATTGAACACAGGCTTGTACATACTTTTTTATAAATCTTGACATTTTCGGGAACCAATATGACTTTTTTATACGTTCAAGTGTCTTTTCCACACCAAAATGCCCAATATCATCATGGTTTAGTCGACACAACTGCCATCTCGCCCCCTTTGGTACCACCCACCGTATGTTGTTGTTGTCCCCGTCTATAGTTTTATACAGCTGATTGTCTCGAATTAAATAGTTGTCCCTAATGTACTTCAGACCATCAACGTCAATATCTGAAGAGACAATGTCCCTAATTCTGCTAAGCTCGGGATCACCCAACTGCAACGTCTGCAACCAATCAGCGCTACTTATTGACATCACCGTTGGATACTGACTTAACACATCAACTGTCTCTATATCCTGTATGGGATTGCGTGACAGCGCATCCACGTGTGTCATTTTTGACCCGGCCCTATACTCAATGGAACACTGAAATTCCTGTAACAACAGCCACCAGCGTGCCACTCGAGGTATAATGTCGCGTTTTACAAATGTACTGCGTAATGCACTGCAATCTGTCACTACCCTAAATTCTTGGCCTAAAAGATAAATGCGGAACTTTTTTAGGGAGCAGATCACCGCCAGAGTCTCTAATTCATAAGCGTGAAAATACTTTTCTTCCGGCGTGGTCTGCCGACTATAGAATGCAACTGGACGGAACTCACCTCCAGCAAGCGGTCTCTGCATCAAGATGCCTCCAATACCTATTTTGCTGGCGTCTGTGTGGAGCTCCGTCTCTGCTGTTGGGTCGTAGATAGCTAAAATGGGTCGGTTAGTCAATCTCTCTTTTAGCTCCCTAAAAGCTCCTTCTTGTTCATCCACCCAGCACCACGGTGCATCCTTTTTTAATAACTTATTCAGCGGGTGGGCTATTTGTGCAAAGTTCCGTATAAATTTGCGGAAATATCCCACCAGACCCAGAAACTGTCGCACCGAATGCTGATTGGTCGGACGAGGAAATTGAATGACGCTACCTATTTATCTTTTTATCCCCGGGTCTGATGCCGGAGGCACTAATTTCGTAGCCCAAATAGTCTACTTTATCCGCTAGAAACTCGCATTTCGATAAGTTTAACGTTAAGTTGGCTTCTTCCAGCAACTTCAGGACGTTCTCTAGCCGGCTCAGACACTCCTCCTTGTCCCTTCCATAGATCAGTACGTCATCTATGTATGCGGTAGCTTCGCTGAAACGCGCAGATCCCAACACCTTATGCATCATCCGCTGAAATACAGCGGGGGCGTTTGCGAGGCCAAATGGCATACGATTGAATTCGTATTGGCCGTCCGGCGTCACGAACGCCGTCAAAGCCTTTGATGCTTCCGCTATAGGGACCTGATAGTACCCCGATGCCAAGTCGAGGGAGATGAAGTATGCTTGTCCGGATAATCGAGCGATTTCGTCCTCGATTATTGGCATCGGGTACCGCTCTTTCACTGTCACGGAGTTGAGCAACCTGTAGTCAACACATAATCGCAGCTTGCCGTCTTTCTTACGGACCAAAATGATAGGACTCGCATATTCTGATGTAGATTCTCTAATGACATCAGCTTCGATCATCTCGCCCACCATAGTACGAACTTGCTCGCGTTCCTTGTGGGACAAGCGGTAGGGGCGATATACAATGGGCCGTTTGCTGTTGATCTCGATCGTCATTTCGGCCACATTCGTATGCCCCAACTCTTTCAAGGTAGAAGCGAAGCAGTGTTTGTACTTATGCAAGATATCGTAAAGTCTTTTCCTGTCTGCTTCCTCAGCGCTATCCCCTATGCGAACCAAGTTTTCGTCAATGTCATTATGAGCAGACACCACCACGTTCGATTCGGGAGATGTGATACGGTTTACTATGTTAATTCTTGTGGCACGACACAATGTCGCTCCCATTATTAACCGAAGCTGTGAGGTGATGGGAGTAATACTGATCTTCACTACTCCATTTGTAACGCGGAAGACACCACCATGAATGGTGTACTGGTCTGTTGGTTTTCCTACCACCTTACTGCTGATAATGATATTGCCATCTATACGTGGTTCTGTAACAGCCGTAATTGTCGTCGGGCCATGGGCGCATATACCGGAAGATACTTTAACCCTGACATTTTGGGTATCCTCCAGGCTGGCCCCCGCAAGAGGCATTTCATCTTCGAAATTTAAGAACTTTAAATGTTCTGAATTCTTATGCACAACGACGTGTGGTTGTTCAGTAAATGACTGACCGACAAGTATGGGCACCTCTAGGAATCTATCTTCCACAACATGAAACTTCACTTCAGCCTTTACTCCATCAATTTCTAGATTAGCTTGAACACTCCCAAACGAATGGACTATTTCGTTGCCAAAACCCTTCAAGGGTATCGGTCCGGTGCCACCAACGAGACCTAATATAGGTATAACCGATTTAGCCAACAGTGAGACTTCGCTTCCGAAGTCTACAAAAGCCTGAAGCTGAGTTCCATTCACGGTTACCGCCTTTATGTATTTAGAGTTGGTTCTCGAAGCCGAAATACACATTGTTTTTGGCGTAGTTTCCATTTTGTCGGTTTGGGGCCTAAAGCGGCAACTGTCGGATTTGTGACCGAATCTGTGGCACGTGACACACCTGTTCAAAGGTTTGGGGCACTTCATGAATGGGTGTCCACGTTCTCTGCAATTAAAACAGATTAATCCGGGATTGCCAGCTGCGGCATTAGGCCTCTTACCATCGAAACTACTACTCGTGGGTCTATTATCGTTTGTGGCTCTACTCCTAAAATTAAACCGTTCCATTTGCTGCACCGTCGGTGCCGAATCTTTATTGCTCATAAGGAATTGTAGGAGCTGGTCAGGGTGCGTGCATTGCAACGCAAGGGCACTGGTTTTCAAGGTCTTGTCACTTAGTCCGTGTATAACACAATCGACAGCACGCTTGCCATCGATGTCGCATTGGTTCAGTAGGGCTACCTTTTCATAAAAATACACCTCAATAGGTTCGTTGGTTTTGCTTTTACGTTTCAACATGGCCTCCAGAGATTGGCCATAATTATGTTCGCAGGGGAAAGCCGTTAATAGCTTTTCCTGCCACTCTGACCAACTAAACAAGATGGAATTCAGCCCTTCATACCAAGTTTTGGCCAACCCCTGGAGTTTCTGCATTGCGAAATGAACAACTGTTTTGTCGTCCCAGCCATAAACGGTAGAACACTGATTCACTTTTCGTAGCCAAATGTCAATTCGTTGATTTGTCGACGATGGGTCGAACGCGGGCAAAATATTTTTATGGTTTACATTGCTTGAGCTGTGTGTTCCCGTTGTTGGCTGAGACGGTTTCATCGAATTCAGTATATCAATAATGTCTTTTGTAGAAAAAACTGGACTAACAGACCTACGGTTAGAACGAGTACCGGGTTCGACATTCTGTTGATGACGGTCGCCGCGTTCGCAGCGATCATCAGCTTGGGAGTGTCGATTCTCTGCATGGCTCTGTAATGCCGCTCTGTTATGCGACTCAAGTCGTGAGCGCTCACGTGCTCTGGACTTGGAACGCACACGACTTGGCTCTCTATTAAGTCGTGAGCGCTCACGTGCTCTGGACATGGAACGCACACGACTTGGCTCTCTATTAAGTCGTGAGCGCTCATGTGCTCTGGACTTGGAACGCACACGACTCGGCTCTCTATGAAGTCGTGAGCGCTCACGAGTTTTAGACTTAGAACGAATGCGGGTCCGCTCACGGTTCAGCTCTTCTTCCAGACGTCTTATTCTCTCCCGCTGTCGCTCCAACCGAAGTTCCTTCTCCTGAAGACTCCGACCTCGCTCGCTGGCACGGTCAGGGCTGCGACTCCGATGGTGATCGCGGCCTCTGCAGCTGTCCCCTTGCACCTCTCTGCGTCGACGGCTTCGACTTCGTCTGGTCCCGTCCTCTTCAACGTCGCGTCGTATGGAGCTGCGCTCGGGCGTCTCCAGATGCCGGCGTTGTCCCTTGTCTTCTTCCATAATCTATCGCTCAGAAATAAAACAATCGGTTTGAATTTGATAAAAAAAAATACGAAAAATGATTAAAGGCGCCATATCGCGGAAACGGCGCGTCTTAGCGTAAAATTGATGGAAATGTTGCTACCCTTTTATAATCTCCTCTTCCCCGCCGAAACATGACACATTCTTATCTGACCTTAACATGACCTCGACAGGTGTCAACCATAAAATATAATACCCACTTTCCACATTAGAGCAATCAAATCACAAAAGAAGTGAAGGAAACCATTTAGAATCTTACAGTTTAAATTTTCGACCGGTAATATTTAAGCTAGGGTTTCACGAAAGAGTCGCCTAGACAATAACGAAAGACGAGTAATGTGGGCATGTTTGTACTTACCGCTTCTGATATGTAATAAAACTCCGTCCAGTACACTGTATTAATTAATCCTTTATTTCCATTCTCACCACGTTGTGCCAAGCTAGGTTAACTACCCTCACGCCGTGCCGCCGTTCCCCCGACTCCCCGAATTCCCCCACTCGCCGCCGTTCGTTCCGCTCGAGTCAGTTGACGTACTCTTTCTTCTTAATTAAAACCGCCGTCAACGACCAATTCGCAGGAAAAGTCAATTAAAATTAGAAACCTTACACTATAGTACTAGAGATGTACGGTACGTACAGTTCTAGAGCAGTACCTACAGTACTAGATAGGTACCTACAGTTTTACCTTTTCTTATGAACATTGACATGGTTGGCTACATCATCTGCACTACATAACCGTGATGTCGGCCCATAGCTCGTTTGAGAACTAAGTGTCATGCACAGTGCTCGTTTGGTCGTGCCAGCTACACTGGGAAAATACGAACAATTTACATAGCCGCTTCGATTGACCTTTCATTAAGTGCGGTGGTACCAATCCGGATGGGCTAAACCCTACCACCTAATAAGGTAAGAAGAGAAAGGCCGAACAGTTTAACGTAGAATCCGGCGAAACACGGTCAGCCTCAACGGTCGAACGGTCACCCATCCAAGTTCTGACCGCACCCAGGATAAGATCAGGAATGGCGGTCGATCGATCGCACTACCGAGCTAGCGAGGAGGCTGACAGATGGAATCTGAACAATGTGAGGAACTCTCGTATTCACGAATGAATGCTATTAACAGAATACTCAAGAATTAATCAACAAATTTACGTGCTTTTTTGTCGTCACATAAAACACAAACTTCATCTCTCTGAATGCGTCAATGGAGCAGGTAAATAATAAAACCACATTCAAACTCAACCTTCCTAGCAAAAAAGCGGTAACTTGTAGGTCGTCCAACTCTGCTAATCGTGATTCCTTCCACTAATTGTTACCTAAGTTGCTATTGTGCAGAGTCCGAGAATGTAAATTACCTAATAATTCATAGTTTGCATTTATTATAGAATTTTTTTTAATGATAAACTTGCATCGTGATAGACGCCACTCATCATGCAAAGATAGGTATTACGCTGATGAAATGAATATTCAAGTTTATTACGAATACCTGAATAATATTTCATGAACTAAAAATATAATAAGTGCAATTATAAGAATTGCTAATCTGTGCCAGGGCATCGCTCACACGAAAGACCTAATTAGGACTTTTCTCCAATTGTAATCAATTCAGATGTGACAGATGAAATTGGTGAAAACGGCATGAAAATATGTTTAGCCGTTCTAAAGTTGTAAGCGTACAGACGGATCGACAGAAAGGACGATAGTGTTACTCATAATATTATGTGTAAACTTTTATGTTTGATCAGTGCACGAAAATAATATAAACGCACAGAAATCCTAAGTAACTTCTCTGATCTGTGTATGAACGTAATATGTAGTTAAATATTTAAATCTGTCTAAAAAATAAGAAAAAGGAAACGAACAAATTGCCACAATTTGCTTGGTGTCACTGACCGCACTAGGTTGTGACGTGACTTAATTCTCCTTAGTCGACATTTTTATAGAGAAAAATAATCTTTGCTATTATAAATAGAAAAAAAGAGTGTTTTGTTTTTTTCAAAAGTACATACCCTTCACAACAATTTGTCGTTTATTAAAAATACAAATAAAAGTACAAATATTATTAATTCAAATTTTCACTCATTTGCTATTAATAATTTTAAATGAATAACGAAAATACATTCAGGTTAACTCATTTTGATGATTTAATTTGAATACGTACTTACCTAGACAGGCACTCTACATACATACCACACGCTGTATCCCGACAATCGGGGTAAGGAGAGTAATCGGAGTTGTGCTGCAGGTACTCTTGTAAATTACAGTACAACACCGACCACCACGTTTAGCCAAAGTGTTCGGACAAGAAGACCAACCCGCTGCATGACTCGGTGGAAGGACCGTTCCAAGGGGAGAGGTGGCTAACCAGTCACCCTTTAGCACGGCATCTTGACCTTGGTCGCCTTTGGCATGCACGGGGAGAAATGCAGTGGGGCTATTCTTTTTAAGTACCGGCCCCACATGGTACAGCTGCAGTAGCAGCCGCTCTGTGTAAATAAAATAATAATATTCAGGTGCATGCCGCAATAAATAATGTAAGTATTAAAAAATAAATAAAAAATCTCATCATCGGCGACGGCGGCGCGGCGCCACGGCGGGGCGGCGGCGCAGGCGGAGCTGTTTCCTGTCGATTGTAATTACACTACCAGACACTACGTCACTCCTTCCTGGGAATTTCCTGATACGGCTACCTACCTAAAAACTTCTAATAACAATTAACAATGGACATGCGCGCACGTACATACCTGTATTTCGTATGAAAACTTAGTCACGCCTATTTTCCAATGGCTACCCCATTGGAAAATAGGCAAGAAAAAAAAGAGAGGCTGGCGGCTGGTCAATTTACTAGGCTAATGAAAAATGAAATTGTCAGATGATTCACATGATACGAACGATGAGGTTAATCAACGTTTTCAGAATAATTGTTGTATGTCTATTGGTATGGAGTGCTCCCAAAAAAAATATTTTACATACAGAATTCACCAATTCATTGAGATCACACCATTTTATTTATGTCGAATCGATCTTTTCAATTGTTTTTATTAAAACAGTTGTAGTTGTGTACTTGTGTTACTAAAGCCGCGTCACCTGCGCATGTTTTTTCGAAACAATACACAAAACCATGAAACAAAAACAACTCTATGGTTTTCATACAAATGTGGATGGCCACGGCCCAATGCTTCGATGTTTCTGTGTAATGTTTCTAAAAAACATTCACAGGAGACGCGGTTTTACAATTAATACTGCTATACTTACGTATAAACCATAGTTTAACTCTCTTACCTACTGCTTGGCCCTTAATTTTAAACTTACAAAATCACGATTGAACCTATCTATCTTAATTTCCGATAAACATTTTTTTTATTAAACTTTAAAATTTCCGATTTAAAAAAACTAGTTTCATGATGTAATAAAATTTCACAACGCCCTCTGTGAATACAATCTAAAACCTTATGTTGAGACATAGTATGTTCACTTTATTGATGATGAGATGGATGACAGACATGCATGTAGTGTAGATACTGAGAATAAAATAAAACCTTCTGAATATACTAATCAACGTACAAAGTTGTACATTGTTTCGAGATGTATAGCAGAGATGGCGCGACCGTAGGACTTATTCCAGTCAAGCTAAAAGTAGTCGAACATTTTTATCATACGTCATGGAACTTGTTATATTAACATGGAATTTCTTATATTTTTACATGTAATTTGATTAAATTATCTAGCAGAAATAAGTAACAATGCAAGTTTGTGAGATAGGAATACAATTAACCTTGTTTTGAAATGACCGATGTATTTACGTTCCCGAGAAGGGTGATGGACGGACGGAAGGAGTATTTAAAAGGTGGTAGAGTAAAGAAAATCTAAGCTAGGATTTCTAGCGCCATACATATTTATATAGGGACAGAGAAGACATACTGCAGGTTGCCATTTATTCGAGTCAACCGTGTACCTACACAACAACACGTAAGTACTAGGTACATGTAGACAGGTTCTCTCACCGTGTTTTTATTTACCGGATAACGCGTCGCGTTGGGTAATTTCATGCACAATCTAGTTAATTGTCTGGCATATTATAATCGATGGGCACGTTATATAAATAATTTACTCGTATAATAAATGGATTATATTATTATTAATTTACGCCGTAGTTTTCCGGTTCATGAGGAGTTCCTAGGCATACTTACTAAACACATATAAACTGAACTTGCAGACTTGTAGAACCTTGTCGTAAGAACGTCTCATTTGGTAGTTCATTTTTTTTTTATGTCAGTACTAAGCGTGTACTCATTTAGTCTGGCCTCATTTAGTGTTAATTTAGTACTTCAGTACTGCTTCTCATGTGACTGTGGTCACTGGTGGAGACCCAACTAAACAAGGAATAATTGCAATATGGTCTATATGTATGAAACATAATTATTAGGTAACTAAGTATATACATTAAAAATGCTCTATGGTACGGAAGATTTTAGAGTTTCCGGCCGGCCCAAATTATATATTTTTTTTATGTAATCCAGTATGGGTGGCTGAGTCGGAGGGGTTAAAGCGCATGCTCCGCCAATATCACCTCCGAGAAGGTAGGTGCCATACCGGAGACTTCCCTAGATTGCTGGCTATACTGGACTAGAGGAGAAGACAACCGAGGCTGCTATGCGGCCATCTTACATCCAGTACGGTGGTACTAACCCAGTCGGCTACAATTAGAGCCTACCACCTAGTAAGGGGCAAGGGAAGGAACCTACAGTTTTACACCGGTTCCGAAAGGTGAAGCCGCAGGTGTAGGTATGCACGTAATTTTTTTCGTCAGAAAAAACTTATTGGTACACGCCGACCGGATTCGAACCGCCGACCTCTCGCATGAGAAGCCGATGCCCAAACCACTCGGCCACCCGCCGCTTAAATAGGTTTTTGTAGGTATCTAATAAGGCTGCAGCGTAGGTTGGAAAGCTCTCGCAATTCTTATAGAACCAACAACAATAACGACTGCGTGCTTCGACAATGGAATATGATAATAAGTAGTGGAAGAACCCACTCACTTCGAAACTGAAAAATTCTGCAAATGTGTTATTTGACATAATGAGTAAAATGAATTAAATAAAATTAGCCTAATAAATAACTAATAACTAAATAATTGCATGTAAGTTTTACTGTAAGTAAAATATTTCGTCATGTTAAAATGTTTCATCATGCAGTTTCTTTCAGTGGTATCCGACTTGCTTAGCTATGCTTTTAGTCATGTTTAAATTTCACCTGAAGCTAATTAAACCATAAACATTCAAGGCGAGAAGTCAAGTTAAACCCTTTGAGCAACGGTTAAGTAAATGTTATAAAATAATATACGTAAGTAATTTATTTTTCTTTTTTTTTATGGCAACTGACACAGTTGGCGACATCACCTACAACATCCGTGATGTCAGCCCATAACACCGGGTGAACTAGGTGCCATGTAAGTGCTTCCCTTCGGTCGTGCCGGCTACACTGAGCTGGACGGAAAACACAAATTATTTACATAGCCGTTTCGACCGACGTTTCATTCAGTGCGGTGGTATCAACCCGGGCGGGTCGAATCCTACCACCTAGTAAGTTAAGAAGGGACCTACAGTTTTACAGTTTACTTTTTTACCTTTACCTTTGTACCGTGTGGGGCCGGTACTTAAAAAGAATACGTGTACCGATACCTTAGCTCCTAGTCATGTAGTGGGCTCTAGTCAGGTTGCTGGCTATGCCGCAGCAAAGGCAGAAAAAGCGAAACATCTGAAATACAATACTATTAAGCAGCACTACGAGTTCGTTTCCTTTGCTGTGGAGACTCTTGGGGTGTGGAGTCCGGACGCTAAAGACCTCGTGAAGCAGCTAGGTCAGCTGCTTATTGAAGCGTCCGGGGACCGTCGTGCCAAAGCGTTCCTCCCACAAAACATCAGCCTCGCCATCCAGCGCGGGAACGCGGCGGCTGTCCTCGGGACAATGAATGATGGTGCAGGGGTGCAATGAGGATGCAGGAATTTAATTTTTCTTTGTCTATTATAAATTATGTTTAGTGCATGTATATAAAGTATATAAGAGTTGACGTAGATATATTACAATATACATTTTACATAATATTTACAATTATGTATATGTAATGATGTAAATTGGTCATTATGTGTCTATGTACAATTTTTCATGTATATCTAATGTATTTATGTTTCATACTATTATAGTTTCTTTGATACTGCATCCGCCACATCCGATCCATGGTCCGCCGCGTTTTCCACATCCCAAAGATTATGTTTGTTTAGGCTTTTACCGCTGGTGCACATTATACTAATGTTTTAGGTTACACGACCTACGTCGACAAATGTAATTGGTTCTAATGCACCGCGTAACCGAAAACATTACTATAATCCCAAAGTTTAATTTGTAGAGAGAGAGAGAGAGAGAGAGAGAGAGAGAGAGAGAGAGAGAGAGAGAGATTCACCAATTTTTTACGGCGTCTGTATATGCTTATCATATATAATGTCTTTCCTTAGTAGGTAACGATCGATACGCTAACTAAGGGGTGTATGTGTATCAGATACTGATCACGTTCCCATACCCATTTATTTTACGATATAAAAAACCTATTTACTCCTCAAATTTCATACGTGAAGTGCGCGCATTTCACCTTAATAAGTATATTTTTTATATCGTAAAAAAATGGTATGGGAACGTGATCAGTATCTGATACACATACAGTAATATAATATCTATTCTGTGCACATACAACCCTTAGCGTATCGTTACCTACTATTGAAAGACCTTATATATTATTATTTATTATAAATGTTATGGATACTTCATATTTTAGGTATGTATCAAATGTATATATCTACATATTTGCTTTTCTATTTTCTATAATTTAAGACTTTGTTTGTTGTACCTACCCTGGTTTTATATGTTAAAAAAGTGTAGGCTGGTGGAAAATGCCATAGGCATTAAGTACGAACCTTCTGTACGATTGATATGTGCAATAAACGGATTTGATTCATATCAAATCCGTTGTTGAAAATCTTTATTAGACAAAAAGAAAAATTAAATTAAACAGAAATGTAAGAAATCCGTTTATTTATTTTTCTCTTTAAAATTTTTTTATTATTTGTTTGTTATATCCGCCAAAATAACACATATTATGTAAACATTTCAACCGGCTAGCTAGTACGGTTCCAAAAATACAGCCATCATCGGACGGACTGACGGACGGACGGACGGACGGACAGACAGACAGACAGACAGACGTTGTAGGCTTAGTAATAGGCTTACGGGGTACGGTAACCTAACAAAATAAAAAAATATTCCGTTAAAAACAGTATACATTACAACATATACGTAGATAATACGTTATACGTAGATAACCATAAATAAGAAAATTATTTTTTTTAGCTGAAAGGGAGCAGTCACAGCACGAAGTAAAAACCAAACATGAAGGTAATTGCGGCCGGCTTTAAGTCTGCGAGTAAACGTAGTTTGTACTTGGCCTTAAAATGTATTGCAAACACTGGCGTCTGCTTGTAGCTCGTATCATTGCTTGAATTTAATTGATTACCTAAACTCCGAGGAGGCCGTGCAATATGTATGTGGAGTCCAAGCTTGCGTGTCCAATGTTGCTATATATATATATTTTTAGATTAAGGTTATACTAATTAACTTTAATCAACGGAAAATATAGCTAATGTGTATATTACATTACCGTAAAAAAATATTTTTAAACCTAACATGGTTGTAACATGTGTAACATTTATTGTTAAAGGTTCAAAAGAAAATTTAATTGAATTCGAGCAAAATATAAACAAAGGTATTATCAAAGTAGTAAATTGGTTAGAAAATAATAATTTAATAATAAATACAAGTAAAACTAATATAATGCAATTCTATAATACAAATGGAAACAAATACGATATTAAAATTAACTACAAGGGAGAACAAATTGAAGAAGTAAACAAAACAAAATTTTTAGGAATAAATCTTGATAGCAACTGCAATTGGAAAGAACACATAGACCAGCTTGAATCAAAGATCAGCAGATTCGTTTTTGCATTAAGAAGATTAAAACTAATTACAAATGAAGAATCAGCTGTAAAAGCATACCACGGGTATGTCTCGTCAAATATACGATACGGTTTAATGTTTCGGGGGAACTCTACAAACGTGGAAAACATTTTAAAAATTCAAAAACGATGTATTCGCGCTATTTGCCAAGTAAATCAGAAAGAAAGCTGCAAACCGCTATTTAAAAAATTAAAGATATTAACAGTACCGTCCATGTACATATATGAAACGTGTGTATTTGTTAGAACTCACTCAGAATATTTTAAGCCAATGAAGGAATTGCACAGCCATAATACCAGACAGCAAAATAAACTAATAAATACAAAACCAAGAACTACACAATATCGCAAAAGTATATATTACATGGCAGTTAAATTGTATAATAATATTCCAAAGGAAATAAATGAAATTACTGAACTCAAACAATTTAAAAATGCTCTATTTAAATGGTTACTAGAGCAATGCTTTTATAAAGTGAACGAATTTGTGAAAATTTTTGAATAGGTTATCGTGTATTGTATTTAATATTTTTTTTTTTATGGATACATTGTACATTATATTTTTGTAAAACCAGCCTTGCATGGCTCTATTCATGTGAAGGCTGTATTGTACGCCCATTCAGGCATTTTGCATATTCGGAAAACCCGTAATGGAGACACTGTAAAAAAACTGCAAAAAAACAATAAAGATTTTGATTTTGATTTTGATTTTTTGTCTTTATCACCTGCTACACGATCTCAACGGAACTAGGTGTCGTGCCAGCCAGTACTTCCGTTTAACCGTGCCGGCTACACTGAACCTATATGAAAAGCATGGACAATTTTTACCCGACTATTTTCGCCGTTTCCACCGACCGTTGTTCAGTGCGGTGTAGCATACTCGCACCTTGCAAGGTACTTGGCGGAGAAGGGAGGGAAGGTAGGTCCTACAGTCCTAGGGAGGTACATACGGTTCTAGGGTTGTACCTAAGTTCTAGGTAGGTACCTAGAGTACAAGGGAGGTACCTACCGTCCTAGAGATATACCTACAGTCCTAGGAAGGTACCTACATTTCTAAGGAGGTACCTAAATTTCTAAGGAGGTGCTTACATTTCTGAGGAGGTACCGACAGCACTAGATATGTACCTGCAGTTCTAGGGAGGTACCTATAGTACTAGAGATGTACGGTACGTACAGTTCTAGAGCAGTACCTACAGTACTAGATAGGTACCTACAGTTTTACCTTTTCTTATGAACATTGACATGGTTGGCTACATCATCTGCACTACATAACCGTGATGTCGGCCCATAGCTCGTTTGAGAACTAAGTGTCATGCACAGTGCTCGTTTGGTCGTGCCAGCTACACTGGGAAAATACGAACAATTTACATAGACCTTTCATTAATTGCGGTGATATCAATCCGGATGGGCTAAACCCTACCACCTAATAAGGTAAGAAGAGAAAGGCCGAACAGTTTAACGTAGAATCCGGCGAAACACGGTCAGCCTCAACGGTCGAACGGTCACCCATCCAAGTTCTGACCGCACCCAGGATAATATCAGGAATGGCGGTCGATCGATCGCACCACCGATCTAGCGAGGAGGCTGACAGATGGAATCTGAACAATGTGAGGAACTCGTATTCATGAATGAATCCTATTTCAGAATTGGAAAGCTCAGTACTCAAGAACTAATCAACAGATTTACGTGCGGTTTTTGTCGTCACATAAAAACACAAACTTCATCTCTCTGAATGCGTCAATGGAGCAGGTAAATAATAAAACCACATTCAAACTCAACCTTCCTAGCAAAAAAGCGGTAACTTGTAGGTCGTCCAACTCTGCTAATCGTGATTCCTTCCACTAATAATTGTTACCTAAGTTGCTATTGTGCAGAGTCCGAGAATGTAAATTACCTAATAATTCATAGTTTGCATTTATTATTGAATTTGTTTTAATGATAAACTTGCATCGTGATAGACGCCACTCATCATGCAATGATAGGTATTACGCTGATGAAATGAATATTCAAGTTTATTACGGATACCTGAATAATATTTCATGAACTAAAAATATAATAAGTGCAATTATAAGAATTGCTAATCTGTGCCAGGGCATCGCTCACACGAAAGACCTAATTAGGACTTTTCTCCAATTGTAATCAATTCAGATGTGACAGATGAAATTGGTGAAAACGGCATGAAAATATGTTTAGCTGTTCTAAAGTTGTAAGTGACTTGACTTGAAGTGTGACTGATCGACAGAGAGGGCGATAGTGTAACTCATAATATTATGTGTAAACATTTTTATGTTTGATCAGTGCACGAAAATAATGTGAACGTAATATGTAGTTAAATATTCAAATCTGTCTAAAAAATAAGAAAAAGGAAACGAACAAATTGCCACAATTTGCTTGGTGTCACTGATCGCACTAGGTTGTGAGTTGTGACGTGACTTAATTCTCCTTAGTCGACATTTTTATAGAGAAAAATAATCTTTGCTATTATAAATAGAAATAAAGAGTGTTTTGTTTTTTCAAAAGTACATACACTTCACAACAATTTGTCGTTTATTAAAAATACAAATAAAAGTACAAATATTATTAATTCAAATTTTCACTCATTTGCTATTAATAATTTTAAATGAATAACGAAAATACATTCAGGTTAACTCATTTTGATGATTTCATTTGAATCAATACGTACTTACCTAGACAGGCACTCTACATACATACATACCACACGCTGTATCCCGACAATCGGGGTAAGGAGAGTAATCGGAGTTGTGCTGCAGGTACTCTTGTAAATTACAGTACAACACCGACCACCACGTTTAGCCAAAGTATTCGGACAAGAAGACCAACCCGCTGCATGACTCGGTGGAAGGACCGTTCCAAGGGGAGAGGTGGCTAACCAGTCACCCTTTAGCACGGCATCTTGACCTTGGTCGCCTTTTACGACATGCACGGGGAGAAATGCAGTGGGGCTATTCTTTTTAAGTACCGGCCCCACATGGTACAGCTGCAGTAGCAGCCGCTCTGTGTAAATAAAATAATAATATTCAGGTGCATGCCGCAATAAATAATGTAAGTATTAAAAAATAAATAAAAAATCTCATCATCGGCGACGGCGGCGCGGCGCCACGGCGGGGCGGCGGCGCAGGCGGAGCTGTTTCCTGTCGATTGTAATTACACTACCAGACACTACGTCACTCCTTCCTGGGAATTTCCTGATACGACTACCTACCTAAAAACTTCTAATAACAATTAACAATGGACATGCGCGCACGTACATACCTGTACTTCGTATGAAAACTTAGTCACGCCTATTTTCCAATGGCTACCCCATTGGAAAATACAGAATTCACCAATTCATACATACAGAATTCACCAATTCATTGAGATCACACCATTTTATTTATGTCGAATCGATCTTTTCAATTGTTTTTATTAAAACAGTTGTAGTTGTGTACTTGTGTTACTAAAGCCGCGTCACCTGCGCATGTTTTTTCGAAACAATACACAAAACCATGAAACAAAAACAACTCTATGGTTTTCATCAAATGTGGATGGCCACGACCCAATGCTTCGATGTTTCTGTGTAATGTTTCTAAAAAACATTCACAGGAGACGCGGTTTTACAAATACTGCTATACTTACGTATAAACCATAGTTTAACTCTCTTACCTACTGCTTGGCCCTTAATTTTAAACTTACAAAATCACGATTGAGCCTACCTATCTTAATTTCCGATAAAAAATTTTTTTATTAAACTTTAAAATTTCCGATTTAAAAAAACTAGTTTCATGATGTAATAAAATTTCACAACGCCCTCTGTGAATACAATCTAAAACCTTATGTTGAGACATAGTATGTTCACTTTATTGATGATGAGATGGATGACAGACATGCATGTAGTGTAGATACTGAGGATAAAATAAAACCTTCTGAATATACTAATCAACGTACAAAGTTGTACATTGTTTCGAGATGTATTGCAGAGATGGCGCGACCGTAGGACTTATTCCAGTCAAGCTAAAAGTAGTCGAACATTTTTATCATACGTCATGGAACTTGTTATATTAACATGGAATTTCTTATATTTTTACATGTAATTTGATTAAATTATCTAGCAGAAAAAAGTAACAATGCAAGTTTGTGAGATAGGAATACAATTAACCTTGTTTTGAAATGACCGATGTATTTACGTTCCCGAGAAGGGTGATGGACGGACGGAAGGAGTATTTAAAAGGTGGTAGAGTAAAGAAAATCTAAGCTAGGATTTCTAGCGCCATACATATTTATATAGGGACAGAGAAGACATACTGCAGGTTGCCATTTATTCGAGTCAACCGTGTACCTACACAACAACACGTAAGTACTAGGTACATGTAGACAGGTTCTCTCACCGTGTTTTTATTTACCGGATAACGCGTCGCGTTGGGTAATTTCATGCACAATCCAGATCATTGAAATAATTGCTAGGTACTTAGTTAATTGTCTGGCATATTATAATCGATGGGCACGTTATATAAATAATTTACTCGTATAATAAATGGATTATATTATTATTAATTTACGCCGTAGTTTTCCGGTTCATGAGGAGTTCCTAGGCATACTTACTAAACACATATAAACTGAACTTGCAGACTTGTAGAACCTTGTCGTAAGAACGTCTCATTTGGTAGTTTATTTTTTTTATGTCAGTACTAAGCGTGTACTCATTTAGTCTGGCCTCATTTAGTGTTAGTTTAGTACTTCAGTACTGCTTCTCATGTGACTGTGGTCACTGGTGGAGACCCAACTAAACAAGGAATAATTGCAATATGGTCTATATGTATGAAACATAATTATTAGGTAACTAAGTATATACATTAAAAATGCTCTATGGTACGGAAGATTTTAGAGTTTCCGGCCGGCCCAAATTATATATTTTTTTATGTAATCCAGTATGGGTGGCTGAGTCGGAGGGGTTAAAGCGCATGCTCCGCCAATATCACCTCCGAGAAGGTAGGTGCCATACCGGAGACTTCCCTAGATTGCTGGCTAAACTGGACTAGAGGAGAAGACAACCGAGGCTGCTATGCGGCCATCTTACATCCAGTACGGTGGTACTAACCCAGTCGGCTACAATTAGAGCCTACCACCTAGTAAGGGGCAAGGGAAGGAACCTACAGTTTTACACCGGTTCCGAACGGTGAAGCCGCAGGTGTAGGTATGCACGTAATTTTTTTCGTCAGAAAAAACTCATTGGTACACGCCGACCGGATTCGAACCGCCGACCTCTCGCACGAGAAGCCGATGCCCAAACCAATCGGCCACCCGCCGCTTAAATAGGTTTTTGTAGGTATCTAATAAGGCTGCAGCGTAGGTTGGAAAGCTCTCGCAAGTAAAGGTTTAACCGGTGCATCTTTTCTTATAGAACCAACAACAATAACGACTGCGTGCTTCGACAATGGAATATGATAATAAGTAGTGGAAGAACCAACTCACTTCTAAACTGGAAAATTCTGCAACTGTGTTATTTGACATAATGAGTAAAACGAATTAAATAAACTTAACCTATTTATATAACTAATAAATAACTAACTAATTGCATGTAAGTTTTACTGTAAGTAAAATATTTCGTCCAACTCAGTCGCGACTTCAACTAATTGTTTAGGTATTTATTCAGTTTCTTTCAGTGGTATCCGACTTGCTTAGCTATGCTCTTAGTCATGTTTAAATTTCACCTGAAGCTAATTAAACCATAAACATTCAAGGCGAGAAGGCAAGTTAAACCCTTTGAGCAACGAATAAGTAAATGTTATAAAATAATATACGTAGGTAATTTTTTTTCTTTTTTTTTACATCACCTACAACATCCGTGATGTCAGCCCATAACACCGGGTGAGCTTGGTGCCACGTCAGTGCTCCCCTTCGGTCGTGCCGGCTACATTGAACTGGACGGAAAACACAAAATATTTACATAGCCGTTTCGACCGACGTTTCATTCAGTGCGGTGGTATCAACCCGGGCGGGTTGAATCCTACCACCTAGTAAGTTAAGAAGGGACCTACAGTTTTACCGTTTACAGTTTTATATGTATATGTGAAATGCTAAAAGTAAGCACATTCTATGAGTACCTAAACGTTCAAATTTAAATAGAACACGGAATTCTAATTTTAATCTGTGCTTCAAACAATATTGCCAGAACAAAGAATATAAAGGCGTCATAGAGATAGTCAAATAGATAGACCAGTAAACTCTGGAACACTCTCCCTGTCCATATATTTCCCCCCAAGTACCGTCTCGGGTCCTTCAAAAGGGGCGTGAAAAGGCACCTGTCAGGCCGCCATGGCATTCGCAACCCCCGCATACGAATGAATATCCATGGACGTCGTTAAAAAGAAAAGGTGGATATGTCTTAAAAAATATTTCGAGGATATTATAAGTGCATAATACCTAATAATCCTATTAGAAATGCATAAAATCTTGATTTCAGGAGAAGATAAATCTTCTTTCCATGGCCATTCCGATTTTAATTTCTATCACAAGTCGCGGCAATTTTTATATTTAGGTTTCATTCTTGTAATTTCTTGTTATATTTTTTTTTTATTGAAAGCGCGACATATGGCGCCGCGTCACCTATAAGGCGTGTAACTATGCCCATGGACATTCGGTCATATGCGGGGGTCACAATTGCTTCGCGACGTGCAAGCATTATTTTAATATGCTAGAACGATTTCCACCGAGCCTACTACTTATATCGGTCGGCTTGGAAGGTGTTATGAATTTGCATAATTTCAGAATGATTAGAGGTGCAATTACGCGTTGCACCGCGTGTTGCTGCAACAGATCAGTACCCTCTAATCACGAGATTTAACCTACACCGCGTACTACGCTACGCCGTGTTCTCCGCATCATTTTGTATGGAGAAACGGAGCAGCGCCTCTAGTGATGATTTGCGAACTTCGTTTCTCCATACAAAATGATGCGGAGAACACGGCGTAGCGTAGTACGCGGTGTAGGTTAAATCTCGTGATAGGGTACTGACCGACCAACGCGGCGGCCGCGGCGGCGGAGTGGCGGGCGACCCTCACAACAATGACTCAATTGGGAAATCTTTAACTACCTACTTTTGTATGCATGTATTGAACTTCTTGCAGAATGCGATTTCTTTCAGTCAACTTTGTAAGCTACAACACCTTTGGCATTTGCTAGAGTATACCTACTTATATTTCACTACATACGACTATCAAACATCCAAATGTTGGCTGGGAGAAATCTCTGTAAGATAACTCCGCCTTTGCTTCTCATGTAAATCATTTCTAGCTTCTGTAAAATGTTTCTGGAGTAATAAATTATATCTATCTATACAGGTTTCGTTGTGATGTTTTCCTTTAGCGGAGTAAAGGGTAATAGGCACTTATAATATTGCTCTATTTTAAAAATTCATGTTCGATTATTATTAATAGATATTGATTATGGTATGTATAGTATGGCTAGGGATGTTTGATTTGGAACAACAAAGTATCAAGTTTTCATTTCATTTAGACATCATCTTGAAAGTAAGTTTTTCCTGTTAGTAAATATACCCAAATAAAAAAATTATGTTAGCTAAGAATCATATAGGTAAACCAAATTAAATTAGCCGGGTAAAAACTGTTAAAAAAAAACATTGAACCGACTTCAAAAAACAACTACTTAGAACTAAAAATGATTAACTAATACAGTTGAAGGCGGTATAAAAGCACAAAAGGGCCATCATCTATACATTTTCTGGTACTTACATACATACATTTTTTTTTGGAAACTGACACGGTTGACTACATCACCTACAACATCCGTGATGTCAGCCCATAACACCGGGTGAACTTGGTGCCATTTCAGTGCTTCCCTTCGGTCGTGCCGGCTACAATGAACTGAACGGAAAACACAAACTATTTACATAGCCGTTTCGATCGACCTTTCATTCAGTGCGGTGGTACCAACCCGGGCGGGTTAAACTCTACCACCTAGTAATATAAGAAGGGAGTCATATCCCTTAGTCGCCTTTTACGACATACACGGGGAGAGATGCAGTGGGGCTATTCTTTTAAAGTACCGGCCCCTCACGGTACAAAACATACACACACTTATGAAATTTCAGTGTCAGTTTCCATAAAAAAAAAATTAAAAAAATTGGCATAAGTACCTGTTTAGAAGCCCACATAGACTAACATCATACGAATATTGTGCAATTCTAAGAATATTACATACATACGGGTCGAATTGATCTCCTTTTTTGAAGTCGGTTTTTAACCGGACGACTTTGACATATCTTAGGGGATCTGAACTAGGTATGTTATTGACAATACTAATGACAGTCATGAACTGTTGTTGTCGAGACAAATGGCAAGTAATTTAGAGACACAAGTATTAATTAGATATAAAAAATATATACATATCCAATCATCGCATCCTTTGTTTTTAAAGAAGAAAAAAAAACTAAGTATGTTGGTTAGTCATCGTAGTTCCGTAACTTTGTTCTATAGTTCTCAAATGCAAATAAATAAAGTTATTAAATACAATAAATAATAAGTATTTTTCTCTTAATTACTACTTAATTACTACTTAATTACTACTTAATTACTACTTAATTACTACTTAATTACTACTTAATTCCCAAAAATACAGCAATAATATTATTTTATTTTCGATTATGTTGATATGACTTATCAAAACCAAATAAAGGCGTTGTGTTGTGTTCATTTTGTCCCTCGTTTTGTCCTTCAGAATTCAGAAGAATTCGAAGAAAAGAAACCATGCAAGTTCTGGGTATAAAGCGAAAAATAGAGCGCGTTAGAAAGAAATACTAAATGGAATATTTTTATAACAAAATTTTGAATATGTTGGCTTTACCCTATTATTATTTTTTCACCTCCACTTAGAGTCTCAGGTCTTTTAATATTATTCTATTGAGACAATGAAGTACTTACGTAAGTATGTAGGTCTTGAAGGTTTTAATTGAATGGACATTAGCTTCCTTGTATCGTAAGAATCAAGGACAATCGGCCATGAATGAATCACTGGAAATTGAATAGGCCGAGAGTTCGATGTCTGGATATATATCGTTGAAGGAGGCTTTTATTTTACATTTATATTTATAATTTATAATTTTCTCAGGCTTGAATGCGACAAAACCACAGCAATAGTTTATAATTTAAAGACGATTTGTTAGTATTTTAGGGTTTTAGTCCTAGTTTTAATTAATTATGTAACTAATTTTTAAAGGTTTGTTTATTTTGTTTTAGTTCTTTGCTAAAATATACCCTTTAGATTCTGATTCAGTGATTTATTTCGCCCTAGAGAAATATGCAAAGTATACCAATATTTCATTCATAGATACAAAAGCATATTCAGTATGTTTGGTCATAATATTTAATTTTGTCCCTTATAATGTTCTGATATGTATACAAATTGGTAATAGTTTATTTGAGACATATAAATACCCAATGAATTCATTTTAAAAGGCTCCCCCTATCATCTATCCCCACATATAATGTTAGACAGTTTTCTGCTGCTCAGAAGGCGGGCTTAATGTAGAAAGCAATCGTCTTCAAAATTTTCTCCCGGAGTATACTAAAACGTCCCTAGCCTAGCACAATCTCTTCTATTCACCCTCCATTATCGACTATGCCGACGTCTGCTAGATCTGAACTAGTCATCACTCGATAAACTAGAGCGCCTACTACGTGCCTCAGGTATATCTTCAACATCAGAAAATATGACATATCTGAGTACCGCCTCAGGTGTATCCCCATACACCTGAGGCGGTGCTCCAGAATAGCTTCAATAGAAATTCAAATTTCTCGCTATAACAAAAATTTTTAAATATAAAACGTATTGTACCGTGTGGGGCCGGTACTTTAAAAGAATAGCTCCACTGCATTTCTCCCAGTGTATGTCGTAAAAGGCGACTAGGAGATAGGACTACCTTTTTATATTACTAGGTGGTAGGGTTTAACCCACCCGGGATACCACCGCACTGAATGAAAGGTCGGTCGAAACGGCTATGTAAATAATTTGTGTTTTCCGTCCAGTTCAGTGTAGCCGGCACGACCGAAGGGAAGCACTGACGTGTCACCAAGTTCACCCGGTGTTATGGGCTGACATCACGGATGTTGTAGGTGAGGTAGCCAACCGTGTCAGTTTCCATAAAAAAAATCATGCTTATTTGATGACCTTCGATGGTAACCTGTTATGTATCACGATTCATTCCAGTTCTTACCCATTCTACAGCACGGTGCACGAAGGGTTCATCAAGGACTGGAAGGGAAGAGTAGCCTTAGCAGCAAACGCGAGACGCGAAACTGTTGCTCGGGTTGACCAGGTTCTCGAAAAAGTATCCTCTTGGGGGAAGAAGAAATTGGTAAACTTCAACGTAGGCAAGACGCAAGCTTGCGCCTTCTCTACTAAAACTGATCCGTTTCCTCTCCAAGCCACTTTCCAGGGCAGCCAAGTCCCCAACGATGGTAGTCTGGGCGTCCTGTATGGAGGTGTCCAGGGACGTTGGGTTTCGATCGTTCAAAATCTTTTTCTGTTGAACGAGCTCGTCTCTAGAATCAACTCCCTTCTTTCACTTCGTACTTCGACCTCCCACAACATTTTCAAATCCCGTTTTAGGATAAGTTACATATTTTTTCAAACTCGTAATGTCTCCATGTGTCTTTTTATGAAAACTGCATTACCTATTTAAGTATATATACATTTATTTATGTGTATATATATATGTTAGGTACAAGAACCTGTACGTAAGTATGTGTGTAATTAATTACTGTATTTATTTCTATGTTAAATATATAAATAGATATATTCGAATGTTTTATATGTTTTTATTTAATGTTTATGGAATTGTCTCGCATTTCGCATCACCATAACACACTGCTCAGCGACGGTCGACAGAAACTTTAAATTAAATAATTCATTTTACTATGTATACTAAGAGTAGATAATAATATAGGTATAGTACTGTGGTGCACATCAACCTGCTAAAGTAATTCCAGCTCTCGGCTCTCTGCGGCAGTAGCGATGTGCGACCAGTATAAAGCGGCGACGCACCTTGCCCCTGCGTCACAGTGCATTCGGCTTCGGAAAGAGCATTTTCCATACAGGTGAGTAGTGATCTGGTGATGGGAGAGATTGTTTGTAAACAATAGGGCAACACTATTTATATTTTTAAATTTAAATAATGTTATAACTTTTCGCAGAAACTTTGAAGACTATCACAAATGGAAATTGTACACAATATAAACAAAGAGCACAGAAAAAGTGAATACGGACATATTAGTCACAGTTTATAATGTACGAGTACTTTAAGTGACCCAAAATAGGATTCCCTGAACTATGGGAAACAGCTGGACCCTCATCCTTTAGTTCAAACCGTTTTAAAATACATTTTCAGAAAGAAAAGCTATGCAAATCACACAATACAATGATCTCCAATAGAAATGAGAAATGAACCAAATAAAGAAATTAACCAAATACAATTAATAAAATAAAATGTTTCCTTAAATGAATACCAAATTACTGGCATAGGGCCTTTTCTAGGAAGTTACATTTTTATTTATTTTTTATTTTTTTATTGAAACTGACACGGTTGGCTACATCACCTACAACATCCGTGATGTCAGCCCATAACACCGTGTGAACTAGGTGCAATGTCAGTGCTTCCCTTTGATCGTGCCGGCTACACTGAACTGTATAGAAAACACAAACTACTCGTATTTACATAGTCTTCGAAAGAACATTCGCTTTATTCGAAACTCTAGTATAAAACAATATATAATACTTTATTTCAAATAAAATACTTGTACATAATTAAATCTAGACCTAAAATAGCTAAATATCTATAAACATAAATCTAACTATAAAGAAAAATAATCGTCCATCGGGACCATTAGCGTGGTCCCCATGACTGAAGCGGCGTTCCCTGGCTGATCCGGTGCTAATTCTAATGAAATCTTCATTTCAAGATAATTGAGGCTCCTATGTAATTCAAATGATAGCCTACTTATTAAGGATCAAATTAGATGTTGAAGTATTTGCCGACATAATTACGTGTTAGTGCAGTGTACTTGTCTCATGTTAATTCCACCTAGTACCTATGGATATTTGTGCATGTTCTATGTACGTATACTTACTTTCCGTGTTTATCTAAGTACCTACATAGTAAAGAAAAACTATGGGAAAATTTAATTACATTTAAAGTTAATAGTAAAATGTGGCCGGTTGTAAAATCAATTATTACAAAAATATTATGATTAAATTTATAATTCTTTATAATATTTCTAATGATTAATAGTTACAATGAAAATTAAAATTACAAATAAACTTAACAATAATAGTAATCCAAAAGGTCAGCTTTAAAATTTGTGACACAGAGTTAATCGGATTGTTGATCGATTTATTTCAATAAAATTTATTTAAAAGAAATTTCATGTTTCTTTTTAAAAATGAACGTTAACTTAGGGAAGTACGAACCCACGTGATGGCCAAGTATATTATGTGACTAGCTGAGCCCGCGGCTCCGCTCGCGTGAAATTCGTATTCCAAAGAAGAATGTAAGTAACTAAGGGCGAGGCCGAAGGCCGAGCTGCGTTCAGGTAATCGATAAACCTTCTTAAAGAAAGTAACTAACTAAGGGCGAGGCCGAAGGCCGAGCTGCTTTCAGGTAAACGATAAACCTTTCTCAAATAAAGGAAGTAAGTAAGGGCGAGGCCGAAGGCCGAGCTGCGTTCAGGAAGACGACAAACCTTCTGGAAGAAAGGAAGGAACTAAGTGCGAGGCTGAAGGCCGAGCTGCGTTCAGGTAAACCAAAAACCCTCTTCCGCCTTCGGGCATCGCCCTTAAAGACTTCCTTTCTTCGATAGAATATAATATCGTTTACTCAATCTATTTATTTCATATAAATAAAAAAGTAATATTAATAACTAAAGAATTAAACCTACCTAACAAACATTAAAATAACTATCAAAACGGGCATTTTCAAATGTTCTTAGAGCACTTGCGGCATTACCCCGCTGGATGGCAAGGCTTACCCTTTGAATGAAGTACATAAGCCCTTGATGACGGGACACCAGTTGCGTCAACCAGCTCAAGCCTCTTTTGGCTTCACTGCTCCACGGACCGAGGGTTTCAACCGCAAACGCAACCAATTCGAAATCTTGAATTATATTTCTATATTTGCTGCGTTGGAGGCTCTCCGCCCCAGCCTCGGCCGCGCCAGCCGCTATGTCCTAACGTGACTTGGAGCCAATGTGAGAACCAAGGTGGCGTCCCACATCAAAGAACTACCCTTAGTCCATGGCACTAAGGTCTCTAGCATCGGGCCTCTTACCATCCAGCCGGGAATAACCGCGAGGTTCTAGGATGCACGATATATTTGCCGTTAGAAGCGTGGACTTTATAATAAAATTTAAATTAAATTAACTCAATCTTAATGTTAATTAACTTTATTCGAGATGGTTTAGCTTCTTCCTGAACGCAGCTCGGCCTTCGGCCTCGCCCTTAGTTACTTGCTTTCTTCGAGATGGTTTATCATTTGTCAGAACGTAGCTCGGCCTTCGGCCTCGCCTTAGTTGCTTACTTTCTTCAAGATGGTTTAGCTTCTTCCTGAACGCAGCTCGGCCTTCGGCCTCGCCCTTAGTTACTTGCTTTCTTCGAGATGGTTTTTCAATTATCCGAACGTAGCTCGGCCTTCGGCCTCGCCTTAGTTACTTACTTTCTTCAAGATGGTTTAGCTTCTTCCTGAACGCAGCTCGGCCTGCGGCCTCGCCCATAGTTACTTACTTTCTTCGAGAAGGTTTATGGTCTTCCAGAATAGAGCTCGGCCTTCGGCCTCGCCCTTAGTTACTTATTTTCTTCAATAATGTTTTTCTTCTTCCTGAAATCAGCACCGCCTTTCGCCTCGCCCTTAGTTACTTTCATCGAGAAAGAATATCGTTTACGTGAGCGCAGATCCGCCTTCGGGCCTGCCTTTAGTTACTTACTTTCTTTTTTTAAAATACGAATTTCACGCGAGCGAAGCCGCGGGCAACAGATATATAAATTTTATTGCACCAATGACAGCGACATAACTTCGACTTTCAATTATTATTTTTATTTATAAAACAATTTGTCACCGGCCAGCTCACGTCGAGATGACAGTTCTCCGTTGTCAACATGACATTTAAAATTGTTTTTACCTTTACTTTGGACTACGTGATTTTAAACGCGCAATAATGTTTATAATTGTTAATTTTTTTTTTATTTTTGTTAATTTTTTTTACGTATTATGTTAACCCGGCATATAAACTGCCACTATACAAAGTTTCGTCTAATTCCGTTCAGTGGTTTTTGCGTGATGCGCGTACAGACAAACAAACAAACAAACAAACAAACAAACAAACAAAAATTTTTAAAACTGTTCTAACATGTTCAGTATCTCATTTTAAGCCACCCTGGTTAGTTTTTTTCCGAATACATTCAATGTACAGACTTTCTTACCTCTACGATTTTATTATATGTATAGATAAGGTGAATGCCAATACAATGATTGTCTTCGTTATCAACAATGGGTATGATTGTCTTGTCCAGTTTGCAACGATGCAAAACAATAGACAATTAGTCAAAGGCAGCTAATTATCTCCCTGCTTGAGAACATCATGAGATACCTTGTGCACACTAGGATAAAAAAAAATATTTGCAATGAAATTCTAAACAAATCAAATAATAATTATTGAATGTATATCAAATGTGAGCTCCCTGAGTTGAGTATATAGTTTGAAGTCATGAAATTATTTGAGTAATAATGTTAGATGAAATTGGTGAAATCTCTGAAAACCAAAGAGATTTGAATTAAACGAGGTTGAATGTCTCTGCTGAAACCGCATGACGATCGGTGGAACATTATGGAGCATAGAAACAGATAGACAGACAGACAGGCTGATGGTATGGCACCTACCTTCTCCGACTCAGCCACCTTTACCGGTTTACATAAAAAAAAGATAGACGGCAAACGTAGCAGGTGGTAAGGGAACCTCTCTTCGATATAGTTCACTTCAGTTTTGCCCTTGAAAAGTTTCACAATATTCTATGTTTTAAAGTAGGCTTACACTGCTTGAATATGCTTACACTTAAACAATTCTTTACACTAAGTGATATACTTTGATATTGGTACATTTTTAGGGTTCCGTATCAGTCGTACGGGACCCTATTACTAAGCCTACGCCGCCGTCTGCCTGTCTGTCTGTCTGTCCGTCTGTCCGAGGCCTGTATCTCTTGAACCGTAATAGGTAGCCCGTTGAAATTTTCACAGAATATGTGCTATTTATTATGGATACGGTATAACAACAAATAATAAAAATAAGAAAATGTAAAAAATTCACGGGGGTCCCAATTAAAAAGTGTATACATGCGCGATCCCAACTAAAAAGTGTATCTACCGAAAATAGTATGAACCATTTTAACTAATACATAGATTGCGTGAGTGGCGCTGACCATGACATTGCGATACGGAACCCTCGGTGCGCGAGTTCGACTCGCACTTGGCCGGTTTTTAGGTTTCCGTATCCCGTACGGAAGCCTATTACTAAGCCTCCGCTGTCCGTCCGTCCGTCTGTCCGAGGGCTGTATCTCTTGAACCGTAATAGGTAGCCCGATGAAATTTTCACAGAATATGTGTTGCTATGGCGGATATAACAACAAATAATAAAAAAAGAGAATGTTAAAAATTAAGGGGGGCTCCCATACAATAAACGTCCAAAAAATCGATTAGTCACACTATTGAATAATAGATGGCGCCACAGGCTTTTATACATTGCATTGTTGAAAGACCAAATATAGGCGGATAATAGCGGATAGATACGGAAACCTCCGTGCGCGAGTAAAACTCGCACTTAACAGATTTTTTTTTTATATGTACAAATAAAAATGTCTATCCTCACATTTGGAAACATATTACAGTGTAACCATGAGACTGCTACTGCTAGTCGCTGTGTGCCTGGCCGGAGCGTGCGCGAGGCCTTCCTCTTACACGGACAAGTTCGACCACATCAACGTGGACGAGGTGCTCGAGTCGCAGAGACTGCTCAAGTCCTACGTGGAATGCTTGATGGACAGGGGCCGGTGCACCCCGGACGCTAAAGCCTTGAAGGAGACCCTTCCGGATGCCCTTGAGACGGAATGCTCTAAGTGCACGCCCAAACAGAAGGAGAGCTCGGATAAGGTATGATTCACACTTTATAGGTTTTCGTACCCCGTACAGAGCTGTTAAGCAAAGCTGGCGCTTGCACAGTACTCACACCAATGCAATTGTGCAAGTGCGAGTGAGACAGATCGGGCGTATGCAGTGCGACGTCACCCGTGCGCTTACACACATACCTACGCGATAGTGTTAGTACGTGCCAGCTTTGATTAACAGACCTGTACAGTCAGTCAGTCAGTCAGCGTATAAGCGTCCACTGCTGGACATACGCCTCTCCAATTTTCCTCCAGTCCTCCCGGCTTTCAGCGATACGGAACCACTGTTTTCCGTCGACGTACTTGATGTCGTCGTCCCACCCCGTACGGAAGCCTATTACTAAGCCTACGCCGTTTGTCTGTCTGTCTGCCCTACTGCTGTTATCTTTGGAACCGTAATAGCTAGCCGGGTGAAATTTTCACAGAATATGTGTTATTATAATGGCGGATATAACAACAAATAATAAAAAATAGAAATAGTAAAAATAAGGGTCCCCATACAAGATTTTCAACTTTTCTTCAGTTGCGTTGTGCGTAAATCTAGTAGCGCGATTCCGACTCGCACTTGGCGGTTTTTTTTTAGTTTGCAATGTTTTTATATAATCAACATGGATAGAGTTGCGCAGTCTGCACAGCTAAATAACCTAGTACAGCCACCCTCAGCCAGGTCCCATGCCAGGTGATTTTTAGGGTTCCGTACCGTAAAAGAGGAAAAAAAAACGGAACCCTTATAGCATCACTTTCGTGTCTGTCTGCCCGCCGGTCTGTCTGTCCATCTGTCACAGCTCATTTTCTAAGAATCTACTGGACGAAAAAAGTTGAAATTTTGTACAAATATAGAGTTTCATGACCGAATAGTGGACGTATGGCGTAAATGAGTGAATGTCGATTTTGAGGGACAGTTTTGGTGTATAAATTAAAAAGTAAAAAAAAATAAAAATTTGTTTTTTCAAATGCATCATGTGACCTATCAGTGGAAAGGGCCCGTTATAAAAAATATGTGTATGATTTCTATTTGTGTCGCAGGTCGTGAAATTCCTGGTAAACAAGCGGCCGGAGCTGTGGGACGAGCTCGCTTCTAAGTACGATCCCGACCGCATCTACCAGGAGAGATACAAGGACAAGGTCAATGCCCTTAAGGAATAAATGCTATCCCTTCCCTGAAGTTGGTTTCGAGGGCCGTTGAAGTTGAACAGTTGTTTTAATAATGATTTTAAAAATATCTCCGAGAAGTGTTCAATGCTTCCAAAATTTACGATTACTGTTTGAATCGTATTTATTATTTATTGTTGAAGATTTCGTTCTTTTTTTAAGTTTATAAATGAACAACATGAATAGTAATGCAATATTATTACAACTGAATGTGGTTTGTGAAATAATGGCAACTAAGCACAAAACCCAATAAAAGCAAGATACAATAAAATCATGGCGTTTATTTGAAGTAATTATTTAATAAACAAATGAAAGATGTTAACCTCCAGGCTATGATTTTTGGTGAAAGTTAAATACATTCGTCAGCCTCGATAGCTCAGTGGTGCAGACAGTCAACTGTCGCTATTGAATGTTAAGCAACGCTGGGTGCGGTCAGTACTTGGATGGGTGACCGCTGACCGTTGGAGGCTGACCGAGGTTCGGATTCCTCGTAAAACTGTAGGTCCCTTCCCTCCCAATCTTACTTGGTGGTAGGGTTTAACCCGCCCGGGTTGGTACCACCGCACTGAATGAATCGTCGGTCTAAACGGCTATGTAAATAGTTTGTGTTTTCCGACCAGTTCAGTGTAGCCGGCAAGATCAAAGGGGGAAGCACTGACATGGCACCTAGTTCACCCTGTGTTATGGGCTGACATCACGGACGTTGTAGGTGATGTAGCCAACCGCGTCAGTTTCCACTAAGATCTTCCATTATATTTCTGAAAGTTTGTTTTGGAACAATAAAGTATTTAGTGCTTCGCTCGGCGTCTTTCGGGTTTGACGTCGGATAAACATATGCATGTATTTCAGTCTATTGGTACCTCAATATTCTAAGAGATGGTGTTAGAAAAAAACATTTGTTTTGCGTGAAAACGGATTTTATCAGGGATGACACCTATCTAGATAAACTTGGAAAATAAAACATTATCTAAACAGAAAATGTCATCCAAATCATTAGAGCCGTTTCCGAGAAACCAATTACCTATATAAATATTTACATACATATATACCAGAATTGCTCGCTTAAAGTAATAAGAGATATGTATACTGCCCGGCACGTAACTTGGCCTCTGTGCGAGCGGGACAGCGTTATACCAACGATCGCATGCGTATAACGCCGTCCCTCTCGCACAGAGGCCAAGTTACGTGCCGTCTATTCTATGTACTTATCTATATCATACAACTTATTATAATATGTATATTTACTGTTTTCAGATTGTCAAGGCCGCTTAAACTTGCAGCTTACGTTAATTACCTACCTATATAATTTATTCTGAATTAAAATATATGTAACATTTAACTTAATGCTAATAATTATTATAATATTTAAGTATTGTGTTGTATTGACAAATTATATTCATTATAATTTATAATAATAGTGTTTATCTATTTAGGTATAACTATTATGTATTTAAACTGCCCATATAAGTAATTTGAACTTTTTTACTTAGGTTAACAATAAACAATAAAAATCGCATTAGGAAAATAAGGTTTTTCATTCAGATGTAAATGTTTCCCTTTAGAAAAACAAAATGAAAATTATAACTTTGTTCAACTACGGTAGATTTAAGATAACCATCCTTCGATTATCTCGATTATAGGAACAGCAAAAATAGTTCATATCTTAAATCATTTATTACCGAACTATAAATTATGACCCACATGCATTTAAAGAAAGAGTAAAAATCAACATATTGAATGATCGAAAAATTCACAAAATATGTGCGAACTCTGTTCACATGGAAACAATTCCGTAGCCATTCTCTAATTTCGTAAGTGTGTTCTTCGCCGCTGTCCGCAACACTGCAAGTTTTACCCGACTGTGGCGAAGCCAAAAAGAGGGTAATTGTTTAGCTTGAATGTTTGTATGCATGTATGTTAGGATGCCTGTGATTCCTAAACGACTCGTCCGATTTTGATAATTCTGGTGTCATTTGGTTTGTCTAAATTACATGAATGATTCTGGTTAGTACTAGGGTTCTTTTTAGAAAATTCAAAATGGCGTCCGGCAGTCGCCATATTGTAAAACAGTAAAAATAAAATTTCTCTAAAATCCATCGAGAGGCATATCATTGGAGATTTCAAAAAATATATCACACATGATTTAGAAATAAAACGAATAAAAAATACAATAAACATTTCATAAAAACCGGCTACGAAAAACGAAGGAAATAACAATTAAAATTGATAGAAAATGCTGTAGTCGGGCGTTTAGAAGAATTCAAATAGACAAGTAGCCCGACTACAGCATTTTCGTAAAATTTTCCTTGTTGTTTCCTTTGTTTTGCGTAGTCGGGATTTATAATTTTTTTCTCTTTAATAGTTACATACATAAATATCACACACGCTATATCCCGACAATCGGGGTAAGCAGAGTAATCGGTGTTGTGCTGCAAGTACTCTTGTAAATTACAGCGCAACATCGACCACCACGTTTAGCAAATTATTCGGACAAGATAATTACATCAAGCAGCAAGTAAGGCATGAAGACCCACCTGCTGCATGACTCGGTGGAAGGACCGTACCAAGGTGAGTGGTGGCTAGCCTGTCGCCCTTTAGCACGGCATCGTGTCCTTATCCCTTAGTCGCCTTTTACGACGTGCACGGGGAGAGATGCAGTGGGGCTATTCTTATTAAGTACCGGCCCCACACGGTACTGATTAATAGTTTACATAAAAATCGTTTTCAGGCAGTAAGGACGAAACTATGGACGATTTAATGTCAGTAGTCAGTCAATCAGTCAGCGTGTAAGCGTCCACTGCTGGACATACCGTTCTGCCGGTCTTCATTGATACGGAACCACTGCTTTCTGTCGACGTCCTTGCTGTCGTCGTCTCACCCGTCAAGGGAGACGCCTGATGAATATTAAGTAAATGATACCGACATTTTCGTTAAAATATAAATATAGATTGTATATATGCATAACGACTAAATATAGATACATTGAAGAGTTTGACAATTATTTATCATAAAAAGTGTTTGGTTAGAATTCGGATTTAATTTTGTGCCCCCATAAATTTGCCACAACTTTTTATAATTATTTTAAATGCCTATAGGATAACTAAAATATTGTAGCTCATAACGACTACATTACGTTTATATTAGTTGCAAACATTATTCTGAAATGAAATATTTATAATCATATTCATTTATCCAACATCCATCACACTAATTATCATAATATTTTACATACAATTTTAACAATAAGCCCTACGCTTTCAAAAACGTATTAAAGCCCTCTCTGTACTTGTCCTCGGGATCGTACTTCTCTATGAGTTCCTTCCACGCGTCCGGATGTTTCTGTATAACCGCGTTGATGACTTGCTTGATGAGTTCCTTCTGCTTCGGTGTGCACTTGCCGCAGCATGTTTCTAGTGCTTCGGGGATTTGCTCTGCAAACAAATAATAATATTATCTTAGACTTAGATCCTCCATGCATTGACCGTGGTAAGATATTCTGGTGTCGTAAGGTGCCTTTTTTTTTTAATGGAAACTGTCACGGTTGGCTACATCACCTACAACATCCGTAATGTCAGCCCATAACACCGGGTGAACTTGGTGACACGTCAGTGCTTCCCTTCGGTCGTGCCGGCTACACTGAACTGGACGGAAAACACAAACTATTTACATAGCCGTTTCGACCGACCTTTCACTCAGTGCGGTGGTACCAACCCGGGCGGGTTAAACCCTACCACCTAGTAATATAAGAACGGAGTCATATCCCTTAGTCGCCTTTTACGACATACACGGGCAGAGATGCAGTGGGGCTATTATTTTAAAGTACCGGCCCTACACGGTACAACCGGTGTAAAATGTAGGTCGCTTCCCTTGTTTTCCTTACTAGGTGGTAGGCTGGTACCACCGTACTGTTTGAAAGATGGCCGCATAACAGCCTCGGCTGTGTTCTCCTCTAGTTCAGTATAGCCAGAAATCCAAAGGGAAGTCTCCGGTATGGCACCTACCTTCTCGGAGGTGATATTGGCTGGTTGGAGCGTGTGCTTTGGTCCCTCTGACTTAGCCACCCATATCGGATTAGATAAAAAAATGCAACGTTAGTCGGATTGGCGTAAGCTTAAGTGCTCTTTTATCTAAAGAACTGGAAGGGGCAGCTGAATACTCGGACACAACCAATTTTTTTTTATGGAAACTGACACCTTTAGCTATACCACCTTTTTTTTATTTTTTTTATGGAAACTGACACGGTTGACTACATCACCTACAACATCCGTGATGTCAGCCCATAACACCGGGTGAACTTGGTGCCACGTCAGTGCTTCCCTTCGGTCGTGCCGGTTACACTGAACTGGACGGAAAACACATAGCCGTTTCGACCGACCTTTCATTCAGTGTGGTGGTATGAAGCCGGGCGGGTTAAACCCTACCACCGCCTAGTAATATAAGAACATTACACCACCACCTACAACATTCGTGATGTCAGCCCATAACACCGGGTGAACTAGGTGCCATGTCAGTGTTTCCCTTCATTTCATGTCGGCTACACTGAATTGGACGGAAAACATGAACTATTTACATAGCCGTTTCGACCGAACGTTTCATTCGCTGCGGTGGTACCAACCCGGGCGGGATAAACCCTACCACCTGGTAAGGTAAGAAGGGAAGGACCTAAAATTTTACGTGGAAACCGAACCACGGTCAGCCTCCAACGGTCGAGCGGTCACCTATCCAAGAACTGACCGTGCACAGGTGTGCTTAACAACAGTCGACCGACTGCACCAATGAGCTAAAGAGAATGCATGACAGCGATAAGGAGACAATTAGATGGTCCATGCTTACTTCTGAAGTCCTTCCCTTCCGGCGTGCAAGGACCCTTCTCAAGGAAACATTTCGTGTAGCTATTCAGTATTCGGTCGTTCTCTATCAACGGCTTCACGTCGAAGCTGTCATATCGGCTGTCGTAGAAGTCGCCTGCTACCAGTGTTGTGACTGTTAGTAGCGCGGACAGTGAGATCAGGGGCCGCATGCTTAACTAACTGCACAAACAAAGTAAACCAAAACACTTAAATTTACGAGTACTTCAAGTTGACACATAAAGACGGTAAGGTAAGTATAAGTGAGGTTCAGGTAAGTATTAAATAGATACATACCACACGCTGTATCCTGACAATCGGGGTAAGCAGAGTAATCGGTATAGTGCTCCAAGGACTCTTGTAAATTGCAGCACAACACCGACCACCACGTTTAGCACCACGTTTATTCAGACAAGATAACTATCAAGCAGCCAGTAAGGCACGAAGATCCACCTGCTGCGTGACTCAGTGGAAGGACCGTGCCAAGGTGAGTGGTGGCAAGTCTGTCGCCCTTTAGCACGGCATCTCGTCCTTATACCTTAGTCGCTTTTTACAACATGCACGGGGAGAGACGCAGTCTATTCTTTTTAAAGTACCGGCCTCACACAGAATAATTAGTAGAGTAGGTAGGTAGCAGTTCTTGAAACCGTCGTCTCTGTAAGACCTTGTACAACCTCCCATTATCAACGTAGTTATATGTACATAGGTAGTGGTCATGCAAGAGGGCGGGGTTGACAATGTCGTGGCCTTGATAGGTTCAGAGAAGAAGTACGCAAAATTAGAGGCGGATGATACGCAAGCAAGTAAAGATTCAGGTGACTTATTTCCGTTCATTCAATAAAAAAACTTATCGAATTGTACAAAACATAAATTAGTTAATTTATTTACTTTTGGCATTTTATTCCAGTCTAGTGTCTACAGTTATAATTATTATAATTAGAGAGGAACATGCAAGAAGGAATGTAAAAATACGACATGGACATATTGAGCAACAGGCATAATGACATTCAGCAAACAGGTTTTGTCCTGCCTGACTTCGTTGGCTATATATACATCACGAAACACAGAAATAAAAAAATAAAAAAAACAGAGACTAAATCCGATAAAAAAAAAGTGGTCAAGTGAACCTTGTTCACGTGCCGAGGGTCCCGTAACCGCACTGCTTCGCTTTCATCTAATTATATTTTCTACCAGGGTGCGGTCAGGCTTTGGATGGGTAGCCGTACGACCGTGGTTCGGCTGGCTGTGGTTCGGATTCCACTTGAAACTATAGTTTCATCCCTTTATGTACATATTTAGCTGGAAGGGATCAACCCGTTTTTATTAGTACACCAACACTGAACGAACGTCGGTCGAAGAAAACGGCTATAAAAATTATATCTACATGTTTTTCATCCAGGTAAATGTAGCCGGCACGACCAAAGGAAAGATTGACATGGCACCTCTCTGACACTGACTGACTAACTAACAATTACTCTGGCATACACTTTAAATGATAAATAGCATCAAGTCGAACTTTACTTGCGTGTTTGTGCACTCATCACGTAAACTACTTAACCAATTTGAATGGAGTTTTCACAAAAATATGGGTTATGCCAAAGCCACTTCGTTTAATAAAAAAATCTTTCTGCGAGACAGAAACTGTATAGTGAAGGAGTCTCGTTTATTGCACTGTATGATTTTATATGTTTATATACTTTATAATATTTTCATTTCATTTATTTCCAATCCATTTCATCCATATCTCCTACTTCCATCTTAATAATTATTTTGCCATATAAATAAATAAAGCGAAGTTTCTACGAGCGACGAAACGAAAATTAGATAATTTGATACGTAAAACGCTTGCGCCTTTTCCGCGTTGGATGACCAAACCAGATTTTTTTGGAAAAAGTAGGTCCATATTACGGGACGCCGCGCCGTCGCCCCCGCGCAGCCGCCGCGTCGGCGCGGCCGCCTCCGCCGCGCCGGTTTCTCCCTCAGCATCCGGCCAAACCCCTTCTATATTTATTTATAGTTAATTTTAATATATTTTAAGTATACTTTTATTCGATTAAAGTTCCTCATTTAATCAAATGTAATGAGTTGTAAAGTGTGTTGCGGGTCTGTATAAGAATGAACAGAAGATATACCTGATGTGTGTTCTCCGTTATACACCTGTATGCACAGTCAAGAAATGAAACAATTCAGCACCTTATATCTTCTTAGATCACACATCTGCGCATGCCACCTAGATATAATTACTGTGCGTCAGGTTCGTTCCGACAACACGACCACCGACTGCGACCAACATTTATATTGAAAGTGTATGTACAAATTACGGACGACGAATACTGTACAAACAATGAATCCTTTTGTAACTGAATCATGTCATGAATGTTGATGTCAAGAATGACCCTAAATATAGACAATACTTTCCTAGAAGGTTTCTTGCTTCGAAATGACTGTAAATGTAATCGTAGGTGCATAATATTGTTGTGATGGAGGTCAAATCGAAGATCCGTATAGACAGTTAAAAGTTTAGAAGCAAAAATCTTGGTTCTGATTGTTCTAATATAAAATTATATCCTCATAATTGTATCACTAACTCAGGTGAAGGAAAACACAACGAGGAAACAGCAAGGCAGGCAACGCAATGTGTTGTTGAGTACAAAGTTGACTGTAATAAATTGCTTTCTGGAATCGACGTCACAAGAATAAAACAACCAAATAATACAAGACGGAAACTACAAAATACAAGGACATAACAATAACACAAACTTGTAACTTATATAATTGTTTTATTACAGCAATCGAGTTTACATCACATATAGTTTGAACATAGAGCCTGGAGTGAGGATTCCAGATCTAGGAGGTAGGCTTTAGGTCCTTCTTGAAGGACTCGTGGAACTTGCCCTGAGGGTCGTACTTAGCCGCCAGCTGCTTCCAGTAGTCGGGGTGGTTGTTCATCAGCTCCAGAGCGACTTTCTTACCGAGCGTCTTCTGAACCTCGGTGCATTTCTGGCAGTGGGACGCCAGCACTTCTGGGATACGATCTTGGGAGAAAACAAATAATTTCAAAGGCCTAATCACAAAATATATTATTTGAAATAAAGATGAAATAAAATAAGAATGATTTAATTAGCCGAGGACTTATATATAAAACACAAGCAATGGTTTTGAATAAATTTTTTTAAGTATAATTTTTTTATGTACCATAATTTATATTCTTCTGATAAAATTCATACTCCTATTGAACTCCAACGTTGGTTAGATAAAATAAAAACAAATCATGTCAAATCATAGCATAATCACAGATTACTAATGCTGTCATCTGCATGTTTCGTAAACAAATCCATTTTACTTTTAGCTTTAAACAATTTATAGATCATGGACACCCAGAGAAAAGTTGCTTGCAAGACTACAGGCGGCAAAGGAAACATTGGACATTTCATTGAGAGAGATCCAAAAATATGTGCCGCCGGAGTACCGACCTAAACTACCGAGAGAACAAATAGCTGAAGACATCAAGGAGACAGTATATAGCTCGTACTGGAAGCAAGTCGTTGGAAAAGTTCCCGACCCAGTCCCTATGCTACCGGACGGAATGGACGTTTACAAGACGACTTTTGGAAAAAAGACTGCCTACCATGGCCGCTTATATGACATTGTGATGCCCCCTGTACCACTCCCAGACAAAACTCCAATACACAAGGGGCCAGGAGTCCAGAAAAAACGCTGCTATTTCTCACCACCCTTTTTACCCAATTTGACCTATGGTTACCGCTCTAACGTCGACAAACGAGGGTTTTATGCCCGGTGCTGCCTAACTGACGATAAAAGGCTGCTCGGTACTGACATGCGAACAATTGTTCATACCATACAGGCAGACTTCCAGGAAGCTCGGCAAGCCCAAGATGGCATCTCGCTCGCACCGAATAATAATATTAACAATGTTCCAGAGGGTTATTCTTTCGGTAAACTGAAACCTCCCGATTCACTCCCCGATGCGATATGTTACTGCGAGCTCAACCCACATTTACTAGAATATCGAAGATGTTTGAAACATCTAAATACGCTTCGCATCAACTTGTCGAAACGATTCCTGCCAAATTTCTTCAGCGAGTTTTACAGAAACCTCAAATATATTGACAAGAAGCAGACAGGTTGGCTACCGAAAGAGGTTGTATACGCTTTCTGTGGTACTAAGTTAATTAGATTTGAACCAAAATTGTTAGAACCACTTTTGACGATGTGGGAAGCGTTTGACGGAAATCAAGTAGATTACAAGACTTTTGTTCGCATGATTAACTACAGGGAGCCTACCGATGGTCTACCTCACGTCCAGGACGTAGGCCGTGATTGTCTTGATTTTCGTACTACATACACTGAAATGGTGAAGCCTGGGCAGGAAGTAGACGGAAGAGACATCGCTGGTCTTCCTTCCCAAAGGCTGGACCTAAACTATCCCATCACTGCAAATGGTTGCTCTAAAGCCGACAGGGTTTGTTTGATGGATGAGTGCGACGTGAAGTCTCGGGTATCTCCAAGCGTGCTGCAGCTTATGAACGTGAGCCACCGCGACATGTACGAGAAGCGAGATCAATGTACAATTAAAAAAGTATTTGAGAGCGCTGGAGAAGTATTCACTGATGAAAAATTTTGTGCCATATGGGAGGAAGCGGAAAAACAACACCCGGAGGGGTGGGTCTGCTACGAGACTTTTAGGAGAGCCTTGGACAAAAGTAAATAGGTTGGAAAATAATTTTGTCAAAGCAAACATTGACTAGAATTATAACGTCCTATCTCTTTGACAAATACCTATCAGGTTTTGGACATGCACACAGTAAGTGACCACGAATAAGAAGAATATGTAAAATTAATTTACCCTTTAATATCTTGCCTTCAGGAGTGCAGGGACCTTTGTCGAGGAGGCATTTGACGTAGTTATTGAGAAGCCTGTCGTTGCCGAGCACTTCCTGTACATTGAAGTTGTCGTACTTGGAGTCGTACGTCTCTTGACCGACGACGACGCTGGCGACCGCGATAGCGACTAAAATTACCCCCAAGTACTTCATGTTGTCTCCGGTTCGTTCCTCTATCTATTAAATCCTCAATTGATCTGCCAGTAGTCTTGATCGCAGTCATATTTATATGTGCGATATGTTTTAATGAATGCAATTATTTCTTAGAATCTGCAATGTAACGAATAAGATCTGATCCACGTAAGTATTTCCTATAATTATTATGTTATCGATAGCGCATTTATTATAGAAAATTGTCTATCGTCTGATTATGACAAATAAGTGAATTATTTTCTGTTGTTAAAATTTTTATCATTTTTGCTTTGACTATCTACACAATATTTATTATAATACTTATAGGTATATCTAACCATATTCTTGTGATTCGATAAAATTTCAAATGTGTTTCAATAAATTGAAAGAAAAATATCAATATTAAATTTATCTAACTATCTTTTTATTCACTTTTTGACAATCATGTTAGCTTTGCAGTATTGTAGCAAGCGAGAACCAATGCAAAACTTGTTGGCAAAACTTTAGCGTGTAAGTTTTTTTTGTATTCATCAGCCAGCAAGTTTAGCAGGCTTCATCAGATGTATGGATGATAATATCACTTTTTAAATCTGAAAAAAAAATTACGGCAAGAAATAATCGTAATTCGGATAGGGCGGAACCATGCTTAGGCCCACTTGCACCAACACAAATTTAATATATAAACCAGTTTAACTCGTTAAGCTAGCACCCGTTGTATGTGGGAACCGCGTTTAAATCCATAACTCGCTACTTAACTTTAAACTCGTGTTGGTGCAAGTGGGCCTTAGTGTGTGTTGCTTGTAATAATTCTTATAAAAATTATGGCTATGGACACTTCGACAATAAAATGTTATTTAGAGCTATCATCATCAACGATAAATAGGCACTTCATTCGATCATATCTAGGTAGGTACGCTCGCGTCTGAATGTAAAGACACAGCTGTAGAATCTTACCACACTCATTAGTCCAGGCCCCTATACCCTATACCGAACCAATATTATAATATATTAATACATATTATGTATTAATATACCAAGTATTATGTATGGTTAATAATTCACATGTTTTGTATTTAACTATATATATTTTATATGCAGGTCTATTTGTATACATAGCTTCCTACTTACTTTATCAAGAAATTTTTCTTAATTTATTTTTAGTTTGCCTCCTCATTACTCAAAGGCGCGCATAAATCACAGAATGCCTTTGCTTGCGTACATGTGTTTCTGCTCTTGTGCTGTTTTACTTTTGAACGAAACCAAATATGCCTAACGAACGAGGTAGCCAGAAATTACACTATTGTATAATTTTGCAAATCGTAGAATTAATGTTAATGCACAGTACTTAAACAATACTACTAATAAATAAATCTGTAAGGTATGGTCATGGAGTAAGTTACTTTGTTTTATGAGATATGGCGTATCATACATAGAGTCTACTCTATGTATGATACTAAAAGTAAATTGACGATTTTTAGAAATATTTTCTGTGTGTATGTTCCTTCATAACTCTTAAATCGATCACCCGCATTCGATGAAACTCAGTACAAGCACATTTAACTATACGTGACACAGGATAGGCTAAAATCATAAAAATCTGTTCCAGTTACGCTAGGATGTGGCTCTCATATAAACCGAATTGTGCCGCGCACCGAAATAAAGGTACGGTAGGTAGCGGGCTTACTTACGGGCGGTATTCTTTTTAAATACGAATTTCACGCGAGCGAGACCGCGGGCAAAACCAAGTAGCAAATACATATAACCATAACTAAATTTTAGGGTTCCGTGCCAAAATGGTACAAAAGGATCCTTATGGTGAGGCTACGTTATCCGTCTGTTCGACTATACCTGTAACAATTTTCCTTTCACAGGGCCTTCTATTTTGAGGGGTAAGTACAAAATGCAACGCTATATGAAATTTTGTCTGATTCTATCATTCGTACATGTGACTGTACTTGAACAGTCGTAATAATAGATGTTCAACTCAATGTCCGTCACGTCCGTGGTAGAATGATCACTAATTGATGGGCGGACGGCGTTGGAAGTTTTCCGATCGATCAAGTATCTCACGTACTACCAACAGGTGACAGACGCAGCCTAGGTTTCTTATTCTTACGAACTATTTACAATCAGGATTACCTTTATCAAAATCATTTCCTTTTATTGAACGAATTCTTCATTAGTTGATTGAAAGAAATAATTTATTTTGATAAATTCTCTTTTGCGCACTCCTGTATTACTTGTTAATTTTCGAGTGCGTTCTTATTTCAATTGTGTGCAATAAAGAGTTTCCAATCTATTCGTCTAAGAGAATTTAGCAAGCTGAGACGCTCGGCTAGGTGGATAGACGACCTAAAAAAGGTAGCCAGGAGTAGATGGATGAGAGAAGCGGAACACCGCGTGTGGTGACGTAGGAGAGGTCTATGTCCAGCAGTGGACGGATCCGGACTGATATTGACGATTCTATTATATTTTTTCATGAATTGTTTATATAGGTTTTAACAATTATAAATAGTAAATGCTGATTTATAAATTTAGGAATGTTAGTACTTACTGCCAATTGGTAGGTAACGCCAAAGCGTAGAACTAGCAAACAAGGCAAATATTTGCAGAACATTTCAAATCAAATCGAACACCACGTCTCTTTGTAATAAAAGTCTTTAGTTTTTGTTTTTTTACTTAAATAAATGAATTCACAAAACAGTTTGGAATTGTATTTTCATGCAATAAATATCTTAAAATTGAACGTTCTTTAACGACACTGCTAGAATATTAACAGTGCATATGTCGTTCACCGCAACAAGACCCGAGCGAGAGCATTGTATGTAAGGAACAGCTTGTTAATATAGGACAGAAGTTATAGCATCTACCTCTGATAAACTGAGAGCTCACGCAGGACTTACACGGTGACGAGTCTACTACTCAGCTTCGGTCTCAGAAGTGCCGAATATGAATTCTAGAATGCTCTCCCTATATTCCCCGTCGCCGTCGAACTTGCTAATGAGGTCGTAGAAGCGAGGCTCACTCTTGGTCTTGATGGCTTGGAGCATTTTGCGGACGAGGAGTGTCTGCTTGCTCGTACAGAAGATGCAGTTCGTCCTTAAGGCTTCTGGGAGTACACCTGAAATAAACACATTTATTTGATCATTAGATAGATGCAAAGCATAATATAATATGTCCGAATACATTGCTAAACATGGTGGTCGGTGTTATGCTGTAATTTACAAGAGTCCTTGCAGTACAAAACCGGTTATACTGCTTACCCCGATTGTCGGGATACAGGGTCTGCCGTCTGGTATGTATATACCTAGATGCAAAGCCGAAAATAAGAAAAAAATATGTCTTATGATTTCTATTCATTTTCGGTGTTTCTTAGCTATCTAGTGCGGGTAGATTTTTTTAATTTTATGGAAACTGACACGGTTGGCTTCATCACCTACAACATCCGTGATGTCAGCCCATATAGCGCGGTTTTCTCAACCGTTCACTTCAAAAGAATGCGGCGCGCACCCTCCGCTCTCCGCCGCCACCGCAATTGCCCATCAGTACGGTGGAGGCGGAGAGCGGAGGGTGCGCACCGCATTCTTTCGAAGTGAACGGTTGAGAAAACCGCGCTATAACACCGGGTGAACTTGGTGCCACGTCAGTGCTTCCCTTCGATCGTGCCGGCTACACTGAACTGGACGGAAATCACAAACTATTTACATAGCCGTTTCGACCGACCTTTCATTCAGTGTGGTGGTATCAAACCGGGCGGGTTAAACCCTACCACCTAATAATATAAGAAGGGATATGACATCCCTTAGTCGCCTTTTACGACATACACGGGGAGAGATGCAGTGGGGCTATTCTTTTAAAGTACCGACCCCACACGATACAAAAGATGCTTACTAACATAAAATAAATTATTAATTTTGTTTCATTTTCTCTACTTGAATTTGTAGTGAAACAAATATGAAGCGAAGTCGTGAACGTTTTGTAATAAGTAGAATAATGGCCTTTGTAAATTTCACTCGCTTCTAATCCGAAAACCACACTTAAGCCAGTTAGAAAGTTAATTTACTGTCAATGAACCCTTTGACTCCCAAACGTTGAAAATAGTACTACTCCCCTTGGCTCCGGCCCTTTTAGCGGCGCTCAAAAACGCGAAATTTTGGCGCGCGCGCTCCCGCACAAATTCGAATATCCCGCCTCAATCGATCGATCCATCAATACTCGTTATTCAGTCTTATTTGTACTGAAATTACGCGTTCAGTGATACCAAACACTTCAGGATTCACTTATTTAGAAGCACAGACCGATTTTTTTTAATTCCATGCAAAACAAAACACACTCGACATTTTTTTTTCCATTTTTTCTGACCAAAACTGTGTAATTTGCCTTATATGTCGCATACCGAAATAAGCGCAATGAAACGAACTACCGAATACCGAACTACGTTTACGGGTACAATCGTTGTCTATTCCAGTGTCAGTGGAAATGTGAGCTGCTAAAAGTGACATTTTATGTTCTGTCAACTTAAATAATTATTTTATGTGTGAAGGTGATTGTGTTGCCCAGTCGTGTCTGAGAATAGTTACTAGTAAGTTTAACCAAGAAATAATACCAGTATTCAGTGTGTTGGGAGAAAATTGGTAGAATTAGATAATGAATTAAAACTAAAGCGTTCAACCATATATGTCCGCGAAGTCAGCCCATTTCAACTTATTCCTATCCTATCGAAATGAAGGGTAGCACTGACATGGTACCTAGTTCACCCGGTGTTAGGGGCTGACATCACGGATGTTGTAGGTGATGTAGCCAACCGTGTCAGTTTCCATAAAAAAAGAAGCTAGGTTAGTAAGCCACACGAGTGCCCCTTTAGTCAGTCTACCCTTAACTCGAGTTCCCTCCAAGTACAGTCTCGGGTCCTTCAAGAGGGGCGTGAATAGGAACCTGTCAGGCCTGCATAGCATTCACAACCCCCGTGTACGACTGAGTGTCCATGAGTGTCGTTAGACACCGTATGGGTGGCTCGGCGCCACATATTAGGCTTTCAATAAAAATTGTACTGCATTAAACCCGCGTTCAAATCCTGCTCAACTGAGGATGAAATTAATTTTAACTCACGTTTAAATAGTTTGCCATCCTTAGTGCACGGCCCCTGGTCCATGATGCACTTGTAGTAATTGAGCAGGATGCGATCGTTCCTCACGAGTGTGTCCGAGTCGAAGTTGTCGTACTTCTGTGTGTACTGCTGCCGCTGTTGTGTCTTCTCCGCCAGCGCCAGCGCCGCCAGAGATGCCAACACGAGCACCAGGAGACGGGACATCCTTGATCGACTGCAACAAGACAGCGGATGCGTTGGTGGCGGGGAACGACTTTATATCAGTTGGAGGGTGAAGGGGAGGGGGGGGGGGGGGGGGGAGGGGGCTATAGTTCCATTATAACTACAAAAAATTATTTCCTATTTCATTTAAATATATTTAATAGCAAACATTTCCAAATTGTTGTTAGGTTTAGGAAATATTTTAGGGTTTGTTCTGGTCCTGATCGATTTTCTAAACATTGACATATATCATAAACATACAGCAAAAGTCAAGCAATGTATGCTTGGGTTAATGTGCGTTTGTCTCAACGATTTATTTATAGGTATCACTAAGCCTTACACAATGAAGGAAAGGAGCTGTATTTGCTAGTGGTCGGCTCCCAAAAATGGGCAAATGAACTGGAATAAAAGAAGAAAGTAAATGCAATCAAAATTCCTACCTTTCTCCAACCAAACACACGACCACTGCCGCCACTGCACGGAGTAGCTCTGTCCAAAATCCTAACTGTTCTCAGAGGGATGCGCGAAGGAGGCTCGGAACCCGTTGTCTCCACTTTACATATCACGTTGCTGAAGCAATTCAAAACAATGGAACGGCCATTCCATCCTTATCGATTGTCCTTATCGATAAGGATGGAAAGAGGTGTTCACTAGCAACACCTGAAAGTTCTAACGTAACTTTTCTAGCGACAACGAAGACGGTCGGTCGCGCTAACGACGACGCTTGAAGCGACAACTGGGGCGAATGGTTAAGATATTGTTTATCATTTTAACCATATTCTGTGTACGTTAAATCACGTTAATTCCGTCCGACCGAGACAGAATCTACCTAAAAAGTTAGTGAAGTCAGTCAGTCATTTGGTCAGCAAACTACAGCAGTTTGCGTTCACGCTCAATATGTTCGCCTCTCCGATCTTCCTCCAGTTTATAGATAAGCATAAATCTCCAGTTCACCCCGGCCATCAGCGGTATGAAAACACGGGTTTCCGCCGACGTACTTGATGTTGTCGTCCCACCTGTGTTGTGGTCTTGTGGTATTCCCACATTCCTTATTCAGGAGGTGAAAATTACAAATGGCTAAATTACAATATGCCCATCTGTCACTCTTGCGAAATCAGTTCCATTATCAACACGAGTTCAGGTACTTGCATTTAGCACATCAGTATGGGTGCAGCCAACCGTGTTAGTTCCATAAGATGTTTTTTTGTGTAATTAATGATGTTATCAGTTCTAATACTTTAACTTCTTTGCGGTGGGTGCCTTCGAGGGGTCAACGATCCTCGGCGCACGACCAACTTATGCTCCACTCCACATCGGGTATGCGCCGAGCGAGCGCATTATTCTATCACTGCTATAGTGGGATCCAAAGAATTCTAAAGAGTAGATCTGCTTAATTATTTATTTTATTTTCGGCAAAGCTGACGTAACGACTAAAACTTACGGATGGACTTGAGTCATTGAGCCACAGGCTAACAAGCGGTTATCTTAGCCTGTTTTATACTACTACTACTACCAAGGGCGGTGCTCTGGTGAACTGGTTTCCCTAATCCCTCCTGCGCCCATCGATATCCGACGCACTCGACAGACCCACTCGGAACATCTATACTTAATATGTTACACCGTGTTACAATCAACTTCTGAGAGCGATTTTCGAATCGTTCCTGTGTCGAACAGTGAAATTGTGTAATGGTTTTCGGGTGAGTGCGTTCCCCGCACTACTACCTACCTATAACCTGTGGATATTGCCTTATTGATCGGCTTAAAGCTAGCATGGCGCCTCGCCTGAGCATAGTTCGCAAGGAGTAGTATTATTGGCTGTGTCTGATTTCCTTTCGGACCTTTGGGCATAGCCACCCGTGACGATTCTTTCTGTTCTTCCAGGTATCAGTAAAAAAAATATTTCGCCCATAAAACAATTCACAACATTACAATTTGTACCAGACGGCTCGTAACATCCGTGTCGAAAAAGGCACGTAGTCAGTTCAAAATTGTGATTTACTTGTATTTAATTTGTAATTTCGTGTTTGTGCGCGCGCACACTATTTGTAATGAATGAGCTTTCGCCTTCTCGACCAGTTGATGTCCCTTCTGTACTGTTTGATTCTTTGAGTGGGAGCTTTCATATATTTTGTTTATTGTTAGTTTTATGAGGCGCCACGCCACTGACCTTAAACGGCCTTACGGTAGAATGAATGAATTTGATGCCGAATGTTAAATAGCTGTCATACTAGTATTAAAATACTAAATTGGATTTGTTGCAAATTGGACCAGCGAAAGAGGGTCAGTGGGTTTACAACAGTGGGTTTTGCTGGGGTTCCATTTAGATTTAATCGCCCATTCCATGTCAATTTTCTTCGGTACAGAAAACGGATTATTACTTGACAATATGAAAATTATTTCTGCCAACCTTGTACATAACACTGTATTATCATTGATAGTGTACAGATTTCCTCGTGGTGTTTACCTTCATCAGAGTGGCGGATCATTCGTGGCTATAAATTTTTTGAAAATCTCACAACCTCGTTGTAGGTACGCAGATGAGATTCGATCGAATCTCCTATATCTGGCATGCTTTAACTACCGATGGCCTAACTATTAGCTATCCGTCACTTGCTTCTGACGAGGATATTACAAAACAAAACTCATGCGTCCACGAACATGATTCTATGCCTTAGTACAATCTCGACCGAAGGAAGCGTTCGTATGTCACCTAGTCACGACATGAATTAAGTAGCAGGTCTAGTAGTAAGCCATGTTATAGGTTCCAAAAATGGACGTGTATGCCTTGGCGGGACCCAGGCCATTCGATACCACGTGCGAGTAACTCCAATGTATGCGGATTTACACAGTTCGTAGAGAAAAGGGGTGTTTACTCTTGTCGATTTTAGTCACCCGACCTTGCGACCCCAAGCTACACGAAAAAGTAGACTTCTTTCTAGTTAACTCAGGCGATGGGTATGGTGATTTCAATCACCTTGCCAGTCGATTTACTATTCACACGTTCGATTTTCGCCGTGCGGCCTAGTCACTCGACGAAAATAGACTAGTGTAAATCCCCTATAATGGTGCCAATTATAGCATAGTGTACTTACTTACTGCATAGACTCTAGTCACCATAAACATTATTTTACGGCGAGGGTAGTGACCGCGCTGGACGAGTGATTAAAATCGACAATGTAAACGTCTATTCCTAGTAGACTGTTCGCTGAGAGCTGTGAGTTCGTACGGACTTCTCGCCATGTTGACCGCATCGAGCGCTTTTATTCGACAGTCTAACTAAACCATTCGGGCTGTGCAGCTTGGCGTAGCGAGTTGCTTGGGGACTAGTCACGCGATGTTAGTCTCACCAACTCAAATTCGGCATTAGGCTCCATTCATAGTAACGTAAAAAGGAAAAAAAATCCATTAAATATTTTTATTTCAACGTTTACAACTTTTAATTCATTCAGTCTCCCTTATCTCTGTTTGAAAACCCAACTGCTTTGCTCAAATGCCCAGGATGGCGTGGAAGGGTTGCCGCAGGTTCTTGCTAGGGTCGAACTTGTCCAGGACCTGGCTGAAGAGTGCTGGCTCCTTGCTCCTCATCGTGCTGGAGACGGTTCGCATGAGCTCGATCTGCTTCGGGGAGCAGCGGTCACAGGCCGTCTTCATGGCGTCTTTGATCACCTCTGTAGAATGAAATGTAGTTTGAAACCCCTCATAAACAGGTTTTGGCCCTATACCTTACGCCCTATGCTATATTTCTGTGCTATGGTAATGTTTAATAGCAGTAAGGATTTGTTGACATTCCTACGAATTTACGATGTAACAAATAAATGATGAAAGTAACATTTCTGGGTAGTGTTTTGTGCACACTTGCTTTGTCAGATTCTAGCTACAGGATTCTTTACACATTTTTCCACACAAATATTCCAAAATGAAGTCAATGGACGAAAACACAGTAAGCAGGCACAGCCATTTGAGGTGCAATGGTGGGCTTTATCGATCATTCTTCCCTCCAGACAGCCTTGGAAACATCAAACGCATATTTAAGAAAGATTAAAAATGACCAGTAGATGCTGCACACTATCTAAAAGCTATTGCAGCTTAAATTTAATACGTGGGTGGGTAGACTGTAACTAATATTTACCAAGTAAACAAATTAAATAATACATACTATTCCACTAATTGAGAATCAACTTAGAACATAGATATTTACACTGTATGCCGACAGATGGATGTATTAAATAATTGTTTTGTGTCAGTATTAGTAAGTATCAATATTATTTTGATTTCAAGCGCTTTTTAGGGCGTTAGGTTAGGACTCGAAAGGATGAGATTTATAGACGAAAATGAACATCTTTTGTTCTAAAATTTTCTGTTTGCAGTAATTTTTTATTACACGAATCACATCTTTTTAAAAATTATATCAGCTTCCCCAACCTAAAATGCTTAGCTGATTAACTGAGGGTTAATACTACAGTATTTCTTACCTCTAAGTTCCCTAGTGAGGCTTGTGCAAGGCCCCCTCTCTAGGAAGCAGTTCGCGTAGTTCTTGATCAGCTTGGGGTTGTCGATGATCTCAGAGACGTTGATCTTGTCGAATTTGGCCTCGTAGAACTGTTTCGCGGAAGCAAAAGCGACCAGAGCGAGGACAGCCATGTACAGTTTCATGTTGAGCTGGGGTAGGGTTCTGACTGAATTCTAGAAAACATACAGATACATTTGTAGCAGTCACGATTAAATAGGGGAAGCACTGGAATCAAAATAAAAAATGTAAATATTATGTAATGTTAAATATCTATGTAATGTAAAATGTAAATATGTCACCACTGGCCACGGTGTAGGCAAATGAATGTAACCAACCATATGAGGTTATATAGAACAATATTAGGTCGGTTGAAGCGGCCATAAAAATAGTTTAGGTTTTCTGTCCAGTTCAGTGTAGCCAGCACGACTTAAGGGAACACTGACATAGCTCCTGCGCCGGGTGTTATGGGCTTACATCACCGGTGTATTAGATGATGTATCCAACCATGACAGGTTCTATAAAAAATTGTTGTATATTTTGCGAGTATTGTATTTGCATTTGAATATATTCAAATTTTAAAAACTTTTATTTCAAACCTACAAAAGTTAAAAGTTGAATGCTTGCCTTAGGTAATGAAATAAATAGCTAAGTATGAAGATGGAGACCCAAGCACAGCCGACTTCATCCCTGCGCTGTTGTCAGTTTGGCTTGAAGTACTAATGCCTCGGGCCATTCATCCATGATATGGATAGTGATAGTGAGTATAGGCACAAGAGCAGAGAAAGACAATACGACGCGAGAGTCGTTCTAGAAGGGGTCGTTGAAAGTAAATTATTTTCTGCAGATTTTCATTTACTGTCTATTAATCTTGTATGATTGTATGTACCACTCAAATCGTTCACCAAATTTTGGCACCAATAACGAAAAGTCATGCTCACACCTCACCTGTTTGATTTCCAATTGACACTATACAGAAAAATATCGTCAAATCTCAATTTATAGCAGCGGCACTAATGGACGTAATTACAATAAAATTAAGATTGTTTAATCGAAGATAATGTACTATTAATTTATTATTTACTTGGAAGTCCGTGTATGTTCGTTTTGTTAAGGAAGTTTTCAATAAATCGATTTAGATGTCAACCACATTTTGACATTACCTACGTATATTATGTACGAGTTCTATACAATTTACATATATATAATGGTATAGAATATTACATTATATATATTGTTACATATTCACTAATCTACGGCTGAGTTTAATTCATAACAATTCTTAAATTGTATTTTAGGAATACATATGTTTCCAAAGATTAAACATAACTAAGAAGTCCATTATCGCCGCTTTCGTCTGATCCCGATGATGATCTTTCCCTTACTCCACGACATTTTTTAATCGGACGACCACTCACTGCTTTGCCAAGTCCTGATTATCAGAACCATCGGACATCATATCTCTCCAGATATGAGAGAGTGGAGCAACTACGACAACATTTCTGGCAAAGATGGCAGAAATAATATATATCAGAACTACAACAACGTGTTAAGTGGAAACAGACACAAAGCCAGCTTCAAGAGGGCACCATGGTCGTCATAAAAGAAGATCACGTCCCACCATTGAAATTGACACTAGGTCGAGTCATCAAAATGTACCCTGGCAAAGATGGCATATCTCGTGTAGCAGACATCAAAACAACGAAGGGCGTACTTCGTCGAGCCTTCAATAGGATCTGTCCTCTGCCTCTTCACGACGAACCGATTTCTGATGTTTCTGATCCAGTGCCTTCAAGAAATTGTCGAAAGGTCAGCTTTCAACGCTGGGGGGCATGTTTCGGCCGCCGCCGCCGCCGGCCACAGAGTAAGAACCGAAGCTGTCAAAAAGGAATCGATACAGGCTCATATTTGTGTTTCGTTATATTCAAGATTAAAGGCTATATTCTGCATGGAATCTGTGTTTTCTTCGCCGTCTGAACATACTCAAATAACTCAATGACCTAATTATTCGTGTGAAAATAAAAGATCTAAAAAAATCACATTTTATAAATAAAAAATCTCATCTTCATCACAAGGTTTACTAACATTACACTGGCAAGCCATGAAATAAAATTATTTCATGGCTTGCCAATGTAATGTTATATGCAACTCGGTAATTTTACCGAGTTGCATATTATTTATACATGTTATAGTTTGAGATATATTGTCCGTCCGTGCAGTTTCAAAGTATAACATTAGAATCATTTTGACTGTTTATCTTTCAGGTTCTTCGCCCAGTCCGCCCAGCTGTCAAGACCGTTTTTCTCAGTAATGGGTAGACGCATCAAGTTGAAATTAATATCAAATGCTAAGGTCTACGTTTTCTCGGGGGCGTAAAACATTGAAAATTTGCAATCTACTCTTTAAAATTTAAAATTTTCCTTTAAGTCAAAGCAATCTTATGATACGGCCATTTATGTCACATATTTTGCTATTGGAAAATCAAATCAAAACCTATAGAGTACTTCCCGTTAACCTAGAATCATGAAATTTGGTAAGAAGCAAGGTCTCACACCACAAGTAATGGAAAAATCCGAAAATTGTAAACTTGTAGTTATATGACATTAAAAAAATGTTTTGTTTGTTTTGTATGTCAAGACCCCTTTTCTCAGTAGGGGATCAAGATATCAAAATGAAATTAATACGAAATACTAAGTTCTGCGATCCCTTTGAGGTGTAGAAATTGCAAGCTTCTAAATCAACATAATCAGAAGATACGACCATTTATGTCATATATACTCGCAAACTCACACAAATCAAACCAAAACCTATAGGATATTTCTTAAATTTCCCGATGTATTTCCCGTTAATCTAATCATGCTATTTGTTAAGAAGCAGGGTATGAGCAGGGTGTGCGGCTTGGCGTAGCGAGTCGCTTGGGGACTAGTCACGCGATGTTAGTCTTACCAAATGCAAACCCCGCATTATGCTTCATTCATAGTAACGTAAAAAGGAAAAACAAAAAATATTCATTTCATTGTTTTTATTCATTCAGTCTCCCTTATCTAAGTTTCACAACCTCTGCTCACAAGCCCAGGAGGACGCGGATGGAATGCCGTAGGTTCCTGTTAGGGTCGAACATATCCACGACCTGTGCGAAGAGTGCTGGCTCCTCGATCTGCAACGTGCCGGCGAGGGTTCGGATGAGCTCGATCTGCTTCGGGGAGCAGCGGTCACAGGCCGTCCTAATGGCGTCTTGTATTAACTCTGTAGAATGAAAGAATAAATAGGTAGAGAGTTTGGAACCCCTCATAAACAGGTTATGGCCCTATACCTAACGCCCTATAGTCTAATTCTGTGCTATGAAAATGTTTGGTAATAGTAAGGCATCTGTTGACATTTATATAAAATAATTATTATAGTAAAATTTCTAGGTACCTACTTCATTGTGAATATTTGCTTTGTCGGATTTTAGATAAAAACTTTTACCTTTCCACATAAATATTACAAAATAAAATCCATGGAAGAAAACACAATAAGCAGGCGCATTCATTTAAGGTGAAAAGGTGGGCTTATCCATTGAAATTATTTCTTCCAGTCAATCTTCCTTCCAGGAGCCTCGGACTTGTGGAAAACATCAAATTAATGTTAAGGAAATATTACAAATATTCGGTTGATGCTTCTCTTTATCTACAAATTATCGTAGCGTATGCATACGTGGATAGACTATAACTAATATTTACCCAATGAGTTTGTATGCGTAATACAAACTCTTTGTATTTACCAAGTAAACAAATTAAATAATACAATATGAACAGCGCCATCTCTGTTGATGTAAATAAATGTGCATGTTCGTTACTTCAGTAAAAACGTGAATATTCCACTAATTGAGAACCGACTTAGAACATATAAAGTTACACTTTATCCTGACAGATGGATGCATTAACTAAATAATGTTGTGTTCAATCCATATTATTTTGATTACAAGCGCTTTTTCGGGCGTTAGGACTCGAAAGGAGGATTTATAGACGATGCTGAACTGCTTTTGTTCTGCAACTTTCTGTTTGCAGTACATTTTTTACACGAACCACAGATATTAAATTCAATCAACATCCCAAACTAAACTCTTTAGCTGATTGATTGAGGCCTAAGACTCGTATTTCTTACCGCCAAGTTCCATAATGAGGTCTGTGCAAGGCTCCTTCTCCAGGAAGCAGTTCGCGTAGTTCTTGATCAGCTTGGGGTTGTCAATGATCTCAGACACATCGATTTTGTCGAACTTGGCGTCGTAAAACTGCTTCGCGGAAGCAAACGCGACCAGAGCGAGGACAGCCATGTACAGTTTCATGTTGAGCTGGTGTAGGATTCTGGCTGAATACTAAAAATCATACATAAACATTTGTAGCAGACACAATTAAAGAAGGGAAGCACTGGCATCAAAATACATTTTTTTTTATATGTTTATTGCACTAAAAATTCATTGCAAAAGGTACAGCTTACGCCATAGACGTTTTTCGACGAACACAAATACGGAAGGAGAAAGATGGCATGGCACGTAGATTCCACAGTAACAAGGAGTGCTTGTCACCAACCATGTATGTAACCAACCATATGAGGTTTTAAAAACACTATTTGATCGGTCGAAGCGGCTATATAAATAGTTCGGGTTTTCTGTCCAGCTCAGTGTAGCCAGCACGACTTAACACTGACACTGACATAGCTCCTGCGCCAGGAGTTATGGGCTGACATCGCCGGTGTATTAGATGATGTAGCCAATCATGACAGGTTCAATAAAAAAACTATGTATTTACGATTATTGTATTTGCATTTGAATATAATTTAAATTTGAAGAACGTTTATTTCCAACCTACAAAAGTTAAAAACGGAATGCCTGCCTGAGGTAATTAAATAAATAGCTGGGTATGAAGATGGAGACCCTTGCGCAGTTGTCAGTTCGGCTTGAAGTACTAATGCCTCGGGCCTAGGGCCTAGGGCCTAACTCTATAATATGGATAGGCGCAGGCAGGAGCAGAGAAAGCAGTTTCAGGGGAGCTAAATTCGACGCGAGAGTCGTTCTTTCTAACAAGGGTCGTTGAAAGTAAATTAATTTCTGCGGACTCTAATTATTGCGCGTTTAAAATCACGTAGTCCAAAGTAAAGGTAAAAACAATTTTAAATGTCATGTTGACAACGGAGAACTGTCATCTCGACGTGAGCTGGCCGGTGACAAATTGTTTCATTATATAAAAATAATAATTGAAAGTCGAAGTTATGTCGCTGTCATTGGTGCAATAAAATTTATATATCTGTTGCCCGCGGCTTCGCTCGCGTGAAATTCGTATTTAAAAAAAAGAAAGTAAGTAACTAAAGACGGGCCCGAAGGCGGATCTGCGCTCACGTAAACGATATTCTTTCTCGATGAAAGTAACTAAGGGCGAGGCGAAAGGCGGAGCTGATTTCAGGAAGAAGAAAAACATTCTTGAAGAAAATAAGTAACTAAGGGCGAGGCCGAAGGCCAAGCTCTATTCTGGAAGACCATAAACCTTCTCGAAGAAAGTAAGTAACTATGGGCGAGGCCGCAGGCCGAGCTGCGTTCAGGAAGAAGCTAAACCATCTTGAAGAAAGTAAGTAACTAAGGCGAAGCCGAAGGCCGAGCTACGTTCGGATAATTGAAAAACCATCTCGAAGAAAGCAAGTAACTAAGGGCGAGGCCGAAGGCCGAGCTGCGTTCAGGAAGAAGCTAAACCATCATGAAGAAAGTAAGCAACAAAGGCGAGGCCGAAGGCCGAGCTACGTTCTGACAAATGATAAACCATCTCGAAGAAAGCAAGTAACTAAGGGCGAGGCCGAAGGCCGAGCTGCGTTCAGGAAGAAGCTAAACCATCTCGAATAAAGTTAATTAATATTAAGATTGAGTTAATTTAATTTAAATTTTATTATAAAGTCCACGCTTCTAACGGCAAATATACCGTGCATCCTAGAACCTCGCGGTTATTCCCGGCTGGATGGCAAGAGGCCCGATGCTAGAGACCTTAGTGCCATGGACTAAGGGTAGTTCTGTGATGTGGGACGCCACTTTTGTTCTCACATTGGCTCCAAGTCACGTTAGGACATCTTCAAGAGCGGCTGGCGCGGCCGAGGCTGGGGCGGAGAGCCTCCAACGCAGCAAATATAGAAATATAATTCAAGATTTCGAATTTGTTGCGTTTGCGGTTGAAACCCTCGGTCTGTGGAGCAGTGAAGCCAAAAGAGGCTTGAGCTGGTTGACGCAACTGGTGTCCCGTCATCAAGGGCTTATGTACTTCATTCAAAGGGTAAGCCTTGCCATCCAGCGGGGTAATGCCGCAAGTGCTCTAAGAACATTTGAAAATGCCCGTTTGTATAGTTATTTTAATGTTTGTTAGGTAGGTTTAATTATTTAGTTATTAATATTACTTTTTTATTTATATGAAATAAATAGATTGAGTAAACGATATTATATTCTATCGAAGAAAGGAAGTCTTTAAGGGCGAGGCCCGAAGGCGGAAGAGGATTTTTGGTTTACCTGAACGCAGCTCGGCCTTCGGCCTCGCACTTAGTTCCTTCCTTTCTTCCAGAAGGTTTGTCGTCTTCCTGAACGCAGCTCGGCCTTCGGCCTCGCCCTTACTACCTTTATTTGAGAAAGGTTTATCGTTTACCTGAAAGCAGCTCGGCCTTCGGCCTCGCCCTTAGTTAGTTACTTTCTTTAAGAAGGTTTATCGATTACCTGAAGGCAGCTCGGCCTTCGGCCTCGCCCTTAGTTACTTACATTCTTCTTTGGAATACGAATTTCACGCGAGCGGAGCCGCGGGCTCAGCTATATTCAATAATCTACGGTGGAATTGAATCTCTCACAATATTGCTCACATTCATCAAACAAGATTGAGATCCGTGGGCTTAGAATAATTTAGGGATACTAGAAGAGAAACTCATAATGGATTGTTGCGTTGGTTGATGAACAAAAATGTTTCGACTTATAGAATAAAAACATTGTATGTACCTCCAATAACAATTCTAAATTGTATTTTAGGAATACACATGTTTCAAGAGACTAAACGTAACCAAGAAGTTTTTACACATGTTTTTGCAATACATACTCAAATAAGTCAATGACGTAACTATTCGTGTGAAAATAAAAGATATAAGTATTGGTACTAAAAAAAATCACAAGTTTAATATAAAAAATCTAATCTTTATTTTCAGTTTTACTAAAATTTCACTGGCAAGCGATGAAAGAATTACCGAGTTGCATATTATTTGGGTGGATCAACTTTTTCTTGTAATGTAAAAACCAGCTGCACAGTCAAATAAAAAAAAATTTTAGTTGCAATTAATTACTTAGTTGAAAATCAATAAGTATAAAATACTTAGTTTTATAGGTAGGTAATTGAAAAAAAAAGTAGACATATATTTGAAACGAAAAATTTACCAAATTGGGGGGTGGGGGGGGGGGGGGGGGGGGGGGGAAGGGCTTGTCCTTAGGGTGACCAATTTTTAAAAAATTACTCAAAATTCTTTGTGCAGCTTCTTTCTTATTGATCAATTATACTTATCTGAGAGTTGCTGTAACTATGAAAATAAGTTGAATTTATCAAGATAATATCCTTTTTTCAGACAGATAACAAAAACAAGAAAAAGTTGATCCACCCATTTATACATATGTTATAGTTTGAGATATATTTTCCGTCCGTGCAATTTCAAAGTATCACATTTGAATCATTTTGACTCTTTATCTTTCAGGTCCTTCGCCCAGTCGGGGTACTTCTCGGCGAATAGGCTGAAGCCCTTGTCATACATCTCCTTCTGTTCGGCCGTGCACTGTTCGCACTTGGATAGGATTATTTCTGAAATCAAACAATATGTAGCAATTTACGAGGCTAAGTAGCCAAGGTAGTTAAGAGAAAATTCGAGCGGCGAATATTTTGAAGAATAAATCCTTTTTTTATGGAAACTGACACGGTTGGCTACATCACCTACAACATCTGTGATGTCAGCCCATAACACCGGGGGAACTAGGTGCCATATCAGTGCTTCCCTTCGGTCGTGCCGGCTACACTGAACTGAACGAAAAACACAAACTATTTACATAGCCGTTTCGACCGACGTTTCTTCAGTGCGGTGGTACCAACTTAACAAATATATTGCTGTCGCGTTCTTTTATATACATCCCAAATGTTGAGGGAAAGGGACAACATAAGTAAAATTGTCAATATCATATTCATCTAAAAGTCGTACCTATCGGCTTCACTGAACGGCAGGTCTATTCTTGTAAATCTTACCAAAGTGGCTCTCAGCGCCACAACAGAGCTGATTCCGCTGTCAGAATTTACAAGAATAGACCTGCTGGACGGAAAACAAGAACAATTTTTAAGAGGAGAGACAAAGAAACGATGATATACCTTTCCACACCAGATCCTCTTCGCTGCACTTATCGGGGCTGTCCGCCGTGACGCAATCAATGAATTGTTTCACCTTATCCGTGTCCGCCATCCATTTGTTCAGGTCGAAGCCGTCCCCTTTATCCTCACACGAACTAGGCCCCACCAGCAGGATAGCCGCTAGGCAGAATAGCACAACTTGCTTCATTGTTCTTTTAAACCTGCAATTCATAAGAATATGAATTAAAAAAAAACGTCTTTTTGGTGACTATGGTTGAAAAAGGCTATCGTAGCCGCGGAGCGTGCGCGCCATAGCTCGATATTGGCATATTTATTTAAGTAATTTCTTTTTTCAAGAACATTACGGGGTTACTATTATGAAAGAAAAATACAACAAGAGCCGCCCGCGATTTTTGTACTAAACAAATAATAACTTGGGTATTACTAAGCAGCCCCCCCCCCCCCGACATTTTTAAAATAGGTCTATGAATTTTAATAATAAATAAAGTAAATTTCAAATATTGTTTGCAAAGTTTTTTTTCTTGAAGATTAAAAAGCTTAAGTTTTATTTGTATTTTTATTCTTGCGAAAGTGTAGTCTTCAACGCGCAAGCGTTGAAGACTACACAGACACATCCACGGTCACCGCATAATATTGTGTAGGTACTAGATTGTGCCCGAGGCTTCGCTTCACGTAACTTTTTGCTAACAGTTCAGGCCGCCGATGACGAAGCTTTATGATTTATAGCTTAAAACTATCTTGAAAAGTGACATAACGCATCAGCGAAAACCGTACATAAATTGATGAAGTTTCTCGAGAGTGAAAGTTTTCGAGTTATGAGGATGCTCATATATTGACGTAATTGGTAAGTACGTATTGACATTCTTGATGCGTATTTATTTATATTCCAATTTTAAACCCAGCAAATTTACGAGAAGGCACCAACTGAATGGTCGTAAACAAGGTAGGTATCTTTCCACTATTAGAGGTCATGAGATCAAACCTATATTGTTTAAAACAATGATGAAATTTGACCTAATTCATAAGTTCGCACACGGTTTTTTCTGTTGTGTAAATATAATTTTTTTACTTGAGTTTTTCGACGTAAAATATTTTTGCTGTTTTGTAATGTAAATAAAATTGCTTATTGAATAAAATTATCTTATGAAATAAATAAGTAAGACATAATGTAATTTTTATTTTTCAGTAAAAATTACTCACTGAGTGGAAGCGTCCGCAGCTAAGAGTAAATAGAAGTTGGGTGCGGTCGCGTGTCGCGCCGCAAACATTTTTTAAGCATCTCGGATATCATCTAGAGATGATAAGCTCGCTACAGGTCGGGACAAACCGTGATACTGTTTTATGATAGGGTGTCCAGTTCTTTCAATTTGGAAGGTTTGTAATTTGTACAAACATATTTTATATAAATAAAAAACGTTTTTACAAGTACCGCGCTGATGTTTCAGTTTAAGTTAAAAATTTTTATTGATCAAATTGATAACACTTGGACAAGTCATAATATTTTATATTCGCCTTCATATACACATGCACACATACCATACGCTATATACCGCCAATAGGGGTAAGCAGAGTAATTGGCGTTGCGCTGCAAGGACTCTAGTAAATTGCAGCACAACACTGACCACCACGTTTAGCAAGGTATTCGGACACGAAGATCCACCTGCTGCATGCCTCGGTGGAAGGACCATGCCGAGGTGAGACGTGGCCATCCTGTCTCGCTTTAGCACGGCATCTTAAACTTATCCTCGCCTTTTACGACATGGAAGGGGAGACATGCAGTGGTGTATTCATTTTAAGTGCCGTTCCCACACGGTTAGCCTATTATTGCAAACTCTTTCTAACAGAAATACGTGACGCTGCCGACATCACAATACGACCTTTAAGGAGCTCCGGCTTAGTCGGTTAAAAGTAGAAAACGTTGCTCCTTTTACTAGATAGTTCTAATTATATTTCAAAATATTCACCCGGTCACCCTGTATAACTAACTACGTGTAAGTTTATAGCTGTACGTGATAACTATGTTAATTATTCCTACTTACTTATAATTTAATTGCATGACTAGTGCGAGATAATAATAGCACTTCAGATGAAAAGGATGCATTATGAAATATTATCCTAACTATGCAATAGGCAACATCAGGACAAAAGCATTGTGTGAATCGCTGACATCACTGCGGATGTCTTCAGGTTTATTTCTCACTAGCTTTTGTCCGCGGCTTCGCTCGCGTGAAATTCGTATTTAAAAAGAAGAAAGTAAGTAAGCCCGCTACTGTACCTACCTTTATTTCGGCGCGCGGATCAATTCGGTTTGTATGAGAGCCACATCTTAGCGTAACCGGAACTGAATTTTATTTAACCTATCATGTGTCTCGTATAGCTAAATGTGCTTGTAATAAGTTTCATCGTATTCGGATGATCGGTCTAAGAGTTATGGATGAACATACATACATACACACAGAAAAGATTTATAAAAATGGTCAATTTAGTTTTAGTACGGGTATCATACATTGAGTCTACAAACGCAATATCTCATATCTCATAATACAAAGTAATTTACTCCATGACTACCTAATGAATACATATTTATTATTAGTGATTAAATATTATTATTTATTTTACTGATGAACAATGTATGTAGAATAATAATTTTTTTTAATTTTTTTTTTTTTAAAGAAATTTAAGCTTGTAGAAAATTTAGACTGCATTTTCAGGACATAAATTTAACTTTAACCTGAGCCCTACCATTTACTCATCGTTAAATTTAAACAAAAATATAATGTTTATTCTTTTTATTTTAAAATATCAGTCCAGAATTTAAAATTAACTTATACAGGTAAAATATTTTATAGGTGGTGTAGGTCTCGAATTAAGACTTGAGCATGTCTACGATTGCTCTCCAGGTCTCCGGAAACTTCTTGCGCGTGGAGTCTGTGTAGATCTTCACGGCGAACTTCTCCTTCGGCGAACATTTTGAACATCTCGTCTTGAATATCTCCTTTGCTGTTTCTGAAAAAAAAAAAGATTAGAACAAAAATTTATTTTAAATTTATTTTTCAGTGTACATAACTACATCTTTCATCATTATGTACTTTATTAAAACAAAAAATATGTATATATTTATAAATACCATAATAATATTAGGTATTTATAAGTTCTTATATTACATAAAATTTTTAGTATCATAATTTCTTCATCCAATCCTTTTTGGAGTCTCCGGCATCGGGTGCCGACGGGTCCTTCCATGAAAAAATATTATATATCAGTACATATATAAATAAAAATTAAAATGGTGTTCATTGGTAAGCACATCCCTTGAGAACGGCTGGACAGATTTGTAATTTTTTTAATGTTCGTAATAGTCCGAATAAGGTTTTTAAGGGAAAAAATTGGAAAAAATGTAGGAAAATTTGAAAATTCGGAAAAAACTGAAAGAGTTTTTTTTGTTGAACTAAAGACTCAAGAACTTTAAGTCAATGTTCAAGACCATAACTCAAGGTTATCGGTAGACTCGAATGAAATACACATGACATTATAAAGCACGAAAAAATATTGATTTCGAGTCGACAACATAAATCGTCGAAAAATACACATACGTTATTTATTACAAATAGAGAATGATTTTCGTGTCAACAAAGAGCGGCCATGTTTTCTTCAATGTGTTCCTGTAAAACAGGACCACTTTGAAGAAAACATGGCCGACACGGGCGGCTCTGCGAATTACTATTCGTCGACCATCGCCAGTAGAGCGAGAACGTCACTTTTTTAAAATAATGACTTGGATGCCAGGTCCTTCTGACATTTCTTTTTTTGTGTTCTGATGACAACTCAAGTTCAAAATTATTCAAGTCAACAATTTAAAAATTTTTTTTTTTTTAATTAATTTTTGGCTTGGATGCCAGGTCCTTCAGCCATTTCTTGAATTTTCTTTTCTTTATATATTTTCTACTGTATTTATTATATATTTGTACAGGCTTTTATAGTATATTTGTTCGTTTAGTAAGTAATTAATTGTAATCTTGTCTTCAGATAAATCCTGCGTGTCTTGTTCTTGTATATCTGCTGCCAGCAATAATCGCTGGACAGCGAACCTCTGGCAACTCAATACAAGATGTGACAGGTCGGCGTCATGGTGGTTGCAATATTGACATTCGCTGTTTGGCAAAAGGTGGAGTCTGTGAAGATGGGCTGGTGTTTGGTTATGTCCGAATCTCATTCTGTTGACTATTGTTATGAATTTACGGTCCTACAGTGTTGCCAGATTGGGCGAATTATTGCCGATTGGGGTACCACCGAGGAAAATATATCCTTAAAATAGTCGCGATTGGGCTACTAAATATTGTGGGTTTGCTTTCTTCGATAGAATAGATTATCGTTTACACGAACAAAGCTCGACCTTCGACCTTCACCTCACCCTTAGTTACTTTCTTTGAGATGGTTTAGCAACAGCTAGTAATAAGATATTATTATGGTAGTTTAATGTTCTGGAAAGTATTTGTAGAAATAGCAATTTGAAGCCTAATGTATTTCACTTACATTGAAAAGATATTTTGAAAGCAATTATCTAATAGGAAATTAAATATATTCTGATAAATATAAAAACAATTAATCATCACTACATATTATAAGATCCAACGACACCCGTCTGTATGTATGTATGTAATGGTGTATGTATTTATGTTATTATACGCCAGGTTATGGGCTAATAGCATCACGCCATTATTCATATGAGCTGAGCAGTGGCGTTGAAAGTGAACGGAGTCGTAAAAAGGAACTACCAATTCGGTTAGCTTTAATGTGATTAGTTTGAAAACTACTTTATCGATTTATATATAGTTTTCGCCGACTTTACCGCAAACGGAGCTGCGGACACAATTAGTCTATTAATAGCATACACGTTTGTATGTGTGCATTTATTGTATGGATTGTATTTGTATTATTAATTTTATTATTGTATTCGTATGGAAACATTTTTAATTAACACATTACAGTAGATATTGATAGTAGATATTGAACCAAGCCTTCATTTCTCTCGATAAAGGCCTCGCCTCTGAAATTGTTAGATTAAAAGAGTTATATTAAAAGAGTTTGATACGGATCGGAGACTTGCTTCACATTATTTCTCGTTACGAGTTTATTAAGTTTAGTGCATTGCCGTCTGGAGCACGTTTCGGTCCACGTTTCGGATTGCATGTTAAACTACATAAAAGATAGGTAATGAAGTTGAGCGCACCCGGGTGCCGTCTGAAATTTGATGGATGACCGTTCGACCGTTGAGGCTGGCTGTGATTCTTGTTCCACGTAAACTGTAGGTCCCTCTTCTTATCTTACTAGGGTTTGACTCGTCGGTACTACCGCACTGAATGAAAGATCGGTCAAAGCGGCTATGTAGATAGTTCGTGATTTCCGTCTAGGTCAATTTAGCCGGCACGACCAAAAAGAAGCACAGATATGGCACCTAAGTGATTAGCCAACCACGTCAGGTTACAATAAAAAGCGGCCAAGTGCGAGTCGGACTCGCGCACCGAAGCGTACCACCACGTAATTGGCCGGTTTTTATTATTTGTTGTTTTAAGTAAGAGTATTGATTATAATCACACCAAATTTCAAATTGACACCTCTATACTTTCCTGAGAATAAGGAAAAAATATTTGGGATACTTATAACTAAAAATTATAAATTTTCAGATTTTTTTCTTTACTTCTGCTGTAACTTTCCTGAGAAAAAGGAAAAAATATTTGGGATATAACTAAAAATTATCAATTTTCGGATTTGTTTCTTTACTTCTGCTGTAAGACCGCGCTTCCAGGCAAATTTTATGATTCTACAAGCTGCAGCAGGTGTAGATATGCACGTAATTTTTTTCGTCAGAAAAACTCATTGGTACACGCCGACGGGATTCGAACCGCGGACCCCTCGCATGAGAAGCCGATGCCCAAACCACTCGGCCACCCGCGCAATACGGGTTCGGTCGGCCTCTAGCTCGTATGACAAAGATGGTGTGGTAGTACGCTGACCTCTGAACTCGTTCCAGGATTGCCCACAGTCAACAGAGCCAAGCAGACACTGGTTGACGGTGGCGTGCAGGAGGGTGCTGTTCAAGATGGCCGGCATGTTCAGCTCCCCGAACTTGTCGTTGTATGCGCACGTCACGTGACAGAGCATTAGCGCCAACGCGCACACGCAGAGCAACTGGCTCTTCATGATAATTGCTGCAAGCAAACATAAAGTTATCATTATTCAATTTGAAAACAATGCTTTAATACATGTACATACAAGGGCAGTATGATTGTGATCTATTCTGTTTTATCATATTGTAATATGTAATATTAATGTACGTAGTAACATATAATGTAAATATCTATTAATTATATATATAGAATATGTATAGAAAAAAAAACAACATAAAAAATTCTTCATACTCTTTTCGGTAAATGGCGCGCATACACTTTTTAGTTTCTATATGGGAACCCCCGTGATTTTTTTACTTTCGCCTATTTTTATTATTTGTTGTTATATCGGCCATAATAACACATATTCTGTGAAAACTTCAACGGGCTACCTATTACGGTTCAAGAGAATACAGCCCTCGGACAAACGGACAGACAGACAGACAGACGGCGTAGGCTTAGTAATAGGGTCCCGTACGACGGATACGTAACCCTAAAAGTAATACAAATAACTAAAGAATTAAAACCTACCTAAAAAAACATTAAAATAACTATCAAAAAGAGGCGTTTCCAAAAGTTCCCAAACCACTTGAGGCATTACTTATCTCGCTGGATGGCTTATATTAACTGACGTGTATTGATTGTGTTATGTGATATGCTATAATGAACTAGGGTTAATTGTTTCATAGCCACGAGACACCAATTAATTGATTCAAAGACACGTAGTTTTGAAATATAAATCTTAAACCATGAATTTTGATTTTCGTTTTTTTAATTTCTCAAATTTAATATTCTTTATTATTTTTTAATATACAATTTCCCTCTTCATTCTAGATCTTATAAAAACATTTAGATAATTGGGTCTGACATTATTTAATGCTTAATGTCGTTTAATCAAATAACTTCTTGCATGCGCAGTGCTTAGTACTTGATGTAGATATCTTAGCTTAGAGTATACATAAACTTGGCGGGGGCACTGCCGTGCCCCCAGATATTATATAGGTACATAAGTACCTGTATACTTATAAGCAGAAATAAGTAATAGTAACAAAATACTTGTACTTACTTATATTTTCGTTCTTATTTGACGATATAAATTTTCTTAAATTTTCACAAATTTATTGGAGGTGAAAACACACAGGGACTTATCGTTTCCCGATCAGCAGTACAGACCGCTATTACACTAATCACTAATGGTTTAAAATGTTAAGCGCATCGTGTATTTATACTGGGATTCGCATTTTGTTTATTTTTTAAAGCGATATACCATAACCTAGGAAGATAAATAAATTAAATTTGCACAAATCATTGGACACACCGTTTGGTTGAATATAACTTAGGATGAAAAAATGACGCGCTTTCTATAAAAAAAAAATGAAATAAAAAAGTGTGTACGTACATAGATCATTAAATATCTGGGGGCACGGCCGTGCCCCCGGCAAGTCAAGCAAACACGGCTGTACCATCCTTTTATCTAAGCAACTCAGGGTACATTTGGCCTCCTGTATCTTTGTTGTGGATTAGAGATAAAGGCCTTAAATATCAGTTACCAAGTATAAACCAAACCTAGCTATAGGTACCCCAAAAAAACCGTTGAATTACAAGTTTGTATCTTAATTTTTTTACGGTGGAAAGGTTGCTTGTGATACTCGGCAAATTTTTTACATTATTGGTTTTTGATGGGGTTATTATCTTTTTACGAAAAAAAGTATTCACAATTATATCTTAATGGTTAATTTTATCAAAAAGATTGTTTGTACAGTTTATGCAGACGTCATCAAGGGCTAGTGGGCCAAAAAGTGGGACAAAGATATCGTCTCACCCACCAAAAGAAGAAGAGTGTATTCGGTTTTCCTAGGCTATGGTGTGGATGTTGGAGCCTGTTTAGTTTTTGCCAGTTTCTTGACTTCGCACTGAATACATTACACCGGTCGGTGCTGGAGGCCTGACCTTACACCGACAACGTTCCGTTAGTTATTGGTTCCACGTTTTTATGGACTTTGGGTGGAGATTCCACGTGCCCCTCTGATTCAGAAACGAGCTGCGTGCATCCTTACAGGGTGCGCAACATCGATGGTGCACAACAGCAACATTTGAACTACCGCCTCGTCGTTTCCGCCTTGGAAGCCTAGCTAGGCTCACCTGCTGAATAAAGTATATACATTTGACGTTCGCTATGAACATCGAGCCTAACCTTCTCAAGAACTTGAATGAAGCTCTGTGTCAGCACCCCAGAAACTTTAGGTTTCAGACAAATTATAACATCAAAAATCTGTATAAGACGGTACGCACTTGTTCGGATTTTTAATTATAAAGAATCAAAAAAACATACTTTACTCAATACTCGTACCTCATCGTCGCCGCCTTCTTATTTCAACTTCCACTTAGGGAAGGCATTTCAACTCCCACTTAGCCGTAATTATAACATAACCCTAAGGTTTACAATTAAATTATGTGACAGATATCGTATAGGGAACCTGTCACATAACGTTGCGACGTTGGCGTTCTGACTTTAAGTGGCAGTTGAAATACCAAAGTTTAGCCTGAGTTTGAATTTCAACTTCCACTTCGTGTCAGGATGAACTTTATGTGACAGATTGCCCATACGATGTCTGTCACATAACGTTATTCCTAGTCCTAAGCGGAAATTGAAATATAGGTCCTTAGTGCCGCAAGGAACGTTATGTGACAGATTCCCCATACTATATCTGTCACATAACGTTGTGGTAGATTAAATACGTGCCCTAAGCGATTATTTTTACCATCTATCTATACAATGAGTATAAGTAATACTTCTTCATAATATAAGTGTCATACACAACTTGTCAAATTCGTTATTCGTCTCATTTGCCTAAGTTTTATATTACTCTTCCATAAATTGGGCAAAGCTTTTCCGGAAAGTCATAGAACACTTTGATTTCGTCATGTTTAACATAATGGACCTATCGTCTTGGCAACGCCTTAGTGTCCATCTTCCCTCACGATCATAGACAAACTGTATCTTCTTATCTAATAGTAATATATACATAAATAAATTTTTAATAAACACTTTACAAATAACACAATAATAAACAATATTTTTATGATTTTATCAAGTGGAAGGATAAATTCACAAGGATAAATGGTTTGAAAAATTAAATTCGGTATTTTATTGTTATTGTATTTAAAGTCAATACTCGAGCTAGCCAGAACGACAAAAATTTGTAGATAGCCTTTATTTAGCATCATTGCATTGAATAGTAGCACATAAAAATGGGTGGTAAACTCTATTTCTCATAAGGATCACATTTATGTGATGCGTAACGTAAGTCATTCTTAGTTTATGAATAAGTTATGAAAGAATGGTGAAATAGGTCTTTAGATGCGTACCGATAATATTTAAAAACATTATACAGACTATATATTTTATTAGGAATCTCCAAAATTTTATATTCATTAGTGACCTCTTTAGAGAACAGAATGTATATACTTAGGGCCGGCATTTCAACTCCTACTGAGGATCGGGAATTTTTTTTTATGTAATTCGGTATGTGTGGTTGAATTGGAGGGGCCAAAGCGCATGCTCCGACCAGCCAATATCACCTCCGAGAAGGTACGTGCCATACCGGAGACTTCCCTGGATTGTTGGCTATACTGGACCAGAGGAGAACACAACCGAGGCTGCTATGCGGCCATCTTACATCCAGTACGATAGTACCAACCCAGTCGGCTACAATTTGAGCCTACCACCTAGTAAGGAGCAAGGGAAGGGACCTACAGGGAATAGGAGTGTCACATATTCAGATTCAGATTCAGATATTTATTTCGCCATAAAGAACACATAACAATAACAATATTTCATTGAGACGTATGCATATTCAGTATGGTTCGTCATCATTTTTTATGATGTCCCGTTCAGTAGTGCAATCTATAAGGAAGAACCGGGTAAGAAACCTTACAGAGCTTTTTTTAAATATAGCTTACATACTAAGTTTTAATTATGTTAAATATAACATACTATATCTAAGCAAAAAATTAAAAATACTAAGTCAAAAATATACTCATTAAAAAGATAATAAAATACAAAACAAAGAACATAGGGTTCAGTCAAGTTATTAATAAAATTTGTGTTTATGCATATAAACAATTTGAATTATCAAAGTCAGCAGAATTTTTATTTACAGTATGAAAAAAATTCACTTAACTTATAAAATGGACTTTTTCAGCCATCGCCGATTTATGCGCAACAGATTTTAAACGCTCTGAGTTACGTGTGTTATAATTATGACTTGCGCCATTTGACTCAAAAGAATTCATGTTTTTGCGTACATATACCACTACTTCATATATATATAGAGAGCACACAGTTAATATACCAAAGGATTTGAAAAAGTCTCTACAAGATGTTGTTCGCGGTACACTGGCTAATACCGCTCGTTTTTGCAGTATTAGCACTCTTTCAGCATCGGCTGAGTTACCCCACAGGATTACACCATACGACAGTAATGAGTGTACGTACGCATAGTAGGACTGTCTCAAAGCCTCCGGACTGATCAAGCGGCGTAACTCTCTTAGTGCGTAAATACCTCTAGCCATCTTGTCACATAGTTTGTCTATGTGACTTTTCCAACTTAGAGTTGGGTCAATATAGAACCCTAAAAATCGTATACATGACTGGGAGCCAATAGAGCCGGATGAATTCGAAATAGAGAGCTCACGGGGACCACAGTTTCGTCCGGAAAATACCATATAGTTGGTCTTCGATGTATTTAGTATCAGTCCGTTCGCAGCAAACCATTCCGATATTTTTCCTACTACTATATTTAATTTTATTTCCAGTTCATGCATTGATTCAGCAAAGACTATTATACTAGTGTCATCGGCAAAAAGTATTAAAACTCCATCTATTTTAATCAAGGCTAAGTCATTAATAAATACTAAAAATAATGTATTACCTAATGCAGAACCCTGTGGAATACCCATTTTAATTTTACCTGGCTCGGAACTTTTTTTGTTTCCTTTTAAAGTGACCTTAGTGACCTGTCTTCGATCTGTTAAAAATAACGTTTCTTAACCAAGTCCGAGTTGAAATCGCCGCCCTAATGTACGTATAAGACGTTAGTGGGTACGTATAAGCTACATCTATTTTAAGATGGAATTTACATTAGTCCACTAAGAGGAGAATTTTAAATACAGGTGAACGGCCGGTCTTTTCGATCTACTTAATTATATATTTATAAACCAACCTCTACTGTTTGATCGCGCCATGATGATTTTAAAAGACGTTAATATGTTATATTCATATTCAAACCCGGCAAACAAGCATTATTTAAGCAGGATTAGAACATTAATTTAAGAACATTTCAGTTATTTAATTAAATGGTACGCTCGATAGAATAGAATATAAACACTTTATTGCATACAATTTTGAAAAAAAAAAACTGTACATGAATGAAATAAGAAAATGCAAGATTGAGTGACCAAAGCCGAAATTATCACTAAGTACAAGTGATTTCTTCCACTTAATCTTTGGGTGGTGGGGAATACAATTTTTATAAAGAAAGAAACTATTGCAAGTGAAAGGAACGAGGAATACTTACATGTTTTATAAATATTACACTTACATGCAACATAATATTTTCCTATTTATTATATTAACTGAGCTGTAATTATAATACAAAAAATACATGCATACAGCATAAACATACATAGACACGTAGGTATACATAGAACATACATGCATACCTACTAACCCACAGGTGAATAAAAATATGAAAAATTAATTTAGAATTTCTTCAACTACTTAAAATGGTAATAAAGTTTTGTGATCAAAGGGTAAGCATAATATAATTCGTTTTCACCGAATCTAACATTTTTTTGGTAATTTTCAATTAATTAATAAATGTCCACACACAGTCCGCAAATTTAAAGTCTCAGTGAGCTATTGAAACAGCTCGGCATTTCTTTGATAGATAAAATGCGTAATGAGAAAATATGTAAAAAAACCAAGGCTTGCTAAGAAATTAAGAAAGGTAAAAGGCAATGGGCTGGGCACATCCGGCGCAGACCCGATAACCGCTGGGGTAGACCGGCTCTCGAATGGAGGCCACGTACAAGCAAACGGAGGGTGAGACGCTCTCCGGATAAGTGGCTAAAAGAGATAGCCGGGAGTGGATGCATGGATGAGAAGAGCAAAAGACCGCGTGTGGCGAAGTGCCTTGGGAAAGGCCTATGTCCTGCAGTGGACCGACACTGGCTGATGATGATGATATAATCGTAACTCTTTATGTATTAACTAATATTAAGTAGGTAATCTAATTGTATTTTCGTATACATGGAACGCCTCCTCCCTTCTCCACGAATTATCTACACATAGGCATTTTCATAGCCATATCAAAAAGTAAGGCGTTTCAACCATTTCAAATCGGTGTAGCCGTGTTTAAAAGTTGTATGTAGGTATCTAAGGAACTACATTAAGGTATGAGTGTAGGTACAGTCATAACTCATAGGTGAAAGATTGTTGTTGTTTAAATTGTGTGTTATTTATTATGGTTCCGTGGCAAAATTGCGAATAAATTGATTATAAATATTATGGGATTTATGTATTTATTTATTCAATATTTTTAGCACCGTTAGGTATACAGACAGTAGGTACAAATCAAATAATACAATTAACAATACAAATCACTAATAAAAACTCACAAAACTATTCAATTAAAATTAATAATTCATCGCTTTGGTGTCCGTCTGTCTATCGGTAACACGCAGATATCTCCGGCACTACGGATTTACTTGAACGATGTTGATTAAACTGGCTGACAAAATACTTACGCAGAATTTTTGTCCACAGTAGAAATGTGTCTAACGGAATGTACCTACCCCAAAATGTAAACCAATTTTTTGGAATTTTTATATATCGAATACCATTGCATGCCATTGTTGCGGCAATTTCAAAAAGATATAACGTGCCTATAATTAAGTTTCCTTTAACAAATATTTCCTTTTAAAAGGCCAAGTGCGAGTCGAACTCGCGCACCGTGGGTTCCGTATCGCCATGTCATGGTCCGTGCTGCTTCATTCTGTTTTCAGTTGATGGCGCGCATACACTTTTTAGTTTCTTGTCCACAGGTGAATAAAAATAATTTACCAGAGTTCTTGCAGCACAACACCGATTACTCTGCTTACCCCGATTGTCGGGATTCAGCGTGTGCGGTATGTATTTATCACAGAGCATCGAATACCGCGCGCGCCCCCTGAAAACAAAAACAAAAAAAAACGAAAACAAAAAACAGGACCCCGTGAAATTTTTATTTTTTCTTATTTTTATTATTTGTTCTTATATCGGCCATAATAACACATATTCTGTGAAAATTTCAACGAGCTACCTATTACGGTTCAAGAGATACAGCCCTCGGATAGAAGGACAGACAGATGGCGTGGGCTTAGTAATAGGGTCCCGTACGACGGATACGGAACCCCAAAAATGATGTTCAGTTGCTCTGCGACGAGTGCTGTGGAGATAGGTTGAATGGTAAGGAATAAGTGTTGCATGTTACTCTGAGCAGAGTTCATGATAGTACCTGTAGAACAGACTGCGTGCCCCTACGAATCGTCTGTGGCTCCGAGACTTCAGACCATGAGAGCAAAGCAGCGGTGAAGGGACCCTCGGCATGTGAAGATAGTTCACACTTGAGCGGGTTTTTTCCGTAAAATGTAGTATTTATTTATTACCCATCGAATCCATTACCATTACAATTCATGTGAACTCTTTAGGTCGAGAAAACAACTGTGCGTGCATATAGAAAAAAATTGTTTGTGGAAACTGACAATGTTGGCTACATCACCTAAAACCTCCGTGACGTCAGCCCATAATACCTTGGTAAACTAGGTGCTTCTCTTTGGTCGTACCGGCTACAATGAATTGAATCGCCGAAACGACCGACCTTTCATTCAGTGACTTTCATTAACCTAACCCAATAATCCGGAAGGGAGGGGGAGGTCAAACCCCACCACCTAGTAAGGTAAGAGGGAGAAGGGAGAAGGAACCTACGGTCAGACTCCAACACCCATTCAAGTTCTGACCGCGCCCAGGTGTGCGAGGCTGCTGACCTTATGTTATTTCTATGAGGCTGACAAAGTAGGATAAAAATATAGACATATTACAACTTAACTGCTAAATTAAAATGCTAAAATACTTTGCTCGTTATTTATTTAAGTCTATTTAAATACAATGTTCCATAACTTAATACAATATTTATTTATCAGGAAAGTAATGTTTTACACAATTTTGGGAAAATAAAAATTCTAGATTTGGAACTAAATTTAATTAATGAATAATTATTTCATTCATTAACATGCTCTAAAATTCTCCCTTTAATCTGAAAGTAAATTTCAAACAAAAGCTTATGAGCATTAACTATCATGAATACAGTGCAAGTACGCATTTATTTTTCCAAAAAAGAATAAAACATTTCATGAGAAACCACGAGGGATTTCATTAAACAAAAGGTTGTTTAGGATGCCTTAGCCATGAAGAGAGCAAACTTCTCCCTGTGTAACTCTTTCGGATCGTACAAGGCTTCGAACTCCTTGAATTTCTCCGGCATTTTTTCCTGAAGCGCTAGAACAGATTTGCGCAGATTCGCCGCTTGTATAGGGGAGCATTTTGCGCACCCTGTCTCGATCACCTCGGGCAGGACCTCTGAACAGACAAAGTCACATGAATTAGTTTATGAGATGAAATGAAATATTCAACATAATACCTATATGTACATTTACAAAAATGTTGTGATTAAAAAGGCACAAGCACATGCTGCAGATAAGTTAATGTTTTCATGCTTCTGAGCTTCGGATGTGATTTTTTTTGACATGTCGTTGTGTACGTAACGTGCAAATATGACAATTTTAGTATCAACTGGCCCGCTAGAGGCGATGCATCTTTTCTGCATACAAATATTTACTTAATTGTATATACACAACTAAATGTCAAAACATTCTTAATCCAGCCTTTCGCTCATTCTGGGATTCGAAATCCAAGTATGTATTCTTGAAAAGTCGGAAAAAATGCGTTGCGAAATTTTTTTCAGACTTCAAGAATACTTATTATTCTTATTCCTGCCCCTCTGGTGAAGACAAACACTGTGAAGAAATCTGCACAAGAATAAAAAATCATTATGAGATATGAATACAAAAATAAGCGCATGAGTTATGTCGGCACCTTGTCATAATATGAGGATACGTTGACATTGCCTATCCTATTGGGTACACAGGTGTCATCTTATCTATGCAGGAAGAACAATTAATCCGTGTTTTCCGGCCAGTTCACTGTAGCCGACACGTTTGAAGGGGATCACTGAAATGACACATAGAAAGGAGGTGTAGAGGACTGATAATACGAGAGTAAACAGGTTCTATAAATAATATGAGTATTGATGTGTCTGGCTGGACCGTGCCACTGTAAGCCTGTTGTCTATGCCTACCCCATTGAACAACAAACAGGCAGGCGTGACGTTCATAATATGAACGTAAGAAATGAAGAAAATATGAAATGAATGCTAACTCTTATACTCGGTGGAGTGCTCAACCTCGCAAGGGCCTTGATCGAGCAGACAGTCGATGTATTGCCGGAACAGTTTGTCGTCGGCGACAATCTTGTCGACGTCGATATGGTCGAACTTCTCATCGTAGGCGGCGACCAGACCGCACACCGCCGCCGCCAGGAAGAAGACTGCTATGAAGAACTTCATACTAAAAAGAAATATAAAGAAATTAAGAAGAAGGAAAGAAGGATCTAAATGCTAAAAGTTCGCCCTTCAGAGTAACTTTGAGTGTTTTCATGAAATGGTGTCCAATTTTTAACCGACTTCCAAAAAAGGAGGAGGTTCTCAATTCGTCTGTATGTTTTTTTTATTTTTTTTATTTTTTTGTATGTTTGTAACACGATTTCTCCGTCAATTGAGGGCCGATTTAGAAAATTCTTTTTTTGTTAGTTAGGTCATACTTCCGAGGTGGTCCCATTTCAATTTTATCGAAATTGGTTCAGTGGTTTTCGAAAAATCAGCATAATACTATGGTGTGTGGTTACCTTCAGCAAAACTTGTGATGTGGTCGTTTTCGGCAATTTTCAGTTTGATAAATTAGTATGGTGTGTGGTTACCTTCAGCAAAACTTTTGTGATGTGGACTTATTCAGCAATTTGCAGTCTGACACATATGGCGAATAATTCTGTACCACTTCAATCTATTTCGATTATTCGATTTCGATTATTCTTTTTTATGTAATATTACTAATAATATTACTAAAAAGAATGAAATAAAAACTGTTTTAAAAAATATTAAACCGATTTCCAAAAAACAAAAAAAAAAAGAACTAAAAAGTATTAAATACCTAATATTTTGAAATTTTCTCTGTCCTGTTGAAATACGTGAATCGATATACTAGTGATACATATTCGGACCCTTGTTTCATGAATATTCTAAATTTGAAATTTTTTATCTTTTCCGACCGGCCAGGTGCGCTTAATAGACCGATAGCGCTGGACTATTTTGAGGACATAAGTTAAAAAAATTCTAAACTTGCTTATTTCTTGCCTGTGGATACAGTCGTACATAAGAAGCATAATATTGCGTTTTGTGTCACATCTGTCACTTGCATTTTCAGCAATTCGAAGATTTGTGGTTGTTTTTTTTAATTCCATTCAAAACTGGCAAAATTAATCTAAACTTTAAAATAATTATGGTATCATATCTAGGATAGCCTGCGGAGTGTGCAAACCCAGTTTGTGTCATCTTCGCCCAGTGCAAACTGACCTATGGTCAGTATGTAAAAACAGTGCCTAAAACAAAATTAGAATTGACAAAATTGTTATTTCCTATCTCAGATCACTTACATATGCCCATTAAATGAATTTGTGCCAAATTAGGGCACGCAATTTTAAGATTTTCAATTATGTTATTTTTCCAAGCTACAAAAGCTTCAAAAAAATATTAGAATGATTAGAGTTTACATATTCAATTTCATAAATGCATCAAAAATGTACATTGTAAATTTGTGTCATTTTCATGCTCGAAATAAATGAATAAAACACAAAAACAGTTGTTGCGGTCAAAGCGGACGGACGCGGGCAGGTGGCGGCGGGCGGGGGGCATACGCACGCACACACGTTCGTTCGGTACCTACGATTTCTTCTATGCGAAGCGGCGGCCGGTGGCTGGCTGGCGTGCCCCGCGTGCCTCGCTCGCTCGCCTCGCCCGCCGCGCCGCCCGCGCCCGCGCTCGCACTTCGTGCAAAGAAGTTTGGTATCTCCTATAGAGATAATAAATAATGCAGTGCGAATTTTGTACAAAGCCCGCGTATGCAATCTCAATACCTACGAATGTCAATGGTCAATGTGGTCAATATTATTTTAGATTGACGCTTCGATTCGCTTAAAATTTGCATAAGTTCAAACTGACCCACCTTTCATGACCCTAAGACAATCGTGCTGAACTAATATCCCGTTTTCTGTGAAAACTAGAAACTTCGTCATGAACTTTTGTTTTGGTCATAACTCGAGAACCACTGGTGCTAGACCCATCGTGTTGGTACTCAAAACTTCAGGTCTCGGTGAGATCTATCCATCTGTCACGTGAACTTTTGTTTTGGTCATAACTCGAGAACCACTGGTGCTAGACCCATCGTGTTGGTACTCAAACTTCAGGTCTCGGTGAGATCTATCCATCTGTCATGAGAACTTTTGTTTTGGTCATAACTCGAGAACCACTGGTGCTAGACCCATCGTGTTGGTACTCAAACTTCAGGTCTCGGTGAGATCTATCCATCTGTCACGTGAACTTTTGTTTTGGTCATAACTCGAGAACCACTGGTGTTAGACCCATCGTGTTGGTACTCAAACTTCAGGTCTCGGTGAGATCTATCCATCTGTCACGTGAACTTTTGTTTTGGTCATTACTCGAAAACCACTGGTGCTAGACCCATCGTGTTGCTACTCAAACTTCAGGTCTCGGTGAGATCTATCCATCTGTCACGTGAACTTTTGTTTTAGTCATAACTCGAGAACCACTGGTGCTAGACCCATCATGTTGCTACTCAAACTTCAGGTCTCGGTGAGATCTATCCATCTGTCATGAGAACTTTTGTTTTGGTCATAACTCGAGAACCACTGGTGCTAGACCCATCGTGTTGGTACTCAAACTTCAGGTCTCGGTGAGATCTATCCATCTGTCACGTGAACTTTTGTTTTGGTCATAACTCGAGAACCACTGGTGTTAGACCCATCGTGTTGGTACTCAAACTTCAGGTCTCGGTAAGATCTATCCATCTGTCACGTGAACTTTTGTTTTGGTCATAACTCGAAAACCACTGGTGCTAGACCCATCGTGTTGCTACTCAAACTTCAGGTCTCGGTGAGATCTATCCATCTGTCACGTGAACTTTTGTTTTAGTCATAACTCGAGAACCACTGGTGCTAGACCCATCATGTTGCTACTCAAACTTCAGGTCTCGGTGAGATCTATCCATCTGTCACGTGAACTTTTGTTTTGGTCATAACTCGAGAACCACTGGTGCTAGACCCATCGTGTTGGTACTCAAACTTCAAGTCTCGGTGAGATCTATCCATCTGTCACGTGAACTTTTGTTTTGGTCATAACTCGAGAACCACTGGTGCTAGACCCATCGTGTTGGTACTCACACTTCATGTCTCGCTGAGATCTATCCATCTGTCACGTGAACTTTTGTTTTGGTCATAACTCGAGAACCACTGGTGCTAGACCCATCGTGTTGGTACTCAAACTTCAGGTCTCGGTGAGATCTATCCATCTGTCACGTGAACTTTTGTTTTGGTCATAACTCGAGAACCACTGGTGCTAGACCCATCGTGTTGGTACTCAAACTTCAAGTCTCGGTGAGATGGATAGATCTCACCGAGACATGAAGTTTGAGTACCAACACGATGGGTCTAGCACCAGTGGTTCTCGAGTTATGACCAAAACAAAGGTTCACGTGACAGATAGATAGATTTTAGAAATTATTCGCAATTATCGGATGCATGCAAGCAAATCCGAAAGCAACAGCTAACAATATATAAATTTTTGAAATGTGCTAATTAAGCCCTTTCATTTGATACCCCACACTAAAAACCTTTTTTTTAGGTCATCACTTTATGTCCTCTAGAGGGCGCCATATCCCATTTTATGGGACGTCACATAGCCAACCAGCCAACCATAGTCAACCAGCAGACGGTCAAGAGCAAGACGCATCCAACGATACCTTCGATTTGTCAAATTATGATAAGTAGGTAGTTTCGAAGTTATGTATGAGGGAACAGATGAACATGCATACATACATACATACATACATAGATACATACATACATACATACATACATACATACATACATACATACATACATACATACATACATACATACATACATACATACATACATACATACATACATACATACATACATACATACATACATACATACATATCGGTCAAACACATAACCTTCCTTCTCGCTTCGCCGTAGTCGGGTAAAAATAAGAATCTGTTCGCTAATATTGCGCGCATACTACACTACGTACAATATAATAAACACACGATCAATTAACTTAAATCAAATAGGAACTTCAGTTAAGTAAATATCCGCTAACATCGACTCGCAACAACACATTTTTTTACATAGGTTTGCACCTAAAATTAATCAAATAGATACCCAACGAAGTAAATCTACATAATATTATGAAATGGAATTAAATAAGAAACTGCTCGAGACAATGCATACACACACCGCGTGGCAGCGCGGCAGCCTGGTGCGCTATTAGAACCACTCGCCCTCCCGCAGCGCCGCGCCCCGCACCTCCGCCAGCCGTCCGCCGCTGCATACCTTTATTTTGCGCGCGGAACAATTCGATTTGTATGAGAGCCACATCTTAGCGTAACCGGAACTGAATTTTATGTAGCCTATCCTGTGTCCCAAGCTGTGTCCCGTATACTTAGTTAAATGTGCTTGTACAAAGTTTCATCGAATTCGGATAATCGGCTTAAGAGTTATGGCGGAACATACATACATACATACAGAAAAGATTTCTCAAAATCGTCAATTTAGCTTTAGTATCATACATAGAGGCTACAAACTCAATATTTCCTAAAACAAAGTAACTTACTCCATGACCATCCCTTACAGATTTATTATTAGTAATAATAATAATAATTGATAATTGATATGATAACGCACGCACGTCGCAACTCGCACCGCGCCACGCAACGCAACGCGCGCCCCGCGTATGGCTGGCTGAACGACCCGCGAGCGCGGCGGGGCGGGGGGGGGGGGGAGGAGGCGGCGTGCGCGTGCCTCGATCGCTCGCTCGCCTCGCCCGCCGCCCCGCCGCCCGCGCCCGCGCTATTCCCCGCGCTCGCACTTCATGCGAAGTTAGTGTTTTTTTTACAAATAATAAAATTCCGTGGATAAAAACGACACAAATTATGAACAGTGTTTTGTTACACCATAATAATCAAAAAGACGTAAACTCTAACAGCCCGTATTTTCTTTTGTGGCTTTTAGAGGTTGTTGTAATAAAAATATTAAATATCTACAAATGTCGTGGATGAATTCGACACAAAATATTTTGAACAACAGATATCAGTACTCTAAAACGCGTAACACCTATTTAACCTTTTCTAATATTCTTTTAGAGCTATTTGCGCGATGTATTAGGTACTGGTTAAATTTAAGGATTTCCGTGGACAGAGATGACACAAAATGTTTTTGCACATCGGTTACTACTTCAATATTATCATGAAAGTAAAATTTTCTTTTCTAATTTTCTTTTCGTCCAATACTGATCTGAGAGACAAATACCTAAATTTCTACGTATGCAAATTCCTAGGATGACACAAACTAATATATTAGGCTGGGCAAATGGTTCGGAAACTATATGCGACAAATAAACAACTTTAATATTTTTGAAACCAAAAATCCTAGCGCTACAGGTCTATAATTTATTATGGTACGAGCAAAGAGTTTGTATTACGTCGGCGACGTAATTCAAACTCTTTGGGTACGAGTACCATCGAGCTGGTCTGATGATGGAGACAGAAGGTGGCCATAGGAACTCCTAAACTACACAATGTCATGTCATGTCATGTCATGATAAACCCATCGTGTTTGGGCTCGTTGCATTTGTCTTCACGAGCAATTTACTTTAGACCTAAGAGATTCTAAATTCGACGGTATGTTTTCTTTTTTTGGATGTTTGTTACGCGATTACTCCGTCAATTGTGGGCCGATTTTGAAAATTCTTTTTTTTTTTTATTTGAAAGGGGATAACCCTGAGGTTGTTGAAGTGAAAACTTCTTTAGCGGCGCTTGGCACTTTTTAGGTGGGTAAAAAATGTATAATTCGCGACATCGCGTCAGCGTCATTTTTAAAATGAAACCTTAAGTCATTGCATTAAGGGTTAAGTTAGAGTGGCACGGGATCTGCCGGCACTCCCGGAGTGCAACTGTTCAGTAGGGTTCGGTAACACGTTTATGTCTGTCCATTCTACTAAGTTCTGCAAAATGAATGTAGGGTTCCGTAACAAATGCATGTCTGTCTTTTCTACTAAATTTTAAAATTTTCAACCAAGGTCCTCCGACGGTTATTTTATAATAAAAGTAGGGTTCCGTAACACGTTTATGTCTGTCCATTCTACTAAGTTCTGCAACATCACCTACAACGTCCATGATGTCAGCCCATAACACCGGGTAAACTAAGTGCCATGTCAGTGCTTCCCCCTTTGATCGTGCTGACTACACTGAACTGGTCGGAAAACACAAACTATTTACATAGCCGTTTCGACCGACGTTTAATTCAGTGCGGTGGTACCAACCCGGGCAGGTTAAAGCCTACCACCAAGTAAGATTAGGAGGGAAGGGACTTACAGTTTTACGAGGAATCCGAACCTCGGTCAGCCTCCAACGGTCAGCGGTCACCCATCCAAGTACTGACCGCACCCAGCGTTGCTTAACATTCAATAGCGACAGTTGACTGTCTGCACCACTGAGCTATCGAAGCTGACGTGGTCCTATTTTAATTGGGTCAAGATCGGATTGGAAAGCGAGGCGGAATCGCGAGGCCGAAGGCCGAGCGATTCCGCCGAGTACATTAATAGCAAAAAATTACTAAAAAAAACTGTGAAATAAAAAAAAAGTTTTAAAAAACAGAAAACCGACTTCCTAAAAAAAGTAAAACTAAAAAACTATTTAAAATAAAAATATAAAAACCGCCTTCAAAAATATATGAAATAAAAACCTAAAAAAAAAAAGAACCCTAGAGTTGAAGGCGGTGCTAAAGCAAGCAAAAATGATGCATGAAAGAAAACATGAGTGGATGATAATATCCTTTGTGATTTGTGTAGCCTTTTTAGCACCGCCTTCAACTCTAGGGTTCTTTTTTTTTTTAGGTTTTTATTTCATATATTTTTGAAGGCGGTTTTTATATTTTTATTTTAAATAGTTTTTTTTAGTTGATAATCTTTACTGAAATAAATATAAAACAGGGGTGAAGAAGATAGACAGATACTATTCAGAAGATGACGCAAATTAGAAAGTCGAGTCTACAAGAATTGGATATTTGACTACATTTTAGTTTGCATGAAGATATTTGTAAAAAAGTTAAATTGCAAATTTAAAAACCCCCGATCCCTTAAAAAGTAAAAAATAACTTTCGTTTAATGGCGTCGGGGGACGGCTAAGTAATAAGCACACAGCTCTGAATTTTTCTATTTTAATTACTTAGCTGTCCCTGACGTAACTAAACGGAAAGAATTTTTTACTTCTAGGGGGTCGGGGGCCTTTTGTAATTTAACTTTTATTTCAAGCTTCTTAAGGGCTTCCCGGCCTTCAGCGGTACGGAACCACTGCTTTTCGTCGACGTACTTGATGTCGTCGTTCCACCTGGCGGTTGGTCTTCCCACGCTTCGTTTTCCTGTCCACGGTGCCAGTGTGAAACACAGTTACTCCAAAGGTCGTCGTCTCTTCGACTAACGTGCTCAGCCCACTGCCACTTGAGCTTAGACACATGTTGTCCAATATCGACTACTTTGGTGCGTCGAGGTATTGCCTCGTTGCGTACCATATCACAGCGATATTCCCAGCATGGCTCGCTCCATTGCTCACTTGGCAACTTTCAACCTTTGGACAACAGCGACCGTCAGAGTCATAACTAGGAGGATGCACTGGTCATATATACGGGTCTTTGCATATTTTGCGGAAGGTCAGACCTCCGGATGAATTTTAACTTTCCGAAGGCAGCCCAACCCAGTAGAATTCGTCTCTCGACCTCCTTAAGCAGAATTTGTCTAGTATGCCGCAGAATTTGACCGAGATATACGTACTCTTCAACCTTTTCGATCACTTCTCCGCCAATAACTATTTGTCCTCCCGCCATAACCTAGGTCGCCATGACCTTGGTTTTGTCCCGGTTAAATTTCAGACCCACGTTCATAAGCACTGTATAAAGGTCTTTCAGCATATCTGAAGCTGATCTCCGGATTTTGACAAAAGAACAATGTCATCGGCGCGGCGAAGCAAAGATGACTGAAAAATCTCCATTGACGTTGATGTTGTCCCACTGAAGCGTCTTGAAAACATGTCATCTTCCAATGCGTTTGTGAAGAGCTTGGGGGAGATCACTTCGCCCTGCCTTACACCTTTAACCCATCCTGGGTTGGGTATTTTCGTGGAGCCTGACAGTCATCGTCGCGGACCGATATAGGTTTCGGAGTACCTCGATTACCATGTACCGGAGTACCGTGGTCGATTGTGGACCTCAGGAGGGAGTTTTCGACAGCCTACTTTTCAACAGAGTCGAACGCCTTCTCATAGTCGACGAAGGCTAGGAAGAGCGGTTTCTTGTACTCCTCACACCACTATTTTTTGCACCACTTGTCTCACAGTAAATATGTGATCCACAGTGCCGTATCCTTTCCTAAACCCAGCTTGCTCACGAGGCTGGTACAGGCCCAGCCTCTGTGTTAGCCGACTTGTGATAACTCTTGAAAATACTTCATACATGAGGCTAAAAAGTGAAATAGGTCGATAGTTTTTTAACTTCGCCCTATCCCCTTTCTCGTGAAACAAGACAAAGACACTATTTCGCCATGCGGCCAGAACGACACAGAACTGCATTGAACATTCTCTGCAGTTCCTTCAAGATCTCAAAATAGATTCAATACAGAAGCTCAATTAGGTGCACAATGTTGAGCTTGAGAAAAATAAGCACAACGAACATACATTTTCATACAATAGACAGGTTTTTAATTACTATGATTCCAATTTGATTTTATATGAATAAGGTTACTCACTCTTCGGTGTCTTGATTATTGATGGAGTCCCGAATTGCACTAAAGTTTAAAATAATCAAGCTTGCCTTTTATACAAGTTTGTTACGCCGGATGTCAGTAATAACAATCGTAATTATCTACGAAATTGTCAACACAAAGCAAATTGCTCAGATTTAAATCATAGTTACTATATATATTTACAATGCACCGTGAACTTTAGTTATCAAAAATATTTATAGCTATAAAATATTTATTATTGAACTACAGTATATTCCTAGTAATATAAAATGCTCCTCTTCCAGAGAAAATAGTTGTTGGTTTCCTAATAAAATATTTTTTATAGAAAGCGCGACATGTGGCGCCGAGCCACCCATAAGGTGTCTAACGACGCCCATGGACGTTCGGTCGTACGTGGGGGTTTCCAATGCCATGCCGGTCTAACAGGTTACATTCACGCCTCTCTTGAGGGACCGGAGACTCTACTTGGGGGGAAATATGTGGGCAGGGAGAGCGGGTCAGAGTTTTCCAGTTCTGTGGAAATCTTGAATTTTTAAGGTTAGCAAACAGCGCAGTGATTAGAGGTTACATCCGATCAGTTTTAAGATAAGCCGGAATTGATATATCCAGGGAGCAGATGTCCAGCAGAAGTATCTTTACACGGGTCATTAACATATTTATACATGTTTATTGTTCACGTAGCGTTTTGTTGAATTTATCAACAGCAGAAAACGGACCAGGCTCTCCGTAGAGTAATGCCGTGCATTTTAGAACGGCATACAATATGATGGTTTTAAATAACAACAAAACCAATATTATATGCGAAGAAGATGCACGGCATTACGGCAAGGCCTTGTCGGTGAAGAGACACTACCTATGACAGGAGATATAATTTCTGGCACGGCCAAACTTGATGGTGTTGCAGACTTGTTGATGAAATAGATTATTATCAAAGGAATAAACCATGGAAGATTGATATATCCAACAAGACAGCTTATTAAATGCCATAATTAACCGGATCGATGAGATCCTTCGGGAACGGGGCTTTGAGTGGTTGTTAATCTGGACGACATCCTGTTGGTCTCACAGTTACGGATCAGGTGATATCTTAGGCTGTGAAAGCCGTAGGTACATTTCCCTGGATATGCATCAATTCCGGCTTCTCTTAAAACTGATCAGATGTCATTTCCAATCAATGCTTAGCTTTAAATTTAAAAGTAATTATTAATAGATAGTGGAGTACGTGCGATGTGCTCCATTTGTTACTGCGACCATTTCAGATCTGTTGTGACTATACCCGCTTAGAACTCCTAACTTCTGTAAGACGCGCATAATGTTTCAGGTGAAGTATGTTTCATATCTTTTAATAACCTTATGGGTGTATTATATTTTGTGGAACAGCAGTCCGCCGCCGCACAGAAGTTAGTTGAAGTATGAGGACGCTCTCCGAGAGCAGGAGACATCATTCATTGACACAGACATCATTGTTGGCCATCAGCGCTTATATTCCTGTCGCTGGTATCCTATTTCGTGTATACACATACACATACACGTCCTGTAGGCACGTGCCGATGAAGTGACCTCGAAAAAATAATAATATTGGAAACTGAATATTATCAAACTCAATCCAACCATAAAGTCATTACAGTATCGTTATACAGAAATAACGAAATGTTTAAGTGGGTAATCATCATTTTCGATCTGTATTGATCTACAAAACCTTGGTATAATGTTACATATAACTTTTTACATTGGTTTTTAGCAAATGCGAACCACGCTATGGTTGGTTACTATGAAACATGTCTGCCGTACCATGACAGACATATTTCATAGTTGATTATGTTGCCATATGCTTAGTGCACGTAAAATGAGCTGAATTCATAAAAGAACTTAATAAAACATTTTCCTGCAATGTCTTAGGTTATTTCTAAGTTAGTTATATGTAGGTCACTATTTAAAATATCTATTTGCGGGAAATGCCAAAGTATAGCGGGCTAAAGTTACTTTTTGCGATAAAAACTTCGTGCAGTAATCTAGAGCTGTTTTATTGCTCGAAAAGAGCAGATTGTAAAAGAGCAGATGTACCGTGTGGGGCCGGTACTTTAAAAGAATAGCCCCACTGCATCTCTCCCCGTGTATGTCGTAAAAGGCGACTAAGGGATATAACTCCCTTCTTATATTACTAGGTGGTAGGGTTTAACCCGCCCGGGTTGGTACCACCGCACTGAATGAAAGGTCGGTCCAAACGGCTATGTAAATAGTTTGTGTTTTCCGTCCAGTTCAGTGTAGCCGGCACGACCGAAGGGAAGCACTGACGTGGCACCAAGTTCACCCGGTGTTATGGGCTGACATCACGGATGTTGTAGGTGATGTAGCCAACCGAGTCAGGTTCCATAAAAAAAAAAAAGATTAAAAAAGAATCAATATCAATTGCCGCATTTTATACCCATCGAACTTTACATATCTATAGAATAATAAAAAAAAATATTCTTTGTGATTTTTTGAAAATTCTTATTACTTTTTTCTTTACTGTGTACACTTAGAAATAACTCAATATACTATCCACGTATTATTAGGAAAATGGTAGCGTTACCATAAGCGCTCGTTTATTGCAATCTACTCACAATTCGGTGATTGCAATGCATTCTAATGGACTCAGGGGTCGTCAAAATGACAGGATTTATTTATTTATTTACTTTGCCCTATGCCCTAAATGTTGTCTCGAGAACTATATACGGGCCCTTAGGTAGAGACAGCGGCCGCAAGGCGAAGTATTGCGTTCGCGGCTATACCAACATTATACAACGCGTCAGACTTGCATAACGATCACCGACTGGGCCGCTTACGACACAAATGTTGTTGACCCCTGCCCGCGGAACCGGCTGACATACAAACACACATTTCGATCACAGCTCTATTTATTTACAATTCGAACAATATTGACAACTATACAAACATATACCACAAGAAGTTGCTCTTATATTGCAATGGGGAAATTTTTAAACTAAATTTGCACAAGAGTTTTTAAACTAAACATATTTTTGAAGAAATAAGAAATTCTATTAGCTTATATTTTTTGGTACATTAGTTTTTTTTTAGTTCTCACTCACTTATATTATAATTAGATAGATACAAATTAAATACAATAGATAAATTGACGCTACACGTACATACAAAATTATATTTTGTTCAAAAGTTAGAAATCATAATCACAATTAAATAAATACTAATAGACTATTAATATTTATTAAACAGATAGACAAATATTATAACCTCATACCTAAATACCACTCAAATGTATTGAATTAATTTAATAATTAACATGTTAAAATATAATTTATTAAACACATAATCATAATTGTAGATTTTTTTCAATCTAGCAATAGTTCTTTATAAAGTCCACCATTTTGAATAAATAATTTAGGTACTATGAAATAGTTAGATGGTCAGAGCGGTATACATATCCCGACTTTCGCACGAACCGCCCAGTCTTCTAGAATTGTCTAGACCTCTCCAGCAATGAACTTGTCGAACTCCACCCTGTATTTGTTCTGAGGGTCGTTCTTCTTCACCAGCTCGTCCCACTGGCTGGGGTGCTTCTTCTGGATGGCTCGGATGGTCTTGCGGACGAGGTTCTTCTGCTTGTCGGTGCACTTGGCGCAGCTTGTTTCCACCGCTTCGGGAAGGGTACCTGCAACGGGTTATATCATATTTATAAGTAAAATTGATGAAATTTTGATGGTTTAAGAGAAAGAGAGGAAGAGAGAGAGATAGAGAGATGCACTGAAGGAAGTTCTCAAAAGTTCCTTGCAAAATAATTACGAGTAGAAATAAAGAAGTGTTTATTACGAAACCCAAAATCATGGTACGTAAGTATAAGTCAAATTTATATCACCGAGATAATAAAAATAAAACTTGAACTAAATATATGTAACTTGATCAACAAATTTAAAAAAATGGTCTAAATTGTCAGCTAAGAAAATATAAAGTATTTATTTTCAAAGGTTTCTTTGTCACTGTCATTGAAATCTTTTGAACCCCATCAGGCGAAATCCATCCTCGCAAGTGTTTTACAAGAAGGTCAACCAAAAGTCTACTTCGTCAAATCGCGGTAAATATTTATCACCAGTACAAGAGTACCTACGTCATCAACAAACTTTGCATATTTCCGCTTAGCGCTGCGGGCACATCACTGTTGACCCGTAGCGTACGTGAGTAAACAATTATTGACAATTCGCCGAGTCGAAAGAAGTACCGGTCACCCTTGGCCTAATGGACTGGCGCTACGCAAATACGACTAGCATCGAACAACTAGCAACGTGACTTTCGTCCTTTTGCTGTCATAGCCGAACCATAAAGGTGTAAATCCGTCTTAACTATGATTAGTTTTTTGTTTGATTAACATGTCGTGATCACAGACTATGACTGATTGCTGAAATGTTCGAAGCATAAGACCGCTAGCATTGCAAAAAGAAACACAGTTTTTATATCATTTGATTTCGTATGGCAATTAAATAATTTACTAATTAAATTTGTATCTTAATCAGCATTTATTAATAAAAACAATTATCAACAATGTTGAAGCTATTAAGCTTCAACATTATGTTAATAAGAAGTATGCGAATAATTTTAATAATAAGGAAAATCCGTATTGTTTCGGGATCCGCTTAAGTGTAGAAGAACCAGATTAGGTTTATAGTAGATCAAGTGCATTAAACCTGATTTTATACTGGTTGATTGGCTCAAGGAAAGGAAAGGGTATTTTGTCGGTGAACGAGTCTTCAAGTTCTACAGATGATGTCAAGCTGAACAAGGGCGTTTCTTGCACCTGGGTTTCTATTGCAGGAAACGGAGTGTTTGTGGAGTAATATTCCAACTTACCCACTACAGATAGGTGCTCGGGTTGTTGAATAAAAATCGACCGTATTATTATAAGTTAATTACTGCACACAGAACGAAGGATTGATAAAACCTATTTTCCGGTTAGGTCAACGTGGCTGACACGACCAAGCGAAAGCACTAGCATGGCACCTACGATTAGGTCCGACAAGAATATGCTGTAATGGGCTGACCGGGAATTTAACATTGGCGTGCAAGGAATTCAACATAGGCTGACAAGGAATTCAACATGGGTTGACAAGGAATTTAACATGGGCTGACAAGACATTCAACATGGACTAACAAGGAATTTAACCAGGGCTAGGATTTACGCTACAATGCCAGGTTACATAGAAAAGATGGGAAATCATGAGGACTCACGCTTAAAGTCGCTACCCTCAGGTGTGCACCTGCCCTTGTCTAAGAAGCAGTTGATGTAGGACTTGAGGAGCCTGTCGTTGGAGATGAGAGTGTCCACGTCGAAGTTGTCGTACTTAGAGCTGTAGTGGTCGGCGGCGTGCGCGGCCAGAGCCAGGGTCATTAGGATCAGGATCGTCTTCATGATGTACTGCTTCTGAAACATAAATACATAACGTTAACCCTGTTTCCTAATGAGGTAGGCACAGACAACGGATCTCCACGTGCAATGGTCTTGATACACCGATGACGCCTCTTTTAGGCTCATAATATGTTTCAGTCTTCGTTTGTACTTGACACTTTTGGAGCACATTATGTCCAACATGATCCAGGTAAGTATGCACTTCTCAAACATTACATTAGATCTTTATGAAAATAATGTTTTAAAAACTGATAACTTTACTGGTCATCAGCGGTGAGAGGTGTATGTGGGAAAGTGTTCCAATACTAATAGGTGTTTCATAGAACAAATTGTGACAAGTTCGAGTGCAATCTAACTGCCATAATAAGAATGATCAATAAACAATACAATACAATACTGGTCCCACGTAATATACTCCTCGCCTTGTCACTAACAAAATTTTTGGGTTTCTTGTTTTCTGTGCATTATTGTGTGTTAGTCTTTGCGTAGGTTCCCTGAATTAAAGAAGTTTTATTTTATTAATAATTAATGATTAATTTATTTATGTCAATCTTGGAATAAAATGTTTTCACTACTTTTAGTATCTTCATGAAATAACGTTCACAATCATGGCATCAACACAAACGTGAGGAATAGTGTTATTGGCTGTTTCAAACTATCTTAAAGGACTATAGAGCTAAGGTGTAAACTTACAAATAATTAAAAACAGGCCCAGAATATATTAAAATCCGATTATAAACTACGCTTATGTAAAACACAGAGCAGTAGTCTGGTGTCTGTTTTATGTATTTATTTCATTTTTGTTTCTCAAATAATTTAAAATGAACCGTCATTGCTTACTGAGTTGGAATAAACCGTTTTATTATCAGGAAGGTACCATCATTTAAATGTATTCATCATTGGAATAAATAGCAGAAACTGAATTTGCACACATCGCATACATGTTACCAGCATTTGGTCAGCGTGCACTATATTTACAGCAGATAAGTGAGTAAGCAACTATTCAGTTTCAAGCGGCGGGTGGCCGAGTGGTTTCGGCATCGGCCTCTCATGCGAGAGGTCCGCAGTTCAAATCCGGTAGGTGTGTACCAATGAGTTTTTCTGACGAACAAATTTACGCGCATACTACACCTCCTGCTTTACCATTCTGAACCGGTGTAAAACTGTAGGTCCCTTCCCTTGCCCCTTACAAGGTGGTAGGCTCAAATGTTAGCCGACTGGGTTGTTACCACCGTACTTGATGCTAAATGGCCGCATAGTAGCCTCGGTTGTGTTCTCCTCTAGTCCAGTATAGCCAGCTATCCAGGGAAGTCTCCGGTATGGCACCTACCTTCTCGGAGGTGATATTGGCTGGTCGGAGCATGCGCTTTGGCCCCTCCGACTCAGCCACCCATATCGGATTACATAAAAAAAGCAGTGTGACATATTATATTAAAATTTGCAATTTTGTCTTTGTGTATTTTTATTTCACCTCCTCGACAAATCGCCTTTGCGTATTTATTTCCATGCAATTGATATGTTTATCTATCGCAAATCACCGAGTCGAAGGTCCTGTGTCACTCAGGACACTCAAGATCACAACCCAGACGTGTCCTGCATACTCACAGCATTACTTAACCGTGTATGGAATGGTATGCTGTATGTGGCATTGTTTCCTCATGCACTGAAGTATAGTGTGGTTGTAAATACTAAATGTCATACTATGTGATAACAATTTATAATAATGGAATTACTACTAATAAAAAAGACGATTTTGTCCCATACATGTTTGCACTGAGAAAATTTGGTACCAACTTTGCTATGGATAAATGCTTCAAAACTTTGCCATTACTATGCTTAGTATATTATGGGTCGCCATGCCGGCATTATGTCGCGAAATTACCTACAATTTATGACAATGGCAATTACTCTTATTAGAAATAGTGGCCTTTAATTAAATTACAACAAATTATCATATTATAATAACTGCTGTTCATATTATATTAAGCGAAGCGAAAATATCATGAAACACTGTTGTTGTTGTTGTTTTGGTTTGGGGTTGGCTCTAGGCCTGCAAACTAATCCCGCTTGGTTGGGGACCTTCGTGCAAAACCCCGCAGTCCCCAGCTACCCCAGCCAGCCTATGTCTTCCATGAAAGCCACAAGTCGACCGGGGTGTCTGCAGGCCGCTTATTCCTTAGTCGCCTTTTACGACATGCATGGGGAGAGATGCAGTGGGACTATTCTTATTAAGTACCGACCCCGCACAGTACCACGAAACACTGTTTCAAAGGTTTCTTTGTCACTGCCATCGAAATCGTTTGCATCTAACAATGTTTGCACTGAAATACTCGCAAATTAATGCTGATTTTTTTTTAAACTAATTATGTTGCAGCTGCGTGGCTATATGATTAAAATTCCATTTGCTGAACTTATGACTAAAACTCATTATAATTTAGCGAACATGTTTACTCATTAATTTAGCAATATTGCGCAGTACAGTGTAATCAATCACATAATATTTTAAACTGGGTTTAGTTAATCGGCCTCAATAAAAAGGTAATATGAAAATTGTATTCGTAGTTATACAAATATTTTATTTTAATATATATTAATTGTAATAAAATAGATATACATATTATATTATATGCACTTATAATATTGTAATTATATAATTAATTAATAGACCAGGTATCACATAATATATTAACATAATTAAAAATTCAACTTATTTCATTGGCCAATCAAGTTCCAACAGAATACAATGTGGTACTTTTTAATTATACCCATAGTCATTGGCTGCACTTTTAATTAATTTGTCAGCCAATGGGAAGCAGAATTAAAAAATTTAATAAAGTAAAGTAGATACATCCCTAATTGTAACAAAATGTATGGCATGATACATTGAAGAACTAGACTCCCACAGCTTAAGAAGATCGCTAATCTGCTCTCTCTCCCGGAGGACTCCTGGGCGGGAGCAGGATAGGAGACCGGCACTGTAATGTCGAGAATTCCAAGGTGGTGGATGAAGAAAATTATATTTTATTTTGCATTCCCACACTCAAGACTTTTGATTGACACCTACTTATATTTCACAACATGCGATTCTCAAACACCAAAAAGTTGACTGAAAGAAATCTGCGTAAGAGATAAGTAAGCCTTTTACTTCATGTAAATTACATATTATGCTTGTTTCTGTAAAATGTTTTGGGATCAATGTAGCAGTTCTATATGTTTCAACCTAATATCTATGCAACAGCTTAACAAGAATTATAAAAAAAAATACCATCATTATCCCTTTAAAAATTTCAGCTGTATACTGTTTTAATGAACATAATATTAAGGATGATTAATTTTGTGGTAGGGTTCGTTTTATTTGATAATATTTTTAATTTTGTTTCCATGTTAACCTTTTTTATTATTTTGTCAAGGTGTAATGTCTTAGTTGGTATTTATGCTTGTCAGCTTGACTTGTCTCCCACCTCTGATCATCTCACCCCACTCAGTAGAAAAGATATTGAACAACTCACCTTACACTATCACACAAAAATCACGAACTAAACGATCGAACTAAGTGACAGCTCTTTTTATATAAACTTGCAATCACCACCAGCCTATCGATTCTTAAAGCTAACCATACTTCCTCAATTGGCCGATGAAATCCAACCATAATGTTAACACTTTAAGGGCTAAATTCGAATGCTCAACTGATACCACCTCTTTACACTTCGAAGCGTATGCTTATAATTATTTCGTAGTGCAATTTAAGTCTTACGCATTCATTTAATAAGATTCAAATTTGCGAACCCATTGATTTTAACAAACATGTGGTGGTGGCAAGTTACCAGAGTACCAAGAAATTGAGGTAATTTGGTAAGGTAGTAAAATACGCACACAACAACGGTTGCACAGACAGGACAATGTTATGGGAAATCCATTTGTAATGCTATTGTGAAAGTGACAATCGGTTATTGTTGTAACAATGTAACCCAAAGTCAAAGATAACTTTTGGTAACACGTAGTGCCTATATTTGTAATTTTATTCGATTTAGGAAGGTTATGGCAAACAATTTATTAAATGAGAAAATGACAGTGATAGTGGAAAGTTTAAAGAACTTATTAAACAATTTTAAATAAGCCGGACAATTTTATTGTACCATGTCATCAAGAAAAAGTAACTTTACATGTATTCTTTTACTTTGAATAAAAAATACCAATAAAATAATCGAGAGTTCTGTATAATTTCGTGGTAGAGTCTTGGAGTAAAACACTATACCTGATCCTTTTGTGTGTGTAGTACACGAAAGTGCTACAAATCTAGAAGCATTTTTCAAGTACTTTGCTATATTTTATTTTTTTGTTTTGCTATTTGATTATAACACATATATGTGTTATAATCAAATAGCAAAATCAAAAAAATAAAATATACCAAGAATATATTCTTTTAATACATAGGTATGCATTACATTTTTTTTTATAGAAAGCGCGACATGTGGCATCGTTTCACTTACGAGTAGGTGACTTACGATGCCCATGGACATTCTGTGATGCACGGGGATTGCGAATGCCATGCCGGCCTGACAGGAGCCTTTTCACGCCCCTTTTGAAAAACCCCAAGCTGTACTTGGGATTAAATAGATAAGCAGGGAGTGCGTTCCACATTTTCCCGGTTCTGTGAATAAAAGATCTACAGAACCGGTTGGTGCGCATCCTCGGTAGGTCGATTGTATAGGGGTGCATCCCCTGCCCAGTACGCGTAGTGCGGAGGTGGAATGGGGAAGACGGAATAGCGTTAAACAGCTCCTCCGAACACTCCCCGTGAAATAGACGATAGAACACACGGAGTTGCAGCGGTTCTAAGTCGCGGGACACCACAGGGTCATCCACAAGTCGCACGGCACGACGCTGGATTGAGTCTAGCGGCGCAAGCTGGTATTTAGCTGAGCCGTCCCACAGGTGCGAGCAGTACTCCAAGCAAGACCTAACCTGCGTTTTATACAACGTCAGTTTTTGCCCCGCTGTGAAGTACCGCCGCACCTTGTTGAGTACACCCAGCTTTTTTGAGGCCCGCTTGGCCTTGCCCTCAATGTGACGCCGGAAGTTTAAGTCGTGCGACAGTTCGACACCGAGGACCCCGAGGTGGTCGCTTAATTTAAGCGAAGTGCTTTGAAAGGAAGGAGCTGGTGTGAACGCCGTTCTTTTCGCACTAAAAGCGCACACTTGTGTCTTCGAAGCATTGAACACGACCAAGTTGCTCCGGCCCCATTCGGCAATCGACTCGAGGGTTTGCTCGAGTTCAGACACAAGTGTTCGCCTCTTCTCGTCCACATCACTCCGTCTGGCTGAAGGGTGACTAGTGTAGGATCCATGCGCCGTACTGTCGTCTGCATAACAATGTATGTTGCCGAGTGGCAGCATATCATTGATATGCAGAAGAAACGGCGTGGAAGACAACATAGATCCCTGTGGTACACCGGCATTCACTGACATGGCGTCCGACGCGCATCCGTCCACCAGGACCTGGATGCTACGCCCATGTAGGAAGTCGGTTACCCAGTCACAAAGGCCAGAGGAGATTCCGTACGCCGGCAGCTTACCCAACAGCGCCTTATGCCAGACCCGGTCAAATGCCTTGGCAATATCGAGTCCAATTGCCAAGGATTCACCGTACCCTTCAAGCGCCTCCCCCCAAAGGTGAGTAACGTACGCTAGGAGATCACCAGCTGACCGGTTTGGCCGGAAACCGTATTGCCGATCGCTGATGAGATTATTCGTCCCCAGGTACGTCATGAGCTGCGTATTGATAACGCGCTCCATCACCTTGCAGAGGAGGGAGGTAATTGCTATGGGTCGGTAGTTTGACGGATCTGAGCGATCGCCCTTTTTAGGGACAGGCTGAACGAAAGCTGATTTCCAAGCTGCCGGCACGCGGCCAGTAGAGTACGAGAGGCGAAAGAGGCGCGTCAGTATACTGACGCGTGGGTACGCGTCAGGGTACTGGAGCCAGCTCGGGAGCGCACTTTTTTAACACCAATGCAGCAGGCACTCTGTCCGGCCTACTCGCTTTCCTGACGTCTAGGGCAAGAAGCTCCTTCCGCACAGTTCTCTGTCGGAACTGTACTTCTGGCATGGAGTTCTCACACCTAGGTATGGATGGGGGAGAAGCTCCCCCATCATCCAGGTGGGAATTCCCCGCAAAAAGAGATACCAGAAGGTCGGCTTTATCTTTTGCGGAGTGAGCGAGTGATCCTCCAGTCTGCTGCATTCTGCCGCTCCTCACTTCCACCACAGAAGTGAGGAGCGGCAGAAATTCGACTCAACAGATTTGGCGAGAGACCAGAACTCACGGCTCCCAGTCGGGTACCGGTTCAGCCTATCGCCAATTCTGCCGATATGCTCGAATTTAGCCCTGGCGATAGCCCTCTTGCAGGATCTGGAGAGGCGGTTGTAGTTCTTTTTCAATTCGGATAAATTTGGATCACATCTGGCACGAGCGCGTGACCATGCTCGATATGCCACAGCTTTAGCCGCGGCAGCATCGGCACAGTCCCGTACATATACATTATGTAGGTGTATGTTAAATATTTCTACATAGAAAAATTTGTACCTATAAGTTTATTTAGCCTCAAAATCGAAATATATTTTGGTAAATAATCATTTATCGACTTTTATTTTACTTTACCTACAAATTGTCTTGATATTATTATTTCTAGAAACAAATACCTACGTAAAATTGGTAGGTAAGTATCGTCAATTAAATATTTTAAATGAAACAGGTATAATTTGAATTTACATAAAAAAAAATTTACTTACGCTCCATTTAAATTTGAAGTCCATATTTTAAACCAAACATATGAGCATGTCTAATACAATAATTAAAATAATATGCTCAATCAAACTCTAATTTGAATGTGCGTATGATTATGGATAATTTTGGAGATTCTATATAAAATATGGTCTATATTGTGATAATCTGTGAATATTATTGTGACCTCATGAATATATACGAATGGAAAATCTATCTTCGGTTTTTAGAGTTATAAATACAAACGTCTGACGTGCGAGGTAAATCCCAAGTGCCTAAGCTAATATGGAGCAGAAAATGAAACAGTATTTCGCATTATATGAACGTATATTGAAAACATTACTATTTACATGTGAATCGGTATCCAAATACTCGCCGGAAGGTGAAAATAAAAGTGAACTCACACAAATATTGTCTATCGTAGGTTTCAAATTATAGTTGCCAAGATTTATCCTTACCATCACAGCCTTCAAAGCAACTCTATGTACAAGTTAGTAGGCATTCCTGTTCCATAGCCGCAGACAATACAAGTGTTTTGAAGATTGGAGGAGCTCTAGTCCTCGGAGACCAGGAACTTCTCGAGAGTGTCAGTGTGCTCTCCCTTGGGGTCGAAGGTGGCCACCATGTTTTTCCAGCAGTCATCGTTGGTCTTGTCCTTCATGGCGGCCATCACCTTGCGGACCAGCTGGCGCTGCTTCGGCGAGCACTTGCCGCACGTAGTCTCTATAGCTTCTGACAGCACGCCTGAGGGAATTAATCAGTCCATCATTTTCAAAAATATTTTTTTTTATTGCTTCCGAACTGGGTGGCTCTGCCCGAGGCCGAAGCCTCAGGCGCAGCCAATTTCACCGCCGAGGAGGTGCCAGTCCGGCTTGGAGGTGGACTAATGTCGCTGGGGAAAGGCTATTAATCCGCGATTTGAAGATCCGTGGATTGTAGGAGTCGGGAAAGATATTCCCTGGGAGCCCGTTCCACACCTTTGCAGTGCGGGCAAAAGAACGATTTAGAGAATCGTGCTCTGAGAACTCTTCTGTCAACTACAAAGGGGTGTTCCACGAGAGTATGGCATTCATTATACAGGGTGTTCGGCACATGGACCCACCAATTTTTCTTGTAGGTAAGTGGGGTCATTTGTAACGTTTTGACCCATGATACCTCTTGTCAGATGTCACGTGGTATAAAGATACGATTTTTTTTCTTTATTTTTGAAAATTACCTAAATCCCAGCTTTAAACCCTTTTAACTGTTTTGTTTATGATTGTATCAGCACGAAATAAACTTTATTGAATTTTAAGATGTATCTTTGTTCTAGAAAAAAAAAATGATTTGATGAAGTTAATACCACGAAAAGGTTTTATGGCCTCCCAAAGTCCCGAGAACGAGTAAAAATGTGACGGAATCTTAATTTATTAATTTATTAAAAAAAAAACTGACAGCAATTGAGCGCTTCATTTTCTTTTAAAAAGTTTGCTAGTTTACGCCCTTTCCAACGGTATACCACATGTCAAACAAATAATTCACTATGTGGTCAAAATTAGGCACAGAGACAGAACAAAACGACAACACGGTCACTCGCTTTCCGTATTGAAAGCTTTTTCGGGAGCATTTTCAAATTTAGATTAAGTACCGGTAGCGCGGGCACTCTTGCAAATTATCCCTAATTTTGTCGTTCTGTTCTGTCTCTGTGCCTAATTTTGACCACATAGTGAATTATTTCTATGGCATGTGGTATACCGTTGGAAAGGGCATAAACTAGCAAACTTTTTAAAATAAAATGAACTTATCAGTTGCCGTCAGTTTTTTTTTTCAAATTAATTAAGAAATTCAGTTTCTGTCATATTTTTACTCGTTCTCGGGATTTTGGGAGGTCATAAGATCTTTTCATGGTATTAACTTCATAAAATAATATTTTTCCTAGAACAAGGATACATCGTTATTTCGTGCTGATGAAGTCATAAACAAAAAAGTTACAAGGGTTTAAAGATGGGATTTTAGTAATTTTTTATTTGGGATTTTAGTAATATTTTAGGATTTTAAAAATTGTGTCGGTCGATGTGCCGAACACCCTGTAAATATGTTATATTAGGTGGGCCAAAAGTAATCACCTGATGTTCTTTGGCTGTAATTTTTATTTTTAAAAGGAAAACATTGGTTCTGCTTATGGATTATGTTTATTTAATGAATTAGAATATTTTTCATTAAATCGAGAAAATTATATCGGTCAAGTGTCCGCCGTCAGAATTAATGACCATACGGGCTCGTTTTATGGCATTTTTCATTACTTGTGTCAGAACTTCCGGCGATAGGTTCTTTAAGTGGTTCAAGAGTCCGAGGATTGTTTACATAAATCCGGGACTTTAAGTAACCCCACAAAAAATTGTCTGGAGCGGTCAAATCGGGTGATCTGGCCAAAGTCGGAAATCTTCGACGAAATTCACGCTGCGTCACCACAGACGAATTATTACTGCACAAAAAAATGGATTCAATTATTCCGCGTTCTTGAGGAGAATATCGTTCCATGGCTTATTGACGTGTATTCTGCATCTGTTTACTTCACAAATGTCAAAACAGAATTTACATTTGCCGCCATTTTGTAAAGTTATAGCGTCGTCCAAAAGGGTGATTACTTTTGGCCCACCTTGTATATAAATCATTATACCAAAGACACAATTCTAGACCACAACTAGAAGCAGGGTAAAACGGGATGATAATATTTATGAAGTACCTTGGTAGTTAATGAAATTTTCCCCTCATAATTCGAACTACCAACGTTTAGCACTAACACTTAGATAAATATATATATATATATTATTTATTACACCCAAAACAATATCAAATACGTGAAGAAAAAATATCGAAGAACAATAGAAATATACAAATATAAACAGAGAAGCGAAAGAACAATAACGCGCTAATGCGAACTTATCGCTATAAGTTATTTATCCCTGTCAACTTTTGGATGATAGGATTAAGTGAGGAAGAACAAAGGTTGTGCAGACATTAGGACAGGAAAGTAATTTCGATCGCTTCGGATGAAAACCATATTATGTGCATTTTAAAAAAAATATTCTTTCTTGCTGTTTCCCTTTAAATAGTTATTGTATTGTATTGTTTATTGATCATTCATATGACAGTTAGACTGCACTCGAACTTGCAAAAATTTGTTCTACATCTGCAGTTATTCGTATGCATTATTATTTTATATTTTTTCATCTAACAAATGCTTATATTATTAATCGGTAGCAAAGGAATAGTGAAAACGTTTTCGAAAAAATAGAAGATCGGCAACTAACCCTTAATGTCCTTTCCCTCAGCAGTGCAGGGCCCCTTGTCGAGGAAGCAGTTGCAGTAGCTATGCAGGAGTCTGTCGTTCTTCACCAGGCTGTCGGCGTCGAAGTTGTCGTACTTGCTGCTGTAGAACTGCGACTCTTCAGCGGGGGCGGCGAGCGCCACGGTCAGCGCCACCATCAACACCAGAGACGAGATCACGAAGCTCTTCATGATGATGTAGCTATCTGAAACTGTAAGGCGTAACCAGGTGACAGTGAGTCGGTCACATCTTCTGAACAGACGATTCTTTGTTATCGACTGACCGACGTTGTTAAAATAAATCACCGAGTCCCACACTCTTACATCACCCCCCTCAGGTACTTTAATAAACTTTTAATTGGCTTAATTATGATTTTTTTTTGTTTTTTAATGAAAAGTCTGTTTATTGAACACACAACATTAACAAAAATAATTAAATCTAGACCTAAAAATAACTAAATTAATTATAAAAATAAATGTAACTATAAATAAAAATAGTCGTCCATAGGGCCCATAAGCATGGCCCCCATGCCATGAGGGAAGCGGCGTTTCCCCTCTGGATCGCCAGGCTGATTGAAATACGCCCGGGCACGGCGGTCACCAGACGCGTCAAGAGTAGTTTTCCCAATTTCTTGGAAAAACTGATCGCGTCCGGACTCTATGCCCCAAGAGTCTCTAAGGCCACAAACTCGTAGTTGTTCTTGAGTTGGTTGTATTATGATAATTATTTGTTTTTGCGTTGTTAATTGTTATAGCTGTAAGTTTTTCCGAATAAAATAAAATAAATCATGGATTTTATTTGTCACTGTCGGAACTCGGCGCCATGGCAGTGCTTCTGCCTCTGATCGTGTCGGCTACGCTGAACTGGCCGTGAAACATAAGCCAGGTAGGCGTATGTTTCATACCCGTTTATCAACACTTTTTTCTTCCCCAAATGGCAGGAAGATGTTTAAAAGAATCAGGACAGCCCTATGGACATTACATGAGATAAACTTTCCATTTAAATTTACTCGCTAAGTGTGAATAATCATTTTCTGTTTATAAATTGCACAGTAAATGATAGTATGTGTGTGTTGGTACATTTGTCATTTAAAAGCGAATAGAGATTAATAGCGACGGAAACACATGGGTTGCACAAGTTAATTGAGATCAAGGCGTAAGGTTATAATTGTTGTGGGAAGGCGCAAAAAGTGTCTCCTGAAAATTTACATTATATTTTCCGTTTTTAACAGTTTGTGACGATAGATATTTTTCGGTTTGTTTGTTGAATAAAAAACAGTAGTGTAGTTACTTCAGCATGGTTGAATAGGAGGCGTCAAGGCGTAAAGGAATTATTTCTAGCAAATCTTAAGGTTTTTGAGCTGTTTGTGAACACATAAGATACGTTATGATTATGTCTGATTAATAAATAAGTCTATTCTATGAAACCTTTCTACACGAAATTTTAAAGTGAATCTAGGGATTCAGCTATAACGTAAAGTAAATTTTATTTATTAAAAATTAAATATTATAAAAATATATTAAACTCGAACCTTTGACAATAGTAGTTGAGATGAGTGTGACAAGTTTCGAGCATATTCTTACCGTTTATATACTTAGTTTTAATGTAACCCCGAGGTCCAAGGCGATTGTGCACGTACCTAAATGTTCTAATGTAAAAAAAAGTCGTTAGTAATTTTTTCGTGTACGAGACAGGTACAGTGCCGAAATCAAGAATAAGTTGTTGATGTCTTATTGTTATTTACTTAATAGGAAGTAGGAGAAGGGAAGTAGGAAGGAGGGAAGTAGGAAGGAGGGAAGTAGGAAGGAGGGAAGTAGGAAGAAGGGAAGTAGGAAGGAGGGAAGGAGGAAGGAGGGAAGTAGGAAGAGGGGAAGTAGGAAGGAGGGAAGTAGGAAGAAGGTAAGTAGGAAAATAATAACAGCTGAAGGAGAATTACGGTAAGGGAACTTGCAAAGTAGCATTGCCTTGCGAATTATTGTAAAGAATTCTATGTACAGTGTAAATACATTTCAATCTCTGTGGGTATGACTAAGGACCGGCATTCCATCTCCCTCTTAGGTTCAAGAATAACGTTATGTGACAAATGTCATATGGGGAATCTATCACTTATCATTCCTTCCAAAACCAAGTAGAAATTGAAATACTAAGGGTACGACTTAGCCCTACATTGCGATCACGAAGATCCATATAGATATATTATATACGTACTACTAATAAGATGTCAATCTAAATATATATTGCAGGCGATGATTGGGAAATTCGAATTTTAAAAGTGGTGAATGCATTCGGTTAAATTAATTATTATTAATTAATTACTTCGTCATTGTATTACTAAACAAAACAAATATGAACTATTTAATTCGATTAGACATTATTTACTTCATTCATAAAATAATGTTTAGTTTCTGAGTAATTAGAATGTGTAGATAAGTATTTAAAAGTTATATCTAATCTTTATTTTGGTTGACTTACTACATGAGGGTATGACTTTCAAACATACATAATATCAAGAAAGTTATTTTTCAAGGAATAAAATAATCCACGTACACGATCAGACGGAGGCTCTGACTGACAGAACACAAAATTTACACAGAAACAAGCATGCAGCAAACCAAATCAGGTTAAAAAACAATTAAAATATTTCACCTACAAAATCCGTGATGTCAGCCTTGCTGAACTAGTTGCCATGTCAGTGCTTCCCTTTGGGTACAATGAACTAGACGGATAACACGAACCTATTTACATAGGTAGCCTCTTCGACCGACCTTTCATTCAGTATGATGGTGCCAACCCGGGCGGGTTATACCTACCTCCTAGTAAGGTAAGGGGAAGGAGGACCAAACCACGGCCAGCCTCCAACGGTCGAACGGTCGCCCATCCAAGTTGCGACCGCGGCCAGGTGTGCTTGTGATCACGACCGACAGTCGACCGATCGCACCACTGAGCTACCGAAGCTGACATAAATGATATGTTGTATAATAAATATGATATTTGCCAATGAAGGCGAAGGTTTGTTGGCGCACTGTACTAATATGACGATTCGGACCTTTGATCCTTAGTCTTGAGGAGTTTGTTTTTGTCCCCACTAACGCTCGCGATTTTCCGCAAACTCTTTGTTGTGCATGATTAATCTGAAACGTGTCTCTCGGTTACCTTTGTGATTGTCTTATAATCTTTGGTAATTCTAAGAACTCGTCGTTCGAAGAAGAAGACGTCAGACTCTGTAGCTCAGTGGTGCCGGCGCTCGACTGTTGTTAAGCAACCCTGAGCGCGGTTAGTACTTGGATGGGTGACCGCTCGACCGTTCGGTCGAGCGGTCGAGCGGTTCGAAACTTCGGTCGAACTTCGGTCGAAACGGCTATGTAAATAGTTCACGTTTTCCGTCCAGTTCAGTGTAGCCGACATGAAATGAAGGGAAGCACTGACATGGCACCTCGTTCACCCGGTGTTATGGGCTGAATTCACGGATGTTGTAGGTGATGTAGCCAACCGTGTCAGTTTCCATAAAAATAAAAATAAACTGCGACGGCAAGAATGCCTTTTCAATGGATCTATGCATTGTTTGTAACGACGGGCCAAGTGCGAGTCGAACTCGCGCACCGAGGGTTCCGTATGCCATGTCAGCGACAGCGCCACACACGCCATCTATGGAGTGTTTATGAAATCCTTCATATTAGTTAATCATGATTAGTTAAAATGCTTCATACTATTTTTGGTAGATGGCGCGCGCGCATATACTTTTTAGTTTCTTCTATGGGAACCCCCGTGACTTTTGCTTATTTTTATTATTATTTGTTATATGGGCCATAATAATAACAACACATATTCTGTGAAAATTTCAACGGGCTACCTATTACGGTTCGAGAGATACAGCCCTCGGACAGACGGACGGACAGACAGACCGACAGACAGACGGCGTAGGCTTAGTAATAGGGTCCCGTACTGAATACGGAACCCTAAAAAATCATGCACATCTATCGGCCCTCATCCTTAATACAACTTATCCCAACCTAACATGATACATAAAACATATTATATGTTTTTTCAGGCTAAAAATGTTCCTAGAATACTAGTAACTTTTCAGTCGTTGTATTTTGAAGACTAAGCCTAGCTGCTGGATAAGGTAGAGACCTACATTTGTGTACGCCTGCCGACTGTCGACTCTAACAACATCGAACCGACCCGTTGCGTCATCACTACAGGAACTTATGATTAGTAACTAGTTATGTATAAAGAAGGAATGGCATGCGAGTTACATCGTATAACTTACACCGCTTACCTACATTCAATTAGCAAATCAAAGGCCTAGGCACATGATTCAAGGCACGTATTTATAGTTGTGATTCAAAGGAGAAAATATTTAGCTAGCGTTTTCGGTAATTAGGAAGGTATGTACGTATAACAAAAATTTCGGACGTCAAGTTTCATATACACAGCAAACAGGGCAGGGATTGCATGGGTGGCCCGGCGCCATATGTCGCGCTTTCAATAATAATAAAAAAACATTACTAACGATATAATACAATTTAAAGGCGACTAAGAGATATGACTCCCACCGCACTGCGCGAAACGTCGTCGGTCGAAACGGTGGCGGTAGCAAACATTACTAACGATAAAATATAATACCTAATTCCATTTACACAATTTACAAAACATAAAAAAAACAAATGAACACATTTTCGTGCGAATCGTCCATACCAGATGCAGACGAGTTGGAATTGTAAAATTAAATTGGAATAAATAATATTATTTTTAAAGTAGCTTAAGTAAAATATTTTATTCGATAATCAAATCATTGGTTTGCTATTTGTAGTTAGGTAGGATCCTAGTTAGAAATAAGGAGTAGGTGTAAGGAACACTTTGGATTTAAAAATAATCCTTCTAACCGCATTGATGACGTATGAAGCATTTGACATTGAATGCAGACCTACCTACCTACTAAATTTTATATGAGCAAATAATAGTCGTAGTTGGGTAAGCAATTACGTTTAAAATTTATGATTTAAAAACAAATATTTTTTTATTGAAAACGCAATATGTGGCGGCGTACAACCGATAAGATGTCTAACGACGCCCATGGACATTCGTACGTATGATGGGGTTGCGAATGCCGTGCCGGCCTAATAGGTGCCTATTAATTTCCCTCTCGAAGGACCCGAGATTGTACTTGGGGAGGAAATATATGGGTTGGGAGAGCGTTCTAGAGGTTACCGGTTCTGTAGAGGAAACATCTGCAGTACTGGTTGGTATTCATCCACGGTAAGTCCAGCGTGTAGGGATGCGGTCCCTGACCCATGCGCGTGGTGCGGAGGTTGGGGACGGCGGGGTCGCGTTAAACAGCTCCTCCGAGCACGCCCTATGGAATAAGCGGTAGAACACACTTAGGGTGCCGACATCCCTGCGGAGTTGCAGTTGTCCTAGATCGCGGGAAACTTCGGGGTTATGCACCAGTCGCACGGCTCGACGCTGGATCGAATCCATAGGCGTAAGCTTGGGCGTAAGCTAGTCTTTGGAAGAGCCATTTCACAGGTGCGAGCAGTACACCAAGCAGGACCTGATCTGCGATTTATACAGAAGCAGCTAGCTTTACAAAAGTAAAAGACAAATAACTTATCGTTTAAGCACTAATTTCTATTTATATTGAATGATACGAAGCATAAAGAGGATAGGAGGAAGCATAAACAGTTGTTGAGTGCTTTTACAGAAAACAACAATAATATATTTCCAATACAATTGATTAAAATAAATTTTTTTTTGTGGAGACTGACACCGTCGACTACACACCTACAACATCCGCGATGTCAGCCCATAACACCGGGTGAATTAGGTGCCATGTCAGTGCTTCCCTTCATTTCTCCCTTCATCTCGGCTACACGGAACTGGACGGAAAACACGAACACTATTTACATAGCCGTTTCGACCGACATTTCACGAGACATTTCATTCAGTGCGGTGGTACCAACCCGGGCGGGATAAACCCTACCACCTAGTAAGGTAAGAAGGGAAGGGACCTACAGTTTAACGTGGAATCCGAACCACGGTCAGCCTCCAACGGTCGAGCGGTCACCCATCCAAGTACTGACCGCGCTCAGGGTTGCTTAACAACAGTCGACCGACCGAACCACTGAGCTACCGAGACTGACGTCAATATCCGTAACTAGTCCTTTACTTTAACTTATATTATGTAATTACACTTTTTTAGAAAGCCTCGATTCCGCGCATTTAAAATCAGATTTTTTTACTTAAGTAGTTATGTAAAACCATAAATGCATCTTTGGCTTTCACCTTACCTCTTGCCACTTGACAGTATCTACTGATGTTTTTGTACAAATAGGTATAATCACACTAAACAACAAACAATATGAAAGAACATTAGCTAGGTACAATATAGGTTGCATGCTCGCTCGTGTTGTTACTATACAGGCATACTAATGGTTATGCTCGTGATTCTGTTTCCTGCAACATTTAATTCACGATCTCCACATTTATTTTGACCTTCATGATCGTGGTGAAGTTATCTAGATTTACGAGTAGTGCGTCGTTATACCTCGTACAGTTGGGGACAAAAGAGAAGACATGTGAAGAGAACCATGTCACGAGCAAAGGCATTGGGTTCTTATCCGTGGTTAGGTTAGGTTCCCTTCTTGCCTTACTAGGTGGTAACCCGCCCGCGTTCGTAACACCGCATTGAATGAAAGATCGGTTGAAATTGCTATGTAGGTAAATAGTTTGTGTTTTCCGTCCAGTTCAGTGTAGTCGGCACGACCAAATGGAAGCACTGACATGGTATCTAGTTCACCAACGTGTTATGGACTAACATCACAGAGTGTCAAACTGTCAAACTGTGTCAAACTGACACGGTTGGCTACATAATCTACCTAATTATGTAGCCAACCGTGTCAGTTTCCATAAAAAAAAATTCGATGGCGCCCACCATTTTCTTCTATGTCAGAGCAAAGGAGTAGTTGTTTAACTTGTGAATTTATTTTTCGAACACGAGTTGGTCCATGTTTCGGATTCGGTGTAAGACTTCAAGTTCCTGACTGACCTGACTAGATGGTAGGATTAAGCCCGTTCGAATAATTGTCACCACACTGAATGAATGTCGGTCGGAACGGCTATGAAAAAACCGGCCAAGTACGAGTCGAACTCCCGCACCGAGGGTTCCGTATCGCCATGTCACGGTAAGTGCCACTCACGCCATCTATGTATTAGTTAAAATGCTTCAAACTCTTTTCGGTAGATGGCGCGCATACACTTTTTAGTTGCTTGTATGGGGACCCCGTGAATTGTTTACTTTTCCTTATTTATTATTATTTGTTGTTATATCGGCCATGAGAACACAAATATGTGTTAAAATTTCACAGAATACTGTGAAATTTTCACAGAATACTGTGAAAATTTCAACGGGCTACCTATTACGGTTCAAGAGATACAGCCCTCGGACAGACGGACAGACAGACAGACAGACAGACAGACGGCGTAGGCTTAGTAATAGGGTCCCGTACGACGGATACGGAACCCTAAAAATTAGACCGTTCAGTTCAGTGAAGTTGACATGACCGAAAGAAAACTTAGATACGATAGTTCTGTCGAAACAAACTGTAACGGATGACTTAGGAGATGACTTTAGACGATGAAATAGGAAACCAAGTCGGGTTTTATTATAAAAATGTATATTATGCAATATTAAGAGTAGTTTTCCTCTTGTTAAAAATTAACTCGAATTCGGCGGTGTGTCGGCGTTTCGTCCTTGAGATTAAAGGATAAGCGAACGTGTTTGTTTCTTGTGAGTTTCCACGTTTAATTGCATACGGATGAGAGGACTTGCAGAGGAAGTGACATTATTATAAAACTACCCGTAGCAAGGTTGTTCTTTCCACCGCACAAAGTAGAAGACCGCCGCCAGTAGGTAGACAATACCTACAATAATTGTTAGATTTATTCTCCTACAGGATTAATTCTCCTACATTGCCTGCAATTACGTTTAATGGGATTGACATTCCTTTCTCCACAACAGTAAAAAACCTGGGCATTCTCGTGGACCAATCAATGTCATGGGTGCCTCAGGTAAATATGGTCAGTCGTAAAGTTTTTGCTGCTGCGCATTCTCTGAGACGCTTACAGAACCTTCTCCCCGTTTCTACTAAGATTGCTCTTGCGCAATCCCTTCTACTCCCAATTCTCGACTATGCGGATATATGCTACTTGGATTTGACTGAGATTCTTCTAGACAAGCTTGAACGCTTGCAAAATTTGTGTATCCGTTTCGTATTTGGTCTGCGTAAATACGACCACGTCTCTCAGTTCCGTGCAAAGCTTGAGTGGCTACCGATTCGTCTCCGTAGAAACTGTCACATCCTCGGTCTTTTATATGGTGTATTAAACAATCCTGATGCTCCTGAATACCTTTGTTCTCGATTCCTTCCCCTCTCTTCTCACGGCCTTCCTCTTCGCTCTAGTGACGATAATGTTCTAGTGATACCTCGCCATTCTTCTGGTTTCTATACCGACTCTTTCACTGTCCACTCTGCACGTCTATGGAACTCATTGCCGTACCGCATTCGTCACTGTCAGACTCTTGGCACATTCAAAATTTTGTTGAAGAAACATTATCTCAGCAGTTGCTCTGTTGTGGAATAAGGTATTATGTATTTATTTATCTTATTATATACTTGTATCTATGTATGGACATGTATATTTATATAAGTATGTTTTTATTTGTTTATGTATATATTTGTATAAGTATGTACTATATATATATATATATATATATATATATATTACTTTCCTGTCCAAATGTCTGCACTACCCTTGTCATATTTCTTTCTCATTTACTCTCATCACCATCACCTCTCATCACAGGTTGACTGGAAGAAATCACTTAAAGTGATAAGTCCGCCTTTGCACGCTACTGTTCTCTTGTTTCTGTGTGAATTATTGTTAGCTTCCATTCTTCTTCTGTATGTTATCTTCTGTCTTGTGTATCTCTGTGTTCTTGTGTGCAATAAAGGATTTCTATTCTATTCTATTCTATTCTATTCTAGATTTTTTTAGATTTCGGGTTGCATGAGTGATACATGGTTGACTGGAAGAAATCACTTAAAGTGATAAGTCCGCCTTTGCACGCTACTGTTCTCTTGTTTCTGTGTGAATTATTGTTAGCTTCCATTCTTCTTCTGTATGTTATCTTCTGTCTTGTGTATCTCTGTGTTCTTGTGTGCAATAAAGGATTTCTATTCTATTCTATTCTATTCTATTCTAGATTTTTTTAGATTTCGGGTTGCATGAGTGATACATACGTATTACATGAGGGATAGGGTTGTATAGGGTGGCATACATACATAAAATACATACCACACGCTATATCCCGACAATCGGAATGAGCAGAGTAATCGGTGTTGTGCTGCAAGGAATCTTGTAAATTGCAGCACAACTTTTAGCTAAGTATTCGGACAAGATAACTGTCAAGCAGTCAGTAAGGCACGAAAACCCACCTGCTGCTTAACTCGGTGGAATGACCGTGCAAAGATGAGTGGTAGCTAACCCGTCGCTCTTTAGCACGGCATCTTGTCCTTATCCCTTATTTGCCTATTACGAGATGCTCGGGGAGAGACACAGGGTGGCACACGGGCGAATTCAAGTAACGAAAATGACAAAGGTTTTATTGTTTTAGTAAAACAAAATACTTTTGGCCCTAATCTCGCACTACTTTGGTGGTCGTAAATAAGAGGCTATGTTAAATAACACCCCTCCGTTTTTTGCGTCGGGGGTTAAAAATGATCTGGTGTACCGTAGTCTGTATACCCGGAATGTGTGCCACCAAAAGTGTACCATGAAAATACCCACAATCCGGCCACGTGGCTTAGCAGCAGATAGGAAATCTCCACTTATCCTACCTACAATTTCGTGACGGGTTATTGTCACAACTCGTTTAATTCTGCAATTAATACAAAATACCTATCTAGACTTTGACCGTCCGGTAAAAATATTGCCAAAGTCATACGGCAAGGCACTTTATTCGAGGTGATAATGAATAGATAAAAATAAAAGAAGAAAGAAAGAATGAAAGAAGAAAGAAGCTCCTGAATAATAAATACATAAGGCAATACAATTACAGCGTTGTGGCAGCCTGCTAAGTCAGGAAAAGTTTCTAAGAATTAGAATATGGCAGCTTGGAAAGAGACTGGAAAAACCGACCGTGAAACTTTCGGTCTCGGCACTCGGTAGCTCAGTGGTGCGGTCGGTCGACTGTCGATTGTGATCATAAGCAAATCTGGACGCGGTCAGTACTTATTTATTAATTTTATTTTAAATTAAAAAAAAAAATTCCGTTGACCGCTCGACCGTTGGAGGCTGACCGTGGTTCGGATTCCACGTAAAACTGTAGGTCCCTTCCTTTCTTACCTTATTAGGTGGTAGGGTTGGACCCGCCCGGGTTGGTACCACCGTACTGAATGAACGGTCAGTTGAAACCGCTACATAGCGACAGCCGGCTCGATTAAAGGGGAGTACTGGCATGGCACCGAGTTAGGCAAGGTGTTATGGGCTGACGTCACGGATGTTGTAGGTAGGTGATGTAGGCAACCGTGTCAGTTTCCATAAAGCTGGGCACTTCAGCTATTAGGTTTTCACTCGTTCATGATAGGTGCTCATTCGAAATATGAAAATTCGTTGGTTTACTGACGTTGTGAACGTCGTCTTACCAACGTGACAGTTGCCTTTTCTAAGACCATAATAAAATTCTAAACATGTACAGATTGTACTGTGTTCTAAATTAAACAGAAAGACACAGTAACAGAAACTTCGGACGCTAGAACCATAGAGCAGAACGTCGTCTGCGAGACAGACTCTGTTATTATAACAGTAATAAAGTGAGAACGAGAACGTTCCCATTAGCGAGTTTAAGCTGGTTTTATTTCAGTTTCGTTAGAAAATAAAAAGAACGCTTGGTTATACCCGACATATCCTAATAAATAAAGGGGAAGGAAACCCGTAACGACGTATGCGCCGACTAATATGTTATATATTTTGTTTATGGAAATTGACACGGTTGGCTACCATCACCTACAACATCAGTGATTTCAGCCCATAATACCGGATAAATTGTAATGATAGTATAGGTGCTTCCCTTCATTTCATGTCGGCTACACTGCAATAGGCCGAAAACACGAACTATTTATTACATAGCCGTTTCCACCGACGAAGCGAATAATTTTTTTATTATGAATTGCATTGCATGTTTGCCTAAAAAATGAAATCTACTAAACCAATCGTGGGGTTTTCACAGAGCTATTTAGGCACATAATATAAGGATGGTTATAGAATTTTTCCCGCGTTTCGCAGGAACAACTAGTTTTGTAATATAAAACTTATCGTATACAAAATTATTAGGTATTGGATAATTAACATTTATACAAAGGGGCAACGCGGCTAATGTTTTGGGTACGGACGGTGGGGGAGTCGGCGGAGATGGATGATTTTTTTTTATTTCATCATCATCAGCTTGTATCGGTCCACTGCTGGACATAGGCCTCTCCCAAGGCACACCATCACACGCGGTCTTCCGCTCTTCTCATCCATTTTTATTTTAGTTTTTTATTGTTATTGTGATTTAATAAAATAAGTAATTCAATAAAGAATATGCAAATATTTTAATATGAGGAAGTGAAATCAAAGTAATAAATCAGGAACAAAACATTTTTATTGACAATATAATATCACATTTCTTGACAATAATCTTTGAAAAGAAAATATATAGCGAGTATTTTACTTGTAAGCTTTTAAAAAGTGTAAATAGAATTTTAGTGTCCGGCGAGGAAGGCCTGGAAGGATTCCTTGTATTTGCCCTCGGGATCCTCCTTCTTGGCGAGCTTCTCCCAGTCCTGGGGCAGCTGGCTCTGGAAACCCTTTACAACGATGCGGATCAGCTGCTTCTGCTTGGGCGTGCACTTGGCGCAGTCGGTTGAGAGAGCGTCGTGAATAATGTCTGGAGGAAAAAAACATTTTTTTAAACGAAGTTTTTTAATGCACGTTTGGGATGGGGACCTTAAAAATATTGAAACGTCACGAAAGTACGAACGGATGTTGCGTCATATATGAGAGTCTTTTTAAGTCGAACCATTGTATAAGTTGAAAGTAATATCGTATAGATTGCGCTGTCCCGATCGAAATTAAATTACCTAATAATTGGATTTTAAATACAAAGCGTAAGTCGCTTCTGTCGAGTGTTCCACGACACCTCACTTTTTTAAAGAACTTTCAAGTGTTGAACACCACAAACCATTTATTTTTCATATATGTATATATATATATATTTTCTTTTATTTTTTATTTTTTATAGGAAGCACGCCATATGGCGCGCGCCAGACTAACGCAGAGGTGTAGTCCGACGGCGCCCACGGGCATTCGGATATTTACGGGGGCTGCGAATACCATGTTGGCTGGCTAGGTGCACCTTCACATTATGTTTGAAGGATTCCAGACTGTACATTAGAGGAAAGTATGCAGGTGGGAGTGCATTCCACATGGTGGACAACCCTGTAAATAAAGGATTTACAGGATCGATTTGCCCTAAGTGGGGGGATATTGACAGTGTGTGAATGCATTCCCAACCTGTTGCGCGTGGAACGATATAATATTATATTTTTAATGGAGTCTTATATGATTGGCTATATCATGTACTACAAACGAGATGCCAATGCCAGCTATAGCCAACAAGGTACTATAATAATAGTTGGCTATGTGTCAGCCATCACACCATGTTCCATTTTGAACCAGGTGCCACGCCAGTGCTCCCGTTTGGTCGCGCCGGCTACACTGACCTTACGAACTATTTTCATAGGTAGATGTTTCGACCGACTGTCATTAGCCCCTGCGTACCACCTATAGTAGGGCTGGAATAGGGTCTTACAGCTGTAAACGTGCGTATACGAACGTTTATACCTAGGTATATAGGTATAAACGTATGTAAACACGTTTATACCTAGGTATAAATTGTAATGATAGTATAATTCTAGTCAGCAAACGTAGCCACTCACGTTTGAAGTCGGACCCCTCAGGAGTGCAGGGCCCCTCGTCGAGGAAGCAGTTCATGTAGTTCTTAAGCAGCCTCGGGCTGCCCACTAGATCCTCAGCGTTGAAATTGTCATACTTGGTGCTGTAGGTTTCCTCCGCGAGCGTGGCCGCGATCAGGGCGAAAAGGCACACCACGAAGTACTTCATGCTGAATATGCTGCAATAGTTGAGGATATTGGCGATTATGACCAAATAATACATGAGCAAATTTACTTAAAATAGACTTAGATATTCATTGTTTATTTATTCGTTTATTCACACATTTTCTTTTTTATATTAATTTTAAACATAAAACATAAATCTAAAATTAATACAAATAACAAAATGGAGTTTCCACCACCGGCCGCGGGGCGAACCCAGGCTACCGATGGTCGGACCCGAGAGAGAGAAACCTCCGGACAATTCGAGCGGTGTCGAGCAAGACCGCCTTCTGCATCTGACCCTTGATCCAAGCAAGTGGCTCTAGCGAGAGCCTCTTGAGATGATGGTCGAGGTTCTTCGCTATCAGCTCATGCGCAGACACGACTATGGGCACCACGATCGTCGAGTCCACGGGCCACATGTCGGTAACCTCGTGAGACAGATCGATGTATTTTAACATCTTGTCTTTTTCTGCCTTCACAAGGTTCTCGTCATGCGGCACCGTGATGTCGACGAGCGCTGCGCGCCGCGCCTCCCGGTCGATTATCACTATGTCAGGTCTATTAGCCATAATAGTCCTATCAGTGATAATCGACCGGTCCCTGTAGAGCGTGATGTGAGCATTTTCGAGAACTGGCTGTGGGTTATACTTGTAGTAAGGCACCTCTGAGCCGACAAGGTTGAACTTATTATTATGCTTTTAAAGTTACTTTCTTAGTAAAGTTAATCTTACTTGTTAAATCTACAGTATTTTCCAATTTCATTTTATAAATTTTTTTTTCATTCTGCTGTGTTATATGAAATTAATCGATAAATATTTTCTAAACCTCTGTTTACAAAACATTTACATCCATGAGCTATTTACAACAATGCATAAAATAAATAAATATCCTTTTTGCGGTGCAAAAGGCGGAATTAATGCAAAATTCAGATTATTTCCATTTGACTACGTGTCGGTTGTTGTGGTTGGGGTAAGTAAGGTACTGACATGGCACCTAGTTGATCAATGCGTTATGGGCTGACATCCACATCATGGATGTTGTAGTCGATGTAACCAACCGTCGCAGTTTCCATTAAAAAAACAGGGTTTCACAAGACGTTTTTGATAAGCGCATTTTTCGAAATTCCGAAAAACTAATTACTTAGTGCACACTTGGAATTTGTACTTCGGACCTTACTGGCTATATGCCTCTTTAAGTTGTCTCCCGTATTAAGTAATTCTGGATGGTTTTTTTCATGAACAAAAGTTCATTAAAAAAAAGGTGATAAAAAGTGGATTTGACTGGTGGACTAGGTAACAAAAAGTCTTCCGGAAATTGTCTGTTTAAATGATTTTGTAAATATTACGATATTTCAATTAGCACTCACCTATTTTGGGGTGGGTGCGAACGTCGAAGAATTCTGAGATACTGGTACTGATGGTCACACCAGACACATTTATATACGTACACTCTGGAGGAAAACTCTAATTTCAAGGCCCGCTTGCAGATGACTTGTTAACTAACTATAATAATCTGTTAATATACAGAATGTGCGCATATTTAACTCTGGTTTACATTACAACTCAGTGTAGTGTTCGCATTTCGCATGTATTTAAATTATTTTACATTTTAAACTTTTTCACATCTCACTTTTTCGCCAACATTTACCACTCGACGTCTCACATACCAAATTATAGCTAGAACAAAATGCTTTGTTACTTTAAGCTCGCCTTTTGTGTTAACTTTAATATAAAATGTTGGCGTACAAACTTATTACAAATTTATTTAAAATTTTGCTTGACTTATAACATACATACATACCACACGCCGTATCCCGACAATCGGGGTGAGCAGAGTAATCGGTGTTGTACTGTAAGGACTCTTGTGAAATTACAGCACAACACCGACCACAACGTTAGCAAAGTATTCGGACAAAATAACTTGATAGTTTGCAGCAGCAACTAAGCACGAAGACCCACCTGCTCCATGACTAGGTGGGAAAACCTTGCCAAGGTAGCTATCCTGTCACCCTTTAGCACGGCATTACCTATATGACTAAAATGACATGGAATTGGTATTTCAACAGATTTTTAATTTCTACGGCATGGAGACGTCCTTATAGCGACGCATACGTTGAGAACTCGTCTGTTCTATGGCATTGATGATCACTTGCATTCAACTTTAAATTATTGATGAAAACATTATAATTTAATGGCAAAATTGCGCTTCTATAGGCATAATTATTTAATATTAATATATTTTTTTAATATAAACACATAAACTAAAATGTCAAGAGAGTTAAGAAATGAAAGAAAAAAGCCTTAATAATTCGGACTGTTAACTCGAGTTAACTAGCGATCTCTGGAAGTGGGCCTAAGCTAAATAAGATCTACACTAATAAAAAGAACACTCCACAATATAAGTCCAAGGTACGAAAACAAGACGACAGCGTGCCAGTACGTCACTGAGGTCTTATAAAAAATCTCACCGTGCTAACTGATTCATACATTTAAACCATTTTGGATTATTAATAATACGAGTAGGTATACAAGTTATGTAGGCATTGGATTAAGATGTACCTACCTAAGTAATGAAGAGTGCATACAAAATAGAAATAGATATCTACTTTTAGGTATAAGAAATCGCTGATAAATTATACCTCAGATTTAAGATATCTCACTACGTGAACAAAAGCTGCTTTAGACATAAACGGCCATTAATTTCTTTAATGAAATATATTAAGTTAGGTATTTCATTTATGTTTAACAACATAACGTAAACGTACATTGAAACTAAATAAATAAATAAATTTAAGAACATAATATGTTCTTAAATTTATTTATTTATAAATTTTTATTATATTATAGGTAATATTATTTTTTTATAATATGTTAGTACTAAGCATGTACTCGCTTTTTTTATATTTCTTCTTTAGATAAATGCAAAACCGAAAATTCATTTAATTCCGAAAATTCATTTTCGTCGTTGCATTTATCTAAAGAATGCATCATTATTTCATTAATTCATTTTATTTTCGGATTGATTGGTTAACTAGGTACCAATAAATCGCCTGAATTAAATTTTTTATTCTTTATTGAGCATTCTTGTTAGTAAAACTACTCTTGAACTTATTGTCACAATTTCTTTTATCCATTTCGATTACCTACACCAACGAAGAAGATCCGACAAGAGAATTTGAAATGAATAAAAATGATCATGAAATATTTAATTAAATGCCTAGACAGCCTTGTACTCAGCTGATCTAAAAATAGACACTTGGATTGGATCAGTGGGCATCCACACACGCAAAAACTAATATTATCATTAGATATTTTAGTTCGGTTAAATTTACTTCCATTATTTCCAAGAACATACCTAGCTCATTTGTTATTAATTTATCGCATACGTGTACATAGGTAGGCGATACCTTTCTGTTTTCCTGTCTTCTCTATTTTTTACGCGCTGTGCGTAGATATATAATACCTACTGTATGTGCGAGTGCTTACTGACATGTTCGAAAGCGAGCTTTTTTATTAGTGCAAATAAGTAGTCGAGTAAAGACCCTTTTTTATAAAAGATGTTTTGTTTACAAAAAATTTAGGTATTTAAAAGATTTTACACATGCACTTGCAGAGGAATATTGATCCTACTGAATGTAATCATAATCATCTTCATATCATCATCAATTACTCAACAATCAATATATTTAATAAAAACATAATTTCATAATAATTTCCGTTTGTAGGAGTCGGTGGACCGCTAAGTCAATAGTTTATTTACATATCGGTCCCCCGACTCCTTTAAGTGAGTAAACGGAAATTATTTTAGACTTTTTAAGAGTCGGGGTTTTTTTAATTTGTATTTAAACTTTTATTTCAGGCTTTTTTTTAAACCGCATGCAAATCTGTAAACTTTTTAATATAACAATTTTTGTGATTACTTAATTACTTGATTATTTGATTACAAACCTAGCTAACAACCACCCCGATTGAACCGTAGATACCTAGGTAATTTCATTACATATACATACATATATATACATAATACAAATATTATACGGAGCCCTCGGTGCGCGAGTCCAACTCGCACTTGGCGACTTTTCTTTTTCTTTGAACAAAGTACGTACCTAATTTATTTTTCTCACCTGCCATTGGCAAGAATGCTATGGGCTCAGGTAGTAGAATATAACGATTTGAATTCGTCAAAATAAATCAATAAAATAGGTAACTAGCCATAACTAGGTATAACTAGGTTGATCTTTAAAATTAATTGTGGTAAGGAAGTATTCGGCAATTTGACCTGTTCAATTGAAATTTATACAATTTCTTAGTAGACCTACCTACGTCTAGTAGGGTCCAAAATAATGTGCAGTGCGAAGTTGGTACATTCCATTAACGGCATTGGTACAAAATGCTATTTGTCGACATGACAAAGTGCAATATTTGCTCATTTATGGTCGGCCGATACGTTTGGATTTGCGTCATTCATTTTCCATTTCGTATGCGGTCTGGGTCATAGCAATTCTGCATCCCTTCTATAGGTGGCGTGCACGTTGCTCTTTCTATAAATAGGTACTTATACAGGTACCTAAATATCGAGGGCTTACTTCAAGAATGCACTATGTCAAAAAAAATCGATTTTGACTTAATTATACAGTTTTGTTCATAATTTTTTGCGCTACATTCTTCAAAAACACACTAAGTCGTACACTGACGAGATCCAAAGATAGCTATAGCATTAAGTCATAATATCACTACTTTGTACAAGCAAAAAGCACTAAATGACATGATTCGAATAGAATGGCACTAAGTTCTGATTATTGTTGAAATTATAGTCAACGTAAATACACTAAGTACAATTTAGTGCCTTACTGTAAATGTTTTTTATGTGAATCGCAAAAAGTTATTCTTCTGGAATGCATTAAGTCTACTTAGTGTTATTTCAAAAATACAATTTCGATAATTCGTGGTAGAATACTATTCTACAATAAAGCATTAAGTGACTTAATGCATTTCATGTTGCGGTTTTGGCTTACTGGGACTTAACGAAATCATTTTCAAAAAGATATTAAGTCACTTAGTGCATTTGCGAAGATGCGATTTTTAGAAACGTCGTCAAAAACGTACTGCGAAAAGCACTAAGTCGGACTTAATGTATTCTTGGCGATATTACTTGAAGTGGTTGTTGTTAACAACTACACTGGCCGATGCATTAAATCGACATAAATTAGAATTGTGTACTTGCAATACTGAATCGTGGATGACACCTCAAGCATTCGCTGAGTGAATTTGTTAGTGAGCTATTGTAATTTGAGGTTATCTAGTTAAAAAAGTTTTTTTTTTTAGCAAAATGAAGGAAGCGTTTTCACTCTGGTAATTGTGATTGATAGAAGAAGATCAACACAACTAGTTTAGTAGCAACCATCATTGTAATTCACTGAAAAATTCTAATACTGCCCGTAAAACTGTCTTTTTAATCAACGATGCAATTAGAGAAGCTGCAGAGGCTTACCTCCAAGGATATTACGGATTGTATGCGCTAAACCCACGGCCACCACTGAAGCCATACTCTGTCTCAACGCTGGACCTATGTGTCAAACAGGAGGCAGCGGCGTCCGCTTCAGACTCAAGGTACTAGGATTATGAAAAGGGGACGAACCGGTAAAGCACACAAGTGTCCTGCACACGGTGTGCAGTGAACTACCCTTATTAAGGCCCATGTAGTGAGACGGAACTAAGAATCTTCACAGACGGGTCACGGACAAGCAGTTGGACCGGTGCGGGCATTTTCTCATGGGAGCTGAACATTAATAGATCAGTACGACCTGGTGCACACTCAACAGTTTTCCAAATGGAAGTAATCGGGGTGCTACAAGCGGCAACCGCTGGGACTGAGATGGGCGTATGTCAAGCATACTGCACTACAACAAAACATGCTCGGCGAGTACAGAGAGTACAGAGATACTCTCAGACAGCGCAGCGACTCTTATGTCACTGAAGAGCAAGAGGTGTACCTCAGGCCTGGTACTTCAATGTCATGAGGCCCTGGAGAAGGTTTCAGGTAATAATAACAAGGTGATCCTCCAGTGGATAAAAGGCCACAACGATGACGACAGAAATGACAGTTCTGATGACGTCGCCCGAAGAGGCTCCAGAACTATACCCAAAGGAGCGGAACCCGTGATAATCACGACGCGTCGACATCACGGAAACACAGGGACAGATGGAAGGGCCTCGTAGAGTGCAGACAGTCGAGAGCTGCTCTTCCTAAACCAGACCGAAGGCTGGCTCTGAAGCTTATCAATCTGGCCCGGGCTAAGCTGAGAATAGCCGTTGGTCTTATGAGCGGCCACTGCTCACTAAATAAACATCTACACACCGTGGGTAATACGGATAGTCCACCGTGCAGGGGATGTTTGGCGACGAATGAAATGACCGAGCATGTTTTGTTGGAGTGCAGTGTGTTTGACAACCAACAAAGGGACGTACTCCGTTCTCCATCTTCCGTTGCAGCGGTCTGCAGACGCCCCAGTCGAATTGTGGCTTTCTTCCATGAAAGGCATTCCATGACATGGCCTGGCTGGGGTAGCTGGAGATCGCGGGGTTTTTCACAAGGTCCCCAACCAAGCGGGACTAGTTTGCAGGCCTAGAGCCAACCCCAAACCAAAGCACCAACAACAACTCTCTTTTTCATTAAATGACTATAAGACTTAACACAGTATTTTTATTTTACTGCAAAATTTATCATCAAACAAAATACACTAAGTCAGTACCTTCTCCTACACTTTTGAATAAAACGTGGTATTGTGTTAACATATAATTTTTTTCTTTAATAACATTTTTAACCTCGATAGATAATAAATCTGGGTACATAATACTGATATTGTAGATATAAGTACATTTTTTTATTTTTATTTTGTAAACTTTAAATCTTGATTATCTCAAAACTACTTTTTCTGACTTAATGCATTCTTGAAGTAAGCCCTCGATATTTATGTCAAATTGACGATTTATATACATACATACATACATACATACCACACACTGTATCCCGACAATCGGGGTAAGCAGTGTAACCGGTGTTGTGCTACAAGTATTCGTCAGCCTCGGTAGCTCAGTGGTGTTCGGTCGACTGTTATTTATTACCTAAGCAACCCTGGGCGCGGTCAGTATTTGGATGGGTGACCGCTCGACCGTTGGAGGCTAACCGTGGTTCGGATTCCACGTAAAACTGTAGGTTCCTTCCCTTCTTACCTTAGTAGGTGGTAGGGTTTATCCCGCCCGGTTGGTACCACCGCACTGATCGAAACGTGCGTCGGTTGAAACGGCTATGTAAATAGTTCGTGTGTTCTGTCCAGTTCGGTGTAGCTGACATGAAATGAAGGGAAGCACTGACATGGCACCTAGTTCACCCGGTGTTATGGGCTGACATCGCGGATGTTGTAGATGATGTAGCCAATGGTGTCAGTTTCCATAAAAAAATGTTTTTGAAGATGATCAGAAAATATTTTGTGTTTAACTTTATTCCTGTCTCTGTAGGTATAAATATAATTCCAAATTTAATTTAAAAAAAATCTATGACAATAAAATATTCCCGCTGGGTGCCCATATACACCACAACCATCATGTCCTCAGTGAAGGCCACCAGGCTGCCAGTGACTGCAGACCTCAGCACCGGAAGATGGAGAACGAAGAATTTCTTCAGCGGCACTGCACTGGAGTCACGTAGGTACATAGATGCTTTGCAGTCCCTTTCTCCGCCAACAGCTTCCACCCACTATACGTAGCGTGCAGAGAGTGTGTTGAATTATAATAAAAATAGTTTTAGGCAGATAAATACAATTTTATTTCTTCAATAGCTGTTCCGGCGTCACCAAGGGCGATTCTGACGGCCGAGCTGCGTACACGTAAATTACCTATGTATTTATAGTTTCTAAAAAAACCTTTCTCTGTCTTATTCTACTAGGTGGTAGTCAGTCAGTCAGTCAGTCAGCGTGTAAGCGTCCACTGCTGGACATACGCCTCTCCAATTTTCCTCCAGTCCTCCAGTCCCACCTGGCGGGTGGTCTTCCCACACTCCGTTTTCCTGTCCACGGCCGCCAGTGTAGGACACGGTTACTCCAACGGTCATCGTCTCTTCGGCTAACGTGCCCAGCCCACTGCCACTTGAGCTTAGCCACCCGGTGTCAAATATCGACTACTTTGGAGCGTCGGCGGATTGCTAGGTGGTAACTAGGGTTTATACCCGGGTTGATACCACCGCACTGAATGAAAATTCGGTCGAAATGGCTATGTAAACAGTTCGTGTTTTCCGTCCAGTTCAGTGTAGCCAGCACGACCGAAGGGAAGCACTGACATGGCACCAAAGTGCTATGGGCTGACATCACGGATGTTGTATGTAGGTGATGTAGCCAACCGTGTCAGTTTCCATAAAAAAAAGTAACCCCAACCCAATCACATCATCATCATCATCATCATCATCATCAGCCTGTATCGGTCCACTGCTGGACATAGGCCTCTCCCAAGGCACGCCACCACACATCATCACATGATCACATCACATATCATTATTGCTGGAACAAAAAAAAAGTTTCACTCATCCATCATTATGGTCCCAAAACCATGCAAAGCTCAAAACTTCAACCTTATGTAATGTAGGTAAGTATAAGTACATATACAAAGGGAAGCACTACCGCGGCACGTATATCCGACAGGAACAAGTGTTACCGGCTGACATCATGCGCGAGTTAATGCGTATGCAGCCAACCATAATATTATTTTACCTCACGAAATTAAAACTATGTATTCGAGTCGAGTAATTTATAAAATAACACCAAAATTATGCATCCTTAATTAAAAACCAAAATTATTTTATCTACTAGTAGAGCGACAAGGCTGTGAGCAGCTGTGTGTGAGTGAGTATATAATTGCCCGCACACAGAAACATCCAGCAATAACTACCAATATTTTAAAGGATGATGCTGGAGCTCAAATAAACAACTTCGGCCTTTGTAATTTTTCAAAATATAAATTCTTTTTTATTTTATGTTTTTTGCCGTCACAAATATATTATCGTCAGTCAGATATACGCATACGACCGAATGTTCATTGTCGTCGTTAGACACCTTATGGTTGGCTCGGCGCCTCATGTTGCGCTTTCAATAAAAATAAAAAATGTATCGTCAAAGAATCGTCAATTTGTTTTTGAGATTTAGGAAAAAAAATTAAATTATGAATGTTGCCCATTTGAGCTCCAGAATCACCGCTTAATATTTTGCTGCTGAGCCAGCCTGTATAAAATAGTATGTACTTGCCTACATCTACAAAACATCCTAACGTTACGTTTATTTTGATTATTTCATACCTATAGTGCAGTATTATAATTATTTCAACAAAAAATAAGATTACAAATCATTATTACAGTTTCGTGTTTTTATTGCACTCATTATGACGTCAGCAAGAAGGTATATACCTGTGGTGTCCGCCCATACTTTTTTCTATGAAGATCTATCTACAAAAAATTGTTCTATCACAAATCCGTGTATGTCGTAAAAGGCGACTAAGGGATATGACTCCCTTCTTATATCACTATGTGGTAGGGTTTAACCCACCCGGGTTGGTACCACCGCACTGAATGAAAGGTCGGTCGAAACGGCTATGTAAATAGTTTGTGTTTTCCGTCCAGTTCAGTGTAGCCGGCACGACCGAAGGGAAGCACTGACGTGGCACCAAGTTCACCCGGTGTTATGGGCTGACATCACGGATGTTGTAGGTGATGTAGCCAACCGTGTCAGTTTCCATAAAAAAAAAAAAAAAATTAAACGTTGTGAGATCGACAGTTGTACTAAAAAGTTATCGTTGTTCAATAATTTATAGTAATTTTTGTTAGACTTATTATAATAAATTATTCAAAGGTGTAGCATACTATCTAGTTATGATATTTTACGGTAAATAAACCATACGCACCTAGTATTGTTCCTAAATAATTTTTTTTTTTAAATGCCACTTAATTAAATTGAACCAATCTTGCTCAGATGGAATTCACATCCTTGAAAGCTACATCTACTAAATCCTTTGCATTTGTTACCATTCCGGTTCTTGCGGAAGACGACACCACCCGGAAAATGGTGGATTTTTCTATAAGTCCCTTTTTGCTCTACATATTTTCAAAGATCGACTGTTTGGGCACCACTGGTATATACAATTATACAGTGAACCAAAAAATATATTTACATGTAGATTACTATGTCGAATTGCGCGTTAGTTCGTTTTGTATAGGATTTAGTCATAACTACACGAAACTAGGAAAAAAAGACATGGTCCTACAGATGTCTGAATTTAGACCCGCGCGTACTTAAGTTTTGTGGTCAAAATGTAATTAACTTCACATTCAATCAGCGATGTGGTTGTCCTAATTCATCCTAATAAATAATTAAGCGAAGTTTCTACTGGCCGTCGTGTGATGTACGTCAACATATGAATGTCATTATAACTCGAGAACCACTTTATCGATTTACATGCGGCTTTCGCTGTTACATTCTGTCATTTCTCAAGATGCTTTTAGGCTATAAATCATAACGCTGCGTCATTGGCGGCCTGAGCTGTGAGCAAAAAGTCACGCGAAACGAATTCGCGGGCATGTTTATTAAGGTTTGTGGTACGTGACGTAATCTTGATTATGGAATTCCCGCTTATATTTTCTAGACGATTAGCAAAAACACTAGTGCATGGCTCGACGGTTTTGCTCCAAGGAGCTTATGTCTAACTGTGACGGACTAAAATAGTTTAATTACCTATGGTTAAGTGTTGCTCAAAACGTAGGTATGGCCCACACATAGATAATTAAATTTAAGTGTTGGAATGATTCATTCCGCACAACAAGAAATCCAAGGGGCGGCCGGCTGGGGGTCGTCGGCCGCTGATCGCTGCTCTGTGGTTCACACTAATTGAATGAGGAAGGAAATTTCGCCCATACAGTCGAAAGGGGTATTAAGGGAAGAAAAAGCGAAGCGAAAAAACACATGATGTATATAAATAACATTTATTTTCTCGTTATATCAACAGATGCTCACTACAAACCCTAATTGAAATTTGACAGTAAAAATATCAAACTAAAAAAAATATTACTTCAATAAAAAATAACTTTAATAATAATAGAGTTGAACCAGCGAATTTGTATTGCCTACCACAAACATTAAAGGAATGAATATCACTTAAATGTATTGCCCGGTCAGAAAGAGTAGAACACAGAGTTGAGGGTCGCGGTTAGATGTGCTACACTGACGGCAGTGTTGTATTATATCTATGTATCTATGCACCGACTCGTTAGGATTGAGTGTATGGACACGATGTATGGAGCATCTGACAATATGAATTGAAAGATAACCTCAAATAAAAAAATTTAAAACCGCCTTCGAAAGTGTATGAAATTAAAAAAAAAATCGAACCCTAGAGTTGAAGGCGATGCTAAAGAAGGCTATACAAATCACAAAGGATATCACCGCCTTCAACTCTAGGGTTCGATTTTTTTTATTTCATACACTTTTGAAGGCGGTTTTTATATTTTTTAAATAGTTTTTTATTTCACAGTTTGACAATGGAAACAATGGAACCGATTTTCTGCATAACAATGAAAGAGTTTTACCAGTAGTAACGAAAATGTTAGTTCATCTTATTTTAATTTTCACTCTTTATTCGCTAGTTTAACTCTACTATTATAAACTTATTTATAAAAAAAACATAAACAGTCCCCGAAACTTAATAATAAACAGCCGCATTGCACAATAAAGCTGCATTATACATTTTGCAAACTATGTTAATATTGCAGGCGAATTCATAAATTGTTCCCTTTATACCACATAATAACAAAATATCACATAAGATTAAATTAAACAATGTTGTGCAAAAACCTTAAGTTAGTTTAGAGGCATCTGAATGAAATAGATTAGGCGTACGTACCTACGAGGGGCAATCAAAACGTTTTGAGAACTTTAGGAAATTTTGACATTATTAATTTATCTAATTTGGAATGAACTTTGCTGAGTTACCAAGAAACAGTACTCATAAATACTTATATAGGTATTAGCGAGAACAAACTTTAACCCTGTTTTTGCTAAATTTTAAGCAAAGTTGACAACACGGCTTAATTGGATTTTAATTTGAAAACAATAATTTTCTTACAAAAATTCATCGGAAATGTACAAGTAGGTAGGTAGGTACAAAAAAGTGGCAAAAAATACTGTGCTTTGGTTCTCAACATCTTTATTTACTTACATTACTCAATGATTGGTCCTCGTAAAGAAAATGCTCTCAGAAATACTACTTTATGACCCTTTATAGGAATGTACAAGAAGACATATCCCAATGCACCTCTGTGGAAAAGGTAAAAAATATGAAGTATGGCCACCACTTAAATCGTTATATCAGTCACTGGCATTTACAAATCCTCCGACGACGTCTGAAAAGAAAATATAAGGAAGTGAGATAAACGCGAAGAGCCAACCATCAACCTCACACCCACAATCCCATGGCATGACTGGTAGACAATTCTTCTAGGCATTAAGTCTACCTTTTATATACGTTCTTGTGTACAATAAGGTATATTTTTATTTAATAGGATATATACATACATACATACCACAAGCTGTATCCCGACAATTGGGGTAAAGCACAGTGATTGGTGTTGTGCCACAAGAACTCGGGTAAATTACAGCACATTACCGACCACCGAGTGTTAGGACAAGATAACTATGAAGCAACAGTTAAGGCACGACGACCCACCATATTTTTATTTAATTTCAATTCATTTCAAGAAAAAAAGACCCAAAACCGTGACCCCATTGTTGGACGTAGTACAAATGGGTACCAACCACCACCACCATCATTCTGACTCACATTCTGCCATACATATCCTCGAGGGGTTCATTCCCACCAGGTAAGGGGAGGTTTTATGCATCTTATATATAACTAAACATATTAACAAGATGGTTTCTTGCAGTTACTATGATAAAATTTCATTGACTCTTGGGAGTGGGTTTTCTTCATTGTAAACATTCACCATGACGACAGTACAATATTTCAAAATAGCTTGAAAATGGGTTTCTGTGTAGGTAACTATTGATATAAAAAACATTAATAAAAAAACACATCCAAATATATACCTACATATAAATCGGTCCATACGTTTGGGAGCTACTCCCCATTTTTCGTTGGGGGTTAAAAATTATAGGTACCTAATTAGGTAAATAGAACGTTAAAAGTTGGTTGATTTATCAGTTCGGACAAAAGATGATTTTATTCCATAAAATTAAATGGTTGTATTAGGTACTTTTAATTTAATAAAACATTAGAATCTCGAACAAAGAAATTAAATTTCAGAATGCTGTTTGGAAATTTTAACTAGGCATGAAAGTAAAATTTATTCTGATGCATTTTAAAGGTGAGACCGCACTACGCGGTAACAGAGCGGTTAGGCACAATTTTTTCAAATATATTTTTTAATATGTAATCTGGTATGGGTGGCTGAGTCGGAGGGGCCAAAGCAAACGTTCCGACCAGCCAATATCACCCCCGAGAAGATAGGTGCCATACCGGAGACTTCCCTGGAGAAGAACACAACCGAGGCTGCTATGCGGCCATCTTACATCCAGTATTGTGGTACTAACCCAGTCGGCTACAATTTGAGCCTACCACCTAGTAAGGGGCAAGGGAAGGGACCTACAGTTTTACACCGGTTCCGAACGGTGAAGCAGCAGGTGTATATGAATTGCTTGTTTCATTAGAAATTGTTTAATTCATACAATTTCACACAAATAATATTTGTATGTATTGTGCTGCGCCGCTCCGCTACAGTGCAGTGCCGCAAGGTGTTTTCTCATCTTAACTGTGAAATATTTCTATGTGCGATGGCACGCTACTAATATTTTCTCTGTTTATTATCTGAACCGGAAATATACATTTCCATAGGATCAAAGTATAAGCAACTGTATATACATATACAATAAAGATTACGGAGTATTGAATAAAACAATTCTATCCAATATCTCATCCTTTTAATATCAACTCATTTTATCAGTAAGTATATAAACAATGAAACATTGCAAGGAATTTTGCATGAGATTTTTAAGTGCTAATGTGAATGTGAACACCTACTATTAACAGTGTACCTAATACCTACATATTTATTTCAATAAAAATAAAAAAACTCTAAATATAAATATCCATAGATAATACTTGTGCAACTAAAACTAAAAACTTACACATTTGTTCCAATTTTCGAAAAAGTTTAAATTTATAAATTGTAACAATTTCTATACAATAATAAAGTTTTACAGCGATGAGTGGTGATAGGTGCATTTGCTAAATCCGTGTGATAAAAAAAAGTTCAGTACCTACTGATTTGCCACTCCTCCTAGGACAGTGATTCTTGTCCTGAGTTTCAAATAGGTTGGTATGTTGACCTCATACATTAATTGTTACAAAAATAAAAGACAAATTCTTGACCCTACAATAAAAATATTACTTCATTAGGTTAGATATATTAAAGACTTCTGAACTCACTAATTTCGTCTAGAAGAACGGCTTATCAGCAGAAAATATATGTATAGATATTGAAATTAACATTAAGTACACATCAAATAGTAAATAAATTTACTTACTTAAAATTTTGTATTCAAACATAAAACAAATTTATTCTACGATTTAATAAATGCTTTTTCCAATTTCTAATTTAACGTAAACTAAAGTTTTATTTCGTTTATTCTCACGAAGTTGTATCATATAACATTTGCATGCACACATACATAGTTGATAATAATGATCAGTGCTCAATGTAACTCCTTCAATATCTCGTGCTGAATGGAATAAAAGGAATAACTTGGTTGAATGTCTTTATTGTTTTGTCAAGTTTAACGACTGAGTGCTCATTAACGCGCAAATGAGACTCAAACAACTTTAAACGAAATTGTTGAGCTATTGGTAAAGATAAAAAATCTGTAAAAAAGTAATATTATGTATTGATCTTTAATTAACAATGAAAAAAATAATATTTTACTACTTTGGAAAGGTGTTAAATAAATCTCCAAAAAATAACGAAAAGTACGAAAATTGTACTTTCAAGTTAAATTCTCTTGAGAAGCATAAATTGTTTCAAAACAAGACCCTCATAGAAATATAGATAATATGTTTCCCTAAAATCGTAGCGAAAAAAAAAACCATCTAACACGTGAAATTTTATATATAGTGTGATTTTCGCGCAAACGTTAATCGCCACCGCACGAGTAGAATGAATCTCGCACCTATTTACATAAGCATACGGTTCGTGTTTCAATCATCAGTGCTCGGGTAGCATGGTTTTAGTCTTATTTTCGTCTTAAGAGTTACGCCTGAAAAGTTGAACGCTAGAGATTCATAAGTGACCGTAAGTCCTTTTATACAATTTTCAATTTCAAACTGAAGGCTGGGGCCATATATTTGTCAAAGGGCAAACATTAGAGTTGTATCTCGCTGTATGATTTGATTTTGAGAGTTAGGGCCCCTGAGGCCTGAGCCCTGTTGTCACTGGGACCTAGGAAGATCTATTGTAGTCTTTCAAAAGTTATGGTTCACCCTCAAGTCCGATTTGAGCTATGAACCGAGTTATATTCTTGGGGTTGAGTGCCTGGCATGGGTTAAAAATATAACTCCCAAGAATACGGCTTCTACTGTGAATGAGCACTTCACATTCACAAAAATCTCGCTGTAACTAAGAAATTAAAGGGATTTAAATTGTTTGCCTTATTTCGACAATGTGTGAAGGCGGCTTATATGACTTTCTGACTTTGTTCATTATAAATAAAAATATTTAAAAAAATTGTGATTTACTTCACTCTGATCAGCAACCAACCGCGGTTATATAAATTGTACACTCCCTTTTAGTTTCCATTCGGCACAAGACCGGTACAGTGACAGATGCGTTGCGATGCTGTGAGGTTGATGGTGCGTTACTTATTTACCTTCTTCAAGGCGAGCATAGCGTACGTGGCGCCGACCCCCAGGCCGAACATGAGCACGTGCGGGAGGTACTTGAGAGAGACGAAGGTACGTTTGCGCAGCAGAAACACGATGAAGTTCATCTTCTTCTCGCTGTACGGGGGGTAGCGTGCGCTGCAATCAAATATATTGTTGTTTGCTAACGGTTCTCTTTGTAAATATATATTTTTTTTGCAATCAACTATTTTGTCATTTGTTCTGTTTTTATAGAATTTTTTTTTGCAATCAAAATATTATTGTTTGCTACTGTTCAGTTTGTAAATAATATATTTTTTTTGCAATGAACTATTTTGTTGACTGTTCTGTTTATATACATATTTTTTTTAAATCAAATATATTTGTTGTAATTGCTATTGTTCTGTTTTTAAGCTATTGTATTTTTTTTTACGATTCTTCAGATTTTTTTATCTTAAGATTTCGTGTGTAGGCTAGACTTAAGATCAGCTGCTATCAAGGGGCACCATATATTTATCAAACCATGTGCATGATGGTGATGGTATATAGGCCGTCTGTTCAAAAAATAACCGAACTTTTTCTCCCTACAATCGAATTTATTATCTATTTTGAACTTTTTAAATTGCTCGGCAACGAAGTATCGTAGTATCGTCCTGCTGCTGTGTCATAATTTCCCAAGTAAACTGCTCTTTACGGATTGTTGATATCTCACTTCTTTCCCGCGTTATTGCTTTTTGAATGCACGGTGCATTATTATTAGCACGGTGTCTAAGCATTAATGGCGATTTTTTACAATGTGCGATTCTCGGGAGTAACGATGCAACGTGAAGTTTTGCGTGAAACTGAGAAAAACTTTACTGAAACATTTGAAATTCTGGCAGAAGCTTACGGAGATGATGCACTAAGTCGTACACAGTGTTACGAGTGGTTTTGCCGATTTAAAAGTGGTCGTCAGTCAGTTGAAGATGACTCTCGACCAGGAAGACCTTCGACCTCAACTGATCAAACTCACATTCAGAAAATCTATGATCTGGTGCGGGCGAATTGTCGTCTGACTGTCAGAGAGCTTGCAGAAGAGGTTGGGATCTCAATAGGGGCGTGCCATAACATTCTGACCGAGAAATTCTCAAAAAGAGACCAGAGCTGTGGCGAGACAACTCATGGTTGCTTCACCACGACAACGCGCCAGCTCACGCAGCATTGTCAATTCGCCAGTTTTGTGCCAAAAATCAAATGGCTGTCCTCCCTCAACCTCACTACTCACCAGATCTGGCTCCTTGAGATTTTTTTTATTTCCTAAATTAAAATCAGTGCAGAAAGGTCGCCGCTTCGATACTATTGATGACATTAAAATAAATTCGCCACAGGAATTGAAGAACATTCCGAAAGAAGCTTACCAGGACTGTTTTGCAAAGTGGAAACACCGCTGGGAAAAGTGTGTGAATAGGGGAGGGGAGTACTTTGAAGGGGATAAGGACCCATAATGTCTAAATTGGAAAATAAAAATTTTTAAAATAAAGTTCGGTTATTTTTTGAACAGCCCTCGTATGTGTTGTTTTGATTTTAAGAAATCATATTCTGTCCAAATGTTTATGCATTGGCAAAATCCACAATGACCAGAACGACATCAACAATATTAAACATTTAAAAGGACTCAAGCGTTCAGTTGAAATGTTGACCGCAGGAGAGCCAGGAATATTGACAGCGCCCAATGTACTCACGCTCCCAGCTTCTCTCCGATGTAAGCGAAGTTCTTCACCAGGCAGCTCTTCCTGTGTGTGAATGTGTCGAAAGTGTTCTTGCCGTGGTACGCGCCCATGCCGCTGCTACCGACGCCTCCGAAGGGCAGCGTCTCAACTATTTCCGAATACAGTGCATTGTTGAAAAAAACATAATATTCGACATAATAAGTATATTCTGGTTATTTTTCCATCTTTACATTAAATTATTTTCTTGAACTAATTGGACGGAACCCAAAAAGTGCATAGGAAATCTAAACTAAAGTGTAAAAAAGTAAATTAGAGTATTCACAAAGAACTATAATAAAATTAATACTTATTAATTACTGTTTTCGAGATTCTGTATTTTAATCTAGGAACATTAGTAACGGAATTAGTTAGACCAGTTCAGTCTACTGTATTTTTTTTTCATTATGGACAACTTTTAAACTTTGGAAAGAACCAATTATTTAACATAACCATTGGACCTAATAATATTAAGTTAAACCTAACATGTAAATGAAAATTTATTAATTGTTTATAGAACAATATTCCAATTTATTCCGAACGTCTGCAAATACATGTAGGTACATTCAAATAAAACCGAAACCATATCTACTGTCTACTCATGCTCAGTTATTTACACATGTAGGCACCTATTATAGATATTTTAGCATAAACCTATTATTATAAATATTTAGCTAATAAAAGGCATTTATTGCAATGGCATAAAGTTATTATTATTGTATTGAAATGTATATATTTATTGTTAGTAGGTATATACTTTGTACGAAAAGCTAAAGATTTTAAATTAGGGCTCACACTCAGATCAATCTTGGAAGCACAATCAGAATAACCTTGGAAACACACATTAACTGACCTAGGACTACTTACTGATATTATTACCCATATGGAGACACACCCACACCAGCCTTGGAGACACATACAGACTGATGTTGAAAACTCAGTCAGAACAATATTGAAACACAATCAAACTTACATACCCTGGGGACACAATTGACCATCCTTGGGGACGCACACATATTGACCTTAGAAACAGTAAGTCAGATTCATCCTGGACACTCAGACTAACCTTAAACACACTCAGACCTACCTTTAGGCAGATTTTATTTTGCGATACAAGAAATGGACTTTGAAGATTCACTCAGAACGATTTTGATGACAGTTAGAAATAATTGGGAAACTGTAATATACACAAACTTGTCTTACTGAAATACCAGATCGATCGGCGATAGACACTAAGACCTACTCAGGAGATGCCATCAGACTGACCTTGGAGATACTCACACCGGACACACTCGAGACAACTTTGGAGACACACCCTCATGATGACACGCACTCTCAGAGACACATTTAGACTGAACCTAGAGACACATTTAAACTGAATCTAGAGACACACACACAGGGAGTACAAAAAGAAGTGCCAACCTCCCATTTGCATGACGGTGTCGTTGACACACATGCCGCCGCTGGAAGTGTTCTCGGTGATGCTCTTCACGTCTCGCTTGCGGTTACTGAATATGTATATCACTAGGGGTTTCTCCCTGAGCCGCACCGAAGGAAAACATTGCGTCAGTCACCACAACCAGAGTAATACTATATAATGCGCCATTGAAGAAAAGCGGGTATAGAGGCATGTCGCATGTACATTCTTTTGTTCCTATAAATTTATGTCTAAGAACGTAGTATAGAGACTAGGAAGACTACGAACACTAGACTCCGAAGACACTAGAGTGATGCTATAAATTATTCAGTTTTTAGGGTTCTGTATCCGGTACGGAACCCTATTACTAAGCCTACGCCGTCTGTCTGTCTGTCCTTCCGTCCGTCTGTCCGAGGGCTGTATCTCTTAAACCGTAATAGGTAGCCCGTTGAAATGACCAACGATTTTCACAGAATATGTGTTATTATGGCCGATATAACAACAAATAATAAAAATAAGAAGAAGTAAAAAATTCATTGGGGTTCCCATAGAAGAAACCAAAAAGTGTATGCGCCCGCGCCATCTACCGTGTGAAGCATTTTAACTAATATGAAGCATTTTATAACACACCATAGATGGCGGCGCTAACCATGACATGGCGATACGGGGAACCCTCGGTGCGCGATTTCGGCACGCACTTGGCCGGTTTTTTTTTTGTTTGAGGTATGGAATCCTAACAATTATTAATCTAATAGCAATTTGTCCCTGCACTCGATGCTGCAGATATGCAAAATTGTTCAAGATAATATATTAACAGAACTTAACGATGCATGCATGTCGATACATTTCTTCAATGGCACAGAAAAGTAAGCTGGATTTAATTAGATAGGTACAGTTTTACTATAATACAGTTGTAGTAATAGCAGACATGATTTACACTGCTACATCAAAATATGAAATATACATTACATATTATGCAGCATTGCCAATTATATACAACATCAATACAGGGAGCGAAAGTACAAGAATATACAGCAGTACCTATTTTAATGGCGTAAAAATCGTTGATATACTGTATATAAAAATGTATAAAGAATATTATGTCCATGTAGATACGTTAGAAAGACGTTTCACAGATACCTATATGTATAAATTTTTAATATGCCTGTAAAAAATGTATACTTATGTAAAATGTTTGCTGATAATGAACGCAATGTCTGTGGTGCGTCGTTCGAGGGTTAAAAAGTGAATAAAAATGTAATTCCAACACCGTCATGCAATCCTTCACCATGAATCCCAATACATATCTCATTGTTTCTATCAAAAGAAAAAAAAAATGTATAAACTGTTTCACTTGTGTGAACCAAAAGTTTGATTACGTCTTCCTTTCACCAAAAACTCTGAATGAAAAACAATATGTGGCGAATGTGTAAATAATATTAATTAGGTATAGCCAACTCTACTATTAAACATGCAGCTTGTACATCCATTTATCCTCAAGCTATATAATAAGAAGGCATACAAGAAGGGACACTCCCTGCGTTCCTCACACAATGAGTTTCCCCGCCAGGTAAAATCGCAGCGGCTTAGCCAATTCACTCACACATGGGATCTAGCGGCAGCTCACGTACACACGCGCCCATGCGTTTGTGTGGGCAAGGAGGTTGAACTACGCTACACATTACACGGGGAGTGTCCCGGCAGTGGCCAAGCGTTGGCAAATATTACGATGATCGAAATATTGCTGTTGTATATGAATAACCAAATCAAATGAACGCAAGCCGCAGGTAGCAAGAGCTTTGCAGAATTTCAAAATATTATCGTAAATCTAAAATGATTAATACCATAGGGGCAAGCATTGAAACTAAAAATTATATGATTTATTATGAAATAAATATACAAAATTTGGAAAAAGCTTATTTAAGTAAGTACATAAAATTTGGAAGAAATTTATTTACAAGGTCCTCAGACAATTATTTAAACAAGCCCCGACTGGCCGTATATTGTTAGACTCGACCGTTACCAATTGCATAAAATGTGCTTAAGCTATCTAGCCAAGCTTAGTTTCCTTACCCCCATAGAACATGATGGTATCATTGACGCTCATGTTTCCCGACTGTGTTTGGTCCACAAACAAGTCAGAAATGTTCTTTTGTGATGTGAACACATAAATGACCAATGGATTCGACCTGAAATGATATGCTCCTAGAGTTACTTAAACCTTAAACAGTCCGCGGATGAGTAAGCCAGTTTTCATTGGTGGAGCTATGTATGGATTAAATTTCTAGTTCTAATTGCAGTGATTACGTTAAAATGTCAATTTGTGCAACCGTATGGCATGAGTCGAGTGTGGTAAATATTATATTTCCAACCATTTTTTTGTGACATAACTTTAGTGAACCGTGAGGATATCAAATCAAATGTTAACAAAATACGAATGATAGCAGCACTGGCAACTGAAATGAAATAACAATCCACAAAAACAAAAATAAAAAATATATCTGAAAATCAAACAACAAAACACATGCTAAAAAAATCATAATGTTGATTAAACATTTAGGACAACTAATGATGAACTAATATAATGGGTAAATAAATGTCTATGATTTAATTGCTTCATTAAGCCAGGCTCATGTTTCAGCATTTATTTCACGAAGCATAGATCAGACTCATGTCTCAGCGTTCAATTGTTTCACCAAGCATAGGCACTCATATTTCAACATTCAATTGTTTTACCGAGCATAGCAAGGTCTGTATCTCAGTGTTAAATTGTTTCAACAAGCATAGCCAGACTCATGTCTCAGTGTTCAATTGTTTCACCAAGCATAGCCAGACCCATGTCTCAGTGTTCACTTGTTTCACCAAGCATAGCCAGACTCATGTCTCAGTGTTCAATTGTTTTACCAAGTATAGCCAGGACCATGTCTCAGCGTTCAATTGCTTCACCAAGCATAAACAGCGCACATTAGATTTGAATATGGATCAGAAATGTTGAACCATGAAACAACGAACAAAACGTTTGGGTACTAGACCGGTGACGAGTGAGTTCGACAAAACTGAATGTTTCATTAACTAATATAATAAATTTATGAGCATTAAAATTCTATCCTTAAAGTAGCTAAATACATTTATGTATGTATAAAAATAGCTGCTGTAGAAAAATATCTACATTAAATCAATCACATAACACAAAATGTATATTTGATAATTCAGACTTGATTTTTACACATAAATAACATTTACATTAATAAAATTGGTTACCTGGCATTGATGAAAGTGATCGCCTCGTAAGCGTTCTCAATAGGTACAATGGGGAGTATGGGCCCAAAGATTTCATCCTGCATTACGGTGTCGGTCGGCTTAACATTTGTCAGTATGGTGGGCTCTATGAACTTGTCCTTGGCGTCTGACTTTCCTCCGACGGAGATTTTGTCCTTGCTGGCTTCCAGGACTGTTTGCAGACGGCTGTAAAGTTTATAAGCATTTTGAGTTGTCTGGGTAGAGCTAATGAGCAAAATTGCAGTACATCGAGTGTGCGTGTACTTTGGCTGGAAGAAATTCATGAATAAAAACGAATAATTTTTTTTTATGGAAATCGCGTCATTTTGCGCCGACCCACATGGTAAAGGCATAAGGTGTCTAATGAGGCCCATTGACATTCAGTCGCATGCGGCGTTGTGATTTCCATGCCGGCCTGACAGGTGCCTATTCATATTATTGTTACGGTGAAAATGGTATGGTATTCCTTATTATAACGAGAAACGTATATCCTATCAATAGATGGCGCTAGCTAGATAAATAGTCCCACGCAACGAAATCTCAGTAAACTTCTCACAATCTCTTATATTGACCTAGTTACGCATTAGGGCCACTAGTGGCCCTTCACCGACGGAGCGGCCACTAGTGGCCGCTTTATACAGGAATTAATTAATTACTTATAGAAAAATAATGAGCACAGATCGCTCCAAACTTCTAGTCCCCTCTGAACACGAGGCAAGTCGCGTCGCAGTAGCAAAATACAGGTATCAGCGGGACGAAGGTGGCGGGCGGGGGACGACAGTGGCACGTCTCCCCTCCCCGCACCTGGCCGCTGCACCGCTCTCGTCCGCGTTTTCATGTGTATTAGTATGTAATCAGTGTTTCTATAGAGCATATGTTTGTGTGCGAATCGGAGCAAAAGTACAGACCTGCGCGAAACAACTTCAGAGCGGGCTAGAAGTTTGGCGAGATCTGTACCTAAGTTAGACTAAAATATTATAAATATAGGTACTTGAAATGTCTACTGTTGATGATGCGACAGAGGTCCGGCGACTGCTGAGCGTCACTCCCGTACCACTCCTTCAGCACCTGCCACAATGTATCTAATTACAATACAATTTCTATTGTACACATAATATGTTGCTATTTTTTATGTAGATATGGAAGTATTACCGAAAACAGTGTACAAATGGAACAGTGGAATTAATATATAGAATATTGGACTACAAGTAAACCGTCTTGTCCTAATAAATTACTAAACGTGGTGGTCGGTGTTATGCTGTAATTTACAAGAGTACTTGCAGCACAACACCAATCACTCTGCGTACCCTTACTATTGGGATAAAGCGTGTGGTTTGTATGTATGTATGTATGTAAGTAAAACGTAGCTGGGCAGGTAACATGCGCGCTAGGGGTAGGAAACAAGGAAAGAGACAGGAAGCCCGATTTTTATTTTGTTGTATAATTTATCAGTTTGAATTAAAATCATTTATTCACTATCTACCTGGAAGACGAGTGGTCTGGGCGACGGCTTCTCTTGCGAGAAGTTCGAGATTCGAATCCAGTGGACGTATACCAATGAGTATTTTCTGACTGAAAAATTTATGTTCATACCTACATGCTGCTTCACCGTTCGGAATCCGTGTAAAACTGTAGGTCCCTTCCCTTCTTACCTTACTAGGTGGTACGGTTTATCCCGCCCGGGTTTGTATCACCGCACTCAATGAAACGTCATTGGTCGAAATGGCCATGTAAATATTTCGTGTTTTCCGTTCAGTTCAGTGTAGCCGACATGAAATGAAGGGAAGCACTGACATGGCACCTAATGGCCTGACATCACAGATGCTTTAGGTGATGTAGCCAACCATGTCAGTTTCCATAAAAAAAACTGTAGGTCCCTATCCTTGTGTTAGGCTCCAATTGTAACCGACTTGGGTGGTACCACCGCACTGGATGTAAGATGGCCGCACAGAAAGTGTGTGTCAGGGTTGCCAGATGGTCCAGATAAAAAAGGAGGAGAAAAATCTATCCCCCTTTGTTTTGTCCGCGGAAGTCTAAAACTTTTCCGCAGACAAGACTTAAAAAAGAGGACTGTCCGTGGTAAAAGCGGACACCTGGCAACCCTGGTGTATGTGTGCGTGCGTGCGTGCGTGTGAGTGTGTGTGTGTGTGGTTGGCCTTCAAAAGACAAATACATACATTCTAAGTAATTAAGTGCAAAATCTACAAGAATGCTCCGTCGTCAATTCGACGTTTCACTGACATTTTCTGCCACATGATGGATATAGGATTACGTGCCACTGCGAAGCGGCGGTAGCTATAAGGGAAATAAATCTTAACACTCACCTCTCTAGCAGCGCTGACGAACGCTTCCTGCACCTCCTTGGTGCAGAGGATGTAGTCAGGCGCGATGCAAGTCTGGCCCATGTTGATGAACTTGCCCCACAGAACGCGCTTCGCTGTCACGAGCATGTCCACCGTGCTGTCTATGTACACTGGACTGTGGATCAAATTAAACTTTAATTACTATGTTTCGACCGCAGCTCGGCTCGTGAAGTAGACACGTCTGTGTGACGGTTTCTGATGTTTAAGGAGTTAGATTTATATGCTATTGGGGACTTTTTTGTAAAGGCACATAATATTATGAAAAAAAGAAAAGTCCTCTCTAGGTAGCACGCTCCTACATACAGAATTATCACAAAAAAAAAACAGTGAAGCGAGTTGAACTCGCGTGGAAAGGATTCCGCACCATTCCGTTTCCCGTCTTAGGATTTTCGGTTTTCCTGTAAAGTATAAGAGAGGTATAGGACAGATAAACACAAGAGTGATCAGAGTTTTCCTCTTTTGAGGTACAGAACCCCAAAAATTTATAAAAAAAAACATACACACACCAAATATACCGTGTATTGTACACCATATATTGTACTGTGTGGGGTCGGTACTTTAAAAGGATAGCCCCACTGCATTGCTCCCCGTGTAGGTATGTCGTAAAAGGCGACTAAGGGATATGACTCCCTTCTCTTATATTACTAGGTGGTAGGGTTTAACCCGCCCGGGTTGGTACCACCGCACTGAATGAAAGGTCGGTCTAAACGGCTATGTAAATAGTTTGTGTTTTCCGTCCAGTTCAGTGTAGCCGGCACCTCAGAAGGGAAGCACGGACGTGGCACCAAGTTCACCCGGTGTTGTGGGCTGACATCGCGGATGTTGTAGGTGATGTAGCCAACCGTGTCAGTTTCCATAAAAAAAAAAATCTTTCTCACACATGCACCAACCTCTCACAACCACACCACACACATATACTCGTGGCAAAGCTGTTTATACGATATCCGATGTTGTGCACTGTCTTCTAAAATACTATATGAAATAGCCAACCACATAAGGTTGGTTATGGTTATGCAAACAATAACCGGCTCTCACCTTTTACCGCCCAGCTCTAGAGTGACCGGGGTGAGATGCTTGTTGGCGGCGGCGTGGACGATGCGGCCAACGCTCGTGCTGCCCGTGTAGAAGATGTAGTCGAACTTCTCCTTCAGCAGCTCGGTGGTCTCCTCTGCTCCCCCCTCAACTATCTGCAGCATGTCCTGCAATAACATATGCACACGTGCGAGAAGAAAACTTGAAGGTGAACGAAACATTTCACAGTAGTATAAAAAACCCTTTAAAGTTAGGACAGACGCACGGACGGACGGATGGACAGACAGACAAACAGCGTAGGCCTAGTAATAGGCTTTCGTACGAATACTGAACCCTAAAATCCCCCCTGTCGCTATTGAATGTTAAGCAACGCTGGGCGCGGTCAGTACTTGGATGGGTGACCGCTGACCGTTGGAGGCTGACCGAGGTTCGGATTCCTCGTAAAACTGTAGGTCCCTTCCCTCCTAATCTTACTCGGTGGTAGGGTTTAACCCGCCCGGGTTGGTACCACCGCACTGAATGAAACGTCGGTCCAAACGGCTATAATTAGTCTGTGTTTTCCGACCAGTTCAGTGTAGCCGGCACGATCAAAGGGGGAAGCACTGACATGGCACCTAGTTCACCCGGTGTTATGGGCTGACATCACGGACGTTGTAGGTGATGTAGGTAGCCAATCGTGTCAGTTTCCATAAAAAAAAAAAAAAAAACCACCCCATCGCCCTAGGAGGCTAGCTACAGAACTGAACAAAACGATAAAATTTATATTTTATACAAATAGAACGAATCCAGAGAGAAAACATCATGTATATAGGTATCAGGAATACAGGTAAGGCCTTGACATTTTATCCAAAAGATGTTTAGTATTCCTTTCTTGACATTAATCCTTGTGTGAAAACCCGTTTGGTCCGAGTTATATGAGTTATCGCACAGTTAGGTGAGGCCGTTGCTTCATTTAGCGCCACGAAATCTTCTATATCCCTAGCTGTTTGAAAGTGTGCACATTTTGCATGCTCACATTATCGAGGTACTGAGGAAGGAATTCCACGCAGAACTTGGCGCAGGCCGGCGCCATTTCGCTCGGCTTGATGACGACCGTGTTCCCAGCGGCGATCGCTCCGACCATCGGCACAAACAGCAGCTGCAGCGGGTAGTTCCACGCGCCGATTATCAGCGCCACGCCGTACGGCTCGTTGTAGATCACCACTTCGTCCAGCATGTTCACCAGACCTTTCGACGGCTGGAAATATATAGAACTGCGTTAAGAATCATTTAACCAAACGTCGTATCAACAGGCTAGACAGCCTAGCATAGCAACAGTCCGCAAATCTGGTGGCATGGCGCTTCTCTGAGGGTGGTTTCGCGAGGAGAGGTGTTTTTGGCTCTGTGGACTGTACCATTGGCCCCTCGGTACAGCCACCCATGTTTGTTTGCATAAAAAAAGAAGTCGTCAATGTTGGGGTTATAGAACTTTACGGAGACCATTGCGGGTAGATTTGAGAGGAATTAAAGCAGAAAGCCGGCATTTGTGCGATCTGCAACAGAACATTTCACTTCACATCGAAACTAGGTGGTATGGTTTAACCAGCCCGGGTTGATACCACCGCACTGAATGAAAAGTCGATCGAAGCGACCAAAGTACTTCGTGTTTTCCGTGCAGTTCAGTGTAGCCGCCACGACCAAAGGGAAGCACTGACGTGGCATCTATTTCACCAACCTATAAGTTGATATCACGAATGTCGTGAGGTGATGTAGCCAACCATGTCAGTTTAGCAGTCGCACATTACCAGCAATCTCCCACTCATTTCCCATACTCCTGTAATATTTTTTTTATAGAAACTGACACGGTTGGCTACATCACCTACAACGTCCGTGATGTCAGCCCATAACACCGGGTGAACTAGGTGCCATGTCAGTGCTTCCCCCTTTGATCGTGCCGGCTACACTGAACTGGTCGGAAAACACAATCTATTTAGGTACATAGCCGTTTCGACCGACGTTTCATTCAGTGCGGTGGTATCAACCCGGGCGGGTTAAACCCTACCACCAAGTAATATTAGGAGGGAAGGGACCTACAGTTTTACGAGGAATCCGAACCTCCGTCAGCCTCCAACGGTCAGCGGTCACCCATCCAAGAACTGACCGCACCCAACGTTGCTTAACATTCAATAGCGACAGTTGACTGTCTGCACCACTGAGCTATCGAGGCTGACAATGTACCCATGAAGGTACTTAGTATATGTATTGTGAATATCGCTTCTGTGACAGAGTGTGGATGATAGGACGCGGTGACAGAGTGCGGATGATAGGATGCGCTGACAGATAGATAGCGCACCAATGCACTGCAGTTCATAGTGCAACAATAAATTGTAAATGCTTAACTGCTAAATGAAAATATCAAAATGCGTTATTCTATTGTTCACCGCCTATAGCTTATAATCGTGCTTATATCCTCTTTGTAGACGCAGATGGCAGTGAAATGGGCACATTAATATGAGTTGAATTTGAGATCAAGCTTGTCAAATCCAATAAATTATGAAAAAGTGAGACATACATAATCTGGTTTGGCCCATTCGTCGATGTTGTTGATGGTGTTTACAAGGTCGTTAATTCCGTAGTCGATTTCCAAGAGCATGGCCTCAGTCTTGTGGCGTCTGAGGTCGCTCCGCAGCGCCTCCGCCATCTCGCTGGTGCGCTCATGGTACATGCGCAGAAGGTTCTTTAGCTGCTGCTTGCGGAACTCCACGGGGCGTGTGAGGCCTCGGTTGAAAGCGTCGCGCGCTCGCTGCACCACCTGTAGGACAAAGGACACTTTTACATCGTCGTCGTATGAAAGCTTAAGCAGTGATCCGAGAGGATGAATAATTTCTCTGGATATGGCTATAGGTATAGTTTTAGCTGTTCCACTTCAGTTTGCTTTAGGAACGATACGGAAAAAAATCTCATCCATTGATTGCGTAAATCGATTTCAGAAAAGGTTTAGAAGTTCTTTTGTAGAACTTCTTTAGAAGTTTCTCGTTTGATATGCAATACCTAAGTACTTAGTTAAATCAGAACACTTCTTTGAACTGCTAATGTCAGGTAGGTATTTAGTACTTTCGATGAGTTTGCGGCCTTTTCAGAATCTTCAGGGATTCAGAAATTTAGACAAAATCTCCTATTTGGTTACCTAACCACCTAGTTATATCCTCTCTATGTCTAAAGGAGATAGAACCCCAATTAATAATAGCTTATACCCCAATTAATAACAGCTTATATAATGTTATCTACCATTCAAAGGAATAATGGTAATATTTTGGAATATCATCTACCAGTACCTAAGTGCCTTGGCTTCCACTGATGAGTTCTAAAAGCATTCCCCACATAAAAAATCGATCAACAGTTTCATACGCCAATACCTATTACCTAGATTCATTTTCTTTATCTTCCACATACTGATTTAAATACCTATCCTCATATTCACTTGCCTTTGCCGTGTAAAGTAATGCAAAGAAAAACTTGATCTCGGGTCACGAGTAGTCACGAACGAGGTCGACCGCATTAATGAGAAATGTAAAATTTACATGTAAAAATGCGAGTCGCCTTGAAATATAATTTTGTTTAAGAATTATGTATGAAAATAAATTGTATTAAATATTGTATTATTGGGATTGTAGGATGCAGATTTGTGTATGTATACCGTTCGAAGAATGTCCATTGTAATAAATAGTGCACCCAAATTTCCTGTAAGTATTCTGTTCATGCACAATTTGGTTTACTTACAGAGGAGCAAGGATAGACTTTAGAGAGTTGGGTGTTGCGGAAAGTGCAAGTACCTAAGTGTAGTCAGTGCGATTTATCTATCTATTTAGTACAGGTGATAGGTGAAGAGAGCGTTGCGGCTCTCAAAGCTTTGAAATTGGAACGAAAAGAACGCGGTGCGGAGGGGTCGTCAAGCAAGTGTTTGGTTTTCAACAGAGTACTTACACAGCATAGCCATATATATGCTGTGGTACTTATCAGCCATCTTGAGTTTCTTGTTCTTCTGTTAGGTTACTTACCTAATATTCTGCCTTGATCTAACTAAAACAATACCTATATTGTTTATATATACAACAATATATATATCAGATCATAAGCAAGAACAGAGCTCCTCAAAATTAAATAGAGTTCGCTCCACGTCTTTTCTCACCGAGTGCTCCCTCCCTACTATGCTGTTCGGGCGCGAGTCATTTATTTTTAGAGCATACCTACCTACTCGACGCTTGCGATTTCGACTAAACGTGTTTCCGTAGTAGACTTCGTAAAAATATCTGAAATTACATACCTATTTATATAAAAATAAAAAAAAATTTAAGTGTACCTACACTACAATCCTAGTGCTTTCGTAAAGAATTTAAGATAAAATTATATTTAATTTTATTCTTCATACAAATCTTAATTTTATTAATCTAAATTAAAGTGAAATTTTTGCCGGCGACCGGCGGCAGCGGTGTAAAGTACGTCAATATAATGAATATGCTCGAGAACCACTTTATCGATTTACATGCGGTTTTCACTGTTACAATCTGTAATTTTGAAAGATGAAAGATGGTTTTAGGCTATAAAAATCATAACGCTCATCATCGGCGGCCTGGGCTGTAAGCAAAAATGCACGCGAAGCTAAGCCGCGGGCAAGTTAGTTTTAACAATAAGGCCCACTTGCACCAACACAAATTTAATATATAAACCAGTTTAACTCGTTAAACTAGCACCCGTTGTATGTGTGAACCGCGTTTAAATCCATAACTCGCTACTTAACTTTAAACTCGTGTTGGTGCAAGACGCGCTAAGTAAGTCAACTGCGGCTTTAGTCGGAACGCAAGCGTCGAATCGAAAGGCTATACAACAAACTGAGAACTCCTACAAGTTTTGGAAAAATCAAAGGCAGCCTTAAACTTACCTTACTGATACACACACTTCGGTTTCCACCAGCAAGCACCAACATGTCCATGAACATTTCATATACTGACCGAAATATAATCTTTCCGTAGCAGAAATGCAACAAATTCTTGATAAAAACTTGACTACGTTATTTAACCAATGTTTAGATTTTGCTTGATAATGCAATTGGAGTTGGGCTGTTGTTGTTGTGGTTGTTGTTTGCTGCCCAGCCTCTTGGGAAGGCGGGTGGGCCATTCTCCGCACTGAGACTTCAAGACGGTCCGTTGTACGTTTGGAGTTGGGCTATCGACGTAGCCGTGTACAACGCACCTATTACATGCCTATTACCTATGTATCAAACTTGATGCTGGGTCCTTCACAACTGAAATTATAGAAAAAAACGGACGGGTTGCACTCCGGGAGTGCCGGCAGAAGTGAAAAATTAAACATCAACGTTGTGCATTTTTGAATATTTTGGAATGGTTAGGGAATAATTTCGCACGAATTGTTTTATTTATCAGTATAAAAGTACTATCATTTATGTGGTAAAATACAATATTCATTTATTGCGCTATCATAGACAAACATGACAATTTATATTACATAAAAAATTTAACACTACAGAGGGCCTAGTCCGAGTTAACGTGACAGCTACGTAAACGTCAAATACCGATCGAATTGAGTTTTTATGTATGGGAGCACAATACGCTCACCGCGGGGCGCCACTAGAGAGCTCCATACATAAAAACTTAATTCGATCGGTATTTGACGTTTAAGTAGCTGTCACGTAAACTCGGACTAGGCCCTCAGAACTATTATAATTATTTTACATTTACAATTTTTTTTTTTTTTTTCCACTAACAAACTTTGACAATTTGACATTTGGATACACTTTGTATCATAATTTTTTTTTTTTTTTATATGACTTATTACATCTCTTTGTAATAAATGTAGTAATTTAAATAGGCAGTGTGGCCAAATTCTTCAGTATTCATGTTTATGCTGTAAATATTAATGCTCCTGTGAGCGGTAGTATCAATGACGTATCACATAAAATCTCTTTGGGTAGTATGGGTTAATTATTTGTAAGTTACTATAATATAATACTTATAAGGTACTAACAAAACATTGTGACTTGCGAAGTTTGTTTGTCAGTTCTTCTTCGCATTGAATTTAGAACTGGCGGAATTTTCGACATGTCCAAGCGTAGGTTACCTACCTATGGATGAAATTATACAATAAACAATAAACAATAAACATCAAAAAGTTTATTTCTCAGAAAAATCAACTTTCATTCATAATTTTAACGAATCTTACGCTTTTTCGATCAGACTACGGATCTGACGCGAGTTTAACATTTTTTACCCATCTAAAAAAAGTGCCAAGCGCCGCTAAAGAAGTTTCGAATCTTACGGTTTTTCGTTCAGGCTACGGATCTGACGCGAGTTCTGACGAGAGTTTAACATTTTTTACCCATCTAAAAAAAGTGCCAAGCGCCGCTAAAGAAGTTTTTACTTCAAAAATATTTCTGACGAAAGCGGAATCTGACGGACGAGGAATCACGAAAATTACGGTTTCGTCATCAGTTTCACTATTCTGACCTATACGGAAAAAATAAAAGATCTGACGAAAGCGGAATCTGACGGACGTGTACTCACACGAGATTATGTCCATATTACGATAGGAAGGTGTGGATCTAAGCTTACGATGGCTTCACCGAACATATCCGGGCCCATCGGCAGTAGACCATTATTATAGTACGTACGTAGTGTAGGTAGGTACACCTAGTTTGCTCCTAGGTGGTAGCAGTTGTGCAATTGTAGATAATACCAAGTTAGTAAATAAGGACTAACTAATATGTTATTGCAGGCAGGCAGAGGTAGAGATCTAATCTGGGAAACGGAGAGATGGTTAGCTTTTTTCTTGTTTCTTGCTTTTATACTTGAATTTAAAATGTTTACCTGCTGGTGTATACTTTGCGCTACATCAGTATATCTGAAGTGTTTTCTTCTTTCACATAAATGTTGGAAGACAAATGTTTTTGGTTGATGATGCACCATTATTGCATACGAGAGTGCGTCTGGTGATCAGAATGAAAACAGTGTTAGTTATCTTAAAACTGACTTCAAAAAACATCTAGAGAAGTGTTAAATAATATTTTTATTCATATTCGGACCTTTGAGTTGAAGGCGGTACAAAAGCACAAAATATAAATTTTCAGGTGTGCCTTTTTGTACTGCCTTCGACTCAAGGGTCCGAATATGAATGAAAATATTATTTAACACTTTAAGGTTCTAGTTGTTTTTTGAAGTCGCTTCAATGTTTTTTTAAAACCGTTTTTTATTTCACTCTTTTTAGTTATATCATATCACTGGGCGTGTTTTTCCAGTGATTGGTACAGGCTTAACAGTCCATATCTTTTTTTTTCTTTGTATTATCCAAAGACAAAATCAATGTTTAATCAAGTATTTTTCTTTGTTAAAATATTTGATACTCCATATCTTAAAAACTACTAAACCGATTTTGATGAAACTTGCACTATTCCCTAAGTTGGAAGATACTTAATCAAATAAAAAATGAAGAATAATGACAATTCGATTTCTAGTTTCCGATAAATTCGTGGACAAACATACATACATACATACAAACATACATACACTTATGAAATTTGGCACACCTGTTTAGAAACATACATAGACTAACATGAATATTGTGCAATTCCAATGACAGACGGGTCGATTTGATAACCTCCTCTTTTGAAGTCAGTTAAAAATAAGAAGCTGCCTAATTTGATATCAGTGTTTTAATATTGTATTTTTTTTATAATTACACTTTTTAATTTTTTTTTATAATTGTGTCCACAGTCCAGATCCTACGATAAAAAAATTATGTCGCTCTACAATTCATACAGAACAACAAAGACATGAAACTTGACATCGTTAAATTTCGAAATGTTTTTGGATATTTAATTATGTTCTAACGTTCAGACATTTTTGTATCCAGTACTTTTTCTGATGGACTTCTCCACTGAAAATAATCCTCCATTATTTCAAGAAATAAGCTTACATGTTTAAATTTGTTTTTTTATTTTAAATATTTTTAGGGCTTATATCAATCATTTGTTAATAACTACCAGCACCATAGCACTTCTCACCTAAGTCTAACCTAAGTCCCTAAGGGATAGAGAATGTATAAATAATCCTTTTCACTTGGGCTCGCCAACAGTCTATGTATAAAAAACAAATATATATATTGTCCGTGACCATATTTTCTTCATATTCGTTCTGAGCACAATACACCAGCAACTGGTACCTACAGGCCTTCTTCTTTGTTGCAATGATCGCAGTTTGAAGAATCTCTCTTTTTCATGAGGAATTTAAATTAATTCAATGCAATGTGACCAGAATGAAATCTTACTAGCACCGTTTAAGGCATTATTTTAATGTGTTAATAATAGAGTATCTATGTATTATTTTCTATCTTTATTACTTCACTATCATTTCTCTATTGTTATTATATTTAGGTAAAAAAAGTGTAATTACCTACCTACTCCCTATTGTGGTACCTGCATACAAAAGGTGAATAATGAAGTCGACATTTCAGTAAATATTATTTTATTATAAAAATACTGATATTACAACATACCTACTGAGCGCATGCACAAAGACATATTATACTTGTGATACAAACAATGAGTCAATCATTAAGCGTAACAATGAAATTCGTGATAAAGCCCTGGTATACCCAGGTAGTCTGTGATGAACGCGAGCGGTAAACCACAACAGGAAAAGGAGTGGAGATAGTACCTAGACACTACTAGTTTCTCCTTCTAGGCTTTCCTATTCTACCGTGTGTGTTTTTTTAATCAGAATGTTTCATGAACTTAATTTTCATAGAGTAAAAAATTTCATTTACTCAGTTGTTTGTGGATCAATGTGGTTTAACATCTCGAGTCAAACATCTGGCCCCGAATAAAGACAGGCCCTGTTGTGCTTTGAAACATAATTATCAGCTTACGGTCGCACGGCAGGACACTCATGATGATGAGTGAGAAAACGAACCAGACCCATTTGGCCGAAGTGTCACGTCATAGTGTCAAAAAGGACTGTTACATAAAAAACATTTTTCAAACTATGTTTCAGGGGGGGTTGTCAAAGCAGAAACTTCATTGATAGCAGGCATCATGTGCCACTCGAACAAGAGATATTTGTACATTTTATAGTTGTAGAAATGTTTGAAACGAAATGAAAATGAAATAAAACTAAATATTGGCTCAGAATAGAATAGGAATTGTGCTATCACAATAGAATCCACTAATTCCACTCCCTTTCTATTATCCTTACTTTAAGAAGTACATATAAAAGAAAAATATTCTTGAAGTTTAAAATATAAGAGTACCTACATTCCTAGCTAGGCCAGTTTCAACTTTCATGTCAGTGTTGTTTTGCTAGAATTGTATTCACCTAGCTAACATCCTCTACTTCCGGTTCTATTGGATCATTGCTATCAGATCTTGGTTTGCTCTCCTGTCCATTTTGGTCGTGGGGAATCCTTCCTGGCAAGTCTTCGTCGACATCAAGTATTTTAGCGCGGCACAGCGGGCACTCTTTGATAAGCATCGTGCAGTAGCTACAGAAACCCCGGTGGCCGCACGGTTCGAGCACACACGACGCTACGCGGTCACAGCAGATAGTGCACGAGTCATCCCTTATCGCCGCCTTCAACAGTTTCCTATTCGATATGTGCCTGGGCAGTATCTTTTCATTCTCCGTGAGGGCCCCATGCATGTTAAAGCTTTTGAACTCGCGGTCCTGCGGTGGGTACACGAACGGCTCGCTGCCGAAATTGAATCGGCACTGCTGGAAACTCATAAAGCTCGCTGCAGCAAAGAATCCATTTGTGGCTGTTGTGAATATTTTCTTGCTCGGCTTAAACCGATGACCGTTGATGGAGAATACAACCTCGAGCCTGTCGAGGTCGAGCAGGCAGCCGACCACGTCACCCGCCGTCCACCGCGTCATCTCCTGCAGCAGCGGGACCGCGTTGTGCCAAATCAGCTTGCGGCAGCCGTCGAACGAGATGGAGTAGATGTCGTCGCCGATACCTAGACCTTCGTGGTTCAGAAAGCTACTGTTCTTAGTCGCCCAGCCGATTTGCATCACTCCAGCATTGATGACCTGCGCCTCGTAGTACCAGCAGCCGTCGTCCACCTGGTACGTGCACCGCACGCTCTCGAACGAGTACGAGTCGCTGCGAGCCTCCAATCCGTCAGGCGAAATCTTCAGGTACTGGCTGACGTCGTTGGTGTTCAGGATTACATTCTTCCCAGTCATGTCTACGGTCTCGTAACTCAGCGGACGGTCCTCCACGATGAACAGGTTGTCGAGGCTCCACTGAGCGCAGAACCCGACCTGCCTCCACCCGTAGTCGTGGTCATCGACATGGCGCTCCAATTTCAAAAAGGGATTCTCCTCCTCCTCTTCTAGTCTGCTTTTGATTGTCAGTTTGTTCTCTGTAGTTTCTGCGAATTTTTCTAAAGCGATGAGTGCATATAACACGACGAATTGGTCTCTACTTATTTTTAGGTAAGTGACTAGGTAGTCCAGTACATTTTTCGTCAGAATTGCCTGACTGTTAGGTCCCGCGAGTTTCTCGGCAATGCATCCTAAAACGATGCACAGGTTGCCCTCGACAGAGCGCCGCTCGCCATCGGCCGCACGCTCTGACGATAAGTTATACATGTCGGCGAGCTTGAAAACGGTGTCCTTCGACGGCAGCGGGCAGTCGTCCAGTAGTATCGTGATGACAGAGGGTCCGAAGGGGTCCTCGAGAGGGGTCACGTTAATGATGGACGAGATGACTTTGAGCCAGCCCTCCTCGCTGTCTGCGATCACGTGGAGCTGGAGTATGGACTCGGGTGCCTCCCCATCGTTGTCGAGGAAGATAGCGATGCTCTGCAGAGTCTCAAGGACGAGCTGGTCGATCAGTTTCACGGGAATCCTGCGTCGAGGGTTGGCGGCGGGGCGGAGGGGCGCGGGCGGCGGCTCGGCGCACGAGGTTCGCTCGGGGGCGCCGGAAGCCTGTGGTGTTGCCTCCGGCGTCGGCATGTACGACTCCGATCGCGAGTCGTCGCATTTGCAGCCGCAAATGCCCATACTTGTCTAAATTGAGCACCCGGTATTCGTAAGCGTATCGACATTAGGACACAGAAAATTGCCAACGACGCTTGCACTGAGCTCAGTTCGCCGAGTCTCATACACATATATTCGTAATGGAGAAAATACGTACCTCCGACATGTTAACGGGTTTTGATTTGCCGTTCGTCATTGTGCCTGCAACAAAGAAAAATAGCCAATAAGGTATATTTTATTCTATTTCAATTACAGTAGAACCCCAATTATCCGAGTTCGGATTAACCGAGGTCGCGTTTAACAGAGCTTAAACGAGATGCATCATTTTAGATTTTCAGAGGAACAAGATTAAAAAAAAAACATAAAAATCTCCTTGAATTTTTTTTATTTTTTATTATAATATTTTTTTTTTAGACTTTAGCCATTCCTGGCTATGCCAGCCCCATAGTAACTATATTGATATTTTAATGTACTTCATAGTGCACATATTGTGCCAAGTTTTATTAAAATTGTTTGACAGGAAGTGGGAAGTGGGTGAAATTCAAATAAGTGATAGTTATTCCACCCTTAGAGGTAGAACATTTTCTCCAAATTTAAATGGGACCAACCCGGAGTATAAACAATTCAATTGAAAAAATAATCATTGAAATTGGCTCACAATTGGCGAAGATATTGCGTAACATACACACAATCATCGACATTCAAATTGAGAATATACTCCTTTTTTGAAGTTGCTTAAAAATCTGGGATCGACGTCAACGCAGACTCGCTGACGAGGGCTCGTCGCAAACCAAAATGTTTAGGGCGCTGTAGAACAAGAGCGGCCATTCGCTGGACTCTTGCTCGATTTAAATCATCTCCTCCTTGCAATGGACCCTATGCAATGGAGACTATGTTTGGTGAAGCAGTGGAGTGCTGTGTTTGTCATCTGTCCGGATTGTCCCCTGGTTTTCTCCAATCGCTTATCCATTTACGTTGAATATGTATGGAGGTATAATCAACTTCTAGAAATGTTCCATAAACTCAATATTTATTTCGACAGAATACCTCAGTCCCACCAGCTTGAAAATAAATATTTAATTATGAATTGCATTTTACGTATCTGCTGTGGTATCAGTAAATTGCTTGTAGTTCTGATAAGTGAAGCACATTAATTGTAGTCAATATCAGATTCTTGTCTAGAGATAAACAGAAGTGAAATTTGTAAACAGTTTTTTTTAATATAATTTTACGAAGCCACACTGATTATAGTTACCTAATCTAAGAAACATGCAATTTAGCAGATATTTCTATAAATGTTAAAGTTTTTCTATAATTCTGTGTATGTTTTTATTCAATGGCGGCAATCCCAATTTTTGTTTTTTTTTATTTGTATGAAAGATTTTATTACGGAACCTTTTTTTTTAACACGTAACACCTATGTTTATTCGGTCGCATGCGGGTGTTGTGAATGCCATGCTGGCCTGACAGGTGCCTATTCACGCCTCTATGGTGACCCGAGACTGTATTTTTGGGGGGAAATATGTGGGCAGGGAGAGCGTTCCAGAGTGTACCGGTTCTGTGGAGGAAGGATCTGCTGAACCGATTGGTACGCATCCGCGGTAAGTCCAGCGTGTAGAGATGCAATCCCTAGCGATTGACCTAACCCAACATGATAGGCTATGTTATCTGAGTTTAGACCAACCTTCATCAGTCCAGTGGTACCAATTTGGTGGGGCGTGCCGGCAATTTAGTGAGATAAGAGGTCTAGAGGAAGGTCGGAGCTGAATTAAAGGTCGCTCGAAGCGACAAGCGGTTGTTATGGGCTGACATCACGGATGTGGTGATTTATCCAACCGTGTCAGTTTCCATAAAAAAAAGGTAAAATAAGAAATTCTAAATTTCACCTACATAGGTAATTCAAACCATTGAGCAATGTGACGGATGCAATTATCGAACTCGTAATGAGAAAGTGGTGCACGCCGACGGGCTCGAACCAGCTGTGACTGAGACAGGGCAAGGGCTTTACCGTTTAGCCACGAGTCGCTCAAAAATGAATGCACAGTTAGTGTCCCACGTTCCCACGGAGCCTTACAAGAAATGTTCTAAGGAGGCTGTATAACCTTAGAAGCTGACAAGGTCAACAAATCTTTAATAATAATACTTAAAACAACAACATCTACAAAACTAGTAGTAGCTGGTATATTCGTAGATAACCGGTATTATATTCGTAGCAGAGGAAGTCATATGTAGAGATATTTTGTTTTCAAAAGTTAGAAATTACTTCATGAAATAGATTTTTCTTTTAATTTTTAACTTTTTAAATGTGAAACCTTTAAACTTTTTAATATTTGTGATATTTTTTAGAAAGCCGTAATGGATGTTTGTGCCCAAAACTTCAACGGAAGATCAGTCAATAACACAACTATTCATGAAACCCCACTCTGAGTGGGAGCCATGCATGCCAGCTATAAGGTGGGCAAATATGTAGGTCGTCGTCTAATTTATTAACACACCTTTTGAAAATCCCCCGGTTAAAGGTATAATGGAATACACTCACTGGAAGACCGTTCCGTATTTTCGCCACACAACACAGGAACGATTTCGATAAACGATGCCTTCTCAGAAGTGCATTGGAACCAATTGGGCCGGGTTTTACTGTTTAGTAAAACCCGGCCTGGAACTTTAAGTAACCTGGATGTTCAATGTTACTTAAATGTTTATATTTGGACTATAACGAGTCCGAACGTCAGTAATTTTATGCATATCATTTTATTGTGCATTCAAATATACTTCTACCTTTAGAAATCTGGTGTTGCCCAGTGAACGGCGATGCAACAAACGCAACAGGGAAAGTGCGTTGGCCGATGCAGTTGTGCAATGTTGTAATAGGCTCAATGAACTATGTGCTATCAAGTGGATTGTGAAGTAAGTGGTCTGGATTCAACCTAGTACCTACCAGCCTCTGTGAGCATATCAATAAGTGTGTTAATTAAATAAGAAAAAAAGTGGTCAAGTGTGAGTCGAAGTCGCGTGGCGAGGGTTCTGTACCATTCCATTTTCCGTGAGACCTTTAAGACATTGGATATTCATTTAGGTTTACATACTACATACCACACGCTGTATTCCAAGAATTGGGATAAGCAGAGTAGTCGGTATTGTGCTGCAAGTACTTTAGGTTTTCCTATAAACTTAAGAGAGGCAATATATTCCCATTTTTTTTATTTTTTGTAATTTCTGCAATATCTTTTAAACTACCTACTTAATGCATTTAAAAATTATAAAAAACAAAATAGGTATTACCTAGTATTTTCTTATAACAAGCCCTTTCCATTGATAAGTCACATGATGTACTTGAAAACAAAAAATGTTTCCACTTTCTCATTTGTCCCCCAAATTTGACCCCTAAAATCGAAATTCATTCACTCTTATGCTACTTTTTTCGTCCAGTAGATTCGGAGAAAATAGCTGTGACAGACGGACAGACAAACACAAGAGTGATCCTATAAGAGATCCGTTTTTCCTCTTTTGAGGTACGGAACCCTAAAATAACTACGATAGTCGCTAGTCCCGGCCTCGATTAATACCCTCCTCTACTGCCGATGGGCCCGGATATGTTCGGTGAAGCCATCGCAAGCTTAGATCCACACCTTCCTTCTGTCAAATAAAAGACAGGTTGAAACGTACCTAACCAAAAAAAAAAAAACAATTTCTGGGGTTAAAAGTAATAAATAAATAAGTTTTTATTCAAAAGTAAATTATTATATTATGTCTTTGAAATCCACCAAGAACTGCTATAACTGCTCATGTAAGCCCAGGCCGCTCAGGCGTTGCAATATTTAACCAGGTCACATAAGTGATTTTGACGACACACTGAATGCCGATTCAAGCAAAAACGAGTTTTAATAAAACATTGTAAATTCACACATTCGCTCACCGAGTCGGAGTAGGCATGCACACTAAGGTCATTTCGATTTTGAAGGACTTTTAAAATAAACTGAATTAATTAAAACATTTGCATACACGGTGAACAAAAAACCTGTCGAACACCCGAAGGCAGGAAGTACAGTTTCAGATACTGAATCGGATAGGCTAGTTTTTTTTTTAATTCCGACAAAATTTTTCAATTAAAAAATAGAATTAGTATCATGACCTTTTACTTCTAATGCAAAATTCTCTAGGAGGCGCGGCGGCTAGGCGGCGCGCCGCTCCGCCTCGCCGCCAGTGTCATAAATTATCTTGAGGCGAGTCGAATGAAGTGAAGGCAGACAACGTGTTCTTATGTCTTTAGTGAAATTCTTTGTAAAGTAATTTGCCGATTTTAATAATTTTTTTTTGTCTTCTGTACTGAAATTGAAGTCGGTAAGTGCTTTGAGGTCAGTTAGTGTGCAACAAACTATTATTTTGTATACCTAAGAAGTTTTAGAATTACCTAGTTGGTTACCTAGAAGACTGATATCACGTGCTTTAAGACATATGGTAGTAGGGTTTAACTTCACATCACTGTTATGATGGCATGCAGACATAATTTAGTTATTTAAAGACATCTTGATACTTAGGAATAATTGAAAAAGGGCATATTTTCATATAAATTTCGAAAAAAAAACTAGCCTATCCGATTCAGTATCTGAAACTTACTTCCTGCCTTCGGATGTTCGACAGGTTTTTTGTTTACCGTGTATAAAATGAACTTTTGCACATTGGTCGCACATTGGTTTGCACATAGGTAGTGCATGGAGGGAGCGAGGGAACGCAGGGTTAGCGGTTACCGAGAAACAGCTAAAGCTAAATGACTAAAGCGCTAAACGCAGCATTAGTAGTAAAAAAATTGTGAGCGCCTAATGTGCATCTAGCGCTGCTGTGCGCACTGTGTCTCGAATAGCGCAGGTTTGTTTATTATAACTCTCGCTCACACTGTGGCACTCTCCATATTTAGTGTCTCATTTCAGCGCTTACTTCGGCTCTAAGTTTACCTACTGTGTAAGAGCTGAAGCTAAATATCTAAACATGCATACGCTGTTGCATGCACATGTAGTAAATTATTTTATCAAATTTTAGTAAAATAACATTTATTAGTTACTTGTGGAATGTTATACCTTTATATTTTAATGTGATGTTGCTAATATTAAGACAGTATCGAAAGATACACATTTTCAATGGAAAGGAGCTCGTTATTCACATACTAACACACACATGACTACCATCGACGACTGCCTGGGGTCGACTGAAAGGAAGTCTACGAGGTAACTGATTTCGATAGACCCAAAGTATGTGCCTCAGTGTCAGCTCTCTTATGAGATATAGCTCAGTGGGTGAGTAGCTATTTATATAGGTACATAATACTGGGGAAACATAATTCTCCACTCATGCATAGTCCCACTCAAGGAGTAAATAGTTAGCATTTTCAGAATTACTCCCTGATTGTTAAAGAATACATGAAAACACAAATAAACACTCATCATTAGAGTTACATTTCATTGAGCAGGAGGGACAAACTCAAATCAGTGGTCAAAGGGCAATTATTATGGAGGTAGGTAAAGCAAAGCGCAGTCAACACATAAGGTAAATTTACATTCAATAAGGAAGTGAGCAATCTAGTTACCCACCGTAAGTCATCGTGGATGTGGCTGGCTACGAAGGGGCACCAACGTTACAAAGGGCAAAGAGCAACGAACGGCGAATACCGAAACAATACACAAAACGAACACTACCAATATCCACCGAACCGCGAGCGCTACTGAACTGACTGACTGACTAGCGACAGCGAGCGAACTACCTACTCCCAGCGAGCGAGCTCAAGCGATCGACAACCGCCGCGCCGCGCCGACCTCGTTCGATAACAACCAACATGTAATGTACCTACCTGGGACTGGTGACACCTAGGTACTACAAACATTACATTTCCTGAGGAAACAACGGTGGAATGCTCGTAAGAAATACACACTGTGAAATGGGCTCGCACGTACCTTGAAAAGCTTTAACTACACCAAAGAAAGTTTATTAGTTGGCTGCAACTTCTCTTGCTTTTGAGTTGAGGAAATAATAAAAGTGAAAGGTAAACACAACTGTCACTCAACCAGACAGACCAGCCAACAAGCAAGTGTTGCCCGTGCCGCTTTTAAATATCTGCTAATATAATGCTATAATCCGTTGAACATTTGAAACGTTGAGCTAAATCAAATAATAATAAGCCTCACAACATAAACGCTCTTATTTTAAAGCTTGAAATAAACTGTTTTCTTTGTATTTTCTAAATTTACACTGTTTTAATCACCCATAAAATGAGTAGCAACACCAAGAAATCAGAAAGTGCATTGCAAGTTGCCAAAGAGATTTAAAAATAGGCTACTTTGCAAATTGCCGGTTTGACACCTGAAAGACTTCCTGGCTCCTTCCTGACTCCTTTGGCTCCTTTCGTGAACACTCGGCTCGAAACGAAACGTAACAAAAACGACATGCATCGCCTCAACATTAGGTTAGGGAAGATGAGAAGATTAGCGACGCATCTTCTTTTAACCCTGGTTATTTTTCTAGACCACCAAACATCACTCATACATATCATACTTTCCTTCGAGCCGAAGTCTGCCGAAAGGAGCTAAAGGAGCCAGGAAGGAGCCATGAAGTCTTTCAGGTGGCGCACCGGAGGCTCGCACATAATTTCTTAGGAGTTTACAGCGTCATCTGTGGAGAACCAGGAGAACGTGATAAAGTATCTAAGCATAAAATGGTTGTCGGGCGGACGATATGTTTTTCCTACTCGATACTAGATAACGCTGCATCCTTGGTTGTAACTACTCAATACTAGATGGTGCTTTATTTTAAAACAATCGTACGTATATGTATACCAAATGGCACTTTGGTGGTAGATAAATATTTCCGAAGTGAAAACCTTTACCTAAAGTTTCGGTAACTTTACTTTTTAGTTACCTACTTCTTAGTAACGTCGGGCGCGGTCAAAATGTGGATGGGTGGCCGTTGGATTCGGATTCCACGTAAAACTGGTAAGCCTCACGAAAGTTTAAACATTGATTGCGGTGGATTGATACCACCGCAATCAATGAAGTTCCGGCGTAGCGGCTATGAAGAAATCAGTTTATGTAGCTGACACGATCAAAGTAACCAAAGGGGACTGCACTGAAATGGCACTAGTTACATACACTGGCGGCTGGTCCTAAAGTGCGCTCGTGCGCCGCACTACCATACCACGAGAAGTCTTCACTTCACTCAAAATAAATAATACCTTACAACATACTACATTAAAACCATAAAGATCGTACTCCAAATAAATACGAATGTGAATTCGACCTTATTTTATAGATCACAGGGCACGTTTTTGCGAGTAAACGCGCGCACCATGCGGAATATACATCGCACGCGGGTCTCCCATACTGAATGTATGGGGATCGGCAAAATACCGCTGGCGCGTGAGACAGAAGATACTTCATAGAAACAGTATGGGCCGAAAGGATTTCTGCGTGCGGCGCACGAGCGCCAAACAAGGACGCTATATCGTGAATAGCCGCGCGTGCGACACGTCGCGTCGCGAGCGATTCGTTTTGCACGAGTCCGTCTTACAAACTCTTTGCCGTCTACTTCAAAGCGAACCGTCTACCTCGAAGCGAGTCAGCGCGCTGTCATGTGATGTCACATACCCGTTAGCGCGCGAATATTCAAAATGGGATATGATTAGGTTTTGTGCTTATTTTCCTAAACGTTGGTTAAAGGTAAGGCTTTACAATCAGGTTATCCCGGGTTAATTCCTACGTTTCAAATGCTTTTATTTTTATATATTTTTTTGAAGTATTTTTGGGACTTTACTACTGTTTTCTTTTTGAAAGCTGCAGTAGTGTTGTGGTCTATGGGTGTATTCATAAAGGTACTAAAAATAAGTTAATAAACTAGTTTGGATTTTTTTTATTGTGTTTTGCAACTCATTGAGTGTCTTGAGAATATTCATACTAGATAGGTACGTACATAATAAAACGCAGTCGTTTAAAAAATTCGTAAGTCCCGACCTTAAAATAACATGACGGGAATGTGTTGGGAAATTTGGTAGGTATTTAAGTAGGTAGGTTCTTAGCGCACTACCGGTCACTGAAGTCACCAGCCGCCACTGGTTACATAGTTCACCAAGGTGTGATATTATCATGTGTAGCAAGTATGAAGTAGGTGTCCAATTAATAGGAAGTTTGTGTAAATTCCATATAGGTATATAATATAAATGTAGCATTAACTGTCATCCCAAACTAAAATGTTTAATTTGCTGTTCATTGCAGACTACCTCCGCTTAGAGACTTTGTGCTCTCAGCTCAGGCCCCCGATGACGTAGCGTTATAATTTATATCATACATACAACCATTTTGAGAAGTGATAGAACATAACGTAAATCGATAAAGTGGTTCTCGAGTTCTATGGATATTCACTGACGTACCTACGTGACACGGCCGGTCGCCCCCGCCGGTCGCCCGTTGAAACTTCGCTTTATTTATTAGGATCTAAAAAAGATAGGTACTTACTTACTAGGTATCTACAATATAAAATGTCATGTATCTTACGCTATCTTTGTGGTAGCTACTTACATCATACACAACAAAACAAACCACAACGTGAACAAGAATCTTGCCAAGATTTATTTCTATTGCATTAGATCGCCGTTTCTGAGTCGTCTCGTGTTGAAAGCGTTTCACTGACCCCGTCCGTTAAATAACAAGCAACCTACCTTATCTGTATTACTTAACCCAGCCGGACTTCACTCGAGTTAAATGTACTTTTGCCCGAGTGAAAGGCTTATGGAGGATGTGCCACCAACCAACCGGTTCTGTAGGCCTTTTATTCACAGAACCGGGAAAATGTGGAACGCACTCCCTGCTCTATTTTCTCACAAGTGCAGCCTGGGGCTTTTCAAAACGGGCGTGTAAAGGTCAGGCCGGCTTGGCATTAGCAATCCCACCCAGTGCATCACAGAATGTCCATGCGCATCGTTAGACAGCTACTCCTAGGTGAAACGATGCCACAAGTCGCGCTTTCCATAAAAAAAAACATTATATACCTACCTACTTATTTCAGCACACACTCGTGCATCGTCCCACTCATACGAACAAACACTTCAACATTTTCTGAATTGCTCCCTCATTGTTGAAGAATAACTATGGTGCAAACACACATGAGTTATATTTCATTGAGCGTGGTCAAAGGGTCAAAGGGCAATTATTATGGAGGTAGGTCAGCGGCGATTCCTTTAAGTTGGCTAGGTTGGCGCCGCCAAACCAAATAAAATGAATGCCGACATTCATATCGAAGTATTAAGCAAAAACAAATGTGAAAAAATATCGGGGTTGTATCCATTCTCAACGAGGACATTTTCTGAAAAAAACTTAATTGTTAAAAACGGTCGCCCTTGCCCAAGTTTGTCGAGTTTAAAGTCTGTACATAAAGACAGCAAAAGGGAATATTATGGTCTTTCTGTTTTGAACTCATTGTGGTAATAATAAATTTACGCGTAAGTTATGAAATTATGAAAAAAAAAATTCTTAGCCAGAACCAACCCAATACTCAAGCACCAGGAGTCGCTACTGAGGCAGGTAAAGCGAAGCGCAGACAAAACGCAGTCGCGCTTTCCATAAAAAAAATACCATACCTACCTACTTATGCACACACTCATGCATCGTAAAACTAATTTATGTAGGTGTACTTGTAGTACATAAATTAGTTTTGTAACAATTTCCGTTTATTTACGCGGCGACGAGTGCGAGTGTAATGAATTTCCATTTTACAGCAGATATGCCTTCACTAATTTAGGAAAAGTGTCGATGATCTTCAGTCGGCTGACCTGATCTACATCAATAACAAAGAACGATCCCGCTTAAACCAGCTTTCTAATAAAATAGACCGCATCCAAATCGGCCTATCCGTTTGGGAGCTACGATGTCACAGACAGACACGCAGACAGGCGGAGGCGTCAAACGTATAACACCTCTCCTTTTGCGTTGGTTGAACTTTTCTCATACACCAGAGGAAGTCTATTTTCATCCCGTAAATCTTGCATTACCATTTTAAAAAATGTCTGTGTAAAAGATATGTTGTCCTTTTTTCGTTATTTCATTTTAAATGAAATATATTTGATTATAAAAATGTGAAAATATAGAAATATTGGTCTAACTTTCATATTTTTTTATAGTGAAAACTGTACAAAAAAAAAAAAATTAAATTAAGACATAGGGATATCCAGTAGGCTTTTGTTGATCACAAAAAATATATCACTTAAATTGAGGACGAATAAAGACATGAAAAAAGACTTCGCCTGATGTAGGCAGTTTGCTTCTGAACTTCAGTTGTCCTTTTCACGTGCGTGGGCAGCTGCGGCGCCGCGCCGCCCACAGCGACAGAAATACGATGAAGGAAATTCGAAATTTGAAAACGGTTCGCAGTACACGATGCTCCGCGGTGGTGTGATACGGAAAATAAACGCGAACTTTTATGGTGTCTGAACAGACGCTCCGTTTTATCCACTTCTATATATTTTGCGCACGTTTATTTTCTTGCTCACGCACGTGAAGATAGCGCGTGGTTTCATTTCTATTGCGTTGTATTGTTACCTGTTACCTAGCACCTCGGAGATGAGAAACAAGTTGAATGCAAGAAAACCGGTTGAGTGGAGCAATAATTTCTGGTTTATGCTGACAAAGTTGCATTATGTAGATGTAGGTACTATGTTTTTTTTTTATGGAAACTTACACGATTGGCTACTACTACAACATCCGTGATGTCAGCCTATAACACCGGGTGAACTAGGTCCCATGTCAGTGCTTCTCTTCATTTCATGTCGGCTACACTGAGACGGAAAACACGAACTATTTACATAGCCGTTTCGACCGACGTTTCATTCAGTGCGCTGGTACCAAACCGGCCGGGATAAACCCTACCACCTAGAGAAGGGAAGGGACCTACAGTTTAACGTGGAATCCGAACCACGGTCAGCCTCCAACGGTCGAGCGGTCACCCATCCAAGTACTGAGCTACCGAGGCTGAATGTGAATCTAGTAGGTAAGCTTGTACAGAAGCATGTAAATACAGAAGCCGTAGTCATTATTTCAGTGTCATTATGTTAAAGTTAGTAATGTCTTAAATATGGAGATGGATTTATAAATTTACAGGTAAGTATAGTAATATCGAGCGGAAGAGTAATTACGAAGTTTTTAACTAGGAGATAAATATGCGTCAGATATGCCGTTGAATTTTCCTTCATAAAGTCTCTCATGCCAGAATTTGAGATTTATTTTTCACAAATTCTGGCACACCGAATTTATCGTATTGATTAAGATTCACACTGACTTATGCATAGGTAGCGATAATTTTCATTTTAATGTTTTTCTCGAAGACTTTTCCATGTAAAATTTTAATCCTTTACCTTAAACGGTGTAGGTTTAGTCAAGGTTAAGAATTATTCGGATTGGTAACAGCCCACAGGTCCAGTCGCAATGAATGAAGGTCCACCGAACTCTCTAATAAATATAGATAGGTAGTATCCCTACAGTGTGGCCGGCACGACCAGGAGGAAACACTGCCACGGCACCTAGCTACCGAAGGAGATAGGTGTGATGGGTTAACAGATGTCACAGGTGCAGAGCAGACGATGTTGCCAAGCAAGCAATTCAGGTTTCAATGAATACAGATTCTTGTTGTTTATTTTTTATGGTTCCGTACCTTAAAAGAAAAAAAAAACCGGCCATGTGCGAGTCGAACTCGCGCACCGAGGGTTCCGTATCGCCATGTCATGGCTGGCGCCACTCACGCCATCTAGATGGCGTGTTATGAAATACTTCATATCAGTTAAATGTCCTGATTATTTATAATGCTTCGTAATCTATTCGATAGATGGCGCGCGCGCATACACTTTTTATTTTCTTTCTTCTATGGGAACCCCCGTGAATTTTTTACTTTTTTTTCTTATTTGCTGCTACATCGCCCTTAATAAATAACACATATTCTGTGAAAATTTCAGCGGACTACCTATTACGGTTCAACAGATACAGACCTCGGATAGAGAGACGGACGGACGGACGAACAGACGGACGGACGGACAGACAGACAGACAGACGGCGTAGGCTTAGTAATAGGGTCCCGTACCGGATACGGAACCTTAACAACGGAACCATTATAAGACCACTGCGGTGTCCGTCTGTCTGTTACAGAGGTTTTTCTCGAAAACTAACGTAGAAACTTGAACTTTGGCATAAAGATGACGCGCACGTACTTCGCTCGTCAAAAACTAGATGAACAATTATTTTACTTTAATATGGGGGGCCAATTGGAAATGAATAAAAAAAACCTTAAACTAACATAGCGTGTAGGGTATAATTTAAAAGAGCTAAAGAGTAAGGATTCTAAAAATATATTTTACAATTTTAGTTTCAGTGGTCTTAATGATATAGCTAAAAATGTGGAAAAAATGACGACCCCCCCCCCCCCTTGTTTTACTAAAATTTAAAAAAAAAATACTTTTTAACCCCCTAAAATTTTTAATTTCATATGGTTAGTAGATATTAAGCCATAGATTACAAGAAAACTGCATGTTTTTTTCGACAATGCGTTTTTCGGGAAAAAACATATTATTTTTGTTTTAGTACGGAAGCATAATTTGTGCGAGACTGACTACCTAGCTGTTGACCGTTTTTTATTATATAATTTCATCTATAAATAGGTACTTAGAAAATTCCGTCAGTTCTATTTCAAAAGAACTGACAAACTATGAAACTAACTTAGCAAGTCACAATGTTTTGTTAATTCTAACAAATAAAGTGAAGTTTCTACGGGCGACGACCGCGTAACGCACGTCAATATATGAATATCCAGCGACGTAATACAAACTCTTTGGAATATCCTTATAACTCGGAACCACTTTATCGATTTACATACGGCTTTCATTCTTACATTCTGTCACTTCTTAAGATGGTTTTAGGCTATAAATCATAACGCTTCGTCATCGGCAGCAGTCGAGAGACTGCAGAACGTGCCAGCAGCAGTAGCGGCTTCGATGCCGCTCACCCCTAGCCAGCAGTTGGTCACTGCGACCGCCCTAACTTAGGGCGGACAAAGTGACCGCTACTTAATCGCCAGCCGGCCGGCCACGGCGACTGCCCTATTTTATATAGGGCGGACAAAGTGACGGCAGGCCTCGCGCGGTCTACCGCGCAAAAAAGACCGGTAGCGGTGTGATAGTCTTACCTAATACCTTTTTTACAGATGCAGATACCAGATACCAGATTACAAATAATTAACGGCGGATTAGTATTGAGATTCAGAGGGGTAACGCGGCGAGCGTACTGGGTACACTTGGCGTCGGCAGAGACGGGGCTTCGGCGGACTTTTCAGAAATTAATTTTTTGTAGGTTTTCTGGATATTAATTTTAGATTAGTTTAGTTTTAGTGTATTAGTGTACTTATAGTTGTATTTTGTAGGCTGTTGTGTATTGTGTATATTTTGTTCAATCAAATAATTAACCCATACTCACGAGAACATTATTATTTACATACATACCATAAGCGTGATTCCTTAAAATAATCTGACAACTCTGCTTATTTACATTTTCTTACCGTGTAGGTGTAGTGCCATCGTCAATTTTGATACAATTTTGATCAAGTCAATAACATTTAGTATAAGAAATTGTAATATGTCATCTCATCAATCATCATCATCAACAACTATGTTAAAAATCTAAAGACACGAAGTTTGTCCATATTTATGAAAAAAAAAAACAAAAAACAAACAAATAGCAGAAGCAGGTAGGTGTGTGTGTGTGTGGGTGCATAACAGTAAGTGTATTAAAATTCCGATCGTTCTAGCTAGAAGGTGAACCTCTCTGTGAGGCGATTGCACTCAGAGAATTCACTTTTGGCATTGACATTGACAATGAGCGAGCGATGTTGCGTCACTTAGGGCACGAAGTTCGGAACGAAAAAATATACATAATGTAGTATAGTCACAGTATAGTATAGTCTACATACATACATACCATCCCGACAATCGGGGTAAGCAGAGTAAGCAGTGTTGTGCCGCAAGTAATCTTATGTTAATTACAGCACAACACCTACCACCGCGTTTAGCAAAGTAGGTATTAGGACAAGATAACTGTCAAGGAGTTACATATCTTTGTCCTAATACTTTGCTAAACGTGGTGGTCGGGGTTGTGCTCTAATTTACAAGATTACTTGCGGCACAACACTGATTACTCTGCTTACCCCGATTGTCGGCATACGGTGAAAGGATGGTGCCAAGGTGAGAGGTTGCTAGAATGTCCTCCTTTATCACGACATTTTGTAATTATGCCTTAGTCGGTTTTTAGACATGCACGGGGCGAGATGCAGTGGGGCTATTTTTTTTTAAGTACCGCCCGCATACGATACGGAGGTAGGTCTACTTACGTAATAAGCTGAAGTGCCACCTACATACAATACTAAGAATGGCTTATTATGTAAGTAAATAATGACATTGCTTTTTTGCTAATTGCTCGTTATCGTTAATGAATACAATGTCATTCGACTGCCGTGAAGTAATTGTTATGTAGGCACAAGATTCACGATGCCATTTCTGTAAACAAATTACTTGTTTTACAGAAATGTCGTGCCGAGAAAATGGTTAGTTTTCCTGTTAATTAGATTTTTTTTCAGTTTCTATATTGAAGAAATAATAACATGTATTAGGTTATAAAAATAATTATTACATTAAATCAAACACTCAAATAATCTAACTAAAACTAAATTATGTTAACTAATTAATTATAAACTACGAAAATAATAAAACTAACCTCGTAAAGCAATTCCATCTACCTAAATTAGGATGGTGCCAACGTTTCCCCTCTGGATTGCGATGTTATTAATCTCTACAGTAGACAAATCAAGATTTGCGGCGTGTGGCGGCAGCCATCGGAGTCAAAGGACTCTATCTCGTAAGTAAAATTAATTTTAATTCTGTTAATTTAGCATACGTATTTATATATAAATCTAGGCCACACCATGTATGAACAGCCTCGGCCCTGACGGAGTGTGGGAAGATCACCCGACAGGTGGGACGGTGACATCAAATACGTCAGCGGAAAGCAGTGGTTCCGTACCGCTGAAGGCCGAGATTCGAGGAAAAGTGGAGAGTGAATGTCGTAAATTCGCGTCTAAATTGATTGAGACGTTCTTGAGTTCTAAGCGAGCCTACATACATACGGCTTACGTTGAATTTAATACTATGTAGAGACAAATACACGGTGACTAAATAACTGACATGTAATTAGTTTTTAGTCCCGCACCCGAGCCCGCACCGTCACTCATATTAATAAATGATATCGGCTTACCGGCGCGATTATGGCGAGCGCATCGCTGCAGCTCGACGTTTCGAGTCCTCTATGGGACCCGTTCTCAAGAGGACGTGCTAGCTCCTCAGGCGGGCTCCTGTCAGTGACGTGCTAGCTGCCCGAGGAGCTAGCACGTCCTCTTAAGAACGGGTCCCATAGAGGACTCGAAACGTCGAGCTGCAGCGATGCGCTCGCCATAATCGCACCGGTAAGCCGATATCATTAATTAAACTGACATGTATGAAATAAAAGAAGTAATTATCTTCTTTCCTTATCGTATCTCCTAATATTATATTATATCTCATTTCTACATCTCTATTGCTTCCCTATAAAAACGTCTGCCGTATTGGTTCGCTAACTAAGAATGGCTAAACTGATTTACATAAGGTTTATACCATTGCAATACATATTATATCGGGATGGTTATTAGATCAATCTATCCCAAATAGGAGCTGAGCAGGTAGAGTTTTTTTTATGTAATCCGGTATGGGTGGCTGAGTCGGAGGGGCCAAAGCATATGCTCCGACCAGCCAATATCCTCCGAGAAGGTAGGTGCCATACCGGAGACTTCCCTGGATTGCTGGCTGTACTGGACTAGAGGAGAACACAACCAAGGCTGCTATGCGGCCATCTTACATCCAGTACGGTGGTAGCAACCCAGTCGGCTACAATATGGGCCTACCACCTTATAAGAGGCAAGGGAAGGGACCTACAGTTTTACACCAGTTCCGAACGATGAAGCAGCAGGTGTAGGTATGCACGTAAATTTTTTTCGTCACAAAAAACTCATTGGTACGTGACGACCGGATTCGAACCTCGGACCTCTCGCATGAGAAGCCGATGCCGAAACCACTTGGCCACCCGCCGCTTTGAATATAAAATGGATCTGATTTTTAATAAGTCTGAATTTTTAGTCTTATTCCGGTTCCGTATCCGGTACGGGACCCTATTACTAAGCCTACCTACGCCATCTGTCTGTCTGTCTGTCCGTCCGCCCGTCCGTCTGTCCGAGGGCTGTATCTCGTGAACCGTAAAAGGTAGCCCGTTGAAATTTTCACAGAATATGTGTTATTATGGCCGATATAACAAATAAAAAAAAATAAGAAAAAGTAATAAATTCACGGGGGTTCCCATAGAAGAAACTAAAAATAGTATGAAGTATTTTAACGAATCATGAATTTTAACTAATATGAAGCATTTCATAAACACGCCATAGATGGCGTGAGTGGCGCTGGCCACGACATGGCGATACGGAACCCTCGGTGCGCGAGTTCGACTCGCACTTGGCCGGTTTTTTTATTTTAACGAAGATTAAGACCTCGGCCCTTCCTCATTCATCGAGCGATACCTAATATTGACACAGCAATTGTTTTGAAGCTTCCGTTGTTTGTCTGTTCAATTACTACAAGCACTCGTACGTTTACTGATGAGACATTGTAAGTACTTTATTTGACTACGTGACAAGTGAAGATCTGTTGTCTCTGCTTACTCCACTACCCAACTACTCTTCGAAATATTATCTGTTTTAGTCTGTAATCAACAAGTAAGTTATTAACAAGAGGTTAGAGATGTTTTGGAGAATTGTTTAATAGGTACTTATGGGGCTAGCATAGTTGCAATCCGGGTAAGACCTATAAGAATTTTTAGTTTTTTTTTTTACTTTTACTATTCAAATAAAGAAAACACTCCTAAGTTATTATAATCACAGCGCGGGAACGCCGCAAGTTTAAAAACGGAAGTTTTTTGTTTGTTTCGTGACTATTTTTATTGTCTTTTCTATTATTTCTTACTTTAGATTTCTCATATTATACGCTATAGTATTGACGTGAGCAGTAGTTTTCAATATGTTAATAGGAGTAATTTATTTCCTTCTAGTGATAAATACACCCTCGGTATTTTTAGATTAATTTTAAGATTAATGTCAGCCTCGGTATCTCAGTGGTGCGGTCGGTCGACAGTTGTTAAGCAACGCTGAGCGCGGTCAGTCCTTGGATGGGTGACCGCTCGACCGTTGGAGGCTGACCGTGGTTCGGATTCCACGTTAAACTGTAGGTCCCTTCCCTTCTTAGCTTACTAGGTGGTAGGGTTTATCCCGGCCGGGTTGGTACCACCACACTGAGCGAAACGTCGGTCGAAACGGTTCTGTAAATAGGTAGTTCGTGTTTTTCGTCCAGTTCAGTGTAGCCGACATGAAATGAAATGAAGCACTGACACGGCTCCTAGTTCACCCGGTGTTATGGGCTGACATGTTGTAGGTGATGTAGCCAACCGTGTCAGTTTCCATAAAAAAAGAATACTTGAGACCTACTTTCAAGTTTCTGAAATCCTAGTGTCGGATCATACTTAACTGTAACAAATTCTGCACAGACCTATTTAGCTTCTTAATACTATGTGAAATTTGCCTCCTACATATTCCGGTAAATAGAAAATTCTCTATTTTTTCTGTATCGTCTGAAAATAATTTCTTACCAATAAATAGCATCTGATAAATTTGTATATCACATATATCAGCTGATAACGAATCTAAAAGATACAACATACATTACGGCTATTTTCCAGTTGGGTAGGCAGAGAAAACGGATCTCCACGTACCACGATCCTGCCAGAGACACCAACAACAATCGCACATGTAGCACCTACCGTTTCTGCCCATGTCGATCACGGAGAAATCCTTATCTTCCTTGCCACTCGCGTTTTCAATGTCAATAACGCACTCTTCGCTTGTGTTGTTCGGCGCGGTTGGCTCACTGGACGCTTGTGCGGCTGCTAAGACCGCTCCGAACAAATGTTCGGCGGAGTTGTCCGCAGAGTCCGCCTGTGTGCCCGCGGAGTGGACACGAGGCGACGCGTGCGTGAATGCCGGTGGACTCATGCTAACTGTCTACGACCGATACTCCGACTGATCGCTTTCGACAAGAAGTCGGACCGCACGCTTAGCTAGGATCGATTAATCCCTTTCTGCCTCTTAATAATTAACTCGCTAGCTTATAAGCACTGTCCTCTGCCTCCGGTATGGTCTCTATGATGGAGAATATTTTTTTAGGTACGTATTATATTATTTGTATAAATGAAATTATGGACAATTTTATTGAAAATGTTATATAAAAAGCAATACAAATTACTAAAGACTACGTAACGAATATTAAAATAAATATCAAAAGGGTGCTTTCAAAGGTTCCCAGAGCGTTTGCGGCATTACCCCGCTGGATGGCAATGGCTAATCTTTGAACCAAGTAGATCTTTGATTGCAGGACGCCGGTTGTGTCCACCAGTAGACGGCCAAGCCTATTCAAGTAGGTTTTGGCTTATTATTATAAATATGATTATTTTGAATTTTAACTATTTTTTTTATTATTTTAAAGTTAGCCTTCATATAGAACACTGCTCCTGTATTCATTCAATCACTGCCACTTTCACTTCTCTTCTTCAGCGGAATGGACGAAATAGGTTTTATTTTGATTGGTTTTAAATTTAGAACTGTAATACTTATATAATTTTTCAACCGCCCATAGTTGGAATAATGTCACGTATAGAAGTGGAGAGGTCTCGCGAAGTCCCCCCGCGAACGACTGCATTAGGCGTGCTCACGCACAGCTCCAAGTGTTATGTACCTGTTGTTCGAAGTGTCTTTAACGTACCTACCTCATTAGTAAAATTAGATTAATGGCTTGCTCATATTGGCATTTCTTATGGTCAAGTTAGTATGTAAGTCTGCTTTGTATGCCAAGTGTCATAATTTTTTTTCGAATAACTCATGTAGATTTTGGAAAAAAAATTACATAAAAATAATTTTTTTTGTCATTTAAGACCTTTTATTTCTGAGATACTGAGAATTATAAGCCGATATTTTTATTTGAAATGATTGGTAGCTTACCAGCTTTCAGAAAAATATCAATGGAGTGCCCAAAAATTAGGATATTTTTTACAACAAAAGTAGAAATATCGAAATAAAAATATTTCGATTACAAGTCAGAAAATTTAAAAAAAAATTTAAACCCCGATATCTCGGAAACCGCTCGTTTCCGAACCCCAGGTGATTGGGGTTAAATTGTTCCAAATAATATTTAGTATAACCCCTTTCAAGGAGTAGATCGAATTTCCAGTCACCCGGTCACAGGTCACAGTCACAGTTTCTCGGGAACGGCTCTAACAATTTGATGACATTTTGTATTTAAATAATGTTTTTTTTTCAAGTTTATATAGATAGGCGCAGACGCCGAGCGAAACTCGGTCACCAAGGTACTATACCATACATGCAATTCGAACTCGCGCACCGAGGGTTCCGTATCGCCATGTCATGGTCAACGCCACTCACGCCATCTATGGCGTGTTTTATGAAATGCTTCATATTAGTTAAAATTCATGATTAGTTAAAACGCTTCATGCCCTATTCGGTAGATGGCGCGCGCGCATACATTTTTGGTTTCTTCTATGGGAACCCCCATGAATTTTTTACTTTTTCTTATTTTTATTATTTCTTGTTATATCGGCCGTAATAAGACATATCTATTCTGTGAAAATTTCAACGGGCTGCCTATTATGGTTCAAGAGATACAGCCCTCGGTCAGACGGACGGACGGACGGACAGACAGACAGACGGCGTAGGCTTAGTAATAGGGTCCCGTACCGGATGGATACGGAAACCTAAAAATTATAATATAAAAAGTTAAATTACAAATTTAAAAAAACCCTGACCCTTAAAAAGTCAAAAATAATCTCCGTTTACCTACTTAAAGGAGTCGGGAACCGCTAAGTAAATTCCCACCCAGTTCTGAGTTTTATATTTTATTGTCTTGGTTTTTTTTTTAAATTAGTAATTTAACTTTTCTTTAAAAAAAAGGCTTGCAAATCGGTTCAATTTTTAAGGTAATTAATTGTTTGTTTACTTAATTACTTGATTATTTGATTACAAACCAAGCTAACAACCATCCCGATAAACCAGGTTTCCATTAACAAACACCGCATCCAAGTCGGTCCATCCTTTTGGGAGCTACGATGCCACAAACAGACACACACACACTCACGTTAAACTTATAACAACCCTTTTTGTTCTTCGGGGGCATACAGCAAACTAATACAATTTTATTCAAATCCTACTTTATTTATCCGACAGGTAACCCTGGCCATCCAAAGCGGAATCGCCGCAGCATGTGCTTTTAATAAATTTCAGTTACCTACATGCCTATTAGGCTTAAGAGGGGCGTAAAAAGGCAGGTAAGTAAAGTAGGTATTACGTAGGTAGGCATTTCATTAGCTTTCAGGGCAAAGGAGGACAGGAGGAATGGGACGAGAGAGAGAGGGAGAAATTGCATTATGTTGTGTTTGGATGCGATAAAAAAACTATACCTACACACAGACGTTCGATCTTATAATTGAAAAAACTTATAATTTGAAGGGAAGAACATTTTAGAAAATTTTAAAATGAGGCGCGTTGCGCTACTGAGCCTTAAAATAAAATGTTTATACCTACATTTGACGACCGAGTCGAGTTTTTATTTACTGTAGCAAACTGGGCCAATTGATTTTTTTTAGTTCCCCTGATTGATTCCGATTTCAATGCTTATTTCATTTATATTTTAGTTATTTTTATTTAAGATTTTTCTTTCTTTATGATTATAATAAATTTGCCATGTTTATCCGCCCACTACTCCCAATACCTACAGTGTGTTCACTTTGATATCCTGTCTGATGCAGATGCGGACTGCAGGCAAAGCTAAGTGTCCGTAATGTAAAATGTTTTTTTTTTTTGTAAGGCAATACCGTTTCTGTGTATGTACTGTTTTGTTCGAAAGGTCCGAAAATACATCTTCAGATCGATAATAAGTATTGTGATATCTACACCATAATAGAAACAATTATTAATTCAGAGGCGTTTCGTTTTGACGTCCGAGAAAAGAGTCACGCGATTATATGAAAGATATTTTTACGCTTCAGTGTAGATAGATTAAGTAAGTACCGCTTGAGGAAAGGGTTTCATGGGGTTTCATTAAATAATACTTCTATCGTGTACTGTGTACGTATCGATTGTATATAAATGTTTGTTGAATTAAAGATAAATTAATTTCATATAATTTATTTTTTAAATAAACTCAAGTTTATTTAGCAATAATAAATATTTTTGGACTGATTTTTTGCAAAAAATATTTTTGGTTAAAATATTTTGTACACTAGCTAAAAATATTGTCGTAATTTATCACATTTTGTTCGGTTATTGAATCTGCATTCGAATCTCTACATCTAATAAAACATACCATAAGCCGATTAGCACACTGAGGTCACTAGATAGTTTAGAAATAATTTTATAGAAAGTCATCTCGTAGTACTAAAATAAAGCTGAGACCAACTTAGAGGTACACATTCCATACACATTTCTCAGAAAACTACGAGGAATTCCATATTTAAATTCACGTAGTGACTGCTGCAATCAATGATATTTTAAGATAAACATAACTCCTTTTTAACATATAATATCATTGAGCTGCAACGCACTTTATAATAATAGCATAAATGTTATTTAAAGGTTAAATAAAAACACCAAATATCTGTCAAAATATGTATATTTCTTCCGGTTAGCGTTGAATCTAGTGAAAAATTAACCTTCTGAACTAAGTATATAATTTATTGAGAGTAAGCATCGGAGTGAGCTTAATTTAAATAAAATATTCACACGATTAAGATATTTTGAACATTTATTCATCGATTTAATTGTATTTGATATTTATAAAGTTATTTTCATATTATTTCATTGAATTTAGATTTTCTAATAGACCTACTAGTACATAGTGGTACTAACATGGATACACACACTTTCTTTTGTTTTTGTGTTTCACTTATCTCTGTGACGCGGAACAGGGCCAATTTATCCAATTCAATTAGGCCGATCAACCATCCATTTGTTCGTTCGATAAAGACTACATATCTCTAATCTATCGTAATTTCTGTAAAGTATTCATGTTTGTATTAATTTATTTAATTTATATCATGTTTGCATGTACGAACGTGTTTCATCATCTTCACAAGAAGGATACGGGGTAGAAAGCCTACGTGATCTTTACGTGATAGATATAAGTAGAATGAAGCGTCTGGACGTCTGTTGTATTGTAGCATACATCTTATAAATCGGGAACGGTTTACTTGATCGATTTAGGTGCATACAGTCTATACTATTATTATAATCTCGGACGATTCGGTCATAATATAGGTTATGTACTAACACGCTACCTATCTTAAATTAAATTTTAGTAGTTTAACGAAAGTGTATGTATGTATGTATATATTCTTTATTGAACACCAATTTATCAAAATTAGGTACAACAGGCGAGCTTAATGCCGCGAAGCATTCTATTCTAACTAACCTTTGGGATGTGGGAGAAGTACATGCACATACAAGTGGTGGAGTTCGGAGATATATGTCAGCATTTGGAGATCAGTTATCAGATATTGATATCCCCGTCATGTAATAGAAGCGCACTTACCACTTTCCAGTGGCATACCTGACGGTATATTAAATGTATGAAATGTTATTTTATTTAGGAAAACACGAATAGTACATTGCAATATGATAATTTCAAAATACAGGAAATAAATGATTAATGCTCTTCCGTAGAAAACAAGCCGGGGCGGCGGCGGTGCGGCGCCGGGGGCGGCTGTGCCGGCTGTCTGATTATTTTTCTAAGTGTGCCCCGCGGATTCTTGTTGAAACTGCCCTTATGATTGAGATCTGACCCACGATGTGTAAGGCTTCTGCCACGTCGGCATTTACCACACGTAAGTCAATACGGAATGCCGGCATATTAGGAAAAGCTCGATGCTTCTCGTGAAGGTTGTCACAAACCAACAAAATTAAAATTTCCAAGAGAACGTTTTTAAGATAATTCTCATAAATGTTTTTACATACTCTACTTTTCAATAATTTGCTTAATTAATTTGCTATATTATTATTTTGATTTGTTTTAATAATATGTCGTATACCCTAGCTACGGCGGACATTCCAAGTTAATTATTACAAACAAAAAAGCTTTGCAAACTATATTATTTACATTAACATTATTCGGCTGAATTGCGAAAGTTTTGAATTTGGTTTTTACTCATAACGTCAAATTTAAGATTTATGACTCAATTATTTGAGAACCACAGATGTCCCGCCAAGTCAGCCAGGTACCATCGCACATGTAAAATGTCAGACTAACAATTATTAATGATCTTCTAACAGATCTCATGTGACTAGTCATGAGATCTGTTCTAGTGATATCCACATGATAACTGTTCTAGTTCTATCCACATGAGATTTGTTCTAGTGATATTCACATGAGATCTGTTCTAGTGATATCCACATGAGTACTGTTCTAGTGATATCCACATGAGATCTGTTCTAGTGATATCCACATGAGATCTGTTCTAGTGATATCCACATGAGATCTGTTCTAGTGATATTCACATGAGATCTGTTCTACTTCTATCTACATGAGATCTGTTCTAGTGATATCCACATGAGATCTGTTCTAGTGATATTCACAGGAGACCTGTTCTAGTTCTATCTACATGATATCTGTTCTAGTGATATCCACATGAGATCTGTTCTAGTGATATCCACATGAGATCTGTTCTAGTGATATTCACATGAGATCTGTTCTACTTCTATCTACATGAGATCTGTTCTAGTGATATCCACATGAGATCTGTTCTAGTGATATTCACAGGAGACCTGTTCTAGTTCTATCTACATGATATCTGTTCTAGTGATATCCACATGAGATCTCTTCTAGTGATATCCACATGAGATCTGTTCTAGTTCTATCTACATGAGATCTGTTCTAGTTCTATCTACATGAGATCTGTTCTTGTTCTATCTAAATGAGATCTCTTCTAGTTCTATCCACGTGAAATCTAAGATTACATCCAAATTCAATCGAATCTCGACTATTGACTGTTGACAGATTAGTACGCATAGGAAGCGTTGATGTCGATTGACATCGTTCATTGACTACTTGAAAAATTTGCACGCGCGTGAGTTCGTTGGAGGTCAAAATAACTTATTGAATTGTACAAACTCTACGGCGCTTGTTGACTGTTGACGAACGTCTCGTTCGCACAAAGAATAATGAAATACAGAAATGCCATTGTAAAACATTTCGTATAGTTTATTTAGTTGAATTATTACTAACGCGAGGGCTATGCTTCTCGAGATGTCTGGTGACCCACGCATGTGCGAAGGCTCATATCGTACGGAGAATTAGCCTCTAGATTCGTACACTAATCACGAGATTTAACCTACTACGCTACGCCGTGTTCTCCGGATCATTTTGTATGGAGAAACGAAGTTCGCAAATCTATCACTAGAGGCGCTGCTCCGCGTCTCCACTCCATACAAAATGATGCGGAGAACACGGCGTAGCGTAGCTATTAGCGGATTAGGGTACAGAGGCGCAACGCAGCCAGGTGCTGGGTAACGCTGGTGCGCGGCGACAACGCAACGGTTGAATTGGACGACATTTTCGTACTTTACTATTATATATTTTAGGTTCAATTTATATTATTTTAATTTTATTTCGTCTTTGTTGGAAAGGAGATAATTCAGTAGTTGAAGTTGGTTTTTAACTAAAAAGAGTTATTTTAATTACAAAAATATGTCGTATTAATTATAAACTTAATTTTTTTAAAGTAGTTTTAATTAAAGTTTATTTACTTCATCCCCAAAGTTCTTTCCTGCTATTATAAACATCGAATTACGTAACTAAGTGTTGAAATGTATCACTGTTTATGTATTATAAATTAATAATGTTTATGAAGCGAATCTTTTCAAAGCACGTTTGGGATGGGGACCTAAATGAGAAAAATTTAAACGTCACGAAAGTACGAACGAACGGAAGTTGCAACGAACGCTCCTCATTGCCTGGCTATAGAACGAACAAATAAAACTTATACTACAGCGAGATGATTGGTGAGCAGCAGAACTAATAAATAACACAAGGACAGTAATTGGTTTGTGGAGGAAGCTTCGTTTCTGTCGAGTGTCCCACAGCACCTCACCTGTTTTTTACCTGAATGAAATATCACATGGTGATAGCTGCCATGCCGTCTCAGCGAATAGGCGAGCGAAGCCGAGAGAAAAGCAAGGCAATACGTACACAATTTTTATGAGATGAGACGTCATAGAGATGACATAATATAGTTTGTATTATAGTTTGTATTAAGTACTAGCTGAGCCCGCGGCTCCGCTCGCGTGAACTTCGTATTTCAAAGAAGAAAGTAAGTAACTGAGGGCGAGGCCGAAGGCCGAGCTGCGTTCAGGAAGACTATAAACCTTCTCGAAGAAAGTAAGTAACTAAGGGCGAGGCCGAAGGCCGAGCTGCGTTCTGGAAGACTATAAACCTTCTCGAAGAAAGCAAGTAACTGAGGGCGAGGCCGAAGGCCGAGCTGCGTTGAGGAAGACTATAAACTTTCTCGAAGAAAGCAAGTAACTGAGGGCGAGGCCGAAGGCCGAGCTGCGTTGAGGAAGACTATAAACCTTCTCGAAGAAAGTAAGTAACAGTGGGCGAGGCCGAAGGCCGAGCTGCGTTTAGGAAGACTATAAACCTTCTCGAAGAAAGTAAGTAACAAAGGGTGAGGCCGAAGGCCGAGCTGCGTTAAGGAAGACGATAAACTTTCTCGAAAAAAGCAAGTAACTAAGGGCGAGGCCGAAGGCCGAGCTGCGTTGGGGAAGACTATAAACCTTCTCGAAGAAAGTAAGTAACAGTGGGCGAGGCCGAAGGCCGAGCTACGTTTAGGAAGACTATAAACCTTCTCGAAGAAAGTAAGTAACAGTGGGCGAGGCCGAAGGCCGAGCTGCGTTTAGGAAGACGATAAACTTTCTCGAAGAAAGTAAGTAACTGAGGGCGAGGCCGAAGGCCGAGCTGCGTTCAGGAAGACTATAAACCTTCTCGATGAAAGTAAGTAACAAAGGGTGAGGCCGAAGGCCGAGCTGCGTTCAGGAAGACGATAAACTTTCTCGAAGAAAGCAAGTAACTGAGGGCGAGGCCGAAGGCCGAGCTGCGTTGAGGAAGACTATAAACCTTCTCGAAGAAAGTAAGTAGCAAAGGGCGAGGCCGAAGGCCGAGCTGCGTTCAGGAATACTATAAACCTTTTCGAAGAAAGTAAGTAACAAAGGGCGAGGCCGAAGGCCGAGCTGCGTTCGGGAAGACGATAAACCTTCTCGAAGAAAGTAAGTAACTGAGGGCGAGGCCGAAGGCCGAGCTGCGTTCACGAAGACGATAAACTTTCTCGTAGAAATAAAGTAACTGAGGGCGAGGCCGAAGGCCGAGCTGCGTTCAGGAAGACTATAAACCTTCTCGAAGAAAGTAAGCAACAGAGTGCGAGGCCGAAGGCCGAGCTGCGTTCAGGAAGACGATAACCTTTTCGAAGAAAGTAAGTAACAGAGGGCGAGGCCGAAGGCCGAGCTGCGTTCAGGAAAAATATAAACCTTCTCGAAGAAATTAAGTAATTGAGGGCGAGGCCGAAGGCCGAGCTGCGTTCAGGAAGACTATAAACCTTCTTGATGAAAGTACGTAACTGAGGGCGAGGCCGAAGGCCGAGCTGCGTTCAGGAAGACTATAAACCTTCTTGATGAAAGTAAGTAACTGAGGGCGAGGCCGAAGGCCGAGCTGCGTTCAGGAAGACGATAAACCTTCTCGAAGAAATTAAGTAATTGAGGGCGAGGCCGAAGGCCGAGCTGCGTTCAGGAAGACTATAAACCTTCTTAATGAAAGTACGTAACTGAGGGCGAGGCCGAAGGCCGAGCTGCGTTCAGGAAGACGATGACCTTTTCGAAGAAAGTAAGTAACAGAGGGCGAGGCCGAAGGCCGAGCTGCGTTCAGGAAGGCCAATAACCTTCTCGATGAAAGTAAATAACTAAGGGCGATGCCGACGGCCGAGCTGCGTTCAGGAAAACTATAAACCTTCTCGAAGAAATTAAGTAATTGAGGGCGACGCCGAAGGCCGAGCTGCGTTCAGGAAGACTATAAACCATCTTGAAGAAAGTAAGTAACTATCGCCCATAGTTACTTACTGTCATCGAGAAGGTTTAGCATCTTCCAGGATACAGGTCGGCCTTCGGCAAAAAAAAAAGATACCTAAGGAAGTAAAATACTCCACGTCTTAGCGTAACCGGAACTGAATTTTATTTAGCCTATCCTGTGTCTCGTATAGCTAAATGTGCGTGTACTAATTTTAATCGAATTTAGAAGATCGGCTTAAATTTTATGGAGGAAATTCATACATACAAATTCGCCTCGCCCCGCTGCTGCCCCCTCTCCGTCTCCGTCTCCGTCTCCGTCTCCGTCTCCGTCTCCGTCTCCGTCTCCGTCTCCGTCTCCGTCTCCGTCTCCGTCTCCGTCTCCGTCTCCGTCTCCGTCTCCGTCTCCGTCTCCGTCTCCGTCTTCGTCTCCGTCTCCGTCTCCGTCTCCGTCTCCGTCTCCGTCTCCGTCTCCGTCCCCGTCCCCGTCCCCGTCCCCGTCCCCGTCTCCGTCTCCGTCTCCGTCTCCCTCTCCCTCTCCCTCTCCCTCTCCCTCTCCCTCTCCCTCTCCCTCTCCCTCTCCCTCTCCCTCTCCCTCTCTCTCTCCCTCCTCTCCGCCTTCCCTCCCCCTCCCCATCATTTAATCCTAAAATCTAATTTTGAAATCATCCCCTATTTTAATTTAAGGGTTGATTTAACTAAAACGCTGAAACACGTAATTCTTTATTTCATACCAAAAGCCTAAATATTAATCGTTATATCCCTAACTTGAGAAATGATGGGTTCTCTATACAAACGTTCATCCCCTATTTCACCCCCTTAAGGGTTGTTTTTTGAGACAAAAGGTAGCCTATGTCCTTCCTCAGGCAGGATGCAATTCATCTCCGTACAAAATTTTATGAAATCCTAAAATCTAATTTTGAAATCATCCCCTATTGTAATTTAAGGGTTGATTGAGCAAAAACGATGAAACACGTAATTCTTTATTTCATACGAAAAGCCTAAATATGAATTGTCATATCCCTAACTCGAGAAATGCTAGGTTCCCCATACAAACTTTCATCCCCTATTTCACCCCCTTAAGGGTTGTTTTTTGAAACAAAAGGTAGCCTATGTCCTTCCTCAGGATCCAATTCATCTCCGTGCAATATTTTATCGAAATCTGTTCAGCGGTTTAGGCGTGAAAAGGTAACAGACAGACAGACAGACAGACAACAGAGTTACTTTCGAATTTATAATATTAGTATGGATTAAGAATGAAAGAAATGTTTAAATAATTATATTGTTAAAATTTTAAAAATCAATGTACCAATCAATAATTGTTTAATGTATTTATTGTATTGTTATTATAACACTTTAATTAAATTTGTGTAAAGAGCCGCAATGTACAGCTCCTGTCGGCTCTTAAAAATTTAAATAAATAAATAAAACAAATAAATGATTTTTTTATTTAGATATTGTGTGCAATATATAATTAATTCGCCTGCTTGGCGAGCTCACGCCCCTTCTATCCTTTATTATGGTAGCGCTCGCCAAATACACCTCGTCTGATTGGAATATCAAACAAAGACTCACGCTTCAGAGGTCGCACACTCCTGGAAGGTTGTACCTACATCTTTTACTTGTAAATTTGTTGTTGTATTTTCATACAGTGCGATATTGGCGTCGAACTCCTAATTTAAAGGTCCATGGTTCGTATCCGGCCGAAATGCGCCAATGAGTTTTTCTCATCGAAAAATTTACGTGCATACATACCTACACCTCTGCTTCACTGTTCGGAACCGGGTCTCAAATGAGCATAGCGCACCGTGGGGCATGTGCTTTGATCGCTCTGATACCGAATCGCAATCAAAAAAGTACAAAATAAAAAAAATATATTAGTCAGGTCAACATTCCTCATGTTTTTTTTTGTTTTTTTAATTGACAGCGCGACATATGGCGCCGAGCCACCCATAAGGTGTCTAACGACGCCCATGGACTTTCGGTCGTATGCGGGGTTGCGAAAGCCATGCCGGCCTGACAGGTGCCCATTCACGCCCCTCTTGAAGGACCCGAGACTGTACTTGGGGGGACATGTTACTCATTTATTTCCACATTTCTTTTTATATACATTTTACATAAAAAAAAAATTAAAACCTAAAATTAATATAAAAACAAACGGAGTTTCCACCACCGGCGGCGGGGCGAACCCAAGCTACCGATGGTCGGGTCCAAAATAGAGGAACCTCCGGACGATGCGTACAGTGTCGAGAGGGCTGCCTTCTGGATCTGGCCCTTGACCCAACCACTCAGCGAGAGCCTCTTAAGGTGGTCATCGAGGCTCTTCGCTATCAGCCCATGCGCTGATACGACTATAGGCACAACGATCGTCGAGTTGACGGGCCACATTTTGGTTAGGTACTCTAAACATGATTTTTTTTAATTTAATTTATTTTAAGGGCTTTTAACAATAATTTGTTAATATCAGCCCCATAGTACTCATCTTCTCCATCCCTTAGGGCCCAGAGTCCCTAAGGGATAGAGAACGCTCCACGAAATTCAACACAATTACTAAGTCCCTCTCACTTGGGCTCGCCAACAGGAGTATATTTAGTCTACTAATGGGTCTAAATGTCGCGTGCAGGCCAAGCGGAAATAAAATGTAAGAAAATAACATTGAAAATTTTTAGCTGAATTGCTATGTAATGCAACCGAATTACAATACAATACAATAGTTTACAATAGCAGTTGTCAATGAAATATTCTATAAGTAATGTATGTATTTATTTATTTCGACTGTTTCTAGTTTTACCTGTCCTATTTGCAGCCACGGCGCAGCTTCTTAGTTGCATGCTGCTGACTTCGCTAATGGCCACGTGTGACACACGAATGACAAAGACGTGATATTATATAACCTTGAACTTCGGCTAGTTAGCACCCGACCAGCGCATACATTGAAAAGATAACATTTATTAGGTACCTACTCAAACGACGTATGTACACGTGCGTTTTCCGTAATCAAAAATATCAATAATAGCTTGTGGAAAATACTATTTTTTATACAGGATGTTGGGTGTTGTAACGGCTAGTACATTAATTTCTCCAGCGCAATCCTCATGTTTTTCGTATACTATTATCAAAACAAACATATACTTATATCATTTATTTAATAAATAACAAAAAAGTAATACTAATAACTAAAGAAATAAACCTACCTAACAAACATTAAAATAACTATCAAAAGGGGCATTTTCAAATGTTCCTAGAACACTTGCTGCATTACCCCGCTGGATGGCAAGGCTTACCCTTTGAATGAAGTAGTATATTATATTAGGGCGTGTCCTATGACTTACATATGTGTGTTGTGCGTGTGCATTTGTTTTGTGCGTGTGCCTAACTTGCTCCTCTTTTCGTGTATAGTGTCGATACTAGCACACACACACACATACGAAGCGCTAGCAGCACTGCGTGTAGTTTTTGGGTTTCAAATATTATCGCTTAGGGCGCCTCTAGGGGGCGCGCGCGGTAGGTATTTGATGCTCTGTGCTCGTGGCCAAAGATTTTTATATTTCGCTGGTAAAATTGGACTTATTTTTAATACGTCGTAAGCAACGTATTAGTGCTAAGGCATTACTTAGGTAGGTATTGTATGTACATCAATGTATGCTTTTTGAATATTTTTTATATACGCGTTTATTAGGAAAAAATATTCTGGAATTAAAACTTGTTTCGAAGACACATGGTGGTTTTTAGGTTTCCGTATCCGTACGGAAGCCTAGTCTACTAAGCCTAGCCTACTAAACCTACGTAGCCTGTGTGTCCGTCCGTCCGTCCGTCTGTCTCAAACACGACAGACGGACGGACGGACAGACAGATAGACAGGTTTCCGTACGGGGTACGGAAACCTAAAAACCACCAGTAACGTGGTGATACGGAATCCTCGGTGCGCGTGGCCGGCTAGAATCTCTTCGAAGTAAAACTCACAGAATGTTATGTTGAAGATGTCAACCACGTCAACAATAACCGGACGTACGTGACAATAACTAACGCAACATGTCAGAAATATCCAGATACTATTATACAATTCTACTTCTGTCTGTCTATTTGTCTGTATGTATCGGATAAACTTGAAAACGCTTGAGCTGATATACCTGCAGTTTTTACTAAAGGAATCTTGGCATAGCTTGATTGGTATGATTTTGGACACGTGTCATCACGAGATTTCTCCAAGCTGGGTAGCTCACGACGGTGGTGTCAGCGATGACAGTCAACTTCTTACACGACGACGACGGAAACATGTACCGTGTGGGGCCGGTACTTTACAAGAATAGCCCCACTGCATCTCTCCCCGTGTATGTCGTAAAAGGCGACTAAGGGATATGAGTCCCTTCTTATATTACTAGGTGGTAGGGTTTAACCCGCCCGGGTTGGTACCACCGCACTGAATGAAAGGTCGGTCGAAACGGCTATGTAAATAGTTTGTGTTTTCCGTCCAGTCCAGTGTAACCGGCACGACCGAACGGAAGCACTGACGTGGCACCGAGTTCACCAGGTTTTATGGGCTGACATCACGGATGTTGTAGGTGATGTAGCCAACCGTGCCAGTTTCCATAAAAAAAAACTAATAGACGCGAGCTGGCATATCATATTGAATATGAATATATGAATTAAATTTTAATTCCCAGCTCAGTTCATACAACGGAACTGGTAAACTCTGGAATGCTCTCCCTATCCATATATCTAAACTCAAGTACATTACCTGTTAGTTAGGCATGGCATTCGCCACCCCCGCGTACGACCGAATGCTCATGGGCGTCGTTAGACACCTCATGGGTTCGCGACATGTGCCATTGCGCCACAATATGTCGCGCTTTCTATAAAAAAAAGTCCTTCAAGAGGGGCGTGAATAGGTACCTGTCAGGGCGGCATTTCATTCGCAACCTCAGCATACGACCGAATGTCCATGGGCGTCCTTAGGCACATTTTTTTTGTGACTCGGCGCCAAATGTATTAAGCAAATGCAAAATAGATACTACGAAAGCCAATTCATTCGTTAGCGATGGTATAGTTTGTCCCTTTGTAATAATTACAAAGGAACTATCATATTTTTCTAAGAACTACAATTATTGTAGTTCTTAGAAAAATATGATATTCAATACAGCCAACTAATTTACTTGAGAACGTTTTAGTTCACACAATAATTGAGCAAATTCCAAGTAAAGTGTAGCTAATAATATGTATGTATGTACCTGCCTTTTAAAAGGTTGTATTCGTGTTAAGGCGCCTGGTAACGCCAAATGTGGATTTCTGAAGAAGTAGCCCGTGATATCTAGACAAATCTAAAGGTTAAAAACTACTGCAAAATATAGAACAATTCTTTAATTATTCTTTGTCTATCGATCACACGTGTTTGGTTGTAAAATTTTAACATTTTCTATACAAACTATACGGTAACCAAATGTAGATTTTTTTCTTCCGCGTGAACTTTGATGGCTTGATCTCAGAAACTAAAGAGAATTGGAATTGCATTTTTGAATACAGGTAGCAAAAACTATTTAAAAAAATATAAAAACCGACTTCAAAAATGTATGAAATAAGAAAAAAATCGAACCCTAGAGTTGAAGGCGGTGCAAAAAAAGGATATCATCCACTCATGTTTTCTTTTATCCATAATTTTTGCTTGCTTCAGCACAGCCGATTTTTTTTTATTTCATACATTTTTGAAGTAGTTTTTAATATTTTTTTAAATAGTTTTTTATTTCACAGTTTTTTATATCGATTCATATATTTCAATACAACGACAGACAATATTTCAAAATATTATTTAATACTTTTTAGTTCTGTGGTATATTGCAGACGTATCGACATGCTTATGATTTCTTATTGCTGAAAATAATTTTGTAAAATCGGCCCACAATTGATGGAGTAATCGCGTAAGAAACATAAAAAAAAAAACAAAAACAAAAAAAAACATACAGTCGAATTGAGAACGTCCTCCTTTTGAGAAGTCGGTTGAAAATGACGTCATTTGTTATATCTATCGATCACACGATTTTCAAAGTTCTAATGCGAAGGATCGCAATTATTAAAAAACTCCTTATGAAAACTACTACGCGCTACGCCGCCGCACCCCGTTGGCGTTACTAGGCGCCTTAAAGAAAAGTTATTAAGACGTGCTTAACCGGATGCCAACCACTATTACAGGCTGTCAACGAATCCATCGATCGGTACCACGCATAGAAGGAGCATTATCCGAGCTGGTCGTCATTATCAGCCTGCATCAGTCCACTGCTGGACATGGGCCTCTCTCTCCCAAGGCAACACCACCATTCTCGGTCTTTCGGTCTTCTCATGGGCTCTGTCGACTGCACCATTGGTCTCTCGGCACAGCCAACTATGCTGGTTGCCATAAAAAAAACTAATTTTGCAGTAACGAATTTGCAGTGAGTAGTCCGGGTTATTATTATCAAATCTAGGGTTATTAAAATAAAACCGAACTTTACGATATATTATTATGTAAGTATATCATTTTCATATCTTTTTTGTGACCCATTCTCTTGCATTAAAATGCCTATTTCGTAAATTGGAATTTAGGCCATCCTCTTGTACTTTTTCAGGTTATAATAGTGCGTTTAAATGCTTACTGTTCTTCCTTTTAAAACCCTACACTTTTAGTGGACAAATTTTTCTTACGCGGCGTTTCCCTTCACTGAAATATGTGCACATAGGTACCTACCTATATCGCCCAATGTGTTCATAGACATACAACACCTTCGGACCGTAACGACTATTTGCGGAATAATTAAAACACGTTTTGATTGAAAAAGCATTATCTTGCAAAATAAATTGTGAACTGGTTATTTAATGCACCGGTAGGCCATCGTTATTATAATGATTATAGCTTCATCGTTGTACGCAATGACATACCCAGTTACCCACAATACCGAATGGTATAATAAAATTTGAGTTACCATCCAAATAGTCCTATTTCCTTAGAAACAAAATTATCAGAAAATAATAAAAACCGGACAAGTGCGAGTCGGACTCGCCCACCGAGGGTTCCGTACCACCACGTAATTAGCCGGTTTTTATTTTCTTGTTTTACATTGGAGTTTGCACTGTAATTACAATAAGTTTAACGCTGTTATGCATTAACGTTTTTACAATAGAGTAAAAATTTTGAGTCCTTCGTATCCCTAACGCCATCTATCTATCGGTGACCATTTTAATACCTTTTGGTTCATAGTTTTGTTGATAAATGTTAGTTATATGATCATTCGATAGACGCTTTATGGGTGGCTCGGCGTCACATGCCGTGCTTTTAATAAAAAAATGGAGCTGGCTCTTCCAAATATTATGATCATTTTTATGGGGACCCCTTATTTTTTTCCCCCCTTTTATTTGCATTATTTGTATATCCGCTATAATAAAGCATTTCAACGAGCTACCGGTTAAATGACGTTTCAAAATATACAGCCCTCGGACGGACAGACCCCATTACTAAGGCGGCGTAGACTTAGTAATGGGCTTCAGAATGGATACCGAACCCTAAAAATTTACCTATAACATATATGCACATTTCTATCATTTTTCCAAAAATTAAATATCGAATATTATTTTGGGCGATAATAGTATTGGAATCTCTGTTCATATTGTTTTGAAACTGTTTTTTTTTATTAAATTAATTTGTAGATATGGTATATCATCATCATCATCATCATCATGATGATGATGATGATGATGATGTAGATATACCATTTCGCACGAGACCTCAGGAATTAATTTTATTTGTTATTGACCTGTGGGAAATGCATGTATAAATTTTATAAAACCCGACTGTGAGAACCGAATAAAAGAAATGTATGTCGTCGGGCTTTCTCTTCATTTTAATTCCTTACTACTCTTCGGAAAAAACTTGCTTTGTTTTCCTCGTTTTTCATAGTCAGTTTTTATTTAATTGCTTTTAGTTCTAAACTGTATAATATTTTTCATTTAAAATCATTGTTTAAGCGACCGGCGCGGCGGCGGCGGCGGCCGCCATTTTGAATTAAAAAGATTTAGTTCCCAGAGTTACCCGTGAAATTAAGACAGACCAAATGATACCACCAATTAACAAAATCGGACGAGCCGTTAAACCAACATACATAAATTATAGTAATTTGGTTTTGCGGCACACTGAAGACAACTTACTTTTGCCAAAGTTTTGTCTCCCGCTCTGCAGACATGTTCAGGAGTCGCGATGTAACAGCGGTAAAAGTCTAAACGAACATACATACATACATAAAAAGGCTAAACACCTTTCTAAACACATTGCCCTACTTTTGACTTCGCCATAGTCGGGTAAAAAATCTTTGTATATTACTCAAAATGGTTCTGAGTAGCTTGCGAACATACCCAGTACCTACATGGCAGGTTAACAGACGTCTTCGATTTTTCAAACATTGCATAATACGACAATTAGCTCGTGAATTTATTGCTCAACTATATGCAACTCGGCCTTCCACTTCGTCATGATTGTCTTTATTACCTAGATATAGTGCACTGTTGTTCTACAAGTATAGGGATGGATGGATTAGAACGAAAATAACTTATGTAAATATCGGTCATCCCAGATTGTGTGCTAAATTATGCAATTTAAATGCAAGTACCAGTGTAGAATGAAAACGAACGTTTTAGTCCGGTCGCCCGTAGAACATTCATATTACCAAAAAGGTTACCGCTTGGCTTAGTGAAATTGTTATAAATTACGGCATTTTAAACACAAAAACCCAAGTCTTAAAGATCGCGAATGGGCGCAACCGTATTCGGTGACAAGTCGAAAATCGCCAAAAATGTCGGTAAATTACTTTTTGAGGTTACCGATTCTTTTCACTATAGTTATGTTCTCCAGCTTATTTCAATTACCACACGTCATCGTAAGACCATGGCAAGTGGGCATACACTGGTTTAAGACCACATGAAGTCAGCCGATTTTGACGTTAAATTACTTTTTGAGGTTACCGCTTCAAATTTATACAGCAGCTAATAGACCCTCTGTACAAACCACATACCCATTTTAAGACCCTTTCTGTGGGCGCTTTAGATTTTAAGACCCATTTTGTCGGCGAAGAAAAATTAAAAAAAATTGTATTAAAGTACGTAAATACATACATAATGTACATACCACACGCTGTATTCCGACAATCAGGGTAAGCAGAGTAATCGGCGTTGTGCTGCAAGTATACCTATAAGTCCTGTCGCCCGTAGAACATTCATATTACCAAAAAGGTTACCGCTTGGCTATGTGAAATTGTTATAAATTACGCCATTTCAAACACAAAAGCCCAAATCTGAAAGATCGCAAATGGGCGCAACCATATTCGGTGACAAGTCGAAAATCTCCAAAAATTTCAGTAATTTACTTTTCGAGGTTACCGCTTCTTTTCACTGTAGTTATGTTCTCCAGCTTATTTAAATTACCACACGTCATCGTAAGACCATGGCAAGTGGGCATACACTGATTTAAGACCACATGAAGTCAGCCGATTTTACTTTTACTTTATGAGGTTACCGCTTCAAATTTATACAGCAGCTAATAGACCCTCTGTACACACCACATACCCATTTTAAGACCCTTTCTGTGGGCGCTTTAGATTTTAAGACCCATTTTGTCGGCGAAGAAAAATTTCAAAAAATGGTATTAAAGTTCGTAAATACATACATAATGTACATACCACACGCTGCATTCCGACAATCAGGGTAAGCATAGTAATCGGCGTTGTGCTGCAAGTACACCTAGTCCTGTCGCCCGTAGAACATTCATATTACCAAAAAGGTTACCGCTTGGCTATGTGAAATTGTTATAAATTACGCCATTTTAAATACTAAAACCCAAATCTGAAAGATCGCAAATGGGCGCAACCATATTCGGTGACAAGTCAAAAATCTCCAAAAATGTCAGTAATTTACTTTTCGAGGTTACCGCTTCTTCTCACTGTAGTTATGTTCTCCAGCTTATTTAAATTACCACACGTCATCGTAAGACCATGGCAAGTGGGCATACACTGATTTAAGACCACATGAAGTCAGCCGATTTTTAAGATAATTTACTTTTTGAGGTTACCGCTTCAAATTTATACTGCAGCTAATAGACCCTCTGTACAAACCACATACCCATTTTAAGACCCTTTCTGTGGGCGCTTGAGATTTTAAGACCCATTTTGTCGGCGAAGAATAATAAAAAAAATGGTATTAAAGTACGTAAATACATACATAATGTACATACCACACGCTGTATTCCGACAATCGGGGTGAGCAGAGTAATCGGCGTTGTGCTGCAAGTACACCTAGTCCTCTCGCCCGTAGAACATTCATATTACCAAAAAGGTTACCACTTGGCTATGTGAAATTGTTATAAATTACGCCATTTTAAACACAAAAACCCAAGTCTGAAAGATCGCAAATGGGGGCAACCATATTCGGGGACAAGTCAAAAATCTCCAAAAATGTCAGTAATTTACTTTTCGTAAATATGTACTGTCATTCAGTTGATTGTGTTGCACAACGGTACCACCGATTAATGTACATAATATATATATTTATTATATACATATATATGCTTATTAAAATATTTAGGCGTTGTGCTGCAAGAACACCGATTAATTATAGCTCAACACCGAAGGTTTAGCAAAGTAATCGAACAAGATAACGATCGAGCAGCAAGTAATCACAAAAACCCACCTGCTGCCATCATGCAGCAGAAGGACCGTGCCAGGGTGAGAGGTGCCTACCCTGTCGCCCTTGAGCACGGCATCTTGCCCTTATCCCTTTTACGACATGCACGGGGAGAGATGCAGTGGAGCTGGTATAAACGTTCAGTTATAAACCTTGTATTGATACTATATTGTATTACCACGCAATAGAATATAGCAGCACTACAACGTTCGTCATTCATCTCGCCACCCGCGCTCATGTGGAAATTACTGCAATGCAACGTCGCATTATCGCACTTTACCTAAAACTACGTCGTAGATTTTTGCGATGCGACGTCGCACCGTCAGTCGCACCGCGCACCGCACGCGTACTCCGCCCGCAGCGATGTAAATTTAGTGAAACTAGATGCCGCCGACCTTTATAAGTTTTACCTACGGTTAAATAATGTGTAATTTTTTCTAACAATGAGTGGAAAGACATGTCGGTGCAGGTTCGCAAGCTGGAACTATTATAAATTTTACAGAAAAATCTTTGAATAAGTGTAAAAAGTGTTTGTCCAACCAAATATAGAAGAATTCGTTTGCCAGACGATGTGTCGCCAGAAATTGGTTAGCTTATTCGTATAAGTTCATATTTTACAAATAAACTAAGTTTACTCGTATTTATTTAAATATGTAAAACTCAAATTTTAGGAATTTCGAACGAGCTCTCCTAACGAACGGACCGCAGCGGGGCCGGCGGCGCGGCGAGTCACGACCCTTCTTAATAAAACAAAAACTAAGCTCTAATCTAAAATTTGAGTTTTACATATTTGTATAAATACGAGTAAACTTAGTTTCTTTGTAAACTATGAACCTATAGGTACGAATAAACTTACCAATTTCTGGCGACACATCGTCTGGCAAACGAATTCTGCTGTATTTGGTTGGACAAACATTTTTTACACTTATGCAAAGATTTTTCTGTAAAATTTATAATAGTTCCAGCTAGCGAATCTGCCCCGACAGGTCTTTCCACTCATTGTTAGAAGAAATTACACATTATTTAACAGTAGGTAAAACTTATAAAGGTCGGCGGCATCTAGTTTCACTAGATTTACATCACTGCGGGCGGAGTGCGCGCGCGGTGCGCCATGTGGTGTGACTGAGGGTGCGACGTCGTATCGCAAAAATCTACGACGTAGTTTTAAGTAAAGTGCGATAATGCGACGATGCTCTGCAGTAGTTTCCACATGAGCGCGAGTGGCGAGACGAATGACGAACGTTGTAGTGCTCTGATATTCTATTGCATGGGAATACAATATAGTATCAATACAAGGTTTATAACAGAACGTTTATACCAGCTCCACTGCATCTCTCCCCGTGTATGTCGTAAAAGTGATAAGAGCAAGTAATACCGCGCGCCGACGCTCCACGCGCCGCTAAGCGGATTCCCACTGCCCCCCTTATCACTCCCACGAAAAAAGTGTAATGACATAAAATGATCCCCATTTCAATATCTCTAGGCCATTTTTTTTGTTTTTCGATTTTCGACATTGTTCACGAGATATCTAAGAATTTCGAGGGAGAGGTGTTAAAAAATCATGGTATTTTTTTGGTTTTTCCAATTAAAAAAAAAAGATTTCGACTTTTCCAAAAAAATTTTAGACCATCTGACGCCCTTGAAATTCTGCGTCTTTTGAGCTCTCCTACGTGCTCATGGCCCTAAACCTCTGCATATTACGGGGCAAACACACTTTCAGCGAAAATGGGGGCCCTACTGAAGCGATCGAAAAAACATTTTCAATGTTAAAATTTTTCTTCATCGTTTTAGTTTCATGCCAGGAACAAAAAAGTCTTCCAATACATAGATCTCTTTCTTTCAGAAATTGTGAAAAAGCACAATTTTAGTTTTATTAGTATGGAATAGAAAGAATTTGATTTTTTTTACCAACTTACACGTGTTACAACTCACAGACTTTTCTGTTACTGTTATGAAACTGAATCAATTAGGCTATAAAAATAAACCACCGATTTTTTTATTTAAATAAATAAAAAATATTTTACATAAAAAAAAGCCCAAGATCCAAAAAAATGTATATAGGTTTTACTCCCTATATGATACAGAACCCCCCCACCTCCCCCCCCCCCCCCCCTCATTAGCGTACTATTAACAAATTTTGAAAGACCTTATATATGTATATAATAAACTTACATACTATGTACATTAATCGGTGGTACCGTTGTGCAACACAATCAACTGAATGACAGTACATATTTATGTATGTACGTACTTTAATTTAATTAAATTTAAATAAAAATTATTATTAAATTAATAATAATTTTTTTTGCGACTGACGGTGCGACGTCGCATCGCAAAAATCTACGACGTAGTTTTACGTAAAGTGCGATAATGCGACGTTGCATTGCAGTAATTTCCACATGAGCGCGGGTGGCGAGATGAATGACGAACGTTGTAGTGCTGCTATATTCTATTGCGTGGTAATACAATATAGTATCAATACAAGGTTTATAACAGAACGTTTATACCAGCTCCACTGCATCTCTCCCCGTGCATGTCGTAAAAGGGATAAGGGCAAGATGCCGTGCTCAAGGGCGACAGGGTAGGCACCTCTCACCCTGGCACGGTCCTTCTGCTGCATGATGGCAGCAGGTGGGTTTTTGTGATTACTTGCTGCTCGATCGTTATCTTGTTCGATTACTTTGCTAAACCTTCGGTGTTGAGCTATAATTAATCGGTGTTCTTGCAGCACAACGCCTAAATATTTTAATAAGCATATAAATGTATATAATAAATATATATATTATGTACATTAATCGGTGGTACCGTTGTGCAACACAATCAACTGAATGACAGTACATATTTACGAAAAGTAAATTACTGACATTTTTGGAGATTTTTGACTTGTCACCGAATATGGTTGCCCCCATTTGCGATCTTTCAGACTTGGGTTTTTGTGTTTAAAATGGCGTAATTTATAACAATTTCACATAGCCAAGTGGTAACCTTTTTGGTAATATGAATGTTCTACGGGCGAGAGGACTAGGTGTACTTGCAGCACAACGCCGATTACTCTGCTCACCCCGATTGTCGGAATACAGCGTGTGGTATGTACATTATGTATGTATTTACGTACTTTAATACCATTTTTTTTTATTATTCTTCGCCGACAAAATGGGTCTTAAAATCTCAAGCGCCCACAGAAAGGGTCTTAAAATGGGTATGTGGTTTGTACAGAGGGTCTATTAGCTGCAGTATAAATTTGAAGCGGTAACCTCAAAAAGTAAATTATCTTAAAAATCGGCTGACTTCATGTGGTCTTAAATCAGTGTATGCCCACTTGCCATGGTCTTACGATGACGTGTGGTAATTTAAATAAGCTGGAGAACATAACTACAGTCAGAAGAAGCGGTAACCTCGAAAAGTAAATTACTGAAATTTTTGGAGATTTTTGACTTGTCACCGAATATGGTTGCGCCCATTTGCGATCTTTCAGATTTGGGTTTTAGTATTTAAAATGGCGTAATTTATAACAATTTCACATAGCCAAGCGGTAACCTTTTTGGTAATATGAATGTTCTACGGGCGACAGGACTAGGTGTACTTGCAGCACAACGCCGATTACTATGCTTACCCTGATTGTCGGAATGCAGCGTGTGGTATGTACATTATGTATGTATTTACGAACTTTAATACCATTTTTTGAAATTTTTCTTCGCCGACAAAATGGGTCTTAAAATCTAAAGCGCCCACAGAAAGGGTCTTAAAATGGGTATGTGGTTTGTACAGAGGGTCTATTAGCTGCTGTATAAATTTGAAGCGGTAACCTCAAAAAGTAATTTAACGTCAAAATCGGCTGACTTCATGTGGTCTTAAACCAGTGTATGCCCACTTGCCATGGTCTTACGATGACGTGTGGTAATTGAAATAAGCTGGAGAACATAACTATAGTGAAAAGAAGCGGTAACCTCGAAAAGTAAATTACTGACATTTTTGGAGATTTTTGACTTGTCACCGAATATGGTTGCGCCCATTTGCGATCTTTCAGATTTGGGTTTTAGTATTTAAAATGGCGTAATTTATAACAATTTCACATAGCCAAGTGGTAACCTTTTTGGTAATATGAATGTTCTACGGGCGAGAGGACTAGGTGTACTTGCAGCACAACGCCGATTACTCTGCTCACCCCGATTGTCGGAATACAGCGTGTGGTATGTACATTATGTATGTATTTACGTACTTTAATACCATTTTTTTTTATTATTCTTCGCCGACAAAATGGGTCTTAAAATCTCAAGCGCCCACAGAAAGGGTCTTAAAATGGGTATGTGGTTTGTACAGAGGGTCTATTAGCTGCAGTATAAATTTGAAGCGGTAACCTCAAAAAGTAAATTATCTTAAAAATCGGCTGACTTCATGTGGTCTTAAATCAGTGTATGCCCACTTGCCATGGTCTTACGATGACGTGTGGTAATTTAAATAAGCTGGAGAACATAACTACAGTGAGAAGAAGCGGTAACCTCGAAAAGTAAATTACTGACATTTTTGGAGATTTTTGACTTGTCACCGAATATGGTTGCGCCCATTTGCGATCTTTCAGATTTGGGTTTTAGTATTTAAAATGGCGTAATTTATAACAATTTCACATAGCCAAGCGGTAACCTTTTTGGCAATATGAATGTTCTACGGGCGACAGGACTAGGTGTACTTGCAGCACAACGCCGATTACTATGCTTACCCTGATTGTCGGAATGCAGCGTGTGGTATGTACATTATGTATGTATTTACGAACTTTAATACCATTTTTTGAAATTTTTCTTCGCCGACAAAATGGGTCTTAAAATCTAAAGCGCCCACAGAAAGGGTCTTAAAATGGGTATGTGGTGTGTACAGAGGGTCTATTAGCTGCTGTATAAATTTGAAGCGGTAACCTCATAAAGTAAAAGTAAAATCGGCTGACTTCATGTGGTCTTAAATCAGTGTATGCCCACTTGCCATGGTCTTACGATGACGTGTGGTAATTTAAATAAGCTGGAGAACATAACTACAGTGAAAAGAAGCGGTAACCTCGAAAAGTAAATTACTGAAATTTTTGGAGATTTTCGACTTGTCACCGAATATGGTTGCGCCCATTTGCGATCTTTCAGATTTGGGCTTTTGTGTTTGAAATGGCGTAATTTATAACAATTTCACATAGCCAAGCGGTAACCTTTTTGGTAATATGAATGTTCTACGGGCGACAGGACTTATAGGTATACTTGCAGCACAACGCCGATTACTCTGCTTACCCTGATTGTCGGAATACAGCGTGTGGTATGTACATTATGTATGTATTTACGTACTTTAATACAATTTTTTTTAATTTTTCTTCGCCGACAAAATGGGTCTTAAAATCTAAAGCGCCCACAGAAAGGGTCTTAAAATGGGTATGTGGTTTGTACAGAGGGTCTATTAGCTGCTGTATAAATTTGAAGCGGTAACCTCAAAAAGTAATTTAACGTCAAAATCGGCTGACTTCATGTGGTCTTAAACCAGTGTATGCCCACTTGCCATGGTCTTACGATGACGTGTGGTAATTGAAATAAGCTGGAGAACATAACTATAGTGAAAAGAATCGGTAACCTCAAAAAGTAATTTACCGACATTTTTGGCGATTTTCGACTTGTCACCGAATACGGTTGCGCCCATTCGCGATCTTTAAGCCTTGGGTTTTTGTGTTTAAAATGCCGTAATTTATAACAATTTCACTAAGCCAAGCGGTAACCTTTTTGGTAATATGAATGTTCTACGGGCGACCGGACTATTTCATGCACACTCTTGCAATACCATTCACAGCAACCACTCACAACGTAGACAGAAATGCTGTATTGAAAGTGTTGTGCAGAATAAAAAAAAAAAAATTGTAATAAGTAAAAGTGATGTGTGAATAATATTGTGTCGGCATTTTGAGCATTGTGCGGCATTACGGCGGCATTGCTTATTTGCTCTGTAGCACGTTGCATTCAACGAGCATGAGTTGCATAAGGCTTTGATGCAGAGAGCTAACCGCAAACGAGGCCCATTACGTAGCGAAAATACATATACGTATATTTATATATACGTACATACATTCATACCATACGCCGTATCCCGACAATCGGGGTAAGCAGACTAATCGGTGTTGTGCTGCAAGTACTCTTGCACAACACCGATTACTACGTTTAGCAAAGTATCAGGACAAGATAACTATCAAGCAGCAAGTGAGGCACGAAGACCTACCTGCTGCATGACTCGATGGAAGGACCGTGGCAAAGTGAGAGGTGGCAAAGTGAGAGGTGGCTATCCTGTCGCCCTTTAACACGACATCTTGTTTGCCTTTTACGACATGCACGGGGAGAGATGCAGTGGGGCTATTATTTTTAAGTACCTACCCCGCACGGTACGGCAGCGAAAATATTTACCATAAAATAATATAAGCACACAACAATAAGAATAAATATAAAGAAACTATAAATATGAACATGTGACATTTTGTTATTCTATCTGATGTATATCACCTCGTATATTCGTGAAGTGAGCTCATTTTACAATTTTCCTGTTTACAATTTTCCTGCAGAAACAAGATGCAATGCCAATATTCTTTAAGTAATAGACTTGAAGTAAGTAAGTGGTCATGTTTGTCGGGGTGAATTGAGATGGATGAGAAAAATGGTTTTACTATTATATAGAACAACTTTTGATTTCAACCATAGAATTCTCAAAAATAGCTTAGAATACTTCGCTCTAACTTTAATAAAAAACCGGCCAAGTGCGAGCGTCACTATATAATTGGACGGTTTTTATTATTTGTTATTTTATTTTAGAGATTGCATTATAATCCCATCAAGTTTGACGTTTGTATGTACCTATAACCTTTTTTATGATAGAGTATAAACAAATACCTACACGTTGTAAAAACACGTTGCATGTGGAGTCCCTTATTTTTTTCCGTTCCGTATCCGGTACGGGACCCTATTACTAAGCCTACGCCGTCTGTCTGTCTGTCAGTCCGTCCGTCTGTCTGTCCGTCCGTCCGTCCGTCTGTCTGTCCGAGGGCTGTATCTCTTGAACCGTATTAGGTAGCCCGTTGAAATTTTCACAGAATATGTGTTACTATGGCGGACAAATAATAAAAATACTAAAAAAGTAAAAAATTCACGGGGTTCCCATAGAAGAAACCAAAAAAGTGTATGCGCGCGCGCCATCTACCGAATAGAGCGTGAAGCATTTTAACTAATCATGACATTGAACTAATATGAAGCATTTCATAACACGCCATAGATGGCGTGAGTGGCGCTAACCATGACATGGCGATAATAAGGAACCCTCAGTGCGCGTGTTCGACTCGCACTTGGCCGGTTTTTATTATTATTTCATAGTACATCCGACATTATACCACAAATATTCTGTGAAACATTTTAACCGGCTACTTATTACTGTTCAAAAGATACATTTAAAGGTAGTGCAGAGAGACAGGCGCACAGACGGACGGATGGCGTAGGCGTAGTAATAGGCTTCCGTATGTATACGGAAACCTAAAAAAGGGGTCCTGCATTAATTTAATGTGCACTACATAATATATAACTTCACCAGTACGAATCATTCGCTCCATAATGCGATCGGCTCGGTTTGCGGTGAGCGAACTGCTTCAGTAGATAATTTAGCGTCGACACGTCACAAATAACCATGCTATTAGGGACACGACATGTTCGGTCACTTCCTTGAGAGAATGATCATCCTGTGTACTTTAAACACCACGGAGACCAATACTTAGAGGCGGGTCAACTTGTCCAGGAGGTGAAAGGACGACAAAGACGAAAAAATACCCTGGTAGTCGTGGGACTACCGGTAGACATAGACATGGAATCATGGGCAGACATATAATAATCGCGCAAGTACAAATTCAAGTGCAAATGGGCTGACGTGGCGCTGACGGGGTTTCGTCAATATTCAAATGGTTGCCATTTTCTAAGTTCTCGGCCGATTTCTTTTAGGTCGAGGCATTTCAAATTGTTTAGTTCAAATGTTATTACTTTCTCTTTCTTCAGTGTTTCTGGTACTCAAACTAAAAAAAAAATTGAAATAAAACAAACTATAAAAAAAAAGAAATAAAAAAAACTCGTCGAGACCTATCATTTCCTCCAGCGGATGAGTAGTCTGGGATCAGTAGTTTCAGAGATATGCCCTAAACAAAAAAAGTTTTATCTCGTCGAGACTTATCATTTTCCATATGGGAACGAGTAGGCTGGGATCTGTAGTTTCCGAGATATGCCCTCTCTAAGTCTTTTTCGTTTTTTTTTTCGAAACGGTTGAACCGATTTTAAAGAAAAAAAAACATTATTTCAGAAAGAGAAAAAAATTGTTTTCGGAAGGAAACAAATTTCAAGCCGCTCCGACCAGTAGTTTAGGAGTTATAGGCATTTATTGATTTTCGAAACCTTTTTTGTAATAGCTATGACGTCATCAATTATTCATATTTTATTCATTGACGTTGCCATAGGTGGAAGGCGGCCGAGTGACTCTATCACCTGACACCTGGTTTGCTGGGATTGGTTGAGCGGTTCGTGGTATGCCGAAGTACATTAAAAATTACGGTAGATTTTTGCAAATGGCACGGGTAAGACATTACATATGGATTCCATGTTAAAAATCGTTCTTTTCAGTCAGTCAGTGTGTATTCGTCCACTGCTGACCATACGCCTCTCCAATTTTTATCCAGTCCTCCCAGACTTCGGCGCTATGGAACACTCCTTTCCACCCTAGTACTTGACGTCGTCGTCCCATCAGCTGGCGGGTGGTCTTCCCACGCTCCTTATTCCCCTCCACCGCAGCCGGTAGAGGACACGATTAATCGAACGATCGTCGTCTCAACGGCTGGCGTGCCCAGTCCACTGACACTTGAGCTTGGTCACCCGGTGTCAAATATCGACTACTTGCGTGCATCGGCGAATTAAGTCGTTACCCACCATATCGCATAGGTAATGCTGTTTTATTTAGGTAAGTATTTACTGTTTTACAAAGTCCTTTTAATAATTTAAGTGGGCGTAGTTCTGAATACACCGAATGTTTTCAAGGCTTTTATTTCACACTGAAATCGTTTAAAATATACCTGGCTAATACTCCACCTAAATAACTAACTTTCGAAATTATAACTTAGAGCAGCTGTCTGTCTGTTATATAAAACGAGGTCTATAAATAATACCATGGAACAATTATTGTTCCATGGTATTCTATCAGCTTTTTCAGTTCTCATCGCGAATTATTAAAGAGTACAGAAGGAGAATGTAGGTACTTAATGTTTTTCAAACAATGTACCACACAATGTACCCGTCTCAAATTGTAGAAAATTGTAGATATTATAAAGAAATTAGATGATGTATTTTTGTCTTGTTTGTAACTAAAAGCCTAAACTAGACAATCTCGGAACCTGAAATTTTACATTGGTAGTTGGCGGTGACAGAATAGCCGACATAGCGAATAGATAGGCCATAATTATTTTTAAATCGAACTTCAAAAGCTAGCACACAAAACTAATTATACAAAGGAACCAAATAAAAAAAACCCCGACCCTCAAAAAGTCTAAAATAATTTCCGTTTACTTACTTAAAGGAGTCGGGGGACCGCTAAGTAAATTTTATTAAGTAAACGGAATTATGAACGAAATTATGTGTGACATTTTAAGCGTCGGAATTAAAAAAAAAATTAATTTAACTTTTATTTCAAGCTTTTTAAATAAAAACCCGCATGCAAATCTGTCCACTTTTTAATATAATTAACTTTTTATTAACTTAATTACTTGATTACTTGATTACAAACATCCATTCCGATTAAACCAGTTTTCTAATAATAAAAAAAAACATCCAAATCGGTCCATCAGTTTTGGAGCTACGATGTCACAGACAGACACACCCATACATACACACACGTTAAACTTATAATACCCATTCGTTCGCGTCGGGGTTAAAAAACTAATATTAAGATTAACATGTAAACTTAATTGTATGCTATCCTAGTACGAACGATGGAATTCAATAGCTACATTATTTTCTTGTTGAATGTATACTTTACGCATTAGTGCGATTTGAAACTATTTTTGGATCGCGTGACTGACGTGCAAATCGCAACGAAGAATTTTTCCACAGTGATGTTTCTTGTTTGTTGATTTAAAGTCAGGTAAACATTATTTCTCGATGTACGAATAAACAAATAAAAAAAAACACAAATATTGCGATAACTTCAAGAGTAGTTAAACTAACATATGAATGTTCAATAAACAATAAATATATACAATATATGCATGATTATGTAACCGCGTATACATACATTATTCATCAATCCGGTGACGGAAAACACGACAGGAAACTTTACAAGGTCGTCTGAAAGAAATTGGAAATTGTAATAAATCTTAATCTACAATAAATAAGTGCAGCAGAAAAGTTTAATTCTTACAATCGTACCTACGTCGTTCATATTCTAAGCAAATATTACAAAGTTGATCTAGTTGAAATTAATTTGATGCTTGATATCTCAATAAAATATTTATATATATAGAAATATTTATATATAGCAAATTTTTCAGGTTTATATCTTACTACCTGTATCTGCAGCACCGCTAGCGGCAAAGACAATGTAATTCAAACGGAAAATAAACGAATTTTCTCCGACTATCTCATATAAAATAATGGCGAATGTTATATAGCATATAATCTTGAGGAGATAATGTCGCATTACATTGTTAAAAACCGCAAGTTGAGCCATTCTTTGCTTATATTTATAAGCCAACATACTCACATACAGACGGCAGACATTAGTGTTTATATTATGTACAGAAGAGAAGAAGAGAAGAGATAGATAGATAGATAGAAAATTCTTTATTGCTCCAGTAAACATTAAACAGTAACAAATACATTAGAAAATTTACATAAGGTGCAAAGGCGGACTTATCCCTTACAGAGATTTCTTACAGTCAACCAAAGAGAAGAAGAGTCAGATAATAAGATAAATTATTTATGTGTCGTATAAAACTTTGAAAATAATAATCTGTTAGGGTTTTTAAATACTTATCATATAAAAAAATCTAATAAAATGCATAGTTAAGATCACCGAGGTTAAGATAGTCGTAGTAAAAATAAAGTCCGCCAGGATCGGTCGAGAGACCTTGACATTACTTGTACACATACACTGTAACTTCATCGAAGCGGAGTCTAAACCGGTTTTCAATGCAGTTTATATAGGCTATAAAATAATTTTCTAGGTCACGCTGATAGAGATGACGTTTTCCGATGCTACATTGAGTGAAGAGCTGCAGTGCAGTTACTGAGAAACGGAACGTCGATATTTAGATGACATAACAGTGACACGACTGAAGGGATGCGCTGAATACCTGTGGTGCCATATATTACGATGTAGCGTGATATTTACTAATAGATTCTTAGCACGTTTCTTGTATGGGGTTGGTTTAATTTTTTACTTTTTGCTATTTTCATTATTTGTTGGCACATTTGCCATAATAACACATATTCTGTGAAAATTTCAACCGGCTATTACGATACAGCCCTAGGACGGACGGACGGACGAACAGACAGACAGAAAGACGGCACAGGCTTAGTAATACGCTTCGGAACCCTTATAAATAAGTAGATGTTGACGGAGGGCAGCACGAAATAAGCGACACATCGATATACAACAAATAAATATATTTTCAGTAATTCCATGTATAAATTTTAAAGGTAGTTTTCATTTAAATATGTAACATTTATGACAACAATTTCCCGATAAACTATTTTACAATATATACTGTGGAAGTTTAAAATACGAAATCACATTAGTCATAACATGTATGTTCTGAATGAAGTATATAATATACCGTACGCGTGTAAGTAGCTTTATCTGCGACTACACCTTTATTATTATCTTTTAACGTAAGACGTTTTAATTATTAACGGACTTATCTAAAAGTTACCTAGACTTTTATAAAGAGTAAGGTTCTATGTGGTCGTTTTACAGCAAAACTCGCAATTCGTGGCGTCTGCGGGAATGTTATTAAATATTATAATGTTTGTACATACTATATTATGTATATTTAAAATTAGCAAATATTTCAATTGCAACTGTAGAATTGACGAATCATACAGACGATGCATCGCTTACATATTATGTACGTACATACAGGTAGGTGTGCGCATATCAACATACTCGTAAGTAATGAAAATATAAACAAATAAGTTTTTTTTTCTAATCTAAAAAAAGTAAGTAATAAATTCCCACAAGGCTCAACGAATTGCAGTATTTAAACAAACTTACCTAAAATATAATATTTTGACACCGAAATTAAACTAAACAGGATTCACGAATGCATGTTCGGGAATTTTTTATATAGGTGTAAACGTAGGGTGTAAAGAACATATAAAGCAAAACAGGTAAGTAATATACCTATCACTAAGTGACACGGTATTGAAAATATTGTATTGTAAATTATACATTTTGATAACGAGAAAATCTATTACTACACATAAAAAAATGTCATGTACAGTTAACTTACCTACCCTTAATATTAAAATTGTTTGCTAAGAATCCCTTGTAACATCTAATAAGTTGGTTCTTTGCGTAATTTAAATTAGTTCAGTAAACACTCACGACAAACATTAATTATACATTTATACGTTTAAAAAACAATAACACCAAGAATAACTAATCATATCGATTGTGGAAAGGCAGAAGGGTCTAACTAAGCGCCAACAATTTGTATTTGATTTCAACTTTTAAAATAAATTTTTCAACCTTGAAAATTTAGGCGCTCATACCATTGATTTTATAACCCTGTCGGGACAGATAGACCACTCCATATAAAAAATTTGGTAACGTTGTAAATCGTAAAACCAACAGGGGGCGTTAATAATTTTTCTTGATGTTGTCGTAAAACAGACAGGTGGCGTTAATGTTTGTTAATACTTCTATACTAAGGGCGCTATCTAGTTGAAATACAACATGTATCTAGGTACCTTTAATTGTCACTAGGCTGTAGAATTACTGCTACTAGACAAAAGATGGCGCTTTCATTTATATTTATAAAGAACATTATTTATGTAAATTCCAAAATTTTTAATTATATTTGAATAATAAAATTATGACAATTTACAATTAAACTAACACTTCTTATCAAATTAAATAAAATAAAAAAATGTTTTGAAAATAATTTGGTATACGGAACAAAATATTATTATGATTGTAATTTCCTGTTTGTGCGCTTTTAATAGATAGATCCACAGAGCACGGAATACCCCCGCGCGCGCGCGCGCGGTATTCCGTGCTCTGTGGATAGAACGTATTTATTTAGTTGAACAGTTAAACAAATACTCGTCACTCTTCATTCTAATAATGTCAGCATTGTATGTAAAAAAAAAATATGAAAACTGCCTTAAAAAATTTATGAAATTAAAAAAATCGAACCCTAGAGTTGAAGGCGGTGCTAAAGAAGGCTACACAAATCACAAAGGATATCATCCACGCATGTTTTCTTTCATGTATCATTTTTGCTTGCTTTAGCACCGCCTTCAACTCTAGGGTTCGATTTTTTTTATTTCATACATTTTTGAAGGAGGTTTTTATATATTTTTTTAAATAGTTTTTTATTTCACAGTTTTTTTTGGAATTTTTTGCTATTAATGTACTCGGCGGAATCGCTCGACCTTCGGCCTCGCGATTCCGCCTCGCTTTCCAATCTGATCTCGACCAAATTAAAATGGAACCACGTCATGGTTATCCCCTTTCAAACAAAAAAAAAGAATTTTCAAAATCGGCCCACAATAATTGACGGAGTAATCGCGTAACAAACATCCAAAAAAAGAAAACATACCGTCAAATTGAGAATCTCCTAGGTCTAAAGTAAATTGCTCGTGAAGACAAATTCAACGAGCCCAAACACAATGGGTTTATCATGTGTAGTTTAGGAGTTCCTATGGCCACCTTCCGTCTCCATCATCAGACCAGCTCGATGGTACTCGTTATTAAGCGCATCTGGCCGGTCGGAAAAGATTTCAAATTTAGAATATTCATGAAACAAGGGTCCGAATATGAATGACAATATCGATTCATGTATTTCAATACAATGACAGAGAAAATTTCAAAATATTAGGTACCTATTTAATACTTTTTAGTTCTAGTTTATTTTTTTTTAAGTCGGTTTTATATTTTTAAAACAATATTACATAAAAAACAATAATCGAAATCGAATAATCGAAATCGGTTGAAGTGGTACAGAATTATTCGCCATGTGTCAAACTGCAAATTGCTGAAAAAGTCCACATCACAAAAGTTTTGCTGAAGGTAACCACACACCAATAGTATTTTGTTGCTTTTTCATAAACCGCTCAATCAATTTCAATAAAATTTCAATGGGAGCACCTCTGAAGTATGACCTACCAAACAAAAAAAGAATTTTCAAAATCAGCCCACAATTAACACGTTGAACGCCATACGACCCACCGGTGGGCCTAGCGTACTTTTCCGTTCGGGCCAAGCCAAACTCATTATATCAGTAATTTTCATTAACTTGAGATTTTAATCACAAAGTTTATAAAATGCGGTAATTTGTAAGGAAAATAAAAATTTGCGACTTTTACCGTCTAATTTTCGAGATATAGCAGAAGGCTCACGGGTGGATCGTGTGGCCTCATATGAAGGATTTGTATTTTTCTGTTGGCTGGGGCCGCGGGGTCACGCCGCGGCCCACCCGTTGCGCGCACGCCCGCAGCGATCAATCCCGGTCCGGCTGCGTCGACAATTGAGGATGTTTTACGCTTTTCTCGCCAAAAATGATTATTTTGAAGATTTCGAGTTAACACAAGAAGCGCTAACGCAGTTAGAAAACATCGAGATAGATCTTCTGAACCGTAGTTTCGGAATAGATTCTATGAAGACGTAGTTCAACCAACGAAAAGAAGATGCTGTCGAATTATTTTGTCGGAGAGTGAGGATAGCGACTATGAAATGCGTATAGAAAGACGGAAGAGAATGAAACACACTCTGGAAAGGAAAGAGGGATTGGCCAGAAAAGTGAGAAGAACATGTCACCAATGTTATGCAAAGAACGTACCAATAATGGGTAGCAAACAGGCTAAAACCAAGTCGAAAAAAGTATCCACTTATTGCCAAAGCAGCCCAACTAAACCATTCCTTTGTTTGCCTTGTTTTAACATGACTCACGGATAATTCTTTATTGTTTATGGTTAAACCCTTTGGGGTTAAGATGATTGATTATTTTAAATAATGAAGTGTCATAATGTTGTGATTGTTCAATTTCATAAATATTTTCTTTTGTTCAATTTCATAAATTATTTTCGTAATAAATAATGTCTTCTTATTTGGCAATGAAGAAAATTTTATGTTCATTTTTATTTTGACGAATATTTTCTTATTATTTTCTGGTTTTATTAATTCTATTAATACAAATATTATTTTCTACCTTATCGTTAAGAGCAGCCCTAGCATCGTTACAATTAACTTAATAAAAAACTACAAGTTTCTATTGGATTTGAAAACCACGCCGTCCGCTTCGACTACAAGGCCATGCGGCTCACTTCCATATTGGCTTTGTAGCTGCGCTCTGTGGCTTGTAGGAAGCGTTTACGTAGGCCCTCTCACGCGGCTCACCGGTGACCCCCATGACCTGAATGGTTCAGTAAGGAAAGGCTCACCGGTGAGCGGTGAGCCCCGTGGCCCAAACGGAAATACTGGATTTTTCATGTGGCGTTGAACGTGTAAGATTGTAATTTCCTGTTTGCGGTTTTACTCCGGTCCAAAGAGTTTACAAACTCTTTGGTTGTACTTGGGTTGTACCTAGCTCCGCTTATTTGTTGTTATATCCGCTATAGTAACACATATTCTGTGAAAATTTCAATGGGCTACCTATTACGGTTCAAGAGATACAGCCCTCGGACAGACAAACGGACGGACGGACAGACAGACTGCGGAGGCTTAGTAATAGGCTTCCGTACAGGGATACGGAAACCTAAAAATAAGGGGTGAAATAGGGGTGAAAGTTTTTGTATGGGGAATCCATGATTTCTCTAGGTAAGGATATGAAAATTTATTATCTAGGCTTTTGGCCAAAGACATTAAACCCACCCTCTTCCATATAGACCGGACATCAAGAACAAAATCGTAATCTACTACTTAGATCCTAGTGGTACAAAGTCGTTCAGTCTAGCGCAAAGAGATTAAAAGAATGTCTTTGGTCTAGCGCCACCAGTCCCTTCCCTTCTTACCTTACTAGGGTTGGTACCACCGCACTGAATAAAATGTATGTCGAAACGGCTATGTAAATTAAAGAGATTTGATGTAAATAGTTTTTTCGTTTTTTTCCGTCCAGTTCAGTATAGCCGGCACGACATGTCCGACATCACGGATGTTGTAGGTGATGTATCCAACCATGTCAGTTTCCATAAAAAAAAGAAGAAGAGGAGGAGAGGTATGAGGGTAGGTGTGGGGGAGGGAGGTAGTAGAGGGAACGAGGAGGAATGGATATCGAGGGAGTGAGAGGTTGAAAGTGGGAAGGGGCGGGGTAAGAGGGGGTTGCGGACAGGATGAGGGGTAGTAGGGGAGGAATGGAATGCGAGGGTGATGGGAAGGAGGGGCGGCATGAGGGGAGGAAGGGAAGTAGGGAGAGAGGGAGGGAATGGGCGAAAGGGAAGGTGGCAAAGAGGGGGTCCGTGAAGGGTGAGGGGAAGGAGGGGAGGAAGGCGGGATCGAGGAGGGAAGACCGGGAGAGAGGTGAGTGAGAGATGGGCGAGGAAGGAATCCCTTCCTTCCTCCCGAAAAAGATAGAGAATATAAGAGAAGCGATGGTTTATTATCAATTTTGCATTTAAATCAGATTTACTATTTTTTTATTTTATTCGTCGTCGTGTCGTCGTCGGTAAAATCTACAATTTTACAATTTTATATAAAATATCATTGACTTATATATTCTGTAAAGTTTATCACAAATACATTAAACCCACCCTCTTTTAATCTCTTTGGTATAACACCACCAGCAGCATCGTAGATGGAAAAAATAGCCCTGGACTCAACTTTTTTTAATTCGGTGCCTGGACTCCGTACTTCATACTCAAAGCGTAGACGGAAAAAATAGTTTTTAAATAATATTTTTTATGATCGAAGACTCAAAGACATTTTGTTCATACTTCAACTATTACTCAAACGAGACACCGCGATTATGGTAGTGTGCGTATCGCGTGAATACAGAACCGACCGTCTCAAGAGATCGCATCGATATTGTGTCATCCTTTTTCCACGCGCAGTAACCCGTATCGCTTGCCTGCACGCTCCACGCAAACATTTGCGTGTTCCAAAACAAGCGAACGTCGCGCGTCGATCGATAAATTGCCGCAACGGCTAAAAACTATGGAGGTGGCTTTTTACTTTCGAGCGACTGTAAGGAGAAAGGAAGTATTGTGATCGTCCAAAATGTCGAAGTTGAGAATGCGACTAATTTTTTTATTTTTTTTATTGAAACTGACACGGTTGGCTACATCACCTACAACATCCGTGATGTCAGCCCATAACACCGGGTGAACTTGGTGCCACGTCAGTGCTTCCCTTCGGTCGTGCCGACTACACTGAACTGGACGGAAAACACAAACTATTTACATAGCCGTTTGGACCGACCTTTCATTCAGTGCGGTGGTACCAACCCGGGCGGGTTAAACCCTACCACCTAGTAATATAAGAAGGGGGTCATATCCCTTAGTCGCCTTTTACGACATACACGGGGAGAGATGCAGTGGGGCTATTCTTTTAAAGTACCGGCCCGACACAGTACAGATTTGGGCTATATATCTGTCAACGATCCCAAAAAAGTGGTTTTGAGAAACATGTATGTGTGTGTGTGTGTGTGTGTCCGTCCAGCGACCTTGTGCCTAAACTGCTCAACCGATTTCGTTCAAAATTCGTATTTAGTAGTTTGAAATGATAATCTAGGGGTAAATTTTTTTACTTTTTCAAAATTCGAAAAAATAAGGGTAGCCGTCATACAAATTTGTCTATGGCAATGTGTCCAGCGACGTTGCGCCTCAACCGCTCAACCGATTTCGTTGAAAATTCATATTTAGCCGCTTGCTTGCCCGCGCTCCGAACAAAATTATGCATTGTTTGCCCGGCCGCCGCTCCGCGCGCCGTCACTAACTGCCCGTTAAATAAACAAACAAACGAGTTGTTTGTCGGCCCCTCCGCCGCGCGGCGCGCCGCCGAGACCACTTCAATCGAAAGCGATTAGAGCGATGATTAATGGATACACATACTTGAAGTGTTCTGAGAATTTGTTATTAGTATTCTCAAGAAGGCCGTCGTTTATTTGTTATTGTTACAAATGGAATGATTCATTCGTATTGAGCTGTTGAAACACACGGGGGGAATGGGGGGGCACTTTTGGCACTTGTAACATGATATTGAGATTATTACGAAATCGAGATGAGTAACATATGGATGTTTTATGTTTTTTGGGATCGTTATTAGTTGCTTTAACAACAGATAACAACAGATTGTTATTACCAGCGTGGATTTAAACGTAAACAACCTCTAAAGTAGGTACAAAATCGAGCACTTAAGTCAAAACACTCAAGTGCTTATTACAAGTGAATATGGTTTGAATTCTATTGACGGCAGACGGATGGTTTCTAAGAACGAAAGAACGCCTACTATGTAAGGAAGAGACAGAAAATCAAGTGAGATCGATATTTAAATGCGTTTGAGAGGTATAGACATAGTTTCATCATGATGGCTCAAGGGATAAAAATGACCCGAAGGCAAACAACTCACATTTCTCGCTGGGTACAAATCATACCCGAGGGCAAACAACTGTCATTTTTCGCTGGGTACAAATCATACCCGAGGACAAACAACTGACATTTTTGGCTAGGCTATAATTTAGCCTGAAGGCACTTGAGCGGTTAGTAGTTTGAAACGATTATCTAGGGGTACCTTTTTTATTTTTTTTTAATTAAAAAAAATAAGGGTAGCTGTCATACAAATTATTTCGATGAGGTCGATTTTCTTATAAATGGCTAACGATTTTTATTATTTATTTATTCGTTTATTGACACATTTCTTTTTTATATTAATTTTACATAAAAAACTTAAATCTAAAATTAATATAAAATAACAAAATGGAATTTCCACCACCGGCGGCGGGGCGAACCCAGACTACCGATGGTCGGACCCGAGAGAGAGAAACCTTCGGACAATTCGAGCGGTGTCGAGCAAGACCGCCTTCTGCATCTGACCCTTGATCCAAGCAAGTGGCTCTAGTGAGAGCCTCTTGAGATGATGGTCGAGGCTCTTCGCTATCAGCCCATGCGCAGACAAGACTATGGGCACAACGATCGTCGAGTCCACGGGCCACATGTCGGTAACCTCATGAGACAGATCGATGTATTTTAACATCTTGTCTTTTTCTGCCTTCACAAGGTTCTCGTCATGCGGCACCGTGATGTCGACGAGCGCTGCGCGCCGCGCCTCCCGGTCGATTATCACTATGTCAGGTCTATTAGCCATAATAGTCCTATCAGTGATAATCGACCGGTCCCAGTAGAGCGTGATGTGAGCATTTTCGAGAACTGGCTGTGGGTTATACTTGTAGTAAGGCACCTCCGAGCCGACAAGGTTGAACTTCAAAGCAAGTTGCTGATGGATGATCCTGGCTACTAGGTTGTGCCTGTGCAAATACTCGGAGTTGGCAAGTTGCGAACAACCGGAGATTACATGTCTGAGGGATTCGCCAGGTTTGTGGCAGGCGCGGCAGATGTCAATGGTGCCATCCTTCATAATGAATCTCCTGTAATTGTTGGTCTTGACAACTTCGTCTTGTATTGCACAGACAAAACCCTCGGTTTCCCCAAAGAGGTCCCCGAAGCGTAGCCAGTGCACGGAGGCGAGTTGATCTACATCCGGCCCCGTGAGAGACCGGAAGTACCTACCGTGCAGCGCCTTGCCTTTCCATACTTCCAGGCGGTCCTCGGTGCTCAGTACAACTGGCTTCCGCCAGTCCTCTTTTCCCATGTCCAACGGGGTAAGGCCTTTATCACTGACGACGACATCGCGGTGCATCTCACAAACATCAGTCTTTTCCATAAAATACTGACGGAGATTGCATACCTCGCGGTTGTGTAGGTTTTTGGCATTTAGCATACCTCTACCCCCACACTTCCGCGGGATATACAATCTCATGACCGATGATCGTGGGTGATGCATCCGGGACGTCGTCATCAGCGTTCTGACCTTTCTGTCCAGGGCGTCCAGCTCAGTCTGAGACCATTTGAGTATGCCAAAGGTGTATATAAGAACGGGCATGACCCAACCGTTGTAGGCTCTGATTTTATTACCGCCCGACAATAGACTTTTCAGTACTATTGTGAGACGGTGATAGAATTTAGCCTTTGCATGTTGTTTCATGACCGTATCCTTGATACCAAGGCACTCCTGCATACCCAAATATTTGTAGGTTTCTTCGTCAGAGAGGGCTCGAATGTTCACCGACTCCGAGAGTTGAATCCCGTCGGAGGCCATGACCCTCCCTCGTTTTATATGGATGCTCGCACACTTGTCTATTCCGAACTCCATTCCAATGTCCGTGCTGAAATTTTCAGTTGTCTTCAGCATCGACATCAGCTCAGAGTCCGAACTAGCCAGTATTTTTAGGTCATCCATATAGAACAAGTGAGAAATCGAGTGGCTCCCTCTCCGCAGAAAGTAGCCCAGTCCCGAATCCTCCAGAAGCGAACTGAGAGGGTTCAGAGCTAAGCAAAACCAAAGCGGGCTCAGGCTGTCACCCTGGAAGATGCCCCGCCGTATATGAATGCAGTCGTCCACATCAGAAAGCTGTCTTTCACCTGGAAGGCTGAGAACTGTTTTCCATTGTTCCATACATGCACTCAGGAATTGACAGATGTTTTCATCAACTTTGTATATTAGTAAAACTTTCTTGAGCCATGTGTGGGGTACAGAATCAAATGCCTTTTTATAATCAATCCAGGTGGCGGACAGATTCTTTCTGCTGCGGCGAACCTGCTGGAAAATAGTCGCATCTATGAGAAGAAGCTCCTTAGTACCGCGGGATCCAACCCGACATCCATTCTGAGTAGCCGACATGATGTTATTTTGGCGGTCGTGAACATTTATTTTGTTTGTCAGAATGGATGTCAGTAGTTTATAGATAGTGGGCAAACATGTAATTGGTCTGTAATTTTTTGGATCCGCGGTACTACCGGTTTTATGGAGCAGGTGGGTGATTCCTGTGGTCATGAACTCTGGTAGCGCTCGTTGGTCTATGGCTTCTTGGTATTGAATTGCCAAGCGAGCATGGCAGCAAGTAAGCCATTTGAGCCAGAAGTTGTGCAGTCCGTCGGCCCCGGGAGACTTCCAATTGTGGGCACGACGGATTGCCGAACTAACATCAAGCTCTGTCAAGTTCACTGGCTCCATCGGCTCTATGTCTTGACATGCTCGCTCGACAGTCCTCATCCATTCACCTTCGACGTGGCAGACGGGCTCTGACCATATTTTACTCCAGAATTGATAATTTTCTGCTTTGGTAGGTTTAGCCTCATCTGCCACTAGCTGTTTAGGCTGCTCCCAGTTTCTATACACCCGCCTTTGGTCACTCTGGAACTGGCGATTCAGTTGATATCGATCGACACGCTCTCTATAGCGGCGGATACGCTTTGCCCACGCGCTGATCCGCTGCTTCAGGTCGTCTATGCGCTCCGTGACCACTGACTTGAAGTTGGGATGGGAGGGCCTTATTACAACCCCTTTTAGAACTTTAGTCACGAACCGCATAATTTTTGGTCGCATATTTCCTGACCTGAAGCAGCAAAGCTTCCCTATGAGGACCCGTGCCTCGTCGATACGTTTCTGTATTCTCCTCTGCCAAGCGGGGACCGCCAACGTTGGGCCTGTGTGTCTCGCACGGTTGTTGTTTTCGAATTTGACACCGGCCATTCGACATGCGGCGATCGCCGCACAACAGAGGAGTGAGTGGGTATCGACTAGGCTCTCGCTAGATTCCATATATGGTTTTAAATGGGAATTCATGGTCCCCACAATGCTCATATTTTTTCTATTTGTGGGCAAGCGCGGTATTCGCGGCCTAGTTACAAAGCTTACCGATCGAAACTCCAAAATCGCCCGCTCCAGGGCGCTTCTCATTTGCTCATCATCCTGGGTACTTACGTCTCCCACTACTACCTCACCCCCGTCCTCCGCTGAAGGTGGTGGCTGTGACAGCAGCTCACTTATATTCGCCACTTCACATACAGGGGCGTGTGGTGAGCGGAGCGCGTCCGACAAGGCGCAGACAGCGTCTGCGCGCGGCTGCGAAGAAGCGGGAGCTATGGTAGTAGGAAGCGCATCTAGGCGCAGTCGTTCCAGCACGGCGTCATCCAAGAACTTCCGTGTCCGGATGACGCGTACCTGGTCTGATAGACGCTGGGCTGAAAAAGACATTGTCGGTTCAAGAGCCTGAAACTCAGTAAGCAGTCTTGCTCGAAACATGGTCCGGTTGGTTTCTCCCTCTGTGGCCCTGTAGTACGCCGTCATGACTTTCATATTAAGGTCATAGGGCCAGCGCATACGGCGCACTACACCATCGGTAGCGGGGACTATAGGCGGAGCATGAAGCCCCGATGGCCCCAAGCCGGCCGGTGGTGGACGTCGTCCTCGTCGTAGTTCTTCTGACGGGAGCGGCGTCGTCGGCCCGTCGTCGTCGTCGCCAGATGATTCTGACGACGTCACGGCGGGCGTCGGTGGAGGGTGTGCGGTGGATGGTATCAAAGTGGCGACTCGTGGGCGCAGGCGGCGGCGGCACGGTGATGCGGGCGCGGGCGGGGAGGGCGAGGTGTCTGATGCGCTGCTGGGCCGGTGCACAGACACGCGTCGGGGGCGGCGTGTGGTGTTCCGTGCACGGTGTCCTAGTTGGGTGTTCTGACCACGGCCTGCAGCGCCGCTTGCAGCTGTACCTGCCCGCTGAGGCGCCGACCGTGTCGCCGTACGCCGGGAGCCGCCGCTGTCATGCATTGACATGTGATGTGCTATTGAGGCGCCGCCGGGCTTCGGCTCCTGTGCTGGCTCGCATGCTTACTCCAGCACTGCGGGGCCGTGCGCCGTTGGTGATTGTTCCGCGCTTTGTGCGGGCCCGGTAAGGCGCCTTCAGCTGCCTTTTAAATTATTTTCTTGTTAAGGGCAGATTTTGCAAAACATGTCATCTTGACAGCTTTTCTTTTCTTTATTATTATTATTATATTTAATCCATCGTGTTTGTTTCCGTTTTCAAAGGTGGTGAGGTAAAAAAATATAATTTTAAAGAAGGTATCTCCACTTTATCCTAACCGCACGCGCGTATGTATTTGAATTGCACGCAGGTTTGGTTGGTGGCTATTTGGCAACTAAAAATATAATAAGAAATAGGCATGCCATCTATAGACAAATAGGACAACTTAACTTTGGTCTGACATCTATGATGCAGAAGCGGCGAAATTATACATTTTATCCGCCAAGCTCACGGACTGACAAAACATGAAAATATTTATTGGAAAAATTATGAAAACCTTAAAATACACTATTTTGAAATTTCTATTTAATATAAAATAATCTTTAAATTTAACTATGCTGTTCCCACTTAGCATCGTTCTATAATTAGCAGATTTAAAAATATAATAATTATTTAATTCAAATTCCATACTCCTGGCGCCATCTTAGGACATAATTGAAGACTAATTTCATGTTACCTTTAAAACATCGCTGACGGTACATCTGACTCCCCCTATAAAATCAATGGCTCATACCCTTTTTCCTTTCAACCGAAGATGATATTATAGTCAACTCAATACAAATAACAACAAAACGGAAAGGAAAGTTCCGAGTACAACAATTAACAAAATCTAGTTAAGTATATTATATTATATAAAACAAAAAAAAGGTTCTGTAATTTTCTCTACAGTGAAAGGTTTCCTTATTTGAAAGGCAGGCGGTAGAAACCTTGTTCTCAAATAGATTTTGTATAATATTATATTAATATAGTAGGTATGTTTATTCGGAAGTACAAAAGAATACATATAAATAATACAAAATGTACTAAGTGTTGAAAATTAACATCACTGCGAGAATCGCAGATGGGATTATTATCCGCTCAAGTGCCTTCAGGCTAAATTATAGCCTAGCCAAAAATGTCAGTTGTTTGTCCTCGGGTATGATTTGTACCCAGCGAAAAATGACAGTTGTTTGCCCTCGGGTATGATTTGTACCCAGCGAGAAATGTGAGTTGTTTGCCTTCGGGTCATTTTTATCCCTTGAGCCATCATGATGAAACTATGTCTATACCTCTCAAACGCATTTAAATATCGATCTCACTTGATTTTCTGTCTCTTCCTTACATAGTAGGCGTTCTTTCGTTCTTAGAAACCATCCGTCTGCCGTCAATAGAATTCAAACCATATTCACTTGTAATAAGCACTTGAGTGTTTTGACTTAAGTGCTCGATTTTGTACCTACTTTAGAGGTTGTTTACGTTTAAATCCACGCTGGTAATAACAATCTGTTGTTATCTGTTGTTAAAGCAACTAATAACGATCCCAAAAAACATAAAACATCCATATGTTACTCATCTCGATTTCGTAATAATCTCAATATCATGTTACAAGTGCCAAAAGTGCCCCCCCATTCCCCCCGTGTGTTTCAACAGCTCAATACGAATGAATCATTCCATTTGTAACAATAACAAATAAACGACGGCCTTCTTGAGAATACTAATAACAAATTCTCAGAACACTTCAAGTATGTGTATCCATTAATCATCGCTCTAATCGCTTTCGATTGAAGTGGTCTCGGCGGCGCGCCGCGCGGCGGAGGGGCCGGCAAACAACTCGTTTGTTTGTTTATTTAATGGGCAGTTAGTGACGGCGCGCGGAGCGGCGGCCGGGCAAACAATGCATAATTTTGTTCGGAGCGCGGGCAAGCAAGCGGTTATTATTTAATATAATATTGTACATTTTAGGATGTTCTCTTGACAATAGCAGATAGTATAAAATTCTGTATATTTGTCGATGTTTTTTTGCAAATATATTTAATGTTTTGGTTATGTTAAAGTTGATTATGTATTAAGTATGTAAAAGTAAAGAATATAAATAAATAAATATATGCTTCTCTAAAATAAATTCTTTAGCATTTTTTAATTTAGCGTCTTCATATAGCTTTTCAAAGCTTTGGATATACCTATTTAAACATCGAAAGTGTTTGTGATAAATACAATGTTTTTAAATATACTATTATGTAGATGAATTATATATTGTATATATAAATACATTATAAAATTTTATCAGAAATGTTTTCCTCCCAAGTTTGAAGGAATTAATATATTTGTTTAAGAGAATGAAAACAATTTTAATCAAACAGTAAATCTCACAATTACTAAATTTTTAGTGAGTAATGCCAAATCCCTTGAAATAGAATTATAACGAATTTGTATGTTCAGTTTCGAGACGAATTATTACGTGAGTAGTAATGTAATTTTCTCTGTTTTTAATTTTTAATATGTTGGTCACAATTGCCATTCTCTTTGATGAGACATGATATATTTTTATTATACTCGCAATTTATAATTTTATGTCAGACATAATAATTAAAGTATCAATAATTAAAAAAAAAACATTACCAGAATCTGTGAAGGTACTCGTGGGTAAGTATATTTTTTAATCTACTGAATTTATAAATCAAGAACATTGGAAGAGAAGGAGTATCCTGTTTTTATATAGAAGGTATGTTTATAAGAATTAACATAATTGCACGAAACAGGTTGATAAAAAATTGCATATTAAATAAATAATAAAAATAATTTCATTTTCCCAGGTATTTTTATAATTATATAACCTGCGAATAATAGACTTTTTCATAATAATGTAAACGTAGGTACAAAGAAAAACGACGTCAAAACTTTATAAATTGTATATCCCTAAGCAAATAGTTTTATATACAATATCTACATTTTTCACACGAGCAATAGGTACAACTATTTCCTATGTGAATTTTACCTATTAGTATATCAGCTGTTATGTTATGTACTCGTAGGACCAGCACATCACAAAGGTTGTCATAAGATTGTTAAATTGATAACATTGCATCTCTAATAGGTGTTATAAGATAAATTTTGGCGACTACCTATGTTTGGATAAAAATTTACAGATACTGTATTAATTAAAAAATGTATTTGCCTATCTTCCTGTAAAAAAAAAAAAAAATTCAGTACTTACATGCTTTGTTGTCTATTCATTGTTTATATATTTTTATAGATAGATGTTTGTGGAGCAATAAATTATTCCAGTGATTATTGCTATCTATCTATCTACTTTATTAATAATTTTCAAAAACAATAAACCTTTTTGGCTTCTAACACTTAACATTTTTGGTTTTTGACACTTTAGGGTTCCTTCGGATATTTTTTCTTCATAGCTCAATAAAAAATCGATCAAGTTCGGTCCGACTCTCACACGGAGGTTTGCGTACAAAAAAAAACTAAAAAAAAACAATTTTCTTGTATGGGGACCCACCTTAATTTTTAACTTTATTATTTTTTAATATTTGTTGTTACATTCGCCGTAATAAATAACACATAATTTGTGAAAAAATTTCAACCGGCTAGCTATTACGATTCTAAAGATACAGCCATCGGACAGACAGACGGCGTAGGTTTAATTATATAGGTTTATATAGGTTTAATTATACAGTGGTGTGCGGAAACCTAAAAAGTGGCAAATTTTTAGGTGTGCCGTATGAAAACTGTAGGTAAATTTAAAACTCTTTAATTTAAACAAATACATAACCTACGTAAGTAATGATTTAATTAATTAACTTGTGTGCGAATATGTTATGTATTTTTATTATATAAAGAGTCTTGCCCTCACTCTGTATACTATAAATTTGGCGACCCTGTTATTTATCTTTAGTACATAATGCACCAAAGAAGATAGACTATTTAATTAAGGATTATACTCGTATAATAAAACCTTTAGGAATAACAAGTTATCGACGAGTTTTAAGGAGTAACTAGGTAGTTCTATCGATAGTGACAAAAACATTCGAAGTTGGTGATTTGACAATAAATTCCATCTTTTTTTTTACTTTTAGATTTCTTTTCAATAAGTTATTTAGTTTTGGCCAGCTTGTGGGCACATTATTTTAATTTATTTTATTTTCTTAAAATAAACAAAATTTATTGTTTTTAATTCAAAGTTATTATTTTTATATTAAATTTTTCTCATCTTAAAATTATTTCAGATAAAATTTAATGCCAAATCACCATAGCTACGTTATAAATGTTATGTACAATCACTATTAGCCGTGCTATTACAACACGCTCGGTTGTGTATAAATATGACGAAAAATTTATCTACAGGTACATGGTTGGAAAAAAATATTCCAATTCATAAAACAATATATACCTATTTTAATATAATCAATAATATAATAAATCTTAGTTCCCTGAGGCGCATGCGCCCTGTAACTCCACTCCGTACTCACTTTGTAACTTTTTACGTATAAACCAGGTTTATGTAATTTAACGTGCTTCTGTAACCAAATACATTGTATGTAAGTCGGTTCATTACAATTGTGAATGAAGCATACAATTTTTTGATTTTTTATAGTGTACTATAGCCGCTTGCTTGCCCGCGCTCCGAACAAAATTATGCATTGTTTGCCCGGCCGCCGCTCCGCGCGCCGTCACTAACTGCCCGTTAAATAAACAAACAAACGAGTTGTTTGTCGGCCCCTCCGCCGCGCGGCGCGCCGCCGAGACCACTTCAATCGAAAGCGATTAGAGCGATGATTAATGGATACACATACTTGAAGTGTTCTGAGAATTTGTTATTAGTATTCTCAAGAAGGCCGTCGTTTATTTGTTATTGTTACAAATGGAATGATTCATTCGTATTGAGCTGTTGAAACACACGGGGGGAATGGGGGGGCACTTTTGGCACTTGTAACATGATATTGAGATTATTACGAAATCGAGATGAGTAACATATGGATGTTTTATGTTTTTTGGGATCGTTATTAGTTGCTTTAACAACAGATAACAACAGATTGTTATTACCAGCGTGGATTTAAACGTAAACAACCTCTAAAGTAGGTACAAAATCGAGCACTTAAGTCAAAACACTCAAGTGCTTATTACAAGTGAATATGGTTTGAATTCTATTGACGGCAGACGGATGGTTTCTAAGAACGAAAGAACGCCTACTATGTAAGGAAGAGACAGAAAATCAAGTGAGATCGATATTTAAATGCGTTTGAGAGGTATAGACATAGTTTCATCATGATGGCTCAAGGGATAAAAATGACCCGAAGGCAAACAACTCACATTTCTCGCTGGGTACAAATCATACCCGAGGGCAAACAACTGTCATTTTTCGCTGGGTACAAATCATACCCGAGGACAAACAACTGACATTTTTGGCTAGGCTATAATTTAGCCTGAAGGCACTTGAGCGGATAGTATGTATTATATAAATAGGTATGTATGTTAGATGGAGGTATATTTATAAAAACATGTATTGCTCCTATATTTCACTTGCACTACCCATATTTTTTTATCTATAATTGTATTCCTCATCCATCACCCAAAGGTAGACTGGAAGAAATCACTTGCAGCGATAAGTCCGCCTTTGAGCACTCTTGTATTTCTTGTTTCTTTTCGTGTACTTTTCTTTTTTCAATTGTGTGCAATGAAAAGTTTCTATTCTAAGTATTCTATTCAATCTTTTTTATGTTACAGCAACTACGTTATACGTAACAGTTACAAAATGAGTACGCGGCATAAGGTCACAACGTGGTTCGTCAAATGTATTAAAAATATCAAATGTTCTAAAAAAGCTTTTTGCTCAGTGTTTCACGCCGACAATTCATTAGAACCATATATGTAGGTAACTAAACTGTACGATAATAATTACCTACATATATAGGTATAACGCACACGACCCGCGACCGCGACTCGACCGAGAATCATTAAACCTAGGTCTCTACTAACGATAGTAAGTATGTAATAATTTTATTATTTGGTTCATTTTGGTTAGGATCTAAGTTTTGAGAGAACAGTCGATTGGTTCCTTATTCTCGTACTATTACTCGCACGCTCGCTACCCGAACACGAAAATAATCCCACAATGAGCTCCGGCTCTGATCGAATACTCGTAGTTACCTACCTACTTATCAGCTACATATACTATCACTTCATGTAGGTAAACACTATGGCTAGCTATGTACATAAAACTAGACTCAAGAGCGGATCCACATTTTACAATAGAGACAGAGTAATTAATTCACTTTAACGTATGTATGTACCTACTCATTAGTTACATTTTTCGACGGACGAGCGACGACGACACGCCTGGTTCGGGCTTCTAAATAGGCAGATATTCTTTATTCTAATAAGGGTAGGCTTACGAAATAACGGCGGCGTCGGACCCGGCCAACCGGAGAGAGTCCAAGAGGAAAGGCACTGCAGACGAGGCCGGCGGACGCTCCGCCGTCGACGCCGGCGCCGCCCGCTATCAGAGCGGGAAGCAGCGCGTCTGGCGGCGCGTGCGCGACGCCGACCCCGAGCTGGCGTCGCGGGACTTGCGTCCGTGGAACAGCGGCGAGCGCGTGCGCCGCGACTTGCTCTCCGGCTCCGGCGGCGCCTTACAGCGTCGCTCCGTCTCCGCCTCCGCCAGCTGTTCCGGCTCCAGCGGCTCCAGCTTGTGCATGGACGGGCGGCTCGTCAGCGTCGCTCCGTTGCCGCTCGCCGACTCTACTACTATCGTCACTCGATCGCAAGTCACTCCGTCCTCCGCCACCTCCGTTACCTCGTGCGACTCGATCATCGACCGGACTTCGACGTCGACTCGCTGAGTGAACAACTTCAACTGCGGTGTCTGCGGATGCGGCGTCGAGGGCTGCGGCGACAGCGACTGCAACTGCGGCACCTCAGACGTTGACGTGTCGCCGACGACCTCGATGACGCTCGGCGGCTCCTCCTCGGCGGCGGTGGAGTCGGCGAGCGCGGAGTCGGTGCGGGGCGTGAGGCGTCGACGCGTGTCGGCGGAGGAGGGCGACGCGGTATCGCGGGGGCGTCGTTCGGGAGTCGCGAATACGGAGTCGGAGCACCAGCTGCGCGAGTCTGAGTTTTGACGCATCGTGTCGTCCGGGCTGCGTTGCGAGGGACGCCGGCTCACGCGGGGACTCTCGTCATCTATCGGACGGAAGTCGAGATTGGTGAGGTCGAAACCGCAACCACGTTTGCGCGATTCGCGTCGGAACGACGGCCTGTTGGAAGCGAAGCACGCGTCGTAGAGCTCGCAGAGACTGGTGCGGTCCGAGTGCGGCTCCTCGTAGAGAGTGAGGTTTCTCGTCTCGGTCGCGTCGGACGGCGTCTCGTCGCGGTTGGAGGGCACTTCGCTGCGCTCCGAGATGTCGAACGTGAACCGAACGTCGGCCCTGTCGGGGCTCAGCAGCGGCGCCGAGTGTGAATGGTCATCGGACTTGCGGAGCGGAGGGGGCTCTTCGTCACTGTCCTCGTAGGAGCGCTCGGGGTAGCGAAGCGGGTGCGGACGTTCTCTGCCTCGAGGCGACGGGTGGTCCTCGGAGTCCGTGGAGCGGTCGGAGCGTTGCTGCAAGTCGAGTGCGCGTGATGCACAGGGGTGCCGCCGCACGGCGCCGAGGCTCGACTGGCTGGCAGCGGCGGCGCGGCGGCAGCAGGAACGCTCGTGCCGCACGTCGGAGCCGCTGCTGCCGGTCGACTTGGAGTGTGGTGTACGCCGGCGACGATCGTCTTCGCGTCCATACAGCGACGTGAAGTCTTCCGAGCAAAACTTTTCGAAGAGCTCCTGCGAGCTGAGCCGAGCCGAGCCCGTCTCGTTGTAGAAGGCCTCCGTCGGTGAGCGGTCGTAGAGGGCGCTCGCGCTCGCGCGTTTCGACTTCTCGAGGCGACCGAGCTTGCAGAACTTCGGCAGGCGTCGCTCGAAGATTCCGTGCGTCGGCGCACGCTCCGCCGGCGAGCCGTGCAAAATGCGGTCGGACGAGACTCCGCGAGCGCGTAGATGGCGCGGCGGCTCCGGTGGCGGCGGCGGCGCCGGCGGCGGTTCTTCCTCGAGCTCCGACTCCTCGTCGTCCGGCTCCTCGTGCGACTCGACCGACGTGTCGCGCGGCCGCTCGAGCGAGGCGGCTCGCGCGCAGTCGCACGAGGCCGAGCGCTCCGGCGAGTCCGCGTCGGACACGTCGCCCTCGTCGAAGGAGGACTGGCGCGCGCTGCGCGTGAACTGGCGGCGGCGGTCGACGGTAGCCTCGTCGTCGGCAGGCTCCTCGATGCGCAGCGAGCGGCGCAGCGGCGGCCGGTGCCGGCGCGGAGGCGGTGGCGGCGCGCGCGGAGCGTCCAGTGTGACGGCGTGGGCGAGTGGCGCGCGCGTGAGCGGCGCCACAAGACGGTCGAGCGAGAGGCCGCGGCGCGGGCGCGGCGGACGCTGCGCGCGCGGCGGACCCGGGCTCGCCTCCTCAGGCGTGGTGGGCAGCGCGGCGCCGCGCCCGAACTCGATGAACCAGAGCTCGTCCTTCAGCTCGCACTCTCACTTCTTTTCTTTCATGTCCTTGTTGAGGTAATGGAGCACGTAATGAAGTACCAGATCGTAGCAGTACTTGTACTCCGTCTGCGGCAAACAATCAGATTTAGTGTAAAATTAAATTCATCTAATACATAATCATTATATCTGACCAATATGCCTGCCTAATAGTCTTACAGACAAAGCATAAACGACAAATAATAAAGCGACAGCAAGCATGCCGTTCGTACCTACCATGTTCTCGACGAGCTGCGGCCGGTGTCGGCGCACGGTCTTCACCGCTTGGAAGATGTCCACCTCGCCGTGCTGGATGACCTGCTCGATGCAGGCGTTGGCCGCGCAGTACACGCCTGCCCGACTGCGCCCGTCCCTGCAACACACCACCGAGCATAGTAGGAGTAGGCTATATATATGGAAACAATAATCGCTGTAGACTTCTTCGACTTATAAAATGAACATTTTAATTGAGTATTGGAATTTAATTTTTAACTTCCTGGTTTATATGGTTATTTTTTGTAATTTAGGTTTTCAAATTTACGCGGCGGATGACTGAGTGGTTTGGAAATCTGCTTCTCATGCTAGAGGTCCGAGGTTAGATTTCGGTCGGCATGTACCAATGAGTTTTTTCTGACGAAACAATTTGCGTGCACACTTACACCGGCTGCTTTACCGTTCGGAACTGGTGTAAAACTGTAGGCCCCTTCCCTTGCCTCTTACTAGGAGGTAGGCTGAAATTGTAGCCGTTGGTACCATCATACTGAACGTAAAATGGCCGCATAGCAGCCTCGGTTGTGTTCTCATCTAGTCCAGTATAGCCAGCAATCCAGGGAAGTTTCCGGCATGGCACCTACCTTCTCGGATGTGACATTGGCTGGTTGGAGCATGCGACTTTACCCCTTCGACTCAGCCACCCATCCCGGATTACATAAAAAAACGTATTTTCTGTCTGAAAAAAAACTAACTACAACATTATTAGTGAAACTCATCGACCTACGAGGGTCGTTCGATAAGTAAGGTAAAAAGGCAAGAAAAAATTTTTTTTTTTAGTATTTTCATATTTATTTCTCGACATAGTCTCCTTCGAGGTCCACACACTTGATCCAGCGGTGTTCCGATTTTTTTATCCCCGCGGAAAAGTAGGAAGTCTCGAGGTCCTGAAAATACTCATCCACAGACGCGATGACTTCTTCATTTGACGAAAATTTTCTTCCTCCGAGCCAAATCTTCAGGTTTGGGAACAAGAAGAAATCACACGGGGCCAAATCTGGAGAATAGGGTGGATGAGGCAGCAACTCGAATCCTAATTCGTGCAGTTTAGCCATTGCAACAGTCGACTTGTGGGATGGTGCGTTGTCCTGGTGGAAGAGCACTTTTTTGCGTGCCAATCTTGGCCGTTTCGCCAACAGCTGTTCCTTCAAACGGTCCAGCAGTGTTGCATAGTATGCTCCTGTTATCGTTTGACCCTTTTGTAAGTAGTCTATGAAGATGATTCCTTGGGAATCCCAAAAAATTGTTGCCATCACCTTACCGGCTGACAAAGCCATCTTCGCCTTCTTCGGCGCACTTTCACCGGGTTGTGTCCACTGTTTCGACTGCTGTTTCGATTCGGGTGTATAGTGGTGGATCCACGTCTCGTCTACAGTCACGAATCGACGCCAAAAATCTTGTGGATTGTGAGTAAGCATCGACAAACATTGCTTCGAAATGTCTTTTCGCAGGCGTTTTTGATCGATGGTCAGCAATCGCGGCACCCATCGTGCACACAATTTTTTCATCTGCAATTTCTCATGCAGGATATTGTGTACTCTATCTGTTGAGATGCCTACGATCTCAGCTATCTCACGCACCTTCATCCGGCGGTCTTCCAAGACGATACCATGGATTTTTTCAATCATTTCCGGCGTGGTGACTTCAATTGGACGTCCAGGGCGCGCTTCGTCTTTCGTTGATGTCCTGCCACGTTTGAATTCATTAATCCAAAAGTAAATGGTCTTTAACGCTGGTGCAGAGTCCCCATGAACTTCGTTCAACTCGGTTTTGATCTGCGCAGCCGTATTTTTTTTTAAATAGAAATGTTTTATCACTGCACGGAACTCGTTTTTCTCCATTATTGCGACAACTGCCGAAACACGTCATTCAAACGTCTGTCAAACGTAAACTATCTGTCACTTTCAGCTGAAATTTGGTATAACGTAGTTTAAAGAGCGTTACTAACTCGCCGTATTAAAGAAAGTTAATTTTGGAGACCACTCTCGGAAATTTACCATACTTATCGAACGACCCTAGTATCTTAAAACTCTTAGATTATTGATAGGTCTCCGCGCTCTCCGACTAGATACCGCCCGTGTGCGTGTAATGCCGGCACTTCACTTGGCTTAGCGTATACGTGATTGTTGCAAACATTTTAGTTTTCTCTCGCTCTAAACAAGCCATTAAAGGGAGACGAAACGAAAATTTTTGCCAAATATTTCTGTGCATACAGCCAAGTGTGGTGCCAGCATAAAATGCGGCCACAAATACTACGCCGAAGTCGGCGTACTCGAGCCAGTCTCAATAGGAAAGACTATGGGATCACACACATACTACAAAATTTTCTTACACACACTAGAATATTGAGTGGCCACATTCACGGAGCTGTTGCTTTTAAGTAGCGCGGTATCTAGTCGGAGCGCGCGGAGACCTATCAATAATCTAAAAACTATTTCGATGGTGAAACTACTAATAATATAAGATATAATATAATATAATAGATATTATATAATATAGATATAATATAATAGAAGTGAAGGAACTGACTAAAGCTAAATCATATCGATATACCTGGGTGAGAAATTCTGTGATAAAGGTCAGGCAATCAGATACTTCTCCTGTTATCATAATCTCGAGTGAGTCGGACCTGACTAAGGAAGGATAATGATATCGGTCAAGTGTCCGCCGTCAGAATTAATGACCATACGGGCTCGTTTTATGGCATTTTTCATCACTTGTGTCAGAACTTCCGGCGATAGGTTCTTTAAGTGCTTCAAGAGTCCGAGGATTGTTTACATAAACCCGGGACTTTAAGTAACCCCACAAAAAATAGTCTGGAGCGGTCAAATCGAGTGATCTGGCCGAAGTCGGAAATCTTCGACGAAATTCACGCTGCGTCAATACCACAGACGAATTATTGCGCAAAAAATGGATTCAATTATTCCGCGTTCTTGAGGAGAATAGCGTTCCATGGCTTATTGACGTGTATAATGTATTTTGCGTCTGTTTACTTCACAAATGTCAAAACAGAATTTACATTTGCCGCCATTTTGAAAAGTTATAGCGTCGTCCAATAGGGTGATTACTTTTGGCCCACCTTTATTTACAAGTAGTATATGATGTAATAGGAGTACTAACGGTGAGACGACACAAACGGGCCCGTAGTCGGTGCGCTGCCGCCAGCGCTCGACCATGTTCATCAGCTCGACGAGCGAGTTGGTGGAGGTGGGCACCTTGTGACCCATCGGCCAGCACGTCAGCTGGAACAGCTGCACCGTCTTCGGGGGCGCCTTCACGCCGGCCATCAGCTCCGTTAGCGACACCACCTGCGGTCCGTGCCAATCTTAGAATAGAATAGAATAGAAATCCTTTATTGCACACAAAAACACAGAGATACACAAGGCAGAAGATAACATACAGAAGAAGAATAGAAGCTAACAATAATTCACACAGAAACAAGAGAACAGTAGCTTGCAAATCTTCATTACACCAAAGGCGTGAAAACGCTCCTGTCAGGCCGGCATGGCATTCGCAATCCCCGTGCATCACATAATGTCCATGGGCATCGTTAGACATCTACTTGTAGGTGAAACGATGCCACATGTCGCGCTACGCATAAAAAAAACCATCGTCGTCATCGTCAATAAAACAATACCGTTGTTACACAGCCATTATACAGTCATACATAATTAATATCATTACACTATAGTAGCTATAAGGTAGCTGGGAATACATGGATGAGGAAATAGAAAAACCGAGTTTGGTGGTGTGCCTTGCGAATTTGGGACAGAGCTCTGTCCAGCAGCGGACCAAAACGGTCTGATGATATTATATATCGTTGTTACACCATAATCATAATTATCGTTATATTATCGCATCGTCGTCATAGTTTTTTTTTATAGAAACTGAACTGGACGGAAAACAAACGATTTACATAGCGGTGGTAGCAACCCTACCACCTAGTAAGGTAAGAAGGGAAGGGACCTACAGTTTTACGTGGAATCCGAACCACGGTCAGCCTCCAACGGTCGAGCGGTCACCCATCCAAGTACTGACCGGCCCAGCGTTGCTCAACAATCTATAGCGACAGGCGACTGTATGCACCACTGAACTATCGAGGCTGACATCGTCATTGAATCATCAGTAGCACTCATTATTGCACTTTCGAAATTAACAATATTAGGTAGGTACACCGTCATTGTCATCGTCTTCCTTGGCGTCAATACACCGGTATAGCTATTACACTGTCATCATCATCAAGATTACACTATCATCGTCATCGTCAATATACAGGGTGTAAAAACGGCGAGTACATTAAATTTAGGAAATGATTATTGGGATCAAGAGTAACAAAAAAGTCAAATAACTTTTTTCAGAATTCCCTTTAAATAAAAAGTTACAGTTTTCATACAAACTAAATGATTATTTTAGTGTAAAAATGATCTAATGACAACAGGGCGGCGCGGAGGGGGGAAGAGCGGGTCAGACGTGAGCGCCTCGGACGGATGTGTTGGCGGGAGGGGCGGGGGTTAGCTTTGTGAGTGGAGGACTGGAGGTCGGCAGGCGGAGGGTGCGGAGCGGCAACGACGCGTTAAATTACACTAGACGAAAACATACATTTCAAAAATTCATATCTCGAAAACTAGACACTTTAGAGAAAAACTTTATTTGCTTTTTTGTCTAAGAAAAACACAAGAATTGCGCTGGCGAAATTAATGTACTCGCCGTAAAACGGCGAGTACATTAATTTCGCCCTGTATAATTATCGTCATCGTAATTAGGTACAACAACCCACTGACCTTCTTATTGATCCTGAACACCCATGTCTTGATATTGGTGTAGTGGTTGTGCGAGACATGGTCGATGGTGAACACTGGGCCGTACTTCTTTGGATGTCTGCCTTCGGGCCAGAATGCGGGAAATTGTTGCTGCAAAACAAATACGATTTATAACATTGAGGATAGTTTTAATGCCTAATTATCTTTTCGCTAAGTCTGTACCCACTATTAGAACACTATCTTCAGATATTTCCAACTTTAAAACAATGTACAACTTATATTATTTTCAAACAAAATATTTACAACTTGTAAAACAATTAATAAAACTTTTTTTATATTGATTTCATTTTTAGGGCTCCGTAAGTCAAAATAGGAAAAAAAAAATCACTGATTATTTTCTCCGAATCTAAGGGACGATAAAATCTTTAATTTGGTATATAAACAGAGTTTGATGATCCAATCATGGACGTATAGTGCAAATGATATTTGGGGTCAAGTTTGGTAGACAAATTAGAAAGTTAAAATGTTTTCTTCAAGTGCAACATGTGACATATCAATGAAAAGTAATACAAATATATATATATATATATATTATAATCTTATAATGCATACTTTTAAGAGATATTAAAGAAAATATACAAAAATCGAGCATTCCCCCCTTATCTCCGAAACTACTGAGTCTAAAATTTTGGAAAAACAAAAATACGGAATATATGGCTTCTCTTATTAGTTTACTGGAACACCTAAACGAAAATCCTAAGTATTCAAGTTTTCATAGAAATCTGAATGGTACGGAACCCTGCCCATGCGAGTTCGACTCGCTTGACCGCTTTTTGTTTCAGTGCGGTGGTGGTATTAATACGGGCGGGCTTAATACGTTGCTGACATCACCTAGTAAGTTAAGGCCTCATACAAGGATAGCAAGCACGGTGCAAATTCCACGGGCCCAAATTCCATGGGTGCAAATTCCACAGGTGCACTTTCCACGGGTGCAAATTCCACGGGTGTTAATTCCATGGGTGCAAGTGAGATAGCGACCCACCGTTTGTAGTGTAAACGAAAATTTTATGCGGCCTTAAATGGCGATAGCTACCTAAAGTGTTACAAGAAAAACCCACATTATTCATCAGTTGAAACTGAAACAGGGCTTAGGATCAATCTAAGCAGTAGAAATCATAATTGCAGGTGCAGAAATAGCTGAATCAAAAGAATGCTCACAGAATGTTTGGGCGGTACACAGAGTACAACCACAGCGGCACACTCGTAGTCATACACCAGAGACCAGAACTCGCCAGTGGTCTTCGCTAGAGGCCACTCCGTCACTATGTACTCCCGCGGCTTCGTGTAACCCTGCGAAGGAATTTTAATTAAGTTAAAATTAATTGTAAAATTGAAATTAAATCGAGAGTTAAATTATATTGTACCGTGTGGGGCCGGTACTTTAAAAGAATAGCCCCACTGCATCCCTCCCCGTGTATGTCGTAAAAGGCGACTAAGGGATATGACTCCCTTCTTATATTACTAGGTGGTAGGGTTCAACCCGCCCGGGTTGGTACCACCGCACTGAATGAAAGGTCGGTCGAAACGGCTATGTAAATAGTTTGTGTTTTCCGTCTAGTTCAGTGTAGCCGGCACGACCGAAGGGAATCACTGACGTGGCACCAAGTTCATCCGGTGTTATGGGCTGACATCACGGATGTTGAAGGTGATGAAGCCAACCGTGTCAGCATCAATAAAAAAAAAAAAAAAAATTGTGTAATTTGTTGTATCGTATTATGCTGATAATAAAAACATTAATATTTATTTCATTATTTTTTATTTTTGTTTTAGGCAGGCAGCCTAAGGCTGATAAGTACCTATAGTTCATGGTTCACAGATGTTGTTTTTTTTATGGAATCTGATACGCTTGGCTACATCACCTACAACATCCGTGATGTCAGTCCATAACACCGGGTGAACTAGGTACCATGTCAGTGCTTACCTTCATTTCATGTCGGCTACACTGAACTGGACGGAAAACACGAACTATTTACACAGCCGTTTCGACCAACGTTTCATTCAGTGCGGTGGTATCAACCCGGGAGGGATAAACCCTACCACCTAGTAAGGTAAGAAGGAAAGGGACCTACAGTTTTACGTGGAATCCGAACCACGGTCAGCCTCCAACGATCGAGCGGTCACCCATCCAAGTACTGACCGCGCTCAGGGATGCTTAACAACAGTCGACCGACCGCACCATTGAGCTACTAAGGCTGCTGTTTTATGAGGATTTTTTTTTTACTTATTTGATTTTGTTCGCTTTTTTATTTATTTACTCAGGTGAGTATCAAATACACGGCACCCAATAGAAAAAAAAGTGGTCCTGACACATAGCAGAACTCGCTCTCTATAGATATTTTGAAAAACAGGTTCTTTACCTACTGCTTTATTATTGTGTTGATTTATTTGACAAAATATTTTTTTTCACATACTAATTAGCACATAATATCTGCGCAGTAATACGATGGATCTTCTAGCAACACTAAACAACTTGGAAAAAAACTTACGTCCACAAAAACTGCGTTAATATAATCTGTGAAGTTGTTGCCTTGGAACGAAGTCAAGTACGGCCGGAAGTTGTCGGCTGGAAAAAATACATGTTTTAATTAAATTCATTTAGATTGTATGTATTCAGATTATTATTTTTAATAAATAATTACAATTATTTTTTTAACATAATATGTGTTATTTATTATGTAATCAAAAATATACAACTATGGAATTAAATTAAAATAGAAACTAAAACTACCTATCAAATTAAAATTACCTGAACTAAAACAAAACAAACAAACTTTAAAAATAATTAGCCTCTGAGAGTTTTAATTTAAATTATTTCGAACAAATTGTAGTAAGTCAATCTGCGATGAATTTTATTTACAATAATCATACATACTACGACCTAGGAAGACAGAAAAGGCTGGCTGGTCCTCCGAAACACTGGAAAAAACCGGCCAAGTGCGAGTCGGACTAGCGCACCGAGGTTTCCGCACCACAAAAAAAAACATTGAAAAATAGACGTTTCTTGTATGGGAACCTCCCTTAATTTTTTACTTTTTCTATTTTTTATTATTTGTTGTTATATCTGCCATAATAACACATATTCTGTGAAAATTTCAACGGGCTACATATTACGGTTCAAGAGATACAGCCCTCGGACAGACAGACAGACAGACGGACGGACGGACAGACAGACAGACGGCGTAAGCTTAGTAATAGGTTTCCATACGGGATACGGAAACCTAAAAAGCTGTACAGCTTATCGATCAATAGGGTTATTCAATGAGAAAAGCTGCTAAAACCTTGTATATTCAATTTTTAAGCTTTCAGACTGTAATTAGTGCTGAAGTAGAAAAAGAAATGGCAGACGAAGTAAAGAAACTAACAAGTATTTTCTATGGATTTACCGCTAATCAGATAAGGTACATAAGTGGCATTCCAATATGCTGAGAGCCTAAATTTACCACATAACTTCAATTCGATTGAAGGTTATCTAAATTGTTAATTTAATAAGTAAACTTATCACTGAGTGATTTATAATACACATTTGATTTGAAAATTCGTTTTAATTGCAATAATCGCTTAAGTGACTCCCCCAATTACCCTACTTTGAGCACGAAACCCCGCTACTCGGTCAAAACGCGCCCGACCCACATACTTGTTGAACATGATACATACATTCATTTGTAAATAATAAAATAAAACACTTAAAATTAATTTAATGATGTAATTAAATGAAATTAAAATATGTTTTATTGTACAACAGTTGACAAAAGGTAGACTTAATGCCTAAAAGCTCAATTCTTTAATTACAATTAAACAAGTACTTCGCCCACCGAGACTTCGCCGCTTAGATCTCGTAAATGGTTAGGCATACCTAGGTCAAAGACATCAGGTTTACTTCTACTAACTATTAACTATTATGAAAACTTGATTCTGTAATCGCTCGCTGTACTTTAATAATTATTACAATCTGTGGAGGAACCTTGAAACATTGAAAACTTCATTTAACACGGCATATCATGCACATAGCAACACAAACTAGATTATGAACGATTAAGCAGTAAATTTCTTTTTTCATACGAGTGATCTGTCTTCACTAAAAATACACCCCTTGCTATCAACCAAATAAACCCTCATGATTCACAATATATATTTTTATTTATTTATTTATTTTGTTAATATCAGCCTCATAGTACTAATTTTCTCTAGCCATTAGAGCCCAGAGTCCCTAAGGAATAGAGAACGCTCATCGAAATTCAACACAATTACTAAATCCCTCTCACTTGGGCTTACCAACAGTTTATGTACTTAAACTAAAAACAAAATATTGAGTCTGTCTATCCTAAGTGACGTCTGCAATACCCTGCGTTCTGACCACACCCCATCAGCAAATGGTAAATGTCATCGTCCTTGTTACACCGATCACAATTTTGGAGAATCTATCTGTTTCATCGGGAATTTAAATTTATTCAATGGAATGTGGTCAGAACGAAGTCTTGCCGCTAGCACTATTTTAGGCCTTTGTAAATTGCATGCCTGGAACAATCACATATCAATAATAAAATATTATACAAGATTTTATCTCTGGGCCATATTTATAGAAGGGATCGATGTACGACTCTCGGGTATGTCGTCTTAGCAAACGGTGTTGTGGAATGGATTTTTGTCTGGCCAATAATTTCAGTTTGCTTCTGGGTACTTTAAGAGCATGAATATACTTAACTGTCGTTTAAAGAAGTAAGTACGTACGTGGAACAACGAGCACGTCTCTGTTCTTCTCTCGGTTATCGCCGCGGTGTCCTCCAGCGCAATCGCCGATGGTGAAGCGCGGAGTCTGCTTGCAGATCTGCTGGTACTCGCGCTGGTAGTCGTTGAGCTTGGTGCCGGTGTCCCGGTGCGACTTCTGCTTCAGCCGCTGCGAGAGCTCGGACACGGGGAACCAGGACACGCCGCACACCACGTGCTCCTCGAGCGTGTCGTATATGAATTTATATTGCTCCTGTGTACAGCAACATTATTTTATTAGCTATTACTTCTTTAGTCCATGTTGTCTGTTCAGCTTTGTATAACGTAACAAAAAGGAAAGACAAGCCATCATACTTCTGTTACTTTAAAACAAGTTATCACTGTCGCTTGGTAACCCGAAATAATACCTAGTTGACGTTTTAACTTAGGGAATATGCTACAGATTTAACTCGAGCGAAGTCACGAGGATAGTTAGTCTTGCAAACAATTTAAAAAATTTGGAGCAGGAACTATCTGTAAAATGTTTTGCCCCCTGTACTTATATAGGAACTACATTCGTAATATGTAATAATAATGTTAAACTTTATGTACCTTAGTGTGTGGAAAGGGCGGACTTATTGCCTAACTAATGCAATTGTTTCCAGCCAACCCATGGACCAAAATTTTTACATGGAGTCCAAACCATGGACCAAATGGTGAAGGATGCACGCAATTGTTTTAAAATAAGAAAAACTCATTGACATACGCAGATAGGATTCGAACCTCGAACCTGTCGCAAGAGAAGCCGACGACACCCAGACCACTCGGCTACCCAACCCTGACATGTTCTGTGTCGTGTGTCGTATGAACAAGTCTTGTGAAAAACAAAAAAAAATATCTTACCTCATTTTCTATCAGTCCTTTTCTAGATTGTCTTAATTTTTTTAGATAACCGAACACATCAAAACAGTCTTCTTCTTCCGCCAGCTCCAAGTTGGCGTCTACTGCCAAGTATACACCAGATCGACCGCCGCCATCACTGGAAGCACACATGTATCCAGTGATAATATGATAACTCATCCAGGATCAGTATATGACGCTATCTATATAGTAACTACAAGTGGTCCGTCCGTAAATAATAAAAGTCATAAGTCATTAATAGACTACCTGCTATAAGTCATCAGAATCGCTTTGAACGTGCCCGGTTTAACAAGCATCAACCCACAAGAAGCGCCGAGTCACGCGCCTGAACACAATTCCAATTAGGAATAGGAATGAGCGATTACGAGTCACGAGAAGGCGATACCTGATTCCGCAGTAATCAACTATAAGATACATATCAGTATCATTAGCTAAATTACAGACGCCTAAAATCATGGTGCATGCTACGAGTATGTTAGGGGTATCGCTAAGTGACAGAATGGGAAACAAAAGCCATGGCTAATTATACCGGAGTAATGTTATCGCGGCCGTAGATCGGGGAGTTCAGTTTTCAGATAACAAATTAGTGGGCACCCTTACGTTCCACGAGGCCACTTAAATGCTACGCGAAAATAAGGCTAAAATTATTCCGCCTGTCTGCCAGCTTTCAGAAAGGTCATTATTATGTGCTCTCAACTAAGCATAGTTAAATACATTATTTTATAGCGCCATCTTGGATAGACCTGTGGCCAATCAGTAGATAAATTATTGCTGGTCTTGGATAAGAAGGATACTTGCAATTAATTAATCGTCTGGTCGAAATCAATAAACTCTAGTGCCGTCTTGGTCCGTGTCCAACAGTGGATAGGAGCAGGTCATTGATGAGAATTATACTGACTTGCAATGCACCAGCATGGGTCCAGCGCCGATGTTACTGGCTAGTCGGCGTCCGACCACGGCGCGAACTCTCCGCCGGAACTCCAATAACGCGTTGCTGAACGGACACACGTGAGAATGCCACTGCGTGTAGTGGAACTGTAGGATGAACCGCTCCTCTACCACCGTCTGCGAAAGGTTTCAGTGATATTTCAGAAAGTGAACGAACTTCCTAGCTGTTATAGACTACGAAAATAATGACGGATACTACTGTGCGGATAGTACAATTCCAATGAGTTGTGATGATGAGTACCCATCCAAAACGTACACTGCGTTTAAATCATACGCACAATTGAGCCACTTTAATGTAATCAGCTAACAGGCAAACAGACTGATGAGACGGTAATATCTAGAGAAGAGAAGAGAAGATCGAAAAGACAACATGTCACACGATTCAACAGTTTAGGTTTCTCACAAACATGGAATACAAACATCTCGCTCTGTCTTGTAAAGGCGGAAGGTGCGTATGTGAAAGTTGGCCAGTTCCTCCTCCTGCACGATGCCCACGCTGATGTCGCCGTACGTCTCGTCCTTATCCTTGCTGGCGGGCCAGTATTGCACGCACATCACCTGAAAACCCAGGATCTCAGTTTCATTTACAGGTGTGGATGGAAGAAGATGTAAGCTGGCTAACCGTGTGTCAGTCAGTCTGTGTGTATGCGTCCACTACTGAACATGCGCCTCTCTAATCTTCCTCCAGTCCTCCAGGCCTTCAGCGGTACGGAACTACTTCTTTCCGCCGACGTACTTGATGTCGTCGTCCTACCTGGCGGGTGATCTTCCCACATTATGTGTGTGTATGTTATGATGTGTATGTAACACATCATAACAAGTCCCTCACATACCGTCCCTTTGAACATCGAATGTAGGTTCGCATCCCTATATCTATTCAAAAAGATTTAGTATTCTCAGAGCAGTAGTGGAGCCTAAAGGAAATCATAGACCATAATTTCGGGTAAATAATTCAAGCAAAAAAAAAAGGATCGTCTTATAAAACCGCCTCGGAGAAGCATCGTTTCATAAGATATGGAGCTGTGCGTGAGCTACTGGAGACGAATTAGATTATATTAGATTAGTTGGGATTAATAAAAGTCAATATCGAGGGACTGGAGCCTCGGGCGCGGCGGGGCAGGAGAGGGTAGAATCGGCTTATATCTCAGCGCCGCTGGGTGGGACAATATTGACACAGCTGATTGATGGAGCAATTGATTTTGGTGTATACGATATTGTAAGTGAATTATGTACATACTATGAGTTAAAATTAAAATAGTTTGGTCAAAATAACATTTAAAAAAAGCGAGTGGGCTGTGTCGGAGACACAACCGCAGATTCGTGAATTTTATGAAGATCTCATCGGTAACTATCCTTGCTTGTCCCACCACACGTGTAGTTTGGGAGCAGTAGTTTTCGAAAAAAAAAATCTTATCGAGGCCTATCATTTCCTCCAGCGGATGAGTACCTAGTCGTGGATCAGTAGTACCTATAATTTTATTAGAGAAATTAAATGAAGGTTTATTTATTTATTTATTTATTTTATTTATTTATTTATAATTATTATACATGACCTTACAGAGTTACCCAAAACATCATATATAGGAATTACCGATTCAGGTGCTTCATGACAGTATTTGCGAACTCCCGAACTGAGGAGGCAAATATGTCCAACTCCGGAACCTGTGCAGTCAATTCATTGAGCAGTGTCAAGGCACGACTAACTGGTGAGTGGCGTAGTAAGTTTGTCCGCGACTTGGGCACTAGAAACAATGGATGACTCCTCGCCCGACGGTAGTTGTCAGGCACGAACACTGATACAGAACCAAGCACCGACGGGTTGTGAATGGAGCCGTTCAGTAGTTTGTACACGTGAACAAGAAGTGACAGAGTCCTTCTCACTTCCAACGTGTCATAACCCACCATGCCTAGGACATATAGTGAGGGATATAGAAAGGGATAGTAACCATACTGTTTTTTAAAGAGGAATCTTAGAAATCGTTTCTGGACTTTCTCCACCATGAGAGTATAAGTACTTTCATAGGGAGACCAAACAATTGCATTCGACTCCAATTTACTGCGTACAAATGAATTATAAAGAAGTTTTATTACTTCTATTGTACGAAAGTCGGCCGATTGTCTGAGGACAAATCCAAGGTTCCTAAAAGAGGCCTTGCAAAGTTTATTCATGTGAGAATGGAAGTTTAATTTGGGATCCATAGTCACACCGAGGTCTTTGACTGATGTAACAGTTGTTAATTTGGCACCGGACAGCGTGTAGTCGTATACAAGAGAAGCCGACGACTTGGTGTATGTCATCACTGCACATTTGGCCTCATTGAATAGAAGATTATTCTCGATACTCCATCCGTGAAAAATATCGATATCGGATTGAAGCAGCTCACAATCTGAAGGTTTTGATATTTCTAGGATTAGTTTAATGTCGTCAGCGAACAAAAGGCATAGCGCCGAGAAAACAAAATTTGGAAGATCGTTAATAAAAAGAAGGAAAAATAAGGGACCTAAGTTGCTACCTTGACTGACGCCTGAACGCGTAAAGTATGAGTTTGATCGATAAACTCTGTACTGCACGAACTGTTTCCTGTCGCGGAAGTAGTCGGCGAAAAAGTAAAGCAATTTAGGTGTAATGCCCAAAATAACTAGTTTCTGGAGCAGAATATCGTTATCAACTCTGTCGAAGGCCTTCTTAAAATCAAAATAGGCCACATCAACTTGGCGGCCGGCGTCCAAACTAGTAGTTGCATAATTCACAAAGGTGGTAAGGTTCGTCACGGTCGAGCGAGCTGGACGGAAACCATGTTGTGGGTCCACCAATTTGGAGTCGACCTGCCTGAAGATACGACGGTGGAGAATGGTTTCAAATAGTTTTGCAAACATAGAGAAATTTATACAAGATTTTATCTCTGGGCCATATTTATAGAAGGGATCGATGTACGACTCTCGGGTATGTCGTCTTAGCAAGTCGGAAGAACTACCTTTAGGACGATATGCCTCACCTTCCTGCAACTCTTATAGTTTTGGAGATCTAAGTCGCCAAAAGTACTTAATTTTCGTTACGCAACTTTTTGTAAAAAACCTCCGGCAGCAGGGTAAATACGTTTCATCAAATTCACGTCAAAAAGATTTCACTTTTTTAGGTTTCCGTATCCCGTACGGAATCCTATTACTAAGCCTCCGCCGTCTGTCTGTCCGTCCGTCCGTTCGTCCGTCCGTCTGTCTGTCCAAGATCTGTATCTCTTGAACCGTAATAGGTAACCCGTTGAAATTTTCACAGAATATGTGTTACTATGGCGGATATAACAACAAATAATAAAAAAAAGAAAATGTTAAAAATTAAGGAGGGCTCCCATACAACAAACGTGCGAAAAATCGATTATAGTCACTCTACTGAATAATAGATGGCGCCACAGGCTTTTATACATTGCATTGCTGAAAGACAAAAGATAGGCGAATTTTATTGATAGCGGATAGATACGGACACCTCCGTGCGCGAGTAAAACTCGCACTTAACAGATTTTTATATTTATAGCCTGCTCTCTCACTCAAACGTCAGTTACGCCCATGGTAATCTTCAGTTTATAAAGTCAACTAGATTTCGCTTACTAACAAGTTTATACTTGCTCTGTGCGATTTAAAAACCAAAGTAGCCACAAGTTAGGCATCAAACAATGTCCCCCATTACACGAGTGTTCCAAATTGCCAAGAGATTATGGTTCATTTGGGTCCATTCACATAAACTGGAAGCTATTCAGTTGAAGCGGAAGCACGCCCGAATGCGCCATAGGCTAAAAAGATACAGGACCTTACTAGCAACATAAGAATCTTAATAACATCACGCCTGTCTCCTAACGGGGTAAGCAGTTATAAAAGATATTCAAGTGACACTATCTGGGCATTAATGTTTTCATTGATGCGTATTGGTTTCGGGTACACTAAAAATTATTATGGAGCACACGATGACGTCCGATTTGGTCTAATTACATGCGCCTATGGCAATCCTTCGCGCTCATTATTTGCTCAATAAATCATTTCTTAGTATTCTGTCATTCGTTCAATAGAAGTTTGCATTTGGTTGAACATTAAATTAAAAGTTAAGTTGGCATTCGTGCTAAAGGGCGACACGCTTAGAATTTTCCGTAGCTATTGGAATCATCTTAAAATATTAACACACGCCGGCGTCTTGCTGGGAGAAACATCGATACAATTCCGAATAGAAAACACTGTAAAACCATAAGTGTGAAATCGATTAACACAATACCACCTCGTATCGATCACGTGGCCGAAGTTGGTTATATTATTCGCCGGCTAAAGAGAAAACACTGATACACTGTGGCCGGTTGTGTGGTAGGTCGCCAGCGCCACATGTTTCGTGTTTGCTTGAACTTACTGTCCTCCGCGTGGGCGAAGCAAACATCGTATGTGCGTGCGGAACCGAGATATCGGAGTTGAGTTCTGGGAAACAGGGACAATATACTAGGATCAATTTCGGTTGGTGTTTTGGCATTTTATTGACATAGGCGGGCGACCCAAGAAGATTTCCTAATATCAAGTAATCAAGCTTGGGGCGGTCTCAATAATTGAGAACCCAAGCTTGATTGCTTTATTATTATTATTTATTATCTAGTTAGAACGTCAATGCAATATTTCAGGCAATGATGCAAACTCTTAGGTACGAAAAAGAGTACAAAGGTGAGTATTGTGACGAGATTCTATAGTCCTTAAATGTAGATAGAGCTTCGCTCCCCAGATAGCTCGGGAGCCAGTTTGTCAAAACCGTTGTTATTTTACTCTGGGAGTTAAAAAGTCATGTGAAAATACCACAGAGTTTGAATTTTCATGGAACCTGGCATGGTTGGCCACCTCACCTATTTACTGATTATAATATTAAACAAATTTGCCTTGCCTTTGAATTAGGTACTTGGAAAAGTTCGTTCGTTAAAATATATACGCAGAAGATATTACTTACCATAGATAAATAATATACGTCTATGCTACTTACGCATAAAATGCCTGAAATTCGATCTCACATCGCACTATTAGCCTCTTCGAAACAAACGAGAACCACGAGAGTCACAAAAAACAACGACTTTCCCTAACGACTTGCTACGGACTCGCTCGCCCTTCGACAGAAAAACGAACGAAGAACGACTGAAATCAATTAAAAACTTTACTTCCTTCCGTTATGGTTGGAAGTTGTTTCCGGGGCCGTTAAAGCTTCCGCTGATGTTCGGCAGTACTTTCCTGAATTACAGCCATATTGAATATCGAAGGCCACCGAATGTAGGCAACCGAGGAGAATGAGGTTTGAAAGAAGTAGGCTCTGAAATCGATATCTTAGTAAACTCTTTGAAAAGATCAATTAATAGGGCCGCCAACGCTCGCGGGAATTAGACGGAATTTGAGATGACGGGCCGAGTTGTGTTGAATTGTTTTGTGCGATCTCCTCCTTCGAAGTCAGCTGACGAATTTAATGTTGAAGCACGATCACTGTAGACTTGAGCAGTGTCCTTGTTTTAACTAACACAACGAGGTTGAGACCGAAATTCGAGTTTAGTATAATTGTGCGATATTCCCAATTGAAACGCGCAGACTGACTCTAGGTCGAAGGCCGAGTTAAGTAGACTTCAGTGGTTGGAATAAACTGACAAATGCTGAAAGATCGAATACGAAAACTGAAGATCACTAATACACTTTGTAATTACTAGTTTGGAAATCTGCATTTCGGTATTTGATCTCCAGCGAACCCGGCATTCTTATTTATAGATTTAACTCCACATTTTCAGGAAGAGTAAGTCATTCTTTTCTTACAAAGATGGGTAGACAGATGTTATATATGTATCATATAAGGTATATGTACGTGCGATAGTAAGTAACACGTACATACAGACAAGAGCCTGGGAGCTTCTTCTATCACCGCGGCAGTAAAAAAGTAGTAAACGTGAGCATATTGACTTCTGCTCCTCTAGAAGCCGTAAATCGACCACAAAAAATGTACGCGAATAAGAGTCGAACGACCCCGCAGACGATTTGTGAAAGAATTAAAAAAGATAGAACTGCTATGTCATGAATTGCATACAAATTTACTTCGTCTCAAACTTCGGAAGCACATGATTAAATTTTTTGTATTTATAAGTTAGGGTATCAAACAGTATACAGTAATAATAAACCTAACATGATATAAAAACAATTACACCAGTGAAGTTTCCTTAGCTAAAATTTCCAGAAACGACAGAGATGAACAAATAATTATGTTAATTATTTATATACTCGTCGTCGATAAAACGTAAAATAAAATAACCGGCACCAAGGTTTCCGCACCACAAAAAAACCGTTGGGAAAACACGTTTCTTATATGGGGACCCCCTTAATTTTTTCTCTTTTTTTATACTTATGTTGTTTTATCAGCCATAATAGCATATATTCTGTGAAAATTTCAACCGGCTAGCGTTTACAGTTCCAAAGATACAGCCATTGGACGGACGGACGGACAGACGGCGGCGTAGGCTTCGTAGGTAATAGGCTTCCGTATGGGGTACGGAAACATAAAAAACGAAAACCGAATAGTATCAGTACCTAATTTATAGGTAGACTACAAACAAAACTTAGGAACAATCATCGATAAATTTATTTAACAAACAAATGAATGCAATGGACCACATAACACACTAATCAGACGGTTCGGAGCAGTCGATAGTTGGTAAGATGCATATAGGTACGCAAGTGTAACATAATATAATAATTTCGTCATTGTGCACACATAGTTTATTGACTTTAAACATCCCAAGATCTGATAACCTGTCTAGCTGTTTAAATCTTTGATTTTTTTTTATGTAATCCGGTATGGTTGGCTGAGTCGGAGGGGCCAAAGCACATGCTCCGACCAGCCAATATCACCTCCGAGAAGGTAGGTGCCATACCAGAGACTTCCCTGGATTGCTGGCTATACTGGAGACTGGACTAGAGGGGAACACATCCGAGGCTGCTATGCGGCCATCTTACATCCAGTACGGTGTACCAACCCAGTCGGCTACAATTTGAGCCTACCACCTAGTCAGGCAAGGGAAGGGACCTACAGCTTTACACCGGTTCCGAACGATGAAGCAGCAGGTGTTGGTATGCACGTAATTTTTTTTTCGCTAGAAAAAACTCATTGGTACACGCCGACCGGAATCGAACCTCGGACCTCTCGCATGAGAAGCCGATGTCCAAACCACTCGGCCATCCGCCTCTTATTAAAACCCACATGAACTGATAAGCGTACGGGCACGTTAAAATTATAGTTGTTCGGGTAATAGGTGGTGGGTATGTTGAAAGCTACATTCAAAGAGTTTGTATTACGTCGCTGCGCGACGTAATACAAACTCTTTGGCTACATTATATTAAAACTTTTTTGACGAATAGATCTGAGGATAATATTGAAATAAAATAAAAATCTACATAATTGCATAACATTCAAAACAGGGGTACAAAGTTGGTGCGTACAAAAGAAGAGAAGAAAAGCGTTGTGGCATTCTTTAAAAACTAACCTAAGTTAAGGGAGGGGCCGACAATGAAAATTAAGAAAGGTTTAAAAATAAATAAATATGTACATAAACATATAATATAACACTTTACGTGAGAGTGTAGTGTCATTATTCGAGGAAAAATATGCATTGCTTATTTACGAACATGAATATTTAAAAGATATCTCTATACGGGACGAGACGCCTCCGCCGCCGCGGCGCCGCCGCCGTAACACTTACCCTTTACACCTTGAGTGGTATACAAAAATGAGTTTTTAAGATGATAAGATAAGTGTTGTAGCAAGGATGGTTGATTTGATATGATAGATAGCCGATGCAGATTAAAAGTTCATTTGACATGAAATGAAGGGAAGCACTGACATGGCACCTAGTTCACCCTGTGTTATGGGCTGACATCACGGATGTTGTAGGTGATGTAGCCAACCGTGTCAGGTTCCATAAAAAAAAAAAAAAAAAAATGTGTACAGCACAAAAAAAAAACATGGAAAGGTGAGTTTCATGCTATTATAGTATTCTTGACAAACTAACCTTTGAGATGAGGAGAAGCGAATGAAGCGGACAACGCAGTCAAAAGTAAAATACAGTATTTTTGTACAAGCATAACAAACATATATAAATGGACCTCAACATATTATTATACATATAATACATACATAAAATAAATATTACAATATACGTACATGTTATGTATGCACGAGTATGCATGAAAGGACTTTAAAAGGAATATTTTTTCTATTTAATGCTTTTATATCGGGCTGTCAAATTCAGGTAAACAGAACGGATTTTCTTCCAGATTTCTCAACTATTCGGAATACTTATTTATACCCCAAAACATTATCATCACGGGAGTATAACTGCGACCTTTGCACTTCGTATAGAAAGTCGTAATGAAACCCTCTATCCGCACTATTACTGAACGAGTTCTACAATAATCAAGTTTCCCTCCCCTCCACAAATGTTTTGAGATATTTCCTTGTAACTTTGTCAGGTTTTAGCCGCTCTGAAAGTACGTGCATGTTTATGTCAACATCTTTTGCCTTTTAGCGGAAGGTAACTTTATTATGCGGTTGATATTAGATTTTCCTCTCAGGACCTCATGAAATACTTAGTCAAAAATAATTTCAAAGAATGGAAGATACTCATCGAGCCCGTGTAAAATAATCACAAATGGTGTGAAAAAGGGAGGAAATTACAAATATATACAATCTCTGTCAAACTTGCAGACTGACATCTTTATAAGCAATCTTGTTATAAATCGTCTACGTTAAAATAATATTTAATAGATTATTTTGGGAAGACGTAAATTCAAAACTTCTACTTACGTCTGTCATCCTTATAAATAAAGCGAAGCTTCTACGGGCGACCAGTCGTGTAGCTTTCATCAATATATGAATATCCTTATAACTCGAGAACCCTTTCATCGATTAACATACGTTTTCACTGTTATATTCTGTCATTTCTTAAGATGGTTTTAGGCATTAAATCACAACGCTACACAATCGAGGTCTGAGCTGTGAGCAAAAAGTCACGCGAAGCGAATCCGCGGGCCAAAAAATAGATAAAAATAAAATGCTTGAAAAGAGCGTCTGCAGAGTGAAAGGTCAAAGTGCATATTGACAATGTTCCCTTCGGACAGTGTGAGCAAAAGTTATAACCTGCAATATCGCTAGAAAGTATTACGTGACCTACTCAAGATTTCAGCGAGTTATGGCGCGCCATCTTGTCGACAGTTAGCGCTCTCAAACCGTGTTCCACTTCAAACTAGTTCGGAGGAAAGACATCAAAAGGATAGGAGAGGCCTCGGATCGAAAGGATCGTCTAGCAGATTATGTTGTCAAAATATGTTATGAGCTGGATACGAGCAAAATATCTACCTATGGTTATCTTGGGAACGAAGTAAAATCACATCCAAAGAGAACCACTGATGAAGTTCTTATAGGAGCACGGTGTCGTTAATGGGATGTCATGACCTTTACGTTTTAGAGAAGAACATTCAATGCGTTAGGTGGGAAGAGTGCGGACGCGCAGTGCGCACTGTTAGGGCTAGCACGCACTGCGGAAAAAATCGCGTAGTTTATTTAACACATGAAAATTATGTGAACGTTCACGCACTGCGGTTTAATTTTATTCCGCGCGGAAAAAAATCATATTAGCAGTGTGTGCTAGGCCTTACGCCGTACATATTGGCTATCTTTCTCTAAAAGTCGATATTTCTTGTATAAATAAAAGTACTATTCGGATGTAGCAGATCTGGTTCCATATTGTTTTTCGTTGCAATATATTATGATATTTCCACACTTTTGAATTCATTGGTTAGATTTTCAAACTAGTTAAAAGTTTGAGACAAGCGTTTACGGAAAACCGCTAACTTCTAATAACATTTTGGAGAAAATGAAAGTTTCTTTTACAAATTAAGAACGTATGATTTTTTTTCGACATGGCGCTGACATTTAAAGCCTATTTATCGGTAAAAGAAAGGATTCAACAAGGAAAAAAAAATTGATTACTATTTTAATATTAAATTCGTTTCAAGGAAGGAGTACTTCCAACACTTCTTCATTAGATAGATGCAACGCAGAAATTAAGAGAAAAAATTACGTGCCAACCTTTTTTTATGTTATTTAACATAAACAATTTTTTTGTTTTGTTTTGTGTGTCAAGACCCTTTTCCCAGGAACGGGTGAAGATATCAAATTGAAATTAATATGAAATACTAAGGTCTGCGATTCCTTCTAAATCTATGCAATAAAAACATTCGGCTATTTATGTAAAATTTTAATACTCGCAAACTCACTCTAATCAAATCAAAACTTACAGGGTACGTTCCGTTAGCCTAGAGTAATGAAATTTGGCAAGAAGCAAGGTCTCACAGCACAAGTAAAGGGAAAATCCGAAAAATTCGTAGTTACGTCGTATAATTTATTTTTTTTATATTCCAACTACAGTCAAACCTCAGTCTGGCAGTCAAACCATTGCTGTAGTTTTTATTTGAGCGTTTCGTGATTTTCCAAAACACAATTATTTTTGTACATACATAATTAATACAAATATATTGTGTGATGGTACGGAACCCTCGGTGCGCGAGTACAACTCACACTTGGCGCCTTTTTTATTTTGCTCTTCCTTGTTTACGATCTTGGCATTTTATTATCCAATCGTCCCTACTTTTGTTTATGTTTCAAATGTTTTTATATAAAAATATCGGCTATACTTTTGTCTATAATTTTCTCGCTAGCTCGCTTCGACCGCGCCTCGACAAATTTTTATAAACTCGCAGTCTGGTGAGATATTTTTTGTTTCTTACCTTGATGAAATCGAAGGTTTTAGTGAGCATGACGATGGCGGCGGCGCGTTCTTGCCAGATCATCCGCCAGAAGTGCACCACCGTCTCCTCCGTGGGCCCTTGCGTCACGATGTACGCATTCGGTTTTAATACACTCTGAAACAAAGCATTTACATTTAAAATATTGACAAAATCTGAATACAATATGACCGTTATTACCGCCCCCAATAAGCCAATTGGACGAACAAGGAAATGGACGACTTTGGACAGTGGTCATTCGGGGAAATAGACGTACTGTGCTGTTTCCATTCAAATTATTATGAGTTTGTGGAAGAGACTTCGTCAGATGTGTGCCCGGAAGGTGGAACGTGAAGATCTATGTATCTGCCTACCTCACTGGAAAACAGTCGTGGTCTTATGTACATAAAATGCACAAAAATATAAATAAACAAAATATATGGTTAGAATTAAAATTTCTGGCGCCTTGATAGAAAAGCAAGCAATAAGTACACATAAGTTCAATTTTACAGAGTTGCATTACAAGACGTACCTACTATGTTTAATACATTTTCTTTATGGAAACTGACACGGTTGGGTACATCACCTACAAGATCCGTGATGTCTGACCATAACACCGGGTGAACTAGGTTCCATGTCAGTGCTTCCCTTCATTTCATGTCGGCTACACTGAACTGGACGAAAAACACGAATTATTTACATAGCCGTTCCGACCGACGTTTCATCCAGTGCAGTGGTACTAACCCGGGCGGGATAAACCCTACCACCTAGTAAGGTAAGAAGGGATTGGACCTACAGTTTTACGTGGACGTATTATTATATAAAATAATATTTCTAATGTAACGTACTTTCTTGAGGATAAAAACTTTTAGCGAACTAAATAAAATCTGAATGAAAGAGACTAAAAAGCTTGGTTGAGTGATTAACCGACTTCTCTAGCAAATTTCGCAGAGGAAATAGTTTACAAGTTAAACAGGGCGGCTAAAGCTCTAACAAGATTGAAAAAATTTAAACTTTAAAAACTAATATTTATTTAAATACCACCAAGGTCCATCTATCGAGTTAATTACTCTATAGAGAGAGTTACGCATTGTTGAAATCTGTATATAAGTAATGCATGTACTTTGTAGTTAGTGGTGGAAATAATATATGTATAACATTTAGCGTAACAAATTGTACTGATGGCCAGTAGTAATCAGTACAATTACTCCCCCACTAAGAGAGCGGACGCTAAGGTAAGCACAAACCCTCTAAGTACAAACGAATAAATTTTCGAATAAAAGCTTGCTTACTTCTATATAGTTATATTCGATCATTACACTACAACTATATACACACGTAAACACATAAAATAAATATTATAATGTAGCCGCTATATACTTATACATAAAAGGGTGAGAAGAGATTGAAAAACATTACGAAATAAAGAAAATGTTCAAGGAAAATCCGCGAGATTTCAAGTTGAGCGCATGAACGCATAAATATTTCTGGGTCCATCCAGCAGACGTAAATATTTCATCAGACTTCTGGCCCAACTTTCAGTTTCTTTTACTTCTTCATAATATCTCAGATGAGTGTGGCGGTATACGGGAAAAGTTAATATTTATAACATCGGTGCAAAACCTTTGGCTCTCTCGTTAGGACATTATTAGTTTAAAATTCTGAAATAAATAATTGTGGAATTTGGAGTGGCAGCTCTACCTGTCGAGCGTGGGAGAGATCCATCTGTCTGTCTGTCTGTCTGTCTGTCTGCCTGTCTGTCTGTCTGTTCGTCCGTCCGTCCGTCCGTCCGTCCATCCGTCTTAGGGCTGTATCTTTTAAACCGTAATACGTAGCGGTTGAAATTTTCACAGAATATGTGTGAATATACCTGTATGGGGAATACTGGTAACGTCCTAAGAATCAATTAGTACATATTCACGCTACTAAATAATAGATGGTACATGGATGGTACATGCAGTTTGCATAATAGATTGTACATGGATGGTACATGCAGTTTGCATGACAGATATTTATACAAAATATATACGGATATGGTTTTTTGACAGGTATGGCATATCGGATCTACGGAACCGATTTCTTATAGGTATACGTATTTATTTAATGTGGATACGAAATTGTTAGCAAAATAAAACAAATGAAGTGTCTTTGTTAATACTCACATCTATATAGGAAGCGTTAATATAATCGGAGTCGGGCTCTCTGTCCACTGGCTCCAGCACCACTCGATTGTAGTCGTCTGTGGAATAAACATTATTTTTTTATGGAAACTGACACCGTTGGCTACATCACCTACAAAATCCGTGATGTCAGCCCATAACACCGGGTGGACTTGGTGCCACGTCAGTGCTTCCCTTCGGTCGTGCCGGCTACACTGAACTGGACGGAAAACACAAACTATTTACATAGCCGTTTCGACCGACCTGTAATTCAGTGCGGTGGTACCAACCCGGGCGGGTTAAACCCTACCACAATATAAGAAGGGGAATCCCTTAGTCGCCTTTTACGACATACACGGGGAGCGATGCAGTGGGGCTATTCTTTTAAAGTACCGGCCCCACACGGTAAATAACATATTAAGGCTCATAACGTACATTTATATGTAAACATTTATTACATACTAAATACATTATTTTATAGTCACGAGCAAAATAAATATTATAGTGAATGGTTTTTGTAATTTTGCATAACTTCTATTTGAGGTTGAGGTTGCAACGCTCCTCATATCAATGAGGACAGCGGCGGAGGCTGCGCTGCCCAGTCTTTTTGTCTTTGAGAGTCTTTTGAAGTCGAACGGGATAGCGCCATTTATGCGATATTCCTTTTAACTTATAAAATAAAATAAGTTAAAAGGAATAACGCATAGATGACGCTATCGCGATCGAAATTAAATTATATTGTTAATACCATATTATTTCGTGATGTTTCACTTTTTCTGAGTTAGGTCCCCATCCGAAACGTGCGTTAAAAAGCTTCGCTTCAAAAATATTTACTTTTAAAACAATGTAAATTTTTTAGCTAATATAATTCTTAACTTACACATGTATTTGTTGTGAATATAATTTTTACAGCATATATCTGTAGTGAATGTAATTATTTGAGATGGCCTCGATTTTGAAACATAAAAAAAAACTATGCAAACATTGCTGTACTCACATGGTATAACTTTTTGGTTCTGGTTTTTATGATGATTGGTCTTTTTTGTGGCGTGTCGACACGAGTGCGTCTCCACTTTGACGGCAGTCTGCAACAAAGTATACACCAATGAATAATCGACTATTAGGTATTAACGAACACGATTTGATAACATACGCGGAAAGCATTTACTTAATCACATTTACGGCCTTCATATCGCAAAGGATACTTTTATTTTTAAGGACTCGCTATACAGGAGAGATGGAAGTTCCACATTACATGAATAAATTCTATTGAAGTATTCGAACACATCAGCGATCAATGTAATCCAAAGTAAGTGCATTCACTAATGAGTATTCCTCTTTCGATTTGGAGTCTCCAAGGCTTGAACTATTCCATTTCAGCGGTCAAAGTTTGAGCAAAGAAATCTAGCAAGATGTTTATTATCTTCCCGCTATCGTAACAATGTTACCCACAGTTCTCACCGCTACTGAACCGAGTTATCTTTGTTTTGTTACGAGTCAGGAAACTTCATCAAATTATGTTGGCTATTATGGCCGGGGGCAATTCGTCAACTTTCAACAGCTGAACAACTAACTTATTGTATTACGCATGGCGACAGCAGCCGTAGCGGTAGCAACTTTATTGATTCCTAGCCTAGATGGTAGGTTAGGTTTACTTTTTTATCTAAATTAACTTCATCCGAAATGAAGTATTCGCCGTGTATGCTACCAGTTAGCGTCTAAACTCTACACAAAATTTTCACAGAATCAAAACCATTTCATTTCAGTTCAGGCGGCTTATTTAAATAATAGTGATCCATTGTGTCGAAATACTGACATTCAAAATAGTAACGAGTGTTTTATATTAATGACATACTTATAATAATAAAATATGATATTTTTTTTTATGGAAACTTACACGGTTGGCTACATCACCTACAACATCCGTGATGTCAGCCCATAACACCGGCTGAACTTGGTGCCACGCCAGTACTTCCCTTCGGTCGTCCCTATGTATCCCCGGGGCAAGTATTGTTTATTTGTTTATTGCGAAGCGACTTTGACAAGGAGGCCGACAGAAGGATTCAGTTAAGCTGGGCGGCATTTGAGAGACTCCATCACATCTTCTCATGCTCTATTGCATAGTCATTAAAAACGAAGATCTTTAATCAGTGCGCTCTGCCAGTAATGGCGCACGGAGCTGAAACGTAACCCTTACAATGACCTGGTCCGCAAATTTAAAGTAGCTCAGCAATCTATAGAAACAGCAATGCTCGGAGTTGCTTTGATCGATAACATACGTAATGACGAAATACGACAAATGACCGAGGTAGTCGACATTGCTTAAAAAATTAGCAAGCTGAAGTGGTAGTGGGTTGGGCAGATCTGTCGCAGCAACCGCTGGGGTAGACGGGTGCTCGAATGGAGACCACCTACAAGCAAACGTAACGTGGGACGCCCCCAGCTAGTTGCTCAGAAAATTAGCAAGCTGAAGTGGTAGTGGGTTGGGCAGATCTGTCGCAGCAACCGCTGGGGTAGACGGGTGCTCGAATGGAGACCACCTACAAGCAAACGTAACGTGGGACGCCCCCAGCTAGTTGGACAGACGACCTAAATAAAGGTAGCGGATTGGTGAAAAGGGAGTGGGTAGATGAAAAGAGCGGAAGACCGCGCGTGGTGGCTTGCATTGGGAGAGGCCTATGGCCAGCAGTGAACCGATACGGGCTGATGATTAATTTTCCTATAGTTAATGGTTATTCAAAACCATTCAAGGACATTCCTTTTAACATAATAATCAATACGCAAATTAGTACGCAGATTCGAACTGCCCTGTGATCAAAGTAACTGTAGTTTCTTGATTTACAAATAAATCAATCAAATACAGGCAAATAAAAAAAAACGTTAAAAAATTATAAAACACGTGTAATATAACTAGCTATATGTTCTGTAAGTGCCTGACCAATAAACACTTTTTTATTTTATTTTATTTGATTTGAATTTCGTCTTTATACAATATTTAAACCAGCTTGACTTGTTGTCCTCCAGACCACAGCAATCCAGACGTTTAGGGAATTTCTCTCTTTATTTCACATAGAAAAAATCTAGATTCGGGTATTACGTATGCCCGAATCTAGATTATTTGCAACTGCAAAACAGGTTTATAATATTACTTATTGGAAGTTTTTTATATATTTTTTATATTGGTATCCAATTATTTTGTGATTTTCTAGTGCGACCGCTTACAGTTTACGTAATAGTGACCTTAGAAGGGGAAAATGGACGTAAAAAAACAGGAAAACTTACTCCATAAGACAAATAACGCCATTTATCAACAGCGATTCGTACATACTTGTGAGGGGGCGGTAGTGCCACACCCCCTCTTGTTTCAGTCTCTCTCAACAGGAAGCAGATAGAGTGAGTTAGAACTATATTGACATTTTCAAAGAGTTTGTATTACGTCGCTGCGCTCCCAGCGACGTAATACAAACTCTTTGAACATTTTATTTTTGCAAGATATTCGGACTTTATGGAAAATTGTAACTTTGCTTACACTTTGGAAGTTACAGGGCTATTTTTATTCCATAATTTATGTCTAGAGGGACCACAATTTGATATACCATGTTTTCTGTCGCTTTTTATTTTATAGGGTTTATTTTTGTGTTATCGACAGTTTAAAGCATTCAAGAATATAAAATTTAATATTTAGAATATCTTGGATACGAACCTCGATGATGGCAGTGCCACCACTAGACAACCGTAGAGAGTTATTTGATGTGTGCTCTCTTTGAAGTTGGGAAAGTCCACACGCACAAACTCGTACACTGGGGCTCATAATTTCATTACCACCTCTAGAACCCTGACATAATCGCCATTTCGCTGCGTGGAGTGTATTAGCGAGGCGTAAGAGAAGTTAGTTATTGTGACAACGTTCTAAAGGTAGTAATGCACTTATGAACCCGACGACCGTACATTCTGTGTAGTCTGACGCGCTGTCCGAACTACTGGGGAAACTTCGCGAGTTAGGGGATCGCAATTTGGTATGAGGATACTTTGGGAGCTTTGTAACCGAGAAAAAGTTAATATTGTTAGAAGTTGTAAGCACTTTTTGATATGAGCTCACGCGGTAGGTATCTTCGTTCGAAAGGCATTTAGCCACTCATTCGGATGAGGCTTGAGGAAGTCTCGACCGATTAGTGGTGAAGACAACGGCCTTCCATACGAGAAGTTTCAAGTTAAAATCATAGTTCCATCTACAAATGATTTTTTATTTAAAATTTGAAATATTCATCAATATTCATTATATCCGCCACTCTGATGAAGAAACTCGTATTGTTCTAAGGTAAATTTTATTAACTAAAAAGAAACCCTCAAGATTTCTGTGACATGTGAAATTTCAAAATAAAAATCCTGATATCAGCAATGTTTTTTATTTGTATTAAAATTCCTATAGCCTATCAAATGTATTGTTTATTCTTTGTGTGTATAGTGAGTAGATATAATCTATACAGATTATTAATATTATATTAAAACATCAGAACTTCCTTTGAACTTTAATGGGTAATTTAATTTAACATGCTTGGATACTCATATAAATAACCATAGTAAGACTAGAGATCGTAAAGTGCTAAGGTACATATGTACTTACTAACTAACAAGACTTAAGACTAAAAGTAAATACATTAAGCGAGTACACACAAATGCATCGATCATCGCTGACCCTGAGAACTTCATTAGTTATAATAATTACTCGTAATAAATAATTTATAAGTAATAAGGAAAATGTGATTTCAAATAGGTATCTCATTGTTTACGTCTTTCAATAAAACAAATCTAGTCTAACAAACTGTCTAGATGTCTTCTCCTGTAGTATTTGTCGAGTTTTCTAAACATCAGTGTGAGCCATAAGTCTCTAGTCTCTCTCCTGCCGATCACAGAAAATGCAGATAGGACGATAGCGTGAGTCGACACTAGTGAAACTTGAACGTAATAGAGCATATAAGACCTTGCGCCCTTATTTTTATAAGAAAGCAAAATGACCAATCCAATCGAGAACCACAGGCCAAATATAATGAAAATTAGCACTGCCGTCGTAATCGTTCTGACGGTTTCGCCACTCCCTGGTTTTTTTCCTTTAAAAATTGTGATCACTACGCTGAGGTAAATACTAGTATTGACTACAGCTAGAGCTGCAGTAGCCGTCAGCATGATTATTATTATAGGTTTCTTTAAACCGGAGAAATTATCCAAAATACCATACAATGCTAAAGATAGTAAGGGTGCTCCGTGGCAAGCCACATTCACTTTGAGGTAATTTCTGGACACTTCACTTGTGAACACTCTCACGACATGCGCGTAGCACAACACGGCCGCGGCAGTGGTCCAGCAGCACGACGATATCTCTACATACATTATTGCTAGAAACAGATATTCAGAGATAAGATTATAATTGTGTGACATCACGGGATGCTTAACCGCATGGACAAACGTTGTTAAGTTGTTCTCTTTGATAGCTCGATCGAGCACGGCGTTAAGATCGGTGCTGTACTCGTATATGAACGACAGATGCACGCACAGCAGAAACGTCAAAGTGGTCGTCATGATGCACTGATTCAACGAGATGAAGTTGTGAAAGTTTCTCGTGTTGGAAAATAAAGTCCACGTCGAAATCAGCATCACGAGTCCAACGAATGACAGCGTACCACCGATACACAATATGACGAAATAATTGTATATATTCTGATCGAGTTCTTTCACAAACTCCGTATATCCTTCGATCAACACTAAACGAGCACTTTGGTTTCCTATTTCTACATTTTCGATTAAACAGTCGATTTTTTGTTTGGTCGTCGACATGTTGGTGCTCTGACGGGAACCGGCGTTAAATGCTCTGTTCTGCTCGGTTTTATTCTGATTATCCTTATTTGAGGTCACTCAGTACTATGAATTGAACGTCTGTAGATGCGGTGGGCACATTACGCACGCGGTGATACCGGTAAATTACTAACTTAGGTGGCCTATTTCAATATTTCCCGGAAAGTGCCACTTTGGTAATCGATAGCTGATACTTCTTTAAGCATCAATCAGTGTCTCGATAAAAACTTTAAAATTGAACTACACATGAAATATATAATATTGAAAAGTGTTATATATATATATATAGTTTATTGTACTATACAGAAAACGATTCCGAAATCAGACATTTTACAAGATCGAACATTTACGATGTTAATAGAACTATAAATATAGCGCACATTTTCTCTTAGCAAATATTAACAATTTAAGTATTATTTAAATATTAGATTGATAAATATATTAGAAGAAATAGCATGGTAGCTAACTCCTCATATCAATCTTCGGGTGAAATATTCTGTACTGCTTGATTGCTGGCAGGCAGCGCGCTATTCTTGCGCTCGAACGGTCTGTAGATAGTAAACGCGACAGGCGCATAACTGAGTTTACTTTCGCCGAAGATTGGCAGAGTTTACTGGGTCGGAAGGCTGGAGGCATCTCTCGTCCGCCGCCTCCCGTAGGTGAAGCGAGGCAAGCGGAGCGACGACACGGCGGCGGCGGCGGCGGTGGGGCCGAAGCCTAGAGAACTCTAGAGATCGAATGAAAGCTTCATTTTCATTACGTGAAATTGTTTGAAATTTTTACTGTCACTCCATTGGTGAAACACGATGTACGAAATTTTGGAAGACATATTTGTCATCAAGACATCATTGAATTTATAAAGTGTAACGTTTGTAATAAGACATGTTATTAGTCTTGATTTTACATGATGCCAATAATTGTTTGCTAATTGGTCCATTTGATACAGTACTGATGGTGCTGGTAGTGAGTGTGGTGACTTAGAATGTGGTGCTGCCAACGAGGTGCACGCGTTGGTTGGAGACCAATGTTGGAATACGGAAATATTTTAGTGTACGTAGTTTTCTCATAATGCTCTAATGGTAATAATTTGCACACCATGATTTATGAAATTAATTTTAACACAAATGTTATTGTAACATCGAAATATGTCATCACTACCGATGACACCATGACATCTGCCGAGACCTCGTCGTATCGTGACAACGATTTACGTATAGACTGCGAAGATGTAGTGTGCTACTAACTATTCACGCGGTTCTCCTCGGAATGTAGGTAGTCGCCGTCCTCGGCAAGTGTGCGCAAAATCAGGGAAAGCCAGTTTAGCGGAAATTTTGCTTCTTCAAAGAAGTTTACCTTGTGAAGTTTTGCTATTAGTGTTTCTGTTTGTTCGCACAAATATTGTTTAAATAGCGTTTTGGGTATGAACAAATGAGGAATGGGGTATACATCTGCGAGTACCTAAGTAGAGCAGTTAATGGTAATGTTCTTACTGTTTGCACTAATAACCAGCTCCTCTTACTCGAACAAAGGTAGTAGAAAGAGGTAGAGACAGAACAGAGAAAGAATGAGAACGCCCAACTACAACATTTTCTGGTGCTTTTCCACATCAATACGAGTATAACTTATATTCTTTATGGTTTCGTAGATACATTTTATAACATTTTAATTCGATTGGTTTCAAGCAAGCATATATAAGACGATTAAAATCCTACAACACGTAATTAAAGCATCGCTCTTAGACCCAGTCGGACAGGACAGCGGAATTTTATTTCAAACGAAGCTAAAAGCGTTCTCAAGTCACATCAATCTAAACTTAAGGAGTTTCAGGTAGCGTCACCAGGAGAACTAGACAGAGAAGGGAAAAAGTGTGGAGTCGATATTCATAGTGTAAGACGTTATGTTTCACGGGCGAAATGTGTTTTCTCTCGTGGTTCAAAGTAGAATATTTCCAACTGTGTACCCGTTACCAACACCGATGAATGAAAACACGACCAAAAAGTCCGAAATTCCGAAGCCGATTTGCAATAACTTTCCACTTTCTTCATTGCAGAAAATTTAATATATACTTACTCTACAATGCAATACAATTATACTGATCTAATCAAAGATGGGAACATCGGCGGCACTAGATATAGGTAGTGGCGAGTGTAGTGACTACCGGAATATAGGTAAGCACACATCGGGCCGAGCGAGCGGAAGGGCAGGCGGGTGTTGGTTTTCCGTTCCATTGGTCACAATAATTATTCCACTTGACCTAAAAAGCTCGGACCCGACACCCGGGGAACTCACACGATCGCTTTTCGATTAAATTCCTGACAGTTTGTTGCAATGTTTTTGATGACGATTTGTTCACCTCGCCTGGTTATGAGAATTCAATATATACACGGTGTTGCAACCCCAACCGTTAAACCCGAAAGGGGGTTATTCTGTACATGAAACTGAACAACTTTTGTTCTACGACTTTTTAATTTGAAGAAAAAAAATATTTTCCCAATTCATTTTGAGAATAGGTATTAAAATTATGTATGGAAAAAATTAATTTTATTTTTGTTTCAAATTTTTTTTTCGCCGCATAAGTTATTTAGTTTCACATATCAAACTACTCCCTGATGTCAGTTAAAAATATTACGGGGGCAATTGCAACACCGTGTATATTATATATTTTTTTTTTAAATATTTTATATTATTTTTTGGAGTATTCGTTACGGTAGTTCAGCTACTCTTGATATTGTCACAATAATTAATTTATTTGTTTTTTCAGGTCAATCGATTTTGATCGCAAAATAGATTTGGTAAGATACATCGCATCCTATTCATATCCATTAATACACTTTAAATTAACAGAATTTTATATTAGTAATAATGTGAATAGACATTCATTCAGTGAAACAAATATCAAGGGCGTTTTTTTCAGTTCTAATTTTACATGTAAATATTTTAAAATAAAAGATGTTTGTCGAATTTTACAAATAAGGCGTATTATTATTTGACCGATTAGAGCGCATTTATTTCACGTCTCCCAAAAATTCACCAATTACATACTTCGATCGTACGACTTTTTGCACTCGAGACCTTTGAAAGTGAAGCCACGTGGTCCATTAAAGCTGACACTTCCGTCCCTCTTAATGGAAGCGAGAAACGCGACACTTCCTCTACGTGTTCGCAAACATCCGAGAGGTCCCAGATCATAGAATTAAAATAGATAGAAGAGCCAGTAGTGCAAAATAGAATGAGAAAAAGTCGTCCGACGTGTGTCAGTGAGTGGAGCCACGTGGAGATTCGCTGTCTCCTTCTATACCCCATAGGGAAACAGGCGTGACGTTATGTATGCGTGTAGAAGGGATTCTAACCTGTCGAGGTATAAATGCAATGGGTATAAATGCATCGGCTTCTCATGCGAGAGGTCCGCGGTTCGAATCCGGTCGGCGTGTACCAATGAGTTTTTTCTGACGAAAAAATTTAAGTACATACCTACACCTGCTGCTTCACCGTTCGGAAGCGGTGTAAAACTGTAGGTCCCTTCCCTTGACCCTTACTGTCTGCATGCACTCAATTTTTTTTTCAGACTGAAGTTATGAGGTATAAAACCGTGCCTCTGAATATGACATTTGTTTTTATGTAATCCGGTATGGGTGGCTGAGTCGGAAGGGCCAAAGCGCATGCACCTACCAGCCAATATCACCTCCGAGAAGGTAGGTGCCATACCGGATACTTCCCTGGATTGCTCGCTATACTGAACTAGAGGAGAACACAACCGAGGTTGCTATGCGGCCATCTTACATCCAGTACGGTGGTACCAACCCATTCGGCTACAATTTGGGCCTAGTAAGGGGCAAGGGAAGGGACATACAGTTTTACACCGGTTCCGAACGTTGAAGCAGCAGAAGTAGGTATGCACGTTTATTGCTACTTTAAAAGTCACAAACCTCTCTGTTCTCTCTAACCTTCCCTTATGTACTAAATTATTTTTGGTTTTAAAAGATATTATCGCGTACCAAATTTTAGGTTAACATAGGAAACAATGAAAAAAATATTGCGTCAGTTGTGATGTCCCGTCTAACATTCAATGCTCCTCTGTTCACCGCAGATTACCACTAGGGCCCCCACGGGACGCCTGCAGAGCTGGGGTCTGGGGTCTGGAGATGTGTTTTAAAATAAACTTGCGGTTTATGCAAATGTTTGGTATACTTACACGGTTCTCCAGAATGAGCATTCTGAATTGCTAATTTCGTGGAAAATTAAAATTTATTATAAAGTGACTTTAAGACAGCTAATTTCTCAATCGTGGATCTCCCAATAGAATTAATCATAAAAATTATTTCCAAAATAATAATAAAACAAAAAATCTAATAGCGATGAGGGTTTAAATATACAAGGTTCACAAAAAGCCTACCAAAAATAAATAAAAAGTACCTACAGTGTTTATTTAATGTAAGTAACAGTGTGCTTAAGTAAAATCATGTATAATGCATACATTTATGTAATAAAAAGCCACAAGCCACTCTTGTTGAGTGAAAAATGTATATCCAACTATCGTTAAGGGCCCCTCAGTACCAATTTGGAGGCTGTGCTCTGTGACCTTTATAGGCTTGCTGGTTCCATACGAGGAAAACCGTGTAAATAGAAAGGCACTTACGAGAGCACCCTGGAGACCTCTAACATGAGGCTGGCAATAGCCCATTTTGTGACCGACATTTATTGCCATTTATAAATGTCGAAGCAATTTATGGGCCCAGAATATGAGCTCCATTTGGTTATTTAATGAAAGTCCCACGGTGCGCATGTACCTACTCATTCATGATAGTAAATATAATAAAAATAATCTGGTTTATGTTTACTTAATGTTTACGAGATTTTTAGATAGGGAATGATGAGACGGCAAAGAAAACTTGAGGAAAACTGAAGTCTTATAATTGGGAACGCGAAAGGGGTAACTAGTGGAGTTGCTTTGAGTTTTCAGAGGTAATAATTGTTTTAATGAAGTTCTTTATTTTATGCTGAGTGGAATTAATAAAATTGGTATCGATACGGGTGATTTTTTAAAAGAGAAGAAATATATCTACTCAACGGACTAGAAATATTTTTGTAAATTGAAAAGAGCCACCAAGGAGATTGTCATGGCAGGCTGGCAGTAGAATCACACCAGCGAATCTAATCTAATCTCTCTAATTTCAACAAAAATGATCTAAGTAGAATTTAGTAGTATATAAAGTACAATCTTATAGGAGGGTTTCCACTTTTAAATTGAATGGTATCGTCAAAATACAAATGAACGGGGGTAGCTCACCTGAAATTCCAACTTGTAGAGGACGGGAAACTTGCGTCGCTGCTCACACAGCCGAGGGAAGTTCTGAAGCGGCACCGGCTTATCCGGGATGGTGGCTGATATCGAGCCGTTCTCGTCCGCTGCGACAACGGGACATAGTTACTGACAGTTGATGCAGCTTGAGATAGAGTTGAGGAGAAAGGACACCGCTTCTTACAAGCTAATAAAAATGTAGATAAGGTAGCAGATCTCAAGCCGTTCTCGTCCGCTGCTACAACATTAAATTGGTACTGAAAATTGATGAAGCTTACGATAAAGCAGATATAATTCAGGAGAGGAGGTAGGCTTAAAGATACATTGGCTTGTCGGAGATGGTGGTTGATCTGTAGCCGTTCTCGCCTGCTGCTACAACAGCACATTGTTACTGAAAATGTATGCAGCTTAATGTAAAGCAGATATAATCCAGGAGAAGAGGTTAGCATAAAGTAACACTGGCTTGTCAGAGATGGTGGTTGATCTGTAGCCGTTCTCGCCTGCTGCTACAACAGCACGTTGTTACTGATAATTGATGCAGCTTAAGATAAAGCAGATATAATGCTGGAGAAGAGGTAGAAATAAAGTTACACTGGCTTTTCGGAGATGGTGGTTGATCTGTAGCCGTTCTCGCCTGCTGCTACAACAGCACATTGTTACTGATAATTGATGCAGCTTAAGATAAAGCAGATATAATGCTGGAGAAGAGGTAGAAATAAAGTTACACTGGCTTGTCGGAGATGGTGGTTGATCTGTAGCCGTTCTCGCCTGCTGCTACAACAGCACGTTGTTACTGATAATTGATGCAGCTTAAGATAAAGCAGATATAATGCTGGAGAAGAGGTAGAAATAAAGTTACACTGGCTTGTCGGAGATGGTGGTTGATCTGTAGCCGTTCTCGCCTTCTGCTACAACAGCACGTTGTTACTGATAATTGATGCAGCTTAAGATAAAGCAGATATAATGCTGGAGAAGAGGTAGAAATAAAGTTACACTGGCTTGTCGGAGATGGTGGTTGATCTGTAGCCGTTCTCGCCTACTGCTAAAACAGTACGTTTTTACTGATAATTGATGCAGCTTAAGATAAAGCAGATATAATGCTGGAGAAGAGGTAGAAATAAAGTTACACTGGCTTTTCCGAGATGATGGTTGATCTGTAGCCGTTCTCGCCTGCTGCTTCAAAATCATATTGTTACTAACAACTGATGCAGATTAAGATAAAGCGGACATAAACTAGTAGATAAGGTAGGCATAAGTTACAATGGCTTGTCGAATATGGTGGTCGACCTGTATCCGTTCTCGCCTGCACAACAGTATACATTGTTACTAACAGATCTAGAATAGAGGCCAGGAGAAAAGGCAACGCTGCAAAGCCAATAAAATATTTATGTTAAGTAAATTCAGCTTGAAAATCGCCAAAAGAGAGAAGGGGGGGGGGGGGGGGGGGGGGGGTTAGCTCTCGTTCTCGGCGACAACAACACCGCTGCGCTGTTTTAAATTTTAGAAATAATATAAAGAACAGTAAATAGTATGAAGGTATATCCAACATGGCGCTTGTAGTCCCTTCTCGTCCGCTGCAATAAAGTAACTCCATACCATTCAGTCCATGCGACAAACCACAGACCATCTTAAACGAATTAATCTACAACTCTAACAATGACGTCGCCGGAGTAACGGTAGCTTAATAAAATATTCGTGCACCGAACAAGGTCAACGATAACCTAAACTTACTAAGAGAAGCTAAGTTATTGTAAGTTTCGTAAAATCTGTGAATTCCCCGCGCGCGGATTGCAAATTGCTCCTCTTGTGGCGTTGGTACGAGGAACTATCCACTTCTGTCAAAGCTTTGACCTAGTTACCTACTACAGTAAGTCCGGAAGTTTATATAGGTAAAGTACCTCCATAACTAAGCGCTTTCGAAGATTAAGTGAATTTATGTTTTCTTTTTCTCCTTTTAGTATTACCTGTGGGATTGCGTCATGCATTCTATTTTATGTTTTGGTTGTACTGCGAGAAACATAACGTCACTATTAAATTAAGAAAAAAATTGATGGTACTACATCTCACCTTCCTATTTGCACTAGCGTACATATTTATTATACTTATTCTTCAGTTTCGTTTTTTTTTAAGATCGCCTAGGTCTGCAATAAAAGACCACCCTGCACTATTGTTACATACATCATCAGACATTTATCATTCTCTAGCTACACCAGCGTTAGCTGTCATTGTTATAGAAATTTTCAAAATCGAACTGAAGGCGCCTCTAGTCAAACTTAACACTCTCTCCACTCTCCGCCTCTAAGTACAAGAGCAGCTCGAAGTGTATAAAACTCTCGTCAACTAGCTCTCCAGCCAGTTCTTGTTCGATGCTCACGTCTTCGCATAAATATGTCCGCGTTAGTGTCACCGAGGGAAGGGTAGAGCTGTAAAATTTAATTACAGCCGAGCGTGAAGCCTCCGCCCCACGCGGTGACGGCGGAGGCGGCGGCGGGGCGGTAATCCGATAAGCTTACACTTTTGATATCTTTTTCACGTTAGCTGGAAAAATAATATAGGGCTGTGCTGTTCTGAGGCGAAGGCGAGTAGATTACTCCAGGGTTCGATTTAGTGGACAAAGTTACGGACTTTTTAAAGCTTCTTTTCATTATTGTAAGCTGTTCCCACGGTCTCGCATCGCGGCACCAATAACTATTCTATAACCATCCTTGGGCGTGGCAAAGAACTCCAGTGAAAAGCCCTTGTGAATTTTGAGTAGTTCTAGACATCATAGAATCGTGGACGGCGCGCTCAAAGGTCGTTACGGATTTTCCGCATTATTAGTTAGCATTTGCTAAGCGCTCAACATAATAAAATTTTATAGTTCATAAAAATATCTGCTTAATAAATCAGCTTATTATTATGATTTAATAATTTTGCTTTTGAACATTATGCAACGTAATAAGCAAGTAATTTACAAGAGTTTTAGGTTTCCGTATCCCGTACGGAAGCCTATTACTAAGCCTCCGCCGTCTGTCTGTCCGTCCGTCCGTCCGTCCGTCCGTCCGTCCGTCCGTCCGTCCGTCCGTCCGTCCGTCCGTCCGTTCGTCCGTCCGTCTGTCCGAGGGCTGTATCTCTTGAACCGTAATAGGTAGCCCGTTGAAACTTTCACAGAATATGCGTTACTATGGCGGATATAACAACAAATAAAAATAAGAAAATGTAAAAAATTAAGGGGGGCCCCATACAAGAAACGTAAAATAAAATTGATTAGTCACACTATTGAATAATAGATGACGCCACAGGTTTTTATACATTGCATTGTTATAGCCGCTAAATTGCCAACGACCTCATTGATGTGCTGTCATTTTCCCACCGTAAATTGCTATCGACCTCATTAAGGCTTCTCTCCGATCGTCCTACATATCTTCGAAATTAAAATTCGAAGACCATGCCACGTGAGTGGATAGGCGGATATTATTGATAGAGGATAGATACGGAAACTTCCGCGCGCGAGTAAAACTCGCACTTGACATATTTTTTTAGGCACTATGGGCCTATGACAAAGCTAACACCAGTTTCCGCTCGTATCAGTTGCTTCTCATTGCACATTATATGTGTTGATTGTGTACTGTTGCCTAAAATAAACGGAAGCATTTGTAGGAAGGAAGAGAAGAATAGATGATTAGACATATACCTTTATAGTTTTATGAATTGATTGAATAGCAATATTATTCATATCTTTGGTTTCTTTAATTTCATTGTTGTGATTTATTATAGTAATAGTCACGAAAAACCTAATAAATAAAGCTAAGTTTCTACGGCCTTCTAAGGGTGGGAGGATGGGAACGAGAGTGAGGGAGGGGGAGGGAGGAAGGGATGGAGAGAGAGAGAGAATATGTTTCGTCGACTGAAATTAATATAACCTACAATGCCACGAGCAAAGCCACGGTCATTACAAATAAATAGGATTTATATGAATATGAACGTCTCTTTGTTTGTCCCGTATTGCGTTCGTATAATAAGCATCCGATTGCGATGAAACTTTGGTGATCTGTAGGTACGTTATATACGCACGCGAAGGTTTCTGAAATAATACAATTTCATTTTTATCTGTACTTCTTTCTATACTACTAGTGAGAGAGGGAGGGAGAGGGGGATAGAGGGGGATAGGAAGGGAGAGATGGAGGAAGCGAGGGAGGGAGGGAGATGGGAGGAAGAGAGACACTTACGCAAACTACTACTACCTACGCAAACACATATTATATAAGGATTAAGTTCAGTTAGATGTATTTATAACAATTAGTAGGAAGCGTCACAGTTCTTACTAGTCAACATTGTTATTAACCCCCGACGAAAAAAACGGAGGGGTGTTATAAGTTTGACGTGTGTGTGTGTGTGTGTGTGTGTGTGTGTGTCTGTCTGTGGCATCGTAGCTCCCAAACGGATGGACCGATTTGGATGCGGTTTTTTTTATTAGGAAGCTTGTTTAATCGGGATGGTTCTTAGCTATGTTTTTAATCAAGTAATAAAGTAATTAAGTAATAAAAAAAATAATTATCTTAAAAAGTGGACCGATTTGCATGCGGTTTTTTTTAAAAAGCTTCAAATAAAAGTTAAATTACAAATTTAAAAAACCCCCGACTCTTAAAAAGTCAAAAATAATTTCCGTTTACTTACTTAAAGGAGTCGGGGGACCGCTAAGTAAATTAAATATAAAGACTCAAAAGTTGCGCGGGAATTCACTTAGCGGTCTACCGACTCCTTTAAGTAAGTAAACGGAAATTATTTTTGACTTTTTAAGAGTCGGGGGTTTTTTTTTAAAGTAAGAACTATGTGTACTGAACTGTCAATTTGTATATTATTAAAGAAATTTGAATTTGAACGCACTTACAACTTACAAAATAATAATATAAGATAATGCATCGTTTATTATCATATTTGCGTTTAAATCTAGTACAGCATAATTTTCAGGAGTTTACTACAAAAACTACAGCTCATCGCCAGCTATGCGAACTTTCGTGTAGTCCACATTTTCTTCTACTACGAAATTTCCTACTACTTCTTCAACTTCCTCTTCGTCCTCATTCTTGACTACTCCATCCACGGCCAATTCCTCGTACTTGTTCAAGAACTTGTCCCAGAACTTGATCCTCCCGGCAAAGGGATGGTTTCTCATCCTTAGCTCTTTGGAGATTTCTAGGAGATCGTTGTCGCCTCCGGTAACGGGATCCCATTTAAATCCTTGCAAAATATCATCGTCTTCGTCTGGAGTTGGATTTCTAAAAATAAAAATAATAAACAACAACATCATTTATGAGAATGAAATAATTGACCACAAATTAGGTTTCCCACGGCTTAGCTAGCGAACAACTTCGAGAAAATTCGCTGTCGAAACTAAGTCCCATATTATTGTCAGATTTTTTTTATTCATAGACCATAATGAAAAGTTTAAGAGATATACGACATAAATACATTCATAATATTCACTAACTAAACTGGTAATAAATTAAATCTAAAAGCTCTCACTTTTACATAAACACAGACGTTAACAAAATTTTGTAATAGTTGATGTTTATTGGTAAAACTAAATGCTTCCTAAAGGTTCCTCTCTTCTTCCTATTATGTAATTGTGTTTGTTGACATAGTATGGATATGCCATTTCCTAGGATTATCGATAAGGACAGAGCGCACACAATTATTTGAAATCAGATTTTCAATATTGATCTGTAAGTTTTATGTAGATAATTTGTGTACTTGAATTGATTTACTGAAAATCTGCAAGTTTATTAAACTTAGACTTTATTAAATAGTGCCAAAATGCCAATAAGCTGTTTGCCGAGGCAGTGGAACTTTAACTATCTTTTGTCATAAGTTTTTGATTGTAAATAATTCTTACTTACAGATCTAAGGTGCGAACTTTGTAGAGAGGAGTAGATAAATAGAAATGGGAGTTCTTTAAATTCTTCAGTTTAGAAAATGTTTTTATAGGCATTTTGAGAACGAAGTAGTAATCGTACGCGTTAGTAATGTTGTTTGTTGTATACCTACATTATGCCGCTGGCGTGTGTGTAGGGCGAGATTTTTATTCCGCGATATTCTCCTCTTTCGGCAGAGTCAATAAAATAACGTGACAAATTGGCGGAGCACAGGTGCGATACCAAGTTGAATGAAGTTTCAGAAGTTACGCCGAATAAATTATTCCTTTGCAAAAAGTTCGACCCGTCTTGCGATGAAAAATTCAAGAGACAACGTTTTGTAGGAGTTTTGTGAAATTTGGGGAAATCACAAACGTTGTGATTGTATTAGAATAATAATGACAAATTGTAAATTGTAAAATGTTTTAGGTCATCAACTTTCGCGCTTAAAAATCGAAATGCTGTTGTGCGAAACAGAAACAAAGTATTTATTTTATAAGAATTATCTGCACGACTGCACAGCTGTATATATTACCTATAAAGAATGAACTTTATAAATTATTGACCTTACAATTCCCTAGTTAATCTGAAAAAAATTATATTTGCTAATTGCTATTTGCTAACTGAAAACGTTAGATTTACCTGTATCATATTACCAAGTGGTCCACATAGTGAGTAAAACACATGAAAACACGCAGCATCATAATTTTGCAATATTACAGAGGATAGAAGAGTTCTCAAGTTACTCACCCGGTCCTTGCAAAGTTGCTCCACATTCTAACCATTCTCCTTAACACCTTTACCTCTTCGGATACATCTGCATCTTTAAGGACTTTAATATAATTCTTCTTGATGGATTTGCAGACGAACAGGTAGCAGAGTTCATCTCCTAAGCTGGCGCCCCACGTGCCGTCGTACACGGTAGCACCGGACAGCGTGTCCAATTTCACGGCGTTCAGAAGTCCGCTGTAGTCGAACGTATAATAGTAGATTGGAGCTTCGGACGCGTTCAGGTATTTCCGAACAGTATAATCGATTGTGTAGGCGTTCATAACGTCCCCTGAATAAGTAAGGTACTCTTCCGGCTTACTGACCTTTACGTATCCCTCTTCGAAGTAGAAGTCTCTAACCTCTTGAATGGCATCGTAGTATATTTGGTGAAGGATCTTAAAGTGGAATTTCGATCTGATCGGGAACAAGAACATGAAATCTCGGTCGGCATACGTCAGGAATTGAGGCTTCTCCAGGTAGCGTGCGCTGTATTCGATACCTTCGCGGGAGTTAAAACCAATCATGATGGGCACGTCGATGCGGAAGGAGGTCTCTTCGGGTAGCGCCGTCAGCACGGCATCTGAATGCTCGTGTTCCACGCAAGGCCCGAACGCTACCCGGCCGCGCTGCTGCTCTCGCGAGTTGTCCTGCATTCGCACACTTAATTCCTTTACAGTCAACTCGCTTGCGTGAACGTCCTTCACATTCTTTACAAACGACGAACTCGTGCCCGCTTTTTTCTCGAGGACCTCCGCGAAAGAAATAGCCGATTTGATCGGTTCGGGCTCCAGATACACAGAGTTCCACGAAGAGCCACTCTGCAGAATGACACCGTGGAATAGACCCCGCGCTCGCTCTGAGTGCAGCAGTAGGTCTGCGGCAGCGGCTCCGCCCTGACTTCCCATCAATGTCACCCTGGCGGGGTCCCCTCCGAACGACCGTACATTATCTCTGACCCATTCCAGAACAAGGATTATATCTCTCAAGCCATTGTTGCCGGGAATTAAGTCGTCTTGGAAGCTTAAAAACCCGAGCGAACTCAGTCTATGATCGAAAGATACGATCACTACTCCCTCCTCCATAAAAAAATCAGGCGAGTAGTCTGTAGAGCCGTTATAAGATGTCATGAAATTTCGATTTTTCATGAAGACGATCACTGGTAACAGTTTGTCTTCATCGACGGTCGGCGTGTGCACGTTCAGGTAGAGACAATCCTCGTTACCAAAGAAGCCCTGACTTTCGCTTCGAACGCGGACGGTCAGATAGTATTGAGCGCAGGCTTCGCGCTGCTTGTTGGCCGCCCAGATGTCCTCCCATTGCTGCTTCGGACGCGGGGGCTGCAATCGAACATCGATTTATCACTCTCCAATGGAAGGCCGAGTTTTAATTTCCTCAAAATTGTAATTAAGTATGCCTTCATTAATTATTTCTGGTGAGCCCTTAGAGGCGCAAGGGCTGGCAGACAATGAAGGATCAACAATGTGGTTCACCTGAGCGCACGGAGGCGCACAGCGGCGGAGGTGGGACAGCGGCGGGTCGGCGTAGTAATCCCGCAGGCGCCAGGGCGTAACGAACTCATTCTACTATTCAGTCTATTCAGAGCTTACAGACTTAGTCCCCGGCCTTAGAGTTGAGTGGTTTGTTTGTCTGAAACTTGTACCTTCTTGATCCCGGTCGCGTGCAGTGCGCGTTACAGCCTGTTGCTTGTGTTCTGTGCCCGCGGCTTCATTTACTACGACTGTGTTATCTTATCTACCTATAAACCGGTCTGTATGTATCTACTATTGTGACATACGAGTCGGCTGATGTAACATGTTATCTGAACGCAGGGAAACTGTGGCGTCGACGGCCGAAGCTATACAGAAGCGATCGTTTCTCATTATATTTGCGTTGAAATTTGATTTACTATTAAGGCAAGTTTACCGCGAGCGGAGCTGCGGGCACAGGCTATTAAACATCAAATAATGAACAAGTGCTTACCATAAATCGCAAATCTTTTAACGGCGGTTCAGCATACGGTATGCCCAGAAAGGCATAGTATTGTTTCTTTTGTAGTAAACTCACTTTGCTGACACCGGACACTTTTCCGGCTCTTGTTTCGACTATCGGGTCATCTGCACTGATTATATCGGCAAGTAGAGGAAGCAACAATAAAGCAATATGTATAACATACATTATTGATTACTAAAATGTGTAATTAATGTGGATTATGTTGTTGGAAGTGTACGAATATAAACGAATAACTGACGTGTCCGCTAACCGTTATCTCACTATCGCTGCACAGGATATTTCTTTTATCGCTCACACGATTAGAGCAAAGCCGACATAAAGTGGAGCATACTACGTGTTTGATAATCATTACATATTCGTGGATAACCTTTACGATAGATCCAACGAGACATATAGATGTCTGTCTATATCGGGTAAACTAAAACATATTATTATAGTGTTATTATTTATCAAAATTATGATTTCATCCCTTTTGCAGTAAAACTTTAGGTCCGATTTCCGCAGCCGGAAAACAATGGTGAGGGAGCTGGGTAAGAGGCTTCGCAAATCGTCTGGGGACAGTCGAGCCGGCTTATTCCTCCTCCAGCGCGTCAGTCTGGCCGTGCAGAGGGGGAACGCTCAGCGTTTCCGCCATCGGTGCCCATGGATGAAATTTTCTATTTCGTTTAAAGCGCACCGACGTCATTGGTTTCTCCCGGCACCGCTGCAATTCCGGCTCGTCTGTCCCTGGATGGATTTTATTATTATTATTATTTTTTTAGTTTACATTAAATTTTTAAGATAGTGTTCATTAATAGAATCTAGCAATTGTACAGCGTTGGTTTTATGTTTTGTATTGTCTATCACTATATTTTCACAAATGCCTAAGTGGTGAACGGAAAGCTGGAAAAATGCTATCGCGCACATAAATAAAAGTGGGCTTATCGCTTACTTTTATTTTATAAGATTTACGAAGATTATGTAGTATATTGGTTCTATATAAAACAATCGCTGTACTTAAACTATAGAACTTGCTAACGTTGTATATCTAATGTTGAATACATTAATATTTTCTTTTGAATTACGTACTTGATTAGATACAATCGCCCTTAAAATCGGAGATAATTATTCTTTAGAAACCTATAAATGAGCTCGCATATCTAACTGAGAGGTTCTATGTCTTACACATCTACCTATGCGATCTTCTAAAACCGCCTGCAAGACGAAATATTATATTGAAATGTTGAAAGGAGCTTTGAAATTAGCGTTTCCTAACTATTATCTTTAATAAATTTAATTATGAGGTATTACAATATAGGACTGAATATGACTTAAATATACATACGAGATGAGGCGCCTGTTAAAAAATAATTTTTTAAAGTGTTGGGGAAACATTAAGTTTGTTCTTTATTGTTTGTTGTGAGTTTAAACAGCCTAGAACCACACTGGGCGTAATTTCTGTGGCATAAATAGGGTCTAGCTAAGCATGCACATACATACTTTTTACTTTTTTCTTGCCGTAAGCACTAAATGGAGGACTGCAATATTTGCAATGTTTTTAAATTATTGAAAATTTTTTTTTGGAATCATCGCCACGGACAGAGCAAATTTGATATAATTCAATCTATAAGATTTGATACTATTAAAATGTATAAAAATATTTTTAATCTAGACTATATTATAAGACTTTTTAAACGATATACCACTCAACCTTCACCGTTCGGAACCGGTGTAAAACTGTAGGTCCCTTCCCTTGCCCCTTACTAGGTGGTAGGCTCAAACTATAGCCGACTGGGTTGGTACCACCGTACTGGATGTCAGATGGCCGCATAGCAGCCTCGGTTGAGATCTCCTCTAGTCCAGTATAGCCAGCAATCCAGGGAAGTCTCCGGTATGGCACCTACCTTCTCGCAGGTGATATTGGCTGGTCGGAGCATGTGCTTTGGCCCCTCCGACTGAGCCACCCATACCGGATAAATTATAAAAAAAACCTATTAGAAAAATATTTTTAATTTGAAATATGTATACACATTCTAAGTTTCATGAAGATCGCTTATGAAGATTAGGAACTACAGACTGTGGCACACAGACGGACAGATGGACGAACGGGCAGATGGACAGACAGATGTAGAGACAGACGAACAGAGAGCTGGCCGATTTTATAATTTTCCCTGCCATCGTCGCTTTCTACGGAACCCTAAAAACTAAACATAACGAGATAAAAATACTATTTTAATTTAAACTAAACTTAATAAATATAAACAATTATTAATAATTATTATTATTACAATATACAATGTGCGTTCAAGATAAACTAGGAAAAAAGTTTAAATTAATGTTTGTGTCTTATTTATTACAGTTCATCTTTAACCTGGCCGACTATACCGTCGACTGCTAATTTTGAATATTTATCTATGAAGTTATTCCAAAATTTCATTCTTCCAGCATTGGGGTTGATTCTCATTTTGAGCTCGTCTCGTATCTGTAGATACTTCGTTCGGTCTTTCGTCGCTGGCTCCCATGTAAAACCTTCCATCACTTTGTCACCAAAAGGCGTTGGATTTCTGTAAAAATACATGTCACATAAAAAATGTAATGTATCTATATTGTTAATGTAAAATATCTGTTTGATAAAATGTATCAAGCATTTTATCAACCCGCCCGGGTTGGTACCACCGCACTGAATGAAACGTCGGTCAAAACGGCTATGTAAATAGTTTGTGTTTTCCGACCAGTTCAGTGTAGCCGGCACGATCAAAGGGGGAAGCACTGACATGGCACCTAGTTCACCCGGTGTTATGGGCTGACATCACGGACGTTGTAGGTGAAGTAGCCAACCGTGTCAGTTTCCATAAAAAAAAAAAAAATTAATATGGGTCGAGAATAATGGTTTTCTATTTAAAATCATCCTTAGGGAAAATTATTGTGAAATAGCTAGAGTTTATTTTTCTTGCTTACACATTCTAGGTGACGAAATAATTTTAAAGAAGACAGCTTGCCAAGGGTTCATTTACATAACTGATTCATATTCAAATAGAAAACACTGTACAAGGAAACTGACAAGTATAATAAATGTATTGCCTTACCTATACTTTGCAAAATTGGACCACATTCGTACCATCCGTCTGGACACATCCATCTCATCAGCACCATCATCGGTGAGCCTAACATACTCTTCCTTCAAATCAGGACACATGAATAAGTAGCACAGTTCGTCTCCTGAAGCGGCGCCCCAGGTACCTTCCTGTACCTTCGAAACTTTCAAGATGTTAACTTTGTTTTCATTCAAAGATCCACTGTAGTCGAAAACGAAATAGTAAATTGGCTCGCTTGAACTATTCGCGTAGCTCTGAACTGCTCTGTTGACAGCGTAGTCAACCAGTACGTCCCCAATATAAGTTATGTACTCCGAAGGCCTCGAAATCTTCACCTTACCGTTGGAAAAGTAAAAATTTTTAATCTCATTTACGGCATCGTAATTTTTTGAGTTCCGCATGTCGAAACGAAAGTCAGTTCGCACCGGAAATATCACAGGAAAATCACGTTCCACATATGTCAAAAAGGTTGGTTCTAGTAAGTACTGGAAGGATGCTTCTATTCCTTCCCGAGAATTGTAGCCAATCATCATCGGTACATCAATCCGGTGGGGCAGATTTTCAGGAAAGTCCGTAATAACAGCTCCTGGGTGACCGTGTTCTACGTTTGGACCAAACGGTACTGTACTTCTTTGTTGATTGCCGAATTCTTCAGGTATTACTTTTAACTCCTTGCTTAGTAAATCAGATGCTGAAATATTGGAGAGGCCATTGAGTATATCTTGACTTGAGCTAGCTTTCTTTTCAACAAGTTTTGCCAAATTGACTGTTCTCGCTCTCGAGTCCTTAGACAAGTACATCGACCTCAACGCCGAGCCGCCCTGTAGGATCACACCGCTGAATAGACCTTCCGCCTTAGGCGAGTGTAGTAAGAAATCAACCATATCCGCACCACCCCTTGCACCGAGCAAAGTTATGGTTTTTGCATTGCCTCCAAATGCTTCAATATTATCACGAACCCATTCAAGCGCCAATATCACATCCTTCAATCCGGTATTCCCAGGTAAGAAGTCATCTTCCAGACTCATAAATCCAAATAGGGACAGCCTGTGTGCAACCGTAACAACGATTACGCCTTCCTCTATAAAGAAATCGGGTGCGTAATCTTTCGTTTTGTTGTATGAGTTCATGAAATTTTCGTTGTAAATAAATACAACCACCGGAAGCTTCTCAATATCGTCGACGGACGGTGTGAATACATCGAGATAGAGACAGTCTTCAGAGCCGTATACGCCGAACGGATTGCCCTTCTTTACATTGTGGTTGAACTGTGCGCAGGCGGGCTTCTCCTCATTGGCTTCATAAATACCGTCCCAGCCTGGGTGCGGTACTGGAGCCTGTAAAGAAAACGGTGTGTAGGTATATTAATAATTCGTAAGAAATATTTCCTCCATCTAAGATTTAAATTAATCTTACCGTGAATCGCGAGCTCCCCGCAGGTGGCTCGGCGAAGGGGATTCCTCGGAAGGCGCGGTATTCCTTATTCACCAGAAATGTCTTCGACGACTTGCCCGATATTTCTCCTTGGCGTATTTTAAGGGTGACGTCGTCGCACGCAGATAACGTTAAAATACACAAAAAAGTAATAATTTTGCAACCAAATGAAAATGAGCACATTTTACGTGACCTGCCTTGTGATCGAAAATAATTCTTATCAGAAATTTAGCCTCCTGAATAAATTGTACGCCCGGAGCGATACACCTTTATTGACTGCCGCTCTGGGGATTTTACACAGCAGCGTTATCTGCTGAGCCGACCCAACTAATCGGCTTTTTTTTTCTTTAGATTAAGTAGATATATGGGTTTCCGAATGAACTTGGCAGCGGAAGGCCACGTATGTACGAATATATAATACTACTACAAGCTTATATAGATATATAGTAGAGTAAAATCAAGTAAAATTGTTTCTTTTCGTGTAGGGACAGGATGTCGGCATGCGACCCAACACGCTTGACCTTTCGACCTAGCGACAGCTTAATAGTATGTACTTCGCTCGCGTTATAATCTACATACTATTTTTTCATACGGGGCTAGTGTTTACTGCTAGCTGTATCTGGTGACTGGCGTAATAGTATCTTTTAAATATCCTGTCATGCACGAGTCTTCCTCCGTGCCCTAACACGCTTGACCTTTCGACCTTGCGCCGCCTGGTGGTGGAGCTGCACAAGATTGATGATGCGGACACAGCTCGAGGACTATTAATCTGGACGTCAGAGCCGTCGGTCGGGGAGATTCATTTGATAAGACTAACCATTATTTAATTTGTCGTCATTCAGAAACCTCTAAAAACCTTTTATTACACTTTTTGACTAGAAAGTAAAGCTACCTATTTCTGGAAATTTTACTAATATGTGCCTACATTTACAATGAGTCAGTCAGACTAAAATATTGTTATAAGATGAATTTCGCCGTAATTCTGGCTGCATCAACAAGAGCGTGAAGAAGAAATGTAGAAGTCACACAGGATTTCTACATTTCTTTGTTTTGTTTTTATTTATTTTTTTATTTATCTCGTCCAATACACACACAAAATGAAGACAAGCATAATTGGACCTCAAACAGCCTTTATCCATCACCGTGTTGGTCGGTTGCTATGGTGACTAATTATATGAGTTTAGACATTATTAGGGGAAAAATTTAATTTTCAGTACTTACCTACCTATTGAAATAAATTGTTTTAACGTACATTCATAATAAATAACACACAACGTAGGTATATTGTTTGTTCTTTCTTTCAAAAAATCACATAAGGCTACAGCGCGTTCTCCAATCTCCCCTTTCTCGAACATTATTTCGACTTGAATGTGTAATCTACGGTTAAAGTGAAGCACTAGCACGGTACCTAGTTTCCACAGGAATAAAGTTTAATGAGCTGACAATACGATTAGCAAGAGATGTACCCAGATTCATAAATTACAGATTTAATAAAAATAAACTTTTAATAAAAGAGACATTGCCGATTTTGGTTTCGTAGCGAAGATTTAAAACCATGTCGACTTCCATTGGCTTTTGGAAACCTGAAGTCGGTGGTAGGCTTTCAATCTATTGTACGTACATCGTGATAATTAATTCTTCTCCTTCCACTCAACAAGACTCAACATCCTCCACGTCCAATCTGTCAGGAAGTAGCTAGGCCCAACAAGCTATTGTGTTCTTTACAACGCCGACGGGACGAGCTATCGATCAATCTGTGCACACGGCGAGCGGACAGCCGTGCACGTCGTAGAACATTTAATCGCACGCATGCTCTAGCAGAATTGCCAAATGAGAGCTTCCAGTTCGATTAGGCTAAATGAGCAACGTCGACGACTTAGCACAATTTTTTTTTGTTTACTGTAACGGTTTGCTACATCTCCTACAACATCCGTGATGTCAGCCCATAACACCGGGTGAACCGGGTGTCATATCAGTGCTTCCCTTCATTTCCTGTCGGTTACACTGTACTGGACTGAAAACACGAACTATTTACATAGCCGTTTCGACCAACGTTTCATTCAGTGCGGTGGTACCAACCCGGGCGGGATAAACCATACCACTTAGTAAGGTAAGCAGGTTCCATAGGAGTACTAAGGAATCCCATTTCCATATAACTATATACATTTATCTTCGTGCGGTGATGTACTCGATCGGTCAGGCGTTCCACCGCGCGCTTCCGAATAACCCCCGTTCCCGCCCTCGCCCGCCCCACGTGGCCCCGCACGAACCGGCCCCCGTGTTGCACCCCTGTCATCGTTCGTCCGCCCACGTGCGCCCAAAATATAGACCTAACGCTATAAATACGCTTCAAAAATTCGCAACGAAGTTGTACAGTCGGCCCTAAAAGGGGAAGTACACACGTAGATATTTGTCGCACTAAACTAGTGGGATGAGCGGAAAAGTGTAACATAAAATTCTAGTACATTTAAAGTTTTAATTTCTACTGCACCTTCTGATCAATTCACTCCGAAATATCCTATGAAGGTAGGTACCTCGCATTTATAGGCGTATTTTTGTGTATTTATGTTTAGAGGTATAGATGTACGACCACGACACGATTGCTTAATCTGTGCCAAGACGGAGAAACCTCAATATATTGTGGAAGAGTAGTTAGAAGACAAAAAACCGGCCAAGTGCGAGTCGAACTCGCGCACCGAGGGTTCCGTATCGCCATGTCATGTTCAGCGCCACTCACGCCATCTATGGCGTGTTTATGAAATGCTTCATATTAGTTAAAATGCTTCATACTCTTTCCGATAGATGGCGCGCGCATACACTTTTTAGTTTCTTCTATGGGAACCCTGTGAATTTTATACTTTTTCTTATTTGTATTATTTGTTGTCATATCGGCCATAATGACACATATTCCGTGAAAATTACAACGGGTCAAGAGATACAGCCATCGGACAGACAGACAGACAGGCTTAGTAATAGGGTCCCATTCCGGATACACAACCATAAAAAGTAGACCTTTTTACGAAATATGTTTATGTGAACCTATAAGATTTTTAAAATTTTGCCAAAGTCACAATATTCGCTAAACACTTATATAAATAAATCGACTGAATATTTCTCTGCATACCTGCATGAAACTATATGATAAGGGGACTGCGACCTCTCAATCCCGCTGACCCAGCCTCCTGATAGGGGTCGACGTTGTTCCGATAAGGGGCTTAACAATTCCGGAACATCGGAAGCGAGGTGCCCTCGACACGGGGCGGCGCGTGGGACAACACGGATCTCAGATAGAGGCCTATTCACAGAGATAAAAACACGGTCTACACAGAAAGGGCATTGCGAGTTGCGACCACCTTTATTCTCCAAGGGATGCTACATAGAAGGGGTTTTTTGCCCCCACTTAAGTGGGGGACAGAATGTCTTGGATCTTGACATTTTTTTGCAAGATAAAAATCGAATTCACTGTCTGTTTCCGCAACGGTAAAAAACACAGGGATCCAAAATATCGCCTTTCGGAGTTGGAATAAGCGCAAAATATCGTTTGAGTAAACGTGTCCTACACTGGCGGCCGTGGGCAGTGAAACGGAGTGGGACGACGACATAAAGTAGGTCCGAGGGAATCAGTGGTTCCGTACCAATGAAGAACTGAAGGATTGGAGGAAAATTGGAAAGGCGGATGTCCAGCAGTCAATGCATGAGAGCTGACTTGACAGTTCTTTCGAATTTAGATAAAAAAAAATAGGTAAAACAACTTTTAAGTTAAACGGTTTTATTAAAAAAAAACTAGAAAAAAACATCAGGTGTACAAAAAACTAGAAAATAATAAGGACACAAACCTGGGCCTTCTTAAGATTTTACGTCTGGGTAAAAAATCGTGCAGTACTAGCGTGCTGTCTTCTCATGTCGGATGCCAAAGGGCAATTTGTGTCGCTGCGTCAGCGGAATAAGTAATAAATTGAGACTTTTAACAGACTAATATAAAAACGTGGGGCGCATGTTATTACGCATATTATACGCCCCACGTTTTTATATTAGTCTGTTAAAAGTCTCAATTTATTACTTATTCCGCTGACGCAGCGACACAAATTGCCCTTTGGCATCCGACATGAGAAGACAGCACGCTAGTACTGCACGATTTTTTACCCAGACGTAAAATCTTAAGGCCCAGGTTTGTGTCCTTATTATTTTCTAGTTTTTTGTACACCTGATGTTTTTTTCTAGTTTTTTTTAATAAAACCGTTTAACTTAAAAGTTTTTTTACCTATTTTTTTATTTACTCGTTTTTAGTTTGATTTTTAGCTCGTATCATTCATTCATTACGCAAACTCCTCATCCTTTCCAACTCTCTCATTGCATCTTTGTTACTCGGTTTCTTACCTGTCAATTTCTCACAATCAAGCTCCTCAATACATAGCCCTTCTAAAGACTTTACGCGACTCAATGCAACATACCCTTGACCCTCCTCAAATAGTCTGGAGCCCAAATACACGGCAGCACGACACACAACAGTATGTACTGCCCTGCATTTTATGGACAGTGGAGGCCCATGATAAAATTATCGGTAATATCCGCCTCTCAGCTGTTCCATAATTAAACTTTGCTGGAAACTGTATGGCTTTAGGATGGATAAGGTGTCCGCCGTCCCTTTCAAAATCAATTTGAACAGATGGTATGTCTGTTTCATAGGTACATTTGCGTTCGACAAGTATGGGACACTCGTCCAAACAAACGAAATGAACCCAAACTCGAGGGGGTTACTAGTAACGGTTGAAGAGTTCCACTGTACACCTCCTGACTGCATCATCAGACCCTCGTCACCAAGTGTATTGGTAGAAGTATGGGGCACTCGTCCAAACCAACCAAATGAGCCCAAACTCGAGGGGGTTAGTAGTAACGGTTGAAGAGCTCCACTATACACCTCCTGACTCCATCATAAGACCCTCGTCACCAAGTGTATTGGTAGAAGTATGGGACACTCGTCCAAACTAACCATATGAGCCCAAACTCGAGGGGGTTACTAGTAACGGTTGAAGAGTTCCACTGTACACCTCCTGACTCCATCATCAGACCCTCGTCACCAAGTGTATTGGTAGAAGTATGGGACACTCGTCCAAACCAACCAAATGAGCCCAAACTCGAAGGGGTTACTAGTAACGGTTGAAGAGTTCCACTGTCCACCTCCTGACTCCATCATTAGACCCTCGTCACCAAGTGTATTGGTAGAAGTATAGGACACTCGTCAAAACAAACCAAATGAGCCCAAATTCGAGGGGGTTACTAGTAACAGGTGAAGAGTTCCACTGTACACCTCCTGACTCCATCATCAGACCCTCGTCACCAAGTGTATTGGTAGAACTATGGGACACTCGTCCAAACCAACCAAATGAGCCCAAACTCGAGGGGTTACTAGTAACGGTTAAAGAGTTCCACTGTACATCTCCTGACTCCATCATCAGACCCTCGTCACCAAGTGTATTGGTAGAAGTATGGGACACTCGTGCAAACAAACCAAATGAGCCAAAACTCGAGGGGGTTACTAGTAACGGTTGAAGAGTTCCACTGTCCACCTCCTGACTCCATCATCAGACCCTCGTCACCAAGTGTATTAGTAGAAGTATGGGACACTCGTGCAAACAAACCAAATGAACCCAAACTCGAGGGGGTTACTAGAACGGTTGAAGAGTTCTACTGTACACCTCCTGACTCCATCATCAGACCCTCGTCACCAAGTGTATTGGTAGAAGTATGGGACACTCGTCCAAACCAACCGTCTGAGCCCAAACTCGAGGGGGTTACTAGTAACGGTTGAAGAGTTCCACTATACACCTCCTGACTCCATCATCAGACCCTCGTCACCAAGTGTATTGGTAGAAGTATGGGACACTCGTCCAAACCAACCAAATGAGCCCAAACTCGAGGGGGTTACTAGTAACGGTTGAAGAGTTCCACTGTCCACCTCCTGACTCCATCATTAGACCCTCGTCACCAAGTGTATTGGTAGAAGTATAGGACACTCGTCAAAACAAACCAAATGAGCCCAAACTCCAGGGGGTTACTAGTAACGGTTGAAGAGTTCCACTGTACACCTCCTGACTCCATCATCAGACCCTTGTCACCAAGTGTATTGGTAGAAGTATGGGACACTCGTCCAAACCAACCAAATGAGCCCAAACTCGACGGGGGTTACTAGTAACGGTTGAAGAGTTCCACTGTCCACCTCCTGACTCCATCATCAGACCCTCGTCACCAAGTGTATTGGTAGTAGTATGGGACACTCGTCCAAACCAACCATCTGAGCCCAAACTCGAGGGGGTTACTAGTAACCGTTGAAGAGTTCCACTGTACACCTCCTGACTCCATCATCAGACCCTCGTCACCAAGTGTATTTGTAGAAGTATTGGACACTCGTCCAAACCAACCAAATGAGCCCAAACTCGAGGGGGTTACTAGTAACGGTTGAAGAGTTCCACTGTCCACTTCCTGACTCCATCATTAGACCCTCGTCACGAAGTGTATTGGTAGAAGTATAGGACACTCGTCAAAACAAACCAAATGAGCTCAAACTCGAGGGGGTTACTAGTAACGGTTGAAGAGTTCCACTGTCCGCCTCCTGACTCCATCATCAGACCCTCGTCACCAAGTGTATTGGTTGAAGTATGGGACACTCGTCCAAACCAACCAAATGAGCCCAAATTCGAAGGGGTTACTAGTAACGGTTGAAGAGTTCCACTGTCCACCTCCTGACTCCATCATCAGACCCTCGTCACCAAGTGTATTGGTAGAAGTATGGGATACTCGTGCAAACAAACCAAATGAGCCCAAACTCGAGGGGGTTACTAGTAACGGTTGAAGAGTTCCACTGTACACCTCCTGACTCCATCATCAGACCCTCGTCACCAAGTGTATTGGCAGAAGTATGGGACACTCGTCGAAACCAACCAAATGAGCCCAAACTCGAGGGGGTTACTAGTAACGGTTGAAGAGTTCCACTGTACACCTCCTGACTCCATCATCAGACTCTCGTCACCAAGTGTATTGTTAGAAGTATGGGACACTCGTCCAAACCAACCAAATGAGCGCAAACTCGAGGGTGTTACTAGTAACGGTTGAAGAGTTCCACTGTACACCTCCTGACTCCATCATCAGACCCTCGTCACCAAGTGTATTGGCAGAAGTATGGGCCACTCGTCGAAACCAACAAAATGAGCCCAAACTCGAGGGGGTTACTAGTAACGGTTGAAGAGTTCCACTGTACACCTCCTGACTCCATCATTAGACTCTCGTCACCAAGTGTATTGGTAGAAGTATGGAACACTCGTCCAAACCAACCAAATGAGCGCAAACTCGAGGGTGTTACTAGTAACGGTTGAAGAGTTCCACTGTACACCTCCTGACTCCATCATCAGACCCTCGTCACCAAGTGTATTGGTAGAAGTATGGGACACTCTTCCAAACCAACCATATGAGCCCAAACTCGAGGGGGTTACTAGTAACGGTTGAAGAGTTCCACTGTCCACCTCCTGACTCCATCATCAGACCCTCGTCACCAAGTGTATTGGTAGAAGTATGGAACACTCGTCCAAACCAGCCATATGAGCCCAAACTCCAGGGAGTTACTAGTAACTGTTGAAGAGTTCCACTGTCCACCTCCTGACTCCATCATCAGACCCTCGCCAAGTGTATTGGTAGAAGTATGGGGCACTCGCCCAAACCATCCAAATGAGCCCAAACTCGAGGGGGTTACTAGTAACGGTTGAAGAGTTCCACTGTTCACCTCCTGACTCCATCATCAGACCCTCGTCACCATGTGTATTGGTAGAAGTATGGAACACTCGTCCAAACTAACCAAATGAACCCAAACTCGAGGGGGTTACTAGTAACGGTTGAAAAGTTCCACTGTCCACCTCCTGACTCCAACATCAGACCCTCGTCACCAAGTGTATTGGTAGAAGTATAGGACACTCGTTCAAACAAACCAAATGAGCTCATACTCGAGGGGGTTACTAGTAACGGTTGAAGAGTTCCACTGTACACCTCCTGATTCCATCATCAGACCCTCGTCACCAAGTGTATTGGTAGAAGTATGGGACACTCGTCGAAACCAACCAAATGAGCCCAAACTCGAGGGGGTTACTAGTAACGGTTGAAGAGTTCCACTGTACACCTCCTGACTCCATCATCAGACTCTCGTCACAAAGTGTATTGGTAGAAGTATGGGACACTCGTCCAAACCAACCAAATGAGCCCAAACTCGAGGGGGTTACTAGTAACGGTTGAAGAGTTCCACTGTACACCTCTTGACTCCATCATCAGACCCTCGTCACCAAGTGTATTGGTAGAAGTATGGGGCACTCTTCCAAACCAACCATATGAACCCAAACTCGAGAGGGTTACTAGTAACGGTTGAAGAGTTCCACTGTCCACCTCCTGACTCCATCATCAGACCCTCGTCACCAAGTGTATTGGTAGAAGTATGGAACACTCGTCCAAACCAACCATATGAGCCCAAACTCGAGGGGGTTACTAGTAACGGTTGAAGAGTTCCACTGTCCTCCTCCTGACTCCATCATCAGACCCTCGTTACCAAGTTGAAATTATCATAATATTGTATTGTCACGAGAACTCAATGTGTGTGCAAAGTTTCATAAAAATCGGTTCAGTAGAAGTAGTTGAAAAAGTTGTCGCAAGATTTGAAACAAAGATAGTAACAAACAAACAAATATACGGAGTCAAGCTAAATAAAACCGTTTAAAAAAACATGGAAAAGTACGACATTTTTAGGTACTACGACTACAAATTTGCAAATATAAATTGTTAAAATGTTTTTTATTGGTAGCCTAAATAACTCAGCTATTGATCAGTATCCCAAATAAAACGAAAATGACCAAAGGTTTATAAAAAAAAATATTAAGTAAAATTTTCAACGTTTTTCAAAAAATGCTCATAGCATAAAAAACAAATGACATATATTTTTCCCTGGGTAGCCATAAACTGGCCTAAGCCCTGGGTCCCGCTTGACGTTGAGTTTTGGGACGCGTTGTATATACATACCCTCTCACGGTGTGAAATATTACTGGGTACCATATATTATTTCTCTATACTGGGTACTTACTGCCAATGAAATTTGCTCTCTATACAAACACCGAAGCACATACGAGGCGTCGAATGAGCTTTGTCAAGGAAATGAACGGATTTTCGAATGATCTCACTTCGTGGAACTTCTCTGAACGTGCTGTAGTGTTATTTAAATAAGTTCGTGTAAACCGGCAATACCGCAGCATTAGTGGTGGTGCAGTGGAGAACAGACATTGCACTACACTATATACTAACTTCTAGCCACTTGGGTGGAATGGAATGAAACATTTTCCAATATCATTGTGTCTGGATCCTCGCTTTTGCATTGTCGTCGTATATACGTCGCATAATTTTCCCTCTCATTTCTTTCAATCGTTATAACAACATTGACATTAACAGCGGCGGTACGTTAGGGGTTGCTTTTTATAACCCCCGAATAAAAAGGAGGGATGATATAAGTTTGACGCCTACGTCTGTCTGTCTCTCTGTGGCGTCATAGCTCCCAAACGGATGGACCCATTTGAATGTGATTTTTTTTATTAAAAAAAAAAAAAACTGGTTTAACCGGAATGGTTGTTAGCTATTGTTGATGAGGATGAGGTCAGCCGACTCGAAGATCGTCGGCACTTTTCCTAATTTGGCGAAGACATTTCTTATGTAAAATGGAAATTTATTACACTTTCACTCGTCGCCTTAAGTAAATAAACGGAAATTATTACAGAATTAATTTATCTAGGGATTTTTAACCTAACCTACAAAATTATTACTATTTCAAATTACGCCTTATAAAAAGCTTCAAATAAAAGTTCATCAACTCTTAAAACGTAAAAAAAATTTTCTGCTTAGATAATTAAGGGCTTTGGGGGACTGCTAAGTAAAAAAAATCGGTCTCCAGACGCCTTTAATTAACTAAGCGGCAATATGTTCGTTTTTACTTTTTAAGAGTAGCTCATTTGTCGGGGGTTTTTCAAATTTGTAATTTATCCTCAAAAGTCGTGCTGCAGACAGGTTAGGCAGTAATTATCTGCAACAAAATGAGAATCTTCTTGTTTGTTCCCTGTACGTCCATTAAAACAGCACACTGTATTCCGCAGTTGTGTGAGTTCTATCGTAAGTTTTGCTGAGTGATTTAGTATAATATTTCTTGTTCAGTACACTGTACTACATTGGCGTATCTAGTGTTATTTTCCAGGGCGGACCTGGCCCATGAAAAGCGATGGCCGATGAAGCCGAAGCATTGCATTGCGGCGCGGAATTCAAATACCTATACTCTTGCATGTTGTTATAATATTTGCAGATTTATTAATTTTAGGACTTCGAAATTAACCAATGAAATTTAAGTTGATTCCTCATGTAGATTATTTATTTATTTATTTCGCCCATTCACCCATTCCGAGATAATGATAGATTTAATTCGTTTTGATTGAATTTAATTCGAATGAAATTGCATGAAGATTGGTTTAATGGTTTCAGAGTATACCTGTTAGTTAAACAAACACATGGATTTTTATTAGTAGAGATAGGATGACCCGGACGCGCTAACTATTGTCCCAGCAGACCGACAGGAGGTTCTCAATTTTCCCGTTTCAACACTAACGCAACTCCGAATTCGAGTAATGACAGTTCATCGGATATTGAACGGTCCAGTTGGCCCAGTTGACACAGTACACGTCTCGTGCGCTGAGCGGAACAACGACGCGCGAGACGCGATGGAACATCGTTGTGACATCGTATTCCACTAGCAATAAGCAAGATTATCATATTCATAGGTACTTGATCAAATTCGGAAGGACTGAAAATGATAAGAGTTTCCTTGCCGATGGAACAATACAAAATACATACGTACATACATACCGCACGCTGTATCCCGACAATCCGGGTAAGCAGTGTTATCGGTATTGTGCTGCAACTACTCTTGTAAATTACAGCACAACACCGACCATCACGTTTAGTAATGTATTAGGGCAAGATCACTATCAAGCAATAAGTAAGGCACGAAGACCCACCTGCTGCATGACTCGGTGAAAGGACCGTGCCAAGGTGAGAGGTGGCTAGCCTGTCGCCCTTTAGCACCGCACCTTCAAGCTTCAGATACATTCGCTTCAGTTAAGGTGAAGCTTATTTATTTATCCAATTGGTAATACTTCGCTTTTGAGGTTATATATATTATAATATTATAATTTGTTATCTGCCCATTCTATTGGCTATGCGAGAAAGAACGGATCGTTATAATCAAATCGAATTGTCACCTCTTCTGTTCATTATCTAACTGAACGGTACAATGAATTGATTTGAATTTATAACAAGGTTAAAATCAATGAACAAAGGCGTTCATTTTTATCGGTAAACCCAATTTTGCACATCAGTGGAGGCCAATGTAAACTAGAAAGACCGCGGAGCCATGCCGGTGAGAATTCCAAAAGACACTTGAATATTTTTAGGTTAGAGAATTTGTAGCAATTTGATATCGCTCATCAACCAACAGACTAAGTAAAATACAAATTACTTAATTGGCTACCTAATTCTTTGAAAGAACAAAGTTTGCACTTAAATTTGAACGAAAATAAATTTACTGAAAATTATGTAACCTTTGCTATATAAAGGTAACGTATATTTGTCTCTCTACATGTAACAGATTAACTTGAAAACGGGCCAATCGATTGACATACAGTTTTGGCTAATGGATTAAATTATCTGTGGATGTAACATATATTTTTTTTATGTAAACCAACATGGGTGGCTGTGCCGAGGGACCAATAGCACAGTATACTATATATATAAATAAGTACAAGTACAATTATTTCAGGGGCCTATTGAAAGGCGATTCTTTTAGAAATACGCTTCCCAGATGACCAGTTAGAAATTGAATACGTCCACATAAAAAATCATAAACACAGCCTTTATATTCTACAATATACATAGCTGCTGGATACGTGCAGCCGAGACAAAAAGCTGAAACCTTTTGAAATTATTTCGAAATGTCAACATTAACGTTCGTGGAAGGAAAACACGGGCCACACCGCGTGACCCGAACCCTGGAGCCTGCGCAAACACGACATACCTACTCAAAGGGATTTCGACGAAATTAAATTCTTTCACAACTTTCTATCGAGCCTTACTGTGTAGTGTTACTGCACGTAGAACCTTCTAGACTAGACGAAGTGAGAAGATGCTTACTTCTGAAATTTTTATATTTGCTCGTCACCCTCCAAAGATTGACGGCGAAGAAAAACACAGAGAGGAAACTAGTGAAATAATAATATTGTTGTTAATAAATTAGTTTTGTAGGTAATGACTGCTGAGTGTAATACGATAGAGCAAAATACTAGTAAGAGTTTATTTTTTTTATATATTGGAAATAACACCTGGTGTGAAAATTGTAGCACTCAGAGCAGGTATACTGTCAGTACCACCACCATCGTACTGAAACAAGGTTGCTCGAAATTACTATGAAAAAATTGCGTTTTGACGCACTTCTAGGCTAGCTTAAAGTCTGTGTAAACAGTATACACGACAGAGCGCTCCGAAAGCCGGACGAAAAAGCAATTTATAATTTTTTATTTGGATGGCTTCGGTCGTATTTGAAGTTTGCATAACTCTGACACCGATTGTTAAGGGTACAAAACGATACTGACTTCGAAAAAAAGTATGTATATTCGCTCCGTACGTATTTTTTTTATCTTTAGCAGACCATCCGATTTCGAATTATTTTTATTTAAAATTTTGCGATGACGTTATAGGTACTTACATAAGTTGCTCTTAGATTAATTTAATCACTGTACAAAATGAAGATGACCACATTGCAGCTTCGGCTGTGTTCTTCTATAGTTCAGTATAGCCAGCAACCAAAGGGAAGTCTCCGGTATTGCATCTACTCGGAGGTAACATGGTTGCTCGGAGAATGCACTTTGGCCCTTCTGACTCAGCCACCCTTACATAAAAAACCTATGAAAAATTCTAAATATTATTTAAAAATAGATTCCTACTGTGTATTTATCAAGAAAATACACATGAATCTAATAAAAAAATTTAAGTACAATGCTATTTCTAATCATGAGCGATTATTTCCTAACTGTGATCTTGCAACATGAATCTGACGTACCTACTTCAAATATTATTTTTAAAACAAAACAGCTTTACTCACGGTTCTTAACGAGCTATGTGGCTCGACGTTTCGGGCCAAGCGTATGGCCCATCCTCATGAGCACTCTGCCTAGTGCGACGGTTGGCAGAGAACTGTCAGATCACTATCCGTCGTTGACGAAGATTGTAGCTGTGGCCAGTGCGGGTAAGTTTCCGTAGGCGAGGGTTCAGGTGCGTTCCGGATCTCGGCGGAGAGAGAGAAGGCGCTGACGGTGTCCACTTACGGCTGGTCGTGTCCGACGTGTCTTCTTCTCTTGAGCGGCGCTATGACTGGGTTCCACATCGGCGACAACTTGAAGGCGTCCTCCTGGTTGAAGTTGTCGTGCTTCTTGATTTCGATAGACTCTTGTACGAGACGTGGGACGTGTCGTGTTTCAGTCGCAAGAATTTTGACCTGATCGAACCTAATCCAGTGGGTCCTTCCGGAGTCCATGTGATCGCACACTGCCGATTTTTTGGAGTCCAGTTTGCAGAGTGCTCATGAGGATGGGCCATACGCTTGGCCCGAAACGTCGAGCCACATAGCTCGTTAAGAACCGTGAGTAAAGCTGTTTTGTTTTAAAAATAATGTCTAACAACCACGGTAATTTAAAAACCTACTTCAAATATTTACACTTACTCAGTTTGGAAAATTGGAAATGTGAACATTTTTCCCGGTTATGGTAAATGGAACTTCTGGAGCTATGTACAAACCGCCATATGGAATCTGCTATTTTGTGAAGTGTACCTCTATAAATAGAGACAACTCAGTGCGTTGATTCACTTCCTTTGCAACACAATAATATAATCCGAGGTGAATTATATCAGAAAGTTGTGCGCCGGGGTGGCGTCGTCGGCGGCCGCGGGGGCGTGGGTTGCTCGAGGGGCTAGATTAGCTTTATGCTCTCCTGATATTCTGTTTATGGCACATATTTGGCATGAATGCCTCGTCCACATTTACTTAAGCTCCTCTCGACAAAAGCTTCGAAGTTTACCTCCCATTGTACCGGCGCACAATAGAGAGTGGACCGTGCAGGTAAATACCTAGAAACGTCAACTTTTTTTCTTACCCTTCCTCACCTCAGTGTTTTTTTCCGGGGTCCTAGTTATTTAGTTGCTCTTTTCTGATGTTTTTATGTTTTTCTTTTTGGCAATCGTCAACTTTTCGAGAAAGAAAAGTACACACAGAGGAAATGACAAATATCGTTATCGCTCTTACACTTGTTTACTCACGTATAGGTACACTGCGTGTACTAGACTGTTGTAAAATAATATGTACCTATATATGTATATATTCTTTACTAGCTGTTGCCCGCGGCTTCGCTCGCGTGAAATTCGTATTCCAAAGAAGAATGTAAGTAACTAAGGGCGAGGCCGAAGGCCGAGCTCCGTTCAGGTAATCGATAAACCTTCTCAAAGAAAGTAACTAACTAAGGGCGAGGCCGAAGGCCGAGCTGCTTTCAGGTAAACGTTAAACCTTTCTCAAATAAAGGAAGTAAGTAAGGGCGAGGCCGAAGGCCGAGCTGCGTTCAGGAAGACGATAAACCTTCTGGAAGAAAGGAAGGAACTAAGTGCGAGGCCGAAGGCCGAGCTGCGTTCAGGTAAACCAAAAACACTCTTCCGCCTTCGGGCCTCGCCCTTAAAGACTTCCTTTCTTCGATAGAATATAATATCGTTTACTGAATCTATTTATTTCATAAAAATAAAAAAGTAAGTATCTGGATCTGCAGCACGAGGTTACCAAAATGTGGCCCGTCGACTCGACGATCGTTGTGCCCATAGTCGTATCGGCGCATGGGCTGATAGCGAAGAGCCTCGACGATCACCTTGAGAGGCTCTCGCTGAGTGGTTGGGTCAAGGGCCAGATCCAGAAGGCAGCCCTGCTAGACACTGCACGCATCGTCCGGAGGTTTCTCTCCCTGGGGCCCGACCATCGGTAGCTTGGGTTCGCCCCGCTGCCGGTGGTGGAAACTCCGTTTATTTTTATATTAATTTTAGATTTTAATTGTTAAAAAGATGTAAAATTTATATAAAAAGGAACGTGTAAATAAATTGATGAAAAAGTAATATTAATAACTAAAGAATTAAAACCTAACTAACAAACATTAAAACAACTATCAAAACGGGCATTTTGAAATGTTCTTAGAGCACTATTGCGGCATTACCCCGCTGGATGGCAAGGCTTACCCTTTGAATGAAGTACATAAGCCCTTGATGGCGGGACACCAGTTGCGTCAACCAGCAGAGGCCCAAGCCTCTTTTGGCTTCACTGCTCCACGGACCGAGGGTTTCCACCGCAAACGCAACAAATTCGAAATCTTGAATTATATTTCTATATTTGTTGCGTTTGAGTTTCTCCGCCCCAGCCTCGGCCGCGCCAGCCGCTCTTGAAGATGTCCTAACGTGACTTGGAGCCAATGTGAGAACACAAGTGGCGTCCCACACCATAGAACTACCCTTAGTCCATGGCACTAAGGTGATAGCATCAGGCCTCTTGCCATCCAGCCGGGAATAACCGCGAGGTTCTAGGATGCATGGTATATTTGCCGTCAGAAGCGTGGACTTTATAATAAAATTTAAATTAAATTAACTGAATCTTAATATTAATTAACTGTATTCGAGGTGGTTTAGCTTCTTCCTGAACGCAGCTCGGCCTTCGGCCTCGCCCTTAGTTACTTGCTTTCTTTGAGATGGTTTGTCATTTGTCAGAACGTAGCTCGGCCTTCGGCCTCGCCTTAGTTACTTACTTTCTTCAAAAATGTTTACCTGAACGCAGCTCAGCCTACGGCCTCGCCCTTAGTTACTTGCTTTCTTCGAGATGGTTTATGGTCTTCCCGAATAGAGCACGGCCTTCGGCCTCGCCCTTAGTTTACTTTCTTCAAGATGGTTTAGCTTCTTCCTGAACGCAGCTCGGCCTTCGGCCTCGCCCTTAGTTACTTGCTTTCTTTGAGATGGTTTTTAAATTATCAGAAAGTAGCTCGGCCTTCGGCCTCGCCTTAGTTACTCACCGTATATGTATAGATTGAACACCAATTCATACAAATGAGGCACAATAGCCGAGTTTAATGCTGTGAGGGATTCTATTCTAACTATTCTTTGAGATGTGGAAGAGTTACATGCAGGCGAACAAGAATAGTTTGTGACAATGTGTTAGACTGTAAATAAATTAATTATGATAAACTACAAACAAATTAAAGTACTTTCAAATACAAGTGCTTACAAATTTAGAGTACTTCCTAGTAGAATTTCTACATAGCGCTAACAAAATTTCTCACTGCTCACTTATGAGGAGTGTGAGACACCACTGTGAGATGGTGAAAACTTAAACCTACTTATCTTATAAGTAGCTCGTATAGTTATTGTGTTGTCAGACCGGTCTCCAATTAGGCTGCTAGGCCAAGTATCCAGGGTTGCATCTCACGGTCGGTCACTAGAAATTACTCGACACACCTGGACGAGTACGAAGACCTGCATCGTCACGGTGGTCGCCCTTCGGACAGGTTAGGGACAGTTTGCGGACAAAGTTAAGGAATATACGAGTGTTACCATACATCAAGCAGTTTATTTTTGCCCTTGATTTTTTTACAATTTAACTACTCAAAGCACTTCAAAACTCTCCTGGACTTCCAAACCCCGTACACCGACCACGCTTATCGATGCTGCCTCAGCCAGTCCTTCCAACTACTTTGCTCAGACGGTTCGTGGAAAACGAAGAGTGAGCCCAACTCTAAGTGCTGGACATTGCCTCGACAGCACCCAAGAAGTGCCAAGGTCACGCCGTTCTTCACGTATATCTACTACGATAACCTTACTTAATCATACACCATCTTCATCAACTTACATCTTTACGTCTCGCCCGCTTCCTTTAAATTAAATAACTTTCCACCCCTGAACTCGTGTCCTGTTGCATCGTGCTTCTTTCTAGGTAGTTGGCTCACGTTGTAGCCGACAGGGATGGCAACACCTTACTGCACGATGATCGTTTTTAGGGTTCCGTCCGGTACGGAACCCTATTACTAAGCCTACGCCGTCTGTCTGTCTGTCCGTCTGTCTGTCCGTCCGTCCGTCTGTCCAAGGGCTGTATCTCTTGAACCCGTAGTTGTAATTAGCCCGTTGTATTGTGGCCGATATAACAACAAATAATAAAAAGTAAAAAAATCACGGGGGTTCCCATAGAAGACACCAAAAATAGTATGCGCGCGTGCCATCTACCGAATGGATTATGAAGCATTTTAACTAATCATGACATTAATTAACTAATATGAAGCATTTCGTAACACGCCATCTAGATGGCGTGAGTGGCGCTAGTCATGACATGGCGATACGGAACCCTCGGTGCGCGAGTTCGACTCGCAATTGGCCGGTTTTTTTTTTATTTTTTTTTTTTATTGAAAGCGCGACATATAGCGCGGCTGGCGGGGAGTACGAATGCCATGTCGGCCTGACAGGTGCCCATTCACCCGCAATTGAAGGATCTGAGACTGTACTTGCATCGCAGCCTCAGTTGTGTTTTCCTCTAATCCAGTGATAGCCAGGCAGTCCAAAGAGAAGTCTCCGGCGTGGCACTTTCTCGGAGGTGACATTGGCTGATCGGTGCCATGTTCTATGGCCCCTCTGGCTCAGGCGCTCATACCGGATTACATTAATTTTATTTTCTGTTAACATGTAAAAATGCAATGTATTATGAAAATGCCACTTCTTGATATTTATTTCTAAGGAGCGGACCTTTCCCTTCCTCCTTACTTGAAGCTGAAGGTTGAACATCGACTCGTAGTGCGCCGCAAGGAGTTACTCCGCTTCGGTGAATTAGTGAACACGTCTTTTGAAAGTCGCGCTTTTGTGGCTCTTTATTTGAAGCTGAAAATCGCCTGTAGCCTAAATCTACCCTCTCTTTCTAACATTGACCGTTTTTCATACATTTTATTTTATTATGAAGAAATTATACAACGTATAGGGGAATCCTATGGGAGAGGTATGAATGATAAAATTATTAGTGTTTTCAATAAAAAAAATTGGTACTCCTTGGGTACTCCACATATAATAATTGAAAGAAAAACTAAAAGTTTATTGAGTTTTTGTTTTTTTTTGTTATTATTATAATATGTGGAGTACGAAATATTTTTATTGAGGAGCATTGATGGTTTTATCATGCATGTTTCTCCCATAGGATGTTTTTATAAGTTGTATAATTTCTTCATAATAAAATAATACTCGCATTGTTAGAGTGAGAGGCACAATTTGGGGAGGTGGCCCCTTAAGATGAGTATTGTGTTTTTTTTTTCCAGAAAAATAATTTCACATTTTCTATCGATGTAAAATCGATTTTCTAACCTGTTAAAAATATGTACAACATGTTATTTGTGACATGTTATGTAAAATATTGCATTCCCTGGTCAATTGGAGTAAAAAACCGGCGAAGTGCGAGTCGAACTCGCACGCGGAGGGTTCTGTATCGCCATGTCATGGTCAGCGCCACTGACGCCATCTATGTATTAGTTAAAATGCTTTATACTATTTTCAGTAGGTAGATGGCGCGCATATATTTTTTAGTTTCTTCTATGTGATTCCCGTGATTGTTTTTTTTAATTTTTATTATTTGTTGTTATATCGGCCATAATAACACACATATTCTGTGAAAATTTCAACGGGCTACCTATTACGGTTCAAGAGATACATCCCTCGGACAGACGCACAGTGGCTAATAAGCCCATCCTAGGAGGAATTAAATAATTTATCTAACCACTGTTCTTTGGAATACCTTCTAGCGTTTTGGATAAAGGTATATATCTATCACCCTAAACTGTCAATCAAACACGTGTTGCGCGCGGCACTAGTGTGCAGTGACGCGACGAAGCGGGCGAACGAAATTTCCCCGTTAGACGCGCGTGCGCTTTCAGCCGCGATGCACGTGTTGTGAGAGGAGCACGGTGTTTTTGTTTCATGTTCATAGAAATACATCGTACTCACCATGGAAAACCAAAGTCGAGGTATGTTTATTTGTTTTTGATGCACTCGTACACATGCTTTAAAACATGTATTACAAATTTAGTTTTAAAACGAGTAAACTTAAAAGTTTCACAAAGTTTCATCCAAATGTTTGCTTTAAACGATAGTGCAATGTTTCTACTTATACGTAAAATATGTCATTCCATCGGCTCTCACCGGCACTCATACAAGTGTGTCGAAATTACAGGATTCGGGTGCGCTCCGACTCGCCACGAGGCTTTCGTCTTTCTGCATTCTGAAGATCTACTAAAATCAGGGATCACAAATGATAATGTAAACAGACTTATAACATTCTACAACATACATACGAATGCTCAAAACAACGCACCAGCGAGAGATGACAGAACCTTCACACACTTTAAAACTTTTCTGTGCAACATTGTTAAGAGGTGGAAAAAGTGCGGATGTCACAAAAGAGTCTTTCTAGCGAAGCACCGTGAATGGCTTAGCGAGGTTTTGACTACTCATACGTCAAGAAAATACTGAAAAATACAAAGTGAAACGTCGCGCACCGTCACCAGTAGATATAACATTAATTCAGAATTTTTTTGAAAATATGCAATGGATTCAGCAAAGCTTTATTTTGTACAACTGGGTTATCCTATGCCAGTCACAGTGCATAATATTCTTATACATGGAGCAGACGTGATGGAGAGCATGATGTGCCCTATAGGGCAATTGTCAGAAGATGCTTTAGAAGCTCGCCGCAAAGAATATAGAAAATATAGTGAAAACAACACAAGAAAAATTTCTGAAGATTTATTCCGTGTGCTTTTAGTGTCTTCTGACCGCATAATTAGCTCGTTAAGACAAATTACAGAAAAGAAAAGTGAGTACTTTGTCTAGTAATGTTCTAAATCTTCTCGAAATACCGAAAATAAATTAATTTAAAATAATAAAAAAAATATTTTTTTATTTCAAACCTAAAGTTCATATATTTAAAAGATTTTCTTTGCAGTATGAATCATTAAATCATACATTTTTAATACAAAGCTAGTAAAGTGTGCTACTTTACTAGCTTTGTATAAGCTAACTTTGTACAAGCTAATTTACAATGAGATTTCATGAAATATTTCGCAAATCTAATAAATTCCTCCTAAATTGGGCTTATTAGCCACTGTGAGACGGACAGATAGACAGACAGACGGCGGCGTAGACTTAGTAATAGAGTCCCGTACGACGGATACGGAACCCTAAAAACGACAAAGTCTTACAGTAGTCTCGAATGATGTGTAACATTTATTTCACACTGTGTTTATAAAATCACGGTTGACAGCTTTCGACAAGTGCCAACTGTACGCCGCACTAAAGAATCATAAGTTCATTCAACAAAATACGTGACTTCCTTAACGCATTTCCGCTTCATTCACAAAATTACTACCCATACCGAGAGCTAAGATGTTTCACATCAAAATCTACATACAATTTTTCTCTGAGATGATTTTTTTTTCGTACAAAAGTCAAAGCTGGCTGCAAAATTATAAATTATTTATTCATACAAAATAAAAAATCAAAACAATATCTCGAGTCGGGCTTAAAAAAACTGTTAAAAAACATTAAACTTAGGTTATTAAATAATTGAGTTGAAGGCGACACAAAAGCACAAAAATCTATAAATTTTCTGGTGTACTTTTGTACCGCCTTCAACTCAATTATTTAATAATTTTTAGTTTAATGTTTTTCGGTTTAATGTTTTTTTAAAAGCCTTCATTAAAACAGTTTTCTATTTCATTCTTTTTAGTAATATCACATAAAAAAGAATCAGAGAAGTCGGTTGTCGTGGTATAGAATTATTCGCCCGATTGACACACTTAACTGCCCATATCTTGAAAACTACTGAACCGATTTTGATGAAACTTGAATTGTTCCTTAAGTTGAAGTAAATGTAAGCCGATAAAAATTGTCACAATGCGATCAATAGTTTCGGAGAAATGCGTGGACAAACATACATAGGTACATACATATTATACATACACTTATGTTATACATATTAGATACATACACTTATGAAATTTGGCACATCTGTTTAGAAGCCCAGATAGACTAACACTAACTACTAAACACTTACGAACCACTAACACTTACGAATATTGTGCAATTCCAATGATATTACATACATACTGGTCGAATTGATAACCTCCTTTTTTTAAGTCGGTTAAAACGTCTCCAAATAGGCTGGAATTCATGTTGGTGAAATGTACGTCTGCAGTAACAACAGAATTATTCAGAGGTAGCTTCAACTGGTCCTTTCAACCCCTAAACATTATTTCTAGAGGTCGGGTCACGTAGATTACGTAGGCTCACAAACTATGATAACATTCGCAGAGTATTCGTATTTTAGCAGAGACGCAATTTAGGGTGTCCCTACGGTGAGTGGTTTGTGTTTATTTTTATGGAAGTTGGAAAAAATCTCTACAAGGGAAAGGCCCGATTTCGTCCACATTACCTTATTGACTGTCCTTACAACATTCGTGATGTCGGCCCATAACACCTTGGTGAACTAGGTACCATGTCAGTGCTTCCATTTAGTCGACCGACCTTTCATTCAGTGCGGTGCTACCAACCCGAGCGGGTTAAACCCTACCACAGTAAATACCCTACCACCTAGTAAGTAACATGTGTGGCTGTGGCACATAGCATAATCCTTCCTTATCCTTACCTATAATAAAATCCAACGTCTGCTTTCTGTATGTCTGAGTGTCTGTCTGTCCGCTTATAACTCGAGAACCACTAAACCGATTTTAATAAAACAAAATTCTACGCATAGCTTGATTCTTCCCATCAACTATAGACTACTTACTATCACGCTAAATGGCTTATGAGGTTAGCAGTGAAGTGAAATATGAGAGCGGGCGGAGCCGCGGGCACAGCTTGTATAGTATACAAGCTGTGCCCGCGGCTCCGCCCGCTCTCATATTTCACTTCACTGCTAACCTCATAAGCCATTTAGCGTGATAGTAAGTAGCCTATAGTTGATGGGAAGAATCAAGCTATCCGTAGATTTTTTTTTTATTAAAATCGGTTCTGTGGTTCTCGAGTTATAAGCGGACAGACAGACACTCAGACAGACAGAAAGCAGACGTTGGATTTTATTATAGGTAAGGAAGGCTAAATAAATAGTATATATATTCTTACATTTGTTATTCTGTCGAAGAGGTCCGGGGTGCGTCTAGAGCCGGCTACTTGATAATAGAATAATAGATAAATAATGAAATAGGATAAGCGCTAGAATAAATATCAGACTATTTCCGCCCCTGCAGTAGATACGGGCGTCATCTTGGCCTCACTTCACTCAATAAGCACTTGGTTGGCCCTCAGTGGGGCCGACGCGAATGAGACGAGAGTGACGACGCAGGGGTGCAGGTGGTAATCAGATCGCAGTGAGCCATAACTCACTACCCATTTTTGTTTTTTAGGGTTCCGTACCTCAAAAGGAAAAACGAAAATGGAATCCTTATGGGAACTTTTTATTTAATACTATACTACGCATTATGAGGGAATAATAAATAATACATAGGAAACTGTTTACAAATGGTAAATAAGTGAAAATGTACACTTTTTAGGTAAGTACCTAGTCTTCACACTAAGGAAATTTTAACTTTTTGTATTTAGATAACCACTGAGTGGGAATGAATTTTTATTACCATATCAAAACTCCCATCTTTGTACGGGATCCGGTTACGCTAGTTAGTATTAATTATTAATACTAATGAGTCATCGCGATAATTCTACTATTTTTTTGTGTTCTGTGGTTAGCACTTATGGAACTATATCCGTGAACGAAACGGTGCCCATTTCGCGCCTCGTATATAACAGAAAAAAAAACATTTTCATGATGGAGATAAAATGATGATGTTGATGATGATGAAAGATCGTAAAAATGCTTTCTCGTATGAAATACAGCGCCCTAATCACTAGGTTATGCTTATGAGTTAAGTTTTATAATTTAATTCGTTTTTACATAAAGCGGAAGAAAATTGAAAAGCAATCGAAACAACATACACAAAACCAATTCATGGTAACCCAATTACTCTCGGGCGTTCTAAATCCGGGTTGGATGGAATTCATCGAAGTTGTAGAGACAGCGCGCAAGCCTTCTCGAACGGTCGCCGTCACATTTGCACTGAGACTATTGGAATGTATAGCTAGGAGGGCATCCGTCTATCGTTGAATTGAAACCAAACATCAGAGGACGCATCGCTTTTCGAAATCGTTCCTATATCGAAAATATGAAATAATCTTCCAGTAAGTGCATACATATCACACACGCTGAATCCCGGCAATCAGGGTAAGCAGAGTAATCGGTATTGTGCTGCAAGAACACTGGTAAAGTACAGCACAACACCGACCACCAAGTTTCGCAAATTATTCGAACAAATCGATCAAGCAGCAAGTAAGGTACGAAGACCCACCTGCTGCATGACTCGGTGGAAGTATCGTGCCAAGGTGAGAGGTGGCGATCCTGTCGCCTTTTAGCACGGCATCTTGTCCTTATCCCTTAGTCGCCTTTTACGACATGTACGGGGAGAGATGCAGTGGGGCTATTCTTTTTAAGTACCGGCCATACACGGCACGTAAGTTTACTAGCCAATAAACCTTGATCTTCAAAAGCGTGTTGTTAAAATAACCTAAGTAAATCTTTATCCGCCTCATTTCCTTCGCCGCTCTTGTATAACTTATAATAATAAATTTTCTCATGTTGACATCTTTCACGACAATCTTAAAAAAATTTAATTATACTCGTAGTGTTTCATTAGCTTACTATTAAGTTTATATATATTTTTTTTCCTTTTATATTTCATTTATTTTTGCATAAATATATTAGTTTGGGTTATAAATAGCTTTATTATTCTCTTTTGACATTTTGCTTACAATAAATTGTGTCTTTTTAAGTTAGCATACTTTTTACCCGACTGCGCGACGCAAAGGAGGGTAATGTTTTTGTTTAAATATTACTACTTATATGTTAATGTAATCTTAGCTGGTTTTTAGTTTGTTAAATATTTAATATTAATTGTTTACTTTTTTTTTAGCTTACAAACATTTATTTAATAAATAACAAAAAAGTAATACTAATAACTAAAGAAATAAACCTACCTAACAAACATTAAAATAACTATTATTGTTGTTGTTTTGGTTTGGGGTTGGCTCTAGGCCTGCAAACTAATCCCGCTTGGTTGGGGACCTTCGTGCAAAACCCCGCAGTCTCCAGCTACCCCAGCCAGCCTATGTCTTCCGTGGAAGCCACAAGTCGACCGGGGTGTCTGCAGGCCGCTTATCCCTTAGTCGCCTTTTACGACATGCACGGGGAGAGATGCAGTGGGACTATTCTTATTAAGTGCCGACCCCACACAATTTTAAATTTATAATAAAATTTAAATTTTGATGCCTGGAGTTTCTACCTGCACTTTTGATACATGATAGTCCGTGGTGGCCATATATGTCGACTGGTGACCCACACACACAAATATGACTTTCACAAATTTTGAGGCCTAAACGAAGTGCAACCGACATTTTGGTGGTTTTCTGATCTAATAAAGTCCCTAGGTGACTCGATGGGTAAGCTTCAAGCCACGCTCCAGATTCTTTTTATGAAACCGCCAAAATACGTGCACGATTAATTTCATTACAATTTTCAAGGAGAATGTTATGTTTCATTTTGACTATTGGAATATCCCACTTGGACTGGGCGACAGCTTGGCTTGGACACGGTGGTTGTTCGTCGGGACAAAGCAGCTTCCAAGCAGAAACGGCTTCTTCGAAGTACGAAATCTCAAACTCACATAGTGAGGGACTTAATATCGAACCAATGAGAGCTGACGTACTATTAATTGAAGAAATGAAGGCCGGTAGACAAATATCCTCCACCTCTGTTGTTGTTTACTTATGTACTGTATGATTACTGAATATATAAAATAAAAATAAATAAATAAATAAAATAAAATAGCTGGCATGGCGCATGAGCCGGATAAATATGAGCGAGGTTTCGCGAGGAGTGTGTGAACACAGCCAGTGTTGGATGCTTATAAAACAATTCACTCAAGGAGGTGAAGGAAAATGGCACAGAGACGAAATTAATTAGACTTGTTTAATAAATAACTTATCATCAGTCCCTGCAAATGAAGTACATGCACACCAGATGTTGGTAACATGGTCAAATGTCTGTCAGTGGAACCTGACATGGTTAACATCCTCACCAGCTGTACCCGTGATGTCAGTCCTTTACTCCTGTCGGAAGTAGTTGCCACACCAGTGATTCCTTATTTTTGCCGTGTTGCCGGAAACCACGGACTTAGCCGAATCTTAGCCGTTTTGACCGACGGTCGTTCAGAGCTGAGATACCAGTCCAAGCGGGCTTATTCCCCCTTTATTATCATTTTCACATTAAATTTACCTACCACGTGTAACCACGAGGGAGACTTATTTCTCGTAGCACCGGGTTTATCTACTCACATGTCCGTCGAATTGTTATGGTAAGGTTAGAAACCTACTTGTACATGGAATCCAGAACTGGTAAACTCTGGAACGCTCTCCCTGCCCACATATTTCTCCTCAAGTATAGTCTCGGGTACTTCAATAGAGGCGTGAATAGGCACCTGTCAGGCCGGCATGGAATTCGCAACCCCCGGTGTTCGACCGTATTTCCATGGGCGTCCTTAGACACCTTATGGGTGGCCCGGTGCCACATGTTACGCTTTCTATAAAAAAATCCGAACCATTGAGCAATTGTATTGAGCATTTTGTACTGTGTGGGGCCGGTAATTTAAAAGAATAGCCCCACTGCATCTCTCCCCGTGTATGTCGTAAAAGGCGACTAAGGGATATGACTCCCTTCTTATATTACTAGATGGTAGGGTTTAACCCGCCTGGGTTGGTACCACCGCACTGAATGAAAGGTCGGTCGAAACGCCTATGTAAATAGTTTGTGTTTTCCGTCCAGTTCAGTGTAGCCGGCACGACCGAAGGGAAGCACTGACGTGACACCAACACCCGGTGTTATGGGCTGACTTATCGGATGTTGTAGGAGATGTAGCCAACCGTGTCAGTTTACATTAAAAAAAAATTAGCCTACATGAAAAAAGGTAACATGCATAAGAACGTTTCTGGATATTTATTTTCGTGACTGCGACTTAACTCAAGCTCGCCTGTGGCTAGGGCGGCGGAGGCGCGTGGCGGTGGGCGGCAGCGGAGGGCGGGCGGAATGAATTGGAAGCACGCTGTCTGAATTGGATGTACTTCTACGAGTGATTGTTGTATGTTCCTTCTATCGGTCTTGTTGTCTATGTGCGCTGTTACTGCTATAGTGTCGCCTGATCCTAGACTGGATGGCTAACTATGGATATGTTTTTTTTATAGAAAGTGCGATTTGTGGTGTGGAGTCACCCATAAGGTATCTAACGACACCCATGGGCATTCGGTCGCACGCGGGGGTTGAGAATGTCATGCCGGCCTGACAGGCGCTTATTCACGCCTCTCTTGAAGGACCCAATACTATAACTCCTTATAACTCGAGAAACAATTTATCGATTTACATACGGTTTATTCTGCCACTTCTCAAGATGGTGACGCTATAAAATATAACGCTACGTCATCGGCGGCCGGAGCTGTGAGAAAAAAGGTAAAATCTTAAACACCCGAAGCGAAGCCGCTGGCAAAAGCCAGTAACTACATAATAATGTGTAGGTGCGATCTAGAGACAGTCCGCTAAAAGTGGACTTTTGTTTCATGGAGGCGGTTGCGTTGCGATATACAGGGTGTCCCCGAATAGGTGTAGTTCCTTTAAGGAGGATATTCTACGCTTTGTAACAAACATAATTAGTAAGAGAAGTAGGGGTCTAGGTACGACCGTTGCGGAGATATAATTTTTTAAAGTTATTAATGTAGTGTAATGTTGTAATGCTCTAATCGGGCGCGCGCGGGGCGCGGGGCAGCGGGCAGCGGGCATACGGACGGGACGCGACGCGAGTGAACGCAAACAGATAGCCCGCCCCGCCCGCGTACCGCTCGCGCCCCGACCCGCGTCATTCCGCCTTGCGTTTCACAGTCGCGAGATCTGAAGCCGCCCACACATTATAGTATGTATTTAGTTTGTCAGGAAATCCTAAAATTTTAATGAAAGCACATATTTAAAAAATTCTTTCACCAGTGCTTTGTTATAAAGCGTAGATTAGCCTCCTTAAAGGAACTACACCTATCCAGGGACACCCTGTATAGCTCTAATATAATGCTCTTTGTTGTCCCCGTTGCTGCGTTGTCGTTGCTGGCTTGCTCGCAGTGTTTACGTAATAAAGCGGCGATGACTCGCGTTATCCGTGGCTCGCCGCGACGCGCTCACATTTCTGTTTGCATATTCCGGCTGGCGCGACGCCAGCTGCACTGTGCCAAAAAAATTGCGCATCCGAGCGGTTTGTGCAACTATCGATATCGCTCTGGGTCTGTTAATTAAGAGATTACTAGCAGTTTACAGCGGTAATTTATGACGATTGAAAATTCCTGAAAACGTATTTTGTTCGACAGATAATGTCCTATGGGCTGCAATATTTATTGGGCGGTTAGCGAAGTTTTTGTGATATGATACAGGATACAAAATGTAGAGAATGTTGAATAATAAATTAAGTTAACTAGTGAGAAACGAAATGTTGTAAAAACTTTTACTTAACAAACGAAAAACCAATATCACCGCAAATGATCAAAGTTAACCTATTAACGAAGATTCGAATCCGTTCGATATTTCAAATTCAGAACTTTATAAACTGCTGTCAGCCTCGATAGCTCAGTGGTGCAGACAGTCAACTGTCGTGGGTGCGGTCAGTACTTGGATGGGTGACCGCTGACCGTTGGAGGCTGACCGAGGTTCGGATTCCTCGTAAAACTGTAGGTCCCTTCCCTCCTAATCTTACTTGGTGGTAGGGTTTAACCCGCCCGGGTTGGTACCACCGCACTGAATGAAACGTCGGTCCAAACGGCTATGTAAATAGTTTGTGTTTTCCGACCAGTTCAGTGTAGCCGGCACGATCAAAGGGGGAAGCACTGACATGGCACCTAGTTCACCCGGTGTTATGGGCTGACATCACGGACGTTGTAGGTGATGTAGCCAAACGTGTCAGTTTCCATAAAAAAACAAAAATAGAAAAAAATATTAGGATTTTCGTTCAATATAAATAAAATTGCGTTAGAAAAATATATCGAAAAACAAAATAATGTGAAACTTTTAAATGTGTCGTTATTTTACGTTGTATACTAACTTTCTACAGTGATAGATAAGGCCACATTCTCCACTGATCTGGCATTTAATTAAACTTAGCATTCCAATAGTATATGTGGCTTTATCATTCTTTGACTTCTTATTTACAAAACAATTATTGTTCCGCCGCAACTCTCCTATAAATCCTACTAATAGACCCGAAGATACATAAAACAAGCTAAACGTCTAAATAAGACCTACAGTGAAAATAAAGCCCCGAGGCACACTCCCTCCGCGCCTCCCCTCGTCTGTTTAGTCTGAACGCCTCTAATAGCTTGAACATTTCACTAATGAAAGCGGACTTATGGCCGGCACACTACCCAATTCCCGATCCGATTTTCAGTACCGATTTTCGTTTATAGACGACACGAGATGACATATATTTTGGAATGGAGAATAAATTCATGTAAAACGTTTGAAGGTTGAAGCACTGAACAATGTCAAGGAAAAACGCAATAATTAAAATATCGTACACGCAAGTTTATTCTTTTTTTTTGTCTAATTTTAATATAAATATAATAAAAAAAAATTTGATTTTGTAGAAGAAATTTTTTTAAACCGCGCGTTAGGAAACCTTACCGCGTGAGGGAAAACAGGCTCAGTCCATGACTAAACCTGTCGTAAGTGATCGAGCGCTGAACGATATTAAATTTGTTTTTGCGACTTAAGGTGAATGATGTTAAATAGGACTTGCATGTGCATTAGTGTATGTTTGTATTGCATTTATGCGTATGCAGATGAAACTCGATACAGTATTTTACTAAGATACCGTCTCCATACTTAGTAAGTACGTAGTGTACCTCTTAGATGACACCCCTTGTTTTGAAAGTTTCGGGTCTTGAAGTCTTGACTTTCGGGTGGAACGGAACGGATCGGATCGGATCGGACAGTTGGCCCGCAAGACGCACGAGGCGCAGTGTGAAGCGTCCCTGCTTCTCGGAGACGGTCCGTCGCGTCGGTGTCCGTTAACATCAAAGAGAATGAGGTAATTAGTGAGGCGGATGATCAGAGATTTTAGACGACTTTGTTAACACGCAAGCCGGCCGGTCGCCACCGCCGCCACCTCCTCCGCCGCCGCCGCCGGCGGCGCCGCCGTGGCCCTGACACCAAGAGCTGACTTAAAAAACAGCTAATAAAATGGGCTCTTTTCATTTGGCCGACAATTAATATTTATTTCTCGTAGACCGAACAATTTCGGTATCTTTACGAACTAATTTTGGCATGGAAAATTGTACGCTCAAAATTCGTGCCCAAATAATTCATTCAAATTAGGTTTTTATCTAGGAACGGTGTTAAAATATTTGATGCGATGAAAATTTGAACTAATAATTTAGTTTACTAATAATGTAAACAGAAATAAAATATTATTGTTTCATGAAAAACAATTGCAGAAGAAAAGTAAGTAATGAAAAAATTAAGCATATTTACAAATTTAAACAAAGCTTTATATCTTAAATATATGCTATAATATTCTCCAACGGGACACAGAGCATCACACCCAAAACTGCGACAGCGATCCCCGCTGAAATAGGTTAACAGTCTTTTCATAAACTGTGGTTATTACAATGCGTGTTTTTTTATATGTTCCTAAATTAATTTTGAAAAATTATTACCTCCCCAACTGCACATTCTAAGTACTCTTTCTTTTTAAGTGTTATTCATTGTTCCTTTATTTACTTGTCCTTTGTTATTTGCAAAAATGCACGACCAAATACACACCTAAAATTCAAACTTTGGTTCTTTCTATGATTGTGCGCGAGGTTCAACCACGAACTCTAATATAATGCCTGCCAAACTGTTTTTTACTTTTCACAACATCCGGCCTACCCATCATACGATATCCGGAACAGGTCAATGCATACTAACTAACGATACTGTCGTGTACAGTCGCCTGCAGGACAGCAGTAACTCGATTCCAAGTTAGACTCCACGTCGTCGTTGTGTCGTGTGAACGGTTCTCTTATTTATGTGGTTATTACAACAACAAGTAACAATGCACTGGTCGTGTGCCTGTGTGCGTCGGCAGCTCAACGTAATTGGCCGACCAAGCCTCCAGGTGTGCCTAACATTTTTTAATTGTCTCGTTCGACAGAATAATACAATATTTATGTACGAGTAGGTATGTACGCATGAGCAACTCATGATCAAGCGGTAAAGATCTTGTCTCGTTTGCGAGAAGCAATGGAATTAGGCGTTTTCACTTTCTTTCTTATTTCAAATGTTATTATTGTGATAAGATGAACACGAATTGTTCCATAGGTTGAATTTGGATTCTTTCATTGAACCGTTGATTGAATAAATTATGTTAAATACATAAATTTCATTTACGGCCGTGCCATCTCGTGCCGAACTTGGAATAAGAACACCGGGAGCGGCTTCGTCGTTAAGACGCCGGAACGACAGTTTGCTGGCGTAGTCAGCTATCGATAAGTGAATTAGAGCGTTAGCTGACGTCGCTAATGCGATAGGGAAAGTAGCCAGGGGCGAAAATTCACTCAAGTTCTCAAACTCGAAGACTCAAGCACTCAAATTCAGGCAATTCCAACGGTCGTTCACCAGAACCGCACTAGCAAACTGAAACCGAAGAAAGCAAAATGACAGACAGCGATAGTCACAGATTGCATAGTTACCATTTCAAGAGCACGCTAAGCGGCTTCCACGGACGAAATAGGCCGCTCCCATAGTAACGTAAATGAACAATTCTAAATCCCTTTGCTATACGGGTAATATTTTACTTTGTACCTACTTGTCGACTTTTCTACTCAACATCTGGGTCTCTGTAGGATAAACTTTATTATCAAGTTAAAATAATGTCTATGTAAGTAACCTTATTTTTATAAAATTTTCCCTTCAGAGAAACACAATACGTTTAATATTATTGCCAAATAATATTTCATTTTTTACCGTGTGGGGCCGGTACTTTAAAAGAATAGCCCCACTGCATCTCTTACTGTACTGAACCAAATACCGATAAAATGATTACCGTGTAATATACGTAGATACCGACGGTATTGGCATAACGTATTATATGGAGAGAAAATAATGGCATTATTTTCAGTAACGCATAATTTTTTTTTATGGAAACTGACACGGTTGGCTACATCACTTACAACATCCGTGATGTCAGCCCATAACACCGGGTGAACTTAGTGCCACGTCAGCCTTCCCTTCGGTCGTGCCGGCTACACTGAACTGGACGGAAAACACAAACTATTTACATATCCGTTTCGACCGACCTTTCATTCAGTTCGGTGGTAGCAACCCGGGCGGGTTAAACCCTCATCATCATCATCATCATCAGCCTGTATCTGTCCACCAAACTCTACCACCTAGTAATATATGAAGGGAGTCATATCCCTTAGTCGCCTTTTACGACATGCACGGGGAGAGATGCAGTGGGACTATTCTTTTTAAGTACCGGCACCACACGGTACAATATATTTAAATATAAAAATTTAATTTAAGTATGAAAACATTATAGGACATAGTCGCGAGTAAGCGCGACTTTGTTTGATAAAGTGCGAAGTGAATGACTCTCCCTCCTTTAGATCCGCCTGGAACATACCTACGTTCTTGCATCCAATTTACAGTAACACTGCAAAGCCGGGCGAAGAATTCTGACACGAACGCGAGACATTTATTGCTGGTGGGAATGTGTCGACGGGTTTACGAGTTCTATTTAATATACCTATGTACCAGGTCCACCAGCGAACTAGAGAACGAGGGCTAGGGACGCCTGACCCAGTTAGAGAACGTTGAGAGCCCAGAACAGAAAATAAACAGTGCATTTTGAATTTATTTTTGTTCATGCCCCTACTCCTTTAATACCTTGACCCCAAGCCCAAAACTATGATATGAATTTTTTGGACTACTTAGTCGCTTTTTTGTTCTAAATCGCCTCAAATATTTTTTTTTATGTAAATAAATAATTTTTTGAAAAAAAAAACAGATTTTTCCTTGATTCTACCCGTGTGCCAAAAAGATACACACGGCCCCTGAATTTTTTTTTAGGTAAAAGCGTCTTCAGGGTCCATTTGTATCTTTCACATCATTCTGGAAACACATATTATTTTTAGTTTTTCTGAAAATACTCGCGGAAAGGTTCTCAAAATTTATAGAATTCAGGGAAGCAATTTATCAAAGGAATGATTCACAAATGTGTTCAAGAAACCCAGGGTCCACGAACACCACAACCATGAACAAACAGGCGACACAGGCTTGTGCTGAACATCACTGCAAATCCCCCAAAAAAGACAAAAGGACGCTGCGTAGAATGTTATAAATTCTATGGGAGGAAAGGCAGAGTTGTGGATGGAAAACGCAAATTTGCCGCACAAACTAACAAAATTTGTTCCGTTTGCAAAAATGTATTGTGTCCAGAATGTTTCGAAAAGCTCCACTAATTATTTTCATAAAGTTATCTCTCGTTTCTGTTCATTTTCATTTGTTTTTTCATGCTTGTACAATTATTACTATACAAATAAATGATGATTTTTAAAAAAATGTGCTGTTTATTTTCACTCATAACTTTTGACATATAAGTCGCACACAGAACCCACTCGTACCTAAATAATCGCGGAGGCCAGACGAATCAGATTCTGTAAAATGTATGAAAACGTGTTTCCTGGAAGACACACTGGCCTCGCACTATAGCACTGCCCGTGTGTCCAAATGGAAACACGCGGCCTCTCAACGTAATTCGCGGTGTATCCAAAAGGATACACACGGCGCTCAACATATTCATATTAGTTAAATGTCCGTAATCATGACATTTAACTAATATGATGCACTTCATAACACGCCATAGATGGCGTGAGTGGCGCCAACCATTACATGGCGATAAGGAACCCTCGGTGCGCGAGTTCGACTCGCACTTGGCCGGTTTTTTTCTAAAACGTGAAAATTATATGCTGTAGTGTAGAACCTAAGTTGCAATAATACATAAAATATAGAGCACTTGGTTTTCGGAATAAATAAATAAAATAAATAAGTAAGTACGAACTCTTATTTGTTGTAGGTAGGTAGATAACCTGCAACTCAACACCGTACAACCGGCAAAAGCGGTGAACTCTCACTCGCCTCAGAATGGCATTAGGGGCGCGTACGTGGCGCCTAGCACCGCGCTTACGGACCCCTTACGTGCTCTTCACGTAGGTACAGTCACGTAAAAACACAAACATCCACCGAGAGAACTTTGCCAAACTAACCTTCACAGAACGTCCCTGACTGATATCACAGGCGATATCGGGAAAGTGATGGGGAAACGTCCTAGATTGCTTCCTAGTTCACCGCGTGGGTAGATAAATCGGTGCAGTAATTATTATTATTGTCACTATCATTATTTTTGTCAGCCTCGGTAGCTCAGTGGTGCGGTCGGTCGACTGTTGTTAAGCAACCCTGAGCGCCGTCAGTACTTGGATAGATGACCGCTCGGCCGTTGGAGGCTGATCGTGGTTCGGATTCCACGTTAAACTGTAGGTCCCTTCCCTTCTTACCTTACTAGGTGGTAGGGTTTATGCCGTCCGGGTTGGTACCACCTCACTGTATGAAACGTCGGTCGAAACGGCTATGTAAATAGTTCGTGTTTTCCGTCCAGTTCTGTGTAGCCGACATGTAGCACTATGTCCGACCTAGTCCACTGCACGTTCTATAAAAAAGAAATCAAACGTCATTCTAATATAAACTTAATTTGGTGTAATTAGAAACATTATTCTAAGAACTATTATTTTCTATATTTCGGCATGAAGGAGATTTCTGCCTTGGAGACCCAGCAGAACTCGGTAGCTGGAATTTCAATAATGGACTGTATGTAAAACGAAATGACGTGAGTGAAAATGAATAGATGATGCGACCGAACGAAAGAGGGCCACGTACCTGGTTCTCCGCGGGCGGGCGCAGGGTGCGTGCGGCACAGCTCTTCACCAGGATCCTGGTTTTCACACTCACGAAGCACGACACGCACTTGATCACCCGATGGAGAGGCTAGGATAGACGGCTCGACTGCGGCGGTAGCGGCAGCGAGAGCGCAAGGAATGTTTTCGAAGATCGACGAACCACGAACGAATGCTCGAATCAGAATGCCCTCGCTTCGAGCGCTTAGAAAAAACCGCGCCAACGAATTGCGGGTAGTTACCACTCATTCGTCGGTCGCAGAAGACAAGTTTGAGAATATTTGAAGGTAAAGGCAATGTCCATTATGCATTTCTGAACATGGCATATTATGGAAACGGGAACGAAACAAAAGTGATACACGGTTTGACAGCTCATTCGGCAACTATAAAGTTATAATGGAAAGCTAGTAATTATAATTAAGTTTATTTTAGTTGATAGTGAAGGTAGTCTCAAATCTAATATAATCATATCTGCAAGCGATACGTTCTTTGAGATAATAACGATTATTGAACTGAAATCAGGGTAACACAACAATGTTACGCAATTTGTTTCGCAACAAGCTAATCCTGGTGTTTTAGCCTCTCAATTGAATAATGGAGGAATTCCGTCACCGCGACTACTTCATTATTTATACATAAACCCATCATAGTACCTACAGCTGGATGGACGATGAATAATTTTGAACTCTAACGATGAATATTGAAGGTTGATTTCCGGGCGATTTTTTTAATCCGTGAATGGGCAAACCCTCATTAGGGATTTCGTAAATATTTAAATTGTTTCACATGCTTAAGGTATTTAGGGCACAAGCAAATTGTAATTTAATATATTCGCCTGATGTGCGAGAAACTAAAAAATCATATCTTGAAATTCTATATAATGACATACCCACATAAGCAACGGAACCCACCAGACTTCAAACAATAAATAAACAAAAATTTACCACACTTCCTTTATCTACCATCTCACTTCGAATGTCAACAACCCAAGTACCTGAAGTGAAGAAATATCCTGAAAATGCATTATTCAATTAAAATAAAACCTGCAAAAACAAAAATTCTATGATTAATATTACATCACTGTCACTCACAGCGCCGTCGTCGCAGGCTTGATGATCAAATTCTGAAATACAAAATCATTATTATTAAAGATTAACGAAATGTATTTAATATGATTCCGTCCACATGAATGTCTACACACTCATTGCTGAAGCATTAACATATATGTTTATAAGACTGGACACATTATTTGCTGTAGCACTAAACGCACACACATACTAACTACTTTTAGAATGTAAAACTAAAATTAAGCGGTTTTAATGTTTTCTATAAGCACCAAGCGTTGCCCCGGTCTGCTAAAACTAAACATATAATTTTCATTTAGTCACATTTCTACGACTATACATATTAAAGCCACGTTATGAATACATTTAATGAGTGTTCCACCGCCAAAATCAAACTTGCCTCCCACAGTTCATTTGAATGATTGACACAATGAATAATTCTGTCTACGCTTGAGTATAGCTTTCTCTCTTTAAGCGCGTCACAGACGATGAAATGAAATGTTATAGTATCATCATGTATCACTCACGGTTAAGTTACGATAACATTTTATGAAACCTATACATTCTCATAAGAGGCTACCAACCGATTACCCGGTACCGCAGGTTTTATGCAGACCTATGAAAAGTTGAAGGTAGATAATGTTGTAGTTTTTCAATCTAAACGATCATCTCTAGTGAACACTTATGTTTATGTATATATCTGGTATATAGGTATAGTATTTAACTATTCATATTTAAGTTTATCTATCTTCTGTATTCCCGTACATCTGTCATATCATAATATTCTTTCTCATACTTCTCTTTCCGCCACTCACCTAGCAGTTATCATACCCCAAAGGTAGGTATCCATTTAGAAAATGCCTAGAGGCATTAAGTGTTACCTTTTGCCCATATTCTATTTGAGTGCAATAAATATATACAATACAATACACTTTTCTCTCTATTATTTTTCTAATATCATTTAATATCATATCATACCACAATTTTTCGGCAATGTCCTTTAGTTATACTCAGTAAAGAATAACTGTTTGTTTTTTTACAATTTTTCTGCGGAGTCATAAGCTGACATGACGTGCTGAGCAGGTGATGCTAAGCATGTGCTTAGCTAACCATGTCAAGTTCAATAAGGAACTATTTAGCTGTGCCCGTCCATAGATGATAGAACACAGCATAAGCTTCGAAAAGCGAGCACACCTCGCGGACGAAAGCCTCTCGTCCGCAGTCAGCGAAAATAACGAGCCTCTTCATTTCAGTAATGGATTTAAAAGTACGTAGCTCTCTAGACCTGGAGCTAGCTCCTTCTGGAATGTTCTAAAGAGCTGAATGGCTCAGTGATTTGTGGTTTCTCATGTTCAAAACCAAGGTGGACCAATACATTTTTTTGGAATTTTGGACGAAATATACGTGACTACAGTGAAATGTATAGAGGCAATTGATTGTACTAGAAAATATTTCCGGGCTACTTCAGAAAATAATAAATTATTGATATTAGAAATAACAGGGATACATTTTAATATAATATATAATCATTCAATGACAAGGCATTGCTGGATGAAATTGCATTTTGCAATAAGTCCGCCTTTAGCGCAAAATACTAAATAAATTGTTATATGTACAAGATCCAAATTGATCACCAGGTAGACATAGGCACAGACTATGGCATTAAACTCATTGACTGAGATCAATACCGATTGACACTATTGGATATTGGAAACATTCGACAATATCATGAAATTAAACGAGTTTTGTAAAAAACGGTGATATTCTCGTATCATCATCTAACGGATGCCAATACACATTAGGATTGTCCTTAAAAGGACTAATTGTTCTAATAATATACTTCTGATAAATACGAATGGTAAAATAATTTGTAGACCTCCGTAATAATAACATTCAAAAAGTAATGACATTTATTTCTGCATTTATGTTGCTACTTTAATTGTAAATACTTATGTAGGTACATTGTTTGTTATTTTATAAAATTGTCTTTGAAATATTTCGTAAGATGAATACAAAAAAAGTTTAGATTAATCTATTTCAGACAATTCGACGCATCGAAGATTTTCTCCCTAGTAGCCTTACGACGGACGAGGTCTCTGCTTGCGTTTGGCGGTGGAATGTAAGTGTTTAAATCCAGATTTAAACTTTTCTTTGAAGCATCGGACTCTAGTATTCCTTTCGTTGTCTCTTTCGTTTCGAAATTGGATAAATGACATTTCGGTCGTTTATAATTTGACATATTTCTTTTTTTGTTTTGTGTGATAGTGAATGGTTGTTTTATCTAATTGTCACATTCTATAGTTTGGTAACACGCTTACGTTAGTTATGTATGGCTAAAATATTTTTTGAAGATAAAAACAAAAACAAATTTCGTAACATTTAAATTTTAAATAAATTGTCTTGATTTGTCTTGTGTGCTCAGAGAAAACAAAATATTTCTTTGTTTTGCTTTCAATCTATTGTTACCTGCTTATTTTTAAAATGATAACGTACGTAACATATACGCTTAAATCTTTGCTTTATACAAGATTCTAAAACGCATTAACGTTACCAATATGTTTATTTAAAAAATTGTAGGTATATATAGGCGGCAAGCTTTACACAAGGTGATGGAGTGAGACAACGAAAGGAGTAGAGTTCCCCAAGTGAATGGTGAAGCTCGCACGAAGGCAGAGCGAGCCCGAGCACACACAGCGCAGCGCAAACTTGTGCTCACTTACTCTCCGGCCTAAACGTCACTCGGTCTGAAACACAAAACAATACGTTAGCTGACATATTATCTACATTACTTTATGCAAGATTAAAAGTTAATATCTCACTTTATTAGGGGAAAATACATTGGATTATTGTTCATAATTAGTCAACAATATAATATTTCCCATATTGATACCACTTAATGCTGAAATTAATGATAGCTCATGCACATCTGCAACAGAAAGTTGAGAGAATGTACAATCGGATCTTAAATATAAAAAAGCAGAACCTATCACATAATAATAAAGCAAGCGAGCGTGGTTTCTAGACTGTTCTAGAACGTACGCGTGTCTCTACTTTTACAACCGTAGACATTCATGCCAACCTAATAAATATTAAAAAAAAATAAAAAATATATATACGAGTATACGTGAACGCTACTCCTAATTTTGTAAAACTGTTGATTTTCTAAGGCATACAAGGAAATACTTATTAAAAAGAAAAAAATACTAACGACAAGCCTAAACAAATTGTTATAGTTTTTAGTTAATTGTCTATTTAGTACCTATTTTTGCTGTTGAATAAATAAATTCATTAATTCTTAAAATTGTAGACAATCCTATTCCTACGATGAAAAAAATCTAACAATATAGCTCAGTTTTCCTAAAAAACAAAATGAGACTAATTCACATTTGGCCTCACAAAGTAAACCAATAAATCCTTATAATACGTGACTCAAGTCGCAAGACGTATGTCGAACTCAAGGGAGGGAGGGGGATAGTAGCTCTATTTCAAGTTCTGCATAGCGTCACATTGTATTTGGTGAATATAATCTGTAATGTTGCCATGCACTACAGCTGCTGTTTGTGAGGGTATGTGGCTGTGTACGGACGGTGCCGCGCGACGTGGTTGGCCGACCGCATGATCGATGTTTCTAAAGTCGAACCGCGTAAGCACGTCGAACCGTTGGACCTAACCACAGAGACCTAACGATAGATTTATGCCAAGAATCTACCACGGGCTTCGAGCGCTCAATATATTGCTGTCACCTGCGAAGTTTCTCACCGGTTCTTCTCCGTGGATGTAATCGAACCGATTAGAACAAATTGAGACAAGTTCGAGTGCAGTTCGACTGCCATATGAATGATCAATAAACAAAAACAACTTAAACGGAATTTGATTTTAATTTTTTACTGCAAATCTACCAATTGAAACAAAAGAAACTACCATAATCAAATAAAACATATACTTTCCAAAACCTGCTTTGAACACGTTTTTATAAGTAAATTCAGAGGAAAGTGGATTATATTTTTCCATCAAGCGAGTTTAAATCAAATCCTGTTATCAAAAGCTACTCCTATGCCATGATATATGAAGTTTTACATAATATTAAAACTAAATATATCAGGTGAGTAATTATTGTTTCTTGTTTAACGAGCATTCATATGTCAAGTAAGACTGCACTCGAACTTGTCACAATTTGTTATATCCGGTTAGATTACACGAAGAAGATCCGACAAGAAACTTCGCAGGGATTTTTTTTTCATAAATGTTATTACAAGTATTTTACTGACTATCCACATACTAACATCGCCTAATAGTAAAAATCTCAGAAAGGGCACATTTGCGCCTTGTATGGAGCCTTGATGGATCGCGCTGTATGCAGTGCATAAACAATAATTATTCTTTTCACAAGATCAATATTTTCATCAATAAGGACAGCTATTGTCATCAATGTGTGTTTTGTATTTTATGTGAAATAAAAAAAATGTGTTTCTTATTTCATTTCTTTTAGGAACTAAAGAGAACTGTTATTTAGAAAATGTCATTTTTATAATCGAAACATATTTTCAACATTTGTTATTTCCGTACCGATAAAAATATTGAGCGTCTGAAGCCCGTTTGTGGCTGTCTCTGCATACAGGCATACCACGTCGCACAAACTTGCGCAGATTTCGTATTAATTATTATCTGGGTAAATAATTTTGTTCGGCGATGCAAAGTTTGCGTTGCACAAACTTGGAATGGGGTCTACTGGACCGAGATGTCTCACTCAGCCGCAATATGGCGTTGTGGCGTGGTGGTGCGGAGGGGGTTGGAAATAGAAGCGTCACAGTTTCCGGTATTCCTGCCCTCCCTTCCCTTACCTGTAGGCAGGGCTGCTGTGGCGGCATGTATCATGGGAACTAATTTGGAACTTAAAAAAGAAATATTTATGCTACGACTTTTCATTAAATCTTCATAATATGTCAATATTATTTTTTATGTTATTTATTTTCCAGGTACCTAGTATTTAAAAAAAAGACCTGTTAAGTGCGAACCGTGTTCACACACAGAGGGTTCCGTAGTAATTTCTTTTAAATATTTTTTTAGATTTGTTTAGTTTCACGTTCCGGAGTAATCACCTCGCACAACGCGTGTGACGGACAGACGGACGGACGGGCGGACACTTGACCAATTTTATAAGCGTCATTAACAATGGCTTAATATTTATTTAACAGGGAATAATTTGCATTCAGGTGCATTTCAATATTGATGTTCAAAGAAAAATTCCCCAAAATATACGAAGCAAGGTGAAACATTCTTTTGGCAATAATATTTTAGAATAAAATACTATGTTCTGTCATAATACATTTCTATACAACACAACGTTCTAGCTATCTCCAATTTGCTAATTAAAAATAATTGCTTGAAATTGTGTCAACCCTAATAAACCCACAATACGCTGTAGCATGAGATAATGTTGTTCGCGAACTAATTTGTATAAAAGGTTGTGAAAATATTCAAGTAATTGTGTTACCTTCAGGCACGTATGTTTTTACTAAACTGTATATTAGACTAGCTTTCATTTGCGTTTTGTGCCAGTTCAATTAGAATGAAACCTTTTAACACATGCAAACATTTATATAAGTACGCTCATTCGTTACCTAATACAAGGATTGTTTTGCATATATATGTTTTTACATTTATTTAAGATAAATAACATAAGCATGTTCACGTTGCCCCCCCCCCCCCCCCCCCCCCCATAGTACAGCCTTAAGGGCTAGTTTGGGGATAGAAATCTAACAATGGTAGGGGAAATAAAAAAAAAAAAAAATTTAAATATATAGTAGATATAACTATTACATGTATGTTTTAGCAAAATAAAAAACCCAGCTGAAACGTAGAAAAAATTACATACGCGTTTTCCAAAATGTTTTTTACTAACAACAAAATATAAAATGGATTGTTATTATTTGAGTAAAACATTTAATAGAAATTACCTGTTAAGCGTGTGGATCAACGACGAAGGTGAACATGAAACAAAAGAAAGACATTTGATTAGATTTGAGAGCCACTTAACTCCATTACACAGTGAGGGTATACTACAGTAGATTAGCATCCAGTATTACTCAGCACCAACAGACTATAATTTTATACAGCGACATTCAGCTGCAATACTTCTGTAGGTTTTTCAGTTTACGGCGACACCTATTTTTACGCTAGTCAATCAGTCAGCGTGCATGCGTCTACAGCTGGACATACATACACCTCTCCAATTTTCCTCCAGTCCTCCCGGCCTACAGCGCTGCGGAAACACTGTTTTCCACCGACGTACTTGATGTCGTCGTCCTACCTGGCGGCAACTTTATTTTACTGTAACTAAATATGATTTATCGTACATAAAATTATATACAACAGTACAAAATTGCGTTACGATGTCGTTCATACCTACAACGGCGAAGATTTGATTACTCGCTCAAGATTTTAAGTAAATATATTTAGTAAGCAACGACGACCTCACTTAGCGACCGGTCTTGCCGTTACTAATTTTAATTAAGCCGTACTTTTATATAAACCGATATGTTTGGCTGTGTCGGATCAAGCAGTCCACAGAGCCAAAAACACCGCTCCTCGCGAAACCACGCTCAGTGAGGCGTGTAGGCGCCATGCCAGCAGATTTGCAGACTGTTGCTAGGCTGCCTATCCCGTTAATACGACGTTTCAAGACACCCAGGTTAAAGCATTCGGGAATCACACTTGTCGGAAGAAAGTTCCATAATATTTTTTTTTCACACCGAAAAGCACGCCAGTGACCTTGTGGGCAAAATATTTATTTAGATACATACATATAAATCACGCCTGTTTCACAATGGGTTAGGCAAAGACGACGGCTCTCCACGCATCTATTTTATAGATTGTCTATATTTAAAGTTGCCGATCTATACTCAAGTGCCAATAAATTAAAACATACGCTTGATCTTCCAATCAAAGTTTCCGAATAACGGCCACGTAGCTATTAACATCAAAATCGCACCACTATACCCAAAAGTTTTAATATAGATCGCCGTGGTTAGATTGACCTGTCAAATTGTATGTTCCTTGCTCAACCCCTCATGCATATTTTACTGTGAGGTCGTCCTTGACACGAGCGACACGGGGGGCGAGGTGGGGGCGGCGCGGGGGGCGGCTCCGGGCGGGGCGCGGGATAGGTGGCGCCAGTGAGACGCCACTTCCGGAGACGTGACGCGCGCGGAATGCCTAATGAAATGAAATATGAAACCTTGCAGTGAGCGAGATTCTCAACGAACAGTGCCAATTAAACTACTCGGCCGCCGGACGTGTTAATTTTTATCTCGTAATATTTCGTTTTTAGGGTTCCGTAGAAAGCGTCGATGGCAGGGAAAATTATATAATCGGCCAGCTTTCTGTTCGTCTGTCTCTACATCTGTCTGTCCGTCTGCCTGTTCGTCCATCTGTCCGTCTGTGTGTCACAGTCTGTAGTTCCTAATCTGTATGAGCGATCTTCATGAAACTTAGAATGTGTATACATATATTTCAAATTAAAAATATTGTTCTAATAGGTTTTTTTATGTAATCCGGTATGGGTGGCTGAATCGGAGGGGCCAAAGCACATGCTCTGACCAGCCAATATCACCTCCGAGAAGGTAGGTGCCATACCGGAGACTTCCCTGGATTGCTGGCTATACTGGACTAGAGGAGAACACAACCGAGGCTGCTATGCGGCCATCTTACAACAAGTACGGTGGTATCAACCCAGTCGGCTACAATTTGAGCCTACCACCTAGTAAGGGGCAAGGGAAGGGACCTACAGTTTTACACCGGTTCCGAACGGTGATGCAGCAGGTAGGTATGCACGTAAATTTTTTCGTAAAAAAAAACTCGTTGGTACACGCCGACCGGATTCGAACCTCGGGCCTCTCGCACGAGAAGCCGATGCCGAAACCACTCGGCCACCCGCTGCTCCATGTGTTCTTATTAGCATTGATTAATGTTATAGGGCACTATAAAATTAAAATTAAATGCACAAGTATGCTGAAAAAAAATATTATACGTAAACTGTTTAATACTTACCATGGTTTGTCGTTATTGTTTATGACATAGATATTGTACTGTGTGGGGCCGGGACTTACAAACAGAAGCTCCACTGCATCTCTCCCCGTGCACGTCGTAAAAGACGGCTAAGGGATATAACGACAAGACGCCGTGCTCAAGGGCGACAGGTTAGCCACCTCTGACCTTGACTCTTGACCTTGTCGGGATACAGCGTGTGGTGTGTGTGATATTGTTTTGATTTATTTTGCGTTAATAATTTTAATATGTTTTAATTATTTAAAAAGTCGCGTTGGTTTGGTATAAGTATAGTAAGTTAATGAAAGGGGGAATATTTTAAATCCATGCCTTCAAACCTAATTGGGGCACACATATCTGTACATAAATCCGGTGAAGGAAAACATTGAACAATGCTAACTAATGCCCTACCACTGTATAATGCTAAAATATTATTGTGGACAAGGTTGACTTCAATAATTGCATTCTAAAAAACCCTATTCACTGTTCGTACAAAGTTGCTATTGTGAAAGCTAAAATTTAAAATAAAAAAATAATAATGACACAATGCTGTCCTCATACCGCGATGATTGCAAGGAAGACAATCCATTTTCGACGGAAATGAGTTTTCCAGGGACGGAAACGCAATAGTGGAAATCTCACAATTCCCTCACTATTTGTGTTTTATCACAGGAAATTATCTAATATCGCTGGAAGGAAATCTTCGAACAATGAGAGATTTCTGTTCTCCGAACAAGAGCACTAGGTCCAACAAAGAGTCACATGTGATGAAATGTCCTTTAAGCCATATCTAGCGGCATTGATATATCGTGTCTAGACTACACGGATAGATGCGACCTAACCTATTTTATATTATTAGGGTTTCGTACCGTAAAAGAGGAAAAAATGGAACCCTTATAGGTTCACTCTTGTGTCTGTCTGTCTGTCGATCCGTCTGTCATAGCTTATTTTCTCCGAATCTGCCTGACGAAAAAAGTTTAAAACTTGTACATATATAGAGTTTGATGACTGAATCATGGAAGTATAGCGTAAATGAACTAATTTCGATTTTGGGGGTCAACTTTGGGGAAGAAATTAGAAAGGTAAAAAATGTTTTTTTAATATAAGTGCATCATGTGACATATCTTTAAAAAGGGTTGGTTATAAGGATTACAAATGTATTGTTTTTATTATTTTAAAATGTATAATTTTAAAAGATAATAAAGAAAATAAACAAAAATCGATGGCCCACCGCTTATCTCCAAAATTACTGAGCCTAAAATTTCGAAATTGGAATATAAGGCCTGTCTTATAGTATACAGAAAAATCAAGAACGAAAATCCTAAGTCTTAAAGTTCTCACGGAAAACAGAATGGTACGGAACCCTCTACACGTGAGTTCGGCTCGCACTTGACCGCTTTTTTCATATTATTACCAACAATCTTCTCCCGACAGTTCTGCTCGCGACTGTGTGTGTGTGCGAAGGTTTCTGAACCACACTTCAGTGTTAGATATGTGTATGCGTTCGCAGACCTTTTTATAGATCTAATCAAGTGCTACATTTTTTCCAGCGTACATTCTAATGCGGTGCGGTTGTATAATTTTTTTCCAGCGTAAATTCTAATGTGGTGCAGTTGTATACATTTTCTCCAGCGTACATTCTAATGTAGTGCGGTTGTATATATTTTTTCCAGCGTACATTCTAATGTGGTGCAGTCGTATACATTTTTTCCAGCGTACATTCTAATGTGGTGCGGTTGTATACATTTTTCCAGCGTACGTTCTAATGTGGTGCGGTTGTATACATTTTTCCAGCGTACGTTCTAATGTGGTGCGGTTGTGTATATTTTTTCCAGCGTACATTCTAATGTGGTGCAGTCGTATACATTTTTTCCAGCGTACATTCTAATGTGGTGCGGTTGTATACATTTTTTCAGCGTACGTTCTAATGTGGTGCGGTTGTATACATTTTTTCCAGCGTACGTTCTAATGTGGTGATGTGGTGCGGTTGTATGCATTTTTTCGTGCTTCTCTGCTCTATCCCTTGGAAAATGTCGTGATCATAACGCTCACAACATCCAAAGATAATATTACTTAGGTATATCAGATTGAAATAAGAAAAAATTGCATTTAAACAAATTCAGCCGTATTCGAGTTACAAACACACAGACAGGTAAACCGGGGTTTATGTTATACATGCATACATACACACCGTCACGCCGGTTCCCAGTCGAGTAAGCAGAGAGAACCGATCTCCTCGTGCCACGATCCTGACACATCTCTGCAGCCCTTTCCACGTTGATTTTATAGTAGCTTAATAAGGTTATACCACAGAGCACTAAATACTAACTAAGCACTAAAGACTATTATGTAAATTCAGCTATGTATATTTAAGACCACATCCCGTCCTAAAACAACACGACGTCTTCCAATAGCACATATGAACTTTCACCGAAACGATTTTATAGAAGCATCGACACAATGCAAGCATCTGAGGTCGATTTTAGGTCAATCTCTATTGTATAGATAGAGCTACGGACACGTAGGTATAATTATTGTTTAAGGCGTCGCGTGTTCGCACCTCGCTAGTATATCTGGTGGCGTTGAAAAAAAAAATTTTTTTTTTTTTCATTATTGCCAACTTTAACTTTGCAAGTATTAAAAATATTGCCATTGTTGTTATTGTACACTTATGTACTTAACAATACGCAAAAATGTAGAGGATATACCACACATTAATAGGTGGTACTACCCGAAATAGGGATTCCACACCTGAAACTGAATAGCTTTAAATAATTGTTCTACAACTTTTTATTTTGACATTTTGTTTTTCACCCTCTTCCTACAAAGTGCAAAAAATATATAAAATGTTTATATTAAAAAAACCTATGTATAGGTAACACATATCTCAGTTTCACACACAAAAAATATTAATAATAATAATGGGTAAAAGATATTGTAAAATATTATGGTGCTTTTGCACAAGTAGTTGAACACTCAGTAACGGCTGACACACAATTGGTAATGTTTTACATGCTTCCTTACAAAGACGATATTTCCGTAGATAATACGGTACGTATTATAACTATACGTACCGTAAGTATCGGCTTATATTTGCCTACAGACGTTATTCCAAAGTTAATGACAGTCTAACATAGTGAGCCGCTGAAACGTGACTCTTCGCCCACGTTTTCAGACGGACTGTTTGTTTTGTTTCGCCGCTGAAGGTGGGCACGCTGGGGCACGCGGGGGCGCGCGGGGGCGCGCGGGGGCGCGCGGGGGCACGCGGGGAGACCGCGGGGGACGGGTGCGTGCCGGCGGGCTGCGGGAGACACGATCCGCATTCTAATCATTCCACTACTACCCTGAGTCGAAATTAACTTTTATTTATGTAATTTGTTTTTATTTTAGGTTTCGGAAAGTCAGCGGCTGAAGACATATGGTTATTTATTTCGTAAGCGAAGGGAGGGAGGTATTCATTTGATAGAAATACTGTTATAGACTCAAACTGTCAGCCTCGATAGCTCAGTGGTGCAGACAGTCAACTGTCGCTATTGAATAACATTCAATAGCGACAGTTGAGCAACGCTGGGTGCGGTCAGTTCTTGGATGGGTGACCGCTGACCGTTGGAGGCTGACCGAGGTTCGGATTCCTCGTAAAACTGTACGTCCCTTCCCTTCTAATCTTACTTGGTCGTAGGGTTTAACCCGCCCGGGTTGGTACCACCGCAGTGAATGAAACGTCGGTCGAAACGGCTATGTAAATAGTTTGTGTTTTCCGACCAGTTCAGTGTAGCCGGCACGATCAAAGGGGGAAGCACTGACATGGCACGTAGTTCACCCGGTGTTATGGGCTGACATCACGGACGTTGTGGGTGATGTAGCCAACCGTGTCAGGTTCCATAAAAAAAAAAAAAACTTTGTAGCACCCCGCTAGGGCGTGGAACTGTTTTCCGGCAAGTGTGTTTCTCGAATCCTTTAACCTGAGTGTCTTCAAACGTCGTATTAAAAGGCTAGTCAGCCTAGCAAAATCCGTTATCTGCTTTCATGATGTCTAACTGAGCGTGGTTACGCGAGGAGAGGTAAGGCTCGACTGCACAATTATTGGTCTCTCGGCACAGCCACCCATGATGGTTTACATAAAAAACATGCAGTCTGCTGGCTAGTACGCGGTTATCATAAATTCAGGTATTGAAGTATCCTGGATGCCTTGACAGACGTAAGACACCATTTACCTTTTATAATGTCCTTCCCAATTTCATATTTTTATAAAGCCACCACGCGGTAATATGTATATTTTGTTGTACGTATTATGTGTGTACCTATATAATATGTAAATAGGTACATAGGACTGATTTTTATATTGTCCTCATACACTGTTTAAGAACCCTTCCCCTACGTAACCTTCACCCAGAGTAAGTAAAGCATATTCCTCCCTCAAAGGACATAATCTTGTTTAAAGTAAACATCATTTGAATGGGTTAAGTACTCAAAGGTCGAAATATACAGACATTATTGGTACGGCCTCCACAGATCCCTTCATACTCGGCCTAATCCAACATCAGGCTGTTTTTCCAGTGACTGGCTTCCTTGAAAGATTCCTTTGAATGCTTCTATGCCTATGGGAAAGGGAGATAGTGTAGGTGTGTAGTGTACGTGAAGGGAAAGCAGACGAGGGCGTGCTTGTGTGCGTGAGGGCGAGGGGGCGGAGGCGTGAGGGGCGGTGGCGGCGTGCGCAGTACAGTACGGTTGCGTAGCAACAGGTGGAGTCACACACACTTGAACACGCAACTCGACCACACAGGACCAAACACATGCGTCTGTTTTTGAAATGAAGAACCATTGAGATATGAAGCGCCTAAGCGCGCATATTAACTTTCATGGAAGTAACGAAACAGAGAACGGCCGACAAGAGCGAGCGTTATCAGAAGTAGCATGTCGATACTTGTTATGCAGGTTGATTTTCTTACCATCCGGACCTTTTAGGGGGTTAATCGTATCAAAAACTAAGTATATTACAAAAAAAAGAACGGTGATGAAATTGGAAAAAAAGTTAGTTTTTCATACATTTTCGTAAATACCTAAACTAAAAAAAAATTATAGAGAACTTAATTTTTCTTTTAAATTTTTCCAACGTTTTTTTTTATACCTACTTTTACTACCGTTTTTTATACAGATCAACCTCCTGAAAGGTACGGCATGATAACAAAATCACACAATAGAACATTTTTGAACTTCCCAAAATTGTTTAAATCAAAGAAATACGTACCTATTGCTCCAAAAACATTTTACAGACAATAACACAATATAATAATTTACATGGTGCATTAGCTCTCTGAAATGAAATATTTGCAAGCACCATTGTTTATTGTTTATTATTTATTGACCATACGGCAGTATTTGTTCTTTTCGGGTCGATTGCGCAGAGAGACCTAGAGAATTTGTTAGATATTATCGACTTTAGCGTTACAGTGACCTGCCATAGCCCTTGGTGTCATGTGCTATCGGAGAACTACCCCTATTATGTACATTTTATTGAATAACACAGCCGGGTATTCACGTTAATGCTCCCAACATCAGACAGATAACAAAACATTTTTTTTTAAATACTTCTCTTCTTTTTTTTTTATTCTGACTCAGCCACCCATAACGGATGGTATGGGTGGCTGAGTCAGAAGGGCCAAAGACCATGCTCCCACCAGCCAATATCACCTCCGAGATGGTATGGTGCCATATCGGAGACTTCCCTTTGGATTGCTGGCTATACTGAATTAGAGGAGAACACAGCCAAGGCTACTATTTTTTTTATTTTTATTGAAACTGACCCGGTTGGCTACATCACCTACAACGTCCGTGATGTCAGCCCATAACACCGGGTGAACTAGGTGCCATGTCAGTGCTTCCCCTTTGATCGTGCCGGCTACACTCAACTGGTCGGAAAATACAAACTATTTACATAGCCGTTTAGACCGACGTTTCATTCTGTGCGGTGGTACCAACCCGGGCGGGTTAAACCCTACCACCAAGTAAGATTAGGAGGGAAGGGACCTACAGTTTTACGAGGAATCCGAACCTCGGTCAGCCTCCAACGGTCAGCGGTCACCCATCCAAGTACTGACCGCACCTAGCGTTGCTTAACATTCAATAGCGACAGTTGACTGTCTGCACTACTGAGCTATCGAGGCTGACAGACCTTTTACTATGCTATCGTACATCCAGCACGGTGGTATCAACCCAGTCGGCTAAAATTTGAGCTTACCACCTAATAAATTGGCTATGGCGCCAGATGTGACAGCTGCTAAAATGGATATTCGATATAGATATTCAGTTTATAATAGATCTGCGAGATTCTTTTCATACAAACATGAACGACGGCTTAATGTGTAGGATTAAATCGACTGGATTTTATGCGTGGGCGGAGACTCCCCGAGCGCCACCCACGATCAAATATTCTTGTGACAAATTGCAAGGACGAAGGATTTTATTATTTTTGTAATAAAATATCACCGCTCGACCCCTGGCTTTGAAAAATTATAGGTACCTACGCGAATACGTAGTATGTAAGTACATCAGTTAAAATAATATTCGATTGATTCACAGCGCCCTGCTAAAATATAGTGGTACGTAAGTAAAGTAAAAACATATATTTTTGGTTATGTATAAAGAAAGATAAAGACAGAGTCAACAGTTCTCTATACGGTAAGACTATTGGTATTGAGACACATAATGTGGCCACTAGAATACGTTGAAAATTAGTCTTCCGCCTAAGTCATACATAACTATAACCAATAGCCATAACGTTTAGCTTTTATCTATAATTGTAATTACTAATGTAATTACATGTTGATATTATTAATAAGTATTATTCTTATTAATAATTATTTTGTCTTAAATTCTCACACTCAAGTCTCTTGCTACCTTTCTCTCTTGCTCTATCTACCTACTTACAATTCACTATTTCTATCGATTCTCAAACATCAAAAGGTTGACTGGAAGAAATCTCTGTGAGGGATAAGTCCGCCTTTACACGTCATGTAAATATTGTAATGTGCATATTTCTCTAAAATATTTTGGAGCAAAAGAGTATTTTTAATTACCTATATATCTAAACAGCCTACAGTTTAACTCCACCACCTCTGTCGAAGCTGTTTAACTTTCATTTAAACTACGATGAGGTGGATGGAAGCTTACAGGATTTATCAGGGTCATGGGTGAACGCTCCATCGAGCCCGGCGTAGAGCTAACTCGTCTGTTTCAAGCGTGAGAGCAGTACCGTAGCAAGGGTCTGATCAGCCAGGGGTACATCAGGAGGGTACATCACGAGTCCTTCATCGCAGGAGAGTTTTGCTGCAGCTGCGACGGACGGCACTATGTGAGTTTTCTCCCCAAACAGAGATTATTAACCTGTTTTGGTGGTTTAAAAAAAAAACCAGGGTTAACCCTAACCAAATGTTGAGGCGGTGCATGTCGTTTTTGTTAAACTCCCATAGTGCAGTTTGGCTGCTACCACAGCAGCTGCGTCAAAGCTCTCCTGCGATGAAGGAATCGTGGGTACATCAACAGGGCAAACGCGGAGGGAGGAGGGCAGGGGTCGCAATCAAAAAAGTTATTCTTGGAAATTTTAAATTACCTAAAATTAAATTTAAATTTTAAACTAAACGAACTTGTATCGAATGAAGGTCTATTTGAGTTTTTTAATTACCGTGGTTGTTAATAATTATTATAAAACTCACGATTGTCTTCGCGGTGGCCAAAACGTCAAGGCACATAGCTCGGAGGCGACCGTGAGTAAAGCCGTTAAATGCTCTAATGAAGGATTATTTTAATTTTACGACGCGCTTAGTCCGAAATACTCTAGAATCTTGCCTATCATAATTCACTAGATAGGCAAACAATGTGGAACGTGCATACAATTTTCACAATTTGTTTGCAGGATAGGGCAATGATTTTGATTAATCAGATAAGAAAGGTCATTAAGTTTGGGGCCGGAATCACATTGTATACCAGGGGGCATATAACTTGGAACATATTGCGCAGGTACGGCAGTGTATTTGGGAGCGAACGGCGCGCGCGCGGTGCGGAGGGCGGCGAGGGCCTGGCCAACCAATCACGCGGTCTGCAGGCGCTCTCCTCGCCGTCGCATCCCGCGCCCTCCACCAAAGATACCCTAAAATCGGCTACTGCACTGGTCCAAGTTATATGCCTTCTGGTATACCCTATGCGGCAATGGTCCTAGCTACGGTACTGTATGAAGGTACCTACGAGTAGTGAAATATTGGCGACGCGGCGTAATGAGAGAAGCGTAAGGGCACACATTTTCCGGTCGGATGAGCTCGTCGCTGGTGGAGCGAACGCATTTAGACCTGCAGATTTTGATACAACGTTTTGGATAAGGCTTTTCCTGATGGTTTCATAGGGTGAGGGCAAAACATGTAAGTCGATGCTTTGGATACTGGAACAAAATTAAGTCGAAAAGCCTATTAAGTGCGAACGTTGCGCACACGTTGAGGGTTCCGTAGTCATTTCCTACGTATGCGTCAACTGTTTACGATACAAAATTAAAAATAGTTTTCATGCCATAAGCCCTAAATGAGCTTATCTACTTCAATTAATAGGTTTTAGATTAATTGAGCTTTTTGGTTTGGAATGATCGTCTCGGACAGAGCATGTTTGATGCGTTTAAATCTAGAACTTTAGCACAAGTGTTTTTTTTCTTCAATAACAGTCATTTAGACTGTTTAAGCCCTTTTCTACGATTACAGGTTCACTTACTACATAAATATTGTTATTTTCTACTTGAATTTGGCGGTCCATATTAATGTATAGTAGATGCCGCCTGACTTTGCTTGTCACTTAATTTTTTTTGACATTTTTTTGGAAATAAACATTCAAAATTTCGAGAAGATCGATCAAGCTGTTTTGGAGCTACGGCTTGTGACAGACAGACTAACGGTTGGACGGAGGGACTGACACCTGACCGATTTGACCACCCGGCAGCGTCGTCGCTGGCTACGGAACCCTAACAACCGCCGCCGCCAGCTTGCATGTAGCATGACGGAGTGTGATGGGAACTATACTTTTCATTTCGATTCCAACTGAACTTTATATGTAATTCAAAACGTGACCCACTGTCTGTAAACTGTATACAAACTTTCTTCAAATTATATCACAAGCTACATAGATATCCAATACAGGGTAGGTATCTAAACAATTACTAATGAAGCTGACATAAGCTAAAAGTGACTCAAGTCATAATATCTGCAAATGTTGAAAGAAAATTTCAAGAAGGCTAAACTCGGCAGATAATCCTCACGTGACTACGCAGTCAAGCACCATTTTCGCCAGTCAAGAGGCCTCGAAGGATAAGTTTTTTAATATCACGAGCCCTATCGCAAACAGATCGCATTCAGATGTAACGGAATTTTCGCGCTCACTGAAATCCTCGTATTTATCGTACAAATTCGGCATTATATCGAACGTTTGCTACGAATCAGTTTTACAATTCAATGTGACGAGAAAAGCGCGAATTGTGCCAGAGGTAAATCGTTTTTAGACGAATAGAATCAATGAGAAGCGGTAATAGTTTAATTAATAATTCAATCTTTTGGTTTCGACACGAGTATTAACGTGTACCGCCACCTTTTGGGTACCGCTACCTTAGAGGGTCATTTATGATCTATGCCGACTTATAAGATACCGCTTTCGTAAGGTCGGAAGGGATGGAAGTGTGATGCCACGGACACAGTTGGGTACTAATTCATATTGCGTGTACAGCAATTACCTACCTGTGTACATTCATAGGTTGATGGCATCACATAAAGCTATCACAATAAAAATCTACTTATGAGAATGGAGGCTAGTGTGGTCCATTTACTGGAGTATTTGGAATTATTGGTGGGCTTTACCGCCTTATTAGGTCACAGCGATGTACTACACTATGAGATTGTCACTTGAGTTTTGTATGATATAATTATCCATGTTTAGTCTTTGGTCAGCCAAGAGAGGCGTGAATTTTCGCAAACCCCCGCATACGACCGCGTGTAAACGGGCGTCGTTAAACACCTTATGAGCGGCGGCGCCACATCATGTCGAGCTTTTAAACAACAACACAACTGAAGTCTAGATATTTCCACTGATGTGTAGGACGTTTCGTCGAGTAGTAGGGTCGGATAAAATCATGATTTAAGGCGAGAATAAGGGTCAAAAGGTCAACTTTAAACGAAATTATTGAGCTATTGGTAAAGATAAAAATCTGTAAAAAATATATGTTATGTATTGATCTTTAATTAACAAACATAGGGAAAAAAAATTGGTTGTCTGTAAAGTCGGTTTACGGACGATAGTTTTACGTGATAACGTCATAAATTTCTGCTGCCCTGGTACTTTAGAACCAGAGAGATAAATGTGTACAAGCCGACGCTTAGGCCGATTGTGCCTCTCTATCGCTTGTTACGCGCTCTCGTTTGCACACACAGGTCCAGATGGAACGTGACACGCTTTCGTGCGTGCAGCCGGTGCTCATCAATTTATAAGAAGTGACGTCATCACGTCAAAAATTATATTTTACTATTTTGAAAAGGTGTTAAATAAATCTCCAAAAAATAACGAAAAGTACAAAAATTGTACAATGAAGTTAAATTATCTTGAGAAGCATAAATTCTTTCAATACAAGACCCCCATAGAAATATAGGTAATATTTTTCCCTACAATCGTAGCGAAATAAATATTTTTTTCCATCTTTCCAACACGTGAAATTTAACAAATAGTGTGATTTTCGCGCAAACGTTCATCGTCGGTGCGACCTATCAGCCACCGCACGAGTAGAAAGAATCTCGAACCTATTTACATCGGCATACGGTTCGTGTTTCAATCATCAGTGGTCGGGTAGCACGGTTTGAGTCTTATTTCCACCTTAACGCGCCTCGGGTAAAACTTGTACAATAAAACGAAAGTGAAAAATCTGCACAGTACCGTGTCGGGTCGGTAGTTAAAAAGAATAGCCCCACTGCATCTCTACCCGTGCATGTCGTAAAAGGCGACTAATTGACAAGGACAAGCTGCCGTGCACAAGGGCGACAGGGGACATTTATTCAATCTACTGCATTGATATTATAACCCTAGTCCCGAATAAGGATAGGATATCAATGATATACCTGCGGTATTACAGACGTCAATGCACGGTTCATTAGTTAGTGAATAGAAGATAGGGTAAAGTTACTGAATAAATATGGAATATAATAGAAATTCTTATGTGCATACGTAAATCTGTTCTCTAAATCGTTTCTTTGTCGCACCGCTAGAGTGTGGAACTGTCTTCCGGCGAGTGTATTTCCTGAATCCTTTAACCTGGGTGTCTTCAAGCGTCGTATTAACGGGCTAGACAGCCTAGCAACAGTGCGCAAATCTGCTGGCATGGCACCTAACTGAGCGTGGTTTCGCGAGGAGAGGTGATTTTGGCTCTGTCGACTGCACCATTGGTCTCTCGGCACAGCCACCCATGCTGGTTTACATAAAAAAAAAGTACAATAAGAAAAAAAGTCTTATACAGTAGTCGCCAAAGACGTGTAACATCGTCACGACTTGCTTCATTGCTTCCGCTTCATTACGTCACGTATTCACAAACTTACTGCCCATACCGAGAGCTAAGGTGTTACACATCAAAAACAAAATCAAATCGTTAGGTGCGATATCTTCCAGACAACCATCACAATTTATATTTATCAGGTTGTTCTTTGCGCTATCCTGACTATCTTCGTGCTGACGTTAGGTCGATGAAATCGGCACGTGGTGAGGGAGGGAGGGGTCATAAAGATTGTAGTTTCGTCGGAATCAGACCGAGCGAGGCCGATGTAGCGGTAGGTAGATGGAGCGTTTATGAGCATTCATGAAAATAAATACACAGAAGCTTCATTGTTCATAAATTGCAAATATTTGAGCTTGATAACCACATTTGACCGGCACGCACTCCACTTACAGCAGACAGGGGATACGCGAGTGAACATGTGTGATAGAGATACGCGAGTGAACATGTGTGATAGAGATACGTGAGTGAATATGTGTGATAGAGATACGCGAGTGAACATGTATGATAGATAGAGATACGGCAGTTAACATTTGTGACAGAGATACGCGAGTGAACATGTGTGATAGAGATATGCGAGTGTCATGTGTGATAGAGATACGCGAGTGAACATGTGTGACAGAGATATGCGAGTGAACATGTGCGATAGAGATACGCGAGTTAACCTGTGAGACAGAGATACGCGAGTGAACATGTGTGATAGAGTTATGCGAGTGTCATGCGTGATAGAGATTACGCAAGTGAATATGTGTGATAGAGGTACGCGAGTAAACATGTATGATAAGATACGCGAGTAAACATGTGTGATAGATACGCGAGTGAATACGTGTTATAGAGATACACTACTGTCATTTCGTCCTCGTTCACTTTTCTTTCTCCCCCTCGACAAGTGTTTCTAAGGATTTTGACACCTGATACGGCCGGCCAATTGCGCCTGTCGGAACAAGGTGCAATATCAGATTACCTCTGGGGATGGTCATGTCGGCTGCTCTGAACTGACCAGAAAACATGAACTACTTGTTATAGCGATTGCTATGTGTAGACATGTATGACCTTCACGTCGTCGTCGTCGGCTCGTGATCAACGTTAGCAAACGATACTCGATCAACAGCTGCGTGAGTACAAATCTCTTTGTTCTGTTGCCTGTAATATTTTTTTTTTTATGTAATCCGCTATGGGTGGCTTAGTCGGAGGGGCCAAAGCGCATGCTCCGACCAGCCAATATCACCTCCGAGAAGGTAGGTGCTATACCGGAGACTTCCCTGGATTGCTGGCTATACTGGACTAGAGGAGAACACAACCGTGGCTGCTATGCGGCCATCTTACATCCAATACGGTGGTACCAACCCAGTCGGCTACAATTTGAGCCTACCACCTAGTAAGGGGCAAGGGAAGGGACCTACAGTACAGTACAGTAATAAATAATAATAATGTTTATGCGAAGAGAACTCGGCTCGAAGGAGAAATTGGAACTGTATCACCTAATTTTCGCCGCGGAATTTAGCCAGAGCACGCCATACCTATGCGAGCCATTCTCAATATTAAACTATTAATAGGGTAATTTCGCGAAAGGGGAGATTTTTTTAATAGAAAGCGTGACATATGACGCCGAGCTACATAAGGTGTCTAACGACGCCCATGGACATTCGGTCGTATGTGGGGGTTGCAAATAGCGTGTCAGCCTATTCACGCCGCTCTTGAAGGATCCGAGAGTAAACTTTGGGGGTAATATGTGGGCAGGGAGAGCGTTCCAGAGTTTGTTACATTTTGGGGTACTCTGTACCTTCCATCAAACTATTGCATACATTTATCCATGGCCTGTCTGCGGACAAATTCTGCGTATTTTGGCGTCAGTTTTATCAAAATCGGTTTCGTAAACCCGGATATATCTGCGTGTGACCTATAGACGGGCAGACAGACAGAAAACTGAGCGATCCAGGTCCATTTTCCCGACGAGACCCTAAAATGCAAGAAAGTAGCTAGTGTACCGAGTGCCGACTGACTGAATAGTTATATCCTCTTTGTAAATGGACAAACAATTTTAAATTAACTTTGTTTGTAAACATTTTGCGTTCAGTCATTCATCGTCACGTAATACCAAGAGCTTTACCGAACTGATTTATATATTGGAGCGGCGGGGAAAAGCTATTAATTGTTTGATTAAAAATAATGTATTAAATAAATAGACTGAAATTAATTACTGCCTACATAAGTACTAAGAGGATTTTACCCTATATTTTGCAGTTAATACTGTTTCGAAAGCCTATCAGTGAATATGAGAGCATTATATTTTTCGTTCGTAATTTTAATCTGACTCTGGAGGCTAATTTACTTAGGAACAAAATCGATAACGGGGTAGGTACGATATCATCAATACTAATAATAAATCTGTAAGGGATTGTCATCGAGTAAGTTACTTTGTTTTATGAGATACTGCGTCTGTAGAATATATGTAAGATATTAAAACTAAATTTACGATTTTTAGAAATATTTTCTGTATGTATGTTCCTCCATAACTCTTAAACCTAACATCCCAATTCTATGAAACTTAGTACATGCACATTTGATTATACGGGACACAGTACAGACTAAATACAATTCAGTTCTACTTACGCTAACCTGTCGCTCTCATACGCGACAAAATAAAGGTACGGTAACGGGCTTACTTTTTTTTTTTTTTTTTTTATGGAAACTGACACGGTTGGCTACATCACCTACAACGTCCGTGATGTCAGCCCATAACACCGGGTGAACTAGGTGCCATGTCAGTGCTTCCCCCTTTGATCGTGCCGGCTACACTGAACTGGTCGGAAAACACAGACTAATTATAGCCGATTGGACCGACGTTTCATTCAGAGCGGTGGTACCAACCCGGGCGGGTTAAACCCTACCACCGAGTAAGATTAGGAGGGAAGGGACCTACAGTTTTACGAGGAATCCGAACCTCGGTCAGCCTCCAACGGTCAGCGGTCACCCATCCAAGTACTGACCGCGCCCAGCGTTGCTTAACATTCAATAGCGACAGTTGACTGTCTGCACCACTGAGCTATCGAGGCTGACTTACTTTGTTCTTTTTAAATACGAATTTCACGCGAGCGAAGCTGCGGGCAAAAGCTAGTTCAGAATAAAATTAAAACATTGTGATTCTGTAAACTTATTTCGACAAACTCCCTATACTTCTGGAGATCAATTGCGCCTTTGTTCGATTTACAATTTAATGTATAAATAATTAGATACCTACTTTATGTTAAACACTTTTATTCGCGGAAGGTTTTCGTTCACTCTTAATTCTTTTAAAAATTGTGACGACAAAAAGCAACAACCTGAAATATACCATCTGCCAAAACTGCACGTAAATTGGTTTATCAGTTTTCGAGTTTAATCAGGAAACAAAAAGATGTTGAAAATACAGTAGAGTGCAACCGATATTGAATGATGATCATCAGTACCGAGGTATATGCCGCATGGACCCTGACATGACGGTGAGCGTGCTCCACAATTGTAAAGTCGCTTAGTGAGCTATAGAAAGAGCAATGCTCGGCATTTCTTTGATCGATAAAATCCGTAATGACGAAAAAATAAGACAAAGAACTAACGTGGTCGACACTGCTAAACAAATTAGCAAGCTGAAGTGTCAGTGGGCTGGGAACATCTGTCGCAGACCTGAAAACCGCTAGGGTGGACGGGTGCTCGAATGGAGGCACGTACCTGGGAGCAAACGTAACGTGGGACGCCCCCCGGCTAGGTGGGCAGGTACCTAAAAAAGGTAGCCGGGAGTGGCTAGAGAAGAGCGGAAGAAAGCGTGTGGTGCCGTACCTTGGGAGAGGGATGTGTCCAGCAGTGTAGCGATACGGGATGATGATGATGATGACGATGGTGATGGTGATGATGATGATGGTGATGATGATGAGGATCATTTTACTTCAGTATTTTTATTTTAGTTGTCTGTACACCGTGACTCAGACCGACCTAATAAAGCAAAATTTAATAAATAAAAAAATATGCTTAAAACAAATAAATTCCCAAATTGCCTGATACGTAGGTAGTTAAATAAAACAGCCGCCGCACAGGTTCGAGTCTACCTGGGAATTAATTGAGGAAATTAATCAAGGATTACGTTCAGGATGGACCTCTTGGGGTTGTAATTATTCTCTAAGTCTACCCAGCCTTAAGCAAATGGCCCTCTGCTAAATAAATATGTGGGCATTTCACTTCCATCTACAGTTACATTTTAAAGTAGACTTGTTGTGGCGCGTATCGATCGATCTCTCTATTGGGCAAAACAAACAATTCAAAGGTATAGGATAGGTATTCATCTTCGGGTGAATTAATTATTCAGCAGCAGTCAGAAGGGAAAACATGTGCAAAAGATGACATCATAATATTATATCACTTTAGTTTTCAAGTTGTATTTCATACACAAATTGTATGCCGTTTGGTATGAAATAAATATTATCAATTAGACAATAGCATAGCAGATCCATAGGTCGCTGGCTCATATCCGGCTCGCAGGACCAAATGGCAAATCCTTGGAAAAAACATATTTCTTCTCAATGTACAGCCAACAGTAGGACTGCTGTTGGCTGTACAGTGAACCTTTTGAGATGGTTGAATTTGGGCTTAAGTGGAGTTTATCCCGTCTTTGCGTCAGTAGCGCCACCACCACACGCTGCTGCACACAATGAAGGATTCAAACGCGACTCACTCACACACAATGTCCGTTGCGAGGCAACACTGAACAAAGACCGAACCTAAGAGGATAGGAGATCGTGACGTTTCATTTCATACGCGTCTCTTTTTCTTACTCTATCATCTGTCTCTATGTATGATGATGATGAAATACCAGAATTCTTTTTAGAAACTTTACCAACTTTTTTTGTTATTTCAACCAACATGGGTGGCTGTGCCGAGAGACGAACGGTGCAGTCGGCGGAGCCAAAATGACCTCGCGGAACCACGCTTAGTTAGGCGCTATGCCAGCAGATTGCTAGGCTGTCTAGCATGTTACGTAATACGACGACGTTACCATCTGTTAGTTTCGGATCACTAACTAGACGGATTGCTCGGCGCTGTATCGAATCCAAGGACGCAAGCAGATATTGGGGACTACCTTGGAAGGTTGTTAGCACATACCTGGATGTGACTGCAATACTCCATCACCGCCCTAATCTGTGCTTTGTGCAACAGGAATAGTTGTGCCGGTGAGTAGAACCGCCTATTAGGGAAAAGTATTCCTAATTTTCTGGATATTATGGAGATTATACTAATAAATATAATAAATTTACAAAACAACTTGCATTCAGTATTCGTGATCAGACACCGGATGGCTAAGCTCAAGAGGAAGTGGGCTGGGCACGTCAGTCAAAGAGATGGTTGGAGTAATCGTGTCTTACACTGGCGGCCGAGGACAGTAAAACAAAGTGTGGGACCATCCCCCAGGTGGGACGACGACATCAAGTACGTCCGCGGAAAGCAGCGGTTCCGTACCGCTGAAGGCCTCCCGGACTGGAGGAAAATTGGACAGGCGTATGTCCGGCAGTGGACGCGTACACGCTGACTGACTGTGATGATGCAATAACAAGGTCAGGTGTTGCGGGGGTAGACAAAATAGCATTCTGAACTAAACATTACGTAAAAACATTGGAAAAAATCAACCATTGTTCGGTCAGCTATCACATGGATTTTTTTTATAGGACTTTAGCCATGGTACACTACTCCTGAGATGGTATTTTTTTCTATAGCATCCGGTCCGAAATACACCTACGAAGTTTTTTTTATATGACGTTTACCCAATATTTGCCAATAATATCACGCTTTTTTTATGGAAACTGACTCAGTTGGCCACATCACCGACAACATCTGTGATGTCAGCCCATAACACCGGGTCAACTAGGTGCCATGTCAGTGCTTGCCTTCATTTCATGTCGGCTACACTGAACTAGGTATCATAACTAGTTTTAAGTCATAGAAAACATCCTTCATTTTAGTCCAACTTTAGTGGAATATGAATCTTAGACTGGACGAACTTGTCGTATGCTCTTCGTCTAGAGGTGGCAGGTGACAATTGAGTGCCTCTCCCGAGGAACTCCTAATTATTCGAGAATCATATTCAGAATGTCTATCTGTCTGTTGCGTTCCCCGAACCAATTTGTATGTATACTTGGCACTACGTCGCTCGTTAGTTGACGCGACAGAGTGGTCTGTTATTATGTGTAAAATTATTTGGGAACAAAAAACGTTTATTGATCGAAAACCTTCAGATTCTCCTGATTAATAAAAACTTATTAAAGTTATTACATAATATACTACATAATAACAAGGCAGAGACAACTAATGTTTTTTACACACATAACATAATGTTTAACATGTATGATAGATAAACATTATGTATGCACATAACATTTATGTGCATTATGTCTGCACATGTTCATGGGCTGCGGTATGGGTGACTGAGCCAGAGGGGCCAAAACGCATGCTCCGACCAGCCAATATTAGCTCCGAGAAGGTAGGTGCCAAACCGGAGACTTCCCTAGATTGCTGGCTATACTGGACTAGAGGAGAACACAACCGAGGCTGCTATGCGGCCATCTTACATCCAGTACGGTGGTACCAACCCAGTCGGCTTTAATTTGAGCCTACCACCTAGTAGGTACTATTTTTACCCCATTTCGGCGGAGCATAAAGGAAGCGTTATGATATTGTGTGTACCTATGTATTTGACTATCGAAGTTAGCGTTCCACTCTACAGTCTTAAGAATATATTTCACAGATTGAGACATGTCAGGTGTCACACGCACTAGTGTCGTAGGGTAAGGTTTGGTGTAGTAAAGGTTGACTTAAATAAATAAAATTTGCAATAAGTCTGTCTGTAAACGGCAGACATGTAATGTTACATACAACAGTGTGTGGGAAAATAATTGAAATGCTAATGCTCACAATTTGCATCAGAGAGCTTCAATCAACAAGTTTGTTGATAAAGACACGCCAGTCCACAAACTGTGGCAGATATACATATTTAAGTTCAGCTTTTAGCACATTAGGTACTTACTTTAAACCCGCTCGAGGCGTGTTGATGGCTCTTCTGTTATTTTTTATTTAAGGCGCCGAGTGTTACCCTCATCCATGCCCTCAAAAATAAGTTATCCGCACAACATGTCGCGGAACACAGGGAATTCTCGCCGCGTGAGATATTGCAATAACGGTGCATGCAACATAGCATGTTGCATGCATCGTTGCGGGCCATATTGCTACCGGTGTGTACAGAGAACATGTTCGGCGGCATGTTTCATGATGTTCCAAGATGCTCCCCGTAACATACACAGTAGAAGTCGTAGAACATTTCAAGCGACCTTTGCCCCCTTGCGAGTCCAAAGCCTCACTGCCTCAGTCCTGTCCCGCCTTTCTCTAAGCAAACAAGCCTGCGAAGTCCTTGGATCCTTCTTACCCTTTCTCATTCTCCTCCTCCCGTCTGGTCCCCTGTGTAAATCCTCCAGCCGTCAGACGACAATGCACACTTGACCGGTTTTGTTGACAAGCGCGCAGATGAGGCAAGTTCCCTTGCGTTTGAGATTTTACTTTGATCCAATTAGCGAGTGTGGGTGTCCACGGGCCGCGCTCGCTAGCACTGCGGCGAGTGTGTAGTTCAAAGTAAATTTCAATATAGTAGATACCTGTTTTATTTGACACATAATTTAATTTGCTTTCATAGAAATCTATCTTACGAAACGAACTGGGTCTGAATAACTTTAGTCAGGGACAATAAAATTTGACGTAGTCTATAAAGAGCCGTTATTTTTAAAAGATGTGAGTGGCGGGACTCTCGGTTAAGATATAATGTGTAAACATGAGCGGCACGCGTTACAGCGTCACGTTTCACGCGAAATCCTAATTCACCTCGGTATAAATTTTAATGTTTACACATAACATAATTTCGCAGTTTAGCCCAATGGACGTGAAACGTCAAAGGAATTTACAGGTAAATATTATGACATTTTGGGCCAAACGATATTACTAATACGTTATTTGCTGGTTCCTCAATTTGCAATTGGATGATTTACGGACGCGGTCCTATGACGCCGCCCCTACCCGCCGCGCTAGTCACGTGCTTTCTCACGGTTTCACTACGCTTAGTTGATTTCGACTTGTCTGTTAAATATTTTTAATTTTATTTGTTAAGTAGCTAGTTATTAGTTATCTATGTTTCCAGGCTACAAAGAAAAAAAAAAAGGGTATTGACGTTTGAGCGTTTGCTCCATTGCACACACGTAGCCGAGTTTGATTTTTTTATTCAGCGGTCTCCCGAGCCCCAGCAATTCGGTCGCAAATGTATTTTCCCAATTTTCTCTGACGTCAAATATTTTACAGTAAGCCTCACAATTTTTTTCTTCTTTTACTATGCCAGCCCCATCGTAACTACTAAACAATTCTCCAACCCATCAAATTTTATGGTATAATTTGAATAATTATTTAACCATAGAATTATTTTGTTTGTTTGAGAAAGGTTCTTTATATCTGATACACTTAATTAATAAGTCTTGGCATTTAGAACTCTCCCTCTGTATTTAGTATGGTTCATCTTGCTCTCAAGCTATATTATCGATAGGCTGTATGCGATGTTAATTTGTGGATATTCACAAAAATACTTGTAATAATATGTATAAAAGAAATACCTTCTTTGTATGTGTAGTTGAACCGGATAGAACAAATTGTGGCAAGTTCGAGTGCAGTCTTACTGCCATAAGAATACTCAATAAACAATAAATAATAAACAATAATATTATGGATCGGGTTACTTAGGAGTACTTAGTAGTATTTTAGCACGTATAGAAATGGTCTATCTATCGCGTCGATCCCGCCCTACCCGCCGCAGGCGGCGGTGGGGCGCCCGCGGCAGACTCCGGGGCGCTGAAGCTTTCATCGCACATGCCGCCTGAACAAAGTCTACCTACAATATTAAAGAAGCGCCTAGTTGTGCTCCGCGCGCTTTGAGTATTAACGCCGCCCACGTTTGTAACTTATAGGCGATGTGATTTAAAATAAAATAGAGCGTTCGAGATCACTTGAGGCGGTTTGCCTTTTTGAAGTACTGTCAGTTAGGAAACTTCAGATGAATATTATTATAAAATGTTCATGGTGTCTGTCTCTGACCGTATTTTGTCTGTTTCTGCATAGCGCCATATTGAACGTATTTTGCACCACGTAACATTCGGTATATTACGTTTATATATACGTTATATTATGTACGTTACATTATATTTACGTTTCGCATATATTACGATACCTACATAATCTTTTTAACTAGGCCACACTGAGCGCAAATACGGCAATACGTCGAAATACACATTGTTACGCTGGCGATAGGTTACCCATTGAGCGTCAGTGGCAAGACCTACTTGCCAGCATCGCTGACGACCTTCGGCATTGAAATATAGAAGCTTTTTGACTATATATAAGCCCATATAAAACATATTTTCTTGATAGTTGAACGGTATAACCAAGGACCGAACTAGTCTTTACCACCGCTTACCGCTCGTGTAGACGATTGTACCAGCTCGCTAGGGCGGCGACCACACGCACTAGAGCAATATTATGTTCCACCGCTACTTCGCGGACGCTCGCTTTGAAGTATGTCAGGCGCACCACACACTACTCGTACTCCTCTTATGTTCATGTTTTATTAGCCTCGTACGCATTTTAATTATTAATTCAACTTTGCGAGCAAAACTCGGTATGCTATATGCGTGACTAGGGTTATAAATCTTCTCTTCTCTGATATTTTACTGTCTAATTCGTTGGTGGTGTAGTTAGTTTGTCTGTCCTCTATTGCTTACTCTTATAACGCGATATCTAGGCCGCTTGCCAAGCTATGATTTGATGCCCAGTCTGTAAGCACAAAAATAAACGCTCTAATAAAAATTATACATTGTACTACTATTTTATTTTTCTAATCATTGTCATCATTAGTAGCCTAAATTCAGATTTTCGATCTTTTTCGGCAGTTGCGTCGACCGCCATCTTGAATTTAGAGGAGGGGATATGTTTGTCATCGTGCTATGGTGTGCACGTTTTCCCCGATTGAACTAGACCTATAGAAGCGGTATAGCGCGATGGAAATAGCTAACTGTCGGAAAACAAGTGGGCGTGCTTTTACATGCAAAAATGTGATCACGAATAAATTCAACCGATCATATTAAAAGCCATCTCATTCTATGAATGCGCTAACCATTCTCACTCGCGTATTTACGGACACGAAACGATAGGTAAGTTACACACACACACACACACCAACATACAGTTTACATCATACAAGCCGCGCTCGGCTCGGTATCTGTCGCGGACGGTTGACAGTATTCGGCTGAACACACGATAAGACACCGTTTGTCACTGTCTCTCTTGTCTTGTCGTTGGCTCTCCACACTAATTACAAAAACAAAGAATGAAGCTGCTTTCTTGTGAAAGGATATTCATCCTTTGGTCGATAACATACTTTTCGGGAATGGTGTATGGGAAAGATCTATCTATAGATAGATGTTGATGGTTTTTCCTCGGTAATTTTTTGTTAAATAATTAGTAAATTTTTAACTTTTGACCGAAACGTTCCTTACAAAAGTTGTAGGAAATTTACCCACTACAACTATATCATATCATAACAATGGTTTGTTTATTTCCACTTTATGGATACTTATGTCACCAAAATGTTTTTCGAGTATGTATCACCTGAACTCTGTGTTACAAAATTATCATTTTTAGTGCAAATTTTCTAGGACTTATCGTTTTGAAGTTAAGGGGCTGTGACATACAGACAGACATATAGACGGACGGACACCGACGTTTCATTATAAGGATTTCTTTTGTATCATTTTTGGCACGAAACCGTGAAAAGAGCCCCATGGTATACACAAATTAAAATACCTACTCGGAACAGATATACTCGTATAACGAAACAATGATAATTTTCTAAGTCAAAAAATTACTAAAACGTAAAAATTACGTTTTGGTACGTTTTTTATTCAATAAAACAGTAATTATGGCACAGTGGACTTAAAAAATAATCTGCACTGATAAATAGACAAACATTTAATGAATAAAGCAACGCAGTGACGAGGAAACCATAAAAAAATTCCCTACTCACAGCGACAATGAAAAAATAATATTCTGCGCTTCCCCATCGTCGACGGCGAGGTACATACACTGCGATGCGAATCGACCTATAAAAAGAAGCAAGTAAGTACTAAGTTTAATTAAATCTTGAATGGGCGTTCGTTGAAAGGAAGTATTCCCGAGCACAGGCCCGGCCCAGCCGAGGTACCAAACAAGTGTCCACCTTGTCTGGTGGTCCACTTTATCCTGTAGTACACGAGCCAATACGTGTGAAGCCTTGTATACAGTTTGTTTTTTAATTCTATAAGGTATTAGCTATGTTTGGTAAAAATTAGGTTAGCCGATTCGAAGATTTTTTCCTAATTGGTGAAGGGATATCTGCTGTAAAATGTAAATTTATTACACTTTCACTCGTCGCAGTAAATAAACGGAAATTATTTCAAAACTATTTTGTGTCCTTGTAACCTAACCTAACCTAACTTCTTTTTTTTATGGGAAGCACGATATATCGCGCGCGCCATACTAACGCAGAGGTGTAGTCCGACGGCGCCCACGGGCATTCGGATACTTATTATTAAGTAATAAGTTTCCGATTAGTTAATTAAAAGCGTCGGGGAACCGATAAATAAAAAAAAATACTCGGTCCCCGACGCCTTTAATTAACTAAGCGGAAATTATTTTTTAATTTTTAAGGGTTATTGATGTGTCGGTTTTTTTATGCATAATTTAACTTTTTGCAATACTGCAAACTGCTTAGTTACTTGTTAGCTTAGTTGTCAACTGGTTCGATAAATTATAACTTAAATCTAAGGACATAACTCGCCACTTGCCTGCCCAAAAAACTACAGCGACTTCGAGAAATGACGCGCACGCCCGCGGGCGTTGAAGTCGGTGGGCGCCTTTTACCTCCATAGACAGTTGAAAATAATAAGCAACTTTAGGCTTGAATAAGCAAAGGGAATTCAATATTGTATGGACGGAATGCTATTTTCAAATTATTCATTCCGTGTCACGATTTCGTAGACGTACTTTCACAATAATTTAAGCGGGAGGCTACAGCGATTTAGAACATTCTTAATTCAAAAATATTTCAAATACAGAACCAGAAAGTACCTAAGCTAGATAATATAATTTAATCTTTAACTTGCTGTTCTGTCTGTTGAATACGTTTGTTGTATCTTTACTTTTTATAAAAGGGAACTTCTATCTGTATTTACTCGTATGGTTGAGGTAAACTCTGGAACCACTAAACAAATTTTGATGCGGTTTGCACCAATGGTAAGAGTAGTTCTTGAGGCTCACTATAGTCTATGTACCATCACGCTAAATAGGGCTGAGCAGTATCAATGAAAGTATAGTATGAACAGGAGAGAGAGAGATAAGAGAAGCGATCGTTTATTATCATATTTGCGTTTAAATCGGATTAGTTATTAAACCGACTCCATCGCGAGCGAAGCCGCAGGCAGAACCTAGTGTTTGTCTATGCTAACTCAAATTCTTTTAATTTTTTACACATTCTCCTTTACAAACGAGGATCTAATGTAACTATGTGTTCCTTGACTAGCAAAAGTGAGAATGACTCACATACCCCGGGGCGTTTATCTCGTTTGTTCATAAATACGGCTTCATATCCAAGGTTGATAGAGATGGAGAAAGCAGAGTCGTCTTAGTGTGTGCGGAAATATGTGAGACGTTTTCATTCGAGTACTTTCTATTGGACAAAACATTTTGGACAAAAATACGTTTGAACAAGTTGTATTAATTGTACGAGCTATAGGCATACCTGAAAAATTTACATAATAAGCTATTATTGCAATGTATTTACTAATATTAGACTAGATTTCCATTATATTACATATAAGTACGTACCAGTTAATTAAAATGCATGCATGAATTGTTTATTGTATAGTTCCATTCATAGTTAGGTAACCTACACTGGAAAATTCCGCCAGTTCTATATGTTGAACAAGATGCGCCGTCAGCTGTATGACAACAATTTCAGGAGGAAAATGACCTAGATGGCGCGTTTTATAGTAATCAAACAATTCTAAAGTTATTGGTCCACATTCCGAATTGGAACCTCCAACTTCATGCAAGACCTTAGTCACTAACACCTAACAAAAATAAAACGTACCCAAAAATGTAACGTTTTTAATTACGTCAGTTTGTTCTATACATGCTCAATATGTGTACTCATAACGTCATCTCCATCGTACATAGTTTCAAAGTCCGCCGCACATGTGCGTCCATCGCGCAATATTCGCCAGTACTTTGTTCGCGTACTTACGTGACTGCCGCTCCATCGCGTCGCGCCGCGCGCCCCGGGGACGTTAATTGAATTCAGCCTCCGAGCCCCCGCGCTCCCAGGCCCGCATATGTACGTACGTACAGCCTGCGGCGAGCCAGACGACGGATTAATATCTAGCCCACACCGCCAGCATGATATCTACCGGATAGCGAAACTTGGTTGACGTCGAATAGACAAGCCACGTCAAAAACTGCTGGGTTGTCGTCGGAGCGAGGCACGTCGAAGTCGATATATGGAGATGAGACGATAATTAATTTGTCTTCTTCATAGTTTTTTTTTTTTTTTTTTATGGGAACTGGCACGGTTGGCTACATCACCTACAACATCCGTGATGTCAGCCCATAACACCGGGTGAACTAGGTGCTATGTCAGTGCTTCCCTTCATTTCGCGCCGGCTACACTGAACTGGACGGAAAACACGAACTATTTACATAGCCGTTTCGACCGACGTTTCGCTCAGTGCGGTGGTACCAACCCGGCCGGGATAAACCCTACCACCCAGTAAGGTAAGAAGGGAAGGGACCTACAGTTTAACGTGGAATCCGAACCACGGTCAGCCTCCAACGGTCGGGCGGTCACCCAACCAATAACTGACCGCACCACTGAGCTGCCGAGGCTGACGATCCCTTAGTCGACTTTTACGACATGCGACGGGGAGAGATGCAGTGGGGCTATTCTTTTTAAGTACCGACCCCACACGGTACAGTAGTATTTTAGTACAAATGTGATCACTTGATCAGGCATATGATGCATTTTTCTTTGGACAATATTTGAACTTTATTCGTATATGCAATTGTGTTTTCAATGTTCTTATAACCCAATTTTTATAACTGTGCACTTGGAGCTGTCAAAGTCGTTAGGTAGGCAGGACTGAATTCACCCCCCGCTTACTTCCTCACCTCTCCGCCGACTCCTATCAGTACACACACACACACACAGCAAGGGCGTGTACTGATAGGCGTCGGCGGAGAGGTGAGGAAGTAAGCGGGGGTGAATTCAGTCCTGCCAACCTAACGACTTTGACAGCTCCAAGTGCACAGTTATAAAAATTGGGTTATATGCCTGTAAAATTTTCAATGCGTTATACCTCATACATAACGTTTATCTTTTGATTTCTTATCTCATTATATATAATTTTTTTATCTGGTATAGCCAACTGACTCACGATGGGTTAAAGCACATGATCCGACCAGCCAATATCACCTCCGCGAAGGTAGGTGCCATACCGGAGACTTCCCTTTGGATTGCTAGTTATACTGCGCTAGAGGAACTGCCGAGGCTGCTATGCGGCCATCTTACATTCAGTACGTTGGTATCAAATCAGTCGGCTACAATTTGAGCCTACCACCTAGTAAGGGGTAAAAGAAGAAACCTATAGTTTTACACCGGTTTTACACGGTGGTGAAGCAGCACGTGTACGTGTAGGTATGTACGTAATGGTACACGCCGATCGGATTCGAATCTCGGACCTCTGGCAAGAGAAGCCGACGCCCAGACCACTCGACCATCCGCCGCTCAATATTTATATTAAATATTTTAAGTCGGTTTTATAGCTAGAAACCAGGGATGTTGCGGATATTCGCATCCGCATCCGTAAATGCGGAGCATCCGCAATGATTTTGACATCCGCATCTGCATTCGCATCCGCATTAAATCGATGCGGAACTCATGCGGATGCGGATGTAATGCAGGTTGAGACTTGAATGAAATTGGGCGGAGTCCGCGAGTGGCGCGCGCTGCAATTGACCAATAGGAAGGGAATAATATGCTGTGCGACGGTGCAGTGCAGTGCTGACGACTTTGTTTTCCATGATTATGGCGTCATTTCATTCCGTCACGTTTCGTGTATGCATGCGTGTCTAAACACGCGCGACGACGCGTCTTCTAAGTTGAATTTCCGACTCGAGTATTCCACTTCCACTGTATATAGTGCGGCGAAGTATAGTGTCCCAGAAGTGAAGCGTTCCCAGCGAGCAATTATTCAGTGGCGCAGGTTTGATCCCCTCCGAAACAGGCTGGAGTCTGAAAAGGCAGCCAAGTTACTTTTCATTAAATACAATCTTGAAATTTTCTTACTAAAAATTGATTGATCAATAAAAGATATTAAAAGGATAATCTCTTTTATTCAAGGACTTAAACTAACCGGCTCTTCAAGCAATCTTGTTAACATCCGCATCCGCATCCGCATCCGCGGATGTGAGCGTCCAAAAATCCGCATCTGCATCCGTATCCGCGGATGTCAAATAAATCGCATCCGCAACATCCCTGCTAGAAACATTAAAACAATCTGAACTTATTTTCCTCCGCCCCTTCGTTGTTTTACGAATTTTGAGCTTTCTAAAATGTTTAAACCAAACACCAAAATTCTTAAGTTTATGTAAAGTATTCAATACATTATTAAGTTGTAACTCAGCCTCCTTCATATAAGGTGTTTTCATGTAACTTTGGTTTCGAAGTCACCTTTTGTAGACATTTTCTCATCGTTTCTGGCTCTTCTTATTTCTAAGTTGATTTAGGCCGCTCGTAACATAACTCGGCTCGGTGTCGTTTCCACAAAAGCTTAATCAACACATACATGTATTAGCTTTTGGCCGCAGCTCCGCTCGGGGCTTTGTCGGGTTTCGAAAAAGGTTTCTGATCTATTTTAAATTATACGACGACCTTTTTGCCCGCCTTGACATGGCGCCTCTCTGAGCTTGGTTTCGCGAGGAGTGGTGTTTTATTTTATTTTATTTTTATTTTTATTTTATTTTTATTTTTATTTTATTTTTATTTTAATTAATTTAATTCGTATTTGTTTTAATATTTTTATAATTATTTTATAATTATTGTGTATTTAATAACTAAACGTGTGTAATGTATGTAATCATAAACGTATGTAATCCTAGTGTTTTTTGAATTTGTTGTGTGTGCAATGGGACAAGTGCCTGAATGAATAAATGATTTGATTTTATTTGGTGTTATTGGCTATGTCTAATCTTCCGTTGAACTAATAGGCACAGCCTATAAAAAATAATGGTAAATGAACTTATTTATTACTATGATCTTTTTATGGAAATCATGAAATGCTATTTATCCTTCGCCAGCTTTTGCGGTTTGCGTGACTTTTTGCTCACAGCTCAGGCTGTGATAGTGCAACACTCAGACAGACATAATTATCAAAATAGACAGGCGGTCGGGCATACAAGAGACAGATATACATATTTTTAGGTTTCCGTATCCCGTACGGAAGCATATTACTAAGCCTCCGCTATCTGTCTGTCCGTCCGTCCGTCCGTCCGTCCGTCCGTCTGTCCGAGGGCTGTATCTCTTGAACCGTTATAGGTAGGCCGTTGAAATTTTAACAGAATATGTGTTACTATGGCGGATATAACAATAATAAAAAAAAAGTAAATGTTAAAATCAAACGTGCGAAAAATCGATTAGTCCCGCTACTGAATAATAGATGGCGCCACAGGATTTTATACATTGCATTGTTGAAAGACAAAAGATATGCGGATATTATTGATAGCGGATAGATACGGAAACCTCCGTGCGCGAGTAAGACTCGCACTTCACAGATTTTTATTAGTAGGTCAAGGAAAAGATGTACCTACTAGTCACACATGTACCTACATAATATGAATACCTATCTACCTACTTCGGCATCCGTTATTCAGCTAATCGTGTTAGCATAGGAGTTGGGGTAACTTGTGACAGCAGCGGCAGCGGCCCAGCCTCTCGGCCCCACTCGAGCTGATTATTATGGAATTTGTGTACTCGAACATTCTGAGCAACGCAACGCTCGACCCCTTCCTGTGACCCCTTTCCCAATAATTCGATTTTATTGTTATTACTTACATTGATTGATGATACTTTGAACTAAAGACAAGGAAAATAATATTTTTACATTACATGATCCCATACCATGAAAACAAAATCCAGAATGTTTGCACTTCTCATAGTTGCACATATTTAAATCTACTAGAACATGCATAGTTATTTAATTATTTATTTATTTATCGTACATAACTTTTATATACTTACCTACATGAAGAAGGAAACAGATGAATAATCTGTGCGATGATTTTTGGCAGAATAATACGTAGGTAGGTAAGTATTTCAGTATGTATAATACAGAGTATTCGCATTATACTTAAATTGCAAACATTTAGAAGATTTTTTTGTAATTTTGTAGTCATGTATACTCCTGACCTTAATTACGCATTATTATTACGCAAGCTAGAACGCAAGCAAACACAGGCTCCTAGTGGGCTCATACATGAATGAAATGATTTCACGCATGAGATGCGACAGTGTGAATGCGTCTGAAAATATTCCGATGTACATCCGCGCAAACCGCGATCGACGCCGCACGACAGTGACGACGTAACGACGCTGTCTCCGTCGTGTCGCTCCGTCGCAGCGGACATTTATCAACATCCCGCCCTGACAGTTCCACCCCCACATAACCTAACACACACAAAAGCAGCAACGACACACACGGAAGTGAAGTAGTGCACCACGAGCCGAAACATCCCACAGAGGATTCAGATGCAATGCCAATCTGCGTCTCTACTAGGCCTTCAACCTTGGAAATCATCGATTCCGGCTTTGAAAAATTCGAGATAGCACTTTCCTTGATTACTTATTGATGACAGGCAAGTCTCCGGTCTACACGCAAGGCTCTTACCGTAGCCTATACATGCAAATCCTACTAGAGAGCGTTCCAACTAAAAGTTCCCTTCGCCGTTATGTTGACTCCACTGTCAGTGTCACTGTCAGTGCTTAAATTCGTGCTGCCTGATTGTGAAGATTATAATATTACCTAATAATGTAATCGGTATTTACCGTACAAAAAATACGGTAAATACTGATAATTACGGGTAAATCTGTACACATAGCAACCCTCAACGCTGCTTTGACAGATAGACAGTGAAGCCAACATAACGGCGAAGGGAACTTTTAGTTGGAACGCTTCCGACCGTCATATTCAGGGGGTCTATAGTTTTATATTTTTATTATATATGATTGGGTGGCCGAGCTCGCGTTGGGACACAAAAGAACAACCAATTTCACAACTAAAAACAATGGAGCAACAAATTTCTGAATTTAAATCCATATACTGCTTGCAGCATCTGACGTGGTCGAGTGAGACTGAATGCAGCAAGTCAAGGGCCGACAGGACGTTGTTGGAGACAGTATGGAAAATATGCTTTCGTACAGGAGTGGACAAAACAAACAGACTGGAAAGGTGCAAGTATATTTCGTACCAAAGAAATTTCTCTCGAAGCTGGCTATCGTGGTGAGTTTTCGTGGGCGGGCGAACAAGGACGGTCTACAATCTACCGCGATAGGATTACACTTGTTCTCGCCGGAAAAAAATGTGGCGTCGTCGTCCCAGATGTGTGACCCGCTCGTAATAAGCAATTTTGATATGTAGCCCGAAAGTACATGCCTTATGAGGGCCATTTCGCCTTGTGACCTCGATTGCTATAGACGATCACTGAGTATAACGTAACTCGAAGTGGATATGCAGAACTCTGTCAAACTTGACGTATGACTGTTTTAGGTTCGAAAACCGGCCAAGTGCGAGTCGAACTCGCGCATCGAGGGTTCCGTATCGCCATGTCATGGTTAGCGCCACTCACGCCATCTATGGCGTGTTATGAAATGCTTCATATTAAATGTCATGATTAGTTAAAATGCTTCACACTCTATTCGGTGGATCGCGCCCGCGCATACACTTTGCGGTTTTTCTATGTGAAAACCCGTCAATTTTTTACTTTTTATTGTTTTTATTATTATTTGTTGTTATATCGGACATAATAAATAACACAATATATTCTGTTAAAATTTCAACGGGCAATTTCAATTTCAAATTATTACGGTTCAAGAGATACAGCCCTCGGACTGACGGACGGACGGACGGACAGACAAACAGACAGACGGCGTAGGCTAAGTAATAGGGTCCCGTACCGGATACGAACCCTAAAAATGGAAAGATGGCGATAGAACTTTGTCATTATTGAGGTCGCACTCCTGTTAGTGTGTACATTTGAAACGCTTAAACGGAAGTGTGACAAGGTTCTATTGAAGATTCTCCATTTTGGTCTCCTGAAATTTGTGGTTCTACATTATACTTTTATTAGCATTGCGCGTTTCTCTCAACTTGCGAAAAGCGTGAAAGCATTCTCTAGATTTATACCGTGTCGCGTTAGGGTATAAGTTGGTCAAGAAACGTTCTTTTCAACTTTGACCTACTTATTTGTTGCTTTATATAATATGTAGGTATATACTCGTAGATAAAAGCTACAAAGTGAACTTGTGAGTTGTATGTATCATTTTTATTTTCTACACTTATTTTTGCCACATTCGTTCTGTGTGTGTGTTTACGAGTGTGAAATGGTTGTTGATGATCAAAGAGATTAAAAGGGTTTAATGTCTTTGTTGATGATAAACTTCAAAACTAACGTATCAATCTTGGCAGCTTAAAAAATAAAAAGAAATATTTCAAACCAGTGTTTACTTGGTATAAAACAAACACTTTTACCGCAGCATGTGCTGCTACGTCAAATGTTTTAACGATATTATGGTTTCAAAAAGATATTTCAAACAATTTAAATATAAAGAGAGTTCACTCTACGTGCGAGAATGGCTTTATGTCTTGAAAGAAAAAAATAATGTCTTTTGTATTCAATTTGACGCGAGGAAGATGTCTTTAACAAGCGAGGCTCTGAAAAATGAACGTTTTTATTACTTCCAAAATCCTGTTCAGAAAGAAAATCGGACTCACGTAATGATCGATCATTTTTACGCGAGTGAGTGTTGCCGGCAGAATATTATAGTTCCTTTATTGTAGGTAGTTAGGTAGGTTTTATTGCATCAGATTTAAAACAAAGTTTTGTTGCATTTTATCTTTATATTTCTCAAAGACTGATAAATGAAAATTGATATATGAAGGCTTCATATATCAATTTTCTGGTGTGATTTTGTACCGCCTTCAACTCAATAATTTGAATAATTTTTACTTCTAAGTAGTTGTTTTTTGAAGTCGGTTCAATATTTTATTTTTAAAACAGTTTTTTATTTCACTCTTTTTAGTAAGTAATATCGCATAAAAAGAATCACAAAAATCGGTTGTCGTGGTATACAATTATTTGCCCATCTGAAAACTACTCGACCGATTTTGATAAAACTTGCACTGTTCCCTAAGTGGAAGTAAAAGTAAGCCAGTAAAAAAAGAATGTTCACAGTCCGGTTAATAGTTTTGTATACACTATACTAATGAACACGTACGAACATGCCGGTGTTATTTTATTGTATTTTTTTTTTATTTAATAAGATATTTCGGTAATCCCATAATTCGAACTAACTAAAAATATATTGACAGTGGATGGGTCCGCCTACACTCGCTCATTCACTCTCTCGTCAATGAGCGCTCTCAATAATAAAAATCCATCGATGGAAACGCCAATAGCCTTTTTATTTATGAAGAAAATTTTGCGAAAATTTTTCCTCGAATAAATGAGGCGCGGCGCGCCCACTGCGCCCTCTGTTGTCGGAAAATGATAAATATTTGATGACCGAGTCGAGTTTTTATTTACGGTAGCAAACTGAACAAGTCGGTCATATTTGTTTTTCAGTTCCGTTGACTGATTCCGATTTCAATGCTTATCTTGATTATATTTTTGTTATTTTTATTTTGTTTTTTCTTGCTTTATGATTGTAATTTTGTCGTTTTTAGGTTTCCGTATCCCGTTCGGAAGCCTATTACTAAGCCTCCGCCGTTTGTTCGTCCGTCCTTCCGTCCGTCTGTCCGAGGGCTGTATCTCTTGAACCGTAATAGGTAGCCGGTTGAAATTTTCACAGAATATGCGTTACTATGGCGGATATAACAACGAATAAGAAACAAATAAGAAAAATAAGAAAATTTTAAAAATTAATGGGGCTCCCATACAACAAATGTCCGAAAAATCAATTAGTCAAACTATTGAATAATAGATGGCGCCACAGATTTTTACACATTGCATTGTTGAAAGACAAAAGATAGCCACTTCTTAATCTTTGGTCGTTCCAAAAAAAGAATTTTCAGAAGTTTGATGTTTGACAGATCACTTTTAAAAAATAAAGTGACGTTACTATGATAATAGCTGTCAGTGGGCAAACATGAAGACCTGTCATAACAAACAAACAAAAAATATCTGACAATTCAAATTCGAAGACCATGCCAGCTGAGCGGATAGGCGGATATTATTGATAGCGGATAGATACGGAAACCTCCGCGCGCGAGTAAAACTCGCACTTGACAGATTTTTTTCGGCTAATGCTCTCAATACCTACTAGTTTCTTAACTTCAAAAAGTTTTCCACATTATTTACAGAATATAATACGAATATAACGAATAATACTATTATAATACGCCCGATGCGCCCGAATGTCCATGGGCGTCGCTAGACACCTTATGGGTGGCTGGGCGCCACATGTCGCGCTTCCTATAAAAACAAAATCAAGTACCTACGTCATACATAATATTTAATCGCAATGTGAATTTGTCATCGTGGGATCGTGGGTACTTAATAAAAGCACCGCAACTGCCTAAGATGAACCTTAGTAATTTCTTATCAAAATGTCCGAGGAGTGTGCGTGTAATAACAAATTGTTAGCACTTCTGCACTTTCCCTAATATATCGCTAAATGTATCGTGGCACGGGGAGATCCGTTGTCTCTGCCTACCCCACTGGAAAACAGGCGTGACGCTATGTATGTATGCATGACAAGCGTACACTTGAAGTTTGGTGTTGCGATAGTCCGTCGCTTCAACGCCCTTTAGGCTTCACGTGGTGTAATTCAATTCCTTCCTAACGTTGGCGCTATTAGATAGCGCAGATTTTAAATTATTCAGGTAGGTAGACCTTAAAGGAGGCATTATACTTGAATGCCAGAATGACCTGCAATATTTTTTTTCAACAAAACCAGTTTTTCCTACCGTTTCCAACATTAAAAAATACATATATACTAGCCGTTACCAGCGTCAAACTATTGGCATTCGATGACTTTCTACGCCGATCTGATGATTGTGTCAAAGTAAATTTGTTGAGTCATTCTCGAATTATATTCTTTATTTTTTATTCATCATCCATAGACAGTACACTGCACTCGGATTCGTCATATTTAACATATAACATTTAGCATTTTTCCATTTCGATTATCACAGCGAAGAAGAATTGGCAAGAAACTTCGGTGGATATTTATTAATTTATTATTATTAAACGGTATTATTTAGCTTGACTCCGTATATTTGTTTGTTTCTTTGTTTGTTTCTTTGTTTCAAATCTTGCGATAACTTTTTCAACTACTTCTACTGAACAGATTTTTATGAAACTTTGCACACACATTGAGTTCTCGTGACAATACAATATTATGATAATTTCAACTTGGTAACGAGGGTCTGATGATGGAGTCAGGCGGAGGACAGTGGAACTCTTCAACCGTTACTAGTAGCCCCCTGGAGTTTGGGCTCATTTGGTTAGTTTGAACGAGTGTTCCATACTTCTACCAATACACATGGTAACGAGGGTCTGATGATGGAGTCAGGCGGAGGACAGTGGAACTCTTCAACCGTTACTAGTAGCCCCCTCGAGTTTGGGCTCATTTGGTTAGTTTGAACGAGTGTTCCATACTTCTAGCAATACACTTGGTGACGAGGGTCTGATGATGGAGTCAGGAGGTGTACAGTGGAACTCTTCAACCGTTTACAAGTAACCCCCTCGAGTTTGGGCTCATATGGTTGGTCTGGACGAGTGTCCCATATTTCTACCAATACACTTGGTGACGAGGGTCTGATGATGGAGTCAGGAGGTGTACAGTGGAACTCTTCAACCGTTAATAGTAACCCCCTCGAGTTTGGACTCATTTGGTTGGTTTGGACGAGTGTCCCATACTTCTACCAATACACTTGGTGATGAGGGTCTGATGATGGAGTCAGGAGGTGTACAGTGGAACTCTTCAACCGTTACTATTAACCCCCTCGAGTTTGGGCTCATATGGTTGGTTTGGACGAGTGTCCCATACTTCTATCAATACACTTGGTGACGAGGGTCTGATGATGGAGTCAGGAGGTGTACGGTGGAACGCTTCAACCGTTACTAGTAACGCCCTCGAGTTTGGGCTCATTTGGTTGGTTTGGACGAGTGTCCCATACTTCTACCAATACACTTGGTGACGAGGGTCTGATGATGGAGTCAGGAGGTGTACAGTGGAACTCTTCAACCGTTACTAGTAACCCCCTCGAGTTTGGGCTCATTTGGTTCGTTTGGACGAGTGTCCCATACTTCTACCAATACAGACTAATATAAAAACGTGGGGCGTATAATATGCGTAATAAATAACATGCGCCCCACGTTTTTATATTAGTCTGTTAAAAGTCTCAATTTATTACTTATTCCGCTGACGCAGCGACACAATGTGCCCTTTGGCATCCGACATGAGAAGACAGCACGCTAGTTGTTGGCGACAGACACAATAATATTAAGAAATCTGCGAAATTAATAAATAAGGATAGAACATATATTCATATTATCGGTTAAGACCTGGGCCCAGGTAATTCATATAGGTAGGTAGAAAAATAGAGTAAGTTAGAATGTAAATTATAGGAAATATATGTTAGTCTGCCAATCAAAGTTGAAACTGGGGTCAGGATACAGGTACCTACCGCACACACGATGACGAGAGTATAAACATATAGAGCATTGTATCCCAAAATAGATTTGTTATGAAGAAACACTAAGTCAAGGTTAAGGACCGCTCGACTAGGAGACGCGAGCTGCGATGGAACAATGGGGTTCATTATTGGCGGGTGCGAGGTCATACGCGTGGTGACGACTCTCGCGCCGGCCCGGACGCATATTGTAAACATTAGCTGCCCCAGAGACGAACATAGTTTAATTAGGCAGTCCCATTCAGACAGCTCCTCAGAACGGACCGACGACGGTAGAGAAGCTCTCGAACTCACGAAACGTACATGACAGTGACGCTCCAGTGAAAATAATGATTAAAATAGAACCGAGAATAGAACCAAGTAAAACATAGTGACAGTTATGTGCAGACAACCGGAAACGACGTTAAAACATACTCGTGATACCTATCGTGAATTGGTAGTGACACCGAACTATTTATAGTGACAACTAGTGACAAGTGACAACTCAAGCGAATACTTGTTACCTGGCCTTGGGACTAAGATTGGTGGCGGGGCAACCCGTATGCTAGTTTCATTTGTCTCCACAAACTTCCCCAAACATGATTAGTTTGAGAACAAAGAACAGTGCTTAATAAATAATACATAAATAGTAAAACAGTAACAAGTTATTTGGTTTAAAGAACCATTGTCAAGTGGACGCGTGCACAGGAGACGATTGACACTCCCACGATGAACAGTCGAACTGTAGATTGAGTCACGGTTTCGCCGGAGGAGACCGAACCGGCAAAGGGTGAATGCTGACAGCGAATAGGCGAACCTTTATAAGTGTGAACTCTGGCGAATAGGTGAACTTATAAATGGGTGAACTTTTGTCAGTAAGTAAATGAAATGAATCCTTGAACAGTGCTTTTTAACAGTGGTCCTTCGAGCCGGATACGCGATGCCGTGGACTCAATTCGGCAGTGAAAAAAAGCCGCGATGCATAGTACAGTGACGGAGTCCGAAGCTTGCCTGCGTGCGCGCTTACCTGTGTGTCCGTGTACATCCGCGTGCCCGCGTCGCCGCGCCCTCTCCGCCGCGCTTGCGCAAGTTTCGCGTGCCGAGCTGCCGCGCCCGCGACGCCGCGCCTGCACCTGTGTGCCCGCACATACGTACGCGCCCATACACACCCGCGTGCTAGCGCCGAACCGCTGCACCTACGTACCCGCGCCACAGCTGCGCCCGCACCGCCGCTGCGCCCAAGTGCGCGCGCCGCTGCACATGCGTGCCCGCACATACGTACGTGCCCACACACCTGCGTGCCCGCACACACTCGCGTGCTTGCACCGCACGGCTGCGCTTGCACCCGCGTGCGCGCGCCTTTGCACCTGCGTTCCCGCACGTAGCTGCGTGCCTGCACACACCTGCGTGCCCGCACATACCAGCATGCCCGCGTCGCACCGCCGCACTTGCGCCCGCGTGTGCACGCCTCTGTACGCACACGCCTGCGTGCCTGTACACACCTGCGTGCCCGCACATACCAGCATGCCCGCGTCGCACCGCCGCGCTTGCGGCCGCGTGCGCGCGCCTCAGTACACACTCGCCTGCGTGCCCACACACACCTGCGTGCCCGCGCCACCGCTGCGCCCGCGCCGCGTGCTACATCTGCGTGCCCCACACACCTGCGCACCTGCACCTGCACGCCGCTACACCCACGTACGCCCGCCTCTGTACCTGCCCCTCCAAAACCGAGCTGTTGCAACAAGCGTGCGCGCACCGCTGCCCCTGCGTGGCTGCGTAAGTAAACTCACGTATCTGCATACACCTGCCTGCGCGCGCCGCTGCGCTTGCGCCCACATGCGCGTGACACTTTCCCTGCGTGGCCGTACACACCCGCGAGCCTGTACTACACTCCAGAGTGCCCAAGCCAGTGTTGCCTGTGCTGCCAAACCCGAACTGATGCGCCCGGGTGCGAACGCCACTGCATCTGCGTGACCGTAAACACCTGTGTACTACTGAGTACTGTGCCTACACACCCCGCATACCCGAGCCACGTGCATTAATTGTATGTACTACGTACAGACTCGCTGAAGCAAGAACATATTACTTCGAAATAGCTAAGTAGAACTGGAACTTGTTGAACACCTTCCGTTGCCGAAGCACAATGCTGCCCGCACTACCACTCTGCAGAAGTCGATAGTATGTGACGGCGCGCCCAGAGCACATCCTGCTCGCATCCATAAGCGAGCGGGAGGCAGCGCCCCATCGTGGAGAGCGCCTCCGGATGCACAGTGTTGCAACGTATGTACGCAACTTGCAGCTGCTTGCGAGTAGGAGGCGACGCCTTATCCATCGCATCGTACAGAGCAACACGGGATGAACACTGATGTCATGTGCAGTAACTTTGCCAAGCACTATGGAGCCTGTGCCTTGCTGGATGCATGGTATTCCAGTCACACACACACAGCCCACACGAGATAATGCAAATCGGATGTTATGTGACGGCGCGCTCAGAGCGAATCCTGCTCGTACCCGTATGCGAGTAGGAGGCTGCGCCTCACCTGTCGCCTGTCGCCTTGCGCGGAACGACACCGGAAGAGTTAAGTTTGAGTCAATTAATTTGTAGCAGCCTCCACATAGAAGTGCGATACAAGCGCCGCGAGGAGTACGCGCCTTACACTCGGTAGCACTGCTGTCGTCTCGAGCATGCATAAATTGGGGACTTACACTGAAAGACATTTCATTCTTTCACATATCGAATATGAAACCGAACTGGTGACCCTCGACAAGAGCAAATATGTAAAACATATATAAAATTCTACTTCACCTCAGAGCGAGTCAACAACATTAACTTGAGGTCCCGCATCCCAGCCTTTTGGCGCGAACATCTGCGGCTCTGATTTGCTCAGTTCGAGGCCGCAGAAGCAAGGCGACGAAGTTAAATACATGTATCTACGCTAATCTACAACACGTCTAACATCTACAAGACATCTAACAAAATCAGGACATCGGTATATCACCACCTATCACGAACAAATACGATGCACTGAAGGAAGAATCGACTCTTATCAGTTTATGAGGAATCAGAGGCAAAACAGTTCCAGAAGTTAACTCAGAGAAATGGAACTCGGAGACCAGAAACCATCTCAGCTTCTTTGAAGGATGCGTGAGCTAGCGCAGTCGAAGGATTCGGCCACATACCTTGCTCAGCGCGTGAGATGCTCACACAGGAGATCCAGCTGGACATCCTTTCACGACGTCATTTCAAATGTGAGCTGGCGCTACCGGAGCATATCTAGAGTATCTGTGCAAAGGTCGAGGTTCAGCCAGATTTTTTCGACCCAGTGGAATGCCATAGCTTCGCATAGTGCGACCCGTGCCGCTACACGGAAGGGAGCCATCACGAGTCACCAAAACTTCAACCGACAAGCGTCTTAAGCACCTCTGTGATAGAGTGGGACCACGCCACGTCTATAGGCTGATCAAACAAGACACATCCGTGATGCTTCATAACAAGATCTGAACAATATTCCCCACCCGAGCGAAACCTCTCTGCGGAACGCAGTGAGTTGGTGGGCAAAGAAGGTGGACCCTCCACTCACCCAAGCGCAACCTCACCGCAACCGATTGCGATGAGGTGGTGGGCGGAGGCGTCTGAAGAAGTAAGAAATTCCCCCCACCCGAGCGAAACCTCGTCCCGCCGTGGCACGGCGAGGTGGTGGGCAGAGTTTCAGAAGTGGACCTTCCCCTCACCCGAGCGCAACCTCACCGCAACCGATTGCGATGAGGTGGTGGGCGGAGGCGTCCGAAGAAGGCCCACCCGAGCGAAACCTCGGCCCGCCGTAGTGCGGCGAGGTGGTGGGCGGAGTTTCTGAAGTGGATTCTCTCCTCACCCGAGCGAAACCTCATCCCGGCGTAGTGCGGCGAGGTGGTGGGCAGAGTTTTTAAAGAACGTTCACTTCCCCACCCGAGCGAAACCTCGTTTCGCCATGAAGCGGCGAGGTGGTGGACACAATTTTTGAAGAAAGAAGACTTTTCCCCTCAGAAGATGGAATAATGAAGACGCTGTCGTCACCCGAGCGAAGCCTCGTCTCCCTATAGTGCGAGGATATGATGGACACAAGCTTAAGAAGGAGGAGTTATTGTCCTTGCCAAGCAAAATCTTGCGACATTCACCACACCGACGCATCGACCAGATTGACCCTGCTTCGGTCACTTGCGTTGGGAGATGTAGCAGACATATGAACCAGAGGAGTGTCAAGTCAAAGTCACCCGATGGTGACTCTTTGCGATGCCGAATAAAGGAAGCATACTTTATTACGCTGAAAGAAATCGCTGCCACTAACATAATTGGAATAAAAGGCCCAAAATCAAGGCATGGCTTACCATAAATGAAGTAAAACATAAATATACAGAGCCATCCCGCTCATGGTGGCTGGCTGATTGTTGCTGAGAAAGAGACAAACAAAACTGAGGTGACAGGGCGAAGTGCCCCGTAGAGGCAGTGACGCTGAGCCCTTGAGACCCTTCTGTGTGAAGGACGCAGACTGACATTATGTTAGCCGAAAGACAACTGGCCTATGAGAGTAGCCGAAATAAGGGTTCTGTGAACTCGAAGAAAAATGTCGCTGGAGTAACTACACTGCTTCTGCGCGATCGCCAATGCGGCCCTCGCTGTTTTCTATCGCAGAACACCACCTTAGACGATTTAAGTCGGTTTGTGATGACAAAAAATGACATCGGGAAGTTGAAAATGTTGCAGCGAACAATTGGCGTGACCAAGGTAACAATGGCCACCGACATTCATACACGAAGCACGAAATGAACCAGAACCGATTACATTGAACAGAGGCATACATTCTGACTGTGGGAAGCCTTATTGAGCATAATAAAGAGATATATTTTGTCTTCGGACTGACTGCGGCGCACGCACCAAACGATTTGAAATCTGCGGCTGAACGAGCGATAGACCAGCCGATCTATAGCGCACTCACCGCGTCAAGCTGACGATAAACTTCGACTTACACCAAGTCCCACCGAAAATTACATCGGGCAACCTGAAACCGGCTTTTGAATTTGCCTTGAAAGCAGAGCTTTGACACGACACTTTGATGGTTTTGGTCTGACGAGACGCAAAACCCAGGGGAGGGGCCTACGAGAAATTCCCTCTACCACAAGATCTACGTTTGGAAACTGAGAAACGAGTTTGCTGTGCGAGCTGCTACACCGCACACCGTACTATCGACACAAGATGATCCTCCAATTTGAGCGTACTTGCACGCACTACAAGCGGTGACCTAGACACGTGTGTGAAAGTGGGTGCCCAAGACTGAAGCAATTTGAAGAAAAGGGTGCGCAACTCTAAAACCGACGCCACTACATCACATTAAGAATCAGATAGACATGGAAGAAACAGCACTGCCCTTCCGCGTCTTATTGCGGCGGAGTGACGAAAGACAACCTGAGTAGTGGGACAAGTTCGGGATGATCCCTCACCCGAGCGCAACCTCACCGCAACGAGTGGTGGTGAGGTAGAAACGGTGTTGGCCGAAAGGGGGGAAATTCCCCACACTAGCATGTTAGAGCGAAATTTGCCTAAACTAGCGAATAATGGTGACGTTACCTCCACCCGAGCGCAACCTTGCCGCAACAAAGTGCGGTGAGGTGGTGGGGCGGAAGCGTCGGAAGCCGCCACGAGGCAATCCTATGGAACCAGCTAACAGATACAATGAGACACGCTTAGCACCTTGACGAATTCGACGTGTTACGAAATTACGACTCGCTAGCCAATCTGTGCTGACCGAAACCGATGTCTACACGATGATGGAAATTCCAGCACACTCTATCTACATACGAGTACTCGAGTTGTCATCACGAGAAATAATCGCACCGTCTCTTGAATTTAAGTTACTGAAATAATGCGATTGAAGAATACGTTGAGCGCGTGGTTAGCCACTGCAAGAACTGCAAAGAACGACGACGAAGGCCGTGCTTATCGCTACCGGGTAATCTACCGAACACCCGCTTAGCTCACCACCAACCTTCCGTTCGACGCATTAACCGACACTGGCTGGAGTCTACTCCATGGAAATCGATTTGACATTGCATTGAAAAAGCAGTGGAGTCGACTCTCTTCGCATATCTGAGTTAGCCGCAAGCTTGGCCGCTGACTCTATGTTGGTCGCATTTCGACAGTTCAACATCACAGCAACGACGCACATTGAATCTAAACCGAAGAAAGTTGGAGACTACCCGCCGACTAGACTGGCTGGGCAAGCTGGCCATCCAGTGGAGCACCATCTCGCCGGCGCGCCAAGAATATATGGAATCGAAGTACGAATGGTCCGCCCAACAAAGACCATCTTCATCATGACACCTCACCGAAGAGATACTTAAGAAGCGAGCTCGCTACACTATTGCTAGAAGAGAATTACCTTACCGTCTCGAGAACTGACATGCTGCGGCTAGTAATGCCGTTACACGAGCTGCTCACAGGCGAGATATTTCCGACGTCGTGATGGAACTATGCAGTTCCTCCGCATTACGCTGTGAGTAAATCGTTTCAATAAACGTTTGGTTTTTTTCTTTGTTTTCAAGTTTGAATACATCAGCATCTAATGCTGTCTACTGATGGGCACAGATCACTACGACAGAAACCAATATCTTCTATCTTAACCTGCAGCACTGACGCCCGTCGGGCTATTGTTATTGAACTTTATGGTGGTCTATTTTTTTTTTTTTTAAACAGAGCCTCGTCCAAATAAATCATATGTGTTCTATGATGACAGTATTGTTGAACCAATGCATTTCTTTTCATGTCACTGCATCACCGACTGAGACCTGGCGAACTGGAGAGGACAGACAATGCGAATAGTCCGTCGCCCCAAAGTTTTTGTATGACCGAGCCATACGGAGGGGAGACTGTTGGCGACAGACACAATAATATTAAGAAATCTGCGAAATTAATAAATAAGGATAGAACATATATTCATATTATCGGTTAAGACCTGGGCCCAGGTAATTCATATAGGTAGGTAGAAAAATAGAGTAAGTTAGAATGTAAATTATAGGAAATATATGTTAGTCTGCCAATCAAAGTTGAAACTGGGGTCAGGATACAGGTACCTACCGCACACACGATGACGAGAGTATAAACATATAGAGCATTGTATCCCAAAATAGATTTGTTATGAAGAAACACTAAGTCAAGGTTAAGGACCGCTCGACTAGGAGACGCGAGCTGCGATGGAACAATGGGGTTCATTATTGGCGGGTGCGAGGTCATACGCGTGGTGACGACTCTCGCGCCGGCCCGGACGCATATTGTAAACATTAGCTGCCCCAGAGACGAACATAGTTTAATTAGGCAGTCCCATTCAGACAGCTCCTCAGAACGGACCGACGACGGTAGAGAAGCTCTCGAACTCACGAAACGTACATGACAGTGACGCTCCAGTGAAAATAATGATTAAAATAGAACCGAGAATAGAACCAAGTAAAACATAGTGACAGTTATGTGCAGACAACCGGAAACGACGTTAAAACATACTCGTGATACCTATCGTGAATTGGTAGTGACACCGAACTATTTATAGTGACAACTAGTGACAAGTGACAACTCAAGCGAATACTTGTTACCTGGCCTTGGGACTAAGATTGGTGGCGGGGCAACCCGTATGCTAGTTTCATTTGTCTCCACAAACTTCCCCAAACATGATTAGTTTGAGAACAAAGAACAGTGCTTAATAAATAATACATAAATAGTAAAACAGTAACAAGTTATTTGGTTTAAAGAACCATTGTCAAGTGGACGCGTGCACAGGAGACGATTGACACTCCCACGATGAACAGTCGAACTGTAGATTGAGTCACGGTTTCGCCGGAGGAGACCGAACCGGCAAAGGGTGAATGCTGACAGCGAATAGGCGAACCTTTATAAGTGTGAACTCTGGCGAATAGGTGAACTTATAAATGGGTGAACTTTTGTCAGTAAGTAAATGAAATGAATCCTTGAACAGTGCTTTTTAACACTAGTATTGCACGATTTCTTACCCAGACGTAAAATCTCAAGAAGGCCCTGGTTTGTGTCCTTATTATTTTCTAGTTTTTTGTACAGCTGATGTTTTTTTTCTAGTTTTTTTTAATAAAACCGTTTAACTTAAAAGTTTTTTTACCTATTTTTTTTTACGTCCACTTAGTCTACATTTACAAAAATGTTTGCCACTACCTATATAGTGCGAGTCATCACTATTTCTAAAAAATTATCAGAAGTCATTGTCAGAAATACAATTTTTTTTCTATTTTGCTATATAAACAAATTTAAATGGGTACATCGAAACATACAAGACGTTACGTTCCAAATGTCAGTAGGTAATTATTATTATTTTTTTTTTTATGGAAACTGACACGGTTGGCGACATCACCTACAACATCCGTGATGTCAGCCCATAACACCAGGTGAACTTGGTGCCACGTCAGTGCTTTCCTTCGGTCGTGCCGGCTACACTGAACTGGACTATACGTATGGAATTATACGTAGAGATGTAGCTTTGTTGTAGCAAGTTAGCTTTGATGTAGGTACTAGTAATTGAAAAGTCAACAGCAATACCACAACTTTCATACTTTAGAACCCATTTTAATGCTACTTTCGTAACGTTTTGAAGATGACAGCTACAAACAGAATGCGCCTGCAAAAGCTCCAACGCGACGACGACGACAAGTCCTCCGCTGACGTCATCGGACTAATGACCCGTGTCAGTTGCGCGCGACGAGATTAGATGGTCTACGTAATCTAGCTGCGAGCCGGCTGTATTGATGGACGACTTCTAACGTTCCGGGTGGAAAATCGTTTGCAGATAAGCGGCCTGGAGAAATGGAACGATAAAACATAGGTTGTTTTAGGGTTCTGGAGGATTTTTCCAGTTCCTTCTGTCCTTCACCGGTATTAGAGTTTTATTTTTAATATTATTTTTTATTATTATTGCATCTCTCCCCGTGCATGTCGTAAAAGGCGACTAAGGGATAAGGACGAGATGCCGTGCATAAGGGCGACAGGCCAGCCACCTCTCACCTTGGCACGGTCCTTCCACCGAGTCATGCAGCAGGTGGGTCTTCATTCCTTACTTGCTGCTTGATAGTTATCTTGTCCTAATACTTTGCTGAATGTGGTGGTCGTTGTTGTGCTGTAATTTACAAGAGTACTTGCAGCACAACACTGGCTACTCTGCTTACCCTGATTGTCCGAATAAAGCGTGTGGTATGTATGTATGTAATTATGTATTTTTTTTTTATTTCATACAGATCTATCAGTGCGAGGGCATACGGATAAAAACTGAAAAATTAATAGTAAATTTTAAGTGAAAATTACTCGGTCGATGAAGGCGGGTCTGAAGATGAACCGGGACAAAACCAAGATCATGGCGATCGAGGTGATGAAGGCAGGACAAATTTTTATTGACGGTCAAATTCTGCGGCTTGGTAGACAAGGTCTGCTTAGGAGGTGGAGAGACAAATTCAACTGGGTTGGGCTGCCTTCGGAAAGTTAAAATTCGCACTGAGGTCTGACCTTCCAAAAAAAAGACCTGTATATAGAAGAACGGACCTGTATATAGAAAGAACCGGGAGGACCAGTGTGTCCTCCCTGTTATGACGTACGGGTGCGAAACGTGGACATTCAGAACTGTCGCTGTTGTCCAAAGGTTGAAAGTTGCCCAGCGAGCAATAGAGCGAGCCATGCTGGGAATATCGCTACGTGATATGGTGCGTAACGAGGCAATCCGCCGACGCACCAAAATAGTCGATATTGGACACCAGGTGGGTAAGCTCAAATAGCAGTGGGCTGGGCACGTTAGACTAAGAGACGGCGAGTAACTTTGGAGTAACGCGTGTCCTACACTGGCGGCAGTGGACAGTAAAACGGAGTGTGTGAAGACCACCCGCCAGGTGGGATGACGACATCAAGTACGTCAGCGGAAAGCAGTGGTTCCGTATCGCCGAAGGCCGGGAGGAATGAAGGAAAATTGGAGAGGCACATGTCCAGCAGTGGACGCTTACACGCTGAGTGACTGACTGAAAATAATCGACCCGTTAATTATTTAATTTTAAAATTCAGAATTCAACAATTGTATATGTGAAAAACAGTTATAGGTATCTATATCTTGTTTACTTCCGTTCCGTATGGCCGCCCACGTACCTTATAAATAATAGATGTTTTTTCACATTTTGCTCGCGATGGTCTACTTTTCATCGGAAGACTTCAGAACGTGTAATGACAACAGCGTCACAACGAATCAACGCAAATATTTTTGTTCATTAAAATATTTTAGGTGGAGGTACCCAAGTATTTTTAGAGTAAATACGACATGCAAAAAAAAACTATTTAAAATAAAAATATAAAAACCGCCTTCAAAAATAGATGAAATAAAAACCTAAAAAAAAAACGAACCCTAGAGTTGAAGGCGGTGCTAAAAAGGCTACACAAATCACAAAGGATATTATCATCCACTCATGTTTTCTTTCATGCATCATTTTTGCTTGCTTTAGCACCGCCTTCAACTCTAGGGTTCGTTTTTTTTTAGGTTTTTATTTCATCTATTTTTGAAGGCGGTTTTTATATTTTTATTTTAAATAGTTTTTTAGTTTTACTTTTTTTAGGAAGTCGGTTTTATGTTTTTTAAAACTTTTTTTTTATTTCACAGTTTTTTTTAGTAATTTTTTGCTATTAATGTACTCGGCAGAATCGCTCGGCCTTCGGCCTCGCGATTCCGCCTCGCTTTCCAATCCGATCTTGACCCAATTAAAATAGGACCACGTCAGCTTCGATAGCTCAGTGGTGCAGACAGTCAACTGTCGCTATTGAATGTTAAGCAACGCTGGGTGCGGTCAGTACTTAGATGGGTGACCGCTGACCGTTGGAGGCTGACCAAGGTTCGGATTCCTCGTAAAACTGTAAGTCCCTTCCCTCCTAATCTTACTTGGTGGTAGGGTTTAACCTGCCCGGGTTGGTACCACCGCACTGAATTAAACGTCGGTCGAAACGGCTATGTAAATAGTTTGTGTTTTCCGACCAGTTCAGTGTAGTCAGCACGATCAAAGGGGGAAGCACTGACATGGCACTGGTGTTATGGGCTGACATCACGGACGTTGTAGGTGATGTTGCAGAACTTAGTAGAATGGACAGACATAAACGTGTTACGGAAGCCTACTTTTATTATAAAATAACCGTCGGAGGACCTTGGTTGAAAATTGTAAAATTTAGTAGAACGGATAGACATGCATATGTTACGGAACCCTACATTCATTTTGCAGAACTTAGTAGAATGGACAGACATAAACGTGTTACGGAACCCTACTTAACAGTTGCACTCCGGGAGTGCCGGCAGATCCCGTGCCACTCTAACTTAACCCTTAATGCAATGACTTAAGGTTTCATTTTAAAAATGACACTGACGTGATGTCGCGAGTTATACATTTTTACCCACCTAAAAAAGTGCCAAGAGCCGCTAAAGAAGTTTTCACTTCAAAAACCTCAGGGTTATCCCCTTTCAAATAAAAAAAAAAAAGAATTTTCAAAATCGGCCCACAATTGACGGAGTAATCGCGTAACAAACATCCAAAAAAAGAAAACATACCGTCGAATTGAGAATCTCTTAGGTCTAAAGTAAATGTCTCGTGAAGACAAATGCAACGAGCCCAAACACGATGGGTTTATCATGTGTAGTTTAGGAGTTCCTATGGCCACCTTCTGTCTCCATCATCAAACCAGCTCGATGGTACTCGGTACAGTAGGTACCGGCCAGGTACCATAATAAATTAAGCGCACCTGGCCGGTCGGAAAAGATAAAAAATTTCAAATTTAGAATATTCATGAAACAAGGGTCCGAATATGTATCACTAGTATATCGATTCATGTATTTCAACAGGACAGAGAAAATTTCAAAATATTAGGTATTTAATACTTTTTAGTTCTTTTTTTTTTTGTTTTTTGGAAATCGGTTTAATATTTTTTAAAACAGTTTTTATTTCATTCTTTTTAGTAATATTACATAAAAAAGAATAATCGAAATCGAATAATCGAAATCGATTGAAGTGGTACAGAATTATTCGCCATATGTGTCAGACTGCAAATTGCTGAATAAGTCCACATCACAAATGTTTTGCTGAAGGTAACCACACACCATACTAATTTATCAAACTGAAAATTGCCGAAAACGACCACATCACAAGTTTTGCTGAAGGTAACCACACACCATAGTATTATGCTGATTTTTCGAAAACCACTGAACCAATTTCGATAAAATTGAAATGGGACCACCTCGGAAGTATGACCTAACTAACAAAAAAAGAATTTTCTAAATCGGCCCTCAATTGACGGAGAATTCGTGTTACAAACATACAAAAAAAAAATAAAAAAAAAAAAAAACATACAGACGAATTGAGAACCTCCTCCTTTTTTGGAAGTCGGTTAAAAATAAGAATTCTCATGGATAGTTTACCAATTACACCGTCTTCTTATTCACATTTACCTTTGTGTCTAACTTTCTTGCTCATGATTTGTTTATGTAAAATTCATATTATCATCATACACTACACATTTTAAGTACACGTTTCAACTGACTCTTATTTACCTATTGCTACCTGCACCCACGTATTTAATACTGAAAAGCTTTTTAAACTAAAGTTGTCCCTATAAACATCATAAGTTAGTTGAATAAGTAGCGGTATCCATGCCGTGCCAGAAAAGTTTAACAAACCATCCAGTTTGGAAAAGTTTAACCAACCTTTGGTGACTGTACTGTGAGGGTGTGTGTGTGTGTGTGTACCCGAACAACTCTGTGTCGAGCAGTGGCGGCTGGTGACCTATGGGACTGGGTGTGCGCTAGCTACTTAGTACTATACCCAAACGTGAATCTAATGGATACCGCGGTCTTGACTTATTTGCAAAAATTATGTACCCACCCAGCGTCCTAATTGCTCGAAGAACCAAAGCGACACTTCACTGCGCGCGCAGTGGCCACGAGCGAGCCGCGCCTCCCGCGCACCCGCGCGCGAGGCGTCGCCCGCGCCCGCCCGGCCAGACAGCGTGTGGTACTGATATTAATGTTTGTGTCGCGTCGGTGTCGCGTCCTTGTCCTTGCCGCGCCGGGCAATGAAGAAAACTTCACAATGTACATGTTAACTGACGAAAAGTCGTTCAAACTGCTAAAACATCCCGGCGCGGCGGCGCGGCGATTGTCGGTCGACCGACGCGTCACGCGACGACGGGTCTCGCCCCGAACTGAGAGGCGCGGCGCGCCAAACAACGCCTGCCTAGCTCTTTGAGTGATTCCATTTTTTGACTTTAACTAAAATAGCGAAATATTTTCGTAACGCATTAATGTTTGTCGTAACATTCGAATATTTTATAAATTACCATTCGAATATGTATCAAATCGATATTCGAATAATTCAAATCAACTCGATCTGTTATATATAAGAAACAACCCATATTCCAAAAATGGACTTGCCTGTCGAGTCGTGCAACAGCGTATAGTGCGCGGGACGGATCTCGGCGTGTCGTCGCCGCAGCGGGCGACCCGCCACGCGAATACACTATACAAGTACGGTGCGGGTGCGAGGGAGAACATTGACGAACCGCTGCGGAGGCGACACGCCGAGATCCGCCCCGCGCATTATACATACATGTAGGTACTTAGCGCTTGTGTGTATCTTCGACCCAGAGTTTGGATCGCCCCCGCCGCGCCCGCGCGCTCCCGCCCGCACGTGCCCGCGGTCGGGTTCACGATCTCGGCTTACTTCGGCTCATCGTCGGCTGGCTCGGTCGCGACGTGTCGCACGCGCGTCTATCCACAATATACTGTCCTTCTTTTTCCGTCGTGTGTCACACGCAGAACGCAACCTTGTTCCACACATAATCGTATGAAGAGTGTTTTGTTTCACGCGGCGGGGCAGCGGCGTTAGACATTTTCTCATAGTATCAATACAAGAGACGTTCGCGGTGTTTTCTAATGCACTCGGCGGCGGCGGCGAGCTCGGCGGCGCGGCGATGCGTAGTATGTAGTACGTATTACGTACAGCAAAATCGTGCCTTGTTGTCTAGGAAATAGGAACGAATTCAGTTTGATATTTTTACTTCGATCGGTGATATTCATGGAAATGTTTAATATTTTAATTTGTTTATTTCTTTCGGGTGAAGGCGCTGTTTTGTGGTAGTGCGGCGCACGAGTGCACTTAAGGGCCAGCCGCCACTGGTGTCGAGTCCAGTAAAACTGTGGAATTTTGTCGTTTCGCAGAACGACAAGTAAAAGTTTTAAACATCGTTCAAACGTGGTATGTATGAAAGGCAGTGCCACCTTTCTTTCCCAACAGAAATAAAATGATCGTCAGGAAAGACCATGAAGTATTTTATGTTTGGTATTCTAAACTACTAACTTGAGTACATAACTTTTTTGAGAAAGCAAATCCATTCATACGTTTTCTAAAAATTATTTATTATCCTTTTGAAATTTTCACGTTTCTTTAAGAATTAAATGTTTTTTTTTTTTTTTTATGGAACCTGACACGGTTGGCTACATCACCTACAACATCCGTGATGTCAGCCCATAACACAGGGTGAACTAGGTGCCATGTCAGTGCTTCCCTTCATTTCATGTCGGCTACAATAAACTGGACGGAAAACACGAACTATTTACATAGCCGTTTCGACCGACGTTTCGTTCAGTGCGGTGGTACCAACCCGGCCGGGATAAACCCTACCACCTAGTAAGGTAAGAAGGGAAGGGACCTACGTTTAACGTGGAATCCGAACCACGGTCAGCCTCCAACGGTCGAGCGGTCACCCATCCAATCACTGACCGCGCTCAGCGTTGCTTAAAAACAGTTGACTAACCAACCGCGCCACTGAGCTACCGAGGCTGACGAATTTTCTTATCCCTTAGTCGACTTTTACGACATGCGACGGGGAGAGATGCAGTGGGGCTATTCTTTTTAGGTACCGACCCCACACGGTACATATTAATGTCATTGCATTAATACAACACTAAATATTTTAATAATAAAAAAAATCTATAAATGTTTTCCATTTCAATTTATCGAAACAGCTCTACTTTAGTTATATGAGCATTTACCAACTAGTCCAGTTTTTCTTCCTACTATTTTTTGTTCACACACTGGATCAATTATTTTAACTCCATGAGAAAGATATTCAGAATGAGAATGTTTTCAGTAGTCTATTTGTCGTCCAAAGTCGGAGCTTCTGAAAGTTCTCTCTGTCTGTACTCGGTCCGACCACTATTTATACTATACAGTACATTACACATACTATACCTCCATAGTAGTTTACTGTACGATACGGTCTGGTTTGGAAGGCTTTGTTGAATTTAATCAAATGCGAATTAAATCCAATGTCCACTAAAACCAAGAAGGGATAATTCAAATAAATTATTGTTCTAGTGAATATTCTAGCTACTAGTACTTGTTTCTTGTCGGGTACTGTTCTTCCTTCAATTTGTGTGCTTATTGCACACAAATTGAAGGAAGAAGAGTTTCTATACTATTCTATTCTACACTAATCTGACCCACCGAAGTATGTATCTTTTGCCTGTATTATTTGGACTGACATTATTAAATGATCAGTGGTTGGCATTGGGTGGCATCTGTTAGGAATAAAATGTCAGGCTAGTATTGCTCTTTAATTCTTGATCGGTTCCACTGAAAGGACAGTAAACACGAAATATTTTTATAGCAATTTCGCCCGAACTTCATTGATTTTATGGAGAATTTATTTTTATTCTTCTTCAAATAGCTGAATAAAGTAAGCTTGCATGGTAAGGAGATTTTTTTTATTTTCAGAAAATTTGTAGAAAATTGTTCGTTCCGTTTCAGGTACAAAATTACCTTTTGCGTCACACTAAGTGAATCACTTCGTATAAACGGTACGGTGTTAAGGCACTGACCTTGCTCCTCCGCGGTTTTCCGACCACTATATTAAAATGAATGCAAATGAGTACACTGTTAATCCGAAAACTTAAAAATTAATATAATTAATAACAGAGTAAACTTAAAAACATTAGAATGCAAATGAAATGGGAAATAAATGAAGTTTATTTTATTTATTCGATAAATAACCATTTGGTCGGTCTTACATTTATAAAAAAATCGACAATAATTATTATGGAGGACCTACATAAATTGATCATCTATTCAATTAAGGTATTCGAAAAATCAGTATACTTACCGATTACTTACCTATACCTCTCAGCGACGTCTGCAACGCAATAAACAGTACTACGAATACCACTAATACCATGAGACAACAGAACAGACTACTATAATACCTACTTTTTCCAATCTCACGTTAGGAACAAAATGTTGACTTCTCACCGTTGTTAGTGAGTGTGATAAAGTTATAGTTTGATGAACCCGGTGGCGAAATTGATAACGCGTTGGCGGCTCATGTCAGAGTTCCAGGTTCGAACCCTGGTCGGGAACAATTTTTTCTCTTATTTACTTATTTTCGGCTTTTTGTCTGTCTAATGAAGAAAGTTAAAGGTTTTTCTGATTTAGATGTAATATCCTCAGGTGAAACGATACCATATCTCGAGATATTCATAAAAAAGGCGAAATAAAAAACAAATATATGAAGGCTAATAACGATCTACATACATCGCCTTAAGCGCAACCATTTGAGAAGCAGTTTGCCGAAAATAAGGGTTCGGGGTCCCACCTCTTTTCCGGGTGAAAATTGTTATTGCACAGACCTCTTTCAGTGAAGGTAAAAGTTATCTTCATTTTGCAGGTCGGTGACGCCTTCCTCGCGGAATTTCAAAAGATCAGTGAATTGCGAAGTCAGTGCGTTTTGTTGTTTAGTGAAGGGTTTAAGGGTAGTTTGTTGAACCTGAGATATAATAAATAATAATAATAAATCTGTAAAGGATATTCATGTATTAAAGTTACTTTGCTGTATGAGATATTGCGTTTGAAGACTCTATGTGTGATACTAGAAATAAATTGACGATTTTTAGAAATATTTTCTTTATATATGTATGTTCCTCCATAACTCTTAATCGATCATCCGAATTCGATTAAACTTAGTACAAGCGCATTTAACTATACGGGACACAGGATAGGCTAAATAAAATTCATTCCCGGTTACGCTAAGATGTGGCTCTCATACTCGTACAATCCGAATTGTTCCGCGCGCCGAAATAAAGGTACGGTAGCAGGCTTACTTACATCCTTCTTTTTAAATACGAATTTCACGCGATCGAAGCCGCGGGCAAAAGCTAATATATAAATAAATTTCTGCTCTGTCATAATAATCATACATCGAACAATCGCTTCTGAGAAAAAGGTTCGGGAAAATGTTTGTACGTACCTCCTTTTTCAAATCCGACCGTACATATAGTACGGGGGAAAACAAGTCAAGCGAAAGAGATTACCGTAAAAGTTTAACAATGTCGTTAAAGTAAGAAGACGCATATTTTTACGGGTGCAGCAATAAAAAACATTGCGCTACATTTTGGTTTTATTGCGCTTTACTTAAAATGTCGAGCTGCATCATTGAGCAAGTTTGCGTTGAGTTTGGTTGGAGACATAGAATCACTCATAAATGTATGTTTATATCTATTTTGAAGTATTCTTGGATGAGCATCAAATAAATTGCCATTTTATTTCAGGTTTATAATGCGGAAGACTTGGCATAAATTTTACATATTTATTGCCCCTGCAAGACAACTCACGCTAGTGCAGAAGGCAGGAGTTGATAATCATAACTTTATATTTATAAGATTTCTAAAAATTGTCAATTTAGTTTTAGAATCATACATAGAGTCTACAAACGCAGTATCTCATAAAACAAAGTAACTCCATGACTATCTCTTACAGATTTATTATTAGTATTGATTGATATTAGAAAACATAAAGCCATTCACAATGTAGATACACTTAATTTTATGCCTAAAGTATGGCCAATTACATGTTTTCCTGCATTAGTTTTTTTTTATGTTTGCTCAGGGCATAAATTTAGGTGTCTAAAGGTGTGATGAGTGTGCGTATGTTGGTGTGTGTGATTCGAGTGCGAGGGTGTGTATGTGTGAGTGTTTGTGTGTTTGTGTAGAGATAGCTAGCGAAAGCGAAAAACATCTAAGGACATAGCTTACGTTTAAGGAACGCCTATTTTCAGGAAAGATAGGAAAATAAAAGCACGTAAAATGTATTTCTATAGACACCAATTAACCTTCTGAATATAATTATGTTCGATTTCTCAAGTTACAAACGACATAAAGACGAAGAACTTAATTATATGTCATAATATATAAGTATTTGATTTTATCCATCTACACCTGAGTGTAAAATTACACGAAGTCTTCAGAAATAAAGAATGCTAAACTAGATGCTATAGGTGCATTGATATCTCTCTAAAACATTCTCGCGACCGACAATTCTTCAACCGAAAACTTGACTATCGTGATTGAGAAAGTTTGCGACGTGAACTCACGCGACAGCTTACGTGGACCAAAATAAAATAAAAGATACGCACTTCTGTAGTAAACACTAAACTTGCGAGACGGACTAAAGTTACGAAGGTACGAGAATACTCGTAATTTGAACTAGATATTCTCAATATGTTTTATTTTATTATACATAGGTACATACCACATGTTTTATTCCTTATATCAGAGTGAGCAGAGTAATCGGTGTTGTGCTGCAAGGACTCTTGTAAATTACAGCACAACACCGACCACAACGTTTAGCAAAGTATTCGGACAAGATAACTATCAAGCAGCCAGTAAGGCACGAAGACCCACCTGCTGCATTTCTCGATGGAAGGAGAATGCCAAGGTGAGAGATGGCTAGCGTATCGTCCTTTAGCACGGCATCTTGTCCATTTTGATAACTAGGTATATTGTCCTAATACATTGCTAAACGCGGTGGCCGGTGTTGTGCTGTAATTTACCAGAGTGCTTGCAGTACAACAACGATTACTCTTCTTACCCAGAATGTCGGGATACAGCGTGTGGTATGTATGTAATATTTATGGCAACAGTGAGGTAGCCTACGATGTATGCCCATAGTCCCGACGATGCTGATGGAGGAATATGGTCTCCATACCGAAATATGTACCATTATTCAGTTTAATAAGCTGTTTATTTATTATATAACATTTACCTACATTTACATTTTCATTTAGAACGAACAAGGTTAAGAAATATTGTCAGCGGGCACTCGGTAGTAAGCCGACTATCCGGGTAAAGGCCATAAATAAGCTAGTGACATTAAATACTTACTAATTGGGTGATGTAAGGAAAGGAGAAATACACACGGGATTTCTACGGCCCGCCTGCAGAAGTAATAATCTGACAACGCATTCATTGTACATGTTTGAAAAAGGAAATATTTCATACAGATAGAACTGCGTCGTCATACAATAAATTTAATTTGCTTTAATAATTAAACTTTCATAATTTGCATCAGAACGCAGTAACATGCGTTTTGATAAAAAAGCGTCTTCGTACCTTACTTACTGTTTGCTAATACTTTGCTAAACGTGGTGGTCGGTGTTCTGCTGTAATTTAATAGAGTACTTGCAGCACAACATCGATTACTCTGATTATCCCGATTGTCGGAATACAGAGTGTGGTAGGTATGTATGTAAGGGTGCTTTACAATTTAGTATTTTTGTCTATACACATTTATATTGACTTATCGATCGTGGAATATCGTCCGACTTATGGATCGACGACGAGTTGACGATTCACATTCTTATCTTTTTACTATTAGCAAATCAGCACTACAAAGGGAATTTTCCGATGTAGCACCTTCTCAGAGGTCCTACGACACTTCAAATACAGAAGAAACTAAAAATGCTATTAAAAAATATAAAGTAAAATTAGTATTTATTAAAAAAAAAATCTTGAAACTATATATTTTCTTCTAAAATATAAAGTAAAATGTTTCAGTAGAACAACGGTCGCTCGAGTTCCTGAGACACCGTATCAGTGTGGCCTCGGAACCGTGTCCACATCGTCCCACACGGAGGAAGGTTATTAGTTTTCTTTTATAGGTTTATGTACATTTTACATAGAGAGGAAAGTTTTTAGCATAAGTTTATTATTTTGTTATTCATTTATATATTTTTAAGATTATTATGTTTATTTTGGTTAGATTTGTTTAGTTTTACATTTAATTTAATAATTATTTTATATAGATACAAGGTAACCATGGATCCAAAAAATAAGTAGGTAACTGGCTGTGGTAACGCTGTCGCTAAAGATATTTTGCACAACAAATTCTACATTTCTTACGCAGAAGGTAGGAATGGAGGGCGACCTCTAAACGAGAAAGGTCACGATAGACCTGAAAACGTAGCAGTGAAAGTGAAGCCCGATGCACCCAGCCCAATACCAATAACAACAACATTTTAAGTACAATATATTAACAAAGTTTAAAATGTATGTCAAAGAAGAAACTAAATAATGAAGAAAAATTATATAGAACTAAATGTTTATTTTGGTACTAGCTGAGCCCGCGGCTCCGCTCGCGTGAAATTCGTATTCCAAAGAAGAATGTAAGTAACTAAGGGCGAGGCCGAAGGCCGAGCTGCGTTCAGGTAATCGATAAACCTTCTTAAAGAAAGTAACTAACTAAGGGCGAGGCCGAAGGCCGAGCTGCTTTCAGGTAAACGATAAATCTTTCTCAAATAAAGGAAGTAAGTAAGGGCGAGGCCGAAGGCCGAGCTGCGTTCAGGAAGACGATAAACCTTCTGGAAGAAAGGAAGGAACTCAGTGCGAGGCCGAAGGCCGAACCTGCGTTCAGGTAAACCAAAAACCCTCTTCCGCCTTCGGGCCTCGCCCTTAAAGACTTCCTTTCTTCGATAGAATATAATATCGTTTACTCAATCTATTTATTTCATAAAAATAAAAAAGTAATATTGATAACTAAAGAATTAAACCTACCTAACAAACATTAAAATAACTATCAAAACGGGCATTTTCAAATGTTCTTAGAGCACTTGCGGCATTACCCCGTTGGATGGCAAGGCTAACCTTTTGAATGAAGTACATAAGCCCTTAATGACGGGACACCAGTTGCGTCAACCAGCTCAAGCCTCTTTTGGCTTCACTGCTCCACGGACCGAGGGTTTCAACCGCAAACGCAACAAATTCGAAATCTTGAATTATATTTCTATATTTGCTGCGTTTGAGGCTCTCCGCCCCAGCCTCGGCCGCGCCAGCCGCTCTTAAAGATGACTTGGAGCCAATGTGAGAACAAAAGTGGCGTCCCACATCAAAGAACTACCCTTAGTCCATGGCACTAAGGTGATAGCATCGGGCCTCTTTCCATCCAGCCGGGAATAACCGCGAGGTTCTAGGATGCACGGTATATTTGCCGTTAGAAGCGTGGACTTTATAATAAAATTTAAATTAAATTAACTCAATCTTAATATTAATTAACTTTATTCGAGATGGTTTAGCTTCTTCCTGAACGCAGCTCGGCCTTCGGCCTCGCCCTTAGTTACTTGCTTTCTTTGAGATGGTTTATCATTTGTCAGAACGTAGCTCGGCCTTTGGCCTCGCCTTAGTTGCTTACTTTCTTCAAGATGGTTTAGCTTCTTCCTGAACGCAGCTCGGCCTTCGGCCTCGCCCTTAGTTACTTGCTTTCTTCGAGATGGTTTTTCAATTATCCGAACGTAGCTCGGCCTTCGGCCTCGCCTTAGTTACTTACTTTCTTCAAGATGGTTTAGCTTCTTCCTGAACGCAGCTCGGCCTGCGGCCTCGCCCATAGTTACTTACTTTCTTCGAGAAGGTTTATGGTCTTCCAGAATAGAGCTCGGCCTTCGGCCTCGCCCTTAGTTACTTACTTTCTTCAAGAATGTTTTTCTTCTTCCTGAACTCAGCTCCGCCTTCCGCCTCGCCCTTAGTTACTTTCATCGAGAAAGAATATCGTTTACGTGAGCGCAGATCAGCCTTCGGGCCCGCCTTTAGTTACTTACTTTCTTTTTTTTAAATACGAATTTCACGCGAGCGAAGCCGCGGGCAACAGATATATAAATTTTATTGCACCAATGACAGCGACATAACTTCGACTTTCAATTATTATTTTTATTTATCAAACAATTTGTCACCGGCCAGCTCACGTCGAGATGACAGTTCTCCGTTGTCAACATGACATTTAAAATAGTTTTTTACCTTTACTTTGGATTACGTAATTTTTATTATATTTTTTAATTATTATGTTCATCCGGGATATACACTGTCACTATAAAAAGTTTCGTCAAATTCCGTTCAGTGGTTTTTGCGAGATGCGCGTACAAATAGACATTTTTGCATTTACGATTTTATGATATGTATAGAAAGAATAGATATGTATAGACTATTGTGTTCAAGTTATAAAAAAGAAGAACTGTCATTTTCGTTGTATCTACTTATTTTTAAATTTCGAATGAATATTTTATTCAAATTGTATTTGCTGACAGTTCTCAAGATATAATTATGCACTTTGGACTACGTGATTTTAAACGCGCAATAATGTTTATAATTGTAATTTTTTTTTTATTTTTGTTATTTTTTTTTACGTATTATGTTAACCCGGCATATAAACTGCCACTATACAAAGTTTCGTCTAATTCCGTTCAGTGGTTTTTGCGTGATGCGCGTACAGACAAACAAACAAACAAACAAACAAAAATTTTAAAAACTGTTCTAACATGTTCAGTATCTCATTTTAAGCCACCCTGGTTAGTTTTTTTCCGAATACATTCAATGTACAGACTTTCTTACCTCTACGATTTTATTATATGTATAGATTGTGAACATTTTTTTATTTTGAAATAGACGCCCTATTAAATGTCAAGGATTACTTTAGTGAAAATTCTATATACAAAGGATTACATTGCAATCGACATATTCGTGACATGATTACATTGCAATTCAACGATGTCTCCCAATTGAGATAGGCAGACAACAGATCTCCCTGCACAGCGACTGACTTCTCTGATATCTCTGAGACCTATTACTCAATAATAATAATACACTTTATGCCACTTAATGTGTGGCGAGGGCGGGCTTATTGCCTTCGGCAAATTCCTCTAGTCAACCCGGTGGACCTACATTTTTAGATGGAATCCGAATCATGGAGAAGTAAGTAGGTGAAGGTATGCAAGTAAACTTTTTCAAATCAGAAAAAAACTCATTGGCGCACAGATCGGATTCGAACCTCGGACCTCTCGCAAGAGGACCCAGACCACTCGGCCACTAGCCGCCGTATTAGTACGTTTAAAGTAACACAGTTATAAACATTAACTAGATGTAGAGACGGTAATGAAATGCCTAGGTACTCTTAAGAGACGGTTAGAGAGCGACTTTTCAACCTTCAACCTCGGAAGATGAGCGGTGGATTAACTTCCATTTTTTGCTCCTGTTTTTTGCATAAAGTGCTACTTAAGCGCGATAAGAAGATGAAGATGAGATTTAGATAAAGCGAGGCTGGTTGCTCAATCGAGCCTCATGAAAATAAGTATTTAGAAGAGGTTTAAACTTTTTCGCCTAGTTCAGTGTAGATGGCACTACCGAAGACAAACATTGACATGGCATCTAGTTCAACAAGGCACGATGTTCTGACATCGCGCTTGTAGCAGATGACGTAGATGACTATGTATAGGTTTCATAAAATACATATAAATATACAAAATACTTAATATAGCTTATACTTAATAGCCCACTGCATCTCTCCCCATGCATGTCGTAAAAGGCGACTAAGGGACAAGGACAAGATGCCGTGATAAAGGGCGCAGACTCGCCACCTCTCACCTTGACACGGTACTCCCACCGAGTCATGCAGCAGGTGGGTCTTCGTGCCTTACTTGCTGCTTGATCGATTGAATCTTGTTCGAATACTTTGCGAAACTTGGTATTCGGAGTTGTGCTGTAATTTACCAGAGTTCTTGCAACACAACACCGATTACTCTACTTACCCGATTGTCGGGATTCAGCGTGTGTGATATATACATATGTATGTACTTAATTAAAATTTTTATTAAGTAATAAAAAGTAAGCCTTGGCATCCAGCGGGGTAATGCCGCAAGCGTTCTAGGAACGTTCCAAAATACCTTTTTTGATACAGATATTTTCATGTTTGTTAGGTAGTTTTCGTGAACTATTAGTTATTTGTATTGCACTCTATATATGTATAAGTTTAAAATATATATTTTATAGAAAGCGCGATATTTGGCGGCGAGCCACGCCTAGAGCCACCCATAAGGTGTCTAACGACGCCCATGGTCGTACGCGGGGGTTGCTAATGCCATGCCGGCCAGACAAGCCTATTCACGCCTCTCCTGAAAGACCCGAAACTATACTTGGGGGGAAATATGTGGGCAGGGAATATAGTAAATTAAACTTAATTATAAATTATATAACAACAAATCATAAATTGTTTTATGTACTCTACTAAACAATATGTCGCTGCCATTGGCCTTGTATATTCTGTGTACTGCAAATTGATTGCGTACCGATAAAATGACTAGGTAAAATCTTACATTGAGTTTTCTTATCAATGTTTGATGATGCCATGTCTAACAGTTTACTTCTATGCTCCTCACAGAAACACATTTTGGAGGTCATAGACTTTTACTGAAGCCAGGAGGGGTTTAACTATCCGTAATGCCTCGTTACTCAGTTGGAATGTACCCAAAGAGAATTTTTATCGGACTAAATCCAGCGTCAACGAGCTTGTTATTGTACCTTCAAGGTCTTAATTCTGCCTTTTATCAGAGGAAAACACCAGGGAATTGTAAATTTTCTCACTTTTCTTTTCTAAGATAGCTTTAGGAAATGCCACTCCTTTTCGACACTACATTTAGCCCGCCACTTCGCTCAGATAATTCTAGACAGCAGCGTCTATCTGTTAAACGCGATGCCGAATTAGACGATTTAGTAACTTATGATAGTTGACACATTTACATTCTTAGAAATAATGATTATTCATACTGTGTAGGCAGTGGCAAACACTTTTGTAAAAATGTAGACTAAGAGGACGTAAAAAAAGTATCCAGCGAAGTTCCTGCGCTGTGATAATCGAACTGGCAAAACGCTAAATATTAAATGTTAAAATATGATGAATCCGAGTGTAGTGTACTGTCTATGGATGATGAATAAATAATAATGATGGTAGCCAAAGAAGCACCAAACATGGATAGTAGAACACATTCAAAATAATGGCAACCACAATAGCAATAAACATAGTTTTAGTCTAGGCTAGAGTTCAGTCTAGATCAAGGTAAAGGGACGCAGTGATCTGGTTACAGAACCGTCAAAAGGTTGTAAATTCTGTGTAAAGACGTGTCAATAAATTAGTTGGCGGCCTCTTTGTCCACCTTGTCGATGCCGTGACGATGCTGAGCGTGGCTTCGCGAGGAGTGGTGTTATTGTCTCTGTGATCTCCCGTCATTTATATTTTCCCTACTGCAATACTCAAACGGATTCGGCCTGAATATCTGTTTGTTGCTTGGAAACGCATTATCTAGGCCACTTCTGAACCTGATCTTGGAATGTAGTCGCTTTGTGTAGCGATTTAGAGAATACACAATTTTTTTTAAACGGGCCACGGGCAATGTCTAGTAATACATCATTCATAATTTGAATTTCACATCAAACCGTGTGAATACTTACGAAAGACGTTTTAAATGTATACCTATGTAGGTAACACCTCGACGTGTAGAGGAGCCGACGACGGTTGAAGGGTAAGGGCCCGATTCTCGGGTGTTAAACTGAAATCGGTGCTGACTAATAAATCTGCCGGTCCCACGTGAGCGGCCGCTCTCGCCAGAAGCTCGCTGAAAGCTCGCTACCCTCCCCCCAACTGTCCGCCCGGTAAAGCTGACAGCACACTGTATCCGGGTGCGAATTTCGGAAGAATATGGATGACGTTTTATTTAGTTTGATGGCCTCAGCTTTTCTCTTTATCAATCAAATAAATTTTATGTAGTTTAGTATGGAAAAAAAAAGTTCACCGTAGAACAAAACGTCATCTAACATTTTTGCACCAAATAGGCTCAGGAGTAACTGGTTTGCTTTATGACCTATGGTCATTAAACATCCTGTATAATATATTATTAAAATAGTTCCAATGAAGCTATCGACCAGTGCGGTGATTGTTGACTGAAGTAAAATTTCACTGTGACAAAAATAAATTATTAAACTTATAAAATCCCTCTGTTTGCGTCGGGGGTTAAAAATATTTTTTTTATTGTGTATTGTTTATTTAGCATCTATTGGCAGTACACTGCGCTCAGATTTGTCATATTTACATTGTAACATTCCGCCAGTTCGATTATCACAGCGAAGAACTGACAAGAAACTTCACTGGAATAGAGCACGCTACGATTATTTTCGAAATGTCAATGTTGCTCCATTATCATCATAGGTACTGTGCTATATGAACACATCTTCGGATCTAATCTAATGATCACTCACTGATGGTTGGGGGTCTCTGAACCAAAGACGATGTAAAGGGTTACTCAGTCAGTTTCTACTAGCATCCCTTATTCCTTGCCATCCAACCTATCTCCGCAGCATTAGTCGCAGAGAAACTGAGCACACCGGTTGACCAAAGAGTTTCTCTTTGCGGTTGACATCGGTCTTTTGAGGACACATCGTTTTTTTTTTATTCTTCCTCTGTCGCACCGCTAGGGTGTGGAATTATCTACGGCGAGTGTGTTTCCAATACTTCAACCGAGGAGCCTTCAAACCTCGTATTAACAAAGCTAGATAGCGCTTCTATAGTCCGCAAATCTGCTGGTATGGCGTCTCACTGATCATACTTTGGCCATATTCCCTATTTTGTTCTAAATTTTATATTCCATAATTTTGGAGATAAGGAAGGAGGGGGGAATGCTCGATTTTCGTATATTATTTTTAATGTCTTTTAAAGTATGCATTTTAAAATAATAAAAATAATATTTGTGTTTCTTATTTATAACGAGCCCTTTCCATTGATACGTCACATGATGCACTTGAACAAAGATTTTTTTTTTTAACTTTCTAATTTGGCCTCCAAAATCAACATTCGTTTATTTACGATATACTTTCGTTATTGGATCAGCAAACTCTATATAATATTATGTACCAAATTTAAAATTTTTTCGTCCACTAGTTTCGGAGAAAAATAACACGAGAGTGATCCTATAAAGTCCTTTTTTTTCTATTTTGAGGTACGAAACCGTTAAAAGGTCTTATCGTGCGTCGCTTCGACACGGATCGCTAACCGGCCGGGTCGTGTGAGTCACTTCCGCGCTAATGTGCCTTTTGTTTTGCAGGCGTAAGCTGCGTTCCGATGAGTATTACGACACTCGCGGGATAAAAGAGAAGAGGTGTCCATTACGTGCGCATCCCGCGCCCACTGCGCTGCGTCGCTCTTTACGAGCCATATGACAATCGTTCACAATCCTTCCCTATCTCTACATATATACAAATAAACGTCTGTCGTTTGCCTGTATGCATTTTTGCTCATAACTCAAGAACAGTTCAATCAATTTACATGCTGCTTTCACCTATGCGATGCGACAAATATATCTTCCGAAGGCATGGCGTCTTGCCTCTATTCGTAAGGGCTAATTAGAGTCGCAATTGAGCAAAGTCTGAAAAATTTGAGTTAGATTTCCGACCTTAACGCCAGCGAAGCCGCGAGCACAGCTAGTCACTCATAAAGATATACAGGCAATGAAAGGGTTTCATCGTAACCCTTGATTCTGGGAATGAACCTCGTAATTACCCAACCTTCTTTGTTTGTTCCCTTTGCAAGAGAGTTTTCGACAATCACGGTCTCCTCCGTTTTTATGATGTCGCAATTTGTTTGGAAGTTTTCTCTTGTCGGAAGATCTGAAGGTTTATTTTTAAAAACTTTGCTCAAAAATATCGTCTACCCTCTATCTAATTCAAATCATAATATTCAATCTTTCATTTCTGAAAATAGGAACAAAATAAGTACCTACATGCATCGTTCAAAAATATTTTTTCTTCTGAAATGACGAAGGCTGAGAGTTGCCACCTTAAAATTCAGTTAGACCTCCGGGCTACTAATTATAAAGTAACGGTTCGGTTTGCCATATTTTTACTACTTTCTTTATGACTTAATGTTTATACGCTGCACAAGTACATACGCCTTTCTCAAATTAATACGAGCTTTCTCTCTGCGGCCCTCAAACAGTATTCATTCTTCAAACGAGTAAGTAAGGAAAAGAGTTAGAACAGGAAGTTTATTCCTATTCATCGAAATCGTAAACAATAAAAGAACTCAACCGGACGGGCATGAATCGTAGTGACGTGCTATTATTCGGAAACGGGCCTAAGGTTTCAGGTACTCCGTCAAATGGTCGCGTCATGAGTCGAGATTTACGGTCTGAAAGTAACCGTAAAGCTCCGTTTACGGTCGTAATATGAACCGTACGGGACCGAAGCTTCCAGGGTTTACGTTATACATAAATGACATAATTACGTATTTATGGGATCTTTTTACGGGTATTTTATGATAGTCCTTGCGCGGTCAGCGCATCATATCCTTTCTGTAATATTGACACTTAGAACTTAATTTTATGGCATATATATTAAGTTAGTGTATCAATTTGCTTAGAGCTAATGTTGGATGAATTTAAGAAACAGTCTGGGAGAGCAAATATTTACAACCAAAAATTATGTTTAAATATGTATAGAATATGTTAAATTATGTACCACCAACAATCTATTTGTATTTTGTATGTACAAAAATTATTGTGTTTTGGAAAATCACGAAACGCCTAAATAAAAATTACAGCAATGGTCAAACCAGTGTCAGTCATTCTTGTAGTTGAAATATACAAAAATGTATTTTTACCCGACTACGGCGAAGCCAAAAAAGGAAGGGTTATGAGTTTGGCGTGTATGTATGTATGTATGTATGTATGTATGTATGTGACTATCTATATTCCACTCTACAGCCTAAAGTACTGGGCCGATTTGAAAAATTCTTGTGCCATTGGATTCGTCTTATTCACGGGAGTGTCATAGGCTATATAAAAATTTTCAAAACTCAAAATGGCGGACGCACGGATTCAAAATGTAAAATTAGTTATTCAAAATATATTGAGTGAGGTATCAAATTAAAGATAATTAAATTACGATTCCAAAAATATATACTTTGCTATCTATTAAACTTATGTGTACAGAGAAATAGAGCAAAATGTGTGGCGCATGTATGAATCGCGATCGCGATGAAGTGGCGATGAAGCGTGGTCGCCCGCGCACCGCGCCTCCGCGCGCCCCCACGGTTTCGGTACGTTACTTACCATGACGCGCGACGACGACGCCGTGACGATAAGAAGCGACATGGTATTGTTGGTAATATACCTACATACTTACTCACTGATCTACCGCAAATTTTATATAGATATTATATAATATTATTATTAGATACAGTACTGTGCTAAAATAAATTGGTATTAATATTTAATGTCCATGTACCTAGTGTAAGCATATGTAGTGAAGGTACATTAAATATAACTAATACCTACAATATTGTCGGATGCAAGTTACCCTTCAGCTAAGCGAGATATTGTGGAAGAGAAGAACCGCCGTTTGCGGAAAAGTATTCCCAATTTTCTGGGTGCAGTTTTAGCCCTAGATTCGATTAGTTGCCGGAAACCTACGTCTTTGGAAATGGTGGTGCCCAGGAGGTCCAGGTGCTTCCAGACAGGTATGACGCTGACTTAGAAACTGACTTGGAAAGCAAAAGGACCTTCAAATCGACCTTCGCAGATAATGCGCAGCACTGAACCTTGCTAACGTTGAAGGCGTGGGCGTAGCATTCAGGGGGCAACATATCATTGTGATGCATACGAGAGTACGGAACACGGGTTCTACACCAGTTACCCTTCAACTAGGCGGGATGTGGATGAGAAGAGCCGAAGACTTATGTCTGAACTTGAGCAAACACTTGGCTCTATTTCCGAATGGGCCGTAGCAAGTTAGTCAAGTTCAATATCTCCAAGATGCAAGTTTGCGCGTTCAGTGCGAAGAGAGCGGCGTTCACACCAGCTCCTTCCTAACAAGGCACGTCACTTAAATTTTGCGACCACCTCGGGGTCCTCCGAGTCGAATTTTCGCACGATCTAAACTTCCGGCGTGACATCGAGGGCAAGGCCGTATAAATCGCAGATTCGGTCCTGCTTGGGGTACTGCTCGCACCTATGGGATGGCTCAGTCAAATACCAGCTAGCGCCTCTGTACTCGATCCAGCGTCGAGCCGTGCGAATAGTAGGTGACGCCCAAATGTCCCGCTATCTAAAACCACTGCAACTCCGTAGGGATACATAGCTAAATCAGAGCCTGTTGAAATACAAACAGAGAGAAATATTTTCCCCCAAGTACAGTCTCGGGTCCTTCAACCTGGGCACCTGTCAGGCTGGCATGGCATTCGCAGCCTCCGCATGCTAACGAATGTCCATGGGCGTCGCTAGACACCATATGGGTGGCTTGGCGCCACATGTCGCGCTTACTATAAAAATAATATCAGTAGCTTTGGCCTCGCCTTAGTGGCTTACCTGCTTCGAGTGAGTACATTATTCAACTATGTAGGTACACGAACCTGAAACCTCCCTCGGTCTTCGGCCTTGAACTGATTGGTTTACTTACTTCCCGAATCCGCTTCACCCCAGCCGGATATGTTTACTTACATAGAGAAATAAAATCGTGTACTTACACAGCTCAGTCTTGGGTCTTGCTCTGACTGACTTTTCATTTTACTTCAAGCCTATACATCTTTTAACTATACATAATTTGTTTATAGATGTAGGTACTCACTCATGCGCTATTTGCAGAAAACTTTAGTTTCAAATAGTACATACGACGACAAATAAACGGACGGATAGTATCAATTTTGTACCGTGTGGGGCCGGTACTTTAAAATAATAGCCCCACTGCATCTCTCCCCGTGTATGTCGTAAAAGGAGACTAAGGGATATGACTACCTTCTTATATTACTAGGTGGTAGGGTTTAACCCGCCCGTGTTGGTACCACCGCACTGAATGAAAGGTCGGTCGAAACGGCTATGTAAATAGTTTGTATTTCCCGTCCAGTTCAGTGTAGCCGGCACGACCGAAGGGAAGCACTGACGTGGCACCAAGTTCACCCGGTGTTATGGGCTGACGTCACGGATGTTGTAGGTGATGTGTCAGATTCCATAAAAAAAAATCAATATACGAGTTACATATAACATTTAAAGTATGCAAACAGTTTTAAAAAAAGCCTAAAATAAAAAAAAAAGTTATAAAAAACTAAAACCCGACTACGAAAAAGCTAATTATGAAAATCGTTTAAATAAAAAAAAATAGTTATAAAAAACTAAAACCCGACTACGAAAAAGCAAATTATGAAAATCGTTTAACTAAAAATAACAAAATAATATTTTCCATATAATTTATCAGATACAGCAATTCTCTTTTTATATTGGTTTTACCTTAGCTTATAAATAATACATTTTGATAAATTTATTATTTTTAACGTTCTAAATATAGAGCCGTGGTCGGGCGTTCTTCGTTCAACAAGACAAGTGAGGTTGTCTTCGTGCATTATTAGAGCGAGGAACTTAGGACGGCCATCGTAATTGTGTCATACTGGCATCGGACGGAAGTCGTAACCCCTTTACGGATGCTATAATTTTTGTAAGATCAGTCAGAGCCAATCTAAAATTATTATAAGTAGATACATAGGTACATACCGAACGTCAACGGCTATAATGCACAACGACGGTCTCACTTGTCTTGTTGAACGAAGAACGCCCGACCACGGCTCTATATTTAGAACGTTAAAAATAATAAATTTATCAAAATGTATTATTTATAAGCTAAGGTAAAACCAATATAAAAAGAGAATTGCTGTATCTGATAAATTATATGGAAAATATTATTTTGTTATTTTTAGTTAAACGATTTTCATAATTTGCTTTTTCGTAGTCGGGTTTTAGTTTTTTATAACTATTTTTTTTTATTTAAACGATTTTCATAATTAGCTTTTTCGTAGTCGGGTTTTAGTTTTTTATAACTAATTTTTGTGTATAGTGTCGATACTAGCACACACACACACATACGAAGCGCTAGCAGCACTGCGTGTAGTTTTTGGGTTTCAAATATTATCGCTTAGGGCGCCTCTAGGGGGCGCGCGCGGTAGGTATTTGATGCTCTGTGCTCGTGGCCAAAGATTTTTATATTTCGCTGGTAAAATTGGACTTATTTTTAATACGTCGTAAGCAACGTATTAGTGCTAAGGCATTACTTAGGTAGGTATTGTATGTACATCGATGTATGCTTTTTGAATATTTTTAATATACGCGTTTATTAGGAAAAAATATTTTATTTATTTATTATTAAGAAAACATACAGCCAATATCAGTTACAGTAGGTACATTGTTTTTTATGCAAGGCGTATGGCCAATTACATGTTTCCCTGTTTAGTCATTTATACATGTTTATTATACACTAGCTGAGCCCGCGGCTCCGCTCGCGTGAAATTCGTATTCCAAAGAAGAATGTAAGTAACTAAGGGCGAGGCCGAAGGCCGAGCTGCGTTCAGGTAATCGATAAACCTTCTTAAAGAAAGTAACTAACTAAGGGCGAGGCCGACGGCCGAGCTGCTTTCAGGTAAACTATAAACCTTTCTCAAATAAAGGAAGTAAGTAAGGGCGAGGCCGAAGGCCGAGCTGCGTTCAGGAAGACGACAAACCTTCTGGAAGAAAGGAAGGAACTAAGTGCGAGGCCGAAGGCCGAGCTGCGTTCAGGTAAACCAAACACCCTCTTCCGCCTTCGGGCCTCGCCCTTAAAGACTTCTTTTCTTCGATAGAATATAATATCCTTTACTCAATCTATTTATTTCATATAAATAAAAAAGTAATATTAATAACTAAAGAATTAAACCTACCTAACAAACATTAAAATAACTATCAAAACGGGCATTTTCAAATGTTCTTAGAGCACTTGCGGCATTACCCCGCTGGATGGCAAGGCTTACCCTTTGGCGTACATAAGCCCTTGATGACGGGACACCAGTTGCGTCAACCAGCTCAAGCCTTTTTTGGCTTCACTGCTCCACGGACCGAGGGTTTCAACCGCAAACGCAACAAATTCGAAATCTTAGATTATATTTCTATATTTGCTGCGTTGGAGGCTCTCCGCCCCAGCCTCGGCCGCGCCAGCCGCTCTTGAAGATGTCCTAACGTGACTTGGAGCCAATGTGAGAACAAAAGTGGCGTCCCACATCAAAGAACTACCCTTAGTCCATGGCACTAAGGTCTCTAGCATCGGACCTCTTGCCATCCAGCCGGGAATAACCGCGAGGTTCTAGGATGCACGGTATATTTGCCGTTAGAAGCGTGGACTTTATAATAAAATTTAAATTAAATTAACTCAATCTTAATATTAATTAACTTTATTCGAGATGGTTTAGCTTCTTCCTGAACGCAGCTCGGCCTTCGGCCTCGCCCTTAGTTACTTGCTTTCTTCGAGATGGTTTATCATTTGTCAGAACGTAGCTCGGCCTTCGGCCTCGCCTTAGTTGCTTACTTTCTTCAAGATGGTTTAGCTTCTTCCTGAACGCAGCTCGGCCTTCGGCCTCGCCCTTAGTTACTTGCTTTCTTCGAGATGGTTTTTCAATTATCCGAACGTAGCTCGGCCTTCGGCCTCGCCTTAGTTACTTACTTTCTTCAAGATGGTTTAGCTTCTTCCTGAACGCAGCTCGGCCTGCGGCCTCGCCCATAGTTACTTACTTTCTTCGAGAAGGTTTATGGTCTTCCACAATAGAGCTTGGCCTTCGGCCTCGCCCTTAGTTACTTATTTTCTTCAAGAATGTTTTTCTTCTTCCTGAAATCAGCTCCGCCTTTCGCCTCGCCCTTAGTTACTTTCATCGAGAAAGAATATCGTTTACGTGAGCGCAGATCCGCCTTCGGGCCCGTCTTTAGTTACTTACTTTCTTTTTTTTTAAATACGAATTTCACGCGAGCGAAGCCGCGGGCAACAGATATATAAATTTTATTGCACCAATGACAACGACATAACTTCGACTTTCAATTATTATTTTTATTTATCAAATAATTTGTCACCGGCCAGCTCACGTCGAGATGACAGTTCTCCGTTGTCAACATGACATTTAAAATTGTTTTTACCTTTACTTTGGACTACGTGATTTTAAACGCGCAATAATGTTTATAATTGTAAATTTTTTTTTATTTTTGTTAATTTTTTTTACGTATTATGTTAACCCGGCATATAAATTGCCACTATACAAAGTTTCGTCTAATTCCGTTCAGTGGTTTTTGCGTGATGCGCGTACAGACAAACAAACAAACAAACAAAAATTTTAAAAACTGTTCTAACATGTTCAGTATCTCATTTTAAGCCACCCTGGTTAGTTTTTTTCCGAATACATTCAATGTACAGACTTTCTTACCTCTACGATTTTATTATATGTATAGATAACATAACTATTGTTAGGAGCTTAAGTTACCTAAATGGGCATACACTTTGATCTGTCTTAGTATGTGTGTATGAGGGTGTGTAGGGTGTGTGTGTGTGTGTGTCAGGGTGTGTGGGTGTGTGTGAGGGTGGGTAAGGGTGTGTGAAAGTGTGTGTGTCAGGGTGTATGGGTGTGTGTGAGGGTGGATATGTGTGTTTGAGGGTGTGTGTGTGTTTTGTTTTTGTTTTTTTTATGTTATTTTGTTTCACTCGTCAATTCATGTACGACTTTACTTTTAAATGTTTGTTTCGAGCATGTAAATATATCTAAATCAGCAAATCTAATGTTATATGTGTGAGTTATCCTAGGAATTACACTATTTTGCGTGTAGTTGGTGGCGCAGAGCCTTTGGAAAAATAATGTGGTGTGTCTCGTTCTGCGTGTAGACGCGTTCAGGTTCAGCTCCTGGAGCAGTTCAGCGCAGTCAAGGTTCCCCCGCAGAATGTCGAAGAGCAGCATCATATCTAATACAATTCTTCTTTTTTAAACGGTTTTATTTAGCTTGACTCCGTATATTTGTTTGTTTGTTACTATCTTTGTTTCAAATCTTGCGACAACTTTTTCAACTACTTCTACTGAACCGATTTTTATGAAACTTTGCACACACATTGAGTTCTCGTGACAATACAATATTATGATAATTTCAACTTGGTAACGAGGGTCTGATGATGGAGTCAGGAGGAGGACAGTGGAACTATTCAACCGTTACTAGTAACCCCCTCGAGTTTGGGGTCATATGGTTGGCTTGGACGAGTGTTCCATACTTCTACCAATACACTTGGTGACGAGGGTCTGATGATGGAGTCAGGAGGTGGACAGTGGAACTCTTCAACCGTTACTAGTAACCCCCTCGAGTTTGGGCTCATATGGTTGGTTTGGAAGAGTGTCCCATACTTCTACCAATACACTTGGTGACGAGGGTCTGATGATAGAGTCAGGAGGTGTACAGTGGAACTCTTCAACCGTTACTAGTAACCCCCTCGAGTTTGGGCTCATTTGGTTGGTTTGGACGAGTGTCCCATACTTCTACCAATACACTTGGTGACGAGAGTCTGATGATGGAGTCAGGAGGTGTACAGTGGAACTCTTCAACCGTTACTAGTAAGCCCCTCGAGTTTGGGCTCATTTGGTTGGTTTGGACGAGTGTCCCATACTTCTACCAATACACTTGCTGACGAGGGTCTGATGATGGAATCAGGAGGTGTACAGTGGAACTCTTCAACCGTTACTAGTAACCCCCTCGAGTTTGGGCTCATTTGGTTGGTTTGGACGAGTGTCCCATAGTTCTACCAATATACTTGGTGACGAGGGTCTGATGATGAAGTCAGGAGGTGTACAGTGGAACTCTTCAACCGTTACTAGTAACCCCCTCGAGTTTGGGCTCATATGGTTGATTTGGACGAGTGTCTCATACTACTACCAAAACACTTGGTGACGAGGGTCTGATGATGGAGTCAGGAGGTGTACAGTGGAACTCTTCAACCGTTACTAGTAACCCCCTCGAGTTTGGGCTCATTTGGTTGGTTTGGACGAGTGTCCCATACTTCTAACCAATACACTTGGTGACGAGGGTCTGATGATGGAGGCAGGAGGTGTACAGTGGAACTCTTCAACCGTTACTATTAACCCCCTCGAGTTTGGGCTCATATGGTTGGTTTGGACGAGTGTCCCATAGTTCTACCTATATACTTGGTGACGAGGGTCTGATGATGGAGTCAGGAGGTGTACAGTGGAACTCTTCAACCGTTACTAGTAACCCCCTCGAGTTTGGGCTCATTTGGTTGGTTTGGACGAGTGTCCCATACTTCTAACCAATACACTTGGTGACGAGGGTCTGATGATGGAGGCAGGAGGTGTACAGTGGAACTCTTCAACCGTTACTAGTAACCCCCTCGAGGTTGGGCTCATTTGGTTTGTTTGGACGAGTGTCCCATACTTGCCGAACGCAAAAGTATGAAACAGACATACCATCTGTTCAAATTGATTTTAAAAGAGACGGCGGACACCTTATCCATCCTAAAGCCATACAGTTTCCAGCAAAGTTTAATTATGGAACAGCTGAGAGACGGATGTTACCGATAATTTTGTCATGGGCCTCCACTGTCCATAAAATGCAGGGCAGTACTGTTGACCGTGCTGTCGTGTATTTGGGCTCCAGACTATTTGAGGAGGGTCAAGCGTATATTGCATTGAGTCGCGTAAAGTCTTTAGAAGGGTTATGTATTGAGGAGCTTGATTGTGAGTAATTGACAGGTAAGAAACCGAGTAACAAAGATGCAATGAGAGAGTTGGAAAGGATGACGAGTTTACGTAATGAATGATACGAGCCAAAAATCAAACTAAAAACGAGTAAATAAAAAAATTGGTAAAAAAACTTTTAAGTTAAACGGTTTTATTAAAAATAAAAAACTAGAAAAAAAAACAGCTGTACAAAAAACTAGAAAATAATAAGGACCCAAGCCTGGGCCTTCTTAAGATTTTACGTCTGGGTAAGAAATCGTGCAATACTAGCGTGCTGTCTTCTCATGTCGGATGCCAAAGGGCACATTGTGTCGCTGCGTCAGAGGAATAAGTAATAAATTGAGACTTTTAACAGACTAATATAAAAATGTGGGGCGTATAATATGCGTAATAAATAACATGCGTCCCACGTTTTTATATTAGTCTGTTAAAAGTCTCAATTTATTACTTATTCCGCTGACGCAGCGACACAATGTGCCCTTTGGCATCCGACATGAGAAGACAGCACGCTAGTATTGCACGATTTCTTACCCAGACGTAAAATCTTAAGAAGGCCCAGGCTTGGGTCCTTATTATTTTCTAGTTTTTTGTACAGCTGTTTTTTTTTCTAGTTTTTTATTTTTTTATGTGACATAACAACAAATTTACAATTTTCTAATTTTTCCTTTACTTGCTGCTAGCCAAATTTCATTCTTTAGGTCAACGGGAAGTACGCTAATACGTTTTGATTTGAGTGAATTTGCAAGTATTAACATTTTACATAAATGGACATAAATCTTTTGATAGCAATGATATAGAAGCTTGCATTTTGTACACTGAAAAGGGATCGCAAACCTTAGTATTTCACATTAATTTCAATTTGATGTGTTGGCCCGTTCTTGAGAAAAAGGGTTTTGCCATACAAAACAAGCCACTTTTTAATGACATATACTACAAAATTACAATTTTTTCCTTTTCTTTCCTTACCTTGCTTCTTACCACATTTTATGATTATAGGTCAACGGGTAGTACCATATAGGTTTTGATTTGGTTTGAGTGGTTTGCGAGTATCAAAATCGGACATAAATGGCCGTATCTTTTGATTGCGTTAATTTAGAAACTTACGTTTTTTACACATCAAAGGGACTAAAGGCTTTAGTATTTCATATTAATTTCAATTTTATATCTTGACCTATTCCTGAGAAAAAGGATCTTGACATACAAAACAAACAAACATTTTTTGTTGTTGTAATTAAACTACAAATTTACTATTTTCGGAATTTTTCCTGTACTTGTGCTGTGAGATTTGCCTCTTACAAAATTTCATGATTCTATGTCAACGGTAATTACCTTATAGGTTTTGATTTTGTTTTCCAGTAGCAAAATATGTGACATAAATGACCGTATCTTTTGATTGTGTTGACTTAGAAAGTTGCATTTCATTTAGACCTCCAAGTAAAAGTAGACATTAATATTTGATATTAATTTCAACTTGATACCTCTACCCGTTCCTGTGAAAAGGGGTCTTGATAGACCGACAGACAAAGAGACAGACAGACGGACAACGAAGTGATCCTATAAGGGTTCCGTTTTTTTTCCTCTTTTGAGGTACGGAACCCTAAAAACACTGAGCTGAATAACAATTTAAGCACTCCTTATCTCCGATTAATATTTCACTCCTTACGACTTAATTTATGAGTTTCGGCTCAAAATTCCAAATTACTTCAGGCGAACCCGCGAACACGACGCAAAACAAACAGTAAACCCTACCGATCTTATCTCCGCTCTATTCACAAAAGATATTTTTTTTAATATGTGTAAACAAGTATTTAAACACTAGCAGTTCTCGACGTGCACCATTCTTAGACGTGCCGGAAAACGTCAATAAAACCACATATGAATTGATTCAGTAGTTCTCGACTATAATCGACCACGGAAAGCACCGTTACATCTTGATAATTATTAATAAATGGCACCTAGTTCACCCGGTGTTATGGGCTGACATCACGGATGTTGTAGGTGATGTAGCCAACCGTGTCGTTTCCATAAAAAAAAAAACATATTTATACGTGTATATAGCAACACACATATTATATATTATATATATATATACAAAAACAAAAGGCGAGAGCGGCCACATTAGAGTATACATTGGAGTATACGTATGTACGCTATCGAGTAACCGTATACTCGTGTGAAAAGGCTCCGCTGTTGGAGGGGTCCACGGGTGCTTCGTGAGTTCATAATGTAATTTAGTCTTCCATTAGGTTCTACCGATATTCCTCGTCAACTTATTGTTTTTAACGCTCGACGCAAAAAGAGATGTGTTATAAGTTTGACGTCTATAAAACCAAATTATTTCAAGTTTAGATTACGTCTCTTAAAAAGTTGAAAATAATTTCCGTGTTTTACACTCGCTTAACAACGTAAGATATCTGTGTTATGTTATACGTAGATATGTATAAATAAAGTTAGATACTTGCTATAAACGCCATAACGAAGTAATAAAAATATAGTATACGATATAATAGGAACTGCCTACAACGGTACATCGTTCAAAATATGTATTCCATAAATTATTTCGCAAATTTGCTTGTACTTCAACGTACGTTATTCTCACGATTACATTGTAATGTAATGTAATGTAAGCCTGCCCAAATAACATTTACGAACATGCCGTAAAAATGAATAACGGAATTGAATGAAATGGCACGTGTCATCGCGGTATCTAAACGGGTGGCTTTCTGTGACGTTGACAGAATAGGTAATACTCGTAGAATGTCATCTCAACACATTCTAATTTTAAATTGTTGTTTGATGTTTTCTGCGCACAATTTTGAATTTAGAACCACGGACTACGGAAAATCTCTTGAATCCGTTTGTAACGCTGCGAATAACGTAACTTTTGGTTCGAAAAACATTGTTTTCAACAAAAAGTTAAACTGCAGCCGCATAAAAAAATTCCCCGTCCTATTAACGAAATTGTCTAACGAAATTACGAGTCTCCTAGTTACATTGAGTAACTTCTTGCACGCCCGTTCTGCTGACTAACTCCAACTAGCGAAGAGAGAGTTGCAGGTTGAGCTGTTAAACCGAGCGCAACGTAAACGCGAGTCACTTTGATGAAAGATTCAGGCTCTTCTTCATCTGTCTGAAGTTCAGTTGAGAAAATGTTTGTATTTTTTATAACTTGGTGATACTTACTTAATTTTAACGTTCTTAGGCCCACTTGCACCAACACGAGTTTAAAGTTAAGTAGCGAGTTATGGATTTAAACGCGGTTCCCACAGTCAACGGGTGCTAGCTTAACGAGTTAAACTGGTTTATATATTAAATTTGTGTTGGTGCAAGTGGGCCTTAGAGTTACTTTTACTGATGAAGATGCTACGATTTCACAATGCGAGCATTGTCTCGAAACTGAAAGTGTAAGAATTAAAATTACGAATATACCTAACACATCTCCCGATGGAATAGGCAAGAAGGATACTCCAATAGTTGGCCAAGGAGAGAGCTCTTCTTCTTCCACACTAATAATGTTTTACCCGACTGCGAACACAAAGAATAATGTGTTTCGCTTTGATGTATGAATGTCTGTGATTAAGTTTTTTATTCCCTCGTAACTTCAAAACGGTTGAATGGATTTTGATGAGTGATTTGTCTTATTACCGCGAGTGGGGTAACGTTGAGAGCCTGCTCGAGCTTTTCAAACAAACAGACGATTTCAAATAATTTTTTATTAGCAGACGGGTATCTGACCTGTGTATCTGTTTCACCTTGAACTAAATCCTTTAACCATTCTCGTTCGTACTGATTTGAGCCTTTTGGAGATAATTACCGCCTGATTAAAATACGGATATCATATTACATAATCATGGGACTAGAATTTAGGACCTCCAGATAAAGAAAAAAAAAACAGTCTGAGTGATGGGACTCACGGATGATGTGCAAACATCACTCGCGAGCGCGACGCCTGTGAAGCGTGACTTGTTCCAAAATCACAATTCACTCCAGACCGGAAAATCCTCGGGGTCCCGGTGTATGCCAAATAATTAAAATACCCTCCAGAAAAAATTTACTCGTACCAGTAATACTGAGATATTTTCGCGATGCCGTAATGCGAAAGGAACCATGAAAGCAATACAAAAACAAGTTGTATTGGCTACGTTGTGGAGAAAAGGGGTGATGAATTGAACTTTTTCAATGGGTAGGTATTTTGAGCGAATTATTCGATATACAATAATTTCACAAGATCAAAGAGACGTTCAAATAAATTGGTAGACGATTCGACAACCCAAGTTGGACATGACTGGAATCGGCGGGCGACAGGCAGGAAGGGGGGTTGCACAGAAGTTTTACAGCCTAAAATAGGTTAACGGTATCGCGGTGGGGGCGGCCGCGTGGAAGGAATAGCCAACAGATGCAGAACAGAAACAGAATATATGAGAATGATATGAATGAATATGAAATGATCGACGATAACGATAACGATACTTAATAATATGTGCGAAGGCGAAATGGTTTGCTCTTCTTCGCAGCTTTAGTGGAGGAGGAAAAATGTGCCTTTAGACTTTACGATTGTCGAAATGGAAGGAAGATGGGCATTGCATCGTAATATGGTTCTTTACTATTACTTTTAAACATGATAACAGCAAATTTTACGAGTATTTTTATAATTTAAGAAATGAAGGGAAGCACTGACATGGCACCTAGTTCACCCGGTGTTATGGGCTGACATCACGGATGTTGTAGGTGATGTAGCCAACCGTGTCAGTTTCCAAAAATAAAAAAAATAATTAAATAGCATAATGAACGAATAATTTATTGAGCATAATAATTTATTTCACTAACAGTACAGCAAAGACGAAAGAACCTTTTCACTAGTTTTCACGATAAGTTATAGACGTGGTTACTAGCTAGCTATATAGCTAAACAAAGACGAAGAGAACCTTTTCACTAGTTTTCACGATAAGTTATAGACGTGCTTACTAGCTAGCTATATAGCTAACAAGAGTGAAACCTTATTCCAACCATGTTTTACATCGAACGCGTTGCGCGAGACAAGGGCTGCGGAACGCCGTGGTGGGGCGGAACGACGGTGGCGGCGGCGCCACGCCACAGAGAAGTTCTCACGGAAACGGAAATGGGTGTGAAAGGGCATTACAGCCGTTTCCGTTTCGCTGTCCTAACTCGATTGCCCGATATCGACACGGGAATTGCATCGTTTCCGAAATTTCAATTTGAAATGTTTGCCGAACTGTTTCATTCTCCGACTCGGAGAGTTCTATAATGTATGCACGCTTTATTTTTTCTTAAGCGAGAATTTGTGTTCCGTTACTATCATCGTAGAGTGGAAGTCGCCCGCTGCCTCCATAGGTTTTATTAAGGAAATGTATCTACATATTATATCGATTTGACATAATAGTCGAATATTTAAGATAAGATTATAAAAATTCATACGATAATAATGCATTATTACCACGATCAAAGGGAAGCACTGACACGGCACTTAGTTCACCAAGGTGTTATGGGCTGACATCACACGGATGTTGTAGGTGATGTAGCCAACCGTATCAGTTTCCATAACCCCCCTATGCTGCCTATTCATATACTTCCATGCCTGCTATATCCTCGTATACTGCCATGTACATGCATTGTTGGCGACGGACGAAAAAATGAAACGAAATTATTTTTAATCTGTGGTTTTAGTAACGAGCTCTTTTTAGCCTTAGTATGTATGTATGTATATGTATGTATGTATATATTCTTTATTGAACACCAATTTATCAAAATTAGGTACAACAGGCGAGCTTAATGCCGCGAGGCATTCTATTCTAACTAACCTTTGGGATGTGGGAGAAGTACATGCAGGCGACATGCAGGTAACGAGTATCTGTCACATAAAAACTTCTTGGAGAAAAACGGCGAAATAATATGCACAGCAAAATACTTTTTTTTTCTTATCACAGTCCACTGCCAAGGGGCCTGCCGGGGTCACGAGGCCGGAGCCACGCCCGCGGCCAACACATATACGTGGGGCACACTAAAAGTTTCCGGAATTAATAAGAATAAAATACTATTAAAGGTCAAAAATGAATTTATTGTTTCTCAAAATATTCTCCCTTTGCGTGAATGCACTTTTTCATACGATTAAACCAATTTTGAAAACTTTTGTGCCACTCCTCCGTGGTGACCTCAGAAACGTGTTTTTCATATTCTTCGACAGCCTCTTCTGGTGATGAAAATCGTTGACCGCGTAATTGGTTCTTAATTTTTGGGAACAGAAAAAAGTCACAAGGTGCCGTCACCTGTTACTATGTCCCACACCAAATTTGAAGCGCCTTTGTTGAATCTGGTAAGCATGGCATTGCACCAAGTGACGCGGTGCGTTTTTTGAGCCTCGGTCAAATTGTGTGGGATCCACCGCGAGCACAGCTTTCTCACACCCAAATGTTTGTGTAGGGTTGATTGTATTTGACTCATGCCTATGTCTAAGGATGCCCGAATCTCATGGTAGGTCACATGCCTGTCTGTTTCGATCATACGGCGCACAGCATCGATGTTTTTGTTGTTCACAGCGGTGAACGGGCGACCATCGCGAGATTCGTCACTGAGATTGACACGACCGCGCTTGAATTCTGCAAACCAGCAATAAATAGTCATCTTGCATGGTGCTTCATCGCCAAAAGCAGATTGAAGCCGAGCGAAGCTCTGATGAGCTGTCAAATTACACTTAAAATCGTAGAAAATCATACTACGAAAATTTTCCCGGGTTAAATTTATGTTAATGTAGACACGCAATTTTTAAAATGGCGCGACAATGGAAAAACAATTGACAGTCAGATGAAACAAACTGCATTCTACAGCCAAAGAGTTCCATTTTCAAATGTTGCAATTACTTTTTAAATATTGTTCATGTAAGTGGCCAATTCCGGAAACTTTTAGTGTGCCCTATGTATTAAAGGAACGTTATCATAACACGTTAATCAATCCACGACCTTCGATAAAAAAAATTGCCTGTCGTAGGCGTAGACGGCAGAAGTTATTTCATAGAAGTTTTTTCAAGTCATAGAATGTTATGACGATTTTTTAATGTTTGTAATATGTCTAGTAGATATTTTTTGAAGGCACGAAATTTTGAATTCAATTCGACCCCAGCTACGACACTGTTTGCAATGCAGGTGTGAAAATCATGTGACAACGCATAGAAATCAGCGATGATAGAAATGCACAGAATGATGTTGAAAAGATGTAAAGTATCTCTAGCGCTTACATTCCATGCAAACTGCACAGCTGCGTTATTCACTACTCTCAAGTCTGCGCGATCGATATGCACGTTCAGACGGGGAAGCCTTACATTCCATCTCCCGCTCCATTTCAGAAGCGAGAATAATAAATTATTCGCGAGAACATGCTTTTTCAAATGGCGTGAAAGTTGTGCTCACACTACCGAAACGAACGTGTAAGGAATGTCGAGGAATGGAGAAGACGTGGAAATAATATGTTCTTAGCTTGGATGTACCTACTGTCATTGACGGTGTCACCATACCATACCACATGATGCTGTTTGAATCAACAAGACATATTCTAGACTATCTTTTTCTCGCGGCTTCGCTCGCGTGAAATTAGTTTTTAAAAAGAAAAAAAGTAAGTAAGCCCGCAACCTTGTACCTTTATTTCGGCGCGCGGAATAATTCGGTTTGTATGAGAACCACATCTTAGCGTAACCGGAACAAAATTTAATTTAACCTCGTATAGTACATATATATATATATATATATAGTGCATGTACTAAGTTTCATCGAATTCGCTTGATCGGTTTAGGAGTTATGGCGGAACATACATACATACACACAGAAAAATTTCTAAAAATCGTCATAAAAATTTATTTTAGTATCATAGAGTCCACAAACGCAGTATTTCATAAAATAAAGTAACGACCATCCCTTACATAATTATCTATTATTAGTATTGATGTAAAATTCTTTGTATTTTATACTTGATGAAAATATAATTCCATAACATTTTAATTGAAAACATTTCCGCTCCCTTCAATGTTTTTTATTATTCGTTTTTAATTTATGCAGGAAAAATGCGAGAAGACTAGAACCATTCTTGTGGGAATTCCAGCAGCTTTAAAGTACTTATCTTCTTTAAAATTTTCCCAGTTTTAGACTCTTCAATATTCCTTAGAAGAACTACGAAGACCTCTCTTAAAAGGGGTAAATTTCAATTTAAAATATAATTAGCTGAGGAGCCAAAATTAAAACAGCCTAACAGTCTGAGAAGTCCCGTGTCAATATTTACAAAACATTTTTTATAATTAACAATTTTTACATTCACATAGACGCCCCAGAAAGTAAAACGTAATAAATGTCCCTAGTTAATACACATTTCCTGGCTTTCCTGAATTGTTGTGAATTTATGCAATTTATTTAATGTACCCTACCATTGTGCCCTCATCCCCAAATAATTTAAAATGATAGTATCGAATCGTAAAGCAACTTAAATACAATTTATTAATGGTATAACACTAAGACGCAATAATTATAAATACAAATATACGTTTATCTATCGCACTTGTGGACTCAAGTACTTAATCACACTCTTTTCTCTCTATGCTTTCATTTTATATGTATTTACATGTTTTTATATGTATTAGATATCGGAACAATTAATGTTTTAATGTAATAAATCAACCATTTCTAACTGAAAGTCTCTAAACCAGTCACAGGCAATGTTCCAACTCACACTTCACACAATTTCGTCCGAAATCCCTAAGATTTATCTTTAAAGGTATGTATAATAATATGTATTTAAGTATGTTTTTTCTTGTAAATCTTTACTGGTATATAAGGAAAACAATATCAGGAACAAGGGCAGTATAAAATAAAACCCACAATGGGTTTCTAAGGGAAACAAATTCCGCTTGGGCACAGTTTAAACAGCTCCCTAAGATAAACAATTTCAAAAATGCCCTATAGTATGAAAGGTCCATTAGCTACATGAAAGGGCCGACGACTAAAGTATTTTAATTATGCGCCCATGATCCCTCGCGAGAGAGATGCCCCACCCATGTTGGCTCAAAGCAGCCGAGGGTAGCTCGCTCGGTTCTCGTTTGCTACCATTTTTCTATTTTATATCTACTTACAGTAGCATAGGCGAGACGTAACAAACTTGTCCTAAGTTGTAAAATAGTATAAAGGTTAGATGCTAGGTCGCCTAATTCCGAACGGAATTAGATATTTACCATGCCAGAGCTGTTGAGCGTGACATGGTGACAATGTATCTTCACTAGTTCAACATTATGAAGATTAATGAATAGAGGAGCTCACATATATTACGAATACGAACTGTACATAACATTGGATACAGTACATACATTTCAATATACTCGTACAAGTGTATAAAACGTATCATGAAACGTAATATATTATGTAATAAACGTTATAACCTTTTTTATGGAAACTGACACGGTTGGCTACATCACCTACTACATCCGTAATGTCAGACCATAACACCGGGTGAACTAGGTGCCATGTCCGTGCTTCCCTTCGGTCGTGCCACAGCCGTTTCAACCGACCATTCATTCAGTGCGATGGTACCAACCCGGGCGGGTTAAACCCTACCACCTAACTAAAGGGACGGGACGGGACCTACAGTTTTACGTGGAATCCGAACCACGGTCTGCCTCCAACGGTCGAGCGGTCACCCCATCCATCATCTGACCGCGCCCAGGTGTGCTTATGATCCGACCGACATTCCACCGACCGCACTGCTGAGCGACCGAGGCTGACGTCATATTATTATCTATGTATTACGCTCTTCTGCATAGCGTTGGTCTGGAACACAGATTGGTCTATCTGTAGGAAGCCTAACCTTGTAACTGTTTTGGGCCCCTGGTACTTATTTTTTATTTTGCAAAATGTTCTGAAATTTCTGCGTTTCAAATCTTCACAATTTCACTCAACTGTCAGGAGTATATTCGTAATTAAATTTGCAATCATTAATAAATTTTCATACACTCGCCCCGATTTCCGCTAACGAACAAGACAAGTTTGCTTTTAGTATTGAAATTTAAGCTCTACGCTTAATAGGAGGATCCCGCCTTAATGAGTACTTGAAGTCACGAATTAATTTTCCGATAAACTAAGACCCGTTCACACGCTTCCAGTGAATGAAAAGGAGTTTTGCATATTTCATACCTACAGACACCGACCAAATAACAGAACAACGCACTTTTCTGGGCAGCCAGCCAAAATCGTAACTCAACGCGCCATCTTGAAATGTCATTTCTGCTCTCAGTTTGTTTTCAGTGAGTGAGTGAGAGTGACAAGGCCGAACTCCGACGCCAGCGCCACCGCTGGGTGTCTAGTAAAGTGTGTCGGTCTGTACACGAAAGTTGGACTGGAAATATCGGAAACATGGTTTGATTGGTTAAATTAAATTGGTTTAACTCGGCTTCTTCAAGAGGGGCGTGAACAGGCACCTGTCAGGTCGGCATGACATTCGCAATCCCCGCATACGACCGAATGTCTATGGGCGTCGTTAGACACCTTATGGATGGCTCGGCGCCACATGTCGCGATTTCAATAAAAAAAATGTTTTAAACATGACAATATTTATATTTTTTATTTTTATGGAAATTGACACGGTTAGCTACATCACCTAAGTGATCCGTGATGTCCGCCCATAACACCTTGGTGAATTAGGTGCCATGTCAGTGCTCCCCTATACCTATTATTATTAGTCTACTGAAATATGAAGATTGGCAATTCATTATTTCAATATTTTTATGGCCTATTCAATTTAATGATAATATCTGCATTTTTAAATATAATTTACCGCTTTTAAATTTGAGAATATCACTAACAACAAATATCTTGAGTTTACTTTTTTTTGCAATTTTCATAGTTTGCACAAGGCAAAAAAGTAGGTACTTTGTATTAAATAATTGTGAAACAAAATTATAGCAAATATAAATTCTGTAGTTAATGTGAGTAATAAAATAATGCACACATAAGATTTTGAGGCATCAAAAAATAGTTTAATAAAGTCGAATAAAGTAGAATGAAGACGCTCGTTTCGTTTTAGTGCACATACATACAATATAATACATATCGATGACAGTGAGTTAGTGAAAAAAGAATTAATTATGATTTATGTTTCCGGTAATTCGATATGACAAAATATTGAGCAGTAGCTCAGTTTCGGAATAGTTACATTTCACAATTAAATTCGTCTTCAACTTATTGACATTGCAAATGTCTTTTCGATCGCTTCAGTATAGGCCCCGATTTCAGAAAAAGTGCGAATTAGCCCTGGTGTCGTGAGTTTTAAGGTTACGTGAATATTTAGGATCTCAAAAGACGCGTATCGACGACAGATAAAAGATTGTGAAAAAAAATATTAAAAAAATTTGAAAGTTTTTGAGAAAATCGCAAAAAACCGCTTAAAATAGCCGTTTTTAGGGGGTTTAAAAATGGCACTTTTAAACATATTTCTAAATATATATTTTGAACTTTTATATTTTTATATTGTAGATTGACTAAATATCTAGGGATGGTTTTTGAATTGTTTAAAAAAAGTGAAAATATTGGGAGTTATGATTTTTTTAAATTTTCCATTACGCGAGTTTCGTGTCGTCTTTATCTTGCAGTGTGAGTAGTTAAAATGACTTTCAACAGACATTCGTCACAAAATTGTTTATTTTTTTAATTTTGCTTATATTTGAGAAAATATAGTTTTTTTTTTTATTTTTACTTTAAGTTATATAAAGGTTTTGTAAATATTTCATTGATCGATTTACTTTATTTATTATTTAACGTTTCGTTTGTCCAAACAAAAGTTGTTCAATTTCATGTCCGCAGCTTCTTTTCGGATCCTACCACTAACACCGAGTTTCCCAATTTATAAAGCGATAAGCCATTTTATATTTTACTGTTATAAACATACGGGAAGGAATTTATTATTGTCATTACATTACGTCGTATTATTTTTCATGTTACAAAAATGTTATGCTGTTGAAATAGGACACTCTTGTGTGAACCCAAAAGCTTTGAAGATCTCGTTAAACGGATTATTATACTACAGACGTAAAGCTTCGGAATACACAAATATTACATAATTTATTTTCGCAAGTGTCTAAAAACATAGCGCATAAAAGCAATGAAATCGCTTAACGCTACTCTGCACGCAGACATTTGTGAAAATGTCGTGTAAACAGCGATAATGTAGACATTATTCAGAGCCGGCTCGCCTTGTATATCCTAATGTAAAACATTCCTGTCTGTGGCTTCGCTCACCTTACTGTGCCCGCTACTATGTAAATGGTACACACGTACCGTGTGGGGCCGGTACTTTAAAAGAATAGCCCCACTGCATCTCTCCCCGTGTATGTCGTAAAAGGCGACTAAGCGCGTCTTGCACCAACACGAGTTTAAAGTTAAGTAGCGAGTTATGGATTTAAACGCGGTTCACACATACAACGGGTGCTAGTTTAACGAGTTAAACTGGTTTATATATTAAATTTGTGTTGGTGCAAGTGGGCCTAAGGGATATGAATCCCTTCTTATATTACTAGGTGGTAGGGTTTATCCCGCCCGGGTTGGTACCACCGCACTGAATGAAAGGTCGGTCGAAACGGCTATGTAAATAGTTTGTGTTTTCCGTCCAGTTCAGTGTAGCCGGCACGACCGAAGGGAAGCACTGACGTGGCACCAAGTTCACCCGGTGTTATGGGCTGACACCACGCTGACAACGAGGAGTTTCCATAAAAAAAAAAAAAAAATGGTTTTATAAGCAAGTGCCGAACTACGTAAATATTTTCTTTTCACTTTTTTTTTATGTAAACCAGCATTGGTGTCTGTGCCGAGGGACCAATGGTGCAGTCGACAGAGCCAAAATCACCTCTCCTCGCGAAACCACGCTCAGTTAGGTGCCATGCCAGCAGATTTGCGGACTGTTGCTAGGCTGTCTAGCCAGTTAATACGACGCTTGAAGACACCCAGGTTAAAGGATTCAGGAAATACACTCGCCGGAAGACAGTTCTCAGTGACAGGTCTCTTGTCAGACGTGACAAGATTTTTGAAAACAAATCGAATTTCTTTTATTTTGGCACATTTTTTATAAAAGCTTGTTTTCAAAGAGGTTTTTTTTATTTAATATTTTATTTTGTACTTTTTAGTTTTTTGAAGTTTTTTTTTAATACTGAAGAGGAGTAGAGAGGTCGAGAGGTCGAGGGGTCGAGGGGTCAAGGGGTCGAAGGAATCGAAGGCGTCGGACGAGTCGGAGGGGTCGAAGCGGTTTTTTTATCACGTCAAAGTATAACTTCTAACGAGCATGTAAAAGAAAAAGTACATGCAATAATATTTTGTTCACACTTTCTTCTTCTTTCTTCTTTCAGTTGCAAGTTGCAAGATTTCAGCAGTGAAGTTAAAATAAAAGTTTGTAATATTTTTTTAAATTTTATTTTAACAATTTTTAGTAACTATGAGTAAGTATTGTCATCAGAAGCAAAGGGATGTGTAAAATTTAAGCTCAATCGGTTGGGTGGAACTGTTCAAAAATTCAGTTGCCAGCTATTTTTTTAAACGGTTTTTTTCTTTTCGATTTGACAAGTGAAGTTAAATAAAAGCAATGGTTAAAGCTCTTACGGAAAACGGATTGGTACGGAACCCTCTCCATGCGAGTTCGACTCGCACTTGACCGCTTTTTTATTTATTTTATTTTGCGCTTTTGCGTATGCGAAAGGCGACTATTAACCCTAGGCACTTTAATACGACTTACACATGTCTTGATATTTACATTATTGAATCCTTCGATTGGACAAATCAACATTTAACAAAAAAAGTACCCGTTAAATAAATAATGCTCAGTAAATTTCCCAAATCACGTTCTGTTAGTCACAAATTGCTTATATTAAATATCCTTTGATAAAAAAAATTCTGTATAACTCAACGAATACGAGGTAAACTTTGATCCCTTTGCCTTTCGCTTTGTAGTCGTAATAGCCGGCCATACCTCGCCATGTGCACGACGCACTTTCCTCGCGAAATAATCACAAAGGAGCCTTCTGTGGGAGGAATTCACTCCGAAATTATTGTATATTGTTCAATGTTTGAAATTATTAGAAAGTAGGTAATTATTTAGAAAGTTCTGAACTTAGACCTCCTTATTAAATTGTTGCTTAGTTCAAATCAATTGAGCTCTTGATATTGAACATTTGTCTTCAAAGCGCTACCTAAAAATTCACACATAGGACCAATAAAAATAAACACCCCTACCTAGGTCTCGCCTCGTAATATCAAAGTATCGTCTATATACCCATGAAACTGAAATATGAAATCAAGCCCGGCCCGCACGCGGCGCGCGCTACGCAAGCCGAGCACCTCCAAAAAGGGCTCGCGATAACTTAGACCTGAGAGACACAGGTGCGGTCGTCTAATAATATCTACGGATTATGAGATTGTATGTAATATTTCTCGGGTCGCCAGGTGTTACATCCCAAACGAAACAAAAATATTCGCGTTCGAAAAACTAAAATATTCAAAATTAGAATTCTTCCGAAAACCGCTTCGGAAGTTGGAAAGAAAGAATGCAAGCCGCCTTCTTTGAACGTTGTTTCGTCGAATTTTTATGAAGATATATGAGAATGTAGGTAACTATATACCGATGCAGCTGTACATAACATTAAACAATGGATTCAACGTCTGCCGTCTGTGTGCATGTATGTATGTATGTTCGCTTACATACACTCATACACGCTTCACTAATGCAGTCTTATATATTTTATATAATATTATACATATATGTTTGAAATTTTAGTTTTAGTGGGGTCGAAATGGAACGCAGTCGGAAAAATCAAACGATTCGGTTAGCTTTCGTGTCATTTACTCGAAAACTACAGAATATTTACATAGAGTTTTCACCGACTTTACCGTGAGCAGAGCCGCGGGCACAACTAATAAACATTGACCACAGATCTGACACATACACCCCACCTCACAGACACATGGGATCCAGTATAGTACTGGTAGTATATTTGAATCTGAGTAAACCCGACCGCGGCAAAAAGCAAAGCAAATTTTGTTTTCCTCTTTGTAAGTAGAGTCGTAAGCCTGTAAAAGCTCCTTCAATCAGGGGCCTAAGAAAACTAGAACAAAATCTCGTTTCAGGATTTCGATCGTATCAGTTTTTACAGCTACCTCTTCCAAGAACTTGGTCTGGCGAGTAACACGATCCGGAAATTAAAATCCGGCCACACGGAGCTACGGAGCGGATATCGACTGCCCCATTTTCCCGTTTCCTTACCTTTCCACCGTCTCGCCGACCTTACTTCCTGCACGTCTGTCTTTTAATTTTTATTCTATATCTGAGTCGAAGATACTGGAGGAAGTACGCATAGATAGGCGGTACAAGTTTTTCTTTAATTTTTATATTTTATTTACGGAAACTGACACGGTTGGCTACGTCACCTACAACATCCGTGATGTCAGCCCAAAAACACCGGGTGAACTAGAATGAAATGAAGGGAAGCACTGACATGACAATGTCAGTGCTTCCCTTCATTTCATTCTGTAGCTTTAATTTTTATAAAATGAAGCTATAGATTGAATTAATGAAGGGATACTAAACACTAAATACTAAACACTAATAGTGTTTGTATCGTATTGTATTATGCCGCTGTTTTTCCTTGAATTATGAAATACAAACATTCGGCGGCATCGGAATGTAATTCTTTACGGTGAAGCACTTTAAATATACATACTAAAGATAGAGCACTCTATCAACATTTTGAATTCTCCAACTAACATCACTAATATACGTATGCCGAATTCCCCACAAATCTTGAATTTTCCATGTCTCGATCATCGAGTCGATAAAATGCTTCTCTACTAGATTACTTCCACTCAAATCTCTTAGCTTTTATCTTTATCTCAATGGTTCCGTAGATAAAACCGGGAACTCTGACTTATAAATTCGTGTAGCAGTACGCCCGTTTGTTCGTCCGTCCGTCTGTCCGTGGGTTGTCGTAAGGTCTCAAGTAGTTGAGGCCCATTTTTATGCGCCGCTTGACTGTCACAATTCTTACAAGATGGTAAAGATTTTATCGGCGTGTGCCCCATTTTGATCAAAAATATTTTAGAGAGATATTTGAAAAAAAAAAAAAAAATCAACAACACTGAACTGGCCGGAAATCACGAACTATTTACATAGCCGCTTCGACCGACGAGGTTTCATTCAGTGCGGTCGTATCAACCGGGGCGGGATGTTTATCCCGCTAAATTAAAAAATCCCTTCTTCTTTTAGAATATTTAGAGACCTATAGTTTTACGTGGTATCTGAACCACGGTTCGACCTCCAACGGTCGAGCGGTCACCCATTTGAATGGGTGACCGCGGTCATTACTTGGGTATCAGTACCCGGACAGCCGCGCCGTTACCTAACAGTCGACCGACCGCACCACTGAGCTCAGTGGGCTCACTGAGCTCGGTAGCTACCGAGGCTGACGAACCTGCTATCTAGGTCTATTTTATCCTTATCCCTTATCCCTTATCCCTTATCCCTTATCCCGTATCCCGTATCCCGTATCCCGTATCCCGTATCCCGTATCCCGTATCCCGTATCCCGTATCCCGTATCCCGTATCCCGTATCCCTTATCCCTTATACCTTATCCCTTATCCCTTATCCCTTATCCCTTATCCCTTATCCCTTATCCCTTATCCCTTATCCCTTATCCCTTATCCCTTATCCCTTATCCCTTATCCCTTATCCCTTATCCCTTATCCCTTATCCCTTATCCCTTAGCCCTTAGCCCTTAGCCCTTAGCCCTTAGCCCTGATCCCTTATCCCTTATCCCTTATCCCTCATCCCTCATCCCTCATCCCTCATCCCTCATCCCTCATCCCTCATCCCTCATCCCTTATCCCTTATCCCTTATCCCTTATCCCTTGTCCCTTGTCCCTTGAAAAGGTTTTATGATCTCCCAAAGTTCCGAGAACGAGTAAAAATGTGACAGAATCTTAAAAAAAAAAAACTAACAGCAGTTGAGTGCTTCGTCACAGAATAGAAAAGAATACTCCGTACAGAAGCTTCTCTGTACAAACACTCACAAAGAAATAGCTACTCTGCGACGACGCGATAAAGTACAAATTGACTCGCACAGAGCTGCATGCCTAAACACGATAACCGTTTTTATTTCGCTTCTCTTTCTGTCGCGTAACTCTATCTCGAAAGCGCGTCGTTCAGCGCGTGTAAGGGCTGTGTCTTTGGGCTGTCTTATTGTGAGGAATAAAATGAAGATGATACGTACAAACTTTTATCGTTCTAGCTACCAACAATACGATATTTAGCTACGGCAAATTCATGCGAACAAATTCATGCATGCGTTAGCGTCACAATTAGTTTCTCACATGGAAGCGTGCAACCTTCCAGTGATAGTTTTGTTTGATCAATTTTAATGATCATCAACAATGTATTTACCTATTGTTTTATTGGTCTTTTTTATTGTATAAAAACCCACATTGAGACAGAGAACGAATGAATGTTCTTTTTAAGCGGCGGGTGGCCGAGTGGTTTGGGCATCGGCTTCTCATGCGAGAGGTCCGAGGTTAGAATCCGATCGGCGTGTACCAATGAGTTTTTTCTGACGAAAAAATTTACGTGCATACCTGCACCTGCTGCTTTACCGTTCGGAACCGGTGTAAAACTGCAGGTCCCTTCCCTAGCCCTTACTAGGCGGTAGGCTCAAATTGTAGCCGACTGGGTTGGTACCACCGTACTGGATGTAAGATGGCCGCATAACAGCCTCGGCTGTGTTCTCCTCTAGTCCAGTATAGCCAGCAATCCAGGGAAGTCTCCGGTATGGCACCTACCTTCTTGGAGGGGATATTGGCTGGTCGGAGCATGCGCTTTGTCCCCGCGGACACAGGCACCCATAACATAAAAAAAAATTCTATCCTTATACGAATTAGGCCATACGTACCTACATACCATGCTGTTCGGCGGCGTCATATAACTAATGTTATTGGCAATATGATAATATTATTTTAAATCTATGACCTCCTACTAATATGAATAAATAAATTAGGTATTAGAAATAAATCAAAATGCAGCACAACAATGAGGTGATTTCGACATTTCTAAATTCGAAACGGAACGTAGTAGATGCGCGACGGCGCACGCTCGCTCTGGCTGGATAGCGGTAGCCCACTGTTACTTGTACATTAATCGGTACGCCAAGCGGTAGGCATTTAACGCGCGACCTTGAGCGAGTGACGAAGGCCTGGCTTCGTATTCTTTTAAAAAAATTGCTAGTTTACGCCCTTTTCAATTGTATACCACATGTCATACAAATCATTCAGTATGTGGCCAAAATTAGGCGCAGACAGAACAGAAATAGAAGAAATTAAGATTCTGTCACATTTTTACTCGTTCTCGGGACTTTGGGAGGTCATAAAACCTTTTCGTGGTATTAACTTTATCAAATAAAATTTTTTCTAGAACAAGGATATATCGTAAAATTCAATAAATTGCATTTCGTGCTGATACAATCATAAACAAAAAAGTTACAAGGGTTTATAACTGGGATTTTGGTAATTTTCAAAAATAAAGAAAAAAAAATCGTATCTCGATACCACGTGACACCTGACAAAAGGTGTCATGGGTCAAAACGTTACAAATGATCCCACTTACCTACAAAAAAAATTTGTCGGTTCATGTGCCGAACACCCTGTATAATATTATGTATTATACAGATACTAGATCGTCGATCGTAAAAAAATAAGATTTAACATCCTTCCTTATCCTTACCTATAATAAAATCCAACGTCTGCTTTCTGTCTGAGTGTCTGAGTGTCTGAGTGTATGTCTGTCTGTCCGCTTATAACTCGAGAACCACTGAAGCGATTTTAATAAAACCAAAATCTACGGATAGCTTGATTCTTCCCATCAACTATAGGCTACTTACTATCACGCTAAATAGCTTATGAGGTTAGCAGTGAAGTGAAATATGAGAGCGGGCGGAGCCGCGGGCACAGCTAGTAAGTCAATAAAATACATTTACATAAAATCACATTGGATCGTCCCAATAAATGAATGAATGTCAAAATATACGCATTCATTAATGAATATATTATATCGTTCCATAGGCACTGTGTTGGGCCGGTACTTAAAAAGAATAGTTCCACTGCATCTCTTCCCGCGCATAGTCGTAAAAAGCGACTAAGTGATAAGGACAAGATGCCGTGCTAAAGGGCGACGGGCCAGCCATCTCTTTGACGCCTCGACACCTTGCCGAGTCTTTAAATTCGTCTCCTTACTGGCTGTTTGATAACTATCGATCTTGTCTTATATCAATATATCTTGTCCGAATACTTTGCGAAACGCGTGGTGGTCGGTGTTGTGCTATATTTTTTAGGATTTCTTGCAACACAACACTTTGCTTACACCGATTGTCGGGATACAAAGTGTTGTATGTATGTACTCACATAAATTACTGCTACCTAATTTTATTATTTAACGAAGGTAAATTTTGCTTGAAATTTCAGTAGATAAATACTCGTAAAACCTTTGTCATCATTGTCAGCAATTTTAAGTTAAATACTGGACGTATACCTCCCCAAATTATTGACTAACTCCGTCTGCTGCACGACTCCATTTCCATTTCTGAATTTGAATGAGATTTTTTTTCAATATCGTGTCAGCCAACTGTCATGTACATTATTATATATAATTCACACGCCAACGAACGCCTCCCTCGCGGTCCAGCGCGATTGAACATAAATGTTGGAGGCATGCGCATAATATGTTACGTTTAGCTTGTATTTATTATTCAAACCACTTTCATTCGTTAAAGCCGGTTTCGCCTTGAAAAACATTAAAGGTTATATAGGTATCTACTAATATTTTACTACGCAATCTGAATAGGTACAGAGAAAGGCGTGGGTTTCTTTCCTTGGAATTTTGTTAATTTGTGTCATTAATTAAAATTTCGGAATGGAAATAAATTCAAGCTCCAAATAAAGATTCCTTTGAAATTTTCAATGAAATTATTTTGAACGGCCCAATTCGGCCTTTATGTAAAACACAACTTTGTAAACGCCTAGTTAGAGTTAAATAGTTCGCAGTTATTTATATAAAATCATTTATAAATTATTCTCAAATTGAGTACGTAATAATGAAAATAACACAGATTTCTTCATTAGATTTAATCTTAAAATAAAGTAAAAATAAAAATAAAACTTAGTAACAAACTGAAATAAACCATAACCGAAATTATTATATATTTAGATTTTTTATGAAATGCTACGCGAAGCCTTTCAAACTTTCGATCTAACTTCGAATGCAAATAAAACTTGCAGATCAGATAGGTGTACGGGTAATCATATTCAATACAATTCGAAAATATTACAGAACATTAAAATTTCGAAGTACAAAATTCGTATTCGCTCGCAGCGTAAACGTACCAAGTACCAAGTTACATCATATATGCGATGAGATTAATCAATCTCCATAATGTTTGCACGTCGCGAAGTTTAACGTTCCGTTAACGTTCTGAGTTCAAAATTTAAATTTCTCATTTGGTGCTAACATCATGAATAATAATAATAATTATAATGGCCGGTGGCAAACCCGCTTCTTTTCTATATTAATTTTGTATATAGCTATTAAATGTAAATAATTGTGTATAGAATTAATGTAGGGAAAAGTGTGTAAATAATCATATATGTATAATAATAATAATACGTCGGGCAAAAAGCGAATTAGCATTGCCATTCAACGGGGGAACGCTGCGTCCGTCATGGGGACCATGCTGTTGATTCCCATGATGGATGAATATTTTTGTTAATACTTTATTCGTTAATTTACTTTACATATTATGTTTTGACATTGAAAATGTCTTTTGGTTCGTTCCAGTATAGGCCCCGATTCCACGAAAAAGTGCGCGATACCCTTATATCTCGGAGAATTGTGAAGATATGATATTCATATCTTCACAAGCCCAAATATGGTGGATTTATCAGTAGTTTAGGAGTTCCTATGGCTTCCTTCCGGCTCCATCATCAGGACCCAGGAAATAACATATGACTAGAGTACTTGCAAAGACAAATACAACGAGCCGAAACACGATGGGCTTATCATGTGTAGTTTAGAAGTTCCTATGGCTTCATCATCAGAACCCAACTAACCTTTTCCATAACTCGACTTTCTCGTGTCGCTCAGCGACAATATTTTTCCGAATTCCGTAGATTCATTTTCAATGTGCTCGATAGTCGTGTAAGGCACGAAATCTGTGAATTTTTTCTATAGTAGTAGTACTTTATATACTTAGTATATATTTATTCATGTCTAAGAATACATTGTCTTGTAATAAATGTTTTTAACATAATGAATTGAAGCAAATTTCGTTCTCATAGATTTTTTTTTTATAGAAAGCGTGACATGTGGCGCCGAGCCACCCATAAGGTGTCTAACGACGCCCATGGACATTCGGTCGTACGCGGGGCTTCCGAATGCCATGCCGGCCTGACAGGGGCTTATTCACGCCTCTTTTGAAGGACCCAAGACTATACTTGGGGGGAAATAGGTGAACAGGGAGAGCGTTCCAGAGTTTACCAGTTCTGTGGTGGAAAGATCTGCAGAACCGGTTGGTACGCATCCGTGGTAATTCCAGCGTATAGGGATGCAATCCCTGCCCAGTGCGCGTTGTGCGGAGGTGGAAAGTTTATTAGGAATGTAGTATTATATGTTTAATTATAACCATTTACTTAGTTTGAGGGTCGGTTTTTCAATTGTCACATAAGTCTCGGATAACGAACGTTAGTCACATTTCTCATACAGTTGACAGGAGTTAACGGGCCGTCTAATTTTAACCCTTTACTGGGAACATAATTTTAAACTACGTAATAGGGAACATCGGTCTGTGAGACCGCTATTAGAAATTATTGATAATAAAACACTGTACTCACTCACAATATTTTATTTTAAGCCTTACATCGTTATTGTGTAATGTGACTTACACTTATGTCGCATTCGGAGCACATTTTTTACAGATCGTCATAGAACACTTAGAGTGTTCTATGACGATCTGTAAAAAATGCAAAATGGGATGGGGCATATGGGATCCGAGCATTTAATGCATTTATAGCCGGTATTACGTCTCTTGGTGTATGGACTTGGTATCCGAAGGTGGTGTTTGCGATCGATGAAACATGTCCATAATTCGGCGCTCCGCCCTCTCGTCTTCCATTTTCTTTAACAAAAAAACATTCACAATAAACATTTTATCAATATAATATAAGCAAATACATTTAGTAACAAAAATATTGCCCATTATTCAGGAAAAAGCGTACAAAACAGTATATCAAACCATAAAAATACTTACGTTATCGGGAACACCGGTCCCTGGGACCACCAAAAAAAGGACGATGTCGGGAACACCGGTCTCTGAGACCGCCAAAAAAACCACGTTCCGGGGAACACCGGTCTGTGAGACCGGTACTAATAATTATGAGTTTTGAAAATGGCGCCAAAACAACGAAACGGACGCTCCTACAGCCACGACCGCCGCTTGCGCCGACACAGCAGGAACTAATAGGAGACTACTGGGAGGGGTGGGTCGCTGGGGGGTAGGGCGACGGACTGGCAGCATTTCTAAGAAACCATAGCGGTCTGTGAGACCGATGTTCCCAGTAAAGGGTCGGAAGATGGTCAAATCAGCAAAAATAAACAAAATAGAAATCATCAAATCTAGAAAACGAATATCGTCAGTGAGTAATTCTGAAAAAAAAAATACATGCCCGTCCTATGATATAGGTACCAAGCTGAAACACGATACCCTACAATAAACTATCGATTTGGCGTTTTCAATGACAAAGTGGGCTTGCTACGCGAGATAAGCTTTCTGGTGTTGAATATTGGAGGAGTAAAGGTCGCCTATTTTTATGCCGCAGTATAGCAGCTAACGTAGGTGGGAGTTATTTTGGATAGGTAACCTAAGGTCGAATGCTAATTATTTGATATTCCCATTCCGTCCAAAGTTTATAGTAGAAACTCGTAGAATATCAAGCACATTTTAGTAACATATTTTGTTTGTCATGAAGGTACAAATAACCTTTTGGGGCCTGTACTTAAAAAGAATAGCCCCAATGCATCTCTGCCGGTGCATGTCGTAAAAGGCAACTAAGGGATTACAAGGTGCCGTTCTAAAGTGCGACAGGATAGCCACCTCTCACCTTGGCACGGTCCTTCAACCGAGTCATGCGGCAGGTCGGTCTTCGTGCCTTACTTGCTGCTTGATAGTTATTATTGCTAGGCCGTGGTGGTCGGTGTTGTGCTGTAATTTACAAGACTACTTGCAGCACAACACCGATTACTCGATTACCGAGTGTGGTATGTATGTGTGTATGTACAAATAAATAAAATCTCTCACTTCTCCATTCAAGTCTCCAGCCAGTAAGGGGAAATCGAATGCATCATAATATTATTTTGAAATTGGATAAGGAACCTACGAGAGGTTAGGCTCTGTTAGGGAACAAACTAACACACATACATACATACGAGTACGCTGCTATAATAACCCTCCTTTTGCTTCGCCGTAGTCGGGTGAAAACAGACTTGAATGGAGAAGTGAGAGATTTTATTTATTTGTACATACACACATACATATCACACTCGCTAATCGAGTAATCGGTGTTGTGCTGTAATTTACAAGACTACTTTCAGCACAACACCGACTACTCGATTAGCGAGTGTGATATGTATGTGTGTATGTACAAATAAATAAAATCTCTCACTTTTTTTTTTATTTTTTTTTTATGGGTACTGACACGGTTGGCTACATCACCTACAACATCCGTGATGTCAGCCCATAACACCGGATGAACTTGGCGCCACGTCAGTGATTCGCTTCGGTCGTGCCGGCTACACTGAACTGGATGGAAAATACAAACTATTTACATAGCCGTTTCGACCGACCTTTCATTCAGTGCGGTGGTATCAACCCGTGCGGGTTAAACCCTACCACCTAGTAATATAAGAAGGGAGTCATATCCCTTAGTCGCCTTTTACGACATACACGGGGTGAGATGCAGTGGGGCTATTCTTTTAAAGTACCGGCCCCACACGGTACAAAATACTAAATAATAGTACTTCTCCATTCAAGTCTGTTTTCACCCGATTACGGCGAAGCAAACGGAGGGTTATTATAGCAGCGTACTCGTATGTATGTATGTGTGTTAGTTTGTTCCCTAACAGAGCCTAACCTCTCGTAGGTTCCTTATCCAATTTCAAAATAATATTATAATGCATTAGATTTGTCCCCTTACTGGCCGCTTGAAAGTTATCTTGTCCGAATACTTCTCTAAACGTGGTGGTAGGTGTTGTGCTGTAAATTTACAAGTGTACTTGCAGCACAACACCGATTACTTTGCTTCTCGGGTTGCAGCGTGTGGTATGTATGCATATATGGATTTGTTTCGATAGTCCGAAAATGGCGGACGTATAATTGTCAAACTTTTTTTCTTCAAACCCCACCGAGTATGTATTTTCGATCAACTTTCCTTGTTATTTCCGTCGTTTTTCGTAGGGTTATGTATGTATGACATTTTATTTTATTTGTTTTGTCTACGGAAGCTGAATGTACTGTACTGATAAGTAATACTTATCTTTATTAATACATTTTCTTTTTATAACAATTTTACATTTTTTTACAAAAAATTTAAATCTAAAATTGGTATAAAAACAAATGGTGTTTCCACCACCGGCGGCGGCGGCGGGGCGGACCCAGGCTACAGATGGTCGGATCCCAAAGAGAGAAACCTCCGGACGATGCCTGCAGTGTCGAGCAGGCCTGCCTTCTGGATCTGGCCCTTGACCCAACCACTCAGCGAGAGCCTCTCAAGGTGATCGTCGAGGCTCTTTGCTACCAGCCCATGCGCCGAAACGACTATGGGCACAACGATCGTCGAGTCGACGCGCCACATTTTGGTAACCTCGTGCTGCAGATCCAGAAGTATACTTAATTATTAGTTGATTCGGTATTTTGATAATTGCCTTATTGCGCAACCCATGCCCGGTTAAGGAACTGATTATATGATTAGTCATTGCCTGTAGGAATTCCCTTAGGCATGTAATCCACTTTTGAATTTTTCAAAGGCGAAATCCTATTCCAAATCTCTGAATTGTAATATAACTGAGTCTGATCGGTCTACACAAAAACGAGTTAAGTAGGCTTAGGCGATTCCTTTAATCCGCGACGGACTATCCCTACTGCGCACCGACAAAGTTCGAAACGAGGTAAAGTATTCAAATGTTGAATTTGAAGTGACATAAAATCCTATAATTTAAGTAGACGCGTTTAAAATCCCGAGGGAAGAAAAGTTCGTTTACTCGATTGCGGGCGGAGGCACTGAGTAATGTTTTTAAAATGGCGGTTTTATTTTTACTGTTACATGTCGAGGTTAGTAAATTCCTTTGACTGAGCAGTTACAATCACCATTCATTGCCATTGCTAAGAATTTGTGCAATACTTATGCACAATTGCGGTAAGGATGATTAACCTTTGATTTTTTATGATTCCAACAATCTTAGGATTATCTTAGGGATATTAAGTGAATGTTTTTCTTATTGTAAATACAAATTCTGCTGCTTTGATAATGCAAATTGTTTATATGCATAAACTCAAATTTAATTAATAACTTGACTGCACCCTACGTTCTTTTTTTTGTATTTTATTATCTTTTTTAATGGGTATATCTTGACTTAATATTTTTAATTTTTTGCTTAGATACTATGTTACATTTAACATAATGAAAAATTTGTGTGTAAGTTATATTTAAAAAAAGCTCTGTAAGGTTTCTTACCTGATTCTTCCTTATAGATTGCACTGCTGAACGGGACATGACAAAAAAAAATGATTACGAACCATTCTGAATATACATATGTCTCAATGTAATATTGTTATTGTTGTGTGTTCTTTATGGCGAAATAAATATCTGAATCTGAATCTGAATCTACAGGCAAGAGATTACACATTTTCTCGAGATAGTCCTAAGATTAACGGAATCGGAGGATAATCGGGGCGGGTTTCCAAATCGTACACCTCGTAAAAAAAAATACAGAAGCATAAAGGACCACAAAACCCTGCTATTAGAAAAGACTTAGCCTGCGGAAACTAAAACTGGGGCCAAAAATAAAAAAAAATTTATTTCCCAAAAAAATTTCATACAAAATGGCGACTTCCGCGAATTTAATTTTGCCTCTTCTGCGGCGCTGCGGGAAGTGCAGCCCCGCCGTCCTTGCGTAACACAGTGCAGGCACTATGCTCGCCGCCGCAGCTTAGGCTTTTTGGCCGCCTTCGGCGACCAGCCTCAGCCGCTCCGGCTCACACGGGTGCCTACGCTTTGTTACGGCGGACGGGGGCTGCACTCCCTCCGCGCCTCCGGCTTATAAAACACTCTAGGGAATAGCCACACTAACAGGTTATGTCGGGGTGGTGGATTTCGTTTCTCTGCAAAGTATGTTCAATTACCCCATTGTCCTTTCAAATTTTGTCCATATGGCAACACACACCTTATCTATACCATTCTGTATGAAACACACTTCAAACTATTATATTTACTCTTAGTCCCGGGTGGTACCTTGTCACATTAAGTAGTAGTAAGTAAGCATATGTGTACAGCAAGCGAGTGAGTGTGACAAAGTCGCAGAAAGGGAAGAAAAAGTTTCTTTATTAATTTTTTTCTCCAAAACTAATAATTTCCGCAGAATAAAAATTACATCTTTGGAATCGTAAAAGCCTAAACTACACGCCTATCATACCAGCTAGTTGAAAGAAATGTGTACGTATTGGAAAACCCAGCAGGATAATCCTCCTTCCGGCAATTGTACCTTAGTGTATAATTTATACAATTCTTAAACTCTATGTCCTCTTTCAGAAGTAAACATGAGTATTTTTCTCAGCAAAATTGTTAATCTTGCTCTCAAGCTGTGTTTTCGATAGACTGTAGGCGGTGATATTATGTGGCTAGTCACTAAATACCGTAAAAATATGTATAAAAAAAATACCCTGCGCAGTTTCTTGTCGGTTCTTCTCCGTGGGTGTAATCGAACCGGATAGAACAAATTGTGACAAGTTCGAGTGCAGTCTAACTGCCATATGTATGATCAATAAACAATACAATACAAAGTATATTTTTTTCTTATGAAATCGGATGTGGTTTGCTACATCACCAGTTACACCCAAACACCGTGCAGATTACTTACACCTTTTTCCTGCCGGAACTCGGTTTCATGTAAGTGCTTCTCTTTGATTTCACACATTTCCAAAGAATCGAACGTCTATATTTATACCATGCCTATAAATATCACTGTCCTTGAAATTAATTCTAAGGCAGTAAAATAAGGGTCTGTCGATTAGTAGAGAGGAGGTTAGACGAAGCTTGAAACGTAGGTCTTGGCGCGGTCGACTACGCACGAACAACATTAATGGAAACATCTACTCACTTCCTCTACTCCCAGAGTTAGGTACACAGTACTTAGGTACCGGCGCGTCGCGTCGGGGTCTCATCGGTATTCCTTTAGCGGAGCGTGCGGGGGGAGTGCAGGGGGAAGGCAGGGGCAGGGGCGATTAACCGGAAAAGGAAGCGCGAATTCTCCCCGACCTTGGAAGGAATGAACTAAAAGTTTAGTAGGATACTGAATATATGGATGATGGACGAAAAAAAATAATATTACATGGAATGGGCATGGTATGATGTTAGTCTTCAAAAAAACAAGTGTATCTGTATTCAATAAATCTGCGAATTGTAATTTTTTATTGAAGCGAAACTTTTCAACGCACGTTTGGGATGGGGACCTAACTCAAAAAATTTACACGTCACAAACGTACTAACGGAAATTGCAACGCTCCTCATTGGCAGGGCAGCGCGCTTTGTTGCACTGAGCGCCAGCTATGAGTCTTTTGAAGTCGAACCATTGTATTGGTTGTTAGCTAGGTTGTGAAATAAACTCGTACGTTGAAAGAAATATCACAGAGATGGGGCTACAACGATCAAATTAAATTATGTTAATAATTTGATTTTATGTATAAATCGTAAGAAGCTTCGCTTCTGTCGGGTCTTCGACGACAATTAATTTTATTTTTTATTTTAGCCCTTCGCCTTCTAGCTAGACTGAATACTTAAAATTGATTAAAGGCCCGTATAAAGTTTATAGTGCCGTTTTCCAAACATATGTTTGAAATTTTACTAAATGGATTTCATATCTCAGCCAAAGAAAAATCACCATGGCATATTGCTGATTTTCGGCTTGTCAAGGTGGCGAAAAGACAGAACTTACTAAATATGTAGATAACTTTAACGAGTTTCCTGTTCTATATGGTGGTATCCTGAAACACAATACACATATCCGCGCATTCGTCTACTTTGTCGCATTCTGTTCTCGCATAAAATACTACGAGTAAAGCCAATTAAAATACGGTTCCAGCTTCCGCACTGACGCGCCTGAAGTGCCTTCCCCAGACGCACAATGAACAGTTCGTTGAACAGTTTTCCTGCTTTACGGAAGTATACTGCCGTCGCGGTGGAGGCGACAGATTCGTGCGTGTTGTACGTAAGACTTATTTTTATTAATATTACAATATTATTTGCACATAAGACGCATTTCTCTATCACACATATAAGACGCATCACATTTATATAGTTTCAAGGCTCAAAAGAAAAGTGTGAAGGCAAATGTGGTGGAAAAGTTCATGATTCTCAAAATCTTTATCATATCCCAACAGACGGCCAATCAAGTTACATTATAAATTTGATCATAGAACGCGGGGTATAACTACGCTTATTATAACCCAAACAAAACAAAAATTATATACATATATATAATATTTAAAAAAATAAGCTCTCTAAGGTTTCTTGCCCGCTTTTCCTTATGGATTACACAGCTGAACGAGAAAAATATTAAAGGAATAGAAAATATCTACTGGGTAACAAGGACCCCGGAAAAGAGATGACGGAAGGGGGGGAGGGGGAGGAGGGAATAAGGGGGAAAAATAAGATTAACTACCCCAACTAAGATAACTAAGAATGGTAGCATTTTCTCAAAGAAAATGAGCAAGGTAATCGAAATGGGTACACCAATAGGGCTCCCGGTCTTACTGAAAGAAACTTAGAATAATTGACAACTGAACAAATTGTGTTACAGATTTGGATTGTATGTACGTTTTGGAGTTATGTCCGTTTAACTCGAGAGGATTTAAGTTTGCTGGCACTTTATAGTAGCGCAATCAACGAATTAAATTATCGGGAAGTGGCATACAACGCACCGAATTGAGGCGCGCTATTGGTGAGCATTCAGCACCCTCTGCAATCGTTGTCTCTCCTTTATACGTATCAAATTGCCATTTAACCGTCTTACTCTATCGACGTTCACAGAGCGGAAACGTAACGTGATGTATGAGGCGCTCGCGCACTTACGCTGTTTTAAATATTGGCAATATATAGAACAACTCCAATCGCACCTTTCTACCGGTAAAATGTATGACGAGGGCCCGTCCAGAAAGTAGAATGTCGTTGAGCGCAATATTGTTTGTGAAAACAAAATTATCACCAATCTAAACGTACGTGTTCTTGACGTGTTCCTACGTAACTGGACGGCGAATATCCGAGCTTCGTGTTTCATGAATGGAAATCACCGAGCGCTGGCGACAGACGGTGACATATACGTCAACAAAATTCTCGTGCATCGGAATTGAATCATAAATGCATCGAAATGAAAAACAAGCAGAGACACCTCACCCATCATTGTTGCAAAAAAATAACGCTCAAACAGACTGATCTCTTCAAGTTCAGGAAGAATTTTTAATGTTCGTATTGAAAGAGATTATCCTATAAAAAATGTTATTGAGAACGAAGTAGAGAGAGAGGGAACATATTTTTTTTTTTTTTATGTTATCCGGTATTGGTGGCTAAGCCGGAGGGGCCAAAGCGCATGCTCCGACCAGCCAATATCACCTCCGAGAAGGTAGGTGCCATACCGGAGACTTCCCTGGATTGCTGGCTATACTGAACTAGAGTAGAACACAACCGAGGCTGCTATGCGGCTATCTTACATCCAGTACGGTGGTTCCAACCCAGTCGGCTACAATTTGAGCCTACCACCTAGTAAGGGGCAAGGGAAGGGACCTACAGTTTTACACCGGTTCCGAACGGTGAAGCAGCAGGTGTAGGTATGCACGTAAATTTTTTCGTTAGAAAAAACTCATTGGTACACGCCGACCGGATTCGAACCGCCGACCTCTCGCATGAGAAGCCGATGCCCAAACCACTCGGCCACCCGCCGCTTAATATATACGAATTATGACAAATTTCTTGAGTATGAATTAATACTTTCCATTTCCAACAAAAACATTAGCACCTGCCCATGAAGAGTAATTATTATTAGTCATGTCATCCTTCCTTACCTATAATAAAATCCAACGTCTGCTTTCTGTCTGAGTGTCTGTCTGTCCGCTTATAACTCGAGAAGAACTGAACCGATTTTAATTAAAAAAAAATCTACGGATAGCTTGATTCTTCCCATCAACTATAGGCTACTTACTATCACGCTAAATGGCTTATGAGGTTAGCAGTGATCCTTACCTATAATAAAATCCAACGTCTGCTTTCTGTCTGAGTGTCTGTCTGTCCCCTTATAACTCGAGAACCACTGAACCGATTTTAATAAAAAAAAAATCTACGGATAGCTTGATTCTTCCTATCAACTATAGGCTACTTACTATCACGCTAAATGGCTTATGAGGTTAGCAGTGAAGTGAAATATGAGAGCGGGCGGAGCCGCGGGCACAGCTTGTGATGTATAAATGACTAATTACTTAGTAACATAAATATTATGTGCCCAATAAACAAAATTGCCTTCCACGTAGGTATATAAGAAACAAACATACATTATATATTGTTTCGGTTTCTCTTGTATTTTCCTATAAAAACAAACAATGTGATGTTGATACGATACACGTTCAGTGCTTATGTTTTATCATGATTGCTATGTCGCGGATAACAGTCTGTAAAGCGGGCGACGAATAAAGGGACGATCTTCCCTGGAAATGTGTCCTTACATGACACTAGAACACTGTGAAAATATGTATATGTTTATAGCAAATGCTGATCGCATGGTGGACTTAATATTATATTTTTGTTTTACTTTAATTTAATTTATTACTTGTATTGCATAGTATATCTGTATTTCACTCAAATTAAAATAAGGGCAAAAGATAACACATAATGCCTCTACTTCGCCTTTTCTACCAGAATACCTTTGGGGTATGATAACTGCCAGGTGAATGGTGGAAAAAAATATAGATATTATTACATAGTTATGTAAGTACTGTACCTAATACTGAACATACTTAATTTCAAACACGCTTAAGAAAGACGGATATGAGGGGCAGAGCGGATTTATCACTTACATTGATTTTTTCCAGTCAATCTTTAGATGTTTGAGAGTCTTACGTTGTGAAAATACAAGTAGGTAATGGCAAAGACTTGAGTGTGGGAGGGAAGGGAACCTCCCTTAGAAAAATAATAATAAAAAAAAATCTTTGTAGTTTTTCTTATTGACAGCGCCACATATGGCGCCCATAAGGTGTCTAACGACGCCCATGGACATTCGGCCGTATGCGGGGGTTGCGAAAGCCATGCCGGCCTCACAGGTGCCCATTCACGCTCCTCTTTAAGGACCCGAGACTGTACTTGGGGGGAAATATATGGGCAGGGAGAGCGTTCCAGAGTTTACCGGTTCTGTAGGGGAAAGATCTGTAGTTGTTTTATTTCACACAATGTCTCTTCTGGTTCTTCATATTTCGATGTGTGAGCCATTCACTACCTGTCATTTGATCTGCGAGAGCGTTGGGGAACTCTGAGGACAGGCGTGGGGGCGGAGGGAGCTATCCGGGGGAAGGACGGGGAAATAAATGGCTTTTCCCACAACACTGATTGAGAGTTACGGAGGATCCATCATATTCCCGGCTGTACAATGAAAGAGTTATTGAGTTACAGCGGGGACTGAGCACGTAACTACTATATAGTACCCTTGCTCCACACATTAAATATATAAAGCTGATAATATATTACTTGTTGGGAATATTTTTTTTACTTAGGTACATACTTCCAACGTGTATAGTGGAATTACATCGGTATGTATGTCAGATAGTTCACGTCAGTAGAATCTACGTATTTATGTGTTAACTATATATTTATTCGTTGATTATATATCGAAGTCGAAAGCATTTGTGGTTACTATTTAAGTAAATATAATATTATTACTTTATGCATTTATTTGCAAATTATATTTACACTTATTTTGTATACATCTGGATATAAAAACATGCATAAATTAAATATAAAACTAAATGCCTCTAGGCATTTTTTTTTATTTATTGAGACATTAAATCCATGTTTTCTAAACTTTTATATTTAGTAAAGTACTAAATATAAAAGTTGTATATTTTTATTTTATTTCAACTTCATGAATAAAAATGCTTCCAAGACGGTCTTAGTGATATTACCAATAAATGAAATAAATACTACCAACTGTTTTATGCTTTAAAACCTATGAATCTAAACCACTCACATTGTTTTAAATGTATAGAGCACCTGTAATATAGCTATATGTATCTGTATGTACCTGATCAATAAAAACGTTTTTATTTTTATTTTATGGCTAATACTGTACGTATGTTCTCTTTATCTTATTCATTATTATCCATTTATTATTATCATATTATTGACCTACTGTAAAGTATTGGATTATATTATCTGTATTATTATTATTAACCTAACCTAAGAATTGGATATTATCTGTAAATAGGAGGTTTTTGAGTAAATAAATAAATAAATAAATAAATAAATAAATAAATGAGGATGAGGCAGTCACGTGACTAGCAGTACGATTGATAATGATATATGAGTGAATATTTATCCTATTTTTTTTATTTTAACTAACATTTTGTGTAATAAACTCGTCTTCCACGCCTCAGAAAGTAAGAACATAATATTTTGTATTATCAACTCAATCTGAAACGTGTAAAATATTTCATATCTTGCACTTTCCGTAACAAGCTCCGGAAAAGCTTATTTACGAGTATTATGTAGGTTCGAGCATTTTACACGAGATGTGAATTTCACATTTTTATCAATGAAAGGAGCAAGAAAATTCCATTACACAAACACACATTGCACGTTAAAGAACTGCAGAAAATTTTCCGGGAAAATAAGTCAAGCCCGCAAGAAAACCTCATCGTTTTCATCAGGCACTCGAATTTCCAAGACGTCTTGTTTCGCGTTACCATTTTTCTCTGAAGGTAATTTCGTTCGGTCGGGACCTACTTCACACGTTCACGGGCGCTTTTACAGAGCTCATGTACAGCTAGTGAGAAAATATAGTAGGAAATAAAGGAAGCGAATGGGTTTGGATATTTAGCTTGGCACAGATGTTTGAAACAACAGTAATAACCAATAAATTCTTTCACATAACTGAAATTCTTGTATGTGCTTTCTCAAGTTGCTTGTGCAGTGGCGAATGTCGGATACAATTAAATGGCTCTCGAGTGAATAAATGCAACTAGAAGTAGTCTATTGAATCAGATCTTTTATTATACATTCTCACTTACTTACATTTAATTTCACATAATTGTTACTCTAAAATAAAAATTATAAAGAAATACAACTTTAACATTTCAGCCGCATAAAAAGAACTAACTTCGAATATAATTCAGTTAAAGCGACACATGTTTACTGCTCATTATCATCAAGGTAAAAGCCCAAAGCAGACGTAGAAACGGAATACGGCTGTTGAGGACCGCCAGGCCGCGAACTTGCCGCTGGGCCGTCCTCTCCCCCTCCAGCAAAAACTCTACCCTGGCGGCCTGTCGCCGGAAGTCGATTCTTTGATGAAGACCACCATATGTGTCCAGGAGTACTACTGCCCCGCCTTTCGTACCTAATGTCGCTGTTCACCTGGAGTTTGGTAAGGAATATATTTTAGGTAGAGGGGCTAGATTTTAATTCTTAAGTTTTGAATGCCTCCTGACTCCACTGCCGGTTTGCCCTGTCCTCAGAACAAGCACCGTGAACTCACGACGACAACTATTACTTTTCACTAAAATAACTAATAGAACTATAAGAAAAAACCTAGCAATCGTGATTTTCGGGGTCCGGGGTCAGCAGCGTCATTATAGAGTTACTAACAATTGCTCAAAACGATGTCTTGAATGAAGGGATTTCTCACAGTCGAGGATGCTGAACTACTCTGGGTAATTTCCCATGTGCAGCTTTCTAATAGCTGACAATTAGTGAACTGACCTAGCATCCCATACAGCATCTCTGGAGACGGCACTTTAACGGCTTCCAAGTAATAGTATTGGCTCGCCCTATTGTCTACAAGGGACCTTTATGGCTCAGAAACAATCTTATGCATATTCTTTTACGATTATTATGTCTCATACTATAACTTTAACCCCATTATATTTCTATTATAATATTTACTGTAACTTATTTAGCCATAATACTAGCCGTATACCGCCGTTAAGTCGTATACCTTAATTAGCTCATGATTATAACAGTTGAAATGAAATGAAATGAAATGATATAATGAAATGAAATGAAGCGGCGGGTGGTTGAGTGGTTTGGGCATCGGCTTCTCATGCGAGAGGTCCGAGGTTCAAATCCGGTCGACGTGTACCAATGAGATTTTTCTGACGAAACAATTTACGTGCATAACTACACGTGCTGCTTCACCGTTTAGAACCGGTGTAAAACTGTAGGTCCCTTCCACCTTAATAGGTGGTAGGCTCAAATTGTAGCCGACTGGGTTGGTACCAACGTACTGGATTTGAGATAGCCGCATAGCAGCCTCGGTTGTGTTCTCCTCTAGTCCAGTAGGCAGCAATCCAGGAAAATCTCCGGTATGGCACCTACCTTCTCGGAGGGGGTATAGGCTGATCGGAGCATGTACTTTGGCCCCTCCGACTGAGCCACCCATACCGGATTACATAAAAAAAAAGTTTAACAAGTAACATTATATACATAGATAATGGCGACCAATTGGGCCCAACTCAGCATTTATGCCATCGGAGACAACGACGTTGTCCATTGCGCTGATTTGCAGTTGAACCCACTTAGGTGGATCCAGTAGGTGTTCTAATTTCTGAACTTCGCCCTCGAAGATAGAGATTATATTAGATATCTATATACCTTCTTTTTTTTTTTTATTGAAACTGACACGGTTGGCTACATCACCTACAAAATCCGTGATGACGGCCCATAACACCGGGTGAACTTGGTGCCACGTCAGTGCTTCCCTTCGGCCGTGCCGGCTACACTGAACTGGACGGAAAACACAAACTATTTACATAGCCGTTTCGACCGACCTTTCATTCAGTGCGGTGGTATCAACCCGGGCAGGTTAAACCCTACCACCTAGTAATATAAGAAGGGGGTCATATCCCTTAGTCGGCTCTTACGACATAAACGGGGAGAGATGCAGTGAGGCTACCTATTCTTTTAAAGTACCGGCCCCACACGGTACACATACACGGGGAGAGATGCAGTGGGGCTATTTTTTTAAAGTACCGGCCCCACACGGTACAAATATGTATACATTACTTATACCTATATTACCTATACATTAGTTCCATTATACCGGACGAATGAAGAAAAATTTTAAATAGTGACGGTTACACAGCTAATAGCTTGGCTTAGTAAAGTGAGGCAGGTTCATAATATAAACCGTAGAAGAGTGTTTGCATGTGCATAGTTTGCTTTCATTCTCCGTCCTCGTCGACAAACTCATTTAGTGGTACGCCGCGCTGAGTGGCCTCGCTGGGTACTGCATAAGGCTGGCAAAATGCTTTTATGCTAAAACAGCTTTTAGTTTCTGTGGCCATAACCCATATTCTGTGGTGGTTCTGTGTTCCAAAGAGTTTGTATAAAGGAGCGCAGCGACGTAATACAAACTCTTTGCTGTGTTCAATGTTTTTGTTTCTAGGAATTATTAATGCCGATATGCCTTGATTCGGTAGAGACATGTGGGTTATTAAATTTCTAAGCATTTAAAATTAAAACATTTCTGTTTAATTTAATTTTTCTTTGTCTAATAAAGATTTACACACAACAACAAAAATAAAAAAAATTAAACTTGAGTTTTTTTTACATGAGGATTAACAAACACATTAAATGTATCGATTCACATAAATCGTTTGAAATAAAAAAATTATTTGATACGCAATTTAAAAAAGATGGGAAACCCTGTAAACCGAATTTCTTAATATCTGTAGTTATGAAATAACCCAGATGCCAAATAAATACATGATTTTAATACATACCTAGTTAACTTTAATTTAATTACAAAATAAAATAGAAACTAAAACGACAATTAAAATCTAAAAGAAAAAGTACTACTTACCCAGAAATATGTTTGATAAAATAATAATAATTTATGAAAATAAATCTGTAAATAAATAAAAACTATATTTCTTTATCTTATTTCTGAAGTAATATCATTAGAAAAGACCAACCAACCTAACGTGTCCAAGTAATGTTTCCGTGATATACGGGGTCCAGAATACCCATTACTTATTTATATCTAGGAAAACTTCCCCCAACTTTCCGCGTTCCGTGCCAATTTTCGAAAATTCGTATTCTTGCCAACACTACTAGGCGGTAGAGTCTTAACTGCGATATGTCATAAAAATATTTGGATTTTATTTCTGAAAGCCGTTTCCAAAACTATCGCTTCTTTATACTCGTATTATCCATAACAGGTAATATTTTTACTTTAAAATGTGCATAAAGTAAGTAACAAATTATTTATTAATAAACATATAACAAAAAGGGTCAAGTGCGTAGTACCCGTAACCGACGAGCATGCATGAAGAACAATATGGGAGTGGAAGAGGCGGCATAGGTGTGTCAGGATCGTGGCACGTGGAGATCCGTTGTCTCTGCCTACCCCACCGGGAAACAGGCGTGACACTATGTATGTATGCATGTAACATTTGAATAAAATATCACACAATTATCCTAATATCGCCGCTCAAGCGCCAGCGTCCTGGCGCAGGATACATACTTTTCCTCGCCACTTTTGCCAGCGTCCTGCAAAAGGACGGTTGCATATGTTCCTTTATGAAATAAATATATGTGCATAAATTTGAGTTGTATTATATTAGGCACTCCACTATATCCAATTATAAATACACATGCTACTAAAACTCAAACTTAATTTGCTTATTGCTTAACTATTTTTATTTATTCTTTATTTTCTTAGTGTTTTAACAAACAAATAAATTGTTTTCAAGTCATATATTTTGTTTTATTCCTTTTATATTGCAATATAAATTTGTCTTGCCAAAATAAGGCAATGTCCTATTCCTACTAACACAGACTAGGAGATCTAGAGTGTGTGCCACATAGCGCGGGATAGAGTGGGCACGCTAGCACGAAACTCCGACACCTAGCGCAATAGAAGCGACCGCGAGCCAACTCAATTTGCATTTAATCAGACCCTGAAGGATTTTCAGGAATCTGCTGCAAAACTGTCGACTTTTAGCTTTAAAGTCGTGGAGTTTTTGCCTCTACTTGTGGTTAAAGTTTTTTTACCTTACTCACCGAATAAGTAGGGTACCTATGTGAGGGCTGGACTCGCTGGAAATGTTTTATTTTATTTTAAAAAGGCTGACTTAGCGCACCACTCAATTCATTAATTTTAAATAGTACCGTGTGGGGCCGGTACTATAAAAGAATAGCCCCACTGCATCTCTCTCCGTGTATGTCGTAAAAGGCGACTAAGGAATATGACTCCCTTCTTATATTACTAGGTGGTGTGGTAGGGTTTTAACCCGCCCGGATTGGTACCACCGCACTGAATGAAAGGTCGGTCGAAACGGCTATGTAAATAGTTTGTGTTTTCCGTCCAGTTCAGTGTAGCCGGCACGACCGAAGGGAAACACTGACGTGGCACCAAGTTCACCCGGTGTTACGGGTTGACATCACGGATATTGTAGTGTAGATGATGTAGCCAACCGTGTCAGTTTCCATAAAAAAAAATGTACTGTCTTCCTTCAGACTTGTCCGTCTGTCTTTCGGTCTATCTTATTCCTTATTATTAGTGGTTCCGTACCGCTGAAGCCCGGGAGGGAGGAATGGAGAAAAATTCGAGAGGCGCATGCCCAGTGGACACATCAACGCCGACCGACTGACTACCATACACACACATCAGTATATTCAAATTATAGCGTTTTTTTCACGAAGTTATATCCTTTGTCGGTGTGTGTGGTCTAAATTAAAATAAATGCATTATTATGCATTCTTCGGAGAGGTGCACACCAGGGGAAATCCTGATCCGAACCACATGAGGCGAAGGCCTCGGGTATCGCATGAGAGATTGACGAAACCGTAACTAGATACTCGTACATACATACGTTATCGAAAAGTTTTTAAACCGAAACCTTCGTAAACACATTTTATCAATATTTTAATTCTGTGCGTCCGTCTGTCTGTCTGTTGGTCTGTCCATCTGTTTATCGATTTTTGTTGTTGTTAATTAGCTCTACCAATCATACGATATGTTTAGTTTAAAATTAAATTTTAAAATTTTGCTTTGTACCGACTTATAATAAACTCTGCAAGCGAATATGTACACGCTGTTTGATATAAGTAATAAATATTCTTTAAACCGAACTAGATATATGCATACGTCACCGTAACTAGATACATGCATACGTAACCGTAACTATATTCATAGATAGTGTCACGCCTGTTTTCCGATGGGGTAGCCAGAGACAACGTATCTCCACTTGCCACGAATATTAATTAGTCCAAGTGGTTTCGCATATCGAATAATGCAGAATCTCAACTAATTATTCACGAAATCTCCGTCTCGTCATAGTGCATGGAATATCAAAAGGGAAGGTATTCCGATACGGACAACACATAATGCTACAATATAGAGCTGCAATACATTGCTCACGTTTTTTTTTTTTTATATAAGATATATATAATTTTTGTAATTTCATCTTTTTGCACACCTTTCATAATACATTTTCACCTGTTCGACGAATTGCGCCATAAATTCGTCGAACAGGTGATCTTTTCAACAGACAGACGCAATTCGGAGGGTGAGCAACAGTCTAGCTCAGACTTAGGGTGCAATAATAATACCTGTTTTGCCAACGCGACTGAAGTCTGAAACAGTCTTACGCACACAAACCTAACTTAATTTGATGCTTTGTTCTATCAACACAAATTTACCTAATCTCGAGTAAACTATGAAACTTGCTTGCCTCAACTGTTATTATCTTGCCAAGATCCACCTGCTCCGAGCTTATAGTGACTTAATATGATTATACCACCGGCATTCCAGCCAGATTTTGAGTCTAGACAGCGCTATGTGAAAGACACTGGTGCGAAGAAGAAAATTAGACAAGGTTTTAATTATTTTCTAACTAGGTAAATACTATACAAGCTTTGAATCTTTACTTTATAGAAATTCTGGAAGAAAGATAAAGCTGAACAATATATTTTGTTGTGTAACTTATACAATTATTATGAAGAAAAATTGTTTTTTTTTTTTTACTGAATGACAAGCGTTAAAACAAAATTCATGATGTATTTCGCTTTGAAAGCAAAATTAATAATGAAAGATAAAATTGTATTCAAAATATATTAGACAAAGTAAAAAAGGTGAAAGATCAAATGGTTTAGAAATATAGTCTCCGCCATCTAAACCCAGTGAAAAGCCATAAAATGGAGTTAACTGTATCGTTTGGTACAATATCTCTGGTATTGTTGGTTTGCAGTGTGATATTTTTCAACCAAACTGTAGGTCCCTTCTCTTCTTACCTTAATAGGTTGTAGAGTTTAACCCGTCCGAGTTGATACCACCGCACTGAATGAAAGGTCGGTCAAAACGGCTATGTAAATAGCGCGTGTTTTCTGCCCAGTTCAGTGTACCGGCACGACCGAAGGGAAGCAAAGTGAAGCACTGTCAACCACGGTGTTATGGGCTGACATCACGGATGTTGTATGTGGGTTGAAGGACCAAGCGGCGGCGATGAAGTGGGTGAAGGAAAATATTGAGAAGTTCGGTGGAGACCCGGATGATGTTACCATATTCGGAGAAAGTGCTGGTGCGCCCAGCGTGGCGCTTCAATTAGTATCGCCGCTGGCGAAAGGCCTGTTCAACAAAGTCATTATCCAGAGCGGTAGCTGCACGCCAACCGTGTTAGTTTCCATAAAAAAAATTTTTTTTTTTTTTTTATGTGAGAATTTCAAAATTTTAGTTATTTTTGATGTAAGTACACATATTTTAGTAATAGCAATAAAAAAGCACATCTATTGAAATATTTCGCCCCGATGTCGTTAATAATATTTTCTGAGAAAATATTATACACATGAAACCCATGTTTTAGTCATATTTGCGCTAGTAACTAAACAACTAAACTGAAAGATTAGTAAAGTCAGGCTGAAATTTCAGTTCACCACTCACCAGCCAACGCAAGCTACATACAAGTCGAAATGGCTAAAGAAACGACGTATACCTACGCCGGAATTGTACAGCCAGCGCGTTAAAAGTCGAGCTACTGAAATATAACTTTGTCAAACCTGTGATCACTCATTCCAGGTAGTTTTGAAGAACATGTCGTAGCAAAGCTAGTAAATTTGATAAGGTTCTAAAGAAGTATTTAGACTTTTAAAGCTCAGTACGACCTTTGTGAGAGAGAAACACCGACGACGTCGGCACCGAAAATACAGCTTAGTACAGAATGTTACATAAAACACGTTTCATGTTATCACTGCTCCACGTAAACCGAAACATGCGACTGATGTTGGTCGACGTTGACGTAGCATCACGTTGGACAAGAAGCAGAAACCATCCCATCAATGTCTGACTACGGTCGATGCGTATAACGGTACTAAGCTTATACTAACTAACGTCCTACCGTCAACGTCGCTGACGCTGACTAGTTATGTCTCTGTCTAATTATATGAACTAGACAGAGACATAACTAGTCAGCGTCACCGACGTTGACGGTAGGACTTTAGAGAATGCCTGCCCAGGGCGCCTTCACACGTCATCAAAAAAGTCCCGCACCAGTCCGTCAATCTGCAGGCATACCACCTCACGGAGCGAGGTTTTGCGAGGAGAGGTGAAATTTTGCTCTTGTGAAAGCGTCATTGGTCCCTCGACAAGGCCGCCCATGCTGGTTTTCATAAAAAAACGGACAAGTGAGAGTCGAACTCGCGAACCGAAGTTTCCGTACTAACACCCGTAATTGGCCGATTTTTATTGTTTGTTGATTTATTTTAAAGTTTGCACTATAATCAAACCAAGTTTGACGCTTGTATGTATTACTGTTTTGACGATAAAACAAAATTAAAAACGTTGAAAACATTTCTTGTATTAGGGTACGCCGGAATACGTATTCTTTGAAATCTTCAAACCGACTATCTATTAAATTTCATAACATAAAGGCACAGACGGACATACAGACAGACAGAAAGACAGACGGCGGTGTAGGCTTAGTAATAGGCTTCTGTACGGAAACCTAAAAAGGCTCCAAAACTGAAAACTCCGTTGTCTGGTTGAAAGAGAGCCAAAAACTGTTACTGTCTTCCCTTACTTTACAGGGGAGAGTAAATTCCGCCCAGATTGGTTTTGCTGTCAACAGAAGGTCTGTGGAAACGGCTATAAACTAGTTCGTGTTTTCCGGTTAGCTAAGTGTAGCCAACATGACCAGAGATAAGGAACTAGGTGCCATACCAGCCATGTCATCCAACCACGACACGTAATTAATTATGCTGCACGCTTTCACTCTTATCAATCGGATCACGAGGCTCATATTTAAAATAGATACGCGGGCATCTTGCGAGCAGGGTCTCAACGAGCTGTCAAATTACAAGGTTCTACTGCGGCGTCAGACTCAGTGTTAAGCCGAATAAAATACAAAATACTGTTCTCTACTTTTTTCAGGTCATTGTCGACGGCCTCAGCCAAAACAGTAGCGAGGGGAATGCTCGTTTTATCTGCAGCATAAACCCAACCGCGCATCATCATACATTATGGGTATTTTTATGAAAACACGTTTTGTTTATCATATTGTGAGCATATTCCGGGCGAGGAAGGTCATAACCCGCAATCCTGACCGGTATAAACTGACCACGTGTTGATGCCAGCGTCCGGAGCTAAGCCTTTGACCGGAGTAAAACAAACAAATAACGAGACTAATTAATGAGTAGCGGAGATTTTTCCTTATGTTATTTTCTTTTATATGCAATGTGTAAATTAGCCATTTGAGCCCTGAGATAATTCACCGGAAATAAAGTAAATCCGGGTGTTCTGTAGAGAAGAAGATTTATGTTATTTTAATTGATTTTTTTATTAATTGATTTAATTTATTAACTACAATTTATGTGCAAGTACATACATAATATTATGCACATTTGCTTCAATGTTTAAACTTAATTTCTAGTTCGTATTTTTGGGTTATGGTAATAGTGTCCCGCTTTATTGTACGCAGTGTACCCAATTTTGTTCGCCTGTTTCTGTGGTCTCTCATGCAATCTTAATACTTGACATAGGTCGGCTTGTCTAGCGAATGTTCCTGAATCTGGGATAACATTTTCAAAGTTATCTACACCGCATCCTGCGGCTGAGGTCGCACAAAATATTAAACGTACCTACATTCTTCGGGAGAGATTCTCGGGATACACAAGAAGCTGTTTATTCGAGTACTGGAGCTCTTCCACAATAAACTCGTCCGCAATTCGCAGGCACACAAGGACACGTCTTGTGTGAAATCGGCTTTCCTTTACGACGTAGCTGCGCATAAACCCTTCTTTCGTGGCTTCTACTGAATATTTGATTTTTAGTATTAGGTACCATGCTTCACTTGTCCTGGAAATGTATAGGAATGGGTAATGGAAAATTTATGAAAATCGTGTAAATATCGGTGTTTATTTTACACATTTAGAGGGTGGTTATGTCGCTGCTTTCATATCTACAACCTTGAAGTGAGATTAAATTCATATCTGGCCTTGATTGTGTGCCTTCAAGGGAGCAGTTTTATTACGCCAATTCGTTTTTATCGTGTTAGAATGTTTTACTCCCTTCTTGCATTGTTTTAAAAGAAAGTGAAAACAGTTTTACTTTCAGAAAAGCGTGTTTCGGCCAAGATTATTAAATGTGAAATTACGTAACAAAAACATGAAGTAAAATATAAGTTAAAACTCACCGAAGGAGATGAGTCCGCTGTTGAGCATGCTTAGCTTGATGGTGTTGGGTATGGAGACGAGGCTGGTGGTGCCGCTCAGGTTCTTCTTCTTCTTTGGCTTCTCCAGGTCGGCGTAGCGCGGCGTGGAGCGCGAGCGGTGCTTCCGCTGGCTCGCCGTCACCGACGACGCCCCGCGCCCCACCCCGCTCCCGTACCCCGTGCCAGTCGTACGCGACGACATCTCCCCTATCCGTTGCGCTCACCTCACTTGGGCACTTCAAGATGGCCGCCGGCACGCGTAAACAAAATGGCGTCGACGCGCGATCAACAAAATGGCCGATACGTCACTTGAACACAATAATTAGCTCTAAAGCTTAATTCTCTCCTTCCACAATTTATTGAACTATCTAATAAACTAATAAGGACATTTCACTTGCTAACGCGACCTGCAGTTAGTTCGGATTTAAATAACGTTTTACGAGTTAAATTCATAGGTCAGCCCGGTAGCGCGCCTGATTGGATTTGACTTGCAAATGCGGTTAATTTGTTGGTGTCCTAATTCGTTTCACCTGCAACAGAAAGATAAACGACGGTTAGTCAGTGTCGTCGGGAGAGGGGCCAATCGGGAAAGATAGAACCCGCTGCTCGTGGAAATGACAGCTTGGAATTTGGAAAAGCTTACAAATTTCATCTTTAATTTTGTCATGTAATATTATCATAACGTTTATTCTCTCTCATTTCTCGCAACGTGTGAATACTCATATTTATTTCTAAGAGTCGTATACCTATATGTTCGACGCTTTTAGACCAATTTCACAGAGGCAAAGAACATGAAGCAAGTGAAGGTATGAACGATACATAAAAAAGTAAGTTCTTGTATGAATAATATACAGATTAAGTATTCCCGTATTTTTGTTTATTGGGTATGTATTCGCTTTATATTTATTCATTAGATAGATCCCAAGATGAAAATAAAGAGAAAATATACGTCGCGACCAGGATTCGAACCAGGAACTATGGCACGAGCCGCCAACACGTTACCAATTTCGCCACCGCGACGACGGCGTATTCTCTCCTTTGGAACAGTTGCATCTTCTATATTGTGATTTGTGACGCAAGCTCCTGCGTTCCGCCAACTTGCACGAATCCATATGGAAACTTATGCAGTAGTCCCCAAAGTCGTATTTGGCATCGGACCCTAGAAGTTGACTTGAAATTTTTAATAGCTACTTTGTTTTGTTGTTTGTGAGTAAGCATTATGTACTCGCTTTATAATTCTTCATTATTTGAAGTATGTTTTTTTCCATCTTTATTTTCGGTTTTGCTTTTATCTAATGAAGAAAAAAGTAAGTATTCTCTTCTGAAGTTGCCGGATTTTATCAAGGATGACCTTCTTTAAACTCACATCGTAAAATTGTCAGGGCAATGTGTGCAGTTAGTTGATGCCTTCAAGGCGAACATTACGAGCATGAGATGCTTGCCGGTCTGCTAGTCTCCACACAGATATATTTAGCTCGTCGACACTGAACTCTTTAACGTGGGACAGTGAAGCCGGACTTACCGGCACAGCCGACATACTATGTACATTGGTATTATATACTTGAGATGTATTAATATAATTATTTTTAATTTCATGCCAGGTTGAATAGGAAACATTTTTTACAATTCCAACATTGTAACTCTTCACTCGTAATTAACGTAGGTAATGTTGATTATTATTTAGGTACCTAGCATAGAATAGAAAAGAATAGAATAGAAGAGCAGTACACGAAAGAAAGCAAGCACTATAATAGATAAGATATAATATATAAGAAATATGTACTTACGTCACTTAGGGTGGACAGACTCAATTTGTTTTTTAGTACTTATACATAAATTGTTGGCGAGCCCAAGTGAGAGGGATTTAGTAATTGTGTTGGATTTCGTTGAGCATTCTCAGGACTCTGGGCCCTAAGTGATAGGAAAAATGAGTACTTTGGGGCTGATACAAATCATTGTTAAAAGTCCTAAAAATAAATTTAAGAAATATATATAAGTAATAATATAAAATATAAAAATACTTACTTATGAATAAATATTAACCTGCGCGTGCTATTGTTATTTTAGTTTCTCTGTGTAGGTATTATTGTTTATTCTTCATTTATTAATTTATCACTGTTTGGTGTGGTATTAAAAGAAGTTCTATTTATCTATCCATCTATAACTATTGTATTATTTCAATGACTTCTATCAGCTATCAATCTAATGAAGTTTTTTTGTGTGGTTTTTATTTTCACTTTTACTTTGTTGTTTCTAATGTATGTTTTTGTTTTAATCAGAAGTACCACATACCATAATTATTAAATTAAAACCAAAGCTTAAAACCTTGAAATATCAGTTAATAGAAGCGGAAAAATAAACTTGATCATTGAATATTATCGTATAATACAAACTCCGGCAGCAAATCACATTTTATTTGACTTTCAAATTTTAATACGCAAGGCCAGTGGGGGCCAGAGGCGCGACTGGGAGGCGAGAGGCGCACGGGAGGGGTAGTTAGCAGGCCGACCAAATTCTCCTGAAACTTGTTAAAATCTATCTGTCGCTCCTCTTAGAGGACTTCCACTCTCACAGATAGACGACGGGAAGACTAAGTTTCAATAGGTAGTGGTCTATTTTGTACAATCTTAGCAAAAACACGGTTGATCTGGTCTGAGTTAGCAAATAAAATTAAGGTGTAAAAATTATTAGTGAATTAGGTGCCATGTCAGTGTTCCCCTGTATTTAACGTCACGTATGTATTTAAAAAATTATCTACCTGAAATGCAATACATTGATGAAAATGAATGCACACATAGGTATAAATGTCATATGTACTTCAAGACTTCGCAAAGCGTCGAGCAAGACATATCGTCGAGAGGAATCTCCCGCATTCCTCCCGTTCTTGCCACCCCTCTCTCTCTCTCTTTCTCTCACTGCCGGAAGAGCGGGACAGGTAGATGAGTGGTGGGTGAGGCGTCCATCACCGACGTCCGCGCAAGGTCGCCGTGACGTCACCGCGAGAGCTCGAAATAACAGCCGCGTGCACTTTTACACGAGTTTCAGCCGGATGAGCTTTTAATGTTCCGTTTTTTAGGTTTCCGTATCCCGTACGGAAGCCTATTACTAAGTCTACACCGTCTGTCTGTCTGTCCGTCCGTCCGTCCGTCTGTCTGTCCGAGGGCTGTATCTCTTGAACCGTAATAAGTAGCCCGTTGAAATTTTCACAGAATATGTGTTATTATGGCTGATATAACAACAAATAATAAAAAAAATAGGTAAAAAAACTTTTAAGTTAAACGGTTTTATTAAAAATAAAAAACTTAAAAAAAACAGCTGTACAAAAAACTAGAAAATAATAAGGACACAAGCCTGGGCCTTCTTAAGATTTTACGTATGGGTAAGAAATCGTGCAATACTAGCGTGCTGTCTTCTCATGTCGGATGCCAAAGGGCACATTGTGTCGCTGCGTCAGCGGAATAAGTAATAAATTGAGACTTTTAACAGACTAATATAAAAACGTGGGGCGCATGTTATTTATTACGCATATTATACGCCCCACGTTTTTATATTAGTCTGTTAAAAGTCTCAATTTATTACTTATTCCGCTGACGCAGCGACACAATGTGCCCTTTGGCATCCGACATGAGAAGACAGCACGCTAGTATTGCACGATTTCTTACCCATACGTAAAATCTTAAGAAGGCCCAGGCTTGTGTCCTTATTATTTTCTAGTTTTTTGTACAGCTGTTTTTTTTAAGTTTTTTATTTTTAATAAAACCGTTTAACTTAAAAGTTTTTTTACCTATTTTTTTATTTACTCGTTTTTAGTTTGATTTTTGGCTCGTATCATTCATTACGTAAACTCGTCATCCTTTCCAACTCTCTCATTGCATCTTTGTTACTCGGTTTCTTACCTGTCAATTACTCACAATCAAGCTCCTCAATACATAACCCTTCTAAAGACTTTACGCGACTCAATGCAACATACGCTTGACCCTCCTCAAATAGTCTGGAGCCCAAATACACGACAGCACGGTCAACAGTACTACCCTGAATTTTATGGACAGTGGAGGCCCATGACAAAATTATCGGTAACATCCGTCTCTCAGCTGTTCCATAATTAAACTTTGCTGGAAACTGTATGGCTTTAGGATGGATAAGGTGTCCGCCGTCTCTTTCAAAATCAATTTGAACAGATGGTATGTCTGTTTCATACTTTTGCGTTCGACAAGTATGGGACACTCGTCCAAACAAACCAAATGAGCCCAAACTCGAGGGGGTTACTAGTAACGGTTGAAGAGTTCCACTGTACACCTCCTGACTCCATCATCAGACCCTCGTCACCAAGTGTATTGGTAGAAGTATGGGACACTCGTCCAAACCAACCAAATGAGCCCAAACTCGAGGGGGTTACTAGTAACGGTTGAAGAGTTCCACTGTACACCTCCTTACTCCATCATCAGACCCTCGTCATCAAGTGTATTGGTAGAAGTATGGGACACTCGTCCAAACCAACCATATGAGCCCAAACTCGAGGGGGTTAATAGTAACGGTTGAAGAGTTCCACTGTACACCTCCTGCCTCCATCATCAGACCCTCGTCACCATGTGTATTGGTAGAAGTATGGAACACTCGTCCAAACTAACCAAATGAGCCCAAACTCGAGGGGGTTACTAGTAACGGTTGAAGAGTTCCACTGTACACCTCCTGACTCCATCATCAGACCCTCGTCACCAAGTATATTGGTAGAACTATGGGACACTCGTCCAAGCCAATCAAATGAGCCCAAACTCGAGGGGGTTACTAGTAACGGTTGAAGAGTTCCACTGTTCACCTCCTGACTCCATCATCAGACCCTCGTCACCAAGTGTATTGATAGTAGTATGGGACACTCGTCCAAACCAACCAAATGAGCCCAAACTCGAGGGGGTTACTAGTAACGGTTGAAGAGTTCCACTGTACGCCTCCTGATTCCATCATCAGACCCTCTTCACCAAGTGTATTGGTAGAAGTATGGGACACTCGTCCAAACCAACCAAATGAGCCGAAACTCCAGGGGGTTACTAGTAACGGTTGAAGAGTTCCACTGTACACCTCCTGACTTCATCATCAGACCCTCGTCACCAAGTATATTGGTAGAACTATGGGACACTCGTCCAAACCAACCAAATGAGCCTAAACTCGAGGGGGTTACTAGTAACGCTTGAAGAGTTCCACTGTCCACCTCCTGACTCCAACTTCAGACCCTCGTTACCAAGTGTATTGGTAGAAGTAAGGGACACTCGTCCAAACCAACCATATGAGCCCATACTCGAGGGGGTTACTAGTAACGGTTGAAGAGTTCCACTGTACACCTCCTGATTCCATCATCAGACCCTCGTCACCAAGTGTATTGGTATAAGTATGGGACACTCGTCCAAACCAACCAAATGAGCCCAAACTCGAGGGGGTTACTAGTAACGGTTGAAGAGTTCCACTGTACACCTCCTGATTCCATCATCAGACCCTCGTCACCAAGTGTATTGGTAGAAGTATGGGACACTCGTCCAAAACCAACCAAATGAGCCCAAACTCGAGGGGGTTACTAGTAACGGTTGAAGAATTCCACTGTACACCTCCTGACTTCATCATCAGACCCTCGTCACCAAGTATATTGGTAGAACTATGGGACACTCGTCCAAACCAACCAAATGAGCCTAAACTCGAGGGGGTTACTAGTAACGGTTGAAGAGTTCCACTGTACGCCTCCTGATTCCATCATCAGACCCTCTTCACCAAGTGTATTGGTAGAAGTATGGGACACTCGTCCAAACCAACCAAATGAGCCGAAACTCTAGGGGGTTACTAGTAACGGTTGAAGAGTTCCACTGTACACCTCCTGACTTCATCATCAGACCCTCTTCACCAAGTATATTGGTAGAACTATGGGACACTCGTCCAAACCAACCAAATGAGCCTAAACTCGAGGGGGTTACTAGTAACGCTTGAAGAGTTCCACTGTCCACCTCCTGACTCCAACATCAGACCCTCGTTACCAAGTGTATTGGTAGAAGTAAGGGACACTCGTCCAAACCAACCATATGAGCCCATACTCGAGGGGGTTACTAGTAACGGTTGAAGAGTTCCACTGTACACCTCCTGATTCCATCATCAGACCCTCGTCACCAAGTGTATTGGTATAAGTATGGGACACTCGTCCAAACCAACCAAATGAGCCCAAACTCGAGGGGGTTACTAGTAACGGTTGAAGAGTTCCACTGTACACCTCCTGATTCCATCATCAGACCCTCGTCACCAAGTGTATCGGTAGAAGTATGGGACACTCGTCCAAAACCAACCAAATGAGCCCAAACTCGAGGGGGTTACTAGTAACGGTTGAAGAATTCCACTGTACACCTCCTGACTTCATCATCAGACCCTCGTCACCAAGTATATTGGTAGAACTATGGGACACTCGTCCAAACCAACCAAATGAGCCTAAACTCGAGGGGGTTACTAGTAACGGTTGAAGAGTTCCACTGTCCACCTCCTGACTCCAACATCAGACCCTCGTCACCAAGTGTATTGGTAGAAGTAAGGGACACTCGTCCAAACCAACCATATGAGCCCATACTCGAGGGGGTTACTAGTAACGGTTGAAGAGTTCCACTGTACACCTCCTGATTCCATCATGAGACCCTCGTCACCAAGTGTATTGGTAGAAGTATGGGACACTCGTCCAAACCAACCAAATGAGCCCAAATTCGAGGGGGTTACTAGTAGCGGTTGAAGAGTTCCACTGTACACCTCCTGACTCCATCATCAGACCCTCGTCACCAAGTGTATTGGTAGAAGTATGGGACACTCTTCCAAACCAACCATATGAGCCCAAACTCGAGGGGGTTACTAGTAACGGTTGAAGAGTTCCACTGTCCACCTCCTGACTCCATCATGAGACCCTCATCACCAAGTGTATTGGTAGAAGTATGGAACACTCGTCGAAACCAACCATATGAGCCCAAACTCGAGGGGGTTACTAGTAACGGTTGAAGAGTTCCACTGTCCTCCTCCTGACTCCATCATCAAACCCTCGTTACCAAGTTGAAATTATCATAATATTGTATTGTCACGAGAACTCAATGTGTGTGCAAAGTTTCATAAAAATCGGTTCAGTAGAAGTAGTTGAAAAAGTTGTCGCAAGATTTGAAACAAAGATAGTAACAAACAAACAAACAAATATACGGAGTCAAGCTAAATAAAACCGTTTAAAAATAAGAAAAAGTAAAAAGTTCACGTGGGTTCCCATAGAAGAAACCAAAAAAGTGTACGCGCGCGCGACGTCTACCGAATAGAGCGTGAAGCATTTGAACTAATCATGACATTTGACTATTGTTTTTGCCGTTAGTGTTACAGTATGCTGGAACTAGTTGGAAGAGCATTATGGTGTTGCTAATGTTTTCGACATTCATTAGATAGTAAAAATAATTTTGGAACGAAGTTTCTCATCACACATTAGAGTCCAGACATTTGGGGAATGAGAGTTAGGCGAAAAAAAGTGTAAGACTTCGACCGTCACGACACTTTTGCTGTAATATGTGTGTTTGTGTGTTTACAAACGTATGTCTATGTATAGTTATATTACTGCAGTATAGAATAGAATAGTCATTTATTCAATCGTACATACATTATTTATCCCACTTAACACATAGCAACATAACACTACTTATACAATAGAAAGGGACGCCATTTATATTTTTATTTTTCATTAAATTACTCTCAAGCGTTGTTGTATTTCATTGTGTTATTTAAATAAAATATAGCGAAAGAAACTTCGTTCCAAGCGGGTGTTCCATCCACGACAAGTCTCGTCTTTTTATTTTGTGTAATAATCTAATTTCAACAAAGACATTTTTAAAGGTTAATTGCATTATTCTAAGTGTAGGTAGTGTTACAAATATAATTTTCCACGGTAAGTACTAAAAATGTACCAATAAATTATTCTTGATTCTTATTTTTGAGAATTCTGCGTGAAAAAATTATCAAGATAAAAAAGGATAAATATTTCCCACTTCATTCTGAGCACCGCCAAAAAGTCCAAGTCGTAACGATAATAATGATCGATCAAATTTATTATAGCATTCTCTTTATTGTAACATTTTTAGGGTTCCGTATCCGGTAGGGATAATTTGCAAGAGTCTAAACATGAACAATGGAGAATTGAACAAAGTACCCGCGCGACCGGTACATGTTCTAAATTTGAAAATGCTCCCGAAAACGCTCTCAATACGGGAAGCGACCGCTGATACGTGTCCGTGTTGTCGTTCTATTCTGCCTCTGTCCCTAATTTTGACCACATAGTGAATTATTTGTATGACATGTGGTATACCGTTGGAAAGGGCGTAAACTATCAAACTTTTAAAAAGAAAACGAAGCTATCAATTGCTGACAGTTTTTTTAATGAATTAAGAAATTAAGATTCTGTCATATTTTTACTCGTTCTCGGGACTTTGGGAAGGATAATTTCTTTTCATGGTATTAACTTGATCAAATAATATTTTCTCTAAAACAAGGATACATCGTAAAATTCAATAAATTTTATTTCGTGCTGATCCAATAATAAATAAAAAAGTTACAAGGGTTCAAAGCTGGGATTTTGGTAATTTTCAAAAATAAAGAAAAAAAATCGTATCTCGATACCACGTGACATCTGACAAAATGTATCCTGGGTCAGAACGTTGCAAATGACCCCACTTACCTACAAAAAAAATTTGTCGGTCGAAGTGCCGAACACCCTGTATATTAGCAGGTTATACGGGCGCTTGTGCGGGGCACGAAGCACCGCGCACGCACTCGCCTTGCGTACATGAAGGGAATGGCTACGGAACCCTCTGCGTATGATCAACGTTCACACTTAACAGGCTTTTATATTTTAGTCCCAAAAGTCCCAACCAACTGAGACTCACTGAGTCAGGAGTTTACGAGCTCTTTCCACGCGGTCCCTAAAGTGTAATGTCTGCCGAACACGGAACATGAAAGCATTATCAATTCTGTGTTCGCCTTTAGATAATGTACTCAGACAATCAGGTTCATAAGTGTATTACCAAATCTATACCTTGTTCAAATATGTTGAGACAGTTCTTATTACGTGTACTTATACATTTTCATATTCAATGTTTATCCGTCCGTGGGATTTTTAGAGTTGGTCCTAACTTCCAAATTGAAATTCAGCATAGATGCTGAATTTCAATTTGGAAGTTAGGACAAACTCTAAAAATCCCACGGACGGATAAACATTGAATATGAAAATCTACGAGATTTTTATAAGAAAGTGTAATTCCATTTACAATTTCCACACAACAACTTTTGCCGCCGATTCGCGAAGTGCCACTGGACTTTGCCGCCGAACACATCCGGCTATCAATCTAAAATTGGCGCGGCATCCGGAGCGAGCTTGGCAATGACGAATGTCTATGACCCATCAAAACAAGCTTTCGTCACCGCAAAGATGAGCCGCCAAATAAGTATCGTGTCCCCTTCGGTGACGTCATCGCCTCTCCCTTCTTCATAGGAGATTAAAGGAAAATACCCGTATACTGCGTATACATAACAATATCACGTAACATGATCGAAGTAAACGAAAGCATTAACTTTAATTAACTTTGGAATTTCTTAACAGTGATTTTGAAGTTGTGATTACTGTGCAGACCGACAAATCATTTCATCAGATCATCAAATTATTTTCAAGAATTACTGAAGCACCTATGCGTTTTCTTTCTCTAAAATGTTTCTCACGAGCAATAAAGTGTATATATAATTATTTCTCAGAACTATTTCAAAGAATCAGTTCTTTGACGCCGCGAAGCGCTGACGTCCTTCGCATTTCCGTCGCCTCCTACCATTCCCCTCACCTCCTTAGCCATTCCCCTCGCCGCTTCAGCTTCAGGAGATTTCATTCATAAATAACTGAACAGTGAGTCAGTATGTTTACGGCGGCGCTGCGGCGGCGGCGGAGGCGGTGGCCGTGACTATCGGAGATTTCCTTCATGCGCGCGGAAGACTTGATTTTAGTGAATAATAATAGATTTTAATGTGCAAATGCGTCGGTTAAAACAATGTTCCTCTCAGTATTCAGTCGTACTTTGTGAAAACATTGGGTTCAAAGGAATGAAAAGAGTTTTAGTACTACTGGTAACTGTTGCTCACAGCTCCGCTCGCGGCATTGTCGGCTATCAGCTAATATTTCTGAACTATGCTTAAGAGTGGGATCTATATTAGCGATTTTTTATAGAATTAACCATATGCGATTATTATATATGAATTAATTAATTAATATTAATATATATATATAATTTTATTCTTCCGGATATCTTCGGAGTCGTCGGCGATTGCACTCGCCGGTCTGCCACCCGTCCTCGCTCAAGTGCCTCCCAAGATAGAGGACGGGCCCACCGATCAGTCTTGAGTTACATAATATTATTGTCTTCACTGTCACGAGGCAGATTTCCACTCAGAAATTTGGTAATTATTTTTGTGGTTTCAATTGCAGCCTGTTGTTGGAGTATTTCTAATTTTATACCAGCGTCTAAATTTTTTATGTGTTTCTCTGTTGATTTATTTATAATTCCTGTAGTGCCTATAACTATTGGGACGATTTCGACTCTTGTATTCCACAATCTTTGGACCTCAATTTTTAGTGCGTAGTATTTAGTAAGTTTTTCATTTTCCTTCCTAGTGAGGTTATAGTCGGATGGCACTGTGACATCGATAAGGTAAGTTCTGTTTTTATTTTTGTCTACATATATGAGGTCTGGTCGGTTGTTAGGTAACGCATAATCAGTGGTGACAGCAATTTCCCATATTAGTTTAAATTCTTCATTTTCCACCACATGTGGTTCATTTAACGGGCATTTCCACCAAAATGTTGTTGTTTCGGACTTGTGTTTCTTGAGTAAATTCCAATAAACGTATTTGACTAGTTGGTTATGTCTCTTTAGATATAGTGGCTGTACTAATATTTTACATCCTGAGATGATATGCCTGACTGTTTTTTATATATATATATATAAACATCAATAATAATAAGAAACATCAATTTCAAACAACCAAATTTTGGTGGCAATGTCCCTTAAATGAACCACATGTAATTGAAAACGAGTCTAGCAAAATTATCTGGGAACTACCAGTAACTACCGACCTTGCAATACCGAAAAATAGACCAGATTTGATATATATAGATACATTGAAAAATAAAACCTATCTCATTGATGTAACCGTGCCCTCAGATTACAACATTATGAAAAAGGAAGCAGAAAAATTATCAAAATACTATGCCCTCAAAATTGAAGTGGAAAGACTGTGGAGCACAACGTGCAAAATTATTCCTATTGTTATTGGTACCACCGGAATTATTTCAAAAATTGCACAAAAATATATAGATATTTTAAAGGCGGATATAAAGATGGAAATTTTACAGAAGCAGGCGGCTATACATAGCACAAAAATTATGTCGAAATTTATGAGTGGATATTTGGAAGAACTAAATCAAACAGAAAATCAATAGACCAGAGCTCCAAAATACTTATGTATAACATCTTAATGTACACCTTGTTCTTTTTCCTGGGAGGACCCTGGGCGGGAACAAGACGGACTGTTGGCACTAAGATGCCGGAAACTCCAAAAATTTGATGAAGAAAGTTATATATAAATATATTAACGACGCGTGACAGTTCGTCGGTCTTATGGGCAAATTGCTTGTCACCTACCGGACACGGTCGTCCAAGGCGTGTCCCTCGACATTCAACTGGGAAAAGCAGCATCTGTCGTAGGGACAATGATGTTTATTTCATGAGAATGACAAATGTCTATGTAAGTACTTTCTTTTATCAATCATAATCATATATAATATAAAATCCAAAGCAGCGCGACACAAAAACGCTCATTATACTTTAAGTTCTTAGTCGATTTCCAAAATTATATTTTATTAGGATGGCAACTAAAGGTTGATACCTCTGTGAAATACTATACTTCCGTGAAATCAGAAAAAGAAAATGCAGCTTAGAAAATTAAGAAAAATTATGTGGTGTGTCTGTCTGTCGGTGTTTCCGCAGATTTGTAACGCATTTATTCAAGAACTACAAATCAGAATGATATGGCAGTTATTCCATTAGATTCAGCAACTCTTTGAGATCGTTTTACGATATATATCATCATGCTATCTGCTTAGGGCACAAAGCAGTGGTACTAATTGTGAGAGTAGGCAATCCATACCCTGCATAATTTTGTATATCTATATGGATGGGTTAAATTTAAGGGTTCCCTATACATACGGATTTTTCCTCCTTTGAGGTTCGGAACCGTAAAAAAGAGACAAGTATTATTAGTAATGCTTTTCCGTTACGCGGTATATGAATTAAAGCGACTTACAATCGTCGAAAATTCGTCCCTCGCTCCGGGAACATCGTCAGAACTCGCGGAACTGCGACGACCTGGAGGACACCCGACACGTCTTCCAGTCAGATGTCAACTGCCGGTCGCCACTGGCGTAGATTGTATCGATGAGAGGGTACTTCGGCCGATGCGGGTAGGCTCGACATCTCTTAAGCTAAGCGCAAATTGGCGCGGTGGTGGCGGTCACAGCGGTGGCGGCTAATGTAGCGGTGGCGGTGGCGTTCAAAAGTCGCGCAGATCAGAGCGTTCAGATGCGACGTCTGTGGTGCCGCGGTGGTTGCGTAATTTCGTAATTTTCGTACTTTTAACTACAAAATTGAAGAAATTAAACTTTTTTTTACTCTTAAATTTAACTTCTTTTTTTTATTTTTCACTTTTTTTTACTTTTGTTTTACATACTTTTTTTTAATTCCGCGTGAACAGTAATGTATAGAATTAAGTGATTGTAGACCTCGTTTATAATTATTTCCTCCATCCTTTCGTCAGTTCCTATGATTATCCCGCGATCAGATGCTGCAGGCGCGTTCTGATCGCCACCGCCGCCACCGCCGCGATCGGACCGCGCACTGACCGCACGCGTGCAGCTATCGACCGCGCCAGTGTGCGCTTGCACACACAATTGCATATAACCTATCTGATCGCCACCGCCACTGCCACCGCCGTGATCGCCTTGATCGCCGCAGTTTGCGCTTAGCTTTACTGGAATAGGTCGGTACCTAGCACACATGGCACACGTAGCTCACTGTGTATATGGCCGCCAGAGTTTGATGCTGGTTACCACCTACCTGGTTTGTACCGTATGGGGCCGGTACTTTAAAAGAATAGCCCCACTGCATCTCTCCCCGTGTATGTCGTAAAAGGCGACTAAGGGATATGACTCGCTTCTTATATCACTAGGTGGTAGGGTTTAACCCGCCCGGGTTGGTACCACCGCACTGAATGAAAGTTCGGTCGAAACGGCTATGTAAATAGTTTGTGTTTTCCGTCCAGTTCAGTGTAGCCGGCACGACCGAAGGGAAGCACTGACGTGGCACCAAGTTCACCCGGAGTTATGGGCTGACATCACGGATGTTGTAGGTGATGTAGCCAACCGTGTCAGTTTCCATAAAAAAAAAAAAAACAAGCGTCGCAGTTTTGCGAGTCCTGACGATGTCCCCGGAGCGAGGGACGAAACTTCGACGTTTGTAAGTCGCTTTGATTAATACACCGTGAAACCGAAAACATTACGATAAGGTGTGACAGCGGTAAAATCCTAAACGAACATATAAGAGACAAGTACATGTTCAGGAACCATGTTGCCCTGGTTTTAAACTGCCGTGTGGGCCCGGTACTTAAAAAGAATAGCCCCACTGCATCTCTCCCCATGCATGTCGTAAAAGGCGACTAAGGATAAGGACAAGATGGCGTGCTAAAGGGCGACAGGTTCGCCACCTCTCACCTGGCACGTTACTTCCATCGTGTCATGCAGCAGGCGGGTCTTCGAGCCTTACTTGCTGATTGATCGATTTAATCTTGTTCGAATACTTTGCGAAACCTGGTGGTCGGTGTTGTGCTGTAACTTACCAGAGTTCTTGCAGCACAACACCGATTAATCTTTTTTTTTTTTATGGAAACTGACACGGTTGGCTACATCACCTACAACATCCGTGATGTCAGCCCATAACACCGGGTGAACTTGTTGCCACGTCAGTGCTTCCCTTCGGTCGTGCCGGCTACACTGAACTGGACGGAAAACACAAACTATTTACATAGCCTTTTCGAATGACCTTTCATTCAGTGCGGTGGTACCAACCCGGGCGGCTTGAACCCCTACCACCTAGTAATATAAGAAGGGAGTCATATCCCTTAGTCTCCTTTTACGACATACACGGGGAGAGATGCAGTGGGGCTATTATTTTAAAGTACCGGCCCCACACGGTAATCTGCTTACCCCGATTGTCGGGATTCAGCGTGTGTGATATATATGTATTTATGTATTTTAAAGTGCCACTTGCGTAGCTCTGTCAACACATCTCTACTTATTTGAAACATATAATAGCATTGCTGTCGGCACGACCGAAGGGAATCACTGACGTGGCACCAAGTTCATCCGGTGTTATGGGCTGACATCACGGATGTTGTAGGTGATGAAGCCAACCGTGTCAGCATCAATAAAAAAAAAAAATAAAAAAAAAACTTGACGCGTGTATTCGTTCACTGCTCAACCCTTTTAAGATATATCATTATTATATCTAGCCTATAACCCTGCGCGCTGTGCATAGCTCGATACCTATAACTATATCCGAAGATATGTCAGTTTCCATTACTTACAACTGCATGTAAAGCAGTTCATCCGTTTTCAAGTTCATCCGTTACAAACATACGGACGCTACATATTGTAACAGTTAGAGAAAAAGAGATAAGTAGGCACTCCACTTTCACGCCGACGAAATAACTTCACGCGTTGTGCCGCACGGGCGGGATTACCTATATCTACACATGAGCTAGTTTCAGAATTGGCTACAAATACATCCGATCCAACCAACCCGACCAATAATCTAGGCATCTATCATCTGAATTGAATACTCAACGGGTCCGGGAAATCGATGGTCGACGGATAGGATAGGCGGGCGGGGCGGTGGCATCCGCGTCGCGCGGAATCTCACCTTCGGAAGTACGTACCTTGAATCGAAATCCAATGCCTATGAATGAATCACAATATATTCTTACATTCATCGTCCCTTTAGGGAAATGTAGTGAAGCATGCTCGTGTTATCACAGGATAGAAGTTTTCTCTTCATGATAAATGAAATAGTGAATGTCATTGCATTTATTTCGGGAGCAGATCCGTGTGATCGGAACAAACAATACACAAATTTAATGTACCTACAAGCGATCTAAAGTTCTAATGCTATCTTATAAAGTCTAGGTGCATGTGCACCGCGGTGCATGCTCGTTTTGCGTGCAGATATATACATAATTACCGCGTACTAATCGATTCTGCAGATCTTTCCTTTACAGAACCGGTAAACTCTGGAACGCTCTCCCTGCTCATATAATTCCCCACCAAGTACAGTCTCGGATCCTTCCAGAGGGGCGTGAATGGGCACCTGACCATTTTTTTTATTGAAAGCGCGACATATGGCGCCGAGCCACCCATAAGCTGTCTAACGACGTCCATGGACATTCGGCCGTATGCGGGGGTTGCGAATGCCATGTCGGCCTGATAGGTGCCCATTCACGCCCCTCTTGAAGGATCCGAGACTGTACTTGGGGGGAATATATTATGAGCAGGGAGAGCGTTCCAGAGTTCACCGGTTCTGTAGAGGAAAGATCTGCAGAATCGATTGGTACGCATCCGCGGTAAGTCGAGCGTATAGGGATGCAATATTGCTGCTATGCTATTTATTTTGTCTTTTTTCATAAATAATTTTCTCGACCAAACAAGAAAAGTCGGAACCACAGATCAACAATAATTTCATGTAATGTTTTCGTCAGTCGAAGGTTGCGGTCTCCGACGACCTCGTAAACCGTAAGACGGACGATAAGGTTGTATTCGTATGTTGTTGGTGTCTTTAAATGATACGTAGAGGTAGCTGACTGAGTAGCCGACTGAGTGAATAGCCTCAAAATGTCGGAAAGAAGTTGCGCAGCCGTTACAAAAAGATATTCACCCGTCTTTGTGTCACACACTTAAGAGTTCGTAATACATCAGCTCGAATTCCAATTTCGCACCCACTTCTCCGCGACACCTCACTCTATTCCGCTCGCACACTATTGCTAGCGGTCACGAGAGGTCAAAGCTATTTTGTTAGGGTGAACGACACTATTGTCGGCCGGGTGCTCTAAGTAATAAAACACTGCAAAATTTTGTGCAACGCGCGATAGTTTAGGTAATTGTTTTTTTACCATGATAATAATGGTTATTTTTTAAATATAAAACATATAGGACCTGTTTTATAATGAGATCAGTTATTATGCAAAGTTGTATGATCTAATTTAAAGATTTATTGAATACAAGCGGTTTTATTGTGCGTTTGGAGGTTGGTTGGAGGAATTTATTGGAATCATGTTTTCACCACACATAATACCTCTAGCGTTAGTACTCAACTTTAATACCATTATTACAGAGTGATTGTTGCAGTTGATATAACATAGATGATGCAAAGTAATGTGAGGTATTACAGACTCTTAATAATAATATACGACCATTTGCATGTGCCCGACATGAGTTGATGTCTTATATCATTTTGGAATTTCTGGTTACCAGCAAGCAAAGAATATAACTACTACCAGCAAGTATCTACTCCCCAAACGGTCGACATAATGTACAGATGCGATGTTAGATCGGTGACCGCAAGTAGACGGCTGGCTCCAAGAGGATATTGTGGGGAATGAGAAGCTGAAAATGTTGAAGACGAATCAATTATTTTTATTGAATTGAGCCTGTTTTATCACTATGACTGCTGCTCTGACGAACTTGCTTCCCTCCTCCTCCTGTTCGACTTTACCAAACTCGCTATACTCTCGCGGAACATCCCTTTGTAGTCGACAGAAGAGGTTGATAGCCTTTCCCCAGCGACATTAGTCCGCCTCCAAGCCGGACTGGCACCTCCTCGGGGGTGAAATTGGCTGCGCGCTACGCACACGCAACACGCCCAAACACACAATTGAGCACAGTCACCCAGTTCGGAAGCAAGAAAAACAATTAGAACTTTAAATTGAGTCACACTTCTGAACTTCTTTATCAACGCGCATATTACGTGTGTTGTAACGCAATGATGTGCATTCGTAGATTATATTGAATACAAAATAAAGTGTATGCTGCGTATGACAACAGCCAGTTCCATTCTTTTGAATAATTTGGTTAGGCTATACTGGGTGTGTAACGCAATGTCTAGTGCTTGTGGTGATTGTAAGTGACTTGAGAAATAATTATTTTGGCGACAGGGCTTGTGATTAGGATTAAAATTCAAATTTGTGTTTGTACAAAGTTGATTAGAAGTGCCAATTTGGAAACGGAAAGTGGGGAAGTGTGTGTATAGCATTGATTGATTGATTCTGCTTAGAACTTTTTGATTATAGAACGGTTCTAAGGTATTTTCGCTTCGTTAGGTATTGGCTCAGCTCGGAGCTAAATACTCTTCGTCTTTGTGTACAATGAGAATCCCTAATTACTAATTTAAAAAAAACATAAAACCACACTAATGAGGTGTTTTTTACTAATCAGGTCGCGTATAAAATTCGAGTCGTCACTCGTTTTCAAAAGTTCATATGTAACGACCAAATAAAAGGAACCACTGACATGGTACCTAGCTCACACAAGGTGTTATGGGCTGACATCACGGGTGTTGTAGCCAAACATATCAGTTTCCATAAAAACATGTTTTATTACACGTACTGAACAACACGTAATTTATGAACAGTTGTTTTTTTTTCTATTAGTGGGTATGACGCAATCGACTGCGTTCAGTTAACTTGCACGATTCCATATTCTCCGTCCGTCATACCTACTAATAGAAGATACAAGTGTTAAACAATTTTGAGAGAATACGTCATTGACCCAATGGCGAAATTGGTAACGCGCCGGCGGCTCACCCCGGAGTTCCAGGTTCGGATCCTGGTCGAGACGTACTTTTTCTCTTCATTTTCGGTTTTGCATCTATCTAGTGAAGAAATATGAAGCGAGTACGTGCCACCAAACCAACCATAAAACCAAAACAAGAAACGTATGTACATATATTATTACCCTCTTTACATTTTAACCCTTCACTTTGAAAATGTAGAAATGTAAAGCACGCCCGCGGCAATCGAAAGCTTCTGAACGAATAAGCTGCGATCTAAAGCTCTCTACCGCGAGCGGGTTTCGCTTAATTGGGATTAAATTGCCACGTTCGATGGAAGCTTTGATCGTTATGATAAAAGCATTGAGCGAGTTTATGATCGAATTGATTGAGTGAACAGAGAGAAAGTCAAACTTTCTTGTCGTAAAAAAATTTAATTCAAAAATGTATTTTAAAAACATTCAGGCTAAACACATTACCCTCTTGGCTTCGCCATAGTCGGGTAAAAAGTGGTTACGTGCGAGTCCAACTCACGTGGAGAGGGTTCGGTACCATTCAGATTTCCGTGAGAACTTTAAGACTTAGAAATTTTCGTTTAGATTTCCTGTGAGGCTATATAATATATTCCCTTTTTTTGGGGGAGGGAATGTTTGATTTTCGTATATTTTCTTTAATATCTTTTTTTCGGCTTATCCGCAAAAGCAGTTTTGTCGCCATCTATTATTTATACATTATTATTCGTGATGTAAATGGCCTGATTTTATACATTCCTAAATTTTTTTTTAAACTTTGGTGACAATCATCATCATTAATTAATTATACAACTAGACTCAATACCTAAGCCTCCGACTACTCCGAGCGGCTTTGTTGTGTGTTGCTGTGGCTGGTGCGAGTAGTGTCTATGTGACTGAAAGTGTCTTTGAAACTATGCATTGAATTATAAAATTATGAAAGAACAATATTTTTATTTTTATTACGAGCTCGTTCCATTGATCCGTCACATGATGCACTCGAAAAAAACAATTGTTTGACTTTCTAATTTGTCCCACAAAATTGACACCCAAAATCGGTTATCCGTTTATTATGCCAGTAAGTTCCAGCTCTTCATGGCGTGGAGATGCCTATGGATTTCGACTATCCATATAACCTGCTACTGACGATGCATTCGAGGATTGGTGAATGAAAAGTACGATCGTTAGAAGTAAATTGTGTACTTAGTACTACGATAAATTTGCGTATTTGGTGATAAGTGACACATCATGAGTCGGCGAGGAGCGCCTACCTAACATCTCCACATTCAGCAGTCTTAAAGCTTATAGATGAAATCCTAGCATCGTCATGTCAGGTCATATCCACTCCACGAAAATCTCATTCGCCCCTGTCATCGCAACATGAGCAATTCATATAATATTCACGAAGCGAAGCCAAAATTCAGTTCTTGGATGGAAACCTCGATCGGAATAAGAGGTCGATCGTGGACAAGACTCCATTAACCTGGTCACTCGTATACTAAAACTCTCCTATCCTCGTCTACAGTGCGTATAAGAAGGAATAATACGCTGTCAGCTCGTCTGCGATCAAACATCAGTTCTCACATGGAATATCAAACAAAAAACCGATATGGCAGGCACAACATTATCAGAATCGTAAACCAAAGACGCATATTTGAGACCCACAACCCAGTTCGTCAATTGCAGGTCAAGGTGTCACTCATAAAATACTAGCGTTGCTTTCGTCGGAATCCGATGATCTAGACTATGACTAGACTATGGGCGGTGTTATTATGTGGCTAGTCACTAAAAATATGTATAAAAATACCCTGCGAAGTTTCTTGTCGGTTCTTCTTCGTGGATGTAATCAACAAATTGTGACAAGTTCCAGCGCAACTGCGCTGGAACTTGTCACAATTTGTTTAGTTAAACTTAACTGCCATATGAATGATCAATAAACAATACAATACAATACAATACAATACAATAAAATCCGGCTTACACCTTCAACATCATTCTATGTAGTCAAATACATCTCGTAACTGTGCGACTTTTCTTTAGGTAAGTACTTAGGTACCCCCTTATTTGCTACAATTGAGTCATCCTTAAAAGTTTAAACTGTAGGAATCCACCAATACCTGTAAATACATACAACGCCTACGACAAAGTATTTCTCTGTCCGATGCGATATAATAACGTAGGCTATCTAGAGCACATATGCTAAATAAGAAATGAAAATATTTTTATAACGTTCCAAAATCATAAATCGGCTGATAACTGTCTGTCGCCAATCGTAGCTTTGCCTCTTGGAGATTCGATGTTTTCCCGCCAAATGTTCAGTCGTTCGCTCCTCATGTTCGCTCCATCGTTACCATCGTTTGATATTATAGTCCAATAAGCGGCCGCTCAAATGTTATTAATGACTGCGCTCGTCAATGTTATTCTCGTACATACATAACACTTGCGATATCACACGCGCAGCTTTCAGTCGTCCTCCTCGGCTGTCATGCTTCACTGTCCGTCCTCGCACGCAACCCTGCGTATCCCTTCTTCCCCGCGCTCTCTGTCAGACCGAGTACCCCTTTCCCTATCTGCGTCACCTCCACCGTATCGACAACGCCTACCAATCTTCTTGAATCTAACTACCATAGACTCAAAGATCATAATCCAACAGCCTCCCGCGCTACGAGTATCCCACACACAAAAGCTACCTACGTGTATCGTGATGGATAGAGCTAAAGATTTTAGATAGGTACATATAATTTTGAGCGGACTATCACAGTGTGTCCCAAGAACACTGCTGGACACACATGAACTGAGGAGAACACAATTTCGACCTTCGTTCATTAGGTCGTCCTAAAATTTTATTTGAAATTGTAAATGAATGGCAGCGCACAGTTATTTGTGCAGTAACCAGCAATAAGTATTGATCCCCAACATGTGGTGCTCCTCTCCCCAAGGCAACCACGCCGAGCTGTAAACTTGATTATGGAAATTTATTCATGAAAATAAATTCGGAATTAGCTAAGTGCTATCAGGTTTGAGATCCTACCTCCCCCGTCAGCCCCGCGACGCCCCCCGCGGGGGCAAAGCTGAACTTATCGAAGCAACGGATAAACAAAGGAAACAACCAGCTTCACAGAGGATTGAAGGTTATTATAGTATTGGAATTCCCACGCGGTTTTACCACCTAGATTCTGTCGCATGAGGGAAAGTAATAGTATTAGTGATACATTAGTATTGTGGTTTGTGATTTTGAATAAACAATTTATAATTCACATGTCGGGCACTGGTTAAAAAAATAGATATTTAATTTATCTAAACGTTTTAAGGTTTTAATCTATATGCATAAAATATGTACAAGCGAGTAAGATAAGGGCAATTCTGCCTTGCGGATATTCGAATCGTGAAGGGCATAGTTTCCGTTTAATTCTATGGCCTAGCCTAGTCCTTTTGACAAAATCTGACATTTATGAAGAGTACTGAAAAATAGGACTTAGTCTGACTGACTCAGTAATTAAATTACAAATTTAAAAAACCCCCGAAAAAAAACCGCATGCAAATCGGTCCACTTTTTAAGATAATTATTTTTTTTATTACTTAATTACTTTATTACTTGATTACAAATATAGCTAAGAACCATCCCGATTAAACAGGCTTCCTAATAAAAAAACCGCATCCAAATCGGTCCATCCGTTTGGGAGCTACGATGCCACAGACAGACACACACACACACACACACACACACACACACACACACACACTCACACACACACACGTCAAACTTATAACACGCCTCCGTTTTTTTCGTCGGGGGTTAATAAATAACTCACTCAGGATGGGAAAGAAAGCAAATAGAACGAACGAATCAAAAAAATAGGTAAAAAAACTTTTAAGTTAAACGGTTTTATTAAAAATAAAAAACTTAAAAAAAACAGCTGTACAAAAAACTAGAAAATAATAAGGACACAAGCCTGGGCCTTCTTAAGATTTTACGTATGGGTAAGAAATCGTGCAATACTAGCGTGCTGTCTTCTCATGTCGGATGCCAAAGGGCACATTGTGTCGCTGCGTCAGCGGAATAAGTAATAAATTGAGACTTTTAACAGACTAATATAAAAACGTGGGGCGCATGTTATTTATTACGCATATTATACGCCCCACGTTTTTATATTAGTCTGTTAAAAGTCTCAATTTATTACTTATTCCGCTGACGCAGCGACACAATGTGCCCTTTGGCATCCGACATGAGAAGACAGCACGCTAGTATTGCACGATTTCTTACCCATACGTAAAATCTTAAGAAGGCCCAGGCTTGTGTCCTTATTATTTTCTAGTTTTTTGTACAGCTGTTTTTTTTAAGTTTTTTATTTTTAATAAAACCGTTTAACTTAAAAGTTTTTTTACCTATTTTTTTATTTACTCGTTTTTAGTTTGATTTTTGGCTCGTATCATTCATTACGTAAACTCGTCATCCTTTCCAACTCTCTCATTGCATCTTTGTTACTCGGTTTCTTACCTGTCAATTACTCACAATCAAGCTCCTCAATACATAACCCTTCTAAAGACTTTACGCGACTCAATGCAACATACGCTTGACCCTCCTCAAATAGTCTGGAGCCCAAATACACGACAGCACGGTCAACAGTACTACCCTGAATTTTATGGACAGTGGAGGCCCATGACAAAATTATCGGTAACATCCGTCTCTCAGCTGTTCCATAATTAAACTTTGCTGGAAACTGTATGGCTTTAGGATGGATAAGGTGTCCGCCGTCTCTTTCAAAATCAATTTGAACAGATGGTATGTCTGTTTCATACTTTTGCGTTCGACAAGTATGGGACACTCGTCCAAACAAACCAAATGAGCCCAAACTCGAGGGGGTTACTAGTAACGGTTGAAGAGTTCCACTGTACACCTCCTGACTCCATCATCAGACCCTCGTCACCAAGTGTATTGGTAGAAGTATGGGACACTCGTCCAAACCAACCAAATGAGCCCAAACTCGAGGGGGTTACTAGTAACGGTTGAAGAGTTCCACTGTACACCTCCTTACTCCATCATCAGACCCTCGTCATCAAGTGTATTGGTAGAAGTATGGGACACTCGTCCAAACCAACCATATGAGCCCAAACTCGAGGGGGTTAATAGTAACGGTTGAAGAGTTCCACTGTACACCTCCTGCCTCCATCATCAGACCCTCGTCACCATGTGTATTGGTAGAAGTATGGAACACTCGTCCAAACTAACCAAATGAGCCCAAACTCGAGGGGGTTACTAGTAACGGTTGAAGAGTTCCACTGTACACCTCCTGACTCCATCATCAGACCCTCGTCACCAAGTATATTGGTAGAACTATGGGACACTCGTCCAAGCCAATCAAATGAGCCCAAACTCGAGGGGGTTACTAGTAACGGTTGAAGAGTTCCACTGTTCACCTCCTGACTCCATCATCAGACCCTCGTCACCAAGTGTATTGATAGTAGTATGGGACACTCGTCCAAACCAACCAAATGAGCCCAAACTCGAGCGGGTTACTAGTAACGGTTGAAGAGTTCCACTGTACGCCTCCTGATTCCATCATCAGACCCTCTTCACCAAGTGTATTGGTAGAAGTATGGGACACTCGTCCAAACCAACCAAATGAGCAGAAACTCCAGGGGGTTACTAGTAACGGTTGAAGAGTTCCACTGTACACCTCCTGACTTCATCATCAGACCCTCGTCACCAAGTATATTGGTAGAACTATGGGACACTCGTCCAAACCAACCAAATGAGCCTAAACTCGAGGGGGTTACTAGTAACGCTTGAAGAGTTCCACTGTCCACCTCCTGACTCCAACATCAGACCCTCGTTACCAAGTGTATTGGTAGAAGTAAGGGACACTCGTCCAAACCAACCATATGAGCCCATACTCGAGGGGGTTACTAGTAACGGTTGAAGAGTTCCACTGTACACCTCCTGATTCCATCATCAGACCCTCGTCACCAAGTGTATTGGTATAAGTATGGGACACTCGTCCAAACCAACCAAATGAGCCCAAACTCGAGGGGGTTACTAGTAACGGTTGAAGAGTTCCACTGTACACCTCCTGATTCCATCATCAGACCCTCGTCACCAAGTGTATCGGTAGAAGTATGGGACACTCGTCCAAAACCAACCAAATGAGCCCAAACTCGAGGGGGTTACTAGTAACGGTTGAAGAATTCCACTGTACACCTCCTGACTTCATCATCAGACCCTCGTCACCAAGTATATTGGTAGAACTATGGGACACTCGTCCAAACCAACCAATTGAGCCTAAACTCGAGGGGGTTACTAGTAACGGTTGAAGAGTTCCACTGTCCACCTCCTGACTCCAACATCAGACCCTCGTCACCAAGTGTATTGGTAGAAGTAAGGGACACTCGTCCAAACCAACCATATGAGCCCATACTCGAGGGGGTTACTAGTAACGGTTGAAGAGTTCCACTGTACACCTCCTGATTCCATCATGAGACCCTCGTCACCAAGTGTATTGGTAGAAGTATGGGACACTCGTCCAAACCAACCAAATGAGCCCAAATTCGAGGGGGTTACTAGTAGCGGTTGAAGAGTTCCACTGTACACCTCCTGACTCCATCATCAGACCCTCGTCACCAAGTGTATTGGTAGAAGTATGGGACACTCTTCCAAACCAACCATATGAGCCCAAACTCGAGGGGGTTACTAGTAACGGTTGAAGAGTTCCACTGTCCACCTCCTGACTCCATCATGAGACCCTCATCACCAAGTGTATTGGTAGAAGTATGGAACACTCGTCGAAACCAACCATATGAGCCCAAACTCGAGGGGGTTACTAGTAATGGTTGAAGAGTTCCACTGTCCTCCTCCTGACTCCATCATCAAACCCTCGTTACCAAGTTGAAATTATCATAATATTGTATTGTCACGAGAACTCAATGTGTGTGCAAAGTTTCATAAAAATCGGTTCAGTAGAAGTAGTTGAAAAAGTTGTCGCAAGATTTGAAACAAAGATAGTAACAAACAAACAAACAAATATACGGAGTCAAGCTAAATAAAACCGTTTAATAAAAAGGCCTGTACTGCGGTTAATTTACAACGTCAAAATAATCATTGCATTATTTGTTATTAAACAATTTTGCGAAAAGTAATAATGGTGCGAAATTGATTATAGAATAGAAAGTCCGCAACATTCACTAAATTAAATTAGCGAGTGTGGTCAAATAACCATGAATAACGACTACATCGATAATTCAGTTTTGCAGTAATTTTTTATTGAGCCGCTCTAGGTTAAAATCGAACATGGACACAGACAGGTACAACTTATACAAATTATAGAAGTGTATTTCGTATCGTCCCGCGATCTAAAACCACACCTGTCTACTACCGCATGTCGACCGCATGGGGCGTAGATACTTACTGCTGGTATCCAGGAATTATTCCACATTATATGAGGGACATCAATTACTCATGTCGGGCACATGAAAATCATCGTATATTATTATTTAAGTCTGTGACATAAAGACGAGAAGATCTTCTTGTAATGACGGGATCACTTTTTTAGGTTCCTGTACCACGTACGGAAGCCTGTCTGTCTGTCTGTCCTACTGTTGTGTCTTCGAAACCTTAACAGCTAGCCTGTTGAAATTTCCACATAATATTTGTTATTATAGCGGATATAACAAAAAAATATAAAAATATATACAAAACTTTTAAAATTAAGAGAAATTTAAATTATGAAACTCGGCTTACCGGTGCGATGATGGCGGGCGCATCGCTGCAGCTCGACGTTTTGAGTCCTCTATGGGACCCGTTCTCAAGAGGACGTGCTAGCTATGGTAAGCCGAGTTTCATAATTTAATCTGAGTGACGGTGCGGTACTAAAAACTAAATTAAGAGACATGTTTTTTTTTTGTGCGTTAAACCTCGGTGTGCGAGAGCGACTCGGACTTAGCCGGTTTTTAGCGGTTTTTTCGACAATATTAACGAAATACTCGTGCAATTATAAATGTTCCTGAATGGAACCGTTTCCTAATTGTTGACTGGAGCCGCCGACGATCTAAGCAAACAACAGATAAACTAAACGCTTTCGTTTTGGTGAGCTTGTAGACACAGCGAGCACGGATTAGCTAGTAGCGTCCGAGTTATGTAGAGCAGCGACACATCTAGGTCGTAGAAGCAAGTGGTGGCGCCGTGCGGTGTTCGCCATGATGCCCGCAAACTCCAATTGCATTTTGACGACAGCGGTATTCGTAGGCGCGAGTGAAGCGATTTCTCATTCTTGTGGAAACAGTGACACATGTAGGACATCGGTCTTGCAGGATGTATCCAAAATCAAAAGAATTTAGAGTTATGTCTGTCCAAAAGCTGACAATATGTTAATTGGCTTGTAATTGGCGTGTAATTAGAACTTGTCGTTTAAATAACATTTCCAGAACTTATAAAATATTTTATTTGATTAATGTCAGTAAAATGGAGGCTATACTGAAATATAAACTTTTTAATAATCTCGAAATATTACCCAATTATGAAATTTTTCCAATTCCCTTGTAATTGGAATTTCATGTTATGTGTCAACTTTCAGTCAAAATTTAACAACCTCTCAGAGCCAATATAATGTTAATTTACCAAAGCAAAATTGGAACACGAACCGAGAGTATTAATCGTAAAATAAGACATAAAAAGTTACATCGATAGGTCCAAAACCGGAAAATTGGAGCGTAACTCACAAGCTATCAAACGATTGATTACGGAGAAAAGTTTAATTTGTTGATTTTTTTTCAGCTTCACATCCCTATCCGACCGCAATTACGAAGTATACCCCGGTTAGGCATGTACAAGTAGAAATAATTGAACACACAACGCGTGCGAAAACTTTTCTCATAATCCATCAAAAAGTCGAGGAGAGTAGCGCGCCTGGCCTCCGAGGGTTTCGTGAGGGCAGCGTCCTATCGAATAGTATATATTATAATATCCGGAAGATGAACCAAGAATTTATTTGCGAGAAATAATCGTGTTGTAAAATTATTCAAAATAAATGAAACATCGTTATCAACGTCGTGCTGGAAGAAAATACATATTTGTGATGATTCAGTGTCGCAGATTGTATGCATTACTACCTATTTTTAACAGATTTACACGTCAGTGTAATTTAGTAAGTCCTAGGGACCAAACTTTGTACGTTAAACTACTACGATAACTGCTTTAGCTTTAACTTTAACTATATTGTATAGCACATATTGTTCTACATAAGTGGGACTTCAACCAAGCGTTATCTTCAAAACAAAAGTCTCTCTGCAAGGATTTAGGCAGACGTCTGATAGAAGTGTCCGGGGAGGCCCAAGCTGGGGCCTACCTCTCTCAGCGCATTAGTCTGGCCATACAGAGGGCTAATGCGCTGAGTGTCTTGGGAACTTTCCCTGGATCGGTCGGTATGGATGAGATTTTTTATTTATCAACCTGATTTACAGATCTCATTCATATCACTGGTCCGGGGTTGTTCTTTTTTCTTTTATATATTTAGATTAACGAAATCACTCTGTATATACGATACAGCTATTAATTATAATATTTGGATGAAATTGTGTGTTTATATTGGAGTGGCTCCCTGGATAGTTTGAAAATACTATTGAACCCGGTAGATGGCGTCGTGATAAGTCCACGCGGACGAAGTCGCGGGAACAGCTAGTAACATATATATTTCTCCTATGTTTCTCCTCAGAATTAGTTAAAATTTAAATTTTGTACAGACATGTGACATTTTTAGTGCTTCCGTTTATTTCATGTCGGCTACACTGAACTGGACGGAAAATACGAACTATTTACATAGCCGTTTCGACCGACGTTTCATTCAGTGCGGTGGTACCAATATGTCTGTACAACATTAAATCATTTCGCAGCACAAGCACAGAATAAAATAAAATAAACTGCAAGTATGTACCTTCATCAAACACATATGTACATCACGTAATGAATGAGCCTCTACCCCCCATACGCACCGAAAAAGCAATTTCTTTCATACTCAAAACGCCATCAGAACGTCGACTCTCCGACAAAGCCTTTTTGCACCGTCACGTGGGCACTACTGTTCCTGTTTTTGCGAGTTTTCCCTACGATGATGGTTTGGTGGGCGTAGGGCGGCGTAGGGCGGGGGCGGGACGGACGAGGCAACTACTTTTAGATTAGTTCGGTCAGACTGGTGGAAGGCAGCTCTTAATGTAATAACTATAATGTCGGAAGTTTGACTTTCCCGAAGAACATTCTTATCCTCATATGTATAATGTAGCTACCGTACACTCTATCTGGCTAAGTACTTTCTAAACATTCTGAGGTAATTTCGTGAAAATACTACCTACCTACCTTTTTCTAACGCGAGAATCATAACACTACAATTTAACGTCATAATCGTGGAACTCATCTTAAAATATTCACATGCAGATATTATAGTTTTAATCAAAGATTTTGGAAGGAGAGTATTTATTTGAAGGAGGCGTGTCCGCGACACGTAATATGAGCACATTTTCCTATATTAACTATCGTTGTGTGCGTGAGCGCACGCGGATTCAACGCTTTGGATTGGCCAAAATATCTGGTGCGAATGTGTACGTGCATTAGTGTGTGTGAATTGTGATTGTGTGCGATCGGAAACGGTTCCGATACGAGGGCGGGCGTTCATGGCAAATCTTCTCTCCTTCCAAAATTTTTGGTTTTAATGATCTTCGAAATGATGAGATGACGCAGCATCATGCTACCTGCAGCTGTTGTGTAGTAGAACCGGAAACTCTGGCAGTGGAAGATATTTCTGTCAAGTGCAACTATAAAACGGGCGGTATAATACAAGGATAATAAAAATATACTTGGCAGTATTTTGACGGCGGAGCATAGAATTCAATATAATATAACTTAGTCCACAACATAATCCACATGCACACTACACAATGTGTGCAATACACACCCGCTTGTATCAGAGGCTCGATTTGAGGATTTTTTTGACATTTCATTTCGTAGAAGTAACGTGCTCTAGTTAGTATTTGTGCGGCAATAATAGTACCAACTGGCCCTCTAGAGGCACTGCATCTTTCCTCCATACTAATATTTACTTTTTTTTATGGAAACTGACACTATTGGCTACATAACTTACAACATCCGTGATGTCAGCTAATTACACCGGGTGAACTAGGTGCCATGTCACCCACCCAAGTACTGACCGCGCCCAGGTGTGCTTGACAACAGTCGACCGCACCACTGAGCTACCGAGGCCGACTTACTTAGAGTAAGCACGATATTTAAAAAAAATCTCAAATTCAAGGCTCAAGACTGCTCAAATATGACAAGAGACAGACATATTTTTAGACGTATTTATAATGCACACCTTGTAACGACGTTTTATCATCTCAATGAGTGAATACCCGTTCTATACTTTAGATTTCTTTTCGGTAGACTTGCTGTGTCGTTCTTTTATGATCTTGACTTTCATGAGATATTGCTATGAGTTACGAGCTGCAGACTGCAGTACTCAAATTCGAAACCATGTCGGTTTACGAGCCAACGAAAACAGACATTTAAAACCTTTTCAAATATCTTTTGTACTTAAAAATGTAAGTGACTCACTCTAATTAATGTACCTATATACAAATACTGACATCACAAAAAATTACACGAACTAAACTCATATTGACACGGACTATACGAGTACTCGAAAGGATCCCTTTAATATTGACACGAACTTCACGAATACTGACACGTTCTAAATTAACACAAAGTAGAATTACACAAATACTGACACGAACTACTTAGTCGAATATTGAAACAAATGCTGACACCTTGATGATACAGGAATACCATGTTCTGTGGCGAACACAGCTGATAGTAATTACAGACTCAGAACACGTTAATCCAACACGATTTGTGTACGTTACACAGCAGTGGCCGTCGCAGTCATTATTATGCCGATGGACAATGCGAATATTCATGAACTCCCGAGGGTGACTAGCGACAGGCAGATACCTAGCGGATGTGCTTTTACAATAGGATGGAGAAGTAGAACACCATATCCGGCACTTCGGTGAAGGAAAATATTGTCAGAAAAACTACGGCAATACCAAAGCATTCTTACAAAATATGTACGGGAGTGACTGGTAGAAATTTTCGAATAAGCTCTCTTTTTCCACTGCAGAATATTAGTACATATAAATGCAATACTTATATTTATAAAATATATTACTTTAGGTTTCTGTAGTCAACACTATAAGGTTCTGCGCTAAAAAAAACAGGATTCTATCCTCACAAATTTTATTTCCAAAACATTTTGAGATGTTTTCTTAAAAATTCGTGTTCACAAATTTCAACGAGCTGAAGAATATTCAGGCGTAAAAACGAACATCTGAAACATCTTAAAGTATCTTTACCGAACCAAAAAAAAAAGACTGCATTACAAGATTCCACGCCTCTATTACTTTTACAGATGAATGTACTTGTAAAACATCTACTAAAACCTGCCATGGCACATCGCCAGACTCCGCAACTATTTTATTCCGCAAAGACGTTTCCCTGTACGGCGCACCCACTCCATTACCTTCAAAAATGGGAGAGCTCCAAGCAACACCCAAACTCTACCCGACCTCAGGAAATCCTTCATACTTAATCCTTCGAAGAATATTTTACCCACTAAGCGCGATACACGCGTAGGCCCATGATGGATTACTTTCGAAAGCTTCAAGTTTTTACTCGAACACGAAAAACTTGGGGTGGCTGACAAAAAACTTGCAAGTTTTTTCTTACGAATATGCTTTATAACGTCATTTGTTCACGTTTTAAATCTCTGCTGACACAGATGGGACTATGAATTTATTTTGCAAAGTGATGAATGCATTGAATTTATACGGGAGATGGGTCAATTGCGCGTAGCAGTGTTATCCTCTGAATGTCTATCAAATTAAATCAAATCGTTTATTTAGTCAGGCACATTTTAAAAAATACACACAATAAATTTAAACAACAAAAATAGAAATAAATAAAATTATTAATTATGCTCTGGCATACATAACATTTTCTAAATAATTAAAATTAAATACAAATACACTATAATATAGTAAGAGTCGATTTAACAGAGAGATGAAATAAGGTAGGTATTAAAAATATATAATAAAATAGTCTATTAAAAATTATAATTTCTGTTCATCTGTTCAAAGATATAGGATACTCTCCTCGAGATAATCAGAGTATGGTCCCGGTACGAGGAATTGGATCACAATGCCGGTCGTCCGTGTCTGCCTATTCGTCTTCATTAAAAAAAAATCAAATTGGCGTTCACTGAACTTTGTTAACTGACCAAATATTATGGCGTACAGCACTAAAGACTTTTGTCACGATGTTGTAGGTTGTAGAAACTAAATAAGTAGATAAATAAAAGCTTAGAATTAATGAAAAGGAAATACTCATTAACTAGTTGGTAGTTTGCTAAAGAAACCTTTCCAATTTGAGCTGAACCTTCCTCTGAAATTGTAACGATTTCAAAATTCTTTGGAAGTTTCGCGTACAGACGTCCGAGCAGCCCATTATCATTTAGGAGTTTTGCGTCAAATTAAGTTAATTTAGATTCATTCATGGCGAAGCTTGCATTAGAAGCAGTTGTACGTTCAAGTTTAGACCCAATTTGCTAATGTCGGACACGAATCAAAACACGACAGGCGCCGGCTGTAGGTGTTCGGTCGATTGTGTTTAGGATATTATAAAACAGAACAGGCTGTTCCTGGACATCACAACACTAAAATAATTAGAAAATTGATTTTTATCTTTTTATGGAATGCATCGCATCATCATGCCAGCGGATTTTCGGACTATTGCTGGGTTATCTAGCTAGACTATAGATACGCCGTTTGAAGACCCTCGAAGATATTGCAGTCTAGAATTAATGTAATAGAGATAAGTGGGCATCGTTAGACACCTACTTTTAAGTGAAACGATGCCACATGTCGCACTATCCATAAAAAAATTTATTGTAAACATAAAATTTGTAATTTTCGTCTTTGTGAACAACGATAGAACAAGAACGGTATATTTACAATTAATTTTCACCTACTCAATGAGTATATCGATAATCCATTAAGATTCTTAACAACACTGAATGCCATTTTATGCTAGATATCTAAATTATATTCATGCGGACGACTACTAAAAGCTTGAACAAACTATCTGCGGCACGCTTCATCCATTACCTACAAGTTGAGTTTGCGCTGCAGCGCTGGCTTCTGTGCCTCGAGTAGCTGAACAGCTGGAACGGTGCCAGCACAAACAAGCGGACATCGCTGGAACGCTCTCGAACTTGAAATCGCCATCGTCTTCTCATTCACTAGTGCGCTGACTGCTCAATTATGCACAGTCTGCGCACTCATTTGGATTCTGAGACGCGTTTTTTTTTTTTTTTTTTTTTTTTTTTTTTTTTTTTTTTTTTTTTTATGGTAACTGACACGGTTGGCTACATCACCTACAACATCCGTGATGTCAGCCCATAACACCGGGTGAACTTGGTGCCACGTCAGTGCTTCCCTTCGGTCGTGTCGGCTACACTGAACTGGACGGAAAACACAAACTATTTACATAGCCGTTTCGACCGACCTTTCATTCAGTGCGGTGGTACCAACCCGGGCGGGTTGAACCCTACCACCTAGTGATATAAGAAGGGAGTCATATCCCTTAGTCGCCTTTTACGAAATACACGGGGAGAGATGCAGTGGGACTATTCTTTTAAAGTACCGGCCCCACACAGTACAAATTTCGTTGCGTTTGCGTTTCGTTGCGTTCGTTTCGTTTGCGTTTTCGGGAATTTAACGATAATATTGTATTACTCATTGTCTAAAGGTTAATTTTCCCAACCGAGAAAGCTGCTCAGTCAAAATTCCCTGATTGGTATTAGCTTATTCTAAGTTCATGATTGGACGTTTCTGCAAAAAAAATATTATATCTTTATAGTAGAATACACATATTTACTATGCAATATAGGTAACATTATAATAATTATTCAATAAATTATGATGCGTGCAAACTTTTGTACTTACAATGCACGTGAACCAACATCCCAGATCATTCATTAATTACATACGACTAAGCCGATATAAATCGTTATAAATGATGTGACACTGAAGCTTTAGTCCGAGTTTATCGCAAAATAAAACTGAAGTGAGACTGTAATAATGTAACCATCGTGTCTGCTCCACTAAACATTATTTTCGCGTTCTTTTTTTCCCTTTCTCTCACTGCACCTGGATGCTGTGGAGGTCATCATCGTTCGCGGTTGTTTTTCTACAAACAAGAACCGAAAGAGTACGTTTTAAGTATCGTCGACTATCATATCAGAAATAAACTTGAAGAACCATATCGCATTGACGTTCGCTAGTCTCGTTGAGTGTTCGTTGAGTGAGACGAACAGAATACTAGATGATAAGGTAATATAGGATGTTCGCAATTTCGTAGTCGACTGGCGCACTCACTATGTCATCATTAGTTACGTAGCTATGTACTTCAGTATTTTTTTTACATTTTATGTATTTATCCGTTGTCCACATTTCATTGTAACCTCGCTCGCGTGCTTTCAGAGACTTGTGTTCCATGACGAGCCTCGTATTGTTTTCTCGTGTATTTTCTTCCTTTGTTTTGCTTTTCGGTTCGGAAGTGCAAATAGATTTACGCAGCTGCTGTTTTTGTGGTTCCTTGCCTCAAAAGAGGAAAAAACCGGCCAAGTGCGAGTCGAACTCGCGCACCGAGGGTTCCGTATCGCCTTGTCATGGTCAGCGCCGCTCCATACTGTTTTCGGCGCATACACTTTTTAGTTTCTTGTATGGGAATCCCCGTGAATTTTTTACTTTTTCTTTTATATTTATTATTTGTTGTTATATCGGCCATAATAACACATATGTGAAAATTTCTACGGGCTACCTATTACGGTTCAAGAGATACAGCCCTCGGACAGACATACAGACGGACAGACAGACAGATAGGCGGCGTAGGCCCGTATAGGGTCCGTAATAGGGTCCCGTACGACGGATACGGAACCCTAAGAACGGAACTCCTATAGGATCACTCTCGTGTCTGTCTGTCCTGTCACAGCTTTGAAATTTGGTAAAAAGTTTGATGACCATAAACAAATTTTAACGATTTTACCATCTTTTTGACTATTTATTGAGTTAGCATCTTATTATTTGGAGTCTTCACAATCATGAAATAAGTAAGTAAATCAAATAACATTCCCGACCTTCCCAGACAATTTACCTGCGCTTATGTAACGGGGATGAAGCTCAAAATATGTTTATTTCAGGAGTGTTGCGGTTGCCTACAACTTTCATACTTGTTGAACAATGTTCGTTACGTGTGTGAAATTAGGGAAGCCCTATTATGTGAAATTACTCATGAAAGAGTTTATGAAGCCAACTGTTACTAATGATCTCGTGAATTCAGCAGCACTTAATCAGCAAGGCAAGAAAAGTTTTTTTTATTTATAAAACATGTTTATCATAGTTATATTTATTTTACACTAGCTGTTGGGCAACAACTGTTTGTAGCCGCGGGCGCGGCTTCGCTCGCGTGAAATTCGTATTTCAAAGAAGAATCTAAGTAACTAAGGGCGAGGCCGAAGGCCGAGCTGCGTTCAGGTAAACGATAAATCTTCTCAAATAAAGTAAGCAACTAACGGCGAGGCCGAAGGCCCAGCTGCATCCTGGAAGAAAATAAACCTTCACGAAGAAAGTAAGTAACTAAGGGCGAGCTGATTTCAGGTAAACCAAAAAACCTCTTCTGCCTTCGGGCCTCGCCCTAAATGACTTCCTTTCTTGGATAGCATATAATATCGTTTAATCCATCTATTTTTAATTAAATATAAAAAAAGTAATATTAATAACTAAATAATTAAAACCTACCTAACAAACATTAAAATAACTATCATAAAAGGGGCGTTTTCAAATGTTCCTAGAACACTTGCGGCATTACTCCGCTAGATGGCAAGGCTTACCGTTTGAATAAAGTAGGCCCTTGATTGCGGGACACCAGTTGCGTCCACCAGCAGAGGCCCAAGTCTCTTCAAGAAGCTTTTGACTTCAATGACTGCTCCACGGACCGAGGGTTTCAACCGCAAACGCAACAAATTTTATTGCGTTTGAGGCTGTCCGCCCAGGCCTCGGCCGCGCCGGCCGCTCTTGAAGATGTCCGAACGTGACTTGGAGCCAATGTGAGAACACAAATGGCGTCCCACATCAAAGACCTACCCTTAGCCCATGGAACTAAGGTGATACCATCGGGCCTCTTGCCATCCAGCTGGGAATAACCGCAAGGTTTTAGGATGCACGGTATGTTTGCCGTCAGAAGCGTGGACTTTATAATAAAATTTAAATTAATTTAACTCAATCTTAATATCGCTTAGTTACCTACTTTATTCGAGATGGTTTAGCTTCATCCTGAAGGCAACTCGGCCTTCGGCCTCGCCCTTAGTTACTTGCTTTCTTCGAGATGGTTTATCATTTATTAGAACGTAGCTCGGCCTTCGGCCTCTTACTTTCTTCAAGATGGTTTAGCTTCTTCCTGAACGCAGCTCGGCCTGCGGCCTGCCCATAGTTACTTACTTCATTCAAGAAAGAATGTTTTTCTTCTTCCTGAACTCAGCTCCGACTTCCGCCTCGCCCTTAGTTACTTTCATCGAGAAAGAATATCGTTTACGTGAGCGCAGATCCGCCATCCATCCATCCATCCATCCATCCATCCATCCATCCATCCATCCATCCATCCATCCATCCATCCATCCATCCATCCATCCATCCATCCATCCATCCATCCATCCATCCATCCATCCATCCATCCATCCATCCATCCATCCATCCATCCATCCATCCATCCATCCATCCATCCATCCATCCATCCATCCATCCATCCATCCATCCATCCATCCATCCATCCATCCATCCATCCATCCATCCATCCATCCATCCATCCATCCATCCATCCATCCATCCATCCATCCATCCATCCATCCATCCATCCATCCATCCATCCATCCATCCATTCATCCATCCATCCATCCATCAATCCATGGATGGATGGATGGATGGATTCATGTTTCATCATTCATCAGTCGTCAGTCGTCAGTCATCAGTCATCAGTTATCAGTCATCAGTCATCAGTCATCAGTCATCATTCATCATTCACCATGCACCAATTAAAATTTGTATGGAAAAAATATTTTTTTTTGTTTCAAAAATTTGTTTTTCTTCACAGAAGTTGTTTAGTTTCACATCACGGTGTTGCAGTTGCCCCCGTAATATTTTTAACTGACATAAGGTGGTTATTCTATATGTGAAAAAAAAAAATTTCTATACAAATTTTAAATGCCTATTCTCAAAATGTATGGAGAAAAAAAAAATTTTTTTCTTCAATTTAAAAAGTCGTACAACAAAAGTTGTTCTATTTCAGGTACAGAATCAGCCCCTTTCGGGTTTTACGGTTGGGGTTGCAACCGTATATAAAGCGAGTACGTGCTTAGTACTAACATATAAACATAAAATAATGTGAAAGTATGTTTGTTTGTTTGGTCCTCTTTCACGCCTGAACGACTGGACGGATTTTGACGAAACTTCGTATAGGAGTATCGTATATCCCGGAATAACATTATTTTTAAAAAAGTGATCAAGTTCGAGTCGAGCTCGAACTTGATCACTTTGATATACTATCGGTAAAAATAAATACAACATCGGCACGTGAAAGCTGATTATTGGATTTATTTAGTTAGCGAATCGACTGGGCGGGTGGCTGGCGGCGGCGGCGGCGGCGCGGTGGGCGGAAAATCGTCTGAGCAACTTCCAAAGGTCAAATATACTTAGGAGGGGTATCAGCTTTCCGAGAAGGTTTTTGACGTGATAACGTCTTATAAATTGATGAACACCGGCTGCATCCATCTGTCCATCAGCGCGTAACAAGTGATAGAGAGGCACAATCGGCCCAAGCGTCGGCTTGTAAAAGTACCAGGGCCGCAGAAATTAAAACGAGGTTACTCGTACCATAATATCTGGCCGGTCGGAAAATATTTCAAATTTAGAATATTCATGAAACAAGGGTTGTATGACGTTATCACGTAAAACTATCGCCCGTAAACCGACTTTACAGACAACCAATTTTTTTTATGGAAACTGACACGGTTGGCTATATCGCCTACAACATTCAAGATGTCAGCTCATAACACCGGGAGAACCAGGTGCCATGTCAGTGCTTCCCTTCATTTCATGTCGGCTACACTTAACTGAGCGCAAAATACGAACAGCCAACCGTGTCAAGTTAGCATAAAAACATTTTTTACCCGACTACGGCGAAGCCAAAAAAGGAAGGGTTATGAGTTTGGCGTGTATGTATGTATGTATGTATGTATGTATGTATGTGACTATCTATATTCCACTCTACAGCCTAAAGTACTGGGCCGATTTGAAAAATTCTTGTGCCATTGGATTCGTCTTATTCACGGGAGTGTCATAGGCTATATAAAAATTTTCAAAACTCAAAATGGCGGACGCACGGATTCAAAATGTAAAATTAGTTATTCAAAATATATTGAGTGAGGTATCAAATTAAAGATAATTAAATTACGATTCCAAAAATATATACTTTGCTATCTATTAAACTTATGTGTACAGAGAAATAGAGCAAAATGTGTGGCGCATGTATGAATCGCGATCGCGATGAAGTGGCGATGAAGCGTGGTCGCCCGCGCACCGCGCCTCCGCGCGCCCCCACGGTTTCGGTACGTTACTTACCATGACGCGCGACGACGACGCCGTGACGATAAGAAGCGACATGGTATTGTTGGTAATATACCTACATACTTACTCACTGATCTACCGCAAATTTTATATAGATATTATATAATATTATTATTAGATACAGTACTGTGCTAAAATAAATTGGTATTAATATTTAATGTCCATGTACCTAGTGTAAGCATATGTAGTGAAGGTACATTAAATATAACTAATACCTACAATATTGTCGGATGCAAGTTACCCTTCAGCTAAGCGAGATATTGTGGAAGAGAAGAACCGCCGTTTGCGGAAAAGTATTCCCAATTTTCTGGGTGCAGTTTTAGCCCTAGATTCGATTAGTTGCCGGAAACCTACGTCTTTGGAAATGGTGGTGCCCAGGAGGTCCAGGTGCTTCCAGACAGGTATGACGCTGACTTAGAAACTGACTTGGAAAGCAAAAGGACCTTCAAATCGACCTTCGCAGATAATGCGCAGCACTGAACCTTGCTAACGTTGAAGGCGTGGGCGTAGCATTCAGGGGGCAACATATCATTGTGATGCATACGAGAGTACGGAACACGGGTTCTACACCAGTTACCCTTCAACTAGGCGGGATGTGGATGAGAAGAGCCGAAGACTTATGTCTGAACTTGAGCAAACACTTGGCTCTATTTCCGAATGGGCCGTAGCAAGTTAGTCAAGTTCAATATCTCCAAGATGCAAGTTTGCGCGTTCAGTGCGAAGAGAGCGGCGTTCACACCAGCTCCTTCCTAACAAGGCACGTCACTTAAATTTTGCGACCACCTCGGGGTCCTCCGAGTCGAATTTTCGCACGATCTAAACTTCCGGCGTGACATCGAGGGCAAGGCCGTATAAATCGCAGATTCGGTCCTGCTTGGGGTACTGCTCGCACCTATGGGATGGCTCAGTCAAATACCAGCTAGCGCCTCTGTACTCGATCCAGCGTCGAGCCGTGCGAATAGTAGGTGACGCCCAAATGTCCCGCTATCTAAAACCACTGCAACTCCGTAGGGATACATAGCTAAATCAGAGCCTGTTGAAATACAAACAGAGAGAAATATTTTCCCCCAAGTACAGTCTCGGGTCCTTCAACCTGGGCACCTGTCAGGCCGGCATGGCATTCGCAGCCTCCGCATGCTAACGAATGTCCATGGGCGTCGCTAGACACCATATGGGTGGCTTGGCGCCACATGTCGCGCTTACTATAAAAATAATATCAGTAGCTTTGGCCTCGCCTTAGTGGCTTACCTGCTTCGAGTGAGTACATTATTCAACTATGTAGGTACACGAACCTGAAACCTCCCTCGGTCTTCGGCCTTGAACTGATTGGTTTACTTACTTCCCGAATCCGCTTCACCCCAGCCGGATATGTTTACTTACATAGAGAAATAAAATCGTGTACTTACACAGCTCAGTCTTGGGTCTTGCTCTGACTGACTTTTCATTTTACTTCAAGCCTATACATCTTTTAACTATACATAATTTGTTTATAGATGTAGGTACTCACTCATGCGCTATTTGCAGAAAACTTTAGTTTCAAATAGTACATACGACGACAAATAAACGGACGGATAGTATCAATTTTGTACCGTGTGGGGCCGGTACTTTAAAATAATAGCCCCACTGCATCTCTCCCCGTGTATGTCGTAAAAGGAGACTAAGGGATATGACTACCTTCTTATATTACTAGGTGGTAGGGTTTAACCCGCCCGTGTTGGTACCACCGCACTGAATGAAAGGTCGGTCGAAACGGCTATGTAAATAGTTTGTATTTCCCGTCCAGTTCAGTGTAGCCGGCACGACCGAAGGGAAGCACTGACGTGGCACCAAGTTCACCCGGTGTTATGGGCTGACGTCACGGATGTTGTAGGTGATGTGTCAGATTCCATAAAAAAAAATCAATATACGAGTTACATATAACATTTAAAGTATGCAAACAGTTTTAAAAAAAGCCTAAAATAAAAAAAAAAGTTATAAAAAACTAAAACCCGACTACGAAAAAGCTAATTATGAAAATCGTTTAAATAAAAAAAATTAGTTATAAAAAACTAAAACCCGACTACGAAAAAGCTAATTATGAAAATCGTTTAAATAAAAAAAAATAGTTATAAAAAACTAAAACCCGACTACGAAAAAGCAAATTATGAAAATCGTTTAACTAAAAATAACAAAATAATATTTTCCATATAATTTATCAGATACAGCAATTCTCTTTTTATATTGGTTTTACCTTAGCTTATAAATAATACATTTTGATAAATTTATTATTTTTAACGTTCTAAATATAGAGCCGTGGTCGGGCGTTCTTCGTTCAACAAGACAAGTGAGGTTGTCTTCGTGCATTATTAGAGCGAGGAACTTAGGACGGCCATCGTAATTGTGTCATACTGGCATCGGACGGAAGTCGTAACCCCTTTACGGATGCTATAATTTTTGTAAGATCAGTCAGAGCCAATCTAAAATTATTATAAGTAGATACATAGGTACATACCGAACGTCAACGGCTATAATGCACAACGACGGTCTCACTTGTCTTGTTGAACGAAGAACGCCCGACCACGGCTCTATATTTAGAACGTTAAAAATAATAAATTTATCAAAATGTATTATTTATAAGCTAAGGTAAAACCAATATAAAAAGAGAATTGCTGTATCTGATAAATTATATGGAAAATATTATTTTGTTATTTTTAGTTAAACGATTTTCATAATTTGCTTTTTCGTAGTCGGGTTTTAGTTTTTTATAACTATTTTTTTCTGGAAGTTTTTCAGAGGAGCGATACAGTACGAGTATTTCTTTCAATATATCTAACTATGTATATTTCTGTCACACTTAACTTCTTCACGTAATGGTGTGTATGCAGACCAAAAGTTGAAAACAATGTTAAATGTTTTCCAAGTATGACAATATCAGATGTCAGCCTCGATAGCTCAGTGGTGCAGACAGTCAACTGTCGCTATTGAATGTTAAGCAACGCTGGGCGCGGTCAGTACTTGGATGGGTGACCGCTGACCGTTGGAGGCTGACCGAGGTTCGCATTCCTCGTAAAACTGTAGGTCCCTTCCCTCCTAATCTTACTTGGTGGTAGGGTTTAACCCGCCCGGCTTGGTACCACCGCACTGAATGAAACGTCGGTCGAAACGGCTATGTAAATAGTTTGTGTTTTCCGACCAGTTCAGTGTAGCCGGCACGATCAAAGGGGGAAAGCACTGACATGGCACCTAGTTCACCCGGTGTTATGGGCTGACATCACGGACGTTGTAGGTGATGTTGCCAACCGTGTCAGTTTCCATAAAAAAAATAAAAATAAAATAGAATCGTTTCTGGGTATTTATTTTTATGCGTAGGTACCTACCACGTCGACGCACTCAATAATTTGGTGAGCTCCGTTCGCCCGTCTCTCGACTTAAACGGGACGCGCTCACCTTGCCCTACATTGCGGGCGTCGAGACACCGCTCTAGTGGCTTTCATTACAGCAAAGTGTTTCGTTCATTTTATTGACCAATAAAGTGATATTAAATATTTTTACCAAGCACTTTTTATTACATAGTGCCCGACTTAGACCGGGTGAATTTCAGAAATTGGATACCGGCATATGACAACGAACATTGACAGCGCGGCGATGTAAAGAAATTATGATATAACTAAGTGTTTTTCATTTTTATATTTTATCATAAATAATAATCATATAATTTTTCTTGACAGCACTACACCTACCACCACGCTTAGCAAAATATTAGGACAAGACGACTATCAAGCTGCAATTAACGCACTGAGGCAGTTATCTACCTACTGCATAACTGAGGAAGGACCGTGCCAATGTGAGAAGTGGCTGACATGGTGCCTTACATTGTGGTCCATATCGTGCTATAATTCTAATCTATTTTATTTACCCGAGTTCTTACAGCAAAACACCAATAATTCTGCTTACCCCTATTGTCTGGTTACAGCGTGATGGTATTTAGGCTGTTCTTGCTCTCACTGCACTGAGTGTACACACAAATTTTATATGACGAAAATCTCACCCAATTCTAGAGTTCTACATCACCATTCATTCCCTATCCCTACATTATCATAAGATGAAACGTATTCCGTCTGTGTGTATGTATGTTTTTTTTTATGGAATCTGACACGGTTGGCTACATCACCTACAACATCCGTGATGTCAGCCCATAACACCGGGTGAACTAGGTGCCATGTCAGTGTGCTTCCCCCTTTGATCGTGCCGGCTACACTGAACTGGTCGGAAAACACAACTATTCACATAGCCGTTTCTACTGACGTTTCATTCAGTGTGGTGGTACCAACCCGGGCGGGTTAAACCCTACCACCAAGTAAAAAAATGTATGTATGTATGTTCGCTTAAAACTCAAGAACGGCTCAACTTATTCGCTTGCGGTTTTTGCCTATGTAATGCGACATATCTTAGCCAGGCTATATAGCATAACGCCATTATTCATATGAGCTGAGCAGTTGGATGGGAAGTCAACGCAGTCGGAAATTCGATCTATACAAATTCGAGCATGAGCTTGTGAGGTGTTCCGCGGAACCCTGGGGTTCCGAGGAAGGGTCACAGGTCTTCCGTGGGTTACAGCCGGAAAAATCACAAAACGCTCTCCCTAATTAAAAACGTGTAATACGTTTTTAATTTCAAAATAATTCCGCCAACAATTTAGTATAAAAAAATAGGTATAAGTCACATAAATTTAGTTTATATGTTCACAATAGCTTTTTTTTTTATGTAATCCGGTATGGGTGGATGAGTCGGAGGGGCCAAAGCACATGCTCTAACCAGCCAATATCACCTCCGAGAAGGTAGGTGCCATACCGGAGACTTCCCTGGATTGCTGGCTATACTGGACTAGGGGAGAACACAACCGAGGTTGCTTGCGGCCATCTTACATCCAGTACGGTGGTACCAACCCAGTCGGCTACAATTTGAGCCTACCACCTAGTAAGGGGCAAGGGAAGGGACCTACAGTTTTACAGCGGTTCCGAACGGTGAAGCAGCGGGTGTAGGTATGCACGTAAATTTTTTCGTCACAAAAAACTCATTTGTACACGCCGACCGGATTCGAACCTCGGACCTCCCGCATGAGAAGCCGATGCCCAAACCACTCGGCCACCCGCCGCTTAGCTAATTAACTATTTTAATTGACCTGGTGTCCCGCCAACAGAATGACGATCATTCAGGGTTCCGTAGACGAAAATAATTGGGAACCTCTGCTCTAGATGTTGTTAAATAAAACAGCACGATATCAAGCGGAGTCACAGGCACAGCTAGTTAATTACTTATGAAGAGATTATGAACAATGTTTGTACTCTACACATCCCAGTGACTAACAGTTCTATCGCGGCTCTGGCTGAGCTCATGTATGATTCAGGTGTGCGCCGCTGCCGCGCTCATTACACACAGCGCTCTCCGCCGCGAGATGAGAGCCTAGATAGTCTGTCGTACGGAGAGGTAGCTCGCTAGAGACTAGAGCAGCCTTTCCCAAAGTATGGGTCGCGACCCACCGGTGGGTCGCGAGCGGATATTGGGTGGGCCCTGTACCCTAATCACAAGATTTAACCTACTACGCTACGCTACGCTACGCCGTGTTCTCCGCATCATTTTGTATGGAGAAACGGAGCAGCGCCTCTAGTCATAGATTTGCGACTTCGTTTCTCCATACAAAATGATGCGGAGAACACGGCGTAGCGTAACGTAGCGTAGTAGGTTAAATCTCGTGATTAGGGTACTTACTGAAACTGATAGGACGGCAGTCGCAACGCAACACGTCGTCGTTGGCCGGGACATCCAACAGTTACCATACAGTTACGGCACATCTTTTTTTTTTTTTTATGGAAACTGACCCGGTTGGCTACATCACCTATAACGGTCCGTGATGTCAGCCCATAACACCGCGTGAACTAGGTGCCATGTCAGTGCTTCCCCCTTTGATCGTGCCGGCTACACAGAACTGGTCGGAAAACACAAACTATTTACATAGCCGTTTAGACCGACGTTTCATTCAGTACCTAATTAAAGTTTTCAATTACAACTACATGTTTTTTTTCTTAATTGAACAGTCCTTCACATAGTTAAAAATATATATTAACGAAAAAATGCTGCAACAGCCAATATAACGAAGCTTTTTTTTCATGTTAGGTAAGGGGTGGGTCCCGAATTTAGATTTTTTTCTTTAGATGGGTCACGAACCAGACAACTTTGGGAACCACTGACTAGAGTGTGCTGGAGTTAGATCCAGCGCCGAAGAATTCAAAATAAAAGAAGAACCTGCATTTATCCCCGCGCATGTCGTAAAAGGCGACTAGGGATAATGACAAGAAACCGTGCTAAAGGGCGACAGGTTAGCCACCTCTCTCCTTGGCACGGTCCTTCCAACGAGTCTTCATAGTTATCCTGTCCTAATACATTGTTAAACGTGGTGGTCGGTGTTGTGCGACCAGCGTGTGGTATGTATGTATGTATGTACATTACTCTGTATCCCGACAATAGAAGTAAGCACAGTAATCGGTGTTGCGCTGCAAGAACTCGTTCAAAATTACAGCACAACACCGACCTCTATACTAGCAAAATATTAGGACAAGATAACTATCAAGCAGCAAGTAAATTACCTACTGCGCGACTGTTGAACGAACGCGTCAAGGTGACAGTTGGCTTGCCTGTCGCCATTTAGCAAGAAATCGTGTAGTTATCGCTTAGTCGCCTTTTAATACGTGAACGGGGAGAGATGCAGCGGACCTATTCTTTTCATGTACCTGGCCACACCCAGTACACTCACACATAGTTATGTTAAGGATGAAAATATAGATTTTATGCAACGTAAAGCGGTTCTATCCTTTCAAATTGCCCCGGCGCGTACATATACAAGCTACAGGCCGATACGGCACGGCTCTCAGACAGCACTCAGCTCAGCTTCCGCTGTTCTTTGCTGACTACTCTCCTCAAGTAATTGTTGACCGTGTGTCCCACTAACACGAAGTTCCTGTGACCTTTTTTAAAGAGTTCTTCGCGGAAGTGAAGTATTGTAGTGGCAGATAGCGTTGAAGTTTTATTTTTTACTAGCTATTGCCCGCGGCTTCGCTCGCGTGAAATTCGTAGGTATTTAAAAAGAAGAAAGTAAGTAAGCCCGCTACCGTACCTTTATTTCGGCGTGCGGAACAATTCGGTTTGTATGAGAGCCACATCTTAGCGTAACCGAAACTTAATTTTATTCTAGCTATTTATAGCCTATCCTGTGTCCCTTATAATCAAATGTGCTTGTACTAAGTTTCATATAATTCGGATGATCGGTTTAAGAGTTATGGAGGAACATACATACATGCATACAGAAAAGATTTCTAAAAATCGCCAATTTAGTTTTAGTATCATACCTAGAGTCTACAAACGCAGTATCTCATTAAACGAAGTAACTTCATCCATGATCATCCCTTACAGATTTATTATTAGTATTGATTTTTCTATGACCACTGGGAGAAGATTGGAATTATCGATTTACAGACCCATTTTATGCTGAAATCATAGGCTGAAATGCACAAATCTAAGCGTCCATACTGTCGATATCGATATACCATCGCTAGCGTGTCGTTTCTAGAGCAATATAACTTAGGTTAGCTGCAAATAATTTGAGGATAGGATTATATTTCCATATTGCTTTAATGTTTATTGAGCATTTTTGTAGTAAAAAACTACTCTTGGACTTGTCACAAGTACATTGTATGTATATAGAATGATGCAACAATGATTACCAAAATTTAAAGAGGTGATTCTGTAGCTCAAATGAATACCTTTGTTCTTAGTAATGTTTTAAAAATGTCAAACTTGTCGGTAAATTAAAAAAAAATTGTGGCTATTATAAGTTTTATTTTTAATTTGGCAAAAATACAAAGTCAAAATTTTTTCGTTTCAACTTAATCACCCCTTTAAAATGCTGATAGTAATTTCTGAATCACCTTGTATAATTTACTTCGTCCACAACATAATCTGCATATCATATCTATATGCACTACACATCTACAGCTTGTAACACGCGGGTTGAAAAAATATTGTACTTACTTTCGTCCTTGCGCAGACATAATTATTGACTTCTTCTAGCAGGAATTTCCTCAATTGTATCCCTAACACAGTAGTAGCTGAGGGTAAATATGATGAGTGTACACTGTAGGTACGTATACGTGCACTTACTCGAGGTCAATGTACGTACACATTGTAGGAGTGTACACATTCAACGACGTAAATAAGGAGGGTAGGGGGGGGGGGGGGGGGGGTTAGGGGGTCCGGACCCCCCGCCCCCCCCCTTTCGACGCGCAGTTTATACTAGTTATAATTAATTTTCAAACTTCATCCTATACTATATAAAAAAAAATTGTAGAATTCAACCTGCCTGCCACACTATTATAGAACTTTCAGTATCGGTACCCCTCTAGGCCGAAATACAGAACGACTCAACAGGAACACTAGAATCTTATTGAGTTGAGCCGATCACGATTTCGTCAGAACACCCCCCATGTGGAAGCTATAAATAGGTCCCTGTACACATTCCACATAAGTTAATGAAAATCCGCACCGTGAACAAACTTCGTAAGTGCTATACGAAATAATACAAATAAAACATTGCATGACCATTTTATTAGCCCGGACCCCGAGGACTCGGTCGACTCGAGATGACGAAATTTCCCCAGAGAAATTCAATAGAAATACGAGCAGGACAGGGCAAAGTTCAGGCGCTAACCAATTCACCCGACCGACAAGTGCGCCTGCGTGAGAAGCAGGCTTGATACATTCCACAAGTTGGATTGGTTGGAGGCTGGCTGCTCAATGTTTGTGCGTAAACGTTACATAGGTGATTAAATAACTCTTTCGTATCGCCCTCTGCGTAGTCGGGTAGAAAGAGCAATTTTATAATATTTACTTGAAATTATTAATTAAATAATTAAAAATGCTTTAAAACAACTATTATGTTAGATATTACAACAACTGTACCAAATAATTTAACCAAACGTATTAAATAAAATTAACAAAATTAACAAATTACTACTAATATTAGACTCTACCTTTGATTAAGAGAGAAGCATGGTATGGTAAATATTTTACTTACAGTATCCTACCTACTGCAAGTAATTAATTAATTAAAGAACCTGTAATGCTTTTGTCGTTCCTACATGTCAGCTTATAAAAATATAATAAAATCGAGATAAAATCAACCAATCGGACAGGGGTGTAAGACGCTGGAGTTCAACCTTGCCTGCACATAAATAAATCAAGCTTTCGTTAGTATCTGCGGCGACTTTTTAGCCTGGAGCTGAGTAATGATGGCAGATGGAAAACTGGAACAAAATCTAAAAATAAATGGATGAACACATTCATTTGGCCGAAGCACCAATTGTGTTGATACGTTCTCCTACGTAGTATAATAATTTTTTTAAATAAACTTCTTCTAAGTCTTCGTTTAAATAAAATTTTATTTACAGTTGGTATTATTCTCAGATCACTGCAGTAAGCTGACATTTGTCACAATCACAATGAAAGACAATTACCAATTAATAAACATAACATAAGGCTGCGTTAACTTTTTGTATTTCAAATCTAAAATGACGCGGCTTTATAAACAGAACTTCCCCTCCATCTTCCAAACAAGAGTTATCTAGCTGGCAACATAATTTCAGTAAAACGGCCAAGAAAAGACCTTCCAAAGTTGTTCGAGCTCGGCACTGCTTACTTATTCAAACCGTTCATTCGAAGCGAAATCAGCATAGAACAAAATTTTCGCATTTTTCTTTATCGTCCCCCGGCTCTCACTTTGGACCGAAATCTGAATAATAATATAGGAACTTTGGATTCCAATTGCTACTTTGAGACTAAACAATAGAACCTTTAACCGTTTACGCAAACTGGGTCCCCCCAGTTATATTACTTAAGAATTACAATTTAGGTAAAGGCCTGTTTTTTTCTCTCTCTTCTTTTTGCTTCTGCAGTGCATTTTTATTCTTCTTGGAAATTGAGAATTGCTGAACGGGATAATGACTCATATTGCAGTTCGTATGTTCGATTATTTTTTTTTTTATTATGAATTCATTTTTTAATTACTTATATTTCAATTAATTCCAAACACTTAAATAACAAGATCAATATAACATAACATAATAACTTAAAATAATATCGATTTATTTAGTTTACATTTTGTCTGAGTGTACAGGAAATATTTAAAAATATATAAATACATAGGCTTTTATGTAAATAATATTTTTTTAATGATTCAGTTAGCTTCGTATAAATTGCGAATAGGTTTTTTCGGTGAATTGCGACCCGAATAATAAATAAATTTGCTCAAATTGATACTTGGGGTCATTTTAGTAGAGATATAATGCGCGGGGCGGATCTCGGCGTGTCGCCGCCGCAGCGGCTCGTCAGTGTTCTCCCTCGCACCCGCACCGTACTTGTATAGTGTATGCGCGTGGCCGGTCGCCCGCTGCGGCAACGACACGCCGAGATCCCGCGCTTTATACCTACCTACTATTGCATTTTCTCAAATTTTATTCCAAGAATACAGGAATAATTGTGGATTACTTTAAATTTTAAATTAAAATCTATTCTAATAAAATTTTCTCTTTGCTAGGTATATACTTACTTTGTTTATTTATTTTATATATTGTTGTCAAAAGGTTTAGTTCAAAAAATATTCAGACACAGACATTCAAACATCTTAACCTGGTTATATTTAAATCTTTTTTAGCATAGGGTGACAGTTTTTTCCGTCCACGATACGAAAATGCAGTTACATCGCCAGGTTACAATTATATTTGTAAATAAGTTCATTTGAAGAATTATTTATATTTCTTTTTTTCCATAGACTATGAAAACCATCAGAAAAATCTTAAACAATAATACAACGTAAACAATTTCAATGATCCGTATAGAAATTATCCTCAAATGGACAAAATTGTTACCTAGGTAACAAGTCGCTCATACTAGTGTAACATGAGTTCGACATGTGAAGATATAGTGGGCGTTATTGACGTTCGAGATGAAAGGTTTTGTATGAAAATGTTCCCAATGTCCGCTCTGTAACCTGGTTGGTTGCAGCCAAGCTCCTCACAAACTATGTTGTTAGATACATAGACTGTCCATCCAATAATATTTTAGATAAAACTAGCTCGATATTTATATAATTTACACGAGGGGCAAACGCGGACTTATCCCTTAAGGGGATTTCTTCCAGTGAACTTTTTGATGTTAGAGTCGTATTTTGTAAAATACTAAGTAGGTAGTATCAAAATGCTTAATTGTGGGAATGTAAAATATATAAAAATTTTAATCTTCTTTATCCTAGTGAAATTGATCAACGTTTTAATCAATCAAACACGCAAAATGTTCAACGCGTTCAGAATTATATAATTGACTACTTCTAACAGTAATAATCTCAAACTCTTCGCGTGTAAGCAGGGCTAGCGAGGTGCACGGGAAGTGTGCTAACTAAAGTTTATTCATTTAACATGAAGTACAATCGATGGGAAAAATCTGATCGGCTAAGTTTGAATATTTTTTCAAGAGCCGGTCGCTTCATAATTTCATAATTCATAATTTCCTTGCTTGCAGGACTAACATTAAAATCTATTTTTCATCCCATTTTACAGTATCCGTTTGTTAAAAATTTGTTTTTTTAATTCAGTCACGTGCTTCTTTGCAAGTGCCCGCGTGAATAATCGTCCCCAGATTATGACTCATCAAGCCAGCGAGCAGTGACCGCCGACAACCTTATCTGCAGTCGAGTCGTGTTTTCAGGCCCTGAAATTAATTACAGACCAACTGTAATTAGCCGAGCCCTCCTCGCCCCACGCCCTTACCGCCCTTTGAAGAACGTTAATGAGTACAAAAGACCGTTTCCTTGAGAAAAAAACACCGCCCCAGCCTAAAGGAGACTTCGATTAAACATTCCTAATTTCTTATTTTAAGGAAGCAAAAAATGTGATTTCAACTTCTTTCTAAAACATTTCATAGCACTTCTGGAGTCCTACATTCTCCCTGGAGCAATAGATCGCTCCTGCGTTCATTCGCTCTTTTTTAACCCACGACGCAAAAAGTTATACGCCTCCGTCTGTCTGTCTTGTGTGTCTGTGGCATCGTAGCTCCCAAACGGATGGACCGATTTAGATACGGTGTTTTATTAGAAAGTTAGTTTTTTAATCGGGATTGTTCTTAGCTATGTTTATAATCAACTAATCAAAAAATCGGGCAAGCGCGAGTTTTACTCACGCACGGAGGGTTCCGTATATCCGCTAAACCATACCTGTCAAAAACCATATCCGTCTATCTTTTGTCTGTCTGCAATGCAAACTACCTGTGGCACCATGTCTTATTTAGTAGCGTGAATATGTACTAATCGATTGTTAGCACGTTTCTTGTTCTTAACTTTTTACTTTTTTTTTTTATATTTGTTGGCATTTCCGAAATAATAACCCAAATTCTGTGAAAATGTCAACCTAACACGGTTCAAAAAATATCTCGGACGTACGTCCGAGATATTTTTTGGGCGGACAGACGGACGGACAGACAGACAGACAGACATACAGACTGACAGAGGAACAGACAGACAGCGTAGGTTTTTTTTTATTTGAAAACTGGTATAACCGGAATTATTCGTTAGTAATCAAGTAATCAAAAAATTATGTCTCTTAAAAAGCTTGAAATAAAAGTTAATTACAAGTTTATAAATCCCCCACCACTTAAAAAGTCAAACATAATTTCCGTTTAGTTACTTGAAGGCGTCGGGGGACCGCCTAAAATAAAATAATAAGTAAAATAAAACTCAGAGCTGCGCTGTTATGTACTTAGCGGCCTTTAAGTAACTAAAGTAAGCGCCTATAAGTAGGTAACAAGTTTGAGGTGTCAAGAATGACGACGAAAGATAGATGGCGTTGTCATTGTGGGTTTGAATTTGGAACTGGTTTGGAAATTTAGGCCTGGTGAATGATGCGCGCGGAGGATGTATGATTCCCATGTTCTTTCTTAGTTCTATTTCTTTGAGTCGTGGGCTGAATGTCTTAAGGCCGTGACAAACGCCAACGACCTTGAGCATTCGGGAATTCTACATAATGTACCATGCGACTGCTAATTTCGCTTCGCACGTTCAAGTCACATTTAGCGTAGTTTGTCGCTATCAGCCTAAAGAGTTGATGGTTCGGGGTTCGAATCCCACTTTCGTATGTTTTTTTTTTTTTTTGCTTTTTTATTATTTTAATTATTAAAATGATTGTGGCTTATGTAACTGATGCGTGATTCTAATTTTTTATTTTTTATTATTTTACCTAAATAACATTTTATTGTAATTTCTTCCAAATTATTTTAGTTCATGTACTTACCACTTTTTATAAACCTCTAAATAGACTATCGATGAAAACTAAAATAAAAATAGGTAGGTAGGTAATAGGTAGATAGGCATTTAGGTATGTATGGCAAATATCATAGCAACATAGGTACCGACCGGCGCGCGCGGCGCGCGCGGCGGCAGCATGGCACGGTGCGGTGGGGTGCGGTGCGGTGCGGTAACTCAGAAGCAAGCAATAACAAGCCGCTCCTCCGCGCCGCGCCGCCGCTCCTCCGCGCCGCGCCGCGCCGCCGCGTCGTCTCCGCTCCGCGCCACCACAGTGCCGCCGCCGCCGCCGCCCGCGCCCCCGCTCCGCAGCGCGCCGCTGTTGCTAGGCTACTTTTATTTAGGCACGGTTCTATAGTCCTTGCATCTCAAGCGCAGACAGCGTTATACCACAGTACCTATTAGTTATTCTGTGGTTATACCAACGAAAGCCATGCGTATAACGCCCCGTCAAGTTACGTACCGGAGCGTATACTGATAGATGCCACAGAAGAGAGATATTACTGATACGGTCGTACTGTATACTGGTACGGAAAATGACACGGTGGCAACATCACCTACAATACAACATCCGAGATGTCAGCTCGTAACAACTGGTGAAGTAGGTGATATGTCAGTGCTTTTCTTCGGTCGTACCGGCTTCACTGAACTGGACGGAAAAAAAGAAGGGAGTCATATCCCGAAATAGTTTGTATTTTCCGTCCAGTTTAGTGTAGCCGGCACGACCAAAGGGAAGCACTGACATGGCACCTAAGTTCACCCGGTGTTATGGGCTGACATCACGGATGTTATAGGTGATATAGCAAACTGTGTCAGTTTACATAAAAAAATCCCTCAGTCGCCTTTTACGACATGCACGGGGAGAGATGCAGTGGGGCTATTATTTTAAATTACCATCCCACACGGTACAAATATACCTAACCTACCTATCTTTTTTCCATTCGATCCAAACACAGAAGACAGAAATGACGACCGACACGCGGGCGCAGCAGGGCAGGAGCGAGCAAGCGAGCCCGGAACTAAAATTGTATCTAGTATTGAAGTGCCTGCTAAATTGACGAAGGCAAAAATTTTACCCTTCCGACTGAAGAATTACGTCAATAATTTCATGTAGGCGTTTTTTGTTTTTTATTTTTATCTCCTTTCGTGGATAAAATAATAAAAAAAATTGAATAGAGTTTTCTCAGAGCTTTGTGACCTTTGAATCGGTGGTATTGTAAAATTGTAATAATACACACATACTCAGATTTTCAAAAATTCATGCTTTTTTTATATATTTTTAATTTTATGTTTATTACTTACTTTTACTCATTATTAAAAAAACCAGCAATGCACTTTGTTGGTAAGGAACCAAAATATAGGTTGGTATTTTTTTAATTTTCTGAATGTGTGTCAATTGGTCAGTTTTGGACCTTCTTTGTCGCACTTTTTGCATGTTTTGCGTATTTGGCGTTTGTCACCGCCTTAACGATGCGAACGGTGAAGCATTTATTTAATGTAGTTCGATGGTTTCGGCAGTGTGTAGGGATTGGGAGAGGCGAGTTTAGGTACCGAGTTGTTTACTATTCATGACTTTCCCCTGCTCAACCAGCTGATACCCATCTATACTGTTGAATTCTTTCAATATGCCCCGACTGGCTTTGAGTGGCCAATCAAAATCGACCATCGACGATTCTCCCTTATTCGTTCGATCGCTCCCGAGTCCCGAGTGCCGTCCCGGCAGAGAGCTTTGCTCCGACATTATCATAAGCCAGTATACATCGAACTTTATTATTTTGCAAATGGATCGTCGATAGAATTTGTCCATTGCCGAGGATGTTATTGAAATGATCTTCGCAACCTACATCTTTATTCCTGTAATAGTGCTGAATAAATTCGACGTGTCCAATAACTAGAAATTGCATGGAAAAAAGTCGCCGGCGACGACAGTGCGGTGGGCTGGAGCGACCTCACCGCGAATCTGTTTGAATATGTAGATCACATAAATTATAATAATGATAGTGTTGTCCAGAGTTAGTACCTAAATATATATATTTGTAAATAGTAGGTATATTTAGTCTATCTTTACTTTAATATTATAAAGAGGTAAAGTTTGTAAGTTTGGATGTAGGAGATAATCTCTGAAAATACTCATCCGATTTTAGAGTGATCCGAGTTTAGTCTGGTTGTACAGAAGTAGTAGATTTACGCTTTACACTGGATGTCTATTTGCTATGAAATTGCGTACCGGAGGCACTTTTTTACGCTAGATAGAGTTATTTGGAACACGGCGGCATTCTTTACAAACGAATGTTAGCCCTTGTCGCACGTACCTAGACCAGATCGATCGTGTGCTCATAAAGGGTTAAGGTGCGTAGTACCCGTAACCGACGAGCATGTGTGAAGAACATTTACAACACTCTCATAGAGTGGAAGACGCGGCAGAGGTACGTAAGGATCGTGGCACGTGGAGATCCATTGTCTGTGCCTACCCCACTGGGAAACAGGCGTGACGCTATGTATGTATGCAGTGCCCGATCAGGCAAAATCCGTTTCAGATTTAAAATCCGTTTCAGATTTTAAATTTGAAACGGAAAAACTTTTATTCCGAGACTCTTTATTTTGAGAATTTTCTTCAAATATGCCGATAATTGATCCACATCCCTAAACCCCAGTGTGTTCTGGTTCCGGATAGTGGATAATATGATAATGGGCAAGCTCGGTCCGGGGCTTGCGGGGAAGGGCGGGGAAAGGTTAATTTGCATTACACAAAGACGCAATAGGAAACCAACGAGGTCGCGAAATTAATAGGTAGGTAGCTATTTGCTTGTAAATACAGAAATTAAGGTTAAACCTTACCTCTTCAATAGCGCTTGCAATATTATCTGACCAGTAGAATATTTCATCTACAGTAATAAGTTTGCTTCTATTTTGTTTTGAATTTGCTCCTCATAACCCAAAGTTAGACTGGAAGTGTTTTATCCATACCAACTTGTTTGACCCATAATATTATCTACCCGTAATTATCCGAACTATTTATCCAATTTATACACAGCTTTAGGATATATTATGTAACTACCTTTAATTAACTATATTCCAAATTTAAAGATGCTGTACCGTTTAACTCCAAAAGCATGTGACAGATATACAAACAGAAACCGGAGTTAGGCCACCGGAGATAAGAGTTTCGTTTGGTTTTTTACCCTGCGAAGTTTCTTGCCGGCTCTTCTTTGTGGGTGTAATCGAACCGGATTGTAACGCTGTAAAACCTGTGATCTCATCAACACCAACACTATCATTCATCCAACAAACTCTACACAATCATACAAGTCCCAGCCATACTCAACCTGCAAAACCTCTTCATGTGTATACATCTTGGAATGCCGTCATTGCACCTCATACTACATAGGCTCAACCATCAACCCAATACACATTAGGATCAATCACCACAGGTTCACGTCCACCTCAGTAAACTCGCCTCTTCCCATCCCAACACACTGCCGTAACCATCAAATTTCATTCAATCAATGCTTCACCGTCCGCATCATTAAATCATTCAGTCCACCACTTAAAGAAATAGATTTAAGAACTTGGGAATCATCATTCATATGGAATCTAGGCGCGCATCATACCCCGGGATTAAATATCGTTCATTAAAAAAAAAAAAAAAAACCATATCAACCACTCATATGTCATAAATATCAACACCATACATAATATGTTATATTTTTCACTGATGACGACAACACAGTCGAAATATCTGTATTAATTGCGCAATTTTATAAATAATATTAATATATAAAAATTCATCGGATTGTAAAAACTAACAGGACAAATTCAAGCGTAGTGTACTACCATACGAATGATGAATAAAGAATAAAGAATACCAACTTCCTTATTTTGGCACGGAACACCAAAAATGATATAATGGAAATTACTCGCTGTTTCCTATGTCAGCGACTTTCCCAGGGTACTATACCTTTATTTTTTTTTATATGGAATATTTCTACTTCATATCCAATAATTGGGTACAATTATTGGAAATTGTGTACAATTATTGTATAATACATACATTACGAGAACTTATAACTCTAATGGAAACAACCACTCGTAAGTTCAATAATTCAATATTAACATACCTACACAGATACAATAGCAGATATGTCTTTTAAAATGAAGGTGCACTGTTAATACCCTGTCGTAGTCACCAGTGTTACACTCCCCAGTGAACTAAATGTTCAGAGATTAAATATGTATTCATTTGACAAAGTTCCACAGACGGGCCCGATTTTTAAGACTCGATTACCGTACGCGTATCGTCACAATCTCTACACAGCAATTCCATTACCATCAATCTCAGTGCATTAGTGTCGTATATAAAAATCACATCTGTTGAAATAATCCAACCGCTAATATTCACGTGATATGGAATTTTATCCCACAGATATTCACACACGAAAAACGGACTACTCATAGCATAAGGTATCATTTGGAAGCGAGAAAGGAATTATTTATTCAATTATATATAACTGTTGGAAAACAAGTAATTGTAGAAGAATTACATTAAAATGGTCAATGTTATTGTTTACTTTTATTTACGTTCGCTATTCGCCTTTTAGTTTCCCAACTATTCTTACTAGAGAATCATCGCCACCAAAATGACTGATTCAAATTGGTAGATACATGTGCCAAGAGTTTATACTTCAACTTACACATAGTTTAAGAAAATGAAAAACAAATTCCTTACGGATTGAGAACCTCTTTTGGAAGTCGGTTAAAATCACATCTGTTCAAATAATATCCTCTGTAATACATCACGCGACATTTAATTTTCTCCCACAAAAACTGACAATAAATCGGGGCCCGGTCTGCGTCCGCCCACTGAATGTCAAGTCTGCTCAAATCAATATGAATCCCATTTCACTGACAATCGTATCTATATCACGAGGGTTTTCGAACGGGGGCTGGAGGGGGAGGGGGTGGGGGGGGGGGGGGGGGGGGTATGACACCCTTCTCTCGAAGTTGGGAGTCGAGTAACCGCCTTCAATCGTACAGGCAAATCTTGTGAACACACCTCCGTATAACCATGTCTAACTCACAAACTTGTTGTAGTCCTACAACATAAACATACAATGTGGCCAGCAAAGAAGCTGTGATAAGGTTCTTCAGTTGTGGCTCCACGTTTAAACGCGTACCTCGGACCTCAGTGAACCTTGATTCGCCACATTTGGGATTTGTTCGGGAAACTTCTAGCCGACGATTTTCGGATTTCACGAATATATATCTCCTGACCAATAACTGATGGTTAGATTAAGCCTACTTTTGTTTATTCCGAAGGGATCCGCGTATTGATGTTAGTAGGTAACTTGAGCGCGTAGTCCCTCGAGGCAGATTCGGGTTTAGGGCAGGTGTCTGTGGTCTTGTTCACGATTCTGACGTTAAAATGAGTTATAGCCTACATATATTGTTTGAGCAACCCTCGGTCTAGTTCCAGTGGTTTGTAGCCTTGTGTGTACGTTAATTCTGTTGCGAAAAAAAGTGGGTGCGATACAAATTGTCTTATACTCTAATTGTTTTAACTTTGAACATAGCTTCCCCTAACACGGATTGATAGCACCATACTGGACGAAAGATGGCCGAATAGCCGCCTCGGCCGTGTTCTCTAGCCGCCAGTATAGTCAGGAATCCAAAGGGAAGTATCCGGTACGACTCCTTCTCGGAGGCTGGTCGGTGTATGTGCTCTGGCATCTCTGATTTTGCCTCACACTAGATTACGTAATAAAAAGAAATATGTAAATTTTCAATTTGACTAGAAGAAATCACTCTTAGTGATGAGTTAACCTTTTTGCGCTATTTAACTTGCTTCCCTTATCCCTTAGACGTATCTTTGTTCCATTGAGCCTGTCTTATCGACACTACTATGGCCGCTGCTCTGACGAACTCGCTTCCCTCCTCCTCCTGTTCACCTTCGCCAAACCCGCTATACTCTCGCGGAACATCCCTTTGCAGTCGACAGAAATGTTCTTCTAACTGCATGAATCTCTGAATCGTTTGTGTCGCACTGCAAAAGTGTGGAACGGGCTACCGGGGAATATCTTTCCCCAGACCTACAATCCACGGATCTTCGGGAAAGCGCGGGTTAATAGCCTTTCCCCAGCGACATTAGTTCTCCTACAAGCCGGACTGACTCCTCGGGGGTGAAATGGACTGTGCCCGAGGCTTCGACCTCGGGCACAGCCACCCAGTTCGGATGTAATAAAACAATGATTATATTTATCTTCTTGGTGTGTATTTTTATTGCTGGTTTTCAACAATTGATTTCTAATCTAATTCATTTTCAGTTTCCATCTTACCTGAATACGGCTTAGCTTAGAAAAAGCAAAGATGAAATTATCTGGAAAACTTGTGCCATTTGAAGTTCCAACTCTTGTTACTGTCCCAACATTTAGAGCACTCGACTAAATCGCTCGATATCGCTAGTCGTCAGCAGTTAGGTTAATCGCCGCCGTTCCAGTCTTACTATTATTCATATTCGACGTACGAAAACATACCATTATCCACAATCAAACGATACTTCACCCCATTGATGGAATTGCCTAGAACAACACACTTTCGATAACAAACCCCACTCGACCTACATTACAATTCCCTCTTACCAAATATGTCGTACATTTAGTTCAAAAAGGGAAATATGTCTGCAGAACCCTACCATACTCACAAATTGTCAAGTATTATCTAAATTCAATGGATTCGGTGTTGAACACACAACATTAACAAAAATAATTAAATCTAGACCTAAAAATAACTAAATTAATATAAAAATAAATCTAACTATAAATAAAAATAGTCGTCCATAGGGACCATAGGCATGGTCCCCATGACGGAAGCGGCGTTCCCCCTCTGGATCGCCAGGCTGATCCGCTGGTTGAAATGCGCCCGGGCATGGCAGTCACCAGACGCGTCAATGAGTAGTTTTCCCAATTTCTTGGAAAAACTGATCGCGCCCGGGCTCCATGCCCCAAGAGTCTCTACAGCAAAGGCCACAAACTCGTAGTTGTTCTTGAGTTGGTTGTATTTGGCATGTTTAACCGATTGGGCCTTTGCTGCAGCAAAACCAGCCACTCGAGAGGAGCCCACCATGTGACTGGGGGCGAAGGTGTCGGATTCGGTTCTAGTTCTGAATTGTATGTGTTCATGATGAATTTTCAGCAGTTTTTTTTTAAATTAATAATGCGAATAGTAAAATGTGTTACATTTCCATAGTCTGTAGTACAGTCTAAACTATTTCAGTATCATAATATTCCATATGCTCAATAAGCATATTTTCTACTGTGGTTTTACCTACACATACTGTAGAAAGTAGTTTTACCATAATTGTTTTATGAAACTTGACATGGTTGAAACTGTCGCCGGATGGATTCGTAATCTCAATTCCTTTCACCACGGAACTGGGCGCAGTGCATGTACCGGAAGTACGCTGTCTCCATTTCCAGAGGGAACTGTACACAGACAGTAGGCACATTAGACAGTGCGTGAGAAGTGTGCGCGCCCGCTAGGGAGGCTCTCGGAGCGACCGAGATGGCTGGCTGAAAGCTCGGCAAATATTCACCAGGCCCGAGCGCTCACTACACGGTAAGCATCGGCGCAGCAGTGCGGGGACCTCTCGCCATTTTAGACTAAACAAATAATAAAAAAGAATACTAAGCAAGAACGTTTGTTCACACTAAACAAATAATAAAAAAGAATACTAAGCAAGAACGTTTGTTCACACACAGAGGGTTCCGTGGCCATTTCCTACTTGTGCATTACCTCTGGTGTGAGAGACGCTTCTATGCTAAGAATATCATTTTATCTATAAATGTTTATGATAGTTTAGTTGCTATAAAATAGATTAATTTTATTTTAGTCGATTTATCGCCTCGAAATTGCAAAATGTAGAATAGCTATCCTAACTGCTCGCTCCGCCGCGTGTCGCAAATTATATCTATTTTAGGAGTATAAATTCCGTGGTACGAATTCTGAGTATACAAAATGCGGTAGCCGGGTCATTTTAAACACGTTGCCTTCTAAATGGTGACCCAAAGAATTTGAATACGTCGCTGTGCGACCACGAACCACAATTTGTAGTAGTAGCGTCATACCTTCTCTTTGGACTAAAGCTGACGTCATTCCGTTTCATGGATTCGCTCGTGTTCAAATTTTCACAGAATATGTGTTATTATGGCAGATATCATCATCATCATCTCATCATCAGCCTGTATCGATCCACTGCTGGACATGGGCCTCTCCCAAGGCACGCCACCACACGCGGTCTTCCGCTCTTCTCATCCATCCACTCCCGGCTACCTTTTTATGGCAGATATCCTAAGAAATAATAAAAATAACAAAAATTAAAAAGTAAAGGCGGTCCTCATACAAGTATCATAATTTACAGAAGAGCGCCTACGTTTATTATTTTGTGCAACATTTGATATAGGGCCATTCTAATATTTTATGAGGTCAGTTAGGTACACATACATAGCAACTGGGGTCGTCGGCAGCGGCGCGGAGGGCCTGAAGCAGTGTGGGAGGGGGCAGTAAGTGGACTGAGCTACATGCGGTATGATTGTGTTATTAGTATTACTTTATTAGATTTAAATTTGGCGTGTGCGTGTTATGTATTTGAAAGTATATACTACCTTATTTAATAGAATGATAACAGTATGACCTTCACTTCACTTTGACAACTTTTGTGTATTTATGTCAGGGACGGTATACGACAATCATTCTTGTCTATCATCGGCGATAGATTTGGTTGTGAAAAAAAGAAATTAATTCTGAACAACATACATTGTGCCCTTGCTAATTTATCTCAAATAGCCCCGCGGCCAACAGCATTATTCATATGAATAATGAGATAAAACAATTATAATATTGTATTACTTGTTTCTATCCATTTCTTTACGTGTAATATTAGGTGTCATCATGTTTTGCACACATTATTTTTTTTTATGTAATCCGGTATGGGTGGCTGAGTTGGAGGGGCCAAAGCGCATGCTCCGACCAGCCAATATCACCTCCGAGAAGGTAGGTGCCATACCGGAGACTTCCCTGGATTGCTGGCTATACTGGACTAGAGGAGAACACAACCGAGGTTGCTATGCGGCCATCTTACTTCCAGTACGGTGGTACCAACCCAGTCGGCTACAATTTGAGCCTACCACCTAGTAAGGGGCAAGGGAATGGACCTACAGTTTTACACCGGTTCCGAACGGTGAAGCAGCAGGTGTAGGTATGCACGTAAATTTTTTCGTCAGAAAAAAACTCATTGGTACACGCCGACGGGATTCGAACCGCGGACCTCTCGCATGAGAAGCCGATGCCCAAACCACTCGGCCACCCGCCGCCCACATGAAACCTGTACCTATATGTATACAGAACAGATTTTCAGATTTTTAAACTTCTACAACATAGTGGGTAGATATGATATTATACTCTTATACCAATAAGTCAGTACTAGTCATCATTTCGACGAGGAAAAGTTTATAGGCAATTTTATAAAATGTTAAAACGAATGGAATATTAGATAGGTACACAAAGAAGGCGTGCGTTGATTCAAAGACAGTACGCAATCTCAATATACATAAAACATTATGTAAAACATTATTGTCCATGGAAATTAATATCCAGAAAGTGGATTGTCATGCATTGTATACGTTTTACGACAACTTGGTCAGCACAGGATCTATTTGCATCAGAAGGTATGTGCGACAAAGATAGACGATTACATTTGTATAAATTTCGTCTTTATGCAGTTTTATTTCTTCTTCATAAGTTTTATATTTTATTTATTTAATTACAATTAAACTAAATTAAACAGACAGAGAAACAAATAAAGTAAATGATAATAATATGAACTATAGTAGCATGCTGCCGTAGAGTACAAAAATTAAAAATAAACAGCAATACGTACAAATAAAACGTGAAAAGTTGAATTTTAAATACATTAACAACCCCTTTCACTTTTAAATGTTCCACATCTAATCCTTCTACTTACATTACAACGCTGATGCCCGTTCTAGCTAGTATAGTAATACCTATTATCATAAAATCGATCTGTATATATCAACATCGCACATAAAGTAATAAACACTACAAACTGAGTTGATAACAAAATCGATACAACTTTAGTGCCCGACCTCGTTAAAACGATAAACCACTAACTAAGCCACACAAATTACGCGTCAGTCAACTGGGCTTTCACTGCAATGTTCGAGGGAGTGACGAAACATCCGATAATCGTCACTAAAACATTATAAAGTATAGACCTGTCATTTTCATAGCCGACATTTCATAAGCCGACATTTCATAGCCGACATTTCATAGCCGACATTTCAAAGCCAACATTTCAAAGCCGACATTATTTTCATAAGCCGACATTTCATAGCCGATAGTTCCTACATGACCGACATTTTATAGCGGACATTTTATAGCCGATAATTCATAATCAACATTTCATAGCCGACATTTCATAGCGTATATTTCATAGCCGACAGTTCATAACCGACATTTCAAAGGCGATATTTCATAAGCCGAAATTTCATAGCCGAAGTTTCATAGCCGACATTTCGTAGCAGACATTTATTCATAGCCGATAGTTCATAACCGACATTACAAAGGCGATATTTCATAAGCCGAAATTTCATAGCCGAAGTTTCATAGCCGACATTTCATAGCCGACATTTCGTAGCCGACATTTATTCATAGCCGATAGTTCAAAATTCATAACCGACATTTCATAGCCGACATTTCATAAGCCAACATTTCATAGCTGACAGTTCATAAGCCGACATTTCATAGCCGATAGTTCATAAGCATAACCGACATTTCATAGCCGAAATTTCATAAGCCGACATCTCGTAGCCGATAGTTCATAACCGACATTTCAGAGCCGACATTTCATAAACCAACATTTCATAGCCGACAGTTCATAGCCGACATTTCATAGTTCTCATTTCATAGCCGACACGACCAAAGAGTAGCACGGGCACGGCACCAAGTTCCGACAGAAGTGCAAGTTGCTCACCATGTCCGCTTTTATAAAAAAATACACATTTTAATATTTATGCAGACACGTTTAATGAAAGTGGAAATACCAGGTGGGTACTGTTCAGTTTGTCTACTGTTGCGTTCGCAAAACACAACATCAGTATTTGACGAACTAATGTAAATTCAGAATCGGTTACTAAATAAATACTAATACTGAAATTTAAAATAAAATTGTTTACTTACCCCAGGCACTATCTAACGTCACTTAACGGGCATGCTTAAGCTTTAAGTTTAATTTTATCAAGTGTATTGTAGTAGGTTCGTTTGGCTTACGTCTGAGAATTGCTTTTGTAGGTCTAAGTGTTTCGTCTCCTTCACGTTGTATTATTTATTCTATTGATTTTTTAAATCTTAAACGACCTTTATTTAAATGTTAATCGCCTTAACGCGACCTAATAATGTTGAATAATTTGTTGTAAAACGTCTAAAAGCCTCGCCCTTTCAGAATCTCTTTTACTGAATGTACTAGCAAATTAGTAAATTAGGCTTATAAATGTTTTCATTTTTTGTATCATGCGTAAATTTTGAATGCCTTAAATTATCTGATTAGATTTATTGATTGGAAAATTAATGTTAACGAAATACAGGGCGTACTTCGTTAAAACTCCGTTGTTTCTAGTTTCTGGATCCAATAGCTTAAACTTCACGAATTTTGTACGCACGATCGACTCATCTGTAGAAGAGGCTTGTTCTATTAAATTTAGTACTTTCGATTGATCTACGCTCCTGAAAACATTACACCAGGAAATTAAATTCGCATATCTATTGCATAGTTCTTCAATTGCATCTCTACTTTTGACTCCACCACGACCACAGTCATTACTCAATATTGAGGAGATTTGTAAGACAAAAAAATAGCATTCACGCCTTGCCCGTACAAAATTACGCGATAATTCAATCGTTTATTTAGATAGGTAGAGTTCCTGTGCTGTGTACGTAGAAACATTTCATCACACCTAGCTATCACACCGCTTTTAGATACTTTTAATGTAGCGCTAATCTAGGCGGCACAAGTTATAACGAATGTAATCTGAATGGCGGGGCGCTTGGATAAATCTGACTAGCCACGATTATACCCGTCCGGACACGACAAACGTTTCAGCTGTCACCTTGTTAGGCAGGGCGGCGGTGTCGGTGGCGGTGGCGGGGCGGGGCGGGGCGGGCTCGGAAGTTTCGTTCCATCCATGTCCTATTTCAATGTGCCCTTCTGCGAATACTTTCGGAGCAGTACTGAAGGTTGGGGAGACCTAATATCTCGCTGTCCTGGATATGTACGTTCGGACTTGATTACATATTCTGAAGTAATTTTTGTGCGTTTAGGCTTGGAATTGTTATTTTATTATTCCTTTTACTGTCGAATTTTAATGAGAACAGAGCATCTGCAGGAAATCATTTTCCTAATTTTATTTTATTAAACTGTTACTAGTTAACAAGCGTGCGTATAAACTGCTTCTCTTGTCTCAAACAGACAACTATTTCTTCTCTTGGGTGCACTGTGCGTTTGCATTACAACCATTGTTTTGTTTGTTTAGTTTGTTTAGTTTCGTAAATGATTAGGGTTTCCCATCCAAAAACGGAACCATTATAGGATCACTCTCGTGTCTGTATGTATGTCCGTCGGTCACAGCTTATTTTCTCCTAATTTGATGACCCAGTAATGACGTATAGCGTAAATGAACGAATTTTTTTTTGGGGACAAATTTGAAAGTAAAATTGAAAAAAAAAATGGGAATATAGAGCCTCTAGTTTACAGGAAAATCTATACGAACATCCTAAGTAGTAAAATTTCAAGAAAAACGTAATGGTACGGTTCCCTCTCCACGCGAGTTCGACTCGAACTAGCTTTTTTATTATATGCATTTTTTAAGGTTTGTTTTGTGTTTAGTTAATATTTTGTTGTTGTTTTAGTTTATTTATAATTTAGAGTGTTTGCTCTTTAGTGGGCAGGATTAAAATCAGTTTCTTCCCGCTTTTAGAGATACAGCTGTGCCTGATGTCCATTCACTAAAGTAAGTTTATAATTTTTATATAATAATTGTATTCTTTAATGTATTTTTTTAAATTTTATATTGTGTTTGAGAATAAGATTTATTTAATATGAATTGGAATTCATTATCTAAAGCTGTAATGAGAATATTAAATAAATACCTTCATACCTTCGTCACCTTCTAATCTTATTTGCTCTAAGTGCAATTTTTTTATATATGTAGTAATATTGTAGTGTCGCCTCAAACACCACAAGATTAATTACCTATATACTCGTACAAATACACAGTACGCATACAACAGCGAACTAAATTACGAGGGGATTAACAGATCTATCATATGAGACGCTAGTCGGCTTAGAGCTAACTGCTAGTATATTCGTATCTAGATGAACCTAGGTGGAGGCGGATTTCATGGACTAATTATTTATGTGGGCTCTCCCGATTCAACTAGACGACGAGAGGAAGGGTCATGTTTAATTACTTTATGTGAAGATGGTCATTCGCAAAGAATCACATTAATATTTTTTTAAAAGATCTCATGAAACAAAAAAATATACATTCTTATCTTCTTCTACACAGCTACGTGGTGATCGATCCCTAAAAAATATATAATATTAAAATTCCCGTGGAAAAAGGCACATAATTAAAAATACTGCCCTGTATTAATCTGCGGCTGTACCTCATTCACTGCTTATGAAAATAGCCGAACTTGGTGCATTTTTCTTTAAAATTGAACAAAGACCAACCCAACACGTATATTTAATTCTGCCCAAATCCCCTATAATAACCCCCTCGACTTCCGTACAATCAAGTTGTAAAGCGGAACTCGAAGCTATTAAATATCTCGGAGCGCCCCCATCGCTCCTAATTGGTATTTTCTCGAGTACTCATTAACGGCGGTTTTACTGTTGCGATTAAATCTGCGCGCCAGTTGCGAGCGAGCTGTCTGCGACTGTAATAGGTATTACCGCGAGATACTGCCAAAACGAGATGTTTAATCTGCTAGCGCATGAAGAGATTACATGTGCACATATTGTTGATGGCCTCCGCCGCCGAGGCGAGGCTTCGGTGCCTGCAAGTGAGTGTGTGGGTGGCAGAAAGAAATACGAATTCAGAAATGTAAAAGGCGAGACAGATATGGGTCTGCCACGTGTCACTAAATTTATTCTTCTACATATAAAAAAAAAAAGAAGTCTAGGAGAAGACCTTATCAAATTCATCTGTTAAACCACTCACATTATGAAATATCTAAGTATGTCCAATATCGGTCTGAAAATGGTGAAAGTTGACAAAATCCCGACGAGCAAAGCGCAGTGTTTATTGTGCACGACAATGTGAAGTAGATCAAATCTTTCTAAGTAGTAAATTACAAATATGAAAATTACTTGATATAACTTTCGAATTAAATAACTAGATCCAAAAGGCCTTCCTCCCTTGCTCTAATTATCTAACAATCATCTTACAATAATGGTGCACGTGCTAGTTAGATCGACGTAGCCAGTAGACACATTGTGGTAGTGTAAATCTGACATAACGTGAGTTATCCGCGGGTTAACCTCGAATACCTAGTCAAGTTTCATTATATACTCCGCAACGACGGAGTTAACTTCATTTTGATATAATAGTATTTTCTTATACAAATAATATAAAGTACATTACTTTGAAATTTTAAAAGATTCATTACCAAAGTTAGAAACACGAATTTCATTGGTCGCCATGGTCTGTGTTACCACCAGATGGAATTATTCTAGTCCAAATACCTTTGCTGGGATCACGTTCAAGTTTCATCTCTTTTTCTCTCCAATAATGGTTTATTCAAACGTTAAGATTGTACCCTGCTTCGTTTTATTTTAGAAAGTTTATAGATTGATAAAAAAAAAATCGTCGGTTTTCTCTTTGCCGGACATTCAGCTAGATAATCAGTAACCGTTAAATTGTACAGATTTAATTCCACATACTTAACTATATGAATATGATGTAACATTGTAATTCATATGTATTTAATGTAATTTATAAATAGTAATTTATATGTTTAATTTAGTACGTACTTATATGTAGTGTATATTATAGTTTATCATAGTTATTTTCCTTATATTATATTATACATTCCCACACTCAAGTCTTTTGCTACTACCTACTTATATCTCACAACATACGACTCTCAAACATCCAAAGGTTGACTGGGAGAAATCCCTGTTAAGGGATAAGTCCGCCTTTGCCCCTCATGTACATTACTTATTGTCTGTTTGTGTAAAATGTTTTCTGGAGCAATAAAGTATTTTCTATCTATCTATCTATCTATATGAACTCTAGATCTTACTACCTTTTCTTAGTGGTACCTATTTAGTTTTACATCGACCCGAAAACAAAAGTTATAAGTTAATTTCCAAGTGTCACAAATTTTTAACCGACTTCAAAAAAGGAGGAGGTTCTATGTTCGGCTGTATGTATTTTTTTTTAACCGACTCCAAAAAAGGAGGAGGTTCTATGTTCGGCTGTATGTATTTTTTTTTATGTATGTTCAGCAATATCTTCCCTAATTGTGAACCGATTTCGATGATTATTTTTGTGTTCGGTTCAGTCTAGCTCCAAGGTGGTCCCATTTTTTTTTGGTCAAGATCGGAATGGAAAACGAGGCGGAATCGCGAGGCCGAAGGCCGAGCGATTCCGCCGAGTACATTAATAGCAAATAAAAATTACTAATAAAACTGTGAAATAAAAAACTATTTAAACAAATATAAAAACCGCCTTCAAAAATGTATGAAATAAAAAAATAAAAATCGAACCCTAGAGTTGAAGGCGGTGGTGCTAAAGCAAGCAAAAATAACCGACCGCCTTCAACTCTAGGGTTCGATTTTTATTTTTTTATTTCATACATTTTTGAAGGCGGTTTTTATATTTTTTTAAATAGTTTTTTTTATCTTGTAAATATTAAATTTGTTGTATTCCGAACTCCGGGCGCGATGGAATTTTTAGTAATAAAGATTAAGTCCAATTTTAGACGTTGGCTAATTTCACACATACAAATACTTACTTAATATTATATTAATATAAGTATTTTACATTACATCGCGAATTAAATCGTCGCGTCCGTCGGTCGGTAGTTCGAAATTTTTGGAAAAGCAGAACTTGTTTGTGAATTTTTTTTTTTTTTCGTTACTGTTATGAAAATTTAATTAAATAGCAGGGAGTGAGCGGTGAGTGTGCTTGGCACTTTTCGGGGTCAGGCGGCGCAGAAAATTGAGGTTTTTTTTATAATTTAATTGTAGGCGTGTTTAATTGGAGTGCGCGCGACATCGCTCAGAATGCGTGTTTACGGCGGCGCGACGGCGCCAAAGGGGCTCAAACTTCTTCTCTTGACAATTTGCATGGAAATGCTCTTCAGTTCTGTATTGCGGTTAATTCTTATTGCTTCATGCGCAATATTGCAAAAGTTGATCCAGAGAGATAATTCTAAATTAACTGACTGTAGCGCCCCCGTCTACACACAATATTCTGAGTACGTCGCACTCTAGTGACTAATTTACAGCACTTTTTTTTTCAATTAAACATTCCTATAATGTATACTACGATAGCTGAACGTTTTTTTGTAAAGTTTAATTGCGTTATTGCTAATTAAATTATTTTATGAAAATCCCGTATCTCATTTAGCTCATACATACCGATCTAAATTAACACCTTCCAATTAATTAATGTTGAAGAAGGGGGTTCTTAATGTTGAGACGCACATATGTACCGGGTGGGGTCGTACTTTTTTTTTTATGGAAACTGACACGGTTGGCTACATCACCTACAACATCCGTGAAGTCAGCCCATAACACCGGGTGAACTTGGTGCCACGTCAGTGCTTCCCTTTGGTCGTGCCGGCTACACTGAACCGGACGGCAAACACAAACTATTTACATAACCGTTTCGACCGACCTTTTTTTCTTTCACTTTAAAAGAATAGCCCCACTGCATCTCTCCCCGTGTATGTCGTAAAAGGCGACTAATGGATATGACTCCCTCCTTATATTACCAGGTGGTAGGGTTAAACCCGCCCGTTAGTACCACCGCACTGAATGAAAGGTCGATCGAAACGGCTATGTAAATAGTTGTGTTTTCCGTCCAATTCAGTGTAGCCGGAACGACCGAAGGGAAGCACTGACGTGGCACCAAGTTCACCCGGTGTTATGGGCTGACATCACGGATGTAGGTGATGTAGCCAACCGTGTCAGTTTCCATAAAAAAAATTATAGTAATAATAATATGGAGGTCCGGAGGTTCCTCTCTTTGGAATCCGACCATCATCGGTAGCCAGGGCTCGCCCCGCCGCCGGTAGTGGAAACTCCGTTTATTTTTATATTAATTTTAGATTTTATTTAAGTGTTTTATTTATGTAAATATTTAAAATTAATATAAGAAAAACGTGGAAATAAATACATAATACGGAAACATAACACATGCGTGTAGCGAGATTTGTATGGTCGGCTACACACCAACCAACTCAAGATTACTTCATCAGCCCAAATTTAATTTTGTTCTTGTCAGTGTTTCCCTTTGGTAATGTACCATCTTATTTTCATAACTATGTGTACATGGCTACTCAGTTGCCGAATTCTCGAGCCTATGTTTTAGTTCCCATACTACTGTTGCTACTTTTATAAGTTTTAAAAAAAAAAATTTTTTTTTTTTTTTATGGAGCCTGACACGGTTGGCTACATCACCTACAACATTCGTGATGTCAGCCCATAACACAGGGTGAACTAGGTGCCATGTCAGTGCTTCCCTTCATTTCATGTCGGCTACACTAAACTGGACGGAAAACACGAACTATTTACATAGCCGTTTCGACCGACGTTTCGTTCAGTGCGGTGGTACCAAACCGGCCGGGATAAACCCTACCACCTAGTAAGATAAGAAGGGAAGGGACCTACAGTTTAACGTGGAATCCGAACCACGGTCAGCCTCCAACGGTCGAGCGGTCACCCATCCAATCTCTGACCGCGCTCAGCGTTGCTTAATAACAGTTGACTAACCAACCGCGCCACTGAGCTACCGAGGCTGCCGAATTTTCTTATCCCTTAGTCGACTTTTACGACATGCGACGGGGAGAGATGCAGTGGGGCTATTCTTTTTAAGTACCGACCCCACACGGTACAATTACACTTAAATAATACAAAATGCCGCTAAAAAGTTCTTTTGCAGAAGGCGGATATTTATGAAACTGAAAAGGTACTTAAAACTCTATCCTAAGAGCTTTCTCACTAACTCTATGTTCCATTAGCAACCTTTTTTGAAAAGCTGCCTGAGGCGAGGGGCGGCGCGGCGGGGTAATGCTGGAGCTCTGAGAGGGGAAGGGGTAACGAAGCGCGACATTACTGATGACATTCCCCCGCCCCTCGGAGGGGAAGGAGACGTTTCTCGGAGAAATTTCGCGCGTTTGAGGCCTCATAACGGCTAAACGTGTTAAAATTGATGAGATTGCGCGATCCGCGTACACCGTGTACCTGGCCGCTGAGAAATGTACCCCCAAACCTGGTCTCACACGTGCGAAACAAATACACGAACATTTTACACCATTAGCACCATTTTGTTGTTGTTTGCTGTCCGGCCTCTTATGTTTGATGAGGGAGGGGGGGGGGGCATACTCCACACTAAGACCTCAGAACAGTACGTGCGCCTCACGGCGTAGGCGCATGCGGCCAAAGGACTCATCAGTAAGGAAAGTCAGACAAAACAAATGCTTGCGCATCGCCACAGGTGCGCGCGCACTGGTACCATAGAAACGCCAACCTCTACAGAGACCTAGGTATAGCACCGCTAGACGAAGAACTTCAGACGCTATCCATGGGCTTCTTCTAGGGGGCGTACCGGCACGAGAACCCTCTGATCGCTAGAGCTTGCGACTACCGACTGCGGGACTCTTCGACACGGCGCCCCCTGTCGATACTAACTTATCCATTTATCCATTTAACCCCGCAGATCCGGAGCCACCTCGCCTTCCTACCGTCGATGTTTCTTCGCATCACCATAGCCCGGCAGCCGCCAAGGACGATGTCGAACTAGGAGGCGCTTCGACGCTCGCCGCCAGCCAGTCGGTCACTGCGACCGCCCTAGCCCAGGGCGCACAAACTTACGGCATGCCTCGCGCGGGACCCGCGCTATAAAGCTCGGTAAATGTGTGAAAGTCTAAAGACGAATAACGCATTTCCTTCGCAGAATCCATATTCTAGTCATCAATTTCTTTCCAAAAACTTTATCGTTCTTTGGGTACGTATAGGCAATCTCGTGCTTTTTGGTGAACATAGTTTTCAAACCATAGACGCATCGCATAAAAGGTCAGCGTCTACACAACTCTAAGTCTAACCTCTAGTAAGTCATCTCATCACTCATCATCACCTATCTGAATACAATGTACCACGTTTTAAAGGAATTAATTCGGCACGACCGAAGGAAAGCACTGACATGGCACCTAGTTCACCAAGTTTCTATGGGCTGACATCACGGGTGTAGTAGGTGATGTAGTCAACCGTGTTAGATTCCTAAAAAAAATATATAAAACTTGCATTTAAGCTTGGCGTTTCACATGTCACGGTGGTAACACGACATGTGAGTAATTGAGCAAAAGTTTAATTTTTCTGTGGCAATTTCTCGCGCAAACATTCGCGCGCGTGTGTGGGACCGGCTGTCACACTGTCGCTCGGTGCTACATGACAGTTACTTTGACTGTCGTTTTGGAGAACGCTTAATGTGATTTTCTTACGTTATCTCAACTAAGGTACTTTAATTTGAGCCCATGGCAACAAGAGTTATGACTATTTATTTATTTATTTATTTATTTTATTTGGAGACACCAACGAGTAACACATAAAATAGGGTTTACAAAACTTCAACATAAAACATTGGGTATTGTGTTACCCAGCACCGTATCCCACAGATTAAATATAGAAGAATCGAGACTTCGATTAGGTTCAAATCTGCAAAGGCGGTTCGTATGCAAGGGGCGGCGGGTTTGAACCCACAATCATCGACGTGCAACACTTTCTTTCTCATTTTGTGTTAATTTATAGCAAAATCGTAAAGAACGTGAGTTATTTTATGTTACTTTATTTATTTATTTATATGAAACACCAACAGAGTACACACGGCGGCAGTAAAACATAAAAGATTTAAGACACAAATAGTGTATGTGCACAGATGAGCATAGCAAGCATAATACGGATATACTAATACATATTGTTTATTGTTTATTTAGCTTTTATTGGCAGTACACTGCGCTCAGATTTGTCATATTAGACAGATTTGTCATAAAAGTGAGATACAGAAACAGAGACTTAAATCAAAATCAAACCACAACAAATACATCATCAATACAAAACTAAAAGGAGAAAAAAAATACAAACACAAAAAACTGTGTCAAAGACAATAAAATTATTAAAACTAAATATTTTAAAAGCATGTATACTATAATATATATATAGAAAAAAAAACTAATAATCACTAAATAAAATCAACATTGAAAAGAATCGGTCCTACAGTATTTTATTTTATAATTTTTAATTTTTTATTTAAAAATTTCAAATAAAATGAAATGTTTTTATTAACCACATGTCCCAAATTTTCATCTGTTCTACATTTATCTCATATCTAAATCGGCCTTTATACATTTATTTTCATAAAATATAAAAAAGTAATACTGTCCTGTGCACATACACAGCACAAATTAGATATCCATTTCGACATTGATACTGTCATTAGGCCACCAAACTCTATATATACCAAATAACTTTTTCATCCAGTAAATTCGGAGAAAATAAGCTGTGACAGACGGACATACAGACAGACACGAGGGTGATTCTATAAGGTTCTGTTTTTTTTTTCTCTTTTGAGGTACGGAACCCTAATAATACATTTTAATTTGTATCGACTTTTCTCACCAGATCCCGACACTGCCACGAGCGAAGCTTTGGGTAAAAGTTGAGTAACATGTTGATTGGTAGAGGCGGACACGATCACCGCCGGCTTTAGCACCACGCCCAATATAATTTCCTGCCCTGCCAGCAGCGGTCGGCTCTTGCAAGATCCCAATCATTTCGGGGAAACGCGGATAAAAGCGATCTTGCCGGGATAACCTGATCAGTGCGGGAAGCCGGACCGAGCCCGCGGGACCGGCGGCGGCGCGCGGTGCGGCGCCAGCGCACTCCTATTCACTAGCGTAACGTCGATATCGACGGACAGCACAATATTTCTAGTAAAATTAAAAGATTCTGGCGAAGTTAGGATTAGAGTAAGTATTTTAAACAGACTATAGCTGGCGTTTAACTGCTGTCAACTGTATGAGAAATTTCACTTTAATCGGTAGATAAATGTTAACTGGAACCTTAATCAGAGGTGGTGAAAACGGCCATAAGGCGATGTTTAATAGAGTAAGCTGGCTGTCATTGACATTTCATCTTGGAAGAAATACCTTAGTCTAATTTCTAGCTTCCCCTAATTATTAGCTTAATTTGCCTATATTCTGTAGCTACATTTGCATCGATGAAAAGCGCTATTTCTCGATCGGGCTTGTAATTGTCATCCACATGGCACGTCTTGTTCTGGATGTAAGTAAATATGTCGCTACAGCATTGTGATTTAAATCGAAATGTCGCACTCGGTTCCCGATTTCCGTTGTAGTAAATAGGCCTTCGGTCGGAAGGCACTAGCAGACCGACTATCGACCTCAGCGATCGTTATTTGACGTTCCGATTGATAATATTAGTGGAGGCGTAGGATGATACAGGTGAACTTACTGCTTGATCGTGGTGCGGTCGAACGGATTAAGAATCTTAATCGGTGCTAATAAATCATGGCTGTATTAAGACGAATGGACAGACAAATCACTAACTGTAGCTATAGTTCGTTCCAAATAGCGAGCTCCCAGGAGCCATAATTTTGAGCGCATATTGGTCAGAACGCGCGCCGCGCGGCCGGAGAATAGATTACTACAAGGATTTAAAGGTAGGCTTACATGTTGGTGCGCTCGCAATAATTAGGTAAGTATTGCATCTGATGCAGATTGCAGACATGATGTCCATGTGCCATCGGTATGTTGAAAATGAAAATGAAAATGTTTATTCATAACTAGGTTTTACATAACTAAATAAAATAATATTTCCGTTAATAAAATATTTCCGTTGAAATTTTCACCGAAATTTTTTTTTTTTTTTTTTTTATTGTTAGCTCGACATATGGCGCCGAGGCACCCATAAGGTGTCTAACGGCGCCCATGGACATTCGGTCGTATTCGGGGGTTGCGAATGCCATGCCGGCCTGACAGGTGCCCATTCACGCCCCTCTTGAAGGACCCGAGACTGTACTTGGGGGGAAATATATGAGCAGGGAGAGCGTTCCAGAGTTTACCGGTTCTGTACAGGAAAGATCTGCAGAATCGATTGGTACGCATGCGCGGTAAGTCCAGCGTATATGGATGCAATCCCTGCCCAGTGCGCGTGGTGCGGAGGTGGAAAGGGGACGGCGGGATCGCGTTAAACAGCTCCTCCGAGCACTCCCCATGGAATAAGCGATAGAACACACTTAGGGAGCCGACATCCCTACGGTGTTGCAGTGGTTCTAGATCACGGGACACTTCGGGACAATGCGTTATTATAGCGAATATGCTAACAAATAACAGAAAAAACAAAAAATAATAAATAAATCAGTACTACTCATATTTTTATCCCACTCACTGGTGAGATAAAATAAGTGGTGAAGCACTCATAAATAAATTCGCACGTCCGACCGCTGAGAAAGCTGAAGCGTAATGATTCCTTCATGAGCGCAAGACCCGGTGCACGGTAAATAGGGTCACCTGTCCAGGGCATTGAGCGATGAGTGGACAAATTACTTTCGCTGGGAGGTCGCTATTTGAACGTACTTTATTATGAACTTCTATCGAGTAATGGTAGACCAAATTCAAACCCAATTCAGTTAGAGAGAGAGAGAGAGAGAGAGAGAGAGAGAGAGAGAGAGAGAGAGAGAGAGAGAGAGAGAGAGGGAGAGAGAGATACAGAGACAGAGAGAGAGAAATGAACAAGCGATAGATAAGAAACAATTTATATATTTTTAACGTTTCTTACTCATACCTTAGAAGTACCATTTTCTGATCTTTCTAGAACAATCTATCAGATAAAGTGTATGTATGTACTTACACTACGCACCTTCCAAGCCGGCCGACCTCCGCGGGAATGTGTAATTAATATCTATCATAGCAATAAGGGAGGCCGGTGTCGTGGGACAATCATAGGGCTTTGATCATGGATAGTATCGCCTAGGTTACTTATACAGGCAAGCTCTGCCGTGACAGTACCGCGTCCCGCAGTATCAAATTATAAGTCTGATAAACGCCAAAATATATACCTATTTTATAATACAGGGTTTTATCACATTAAAATTCGGTTTTTGAAATCCTGTCAGGTCCAAACGGACATTAGTAGGACTTAAATTCCTATGATTACCTTTGTCTAAAATCCAAACGGCAAAATATAGATAGATACATAGAAATACTTTGTTGCTCCAAAAACATTTTACAGAAACAAACGATTTAATAAATATAATAATTCAAAATCATAATTTTAATTTGATAAAACCCTATATTATAAAATACTATATTTTGGCGTTTATTACGACTTAACAGCTGTTTAGCAATGTGCTCGTAAAGATATTTAATCAGTCAAATAGCCAAACATAATTTGCCAAGTAAACACAACCTTAGAAACATAAATTGGCATGTTTTCAAAAACATAATTTTGATTTAAAAAAAAATTTGATAGTAAATTCGTGATTTATTTATATATCTCTATAATATGTGGCGGTAACCAACATCCCGCATTAAAACTAATAGAGTAATAAATAATGCAACAGTTTGAATATGTACGAATTCAAAACAAAGCGTTAGTATTCAATCTTAACCAAATAAATTTAGATATGTCTAATTCAACTATTTTCTTATTTTTAGGTTAGTTTTGTTTTAGTTTAGTTTTAGTTTTCTAGTCGGCTTTTTTAGTCGGTTTTTAGTCGGCTTCTCATGCGAGAGGTCCTCGGTTCGAATCCGGTCGGCGTGTACCAATGAGTTTTTTCTGACGAAAAAAATTTACGTGCATACATACACCTGCTGCTTCACCGTTCGGAACCGGTGTAAAACAGGGAAGGGACCTAACCCTTCCCTTGCCCCTTACTAGGTGGTAGGCTCAAATTGTAGCCGACTGGGTTGATACCACCGTACTGGATGTAAGATGGCCGCATAGCAGCCTCGGTTGTGTTCTCCTCTAGTCCAGTATAGCCAGCAATCCAGGGAAGTCTCCGGTATGGCACCTACCTTCTCGGAGGTGATATTGGCTGGTCGGAGCATGCGCTTTGGCCCCTCCGACTCAGCCACCCATACCGGAATACATAAAAAAAAAAGTTCTTTCTGTTTATTAAATATTTACATAATTATGTTCACTTTATGTTTAATAAATTTACACTCACTATTTACATCGCATTTTCCGTGGAGACGATGTGGTCATGGTCCGAGGAGGCTAAGCGGCTCAAATAGGATTTGTGTGGCCTTGTGTGCTGCTTCAGGAGAACCGCGGTCGCCCGAGTTTCTGAAGCTTTTTTTATTTTTTATTAAACTCTTAACGGCTCTGGCTGGATACAAAGTCCTTTGGAGCCAGTCTTAAAATGTCAAGTTTTATCAATACATTTAATGAACTGTGTTTTTTATAAAATTATATAATGGCTTATTATAGTTTTCTGGGTTTGTTAAAAGGTCGTCAAGTCTCGTAGGCACTTCATTATTGATGGCTTGGAGTTCAATGACTAGCAATAGTCTTGCAATACCGTATTTTCAATCAACACTTGAAAACAATATAGCGCATCAGTGTCGCCATCTAAAGAGGAAACGCCGCTAGCGTACCTACTCGGTGCGGTTCCCGCAGCGTCTCCCTTGAGGCGATTTTATAATATTTTATGTTTTTCAGTCTTTAGTTTTTGACGTGATAACGTCACGTCTTATAAATTGATGAACACCGGCTGCACGCACGAAAAAGTGTCACGTTCCATCTGAGCCTGTGTGTGCAAGCGAGAGCGCGTAACGCGTAACAAGCGATAGAGAGGCACAATCGGCCCAAGCGTCGGCTTGTACACATTTATCTCTCTGGTTCTAAAGTACCAGGGCAGCAGAAATTGACAGTAGTCTTACCACTTTATGACGTTATTACGTAAAACTATCGTCCGTCAACCGACTTTACAGACAACCAATTTTTAATTTGTTTTCAGTTCAGTCGACGTATTCAGTTTTTAAATATTTTTAAATTAATTTAATTTAGTTCAATGTTTTTTCTCTTAAATGTGCAACTTCACTTACAATAGATGTTATTTTGTAATTAATTGTACCTCGGATTGTACTAAGCGCTGGGCGCTGTACTATGAGTATAAACACAGAATTGGCTCTCTGTGAGGGTAGACGTAATTAGTAGGGAGGTTGCGTTATCGAGATAAGCCAGCGAGATAATTTAGTCCATCAGTATCGTGTACATGTACTTAAGTAATTGTACTTGTAGTACATACCTACATATCGTGTACATGGGCTAGTGGCCTAGTTGTAAAAGATGTATAGGTTGATGAAGGGCTATGGGTTCGATGTGTTGGTGCTTGCGTCACTTTCTTTGCATTTTCGATTTCTTTCATGAACGGGGTTTGCTCTATAGTTCTTTTTTTTATGGAAACTGACACGGTTGGGTACATCACCTACAACATCCGTGATGTCAGCCCATAACATCGGGTGAACTAGGTGTCATGTCAGTGCTTCCCTTCATTTAATGTCGGCTACACTGAACTGGACTGAAAACACGAACTATTTAAATAGCCGGTTCGACAGACTAGACGTTTCGTTCAATGCGGTGGTACCATCCCGGCCGGGATAAACCCTACCACCTAGTAAGATAAAAAGGGAAGGGACCTACAGTTTAACGAGGAATCCGAACCACGGACAACCTCCAACGGTTAAGCGGTCACCCATCCAAGTACCGACCGCGCTCAGCGTTGCTTAACAACAGTCGACTGACTGCACCACTGAGCTACCGAGGCTGACGAATGTCCTTATCCCTTAGTCGACTTTTACGACATGCGACGGGGAGAGATGCAGTGGGCATATTCTTTTTAAGTACCGGCCCCACACGGTACAAAATGTAAAACATAATTGTAAATACAGGTGTTGCTTTACTATATTGGCTTCACCAACTCCGGTGAAGTCTTATCTAACAGTTATCTGTCGGTTATACCGCCGCACCGAATGAGGGTCGGTCGAAACGGCTATGAAAAACAGCCCGTGTTTTCTATCCAGTTTAGTGGGCATGCATGACCAAAGAGAAGCGTTGACATGACACCAAATTCCAACAGAAAATGTAAGGGTGTAGTAGTGTGTAGTGAATGCGTGTGTAGCCATGTGTATAGCAGATGAAGTGGCCAGCCCATGGCAAGTTCTATAAAAACATGTTTATTTATTTATTTATTTATATATTACATTGTTACAACAGAGCAAGCCCCAAAATTTAACAATGCAGAATCTATTTCAAAGTTAGCTCAACGTATCTCACCGCGTAATTTTGAAAGACTTTAGTATTGCAGTTGAAGACGTCTAGATGACCAAATTTGTCGATCAATAGTTTAGCATTATATTATCGTATAGATATATTGTAGAGATCGAGCAGTAGGGCTGAACCTGGTAGCAGTCGGAGGAAATCCGTGTCAGATTTTCTCTAGGAACCTGATTTTGAGCTTGTCTTATATATTTGTCTATAATCTATTAAAATAGTACCTACTATGTGAAATCCCTAATTCCATTAAAAATGGATCAACCCGAGCAGACAGATCGATCGCACTGCTCTCTGGCACAAGATGATGTATTCGTCTTCCGCACCTAATCTATTTCTATTAAATAAACAAACTCACTGTATGTACTTACATCGGAAAGAAATCAGGAATGTTGCTAGCCATGATTGGGATCCAGCAGCTGTTGTCGCACACGCACGAAGCTGTGCCGGACGTACGGACGTACGGACGTACGGACGCGCGGCCCACGAGATCGCGGCGAGACACAGATCACGGATAATCAACACGCCCGCACTACACGACACACAATTTGAACAGCCCGCAACTTCACTATCAGTAGGTCAACGGCTCGCCGAGACGCGCTCCTCGGTCCGCGCTCTACGCCGCGTCTCAATAATTAGCCGTTAACTCTATCGTTTGTTTTATTCGAAACGAAAGCTTCGGCCACTTTAAATTTAGCTGCGTCGGCGCGGCTCCGGCGCTGTCTTATTTCGGGTGCGGCGGAGCTCTTCAGGGCGGGACGGTCGCGCGCCGACGACGCCTAACGGACTGACGGGCGGGCGGGCCGGGCGGCGGCGTCTCCGTGGCGCCCGCCCGCCCAGCCCGGCGGAGCGGGCGCCCCGCCGCCGCCGACCGCCCCCGCGCCGCCCGCGCGAGCTCTCTCGCTCTGCCGCGCGGGTGTTTATAGCGCGTTCAGAATCGCTTCGAGATGAATCTACGTCGAATCTTTGAAACGTTTACGAGCCGATACTTTTGACGAATAAATAGAGACGAAAATCGGTGTCGCGCCGCTGGGCGGCGGCGGCGGCGGGGGCGGCGGCGGAGGAGTGTGGATTGCGGTGCGGCTCGTCGAGCCGACTAATTTTATTGTTATTTAATATAAACTCGCATATAATACAAATAACAATAGACAATTTATTTGAAAAACACCTTTAGCATTGGTTCTTAGTGTTTCTATATCAATTTAAATTATGCGTCATTGTAATTTGATGATGAATTCATAATTCGAAATGAATAATTTTATTCTTTTTTATGGAAACTGACACGGTTGGCTACTCGCAGTTCGTCGCTTCAAAACTGCCGTGATGTCAGCCCATGATGATGTTTTAATTTTCGCTTTCGCTTGTTTAATATTCGCTTACATGAGGAATGTGTTACATTAGACCTGCGATTACCGTAACATTAATGTAGCTCGAGGAGTTACACTAAAGTTAAACTTAACAATAACAAGATATACTACTAGTTACTAGTTAGTTAGTTTTACTTTTAGTTGCTGTCGGCAAGGTGCTCGTGTAGCATCTTCGGGGATTTCCCGTTAAGGTTTTTATATATTTATTTATTATTATTTCTTTTATAGTTTTAGGTAATTTTAATTTAGGTAGTTTTAGTTTTTATGTTGTTTGTTTTAAGTTTAGGTAATTTTAATTTAGGTAGTTTTAGTTTATATTTGTTATCTAATATTAATAATGTAATTGTCTAAATAAAGATAATATACTGTTATTTTAGATATATATTATGTATGGGCTAATGATAGGTATACTAAAGATATTGATGAATGCCTGACCCTCTAACAATTATAAAAAATATTATAATAATTTTATTATTATATTTTAGTTTTGTATGTTTACTGTTTATTTATGTACCTACGCAAAATTAATATAAATATGTTTAGAAAAGGATGTAAATAAATGTCAAAATTAATAAATTTGAATAATCACAAACAAACAAGTATTGACTGTAAGAAATCTCTTAAAAAGGACAAAAGAAAAAAGGTGGACTGTAAGAAATCTCTGTAAAGGATAAGTCGGCCTTTGCATCTTATGTAAATTTTCTAATGTATTTGTTACTGTTTAATGTAATTTACTGGAGCAATAAAGCATTTTCTATCTATTTTCTATCTATCTAACAAAGAAGATTAAAGAGTTATTTAAGAAGTAACATATTTTTTTTTACATATTTTATGATTGCTTTATTTCATTTATTATGATTATGAAACGTACTTCTTGTGACAGGAACTGGCCAATGTTGATGCAAGTTGTTTTAATAAATCGAATATAATTATATTTTATAGGTTCAATTTCAATTTCAAATATATATAACGTAGATATAATCACAAAGTTTGGTTTAAGAAATACGTAGTTTAAAAGTTGACAAGATACTGCAGTTTTACCGCCGAACTCTTTCCTGTTATGGTTGTTTGAAAATTCTGATATTAATTTACAATATAGATACCCTTATGTAGTGTGCGCAATATTTTTTTTATTTTGCTCAAAAAATCATATATTTTGAGAAAGGCAGATTTCTGAAGAGCCAGAATTTCAATTGTATATGAAATGGAAAAATAATCAATAGGACTGCAGTAAGCAAAAAATATGGACGTCGGATGAAAGCTCGTAACGTACTGATTTAAATAAAAAATAAAAAAATGTCTAAACACGGAAATCACAAACTATTTACATAGCCGCTTCGATCGACCTTTGTATTGTGCACAATATTTTTTTTTTATTTTGCTCAAAAAATCATATATTTTGAGAAAGGCAGATTTCTGAAGAGCCAGAATTTCAATTGTATATGAAATGGAAAAATAATCAATAGGACTGCAGTAAGCAAAAAATATGGACGTCGGATGAAAGCTCGTAACGTACTGATTTAAATAAAAAATAAAAAAATGTCTAAACACGGAAATCACAAACTATTTACATAGCCGCTTCGATCGACCTTTGTATTGTGCACAATATTTTTTTTTTATTTTGCTCAAAAAATCATATATTTTGAGATAGGCAGATTTCTGAAGACCCCGAATTTCAATTTTTTTTTTATGGAAGCTGACACGGTTGGCTACATCACCTACAACGTCCGTGATGTCAGCCCATAACACCGGGTGAACTAGGTGCCATGTCAGTGCTTCCCCCTTTGATCGTGCCGGCTACACCGAACTGGTCGGAAAACACAAACTATTTACATAGCCGTTTCAACCGACGACGTTTCATTCAGTGCGGTGGTAAGGGTTGGCCCTTGTATATGGTATATGTAATTGTATATGAAATGGCAATACAGGGTGTAAAAACGGCGAGTACATTAAATTTAGGAAATGATTATTGGGATCAAGAGTAACAAAAAAGTCCAATAACTTTTTTCTGAATTCCCTTTAAATAAAAAGTTACAGTTTTCATACAAACTAATTGATTATTTTAGTATAAAAACGATCTAATGACAACAGGGCGGCGCGAAGGGGGGAAGAGCGGGTGAGACGTGAGCGCCTCGGACGGAGGTGTTGACGGGAGGGGCGGGTGTTAGCTTTGTGAGTGGAGGACTGGAGGTCGGCAGGCGGAGGGTTGCGGAGCGGCAACAACGCGTTAAATTACACTAGACGAAAACATACATTTCAAAAATCATATCTCGAAAACTAGACACTTTAGAGAAAAACTTTATTTGCTTTTTCGTCTAGGAAAAACATGAGGATTGCACTGGCGAAATTAATGTACTCGCCGTTTTAACACCCTGTATAATCAATAGGACTGCAGTAAGCAAACAATAAGGACGTCGGATGAAAGCTCGTAACGTACTGATTTAAATAAAAAATAAAAAAAATGTCTAAACACAGAAATCACAAACTATTTACATAGCCGCTTCGATCGACATTTCATTCTCTGCGGTGGTATCAACCCGGGCGGGTGAAACCCTACAACCTACGAGTAGTAGGTAAAAAGGGAAGAGACCTACAGTTTTACGTGGAATCCGAAACACGATCAGCTTCCAACGGTCGAACGTTCACCCATCCAATTTCAGACCGCGCCTAGGTGTGCTTATGATCATGAGCGGCAGTCGACCCATCGCATCACTGAGCTACCGAGGCTGACAACCATGGAACCCAACGAAAGCATTTTAGATTGTAAGCCTGATTTTGAGACGTGGTGTATCCGGGGACCGGCCGTTTTCACCACCTCTGACTACAATGTTGCTGACAGTTGTCTCCTGTCAAATGTATGATAAATGTTACTGTAACCAACAAATAAATGTTAGACTAGGCAACCAGATATGGCGAAAACTGGGTACATGAGTTACTAGTTTCGTGATGACAGCCCACTGTCTCAAAAGTTCCTTTCTCAAATTCCCTTGTATTGCTGTTTGGCTACACAGAACTGGAATGAAAACATAAGCGATTTTACATTACCTTTATCACGGCTTTTCTCCTGGGGTTGACAATAATTGACATTCACCGGAGCTTATACACGTTATGTTCTTAGGAAATCCTAAAGTCTCATTAGAACACCTGGGATTCAACCTCCTACCTCTCCGACAATAACCTGGTGTCTCAGCCACAAAGCTTACCGCTCCTGCGCCCAGACGACCCGCTCTAATTGATCTCCTCGTAAAATTTTACAAAATAATAATAGAATCATGACCATGCAATATTCCCGCGAATTTTCATCCGCGCCGCTCAAAGCAAACTGAGGCGTTGTCGCCCCTCATTACTCAAAATGAACAAATTATCTAGAAGGCTCTCAGCGCGCGGTACCGATCACTGATGGCGCCCCCTCAAGCGGCGCCGCTTCAACGTGAGAATCCTGAGGGATCTTTGACACGTATAAAACTTCCCCAAGTCTCCGTTTATAGCATTTTATCGGCTCCAATACCGCGACTCCGAGTATGTCTCGAACATCGTGCATGGAACAGTGGTCGATGGGAACACATGGAAAGAAATCACATGCGTTCAAGCAACGATTCTGTGGTGTCTCTTGCCGGAGACGAACGGGGTTCAGTTAGCACAGCACTGCAGAAGGACGACGGCCTTTTTTTGAACGATGACATACGGCACAGGGTTTGTGGGATGAGGGAGAGGGTGACGGGGGTGGGTGTTGAATGAAGTGAAGGAATTATGTACTTGAGGTCATTAGTAAGAACTGTTTTATAATCGCCAACGTTAGTTAATGCATGTTATATAAACCAAAATTATTTACTAAGAAAACTATATTTTATTAGCATTTATAGTAATGGTAACCTAAGGTAGTACTGCACTTATAAAGGCAAACATGCAGCATACAGCTACACCGGATTCTGAGGTGGAGGGGGCTTCTCTTGACCTCCGGAGCCCCCTAGACTTGTACTTCACTATCTTCGGTATTTGCCCCTTACAACGCAAATGGCTTGCGATAAATCACGTGGATTAAATTGCATAGATGGGTATTAGGAATTATTGCATAGGAGTTCTTGAGGTATTGAATAATGAATCTATGTGGGGGCGTGAGCAAAGGTTCCGAATGGGGCTCTTCTGTTAGTGATCGATCAACAAACATAAAGAAAGACAGAATATACACCATAACAAGTCATATCGGAAAAAAGTGACAATTGGATGGAAGTAGTATATATTAAAAATGTCGATTCAGTTGGATAGACTATTGTATTGAGATAATGGAATATGGTTGCCAGAAATACTTTGTATATAAACTGATTAACGACAATGACTGAATGATGAATTGATTGATTGAATGAGACAATGATGAATTACTTTGCATGTGTAAGTTGGTGTTAGCCTAGACTACTCTAATAGAGACTGACTAGAATTTTTAAATTTCCTAAACTAGGTGCCTACGCGTCATGCAAACTAATTTATTGGGTATACCCTACCCTCATATATGAACTTGATATAGGTACATATATGTACATATATGTACCTCTAAAGCACAGACGTATCGTTGGGTCATTGAGCCTGTTTTATCGGTACTACTATGGCCGCTGCTCTGACGAACTTGCTTCCCTTATCCCTCCTCCTCCTGTTCGCCTTCGGCAAACCCGCCATACTCTCGCGGAACACCCGTTTGTAGTCGACAGAAGAGTTCTTCCAACTGCACGATTCTCTAAATCGTTCTTGTGCCGCACTGCAAAGGTGTGGAACGGGCTCCCAGGAAATATCTTCCCCCACTCCTACAATCCACAAATCTTCAAATCGCGGGTTAATAGCCTTTCTCCAGCAACATTAGTCCACCTCCAAGCCGGACTGGCACCTCCTCGGGGGTGAAATTGGCTGCGCCTGAGGTTGCGACCTCGGACAGAGCCACCCAGTTCGGTAGCAATAAAATATATATATATATATATATATCAATGATAATAACAAACAATATGATCACAGAGGCGGCGCAAGGCGTGGGCGACGTGGGCGACCGCCCACGGACTCGCGCCCCGAGGGGCCTCGCAACTCGAAAGTTCATGCAGCTTTGAACCATGAAAAATATTCAGCTAGATCTATTAAAAGAGACCCCGAGTAAACATGCTTAGACTTAATCAAAGGCAAACTAAAGCTTACTTTAAAGCCTTTATCAAACACAAGATGGGAAAGTAGGACAGAGGCAGTGAAGGCTGTATTATTGAAATTTGATTATGTTTACTTTTATCGACGAAAGGTATGCTGACAACAATGTTTGATTTGATCAGTATACCGGAAATCTATTTCAACCACGAGTCAGTAAGTACTGACTCGTGATTTCAACAGTGAAAATCCATAAAATCCATGCCACCAGAGAGGGCCTCGCAAAATATATCTTGCCCACATCAAATTTAGGTCTTGCCCCGCCACTTTATGATCAGTATAATTGGATCTCAATTATACTGATCATATTGGTAGACTGTCGGTCGTGATCTTAAGCACACCTGGGCGTGATCACTGAGGCCAACCTCTGGCTGATCGTGGTTCGGATTCCAAGTAAAATGTAGGTCCCTTCCCTTCTTACCTTACTAGGTGGTAGGGTTTAATCCGCCCGAGTTGATACGAGCGCACTGAATGAAGTCTATGTAATCCGTTTTTTCCGTCCAGTTCAGTGTAGCGGGCACGACCAAAGGGAAGCACTGACGTGGCACCTAGTTCACCAAGGTTTTATGGTCTAACATCACGGATGTATTCAAATTCAAATTCTTTATTCAGTATCATATTCCTCATACACAACATGATTTCAATTATAATATATAGAATAATAATTACAATGCATGGGTGCATTAAAATATGAGACATCGTCAATATGTGCAGGTAGTAGGTGATGTAGCCAACAGTGTCAGTTTCCATTTAAAAAAATTATGAACTAACATGAAACTAGTTCATGGAGTCATCCAAGTGTAGATACATAAAAATCCTGGGCCTTCAGTCTTGCAATAAAACATTTAACCAAGTTCCGCTTCACTGCAAACTGCTAGCCTCTGCCCCCCCCCCCCCTTCCCCCCCCCCCCCCCCCCCCCTCCTCGGTTCCTTTGATCTAGCCCGCCCCTGCCTTGCAGGAGCTAGATTTATTTGCTCCTATTAAACAACACGTTCTTTTAAATTGACTCCAATAAATATTGTGCGGAAGGTGCATTTTCCTACATGGGGCGCAGCTTATGCTCAAATAAAATTCAATCACAAAGAAATGATATATAATTTTATGTTGTGTATAATATTGTAATGTGGTGCACTTAAATTATGAGAAAACAATTATATTGACCATTATTGTATTGTATCACTAATACGTATATACCTAGGTCGTTTTTATAAATGTATATAGTTTTTATGTTTCTATCCTAAACAAAAAAGTTACAAGGGCTTAAAGCTGGTATTTTGGTAAATTTCAAAAATTCAGAAAAGAATTGTATCTCGATACCAAGTGACCTGACAAAAGGTATCAAAACCTTGCAAGGTAAGTGTGGTCATCCCGACTTACCTACAAAAAAAATTTGCCGGTCGATGTTCGGAACATCCTGTATACTTCATATAGAAAGTATTCGAAAATACTGTATTTCCAGTCATCGGAACAAAACTCTCAAACATACGTAGGTTTCGTAAACAAAACGAAGCGCACGCGCTTATGAACAGAAAAACCATATGTACAATGTACATTATGTAGTACATTTATTTGTATACTATAAATGTATATTTTATATATTTAGTCATTTATATGTATTCATATAATATTACTTTAATTCAACTAGCATTATTGTTACTACTATAATTATTGTTAATAAGTATTCTTATTATTAATTCTCACATTCAAGGCTTTTGCTACTACCTAATTACATTTCACTGATCGACTCTGGTTGACAGGAAGAACTCTCTGTGAGGGATACGTAGGCCTCTATACTTCATGTAAATGTAAAATTTTGCTTATTTCCGTAAAATATTTCTGAGGCAATAAAATATTTTCTGTCAATCTAAATAAAGTTTTTAAAACAATTTACTTTAAAAAAAAAAACATTTAAAAAAAGTTGGCAACCGGTAGCGCTGGCAGAGAGAGATTCGTCGTTGTGCGTAGTAGACACACTGAAAAGTAGCCATTTGCTAAGTATTTCCACCTTCTATCAGTCTGCGTACCACTGAAATTGCAGGATTTAAATTAAATGATCGTCGTCGCTTCGAAATTCTGCTAAATTGTCTACGCGAGATTTGGTCCTGATACCTCGGCTCTGGGAAATAATGATGATCTCTTTTGTCCTACCTCAATCCAATCCATTTAAGCCCGACTGATTGCTTTACTATTAATGAAAGAACCATAAGAATGAAATATTCTAAAAGTTTTGACTTCGTAAGGACTATATCAATAATTAAATTTAAATATTCGAATAAAGAATAAGATAAATGAAGACACACCGGTTCACTTCCAAACATTTTATTATGCTTAAATCAATAAATAAAATCGCGTCTATAAAAATATTATACACACATTCTGCGGTACCCTGTGTACCGCAGAATCACTTTTGTTTTACGATTTATTATTTATTAATTATTTTTTATTTAATCCGGTATGCCTGGCTGAGTCAGAAGGGCCAAAACACATGCTCCGACCATCCAATATCACTTCCCAGTAGGTGCCATACTGGAAACTTCCCTTTGGATTGCTGGTTATAGTAGACTAGAGAAGAACACAGTCGAGGCTGCTACGAGGCCATCTTTCTTTTTCTTATCTAAATCATATCATCTCCATGCTTCATCCAAACTATTTGCTAACTGGAAATTTTCATAGCTTTCGGTAGAAACTCGAGATTTAACGAGAGCAAAGTCACGGAAATAAACTTATTTCTGACTAGCTTTTGCCTGCGGCTTCGCTCGCGTGAAATTCGTATTTAAAAAGAAGAAAGTAAGTAAGTCCGCTACCGTACCTTTATTTCGGCGCGCGGAACAATTCGGTTTGTATGAGAGCCACATCTTAGTGTAACCGGAACTATCCTATGTCCCGTATAGTTAAATGTGCTTGTACTAAGTTTCATAAAATTCGGATGATCGGTTTAAGAGTTATGCAGGAACATACATAATATATTAGAAAAAAATTCTAAAAATCGGCAATTTAGTTTTAGTATCATACATAGAGTCTACAAACGCAGTATCTCATTAAACAAAGTAACTTACTCCATGATCATCCCTTACAGATTTATTATTAGTATTGATTAGTGTTTCATGTGATTTAATTTACCTCAATAGATAATATTTAACTAAGTCGGAACATTTCAGATTTCATGAGACAAAAATTACCACGCCTGCATATCCCATCCGTAGCAGTATCTGTACAGACGTGAAGGCTGTGTCTGTGTAGGGGTCGACCGAGGTTGCGCTGGTCGAAGCCACAGTGACCTATATCGGGAAATGTGTTTTGTTTTTTTTTTTTGCGTCCGAGCAGACTCCGAGCGCGTTATGCCAATGATAAACGCCATATAAAACTTACACGCCCTGATAACTCTCTGTGGTTGATCAATTGCAGTGGATTTCTACCGTGGTTGGAATTAATATTACTTGTTTTTTGCTTGTCGATGGTAAATTATGATTATTTTTCTTAGTAGCCGGCTGAGTCATTCTAGCAGAATAATAAGTAAGTAATAGGAGACTAGCGAAAGAGAGCTCTGGGTGAATGTGAGCGAAAGGATCGGAAAGCTATAGCTATAGCGAGACCGTTCGGAACCGGTGTAAAACTGTAGGTCCCTTCCCTTGCCCTTTACTAGGTGGTAGGCTCAAATTGTAGCCGACTGGTTTGGTACCACCGTACTGGATGTAATATGGCCGCATAGCGGCCACGGTTGTGTTCTCCTCTAGTCCAGTATAGCCAACAATCCAGGGAAGTCTCCGGTATGGCACCTACCTTCTTGGAGGTGATATTGGCTGGTCGGAACATGCGCTTTGGCCCCTCCGACTCAGTCAACCATACCGGATTACATAAAAAACGCATACACATGAGAGATAGCACATGAGAGGATAATCGTTCTCTCTCGCTTCCCTCCGAAAAGACAATTTAAAAAATTATACCACACTTAATGGTTTGGAACTACATAAAGTGAATTAATAAAAAAATAAAAACATTGTGAAACTTGACTGCTAAAAAGAAAGAAGGAAATAAGGAAAGAATAGTAGAAAATGCTGGAGTCGGGCGTGTAGAAGGATTCGAATAGACAGTTCTAGACAGTTCGAATAGAATAGATTCTTCGTTTCCTTCATTTTTAGCAGTCGAGTTTTACAATGTTTTTATTTAATTTTTTCATTTAAATATATTGACTGGTTTGTTGATTCATGAGCCTTGCGCTTAGCCACATTTTCGATTTAGGCTATAGATTAATTACAATAATGTACATTTAAAACACATATCCAGCGCTGCTCCAAAGAAAGTTTTAATTTGTGCCGGGATATCTTGGCACAAACACATTTGAGATATTTTTGTCAGGTCTCGTGTCACCTTAACCAAAGAAACCAATGAAAAGGAGCATTCATTGGTCGAACAGATGAAGTAATAATCACAACATGTCTATCTCAGCCACACTTGTGGATTCGCTTATCCATATCAACACGCGTGTCACGCCTGATGCAAATTGTATGCAAAATCATTTTCATAGATAACGTAGATAAATTGAGAATGCAATTTTGTAATGATTGTAAATCACACATAATTTGGCTTTTACAATAACATTATATGTACGTATAACATACTAGCATGTACGAGCAGGTTGTACAAGTTACAAAATAATACGAAACGTTGGTAAATTGGTTAACTAAAAACATGCTTATAAACAGTATTATTTAAATATTAAATCGATCTTTATAGATACCTAATTTTGTGTTTATTTATTTATATGTAGTATAATATATAAGTATAACTCTATTTATAAAATAAAATAGAAACTAAAACTACCTAAAATTACAATTAAAATCTAAAACAAAAAATCCTACCAAAAAAATATTAAAAATACAATTATAATCATATAAATAAATAAACCTATAAATAAATAAATACCTAATCAGTGCTGAACTAAATTCCTAATCTATGTAATCTTGGTCTACATATCTTCATAGCAGCGCTTATGGGAATAAATATGTTACTTCTTAAAGAACATCCAGCTAGCGGTTCCAATGTCCTCATAGCCCATCTTCGTGAACAACTCCACAGATTTGTAGTTTCCATCAACTATGTAGCAGTATACGTCCTTTCCTTTCTCCACTTGATCGTTGGTTACATATTTGAGCACAAACTCCGCATAACCCTTTCTCCTGTGATTTTCTTCGCAGTACAGGTGGCATAAGAATCCAGCTTCGTTTATAAACATCCAGGCTATGAGCGAGTCGTCACTCTTGAGGTAAAGTCCGTAGGACTGGCCAGCTCCGATGAACAGGGAGAAAACCCATTCGGAAGATTCGTAGCGATGCGGCCACACTCTGTCGACTTGTGGGATTTTCTCTGGCGTCACTGGGCCGACGTAGGTGCCTTCTGGGCAGCTGAAAAAGTGGATAGCAAATGCGTTAAATAAATATTTAAAAAATATACAAAAATGAAGATTAAGTGCACATAAACAAGTTACATGCTTAAACATGTCTAATTAATTGAATTAAGTGAAATTAGGGTAAAGTTACGCAAGAATATGGTATAGTTTTGAGAATGTGCAATGATGGATTGAACGAAAGAAAACTACTTAGATATATATAATGCATGCCGTACCTAATAGTTTCAAATTAATCACCTTAAAATCTCTCTTACATCAACATACATCATTCGTTTACGCTAGAAGAGAACTCGCGTACACGACTTTTAAATCATTGCATTATTGTACTGAATGAAATAATTATAGAAACTATAGAAATCTACTACAATATACTATATACCTAATGATTCTTCATATTCATCGTTTGTGACATTCTATACACGGTAACATGTTGAACATGATAAAATATTTTATTTGTGTTTAGCTAACAGGTTGTTCACTGCAATTCCATTACAGGTTTGTCACGATAAATACCATATCGTGACGTTCATAAAAGTAAGATAAATGAATTTGTGCATTTTTTTCACGTTCGCAAAAACGTAGATACTTACATAATATTTTCATACGGCTTCCTATTTCTGCTGTACACAAATATATGTGTTGGCGTTTCAAACAGCAACTGTACACCTAGCTTGGGATAAACTCTGTCCAGGCATTTCCTGGTTTCTGAATTCAGATAAGGTACTTGAACCCTCTCCCCCTGGGACCAATCGATGACGTTCGTACCGAGAAGTGCCTCTTCTAGCTTGCTAGTGTCCGAGGAATTTGCTAGGATGATGATTTCTGGTAAGTCGCCCTGGAAGATAACAATTATGGGAATATTGTATGAAATATTCGTAATATACGTAACATTGTATGAAAAAAATTAAATATTGCCTAAGATATATTTAACTCTATCTTTTTGGGATTAACACCTTCTTCTTTAGAGTAGGATGCGATCAAGGTTGTCGGTACCTACATATTTCTTGCCGTGACTAACATAATATGTAATGTACTTATTTACGTTGGTTCTAGCTTTTGCCTACGGCTTCACTCGCGTTAGGTTTCATAGCAATTTAAACGCAAATATGATAATAAACGATCGCTTCTCTTATATTCTCTCCCTCTCCAGTCCATACTGATTCCGACTTCTTTGATACTGGTTTTTCAATATTATAGTCTATAGTGAGCCTCAAGAACTACTCTTTCCATTGGTCTAAACCGCATCAAAATATGTTCAGTGGTTCCGGAGTTTACTTCAAACATACACACAGACGTTCCCTTTTATAAGAAGTAGAGATGACGTTCCATTTTATAAGAAGTAGAGATAGAAGAGACATAATAAAAACTTGTACTTAGAAACCAAACGATGATAATTATACCTTTGTAATTTTAGCAACCATCCCACTTTTCAGATCTCCAAACGGACAGTAAACTTGGAACTTGCAGTCCATGTTCAACTCGTGCATCTTGAACTGAGTGTCCAGCAGGTTGTAGCCGACCAGTCCGAATGGCTCGTGACTTCTGAAGATGTCTCGCAACTTCGGCCACTCCTCAGCCGGCAGAGGAACCAAGGGGTCCATCGTGAGGTGAGCTGGCTCTGAAATGTATGAAGTACGGTACCTCTTAATAAAAATTCGTGTAGAGTAAACACCCTTTCCTTCAGTTTTCTGTCCTTCCTTTTAGAGTGTTTTCATTTTACGAAGGCACCAGGGGTATGAAGTGGTGTAAGACCGCGCGGAGCTCAGTAGGGAACGACTCGGTTCGGCGGAGCGACGCGGAGACGTGTAGAACGTGTGTACCGACCTGGCATCGAGTTCGTTCTCTACTGAGCTCCGCGCAGTCGCCTCTCGCACCACTTCCTACCTCGTACCCCTCGTGCCTTCGTAAAATGAAAACACTCTACTATCAGTTTCGTGTACTGATAGTATAAGTTGCTATGTATAGGTTAGCGATAATGTGCGAATCTCCGTTAATGTGCACATCGCCTAGGGAATCTGCAGATTACCTGAACCAACCAGTTAAAGTGCGCACATTATCTAGTTAATGTACATAATATTAACTGAATTACAGCAGTACCGTGTGGGGCCGGTACCTACTTTAAAAGAATAGCTCCACTGCATCTCTCCCCGTGTATGTCGTAAAAGGCTACTAAGGGATATGACTCCCTTCTTATATTACTAGGTAGTAGGGTTTAACTCGCCCGGGTTGGTACCACCGCACTCAATTAAAGGTCGGTCGAAACGGCAATGTAAATAGTTTGTGTTTTCCGTCCAGTTCAGTGTAGCCGGCACGACCGAAGGGAAGCACTGGCGTGGCACCAAGTTCACCCGGTGTTATGGGCTGACATCACGGATGTTGTAAGTGATGTAGCCAACCGTGTCAGTTTAAAAAAAAAAAGTTAAAGTTCAGAAAAAACCAGTTAATATTTACAGTTTATATTTTATATACGACCAACTGTGCCCGCGGCTCCGCTCGCGGTAAAGTCGGTAATTATCATAGCAAATCGGATTAAAAACATTCATATTGAATAGAAATGTACACAAAAACGACATGAGCCGCCTTAACACATTATGTTAGGGTTAATTAACCCTGGTAATTTTTTTAACCACCAAAAAATTCACCCAGCCTACCCCACTCCCCTTCAACATAAAAAAAAACATTTCCGTAATTAATTTTTCAACAGATTCAAATCTTCGCACTTTCACGGCCGTGTCCTAGTTAATGTGGACATTAACTAGGTGCGGGTGAAATTAGTTAATCTGCGGATTATCTAGGTCATGTGCACATTAACGGTTATCGCACATTCATTAGCATTACCGTTAACTACGACCTATTCACAAATAAAAATAATTTGCAGCAATCATATCAACAACAAATAACGAAGTGACCCTGGCCACGAAATCATTCACGATTTGGACGAGAGTATACAATTGGAACATACATAGTAGATATCCATTCAATAGCTCGTAGGTATGTATGTAATGTAACTAACGTAACAGGGATTATAATGAATGAATTAAAATTTCAACATTATAGGTACCTACCTAGTTTCCTGGACTAATATTTTAATTAAACACCCCTCGTATTAATCTCATTTATTCAATATAAAGTAATTTTAAATGCTTAGCTATAGTGTCATCAAAACCAATTTCAATGTAGTGTCGCCACTACATACACAAGGCCAAATTAACCAAAACAATCCATGAAAGATGACAATGAAATAGCTTTACCAGCTTTACGGACTAACGGGTAACGCCGACGTTATAATATCTAATCAGTATTAAAATATTTTAAATTTACATACCGAGAGATAAGTTTCAGCGCACTAGTCTGATATAACTTGTTAACGCCAACGCCTCTGTTTACTGAGTTTTAATAACGCTTTTTTCAACAGTTAATTGATTTTTTTTTTTCATAAAGTAAATAATCACATTTAACGTAATAATACAGAGAAACAAGACCGTTCTGCCAATCGAGTCGAGTGGCGACTGACTCTATGAGTGAGTGAGTCGAGTGAGGCAGTCCCAGCAAAAAATTCAAATCGCAGCTCAGGTTCGCTCGCTGCTAACTTCACAGCAGAATCGGTGACAACGCATGAAGCGTTGTCGCGTTGTATTACGGCAGTGTGCCCACAACTTCCTTGAACTAATTGTACGTAATACGAACATCAAACCACTGTGACAATCACTCGTCATTCGTGGAATGAAGTGAAGCAGCCATGATTATAATGTAGCCTATGAATGTAGACAGAGTTGGAAGAAAAGTCGACTCTGCACTACCGTGATAGAGTAGTAGTATTACTACTTACTCGTAGATATTATATTGTAAGTAGGTCAGCGTCAGCCTCGGTAGCTGGGCGCGGTCAGTACTTGGATGGGTGAGTGCTTGACCGTTGGAGGCTGACCGTGGTTCGGATTGTACGTGAAACTCTAGGTCCCTTCCCTTCTTACCTTACTAGGGTTATCCCGCCCGGATTGGTATCACCGCACTGAATGAAACGCATGACTATGTAAATAATTCGTGTTTTCCGTCCATTTCAGTGTAGCCGACATGAAATAAAGGGAAGCACTGACACGGCACCTAGTTCACCCGGTGTTATGGGCTGACATCACGGATGTTGTAGGTGAGGAAGTCAACCGTGTCAGTTACCTTAAAAAAAATTTAGTCTCCATCATCATATCATCAAACACAATATAATGACAATGCTAAACTATATACGAAAATTATCAGTTGCATATTACAAAACAAGGAGATAATAAAAATGTTATCATCGTGCATATGATGTAATGAATTTTTTCCATTATCATAAAACTTACTTAAGCATTACACATCATGAGTTGCTATGAGAACTGTTTTGCTACTTGCTTGCTGCAGTTGCTAGGTAAGTAGGTACCTACAGATAAATATGTTTTAAGAGGATTCATATGGCAAAACAACGAAAATTGTAAAACTTCAAACAAAAATTTTGTTCTATGAAGTACATAATATGATTTTATTAACTAGATAATATTATGTACTAAACACTGAAGCAGGCTTTTTAAATTTACAGTATTTTTTCATGGTGAAAAAAATTCTAAATGTGACTCTATTTTAATTTCTTATGTCGACCTAGCTCCATACTGGATAATTATTTTGGAATAAAATTTACATCATTGTATAGGGAATTTAATTTTCTAGACACTAAAGCAGCATTATTGAAAAAAAAAACTAATCCTAATAATTTTTAAACAAACAAAAACTACAAAATTCACCGTATAAACGCGCGCACTGCGCTCGATTGCTCAGTGCCGCCGACTCGAATTTTTGTTTTGTCATATGAATCCTCTTAACTTATCATATTAACTTATCTTAACTTATCAACATTATACGGTATAGTTAGGTAGGCATGCCTAAATGTGATTATTAAAAAATATATATATTTTATATTGTCTAAGCCCAATTATTAGACATGTTCTTATATATATTTTTAATTGCCTGATAAATACCTAAAAATGTGTATAGCTACACGCTATGCAATTTAGACAATTTTGTTCACATTTTCCAATTCCATTTTCACCTCTTTGTCGAGGTACGTACGTACACGTATGGTTGAAATGTCAAAATATCTATGAAAATTTAATATAATTTTCATATTATGTAGCTATATTTATCAATCCAACTCTGTTCAAAGTGCCAATTAATAAATAGTGCGAAATATCGCGATTATTTTGCAATAATTTTCGGGTCATCTTATCAATTTACTAACATTTATTGCTCAGCAAACAATGTGGATATGTAATTTCATCATATAAGCAGTAGAATAGGATACACTTTTTTATGTAGTTTGTCGTACAATTTATTAATATATCATTAATTCTTAAAGTCGTATATACAAAAATGGTGTAGATTATGTCCTTTATTCCTTAGTATTTGTTGGTTAAGCCTTTTCTCCTTGGTAAAAGAGTAATTTTTGCAAATACGCAAAAGTGAATTTTTCGTTTTCTAGTTGAAATAATAAGATTTAGGCCTTTCTGTCTTTGTAGGAAGTTGCGTAGGGTTGCCATGATGCTAAATATGGAAAAAGTGAAAATACCTAAGTGTTAGATAGGCCTTTTTTTCCTTAGCACGCCAGTACGTATGTCAATTTTATCATTTGAATATTTTTATACATTAAAGGTACCTATGTAAATATAAAATTCCCATGGTCATAGACATACATACATACATACAATCGAAAAATATTACCCTCCTTCTGGGGCAGTCGGGTAATAAATTATTTTATTTATTTTATATGTTTATGCCTTTACGTCTCCTTATCAAATTAGTCATTAATAGCCTGACTTCACATTATAAATTGCTATTTCAAATTGTACAGTTCAGCTGTCATATCGCGGCGGTCAGCATACAAAGCTTATATTCGTAGATACTTTTATTTCTATATAAAATAAGTAACAGTATAATTCTAGACTAAAAACTTTAAAATGAGCGATTCTCTTGTCAAATTAGAACCAGAAGATTGGCCGAAACTACAAAGTGCATTCAAAATGGATTGGCCAAAGAGTGTTTCGGCGTTCTACCTTTTAGAAACACAAAAGGACTGGATAATACGCGGACTGGACTACGGCTTCACAGTGTACTGTCCCTTTGGCGATGTGCGAAATGGAATGGTAGCTCTCAATGTTATGGTATGCCGTTTTCAAATTTCGAAGTGTTTTAATAATTCTTAGTACACATGTAACTAATTTCATTCATTGCATAAAGTGTCATCTTATAACGAAGGTAGACTACCATCCATGCCAATCTCAACCTGCATGTGATCTGGCCCCTCTGACTCAGCACCCATACCGGATTACATAAAAAAAACCTCCCGAAAGACACCGCGTTCGCTTCAGTCAAGATAAAATGTAAGTTTCAGTAAAATATAAATCTTCTAGGTCTTCGCCTGCCTTTGATAATAAACTTGCAGCAGTGACATACTTGTCGCTCCGATTCATAGTATCCATGTTTTATACTATTTATATAAATACCGTTGGACCGGAATACCGACCGTTGGAGTAACCGTGTCCTACACTGGCGGCCGTGGACAGGAAAACGGAGTGTGGGAAGACCACCCGCCAGTTGGGACGACGACATCAAGTACGTCGGCGGCAAAGAGTTTGTATTACGTCGCCAGCGACGTAATACAAACTCTTTGGTCGGCGGAAAGCAGTGGATCCGTATCGCTGAAGGACGGGAGGACTGGAGGAAAATTGGAGAGGCTATGTCCAGCAGTGAACGCTTACACGCTGACTGACTGACATATAAATATTATAGTATTTTGTACTAGGGTACGCATGCATTTCGAAAATTAAACAAGTCTAAATTAGTCTGAATTTTGTTTTTTTGTCGTGAACATTCCTAAAGCAATTCCCAAAGGAATGTTTCAGCAGTGATTTGTAATGTATTATTTATTATTTCAGAAGGAACACTACCAAGTCGTAATAGCATCTCCTCAAATTGACATATCTCGTCTAGAAGAAGCACTGCTCCAAACCAAGATAATTGACTGGTCAAGAGGTATCACGGTCCCTTTCGTATCACAGAACATCGTAAAATTTTTAAAGAACGTCCTACTACCAAATCTAGGTTGCAGCTCTGTTAAAACGATTGATTGCGATTGTTTTATCCTTGAAAAGAAAAGTCAACTATTTGATATTAAGTAAGTTCTACCGAATTGTTCCCTATTAACAATACCATTTCATGAACTACCTTTCCGCAAGTGCAAGTAAACACTCTAAAAATATCTGTCATGTATTGCAGGATTCCTCCTGAGTTCTACATTGATCGACTTCGAGAAGAGCATGTCGACCTTCTTGATTCTACGTGGCCATATCGTTATCCCACTTCCGATTGGTACTTTTCCATCATCATTCGATCCGGCAACGCCTACGGAGTCTTCCGAAAGAGTGACCACACTCTAGTGTCGTGGACATCAGTGAACGAATTGAACGAAGTCACTCATTTATACACGATCGAAGAGTATAGGCGTAGAGGTCTGGCGGAACTCATCCTCAAGCATCACTGCAACGTCGTCCTGTCTGATGGAAAAGATATGTTTCTTCATTCGGTGAAGGACAATTTCAAAGCCATTTCTATGTATATTAAGCTGGGGTTTAAGCCTGTCTGTTTCGTTAATTGGATGTGGATTAATTCTACAAATTAAATTTCAGGGACCTACATACATAGGTACTCGTTCATGATTTTTTTTTATTTAAGTATATTGTGGAATTAAACTTGGAAACATTCTTGAAAGTACAAATTTTATTTTTATCTATAGCAATAAAAGTATTTCCCATATTTTGTTTTACAGCTGTGAAACCTGCTAAAACCTGAAGATTATTATAATTATACAGACAAGGAGCTGTATATAAACAATTCCAACTTTCTTGTCAATATTTCAATGCAAGATTTAGGTTTGACCCAGAAACTTGCAACCCGTCTGTCACGCACACACACACACCTACATACTCGCCATTTTATTATATCACATGTATCTACTTGAGTATCGCAATTCTATTTCTGTACGATACGAGGTAATTTAGAGCATGCATAATCTTTGATATGATAGCACATAGAGACAGTGCAATAAAATGGTTTTCTTCAATATTCGACACAGTTAACAGTCAAGAGACATGAGTGACTCTCTCGTAAAATTAGAACTAGAACATTGGTCCAAACTACAAAGCGCGTTCAAGGCGGATTGGCCAAGAAGTGTTTCTGGATATTATATTCTGGAGACACAAAAGGACTGGATAGCACGTGGAATGCATTATGGCTTCACTGTCCATTGTCCTTTTGGAAATGTACAAAATGGAATGGTCGCCATTAATGAAAAAGTGAGTACACAGTGTAAGATTTTATAACCATTTTCTTTTGTTTTCTGAAACTTATAGTTTGAAATTTAAGTTTGATATTATATTATAAGAGCCCTCTATTTCTCAAGCGAATCATTACGACGACGATAAAAATAAACTTTACAGCAAACTTTACCGAGTCAGACCAACAGATGGCGTTATTGTATAATATGACTTGTGTATTGTTGCTGCTGTTGTGTATGTAGGTATTCATGTCAGCATCGTGATGTCAGAAAGCCAAAGTTTACTGCATACGTTTTTGAAGTACATAAATTGTCATCCAATTGGCACACGACGCCTTTCAATCTTTTCGTTTACTCGTAAATAAACGAGGCAATAAAATTACACGACTATTTCTAGTGTTTGTTGTTGCGCCCATAATGGCCGTAGGACTACGAAAGAAAGTATTTCAGACAATTAACGTGTAGTAATTTAGTTAGTAACAGATTTCTTTTTGTCTTTAACTCGAGTTTGTTTTATGGAACTCTGGCAATTTTAGGTTGGAAAATTCGGGAAAAAATTTCGAGCGGCTCTTGTTTTTCCTATAGTTAAAAAAATCCGTCGCAAATGGCATGGAAGCCAAGAGGGGAGCATAATTTAAAAGGTGGTAAACCAAGAGGTTTAATATAAAATAAATTAATATAATGAATTTTTTTCCAGAATAAATTCTACGAAGTCATCATTATATGTCCGCAAGAAGATACATCGAACCTAGAAAAAGCGCTCCTTACCACTAAGGTGATAGACTGGTCCCGAGAAGTGGTGATCCCCTACGCACCACAAAACGTGTTGGACTGCCTCTCCAGGGTTGTGCCTAGTCTGGGAATGGGTTTTGATACGCTCAGTAGCGACTGTTTTATATTGGGAAAGGATGCACCACTTTTCGAAATAAAGTAAGGATTTTAAAATTATACATAAGTATGCGTAATTATTACATCTAAGTACAACTAGTATTTTTTTAGGTTTTCAAAGACAACGTTGGAAATTAAAATGTAGGTATAAAATACTACACAAATAATGTATATACCCTTGACCCTTACTAGGTTGTAGGTTCAAATTGTAGCCGACTGGATTGGCACCACCGTACTGGATGTCACATGGCCTCATAGCAGCCTCGTCTGTATTCTGTAGTCCAGTATAGCCAGTAATCTAAAGTGAAGTCCATATTATGACACCTACCTTTTCGGAGGTGATCCCACCCATAGCGGATTACATTAAAAATATTATAATTTGTGTATTTATCGAAAACTCTACTTTAAATCATTAACTTATTACGGACATGCCCATACGATAATAATCCAAGCTCAATGAAAGTCTTATAATGTAATTGCGTACTCAAATTTATTATAGTATGGAATATTCATTTTCTAAATTGTTTTGGTAATCTTAGGCGTTTGACCACTTTAGTGAGGACAAAAGGGCCTAAGCGCCAACCATCCAGCCGGTATGACACCTACCTTCTCGGAGGTGATATGGACCAATCGGAGCATGTGCTCTAGCCCCTCTGACTCAGCCACCCATACCGGATTACATATAAAAGTAAAATCCAAAAACCAATACTTGTGTAAACATTTTGGCGATTAGGCGATTTTCACATTACTTATCCGTCCACTTTAACCATTGTAATTTTTTTTTTTTTTTTTTTTTTTTTTTTATGGAAACTGACACGGTTGGCTACCATCACCTACAACATCCGTGATGTCAGCCCATAACACCGGGTGAACTTGGTGCCACGTCAGTGCTTCCCTTCGGTCGTGCCGGCTACACTGAACTGGACGGAAAACACAAACTATTTACATAGCCGTTTCGACCGACCTTTCATTCAGTGCGGTGGTACCAACCCGGGCGGGTTAAACCCTACCACCTAGTAATATAAGAAGGGAGTCATATCCCTTAGTCGCCTTTTACGACATACACGGGGAGAGATGCAGTGGGGCTATTCTTTTAAAGTACCGGCCCCACACGGTACAATACTTATGTCATACGATGTAATACTTTTGTCAAAAAATATGTCTTGAGCCTAATTTGTAAATATTTTATCACAGGGTACCATCAGACTTCTACATAATGTGTCTTCGCCAAGAGCACGTTGATTTAGTGAACTCCACGTGGCCTCACCGCTACCCAACTTCTCCTTGGTACTTCGCCTCCATCATCAGAGCCTACAGTGGCTACGGGGTCTTCCTCAAGCAAGACCACACCCTGGTCTCCTGGCTCTTCGTTAACGAAGCTGGAACTCTCGGAAATCTTTACACCGTCGAAGAATACAGACAAAAGGGCCTAGCTGAACAGATATTAAAACATGTGTCTAACATTTTATTGGGTGAAATGAAAGATGTGTTCGCCTTTAGTGTGAAGGGAAATTTTAAAGCGAGCTCTTTGTATCGAAAGATAGGATTCAAATGCTTCGATGACGTGGCCTGGTGCTATATTAAACCTCGAATCTGATTAGATACTAATAATTAGTATCAGATGTATCTAATAACTAGTATCAGTATATATCTATCTAATAATTAGTGTCAGTATATATAATTATTATATAATTTACTTTATTTACATTTATTAATGTAAACACCTAAACCACAAAATCACTTAAAAATTATCTAATTATTATGTGTTTTGCAAACTTAACCTAAACTAATACAATTCCTCTATTTTATATTTATATAATAGAAAACTAACTACATACGTAGGTTCCCACCGACAAAATAATTAATTTTGTATTTGGCTACTGTTGGGAACAAAGTAATTCTCCATAACATTTTTTTTACTTCAGTTTATAGTTTTAAGTTTTTACAGTATTGAATCACTATCCCTACATATTATAAGATATACCGTCTGTCTGTATGTATGTATGTGTGTGTGCGTGTATCTATGCTTATAACTCAAGAACGGCTTAACCTATTCGCTTGCGGTTTTTGCCTATGTAATGTGACATATCTCTGCCAGGTTATAGGTTATATATCATCACGCCATTATTCATATAAGCTGAGCAGTGAGTTCACAGTCGTAATAATCTACCAATTCGGTTAGCTTTCTTGTGATTTACTCGGAAAGTACTCAACCGATTTACATAGAGTTTTCACCGACTTTACTACGAGAGAATCCGCGGGCAGAGCTAATAATACATAATTAATATAATATTATTTAAGGCCTTATTAAAAATTTACACATTTCAAAGATTTTAAATAAATGAGGAATGTACTTAAAATTTTACAGCTTCATTAAAAGTTATTGTTTGCTCTTTTGTATATAATACCTGATTCAATATAGGTAATTACTTAACATACTTTAGTTAGGTAATTAGTAGTCGTAAGTTTCTGAAAATAAAAATAATATAAAAACAGTAAAATTAGCTGAAATATGTTGACTTTACTTTGAAAAGGTTGAATGAATTTAAAAAAGCCTGACTGTAATAATCTCTGTAAGGGATAAGTCCGCCTTTGCACCTCATGTAAATTTTCTAATGTACCTACTTTTGAATGTTTCGATGCAATAAAGCATTTTCTATCTATTCTATCTGAGAAATTTCAATAATTTTGTAATAGCACTTATCTCGATAACGATAATGTATTTTCCAACTGTCTTATGGTAATATGTATTTAATTTTGATGAGCTTTCAACGAAACTAGATTAAAGTTATTTTCATCATTATTCTCTCGACAACACAACATAATAATAAAGACAATAACATTATGATAATGATGAGCGAAGGAGCGTCACATAGAGGCCTTGAGGCCCGGAAATTAATACCTAGAAAAGGCATTGATTTGCCGAAGAACTGAACAAAAAGTGAGGTATAATGCGCGGGGCGGATCTCGGCGTGTCGCCGCCGCAGCGGCTCGTCAGTGTTCTCCCTCGCACCCGCACCGTACTTGTATAGTGTATGCGCGTGGCGGGTCGTCCGTCCCGCGCATTATAAGACAAAATTACTAATAGGTATACACAGGTTGGAGCAGTCACTACATTCATTTCAACGACGTATTGCACCAGATATTGACAGATCGCATTCATCGATTAGTTTGTACGTAAACAGTATTTTTTATTAGGTTTCCGTATCCTGTACGGAAGCCTATTAAGTACTAAGCCTACGCCGTCTGTCTGTTCGTCCGTCCTACTGCTGTATCTTTGTAACCGTAATAGGTAGACGGTTGAAATTTTTACAGAATATGTGTTATATTAGTGCAGATATAATAACAAATAATAAAAAATAGAAAAAACCAAATTTTCAGGGGGCTTCCCATACAAGAAACGTGTTTTTTTCAATTTTTTTTTTTTCAGACATTCATCATTACACGTCTACAACTTGTTTACTCACATATTATCGCGTCTGCTGAAAATGGAGTGCGGACCGACCAAATTGTTGGTAATAAGATCAAAAGTATGCAATGTATGAGAATGACGGTTCAGGCTATTTATTTCCACGATTTGAGGTCGATCCGTCCGAAGTTGTTTCGTCTCCTCCTCCGCCGCCGCCCATGCAAAAGTCCTTGTACAATAAGGATGTGCCAAAACGATCGTATATTAAAATAGTTGATATCAGAGGAGATACTGGTGAAGTCTAATTAGCATAGAGAAGTGTGGATTTACATTTTTTAGTTGTAAGTAAAGTTTAAAATAATTTTAAAAGGAATTTTAAGATCAAAAATGCGCCAGTCAAGTCGCCCTAAGTTGAAAGGTAAGGTTTTATTTGTTTTTGTGTTCTGTACCAAAATTGTAAAAAAGTAAAAGTCAGCAGGCAGAAGATTCCGTAACAATTATTTCAAAATATTTTTATCGTCTAGGTCAATAGCATAATTAAAACGAATCGAATGACACCTCAATTAGGTACCAAAATCCATTACATCGAGTTATTTAGGCTCTAAAAGGGGAATCAATAAATAGACATACCAACATAGAAACATACATATACGTGTCAAAAACATAACCATCCTTTTTGTTTCGCACAGTCGGTTAAAAAAGCAATATTAATTGTAAATTACACATATCCGATATTTTACAGTACATATGTTCGGTATCCAAGTGCAGTGGTATCGAAATGAAATGAACACTCATCACGCGAGACCCGACTCGTATTTCATAATATTTTTTATTTTTTTAATTTTGTTTTCCTGTAATTTGTTTTATTACTTTTTTGGGTATGGTAACTCGTCACAAATGAAAAGGCACTGTTTGACAATTGGCAAATAAGTGTGAAAACGTTAACTGGCGCTTTCTCATCCGCCACAATTAATATTTTCATGTTTTAACATTCCACAAGACAAGACAAATAAAATATTCGTAAGTATGGACACAGCATATGAAGGGGAGGTATTGTTATGGGCGAGTCAATTTGAATTAAGAACATTACCATTCATGCCAACATTGGAACGAAATAACTAACTGAAATCATACAACGCACGTAAGGAATCGGCAATGGAGACGGCTTGAAGAGACTTATACCCAACAGCTACGAATAAATAAAACACAGTGAACTATCGCTCAAAATGTGTCAAGTGTAGTAGCACCCGCAACCGACGATCATGTATGATTTATGAAGAACATTAGGAGAGAATAAACGGCGGCAGAGTTGTGTCAGGATACACGCACGTGGAGATCTGTTGTCTGGCCCTACCCCATTGAGAAACGGGCGTGATTTTACATATTATTTATGTGCGAAATTTAGCAGCAGCGTCGAAAGAGAAGAACTTAGTAACAACTAATAAATAAGATGAGAATAATGCCGCGGCTAATCGCATATCTGTCGCCACCTGTGTCTTGGTCCTCGCTCCGCGAGCGGCATTAGTGACGACCCCTGACCCGAAAGCCGTTTGTACAGTGCTATCGTGAGCGACGGATTTGGGTAAACGATTGTGATTAGTAGTTCAAGAGATTGTGTAGGATTGAAATGTGTTTTGTGTATGTTTGGCTTTATTTTAACATTGAAAAGGTACGCATTCAAGCAGGCTCAATAAAATACTGAATCAATTGAGCTTTTTAATTTTAGATGGAAAATAAATGAAACACTACACCTCTTGTCCTTTATAATTTTTTTATTATTTGTTGTTATATCCGCCATAATAACATAAATATTCTGTGAAAATTTCAACCGGCTAGCTATTACGGTTCCAAAGATACAGCAGTAGGACAGACAGACAGTCGGCCAGACAGACAGACAGACGGCGTAGGCTTAGTAATAGGCTTCTGTACGGGGTATGGAAACGTTAAAAAAATGGGAAGACAGAGGGAGTCAGCACATTGTGTTACATTGTCTTTTTTTTTATGCAATACATTGTTTGCCTACATCAACCACTAGCACCCGCGCTGTCAGACTTGACATCGCACCTTGGTGAACTAGGAGATATTTCAGTGATTCCGTTTGATCGTGCGGGCTACACTGAACCGGACGTAACATACGAACATTACATCGTGTTTTTCGTCCATCATCGTGTTCATTCAGTGAGTGTCAATCCATATGGTTTTGGATGAACGCTCGAACGGTCACCCATCCAAAGCGCGGCCAACGGTGCTTACCTTTGACGATTTCTCACCGGCGCATAGCACCACCAAACTACCGGATTCCAGGACAGGATCCCAACATTCATATCTAATTACAGCACCTCTAGCTATCACTTTAAATGGTGACTTTAATGTGCTATAGGAAAGCGTTAATGCCCCAAAGCGCCCATTCATTAATAACAGTCTCTTCTATCAGAGGGACAGCGACAAGATTATAGGCTCAGGTTCACGAATATGTTCGTTCGTACAGTTGTCTTTAAAATGCATGTAACATCTGTAGGACTGTGTCTCACACTTACTGTGTTGCTGCACGGCAACCGTACGGTGGTACCAATCCGTTGTTAGCGTACCACGCAGTAATGTAAGTACAGCAATCTACAGTTTGGCATAGAAATCGACGCATGAATAAATTCGTGTACATAAAGGACTATGTTTTTTTTTATGGAAACTGACACATTTGGCTATATCACCTACAACATCCGTGATGTCAGCCCATAGCACCGGGTGAACTAGCCATGTACGTACTTACCGAAGATTGACTGGGCTTACCTTATAGAGAGTGATATGTCGGCTTTTTGTAAAATTCTTATGTCCATCTACGGTTTTACACAAAAATAAATAAATTCATTATAAAAGTTAAATAAAACATTTTTATAAGGGGCAACAGATCAAGAAAACACGTCGCGCCTGGGGAGAAGACAGCGGCTGATCGCTGCTCTATGTAGAGGAAGGAATAATAATATTGAATCTAAGATAGCATTGATTTTTTAACTCCCCCTATAAAATCAATGAAGATAGGGATAGTGATGTAAAACTGAACAAATGTAGTTTTACGTCTTTTTTGTCACCCTCTTCTTATAAAAAGTTCTTTCTTCTTCTATCTTTCTTCTTTCTCTTTCTTTCTATATTACAAAGAGCAAACAATTTTTATTTCCCAAAAAAAGTTGTACATAAAATGTAACACCATAATTTATAATTTTTTCTTCATTTAAATTGATTTTTAGTACAAACATTTATTCAAATTGTATTCAATAACTGGCCAAATAAGCCACGTATATAGAGAGAGAGAATGAGAGAGAGAGAGAGAGAGAGAGAGAGAAATCCCTCTCCCTTTCGCTCTCCCGAGCGAGAGATCCATCAAGAGAGAAAGCACGTGTGTGGAAATGGTACATTATAGGTGACTTTGCGTATAATTATAATAAATGGTAGGCTCATAACTGCGGGCCATCATTTAACTATAATTACGCTGCGTTTCCGAATCTCTAGCCTAGCATATTTCTCCAAATAGATAAATGTTCGTAAACCGCTTGCGACTGAGACAATCTTAAGAATTCATATTTCATACAGAGCCGCATAATCCTGGCGAGCCGCTTCATCTTACTGTCGCCTGTGTGAAACTGCTGGGTCCACATATAAGTATGTATCACGGGGCGTACAGTATCCCCGTATCGTATTGTCCCAGTATCTCGTATCGAGCTCCGTATCTAGTTGTGTACGCCTCCGTTGTGCCGTATACGTATTCCGTATCTCCTTTGGTGAACGGATAATTAAATTACAAATTTATATAACCTCCGACCCTTAAAAACTAAAAAATTATTTCCCTTGACTGGACCGCTAAGTAAATTCCCGCGCAGCAGTGAGTTTTTATATTTTATTTATTTAGCGGTCCCCCGACTCCTTTAAGTCAACGGAAATGCCTTTTTACTTTTTAAGGGCCGGAGTTTTTTTTAATTTGTAATTTAACTTTTATTTCAAGCTTTTTAAAAAAAACACATGCAAATCGGTCCACTTTTTAAGATAATTAATTTTTTATTACTTAATTCTTGATTACTTGATTACAAACATAGCTAAGAAACATCCAACATGATTAAACAAGCTTCCTAATAAAAGAAACCGCATCCAAATCGGTCCATCCGTTTGGGAGCTACGATGCCACAGAGCACAGACAGACACACTCGATACAACAGGTGTATCAATACCGCGTATCATCACCCGTCCGCGCCAGCGATCATGACATGATGCGCGTCGGCGATACGGATACGATGACAGGATCGGCACACTGATTTGGAAATTCTCAATTCAGTAGATCTGCATGACCTGTATGTATGGGGTGCCCACAGCAGAGTTATGCCACCCGCGTCGCTGCTTCACGATGGCGTATATTATGACATCATACCTTCGGGGTGTGTGTCAGATATCATGCATTGGTGTAAACCACATCTAAATCGGTTGAGCTGTTCTCGAGTTATAAGTAAAGTGTCTGCGTGACAGGCGGCAAATGATTACTTTTCTAGGGTTCCGTAGCCAGCGAGGAGGGTCCCTTATAAATCGTTCCGATTTTTTTCCACATGATTTTTCATAGTTCCGTCCGTCTACTTAAAATGTTCATGATCTTGAAATTTCATGCGTAAATAAAGTCAGGGGTCCTCACCTATAATTAATAGAGACCGCTAAAACGAAGTTGAACATTTAAGAACAATTTAATATGTAATTAGAGATTTTAATTGGCTTACGTGAGAATGTTTGCCTCGGAAAGTCGAAAAATTCGCTCAGTCGAACGATCATTCAACCGTTTCAACCGCACCTTACGTAAAATGTCGGGTTAACAAATGACCCAAATAAGAGAGTGAGCAACCAAAACAAAACATGTGACATAAAAACACCATCTGAATTGTGTAGCTGTGCAAGCAGCTCTTCCCAATTTAAAATTTCATGTTTCGAAGACTGATTCGACCCTGCTACTCTACAAGGACAGCGCGGGCTAATTACGTTAAATAAAAAATTCCGAATTTTACTGAAGAAACCTGAGTTAGCCTCATCTCGCGGGCTTTAGTAAAGAAATTTATTCAATAATCTGGTTTTAATGATTATTTACAGATAAATGCCGAATTATTTTAGCTCACGGATATAAACCCGGAATATTCAATAAATAATAAAATATTAAGTCAAGTCGCTGTTTTAACGACATGCACGGGGAGAGATGCAGTGGGGATATTCTTTATTTTCAACGTAGCTATTGTGGCATCTATTAATTAAACATCACATTTTGTTGCCTCTCAGGAATATTCTATTAGCATTCCAGGTTTCAAGAATATAGTTCGAACCGTTTAGGAGCTACAGATACAGCTACAGGCTGTGCTGTGACAAACAGACACGTATGGACTGACTGAAACCACAGATTACTTAATAGTTATTTCGTAACAGATAAATCACTCCATAGAAAAAGTTCCATACCTTCGGCTTTAATAGCCTACTGCTTCACGTCGCCAATCGCTGCTTGCGAAAATGCACCTAAACGATCGAGTGTAAAGTGCATTATTGCTTTGCAGCTGCGCGCAGTTGCGTGGGCGAGCGTGTAGGTATGTTTTGCGCGGCTGACAATTTTTTACTGAATTAGACCGCCGGCGGTGGCCCGCCGGGCGATAGGTAGTTAGCACGCGCAAGTACATAGAGTGCGTGAGGCCTGCTGAAACTTCCTGACCGATTGTACCTTTAAGGGTCCTGCCATCATTGCTGTATGTATCTATACGAAACCCTAAAAAGGAGTTCGTCAGTCTGCATGTCGTCCGTTAAAAGAAGTATTACCAATTTTTATTCAAACTCGGAATGTTGATTTATATTGTTTTTTCTTGTGCTCATTAAAATAACACATGGGCACCAGTATTAAACGTACTCATTATGTGCAATACCTCTAACACCGTGACTTCTATGCAAAAGTCGCAAAAAGTCTAAGTGCCCGCCACCGCTCCGATACATTTCAATGCGATATGGAAAATGCCTTTCACAATTTTCTCACATACCAGATAATGTCTTATTTCATCTGCGTAAAATCGGTCAAGCGTGCACATTGTATGTGTGAACAAGGGCGGAAGAAAAGCACATAAGTACTTTATTCATCCGTGGATATCCGTTGTCCCTGCCTACCCCAGTGGGAAACAGGCGTGACGTTGTGTATGTATGCGTGACACGGTATGTAGGTAAACCTGATCATCCAGCTTATGGTTGGTATTTGGCTTACCATGGTTGAAATTCGCGGTCACTGTGGCCGACGTTTCGGACTGGCGCAGTCCAGTGTTCTGTTAACCGCGGGCCCGACCGCAGCTAGGCACTGGCCCTGATGATGGACTGCACGCCCCAGTCCGAAACGTCGGCCACAGTGACCACGAATTTCAACCACGGTAAGCCAAATACCAACCATAATATGAATATCCATGGTAGACTAAAAGTATTTATATGATATGATTATCCATCACCATCATTGGAACAAATTTGGAACAAAGCACACCCTGCCTACACTGGGTTTCTTAGCCAGCCAAGCTGGCAGAGTGAGACCTTTATAAAAAAAAATTGTCAAGTGTACCTAAGTCTGGGTAGGGCTCTGATCAGTGTGTCCGAACTGATTGGTACCACCGCACCGCGTACTGAATGAAAGATCGGTCGAAGCGGCTATGTAACAACTTCATTGTAGCCGGCACGACCAAAGGGAAGCACTGACATGGTACCTTGTTCACCAAGGTGGTAGGTTCCTTGTTCACCAAGGGCTAACATTACGAGGCTAGTATTATATTCGGTGTCACTGGTGCATAGTAGGCGATGTAGCCAACCATATCAAGTAAAAAAACTATGAAAATGTTTCAAGCTTGGTATTTTGGATTGATAAAGGTTTATATATAAATATATATGTATGTTAATGACCACGGGTGACAGAGATGTGCATATGTTTGGAAATTCGTCTTTGCGTCACACCATCAATAATAATTATAAGAAACGAATTGTGTTGTCTACCATTTTGAGTTCGTTGCTATAGTTGGTAAGTTAAATAAATGTTAAATATAGGGTAAGTTAAATCCTTACATTGCTCAAATCTACGAAACATGAAATAAAAGGAAGTTTCTCAATGGAATTCGAATTAATTAATTGCAAATGTACACATACGTAGTAGTGAAAAAAGTTCCCTTTCAACATAGGATTTGCAAACACATATCATGAAATAATCTAAATACATTAGCTTCACAGTTTATGGCCTAGTCCATTATAATGAATTGAGATAACGCTAGAGTAGGCCAACTTGGAAGCGAAAAGTTTTTACGCACCCATTCTTGTGCCAATCAGTACCTTTCTTCTGATGTTGGAACACCGTAAGGACAGGTTTACATGCAACACTGACATTCCATTTAATTGTTTTAACTAATGAACTCCAAACCACCAGTAGAACTGCTTTCCTCAACTCTAAACTGGAACAAGCAGCTTGTTTTTACTGTACGTATTCTAAATTCAAATTAAACTAAAATATCGTTAGTACTCGTATTATCACCACGTACAGAAGAGCTGTTATGATCATAAAACTATGTGAGATCCTAGGTTCGAATTTCGGGTGTATTTTAATTTTTATTTTCATAGAATTTACAAATTTCTTCATCACTCTAGTGAAGGAAAACACCGTGAATAATTATGCACAGTGTACACTAACAATGCAAAACATTGTATAAATTGTATTGACTGGAATAAATTGTATTCTACGATAAGTCTGCCTTCTGCTCCGCACAAAAGTGCACATAAATTGTATTATCATTCCTCTGAGTGAATAACATAAACAGTAATATGTGTGTGCGTGTCCTTCTCCATTGTGTAAACGCAAGTTAATAAGTTGTTATGGCAACGAGTGGGGCGGCGAACAGTAGCGCCACCATCGTGCCGGTATTACGTTATTAAAATGAATCCGTTGTCAGTGGCGTTATAACTGCGTTCATGTGACAGACGTGGATAAGAACGCATGTGCAGATATTCTCATAACATTTACGAATCCAATGTGGAGATGTGAATTTTTGGGAAAAATTGTGGTACTTTTTGTAATTGGTAAAAATGCGATCATTTTTATTTTTAGTAGGTACCTACTAATAATTCTTAAATTTCTATCGTGTTGTGTGCATAACTGGTTCATAAAACTATACGTATTTGCATATAAAAATTTTATGAAGTAGGTAAAATAGTAAAAGTTTTAATTATATCTATTTCGTATTTTTTTTTTTTACATAAACAAATGTTTAAATGTATTAAAAATCATATGGATATTCAAATCAATTAAGTTGTTGTTTCATTATTGTTTTAAATAATTTTATGAAATTAGCGCTACACTTGAAACGATTAATTTATATATCTTACTTTATTTAACGACCACGTGGTACCTCAATAACATGTCTATCAGATACAAAACATCACCAGCTTAGTCGATTCATCATTTCCTGAAAATTTACATCTCTGTAGTTTTATTTTTCAAAAATAATAAAAAGGATGTGCGCCAGTAAATTTTACACCGCCGAGCTGAGGGTTTCCGCTTCAGGAATTTAAAGCGAGGACTGAATGAGTGCAGTGGCTACACACGCAGTCTAGTGAAGGACAATACCGTGATCATGTGGAAGCTGGCTTTTATCGGTAAGAGATTGTTTGTTAAGAATCGGTAGGCATTTAAAAAATCTGTTGCTTTTGCCTTCTGTTGCCCTTAAATACTGAGCGATAGAGACAAACTACAGCTCGGGCTGATTATATCTAAATACAATCGACAAAATTCGAGGTATCGTAGTCGTAGTTCGTAGATAAAGTAGTATTATTATTTTTTTTTGCATCAACTGTAAGTATTAGAAGAATATAATATTGTATAAGTATTTTTAAGTTTAGTTAATTTTTTTAAAACGTAAAATTTGTTTACTGAACGTCTGTTGACGGAGATATTTTAAAGTGGATTTTATGCTCATATTAGAAATACATATAAACACAAACATTCAGGCTAAAGACATTACGACGTAGTCGGTTAAGAAGGCAAAACGTAGGGACAAATCGGTGACGGATATTTATAGAACCTACATATATTATAAAATTATTTATCTATAAGTAGTCCCATAATCCAAGGATCAATTTAAGGGAATTTAAATAGGTTTGTATGGACAAACACTGCCTATTTTCCTCTTTAGAGATTTTAAACAACTTTTAAGCATAAATTGTTGTTTATAACTAGCAAAATTCTCAAGTATCTAAGTATGATAGTATCATATATCTATGATATGTATGATTAAAAAATGTTCCCTACTGTTTGCTACATGTATTAATAATCTAATCGAACATGGTTCGGATTCCGGGTAAAACTGTACATCCCTTCCCTTCTTACCTTACTGGGTGGTAGGGTTATACATAACGTCCGTCGAAACAGCTATGTAAATAGTTCATCTTTTCTGTTTCACCGTTCAGTTCAGTGTGGCCTACATGAAATGAAGGGAAGCACTGACATGGCACCTAGTTCACCCGGTGTTATGGGCTGACATCACGGAGGTTGTAGCTGATGTAGCCAAATGTGTCAGTTTCCATAAAAAAAATATTCTAATACAGAGATTGTTTATGAGAAGTTGTACCGTTATGACCGGCGGCGCACTCTTCTACGTAGAGATATAATCCTCGTTAGGTAGGTACGTACGAGTACAACGTTCGTACCTACGAATATCGCAACCTCCATCTCATTCTCCGTCTCAATACAACACTATGAATAGAAAGTACCTAATCGATCGATGCATTACTACAAAGATTAATGATTAATTTTGTCATTCGCTCAATCGAAGACAAAATGAAGTCTCTTCTCGACTATTATAAAACGCCACGCCCCATCATTCTGTATGTTTGTAACAGGCAAACTCGAAAACGGTTGAACCGATTAATATCACAATAATTATTACTTAAATACAATAATTAAATAACAATAGTTATAAAATTAAAATACAAAATAATGATACATTACTCTAAATAAAAATAAACTTAATAATTAAATTAAGGTACCGAAGTACCTTACTATAAGTACAATCCGCCGCCAGTTCTCGAGAACGGTCATGTCACACTCTACTGGGACCGGGAGGCGAGGCGCGCAACGCTCGTCGATATCGCCGTGCCGCACGATGGTAACCTCGTCAGTAAGGAAGCAGAGAAGATGCTGAAGTATCTGGATCTGCAGCACGAGGTTACCAAAATGTGGCCCTTCGACTCGACGATCGTTGTGCCCATAGTCGTATCAGCGCATGGGCTGATAGCGAAGAGCCTCGATGACCACCTTAAGAGGCTCTCGCTGAGTGGTTGGGTTAAGGGCCAGATCCAGAAGGCAGCCCTGCTCGACACTGCACGGATCGTCCGGAGGTTCCTCTCTTTGGGACCCGACCATCGGTAGCCTGGGCTCGCCCCGCCGCCGGTGGTGGAAACTCCGTTTGTTTTTATATTAATTTTAGGTTTTTACCCGACTACGGCGAAGCCAAAAAAGGAAGGGTTATGAGTTTGGCGTGTATGTATGTATGTATGTATGTATGTATGTATGTGACTATCTATATTCCACTCTACAGCCTAAAGTACTGGGCCGATTTGAAAAATTCTTGTGCCATTGGATTCGTCTTATTCACGGGAGTGTCATAGGCTATATAAAAATTTTCAAAACTCAAAATGGCGGACGCACGGATTCAAAATGTAAAATTAGTTATTCAAAATATATTGAGTGAGGTATCAAATTAAAGATAATTAAATTACGATTCCAAAAATATATACTTTGCTATCTATTAAACTTATGTGTACAGAGAAATAGAGCAAAATGTGTGGCGCATGTATGAATCGCGATCGCGATGAAGTGGCGATGAAGCGTGGTCGCCCGCGCACCGCGCCTCCGCGCGCCCCCACGGTTTCGGTACGTTACTTACCATGACGCGCGACGACGACGCCGTGACGATAAGAAGCGACATGGTATTGTTGGTAATATACCTACATACTTACTCACTGATCTACCGCAAATTTTATATAGATATTATATAATATTATTATTAGATACAGTACTGTGCTAAAATAAATTGGTATTAATATTTAATGTCCATGTACCTAGTGTAAGCATATGTAGTGAAGGTACATTAAATATAACTAATACCTACAATATTGTCGGATGCAAGTTACCCTTCAGCTAAGCGAGATATTGTGGAAGAGAAGAACCGCCGTTTGCGGAAAAGTATTCCCAATTTTCTGGGTGCAGTTTTAGCCCTAGATTCGATTAGTTGCCGGAAACCTACGTCTTTGGAAATGGTGGTGCCCAGGAGGTCCAGGTGCTTCCAGACAGGTATGACGCTGACTTAGAAACTGACTTGGAAAGCAAAAGGACCTTCAAATCGACCTTCGCAGATAATGCGCAGCACTGAACCTTGCTAACGTTGAAGGCGTGGGCGTAGCATTCAGGGGGCAACATATCATTGTGATGCATACGAGAGTACGGAACACGGGTTCTACACCAGTTACCCTTCAACTAGGCGGGATGTGGATGAGAAGAGCCGAAGACTTATGTCTGAACTTGAGCAAACACTTGGCTCTATTTCCGAATGGGCCGTAGCAAGTTAGTCAAGTTCAATATCTCCAAGATGCAAGTTTGCGCGTTCAGTGCGAAGAGAGCGGCGTTCACACCAGCTCCTTCCTAACAAGGCACGTCACTTAAATTTTGCGACCACCTCGGGGTCCTCCGAGTCGAATTTTCGCACGATCTAAACTTCCGGCGTGACATCGAGGGCAAGGCCGTATAAATCGCAGATTCGGTCCTGCTTGGGGTACTGCTCGCACCTATGGGATGGCTCAGTCAAATACCAGCTAGCGCCTCTGTACTCGATCCAGCGTCGAGCCGTGCGAATAGTAGGTGACGCCCAAATGTCCCGCTATCTAAAACCACTGCAACTCCGTAGGGATACATAGCTAAATCAGAGCCTGTTGAAATACAAACAGAGAGAAATATTTTCCCCCAAGTACAGTCTCGGGTCCTTCAACCTGGGCACCTGTCAGGCCGGCATGGCATTCGCAGCCTCCGCATGCTAACGAATGTCCATGGGCGTCGCTAGACACCATATGGGTGGCTTGGCGCCACATGTCGCGCTTACTATAAAAATAATATCAGTAGCTTTGGCCTCGCCTTAGTGGCTTACCTGCTTCGAGTGAGTACATTATTCAACTATGTAGGTACACGAACCTGAAACCTCCCTCGGTCTTCGGCCTTGAACTGATTGGTTTACTTACTTCCCGAATCCGCTTCACCCCAGCCGGATATGTTTACTTACATAGAGAAATAAAATCGTGTACTTACACAGCTCAGTCTTGGGTCTTGCTCTGACTGACTTTTCATTTTACTTCAAGCCTATACATCTTTTAACTATACATAATTTGTTTATAGATGTAGGTACTCACTCATGCGCTATTTGCAGAAAACTTTAGTTTCAAATAGTACATACGACGACAAATAAACGGACGGATAGTATCAATTTTGTACCGTGTGGGGCCGGTACTTTAAAATAATAGCCCCACTGCATCTCTCCCCGTGTATGTCGTAAAAGGAGACTAAGGGATATGACTACCTTCTTATATTACTAGGTGGTAGGGTTTAACCCGCCCGTGTTGGTACCACCGCACTGAATGAAAGGTCGGTCGAAACGGCTATGTAAATAGTTTGTATTTCCCGTCCAGTTCAGTGTAGCCGGCACGACCGAAGGGAAGCACTGACGTGGCACCAAGTTCACCCGGTGTTATGGGCTGACGTCACGGATGTTGTAGGTGATGTGTCAGATTCCATAAAAAAAAATCAATATACGAGTTACATATAACATTTAAAGTATGCAAACAGTTTTAAAAAAAGCCTAAAATAAAAAAAAAAGTTATAAAAAACTAAAACCCGACTACGAAAAAGCTAATTATGAAAATCGTTTAAATAAAAAAAATTAGTTATAAAAAACTAAAACCCGACTACGAAAAAGCTAATTATGAAAATCGTTTAAATAAAAAAAAATAGTTATAAAAAACTAAAACCCGACTACGAAAAAGCAAATTATGAAAATCGTTTAACTAAAAATAACAAAATAATATTTTCCATATAATTTATCAGATACAGCAATTCTCTTTTTATATTGGTTTTACCTTAGCTTATAAATAATACATTTTGATAAATTTATTATTTTTAACGTTCTAAATATAGAGCCGTGGTCGGGCGTTCTTCGTTCAACAAGACAAGTGAGGTTGTCTTCGTGCATTATTAGAGCGAGGAACTTAGGACGGCCATCGTAATTGTGTCATACTGGCATCGGACGGAAGTCGTAACCCCTTTACGGATGCTATAATTTTTGTAAGATCAGTCAGAGCCAATCTAAAATTATTATAAGTAGATACATAGGTACATACCGAACGTCAACGGCTATAATGCACAACGACGGTCTCACTTGTCTTGTTGAACGAAGAACGCCCGACCACGGCTCTATATTTAGAACGTTAAAAATAATAAATTTATCAAAATGTATTATTTATAAGCTAAGGTAAAACCAATATAAAAAGAGAATTGCTGTATCTGATAAATTATATGGAAAATATTATTTTGTTATTTTTAGTTAAACGATTTTCATAATTTGCTTTTTCGTAGTCGGGTTTTAGTTTTTTATAACTATTTTTTTTTATTTAAACGATTTTCATAATTAGCTTTTTCGTAGTCGGGTTTTAGTTTTTTATAACTAATTTTTTTTATTTAAACGATTTTCATAATTAGCTTTTTCGTAGTCGGGTTTTTAATTTTTAAAAAATGTAAAATTTGTATAAAAAGAAATGTGGAAATAAATAAATAATAAAGTGAGTCGAGAAATAGAGAGAGAGAGAGGGGTGGGGGGTGTGCCACAAGGCGTCGCGTCTCTTCGGTAGAAGACCTCTTCAAGCCGGCCACCGCGCCTGCGCCGGCCGCCTCCGCCACTCTACCTAATGCCACACCTAATACGCTTTTTAACCGATTTCAAAAAAAGTAGGAGGTTCTCAATTCGACTGTATTTTTTTATGTTTGTTACCTCAGAACTTTCGACTGGGTGAACCGATTTTGATTTTTTTTATTATTATTTGAAAGCTGGTGCTTCCCGTGTGGTCCCATTTAAATTTGGTCAAGATCGGATTGGAAGCCGAGTACATTAATAGCAAGAAATTACTAAAAAAAACTGAAATAAAAAAATATAAAGACCGACTTCAAAAATTTATGAAATAGAAAAAATGGAACCCTAGAGTTGAAGGCGGTGCTAAAGCAAGCAAAATAACCGACCGCCTTCAACTCCAGTGTTCGATATTTTTTATTTCATAAATTTTTTGTAAGGCGGTTTTTATATTTTTTTATTTAAATATATTTTTATGGATACTGTCACCGTTGTCTACATCACCTACAACATCCGTGATGTCAAGCCATAACATCTTGGTGAACTAGGTGCCATGTCAATGCATCCTTTTGGTCGTGCCGGCTACACTGAACTGGATGGAAGACACGGCTATTTAATCGACCTTTCATTCAGTGCGGTGGTAGCAGCCCGCGCGGTTTAAACCCTACCACCTAGTAAGGTAAGAAGGGACAGGACCTACATCTCTACAGTTTTACGTATAATCTGAACCATGGTTAGCCTCCAACGGTCCAACGTTCACTCATCCAAGTGCTGACCGTGCCCATGTGTGCTTATAATCACGACGGACAGTTGATCGATTGCACCACTGAGCTACCGAGGCTGACAGTAATTTAATTACTATGATTTGTCATTTAACAATATGTATCGCAATTGATATAATTTTCACATCATGCAATTTATTTAAAAAGGTTGACTGTAAGAAATTTCTGTAAGGATAAGTCCGCCTTTGCACCTTTTTTTTATGGAAACTGACACGGTTGGCTACATCACCTTATGTAAATTTTCTGACGTTTATTGGAGCAATAAAGCATTTTTAACCGACTTCAAAAAAAGGAGGAGGTTCTCAATTCGAGTGTATGTTTTTTTTTTTGTTGTTACGCGATTACTCCGTCAATTGTGGGCCGATTTTGAAAATATTTTTTTTGTTTGGTAGGTCATACGTCAGAGGTGGCCCCATTTTATCTAAATTGATTGAGCGGTTTTTGAAAAATCAACATAATACTATGGTGTGTAGTTACCTTCAGCAAAACTTGCGATGTGGTCGTTTTCAGTAATTTTCAGTTTGATAATTACTATGGTGTGTGGTTACCTTCAGCAAAACTTTTGTGATGTGGACTTTTTCAACAATTTGCAGTTTCACACATGGCGAATAATTCTGTGCCACTTCAACCGATTTCGATTATTCGATTTCGATTATTCTTTTTTATGTAGTATTACTAAAAAGAATGAAATAAAAACTGTTTTAAAAAATATAAAGCCGACCTCCAAAAAAAAAACTAGAACTAAAAAGTATTATTAATATTTTGAAATTTTCTCTGTCATTGTATTGAAATATATGAATCGATATTGTGATACATATTCGGACCCTTGTTTCATGAATATTCTAAATTTGAAATCTTTTTATCATCGAGCTGGTCTAATGATGGAGACGGAAGGTGGCCATAGGAACTCCTAAACTACACATGATAAACCCATCGTGTTTGGGCTCGTTGCATTAGCCTTCACGAGCAATTTACTTTATACCTAGGACTCAATTCGACGGTATGTTTTCTTTTTTTTTATGTTTGTTACGCGATTACTCCGTCAATTGTGGGCCAATTTTGAAAATTATTTTTTTTGTTTGAAAGGGGATAACCCTGAGGTGGTCCCATTTTAATTTGGTCAAGATCGGATTGGAAAGCGAGGCGGAATCGCGAGGCCGAATGCCGAGCGATTCCGTCGAGTACATTAATAGCAAAAAAAGTCGCCAAGTGCGAGTTGAACTCGCGCACCGAGGGTTCCGTATCATCACTAATCATCATCATCAATAATCGAATTAATTTAAATTTGATATCTTGATTCGTTACTGAGAAAAAGGGTCTTGCTTGACACACAAAACAAGCAAATTTTTTTAATGTCATATAACTACAACTTTACAATTTTCGAATTTTTTCCTTTACTTGTGCTGTAAGACCTTGCTTCTTACCAAATTTTATGATTGTATGTTGAAGGGAAATACCCTATAGGTTTTGATTTGATTTGAGTGAGTTTGCGAGTATGAAATCTGACATAGATGGCCGTATCTTTTGATTGCGTTGATTTAGAGGCTTTAATATTCTACACCTTAAAGAGATCGTAGATCTTAGTATTTCTCATTAATTTCAATTTGTTATCTTGATCCGTTCCTGAGAAAAGGGTCCTTGACATACAAAACAAACAAAAAAATTTTTTTATGTCACATAACTGTAAATTTACAATTTTCGGATTTTTTTCTTTACTTGTGCTGTGAGACCTTGCTTCTTAGCAAATTTAATTATTCTAGGTTTACGGGAAGTACTCTATAGGTTTTGATTTGCCGGTAGCAAAATATGTGACTTAAATGGCCATATCTATGGATTGCGTTGACTTAGAATCTTAAATTTTTTACACCTCTGAGAAAACGTAGATCTTAGTATTTGATATTAATTTCAACTTGATACGACTACCCGTTCCTGAGAAAAAAGGTCTTGACAGACAGACAGACACCCAGCCAGACAGACAGACGGACAACAAAGTGACCCTATAAGGGTTCCGTTTTTGCTCCTTTGAGGTACGGAACCCTAAAAATTACTAAAACAACTGAACTAAAAAATTATTTAAAAAAATATAAAAACCGCCTTCAATAATATATGAAATAAAAAAAATCGAACCCTAGAGTGAAGGCGGTACTAAAGCAAGCAAAAATGATGCATGAAAGAAAACATGAGTGGATGATATCCATTGTGATTTGTGTAGCCTTCTTTAGCACCGCCTTCAACTCTAGGGTTCGATTTTTTTTATTTCATACATTTTTCAAGGTGGTTTTTAGACGGCATTTTTTATATTTTTTTAAATAGTTTTTCTACCTATTCTATCTATATATTTATTTAAATCATACATGCCAGCCAACTATAAATGTACGTATTTTGTATTTTTGACTAAAATATTAGACATAGGTATTATTCAGATGAGACAATAAAATGTTAGAATACATAAGTATTATCATATTGTTATGTTAATGAAGCAAACGAAAGCGACGCGCTCCAAAGCCTTATTTAATATGTAACACACACTTTTGGTGCTTCCAAAACATAAATAAGCTTTATGTCCGTCCAGAGGCTATGCACACACAAGCATTCAACATTTTTAGTCTAAGAATAACATTTAAATATGAACTGTCAAGCATTTTGAAACATTTTTTTTTTAATGGAAACTAACTGGCACGGTTGGCTACATCACCTACAACATCCGTGATGTCAGCCCATAACACCGGGTGAACTAGGTGCCATGTCGGTGCTTCCCTTCATTTCATGCCGGCTACACTGAACTGGACGGAAAACGCGAACTATTTACATAGCCGTTTCGACCGACGACGTTTCATTCAGTGCGATGGTACCAACCCGGGCGGGATAAACCCTACCACCTAGTAAGGTAAGAAGGGAAGGGACATACAGTTTTACGTAGAATCCGAAACACGATCAGCGGTCACCCATCCAAGTACTGACCGCACCGACCGCACCACTCAGCTACCTAGGCTGTCAATCAAGGCACGACCGAAGGAAAGCACTGACATGGCACCTAGTTCACCCGGTGTTATGGGCTGACATCACGGATGTTGTAGGTGATGTAGCCAACCGTGTCAGTTTCCATAAAAAAAAAGTATGTAGGTTCTTATGTATTTAATTTGTATCTTGAACGGTTGTTTCTATGTAGGTAGGTACTTAATTTAGATTATTACAAGGACATAACAACATTTTGTAGGTTACTAGTGAACTGGAGGGAGCACAGACTGGGAGCTCTGCTTTTGCTTTTATTTATACTTTAACCCTTAGACCCCTATGGGGTAATTTTATATCCCAAAAAGTTGAAAAAAATTCCACTGTATGTATTTCATACCCAATCTCTATGAAATTTAATCCATTTTAACAGTTTATGAACAATTCTATCATACTGGAGTGTTGGTAGCATGATCTGCACCTAACTTTACACCTAATTCGGCCATCAAAGTGACTAAGGACGCACGCGTTGTTACTTTTTCGTAAATTTAATTAATTTAATTTAACTTAATTTTAGTTCTGTGTGTCATTTTGCCTTTTATTTATAGATTACCCAACACAAAAAAAATTATAATCATAGTGTTAAAATAATTATTTTATTCATAAACTACTGCTTGCATATAAAAATCCAATCCATAAACCACTACTGGGATCTATGTCATCCCACCTGAAAAACCTGAAATCTATGTAAATAGAAGACTGAAAAAAATCAAGTACATCTATTTTTATGTCTACAAAAAGTGTACAAATTTTCATAAAAAATGCTCTGCTAGTTCCGGAGATCAAATGCAGGGGTCTAAGGGTTAATTAACACGTCTCGTTTTAGAAAATTGTTTTTAGGTACGTACTTTAAAATTAATTTTAGTGTATGGTAAAAAGGACACTTTTTAGACACAATCATATTGAATTTAAGTTACATAATTAATTTAATGTTGTATTATTATTTTATTACTTTGAAAATAAATTTACTATATTATTAAAAATAAACCGTGTGGTGCCGGTACTTAAAAAGAATAGCCCCACTGCATCTCTCCCCGTGCATGTCGAAAAAGGCGACTAAGGGATAAGGACAAGATATCGTGCTAAAGGGCGACTGGCTCGCCACCTCTCACCTTGGCACGGTACTTCCACCGAGTCATGCAGCAGGTGAGTCTTCGTGCCTTACTTGCTGCTCGATCGATTTAATCTTGTTCGAATACTTTGCGAAACGTGGTGGTCGGTGTTGTGCTGTAATTTACTAGAGTACTTGCAGCACAACACCGATTACTCTGCTTACCCCGATTGTCGGGATTCAGCGTGTGTGATATGTATGTATGTAAATAAATTATTTTCTATGCAAATCTGTTATGTTATGTATGAGTGGCTGAGTCAGAGGTTGCTCCGTCATTAACACCTCCGAGAAGGTAGGTGCCATACCGGAGATTTTATTTTAGATTGCTGCCTAACTGGCCTAGAGGAGAACACATCCAAGGCTGTTATGCGGCCATCTTTCGTCCAGTACGGTGGTACCGAACCAGTCGGCTATAGTTTTCGTGCCACCTAAAAGGGGCATGGGAAGAGACATATAATTTGACACTGGTTTTAAACGCTCGCGGCAGCAGCCAGCAAATGTAGATATGCACGTAATCCAATCAGAACCAATCATTTGTGGACGTCGACCGGAATCGAACTTCGGACCTCGACACCAAGAGAGTACGCGGCCACGACCGCTCCGAAAACAGCATAAAAACACACATCATGCATACCGAGCTTTTCAGAAAGCTCCAAAAATATTATAATACAAAACGACTAGAAAACATTTTTAAATAACAGCTCTTTCTTACACGCTACATAATATCCATGGCACATGAAGTTCATTCATCCGAATATGGCAACCCTTACGTAATTATTATGAACAAACCCTAAAAAAATACCTAAACTACGAGTATGTACCGCATAGGTAGTTTGGTCGCCTGTGTGCTGCAGACTTTATCAACATAGTGTTCGCATTTTAGAGTAATCACTTCGCTGTGCTGTGATGAAACACATTCCTGAGGCACGCTCTCGTACATTTTAATATCTATAACTCTTTTAAATTAGAGTTACTTTAGTTTATTTTGGTTTTACTCGCGAGCTTTTGCCTGTCGCTTGTTTTCTGTATTCGTTTAGTCGGGCAGTTGGCCTGTATCTGTGCATGTATGCACGATTAACTAATGTATAATATATATGAAATGTTCACAATAAAATGCTCCTTCGTAAGTTTTTGTTGGTTTTAGTTTGTATTCATCATAAATTTCGAACTATGTAATATTTCCGAAATATTTTACGCAAACACCTTTTATTGATTTTATTCATCCATGATAGGCCTACTCCCACAATATTTCAAATAAAGTACACACAACTAACAAATAATAACATATTAAAAACTATACTAAATCTAAAATAAATCTAAAATGAAACTAACTAAAACTAAATAAATAAATAAAATAAACCTACCTTCATAACCTACTAACAGACCTATAAAACCTACTAATAAACCTATAAAAGAAAACTAGTAACGCCCCTCCAGGTGAGACGAGGTGGGCACGGTTCCGAGGACGCTAGCGGCATTACCGGCCGTTCCCAGGGATGCCAATACTGATACGCTGCCTCAGGAACTCGAGCGATCGTTGTTCTCCTGAAGCAGCGTACAGGGCCATATTACTATAATATAGTATCTATACCATATTATGGTATACTTTTATTTATTTATACATACGTTATCTTCTTTATAAGGCGATTTATCCTTGTGAAACTCTTCAAGTGGGTATTTACGTAAACCTAATTAAAAAACCGTAGCTTGACGCAAAAGTATAAAGTTCCATGAACGTTACGGAACTATAATGTTGCCAAACACATTATTGTTTGTCAGATGGCCCCTTTATGTAAATTTGCCGGTCACTTTCTATGAAAAGAATTCGCCGTCTTGATAAATAACCGATGATAGGAAATGGAGGTGTCATGAAATTGTCCAAACTTAAATTATTGACTTCATAAGTCTTCATTTCCAATATACAATAAAATAACTTACAAGAGATGGCTTCGTTTGCATAATTTCAATTTCTTTAGCCAGTCTTTTCCAGTGATCTATCCAGTTTCATACAAAAGTTTTCTCTTTAATATTCATCGAAAACTCAATCTAATTTATTTATTATTAGTTACCACATAATATTTTATTTTAATCGAGTTATCCGTGGTCGATTGTAAAAGGTGATTTTATAAAGTGTGCAACGGAATCCTACTTTCTTACTCGCTTCATTAGGTTAGTATTTGGCAAAAATAACTATTTGGCTATAAATAGACAATGTTTTAATTATTCAATTTTTTCAAATAAGTCGTAGTTTTATTCATCAAACTTAATTTATTATTTCGTTATTTGTGCCACTTTTTTATATTTCTTGAATAAAACAAAAATCCTTAAAAAAATCCATTTTCGCTCAACAATAAATTATATAATAATTAGATAATCGCATCCTCCTCACAGATCATTTGTTTCCATAATGTTTACTTAAGACTACTGTTTATCTTGCCCTACGAATATTGGTTTGTTTGACATCCTGATTAGGAGTGGAACCGTGATTAGCGGATCCTATAAATAACACTGTGGATCCGCTAAGCCTAGCTACACCGTTCTAGTCACGATCATCATTCACAGAACATTGAATAGTGCGCGCGCTCCAGTAGAAGTGATAAATGCCAGTCTACCTTTGTGAAATTTTTCTCACTCCCATCCCATTCCGATATGCAACTTTATACACAATCCTATGTATCTAAGACTGGTAGAAATGGATTCAGGCTAGGGCTGCCATCCGCCCGGGTTTCCCCGGATTTGTCCTCTTTTTGAAGGCGTCCGGGGGCGTCCGGGGGGATTTTTTAAAGTAGTCCGGGTTACACGAAATTCAAAAATCCCGCCCGCTGCATAACTCTATGATAGAGCTGACTGAAAGAACAAACTACGAACGAACTTCGCTCGCTCAAACAACACGCGCTTCCTACGTACGATTTCGGGCGGGCGCCGCGCGAAATTAATTGGGAAGACAGACTGTATCATCGCTGATAAAAACTAAATATAGAATGAGTTGTGTTGAATTTCACAAATTTCTCCTGTCCAAAAAAGACGTTCTTCAGGCGATTGGAAAAGCCGAAAATACAAGAAGTTGGAAGATGAATTTCAGGCATTAGATTATTCATACACGTCATATACGTCATTATTGTTAAGTACAGCCGTAGTTTATATGAAGAAATATTTTCATTTAATTTGCTCGAATGGAGAATATTAAACACTAGCTTTTGCCCGCGGCTTAGCTCGCATAGCCTATGTCCATCCCGAAGGTCCATTCTAAATATTGGTAAATTTTTTTTTTTATCGGATGAGTAGGTATTTTCTAAGATTAACTCCCACATTCAAACTTACAAGTTTTACCTCTTTATAATATTAGTGTAGACTAGCTGGGGCCTTGGCTCCGCTCGCGTTGTTCTCTTGGTTAATAAATTCTCTGACTACGTTCGCTTCCGAGTCCACTGTTCCCGCTTATAACATATGAGTAATGACCTGATGCCTATGTTCCAATCCAAGTTAAGACCTATATTTTTTTTAAAACCCTATTTAAATTGGGTCAGTAGGTAGTTCTTACGAGATACGTGCATAAACAAACAGACAAAAAAAAATAGTTAAAACGGAATAATAATAATTAATAATCCTTGAGTGCCGATTCTGTGGCAACCTAATAAAAATTAGTTTTAGCCAAATAAATTTAAATAAATTCCGATAAAAAATTTTTTTTATGGAAATTTACAAAGTCGCCAACATCACCTAAAGTATCCATGATGTCAGCCCTTATCACCTTGGTGAACTAGGTGCCATATCAGTGCTTCACTGACCGGCTGAACTGGACTGGACGGAAAACACGAACTACCTACATAGCCGTTTCGACCTACCTCCCATTAAGTGTGGTGGTATCAACCCAGGCGACTTAAACACCACCGCCTAGTAAGGTAAGGGACATAGAAGTTTTCCGTGGAATCCGAACCATGGTCAGCCTCAAACGCAACGGTCGGACAGTCACCCATTCAAGTGTGCGACAGTGTGCGAACGACAGTCGACCTATCGCACCACTGAGCTACCGAGACTGTTTGCCGATATTAATTTGGAAACGATGTGAGATTGTCTATAGAAAATTAATAAAAACAATTTGGATTTGCCTTCCACCTGCAATCTACATAATGAGTCATAGGCGCCGACTACGTGGGTGCTCGGGGGCTCCAGCACCCACGAGGGGTGAGTAGTGGGTGCGGAGCACCCACGAAGATATATATAAAAACTAATCAGTAATAGGATTTGAGCTACGATATTATTTACTTATTTACTTACAAGCCTTTGAGCGGCCACATTTACACATTCGCACTAGTGGCGCGACGAATAGCGAATGTTATAGTACTCCTATATTATTCTATACCATGCAATAGAATATAGGGACCTGATCTGTGATAGGGACACTACATGCGTAGGTTCATCGTGTAAATGCGGCAAATGCAAAATATTGTGCGAACGTTTTGCGAATCCATGCTGCCGGGTGCCGGGAGAATTAGTGAAAAATTGGAGAAGCATATGTCCAGCAGTGGACGGCAACACGTTGATGATGATGATGATGATTTGAACAATCATAAAAAAAAATTGCATGAGCACCCACGAGGATTTCTAAAAGTCGGCGCCCCTGTAATGAGTATATAAAATTGGTCGCTTGCTCCATACTAGGTATTTATGTCCTTTCCATATCGGTATATTAATCTAAATTCCTTGGTACCACCTATGGAGAAGCCCTGACATTCCGTGGAGGAGACTCGTGGCCTTTCGAGATAGTCAGATAGTCCTCGCCGGATCTGCCGTCGCTTCCTACTCCGGGCTGCACGGCTTGCTCGTCTGTAGAGCTATGTCTGTAGCGTTGATGGCGGAGGAGGTGGGGCGCGGCGCGCGGGGGTGCGGATCTCAACTGTTAATTGAAATTAAATTAATAAGTAATTATTATTATGTAATGAAAGTATGTAAGTTATCGATAAAAAGATCGCATCGCATCGCAACTGGTTGCCCCTTCTCTCCGTAACATTTAAGTATAAAATTCTGAAAAAATATTTAATTTATAAAGAATTTAAAAAATTTAAAAATGAAAATTTTAAAGAAAGTCCATTACTTGCTTTTAAATCTTAAAACATGTTTTTGCGTAATTTATTTTTTATTCCACTAAATAGGCATTCCACACTAAGTAACAAAAATCTTATTAATTTTTCCTAGGCCCACGTATAAATGATTTTTCACGATTTTTGTTTTCATAATTTTAGAACAGCAACGTGTTTGCCTCATTAAAGTACTATGTACTTTCACTTGTAAAAGTTATAAAAACAATAATAAACAGAAAAAAATCTGTTCTCCAGTTAGGCGGCTATTTTATAAGTTACTTACTGGGCTTTCAAGATAACTTAGTTACTGGGCTTATCCTGTACGCCACATCCGACAGAATGATACCTACTTATAATGAGCCCCTCATGTGAGGAATTAGTTATATAAAAAAACTAATGAGTGGATTAGTCGAGCCACGCCTAATGTATCCCTTTTATCTTATTGAGGTAATGTCGTGGGAAGCCAATTGGTACGTTTGCCAACTCCATTGAACCGCTTTTTGTTTCCTCTCGGATGAAATGCTTCGAGCACTCCACGGATGGTCGATACGTGAAAAGGTCGACAAATACAAACTCTGTAACAGAGGGGAATGAAACAAATTGTTAGTTTTGATCTATATAGTCGACTTATCTTTATTATATTTATGTATACATGCTTCTAAAAATATATTAAAAGCCACTTAGTTACGAAACTGAAATCGAAACCTAAAGGTTGACTGAAAAAAAACATTACCCTCCTTTTTGCTGCCCTCTCACTTACTAACTTAAACTTATCTATTGTTTTTTGGGTCATCCGCGCGGATGACCAGTAAGGTAACAGGTTAACGCAGTCGGGTAAAAATAACCCCATCACATCAAGACGTTTTAAGGTTTCGTAGCTAATGATGTGACTCGTTCGCCCGTCCGTCTGTCTGTCTGTCCGTATGTCTGTCACAGGGTCATGTCATACATAACTTCTAAACTGTCAGTTGCTGTATCAAGTTGTGGCACGAAATTAGAGAATATTAGCATAAAGTCTAGAATACTATTTCATTGCGATCAAGCTTCCCGCACGCAAGGAACCAAACAGGGTAAATGCCGCGCGGAAGAGGTCATTTTCTCCATGGTAGGTATGGAAGCTTGATGCACGTGAAGTACCCGAAACAAACACTGATCACGTTGATGTAACATTGTGTAACGTAACCGGTGCAACGCTGTGCACTCTACAATTGAATATCGTCGACTCGGCATGCTAGACTAACCCAGTAGAGACTGGCCGACGAATATTTCACTTGCGGCGCGTCGCAAAAAGCACAATACCCATGTGAACACGCCGACATATTGTCTGCAAGCCGTTGCAACATTGTACTTGCGTGGGAGAAGGAAACAGTGTGTGGTTGGTGGCTTTGAAAACGATTCCGTTTCTTTTGTTGTTGGAACATTTTGAATGTGGCTTCTTTGACGTCATCGATATGTTACGATGCATCGTATGCAATGAATAGAATAGCTACTTTTACCTTTCGACGATGCTTATATTTCCACAGATCACTGAAATAATGATTAGATGTGAGACCACGCGAAGCGCCTCTCGCTGCTTTAATGCGAAAAACTGGCCATAAGGCAGAGGATGTCGATATATTTGCATGCTCTCATAGGCTATAGATGGTTTGGTAAAAATGTTGGCGACCGTGCTACCATCTCGGCTCCCATAGAGATCGCTCTTTACCTTCCACCTAAAAAATATTTCTGGTTATTTCTTATATCCTGATTTGCACAATCTTCTTAAGGGACACGGTAATACAAATAGGTCATAATAATTTACCATAGGCCCCTGAAAAGTTTTCAAAGCGGACTTTCTCAACAAAACACCAAATAAAGATTACCTACATATTATTTATTTTACACAAGTACCTAAATGCCACATGCCCAAAAACAAAGACATGAAAATTATGAATATCAGAAGCGATCGAAGCATTTGTGTTTACCCAACTAAAGCAAAACGAAAAGAGCGTAGGCGCGTAGGTATGTAATTTAGGTAATATATTTTTGTATCATTGCACCGAACACCTTACTCGTTTCATTTCGGTTACGGGTATAAAATGTTTACATTGACAATATAATGTACTTCAAATATGTAATAATTCTATTTATTTATTAAATACTTTGAAAGTTACATTTAATTAAGCACAGACAACAAAATCTTGTATATAAAATACAAAAGTTTATAGCATACGTTCGTAAAGCATACTTATGTCATATTTCAGTGCATTTTCTTTATTTTACAGTATGGAGCACGGCACTCTCTAGCGGAGGATGCCAGTACCTCGCTCGCCAGCAGCTCGCGCCATCTCCCGCCACGGGGCATGACGACAGCGCCGGCTGGGACATACGGCTGGCAGTGCCGGGAGAACCTGACAGGGACTATCCCACTTTAGCCAGCGTGCCGAAGACGGGCTTCTCGTGTGCAGGAAAAGATGCAGGTATGACGCATTTATTACACACATACCATACGCTGTGTCCCGACAATCGGGGTAAGCAGAGTGATCGGTGTTGTGCTGCAAGGACTATGGCAAAATACAGCACAACAACTATCACCGCGTTCAGCAAAGTATTCGGACATGATAACTATCAATCAGCAAGTAAGGCACGAAGACCCAACCGCACACCATGACTCGGCAACTTGTCCTTATCCCTTAGTCCTCTTTTACAAAATTCAAGGAGAGAGATGCAGTTGGGTATTCTTTTTAATTATTAGCGGCCCCACACGGTACAGCGGCTTACTTGGAGGTAATTAGGTAACTTTTTACGATAAAACTATCTTTCCTGATAAACGCAAAGACGATTTCTCGAAAGCATGAAGATAAAGTAAGATAACGAGAATTTTGAAAAAAAAGCCGCCAAGTGCGAGTTGGACTCGCGTACCGAGGGTTTTGTACCATGACACAATATATTTGTATAATGTATGTACAAAAATTATTGTGTTTTGGAAAATCACGAAACCCCTAAATAAAAATTACAGCAACGGTCAAACCAGTGTCAGTCATTCTTGTAGTTTAAATATACAATTATTAAAAATAAAAAACTAAAAAAAAAACAGCTGTACAAAAAACTAGAAAATAATAAGGACACAAGCCTGGGCCTTCTTAAGATTTTACGTATGGGTAAGAAATCGTGCAATACTAGCGTGCTGTCTTCTCATGTCGGATGCCAAAGGGCACATTGTGTCGCTGCGTCAGCGGAATAAGTAATAAATTGAGACTTTTAACAGACTAATATAAAAACGTGGGGCGAATGTTATTTATTACGCATATTATACGCCCCACGTTTTTATATTAGTCTGTTAAAAGTCTCAATTTATTACTTATTCCGCTGACGCAGCGACACAATGTGCCCTTTGGCATCCGACATGAGAAGACAGCACGCTAGTATTGCACGATTTCTTACCCATACGTAAAATCTTAAGAAGGCCCAGGCTTGTGTCCTTATTATTTTCTAGTTTTTTGTACAGCTGTTTTTTTTTTAGTTTTTTATTTTTAATAAAACCGTTTAACTTAAAAGTTTTTTTACCTATTTTTTTATTTACTCGTTTTTAGTTTGATTTTTGGCTCGTATCATTCATTACGTAAACTCGTCATCCTTTCCAACTCTCTCATTGCATCTTTGTTACTCGGTTTCTTACCTGTCAATTACTCACAATCAAGCTCCTCAATACATAACCCTTCTAAAGACTTTACGCGACTCAATGCAACATACGCTTGACCCTCCTCAAATAGTCTGGAGCCCAAATACACGACAGCACGGTCAACAGTACTACCCTGAATTTTATGGACAGTGGAGGCCCATGACAAAATTATCGGTAACATCCGTCTCTCAGCTGTTCCATAATTAAACTTTGCTGGAAACTGTATGGCTTTAGGATGGATAAGGTGTCCGCCGTCTCTTTCAAAATCAATTTGAACAGATGGTATGTCTGTTTCATACTTTTGCGTTCGACAAGTATGGGACACTCGTCCAAACAAACCAAATGAGCCCAAACTCGAGGGGATTACTAGTAACGGTTGAAGAGTTCCACTGTACACCTCCTGACTCCATCATCAGACCCTCGTCACAAAGTGTATTGGTAAAAGTAAGGGACACTCGTCCAAACCAACCCTATGAGCCCAAACTCGAGGGGGTTACTAGTAACGGTTGAAGAGTTCCACTGTACACCTCCTGACTCCATCATCAGACCCTCGTCACCAAGTGTATTGGTAGAAGTATGGGACACTCGTCCAAACCAACCAAATGAGCCCAAACTCGAGGGGGTTACTAGTAACGGTTGAAGAGTTCCACTGTACACCTCCTGACTCCATCATCAGACCCTCGTCATCAAGTGTATTGGTAGAAGTATGGGACACTCGTCCAAACCAACCATATGAGCCCAAACTCGAGGGGGTTAATAGTAACGGTTGAAGAGTTCCACTGTACACCTCCTGCCTCCATCATCAGACCCTCGTCACCATGTGTATTGGTAGAAGTATGGGACACTCGTCCAAACTAACCAAATGAGCCCAAACTCGAGGGGGTTACTAGTAACGGTTGAAGAGTTCCACTGTACACCTCCTGACTCCATCATCAGACCGTCGTCACCAAGTATATTGGTAGAACTATGGGACACTCGTCCAAGCCAATCAAATGAGCCCAAACTCGAGGGGGTTACTAGTAACGGTTGAAGAGTTCCACTGTTCACCTCCTGACTCCATCATCAGACCCTCGTCACCAAGTGTATTGATAGTAGTATGGGACACTCGTCCAAACCAACCAAATGAGCCCAAACTCGAGGGGGTTACTAGTAACGGTTGAAGAGTTCCACTGTACGCCTCCTGATTCCATCATCAGACCCTCGTCACCAAGTGTATTGGTAGAAGTATGGGACACTCGTCCAAACCAACCAAATGAGCCCAAACTCGAGGGGGTTACTAGTAACGGTTGAAGAGTTCCACTGTCCACCTCCTGACTCCATCATGAGACCCTCATCACCAAGTGTATTGGTAGAAGTAAGGGACACTCGTCCAAACCAACCATATGAGCCCATACTCGAGGGGGTTACTAGTAACGGTTGAAGAGTTCCACTGTACACCTCCTGATTCCATCATCAGACCCTCGTCACCAAGTGTATTGGTAGAAGTATGGGACACTCGTCCAAACCAACCAAATGAGCCCAAACTCGAGGGGGTTACTAGTAACGGTTGAAGAGTTCCACTGTACACCTCCTGATTCCATCATCAGACCCTCGTCACCAAGTGTATTGGTAGAAGTATGGGACACTCGTCCAAAACCAACCAAATGAGCCCAAACTCGAGGGGGTTACTAGTAACGGTTGAAGAATTCCACTGTACACCTCCTGACTTCATCATCAGACCCTCGTCACCAAGTATATTGGTAGAACTATGGGACACTCGTCCAAACCAACCAAATGAGCCTAAACTCGAGGGGGTTACTAGTAACGGTTGAAGAGTTCCACTGTCCACCTCCTGACTCCAACATCAGACCCTCGTCACCAAGTGTATTGGTAGAAGTAAGGGACACTCGTCCAAACCAACCATATGAGCCCATACTCGAGGGGGTTACTAGTAACGGTTGAAGAGTTCCACTGTACACCTCCTGATTCCATCATCAGACCCTCGTCACCAAGTGTATTGGTAGAAGTATGGGACACTCGTCCAAATCAACCAAATGAGCCCAAACTCGAGGGGGTTACTAGTAACGGTTGAAGAGTTCCACTGTACACCTCCTGACTCCATCATCAGACCCTCGTCACCAAGTGTATTGGTAGAAGTATGGGACACTCTTCCAAACCAACCATATGAGCCCAAACTCGAGGGGGTTACTAGTAACGGTTGAAGAGTTCCACTGTCCACCTCCTGACTCCATCATGAGACCCTCATCACCAAGTGTATTGGTAGAAGTATGGAACACTCGTCCAAACCAACCATATGAGCCCAAACTCGAGGGGGTTACTAGTAACGGTTGAAGAGTTCCACTGTCCTCCTCCTGACTCCATCATCAGACCCTCGTTACCAAGTTGAAATTATCATAATATTGTATTGTCACGAGAACTCAATGTGTGTGCAAAGTTTCATAAAAATCGGTTCAGTAGAAGTAGTTGAAAAAGTTGTCGCAAGATTTGAAACAAAGATAGTAACAAACAAACAAACAAATATACGGAGTCAAGCTAAATAAAACCGTTTAATAAAAATATATATTTTTATGTGACATAACTACAAATTTACAATTTTCGGATTTTTCCTTTACTTATTCTGTGAGACCTTGCTGCTAGCCAAAATTATTTTTAAACAAAACAGCTTTACTCACGGTTCTTCACGAGGTATGTGGCTCGACGTTTCGGGCCAAGCGCATGGCCCATCATCAAGAGCACTTTGCCTGGTGCGACGGTTAGCAGAGAACTGTCAGATCTCCGTCCGTCGTTGACGAAGATAGTAGCTGTGGCCAGTGCGGGTAGTTTCCGTAGACGAGGGTTCAGGTACGTTCCGGATCTCGGCGGAGAGACAGAAGGCGCTGACGGTGTCCACTTCCGGCTGGTCGTGTCCGTCGCGTCTTCTTCTCTTGAGCGGCGCTATGACTGGGTTCCACATCGGCGAGCTCGAAAGTGACAAAGGTTTAGCATTCTTGGATGTGTTTGTGACTCGTCGGCCGGATGGATCGCTGGGTCACACAGTGTACCGGAAGCCCACCCACACGAATAGGTACCTCCATGCCACCTCACACCACGCCCCCGCGCAGATACATTCGGTGGCAAGGGCCCTGGTACAGAGAGCAGAACGCATCTGTGATGAAAACAGCATTGGCAACGAAAGAAAGACGATCACGAGCGCACTAAAGCAAAACGGTTACAGCAGAAAAGCCTCACCATACCTCACGAAAAGACATCTCAACCCGTGCAACGCGCCGACAGACAGAGAGCATTTTTACCGTACGTCCGTGGACTGACGGATAAAATAGGGAGGAGGCTGAAGAAACTCAGCATCGGCACCGTGTTTACTCCCTACAAAAAAAGTATCCCAGATGCTACGTTCGGTAAAAGACGAGTTACCTCTCCAGTCTGCCGGCGTGTACCAAATCACATGTAGCTGTGGAAAGTCATACATCGGGCAGACGAAGAGGAGCATAGCGACGCGGGTCTCGGAGCACATGTATACGAGCGGCGAGACAACTGGACTCCAACAAATCGGCAGTGTGCGATCACATGGACTTCGGAACGAACCACTGGATTAGGTTCGATCAGGTCAAAATTCTTGCGACTGAAACACGACACGTTCCACGTCTCGTCCGAGAGTCCATCGAAATCAAGAAGCACGACAACTTCAACCGGGAGGACGCCTTCAAGTTGTCGCCGATGTGGAACCCAGTCATAGCGCCGCTCAAGAGAAGAAGACACGACGGACACGACCAGCCGGAAGTGGACACCGTCAGCGCCTTCTGTCTCTCCGCCGAGATCCGAAACGTACCTAACGAAACTACCCGCACTGGCCACAGCTACAATCTTCGTCAACGACGGACGGAGATCTGACAGTTCTCTGCCAACCGTCGCGCCAGGCAGAGTGCTCTTGATGATGGGACATACGCTTGGCCCGAAACGTCGAGCCACATAGCTCGTGAAGAACCGTGAGTAAAGCTGTTTTGTTTAAAAATAATGTCTAACAACCACGGTAATTTAAACACCCAGAGAAGTACCCTATTGTTTTGATTTGAGTGAGTTTGAGAGTATAAAAATTTGACACAAATGGCCGTATCTTTTGATTGCAATGATAATATAGAAGCTTGCATTTCTAACTGCAGAGGGATCGGAGACCTTAGTATTTCACATAAATTTAAATTTTATATCTTGGCCCGTTCTTGAGAAAAAGGGTCTTGTCATACAGAACAAGCAAATTTTTTTAATGTCATATAACTACAAATTTACAGTTCTCGGAGTGTTTCCTTTACTTGTGCTGTAAGACCTTGCCTCTTGCCAAATTTAACGATTCTATGTCAACGGGAAGTACCCTGTAGGTTTTGAGTTTATTTGCAAGTAGCAAAACATGTGACATAAATGACCGTATCTTTTGATTGTGTTGACTTAGAAGCTTGAATTTCATACAGCTCCAAGTAAACGTAGACCTTAATATTTGATGTTAATTTTAACTTGACACCTTTACCCGTTCCTGAGAAAAAGGGTCTTGACAGACAGACAGACGGACAGACAGACAGACAGACGGACAGACGGACAACGAAGTGATCCTATAAGGGTTTCGTTTTTTTCCTCTTTTGAGGCACGGAACCATAAAACAATTTCAAAATTATCCACTGTGAAAATAAATAAATTTACCATTACAGGATACTACGCCGACGTGGAAACAAGATGTCAAGTATTTCGTGTATGCACCATCGGAGCGACCTACGGCTTCCAGTCCTTCCTCTGCCCCAACGGAACCCTCTTCAACCAGCAAGTGTTCGTGTGTGACTGGTGGATGAACGTCAACTGCCAGGGCTCTCAGAGATATTACAACAGTAATAACGATCAATTCGGAAAACTAAAGCTTGGACAGTCCATGATGAGCGACATCAAGAAGATGCTGACTTACCCCATGGCTAACCCATACAGCATAAACAACATTAACGACAACCACTTTGTTATGCAAGTTTATAATCCACCCTCCGGGCAACCGTTCTCGAACGGAAGACTCATCGCTGGCAATCAAGGAGCCCATCCTGCTCAACAACTACAACTGCCTGATATTCAGAACGGCAAGAGCAGATACATCGAGAATCAGTACTCGGGCTCCACGCCCAGCCCGCAGTACGTTCCCTCTAAAATCGACCAGTCTTCCAACTTCATCGCTGATAATGGTCAAGTTAACCAAATTCCGATCGAACAGTACAGGCAACAAAATGGCCAATACGTCAACACTCAAGCAAATTCAGCTGGAATATTCTCTAATGCACCTAACGGACAATTTGGGCAGCTAAGAAACGAAATAAACGGAAACGTGTACTCGCAGCAATGGTTTCCTGGCCAAAGTTTGAACGTTCAAAATGGCCAATATACAAATGGCCATACTTCTCAGCTAGCTCAATTGCAAAACTCACAATACAACATTGCAGCAAACGCACAGTTCCAAAACGCTAACACAAATCCCCAAAAGTATCAGTTTTCTAATACACAAAATACAGCTAACCAGCTAAGCAGCCAATACAATAACAATGCCTACCAATCTGGGAAATTAGTTCAATATGCTAACAATTTCAATGGTGAATACATCGACGAACAAAAAAAAGCACAGAATAGCGCTGACAGGCAAAACGGACTAGAAATAACTTTCACAAAGCAACAGTACACGTATCCGTCACAATATGACAAGCAGTACACTTACAAGATACCAACCGACCAATCTGTAAACAATCAGCAACTAGGGCAGCTTCAGCAAGTTAAGCAAAACTTGGTGAGTGAACCTTCATTTAATACCAACCCTGTTGCTCCTGCCGCCACCAGTCCAATATTTTCTCAACCCACCATTGTAACAAAAACGCTGACATTAAGTCACGGTCTTAACTCTGGGAAATTATTATCCACCCATGCTCCTAACTCTCGTTTAACTTTCAGCGCCTGGTTAGCCCAACCATCCACAGCAGCACAACTAGTTTCTAAACCTGGTTCTTCCAAATATGAAGGATCCAAATCCGCTCGCCAGTATCTCACACCTACCATTTCTAGACCTACTATTTCATCATCTAGGCTCTACCTGACTCCATCTACACTCAAACCTACCGTGGCCTCGCGATACGTTGCACCTCTTACGCGTCCGATACCATTATCTTCGCGACTATACTTAGAACCAATGCGCCCGACGACGGTTTCCTCTAAGTTAATAATACCCACTACAATTAGACCTTCTCGCCTGTATTCTACTCCTTCTTCCACTAAAATAGCTGTATCCTCGAGTGTTTATTCTGCTCCGAATCTTCGTTTTTCCGCCAAGCTAAGGGCTCCTTCGTCTACTGCCGAACCCATTTATAATAGAAATGCACAATTTCGTGCTGCTGCCAGTACAGCAGCTCCAGCTTATTTAGCTCCTCTGAAGAACGACCAAAACAACAAATCCTTCACAATTACCAAGCATTCTCACATCAACACCAATCATAACAACTTAACGTTCACAGATATTCTAACAAAAGAAAAACTAGACATTACAGTCAATGATATAGTAAAGGACACAAGTAATATTTTAAAAAATAATTCCGATAGTAAGCTCGGACAACTTCGAGAGCAGATAAAAAATCATGACGACGACATTTACCCTTCCCCTACTTACTTGCCATCTCAATCACCATCTGCAGAAAACATAAACCTAACAACTACACATAAATTAGTTTTACCTTCCACCACCGCTACTTTGCAGTCGGCGAGGTTAACAAAAGATCCATCCATTTCTTTGGAACTTCCAGTCGAAACTTTCAAAAATGACCGTCCCAATCAAATTGCCACCCTACCTTACTTTAAACCAAAGAACACTGAAAGAACGGTTTCCCTCAAAATCACTATACCTGAAAGGACCGCTCAATTTATTTTACAGTCAAAAAATGAAAGTGAATTTGATCGCTTGGAAATTCTTACTACAGACAGCAGCAGTTACTTAGTCTTGACTAACGCTCGAACTTCCAAGAACGCCAACTTTATACCTCTAGGTAAATTGGTCGGTGATAAAAATTCAAACATTTCCCATCCACAGGCATTCGTATACGACTTCCTCACTTCCTCCATCAATGCGGCGAAAAATTACGAAAACACCCTCAATGAGAACGCGAAGAAGCTGCACTTTGCTACGGCCAACACATTCGGAGAACAGTTTCAAAACATCGATGCCGAGGATCTCAACGAAATATCAGGAAAAATCTCACAACTCACCACCGAGCAGTACAATAATAACTTTAATAGCAACAAATTCGAAACCGCTAACTTACCATCTACCGCACATTCAACGACCAACACGGGGAACACATACAGGGGTTCTGCCAAATTCAGTAATCAGCAAGTACAAAACAAACAACAAGTCAACGAAGTTCGAAGCGGGCAGCTTCGACAAGGCGACGAAGTCAGTGGAAACTTTTATTCCTCAAACTTCTACAATGGAAATAATGGAGCTAGCGCGAAACTACAAGTTAACCCTAATCAAGATGATCAGAGCTTTCGTCAGGTTCCCGACTATATAAACCAGAACTATAAACAGCGGACTTCCAGCCACTCCTCTTTCACTAATAACGCAAATGAGCAAAACTTAGAGCTGAACGAGTTTCAAAGCAAACAAAATACCCCTAATAGTAATACTGGTGTCAATCTTTCGAGTGAAAGTGAAGAAGTAGAGTTGGTCAACACGGGCACGCCACAATTAAGAGGCAGTCCTGCAAAACTTCAGGTCGCTCCTACAACAGTCAATCCACAAGTCGCCCAGATATTCAATTCGCTACATGAATCTAAGAATAAGGAATCTGTTGATAATGCTAACAACGAAAAAGGCGTTGGAGCACAGTTTCACAAGCATATTGTAGGAACCATCAATCATCCTATATCCGACAGAAACTTGATAACTTACAAGTCTGACAAATCTTTCTACGTGTACACCAAATATGTCGGATCTGGAGGTAATAAACTCTCCTCAGGCTCTAACAACAAACAACTTGGGGAACTGCAGCAATCCCAACATGGCGACGCCTATACTAAGGTAGAGAAAGACAACCAAGGACGACAGGTGATAACTACAGTTCAATTCATTCCATCCCTGGGCTTCGAACTGGATGACGAAAACGATCAACGCAACCTCGTCCAAGTCCTCCAGAGTAAAGGGGGAAGCAGTTCGGCGTATAAGTCGGGTGTAGAAGAAAAAGGATACGACCGTTTCAGCCAGAACGTTGAAGGCATACCGACAAGATCTGCCGATTATTCGGTCCAGCCGACTCCAAATAATCAAAGAGTCTTGCAACAATACAGGAACACTCCCGAAAATCTATACGCGGGTCCTTCGTCGTACTCGGCTCCACAATCGTCTGTAGGCCGACTGGAACAGGCTCAGAGAGCTCAACTGAATGTTGCTCCATCTCCTGCTAACGGCAACTATCCGCCAGCAGCAGCGAGGTTGGAAGAGTTTGAAGACACCGCTGGCTATCCTAAGGTCACACCTGCCATCCCTTTCTCGTTTTGAGACCTCAGATTAGATTAAACAATTTATAATATATGTAATATAAATATGGCATAGCTTGCAGGTACATACGTAACTACAACAATATTAGCTAAATACACGAAGTAGAGAATACATGTACCGCGTAAGGTACCTATTCATTAGTACCTACTTACAGTACTTAAGTAAGATACGGTCAATTTTAAGTGGAAATAAGTCAGTTAGATTAGAAGGATATTATCGAGAAGTGCTTATTTTAGGCGCAAAGTGACAAGATTCGATAGGTATGGTGTAACTCAAAGAGTTTGTATGTGTACCTATAGAAGCGTTTTGTTGAAGAAAGAATCGTAATATACAGATATTTTAAATTTAAACAATGTTAATTTTTTCAACACATTGTTTGAAACAAATACAAATACCTACTCATAGCTTGTGTTCATCTTAAATAGGTGCATAGGTATAAATAAATACTTACCAAATGAGAATATTTATCTTCTTTGTGTACAAGTACATACCTAACCCACTTTCTTACATTCTTTCCTATTATTTTGTTTTGACGTAGAGTGCCTAGAATAATACCTACGTGAAAACGAGACGTGACGAGAGTAGATTTCAAGTTGGAATCACTGATTTGATTACAGATGACCCTTCACATATCAGGGTTGCCAACTATATTTAATTACCTAATAATATAACTAATAACATATTTAAACGAATTTGAACTAGATTTGTTTATTGGCACACATTACAAAGTTTTTTTTACTGACATGATTGGCTACATCACCTACAACATCCGTGATGTCAGCCCATAACATCGGGTGAACTAGGTGCCATGTCAGTGCTTCCCTTCATTTCATCGCGGCTACACTGAACTGGACGGAAAACACGAACTATTTATTACATGGCCGTTTCGACCGACGTTTCATTCATTGCGGCGGTTATGGTGATCGATCACCTAGTAAGATAAGAAGGGAAGGGACCTACCTACAGTTTTACGTGGAATCCGAACCACGGTCAGCCTCCAACGGTCGAAAGGTCGCCCATCCAAGTACTGATCGCGCTCAGGTGTGCTTAATAACAGTCGACCGACTGCACCACTGAGCTACCGAGGCTGACAAATTGAATAAACACACATTAAAATTTGGGAACTATCTAAATACCCAATAACTATATATTATTAAACCGTAAAACCGAAAACTTTACTTATAAATAAGTGAAAGTGAAAAATGTGTGCCACTTTTTTTTGTAAATGTAAATTTTTTTCGACAAGTTTGTATGAAGAAAGTAAAAACTTTGAACCAAAAAAAAAATACTGTAAATAATTTTCCCCTCCAAAAATCCCCCAAATACCACACTTCCACGCTGGGTGCGGTCAGTACTTGGATGGGTGACCGCTGACCGTTGGAGGCTGACCAAGGTTCGGATTCCTCGTAAAACTGTAGGTCCCTTCCCTCCTAATCTTACTTGGTGGTAGGGTTTAACCCGCCCGGGTTGGTACCACCGCACTGAATGAAACGTCGGTCAAAACGGCTATGTAAATAGTTTGCGTTTTCCGACCAGTTCAGTGTAGCCGGCACGATCAAAGGGGGAAGCACTGACATGGAACCTAGTTCACCCGGTGTTATGGGCTGACATCACGGACGTTGTAGGTGATGTAGCCAACCGTGTCAGTTTCCATAAAAAAAAAAAACTTCCCTCTAAATTTAGGGAGGTAACCCCTTAGTTGTCATCCCTGTCACATATTATATTATAAGGTAGGTAAAGAGGACGAGCCGTTACAATAGGATCGCGTTCGTACTGCTAACGCGGTCAACCGTCACACACACTCTTGTCTCCCTGTAAACACGGCCGATATCGGGGTTAGCTTTGCCACTTGCCAGACATACATGTTATTATGATATCTCATACCCAAAGAGTTGGTGTTACGTCGCTGCGCTCCTCAGCGACGTAATACAAACTCTTTGCTCATACCATAATAATATTCATGGTCTTCATTGCACTGTCGCTCTTGAGCTCGTGCTATAAATATAGAGAGCAACTTCTTGCGTTCGGTCGGCGCGCCCGATGTAAACAAATAAACGCTGTATAGCGACAATCGTGGTAATCAGAGTAATCAGTGTTGTGCCTGAGAGACTTCGGTGAATTACAGCACAACACCGACCACCACGCCGTCTAGCAAAGTATTCGGACAAGATAACTATCAAGCAGCAAGTCAGCACGAAAACCCACCTGCTGCATGGCTCAGTGGAAGGGCCGTGCCAGGGTGACGGCTGGCTAGTCTGTCGCACAGCATCTTGTCCATTGGATATCCCTTAATGGCCTTTTACGACGTTTAAAACATTTACGACTTTTACAGCAAAAAATGTATAGGGTACTTAAAGGCACATCTACCCATTTACAAAGTGCAAAATTGCACAACAACCAATTTCAATTTCTTCTGAATCACGGCATAATTCGACCATCTATTTCAATGGGCTAGTCCTTTGCATTTGGTATATAAGAAAGATGGTAGGTACATGGAAAGCCTGCGGCGACTACCGATTAATAAATGACCAAACCATTCCAGATCGCTATCCGATACCCAGAATCGAAGACTTAACGCAAATCCTATAGGTACTCAAAAATTGATTTACTATCTGCATATTGATACCAGTTGCGGAAGAAGATAAATGTAAACCAGCCATAACCACTCCCTTTGGTTTGTACGAGTACAATGTTACGCCATTCGACCTCAAGAATGCGCCCTCGTCGTTCACGTTACAGCTAATTTGGCTGATTAGCGATATGATCTAAGTATCATATCACTTCCCATAACATTGGGGAAGGTCTGTGCAAATCAGTGGGACATAAAAGGGCTTTTATAAAAATATAACTTCATTTTATAAGGACTAAGGAAGTCTCCATTGTTAGTGTTCCATTTTTGAATTTAGAGAAAAAATATTAAATGTCTGTCTTGAAAATGTCACTTGAAAAATATATTGAAAAGAAAATGTAGGATGCAGAAAACGTTTATTTGAAGGAAAGCATCAAAATAAATTAGAACAATATTATAGTTGTTTGATTTACAACATCTGGCGACCGTGAACTGAGTATGGACCATAAAAAGCAAGTGGAATTATAAGAAATATGGATATCCTACTAAGAGAGCAAAAAATATTGAGAAGGCTCTTCTTAGAAGCTGCAAAAAGATTTGAGGAGGCAGAAGAACCACACGTTATAAGATCATCTTTTTTCATTCTCAAAGAAGAGCATGAAAAATTGAAAGACACGGACAGGCGACTCTTGGATGAGATTCTGAACAGCCACTCTGATGATTACGAGGAAGAATATGTTAGAGCGAGGCAGTCAACTTATGAGTACTGTGAACGTTGGACAACTTGTACAGGTACTTATGAGATGTTTCAGGATGCTCGAGAGACGGAGCGATACTTATCAGCGCCAGCAAGTATGGCACATATGACTATGGATGTAACGAGACCGCCTATGTCGTCTGCAAAACCAACACAATTAAAAACTAACCAATTCACTGGTCCGGAGGGCTACGAGACACGAAGTATCGCTAGCAGCTCTAAAAGGTATGAAAGAAACTACAAATTACCTAAAATCGAACTAAAAAAATTTACGGACAAATAAAGAATTGGCTAAGTTTCTGGGGACAATTTAAGAAGATTGATCTTGATGAGAGGCTCGATGATGATGACAAGTACCAATATTTGATCCAGGCTACAGAACCAGGTACAAATGCACGAGAGTTGGTCGAAAGTTTCCCTCCCTCAGGAGTCAACTACAGAAAGGCAATCGAACAACTGAAAAACAGGTTCGCGAGAGATGATTTATTGATAGAGAACTATGTCAGAGAGCTACTAAGCATAGTTCTATCGCAGAGCAAGATGTCTGAAAATGTAGACCTTAGAAGTTTGTAAGACAAAATAAATACCCACTTGAGATCTTTGGAGTCACTGAGAGTTACATCAGATAAATACGCTGCCATGTTATATCCTCTTATAGAATCAGCACTACCTGAAGACATCATCGTAGCTTGGGAGAGAAGTAGTCAACATTACGAAAGAAGTCTGCACGATCGTCTCGAGTCATTGGTAAATTTTATGAAGAAAGAGGTTGAGACGATTGAACGAGTGAAAGCAGCTAAAAGTACGTTTCGATCAAAAGCAGATATATCACTACCAACTGCTGCAACAATACATGTAAGTGACACACACCGAGAAGAAAAGAAATGGGAAAAACAAAATTTATGTTTATGGTGTGATAAGTCAAATCATGGATCGATTGAATGTTTCAAAGTAACAAAAATGACATATAATGAAAAAATACAAATGCTGAAAGATAAAAAAGGATGCTTCATTTGTGTAAAAGTTGGTCACACTGCAAATAAATGTAAAAATTATCCTAAATGCCTGAATTGTGGAAAACGACATGTATACATAATGTGTCCAAATTTGGCGAATGAGAAGAAACCAGAAAAGACGGATACACAAAAATCAGAAACTTTGCTTTGTCGAAAGAATAATACAACTCTACTCGAAACAATGGTAGTGTGCGTTACAAATGACAGACGTAAAGTAAACGCTCGAGTTCTGATAGACAATGCTTCACAACATTCTTATATAACGAAAAGTACTGTGAAGAGATTGGATTTGAAACATATCGGCACAGACCAGATGGGACATAGTTTATTTTCAGGTATAGAAACTGAGAAAGTTGACCACAATATACACGAACTTACTCTACAAAACAAAACCAGTACTTTCCAACTTGAAATACTCGCATACGATACAGAAAAGATCTGTGGCTACTTACCTAGAGTAAATGACGAGAGCATATTATTTACACTTCGAGCACATGGTATCAAATTGACAGATTTTGGCGAAGGTAATGTACCTGATATTGACATTCTTATCGGAGCAGATTTTTCAGGAAAAATTGAAACTAATAACTTCTTACTGTTGAACGAAGATGGTTTAATAGCCAAAGAAACAAAGCTGGGTTGGACAGTGCGAGGTCCACAGCAATCAAAAAATCATACTTCAAACAATGTATCGGCAAATTCTATTTGTCTTCATGTCGCGCCACCTATTGATGATTTAACAAATCAATGGAACTTGGAAACATTGGGTATCAATGATCCCGCGGAAACAAAAATAAAAGAAAAAGCAGAAGCCGAAATAATGGAATATTTTAAGGAAAATATAAAAATGATAGAATATGGAAGGTACGAAGTTTGCCTGCCATGGAAGGAAGCTCACCTACCTTACCTACTTACACTTACATTCCTACTTACCTACCTACTTACATTCCACTATATTATCGAATCTCAAACATCCAAAGGTTGACTGTAAGAAATCTCTGTAAGGGATAAGTCCGCCTTTGCACCTTATGTAAATTTTCCAATGTATTTGTTACTGTTTAATGTTTACTGGAGCAATAAAGAATTTTCTATCTATCTATCTATCTCATTCAGAATTAGAAAGCAATTATATGTTAGCACGAAAAAGACTAAATTCTACAACGAGACGGTTGCTATCAATCAACAAGTTTAAAGAATATGACCTAATTTTCAAGGAGTGGCTAGAATCGGAAATAATAGAATTAGCACGGAATGACAAAATTATTGGTCATTATATGCCACACCAAGCCGTTATAAAGGAATCAAGTTTGACCACAAAGACTCGACCTGTGTTCGATGCTTCAGCTAAAGACAGAAGCGGTAACTCTTTAAATAACTGTCTAGAGAAGGGTATAAATATGTTGGAAGAGATACCAAAACTTATAATTCTATTCAGAAAAAAAGCCATCGGAGTAACTTCAGATATAAAAAAAGCGTTTTTACAGATATCTTTAGCAGAGCAAGACCGAGACTACCTCCGATTTTTGTGGTGGAAAGATGAGAGTAGAACTGATATAATTACATATAGACATCGTCGTGTGGTATTTGGTGTGACTTCTAGTCCATTCCTGTTAGCTGCCACGATATCGCATCATCTTGATAATAGTCCAAAAAGGCTAAAACAAACTGCACAGAACTTGAAGAAATCGTTCTACGTAGACAACTGCGTAACAAGCGTGAATGATGTGGATGAAGTAAAAAAATTCGTTTCTGAGTCAAAAGAATTAATGTCATCCGCACAATTTGATCTGAGAGGATGGGTTATTGGACCAGATCAGTGCGAAGAAACCGACAGCGAACAAATTTGCATAAGTGTACTTGGAATTATATGGAACAGCAAAAATGACGTACTTTACTGCAATATGAACTCGCTGAATACAAATGAAGATAAAATTACTAAAAGAGCATTACTTTCGGTTGTTCAAAGAATTTTTGACCCAATTGGCTTTACTTGTCCAACCACGCTGATACCGAAACTAATATTACAGAAAAGTTGGACCTACAAACTAGATTGGGATGATGAGCTACCAAAAGACTTGGAGAGAGAGTACAAAAACTGGATAAAATATGTGCACTTTTTTAAAGACTGTCGCATTCCTCGAAGATTGACTAAATTTGAAATACATCGATGTGAAGTAAGTCTGCATGTCTTCTGTGACGCAAGTAGATATTCATACGCGTCTTGTATTTTCTTGCGAACAGCTGTTGGAGAGAACGTGGATGTAGAGTTGATAACAGCTAAGTCAAGAGTAGCTCCAATAAAAAAAATCACGATTCCGAGACTGGAGCTGATGGCTGCTCTTATGGCAGTGCGACTCTACAATCAAATAAAAGTTTCAGGTTTACTATCAGATATCAAGATGTATGATGTTCATTTCTGGTCAGATTCCAGCGTTGTTTTAACATGGATAACAAACAAACAAAAAGGCTGGAATGTTTTTGTCAAAAACAGAGTAAAAGAAATACGAGAAAGCACAAACATAAAGGACTGGCACCATGTCACTGGTGGATTGAATCCAGCTGATTTACCCTCAAGAGGCTGTAATGCCAAAGCACTGCTTGAAAGCGAGTGGTGGAAGGGTCCAAAATGGTTGAAATTAGAATCAAATAAGTGGCCTGTTTCCGAGATTTTTGCAGACGAAAAGGAAGTTGACGCAGAATGTAAGAAATGCACAATAAATTGCGCCACGACTACAGTGTTGCCATTCAGTGGGAAGCTACTATATTTCTCAAAATATACGAAGATTGTGAGAATGGTAGCATGGATTCTTAGATTTAAAAATAGATCTAATATAAATATAGACGAAAAACAAGAACTCACTTCTAATGAGTACGAGACTGCAGAAAAAAGAATAATAAAACTCGTGCAACAGGAAAGTTTTGAAAATAAGGATACACGATGTTACGGATATAGACACCGTCGACGCAAATAGTTTGAATGTGCGATTAAAATATTTACAAAAATTGAGAGCAGACTTAAGGCAAAGATTCAAGAACGAGTACCTCAGCATGTTGGTTGTAAGAGGAAAAGAGAAGGACAATACTGAACTAAAAATCGGAGATATTGTTCTAATTGAAACAGACTCAAAAAGAATTGGATGGCCATTAGCAATAATCGAAGAAATCTTCATAGGAGCCGACGGAATCGCTAGAGTAGCGAAGGTCAGGACCGCTAATGGAACAAAGATCAGGCCTTTTCAACGCTTATACTCAATGGAGGTAAGCAGCCATGAGGCAAGGGAATTACAATTAGCGAGTGCAACTGAACATGAGGCGAGGGAAATACAATTAGCGAGTGCAACTGAAGATGAGGCGGGGGAACGGCACTTGGTGAGTGCAATGAAAGAAGTTCCTGCAACATCGGTCACAAAATCAGGGCACACGGTCAAGATTCCCAAGCGATGGGGCGACTATATAATTTAAAATGAAATGTAAAATATAAATTTATTATTTGAATTTATTAAGGGAATGTAATATGAGTTGACTTTGAGCTACAAGCTCAAGGGTGCGGAGGATGTTCCATTTTTGAATTTAGAGAAAAAATATTAAATGTCTGTCTTGAAAATGTCACTTGAAAAATATATTGAAAAGAAAATGTAGGATGCAGAAAACGTTTATTTGAAGGAAAGCATCAAAATAAATTAGAACAATATTATAGTTGTTTGATTTACAACAGTTAGGGTTTATTTTGTCTATGTTCTTTCACTGTAGGTAAATTAGCGCCGCTTTTTCCGATCTCGATATTATTATATTATGGCCGAGTAACAAACAACTACCAACCAAACTGACTACGATACTTAGCTCCTAAATGACCAAGCCTTCTGCAAGTCAACCCCGCTGCATTTGCAGATCCTGAAAACACAGACAGTGAACCTGGCGATCCTAGACTGATCTAAATATTGAATTGCAATAATAAAGACTCATTATGACGAAAATCTTTACCTTTTCTTTTCCCTTTACCTAGGTCTCATAAAAAATAATTTGTATTCTGGTACATATCACAACACATAAGAATAGCAGAGGGCTCCAAAGAACTAGAATCTAGAGCCGTCAAAATCTCATTATAAGAAGGAGTTTCGCACGCAGGTCCGTTTTATCATGCATGTTATTTGCACTAAACTGTAAAAATAATTTAAACAAATTTATTTTCATGCAATATTAGGATTATTTCTGACAGAACAAATCCGCATGAGAATTTTTTATCAGATATAAGAATTTTGGAACATCCGTACGAGAATTCATTATTAGCTGTCTAACATCCCTGGCCATCAATCAAAATTTTAAATTTTCATTATTATGGATTTGCCGATTTGCCGTCAGTGCCGCCGCCAGTGTTGCCGTTTTAGTGACTTTGTCACTAGATCTAGTGAGTTTTTGACGTCTTTGGTGACATTTTTTAAAGACTTAGTCACTAGAAAAAATCTAGTGGCTTTTAGTGATTTTTAATAGTGATAAAATTTTAAGCACGGACATTGACTTGGCTGTATATTAATCTGTGTATTCATAGATTTTACCTGTTCTTCATCGCATCATCACATCACATCATAGATCATCGACGATCTATGAACTTGATTGAATTAATCAAAATAATCGCTTTGGCTGTATATAAATTATATATTCTATATAAAAAATTATAAAGAAAGAAGAAAATATTTAAAAAAATATATCTATCAAATCATAATCATATTTACTTATTTCTCACTTGACTGAAGACGCCACCGACGACATCGGGGCGAAATATTTCCATAAATTTGCTTTTTTACTATTGCTATTACTAAAATATGTGTACTTACATAAAAAATAAAGCAACAAAAAGTTGTAAAGTATTTATAAAAAATATATATTTATAAAGTGTAAATTATGTAAGTATAAACATTGAATGAATAAATCATTGATTATTTCAAATTTTATTATATATGTCGGAGCAAGGCTCCCAGTGATGTCATCGGGTAACACCTCATGGCTTGGGTCGGCCATTTTGCAAATCTGCAGAGCACGTTTCACACAACCACGTGTGACAACTCTCAGTTCAGATCTGCGGAAATTCCTTCAAAAACCTGTAAACAGGGCTTGCAGCCAACTTCAGTCGCATCACCTTGATATTGTTCTAAAGCAGACATTCTGCCACCTGGCGACGAAAATTAGAAGTAATCGCTGCATTGTGATTGGTCCAATGCCAAATAATTAAAGATGGTGAATAAATTGAACATAGGCGCGCTTGTGCAGGTCCACCAACATACAGGCAATAAATACCAGTACTGCCACTAGTGCCATTCTTCAAGATATTTAAGTGTTGCACGTTAACAAAATTATTTCGCGCCCACACGGCCATTCTGATAGGCGGTGCGTGCTCTGCACCAGCCTACAATAACGGAACCACACACACCCTGCAAATTGTTGTCATAAGATCAGACGGGTGTTCAGTCCCACTCGTTGAACAATTGAAAAGATTGAATGTGCACTGCACGGACAAACCGTACATTGTTCATAGTACAGCGGCGACTCCTGGTCCTGAATATTGGGTTGGCTCTGGCTAAGGATTTTTTTTTTTCATAATTTCATAACTTAGGTACCTACGCGTTAATTTATTTCTACCACAATGAGTTCAAAAACTGAAAGACGATTACGATATAGATAGTTTATAATATTTAGTTTAAATGATTTATTTTGCTCACTTACGATTTATTTGTCTGTAGATAGGTACCTACTGGTTGTGTCAAAGCAGTCGAGTTGCAGCCGACAATAGCGACGTCTCCTCTGGCACGACGACGACGAGACAGGCATACAAGCTTGAATTGTTACATTTTATTTGTACATGAAGTCCACTCTTCGTTCCACAGACAAGAAATTTTCGATGACTCGATCGTGAAAATCTTCTTTCTTCCTCAATTTTGTTAGCAACTCCTTTTCCACAGATATGTAAGAGTGCCAAATTACTGAGTCTCTCTTGTCCTTGAGTGCTCCGTAGATAGCTCGGTAGGAGTTTGCCATTATAATTACCAATAAATCACTTTAAATTTAACAACACTGCACAGGATTCATCCATACAAAGTCCATACCTACATAACGGAATATATGCAGCTATCAACTCGCGAGCCAATGCGCACACACACGCGCACACAACACACCTAGCCTAGCTCGCTAGTCGCATCGCATCGCACGTCGCACAGCACAAGAGTACTCGTCGTGTGGATGCAGCGCGCACACACCCGCACACGCAACACACACACCTAGCTCGCTCGCTAGCTCGCTCTACTCGCTACCGCGTCACTAAATGCACTCCCCGCTGCGCCAACTCGAAAGGCTGATCAGCGGGTCCGCGCGGGACGGGGGGGACATCGGTCGCTTCCGCCTAGTATGGAATACGATGGCGCTTCAAAATGTAGCCAACCGGCCAATGAATGCCTTGATGTGTCGTCATTCGTCGTCGCCCGCGTTTGACGCGCGCGAAATTTCAAATTATGTAACGGGTACGGGATTGACGTTTTATCTTATTATTCGTGGATTATATGACATAAATAATATAACTCCGAAATTTTTTCACATTTATTTTAGCCTGATACTTCTGTATTAATGGTGTCATTCATTTTATTTGGTTTGGCGGCGCCAACCTCGCCAACTGAGAGGAGTCGCCGCTGTCATAGTAGTAATTTCCGAACTTAGTCAAATGCCAGTACCTGGCAAGGACAATACACATAAGAAGTAGACACACAATTCGGCAATCAGAAAAGCTCGAAGTGTTTCAGGTCTCCACGATCATCACACCAACGCAAACAAGTAACGGTTAGTTCATTAATGAATGTAGTCAGTGCCTTGGACCGCCATGGCCCTCGGTACACCATTAACATTAATCACCAGATATCTCGAGAGTGTCTTAGACCCCATGGTCATTACACTGTAATCATGCAAGGTTTTGATGCTGTGTCCTCAGTCACGGTGACCTTGTTACACAGGGGCTCTAAGGGAAACAGGTAGGTCGATGCTGTGCCCTCGGTCTCGCAGACCTTGTTACGCAGGGGAAGTGTTAGATGAGGTGATGCTGTGCCCTCGGTCACTAAAACCTTGCTACACAGGGGCCCTAAAGGAAATGGGAAGGTCGCTGCTGTGCCCTGGGTCATTTACGAGACCGTGTTACACAGGGGAAATGTTAGAAGAGTTGATGCTGTGCCCTCGGTCACTAGAACCTTGCTACACAGGGGCCCTAAAGGAAATGGGAAGGTCGCTGCTGTGCCCTGGGTCATTCGCTAGACCGTGTTACACAGGGGAAATGTTAGAAGAGTTGATGCTGTGCCCTCGGTCACTAGAACCTTGCTACACAGGGGCCCTAAAGGAGGTGGGAAGGTCGCTGCTGTGCCCTGGGTCATTCACTAGACCGTGTTACACAGGGGAAATGTTAGAAGAGTTGATGCTGTGCCCTCGGTCACTAGAACCTTGCTACACAGGGGCCCTAAAGGAAATAGGAAGGTCGCTGCTGTGCCCTGGGTCATTCGCTAGACCGTGTTACACAGGGGAAATGTTAGAAGAGTTGATGCTGTGCCCTCGGTCACTAGAACCTTGCTACACAGGGGCCCTAAAGGAGGTGGGAAGGTCGCTGCTGTGCCCTGGGTCATTCACTAGACCGTGTTACACAGGGGAAATGTTAGATGAGTTGATGCTGTGCCCTCGGTCACTAGAACCTTGCTACACAGGGGCCCTAAAGGAGGTGGGAAGGTCGCTGCTGTGCCCTGGGCCATTTTCTAGACCGTGTTACACAGTGGCTCTGAAAGAGAATCACTTGAAAAGACAAGAACAGTAACATAGAACAAAAGTGATTGAAGAACAAAAATGACATGAAACAATAGTTATTATAACACAACAATGACATGGAACAACAGTAATTAAAGAACAACAATGGCATGGAACAAAAGTGATTAAAGAACTACAATGACACGGAACAAATTCACCAAATTAAAAAGAATTTTTGATTTGTGTGTCCACTACGGTATCGTTGACGTGGACGGTGTATGAGCTACATCAGCACTCGCCAGCTGCCCAGAATCATTTGGACTCTCCCACATGGCTATCTGATCGCCTGGACACGGAGCCCGTCGTAGCTGATCATGAGAGACCTTACGAGGTCGTCCTCTACCGACGACTCGTTTCACCAGATATCGATCATTTTCAAGAACTTTATAGATTTCATAAGGTTCACTGAATTTCAAATCCAACGAAGTCTGATTCCGTGGATTATTCTTGACTAGGACATACTCGCCACGCTGAAAATGTTGAATTCTTGCTTTGCCTCTGTCAAATCGTAATTTTGCTTTAGCTGCTGCCTCCACGGTACGTTTCTGCACATGTTGCTTCCATACAGAAAATGTCGGAAATGTTTTATAGCTCTGACAACTGCTAAGGTTTCCAATTCATATGAGTGGTATCTACTTTCTGCGTCGGTGGTTCTTGTGCTCATGTACGCTACTACGTGTTGTCGGCCGTCTATTATTAGAATAAGGACAGCACCATATCCGACGGAGCTGGCATCAGAGTACAGCTCTATAGGGGCGTTTTCTCGAAAGATCGTCAGTACAGGTGCTGACGTTAGATATGCGATTATCTTGTTCCGGACCTCTTCATGCTCATGACTCCATGGCCACTTCGCACCTTGTTTTGTGAGATCATAAAGTGGAATCATCAAACGAGAAAAATCTGGGATAAATCGTCTAAAGTATCCGGCCAACCCGTTGAACTGTCGAACCTGCTTAACTGTGCTCGGTACAGGCGACTTCGCTAATGCTTCTACCTTTCGAGGACTAGGACTGACTCTACCATCTGAGATTACATTTCCTAAGTACTCTATGGAACGCTTAAAGAATGCGCATTTTTCAATATTAATGGAGAAGCCTGCCTCCTGTAATGCAAGAATAATTTGTTCGAGGAACGTGATACCTTCCTGGAAAGATTCACACTTACTTAAAACGTCATCTATGTAGACCTGTGCGATTTTACCGAGTAAATTCCGCAAAACACGGTTAATGCAACGTTGATAAACCGCAGGTGCATTAGATAAGCCGAATGGCATAGTTAAGTATTCATATAAACCATCAGGCGTAATGAATGCAGTTTTTTCAATAGATTCTTCGGCTATCGGTATTTGATGAAAACCTGATGCCATATCGAGAGTGGTGAAATAATAGCCATCAGCAAGCTGGTCGATTTGATCAGCAATCAGAGGGAGTGGATAATGGTAGCGGACTGTATTAGCATTCAGTTGACGGAAGTCGACGCACATGCGATCATCACCATTCTTTTTTTTTCACCAGAATATTTGGACTGGAAAACGGTGATTTACTTTCACGAATAATGTTGTGCTGTAGGAGCTCATTGATGATCTTACGAACTTTTTCTCGCTCAAACGAATTCAAGCGGTATGGCTTCCTTTCAACAAATTTGTTTGGATCTTTCAATCTTATCTCAAGTTCACCAGTTTTAACTCGAGTATGTGAAAGGCCGTGTATAAAGAGATGCGAAAATTTGTTAAGCAAAAGATTTTTTATTTGGTCATCATCAGTTAAATCGGTATTAATTTTTTCAAATATTGAGTTTTCTTTCTGTATGTGATAAACGATAGGTTGCCGTATGATTATAGCTCCGCCACTGGTTACGATAACCGCAAGTCCTGTGTCCAAAAACAGGTTGGTACCGATAAGCACATCAGAAGAAAGTTCATGATCAGGCAAGACATGGAATTGAATTTCCACATTAATGTCATTGATAGCACAAGTAGTAGTAAGGGTTTGAACAGAAAGCACAGGGTGACCTAGACCCTTAAGGTAGGTCACCGAACTTTCTCGTCTACCAGGTACTTTAGATGCAGCGGATTCCCGAATAACCGAACAGTCAGCGCCGCTATCGAAAATACCACATAATTCGACTTTATCTACCCTCACTACTATGTTAGTCAGTTTAGGTCTACCGATAATGTTCACGTTGCCAGAGAATTATCGCGCTTATAACACGTTTCGTATGTATGACCTGCCGCGCTACAATATGAACAAGTTTTCTTGAGCCCGGTAGATTTATTTAACGTATGGCTTGGTGATGTTACCGAGGACTCGCGCCTATCAACTTCATTCTGCTTATAAGTACGACAATCGCGTGCATAGTGTCCACGTTTTTTGCATAAATTACAAGTAATGAAATCAAATTTGTCTTCAGAAAAACGTTGTCTTTTTGAAGCTATGGTCGAAGTAGGTATGTTTGAACGTTTACGGCGGATGGCCGAGGCGACAGAAATCAGTTCAGGTACGGAAGTAGCCCTGGCGTTCATGAGTTCAATCCGAAGTCTTTCATCGCTCACGCTCCCTATCACTGCTTCAACAGCATCATCGTTTGGGAGCTTATCTTTCGTAACTCTACGCCATAATATCCATGCAGTTGACAGAAATTCGGAAATATCTTTTGAAGGGTCGTACACATGCTCTTTGAACTTAAGAATGTGTCGGGAGTATCTATTTTCAGGCTCGAAGGTAGTTATCAAATTGGTGCGTAATTCTTGCCAAGTTGTAGTATGAACAAGCCAAATGTCGGCCCACAGTTTTGCTCTGCCCTTCAAGAGACTTGAAACCTTCATACGCACATCGTAATCTGCTAGGTTGTAGTTAGATTTTGCATTGTCAACGTGATTGCACCATTCCCTTACACCCACATTATTGTCAGGGTCGAAAGGGGGTAAATAAACATCTGCGATGCGGATCTTGGTATCCGGTGTTGGCGCAGTGAGCCGTTCGGTCATTTGTTGCATCATGCTCATCATGTGCGAAAAAAATTCTGAAGGTACTTGCGATTCGCAGTTAGGTCTTGTCAAGAGATGCCCAGCAGCTGGCGTGGGTGGCAGTGGCTGAGACTGCCGTGATTCCGCTTCCGATGTCGGAGCAAGGCTCCCAGTGATGTCATCGGGTAACACCTCATGGCTTGGGTCGGCCATTTTGCAAATCTGCAGAGCACGTTTCACACAACCACGTGTGACAACTCTCAGTTCAGATCTGCGGAAATTCCTTCAAAAACCTGTAAACAGGGCTTGCAGCCAACTTCAGTCGCATCACCTTGATATTGTTCTAAAGCAGACATTCTGCCACCTGGCGACGAAAATTAGAAGTAATCGCTGCATTGTGATTGGTCCAATGCCAAATAATTAAAGATGGTGAATAAATTGAACATAGGCGCGCTTGTGCAGGTCCACCAACATACAGGCAATAAATACCAGTACTGCCACTAGTGCCATTCTTCAAGATATTTAAGTGTTGCACGTTAACAAAATTATTTCGCGCCCACATATAACTTATATTAAAACTATATAATTTATATTAAATTATATTATAACTATATAATTTAAGCGGCGGGTGGCCGAATGGTTTGGGCATCGGCTTCTCATGCGAGAGGTCCGCGGTTCGAATCCGGTCGGCGTGTACCAATGAGTTTTTTCTGACGAAAAAATTTACGTGCATACCTACACCTGCTGCTTCACCGTTCGGAACCGGTGCAAAACTGTAGGTCCCTTCCCTTGCTCCTTACTAGGTGGTAGGCTCAAATTGTAGCCGACTGGGTTGGTACCACCGTAGTGGATGTAAGATGGCCGCATAGCAGCCTCGGTTGTGTTCTCCTCTAGTCCAGTATAGCCAGCAATCCAGGGAAGTCTCCGGTATGGCACCTACCTTCACGGAGGTGATATTGGCTGGTCGGAGCATGCGCTTTGGCCCCTCCGACTCAGCCACCCATACCTGATTACATAAAAAAAAACTTATTTTAAATTGGAGCTCTGATAAAAATATTTAGTGACTTCTAGTGACTCTATGAAGTAATTTTTTCCCCAATTCTAGTGACTTTATGGCAATAGTTTGGTGACTTTCTTTTTTCCTAAGCGGCAACACTGGCCGCCGCCGTGCCGCGCCGCCGCAGTAATATTTACAATGGCTTCGTAAACATTAATGAGCGTCAATAACGTAAACATTGTCAGTCGCAAATGATCGTTGGGAAGACCCATAAGATGGTTGTAAGCATAACGTGATGTATCATAAAAATCATAATATACATAGGTAGTCCATCAAAGTTCAATCAAATCTACATCGTGATCAAATCAAAGAGAATATAACAAAGAGATTGAGGGTGGGTTTAATGTCTTTGGAATATAACCTTAGCTTAGATCATTCATGCATTATCATTAGTTCATTTAATTACATTGAAATAAAATAAATGACAAATAAATAAAATGGCAACACTAAATATCTGACTTGCACAAGCAAACTGTCGTCTGTCAGTCTCACTCAGACCAGACAGTCACTGTGCAGTCAACCAAAAAAAAAAGCAAACTCAGTTGTTTTTCTGCTCTGCCTGCTCCATCCAACCAATTCAAAGAAAAAAATATATAATTTGCAAGGTTAGGGTTCTCTATTTCTCGACTTAGTAGCCGTTGACCCTGTGCACAATGTCTGAGGAAAATGAAAACTTGGAGGCAGCGCCTGTTATGGCTCCGATCACTCCGGAAAAACGAGTTGGCTGCGCACATTATCAGCGCCGTGCCAAGTTCGTGGTAAGTTACCAGATATTCTGACCGATTTCTCACGCCCTTCGTTTAACTTATTCGGCTTTCTGCTCATTACGGCAGCCGCAGTTTATGGGTCCGCGCCAAAGGCGAGCCAACGGCGAGCTAAACCGCGTCATTTCGACTTCGAAACCAAAAGGTACATCGTACATAACATAACTCCATTTGGTGATCTTTGGGGGGCACATTATTTATCAGAAAACGATGTGCAACCCAATAAACGTGTAGGCTTTCCAAAAATTTAAACCTGGCCTCTCATGTCATTTTCGCTGCGTGGAAATTAACGAAATTTTGGGTGCGTCCGTGCGCCCACACTTGTGCGGCTAGTATGAGATTATTAAAAAAAACTGAGGTGCAGGCACTTTATTTTTCCAGGTTCTGGGAAGTGATTCAAGAGGAGTAAATAGAAAAAAGCTTTTGTCATTGATTTGCAAACTACAATACAATACAAAAATACTTTTTGAGATTTATGTGTACATCTACACAGTTCCATTCCACCCATTGAATTATTACTGATTACATTACTCATCTAAAGGAAGCCAATCTCATAAGTTTTTCAGACATTTCACAATTTCACGGGGCTTTGTATTGGGCACGCTTTAGACTATAATTATTATTATTTTTTGCATTGACAAGCCTCATGGGTAAGTATAACTGGTAAGTCTATGTATAATTGACGATTTTGTCTGAATAACCTATACCGAAAATAAATACGGTCCAATCATGCAGTCTACTAATAAATAATGTTGGCCCGCGATACGACAGACTCCGTGCTGCAACAAGCTGTACATGTGCCGCTACTGTCACGACGAGAACGAGACTCACTACTTCAACCGCAAGTCGGTCACTGAACTCATCTGCACCGAGTGCGACACACGCCAGAAAGTGCAGGCAGAGTGCACCAACTGCGGAGTGCGCTTCGGCAAGGTAACACCTCATCATTCTTGTTTTCTTCGCCTTCAGCTGAATACTCCTTGCTCGCCGGACACGCTCGGAACATCCACCCACATGTTGTAGCCATTGATATCTAATTTATAGATCTACCATCGCAGTTTGAAAAATAGAGCCATTGAATTAAGGCAAAAATCAGCAAGGGTGCCTTCTTCATCGCTTAGTGACTGCGCTGTGCGCGTGACTATGTCTAAGTGTGCAGGTATAAAATGCAACAACTATATGAAAGAAGTGCAGGCAATTTTAGGGGCTACTTTCTTTATATCTGAATATTAATTATCTATAAAGTGCGCGTTGACTCGGCGTCACTTTTTCCCTATAATTGTTTTTTTTTAATGTAAGGTTCTAGACACCTAGCTACTTCTAACTATGGGTTAACTAGCTATAAAGACATAAAGTTACCATTATAAAAGTTTCTGAAATAATAGATTTTTGGTACAAGTTTATTTATTGTTTTACTTAAATACACCATTCTAGAACTAAGACGAGTTTGCCCCTCTCCCAATCTAAATTACCTGTAATTTTTTTATATAAACATATCACATATTTTTTTTATTGAAAGTGCGACATATGGCGCCGTGCCACCTGTAAGGTTTCTAACGACGCCCATGGGCATTCGGTCGTTACGGTTTTCTATCCGGGTACCCGGGACCGGGTATACGCGAGTTTGCGGGCGATTTCGTACCCGGGTAAAATTTCCCAGAATTCCCGGGACCCTGGGTATCGTTTTTTGGCACTTAGAAAATAAAGTTCGCGTATTATCAGCAATTTTTTTAACACCACAGTACCATATTTTGTTGTAGCCGAGTTGGCAACACTGGTTGCATGTGCCAGCCATAGATAAACTTAGTGATTATTTACTCTGTGGCCATAGACAGCCGGTGAATTGAGTGATGTTACTACATGCCCCTCATAATTCATATTAAACAAAAACAATTAAATCTATACATATAAAATTAATAATGCCTGCAGCAGCAGTTTAATTCACATTCAGATGTATTTGGTGATATAGGTAGCTGATTTATCTCCGTTTCCGTGTTTTGTATTTTGCTTAAAATTGGTTGTCTTTAACATTCGAAGAAGGAAAGGAATAGTGCATCTATGCTTTTTGATTTTAAACTATAAATTGTTCATTGTTCTTCAATCTTGCTGGCTAATTTAGTGTTTTTGATATCTCCAGACTTTTTGCAATTTTCATAGCCTTTTCCAGCGTTAGCTCCTCTTCTTGCAACAGTTTTTCTCGTATATAGCTATATATATAATGTAATACCCAGGTACCCGGGTAGACCCGGGTTTATATTTAAAAAATACCCGATACCCGGGTATTAAAAAAAACCGGGTACGCGAAAACCCTAGGTCGTATGCGGGGGTTGCGAATGCCATGCCGGCCTGACAGGTTCATCACATTCAGCACTGGAATAAATCAATTAAGTGATTTAATCTTGATGATAATTTCATGATATTTTTATGGTAAAACAATGCCTGGCAGTAAGTAGTTAGTACCTAAGCAGTAAGTTTGTGCATCACACCCAGAAAAACCTTGTCACCACAATGAAAGGTAAAGCTGAATAATGAATAACATTTATAAAGTACTTAGTAATGGTAGGTTCTGTGATAAGGAAAACAATTAACAACAAACAATATTAAACCATTGTTACACTTATAAAAATAATGGAAAATCCACCTTATGGCTTAGGTTGCAATGATTTATTGAATGAATACCTGCTGTCTATATTTCTCTGCTCACATCTTTAAATGATATAGTAACCTCTTGTGTTTGGGTTTTATGGGTTATATAAAAATGTGTGTTCTATTTGACAATCAAACGAAAAAACTTTGCATATTAGTGTTTTCTCTGGATAATTAATATTTTAAGCGGCGAATAGTCGGTTTGGTCCGTGCATATTGATCTCAATGTATGTGGGCAGAGTCTGGTCGATAACACAAATGAGTTTATCTGATTGGAAAGTTTATATTCATACCGGCGCCCTAGCCTATTGGGTGAAACCTTTTGTGGATTCACTAAATAAATTGTTTTACTGCTTATAACTAACACACCTGCTACTTTGTCAATCGGAATCGGTGTAAAACTGTAGGTCGTGGAACCTACAGTTTTACCTTGGCCGTTACTAGATGTTAGGCTCAAATTGTAGCCCACTGGGTTTTTACCACCGTACTGAAAGTAAGATGGTCGCATAGCAGTCTCGGCTTTTGCTTAGTCCAATGTAGTTAGCAATCCAAAGGGAAGTCCATGTGGCACCATCTGGGAGGTGGTTTTCGCTGTGCGGTGCATGTGCTCTGCCCTTTCTGACTCAGGAAAAAACTACACTTGAAACTAATTCTGACTTTGAACTGGTAAAACTGTCAAATTAATGTACACATGACGCAGGATAAGGCGAGCTGAGTGTTAGTGTTAGTGCCACCGTACAGGTGCACAACTGAGGTGCTGCACGGGTTACACGGGAGGTAAGGCGATGGTTAGCGCGGCCCTCCAACACAAACACCCAGCTTTCCTTATTCTGTATCAGGTGTATATAAACAACACTTCGCAACACCATATTTTAGTACCAACAATAGCTTGTACCGTATTTCAGTACACATGTTTGATCTGCAACCTGTTCGATGATGAGGACAAGCAACAGTACCACTGCGACGGTTGCGGCATCTGTCGTGTGGGCGGTCGCGACCGCTTCTTTCATTGTGAGAGGTGCAACATGTGCCTGCCGATACAACTGATGAACTGTGGTCACAGAGTGAGTAACTACTTCTTTAGAATTAATATAATATAAATACTTTATTTTATTGCACCAGTTAAAGAACTTCACACTTACTTCAATACGTTTGTCTTGAAAAGTCTACATTTCAGCTCTTCAGAAAACTTAAAGAACATATTTAATATGTCAGTACCTTCCCAAGTCTTTCATCGGTTCACTCTGCAAGTCCTGCAGTTCCGAATACAATCCGAAATTACATGTGCATCCTCAACTCGTCCACACGAGGAGTAGTGAGGAGATTCCGCTATCCTCATAAGTTGTATACTCCTATAAATCAATTTGTCAGTGCTTGTGTGTCCACTACATGCGAGTTTTCTTGCCCGTTCTTGTCAGTTTAGCTAATAGAATGTGCTCATAGAAAATTATTTCAACTAACATATTATTAACAAGGTTTTACCCGCAGCTTCACTAGCATGACCGTAGAAGCTATCGTACTTTTATTTTGGCGCGCAGGACAATTCCGTTTGTATGAGAGCCACATATTAGCGTATCGGGATCTATCCTATCCTGATCGGAGCCTATCCTGTGTCACGTATAGTTAAATGTTGTACGAAGTTTCATAGAATTCGGATGATCGGTTTAAGAGTTATGGAGGAACATATATACATACATACAGAAAAGATTTCTAAAAATCGTCAATTTAGTTTTAGTCTCATACATAGAGTCTACAAACTCACTATCTCATAAAACAAAATAACCTTCCCTTACAGATGTATTATCAGTATTGATGAAAAAAATTTATTGAAAAAAAAAATTATGTAACCCGGTATGGGTGTCTGCCTCAGAGGGCTCAGAGCACATGCTCCGACCAGCCTAAATCACCTCCGTGAAGGTGTCATCATAATGGACCTTCGCTTGGGATTGCTGTATTACTTTGAATAAACTGAACTGACAATAAAATAAAACAGTGAACACACAATTGCAGTGCGTTGAGAATGTATCGCGGTCGAACTGCCCGGTGTGCCTGGAGGACATCCACACATCGCGCATCCCGTGCCACATCCCAGACTGCGGCCACCTGCTGCACCGGCCGTGCTTCGAGGAGCTGCTGCAGTCGGGCCACTACGCCTGCCCCACCTGCCAGACTAGCATGATCGACATGACTAATGTGAGTAGTGTTCTGTCATTTTTAGGTTTCCATATCCCGTACGGAAGCCTATTACTAAGCCTCCGCCGTCTGTCTGTCCGTCCGTCCGTCCGTCTGTGCGAGGGCTGTATCTCTTGAACCGTAATAGGTAGCCCGTTGAAGTTTTTACAGAATATGTGTCATTATGGCGGACGTAACAACAAATAATAAAAAAAGAAAATGTTAAAAATTAAGCGGGGCTCCCATACAACAAACGTCCGAAAAATCGATTACTCACGCTACTGAATAATAGATGGCGCCACAGGCGCATACATTGCATTGTTGAAAGACAAAAGATAGCTGCTCAATTGCCAACGACCTCATTGAGGTACTGTCATTTTCCCACCGTCAATTGCCATCGACCTCTTTGAGGCTTCTCTCCGATCGTCCTACATATCTTCGAAATTAAAATTCGAAGACCATGCCACCTGAGCGTATAGGCGGATATTATTGATAGCGGATAGATACGGAAACCGCCGTGCGCGCGAGTAAAACTCGCACTTGACAGATTTTTTTGTATTTTAAGCAAGATCAACGTAATTTGGTTTGCTACTATTTACGAAAACCGTTCAAAAATTATTGAACCTTTGATAAAAAAAAAAAACAAAATAAATCAAAGGTTCATATGAATAAAATGTATTCTAATCTCTATCAAAGTAAGTACCCTTAGCAATGCACACCTTCTCCCAGCAGACTTGTCATTGTTGGATGCACTTCTGGAATGGTGTTGAGCTGGTGTTGGTGCGTTCCGCATAATGTCTTCTCTTGTCTCAAGCCGGGTACCTTTCAGCGGCTTTTTCAACTTTGGGAATAGCCAAAAATCACAAGAAGCCATGTCCGGAGAGTAAGGAGCCTAACAAACTAGGGGTATGCTGTGTTTGGCCAAGAAAGCATGAATCAGATGGGAAGAATGGACGGGTGCATTATCATGATGGAGCTGCCGACTTGTCGCTGCCCATGTGTCTTTTTTTATGGAAGCTGACACAGTTGGCTACATCACCTACAAAATCCGTGATGTCAGCCCATAACACCGGGTGAACTAGGTGCCATGTCAGTTCTTCCCTTCATTTCATTGCGGCTACACTGAACTGGACGGAAAGCACCAACTATTGGCATAGCCGTTTCGACCGACGACGTTTCATTGAGTGCGGTTCTACCAATCCGGGCGGGATAAACCCTGCCACCTAGTAGAATGAGAAGGGAAGGGACCTACAGTTTTACTTGGAATCTGAACCGAATATATAAGTCAATGTGGAGGACACTATTTTCAAATAGTTTCTTTAACACAAGAATTTGCAGGCCCGCATAGTACGCATCAGACGGATCGGATCAAACTAATTTTTAGAAGTGCTGCATCCACTTTATTTGCAGCAATTGCCGACGCGGCCGCCATTTGCATTCAGATTTCCAACACTTGCTGAACGATGTCATCCGCACATCGGCGTTGCTGTCGTTCAGATGCGCGCGGTCCGTTCAGTGCAGATGAATGAACTGCTTCTGTGGCAAACAATACAAAGTGTACTAAATATTGTTTGATCCCATCCGTCTAATGTGTGCGATGAGAACCTGATTACCTTTTATGTCCCACATTCTCAAGGACATTATTAATGGCACTTTGTACGCAGCTGTGGACCTACTTGGACTCTGAGGTGGCAACCACACCGATGCCGCTCGAGTACTCGGACTACAAAACCACTATACTCTGCAAGGACTGCCATAAGGTAATACAATTTTTTGTGGAAGCTGACATGCTCGGCTACAGAACTACAGTCAGCGCGTACGTTCGTGGCCTCCGGCAGGAAAGTGAGAATGGAATGTATAGTGATGTGAATCAATATCTGAAAGTAACGACAATTACGAAACCTCTTTTTTATTTATGACATTAAATTATTTATCTAATAGGTTTTAATTGCGTGGTTGAAGTACGAAGACAAAACAGCGATAATCATTTAAAGATCTATCGGCCTCCGCCCGCAGAGGCCACGAACGTGCACGCTAACAGTAGATGTAGCTAAGAGACCTACGGAACTTAGAGACCTTACAGCTCCGCAGGGACGTTGGATGTGTTCGCACGTTGGACGTTGGATGACTTTGTGTGTGTTCTATCGCCTGTACCACGGAGAGTGTTCCAAGGAACTGCACGATGCGATCCCTCCATCCCCATTCTACCATCGTTCCACGCGCAACAGATTGGGAATGTATCCACACACTGTCGATATTCCCCCACTTAGGACAAATCGATCCTGTAAATCCTTTATTTACAGGGTTGCCAACATGTGGAATGCACTTCCACCTGCATCTTTTCCTCTAATGTACAGTCTGGGATCCTTCAAACATAATGTGAAGGTGCACCTACCCGGCCGACATGGTATTCGCAGCCCCCGTAAATATTCGAATGCCCGTGGGCGCCGTCGGACTACACCTCTGCGTTAGTCTGGCGTGCGCCATATGTCGAGCTTCCCACAAAAAAAAAACGTGCCATATCAGTACTTCCTATCAGGTCGTATCGACTAACTGGATGGAAAACATGAATTATTTTCTCACAGACGTTCCGATAGTGTTGTGGTAGCTATCACATCAACAAAGAATACACTGCATTTATTTAGGTAGTTCTTTTTGTGTCCTAAAATTATTCTGTGTATGAAACTGAAATGTTTTGTTCTACAACATTTTTATTTTTAAAAAGTTAAGTGCGAGTCGGACTCACTCACCGACGGTTCCGTACCACTACGTAATTGGAAGTTTTTATTAATTCTTCTTTTTCTTTAGAGTTTGCACTGTAATCACACCAAGTTTGACGCTTGTATGTAGGTAGTACTGTTCTTACGATAGAGCAAAAAATTAAAACTTTGAAAAAAAAAACATCTTATATCCCCATACAATAAATGTGTTTATTTTTTCAAACCCCCTTAAAACAAAATATTTTTTCTTCTATGAAATAAAAACATGTTATATTTATGTTAACTGCCAGATGTAATTTTTACTAATGCATCTGTGTTATGAAATAGCTGTCGACGGTGAAGTTCCACGTGGTCGGACTGAAGTGTGAGCATTGCGGCGCTTACAACACCTGCCAAACAAACAGCTTTCACAAGTAAGATATTTTATGTTACCCATTCCTTTCCTAAGTTGCACTTTCTGTGACTGCAAACAATTTAATCGATTATTAACCTCTTGGCTTCCGGAAGGGCCGGCCGGCCCCCAAAAAAAAAATCGCAAATTGTTATTTCTATGATTTTTTCTTAGGAGAACAAATGAGAAGGACTGGCTGTATGCATAAAAACCTTCGCCTTTCCTTATAGAATACACTTTAAAAATATTCCCAGAAAATTAAAAATTATTTTGACAGCTGTCAATATTTTTTTCTTTATACATATCCAATCTATGGCAGGATGGTAAACTGGTTTCTAGTCTATTCAAATGGGCGGTCATTGAGAGACTGAGTGCGTATGAAGGCATACTTCCAATTTATGCCTTCCTTTAACGGCTCGGTTTTTTTTTTACGTTTATGGATCTACCTACTAAATTGTATAAAGGTCACAAAGAAGTATATAGTAAGAAGAGTGAAAGAGTATTTGCTAATAAGAGCAGTGCATCCGACAGAGAGTCGGGCCCGGCGGCGGACGGCGGCTCCACCTCCAGCGTGGTCGGCTCGCCCCAGCGCCCGCAGCCTCCGCTCCCCGCGCCAGGTATTCATCATGCCACATATATTTTTTTTATTTTAGCTTCTAAGCCCTGGGAAAATATTAATTTAATCTAAAATATCGAATTTAATACAATTTTAAAAGTATTATATTTGTTATACTCATTTTAATAATAATGTTATGCTTTTAATATAATTTTTATTTATGATTGTACGTATGTGTCGTGAAAGGTTTAAATAGTGTAGGTATGTCTGTTACTACTTTATATTGTGGGAGGTTTAAATAGTGTAAGTATGTATGTTACTATTTATCATCTAGGTAGTTTATGGTGAGTCTGAAATGTTGCATCGGGATAACCTATATTGCGACTTAGTGAAAGCTCGGTAATTTTGTGTAAGTAGATATAATTTTTATTCTTTTTGTCTTATTTTCATCTGCTCTTTATTATTATTTTAGTTTTTTTTTATTTATCCTTTCATTTTACAAATACAAATAAATCTTGGTTTTTTTTTTGTGATGCTACTTATAATTTTTCACTTTCATATTTATTTTATTTTAAGTATTTTTATTAAGTATAAAAAAAAAGATTAATATTTTGAAAGTCCTTTTCAATCCTTCCTTCCTTCTGATCCCTAGTACCGTTCGAGAAGTATCATAAAATTTTAGAGCACAGTCTATTCTGAAAGATCATTGTGATGTGATAATGGTTACTTTGCGGATTCCTATTTCCCGCCATTCATCCACAGCCATCTTTTAGACGAAAGAATAATATATGTATATAAATATTTATAAAATAATTATATAAAATATTTTCTCTACCATTCCCCCCATTTAAGGCCGTGACAAACGCCAACGACCTTGAGCATTCGGGAATTCTACATAATGTACCATGCGACTGCTAATTTCGCTTCGCACGTTCAAGTCACATTTAGCGTAGTTTGTCGCTATCAGCCTAAAGAGTTGATGGTTCGGGGTTCGAATCCCACTTTCGTATGTTTTTTTTTTTTTGCTTTTTTATTATTTTAATTATTAAAATGATTGTGGCTTATGTAACTGATGCGTGATTCAAATTTTTTTATTTTTTATTATTTTACCTAAATAACATTTTATTGTAATTTCTTCCAAATTATTTTAGTTCATGTACTTACCACTTTTTATAAACCTCTAAATAGACTATCGATGAAAACTAAAATAAAAATAGGTAGGTAGGTAATAGGTAGATAGGCATTTAGGTATGTATGGCAAATATCATAGCAACATAGGTACCGGCCGGCGCGCGCGGCGGCAGCATGGCACGGTGCGGTGGGGTGCGGTGCGGTGCGGTAACTCAGTAGCAGCGTGCCACTCACGCATGCAAGCAAGCAATAACAAGCCGCTCCTCCGCGCCGCGCCGCCGCTCCTCCGCGCCGCGCCGCGCCGCCGCGTCGTCACCGCTCCGCGCCACCACAGTGCCGCCGCCGCCGCCGCCCCCGCTCCGCAGCGCGCCGCTGTTGCTAGGCTACTTTTATTTAGGCACGGTTCTATAGTCCTTGCATCTCAAGCGCAGACAGCGTTATACCCACCCGTGACACTAGTCACATTTTCTATGAAGCGGCCGAAAATGTGTACCTACTGCTCACGTACGCGGGCGCCTTTGCGTGTATTGGTGCGACCTCGATAACTTGGGTACAGGGTTGGCACTCTTTATGAGAAGTTTGTAGTGGACAATATTATAAATTATATTTGATGTAATTTAAAAGGAAACATTTTTAATTATGACTATCTATGTATATGTACCTCTTAACATTATTGGAGGGCAAGAAAAAAAGAAAAACATCAACTTATATGCACATGTTTTATTTTTACTCGCTAACTAAACGACAATTTTGCAGTGAAAGTTTCACTAAATTTTGGAAACTTTGCAATAGGTATTCCATTTTTATTATTTTTAAGCCGAATCGTATGTGAAGCTAAAGTGAAATTTTCAATGTATACTTGCCGCCATTTTGAACTTTTTAGTTACTGGACCGATTGCTTTCAAAATTGATATCTGGGTGTCTGTGTAGGCTCTGAATACGAATCTGTAATCAAAATTAAAAAAAAGTGGCCGCCATTTTGAACTTTTTAGTTACTGGACCGATTGCTTTCAAAATTGATATCTGGGTGTCTGTGTAGGCTCTGAATACGAATCTGTAATCAAAATAAAAAAAAGTGGCCGCCATTTTGAACTTTTCAGTTACTGGACCGATTGCTTTCAAAATTGATATCTGGGTGTCTGTGTAGGCTCTGAATACGAATCTGTAATCAAAATAAAAAAAAAGTGGCCGCCATTTTGAACTTTTCAGTTACTGGACCGATTGCTTTCAAAATTGATATCTGGGTGGCTGTGTAGGCTCTGAATACGAATCTGTAATCAAAATAAAAAAAAGTGGCCGCCATTTTGAACTTTTTAGTTACTGGACCGATTGCTTTCAAAATTGATATCTGGGTGTCTGTGTAGGCTCTGAATACGAATCTGTAATCAAAATAAAAAAAGTGGCCGCCATTTTAAACTTTTCAGTTAGTGGACCGATTGCTTTCAAAATCGATATCTGGGTGTCTGTGTGGGCTCGGAATACGAATCTGTAGTCAAAATTAAAAAAAAGTGGCCGCCATTTTGAACTTTTTAGTTACTGGACCGATTGATTTCAAAATTGATATCTGGGTGTCTGTGTAGGCTCTGAATACGAATCTGTAGTCAAAATTTAAAAAAAGTGGCCGCCATTTTGAACTTTTCAGTTACTGGACCAATTGCTTTCAAAATCGATGTCTGGGTGTCTGTGTGTGCTCTGAATACGAATCTGTAGTCAAAATTAAGTGGCCGCCATTTTAAACTTTTTAGTTACTGGACCGATTGATTTCAAAATTGATATCTGGGTGTCTGTGTAGGCTCTGAATACGAATCTGTAGTCAAAATTTAAAAAAAGTGGCCGCCATTTTGAACTTTTCAGTTACTGGACCAATTGCTTTCAAAATCGATGTCTGGGTGTCTGTGTGTGCTCTGAATACGAATCTGTAGTCAAAATTAAGTGGCCGCCATTTTAAACTTTTTAGTTACTGGACCGATTGCTTTCAAAATAGATATCTGCGTGTCTGTGTGGGCTCTAAATATGAATCTGTAGTCAAAACTAAAAAGTGCAAGATGGCGGCAACTATTTTTAAATTTTGAAAACGGATTCGTATTCAGAGCCCATACAGATACCCAGATATCAATTTTGAAAGCAATCGGTCCAGTAACTAAAAGTTCAAAATGGCGGCCACTTTTTTTTAATGTTCACTACAGATTCGTATTCAGAGCCCACGCAGACACCCAGATATCGATTTTGAAAGCAATCGGTCCAGTAACTAAAAAGTTCAAAATGGAGGCCGTTTTTTTTTATTTTGACAACGGATTCGTATTCAGAGCCCACACAGACACCCAGATATTGATTTTGAAAGCAATCGGTCGAATAACTAAAAAGGTCAAAATGGCGGCAACTTTTTTTAAATATTCACTACATATTTGTATTCAGAGTCCACACAAACACCCAGATATCGATTTTGAAATCAATCGGTCCAGTAATTAAAAAGTTCAAAATGGCGGCAACTTTTTTTAAATGTTCACTACAGATTCGTATTCAGAGCCCACACAGACACCCAGATATCGATTTTGAAAGCAATCGGTCCAGTAACTAAAAAGTTCAAAATGGCAGCCGCTTTTTTTAAATTTTGACAACGGATTCGTATTCAGAGTCCACACAGACACCCAGATATCGACTTTGAAAGCAATCGGTCCAGTAACTAAAAAGTTCAAAATGGCGGCCACTTTTTTTAAATTTTGACAACGGATTCGTATTCAGAGTCCACACAGACACCCAGATATCGACTTTGAAAGCAATCGGTCCAGTAACTAAAAAGTTCAAAATGGCGGCCACTTTTTTTAAATTTTGACAACGGATTCGTATTCAGAGCCCACACAGACACCCAGATATTGATTTTGAAAGCAATCGGTCGAATAACTAAAAAGGTCAAAATGGCGGCAACTTTTTTTAAATATTCACTACATATTTGTATTCAGAGTCCACACAAACACCCAGATATCGATTTTGAAATCAATCGGTCCAGTAATTAAAAAGTTCAAAATGGCGGCAACTTTTTTTAAATGTTCACTACAGATTCGTATTCAGAGCCCACACAGACACCCAGATATCGATTTTGAAAGCAATCGGTCCAGTAACTAAGAAGTTCAAAATGGCAGCCGCTTTTTTTAAATTTTGACAACGGATTCGTATTCAGAGTCCACACAGACACCCAGATATCGACTTTGAAAGCAATCGGTCCAGTAACTAAAAAGTTCAAAATGGCGGCCACTTTTTTAAATTTTGACAACGGATTCGTATTCAGAGTCCACACAGACACCCAGATATCGACTTTGAAAGCAATCGGTCCAGTAACTAAAAAGTTCAAAATGGCGGCCACTTTTTTAAATTTTGACAACGGATTCGTATTCAGAGTCCACACAGACACCCAGATATCGACTTTGAAAGCAATCGGTCCAGTAACTAAAAAGTTCAAAATGGCGGCCACTTTTTTTAAATTTTGACAACGGATTCGTATTCAGAGCCCACACAGACACCCAGATATCGACTTTGAAAGCAATCGGTCCAGTAACTAAAAAGTTCAAAATGGCGGCCACTTTTTTTAAATTTTGACAACGGATTCGTATTCAGAGCCCACACAGACACCCAGATATCGACTTTGAAAGCAATCGGTCCAGTAACTAAAAAGTTCAAAATGGCAGCCGCTTTTTTTAAATTTTGACAACGGATTCGTATTCAGAGCCCACACAGACACCCAGATATCGACTATGAAAGCAATCGGTCCAGTAACTAAAAAGTTCAAAATGGCGGCCACTTTTTTTAAATTTTGACAACGGATTCGTATTCAGAGCCCACACAGACACCCAGATATCGACTTTGAAAGCAATCGGTCCAGTAACTAAAAAGTTCAAAATGGCAGCCGCTTTTTTTAAATATTGACAACGGATTCGTATTCAGAGCCCATACAGACACCCAGATATCGACTTTGAAAGCAATCGGTCCAGTAACTAAAAAGTTCAAAATGGCAGCCGCTTTTTTTAAATTTTGACAACGGATTCGTATTCAGAGCCCACACAGACACCCAGATATCGACTTTGAAAGCAATCGGTCCAGTAACTAAAAAGTTCAAAATGGCGGCCACTTTTTTTAAATTTTGACAACGGATTCGTATTCAGAGCCCACACAGACACCCAGATATCGACTTTGAAAGCAATCGGTCCAGTAACTAAAAAGTTCAAAATGGCGGCCACTTTTTTTAAATGTTCATATGATTAAGATTCGCTCCGGTGAAGGAAAACACCGTGAGGAAACCTGTGCACAGCAGTACATATAAAATTGTTGTGGACACCGCTTCCAATCCAGCTTGTCACGTGGAAATGTATAACAATTCCCTTCCATGTTCATGGGAAAGGCTTGCGCTCAGTAGTAGGACATTAAAATTGACTCAAGAAGAAGAATAAGAAACCAAATTGATATCTGATTTGTGTAACATAAATTTCATTATTTCACATAAGAATGAAAATTTCACAGTAATTTTGCAGAAAGTGCAAAATTTCACTGCAAAATTTCAAGTGAAATTTTTGTGCAAAATTGCGCCTTGCATCTCTAAGTAAGTGCGAACAAGGAGGTTTGAAGTCCACCGCGCGCGCGGGCGCGGCCGGCCCGATCGTTGTTCTGTGCTGTGAGTGCGAAAGAACCGCGCGCGTACGTGTAAGTAGCTACTACTCCCTCTCGAAGGTGCGCTCGCTCTCCTCTCGACAGTCGGTGCCAGCCTGACTAGCCGTCCGCCAGAAGTCGACCAGACAGCGCTCGCGGGCTGCGGGGCGCGGGGGGAAGCAAACTCGCTTCGAGGCGGAGCGTCGCTTCTATACGCCAGTATTATAAGTATTCTATGGTTATACCACAGTACCTATTAGTTATTCTGTGGTTATACCAACGAAAGCCATGCATATAACGCCCCGTCAAGTTACGTACCGGAGCGTATACTGATAGATACCACAGAAGAGAGATATTACTGATACGGTCGTACTGTATACTGGTACGGAAAATGACACGGTGGCAACATCACCTACAATACAACATCCGAGATGTCAGCTCGTAACAACTGGTGAAGTAGGTGCTATGTCAGTGCTTTTCTTCGGTCGTACCGGCTTCACTGAACTGGACGGAAAAAAAGAAGGGAGTCATATCCCGAAATAGTTTGTATTTTCCGTCCAGTTTAGTGTAGCCGGCACGACCAAAGGGAAGCACTGACATGGCACCTAAGTTCACCCGGTGTTATGGGCTGACATCACGGATGTTATAGGTGATATAGCAAACTGTGTCAGTTTACATAAAAAAATCCCTCAGTCGCCTTTTACGACATGCACGGGGAGAGATGCAGTGGGGCTATTATTTTAAATTACCATCCCACACGGTACAAATATACCTAACCACCTATCTTTTTTCCATTCGATCCAAACACAGAAGACAGAAATGACGACCGACACGCGGGCGCAGCAGGGCAGGAGCGAGCAAGCGAGCCCGGAACTAAAATTGTATCTAGTATTGAAGTGCCTGCTAAATTGACGAAGGCAAAAATTTTACCCTTCCGACTGAAGAATTACGTCAATAATTTCATGTAGGCGTTTTTTGTTTTTTATTTTTATCTCCTTTCGTGGATAAAATAATAAAAAAAATTGAATAGAGTTTTCTCAGAGCTTTGTGACCTTTGAATCGGTGGTATTGTAAAATTGTAATAATACACACATACTCAGATTTTCAAAAATGCATGCTTTTTTTATATATTTTTAATTTTATGTTTATTACTTACTTTTACTCATTATTAAAAAAACCAGCAATGCACTTTGTTGGTAAGGAACCAAAATATAGGTTGGTATTTTTTTAATTTTCTGAATGTGTGTCAATTGGTCAGTTTTGGACCTTCTTTGTCGCACTTTTTGCATGTTTTGCGTATTTGGCGTTTGTCACCGCCTTAAGATCCAACGTCTGGCGTCCATATGTATGTATGTTCCCTTATAACTCAAGAAGGGCTCAACCTATTCACTTTACCAAAATTTACTACCTACTTAATAATATATATTTTTAGATTTATTGAGCTTTCTGGGATAATCGCCTCCGACAGCAATTAGTGTGTCAATATATTAGACGACGACCTTTATGTCCTCCTCATAGCCGGTGTGGCGCCTCTCTGAGCGTTGTTTCGCAAGAAGTGGTTTTATTGGCTTTATCTGATCTTCCGTTGAAGTATTGGGCACAGATACCCACGCCGGCTGTCTAAAAAAAATGTGCACATTTCTTAGTATAACTTTTTTCATTGATACTTATGGACTACTCGATCTGTTAAAAACTATTGTTATTTTCAAGTTAGTTTTGGCAGCCCCTATTAATTATAGTTGAGGACTCCTGACATTGTAATTTTTTTATCTCCCAGGAATCTATAAACATTCAAGCAGATAACTCAAACCATTTAGGAGCTACAGGCTGTAGGTAACTGACAGATGGACGAACGGGTTGAAAGAGCAGATATTTATAATAAAACAAAATGAATAAACTGCACTGAATGAAAGTCGGTCGAAACGGCTATGTAAAGAGTTTGTGTTTTCCGTCCACTTCAGTGTAGCCGGCACGACCGAAGGGAAGCACTGACGTGGCACCAAGTTCACCCGGTGTTATGGGCTGACATCACGGATGTTGTAGGTGATGTAGGCAACCGTGTCAGTTTCCATAAAAAAAAAAAAAAATATCTTATCGGCGCGCGAACTCATGCGCTGCGCGGCCAGAAGTAAGGGGAGAATGGGGAGGCGCGCTTCCCATCCGCATCCTACCGCTCAGGGGTTAGTCGGAGTGTTGGCCGCATTCCTTACGCGTCGCATGAGCTCGTGCGCGTATAATAAGTATTTGGCTAATGTGACAGGCAAACTCGTTTTCCTCATCCCACCTCAACCAACACGTATTCGTCAGACTAGGATAAATTGACTTTCCCTTGGGGCATTAGTCCACCTTCAAGCCGGATCTCATCGGCACAGAGGACAACAACGTACTGAAAACAGCTCCATAAGCGATTCGATTATATTAGCCTATTCTTATAGGGCTGCCACACATGGAAATATATTTAATTGAAAATGTAGGTTACTAATGGTATGTTTTAATATTGATAAAAATAAATAAACATTATCTAAATACAAAATTTAATCCAAATCGTTAGAGCCGTTCCTGAGAAACTACTTCAAGTAACAACCTCACTTCAAGTAATAGGATCAAAGATTTAAATCTTTGAATAGGATATAATATGAAGTATTCAGTGCTCGCGTCATTTCAATAAAATTGTATACTAAGTTGTATAATTTTACTTACCTATCATGATCCATGGTGTATGTAAATAAAGAAGGAGATGTTTGCATTCCTCCTTTAATTATTTGTACATCCAGTATAACCGTTTACCATTATCTGTTTATATAAAATAATAATTTAAAATATCACAGAAACATGTGACAGTCTGTGACGTGTGGGCGTAGGGTTGCCAACCGTACTTTAAAATAAAGTATCTTACGTTATTTTAGGTCTTCGTACTTTAAACTTTTGAATAGCAATAAAGTACGCGAAAATACTTTATATCAACCTTAAAGTTCAAATAATGCGTGAAATGAAACATAAACTAGCAGCACGTCAATGATCGAATACAGTGCATCATTCATAATGTGTATTCAAAAAGACCTAATCACTGCGGAAATGTCCAGAGAGCCCCTAAAAATATAAATTTTTAAAATTCAAATAAATAATACTTTTTATTAGACTGTACTTTTTATTTGCTATCCCTGAAATCAGAAATACGTTATTGCTTCTAATAAAAGTTGGCAACCCTATGTGGGCGGGCACTGACATAGGTATGTCAGTAATCTGTAGGCACTGCGGTGAGGACGGACGACGTGGCGCGCCCCGGACACTCAACCGCTCGGCTCGGCCGAGGCCACCCGAAGCTGCCGCTCGGCTCTCGTTCGTGAACCTGTAGGTCAACGCTCACGCACACATCGAAGCGCATGTATTAGTGTACCTACCGCCCCGCATTCTATGAAGCTGTTCCTCTGTACGTTGTTGTCCTCTGTCTCATCGGGGTACAATTGGCTGCGCCCGAGTCGAAAGCGGCATTTACATGCAGTTTTCAGTGATGGCATCGGGCACATCTTGGGATGGTTATTATGTCAAATGTAACCAATAAACAACAACAATTGTTGTTTAGCCGTACGCGCGTGGCAAACGTCGGTGACACTGCAGCCGCGCATAGGTGAATGTGGATTTACAGTTACTGCACTTGCTGAGAGCATGGGTGAGTGAGCGCAATCCTAACTCTCCATTGTTTTTTTTTTCATATATCCATGCAAAGTACCCATTATTAATCATTGTTAAAATCAAAACGTCTTTACTTAAGGTTATTTGTTGAGCTATGTGGTTCGACGATTGGGCCAAACATAATAACATGACTCATCTTTTTGAGCACCCTACCGCTTGACACAGCTCTTACAAGCCACCAAGTTCTTCAAGGTGTGATCTCAGTTAATTGTATTGTGAACTGTCACGCGGCAGAGTGCTCAAGAAGATGGGCAATATGTTTGACCCGAAACGTCAAACAAACGATGGTAAGTAAAGCTGTTTTCGTTATTACTATGTGTAATATTATAACCACGGAAATCTGTGTAACCAATTATTGTTGTTACCTTACTTACCTACCACACCGTTGCCTATCCTCCTTGCTGGACATAAATGAGCTTCAGCAGAAACTGGAACAAAATTTGGAACATCATCTGGCAACACTGAAATCGTCAACACTGAAGAAAACATAATCCGTAGTATTGTTTTTCTTTTATTACCTATGTGTTGCCAATTTCCATCGCATTTCCTGATTTATTTGTGTCTTAAGCAGCGGTGAAGGAGTCAGAATAAACAGAGTTGCGTCCCTCGAACTGAACTACTCTTGTTTACAGCTAGTGTCTACCAGTTTAGTTTTCGAAATACTAGCAAATTAGTCTTAATTTTTAATTATCCACCTATTTCTTTCATTATAGATTACTTTTATTTTAGTAATTTAGTTTTACAGTTCCAAGTCAGTGGGCCTTTTTGATCGCCATTTATTACGGTTCACTCTGTGTGCCTTAAATTTTTCACAAAAGCATTTCTTAAATTATATCCTGTTCTCTTCAAATGTGTCATATGAAGTAAAACTTTTTAACGTTGAAGTTATTGACAACAATATCATTGTTATAAGGTGCGCTGAGAACGACTGACGCCCAGCAAGAGGAAACGAGCAGCGGGACGACGGAGGTGAGCGCGGGGCCCTCGAGCGACGCGAGCGACGTGAGCGACGACGAGCCAGCTTTGCCGCGCGCCAACCCATCCGACGAACCGCCGCAAGCCTGATCCCCCTCGCACGCTGCTAGCTAGATATTGTGTAGAGCCTGCCTGAAGAGGTGAAGCCGATATTACATTCACGAATTTGAATCACATAAAATCATGAGAGATACATTTGTGACAGGTTGCAAATAAGTATGTTGTGTTTATTTTCAACATTATTTCCATGTTTTTGGATATTTGCGATTTAAGCACAAGTGGCAGTGGGCTGGGCACGTCAGCTGAAGAGACGACGACCGTTGGAGTAATTGTGGCCTACATTGGCGGCTGTGGACAGCAAAATAAAGTGTGGGAAGGCCCCCCGCCCAGTGAGATGACAGCAAGTACTACGGCGGAAAACAGTGGTTCCGTACCGCTGAAGGCCGGGATGACTGGAGGAAAATTAGAGGGGCGTATGTCCAGCAGTGGATACTTACACAAACTGACCGACTGACTAACTGAAAGCGACAATCAAGTGTTAACCCTAGGGTCCCTACTCGACCGCTCGGTAAATAAGTGAATCCCCACTTCTTTTTCATAGTTTCGTGAATAATTTCATTGACAATAAGTGTGGATCTGGATGGATCTGAATTTATTATTTTACTAAATATTCGAGTTTATGAGCGCGCGTGCGTGCGAAATTTACTTTTCGCACGGCGATAATGGCATGGAAGCAGGTGTAAGCATATTTAATAAGTCGTGGGAACTCCAAAGTTTAAAATGAGTAACTCGCGGTGAGCTCAAAAGCACTCGTATAGTTTACGACAAATGTTTTTGAATAATGCTAGTCACCGCAGACTAGCTGAAAGCGTGCTTGCCGCGAGTCGAAATGTAACGCATGCTGGAGAACAACACAAAGTAGCGACTCGCTAGTCCCGACATCGACTGATACCCTCCTTTATTGCCAATGTGCCCGGATATGTTCAGTGAAGACATCGCAAACTGAGTTAGCACCTGCTCCTCCTTTCGAAAATGTTGTATCGGCTATATTGTTTAGAAAAATGCACCTTGAGACACCATATCAGGACGTACTCTGTTCTGTTTGTTTTATGTTCAGTGATGAATTTATATGTGATCGGAAACTAATTAATATTTTATTATAGATTTATTAAAACAGCCATTTGCAAGATGCACAAAATTAGATTGGGCGGAGTATGGCAAATGGTAATAATTACAATTAATGATAAACCTAATAGCATTGCAACATTATTTAAACCAATTCATGTACTCACAAGATTCCCCATAAACGTTTAGATAGTTGGGAAGGGTGTAATCCTAATAAATAAAGCTAAGTTTCTACGGTCGTGTAACGTACGTCAATATATGAATATCCTTATAAATCGAGAACCACTTTATCGATTTTTTTTTTTTTTTTTTTTTTTTTTTTTTATGGAAACTGACACGGTTGGCTACATCACCTACAACATCCGTGATGTCAGCCCATAACACCGGGTGAACTTGGTGCCACGTCAGTGCTTCCCTTCGGTCGTGCCGGCTACACTGAACTGGACGGAAAACACAAACTATTTACATAGCCGTTTCGACCGACCTTTCATTCAGTGCGGTGGTACCAACCCGGGCGGGTTAAACCCTACCACCTAGTAATATAAGAAGGGAGTCATATCCCTTAGTCGCCTTTTACGACATACACGGGGAGAGATGCAGTGGGACTATTCTTTTAAAGTACCGGCCCCACACGGTACGGATTTACATATGGCTTTCACCGTTACATTCTGTCACTTCTCAAGATAGTTTAAGCTACAAATCGTAAAGCTACTTCATCGGTGGCCTGAGCTGTGAGCAAAAAGTCACGCGAAGCGAAGCCGCGGGCAAAAACTTTTTTAATAATAGCAAAAGCCTTTTTGATACTACACAAAATGAACCACATGTAAATTTTTTTTTTTTTATATTTTTATGTAAAAATAGGACAAATTAGAACATGTCCCACAAAATTTATGATTTAATATGAAAATGTTTACGGAGGGTTTTATTATTTCAATTACTTGAACGCCTTCATGCTTGTGGCACATACATTTTTGTATGCTACAATTGGATAAATAATGAATTATAACTGTAGGATATTTTGTTTTTTTTTATATGTATATTAATTCTCACTACTTAAAACACTTTGTAGTAGTTTATTACAATTTTATTATGCAACTTTGTAGAATTTATTTTTAAAACTGTAGTTGTTAAAAATTTATTGCCCCTGCCTGTGCCCCTTGCCACCCAGAATGTGTGGCGATAAATTATTTGTTTAATTGAAGTGTCGTCTAAAAATAGTGTGCTTAACTGCCGGCCGATACTAACAGTACAGGTAGGCACATGAGATGCGTTGGTTTCCTTGTCTCACTGAGCTGCAGTTTTAGTGATGCTACCAATATATTATTGTAAGTACGAGCGCTTTTGCTTTTTAACTAATTATTGATAAATTAATTAATGTTGAAAAATTATTAAATGAGGTTGACAGAACTGAAGGTAGACTGTAAAAACAGTAAATGTTGCAATAATTTCTTTAGACATAATTCTTTATCGATCCACAGGTGAAGTTGTACAACGATGGCGGCTAATTTGTATAAAATTATTTAAGAAATCGCGTCACATCAATTATAACTTTTTTTTTATTATTAATTTACTAATTATGATAAAATACGTGTATAGAGTATTTTTAAACTTGTTGAGTCTATCTTGTTTGAACTAGAAAGAAGAAACCATTCAAAATAAGATACAACTTCATGTTGACTGCTGACTGTTCCACTAGTTGGCCTGAATAAACATGCATACATTTTTCACTTTATAATTTTTAGTGTTACGGGGCAAATTTATCAGTATGAAGTTGTTTCATGGAAAGCGCGGCAAAATGTGGCATCGTTACACCTACAATTATCTAACGATGCCCATGGACATTCCCTGATGCACAGGGATTGCGAATGTCATGGCGGCTTGACCTTGTCCTTTTTGAAAAACCCCAAGCTGTACTTGGGAGGAAATAGCTGGGCAGGCAGTGCTATTAGAGTTATAATAGCAAAGTATTAGTTACACTTTCAGAAAATGTGTATAGTTTAGGTTTTATATATTTTTCCTTCCCCGATAAACTGTGTATATTATATTGTATTATACTACATATGTATGTGTTGTTTTATAAGGTATATTTATTTATTATTGTAGCTATCTTATTACTTTCCCGGTCACAATGTCTGCACTACAAGGGTTGTGCTTCTATTTCTTCATCAACTTCTCCATTTCTCATTGACCGGGAGAAATCACCCCTACCCTTAGCTAGACCCTAATTGGTCGTGCACCAACCCGTCCGTCCATGAAAGAAGACGCACATGCTTTCACAGCACTTGGATGTGCGCATTAACCTTTAACGTCTAGCCGCTGACGTCTGTTGACGTTCAATATAAAAATAGTATGTCTATCGACTTAGGTGTTCATTCCCTTCTAAGATAATACAACGCCACTCGGCGCATTTTCTTTACAATTAATAACGAGTCTCTATCCAGCTGTCACCATAGATGCAACTTTCGTTTGTATACTGTCACCATAGGAGTTATTTAAAAAAAAGTTACTTTGTATGGACGAATTTGGTGTCATACCTTACTCACTTCGAAGATACCAGATAGTTTTCTTGACCCACAGCTGTGCATCTTGACTCTTGACCATTGAACCTAGTGGGACAGTTCTCCCTTTGAGTTCCACTTGCGGTACAGACACAATCATTTTCTTTGTTTCTGTATTCTTGCATGTTTCTAGTTTTTCTATCTGTATTTTTTCTTCTTGTATTATTGTTTTATTATTGATGCACTATAAACAATTTCTATTCTATTCTGTGAACTCATAAATAATTAAGATTTTTGTTATTTATGTTATTTTATTAAAGTGAATTTCATAGGGCATACATTATTCTCTAAGTTTGTATAAAAATATAGTTCTTCGCACTTAAATAGGTAATAAATAATTGATTGAAATAATAACCTTATTTTCGAGGTGAAGCGTAATAATGAATGATGGTAATTGTGCAAATGCATCATGCACCATGTGCTCATGCAGCTCAATTGTTTTGTGAATGTTTTAAAATGATGTTTCATGTCTTTACATAAGAGACATTAGCAGCTTGAAGAGTTTGTTAAGATATTTAGTTTTTTTCTCTAACTTAAATAAAACAATTTAAATGCAATTTGTGTTTTATTTTCTCTGCTTCTGTGCTTTTCTTTTAGGCCCAGAAAGTGCTCAAAAGGTTTTGCTATTGCTATGCTAATTGTCTACATTATATAATACTAGCTTTTGCCCGCGACTTCGCTCGCCGCCCCGCGCCTTTCCGCGCCGCTCCACGCCGCACCGCGCCGTCCCGCACCGCCCCACGCCGCCCCGCGACTTTCCGCGCCGCCCCACGTTGCTCCGCGCCGCTCCACACCGCTCTGCGCCTTTCCGTACTGGCCATATTTCTTTTCTGCAAATTTAAAAAAAAGAACAGAATTCGAAATTGAAGTTTTTATGTGACGTTGATAGGCTTTTTTTTTCTTAGGAGAAGAGATGATAGCGGGATTTTTTCCGACTTGACATTTATCGTTGTATTTTGGCAAATTTACACAATATCTTTATAAATTATAGCCTATGTGCTATTCTGATGTATAAGCTATAGTACTGTAAAGTCTCATCAAAATCCGTTCAGTAGTTTTTGCGTGAAAGAGGAACAAACATCCATACATCCATACATCCATCCTCACAAACTTTCGCGTTTATAATATTAGTCAGTCAGTCAGTCAGTCAGTCAGCGTGTAAGCGTCCACTGCTGGACATACGCCTCTCCAATTTTCCTCCAGTCCTCCCGGCCTTCAGCGATACGGAACCACTGATTTCCGCCGGCGTACTTGATGTCGTCGTCCCACCTGGCGGGTGGTCTTCCCACACTCCGTTTTCCTGTCCACGGCAGCCAGTGTAGGACACGGTTACTCCAACGGTCATCGTCTCTTCGGCTAACGTGCCCAGCCCACTGCCACTTGAGCTTAGCCACCCGGTGTCCAATATCGACTACTTTGGTGCGTCGGCGGATTGCCTCGTTACGCACCATATCACGTAGCGATATTCCCAGCATGGCTCGCTCCATTGCTCGCTGGGCAACTTTCAACCTTTGGACAACAGCGACCGTCAGAGTCCACGTTTCACACCCGTACGTCATAACCGGGAGGACACACTGGTCTTTAAATTCTGCGGAAGGTCAGACTTCAGGATGAATTTTAGTTTTCCAAACTTATTTTAGTATTCCAAAATATATTTTAGTATTCCAAAATATTAGTAGGATACATAATATTATGTAGAGTGCAGACAATTTAACAATCATCTCATCTCATCTCACTAATATCATAAATGCGAAAGTATTGTTGGGAGAGGCCTATGTCCAGCAGTGGACCGACGCAGGCTGATGATGATGATGATGAAAGTATTGTGTGTTTGTTTGTTCCTCTTTCACGCCTGAACGGCTGGACGGATTTTGACGAAACTTTGTATAGTGGTAGTGTATATCCCGGAGTAACATAATTTTTATAAAAAAGTGGTCAAGTTCGAGTCGAGCTCGCGTAAAGAGGGTTCGTACCATCCCGTTTTCTGTGAGGACTAGAAGGCTTAGGATTTTCGTTTAGGTTTTCATGTAAATGAAGTGTATGTCCCATGGTAACATAATTTTAAAAAAAGTGGTCAAGTTCGAGTCGAGCTCGCGTAAAGAGGGTTCCATACCATCCCGTTTTCTGTGAGAACTACAAGGCTTAGGATTTTCGTTTAGATTATCCTGTAAATTAAGTGTATATGCCATGGTAATATAATTTTTTTTAAAAGTGGTCAAGTTCGAGTCGAGCTCGCGTAAAGAGGGTTCCGTACCACCCTGTTATCTGTGAGAACTTGAAGGCTCAGGATTTTCGTTTAGGTTTTCCTGTAAATTAAGTGTATATCCCATGGTAAGTAACATAATTTAACAAAAAATGTGGTCAAGTTCGAGTCGACTTCGCGTACCATCCCGTTTTCTGTGAGAACTAGAAGGCTTAGAATTTTGTATATCCCATGGTAAAATAATAAAAAAAATGGTCAAGTTCGAGTCGAGCTCGCGTAAAGATGCTTCCGTACCATCCAGTTTTCTGTGAGAATTCGAAGGCTTAGGTTAAAAACGTTTAAGTTAAACAGTTTTATTTAAAATCATCAGTTGTACCAAAAACTAGAAAATAATTAGGACACAAACCTGGACCTTCTTGAAATTTTACGTCTGGGTAAGAAATCATGCAATACTAGCAGTGCTGTCTTCTCATGTCGGATGCCAAGGGGCACTTTGTGTCGCTGTGTCAGCGGAATAAGTAACAAATTGGAACTTTTAACAGGCTAATATAAAAACGTGGAGCGCATTTGAAATATTTATTTTTCTGGGCTTGGAAACAATTTTTTTCTAGACAAGTCGTTCTTATTTCATTACGCAGTCGCTATACAGGGTTTTATGCGTTCAAATGAGCCCAAACTCCAGGGCGTTACTAGTAACGGTTGAGGAGTTCCACTGTACACCTCCTGACTCCATTATCAGACCCTCGTCACCAAGTGTATTGGTGGAAGTATGGAGCACACGTCGGACCCAACCAAATGAGCCAAAACTCGAGGGGGTTACTAGTAACGGCTGAATAGTTCCACTGTACATCCTGACTCCATCATCAGACCCTCGTTACCAAGATGAAATTATCATAATATTGTATTATCACAGGAACTCAATGTGTTTGCAAAGTTTCATAAAAATCGGTTAATAGAAGTTGTTGAAAAAGTTGTCGCAAGATTTGAAACCAAGATGGAAACAAACAAATATACAGGGTCAAACTAAACAAAACCGTTTAATAAAAGAAATTATTGCAGGTACATATATTTTTTTATTCAAATGTTCACACAATTCTGGTCGAAACGTGGCAGTGAAAAACGCAAACGGTCGAATCACCATAATACAAAAGTCACACACATGGCATAAAAAAATACATTTACAAAACAAATTCTTTGAAAATACATATACAATTTTCTACAATGTTATATAATAATTTTTGTTATCGCATCTTTCACAATTGGCTGTGAGATTCGGACAGGATCAATACCTTTCGCTTCTTTGTACAACAAAGAGAAACAAAATTTGGCAATGAACAAGTGCACCTGGCACTAGCGCAATGAAATAGATAGAAAATGACAAGTATCATTAAATTCATTGAGGGTCTGAGAACAGAAGTTGGGTAGATCAGAAAAAATTCAGAAATATCGAAATACAAAGTATAACTTATCGAGTGGAAAGCAAAGATAATATAACCCATAGAATAAATTTACATGGCACTCCACTACCAAACAAAAAAAAAATCTGACGACCATGTACGCCAACAGGACGCAACGCAAACAGGAGGTCCAACCTAACATACCAATAGCACAGATTACTTAATAGTTACTTCGTAACAGATAAACCACTCCATAGAAAAAGTTCCATACCTTCGGCTTTAATAGCCTACTGCTTCACGTCGCCAATCGCTGCGTGCGAAAATGTACCTAAACGATCGAGTGTAAAGTGATTATTGCTTTGCAGCTGCGCGCAGTTGCGTGGGCGAGCGTGTAGGTATGCCTCGCGCGGCTGACGAATTTCCACTGAATTAGACCGCCGGCGGTCCACCGGGCGGTAGTTACGTAGCGCGCGCAAGTACATAGAGTGCGTGAGGCCTGCTGCGTGAGGCCTGCCAATAGTGCTATGCGCTCTAGATACATAGATCTATGTATAGACCTAGATGTATAGATTTAAATGCCAGTGAAGCGTTGACTCTTTCAATATGGCAAAGGTTAACAGACAAACATTTATTTTCCTATTCTAATTCAAATTATGAGGGTCGTGAATTAAATGAGCGATCTATGTGATCTAGCTAGAAAACCGGCTCGATCTCTACAAATTTTGAATGTTATAAACGTTCTTTTCGGTGGCATTTTCATAAAATATATTCACTGAACAGTATTACTAATTGTAAAATTAAGCATAAATCAATTATACGCACAATCATAAAAGTCGGTCGAAACGGCTATGTAAATAATTTGTGTTTTACGTCCCGTTCAGTGTAACCGGCACGACCGAAGGGAAGCACTGACATGACACCTAGTTCACCCGGTGTTATGAGCTGACATCACGGATGTTGTTGGTGATGTAGCCAACCGTGCCAGTTTCCATAAAAAAAATTACTAACTGAAAGTCTATAAAAACAAACCTGACATAAAACACGAACAAGCAATATGGCTGACTAAATATTAAAAAAATGAGAAACTGCACTGCGGGAGTGTGATGGCAGTATCCGCCATTATTTGCAATCTAAATTGCATGTAAAAGTGTTTTTGTTCCCAGTTGGCCTAGCCCAGAGGTGTCTGTCGTGTCGGTTTGCGGCACGAAATCGCGCACGACAGTTTCGGGTACAGCCCGAACACGGTGCGTGCAAGCCGAAATGTTCCGAGCACGATCGTGTTTCCGTGCTAGCTAGGCCAGCCCGACGCCCGGTCGACACGATAAGCACGAAACGTGTTGACGGCATGCTGATGTGATTATGCGCGCGCGCACCTACAAGAATTTAGGATTTCTTTATTTATTTCTTACTTATACAATGTCAGCCCAACGCAAAATTTTTCCTATAATTAGGAATAAGATGTCAAAGAAACAAAAGAAACTCTTTTGTTTTCTTGTTTCCTTATCCCTTAGTCGCCTTTTACGACATGCACGGGTAGAGATGCAGTGGGGTTATTCTTTTTAAGTACCGGCCCCACACGGGGCAATACAATACAATACAATATCATTGCTAAATCATGGCCCAGGCCCACTTGTGGCATAATAACTTCCGTCTCGTGTACAGCGGGCTGGCTCGTGTCGTGCGTGACACGAACACGAAACGGGCCAGCTAGGCTGAGCCGAGTTTAACCGAGCACGCGCGGCGTCGTACACGGGGCGCGCACACTCGCTTGATTCCTGTGCACCGGGCTGCGTTCGTGTCCAACTCGACACGATACGACAGGTCTGGCCTAGCCTTAGCTTGGTGGAAAGCTAAGATGTTGTCATTTACTTGACATTTGCTCTCAGGCCCTCTATTGTACATTTTAGAATGCCCGCAGGCGATATGAACTGTTTACGTAGGTACCTACATATATGTCGAAAATTATTTACTTATATTATATCGCAATTAAATGAAAAACTAAAAGTTATGTTAAGTAATTTATAGAAAATAATACAATGTATGAAGAGCTACGACTTATAAAAATATATATTAGATATTCATATTTGGTGCAAACATAGCCTTATCACAAAGCTCATTTTTTTAATGAAACCTTCAACATTCTCAACAATACCAATGTTACTCTGTAATTAAATGTGTGCTGGGGCAGTTATTTCATTAATTTTTTTCAATCTGTGTCATAAAAACGATTGTATTCTTCATTTATAACAACTTCGCTCGCTCCGGGTTAGAAATTTTAAATTAAAACTTCGATCACTTCTGAACCTACTGCTCAACTCCTATTTACAATGGCCTGACGTTAAACAGCCTATAGCTACCCAGATGTATGAGCGATTGCATTGGTAAAAACTGTATTTAAATGGGTTGAGTTGAGCCATTCTCTAGTTATAAGCTAAACTTACATTACATACAAATAAGTCAGCAGATGTTGCATTTTACGCTATGTAATATGAATGAAGGACTAAGGAATAAACAATCTAAGCTATGGAAGCGGCATTCAGGTTCTAACAATGCCATATAAAAGTGCATACCATCACTGGCAATTTCGTAAATGAGCAACATGTATAACATTTGAGCTTCAACAGTTGAGAATGTATGCTTTAAAACAGTTAAGTACAAAAATGTATCTTATCTAAACTATTATGTTCTTATTATACTCTACTTTCAATATTAGCAGACGTCATACATTAATCAATCTGAATTTTGAACAAATGTGTAGATTAAAGTTTTCCTTAATTATAAAAGAGATCAAAATTATTCGAACCTTATAAAGTCCCGACGACGATAAGGCACGGCCGGCTTTAGTCTCCGGCGACCAGTCTTCTCGAAATTCTAACCAATCTAATGCGATGCAGAGTCAGTATGAGAATCTTCATAATTGTATCGAAATAGTCGCCGGAGACAAAAGATGCCCGTGCGCACCGGGCCTAAACAATTAATCAATTCAAATTGCTTTAATTTAAATATGTACATTTAAATATGTATGATAAATATGTATTCCTTATAGTTATTTTTAATTTTCGCTTATTCATTGGCTGTAGGTCACTTTGAGAATAATTGGGCTTGAGCACTGAAAATACATTCTAGAGCTATTTGTTATTGGACATCTTTATCTACATAGCTGGCTACATTTTACACGAACATTTTTTCACATTTCAAGTTATTTAATGAGAATGGCTAAGAACTCTCTGCTAATTTGTTAATATGATTTGTTGTACAAATCGAATTGCAGTTGAAACGAAAAACTATATTATACTTTCATGGGTATATTGAGGATTTACGACTTTCTAAAGTGCTCAGAAAATATCTTAAAATCTTAAAATAACATCTTAAAATAATACCTACAATAAAGTTCAATTATTATATTCTAACAATTGTAAGCTATTTGTAACATTAAAAATCTAGATCTAATTTGTTTGTTGGACCAAGTCAGTAATTCGATTTTCTCTTAGAACACAATGAAAAGTTAGGTAAATTTTAAGAAAAAAACACAGAACTAAAACTAATTATTTTCAATGCCACATATTTACTTACTGGAATGAAAAAACATCAAAACTGGGAATCTTATCATCGGCCTTTAAACCCATAATTAGTTTTAAAAAAACAATTCTGGAAATAATAAAGCTTCTGAATAGTTTTAAGCCTCGCATACTGCACTAGCAAATGTTTAAAAAAAACATATTTTGTAGAATATTGACTACGTTATGAAAATTAATACTTAAATACTTAGTAACCAAACATAATTCAAACCAGAAACGTTCCAACATTGATGTTTGTCAATCCACAGAAAACGAAAATACTGTGCAAAAAACTATTTAAAAAAATATAAAAACCGCCTTCAAAAATTTATGAAATAAAAAAATAAAAATCGAACCCTAGAGTTGAAGGCGGTCGGTTATTTTTGCTTGCTTTAGCACCAACGTCTTCAACTCTAGGGTTCGATTTAAATTTTTTTATTTCATACATTTTTGAAGGCAGTTTTCATATTTTTTTAAATAGTTTTTTATTTCACAGTTTTTTTAGTAATTTTTATTTGCTATTAATGTACTCGGCGGAATCGCTCGGCCTTCGGCCTCGCGATTCCGCCTCGCTTTCCAATCCGATCTTGACCAAAAAAAATGGGACCACCTTGGAGCTAGACTGAACCGAACACAAAAAGAATCATCGAAATCGGTTCACAATTGGGGAAGATATTGCTAACCATACAGAAAAAAAAAATACATACAGCCGAACATAGAACCTCCTCCTTTTTTGAAGTCGGTTAAAAAGTTAGATAATGTTGACGTTATTCTTTTCGCTCATGAGTCATTTTCACCAACTTTGTCCTTTTGAGAAATTTTTTTTGTCGCAATTTCTAAATTGAAAAATTTATTATATTTCCTTGTTTATTTGATAAACATTAAATGTCATTTATTCGTTGGGAATTAATAGTGTATAAGCTCTACTTCTTTTAATTATTTGGCAATTGTATGATTAACAAAGCCCTGATTTTGCTCTCCATACAAAAATCGTCATGTCACCTTTGCAGGTTTAGACATTTTTTAAAGATAGTTTCTATTATTCTATTAATTTACTTACATATTAAACCAATCAGAGTAATGTTCTATTTTATTTACATTTCTTTATCAATTAGGACTATATCTCTTCGATTCTTCTCGAAATTATTTTTTTTTGCATGTCGCACTTTTTTTAGAGTTTCGTTACATAATGTTTCGTTACGCTTTTGGGCAGTGATTTATCGAGATATTGAACGCTGCTTTGAGTCATACGGTTGGCAACACCGGCCCGATGTTTATTGGTGGACGAAAAAACTGCAATGGCGTCTTTGGAAGCAGTGAGAGCAGTTCAGGTGAGAATGTCGTTTCAAAAAAGTGAAAAAAGTTTCGTTACGCTGGACTAAAACACAACCTTTTCCCGGAAAGTTGTTCTAGAATATTGATCCCGATTTTATATGTCATAGATCTTACGTTTATCTAGTGCTTTTGTAATGTTTTCATTCCATTGTTGTCAGGGAAGTAATTTTTAGGATATTTTTTGCAAAAAATTTCGTTACGTTTCATTACGATTTCGTTATATTTCGTTACGTAATGAAATCTTTGTAGTATAAAGCTCCATGCATATTGGAATTTTCTCAACATAACATTATTTATAAAAAATATAAAAACCCACTTCAAATATGTATGAAATAATATTTCTTTTAAGACCCTGGAGTTGAAAGCGTCACAAAAGCATAAAAGGATTTTATCCACTTATGTTTTCTTTCATCCATAATTGTTTTGCTTGCTTTTGTCCGAAAAGAATTATTATTTCATACATTTTTCAAGTAGGTTTTTATATTTTTGCAAGATTAAACTGATAAACCAACAAGATCCAATAAATTTTGGTTATTCAATACATTTTGTGTTTTTATTTACCTATCCATTAAAATGCAAGCCATGTGAATGTTACTTTATAAATAAAATTTCATTACACTTATTTAGAGTTTCGTTACAAAAATTTCGTTACAGTGTTTCGTTATGGGACAAAGTTGGTGAAAATGACTCTCATGCATCTTCCTGGAAATGTCTCATACATTTCTCACCTAATGCTTATTAACAATTTGGAAAAAACGAGTAGTAACAAGAAACTGCTTATAGCCTCAGTCCAGAGAATAAACTCTATAGAACATGTAATAGGGAATATGGAATATGTCTTCCTAAACAATTTATCAACGGACAAGCTGTTATAGCTGGCAAGAGAGTGGGATTAGGAAACAGCAGTGGATGTTTGTGAGGCGTGGATCAGGGCAGACCGTGGAAGTCGAAATCTGTGTAGAGCTGCTCGACCCTGCGGTACACCTCGTCGCAGGACTGCAGGGTCTGGGGGAGAATCTCCAGGGCCTCCGTGAGCCGGGCGTCTGAACCGAACACCTGACGGATGCACACGATGAAGCTTGTAATGTCATCAAATAGATCTTGAAAAGGTAGAAGATCTTAAACACCAAAAATAAAGCCAACTAAAAGATCATAAACAATGTTCAATAAGCTATTCAAATTATTGGCATTTAGTCATTTCTACCTTATCAACTTTGTCAACTTTATAACGAGATAAAGTTTGTAAGTTTGGATGTAGGAGGTAATCTCCGAAAATACTCATCCGATTAAAAAAATTCTTTGACCAATATTTAGAATGGACCTTCAGGATGGACATAGGCTATGTGAGCGAAGCCGCGGGCAAAAGCTAGTGTTAAAATACAACATATAATTTGTTCACATATAATTTGCGTACAGGAGACATATGAGGGCGATAAAATTTATTAATGTGTGTCAATGAACACAGCAACTACAGACGGACATACGTTTATCTTCGGCATCAGTGAGTGAGACTGACAACCCCGAACCCACCACCGCTGGGTGCCTAGCAAAGTATGTGGGTTTGTACATTTTGTATTAAAACTAACAGCTGTCACACGTAAGTTCTGTTAAAGCTAATGTAGCATAAACTGAACTGGCTCACCTTCTTGAGCAGGTCGGGCCTGGAGGGAAGGGTGTGCATGGCGAGAGTGGCGGCCTTCCTGATGTACCAGGGGTGGAACAGTGCGAGTGACTCTCCGTAAGCGTTTTGGCACAATCCGCAAGTATTCACACACTCTTCCGCCTCGCCGAGCCGCTTCAAGAACAATCGGATGAAGTCTGCAATAGTTTGTTATAGTTGTCAAAACGTAGATGTTGTGTTGTGTTGTAGTCCTGTCAGCAGAGCTAGGTTTTTTTTTATGAAAACTGACACAGTTGGCTAGGTATGACCTACAACATCTGTGATGTCAGCCCATAACACCTTGGTGAACTAGTTGCCATTTCAGTGCTCCCCTTTGGTCGTGCCGGCTATACTGAATTGGATGGAAAACACAAACTATTCACATAGCCGTTTCGTCCGACCTTCATTCTGTGTGTTGGTTTGGTACCAACACACAGAATGGTTTGGTTTAACCTTACCTTAGTAGGTGGTTACCTTAGTAACCTGGTCAGGTTAAACCACCTACTAAGGTAAGAAGGGAAGGGACCTACATTTTTACGTGGAATCCGAACCACGGTCAGCCTCCAGTGGTCGAATGGTCACCCATCTAAGTTCTGACCGCGCCCAGGTGTGCTTATGATCACGAACGGCAGTCCACAATCGCACCACTGAACTACCTAGGCTGACAATAGGTGATATTTTAGAGCTTCCCTTTGGTTGTCCCTACTACAATGAACAGGATGGCAAACACAAACTATTTTCACCTTCATTCAGTGCAGCTGCTGTCAATCTGTTCAGCTTTAATCCTACCAATAAGGTAAGGGAACGGACTTAAAGTTTTAATGGAATCCGAAGCGGAAGTTGTGTTCATGAAGAATGTGTGCTTATTAAACTTTGAACCAGCAATAAAGTGGTATACGCTAAGCACTGACGTGGCACCAAATTCACCCGGTGTTATGGGCTGACATCACGGATGTTGTAGGTGATGTAGCCAACCGTGTCAGAATCCATAAAAAAAAAAATGTGGATAGAACCCACACACAACCTCCCCACTTCTTAGCAAAGTCCAGCAACGAATTCTCCATAGGGTCATTCGGGCGATCGCCCGGGGCGGCCTGTCTCGAGAAATATTAAAATATTTCAACTAAGTACTTACAAAATTAATAATCATATAATACGGCAGTCAGCCAAAAATTTTAGTAGAAGTAACATATTGGCAAAATTGGAATAATTATTTCTCTTTTAAAAAAATTCACGATTGGCGGTGGCGGGCCATGCACACGGGCTAGAGTCAGGCGAGCGACAAGTTGTTTGCGTATACCGCCACCAGCCGCGCGGGTTGGCCGATTGGGCCGCCCCACCCCCTATAGGGGTGGCCCAATCGTATTTGCCCAGGGCGCAGAAATCCGAAATACGTCCCTGGCAAAGTCTTTAACCATTTGGCCAAAAGTCGCTAAAAAGTTTAAACAAATTATGCAGAAAAACTCACCAAGGCCGCGATGCAAACGCAGCATGGTCCTGGAGCCGGATACGTAGCCGTTCTTCTCGTGCAGGTTGTTGTCCTTCTCGTAGCGCAGCATGCGCTTGAAGGAGTCGTAGTGCTGGCGGCTCTCGGCCTCGCGGTGTCTCTCCATCACCTTCACCTTGCTGCGGACGTCGCTCGACACGAACGAGAACACCGAACCGATCAGGTTCAGGAACCTGGCCGTAGTCAATGCGCATTTTAGGCGAATTAACGTCAGTAAATTGGATTATTGTCAGCCTCGATAGCTCAGTGGTGCAGACGTCAACTGTCGCTATTGAATGTTAAGCAACGCTGGGTGCGGTCAGTACTTGCGTCGTCCCGGCCAACTTTCGGCAATAAAATACAAACTCTTTGAATGTGGGGATAAGGCTCATTATACTTCTAAATAAATGTGAAGATATGCCCTACTTAATCTAATTCACTTTGGTGCCAACCTAGAGCAAAAAAACTAATTATTAGATTTATCAGTTGATTTCGAGACTTAGTGACGGATGACATTTTCGCACGTGAACTGGGCGCGGTCATAATATATAAATGATTTTTGGTGTTTTTAGTCAGTAATGTAGGTAACTTGTCCATATTAGTGGAGTGCAATGTTCAACTAAGAATTTGGAATTAAAACAAAGGTTTGTAATTATATAGGTAGGAATTTACAACCATGCAAAATGTGCAATTGTTGTTCATATATTTTTTTTTAGAAAAAAAAATTTTTTTTCTCCATGCGTAACGATTCTCAGTAATATTATGAATATTTGCAACATCTTAGATTTAGCGATAGAGATTAGCGCGTGCCGGTGCAGACACCTAAGGGGTTAATAGATTTTGGTCAGTTGTTGTTTGCGGGAGGTCGCTGCCTGCACGTGGTCCCGCGGAGTCCGGTCCTTTGTGCAAAATTCCCTCATGTCTTGTTACCCGAGCCAGCCCAGGTCCTCCATAAAGGCGATGAGGCGGACAGGATGTCTGCAGACCTGCGCGAAGGAGACAGCAGCGGCACCCTCCGTTGTTCGCTGAGCATATGGCACTGCTATAGCACATGCTCAGTGGTTTCGTTCTCCTCCACGGAAGCCATTAGGCATCCAGCGAGGAATATTAGCCAAGACTTAACCACAGGTGGTGACATTATAGTCAGAGATGTTAGCCGCATGAAAATCTCCCAATTTGAAATAATAATTATTCATTTACATAAGAACCTACACTGTCTGTGAACCATACAAAGTAATCTCACCTCATTCTGCTAATAGAATGTGTCAATAGGTATTGTTGTTTTCCTCTTAGATACCTACTTCAGTAAGGACTAATTGGCCTCTATTATTGTTTGAACTAGTTCATTTTGATTTCATGCGATTGGCAACATTTAGATCAATCACCGAGTATGCCCTGGTATGTTAGCTAAAACACAATGGTAGGTACAAGAATCGAAGTTTACTTAACAAGCTCTTCGTATCCCCGAAGGTATAGCTCCATGCAGACATCGTCGCTCTCGCGTAAACTGCTGGTGAAGGACTCTTCCACCAGCTTGAGGTCCAACGCTGTCGGTTCAGTCATTCTGCTGCGTACAGGCCTGGCCTGCTCTACCGGCCAGTACACAACGGATATGGAAACGGTGTTCACTCAATATTTAAATCATTCATGCACCTCCACCAACCAATAACACCCCACCACACCACCTACCTACTTACCTACTACCAAAGAATATAATACTACCTACCAGTGTTGCCGCTTAAGAAAAAAGAAAGTCACCAAACTATTGCCATAAAGTCACTAGAATTAGGGAAAAAATTACTTCAAAGAGTCACTAGAAGTCACTAAATATTTTTATCAGAGCTCCATTTTTAAAATAAGTAAAAAAATAAAGTGTGAAAACATCAATGATTTATTCATTCTATGTTTATCTTACAGAATTTAAAATTCAATTAATTGAATAATTTCTGTATCATCTTCTTCCGGCACAGGGAAGGTGGATGGTTCTGTAGCTGTTGATTCTGTTTCTCTATTTACGGTTCTCGTAGTTCTCGTAATTTTTGACAGGACTTCTAGAGGTATAATGTAAGTGTGGCAGCTTTCTTTCGCAATTTTTAGTTGGTTCCTTATCAAAAGTATTGAATTGAGAGTTTTGGTGGCTAGTTTATTTCGTAGTTTAGTTTTTACAATGTTCATTGTACTGAAAATTAACTTGAACAGGCAAAGGTATATACAGCCAAAGCGATTGTTTTGATTAATTCGCTCAAGTTCATAGCGAAGATGATGATTGATTAGTAAATGATGTGATGAAGAACAGGTAAAATCTATGAGGGTATACAGCCAAGTCAAGTTCCGTGCTTCAAATTTTATCACTATTAAAAGTCACTAAAAACCACTAGATTTTTTTTAGTGACTAAATCTTTAAAAAATGTCACCAAAGACGTCAAAAACTCACTAGATCTAGTGACAAAGTCACTAAAACGGCAACACTGCTACCTACTACTCTACTACCAAACCAAAGAGTAAAGTAATATTATAGCCTACTTACTACTCATCTATATAACAATATTACTTTATGTTACTCATTCAATTCAATTCAACTCACTGTCACTCTTTTATCACCAGTGTTGCCAACTCAAAATTTTAAATTCTCCTAGATTGACTTCGAAAATCTCCTAAAAATCTCCTAGAAAATTTTCGTCCTCCTAAAAATTCTCCTGTTATTCAAATTATAAAAATTTCACCACATTTTTAGTGTTCCTTATACGTACGGGACCATATTACTATGCCTAGGCCGTCTGTCCGTCCGTCTGTTTGTCTTACCTGTAAATATCTGTATCTTTTGCACCCTGAAAACCGGTCAAGTGCGAGTCGAACTCGCGCACCGAGGGTTCTCTGTCAGTCAGTCAAGTAAGTCAGCGTGTAAGCGTCTACTGCTGGACATACACCTTCAATTTTCCTCCAGTCTCTCGGCCTTCAGCGGTACGGACCACTGCTTTCCACCGACATACTTCATGTCGGCGTCCCACCTGACGGGTGGTCTTCCACACTCCGTTTTCCTGTCCACGGCCGCCAATGTAGTACATGGTTACTCCAACGGTCGTCGTCCCTTCGGCTAACGTGCCCAGCCCACTGCCATTTTAGCTTATCCACCTGGTTTCCAATATCGATGACTTTGGTGCGTCGGCGGATTGCCTCATTCATTAGTCATTACGCGCCATTTCGCTTAGCTATACTCCCAGGTCAGCCCAGCATGGCTAGTTCCAACGCTCGCTGGGCAACTTTGGAAGAGCTCACGTTTCACACCCGTACGTCATAAACGGTAGGACGCACTGGTCATAATATATACAGGTTAGAACTCTGGGCGAATTTAAAATTTCCGAGGCAGGCCTACTCTGTTGAATTCCTCCCTCGACCTTAAATACCTCGAACTTAAGGAGACCATAGAGACTACCAAGCAGTATTTAACCGAAATATACGTACATACTCTTCCTTCAATCTGTTCCATCACTTCTCCGCTCCAATAATGATTTGTCCTACCGTCATAACCACGATTGCCATTCTAACCACCACGTAATTCGTCTGTTTCAATTTTTTTTTTTTTTTTTTTTTAGTTTTTAACCACACCAAGTTTGACACTTGTACGTATTACCGTTTTTACTTTAGAGCAAAACCAAACAAACTATTTGTTTTTTTTAAACGTTTCTTGTATGGGGAAGCCCTTAATTTGTATTTTTTTTCTTATTATTTGACAGGATGTCCGCCAATAATAAAGAACACATGATCTGTGAAAATCACAACCAGCTACCTATTACGGTACAAAAGATACAGCCGTTAAAGTAGTGCGGACTGACGGACAGACTGTCGACGTAGGCTTAATAATACTACTGATTATTACAAAGAATACATATAATGAAGCGAAATGAAGGGAAGCACTGACATAGCACCTAGTTCACCCGGTGTTATGGGCTGACATCACGGATGTTGTGGGTGATGTAGCCAACCATGTCAGTTTACATAAAAAAAAAAATGTAAATAACATTGATTGACAACAAAATGTTCGTTCGGCTAGGCCCGCCCGGTAGTCGGATGGTCGGTCGATCAATGCACGCACACACTCACAGAGTGTCACATTTTCCTATATGAAGAGCAAGAAGGGGAACCTTGCTCTTGTCAAAAGACAAATCCTATCGTATATTGTGTGACTTGAGAAGATGGTTGGTCGATTCACATACCGTTTGTCACCGTACATATCGACATATTTGTTTGTTACTTTTGAGGAAATATTATATAGAGCCAGCGCTCCGAAGAAATATAGCTGCTAAATATGTTCGAGCGGCTGAGGTATGGGGTAAGGTAGCGGGGAGGCGGAGCGCAGAGCCGAGCGGAAGAGGGGAGCGCGCGCGGGGCGGGAAGCGTGTGGGAGACGGGCTGGCGGCCGGTATTGTGGGCTCGCGCGGGGCGGGAAGCTTTCGGGAGAGAGGCAAGGGGTAGGGAGAACGATCGCACTCGTGCGTCGTCGGTGTGCGTGTGCATATTGTCTTTTCATTCTAACAATTCATCTCCAGATTCGCCATCGCACCTTCGCATCGACGAAGATGTGTAAATGTATTAGTTTAAAGTAGGCGAGGCGCGATCGCAGCAGGCAGGCGACGACTGCGCGCTACGGCCTCTCGCGCTCGACTAAGAGACTTGATGATCGTGAACCGCAACTAGGTGGAACATGTGAGCTAGCCGAGTGATTGATCTAGTACGTAATATATCTTTGTTTGTTACTAGTAAATGTATGTTTCTCACTCCTAAATCTTCTCCTGTAATGATTTTCTTTCTCCTAGATTTTCTCCTACTCTCCTGACAGGCAAAAACTTCTCCTAACACCGCTGAAATTCTCCTGAATCTAGGAGAAAATCTCCTAAGATGGCAACACTGTTTATCACTACTCACTCGCTGAACTCGCTCACTTAGCAGTGTCGCCAACGCATATTTAGAATTTCTCCTAGATTGACTTCCAAGTTCCAAAAACTCCTAAAAATCTCCTAGAACTTAATCATTCTAAAAAAAAAACGCTGATTCAATTTATAATTATATTCTTAATTATTTAATCACATCTTTAGGGTTCCTTATCCACACGCGACCATATTCCTAGGCCGTCTGTCCGTCCGTCTGTCTGTCTTACCTGTAAAGGGCTATATCTTTGCACCTTAAACCGGCCAAGTCTGAGTCGGACTCGCGCACCGAAGATTCCATACCAGGGTCGTTCCGCCATTTCGTTCAAATTGCATTCCCGCGCAATAAAAGCGTGTGAAAATGTATGTTTTATAAAATATTTTTATTGAAATATATAGGTTTAGATGAAAGGAAAAAGTAGTATTTAACGAATCAGACATTTGTCCATTCAATTAAATAAAAAAAAATAAAAACCTTCAAAATTCTCATTCCTATCCTCTTCCAAACGAAGGATCAGTATTTAGTATAATATTTTTTTTTTTAGTTTCTTCAAGTAAAATGAGTATATTAATAAACCCACCTATAGTGTAACTAATAACGCATGTTTCTTTGGGATTCATTTATTTTTAGAGCCATTATATCATAAAAAGAATTAATATTTCATTTTTGTCCGTGGAAAAACGTCATTACCTTCCGCAGAAGTGGTATTACAAATTAGACAGAGTGTGACCCGACTTTAGCCTTCGCTCTACGCTCCGCACGTTGAACGCCCCTCATTGTGTCCCTGGATCTAGACAGGAGAGGACGAGCATCGCTGGGGAAGAAAATACTCACGATCTTCGTGCTCATCAACTACTTTGTCACCGTCCAGGCATCATTACCTTCCGGCTTTTTTTAACATAAGTACACGAAATAAAAATTTCATTTAAATCTTAATGAATCAGATTTTAGTCAGAATATTCGTTAATTAATATAATAAATTTGTAATATCAGTTTAATAAGGGAGCAATTGAAGAAATACATCAAAATTTCATTACCCTCCTTTACCCTCAAAATGTTTGCCGGACGGTAATGAAGGGGTTCGGATGGTAATGAAATGTTTACTTGATTTTCCTTCCCTCCTACCTAACTGGGTGGTAGGTTATATCCCGCCCGTGTTGGTACCACCGCAGCACTGAATGAAACGTTGGTCCAAACGGCTATGTAAACGTCTGAATGTCCATGGTCATCGTTGGACACCTTATGGATGGCTTGGCGCCATATGTCGGGCTTTAAATAAAGCAAAATATTTCGTGTTTTCACTCGAGTTCAGTGTAGCCGACACGATGAAAGGAAAGTACTATCAGGGCACCTAGTTCACCAAGGTGTTATGGGCTGACATCATGGATGTTGTAGGTGATGTAAACATGTCAGTGTTCACAAAAAAAATTGTGTGCACGTAGTAAGTAGTACATAAATAATAAAAATCCAATAAAACTGGAATTTTAATTCTATTTGGCACGTAAAGTATCTACATAACGTATACTGGAGTACGGGGTTTAACCCGACCGGGTCGGCACCAACGCACTGACTGAAGTTCGGTCGAAATGCTATAAAAATTGTTCATGTTTTTGACCAGTTAAGTGTAGCCGGTTAAATTCAGTGATATGTAAGAGTATAGTTGTTTCCACTCAGTGCATAGTCTGTGAGTTCACTAAGTTACTGTATTTTAATTGCGTAGCAAAGGTTGGACTTCAATACGGCGCCGAGTCTAGTAAAATATTCACTAGATTCAGCATAGGTTGTGGCCAGTCCTATTTTTTTTCTTCTTCTCTTATTAACCGACGAAAGCAAAAAGGAGTAGGTTCTCAATTCGAAGCTCATATATTTTTTTATATGTATATGACCAATATTTTTTTTATTGGATAGGGTATACTTCAAAGTTAGTCCCATTTTTATTTGAAAAAAAAAATCAATAAAAGCTTTAACAGAAAATTTTACCGACGAAAAACTTAAAAGCGAAAAATCCAATTTTGGCGGGTAATAAACCATCCTAGTCTTACTAACAGTCTCAAAATTCGTCACTTGCGTAGCTATTAAGACTAAAAGGGTTTATTACCCGCCGAAATTATATTTTTCGTTTTTCAGTTTTTTGCTGGTTGAATTTTTTGTTAAAAAATTTTTTACAATGTATTTTTGTTTTGTTGCTGGTTGTAATGAAGGAACCAGAACCCACTTGAAGGACCCGAGACTGTAATTGGGGGGAAATATGTGGGCAGGGAGAGCGTTCCAGAGTTTACCGGTTCTGTAGAGGAATGGTCTGCAGAATCGATTGGTACGCATCCGCGGTAAGTCCAGCGTGTAGGGATGCAATCCCTGCCCAGTGCGCGTGGTGCGAAGGTGGAAAGGGGATTTGTTATTTCAGTTAAAACTTTTTACACTATGAATTATAAATTACTTAACTAAAATGTTGATTTTCACTCCACCTACATCAAGTATAGTAGGTACTTCTATGTATTATCATATCATTTTTACGATAAAGCAAAAGCGAACATTTTTTTAACTTTTTGTTTTATTTTTTCTTATTTATATTTATACATATTATGAGAAAAGCTACCTATTACGGTACAAAAGATAGAGCCCTCTAAAGGTAGGGCGGACATACAGACAGACGATCGACGTAGGCTTAGTAATAAATAGGCTTCCGTGCCCGTACGGTACGAAACTCTAAAAAACAGACATTCATAACTACATATATACAGACATTCACTATCGCTATCGCCAAAAAGTCACTTCGTTCTCTTATTCAGTTACCTCGTCTCGTGACTTATTATATTACAAAGAATACATGTAAATAAGTAACACTGATCATGATGAGTGATGACTGATGATTAACAACTCAGAGTAAAAATACTTTTACTCTGAGATTAACAAAGTGTTCGTTCGGTTGCGCCCGGTCGTTGGTCGGTCGGTCGGTCGATGCAGGCTGCAGGCACACTCACATAATGTCACATTATCCTATCCAAAGAGCCGAAGGCGATCCTTGCTCTTATTCAAAGAGCAAATCCTATACCTATCGTATGTGTGACTTAAAGAAGTTAGTTGGTTAATTGACATTGATTGAGTTGATTGAGTTCATTCGCTGTGCTGCCATCGTACATACCGACATATTTGTTTGTTACTAGTTGATTTTTTTATTTTAAGCCCAAGTTTCTCAGTACTTTTCGTCCTGTAGTAAGTAATTAGTATGTATGTATGTAGTAAGTTATGTATGATGCGTGGGAAATATGTGAAACTGTCTGCATTCCTAAGAAGGGACGTGAACTTTCGGTCGCTTTCGGTCGAAAGTTTGTCAATAAATTGTATGATAGATAACCTAAAATTATCGACAAACTTTTGATCGAAAGTTCACGTCCCTTCTTAGGAATGCAGACAGTTTCACATATTTCCCACGCATCATACATAACTTCCTTGTGGCACTATAATAGGTATATATACTCAGGAGTATGAGAGAATGGTAAAAAGTAAAAACTTCTCCTAACACTACTGAAATTCTCATAAATCTAGGAGAAAAGCTCCTGACATGACAGCACTGCTCACGAGTGCGTCAGACGCGGTGCGACACCTGAAAGACATTGGGGCTCTTTTCGTGAACACTCAGCTCGAAACGAAACGTAACAAAAACGACATGCGCCGCGCCGCCTCCACTTTAGGTTAGGGTTATTATTTTTTTAAACCACCAAAACATACACCCATAGCCATAGGTACCACTTTCCTTCGAGCCGAAGTCTGCCGGTGTTCACGAAAGGAGCCGCAATGTCTTTCAGGTGCCGCACCGCACCACGCCAACCAAAACATAGATCAAAGAGAAAGAAACGAGTTGCTCGGGATCAATTCTGATGTCTCTCACTGACAGTTCTCCTCCTAAGAAATTTTTATTTTCGGAAATATTCGGAAATATACAAACTGTTTTGGTGGTTTAAAAAAAAATAACCAGGGTTATTATAAAGAAGATGCGTCGCTACGCGACGCATCTTCTTTATATTAACCCTAACCTAGTGTTGAGGCGGTGCATGTCGTTTTTATTACAAGTTTGTATTTCCGAAAATAATTCTTAGGTGGTTATAAAAAAAACTAAACACCCTAAAACAATTTAAACACCGTAAAATTGCTTAAAAAAGAAAAAAAAGCAAAAAAAAAGCAAAAAGATTTTGTGGGATTCGAACCCAGGTCATAAAAGTACTAGTGCTAGACCCTCACCCCTGAACCACGAAATCACTTAAACAAACAAACTTAATATCGAATTCCCTTGATTCGCTTTCGGCTCTATGACGTCACAGCTGTCAGCGAGAGCCAACAGAATTGATCCCGAGCAACTCGTAGAAAGAAGGCTCTATGGCATAGATGAACCAAATTATTCACTGGCGCCTGCCGCCTGACACCAAAAATTTGTGTGCGCGTGAACGAAATGGCACTTAACAATGTCAAAAAGTCTAGGCTAGTTTAATCTTGTTCTAACACAATTTGTCGGGAACAGAACAGCGTATGGTAATTCTTTATTGTTTATTGTTTATTTTCATCCATAGGTAGGTAACCTACGCTTGGACATGTCGAAAATTCCGCCAGTTCTAAATTCAATGCGAAGAAGAACTGACTAACAAACTTCGCAAGTCACAATGTTTTGTTAGTACCCATTACCCCATACTACCGCTCACAAGAGAGCACACTGCCTATTTAAATTACCTATATCTGGTGTATAGTGCCATCGTCAATTTTGATATTTCCTTTTATATCAAGTCAAATAAAACAATTAGTTTACGTTACAAAGAAATGTAATAAGTCATATTAAAAATCAAATGATACAAAGTGTATCGAATTGTCAAAATTTGTTAGTGGGAAAAACAGTAGTCAGACTCTTAGATAAAATTACGGTCAGTTAATGCATCCTTAATACTGTAATAACTCTTTTCAATTAACATTATTTTAATCCTACGTTTAAAATTATTGTCATCTAATTGTTTTATGTTAGGAGACAGTTTATTATAAGATCTAACACTATTACAAATAAAGCTTTTTGTAGTTTTAGCTAATCTATGTCTTATTAGTTGTACATTATTCTTACCCCGTGTGTCATAGTTATGATTGTCGGAATTGAGAGAGGAATCATGAATGTATTTTCTGGCATAGCATATGTTAACATATGCACTTGTTAAAGTCATGATTCCTATCTCCCCGAACGCTATCTTACAAGTATCTCTAGTTTCATATTTAAGATGTACCGCAAGGCCCTCTTCTGTAACAAAAATATTTTATTTGTATCTGCTGCATTTCCCCATAACATAAGGCCATATGACATGATGCTCTCAAAATAAGCATGATAAACCGTTTTTGCAGCATGGGTCCCGCCTAGCTCTTTAATTTTTTTGATAGCATAACATGCGGAACTCAGCTTACCAGCTAAAGAGTTTATGTGGGCTTTCCAAGTAAAACTTTTATCAAATATTACCCCAAGAAAAGTTAGTTCATTAGCAAGGTTTAATGACAAGTTATCTGCAGTTTTTAATATGCTATCATTGTTATTACGTCTATGAGTCCCAAGAGCAAAGTGCATAATATTAGTTTTGTTAACATTTAGCAATAGATTGTTGCACTCAAACTAAGATTTTAGAGATTCTAGTACAGTTAAAAAAGATTCTCTCAGTTTACTTATATCATTGTTTTTCAGTACAACTGAGATATCATCTGCAAACATTACCATCTCTATATCGTCTGTTATACAGCTCGAGATGTCGTTAACATATATTAGAAACAATAATGGTCCCAGGATAGAACCCTGCGGCACACCCATTGTGATTGATTCTACATTCGATTTTAAGCCATTGACGTCACATATTTGAGCTCTATTTTCTAAATATGATTGAAATATACGCAATTCATTGTCTCTTATGCCATAATGTTCCAGCTTCATTAATAATATTTCGTGATTTACACAGTCAAAGGCTTTGGATAGGTCACAAAAAATGCCATAAGTATGCTGAGAGTCGTCTAGAGAAGTTATAATATTGATTTTCAGGATTATGGACCCAGGTTTATTTAAGGTTTAGTTTATTACTTTGTTGTACCCAAATCCATTCGAACTCAATGTCGTCACTAAAGTGCAATGGTGGACAAGCCAAGTAGGTACGCCAAAAATAACCATTAAAACTACTTGGAAAATGAATATAGCATACTTTAATTACATTATTTTATATACATATTTAGATTATTTTTATTTGGCAAATTAGTTAATTTGAGACTAGCTTGAATGAATAATAATTTTATAGGCATAATTTATCCACCACTTTAGTGAGAACATTTATTGACTTCGTATTACCATGTATTACCACAGAATAGAAAAGAGTATTACTATGGCCACATTCTTACGTTAAATCAATACCTACTAATAATAAATCTGTAAGGAATGGTCATGGAGTAAGTTAGGTACTTACTTTGTTTTATGAAATATTGCGTTTGTAGACTATGTATGATACTTAACTACTACATACTTAAAACTAAATTGACAATTTTTAGAAATATTTTCTGTATGTATGTATGTTCTTCCATAACTCTTACACCGATCATCCATATTAGATGAAACTTAGTACACAGGATAGGATAAATAAAATGCAGTTCCTGTTACAGAACCAAATTGTTCCGTGCGTCGAAATAAGGTAGGTACGGTAGCGGGCTTACTTATTTTCTCGCGAGCGAAGCAGCGGGCAAAAGCTAGTATAATTTATAAACCAATGTCTATTACAATAAGGTTCTTGTGGAACCGATTTTAATGTCGGAATCACATTTGTAATATTTAATTTTTATATGTTAGTACTAACAGAGAACTAAGCGTGTACCCGCTTTGTATTTCTTCATTAGACAGATCCAAAGCCAAAATAAAGAGAAAATAAAAATACGTCCCGACCAGGATTCGAACAATTTGGCCATCGGGTCAATGACGTATTTTCTCTAAATTTCTATTTAAGTAGTAAGTAGATATGTATGACGCAATCTCTGCGTTCAGTCAACTGGCACGATTCCATATTTAAACTAAAATTTCGTATGGTCCTCTTTGTTGATTTTACTTGCAAACTACTGAAATCAGTGTTAAGTAAAAATGTATGGTATGTATGTATATGGTTACAAGATAAACTGCAATGCAGATACAATTAGATTTATTTTAATCGATAAAAAAAAAACGTACCTAGTATGCTCTCGTAAATTCGATTCTGTGTTGTTCAGCATGTTGGAGGCTTCTAATTTTACTAGTTATAAATTCACTAAATCCATTCAAGGATAAATAATTTTAGCACCTAACTACTTTTACAATTCAATTTACATTAAAGATATTTTATTGATCCGGCACCTTGGCGATGCATACCTATTACACAGATCCTCCCATACATACAATATAATAAGCTAAGTTGCATCTCCTTCATTATATTATTTGTATGAAGTGAGTAAAGTGAGTAGCTGTAACAAAGAAGGCGAATAGGGAGGGATGTAAGTAATAAGTAATTAATAAGTATAGACAACTACGGTGGTGCCTACGATACGAACGAGTAGGTAACTATTGTGCAGACTCCAGCCACAGAATGTTTAATAGGTACTCTCCAGCACAGGTCCCGGCGGCGGCAGGCCAATATAATTGGTGTACTAAACTAAACGCCAGCCTTCACCTATCCACATCCGAGCTTCATGCTCCAGCCAAAGCTGTAACGAAACGAACGACTCAATCAACGCAATTTCAAACCTTTTTTATACAAAACTACAAACACATAAAGACGCGACGAAAAAAAAACCAAGAGTGGAAGGAAGGTATGCATTTGGTCTGTCCGGACAAGGGTTTCGGAAAAAAATTCTGGGTTATAAGTCGCTTCGTACTCCTGCCGCTGTTCTTTTCACGGTGGCCCATGGATAATGCTACATGCATTAGCTACAGGCACATAGATAATACATGTAACTATGTAGGTATGTATGTTCTCTTGATAAGCAATTAATGTTAATTTTTGTTTTCAAAAATCTGGTTGTCATGATTACTCTTAAAACGAATAGAAAAAAAAATCGTCTAACTTTGATGACTCGTGCCGGCAAATAATATTGTATTTGTAATAATAATATATTTTATTTGCTCAATCTTCCTCAGTTTGCTGTTTTGAAAAAAAAAATAGTAAGTATACAATAACAAATATAATAAACTATTACATAAAAATATTTCCCTTAACTCAAAAACACTAATAAAAAATATTATTAACCACACAACAACATACCATTGAACCAGCGTTAGACATTAAATTTAACAAAATATTAATAGGACAAATAATAAAAAAAAAAACTATAAAAAATCCCTCATTTAGATCGGCCGAATAAAAAGCTAAAATTTCAAACAATGCCATGTGGAGAAATAAAAAAAATCTAACATTTATACAATTTTAAAATGTTAATATAATATTATACCTACATTATATAACTTAACTACAATTATTTACCTATATTTAACACGGTTTCGTTATTATTCCATGGTGTGCAGAAATGTATAAATTTATTATTATTAAACCTCTAGTTACACATTTATTTTTATATAAATTTTACATTAAATCAACTAAACATTAAAATCTAAAATGTGTACAAAAAGAAATAGAGTTTTTTATCATTATGCCACCATTAGGTACTTTATGTTAATAATAATGCAATAATGTATTTTTAAATTAATTTAAATTAACATCTGCTAAAGTATAAAGACATCATTTAAAATTATAGTTATCTTGTCATAAAACATTGCTAAATGTGGTGGTCGTTGTTGTCCTGTAATTTACAAGAGTCCTTGCAGCACAATACCGACTACTCTGCTTATCCCGATTGTCGGAATACAGCGCGTGGTATGTATGCATGCACATAATTGAAAACTTAAACCTTCAAGCAAGCCGCCAACCGAATATACTGACCGAAACCATAGATTCCGAAACCCTAGAAGGAAGCGTGACGAAGCTCTCAATAATGGCTTTCCCGAGAACTTGCCATATGTAAGACGCTATAGAGCCAACACGGTATTGCTGCATTATTCAAACAAAAACATCGTAAGCACTTCTAGGCAGCTACACATATTAAACTCTACTGTGCTACAAATAGAATTCACAGTTCGTTCTCTATTCAAAAGCTTCTGTCATCATTGGTTTCTCAAGCGTAGCTTTCCAGCTTTCGACCGTTTCTCTTTCTGTACGCTTGCTGCGAGCTTTACTTTGTGCGAAAGAGAGGGACATACGTTCTTGTATTGTGATTTATTTTGTATATTGTGTCGAGCGGGAACAGAAAGTGTGCTTAGCTACGGGCGGGAAAGAAACAGTAACAATACAACATCGGAGAGCAGTAGTATAGGCAAAATGTTTCCATACTGATGACATAAGCTACACAAATATGTTTTGTGCCTTCAAAACATTGTATTTAACATTGTAAGTAATTTAGGCATATTTTTATTTATATTTTATGTTTATAGTACTAAGCACGTAGGTACTCGCTTTATATATATTTTTTTTAGAAAAATGCAAATCGAAAATCATTGGAAAAAATACATACACGCCTCTGGCTTGAGCCGCCAACGCGATAACCAACTACACCACCGGGCCGTTGCGTAGGTATTATCTCAAAATTTTCGTTCTATTGCACCTTCATGATGTCGCATAATTTCTGCGAACAGTCAACTTGCACGGTTCCAAATTGAACCTTATTGTTCCAATGATTTTCGATTTGCATTTTTCTAATTAAAAATATATATTTTTATTTGTTTTCATTTATTAGCGTATGTATCTACTTCTATAAATATTGTTCGTGGCCTCTTCTTTATTGGCCGACCGTTGGCCGACCGCAATCATATTTTAGTTAGCCGACCGAATGACTTTTGTCAAGCTCCTCCCGTTACTACTAAAAAGTTAGTTCAATTTCTTTTCTAAATTTCATCAAACAGTAATCACATCAAACACGCCATAGAATTACCCATATACTACGCTCAACCCGAGGGTAGGTACGTACGGTTGAGTTTCAAAGTTGATCGGGTCGACGCGGGGCACACGGGGCGAGAGGGAGAAGGAAAGCTTCAAGCTGTCATCTTGCGTGCGCGCACAACACAAGCAAGCAAACCTATAAACATCTCAATCTCCCTCAACTCAATTGAAGCGCGCGTGTGGCTTCGAATGGTCGTGCGCGCGTCGCTCTACAGTCTCCGTGCACGTCGTGTGTTGAGTGCTGCGATTTGTTCATTGTTATGTCATAAAAAAAACATCCAAACAACAATATCAGTGCATCTGTGACTATATCAGTACGTTAGCAAGCTCAAATCAAACGAGGAAACTGAAAACTTTGGATTTTAGTGCATCGTAAAAGTGAATAAAAACAAAAAGCTCATCTTTGGAGCGAAAGCTAGCCATGTGAGTTCGACGACGACGTAATTTTAAAGGTTGGTACATATACATTTAGAGCAGTTATAAATGTTTTATAATTTAGTTTCTTTCAGTATGTATCGATATACCTACTTCAAAGTTTGGAAGAGGCGGATAATACATAACCGAAAAAAATTACCCAAGCTGTGTTATAAAAACAAAATAATAATAAAAAGAAATATAATAGCATAGCAAATCAATTCGTAATTAAGTAGGCCGAGCACCCTTAGTTACCTACACACAAACATAACAAGAATTTCTTTTATTCAAAAGGCGCGCTTAATTAATGTCATAAAACTCAAGTAGACACTTTCAACGTTAGTCAACATTCGTTCAAAGTTTGTACACTTGCTGTTGGGGTGTTTGGTGGTTGGGGTGTAGTTAATCTGTTGAAATGAAATGAAATCAGTTTAATTTAACCAACCGTTTACAAAATCTTAGATTAACCTTATTAAATTGGAGATAAGTAATTGTTTACTGGTCTGGAAAAGAGTTTCAATTATTAGTAGATAATCGGAGGATAGAGCTAATTAAAAAAAAAACTTCAGATCTAGGATATCTGCCCTCGTAGATGCTAGCTAGAACCACCTATAACTGCATAACAACCTACGTCTTTATAGAAGCAAAGAGAGATCTTAGCGCGTCTTGCACCAACACGAGTTTAAAGTTAAGTAGCGAGTTATGGATTTAAACGCGGTTCACACATACAACGGGTGCTAGTTTAACGAGTTAAACTGGTTTATATATTAAATTTGTGTTGGTGCAAGTGGGCCTTAATGAAGCTTGGGAAGGAGTTCTCGTGAACACTGATGAGCACAGTTTCAATAACAGTTCAACAAAAATATCGGTCCGTTCAAAAAGGACTTCTACGAGTATTAAGACGAGACGGAAGTTAAATTTCTCCACACAAAATCGCCTTTCGCCATTTATGTTTTTTACCCACCTAAACCTTATCCGATTTCTACAATTCATTTTTTTTTAATAAGGACAGTCGAATCTACGTTGCTTTCTTTTTATTTTTTTAATATCTAAAGTGATGGATGACTTAATAAAGCATAAAAAAATAAAAAAATAATGTTTCTGTCGAAATACAAGCTCCGGTGGTGTTGTAAGTATATTTCATCTAAACAAAACAAATACAGGAACGTAGGTTGGACTGTCCTTAAGACAAGAAAAGGTTTAAGGGGGCTAGAAAACATAATGGCGAAAGACGATTTTGTAAGAAAATAATGTATGGGAAACTTCCGTCCCGTCTTAACTACTCTGCAGACAAGGGATTCACAAGTAGGTACCTACCTAATACATTTTTACAAGCTAATGTTCATTTAGGCTGTCCAGAAACCGTGACCGCTCTTAAATTAGACTTCGCAGTTTGACGCGGGCGGGAGACTGGCACGGTCAGCAGGCACGAAAACCGGCGCGTGCGCAAAGTGTAAGTAAAGGTAAGCGTCGTCGACTGCAAGCGCACCGAGTCGAGCCGAATCAAATTGAATCGAATCGAATTAGCATTTTATCCGAGTGCGTCCATCTAAACGCATCGCGGCGATTCGCCCATTGTCGCCTGCTTGCTAGTCTTCGGATTGTAAGAACGTGCGCAACGGTACGCATGTATGTAGGTAGGTATACGCAATACGCAATGGACGCTCCAACGAAGAGATTATTATTCCAAATTATTTTTGATGAAGAGGAAAAAAAAAGAAAACGACAAGCGCCCAAATTCTGGGTATTATTATCATTATTTCTGCTATCTCTTCCCATATGTTTCTCCGACGTTGTTCGCCGTGACCCGTGATATCTAGGGTACGGTCTCCAATATTATACAATTACGCCTTGCTTTGCTATGCATTTTTTTTCTAAGGTCGTATAACTGTAGGTCCCTTCCCTTCTTACCTTACTAGATTAGGGTTTAACCCGCCTGGGTTGGTACCACCTCACTAAATGAAAGGCCAATCGAAACGGCTATGTAAATATTTTTTCATCCAGTTCAGTGTAGCCGGCACGACCAAAGGGAAGCACTGACATGGCACCTAGTTCACCAAGGTGTAATGGCTGACATCGCAGATTTGGTAGGTGATGTCCTCAGATCAGGAAAGGAGATGTCCAACCGTGTCAATTAACATAAAAAAAACTTATGTAGTGCGTGTCCCCAATGAGACTTCATAGAGTTTATGTACAATTCAAAGTTCAAACAAAATATTCAGGTAGGTACAATGTCGCCGTCTTTCATGTCATGATATACACACAATTCGCACACAATTTTCGTGACATATGTATAAATAAAATGTCAACTCATTTTTTTTTTATGGAAACTGACATGGACACTTACATCACAGATATTATAGATGATGTAGTCAACAGGGTAAGTTTCCATAAAAAAGTTGTTTTTATAACACAGCTTTGGTGCCCATATTTTTTTCTATGAAGATCTACCTACAACAAAATTAAAGGTTGTGAGATCGACACGGCGAATACAAATTCGTTGTTGTTTTCGTTGTTCAATAATTTGTTGTAGGTAATTTTTGTTTGAATTGAAAACTATGTTCATTACATGCTTTATATTTTTTACTATTGCGGTCCTTGTGGAAGATGACACCACCTGGAAAATTTTAGTCACATAAAATATTATGAATTCTTCTATGTTTCTACAAGTCACTTCTTGCTCTACATATTTTCAGTATTCGACCTAAAAGCCTCTTGCGATCGACCGGGCGCGGGCGATGCGCGATCGACCGTTTGGGCACCACTATATATTATTCGCCTCTTCCAAAGAGTTTGTATTACATCGCTGCGCAGCGACGCAATACAAACTCTTTGGCCTCTTCCAAACTTTCAAAAACACACTGAAGACTCTCGTAAAAAAATTAATACCTACTAGGTACCTATATAGAGTTTACACGGTCCTTTGATTTGCAGTTCCTAGAGTACCTATGGTCATCATGGTGTAGCCTAAAGTTTAATGTTTGTATGTAAGCTAGGTACCTATTCAATTGTGTGCAGCTCAGTTGTGTGAAAAAACGTTTCATTTTGCAAACCAAACAAACTTACTTCGCTTATTGATTACTGTCAGTCAAAGATAATAGGTGTTCTGTGCTGTCAGTAGTCTGTGACGAAGTAACAAAGTAATTTAGCATCGGCGGCGCTCTCACATGACCATTACTATGTGGCAACAAATAACCGTGGCGTCTTTAGCGATCCGATAACTATCGAACGTTGGCGCCTCACGTAGGTACTGCCTTCAAAGTCAAATTAGTTTTAATATCATACATAGAGTCTACAAATTGGTGAAAGAAACCGTTTATTTTGCAAACATCCAAGTCTAAATGTAGGTACATTGTAATTACAAGTAATTAAATTTAAATGATTAAATAAACTAAAACTACCTATCAAATATAATTTACCTACAAATATAACTAATTAAAAAACTTAAAATAATTAACCTATTAAAAAATCACGCATCCATAAAACTTTCATACAAATGGCCCGATGACGGGAATGTGCCCATAACGCTCGCGGCATTGCCCTTCTGTACAGCCATGCTGATGCGCCTTCAAAGTAGGTAGAACTTCAATCTTACATTCAGCCGAAGACAATCGTCATGTAACAACGCCCATTACAAACGAAGCGATAAAGAACAGGTTGCTCTGGTTTTATGGATAACGTACCAATTGACCATGTTTCGCATCGATATTCTTTTGGGTTCTGATTAATTGTCATTCAGTAAGGAAAATTAGAAAATCGTGCAATATTTTAACAATTATTAAAAACAACTAAGAAATTCCTAAGTACAGTAAGATACCCTTATAGTTTGAGACACGTTTCGTATGACGGCGAGAGATCTTAGAAACTAGAGAATTACAAACTTTGAAGAACTAATAGAAGCTTGGAAGAAACCTTCAATTGAACTGTTATCTTCTGTGTGTAGGTGTTCAGATCGTTATTTGTATTGGTGAAATTAATTGTTTGAATTTGATCCCGTTCAAGTATGTATGTGCGTTGCGTATACTAGAAATCAAGGGATACATTGAAATTATGTATGTCAACAAGTTTCCAAACGACCTAGTAGTGTTCAATTAATAAGTTATTCCGTGCGTAGACAGACAGCAGTGAAGAATGGCTCGAAGACATCCTGAATAGAATAGCGCACAGCAGCTCACGACCAGACTAGAAACGACCACTTTACTCACGGGCACCAGATTGATTTACGATTGCAGCCTCGCTAATACTAAACATTATCCTGCCTGCGACTAGAAATAATGAAGACCTTCTGGGTAACAAAAGAACGGTCGATAAAGCTGTTCTCTATAAAATATGTCAAAGCGACGACGGTTCCAAACTATAAATATAAGAACAAGTTTCGCGTTTAGAAAACGCTCCGAAAGTGTCAGTTCAGTACTCACTCAGTGCAATGCATCTAGATACCTAAATGATAAATGTACCTACTTAGATTAGAAAAATATATAATGTTAAAAGGTGGAAGGACCTTTCTTTAGTAATATAATACTGCCACGTAAAAGTATACGTATAATACATCTTTCAGTTTCCAATAATGAAGGTGTTAAGATTGAAGAAATAGAAAAAATAATGATATTCATTCCACCCGGCCTTCGTCATCATAAACATGACAATATAATATAACACTATATATTATATAGTGTGAAGAACGCACAAAATTATCTAGACAACGACATGGTGAAACGTTCTGATTACCAATTCAAATTGCTTGTTTTGTTTGATGTATACTTGGCGCTGGTTAAGATTTGAAGTCAATTATGCTAATTGCCGTGAAACTAGCCGTTTTATTAAACAAAGCAGTTCGGAATTGGACAAGTTGTTAAGATGAAGAGGTAAAATATCTTGAGCTACGCTGCCGGGTCATATGGAAAACATATTTTTATTATATTAAAATGTCAAAATAATTATATTACGTACTAAATTTACCACCGTAAATGGTCTTCTCCAAACACAAGCAATATCAACTCACGCGAATATTTTTGCATCCTATTTGCTAAATAAACACAACCATACGCCTAATCAACAATATTTTTTTCTTTCTAGACGTAAGTACATGCAATTGAAAATTTATATAGATAATTCAAAATGATGATGATGATTATCTCCTAATATCTTCTGAGGACCTATATCTAGCAGGGCCTCTAGTTATTAAGGTGTTACTGCAACGTATTTAGTGCTGCCGAAATATATCAGATCAATAAGTAACGTGTGAAGTATAGTGTTTCAATAAACAAGGCACGTGGTCGGCGTACAAGGCGCGTCTTATTGTCGGATAGCGTGAGCGGTTCGCGAGTTGTTTGAGTAAGTTATTACAGCGCATTTGTATTTCAATGTTTGCTATCAGATAACAAGTGCGCTTGTTGCTAGAGCAATTTCATACCTACAAATTAATTAACCTAAATAAACTTTGCATTTTCTTTTATATTTGGACGAAATAGTCTGTTTTATTAAGATTTTCCTGTGATCATTTCAAGTCTCTTTAACAATCTTCACTTTAATTATTTTCACTTATTCGTATAATTATTTTCACTTATTCGTATAGTAGGTACGTGGACATGCCTTATTTTTGTTCTAATTTGATCTTCTAATTTTTTCCAGTAAATAAATATTTCAAAGGTTTCTTTTAATACCTACGTCTGGCTTGAATGATCTATGAATAATATCCTCACTTCTATTTACGAGAATTTCAATGAAATAAGATAAGAGCAAGCTGCATCCGATTTCTCAAACGTCTTGTTTGCTGTGCCTACAAATAGTTCTTAGCAGAGGAAATCCTACTCTTACTATCTTAAGGATATTATATTACTCTCGTGTAAACATCTATCGCATTATCTTATTATTAAGTGGGCATATTATACTAGGAATATGTTTTTATTATCTGTGTCGTTACCTGCATTGCAGAACAAGCTCTGAATTATTATTCCCAATTCAGTGATAAAGTGATAACCACTAAACATAGTGCCATTTTTATTATGTTATTCGTTTATGTTTAATATTATCTCTTTTCTTTGCTATTATTGTAGTTACCTAATTTATATAGATGAATAATTTGCAGAAATAATAAGAACCGCTGAAGTATAGAATAACAATTTTGTGCTTTCGTTAAATCGACTCTTGGTCTGTCTTGTATACGAAACAAAAGCACTAACTTTTATTCTGTGACAGTAAGATAGACGGGCGAACAACGAAATTTCACTATTGTACCTACTAGTGTTGTGGATTAAAACGTACGAGTAGTGCTGTATTCATCTTTGGATTTGGAGGCTGACCGAGGTTCGGATTCCTCGTAAAACTGTAGGTCCCTTCCCTCCTAATCTTACTTGGTGGTAGGGTTTAACCCGCCCGGGTTGGTACCACCGCACTGAATGAAACGTCGGTCGAAACGGCTATGTAGATAGTTTTCCGACCAGTTCAGTGTAGCCGGCACGATCAAAGGGGGAAGCACTGACATGGCACCTAGTTCACCCGGTGTTATGGGCTGACATCACGGACGTTGTAGGTGATGTAGCCAATCGTGTCAGTTTCCATAAAAAAAAAAGGGGAAAAAAAAGATATATGTATTTGAATTTTACAAGCAATATTAAATTATTCAAAGCTCGAGACGGTTAGAACATGGCCCCACGGCCACAATGCACAATCCACGGCTCTACTCCCACCCAGCACATGGACCGAAAGCAAGTATCTCATCTGTGCCGAAAGCACCCGAAAGTCCCACCGCGCCGAAAGATGCATCCCACAGCTGCACAACACGTGCCCCCGATCTGTGCCACGAAAGCAAACTTTGTGATTTACGATCTGTACCTGAACTCGGCATATTTTTAGCGTTAAATTTCAAATGTGGAAGACTTTACTGCACATATCATAAGTACTTTAGGAGCAGCTGACTAAAAGTTTTAAAATTCTACCGCAAAATCGGACTTGTCAGAATCACACATTCAAATTTGTTTAAGTTTTAAACGTGTAAGTACCTGATGGATGAATGAATCTCTAAAGGTTCCGTGCTACCTTTACAATTCCTTGAAAAGCATTTTACTGGTACCCCAAATTAATCCAAATGTTCATTGAACAATTCTATTTTCGGCACACATTTGGAACTAATAATGCTAATAGCCTCTTTTTGAGGATCCTTCCCCTTTATACAAGGATCTTCTCCCATTACCTGTTATTTTAATCCATGCATCTGCCACCGCGCTTACCCGATTTTTTTGCTTCTCGCAAGTTCGACGTTTTGAAAATGTTGTTTGTATTGTTTACTGTCGAGATAAGAAACACAATGCTGACGTACAACTCTAAAAGAAAAATATGAACCGTCCATAAAGTATAAACATTCAAGTATTGTGAAGGTAGCCCAAACATTCTTTGTGTTCCGTTTTATGGGGAGATCGTGCGAGAACTGGCGGAAATTTTGTTAATAAATTCGCCTTCAAGGTTCTCCCTGAATAAATAAAATCCTACTAAGTGAATCAGAAACAAGCGACATGGCTGTAGTTTTCTCCTAACAATTTGCTTTTCCCAGGTTCTGCCTAATTCACACATAAAGCTATCATTGTCAACTGGTCTCTCTTTCTTTCGCCTTATATCTCCAATACCTACCATCGCTCATTATGCTCGACCGGACGTCTCGTAAAACGCTCAAATCGCTTTATTTCCTGTCATTCTTCCGCCCGAGACTTGGGACGAGGGGTTCGAGAGGAATGAGACTCAATATTCCAACTCGTTAATTCGTTGTAGGTACTTAGCTACGAAGTTTATCTGCGGTAGCTCTGCACCTGCCTTGATTGCCTGTGAAGATTGAGAATTAAAGGCTGTAAGAGAAAGTAACATTAATTGTTTCGTAATTTTTTTTTCAGAAATCACACAGTAATACGGTTAAAAAACAGTTAATAGATGTTAAAAGGTAAGGTTTGCTTATCTTTTGAAGACATTTCTTACAACTTATACTGAATTTGAATGTTGAAGATCTAGTAAGTAATGTACGAATAGTGAAAGATGTGAGAGAGGCAATATTGATGCGAAGAGTTGTTCCAGAATATATGAAAAAAATTTTTTTTTTCTAGTTCTACAACAACAAAAAATTTTGAAGAATTTTTTAGAAAGATGCGGGCGTCATTTTAGAATCGTGAGAATATTGTCGGAAGATAATGTTTTAACCACAAGTCGACGGTTAAACCCGCATACTTACTTACAACGTCTAACAAAACTACACTCAGGAACCCTCGCAATGGCAGTATTCTTGAACCAAAGTGCCACTATTCCCTGGTGCCACTCGAGACAAATTCAAGGATCCTCAAGAAGAGCTATTATAATTTATAATTGGTGAGAAACTACATTATGTTATGATATGACGCCATAGCAACATAGATATATCTAATTATTAATTCAGATTTCTGTGCACACCAGCGACGTCTTTGACCCTCTATGAAACTCAAAGGTCTCTACTTTTAAAGTTTGATAGATATAAAACTTTCAACAAACAAGTGTGTGCAATTTCGGAATATCACACCGCGACCGACGACGTGCGATAACCTCCTTACCGATTTATCCAACAATTAGTGTCTGACAACAAACACTTAACAAGAAAAGATAACAACGTTCATTTAAAGTTTTATCAGCATGTTTATTCAGTAATTGGGACATTTTATGAAATTGACGCCACTTTTATAATCTTATTAAATTACTAGCTGAGCCCGCGGCTCCGCTCGCGTGAAATTCGTATTCCAAAGAAGAATGTAAGTAACTAAGGGCGAGGCCGAAGGCCGAGCTGCGTTCAGGTAATCGATAAACCTTATTAAAGAAAGTAACTAACTAAGGGCGAGGCCGAAGACCGAGCTGCTTTCAGGTAAACGATAGACCTTTCTCAAATAAAGGAAGTAAGTAAGGGCGAGGCCGAAGGCCGAGCTGCGTTCAGGAAGACGATAAACCTTCTGGAAGAAAGGAAGGAACTAAGTGCGAGGCCGAAGGCCGAGCTGCGTTCAGGTAAACCAAAAACCCTCTTGCGCCTTCCGGCCTCGCCCTTAAAGACTTCCTTTCTTCGATAGAATATAATATCGTTTACTCAATCTATTTATTTCATAAAAAAAAAAAGTAATATTAATAACTAAAGAATTAAACCTACCTAACAAACATTAAAATAACTATCAAAACGGGCATTTTCAAATGTTCTTAGAGCACTTGCGGCATTACCCCGCTGGATGGCAAGTCTTACCCTTTGAATGAAGTACATAAGCCCTTGATGGCGGGACACCAGTTGCGTCAACCAGCTCAAGCCTCTTTTGGCTTCACTGCTCCACGGACCGAGGGTTTCAACCGCAAACGCAACAAATTCGAAATCTTGAATTATATTTCTATATTTGCTGCGTTGGAGGCTCTCCGCCCCAGCCTCGGCCGCGCCAGCCGCTCTTGAAGATGTCCTAACGTGACTTGGAGCCAATGTGAGAACAAAAGTGGCGTCCCACATCAAAGAACTACCCTTAGTCCATGGCACTAAGGTGATGGCATCGGGCCTCTTGCCATCCAGCCGGGAATAACCGCGAGGTTCTAGGATGCACGGTATATTTGCCGTTAGAAGCGTGGACTTTATAATAAAATTCAAATTAAATTAACTCAATCTTAATATTAATTAACTTTATTCGAGATGGTTTAGCTTCTTCCTGAACGCAGCTCGGCCTTCGGCCTCGCCCTTAGTTACTTGCTTTCTTCGAGATGGTTTATCATTTTGTCAGAACGTAGCTCGGCCTTCGGCCTGGCCTTAGTTGCTTACTTTCTTCAAGATTGTTTAGCTTCTTCCTGAACGCAGCTCGGCCTTCGGCCTCGCCCTTAGTTACTTGCTTTCTTCGAGATGGTTTTTCAATTATCCGAACGTAGCTCGGCCTTCGGCGTCGCCTTAGTTACTTACTTTCTTCATGATGGTTTAGCTTCTTCCTGAACGCAGATCGGCCTGCGGCCTTGCCCATAGTTACTTACTTTCTTCGAGAAGGTTTATGGTCTTCCAGAATAGAGCTCGGCCTTCGGCCTCGCCCTTAGTTACTTACTTTCTTCAAGAATGTTTTTCTTCTTCCTGAACTCAGCTCCGCCTTCCGCCTCGCCCTTAGTTACTTTCATCGAGAAAGAATATCGTTTACGTGAGCGCAGATCCGCCTTCGGGCCCGCCTTTAGTTAGTTACTTTCTTTTTTTTAATACGAATTTCACGCGAGCGAAGCCGCGGGCAACAGATATATAAATTTTTTTGCACCAATGACAGCGACATAACTTCGACTTTCAATTATTATTTTTATTTATCAAACAATTTGTCACCGGCCAGCTCACGTCGAGATGACAGTTCTCCGTTGTCAACATGACATTTAAAATTGGTTTTTACCTTTACTTTGGATTACGTGATTTTTATTATATTTTTTAATTATTATGTTCATCCGGGATATACACTGTCACTATAAAAAGTTTCGTCAAATTCCGTTCAGTGGTTTTTGCGAGATGCGCGTACAAATAGACATTTTTGCATTTACGATTTTATTATATGTATAGAAAGAATAGATATGTATAGACTATTGTGTTCAAGTTATAAAAAAAAAAATAGTTATAAAAAACTAAAACCCGGCTACGAAAAAGCAAATTATGAAAATAGTTTAACTATAACTAAAAATAACAAAATAATGTTTTCCATATAATTTATCAGATACAGCAATTCTCTTTTTATATTGATTCTACCTTAGCACGAACTCTATAAATTTTGATAAATTTATTATTTTTAACGTTCTAAATATAGAGCCGTGGTCGGGCGTTCTTCGTTCAACAAGACAAGTGAGGCCGTCGTCGTGCATTATTAGAGCTATTATTATATAGAGGAACTTAGGACGGCCATCGCCATTGTGTCATACTGGCATCTTTTTGTAAGATCAGTAAGAGCCAATCTAAAATTATTATAAGTAGATACATAGGTAAATACCGAACGTCAACGGCTATAATGCACAACGACGGTCTCACTAGTCTTGTTGAACGAAGAACGCCCGACCACGGCTCTATATTTAGAACGTTAAAAATAATAAATTTATCAAAATTTAAAGAGTTAGTGCTAAGGTAGAATCAATATAAAAAGAGAATTGCTGTATCTGATAAATTATATGGAAAACATTATTTTGTTATTTTTAGTTATAGTTAAACTATTTTCATAATTTGCTTTTTCGTAGCCGGGTTTTAGTTTTTTATAACTATTTTTTTTTATTTAAACTATTTTTATAATTAGCTTTTACGTAGTCGGGTTTTAGTTTTTTATAACTTTTTTTTTTATTTTAGGCTTTTTTAAAAACTGTTTGCATACTTTAAATGTTGTATGTAACTCGTATATTGAATTTTTTTTATGGAATCTGACACATCACCTACAGGCTACAACATCCGTGATGTCAGCCCATAACACCGGGTGAACTTGGTGCCACGTCAGTGTTTCCCTTCGGTCGTACCGGCTACACTAAATACATAGCCGTTTCTACCGACCTTTCATTCAGTGCGGTGCGGTGGTACCAACACGGGCGGGTTAAACCCTACCACCTAGTAATATAAGAAGGAAGTCATATCCCTTAGTCGCCTTTTACGACATACACGGGGAGAGATACAGTGGGGCTATTCTTTTATATAAGTACCGGCCCCACACGGTACAAAATTGATACTATCCGTCCGTTTATTTGTCGTGATCTCTATTTGAAACTAAAGTTTTCTGCAAATAGCGCATGAGTGAGTACCTACATATATATACAAATTATCTATAGTTGAACGATGTATAGTCTTGAAGTAAAATGAAAAGTCAGTCAGAGCAAGACCGAAGACTGAGCTGTGTAAGTACACGATTTTCTTTGTCTATGTAAGTAAATATATCTGGCTGGGGTGAAGCGGATTCGGGAAGTAAGTAAACCAATCAGTTCAAGGCCGAAGACCGAGGGCGGTTTCAGGTTGTACATAGTTGAATAATGTACTCACTCGAAGCAGGTAAGCCACTAAGGCGAGGCCAAAGCTACTGATATTATTTTTATAGTAAGCGCGACATGTGGCGCCGAGCCACCCATAAGGTGTCTAGCGATGCCCATGGACTTTCGGTAGCATGCGGAGGCCACGAATGCCATGCCGGCCTGACAGGTGCCCAGGTTGAAGGACCCGAAACTGTACTTGGGGGAAAATATTTCTCTCTGTTTGTATTTCAACAGGCTCTGATTTAGTTATGTATTCCTACGGAGTTTCAGTGGTTTTAGATCGCGGGACATTTGGGAGTCACCTACTATTCGCACGGCTCGACGCTGGATCGAGTCCAGAGGCGCCAGCTGGTATTTGACTGAGCCATCCCATAGGTGCGAGCAGTACCCCAAGCAGGACTGAATCTGCGATTTATACGGCCTTGCCCTCGATGTCACGCCGGAAGTTTAGATCGTGCGAAAATTCGACTCGGAGGAACCCGAGGTGGTCTCAAAATTTAAGTGACGTGCCTTGGTAGGAAGGAGCTGGTGTGAACGCCGCTCTCTTTGCACTGAACGCGCAAACTTGTATCTTGGAGGTATTTAACTTCTTGCTACGGCCCATTCGGAAATAGAGCCGAGTGTTTGCTCAAGTTCAGACACAAGTCTTCGCCTCTTCTCATCCACATCCCGCCTAGTTGAAGGGTAACTGGTGTAGAACCCGTGTTCCGTACTCTCGTATGCATAACAATATGTTGCCCCCTGAATGCTACGCCCACGCCTTCAACGTTAGCAAGGCTCAGTGCTGCGCATTATCTGCGAAGGTCGATTTGAAGGTCCTTTTGCTTTCCAAGCCAGTTTATAGTCGGCGTCATACCTGTCTGGAAGCACCTGAACCTCCTGGGCACCGCCATTTCCAAAGACGTAGGTTTCCGGCAACTAATCGAGTCTAGGGCTAAAACTGCACCCAGAAAATTGGGAATACTTTTCCGCAATCGGCGGTTCTTCTCTTCCAAAATATCCCGCTTAGCTGAAGGGTAACTTGCATCCGAAAATATTGTAGGTATTAGGTATATTTAATGTACCAACTTTTTTTTTTTTTTTTTATGGAAACTTGACACGGTTGGTTACATCACCTACAACATCCGTGATGTCAGCCCATAACACCGGGTGCCATGTCAGTGCTTCCCTTCATTTCGCGCCGGCTACACTGAACTGGACGGAAAACACGAACTATTTACATAGCCGTTTCGACCGACGTTTCGCTCAGTGCGGTGGTATCAACCCGGCCGGGATAAACCCTACCACCTAGTAAAGTAAGAAGGGAAGGGACCTACAGTTTAACGTGGTATCCGAACCACGGTCAGCCTCCAACAGTCGGACGGTCATCCATCCAATAACTGACCGCACCATTAAGCTGCCGAGGCCAGTGATAAGTAATATATAAGTCAATGGCCGAGGCTGACGATCCCTTAGTCGACTTTTACGACATGCGACGGGGAGAGATGCAGTGGGGCTATTCTTTTTAAGTACCGACCCCACACGGTACACCTACACTACATATTATGCTTACACTAGGTACATGGACATTTAATACCAATTTATTTTAGCATAGTACTGTATCTAATAATAATATTATATATCTATATAAAATTTGCGGTAGATCAGTGAGTAATTATGTAGGTATATTACCAACAATACCATGTCGCTTCTTCGCGTCGTCGCGTCGTCGCGTGTCGTCGTCGCGCGTCTGTAACGTATCGAAACCGCGGGGGGGGGGGGGGGGGGGGGGGGGGGGGGCGCGCGGGCGACTACGCTTCATCGCGAATAATCGCTATTCATACATGCGCCACACATTTTGCTCTATTTCTCTGTACACATAAGTTTAATAGATAGCAAAGTATATATATATATATATATATGTATATATTTTCGGAATCGTAATTTAATTATCTTTAATTTGATACCCCACTCAATATATTTTGAAAAACTAATTTGTCATTTTGAGGCCGTGCGTCCGCCATTTTGAATTTTGAAAATTGTTATATAGCCTATGACACTCCCGTGAATAAGATAAATCCAATAGCACAAGAATTATTCAAATCGGCCCAGTACTTTAGGCTGTAGAGTGGAATATAGATAGTCACATACATACATACATACATACATACATACACGCCAAACTCATAACCCTTCCTTTTTTGGCTTCGCCGTAGTCGGGTAAAAAGAAGAACTGTCATTTTCGTTGTATCTACTTATTTTTAAATATCGAATGAATATTTTATTCAAATTGTATTTGCTGCCAGTTCTCAAGATATAATTATGTACTTTGGACTACGTGATTTTAAACGCGCAATAATGTTTATAATTGTTAATTTTTTTTTATTTTTGTTATTTTTTTTTACGTATTATGTTAACCCGGCATATAAACTGCCACTATACAAAGTTTCGTCTAATTCCGTTCAGTGGTTTTTGCGTGATGCGCGTACAGACAAACAAACAAACAAACAAACAAAAATTTTAAAAACTGTTCTAACATGTTCAGTATCTCATTTTAAGCCACCCTGGTTAGTTTTTTTCCGAATACATTCAATGTACAGACTTTCTTACCTCTACGATTTTATTATATGTATAGATAATATACATATAAAATATATAGGTACCTACGTCATACTTATATGTACCATGGTACATATCTCGCATTAAATTTGCACAAAACACATGTAGGTACTGTGCTCACATAACTAGTAAAATCTCATATTATTTATGACTATTTATCTTCATGGCTGTAAATATCGGATTTAGTTCCTTAGAATTTTTCCTTGATCCTTGAGATATAATAAACGAATACTATCTACTACTAACTATTTACTGTCTTCGTTGATGATCATCACTTGATCATCTTGATAGTGATGATCAGGATCACCTTGTCAGCATTGAGTAGGTCTGTTATTCTTCCGAAGTTCAATAGATGTATACATTACCTACCTACCACAACTGAGCAATCTATCACTTCTGCCGCACGTTCTATCCTTGTGATAGTCGTCACGTACTCAGCATTATTTATTATTCTGTCTTATCGCTTCATCTAGGCGACGACAACTTCAAAGCTACCGTCTGCCCTTCGAGCAATTTCCTTTGAACTTATGGTATGACTTGACTATACCACGAAATTGAGTAGGCGTATTTGTTTGTGCATATCTCAAGTTCTGTTTTTTTAATAGGAATGGGGCATTTGTGTGACTTTATACATATAGTTTTCAGCAGTTTTGGATCAGTGGCTCCAAATAATTATTGTGTTCAAGTCGTTAGCACTATTTTCAAGAGCATAAAAGCAGATACCGTCGCGTATGTGCTAGATGGGCTTGGTCTGATCTACATGGAATTCAAGGAATCTCCAAAGAGAAATATCACACCTTTTCAACAATGTCATGCGCAGACGTTCCCTAAACTTACATCTAACTAGAGACGGTGCGTTGACAAACGTTTCACTCAAATTGGTAAGCTCTAACAAGCCGAAGTACAAGCTGTAGTCGCAAGTTACTAACGTAGTGTGGACTTTAACATTTTTCACCGTCAGATTTCGTCATGTGCTTGTGATGAGGCTTAAGGGAACGCGGTTGTATGTTATAAGTATCTTTGTATACAGAGACGGCCTTCATTGTTGATCAGTAGCTAACTTCGTCATGATCTCTAGCAGCAGGTCTCTGTTGAGAATCAAAGGGCGCTAATCTATCTACGGCTATATACAACATACGATCTTGTGCTTCTGAGGTAGTAAATAGTTTGGTGTCGGCCGCTGCTCGCTCTTGTTTGCCGTTGTGATTGTCCAAGCTCCCGTCCCGAGACTGACAATAGACGTGTTTGCTCTGGGATGCCGCTGTCAAGCTGACAGCCTACAGCTCTACCGGGGCAATTACTTGGAGCTTTTGACACCTACACGCTAATAGTATAATACGAGGTTTGCTTAGGGAGTTTAGGAAATGTCACGCTTGGGGCATCGCACCTTGCCTTGGCTCAAACGGGATTACGTGGTAATGTGTGTATCCAGAATACTGGTTGAAAGTATTCTCCGTTGATATTGCAGACGTTAGAAGTCATGAGTAGGTGTATTTAGCACCAATTTCACACTCATAGATAAGACAACATAAGGTTTTAATCAATTAGTGGTTAGAAAACCTAGTGGTATAACGAGGAAAATACCAAATATTTTATATTTATGGGAATAATTTTATTAAGTTTAGTCTATGTAATCGGTGAACTTAAACCACAACATATAACAATATTTGGAAATCGAGGTGAAAACTGTAATAACGGGCTACTACGGAAGCTTGTTGCAAATAATATCACAAAAAGAACACTCTTGCTGCTCTGTTGAATATGAAGCCTGCTCATCCTAATAAATAAAGCGTCAATATATGAATATCCATAAAACTCGAGAACCACTTTATCGATTTACATACGGTTTTCACGGTTACATTCTGTCACTTGCCAAGATGGTTTTAGGCTAAATCATAACATAACGCTACGTCATCGACGGTCTGAGTTATGATAAAAATGACACGCGAAGCTAAGCCGCGGGCAAAAGCTAATTATGAATAAAAATAAAACTTAAATGAACACCAATATGTGCAACAAGTCCTTATTTGCATCCATTCTCTGAACGAACCATTTTATACGTAGATGTAATAAATTGATCAAAATGTAATTTTAGCAATCAGCATAATTTGTTGTTCGTTTCATACGTAAATGTGCATACATAGATTTAAACAAACGGGTATTCCAATCAAAATAACGGACCTAACGGTTAACTAATAGTTATTTTAATTTATTCGTCTTGCTCAGCACATTCGGATGCATCAATGAGTAATTTATTTAAAGAAACGCAACGAAACGAGTGAACATTAATGTCTCAACTGTAATTTTAGCTCCATCTTGCCCTTCCAAGAGCACTGTCGACTGCTTGTTACTTGAAACAACATTGGGCATCATGATGATTGAGCTCTTCACTGGTCGTACCTATGTTGTAACTACATAAATAAGTAGTAAGTGACTGCATGGGCACTCACTCGCATACAAAAATTATTTATCATTATTATCTATAGTGTCCTCGAGTAAACTGTCAGCTTGAGTGCCTCTTCCTAATTTTGAATCTCTGGAATCGGGATGCTGAGTAAACCGGTATTTATCCTATCCTGTAATATTTGTTTTTAAATTACCTATGTAGGTGGTTGTGCTAAATGAATGAATGACCAATAATTATTGTTTTGTACTATTAATGTAAGGCTTTCAGCTATGCGAATTTTCAGCTTGAAAATTCCCAGATTAACATTTTCGAACGCCCTAGAAGTACCGTAAAAGGATACATTTCGTGTTGGGTTTGTTTTGCCGTGTTTTTCCCGAAGCGGCGCGAGTCACGACAAAGAATAAAGTAGTTGCAATGTTTCCAACAAGAGCATGTAAGTTAAGTATTGTACCGCGGTTATAGATACAATCACCAGTGCACGCGACTATATGTTGTCGTGTTGTCATCGACAGAGCGACAATTTGGTCGCCGTGTGTAAAAGTCTGAGAGCTCTCCCGCGGACGACGACCCGCTTGATGCGTCTGCGGTGCACAGTGATTCTCTGACTAGGGCTGGCGCGGTTTCATTTGTGTAATATGTAATTAATTACTCAAAAAATGCAATAGTTTAATAAAAATAAAAAAAGTTCAATTAGGAAACGAATTATTAAAGTTTACGTTTTTTTTCAAGTTTGAATTTTTCATCTCCTTATTTACACATTTACATATTTACATTAATTTTATATACAAAGTATAAAAATACAAATAGGTAAAAAAACAAATACCTAAAATTTATTTAAAAAATATAAACGGAGCTTCCACCAATGCCGCCGGCGCCGGCGGCGGGCCGAACCCAGGCTACCGATGGTCGGGTCCCAAATAGAGAAACCTAAAAAAAAAATAGAAATTTTTCATATTATTGTTATGTCAAAATTATGTCTTTATAAATATTTTTTCAGTTTAGCCAAAGATTTAAGTGTAGCGAAAGTGCGTTCTCCCGGTTAAGTCGTACGGGCACAGATCAGATTTCTGTGCGTACGAGTCTAAACCATGAATTCTGACGGTCTCTGCTGTCCGAAAGTTGACGTTGCCCAGCGAGCAATGCTGCGAGCCATGCTGGGAACATCGCTACCTACGTGATGTGGTGCGTAACGAGACAATCCGCTAACGCACCAAAATAGTCGATATTGGACACCGGATGATCAAGCCCAAGTGACGGTGGGCTAGGCACGTCACCTGAAGAGATGACGACCGTTAAAGTAATCGTGTCCTACGATTGGCGGCCATGGACAGGAAAACGTAATGTGAGGCGGGACCACATCAAGTACGTCGGCGGAAAGGAGTGGTTCCGTACCGCTGAAGGTCGGGAAGGACTTGAGGAAAATTGGAAAGGCGTATGTACAGCGGTGGACGCACACACGCTGACTGACTGACTTTGTTCAGACGGCAACACTAGGCTGACATGACGAGTGTAGCTGGCGATGTACCTACCCAGCCATGTCAGATTCCATAATAATAAAACTAAAATAAAATAAAATAATTGCATATCAAGCTCCACTGAAGCTATCGACCCTGCAGCACAGTTGGGACCACACCACTGCCCAGCACAGTGCACAGTAGTGAGTGACTAGGGGCTACAGTTAGTGAGTGGCGTCTCTATTAGTGTGCACACACGAACACTGCGGAGCAAAGCGTAACACGAGTAGCACATACATAACATACTACTAGCATAGCAACGTGTAGGACGTAGGTGTGTGGATAGTGGATACACTTCACCAAATAAATACATATGCAGGTACAGTTGATTTAATAAGTGGAGAGACGAGTCTCGAATGTTATCACAGGAGCACCTTTGTAAGCTAAATAAAGTTAAAGTGTAGAATTATTATTCAAACTGAGGATTAGTTATACAAATGGGTGGTACGGTGGAACTTATATACCTACATACATACATACATACATACACACCACACGTTGTATCTCCACAATCGGGGTAAGCCTAGTAATCGGTATTGTGCTGCAAATACTCTGGTAAATTACCACCACGTTGAGCAAAGTATTCGGTCAAGATAAATATCAAACAGCAAGTAAGGCGTAAAGACCCACCTGCTGCATGACTTGGTGGAAAGACCGTGCCAAGGTTAGAGGTGGAGAACCTGTCGCCCTTTAGCAATACATTTACATATCTTTTGTTATTTCACCAAAAACTGATTGTGCACCTGAAACTGAGCAACTTTTGTTTTACGACTTTTTGATATTTGTTTTCAGTTTATAGGTAGGTACAAAAGTCAAATAAAAAAGTTGGACTTTTCCAAAAAATCTGTTATCAGTGAAATAAATAAAGCAAGGCCAGTCGACACATTTTGAAACACCGTGTGTATAAACAAACTTAAAATAAACTTCTACTTACTATTTTCTACTTTTCTAGGTTAATCCTGATTTCGAAAGAAATTTAACAATCTGCCGACTTAGCACGTATATAAACCTATACATAATAGGTATCCAAAGATATACAAAGGGAAAGTCTCCGATATGGCACCTTCTCAGAGGCGATAATGGCTGTTCGGAGCTTATGCTCTGGCCTCTCTTCACCCATACCGGATTACATAAAAAATGCTCCAAATTTTAATTAATATTTTTTTAGAGCTTTTAACAATAATTTGTTAATATCAGCCCCATAGTACACTCATCTTCTCCATCCTTTAGGGTCCAGAGTCCCAAGTAATTAAAAATATTTAAATAACCCATGATTAAAAAATCATGATTCGGAACTGAGTTAAATTTAAGCTGTTAATAGCTAGTTAATGAATAAAAATAATAATCAAACTGTCTCAGTGGCTTCACAGCCGCGGTTAGCTGATGGTTCAATTATGATCTTAAATTAACCTAGACAGCTTGCGGTTGGTGTAGAATTACTGACCCGCACCGCACGACGCGACAGGTGTTCTTGGACAATGGACAAGAAAAAATATATAATTTAAACATTTCATTGATCGTTTGACTGTCCAGAAATTGGCAAGTGTGTGGCTACACACGATGTTCCACGCGTTATAATTTTGTGACACCCAGCCCAGGCACTTTTTTTTTTAACTTCAAAATGTACTCATAATTTCTAGGTTAGCTCCAAGTAAGTATATGTACACTGTGTTACATTTTAGGTGGTACTTTTTTGAATCTGTATAAGAAGCTTAAAAAACATTTGACCTGCAACGTTTTTTGGAATGTCAAAATTTTCAATTTGGTCGGCACTTTTGTTTTCAATTCAATTCAATTCAATTCAATTCAATTCTTTATTGTGTAAAAATAAAAGAAATACAGTCACAGTTACAATTTTAACATAACATATACCGTAACATATAACGGGTAGTCGCTGGGGAGCGATCGCAGTGGTAGACTTCGGTCTACCCAAGGTGTCGGGCCCGGCCACCAGTATCCATAGACCCGTATTAGCGACCTTTGTACGGGGTCGCAGAGGCGTTTAGTCGTCCAAGGTGTCGGAGTTGGGTACTAGGATCCGTGACGTTTCCCTATGCAGACCACACGGTGGCTACCCTTAAAACTAGCAGTTGGCTACCCTATCCCGCAACTGGGCGGTGCAACGGGCGTCACTGTTAGAAATAATGTGTGGTAGAGAACTTGTTCTCGACGATTACTCATTAAACGTTGCTAGTCTAACATGAGTACTAAGTTGGGGGTTTCGGCCTCCTCTTAGCTCACGCTGCTGACTCCACTCAGGTCGGTGGGTCAAATGAGATACCACCCTAAACGCTGGGTTGAGTACTGCGGGGTTCCGTTAAAAGCCCCAGAATGCTTCGTGCTTCTGCACGGAACACTGGAGTTGGTCTCGCAGGGGTTGTGGTTTAGCGTTGATTCCCTGGTGCTTCCGTAATTGTGTTTAAAGCACCTAACACGGGAATAAGTAGCGAAAGCTGCGAGTGGTGAGCCACTTAGAGCTCCGTAACCAATGTGGAGAATTGGTAGACATGCGAATAATGTAGATCGGTATGTCGGTGCTACACACACTTATATGTGGATGTGGGATGGATTTCCCACGAGCTAATGACGCTGACGTAAGTCTGTCATTCGAGACCGGTGGATCCCCGGTACACATTAGGTGGTGGTCATATGCACTTCCACGCATATACATAGCTGGTGAAAACAAAAGCCTTTGGGCTAGTACAAAACGCTGAGGCCCTGGGCACAGGTTGCGGTTGGATAGGGTGCTGACCCCAGTGGCAGTGAAGGCTTCACCCCCGGCTCTCGACTTCGGTCGGGGGTTCCTTCGGGTGGACGGGTGGTGGCTCGGATCGGCTGGGGAAAGGTCGCAGCCTGTGTTTCCCATGGGATTTTTTTCGGAAGAACGGACGTTCGACAGAGCAGCTATGGGGCCTCGATCTGGCATACATGATCACTGTACTCGCAAGAGTGCAGGTAGTAGACGTCTGGATTTTGTAGCCGAAAGGCTGGTATCTCTGGACGTCTATAAACAAAACGTAAATCAATAAATGATAGAAAAGAAGATAACATATAGTTACATAACTTAACATTAAACTGATACAGTAATTATTTCATTTATTTACATTTAGGTAAGTATGTATTGTACTCGAGGCAAAGCACTAGACTTTCGTCTGTGTTGCTTCGCATCGGTTCTCATGGTATGAGCAGGTGTGCTTGTGAATCTACCTCGTTCGCTAGGACTTAGATAGATTCCATGTCATGTGTGGGATAGGTATTTAAAGTGAATGAATTTTATTAGTGTAATATTTAAAGTAGTATAATATTTAAAGATAATGTAAAAAAAAATAACAAAAAATATATAGGTAAATAGCTATACATTTCCCATCACTCCATCCACACCACTCTCAAATAAATATATAATTTTATATAAATATATAAAAAAAAAAAAATAAAAAAAAAAAATAAATAATAATAATAAAAAAATTAAAACAATACAAAATATAAGCGTGTGAGGGTTATATATGTAAATAAATAAGAAGGTTTCATATAAGTTTCATTAAGGATATATTTTGAAGTAGTATTTTATTTAGTAAGAGTATGATAAGAGTGCATGTACCTGTGTACATATGTACATACTTTTGAACATGATGGATTATGAGTTTAAATAAGTAATTTATGTTTATGTTTAATTTTATATATTAGTACCTTAACAACTTACTGTGGGACATGAGTTAACATATGCTCACAGTAGCCAAGTGGCAAGGATGATAACCATTTCTTTATTTTGAATTTTAGGTAGTTAGTAGCTTGCAATGTTTTGAGGTCTTGGGGGAGTTTATTATATAAATTTGGGCCTAAGAAACTAACAGTATGCCTAAAAAATGTGATGTTGTGTTTAACCCTTGTTAAAACTTGGCGACTGTTTGCTCTAGTCATGAAGTCATGAGCTGTGGGGCTTTGGATGAGAGGATGTGTATGAACGTGAATGATCAGCCTAAGCATGTAGTTTTGACGGACATTTAGGACGGCACTTTCATTATATAAGGCTTCAGTTGAGTACCTAAAAGGCCTTTTGTACATCACTTTCAAAATGGAACGCTGTGACTTTTCAACTACTGCCAAAATGGTCTTTGCTGCCCCTCCCCAAGCCAAAATGCCGTAATTTAATAGAGAGCCACAGAGGCCGTAGTACACTGCTTTGAGGAGAGCAGGATCAGCTATTTCGCGAATTTGGCTAAAAAAATATATTAGTTTTCTGACCCTGCCTGCAAGTGTATGGATCTGAGTCTTCCAGTTCAGGTGTTGGTCAACAATCAAACCCAGGTAACGTAAGCTGTATACTCTTTCAAGCACCGAACAAGTACAAGAATCTGGGGTTGAACAAGAGAATTCGTGAGCTTTTAATGGTATATTGCTGGAAGGCTGTCCTCTGGCGGTAATTGAGAAGGTTATGAATTTAGTTTTTGAGCAGTTAAGTGATAAAACGTTGTTATGTAACCACATTTGTGCATCATTAAAACCAAGTTGGGTTCTCATGGCCGTATCATTCCAGGTTTTCCCTTTGAAAAGAATGACGGTGTCGTCAGCAAAAGTGACAATCTGACCATGGTTGAAGGTTGTTCTGCATAAACCATCTATATAAATTAGGAAGAGAACAGGTCCTAGGACACTACCTTGGGGCACACCATATGAAATTGGAAGAAAATCAGAGGTGGATTTTTCTTCTTTGTGCCTTACAGCTTGCCGCCGATCTGTTAGGTATGTCCTGAACCAATTTAAGGGAAGACCACGGATACCAATAGCTTCCAGTTTCTTCAGCAAGATGGGAGTCGCAACAGTGTCGAATGCCTTAGCCAAGTCAAGAAATATGCCTATGCATTTCTCTTGATTGTCCAAAGCACTCGACACAAAATTGGTTACTTGCAGAATCGCATCCTCCGTACTGAGATTTTCACGGAAGCCAAACTGATTTTCCGATATAAGTTTGTGTTTTTCCAGGAATTGTACTAGCCGTGCTTTAACAATTTTTTCCAGTAGTTTTGATAAGACACTTAGCAATGAGATTGGTCTGAAGTTGGAAATCTGGTCCACAGGTCCACCTTTGTGTATTGGAACAATGATGGCGGATCAGGAAAAATGATGGCGGCGAACAATGATGGCGGAAGAATCAGGAAAAACACCTGTTTTGAGGCTGAGGTTGAACAAAAAAGTAGTAGGTTCTAGTAAATGCTCAGAGACATGTTTCAGAATTTTAGCTGATATGCCATCAGATCCACCTGAGCTACCAGGTTTCAGAAGAGAAAACATTGTTTTAATTTCAAGGGGGTTGGTTGCACATAGGAAAAGAGATTGTGAAGGAGTGTCTGTCAAAGTATCCACCTTGTTGGCTAGTCCTGATACATCAGTTTTCGAGTTGGAAAGAATCTTGGAGGCTAAGCTATGCCCAATAGTGGTAAAGTATTTGTTAATTTCGTTCAGGGGACTGGAGAACTCTTCAGATAGTTTGTTTGTAACGTGACCAAGGTTGTTAGTGTGTAGTATCTTGGCAGAGTCGGTGAATTCTCTTAGAGTCTCCCAGCACTTTCTAGGGTTTCTAATATTCTCATTTATTTTATTCCTAAAGTAAAGTATCTTTGCTTTTTTTACGGATTTTGCGCAAGTGTTTCTGTATTTATTGTAATACTCTCGCAATAGTAGGTCATGAGGATTTTGTTTTAATTTCCGGTGTAATTTGTCTCTCTTGGAGAGACACAAAACCAGGCTTTCTGTAATCCAGGGTTTTATGTTTTTATGTTTGGTCTTACTACTCAGTTTATGTTGATGTTTAGCTATGAGTGTTTGAAAACAGTCGATAAAAAAAGAGAAGGCGACATTTGTGTCTTGAATTTCGTAAAGAGAGCTCCAGTTAAAAGATTTTAATTCGTTGTTTGAAGAAAGTGAAACAAATATACTCAAAATAAAAACTCTCAGAACTAAGTGTTATTCAATTTCGCGTCTTTTGGATAACTACTTGAGCTTGAAAATTACTCACAGCTCAGGCCGCCGAAGACGTAGCATTATGATTTATAGCTAAAACCCTTGAGAAGTGATAGAATGTAACAGTGAAAAGCGTATGTAAATCGATGAAGTGGTTCTTGAGTTATAAGCATATTATAAATATATTTACGTACGTTACACGTCCGCCGCTACCGCGCCGGTGGTAGCTCGTAGAATTTATTAGGAATGTTCGTACATGTAGTGCAGACAATATTAAATAAATAAACCATATTGTTGCGAAATAATTAGAGTTAATGATGGTTTGGCCGCTGGTGTACTGCTTGCCTTACGCATGCCGTTCAATTGTCATCAGGGTCTCTCTATCTCTGGACTATCCATAGCTATCTTCACTCTTGAAGGAAGGTGTGGAACAGAGCTTGCGATGGCTTCACCGAACATAACCGGGCCCATCGGCAGTAGAGGAGGCTGTTAATCGAGGTCGGGACTAGCGAGTGGCCACTCTAAATATCCCGCGCATGCTTCACGTTTCGGCTCGCATCAAGCCCTCGTCAGCTAGTCTGCGTTGACTAGGACCTGCGTTGAAAACTACCAGTCCCGCTCCTGACCTCCCTCTCTCTACCTATCCATATTCTAATTGCTAATATTGTCATGAGTGTATCTCTCTACACTTAGTGTAGGATTGTCACCGCTGTCATCTGGACCTCTCTACTGTTGGTGCTGGATGCTGATGCGGTTGTATTTTGGTCAGGGTGTGATGTGGGCGCTGGTGGTGGCTGTGCTGGCGTGGCCGCTGCTGGCGCAGGGGACGGCGTGCAACGAGGCGCGCATGCGCTGCGCGTACCGCACCGGCTGCGGCGCCGCCCTCAACAACTACATGATGTACTGCTCGGACGTGATGTCGGGCCCGGTGCGCAGCTGCCCGGAACAGTGCCAGCACGCCATCATTGCGCTCACCTCCACCGAGGAGGGCAAGGAGCTCATGAACGTGAGTTACTTACCTTTATTTAAATTTTAAATAGGTAGTTTATTATACTTTAAATCAGTCATCCTCAATATACTTAGTGTCTGTCTTCCGGCTGGGTGTCTTCAAGCGTCGTATTAACGGGCTAGGCAGCCTAGCAACAGTCCGCAAATCTGCTGGCATGGCACCTAACTGAGCGTGGTTTCGCGAGAGGTGATTTTGGCTCTGTCGACTGCACCATTGGTCTCTCGGCACAGCCACCCATGCTGGTTTACATAATAATAAAATAAAAATATACATAATATGAAATCCAAATCGGAGCGCGACACAAAAAGACTAATTAATAGTAAAGCTGTAAGTTGATTAAAATAAAATTTACTAGCATTTTAATCCAGACAAGAAATGGGTAATGAGGTCAATGGACCTCACCCCAGTACCTAAGAGGCAGATCGCAGCGAGAGAAGCAACCACCATCGCTGCTTATTGCGGCTGCAGCAGCGGATTGCAGTGGAATCGTGAAAAAAAAACTAGAATGGCAACTATAAAAAAATCTATTAGAAAATTTAAAAAAGGACATGTGTCTGTCTGTCTGTTTTTCCGCATATTTATGTTCGCTATTTACACTACACATCAGAATTGCATGGTGGTTATTCCGTTGGATTCAGCATCATAAGCAGCCAGATAGAATTGAATGAAATTTTGTGCACCTGGCGTTCGGGTAGGTAAAGGATAAACACTCACGAAAATAGTAATTCACTAAAGGCGAGGCCGAAAGCCTAGATATGTTCACTCAAACCAAACTCAAATGGTATACTTCTCGAAGAAAGCAAGCCGCAAAGGGGAACAGCCGAAGGCGAATAGTTTTACAACGAGCAGACTGCGAGTCTGCAGCCAATTAATACTAACAACGTTAACAATTGCGCAGTCACATAAGACTAATGTGGTCTGTCTTGCGGGCTATATTACTAGGTTTAACCCGGCCGGGTTGGTACCACCGCACTGAATGAAAGGTCGGTCGAAACAGTTTTTGTTCAGTTGTTGTTCAGAAATAGTTTTTGTTTTCCGTCCAGTTCAGTGTAGCCGGCACGACCGAAGGGAAGCACTGACGTGGCACCAAGTTCACCCGGTGTTATGGTTATGGGCTGATATCACGGATGTTTGTAGGTGATGTAGCCAACCGTGTCAGTTTCCAATAACATAAAAAATAAAACAAACAAACAAACCTTACTTATACAGGGTGTATCAGGATAGGTTTTCGAAACTTCAGGGTTCGAAAGGGGCCCATATTTGAAGACGAAACGCTCTGAAACTTTTTCCCAGATTCGATCATTTTACAGTACTTTTTGGTGAAAATCTATTCTTCAAGATTTGGTGGATGGTTAACATCCGCCTTTATTAAATAAAAAATAAATTCTAACTCATGAATAAAAATGGGTAGGTTGCATACATAACTAGTACAATTGAACTCCGTGTAGGTAAATTCCAAACACTGAAAGTTCAATGACCTCAAAAGAAACAAAAGAGGACTGAATTAGTTCACTGCACTCTCCAGTCTCACTGTCCATCGAGTTTTTATTACAATTTCCAACTTTTGTATGACCAAAAAAACAACGGAATTTCGATTTGAGTGATAAGGATTTTTTTCTTCTAATAATGAGTACTTTCTATACCTGAAGTTTCTCAAACCTATCCTGATACACCCTGTATAAATTGGTTCAATGAGTTGTTGTCCTGTAAAATATTTGTGGACCATTAATTATTTAAGAAATAAATAATTTATCTATCTACCGTTTTTATAGCATTCGACATGATTACATCACCTCTATCACAATTTTGTGAAGTCAGCTCAGTGCACCTTGGTATTTTCCGAACTAGATGTCATGCCAATGCTTCTGTCGAAAACACGGATTAAACTTCTTTGACTGACTTTCATTCTGTGTGATGGTACCAATTTGAATTTAACCATGGAGCAACTCGTAGTTACGAAAGAATGCACTTATCTAACCTACCGCGTTTTCATAATCTCCTGGCGTGATGATGTCACCAACAATCGTGTGTGGCATGCAAAAACACCTTATAAATCCTTCCAAGAAATCAAGATAACGTCGTTATGTGGCTCTACCGACAAGCTACAAACGAGATTTATCAATCGCGCTCCTCTTCCCAGAACTAATAATGGCAGCGCAACACCAGTTTTTATTATTTCAAACCATACCTACTCGCATCAATACAAATCAAGAGACATCCTTGTTTTAAAGACAAAATGTATATTATAGTGTCGCGTTGCCAGCGACTTGTGACCTTTTCTAATTGACGCTTCGTTGAAATACTGTGAACTCGACGGTCGCTGCAATGAAGTTGTTGAGAGAAACAAATTGGCAATCATGAATCAGATTAATCTCGGCTGCAGTCGTGAGTGATACTGATAGATCCGACGACGTTGAGACTTGCGTGTTGCTGACACGTCTGATAGAGTCGTAAAACTAATAAGTGGGGGGGGGGGGTCTTCCGTTGTTGAACCTAAGAAGGTTTTCAGCATACGAATAAGAAGAATGAAACGCGATGAGCATGCTAAGTTGGTACCCAAATCCGGAAAAAGGAGTTAAACCTACATTCATCTGTTCTATGGATAATACATGCCTACCAACTTAGTTTATATATAAAATGTGCCTACGGCTCCGCCCGCTCTGTTATTTAACTTCTGTACTAACCTCATAAGCCATTTAGCGTGATAATAAGTAGCCTATAGTTGATGGGAAGAATCAAGCTATCCGTAGATTTTTTTTATTAAAATCGGTTTAGTGGTTCTCGAGTTATAAGCGGACAGACAGACATACAGAAAGCAGACGTTGGATTTTATTGAAGGTAAGGATAAGGATAAGGATATAACACGCAGGCTAATAGATCGCGACAAGGTTGCCTTGACCTCAACGCCCTTGATCGTCCTTATCTCCTTATCTATGTCATAAATAAGAAACTATTGCAACGATTAATCGATAGCAATTTTAAATTTCTTTGTCGCAGCAGTAAAAGAGTAGCCATTTCAATGTTAATGCTCTTCAAACTGCATGTGCATAAATAGGTACTCGTACATATATATAGGTACACGCACGCATACACACACACGCTCTCAAACGAGTAAGCGCTTATAAACTGCAGCCAGCATCAAACTCCTGAATCAAACTTCGAGATCCAACACAACCGAGCCGTGTTTGTGTCCGAAGTCGTCAAAATCACTATACAGAACGTTTATTGACGCTGCGAGCAATTAAAACGGAAGATAATACTAATCAAGGTATTCATTATCCCGTCGAGTTCAACGGCCTGTGGCGCCTCGCTTCGCGGTTGTGATCTCCGAATTCTTGAAATAGACTCATTACATTACGCTGTATTACTGTTATTTGTATGGAAGAAATGGAGAAACGCGTCTTGGAAAATGGACTTGTAGTACGTTGTTGTCCTCTGTGCTGGTAGTTAGTCTGCATGCATGCAGTTGCAGGAACGATCGTACAGTAGCCTGGAGCTTCTAATTTAAAACAGATTCAGTCTGTTTTGCAGAAAATGTATTAAAACGCGAGTGTTCCATTGTTATTTTTATTATTCGACTGCAAACGCAAAGGAGGCTAATGTGCTTATCCGTCTAAAGGAAATCCGTACTATCAATATAATCTGTCTGTCTGTTTGCATGTCTGTTACCTTTTCATGCCTAAACCGCTGAACAGATTTCGATAAAAATTGGCTAGGAATTAGATTACAACCTGAGGGAGGGAGGGAGAGAGAGAATACATACGAGTATATTGCGTCGGCTCAAATTAAGTTTAAATTAATTAAACCTGCAATGCCGTGACTTTTCTATTCTGTGCCGTGACCGAGGCTGCGGGCAAAAGATATATATGTACATCTACTGTATAAAATGAATATAAATGTTCGTTCGGTCGTCTTCAATTCGTTTCTAAACTGTTCAGTGGTTCATCCGATTACTTTGAAACTTTGGTTGGTGGGTTGTTATGCGTACACCCACAAAGGTTTCTGACAAAAATAAAAACAGTATTCGAAATTAATTTAAGGGATGATTTTCGTTACCCTTCCTATCATCTGTGTTTCCATTCTCAATTATTAAAAACTGGCATTCAATTTCAACAAAACACTCATTCGATATTGCTTAAGTCTTATTTTTTTTTTCAGTATACTTAGCATAAAATATTTTTAGTAGTATTTGGTTTAGCTATACGCAGCTCCGCCCTTCGCCTTCGGCCTCGCCCTTAGTTACTATCATCGAGAATAATATTGTTTACCTGAACGCAACTCGGCCTTCGGCCTTGCCCTTAGTGACTACAATACTATCTCGATAAGATTTCAATGCATCTTTTTCAAAAATATTGTATGCTTTATTCTATCTCCGAGAAGGTTTATCGTCTTCCTGAACGCAGCTCCGCCTTCGGACTTGCCCTTATTTTGAATATTTTCTTATTTTGAAATATGAATTTCACGCGAGCGAAGCCGCGCTCAGCAGCTAGTATGAATATAACGGAGAACCGCGAGTAGCTCTCAATACCGCAGACTAATCGAAGCTTGAAAGCTAATCGAGGCGGCTTCGTAAAAGCGCTCCACGTCGTATCGAAGGTGAATTAAACACATGTTTACGGCTGTCGGACTCCGCCGCGCAGTAGCGAGTTCGGCCTCGGCCTCGACATCTCGATCGTGGAGACCTACCGCAGCCGACCGCGGCGCGCGGCCGCAGGTGTTGCTTGCAGGCAAACAAAAAACCAGCGACGTAAGCTCCGCACATTTTGTTCCACCATGCTCCACTTGAGGCGACGCATTTTGATTTGAGGAAATCGGACCGGGCTTTATGACTTCGCGGAAGACGTTTGCCGACTGGAAGATTATGTAAGACCTGCACTTACAAGGATCCCTGCAGACGTGTAATTTTCTTCCCCCCGACGATACAGAACGACAATGCCCGAGCATTTTACAATACCTGCATGGTTCAAACCTCGTGATTTAGTCCAATAACACCCGCCGCGGACGCAGTCAGTCGGTTGTGAAATGCGCTAAGGAAATGCGGTATAATTTGAACGCGAACATAAACGTCAGGCGTGACACGTCGCGAGTCGTCGGCGCACTTTATAGCCATCTTATAAAGTTTACGAGACAGCCTGCTGCAGGCACCTCGTTATGATGCCTCGTGTTTACTTTATGCATCACCCCGGCCCGTCGTCGGACGCTGCTAGCCCGGCCGGAGCGGGGCGGCGGCGCGGCGGCGGCGCTCCCGCGCGCGACGCAACACATAATACCATTTTTACGGTATTCATACGATTTCGTCAGCAGTTAAACGTTTACGAGACTAGAAAGTTGTAAAGCGTTTAAAATTTAGGTCAGATAGATTTTATGCACTTTTATTAGGAAGGTTGTCGATTCCTTCTCTTTCGCGGAAATATATGCGGCACGATGCAGCATCCGCTTCTCAACCTACATACTTGAACGTTTGGCGGTTTATATTTACGGTTTACGATAGCGAGGACGACGACGCCGCCGCCGCGCCGCCGACGATGACGGTGGCGAAGACTGAAGAACAAAAACAAAATAATTTCCGTCTCTTACTCAAGCGGCAACAGTTGTGATGGATGATTTCTACTATATTGAAGTTCTATCTCTTATTTCACATTGTATTGGAATAGTCAATACAGACAGGTGATTAAACAGACTACAAACATTTTAAGGGGTGATTCTGGAACTGAAATTTTACATTTACTTTTGTAAGTCTTATTCTTCGGTAAAAAATAATAGTTCTTTCTTTTATTGTAATTATATTTATTTATAATGTTAAGTGCATTTAATAATTTGCAAATGCATTAAAATTTTATGAAGAAAAAAAAACAGCAGTTGAAAATCCGCGATCACTATCGCCTCGCCATATGCAGGTCACCGCCAATATTTGCCATCATTCTGGATGCGATGCCTGTTCTACCTTTTTTTTTTATGGAAACTGACACGGTTGGCTATATCACCTACAACGTCCGTGATGTCAGCCCATAACACCGGGTGAACTAGGTGCCATGTCAGTGCTTCCCTATTTGATCGTGCAGGCTACACTGAACTGGTCGGAAAACACAAACCATTTACATAACCGTTTCGACCGACGTTTCATTTAGTGCGGTCGTATCTACCCGGGCGGGTTAAACCCTACCACCAAGTAAGATTAGGAGGGAAGGGACCTACAGTTTTACGAGGAATCCGAACCTCGGTCAGCCTCCAACGGTCAGCGGTCACCCATCCAAGTACTGACCGCACCCAGCGTTGCTTAACATTCAATAGCGACAGTTGACTGTCTGCACCACTGAGCTATCGAGCCTATGCACAAAAGTGAGTTAGTTGCTTGAAGTGTTGATTTGAGGACAGAGGATGAAGAGTCTTGGTGTTGTTGTTGCAGTGCGAGTGCGAGGAGGACGACTACTGCATGCAGTCCAAGTCGCGCGTGGACGTGTGCCGGGCGGCGGTGCTCAAGACCGCGCAGAACAGCACCATGTCGTGTCGGCTGTCGCAACTGATCTGCGCGGCGGACGCGCAGTGCGCCACCGCGCTCGAGTACTACCACCGGCTCTGCCGCTCCATGTTCCTCGGTAAGAAGTGCAGCCACAAGTGCCTCAACTCCATCGGCATCCTCAGGAAGCAGGAGAAGGCCGGCATGCTCGAGCGGTGTCGCTGCGACGGACTAGAGGACTTCGACTGCCCGCGGATACAGAGCAACATGGCGCGGCTGTGCTTCCACAAGCGGGCGGGGGAAGCGCGCGGCGGCGGGGGAGCCGAGCGGGCGCCCGCGCGCGAGCGCACCCCCGCCGCCGCCGACCGCGACCGCACCGCACCCGCAAACCCCTCCGCTGACTCCTCCGCCGCCGCCACTCTACCTCCGCTGCTCCTCGCGATCGCATCTTACCTCGTCGCCGCCAGCGGCGCCAGGGCGTGATGCTGAACGCGTCCTTGTCGGATCCCGGAAACGATTTCGACGATTCCGTTCGAATGCAATAAAAGTTTTGGAAGTTCGGTCCGGAATCGACACGGGCGCTTTTCGCAATGTAGTGTAAATGCTGAGAAAGTACAATTTGCTCAAATTTGTTGTAAATATGTGAATACAATTTATTTATATGATAGGCATAAGTATACATAATTAGGGTAGATACTGTAAGTATAAATAAGTAATTTATTATTAGAATGCATTTGTAAGTTTTATTGTCATAAATGTAATTTAGTTGTTGTTTATGTATCCTTCAGTTAAACGACTTTCCGCGTTCGTTCAAATTAAAATATTTTAGATTAACTGCCACTTGAGGCTTCGCCACTGGGGTTCGCTCTCGGCAGTAGGTCCAAGCACACACTGTATGGTGAACTTGTTATTTTAAATGTACGATTTCAAGTATCAATTGATACTTTCAGACGAAATGCCGCAGGACTCGAATGTTAAGGCTAGATATTTTAATTCCTGCCTCGAAACCTCCCACGCCACCGCCGCGCCCCGCACGCGCGGCGCCCACGCACCCGCGCGGCGGAGGAAAGGGCGTGTTTTTTTTTCTCCATTTCCTCGTGAATGCTATAAATATGATGGCGGCGCGGCCGGTGGTCCGCGCAGTGACAAATGTCGCAGGCGCCGCAGACGGTAGGTGTTTCCTCTGAGATACAACAACGCCGTTGTCACACACACTATCCCGCTTTAACTTCCTGCGGTTGAGAGAGAGAGAGAGAGAGAGAGGCAGACACGGCCTAACGACACGAACACGGTGACTTCTGTGATACGTCCAGTGATGACTGATGACGGATCTAATGACACGAGAATCTAATTCCGGAATTTGGGCTACTTTTTGTGGTGATAATGACGGAGTTGCATTTCCTGGCTCCTGCAGTCGGACCACCGCGGTCGGTATCCGTTACGCGTGAGTCGCCGTCACAAAGTATCATATCGGTCGATCTAAAATTAGACTGCGTATTAATACTGCCAAATTAAGCTTCGCCAAAATATTTTTAACACGTGCATCCTCTCGTAGAAACCAGAAATATCGGTTGCGTTTTTCACAAACGGGAATCTCGCAGGTTTATTTCGCCTCCTTTCATTGTCAGTGGAGTACAAATTATTAAATTAAATTGTAGCAATTGTACACGGAGATAACTATAATTATATATTATAAATTATAGTTCCCACAATAGTAGCCTATGGGTTAAATAAATGTATTTTTAAATTACTGTGATTGCTAAACATAATTAATTTTTTTTTCGGTTTTACTCACGGTCGCATCCGAGTCCGAGCTATGTGGCACGACGTTTCGGGTCAAACGTATGGCACACCTCATGAGCGCTCTGCCTGCCTGGTGCGACGGTTGGCAGAGTCCTCTGTCGCATCAGCCAGATCGCTCTGCCTGGTGCGACGGTTGGCAGAGTCCTCTGTCGCATCAGCCAGAGCGCTCTGCCTGGTGCGACGGTTCGCAGAGTCCTCTGTCGCATCAGCCAGAGCGCTCTGTCTGGTGCGACGGTTGGCAGAGTCCTCTGTCGCATCAGCCAGAGCGCTCTGCCTGGTGCGACGGTTGGCAGAGTCCTCTGTCGCATCAGCCAGAGCGCTCTGCCTGGTGCGACGGTTGGCAGAGTCCTCTGTCGCATCAGCCAGAGCGCTCTGCCTGGTGCGACGGTTGGCAGAGTCCTCTGTCGAATCAGCCAGAGCGCTCTGCCTGGTGCGACGGTTGGCAGAGTCCTCTGTCGCATCAGCCAGAGCGCTCTGCCTGGTGCGACGGTTGGCAGAGTCCTCTGTCGCATCAGCCAGAGCGCTCTGCCTGGTGCGACGGTTGGCAGAGTCCTCTGTCGCATCAGCCAGAGCGCTCTGCCTGGTGCGACGGTTGGCAGAGTCCTCTGTCGCATCAGCCAGAGGGCTCTGCCTGGTGCGACGGTTGGCAGAGTCCTCTGTCGCATCAGCCAGAGCGCTCTGCCTGGTGCGACGGTTGGCAGAGTCCTCTGTCGCATCAGCCAGAGCGCTCTGCCTGGTGCGACGGTTGGCAGAGTCCTCTGTCGCATCAGCCAGAGGGCTCTGCCTGGTGCGACGGTTGGCAGAGTCCTCTGTCGCATCAGCCAGAGCGCTCTGCCTGGTGCGACGGTTGGCAGAGTCCTCTATCGCATCAGCCAGAGCGCTCATGAGGATGGGCCACACGTTTGGGCCGAAACGTCGAGCCACATAGCTCGGAGACGACCGTGAGCACAGCCGATTTTTGTATTTTTTTTTAAATAAATAAATGTAAATAACAAACCAGCCACTCATTATCAAATAAAAACATTGTTTCGTATGTTTCGACGTCAGATAGTTTTCAGATTCATTAACTTTTGTAAACATTTAGGATTTTTTTTCTTTAGGCGGCATTTTCATACACAACCGAAACTTATTTCACCTACAAAAATCTATTGTAGTGTTCCGCAAGCAGTCACACCTGCAGGGTAGCATTAAACAACCAGCGAGTTTTCTTATAAGTACCTACGGCCGAAATTATTGTTGATGTTGTACGTGGCTATATGATATGATAATGTTAGGCCTTCGCAGCGGGTAATGAAGAGGTTGGCAGGAGTTCCCGATCAGACAGCAACCGGTTCCTGGCACGACACACACACACACACACACACACACACAGTCAAACGGACAAGACACGCCGCGCCGCCGCCGCCGCCGCCGGCGCGACCCACACGCGACGCGGGTAATGTTTTCATTTATTACAAGCTTTTGCCCGCAGCTTCGCTCGCGGTAGACTCGGTTTAATAGCAAATCCGATTTAAACACAAAATATAGGTAAGTATATGATAATAAAAGATCGCTTCTCTTTCTTATATTCTATATCACTCTCTCTATCCCGCCCATACTATACTTTATTTGATACTGCTCAGCCCTAAGGCTATTTAGCTTGATGGTATATAATCTATAGTGAGCATCGAGAACTACTCTTTACATTGGCGCAAAACCGCATCAAAATCTGTTCAGTGGTTCCGGAGTTTACCTCAAACATACATACATACAGACAGACTTTCCCTTTTATAAGAAGTAGAGAAGAAGAAGAGTAGAGACAGAGATAGAGATAGAGATAGAGAAGAGCGAGCCATGCCACCAAGCTTTACTTGGTGAACAGTGTAAAGTTGCTCATTCATTACGAGTGAAACTGAAATATGAAATAAAAACCGGCCAAGTGCGAGTCGAACTCGCGCACCGAGGGTTCTGTATCGTCATGTCATGGTCAGCGCCTCTCACGCCATCTATGTATTAGTTAAAATGCTTCATACTCTTTTCGGCAGATGGCGCGCATACACTTTTTTAGTTGCTTGTATGGGGACCCCGTGAATTTTTTTTTTTATTATTTTTATTATTTTTTGTTATATCGGCCATAATAACACATATTCTGTGAAAATTTCAACGGGCTACATATTACGGCTCAAGAGATACAGCCCTCGGACAGACGGACAGGCAGGCAGACAGACAGACACAGACAGACAGACTGACAGACAGACGGCGCGTAGGCTTAGTATTAGGGTCCCGTACCGGATACGGAACCCTAAAAAGACCAATTATGTTATGTGAACTATGAATTAATTGTTGTAGTGAAAACTCTTGATTAGTTTTTTTTGTTAATGTTATGGCTAGGAGAAAACTGTTGAATTCTCACCATGTTGCCAATCCACTTCGGAGAATATGTTTAATATCGAATCAATGTTCAAGAATAATTTCATAGTTATTCAGAGCGCCTTCAAATAAAACTGTCACCCGAACCGTGCCCTCAAGGGCGCCGAGACCAAACTTTGACACCTCTGACTCAGCCACCCATCGGATTACATAAAAAAACACACGTTGTAATACATTCCCATAGTCCATTCTGCTATTGCATAAATAGTTGTGGTGGATGTCGCAAGCCGCGCCTCGACTGTGCTCCGTACAAATTATTTATAAGTTCACCATGCATGCACTGAGCATGCGCCGACTGCCAGAACAATCGCATGTATGTACAGAGGTTCCTGCGCGTCATGTTCATACTTTATTAATTGTAGGCACGACTCGGGAATACATATTTGAATTCATAATGCGAACGATGGCGCAAGCAATTCTTTGCAATAATATGCGCATCTACTATTTTAACTGTCGCCTTATATGCAGTGTGCATTGAAATTATTCCAGTATTTGATCGGTTTTATATTGACGTAATTGAATGGTTATAGAAAGCTTAGTATGATACCTACTAATGACAGTTGCCTTTATATGTATGAAATTGTATACAGGACGTACAAGAATTTAAAATGATGGAACTGCTATTGTATTTGTTGCACACATTCCCACACCAGAAATAGAAGCATGGATCCTATAAATCTCGATGCACACAATAATTTACTTCGTCCTCGAGGTCACAGATTAAGGAAAAGATAGTCCAAAGTACTTTGTAATCTATACTTACATATACAAGTATGACTAGTATCAGACGGGTGGTAACGCGCCTGTTGAAAGATGAAAGACGTTAGTCCGTAAGTGTGATACATATTGATATATTTTGATATATCTTGATTGATGCCCCTTTTATACTTTTGAATTATTTGGGTACCGTAGGAAAATAAAATAGGTTACGTATTAGTAAACTATGTTAATTAAGACAGAAATACTTTAAATTTGGTAAAGTTTCATTGTGAACTCATTTAACCACAGTTTACCAAAGTGAGATTATTAATTTTAGTGAAATATTGTAAAAAGCTCTAAGTAAAAAGTACACATCTGTATTAGAATTTAGTTTTCTACTTTTTAATCAATAACAAGAAGAAATATATTTGCATAAATTTTAATAAACCTTTCCAGTCGAATTTAGTAAGTTTGATGTTTTGCGAAAAGTGAAAATGTATTGTGCTTTAAGTTTTAAGGAAATTTCGTACAAATTGTATAAAGTATCATACTTAATTTATTATACCTTTTAATTATTAAATAACCTTAAGCAGTAGTAAGTACGAGGTATTTAATATCTTTAATAAATCAAATTTGTTCAAATTATATTGTTGCATTTTGTTTATAAATTGTCTAAGTATGATAATGATGAGTTAAGAGTTAATAATATGTATTTATAACATTTTAAATAAAATTGTTTGTTATAATAAAATTTATTGTCTTCATATTTGTTCCTTCCATTTCCCTACACTTATAAAATAGGAATATGTCGTCCATTCGTGACATGTTAGCTATCCTTCCCTATGTCATAAACTAAATATCACCGTCGCGTCTAAATATAATGTCGCTACATATTTTGTGTGCTTCGGTAAAAAGAGAGATTCCTCAATAGTCGACAAAGTTTTACATTTTCAATGAATTTGTAATTTTTTAGGGTTCCGTACCAAAACATGTTGTGTCTAGTCTAACATCGTTACGATGAGACCACACTTTACACTCAGCCACAGGTTCAATCAAATGTTGTGTTCTTCCCAGTCACCCTGACACAATCGTTGTCATTGATATACTTTCAAAGATACGTATAACGGTTTCGATGGCTTCCCTCACGACCGCTTGAGCCTCGACTCCCCGCGCCCCCCCCCCCCCCCCCCCCCCTCCCCTCATCGCGGTGTCGATGCGGCGAGGGTGGTCGCAATTATTTTGCACTCCTCTCGCTCTAGCAAGCTCCTCCGTTCCTTTCTGCTCTAATAAACTACAACAGAACTACAGCATAAAACCTCTTTTGCTAGGTTCCACAGTTTCAGTGGATTTATAGTAATAGTTCTTCCTTATAGCTTAGTACCACAGACTGAGTTCAATATACATCCAGTAGGTACATTAAGATAATGTGTAATAGCAGTAAAAGCCTAAACGAACATAGTAAGGTAGTATATAACAAAACGTGTCAGCTGACTCCTAAAGGAATGTTTTCTAATAGAATGAAAAAAAAAACTAGAAAAAAAACAGCTGTACAAAAAACTAGAAAATAATAAGGACACAAGCCTGGGCCTTCTTAAGATTTTACGTCTGGGTAAGAAATCGTGCACTAGCGTGCTGTCTTCTCATGTCGGATGCCAAAGGGCACATTGTGTCGCTGCGTCAGCGGAATAAGTAATAAATTGAGACTTTTAACAGACTAATATAAAAACGTGGGGCGTATAATATGCGTAATAACATGCGCCCCACGTTTTTATATTAGTCTGTTAAAAGTCTCAATTTATTACTTATTCCGCTGACGCAGCGACACAATGTGCCCTTTGGCATCCGACATGAGAAGACAGCACGCTAGTATTGCACGATTTCTTACCCAGACGTAAAATCTTAAGAAGGCCCAGGCTTGTGTCCTTATTATTTTCTAGTTTTTTGTACAGCTGTTTTTTTTCTAGTTTTTTATTTTTAATAAAACCGTTTAACTTAAAAGTTTTTTTACCTATTTTTTTATTTACTCGTTTTTAGTTTGATTTTTGGCTCGTATCATTCATTACGTAAACTCGTCATCCTTTCCAACTCTCTCATTGCATCTTTGTTACTCGGTTTCTTATCTGTCAATTACTCACAATCAAGCTCCTCAATACATAACCCTTCTAAAGACTTTACGCGACTCAATGCAACATACGCTTGACCCTCCTCAAATAGTCTGGAGCCCAAATACACGACAGCACGGTCAACAGTACTGCCCTGCATTTTATGGACAGTGGAGGCCCATGACAAAATTATCGGTAACATCCGTCTCTCAGCTGTTCCATAATTAAACTTTGCTGGAAACTGTATGGCTTTAGGATGGATAAGGTGTCCGCCGTCTCTTTCAAAATCAATTTGAACAGATGGTATGTCTGTTTCATACTTTTGCGTTCGACAAGTATGGGACACTCGTCCAAACAAACCAAGTGAGCCCAAACTCGAGGGGGTTACTAGTAACGGTTGAAGAGTTCCACTGTACACCTCCTGACTCCATCATCAGACCCTCGTCACCAAGTGTATTGGTAGAAGTATGGGACACTCGTCCAAACCAACCATATGAGCCCCTAACTCGAGGGGGTTACTAGTAACGGTTGAAGAGTTCCACTGTACACCTCCTGACTCCATCATCAGACCCTCGTCACCAAGTGTATTGGTAGAAGTATGGGATAGGACACTCGTTCAAACAAACCAAATGAGCCCAAACTAAAGGGGGTTACTAGTAAAGGTTGAAGAGTTCAACTGTACACCTCCTGACTCCATCATCAGACCCTCGTTACCAAGTGTATTGGTAGAAGTATGGGACACTCGTCCAAACCAACCACATGAGCCCAAACTCGAGGGGATTATTAGTAACGGTTGAAGAGTTCCACTGTACACCTCCTGCCTCCATCATCAGACCCTCGTCACCAAGTGTATTGGTTAGAAGTATGGGACACTCGTCCAAACCAACCGTATGAGCCCAAACTCGAGGGGGTTAATAGTAACGGTTGAAGAGTTCCACTGTCCACCTCCTGACTCCATCATCAGACCCTCGTCACCAAGTGTATTGGTTAGAAGTATGGGACACTCGTCCAAACCAATCAAATGAGCCCAAATTCGAGGGGGTTACTAGTATCGGTTGAAGAGTTCCACTGTACACCTCCTGACTCCTTCATCAGACCCTCGTCACCAAGTGTATTGGTAGTAGTATAGGACACTCGTCCAAACCAACCATATGAGCCCAAACTCGAGGGGGTTACTAGTAACGGTTGAAGAGTTCCCCGTCCACCTCCTGACTCCATCATCAGACTCTCGTCACCAAGTGTATTGGTAGAAGTATGGGACACTCGTCTAAACCAACCAAATGAGCCCAAACTCGAGGGGGTTACTAGTAACGGTTGAAGAGTTCCACTGTACACCTCCTGACTCCATCATTAGACCCTCATCACCAAGTGTATTGGTAGAAGTATGGGACACTCGTCCAAACCAACCACATGAGCCCAAACTCGAGGGGATTACTAGTAACGGTTGAAGAGTTCCACTGTACACCTCCTGCCTCCATCATCAGACCCTCGTCACCAAGTGTATTGGTTAGAAGTATGGGACACTCGTCCAAACCAACCATATGAGCTCAAACTCGAGGGAGTTACTAGTAACGGTTGAAGAGTTCCACTGTCCACCTCCTGACTCCATCATCAGACCCTCGCCAAGTGTATTGGTAGAAGTATGGGACACTCGTCTAAACCAACCAAATGAGCCCAAACTCGAGGGAGTTACTAGTAACGGTTGAAGAGTTCCACGGTACACCTGCTGACTCCATCATTAGACCCTCGTCACCAAGTGTATTGGTAGTAGTATGGAACACTCGTCCAAACTAACCAAATGAGCCCAAACTCGAGGGGGTTACTAGTAACGGTTGAAGAGTTCCACTGTTCACCTCCTGACTCCAACATCAGACCCTCGTCACCAAGTGTATTGGTAGAAGTATAGGACACTCGTTCAAACAAACCAAATGAGCTCATACTCGAGGGGGTTACTAGTAACGGTTGAAGAGTTCCACTGTACACCTCCTGATTCCATCATCAGACCCTCGTCACCAAGTGTATTAGTAGAAGTATGGGACACTCGTCCAAACCAACCAAATGAGCCCAAACTCGAGGGGGTTACTAGTAACGGTTGAAGAGTTCCACTGTACACCTCCTGACTTCATCATCAGACCCTCGTCACCAAGTATATTGGTAGAACTATGGGACACTCGTCCAAACCAACCAAATGAGCCCAAACTCGAGGGGGTTACTAGTAACGGTTGAAGAGTTCCACTGTACACCTCACGACTCCATCATCAGACTCTCGTCACCAAGTGTATTGGTAGAAGTATGGGACACTCGTCCAAACCAACCAAATGAGCCCAAACTCGATGGGGTTACTAGTAACGGTTGAAGAGTTCCACTGGACACCTCTTGACTCCATCATCAGACCCTCGTCACCAAGTGTATTGGTAGAAGTATGGGACACTCTTCCAAACCAACCATATGAGCCCAAACTCGAGGGGGTTACTAGTAACGGTTGAAGAGTTCCACTGTCCACCTCCTGACTCCATCATCAGACCCTCGTCACCAAGTGTTTTGGTAGGAGTATGGAACACTTGTCCAAACCAACCATATGAGCCCAAACTCGAGGGGGTTACTAGTAACGGTTGAAGAGTTCCACTGTCCTCCTCCTGACTCCATCATCAGACCCTCGTTACCAAGTTGAAATTATCATAATATTGTATTGTCACGAGAGCTCAATGTGTGTGCAAAGTTTCATAAAAATCGGTTCAGTAGAAGTAGTTGAAAAATTTGTCGCAAGATTTGAAACAAAGATAGTAACAAACAAACAAATATACGGAGTCAAGCTAAATAAAACCGTTTAAAAATACTGTTCAAGATATTATCTATCAGATCAATAAATAAAAAACGAAAACAATAATTTCCTAAAATCAAAAGATACCCGAATTTTATAATCAATATGGCGACTTTGAAGAAAATTGAGAATGGGTCAGACCTTGTCCAAGTCCAAGTTGTAGAAGAATATATTTTCCTCTAGTTGAGAAGATCAAACTATAAGCGGAGTGGAGGTGAGAGGGAAGAGAATTAGATATTATATTAATTAGGTTGTATCTTAATTATACACCATCGATACTAATGGGTAGTATCAACATTCAAGAGTATATAATTTTCTAACAAGAGGGGATAATACTCAAAACATAAAAATTTCAAGTAATTACATATATTTCAAATAACAACCTTTTACGTTCATCAATAGAGCACGAACTCATTCAATGATTTCTTTCGTCAAAATGCTAATAAATGACTCAGCAAGACATGGTATAGGAAGCATAGTAAAGTTACGTAACACATTATTAGAAGATTTGAGAAACCGTCATAATGGCCGGGCGCCAGACCCTCAGGCCGATCACATCCGATACACAATTTGGAGCATTTTCTAAGAACTCCTGTTGGTTTTTGTTCATAATAGTTAATTAGAAAATAATACACGTTCCTAACATAACTACTAGCGACTAGCGGTCACGATTTGTATTAAAATAGGTACTTAGATGAGGTTTTTGGAGCGATGCTAAAATATAAATTCAGATGTTGCGGGAAAAAAAATCGATGAAGAACTGTTAAGCTTTAGGTTCATTCAAACAAATTTGCCTTTGAAAAGATTTCAACGCGCGGTTTCTTCTATGAAAATAGTAATAGTTTGTACATTATTATAAAATAAAATGATCATGTGACTTTATTCACTTTAATTACTGACATTTATTCTTGAAATAACATACTATAACCATTTAACAAGATATAAATATCGTACACAAACATTGAAAAGAATATAACTGTTTCATTCCAATATACATATAGTTCGTTTTACGAATAGCTGTAATTTATTCATCTAGGCATGGTGTATATGTATACTTAAACATGAAACAGAACAGGATGAACTTCTACCCAGATCAACTTCAAGTTCAGCCGGTGTTATGGGCTGACATCACGGATGTTGTAGGTGATGTAGCCAACTGTGTCAGTTTCCATAAAAAAAACCGATGTGATATCTGATGCAGAAGTTGAATGAACTTCAATGCCGATCTTCCGCCCATTCCTATGCACGATAACTTGACTTGAAGGACTTAAGAGCAGAACGAAGGTAACCACGTGATAACATGTTAGGTATTTGAATAAAGTATCGCTATCTCTGTTAGCCACGCGCACTCCCCGCGAACGCAAGAGGGATAGCTGCACGCTCTCAGCTAATATACCTACAAAATATTACATTTGTCTTTCGGGGTTTATGTTTTTCCGACCCCTAAACCTTATCCGATTTTCCATTTTTGTGGTAATAAAGACAGGTCAATCTACATAGCTGTCTTTTTAATTTGTTTTTTATCTAAAGTGATGACTCAATAAAGCTTCATGAACTTAATAATAAAAAAATTAAAAATTAATTTTTTTTTCAGTTGAAATACCAATTTTTTTTAGGTATATTTCATCTAAACAATAAAATGGCAGGAACGTAGATTGGACTGTCCTTAAGACGAGATTTTGTTTTGTAAAAACGGATAAGGTTTAGGAGGCTAGAAAACATAAAAGTCGAAGGACGATTTTGTATGGAGAAAGTTAACTTCCATCTCGTCTTAAGGGATTCCGTTCCATACATACATACATAGCGTCACGCCTGTTTCCCGGTGGGGTAGGCAGAGACAACGGATCTCCACGTGCCACGATCCTGACACACCTCTGCCGCCTCTTCCACTCCCATAATGTTCTTCATGCATGCTCGTCGGTTACGGGTACTAAGCACTTGCCCCTTGTTGAGCACATGCCCGATCTGGTCCAGGTATTCCGTTCCAACTAGAGCAAAATCATGCTACATAAAATATAGCAACCTTCATTAAACTTAGGTGAGGTAAGATTTGACAAATAATAAAGTGAGTGCGTGGACAGTTAGAACGCCTTTCTTCTGGCATTGTGGAAGCGTCGTCGCCGTCGCGCATCGAGGCGGGGGCCGTGAAGACTGTGGAGCGGGTCCCAGCTTGTGTCGATGGTCGACACGTTGTCACCACTAGGCACTCCATGACAACAAAGGCTGCACTGTAACACATATTTTTGACCACAGTTAGTGGTTCGGCCACAAAAGTATTCTGAAACAAAATATGCTACACAGGTACAACCCTTTATATGAAACAAGACATACACAAGCACAAGACTAAACTGGGTCGTATCAATGGGGCTAGACAGCCTAGCAACAGTCCGCAAATCTGCTGGCATGGCGCCTCACTGAGCGTGGTTTCGTGAGGAGAGGGCGTTTTTGGCTCTGTCGACTGTACCATTGCCATTGGTCCTCGACACAGCCACCTTGGATTACATAAAAACAAAATTGACACTTAAGTACAGGAAACTCTCCTCGATTCAGTCGACACGACTCAGCAGGCTTCAACGAGAGACTCGCTGGCAAATACACAAAAAGTGAAGTATGTACCCACTACCCACCCTCCGCTGAACTACCAATGCGTGCTTCTAGAGCCACCATTCTATCATTGAACGACTCACGTACACCCAGGGCCCGGGAGTGCCAATGTGAATGAAGGGCTGTAGCGAAATTGCAAAGTTGAAGTGGACCACCAACGCTGATATACTTAGCGGCGGCGCTTGAATTAGTTAGAAGGGGCGACCTTATCGAGCAGTTTTTATGGGCATCACCTGTTATACCCGGATGTCAGTGATTACAACGGAACTAGATGCCATGCCAGTATTGCCCATCTCGGTCATGAGGTCGCTAATGTGTGAACTGAACAGAACGCCGGACTGTAATTCATAGCTGTTTCTACAGATTCATTCGGTATGGACTGTTTTACCGTATTAATATGACTTATTACATTTCTTTGTAATAAACGTAAACTAATTGTTTTATTTGACTTGATATAATATGAAATATCAAAATTGACGATGGCACTATACACCAGATATAGGTAATTTAAATAGGCAGTGTGGTCAGATTCTTCAGTATTCATGTTTATGCTGTAAATATTAATGCTCTTGTGAGCGGTAGTATGGGTTAATTAGGTACTAACAAAACATTGTGACTTGCGAAGTTTGTTTGTCAGTTCTTCTTCGCATTGAATTTAGAACTGGCGGAATTTTCGACAAGTCCAAGCGTAGGTTACCTACCTATGGATGAAATTATACAATAAACAATAAACAATAAACAATCACCTAATAAGGTCAATATATATATATTTTTTTTATGGATACTGACACGTATGGCTACATCACCTACAACATCCGTGAAGTCAGCCCATAACACCGGGTGAGCTAGGTGCCATGTCAGTGCTTCCCTTCGGTCGTGCCGGCTACACTGAACTGGACGGAAAACACAAACTATTTACATAGCCGTTTCGACCGACGTGTCATTCAGTGCGGTGGTATCAACCCGGGCGGGTTGATACCACCTAGTAAGGTAAGAAGGAAAGGGACCTACTGTTCCGTGTTTTATGTTCCAATGTTATTGCCTATAACGTTCATAATTTATCAATATTGTACATTCAAATAACATTATAATTTATGTCAAGAATAAAACCCATTTTGTTTCTTTCTCCCTAACGGAGAATGTGTACGAGCTAGTGTAGCAGGTGATGTCTTATTCCGTACAAAATAAAACCTGTACTCGATCTACTCTAATCCCCTAACTAATCACCTGGAACGAGCACGATAGACACGAAGCGGAAGTACCGCTAGACTTCTCTATGCGCGGGGCGGAAGCGGCGGCGGGGGCGGGCGGGGCGGCGGAGCGGGCGCGGAGGCTGCGACCGAGTTGGGTTGGGTCGTGCCGCGCGTGATGAGGCGAGGACATCGCCAGACCTCCGGCGGAGAACAGCCTTATATGCGCTACACCGCTCATAATATCTGTACTATGAAGGAAACGCCATGGTTAGAGCTGTCTCCTCGTTGTGTTTGCCCTCACTGGACATGAAGATCTCATCGGTCTTTACCGCGCACGAGCATAATGCAGGTTTCTTTGTGCTGGTTTAGTTCTCCACAGTCATCAATATTTGACATGCACTGCCTGATAGCATGAGAACCTAGAGCCTTAACCACTAAGCTGCGATCGCGAATAGTTCCTTTCTTCCTTTGAACATGTTCATAAGTTTTAAAATCGTACCAACTTTAACATACTTAAGTTGAATATTTTCAAAAAAATTTGAGCTGAGTCAGAGTTGCCGAAGCACATGCTCCGACCGGCCAATATTATCACCTCCGAGAAGGTAGGTGTCATACCGGAGACCCGAGACTACCTTTTGGATTGCTGACTATAGTGGACTAGAGGAGAACACAGACGAGGCTGCTATGCGGCCATCTTACATCCAGTACGGTGGTACCAAACTAGTCAGCTACAATTAACAGCACCTAGTAAAGGGCAAGGGAAGGGACCTATAGTTTTACACTGTTTTCGAACGGTGAAGCAGCAGGTGTAGGTATAAGTACGTAAATGTTTTCGTACTGTGTGAGGCCGGTACTTGGAAAGAATAGCCCCACTGCGTCTCTCCCCGTGCATGTCGTAAAAGGCGACTAAGGGATAAGGACGAGATGCCGTGATAAAGGGCGAAGGGCTAGGCACTTCTCACCTTGGCACGGTCCTTCCACCGAGTCGTGCAGCAGGTGGGTCTTTGTGCCTTACTTGCTGCATGATAGTTATCTTGTCCGAATACTTTGCTAAACGTGGTAGTTGGTGTTGTGTTGCAATGTTCCAGAGTTCTTGCAGCACCACACCGATTACTCTGCTTACCCTGATTGTCGGGATACAGCGTGTGCGGTATGTATGTATGTAAGTTTTCGACAGAAAAAACTCATAGGTACACGCCGACCGGGCCTCTCGTAAGGTTCGAGGTTCGAACCACGGATCTCTCGTAAGAGAAGCGGACCCAAAGAACACTCGGCCACCCGCCGCTTCCATACTCAAAAAAGACAATCCACCGTTAAAATCAAATAGCAAGAACGGGCGGCCGACTGGGGTTCTGTGGTTAAAATCACATCTTCGGCGACGCCGCGAGCAGCTTCAATGCTCGGTTAATTCTTACTTATTTTTCTACGTCTAATAGGTACAAATTGACCAATTGAGAGCCTCCATAGAGGGCCCGATGCCCCACACGACGGAACAAATCGCGTGACAATGTGCTCGTGAACGTTTGAGACTAATGACTTCATCAGAGCACGCGCAACTCACCGCATCATCCACAATAATTACGAGAAAAGTATGCTTTTATTACTATAGTGATTAGGCGAGGTAGAGAGAAGACGGACCACCCGGGCGGTGCCCATCTACATGTACTTACGTACACACACTGCTAGAACATATAGAAAACACATTACCAACGCTATAATATAGAACACCATAGTAAACATGCAGGTACATAGATTACTGTATGAAGGCAATCACCGATCAATGAGTATTGAAATAATGATGGTTGTAAGCATGCTATGTAGCAAAATGTATGCATTGGGTGAAATTACCAAAATATTTATTGTAAGTAAGAATGGGAATCGTTACCAAGATAGAATACATGCATTAGGATATGAAGAAGAAGAATTAAAGAAAATCGACTGGAAAACATATTTGGAGCAAACAGCAATGACGAGAAGAATGAACAAGAATGGCTACGTTCAGAGAGTATATGGTATAAAGTAATTCTCCCTAGGAATATGCGATATATTACCAACGTGGACGTGGTATTTCATGCCAGAAGTTTGTGGTTGAAACCCCAGATGTGCACAATGAGTTTTTCGAACGATTCAAGTGCACAATACACGCATATACCTGTCACTCCGGTGATGCGGGGAAACACAATGAGGAAACCAGTAAAGTAGCAATGCCAATGACCGAAATAAATTGCTTTCTCCAATGATCCTACTATCAGTATAGCCAGCAAACAGACAGACGAGTACTTATATTACACACAGACACATTAGTACTTCACGTGGATGAGTCCAAACGATCCCTCTTCGCTCGTCACATGCGGCTGTTGTTGTTTGTTTTCTTTTGCCGCGAGGGAGACCTATTCCAAGAAGCGACTAACGTGCATTCGAACGGAGCAGTGGTCGTCTCTACCGCAATACAATTTAGACGAGACGTTTTTTTTCTCGGAGCAAGTTAGAGGATTAGAATAAGTTTACTATAAAACTTTAAGAGGATTTAGTCAATAGGCGATCGGTGACTGAGCCGGAAATATAAATTAAACGAGTAATAAATTAAAGGCGACAGTTTATGAGTGCAATAATTAAATTATGTATGTATCATCAAGGTTAGGCACTGTAATTTAGTCACCTTTCACCCATTTTATGATTATTCATATACTTACGCCGCCCGGGCCAAAGGCTGCTTCTCTGTAAATAGCAGTATTAGGTCCTGCTTGATTACTGCTCGCATTTGTGGGATAACTCAGTTACATACCAGCTTCTGCTCTGAACTCGATACAGCAGCGTCGAGTCGTGCGACTAGTGGGTGACCCCATGTGTTCCGCGCTCTACAACCACTGCAACTCCGTAGGGATGTCGGCGCCCTAAAGTGTGTTCTATCGCTTATTTCATGGGGAAGTACTCGGATGTGTGGCGCGGTTTTAAATGTCCCGCTTTAAAAAAAAATTAAAAAAAATTATAATTCGCATTTGACTAACATATTCAGATTAGTAAACCAATTTGTGACAATTTGTGATAATGTTAAGTCCTCAATAAATTAATTATATATACCTGTTGGCATAACTTACTATGATTATTTAAATATAATTTCATTCGTTTTGCAATAAGTACATATTAATGTTCATTTATACATTGGAAGACGGCGATATAAAATCTGTAGAACAGCCAGCCCTATTCATGTCACATCAATGTCATTCGCACAATAGCGAAGAAAAACGCCATTCACATGACAGAGCAGTTGCAGGTGCATTAATACATGTAGGTTTTATGTTTAGTTATGTACGTGTACATTTGTACACTGTACCTAATGGACGTTCGCTGTGAGAACGTCGCTTTTTGCGCTTTCTGCCTTTTATATTCAGTGTATTACGATTTTGAAAAAAACTTTACAATTTAAATTGAAAAGGGAATGATCATTGTGTTAACTTGTTGAAATGAAATTCAGAATATACCTACGGCCCTACCTATGTATGTAGATATATGTATTTATTTGTGATAAATATACTTGTTTTATTATTTTATTTATTTTCGTTTATTTGGGAAATCAACAGCAGTTTTACAATAGGTGTGATTATGTATAGGTTAATAATAAAATTACATTACAACAAAACAATGTTACGTAATAAATAGGTATTATAATAAATAGGTAATAATTATAGTATAAAAAATGAACAATAAAACGGTATGACCATTATGCCTTGGGAGAGAGGTCAGGCGTTGGTGTGGGACGCCACATGCGTGGATACACTTGCGGCGTCCTACATCGATCGCACCTCGAAAACAGCTGGTGCGGCCGCAGAAACAGCTGCGCGGCTAAAGCACACAAAGTACTCGTCAGTGAAGGCGAACTACCACTTCATCGCATTCGCTGTCGAGACTTTTGGTCCGTGGTGCGGCGATACAAAGAAATTTATTGGCAACTTATCAAAAAAATTAATAGAAAAAGCAAATGACAAACGCGCTGGTGAATACTTCAGGCAGAGAGTCAGCCTGGCGATCCAGCGTGGGAATGCAGCAGGTGTAATGGGCTCGCTTCGCGGACAGGATACGGAGGACGGGCTGGACGAAATATTTTATATTTTTTAGGTTAGTTTTAATTTTAGGTTAATTTTAGTTTTTAACTTAGTTATATTTTATATTAGTTTAGCTTAGATAATTAGTTTAATTTTTATTGTATCTTAATTTTTTGGTTGTTTAATAAATACTCTATAACAATAAAAACTGTTAATTTGAAGACCAATTATTACCAATTTATTATTAAACCAACATTCATTATCGAAAAAAAGTATACAAATATAATTATTATTTTTCAAGTGGATTAAAAATAAAAGAAATATGATCACCAAAAAAGGTACTTCAGAATAGCTTATGAAATTTTATTGTTTATCTAGCCAAAATATTATCTTATTTAAGCTAAATTAAATTTATTCTTTCATTAATATGTAGGTATTATATTTTAAAGTATAGAGTTGTCCCATTACATGTCTTTAGCAACAAAGCGTTAGGGGGTAGAACACTTAAGTATCATCACCTCGTCCGATCGTCTAAAGCGAGCCGACCGCCCCGCCTTCCCAGAAACTATTTCACACTATTTTTAATTGCTCCTACGAAAGCTCACGTACATCTGCATCGAATACAGGAGCTCCTACAGTCGAGCTTTCGAATAAATCATCGAGTTTTTACAAAAGCATCTCTCTCTGTCATCGACACTTATCTCAGTGGTTTTAAATCTTCTTAGCCTGCGAGCCGAACATGTAAAATCTTGGTAGCTTGCCACTCTTACGCGGATCATAATTATGTACGTAACATTCGTGGTCTTTTAACTCAGAATGAGTTATTTGCAAAGTGGTCAAGGTTTCGGCTGTAAAGTGAAAAAGAAAAATTACAGAAAGCGCTGAACACTATTTTCTGAAAAAAGTTTCTTGGAGAAAGTAACGAAATGTAATAAACTCGTGACCCACCAAAAAAGACATCGCGCCCCACATTTGTGTGGGGACGGAACCTAAGGGATCCTAAGGTTAAGAACCGCTGTTAGCTATCGTGAGCGGTCCCTGCGTTGAGGCGGCGGCGGCGAGATCAAAGCGGTTATTGCCTTTTGTACTGTGCCGGCTCAGCCTCCCCGCGCGTTCGCTCTCGCCCTACACGTCCCTCCCCGCCTACAAGCGACTTGCTGGTTTATAGGCAATGAAGACTTCATTACACTACCACTTCGGCCAATCAATATCGGTCATTAATGAGGCCTTAGGGAACCATTAAAAGCCTCTAAAGCTCATTAAAGTCTATAAAAATGTTAAAGAGACATAAGTGTAGTTGCCAGCTTTTCTTGAGACCAACTTTTACCGACGATGGTGTTAGAGGATTATGTAAAGATTCCTATGAAAAGATATTTTTATGATTTTAGTAAAAAAAACTTGAGGAACGGTGGTTGCTAAAAATAACATAATATCGAAACTTAACAAATATTGATGTACGAGCAAGAACTTTAGAAATATGAAAATTTACAAGAATTTTCTTGCTGTTTTAGGCGTTGAGTAAAATAAAACAAGTTATTTTTTTTAAACGGTTGTCTATATCACCTACTACAACATCCGTGATGTAAGCCCATGACATAGCTTGGTGAACTAGGTGCCATGTCAGTGCTTCCCTTTGGTCGTGCCGGCTACACTGAACTGGAAGGAAAACATGAACTATTTATTACATAGTCGTTTCAACCGACCTTTCATTCAGTGCGGTGGTACCAACCCGAGTGGGTTAAACCCTACCACCCGGTACGGTAAGAAGGGAAGGGATCTACAGTTTGGCGTGGAATCCAAACCACGGTCAGCCTCCAACGGTCGAGCGGTCACCTATCCAAGTACTGACGGCGTCCAGATGTGCTTATTTATGCAATATTTTCTTTTTAAAATGAAACCAGCATGGGTGGCCGTGTCGAGGGGCAAATGATGCAGTCGACAGAATCAAATTCACCCATCTTCGCGAAACCACGCGCTGTGACTGTGAGGTGCCATGACAGCAGTTTTGCGGACTGTTGCTGGCATTTAGATAATGCCTTACGTAGCCTTTTAGTAGTCGTATTTACGACTAAAGACATGTTTCGATTTTCTGTAGTGATCTCGTAACTGACGAACGTTGCAACTTGCAGGAGAAGTTACTCAACAACGGTCCCTATGTATTTATAAAAAAAAATTACAAATACCCTTAATGATGGGAACATGTACCTTAGATGGGGTTGTCCTCTTAGATATAATTTACTGAATCCACATAGATTTAACACACTTGCGTAGATATATTTCATAGATTCATGGACCTCACTTAGGTATAGGTACAGTATTCATGATAATATTTTTTTAGAGTGTTTTACTCTTCAAGTATCGATTATAGCTACTCCTACAGGATAGTCTGGTCAGGGTGGATTTCACCACCTTTGGCACAGATTAATTACTTTGGCTGCTACTTTTAGCTGCCGCTGACCCTGTCAACTGTATGAGAAATGCCAATTTAACCGACACATAGCCGATACACGGTAGAGCCGAAGGCGGTCATAACGGTCATTAGTCCGCAAATCTACCGCTTCGACATATATACGGGTGTTTACAAAACAATCAGCTCAAGCTATCATCTGCAACAGTACCTAGTTTTCCACCAAACCAAACCTCGGTACACACACATTACACAACAATACAATACAATACAATACAATTCAGTGCACACCATTGATATTATTAGTTATAGATAGATATATAGATAGATAGATACTTGGAAATATTTTTTTTTATTTTTTTTTATTGAAACTGACACGGTTGGCCACATCACCTACAACATCCGTGATGTCAGCCCATAACACCGGGTGAACTTGGTGCCACGTCAGTGTATCCCTTCGGTCGTGCCGGCTACACTGAACTGGACGGAAAACACAAACTATTTACATAGCCGTTTCGACCGACGTTTCATTCAGTGCGGTGGTACCAACCCGGGCGGGTTAAACCCTACCACCTAGTAATATAAGAAGGGAGTCATACATATCCCTTAGTCGCCTTTTACGACATACACGTGGAGAGATGCAGTGGGGCTATTCTTTTAAAGTACCGGTATAGATAGAAATACTTTATTATTACAAAACATTTTACAGCAACAAACGGTAAGTAATTTACTTGCGGGGAAAAGGCGGACTTATCCCGGAGTGTACACACACATCTCATTGACTGAACTGTTGTTGGTCTCGCGCTCGTCGATGGTGTGGTGTGAATGTACTCTGGATGGATGCTGCGAGGCGCGCGGTGGAAGGCTTGAGCGGTGAGGGGTGGAGTGAGGGTCTGGGGAGGCAGGAGCGCGGCGCGCCCGCGGACGACCGACCGACGATGATAGAGTCATTATGTCGGCACTCGGCAGCGATGCTCAAACCCTCCAGTACTTGCAATTTTTACTGTGGTTTTATTCTTTTTATTATAAGTGGTAAAGCGATTATTAATCGCAGTCGACTTTATTGTTGGCTACTGTACATACTGCACCCGTGATTGTATGTTTTAATTAGGTGCTATGTCAGTGCTTACCTTTGGTCGTGCCCGCTACGTTAAACTGACTTTAAAACGGTACATTAATGTTTTTCATAGCATTTTACAGAATTAATTCTTTGTAATATTATGGGTAATTCCAATTATGTGCAATCATATCCATAAATTGTACCTAATATGTAACTAATAATAATATCGTTATATTATTAAAAATTAATCTGATGCATATCTATATGAAATATTATATCGTTTTTTTTCTTTATGTATTTGGTTAAAAATGTGGATAAAACAGAATAACTATTTATTCCCCACTGCATCTTGTAATTAAAACTAATAAATTTCAGTGTATGTAAGTAATGCTATAAAATCATCCTGAAAAAGAAATCACGATCTCGAAACCCATGCACGAAGAATTGTGTTAAATTTCATAAGTGCTAGCCGTGGGCCGAAAATAGTGATTCCTATTTGGAGAGGCTTTGATCGCCTGCGGCGGTGGCGGCGGCAGCGGCGGCGGGGGCGGCAGTTGTAGGCTGTTATTTGGGCGAGCGGCAGACTCGGAGCTCGGTCGAGCCGCCAGCCTCCGCCCCGGCGCCGCCGCTCCGCACCCTATCATCATCTCAATCGCTTCTTTTGCCTCTTTTTCGGCTTCCGGAAGCTAGGCTGGTCGGTGCACGATCGCGTATGAATACAAGAACAGAACGCAATAATTATGTTGGAATTAAAGAGGTTTTTGTATGATGGTTGATTGAAGGAATAGGTTTGAGTATACGGTAATAATTTATTTTGAAATGCTTCGTCGACTTCCGTCAGCAACTATTTATTCTTAAACATAGGTACATACTTACTTATAATTTATTATCTATCTATGTATAGTATAGTCTATGTTATAAATAACGTAAAATTTGTTCCTTTGCTTATGCAGACCTTTTCAATATCAATGTGAGTTAATAACATTATAGAATATATCTAGGTATTTATTTTTAGTATCAATTTTTTTATTTTTATGGAATCTGACACGGTTGGCTACATCACCTACAACATCCGTGATGTCAGCCCATAACACCGGGTGAACTAGGTGCTATGTCAGTGCTTCCCTTCATTTCATGTCGGCTACACTGAACTGAACGGAAAACACGATCTATTTACATAGCCGTTTCGACCGACGACATTTCATTCAGTGCGGTGGTACCAAACCGGGCGGGATAAATCCTACCACCTACTAAGGTAAGAAGGGAAGGGACCTACAGTTTTATTTGGAATCCGAACCACGGTCAGCCTCTAACGGTCGAAACCCACGCGCCGTCACCCATTCAAGTACTGACCGCGCCCAGGGTTGCTTAACAACAGTCGACCGACCGCACCACTGAGCTACTGAGGCTGACAGATTAATCCCTTAGAATAAAAAACCGGTCAAGTGCGAGTCCGGCTCGTGGTTTCGTCTCGTTCCGCCTCACACACCGAGGTTTCCTCACCACAAAAAAAACTTGAAAAAACACGTTTCTTGTATGGATGGATGTACTTACTCACCTCCCTTAATTTTTTACTTGTTATTATTTGTTTTTATATCCGCCAAAATAACACATATCATTCTGTGAAAATTTCAACGGGCTACCTATTACGGTTCAAGAATACAGCCCTCGGGCAGACGGACGGACGGACAGACAGACAGACAGACAGCGTAGGCTGAGTGATAGGCTTCCATACGGGGTACGGCAACCTAAAAACACGCATGCTCGAATCAAACATATCATACATAGCTGTATCTTACTATTAATAACGAACGGAACAACATTCCAAATTGTCATCGCGGTCGAGATGAGATGCGGAGTTCTCATGCATCTCGTCTCGTTCCGGGTATGTCTTATCAACCGACACATACATGCGATGATGCGGGCAATGAACTTCTTAGAATAAGTAGGTACTTAAAAACATGAGGTGTTTTATTTTATTAGGTACATAGGATGCTGATATCCGAGTAGCAGGAAGATATAAACAAGTTGTATGTTATTTGAGACATCGCAGACATTGCGCTTTTGAGAAGACAAAGGAAAATATTTAGGAACATTTTTCATATCATAGATTTGACGGATTTAGTCTTTAATTTCTCGGAAAAAATTTGATTCTTTGATACAAAGTGGCCTCAAGAACATAATGCACCAACCTCAATGCGAGTGATAGGTCGAAGGTACACCAATTCGTTTTTATAATTCTTTATGTGTCATTTGTCGGACACTCCGTCCGTTGTACTTGCAGGACAATCCGATTACTCTGCTTACCCAGATTTTCGGGATACAGCATACATACATAATTATGTACTTCGTCCGGTTAAGGTAAGGTTTAAAAAAAACAGACCAAATGATCAACTGACAAATCATCGATGGTAGTTACTCTTTTTCAAATGTCTAATTCGAATAATGCACAATACGCAATGTTTTTCAAAATATCTTAAAGCAAACAAATCGAGGACACGTAAGTAACAGTACGAAAATATGTTCGCTGGGAGCCCATTGATAACTTTGCAATCAGTGAGCTAATAGTAGAATACATATGAGCACTATTTGTTTGAAAAACTACAAAATTCTCAAAGTTCAATATGAGACGACGGCGACTTAAGTGAATCCTTCTCAAAGATGGCTGTAATATCTATTTTATCGCCGCCGGTGTCATTAATGTCATTAATTAGGTGTCATTGTGTTGCATTTGGTTAAGTTAGGTAAGTCAAGCTAACTGTAAAACTGTAGGTCCCTTCCCTTCTTACCTTACTAGGTAGTAGGGTTTAACCCTCCCGGATTGATACCATCTGCACCGCACTGAATGAAAGGTCGGTTGAAACGGCTATTTAAATATTTCCTGTTTTCCGCCCAGTTCAGTGTAGCCGGCACGACCAAAGGGAAGCACTGACATGGCACCTAGTTCAATAAGGTGTTATGGGCTGACATCACGGATGTAGTAGGTGATGTAGCCAACCATGTCAGATCCCATAAAAACAAAACAGAACTTGGTTCATCAAAGTATCCTTAAGCGCGTCTTGCACCAACACGAGTTTAAAGTTAAGTAGCGAGTTATGGATTTAAACGCGGTTCACACATACAGCGGGTGCTAGTTTAACGAGTTAAACTGGTTTATATATTAAATTTGTGTTGGTGCAAGTGGGCCTAAGTCATGTAGATAGAGTTTAGTTCAAAATGGCGGTCGTGTAGCTTGTCTACGGACTCACGTAGCCGCCAGGGTTCTCTCACTCATCTATCCCGGTGTGGCGACATCGTATTTCGCGCAGACGATCAGCGGCGATAAACAAGTCTGTGCCGCGAGGCGAGGCTGTATTTCAACCACGTTCACTTTAGCCATTCGCCGCCACACATTGTAAGAAGATAGCGAGGCAGGCCCACTTATACCAGACTGCGAAAACCAAAGAAAACAACGTACAGTGATTTAATTAAAGCCTATTCTACCGATACTACTATGGCGGCTCTGCTCTGATGAAATCGCTTTTCTCCGTCCACATCCCCCAGTTGTATCTATCCGTCAAACCCGCTGAACAATCTCGGACACCCCGTTGTAGTCGACACTTTATTCGAACTCAGATAAATCGAATAAACTTCAATTATTAAAAATGCGAAGTATTTCCTTAAATATAAAATAATTAGCCTAATTTTGATGTTTCCTAGTTTTCGTTCTAAATAATATGCTTTAAATAGTAGTTTTTAACCCCTCTCTGTTAGCACATGGCTAGATTCCACGACCAGGGACGAATTTTTATCTTTATTGCCTGTTTTACATCTAACAAAAATAATAAAAAATTTCCTTCTCAGTAGTCGGGTAGGAAGTGGTCGCGAAAACAACTTCATCCCGGCGCGAGTGCTAACACTAACGAGGCGCATCTCTGCATATTTTAACGCCGCAGAGTGCCGCAAACAAGTTCTTATCTGCCCGGTTAGGGCTACATACAGACTCCGGGCGAAGGAAATTCAGACGATTCTTATATCGAGAAAGACAAGTTTACACATTAGGTATTCAGATAATTCCTCACAGTACAAAAGAATATACTTCCAGATGATTCCTCAGTCTAAAATAATAAATTTGCAAATGATTCCTCAGTTTAGAAGAATATATTTCCAGATGATTCCTCAGTCTAGAAGAATATATTTCCAGATGATTCCTCAGTCTAGACTAGAAGGATATATTTCCAGATGATTCCTCAGTCGAGAAGAATATATTTCCAGATGATTCCTCAGTCTAGAAGAATATATTTCCAGATGATTCCTCAGTCTAGAATAATATATTTCCAGATGATTCCTCAGTCTAGAAGAATATATTTCCAGATGATTCCTCAGTCTAGAAGAATATATTTCCAGATGATTCCTCAGTCTAGACTAGAAGGATATATTTCCAGATGATTCCTCAGTCTAGACTAGAAGGATATATTTCCAGATGATTCCTCAGTCTAGACTAGAAGGACATATTTCCAGATGATTCCTCAGTCTAGAAGAATATATTTTCAGATGATTCCTCAGTCTAGACTAGAAGGATATATTTCCAGATGTTTCCTCCGTCTAGAAGAATATATTTCCAGATGATTCCTCAGTCTAGAAGAATATATTTCCAGATGATTCCTCAGTCTAGAATAATATATTACCAGATGATTCCTCAGTCGAGAAGAATATATTTCCAGATGATTCCTCAGTCTAGAAGAATATATTTCCAGATGATTCCTCAGTCTAGAAGAATATATTTCCAGATGATTCTTCAGTCTAGAATAATATATTTCCAGATGATTCCTCAGTCTAGAAGAATATATTTCCAGATGATTCCTCAGTCTAGAAGAATATATTTTCAGATGATTCCTCAGTCTAGACTAGAAGGATATATTTCCAGATGTTTCCTCAGTCTAGAAGAATATATTTCCAGATGATTCCTCAGTCTAGAAGAATATATTTCCAGATGATTCCTCAGTCTAGAATAATATATTACCAGATGATTCCTCAGTCGAGAAGAATATATTTCCAGATGATTCCTCAGTCTAGAAGAATATATTTCCAGATGATTCCTCAGTCTAGAAGAATATATTTCCAGATGATTCCTCAGTCTAGAAGAATATATTTCCAGATGATTCCTCAGTCTAGACGAATATATTTCCAGATGATTCCTCAGTCTAGAAGAATATATTTTCAGATGATTCCTCAGTCTAGACTAGAAGGATATATTTCCAGATGTTTCCTCAGTCTAGAAGAATATATTTCCAGATGATTCCTCAGTCTAGAAGACCATACATCCAGATGATTCCTTAGTCAAGAAGAATATACTGCACTGGCAGTTAGCCAGCGCATGATTTTTATTCTTTTGCTCATAGACTCTATCTATGAATTTGAAAATTTAATTGATATCCTCAAGTGTTTCGCAGGCGATTGTTATTTTTGTTATGACTTTTAGTTTTTCTAGACTTTTAGCTTGGAAAAATAATGTTTCAGTTTAGACCTAGACATCGAAATTACAAGATGTTCTTTGAATGTTGATCCTGATTACAAGTTTATGGAATCATTCATTTATTCTAAAGAAGAACTGGAGCTGGAAGTTCCAGTTCAATACCTACTTCAAGATGATGATGATTTCATGATTTCTCAGTCTAGGAAAATATACTTTCAGATGATTCCCCAGTCTAGAAAGATAAACATTCAGATAATTCCTCAGGCCAAGAAGCTAAACTTACAGATTACTCTTCAGCCGAGGATAAAACTGATATCAAGAAAATTTTACAGTTGAGAATCATATATATCAGGATGAAAATTTTGACAATTTTTTTTAATACGCTAGTCACTAGCTAGAACCTTTATATAAGGACTAAAAGCTGAAAAATGTATCTTATCGTATTCCTCACTGCTTATTTCATATTGTTATAATGGGTACAAGAGAAAAAAAACTGATTATTTCACGAAAACCGCATGCAAATCATTTAATTCAACCCTCGATTCAACCCTTTCCTTATTTTTTTTGACATTGTTTATTCTAATCGCATCGTTAGCCAGTGGCTAAAATAGGTTCAATGTCCATTGTGCTCGGGTCGTAGAATGTGAAGAGCTTTGCCCGCAACAGCAATCGTGGTCGTAAACAGCAGAATTAAGTTGTAACTTTTACGGACCATAGCTGCAGCAAGCAGCGGCTCTTTTCAACAATATAATTTTTATTGATGCGGACTGTTCGAGCGGACGAGTTAGTCCGAAGCGATTATGTTAACTGGCCGGGATTACGAACCAATTACGTGGGCCAGTTTTAGTTGATACGGTTTGAATTTTTTTTAAATTAATTTTGAATAACTTAACCTACCACGTCTATTACCTCTACGGCAAGAGTAGAGAGCGTCCTTTTTTTTTTTTTTTATTTTAAGTTCAATTCGTTAGGCATCACACAAAAATTCCAGGTGGAATGACGACATTATTACGTCGGACACAATCAGTAATTCCGTACAGCTGAAGGTCGAGAGGACTGGAGAAAGATTGTGGAGGCGTATGTTTAGCAGTGGAGACATAAACGCTGACCGATTGGCTGACAACATAAACACAGCTCTTTGCTCTTAACTGTAATAATTGTTTAGTTCGTATTGCGTACGTGAAATCACCTATGGCATCCTTCACATGCTCCTGTCGTAACTATTTAGGTGCCATTTCAGTGCTTCCCTTGAGTCGTGCTGACTACACTGAACTGCACAAAACACGAACAAATTAGCGTTTGCTTCCCCGTACTGCGTGTGAAGGCCACGCGCTGAAACTGAATGTAATCTTGTGTTGCGATCTCGTAGTTCGCCGCTGCTGCTCAGGCGCACATAATGAGCGCCAAGCGCATGCGTTGTTCTAGAGAGCACAAGAATACCCAGACAGGACATTCTCGTGAATTTCATGCATTTTAACTTACTGCCGACATTTGTTCGACTCCATTTGCAGCAGACTGGAAATGCGTGAGTAAGCAAGTGTGACGAAGATAGGACAATTTACAATTTTAGTTTTTATTCATTTTTCTTTCCCATTCTCGACATGTCGATGTCCCTTTATAATTTTCCAAACATAGAACTTTCACGATTTTTATTATTATTATTAAAGGTTTTATTTAGCTTGACTCCGTATATTTGTTTGTTTGTTACTATCTTTGTTTCAAATCTTGCGACAACTTTTTCAACTACTTCTACTGAACCGATTTTTATGAAACTTTGCACACACATTGAGTTCTCGTGACAATACAATATTATGATAATTTCAACTTGGTAACGAGGGTCTGATGATGGAGTCAGGAGGAGGACAGTGGAACTCTTCAACCGTTACTAGTAACCCCCTCGAGTTTGGGCTCATATGGTTGGTTTGGACGAGTGTTCCATACTTCTACCAATACACTTGGTGACGAGGGTCTGATGATGGAGTCAGGAGGTGGACAGTGGAACTCTTCAACCGTTACTAGTAACCCCCTCGAGTTTCGGCTCATATGGTTGGTTTGGAAGAGTGTCCCATACTTCTACCAATACACTTGGTGACGAGGGTCTGATGATGGAGTCAGGAGGTGTACAGTGGAACTTTTCAACCGTTACTAGTAACCCCCTCGAGTTTGGGCTCATTTGGATGGTTTGGACGAGTGTCCCATACTTCTACCAATACACTTGGTGACGAGAGTCTGATGATGGAGTCAGGAGGTGTACAGTGGAACTCTTCAACCGTTACTAGTAACCCCGTCGAGTTTGGGCTCATCTTGTAGGTTTGGACGAGTGTCCCATAGTTCTACCAATATACTTGGGGACGAGGGTCTGATGATGAAGTCAGGAGGTGTACAGTGGAACTCTTCAACCGTTACTAGTAACCCCCTCGAGTTTGGGCTCATTTGGTTGGTTTGGACGAGTGTCCCATACTTCTACCAATACACTTGGTGACGAGGGTCTGATGATGGAATCAGGAGGTGTACAGTGGAACTCTTCAACCGTTACTAGTAACTCCCTCGAGTTTGGGCTCATATGGTTGGTTTGGACGAGTGTCCCTTACTTCTACCAATACACTTGGTGACGAGGGTCTGATGATGGAGTCAGGAGGTGTTCAGTGGAACTCTTCAACCGTTACTAGTAACCCCCTCGAGTTTGGGCTCATAGGGTTGGTTTGGACGAGTGTCCCTTACTTTTACCAATACACTTGGTGACGATGGTCTGATGATGGAGTCAGGAGGTGTACAGTGGAACTCTTCGACCGTTACTAGTAACCCCCTCGAGTTTGGGCTCATTTGGTTTGTTTGGACGAGTGTCCCATACTTGTCGAACGCAAAAGTATGAAACAGACATACCATCTGTTCAAATTGATTTTGAAAGAGACGGCGGACACCTTATCCATCCTAAAGCCATACAGTTTCCAGCAAAGTTTATTTATGGAACAGCTGAGAGACGGATGTTACCAATAATTTTGTCAGGGGCCTCCACTGTCCATAAAATTCAGGGCAGTACTGTTGACCGTGCTGTCGTGTATTTGGGCTCCAGACTATTTGAGGAGGGTCAAGCGTATGTTGCATTGAGTCGCGTAAATTCTTTAGAAGGGTTATGTATTGAGGAGCTTGATTGTGAGTAATTGACAGGTAAGAAACCGAGTAACAAAGATGCAATGAGAGAGTTGGAAAGGATGACGAGTTTACGTAATGAATGATACGAGCCAAAAATCAAACTAAAAACGAGTAAATAAAAAAATAGGTAAAAAAACTTTTAAGTTAAACGGTTTTATTAAAAATAAAAAACTAGAAAAAAAAACAGCTGTACAAAAAACTAGAAAATAATAAGGACACAAGCCTGGGCCTTCTTAAGATTTTACGTCTGGGTAAGAAATCGTGCAATACTAGCGTGCTGTCTTCTCATGTCGGATGCCTTTTATATTTTTACTAAAACCGTTTAACTTAAAAGTTTTTTTACCTATTTTTTTTTAATATCCTCTCGATGTGTGCAATATTTTTTTTTTATTTATGAATACTGGCACGATTGGCTACATCACCTACTACATCCGTGATATCAGACCATAAACACCTTGGTGAACTAGGTGCCATGACACTGCTTCCCTTCGGTCGTGCCTGCGGGAAATATGAAATGTGGAAGTTCATGGGAGAGGCTTACACCCCCACTGCACCCTGCGGTGGGGTGGGGTCTAATGAAGATGCAGCTCAAATATAAATGTTTGATAATTTTGGTTCAATACAATAATAATTAACAAATCATGCCCCTCCGTCTGCCATAACCTCGGCGATTCAAACGGTGTAAGCTAGAGAGATATCACTAGAGCAAGGTGTATTATACAGGGTGTTCGGCACATCGACCGACAAATTTTTTTTTAGGAAAGTGGGGTCATTTGCAACGTTTTGACCCATGATACCTTTTGTCAGATGTCACGTGGTATCGAGGTGTGATTTTTTTTTTTTTAAAATTACCAAAATCCCAGCTATAAACCCTTGTAACTTTTTTGTTTATGATTGTATCAGCACGAAATCATTTATTGAATTTGAACAACACGGGCACTCGCTTCCCGTATTGAGAGCTTTTTCGGGAGCATTTTCAAATTTAGAACATGTACCGGTCGCGCGGGCACTCTTAAAATTATCCCTAATTTTGTCGTTCTGTTCTGTCTCTGTGCCTAATTTTGGCCACATAGTGAAATATTTGTATGACATGTGGTATACTGTTGGAAAGGGCGTAAATTAACAAACTTTTTAAAAGAAAATGAAGATATTAATTGCTGTTAGTTTTTTTTTAATGAATTAAGAAATTAAGATTCTGCCATATTTTTACTCGTTCTCGGGACTTCGGGAGGTCATAAGACCTTTTCATGGCATTAACTTCATCAAATAATTTCTTAATTTAATGATTTCTTAATTTTTTTTTAGAACAAGGATACATCGTAACAGTCAATCAATTTTATTTCGTGCTGATAAAATCACAAACAAAAAAGTTACAAGGGTTTAAAGCTGGGATGTTGGTAATTTTCAAAAATAAAGAAAAAAAATCGTATCTCGATACCACGTTACATCTGACAAATGGTATCATGGGTCAAAACCTTGCAAATGACCCCACTTACCTACAAAAACATTTTGTCGGCCGATGTGCCGAATACCCTGTATATTAGCCTTTACCTTCGGCTTTGCTTCGCGTGACTTTTTGCACACAGCTCAAACTCCCTAAAATTCTTATTCGGACTATTACGAACAGACAAATCAGTCCAGCCGATCTCAAGTGATGCACTTACCAACGAACAGCATTTAATTTTTATGTATATGGACGATAGATAGATAGGCTACATTGTAACTTTCATTATACGTATTTTGTAGGAATTATAAATTCCGGCGCGGAACACTCAGGACCGACTCGCCCTTGACCACTTTATTTTACCCGACTTCAAGGAGGATATCAATTCAACACGTATATGTATGTAATATTAATGGAACTGCAATATATTCACATATGATAATCTATTAGGGCTTCCAAACAAATATACAAAATTTTATAGGAGTATGTACGTTATGTTTTTAAGTGTAATGATGTCAGGGTAACAAATGGTGTAAATAGCTATAAACATACATACACATTTTAAAATTAATACGTATAAAGAGTTGCACTGCGTTTCTGACTTCGACAGCTTACTAATACAGACAAGTTGCCTCGGCTGTCAGTCACTGACAGAATGATACATATCGGCTCGACAGGCGTAAATACTCTTTGGAGCACGGTACGGCCACGATGTACTGGTTCACACATCGTTTCACGATACACACAACTGCTGAACGCTTCGGAAAACATCACGCACGAAACACTAGATGGAAAGTAATGTGAAGTATTACGGAGTTTAAAAATATGACCCAGAACTACAACAAATCGGTTTTTCCCGATTGGTGTTTCTCGTAAACCACTAACTAGTAACTATGTGAGTTCGGAGGACGTAAGTGCAGAATCACAAAACAACGATCGGGCCACACCGCCCGCGCCCGGCGACAAGACCGGACGTTTTTGCTGTGTGCAGAATCAATAAAGATTTAATCGCATGATAATCGCAGGCGCAATATTTAAAAAAGAAATAATCACCTTGATATTTTAAAGTAGGTACAGTGTAGCCGGCACGACCGAAGGGAAGCGCTGACGTGGCACCAAGTTCACCCGGTGTTATGGGCTGACATCACGGATGTTGTAGGTGATGTAGCCAAACGTGTCAGTTTCAATAAAAAAAAAAAAAAAAAAGGTACGTATTATGTAAAATTTAATGACTGTATCATGATAAAAAGTTGCAAATTAAAAGTATTTTTATTTAACAAAATGATTTATTCATATATTGTCATAAAATTATAAAGGAATGGGTAAAAAAAATTGTTCACCTTTCCCAGGCAGGCCTGGTCAGCCAGGGAGAGTAGACCGCACCTCGCGAACACGAGAGGCCGAAGCACTGCATAGCGTGCACTGTAAAGCTAAAGTAATAGTTAGTGTTTTAAATCACCTATTGTTGAAAAAATAAAAAATTGTGACAGCACATCAGGCTATAATAATATTATATTATATAATAAAAAAGTATATTAACATAAAAAAGGGGCGTTAAAAGGCTCCTGTCAGGCCGGCATGGCATTCGCAATCCACGTGCATCACAGAATGTCCATAGGCATCGTTAGAAACCTACTGGTAGGTGAAACGATGCCACATGTCGCGCTATCCAACTAAAAAAAAACATAAACACAGATTCACAATTGCATACTTACACAAAAAACACCACTATATACGATGCTTGGAGAGACAACACGAAAGATCCTGCTTCCCATCCGCAAGCAAGCCCCTCTCTCATCTTCGTGCCTACTGGCTGCTTGATAGTTATCTTGTCCGAATACTTAGCTAAACATGGTGTTCGGTGTTGTGCTGTAATTTACAAGAGGCCTTGCAGCACACCAGCGATTACTCTACTCACCCCGATCGTCGGGATACAGCGTGTGGTATGTATATATATTTGTTTTTTTTTGTTTTTTTTTTATAGACAGTCGGTACTGCCTTATGTAATAAGTCCGCCTTTTGTAAAATCATTGTATTGGAAAGCAATAAAGCATATTCTATTCTATTCTATTCTACTGTTGTGCTCAATCAAAATGTCAACGGAAGATCAGACTTAGCCCATCATAACACCACTCCTCGCGAAAGCACTCTCAGAGAGGTGCCATACCAGCTATAAGGAAGAAAAGGAAGACTGTAGCCTTGCCGTGTTGGTTGTAAGCGTGACATTTTACGTTATTTGGGGGACAGCGGGAGACCTAACTTAAAAACGGGGCTGACCCTCCAAAATGCGGGGCGCTTGGTCACGTCATACGTCCTCCATCCTGAGTGGAGTGGAGTGGATACTTTGCGACAAGAGCAGACAAATCTATAACTCCTAAGGAAACCTACTTGAGAAGTCATCAGAAATCTGCGCCCTAACCGGACAGTAGAGCGGAGCTTGCGGCAAAATCCAGTGTGATAGCTGTCTCTTTCATAAGATTATATCTTTAAAGTTCCAGAGTTAAACCTTCGAAGCAAACTGCCTTCAAAGCTCCCGTGATGCTAAAGTAAATGTAAAAAAAGTTTACATCCGGAGCTTATTTCAATTTGAATCCCGAAGGAAACGGTTAAGATGCAAGCAAATCCCTCTATGTTAATAAGAATTTATTCCTGAGGTTGTATATCAGACACCTACGTAAGGTTGTGAGTACAGAGCTCTGGACCAGAAAAAAACAAGGATAGAGGGGATCGCTGGCGTAGCCAGAAACAGTTTCAGGGTTTTAAGAAAGCCGGGCATGTAAGGAACTATATTTATGCATGTTATTAAGATTATTGGAACATAAAAACATACAGTTAATTTCCATAAAAAAAAATCTCATCGTCCCCCTACCGGGCATGGTCCACCAGGGATGATGGTACCATCGAACAGTTAGTGATGAGATGAATGAAAAATAACTCGCAGTCTTAGAAAAAAAAGTAGTTTCCAAAAAGAAATTGCCTATGTAAGTATGCCTACGATTTCTCAAGCTTTAAATGGCTTATGTTTATATTCTTTACTGGACACCAATTCATACCAATATTCGGGATGTGGGAGAAGTATATGCAGGCGGACAAGAATACTTTGTAGCTATGTATTAAACTGTAAAGAAAATATAGATCACAAGCAAATACCTACTATATAAATACATTAATACGCATATATTATTTGTTATATCATATTTAGTAGACTTACATTTTTGCAGTTCGAGGTTAAGTATACATATATATTTATAACGAAGATTTATATGTTTTTGTAACTAATGTAATAGTGTGCCTCCAGTTTTAAAGTCGAATTTATTTTTACTTTCACGTACTATGCCCCCTACTCAAAATGTGCCTGGTTGCGCAGGAGTCCCGCCGCGCCCACAGGCGTGCGAGTCCGAGCGAGAAAGATAGCTGGCGTAGGAGAGAGAGGGAGCTAGGCGACACCTGCGCGCCGCCTAATGAAGATATCGCAGCGGGGACCGGCGCACGGCGGCGCGGCGGCGAGGCGGCGCGGCGGGGGCGACCATTGCGTCAGGGTATACAAACTGCGGCCCATATAATATTTGTTTTTATACTTTCTTATTTATTTGCTATAGGGACATTATTATTTATTGAATTTTTTTATGGAAACTGGCACGGTTGGCTACATCACTTACAACATCCGTAATGTCAGCTCATAACACCGGGTGAACTAGGTGCCATGTCATTGCTTCCCTTCATTTCATGTCGGTTACACTGAACTGGACGGAAAACACGAACTGTTTACATAGCCGTTTAATATTTAATACATTACATTTTAACATTTAATAAATTGATGCTTTAATGCTTTTCTGATCAGCTCGGAAAGTTGTTAATAGAAAAGTCGGGCGACCGCCGCCGCGCCAAATCTTTTTTTCTCCAGCGAATAGGGCTGGAGATTCAAAGGTGCAACGCGACTAGTGTTTTGGGTACGGTGGGGGAGTCGGCGGAGATGGATATGGATGAATTTTTTTTTATTTATTAGGTGTTAATTTTAGTTTTTTATTTCATTGTTATTGTGATTTACTAATAAGTATTAATAAATTAATCAGCACACACATATACATACTTGCAGATTTCAACCTATGGCCATTTCGGATGCATTACCGAACTCTTTCTGATTGGTTGAAATCTGCGAGTATTTGTGTGAGTAAGCAGGAGTAAGCATGCGAGTTACGTGCGATTTAATGCCGGCCGCTACGGATGAATGAAGGGATGAGCGGCAAGAGTCGTGACCAGACTATAAAAAACCGTCACGCACGATCAAAGGGAAACACTGACATGTCATCTACAATTTCAACAAGGTGTAATGAGCTGACATCGCGAGTATAGCAAGTAATGTAGTTAACTCAACCGATGTCAGATTCCACATTTATCTTCATTATTTTCCTAATTATACAGCCCGATTGATTTTCAATATCTTTCTGAAGTATCCCCAAGGTTACCGGGCACACTGGAAGAAGTCGCGACCATGGGTTGACCTTTCCCTCGCGGGCGCGCGGCCTGCGGTGCAACGAGTCAGCCTCCGTCCGACTCAGTAAGACATTATAACAACCCTCTCAACTTCTCCGAAGCTTTCGTACAAGATAGAATGAGATAGTAATACAACAAGAAATAAACCCGCTTTGAAGCCGTAGCCTGCCTGAGATATAAATCCAAAATGTTTTGGTATCGAAAGCAATAAATACTTATTTTATCTTACACTTTCCAGTTCCTCGGTATGTAGATAGGTCGATGTAATTTTATATGCTGTATAGAGTATAACCAGCAAAGGTTTTAGTAATCAATTGTATCGACAGAGTACTTAGATTACCATCTAAATACCATATTTATTTATACCTATGCATTAGAAAAGAGTCTGAATCTGATTATGGTTGTATGTTATAAAAATATTTGAAAATACATTTAATTATGTAAAATATTGCAAAATAAAATATATGGTGTGGCCGGTACTTAAAAAGAATAGCCCCACTGCATATCTCCCCGTGCATGTCGTAAAAGGCGACTAAGGGATAAGGACAAGATGTCGCGCTAAAGGGCGAAAGGCTAGCCACCTCTCACCTTTGCGCGGTCCTTCCACCTTGTCATGCAGCAGGTGGGTCTTCGTGCCCCACTTGCTGCTTGATAGTTATCTTGTCTGTATACTGTGCTTTTTTTTTTTTTTTTTTATTAAAACTGACACGGTTGGCTACATCACCTACAACATCCGTGATGTCAGCCCATAACACCGGGTGAACTTGGTGCCACGTCAGTGCTTCCCTTCGGTCGTGCCGATCGTTACTTATCGATCTGCACGACTTCGGTCGTTCGATTGTGCTAAACGTGGTGGTCGGTGTTGTGCTTTAATTTACTAGAGTACTTTTGGGAGTGAAAGTTGGGTATGGCAGGCGAAGCATGAGAGCAGGATAAATGATGTCGAAATGCGCGCGTTGAGAGGAGTATGTGTGGAATAGGAGAGTATGTGTGTCTGTAGAATGGATGATAGGAGACTAATGAAAGAAATCTATGGAGCGAATGTTAAGTGGAAGAGTCGGGAAGGGTTGCCTTAGACGCACGTACCTGGACCAGATCGGGCATGTGCTCGAAAAGGGTTCGATAGGTGCGTAGTACCCGTAACCGACGAGAATGTATGAAGTACATTATGAGAGTGGAAGAGGCGGCAAAAGTGTGTCAGGATCGTGGCGCGTGGGGGTTGGGTTGTTTGCGTGGGTTGGGTCCGTTGTCTTTGCCTGCCCCACTGGGAGGCAGGCAGGCGTGACGTTATGTATGTGTATGTATGTATGAACTTATAGCACAACACCGATTACTCTGCTTACCCTGATTGTCGGGATACAAAAGCTTGAGTTATGTTATGTTATGTTGTGTTGAACAGAATTTGAATCTTTTGCAGAATGTGTTTATCGACTATTATTATTTTAAGCATAGATCAAAATACATATACCTACTTAAGTATTTATAATGAAACAGCAATTAATCATGGGCTGCTTCCGCGAGTATGGCCGATTCTTTTTTTTTTTTAAATTAATAATTTAAAATATGTTCTAAATATTCGTACTTAGTTCTTACTTTTATTCTAATGGTTATTTCAGTATTACGTAATCGATTAGGAGAAGTTCAATAGCGTTTATTGTTTGTAATTTAATCACTGTGCAAAAGTGTATTTATTTGGGGCAATGAAAAAATGGTGGGCAATTAGAAAAAAATATAGGTTAGTTGAAATTTTTGTTGTTCAAAAGAATAACAAATTTGCACTCTAATTCATAATAACAAATGGTTCAATTCAATGTAACCATGTTCGATCTTAGTTAACAATAAAAAGTATTAGTAACGTTACCCTATTTTATTATTTATTGAGCGCAACAATTAACAATCTCAAGTGCAAACCCTAACACCCTAATCAACAAAAACTGTGTGCTTCCGCCCAGCTTCTTAAAAGTAAACAGTCTTATAACATTTCAAGTGGCAGACAATATTTACATTGCGCTTCATTACTTGCGCCAATAAGATAATCCTGGGTTTATTTAACCATATTACTGACTTCTGTTTGTTGTCCCTCATCCGACCGTTCCAATATTTGTTCAGTGTCCCTTCTCACTTGGCAGGCAGGGTCGGAGGCCTTAGTGCGGTTCACTTTCGTCGAAAAACTATTATTTACTTGATTAAACCTAAATGTTTCTAAATGCATATGTTTTAAATTATATTAATACGTCATTTAAAATCATACACTAAGAAATAATAAAAAAAGTAAAAAATTAAATAAGTTTTTGTAAATATATTTAGTTTTTGCTCTATCATAAAAAACGGTCTTACATACAAGCGTCAAACTTGATGTGATTATAGTGCAAACTCTAAAGTAAAATATCAAATAATAAAAACCGCCCAATTACCTAGTGGTACGGAACCCTCGGTGCGCGAGTCCGACTCGCACTTGGCCGGTTTTTATATACGCGAAACTCTTTTAATAATAAATTAAAAACGTTTTCCAGAACTACAGAAAAAAAAAGTTTAAGTTGAATAAAGATTAAGTTGGCACCAGCTTTCGTTTTCAAGGCGCAGCATGTCCCGTCTCTGATTTCGTTTCGTTTCGGGAAAAAACATGCCCGGCCCTCACGCCAGTGTACGTGGAGTACCACATTAGGTCGGGGCACGACACGAGGTATGGAGCGGACATGTCACGACTATGAGTGAGTGAGCTTACTATGTCAAGTGTAGTAGTGAGCGGGGTGTAGGATTAAATTAACAAAACACAAAAAAATTTATTAACTGGCCGAATGGAGAATCTTCAACGTTTTAGGGTTAGTTATGGATAGGTATTTAATTTTCTGAGCTCAGAAGAATTAAATTTTTCCGTAAATGAAACTTTAGAACTAATTTGTTTTATTCTACAATATTTTATTCTGAAGTTCAACATTTAGAACGTTTAAACATATAGCTTCATGTATAGATATAGGAGAATGCCAAATTGTTTTATTTCAAAATGAAAATTTATGCAACTTTAATGTGTGTAGGCACCCAAAGATTAACGACATTATTAAATAAAATAAAATAATTACCGACATATTGCCTAACGCTCTGTTTTACAATACAATAGAATTCAACGCCACCGAAGCGAAGGTTTCCTCAATGAAGTTCAACGCGTGTCGTCGACACGCGACGATGAAAGCGACATTTTATGTTTTTGTGTTTATACTATTTTCTAATTTTCTACATAATTTGAGCATAATTTCTAAATAAAACATGTTACATTTTTGTTTTCATACGATTTTACGTCATCATCATCAGCAGCCTGTATCGGTCCACTGCTGGACATAGGCGTGTAGTGGCGTGCCTTGGGATTTTCTGTACTAATATATATTTACCTATAAATTTAATTAGTGTGAACTATAAATTTAATATAATAGCCACAAATAAAACATAAAATGTATTCTTAACGTGTCATTTGTTTATTTCACTAAAATTATCTTGTCTCTCTAAACCTTTTGTGAATACTTCAAAGCTGATAAAATCTCATCGTCACAGTTTTTAATTTCGACGTTTTGTGATTATAGTCTTAACTAATGTGTCGGTGTGTGTGCATGGGTGTGTGTATGTATATGTGTGTGTGTGTAGGTACGGGAAGGGACCGGTTCTGGACTACAGATAGAATTGTATTTCACTATCGAAGCACTCTGGGTAGTAACGAGCGGCTTAGCTGAGTCTATTTCTTCAGCAACGACCATTTTGCTTTGGCGCAGATGTACTAAACTATTAAAGGAGACACGGAAATATTTTAGATAACATACGTACCTAACGTATGTTATTTAATTTATATGTCTATACTACGTAAGTGTGCAATATGAACATTCAAAATATGGATACTAAATCTTAAAATAAAAGTTACTTAAATTAAATTAATGGGTTCTAAAACGTTAAAGCGAGCAAGCATATTCGCCGATCGAAATGAACTGGTCACTCGATCCAAAATGAAGCCAAAATCACTCAACAAATCATATTATAGTCTTACATACTGTAGACGTTCGACTAAAAAATTAAATTATACTAATATTCACGTTATTACTTCCGTGGCCAAATTAGTATCACAACTTATAAATGTAGGTACCTACTAACAGTCAAAAGATATTTTGAAAGCATTTAATGTTTTCCGTCAGTAATACATAATGACAAATTTCCATTCATACTTGCATCTGCGTACTAATAAGCAAACAGATGATATGAATTGTGATGAAATTTTTTTGGACAAAATATGAAAAATTATGTAATTATTTTTAATAGAAGATAACCCGGTCAAGTTCTATTGAAAACTAATTAGCTTTTTGGATATTTGGATTTTTAAATAGGTATTGTTTTTAATAAGTCGAGTTACATAAGAAAATATTAAAGGCTGCTCAATGAGCGGATAGCATCAATCCCGAATAGTTGTCGTGTAGCGCTGAGTAGCCTCGTCCGTGTTATCTCGAAACAAGCTCCGGCTCTCATCCATAATAGAGACGTTCATTTTACTCTCTACATATACACCTGCCTACATAGTATAGTACACTATACTTATAAATATGTATTGTATAATCATGTATATACATTGTCTAGTTTGTACGTAACACGTAAAAGGGACTACATATTTGAAATGCGCAATCTGTCAAAAGAATTTATTTATATTATAAACAGACAATTAAGTTCTAAGTTTTGAATTTCCACGAATGAGGGAATTGATCATGGTTCATTTTTTCTACAGTTATCAATGTTAACCAAATAAAAACCACCTCAAATAAGAAAAGGGCTCGTTTCGTACTTGTATACTATGTAACCTCAGTATGTAACATACTAGAAAACCAAAACGAACATTGATCTTTGGGAGCAAAAAACTAACGTTACGGTTGGTAAGCGGACGACGAACAAATTAACAACACACCCGCGCTAGAAGAAGGGAATTATTATTTTCCACTTATAAATCATCCATCATTTTATCAACGCACAGAATCAAACCGCTCGAAGCGGAGAGAAAAAATAAAAATAATAAATTAATAAGACGGTTGACTTATTGCGGTGGCCGCTTAACTATGTATCTTTGAAAGATAACTTAAAAAAATATAATATTTTTATTGAGTAATTTTTTGGAATATAATCACGAAAAAACAAGCAACAGGCGTCCGATGCCTCAAATAAGCTGACACTTTAAATTGACGCCTAATTTTTTCCTAAAGTTTCCTAGAAGGTACATTTTGTGGTTTATGGTTGAATATCTAATACCACATACCGATAGTAAGAATATTTCTAATTTTTATTGCCTGTTTTCATGCTAAAACAAATGTTGTTCATTTTAGCAAAGACCGTTGGTACGGTCTTTGTATTTTAGCAGCATTTACAAACGCTATGCAAATAAAAGTATTGGTGCTACCGTAATGTTATTTATTACTTTTGGACGCATAATTTATATAACAAAAGCCATTCTTTAAAATGTTATAGGTATTCGTGCATTTGCAAATGTTCAAGACATTGAGATGTTGCTTCAGGATAATTTTACATATATACAAATCTGTTCATTGCCTAATACAACAAACCCATAAACTTCAACCCGCTTGCAAAGGGACATCTGAAATGAGTCGTGCTCTGCCGATGACAGTTCCGAGAAGGCTCGGCGTGATGTTATCACCAGATGGTTTGACACAGCGCTCAGCTTGCGGCCCCTTCGCTCGCCATACGTCAGTTCCTCTACAGACTGACATACATTTCTATTTTTCAAGCATTTAAAAATCTGATAATACCTATATGCTTTCATTTCAGGTGGTAGGGCTCGAAAAGATGTGATGCTGTGCTTATATTGCACAACTTCTGTCCTGCAATTTGTATTTACTCTGAGATTATTTTTAAATGTTTCCGGAAAAGTGTAAAATTAGTGAAAAATTATGACTACAAAATAAATAAAAAAAACTTAAAGAACAGAAAGTTGTCAGGAACAGAATCACCTCCTGACAAGAAATAATATAGATTGGAATAATGATAATATAATAATATGCTCTTAATATGGAGACTTCTAACACTCAACTCTAGATGAAATGGTAACAAAAATGTTATTGATTGAAATATTTGTTTATAAATAAAAGTCAAGAAATAATGTATCTATAATTTGGGCCTCCTCGTGTCTCCTAGATCTAGATCGATCATCCATGGGATAGCCTATAAATAAATATGTGTCAACACTTCGCTCTAAGTCAAATTTAGGAACCTATGTTTTAAAATCATTATGTTTGGCCTTGCAGATATGGTGAAATAAATATGTTGTTACTCGTAAATATTTTTGAGTAAATTTTCGAGCAGCATGTATCTGGAATAACTTAAAGCTGTCGGGTATACAAGGAAATCAGAAACGTGAGAATAATATAATACGAATGTCGGGACTGGTTCGTGTGTCCAACGCCCCCCCCCCCCCCCCCCCTTCCCCCGGCTCCGCCCGCGCCGCTCCGGACGCGGACAGCCGATAATTGAGACGTCAACATTTTTTTATTTTTTATTTATTGTGGTGGAATATTTATAACGTGTCGGCATGTTCATTATGTTCCTTGCAGGCTGCGGCACTGTGTAGCGTGGTACCTACCTACCTACCACTCCATCCAATTAGATCAAATGCTATTATCGTAAAAATACGTTTTTATGCAATGGTACTCAGCATCCCTATCTATAAATTTAAATATAGTTCTTATAAAATATATTAGTATTTAGTAGGAGACAGAAAAACAGTCACGATTTTCTAAGAAGCCCGCAGTGGCATCGAATGTACCTACCTACAGTGGTTGGTTATTTATAAATTTGAGGGTGGTGTAGTGTAGCCGGCCGTCTCAAAAAAAAAGAAGTGTGCATTTATAGCTTATGTGTGCATTGAGCTATACATTTCTCTATGTATGTATGTATGAGTGCGAATTACTTATATAGACATACATACATACCACACGCTGTATTCCGATAATCGGGGTAAGCAGGGTAATCGGTATTGTGCTACAAGTACTCTTGCAAATAACAGCACAACACCGACCAACAAGTTAAGCAGAGTATTAGGTAGGACAAGATAACTATCAAGCAGCAAGTAAGTCACGAAGACCCACCTGCTGCATGACTAGGTGAAGAAGAACCGTGCTTAGGTGAGATTACTTCTTTATTTAGAAAAACAAGAAATCAAATTATAATATTATAAAATGTAAACTCAGCTCGTGTCAATTCCTTCTCCTTGGTTCCTCAAAGGAGTAAATTTCCAAAAGTCAATAAATTATAATAAATTAGTGCCTTTACTGCGGTGTCTTGCACTGCAACAAAGTACTTACCTCACTATATAGTGCACCCAGCCTTGGTTCAAGAGAGCGTGGGTGTAGGTAGAGGGACAGACAGATGACTACAGGACACGGAAGGGATGTGGGGAGGTGAGAGGGAAGGGAAGCGGCCATTGTCAGACATACAGTGACAATGACACAATGCATATCCTTCTAATTGCCCAGCACTCCCAGAATGTGAGTAGGCGAAGGCGAGAATCAAATTTTAAACTCTCTTTCATAGGCCAATAACATTATCTATCTTTTCAGTTAGGGTTGCTTACAAAATCGTGCAAAGTGACTCGCGGTGTCCGTTTATAGAGTTTTATGACTTTCTTTATTTTGACTGTCAGAATGATGAAGTAAGGTTGAACGATCAAAGGAAAGCACTGCACGGCACCTAGTTCACCAAGATTCTGTGGGCTCATATCACGGGTGTGGTAAGGAAGAACAGGCAAGGTAGATGAGCGCAACCAAGTCAGGTCAAAGCATTCATCCTCAAGCCATCCTTTCTTCAGGCGAACATCGAGTAACTGAGGTTGTTGAACTGAACTGAATTTGAACCGTTTCAAATCTAGCCCTCATCTGAGTGCGTATTTTCATTTAACCCCAGACGCCGGAGGATGTACTTTGTACGTTCCTCATTGCATTTTCTACGTGTACTTCTCCCACACCCCAAAAGTTAGCCAGAATAGAATACCTTATGGTATTAAGTTCGCCTATAGTACCTAATTTCTATGGATTCGTGTTCCATAATGAATATTATACATACATTCTAACAAATCCCCATTCCCAATGCTTCTTAGGATGTGCAATGAATGCAGCAAGTTCAATATAGACATCAAGTTTGTGATGCATTGTCCTACGCACGGCACGACGAGCGTCGATCGAGGTCAATTTAGTAAGCACCCAGAAAAGTCGAGTACGATATTTCGATTTACAGGATCGCAGAACGTAGGTACCTACTCAAAGAACTTGAATAATTGCGGCAGTGAATAATTTACTTACATCGAGCTTTAGAAAGAGACGAGAGAGTTCTAGAGCGTCGTCCCAGTCGCACGAACTCGCACGTCTATGTGCGACAGGGACGACGCTCTACAACCGGATTGCCTCTTTCTCGATGTACATTATTTACTGCCACGTTCAGTATACCTACATGAAGACATTCGTTTATATAGATTCATAATACATGTCCATGGCAAGAAGGCGTGACGTTATGCATATATATATAATACATGAGTAGAGTGTTTTCATTTTACGAATGGCACGACGGGGTATGAGGTAGGAAATGGTGTGAGACCGCGCGGAGCTCAGTAGGGAACGACTCGATTAGACGGAGCGACGCAGGGACGTGTAGAACGTGTGTACCGAGTACCGACCGGGCACCGAGTTCGTTCTCTACTGAGCGAGCTCCGTCCGCGCGGTTTGAAACTAACTAAACTTATTATTATACAACAGACAAAGCAATATCTCAAAATTTACGCTCAGACAAAAAGAAGGAAAGACAAAAGGAAAATATTGATTTCGAAGCAATAATCATAGAGTAAGTAAAATGATAAGTATTTCTCGATCGCACTAGTGCAGGTTTACCGCCAGAAATAGTACTTTTTATTGACATAAATGTCGCTACGGAATCGCAATGTATTGAATTGAACTTTAAATATCGTGTCTACTTGGTTAGTCGTTTTACTTACTATTGGATTCGTCCCTAGCGCGCAGCGGGAATGTAGGTGGTTTTATTCGGTGCGCGCGCGCACAATAGTGCTCCCTATTCAGCGGAGATGACAGTGATTTAAGGGTGAACAGGCAAGGAAGAACGACGTCTTTGTTTGAAATAATCCAGAAAATTATTGCTTCAATGCGATAAAAAAATTATCCGAAGATAAATGGGATGGATTTTATAAGGAAACTTGAATGCATTTTGACGTTTTGGTGCAAGGTGTGTTCTTTTTAGACACCTTTAGAGAGACATGTAAACTTACGCTACGAAATATTGAAAGCTCTTGTCTGAAAAAAAATTGTAACATGTATGAGCGAAAAATTGTGCCCATGTGCGCGGCATGGCATGACAAATTACAACCCAAACTTGAAATAGCGCGCGTGTGTCTTCACCGGATATTCTTTAGTAATTCATTCATACAATAAATGTTCGTTCAGGTTTTTATCGCTGTTACACATTTGAAACCATTTTTTTCGTTTACGCCGTACCTAAGTAGTTGAAATTCACAAAAAAAAAAAATTGTTTTATTGACAGCGCGACATGTGGCTTCGAGCCACCCGGTGTCTAACGACGCCCATATAACTAGCAGGCATAGTGCTCGTTGGATCCATACATACATTATGGTCATACCTGTGGGAAGGCAGTGACAACGAATCTCCACATGCCACGTTCCTGCCTGACACATCTGCCGCCTCTTCCGCTCTCATAATGTTGGTTCTTCGTACATGCTATGCTCGTCGGTTACATTCTTTATTACAGGTTTTGGAAAAAAAAAATTATATATTTATAGGAAATAATGTTCTTTTCTGTTCAGCAGGGGCGCCATCTATACGCACATAATTTTCTGATTTAGCATCAACGCCATCTATACGCAAATTTTGTAAGCATAAGGCACATCATGGTATCCTTCTATACAGAGTTCAGAATCATTCGGATAGATGGCACTGAATCGACAGATTCAGCAAAGCGGCACATGAAAGAACTAAGGAAGATCAGCTGTTTTCGCGCGCTTGTTGTCGACAAATTGTCCGTCCACCCACATGTACGAAACAAAAGGTAACAAAAACGACTGGTTTTTTTTAAACCACCAAAACATCACTCATATCCACTCTTACCACACATTCCTTCCACACATTCACAGCCACGGATGTGACGTTTACAATCAGCTGATCTATAGCGCAAGAGTCAATCCTATTCCTTTGTTCTTTCATGTGCCGGACCCCAGATTCAGTGTCAGGTCGAAGAATGTTGCCGTATGGCTCGCTTACTAACCATAGAGTATCTTTTTGTTAATCTTTGAAATCGAACCATTGTATGAGTTGGAAGGAATACCGCATAGATGGCGGTATCCCGATGGAAATTAAAACTTCGCTTCTGTCGGGTGTCCGGCCGGTGTCCCACGCCACCTAACCTTTTTTTTATAACTTTTTTTGCGGATTTAACGTTTTTGGACCTGGCAACACTGGATGACAGCGTTGATTGAAGTGAAGTTGACAGAACGGGATAGCTCCGTGTCTGCTTGCGGCCACAATATAATTTTAGTGAAAATTTTCTGGAGCATAGGACTGCAACTTTGAAGTGTGTATCCTAAATAACTAAAACTCAGTTCGACCTCAGTTCGCAGGCCGGTTTCAGTTAACCAGCCTTCGTGAAGCTTTCGGTACAACAATTTAACACTATTTCTACGTACATACCTACGTTTTCGTCGTATGTTTATCTCCGTGGCCTTCTTGCTTTTGGCCTAAAAAAAATCGCTATTGCAATAGACCCGTCTGCAACTCATTGCAAAGTAACCCGCGCTCAGTCCATTTGAAAGGTTAGGCTGCATGTTGTACAAAGTATGGCACCTTGTTTGAAATTCAGTCCACTTTCTTGCATAATTTCTTACTTTTTCGACAATGTTGTACATTTATTTATTCAGCAATGATAAGTAGGCGTCCATATTTACCTACATGAAGGCCTACATTGTAAAATGAAAGTGAACTGTAATTGTAAGAAATATATAAATAGGAACAGTCATTTCTAATTATATGTATACACTTCTTGCCCCAGAATCGAAAGAACAGAAAGACAAGAAAAGAAATTTAGGTGACCTTTGCATTATAATAACACAAGTTATATGTATTTATTAGGTACATTAAATCTCTGACCATAATTTATGTTCCGCTTCACATATAATATTATATTTTTTTCATTTTCCAGGCAGTGGTTGGGAGGTAATATGATGTGAGAGAACTGTGAAGACATTGAAGCGCTTGCAAGATGTCGGAGGGGAACGCGGACGGCCGGGGGCCGGGCCTCATGAACGACCTTCCACCCGGGGTGAACCCCGACAACAATATCCTCCCCGGGGGGCCCCTCATCAACACAATCAACCGACCGCGTAACAACAACAACCCTTTGTTCAATGTTCGCGACCGATTGTTCCACGCTTTGTTCTTCAAAGTGGCCGTCGCGTACGCCAGAACCTTTCCGAGGCCCGTGCGGAGGTTCTTCGAGTTTCTGGTGTTGCTGAAGGCGATAGCTGCATTTTTTGTACTCGCTTACATTCACATAGCGTTCTCGCGAACACCGACAACTTGCTTAGAGCATGTAAGAGACGCCTGGCCTCGAGACGGAATCCTTCGAGTAGAAATTCTGAGGAACCCCTCCAATGACTATAGCATTGAGCAGAGCTACGCGAAGGAACGCAAGCTTAAGAGGGACAAAGATGAACTTAATACCATGCTGGGAATGCTCGCTACAGAAGGGTGAGTTTTATTTATTAATATTTGGAAATTGTACTGGTCACACCGGCTCTGTACTTTTTTAGGGCGCTTGTAAAATTTCACATTCACAATGCTAGAGTGTTGTTTCTACAAAGGTTGGCAGCAAGAAATTGCACTTTGCAATATGTTCGGGCTAGTCATAATCTTAATCATCATCCAGATCAGAGAAAAGTATAATAACTACAGTACAATGTAATGTAAGAATTTCTTTTTGTCCATCTTGTAGCTGGCATGGCGCCTCTCTGAGCGTGCGAAAAGTGGTGTTATTGGCTGTGTCTGAAGTTCTTTTGAACTCTTCGCCACAGCCACACGTGCCGGTTGTCTATAAAAAAAAGAATCATTAGAATCAAGTGCACTCAAAATAAAAAGTACACGCTACATCTTAACTCTTTAATTGTTACAATTTTTGATTGATTAATTTGATTAAATATCTGGTACTTCTAAGCACTCTTTTGTCTTTTTTTTTTACATTGATCTTTACACAATTTCATTGACTTTATGGGTCAAAAGAGTTTATTGATCTAGCTTCAGTATTTCACGAAATATTTGAGTTTTTGTCAAGGTCGGCGGTTGCGGCCTTGGCGCGCCGGAACGTGTGAAAATTAAAAAAGCAAAAAAGAGGGAAAAGCATTAATTGATGTGATAATTGAAGGGTTAAATCTGATGTGTATACACAGTGTTAACTTTTTTCGCGACATTTCCGAATAATACCGAATATTAAACCATTTCGTATTTTGTGGTACTAAAAATGAAATCTAAAATAGTTTAAAAAAATTTGCATATTTTATTCAAAATTTTACCTCAGCGACAATTTCTCTTTGGAATGGTGTAGCGAGCATGGCCGCGCGCCGCGCTTGCGACCGTGCGTACCCAGCTGACTGACGACGTGTCGCGCGCTAGCTGTTGTATCGTTTCGATATGAATGTGAATTTTTTTATTTATTTGAAAAATTACCCAGCTTTAGATTTTTTTGGTAATGCAGTGCGATTCCTATTATGAAATACCATGTTTTTAAATACCAAATATAGAAATTGAAAATTTTAAAATCAAAGCTCAAAAAAAAAAACTATCCCCTTTTTCGGCATCAGTATGTGACCCAGAATAACCCCCTTTCGGGAATGTCGCCTATTTAGGTTAACACCGTGTTTAAGTAAATAATAAATAATTTGTTAATTCTAGGTTCATCAACATAGAATCATCGTCGACGGACGACCACGACGATGATGAATATCTCCGTGACGGAACGGACTACGGGAACGTAACCCACGTCCACGAGGAGTCAGGCGGCGAGGTTTCTACTGAGTCTCCAGACTACCACGTCCATCCGTCCAAGCTTCCAGAGGAGCCTGAATTGGACAACGTCAGTCGTCTGACGGCCGAGGATGCGGAACTGACTAGTTCGATGTGGGACGGACTTATAGGCTTGGTGGACGATTTGGACTCTACGTCTAAGATACCTGATGTAAGTCTCCCTATCTCATCTCATCTATATTGTTCAGGAACATTTTGAAATGAAATAAAATGTCTATTCAACATCTTTGACATAAATAAATAATATTATACTAAGAAGACATACACATAAAGACATACAAGGAATTACATCTCTACGTTGTCTGACTGCCATTCAACAATAACAATTTTAACCTTTAACCTTCCAACGCATTAATATAAGGGGGATCATGCAGCTCCAAGCCATTTTCACCGCGCTGAAATTAGCGAAATTTGGGCTAGATAAACTCTAATATTTCGTAAAATAATGAAGTCAGAGCACAGTAAACTCTATTAGCACTTAAAGGCCTATGACATTGGCCATAAAATGGTATGAAATAGGTGAGTATTCACTTATATAAAAAATACAGTACTACATTTTTTAATGCCATCACGTCAGGAAAATAAAACATGAACATTTTTTTCAGAATTTTTCTAACCTAGAATTGACAATTCCCCCATACAGATCATATATCGATGTGTAGGCAATGAAACAAACTATTCAAACACTTCATTTGAAATAAAGTGAGGCTAGAAACCATTTACTTCTGCCGGAAATGATGTGACGAAATTGACAGCCTAATGATTATGATATGACAGACATATTCAATTCTTTGTGACGGCGAAGGGTTGCCGCAGTGTGTTTGATAAAAATCGGTAGCATTTTTAACCATAAATTGGCCATTCTAGCCTAGCCATGTTTTACTAAGATAAATTCATTGAAATATTACTAGACACAAATGTGCGACCATATTTTCCGCGACCCTCACGGGCGTTCCGGAAGCCAACCATAGTAAGTCGCCTAAAACCCTCATGGGTGTTCCCAAACATAAAGGGTCAATGATTTTTTTATTCTTTCTTGTTTTTGTTTTCATCTCCGATTAGCTTTAGTTACTTACATTATTAAAAATGGGAGACATTTGATTGGCACCCTTATGTCTACAACATTGCCTCTCAACTTTCGTCAAGTATCATCATTCTTCCTTCCTTCAAAATCTATCATTCTTCCCCCCTGTCTCTGCCAAGTATACTTATGAATCCTTCGTGGTCAGACATAGTGTTTTATTATATGTTTTTTGTATGTATATGAGCATTTTTTGAAAAACGTTGAAAATTGACATTTTCGGTACTACGAATACAAATTAGCAAATATAATTGTTAAAATTTTTATATTAAAAGCCTAAATAACTCTGCTAAGTATTGACAACTATCCCAAAGAAAACCACAATGCCTGTAGTTTTTCCAAAAAAAATATTCAGTAAAAATTTTTTCTAAAAAAATAAATGACTCAGATTTTTTTTTCTTATTTTTCCCTGGGTAGTCATAAACTGGCGTACTCCCTGGTTTCCGCTTGACGTTGAGTTTTGGGACACGTTGTATATGAAAATGTTACGGCTTTACTCGCGGTCGTTCTCCGAATTATGTGGCTCGACGTTTCGTGCCCATCTAGCTCTCTGCTGGCACGGCGGACTTTCCGTTACCTTTATAGGTATAATACATCCACCGATTGGTTTTTAGATTTGTTATGCATTTTCAATCAACAGAAATTATTTTCTGCTGCTTTAATCGCTGTAGTTGTGTAGTAACTGTGAACAGCAAAAGGAAATATGCCCAATTCTATTGGAAAATCTATTAAATTGAACTATTTTCTTGTTATGTAATTATGATTTTTTTTAATTACAGGACAACTTGGATGACGCTGCCGCTAATGATTCTAAAGGTGATTAAACTTTTCCACGTTTCCCCAACAACAGTCAACCCCATTACCTGTGGCTTTGAACTGAAATTGCACTAAGACGGTACTGTATCTCTTTTGTACTTACGTTGCAACGACGGTTGCCAAGTTAAGTGGTGCGGAGTACAATATTAGCAATATTTTATACAAATAAGATTCAACGAACACACAAAGAACATTTGCACGTTTCTTTATGCATCAACACGTCATGCAAATATGCTTTATTTATACTGATTATGTGATATGGGTTCAATAACCCGTGTCTATTATCAGCCTAATGTGTCATTCACTTTTAACGATCGCCTTAACCTTTCCTACTCCACTGAAGAATCAATTGTATCATTTTCTGCACATGATCTGTCAGCCTCGTTAGCTCAGTGGTGCGGTCGGTCGACTGTTGTTAAGCACACTTGGGCACGTTCAGTACTTGGATGGGCGACCGCTCGACCGTTGGAGGCTAACCGTGGTTCAGATTCCACGTAAAACTGTAGGTCCCTTCCCTTCTTACCTGACTAGGTGATAGAGTTTATCCCTTCCGGATTGCTACCACCGCACTGAATGAAACGTCGTCGGTCGAAACGGCAATGTAATAGTTCGTGTTTTCCGTCCAGTTCAGTGTAGCCGACCTGAAATGAAGGGAAGCACTGACATAGCACCTAGTTCACCCGGTTTAAGGGCTGACATCACGGATGTTGTAGGTGATGTAGCCAACCGTGTCAGTTTAAATAAAAATTTAAAAATTTGCTGAAAGGATATTGTAGAAATGCAACACATCCTCAACATGCATGGTTAGTGTGGCCAGATGACGAGTACATCCTCGAGTACTCACTGGAGTACGGCTTCCTGCGGCTCACGCCCAGCGCCCGTCTCCGCCTCAAGATACCCGTGAAGATCGTGACCCTCGACCCGAGTCGAGACGCGTGTTTCGGCGACGCCTTCTCCCGGTTCGTGCTGGACGAGTTTCTGGGATATGACGATCTGCTGATGGCCTCGATCAAGACCTTGGCGGAGAAGGAGGATAACAAGGGTTATTTGAGGTTGGTGGCTTTTTATTTGTTGTAGTTGTGCTCTGAATGAACAATATGTTACAAAATGTAACATAAATAAATGTGTAAAACATAAAAGAATTGGAAATAGTTTATATAATTGAACTGTATAACCTGGACTTAGACACACGGAACAGGGCTGCCTGCCTAAGAAATACATAAAAAACCGGCCATGTGCGAGTCGAACTCGCGCACCGAGGGTTCCATATCGCTATGTCATGATCAGCGCCATCTATGGCGTGTTTATAAAATCCTTCATATTATTTAAAATTCATGATTAATTAAAATGCTTCATACTCTTTTCGGTAGATGGTGTATACGGTGGTACCACCGCACTGAATGAAAGGTCGGTCGAAACGGCTATGTAAATAGTTTGTGTTATCCGTCCAGTTCAGTGTAGCCGGCAAGACCGAAGGGAAGCACTGACATAGCACCAAGACCACCCGGTGTTATGGGCTGACATCACGGATGCTGTAGGTGATGTAGCCGTATATACGGTATACGGTAGATACACTTTTTAGTTGCTTCTATGGGAACCCCTGTGATTTTTTTACTTTTTCTTATTTTTATTATTTGTTCTTATATTGGCCATAATAACACATATTCTGTGAAAATTTCAACGGACAGATGGACGGACGGACAGACAGACAGACAGACAGACGGCGTAGGCTTAGTAATAGCAGGCCGGTGACACGGTTGAATGTATTGTGTAAGCGACCGCGCGTGCGCATGTATGTGTTCCGGGGTGAGTGCGGGTCGACGGGAGCGGTCGGACAAACTCACGGGAGGTGACTCGTCGCACAGGCTGCTGCCTGCTGCGAGCTAGCATTTATTTATTGTTTTTTCGTTTAGCAAGCGATGCGGTGTCGTGGCGTTCGCCCGCTGTTCATCTTTATCTTTCTCGAACCGAACTCTCTCGCTCTCTCATTCCAGCCGTACTCTGCGTTTACCAACCCTATCGTTCAAAGCGGGCTCAAGCTACATACGCATCTCAGTGCGTATCAATAGATCAACTAAACTCACACGTACAGGCTCGTGTCGCTTCTGGGCGTTAGCCCTATATCTATCTTCTGTGGTAATAGGGTCCCGTACTGGATACGGAACCCTAATAAAATGTTGTATAAACAAGATGAAGCGCTTCTATAGTCCGCAAATCTGCTGGTATGGTGTCTCACTGAGCGTGGTTTCGTGAGGTGGATTTGGCTGTTTTGGTTACCTCTGGTTCCTCGGCACAGCTACCCATACTGGTTTTCGAGTGCGCCTAAAATCAATGGCGTGCAGAATAAGAAGTGAGTCAGGGAGGCAGAGACACGAGCGACGGCCAACCGAACGATCAAATGTATGATCTCTAGGCTCAGTGGTCGGTGGTAGATAAGGAAATACGGATTTTTTAAATGTTGACTTTCACAACCTCAACATGTGATCTGTGATGTTTTTCTTTCGCAATTTTCTGGCCTAATTTCCGATACATCAATGTTTGGGTCATGGGTGGCCAACCTTTTCAGTTTAGAAATAATGGGCAGCACAACCAAAAAAAAAATAAAATCTTCAGCAACTTGTAACATGTACAAGTTGCTTCTTATATAGAGAAATGCAGAAATAATAACTATAATTAAATAAATTATACTCACATACCTACTCCTTTAGTACAGTCACAAGCTGTACAGTCAATGCCCCAACTTTGAAATTGGAAATTTACTGGAGGTAAGCCTGTTGTCCAGGTACAAACAATGTGGTCAGGTACGAATTTTTCTATTTATTTCGAGCTTTGAATCTAACATATTAAACAATTTTCATGTTATCCTTTCTTACCTTACTAGGCGGTAGGGTTTAAACCGCCCGGGTTGGTACCACCGAACTGAATGAAACGTCGGTGGAAACGGCTATTTAAATAGTTCGTGTTTTCCGTCCAGTTCAGTGTAGCCGGCATGAAATGAATGGAAGCCCTGACTGTTATGGGCTGACATCACGGATATTATAGGTGATGTAGCAAACCATGTCAGGATACATAAAAAAAATGCACCTGCTATCTATAGACTACAGTATTATGCTTTTGTTACAGAAACGTGATAACAGGGGAGCACTATCGCTTCGTGTCCATGCTAACAGCCCGGAGCTCGTATGTCGCGGCTTTCTTCATCATGCTAGTATTCGTGAGTACCTTTTACCATTGACCAGTCAACAATTAACTTCTATCTAAGCATAGTTCAGTCACCAAAAGCAGACAATGATGTTAAACAATAAGACACAGTTCCCGGCAAGCAAATAATGCATGTCGGTCGAGCTTTAAAAAGAGACAATCCAGTCATAGAGCATTGTTCCTGTCGCACAGAGAAACATGCGAGTTCGTGCGACAGGAACGGCGCCCTACAACCGGATTGTCTCTTTCTATAGCTCGACATTCATTATTTGCTGCCAGGAACTGTACATGTTAACATTGTGATCGCACTCTAACCTTGCCGATGTGGAACAGGGTGGAGTTATAGCGCGCGCCCACTCTAACTTTGCCGGTGAAAACCGTGTGTGAGTATAGCGCACAGCTTACCTGCACCCTGTTCCCATATGGACAGCATATGTTTGATATTGTGACTCTTTATTGCTACGGTTTATTATGATCGGTGATCGGCGTAGGGTCAATGAACACGAATCATGATGTTTATATGGACATCCCCCAGGATTCCGGGATTGATGATCCCGGGATCCGGGGCACCTAGTTCACCCGGTGTTATGGGCTGACATCACGGATTTTGTAGGTGCTGTAGCCAACCGTGTCAGTTTCCATAAAAAAACCTTTTTTATTATAATACTTTGTGAAATATGAAGATGATTAAATAATGAAGATAAGAACAAAACAAATATTGAAAACACAGCAATATTTATTTGCAGATATTGAAAATCAACAACATTTGTTCACAGAAACAAAATCTAAGGTAGACTAGGTAACTTACGTTAAGGAATATCCATGTTAAGATAACGGTCACCAAATCCCGGGAATAGAACTACGCCGATCACTGATTATGATGCATTATATTACATCAATACTAAGCTTATATGTATGGAGAGAGCTTCGAATGCGTTACTGGATGCTTCCTACTGAATATGGATAGGTACTGGTCGAGAGGGACTGATGGTTCTCCGCATCCTAGGCAGCCCCTAGCTGAAGAGTGCTTGCCGCGACCCGAAACATAATACATGCTGGAGAACTACACAGAGCGGCCACTCGCTAGTCCCGACCTCGATTGATACGCTCCTCTACGGCCAATGTTCCTGGATATGTTCTGTGAAGCCATCACACGCTTAGTTCAACACTGTAAGGTGTATTATGTGGCATTGATCACCGTTAAAAATTTATTGAACTTTAGAAAGGAACAGTAGAAAGGAACATTATCATCATCATCATCAGCCTGTATCGGTAAAGGAACAGTAGAAAATAAATGTTATGGTATAAACCAGTTCTTTACCCTTCCATTAAGCTTGTGAGTTATTTAATGTTTTAATATTTTATTCTTATGACTTCCCAAATATTAAACACAAAAAATAAACTTTTTAATATGGCCAGACGAACATTTACTGAATCTTGCTCGATATACTATAAATAACTGAAAAATAAAGGTGTAAACAAAATGTTTGGTTGAAGTTCAAACTAGTTTTCATGAGTAAATGTAGATGGCGCTCTGAGAATAGTTAAAAATAATAATGTTCAGCGCCATCTGTTGTCGAATAGATGAAACGTGTACTGTATTACTGCCATCTAGCGTTGAGTAGCGGCAGTTTTATGTTCGACCAAGTTTCAGGTGTGCTCAAACTTATTCAGGCTTTAATTTATCTTTATGAGTGTTTCTTGAAAACTTTGGGAATTATTTTGAACTTTCATTTTAAAGTTAAGGTTTTAGATTAAAATGCGTGCATTAGACTTCTGAAAAAACACCACGAAATAAATTGCATAATAGACTTACGGCTACGACCAAACATTCATGTTTCTTCTTATGGCCCAACAATCAATGTATTTCTTTAAAAATAATATGTGGAGATGGGATAGTCAACTTCAGTAAGTAACTACGTAACTTGGATTTAGTTACTCCGATATGTTTTGTTTTCTGTTGACCGTAAACCAACAATTATTTTAAATAATTAATTTGCGTAGATAATCAAATACGTACCATTGAAGACGTTACAGTAATTGCAACCAGGTCCTTCATTCGCCAAACCCCATACAACCATTCATACAACATTCAATGTTCAGTTTCTTACCTTGTCAGTATAGTTTTACTCGGGTAATAGTCTTTGCACAATGTTTTCTGCACGTAATCCTCGCTGCCCCGGCTCATATGTCCTGCCCCCCCCCCCCCCCCCCCCCCGCGGCCCCCCGCGCGCGAGCCCGCCCTTCGCTACTAAAATCGCAGCCCTTCCCGAGTTACAGTTATTGCTCTTTTACAGCCCTTTCAAACTTTATTACCAGTCCAAAATCCACCTTCACCGGCCATCCGACATCTCGGCCATCGCAAACCCAAAACCCACGCGTTAACACATACGATCTCACATTAAAACACTCAGGCTTATAGCGAAAACCCGACTAGAAATCTGAAAATGTGGTTACGGTATCAAAGGGGCGATGGAGGAGAGAAAAACTAACACTAAACTCCATTAGTGTGATAGTTTTTTGGTTCTTGATATTTGTCAATGAACAAGTTTTTATTTGTTTTGTCGAATATTGAATTGACATTTTCGCCTTAAGACATGTTTTAACTTAGTAAGTAAGAAGGAAATTGTGTAACAGATTGTACAATTAACAGAACCGCGTGAAATCTTCGTGTCAAATAAAATAATGCTGTGACTGAATTAAAAAAAATAATTATTTCATGAGTATTAAAAATGTGCATTCCATCTTTTTTTCTTGTTCTCGTACGAATGTGGAATTTTAAAGGTAGCTGTGTGAAAGTCAAAATCTTACTGCTATTGAGGGCACTTGACCGTCTTATGTAATGCGAATTAAACGTAGAAACAGAATTTTCATGAACTAGAAATGTTTTTTACATTTTAATAACCATATTCAACATAATTAAATGCCATTAACACTTTTAAAGGCGGTCTCGCGGAGCAACACAAAATATATCTAGTCTAATCAAGTAATAGTCTCGGGTCCTTCAAGAGGGGCGTGGACTAGGCACCTGTCATGCCGGCATGGCATTCACAACCCGATTCAAAACGATCGAATGTCCACGGGCGTCGTTAGACACCTTATGGGTGGCTCGGCGCCACATGTCGCGTCTTTAATAAAATCAATCACGAAAAATCATCGAACTATTGTTGTTTTCTCGTGAGGATTGTCCGAGGTAATAGGTGTTTCTCACATTGCTGCGAATTTTTCGTAACTTATAACAAATTTTAATGTACAATCAAAATATAATAGATTAAAACAACAAGAAAAGATATATAATAGAAAAAGAGGAATGAATGAACTATAGACGGCCTAAATGTTCCTACGTCCCACCCGTTTCTTACCTCAGCGAAATTCCCCCCGAATTGATTGATTAATTCTCCCCAAAATAGCACAATAAGCGAGCGCCGGCGCCGCGTAAGTGATACTAAAGGTCACGTTAACGATCGTGCCTTTTAATATTTACTATCGCTGCAGGAGTGTTGGCTGGCTGGCGGGTCGGACGGAACCCTGGACTCGATATTGGCTGGATTGCGCTTGGCACTTGTTATTAATTCCTGCATGGGTGCCTGTGCGTGCCCAATCTGGTGGAGAGAGACAATAAAAAAACACGAATCGACTGTGTTTTCCGCCCAATTCAGTGTAGCCGGCACGACCGAAGGGAGGCACTGACATGGCGCCAAGTTCACCCGGTGTTATGGGCTGACATCACGGATATTGTAGGTGATGTAGCCAACAGTGTCAGCTTCCATAAAAAAAAATCGATTGAATGTCCATGGGCGTCATTGGAAACCTTTTTTTTATGGAGACTTACACGATTGGCTACATCACCTACTACATCCGTGATGTCAGTCCATAAACAGCTCTGTGAACTAGGTGCCATGTCAGTGTTGCCCTTTGGTTGTGCCGACTACACTGAACTGGACAAAAAACACGGACTAATTTACATAGTCGCTTCGATCAGACCTTTCATTCAGTGCGGTGGTATCAAGCCGAACGGCTTAAAACCTACCACCTATAAAGGTAAGAAGGTAAAGTGACCTACAGTTTACGTAGGATCCGAACCACGGCCAGCCTTAACGGTCGAACGGTCACCCATACATGTTCAGGCCCAGCCCGGGTATGCTTAATGTCTCGATCGTACGTCGATCCGTCGATCGATCGAGGCTGATAAAGTGTTTAAGAGTTCGTACGACTCTTCTTTCTTGGAACGTATTATTCTCCGACTTGTCAATCCGATTGACTTCTTGTCCACGTCCCGAGACTCCCGGCGCGTGCTTGGCCACGCCCACTGCTTGTCGCTCACCTCCTCCGCTTTACTGCTCATAGTAAAAACTAACAGCGCTGCTACCGGGATCACCCTTACCATATCACCTTATACATCTTTATGCCGATACTTCTCGCTGGAAGCTAGCGTGCGAGTCTAGATTCCAGCTAGACACACAGAACATTACGAAGTACCTACCTACTGACGCTGCGCTCTTATGAATGCCTTAATGTTTAACGGGCGCTACGTGCTTGTGTTATTTCGTGGTTTGTTCGGTGAAGGGAAATTTACTGACACCACACCGTGTCTGTACAGGAGCGCAGCAGGCCCCTATCTAGTCTGTGCTGTGAACGTGGCGTGGCGTGGCGTTTTCTCTCCGCTACGGGCGGACATAGTAAATGTCGAGCCAATAAATAATAATTTAAATGTGAACATGAAAGAACGAAGTTCTAAATTCAAACCGAATGTAATTTTCTTAAGGTGACACGACACCTGGGAACGTTCATACCTAACCAGCTATTGTGTGATATATATGTATTTTTTTTTTTCAAAAATATAAGCACTACTTTAAAAGTGTGGCTAAGCGAAACCCACGAATAGGAACCAATTTATAATTTCAACTCACAGTAGTTGGGCATTTGCCTTTGATACTGATTTGAAAAACTTTCATGCGCGATTACTCCTACAACAATAATTTCCACATTTTCAATTTAGGCTATTTTTTATGTAATCCGATATGGGTGGCTGAATCAGAGGGGCCAGAGTCCATGCGCCGACCAGCCAATATCACCTCCGAGAAGGTAGGTGCCATACTTTAGATTGCTGTCTATACTGGACTAGAGGAGAACACAGCCGAGGCTGCTATGCGGCCATCTTACATCCAGTAGGTTAATTAAATTAAATTAAAACATGAGAGCGCTCCGAGAGATACGCTAAGATATGATTTAGCAATAACACCCTTATTGCATCACATATCCAGCGCAGAGAATTTATTTGTGCAAAGATTGCATTTCAATTTTTTGTCAGGTCTTCTGTCACCTTAATGCTATTAAATAAAACACGTACTTAATGCGTGGGAATATATGTGAATACAGACAAGCATTTTTTTTATAATCTAAAGCTTCAATGCTGCTCATATTCGAAACTCGGAATATAAAGTCAATTGATGATTAACTCGTGTTTGCCTACCTCAGCGCATTTATGAACACGCGCTGTGAACCGCGCGCGCTCCCGAGGGAGTAGCGCTCGCAAAACATTCATGTGAACGACCGCTAGGCGTGTTAGGAGAATAATATATTTTATCATACATTACATTTTCTAAAACCTCAGACCTTCGTCCTCGAGGTGGGTTCCAGGTTAGTTTTCTAAAACCATCAGACATTCGTCCTCGTGGTGGGTTCCAGGATAGTTTTATAAAACCATTAGGCCTTCGTCCTCGAGGTAGGTTTAAAGATAGTTTTCTAAAACCATCAGGCCTTCGTCCTCGAGGTGGGTTCAAGGGTATTTTTCTAAAAGCATCAGGCCTTCGTCCTCGAGGTGGCTTCCAGGAGAGTTTTATAAAACCATTAGGCCTTCGTCCTCGAGGAGTTTCCAGGATAGTTTTCTAAAACCATTAGGCCTTCGTCCTCGAGGTGGGTTCAAAGATAGTTTTCTAAAACCATCAGGCCTTCGTCCTCGAGGTGGGTTCAAAGATAGTTTTCTAAAACCATCAGGCCTTCGTCCTCGAGGTGGGTTCCAGGATAGTTTTATAAAACCATTAGGCCTTCGTCCTCGAGGTGGGTTCCAGGATAGTTTTATAAAACCATTAGGCCTGCGTCCTCGAGGTGGGGTTCAAAGATAGTTTTCTAAAACCATCAGGCCTTCGTCCGCGAGGTGGGTTCAAAGATAGTTTTCTAGAACCATCAGGCCTTCGTCCTCGAGGTGGGTTCTAGGATATTTTTCTAAAAGCATCAGGCCTTCGTCCTCGAGGTGGGTTCCAGGAGAGTTTTATAAAACCATTAGGCCTTCGTCCTCGAGGAGGTTCCAGGATAGTTTTCTAAAACCATCAGGCCTTCGTCCTCGAGGTGGGTTCCAGGATAGTTTTATAAAACCATCAGGCCTGCGTCCTCGAGGTGGGTTCAAAAATAGTTTTCTAAAACCATCAGGCCTTCGTGCTCGAGGTGGGTTCTAGGATATTTTTCTAAAAGCATCAGGCCTTCGTCCTCGAGGTGGGTTCCAGGAGAGTTTTATAAAACCATCAGGTCTTCGTCCTCGAGGTGGGTTTAAAGATAGTTTTCTAAACCATCCGGCCTTCGTTCTCGACGTGGGTTTCAGGATAGTTTTATAAAACCATTAGGTCTTCGTCCTCGAGGAGGTTCCAGGATAGTTTTCTAAAACCATCAGATCTTCGTCCTCGAGGTGGGTTCCAGGATATTTTTATAAAACCATCAGGCCTTCGTCCTCGAGGTGGACTCCAGGATAGTTATAAAACCATTAGGTCTTCGTCCTCGAGGAGGTTCCAGGATAGTTTTCTAAAACCATCAGATCTTCGTCCTCGAGTTGGGTTCCAGGATAGTTTTCTAAACCATCCGGCCTTCATCCTCGACGTGGGTTCCAGGATAGTTTTATAAAACCATTAGGTCTTCGTCCACGAGGAGGTCCCAGGATAGTTTTCTAAAACCATCAGATCTTCGTGCTCGAGGAGGTTCCAGGATAGTTTTCTAAAACCATCAGGCCTTCGTCCTCGAGGTGGACTCCAGGATAGTTATAAAACCATTAGTTAGGCCTTCGTCCTCGAGGTGGGCTCCAGGATAGCGGACGCTACTGGAAACCAGTGTTGCCTCTAGTATCTCTGACAAAGAGTTAATCTGAGGATACATAGGGGCAACGCGGCTGTCGGTCCTGGGAACAATTTTAATTTAATATTATTTTATACTATGTTGTATTGTACTGGATGTAAGATTCTCTTCTAGCTCAGTATAGGCAACAATCCAAATGGAAGATATTTTACATAAATTACGAAGGAACCATTTCAACCAAGTTCAATGGATAATAGAATACGCTACTAGAACTGGCGGACTCCACATAATATAATATTATTTTTAAATGTGTGTCTAAAATATATTACACGCGCTTTATACTACAATTGATATAGTATTTTAGTTTATTTATTTGTAAACTATGTAGGAAAAAAAAATTATGGTATGGACAAATGTATATACACGAAATGTTTAGGTATAAAATGCAATAACTATTTCGTTACTTGCAATCATTTATTTAATCGTATGAATAAATTTAAAAATACAATTTTCTGGCTCCATGTTATGTGTGATGCTCTAACCATGGAGCGCACTTTTTCGTTTTTACTTCAAATAAAATAAAATTCCTTTAATCCCGAACGAACGCGTACACGTGGAAACTTCTCGAATGACACACACGTATAAATGATAAAGGCGTAGTTGCTCTGCAAAGGTCCTCAGACTATTTGTTACTAATTGCACAATAAAACCTCGCCGATCTGAGGGAGGTTGGCGGTACTGTCGGAAGAAACAGTTTTGTTTATATTTATTACAGGGAAAGAAAAACAGCTAGAGGCATATTTTTTGCGTGCTTATTCAATCACACTGTGCTATAAAATTGTGCGCAATAACGATAATAAGTAAATATGTATGTCTGAACTATATACATACGTACATTAACATTTATATTTAAAACATTTAGTGGATTCACAAATAATAAATTAATAACTGAAACCTGGATTTAGTTAGACAAATTAGCCCGCGATGCCCCCAAGGACGCCCGTCTAAAATAAATCAATACATTTTCTGATTACTTATTTGAAACACTTCCTCCGCACTTTAAAGTGACACCTCCTGTTTCACAGCACATTTTATCTGCCAACCAACATGCAACAACAAACGTTCAACAACGTTCCTCAAACGTGCAACAACGTTCCTCAAACGTGCAACAACATTTTTATTTCTTTCACTATGCGCACCTTCTCATAGAATGTTTCCACATCGCAATGATGGTGTCTTGTTTTGTGTCCAGTACCGGCAGTAGTGCGGTGTGTGGGTGGGGCGGCCGCGCGGGGGTCGCTGGCCATCAATCTTTTCGCCACATCATTTGCCACCCTCACTCCCCAAGGCCTCCCCCGACCGCCCCCCCCTCCCGCCGCCGGCCCCCGCGCTCAGATTGAATTCCTCTAATGAAGCGCCGCGGCCGCAAGCTCATTACGCTTTCCGTCTGAACGTGGAAGCCATCGTTGTATACTCAAATCGACTCATCAAGACGCGCCCCTACCTCACTAAATTAATTTAAAGCGATATTACATAAGCGAACGCAGACAGTTCTCGCGACAGAACCTCGACTGTGTGACATTTGTCGAAAATACGTCCACGCTACTTCCGAACCACTTCACTTGACTTGACCTACATACAATGATAATCAAAACCACATAAAGATTAGATGCGTCCGGGCATTTCAAATACCTGCTGCTGTCTAGTAACTTTACGCTACAACATTTAGGCTACTCACATTACCACCACACCACTACGACAAATTAAAAAGTCAAAAATAATTTCCGTTTACTTACTTAAAGGAGTCGGTGGACCGCTAAGTAAATTCACGCTCAGCTCTGAGTTTTTATATTTTATTTACATAGCGGTACCCCGACTCCTTTAAGTAAACGGAAATTATTTTTGACTTTTTAAGGGTCGGGGTTTATGTAAATTTGTAAATTAACTTTTATTTCAAGCTTTTTTAAAAACACCGCATGCAAATCGGTCCACTTTTTTAGATAATTAATTCTTTGATTACTTAATTAGATACTTGATTATTTGATTACAAACCTTGCTAACAACCATTCCGATTAAACCAGCTTTGCAATAAAAAAACCGCATCCAAATCGGTCCATCCGTTTGGGAGCTACGATGCCACAGACAGATACATAACACACACGTTAAACTTATAACACCCCTCTTTTTTCGTCGAGGGTTAAAAGTCGCTGTGGAGTGTAGCAAGGTATGGAAACGCGTCATTGAGGCAATCTAGCGACATGCCGAGACCCGACGACAAGCCGAGCACAAGCCGACCAAAGCACAAGGTGTTGTTTCGTTGTGATGTGGTGCGTGTGAGTTAAGCCTATAAATAACGCTTTGTCGCGCTAAGCCTAACGAAAGTGTCGCTGCGACGACGCGTTCGACCTATTGATTAATATTTCCTCGTCACGCAGATAATGCAGAATAACGCAAATTTACAGTCGTCACAATGTTTTTTGATATGTAATGTCAGCTTTACTCACTCATGTCAACCGTCACGTCCGAAGGCGCATCTTACTGAGGCGATTCACTATTGTCACAGCGCTTCGTGTAGCTCTCGCCGAGATGTAATCTCACTGTTAATCGCCTAGTGAGAATGGAGAAGCTTTGACCCCAAATACTAGTTGATTGTATACTCATTTAGAGTGCGAGGAATCTGTCCATGTCGGCGACGAGACAGTACGTTGAGTCCGTGGAATCGAATGTCAGAAGTTATGGTTGGCTGGCTATGCAGATTGTTTTTGAACAAATGCATTATGTAGCTATATTAATGACATTGTATGAATTACCATAGTTGGAATTCGCGGTCACTATGGCCGATGTAAGCCAAACAACAACTATATGAATATCCATGGTAGACTAAACTTAAATTATTGTTTCTTTCCTGCCCTTTGTCAACGCACAAACCTTTGCTTCTTTCTGTTTAATTTTCTGCTCAAGTTGAGCAGAAAATTAAACAGGAAGAAGCTTTTTATCTTAATCCAACAATTACTTGTCGGATTTTGCACATACACTCCTGTGTTGCTCTACATTTTGATATTGTTGAGTTTTTAAATCGTACACAATGAGGGAGTTATATTATATTCATACGTATAGCGTCATGCCTGTTTCCCAGGGGGAAATTCTATCAATCATCAATACTAATAATACATCTGCCAGGGATGGTCATGGAGTCATGGAGTAAGTTATTTTGTTTTATGAGATATTAGTTTGTAGACTCTATGTATGATATTAAAACTAAATTGAGGATTTTTAGAAATATGTGTTGTATGTATTTTTTTTAATGGAAACTGACACGGTTGGGTACATCACCTACAACATCCGTGATGTCAGCCCATAACACCGGGTGAACTAGGTACCATGTCAGTGCTTCCCTTCGATCGTGCCGGCTACTCTGAACTGGACGGAAAACACAAACTATTTACATAGCCGTTTCGACCGACGTTTCATTCGGTGTGGTGGTATCAACCCGGGCGGGATAAACCCTACCACCAAGTAAGGTAAGAAGGGAAGGGACCTACAGTTTTACGTGTACGTACGTATGTATGTATGTTCCTCCATAACTCTTAAACCTATCATCCGAATTCGATGAAACTTTGCACAAGCACATTTATTATGGCAAGCAACTATGGGACACAGGATAGGCTAAATAAAATTCAGTTCCAGTTACGCTAAGATATGGCTCTCATACAAACCTAATTGTTCCGCGCCGAAATAAAGGTGCGATAGCGGGCTTACTTACTTTCTTCTTTTTAAATACGAATTTCACGCGAGCGAAGCCGCGGGCAAAAGCTAGTAATAATATAAATATAATATGAATCACAATATGATCATCAGATCGATTACGGGGTTTTTTGACGCTTCATTTCGCTCAGCGATTTCGTCCAACGAAATAATTGTATAACACAATTTTATTGTGCGAATCGTCCGCTGGACGCGCTGCGTCTTTTCTTTCATTCAATTAATTCGATGGACGAAATCGTTCAACGAAGTCCCGTAATTGAGGTGAAGTCTGTTACAACTGTAGCAGAAAATGCGATACTTTTTTTTAATTTTTTTTATTGAAACTTACACGGATGGCTACATCACCTACAACATCCGTGATGTCAGCCCATAACACCGGGTGAACTTGGTGCCACGTCAGTGCATCCCTTCGGTCGTGCCGGCTACACTGAACTAGACGGAAAACACAAACTATTTACATAGCTGTTTCGACCGACCTTTCATTCAGTGCGGTGGTAACAACCCGGGCGGGTTAGACCCTACCACCTAGTAATATAAGAAGGGAGTCAGTCTTCTTGAAGTTGAGCTTTCTATAATAGTCACACGGCGGCGGCGGAGAGGGTCTGTGATGGAGTGGGTGTGGGCCCGAATTTGAGCGACTGGTCACGTGCAGACGTCCACGTGATCGCTAGCCGTGGTTTTGGACGAGCAGCGCATGGAAATTTAATGTACCCACAGCATGTTGTATGGACTATGTGACGAAGGATTTTAAATGGCATTTTAAAAACTGCTTATTGAAATTTAATGTTTTTATTTGCTTGTACAAATATATATTAGTATTATGTGTAAAATTGTTTTTAAGTACTTTTTATTTTATTAATTCTGTTATTAATAGTTAGGCACTTAATTTCAGTGGTGTCCTGTAACGCCTGTACGAAAAAAAAAATAATTTAGATTAAGAAATCTATAATTTTTTAGATTTTTCATAATTTCATAATTTCTCGGTGAAGTTGAAAAGTGTGTCTATCGGTAAAACTGTATATGTATACGAGACGTACATACCTATATATATACAGACTATACAAAATGCAAATACACACCATATTGAACTCTTCCGTATTCGTCGCGCTCAGAGTGTTTCAGGGGACTGCAGTCAAACAAGTGTGACAGTACAGTATAGATAGATCGTACTCTCGCCCCCGTGCGTAGTCGTCCCACATTCATCCCTCGGGTAGTTGGTTTAGGACGTCAAAATATTTTTTCCTGTTAAATTACTTCATAATCGAAGCGATTTCGAAAAAAAAGTCAAAAGGAAATGTTTATTTTACCATCCTAAAATCACTTCCTGTAGCTAGGACGATCGACTCGAAGATACTCAAGTAAACATATCCTGAAAACATCGGTTCTTGCAGCTTTACAACAGATGTCCTTTATTTTGCGGGCGCGTAGAAAGTAGTTATTTATTTTGCTCGCAGAGGAAGGAAGACGCCGTAGGAAGCCCCCGCTCATCACTGTTATGTGATTGCGCCAATAGCAAAAATTGCAACGATACTATATATTTTAGAGTTTTTAGAGATTTAAAAACAGATAATAGTTGCTCTGTGGAACTATACAAACAAAAAAATGTTTTTAAGGATTTGAATATACACACTTTCAAAACGTATGTATTTTCGTAGAAAGGTTTTCATTGATTTCTTATACAATTGAACAAAATTATTTTCAATATTACATAGTGTTGTTGTTTTTTTTTTGTGGTTGTTGTTGTTTATTGTTTATTCATATTGCAGTAAGACTGCACTCGAACTTGTCACGATTTATTCTGTCCGGTTTGATTACACCCACGAAGAAGAGCCGGCAAGAAATTTCGTAGGGATTTTTTTTCGTACATTATTAAAATACATTTACAATATACAATATAATAATTACAATAGATTTTAGTGACTAGCCACATAATAACATCGCCTACAGTCTATCGAAAACACAGCTTGATAGCAAGATTACAAATTTAACTGAGAGTTGTGACTACAAAGGTTTATCAATTAAGTACATATATCAGGTGTAAATAGCCTTTGTTAAACTTTCATACGTAACCTTCCTGCTATCCTTCCTTGTATTTAAATGTGTAATTTAGTATGTATGTACGACTTGACGTACGTACAATATCGTTAATGAAGTCTCGTGCAATAATGATGTTGTTATGTGCATTGTTACAGACTGTGTCTATCTCCATGCTGCTGAGGTACTCGCACCACCAGATCTTCGTGTTTATCGGTGAGTTGGCCGCAGTCACTACATTAGAACAAACAAGCTTATTATACATTTTCTGAATTCAGCCTGAATCAAAGATACAGTTTCCATACAAAGTAATTCACGAATTTAATGTACAGACAATCTAATGTTCTAATGCAATCTTACAACGTCTGAGTGCACGTGCACTGTGGTGCACGCTCGTTTTGCGCGCGGCTGACCTTGCGTTAAAGTGCGCCACGGCGAGCGACCCACCACCGTGATTCTGGGGTGCGAAGGCGGGCTAATATGCTTTACAGAGATATCTGGCACCTCAACGAATTGCGACAAATAGTCACCCGCATAACACTTATATAAGGTCTTTCAATAGTAGGTAACGATACGCTAAGGGGTGTATGTAGGCTTGCCAACTCTTATTCACGGATAAGCGGGAAATCAGAAATTAATATGCGGGACTTAATCAAAATAAGCGGGACTTGCCTAAAAATGTACAGAAACGAGAAAAAAAACCAATTAAAATATTTTTTTATCACTTTTATTTAAAGTTTGAAAAGAAAATTTACAAAATGAACTCTTCGTTATTACAAAGTACCTAATCATTACAAACAATTTTAACACAAATCAGTAAAAAAAACACTGTTCAATCAATTGAAATGTACAGAAACGAGAGAAAAACAATTGTATTATTTTTTTAATCAGTTTTATCTAAAAGTTGGAATTTAATTTATAAAATAAACTCTTCGCTATTATAAAGTACCTAACCATGACAATAAATTCAAACACTTTGCTCAATCAAATCCAATGCACAGAAACGAGAGAAAAACAACAAGTCCTGCCTGTCACTCGCCCAACACCGTTGTACGTAGCATGCGCATCACGCCGCGCGGTACCTCAATTGAATGTGATTTCTGTGTAATCTGGTAAAGTTTACCATAAAGCGGGACAATTAGCGTCCCGCAGACGTGTATCGCGGGACGCATTATTTAAGTCGTGGAAACGGGACGTCCCGCCTCACGCGGGACGGTTGGCAAGCCTAGGTGTATGTGTATCAGATACTGATCACGTTCCCATACAATTTTTTTTACGACATAAAAAACATACCTACCTGCTTGTTAAGGAGAAATACGCGCACTTCACGTATTTTTGAGGAGTGAGTAGGTTTTATATATCGTAAAAAATCGGTATGGGAGCGTGATTAGTATCTGATACACATACACCCCTTAGCGTATCGTTACCTACTAATGAAATACCTTATATACAACCGACATAATTCGCCCAACCGCAATTGAATATTTCCTCCCAAGCTCTCCGGCGCGGCGGCGGCCGCGTGGAGCGGAGGCTTCACTTTGCAAAATAACGCAGGATGGCTCGCGGCGGCTAAGCGGAGGGATGAGGGATGCCGACACAACAATAGGATTCAAAGCAATCTTCAAATTGAAAAAAAAGGCAAAGAAAAGAACAAACAGGGAAAGAAACAAATTATCGCGATTCCACTAATTGTCGGCGGGATCAAAGCGAGTGGGAGAGGAAGTTTCACGGAAATCCTTCGGCTCCGTGATATTTTCATTTTTACGTTTCGTCCGACCTCGGCTCGCCCCTCCGGGAGACAGGGATTACACTCAATACAATTGTTATCAAATAAATGTATTTTAAGCCGGATCATACTTTTTTTTATACTGTTTTCGTTCTCTCGCCGACGACGCGACGACGACGTAAAATTTGTTTATTATCTCAAGTGCCGTTATTAAAACCGAGAAAATAAAATAACAACCTGAACATTAACGCGAAAGGTTTCAAATTAAGTACTTTTAATCGTCATATTTTTTTCTGACTTTCGAGAAAACACGGTTTGTTTATAGTCCAAGGGATATAGGCCATTATATAGGACCAAGGGATTTTTTTTTCGTCGGACTGAACAATATGTTTATTCCGACTACCTACTTGGAATCAGCTTGATCTCCTTGAGTCTCCTGACGGAACTACAGGTAGAGAGCGTTTCAACTAAAAGTTCCCCTCGCCGTTATGTTGGCTCCACTGTCAGTGTCACTGTCAGTGCTTAAATTCCTGTTGCCAGATTGTAGGCGTCGTTAGGGTGGATCGGAGCCACATTTCGCGCTTTCTATAAAAACATTTTTTTTTAGCCGAAAAGGTGGTGACATCGGCTGTCAGTCAGGAGAGAGAGCCATAAACTCATAAAATTTGGTTCAACATCACTCTAAACTCTAAACATCGCCCTTTCACTCAAGGACTAAACTCCAAATATAACCACGGAGAGCTATCGAAATGAACTGTCAACAGTCACAATGTCGCATCAACATCGACAATCGACTGATCATGTGATATTTATAATGACAATAGTCCGCGGTTAGCGTCGAGTCCAGCTCAAATATTGTGTTTGTCATTTCTCATTTAATTAGGGCGCTCATTATCCGAGCATTTGGTGGGCACTGAGCGAGCATGGCACCGCACGTGCCGCGGATGGACATAACACTAGTGATGCAACCGATAGTGAATTGGCCGGATATCGGATATCTATTATTTTATTCTAATCTTGAATTTATCATACCTAGCTAGCTAATATATCTAACAAAGCCCAATTAAGTAAAATTGAGTGTTTGTGATACCTTTTTATAACCTTACATCTCTTCGCAATAACGTGAACAGCGAAAAGCTTTATCCGAACCTCATTATAATGCGTTTCCTACCTTATAATGAGGACCACAGAACAGCGATCGGTGGCCTTCTCCCCCCACCCCGCTCCGCCCCGAGCGCGCGCGCGGTGTGGTCCGCGTGGTCTTGCTCGGTGACAAAGACAAACACACGAAATGTGTATTATTTTGTTTAAGTAAAATTATAAATAAACAATCGGAATATGACACGGGTTCAGGTCATCCAATTGTTCAATCATGGGTTTAATAATATACCTCTAAACTAAAAAAAATACATTTTCTTCACCATCAGTTGCTTTTAATTATTAACCCCAAGTTTTAACTTGTAATCAATCGGAAAAAATATTTTTTGCTATCTTTTATTCGTCTATCCGATTTCGGCAATAAAGATACGTAAGAATGTAACCGGATAGGCCGGATACCGGATATCAGGCGCATTTCTAGTTAGATAATGTGTGTGCAGGTAGTGACAGACGGCTGCGGTGACGGCCGCGCTACGCGAGATAATCAGGTTGTGTTGCAGTGGTCCCTATTGTTCCTCCACATATCTGATGGGATATTCAATGCTTTCCTTTCCAGCCGTATACAAGTTTTTAAAGAAAATTATATTAAGTAGAATATTCTATTGATAAAGAAAAACCTATGTTTGTATTAACTCGTGTACAACCAAAGTATTGAACGCCTTCTTCCATGCAAACCTTTCGGTAATACTCAGGAATGAAGACAAAACTAGACTTAAAAATAGTTTTCAGTCAAATATAAATCGATTATGTTTGGCCATTATTACAATATATGTAGGTACACTTATGTAGTTGTGCACAAAATTATTCATTTTGCTCAAAGAGTTATACATTTTGAGAAACAGCTAGATTTCTGAAGTGCCAAAATTATCTTTTATATGAAATGGGAAAATAATAATTAGGTAAGGGATTTGACTCCCTTCTTATATTACTAGGTGGTAGGGTTTAACCCGCCCGGGTTGGTACCACCGCACTGAATGAAAGGTCGGTCGAAACGGCTATTTAAATAGTTTGTGTTTTCCGTCCAGTTCAGTGTAGCCGGCACGACCGAAGGGAAGCACTGACGTGGCACCAAGTTCACCCGGTGTTATGGGCTGACATCACAGATGTTGTAGGTCATGTAGCCAACCGTGTCAGTTTCCATAAAAAAAAAAAGGTAGTAGTAATCGGTGATGCACAAGTAGAAAATGGCTACGGAACCCCCTGTGTGTGAACAACGTTCTCGTTCAATAATACTGAAAGAGGATATTACAGGTTTAATGAAAAGGAATCAAATTTTTTTAAAATATATTTCATAAAATATATTTCGCTCGTATTTTCTCTTTATAAACGAGACGGTATCTCTCAATCGTTACCTTTGGGGTCTTTCTGTAGTGTTATCTCCACATCTGCTTCGTTCCTTCCCTTTGATGGATAAGTATCGCAGATTTATATATACTTTAGTGTCCCATCCATTCAAACACTTTATTTAGAGCGCTATCCTATTGAAGTAGATACTTGTGCGTGGTCATATGTTACGTAACATTTTAAGTTCAATAAACCTAACGTAAATGTAACTTAGTTTAATAGAAACATTGAATAGTCTAGCTCAATAAAATTTCACCTAGATAAATACTCATTCAGTCAGTCAGTGTGTATGCTTCCACTGCTGGACATACCCCTCTCCAATTTTGCTCCAGCCCTCCCGGCCTTACGCGGTACGGAACCGCAAATTTCCGCGGATGTACTTTACTTCGTCGTCCCACCTGGCGAGTGGTCTTCCCACACTCCGTTGTCCTGTCCGAGGTCGCCAGTCAAATAGAACTTCACCCAAATAAATATTACTAAAACTAAACCTAACCAGACATGAAGTAAGTCGTAGAAATGTTTTTGTTAGAATTGTACTAGCTCAGTGTTGCCCATAATTTTTTCCATGAAGATCTACCTAAAAAAATTAAAGGTTGTATGATCGACACTAGTCCCAAATAAAAATTCCTTATTCAATAATTTGTAGTAATTATTGTTAGACTAATTATAATTATTATTATTTTTAAGTAATATTTCTAAATTATAATTAAAACAATTTTATAAATGTTTGTTTACAATATCACATGTAAAAAAAACTATGCCAAAGTATCCAAAATGTCCAGCCTGACGTGCGCTCAAAACGTCATTAGTCAAAGAGCAGCGTAAAGTTAGCTACAGAATATTGCAATTGTCACATGTCTGATTTGTTTGATGCATCCAATAGCGTAAAGTTAGCTACAGAATATTGCAATTGTCACATGTCTGATTTGTTTGATGCATCCAATAGCGTAAAGTTAGCTACAGAATATTGCAATTGTCACATGTCTGATTTGTTTGATGCATCCAATTGTATTGATCTTCTTGACATGTGACATATTGACTTTAAAACTTTTATTCATAGTTTTTAAACCTTTTTTCAGGCACGATGCATCGAAAACGGCCTCTTATGTGTAGTCAAGTAAAACAAAATAAATAAAAAAAAAGTATAAACAATTAGCAGTAAATTGTCATAGTATGAAAATATACGTAATATTTTAACTATTCACTGATAGTATGAAGTTTCGCAAGGGTCACCTACACTTTTTTCTCGAGCGCAGATCTCAGTAATCTGCTTGCTTCCATTGTGTTATGAGGCGACAAAGAGAGGTGATACAAAGATCTACATGTAAGTAATGCCGCTAACACCGCGAGATTTCCTCTGTAATAGTTTCATTGTAAGCAAGTTGGGTGATGTTTTATTTCTATAGGACAAGTACTTATACATGGAGTTACATTTTGGGTGGTACTATTTTCTAATTTCAACGAAAACTTATCTGTATATGAAACTCAAACATGTTTTATCTATAATTTTGTATTCATGTCAAAATTTTCACTTTTCGCTCTGTGAATAAATGAAAAAAAAAAACATATAGGGATAAATAAAAAATCGGTAGAACAAAAGTTCTTGATAGTTTCAGGTCCACTCCCTTTCGGATACCATCAGCTATTAATGTAACACCGTGCCGCGTAGGGGAAGGTTGCTATGATTGGACCACATAACTTCCTTGTCTATTTTCTCGTAAAGTCTGCGGGATACCTTAAAACCACTTCATGATTTTTATGTATTACTAACGCTATTATTACGAGCCTTTTATATTTTCAATAAACTGTAATGGTTTTATGAGATAAATCAAGAAAACGCTTTCTTAGTACAGTCTCCTTGTGTGGACCATGGTTGTTTTAATTAGACTAATAGACTACTAGGTTGCCATGAATGGACTTCGGCGAATCTATGCCAGTGGTCCAATCAAATCGAGCTGGTTCAATGATCGCAACCTTCTCCTACTTATAACTAATAATGAAAGGGGTTTGGGGTAGGTTTATTTCCTGAGAGGCGGTATTATCTAAGGAAAATGTTGATTGCTTATCGAATCTCATCAATTTCTAAGTGCTTATAATTTTTCACATTTGTAATGCTATTTTGACCGTTTACCCAATAAAAAATATCCTCGTATCCTGGTCCTTACGTACACATGTACGTTACCTACATAAGTACGCCATTGGTTAGCAGATTTAGCAGCTATTTCTATATTTTGGTAAGGTATGTACTTGGTCGACTCGGAAAATACGATAAACTCCCATAGCCGAAATCGCTAATTAAAATCTAGCAAGTACCGGTAATCACAACAGTAGATTCACGTTGAGCAGCATGCACCTATGAAACTAGAGAAGCTCTATCAGGTTTTTGGTGCACGGCGCGCGGGGGCGGGCGGAGGGCCGTTGCCGCGCCGCCGCCGCCGCGCCGACGAAAGCACCCGCAGGCGCCGGCAGTTTCTTTCCCAAGACAAAAGCGGGTGGAGTTAATTACCGCGTACGATCTAATTAATTTTTAACGTTAATTAGCGAGTAACCTGAGCGGCGGCGGCAGCCGGCACGCATCTGCGCCGCGTCTTCGCTGAATGTTTGAGAGTTTTCACCTGAAATTATAGGAAAATAACGCCGCATCTTAGGCGCGCCGACACCGGAACATTGACACCGTGTGGGCCGCGTACGCACTATTAATTTAATTCTAAATAAATGAACCGCTAAACGAAGAAACGATTGTCTCATCGCAGTTTTGCGGTCATCGATGTAACCATTTCGATATATTGGAAAAACATAAGATGCAATATTGTAAAAGGCAATAATAGCATTTTGCATTCCCTACTTCAGTCGCAAGATTACAGTTGAAATCTGAATACAAAACACAATAAAATTTTATATTCTTGTTACGAAGGAGGCTTTGTTCGTAATTAGCTGTTATTTTGAGAATTACGAGTAGGTATGCATGTTTATCCACCAAGGTAACGGCGAGGTCATAATATTTTTCTCGCTAATTGCCTATTATTTCTTACATCAAGTGTTGTTACGAGAATTGGAAGTGTATCGGGAATTTATCCGATCGAGCAGTGCGGAGGCGTCGGAGAGGCAATTATTTGCGCCGGATGGTGTGTAGCGGGGCGTGGCGGCTAGTTCCGGCGCGGCGAGAGTGCCGGATGCCGGCGACCGGATGCCTTCTCTAATTGGATAGAGCCAGTTGTAACGGACGCCCGCCCGCGTCCGAGAAGAATGAAATCAACTGTTGCTCGCTGCATTTTTCTGCCGCGCTGCAACCTGTTGGACCCCATCTTGTCGATAACGACAAGATGGCGGAGGGACGGGAGGGCATATGTTTGCGATTGTTAGCAGCGGGACTTTCTCGAGGAGACGTGCTGCGGAAGCGTAAAAGGATTTACTGTAATCTTTTAAGGAGAAGGAAGTAGAGTACTAGATGTTTCCTTTCTGCCGAGTGGATAGTAGGTACTTCCGGCATGCAGGGAAGTGTGGTGGAAAGAAAACATCTTACATGTTTGGATTACCTGTGGATAAGAAAACATTATTTATAAGCATACAAGCCATATAACCTCAAAATGAACTCAATTATTTTTTTCCAGTTTTGTCACCCTTCTTTTTTTAACCCCCGACGCGACGTAAAAGGAGGGGTGTTATAAGTTTGACGCCTCCGTCTTTCTGTGTGTCCGTCTGTGGCATCTTAGCTTCTAAATGGATGGACCGATTTGGATGAGGGTTTTTTATTAGAACGCAGGTTTAACCGATATGGTTCATAACAATGTTTGTAATCAAGTAATCAATAACTTACGTCTCTTAAACAGTGTGAAATGAAAGTTAAAAAAAAAACCCCGACACCTTAAAAAGTGAAAAATAATTTCCGTTTTTACCTACTAAAAGACGTCGTACATAGGGGCCTTAGTATGGAGAGAGTTGGCGAAAATTCGAAAAGTAAAAATGACGATTAGAGCCTTTATTTTTATGCGAATATAAAGTTTATTGACCCCCGCAGCGACATGTATCGTCAAAACTATGAACGAACTACAGCGCTCGCTGCAATAACAGTCGTAAGTTGCTCATTGTCGCGAGAGTGCTTGCCTGCGACAAATTAGTACCTTTTTTTTTTTTATGGATACTGACACGGTTGGCTACATCACCTACAACATCCGTGATGTAAGCCCATAACACCGGGTGAACTTGGTGCCACGTCAGTGCTTCCCTTCGGTCGTGCCGGCTACACTGAACTGGACGGAAAACACAAACTATTTACATAGCCGTTTCGACCGACCTTTCATTCAGTGCGGTGGTACCAACCTCGTACCTCGAGTGAAATGTTTAAAATTATTTTGTGTTCGCTTTGTTACTGATGAATTAACTATTTTTGCAATGGGTGATGTACCTGCAGGTGTGTACTTTGTTTTGTCATTATTACTTTATATTTACACTAAAATAAGTAGCTTAACACCTATAAGACAAAGTGCAGTCGAAATCTCCTAGAAAATAAAAATTGTAAATACTTGCTGAAAGGTTTAGTAATGCGCCAAACTCGATCAAGCTGGAATTTCCCTTTTTTCTTGTAAGTGAACTTATCTAATATTATTATCACAAAAAAAAGTTTGCACTTATTTGCAATATTTTGATTTATAATTAAATATTCAAGTCCCGTCGAAAGTATCAGTTTTCAAGCGGGTAACTACCTGAGTCAGATTTCCGTTACGTACACCTTAGTACGATCTCACTGGTAGTATTATTCAAAGGTACCAAACCCTTCCCCCCGCTAGGCGCAATCCCCGTTGGGTACCCTGCTCCCACCCCCTACCCTTCCCCTCACCCCCTCCGTCCGCCAGGATAACTTATTTTTTACTTTACTTGCCCTGTTTTTATTCTGCTTGCCTATTTTTAGTGTTGGTTCAGTTCAGAAGACAATCCAATGTTATGGTACCATCGAGCTGGTCTGATGATGGAGACGAAAGGTGGCCATAGGAACTCCTAAACTATACATATGACAAACCCTTCGTGTTTGAGCTCGTTGGATTTGTCTTGACCAGCAATTACTTTAGACCTAGGTGGTGTCCAGGGTCTGATGATGAAGACGGAAGGGGCCATAGGAACTTCTAAACTACACAAGATAAACTCATCGTGTTTCGGCTCGTTTGATTTGTCTTGATGAGTAATAACTAATAACTAAAATGCACAAAATAAAATATAAAAAAAAAACACAAAAACAAGCTTTTATATTGAAAAAATTAAGCTTCAAAAAATAAAAGGTTGCCGCAATGCAATAAATTCGCACCTTTTTATGAATATTTCACGACAAGCTTTTAAAAGCTACTTTTTTCAATATAAAAGCTTCTTTTTAAATTTTTTTTTATTTAATATTTTTTTTGTTTTGTTTTTAATATTATTTCTTTAATAAATTATTATTATTTAGCTACCACTAATGTAGTTTTATAATTTTTTTGATAATTAAACACTGCAGCAATTATCGCCAACTTTTGCTCATTTTGGCCCCTATGTGCGTCGTCGGGGGACCGCTGGGTAAATAAAATATGAAAACTCAAGAGCTGCGTGGTTATAAATAACGAATAAAAAATATATTTAACATCACAAATTTAAATGTTTCACATAAAATCAGTAAAACATGTTGTCCGTCATCCATCAGTAAAACAATGTTTAGTATTATCCGGCGAGGCAGCTGGCCGGTACGGGCATTGTTAAAATACTGAGTTAATTAGGCAGGAGAGGGGAGGCTTCCTGCCGATATTTAATTATGCAAATGTTCATCGTTTATCCTTTTTATGTGGATGAAGAAAACTCTTGCTCTGTGTTAAGTTGGTAAAGGTACTGATTAATTGGTTAGCTGTTTTAGGGTCCCGAGCAAACCTCTTATTCTTTAGAATACCCCATGCTATTCTAAAGCACTTGTTCGAGATTAATGAATGGCTATTGGTATGTGAATTGGTATTTTTGCTTGGATCGAAATATAATAAGAAACATTTTACGCTGTATTTGAGCTATGTAATTGTTTTTATGTACCAAAGAGATCAAAAAGGAAAACCATTTAAAAGAGGCCAGAGAGCTTAGGCTATTGGGGTTCTTATGACATGGACTCCATGGGATGTGGGTCTGAGAAAGGAAATGCGAGCGTAGTAGTGTAATTCAAGTTCTCTTAAAAGAAGGTAGCTATGTATAATTTTTTCTTATAAAATTGCTCAACCTTGATGAGTCGTCACGCGTTACCTACGTTTTAATTGATCTTTCCCAAATATTATACCATCGACGGAATGGGGCAGCCTTGTAATCCAGAACTATGTGTGTTTTTAAAATTCTATTAAATTACGTAGATACGATAAACAAGTATAATAAACACCTATATTATCTAATTTGTTAAAATTTTCAATAAAATATTTGGAATTTGGAATTTCATTTTGCTGGACGGCCGAACATGGACAGAGCAGGAAGCGTCCCTGCGGAACATGTTCGCATGTCGGTCAATTGTTTTTTACTTTCGAGCGACTGTAAGGAGAAAGGAAGTATTGTGATCGTCCAAAATTTCGAAGTTGAGATTTCGATTGATTTGGGCTATATATCTGTCAACGATCCCAAAAAAGTGGTTTTGAAAAACATGTAATGAATGAAACGTCGGTCAAAACGGCTATGTAAATAGTTTGTGTTTTCCGACCAGTTCAGTGTAGCCGGCACGATCAAAGGGGGAAGCACTGACATGGCACCTAGTTCACCCGGTGTTATGGGCTGACATCACGGACGTTGTAGGTGATGTAGCCAACCGTGTCAGTTTCCATAAAAAAAAAAAAAAAAAAAAAAATGTATGTGTGTGTGTGTGTGTGTGTATGTGTGTGTGTGTGTGTGTGTGTGTGTGTGTGTGTTTGTTTTAAGTACTATCCGAGGACGTGCACCTGAATACACAAGGCACATAGGTACGAGGACATTTTCAAACCGAGGACTTTTTCCTGGGTCCTCGGATTGAATGGTCACATTTACACACACTTACATTGTCGTATTCTCCGTGCTATTCTGAACCTTTCTGTCTAAGAAATACGGAAATCGGAAACGGTCCTCGATTTGGTCGCCATAATTTTAGTCAGAGTGTGAAAATTTGTGACCACCAGGGCGGCGCCACCGTCGTATTTTACACACTTCGATTTACACTCAAGTCCACTTTCTTAACCAATCCGAGGACCCATGTGTGAAGTTCACACATGGGTCCTCGGTTTGGACACGTTTTGCTGAGTGTGTATTGTTTTTTTTTTCTAAACAAATTTTCAAAAATTCAAAAGCGTCGGGTGGCCGAGTGGTTTGGGCATCGGCTTCTCATGCGGCAGCGGTCGGCGGCGGAGGTCGGCGGTTCGAATCCGGTCGGCGTGTACCAATGAGTTTCTGACGAAAAAATTTACGTGCATACCTACACCTGCTGCTTCACAGTTCGGAACCAGTGTAAAACTGTAGGTCCGTTCCCTTGCCCCTTACTAGGTGGTAGGCTCAAATTGTAGCCGACTGGGTTGGTACCACCGTACTGGATGTAAGATGGCCGCATAGCAGCCTCGGCTGTGTTCTCTAGTCCAGTAAAGCCAGCAATCTAGGGAAGTCTCCGGTATGGCACCTACCTTCTCGGTGGTGATATTGGCTGGTCGGAGCATGCGCTTTGGCCCCTCCGACTCAGCCACCCATACCGGATTACATAAAAAAAAACAACATTAGATAATTTACCAAGTTTGGCCCAACCCATCAATATGAAACCACTATTAATATTTTTGTTATGCCTTATAAATAATAATGAATTTCAGAACGAAAACGATGGGGATTAAAACTTATTGAAAAATATTAATCATTCTAATAATCAGATAGCTAATATTATTATCATTAGCAATATTTGAGAGCTGGACATGATTGTGCGAATATTACACCTGCTGTGGTGATATTAGCCCAACACACAACTATGCCGAAGGAACCCTAGGTGCCATTTCAGAACCTTCCTTTATCTGAGCACGGTTGTATTGAACTAGAAGATGGAAAATACATCGATGGAAAAACACGTACATTTGCAGCTTCAAACATATTTTATTGAATGCAGTGGTACTGTAATAACAACCGAGATGTCGGGCGAAGCGACTGACGACCGACTGACTGTGATGGGAGCACGATTTGTTCTATTCCTCTACCGGCGCGGCGGCGCGGCAGCGGCGTTCTTCCCTTCCCCTTCACCTTCCCCTTCCCCTGGTCCTCGTTTTGTACAGAAGAAATCAGAATAAAATGTCCCCTGTTTGATAGTAGAAAATTCAACACAAGGTCCTCGCATAATAATACGTTTCAGGAATTGGTGTGCTATTAGGTCCTCGAAATGGCATGGCTGGACAGGTCGCGAAGATCCTCGTTTAGCCTAACACAAAGTCCTCGAATGGACGTCGCCAGACAGGTTTGCGAGTGTATATTGTGTCCTCGCTTTGTTTGTCACAATTCAAGTTAGAAAGAGTAGGAGATATCGAAACACTAAGCGCTTGAGCGTTTCCAGGAATAAATTTGGCGCACATCTGTCTTGTCGAGGTCATCGTACGACTTCGTATAGTCCAGATACGGAGAGGTCCTCGGTCTGAATGAGTAAAACGGGGGTCCTCGCATGGTACTTAAAACAAACAAGGGTGTGTGTGTGTGTGTGTGTGTGTGTGTGTGTGTGTGTGTGTGTGTGTGTGTGTGTGTGTGTGTGTGTGTCCGTCCGTCCAGCGACCATGCGCCTCAACCGCTCAACCGATTTCGTTCAAAATTCGTATTTAGTAGTTTGAAATGATTATCTAGGGGTACCTTTTTTTAGTTTTTTTTAATTCAAAAAAATAAGGGTAGCTGTCATACAAAATTTGTATATGGCAATGTGTCCAGCGACGTTGCGCCTCAACCGCTCAACCGATTTCTATTAAAATTCATATTTAGTAGTTTGAAACGATTATCTAGGGGTACCTTTTTTTTAGTTTTTTTTAATTCGAAAAAATAAGGGTAGCTGTCATACAAATGATTTCGATAAGGTCGATTTTCTCAAAAATGGCTCTAACGATTTTTATAATATTTTCCACATAGAAACCCTATTACTAGTCTAAAAAGATACCGTTATCTGTTTTTCCAGGAAAACTCAAAAAAAGGTGGCTGCCATACAAATGTTCTTTCTATTAAATGTTGCATACAAAATGTTTGTTGCGAGCGCCTAACTCACAGAGCACGGAACGCCCCCCGCCCGCGCCCCCTACTAGAGGCGCCCTAAGCGATAATATTTGAAACCCAATAACTGGACGCAGTGCTACTAGCGCTTCGTATGTCTGTGTGTGTTAGTATCGACACTACACACAAAGAGGAGCAAGTTAGGCACACGCACAAAACAAATGCACACGCACAACACACATAATATGAAAGTCATAGGCCACGCCTACAGGCTTCAACGCCGTTGTAAGGAAATCGCGCTCAGGGCGCCTCTAGTAGGGGGCGCGGGCGGGGGGCGTTCCGTGCTCTGTGGCCTAACTAATTCCACGGAATTGTCCTGTCAGTACATTTTGAATTTCGAACATAAAAACGTTCAAAACAAGCGAGAAAGTCAGTGGGGTATTACCCTACCATTTGTTTTTAATGAAAACTGATACCGTTGGCTACATCACCTACAACATCCGTGATGTCACCCCATAACACCGGTGCTAGGTACTAGGTGCCATGTCAGTGCTTCCCTTCAATTCATGTCGAATACACTGAATTGTGCTAAGGATACTCCCCAGTGCTGGAAGCTTTTGTAAGCCTTGTAAATGGATTCCATGTCCATAAACGTATTGATGGATCATCGCTGCGTTGTATCGTGATAGTGTTCGTTGCGGTTTTCAGCTAATGCGTTTCACTGATTTTCATTTTCAGCCTGTGAAGTATTCCGATGATCGATAGCTTTCGTTATCTCAATGATTACATGCAATGGTTCGACCATTTCAACTGTTGTCCATTTATTTAACTATATAGATTATTTTACTATATTGATTAGATATTCTGAGAGGTAATTAGCAGCCCTATCTCCTGTCAAAGGATTATCGTCGGTTTTTGGGACACCCTGTATATATATTGAGAGCATCGTTACTATGGACTTTTTACAAGCTGCGTTCGATGCGTTAGCAGTGTGCCAACCGCAAGCTTATTATTATTGCTTACTATTATAAGCTTACTATTATTATAATGTTATGAATTGTTCGTTTTATAAACTGTTGCGTGACCTTAATTAAAGTAATTCAGTCAATAATAAAAAAAAAAGATTTTCTATCGAATCTTTTCATAAGATTTCAGCAATTACCTACGCTTCATTGGCGTGAAATCTAAGTCTATCCGCTAAATTAGATTCCAATTCCAGTCCAGGTTACCATTTTACCAAGTACTCGATAGATAACGATTTTAAGCATAACAAACGAACATACATACACTAAATTATTTATATTATATTGTTATTTTAAAGAAACTTAATTCACAAACATTATATATATATAACTGTTGGATTAGACTTAACCAAAGTTACAAAATTACTATAATAAAAATAAAAATAAATAGCTGTCGACATAGAAAAAGAGCTGGGGAAGATGTGCTGGTGTGCCGCCGAATGGTATTTGGTGTACTTGTGGCGGGCTGCAGTTTCAGCGGCTGCGCCGCCGGCGCGCTTCGAGCATGCCTTAACGTGACTAAAATAAATTAAACAACATAAATTAACACAAACAATTGGTTGTTCATGTGGGGGGAGGGTGTGTCCATGTGTGAGAGGTTGTGTAGGGATCTTTACAATAGTAAAATATGAAATCTAGTTAATATTGTAAAAACTTTAGACTCTCATTAGCTGTAATATTTGTAGGTCCTCGCGTGTTCCGCGCCCACGAGGACGCCGCGATGATGTCAACATGTCTGTGACGTTTACGCACATTGGTTCTAGTTATCGCGTGTACTTTGACGAAATATGCGTTATGTTATAATATTTTAAAAAGAAATATAATGCCAAACATTAGGCTAAGACCATGAAATTTAACTCGAAAGAAAGTCGACTGTGTCAGATGGACATATGAACGGTTCCATAAGCGTTGCGTGTTTTATATATGGTACGGAACCCTAAAACATGAGAGTAGGGACTTATCATTTACATAATTCTGTCGATATCAACAGCCTAAAATATTTGATCATTCATATTTCTTTTCAACACCGCAAAATACGTACACAATAGTTTTTCCGCGAACACATATTGTGAAAATCGCTCGCTAACGGAGCTTTGCCGGCTAATTGGGCAAATCTCCTCAAAGTGACTCTCCAATAATGATTGCTACGTTACAAAAAATATATTTTATTTTCTCGTTGAGAGGCGAAAATAAGCAGATAATTATTATGATGTGCCTTCGTCAAATAAGCCGTCATTCTCGGCAGGCGGGGGGTGTTTGTCGTGAGGCGCGCGTTGTATTTTTTCCTGCCGCCACCCCATCCCCCACCGCCCCCGGGGGCGGGACCGGCGTCTCGACGAAGTCTAATTGGCACAACACTCTCGAGAACTGCGACCCGACTCTAAACATGAAGGCCTCGGCGAGATCGGATCTGGCTTTTAATTGTTGATGACTGCTCGCATCACTTGCTAATTTTGCTCGTATGCAGTGTTTCACGTAGATATTTTGGCGGATACCTTATCCCCGTCTCGAATGCCATCTGCTCGCTGCTAAAAGATTCTCTGTGCGTTCCAATGCTTCGAATCGGTTGGAATTGACAAAGCGCATTTATAATTTAAGAAGACTTCTAGAACTGACGGTTGCACGGTGTGTAAGTTGTGAATTTAATACGGTTCTACAGGTATTGGTTGTGTACTATCTCGTGCAGGTTATATTGTATTGTTTATTGATCATTCATATGGCAGTTAGACTGTACTCGAACTTGTCACAATTTGTTCTATCTGGTTCTATTACATCCTATAGGAAAAATGTCCTAATTTGCTGTGAATTTGCGAACGAGACAAGTGGAAAAGTATAGCTGTCGTTATATCATACAGCTTCTCTCCACTGTGTTATATCTTTCATCAACGTCTAAATATATTAGGTACATCTAAGTTTCTAACAAATAAATGATAAAAAACTAATTATGCAACTTTATCGTCCCGTATGTAGTTAATATATTAACTAAACTTACATTTTTTCTGCTGTAAACGTTCTTTCCGCGCTCTACCTGAGCTGGCTTAGTGGGTCGTTCTCGGCTGGCTGTACTCGTGTTTCAACCTAATTATCCTGTAGTAGCTGGGAGGCGCTGCTGTTATACTTGTCTCAGTTCGCTACAACTCCTGTCATCGACTTCTCTTTTTACTAGAATTATCACTACGCAGCGGTTAGGCTGTCTGTATGTTATCTAACCTTTTTACAGTGTTCTTGAATTTGCAGTCAAGGCTCACCGTTTAATCCTTTAGCGTTCAGCAAATTGTTGTATCAAATTATTATAAATTTGAATTTGCCAACGATATGCCCTCTCATGTCAGCACCCACAGCTAATCATTCCGACAAGACGCCGCGATTTCGATATATACTTCGTTTAGATTGAATTAGTCATCATAGTAACCGTGAAAAGCCATATAACAGACATTTTCCTCTATAAGATAGATTTTTTTTTATCTTCTTTAGCAGAATAGTTTCTTTGTTTGTTTCTCTGTCTGAGGCCTCTTGTTCGCTCTATGGGCTCAGCATATCTGCGGCTCCCTCGCAGATCTGGAGAGGGATTTAATGCCAATTACCTGGCTGCCTCTCGCAGCCGCGGCCGCCTCTAAACACTCCGAGCTACTCCGAGCTACCCAGAACCGACGCGGCGCCACATCGACTTGCCACAGCTAATTGCTGCGGATCTGCTGAGACGGTGTCGCGGGACCTCAGCAGCAGTTGTTCATGAATGGTTATTGTGACGAAGATCTGAGTTAAATAGCTTTTTATTTACATCGTCCATTTGACAGGTTGAATGTTTGTATGTGTAGTTTTTATTTTTAGAAACAAGTTTAAATAGCTGCACTGTACTCAGAAACAAAACATCATTACTGTAAACACAACAAATATAAACGCAACAATTGAAAAATAAAATATTTTTTTTATATTTATATTAAAATAATAAATTGGTCGCATGTTTGTTCACAGAACTAAGTACCCACCGAGAATAGTTTGTGTTTATTTTGGTGTAAAACAGACTAAAGTTCGCCCGTCAATCTCATTCAAAGAGACTCTTAGTAATTTAACTTTTAAGTGTTAAATCCGCTTAAGTTAGAGTCAATCTGAATTTATCTGATTCGAAAGTGGAGATTTTATTTGTTCCGAGAAGTTAAATTAAAGAAAAGCTTTATGACCAGGTTGATGGAAATGTGATGATGATGACAGTTACATAATTATTATTATTATGTTCTTATGTATAACGTACAGGCGGTGGTGGCGGTACGGGTGCGAACGACCTAAGCGTTTATTTTAAATAAACCTAAAATTCTGTAATAAATAATGATGAGCTGTAAACGTTTAAACTACTAACTCCAAAATTAAAACCGGACCAGAACACCCGGAAACGACGACATTTTTAAAATTCGAATGTCTTGTCATGAAAATAAAAAAAAAATTCAACGCACAACATTTTTACAACATTCTTGTATACCACGTTGGCGTTATTCATGTTCAAACGAGAAACGAGATATCGATATTGTACTTTTATTCAGAAATCGAGACCTTTAAAGAAAAACAAATATTTCGAAACGAAATTCCGCGTGCAATATCGGCTTCGGATATTCGTGGGATATTCAATTATAAATGATAAATGGCAGTGTCGGCGGCACACACACAACACAACACCGACACTGATACCGCGGTCCGGGCGGGGGTGGGTGGAGGCGCCGCCGCCGCACCCCCGTGCTGCTGCTGCTGCAATCCAACGTTTTTCAACATAATTCCATTCGCACTGTATGTCGCAACGCCCTCCATCCGCGCGGCCGCTGCTCCCGATACCCTTTTACAAAATTCCGCCACCCTGAAATGAAAACATATCGAAAATTCTCATTAGCATTCAATTAACAGCCTGTCACACATATTAATTTAGTTGAAGTGTGTTTAAATTGAAGTTCCAATACTCCGTTAATGCAATGAAGAGCTCACGAGAAAAGCAAAACTGAAATACACTGTTAATTTTTTATCCTTTGCTATTTTAATAGAGGAGTGTTGAAAATACTATCACAATGTATATTTTTAAATCGTCTGATATTATCGTATGAAATCTTGACATACATTTTGTCTAAATTCTAAAACATATTTTTTAGTTTCTTACCTCAGGGCATCTCAGGGGTGAAAACGAAACCAAGCAAAAACTTCTGTCACAGGGTCATAAATTACTAAACGGTTGGTCGTATCAAATTGAAATTTAGCGCACGAATGATTGTTTGTGACAATATTGTTTCTTCGAAAAAGTAAAAAACATGACAGTATCTATAATCTGAAGATTACACTAAAATAGCTGTTTACAAAATTGCGCAAATATTTTATGAAATTATAATTTATTTAGCGCGCGGTCGCAATAATTCGGGGCACGTACGGCGCACCACAGAAGCAGAACAAGGGAGAACGCCGCGCGCAGTGAAATAATTTCTCTGTGGTATATAGGCAGGAGACCTCGGTTGCGCGAGTCTAAATCGCACTTGCTTTATCTAGTGCTAGACTAGATTTTTTTCGTTCTCATATTTGGTTTACATCACCAGGTTTACCTAGTCAAAGTGCGGCATTTAATTTTACCAATGCATATCAGTATATAATGAGTCTTTTTACCTACGTTTGCAAACTCACGATGTTCACATCACTACTGAATGGCGAACGTGCCACTGCATGATAGTGATATAACCGCGGTTATGATAGGAATAGGCGCCACGGCGCGCTCCAGCCGTAACGCGATATCCTCACTAGCCGCGCGCTGACGTCTCAAACAATGCGCGAGGTCGCAAGCCGAGCCCGCGAGCCGAGCGGGACGTGTCTCGTCACCCGCGCCCCCACCTCGCCGCACCCCTCAACCCCTTTATTCACTTAGGTGACATCAAAAGACGCACCCCGCCGCCCGAGAGCGCGCCACGCTATTTGATACGGAACGCCGCCGGATTATCCCGCGGTAAGCAAACAAACGGCCGCAAAGCTCCGACGAACTGAAAGCATACGAGAACTATGCTAACGAAAAGAGCGATAAAACCTTTATCTTATTACGGGAGGTTCGGAGGAGAGTTCGCCGCTCTATATCAGCGAGGAGCTAAACCCTTTAGGGGGATTCGGATTTTTTGTCTGTAAATCTGCGGCGACGGCGGCGCGTGGCCGAAACCGAGAGTAGAAAGTTCAGTTAGCCGCTTTTGTTGTTATTTTCAGTGAATTAACGTAGTTAAACAATGTGCCGAGGTTTCCCTACTTAACGAGCTAACTGCGTTGTTTGTTTCACATTTTGCAAAGCTTTAAATGTTCGCCTATTTTCTCGTGTCTTCATTTTTAGAATGCATTGTCGTTGTGAAGGACCAAACTCTAAGCTAGTACACGGGCCCAACCGCGAACGCCACGTGGAGTTTATGCTTTAAAGAATGCGCTCGTAAAGAATGATCCCGCGGCTCTGCAGTCCGCGCCTGCCGCCTCCATGAAAAATGCATAGAGGAGTCGTTTGATCGTGTTAGGAGGACGACGACGATGCGACGACGACGCCGCGACGCCGCCGCGACCGCAAAACGGCATGCATAAGTCGCGGGGGACTAGTGCATAGCTTACACGCGCTCGTGCAGTCGAGGCTGGGGTAATCTGCCACAAACATACATACTGAATAAGGACTGCTTCAGCTGCTTATTCTTTCTTACCGTAAGTGAGTGAAGGCTGTTGCAGAAACTGGGGAATGGAATGCGGAAGCCATTTTGTTTTTTTTTTTCAGCTGACGGCATACAACATCGTAGAAGTATGCATTGAAAAGGCTCGAAAAGAAAATGCGATGTAACATTTTATTATTTCAAAGTATGGGACGGGTACGAGTAATCGTACGAACGAAAAACCTGTGAAATTTAAGTCTTCACAGCCAGTGAGTAAGTGAGTGAGTGAATGAGAGAGAATATATTGCGTCGACTCAAATTAAGCATAACCTACAATTCCGCTACAGCAAAATGTAACAAAGAATTTCCGCCCAGTACATCTGGCGCAGGCTGTTCGTGTTACATGCGTGATGGAGCGGATTATCAATGCACAGCTCAGGTTGTAACTGAGCCGTGTAGTGCATTGATACATGAATAACCTTATCAGCGATTTGCAAGACGGTTTCCGGCCAAATCGGTCTACCCATCGACTGCACCATTGATCTCTCGGCACAGCCACCCATGTTGGTTTACATAAAAAAATAAAACATTGATCTGCCTTCTACCTAGACCTAGGCCTTCCAAAATGGACCTATATTGTTTACTTACCCAGCTTCCCCTTCGGAATCGCCCACGGGAACTTTCTTCCGGCCAGAAAACAGGGTTTAATTAGGTATACAAGTAAAGTTTGTGATTTAATTTATTTTTATGGAAACTGACACGATTAGCTACATCACGTACAACATCCGTGATGTCAGCCCATAACGCCTTGTTGAACTAGGTGCCATGTCAATGCTTCCCTTCGGTCGTGCCGGCTACACTGAACTGGACGGAAAAAACAAACGATTTACATAGCCGTTTCGTTTCTTTATTAGTCATCTTAATTTTGAAGGTCTCAATAGTTACCTATGATTTGTGTTAAAATTATATTATTAACTTCGGTATTTTTGATAACCGAATTAGAAGCGAGCGAAGTCGCCGTCAAACGCTAGTACCTAATTTATAAACATACATAGAAAAATATACCTGGGGGTCGGATACCTAATAGGTATTACCTATGTATATTATATTAAAATTACCTGGGTGATCGAGCTTCGCTCGGCGTCTACACCTATCTAAATAAACTTAAAAAGAAAATATTTAAATACAAAATTTTATCCAAATCGTTAGAGCCGTTTCCGAGAAAGCAATTATCACTCCAACCAACAGCTCACTTAAAGTAATCGCTTATTTGCACTACTAGTGTCATAATTTCAGGTAGAGCAAAGGTAATATGTTTGCATAGACAATTGTGTTAATACTGATTTTGTATGAGTTCGCTTTATCAGATCTGTTCATAGTAGATAATGTTTGGTTTCAGTTGATCTGCTGCAGATGTTGGAGTTCAACGTCACGGTGACCTTCCCCGCGGCGCCGCTTCTCACCGTCATATTGGCTCTAGTCGGTGAGTCCTTCCACTCCCCTATACTATTGTTTTAGAAATATTAACATAAACATACTACAGTTGGCCTCATACAAGGTACAGTCGTCTGAAAATCATAATAATATGTTCTTGTTGACGAAGTTTTTCCGGACTCTAAAATAAAATATGCAGCAACTTTATAATAAGTTATATTATGGTATTTTTTTACAATTAAATATAGAGATACATTATATTTTACATTACATTAGTTGGTGTTGTGCTGTAATTTACAAGAGTACTTGCAGCACAACATGATTACTCTGCTTACCCTGATTGTTGGGATAGAGCGTGTGGTGTGTATGTATGTATTTACATTATATTTTACATCACGTAATAGGTATATATTTTAAATAGACAAACACATTTGAACCTTGCAAAATTTATTATCGATATTATCAAGCATTCTTACTGGTCTGATACTCTACCTACTGCCAGGCCTCACGCACTCTATGTACTTGCGCGCGCTAACTACCTATCATCCGGTGGACCGCCGGCGATCTAATTCAGTGGAAATTCGTCAGCCGCGCGAAGCATACCTACACGCTCGCCCACGCAACTGCGCGCAGCTGCAAAGCAATAATCAATTAATCACTTTACACTCGATCGTTTAGGTACATTTTCGCACGCAGAGATTGGCGACGTAAAACAGTAGGCTATTAAAGCCGAAGGTATGGAACTTTTTCTATGGAGTGATTTATCTGTTACGAAGTAACTATTAAGTAATCTGTGCTACTGCATTGATTTCTCATGCATGCGGACATCGGACGCCACGCTTGTGTCTCTACATTCACAACTTGACTGGAATACGAACAGCGCGCGTATAGATAAACAGATCGGATCGGATAGTACCCAGCAGCAGCCGCTGCGGTTCGGACCGCAGGCTAGTGTGTCGGTTAGTTTGGTACGCAGTTAAATGAGCGAGCGAGCATATTATGTGCAGCGTTGTGCACTCCACACGGACGACGGAACGTATTGGCATGCCTGAACTGATTAATCAAACTTCTGCTAGCTTCTGCGTCCGGAAGTGCAAATATTAAATGCTACGTTGAATCCGCAAACGGTTTTCTCTTAGAAGCAACTACTTGAACGTTTTATCCATTTATTAATGTGCATGAACGACTTCTCATCAGTTAGTCAGTCAGCGTGTAAGCGTCCACTGCTGGACATACGCCTATCCAATTTTCCTCCAGTCCTCCCGGCCTTCAGCGATACGGAACCACTGCTTTCCGCCGACGTACTTGATGTCGTCGTCCCACCTGGCGGGTGGTCTTCCCAAACTACGTTTTCCTGTCCACGGCCGCCAGTGTAGGACACGGTTACTCCAGCGGTCATCGTCTCTTCGGCTGACGTGCCCAGCCCACTGCCACTTGAGCTTAGCCACCCGGTATCCAATATCGACTACTTTGGTGCGTCGGCGGATTGCCTCGTTACCCATGACATTTCTTTTTAAATCAGGGTAGATGAAGCTGAAATTGAAAAGTTATATTTTCCGCTTGTCACGAAAGGGGCAAGAAAACGAAAATGTAATAAAAGTAGTGGCATACTTTGTCACATCCGCCAGATGTCCTCCGGGAGCGGGGAGAGACCGCGCTCTCTCGTCTGTTTCAAAACATTTCCTCCGTCCGCTTCCATTTATAGGAATGTACGCGTGGTGCGCGCCCCGTGGATGCTCTGGCGGATTGCGGTTTTGTTTTCTTTTTTTTTGCGATCTTTAAAACAGTAAAGTGTGGAATTATTACCATCGCGCTGTATGCCGCCAATCCGGGTAAGTTCGGTTTTCAGAATAATCGGTTTTCTGTGTTCTTGTTAACGACAGTAAACATAATATTTAATTAATGGAAAGGGGTGAACGGACCCCATTAAAGAGTCTATGGGCTCTCTATGAGCTCTATGCCAAGGCGGAAGGCACATATATTTTCTCTCTTGCAACTATGTATTGAAGGAAGACGGACGTGTGTTTTACTGTATGTAATCATTTTGATCCTTTCTTACAATATATTCATTTCTTTACATTAATTTTATGTTCGTAATCATTAAAAGAACCAGCACCCCTACAAGTGTTAATCGTACGAACAGTTCTGCTGCAAGAACTCCGATAAATTACAGGGCAACATTGAATGCCTACCACATTTAACTAAATTAGGACAATATAACTAAAGGCAGCATGTACGACATGAAGATAGTTGCACATACCTACTGTATGACTTGCCGGATTGCGGAAGGACTGTGCCAAGATGATAGGTGACTAACCTGTGGCCCTTTAGCACTGCCTCTTGTCCTTATTTCTTAGCCGTCTTCTACTATGTGCACGGAGAGAGATGCAGTGTGTCTGAAGTATTTTAGGTAAGCAAATAAATTGTGTTATTAAATATTAGAATTTGTTCACATTGCTCTTGAACAAAATGGGATGACCACTATACTATTCTTAATTAGTCAGTCTTTGACGTCTGCGGCGGCGGGAGGAATCCCATTTAAGGGGGGGTACTAGGCAAAACATCACATCATATTATCATAACTATAGCCATATTCAATAGATATAACTATAATTTATATGCTTATATTAAGGTAAGGATTCAAGGTATAATGTGTGATGAACATAATAATGAATGGTATAATTGGAATATAATCTTGTAAATTCTCTGAAAAATAAGTGGGTGAAAAGTGGTAAAAGCGTTCGAAAATGCATTTGCTATGATATTTCGTTACAAATACGTCCATACAAAAAACGCTCGCCGAGCGCAACGGCCCAAAATTTCCAGAATAAAAACCATTTATTCTGTAAGCGTTTGAATTTATCTAGATGATTCTTAGTCTTATTGACTCTAAGTTCAATGAAGCATTTTTCGTATTAGATGCATTTGTAAAAAAATGGCGAGGGAAATATCAAAGGCATTTTTGAACGATTTTACCACTTTTCAACCACATATTTTTAAGGGAATTTATAAGATTAAATTAAAAATAATGTATTCACATTATACCTTGAATCTTTACCTAACTATACTTAGGCATATAAGTTATAGTTAAATCACTTGAAATATGGGTATGGTTAGGGGAATACGAAGTGCTTTTGCCTAATACCCCGCCTTAATATGCTCACGAATAATATTCGGAATAGTTCCTTTCAAAAGAGTTTCCAAATGCATACATCATAGACTCCTCGATGAGAACTCGCGGCGAGCGCATAAGCGAGGTGACAAAATATTTGAACTCCCCGTGCAGATTGTGCACATTCCCGTCCCGTGCAACGCGGCAGGTGCGCTCGACGACGCGACGCGAACATTCCCCCCGCCTCCGGAGAGCTCGGCGCCAACATTCCCCCCGCCGGGGAGGACTCGGCGCAGCACTCGTGTCGCCGCCGCCGCGCCGCCGTGTCGCCGACTCGCGCGCACTTCGCATCCACTTCACACGAGCTGTTGCATCTTAAACGTCTCGGCGAATCTTTGAACAGTGGAGAGCCATCGTATTGTAGTATGTCGTTTTATTTATGTGTACTTTCGTGCACTTAATGTCATAGCAGTCAACCTCGATAGCACAGTGGTGCAGACAGTCGACTGTTGCTATTGATTGTTAAGCAACGCTGGGCCGGTCAGTACTTGGGTGGGTGACCGCTCGCCCGTTGGAGGCTGTGGTTCAGATTCCACGTAAAACTGTAGGTCCCTTCCAACGGCGGGTTCAACCCGCCCAAGTTGGTAACACCGCACTGAATGAAACGTCGGTCGAAACGGCTATGTAAATAGTTTGTGTTTTCCGTCCAGTTCAGTCTAGCCGGCACGACCGAAGGGAAGCACTGACATGGCACCTACTTCACCCGGTGTTATGGGCTGACATTGCGGTTGTTGTAAAATTTGCCCTTTTTGTTCTAATAAAAATAATAATTTCGGTTTATAGGAACATAGATTAAATGTACTTTTTGACCATACAAATCGGGTGTTTACGAGTATCAGTTCATAAAATAAAAAAAATTATTCTTATTAAAATATTCTGATCAAGATCCTTGTAGAAATAGAACGGATTAGATCTGGATCATGTATTTTGGGGAGAATGATTTGAGATAACAAATTTACAAAATTACAAATTGGTCTTAGTTTGAAAGCCGGCTGATTGGATAGTGTTTTCTTGTCGTATCGCTCTCGGCTCGTCCCACAAATTGCCCTCGACGCGGGGGCTGCTCGCATTACGTAAGTGCAGCCAGGGATCGTCGAGACGACGCGTCGTCGTCGTCGTCGCCGGGTAGAGCATACATACGCGAGAGTATAATTCGGTCTACAAATGAGATACCCCGCTGGATGCGCAATTTTCTCATTCATTCAGACGTAGGTAATTCCGAGCACGCAGCGCTGCTCGCATCCAACTAGTAGCGCGACACGCCTGCCTCGTCGTCACCGCTCGCTTCCACAATGAGGCAGATTATATGTACGCGCGCTACGAAGACGCGACGCGCCAACGCTCCTATAATCGCACCACTACTCTACTGTTGGCTTCGACTCACCGACTCGTTTTACCTGCACTGTTGCCTTCAGCACTTGCAGATGAATGTGATATGATCGTGAACTAACCGATATTTTAGCGCAGAATAACTGCACAATCACAGTTGCTATGAATGTGGGAATAATACCAATTTTGTTACCCGACTACGGCGAAGCCAAAAAAGGAAGGGTTATGAGTTTGGCGTGTATGTATGTATGTATGTATGTATGTATGTATGTATGTATGTATGTATGTATGTATGTGACTATCTATATTCCACTCTACAGCCTAAAGTACTGGGCCGATTTGAATAATTCTTGCGCCAGTGGATTTGCCTTATTCACGGGAGTGTCATAGGCTTTATAACAATTTTCAAAATTCAAAATGGCGGACGCACGGCCTCAAAATGTCAAATTAGTTTTTCAAAATATATTGAGTGGGGTATCAAATTAAAGATAATTAAATTACGATTCCGAAAATATATACTTTGCTATCTATTAAACTTATGTATACAGAGAAATAGAGCCAAATGTGTGGCGCATGTATGAATCGCGATTATTCGCGATGAAGCGTGGTCGCCCGCGCACCGCGCCGCGCGCCCCCGCGGTTTCGGTACGCGACGACGCGACTGCGACATGGTATTATTCGTAATATACCTACATACTTACTCACTGATCTACCGCAAATTTTATATAGATATATAATATTATTATTAGATACAGTACTATGCTTAAATAAATTGGTATTAAATGTCCATGTAGGTACCTAGTGTAAGCATAATATGTAGTGTAGGTGTACCGTGTGGGGTCGGTACTTAAAAAGAATAGCCCCACTGCATCTCTCCCCGTCGCATGTCGTAAAAGTCGACTAAGGGATCGTCAGCCTGGGCAGCATAATGGTGCGGTCAGTTTACTGATGGATGACCGCCCGACTTTTGGAGGCTGACCGTGGTTCGGATACCACGTTAAACTGTATGTCCCTTCCCTTCTTACCTTACTAGGTGGTAGGGTTTATCCCGGCCGGGTTGGTACCACCGCACTGAGCGAAACGTCGGTCGAAACGGCTATGTAAATAGTTCGTGTTTTCCGTCCAGTTCAGTGTAGCCGGCGCGAAATTAAGGGAAGCACTGACATGGCACCTAGTTCACCCGGTGTTATGGGCTGACATCACGGATGTTGTAGCATGTAGGTGATGTAGCCAATCGTGTCAAGTTTCCATAAAAAAAAAAGGTAGGTACATTAAATATACCTAATACCTCAAATATTTTCGGATGCAAGTTACCCTTCAGCTAAGCGGGATATTGTGGAAGAGAAGAACCGCCGATTGCGGAAAAGTATTCCCAATTTTCTGGGTGCAGTTTTAGCCCTAGACTCGATTAGTTGCCGGAAACCTACGTCTTTGGAAATGGCGGTGCCCAGGAGGTTCAGGTGCTTCCAGACAGGTATGACGCTGACTTAGAAACTGGCTTGGAAAGCAAAAGGACCTTCAAATCGACCTTCGCAGATAATGCGCAGCAATGAGCCGTGCTAACGTTGAAGGCGTGGGCGTAGCATTCAGGGGGCAACATATCATTGTTATGCATACGAAAGTACGGAACACGGGTTCTACACCAGTTACCCTTCAACTAGGCGGGATGTGGATGAGAAGAGGCGAAGACTTGTGTCTGAACTTGAGCAAACACTGGGCCGATGGGCCGTAGCAAGTTGGTCAAGTTAAATACCTCCAAGATACAAGTTTGCGCGTTCAGTGCGAAGAGAGCGGTGTTCACACCAGCTCCTTCCTACCAAGGCACGTCACTTAAATTTTGCGACCACCTCGGGGTCCTCCGAGTCGAATTTTCGCACGATCTAAACTTACGGCGTGACATCGAGGGCAAGGCCGTATAAATCGCAGATTCGGTCCTGCTTGGGGTACTGCTCGCACCTATGGGATGGCTCAGTCAAATACCAGCTGGCGCCTATGGACTCGATCCAGCGTCGAGCCGTGCGAGGTGTGAGTAGGTGACTCCCAAATGTCCCGCGATCTAAAAGCACTGCAACTCCGTAGGAATACATAGCTAAATCAGAGCCTGTTGAAATACAAACAGAGATAAATATTTTCCCCCAAGTACAGTCTCGGGTCCTTCAACCTGGGCACCTGTCAGGCCGGCATGGCATTGGCAGCCTTCGCATGCTACCGAATGTCCATGGGCATCGCTAGACACCTTATGGGTGGCTCGGCGCCACATGTCGCGCCTACTATAAAAATAATATCAGTAGCTTTCGCCTCGCCTTAGTGGCTTACCTGCTTCGAGTGAGTACATTATTCAACTATGTACAACCTGAAACCTCCCTCGGTCTTCGGCCTTGAACTGATTGGTTTACTTACTTCCCGAATCCGCTTCACCCCAGCCAGATATATTTACTTACATAGACAAAGAAAATCGTGTACTTACACAGCTCAGTCTTCGGTCTTGCTCTGACTGACTTTTCATTTTACTTCAAGACTATACATCGTTCAACTATACATAATTTGTATATATATGTAGGTACTCACTCATGCGCTATTTGCAGAAAACTTTAGTTTCAAATAGAGATCACGACAAATAAACGGACGGATAGTATCAATTTTGTACCGTGTGGGGCCGGTACTTATATAAAAGAATAGCCCCACTGTATCTCTCCCCGTGTATGTCGTAAAAGGCGACTAAGGGACTTCCTTCTTTTATTACTGGGTGGTAGGGTTTAACCCGCCCGTGTTGGTACCACCGCACCGCACTGAATGAAAGGTCGGTAGAAACGGCTATGTGTTTAGTGTAGCCGGTACGACCGAAGGGAAGCACTAACGTGGCACCAAGTTCACCCGGTGTTATGGGCTGACGTCACGGATGTTGTAGCATGTAGGTGATGTGTCAGATTCCATAAAAAAAAATCAATATACGAGTTACATACAACATTTAAAGTATGCAAACAGTTTTAAAAAAAGCCTAAAATAAAAAAAATAAGTTATAAAAAACTAAAACCCGACTACGTAAAAGCTAATTATGAAAATCGTTTAAATAAAAAAAAAATAGCTATAAAAAACTAAAACCCGGCTACGAAAAAGCAAATTATGAAAATAGTTTAACTATAACTAAAAATAACAAAATAATTTATCAGATACAGCAATTCTCTTTTTATATTGATTTTACCTTAGCACTAACTCTATAAATTTTGATAAATTTATTATTTTTAACGTTCTAAATATAGAGCCGTGGTCGGGCGTTCTTCGTTCAACAAGACAAGTGAGACCGTCGTTGTGAATTATAGCCGTTGACGTTCGGTATGTACCTATGTATCTACTTATAATAATTTTAGATTGGCTCTGACTGATCTTACAAAAAGATGCCAGTATGACACAATGGCGATGGCCGTCCTAAGTTCCGCGCTCTAATAATGCACGACGAGGGCCTCACTTGTCTTGTTGAACGAAGAACGCCCGACCACGACTCTGTATTTAGAACGTTAAAAATAATAAATTTATCAAAATTTATAGAGTTAGTGCTAAGGTAAAATCAATATAAAAAGAGAATTGCTGTATCTGATAAATTATTTTGTTATTTTTAGTTATAGTTAAACTATTTTCATAATTTGCTTTTTCGTAGCCGGGTTTTAGTTTTTTATAGCTATTTTTTTTTTTTGTTTTTAGAAATAACTAAGTCTAACAAATCTACTTCTTCTCATCAGCTCACTTATATATTGGACGTATAATTACTAAATAAACTTAATCTGGTAAAGATACTCGTAGTATAATTCAGTAAATAAGGTTTTTATCCCATGTCCTGATCTGGAAGGAAAAGCGGGCGGTTATGTAACAGTCCGGGCGTAGCCGTTCTGCTCTGGTTACATGTGCTGGCTGTGGGTATGTAGTGAGCGTTAGTAGGTCGCTCAATTCAACAAGTCGCGCGCTCCGCCCCCCCGCCCCCGCCGCGCGCCGCCCTCGCCTCCGCGCCTGTTGCGCGGGGGTGGCGTGGGGGCGGCCGTGGGGCGGAGGCGGAGGCGGCGGCGCCTGTTGCTCGCTCGCCGCCTTGAGTGCGTCGCTCGTTTGCTGGCGCCCCGAATGTTGTCCGCTTATCTCGTCGTAATGATCGTCTGATTCTTCACCAGCCTGTTGAATGGAACCCAATCTGCCGGCTTCATCTATACCGACTCTGAACCGAGCGGAGCTAAATGTATAGCGCCTGCGTAGTATCGATATGCGGCGAGATTTTGCGATCTGTTTAGGAAGTCTATGTAGGTAACGGTGCGGAGATGTAATTTAATTGCATTACCTCAATATTAACGATTTTACACGAGCATCGGCTGTACCGTGCTGGGCCGGTACTTTAAAAGAATGGCCCCACTGCATCTCTCCCCGTGTATGTTGTAAAAGGCGACTAAGTGATATGAGTCCCTTCTTATATTACTAGGCGGTAGGGTTTAGCCGCCCGGGTTGGTACCACCGCACTGAATGAAAGGTCGGTCGAAACGGCTATGTAAATAGTTTGTGTTTTCCATCCAGTTCAGTGTAGCCGGCACGACCGAAGGGAAGCAATGACGTGGCACCAAGTTCACCCGGTGTTATCGGCTGACATCACGGATGTTGTAGGAGATGTAGCCAACCGTGTCAGTATCCATAAAAAAAAAATCTGAGTCGTCAAGAACGATCTTACATTTCCATTTTGCAAGCTTCTTACCGAGCGAGGACATTTTAAACACATTGACTAGTCACACAGCAACAGTTTGATAAATTGGAAAATGACAACGTACCTCGAGTAGCGGCTAGTGTGTGGGGTGGGGTGGGGTGGTGTTGTAACCGGGTCAGCAGGTCAGAACAGCATCCCGGGTGTGCGGTTGCGAGGTCGAAGCTTCGCAGCTCCCGGCGACGACGCGGGAGTAATGAAAACCGCTTCCACGTTGACGAGAGCTTGTTAGAGATAACGCGCGCAGCAAACTGCAGCAGAATGTCTCAATGACAAGGACTGTGACAATGTAGGGACTGTGTGCAGTCTTAGAGCAAGGTCACAAAATATATAGGGCGATTCGACTAGCAAAATTTTAAGAGATGATTCTGGATTTCAAATTAATAACTTTGGCCGTTGAAATTATGTCAAAATCGTATTCCCTATACAGGGTGGCCAAAAAGTCATGGATCACACGAAGTAAGGGGATAGCTGGGGTCAATTGCGGCAAAAAATTGTTCTACAGGGGGCATCTATGGTCAACGCCTGAGAAGTTATGATTTATTTGGTGTTTTTTAAAGAAAATGTAATTTTTCTACCAATAGTTTTAAAAAATTAAGAATTGTGACACCCTGTATAATTTTTTTTATTTTCATCTCATTGCTAACAAACAAACATTGCATTAAACATGCCTTTTGTGATTGTGAATGATGTGTGTTTAAAATAAAACACAAATTTAAGAAATTTTCTTTTTCACCATGGAAACGTTTGTATTACATTGGACCGCTCTGTGAAAAAAAAATGTTCTACCGAAAAGTCACCCTCTATTAGAGAAAGTAGCGCAATTACATAATAAGGATTCTAAAAAGGTATAACACATGACTATTTGCAACTCGCATAACTTCCAAGAGAGTTCATTCGTAGTAACGGTCGAATTTACCCAAACCAGTAATTATTGCATGGCTTTCTCCAGGAGACACCGTACGTACTTTAAAAGAATAGCCCCACTGCATCTCTCCCCGTGTATGTCGTCAAAGGCGACTAAGGGATACGACTCCCTTCTTATATTACTAGGTGGTAGGGTTTACCCGCCCGGGTTGGTACCACCGCACTGAATGAAAGGTCGGTCGAAAAGGCTATGTAAATAGTTTGTGTTTTCCGTCCAGTTTAGTGTAGCCGGCACGACCGAAGGGAAGCACTGACGTGGCACCAAGTTCATCCGGTGTTATGGGCTGACATCACGGATGTTGTAGGTGATGTAGCCAACCGTGTCAGTTTCAATAAAAAAAAAAAAAAAAAAAGACACGCGCATTGCAACTAGACCCTTGACAACAAGACAGAGAGAGGTAGTGAGTGTCTCTTTGTGATTCTAGTTATTTTTCAAGAGCTTCAAACGATTTGAGATATTTATTGCCACAATACAATAATAATTACTGGTTTGGGTAAATTCGACCGTTACTACGAATGATCGCTCTAGGAAGTTATGCGAGTTGCAAATAGTCATGTGTTATACCTTTTTAGAATCCTTATTAATTGCGCTACTTTTTCTAATAGAGGGTGATTTTTCGGTAGAACATTTTTTTTCACAGAGCGGTCCAATGTAATACAAATGTTTCCATGGTGAAAAAGAAATTTTTTTAAGTTTGTGTTTTATTTTAAACACACATCATTCACAATCACAAAAGGCATGTTTAATGCAATATTTGTTCGTTAGCAATGAGATGAAAATAAAAAAAATTATACAGGATGTCACAATTCCTAATTTTTCAAAACTATTGGTAGAGAAATTATATTTTCTTTAAAAACACCAAATAAATCATAACTTCTCAGGCGTTGACCATAGATGACCCCTGTAGAACAATTGTTTGCCGCAATTGACCCCAGCTATCCCCTGACTTCGTTTGATCCATGACTTTTTGGCCACCCTATACATTTTTCAAATTTATCGCCACAAAAATGTATGTCCATCCAACGACATTCTACTTTTGTCCATCATGATTGATTTTTTTTTTAAGATTTTGAAACAATTGCAAAGGCCATAATCACCCCTTAAAATTTGGGGAATCGTTGCTGAATCATTGGTAAGATAACAGTAGAGTGTGTTCTCGTTGCCCTGCACAATCTGCCGCCTGTGACAATCTGCCCGCATGTCCTCTGCCGCCACTACTCAACTCTAACATCGTTTTCAACGTCTCGGGTTGGCCCGATCGAGGAACATAACTTTATCTAACTACTTGTGTGAAATCAATCAATCAATACATAATATAAAATGCAAGCCGGAGCGCGACATAAAAGGCTTATTGATACTAAAGTACTAAGTCGATTAAAAAAAAAATTTCATGTCAACCAACGCTACTATCCGCCTCTGTAATTAGACTAAGATAAATTTAGCTTAGAAATTTAAGAAACTTGTCAGTCTTGCCGCTTGTTCGTGATTTACTAAAATACTGAGAATCAGAATTGCATGGCGATTATACCATTAGATTCAGCAACTTTTTAAGATTGTTTTAGGATATATTGTCATCACGTTATATATTTGAGGTACTGAACAGTGGTTGTATTTTGAGAGCAGTCATTCCATACAACTGCACTACACTTATTGTAGTTCACTTTGTCCTTTTCGAATTACATGCGCGCGAAGCCGCGGGTAAAGTAGTCTAGTTAGTCAATAAACGTTTCTGTAATAAAATAACTAATAATAAAACATCTGCGGAACAAACGTTTGGCACGGATAGAGTGACTTGGCGTATTGTGTAGATTTAGAGTGCTTACCTATTAATAACATGGACTTTCATAACTTTAGACCCTGTTTAGACCATAATATTATGCATATTTATATTATGTTAACAAAACTATTCCGATAGAAAGAAGATTGCATTGCATTAAGCTTTCATACCAGGCAACCCGGTAGCGAGTTCGTAGAATCGGTCAAGCGATTTTGTACGAAATTCGGTTTTCGTCGCAAGAGGTTTGACCTTACTGAGGCCGGCGAGGTGACGGTGCGTGAGGCCGGAGGCCGGGCCCGACCTTTTTACCGGACGCGAATGGTTTCGTGGGTCAGCGGGCCGGTTCCCTTTGATCCGAGAACCCTCGCGTTTGATATGCGATAGTAATTTTAACTAGCGCGACGTGTCCCACGACGCCCACGGACATTAGATGCCAATAATTTGGAAGCCGATCATTCGCTTTTAACTCCACTATTTCAAGGGGATGGGTCGCGTGCTTTTTATTGTTGAAATATTTACCTCGTGGGTCGTATGGCCGCTTTTAGGGAGTTTGCATTGTTTTCTATGTTATTAAAAACAGAAGCCTACTGCGAAAGTAAAATATAATCAAACAAAATGATTTGAATGAAAGTGACTCTTATGAAATAATTTTCTACATTGTTCAAACGAAAAACAATATCTATGCATTTTTAGTAGTAATCTAACTATAATTACCTCGTTATTAACAACTAACTTTCATGTTTCGATACATTCGCCTTTTGAAGAGATATGCTATGAAAAAATATATGAAAATTTGTTCTGATATGAGTAAACTTAGAAAAATTAAAACCGGTCAAGTGAATTTATATTCACGTGCCGAGGGTCCCGTCACCGCCACTTTGCTCCCATCTAATTATAACCTACCTGGGCGACCGAGCACCGAGCTTTGCTCGGCGTCTACACCTATGTAGAAAACTTGAAAAAATAACTTTACCTAAATACAACATTTCATCCAAATCGTTAGGGCATGAAGTCCTGTCTGGATGTTTGGGTGTGTACTCATCACGTAAAAACTTTTAAACCAATTTAAATAGTTTCAGAGAAATATAGGGCTTAAATTGGTGTAACGTATAGGCTATACATACATATAGCGTCACGTCATTATATGAGACGAGCAGTGGGGTCGGAAGTGAATTCGTTTCATTGTCATACCTACATATATGTTCCTTTGTCACGTTCGTCACGTCACGTCACGTCATTAAAAATACTTTTATTATGTGCACGCCTTTGTGAGGTCGGCTATAACCTCCATCAGATAAATTAAAATTGTATGGCCGTTTTCATCATCTTCGGTTCTCTTCCAAAAATTAATTGTCGGTCAAAGTGACATTTCTCGTACATTTAAGAGGAGTTAACCGCCAACTCAGCCGTAGGTGGTGAAATCGGCCGTTAGAGAAATTAAAATATAAAAATACTCTAGCTATTGTTGCACTCTTAAGGTTTGAATAAACGTGCCTCGGCACAGTTATTTAGAGAACTGTCGGAGTGGGTGGCGCCGCCGCGGGCGCAATCCGTTGTCGCAACTCTTCCACGAGTTGCTAGAGTAACGGTCGAGTTGCTAGAGCTTCGCTCGTCGGAACTTTGTGCGAAGACCGACAAGGTCCCGCGCCCTTTCAGTCGTCACGTTCGCCACGTGCCCTCAAGTGTGGCGACTTGATTGCGACATCACTTGCGGAGTTGTCAACTCTTGCGACATTTACCTATATTTCAGAGCTTAGTTAGGCGTTTGTTGTGTGTAAGCGATGCATAGAGACGGAACTCTTTATGCTGAACTTTTTGGAATCAAAGCTGGCATGTGCAACCTGTGATTCCAAATAATAAAAAAAAGTGCGTAATTGCTACTCGGCTAAAGAAAATAATCTTGAAAAGAATATAACATTATTGATGATAACGAAAGATTAAAATTCAGGTGCATAAGAAACTGCGAATTTTAATGCGTTGAGAGCAGTATTTATACTTGGGGGTTTTGATTTTTAGCAGGCTAAAGTTTTGAACTTTGGACTTCGATAGAAGAGTGTGTAATAATAAGGTGGCTGGAAGACTATACGAGTACGCATGTGTATAGGTGTGCACATAATTCATCCACTGAAAATTTTCTTCTTTTTGCCTTTCCTATTTTTCCGAGACTTAAAACATTTTTCATTTGAAATCTTACCGCTCGAGATGGTATCGCGCTCGTCTGGATCGCCTCCACCTCCGCCGCCGCCGCCTCCGCCGCACCGCCGCCGCCGCTCTTGTGAATCGTGAAAAATGTCTGCCGAAGAGATTACTTCCAATCCGTTCTCCGCCGGCATCTCCAAGAGGTTCGGCATATTTAATAAGCCTCTATTATCTACGTCATCCGGAGCTGTCCCTCCGCCGCTCCAGAGAGGTTTCAATTATAAGAAGGGTGGTAGAGTTTCAGCGGCCGCCCGGGGGACTTAGCCCCCCCGACCCGATCCGACAGCGCTCGCCCCCGTGGCTCGCTGCCCTCGCGAAAAGGAGACCGAAAGGCTTTTCGGCGACCGAACGACCATCTCCTTCAAAAGGAAATTTTAATCGCCGATTCGGAAGACGATTGTTTTCTTCTATTTTTAAAACAACGGCGGTCTTGTTTGAGTAACCTCCCCTTGTGTTTTGAGGGACGATCCAGTTTCGGTCTTTTACGCAATGTATTTAAGAGGCAAGTACGTACTTACTACACAATGACCTTTTTATGTGAAACAGTTGAATACATACCTTCGGGTCGAATTGTTAATGAAGTTAACGAAACAAAATAAAGCTCGAACTGCGTCACTACAATAGAATATTATAATATATTATTTTAATACTATATTATGTTTAGAAAAGTTTTCTCGTTAGTAATAGGCGCATCTAGGGTCTTCTTGCCTTATTTTCTGCTTATATATCTGATATATATATTTATCTTGTCCGAATACTTAGCTAGTGTCGGTGGTCGGTTTTGTGCTGTAATTTACAAGAGTACCTGCTGCACAACACCGATTACTCTGCTTACCCCGATTGTCGGGATACAGCGTGTGGTATGCAGGTACGTAATAGTCGCTCATATGTACGTCATGCTGCTATACGTGGTGCTAAGTGTGTGTAGGCGGAAGTACGTGTAGGTCGGAGGTCAGAGAGCAGTAAGTCAGTGCGAACATGCACACACGCCTGTCTGCAGCACTCCGCGACCGGCATACTAATGCCCCCACACAGCCTTCAGCGCTGCAGCCCACGGACTGAAAGCCGCTTATCACGTGCCTTTTATTCCATTCATTTTACTTAAATTACGTAAGTATTCATCACTTATAGTATATGTATAAATTACAAGCTGTAAGCCGGAGCTGCATGCTCGCGTGAAGAATGACGCAATATTAACCTAGGTATATGCATCTGGAGAAAATGTCGTGCAGCGATGACAAAAATAGCATTCAAATCGGTTGAGCCGTTCTCGAGTTATACGAGAACATGCATATAAACATACAGCTAGCTTTGTATTATTATTTTTTTTGTAGAGATTGCCTTTCTATTCCCATGTAAAAACAATATATATTTCTGGCACAGTTGCCGTGTAGAGGGTTATCTACTAGTGCAGCCCGCGCACAAATATGTCGCACGCGGCCGCTGCGCGTTTCCCGTGAAAATTGGATTCGCCTCGCATCCGGCCGCAGTCTGCCTCACGCTTCGCCATCTCTACTCGTAATACCCAACGCGCCGCCGCGCCGCGCAACAATGCCCAATCAAACGGAGCAGGGCTATGCACGACGCAACTTCGTATGTACAATCAAGTCCAAAATAGCAGGTGCACTTGTGGAACCTTGTTGAAGACGCACTTGTACACTGTCTTAGAGTGTTAAGGCGAGCAGGATGATGAGTGCGACAAGGTGGATAGATTAGGTATGCATTTTATTGAGTAGATTCGATCGTATGGACGCACGCGTAGTGTACGATGTTTGTAGGGTCAACATCGATGGGGTCAACGCAAAGATTTAACGAGATATTTTTTTGGCAACCCGATACCTAAGGGGTGCTATCGAATACACGAATGATTAAGGAACACGAGGATTTTGTTGGTCAAGTTTGCAAATTGCAAGCATTGCTTAAGTATTGTATAAAAGTATGTTGGTTAAAACTGAGTTTTAGGTAGATAGGTTAGTTACAAAACTAAGAACATTTTTATGAACATTGTCTTTTATGTTTATGTTCTGAATACATAAGAAATAAACCCACGGCGCGGAAATATGGTTCACACTTGATCGGTTTTTCCAATCTGTTAAGAGACTTGTTGGTGAGTGCAAAACTTAGTTTCCGGTCTCACAACCCCCATTCGGCCGCCACGTTGCAAACAGTTTTTAGCGATACTCGGCAACTACGAGACATACACCAAATTGTTTGCATTAAATTTTGAGGCACATTAAATTATTCACAATTGTTACTTTTTCACATATAATTATATAATTAAGCCTCGATTAATACCCTCCTCTACTGCCGATGGGCCCGGATATGTTCGGTGAAGCCATCGCAAGCTTAGATCCACACCTTCTTCCTGAGAATATGAACAATTATAATGAAAATCGCTCGGGTAACAATAGGTATTTGTGACATTTTTATAGAAAAACAAATCAGCGTTTTGCGGGAGCATTATGACAAGATGTATGTTTTAAGTATCAAAATAAACTGAAACTGAATTAATTTGACCCAAAATGTATGTTTTTTTTTTCGACGATTTGACTGGACTATTTATATATCTACCATTTATGCCTAACGATTTTACTGATCCCATAGCATAGGGTAAGTTCCAGCGCATTGGATGTAGGTTGCGAGTGCATGCGTTGCGCTTCTTTTTAAGCGACTTCAAAAAAAGGAGGAGGTTCTCAATTCGACTGTATTTTTTATTTCCTTCCTCCAAGCTCGCCATTCTACTGTTTGCATTGTTTATTTGACGGAATTTCGGGTTGCACGCGAAAGGTGTTCTGAATTCTGTTGATGGCCGAAAGGGGACGAAAGTCAGTAACATACAGTGCATAGTTCGACGAGAAAATACAATACGTCAATGAATGCAGAGCTTTGATGTGGTTTCCTCAATGGAGCGTATTTGCAAAATTGTGGAAAGCCAAAATTAATTTACTAATTATAGCAGTATTCCGTGATGACGGTACCTACGAGTATTGTACGAATGTATATGCAATATTTATGTAAATGTTACATTCATGCGATAGCATATGTTTATGCTCAGACTATTAAAAAATAAATCCAATGCAAACAGGAAAAGAACCTTCAATTCCAGTTATGGCGAGGCCGAAGGACGAGCTTAGGATAATTTAACGAAACGATATATTATTCGCAAGTATAATCGCAAGTGAACCTGAGGGAAACAGTTTTGCTATATTGATGATTAATTGATGCAGAATTTCCGTATGTTTACTGCATTAGTACATTGCAACCCCATCATTTGAAAATATGGCGGCGTTATGAGATAAACATAAAAATTTACGTCTATATGTGCGAACGGTCTTGTGAGCACGTCTTCAAAGTCTGATGCGGAGTCAGAGCTGATCTCCACCGGAATCGCTTCTACGCTTCGAGTGGCCCAGTTCGTGCGCAATCCCAATCCGCATAACAAGCCGGACACCGATGCACGTTATGAATTATAAACTATCAACACTTAAGCCCAGCGCGGAGGCGGCCGGCATGCTCTATCTATCGCCTACGCTGTTTGTTCATCCGGTTGTGGCGCAGCACGGAGACAATACAAAGATACAAACTCCAAACTAGCGAGGTGTTTCTACGAAGGGTAAGGTAAGGGTACCATTGGTTAAGCCACTGTGGTAAGCCACCTCTCGAGGTATGATGCCAACAGACTGGCGGGTTATTATAGTGTTGCCCAGCGTGTTAACGTCTTGCCACATGTACCTAACATGTTGCAAGACATTCACCTCCGTTGCTATGCCAACGCATCGAGCAGAAAAAAAACTTATTTTAGTTGCTCTGCTCGTTGTGCCAACGTAACCAAGTGGAATACTTTTGTTAGAAGAGGAGTGACGCTCTTGCAGTAACAAAGCGAAGAGTGCTGTTCCAACGTAGTGAGGCAGTTTCACGATTGGTCAGAATGACAGGATTCACAGTTATTTGTGTTGTGCTTGATTGAAGTTGTTTTTCTCATGGCGCTTAAATTAAATCAATATAAAACAATACGAATATGAATTCATCTAAGGATTCGTTTTGTTAAATTATTTTCAATGGAACCATAAAAAGGTTCAAGTTAATGTTACTGACCCTGTACCGAACTCCTTTCAAGAGATTGTATAAAGAAAGCAAATTAGCTCAAAGGTAATTAATTATTTGAATGTTGTTTTGGTTTCATTTAAATAGACCGTTTTATCGGTCCTTGCGATTGTTTTATTTTATACCCAGTTCAATCGTTCAATCTTACATTTAATTTGAATGTCGCCTCTGTGTAATTACTTATTACGGACCCATTTCCCCCATCGTACTCTTAGGTTACTGTTGCCAATACTTGTATAATTGGGTCGGTCCGTAGACGGTCTTTCCTTTTCGAAGTGTCCATCTGTTCTTGCTTCCTGAGATAGCCTATGTACTGTCAGTATCAGTCATGTTTTGTATTTGGCACATAATCGTATGTAGGTGAAAATATATGGATTGATGTCGATTGTCATCCAGGGGAAGATCGAAGGCTGACGAAGACCTGGAAGACGCCGCCATATATCTTGCTTGAATGCGACAATTCTACACCCGCAGTATGATCTTTTTTTCCGGGCTGCATTTTCGAATGTGGAGATCGCTGACTGAACTGAAGCAAAATTACGCAAGACGATGCCGCTATGAACAAGAATAAATTGATGTAAGTTTTATCTGTAGGCTGTATCGACAGCAACGCTCAGTGCACCGGTACGAGATGCCAGTTCAGCAGCGTTGCCGGCTCGGCGCGGAGAGCATGTTTCGTGGGGCGTGCTAAACTACCCAAAGCTCCATATAATTTCTTCTGGCGCCACAATGGCGAGTGGCGAGCGTGGGCTTACGTGGGACAGCGGACGTGCCGTGGGATTACCGCGGCTCCGGCTCCCGCGCCGCTACCGGGAGCCGGCGGGAGACATGATTACGTTGTTTCGAGGATGAAGTTTCGCAGTAACATTTACGGTGAATGAGAAACCGTTCTGAAAGCACAGACATACTCATTTAAAGTTAGCGTGGCTAATTTCTTATTGCAAAAGACGGAGATTTAGCCAAGCAAGTTAACTCTACATAATTTGTAGGAGTGGAGCATGCCTTACGTTCTCGTTGTACGTTATTCTCAATTTATAAGCAAACGTACCTACACCGCAATATACCTGATTTATTTGCTTAGTAGTATGACGATTTTGGTAATATAGACACGTTGCATTCAGGTCTCGAAATTGCACCAGAATCGAGATGTATATACATATATAATGTGGCTCCATATTTCCGTAATCGTCATAGAAAGACTATGTGGAGCTGATTATATAATATACTAGCTTCTGCCCGCGGCTTCGCTCGCATAGCGTATGTTCATCCTGAAGGTCCATTCTGTCTAACTATTGGTCAAACAATTTTAAAAATAGAATAATTATTTTCGGAGATTAATTCCTACATACAAACTTACAAATTTTACCTCTATATAATATTAAGGTACGTTTACACGATGCGAGGTTTCACGCACGAGCAGCATGCCGCCTTCTCGAACGAGAAAACTCGCTATCGCGAATCGCTCTTTCAGAGTTCGCGAGAACTGTCTACACGGTGCGTAAATGCGTTCGAGAAGCATTTCTCGTGCGTGAACTCGCATCCTGTCAACCAGGCATTCATCTAGATAATGGAAACGTATTCAGTTCCACGAGAGCCAAGCTAGTTATTCCTGTGTCCTAACCATGTCTGCCTACACTGAACCATACTGATCTAAACAAAAAGCACGATCGGCCTTCATTTAGTATTGCCATTCGGGTTAATATCGGTTATATTTGATTAAAATGTTCCGTTAATCTTTCAGCAATGACGTGATTGCGGAGCACCACGGCTCGCGGTCTCGGTGCGCCGCAAATGGGGATTTAATTTGCTGCTACCGCAAAGACAATAGCCCCAGAATTTGTTTGCGCAGAGCGGCTCACGCGGCTCGGAGCCTACTCACACCACACGGCCTCCTCTACCTTGAGGGGGAGGGCGAGGGGTGAGAGGTTGAGAGGAGTGGAAACTGCAGGTGTGCGAACCGATGGCAGTTTTAAATTGTTCTAATGAAATTTTCTCATTTAAACTATGGTTCAAACTCGGAGACGAATCAAACCTAGTTTGAATTTGTGGTTAATAAGCATCTAAACGTTAAAGCTATTGAGTTGATTATTAAAATAAAAACCAGAATAGTTAGACTAGATGAAATGATAAATCGCCCTTAATCGAATCGAATTATTTAATCCGTTAAGGTTTGTACCAGTTTCGATTCCACTACGAACCATTAGAATGTGTTTTGGTGAGGCATTTACGAAATTACTGATGTTTCGCTTTTGTACCGTGTGACTGTAGGTACATTTTGAAATAATATGATTCGTTACACTACTTCTCGTATCGTATGTGCTCCGAGACCCGTGTCGCTACGCTCCTCTTCACGCATACAAGCGACGAGACAACTGGACTCCAACAAGCCGACAGTGTGTGATAACATGGACTCCGGAACGACTCGCTGGATTAGATTCGATCAGGTCAAAATTCTTGCAACTGAAACGCGACACATACCCACGCTTCGTTTGACACTATTCGACAGTCCATAGAAATCAAGAAGTACGACACCTTCAACCGGGAGGACTCCTTCAAGTTGCCAGATCCAGTTGGAATCCAGTCATAGCGCCGCTCAAGAGAAGAAGACACGACGGTCACGACCAACCGGAAGTGGACACCGTCAGCGCCTTCAGCCTCTCCGCCGATATCCGGAACGCATCGGACGAACCCTCGACTGCTGAGGCTACCCGCACTGGCCACGGCTACATTCTTCATCGGGTGGAAAACTGACAGTTCTCTGCCAACCGTCACACCAGGCAAAGCGCTCATGAGGATGGGCCATACGTTTGGCCCGAAACGTCGAGTCACATAGCTCGGAGACGACCGTGAGAAAAGCCGAAAAAAATTGTAATTATATTTTTTCGTCCAGTAGATTCTGAGAAAATAAGCCGGGACAGACGGACAGACAGACACGAGAGTGATCCTATAAGGTTCCGTTCTTTTCTCTTTTGAGGTAGAATTCCCTAAAAATAATAATACTAAAATTTACTGCAATATCGTCCAACAAAACAAATGTAACGCTCAACGGGCACCCATCGCCGATCAGGGCTATTCGCTCGCTCCAACAAAGCGTCAGTGTCGGTACGTAGCCGCTGACGCGACGTCGGCAGTGGCGCGGAGGAGGAGGCGTCATGGTGGGCCGATGACGCCGCATTAAAATGAAATCCATACGCGGAATGATTGATGAGCGGCGACAAACACCCTCCCGCCCTCCTCAGCAAACACGACACCGTAGCCGGGGCGGGCGGCCGCGGGGCGAGCCGTGCAAGCGTGTGAGTACACCGGCAGCCGGTTGGTTGGCAGCTTACTATTTCAGGATGTGCTCCTTTAGGAGCAACTTTAGTCTACAGATTAATACATTTTAAAAACGAAATCATTAATGATAATGTATTATTAATAACTTATTATATTAGTATATGTTTAAATGAAAGAAAACGCACAGAATTTCCATAATTTTGAAGTGAAAACTTCTTTAGCGGCGCTTGGCACTTTTTTAGGTGGGTAAAAAATTTTAGACTCGCGACTGATCTCGAAAAGCGACTGATTAATTTTTATTATTTAAAATGCAACCTTAAGTCCTTGCATTAAGGGTTAAGTTACGATAGCTCGGGATCAATTCTGTTCGTCTCTCAGTGACAGTAACGCCGAAAGCGAATCAAGGGAATCCGATGTTCGTTTGGTCGTTTATGTGATTTCTTGGCTCAATGGTAAGAGTGTAGGATTTGTATTTTGTGACCATGAGTTCGAATCCCTCAAAATTTTTTTTTTTTTTTTTTCTTTTTTAAGCAATTTTTAAGTCTGGTGAATCGGCACTTGATGTAATTTTTTTTTATTGGGTCCATTATTATTTTTTTTTGTTATGTTTCAAACGGACAGACGCATGAGTTTCCGTTGCATGTTTTTCCTGAATGTGATCCTTGTTCAGATCTGCCTAAAGCTCTGATGACTACACCGAGCCTGACTTGATGTATGTGGCTCGTAGTGCGCCCGAGGCTGGAGTCCGGTTACACGATCTAGCTAGCTAGACGGATCTCTGTGCCGCTAGCGACGGCGAAATATTGACGATATTCGCCAGATATTCGACCTGTTTTCTCCTAGGAAGCATAGACCTTGTACACACGTTACATATTCTGGTAATACCTTTAGGTATTTCCTCTTAAGATGTATCGGCTCTCTATCACTAGCTACACAATGCTAGTAGTATTTAGTCACAGTACTTAGTAGTAACTAAACATTTTTCATACATGACAATTACCTAGATTTGAAAAGTCGTATTAAAATTCGTTATGAATGGTTGGTTTTTTAGAGCTCCGTAGCCAGCGACGCCTGTCTACCTAGTAGTCAATTTAGTCATTAAGGCATGAAAACGATTTCGAAGTTTATATCTTAAACGGTTGTTATTGAGAAAATTACCATTCTAGGAGAATGCGGCGCCGCGGTCGCCCCCTGTCTCGAGGCTGAGCGTCGCGATGGCTGCGCGCACACGTTATGCGTGCAAGAAGTAAATGGCTTCGGAACCCTCTGTGTGTGAACAACGTTCGCATTTAAGGCTTTTTTATTAAGTTATTCGCTCCAGTGAAGTTCAGTATCATACGTTAGAAATACATTTTGCGGTTTATATTTTTCATTTTCATTTATGCTTTCATTAAAACATTGCGTAGTTTTACATTTATTTCCGCCTTATTACCCACAAAAATCTCTCTGTCTTGTTGGTCCTTCGAGCCGGATAACCGGACGAATAGCGGTTGTCACCACTCACCTGGCGCGCCGCGGATCCGAATTAGCCTGAGTGCTTTTTTATTGCACTTAGGACAGCTTCAACTACGTTCAAATTTGATTTGGTTCGTCTTCCGAACTAGCAGACCAGACGCCCACAGCCATGTGCAGTAGTGTCGTGTTATAGCAGAATTACGCGTTTAAGATTGTTAAACAATCTTGTTTCATCTTGACGTAATTTATCTACACCACATAGCAATGTACTTACATTTAACATGCGAATATTACTTTATCCGGTTGATTGGTAATTTAATTGATATTTTCGATCCTAAAACTCTATGAGCGTGCATTTTTAAACCTTCGTGGAATTTCTTTCATAATAATTTTTTAATTTTAAGATATACATTCTACTTTAATGGGAGCAGAACAACCAGAACAGTAATTTTTCTTCTCCAGCGAGGTCCCTGAAATGTAGTGCGATATTGCACTATCGAGTTCAGGCAAATGTTTTAACAAAAACATTGATATTTTACCAGTGGAGAGGTTCTAAAGTGTGCACGATACCGGGATATTGTTGGTATTTGGTGCGAGCACCTGCCGAACTGTTTCTGCCTGGCCGAACACTCATCGAGGTGAAGTGGGAACATTATGCATGAACCACGGATTGTATCCTATGTTGGAATGATTGTCGAAACCCATGGATAAATCGGACTTATTTATCGATGTCAAAACCCGTCGATGGGTTCTCGAATTACTGATCGGTTGCTGTTTAAAGTCTCTAGGTAAGTATATGAAATTTTAATAGAAAATGTTCACTATTGGAACTTACTTATTTTTTAGATCAAGTATGCACACGTATTAATATACAATTATTTGTCGCTTAAAATGACAGAATACATTGTTTTAACCTTGTTTTCATATCATACTAGCTTTTGCCAATGTCTTCACTCTGGTTAATTTCTCGCTATTCGTTCGAGTCGATCCGTCTGCTAACGTCATGTAAAAATGTGATGATAATATCAAATGTATGCATTTTGAGAGTCCAGTTGCTCCTCACGCTTCGTAGACGGATTCTACTGGAATGATTCGGTGGCGACATTGAAGCGAAATGGATCAGAATGCACCTCGATGTAACAATCGAGCTACATCCGCCTCCGAGATCTTATGGTATTTGTTCTCAACTCAACGCTTGTTGCGGCGCGGTGGGGTGCCGTCGGAGCGAAGAATGAACGATAAGGATAGAAGAGATGCAACAGCCTAGAAGGAAATATAACAGAAGAAAAAAGCACAAGACGAAACGTATAGCAGCGCAGGTAAAAATATGTTAATACAAATTACTTCTTGTTACGTGAAATTTGAAAAAAATTAACAAGAAATGCAAACCAATGCTTTGTCTACTTTCAAATCATACTTGTGGCTTAGAAAAGGATAAAACAAGTATCAGTAAGTTTGATCATTGAGTTGAACTTGAACAAGGCTTCTTTGCGATCCCAAAAACTATCATTCAACCATTACTGGACAGCATACTACTTCGTCGTTCAAAAAGCAGTGAAAATGAATATATCCCAGTAAACTTTTATTAAGTGTTACCAATTTCATTTTTCAACATAATACCTCTTTAGATTATCAATATCGTTTTCCTAAACTTAAAATACCTCCCTAAAAACTCTTCATCCTGAGCTCCTAAAAACAAAAAAATTCTGAACCGCGGCGACGATGGCTGCTTCATCATCTTCATATTTCTGGCGTTTCAGATATTCCTTCAGACTCGGAATTAAATGGAAATCACTAATGGTGGAGGTCTGGTGAATATGGAGTATCAAAGCCAACATCATACGTATGGCAGCCATTGCAACTGCGAACTTCTATGCGGCGTTATTATTATTATAATTTTTATCGAAACTGACACTATTTGCTACATCACCTATGTATATAATCTGTGATGTCAGCCCATAACACCGGGTGAACTAGGTGCCATGTCAATGTTTCCCTTCGTTATCCTGGTGAAACAGAATAACTTTTGCTAGGTTGAATTGAATTACTCAAATAAATAAAAAAACAAAAGACAATCAATTTTTTTTTTTTTAGTTTTAGTTAGCTCTTCCAGTATAATTTTTTTTTAGTTTCAAGGAGTATATTCCTCGTTCTCAGTCTTTGTAACGCCTCTCGTAAATAGCGTCCGCATATCTGGTTTATCGAAATAATATTAAAACTTGTCACATCGTAATAATACACTCCCAGACTGCCATTGTCGAGGGTCGAGGTGAAGCCAGTGCAGTGTTTCCTCAGTAGAGTTTTATCGGAATTAGATTAGATAGTTAGGCCGGGGCGCACGGCCAGAGTTTAAACACTTTCATCCGTTTGTTTGATTCGTCTCACATAGTTCGCAGCGGTTATTGGCCGTCCGCCAGTTCCGACTGTGTCTGTCGAGAGACCACTCTTGATGCTTTATTGGAAAACGATATTGTGCACGGGAGCTTAACTGGAGGTTTATTGGCAGTGGGAAGGATAGAGGATGTAGGGCACGATGCGGCCATCTATACTGCTTGCACGGAAATGAAAACAATAGCATCTAGGAATTACGACAGATGAAGTTTGATCACTTCACCCCTGTATATTTTGTTTCTGACTCAGCGGAGTGTGGCGGAGTGGAGGTACAATTTGAAGTATTCAATAAAGTATTCACTTCAACATTTTGCGTTAGCTTCAACATTTAAAGTGGAATTTTTGACGTGATAACGTCTTAAAAATTGATGAACACCGGCTGCACGCACGAATATCACGTCACGTTCCATCTGAGCCTGTGTGTGCAAGCGAGAGCGCGTAACAAGCGATAGAGAGGCACAGTCGACCCAAGCGTCGGCTTGTAAAAGTACCAGGGCCGCAGAAATTAAAACGAGGTTACTCGTACCATAATATCTGGCCGGTCGGAAAATATTTCAAATTTAGAATATTCATGAAACAAGGGTTGTATGACGTTATCACGTAAAACTATCGTCCGTAAACCGACTTTACAGACAACCAATTTTTTTATTAATTCTTAATTAGAGGTGAGATAGTATCAAGATGCACCGAGCTCGTCGTATTACGGTCATATTTCCCGATGCGGGCGGAGCGAGATCTTAGAAAAGATATCGAAAGAATCCCGATGGAGCAAGTTTTAACTGGCACTCTGGAGGATTCTTCATACTTGATCATTATCGAGTAATCCCTACAGCCGCACCTCAACTTCCAGACAGTATTGTCACAAACACATTTAAGATTCAAGGGTATATATTCTTACCCACTTTGATCAAAACTGTATTTTTCTATAATTTGCTAAAACGGGGGCGTTGCTACGTTCGTGAATGAGCAAGGAACTCACTGGCAAAGTAAATATTGGTTCGATATCAGCGAAGAGGAATAAAATATTCTCCAGAACAAACAATTATTCGTCTGATATGTCAAGCACACATCACTCGTGCCGTACCGTCGATGGTACCCGCCCGCGCTCTGCCCATCTCCCTATATATACCTGAAATAAAAAAATATCCGCGACTCGGGGGAGCGCTCTTATTTGCTTTAATAACAAAACGATTTGTAAATAATTTCAGTCGGCAGATTATTGTTTTGGGTTCTCGTCGCGACGTAATTTCCCAAAAGATAAGTCGCCCGAGAACATCATAAACCCGCAGCAATGTTAAGATGACACGAAAAAATATTTCGAGTGGAGAACTTTATCTCTCGCAAGGAATAATGGAGTCCCCCAGATTTATAAAGGGAGCGATTCGATCCTAGAGCTCGCTGCGAGTCCAAACGTATCCTGTGCGGCGGGCAGGAGGGTCGAGTTTGGGTTGCGGCGGTCGCTTTTTATGGAGCGACAGGGTCGTAAATGTAGAGGAAGCGAGGAAAAGGAACGGATGTCGGATGACAGGAAATATGAAATTAATTTGGGGAAAGAGATTAGAAGATATCTGATTCGTCGTGCGGACGCCGCTCTGTCGTCTTCTCAGCGGGTTCGAGTAGCCACGTCTCCGACACCGACCGACGGGACACTTTCAGAGGTTGAATTAATGAAATTTCAGCACAACTGGTCAAATTATCTCTTCCATAGTGAACTGGTTCTTCAATTATTATGGTAAGGTATTATGTTTGATGTTTTATAGAAATTGGTATTTGATATTCGGTTGATGTTGTGCTGTAATTTACAGGAGTACTTGGAGCACAACACCGATTACTATGCTTACCCCGATTGTCGGGATACAGCATGTTGATAACCTAAATGACGAAATATTAGGGATACCCTTGTTAGTAAAATATGTGTCCTGTCGTCCATGACATGGAGGTCAAGTATCTCGAGGCGCAGTGTTGGCAGCTTTTCTAAAGTTCACCATCATTGAAAAAGTGTAGTGCGAGAGCACTGTGGTCTGAAAGAAGATACATATAGTGACAAGGACTGGGAAAGGAATGCTTCGGTGGTTCGGTCCCGTTGGAAGAATGGATGATAGGAGACTAACGAAAGAAATGTATGGAGCAAATGTGAGTGGAAGAGTCGGGAAAGGTCGCCCAGACGCACGTCGCCTACCCCACCGGGAAACAGGCGTAACGCTATTTATGTATGTACGTATGTATGTACGATCAATGATTTCGGATGACCCGCTCGAAGTAAGACTGGTATCGTCTCATATATCATTCAGACATATCATTGAGTAGGTTTATAGCCAACAGTGCACAAGCCAGTAGCAAATAGCAAATTAATATCCCCTATTAGCTATATACTAGATAGGTATACCTTATCTGCATAATTATTGTTAGGGTCCCGTCGCAAAATGCGAAAAAAGGGACCCTTATGGGATCGCTCTGGTGTCTGTCTGTCTGTCGGTCACACGCAGATATCTCCGGACCTACTGAACCGATTTCGATAAAAATGACGCCAAATTACGTGTAATTTTTGCCGCTAGATATATTACAGATAAGTTTATCTAATAGTCCTGTGGAAAGTACAGGGTACCCCAAAATGTAAACCAAAAATATTTTTTGTTTTTTTAAATAAATCAAATGTCATGTCATTCTATAGGTATTTTGAAGGCAATTTAAACAATATATAACTTTGCTATAATCAATGAGTTTACTTTAACAAATATTTCGTTTAAAAGTTGACAAAAAACTGCACGTTTGTCGCCGAACTTTGACCTATTAAGGGTTGTTTGAAAATTCTGAAAAAAAATAAACAGTAGGTATAGGTACTCTTATGTAGTTTTGCACAAAACTATTCATTATCATCAAAATGTCATACATTTGGAGATAAAGTTAAATGTCTGAACAGCCAAAATTTAAATTTTTCGCGTGACTTTTTGGTGACAGCTCATGCCACCGATAACCCAGCGTTGTGATTTATAGCTTAAAATCATCATGAGAAGTAACGAAATGTAGCAAAGAAAACCGCATGTAAATCGATAAAGTGGTTCTCGAGTTATAAGAATATTTCATATTTATTACGTACGAGTACGTTACACGGTGGGTCGCCCGTAGAAATTTCGCTTTATTTATTGTCAGCCTCGGTAGCTCAGTGGTTTTTTTTATGTAATCCGGTATGAGTGGCTGAGTCGGAGGGGCCAAAGCACATGCTCCGACCAGCCAATATTACCTCCGAGAAGGTAGGTGCCATACCGGAGACTTCCCTGGATTGCGGTTAAACAGCTCCTCCGAGTACTCCCCCAGGAATTAGCGATAGAACACACTTAGAGCCGACACGGAGTTGCAGTGGTTCTAGATCGCGGGACACTTCGAGGTCACCCACTAGTCGCACGGCTCGACGCAAGTCCAGAGGCTAAGGCTGGTATTTGGCAGAGCCATCCCAAGCGAAATCATGGGCGTCGTTAGACACTTTATGGGTGACACGGCGCCACATGATGCGCTTTAAATAAAATCAAAAAATTCAAATAAATTGACATACGTTACACGGCCGCCGCCGCCGGTCGCCCGTAGAAACTTCGATGTCGTGGTGTTCTGACCCATTCTCAGGACCCATTTAAAAAAAAAAAAAAATTATTCTTCTGACCCAATGACATTTTATTTTAAGCATCGTTCTGTCTGACCCACTTACCATAAAACACAGATACAGTAAGTGAACTTACTTTGTGGCAATAAGTGTACAGAAACTTGAATGTATTTCTTTTATTTAGCAAATATCTAACTACAAAGAGTCACGTACAGCAATAAGTCGCCGCCGCCGCCGCCGGTCGCCCGTAAATTAAGATGGAAGTAGGAGATATGGATGAAATGAATTGTAAATAAATGAAATGAAAATATTTATTAACACATAAAATCATACAGTGCAATAAAGGAGGCTCACAGTTGCACTCGACAGTTTCTGTCTCGCAGAAAAACTTTTTTATTAAACAAAGTGGCATATCCCATATTTTTGTGAAAACTCCATTGAAATTGGTGTTTCATTCAAACTCCATTCAAACTAGTTTACGTGATGAGTGCACAAACATGCAAATAAAGTTAGACTTGATGCTATTTATCATGTAAAGTGTATGCCAGAGTAATTGTTAGTTAGTTAGTCAGTGTCAGAGAGGTGCCATGTCAGTCTTTCCTTTGGTCGTGCCGGCTACATTGACCTGGATGGAAAACATGTATAATTTTTATAGCCGTTTTCTTCGACCGACATTCGTTCAGTGTTCTTGTACCAATCAAAACGGGTTGATCCCTTCCAGCTAAATATGTACATAAAGGGGTGAAACTACAGTTTCAAGTGGAATCCGAACCACAGCCAGCCGAACCATGGTCGTACGGCTACCCATCCAAAGTCCGACCGCACCCTGGTAGAAAATATAATTAGATGAAAGCGAAGCAGTGCGGTTACGGGACCCTCGGCACGTGAACACGGTTCAATGGCCACTTTTTTTTATGGAAACTGTGTCAACGGTTGTCTACATCACCTACAACATCCGTGATGTCAGCCCATAACACTTGGTGATATTGTGGTAATATTGTTTTCATAACGTCAACATCTATCCGCGTATATCGAAGGACTATACTTCTTTCAGGACATTCGCAGCGTTGATCGCTTGCGATTGTGCCAGGGACTATAATAGCTTCCCGGCCGCCGGGTGTCGTCAGTCGGAGCTCTCGGCTCAATCTTGCAAAGTGAATTACGAGTGGACTATCGGGGTGGGCCCTTGGCACCTTGGGAAACCCCATTTGCACACAGACTGTTGTACATTGTCGATTGTTGACATATGACATAATTTAAATTTTTGAGAACGTGGCATGAGAACGTTCTACAGGTACTACAGTGTGAAACTCGATAGCAGTGAGCTATCGAGTTTCACACTGTAGTCACCTCTAGTAAATTTAAAGTTAACACCTTGTTCAGACCATTTCATGTTGATTTACCATGCTGACATCTTGCTCTTGTATAAACTAGTGAACAGTGGGGTAAATTATATTCAGCTTCTTGGTAATGTGGACTTCACAACTCCGCGCATTAATGCCAGAACAGGAAGTATATTATGTAGCACTAATTTGGGATACTATGCGCCATTACCCAGAATGCTGAGGCAATATAATGATCTAAGCAAGGAAGTTGATATCGAAATACGTAATACAAATAGAGGGTCGATAAAAATATTAATGAAAAATGAAATTTTATGAAAAAAAAAAGTCAAAGAAAAAGGCGAGCTGTCGTGGGACACCCGACGCTTTGAATTAAAATTCAATTATTAATTTTATTTCGGTCGGCGCCATCTATGCGATATTGCTTTTAACTCATACAATGGTTCGACTTAAAAGGACTCATAGATGGCGCCGGGCAGCGCAGCCAACGCTTCTCATTGGCTGGGCAGCGCTACTCGCGGCCCAGCCAATGAGGAGCGTTGCAATTTTCGTTCGTACTTTCGTGACGTTTCACCTTTTTCTGAGTTAGGTCCCCAAGCACCGTGCGTTAAAAGGCTTCGCTTCAAAAATAAATCATACAATTTACCGTTTCAATCCGTATACGAACGCTGTGCACGTCCGTAATTGGGATGAGCATTGACTCTACTCATTTATATTAAATAAAATAAAATAATCCTTTCATGCTGTGCTGGAGTGGATTTCACCTTCTCCTAGTCACGCCTGCACCAGGTCACGCTTGCATTGCACACAACACTTTTCCATTGATACGAATAGATTTCGATTGATGCGTCCTATACACGATCTCTGTTGACTCTTGGTGAAATCAGTGCAGTATGGTATGACAGATGACGACAACTAACGGGTTAACTGCGGTGTTCAGTATGTGGTCGCAATTGTGCAGGTAGTGGATTGAGATGGGATCGGCGCGGCGCGGGGCGATTGAGTGTATGGCGATCGTTTTGTTTACACCGCCGCCGTTCGCTTCTAGTCCCGATGTAATCTTTTGCGGCTTTTGGCGGTAGTATAGGATTCGCTTCGGGCGTATGTAGTTGTGTAGCTCAGAATTAGAACCCATTTGTCCTATTTTTATGCAAGATTGGGCTGAAGCCCTCTTAAAATACATGTCAACTATGCGATGCAGAAAGCGAACACATATCACGATGCACTTTCTTCTAGTCAAACTTACGCATTCAACAACACTTGACATTGCTAATGTACATTTATTTTCTCTGATATGGACACTTGATACTTATTCAAAAATGTGTTCCGGATGTTTTTGACCAAAATGTCAGATACCGATATTTGATTAAGTCTAAGCGCAGTTTTAAAATGAGAATTGTTTGCAAAAGGGCTGCAGCCGAGCTAAAAGTGAACCAGGTAATAAAATGTTATTGCACACCCCCCGCCGCCCCCCACCCGGTAGAGCCCCCGGCTCTTACTGCAAAAAGGTGAGCATCTTGAGCCAATAACTCGTACCTTATGATAAAGTTAATTAGATAGAACATTCGTTCCCCGGAGCGAACATACAGATGAGACGGGGTGGAGAGAAAAATAAAGAAAGCGGGAAAGTCGAAACGAAAATCTAGAGACGAAGCTGCGTCGTGTAAGCCGAGTGGAGCTGGGCGAGGGAGGGGTTCTGGAGTGAGGAGGGAGGGAGTTCTCAGGATGCTGATGTCGGTTCGAGTTTTCCATTTTTAAATCGTCGGCGGGGGCGGGTGAGGGGCCAGGGGAGGATACGCCTAGGCGAGAAATAATAATGACGGTCTGTTTCGGTTACATCGGTTGGAGGTAATTTTACTCGAAAGAAAGCCCTAGTGAGCTCACGGCACATTGCGTGGTTTTATTGACAACGCTGGTTGAGCAACTTGAATGATGTTGTCAGCGGCAATATTTTATTGATCTAAAAGGATCTATTGTAATACATTAGTATTACTTAAGTGAATGAAAGATTATATAATTTCTAAACATTTTTAATTAGAAATTAGATTAGGCCCGTATGCTTGCTTTCGACTGTGGTTGCATAAAATATACTCTATATATTTTGTAATGTATATGTATTTAACACATGTATGGCTTGTATTTAACTAGCATGTACTCATATGTATTGTTAAGTATTCTAATTATTATTTTATCTTAAATTCTCACGCTCAATTCTTTTGCTACTACCTACTTACATTCCACTATATTATCGAATCTCAAACATCCAAAGGTACTGAAAACATGTTTAGCAAGTTTTGCAGTGGGGCTGAGTTGACTATTAAAAAAAAGAATATAATATATATAAAAAAAGAAATAGAATCATTGGTCAACTGAGTTGACCAATGATTCTATTCAATGTACAGACTTTTTTGCATTTACCATTTTATTGTATGTATAGATGATGTCGACATAGACAAAATTAATGTTCAAATCGAGACTGATGGCAACCACCGTGCGGGGGTCGGGGGGTGGTGCGACCGCGGCCGGCGGGGGTAGGGGAGGCGTACGGGCGGGAAGTGGGGTGCGCCGAAGAGCTCAAGTGCACGTCGGGAGATAATTAGTTTCCTGATCGGGCGACGGCCGGCTAAAAGTCAAACAAAACAATATGGTGGCGTCTCGTCGTCGCTCCACTCCGCGCCGCGGGAAGCACCCTCTCTGCCGCCGGGGCTTGTCCCGGGCTGGTGTGTCGGTCGAGGGCTCGTCTTCGGTTTAGTCGCGGCTTACGTATGATCCGGGGCGTGTGGATCGATTCGGGCGCTAATGGGCGCTTCACCGAAGGGCGCGGCGCGGCGGGACGTAGGGTCGTCGCGGCCGGGGCGGGGCGGGGTGGGGCGGCGGAGGCGCGCTACCTTATTTCGTCACGCCTACCAACTTTGTCTCGATATGCCGGACTGTTTATCGTGCGGTCGAGGGAGCCGGTCTTCCCTTTCGGAAAGCGAACTAATATCTCAACTTTATTGTAGCTTGCGTGAAATAATTTTGTTTCGCCAATGGTAAGAAGTTTACTCATCTAAAATTCAAAAAAGTATTAAAATTTTCGCCTGAATTTATACAAATGCATTCCTGTGTAGTTGGGTTGCAGAAGTTGACCCTGTAGATAGAGCTTTGTCTTGTAAACATTAATTATTTCCAAATCGTACCTACAATCAAATTAAAAAAAGCGGTCAAGTGCGAGTCGTACTCGCGTGGAGAGTGTTCCGTCCGTACTTACCATTCCGTTTTCCGTGAGAACTTAAAGACTTTTAGGTTTTCCTGTAAACTATAAGAGAGGCCAGACTATATTCCAATTTTTTTCGAAAGTTTGCATATTTTCATAACATCTTTTAAAGTATGAATTTGAGAATTACAAAAAAAGTTATATTTGTTGTTCCTTATGACGAGCCTTTTTCATTGATAGTTTTGCACTGTTCCGTATTTTCCTATTTTTATGTACGGAACCCTAAAAAAAGTATTAATACAAGCACATTATACATACAGTCACGCTTTGTACAAGAGTCATGCATAACAAGTAGATATCGTTCCGGATTGTTAATCTAAGTGCGTTTTCGAAATCATGGCCTTGGAATTTCGCATGAGGATGTATGACATTTTTTTCCAATCGAACTTCACCCGAGCGAAGCTGCGAAGAAAAGGTAGTAGGTACTAATTAAAACCCAAAGCACACTGCACGGCGCACGCACATTTACTCGCCGGAACGATGACAACTGCGTCCAATGTCCGAAAATGAATATATTTCAAAACAAAGAATTAAATACCGTAGAAGCGTCATTGGTATACATTGCGTACACACCTTTTTTTTTTTTATGGACTGCTGCTTGTTACAACAACGTACACTCCATATGCGAGAGATTGAAGATATTTTGAGTAAACGAGGGTGACAGCGATAGACGTAAATAATTATAATTGTGTCTTTTCACCTCACCCTCTCACGACAAATCTATGCCCGCTCTATCCTTTTTAATTGTTAGTTTCGAAACAATATTTCAGCGCAGTTAGATTATATCGAGGGCACTCTCCGCACAAGTTTTGATTATGCATATCTACATATCTCTGTGGACCGCGTCCAGGATACCTGCTTTATTGCCACGGGTCAAATAGAAATTCACATTTTCATTAATTCATATCTTTTTAGGTTTCCGTACCACGTACGGAAAAGTGAACAGTTAGGGGGGTCCCCATAGTAGAAACGTGCTTTTTCAACGTTTTTTTGTGGTGCAGAAACCTCGGTGCGCGAGTCGGACGCGCACTTGACCGGTTTTTTTTATCTAATTTTATTGTAATTTGTCAACGATATCTTGTGTTAATTCGTTTATTGTTTATTTAGAGCACAATGTCCTTTATAATATCGTGCTGGCGCACAAATACAAAACTAGTATCTCATCTGTGATACAACATATAAATAAACCATGCTCCTCTTCTAGGATACTCTTTACTAAAAAGTATTTCACACACCGCTTATATCAGAAAGTAAGATCGAAAACTTCGAAATAGGTCTCTATAAGAAGGCAATCAAACGTTAGTATGAGTTTTTTTTATAGGCTATTTAAATTTATCCAAAAACATTATCTTGATAATTCGATGATCTTTCTTGGGTGACCTTTTATTTCCAAACAAAGCACTATAACAACTATTTATAGAAACTATTGCACAGAAATGTCAACGGTTGCCGAGCCGTTGTCAAGCAAAGGCAATAATGGTTGCTCCTCATGCAGCTTGTTTTTGGTTCCTGAATGTCTGCGCGTGGGCGTTCGTGTGGGGGGCTGACGGGGGAATGAGACGGGCGATTTCATTTGTAGCGTTTTATTGGCAAACTTGAGTCTATCGCATCGATGTTGAAATTTTAAATTGACTCTCACAAATACACGTCCCTCGAGTGGGCAGAGTTGTCGCGCTCGATCTGGCGGGACGACGACACGGGGCGGCGACCGCCCTCGTTCGAGCATTAATGGGAAATGTTGGAATTGCTCGATGAGTTATATTTAGCGAACTCGCTTCTCCGCCGCCTATAGCACTACCCATTTGGCATTTCTGTCATGACTGACATTGCTCTGCTTCTTGAAGTAAACTTGAAAGGGTTCATGGTGCTCAAAAAACATGAGTAAAAGAAACCCAAGAAGGTATATCCCTTGTCAGTCTATTCCACAACAGTCTATTCGCTTATACAGGGTGGCCCAGTTATAGTGGTCCAAAAATTTTTTTAGATGGAGGACATCATGTTGACTCCTTTAAAAAAAACATTAGTTCCGCGAAAATCAATGGTTTAGAAGTTATGATTTTTTTAAAGTTTTTTTGAAATTTCTCTATTTTAGTCACATAAACCGCTCTAGTTGGATATCTATTCCACAAAATCTAATAAAATTTGGTATGGAAGTAGAGGAGACATGTAGCTAGTACGTAATGAATAGTTTTTAGGTTTACTCCTAGACTATACTGTTGCTATAGCCCTTTCAGTGAATTTTTGTTCAGTTTTCATTAAAACTGATCAATTTTTGAAAAATCACTGTGTACAAAAAAAGTACTACCGGAGATTTGCCCATGCCCTTAAAAACTACCTATACATATCACAATTCTCCAGACCAAAAATTGTAGTGGTGTACAATCGTAACATATTCAAAATTAACATCATTTGTACAAAGTCACTACAATAAAAAGTGACGATTAAGTGATTGTAACACCACTACAATTTTTGGTCTGGAGAATTGTGATATGTATAGGTAGTTTTTAAGGGCATAGGTAAATCTCCGGTAGTACTTTTTTTGTTCACAGTGATTTTTCAAAAATTAATCTGTTTTAATGTAAACTGAACAAAAATTCACTGAAAGGGCTATAGCAACAGTACCGTCCAGGAGTAAACCTAAAAGCTATTCATTACGTACTAACTACATGTCTCCTCTACTTCCATACCAAATTTTATTCAATTTTGTTGAATAGATATCCAACTAGAGCGGTTTATGTGACTAAAATAGAGAAATTTCAAAAAAAGTTTAAAAAATCATAACTTCTAAACTATTGATTTTCGCGGAACTAATGTTTTTTTTAAATGAGTCAACATGACGTCCTCTATCTAATAAAATTTTTTGGACTACTATAACTCGGCCACCCTGTATAAGTATCTCAAAAGTTGCAGTTATGTACTTACATAAATACGTGCAATATTCATTATTGCGTCTGTATTAGATCCTCAGGTGAACGCAGTTGAAGAAGAGTCGACCTTTTCGATAGTTATTTAATCCGACTACAGCACAGACTCAAAATGCAACGGATCTTCTATTTCTGTAAAAGTGGGATGGGGGATTGTCTGTTACCGAGACGTTATATAGAATCTTGTGTTATTATGGGGCATCGCTCTTGCGGGTCCTCGGATTTCGCATATTCGTAAAATACTCGTACCTCACCCTGCGAGATGGGAGCGGCCTCAATACGGTGTAAGAAGTCGCATGTCCCGCTCCACGTATCTGCATTCAATTGGCAAAGTGAGGCTGCGCTCGCAATGAGATGGCTCTCGACGGTTTCGGTAATTCGCTACACGCTGTCCCGTCCTCATCTGCCTCGTCCCGTCGCGGTGCACCGCGAATCCGCCCAACCGACTTCTCGGCTTTCCGCCTTATTGCAACGGTTCTAAAGTCGAACTTTCAGGGAACACTGTCTGAAAGTGGTCATTTTCAGCGGGATGTAAGCGCGCAAAAAGGACGTACGGCTAGATGTAATTTGGGCAACCACTTTGCGGAGGAGTGAGCTGCATTTTTGGTTTGTCGACGGCGGCGTAGGCGGTGGCGGACGCGACGGCGCGGGGCGGGGCGGGACGGGCCGGTATGCTACGTTAGGCTTCAGTAAGCAGCTTTGAGTTGGCCATTTATTTGTCATGTTGTTCACATTTATCACATTTTGTCCCGTTAGTATTGTTTTGTCGACTGCGGTAAAACTGTTACCTATATCACCCTATATACAATTAAATCAAGCCTATAAAAATAAGCTATATTAAATTAGTATGAGCAATATCTTTACGAAAATGGACTAAATGTGTAAAATCCAAAATTTGGTGTGCGAAAAGGCAGAATTTAGTCATTTTATTTGATTCTGGTCTCTATAGTTAGCTAGAAAAAAGATCCGATTTGAATTAAGTTTTTACTTTTAATTTAATAACCGGCGTAGGTGGTGCGGGCGGCAGTAGAGATAGGGCTCGGTTCCTGCTTGCCTTCTAATTCATCTCGCAAGATGCAGCGCTGCTCAGTCTCCTCCGCCTCCACCACCCCACCCGCCCCCTTCGCTCACTCGCCCTTCGCAGGACGCATCTGCTTCCCTTTGGAACGAAATATACTTATGATTTTAAAAGAAAACCTTTGAGCGTGGATCCCTCACGGAAAGTACATACCTACATGTATTAAATAAATATATACCTAGAGAAAAACAGAATGCTCTAGTATTTGTATGCATCAAATTATGTTTCTCGTCTTTACTCATAGATAATGAGGAAGAGAATATATCTGCGTGCGAGTGGGATTACGTTTCGGCTTGTTTCTCCTACCCTGAGCGTTCCGACGAGAAGTTCTCATCATTCGATCGCTAATTGAGACTAAATACCTTTCCAGTAACGTGAAGTAAGAGCGAGAGAATCCGGGCGCCGCCTCCGCCTCTGTATCGACGAGAGTGCTCTGCGAATATAATATCATAAAGCGCCGTCACTCACACTGATTCTCCTGATATTTTCCAGCGGATGTTTAGCAGTTTTTCCGCCGAGGTTAATGGGAATTACTCGAGGCGGCATCGGTCCTATCGAATTAGGAGTGAAATTCGCATTTTCACCGAAGGCAGCTCGAAAAAAGACAAAAATCGTAGCCCGGAGCGCCTCCACCACCGTCCGCTGAATCAATTACCATGACGCGGCGTGGTAATTCGATCGGCCGGCAAATGTTGATTTGGTCGCGTCGAAACCGCCCCTCGGCCCCAATTCTAGTCCCGAGGGTTCCGTCGCCCTTATCTGTTGTAGCGCACCTACGGACAATATCCAAAAAGTAATTAAACCACGACCGCCGGGCCCGGCACCGGAATTGCTGCTCTTCTTACTCCAAGTTGTGCCACAGAATGAAGAGGCGATGTCGAAGCTTTCGTTTTAGCTGCTTAATGAATGAAGTGAAAGCGGTAGGTATATAAGTAATGTGCCGGATGTAGCGATGACGCGCCGAGCGCCGGCTCTGCCTAATCCCTTTGTTACGCGTCGGCGCGTGTAACTGTTCCTCCCCCGCCAGGGAGCAAAGCCGATTATTGAAATTAACCTCTCGAAGATTTCGCTGTGATTGGCTACCGGGTACCGAGCAGACGCTATCGATGTCGGCTATTTATGAGATTTGCTCGCCTAAGCACCTCGAGTGGAGACGAGGAATCTGTAGGGGCCTCGAAGGCTCGATACTTGCCCCGACTAACAATATTGTAAATAAATATTATACCCGTTTTAAGCGTTCAGTGAAGGCTTTTAATTGCTTTTAATAATGAATACTTTTACAAAGTGAAATAAGTCTCTAGAGGATTATGGGCTCTGATCTCTGATCTCTGAAATCGTTAATATGCGAGTATATATTGTTGCGCAATACCCCTTGTTGTTAGAAAGGAGAGAGAACTTACAGAACAGTCTAGATTTAGTAATGCCTTTGTTTATTGCATAATTCATCCAATCAATCCATATGTAGCCTACTCTTGGATACGTCGAAAATTCCGCCTGTATTATTTCAATGCGAAGAAGAACTGACAAACAAACTTCGCAAGCCACAAAATTTTAAGTAGTTGGTCGTAGTTGTTAAACTATACTATTATGTACGCTATACTAACGCTTACAAGACATTAATATTGCTCATTCATTATTTACTTACATGTTTTGAATTTCGGAGAAATATAAGATTGAAATTTCATATAACTACACTGCCCCTAAGAATGAAATCTTTAATGAAAAATTCAATCATAATCATGAAAACGTTATGAAGCTCTTAAATTGATAACCTTTCGCCTGCGACGCTTTCGTGTAAGATGACGATCTCCAATAATAAAATGATTCCGGCAAAGGCTTTATGCGCCCGACCCTAAATGCCGACCTTTCTTCCCCGAGCAACGCACCTCCTTCGATGTCGTTAAACGGAAGGCAACTTTTCAACGTAATTAAGTAACAAAATAGTCAGTTCATCAGCGGGCGGCGCGCGGGGCGTATCATAAGCCTCGCTTTACGAGTGAATCAATAAAAACACTAATAATGCACGGGAGTAATCCTCGCGCCTGCAACATCGCCGATTACCGACAGTAACGACCTCGTAAAGCAGGATTTCCAATGCAGAGCTTCGCGTCGAATCATTAAAGGTGACAGCTTCTTCGGCAGCCGTTAGGAGCGACGCGAGGCGAACCCATACCGAAAAATAAACCAACCGTGGCGTGGCGGCTAAAAGAACCGATATTTTTGGACAGAAGATAAATTTCTTCATTAGATAGATGCAAAGCCGAAAATAAAGAGAAAAAATGCAATAATAAAATCTCTCTGTAATGAATTTCGCATCTATATAATGAAGAAATGTAAAACGGGTGCGTGCTTAGTACTAACATATAAAAATTAAATAGAAAGAAAATATTCAAGCAGACAGTGCAAAACACTGGAAAGGTACAACTGGATATTCCAAACGAATAAATATCGTCAAGGCCATCGCTTCTTCTTGTGACATAGTGACGCTTGACGCAGTGTTTGACGCGATTATTGGCCATCCAAGTTTGAGCTGCGTTGAGATACCCTCCTTCATATTCGGAACGTGCTAACACAATAGAAAAGCATCCGCCCCAGGCTGTACAGACGCGACAGTCTGTGGAAATCACACGGAACGTGCACCTTGAGGTACTCACTGCGGACGTTTCGTCGCTCGGCATCACCAGCATTGTGTCCCAGCGGGTGTTCCCCTTGATTAAATCAATCTGAATCGCAGGAGATTTGCGCTGAAAGCTAGCTCGTGATCCGGCACGTAGCGCGCGTCTCCCGCTCGCCGCGTCTGTCGCGTCGACTCAACACCCACCAGCTCGCTACAGAGCTGCGGACATCTCGTTTCATTCGCCGTGACACGAATCTGCATGACGCTGGACTTCGATGTTTCACTGATAATGTTCAATTACATCTCTAAATGGCGCGGTCTGCTTCGATTGTTTTAGTAGCATGAGAAATTGCGTATATATGGGAGGATTTGCTGATTAACAAATTTTCCATGATCACCATTTCTAAGAAACGCTTGAACATAAACTGCAGAATCTCAGCTCCAAAAATGAGTGCAATGTAAATACTTTATTCTCTATTCATGATTCGTATGGTAATACACTACACTTGAATTTGTCATATTTTGGTTTTTACAATCCGGGTCGTTTAACAAAGAAGAGCTGGCAAGAAACTGTGCAGGTTTTTTAAGGTCTGTGATTGATTACAGTACGTTGTAACGAAATACATAACAGAAACCGCTTACAGTGTTTAAATTTGAAAGTTTGAGAGCTAAAATAACAATAGTTAGCTTGTTATTCAGACCACATAAAATCTAAAGTATAAAAAATAAATCAAGCCATCAGGTAAGAGATTGACAAAATATTCATATCTGATTCGGCCGTGAACCTGTATGTAACACAGAAGGAAGATGAGATGAACAATGTAGAGGAGCAACCAGCTCGGGCGGAACACGGACGCGACCCCGCGCGCCCCCCCCGCCGCCCCCGTCCGGGACAAATCCTCTGTAGCGTCGGCGCCATCGCGCTGAATTAAAATTAATAGTGTGCAGCGGCGCCAGATTTGTTTATTCGATTTCTCTTACGACTTACGTGTCGTCACGACGACGCCCCGGCTCCGGGACCGGCCTTCGGACGTTGATTACGTCGGGTTTCAAGCGAATTATCGGCTTTGTGTAAGTCGAAAGTGTCTCGTAGCACTTGTAGGGAAAATGGCGAAACCGATCTACCGTTTATGTTTGATTTCTCACTCGCCGCCAATCTTAATAATTGGAGAAGCTGAATTGAACCCTCGTGCGACACCTGATTCTTTGTCGTTTTCCAAACTGCTAGCAATTTTCGGATATTGACGCAACACTACATTTATTACCATATCCAATAATAAATCCAGACGTTTGCTCGTTCAGCCGACACGTCTCCAATACACTCGTAGCGCCTACGTGGTTGGTTGGAAGGGGCTATCAGTACGCTCGTTTACAATTATAAGAATCGACGCATATCGAATTTATTGCAAAAATCTCGTTTCTTCTGCGACTCGGAGAGCGTCTCAATGAGCGGAATGCTCGCTCCGAGCTCAATACTTGTCGCGTCATATTAAAATATCGGGGACGTGTGTGATATTAAATTCAGCGCTCGCGACGTCGTCGTCGTGACACCGGATCCGACACCGGATCTGGTGCTCCAGCGAGCGCCGGTTCGGGTATCTCGTGCTAATTTAGCGGCGACAATTACCAGCTAACGACCGAAATACGAGCCCGCACCCGCGCCGCACCCGCTCCGCGCCCGCGCGAACAGCCCCTCGCTCCCGGCCGCAGTCGTCGTGCTTATTAAACGTAGCCAGCTCTCTCTTGGAGCCTGTAGAGCCTGTAGCACCTGTAGCATCTCGGCTGAGGAGTGCCAATTAGATGAGCTGCTGACCTGCAGCTTTTTAACCTTTTATTTTGACGTGGATTAGTAGGTAAACTAATTGCTGATCATCCGTCTAAGGGACGGTATTTAATTTTGCATTTTAAACTGTCGTTTCCGTAATTTTGTAGAAACTTAAAAAAATAATAGTTTCAATACGTTTATCTGGATGTATTAAATAAAATATATGCTTAAAAAACTTGAATTCCAAAATAAGAGGAACTCCACTGAAATATGACTGACTTATTTGACATACTTTACCATTTTTTTATAATAATTAAAGTATTTAGAATTCAACAAAAAAATTTAAAAAATATCGAACAAAGGCCCGTACACAAAAATATTGTTGAACTCCCGCCTGTATGTTGGGCGGGACGACACCTATACCGGTAACACTTGTCACTGTGCCGGCCGACGACGACGACGGCGCAACACACCTAGTCATAGCAACCCAACCTATGATGGCTGCACTACACAATCGGCGATTACAGACGATTACGAGCGAGCACGATCGTGTAGATGGCATACTCGACTGTACTCGCCGATCATCGTCTATGATCGCCTATCATCGCCTGCGATCCGTGATTTGTCGGTTTTTCGGGCACGCATCAAAGGGAATCGCCGCGCGTTGCGTTGAGCTGCCCACACGATCGCCGATCATTCATTCATTCGCCGTCGACAGTGGAGTGTTGCGGACGTGCGTGCTTAAATTGGCGCTAAATATTTATTTACGTAGATTGAAATATGGCTACTGCGTGGTCTAATGAAGATTTTTTTTTTAATTTTTTGTCCATTTTTTTTTTCACAACTTTTCGTTGGAGCACGTTGACATAATGGTTGTATACCGCCATTAAATAAATGGTTGCAGCAGCAACACATTCCACGTCCATCTTGTACGCTTGCCGTTCGACAACTACTGCAGACGATCGTGTGGATGCTTGTACAATGATCGCGCCGATTACGCACGATTACCGACGATCACACGATCAACGATCATCGCCGATTGTGTAGTGCAGCCATGAAGGGACGGAACGATAAGACAACAAGATGGAAATATAGTATGCGTGCCGTTTGACTAACTCCCACGTCAGCAATAAAATATTAAAACATTGACTTTCTCTTTATTTTTGTGTGTTTATGTATTGCGTGCCCATTAGCTACAATAGCTATTTACAATAGCTACTAGATACAATAGCCATTAGCGAGCAAAAACATTTTTTTATATATATCATGATAGGTTGAAACATGCGATCTAAATTTTTAAAACTACAAGAATGAATGCAATCTACATTGGCCATATGCATATCTACCTGGGACATAAGTACTCGTATAAACGCATCCGCATCTACATTTAGAGAAGCAAGGGAGAAGGAAGGACAGTAGTGGCGGATTGGTTTCGGACGAATTCGGTGTTATAACTCAATCGCGGCGGACAACGGCGACACGATCCTCGGTGGGCCGCCGCGTCGCCGCTCCGGTGGCGTCCGCTCATTCAATTTGCATTTTGATGAGCTCCGACACTGATACAATAAACACGTTAGCGAACTCCAGACGGACGCATTCGTTCGTTCTTCGCTAATGAATGACATTCCCCTGCGTTCCAAAAACTTGTTCGACTTGGATCATAAATTGGTTAGATTATAGATAGACCTTTCTTAAATTCTGCTCTCTAGTGATTATTTACGGAATAAGTTTTGCCGTAAACGGTGTGATCAATGTTACTTTCTGCGTTCATGTTGAATGTGTTGTTTGTATTGTCGGCAGGTATGGAGGCGATAATGTCGGAGTTCTTCAACGACACAACGACCGCGTTCTACATCATCCTGATAGTGTGGATCGCGGACCAGTATGATGCCATCTGTTGCCACACCTCTGTCACCAAGCGGCATTGGCTAAGGTATGACTTAAACCTTATTATGTAGTTTAAGCTCTTCAACGGTACAATGATCGAATTCTTCGTCATCTATCACATCTCTTGTGGATTCTGAATTTTTACATCTCTTCTAACTAACTTCAACAAGAGAAAGTTGGGTTGGTGCGGCGTCATCTTTATTGTAACATGAACCGCGTACAAATTATTCAACAGCACAAGGACTCCTTCTTGTGTGACCAGCTTATTCCGTAACTTTTGCACCAAGTTTTTTTTATAGAAAGCACGACATGTGGCTCCTCACCACCCTTAAGGTGGCTAATGACGCCCATGGACATTCGGTCGCATGCGCGGGTTACGAATGCCCGCCCTGCCGGCCTGACATGTGCCTATTCACGTTCCTCTTGATGGACCCAGTTAGGGGGGAAACGTGGGCAGGGACAACGATTCAGAGTTTACCAGTGCTGTGTAGGAAAGATCTGCAGTTCCGATTAGGACGCATCCGCGGCAAGTCCAACGTCTAGGGATGCAATCCCTGACCAGTGCGCTAGAGGCGCAAGCTGGTATTTAGCTAAATCGTCTCACAAGTGCGAGTAGTATTCCAAGCAGAACGTAATCTGCTATTTATGCAGAATCAAGTTTTAAATCAACTTTTTAGTGTTGGGTTGAACACGCCTGCATATTAAGATATAACAGAATACTACCAAAAATACTTTTTACGACGTGAATTTTCAGTTTAATAAAAATATTATCAGAAATATTTAGATGTAGCGCACGTTACATCACACGTGCTCGTTGTGTCCGTATTTCCTCCGAAGTGGTCCGGGATTATTGGCGGCGCATTGCGCCCACGTTCGAGCTCAAAGGAACATTTGATTCTTTTGTACGGAGAGATATTCTCGCAACACAATGCACCGCGTCGGCTCATCGCTCCCTGTGTCTGTAATCCATTCGTGGAACGCACACAACAGGAGGCTTGGATCACAGTGAGCATTCCGAACCAAGTATGTTATGGATATTTGTTTTGTATAAGTATTGTTTACGTATTACATACATATGTCGCCCATTGATTTTTTTGTTTCAGATGTTAGTTCCAACTAAATATATTTTCTATTCTGAACGAAGGCAATTTTTTTTGTGGGTTCTGAATCATGAATTTGTATTGTCATGTCGTCGAGTGCATCATATTTTGTACTTGCAACTATGGAAATAAATATATTGAGTCATTTTGACATTATTTTCAAGACTATGTTGTCTGTCGTATGACGTGCGACCAACGCAACGACGACGTCCGGAAGTGACCGCTCAATAGTTAAAAATTAATCCGCGTATGTTCGCAAAGAGAACTGCCTGCAAAGTCCCTCTAAAACTTCATTCGTAAGTTTTATTTAATCTCCGGCTGCGCCGCGCCTCGCTCCAGCTAGCTAGAAGCGGTACTTAGGCGAAGATGTTTGCGGCGAGATGGGATAACGCTTCGGGAGACCATCTACAAAATGGAGATAGAGAAGAGTTAGGAAAACTTGCTCGTGGCGGCGGTGTGGGGTGGGTGGAGGGAGGAGCGGTCGTCGTGGTGCAGGGCGCCGTAGCAGGTGTAGCGGTGGATTTGTTCGTCGGAAATGTCGCCCTAAGTCTCGGCAATGGATAGCCCCCGCCGCCGCCGCCGCGAGCTACAGATGCTGGATAAGACAGCGCCGCCGCAACCGCGGCTCCTATACATTGCACGCCGCTTAATAAGCCAGGCGAATCTACCGCTTCGGTAGACAAATTAACCGAGTCTGGCAGCTCGTTTTGAACGACGCTACAGAATATAAGAGGCAAGTGCCTTAATTTATACAGATTGTGCATGGACAGCTTTCGAAATTCTTACAGTACGGAAGCTGGGTTCGCTGAGCGTCTGTTTTCGCTCCGTTGTTTACAATGGGAATCCCAAAAAAGGAGGTCGCAGTCTCAGCGCGAAGCAATTTGGTGCGTCTCACAACTCACCGGCAACTCGGTGTGCGGCGCTATTAAAACAAACGCAAATAAAATAAATTGAAAATGGCACCGCTTCCCCTTTCAGACGGTTGACCTCCCCTTTCAGCCCTCGCCTCGCCCTCCCTCCGCCGCCTTACGCAAACAGCGCGCAGCCTTATACACGGCGCAAATAAAAACAGAGCGCTCTCTCGGCAGGACTTTTTTTTCGAGTCGTTCCTTCGCCGACAAGTCTAGGCGCAGACAGATTCTCGGAGTTGTGCTAGCTAGACGATTTAACGGTCGCTTGAACGCTAAAACGCGTCGGCGCTCGGTTATTAACCGTTCCACTCGCGGAACAGACTGCGAGATGACACGGGGTGGCTGTCGCGGTGTTTTCCGGGCGAGTGTCGACTTCCATTTCTGCTGCCAAATTTGCTTCAGATTGTGCAAATTCAATGCTGCGAAAATATTATAATATTACCATCCAAAATAGTTATTTAATTTCTATAGTAGCGAATTATTCTTCAATATCACATAACAGCGATCGGCAGCCGTCACCCCACAGGCGGCCGCGACGCGATTTTTTTATCTGTGTTCTTTATTGACTGATTCTTCACCAGCAACCGATTAAGGCGAAACGGATTTTCAGTAGAAACTGCACATACGAAACAATAAAAATATTACAAAACAAACCGTTGTTGGTCACGTATTAACGTGTCTGAGACACGTCCCGTGCCTCGACTACATTGAGCGCGTTGACGAGCGCTCCCGGTAATGCAAACCCTCCACAGCACCGAGGTAGGCCTAATGTTGTAAGTTAATTGTAATACAAGCCATTAGGCGACCTTTTCGCACATTACCGATAGTGGAGTCTGTCGGGTCGCGTTGCGGTGTTGCGGTCGCTCTCTGGCACTGCTGTGTGTGTGGGTGCTGTATGGTAGATAGATATAGTAGAGCTAGCCTAGTAGATGTACAGCGTAAGGTATGGCTACAATATCATGGCAGGCGTAAACGTGATAACTTTTTTTAATGTCAAGATCTGTCAAAAACAATACTGTAACGTGAGGTCATCCGGCAAACTTTTCTGTATTCAAGAATTTTAAAGTTTAAACCACAACTTAAGCACTGCATCTCTCCCCGTCGCATGTCGTAAAAGTCGACTAAGGGATAAGAAAATTCGTCAGCCTCGGTAGCTCAGTGGCGCGGTTGGTTAGTCAACTGTTATTAAGCAACGCTGAGCGCGGTCAGTGATTGGATGGGTGACCGCTCGACCGTTGGAGGCTGACCGTGGTTCGGATTCCACGTTAAACTGTAGGTCCCTTCCCTTCTTACCTTACTAGGTGGTAGGGTTTATCCCGGCCGGGTTGGTACCACCGCACTGAACGAAACGTCGGTCGAAACGGCTATGTAAATAGTTCGTGTTTTCCGTCCAGTTTAGTGTAGCCGACATGAAATGAAGGGAAGCACGACATGGCACCTAGTTCACCCTGTGTTATGGGCTGACATCACGGATCTTGTAGGTGATGTAGCCAACCGTGTCAGGTTCCATAAAAAAAAAAAAAACAAAAACTGAGGGTGGGTGCCAAGCTTTGTGAACCGGCGGAGCTGTTGATGCGCTCGGGCATCACGGCCTTTCATGCTTCTGGAGTGCCGGCAGCCTGTCTCGCCACGCTGCCATCAACAGCATCATCAGGCGCTCCCTTGCATCAGCGAACGTCCAGAGTGCACTTGAATGAACTCGCCTGGTCTATCTAGGTCGGATGGTAAGAGACCTGACGGAGTCACTAATGCCGTGGGTGCGCGAGAGGGCTTTGGTTTGGGATGCGACGTGTGCGGACACCTTCGCTCCCAGTCACATGGTGGGCTCGTCTCGGGTGGGTTTGCTGCAGCAAAGGCCGGTTAAACATGCCAAATACAACCAACTCAAGAACAACTACGAGTTTGTGGCCTTTGCTGCAGAGACTCTTGGGGCATGGAGCCCGGACGCGATCGGTTTTTTTCCAAGAAACTGTTGGGATAACTACTTATTGACGCGTATGGGCACCGCCGTGCCCGGGCGCATTTCAAGCAGCGGATCAGCCTGGCGATCTTGAGGCGACGCCGCTTTAGTCATGGGGATCATGCTAATGGTTCCTATGGACGATTGTTTTTATTTATAGTTCGATTTATTTTTATATTAATTTAGTTATTTTTAGGTCTAGATTTAATTATTTTATTTTAAATAAAGTACCTATTATGTCAACTTAAGCACATTGATATTCCTTTTGTTTTACTTGCATTGAAATAAGCTGTAAGCGGCTAAATGAATTTTGACTAAATTATATTTCTGTAATAAATAAGTCAACTTGAAGGATTAACTTCGACGGGGTTTCGGTCACGTTTAGTGTAGCCAAAATGTGGGCCTATGCATTCTTCCATCAATTACTACTACTAACTTTATTCACCGCGCAGTAGTGTCCGTGACCTCTGAATCTTACCGGATAGTTTCGGCCGAGTGCGGCCTAATTTTGGGCGGATTAAGTCGGTTTAATGTCGCCTTCGTGGGGCAGCGTCTCGCTCCAGCCTGCGCCACGGAATGCCGCGTCCCGAAGGCTCGCCTGCCTGCAATTTGTCGAGCGCAATTTTGTGTCGACGAATATAGTCCGCTACAGTGCCCACCGCATAGATTAAAGAGGTTCTCGCGCAATATCTCCGCGGTGGGGTGTAAATTTGTCGCTCCACGCTCCGCGCGCGCGCCCCGCCACCTCTCCCCTCTCGCCGCATAAATCTCTGTGACCGCCAATTAGGGCTGCGCCGTGTAAACTGCCTCTCGGCCGCCGACAGTTTGTCTAGCTGGCGCGCGACGTGATTGGTTTGACCCCAGCATTTCTTTGCTCTCGATGGGATCAATACCCCTTCGGATAGCTCCAGGCTCAGGCGGAGTTAATGATGATGGAAGACTTGCGGATTGTTTACAGTCACTCGATTGACGCAGAACACTTGTTTTAAACTATCATCAAGCGTTCATGTTATTAATTATAATTATGTAGACTCTATCTCTCTCTGTCTCTTGTCGGTGCCTTGCACACTGAAGCTCGAACTATGTATACGAACGTGTATGGGTTTGACAATATCAATTGACAATGTCGAAAGCAGTCGACATCCATTAGAACAACGTTTTGAAAGTTTTTCGATAAACATTGAAGCATTAAATATGCCATTGTCCAATAGGAATCACATCTTAGAGCAGTCGAATCTTGGTGTCAACAGACTCTTTGGGAACATGCGTTCCATTAGAATGTAATCTCCTCTCTATTTTTTCTATTTCTATTTCTACTTCTTATAAAAGGGAACGTCTGTCTGTATGTTTCACGCCGGACCAAAAGCTGCTTCTGTATAAATCGCAGATCAGGTCCTGCTTGGAGTACTGCTCGCACCTGTGGGATGGCTCTGCCAAATACCAGCTTGCGCCTCTGGACTCAATCCAGCGTCGAGCCGTGCGACTAGTGGGTGACCCCGAAGTGTCCTGCGATCTAGAACCACTGCAACACCGTAGGGATGTCGGCTCCCTAAGTGTGTTCTATCGCTTATTCCATGGGGAGTGCTCGGAGGAGCTGTTTAATGCGATCCCGCCGTCCCCTTTCCACCTTCGCACCACGCGCACTGGGCAGGGATTGCATCCCTACACGCTGGACTTACCGCGGATGCGTACCAATCGATTCTGCAGATCTTTCATGTACAGAACCGGTAAACTCTGGAACGCTCTCCCTGCCCATATATTTCCCCCCAAGTACAGTCTCGGGTCCTTCAAGAGGGGCGTGAATGGGCACCTGTCAGGCCGGCATGGCATTCGCAACCCCCGCATACGACCGAATGTCCATGGGCGTCGTTAGACACCTTATGGGTGGCTCGGCGCCATATGTCGCGCTGTCAATAAAAAAAAAAAAAAAAAAATTTATGTTTGACTACTTATATTGTACAAATCGCAGATTAGGCCGGTGATGGAATACTGTAGCCACATTTGGGAAGGCAGCCCCCAGTATCATTTGGCGTCATTGGATTCAATACAGCGCCGAGCCGCCCGTCTGGTGGGAGACCCGAAACTGACTGATGATCTGGAGTCTCTCAGTCACAGACGATTTGTAGGTTTACTCAGTCTGTTCTACAGGTACTATCATGGACGCTGCTCGGAGGAACTTGCTTCCCTTATTCCTTGCCATCCAACCTATCTTCGCAGCACTCGCCGCAGAGAAACTGAGCACCCTTTTGTTGTTGATATTTTTGTCGCAGCGCTAGGGTATGGAACTGTCTTCCGGCGAGTGTGTTTCCCGAATCCTTTAACCTGGGTGTCTTCAAACGTCGTATCAACGGGCTTGCCTAGCAAGTAGCAACAGTCCGCAAATCTGCTGGCATAGCGCCTCACTGAGCGTGGTTTCGCGAGGAGAGGGGATTTTGGCTCTGTCAACTGTACCATTGGTCCCTCGACACAGCCACCCATGTTCTCTCCTGAACCACTGAACAGATTTATGGAAAGAGTAGCTCTTTAGGCTCACTATAGGTTACCATCACGCTAATTTAGCCTTAGGGCTGAGCAGTATTGAAGAAAGTATAGTATCGACGAGAGAGAGATAATATAAGAGAAGCGATCGTGTATTCTCATATTTGTGTTTAAATCTGATTTTCTATTAAAACGAGTCTACCGCGAGCGAAGCGGCGGGCAAAATCTATAGTTAACAATATTTGTATTTAGTAAAAGCTGGTTGACTAAAGTACTATAAGATTCTGTCTCATTCTGATCTTTCCGAATCGACGAGCAGAAATTTCGTGTTAATTTACGAGTAAATTGTTTTTCCAAAAACTCTTATCTTTTTTTTATATAGATACAGATACGCGAGACACGACCACAGCCGCCAGCGTGGATCGTTGACCCGAAGACGCCAAAAACATTTGGTGTCTCTATATTATTTCAAAACATTTGATTTAACCGACTTAAAAAAAAAGAGGAGGTTCTCAATTCCACTGTTTTTTTTTTATGTTTATTTTTTTATATTTGTTTACTCAGAACTTTCGACTAGGTGAACCGATTTTGAAATTTCTTTTTTTATTTGAAAGCTGATGCTTCCCGTGTGTTCCCATTTTGGTCAAGATCGGATTGGAAGGCGAGGCGGAATCGCGAAGCCGAAGGCCGAGCGATTCCACCGAGTACATTAATAGCAAAAAATTACTAAAAAAAACTTTGAAATAAAAAAGTATTTAAAAAAATATAAAAACCGCCTTCAAAAATGTATGAAATAAAAAAAAAACGAACCCTAGAGTTGAAGGCGGTGCTAAAGCAAGCAAAAATAACCGACCGCCTTCAACTCTAGGGTTCGATTTTTTTTTATTTCATAAATTTTTGAAGGCGGTTTTTATATTTTCTGCCTACCTTGCCATTGAACTGTAATGTTAGCGTGACTTTATAAAGCAACCCCCTGCTACTTTTATGCGGTGCGTCGTTAGATGGCGCCACCAACGCGGCGCGGCGTCGTCGACTGCGTGTCGTGTGTCATTTTAAGGATGTGCCAAATTGAAGGCTGTAGCGGGGTCGCAGTGGATAGTAGTAGCTGGGGTGGAGGACGGAGGGCATACGAGTCTGATTTATGCACCCCGCGTGGCTACTTCGATTTTCTATTTATTCAGTGCGCGAGATCAGTTTCATATGGGGGTGACGTAGTTCGTGGGGATAATTTAGGTAAAGTTAAAATTTGTGTGAAGTGTGTTAAAGCGGTTTTCACACATAGGTTTAAGCAGTAAACAATATAATAATTAGATTCTTAAATTCTCAAATTAATAAATAAACACAACCTAAATTTTTTGTTATTTTTTCTTCAAAATGTAAATAAAAAAATATCTGCCATTTTTGCATATTTCAGAATAAACCAACGTGGCACCTGATTAATATAATAATTGATTATCTACTCCCACTACACAACTCTCGCACTCTGTCTTGCTATGCAGGTATGCTGTGTACATACATACCTACTTACAACTTGTACATCTTGTTTTAGCTAGGTTTCGCGTCAATAGCTTTAATTAAAACGAGACGAACGAACGTTTAATGAATAACGCAAGTGTAGAGCCACGCTCGCGTCATTAACTCTGATATACACGTATACGTAGATATGGACGGAGACGTGGCTTCCCTCTCCATACGAATACTCTCGTACGTGTTCCCCGGCGCGGTCGCCAGCCAGGCGCCTGACGCACGGCACGGCGGCGTCGCGTCGCCGCCGTCCGTCGCCGCCACCACCGTCGCGACAGCACGCTCGCTCCTATATTAAGCTCATTTTACATTACACAAAAGTGCCATCGCGAAAGTTGAATACACATTGCGGTGGAATGTCTCGAAAATGTCTGTCGAAAGTATGACGGTGCTTTTGAGCTACTATTGTTGTTGCGACTTAATTTCTCGCCGCGCAAATAACGTTGCCGTGACAAAAATGGGAAAATTACACGGAAATCATGAAATAATACCGTCGCGATGACGCTTTTACAACGGAATATTTAAAGTGTAAAATCTGCTTCATTTGCATCGTTCAGGGTTCAGGCTCGCAGCCGCCCCAGCCGCCCCAGCCGCTCCGCCCCACCCCCGCACGTCGGACAGATCAGGCGGATGAACAGCGGCCACGTGTTCCGCAGAGCGGAAAGCCGTTTTCAATATTAATTGTGACATTATGTCGCGATAAATGTTATTTAAGATGAAATGTCGGTAGAGTTTTATCGTAACTCTATATGTAATTTATTTGTGTATCTAAAACGGTTATTTTGTTAAAAACGAGGTTAAAAATTGTTCAAGGCAATACGGATATTGCATCACGTATTTCCATTAGTTTCGTATTTAAAAGCAAATTGACTACATTCTCTGTACATCTAATCCAACAACGTCATTCAAACACGTTGTAGATTATTACGTTTTTTTTTTATTGCAACTTCGAGGTCCACCCAAATGCATAGAATTAAAAAGAAACGTCTATCGTCTAACTAAAGCGTTCGACCTCGAGTCGACAAGTCCTACAATCAAATTAAGCATCTCCGTGGCCGTCCTCATTCCGTCCTGTGGTTAAGTCTAATCTCTCACCAGATCAACAGGTCCTGTAATTAAAATAACATTAGGATGACGTGGACCGGAGGGAAATAAGGCAAGAGTCTCCTTTTGAGGAGTTCCTGATGCGGAGGACAAGGATTAAGTGGGTACTCGTATCGTAAGCACGAGTCATATTCTCTTAATTCACTCAGCTCTAAAACTTGAACATTAATTTGACATCGAAATTCACGCAAACACAGTAAGTAGGCTTCCCACATTGCATGAGGGAACTAGGAGAGACAGAATAGTTCTTCAGAATAAAACTGCAGTCCTGAGTGAGATACTAATTTTCTTACTGTAATTAAAAATTCTGCTGACTTTGGTGATTCAAATTATTCATATGCATAAACTCATATTTTATTAATAACTTGACTGAACCCTATGTTCTATGTATTTTTTTTTTATGGATATATCCTTTCTTCTTAACTTAATATTTTAATTTTTTTGCTTAGACTTCCTAGGGTTTGATGACTATAGGTCATAAAGCAAACCAGGTACTCCTGAGCCTATTTGGAGCAAAAAAGTTAGACGACATTTTGTTCTACGGTGAACTTTTTTTTTCCCCCATACTAAACTAAATAAATTTCAGGAGTACCTGGTTTGCTTTATGACCTATAGTCATCAAACACCCTATATAGTATGTTACATTTAACGTAATGAAAACTTAGTATGTAAGTAATATTAAAAAAAGCTCTATAAGGTTTCTTACCCGGTTCTTCCTTATAGATTGCATCACAAAAAAATAATTATGACGAACCATACTGAATATGCATGTCTCAATGAAATACTGTTAATGTTGTGTGTTCTTTATGACGAAATAAATATCTGAATCTGAATCTCAGGTTGACGATGGAAATTGTATTAAACCTAAAGTAGCATTTTAGCATACCACCGCCACCACCATCTACCTCCATGATTTAGAACTTAGTTGAACATATGTACAGGTCTTAGGGGTTTCCATGGCCTTCATAATTGAAGACCTCGGGGGAAGAACAAGGAATGTCAGTCAAACATAAATTCGAGAAAATCGAATATTAAAGTTTAAGATTGAGTGATGCAACTATTTTAAGACTAAGAGCAATAGTCTGTTCTGCAAATTGGTTTTAAATATATCTGTGGTTCATTTAAAAGTATAAAAAATTTTTTTTTAAACAAATTTGTATTAAAATGGCACAGAAAGGAAAAGTTCCATTTTAAAAATTTACAAAAACGAGGGATGTCAGTGACATTCCTTGTTTATGTTAATTGTAAGATCAGTAAATTTAGGCTTTGACAACGGTACAAGACCTGAAAAATTAAAATAATTAATGTATAATGTAGTTGGTATATCAGCAAGATTTTTTTTTACTGAAACTGACACACAACATCCGTGATGTCAGCCCATAACACCGGGTGAACTAAGTGCCATGGCAGTGCTACCCTTTGTTTGTGCCGATACACTGAACTGGACGGAAAACACGAACTAGTTACATAGTTGTTTCGACCAACGTTTCATTCAGTGCGGTGGTATCAACCCGGGCGGGTTAAACCCTACCACCTAGTTCTAGAAAGGTAAGAAGGGAAATTATTATTACATCTTTAAAAAAAATAACACCAATTAACTGCAAAACTCAAAACTAACCTTAAAATGACATAAAATGTTCGCCAACTGGTGCCAACTGACAGCACAAACAGCGCGACCTAGGACGCAATGTGCTGACATCTCTTGTTCTTGTGAATTACGCGTGGACATTCCCGATTACTCCCGCGTACGCCTAAACTTCAAATGAATTTTTAGCTATGACAGGGCTTGTTTTTGCCGAACCTAAATATTACATCAAATAGCCCACCCATTTCTCTACAAGATGGCGTTATTAGTTCAGTTTCGGAAAAAATATGACATTCCTGGTTCTTCCCCCGTGCTCTTCAATTTACCATGATGGCATGTTGTACGTGTATGTATGTATCGTAATCATCAACGGCCTGGGGTCATTAATTTTTTTCTTGAAAATATCCATTGAATGGTATTTAGATAGTCAAACAGTGATGTGATGTCCCCGTCACGTAAAGGGGAGTTACAGAGCAGTGGCCCATCGAGGATATTTTATTTGAGAGGGACAAGTGTGATTGCGTGTTTATGTCGCCGGTGGCGTGTCGGCGGCCATTACCAGCGTCTCCCGGGACGCCATCTTGACCGGCCGACTTCACGAGAGGTCCGCCTCGCTCGGGTAGCACGCGCCAGAAACAAAGGAATAAATAAGTCGTGCTATTTATTTCCCGGTGTCCGGGAGAGTGGCGCATGCTGATATCGCTTTCAAGCGTTCATGGTATAATTATACCAACACCGGAGTGCATGTACTGAATTCTTCTTACACGAATCAAACCTGCGTCCTCGAAATACGCCACACACACTCACTACGCGAGTACGTATTTAGAATCACCGAATTTGTGTTTATTTATTTATTTTGTGTACCGCTCGTCGACCACTTTCAGCGAGGCCCCATTGTTTTCACGTTGGGGCGCGCGGCAGGAAAGGAGCCCTCGACGCCCACAAATCGTACAAAGGGCCATCAAGGAGCTGTCAAAATAAAATCGATTGTCATATTATTAACATATAACGAAAACATCGCGCGTTTACCCGACGCAAACAAGTCGACATCTACTCCTTCGTGCCCTGTAAAGACTTAGGAATATTTTCGCTTTACTCAAATTTAGTTCTTAAATGCGAGAGAGTTTAGGGTTGAATTCGCACGGGGCGTTAAACGCGGTTGAGGGTGCGGCAACGCCTCAAGGTGCGGTCTTTCTAAATATGTCGTGGAGCGGAGTGCGTCTTGCCGATCGGCGCGATTATTCAAATGACACGTCAATGCGGAGCGGCGGGCGGCGGCGGCCCCTCCACTCGCGTTATAATGATATACAAATGAACATCAGCTCCGATCGTCTGTCGCCCTCGTGCCAGCAGCCAAAGTATAAGATATATTGGAGAAAGAAGCAGATTGGGTTCGAGAGCTTCAAAGAGCGACTATGTATGTGCTACTAGCGATCGACAGTTCAGTATAAAGTTTTTCGCACTCGGTATTTATTTTCGTAATCATAAAATAGAAAAAGACAATTTAGTTTAAACTTTCAAAATAGAAGATGTAATTTTTTTTTATATAAACAGCTGGAACGGATGGCTGTGCTAAAAAGAGTGGCGCGATGCCAGACATGAGTCGAAAGGTCGTCGTCTGGTGTGTTGACACGCCTTTTAAAGATCCCCTGGTTATAGGTCCCACTCACCGGAAGACAATTCCATATTTTCGTCGAACAACACAGGAACGATTTCGAAAAGCGATGCGTTCTCAGAAGTTGGGTTTCAACAAATTATGTATGGATTTTCCGAGCGAGTCCGCGGCGGGTGTGGCGGATATGGATGGGGGCACGAGGGATAAGAGAAGCCAAGTCAATCAGAGCATGGCCATGGAAACTGTTTGTTCGCTTGTGGCGCAATTATCCAAGTTCATTTGTGAGCTTGGGATCACCATTAGATCACAATTAGGCGGATAGCGAGGCGCTGGACAGAGTTCAAGGACGGCCAACAAGTAAAGAGGACATCCTTCCCACAGATAACTGCAGTATTCCAGTATTTGTTAATTTGAGCACTTTCTTGTAACTATTGCTGATCTGATGGTTGCTAGGGAAAAGTGCTTCACCATATCTGGGCCGGCCTTCCCGCGGTCTTGACTTTCTGGAATGTCTAACTAAACGGGCGGACGGTCTTCGAAGATTTCTCGTCAAGTGTGAGAGCATTCCACTAATATGTCCCGAGTTGAAGAGCGGAAAACACCGCAAAAGCTCATTAATTTCGTCGGTGCCATGGCGGAGCTTAACTTACCGCGGACTTAGACGAGGGTTCATAAATACACGCGGGGGCCATAATGTGACGCGCTCGTCAAAAGGCATCCGTGCGGGCAGAACGCTCTGTGACATATGTCACGGGTGGACACAGCACTCGACGAGACTTTGCTAGCCGTCCATCTGAGGGGCTACGTTCGCTCGACTTGTGGAGCACTCATGTCCACTCAACTTTATGTGGCTGGGTTCTCTCTAATCATTTTGTTGGTAGAGTTCTCCGTACCTATAATTTTCTTACTTAATCTTTAAATTACCTTATAATTACGGGCTCTTTTTAATTCTCTTTTTAACCCCGAACGCAAAGGGTGTTATAAGTTTAATGTGTGTGTGTGTATGTGTCTATGGGTGCGTCTGTCTGTGGCGTCGTAGCTCCCAAACGGATGGACCGATTTGGATGCGGTTTTTTTTATTAGAAAGCTGGTTTAATCGGGATGGTACTTAGCTATATTTGTAATCAAGTCATTATTAAAAAAAATAATTATCATAAAAAGTGGACCGATTTGCATGTGGTTTTTTTTAAAAGCTTGAAATTTTTTAAATTTGTAATTTAAGATTGATTTTTTCTTAGATTTCGGATAATAATTGTTTCTCAGAAGCTAAATGTTTGAGAGAAAAAAAAACTCAAAAGAACGTAAGTAAATATTCAATGAGTGATAGATAAATGATAATTTATAACACACTGTGTTGAGGTCTCCATTGTATCCTGTTTCGTGTTTCGCCAGCGTTGATATCACTCTTTCGTATGTAAATCACATTGGGAAATGCAACGTGATATGAATTAAAACAGAAGCATTCATTCTGCCGAACTGTTGTTGCTGAGCTGATATTCTTTGAACCGTGCGCCGCGGTTTAATTGAGCTGACATTAGTAATTAACGAATGTCAAAACATTATGGGCTATGGAAGCGCCGGCGGGCCGGCCAGGTGGAGACCTCTATATTTCAAGCGCCACCCTCGAAACTATCAAACGATCCACCGTAAACAAGCGTAGACCAAACAGAGGAGGCAAACAGACGGCCGCACCTCGACGCTACCCGGCGCGCGGCGCGGCGCACCCTCGCGACGTCTTTCATTCTCTTCTACCATGGCGCTGGTGGAATTTGAGCCATACTAGCGAGTGGGAACTCTTACACAGCTTTGTCATAACAGCCACTACATTAAATTTAGGAAATTATTATTGGGATCAACACAAAAAAGTCAAATAACTTTTTTTTTATTCCCTTAAAAGTTACAGTTTTCATACAAACTAATTGATTTATTTAGTGTAAAAAGGATCTAATGTTCTGCACGGCGGCGACGCGGTGGCGGGAGAGGGGTGAGCCGCGGAGCGCAGCGCGGACGTTGGTGTTGGCGGGAGGGGCGGGAGCTATAGCCTAATGTGAGCGGCGCGCGGCGCATGCGGGGCGGCGGCGTGTGCAGAGCGACAACAAAGCGTCAAATTACACTTGACAAAAACATAAATTTCAAAAATTTATATCTCGAAAACTGGACACTTTAGAGAAAAACTTTATTTACTTGTTTGTCTCGGAAAAAAATGAGGATTGCGCTGGCGAAATTATTGTACTGACCTTACAAGATCCTGTATATTACTTTGAAAATCTATCACTGCTCGAAGGTACCGTTATATTTTATTTGTTGGCGTTTAAAGTCAAGTTCAGTCAAGACAACCAAACATTTTGGTGACATTGCTAATCATTCATTTTACGAGGCAACGACTTACTGAATACACCTTTTATTTGAATTACTGATGTCGTGACGGACCCTTGACTGAAAAAAAAACAGCAATGAACAATGTTCTCCAAGACCCTGGGAAAAAGTTTCGTAACGTTAGGAAATCCTCTGATAACGCCCTCGTGGAATATACAAATATATAAATAAATAAAATAAGTATAAATAAAGTAGATAGAGTTATCTGATAGCTAGCTGATGTTTTGGTGATTTCATGTAACTCATCTACCAAATGCATCTATTGCCTTACCTTCATATGAACTAACTAGGCTCAAATAGTGTGAATTTCGCAAAACTTTCCACATGATCTAATCTTACACATATCTGTTGGGAGCGACTCTCGCTGAGAAACTAATCGAAATTTATTCTCTACAAATAGATAGATGTGGCGAAGCGATCGTGTGTAAAGAGTGGTCACGCGCGCGAGCCATATTTCAGGATTTCAGCTCCTCGCGTACGACGCTGCCTGCTGCGCGCGGGCGGAACACGGCGCCTGTCTCCGTAGATTCTTCGTGGGGAAATAGTATTCCAGATTATATTATAATCAGAATGATTGTTATCAAGGAAAACATGCTGACATCACGAATTTTGCGGTAGTTTCGTCCTCTGATGATAATTATGTATTTGGGATATGTGCATGGCTCGGAAATTAAACAAAAATTGACGTTCCCCCATTACTTATTTCTTTTCACTTGGTAATTTAAATTCAATGCGGGTTGCGGACGACGAGACGATGCGCATAGCGAGTGATAAAATAATGTAGTTAACTGGATGCATGATAGACTGGTGACTATCAGAGTCACCAGACTATCATGCAGCACTTGATGGCCTATGGAGCATTTGATCAACGGAAGACTACATAGGACGACGCGACGGGTCCTACGTCAGTCCCGCCCGCCGCTCCCCCGCCCCGCCCCGCCCCTCTGTGGCCCGACGCGCCGCTTCGCTCTCGATTGCAATTTTTCACCGTATTTACTTGTTGTCGACGCGGAGCTCCATTTCCTATGATTTCATTATTTGCTTTCAATCAGCATTGTGAGCTTCACTACCCGCCCCCGCGGCTCCGCCCCGTCGCCTCCGCCCGCCCTCGTTCCGCTTATTTTTATTCATTTTGTTTTTCGGCCGCTGTTTGTCGGCGTATAGAGTTTTATGGCATTACCGATGAATTTTATTTTAAAAGGTTTTCGAACACAATATGCGCGCTGCCTGTAAATAGATACTCGGGATACCGTAGGCGTGTTCCGATAACTACATTTTTTGTCAGGTATTTTTTTATTTTTTATTGTTCGTTATTGTCGTATTTATAACATTAAACATTAAAGTTCGTAAACAATTGAATAGTGATGATTTGATGAATTATACGAGTACCTATTAATTTGTGCGAACACGTTTTCATAAATATTAGAAGACAAAGTATATAATTAATTGCCTTGACGCAACGCCCATTCCTTGAGTGAACAGGATATATCGATGGGATGCGGAATGGGAGCGGAGCGAATCAGTGAAGCTGCAGTTATTGGAAAATGATTGATTTGTATGTAGAAGCGTCGATTTAATGACGCACTGAGACGGCAGTACAAACGGGCCCCCTTTCCTTTCATATCAGATATATAGAACACAGCCATATCTTTAACCTCCGACGAAAAAAGAGGGGTGTTATAAGTTTAACGTGTGTGTGTATGTCTCTATGGGCGTGTCAGTCTGTGGCATCGTAGCTCCCAAACGGATGGACCTATTTTAATGCGGTTTTTTATTAGAAAGCTGGGTTAATCGGGATGGTTGTTAGTAATGTTTGTAATCAAGTAATTAAGTACTTAATCAAAAATGTTTCTTAAAAAGTGGACCGATTTGCATGCGGTTTTTTTTAAAAAGCTTGAAATAAAAGTTAAATTATAAATTTAAAAAAACCCGACCTTTAATAAGTCAAAAATAATTTCCGTTTACTTACTTAAAGGAGTCGGGGGACGCTAAGTAAATAATATATAAAAACTTAGAGGTACTCGTGTATTTAGTTAGAGGTCCTCCGACTCCTTTAAAAGTAAACGGAAATTATTTTTGACTTTTTAAGGGTCGGGGTTTTTTAAATTTGTAATTTCACTTTTTATATTTCAAACTTGACTAATTCCACATCAGGTGCTAGACTCATGATGTGAACACGTACACGTTTGTGCCGGCTATACTGAACTGGATGGAACACTACAGCTACAGTAGTATAAATCGACCTTAATTGGCTTTCGTAAAATTGGTGCACTCGTAGAATGCGCACGCGCGTTCGCTGTACGTGTTCAGTAAATTTTTAAGTAGTTTTCGTACAAGTCGATGTCGCTTGTTGTCAGTCATGTTCATCGGTGTTATTGAAGTTTCAACATACCTTGAATATACAACGGCAAAGCATCGTGCCAATACAATTTATTTCGCCCATAATTTACATATGCCTCTACTATAGCCGCTACTCTGATGAACCCGCTTCCCTCATCCCTCCTCCTCCTGTTCGCATTCGGCTCGGGTCAGCTCAGGACGGGACATCGGGTTCGATAATCGTTCTTGTGTCGCACTGCAAAGGTGTGGAATTGCCTTCCGGTAAATTTCTTTCCCTGCTCATACAACCCACGGATCTTCAAATCGCGGGTTAGGTAATACCCTTTCCTCGGCGACTTTATTCCGCCTTCAAGCCGGACTGGTACCTCCTCGGGGGTGAAATTGGCTGCGCCTGGTCCGACCTCCAGCACAGCCATCCAGTTCGGGTGCTGTACAAATGCACAAAATTTGTATGGCATGGCTCAGTCAATTGTAAACAAGGCCGCACTTGGAATTAACCATCAGGGTGTGAAGTGGAAAGTGTGTGTGTGTGACGGTGTGTGTGTGAGAGGCAGCGGTGTGGGGGCGGGGGCGAGGGGCAGATACGTGACGCAATAGTATCGAGTAACCAATATTGACTCGCTCGCAATGTTCCTCGTCGCGTATCGCCAACTCTCTCCCCACCCCGCCGCCTCCGCCGCCGCTGAGTTACACTTCAGCTAATCGGCACAAAGCACACCTTCATCTACAGCGTGCTACAAGACGGGTCGTTGCAATTCTTATAAGGCCCATGTAAGTTTTTTTATTATGGAAACTGACACTGTTGGCTACATCACCCACATTACATCCGCGATGTCAACCCATAACACCGGGTGATCTGGGTGCCACGTCAGTGCTTCCCTTCGGTCGTGCCGGCTACACTGAACTGGACGGAAAACACAAACTATTTACATAGCCGTTTCGACCGACCTTTCATTTAGTGCGGTGGTACCAATCCGGGCGGGTTTAACCCTACCACCTAGTAATATAAGAAGGGAGTCATATCCCTTAGTCGACCTACATGTAATCGCTGGTTTTAAGCCTCATCCAATACAAAATCATTCTTTCCAAAAAAGTAACTTACTCTAACCCTTATATATAGCCCAATCGTGTTGCCGAAACAATGAAGTAATGAAATCGTAAATCTACACAATATTAATATTTGTTTTTTTTTTATATTAATGCCAATATTAATGCCACTTTTTTTTATTGACAGCGCGACATATGGCGCTGAGCCACCCATAAGGTGTCTAACGACTTTATCTTTATGTGTAATCCGTGCCTAACGATGCTGGAGGAAAACTTAATTATTGTATGTATCTTTCTGTCTTTTCTTGTCTGTTTGTTTCTGTTTGTTGTTGTCCTAATAAATAAAATAAAAATAAAAATACTCTATAAGTACTATACTATACTACATAAAACTAATTCCTAACACATACGCGGATATTCTTCAAGTCTTAATTTCTTATTCACATTGTAGTGAAAGGCTCTTCCCGACTTTCTAATTCTTTTTGTTAGGGCGTGGCATTACCAGGGCGTATGGCATTCCGTGTTCTACGCAGGAGTTTCGTATTTCGCGCTTATTAGGAGCTCAAGTGCAAGGGGCTAAATAAAGCTAACTTCTTCCAGAGCGCCATCTATGTTCCAATTACGGCGGAGACATAACACTCGAGTAGGTCGCGTCGACGACACCGCCGCGATGTGTAGTAGGGTAGGGCTGTGCCTCTACTCGATAGGAGTAGTTATGTCGGATGATTTCAATCGAGTCTTCAAGAACAGCTATAAGTTTAGTTTAGCTATAATAAAATGCCTTATTTATGATATTAATCGCAGGGGTTAAATTTGCATATTTTTATCACTATAACTCTGTGTGTACAATAAATTGTTTCGTATTAACGGCTCGCTGAGACCTTTCATCTGACATACTTACAAATCTATAATTAAGGCCTCTTGGGATTGGTTAGTTGATTGATTGTTTTTTTTTTTATGGATACTGACACGGTTGGCTACATCACCTACAACATCCGTGATGTAAGCCAATAACACCGGGTGAACTTGGTGCCACGTCAGTGCTTCCCTTCGTTCGTGCCGGCTACACTGAACTGGACGGAAAACACAAACTATTTACATAGCCGTCTCGACCGACCTTTCATTCAGTGCGGTGGTAGCAACCCGGGCGGGCTAAACCCTACCACCTAGTAATACTTATAAGAAGGGATTCGTATCCCTGTTGATAAGGGTAAGTCCCTTGAAATTTTATTGCCTGCCTTCCCAGAATCCATAAACATTCAGTTTCATTAAAAAGTACAACCCGTGCGACAGGCGAATGGACAGACCAGCTGCCGATTCTATGCGGTACCCTAAAACTGTCGACACCGCACTGGCGGCGGGGCGGTGCAACTAGTGCCCTCTTCCGTTTATTAGGCGCGCCATTCGACGCCTGCTGCATCAAGCAGCGACTCTACTGGGCGGCGCGGGCGGAGGCGTGAGAGCGACACTCGCTCGTGCAGAATAGTTGTCGCCTGTTGAGTACTGACGTACCTACGCGCTCAGGAAACATCAAACATACTAAACTTGCATCTTGGAGCAGAATGAGAACAAACTCTTTGAGTGCTCTCTGCACATATATATAGTAACGGGTGTCCAATGGCAGATTTCAAACTTCGAACATTTTTAATTTTCGAACGCATCAATCTGTCAAAATAAAAATGGCGCCATTCGACGCAACAAAGTTGCGGATTTTTTCGATGCTATGGAAGAGTGGACTGGAGAGCATCGCGCTTTTGCCGTCGAGGCTTACTTATTAAGTGGTTTTTCGCTAACTTTCGAACTGATGCGTGCATGGGGAACATTTTCTTTAGTGATGAAGCCCATTTTCACATTGGAGGTTATGTGAACAAACAAAATTTTCGTTACTGGGATGTGCGCAACCCAAAAAAAATGCATCAAGAGCCTTTACACAAGCCTAAGGTTATCGTGTGGTGTGCAATGTCGGCATCCACCTTAATAGGGCCGTATTTCTTCGAAAACCAGCAGCGCGCCCAAAATGTGACCGTGAATTCAGAGAGATATTCTGAGATGATTAATATTTTTTTTTATGCCGGTACTGCAGAATAGTCAATATTTTAACCGAAACACTTGGTTCCAGCAGGATGGGGCTACCGCACATACGGCCAATGTGTCTATGAATGCAGTTCAACAGTTTTTTCCTGAAACAAACATCTCTCGCAACGGCAGCATACCGTGGCCACCTCGGTCACCGGATTTGAGCCCTTGTGACTTTTTTTTATGGGGATATCTAAAATCTGTCGTATACAAATCAAATCCAGGCAGAATTAAAAGAAAATATCCGATCTGAAATCGGCAACATTTCACAGGCGCTCTGAAAACGCGTATTCAAAAACATGCGAGCTAGACTCGAAGAGTGTGTGCGGCTCAATGGTCGACATTTAGAAAACTTTGTTTTCAAAAATTTAATCCGCATTTATTATCTTGCATTTTCATTAAAAATATTTTAAATAAACACTGTAGTTTTTTTTATATAAATTTTTAGTTTGAAATCTGCCGCTGGACACCCTGTATTTAGACTAATATTTTTGGCATAATTATTTGTCAAAAAAACTTAGCTTTAATGTTGTTAAAATAAACAAGACCGTTGGAAGTACATCTGAAACTATTATGAGGTTATATTTTTATTTTTATTTTTTCATATACAATGTGTCCCAAAACTCAACGTCAAGCGGGAACCAGGGAGTAGGTCAGTTTATGACTACCCAGGGAAAAATAAGAAAAAAAATCGGAGTCATTTGTTTTTTATGACATGAGCATTTTTTTTAAAACACTAGTACAACATTTTTAGGTACTACGACTACAAATTTGCAAATATAATTGTTAATTTTTTTTTATTGGTAGCCTAAATAACTCTTCTATTGATCACTATCCCAAATAAAACCATTTTATCACAAAAAATATTCAGTTAATTTTTTTTCTGAAAAAACAAATGGCTCCGATTTTTTGTTTCTCATTTTTCCCTGGGTAGTCATAAACTGGCCTACTTCCTGGTTCCCGCTTGACGTTGAGTTTTCGGACACTTGTAATCAACTAATTATTATGTATCAATCATTATTGAGCTCGTCATTTCATATTGGAAAACCAATCGGCTTTTCAAACGTGAAAGAGAAATTTCTCTAAATCTCGGGTGAAGCATTAAATATGCAAATTGAATTATCGGTAGTATTTAATTAGGCATTTATTCCAGCGGTCGACTCCTGACCGTCAAGCGACCGCGCTGTGGAAGCCACATCTTCTGAAGAAGTAAATTCCACAAACAAGTTAATTAAGTCACATGTAACCGCAGCCTTCTGGAGCGAGCGGGGAGCCTCCGAGTAACCTCCGCCCCGCCCCCACAGCACCCTCGCGCGCTCCACTTGAAAGGTGAATCCGTATCAAAAGACCAATTGGAAAGAATCCGTAGAAATCGGCCGCTTTCCATCCACTCGCTCCGCTCGGGAGCGGAGTTTTTAAACGCTTTACCAAAGTTGAAAAACCTTCTGGAATGAAAAAAATCTAGTACATTTCTGATGAAAAGAACAGCCTGACTAAACGTTGAGGTTAGACAAACCTTATGATAAGGGTTGTGGGCTCGATCCAGCGTAGAGCCGTGCGACTATAGTGGGTGACCCTGAAGTGTCCCGCGATCTAGAACCACTGCAACTTCGCAGGGGTGTCGGCTCCCTAAGTGTGTTCTATCGCCTATTCCATGGGGAGTGCTTGGAGGAGCTGTTTAACGCTATCCCGCCGTCCCCTTTCCACCTCTGCAACACGCGCACCGGGCAGGATATACATCCCTACACGCTGGACTTACCTCGGTCGCGGACTAACCGGTTCTGCAAATCTTTCCTATACAGAACCGATAAACTCAGTACAGTCTCGCATTCGCAACCCCCGCATACGACCGAATGTCCATGGGCGTCGTTAGACACCTTATGGGTGGCTCGGCGCATCATGTCGCGCTTTCTATAAAAATAAAAAACGAAATAAATAATATCGGAGCATTGCTTAATTCTGTTATATATATAATTGTTTTTTTCGTTTTGTATTATGTTATAATTTTCATCGGTGTGGTCAAATGTATTGATAAATAGTTTAGAAGCTACATACATCATCTCATTGGTACATCAATTAGATTAGCATTCACAAATATCAATAAATATCACCACTTCTAGCCAGATTTTGGCATCGAGGCGCGTCTACAGTAATTTCTCGTCTAAAAGGAATTTACTAAGCTTCCACGTGTTGATTACGGTTGCGCCCTCTCCCGTAGAGACGTCGACGGCGACAAAGGAGCGCCGTGCTCCCCTGGAACTGCTCACCAACCAACCGACGACGTTCACGTTTAAGTTTCTGCTGCTGACGAATTTGTGAGGTTTCCTACGTCGCTCGGAGTTTACGTAAAACAATTTACAATTTGAAACATTGTCCTGGTTTTTTTCTATTCTTCAACTCTTGCGCGACCGACCAGGCATAAATATTTTACCTAAGTACCTGTTCTAATTTCAGATATACGCAATGTAATTTCCATTATTTATTATATTATAAAAAACATTTATAAATGTCTCTTCTATTCTGAAATTAGTTTCTTGCTTAATTGTAATAATTTAAATATAGCCCTTACATCTTATAATACAATATTATCTACTTGTATTTTCATACTCGTAATGTATTACCATTTATTGCGATAAAATTAACAAACTTTTAACGTTTCAACGCAAAAATAACCACGATGCCGAATATCGCTAACGCCCAACTGATCAAAATAACTCGCATCGTCGAGTAATATAATAACGCAAGCCGTTCCGCGTTCCTCGCGAGTCGCGACAACGACATCACGCTTACGGGCCAAGCGTCGTCGTCGGTGCGCGAAGTAAGTGGAGCGATCGCTATAATATCGGCCCGCTATCGAATATCATTTATCGTTATGGTCTCTCGCAACAAGGAAAAGCTTTCTGGCCGCGAGGCTTACCTTGTGTGCGCTGCACTACGTGTACGGTGCGAGACGTGGCGAGCCGGCGAGCGCGCGCATCGCCACCGTAGAGTAAATAATGCGCGTATATGGAGATGTCATTTATTTTTCCTTAATTATTTTTCATGAAAATCGACATGGGCTGTTGTGCCCAATGACCAATGGTGCAGTCGATGCAGCCAAAATCCACCTGACCTCGCGAAATCACGGCCAGTGAAGTGCCAACATTTGTAGATTTCGGTTTTATTATTAACCCCCGACGAAAAAAACGGAGGGGTGTTATAAGTTTGACGTGTGTGCGGGTGTGTGTGTGTGTGAGGGTGTTGTGTGTCTATCTGTGGCATGATGGCATCGTAGCTCCCAAACGGATGGACCGATTTGGATGCGTTTTTTTTTTTATTAGGAAGCTTGTTTAATCAGGATGGCTCTTAGCTATGTTTGTAGTAATCAAGTAATTAAGTAATAAAAAAATTAATATCTTATAAAGTGGACCGATTTTCATGCGGTTTTTTCTCTTCGCCGTTCTAAAAAGCTCTCAAGATTGCCGCGACGTGTTCACTATTTGACCTCTCATAGGTCATTTCTAATACAGCCAACATAATGCAATGTTCTGTGCGCGCTACGCTGCCAGCTCGGTCGGCGTTGCTCTGTTGTGACAACAAACTACTAGCAGCGCCGCGCCGCCGCTAATGGACACCATTCATGACTAGCTTCTGACGCCGCAATTCAGCAGGTAGTGCAAGTGAAACTTCCGTCTCAGAAAATGTTACTTTTGTCCGGTTTTATAGAGGCAATATTTTGGGAAACTTTTTAGTTGTGGCAATTTTTGTGAAATTTATGAAAAACATTTTTATTTACTTTATTTTAGTTTTACTTTACTTTATTTTAAATACTTACAAATATTTTTTTTATTTTGTCTCTAAAAGACACTGCTTCAAAATACTCTCTTGTATGCGAATATTTATCTTTTAAAAAGAATTTCTTTGTCAGCCTCGGTAGCTCAGGGTGCGATCGTTCGATTGTCGTTCGTGATCATAAGTTTACCTGGGCGCGGTCAGAGCTTGCATGGTTGTACGTTCGCCCATTGAAGGCTGGCCGTGGTTCAGATTCTACGTACAACTGCAGGTGCCTTCCCTTAACACCTTACTAGGTGGTAAGGTTTAACCCGCCCGGATTGGTACCACCGCACTGAAGGTATACTAACTCCCTTAGTACACCGAAGCGCTCATATGCGGCAGCGAGTCTCTGCGAAACCATTGCGGTAGCGAAACATCTGCGGAACGTTATTTATTACATTGCAGTTTTTTCGCAAAGAAATGTCATTGCAGCTTAAATTTCCTACCATCTGTCCCCGTCTTTTCTTAAATTTTCCTCTATACCTTTTGTACGCATTTTTGTAATCTACGTGTCCAACTGCATATAATTCACGATAATTTCGAATTAAATTCAATAATATTTCAATACTTCGGCTTCCATTATGCGAAAATCTGTCCGCCCGGACAGAACGCGTGGTTACGCCTTGCGATGCGAAACATCACTAGCGAAATGTCTGCGTCGACGACCATTTCGCAGTTACCTGCGAAACAGTACCGACAAGGGCGCAACTATCTCATCTCGCTGTATAGTAGAGTGAGACATAGCATATTCGAAACGCTGCCATCAACACAGTTTTTTCGATGTTTCGCTGCAGCGTAAAGGCGTAAATGATGAACACAATTAATTTATGACGGTACCTACCTAGACAAATATTTGTGATTTTATCTTTGTGAACTCCCATTACAATGAACTTGGACATGCTTGAAGCGTTGAAGTTCTACAATTTTAATTCTAACAACACATTTTAAACGATCGCCATAGAAAACGGCGGCAGAGGATCGCACGCCAGCGCCCGCGCCACACTGTGGCCAGATTCAGATCTGACGGAACTTAATTCCACATGCAACAAATTTATACTTCATTTGTGTTTTTCAAATTTATTGATGAATGGTATCCTCAAAATAAACCAGCCCGTGTCAACCGTAAGAATGTTAAATAAATGAAACCAAATAGAATTGTTTAAATTTTATTTATGTACTATTAAAACATTTTCGCATAAAATTTATATTATATATCATATAAATATACTATATAATATACTATGGACATATATACAGGGTGTCCCAGAAACCGACGATAATCCTTTAACAGGAGATAGGGCTGCTAATTACCTCTCAGAATATCTAATTTTAGGTTTAGTAAAAATGGCTTAGTTTTTGAGATATTGTCATTTTTGTAAAAATCCAAAATTTTCTCCCTCAGCTCATTTTTTTAAATGCCACAAGTACAAATGTAAGATTTTCTTAAATCTAGTTCTTGTCAAATATTCCTGAAAAGTAAGACTTTCACAGGGTATAATTTATTTTTTTCATATTTAATCCGGTTTAGCTGAAAAACGACTTAAGAACCACATGTTAAAATTGTTTCAGCCTCTTCCCTTGAGTTTGGCCCTTCGTGGTGAAAAAAAAAAATTACTACACGAAAGTGGCATTATGCAACAAAAATATGCCCATATAATCTAGTTTTTAAAACGGTACATCACTTACCGATTTGCCCAATAATTTATGAGATATTGTTATTTAACTGCAAAAGGACCTCGGAATTTGATAACTGTTCTACCAAGTACGAATAGGAATAAAATAAACACTTGAAGTAATTGGTCTTTATTAACCTGTTAAAGTAGATGTTCAAATTGTTTACAACCTGCACAAATGCTAGCTCGACATCTTCTCACAAATGCCCGGTTGATGCGTCGAGCAAGTACTCGATGCAAGTGCAGATACGTCCACCTATGCTATGTAGTTTGTGTTTTCCGTCCAGTTGAGTGTAGCCGGCACGACCGAAGGCAAGCACTGACGTGGCACCAAGTTCACTCGGTGTTATGGGTTGACATCACGGATGTTGTAGGTGATGTAGCCAACCATGTCAGTTTACATAAAAAAAAAACAATGCAAAAAAACAATGCAAGTGGCTAGGAGGTCACAAGACGTCCGTTGAATTGTAGAGACTTTAAACGGGCGAATTATCTTGAGTTTCTGTAACAGGAGCTTCAGAGCTTCATTGGCCATACGGAGGTGGTTGCAAAATGATGGCTGCCCAGCCCATTACGCTAGAGAAGTGCGTAATTTTTTAGACCAAGCATATCCCCACAGATAGACCGGACGTCTAGATCACCGGATTTAAATCCGTTAGATTTTTATTATTGGGGCTATTTAAAAGAAAAAGTTTACGGGAAACCGGTGGAAAACTTGATAGAGCTCAAAGAAAGAATTACGGCAGTAGCTCAGGTTTTTTTTAAATGTAAACTGACATGGTTGGCTACATCACCTACAACATCCGTGATGTCAGCCCATAACACCGGGTGAACTTGGTGCCACGTCAGTGCTTGCCTTCGGTCGTGCCTGCTACACTCAACTGGACGGAAAACACAAACTACATAGCATAGGTGGACGTATCTGCACTTGCATCGAGTACTTGCTCGACGCATCAACCGGGCATTTGTGAGAAGATGTCGAGCTAGCATTTGTGCAGGTGGTAAACAATTTGAACATCTACTTTAAACAGGTTAATAAAGACCAATTTACTTCAAGTGTTTATTTTATTCCTATTCGTACTTGGTAGAACAGTTATCAAATTCCGAGGTCCTTTTGCAGTTAAATAACAATATCTCATAAATTTTTGGGCAAATCGGTAAGTGATGTACATACATCGGAATCCGCGGGGCACGAATGATTCAAGGTTGTTTAGTGATGGGACAATGTATCCACAAATATCGAAAATCGATCGTTATTTTAGAATAATATGAAATAATGTCGATTATTAAAACTAAGAGTATTTCTATAGAAAATAAGATATAATAAACAAATGTTGTATTTACTTTGTAGGTACAATACAAATCTGTTCAAACCACAATATTAGTTTTATTAGTATGGAATAGAAAGAATTTGATTTTTTTTACAAACTTACACGTGTTACATCATAATGATATTGAAGACTTTTTTGTTACTGTTATGAAACTGAATCGATTAGGCTATAAAAATCAACCACCTATTTTTTTTTATTTAAACACATAAAAAAATATTTTACATAAAAAAAAGGCCAAGGTCCAAAAAAATAGGTCTTACAAATTTAGTTCATAGTAAGCTAAGGGGGGGTTCTGTATCGGAAATAGATCACTTTTGAAGAACAAAGAATTTTTTTTTCACAATAATTTTTTTTTTAATGTTAAATGTAAAAAAAAATTTTTTCTTAATCGTTTCGGTTTCGTGCTAGGAACAAAAAAGTCTTCCAACACGTGTATCTCTTTCTTTCAGAAATTGTGAAAAACCACAATTTTAGTTTTATTAGTATGGAATAGAAAGAATTTAATTTTTTTTACCAACTTACACGTGTTACGTCATAATGGTCAGGAAGACTTTTTTGTTACTGTTATGAAACTGAATCGATTAGGTTATAAAAATCAACCACCTATTTTTTTATTTAAATACCTACATAAAAAAATTTTTTACTTAAAAAAAGCCCAAGGTCAAAAATTTTTTATATACGTTTTACTCCATATATGATACAGAACCCCCCCTTAGCATACTATGAACTAATTTTGAAAGACCTTATATAAATATGTATTATATTTACTTAATCGTTAACATAAAGTATACATGTTTATATAAGTACTGTAGGTATATAAGTATTCAGGTCTGAAATATGACATGAATAAAATACAATAAACAAATAAGTAGGAGTATCGATAACAGTGTCGATTGTTTATTGATCGCCGTAGTCAATCCCTAACAAGGTCGTATTCGTGCCCCGCGGATTCCGATGTCTGGCTGATGTACCATTTTAAAAACTACATTAGATTGGCGTATTTTTGTTGCATAATGCCACTTTAGTGTAGTAATTTTTTTTTTCACCGCGAAGGGCCAAACTCAAGGGATAAGGCTGAAAATGTTTTAACATGTGGCTCTTAAGTCGTTTTTCAGCTAAACAGGATTAAACATGAAAAAATAAATTATACCGTGTGAAAGCCTTACTTTTCAGGAATATTTGACAAAAACTAGATTTAAGAAAATCTTACATTTGTACTTGTGGCATTTAAAAAAATGAGCTGAGGGAGAAAATTTTGGATTTTTACAAAAATGACAATATCTCAAAAACTAAGCCATTTTTACTAAACCTAAAATTAGATATTCGGAGAGGTAATTAGCAGCCCTATCTCCTGTTAAAGGATTATCGTCGGTTTCTGGGACACCCTGTATATACAGGGTGTCCCAGAAACCGACGATAATCTGAGATATTGTCATTTTTGTAAAAATCCAAAATTTTCTCCCTCAGCTCATTTTTTTAAATGCCACAAGTACAAATGTAAGATTTTCTTAAATCTAGTTTTTGTCAAATATTTCTGAAAAGTAAGGCTTTCACACTGTATAATTTATTTTTTCATGTTTAATCCTGTTTAGCTGAAAAACGACTTAAGAGCCACATGTTAAAATTTTTTCAGCCTTATCCCTTGAGTTTGGCCCTTCGCGGTGAAAAAAAAAATTACTACACTAAAGTGGCATTATGCAACAAAAATACGCCCATCTAATGTAGTTTTTAAAATGGTACATCACTTACCGATTTGCCCAATAATTTATGAGATATTGTTATTTAACTGCAAAAGGACCTCGGAATTTGATAACTGTTCTACCAAATACGAATAGGAATAAAATAAACACTTGAAGTAAATTGGTCTTTATTAACCTGTTAAAGTAGATGTTCAAATTGTTTACCACCTGCACAAATGCTAGCTCGACATCTTCTCACAAATGCCCGGTTGATGCGTCGAGCAAGTACTCGATGCAGGTGTGCAGTACAAGTGCAGATACGTCCACCTATGCTATGTAGTTTGTGTTCTCCGTCCAGTTGAGTGTAGCCGGCACGACCGAAGGGAAGCACTGACGTGGCACCAAGTTCACCCGGTGTTATGGGCTGACATCACGGATGTTGTAGGTGATGTAGCCAACCCTATCAGTTTACATAAAAAAAAACCTGAGCTACTGCCGTAATTCTTTCTTTGAGCTCTATCAAGTTTTCCACCCGTTTCCCGTAAACGTTTTCTTTTAAATAGCCCAAATAATAAAAATCTAACGTATTTAAATCCGGTGATCTAGACGTCCGGTCTATCTGTGGGGATATGCTTGGTCTAAAAAATTACGCACTTCTCTAGCGTAATGGGCTGGGCAGCCATCATTTTGCAACCACCTCCGTATGGCCAATGGTACATCTTCTAAAAGGCTCTGAAGCTCCTGTTGTAGAAACTCAAGATAATTCGCCCGTTTAAAGTCTCTACAATTCAACGGACGTCTTGTGACCTCCTAGCCACTTGCATCCCCACGGATAGACCGGACGTCTAGATCACCGGATTTAAATCCGTTAGATTTTTATTATTGGGGCTATTTAAAAGAAAAAGTTTACGGGAAACCGGTAGAAAATTGATAGAGCTCAAAGAAAGAATTACGGCAGTATCTCAGGTTTTTTTTTTATGTAAACTGACATGGTTGGCTACATCACCTACAACATCCGTGATGTCAGCCCATAACACCGGGTGAACTTGGTGCCACGTCAGTGCTTGCCTTCGGTCGTGCCGGCTACACTCAACTGGACAGAAAACACAAACTACATAGCATGGTATCTGCACTTGCATCGAGTACTTGCTCGACGAATCAACCGGGCATTTGTGAGAAGATGTCGAGCTAGCATTTGTGCAGGTTGTAAACAATTTGAACATCTACTTTAACCGGTTAATAAAGACCAATTACTTCAAGTGTTTATTTTATTCCTATTCGTACTTGGTAGAACAGTTATCAAATTCCGAGGTCCTTTTGCAGTTAAATAACAATATCTCATAAATTATTGGGTAAATCGGTAAGTGATGTACCATTTTAAAAACTACATTAGATGGGCATATTTTTGTTACATAATGCCAATTTCGTGTAGTATTTTTTTTTTTTCACCGCGAACGGCCAAACTCAAGGGATGAGGCTGAAAAATTTTTTACATGTGGCTCTTAAGTCGTTTTTCAGCTAAACAGGATTAAATATGAAAAAATAAATTATACCGTGTAAAAGCCTTACTTTTCAGGAGTATTTGACAAAAACTAGATTTAAGAAAATCTTACATTTGTACTTGTGGCATTTAAAAAAATGAGCTGAGGGAGAAAATTTTGGATTTTTACAAAAATGACAATATCTCAAAAACTAAGCCATTTTTACTAAACCTAAAATTAGATATTCTGAAAGGTAATTAGGAGCCCTATCTCCTGTTAAAGGATTATCGTCGGTTTCTGGGACACCCTGTATATATTATAATTCATATATATGCACTTAATCACATTATTATCATCTTTATCCACTTAATGTAAAAATTAAAATAATGTATGAGCTGGGCAAATATGTGCACGGGTGTTCAACTAATTCTTATAGAGCAATATACAAGGAAGTTTAAAAAATATATTACACAAGAGAAATATTACAAAAAGAGAAAAGAAAAAAAGATTTTTAAAATCAATGCAAACTTAAAATTATTGTACTATATAGTTTTGTCTACAATAACAGTCATCGTTGATTTACTACACAATATTCAGTTAATACAAATATATATTTTACCTTTTTGAATCCCAGTAACAGTTGCGACAAATGTAATACGGTGTTTTTAAAGATCAATGTTGCAGTTATATTTATGCCATATGAAGAACAGTGTTAGCAACTAACAAAATTATTATATTTCGTAATACTTCACATAATGGGCTATTCGAAATTAGTGTTGCAAAGTAGTATAGAAATTATATTAATTTTGAATTAAGTTCCGTCAGATCTGAATTTGGCCACAGTGCGCGCCGGCACCCGAGCCCCGCCCCGGGCCGAATGGGATCGTAACGGATCGCGGTTATCGCTTCTAGCCGTGTGTATCGACTTGCGGGCGGTCCGCCCCGTGCTGCGCCAACTTCCAACTAGCCAAACAATAACACTATCCCCTTCGCCTACACACGAGCGAGCAACCCCGCATCCCCACAGCACAGCCCCGAGGCCACTCGCCAAGCCACCACCGTTCTGTTTGTGTTTCCCACTTACCAACTTGTTCAGTTCAAGATTAGGCGGACAAGTCGCTGTGACCGTTATGGTATGTCTAGTAAGACAAGAACTTGCAAGTTCCATGGAACGTGGTATAAGATTATTGAAATGCTCGCAAAGCGTTGTTAGAAAGAAAGAAAGAAAGAAAGAAAACAATTTTATTCTGCCAAAAAATAAATTACAAAACATAATCATGAAGAAATTATTATTTTTTAATTTAAAGGGAGCAGACACAGCACGATGCAAAACCTAACATACGGGAACGTACCTACTCATACAACGTAACCGATTTTAGGCCACTTTTGGACACCCCTGTGATCATGCGTGGTATCTTGAATCTTGACTAATGAAATGACACCTGCCCCCGCCCCCAGTTTTCACATGGTATTTGGTCACGTGGTATTGTTCACGTTCCCTTTTTTTTTTTTTTTTTTTTATTGAAACTGACACGGTTGGCCACATCACCCACAACATCCGTGATGTGAGCCCATAACACCGGGTGAACTTGGTGCCACGTCAGTGCTTCCCTTCGGTCGTGCCGGCTACACTGAACTGGACGGAAAACACAAACTATTTACATAGCCGTTTCGACCGACCTTTCATTCAGTGCGGTGGTACCAACCCGGGCGGGTTAAACCCTACCACCTAGTATTATAAGAAGGGAGTCATATCCCTTAGTCGGCTTTTACGACATACACGGGGAGAGATGCAGATGCATCCCTAATTGCGGTTTTAAGTCTGCCCACTTGTTGCCCGATTGATCGATTTTCCAGATTTTAAAATAAATCATCTATCCTCTTACCACCACAAGTTCCTACTGCGTGTAAAATTCTAGTGATGTGATCCACTAATCCATGCAATATGTGGGCAAGATTGTAAAATCGACTACAATATTACACACGATAGCGATGCTTTCAAAGCTTTCCAAATTCTTAAATATTACTGAGTATTCCGTCTCGACATTGAACCGCGTACTGCCCAAAATGAGCATTGGCTTGGGCACTTTCGTCAGGGCGCACGCGACATGGGGCCGCGTGGTGTGGTGTGAGGGAGAGCGGCGGGGGACGCCGGCCCCCCGGCGCGCCGGCGCCGCCCCCCGCCGCCGATCATTGCCGCCATTATCCCGACCTCTATTAAGCCACTTAGTTCAATCATGATTAATGTTGTACCGAATGCGAGCAGACGTAAATAGAAAAGATATTTACTCAGTACTGTAATTAGGCATTCACGGGTTGAGTCGCCGCTCTGCCGCCGGCCCCGCCGCCGCCGACTGCGACCTATCCAAACTTTGTCTCGTACTCGTAAAAGTACATAGAGAGAATCTGCTTCTTAACCAGGATCTGACTAAACTGTTCCAAGAGTCATCCAAAATCTCTTTTCGAGGCCATCATTTAATTCACATGTGAAGTTAAGACGAGACGGAAGTTAACTTTCTCCATACAAAATCGCCTTTCGGCATTTATGTTTTTTACCACCTTATCCCATTTTTACTTTTTTGTAATAAGGACAGTCGACTCAATAAAGCTTTGAACTTAATAATGACATATAAAAATCATAAATTAATTTTTTTTCGGTCGAAATACAAATTTTTAGCTCCGGTGTTGTAGGTAAATTTCACCTAAACAAAACAAAAATGGACTTAGAATGGATGATCCTTAAGACAAGAAAAAAAATTTAAAATCTAAGGTTTAGGGGGCTAGAAATCATAAATGCCGAAAAACGATTTTGTATGGGGAAAGTTAGCTTCCGTCTCGTCTTAATTATTCTAAATTATTTACACATCTATCTATGTATTCTTCTTGGAAGTAGAAGTAGCTTCGTTCGCGAACTTATAATAAAAACAGCGCGCATTCTGAGTGATTCCTTTGCTATAGGCGATTTGGTTCTGCGGTCTTCTAGCCCATATCTGGTTCAAGACATCTCACTGAACTTAAACGTTCTTTTTTTGTCTAAAAATCCATCCAAATTTACGACCAAGGTCTTCCGTGACCTAAAAGAACCTTCTCCAAAAATATAGCCGTAGTCGCGACACGACACGACTGGCCTGCTCCCTGTCCCCTCCGCTCCGGTCCGGATGTTAGCACTGCGCGCCGTCTGTGTCTCCGCTCCGACTGAGCTAATTAAAGGGATTATGTCGTAGCGTCGCGCCGGAGATAACATCTCTTTATTCTGATATCGATTCCTTGCTCCGTCTGGCATTGCGGGTGTACGTACATACTAAATACGTGTCCTCTTGTTTTCAGGTAAGAATATGTACAACGGCAATACAGTTAAGTGTGGACGGCTCGATATGAATCGGTAATTATACTTACCTACTTCCGGGTTGTTCCTAGTCCGTGTACCTACCAAGTAACCACACTGTAGTGACAGTGGGTTGGCCACATTTTAAGTAAGTGAGGCCGTCATTTGAAGGACGACGTTCAGGTAACCAAGTACTTGTGGTTGTCGTGAATCAGAAGGTTCATTGTTGGTGAACCCCGAAGAAGCTATCGGTCGCAAATGGTTTCTATTCACTTAGGGAGCGTTCATAAACCACGTGACGGATTTTAGGTTAATTTTGGACCCCCCCGCTAGAACCGTCACGTGGTTTATGAACGCTCAAAATTCAGGTCTATCGAGTATCTACCTCACTTCACTTCGAGGTTCACTTACTATGAGAAGTGTTATATAAAGCACGACATGTTGCGCCACCATTAGGCGTCTAGCGACGCCCATGGACATGCCATGCAGGCCTGACAGGTGCCTATTCACGCCTATCTTGAAGAAACCAAATTACACACGCTAAAATATTTTTTCCGTGTTTACTCAAAATTACTGAATCCGCATTTACATATTAGATAAGATATTGCATGTATGTGTTAAAATTGCAAAATACAAAACCGAAACGAATTTTCTGTAACTTAATTATTTTTACTTTTCGTCAATATCTTTTGCAGAAATATTTATTACGGATGCTGTAAATAGAAAGCTGTAAACATCCACGTGTATCGCTTATTTCGAGGACTCCTCTCTAATAAAGTTAGGTCTTCGTCGATAATAGATTTTTACCTAATCATTATTCATAGATAATAAATAACCACGGGACAAAGAAAGAATGTAAGATGAAATGGACATTTCTTAATTAACATTATACAAATAATTGTCGGACATACGTCCGTTATGTGTGGAATAAATAGTGCATTATATTAGTTTCGTCTAACTCGCGCAATGCATTCATTTGAACGAGCTCGATGTTTGTGTTCACTACTGACAGCGAAGTTGTTGATCGTTTTGAACTTTCCAGTCTGAATATTATGCCCGCGTCACTGAGATTGCTGAGAGAAAGCCATAACTATGCTTGCTGATGGGTCATTTCATTATGAATTATAGCTAGCTAGGAATGCTCACGTAACGTTTAAGACGAGACGGAAGTTAGCTTTCTCTATACAAAATCGTCTTACGACGTTTATGTTTTCTAGCCCCTAAACCTCATTCGATTTTTAAATATTTTTTTTTTAAATCGAAATTAAGGACAGTCCAATCTACGTTCCGGTCATTTATTGTTTAGATGAAATATATAGTACAACACCGGAGCTAAAAATTTGTATTTCGACCGAAAACAACATTATTTTTTTATGTCATTATTAATGAAGTTCATTGAGCTTTATTGAGTCATTACTTTAGTATTAAAAAAATAAAAAGACAGGAACGTAGAGTCCTTTTACAATAAAAAAGAAATGTAAAAATCGGATAAGGTTTTAGGGGGGTAAAAAATATAAATGCCGAAAGACGATTTTGTATGGAAAAAGTTATCATCCGTCTCGTCTTAAAAACAGACAGAGGTAGTCACGTGGCAATATGCTAGGTACGTCAAAATTGTCTTCGGGGTTTATGTTTTTCCGACCCCTTAACCTTATCCGATTTTTACAATTCTTTTTTGTTGTAATAAGGACAGTCCAATCTGCGTACCTATCTTTTTTATTTTATTGTTTTATATCCAAAGTAATGAAAGATGCAATAAAGCTTAATGAAATTCATGACATCAATAAATTAAAAATTCCATTTGTTTACTTTTTTTTTTGTAACTTAATTTATTTATAAGAAAAAAGATAGAAGTGCGGTAACATAGTTATTAAATAATTAACTAATTTAAAAATTATATAAACTAACTTAAGAATAAACTAACTTAAAAAATAAATTTCATTTAGTGCTTTTGTCCCCGGGATTGTGCCGAGGATGCCAGCCGCGTTACCACTCTGAATTGCCAGGCTTATCCTTCGGCGGAAGAAGGCGAGGCAAGATGGGTGACCTATGGCAGCAGACATCCTCGACCTCTCGTGGGCAAAAGCTATCGCCTCCTCAGACCAAGAGCCGAAGGTTTCGACCGCGAAAGCCACAAACCAATAATTCAAGCTGATGTTTTCATATTTTTTGTGATTTCTTTTGGCTGCAGCCTCCGCAGCAGAACCCGGCTTCATGGCCGATAGGGCGAGGTTGCTGGCACAGATGGTATCGACGCATGTTGCGTCCCAGACTAGCGCCCTTCCGTTCTTCCATGGGACAATCGTCATGCCGTCGGGGCGCAACAATTTTTAATGCTCGCGTCGTATATTTAATCTAGATTAGACTGTCCTTATTACAAGAAAAAATAATTATAAAAATTGGTCAAGGTTTAGGGGCTGGGAAAACATAAGCTCCGAAAGAGGATTATGTATGGAGAAAAATAGTCACGAGACTTACCTCTGCTGCTGTTAAGCAGGTCTCCATAGGACGGACAAGGGCTCATTCGTGCGGGTAACTCAATCGACCTCACCATTGCGCACCGCAAGTATGGATATGTTTTATTCTAATTCATCCCTGTCGCATGCAACTCGCTAAAAGTTTGTCTCCCTTCATAGTGCCCTTTACAAATAGTATTTTTCTGTATACGAGTATAAACATGTTTAGCAAACAATATTTTTAGGTTACTGCAGTAGTCAGCGAAGACACAAGACAACAATTGACAACCATGGTAAAATCATATTTCGCAAGTTTACCTGTATTTCGATTAGAATAGCAAAGAGAACACTAGATAGGTAGGTAGTCTAATTTCGGTGGCTATAGACCGGAACCAATTAAACACGTGTGATCTGTCTGGGAGTATTATTTATTATTAATAAACTGTGTGGAGGCGGCGCGGCGGCGGTGCGACACCTGATATTGCAAGTGTAAAATTGTTATCTATTATCAAAACAAACGTGCAGCTCGCACAACAAAATTGTATGGCTTAGTGAACGGAGATTCCCTTTACTAAGCCATAAAACTTTATTATGCGAACTGCACGTTTGTTTTGATTTGAGAATAGTGAGTCGAGCGGACGACTTGCAGACTGCAAGTCGTCCGCTCGACTGCTACGAGTTGCACTGTAGCGGTACACTGCGCGCGTGCGACTGACATCTGAACGAGTAAGCTGTCACTCTGCACGCGGATATCTGCTCGGCCGTGAATAAATACCTTCGCAAGAGCGGGTCGGGGCAGCGTCGCACCTGCGGCGGCGGAGGATTGTGCAGGGACATTACTCGACTGTCTTTTCTTCGTTGTAATGGTTGTCTTCTCTAAAAAATCCCCTTTGCAATCGATCAAGGTAATTAGTGGACAATATAAAGATATTTGTTTTTAGTGCCGCACCGTCACTCATATTAACTTATGAACTCGGCTTACCGGTGCGATGATGGCGAGCGCATCGCTGCAGCATAGGTTTCATAGCACTCTTAAAACATGTACTAGAGACAACATATTTTTATGGAATGGCCAATATTACAGACAGACGGCGGCGTGGCGATGGGCTCTCCGGTGGCCCCAGTAGTGGCGAACCTTTATATGGAGTTTTTTTAACAACTAGCCCTCGGGACAGCGGAGAAGACACCGAGCCTATGGATCCGGTATGTGGATGACGTCTTTGCCATCTGGACACACAGCATGGATGAACTACAAGGATTCCTGGAACCCCTCAACACGGTACATGCTCAAATAAAATTCACTATGGAATTAGAGAAAAACTGTGCTCTGGCGTTCCTGGATGTGCTGGTAATTCGGAAGGAGCACGGTTCTTTCGGCAGTGCGGTGTATAGGAAACCCACCCACACAAACCGATATCTACACGCAACTTCGCACCACCACCCGGCGCATCTGCAGTCTGTGGCGAAGTCACTATTACACACAACGGCTGTGTGATGCCGACCATCTGACCGAAGAAACCACGTTGATTCATCGTGTCCTAAAAGAAAATGGCTGTGGCTCGCGGTTTAGAAAAATGAAGACGCGAAAAAAGAAACCGGTGGTGGATGTGAAGCGACTTTCTGCCTACATGCCGTACGTACGTGGTGTAACAGACCGCATAGCGAAAGTTCTTAGGAAGAATAGCATACAGACGGTGTTACACCCGCATCGCAAGATCTCAAGCATGCTGCGTTCGGCTAAGGACAGGCTGCCGCTACAATCATCAGGGGTATACAAGATACCGTGTTTCTGCGGAAAATCTTACATAGGACAGACAAAACGGAGTGTCAGTACAAGGGTTACTGAACATATTCGAGCGGTCAAGAAAGGTCAAGCGGATAAGTCAACGATTTGTGACCACATCGACTCCGGACAAAATCATTGGATTAGATTCGATCAGGTGAAGATTTTCGCCACAGAAAAACGACATCTGCCGCGTATTGTCGTGAGTCGATAGAAATTGCTAAACACGACAACTTCAACCGCGAAGATTCTTTCAAGATCTCGCCGATATGGAGCCCGGTCTGGCTACGCTGCAATCAACACAGAACCGAAGCGACGATCTCCTAGAGCTCGACACCGTCAGCAATTTCTGTATGTCCGAAGAGGCAAGGAACGCAGCGAATCCGGAAGTGATACCTACCCACCAGTTAATATATATAAGAATATAAACAGATTGAATTGAGAACGTTCAATTTTTTTCTTAAGTAAATGAAAAAGAGCCTGTCCACTGAAGACTCAAACTTGATTATAGGACGACCGACTAACCTTCACACTGCTCTGTCACACCAGTGTGAAGGTTAGGAAAATTATTTCCTAACCTTCACATTAGTGTTAAGGATAGGAAGTCGCTTTCCTAACCTTCACACCGTCAAATTTCTTTTCTCACCTTCACACTCACGTCGAACTAACCTTCACACTGTTCAGCCAAACTGAAATGAACAGTGTTTACTTACTTGTAAAAAAAATACGTTCAAAAAACTAAAACCAGACTACTGAAAAATCGCGCTCTAAAAAAGTATGAAACAAGAAAATAATTCATAGTGATGTTCAGAGGATAGCCGTGTTCGTATGCCACCTACCCTAAAAAAACAATACATTCTAATTTCTAACAGTAGGAAGCGATCATAAGTTTTAGGGCAAAGTAGGATATGACCACGCACGGCTATCCTCTGAACATCACTATGAATTATTTTCTTGTTTCATACTTTTTTAGAGCGTGACTTCAGTAGTCGGGTTTTAGTTATTTGAACTTCTTTTTTATTAAAATTATTTTGGGGTTAAAATTTCGAAAACTTCAATTATCTTTTTTTTTAGCACCGAAATCTGAGATATAATTTTATTCAAGTGGCCAGTGATATCATTATTTAGTAAAGATGGTTTTAATTCGTAACGGTGTGAAGGTTAAGAAAGCGACTTCCTATCCTTAATAATAATGTGAACGTTAGGAAGGAAAATTCCTAACGTTCACACTGCTCTTAATCGTGGCACTCACGGTGTGAAAGTTGGGAAATAATTTTCCTAACCATCACACTGGTGTGACAGAGCAGTGTGAAGGTTAGTCGGTCGTCGATTATAGCTGTGTTGAACTGTGTTGAGGTTTTTATCATTCCTGGTTCCAACACCGGAACCAGGTGGAAGGGGCTGACTGACGTTGCGCGCGGGTGGTAGCGGTTGTTTAGCCAATATTAAGTTCCATAAAAAATATATTTAAAATTTTAATAACATTATTGTATCAAAACAATAATACTGAGGGCTATGCCGCCTCCACTGCCGTCGCGTCGTGCCGCCCTCTTGTCGAAACGAATTTCAAACTCGCAGGCTGCATTCACCCTTTGACGAGGTCTATTCACATCTCGCGGCATGTACGTGACTAATTTAAATCCTATACTGCTAATTCTCTCAGCGACTAAACCAATACAGGGCTCCTGGTGGTATAGATAGCGGCGCATGCTTTTATTACTCGTGCATACGGTATCGGCTTCTCTGTTCGTCGTTTGAGAAAGAGGAAGGCAGAGAGGAGACAAATTCACCAGCAGATAAATCGAGAAATATTTCGAGTACCATGCGATTCCGTAGCGACATTTATATCGATAAAAAGTACTATTTATGGAAGCCACAGCTTCTTGATCTAAATGTGACTATCTATTAATATTACTAGTAATATGAATACACAGCTTCCCGATCTAAATGTGACTATATTAATCTCAGCACAGAACCTAGTCGCAATCTCCCGTCAACTATCAAACTAACGTTAACTTGGATGTGACGACGTATTTCGCTCTTCACGTCTGCGGAGAGCAACAGGAGGAAACGTCGTCGTCGTGTTGAATGAAACACATGTGCCTTTTGATGTCATCGTTAATTTTTAAGTTGAAAAATGAGTGTGACATGGAAGGCACCAGAAAGGATCCCAAGGCACCAGAACGGTGCCTTCGGATCCGCCACAAGAAGTACGAAATCGTCATAATTTTACTGGAAATGTCGTATTTACTCAAACTGTCGACTTGACTGCTAGTAAATTGGCCTGCTAATGCTTACAAGTCGCAGTACCTACTGACGGGCATTTGCGGCGAATAAACGTCTCTTGCGAGATCCTGGCAAGCGTATTCACGTCATTTCCAGGCAGCGAAAATGGAACAATTACAGGAGATTGTGTATTCAAATTTAGACACTGTGTGAGCTGAAGCTTCGAATTTCGTGCGCAGAAGGACCCATTAATTGATTAGCTTTACCGTCCCGCCGCTTCGCTTCGCAGCAAAATATCCTACACCTACCTTACTTATGGCACTCGCTCGACTTTCCTACACCTACCTTACTTATGGCACTCGCTCGACTTATAAGCTAACATAGATTCGACTACGACGCTTGTGTATAATAAAAAGGAGTCGGTGGACCGCTAAGTAAATTCCCACGCAGCTCTGGTTTTTATATTTTATTTACTTAGCGGTCCCCCGACTCCTTTAAGCAAGTAAGGGGAAATTATTTTTGACTTTTGAAGGGTCGGGATGTTTAAATTTGAAATAAAATTTTTATTTCAAGCTTTTTTTTTAAAACCGCATGCAAATCGGTCCACTTTATAAGATTATATTTTTTTTGTATTACTTAATTACTTGATTATAAACATAGCTAACAACCATCCCGATTAAACCAGCTTTCTAATTAAAAAACCGCATCCAAATCGGTCCATCCGTTTGGGAGCTACGATGCCACAGACAGACACACCCACGTTAAACTTATAACACCCCCTCTTTTTGTGTCGGGGGCATTGATTTTATAACCCTGTCGGGACAGATAGACCACTCCATATAAAACATTTGGTAACGTTCTAAATCGTAAAACCAACAGGGGGCGTTAATAATTTTTCTTGATGTTGTCGTAAAACAAACAGGTGGCGTTAATGTTTATTAATACTTCTATACTAAGGGCGCTATCTAGTTGAAATACAACATGTATGTAGGTACCTTTAATTGTCACTAGGCTGTAGAATTACTGCTACTAGACAAAAGATGGCGCTTTCATTTATATTTATAAAGAACATTATTTATGTGAATTCCTAAATTTTTATTAGGTAAATATATTTGAATAATAAAAATATGACAATTTACAATTAAACTAAAACTTCTTATCAAATTAAATAAAATAAAAAAATGTTTTGAAAATAATTTGGTATACGGAACAAAATATTATTATGATTGTAATTTCGTGTTTGTGCGCTTTAATAGATAGATCCACAGAGCACGGAATACCGTTCCGTATTCCGTGCTCTGTGGATAGATCGTATTTATTTAGTTGAACAGTTAAACAAATACTCGTCACTCTTCATTCTAATAATGTCAGCATTGTAGTTAAAAAAAAATATGAAACCTGCCTTAAAACATTTATGAAATTAAAAAAAATCTAACCCTAGAGTTGAAGGCGGCGGCGCTAAAGAAGGCTATTTTCAAAATCGGCCCACAATAATTGACGGAGTAATCGCGTAACAAACATCAAAAAAAAGAAAACATACCGTCGAATTGAGAATCTCCTAGGTCTAAAGTAAATTGCTCGTGAAGACAAATGCAACGAGCCCAAACACGATGGGTTTATCATGTGTAGTTTAGGAGTTCCTATGGCCACCTTCCGTCTCCATCATCAGACCAGCTCGATAGTACTCGTACTCGCGCATCTGGCCGGTCGGAAAAGATTTCAAATTTAGAATATTCATGAAACAAGGGTCCGAATATGAATGACAATATCGATTCATGTATTTCAATACAATGACAGAGAAAATTTCAAAATATTAGGTACCTATTTAATACTTTTTAGTTCTAGTTTATTTTTTTTTTAAGTCGGTTTTATATTTTTTAAAACAGTTTTTATTTCATTCTTTTTAGTAATATTACATAAAAAACAATAATCGAAATCGAATAATCGAAATCGGTTGAAGTGGTACAGAATTATTCGCCATGTGTCAAACTGCAAATTGCTGAAAAAGTCCACATCACAAAAGTTTTGCTGAAGGTAACCACACACCAATAGTATTTTGTTGATTTTTCATAAACCGCTGAATCAATTTCGATAAAATTTAAATGGGAGCACCTCTGAAGTATGACCTACCAAACAAAAAAAGAATTTTCAAAATCAGCCCACAATTAACACGTTGAACGCCATACGACCCACCGGTGGGCCTAGCGTACTTTTCCGTTCGGGCCAAGCCAAACTCATTATATCCGTAATTTTCATCAACTTGAGATTTTCATCACAAAGTTTATAAAATGCGGTAATTTGTAAGGAAAATAAAAATTTGCGACTTTTACCGTCAAATTTTCCAGATATAGCAAAAGGCTCACGGGTGGATCGTGTGGCCTCCTATGAAGGATTTGTAATTTTCTGTTGGCTGGGGCCGCGGGGTCACGCCGCGGCCCACCACTTGCGCGCGCGCCGCGGACGCAGCAATCAATCCCGGTCCGGCTGCGTCGACAATTGAGGATGTTTTACGCTTTTCTCGCCAAAAATGGATTATTTTGAAGATTTCGAGTTAACACAAAAAGCGCTAACGCAGTTAGAAAACATCGAGATAGATCTTCTGGACCGTAGTTTCGGAATAGATTCTATGAAGACGTAGTTCAACCAAAGAAAAGAAGATGCTTCGAATTCTTTTGTCGGAGAGTGAGGATAGCGACGATGAAATGCGTATAGAAAGACGGAAGAGAATGAAACACACTCTGGAAAGGAAAGAGGGATTGGCCAGAAAAGTGAGAAGAACATGTCACCAATGTTATGCAAAGAACGTACCAATAATGGGTAGTAAACAGGCTAAAACCAAGTCGAAAAAAGTATCCACTTATTGCCAAAGCAGCCCAACTAAACCATTCCTTTGTTTGCCTTGTTTTAACAAGACTCACGGATAATTCTTTATTGTTTATGGTTGAGAGCCAAAGGGTTAAGATGATTGATTATTTTAAATAATGAAGTGTCATAATGTTGTGATTGTTAAATTTCATAAATATTTTCTTTTGTTCAATTTCATAAATTATTTTCGTAATAAATAATGTCTTCTTATTTGGTAATGAAGAAAATTTTATGTTCATTTTTATTTTGACGAATATTTTCTTATTATTTTCTGGTTTTATTAATTCTATTAATAAAAATATTATTTTCTACCTTATCGTTAAGAGCAGCCCTAGCATCGTTACAATAAACTTAATAAAAAACTACAAGTTTCTATTGGATTTGAAAACCACGCCGTCCGCTTCGACTACAAGGCCACGCGGCTCACTTCCATATTGGCTTTGTAGCTGCGCTCTGTGGCTTGTAGGAAGCGTTTACGTAGGACCTCTCACGCGGCTCACCGGTGACCCCCATGACCTGAATGGTTCAGTAAGGAAAGGCTCACCGGTGAGCGGTGAGCCCCGTGGCCCAAACGGAAATACTGGATTTTTCATGTGGCGTTGAACGTGTAAGATTGTAATTTCCTGTTTGCGGTTTTACTCCGGTCCAAAGAGTTTACAAACTCTTTGGTTGTACCTAGCTCCGCTTATTTGTTGTTATATCCGCCATAGTAACACATATTCTGTGAAAATTTCAACGGGCTACCTATTACGGTTCAAGAGATCAGCGTCGACTCCTCTCAGTTGGCGAGGTTGGCGCCGCCAAACCAAATAAAATGAATGACACCATTAATACAGAAGTATCAGGCTAAAATAAATGTGAAAAAAATTTCGGAGTTATATTATTTATGTCATATAATCCACGATTAATAAGATAAAACGTCAATGCCGTACCCGTTACATAATTTGAAATTTCGCGCGCGTCAAACGCGGGCGACGACGAATGACGACACATCAAGGCATTCATTGGCCGGTTGGCTACATTTTGAAGCGCCATCGTATTCCATACAAGGCGGAAGCGACCGATGTCCCCCCCGTCCCGCGCGGACCCGCTGATCAGCCTTTCGAGTTGGCGCAGCGGGGAGTGCATTTAGTGACGCGGTAGCGAGTAGAGCGAGCTAGCGAGCGAGCTAGGTGTGTGTGTTGCGTGTGCGGGTGTGTGCGCGCTGCGTCCACACGACGAGTATTCTTGTGCTGTGCGAAGTGTGATGCGATGCGACTAGCGAGCTAGGCTAGGTGTGTTGTGTGCGCGTGTGTGTGCGCATTGGCTCGCGAGTTGATAGCTGCATATATTCCGTTATGTAGGTATGGACTTTGTATGGATGAATCCTGTGCAGTGTTGTTAAATTTAAAGTGATTTATTGGTAATTATAATGGCAAACTCCTACCGAGCTATCTACGGAGCACTCAAGGACAAGAGAGACTCAGTAATTTGGCACTCTTACATATCTGTGGAAAAGGAGTTGCTAACAAAATTGAGGAAGAAAGAAGATTTTCACGATCAAGTCATCGAAAATTTCTTGTCTGTGGAACGAAGAGTGGACTTCATGTACAAATAAAATGTAACAATTCAAGCTTGTATGCCTGTCTCGTCGTCGTCGTGCCAGAGGAGACGTCGCTGTTGTCGGCTGCAACTCGACAGCTTTGACACAACCAGTAGGTACCTATCTACAGACAAATAAATCGTAAGTGAGCAAAATAAATCATTTAAACTAAATATTATAAATAAACTATCTATATCGTAATCGTCTTTCAGTTTTTGAACTCATTGTGGTAGAAATAAATTAACGCGTAGGTACCTAAGTTATGAAATTATGAAAAAAAAAATCCTTAGCCAGAGCCAACCCAATATTCAGGACCAGGAGTCGCCGCTGCAAGAGATACAGCCCTCGGACAGACAGACGGACGGACAGACAGACAGACTGCGGAGGCTTAGTAATAGGCTTCCGTACAGGGATAAGGAAACCTAAAAATAAGGGGTGAAATAGGGGTGAAAGTTTTTGTATGGGGAATCCATGATTTCTCAAGGTAAGGATATGAAAATTTAATATCTAGGCAAAGAGATTAAGTTAATGTCTTTGTATCTAGGCTTTTGGCACAGATTACTCAATAGTTACTGCTTTTGGTAAGAAATAATGAATAATGGTCAGGAAGAGGAAGGGGGAGAGAAAAGAAGGGGGAGTGGGTGGGAGGTACGTTTGTCAGCCTCGGTAGCTCAGTGGTGCAGGCAACCCTGGGCGCGGTCAACACTTGGATGGGTGACCGCTCGACTATTGGAGGCTGACCGTGGTTCGGATTCCACGTAAAACTGTAGCACCCTTCCCTTTTACCTTACTAGGGTTGGTACCACCGCACTGAATAAAACGTATGTCGAAACGGCTATGTAAATAGTAATTTTTTTAGTTTTTTTTCCGTCCAGTTCAGTATAGCCGGCACGACATGTCCGACATCACGGATGTTGTAGGTGATGTATCCAACCATGTCAGTTTCCATAAAAAAAAGAAGAAGAGGAGGAGAGGTATGGAGGGAGGAAGGGTTAGTGAATGAGGGTAGGTGTTGGGGAGGGAGGTAGTAGTGGGAACGAGGAGGAATGGAGATCGAGCGAGTGAGAGGTTGGAAGGGGGAAGGGGCGGGGTAAGAGGGGGTTACGGACAGGATGAGGGGTAGTAGGGGAGGAATGGAATGGGAGGGTGATGGAAAGGAGGGGCGGCATGAGGGGAGGAAGGGAAGTAGGGAGAGAGGGAGGGAATGGGCGAAAGGGAAGGTGGCAAAGAGGGGGTCCGTGAAGGGTGAGGGGAAGGAGGGGAGGAAGGCGGGATCGAGGAGAAAAGACAGGGAGAGAGGTGAGTGAGAGATGGGCCAGGAAGGAAGGGAGAAAAAGATAGAGAATATAAGAGAAGCAATGGTTTATTATCAATTTTGCATTTAAATCAGATTTACTATTTTTTTGATTTATTTTTTTATTTTATTCGTCGTCGTCGGTAAAATCTACTATTTTATATAAATTTATTACATAAAATATCATTGACTTATATATTCTGTAAAGTATAACACAAATACATTAAACCCACCCTCTTTTAATCTCTTTGGTATAACACCACCAGCAGCATCGTAGATGGAAAAAATAGCCCTGGACTCAACTTTTTTTAATTCGGTGCCTGGACTCCGTACTTCATACTTCAACTATTACCAAAGACATTCTTTGACTATTACTAAAACGAGACACCGCGATTATGGTAGTGTGCGTATCGCGTGAATACAGAACCGACCGTCTCAAGAGATCGCAGCGATATTGTGTCATCCTTTTTCCACGCGCAGTAACCCGTATCGCTTGCCTGCACGCTCCACGCAAACATTTGCGTGTTCCAAAACAAGCGAACGTCGCGCGTCGATCGATAAATTGCCGCAACGGCTAAAAACTATGGAGGTGGCTTTTTTTGACGTGATGATGTCACGTCTTATAAATTGATGAACACCGGCTGCATGAACGAAGAAGTGTAACGTTCCATCTAAACCTGTGGGCGCAAGCGAGAGCGCTAGGTATCCCACTTCAAAGCCACACACACAATGTAAATTAAGTTCATCTCAAGATTAATTTTGTAATACATAAATATATTACAAACAAACTTAATTTTGCGGTCAACCTAAATAATAATTTCTCACTAACTATTTAAACAAGACCAGTTTTTCATATTTTCGTATTACTCCCTTTAAAGTTAACTTTTTTGAACCACTTTGTCATAAAAGCAAGTAAATATTACATTCAAAATCTGTAAGAAGCACACAAACAACAACCAAGAAAGAATCAAGTTTTCTTGTGCACGTTTTTTTTTTTATGGACGTAAAGTCCTTTTGCACAAATCGCAGATCAGGTCTTGCTTGGAGTACTGCTTGCACCTGTGGGATGGCTCTGCCAAATATCAGCTTTTAAAAGGGAAATGGTTTGAAAACCTAGTACCGTAAAAAATAATATAGTATAGTAAAAAAAAATAGTACCGTGTGGGGTCGGTACTTAAAAAGAATAGCCCCACTGCATCTCTCCCCGTCGCATGTCGTAAAAGTCGACTAAGGGATCGTCAGCCTCGGCAGCTCAGTGGTGCGGTCAGTTATTGGATGGCTGACCGCCCGACGGTTGGAGGCTGACCGTGGTTCGGATTCCACGTTAAACTGTAGGTCCCTTCCCTTCTTACCTTACTGGGTGGTAGGGTTTATCCCGGCCGGGTTGGTACCACCGCACTGAGCGAAACGTCGGTCGAAACGGCTATGTAAATAGTTCGTGTTTTCCGTCCAGTTCAGTGTAGCCGGCGCGAAATGAAGGGAAGCACTGACATAGCACCTAGTTCACCCGGTGTTATGGGCTGACATCACGGATGTTGTAGGTGATGTAGCCAACCGTGTCAGTTTCCATTAAAAAAAAAAAAAAAAAAACAGAAATTTGTTAAAAAGGATTGCATCCCTACACGCAGGCTCTCCTGCCTATATATTTCCCCCCAAGTACAGTCTCGGGCCCACGTGGCCCTGAAAAGGCACCTGTCGGGCCGGCATGGCATTCGCAACCCCCACATACAACCGAATGTCCATCGGCGTCGTTAGACACCTTATGGGTGGCTCGGGGTCACATGTCGCGCTTTCAATAAAAAAAAGCGAGTGGGCTGTGTCGGAGACACGGCCGCAGATTCGTGAATTTGATGAAGATCTCATCGATACCTATCCTTGCTTGTCCCACCACACGAGTAGTTTGGGAGCAGTAGTTTTCGAAAAAATAAATCCTATCGAGGCCTATCATTTCCTCCAGCGGATGAGTAGTCGTGGATCAGTAGTTTCCGAGATATGCCCTCTTTCAAACACTTTTTCCTTTTTTATTCTGAAACGGCTGAACCGATTTTGAAAAAAAAAAACAACTATTTCAAAAAGAGCAATTTTTTTCTACGAAAAGAAACAAATTGCAAGTCGATCTGACCAGTAGTTCAGGAGTTATAAGCATTTATTGATTTTCGAAGCCTTTTTTCAAAGTTCCATATATAGAAGGGCTTGATATGCGACTCTCGGGTATGTCGTCTTAGCAAGTCGGAAGAACTACCTTTAAGACGATATGCCTCACCTTCCTGTAACTGTTATAGTTTTTGAGATCTAAGTCGCCAAAAGTACATAATTTTCGTGATTTGGTTTCATAAGGGACACTAAGCGGGGCCTATGGCAGTGCCTCAAGTGATAGTGCCCCATATGAAACCAAATCATTTTCGTGACGCAACTTTTTGTAAAATACATTCGGCAGCAGGCTAAAGACGTTTCATCAAATTCACGTCAAAAACAAAGAAAACACAAAAAGAAATCTATAAATAAAAATAATGTTTAGGGGTTCCGGTATTTTGTTGAATTTATTCTAGCTTTTCAAATTTCCATCTAATATATTAAAACAATAAAAATATATTATTATAAAATAATTATTTTGGGAATCCATCGTGTTTGTTTCCGTTTTCAAAGGTGGTGACGTAAAAAAATATAATTTGAAAGAAGGTATCTCCACTTTATCCTAACCGCACGCACGTATTTGAATTGCACGCAGGTTTGGTTGGTGGGTATTTGGCAACTAGAAATATAATAAGAAATAGGCATGCCATCTATAGACAAATAGGACAACTTAACTTGGTCTGACATCTATGATGCAGAAGCGACGAAATTATACATTTTATCCGCCAAGCTCACTGACTGACAAAACATGAAAATATTTATTGGAAAAATTATGAAAACCTTAAAATACACTATTTTGAAATTTCTACTTAATATAAAATAATCTTTAAATTTAAATATGCTGTTCCCACTTAGCACCGTTCTATAATTAGCAGATTTAAAAATATAATTATTATTTAATTCAAATTCGATACTCCTGGCGCCATCTTAGGACATAATTGAAGACTAATTTCATGTTACCTTTAAAACATCGCTGACGGTACATCTGACTCCCCCTATAAAATCAATGGTCGGGGGTTAAAAATGCGCCGATTTACTGTTAATCGGTTGATTAATAGCAAATCGAGAAGAAAAAAAAAAAACAGTTTAAAACACACTGAACCGACTTCAACCCCTAAAAAGTATTAAATAATATTTTGATCTTGAGTAGAAAGCGGTACAAAAGCACAAAAGGGTCCATCTATAAATTTTCAGGTGTGCTTTTGTACCGCTTTCTACTCATGATCAAAATATTATTTAATACTTTTTAGGCGTTGAAGTCGGTTCAATGTTTTTTTAAAACAGTTTTTTTATTTCACTCATTTTAGTAATATCACATAATATTAAAATCGGTTGACGGGAAGTGGGTGATTGAAAAATTCCTTAGTGTGAAAGGTTCACCCTTAATTTTTCATCCTTCGGGGTGGCATTCACAAAAAATATATCAACATTGAGAACTATCGTCCTGTTTCTATATTGCCAGTTTTCAGTAAGGTTTTTGAATTATTTTTTTTGGAAAAACGGCTAATTAAATTCCTTACAGATAATGAACTTTTAAATTGTAAACAATTTGAATTTCGGAAAGGACTCTCAACGGGTGATGCTATAGCTTCTATGGTAAAATCAATACTAACTTCTCTAGACGACTCTCGGCATACTTATGGCATTTTTTGTGACCTATCCAAAGCCTTTGACTGTGTAAATCACGAAATATTATTAATGAAGCTGGAACATTATGGCATAAGAGACAATGAATTGCGTATATTTCAATCATATTTAGAAAATAGAGCTCAAATATGTGACGTCAATGGCTTAAAATCGAATGTAGAATCAATCACAATGGGTGTGCCGCAGGGTTCTATCCTGGGACCATTATTGTTTCTAATATATGTTAACGACATCTCGAGCTGTATAACAGACGATATAGAGATGGTAATGTTTGCAGATGATATCTCAGTTGTACTGAAAAACAATGATATGAGTAAACTGAGAGAATCCTTTTTAACTGTACTAGAATCTCTAAAATCTTGGTTTGAGTGCAACAATCTATTGCTAAATGTCAACAAAACTAATATTATGCACTTTGCTCTTGGGACTCATAGACGTAATAACAATGATAGCATATTAAAAACTGCAGATAACTTGTCATTAAACCTTGCTAATGAACTAACTTTTCTTGGGGTAATATTTGATAAAAGTTTTACTTGGAAAGCCCACATAAACTCTTTAGCTGGTAAGCTGAGTTACGCATGTTATGCTATCAAAAAAGTTAAAGAGCTAGGCGGGACCCATGCTGCAAAAACGGTTTATCATGCTTATTTTGAGAGCATCATGTCATATGGCCTTATGTTTTGGGGAAATGCAGCAGACTCAAATAGAATATTTTTATTACAGAAGAGGGCTTTGAGGTACATCCTAAATATGAAAACTAGAGATACTTGTAGGACAGCGTTCGGGGAGATAGGAATCATGACTTTACCAAGTGCATATGTTTACCAGAACATATGCTATGCCAGAAAATACATTCATGATTCCTCTCTCAATTCCGACAATCATAACTATGACACACGGGGTAAGAATAATGTAAAACTAATAAGACATAGATTAGCTAAAACTACAAAAAGCTTTATTTGTAATAGTGTTAGATTTTATAATAAACTGTCTCCTAACATAAAACAATTAGATGACAATAATTTTAAACGTAGGATTAAAATAATGTTAATTGAAAAGAGTAATTACAGTATTAAGGATGCATTAACTGACCGTAATTTTATCTAAGAGTCTGACTACTGTTTTTCCCACTAACAAATTTTGACAATTCGATACACTTTGTATCATTTGATTTTTTATATGACTTATTACAAACATTTCTTTGTAATAAACGTAAACTAATTGTTTTATTTGACTTGATATAATATGAAATATCAAAATTGACGATGGCACTATACACCAGATATAGGTAATTTAAATAGGCAGTGTGGTCAGATTCTTCAGTATTCATGTTTATGCTGTAAATATTAATGCTCTTGTGAGCGGTAGTATGTGTTAATTATTTGTAAGTTACTATAATATAATACTTATAAGGTACTAACAAAACATTGTGACTTGCGAAGTTTGTTTGTCAGTTCTTCTTCGCATTGAATTTAGAACTGGCGGAATTTTCGACAAGTCCAAGCGTAGGTTACCTACCTATGGATGAAATTATACAATAAACAATAAACAATAAACATTAAATAACACATTAAATATAACATTAAAAAAATTCACCGATCTCGTGCATTACACGACCTTCGATGTACATTGAAAATGAACTCAAGAAAATGAAAAAAAGAGTATTACATTTATATATTTTTTTATTATTTTTCAAAAACACAAGCAGCTTAAAAAATGTAAACTAAAATTTTGACAGAAAAAGTGATAAGCTTGACATTATGTCTAACTAAAGTAACAAATTAATAAATATCAAATATAAAAATATAATATAGGTGAGGTTAGAAGATGCGTCGCTTATCATGTTTAGTTTAGGAGTTCCTATGGCTTCCTTCCGGCTCTATCATCAGGACCCCGGAAATCATATATGACTAGAGTACTTGCGAAGACAAATCCAACGAGCCCAAACATGGTGGATTTATCATGTGTAGTTTAGGAGTTCCTATGGCTTCCTTCTGGCTCAATCATCAGGACCCTGGAAATAACATATGACTAGAGTACTTGCGAAGACAAATCCAACGAGCCCAAACACGGTGGATTTATCATGTGTGGTTTAGGAGTTCTTATCGCTTCATTCCGGATCAATCATCAGGACCCTGGACATCATATATGACAAGAGTACTTGCGAAGACAAATCCAACGAGCCCAAACACGATGGGCTTATCATGTTTAGTTTAGCAGTTCCTATGGCTTCCTTCCGGCTCCATCATCAGAACCCAACTAACAAACTAACAAAGTCACCCGAGGATCTGCAGAGCCGTGATTTGGTTTTTCACAATTTATTTCATATATTCGGATATTCCTCCTCGCTCTCTACGCTGTTGCACTTGCAAAAGTCGATTTCACACTCTCAGCGAAAATGGGAAAAATTGGAGGGACCACATTACAGCACGAACCAACATCGATAGACGAATGCTTTTTTTTAATGTAGCCCAACGTCCAAATCTAAACATTTTTTTTTATTATTCGATATCACATTTAGTTTTTGAGATAAAAAGAGATTTAGTTAAAAAAAATATTTTTTTTTTTACTTTTTCGAAAAAAAAAACGATATTGTAGCCCTAGCCGATACGCGTCTTTTGAGCCCTCAACCACTCGCTTAGCCCCAAAACTTGCGACACCAGGACGATTTCACACTCTCAGCGAAAATGGGGGGCTATACTGAAGCGATCGAAAAAACATTTTCAATGTTAAAAAAATATGACAGCGCCAGCCCTGAGATATATCCTAGTCATGAAAAAAAAAATCATTAAAATCGGTTGAGAATTGACGGAGAAATCAGGTGACATTCTTACACCCAAAAAACATACAGACGAATATGAACCTCCTCCTTTTTGGAAGTCGGTTGATTAAAGTTGAATTCCCGCGATGGCAGTCTTTGGAGGTCCCACTCTTTCTGTCTCAGCACTGTTCTCTTCTTTATTTAAATACGGTTGCGAGTTTTTAGGTCTTTTAAACAACGACGACCTGCATGTAATGCACTTACATGCACTTACATGCATGTTATGCATGTAAGTCCATAATCGGTCAAAATTGCACAAAGTCCGCGCTACAAAAACACGGGGTGTGTTAATGTATGCAGCGAACACTAACTAATCACTTAAAAGTCGATTATTGCACGTCCACCTACTCCAGCGACGACGTGCGCTTGTGTGTCGCGCGCGCGCGCGCGTTTGATTGATCTGTCTGGCCGCCGCGCCACGCGCCGCTTGAGGAGCGCGGTATCCTGTTACAAATTTACTTTATTAAAGTAGCTCGCATTTTCCTACTAACCCATTTGATGCCTACGCACAACCTTGAAGGAATCAGTATGTATTGGAAATTTTCAGTATTTATATATCTTCTAAAATTTGTTCTTTATTAATAGCCAACCGAGAAGAAAATTAAGGTTGAATTTCCACCTCCGCACAACGCACACTGGGCAGGGAATGCATCCCTATGCGCTGGACTTACAGCGGATGCGTACCAATCTTTCAGCAGATTTTCAGACAGACTTTCAGACGGCTATTTTAAGCGGTTTTTTGCTATTCTCTCAAAAAACTCTCAAACGTTTTTAATTTTTTTTCACCATTTTGTAGCCGTCATCGATACGCGTCATTTGACACTCTAAATATTCACGTAGCCTTAAAACTCACGACACCAGGGCGAATTCGCACTCTCGCAGAAAATCGGGGACTATACTGAAGCGATCGAAAAGACATTTTCAATGTCAAAAAGAACAGTTTTGGAAATTAATAAAATTAAACTACGGTCGATTGGAGGATATCCACGTAAGAATTATTCCTAAGACTTATACCTATGTATAGTTTTAGAAGTTTTCCATCGACACAATCGGACATAGCAATCGTATTTAAGAGTTATTTTGTGAGTATGCATGTTAGCAGAGAATTCTTCCAGAAGTAGAAAATAAATACATTGTGTTTGTGGCTTTAGAGTGTGGAGTACTCGACTCGTACGCATAGAACACGGGACTACAGAAGATTGTGTCGTTCTACATTTTGGGCCGGTCCATTATGAACGCATGTCCGGTGGTGGTACGTATCTACTAATTATTTTGTAACGAACATTTTCGAATAGGAAAGTATGGACAGGACATAGGGTTTAAAATTTTTCGGGTTCTCATTCATATAATAGAGTTCAGTTTTAGTTTCAGAACAACCACCAGTAGTTGAAATTCTGACATACAGGAAGAAGGAGGTGTGGATCTAAGCTTGCGATGGCTTCACCGAACATATCCGGGCCCATCGGCAGTAGAGGAGGGTATTAATCGAGGCCGGGACTAGCGAGTGGCCACTCTAAATTTCCCGCGCATGCTTCACGTTTCGGCTCGCTTCAAGCCCTCGTCAGCTAGTCTGCGTTGACTAGGACGCGGGGAAACCACCAGTCCCGCTCTCGACCTCCCTCTCTCTACCTATCCATATTCTGTAGGATGCTTCCAGTGACGTTTTCGAAGCTCTCTCCATATATGAGCTTAGCGTCGATCTTGGGAGCCCTAGATTCTTGAAGAGACTGTAGAGCGACTTCGCTGGTAGTCCTCTTGCTCCGACTTCCACAGCGAAGAGATCAGTCTTGAATCCGTTTCTCACAATCCGGTCTACTAAGTTGCAGTACTTGTTAAGCTTGATGTTGTGGTCCTTCGGTATGTTACTTTCCCATGGAACTGTAAGTTCAACAAGTACTACATGCTTTGTCGCTTTTGAGAATATGAGTATATCCGGTCTTAATGCTGTGGTACAGATTTCCGAAGGCATTTGGTAATGCTTCTCCTGTGTGTCCATCAACAATTCCCAATCCTTTGCTGCTCCCAAAATTGAAGAAGGTTTAGTCCTATCTTTGGGCAGCTTATTGGCTCCAGGTTTCACAAAGTTGACCTTCTGGAAGCCGCTACTGGTTTGCCCTTTCCTGGTCCGTGCAATTGACAGGTTGATGGCCTCTCTGATGATTTGGAGGACTTTATCATGACGGTAGGAATACTGGCCTCGCTCAAGTAGTATTTTGCATCCGCATAACAAATGTTTGGCCGTGCCTACGAACTCCTTACATGACGGGCATAGTCTATTTGTAGATTTCCCCCATCTAACTAGGTTACTCGGGTCGGGGAGAGTAAGCTGGAATGCATTTAAGTAGAACTTAAGCAGCTCAGGGGACCAGTTGTATATTATGGATTTCCACTTCAATGCAGGAGGGATGCAGAAGTCACCCACTGTTAGCCAATCATTCTGCATTTCTAGGTTTAAGGCGTGAAGTTTGAAGCCTTGTTCCATGTCCTCCTGAGCAAAACCTTTCAGTATTTCTTTATCAGACTTTGCTGTTTCTATGCCCAATCCAGATCTATTGGTGCGTGTACCAACTTGGAATGATTTGTAGAAGTCGAGTCTCGATTCCAGTTCATCTGATAGTGATGTGTTGGGTAAGGCTTGAATAGCGCTATCATTGGAGTCTTTGAGTATACATCGTTTGGCTATTCTCGCCTTTTGATAAAATATCGACGGTTTCTTAATGTTCAGTCCAAAGTTATTGTGAGATCTGTATAGCGTTGACGAGTCAGCCGGGTGAGCCAGTCCAAACCATGATTTCAGGAATCTGGTCACATACGAGTCTAATTTAGTCAGGTTTTGCTTTGTGAAGTCGTAGACGAGAAATGGCCATGATAGTTTTGATGTCAGGTAGTTATCGTAAATCCATGCCTTTTGTGTACCCAGGAGGGGAAGATTGTCAGTTTGGCGGAGGCTCTCTTCGAAAAGTTGGACAATATCATCAGTAGGATGCTCCTTTCCTCTGCTGGTGATCCTTTTGCCCAAGAATTTAAAAGGAGCTTCATCAGCCACGGTTGCGATTGGTTTTCCGGCTACTGTCAGACCTGGATTGCTCGAGGTAAACTTTGAACCTTTCCTGGTTAAGCTCAAACAGTAGCACTTCGCTGGTTTTATCTTCATCCCTTTGGTCCATTCACAATAGTCATCTACCACCTTAAGAAGCGCCTGATTTTGTTTTGGATTGCGGGTTAACAGCGTAATATCATCCGCAAATGCCAGGATGGCCGCCATATATGTGTCTCCATATTTGAACCTGTATCCCCATTTGTTTTCTTTTACGACAAGCGTATCAATTAGAATGTTGATAACAATGTTAAATGTAACAGGAGAGAGGCGGCAACCCTGGAAAAGTCCTATGCCGTAACGAATTTCCGGTATCTTCTCCGTTTCGCCTTTTACTTGTAATACAAAGGAAAGTTTTTTGTAGTAGGAGGCTATTATATTACAGATCAGAGGTGGCACATTATACCACTCTAGCGCCTTTAATAGTAACTCATGGCGCACCGAACCGAAGGCGTTTTCAAAGTCTAACCACGTGGCAGTTAATTGTCTCTCATTCTTCCTTGCATCTCTAAGACATTCAGCCAGCAAAGAATTATGTTAGAGACACCCTGCAACTCTTGGGAGAAAACCTTTCTGGTACTTCTTCGGTAATATATATTTATTATACTCGTAAATACCTATCGACTTAAAACGTACTTTTCATTAATTCCGGTTAACTCCAAGACTTATTTTCTCGGTTATTTAGAGGGGCATTTCTCATACATTTGGTAGGAGTTAATCATTAGCTACATTTTAGCCGGAGGTTTTTTTTTTTTTTTTTTTTTTTTTATATACTAAGCGCGACATGTGGCGCCGAGTCACCCATAAGGTGTCTACCGACGCCCATGGACATTCGGACGCAGGCGGGGGCTGCGAATGCCATGCCGGCCTGACAGGTGCCCATTCACGCCTCTCTTGAAGGACCCGAGACTATACTTGGGGGGAAATATGTGGGCAGGTAGAGCGTTCCAGAGTTTGCCGGTTCTGTGGAGAAAGGATCTGCAGAACCGATTTGTACGCATCCGCGGTAAATCCAGCGTATAGGGATGCAATCCCTGCCCAGTGCGCGTTGTACGGAGGTGGAAAGGGGACGCCGGAATCGCGTTAAACAGCTCCTCCGAGCACTCCCCGTGGAATAAGCGATAGAACACGCTTAGGGCGCCGACATCCCTACGAAGTTGCAGCGGTTCTAGATCGCGGGACACGTCGGGGTCATCCACAAGTCGCACGGCTCGACGCTGGATCGAGTCCAAAGGCGCAAGCTGGTATTTGGCTGAGCCATCCCACAGGTGCGAGGAGTACTCCAAGCAGGACCTAATCTGCGATTTATACAGAAGCAGCCTTTGGCCCGGCGTGAAGTACCGTCGAACCTTATTGAGTACGCCTAGCTTTTTTGAGGCCAGCTTGGCCTTGCCCTCGATATGGCGCCGGTAATTTAGGTCGTGCGACAGCTCCACTCCGAGGACCCCGAGGTGGTCGCTTAATTTAAGCGACGTGCCTTGGAAGGAAGGAGCTGGTGTGAACGCCGCCCTCTTCGCACTGAACGCGCAAACTTGTGTTTTTGAAGCGTTGAACTCGACCAAATTGCTACGGCCCCATTCGGAAATAGACCGAAGCGTTTGTTCGAGTTCAGACACAAGTCTTCGCCTCTTTTCATCCACAACTTCTCGTCTGGCTGAAGGGTGACTGGTATAGGATCCGTGTGCTGTACTGTCATCCGCATAACAATGTATGTTGCCGAGTGGCAGCATGTCATTGATATGCAGAAGAAACAGTGTGGGTGACAGCACAGATCCCTGCGGTACGCCGGCATTCACTGACATGGCGTCCGACGAGCAACCGTCCACTAGGACCTGAATGCTACGCCCATGTAGGAAGTCGGCGACCCAGTCGCAGAGGCCAGAAGGAAGTCCGTACGCCGGAAGCTTGCCCAGGAGCGATTTGTGCCAAACCCTATCGAATGCCTTGGCAATATCGAGGCCAATTGCCAAGGATTCACCATGTCCTTCAAGCGATTCCCCCCAAAGGTGAGTGACGTACGCTAGGAGATCACCAGCAGATCGGTTTGGCCGAAAGCCATATTGCCGATCGCTGATGAGGTTATTTGTCTCCAGGTACGCCATGAGCTGGGCGTTGATAATACGCTCCATCACCTTGCAGAGTAGGGAGGTAATCGCTATAGGTCGGTAGTTCGAAGGGTTTGAGCGGTCGCCCTTTTTGGGGACCGCTTGAACAAATGCAGATTTCCAGGCTGCCGGCACACGGGAAGCAGAGTAAGAGAGGCGGAAAAGGCGCGTTAGCACTGGAGCCAGCTCGGGAGCACACCGTTTCAGCACCAATGCAGGAATCCTATCCGGCCCACTCGCCTTCCTGGTGTCTAGGGAGAGAAGCTCCGCCCGCACAGTTCGTTGTCGGAACTGTACTTCCGGCATAGAGTTCTCACACCTAGTTATGGATGGAGGGATGGCACCCCCATCGTCCAGGTTGGAGTTCCCCGCAAAGAGAGACACCAATAAATCGGCTTTCTCCTTTGCGGAGTGGGCAAGTGAGCCCCCAGGACACTGCAGTGGTGGAAGTGAGGAGCGGCAAAAATTCGATTCGACAGATTTGGCGAGAGACCAAAACTCACGGCTCCCAGTTGGGTGCTGGTTCAGCCTATCACCAACTCTGCCGATATGCTCGAATTTGGCCCTGGCAATAGCCCTCTTGCAGGATCTGGAGAGGCGGTTGTATTCTTTCTTCAGTTCGGATACATTTGGATCGCGTCTGGCACGAGCGCACGACCATGCACGATAAGCTGCGCCATTAGCTGCGACAGCTTCAGCACAGTCGCGGCTGTACCAGGGCTGGCTTTTACCACCGAGGCGGACGAGGGCGCTGGGAATAAACATCTCCATACCCCCCAGAACCACCTCGGCTACGGCATTGGCGCATTCCGACGGATCATCCGAACTGAAGCATAGCTCTCTCCATGGGTAGGATGCGAGGTATTCTCGCATACCATCCCAATCTGCTGAGGCGTAGTGCCAAATTCGACGCATTCCTCCAGTACGGGACTGAGGAGGCGAAAATGGCACCGTGGACCCCACTAGACAGTGGTCAGAGGAGCCAAGAGGAGCGCTCACTGTGACTTTGTATCCAGCAGGGTTCGTCGTCAGCAGAAGAGGAGGTGGTAAAATCAGCCGTTAGTGGTAAACTTTGTTATCACCGCATGTCACTAAATAAATCACAATTAAAAATATAACTTACCACCAAAGCCACGCGCCGATATTACCCACATACCTAACAATAGGAGTATTTTGCGTACTTTCGTATCTCACATAATAAGTCTACCTATTAGTAAATCTGATTACTGTTTATTAACCGTTGGAGATAAGCCAATAGCGATCCGAGCGATTTCGAACATTAATTTCTCGGGAGTTAGTTAAATAATTTAATTGCGGTTCATTAATTGGAAGCGGCGTAGAATTTGTAAACGCTTCTGTAATAGGTAAATTGATGAGGCGATACCTCGCGCCCAATTTGACTGCGCGGCGTATTGCTCGGCGGCCCGACTGTGCTGGCTGGCTCACGATTGCCGAGCCGGGCAGCCGGCGCCGCGGCGTAGCACCTCCGTCCCACCGCGGAGGTTGCCGCCAGCCAGTCCCTGTGCCTCAATTCTACCGGAATACTTTAGATTAATTTTACAGGCGCACCCCGTTTTAATAATTTACAAATCCTTTTAAGTAAATTCTCATTTGCTATCAACTCTACGTCGTGCAATCGAATTTACACTCTCGCTCTAAAACTTTACAGTCCAATTTAGAGAGGGGTTTCCAGCATATTTAAGGCACTCGGCGGTAGAGTGGACGGACTCGCTCGGGAAGGTTCATGGTGTAAATAAACAAACGTATTGACTGTTAAATAACTCTGAATGGGCAAATCATTTTGCCCTGTTGGTGTTCGGCGCAGACTCGGTCGGTCTGTCCTGCTTGCCGTTCGGCACTTATCTCTTCCGTGTTTTGCAATTCGCTTAATATTTCGTAGCGCAAATGGCGGCATTTTCCGTGTAAACTAATTATCTTTTCATCTCGCATTTAGGAGTTTCGAATGGCGGAGAGCAGAGCTTTTGGCACTGACTTACTGCTAGTTACACAAGAACATTCTTCTCTTCTCTACATATCAGAAGACGCAACTTTAGTCGTCTATTTTTCTTATGTTTCTGTTTCTTTAAAACTCGAAAACGCCTCAGTCGGCGTAATGATTCAAGTCTCTCCGTGAGCTTGGGATCACCAATTATGCGGATAGCGCGACGCTGGATAGATTCGTCCATACGTCCACACAAAATGTACCTGCGGCTTCACCTTTCGGAACCGGTGTAAAACTGTAGGTCCCTTTCTTGGCCCATGTTAGTCTCAATTATAGCCGACTGCTTCGGTGCCACCATACTGGACGTCAGATTGCCGGCGGCCGCATAGCAGCCTCTATATGTCTCCCCTATTCCAGTATAGCCAGCAATCCAAATTAAAGTCTTCGGTATGGCACTTTCTCTGAGGTGATATTGGCTGGTCGGAGCATGTGCTCTGGCCTCTCTGAATCAGCCACCCATACCGCATTACTTAAAAACATACTTGCATGTTATTTTCATCTATGCAACCTGAAATTACACCACGCCATCCTAAAGTGATCTGAGCTAACTGGTCTAAAGTTGTTAAAATTAAATGTAAATTAAAGGAAAAATCTTATTTACCGTTAGACCGAATTGAACGTGGGCGAAGTCGCCACCGCAGTTTATACATAAATAAAGTATGCAACCATATATCATATTGTATTATACGCCAAGTGTATAAAAGGAAGCGGCCGAGCCTGCGAATCTGAGCGGACAAGATTGGCTAAATGAGCCAATGATTAAGTTGCTTATTGGGATAGCGAGAACAAACATTGTTATCGACACCCTGGGAGGGAATTGATTGGATCGCGGGACAGCAAAATTTTTATACGATCCGATCGAGTCAGTCCAAATAAATAATTTTCTAAAACAAAACAATCCACCTAAGGCGCATAGAACGACGAAACAAGATGAAAGTTACGCTTTTATACAGCGAAGAAGGCGAACTTATTACCGAGTGCAATACATTGCAATCATTATTTTATAAATGGAGTGGACGAAACTATTTCGTCCACTCCATATATAAAATAATGTAGTATTGTATATAAATGCAATCATTATGTATTTCCCAGTTTGTTTGCCTTCGCAGAAGTGACGGTTTTAAATGAAAACTATACATATCTTACATGCATACTTACTCATGTGAGGCGTCAAACGGATTTCACCCCAACCTTTCAATATGCCAACAATAATTTGCCTCGCAAAGGACCCGTGCGGTGGATTTCTGAGGATATATCCAATCAACGCTGCGTAATAACAGCGAGAAGAGAATCAAAATAAGTCGTAATCCTCCGCAGCTCGCTCGCGCGCTAGATGTCAAATAATGAGGCATACGAGTAGGCGACAACCATTAAGGTGGCCTCGACATAGTACGCAATGTTTCACAGTAAATGTGAACGCGACAAGGTGTGCTGGTCACATGTCAACATAACTGAAGGGGTTCTATTTCTTGCGAATGTCTTGTCCGAGGTGAAAAAAATAGACAAATCATTTAGTATTTCTTAATATACGACTTACGAGTACGTACATATTAGTAATTATGTAAATGAAACAATACATAAAATAATTGTTTGGGAATATTATTTGTCTGTTGAAGTTCAAAATTCAACTCTTCATACCGAAGTTTCTAATTCGTAACATACAAATGTAAGGAAAATTTGTAATTAATTTTTCGAGATTTAATCAAACTATTATAATGTAATATTTTAAGTTACAACCTGCTGCACTGGTGTGCGTTATCAAAAGAAACTATGTAGAGGTAGTTACTCTGTATACGAAACTATCTCGATAATTCCAGTTATTAGCGAACGTAAATAGGTACATACAGAGGGCAGACATTGCATTTTATATAAAATGTGTTGTTCACACAGGACGCTGAAACATTACGTAATATTGCCGCGACCCCCGATCTACGCCTCGTATCCATAGCGATCCGCTACTTACCGCGGCGCCGCCGAGAGCTCGGCTCTATTATTAAGGTCCTCTCAAACAATATGCCGCAAATTGAGTTAACTCACTAATAACGGTATACAGGGGCGGGCGGGGGAGGCGGTGGAGAAACACGGCCGACCGAATGTACCGCAGATGCGAGAGGATACTCCGTGTATAGGGGACAATTTACTAGGGGAAGATCGATGTTGATCAGGGGGTAGGGGCTGCGATGTAGCCTTATTGTAATAAACGAAAATATGTTATTATTTATTTGCCAAATAAATAAAATATGTCAGTGTATGATCAGACATGTTTCCACAATATTGTTGGCTGGGACAATAAGATGTGCAGAAATTACTAGCAGGCCTAGTTGAAATAAAGCTTGAATGAAAGTTTACATAGATAATATACATTTTCAGAAACATATAATTACCTACGTAAATCTGTAAGATACGAAAAAAATAATCTAGGACACGTAACGACAGGTTTTCTATTTTATGTAAAACTTCTACAGCTATCAGAACAAATAATTATTTACATCGCACTGAGCTAAGCGCTAAAGTTTTTAGGCTCGCGCGGAGATTTAAAGTACTATTTATTGATGTATATTTGACATTCGTTTCGTGTCTTCACCTTTATCATTTCACGCGACATCAAAGCAGAATTAAATTCGAAAGAAATGTTTTCTGCTTAATTCCGCTTGAATGAGTGCCTTATTAGAATTTGGGTAAACAGAATTTTTAAATATACCTACCTACCCACTGACGCATAGTGTAGCTATAGCTTATCACATTACGCCTTCCTTCGCATTTATTAACCTACTTGTACATATATTCTTCTTGCCTCCGCTCGCAGCGTTGCTCACTCAAAAACCTCTACAATATTAAAGGTAATTTTATTTTATTTCGCAGTTGTCTGCTTCGGCGTACGGCGGCGGAGGCGGCGTCACGATTTCAATTATACTTGATGTCGTTATTTCTCCTGTGTTTATTCGGCTCCGGCCGCGCTCCTTCCACTTTTTCATTCACCCTTGCCGCCTCCGCCGCCGCGCGCCGCTCGTCTTGTTTGCTCTGAGATCGTAGTGGGCCGGGGCCGGGGCGGAGGAACGCATCGCTCGGGCCCGCTCAAACAGTCGCGTCGGATCACTGCCGCGCCGCACTCTGCGCCGTATTTGTCGAAGCCGGCGGCCCTGGAGTATACACTCAACGACCTCTCGCGATTCCTACATACATTACCGTCTATACGATCTGTGTCCATCTCTGTGTAAGCACCAAGAGGTTACACATCGCTGTAAACACAGCAGGCCAACGTTTCTTGCGAATGGGAGCTGGGCTCTGCGCGCGCAAGTGTGTCGTATGTCGCTGGTCGCGCCGCGCCCGCGCGCCCTCTCGGCGGCGGCGGAGGCGGCGGCGCGGGGGAGGCGGCGCGGCGGTGGGGCGGCCGGTTGTTATTAGAGCGCGGTATTTGTCGTGGGGCCGTAGTCCGGCAGCCGTGATATTAAGGCGGATGCCTCCGGGGGGCTCCGTTTCATAATACGCGTAAAGTTTATCCATGCGTGAGGAGTCCCGGACCCCGCCGCCCCAGCCCCCGCCCCCGCCCCGTCTCTTCCGCGCATAGTGTGGCCCGCTTCCCACACAACGCACCCACTACTGCCCGAGAATAGATTCCTCCAAATGGACATTGGACCTTTAATATTTACAAATCTAAAAATCTGTGTTTTTGTGCCCTGCCGGTCTTTATATTTATTTATTTATGTTATACCTATAGTTTATATAATTTAGATTTTTTTATACGACTAAAACAGCTCACGCACTAGAGGCGAGTTTCTGGGTAAAAACAACTTTAAAAGAAATCAAAGTTTATACGTTTAATATGTCTAAAATCTTGTTACGCTGTGTGGAATTGAAATTTACAAATATTCCATATTTTTGTTATTTCAAACCCCCCCCCCCCCCCCCCCCCCCCCCCCCCCAATTTCAAAATGTAAGGACTGCATTGTGAAAATATAACTACGGCGCAATTTTTCAAAGCGCGCTTAGCGCAAAGAAATATGGGCTCGCCGAAAGAAGAAGTGCGAAAGAATAGTTTTTGACGGTGGCGGGCGGCGGCGGCGCCCGCGTTGTTCAGACGGTGAATAGTAGTCGCGAACCACCACCGGCTCAGCCGTGTACAGTGGCGTGATTCACTGCCCGTTCCCGCGCCGGCCGCGCCATTATCCGACCGACGCGGCTTGACCTCGGATAGTTGGCGTTTTTTTGGATACCTGTTTTGAACGTTACAAAAATCCAAAGTGTTACGGCTATGTAAATAGTTAGTGTTTTCCGTCCAGTGTAGCCGGCACGACCGAAGGGAAGCACTGACGTGGCACCAAGTTCACCCGGTGTTATGGGCTGATATCACGGATGTTGTAGGTGATGTAGCCAGCCGTGTCAGTTTCCATAAAAAAAAATCTCTAGAAAATTTCGTAGCGAAGTTTCATATATTTATTTATTATTAAGACAAGCCACAGAGATAACATAAAAAATCGGCCAAGCGCGAGAGGACTCGCGCACCGAGGTTTCCGCACCTAAAAAAAAATTGAAAAACAAAAACCTTTCTTGTATGAGATTAATATTTAATATTTTACTTTTTCTATTTTTTTATTATTTGTTGTTATATCCGCCATAATAACACACATTCTGTGAAAATTTCAACCGGCTACCTACGAGTATTGCGGTTTCAAAGATACAGCAGTAGGACAGACAGACAGACGACGTAGGCTTAGTAATAGGCTTCCGTACGGGATACGGAAACCTAATAAAACAAAACATACGTATACTAGGTACTTATAACAATAGGCCTATGTTACCCCCGCAAATGTTCCCCTTGTGACAACATTATGAACATTAAAAATGGCAAACTATCAGTAGGTACAAAACAAACAGTAATAAAGTACATATAAATGTGGCTATATGTATGTATGTACATTGCATACGACATTTTATGATATTATCTTTAAAATGTAATAATTTATTGACTTCTGCCGTCTCGATGTAAAATATATCTATGTTAGCTTACAACTCAAGAAAGGCTCAACAGATTTAGATGCAGTTTTCAGCAAATCTTCAAATCTGCAAATCTTCAGCTTCATCTCTCTATATATCAAATGTTGATAAAGAAAGCAGTAAACACCCGCCGCGACCAACGTTTGCCTACAAGAATATTTAGTCATGAACATAAATGCTGTCTAAAAATGGCAGACATTTTCATTTTCATTAATTATCCCGTATTAAATAAATTGAGCTGAAAGTACGAAATAATTCTCGTTTAAGGGATTATATTAGTCTAGCGTCCCGCTGCAAAAGTTCTTACCTCACAAGATACACAAACGGGACTAACATCTGGTAAAAATTACTACTTAGTAACGCTAAACCATGTGTGGTTGCTATTGCGTCACCTGGAAGAACCACGAAAAAATTATAATGTTCACGTCGATTTTGATCCCGACATTATCTCTGATATATGACCAGAACTTCGATGTACATAGTAAGAGGCCCCTATATAGACCATAATCAGCAATGGTTGCCACCCCCCCTCTCCTGACACATTCCTCACTCAGTCAGGCATGTTTCGTGTTTAAATTACCCCATCGTATACACGAATGAAACCAATGCAGGACAATATTGTTTTTTGTGCGGTAAGAACTTTTGAAGCCGGACCCCTATCCACACTATACGCCCAAAACATAAATTTATTCGAAAAATACCTTTTCTAAATAATCTCGATGTCGAGTGTTTCCCAAAAAAAAAAAAAACATTTTGAGTGATCATGTCTTTTTTTTCCGTACTTAACAATAATTTCCCTGAAAGTATTAAATCCCGTCCATTGAAATTTTTTTTAATCATATTTGTTTGAGTGGTTGTTTTACAAGATTCGAGATTATTCATCCCTTTCCATTGAATCGCGAACAAAAACTCCCACGCTTCAGGTAGAATATTATACAAAAAAATATACTTTTCTCTTTTGTAACCTCTATTCAGTAATAGTTGCCCATTCTTTTCAAAATGTTTGGACGAAAACCTTACAAGTTACTTTGTGATTTTTTGTGCATCTATTCGTTACGCACGTTTTGTACCTACATACTGTACACCTAATAAATATAGCACGTTCAAGCTCCTCTTTTCAATTTTTTCAGCCTTCGAACTTTCCACGTCTAAGTCAGAATGAATGAGCTGGTAACTGAAATAAAGTACGAACATGTTTTAGATCATTTTTAAGTTTGTAACGGCTCTTGTTAACATGGACCCATAATGCAGCGTGCAGCATCGCGAACGTCATCGCGACACTCGAGATGTACGTTAAATTGTAGCGGCACCTGAGGCACAGCGTTAGAACACGCTAAAAACAATCTTGTGTATATGCGCATAAAGCTCATTTTAACTCGTGTATATAGTAGTGATTCTTTTGACTAGATAATGCATCAGTAGATCTAAGATTTAAGTATGCAAAAAAAGAGAACAAGGTGTTTTGTGCTGCTACAACAAAGTAATTACTGTGTGTTATCTAACTACTGGCTTCAGCTTGGTCTTACTTCTCAATATTTCTAAAACAATTTCCACACACTGCACCGCCGGCCCTTCCAGAGTCATGCTAGGTCTTAGTACCTTCTTGCTTCCTGATGATTGTTTTGTCCTAATATGTATTTTTTTATACTAAATATGGTGGTCGGTGCTGTCCTGTAATTCACCAAGAGTTCTTGCAGCACAACACCGATTTCTCTGCTTACTCCGATTATCGGAATACAGCGCGATGATATGTATGGATGTATGTATGTACGTACATCTACACGTTTTAAAGAAAGAAATGTAAGCCGGTTTTTTCAATCCTTCATACTCTAAGCTTTTTTTTGCAAATTCTCTTTTCCTTTTCCCAGTTTGTTTTCGTCTCGTACAAGTATGTCCCTAAAACCCATCTCAAGGTTGGCTGATATTTCCGGATACTATAGTATGGCTCTTCATTCTAGTCGAACGGTTGATAATCAAATAACCCTATTTCCATTAAGGGATATTTTAGGAAAAAAGTCTGCATAATTTATGGCACCAGCTCTACCCTATTTCGCCACACACAAACAGTAAAGGTCAAAATATCTACGGTTATATGCGGGCTATGGGCCACCACTTACCACTTCTATCTTACCATTTCGTGAATGATTTTTAAAACGCTATAGACGTTAAACTCACAACAACAAGAGACTGAACCGCACTGAACGAAACGTCGGTCGAAACGGCTATGTAAATAGTTCGTGTTTTCCGTCCAGTTTAGTGTAGCCGACATGAAATGAAGGGAAGCACTGACATGGCACCTAGTTCACCCTGTGTTATGGGCTGACATCACGGATGTTGTAGGTGATGTAGCCAACCGTGTCAGGTTCCATAAAAAAAAAAAAAAAAAGACAAAATAAAAAATTAACCGTCACTTACACTTACTACTTACATGCGTAGTATATAAATCGCCACGATGACAAGTGCAGACACGTCGAATATGTAGTGCCAACCGACACGCAGCCTGCCGCCCCGCCCCCGCCCAGCCGCGACCGCAGCGCGCACCGCGCCGGAGGTTGCGGCGACGGAGGCCGTGGGCGGGCGGGCGGCGGCGCGCCGGAGACTAGCTGGACGCATTTGGCATTCCATCCAGCCCGTTTCCACAAACTTATCCCTGCGCAACCTATAGGGTGGGCCTGCTGCTCGATAGGCTTGCATGGTAAAATATGGTTATGCTTTTAATAAATTAAACTTTTAACATTAATAAATAAAAAATTATAAAACTTTTAAGTAGAGAATAATAATTCATACCACCGCACTGAATGAAACGTCGGTCGAAACCGCTATGTAAATAGTTTGTGTTTTCCGACCAATTCAGTGTAGCCGGCACGATCAAAAAGGGGGAAGCACTGACATGACACCTAGTTCACCCGGTGTTATGGGCTGACATCACGGACGTTGTAGGTGATGTAGCCAACCGTGTCAGTTTCCATAGAAAAAAAACATAAATTTAATAAAGGATTAAAGTAGCCTACTCGTATAATTCAACGGGCGAGCAAATTTTTTTTGTGGAGCGGTCTGGCCTCCGGATTCTATTACGAAAGGTCCGAGATTCGAATTCGTTCGGCTTGCATCAATGAGTTTTTTTTTTTCGTATCCGAAATCGGTGGCTCGAGGTCGAAGCCTCAGGCACAGCCAATTTCACCCCCGCGGTGGTGCCTGTCCGTCCGGTGAAAGGTTTATTAATGCCCGATTTGAATATTTTTAAGCGAGTATTTTTGTTCTGATTTGAAAAAAAATTACGTGCATACGTTCACCAGCTGTTCCATGGTTCGAATTTTATGGAAAACTGTACAACAATGGTTGACTGGAAGAAATTGTCTAAGACAATAAAGTCTGCCCTTGCCAAACATCAAGTGGCTTAACGTGCAATATTATTATGGTTGGCTGCTTCACCTACTACATTATTGATATCAGCGCATCACACCATGGTAAACTAGGTGCCATGGCAGTGCATACATTTGATCGTGCTGGCCACACTAAACTGGACAGAAAACATGAACTATTTTCATACCCGTTTCGACCGACGTTCATTCAGTGCGGAAGGGATGTAAGGGAAGGGACCTATCCACAGTGTTACGTGAAATACGAACCACTTCCAGCCTCAATGGTCGCACGGAAACCCTTCCAAGGTTCGACCGCACCAGACGTAGCTTAACTTTGACGAGCGCTCGCCGAAAGGATGCGCCATTGAGGCTGACGATCTGTAAATGGTATTTCACCGTTTTACTAGTTTCGCTTTCCAAACTTAAACTACGACGAACAAAACAAGACTTAATGGAATGAGGCGAAAACGGAGTGAAAAAGAACTGAAAACATATCGCCCCAGACTGCCTGCATAAAACATAACATTTAATTTCATCGACATGTGCTCGCCGCGATAGCGCTCGCCCTAATCTAATTAGCCTTGCAATTGGTCGCGCGCCGGGTCGCCGCGCGGGCGGAGTGTGGCCGCGCGCTAATTGTACGATTGTCCCGTAGCACGTGACTGTTGCAGTTTGTAACGCGCGCCGACTGCTCAGTGCTCATACAATCCCACCATGCGCGGATACCCTCCTACACGAGACCATAGTTTAAACAGACTAGTTGACCATCTTCATACAAGCGCGTCGATTTCGCACTCACGCAACACTCTCTTACTCTTTCTCTCTCTCTCTCTTTCTCTTTATCTCTCCTTTTCTCTCTCTCTATTTCTCTCTCTCTCTCTTTCTCTCTGGAATTGCATTTCCACCACGATGGGCTCACTGCCTGTCAATTGTGTTAGTGTTGTGAGTTGTGACAGCCCTGGTGCCTCGGCACAGCGTAGGTAATTAATTATTTCAAAAATTCACAGATCTCATGCATTACATGACCTTCGGGTACATTTAAAATGACTTTTTTTTATTTAGCGCTCGTCGATACGCGTCATTTGACACCCGAAATATTCACGTAGCCTTAAAACTCACGACACCGGGGTCAATTCGCACTCTCGGTGGAAATCGGGGACTATACGGAAGCGATCAAAAATACATTTCCAATGTCAAAACGGGCTCCAGTTAACATACTCGTCTCGTTTTACTATGACGAGACTGCGACCGCACACCTGCATACATAATGCCGAGCCTATTTCCCGATGGGGTAGGCACATCAAACGGATCTCCGCGTGTGGTTACGCCGCCCAGCCTCTCAAGATAGAAGACTGGAATTCGAAACGTTTTAGGAGTTTTTCTGATTTTCAGGAAATGTATCTGAATTAATGTAGCTGTAGACTGCCTTTAGTCCCAGTAGATCGATCAGAGACACAGAACAAGACTCAAAACGTAAAAGAAGCAAAAGCAAACGATCACTGTTACGGTATCTGAAATTATAAACTGTGATTTTTCAACAAAATTTTCACTCATATAACAAGAGGCCAGCCTCCAACGGTCGAGCGGGCACCCATCCAAGTACCGACCGCGCTCAGGGTTGCTTAACAACAGTCGACCGACCGCACCACTGAGCTACCGAGGCTGACAAAATATACGCAAAGTATAATATTAAAAAAATTCGCCCAAGTGCGAGTTTTACTCACGCACGGAGGGTTCCGTTGATCCGCTATCCTGCCTATTCTGCCTGCTCAATTTGTCTGTCTGCAATGCTAAGTACCTGTGGCTTCATATATGTATTATTTAATAGCGTGAATAGTGTATAATATATTCTTAACACGTTTCTTGTAAGGCGACCTTACTAAATTTTTTATTTATTTTTATTTGTTTGCATATCCGCCATAATAACATATTCCGTGAAAAATTCAACCGGCTACCTATTACGGTTCGAAAGATACAGTCTTCGGACGGACGGACCGATGGACAGACATAAGGCGTAGGCTTAGTAATAGGCTTCCGTATGGATGCAGCCTAAAAAGATGGAAGCGACATCAGGCCTGTCGAATAGGTGAAAAGTCATTCGGTGAAGCACACAAAGACAGCATTTCAAATCTCCGTTACAAATTGTTTACGCAAATACTCAAGTATGTATGTTCTGTCTGATTCGCATGGTGTGCATGCAGAGTGCAGACCAACTGTTGGTGACAAGGTAGATAATATCTTGAAAAATTATTTTTACAGCATTTTCGATATTCTTTTCTTTTATTTCCTTCGCTTTTCGTAGTAAGGTTGGTTAAATTGTTATTTAATTCCTTTTAGTTCCATCTGAACCTTTAAGGGTCTGCATGCATAAATTGTGCCTCTCACTCAAACAATGCGCGTTTTATTTTATTATGAAGAAATTATACAACTTATAAAAAAATCCTCTGGGAGAAAGATGCATGATAAAATTATTTATGCTTTTCTATAAAAATATTTGGTACTCCACATATAATAATAAAAAAAAACAAAAACTTAATAAACTTTTAGTTTTTTTTTTTCAATTATTATATGTGGAGTACCAAATTTTTTAATTGAAAAACATTAATAATTTTATCATGCATGTTTCTCCCAGAGGATTTTTTTATAAGTTGTATAATTTCTTCATAATAAAATAAAATGTATGAAAAACGCGCATTGTTAGAGTGAGAGGCACAATTTAGGCATGCAGACCCTTAAGTGTTGTATAAGTTTGACAATATGACGCTAGTGTCACTATGACATGCGCATATGTTGATACCACTTAAGTAGTTTAGGCTTAGTGAGGAGAACAAACGAACAAAAATACATATATACATACATACGCTGCCAAAATCTTAACACTCCTTTTGGCTTCGTCGTAGTCGGGTAAAATATAGGAGCATTGAACAGGCTTCGTTGTCGTGTCAGGCAGGCAGGACCGTAGCACTTGAAGATGAGTTGTCTATGCCTGCCCTATTGCAAAACATTCAAAATACTTATGTATGTATATATTCTTTATTGAACACCAATTTATACTAATTAGGTACAATAGGCGAGCTTAATGTTATGCGTATGACAATAACGTTTTTATAGTATAGATTTCCTTGGAATTTACCTCTACCTCTACCTCCGCCCCGTATCAGATGATCACACGGCAACGACGGCAAGTCCATTAAGTTGTCCGCACCGACAATAGGCTAATATGATACAATAGATAGATGAAGGGATACGGCGGCGACCCCACGCCGCCGTCGCCGCCGTCGCGACGCCGCGCCGCCGCCGGTAGGCGTCGCCGTGCGGGAAACCCGAGCACATAATGGCGTAATGTCGCCGACGACACGTTGAATATTGTTTAAATGCGATAACAAAAGCATCGACACCCGTTTCTAATGGATTTCTTTGATGTTTCTTTGAGAAAGATAAAGAAACAACAAGAAGCAGCATTAATTGTATGTAATTTTTTATATATTTTCATTTATATATTTTTTGTATATACATTTTGTTCATAAGTAGGCAGTTAGTGTCAGGGCACTTTGTAGGGCACTTTGTACCTACCTTTATTTAGGTATTAAGGTACATATCTTAATTTAAAATTGAAAATAGATATAGACAACAACGGTATTTGAAAAACCAATTTTGGTACGGAACCCAAAGAACTTGGTGACATGAGCCACATAGTTCGGACTGTGTAGGTAGAGTGTCGACAGTGATTAAATCCGTTGTATATTTTAATAACAACGACTTAGGTTTTCGAGCAAGCCATGATCGGAATATCGCTACATGATATGCTGCCTAACGAGGCAATCCGGCGATGCACCAAAGTAGTCGATATTGGATACCGGGTGGCTAAGCTCAAGTGGCAGCGGGCTGGGCACGCCGGCCAAAGAGGCGACAAACCGTTGAAGTAACCGTGTCCTACACTGGCGGCCGTGGACAGGAAAATGGAGCACGGAAAGACCACCCGCCAGATGGGATAACGACATCAAGTACGTGTCGGCGAAAAGCAGTGGTTCCGTACCGATGAAGGCCGGGAGGACTGGAGGAAAATCTGAGAAGCGTATTACGTAAGCGTAAGACGCATACACGCTGACTGACTAGGTTGTCAAAATGTTGTATAAGTGAGGTATACTTTAGGTTTTTATTGTGTATTCGTTTATTAATAGTTATACTATTGCATCCCTCTGCATTCATAATTATTAGTATGAAGAACTGTTGTATTTCCGTACCTCTACGTCATAATACTCGTATGTATATTTTTTCCGCCACTCACCTAGGCGTTTAGTGTTACCTTTTGCCCATATTTTATTTGAGTGCAATAAAGATATCCAATACAATACAAGAACTTGCTCGGTAATACAATCTAGTGTTTTGCAAAACTATTTGAAATACTTCTCTAAAGCGATATATCTTACTCGTTTCCTCTCCACGTCTCCACACAAGAGTCGCGGTGGCGGCACCGGAGTGAAAAACTTAAAACTCTACTACTACTTGTGTCAACTACTTGGAGTACTTTCGCAAGTACCTTTTTGCTAGATTATTTGTCGTTTGGGTTGATTCAACTTCCCAAAACTAATGTATTCGAATTTTATTGAATTCACGTGTAGTCTGTCGTCCGGTTTTGTTGATCGTGAGCAAAACCTATTTATGAGTTTTTTTCCTACATCAGAACCTAAAACCGTTGGTTCCGGAACTCGTAAAATTAAAGGTAATCCCAGGCGTCCGTTGAGACATAAAGCATTGGAATTATTAACTGCTAGTTGTGAATCGAATCCTCAAATGATTAGTTTGCAGTTTGAAGCCTGAACCCTCGCACGGTGCCCTGCGGAGCGCGATCCCGGCTGCAGGGCCCGCCCTCGTCCCGCCCCGCCCGTCCCACAACCTAAATTACCTCGGCTAATTTCCCAACGGGGCCGGGCGACCTGGCAAACACTCATACCTACCGCCGCCGCTCATAATAAATCCGACTTTTTTGAGACAAACCGGTCACGCTCAGCGCAACCTTGAAAGTTCAAACGAGAATGTGGAGGTATATCGTAATTGTAATCCTTTACTTAGAAAAATAATGTTGGGTTTTCTCAATATAATAGTAGCGGAAAATCTTCAGCTTTTAAGCTACTCTAAGTTATAGTGATTTAAGGAAGCCGGTCTCGGTTTCCTTAAATCCTTGGCTGTCCGTTGGCTACATAACCACCATCACATACGTGATGTCAGCCCATTACTCCTTGATGAAATAGGTGCCATGTGAGTATTGGGAATCACTGATCAAAGGGATTTGGTCGTGCCGGCTACACTACACAGGCTAATAATGTATGACCCTTTTCTTGGCACACCTCTCCTAATAGAAGTGACGTTTGTGTAACATCCAGGTTATTTGTTCCGTACGTTAAGGCGGATATCCTATCACCTTATTCGCTGTGCTATTGTCAGAATTAGGTTTCAACTGTTTCATAACCGTTTGTGTTTGTCAACTGTGTCATAGCCGTTTCGACAGACCTTTGTTCGGTGAGATAAGACGCGGTTAAAGGTAGGAGCTCGTACTAGAAACAAAATAATACCTTCTGATCGAATTGAGAATCTCCTCCTTTTCTTTAGTTGGTTAAAAACGAGCCGGAACCGAATAAGAAACGGCAGAAACAACCGTTCGGACATGTTTAAAACAATTCCTCGAGGCACTAACTCGATAGCGGTCAGACTGTTTCTGCTAGACATTGCTGCTGGACCTAAGATGCTATACTTCGTCTACTCAGCTGTGAAGTTTTTGAGTATGATGATGGAGGCAAAGGTAGAGGTGGTGATGAGACTTTAGAGAAGGTCGACATATTTAGATAAAAAGAAAATGAGAACTGAGAACATTTTAAATAAAAAAACACCATATAGAAATAAAACAGACATACATCATATACGTGGATATGGAAATAGAGTAGGTACATAGAGCACTTAGAGATACATGGTAAAGATGAACAAACAGAGATAAAGAAGCAGAAAGAGATGCACCAAATTTGAAGAACTTGATGTTCCGTTCGTATATGCGCGGAGATTCATATTCCTTCTCACTCCTCTAACACCCCTTATTTAACCTGCCTCGGAAGTGGAGTGTGCTCTCCTAGCTGAGTAGAGAATCTATTCCCGCGTTTTCAAGGTGTTGTGCAGTGCGACCGCGGTGTGTCGACCGGCAGTCGGCACTCAGCACTCCCGACAGACGCCGTCAGCACGAGGGTGAGGCCGACAGCTCGTTTGTTTCCAGCCCTTTGTACTACACCATATCGCCGCTCTTTATTCTCTTTGCTTTATTTCTCCAACATTCATCCACTCGACGCCGGAGTGCATCCGCTGTGACGTGACGGCGACGCCGGGGAACAGTTCCAAGTATTTAATACGATGACCCGACGTTGAAGCTCGTTAGGATGACTTCGATGATAATGATTTCATTCCAAGTGGCCGTGATAAAGTTATGAATTATAGTTTTCTGTCGTGTTAAAAGCAACATTATTCCAGAATAGAATTTCTTCCATTGGGCCTTGTACATGACGATACGTTGGTACTGCTGCAAGATCTGTAGAATAAACTTACTAAAGAACACATTTAGTATTCTCTATGAAATAAACTAGATAAGAATTCATCGTTGGGCTAGCATTGTGAGCGTTCGTCTCGCGCGTTTTCGTTCTTCGCTCCTGGCAGCTCAAATATTTAAATTTCAAATGTTATATTTTTTTTTAAACACAAAAACTCATTTATTGATTAAAATAAAATGTTGGCGGAAAATCGCTAGTCAACTATTTTTTATCACAATTTGAGGTTCGTCGTCCGCACCAAAGAGTTTGTATTACGTCGCTACGTAATACAAACTCTTTGGTCCGCACCAATAATGCATTAAAGCGAAAAGATTTTAAGGCGATGATTTTTTATGATTTTAAAAGTTCACTTTCTCCTCAAAATTCCACTGCTCGATTTCAAAATACTTTGGCAGCACCTCATTTGAACACCGTAAGGCGTTGGTACGCTGAATTTTTTCGTGGCCGTGTTTCTCTCCATGATGAGATTCGTGAAGGTCGGCCATCACTGAGGCGACTATAATTAATTGAAGAAAATCGACGTGTCACCTATGAGGAGATTCGAGGACATTTGGGGATTGGTATGAGCCAAATAAAACAAAATAATTACATCAACATTTAAAAGTTAGAAAACTTTGTTGCCGCTGGATTCCTCATGAACTCACCCCAGAACAAGAACGGAATCGTGTTGATTGGTGTAAACAAATTTTGTTAATGTACGAGTACGGTGTTCGAAGGCCACCGCAAACCAACAAAATTGAGGGAGGCGAGAAGCGTGGGCAAAAAAAATTATTGCGGTTTTTTTTGCATCCTGTCTGCACGATCCCACTTGAAGAACAAAAGACAGTTAATGCTGAGTAGTACACCATCATTTGTTTGCCCAGTGTTTTTGGAAAAGTTAGGGGAAAAGAAGTCGTATCCTCTTGCACCATGACAATGCTTCGGCTCACGCGGCGAACAAGACAGTCATTTTTGGCTTCTGAACAGGTGGACCCCGTGTCCAGACCTAGCACCATGTGCTTTCTTTATTTCCCAAAAACCAAAGATTTGATGAGAGGTTTGAAATTTATGGAGAGGAGAAGATAAGTAGAGACAGAAGAGGCTTTGGTAGCTTTCAACCAGCACGTGAAAAACATGCCGTCATACCAATAGTCCTCATGCTTTCAAAAATCGTTTAAACGAATGAAAAAGTGTTTAAAATGTAATGGAGAATACTTTGAAAGACAATAAATTATGTGTATAACAACGACGTATCATAACAATACATACAAGCTCTTTGGTGTATAATGTTTTATTTATTAGCTACGCAAAACTTTCAATGTAGCCCACGTAGTAGTTAGGCTAGTATTTATTCTAATCACTTTGTTGTCCGTCTGGCTGGCTGTCTGTCCCTCAAGACCCTTTTTCTCAGGAACGGGTAGACGTATCAATTTAAAATTAATACCAAATATTAAGGTCTACGTTTCCTCGGAGGTGTAAGAAAATTAAGTTTCTAAGTCAACGCAATCACAAGATACGGCCATTTATGTCATAAATTTTGCTACCGGCAAATGAAATCAAAACCTATGGAGTACTTCCCGTTGAGCTAGAATCATGAAATTAGGTACGAAGCAAGGTCTCATAGCACAAGTAAAGGAAACAATCCGAAAATTGCAAATTTGCAGTTATGTCACATAAAAAAAAAGTTTGCTTGTTTTGTATGTCAAGACCCTTTTTCTCAGGAACGAGTCAAGGTATCAAGTTCAAATTAATACAAAATATTAACATCTACGATCGCTTAGAGATGTAGGAAACTCATGCTACTAAATTAACACAATCAAAAGATACGGGTATTGATGTCAGATTTTGATACTCGTAAATTCACTCAAAACAAATCAAAACCTACAGGGTACTTTCCGTTGACCTAGAATCACGAAATTCGGTACGAAGCAAGGTCTCACAGCACAAATTAAGGAAAAAATCCGAAAATTGTAAATTCGTACTTACATCACATAAAAAAAAAGTTTGCTTGTTTTGTATGTCAAGACCCTTTTTCTCAGGAACGGGTCAAGGTATCAAGCTGAAATACCACCGGCGGCGCCGCGGCGGAGAATAATAAAAAAAAATTAAATTGTTGCGCGTTTAAAATCACGCAGTCCAAAGTACAGGTTTCTTGGTCGTTGTTTTTGCGTCAACTGGCCGGTGACCAAATATTGGATTCATGGAACACAAAAAAATAAAATAATTTCAATTTGACAACGAAGAACTGTCATCTCGGCGTTAACTATAAAAATGAATGTTCGTTCGTTCGTTCGTTCGTCTTCTATCCGATTATGATGAAACCTTCGTGGGTTGTTGTGCGCGCACCCGCGAATGTAAAGAAAACTTAAAAAAGTTCAAATAAATTTAAGGGATGCTTTTCGTTACGTTCATTCTAATAATCGGCACAACAATCAACGCTGACGGCACGGCGGCGCGCGGCGCCGACGGAACCCTCGGTGCGCGAGTCAGACTCGCACTTGTCCGGCTTTTTTGTTTTACCTTGTATGTTTCTGGCGAAGCATGTTTTAAATTTAATTTCAGGTTTTCCAAGTAGGTCTTTTTCTTTATGTAAAAAAATATTTTTTTTTATTTTTTATTGTATAAGTTGATTATTATTCTTTTTTACCTTAGTTGTGGTTACTAACCACAACCACCACTGGTTAGTTTAGTTAGATAGTTGTGCTATTTTATATCTTATCTTTCACTTTATCTTTTGTATGACGCCTTGTCAACTTTCATTTCATAAAGTCTGCCCGTTACGAGGAGAAGCCGATTATTTACATACAACCTACGTGCACATTCTATGCACTTTCAGGAATTGTATTCTTAAATTCAGAAGCATCTTAACTAGACGGGGGATAGCGCATCAAAGGGAAGTGGGGACGCCCAAGTCGCCAGCTGCAGGGTGTCGCGACAAGTGTTTAGCGACGAAAACAAGAGGCATCGCAAGTTCCGGCCGCGGCGGGAAAGCGGAAGTCGCTCCCGTTACCGATCACTCTAAGAGTGCGAGAAAAGTTTAAGCGCCTTTGAGCGGCCCCGCGAAGCCTATTAGCGGTGTCGGCGAGGTCCCACCCCCGACACTTCATTGTTAAGAGATTTTTCTCCCCGGCTTTTGTAAAGTTGTCTCCGCGCCCATGTGCGATGTCGAGACGGTGTTTTTCTTGTTTGGGCCCTCGAAGAGCTCCGTTTCATTTGTGAGATTTGTATCTAACTTAGCACTCGAACTGTTTGCTGACTTGCCACACGGTCGCTCACCTACGACGCCTACGCACACATCCAGTCAATGACGCGCTTGTCGAACAATATTTTCCCGAGTCGCTGTCGCTTCTGTGTAATATTTCTTTCACAATTTACTTCACGGTGGTGGTGGTGCAGGCAAATATTGCGCAGTACGCCGCGCCTTTTCAGGAGGTTCTAAATTAAGAGCCGCCTTTTTTTAAAACCTTCTTGAATTATCAAATACCCACCGAATAAAATATTTCGCGCGGCACCAGCCTCAAAGATGTCGGCTTACGTTTGAGACTCGATTTCCCAATTTGTTTCCAAGAACAGTTTTCTCCTGAAATTCAAACCGAGCCGAACTGAGTTGTTTGTCGGCCGTACCGTAGTTTATGATTATTTTTCCTGTAAAGGTGGCGACGTTTAATGCAAGCCGTGTCAGCTTCCAGGCCAAATCCGGGTGAGATGTCAGACGAGCGCGTCGCCTCGCTCGAGGCCCGCGGGAGTGTCAGTCCGGGCATATGTCGGCGAATCCCCGGCGCTTCACTCATTCGAGCGGGAGTGGCGGTACAAACGAAGTTACCACTCGAAGCGTGCGCTGAAAAATGTGTTATCGTTAAAAAGGAGTCGACCACCGCCCGCCCACCGCGAAACCGCCGCCGCTATCGCCACCTCCCCCGCTGCCGGGCGGGCGGCGCGGGGACGCGACGCGCCGTGATCGCGGAACCGTTTTAGCGAGCTTCCGCTTCTCTAACTACCCACCCGCCTCCGCCTACTCTCGAGTCACTCACTTTCACTGATTTTCATTTATAGAGTTCCGTAGAGGCTTCAAATATAAATACATTTTTCCTTGACTCAAGTATTTCGGCCGAATCATTTGACAGCAGTGGCGACTTCAGAATGTTTGAAAACTATGTTTTCAAACATTCTGGGTATGTACATACCCTCGTGCATACATTTAGGTAAACACCTCAGCATTTTGACATTGAAAATGTCTTTTTGATCGCTTCAGTATAGTCCCGATTTCCAGCGAGAGTGCGAATTTGCCCTGGTGTCGTGAGTTTTAAGGCTACGTGAATATTTAGGGTGTCAAATGACGCGTATCAAGGGCTACAAGATGGTGAAAAAGAAAATTTAATTTTTTTTAAGTTTTTGAGAAAATCGCAAAAAAACAGTATGCCCGACGCCGCGTACTGAACGCGTAAAAGCAGCTCACTCGCACGCGCGCAGCCCCAGTGAGCCGCCAGTCAGTATCGCTCTCTCTGGCTAGTTCAGACGTTACAATGTAATTACACAATACATATTATGCTCTTTTTAGCTCACTAACCAGAGACCGACTAATCACTTCTTATAGCTCACAGTCAGCACGCTCACAGTCGGCGACTCACTGTACGCTTATATTTGAATACGCCCTAAAAGTTATTTTCAATGTACCTACCCGAAGGGCATGGGATCTGTAATTTTTTTCAAATGTTTTTTTCCTTTGGTAAGTATGTAATAGTTACACGTAAACGTGCAAAACGTTGGCAACATGCGTCTTAAGAAAGATGCGACGCGTATGACCGCGGCGGACCGGCGCGCGGCGGCACTGTCCATAGTAGTGACACGCGCGGTTGTTTATTCCACGCGCGGCTCTTATTAAATTCCCTGCTCTTCCCTAATCTCGTTCTCGACGCGCCCTCTATTCCCTCATCGGAAATGGCATTATTTTCCACGCGCGCGGCCGCGCCGGATGTGCTCGGGGGCCGCACTTCCGGGCAGCGGAAAGCGGGACATGGACTCCGTACCGCAGCGAGGGGGCCCAGACGGCGCGGAGCGGCGGTGGCGGAGCCTCCTCTTCTAAAACTAATTGGGGCTAATAGGTTAAAGTGCCCGGTGCGTGTGGATACTCATTTTTGTATATCGAGGTAAAAGTTTGGTTCGCGAAAGGTAATTTTATTATTTTTTATATTTTACTTTCATATCAGCAAAATAAAAAAGTGTATATTCTGTCATAATTTTCTTAAATATGTAGTCGCTTTAATAAAATATTATATCCTCAACTAAGTACCTACACATTTTTATGAATTATTTGTTTTGTATTTTAACGGATTTCTTGTAAATCCATCTAAATACTGCGCTACGATAGATAAGTACTCAATTCTGGGAAGCAGCGCACAATGTGTGTACGTATTTTAGATATTAGTTGTATAATAATTTGGCCTACATTGTGCTACGTATTAAAATAGTGGTCTCATGTTGGGGCGGAATGCGCCAAGAATTTCATTTGTATAGTGGCGGGGTTGGCGGAGGCGGCGGCGCGGGCCCTGCACATGCCTTGTACTGTACTAGGTCGAGAGTATAACACGCGGACGGAGAAGAGAGCTGATAGGCCTCCTTTCTACCTATCTAGTGTCTAATGCTCATTCTATAATATGTACACTAGCTGTTCTCGCTGCTTAGCTTCGCGGTGGCACACATGACATGTCTTAATGTGCCAGGAAATGTCAAGGAAGACCCGTGTACCGTGTAGCGTTTAGATTGAGTAGTTCTCGACTTATAACTGAACATAGAATTGATTACGGCGCGATGTTGGTTGGTCGACCCACTTTGCGCCGTTGCAGATGTTTCGTTTTTCCGATGTAAGACGACGCATACGAATTACTGAATCTCGATTTTATGAAATCCGGTATGGGTGTCTGAGTCATAGGGGCAGAGCACGTGTCACCTCCGAGAAGGTAGGTGCCATACCGGAGACTTCTCTTTTTATTGGCGGCTATACTAGACTAGAGGAGAACACAGCCGCGGGTGCTATGCGGTACAGCGTACGTATTATATTTGTCATGACTCTTGTACAAGGCGTGTCTGGTGAAATTGGTGCTTTTTGAGTTGATCTTATTTTTACTAGAAAACATTACATTCTTCAATAAGTCCACCTTCTGCCGAAAGTGTAATAATACATAGATCTGGGCAACTATTGCTCGGTACTTATTTTAACTTACTCCCTTGAACCTGATGAGCAGATCCGATCGTGGCAATGAACATACCGACTAGGGACTTAAAGAATATGTATTTATATTTTCCCATCGGCTCTCTGCTTGATTATAAATTCTCTTTAAGTATATTTATTCAAAGAAGTTCTCACTTTTCAACGTCTATGCCTAGTAAAAGTGAAGGAATCTAAGAGAGCGCCTAACTCATATTTTCCGTGATCTCCCCTTACTAAAGCGTATTAAAGACATCCGTCCAGTACGCCTAATCTGTACTATCACGTAGCTTTCACCTTGTATTACTTATTCCATCTACGCTCTCACACAAAACATCCCTTTTGTACAAGCAGCAGGCGTGCCATTTTGGCATACTCTCTACGTACTCCTCCAACCTAATTGTAGGATTTTTCCCTAAAACTAGAGATCGCGAGCAAAGCGCCGAAGATGAATAATGTAAGCGCATATAATCGATTCAATTCCGCTAGGAGCGCCAGTTCTAACGTCGGCAAATTTTCAGTCTGCGCGTGCTAATATTGTGTTATACTTATCGAGTTTGCATGCTCTTACTGAATAACATCCCTTCGGCGGCACCGGAGATCAAAGAGCGGCGCGAAAGTGATTTCGCGCTGAGTTTTACTCCTTGAAAAATATCTGTATAACCTTATCGTAGTTACACGTTTTTTCTCTGTGTAGCGTTTGCTGAGACCTATGCAGAAAGCGAATGTAACAGGGCTCTCAGTAATGTACGAGTATCTTGAGTTTAAGAGGCCACGGTACTTGCTTGACAAGACTGTAGACTGCTTAGTGACATCTTGATAGCATCCTCGAATAATAATGTATATGGAAATATACTAAGAAACGACATTGAGAAATAAATATTATTTTGTTACCTAGCATCGTTTAGTGTGCATGCACACCATTCGCAGCAGACAGAAGATACGTGAGTGCGACAAAGATAGACACACATTTGTAATTTAATATTGTTCACCTTTCTTTCTCGGCAAGTTGATGATCGTTCTACATGTTTATACAGGGTGTATCAGGATAGTTTTCGAAACTTCAGGGTTCGAAAGGGGCCCATATTTGAAGATGAAAAGCTCTGAAACTTTTTCCCAGATCCGATCATTTTACAGTACTTTTTGGTGAAAATCTATTCTTCAAGATTTGGTGGATGGTTAACGTCCGCCTTTATTAAATAAAAAATAAATTCTAACTCATGAATAAAAATGGGTAGGTTGCATACATAACTAGTACAATTGAACTGCGTGTAGGTAAATTCCAAACACTGAAAGTTCAATGACCTCAAAAGAAAAAGAGGACTGAATTAGTTCACTGCACTCTCCAGTCTCACTGTTCATCGAGTTTTTATTACAATTTCCAACTTTTGTATGACAAAAAAAACAACGGAATTTTGATTTGAGTGATTAGGATTTTTTTCTTTTAATAATGAGTACTTTCTATTCCTGAAGTTTCTCAAACCTATCCTGATACACCCTGTATACGTGGTGAATGTTCAGAACAGCCTTGTCCCCTTGTGCTCATATCTTGAGGGGTTCCGGCGTCTCTTCCGCGTTGAGGTCTTAGTGAACCCGTTACCAACGTGCCGCAGGGCGGGAAATCCTACGGCAGGCAGCAGGGGTGTGTAGCAACGGATCTTCGCAGCTGGGTCGCAGTGCGACTTGATTGTGTCGGTGCGGTACGGAGGCGGGGGCGGGCTGGACAATGGGGCGGCAGCAGGTCTTGCAGGAGTAAAATAAAGATGGGTTCTGGAGGAACTTGCTCTTACTACTCCGGCGAGTGTCTTCTGCGGTTGCTTGTACCGAACTAACTCTGATCGGCTGCTACGACCGTAGAAATACACTATTATTATCTGGTTTCGTAGCGGCCGATCGCGGAACTAAATAGCCACCGCTTCATGTCAACTTCACCTTGCGGACATGGACGGAGTTTTCTCTGATTTTCCTATTATTATCCGGGGCGGGTGAAGATTTTTCCATGTATTTGACAATCTTTAGAGTCAAACACCACGACAGCATGACTTTATTGCCTACAAATTCGTATTTCACATTTTCGGCTAAATCAACACTTTTCTTACCATAGCAGATATAATATTTATGAAGTCTTCAACGTAGCGTTCATGTATGTAGCTTCATTATTATCATTCATATCAATATTATTTTAAATTGTCTCCTCGCTCCTTCATTAGTCTTCGATAACGGATAATGGATGGTTATAATTATTTTTTATGAAGTTAGGATTATACTATTTGAATGACCATGATCACGCATTGCTTTAAAAAATCCTGTTTTTTAAATTAAAAAAATTTAAATTTCCTGAACAAAAGTTGTTCAGTTTCAAAATACCATTCGTTATCGCACTCGTATTTTTTTTTGCTGTTCAGTTGAAATTGAATGTTAAATAAAAAGCGTCCTCATCTTACTGTGAGCGAGGCGCATCTTTTTGCCTAATGATAATTTTGACGGTAAGTATAAATAATGCATGTGTCTTGTCCGTCACGTCACGTCACCTCCCCTTCCGTCCCCTCCTCACCCCTCCACTCGCCTCCTACATTTACATCTTCCATTATCGTCCGCGCGGCGGCGACGACGGCGGCGTCACCATCTAATATTTATGAGCCTGATGACATTAAAGGTGCGTCGCTTTTATTTTTTCAGCCGCCCCCTCTCGTCCAAGTATGTTTAATGCGTAAGCCGCTCCGTTTGAAGTCGGCCGACACCTCTCCGCTCCGAATGTCCGCTCGGAGAGAGCGGACGAGGGCTTCTGGGAAGCGTCGCGTGATCCTTCGAACGTGTCCTTTGGACCGCTTATCGAAGTGTTTTCCTTTTATTTTCTGCGCGGACACTTACGAGATCAAAAACTAACTGTCTCACCTGGCGGGGCGGCGAGGGGGAGGGGGCGCTTAGGGCGGGGGCGGAGATATCTCTCGGGAGTCCTCCGGTTCGACTTGCCCACCGTAAAGAAACTGTAAATATTATGTCAGTAGTCCATAATAAACCAAGAACGGTCCACGAGTAGTAGAATAAAGTAACCTACTAATATGTGTGACATTTTCTTCACTGCAGCTGAGCTTGATTTTGGCGTTACAACAGTCACGGACGTCGACGGGAATAGTGTCCAATTCGGGCGTTGTAAACGATCTCAACGAGCATCAAGAGTACTAACTTGAACAACGAACGTCTTAACACTGTACTTTAACAGAACACCCTAACAAGCAAGTGAGAAAGTATGAAATATTCCAACGAAAACATCGCAAATAATATCTAAAAAGTCTGTATCGATTTCAAATAAAATTGCAACCTTTCCAGATAACGAGCAAGCCATTTCCCCCTTTCAGTTTGTCGCCCGGCGCGACTTCTGAAATTTATCCACCGAAATAAGCAGATAACGAAGGTTATGGTAAAATATATACGACGACAAAAGGAGACATTCGAGAATGCGGCGAAATAAAACGCGAGGAAACGACGACGTAGTGGAGAGCAGGCGGCGACCGTCACAGCGGCGCGGAGCGGAGTGCGAAAATATTGTAACACCAATTTAATACTTCTGTCGAAGTCACTTTTCAACGACACCTTCACAAGACAATTGGCGACGAGCCAATTCATACTGGAAATCGAAGAGTCGCTCATCCAATTTGCATTCCTTCCTAGGAATTGCGTCAACCTTCTTCCATTTTATTGAAAACGTTAATATACTACTGCATATTGATATGTTAGGCTATGTTATGTTTGTAAACTGGAACGCTTTCTCTGCCCATATATTCCCCCACCCCAAGTACAGTCTCGGGTCTTTCAAGACGGGCGTGAATAGGCACCTGTCTGCCGGCATGGCATTCGTAACCCCCGCATACGACCGAATGTCGATGGGCGTCGTTAGACACCTTATGGGTGGCCCGGCGCCATATGTCGCGCTTTCAATAAAAAAAGACCTTTGCCTTCCTGGTTACTACTCACCAAGTCAAAATATGGTGTAAACCATCGTTATCCATATTTACGTTATTGTAAAACGATATATTTGTCTCTAACAAGCTTAACAGACATCTTTTTGCGTGCTGCCAGTGCGACTCTACCAGTAGAGTTAAATTAGAATATATTTTTGCGCAGTTTTATTCCAACATATTTCACGTCGTGATAGTCGACTGCGCGTTGGTTCGGTCGAGAAACGACGTGGCCTATCAATCGCTCGTAAGTGGCGGCGCTACTCGATACACGCGGCGCGTCGGGATGCTATTACGCTAGCTAGACCTTTTGACTGCACCGTGCCCCCTACCGCTAACGGCGACGACTACGCTTCCAATAACTTGCTAAATATTACCGTTTACGTCTACAATAGCGATGGTGGTGTTCAAAATTGGTCTCCGGTTCGATGTCACTGCTAGGCGTATAACAAGCAATTTTACTATTGTTTTTTGTTATTTGTTATGTTTTGCATTGTTACAACGAATAGTTATTTGCAAAATCTTTATAATACGTTCACATTTAAGGGTAAAAGTCATCGTATCTTCAAAAATCGCCCCTCTACCAGGAACCACTCGCACGTTTTCCTATCCAGATACTCGCTCGAGTTTAAACTTTATTGGTTAATCAATAGTCCCATCGAGTGCATTAGCTAACGCTTCTGTTTGGTTGAAATCGAACAAATGTTTAAGTGAGTGAGTGGTTCTTACACACGCAGGGATGAAATCGGCTATGCCTAAGACTCCAACCTCGGACTAAGTCACTCAATCCTGCTACTATGATATATCCACTGTTACAGCATCTCTTCTTTAAGTGATATTTGTTTGTCCGCAGGTTCTTCTACCTATACCACTTCTCCTTCTACGCCTACCACTACCGGTTCAACGGGCAGTACAGCAGCCTCGCGCTCGTCACCTCGTGGCTCTTCATTCAGGTAACCGATGTTTTCTGCCCTTTTGTGAGCCGTGAGTGTGCATGATTTTGTTCATTTCGGCCGTTCGTGAATCTATCACTATAGTTATGGATACATTGTGTCATACATGTGCTCTTAATTGGTTACACTACAGCGGTATAGTTTTAGAACGCGATTCGATAAAGGATTTGAACTACTCTTAAATATACCAAGTAGAATGTCTGAGTACGTTGAAGTTGTCTACGTAATTACGCCACAAAGGCTTACGCACTAGACGCTAACGGCACGTCGGCAACGGCACGTGGTGGTGCCGTGGAAGTTGTCGTACCATTATCTCCAGTGCACAAGCGGCCAATATCCATTCGCAGCCTTTCACGACATCCCGAACCAAGAAATGTTCATTACATCCAGGATTTTATCATCAGAATATCTCACCTGCTCACTCAAAGTATCCCAATATTTGCTTTCAGCTCGAACCTTTATTTCCATTCATAAAACAAACACACTTAAGACTACAAGAAGAGCGACCGAAGTCTCGTCCACTGGGCACATCACGAAAGATCACATCGCGTGTCGAGAGCGGGCAACTAGTTACCTATGTTGATATAATATGTGGAGGGCATGAAAAAAGAAAGGAGGGCGTCCTCCGTCGCTGAAGTAGCCGCAGGACAAGGAGCGGACCGGAGGGACACAAATAAAACATAAGTTTGGATTTTCCCGGCCCCCCCCCCCCTCGCCTCCTCTGCCCCACTACACTACATACGTCGCGCCAAAATAATTTATCACGGCCACCGGAGTTCACTAAACTTATTTTTTTTAAGTAAGTATTTTAAGGGGGCTCCCACGAAAAAGCTCCACGTCGACAAATCACGCCGTCTCTACACATTCAAAACGGAACTTTATCTATAAGTGTTACGGTTGGTTTTCCAACGTTGCGCTTACGGTGTGGCGCACTTTCTTTAAAAAAAGTAATGCCGAAATCATGTCAAAGCCGTGTGAGGCATTTTCCGGGACAGTTGCGTCTCGACGCAGCCAGCGCGCGTGTAATGCGTACATTGTAGGGGACGCGGAGAGGATATGACGAGAACTCGGGGCGCGGGAATTGCGCGTCGGGCCCTAGTTTTTCACAACCGCCTTGTCTTATTTCTTTAATAATTATTGTTTTAAATATTTTGAATCTTTGAATGTTCTGGCAACCGCGACTTCGCTTGCGAATTTATTGGGCGTAGTGGATCGACAGGAACGTCGGTTAACGCTTTGCTTAATTTCAAGTTTACAGTTGGCCTCAGTCGCTAGGTTTGCATATAAATGATACTCAATTAGATTATTCTTTAGTATGACCACACACAACTCTTTAAACCAGCGGCGACTCCTGGTCCTGAATATCGGGTTGGCTCTGGCTAAGGGTTTTTTTTTTCATAATTTCATAACTTAGGTACCTACGCGTTAATTTATTTCTACCACAATGAGTTCAAAAACTGAAAGACGATTACGATATAGATAGTTTATAATATTTAGTTTAAATGATTTATTTTGCTCACTTACGATTTATTTGTCTGTAGATAGGTACCTACTGGTTGTGTCAAAGCTGTCGAGTTGCAGCCGACAACAGCGACGTCTCCTCTGGCACGACGACGACGAGACAGGCATACAAGCTTGAATTGTTACATTTTATTTGTACATGAAGTCCACTCTTCGTTCCACAGACAAGAAATTTTCGATGACTCGATCGTGAAAATCTTCTTTCTTCCTCAATTTTGTTAGCAACTCCTTTTCCACAGATATGTAAGAGTGCCAAATTACTGAGTCTCTCTTGTCCTTGAGTGCTCCGTAGATAGCTCGGTAGGAGTTTGCCATTATAATTACCAATAAATCACTTTAAATTTAACAACACTGCACAGGATTCACCCATACAAAGTCCATACCTACATAACGGAATATATGCAGCTATCAACTCGCGAGCCAATGCGCACACACACGCGCACACAACACACCTAGCCTAGCTCGCTAGTCGCTTCGCATCGCACGTCGCACAGCACAAGAATACTCGTCGTGTGGACGCAGCGCGCACACACCCGCACACGCAACACACACACCTAGCTCGCTCGCTAGCTCGCTCTACTCGCTACCGCGTCACTAAATGCACTCCCCGCTGCGCCAACTCGAAAGGCTGATCAGCGGGTCCGCGCGGGACGGGGGGGACATCGGTCGCTTCCGCCTTGTATGGAATACGATGGCGCTTCAAAATGTAGCCAACCGGCCAATGAATGCCTTGATGTGTCGTCATTCGTCGTCGCCCGCGTTTGACGCGCGCGAAATTTCAAATTATGTAACGGGTACGGGATTGACGTTTTATCTTATTAATCGTGGATTATATGACATAAATAATATAACTCCGAAATTTTTTCACATTTATTTTAGCCTGATACTTCTGTATTAATGGTGTCATTCATTTTATTTGGTTTGGCGGCGCCAACCTCGCCAACTGAAAGGAGTCGCCGCTGCTTTAAACCTATATTGTAATATCTACGTTTTCCTTATATTCACCGGTGGTGGCACGACCATTCTTGAAACTTCTGAGCTCCTAGCCGAGCTTGTTCGAGGAAATAACTTTGTTTTTGCATTGTTGATTCAAATAAATAAATAAAAAACAGGAAACGTTTTGATCGGCTTCGAATTATTCTCGTCGAACGATTTTATTGTTAGAAAACAAACGTTTAAACGTTTAAACTTTGATAAGATGCGGTCGTGTGAAGCGCGCGCCTGTGGCTGCGGCGGGCGGTAGTCTGCGTAGGGGCGGGGCGGGGCGAGGCGGGGGTGATGTAATTTGTGCATATGAGTGGGGAATGATTTATGGTGCGTGCGCATTCTAGTACGGCCGTCGTCTGCCTCGGGACATCTTACAGAGAGCATTCTTACGTAGGTACTCGTGTCGTCTCATTATTAGATTTTTTTTTCTTTTCCGCCGTATTTGTCGAACAAGTTTTAAAATATCCAAACTGAAGTGGGACAAGCGCGAATCATAAATTCACAACTTGGAATAATTTCAGAATAGTGATTGTTTGTTTGTGGGGTATTACGTGCTCTCTCTACTCTACATAGAGTGTTCCCGCACACGGGCGCGGGGACTAGCAGAAGACGGGCTGGGCGGAGAGAGGACGTCGATTTCCGATCGGCCGCTACCGCCGGAAGTTAATAAAGCCGCCCTCAGTGTGTAGCGAGGCTCTACTGCCGACACCGTACGTCACTGCTGGCATTTTTGTCGCGTTTCCACACTGTCTTATTTGCCGAGGAACATAGCTCGAAACAGCCGGCACCTCCAAACGGAAACACTAGCGCGCGCGGCACCTATCTTCGACAGGACGGTTGAGGATAGGGGATGTAGCTAACACTCTCGCTCGCCGCTCGTAGCGTAGTACAATGTAGGTATGTGAAATGATATTGTTATGTATCAAATCAAATCAATATTTTTTCATTCAGCCATTTTGACAGTTACACTTGATTCTTATTCTAAAATAAACATTTTGTCTAGCAAGAACTACGTAAGTATGTATGCTTGTTTAAAAATCAGATCTTGTATATAACTGTTGGTGCCCACAACTCTCTTATCAAATATCCCCACTCTTGTGTCAGTCAACGCGCGGGCGAAGTCACCAACGAGACGGCCGTGCGGCGGAGGCGCCGCGGCCGGCGGCGCGCCGGTCCAAGCGGCTGGAGATAAATTGGAGAGAGCCACATGGCTATTTTTCACCGGCGGCGCCTCCGCCGCCCTCTGCACGAACTGAGAGACTATACACCAACGCTAGTACCGCAGAACAGTAGTGACTATACTGCGCGCTGCGGAAAGACAACGCGACGGTGGTGGTTCAACAATCAGATCGCGCCGCGCGCCGGTGAAGTTGGAATTAAAATATCAGTTGGAATTGGATATGAAGGGGGATCGCTATTACTATGTGAAGTACTAGCTTGCGGAGAACTAGTACGGACGGAGCCTATGTTCGGAGAGGACGCGTCATTTCTGGCCCAACTCTACCTAAGTAGAGCCAACATAACTGCCTGCATACATACATATAGATAGAGGATGCAACAAACGCGGAACGCCTCCCCGCGCCGCCGCCGCCGCGCCACACGCACCATTGTGCTGTGCGATCGTGATTTGGTTTCTTCTGATTTAGATAATATTTGCGAAGTATTATTGAGCCGGAAACGTGGAATATCGAAATGTATTCGGGATAAATAAATCCGAAATATCAATGGAATTCCTGACGGACTCTACGTCCCACGGCCCCCGCGCCTCCGTCGCTTCGCCTCGCGCAGTATTTCTTATTATTTTAGAGGGGCTGGCGGGCGCTACTGCTGCCGTTTCTTTGGCGGCGGCGCGCGGTCCGCTTTTCTTTTTGGGATTCCTCTTCTTGCTCTCGCATATGAATGTCAAAGCGCCGCCGCCGTCATCCCGGCGTCCTGTGTGGAAAATATACTCGCGATGCCATTCCTGAGAATGCGTCCCTTGCCTTGTTTTTATATTTTCTTGAGTTTTAATAATTCAGCCAAAGCTTTGAATCATGGTAAACACGAGTGCTCATTTCAAATATTAGATTTAATATTTTAGTTTATTATAAAAATATATTTATAAAGGGAGAGGCTTCGTTAGAATTTGAGAATAAATTAATTAATGAAATAGCGCACATACTTACGCAAGTGGCGGCAGTAGACGGGGCCGCCTGAGCTGGCCGGAGGGGTCGTATTTAGTTAGGCTCGCTTCTTTCAAAATTTATTACACGACATTACGAACAAAAATCCAATTTATCACTTCCGCGGCAAAATCATATTTTGCGGGACAAAGTCGCCTCGCCCCGCGCTCCCGCCCGCCCGCTGCTCCCCCCGCAGCGCCCGGCGGCGCGGCCCCGGGCGCTCTCCGCGCGCGCGACGCGACAGCGACGACGAAAACAAAAAGCTCCGCCGGAATGCAAAGTGGAGCTTATCTTATAATCATCGAGCGTGTCAACTTATTAAAAATCATATTTCCTGAAGTAACTCGGCGCCGCCGCGCCGTCCGTCCCCCCTCCCCTCGCCCTCGTCGCGCGCGGGACGCGGCGCGCATAAAACATCGCCGCCTTGGAGCGAGCCGAGAGCCCCGCCGCGCCGCCATCGCGCCGCTCAGCCGGTAAATTAATTTTGTGTGCTGAAACCTTTTAATATAATCTATCAATAAGGAGAGCGAAGCCGCCGCCGCTATACACCGCTGCACAAAGTTACTCGACTACGCGCTACCGCTTCTAACTTTATCCTTGCAGCTTTAATGTAGAAACAAAGCACGCATTTCACTAACGTATTGACGCATTCAGCTCTACGTATGTGTTGGAAGCGAAGATATAAGGCTAGAAAATCACAGGTACGCTCATTCTTCGGTTACCGTCCTTTGTAAATCCGGCTGTTGATGCTATGCCTTACTTATAGCGTAGCGATTTGTAATTAGCATTTTGTACCATCATCGCTGAAGCACCCAAACCAGGTTCACGGTGTGAGATCTCGTGATCACGGCGGACATATCGGTGTACAGCTCGTGCATCAGTCGGCCGCGCGGCCGCGACACGCTGCGTCCTAAACCAACACACTAAACGCCGCCTAACCGTTGTTTAAACTGTGTAATCTGTACGCGCACCGCTTAGCGGCTCCATCGCATCGCGGCGGCGCTTATTTGCAATATATACCTTCATCCAACGCTGCATAGTGTTGAGCTCGTGTATACAATGAAGAAATATTAAAGAAAGTTTATCACTGGAAAATATACTCGACCACAACACTTTTCTATGATATACTTTCATGTAAGTACGAAACTCCGCTTGGATATGCTTTAATATATTCGCGATCCCAACACGACGCGTTATTAATGTAACAGTTTCGATTTTTATGAAGTTTGCCTTGTATCGCGGCTCAGTGTATACTGGTATTGTTACATTTGATGTGTGGTCGTACGTACTTTGTTTATGTATGTAAAATACAAATTGGAAGAAAAGTGTAATGAAAATTTTTTACTTAGCGCGTATGATGGAGATTCATTTTAATATTGTTTCCTAGGTTATGTTCTCGTTTCTTAGTTGTTCGCTCTGTGTTAGGCGGCCACCAGCTTGAATTCCAAGACTTAGTCTTTCCTATTCCCCTGTCTTTACGCCTACTCAGTGCTGTGCTTTGAACTTAAATCAGCCTTGTTATATATCTCGTAAAAGTAAATATTTTCCTTGCCCTGGTGTATTTTTTTTTTTACTTTCTTTATATCACATTTGTGAATGTCGTAGGTAGGAGCTCTTACATAGATTGTGTAGAGTTGGGTTCATTTCAAATAATTGAAAAATATTGAAAAAATTTACGTGAAAAAATCTACCTAAGCATTAATGGTAAAATTATCGTTTTTGAGAATGCGTACAATTAACTGCGTAAGATTTAAATAGTACCTAAGCAACAGAAGACACCGAAGGTTGCTTCGTTGGCGTCGCGTCGACGTCGGGTATAAGCGGCGCGAAGTCCTGCATTTGAAAGCATACCCCGAGCCCGACGCCAGCGCGGTTAGTGACGTCTTAAATGTTAGGTGAAAGTACAATTTAAAGGCCTTAGTTTTCAATTTCTGTATTTGAAAATATACTCGACGCCAGCGCGGCCACTGACGTCACGAGCGTTGGGTAAAGGTATATTTTCCAAATAAGCGGCGGACGCGGCGGCGGCACCCGCACCGAGGCCGCGCCCCGCTCAAATCCTCGCTAATGGATCGATCGCACAATTTACACCTAATCTTCATCGAGTGTCCCATCAGACGACACGAGAACTTGTTGTTACTAGCTGTAGCTGTATTCTAACTTGTCATCAAATCAGTCGAATTTATTCACTCAATGAAAACTGAAAGGCCGTTAAAATATGTCTCACCGCGCGGCGCTCCTCTCTCACCGCCCCCCTCCCCCCGCCGCGCCGCCGAGCCCCCGGAGGCTCCACCGATGTTTTTTCTTTGCATTTTAAATCAAAATAACTTTATTTTCGTCCGACTTTCACCGTCTTAGTATAATCAACGCCCTACTCGTAACGTGTTTAAGACAATTTTGCGGTTAAAAATGTATCATCACAAAGAGCGCTCGCTTCCCTTTGAAGTGTTAAGTCGGCTCTCGGTCGTGTTTTTGCCTTTTTGTCTGGTTCCTTAGCTCTCGGCGGCGTCGGGGCGACGGGGTCCGGCGCGGCGCGGCGATGCAACCTCCCCGAGCCGCGCCTCGCCCGCGTTTTAATATTCGACTCGAGTCAGTTATGGCAGCCGTCTTTGTTGCCATTTAATTGCTGAGCTATTTTGCGGAGGCTGAGCGGCCGGTGGCTGCGGTCGGGCGGACGGGCGGCGCGGCGCGGCGCGGCGCGTGCGCCGGACATTTGCAAGTTTTATTTTATTTTTAGCTCGCTGTGGGGGAACCTTTTAATGGCATCTTTTAAGAAATCTCGAAGCGGCGGGGGCCGCTTATCGATTCTGAAGGTAATATCAGCTCCGGCGCCTGTGCACCGACCGAGGCGTGGCCTGTGGCGTGGCCCTCGCCTCGCGCCTCACGGACTCGGGTCCTATCCGCGATAATTACCAGGGAACAGCTCAGACTCTCGAGAGGAGCGCTCTCTGCGAATAATCTGATACAAACGATAGCGAGCCGCATCCGCAGCACCGCGGTCCGGCTCCAACAGAAAAAAGCTCCTTTATTCGCGGCGGGCACGGAGGGCGCGGGCGGGACGCGGGGGGCGCGGGGCGTAACGCGGGGGGCGCGGGGCGGGACGCAGGGGGTAGTCGAAGTAAATCTCAAAGCGACCAATGTTAATGGCCGCATAAAAGGGCATCATCTCTCTCCATTAAATACCTTTTAAATGTTTGATCCTTTTTTATATTTTCCGGTGATGATCCGCGAACAGATTGTCGGGCGTATTCCCGGGGCGGGGCGCCCCCGAGTGTTAATTAAGGGTGTGTGTGTATGTAGGGCGCGCCGCCGCCGCCGCCGGCTGTAGCGGCACGGCGCCGCGGCGGAGGGGGCAGGTGTAACCTGCCGGACCGTATCAGCGGCTAGGGGCCTGAATCACGACTGAAACGATGATGGTTAAAAGCATTATACAATCCACTCGGGTCAACCAGGGAGCCGGACGCTTGGTTGGATGAATTGCGTACCGTAACGTCATGAAACATATTTTTTTTAATGTTTTTTTTTTACAGGAAAAAGGTGATCATTTTGTGCCATGTTGTATTTAACGCGTAGTACTGAAAAACAAAATACTGATACATATTTCCAAATAAAAAAATTTGTGATGTGGTTGTAAAAGTTATTTTTCTTTTTTTATAATTCAGTCTTTTAACGGTCAACCTGTATTTATTGAAAATTCGGCCCTCTTACATTCATTGAGATCTATCATTCATTATTGTCAGCAGATATAATGTACTGGCACTATAGCTTACTTCATATGTGGAACGGCATTTGCGGTAAGACGGTCAGCCTCGATAGGTTAGTGGTGCGGTCGGTCGACTGTTGTTAGGCAACCCTGAGCGCGGTCAGTACTTGGATGGGTGACCGCTCGACCGTTGGAGGTTGAAGTGGTTCGGATTCCACGTAAAACTGTAGCACCCTTCCCTTCTTACCTTACTAGGTGGTAGGGTTTATCCCGCCCAGGTTGGTACCACCGCATTAAATAAAACATCAGTTGAAACGGCTATGTAAATAGTTCGTGTTTTCCATCCAGTTCAGTGTAGCCGGCACGACCGAAGAGAAGCACTGACATGACACCTAGTTCACCGGTGTTATGGGCTGACATCACGGATGTTGTAGGTGATGTAGCCAACCGTGTTATTTTCCATAAAAAAAAAACAAAAAAAAATAGCTGTCATTGGAGAGCAACAATTTATCGCAACAAACATTCCATTATTAAAGTTCGGCTTCTCGTATAACTGGCTCAGATGGACCGCGAGCTGGTCAGAAAGCGATCACAAAGGAACTGCCAACAATCTGGCTAATTATTCTCAGGATTAAGTTACCGCGCAAGCTGTTACATCTCCGAGACGGCAGTCGAGTGACTGATCGAAAATAGTTTTCAATTATTACACCGCGAGGCTGAGGCGGCGGTGCGGAGGGCAAGAAATCCCTAGCTGGTTATAGGGTTCGAAGTGCTTTCTAACTAAAACTATTTATGTTGACTTATTTAAATCAGTTTTTGACATAAATTAAACATATTTTTGCCAATCCTGCCGGAATGTCGAGATCTATATATGGGGAAATGCTATGTTGACATTTTAGTAATAAATATTCAAGTTAGTGGGTCGTTGGAGAACATTGTTTGTCTAATTATTGTAATTAGTTGTGCCTCTGATGGCACTGACGGCAAGTGCACGGGGCACTTGCCGTTCAGCTATTTACCTACATCGTCATAGATCTATCGCCTACTATGTCGTTACAGGGTTTTGCTGCAGCTTTTAGATCATCATCACCCACGTTTTCATCTCTGAATCCTCATCGGTCTTACTTCTGATATAGCATGTCAGACAGCGCCCCAGAAGCGGCAGCACTTCTAACCTGACCGGCCGTTCTGTAGATGGATCCATCATATCGCGAGAATAATAATAAATCATGAAGGTGTCGCAACTCGCCGCCACTTCCGACGCCGCCGCCGACGCTCTCCTCCGCGTCTCGACGAGATGCGACGCAACGGCGAACGGGTTGCGACCCTCCGAGAAAAAATCGCTACGGGGGAGCAGAAAATATAATTTCAAATAAAACTTGAGCCGGGAGCGGTCACAAGTTTCTTAATTAAAACTTACGTCGGAGGGTTGAACTCTGACCCAGAAATAAATAAATAAAGCGACGGCGACGCATCGCGACGCCACCGCCGCGGCGGCGCTTCACGGCGCCGCGCCTCCGCGCCGTCGCCGTCACGAGCGATTCATTTATTTGTCTAAAGGACTTTTGCTCAGTTCGACGGACGTGTCTCTCATAATCCGCTCCTCGCTCCGATAGTCGCTCCCGAGTCCCGATCCACCCTCCCCTCCTGCCGCCCCACCCGCGGCCGCATCCACCCCGCCGCTCTTATTTATTAGCACGTAATTTGTACCTTCCGCCTCGCCATCTCATCCTCACCGACACTGTTTGACGACTTTGAAGGGCGTATTTTTGCTGAGGTGTTTTATTATTAACCGGGATGACGCTAATTAGGTATTTCGCGCGTTAAGTATACTTTGTTTCCTCTTATAATTTGATTTTCCTGGGTATTATTTAGGGTTTTATTTATGTTTGTGAAAAGTGATCATTTCTGATATTATTATGTTCTTGATGTTCTATTTTTAACCCCCGACGAACAAACAGGGGTGTTATAAGTTTAACGCGCGCGCGTGGGTGTGTGTGTGTGTGAGGGTGTGTGTGTACGGGTGTGTCTGTCTGTGGCATCGTAGCTCCCAAACGGGTGGAACGATTTGGATGCGGTTTTTTTTATTAAAAAGCTGGTTCAATCGGGATGGCTGTTAGCTATGTTTGTAATCAATTAATCAAGTAATTAAGCATTTAATCAAAAAAATTATTATCTTAAAAAAAGGGCCGATTTGCATGTGGTTTTTTTAAGCTTGAAATAAAAATTAAATTACAAATTTAGAAACCCCCGGTCCTTAAAAGTCAAAAATAATTTGCGTTTACTTAAAGGAGTCGGGGGACTGCTAAATAAAATATAAAAACTCAGAACTGCGCTGAAATTTACTTTGTGGTCCCCCAACTTCTTTATGTAAGCAAACGCAAATTATTTTTGACTTTTTAAGGGTCGGGGATTTGTAATTTAATTTCTATTAATATTTAAACTTCAGGAATAGAAAGTACTCATTATTAGAAGAAAAAAATCCTTATCACTCAAATAGAAATTCCGTTGTTTTTTTTTTTTGTCATACAAAAGTTGGAAATTGTAATAAAAACTCGATGGACAGTGAGACTGGAGAGTGCAGTGAACTAATTCAGTCCTCTTTTTCTTTTGAGGTCATTGAACTTTCAGTGTTTGGAATTTATCTACACGCAGTTCAATATTTTTTTTTTATGGCAACTGACGGGATTGGCTACATCACCTACAACGTCCGTGATGTCAGCCCATAACACCTGGTGAACTAGGTGCCATGTCAGTGCTTCCCCCTTTGATCGTGCCGGCTACACTGAACTGGTCGGAAAACACAAACTATTTATATAGCCGTTTGGACCGACGTTTCATTCAGAGCGGTGGTATTAACCCGGGCGGGTTAAACCCTACCACCAAGTAAGATTAGGAGGGAAGGGACCTACAGTTTTACGAGGAATCCGAACCTTGGTCAGCCTCCAACGGCCAGCGGTCACCCATCCAAGTACTGACCGCACCCAGCGTTGCTTAACATTCAATAGCGACAGTTGACTGTCTGCACCACTGAGCTATCGAGGCTGACAATTGTACTAATTATGTATGCAACCTATCCATTTTTATTCATGAGTTAGAATTATTTTTTTATTTAATAAAGGCGGACGTTAACCATCCATCAAATCTTGAAGAATAGATTTTCACCAAAAAGTACTGTAAAATGATCGAATCTGGGAAAAAGTTTCAGAGCTTTTCGTCTTCAAATATGGGCCCCTTTCGAGCCCTGAAGTTTCGAAAACCTATCCTGATACACCCTGTATAATGTAGTGTAGGTACGTACGTATGTATGTATGTATATGTGATCTTTTGTTCCCTCACTGAAGTACTTAACCGATTCCAACATAAGTAATATGAGGCATTGTTGGATTCGTCTCGAAAATTTTCAAATTGTGGCCACCTGGCGCCATGTCAAACTTTGACTATTTTTTCTTCAAACCCCATGAGTGAGGTATAGTTGTCCAGCTCCAAAATATACCACACTTAATGGTTTGGAACTAAAAGGAATAAAATACAAATAAATTGGTTATAAAACCCGACTACGAATAAAATAAAAAGTAAGGAAATAACAAGGAAAGTTGATCGAAAATGCTGTATTCGGGCGTGTAAACGGATTCGAAAAGACAGGGAGCCAGACTATAGCATTTTCGATCGACTTTCCTTGTCATTTCCATCGTTTTTTATAGTCGGGTTTTATGGCATTTTTATTTTTTACACTTCTCATTCGGTTCAAATGCTAATAAAAAGGGCAGCTCTTGAGTTTGTATGTGTGTGTGTCGTGTGAGGTGAGTTGTGCACTCAGTGAAGATTGTTCGCTTGTTGCAGCACTCGATGCTGTACTTCTTCCACCACTACGAGCTGCCGGTGATACTGCAGCAGGCGCAGATCCAGCGGCTACTGCTGCGCACGCACCACGGCCTCGGCGGCATGGCGGCCATGGCGGGCGGCGCCGGCGCCGGCGCCTACCAGGACGCCACCGCCGGCGCCGCCGCCGCCACGCAGGCCTCCCCGGCCACCGGGCAGGCCACCACGCAGACCGTGCCCAGCGCCGCCACCTCCACCACCACGCAGACCGCGCCCGCCACGCCAACCGCGCAGTCCACTACGCAGACAGTGCCGCCGCCGGGCACCGCGCAGACCACCACGCAGACCTCCGACGAGGCCCCCGCACTCTCCCCGCCTCCGCTCGCGAGAGTAGACGCGGCGAGCGCTGAGAGCTCCTCCCCCGCCGCCGCCCCCAGCAGTCCACCGCCGCCGGCGCCGGCGGAGGCGAGCCCCGAGCCGCCCCCCGGCGGCAGGACGGCACCGATCGCGACCGCCGACGAAGACGAGCTAGACTAATGTCAACTGTTACCATCCTAGCCTAGTATAGCTCGTTCACAAATCAAATACTGAAAGTGAGGACGTTGCGGGTCAGTACCCACTCACATGTACCAACACCTACTCATATTGCTACAGTCACTCCCAATTTAGATCGACGACGATTCGCTATTCGTTTCTACCTGTGGGACAATTATTAAATACGCCATCTTCATTTTGCTGTTGAACACTCTTATACATTGCTGAAGTATCTGTTCCGATTTCAGATTGATGATTTCATGTTGATGCGCTTGTTTCATTTGTAATTAGCGTTTCGCTTTCGAACGGCCTTGCCGAAAGGCGAGACGCCGTCGATCTGTTTAGGTTGTATGCCGTTGACGAGCAAGCAGGATGTGTCTGCGTTATGGATAATAGAACCTTTCCAAAGACACTGGTACGTTTTGGTCCTTTAAATATGGTTTTGAAATAGTCATAAAAATAAATGCAGCTTTTCAAGAGAGACTGATTTATTACGTACTCACACAATCTACCCTTCCAAACTATATAATTATCTGTAGAATTATCCAGGTTATAGAATTTCTAAATTGATATTTTGTAATTTGGAACCTTTTATACTGAAAATGTAGATAATTAATTTAATTTAGCTTATTTTCTGTCTTGTTTTATAAAGCTTGTTTTGAAATTAAGAAATATGTATTCTGAAACTATCAGCAATGATATGTATATATTATATCGTTTTGGTACCTTACTCTTGAAATGCTGAACTTATTTTAAGAATATTTTGGAAATAATTTTCAGTAACAACGTTCGCTTTTTCATACATATAAGGCACAGAGAGGTTGTATGGCGCGAGTGAGCTAGCAGGGCAGACGCGAATAGCTCGCGAGCTCGCGCTGACTGATGTTCATGTCTCGACGCGTGTGAGCGGCCGCGCACTAGCCTAGCTGTTATAGTACCTACTGCCGTACGTACACATACATGAATGAGTGGCCCCAGACTCGCTGACACGGCGACGACGGTACGTTGTAAGATCGATCTGCTTAGACTCCTAGACCCCGCACCACGATACTCTGGCGTTGTGAAGTTAGTTACACGTCCAACTGCGCAACGCCTTCCCCCGCTCCGATCTAAAATTGTATTACTGCTACGCTTCTGCACTAATTTCACAGCGGCAAAGATAATGTGTGGTACGGAGTGATCTCGTTTCTGTAGTTTCTATAGGCATTTCTTAACCTACAAGGGGCTTTATTTCAAGTATGCACTTGGTTTCGCTTATTTGTACATTGGTTGGTAACGGCCGTAACCAGGGCCACACCTGGAATAAAGTCTCAGTAAATAAATTCTTAGAACTTTATCATGTATCAAATCTAATCTGTTACTTATACCTAATAAATTGAAAAGAGCAAAATCGTACTTACTGTGATGTAAACTTGCCAAGCGAATTGTGAACATGGAGATGAAGAGTCTGTGATTTCAATAGTGAGATGGGAATCGATCTCACGATTCGCTTGTCAAAAATATGTGTTTGGTTTTTGTACTGTTTTTGCCGAAGAGGCAGCGTCTCAGGATGCACTCGTGTGGCGAAAAATCCTACAAAATGTCTGTACTGCAGCGTGAATGAAGTGAGACTAATGTAGTAAGCGCTATTTAAATTAACTAACAGGTGATTGACACCAATGTAATACAACCATATTTATGAATAGCGTTAAGGCATTTTTGTGAAGGAAAGTTAACTTATTATTTGTCTCGAAAGGATTACCAACAGAATTCATACAGCACATGGACTACAAAACGGATCATGTACCTACCTGTTTAGATTTCTAGGCGAAGAGATAAATGATGATGAAATTTAACTGAAATTGAGAGAGTTTTTTTTAGACCATTTAGGAAGAATTCTATGTCTATTCGTGGATGTTTTTCTGAATAAGGGTCGCCGCTCACTGGGCGTATAGATAGACTGTTTAAGGCGGCCCTTCATTCACATCTTATTTAGGTATAGTATAAAATTATCTGGCTGGCCCGACAGTGTGCGGACTTTACATGTGCGGTCTAGAAGAGTGATCTCGTACACTTGGACTTCAATCGAAAAAGGAAGTAAGGTGATTCGTCCAAGACCGCGTGTCCTTCGTGTTAAGTATTTATTTACTTTGTTGTTAGCTCAAATCGTTCAGACGAATTCTCCAAGTGTAAAAATGTTAATTTTGAATTTAAAGCTAAATAGTTTGTCTAAGTAGCCTTTATTATGTTTTTCTATAGTTACCTAAGTCATTATTTTTTGTATAATTTCTTAATGCGACACATCGCTTTCTTGGACGAATACTTTCTAGATCGGACAACACCCCAACCGTTAGGCAGGCGACCGAGACTGACCTAAGCTTGTGCAGTTCGTCGACTCTGCTCATTGTGTAAGCTTTTCTACATTATTCTATATTCCCCTCGACTGATGTACAAACATGAACACTTGAACAATCTGAATATTGATGTTCCGACAGTCGCGGTGTCGGGGCGCGTGTCAGCAATAACCGTTAGCTACGGGATACGAAGGAGGTGGTGAGGATTTTTAAGGAAACTTAGTATAAATAAAAGGCTTAGAGTTGTGTATATTCTTTAGCAGTGATTTATTTCGGAGTCCATTGTGGTTTAATTTAATGTAATTAAAGTATATTTTGTTCATTGCGTTGTTTCATTTCGTAACACGTGTTAAGACGTATTATTTAGATATAAACTTTTCTAAATTTAAAAGCCGTAATCTCGACAAATTATAGCAATTTATTAATCTTAAAGACATTGCCTGAAATTGCAAATCACCCAAACATGTGATTTGTTTTCTCCTAACGAAATGTAACGCACATTTTAATTAGTTTAATAATACTAAAAATACTTAAAAATATATACTTTTATTTATTGTAATAACCGTTTATTAGAATAGAATAGAATAGCGTTTATTTCCTCTTCACATCAGTAATACAGTAGGTACATTGGATTATTGGATTCTAAACAAGGATAAACTTAAAATATACAAATTAAAACTAAAATTATGTTAAAGTAAGAATATGTTCAGTTCGAGCGACGCCCCAGCAATGGTGCCCAGCACGCTGGCTGCGTTGCTAACTCGCCGTACGAGATGAGCCTTGGCACGTGGCTGACCAGACTTCTCGGCGCACTCTTTTGATTCTGGTACCCACCCACGCACCGAGGAGGGTCTCCACGGCGAACGCCACGAAAACATAAGTATCGGCAACGGGCGCAGCCGTATTTGCGCCGCTCGTTGGCGGCGGCTGTTTAGTCGCTGCAGCCCCGGCCGAACGGGAGGAAAGTGGAATGTGGGTCGGTGCTAGCGTACAATATTTACTTTAACATTTTTAGGTTTCCATATGCCGTACGGAAGCCTATTACTAAGCCTGCGCCGTCTGTCCGAGGGCTGTATCTCTTGAACCGTAATAGGTAGCCCGTTGAAATTTTCACAGAATATGTGTTACTATGGCGGATATAATAACAAATAAGAAAATGTTAAAAATTAAGGGGGGCTTCCATACAACAAACGTCCGAAAAATCGATTAGTGACACTATTGAATAAAGATCGCGCCGCCACAGGCAGCGCATTGTTGAAAGACAAAAAATAAGCGAATAATAGCGGATAGATACGGAAACCTCCGTGCGCGAGTAAAACTCGCACTTAACAGATTTTTAATTGACTTGTACCTAACTTAATTAATACTTAATGTACAATACAATTAATGTATAATAATGTACAATCACTTTACGGCCTACCTTCCATTTGGTCGACAACAATGAAAGAAGATATGCCCAAAGTTATCTCCGTGACGAGTGCAAGTTTAGCTGAAGAGATTGTCGATGTCATCGAAGCTATGTGCCTGTTGAGTGAAGTGTAGTTGGCGCATCGCGGTGCCGCGGAGGCGGCGCTGCCCGGTGTGGAACCTCCTGTGATCAGAGAGTCATCATAAGACACTAGGTAGGTATAGTAATTGCTTTCACGACTCATGAGCACAGATGGACAGTGGACTAACATTGCACGCAAGTGTATAGTGGTCGAACGACGCGTGTGAGCCCAATAGGCGACGAGCGTCGACTGACGCTGATTGACGAACCAATCGCGTGAAGCGTCGGCGCCGTCGACGTCACATCCCGCCAAACCGACCAATGAAAAAGTGTGCTCATGACTCGTGAAAGCAACTGTAGGTGAAATCACTTTATAAATTAGAGCGAGTGAACCATCTAGTTTCTTAATCGGTTGGGAAAACTAAGTATTGTTCAAATCGATAATAATTTTCTGTTTACCAAATCCGCCCTGGGTTTGGCAGCAGCCCTGGCCGTCTTGTGGCCTTCACTGAGGACATCGGCTGACTAAGGTAACTGAAGATCAAGGGGTTTTACAGAAGGGGCCCCAGCCACAGAACAACGATCGGGCCACACCGCCCGCGCCCGCTCTCCCCACGGCGGGCAAGACTGGTCTGGTTCAAAGCTCCTTGCCCCAGCCAAGAGGGAATAGTTCGCAAGCTTAAGCCACCCCCTACAAATAAAGATAGGACATGGTTACATGGCAAGAATTTATTTTGTAATAATTCTCGAAGTTGAATAAGAAAAAATATTCATAAATCAGTTGATGTATTGTTTAATCATGTAAATACATACTGCGTTATTTACAATAACATATTGGGTCGGTCGCGCACTGCTAGCAGCACCGGCTAGAAGTCTCCACAGCGGTCGCACCTTGGTCGCATCGCAAGTCGCATTGGCCATTGAACGTTTATTGAATGTGCGCGGAGACTGGATGGCGGTACTATCAGCTCGTTCGTGTAACCGCAACGCGCCGACAGCGAAGAGCAGAGACACAAAACCTCGGTCAAAAGAAAACAATGATTTTAATATGCAATCAATACAGTAAATATTTTCTGCCCGTATTCTTAAAAATTGGCTAGTCTTTCGTGCATTCGTTCCAGTTATGGGTTTTGCAGTTATGTACATTTCTTTAGTGAAAAATAGTAACTGCAACTCAATGTTATAGATAGAAATACTTTATTGCTCCAAAAAACCATTTTACATAAACAAACAATAAGTAATTTACATGAGGGGCAAAGGTGGACTCATCCCTTACAGGGTTTTCTCCCAGTCAACCTTTCGATAGGAGTAGATACGTTGTCTACACGACATTCCGTGTTTGCAAACGGCACAAGTCACAACCGTACACAACGGCACGAGCGTACAAGAGTAAATAGGACGGCATGTCTGTAGTTGAGAGCAAAAAAGGGACGGGGCATTTGCCCTGGATTTTTGGCCACTTGCCTGCGGAGCTCGGACAACACATACAGGGACCTAATTTAAACATATAATATCATTGATTATGATAAGTGATAAGTCATTTAGTCTAAAGAAAAACACATCAATGTTACACGTGCATGCACGTAGGATTGCTGAGAATTGCTCTTAAATGCCTTCTGAGTTATGAATAAATACATATTCGTATAGTTCCCGGCAGAAAATTATCTTTGTCGAGCTTTAGAAAGAGACCATCCGGTTGTAGAGCGTCTTCCCTGTCGCACAAACTCGCACGTCTCTGTGCGACAGGGACGACGCTCTACAACCGGATTGTCCATTTCTGAAAGCTCAACACGCCTTATTTGCTGCCGGGAACTGTACAAGACACAGAAATGCAATACAAAAATAAAAATTAGTACAACAAATTTATTATCACGTTCATGATGATTTTAAGCGGGACTGAAACGATCCCTTGTCCACTACAAATGGTCTAATGAAATGATAACATTCGGCCAAACGTAGCCGACTAGAGTTGTATCTCAGTCTCACTTCGCTTCTGAACTTTACAACATAACATTCAAACAAAAGTCGGCGGCGCAGACGCAGACAGTGATGATAACCGACAGCGATGATGACGACTGCCACGTGATGTGAAGTGAGGATGTTCTCACTCGTCAGCTACGTGTATTCTCAAGCAATAACATCTCATGATGTGTGTTAATTCCCCAAGAATACGCGTGACCTCCGAGTAAATGCGCCAGATCTGTAGCTCAGCCGCACCGGCGACTTTGTCCTAAGTGATGCTAGCTGAAAGGTTGAAAATTCAAATTTTGAAACGTGGTCACAAAATTAATAATACAATCTCATGGAATGTGTTCCGATGTGTAGGTACGTGCAAGCAATTCGTTGTTAACGTTTATTATAAGCCTGGAATAAAAAAAATCTTAAATATATTATATTCGTTGAGTCATCTCCAACGTAAGTTGTATCTTAACACTCTTGAAAAGAAGAAAATTACAAAAAGTAAGTAGGTATATATAGTACGATACAGAAACACCGACCGTTTCGTCATAAAAGGTGATATTTTTGGTAATTTGGCATATTAGCTCTTTTACATTTGTTTTACAAGGGAAATGTAACATTCTTTCAATTAATATCCTCGCTCTAAAGAAACGACGAATATGATGATATAAATTAGAAGCACTGATTTCCATAATATACGTTCCCAACCATGAAACATGGCGACACAGAACAGTCCCAATGTTTCAAGGTTTTTACGCCCGTTCTGTTTACGTACATTTGCCCATACATACGCACGTATAGCGTTTGCAAACGAATTAATCGCCCAAACGATTGGGTCGGCACGTCTGAAGGCCTCGCCGCGCCCCCGCCCGCCCCTGCGCCGCCGCCCCCTCGCCCCCGGTGCGGCCGGGGGGCACAGATGCGCTTCACTATACTGGTTTTTTACAGGATTCGTGGAGCTCGTTCGCATCTAAATTCAGCACTCAGCACGGACATAATGAAATTATTATTTTAAACGAGACAAGAGATTAGTGTTAACTAGCGAGACCGTGAGCCGTGAGATTGGCACCACTGCACCTACTGAATGAAAATTTATGAAAATTAGACTAAAGTTAGACTTAAGAAGACAAGAAAAAGTTAGGCTTTTTGCGTGTTCAGTGTAGCCGGCGTGTCCAAAGGGAAGCACTAGCATGATACATACAGGAATCTAATGTACAGCGCTGACATCGCGGGTGTAGGAGTTGGTGTAGCCATAGCCAACCATGTCAGGTTCTGGCATATATTTTATATATTTATATGTTTTAGGTCAAAATTACAAACTAAAAATACAAAATCAAAATAACTATAGCATCAAAAGAATTGTCAAACATCCTTCGAAGATTAGGGCAACTTCTGTTCACGAATGAAAATTAAATGAACCTTTCCAACTCGAAAAGAGAATGAGAGTGATACTCACTTCGCTCCGCATACTAGGTATTCACCGCTTGGCCGCAAAGTTTCTCTGCCCCATCCTCATAAATAAAGCGAACCATGTGTATGTATGCGCCATCATCATTCTATGTTTGCTTTTAAGTCGAGAACTACTCTATCAATTCGCACTGTGTTTTCTCTAACGTACCTATTCAGTCAGGCCACATGTAAGGATGGGTATACGAAATGTATCCGAAGCGAAGCCGGCGGAAGCTAGTATGGCACTATGGGCCATCTCAGTCGGCTATGGGAACCTAACAGAGGTAAGCAAGGAAAGGGACCTTCCGTTCTAGTTCGGTCCGAACCAGGAAGGTTCATGCACTTAAATTTTTTCCAACCAGAAAAACTAACCGGTGCACGCCGTCGTCGGCTGAATTCGAACTGCGGTCCCTGAGATCAAGGGTCAATGTTCTAAAGTAGACGTTTAATACTCTCAAAAGTAATCTGATACGTGCCTTTATTATACTCCTGAATATATGCAAAAGCCTCTCAATGAAGCAAATAATTATTTGACCTACTGACTTGATACAGATAATATTGTTTTCAACGTCCACCCGTTTATCCGAGACGGGCTCTCGTGCCCCCGGTGGGATTAAATCGTTTGTACGTCGGCGTATGTGGCTGTGGATACTGAAACTGGCAGAGCTTCGGCGACAATGGGATTACGGAGGGGGAGAGGGGGAACCCAAAGGGTGGCCTCCGAACCAATTATTTTAGATTTATGGAGTTGAAAGCTTCCGCCGGTCGTGTGTCGATTCGAATGCACTGATTTGTGCGTTGAGTTTCAGTGAGCATAATATGTTAGTATGACCCATTGGATTTATATATTTGCTAGGTTTTCGATTATAAATCCGTTTAATTTCTTTTAATGTTCAATATTTACATATATTTTGCACACATGTTTTGCTGTAAATTGCTACTCTGATTAATTGGCTTCCCTCGTCCCTCCTGCCCCCATCCGTATCCGCATGGAGATCCGGATGCCACCTTCCGTATCGCCATCCACACCAATCGGACTCCCTCGTAACATACATAATAATTAATAATGTTGTTGACACCCCACTTCTGAGAACACATCGCTTTATGCGCGGTGTTATTGGCTGTGTGTGATGTTCCACTGAACTCTTCGGCACAGCCACCCATGCCGACTGTCTATAAAAACCCCTACTATACTCGCATTCGCCTAAATACATCCCTAGATATTTCATTAGTGAAAGCTACGTGTAAAATAGTTCAGCCATTATGGAGCTTATATACCGTTACATAATATTTATAATGGTAGAGAATAGAAGAAATATGTATGAAAGCCTACCTCGGACATCCCGGTCAAAGTTGTGAAGCTAGCGAAATAATTACCGCACATAATTACTGCGGTCACAGTCCCCATGGAAGAACTTTTTATTTTAAATTAGTTACTTTTTAGGTTTTAATAATATTATTGCAACTGGAAACCTGTGTTGCCTCTCGTATCTCCGGCAAAGAGTTAGTCTGGGGATACAGAGGGGTAACGCGGCCGCCATCCTGGGAACCATCCCGGGGACGAAGACGGATATATATAATTTATAACTTAGTTTGAGTTTTTAGTTATAGTTTTTGAATTAGTTATATTTGTCGGTAAAGTTTTGATAGGTAGTTACAGTTTATTTAATAATTTTAATTTTTAAATTGAAGTTTCTTAGTAAATGATTAATTTGTTGTAACTAGTTTATATGGTTTAGTATCGGGAAACTCATAGAGAAATAATATACGTCTATGGGGAAACTAAATAAAAAAAAGTAAGGCACTCTATGGCGGCATTTCATCAAAACGGTCCGCAACCTGCTCCAGACGATCTGATTTAGACGCGAAAGTTCCCGTCAACTATCTGCGGGTTCACTTATTGTTGCCCGCTCGCGTGGAGAGACAGAGATAAAAACACTTGGGATATAGCTCCGTCTCTTTCTCTCTCCTCAACTTCGTGCGGTTAACTAGACTTTGGACGTCTCCAGCTGATGTGACGTCCTTTGATGTTGCCGCCCTGCCCGCGGGCGCCACCCCCGCCCCTCCGCGCCCCGCAGCCCTTTTGTCAGCCGCATAGTTGACTGCTATAGTTCCACGATATTCGCGATTACAGAGAAATATTTCTGTGAAATTCGGTGCGAAGAACTAATTACGTAAGGAAGACACTACGAAACTTTGGATAATAAGATAAAATGTCAGTATATACTCGTAATACGTAGGTAAATTTAATAATTAAATATAGATTTATTAATAACTTAATTAAATACTTTAACTTTGAAATAGCTACCTACACCTACTTTCACTTTGAACTTTTATCATGCAAGATAATAAATTGTTTCATCAACCTATAAGAAATCGAATGTTTATTATGTTAAACTATTTGAAAACCGTTTAAACTGATTTCGACAAATCAAGTAAAATTTAGACTCCACTCGACGCTCCAGTAAAGGAAGACACCGTGAGGAAATTTGTACACTAACATGTTAATGCGATAATGTGTGCCAAGTCGACTGTAAAAAACTGAATTGTGCATTAATTTCGCCTCAGAACTATTTATAATAACAAAATAGGTAGTAGGTGCCTACGTACAAAAGCCGTAGCATTCGAAAAAAAACTCACCGTTATAAATCGAAATCGACCTCGGTTAAATCGACGATCGCAAGCCAGCAAAAAACTCACATAAAACGCGAATAAATAGCCCCATAAAGTATGGACGGCAAATTAAAATGTAAGGTTCCGCACAGCCGGCGCCGGGCCGGAACCGGAGCCGGCAGCCAGCGACCGGCACGGCGACAAATCAGTTCAAACAAGCTCCACCTGTTGAACTCTGTTGGAAATATATAGGAACGTATTGCGGGTCTGATACTATCGTCGCAGTCCTCTAAAATATATTTTGCTGATCGAATTTTGAACCGTAATAGGCAGCCGATTGAAATTTTCACAGAATATGTGTAATGGCCGGGGGCCGCCATACAATTCGATAATTTTGCAATTTGTATGGAAAAATCCTAGAGCCATACAATGTAACGAAAGAGCCATACCACAACATGAAGAAAAAATACAAAATGGGCCAAATTGACAGCGCAAACCTCGGAATTGGTTTTGAACCTCGTGTGGTAGCGCCGCGCCGATTCAGTACAGTCGGCACGACCAAATGAACGCACGTCATGGCACCTATTTCGACAGGAACGAGGTGTGACGGGCTGACATTGCGGGTGATTAGGTGATGTACCCAAGCACGGCAGTTCCTTGAAAAAACAAGTATAGATACAAGAGTACGAAACGGATAATTTCGTAGAGACAGAAAGTGGACGAGATTACAACTGAGCATAGCTGAAAATCAGCAGAAGTACGATGAGACTGGTATTTTATTTTATTTATGTTGTATTTGTTTTTATGTTGTATTTTGTTTCACCCACAGAACTCCTGAGTAATAGCTAATACTTCTCTGATCTGTGGTTTCACCTCATATTTTTCGAAACTTCACTGGTGTAATTGTATTTTATAATTATGTTATGTCCTTTTATTTCTGTGTGCAGTTTGATTTTACAAATAAATAAAAAAAAGACACTTTGTGTGTCCAGCGGGCCACACGCAACTAAGCGTAACTCCGCGCATTTGATCTATGTAAGTAAATTATAGTCGCCTGACATTTTGTCACGGAAACCATCAGGTTAAATAATACATAAATGCCTTATTTTTCTACCTGTTTAACAGTGCAAAAACCATAGTCGCACAATTAAAGTAAAGTAGTAAATTCTAACTTAAAGGTATTCTAACTCACAAAAGTTTGTAAGTATGGGAATTTGGTTACACTGCTTTTCATATAAGTGATTGGGCTACTTCTACTCGTTTTAGGGTTCCGTATCCATTACGGAATTCTATTACTGAGTCTGTCTGTTTTTAAAGTTCTGTGAGCACAGCACACCATCTAGCTAAGTTCAAATGGCATCAATGAGCTTCGTCTTCTTTTGCTTAATGTATGGAAGTTTAGAAAATTTTAAATTTGAAAGTACGCGAGCGATTCTATAGAAATCGACAATCATTGCGGGGAGGCTGCGGCAGAGCCGCAGACGACAATTTACATGTAAATGTTGCTCAGAAGCTTACACACGGGTATGCTGCAGAGGAAAATCTGCCTTATCACTACTACATTAAAGTGAAAAATCGCTCGCCATCGTTCGGGTCCACCAATAGCATATGCTGGATTTACGCGATAATCTGATCCTCATTGTAGTTTGCGACGGAACAGATTTTCAGGAACGTGTGAAAAACGCCTTTAACAAAGACGACTCTGAATTGCAATTTGCGTGTGCAATGAAAATACGCGTCCGCTTGAAATTTTTTGCAAAAATTAACGCTCGATTTGTAGCACAAGTCATTTGATTGTTCTGGTCATATTGTTTTGTTGTATTGTAGATGTGTTGTGGTGGGTCAGACAACGAGGCGGCGGCAGGGCGTCGCGATAGTTCCGGTTCACCTGTTCATTTGTTTTATATTGCGCTGATAAAAAAACCTACGGATTTTACCTACCTCGAAACCACTGGCTCTCATAATCCGCCGTCACTGCCGGCGACAGATCGTGTGTACAAATTTTGTATTTTTACGAAATTGGCATAGCGGAGTTCGTACACAAGAAATTGTATAAAAACCGTTCAAGTGCGAGTTGGACTCGCGCACCGAAGTTTCCGTACCACCACGTAAATTGTAGTTTTTAGGGTTCCGGATCCGCTACGGGACCCTATTACTACGCCTACGCCGTCTGGTTGTCTGTCTGTCCGTCCGTCCGTCTGTCTGTCCGTCCGTCTGTCCGAGGGCTGTATCTCTTGAACCGTAATAGGTAGCCCGTTGAAATTTTCACAGAATATGTGTTATTATGGCCGATATAATAATAACAAATAATAAAAAGTAAATAATTCACGGGGGTTCCCATAGAAGAAACCAAAAAAGTGTATGTGCGCGCGCCATCTACCGAATAGAGCGTGAAGCATCTTAACTAATCATGACATTTAACTAATATGAAGCATTTCATAACACGCCATAGATGGCGTGAGTGGCGCTAACTATGACATGGCGATAAGGAACCCTCGGTGCGCGAGTTCGACTCGCACTTAGCCGGTTTTACTTCATTATTTTACTTTAGTTAGAGTGACACTTGCATGTACGTGTGCATGTACTTGATATCGCAGTATCACGCCATCTATTGGTGAAAGTGCATACTTTTGTTGTTAATAATATGTTTTGATAATTCCTTAGAAGGCGCTCTTCTGAAAATTAAGATATTGTAGGGGATCCCTCTTAATTTTGTACTTTTTCTATGTTTTATTATTTGTTGATATCCGCCATAATAACACATATTCTGTGGAAATTTCAACCGGCTACCTATTACGATTCCAAAGATACAGCAGTAGGACAGACAGACAGACAGACATACGGCTTAGGCTTAGTAAATAGGCTTCAGTACGGGTTACTGAGCCCTAAAAATACATTTTAGCTAGAGGTCTAATATTAATTATTTAAAACTATTTACAAATTTAAATTTAACAACTACATAACTGCATACCTACCTACACATTTATGTAAATGTACTAAGAATTAAGCTCATGTATATTCGTGATTCGGTTGGACATTGGTGGTGCCTTTGGCCAGTCCTTAGGGAGAAGAACGTCCGGTCGATACGAAATGTCAAGCTAAACTGACCTCTGTATCTGATATTGACCTTGACCGTTTGACGAAATCTTTTGAAGATGAGGCTCTATTATCTAGCCGGTAAATAATTATTCCTTAGGTTGCGGCGGCAAGCTTAATAACTACGGGACAAAATCTGAAATAAGACCATTCGACAGCCCGCCAACATAGTTGATACTGCTCAATCTGGCATCGCTCAAATGGCAATGGGCGGGGCACATCTGCAGAGATGACGACCATTGGAGTAAACGGATATGATGTTGGGTTAAATGGATCCGGAAGGCGTAGTCCGTACACCAGATGGTCAGACGACCTGAAACAGTCGATGAAGAAGAAGGAGTTGTAAGATGAAAGGAATTTAAAAGAGTCGCTATTGTCATATTGTACTTCATCACCAACAGATACAAATTGCATACAATATGCATGCATAAGATAGCCCATGACCCGTGCCTGTTGATAAAGAGTCACTTACTTACATGAGTAGGTGTGGGCCCGGTACTCATGCGGAGTCATGCAGCAGGTGGGTCTTCGTGCCTTACTTGCTGCTTGATCGATTGAATCTTGTTCGAATACTTTGCGAAACGTGGTGGTCGGTGTTGTGCTGTAATTTACCAGAGTTCTTGCAGCACTACACCGATTACTCTGCTTACCCCGATTGTCGGGATTCAGCGTGTGTGATATGTATGTAAAATTATTTATACACTCGTGATGGCACCCCATCACGCCATGGTGAACTAGGTGCCATGGGAGTGCTTCCCTTAGGTCGTGCTGTCTAGACTGAACTGGATGGGACTCGTAAACTATTTTCATAGCCGTTTCGATCGATCTTCATTTAATGCTGTGAGACCAATCTGCAACTACCTTAGTAAGGTAAGGAGAGAGACTTACAGTTCAACTTCCACCTCAGACGGTAATCCATGGAAAGTTCGACCGCAACGTGTGGGGCCAGTACTTTAAAAGAATGGCCCCACTGCATCTCTCCCCGTGAATATGGTAAAAGGCGACTAAGGTATATGACTCCCTTCTTATATTACTAGGTGGTAGGGTTTATCCCGCCCGGGTTGGCACCACCGCACTGAATGAAAGGTCGGTCGAAACGGCTATGTAAATAGTTTGTGTTTTCCGTCCAGTTCAGTGTAGCCGGCACGACCGAAGGGAAGCACTGAAGTGGCACCAAGTTCACCCGGTGTTATGGGCTGACATCACGGATGTTGTAGGTGATGTAGCCAACCGTGTCAGTTTCAATAAAAAAAAACCTAGTGTGCTTAACTCAATATCGAGAATCGAACGCCGATGCATCGCACCACCAAGTTACCGAGGCTGATAGACGCATCTCGCGGGCTCTCCACATCGTCGCTACTTACCGGTCGGTGGTCGCGTGACAACTTATTTCCCGCGGCGGCGGTGCTGCGACCGCACAAAAGCAAAATTAATTTCAAAAATACACCAAAAGAAATTAACCTTTAGCCCGCGGCCGAAGTAAAAAAGGTGAACTTCGTACAAAAATACTCGAAACGACTTAAAAATAATAAAGTGGATAAAGCTTACGCGAGGACATATTTTACAGGAGCGGCGAGAGCGTAGACAAAGGAGGCAGACAATTTGAATTCAGACGGAGCAGAAAAAGAACAAATTATGAAAGTTTATGAGAAATAAGAGCCGGCGGCGGGGCGGGGCGGGTCGGGGCGGGCCTCGAGCAGCGCGCCGGAGCTTGTTATTGCTGCATCAACGTTTTGTCTGCTGCATCAGAAATCAGTGCATTATTCAATGTCTTTCAATTCAGCATTTTACAATATACATATTCTCGAACGCTATGCTCATTGAAGGTTTAAATACTGTAGACTCTACAGGATATGCTCTACAGTCAAAATGTATGCTCTACCGTGTAGGTAGAGCATACACTTTCATTCTAAAAATTGCAAATATACAGTATAGCCTCAGGAGCAACTGACATGGAACCTACATAGTGCTGACATCACATCAAGTATGTTGAGCAAGGTCGCCGTGAAATGGTAGGTGCAATATTGTCAGGCAGGCTGACCGCCGCGCCGCCATTGTCAGACCTAGAAGAACGTGCACGGTCTAGGACTATTCCGCACCGCCGATACGTCGCCAGACAAGCCGCCTTCGGCGAGTCACCGCGGAGCCAGTTCCCCGCCTTGACGATTCACTTTGAACATATTCGACCCCGGGTACTATTTGTCGCAGGGTCCAAGCCGCCACCGCCGACCCGAAGCGAGCCAACTCGACGCGAAAAGTTCATAAATCAAACAATTGTGTAAATTGTTGGTTATTTCTCGGAGAGAGGCCGAAGTAGGTACCTGGATTGTGTGTGAGGGTTTTAGAAAAAAATTCGGATGTACCCTATTATGTGGCGTACGTACACATTTAGATAACGTTTGCTGTTGATATTCGTCTTACGAGTTACTCGAGGATGCGAGGGAGGATGCAATGTTCACCGCAGTTTTGTGTTAGAACATTATAATATTATACCTGTAAATATATATTTATGGTCTAAGTACGCGTCATTTGTTGTCATTGTAGATTCTAGTAGGTAGGTGTGATATGGTTATTAAAAATATGGTTCTTCTTCGGGAGATAATAATATGATCGCAGGGATTGACTACATTTCCAAGTACTTAGTACTTAGATAGGTACTAAACTATTTATTTGGTATGGGTTTTAAGTATATTCTCGTGAGAAAGGACCATCCGTTTGGCCTGAAACATCGAGCCACATAGGAAAAGTACCGTGAATAAAGTGGTAGAATTTTGAACCAAATTTATTTAAGTTTTTACGAGTATTAGATTATTGTATTATTTTATTGGTATTAACGACATGACGATTTATTGTAGCTCTACACCCGCGGCGCGCTTAGGCTTTTGTATCTTTAGTATTTTTAGTATCTATTAGTAGTATAGAGAGCTTTGGTTTAATACTTAGATATTTATAGTCAACATATTTTTTTTAGTTAGCAAATCCAACATTTTGTGTATGTACTATTCAAAGAATTATTTTAAAGAGTTGACTGCTCTTAAAATGTGGTAGCAAAGCCGTGTGTCCTGTCAACTTCTCCGTTCAAACCAACATCGCAAGTCACAATGTTTTATTAGTACCTTATATAAGTGTTATTATTTTTATTCGTTTATTGACACATTTCTTTTTTTATATTAATTTTACATAAAAAACTTAAATCTAAAATTAATATAAAATAACAAAATGGAACCCAGGCTACCGATGGTCGGACCCGAGAGAGAGAAACCTTCGGACAATTCGAGCGGTGTCGAGCAAGACCGCCTTCTGCATCTGACCCTTGATCCAAGCAAGTGTTATTATTTATTGTTTATTTATCATCTCTTGATAGTACGCTGCGCTCAGATTTGTCATACATAATGTACATTGTAACATTCCGCCAATTTGATTATCACAGCGAAGAAGAACTGACAAGAAACTTCACTGGAATTTTTTTTCACTGGAAATTATAGTAACTTACAAATAAAATTACCCATACTACCGCTCACAAGAGAATCATTATTTACAGCATAAACATGAATACTTACCGATCTGCCTATTTAAATTATCTGCATCTGGTTTAATAGTGAAATCGTTAATTTTGATAATATATCAGTTCAATAACAATTTATTTTCTCTAAATTGTTGTTAAACATTTCGCATCGCAAAAAAGTAATTCGCTACGACGACGGCGCGGCGGCGGGGCGGAGGAGCGGCGGCGCCGACGACGACGACGTCGACGTCAACATTCGTAGTAGGCTAACGGAGGAAGTTAGTAGAGAGAAGTTGCAGCATCCCATCTAATTTCTAGTAAAACAGTCAGTGCGGGGAGTAGCGGGAGGCACAACTTTTTTCCACTAATCACACCAAAACTATCTGGTTCTCTAGAGAGCACGTTTAGTGTGATGCTATAAAAATATATGGTCTTTTGTAAGATCTACTGCGTCCAATGTAAACTTTAAAACGTACATACATACATATCACCCACGTTGAATCCCGACAATCGGGGTAAGCAGAGTAATCGGTGTTGTGCTGCAAGAACTCTGGTTAATTACAGCACAACACCGACCACCACGTTTCACAAAATATTCGAACAAGATTCAATCGATCAAGCAGCAAGTAAGGCACGAAGACCCCTTACCTGCTGCATGACTCGGTGGAAGTACCGTGCCAAGGTGAGAGGTGGCAAACCTGTCGCCCTTTAGCACGGCATATTTTCCTTCCTTCCCTTAGTCGCCTTTTACGACATGCACGGGGAGAGATGCAGTTGGGCTATTCTTTTAAAGTACCGGCCCCACACGGTACGATGGTGAAACCACCCAGTTGGTGTAAAACACGTACCCCGTCTACTTAGACTAACTCCTCTACTATTTTTTTCCGTGGTATAGTCAAAGAGCACTGCCACACATGTTAAGACCGGGTCCAGATGGGCCGGTATTGTTTTTAGAACGTACAATGCAACCATTGCTCTAAAGCGTCAACCCCTAGCCCCTATCCAAAAATACTGTTTTTACTCGTTATTTCTTTATTTCAAAAACTTCATTCTAACAATTCGGTCCGATTTACGTATGGTGAAGCAGCAGGTGTAGGTTAGGTAAAGGTTCATTAAAAACTCATTTATGCACGTCGGCCGTATTGGAACTTGCGAAACCGCGCCGACCAGCTACCGCTATATAAATAGTTTAGGAGTCAATTTATAGCTACACAATTAAGCTAACATCACAGAACAGCGATCGGCGACCGTCATCCCTCAGCCGGTAGCCCGCGTCACCCCTAGACCGGGTGAAACGGTTTCTTGCTATGTATGTGGCTGAAATGTGCCCCCTGAATATTTTTTATATAATGTCAAAGAGAGCTCTCATGTAAATATGCATATTTTCTTTAAAAAAATATATTATATGATAAGTCTAAATTAGTAAATCGTGGTCGTTTCTGAAATGTTTTTGAAGCAATATGGTATTTCTATGGTGCATTTTCATAGTGATTGGAAGTAGTAGATATTAAATTTTTTTTAGTTGGACCATAATACTTCTGACCTGTGGCTACACTCAATAATTGGTGGTGCCACGGATAGACGTCCGGTCGGAAAGTGAAGCACACCCGGGCGCGTTTGTAACTTAGACGGGTTATTTTATTAGGTGGACTGGAAAACTGTCGCTTACCTTATCTTAGTAGGTGGTAGGGTTGGTAATTGGTAGCACCGCTACATCGATTGCGAAGCGGCTATGAAAATATTTCTTATTTTTATATATTTTATTAAATATTTCATAAGCAAAGAGAAGCACTGACATGACACCTAGTTCATTAAGGTACTATGGGCTACTACATCAAGAGTGTAGTAGGTGATGTAATGTAGCCAACCTTGTCAGATTCCATAAAAACATTTCAATTTGTTCTGTTCTGTTTTGTTGTTTTGTTCTGTATACATATGTAGGTTATGTATACATATGTAATCATTTATGTGCTGGCACTTTATGCCGGGCGGATTGAACCGGTTCAGGCAGATCACGGCAGACTTTTGGGAAACTTTTCTTACATATTGTGAAATTCATTTAGCACTATAAGAAATAACCTTTATCAGTTAGGAATTACCAAGTTGAATGTACATATAAAATAACCAATCTAAATCCGTTCAGTTGTTCTCGAGTTAGATAGATAGTTAGAAATACTCTATTGCTCCAAAAAACATTTTACAGAAACAAACAAGCACCATACTCGTATTGTATAATTTATATGAGGCGTAAATATAGTTTGTGTTTTCCGTCCAGTTCAGTGTAGCCGTCACGACCGAAGGGAAGCACTGACGTGGCACCAAGTTCACCCAGTGTTATGGGCTGACATCACGGATTGTAGGTCAGCGGTTCTCTAACTTTTTTGGTGACGGAACCCTTTTGGAAAGCGAAATATTTGACGGAGCCCTAAAATACACAAAAATTTGTTTTTATGCATTCTTTATTTAATAATCATATTACAATGTAACAGTTACTTACTTAATATTATAATAAAAGAGAAAAAAAATAATTAAATATCTAATGGGAGGTATGAAACCGTGACGCCGCACACTATACGATGAGTATGGAGAAGGTTGGTCAAAAATGGAAAAACAATATTCTGAAATTCTATGCAAAGTCAAGTTAATTCGATCAAGCGGAGCCCTAGGGCTCCGCGGAGCACACTTTGAGTATGGCTGTTGTAGGTGATGTAGCCAACCGTGTCAGTATGCATAAAAAAAATGTGGACTTATCCCTTACGGATATTTCTTCCAGTCAACATACACACAGACGACACGTAGCGTTTTATTTTATTACTAGCTGTGCACGCGGCTCCGCTCGCGTGAAATTAGTTTAATAGTAAATCTAATTGAAGCACAAATATTATGTAGTCATGAAGAGCAAGGTGGAAGGCCGAGCTGAGTTCACGTAAATGAAATATGTATACCTACTCTCTCAAAGAAAGTAACCCCAATCACATCATATAGGTATCATTATTGGCTGAAACATGGTCGAACGGACGGACAGACAGATACCTGACCGATTTTATAATTTTTAGGGTTCCGTACCTCAAACGAGGAAAAAAAACGGAACAATTATAGGATCACTTTGTTGTCCGTCTGTCTGTCTGTCAAGACCTTTTTTCTCAGGAACGGGTAGAGAGGTACCAAGGTAAAATTAACATCAAATACTAAGGTCTACGTTTCCTCGGAGGTGTAAAAAATTTAAGCTAGTTTAGTCAACGCAATCCCTAGATACGGCCATTGAAGTCACATATTTTGCTACTGGCAAATCAAATCAAAACATATAGAGTACTTCCCGTTGACTAAGCTAGCATAATGAAATTTGGCAAAAAGCAAGTTCTCACAGCACAAGTAAAGGATAAATTCTAAAATAGTAAATTAGGAGTTATGTCATATAAAAACATTTTTTTTTGTATATTTCAACTACAAGAGTGCCTAACAGTCAAACCATTACTGTATAAATTTAGTTTTTATTTAGATAGGCGTTTCGTGATTTTCCAAAACACAATAATTTTTGTATACATACATAATACAAATATATTGTGTGATGGTACGGAACCCTCGGTGCTCGAGTCCAACTCGCACTTGGCGGCTTTTTTATTAACTGGCACACTTTTTCATTTACGAAAATTTCATGGCACACCACATTTATATTCATAAAGAAAGCATATAAAATTTAGAAACTAAAGACGAAGAAATTGGCGACTTCGTACTTACGTAGTGTAGCGTACTTACTTATATTATTATTATCTTATTCCTTTATTAACACATATATTTACAATAATTTTACATATAATAAACTATACCTAAAATATACAAAAATTATATATAAAATTATTATAAAATAAATGGAGTTTCCACCACCGGCGGCGGGGCGAGCCCAAGCTACCGATGGTCGGGTCCCAAAGAGAGGAACCTCCGGACGATGCGTGCAGTGTCAAGCAGGGCTGCCTTCTGTATCTGGCCCTTGACCCAACCACTCAGCGAGAGCCTCTCAAGGTGGTCGTCGAGGCTCTTCGCTATCAGCCCATGCGCCGAAACGACTATGGGCACAACGATCGTCGAGTCGACGGGCCACATTTTGGTAACCTCGTGCTGCAGATCCAGATATTTTAACATTTTCTCTGCTTCCTTACTATTACTTATTATTATTATTATTACGTATTAAAAGTATTTATCAGTGAAAACTCTCATTTTAACTGAGGATGTCAAAATGCCCTTCGAACTCCCTTCCTGCGAACTCTCATTTAATTTCTTGAGGTGTTCAAACAAATCAGTCAGAAAATGTCATTGTGGATAATCTATCTATGTATATAGACAGACGAAAAACTATGCTTGCTCTTTTCTTCCGCGGTTTTCAAACACAGTTTGACTGAGTTACTTAGAATTCGCGGCACACCTGGATGCCACTCGCGGCACACCAGTATGCCGCGGCACACCGGTTGAAACCCCCAGCTTTAGGTATCGAACTAAATTCATTGATAGGTGCATTATGCAACGAAATATCGTTACATTGTTGAAAAAAAATTATATAGATTATACAGCTTAGTAATTGATACAAGTATTTTAGTGACTACAAAGACTTATACTTATTATATACGAGTAAGTGTGTGTAAAGAGCCTTTTTCAAACTTTAATACCTACGTAATTTGTATCAACTTAATATGTTCGTACATTAAACATAATACAATGTACTCGTAGTATAATTTTCAAAAAATAAGAAAAAAATATATAAAATATTAAGATACCTACTATAATTTTACATGGAATGCGAACCATGGAGCAACTCATGTTCAAGAAATTCACTTATCAAACTCGGAAAGAAAAATAAAGTGGTTCACGCCAATGGGCACTGAACGCGCGACCTTCCGGTTAATAAGCAAGGCCGTTACCACTTATCCACGAGCTACTCATAATAACATTGCAACCCGAACCTCATAAATTAAACTTGGGCTCATGCAAAAAATAAAGCCCCTATTGTGAGTGCGACTCGCTGCATACAGCTCGCACCCCAGGGGGTGTCGCGCTCAGTAGTACTGGGGTCCAGTTGACTTGCTTTAAGATGTCCTCGCGTCGAGTTGTACTTCGCGGTGAAGAGTCCCCAAAGTAAATTGGGCCAAATTTGAAAGGACCGCATGGCGACTCGGCGGGAGTCAGTCGGCGGGGTCGAGACGGCCGCGGGGAAAGGGCCCATTCCGGAACGTGCAAGTCGCCAGTGCTTTCAGATGATCGCAGGCAGAGAGCGCTGGTGTTATTCAAGATAAAAATATGTTCAGCGTTAACCCGAACACACACTCACCGGGATTTCCTGCCGGCGGGCGAAGCGGCAATAAATTGTCTAAGACGTGAATCGGTACAAGTGTGTCACCGCGCATTGAAAGCCATCCATAATATTTAACTTCGGCCGGGGAAAACCGGTTCGCTTAAGAAACAATACGGCCGTGTTTGCTCGACTTGGCGCGGGCACGGCCGTGCCCCCAGATTATTGCTTCGGTTCTGCAACTAAATTATGTACTCATGTACATATACGTATATTTAAGTTGTGTTTTACATAAACATAGGTAGTGCTGTTCGGCGTCGTTGCGTCGTCGTCGTCGCGCGTCGTCGGTGTATAACATGTCAAAGCTATCGGTAGCTCGGTCTCGATACATAAGCGAGTGTTTAAACACCTCCTCGCCGAGGTAATTAGGAAATCCGTTTAATGTTTGCCGGCGGAGGTAATGCTACCGCTCCCGCGCCGCCCGCACCCCGCCCCTAGAAGCGACATAGTTTGTGTGAATTTGTCAAGTTTCGTGTAACTTCATCTGAAGCTTGTGTCGTACAAGGTTACTACTTAGGGTGGGATGGAATTGAGTTAAGTTCAATCTATGTGTGATTGCCGAACGCTAGAACGATTCATGATTTTTAATTTGTTAAGTTGAGAAAACTTTATTAAATAAATAAGTTTAGGAAATTATTCTAAGGACTTTTAATTCAGATAACTTGTAGGTTAGAGTGTGTGACAAGTTAAAATGAAACAATTATGAGGTTTCTTGCCAGGTTATCAGATTGAAATGTTAAACGGGAAAAAATTAACATAATGGCGAGCCGTACTGAATAAGTATTTGTGTTATTGTTTAATTGTTAACATTGTGTGTTATTTGTTATAGGTAGTGACGTCCGCTTTTTGTAAATGTTTTGTGTGCAATAAAGTATATTTTACATTTAATTCCAAATAAATAAATTTAAACTAATAATATTAAAGAATCCTGTAATGTATTGCAACAATTTTATACAGAATCTTGCACAATTTCAGTTGTCGAACATGGCACGACTACCCGTTTTAATTCTTATGCGCCGACTTGAAAGGTTTGTCTTATGGATTGTTGGTTTGGAAGTCGGTCCCGGGGGAGCTGCGACTGTCTCATTATGAGTTTAATTAACATCGGGGCAACATCTGTCGTTCTGTCTGTCACTCCGCTCCTCCCGACAACCCTTCAACGCAAACGTCGCGAGCCTTCGCGTCAAATTGAAAAGTATTCGCTACTTTTTCATTAAGACTACATTGTACTTGTACTCGTACGTACGTCACACTATTTTTAGAATTTGGTAAAAATTCCCAACTTTTATTTTAGGCGTTTCATGCTTGTGTCCTTCAATGAAAAGTCAGTTTTTATGTAGGCAAACTAACTTACTAGGAATTTTACAGTTAAAATTGAAAATGCCTGATCATTCATGATCTCAGCCCTCTAGCCTCCCTTCCACAAACAAGTGCCACGATAGTAGTGCTTCCCATGTTTCCAACAGGCTCACACTGAACTGAAGGCGAACTCTTTCGACTTTCCAGCTGTGAAACCAATTCGGGTTGGTTTACCTTAAAGACCATGCAACCTACGGGATACTATATAAAACATACATACATACATACATATCACTCACGGTGAATCCCGACAATCGGGGTAAGCAGAGTAATCGGTGATATAAAACTTGTCAATCCTAACTACTAAAGCGGAAAAGCTGTAGCGCCGATGCGCTGTCGTGCGATTCTATGTTCGCTTATAAGTCAAGAACTACTGAATCGATTGACGTGGGATTCTGGTACTTCTAAGGATGGCTATAGGATATTTTACCCCGAACAGCCAGTTCACTAAAATCACTTCGACCGACGACCGAAGGGAAGCACTGACATGGCACCTAGTCTAGTGTTATGGGCTGACATCACGGATGTTGTAGGGGATGTAGCCAACCGTGTCAGTTTCCATAAAAAAAAATCACACACTAATTTAATATAATGTGTTGTAATAAATATGTCATAATAAAGTGTATCTTTCTTCTTCTGTGTCCAAACAAACCATACAAACACCCAACATGATATGATGATATTTATTGGGGCTGTGATACATTCTCAAATATTGTTTACTTTCACTGACAATATCAGGTATCAATCGTCATTATTATATATAATATTTTCGTCCAAAATAATGTCTTGTTATCGTAAATAGATCTTCAATTAATGAGAAGAGTATCAACTTCGAATTAGCGTATTACACAAACAAAACAATCAAATCACAATATTTGCGTCAACTCAACTTACATAGCTTATTTTACACACACAGACGATTCATCTACTCCAAGCAGAGACGCGAACACATAATGTTTTGAGAGGTTTATTTGTGCAATTTTTCCTGCGCACGTAATAAATCTTTCATTTTTTGGAGAGTGCTTTACATTACATCGACTAATTTTGAGGCTAAAGCTCCAAACCTCCACCCCCCCCCCCCCCCCCATCCCATCCCCCCTCACATCCTCCCCTTCCGTATTGGCCCTTGACCAACTCGCATCAAAGACAATCCCATATGCATTTTTCTCTACTCAAACTGGCCGGCTCTACACAATTTCAGTTAATTTCATAAAATACATAATTTCATAAACTACTACAAACTGTTGATACAATACTTGTATCAACAGTTTATCACCATTATATTTCTATCAAAAATTGTATTATCATCGTATGGGATGTCCTTAATTCGCGAATGAAGCGATAAGGCGACGATTCGGCCCAAATTAGCTGCACAAACATGCCAATATCGCCGATCGCGATATTTGTGTTGGCTCAAGAAATTTGTCGGCTCGATCGGAGGGGGCGGGCGATTTTCGGGGAAATCTGCCGGAGATAATTATGTTTGAAGTTAGTTATTATCCCAAGTCAACAAGCGGGCGGGGCGTCCTCCGTAGAGGGCCGGCTGTCCTGGAGCTAATCCTGCCGTATCCTTCGCGATACGCGCTCGTGTTATCAGTTCTAATATGCCCGGGCAGTCTTATACGCTCCTTGTGGGTACTTATGTATGTACAGAGCTAAGATTTTGTGGCTATCTAATCGTTTGGTTTAGCAACAAACCATTATAGTGAATTAATCCTGACGTACATCTAAGCTTGGTCTTGCGGTGAGTTCGTGTAGGTATTGTATATCAGCTTTTGCCCGCGGCTACGCTCGCGTGAAATTCGTATTTGAAAAGACGAAAGTAATTAAGCCCGCTACCGTACTTTTATTTCGGCGCGTCATAAAACAAAGTAACTTACTCCATGACCGTCCCTTACAGATTTATTAATAGTATTGATAATAAAAATATGGGCATATTTAATTATTCAAAAGAAATTCTCTCAATAAAAGCATTCGTAGGACGCATAAATCTCCACAGTTTACAAAAGCGTACTTTTCTTTCGGAAATTATGAATTTTTGTTTATAATACTAAGTACTAGTGTGTATACTAGGTACTTAAAATCTGGGGATCTTCAAAAGGCGTGTCAATAAAACATACGACGAACATTTTTTCCGCCTTATAGCAGGCATTGGTTTCGCGAGTGCGTATTACCTGTAACTGACGAGCATGTATGAAGAACATTATGAGAGTGGAAGAGGTGGCAGAGCCGTGTCAGGATCGTGGCACGTGGAGATCCGTTGTCTCCGCCTAATCATAATAGATCGGTATATATCGGATTCGGTAGAACATCGTCATCTACCGAATGATTTTGAATGTTTACCTAACGTTTTAACTACAAGCGCAAACGGTGACCGACAGGTGGCGTGTGGGATAAATTATAAATAAAAAATAGCTGTACCGAACGCGAGACACGTGCGAGCGCGAGTACAGGGAATGCTCGATATACGTGCAATAAGAAGGAACATATGGCCACGGAACCCTCTGTGTGTGAACAACGTTCTCACAATACTACCCATTATTAAAATAAATAAATAAAATAAATAAAAAATAACAGGTTTTTATTTTCTTTTGTCAATTATAAGGGAATTCGAAAAACCCTAAGTAAACACCGAGAGATTTTTATTTGAACATAATATGGTAAAAACTGTTTTATAAAAACACTGAACCGACTTCAAACCCTAAAAAGTATTAAATAATATTTTGATCTTGAGTAGAAGGCGGTACAAAAGCAAAAAAGGTCCATCTATAAATTTTCAGGTGTGCTTTTGTACCGCCTTCTCCTCAAGATCAAAATATTATTTAATCCTTTTTATTAGGTTTTGAAGTCGGTTAATTTTTTTTTTATTTCGCTCTTTTTAGTGATATCACATAATATTAAAATCGGTTGACGGGAAGTGGGTGATTGAAAAATTCCTTAGTGTGAAAGTGTTCATCCCTTAATTTCCCACCCTTAGGGTAGGTATTATTTTATAAAATTTAAATCATTAAAATCGGTTTAGAATTGGCGGAGAAATCGACTAACATACACACAAAAAAAATACAGACGAATTGATAACCTCGTCCCTTTTGGAGGTCGGTTGAAACCTAAATTAATTTCTGTGAATGGCATTGGAAATGTCTTTGGTGTTGAATTTTCATTTGTGTCCTACTCAGTACTCAGAAGTAAACGGCTTCACATTCAATGACTACAAATTGGACCTATTTTGTTATTCAAAAAGAAATTCTCTCAATAACAGCATTAGTAAGACGTTATAAATATATATACTATATATTGCAAAAGCATATTTTTCTTTCGGCACTTATTTTTGTTTATAAAGTACCTACTCCTGTGATTAAATTTCATTCCAAATGTACTTTAGTCTTGATTTGGAAATCATTATTTCGGATTTATTACTCTGGCGAATATTGCAAATATTCGCCAGAGTAATAGTTTTAAATTTTTAAAGTTCTCTTTTCATAACGCGTCTAACTTCTTTAGACGCGTTATAAAAAGATGTTATAAAAATGGGGAATTAAACTCATAAAATACGTCATCGTCATCGTCACCACGTTAAAATTATTTTTATGAGCTTAAATTTTTTTGTATGAGCTTTTTTTAAATTACTTCAAACAAGTATAACTTCCACTTTTTCTTTTTTGGAATGTTATATTGAACTAAGTACTCACTCATGATATCAGCCCTGTCGGTGATATGTCATTGCTTCCCGAACTGGTCTGAAAACCCAGACAATTTTCATGGGCGTTGCGACTGACTTTCATTTAGTGCGGTTGTATCAATCCTGATGCGTTTATTTCTACCGCCTGGTGAGGTAAGGGAAGCTGCATAAAGTTTTACACGAAATCCGAACCATGGAGCAAATCTAATCAATGTCCACTTTTAGGGGTGTAGTCATGGTTTCGATACCGTCGTCGTCGACAGGGCTCGAGCCTATCTATATGTACACGCATCTATGTAATAGTCGAGCTCCCACACGTCACGTGATACTGCGTAGAGATCGCCGCGCCGCCGCACAGGACAATCCGCGCCCCATATTCCCCACCGAGCGAAACAGATGCGAGGGTATTAGAGCGATGACAGCACACGTCTGTGCCCGAAGCCCGGCCCCGCCCCGCGGAGTGTAATGAGGTTGTCATCTCGGCGAGATGGCCGCGTCTGGCCCTCGTCACCAGCAAGTTTGACCTCTTTGTGCGACGTGTGTTGCCCTCTGCTGCTCCATTACAATTTATGCACGATGACGACGTAATGTTGCATTATTTCGAAATCTTTACCATCTAGGACCAGAAATCAGAATAACAAAGAAGAGCGGCTCGGGGCTAAGCGGTCACGCCGCACCGTGTTTACTAACGGCCTTTGGCTCGAATACGTTAGTATGTCAGCCTCGGTAGCTCAGTGGTGCGGTCGGTCGACTGTTGTTAAGCAACGCTGAGCGCGGTCATTACTTGGATGGGTGACCGCTCGACCGTTGGAGGCTGACCGTGGTTCGGATTCCACGTTAAAATGTAGGTCCCTTCCTTTCTTACCTTACTAGGTGGTAGAGTTTATCCCGGCCGATACCACCGCACTGAGCAAAACATCAGTCGAAACGGCTATGTAAATAGTTCGAGTTTTCCGTCCAGTTCAGTGTAGTCGTTACGAAATTAAGGGAAGCACTGACATAGCACCTAGTTCACCCGGTGTTATGGGCTGACATCACGGATGTTGTAGGTGATGTAGCCAACCGTGTCAGTTTCCATAAAAAAAAATACATAAATACATAGCGTCAAGCCTGTTTCCCGGTGGGGTTGACAAAGACAACGGATCTCCACGTGCCACGATCCTGACACACCTCTGCCGCCTCTCATAATGTTCTTAATGCATGCTCGTCGGTTGCGTCTACTACGCGCTTGACCCTTTTTGAGCACATGCCCGATCTGGTCCAGGTACGTGCGTCTAGGGCGACCCTTCTACCTCTAGTTATAGATCCTTATCCTTACCTATAATAAAATCCAACGTCTGCTTTCTGTCTGAGTGTCTGAGTGTATGTCTGTCTGTCCGCTTATAACTCGAGAACCACTGAACCGATTTTAATAAAAAAAAATCTACGGATAGCTTGATTCTTTCCATCAACTATAGGTTACTTACTATCACGCTAAATGGCTTATGAGGTTAGCAGTGAAGTGAAATATGAGAGCGGGCGGAGCCGCGGGCACAGCTTGTTCATACATAACCTTAGATATTACTATGGTGAAATCAGGCTATGTTGAGGCGCAGTCCGTATCTTCATTACGCTTTTGGCATGAACTCTTCATCTGAGTCTGCAGGTAGCTCGTTCTTCTTCAACAGGAGCTGGCTTCCTCTCTCTTCTGTTCTCTCTTCTCTACATACGGTCACTCATGATGACCGTACTGCACCTGCCGATAAACACGTAATTTGATTAGAAACACCTGTGAGAGGGCGCTGCGTGTGGCACAATAAAATGTCAGAAAATATTTTAAATTAATCGGAAATGTTGAAAATGTTTACCGTGTGGGGCCGGTACTTAAATTACCGTGTGGGGCCGGTACTTAAAAAAAATTGCCTCACTGCATCTCTCCCCGTGCATGTCGAAAAGGCGACTAAGAGATAAGGACAAGATGCCGTGTTAAAGGGCGATAGGCTCGCCACCTTGGCACGGTACTTCCATCGAGTCATGCAGCAGGTGGGTCTTCGTGCCTTACTTGCTGCTTGATCAATTGAATCTTGTTCGAATACTTTGCGAAACGTGGTGGTCGGTGTTGTGCTGTAATTTACCAGAGTTCTTGCAGCACAACACCGATTACTCCGCTTACCCCGATTGTCGGGATTCAGCGTGTGTGATATGTATGTATGTATGTTGAAAAGAAGCTGGGATAATTATATTAAATAAATTGTTTTGTGTAGAGTTGATTTAACTGCATATCTTATGATTTATTCAAGAAAATATTAAAGTACCTAACACAAATACCTAAATTCAAAAACTACCTAAAACCTTTAAAATACTATCAAAAGAGGCGTTTTAAATTTCCAGAACACTTGCGGCATTAACCCGCTGGATAAGCCCTTTCTCTGCATCTCAGAGAGAGTGTAGACATGTTTTTTCATAAAATTAAAATTAAATTTCCTTATGACATTAAGAGCAGTGTGCTCTCCCAAATTATTCAATGCGTCTCGCAGGGATAAGTGTGACCGCACACCCCGCCCCCGCGCCTCCACCCCCCGCCCGCCCCCGCAGCTCCCGCCGCGAACTTAATGTTTCACGTGACTCGAATGCCGAGATATCATTTTAATTTGGAGCCAGCAGGAGCCGCCCTTTCTTGCGCTTCACACCCTCTTCGCGTTCTGCCCTCAAAAGTATAACTTTACATATTTTCTTGCTCGCCTTTAGTACGTCTGGGGCGAATTTTTATTCCTTAATACTCTCAGGTCAAAGGCATTTCGCGGTACACGGAGAAAAGAAAATACTAATTTCGAAACGCAGAGACGTGCGAAGGTAGGGATAGCGGGCGAGGGGGGGGGGGGGGCTGAGGAGTTGAACCAGCGGGGTTGGGCAAATCAATTCGACACCCTCACAGAACAACGAATGTTCGTTCCAATTCCGTGTGTGGTTGAGCCGCATTTTAGCTGTCACACCAGCGTCGTTTTAGGTTATACGAGTAGGTACTATACCTACTCGTATAACCTAAAACGACGCTGGTGTGAGGCACGTTTTTGTTTCTTGCGGACACACTCAGCGGAAGCGCGTGCCTTCCACTGACTGCAAATTTAAGGGATGCGTGCGCATCCTCTTTTCACCACAACAATACGAATACTCGGCCACTTCGCAAAGCGGCCAAAATATCTGCGGTAAGGTTAGGCACCGAGTCACACATAAGGTGTCTAACGACGCCCATGGACATTAGGTCGTATGCGGGGTTGCGGATGCCATGCCAAAAATTCACAAAAATCGCCCCCCTCTTGAAGGACCCGAGACTGTGTTTGAGGGGGAAACATAAATGGGCAGGGAGAGCAATCCAGAGTTTACCGGTTCTGTAGGGGAAAGATCTGCAGAACCGATTGGTACGCGTCCGCGGTATGCCCAGCGTGTTGGGATGCAATCCCTGCCCAGTGCGCGTGGTGCGGAGATGGAAACGGGACGGTGGGATCGCTTTAAACAGAAAAAGATAAAATAGAATAGAATCGAATGCACATAGAAGAACATACTTAAAAAGGCGAAATCTTTTATCGGCTCAGTGGTTCTAGAGCACGGGACACTTCGCGGTCAGTCGCACCAGTCCCACGGCTCGACGCTGAATTGAGTCCAGAGATGCAAGCTGGTATTTGGCTGAGCCATCCCACAGGTCACATGTGCGGAGCAGTACTCCAAGCAGGAGCTGATCTGAGATTTATACAAAAGCAGCTTTTGGTACGACGTGAAGCATCGTCGCAAGTTATTAGTGTGACACAGCTGTTGTCTCTGCCGAGGATCGCAGGGTGTCCACACAGCGGGTGGACAAGGCGTGACACAGCGCAGTCGTTACACTCGCGCGCTCTATCCGTGACGTCACGTCGCTCGCGCCAAAGCAGTTTAAATCTAACCCGAAACGCAACGGAACCAAAAAGCCGTGCGACGAAACTCGTGCCAGCTTTATTATTCAATTACCGAATGGACCCGCGCCGCCGCGGCGAACTGCACCCGTGAAAATGATACCGGTAGGGGCGGGACGTGAAGTGATGCCACGGAACAACGAACGGTGGCCGCTCTACCGGAATTACCAAGTGCTAAAGTTAGCTCATAAAGTCAATCTTTCACCGTACCATGTCTGTCTCGATCGTTTTATATAGATATTATTTTTTATGGTTCCGTACCGAAAATGAGGAAAACGGAACCCTTATAGGATCACTCTGGTGTCTGTCTGTCTGTTGGGCCGTCTGTAACAGCTTATTTTTTCGGAATCTACAGTACGAAAAAAGTTTATATTTGGTACATAGAGTTTAATGACTCACTGTAAATGGACGAAATAATTTTTTTTTAAATTCGTCATGTGACATATTTAGTGAAAAGAGCTTGTTATAAGGAATACAAATATTTTTTTTATTATTATTTTAGAATGCTTCGATTAAAAGATATTAAAGAATATATAGAAAAATCGAGCATTCCTCCCATATGTCCGAAACTACTAAATCAAAATTTAAAAAAAAAAATTAAATATAGCGCATGTCTTATAGTTTACAGGAAAAGCTAAACGAAAATCCTAAGTCTCACGGAAAACGGAATGGTACGGAACCCTCTCCACGCGAGTTCGACTCCTTTGTGGAAACTAACACGGTTGGTTACATCACCTACAACATCCGCGATGTCAGCCCATAACACCTTGGTGAACTAGGTGCCATCTCAGTGCTTCCTTTTGGTCACGAGATGGACAGCAAGATGACATAAGATTCGCAAGACGGACAACATGTAATGTGGGGTTCGTATTGGGTGAAGCATGGAGGAGACTAGGTCGTAACAATAATAATAATTCGTCGTAATAATTCGTTTTTCATTTTCCTAAATAATTTTGGAAAATAAAAATGTGATTATTATTTCAGTGCAAATTAACTATGGATTCTGGTGTAGACTAGACGGTAGATATAATGTATTAAATATTGTTAAGTTCTGGCTTCAAACTAAAGCGAACCATTCCATCATATAGTAGCTTTGTTCCGTTAATGGGGCGGACGACGGACCGCGAACGAGACGCGGGGTGGGGCGGGGGCGGGAGGGGCGAAGGGGTGTCACGCCAGCAGCGTAGCGTTACGCCCTTTAATCCGTTCAGCTTACGGCCGACTTGATGGCGCGTATCTCAACCGGATAATAAACATTGTGTTTAAGAAGATTATTTTATAGTACAAACTTGTTCCTAAATTAAACATAATAAACGTCGACGAGCATGTAACGGCAGTCAGCAGAGACAGAAGATAAAGTTAGGCGCGACGACGCCGCGGTAGGGGCGCTGGTGTCTCGAGGCTCTGTAGCGTTTCGGGTGTCTGGCGATAATTAAATTTTGGCATTGTAAAGTTTGCGAGGTGTTGCGGAGGTGAAATTATGTTTCGAAGGTGGATGAATAATCTTACGGCGTCTGATGCAGAGTTATGACTTCTGTAGCAATATCCCTCGGCAATCTCAGTTTGCGTGTAGTTCGAGCTGTGTGGGATACATTGCAGAGATATGTGTGTGGATGGTGCGGGTGTTGATTGTGGAATATGAAGCTAGCACGTGCTTCTTGAGTAAAGCTGTGTTAAAATTTCATATCTGCTTATGAACTCTGTCTTAGAATTCGCATTTTTCCGTTGATGAGAACATAATGTAATGTTGGTTTCGAAGAAGCGCAAATTTTTTCTATGTAATCCTGTGTTGCTGTGTCGGAGGGGCCAAATCACATGCTCCGACCAGCCAATATCACCTACGAGAAGGTGCACTACCAGAGACTTTCCTGGATAGTTCGTGTTTTCCGTCTAGTTCAGTGTAGCCGACATGAAATGAAGGAAAGCACTGACATGGCACCTAGTTGACTCGGTATTATGGGCCGACATCACGGATGATGTAGTCCACCGTGTCGGATTCCACAAAAAAGATAAAATAAAAAAAAAACATTTTTTTCCAAATTAGTACCGTGTGGGGCCGGTACGTTAAAAGTATAGCCCCACTGCATCTCTCCCCGTGTATGTCGTAAAAGGCGACTAAGGGATATGCCTCCCTTCTTATATTACTAGGTGGTAGGGTTTAACCCGCCCGGGTTGGTACCTCGGCACTGAATGAAAGGTCGGTCGAAACGGATATGTAAATAGTTTGTGTTTTCCGTCCAGTTCAGTGTAGCCGGCACGACCAAAGGGAAGCACTGACGTGGCACCAAGTTCCACCGGTGTTATGGGCTGACATTACGGATGTTGTAGGTTATGTAGCCAACCGTGTCAGTTTCCATAAAAAAAAAAATTAGGTGCCATGCTTCGCTCGTGTTGATCAAGATTTATTAATTGTACAATAATTTAGCAGCACGTATTTACAACGCTCCAGCATATATCATCAGTCGGTGTCACTGTAGGCCTCACTGCTGACGTTATCAGCACGTTGCGGCTCGGCCGAACTTCAGACTGCGTCAAATAATTCAGTTTGCTTGCGGCGCTCTCGCCGCGCGCTCTCAGAATTTTAATTGCACGTGACAGGGCAGTGGCGGAGGCGAAATACTAATACCGAGATAGGCATCGGCTTTATTGTTTACTAGATGTTGCCCGCGGCTTCGCTCGCGTGAAATTCGTATTTAAAAAGAAGAAAGTTAGTAAGAAAGAAGGGTGCGTTCCTGCGTTACCTTTATTTCGGAGCGCGGAACAATTTGGTTTGTATGATAAAGCAACATCTTAATGTAGCCGGAACTGAATTTTATTTAGCCTATCCTGTGTCACGTATAGTTAAATGTGCTTGTACTAAGTTTCATTGAATTCGGATGATTGGTTTAAATGTTATGGAGGAACATACACACATACGTTGGGGGGGGTGAGGCATCTAAGCGGCGGGTGGCCGAGTGGTTTGGGCATCGGCTTCTCATGCGAGAGGTCCGAGGTTTGAATTCGGTCGGCGTGTACTAATGAGATGCTTCACCGTTCGGAACCAGCGTAAAACTGTAGGTCCCTTCCCTTGCCCCTTACTAGGTGGTAGGCTCAAATTCAAAAAATCAACCCAGTCGAAAGTTCTGAGGTAACAAACAAAAAAAAAAATACAGTCGAATTATTATTGAGAACCTGCTCCTTTTTTTTGAAGTCGGTTAAAAATGAGTATAATTAACAGGGTAAACTTAAAAACATTAGTAATTTTTTTGCACTTGGCGGTTCTTAATAAAATAATAATAAAAAATATTATGTCTTCCGTCTGTCTGTGGCAAATCTGTCGTTGGTCTGTTCATGAATCTTAAACGAGTCATCTAAACCACCGTTGGACCCAATATTTTGCATAGTCGTAAAGGACGTTCCGGCTCAGAGCAGACTCAACATTTCACGTGAGCGAAGCCGCAAACTAAAGCTAGTGACTAGTAAAAGTTCTAGAACTAACTAGGTAAAGCTCTGCAGTACACTACGCTCAGTGAGAAGATTGTCGCAAGCACACGGCGCGTCGGCGGGGCGGCACCCCCGCACCGCTGCCTGGAGCCACCTAAGTGGATTGCAGCAGAACATCATTTTGTCTGCCGCGGGAGTGGAGCTACGGTGGCGCGGCGGCGTGCCGCTTCCTGCCTCCCCTTGCCTACTTCCTCCGTTCACCGCTACCCACACTAGGGCGACACATTTTTATTTTATGGAAACTGACACGGTTGGCTACATCACCTACAACATCCGTGATGTCATCCCATAACACCGGGTGAACTAGGTGCCATGTCAGTGCTTCCCTTCGTGCCGGCTACACTGAACTGGACGGAAAACACAAACTATTTACATAGCCGTTTCGACCGACGTTTCATTCAGTGCGGTGGTACCAACCCGGGCGGGTTGAACCGTACCACCTAGTAAGTTAAGAAGGAAAGGGACCTACAGTTTTACGTGGAATCCGAACCACGGTCAGCCTCCAACGGTCGAGCGGGCACCCATCCAAGCACTGAACGGCCCAGCGTTGCTTAACCATCGACTATCTGTCTGACTATCTACAGTCGATTATCTGCACCACTGAGCTATCGAGGCTGACAATTCATTTCAATATTTCGTAGATCAATCGTCATAGCACCACGTGGTTCCTCAATCACGTTGGCTGATTAGATTTTGATTTTAGGTTGTACCTCGGGTTGTACCGGGGAATCAACTGTAGAGGGACTCTTCGAAAAATCCGCCCATGAAATATCACGAGCGGTACGAATTAAATTTCCCATGCTGATGCATAAATCGAGTGTAACCTAAGACCTCGGATTCACTACAGGCATGCAGCGCAACATGGAGTCTCCGTGCCGCGTGCCAAGTTGCGCGAAGTTTGCATGCAACATAGATCGCGATTTACGTGTCGCCGGACATGTTGCGGGCGCTATGGCGTGTACAGAGAACAAGTTCCACGATATCCCCGCAACATATAGAACCTACAAGTTGAGGGACATGTCCCGCGACTTTTGCCCCCAAGTGGGTAAAAGTATTACTCATATTAATTATTTCATAATTACACTTGAAATCAGTATGGAGGCCCTACAATATTGTATCAGGCCCCGAAACTTTTGCCCCCAATCTTGCGTCGAATGCACAGAGTAGAACTGTCGACGTGTCGTCGAGTTCCCACCGTGTCTCGCGCTTCCCGGCTGCGTCGCATTCCGGCTCGCGAATAGCGTTAAATAAAGTCAAATTGAGCAATAAAGGCCGGCTTCCCGCCCTAATGCAATAGAACCGCGGTCTGCCAGGGCTGTGCTCACGAGCACACTTAACCACTACTTCGATAAATACTGGTTAAAGTTTGTAGACTAGACTTTTTCAGATTAGAACAGTGTAGGATATGAAATGACTCTGAAATGGCTTGTGATTCGCATCGCTAAATTGCTTGTTAGACTCTTTTATGCATATCTAAAGTATCCAACATTTTATACGTTCTATTTGATAGCGAATGTAACTTTTCATACTATAAAACGGTTAAGAAAAAATCACATTATTTGTAAAATATAAATATCTATGCTCGATCAACCCTAGTGCTGAAAAGAGCTACCTGTGATCGTCTCGCCTTGGTGTCAGCGGCGGCGGCGGAGGCGGTGGCGGCGCGCGGGTGGTGGCGGGTGTTAAGCACTAACCCTGTCGGGTGGCTGCAGTTATTTAGCTCCGGCGCGGCGGTGGCGGAGGCGAGCGCCCGGGGCGGCGAAGCGGCGCTGCGTCAAGAAATCATCGCACTCATTATCACCGCACAAAACTGTGAAAGCTCTCCCCGACCACCCCTTAACCCTTTCTCGCTCGGACGCGCGCGCTACTCCTCCAGCCCTCTCTCTCGCGCGCACCCGCTCGGGACTTCTCCGCCGTGGCGAGCTTTAAAATTCAATTTATATCAATTTGTACGTAATCACAGGAGGAGAATTTAATATAAAAACATATTGAATGCGGAAGCGGTGCGGCGCAGTGCTGTAATATGATATGCGGCGCCGTTCATGAGAAGCCAAGATTGCACGCTTGATCCTTTGAAAAGCTCATACGAGACATTTTATTTTGTATACATTTTGCCGTCCGAACGAGTCACAAGATTATGCATTACGTAAATCGAACGGTAGGAATACTCAAGTTCATGTCCATATTCCAAGCACCTTGTTTTAATTTATGTCAATGAGACACTGCTCGCGTGTCGGCGAATCTACGGGCGTACGCTCTCTTTACTTACAGACGTTTCCGGAATCTTTCATTACTTTCATACTTGTGTAATCGTGCGCGACTTGTCATATATTTTGCGTTCATTTAATTGGTTTTTCGTGATTCACATAATTTCGTTACGCTTCCTTCTCTGCTTTGTTTGTTATTTATTATGAAACAACTTCAATCTGCGTTAATTGTCTCAGAACTAAGCGAAAACGGTACTTAATTACCTGAGATTTCGTATTGCCCCCGGGGGTAAATGTCCTTAGTCTTAGAAATAAAAAATAAAAAACAATTCTCTGAGACATTACTGTTTTAGTTAATTATGTTTTAATTTCGTAATAAATGCGACTGACCGAGGCGCTCGGTCGGAGCGTGTTCGGGGCGGGGCGGGGCTGGCGAGGTCGCTTCATTCGTGAAATGAAGAATCAAATTACGCGGCCTCCGCTCCGCTCCCTCTGTGAAACATTTTTTAATATTCCGGCTCGTCCTCGCAACTCTCTTTACTAATTTTCCATTGTTTTAAAATAGACAAATTGAGCTTTTTTGCTTATACAGTTGAGTGCAGTTGGAGCGTACATAATCTCCCTCTGTCGGCGGCGCGGCGGGGCGGGGCGGGGCGGCAGTCTTCGTCTGTCGCCTCTGTTCCGCTTTGTCCTTGTTTCCTCGTGTTTGTCCACATTTTTGTGCTGCTTATTCCGCGACAATGAAATCAAATTCCTCACGCGCGAGCTGCTGCTCGCTACGCGTGCACATTTTTAAGAGATTTGCTTTTTGCTTTGTTTCTCCTCCGCGTCTGCGCCACGCGTCGCCTCGCTGGGCTTCCGATCCCCCACAGCTAGTTCGACGTGAGTTTTCTACTGGCATTTTTCAGTATGGAATTGAAGTAATATCATTAGATAATATACAACAGTATGTGTTTTTTTAATAATATGCTCCGTCATTATTAAGTCTTGTATTGGTTGGTGTATTGCATTTTCTCACATAGTCTACTTTACATTCCTAACATAATGTATAAATCATCATAATGCATAATCACCCCTGCGTGTATACGTATACGCACAGTATTTGCCGACAGAATAGATAAATATGTTTATTTTAACACAATCAGTGGCAATTAACGGTGGCGCGACACGTCCTCGCGCGCTGAAGTATACAGCTAGACTCCGCTGTATCGCGCTCCACACGCCCCCCCCCCCCCCCCTTTCCTTCTGCGGGAAGACGCCGAGCCAATTAGAGTGCGCCTTCACCGTTTCGAGACAAATTTGTGGGTAATTAGCTAAAGTGATTTGGGTATTCATATCTTGTTTGCTTATTTAACTTGCTCAAATTAGTACCCGCTCGACATTGGGTGTCGTTCTAGAAAATGTCGTAACGTTACGCACTGTGTCACTCAAAGAGAGTGTGTAAAATACTGGCATGTACAGTGAATACCGAAATTAGGTTATTTTTCTGAAACTGGACCACTTTATAGGGTTCCGTATCCGTACGCTTCCGTTATTACTACTTATATTATTACCGGTATCCGCTATTACTAAGCCTGCCGTCCGCCTCTCTGTATGTCCTACCTTTAAAGGGCTGTATCTTTCGAATCGTAATAGTTACCCGGTTGAAATTTTCACAGAATATGTGTTATTGTGGCGGATATCCCAACAATAATAATTATTTTTATATTAATTTTAGGTTTTAATTTTTTTTTATTTAAAATTTATATAAAAAGGAACGTGCAAATAAATGTATAATAATTTTAAAAAATGAAGGGGGGTCTCCACACAAGAAAAGTCATAAATCCATTGAAGGTAAAAAGTGACATGATAGACGCGGACTAAAGAGAACTCGCTTAAAATATGACGATTCCAAAAAAGGCATCGTGATACTGGTTTAGGTATTGATGGTCTTGAAAATTTCAAACTATTTTTACTGCGCAACCTGAGGCTAGTACATATATTCGGTGCCTTCAGTGAGCGAGTAAAACCAGCACTTAACCAGTTTTTTGTTTCGTTTTCGCTTTAAAGAGACTTCTCGAAGAGAATCCTTCTTCAACATTGTATTCTGGATTAAGTTTCTCTCATTCCTTTCAGATGTTACTTTTGTCTCCGCTGAATTAGTAACGTGGCCTCAAACTGTGCAGGAAAAGCTCTTGAAATCATTATTATTGGCGTGATTTCATTTCGTTTTAGCAATTACATACTCGTATTTTTAATTTGCTTTTCTGTAATGGAGAAACTTCATAATATTTTTATTTATTACTACATTTCTTTTAAAAAACTTGACACGGTTGGCTGCATTACGTACTGCACCCGTGAAGTCAGCCTATTAAATTTGGTTCCTGCCGGAACTAGATACCATGTCAGTGCCTTTAGTCGTGTCGGCTTGACTAAAGTCGCCGGTAAACACGGAGAAATTTTTCACATTTAGTTAGTTTTTGTTATTATTCTAAATCAAAGTACAGAGGTAAACTAAATATTATGACAATCATTAAGCGACGCCTGCACCTTAAATAAAAAACAGTAAATTCTTTAAAAAAAATCGCTTCAAAATTTGCAAAGCGTGAAGCTCAGCAGGCTGTTCCAGCCGAGATACAGGGTGCTCCGTCTGCGCCGCGACTACCACTCAGCGCGAGTAGGGTGGCTCGGAGCGAGTGTCTTATCGAGTGCGAGCAGGCGCCATCTTCTTCCAGTCGTTGAGTTCGGATTGACGGCGCTATAGGCGCGCGGGTTGCAGCGGCGGCGCATCCATTATTTTTGTTTATTAACCCTTTAAAATATAAAATGGAGGAAAGTTTAAGTGTTTTAAAGACACTTTAAGATCAGTAGTTTTTAGGGTGTCGAAGCTGTGAGTGAGCATCACTCAAGTGCGCACTCACGTTCCAGGTTTTTTTTATAGAATACGCGACATGTGGCGTCGAGCCATAAGCTACCCATATGGTGTCAAACGACGCCCATGGACATTCCTGACAGGTGCCAAATCACGCCTCTCTTGATGGACCCGACACTGTAGTATTTGGGGGAAATATATGGGCAGGGAGAGCGTTCCAGAGTTTACCAGTTCTGTGAAATAAAGATCTGCAGAACCGATTGGTACGCATCCGCGACAAATCCAGCGTGTGGGGAATGGGGAACGGGAACGTGTAAATTGGTTAAATTTTGGATTTGAACAAATTGATTGGATCATTGAGCCTGTTTTATCGGTACTACTTTGGCCGCTGCTAAAATGAACTCGCTTCCCTCATCCATCCTCCTCCTGTTCGGCTTTGCCAAACCCGCCATACTCTCTCGGAACAGCCCTTTGTAGTCGACAGAAGAGCTCTTCGAACTGCGCGATTCTCTTAATTGTTTTTGTGTCGCAGTGCAAAGGCGTGGAATGGATTTCCGTGGAATATCGGACATCGATTAATAACTTTTCCCCAGCGACATAGGTCCGCCTTCAAGCCGGACTGGCGCCTACGTCCTCGGGGGCGAAATTGGCTGCACCTGAGGCTCCAATAAAAAAATTACTTAATACTATCAAAATTAACACCACGAAAAATGCAATTTTCTTTTTCTGGAGAGTATAATATAATTAAAAAACAATATCGAAACTACCTACACTCACATTGGCTTATCAAACGACGGCGTTCGACATTTTCAATTTCGATAATATTTCATGTTTTTATAACGAAAAGATTGTTATATTAAAACATTACCTATTTCAGCATTCGCGTGAGAGTGGGGTCAGAGGTCAAGGAATCATCCGTGACATTGTTCCTGAACCAAAATGTTCATTTACATAGGTAATATTATTTATACGTACCTAGTTTTTTTAGTTGAGTTTTGAGTTTTTTAAATGAGTCAATTTTTTAGTTGAGTTTTGAGTTTTTCAAATGAGTCAATTTGACATATGGCGCCGAGCCAGCCATAAGGTGTCTAACGACGCGCATTTACATTCGGTCTTATGCGGAGGTTGCGAATGTTATGCCGGCCTGACAGGTGCCCATTCACACTCCTCTTAAAGGACCCGAGACTGTAATTATATTATAATTACACTATCTCGTAATTATTTAAAATTAAATAATTAAAATTTGTACTATGACCTATAAGTATATTTTAGATTAATTGAATTTGTGTTGTAATATTTGATTTTAAATTATGTGTAAACTAAATTACGTCAATATTGAATTCGGGCATCGCTATTAAGTGGGATAAAATATATAAGTCAGGATAACTGATTGCTCGCTCGTTGTAGCTTTGCAAACAAGCAAGCAACTGCTCATAAGGTTGATATTGGCGTATGTATAGTGTGTCAGATTCAGGGCGATATATTTCTTTCACACGTCATTATAGCACGCACGAGTGCGGGGAACTTCCCCTTTGCTATAAAATGGTAATAAAAGTTACATAAATCTGGCGGAGTGTCGTCGCTCGAGTTCGTCTCCCGCCGACCTGCGCCTTCCCTCTTCCCTGCATTATGTTATTAAACGAACATTTTATGGGCCACCCGGTATGAATTTATGAAATGTTAATAAATGATTATCGTAAGACGCAGCGTAATTTTCTGACACAATTTGCAATTTTCTGATGCATATGTGTTGGTTTTTAAGTTATTAATAAAGTATCCTAATAGAATACATTATTATAAAAATTACAGAGATAATTTTATGTTTAAAATGTTTCAACTTTAGAGTTGAGTAGATTTTTCAGCGATCGTACGCAACTTATTGCTTAGTCCAGGATAGCCAGCAATCCCGGGAAGTCTCCGGTATGGCACCTACCTTCTCGGAGGTGATATTGTCTTGTCAGATCATGTGCTTTGGTCCCTCTGACTCAGCCACCCATACCGGATTACATAAAAAAATAAAACTTATCCGTTGTGTTGAGTAATTTCAATGTATATTGGTAAATCAAAAGGTTTAAAAAGGTTTAACAAGGGAGACGTGGAACGGAATTTACGTACATTTCGCATAGACCATCACGTCACGAATTTTTGGACAAGCAAAAAAATGTATTTCTAATAATCATAAAACAACTATTAAAATGGTTCATTTTACGATTGCTCTTCGTCAACAATGTGAATAACTCCACAGACAATAAGAATACATTCACTACTAGTCCAAGATTCCAAGGAGTCCACTTTTGGAGTCTCCACAATGCCACTTGACGTAAAAAAGCATTGTGCTGCGAACATGAGAAATCCAATACATTTATTATTTTTTCCACAATAATTCGTCCGGCTGCAGGCCCGAGAAGGGAAGGCAAGGGGAGGGTAGGAAGGGCCCTCCTTCCTGAAGGGCACATTGTTGTTGTCTCGAGTAGTGTTGTGGGAGGTAGACAATTTTATTTTCCGCTTTTTGGGTAATCAATAGGGGAGTCGGACGCCCGCGGGTGCTGCCTTAGCGCGGGACAGCGCCATCTATGGGGAAGAGAGAGGCCTTCTCTCTTGAGGACGATGACCGGGAATTTATTCATCAAGTGACCTTATTTAATACGTGATCACGTTTCCTTGTGAGTGTTAAAAACAAATTTAAGCAAGTCACCGAGAGTATGTATATATTGCTAAGTTCTATAATGTTGAGTATTTGCGACAGGGTTATAAAATTATTGGTGTTTGTCCATATGCTCAGACTTGCGTTCTGTCTGCATTGTGAATAGTATAATTCAATTTCTTCCATTAGGCAGGTTAAGTAGGTTTGTTGTACATCAGGTTAGGTATTTAAATTTATCAATAACCAAAAAAAAAAACTAAGCTCTTGTAGAGTTTCAAAGAACACAATCGGTCTAGAAACTTTGTAAATCTTAAATTTTTTTTTTTCTTGACAGCGCGACATATGGCGCCGACCCACCCATAAGGTGTCTAACGACGCCCATGGACATTCGGTTGTATGCGGGGGTTGCGAATGCCATGCCGGCCTGACAGGTGCCCATTCACGCCCCTAATATTACTAAAATTAATTAACTAGTACGTACTTACATGTAGTATATTTTTATAATATATTAAATTTATATTTATTATATAAAACTTTACATTCCCACACTCAAGGCTTTTGCTACTACCTACTTATATTTCACATACAACTCTCAAATATTCAAAGGTTGACTGGAAGGAATCCCTGGAAGAAAGGCATACGTCCGCCTTTGCCTGTCGTGTAAATATATATCGAGGTTTCTTCTAAAAACTATTTTTGGAGCAATAAGTATTTACCTATATCTATCTAAAATGTGAAATTTACCGCCGACGCCACTTCACACACACACACACACACACACACCCTCACACACCCTCACTTGTGAATCAGCATCGTGTCGTTATCACCTTCATTGTTTCCCCAAAATCGCTTATGCTCCAGCTTCTTCCCCGTTCTAACATCGAAATCTAATATTCATTTCACTGATACCTATTTTGTGTGATGCGGGGCGGCGCGGCGGCAGCGGAATGGGGCGGAGGGCAGGGACGAGAGGGTAAGAAGGGGGACAGAGGGGGTTGCTCGCGGAGGGAGGAGGGAGTATTCAGTACACTCTCATAGACAGAGATTGAGTACAAAAAAGAGGCTAGAGTATTTTGGCGTACTCCATTAGCTAAAGGATAAAGGCTATCTTTCTAGACAATGTTCAGAAATTGCGCCATTAGTTTATTTCTAAGCACAATGTAGTCTGAGATTGTGATTTTTGTTAGCAAGCCTTCATTCGAACTTTAAAAAATGTATACTTAGTGGGATTAAAATATTATGTCTATATTACCCATAATTCATATTTTACATAGGACATATGGATCATATTTATGAAGGACACGAGACTGTACTTAAGAGGAATCTTAAGTACAGTCTCGTGTCCTTCAAGTGAGTCGTGAACGGGCACCTGTCAGGCCGGCATGGCATTCGCACCCCCATTCTAATGCGGGGGATTAGACCGAATGTCCATAGGCGTCGTTAGAAACCTTATGAATGGCTCGGCGCCAAATGTCGCGCTTTCTTTAAACAAATCCCGAAGTGTAAAAATGATGAAAGTTGAACCCTTTTTCCAAACACAAAAAGGTCAGGCTAATTGAAATTTAAATGTTAAATTTAATAAATGAGTTGTTTTTGGACTACCAACTCGTTATAGAAGAACACGGTTAATTGTATAAAACTAAATAGCTCCATCTTTTACCTCCAGATTCCTAAAAACAAATAAAACGAACGACACAGAACCTCACATGTTAGTACATGTTCAACTCAATCCAATTACACTAACAGAGCTCAAGACACGAGGTATTCCAATAAGTTATCAACTCATCAACAAACCGACCTAATGCTTTCCATTAGCGCTATCCACTAACTCGGAACTGCACGATTGTAACCGACACATCCACAGCTGTTAAGGGTCGGATAGCGGCAAGCTCGTCTTAATTTATTATTTTCTGTTTTTACGTTCATTTTGACATAAATTGTCAAATTTCATAATGTGTGATATTCTTAATTTGTAATAAATTTCTATTAATGTTATTATAAATTCTATAATTATGTAAAAAAACTAATTAATTTATAAAAAAAAATACTAATATTTGACAAAATCTCTCTTTACGTTTATTGCCTATTATTTATCCTAAAATATAGCCATAGAGCTTATAATCGTAAAGTTAGATTTTTTAACTTTTTTCGACTGATTTCTATTAAAAAGTCATCCAAGGCGCTATTGTTCCTTATCTTATATATAAAAATTTCTTGATTTGTGTATTCTGTGCTGCGCAATAAATATTTATATCTATAATAATTAAATATTTATCTCTATAATTATTAGTAAAAAATATATTCACTGAAATTCAGACGAGTTTGCTTCTATTCTACCCTTAAACGTTTGCCATGGACATGTATTTATAGGGTAGACAGTGCGATGAATGGGACAGGTAACATGCGTGTGAAGTAATGAACTTGCTAATCAAAGAGTAAATGGTAGAAGGTATGGGCGTGGCCGCCCGCCCTGGCTGGCGGTATAGTAGCACGAACAGCGGGCTGTTTAATTATGAAACTTGTTGTCGCTGGATATACATACTTTGCCATGCCTTTGACAGTTGACACACAACACTCAATACTATTGTGTTATTATTCAGTTTTACTGGTGTTTTAACACCACTTTTAGGGGTAAAAGGAATGAATTTAAAATATAAAAGATATGAAAAAAAAATGTGGTTATAATTGAAAGACTTTGGAAAGAAAAACGGCACTCTTTTTTTTTTTACTTAAACTTTTATGATGGTAATAATCATACAATATTACTTATATTAAAACTCGCCTTAGCCTTTTCGAAAGGAACGAACTATAAGCATACATCACGGACGTAATAGGTAATGTAACTAACCATATCATGTTCTATACAAAATAGCGAATTGTAATTGTGCATAGAGCTGGGCGCGGTACTGGTAGGGCGGGGTGTTGGGGTGGAGCAGGGCGCTGGGTCGGGTGGCGCTCTGCTAGGCGGAATTATGTTTAACCCAATTATTCGAACATGGAAACATTGCAAACTTTTAATAGGAGCGATCTCTTGATTGTGTACGTACCTACTTAGAGTTCGCTGTTGGATTAATTGCGTGTTTGTTATTTGAGCCCTTGGATTTAACGCTTATTACAATTCATTCAAATTTTTTTATTGGTTTTTATTAGTATTAACTATTACATAACTGTATAGATTGCTTGCAAATACATTTTAGTAAATATGTGCAATATCGATACAAAGTGTAAAATATATTTTGTTTTGTTTTGTGCATTAAATAAGCCCAAATTACATTATTAGAAAACTTCTCGGCCTTACTCGCGGTCATCTAGCTATTTGGCTCGACGTTTCGGGCCAAACGGCATAAGTACTCGGAGACGACCGTGAGTATATATTATATAATTATACAATAATATATACAATTTTATATTGAACATTATTAATTTATATTAATGTTATATAAAATAAATTATTATATTAAAATATTTACATATATAATATACTAGCTGAGCCCGCGGCTCCGCTCGCGTGAAATTCGTATTCCAAAGAAGAATGTAAGTAACTAAGGGCGAGGCCGAAGACCGAGCTGCGTTCAGGTAATCGATAAACCTTCTTAAAGAAAGTAACTAACTAAGGGCGAGGCCGAAGGCCGAGCTGCTTTCAGGTAAACGATAAACCTTTCTCAAATAAAGGAAGTAAGTAAGGGCGAGGCCGAAGGCCGAGCTGCGTTCAGGAAGACGACAAACCTTCTGGAAGAAAGGAAGGAACTAAGTGCGAGGCCGAAGGCCGAGCTGCGTTCAGGTAAACCAAAAACCCTCTTCCGCCTTCGGGCCTCGCCCTTAAAGACTTCCTTTCTTCGATAGAATATAATATCGTTTACTCAATCTATTTATTTCATAAAAAAATAAAAAAGTAATATTAATAACTAAAGAATTAAACCTACCTAACAAACATTAAAATAACTATCAAAACGGGCATTTTCAAATGTTCTTAGAGCACTTGCGGCATTACCCCGCTGGATGGCAAGGCTTACCCTTTGAATTAAGTACATAAGCCCTTGATGACGGGACACCAGTTGCGTCAACCAGCTCAAGCCTCTTTTGGCTTCACTGCTCCACGGACCGAGGGTTTCAACCGCAAACGCAACAAATTCGAAATCTTGAATTATATTTCTATATTTGCTGCGTTGGAGGCTCTCCGCCCCAGCCTCGGCCGCGCCAGCCGCTCTTGAAGATGTCCTAACGTGACTTGGAGCCAATGTGAGAACAAAAGTGGCGTCCCACATCAAAGAACTACCCTTAGTCCATGGCACTAAGGTCTCTAGCATCGGGCCTCTTGCCATCCAGCCGGGAATAACCGCGAGGTTCTAGGATGCACGGTATATTTGCCGTTAGAAGCGTGGACTTTATAATAAAATTTAAATTAAATTAACTCAATCTTAATATTAATTAACTTTATTCGAGATGGTTTAGCTTCTTCCTGAACGCAGCTCGGCCTTCGGCCTCGCCCTTAGTTACTTGCTTTCTTCGAGATGGTTTATCATTTGTCAGAACGTAGCTCGGCCTTCGGCCTCGCCTTAGTTGCTTACTTTCTTCAAGATGGTTTAGCTTCTTCCTGAACGCAGCTCGGCCTTCGGCCTCGCCCTTAGTTACTTGCTTTCTTCGAGATGGTTTTTCAATTATTCGAACGTAGCTCGGCCTTCGGCCTCGCCTTAGTTACTTACTTTCTTCAAGATGGTTTAGCTTCTTCCTGAACGCAGCTCGGCCTGCGGCCTCGCCCATAGTTACTTACTTTCTTCGAGAAGGTTTATGGTCTTCCAGAATAGAGCTTGGCCTTCGGCCTCGCCCTTAGTTACTTATTTTCTTCAAGAATGTTTTTCTTCTTCCTGAAATCAGCTCCGCCTTTCGCCTCGCCCTTAGTTACTTTCATCGAGAAAGAATATCGTTTACGTGAGCGCAGATCCGCCTTCGGGCCCTTCTTTAGTTACTTACTTTCTTTTTTTAAATACGAATTTCACGCGAGCGAAGCCGCGGGCAACAGATATATAAATTTTATTGCACCAATGACAGCGACATAACTTCGACTTTCAATTATTATTTTTATTTATCAAACAATTTGTCACCGGCCAGCTCACGTCGAGATGACAGTTCTCCGTTGTCAACATGACATTTAAAATTGTTTTTACCTTTACTTTGGACTACGTGATTTTAAACGCGCAATAATGTTTATAATTGTTATTTTTTTTTTATTTTTGTTAATTTTTTTTACGTATTATGTTAACCCGGCATATAAACTGCCACTATACAAAGTTTCGTCTAATTCCGTTCAGTGGTTTTTGCGTGATGCGCGTACAGACAAACAAACAAACAAACAAACAAACAAAAATTTTAAAAACTGTTCTAACATGTTCAGTATCTCATTTTAAGCCACCCTGGTTAGTTTTTTTCCGAATACATTCAATGTACAGACTTTCTTACCTCTACGATTTTATTATATGTATAGATATATAGATATTTGGCTCGACGTTTAGGACCAAACGACCGGAGACGACCGTGAGTAAAGCCGAGAAATTGTTTAATAATGTTTAACGACTACGGTAATTTAAAAACCTAATCCAAATTACGACTAAATTTGGAAAACTATTATTTATTTATTCGAAATGAAATGAGTGTTAGCAAATATTAATAAACACGCAGTAAAACCTTAAAATATACCTATTTATTTTTTTATGGAAACTCACACGGTTGGCTACGTAAACTACTACATCCGTGATGTCATCCCATAACACCTTGGTGATCTAGGTACCATGTCAGTGCCGGTTACACTGAACTGGGCGGAAAACACGAACTATTTACATAGCCGTTTCAACCGACCTTTCATTCGGAGCGGTGGTACCAACCCGGGCGGGTTAAATCATACCACCTAGCAAGGTAAGAAGGGAAGGGCCTACAGTTTTACGTGGAATTCGAATGACTATCAGCCTCCAACGGTCAAGCGGTCACACATCCATCCACTGACTACACCCAGGTGTGTTTATAATCCGATCGACAGTCGACCGACGGCACCGAGGCTGACAAAACAACACTCACTTCAACGTTTCACATAACAACATAAATACACCCATATTCAGTTGTGATCGTTGAAAGCAAATTTTAATATATAGACTTCACGTGCGGCCTCCAGTTCTATATGCTCCCTCTGCGCGCGCTACAGGATAGCCGACCTCCATTTTAATTACAATTCTTTTAAATGATAGAGGCCGCGAGCCTCGCTAGCATTTTTACCACTCGCGCGCGCAATATGAGCCATTAGATATAATTATTACAAAAACTGTAAACTCTAATAACAGCAGTACAAGCTTTATTAACGCACCTACTCTGTTTAATATGTAAACAGCTTTTACATTAACTGTGTTTGTGTTTTGTTGTCTACACTCATTAAAATTTACCGCTCGCGATCTATTTTGTGAGAAAATTCGCTTTAGCAAAACTTTTGATTTTCCAGAAACGGTACGCGCTTATAAGTGGAACTGGAAGCCAAGTCTTGGTTGGATGTTTAATTGTTATTGGCAAATATTAAGGACGAGTTTCGTTTGTACCATTTTCTCATAAATTCACCACTCGCTAGAATTTAGTTTTGAAAAATGTTCTTAATTTATTTAGAACTTAGAAAATGGCAAACATTTGAATATTGACGAAACCCCGAGTGAATAATTTAAAGAAGATTTGTTAATGTTATTAAGAAAGATATGGCTTCCGCAAAACTGAGATCCCGATAATTTTCCCTTCGTGTTTATCATCTTCATTTACCTAAAATTTCGCCACGTAGAGACCGCAGTCAGAGAGAAATATAACATAAACAAATAATCGAGGGTTGTTCGCAGCAGCTGCCGACCGCGATGCTGTAAACACGGGGGTGGCATGTTGACGAGATGCTCTCTCCTCTCGCTTCTGACGGAACCCTGCCGCCCGCCACCGCGCGCCGGCCGACCGACCATGTTTAATTCAACAGTTTACAACCGCGGGCTTCACCTACTTAAAATAATAGACCTTAATATTAATAGAGGTTTGTATTGTGAAATTGATGGTTTACTACGCTAGAGTGGCAAATTTCCACATGTCTACCTTTATTTAATAGGAATGTTAAAACTAAATACGATAGCACGATAAAAATATTAGGATAGTACTACAAAATATAAGAAGTTATAACTGTAATATATAAAATTAAGTCAAAAAAATTTCTAAATAAAATCCTGAGTAAAATGCGTATTTCTTATAATAATTGGTGCCTATAATAATAAATATCTATATACGGTGTATCTCCTTGATACAACCGAACGAAGGTCGATCAAAATATAAAATAATTCTTGTTTATTTCTGCTTAATAAATACAAATTTTTTTTTTTTATAAATTTCTACCACAACATCAATTTAAAATCCATATTACAGAAAGTTCTTGACAGAAAGATTGCAAATGATCGCAAAATACCAAGCACATCCAAAATGTCATAGTAAATTCACTCCTATTCTAAAATTAATTCAATATCAATCAGTTAGTCACCAATGAAGAGTAATGCGTAAAATGCGTAGAGTAGAGCGTAAAAATAAAATTATCCCTTACAGAAGCCCCAAAATTAACGCGAAAGATGTCCCCGAGCGCGGGCGCGGCGGTAATGTCTCCCCTCGGAGCGACCAAATTTAATAATGTTGCCAGTTAAATAAGTCGAAAACTCAACACGAGGCGATGGCGAATAATCGAGACCGCTTAGGAAGTTTTCGTTAAGGATAAACACTGCAGTTGCTTTTGTATTATTATCTGACATTAATTTATAATTAATATCGTCCACAAACATATTTTATTGAGCAAATAACATTAAATACTAAATTATTTTATTTCCATTTAATCCAGTTTTTAAGTACATTTTGTACATTTTGCATAATAGATTCGCGGGACCACTTTAAGCAAAGTCTCAAATATTTACTTAATCTCATTGACCTCTCTTCAGAGTAAGTACTTATGTACTGGGACCTGGTAACACGATTACACGGTATGCACGTTCTTACATAAGGTTCTCTTCGCCAAAGTATTTACTGACGATATTCAGATTATCCCGAAGTTACCTATCATGAAATTTAATTTCATGCTTAGGATCTTATTAAAGGTTGCAATTATTTTAATAGCACTCATTGTTTGTATCATGTTCGGCTTACACTAAACTAAAATGAGTAAAACGAATTATTTCATGAAAACATTTTAGTCTCTTAACAGAGTGACAAATTTAGGAATGTTCTAATCCAACGCCCTCCCAGGAAGGAATTTTTAAGGTTTCCGTACCAAAATAGTAAAAAAGGAACCGTTTTGGGTTACATAAAATATAAAAAATAAACCGCTTATAATATCACTTATTTGTCCGTCTATTCGTCTATCTATCTCTATGTCACAACCTCTTAAGAATATAAAATATACTTCATTGCAAAGCAATAATAAAACAAAAATACTAGTGGAAAAGCACACATTATAACAATATTATAATACATGTACAATAGTACAAATAGAAAGAAAGATGACAATAGCGCGCAATGGCGGACTTATCGCTGGTAATGATCTCTTTCATTCAAGCCTAGAATCGATTAGATGAAAGAAGGCCACTTTCTACACACCAAAGAAGTAACATTTTTTTATATAATTTCTCGAAGACACCAAGTCACTGAGGCACGCCGAGGTGCGTTCGGTTATACGACATATTAATAGAGGTGTTATCGAAAACGGTTAGACACTAAAGGCAAGGCCGAAGGCCGAGCCACGTTCTGTCAAACCATATACTTTTCCGTAAACAGTAAGACACTAAGGGCGAGGCCGAAGACTGAGCTGACTTCAGGTACCTAATAGATATACTTCCTCGAAGAAAATAAGTGGCCGTGGGCGAGGCCGAAGAAAAGCTGCGTTCAGTTAGGTGATATACTTTTTCGGAAAGAGTAAGACACTACTAATCCATAAAAAAAAAACTGAGGGCGAGGCCGAAGCCTGACCTGCGTTCAAGTAAAATATATACTTTCTCGAAAATATTGACTGTGAGGGCAAGGCAGAAGGAGAACTGCGTTAGGTAAAATATATACTTTTTCAAAAACAGTATGTCACCACGGGCGAGATTGAAGGCCGAACTGTGTTCGGGTGAAAAATATAGTTTTTCAAAGAAAGTAAGTTAGACGAATGAGAAAACGTTTAGATACACTTATCAAAACATCTCCCGAAACATGTGAGAATGATTGACTGATATGTATCACCTCGACGCGTGAGTCCAACTCGCACTTGACCGGTTTATTTTAAGAAAACCCTCTATTCGGAACCAAAAACTGAAAAGTTGACATCAGTCTGACAAACGGTAGCACCGTCGACAGCTTCTAGGGGAGGTCCCGACCACCCACTTGTTACCATCAATCAAATTTTTGCCCAAAATTATTCGCTTGTCAGCGCCACCGCTAGATGTCGCTTAGACGATACAGGCTGTGACACTGTGGACTGGTGGAATATTTAAAATATAAAAATAGGATAAAGATATAAGCCCTATTTTTTCCAAAAAACGCCATTGCATCGGGTCTGCAGCTTACACAAACATTCCAAAAACTATCTCAATGCATTCGACCACGTATCCTTCAACCCCCAATAATTGTTTTTAACACGCAATGCTTACAGTTTGTATTGATTAACCCATAATCCTACTATTACACAATTGAAGACATCAGGTAACAAAAGTGCTTTGTAACAAAAACAAAAAGCTGAGAAAAATGAGGTCAAAGTTTTTTTTTAACTTTTGAATTGATTTTTTTCTATTCCTGATAACTGACTAAGTTTACTTTGTATGAACATGAAAGCGTACAAAACCATGCATTAATACAAAATCACGCGTTCATGTGGATGAAGGTGTTTTGTACACATATCTCTTTCATCATGCACAAAAAATTCAATTTATGAGATGATCTTTGGAGATGATCAAACTGGAATAAGGTGTTATATGACCATGACTCCTTCACCACTTGAATAACTCCTATTTCGGATTTTCTGTCAGTGCCACTTGATTAGTCGGAACATAACACCTTCATCTACGGTAAAAAATGCATTTCTAAAAAAAATTTACATAGTACCTTCGTCCACTCACGTCTTGAATTATAATGGTGCTTGTGGGTTATGTCTCTCTGTTTGTTAATTTTTTCTAGGGCTAAATACACATTGTACTTGAATTCGTTACATGACGCAGGTAGTCAAAATATTCTTATCAATCGGAACCCAATCACAAGACAAGGCATATGTTTCAAAAATTGGATACCATTAAAATGGTAAATGTCGTATAAAAATAGTTTTTCCTCTGAAGGTAAAGGGATATGTGATCTGTTTCTATCGCATTTTTCTTCCGTATATGATCCGCCATTTGGTTTGGTTCCTAACTTCCAGAACTCTATCAATACTAACTCCTTTACTAAAATAACGTTTAGTAAACAAACTGTGCTGATTAAATTAAAAAGACTTGATGTTAGTAAGGGGGCTGGTCCTGATCTTATACCGCCTATATTTGTCAGAAATTGTGCTGCCTCTCTAGCTATCCCACTCACTATTATTTTCAATAAATCGCTCGATACTGGTGTATTTCCCAATTTGTGGAAGGAAGCCAAAATAGTTCCCGTCTTCAAAAGTGGTGATAAAAATTCAGTATGTAACTATAGGCCCATATCAATTTTGTCAGTATTTCCCAAAGTATTCGAATCTCTAATTTGTCCTATACTCAACTGGCATATGAAACAGTTACTCACAGAGAGGCAGCAAGGTTTCCTTCAGAATAGATCCACTAGCACTAACTTACTATATTATGTGAATGCTCTGACTGAGTCGGTTGATAAGCGTCTACAGATTGATGCCGTATATACTGACTTCAGTAAGGCATTCGACAAAGTAAGCCATAATATATTGACTGCTAAATTGTCGGCGTACGGTATACAAGGCCCTATAAGGAACTGGTTCGCGTCGTACTTAAATAAGCGCGTGATGCGAGTCGTGGTGGGAGGCTTCGAGTCAGATAATTTTTCCGCATCCTCTGGTGTCCAGGGGCGTGCATCCCATAAAGGCAGAAAAGCACTGCCTACCCTGACTGAAGTCCGAATTCCACCCAACCAAACAATCAAATTAAAACGTATAGAATAGAACTACTCGGCTTCACGAAAAAACTAATGATTTAAAATTTGCCGCGCGCTCCTCCCTCTCGGCGCGGCCGCTCGCGCGGACGCAGCGCCGCCCGTCGCGCGGGATAAGTACACAACATGACTGCCTGGTGGTCACTCACACTATTACTCAAATCCTGCGTCATATACGCTACGCTACGCTACGAATTGTGCGTGTGTATGCGTGATTCGATGCGCGATTTATTAGGCTAGGGTAGGCTTGCTTTTCACTAACACCACAACAATGCCTCGTAACGTAGGTGTAGCTGGTCTATCATCGTTCCCGCGCGCGCGCGTCGTCGTCGGTTGGCCGGGTACTTGTCTGGTACACTTTATAAGAAAGAAGTGTTTGCACTATATTTACAAAAGGATATGCTCATTGATTTCTAAGAAAAGTAGGTACCTCTCCTCCACTCTAATTATTTCTATTTAATCTTTTTCTGTTTTTTCTTGTGATATTTAAGTCTATCTACGGCACTGTATTTGTAGATTGATTCTGTTTAAATGACACAAAAATACTTTTTTCAAAGCCACCCTGCATCTGTATTTATGACATGTGTAATTAAAATTAAATCATTTAATGGATGTCTGCGGTGGCATTAAAAAAAATCTGCTGGAACATTTCATGTGGATATATAAAGATGTGAGAGATGAAAACCGGGCTGATAATGGAAGGGTGAAGAAAGAGGAATACAATTAAACTTGTTTAGGTCTTTCATTAGTAGGTAACGATACGCTAAGGGGTGTAGGTAGGTATGTGTATCAGATACTGATCACGTTTCCATGCTAATTTTTTTTTACGATATAAAAATCCTACTCACTCCTCACATTTAATACGTGAAGTGCGCGTATTTCACCTTAATAAGTACGTTCTTTATATCGTAAAAAATAATTGATATGGGAACGTGATCAGTATCTAATACACATACACCCCTTAGCGTATCGTTACCTACTATTGAAAGACCTTATATATTTTGAATTTTCATGGCTGCCTGCCTACCCAGTCTCGAATGTCTGTGCACGCCACTGCTGGTGTCCCACAAGGCTCGCATCTTGGACCTGTTCTTTTCAACATTTTTATTAACGACATAACCAACTGCTTCAGAAACAGTGATTACTGTTTATACGCTGACGATTTAAAAGTGTACAGAGAAGTGAGTTGTGCTGGTGATGTTAGGGCAATGCAGGAGGATATAGAGAGACTGGTCTCCTGGTGCGACCTCAATCAAATGTCACTTAATCACTCAAAATGCTACTATATACGATTCACACGTAATCACAAATCAATGGAATCGCAATATACAATAGGTGGCAATGCACTCAAAGAGGTGGACCATATTCGCGATCTTGGTGTTACACTAGACTCAAAGCTGCGCTTTGATATGCACATTAACAATATAATTGGTAAGGCATTTAAAATGCTGGGTTTTGTTTTGAGAAGTACAAAAATGTTTAAATTAACTAAAACTAAAATAACTTTATATAATGCTCTGGTTCGCAGTAATGTTGAATACTGTTCCATTATTTGGAATCCGAACTATAAAACTTATGTTGATCGAATTGAGAAAGTACAACGAAAGTTCATGCGTAATATTTCTTACCATAACAACTTGATGAAACTCCTCCCATCTTATGGTGACAAGCTAGAGTATTACAATTTCTTGTCTTTGGCTGACAGAAGGTTGTTATTGGATCTGTTATTCCTACATAAGTTAGTCAACAGTCAGGTGGATTGTCCTCAGCTTCTGAGCAGTGTGAGTATCAACGTGCCTCGTCTCACCGCTAGATACAATGATCCTTTCAAAATAAATTTATATCGTACTAATCTTGGATACTATGCTCCACTGCCCAGAATGCTGAGGCAATTCAATGTGTTCAACAGGAAGTGCAATGTGGACTTATTCCACGATACCAGAGCGTCTTTAAAGTTTAAATTTATAAAATACTGTAGGACCGATTCTTCTTAATGTTTATTTTGTTTTAGTGTTTATTTAGGTTTTTTTTTTTTTTTTTTTTTTTTTTCTACATACATATTATAGTTTAAACTTTTTTTTTTCTTCTTTAGCTAAAATAATTAACTTAGTTTTTTGTGTTCTATTTGTATTTGTTTTTTTTTTAGTTTAGTTTTGTATTGAAGATGTAGTTGTTGTTTTATTCTTATTGAAGTCTTTGTTTTTGTATTTTACTTTTATATATTAGTTTTTATTCCGTATTAAGCTTGCTATGCTCACCTGTCATTGGGGTGCACATATTACTATGTACTATTTGTGTCATGAGTCTTCTATGTTTAAATACTGTGTGTACTCTGTTGGTGTTTAATATAAATAAATAAAAAAAAAAAAAAAAAATAAAATAAAATTAGCAAACAATACTATTTGTAAATTGTTTTCATTAAATTACATACATACATACCACACGCTGTATCCCGACAATCGGAGTAAGCAGATTTGTCGGTGTTGTGCTGCACTCAGTGCAGTACTCTTGTAATTTTATTAAATAAAATTTTCAAAAGTCAAAATTCATTATTCATTAACAAACAAAGTCTTAAATAAAACATTCGTGACACGCGTCATTCGTGTCCCTCATGAACTTGAAAATATATCTTAGCCAAAGTTTCATAATATTACGAATTGCAACTGTTGTTTATTTTTTGACAACATTTGATCAATCGTCCTTTTTACGTTTGATACGACACAATATTTAAGATAAATTGCAAAGAAAAGACACCACTTCTCAACGAGCCTGTATCGTGAACGAAGATATCTGAAAGAAGAATACGTAAATTTTGGCGTGACGCGGCGACGACGGCGGCGCGGGAGCGGGCGACAGCGGGGACGTGTCGCGGGTGCGACAGGGACGGATGTAGCCATTGTGGAAGTTCCGACGAAAGAAATTGGAGGGATCTTCCTTGTAAAGCGATACTTAACAAAATTATTGAATTAGCAACAATACACCCGGCTGAGTCGGCTGCGGGCGGTGCGGGGGTGGGCGGTGCGGCGCGACGCGGGGCGCGGGGGAGGACGTCGCGGCGCGGCGCGGTGCGCGGGGCCGCGTAAGCTTCGTTTATCGGGGGACTTAATTTTAGGGCTTTACATTTTATGGAGCCTTAATTTAAATACATTTTCAATAATGTGGAGGCGTCGGTGGGGCCGCACTGAGTATTTCACTTCTCCGAAGGCTCTCGAGGAGTAGCGAGCGGGCGCCCTCGGAACAACAATAACTAATGTACACCTCAACGAACTAATCTAATTAGGGCCGAGTGAACTAATAGCTAATAGCTCCGACGCCGGTCGAGTTAAAAGGCATTTGTTAGGGAAATATCCCAGCGTTCGCGCTCGCTTGACCTCCACCTTTTTAGATGAAACGGGTCCATTAGCCGAGCGCGGCGCGCGGCGGTGAGTTCGATCGACAATGGAGGGCGGCTCGTGATACCAGGCCGAGCCGGGCGGGCGGCGCGCGGCGCGGAGCGGCCAAATTAAAATCACTTCATGCGTGTTTTCCATTTGCGGTGCCGAGAGAGGGTATTGTAGCGAGAGTCGCTCTGTGGACCCCGAATGGAGACGGCTCGTGGACCCGCCCCGGTATTATTTACAATTATCTATTATTCTTTTGAACGGAGCCGGCCACTCTCCTCGGAAATCGTTGAGAAATAATTTCAGTGTCGCGAGGCAGTCACGCGCGCTTGTAGAAAATATTTAGCGTGTATTTGACATTTTCAACTGAGAGAAACTCACGCAAACCTATTGAATTTATAACAAAAGTCCAGTATGTTATTTCACATCTCTAAGGTTTATGATCAATTGCTCAATTTTAAATATTTGTATGAAATGTCTATATTTACTGTGAATAGTAAGAAGGGTATTTATTGTGTTGGAAATTTAATAACATTTCACACTTGAGGCGTTTAATGTTAATATCGTGAATATTCCAAACACATTCTCGGCAAAGCGATATTGCTTCAATATGACAGCGGCGGCGGCGGAGGTGTCGCCGGGGCGGAGGCGGCGGTGGCGGCGTGTCGCCTCCTAAACTAGCGAATGCTCCCCTCGCCCCGCGGAGCCTTACAAATGGTTACCTTCCGTAAAAAATAGCTCGTAATATGTCGTGTAACGGCGACGGAGGGAGCGAGGAACCCCCAAATGACGACAGATTTACGAAAAGCAGCTAGCGGGCTGTGAAATTCTGTATCCAAGCGAGTTTGCATTATACCTCGACTTTTCGCGCGAAGGCAATTGGGAATTTGCTCTCTATGTAGGAAGGTGAAGGCGCGGGAAGCCTTCCGGAGTGGAAGGCTGTTGTGTCGCCGACAGCTATTATCTGTTATATGAATGCTATTCGGATACACCTGCCGTCGTGTACTCGTGTATGCGTCTCAATATGAAATGTTGCCTGGCCGCTCGCTCGGAATCGCTTACGTGTGTGTTCATATGTAAGAGTTTCTTTGGGATAATTCTCCCGAACATTTTTACCTTTTCTATTGTGATGTTGGCGGGAAGCTTATTCATTCATGCTTATATTTTAATCTATAAGCATACTATCGTTGTATTGATTTCGTTATTTATAGCGAATTATTACATACGATCATGCGATCTATATACTATTCAATAGTATATAGATCGTATCGTAGAGTAGTATACACTACGCGCAAAGCTAAAGAGCCTACAAGATATAGAAAGTCTTCTTCGTAGACGTTTTAGCAGGCCTCCCGCACTCTATGTACTTGCGCGCGCTAACTACCTACCGCCCGACGGGCCGCCGGCGGTCTATTTCAGTGCAAATTCGTCAGCCGCACGAAGTATACATAGACGCTCGCCCACGCAACTGTGCGCAGCTGCAAAGCAATAACCACTTTACACTCGATCGTTAAGGTACATTTTCGCACGCAGCGATTGGCGACGTGAAACAGTAGGCTATTAAAGCCCGAAGGTAGGAACATTTTCTTTGGAGTGATTTATCTGTTACGAAGTAACTATTAAGTAATCTGTGGTTTTACGCCGTAAACATTCAACATATCACAGATACACTGCGCTAATGGAAATCAACAAAGTAGAGCATTTTTACGCCGTAGATATAATACACACGCCGCCGTACATAATCAACGCTGCAATGGATACCCAACGCCGGCGTAGAAAATCTACCCTATAGACTCGCTACGCTGCCGTAGAAGTTCTACACCACGTAGCGTAGATGCCACATGCACCGTAAAATGTATACTCTGAACTCTGTACATACCGCGTAGACCCGCTATTTCGTAGACCCTCTACGCTGTTGGCACTCTTCACCGTAGATCATCTAAGGCGTAGGCACTCTACGCCGTAGGCCCTCTACACAATAAAACTAAGTAGGTATTCGGGAGTTGCAAGTACTTATACAATCGGTCCCGCAATACTCGTAAGTTAGGATACACCTGTACAACTTTTTTATTACTATTTTTTTTAAATGCATACTGTTTTCACCTACAGTCTCGGCTCCTTCAAGAGGGGCATGATTAGAGACCCAGCAGTTCAGCTCGGCATTCGCAATCCCGCAATCCGAATGTCCATTCGCACTGTTAGTACTCATCGATGAGTAGGGCGGAGATCAATGTGGAGACTTGTATAAAAATATTAAATATATTTTTCCTTCCATTTCCTTAACTATACCACACTCATAATCGCTGAATAAGTGATAAGTCCGGTGCACGAAGTAAGGTGGTGAGTAACACAAGACACTTATGCGTGTGTCCTTCTGTAAGAGCGGATGATACAGCACAGTTGATGTCTCGGCAGCAGCAACTCGGAACAACGGCGCGGGGCTGTCGCCACCACTCGCGCAACTTGTGCCAACTTCACAACGAATGTCGACTACTTTCTATTTTACTTGTTCTAGAGAAACATTTAAAATAAAATGCCTGTGCAGTGGAGGGAACTATTATCTCTGGAAATATTATGATGGAAAAAATTTGTAAGTATGATGAGTGTGAAATAAGGTCGTTTGCGTTGTGTTGTATAATCGTGAACAATTAGATCAATAAATATAGTAGAATAATTTCCAAAAAATTCTTTCTTTTACATAGAAATGTGGAACGTTATCGAATAAAACGGAAAGACTGCGCCGGCGCAGCACTTCTGTCGATTCTACTAGGTAATCGAAAATAAAATTTTGGAGCACTAATTAGAAAGTTTTTTTTAAGTGTATCATATCAATGGAAAGGACTCGTTAATAGAAATCAAATACATTTTTTTATAATTTTACCATGTACAGTTAAAAATACATTAAAGAAAATATACGAAAATCCAGCATCCCTTCCCACCGTATCTCCGTAACAATTGAACATAACATTCGTAACAAACAAACCAAAAATTGGGAATATAGGGCCTCTCTTATAGTTTACAGGAAAACCTAACCAAAAATTCTAAGTCTTAAAGTTCTCATGGAAAACGAAATACTCTCGCTCTCTCCGACATATTGTAGAAATGCGGTTTCTTTCAGTCAGCCTACTTATAAGTACTTATATACACACGCGCTTTGTATGACATATGATTTCCTCCGGTGTCTTCCTTCAACGAAATTACGGCTGAATTTATATTTATAAATATTTCTTAATTGTCTTACTTCTTGAAATAAAATTCGCAACTCGACTTTGGATCTCATTGATCAAACATCATTGAACAAAACATCTAAGATTTAAGTATGCAACCTTTCGCAGGAGAGGTCTGTGTTCTATCCCGGTCACTTAAGTCACTGCAATAATGTCAGGCCAAAATATACTTTAGAAGCTTTCAACAGAATCGCCAATCATTTAATAATGATATCAACTTACTGCGTAAATTAATGGGATAAGTATCAAATTAATTTATCAACAGTATAGTTGGTAAATTAAATTGAGTTTGAAGAGTGTACGCAGATTGTTTGACTGCCTACAGCTTGATTACTCCGGCTCGATGATATTCGGTTACTCGGAGAGAGAGAGCCGGTCGAGTAATAGACCCTGAAGTTTCGGATTTCCTTCACAAGGAGATTGTCTTACTTCTCTTGAAGGATATTTTGATTGTCTCTATTCCGTTTATTTTTTGTTTGATTTTGCCAGCGATTTCGATAGATCGTGGGTAGACACTGTTTTTAATAAGATGAAATAATTAATACTTTAGTTGACGCGTAAGTATGTATTTCGTATGTTGTTTTCTTCTATATACATTTCAACCAACCTTCATTGAATGCGGTGGTAGCAATCCAAGCTATAATCAGACTCTTTATGAACAATCTGCTAATTCAACACCTCCATAAAATCTATGTCTGCCGCGCCGCGAGCGCTCTCAAAACATTGCCTCAATTAATTCACCTTGATCCGCCACATATGTATCGAGGAGGCCGATCGGAAGGCAATAGGGATCAGTGCGAACAAATCAGCCTCCCGCCCTGCCCCGACCCTCATCTCCATATCAAAACAAGACTCAGGTCCTTCACCGGGCCTGATACATTTGTGGATACATGCTAGTTGTAGAATCATCTATCAGAGCTGGCAAACACTGTACGTTTATTATTATTAAAACATGCCATTATTTATTTAAAACATCTTTTGTCCTTTTGTTACGAAGTACAGTCTTTATTGTAATAATTTTTATTTTTAAATGTTAGTACCATAGAGAAATAATATACGTCTATGGTTAGTACTAAGCACTCGCTTTAATTTCTTCGTTAGATAAATTTTGACCCGATGATGGCGAAACTGTAACGCGCTGGCGATTCAAGCCGGAGTTCCAGGTTCGAATCCTGGTCGGAACGTATTTTCTCTCTTCATTTATTGTTAATTGTTCAAAATCTATATAATTAAAGCTATATTATGAAAATACAATTAAATCAATTTTGAAATTACCGTAGTTAATGTGCATTATTAAAACCCAACATATGGGCTAACACTCGTATAAGCACTCGGCTAACTGTTGACAGAGATCTCTTCATTCGTTCTGGCTGGCTTCACTCTACCGGCGCGGCGGCGGCGCCGCGCCGCCGGTAGAGTGATCATGCGAAATGGTCGTTAAGCCATATTACATTGTGAGAAAAATCGTTGATTTTAACAATCATATTATCGATGTTACTTAAACAGTAAGAAGTGTTTTTATTTTTGGTTTGAACGAAACTCGTTTCATTGAAAAAAAAATATGTCAAATAATAAAAGCAAATTTTTCATTATAATTATGCTTATATTTTATTGATTTCTTCATTAAATTGTTTTTCGTCAGATCGCTACAATAATATCTTTAGCCATTGATGTTGTGCTCTACAATTTGTAGTTGACTGTACCTCTCAGGCAACCTTCCTAAAACCGCAACAAATTTAATTACAATAATAAACTCCTAATAGCCCACGATTCATTCGAGGCGAGGGAGGTTCCGCTCTGCTCTACCTACTGAAAACCTTACAACCTGGAAACGATAAATATTTGTTCAGGCCAACCAAAATAAAAAAAAGTTTATACTACTAAAGATGAACATCGAAAGGACAAATAGCTATAACTGTAGGCCTCGGAGGGCAAAAATAACAATTCAACTCTGCATACAATGAATCTAATGAAAAAGAAAACGCTGTCGGATTCGAGGTTATTCGGAATTTTACATTATGTGAGCGACGAGTGTAGCTAGTGAATACTAAAGTAAATCAGACAGACAGACATGAAATGAAATATGTCAAGGCTTTCTAACACAACTTTGGAGCACTCCCTCTACACAGTTCTATATTAACCGATGCTGTTTTTGCTTTAAACGGTGAAAATATAATGAATAGCAATAAGGAGAAGAGCAGTAGCGACCGCGCCCTCAGGAAGCCTTCCCAATTGTATTACAAGTTTGGTATTAAATACTTTGTTGAAAACAACAAGCAGTCGTGACTTATATGAAAAGTTTGTGGATAATACAATTTGAAGTAAACAACAAACAAGTCAAGGTTAAATTGCAATCCATCTAGATTTGTGCTTAATTTTATGTTAATATATTTTATTTATTCGCGAGAAAAACATTACAAACACTAAAGATACTAATAACAAAATAATTAAAATCTAACTAACAAATGTATAACATTGATAAAATTAACCTAATTAATAATGAATTTATGTTTATGTGAGAAATAGCCAATTTCTAATACTTAAATATTGAAAATAGCTCATCATAAAACTACACACAAGATCCAGAAAAGGTCTGTAAATAAATCCTTATTTAGTATTCAGTACCCCTCGGGGTCTAGACGAACTGACAAGAGCTATTACCATACTGTGACGCGTCCGCAGCGCAGCCTTTGTAGATTAAACTTTAATGGTACACTACTAATTGCCTTGTATACTATAGTAAATATAGCGTCGTGTTTAATTACAAAAATAGCATGAACAGTTTAGTTTAGTTTAAGTTTTATTGATTATGTTTTAAATTAATGTACACGTAATAATGTAAAGATGTATCCAATTACGAATGTTTCTACTTATGTTACAAATTACTTTTACATGTAGTTTTACTCACATGACGTGCAAGTTTAAAATTAATTAATCGACAAGTTACGTACCGCCATGCGACCCTTTTTTCTTCTTTGTTTTTCGACTTAACCGCCTAGCGACAATGCCAGCCCCATCGTACCTACCTACTAAAAAAATCCAAAACATTATCTAACCTAACCTTACCTATTAGGGCTAGGAATTCTTTTAAGATGAACAGGGTATTTCGAGTATCAAACATACAAACTCTTAGAATTGTTTTTATAGTAGAGATGACCGCATGATTCAAACAATAATATCATTGTATTGTTTATTGATCATGGCAGTAAGACTCCACTCGAACTTGTCACAATTTGTTCTATATATAGTTTACGTTCTGACTTGTAAATAACCAGAAAATTGAACGCGGTGTCACCACTATCTATTTAGTCTTTCATAGAGCTCACCGCAGCGCCGCCACGCCGCGCGACGACACTGCGGCGCCCCCGCCCCCTTCCACCCCCAAACCCCGCCACGGGGAAGGAGGGAAAGGCGACAGGGGACAAAGGCCAGGGGGGGGGGGGGGACAAGGAAGCGAGCCGACCACCAGACTAACCGACTAAGTGAATTCCGTTAATTAAACCATAAAAAGTTCGATAAATTAAGATCCACGGAACCAATTTGCCGGTTTATAGATACTGCCGAGACACTCGTACCTACTTGTAGATGCACGCGGTAGGGCGGCGCGGGCGGGGCTACGTCGATTCTATACTATCGATAATATAGCGAATTTACTCCACGCTTATAATACCCCTTCACTTCTTCAGAAATTGATGCATATAAATTTATTTAAAATCATATTATATTAAAAATTAAATTTCGTACTTACTATACGTACACTTGAATTCGTCATGTCAATTATACAAACAAATTGTCTAGAGAAAATCACAACTTAAAAAAAACTGAACTAAAACAAAACAAACCTAAAAACTAATGAACCTCTCGGGAGACTGACACGGTACGGGTAGGCCCACCGCTAGCGCCATTCCCTCGACAAGCTCAGTTTGCTAGCTATAATATTTCATAGAATGTGGCGGACGTGGGAAAAGTTCCCATGACACTATAATAAAAATAATAGATAGATAGAAATATTTAATATCCGTCAATTACTGATTAGAAATAAATGAATTTAATCTATATTAAATAAACACCTAACTGGAATGTGAAACACCTAATGACACAAGAAATGTAATATAATAAAAATTACAAATAAAAAAAACCCCGACACATGAAAAACCCTCAAAAAGTAACAAAATATTTCCACTTAGTTGCGTCGGATGACAGTTGACCTCCAACGCCTTATAAATGTGCTAAGCGGAAATTATTTTTTACTTTATGAGGGTTTTTAATTTGTCTTGGTTTTTTTTTAAATTTGTAATTTAACTTTTATTTCAAGCTTTTTAAAAGACGTCATTTGAACTTTTAACAATTTTGTTAGGTTAGGTAAGTACATAAATAAGTTTTACGTAATAATTTCCGTATATGTATATAAAGATGACGACTTAAAGTGTAATAAATATCCATTTTACATCAGAGATCCCTTCACCAATTAGGAAAAGTGTCCGTGATCTTCGAGTCGGCTGACCTGATCTTCATCAAACATAGCTAAGAACCATCCCGGTTAAACCGACCCATCCGTTTTGGAGCTACGATGCCACAGACAGACACACACAGGCAGACACACAAACAGATGTAGGTGTCAAACTTATAACATCCTTTTGCGTCGGGGATTAAAAAGTAGTTCATCGTGAAGACTTGTCATGGTGGTGCCCATAATGGAAGCCGCGTTAGCGAAAAAAACATTTTTTTAATAAAACGCCTCTGTTACTTACCCAGGTGAGACTGAGGTTAGTTCTCTCACATCTAGTGTAGTGATAATGTTTCCTTTAATCAATAGATAACACAGATTTTCTGTACTGCAATATATCAAAGGAGCACAATTCAATCGGAGCTTCCAAATGTTGTTTCCTTTCAAATTAAAGTATGCAAGGTATCCGAGAACATTTGCCAAACACGGTGTGGGTAGGTTCACACTCCATGCATCTACGCATGTATATTACTTACGTATGCGCATGTGTGTGTATTCATATACACAGAAACTCCACACGTTAATTAGAGCGACACAAATAAGCAATAAGCCGGAGATGGTCGATAAGGTGCGGTCGCGGCGGCGAGGCGTATGGAAATTTTCATTAGTGAAATTCGATGTTAAGTGCTTGTGTGTTTTAGCTAATTGGTTTGTTGTGGCGGAGGGCAGAGCGGGACGGGGGGAGAGGGGCCATAAATGAAGCAACTTTTTTTTTAAAGCAAACATATGGGGAGGAGAGGCGCTTTTGTAGAATATTCTGATATTTATGGGCGAAAATGAAACCGATATTTGAACGCTTGCGAAGCTCTCGGTTATGAAGAGAGTTTGATATAAAATTGTTGATAGATTTTTCGCGTCCGCCTAAAATTATGTAAGTTACTTTTATTCCTGACTCCGATGTTGGGCATGCATTTTTTTAGTAGCTACGGTTAGTTCGACCCACTAGGGTTGGAAATGAAAAGAGAATATATTTTCCGTCCAGTTTAGTGTAGCCGGCACGACCGAAGGGAAGCACTGACGTGGCACCAAGTTCACCCGGTGTTATGGGCTGACATCACGGATGTTGTAAGGTGATGTAGCCAAACGTGTCAGTTTCCATAAAAAAAAAAAATTATATGTCATCTTAAAACTATAGAAAGAGTCGCACGTAAATATATTATATCTTAGATTATATATTGAGTTATAATGGAATAAACCGCACACAAACTGTGGTTATTGCAATTGTAGCGATAGAGATTATAAATTCTTAACGCGGTATCCATCACTGGGATCATGGCAACGGCATGGCAACGAGATGGCAATGAGATGCCAACGCTCACTGTGATGACTGATTTTTATTATATTGAATTTTTTTTGTAAGAACCCATTGTTAATGTAAGTTTTCTTATATTATTATGTTTGTTACATTAATTATTGGATTTTTCGTTCTTCGCAGCGAACACGGGAACACTATCAATACACACTTGTAGATTGTCGAGCGTATGTCGTACCTACGTACCTAAACCTAATATCCGCGCTACGTCTAGTCAGTCGAAGCCGACGGAAACACTTAAAATGCAAATCAGCTGCGCCTTACCCCATTCCACCCTGCCTAGTAGATCCTGGCAATTTCTGGAACTTGCATGTTAGACATGTATTTGAAATGCAAGGTTTTTCCTTTCTTTGTTATGCTCTCAGAACTCTGTTCGCACGTGTTTAGCAAGATCCTATAACATAGAGTTTAGCGGATCCCTATTTACATAAACATTTAACCTGAACAGACAGACACAATAATGTGGACATTTGTCGAAAATGGAATCAATTTTACTCCTCTCAGAATGGTCCGATTCTCGTGCGATAGCGACAAGCGATCTCTGTACGACTAAGGGTTTTTGACATTCTTAATTAATTAATTATTTTTTTTTTTCTGTTTTTAGTAATTTTTTTTATATTTTTTTTTTCAATTTGATTATTATTTTCACAAGAACCAAAAGGGTGTGCAAAATGTCTGCTCAAACAGGGGTGGAACTGGTTTAAAATTTAGTTAAAGTAAAGTAAAAGTAAAAAAGTAAAGTTAAAGTTAAATAAAAGCTCATAATAGTTTTTTTTTTACAATTTTGAGTATACTTGATTGCATTGTCGCCAGGTCTGTGCAACATTTCAGCTCAATCGGTTAAGTGGAACTGGTTTAAAATTCATTTGCAAGATTTGACCCATACTAATACGTAAAGTTAAAAAAGTGCTTATAAAAAGGTATCTGTCAAGAATTAGTGGAAGAACTCTATACCCCACCTTATATCAGAGGGGGAGAGGCGGTCGGAAAGAGAGGGTTGTGGGGATCCAGAGAGGTGAGCGGTGAGGAGGGAGGAGAAGAGATGACGAAATAAACAACACGTATACTGGGTCAAAGTGATTGAGGTTGCGAGTCTACATGTCTAAATGAAGATATTTATATGTATCTTGTCAAGATGATGAAAATAATGATACTGCACTACACGATGCACGACTATGTAATTAACTGATATGTTGAATCTAGCTAGAATATGTTCACCATATTCTACAACAAGTTTTTTGACTCCGCCAGCCTTAAATTCAGATGTCATTCACTGCTCGCTCGGTCCCTTTCGCACGCGGCCTATAACCATCCATCATTCACATTCCTTGGTAAAAACTGAATGTAAATAAGTTCACGCGTTTTCGAATTTTCCCGTTACAGACAGACTTTGCAATTTACAATACTTAGTAGATATTTATCTTGTTGGATAAGGCAAGTGACGTGTGATCCAAGGATTTCTTCATACACCGCATAAGCCTGTAAGCGTGCTGGGGGAGCATGGCAGTCTCAGCAGAAATGGGGGAGATATTTTATTTATAATTTAATTAATTTAGGTTTATGTTATAATGTTTATCACATGTTTTATGTTGTTATTTACCTATGTAAAATGTAAATATGGAGTTCAGTTTTAGATAGTCAAATTAATAATTCAAATTCACCTGTATTTATTGTGATATGTGATATTTATACAGAAAGCGCTAAGTGGTTCAAGGTAGCTGGTTGACACCCCGTTAGGTTTTTGGATTTCGTGTCTAGTCGAACAAGGCGTGGTCTCCCGTATCTCGACTAGTCCCGAGTGGCGGCTGACACTCCAGTGCCTCTTTAGATGACTTTCTGCTACTTCCTTTCTTATTTTTGTTTTTAAGTTACATATTAGATTTTAGTTAGTATAAACATAATGTACCCTTTACCACAATCCAGAACAAAAAAAGTTAAAAAATTTAATAATAATACCTCATTTTAATCAATGTTTTTCGTTGTTTTACCTCCACCGTCAAACATTTTATACTTGGTACCTAATGTTTTTTTTTCCTTTCACTGAAATAAGCTTGCATGATTTAGTTTGTTTATGTAAAAAAAAATTGTTTTTAGATAGGTAAGTAAACATATTGTTTGGTTTTATATTATTTAACTATTATTACCTTACATACTCATAGTCCCAACTGAATTAAGATAAGAATGAATGAATGAATTTATGTTTATATAATTATAAAATAATTAACTAATCTAAAAATTATATAAACTAACTTAGGAAATAAACTAACTTAAAAAATAAATTTCATTTAGTGCTTTTGTCCCCGGGATTGTGCCGAGGATGCCAGCCGCGTTACCCCTCTGAATTGCCAGGCTTATTCTTTGGCGAAAGAAGGTGAGGCAAGAGGGGTGACCTATGGCAGCAGACATCCTCGACCCTATCTCGTGGACAAAAGCTATCGCCTCCTCAGACCAGGAGCCGAAGGTTTCGACCGCGAAAGCCACAAACCAATAATTTAGGCTGATGTTTTCATATTTTTTGTGTTTTCTTTTGGCTGCAGCCTCCGCAGCCGAACCCGGCTTCATGGCCGATAGGGCGAGGTTGCTGGCACAGATGGTATCGACGCATGTTGCGTCCCAGACTAGCGCCCTTCCGTTCTTCCATGGGACAATCGTCATGCCGTCGGGGCGCTTTCCATCATCACGGCATAGGCCTGGTGGTTCTAGGATACTCGGAAAATCAATTGACACCAGACCTCTTTTGAGGATATCATTTAAAGCGTGATGTCGAGCGTACCGGCCCGCGTTTTTGGCACAGCTCAGACCGTGGTAGCCTAACGGGTCGACAGTAACTCCACACACGCATGAATGTTGTTCATAAATTTTGCACCCAAGCCTGAGTGCCATTCCAATGCGAAGTGAATCTGGGTCTAGCAGCGTGCCGATTGATCGGGATGGGATAGCATGCAACCAGGCCCCAGACTCCCTTCGAGTGGAGGCACTCAGACGGGCTTTTGTAGTGGCTGATGGATTCATTAAACTGTTAAAAATTATTTTGACTAGAGGAGTGTCCCATTCCTTTTGGATCGCTGGCATCTCGGGGACTGGAGAGTCGAGACATTTTGTCTGCCAGAGCTGTGTTCCTGTAACTTTTGAATTCAAATCGTTATCTATAACAATGTTTCCAACCATTTGGTTGACAAGATTCGAAACGCTGTGCACAGATGATAGGTATGCGGGGATAGATAAATCAGAGTTTTTTCTTATCCCTAAACCACCGAAAATGACAGGAAGGGAAGCTTGCGTCCATTGGGTTTCGTCTAGGGTGATATTAATTATGCTTTCTAAAGACATTCGAAAAAGATGGTCCAAACGTGTGAGTATATGGCAGTCCCATAATGGGGTTGTCCGCAGAAGGTATGTTAATTTTGGTATGGCAAAACAGTTCTTTAACAGAAAGAATGCAGTGTGTGGGTGAATACCTTTAAGACGATTAGCGATAATTGAAAAGTTTTGTACTTTTTCAGTTACAACTTGGTCAAAGGCAGTAGTGGAGAACCGAGGAGTGTCAAATTGGAATCGGTCATTACGCGGATGCCGGGAGCCGCCTCTTCGAAGGCTTCCATAAGATTGGTGGGTAACTCTTCGTTCGAACAGAAGTAAAGTTCGCATTTGTTTGGGTTAATTTCCAAGCCAACCTTCCTACTCTCTGATATTATATTCTTCAAGTCCGTTAATACAGAAGTAGGATCACCACCGAGGGTGCCATCATCTAAATACCAGACATTCAGCGGAGAAACCAGTGTACGGATGAAGTTGTGAATCGTTAGGCTAAAAAGTGCTGGACCCAGGGGGTCACCCTGCTGGCAGCCCACCGCAGACAAAATACGGTTCCTGTTATAGAAAAGAAAGGATGGCGAACAATAGCTCTGCCAAACAAGAGGAAATATCAAAGGAAATTCCTCTTTTACCGCGCTAAGCATGCTGTCTCTTTCTATCGAGTTGAATGCATTTTTAAAATCTATTTTAAGTATCATCTTCCCATGAGAAGTGTTCGAATTTAAAAAAGATCTAGTAGAGTGGACTGCCGCTTCACATCCACCCTTGGTGGCAAATCCCAACTGGATAGGACGAAAAAGCGATCCAGCTTCCTCTACTAGGCTTTTGCTACAAAGTTTGGATGCGATACGCCTAAAGGTGTTGCCAACGGCAATAGGTCTAATACCCCCATCCTTTTTGCGCAATGCGCAAAGTGAGGCACCGTACAAATATGCGCAGAATTCACTTATTACTTTGCCGGAAAGCATTAGGTTGGTCAGAGATGTGACAGATTTTAAAAGGCGGGTACCAGCATCGCCGGTCGTCCTTGATATAAGATCCTTCAAATGTTGCGGCCGCAGACCGTCTAACCCCGCAGATGAGCCGGTTGGAAAGTTCTGGATAGCGGCATGGACTTGACCTGCGTCGACGATAAGATGATTATCCTGCATAGATGGTGGTTCAGGTAACTGTAAATTGCGAGAGGGAGGCGGGTGTTTAAGTCTCAAAGATAATACAGTCTCCTCGTCGTTGGGGGCTATTGAATCATCCGAGCAGAGCAGTCTCACAGCTCCCTTCACATCGCCATCAGTAACTTTAGCTTCAACTCGTCTTTCGATGCTAGACATTGCTGAGAACGATGAATTTGGAATAAGTCTGGGGTCAGAACAAGATATATTTTCCTTAAGGAAGCTGGTTAGCGATTTTTTCCCAGAAATTTGTGGAATTCTTAAATAAGAATATGCAAAGAGGAATAGATTTTCCCAGCATTCTACAGTGTTTTCATTGACACATTTGTTTATGGTATTAGTGAGTTTGTCCGCTATACAGATTCTGGCAGCTTTAGGGATTCTCTTTAGAACTTTCACATTTTGTCTACATCTGCACAGAAGTTGCTCGAAGGATTCAGGGGGCAGCGGGCGAATGTCCGAGTTATTGTGGACCTCCCTAATCGGTCCATGAGCTCTGGAAATATGAATATTTAAACCTCTTTTGCCTTTTAGGCCTGATCTATTGCAATGAGGGCAGTCAAGTAGAAGGCCTGATGTAGTAGGAGTCGCCTGAGTATTGTCAACATCACAGCAGGGCGAGCACAGCCAAGCGGAGCTGGATTCCCCTTTTTCCCTCACCTGGTCATCCGTGAGGCCGGCGCAGCATGCGTGATACCATCTGCTACAACCATCACAAATAATCTTTAAAAGGTGTTCCACACCATCTGACTTACCGCAAGGGCAGGGCAGTGGTGTATCTTCGACCAAATTTATCATTATTTATTATAACTTTTAAAAGGACTTAAAATAAACTTAAAGTCGAAATCTAAATAACTATTATTAAAAAAAAAATATAAGGACAAATATAAGCACAAATAAATATAAGTATAATATAAAATTCCTAGTAATGTGCCGCAATGGAAAGCCGCTTGGCGAAGGTGGCGGTGGCTGCTGTCTCGTCTTCGATCTCCGTACGCCCTGGTCCCCTCAACATTGTACGCCGTGGCCGTGCCTGGATTGTTGTAGAACTTATGCTCGTGCTCGTATGCCTCACAACAAGAGAGTCGCTCGTCGAATGCTGGTCGAAGACTATAGTTGTAGAGTCCTCTTTGGTGTACAGGTTATCCGTGCAGAAAATGTGTTTGAAGTGTCCGGCGGTAGCAGCTTCTAGATATGCACGGCTGCCTGCTGCAGCGGTGCGGTACATGTGCAGGACTCCCCGTTTAATATCAAGAAAAAGAGTTATTTACAAATTTATATTGCCGATTTAAAAATTTTCAGTGTGACAGATTTGACAGATTATAGTATATGAATGAATTTGTATTTATTTTTTTGTATTAATTTTAGATTGTAGGTTTGTAAATATGTAAAATTAATATAAAAAAAAGTGTGCAAATAAATGAATGAAATAATATACACAATGTTGTGCACAAATCAAACTCTTATACAAAAATAATATCATAGTAACGGCCACCTCATCCTATTCAATCGTTTAGCTCATAGTAACGATCTCAAATACATCTTACGATCCTACTCAAGTAGAAATCCGACCAATCCGATCGAGTTGCCGAACAAGCCCGTAACGGCAAACGATGTCGCCGATCGGGTCCCGCCCCCGACACGATCACATCCAGTCGGATATCCGGTTTCCGACTCTTGCATCTGCGTGGCGTCTATTCTGTTAAATCTGCATTTATTACTGTGTCTGTTGAAAGAAATACAAATGTTTTCAGGGTTATACCTACGAATGAATTGCGTTTTCTCGAATTGCTTGAGACTTGAGATTTTTTTAAAGTAATAAAAATATTAATATTTTTAGGGTGACTTACCAAAATGATAAAAAAGGAACCCTTCCATCTGTATGACTGTCTGTATGTCGTAGCACCTTAACTTATAAACGGTTAGTCCTAGAAAATATAAAGGGGTTTACTTTGAGGTTATCAAATTTTTATGTTTTTATATTACTTATTATAGGTACTTAGAGGAAATCAGTGGTTCCGTACCGCTGAACGCCGGGAGGACTGGAGGGAAATTGGAGAGGCGTATGTCCAGCAGTGGACCCATACATGCTAACTGACTGTCTGACGGACTGACTTACTTATTATAAGGAATTGTTTTTTTAATATGCAAAAAAAACTTATGCCACTATCTAATGTTTTTATTTAGTTTTTTAGTCTAGGTACCTAAACTAGTAAAAAATTACAGCAAAAGTATAGCGAAAGTCATATTTTATTATTAATTTTGTCACAAAAAGTAAACCCCTGTAGTAGAAAATGTGTTCATACTGCATAATATGTAAGTATTTTCCTAATCCGTAATACTGGGTAGGAAAATTTTCGACAGAAACACAGTAAACAATTTTTGTTTATGGAACCTGACATCTGCATCACCTAACGTAACCTAACACCCGTTAAATCAGGCCATAACACCTGGGTGAACTGGACGGAAAACACCAACTATTAACACAGTCGGTGCGGTCGTGCAAACCGGTCAGGTTAAACCCCACAGGTTAAGCCCCTAGTAAGGTAAGGGAAGGGACCTACAGCTTTACGTTGTACGACAGTCACGACTTAACGGTCGAACGTTTAACCATCCAAGCTCTGGTCTCGCGCCGCCCGGGTGTACTTGTATGTGACGGATTTGTGAATTGTGTGTTTTGTATTTGACGCAGGTAAACTTAAGAATGGCTAAGCCGATTTACTCGTACATACACTGTTTCACTGATACAATCTGGCACATCTCGGGATGGCTACATGCCGTTTTTGCCCATATGCAATTCGATTTCCAATATTTTGCCATTGGAAATGTCTTTTCGATCGCTTCAGTATAGTCCCCGCAAATCGTTAAGTGATGTACCATTTTAAAAACTACATTAGATGGGCGTATTTTTCTTGCATAAGCCATTTTAGTGTAGTATTTTTTTTTTTCACCGCTAAGGGCCAAATTCAAGGGATGAGGCTGAAAAAAATGTAACATGTGGCTCTTAAGTCGAGTTTCAGCTAAGCAGGCTTAAACATGAAAAAATAAATTATACCGCGTGAAAGCCTTACTTTTTAGGAATATTTGACAAAAACTAGATTTTACGAAAATCTTACATTTGTTGAGAAAATTTTGGATTTTTACAAAAATGACAGTATCTCAAAAACTAAGCCATTAGATATTCTGAGAGGTAATTAGCAGCCCTATCAGCTGTCGACGGATTATCGTCGGTTTCTGAGACACTCTCTGGAACCTTGACAACATTATCAGAAACATTAATAGAAAAGGTCGAAGGATAGGAGAGTAGAATCCAAGACAGAACGAAACCAACAGGTGGCCAGTACAGTGCAAGCGTTTCAGTTTGTTTCAAGCGCTTGGAACTTTCTGGAGTCCCTGCAAATTGCAGCACGTACTTTGTGTAAAATTAACGAGCGTACGCGACCGTTTAGCCTGCTAGCCGGCGGCGCGGTGGCGACTTGTCAAGCCTGAGTAAAAATGTAACCGGGTTTCCTCATAATAACTTTTTGATTTGTAGGTCACGATTTTAATATAATGTTTTTTATTGTTAAGATTGTTTGTTATTAGGTTTAGTTTTTTATGTAATACAGTTTTATTGAGTTTTGAACATTGAAGAAGTTTTTGACATATGTATACTGGCAAATTTTCGAAAAAATTCTGCCAAATTCGGCATAATTTCGTAGTTTGAATCGGGTGATTGACCGCGCTGGACTTTCATTTTTGCACTAAAATGGTAATTTTTTTTTCTAAAGAAAAATAAAGCAAATGTTTTATCATTTTAAAAACTACACTAAACGAGCAATCTTTTAAAATAACATGCCAGGTAAGCGTGGTAATTTTTTTTTAAAGTACGAAGAGGTCGAATTTGACTATTAAAAAATAAATTACTGTGAATTCGACAAAACAATTTTTAAGGGTATTGGACTATTCGTAATTATATTTTTTGGACTGTGATCAATAGCAGGACTATACAGGGTTGCGTAACATTAAATAGAATCTTTGAATATGGAATTTTGTACCCGTGACACTCGAAAAACTGATCCAGGGTGTTGATTTTCACGAAATTTATAAAAGTGCGAATATCTCGAAAACTAACTATTTTTTATTAAGGTCATATTGTGATATTCTGGTCAGTAATGAGCTGGCCTATCAGCCCTCCAAGGGATAACGTTGACTTTTGGGACACCCTGTGTATATTTTGCGCTGACTTTATTAGAAATTTATATATATATGTGTTCCTGTATTTATGACAAGTTGTGCAATCTTAAAATTACTGATTTATTAACTGAATTACGGTAGACCAAATATGAAATCGCACCCAATTTGTTTGTTTTTGTTTCTTTTAATAAACTATTCCATTATCCAGTCTAATAAGTTTTTTTTTTCATTTTCATTGTTCAACTCATGGGTATCCTAAAATAGAGAAAGCAGACTGAGTCTAGTGAAGATGCTGCTCAGTATCGTAGTAAGCCGCAGACTGAGACCGCAATTGTGAAGGCGGGACCTCCGGCTTGCGGTCGCGGGCCAGAACTGGAATATTCTGGATTCTAGAACGTCGACGGTCTACTGTCGGATACTAGAATATTCTGGTCGGCTTCAGTGGATGCTGTTTTGTTAGAACTTTGGGACTTTGGGGGAGAAGGAGCATAGGAGATACAGGAGTACAGTGAAACATCTTCAGGAATTGGTGTTAAAAATTTGATGGAAACGAAAACATCATTTTAACTAGTTTTTTTTTAGGTTCAGATATAGAAAATTATTATTATAAATGTAAAACCTTTATCGAATCTCTAGAATAATCCCGCCTTCTCTCTCTTCGAACTCATCTGTGAAATATGAAATAAAAATTAAATGAAAATGTTATGACCATAAACAAATACAATTTGAAATGAACCAAGTTCTATTTTTGGGGAGCAATACAATGAAATTGCATCATGTGACATATCAATGGAAAGGGCTCGTTATAAGAAATAGGTACAATACAAATACATTAATTTATAATTTCAAAATGCATACCTAGTTTAAAAGAAATTAAAGAAAATATACGAAAATCGAGCATTCCCCCGATTATCTTCGAAACTTCAGCGTCTAAAATTAAAAAAAAAGGAATATAGGCCCTCTCTTATAATTTACAGAAAAACCTAAACTAAAATCCTAAGTCATAAAGTTCTCACGGAAAACGGAATGATACAGAACCTTCTCCGCGCGAGTTCGACTTGCATTTGACGGCTTTTTTTAGAACTAAATTTACGTCACTGTCTTGTAAACACTACCCCCTAAACTAGCCCGAACGAAAAGTTTATGATATATAAGTAATTAAGAATGATGATAGTTTACCTAATAATAAAAACATTAGAAATTTGTGAATGTTAGTTTTATTTAAATTTAAAATTCTGCATGTCTTCTGTAACACCGGACAGCATATTCAAACACCGTATTTACATTTTCCAGACAGATTAGCTAATAGCCTCCAGACATTCCTACTCAAACATCGTGTGTAGAGCCACGTAGGATGTAAGAAGCCGTCAAGCTATAAGTAGTTTAGGACCGGAAGTCGCCCCTCACCCCGCGCCCCCCGCGCCGCCCCGCCGCACTCTTGTTTGTCCGGACAACTTGCTAACTCGATATTGTGCGCCCATTTTGCGCTCAACTTCCGAGTCAGGCGGTCGGCGGGCGGTGGGAATATACGCCTAGAAGCGGCGTCGACTTGTCGAGGAGGTGAAAGTAAAGTGCACATAACAATCAAACTGTTTTTGTAGGTGTGGCCATGCCGTTTGCGGCCCGGTGATTGAAAATATAGTCCAACTGTTTACACTCCCCGTGTATACATATCGACTAATCGATAAGGACAAGATGTTTGAAGCCAAGATTTTTAACGCACGTTTTGTATGGGGACCTAACTTGATCAAACATCCAAAGGTTGACTGTAAGAAATCTCTGTAAGGTATAAGTCCGCCTTTGCACCTTATGTAAATTTTCTAATGTACTTGTTACTGTTTAATGTTTACTGGAGCATTAAAGCATTTTCTGTCTATCATCTAACTCAGAAAAATTTAAACGTCACGAAAGTATGAGCGGAAGTGGCAACGCTCCTCATCGGGGAGTGATGGCTGCGCTGCCAAGCGCCATCTATGAGAGTTTTTTTTTTAAATTCGAACCATTGTATGAGTTTAAAGAAATATCGCATAGATGCTAAACCGATTGAAATTAAATTATTAATAGCATTTTAATTAAAAAGCGCAAGAAGCTTCGCTTCTGTCGGTTGTTCCGCGACACCTGACTTTTTTTATGGAAACTGACACGGTTTGCTACATCACCTACAATATCCGTGATGTCAGCCCATAACACCATGGTGAACTAGGTGCCATGTCAGTGCTACCCTTTAGTTGTGCCGGCTACACTGAACTGAACGGAAAACACGAACTATCTACCTCGCTATCTACATATCCATTTCGACCGATATTTCATCCAGTGCGGTCGTACTAATCCGGGCGGTTTAAAACCCCACATTCTGTGCGAAAGGCTAGCCACCGTGCTAAGGCTAACTCACCATGGCAAGCTCCCTAAACATTCATGCAGTAGATAGCTGACTTCGAGCCATATACTCTTGAAGCTTGATGTTGTCTTGTCCTAATATTTTGCTAAACGTGGTACTCGGCGCTGTGCTATAATAATTTACCCTAATTCTTGCAGCACAACACCAATTAATCTGCTTACCGCGATTTCGGGATGGAGCGGGTGGATTGTTTATATGTCTGTCTATACAGGCTGTAAAAACGGCGAGTACATTAAATTTAGGAAATGATTATTGGGATCAAGAGGAACAAGAAAGTCAAACAACTTTTTTCTTAATTCCCTTTAAATAAAAAGTTACAGTTTTCATACAAACTAATTGATTATTTTAGTGTAAAAATGATCTAATGACAACAGGGCGGCGCGCGGAGGGGGGAAGAGCGGGTGAGACGTGAGCGCCTCGGACGGAGGTATTGGTGGTAGGGGCGGGGTTTAGATTTATGAGTGGAGGATTCGAGGTCGGCAGGCGGAGGGTGCGGAGCAGCAACAACGCGTAAAATTACACTAGACGAAAACATACATTTCAAAAATTCATATCTCGAAAACTAGATACTTTAGAGAAAAACTTTATGTGTTTTTTGTCTAGGAAAAACATGAGGATTGCGCTGGCGAAATTAATGTACTCGCCGTTTTAACACCCTGTGTATGTCATATTTGTGCACTCACGCCTGGTGCAAATGGTGTGCATGCAGACCAAATGTTGGTAACAAGCTACACGTATGCACTCAGTGTAAGCTAATACCCCTTTTAACCCCCGACGAAAAAAACGGAGCGGTGTTATAATTTTGACGTGTGAGTGTGTATGTGTGTGTCTGTGGCATCGTACCTCGCAAACGGATGGACCGATTTGAATACGTTTTTTTTATTAGGAAGCTTATTTAATCGGGGTGGTTCTTAGCTATGTAATCAAGTAATCCAGTAATTAAGTAATCAAAAAAAAATTATTATCTTAAAAAGTGGACCGATTGGCATGCGCTTTTTTTAAAAGCTTGAAATAAAAGTTAAATTACTAATTTAAAAAACCCCCAACCATCGGGGTCCATAAAAGTCATAAATAATTTCCGTTTACTTACTTAAAGGAGTCGGGGGACCACTAAGTAAATTCCCGCGCAGCTCTGAATTTCTATATTTTATTTAAGGGTCTTTCGACTTTTAAGGGTGGTTTTTTTTTATATATATAGTTGAATGATGCGCCCATGGATTGAGACGGCGCGGAGACGTCACGGTGGGCAGTCACTGCACTTTAGAGTAGATAGAATAGACTTAAAAATTGGTACTTAAACACATCAAGTACGTCCGCGAAAAGCAGTGGTTCCGTACCGCTACGCTGAAGGCCGGGAGGGGTGGAGGAAAATTGGAGAGCCGTATGTCCAGCAGTGGACGCTTACACGCTGACTGACTGACCGACTTAAATCTCGATATTGGACACCGGGTGGCTAAGCTGAAGTGGCAGTGGGCTGGGCACGTCAGCCGAAGAGAGGACGACCGTTGCAGTAACCGTGTCCTACACTGGCGACCCGGACATGAAAAAAGAGTGTGGGAAGAGCACCCACCAGATGGGACAACGACATCTACTAAGTCGGAGGAAAGCAATGGTTCCGTACCGCTGAAGGCCGGGAGGACTGGAGGAAGATTGGAGAAGCGTATGTACAAGGATATTCATTATATTGGCGTACGTTACACGGTCGGTCGCCGGTCGCCTATAGAAACTTCGTTAGCGCCACTCAACTCACGCCATCTATGGCGTGTTATGAAATGCTTCATATTAGTTAAATGCCATGATTAGTTAAAATGCTTCACAATCTATTCGGTAGATGGCGCGCGCGCATACACTTTTTGGATTCTTCTATGGGAACCCCCGTGAATTTTTTACTTTTTCTTATTTTTATTATTTGTTGTTATATCGGCCATAATAACACATATTCTGTGAAAATTTAAACGGGCTACCTATTACGGTTCAAGATATATAGCCCTCGGAGAGACAAACAGACGGACGGACGGACGGACAGACAGACAGATGGCGTAGGCTTAGTAATAGGGTCCCGTACCGGATACGGAACCTTAATAACACTAGAGCGGTTAAATGCTGAATATTGTATAAGCTATAAAAAATAAAATAGCGTTGTATAATATATAATTGGCGCCCGGCTCGGCACTTTCGTTAAAGTGACTCTCTTTCGTTGAATTTCCTGCTTCCGTTAAAAGTGACTCCCCTGTTAAATTCCGCTCTTCGTTCTGCGTGGCTGAACTTCTATCGGCTCACACTTTGGCGTGGTGAGGTTGTCGAGTCAACGTCGTCGTCCCCGCACTTGGCGCAACTATTTCATAAACTGTAGCCAACTTCGAGGAGCCGGTAATATTTTAGAGTCTCACCTGCACTGCGATAGACAATAGGTGGAGACTGTCGAGACGCTTCTTTGTGAAACTGAAACGGGGACGGAAAACTGCTGAACTTGTTCGTAACTTTTCACTGGCGTGGAAAATAAAAGTTAACGAAAAAATTTTATTTCCAATGTGAAACACATGACCCATGACCCCTCAGTTTAGTTCCGTCAGGATGAAAAGGCCTGAATTCACAGGTATGGCAGGTGATGCAGTCGACCATATCAATTTATTAAATTTTATTTTTCACCCGACTCCAGTGAGTATTGTTTTTGGTCTGTCCGAATGTATGCATGTAAGTATTCATGTTCACTAATTACACTGTGGAGCTCAAACGCCTGAACAGATTTCAACATATGAGAGATTTGTGGTTATATTCCGGGTAAAATAGGATAGGTGATGTCACAAACAATCAATATGGTGGCCGAAAGCCGTCATATTGCGAAACTTAATGTTTTTAAAACCCCTTCGAGTGGGCTATCGTTGTCAAGAGAAAAATATACCTTACTTACCTACTTAAATAAAAAACAAATAACAAGAAAAGTTGATCGAAAATTTTGGAGTCGCGTGTGGAGAAGTATTCGAATAGACACCCCTGTCCTGCCCTATCAAGTAGATTCGTTTTGTTGTAATTGGGATCTAAAAAAAATATTATATTTTTATTATTGCTTATGTCCAAACCGTCAGTAAAATCGCTATTATTCAATAAATAATTTAAATTAGATCATGAAACTTTGCATATTAACTGGTCTTAATTTAAAGCAGTTTAAGCAGTTATAGCAAAAATTTTACATTTAACCATTTTTTTTTCATACAAAACACCGAAAACACTACTAAATTCGAGTACGACTGTCTAATTAGTATAGACTTTTAAATGTGATACTTTACACTAATAAAGCAGTCCTTAAATTACATTCTCAATTTAAAGCTACATTGGACCTAATAATGGTTGAATAACGTTCCAAAGAAACATTCTATAACTCCATTCCTTTGCGACATTTTATGAACGAATCGCACGTGACAGAGTGGAACGGAAGGAGGAAGGAAGGAAGCGGGAACTCGTTTGTGAAACGACAATGTGGTGAGCCAAGTGGCATATTGGATTGGATTGCTCTTGAAAGCGGTTATTATGATAATACGATTTCTCGCCACTTTGCATAATGACTTCATAACGGCTGAGATTTTAAACGGCTGGCGACATGGCTACTTTTTAGTCGTTGTCGTCTGAGAGAACACAAGATCAAGGGGAGGTTTTACAAAACTTATATCTTAAGGTTGAACATAGTGGTTCAAATTAAACGTAATAAGTTTCCGAAATAATGTTTACATTTTCAGTGTTACCAACATTTTTGTATACACAACCAGCTAGATGCATGGTGTCAGCTCACTATAATTATGTACTTTAAACATTTCTGTCTGACATAGGTACCACGCCAGTGCTTCTATGTGATTTTTTTAAATGTGATTCGGTATGCGTGGCTGATTCAGAAGGGTCATAGCAGATGCTTCAACCAGCCAATATCACCTCAGAGATTTCCATTTGGATTGCCGGCTATATTGAATTGCCTAGAGGAGGACACAGCCGATACTGCTATGCGGTCATCATACGCCCAGTATGGTGGTGCCAACCCAATTGGCTACAATTCGAGTCTACCACCTGGCTGGCTAACAATGGAAGCGCGACCTTGGAATTAACATCGGGCCAAAATTTTGCAATGCTTAATATTAGTACGAGTTTACAGTTGGACTGATAAGGTAAAATTACTTTAAGATTGTTTGCCGCAGCCTCCGCCCCGCCCGCCCGCAGACGAGCGAATGAATATTTGAAAAGTTTGAGATTGCGCCAGCCAAGCGTTGCTCTGCCACTGCATGCTGCGATGCTATGACGTGTGCACTCCGAGCATGCGCGGAGTTCAAGCGAGTTAACTTTTTACATTTCCTCTACCTCCAGCAGCGCCTTCATCTCAGGAGGCAGCAGGTTTAATATGAAGTTAATATAGTGACGAGCCGCTTTCTACATTATTATGATTTCCAGGGCTCACTGAGAAAATTCAAAACTTTTTTTTTATGGAAACTGACACGTTTGGCTAAATCACCTACTACATCCGCGATGTCAGCCCATAAAACCTTTGTGAACTAGATGCCATGCCAGTGCTTCCCTTCGGTCGTGCCGGGTACACAGAACTGGGCGGAAAACACGAACTATTTAAATAGCCGTTTCAACCGACCTTTTATTCAGTGTGGTGGTACTAACCCGGGCGGGTTAAACTCTAAGGGAAAAAAGGAAGAGACCTACAGTTTAACGTGGAATCCGAAAAGTTAGACTCCAACGGTCGATACAACACTACGCAGCCTCTAAGCCAACTGCGGCGAGTGGACGAGTGGTTAGGGCGTTACCAATAATTTTTTTCTCACGAAAAATTAATGTACTACTTGCATACCTATACCTGCTGCTTCACCGTTCGGACCAGTGTAAAACTATAGGTCTCTTCCCTTGCCCCTTACTAGGTGGTAGGCTCAAATTGTAGCCGACTTAGATCCAGTACCACCGTACTGGATCTAAGATGACCGCATATCAGCTTCGCCTGTGTTCTCCTCTAGTCCAGTATAGCCTGCAATCCAAAGGGAAGTCATCGTTATGGCACCTACCTTCTCGGAGGTGATATTGGTTGAACGGAGCATGTGCTTTGGCCGCTCTGACTCAGCGAGCGACCCATACCGGATTAAATAAAAAAACCCCGACCCTTAAAAAGTCAAAAATAATTTCCGTTTACTTAATTAAAGGAGTCGGGAGACCGCTAAGTAAATTCCCGCCCAGCTCTGAGTTTTTATATTTTATTTACTTAGCGGTCCCCCGACTCCTTTAATTGAGTAAACGGAAATTATTTTTGACTTTTTAAAGGTCGGGAGTTTTTTAAATTTGTAATTTAACTTTTATTTCAAGCTTTAAAAAAAAAAGCGCAGGAAAATCGGTCCACTTTTTGAGATAAAAAAATTTTTTTTTACTTAATTACTTTATTACTTGATTACAAACATAGCTAAGAACCATCCCGATTAAACAAGCTTCCTAATAAAAAAAAACGCATCCAAATCGGTCCATCCGTTTGGGAGCTACGATGCCACAGGTAGACACACTCACACACTCACCCTCACACACACACAATAAAAAAAATAAAAAAATATTATCACCCCTCCTTTTTTTTCGTCGGGGGTTAAAAAAAGTTTACCGATTTAGGTACATGCAGTTTTCACGATTTCTATGGCTTTTTGATGTAAACCAATGTGGGTGGCTGTGCCGAGGGACCAATGCTGCAGTCGACTCGACAGTGCCGAAATGACCTTTTCTACCGAAAACAAGCTTAGTTAGGCGCCATGTCAGCAGATTTCGGACTGTTGCTAGGCTGTACACCCCTGATAAATGATTCTCACATTTCTCGGGATATACTTTGTATCGACATCAGCATCACCATGGTATTATTACATTTCCATTGTTCAGACTTACCTCTGAAAGGTGTTTCTTTATTGGCTAACTCAAGTGCTGTCGGCCAATGTTCATATCTTCGCTTCGTGTCCTGTGAAGAAAATTATCATACGTTATCATCTGACACAAAAAAATGCAAAGAAATGTAAATATTTTACCGAATTTGTAAATTAAAATACGAGTAATTTACCGATGAACCGTGCGGGGCCGGTACCTAAACAGAATAGCCCACTGCATCTCTCCCCGTAGAAAAGTATGTATGTATATGAAAAGTATCTCCCCATGCCGTAAAAGACGACTGAGGGATAAGGACAACATGCAGTGCTAAAGGGAAAGAGGCTAGGCAACTCTCACCTTGGCACGGTCCATCCAGCGAGTCATTCAATGTTCACTTATAATAATTGTTCATAATTAAGTCAGGTTGTAGGAGTGGCAGAAATTGCTTTAGGTAATAAGTCCACCTTTTGCACAATTTTGTTTTGGAAAGCAATAAAGTATATTCTATTCTATTCTATTCTATTCAGCAGGTGGGTCTTCGTGCCTCTCACTGATAGTTATCTTGTCCGAATAATGTGCGAGACGTGGTGGTCGGTGTTGTGCTGTAATTTACCAGAGTCCTTGTAGCTCAACACCGATGAATCTGCTTATCCTGATTGTCGGAATACAGCGTGTGGTATTCAAGTACGTATGTAATGTATTTTATCAATATGAAAACAAATTATGGGCTACCTTTTGCTGAGAAAAAATGGCAGGTTTAGTTATGTTTACGAAAATTTATTATTTAAATGTACCTGCTCAACAAAAGTATGATACAATCGTGCCAACTAACTGTGTTTCATACTGTTCTTTCATTCATCTATTTCAAAAAGTTCCATATTGTTCGCGAGTTCATCTATTTCAAAAATTTCCATACCTTTCTTCAATTCATATATTTCAAAAAGTTCCATATCGTTCTTGGTTCATCTATTTCAAAAAGTTCCATTCTGTTCTTGAATTCATATGTTTCAAAAAGTTTCATACTGTTCTTGAATTCATCTATTTCTAAAAGTTCCGAACTGTTCTTGAATTTATATATTTCTAAAAGTTCCATACTGTTCTTGAATTCATCTATTTCAAAAAGTTCCATAATGTTCTTGAATTCATTTATTTCAAAAAGTTCTTTGTTCATGTTCTTGAGTTCATCTATTTAAAAAAAGTTAGAATAAAAATTCTGATAGTCTATTAAACAGATTCTCCAAGATTTGATACACCACGTATACATCTACTCTATAAACGCCATGTTTTGATATTAAAGTGCAGTTGCTGCAGATAGTTCGTTCGTCGTCGCGAAAGCCCAAGTGACAGTTTATGAAGCGCTCAGGTTTAGCGGCCGGAGTCAAGTGGCGCGTGCAGTTCGTACTTCGTACGTGCACAGCAGCGCAGCCAACACTACTGGCGGGTCGGGATTCGGAGACTAGACTTTCAAAATCTGATATTTAGTACGGTTGCCATATAAAGTTAAAATGATATTGTTGCCTCTTTTATGTAATATTTGTTGATCGTCTCTATTTATTTATTTATTTATTTATCTATTCGCTTTCTTTGTTTTTATAATTTCTGTTATATTTACGTTTTTTGATTGTTTTTGTAAATACTTAAACAGGTTAATTTATCAGCTTAGAAATGGATGTCCTGTCTATTTCATTGATTAGTTATGTATTGGCTTGAGCAATGCTTATTTTCTAACTATAAAATATTTGACGTATGAAACTCTCTAAATCACATACTACTTAGCTTAATTCATTACAAAGAAGAACATTTGAATACCGACTGAGATTGTATAGTGACTTAGCGTGCGACTCATGTAAATTTATTACTGAGAAATTATTTAATATTTTTGAGAAATATTATTACTGAGAAAACAATTTTAACTATAACAAAAATCTCCTAATTATTTTATAAATTATTACATTATCAATAAAAATTACTTCATGGTAAACCACCAGTTTTCATTCGTTGCTATCTGTACCTAAGTAAAGTCGCATTCGCCGCCGCAGTAGCAGTCGCAGCCCCCCCCCCCCCTCCCCCCCCCCCCCCCCCCCTCCCCGCCATGACGTTTCTCTCAGACAAATATTTTTCCATTTTCGCAAGAGCCTCCTCCCCGTGTCTGGATTACTGGCTTCCTCTATCCAGACCCCCTTCCCCGTTGATATGACGCCCCCGCACCACGACGACGCGTGTATGGGATTTTGACACCATCGATCGTCTCTGAACAAACTACATGCTATAGTGGATCCTGCTGCTTATAGTTCAAACCCTTATATGTATGAACTTTTATTTGCTCTTCGAAAGCTATAAGTAGTTAACAGTCATTTAATAACGCTCCTTCGCTCCAAACTGTTTTTTTTTTATATTTTAGTGTTTTAACAATAATTATTAACTTTTGCTCTCCAACTCTACTGAAATAGTCGCACAGTTGACCGTGCAACTAGAATATCCGCAAACTTTCCGACGATTATATTAAGTACGAGTACATATAGGTGAATTGCACAAAATCCATCACGTATTCCGTGAAGTGTACCTCTCGTACCGAATATTACCTAGAGCCGGGACGAGCTTAGATTTTATAAGTTTAGGGATTTGTGTCAATATTGTACTAGGACCGCGAGCCCGCGCCGCGAGCCCGCGCCGCGAGCCGCCCGCCCTGCGAGCCGCCCTCGCGCCGCGGTAGGCTCAGGATACGTCGGCGTTTGTTGAAGATCAAATTTCGATATAAGTTGGGGGAGTAGTTTGTGTGCGAACCCCTCGTCGCGGAACACAAAATATCAATTTAAAAGCAACATATTGAGTGTCAATCACTCGCCGCACGCCCCGCCCAGCCTCACGCGTGACCTCAATAGCAGGGTCACCTCGCAAAGGTTGCCGCATGGAGTTTAATGAAGAATATAATAAGTAGATGTTTAACCGAATAAGTTGGTAATTATCCGTATTGCGTCATTATGTTATTTCACATTCCCGAGTTTTCGAATAAATTGCCGCTTACTTTTGATAAGTTAAGCGAAGTTCCGCCCCGTAATATGTATATTATCCACGAAAGTAAACTGTCGAATTTCGCTTTGTATTTTTGTTATGTTAGAAACTCCGAGCAACAACATGAGGAGAGGAAGCATCCCCGCGGCGGCGGGGCGGGGGCGGGGTGGGGGAGGAGCGCGGGGTCGAGACGAGGGACGAGGGCGAGCGCAATTATCATATTGTAACGAAAAGATTTATGAATAATTCTGCAATGTGTCACGGCTCATTACAAAGAAAAATAACTTGGTATTCGACATAATTATTTAAAACTTGGAATTTCCCGCCAACTTTTCCTCTCGTTCCCGCCCCGCTCACGTCCCCGGCCCCGCTTCGCAGCGTAGACCCGCTGCTGTCAGCGGTCACGATTTCCTGTACTTGACTTATCTCGAAAATTTTACAGCCTGTGATCACACTTATCCACGTTGATGAAATATTTCAAAATGCTCATCCTGAAGATTATTATGAAGTTTATAAACTAATTTACGTACGTGTTTCCTTAGCCATGTTTACATTTAATGAACTTGATCTGATAACTATACGTAACTCAAATTATGAAAACAATTCCATATTCAAATAAACCACTAATGTATACGAACATTTAATATTCCATCGCGATTATTGACTGCCTGTATGCTCGTACATTGGAAAGGGCCTACTCGTCGGATATTATGTGACATTGTCGGCCCTTTCGACCGACACGCCTCGACCGACCGAGAAGAATCAACATCAAAGGATTTTTACGATTAAATAACTACAAAGCAAAGGCGGCACATATAACTCGTACAAATAACGAGTGCGCCGCAGGAGTTAATTAATGTAATGAAGGTTAAATTTGCGTCGGAACAAATGCGTTCAACTTGTTTAACCGTCTCCGCCGCACCACACAGCGTCCCCTTCCGCGCCGCCTGCACCCCGCGAGCGAGGCGTAGCGGCGTAGGTTGTGGCACTGGTTCTATAGGACGTTTCTTTTTGACGTAGAATATGTGTTTTCAGGTTATATCACGATTATGTCACGGTTACAGATGACCTAAAAAAGGTAGCCGGGAGTGGATGGATGAGAAGAGCGGAAGACCGCGTGTGGTGGCGTGCCTTGGGAGAGGCCTATGTCCAGCAGTGGACCGATACAGGCTGATGATGATGATGATGTGGTGGCATACTCCAGATTCGAGAAACGGCATAACAGAAGGCTCTCACGGCCTCAGAGTTGGGATGACATTTTCGTTTTGTTGTGACTGCAATAGGAGCGTCCCGGCTTTCATTCAGTATGGTGGTATCAATCCGGTGGGGAAGTGAACAGACCTACCTATTATGTAGTTTTACGTGGAATCCGAACTAGGGTCACCCTTCCACTTTAACGATCGGACATCGACCGATAGAGCTATCGTGCCTGAAAATTTTCGTTGGATCTAAATGTAAAGAAAATAAACTGTAAATAATAGTAAGATAATTCAAACACAAGTCTAGTGGACCGCAATAATTTTCGGTTACCATTCATACTAATTTAGACCTAATTATTAGACCTATAAACTATTTGGATATCCTGTGACGTGAGAAGGGTACTAGGGGGCACTATGGGTGATCTAACCCTGAAATCCTCATGTTTAAAGCTACTATTGCCCTGAAGCCATATGCCTCTACATAGTGTGCCTTGGTAAATTCAAAACTACCTGCAAGCATGTTTACTTATGCGTACTTCGAAGTATGTAGGTATAATGGAATATCTATCTATACTAATAATAAATCTGTAAGGGATGGTCATGGAGTAGGTTATTTTGTTTTATGAGATACTGCGTTTGAAGACTCTATGTATGATACTAAAACTAAATTGACGATCTTTAAAAATCTTTTCTGTATGTATGTATGTATTTATGTATGTATGTATGTATGTATGCATCTATGTAGGTATGTATGTTCCTCCATAACTCTTAAACCGATCATCCGAATTCGATGAAACTTAGTACAAGCACATTTAACTATGCGGGACACAGGATAGGTAAATGATATTCAAATGAAATTCAGTTCCGGTTACGCTAAGACGTAGCTCTCATACAAACCGCGCGCTGAAATAAATGTAACTACTTACTACTAAATAATTACCTACTTAATTTCTCTTTTTTTAAATACTTATTTCAAGCGAGCGAAGCCGCGGCCAAAAGCTAATTTATAATATTTTAATATTTTCTACCGACATTTACAGTGCGGTTGTAACAATTCGTACGGACTCAACCCTAGCACCTAGTAAGGTGAGGGCTCCTATTTTGGTCCTAGGTTCCTAGTAAACCGACTGAGGCTGCTCCACCACCCTCCGCCCTCATCGCACGCCGACAAACGAGATATAGACTCACCCCGTAGCCTCGCTGCGACTCCCGAAATTCAGTGAATTCCGCACACCACCCCCCGCACCGCCGCGCCGCCTCCGCACCGCCGCGCCCGCTCCGCGCGCCGCACACAGCAAGTCCCCGTACGCGTCGCAGGGTTGGCGTGTCGTTATATTTTTATGGGTCAGTGGCTTTAGAAGCACGCAAAAGTAAGAGTTCCACAAATTGTAAATGTCATCCAAGCAGCGTGTGTAGAATAGACTACCTAACATAACAATCACAATATCTTTTTTTTATAAAAAGTATTATATTTAAGTGGCGTTAGCGCAAAATTAACTACTGCAGTTACTGACATTTGAAAGTTCAGTACCAACACTAACGTCACGCTTCTCGTTTCTCTGTGGGATATGCAGAAGTAACGGATCTCCACACACACCACTCTCGACGCAACTCCGCCGTCTCTTAAGCTCTTACAATGTTCTTCATTCATAATTATGCTCGTAGGTTACGTTCAAATTTGATTGCCATTTGAAATCGTCCTGAGACTTTTGCGTTGCTCTCTAAAAACGTAAAAAGAACAATTCGCAAATTTTTTTCATGGATGGAATTGATAATCTGTTTCTTTTTTAAATCGGTAAAAAATACAACAGATGACAACCCTGGGCTGGGCTCAGCGCAAGCGGGGGAGGTTACTTCTTAAATTATTCCCTGAAAGATTTTCTAATTTGCTCCACGCCACGGCGCCGCCGCCGCTGCTGCCCCCCGTCGCGGAGGGTGGGTGGTTGCCTTATCCCGCCACAGATTCCCTTTAAGGCCGTGACAAACGCCAACGACCTTGAGCATTCGGGAATTCTACATAATGTACCATGCGACTGCTAATTTCGCTTCGCACGTTCAAGTCACATTTAGCGTAGTTTGTCGCTATCAGCCTAAAGAGTTGATGGTTCGGGGTTCGAATCCCACTTTCGTATGTTTTTTTTTTTTGCTTTTTTATTATTTTAATTATTAAAATGATTGTGGCTTATGTAACTGATGCGTGATTCTAATTTTTTATTTTTTATTATTTTACCTAAATAACATTTTATTGTAATTTCTTCCAAATTATTTTAGTTCATGTACTTACCACTTTTTATAAACCTCTAAATAGACTATCGATGAAAACTAAAATAAAAATAGGTAGGTAGGTAATAGGTAGATAGGCATTTAGGTATGTATGGCAAATATCATAGCAACATAGGTACCGGCATTCGGGAATTCTACATAATGTACCATGCGACTGCTAATTTCGCTTCGCACGTTCAAGTCACATTTAGCGTAGTTTGTCGCTATCAGCCTAAAGAGTTGATGGTTCGGGGTTCGAATCCCACTTTCGTATGTTTTTTTTTTTTGCTTTTTTATTATTTTATCCATTTATTTCCACATTTCTTTTTATACAAATTTTACATATTTTTTTTTTAATTAAAACCTAAAATTAATATAAAAACAAACGGAGTTTCCACCACCGGCGGCGGGGCGAGCCCAAGCTACCGATCGATGGTCGGGTCCCAAAGAGAGGAACCTCCGGACGATGCGTGCAGTGTCGAGCAGGGCTGCCTTCTGGATCTGGCCCTTGACCCAACCAATTTTAATTATTAAAATGATTGTGGCTTATGTAACTGATGCGTGATTCTAATTTTTTATTTTTTATTATTTTACCTAAATAACATTTTATTGTAATTTCTTCCAAATTATTTTAGTTCATGTACTTACCACTTTTTATAAACCTCTAAATAGACTATCGATGAAATCTAAAATAAAAATAGGTAGGTAGGTAATAATAGGTAGATAGGCATTTAGGTATGTATGGCAAATATCATAGCAACATAGGTACCGGCCGGCGCGCGCGGCGCGCGCGGCGGCAGCATGGCACGGTGCGGTGGGGTGCGGTGCGGTGCGGTAACTCAGTAGCAGCGTGCGGTGCGGAGGCGGCACGGCGGCGGCGGCGGCGGAGGCGGCGGCGGCGGCGGCGCGGTGGAGGCGCGGGAGGCGCAGACAGCGTTATACCACAGTACCTACTAGTTATTCTGTGGTTATACCAACGAAAGCCATGCGTATAACGCCCCGTCAAGTTACGTACCGGAGCGTATACTGATAGATACCACAGAAGAGAGATATTACTGATACGGTCGTACTGTATACTGGTACGGAAAATGACACGGTGGCAACATCACCTACAATACAACATCCGAGATGTCAGCTCGTAACAACTGGTGAAGTAGGTGCTATGTCAGTGCTTTTCTTCGGTCGTACCGGCTTCACTGAACTGGACGGAAAAAAAGAAGGGAGTCATATCCCGAAATAGTTTGTATTTTCCGTCCAGTTTAGTGTAGCCGGCACGACCAAAGGGAAGCACTGACATGGCACCTAAGTTCACCCGGTGTTATGGGCTGACATCACGGATGTTATAGGTGATATAGCAAACTGTGTCAGTTTACATAAAAAAATCCCTCAGTCGCCTTTTACGACATGCACGGGGAGAGATGCAGTGGGGCTATTATTTTAAATTACCATCCCACACGGTAAAAATATACCTAACCTACCTATCTTTTTTCCATTCGATCCAAACACAGAAGACAGAAATGACGACCGACACGCGGGCGCAGCAGGGCAGGAGCGAGCAAGCGAGCCCGGAACTAAAATTGTATCTAGTATTGAAGTGCCTGCTAAATTGACGAAGGCAAAAATTTTACCCTTCCGACTGAAGAATTACGTCAATAATTTCATGTAGGCGTTTTTTGTTTTTTATTTTTATCTCCTTTCGTGGATAAAATAATAAAAAAAATTGAATAGAGTTTTCTCAGAGCTTTGTGACCTTTGAATCGGTGGTATTGTAAAATTGTAATAATACACACATACTCAGATTTTCAAAAATTCATGTTTTTTTTATATATTTTTAATTTTATGTTTATTACTTACTTTTACTCATTATTAAAAAAACCAGCAATGCACTTTGTTGGTAAGGAACCAAAATATAGGTTGGTATTTTTTTAATTTTCTGAATGTGTGTCAATTGGTCAGTTTTGGACCTTCTTTGTCGCACTTTTTGCATGTTTTGCGTATTTGGCGTTTGTCACCGCCTTAAGTGAAGCGCGTCCACTGTCGCTACACACGCGAACAACCTTCCATTACAACAGCACACAACATCACATATACAACACCCCATCAACCCATTTAGCACTCTAACTGCTCGGCATAAAGCACAGTTTGGATGAGCTGCAGAAATAACATATTTCGATATTTTTATGTCATGTAATTTGGTAATTTTAAAGACATTTGCCGGTTTCATACAATAGAGATCTCCTTAAATTTGGTACTGCAAAATTAGAGAAGGGGAGCATTCCATTTTTAACATTATTAGGTTTTGCGTCGTTGTAGGTATATATTGTGTGGTTATGGATAGTAGCTTTTCTTTTAATTCGAGATTTAAAGTTTCTTCAAAAATAAAATTAAACTCTTTTATTCTTTACATTTGAATATTGTTCAAATTTGGAGAGATTTTATTTTAAAACAATCTGAGTCATTGAATTTATTGATGTCCCTTTAATAATTCGTTTAAAAATTTGCACTTAAAGTGATGGATGAGCAATCTAGAAACGCGTGAGGATCGTGGTAAATCAACTCTACTCACTTCCTAAGCAAATTTCTTAATGTATGAGTGCTCGAGCGACATCAAAGAGAGAAAATTAACGTGGAATAATTAGCTTTTGATACTCCCCACGGAATAATCTTTACACTTCATATCACTTGACAGCCACGCCTCAGCTTACACGCGCCTACATGTATATTCCCTACGTTAGGAAGATAGTTTAGATAAAGGATTAAGACTTAGTACTTAGACATTTACAGATACTTTGAGGCATTCCTAAACAATTTCTGCTGTGTTTAATAAGTTCGTAAGTACTTAGTACTTTTGTAAATTTATTTTGGAGTCACAAAACAGTGCGGCCACAGTGTCTAGCAGGACGGCAATAAGACGGCGCTGCTGTGGAGCAACTCGTGGCATTACGAACAAACGGCGGAGGAGCATTATTACTGTCGTTGTTCCTATCACTTACTCCTCTTGTATAAAGTTTTACGTCCGAAAAATGTACGCTCACGAACGCTGCTTTGCGGCGTTTTATAGCCATTGAAGAATGTCAGATAGAGGCCTTTCACGACGTCTTGAAATGTACTTTTGTGTTTTTTTTTATTCAGTCATTTTTATACCAGGTCAATGAGTGTTCTTCGAAGTAAGTTAGATGTAGTGCAGTGAACGATCAGGTAAGTAATTTAATGTAATTTCATTTCGTTTTATTTTGTACTAGCTGAGCCCGCGGCTCCGCTCGCGTGAAATTCGTATTCCAAAGAAGAATGTAAGTAACTAAGGGCGAGGCCGAAGGCCGAGCTGCGTTCAGGTAATCGATAAACCTTATTAAAGAAAGTAACTAACTAAGGGCGAGGCCGAAGACCGAGCTGCTTTCAGGTAAACGATAGACCTTTCTCAAATAAAGGAAGTAAGTAAGGGCGAGGCCGAAGGCCGAGCTGCGTTCAGGAAGACGATAAACCTTCTGGAAGAAAGGAAGGAACTAAGTGCGAGGCCGAAGGCCGAGCTGCGTTCAGGTAAACCAAAAACCCTCTTGCGCCTTCCGGCCTCGCCCTTAAAGACTTCCTTTCTTCGATAGAATATAATATCGTTTACTCAATCTATTTATTTCATAAAAAAAAAAAGTAATATTAATAACTAAAGAATTAAACCTACCTAACAAACATTAAAATAACTATCAAAACGGGCATTTTCAAATGTTCTTAGAGCACTTGCGGCATTACCCCGCTGGATGGCAAGGCTTACCCTTTGAATGAAGTACATAAGCCCTTGATGGCGGGACACCAGTTGCGTCAACCAGCTCAAGCCTCTTTTGGCTTCACTGCTCCACGGACCGAGGGTTTCAACCGCAAACGCAACAAATTCGAAATCTTGAATTATATTTCTATATTTGCTGCGTTGGAGGCTCTCCGCCCCAGCCTCGGCCGCGCCAGCCGCTCTTGAAGATGTCCTAACGTGACTTGGAGCCAATGTGAGAACAAAAGTGGCGTCCCACATCAAAGAACTACCCTTAGTCCATGGCACTAAGGTGATGGCATCGGGCCTCTTGCCATCCAGCCGGGAATAACCGCGAGGTTCTAGGATGCACGGTATATTTGCCGTTAGAAGCGTGGACTTTATAATAAAATTCAAATTAAATTAACTCAATCTTAATATTAATTAACTTTATTCGAGATGGTTTAGCTTCTTCCTGAACGCAGCTCGGCCTTCGGCCTCGCCCTTAGTTACTTGCTTTCTTCGAGATGGTTTTTCAATTATCCGAACGTAGCTCGGCCTTCGGCGTCGCCTTAGTTACTTACTTTCTTCATGATGGTTTAGCTTCTTCCTGAACGCAGATCGGCCTGCGGCCTTGCCCATAGTTACTTACTTTCTTCGAGAAGGTTTATGGTCTTCCAGAATAGAGCTCGGCCTTCGGCCTCGCCCTTAGTTACTTACTTTCTTCAAGAATGTTTTTCTTCTTCCTGGACTCAGCTCCGCCTTCCGCCTCGCCCTTAGTTACTTTCATCGAGAAAGAATATCGTTTACGTGAGCGCAGATCCGCCTTCGGGCCCGCCTTTAGTTAGTTACTTTCTTTTTTTTAATACGAATTTCACGCGAGCGAAGCCGCGGGCAACAGATATATAAATTTTTTTGCACCAATGACAGCGACATAACTTCGACTTTCAATTATTATTTTTATTTATCAAACAATTTGTCACCGGCCAGCTCACGTCGAGATGACAGTTCTCCGTTGTCAACATGACATTTAAAATTGGTTTTTACCTTTACTTTGGATTACGTGATTTTTATTATATTTTTTAATTATTATGTTCATCCGGGATATACACTGTCACTATAAAAAGTTTCGTCAAATTCCGTTCAGTGGTTTTTGCGAGATGCGCGTACAAATAGACATTTTCGCATTTACGATTTTATTATATGTATAGAAAGAATAGATATGTATAGACTATTGTGTTCAAGTTATAAAAAAGAAGAACTGTCATTTTCGTTGTATCTACTTATTTTTAAATATCGAATGAATATTTTATTCAAATTGTATTTGCTGCCAGTTCTCAAGATATAATTATGTACTTTGGACTACGTGATTTTAAACGCGCAATAATGTTTATAATTGTTAATTTTTTTTTATTTTTGTTATTTTTTTTTACGTATTATGTTAACCCGGCATATAAACTGCCACTATACAAAGTTTCGTCTAATTCCGTTCAGTGGTTTTTGCGTGATGCGCGTACAGACAAACAAACAAACAAACAAAAATTTTAAAAACTGTTCTAACATGTTCAGTATCTCATTTTAAGCCACCCTGGTTAGTTTTTTTCCGAATACATTCAATGTACAGACTTTCTTACCTCTACGATTTTATTATATGTATAGATTGCGAAGGAACGTAAAATGTTGGTACTTCAGAGGTTTAATGCGAGCGCCCGGAAGAGTCGTTACTGTTGCTGACCGTACGTTATTGCAGCTGCGTGCAGTACTCGGGCGGTTCGCATTAGCTTTGCACACAGTACTTTCAGTTAGTTTGCGAGTTAAAAGGTAAGTAGTTCTCAATTATTTAACAGTGAAACTAGGTAATCTCATTAATCTTTCATCAAATTTCGGATGTAATAAGTAGGAATTTCGTTAGAGTTAGTTCAAAGCAGAGATAGCGTTAGAAATGTAATTAGAACATTACTCCGTATCTATTACGTAAGCCGAAAATCAACAACAAAAAAATTATCTGGTCACCGGAGTACGTGTCGTGAAAACGAACTACTCGTAATATTTCCGGTGAATGTTTGTTTATCAATGAATGGATAAGTCCGGAATGTAGAATTTAAAAACATTTAGTAAAATGCTGGTGATAATTTTAGTTTATTTTAAGTTTTAATTAGTGATTTAGTTAGTATGAATCGTAGTACTGCTTTCCATTGAATTTGCCTCAAAGCTGCAATGTGTTAATGCCTACAATTTAAATGGAAACTTAAAAATATGGACATAAAATGTCTTTTTAGACAAAGTATTCGAAGTAAAGTTTCTGCGGTTTTTCCAGTTTTCAGTAGACTTGGAGGGAAGCGACGACGAAAAGTTCGCCCTCCATCAACTCGAACAGCGGAAAAGTGATCCCTTCTCACGCGATTCTTCATTCACTTTCCATTAAAAATCAATAAAGTGTTCAGTATTATTCTCTAGCTAGAGTACTCAGGTAGAGTACAGATACTTTAATCTGGCATACCTACACGCGTTTAAATAGTATATAGTTCGAATTGACTAATATGTTTTTTTTTCGTGTACGCCCATCAAATCTCCTACAACATCCGTGATATCAGCCCATAACACCTTGGTAAACTAAGTGCCATGCCAGTGCTTCCCTTTAGTCGTATCGTAATGTAATGAAATTTACTTTGTTTAAATGTTATACTTTATGGAGGTACGCTCCTTTCTGGCGGACTTTTTGCAACATGCAATTTCTTCGGGTCGACCTTGTGCACAGCACAAGCGCTCATTACAATAGTTAGCGATCAGGCTTCCTCTCAAGAAAGGCCGGTGCCTTCACCACTGGATTACGTACACGCCGCTCATTCTCTGACGTGAGTATTGCGCTAGTTCTAAATTATTATTGAGTAAATAAATATTATGTCGGCAGCCCGCAATGGAGAAGCGATGCAGACCACGTGTCAGGTGGAACGCATCATCCGCCCCGCGTGGGTGTTAGCTCAATTAGTGTAATGGCATGGTGATAACTCCGCGGAAGTTGGCGAAGCAGCGATTACCGGCGAAGCGAACTTGGTGATTGCTCGGCGGGCGTGCGCGCGGCGCGCGGGCGTCTGTCGCTCGCGCGCACCGATCACGATGCGGTGCCTCCGCCCTTATACAATTTAGTGATAGCTTCTAGCTCTTTAGGATTTCCATACTAGATTATTTGAAGTAATAGCTACTATTGATTTTTCCAGTTTTTGAGTACGTTTTAGGCAGCAAAAAAGGTGTCTGTTATTTCACAAAAATATAGGGTTTTTAACCGACTTCTTCAAAAAAATGAGGTTATACAACATATATCCTTGGAATTTCACAATATTCGTATATATTAGTGTATTTGGGCTTCTCAACAGGTGTGCTAAATTTCATAAGTGTATGTATGTAAGGTTGTATTTATATCTGTTTGCAAAGAACTTAAAAGTGTTAAAAAATATTTAATTTGATTCATATTCGGACCCTTGAGTTGAAGGCGGTACAAAAGCACACCTGAAAATTGATAGATGGACCACTTGTGTGCTTTTGTACCGCCTTCAACTCAAGGGTCCGAATATGAATCAAATTAAATATTATTTAATACTTTTAAGTTCTAGATGTTTTTTTAAGTTGGTGCAATCTTTTTAAAACAGTTTTTTTTAGTTTGTGATTTCGCTAGTGTTATTTTTGAGCTTTTTAATTTTTAATGGTCGCCGATATGGTTAGCTGAGCAATAGTCTTAGAAAGCACATCCAATGTCACCATCAAATAGGTGTATAATGAATATTATTTCTAATACATACTAAATATTTATAACTTGGAGTTAGGAGTTTATGTCAATCACTTTTCGTCTGCAAAATGTGACATAATGCAACATCACACGCAGACTTCGTCAAAGTAAGACACTGTTGCCCGGGACTGTGTCTGCAATCGGCCCAGTGTACTGTTGTCCTGCTGAAATAACGTTCCAATTTATGTGTCATTTGGAACAGAGATGCTCTACACACACACACACCTCTTACAATTCAACATCGGACGTTTCGTGTACTCGCATACATACATACTTGCATAGATACAAACTTGTATACATACATATGTACATGCACAAATACGGACGAACGATGAACGTGCGCACAGGGCCGGCGGACGACTATAGATGTCGTCAGGAGTCCTGGAGGACTCTAATTTAAGGCTAATGAGATATTACATTTCCTCGCCAGAGAGTCTGCATGCATCCCACCGAGCATGACTGCAATAATTTAGCTTACATACAGCTTCAGTTGCTTAAAGATCGCAAGTACTTGGAATATGTAAGTAGTGGTAATCAGTGGGGTTTTATATATTTTTTTGGAATTATTTCTTCATGTTTTCTCTTTATCTTTCCTTCTGTCTTTTTTAGGGTTCCGTATCCGGTACGGTAGGCTTAGTAAAGCCTACGCCGTATGTCTGTCTGTCCGTCCGTCCGTCTGTCCGTCCGAGGGCTGTATCTCTTGAACCGTAATAGGTAGCCAGTTGAAATTTTCACAGAATATGTGTTATTATGGCCGATATAACAACAAATAATAAAAATAAGAAAAAGTAAAAAATTCACGGGGGTCCCCATAGAAGAAACCAAAACGTGTATGCGCGCACGCCATCTACCGAATAGAGCGTGAAACATTTTAACTAATCATGACATTTAATTTAACTAATATGAAGCATTTCATAACACGCCATAGATGGCGTGAGTGGCGCTAACCATGACGTGGCGATACGGAACCCTCGGTGCGCGAGTTCGACTCGCACTTGTTTAAAAGTACTTCACCTTATTAGACTACAGGTTAAAATACGAACCGGTTGTAATGTGTGTACTTAGAGAGACAAACAAAGTAGCAAGCTAATGTAAATATTACCACAAAACAGTTAGTTGTTAGTCGTTACTTTCGAAAAGTTTTATAGTGTTTGCTTTTCAAACACGGCTAAGACGGAACGTCTCGAAAGAGTGTTTTTAACAAGACGCCCCCCAAGATACTTCTATCCTTGACGGAACGAGGTGACTTTAGGAAACCGACGCTCCTGTGTAAGCCGACTCCGCCTTCGCGCCGCACCCGCACCGCCCCCGCGACGCCCCCTCGCCTCCCCCGCCCCGCCCCAGCACCATCCCCGGCTTCTCGTTACGCTGCGGTAAGAACTTAATGCAGCAAACACTTAACTGCAAAAGATTCTGGAGATTGGTTAGGGCTTTCTTTTTTTTTTCTTAGCCACGTAGTTTTTGCGACATTTTCAGTTACTAAGAATTTATTTATTCAACAGCAAAAATAGGTACTAAATAGACAATTAACTAAAAACTATAATATATAAAAAATCAGTTACTTGTTGCTCCTGAATTTTCAGCAGCTGTAAGCTATGAATCAGTTGAGTAGATATGTGAGATTTTATGTTTTTTTTTTTGTCTAAAACCTGTTAATAGATTCATTGTCAAACAATATACGTTTAAATTATTTACAACATATTAATTACATTTTATCTATCATTTACGAACCTAAAACAGTGACAATGGACACGAAACAAGCATTGAAACTTGAAGTCTGAAAATTAATTTTCAAATAATACTTATTATCTTGATTCCGATCATCTTTTTGTGAGTTGTGATTACACAAACTTTTTGAAATACCAACACGTACATATCGAGGGCTTGCTTTATAACGTAAGGTCGTAAAAGCACATTTGGCCAAAATGGGTTTTCTGTTTATAGTGGCGGTTCTTAACTCAAACGCAACACTTGAAAAGTGCATACTCGTATCTTGATTAGTACTTTTAGGGTTCCGTACGTCAAAAGGGGGAAAAAACAGAACCCTTATAGGATTACTCTTTTGTCTGTCTGTTTGTTATATCTTATTTTCTCCGAATCTACTGTACGTAAAAACTCAAAAATTGGTACAAATATAGAGTTTGATGACTCAATTACGGACGTAAAACGTAAATGAATGAATTTCGATTTTGGGGGACAAATTAGAAAGTAAAAAATGTTTTTTCAAGTTCATCTTGTGACATCAATGAAATAGGCTCGTTATAAGAAAAACCTTTTTTTTTATATAATTTTAAAATGCATAGTTTAAAAGATATTAAAGAAAATATACAAAAATCTAGCATTAGGCCTCTGCCTTATTTCCGAAACTAAAGTCAAAAATTTCGAAAAAAAATTGAGAATATAGGGCCTCTCGTATAGTTTACAAGAAAACCTAAGCGAAAATCCTAAGTCTTAAAGTTCTCACCGAAAACGGAATAGTACTACGGAGTCCTCTCCACGGGAGTTCGACTCGCTCTTGACCGTTTATAGTAGACATGTATCAATGTATTAATAATCAAATTATATGGTCGTATACAGACGTACGCCATTGGGAAAGTACGTTTTATAATAATATTGTTATTTCATATTCTTTTGTAAAATTATGTACTTGCTACGAAAAATACTTTTTTTTTTTTTTTTTATGGAACCTGACACGGTTGGCCACATCACCTACAACATCCGTGATGTCAGCCCATAACACAGGGTGAACTAGGTGCCATGTCAGTGCTTCCCTTCATTTCATGTCGGCTACACTAAACTGGACGGAAAACACGAACTATTTACATAGCCGTTTCGACCGACGTTTCGTTCAGTGCGGTGGTACCAACCCGGCCGGGATAAACCCTACCACCTAGTAAGGTAAGAAGGGAAGGGACCTACAGTTTAACGTGGAATCCGAACCACGGTCAGCCTCCAACGGTCGAGCGGTCACCCATCCAATCACTGACCGCGCTCAGCGTTGCTTAATAACAGTTGACTAACCAACCGCGCCACTGAGCTACCGAGGCTGACGAATTTTCTTATCCCTTAGTCGACTTTTACGACATGCGACGGGGAGAGATGCAGTGGGGCTATTCTTTTTAAATACCGACCCCACACGGTACCGACCGACCCCATACTCAACTCCTCAAAATACCCACCAATCTTTACTTCTGAAGCAGAAGGCGCAATACAAGCGGCTAATAAATATTTAACCACAGCAGCGAAAGAAGCCCAAAAAAAAAGGAACAATATTAATTGCTCGGGGCACGCTGCAATATGTGAAGGCATTAATTTAATTCAGTGTAGATGGGGGCGGGAAGGGCGGTGCGGAGTAGCGGAGGGGCGGAGGGTCAGAGGGGTGCTGGGAGGCCCCGAGACACGGTTTTAACCTTAATTGAGATTTAAGAACACGGCGGAGGATGTTTTGTGTCGGGCGAGGCCGAGCGAGCGGTGTGGAGCTGCCCATTGAGAAGATTGTTGCGCATGGGAAATTGTCAACCACAATGTCACTTTTAGTCAAGCCATACTGAAGGGATGTGGCGAAAAAGGCGGTCCCATATTATGTGGAAAAAGATGTCCGCATTCCCCCCTGGTTTCATACATACTATGTACTTAGACAACGTCACGCCTATCTCCCAGTGGTTCTCTCACTACCTTTAAAATGTTTTTAGTCAATTGTTGGCTATGGGTTTTTCCGAAATGTTTCCACATTCTAGGCACTTAGACTCCGTTTTCTTAATCCAGCGCCACATTTCTTTTGACGTGACATTTCTTCGATGAACATCTTACGCTTTGCAACAAGAGGGGCATTCCAGAAAATTGGCGACATACCTAAAGTTTCGACGGCTTCGTGCTGCCAAACTATACAACCTACATCCGGCGACTACATAAAACCGTACGCTTGACCTGTACGCTTGCTTACCTCCACGCTACGCTACGCTTTTTTTCCCAAAAAGTTGGTATTTAATTTATCTTAACGGCGGCATATTTTGTAAATTCTGCGGAATAAAGGTTATATAAAGTAAATAAAAAATAATAATTGAAAGTTTAATTGCAAAGTTCTATCAAGATCTACGAGTTTGATATATTGTTTTTTTAGGTATATTTTTTTTATATTAATAATAATTTGTTATTGTCAGACCCATAGTCCTTATCTTCTCTATCCCTTAGGGCCCAGAGTCACAAATAGTCGGATAATAAAAAAGATCGAGTTCATCTTGAAGCAGCTCTACCGGTGTCCCTGGTCTAGCGGAGTCGGCGCTGCCGCCGCCCGAGGCGCTCCGACCCTTGTGTCTTGTGGCTCCCCCCCCCCCCCCCCCCCCCTCCACCGCCCCGCCCGCCCTGCCTGCGCCCCGTCTCGGGGTAATTGTGGCACAAAGTCGCTCGGGTAAGTCGACCTGCACACTTCCTACAACTATCCTATACACCGAGACAAATATGTTTTAACTATTCACTGTTTATCTAACTGGTAATTCACTTATTTGCCTGTAGAACTGTAGAAACCTAAGATAGTTTGAAAACGAAACATACTTGCCATAAATAGAGAAGGAATGGAAAGACCAGATGGAATTGAAAGACTAACTTAAGACTAAATAACTTATAATTCTTCTAAAAAAAATCACGATATTATACTGATATTATACTAACAGCTCCATTTTCAAAATATCAAAAAAGTTTCGTAGGTTCTAATATTATGTGAAGGTTTATTTCATATGACTATTGGCATCGGGTTAGTTTCAAGTGGCGCCCTTCCCTTCTCAAACCGCTGCCACCCTTATCCGTTATTACTTTCGAATATTTGCAGCAGGGCTGTCCTGTGATCGCCCTTCTTAAGGTTTCGCTGTATCCACGTAAACCCAACCACATTATTACATGTACATACATGTAGATTATCCATTTTAAGTCTGCAATTGTATTTTGAGCGTGTGCAAAAAGAAAATTTTCAATACGAACCGTAGGTACCTATGTATATTTTTTACGATTTAGGTAAAACACGCGAAATTAAAGACGTACCTAACTGTCTAAAACTTTCTACAACGCAATCACTAAACAACTTATTTAGTAGAAACTCCTATAAAAGACAATTCTAGGTATTCCTTTCTGAATTTCACATAGTGCTTGACTAAAGTTAATTAAAGTTTATTACCGTTATTCGTCCCGCTCAAATTTCACCAACAATTTTTAGTCTTACATGACTGGAGCGTAAAATGTATAAGTACATAACTTGTGTAAAATTAAGTGGCTTCCTGGATATAACGTTGAGTCCCCTTCCTCGCGATATTGTGGAATTTCATAATATCTTGGTACAGCTTTACGTGTACGTTGGTGAAATAGGCCGGGCAGGACTGCAGGTGGGGTGTGCACTGGCCCGGATAATGAACTTGTTGACAATCCCTAATTCCACTCCGCGAGACACCGTCGCCTTCCAGCCTTCTTTCCTTTCGACCATCTTGTTATTCGCCACTTCTATAAACATTTTTAGGGTTGCTTGTGGAGTGTGGGTAGTACGGTGTAGTATATTTTATAGTAACTTAATTCAAGGGTTTTACACAACCAAATTTTTATCCAATGCGCTTTATCCACATCCCAAAGTTAGCTTGTAAATCATGAATCATGCATGACTCATGGCACAATCACCTTTAGTAGCTCTTTTTGAGGTGATGATGTCACGTCTTATAAATTGATGAACACCGGCTGCACGCACGAAGAAGTGTAACGTTCCATCTAAACCTGTGTGTGCAAGCGAGAGCGCGATAGAGACCTGTGTGTGCAAGCGAGAGCGCGATAGAGAGGCATATACAATAGTAGAAAATACAAAATATATTTCTCCGTCTTTTGCGAGCCTCGAACCCGCGGTCCCTGCCACCATCACTGACCAGACGTGTTATCCACGCCGGCTATCGATCGTGTACTTATCGCTGCAAATTTTCTCAACAGTATGTGGACATACAAAATGGAGCGGCATCTAGCGTCCACATCTAGCGTCAATATTAAATGAAATACTTCAGCCAGCGGTATATTTGATTTAGCAGTTAGGTAATTGTTGCAACGTTGAACATGTAGATGGCGTTATGTAGGTTTTTTAAATATAAATTAAACAAAAATTAATAGTCGTTATTTTCTCATATTTTTTATTAGTTATTATCACATCTTTATCATGTACTTAAATTAATTTTACATGGTGAATATCCGCCGGAACTGATTTACTTTATGACATCATCACGTAAAACTATCGTCCGTGAACCAACTTTACAGACAACCAATGTTTTGAAGTGAAAACTTCTTTAGTGGCGCTTGGCACTTTTTTCGGTGGGTAAAAAATGTTAGACTCGCGACAGATCTCGAAAAGCGACAGATTTATTTTTATTATTTAAAATGCAACCTTAAGTAATTGCATTAAGGGTTAAGTTACGATGGCTCGGGATCAATTCTGTTCGTCTCTCAGTGACAGTAACGCAGAAAGCGAATCAAGGGAATCCGATATTCGTTTGGTCGTTTATGTGATTTCGTGGCTCAATGGTAAGAATGTAGGATTTGTATTTTTTGACCATGGGTTCGAATCCCTCAAATTTTTTTGTTTTTTTTTCTTTTGTTTTCTTTTTTAAGCAATGTTACGGTGTTTAAATTTTTTTAGGGTGTTCAGTTTTTTTTATAACCACCTAAGAATTATTTTCGGAAATACAAAATGGATGGATGAGAAGAGCGGAAGACCGCGTGTGGTGGCGTGCCTTGGGAGAGGCCTATGTCCAGCAGTGGACCGATACAGGCTGATGATGATGATGATAAGCCTGCTACTATAAACAGAAGTTTTCATTCATACTCGTGCCCGCTTTTAGTGTTGCAGACAAGCTAGTAATGGTCATAAACACGATAATCTTATCAAATAAAGCGCAGCGCAAAACCCAACCAACAACGCCACTAATAAAACGCACGTGCGTCCTCGCCTCGTCGTATGCCGCGTTCCGCGTTCCTACTGCGCGCGGTGTGCCTATCTATACTATCGCCACCTGGTGTTACAAATTGTAGAGTGTGGCTGCTGGCTGCTATTGTACCGGCACGACAGATGGCGCTAACCGTCGCTCCCCTCACAAAGCCTGCACAATGATCATTAGTTGCAGGTTCCGGAAGGGCTTAGCCGCTCTCGCCCCGTGCGCAAATAGGTCCGGTCGGACTGACCCGCACTCGCAATACAGCCTGCGAGGCTTTGTGCGCTGAGGCCTCCACGCACCGCCTAGTTTTCAGTTTAGGTGCGGCTTTGCGGACATTACATGAGCCAACTGTATAGGTTTAGATGTGCAACGAAAAACTATCCGTAGTCGGTAAGGTTGGCCCGTAAAAAAAATTATTTAGGTCATATAATTTGGTTTTTGTATTAGTTTAAGGTCATCCTTGTTTCATCATCATCAGCCTGTATCGGTCCACTGCTGGACATAGGCCTCTCCCAAGTCCCAAGGCACGCCACCACACGCGGTGTTCCTTGTTTAAATTTAGAAATATTGCTAAAATTAGTTAGCAAAAATGTATTATGTAATTTGAATTAATAAAATTAACAATTTTAATTTTAATTCGCTAGCGTATACTAGTGCGTAGGCAGCGGCTAGGCGATCCAGTCCCAATGCGCTGACCTGATCGACGGACTGATTTCGTGATTCCTCTCACCAAGATCTAGTTGGATCTAGATGAACCTAAAAGTCAAATGCTACCTACTAAACAACAACCACGGTTTAACACTTCGAACTGCATTTTCAAAAAAATACATACATACATACCACACGCTGTATCCCGTGTATGTATCGTGGTGAGCAGAGTAAGCGGTGGTATGCTGCAATGACTCTTGAAAATTACAGCACAACACCGACCACCACGTTTCGAACCAGATAACTATTAAACAGCCAGTAAGGCACGAAGACCCAGCTGCTGCATGAATCGGCCGAAGCACCGTGCCAAGGTGAGAGGTGGCCCGCCTGTCGCCCTTTAGCACGACATTTTGAAAAGTACGAAAACGTAATGTTTTGTCTCTGTGGCGAGTACGGAGGGAAGAGATGGAAGTACACAGAAAGAAGACACAAAAGGAAGTATGTGTGGAGTAGCTCTGGAGGAAGTTATTCGAAGGTGTGTACTCCCTCGTGGCTCCAGCCCCCGTACGTCTGACGTCTCACTTCGCACAGAGCAGTCTATGCAACTACTCAACGTTTCCTCGAAAAGTGAAGCTAGAATAACATCACTTTGTTTTTGAGTGTACCAAGGCTCTTTTTTCTTTTTTTTTATGGAAACTGACATGGTTGGCTACATCACCTACAACATCCGTGATGTCAGCCCATAACATCGGGTGAACTTGGTGCCACGTCAGTGCTTCCCTTCCGTCCTGTGTGTAGCCGTGTAGTGTAGCCGACACTGATCTGGACGGAAAACACAAACTATTTACATAACCGTTTCGACCGACCTTTCATTCAGTGCGGTGGTACCAAACCGGGCGGGTTAAACCCTACCACCTAGTAATATAGCCAGCCTCGATAGCTCAGTGGTGCAGACAGTCAACTGTCGCTATTGAATGTTAAGCAACGCTGGGTGCGGTCAGTACTTGGATGGGTGACCGCTGACCGTTGGAGGCTGACCGAGGTTCGGATTCCTCGTAAAACTGTAGGTCCCTTCCCTCATAATCTTACTTGGTGGTAGGGTTTAACCCGCCCGGGTTGTTACCACCGCACTGAATGAAACGTTGGTCTAAACGGCTATGTAAATAGTTTGTGTTTTCCGACCAGTTCAGTGTAGCCGGCACGATCAAAGGGGGAAGCACTGACATGGCACCTAGTTCACCCGGTGTTATGGGCTGACATCACGGACGTTGTAGGTGATGTAGCCAACCGTGTCAGTTCCCATAAAAAAAAATATATATATATAAGAAGGGAGTCATATCCCTTAGTCGCCTTTTACGACATACACGAGGAGAGATGCAGTGGGTCTTCTTTTAAAGCACCGGCCCCACACGGTACATATATTGCTCTCCTCTCTCAACGATGTCTCACACGAGGCGAGTAACTCGTGCGAGATCCTACTGTAGGTAAGCTTACAGTAGGTATTGAAATGTTCGTATTATTTACGATCTCTTCTTGTTAGAGTATAAATACTTTAGAGTATAAATACTCTTAAAGAATTATGATTGATCCTTAAAATAACTTTTCAAAAGGAAAATATATTTCCCTTTCCGTATTGTCTGTTTTAAATGCTGTAAATGTTGTAATAATATAACATGTTTAGTGTGCATATATATGTATATAAAATGTAAATACAAATGTACAAGGACAAGATGCCGTGCTAAAGGGCGGCAGGCTAGCCACCTCTCCCCTTGACACGGTCCTTCCACCGATTTGTGAAAAACGATGGAAGGGTAAGTAATCTTCATTCACAATAGTTTCTCGGCGCTGAGGAACGATTTATTCGTAAAGTATCGTAATTTTGGTAACCCCCTAGGCAAAAACCGTTCCGAAAATTCTTGATTTTTTTAAACCAGTTTAATAATGATAGTATTAAACACATTACCAATGAAATTATAGAAAATTTAATGTACATTTGGAAAATAAAACCTTTTCATATACGTTTAAAAGAAAAAAGTCTAGAAATATCGCCAAAAACGCAGAGACCACCCGATTTTGGCCAAAATTATTTTGCCCAAAATGGCGTGTCGCACTTATGGGTTGACAGCTAAACTGGTTGTTCGCACTCAAAGGGTTATATTTGATTAATATAAGTCACTACTGTAGAGCTCTTGTAGCACTTACTAACGCTATTGTAAAGTCACTAAGGAACCTTAACCTGTATAAGAATGGGCCTCTATTAAACAGCTCTTATAACGCCTGTCTTAAGGCCGTGACAAACGCCAACGACCTTGAGCATTCGGGAATTCTACATAATGTACCATGCGACTGCTAATTTCGCTTCGCACGTTCAAGTCACATTTAGCGTAGTTTGTCGCTATCAGCCTAAAGAGTTGATGGTTCGGGGTTCTCCCACTTTCGTATGTTTTTTTTTTTTGCTTTTTTATTATTTTAATTATTAAAATGATTGTGGCTTATGTAACTGATGCGTGATTCAAATTTTTTATTTTTTATTATTTTACCTAAATAACATTTTATTGTAATTTCTTCCAAATTATTTTAGTTCATGTACTTACCACTTTTTATAAACCTCTAAATAGACTATCGATGAAAGCTAAAATAAAAATAGGTAGGTAGGTAATAGGTAGATAGGCATTTAGGTATGTATGGCAAATATCATAGCAACATAGGTACCGGCCGGCGCGCGCGGCGGCAGCATGGCACGGTGCGGTGGGGTGCGGTGCGGTGCGGTAACTCAGTAGCAGCGTGCGGTGCGGAGCAAACTGTGTCAGTTTACATAAAAAAATCCCTCAGTCGCCTTTTACGACATGCACGGGGAGAGATGCAGTGGGGCTATTATTTTAAATTACCATCCCACACGGTACAAATATACCTAACCTACCTATCTTTTTTCCATTCGATCCAAACACAGAAGACAGAAATGACGACCGACACGCGGGCGCAGCAGGGCAGGAGCGAGCAAGCGAGCCCGGAACTAAAATTGTATCTAGTATTGAAGTGCCTGCTAAATTGACTGAAGAATTACGTCAATAATTTCATGTAGGCGTTTTTTGTTTTTTATTTTTATCTCCTTTCGTGGATAAAATAATAAAACAAATTGAATAGAGTTTTCTCAGAGCTTTGTGACCTTTGAATCGGTGGTATTGTAAAATTGTAATAATACACACATACTCAGATTTTCAAAAATTCATGCTTTTTTTATATATTTTTAATTTTATGTTTATTACTTACTTTTACTCATTATTAAAAAAACCAGCAATGCACTTTGTTGGTAAGGAACCAAAATATAGGTTGGTATTTTTTTAATTTTCTGAATGTGTGTCAATTGGTCAGTTTTGGACCTTCTTTGTCGCACTTTTTGCATGTTTTGCGTATTTGGCGTTTGTCACCGCCTTAACACCATAATGTTAGTTGGGTGTTGTGTTGCAATTTTCCAGTAAATAAGTTAATACAAATTTTTGTTCTTTATCCTTTATTAATCATCCGCTTGAATTTTGTTTTTGTCCAATTTTGTTTTTACAAACCGATTCGATTACACCCACAAAGAAGAGCCGGCAAGAAACCTCGCAGGGTTTTTTTAACGTCTTCGATTACAATACGTTGTGACTAGCTACACAATAGACACCGCACCGCGCGCCGTTTACTAAAACGTAAAAAAATAATGGTTAGTGTCCTCTCGTATGTCACCTCTGGTGCCTTCGTTCTCTTCCAGAGATCTATGAGAATTGTATACGATGCGATGCGGTGCGGTTAGACCGATATTAGGGTATAGCGTGCGTCTCGCCGCCGAGTTTGACAGATTTATTATTTATTTGGGAATACTCCGACGACCTCGCCCTTCCCTCATCCTGTACCCCCTAACTCTCGTGTCGCTCTATTGACAGGCCGTCGTGAGAGCAGCCTGGGGACTACACTCGACTATTCGCAATGAAGACCAACTGGTGATAAGTTGAAAAATTGGTGCAGTGAAAGAGTACTTTTAGAATAATAATAATAACATTTATAACATTTAACACCAATAAATCCAATAGTTTTTTCGGGTGTGATTTAAAATTATTTGTGGACCCCGTGAAGAGTGTTGTTATGTGCATTTTGTACTATCAAGTATGACAAGTGCATATTTCGTGACAGTATGGTAGGATGTTTCATTGATGGTTCAATGAAAGAATTATACAATACACACCACACGCCGTTTCCCGACAATCGGGGTAAGCAGAGTAATCGGTGTTGTCGGCATTGTCGCAAAGTCGGCAGTGATTCTTACATTATCCACCGTACATCGCCGAAAGAGGTACGAAATTCTCCATACGTCTTCCACCTGTCGCGCGTTTGTCCTTTAGAAATGGAATAAAAACGCGCAGGACGTTTCCTCAAATATTTCAAAGAATACACCAAGCACTCGACGGTGCGGCGCGGACAATAACGCAGATTCGTTCGACGTTCATTATATTCCATTCTCTGCCACCCTCCGCCCCCAGCCGCCCCCGCTGCCGCCCCCGCCGCCGCCGCGCAGTAGCGATCCCAATAAGCGACGTTGCATTGAAAAGAGTTACCTCATAACATTTTTATCGTACAATAAGATGGTCGGGAACGACAGGGGAAAGTAAGCGAACAGATATTGTCGGAATCGAACCTTTTATTTCTCCTTCGGCTCGATTTGAATTCGGCGCGCGTCTGAAGAACGCACGAGACGACCCCGAAATAGATTATTGACTATATTGTTCGGTTCGCTGGTTTCTCCAATGTACTTTAGAAGCAATTCCACGTCCACATAGGCACCGACTGTGGTCGCTTTGAAGCAGTCTTCAAGTTTACGAAGTCAGACTGATATGGAAGAAACTTGATGAACTCTGACTTAGACATATCTGGTTTGCTGTATACCTTATGTATCAAATTAACTTGTATGTTCTCCCCAAAAAGCTATCAAACACATCTTTGATTCTCTCCAACCTACCGGCCTATAGCTATAAAGAGAGACTTTCAACTAATGACAAAATAAAAGTATTCGTACCTGGGCGACCGAGCTTCGCTCAATGTACACATCAGATGTACCTAAGATTAATTTTTTTTTTGTGAAAACGGATTTTCTGATGGATGACACCTATCTAGACAAACATGGAAAATGTTATCCATCCGAGAAACCAATTATTTAATTATTTATTCGAATCACTACTTCTTAAACAAAATCACATTTATTACCCCACCTCATCTCGCCGAGATGTTTACAGCGTGCCAATAATCTTCCATCGAATAAAACCTCATCAAGCATTTAACATTTCATCTCTACCTACAAAGTTTTGCTCGTAAAAGAGCCCTTAAAAATATCGCATAAAGTTTTATTCACCGGATTAAGGAGTGGCAGTCTGCTTATCTGACAATAAAAAGCTTGAATGCTGATAGCACGGCGCCGAACTTGCGGTTCAAAACACATCTAGGCACCTGTAAACTATTTTCCATGTCAGCGAAAGTGCATGCTTATAAACTAGCGCTTTATGACATTCCACCTACTCCAGCGCTCGGCAGCGAACGACTGCCGCTGCAAGTGATAAAGTTTAGCCGTTTTATGGTCGAATAAAAAATCTGCTTCAAAATTGAAAGCGGCTGCTGTTAGCTTGACGGGCGTGTTTGGGAGATAAACTGTAAGCTTAAACTTCTAAGCAGTTTCTTTAAAACTATTAGCAAAATCTACAATCTGTGGCGCTTGCATCGTTCTAAAGTTTAGTGAAAATTGACAACATACTTCTAGACTTATGGCCACTTTTAGTTATTTTGCTTCTATCTCTAAAGCTATTGTTATAAGACTTTGGGGGAGCGTTGTATGGCGTTAAGAAGTGTTAATTATTACATTTAAATGTTTTCTAAATCTCGAAAAGTGTAACAGAAAATATGATTAATCAATTCGTCGATAATAACGAGAGGCCCATTCCAAGCACTCTAAGTGTAGATGTGTGAGATGACAAGGCTTCTCGTGTCTAGACGTGAACAGACGAGAGCGTGTGTGTTGATGCATCACATTCGCATTGTATGTAGTGGTGTGGTTACTAATCTCCGGTGTGGTCACTTAGTGTGTGTCTATACATCATGCCCACCGGTGACTTGTGGACGCCTCCACGACGACGCGGACGCTCCCAGCCATCTGTCAACAGTCTGAGTCAAGATACCGAGGTGGAGGTATGGGGGTTTCGGATGCCCACACTATAGCTGCTACGTATATGCTGTGTATAAGGTGCTTCGTTAGTCATGTCAAAAATTTCGGGAGGGTTACATACACACTCAAATAAACACTTTACGTAAAAAACACATGTTTATAGGAGCATTTTTTCTCCTAACAATAAAATAAAATGAAATAAGTAGCTGTAAAAACCAATCATAGTGACCTTGTGACTTACTTACAACAAACAGCTGTTCTGCGTTTGAACATAGTACGGTCATTAACCCCGTACAATGCAAGTTACCTACTGTTACACACAGGTTAATGTTTAGGTAGCAAACATGTTTTGTTCAATTTCTCGAAAAGTAATGCTAAAAACATTTTTTATTTGCGGAACGTGTTTATTTGAGTGTGTATGTAACCCTCCCGAAATTTTTGACATGACTAACGAAACACCTTATATAAATACTAAATTTCTTCGGATTTGAAATATGTTATGTACGTAATTAGTAGAAGTGAATAGGTATTGCTATAACTGCATTTGTATTAGTAATAATATTGGTGAAATTACTGTACAATTATTTTCTGAAAACCTAACTAGAAAATCAAATAAAATATTCCAACCCACAGGCCTTTACACGTTACATCGTTTCTTTGTCGCACCGCTAGGGTGTGGAACTGTCTTACGGCGAGTGTGATTCCCGAATCCTTTAACCTGGGTGTCTTCAAACATCGTATCAACAGGTTAGATAGCCTAGCAATAGTACGCTAATCACCTATGGCACTAGTGGCACCTATCTGAACATGGTTTCGCGAGGAGAGGCTATAGAGCCTCGACTGCACCATAATTGGTCTCTCGGCACAGCCACCCATGTTGGTTTACATAAAACATAGCCGCCAAGTGCGAGTTGGACTCGCGCACCGAGGGTTCCTTACCATCACACAATATATTTGTATTGTGTATATTATTATACAAGAATAATTGTGTTTTGGAAAATCACGAAACGCCTATATAAAAACTACAGCAATGGTTTAACTGTAGTTGAAATATAGAATTTTTTTTTATATGAAATAACTACAAAACAATTTTCGGATTTTTCCTTTACTTGTGCTGTGAGACCTTGCTTCTAGCCAAATAGGTTTTTATTTGATTTGAGTGAGTTTGCGAGTATCAAATCTGCCAATGGTTGTATCTTTCGATTGAGTTTATTTAGAAGCTTGCATTTTCTACACCTTAAAGGGACATTTTAGTATTTCGTATTAATTTCAATTTGATATTTTGATCCGTTCCTGAGAAAAACGGTCTTGACAGACAGACAGACGGACGGACAACAAAGTGATCCTATGAGGATTCCTTTTTTTCCTCTTTTGAGGTACGGAACCCTAAAAAACATAATATGTTGATAAACAAAAATCATAATATGCTTTTCTTTTGCATTCGCCGTTCGCCTAAATACTTCTTTGTTCTTTCGCAAACACTTAAAAGCCCACAAGTGTGTGCGTACAGCAGAAATTTCAGTAAAAGCAAGTTAAACATGGACGAAGTTGGTTGCAGTAAGGCGGCGGCGCGGAGACGTACCACGGTCGCAGCGCCGACGTGTAAGAACGCTTTAGGTTTCAGCGTTTCCTTCTCGTCCCCAACTGAGCATCCGGTCCGACCGTGCCGGCTTCCTGCCGCCAATATAACTTAAATTGCCAATTATGCCACTCGACGCCGAGCGGCGCCATGCGACGGTGCCTGCGTCGACATACAATACGTTTCGGAGGCGCGCGAGGATCTCGACTGGGTACTATAAGGTTTCTATGCAAACAGAGAGGCGCCGCGCTGGAGTAGGGAATGTAGTGGGCGAGAAATTCACCTTCGAGGTAAACTCACTGAGAAATACCGGTAGAGGTTGAATGTGAAGACGCTGTCTCGGGAATTGTGATGTTTGAAAGCCGTAGAACCAGTATCTAAGTGAGTAAACATGGATATTGTATATATGTACCCGATGTGACACAGAGCTACAAAAAATTTTAATACCCTAACATAACAACAATAACCACAACCTAACCTAACCCGTTACCTGATTTATGGAATTAGTTGTATTACTATGTCACAAGTGTGACCGCCACGCGCTCGCCTCGCCGCGCCACCGCGATGGTCCGCGGTTAGCACTTGCAGTGGTTTTGCAACCACAAAAGCCACCGCAACAGGTGTCATCTCTATTTGCTGGTCTAATTGGAAAAGAGACCAAACATAATTTATTCATTGGCAAACTCCGTGTGCAATGTGGATAACATTTGTGTTGCATTCGATTATGTTTTCTTTTTCTCATTACCTAGAACTAATTCTATAATCACTAGGTCTCTGTCTAAAACAATATTTCTACGCCAAAAGCTACTCGTATCTATTTAATGTCTGCGCCCATGGCCTCGCTCATTTTCCCACCGACAGGGATAGGGTTTCTATCCTCCCCTTCCCCCCACGCTTCCGTACGGTCCGCTCCAGGTTAGGCGATGCGTGAAATATCGCGTTTCATCCGGCTACAATCAAAATCGAACCGTTTGTCTAAAAACAAAACAAACAACCAGAAAAATACATCCCGCCCACTTTCAGCCCGGCTCTAGGGCGGGCGGCTGCAGAATACTCCGGGAGCTCGGACAAAATATGTTTTGCAATGCATTTCTTTTTTTTTTATTTGAACCGTTTGACAATTGCAATCTTGACCGAGGTTCGAATTCCTCGTAAAACTGTAGGTCCCTTCCCTCCTAATCTTACTTGGTGGTAGGGTTTAACCCGCCCGGGTTGGTACCACCGCACTAAATGAAACGTCGGTCAAAACGGCTATGTAAATAGTTTGTGTTTTCCGTCCAGTTCAGTGTAGCCGGCACGATCAAAGGGGGAAGCACTGACATGGCACCTAGTTCACCCGGTGTTATGGGCTGACATCACGGACGTTGTAGGTGATGTAGCCAACCGTGTCAGTTTCCATAAAAAAAAACCGTACTATGGCGAAGTGAAAAAAATACGGCTAACATTTGCAAATATTTATTGAATAGGTAAATAAGATACTAAAGTAAGTAGGATTCAGCCACGCAAGTAATAATAGTAAGAAGGACGAAACAGACTACTTAAACATTAAAGCATTTTCAACTATTCTATATTTTTGTCAGTTTAAAACTAGTCAGTACCCTAATCACGAGATTTAACCTACACTGCGTACTACGCTACGCCGTGTTCTCCGCATCATTTTGTATGGAGAAAGGGAGCAGCGCCTCTAGTGATACATTTGCGAACTTCGTTTCTCCATACAAAATGATGCGGAGAACACGGCGCGGCGTAGCGTAGTACGCGGTGTAAGTTAAATCTCGTGATTAGGGTGTTGCTGTTCAGAGATTACTATGTTTTTGTTTAATTTCTTTGTCTTTATTTTATTTTTATTTATTTATTTTTTTACGCAAGCTATAATGTTCCCTATTATATATTTATTATGATGTACTTTAAACCTGAAATGAAATAAATTGAAATTAAATCCAATGAAATGGAATAAAATTAAATGAAAAATATTCTACGAGTACATTGCACAACACAAAAGTGTCAAAAGACAAACTTAAAGCCTAAAGGCATTATCTACCAGTCATACCTGGGATTGCGAGTAAGATTGATCGGTAGTGTGAAATTAAGTAACGTAAAAATAATAATATACTTACTCATTATCTATATACCCGTTTTCAGAAAATATCTTCCCACGGTGTTCCTATTCGGTCAAGTGATTACAATATTCTAGCCTTCTCCATCTATAAAACTGGTATCTATACAAACTCACATAGCACCTAGTTCACCCGGTGTTATGGGCTGACATCACAGATGTTGTAGGTAGCCAACCGTGTCAGTTTCCATAAAAAAAAACTCATTTACTGTTCAGGCAGCTCGGCTGTGGAATTCACCACCACGCTCTATGCACCTCTGAAAATGGCTTCCATTGTTCAAAAGGCACCTAAAACTATATTATCTCCGATAGTGTGAAGTGAAAACATAAAAATTATGTATGGATATAAATTTGTATATTATAATTATTCATATATTTAGTTATTTATATTTATTAACACAAGTATAGTTTTTAGGGTTCCGTAGTCAACAAGGAACCCTTATAGTTTCGCCATGTCCGTCCGTCTGTCCGTCTGTCCGTCCGTCTGTCTGTCCGCGGCTTAGCTCAGAGACCCTTTGTACTAGAAAGTTGTAAGTTGGTATGGGCATAGATATTAATAACGCCGACAAAGTGGTAAAATAAAAATTTTGAAATATTTTTTTTTTGAGGGTCCCTCCCCTACACGTAAAGTGGGGATGAATTTTCTTTTTCACGTCTACCCCATCGTGTGGGGTGTGGTTGGATAGGTCTTTTGAAAATATTGCGGGTTTGTCAAAAGCATTTTTCGATTTAGGGATCCGTTTGCGAATTATTAAGCTTTTAAGTGCTAATTTTTGTTAGAGTCAAGTGTCCCCCCCCCCCCTGCCAGCTAAACGGTTGTTATTAGATATGTGAAAAAATTCACATCAATAGTATATATATCCAAATTAAAAGGAAAACTATCACAGCTAAGTAGGCTGTACAGGTTGACGAGTAATAGTCGACCAAATTATAAAATGTACGGACGACAGCCATCATTTCACTGTTGAAGAACTTTTTCAAATTAACATTCATTTATTTCCCCTACAAAATTATACAAATAATCAAATAATTTATTTTGATAGGGATCCGCAACTACGGAACCCTACACTGCGCGTGGCCCGACACGCACTTGGCCGCTTTTATTTAACTAGCATGCACTTACACATATTTATTAATAAGTATTCTTGTTAGTAATTATTTTATCTTGAATTCTCACACTAAAGTCTTTTGCTACTACCTATTCTCATTCTTCAGCATTATTAATTAATTAAATTAATTTTCTATATTAATCGACTCTCAAACATCCAAAGGTTGACCGAAATAAATATCTGTAAAGGATAAGTCGGCCTTTGCACCTCATGTAAAATGTTCTATGTCATTGTTATTGTAAATGTTTCTTGGAGCAATCATTATTTTCAATCTGCCTAATGTTCTTACGAGCTCACAACGCAGTGTATCTACACTGCACTTGAAAACTCGTTAATGAGTAGTTAACGTTACCCACTTCTAAATTGCTATGACCAACCTTCGACTTGAATCGGTCTCTCAGCCTAGCGCACATGAAGAGAGACCGGAAATGGAGTCCGTAGTGGCGGCGGACAGGGGGAGCGGCGGCGGCAGAGGCGCCGGAAGTACGGGAAGGGAAGTAGTTTGTTGCGGGCGGACGTGGGGCGCGCGGGGATAGGCGGGTTGTGTGTGGACACAACACACAACTTTCCCCGGAGGTGGAGAGGCTATCGTTTTCGGATATTGCTCAAATAGAAAATAGAATAACATATGCAGTCTGAGTGCTTCACTTGTAAACCTGAATCGAGAACTTGATTTTTTAATTTATACTAGCTTCATCCGTGGTTTCTATCGCTTGATATGTTTAGTTAGCCTCTTCTCTAAACAGCTTGATCCATATGAAATATTTCAGCATAATAAGTCTCATAAATTGGTTCAAGATTAATATGTAAACATTGATCTTTATCATACATTATAATGAATTCTTATGGTTCAAAGTTCGTACATGCCTATAGGTGCATACATACACATATATACATACATTACAGCTTACTCTCCCCGACCCGAGCAACGTAGTTAGATGGGGCAAATCTACAAATAGATAGACTATACCCGTCATGTAAGGAGTCCGTAGGCACGGCCAAACATTTGTTATGCGGATGCAAAATACTACTTGAGCGAGGCCAGTATTACTACCGTCATGATAAAGTCCTCCAAATCATCAGAGAGGCAATCAACCTGTCAATTGCACGGACCAGGAAAGAGCAAACCAGTAGCGGCGGCGTCCAGAAGGTAAATTTTGTGAAACCTGGAGCCAAAAAGCTGCACAAAGATAGGACTAAACCTTCTTCAATTTTGGGAGCAGCGAAGGATTGGGAATTGTTGATGGACACACATGAGAAGCATTACCAAATGCCTTCGGAAATCTGTACCACAGCATTAAGACCGGATATACTCATATTCTCAAAAGCGACAAAGCATGTAGTACTTGTTGAACTTACCGTTCCATGGGAAAGTAACATACCGAAGGACCACAACATCAAACTTAACAAGTAGGTACTGCAACTTAGTAGACCGGATTGTGAGAAACGGAAGACTGATCTCTTCGCTGTGGAAGTCGGAGCAAGAGGACTACCAGCAAAGTCGCTCTACATTCTCTTCAAGAATCTAGGGCTGCCAAGATCGACGCTAAGCTCATATATGGAGAGAGCTTCGAAAATTTCACTGGAAGCATCCTACAGAATATGGATAGGTAGAGAGAGGGAGGTCGAGAGCGGGACTGGTCGCAGTCAATCCCCGCGTCCTAGTCAACGCAGACTAGCTGACGAGGGCTTGATGCGAGCCGAAACGTGAAGCATGCGCGGGAAATTTAGAGTGGCCACTCGCTAGTCCCGACCTTGATTAACACCTTCCTCTACTGCCGATGGGCCCGGATATGTTCGGTGAAGCCATCGCAAGCTTAGTCCCACACCTTCATACATATATACGTACATACTCGTACATAACGTCACGCGGCAGAGACAACGGATCTCCAGCTCCACGTGTCACGTTCCAGAAACTTCTCTGCCGTCTCTTCCACTCTCATAGTGTTCTTGATACAAGCGCGTCGGTTACGGTTAGTCAAAGCTCGTAAGAATTACTAATGGAACAAAATAAATAATTATAAAAAATAATAAAACGTTAAGATTGTATATATATATTATTATTTCCACTTTCCAAATTATTTCGTTCTTTGTATATATTAGTTAGAAACAACAGTCCCGCGAATAGAATGAATTCGCAAAGTAAAAAGATAAGAGCTATTTCTATCAGGGAAGATAGGAATTGAGAAATCGCATTTAATTAATTTTTACGACACTCTACAGTGCCGTGACGAGTAGGGTCTGCCAAGTTCGATAGAAGCTTTGTATTGATTTATAGATTAGATGCGGTTGTTATCGCGTCCGGTGATAGCAAAGACCACAATGAATGTGGGGTGAATGTGAAGAGCACTGTTTCATAGAGTGCATGTGACCCATAGCAAGACCTTGATCAAAACACTAACTCTGCTCGCGGCTACGCTCGTTCTAAAGTTATACCCAACAGCCAAATTGTCACCAGATAATACATTATTTCGAACGAACGATTATTTATTTTTAACATTGAAAATGTTTTTTCGAAAGCTTCAGTATAGCCCCCCATTTCCGCTGAGAGTGTGAAATCGTCCTGGTGTCGCGAGTTTTGAGGATACGCGAGTAGTTGAGGGCTCAAAAGACGCGTATCTGCTAAGGGCTACAAGATGTTGCCCAATAAACGATTTTTTTTATGTTTGTCAAGAATGCAAACAGTCAAACCGTTGCTGTAATTTTTTATTTGGGCGTTTCGTGATTTCCAAAACCGAATTATTATTGTACATAATAAAAATAATATATTGTGTGATGGTACGGAACCTTCGGTGCGCGAATCCAACTGGCACTTGGCGGCTTTTTTTGACGTCATCTGCCCAACGTTTCGTTTGTCGGCCTTTGCTTCTATTGCCGTCCCTTGGGTACCACTTTCTCACTATTTTGGTCCGTTTCTCTTGTTTCTCTCTTAGATATGTCCTGTCCATCGCCATTTTTGCGTTCAACATAATGTTTGTGCGTCTTTAAATTTAGTTATATTTTTTGTTTCTTTTAATTTTACTTTATCTCTTCTCTTGACTCCAAAGACACTTCTTATACTGCTTTGATAGCCGTTTATTTTATTTATTAGATGTACTCAGTCATGGGTCAGGCGTCAGGCACAGCAAATTGCACATGCTGTAAAACTTTATTTTTTCTTTAATTTACATGTCCTTATCCTATAACTTCACTGAGGGACCAATAACTCTGACAAGTATTGGCTACACTCCGATTATTAACTTTCCTAGGTAGATGTACTTTTTTAAATATTATATTTGTTGCATATTTTGAAATTATGTATCTTTGAGGAATTTGTCATAATTTTTGTTTTAGTATGTTAATAGATAGGCCCACTTTCGCGCTTTGGTCTGATAACTACTGTAGAATTTGCTCTAACCTACTTAGACACTCAGAGAATAGGATTAGTTCGTCTGCAAAACGAAGATGGTTTAAGTTTTCGCCGTTTATATTTAGTCCATTTCCGTTCCATTCTAGATACCTGAATATCTTCTCCGGAACTCCACTGCTCTTAAATTATAAAAAATCAATAAATTAAATAAAAAATAAACAAATTACAAGCGGCGGGTGGCCGTGTCTGGACTCTGGACGTCCGCTTCTTTTCCGAGAGGTCCGAGGTTCGAATCCGGTCGGCGTGTACCAATTAGTTTTTTCTGACGGAAGAAATTACGTAGCATGTTAGCCTCGTCGCGTCGCGCACACACACGCGCCGTCGGACTACACCTCTGTGTTAGTCTGGCGCGCCCTATTAGTCGTGCTTCCCATAAAAAAAAAAAGGTATTATGTAGAAACACAAAGATACAACATTAGACAATTTCCATTGACTTAAATTATAAGAGCTTAGGAAGAATTTTTCAAGAAGTAATTAATATTCAAGTGAAAAATAAATTATCTTCCACACGCTAACAAAGAATCTCTAAATAAAAAGTATTAAATTGGTACAAATTTAAATGATTTTTACTAATTAGTTCTTTTGTCCTAGTTTATATCTTTTATATAAGTTTTGCCTAAAATGTAATGCGTACCCAACTTGAGTCACCTTGAAATTTAAGCGAAATTAAATCGCCATATTGGTCAGGTATTTTTTGTTGACAACCATTATTTTCGAATTCGTTATTTTATTTTCATTTCATTGAGTAGCTTATTTAAACTGTAGGTTAAGCATGGTTTAAGGGACTTTTATTATAATATATCACATTACCTGGATCTTCATTTCTAACATACTAAATAACGAAAAACTTTTTTTTCCTATGTATAAAAAGATATAGCCCCATTGTTGACAATACAACCATGTAAACGCTGCGAACTGTTAGAATTCAAAACAGCTTACAAGAAGCCCAATGTTACCACACTACACACCAGAACACGAAAGCACAATTTACCAAGCCGATAATTACTGAGCGAAACGTATCCCTTACTCTACAATTATATGATATATCTAATTCATATAGCTATGCGAGTGAAATGGCTACTTGTCGCTGCTGTGTATTGGGCAAATATTAAAGGATAATAAAGCCGGCCCCGAGGTTTCCGTACCACTACGTAATTGGTCGGTGTTAATTGATAATCATACCAAGTTTGACGCCTGTATGTGTTACCGTTTATACAATGGAGCAAAAACTTGAAAAATCCTTGTTTCTAGTATGGGGATCCTCCCTTAATTGTTCACTTTTGTTTTTTTTTTTTGGGTACGGAATCCTAAAAACCAAATCCAATTGTGTTTTCATTAAATTTTTTAGATGCTTATCATTCATGTAAACGGAGGTGGAAATTTAAATATAAAAAATACCTAAAGGTTGACTGTAAGAAATCTCTGTAAGGGATAAGTCCGCCTTTGCACCTTATGTAAATTTTCTAATGTATTTGTTACTGTTTAATGTTTACTGGAGCAATAAAGAATTTTCTATCTATCTATCTACCTAATTTTATGGAATCCTATCTATTTTGTCTGTATTTTTTTATTTATGTAATCCGATGGCTGAGTCATGGGGGGCTAGAACACACCAGTTTCTGCTTAGCAAGTTGGGTCAAAGTTGAAAGGACGGCATGAAGGCTCCGCGGGAGTGAGTTGGTGGAGCCGAAACGGTGGTGGGAAAAAGACCCACTGTCTTCATTTCTCTCATCAGTTCACTTCAACCTTCGCATGGTTCATTCTGAGTCCATATAGAATCATCACTTCGTCCCTCACAGGGTTCATTCTGAGGCCATCGAATCATCACTTCGTCCCTCACAGGGTTCATTCTGAGGCCATCGAATCATCACTTCGCCCCTCAAGACGTTCGTCTTTAGTCCGCCATATCGACACTGGGTGATGAGATTCGAGGGTCGGAGGAGGGGAGTGGGAGGGGCGAGGGGATCATCAATCACATCTGACGTCACCGCTGTTGAAGTTCCGACGTCACGCCGCCGCCCCCGCAAGATGAACTCTTTCATTCCGCTAATGAGTTTTGTGTAGACCCTGGTTTGCCCCTCTCAACCGTCTAAGCGCCATGGAAGTATTCTGTGGCCATGGTGAAGATACGTCTCTTTCTATCAGTATGGAAAAGATAAGTGTAGATCTTTAGAGAGCGGTTGAAAGCCATATAATTTTTTTATGTATGCAAATCTTGAAAGAGGATCGTTATTAAACGTATAATTATAAAATTATGATTATAAGTATAATTGCATAAACGTAACTTCGTGCTAAAAAAATACCTTTATTTGTGCGCGCATACAGTTTTATTAGTGTTATATATACAAGTAGACATAGACGTAGGCATTCAGTTATAATATCAATGACGTAGAATAAGGTGACTCGTACAGATTATGTTTGAGTAATGAATGAATGAGCCAAAACATTATTTATTTTTCTTTTAATAACTTAAAATTCAAGTCAATAGCAGTGACGCATATTAAATTATAGAATTAAAGCACGAACTCAAATTTGAAAACTCAATAAAACCGGCCAAGTCCGAGTTGAACTCGCGCACCGAGGGTTCCGTATCGCCATGTCATGGTCAGCGCTGCTTCATACTGTTTTCGGTAGATGACGCGCATACACTTTTTAGTTTCTTGTATGGGGAACCCGTGATTTTTTTTACTTTTTCTTATTTTTATTATTTGTTGTTATATCGGCCATAATAACACATTATGTGAACATTTCAACGGGCTACCTATTACCTACTGTTCAAGAGATACAGCCCTCGGACAGACGGACAGACAGACAGACGGCGTAGGCTTAGTAATAGGCTTCCGTACGGGATACGGAAACCTAAAAACAGAATACGCTTGTATACCTTCCGCGTGTAGTGCTACGTATAATGATATTAATTCATTAAAAGAGTAGGTAAGTATGTAATGTTTAGTATAAAATAAATTGTTTGTAAAGCTTTGCAAACCATCTAAACTCTCATTCACAACTCCTAACCTCAATTCGTTTAAGTATTTCCACCATTACTGTACTGTTCACCTCAAAAAATAAACTAATTTATTTTCATTTAAACCGGATACTCAGGGGTTGTTACAAATTGTATAAAGGTGCAAGCTCGAACGCTCCGTACGATCGCATAAATAGTAAGTACACGCCGTAAAGCCACGCTATTTAGCTTTATAAAGCCTTTTCTGTAACATCGCGGCGGAGCCGCCTCCATAATCCACTTAGAACAAACTGCCTGTGTTCTGGCGAGATTCTAGTCTTACACTTCGTTAAGTTTAAATTGACGTGCTCCGCCAATAGCAATCCTTGAAATTGGACTCAAAAAAATCACTGCGAGTGATATACTTAAGTCCATATTTGCGCTGCTACTGTTCCTCATAATATTATTTTGTTTTCTCCTTGTGACCCCTGGTGAGCGATAATAAACGTATATTTCATTAAACGTAAATATTTACAGAACATATCTTGAAAGGAGGAGTACATTCTGCACAGAGCTCTGAAGTTTAGCTGTCTCATCCATCCCTACTAGAGACGCCTTTTTACCCGATTCCCGTACAAACTGTTGTAACCGCTTTGTAGAGTAGGCTGAACTTATGTGCGATTACTGTGGGAGAGCGAGATGCACTGGCCAGCGCTAGACTAGCTAGCGGCCTCAGAAAATAGGATGCACGCTGACGCTCGACTCGTGAGTAGGCTGAACATATGCGCGATTACTGTTAGAAACTAGGAGGCACTGGGCGGCGCTCGACTAGCTAGCGGCCCCTGTGACCCTTATAGCTAGAGAGAGTAGGATGCAATGGCGGGCGCTCGACTAGCTAGCGGCCCCTGTGGCCCTTATAGCTAGAGAGAGTAGGATGCACGCTGGCGCTCGACTCGTGAGTAGGCTGAACATATGCGCAATACTGTAATACACTGGGGGGCGCTCGACTAGCTAGCGGCCCCTGTGGCCCTTATAGCTAGAGAGAGTAGGATGCACTGGCGGGCGCTCGACTAGCTAGCGGCCCCTGTGGCCATTATGCAACTTCAAGTATTATTATTGATTTCGTTTCTATACGGGAGGCGCGAGCGCGGCGGCGCAAGCAGCCGACCTTTGTGCTGTGATTTTATGTAAACTGCCATTATATGCGGCTACGTCACTGCTTAGACTAGTGATCAGCCCATTACGTCATGTTCCTGTCCGAACTATCTGACCTATGATATGAAAATATCTGATATGAAAAATACGAACAATTTTCTCAGCTGTTTCGATCGACCTTCGTTTATAACGATTGTATAGGAACGGGTGGGTGTTACCCTACCACCAATAAGGCAAGAGAATGAATCTAATATTACATGACATGGTTTACGAACCATAGAGCTAACGTGACAAGATAAGGTAGTCGAGGTTTTCTAACGTGGAATGTACGGCCGACCTTATTTTCAGTGCGGTGAACCGACCCCGTGTGTAAAACTGCAGTTACTGTGACAATTAATTTACTTTATTTGATCTTACGGGGCCGCCGCCGCCGCGGCCGCTCGGACGCCCAGATTTGATTGATTTTTAAATGTATTTGATGCTTGAGTTGAAAGTATTGGGTAAATGAATTCTCTGCTGTAAATTTAGGGGACGGGTATGGAATGCAAGATCTACTGAGACCCCAGGACAGGTTCCATTGCCATCTCTAATTGCGATTGGGTTGTCGTCGTTCATATTAATAGTACAGTATTTTCGCAGTATATCCTGTATCCTTTGTAGTTTCATGGAATGTTCATTACTATTTTAGTTTCCTGCAATGGTAAAGAACAAAATACTTATTCTGTGCTTGTATAATGTATACCTATTGCGTTGTTGCAAGATATTTTCAGTACTTATAACAAAAATAAATAAATAGTCATTTCGGATATAGCAAGAATAGTGTATTTTTTATCAACCAACCATTCAACCAAAAAACCCACTACTTTTAAAAGGTAATCCGTTTTTACCCGACTGCGAATGAAAATGAGGGTAAAAACGGCTGAACTAGAAGATTTTTTTTATTTATAGGTTCATATTAAGTTTTATTTTGTTAGATAGATAGGTAAGTTTTGTTCTAGGTTAAGTATAGTGTATGTATGTATGTATAGTATAGTTAAGTTCTTTCTGATATTTAATTGTTATATTTTCTTTGTATAAATTGGTGTTAAATAATGTCCTAGTAAAAAAAAATTTGGGTAATGTGTTTGACTTTGATGTATTTAGGTGTATGTAGGTAACTATGTCGTTAATTTAAAAATCCCGACTGCTACTTAAGGAAAATTAAGTAATCAAGGAAAGAGCAGTAGAAATCGCTGAAGTCGGGCTTGTAGTACGATTCAAATATATAAGGAGCTCGACTATAGCATTTTTAATGTTCTTCCCTTGTTTTATTAGCAGTCGGGTTTTGGAATGTTTTATTTTCTACTTATCTATTTTACATTTACTTAAGTAAAAAATTTATACAAATTTCAGTTATTTAGTTGTTTTAATTTTAATGTTATTTAGTTTCTGTTTGATTTTATTTAAATTTGTTTTAAATTTCATACTGAAAAACATACATAATTTTTAATAAACTTTTAAATATCTTATCCTTTTATACTGACTTGATAGTACATATTTTAATGATCTGTTTTAAGCACTGAATAAAACAAAATTTTAATAAAAGATCTAATACTAAAGCGTGTGTGTAAGCTTTATCCAATCTGCAACAAACCCCCTCGTGTATGCAACCGACGAAATCTTTCCAGACCGTAAAATTCTGAGATTTTAATACAAATGAAATGAGGCAGAAAGCCGAACTGTTCCCCCTACGCTCTAGCTGTCTAGATTCAAGTTCTCACATGCACTTAAGGCTCATACTTAGATATACCAAATTTGGATTTCTAGAAAATTGGTTTCTTGGCTGCTGAATGACGCAAGCGTTGCACAAAATGTTAAATTTTTAGACGTAACTATACATGGAACGAGATTATAATTTGAAAGAAAAAAATAACAGTTCAAACTAAGAGTGTTCTTTCTAAGGTAACTTTCCATTGTCTTAGGGTCAGGAGAAATGCTCGCTACTAAGAAAAATTGTGAATTTTGTTTTATGGTATTTGTAAATGATAACGCAATATATAATTTTTTCAGCAAATTTTTTTGAATAAAATTGGTCACCCCCATTTCTTTATATAATGATGTACTATAGTAACGATATTTAATTAAATTAATTTATTTAGAAATTAAATTGTTCCGAATATGTGCACCGTGAAGACGTTTGGGTGCCCCTTAAATTCACCGGCGCGTGAACTTTCCAAATTTAAAACGTTTGCAAACTTTCCCTGCACGCGCTTACCTGAATAGCTAACAATGAAAACATCATGGTGCCCGTTTACTTTAGTTAGTAGAACAATTCCAAATTCAAATGTTTTATTTCGCGTTGAGGACATTGAAAAATTATGCAGTTTGTAATCTAGTGTAAATTCGCGATTCTTTTGGGCAAATGGAACTATTTAAAATTGAATAATTTTAACTTCCTTATTATACTCCTAAAACTATAATTTCATAAACCTTTATGGACGAAACGATGTTTATTTTCTTCGGTATACATAATGTTTTTTTCTCATGTCGGCCATATGATCGGGTTAATCTGTATAAAAAAAAAACAATCGCGTTCTCTGTAGATTTTGAGGTTAGGTATTTTAGAAATGTATGAAGAACTGAATGATGGTTTTTTTTTTTAATTTCGCGTATGGAGTTTTTTTTTCATTTAGGTACTTAGTTTTTTATACTGATTAACCACCTGAAACCGCCGGCATGGTAAAAATATCACATGTATAAGTGAATTTTTTTCAGTTTATAAAACAATTTTCACGCGCTGTATTCCGATAGTGGGAGTCAGCAGAGTAATCGTTGATTGAGCATAAAGTAGAAGAGAGTTGGTAAGTATACCGCATTTTATATTTCTGTTGGAATTATTATTAAAATACTCGCATCGCCAAAATAGGTTATGCAAATATTATTTTAAACGAAAATATTGCTTCATTGCTAACTCGAAAGTGTTCGTCGTTGAATGTTCGTCGTGCAAGCCTACCTGGCGGAGGCTGCAGTCCGGAAGTGCGGATGGTAAGGGTGGCGCGGCGGTGAAGCGGCCCTGAGCGACACCGTCTGTTCAGATGCAGCCACCAACTTTGTTACACCGTGTTCATTAGAAGTTGGACTTGTGTGGAATTTTAGCCAACTTTTAGCCCGTAATGAAGACTAAAAGGAGTAAAGTTGAGCGTTTCAGATTTTAATAGCGTGCCCGCGTGTGCCGGCTGGGTTTAATAATAAATTGCCGGTATGATAGAGGCATGTCAGTACCTTTTGTGCAAGTTTGAAAGCTTAATAAGAGCGCGCGGTCCTGAGACTTTATCCAGCGCGGCACTTCTCTCTGGACTGTTTTGAATGAATTTGGACTGTAGGTATTATTAAGCGAGCCGTCCTTTAAAATAATTTATGTTCAGTATCAGCTTGGGCAGTTCTTGGACTACCTGTCATAAAAACTTAATAGCTCTAGTACTAATTTATATCTCATGCTAGCCATTCCTTAGATGGTTTTAGAAAGATTTTCTGTTTTAATTTAAAATTAATTTTCAATGACGTATGTCAATAGTGAGTATACCTATACTGTTGTGTATGTTTAGGGCACGTGCCTGATGAAATTACCTGTGCCTATTTTATTAATTTTTTTTCTTATTTTTCCCTGGGTAGTCATAAACTGGCCTACTCCCTGGTTCCCGCTTGACGTTGAGTTTTGGGACACGTTGTATATCTACAATTATACTAATTGTGCAATTAAAATTATCCGGAGACCGCCGTGCCAGAGCGTTCCTAACTCAAAAGATAAGCGTGGCCATTCAGCGGGGTAACGCTGCTTCGGTTCTTGGGACCACGTTAACCTTCCCAATGGAGGAGTTGATTATTTTAATTTAGTTTTACTTTGATTTTAATCTGTTGTTTTTTCCATTTTTAATTCATGTTTTTAATAAATAAACTACAACTATTAAAAAAAAAAATTTAAATTAATGTTAGGTATACAATTAGTCGTATATCTACCTTACCTAATAGTGTTTACAAAATTCTTTTCAACCAAATTTGAAATTAGTGTGTCATTAGTTGTGAATGACTTAAGGTGACGTGAGGCTTCGTCTGACTCGAATGTCAAGAAGTTTACCACCAATATTGCTCACCTGACAGATTCAGTTTTAATACCTATATGTAATACTTCATCTATCAGCGCAGATCGATAGCTTTTTGAAAACACGATTTGATTAACTTCGCTTGATAGAAAAAAATCATGAACATGCCTCTGAATTTAGTTATAAAAACGTATTAAAGGCAACGTGACCAAATCAAGGCTTTGGAAAAAATTATTTTATTTGTTGAATATATATCTATAACCGTAGCTTTTTACTTTTTTGCTTCGACCCGTGGTTTTGGAATAAAAAAAAATAAAAACCAAATTTTTGCTTTGATTGATTGTGTTGCATCCTACTCCAACCAGCGAAAGCGGCGCCTTGAAAGAGGAGTACGGGTTAATATGAGTTGACAGGGCCTAAGTTATATAATAGATGTATGCAGACAATATTTACTACAACTTCCATAAAGGTGTATACCGATGTTACCTTTTGCATAATGTGCCCAATGACGCCTGGAGTGGAATGTTGAGTACCCGCATGCAGCTCCCGCCCGCCACACTAATGTCAAGCTACAGAGTGTTGTGGGTCGCAATATTCCTATATTTTTGTATTTCGCAAGTCCGCCACCGCAGATTGCGGGCTTAATAATAACATTATTGAAGTTTTAAATCATATCATATAGACGAGAGAGATATTATATTACTTATATAGAATATTATAGATTGTAAAAATTGTGTTTTCTAACCGGCCGACATTGTATTCGCAGCCCCCGTAAATATCCGAATGCCCGTGGGCGGCGTCGGACTACACCTCTGCATTAGTCTGGCGCGCGCATTATGTGTTGCATCCCATAAAAAAAAATTACTTATATAGTCAAAATGACTAGGGTTCAGTACCTTAAAGGTAAAAACGGAAATCTTATAAGATCACACCCGAAGTCCCGAGTCCACCCGTGTGAGTATCATTTGAAAGAGCTAACTTCTAAAAATTCTTGGATTTTTTGGAAAATTTTTTTTTTACAATTTTAAGTTCATTGATTTTAATTATATAATATCTTAGCCATTTCCACTCATAAAACTGGATATTACACAAACTCCTTTTCTGTGCACGCAGCTCGGCTGTGGAATCTACTACCTCACTGTATACGGCACTGCAAGTCGCTTCCGTTATTCAAAAAACACTTAAAGTTGTACTATCTCCGTCAGTGTGAAGTCAAAAGCTAAAAAATCCTTTAATTCTGAATGGACAAGTATGTATGTATATATTTAGGTATTATGTATTATATAAATTGTAATTCATATGTATTTAATTTAATCTATAAATAGTAATTTATACGTATAATTAACTAGTATGTACTTATATGTAGTGTATATTATAGTATATTATAGTTATTTTCCTTATATTATATTTTACATTCCCACACTCAAGTCTTTTGCTACTACCTACTTATATCTCGCAACATACGACTCTCAAACATCCAAAGGTTGACTGGGAGAAATCCCTGTAAGGGATAAGTCCGCCTTTGCCCCTCATGTAAATTTCTTATTGTGTGTTTATGTTAAATGTTTTTTGGAGCAATAAAGTATTTCTATCTATCTATCTATCTATATAGCTAAAAATAAAAAAAAAAGATCCGTTAGCCCCCAACCCTGTTCTCCTAGGTATCTAAAACCAAATTTTTATTTTAATATCGTTAGTATAGATTACAGAAAAACTACAGGTTTATTCGACAATATTATAGTTCGGTAAAAAAATATATATTTTAACTACAAGACGCAATGGCTTACCTGACAGTCAGACAATTGCTGTAGTTTTTATTTAGGCGTTTCGTTATTTTCAAAAACACAATTATTTTGGTAACCACATAATGCAAATATATTGAGTTGTGATACGGAACCCTCGATGCGCGAGTCCGACCCGCACTTGGCGGCTTTTTCTTTAAAAGTTTTAGAAAAATATTCAGGACACGCTGTTATAAGCGCTACTTAGTCGTTATCGCGAAGAGTAGCAGCTGTTAGTAATAGTGCTGTAACTTGGATACTGTATGTAAGTGTAAAGTGTATATGTATACAATGAGCTCGATCGATATGATAGAGAAGTGTTTTTCAAACTTTTTCCTACAGCGACCTCCTTACCAGCAAAAGTAACCTTGCGGTCGTTTTGATAAATTTATTAATTTTTGCTTTATTAAGCAAAAAAAAAAAACAAGCGCACCCTTCTCATTACTTCATTTACCTTCGATTTCCTGTTTCCGTAGCCAAATGTCAAAAGAGGAATGCTTATAATTTCATCCTGTCCGTCTGTTCGTCAGTCCGTCCGTCTGTGCGTCTGTCCATACGGCCGTCCGTCCGTCCATCCGTGCGTCCGTCAGCCCGTTTGTATGTCACATACATTTTACTCAGATACTATACCACACCGTTTTTCCACAAATTTAATCTATATAGTGTATAGATAAAATTAGTTTAAATTAAGAAAAAAAACCGGCTAAGTGCGATTCGAACCGCGTACCGAGGGTTCCATATCGCCATGTCATGGTCAGCGCCACTCACGCCATCGATGGCGTGTTTTATGAAATGCTTCATATTAGTTCAAATTCATGATTAGTTAAAATTCTTCATACTCTTTTCGGTAGATGGCGCGCATACACTTTTTAGTTTCTGTTATATATAGTTATAACACATATTCTGTGAAAATTTCAACGGGCTACCTATTACGGTTCAAGAGAAGATACAGCCCTCGGACAGACGGATAGACAGATAGACGGCGTAGGCTTAATAATAGGGTCCCTTTTTATTTAAGTCAGTAGTTTGTGAGAAATGCGCTTCTAAGTTAGTCGTAAAAAGTGTGCCTCCCCCACTCTAATTTTTCAACTATACTGCGAGCAATTTTGGAAAAACTGGAGGTCGTAGAACTGAAAAAACACTTTAAACGAAAATTGGTTAGAATAAGATACGTTTTTTTATGGAAAGCGCGACATGTGGCATCGTTTCACTTACGAGTAGGTGACTTACGATGCCCATGGGCATTCTGTGATGCACGGGGATTGCGAATGCCATGCCGGCCTGACAGGAGCCTTTTCACGCCCCTTTTGAAAAACCCCAGGCTGTACTTGGGAGGAAATATATGAGCAGGGAGTGCGTTCCACAATTTCCCTGTTCTGTGAATAAAAGACTTACAGAACCGGTTGGTGCGCATCCTCGGTAGGTCGATTGTATAGGGGTGCATCCCCTGCCCAGTACGCGTAGTGCGGAGGTGGAATGGGGACGACGTGTAGTTTTTGAGATAGAGGATATTTTCGGTTACGCCATGAACGTTCTTTCCGACTACGGAACCCTTCAATGTGCGTGGTCCAATACGCACTTGGCCGATTTTGTTTATGTGATATATGGGTTGCTGCCAAAAGGCCCAGGACACATGCTCAGACCAGCCAATATCACCTCCGAGAAGGTGATAACTGAGCTCCATCCATCATGGTGAGATTGTGTCTATTGGACTACAGGAGAACACAGCCGAGGCTGCTACGCGGGCACGCTGCCGGTCTTACGTCCGGTACAGTGGTAACAACCCAGTCGGCTACAAAAGTACCACTAGCAAAGTACCTGCGAAGGGACCTACGCCCTGATACCGGTGCATGCATGTGCGGAATATTGTATTAGTTATATTGTAGTAATATGGGAAGCCTTACGTTCAAGAACTAGACTTCAATTAAATCAGTATTCTTGTTTTTACGAAGTCACTAAAATAATTCTAATTAATATATTATTATTATTATTTAATATTATTATAAGTTAGTTTGTAGTTTTTAGTTATACTTTTTTAATGATATGCAAAGTTAGATTTATTTGATATAAAATGAATACAAAATTAAAATGCTAAACAAACTACTTACATAACTATATAAAATATTTCACTGAAATTTTGCCTGGGGATGGAGCTGAGTGTTCCCAGCATACTCGCGGCATTCCCACGCTGGATGGCGATGCTGACCCTCTGTTTGAGATAAACTCCTTTTTAATTAGTTATATTTGTCGGTAAATTTTATTTGATAGGTAGTTATAGTTTATTTAATAATTTTAATTTTTAAATTGTGAATAACCTGTTAAATTTCTTAATAAATGGTATAAGAGATTTATTATTTAGGATATAATTTATTATCAAGAATTTGATTTAATTTAGTGTATAATTTATTATCAAAAAATTTTTTTCCATCTCTTTATTGTAATTTCAGAGTTTTCTTGCATTTTCCCTATAGCGATAATTAATTAGAATTACTTACATATGTTCTATTTTATTTCATTGGCATCAAAGTATTGTCAAATATAAAGAAGAAAGCATTTTCTTAATGCAAAGGCATGATGAAAAATTTCTGAAAGAAATTGAAATTATAATTTTTGGTTTCTTTATTATTTTTATAAACTGTTACTCATTGTAGGACAAAATATTAGGGTGTTTAATTGCAATTTTAGTGTGACATGAAATATGGAATGTATATTCGTTCGAATTTATTTAGAAAAATTTACAAAATTATGTATTTAAATATTCTGACGTCTTGTCATTGTGGATTTCTATTTAATTGACAAACATATGCTTCAGGGTACGTGTTTCCACGCACAAGCCTCGTTAATAAAGATATATAATTTTTGGAATCTTATAAATGACAAAATATGGGTTTCATTAGTTACTTATGAAGGTTATGACGTGGGCATATTGAAAAATATTACAACAAAATTTATGTTAACATAGCAGCGGCTCAAATTAAATCAGATTTCAAGTAAAATAGAACACAAACATAAGCTTAAAATCTTCGGCTACATTTAGCAAAAGACTTTCGCGTTCAGCTTACTTGCACACTATTTTCAGGATTTTTTTTCTTCGTAAAAAAGCGAAGCACTGAAGGATATTCGAGGCGGAGCCGACGACGGCAACCTGTTGCAATCCTCGCTCGGGACACTTGCCGTCGGCAAGCGCCCGCCGCCGTCTCCCCGGCCCGACTCTCTACTCTCCTTTTATTACAATAGATGTTTCTATATATTTATCGATGCGTGTATAAAAAAACAATTCTAATAATGCAAATATATTATAAGAAACTAAGATAGAAATAATATTTGAATAAAATGAGGTAAAGTTGTACTTACTCTTAGCTATGCCGACAGAAGCATCAACTGGTATTACGCGATATTATGGTTCTTTATTATTAAAATCACTCAACAGAAATAAAATGTCAACGAACTACTAAATGCGAATTAAATTTTTTGTTCTTTTTACAATTTTAAGAAAAAAGTTTTTTTTTCACTTAAATTTTAATAACGTAAAACAAAAACAAAAACAAATGTGAGAAGAAAAATAATAATGTAATGAAATAGGGAATGAAGTAGAAAGCACTGCAAGTGGTTTAGAGGTGAGTAGTAGGAGTTAGGGCGCGCGCTAGGGCGGGGGCGGTGCGGGCGGCCGGCGCAGGCCGTGTCCAACTGTGGACTGGCGAGTGCGGCGCACTCCGCCGGCCCCGAGCCTCCGCCGCCCCCAGGCAAGCCCCACCCCCGGCGCAGGCGCGCCGCCCCCGCGCCCACTGCGCATGTCGGAAAACCTCACGAAAAGTGGAAAAGTGACTCCTCCGCGGTAGATACAACATTATGTACTAAATAAATATCGTAATAGATCCAGCCCGGGTGTACATAATTTAGGTCGAGTTCTAGATTTTTCATATTATATTTGAGAGCCGCGCCGCCGCCTCTGCGCCGTCGCCCTGCTAGACGCGACGGGACCCAGACGTGAGGCGCCTCTCCGTCGCCTCCTGCCGACTACTCTTACGTAATGCGTGACGAGAAACTGACAATTCATTGTATGCAACACACACAACCCCGCAGTACTTACTAACCGCTATACCAGCACTTGTAAACGTTTAAAATAAAATGTTAAAGCACGAGTTAAGCGACACAATTTCTCAAGAAGAACGTGTAATTTTATTAGATGTAGAAGATTTTAAACTGTAATGAAGCAGCAACACGGACGGTATATATATAATCTTAACTTTTCTATTCAACACATTTTATGAAATGCCGATTGGCCTTGAGAATAACTTTCAGTAGGGTATTATATACTTGTTATATTATAACTTTTACTGTTGTATTGTCTTATTTCTTGTCTATTTCAACGATCTAAATTGTACTTTGTAGTAACAGTAAGTACAAGCACATTTTCAATTAAATAAGGTAACTTTGCCCCAGAGATTTAATTTAAACAATTGCAACAAATACTCTTGAAATTAAGTACAGAAATTATAATAACAAAAACATTCGAACCTTTCTTAGTGATGAAATCTAGTTACATTGCGAATCACATGTTCATACATTACCTTAATTCCGTCAAAGTATGCACTCATCAAAGTGGCATCATAATTCATAGGTAAGTTAAAGAATTTCCCCACTATCCCTCCATTGGTACCCAAGAACACCCTCATCTCAAAAGCCATCGGCACCCCCATACTGATCGCATAGTCTACGCTATGTCCACATTGATTCCTTCCATTCTGTTCCAAAATACTATAATTCCGAAAGTTCTGAATATGCCCCGCCTTTTTATTTACTTTTAGCGCCACTTTCGAAGCTATGGCCTTCATTTTTCCATGAGCCTGATCTTTACCCGAATATGCAAAAGGATAAAGGATGGAATGACCGTCACGTCTTATCGACACGTACAGTTTTATCTTTTCCTTGTACTTCACGAGAACATCTCTGATGAATTGAGATTCGTTCTCAGAGAAGGGGTATGGACCGGGGTACTGAGGGGAATGTATGCTGGTGATGGCGTCACAGGAGCCCCATTCCACGTCGAAGTTTCTGGTGATATCAACGCCGTAAGAACGCCGGTCGTCTGATACACGTGCATTCTTCCTCCATGTAGGTCGATTCTGGAACGAATAGAATGACACATGAATAAACTTTAGTTATTAGTCTGTTTAGTTATAAATGTGTTTACGTTTTTATTTATGATTTACCGGCCAGCAGTTTCAATATTGATTACATCACTCTTGCTTAGTTTATCCTTGCTTACTTCAGTCTTGCGCTTGAATCAGCACAGCTAAATTCAGTCTCACGGCTTGCTTGTTTCAGTCTACCTTAGTTCCGTCTCGTACAGCAGTGATACAATTGATTTGTCTGTAATATGGTAATATGAAGCCTGACTTACATGTCTGCTGATCTCCAAGCCGTCTGGGTTGGAGCTCGGCAGCAGGACCCACGTGATGCCACGCAGCATGTCTTTGTTCTCGTGGCACGCCACCAGCTGATGTAGGACGTGCAGAGCCAAACCTACAGCATGTGTGCCGCCAGACTGGCCCGCCTCTAGGACTATCACGGGCTTGCTGGGTACAGCAGGTCCTATCACTACCTGGGGAATGGTATGGGAAATATACAATGCAAACAATGAACAAAATCGAAGTATCTCAACTCTTTTAGGAGCTCGCGTGAGAGAAAATAAGAGAGTAAGCTAATGAGAGGATCCAGAGCTAATGAGTGTGCGTGAGTGATTTCTTTCAGTCAAACTTTTTGAGGAGTAAATTAAGGCCATGTGACAGAAATATCGTCATTATTTCTCACCATATATGTTTCATTTGGCGGAAACTTAAAAATAAGAATTAGTGCAAGCCCACAAAATACACATGTAAACCCATAAATAACCAACCCCTCGGAGGTCAATGCCAGATACATTTGAAAGGAACTCTTACCTCATACAGATTTCTTTGTTCAAATGTTATCGAATGTTTACTTATATTTAAAATGTCACCACATTGTAGATAGAGTAATTTTAAAAATGCTGATACCTGAAATTAATAGAATAAATTTTAAGTTGTTCATGCTTCTTTCCATCATCTGGATTTAATTAGGAAAAGAAGGAAACAAAGAACATAAAACAAAGATTATGTGTGTAGGGGCAACGTGTTTATAACCTTATTTATATAATTTTAATTATCTGCAGTGACCTATTAGCAATATATGACCGTCATGTTATTGTTAATTTTGTATTGATCATACTGTTGGTTACTCTTGAATAATTAAAGAAAAAAAAAACTAAAACTTACAGTAGCCGTCCCAACAACTGCCGATATTTGCGGACACAACTTCTCATCCTGCTCCTCCGTGATAAATCTCAGGTAACAAGGCGACAGCTCTTGACAACTGAAATCCGGACACGAGATGCATGGGATATTAAAACCTGTTTTAAAGGAAAATGTGTGTGTATTCAATAAGAAATTACTTCAAATAAAATATTTCAGTATTTTCATTTAAGAATATTTTGTTCATATGCTTTTGTTAACTCACCCACAATGAGCAGAAGAATTTTCAGATTTTACGAGTATCATCACTGAAACTGTGCATTTATTCAGTAAATAAAAATATTATTTTCAAATTTAAAACATACAAAAGTCATATTGAAAGCATAAGAGGAGTTCATCGTCAGTATATAATAATGTTAAAATAATAATTGTTTTTCAACACACCCAAAAAAAATATTACGAAAGGTTGTATACAATTCAACATTTTCTCGCTTCTGTAGAAAATCAATTTTTTTGCACGTGTTTAGATAAGAAACAATTTGTTTCTGCTTTTATATTTTATTGTTTTTTTTAAAGCCTTGACTAATACTAGAAAGATAACGAGTTTTATGACCTTCTCTGCATTCAATTGGATAAAGAAAATAAACATTGATTATTTTTAATGCTTTATTATTACTTATTTTCAAGGTTGAGAAATATATAATTTTAAGTTTTTCCACTGTAGTGCCTGGCACATTTTACTAGATTAAATTTTAAATAAGTAACAATAAAAATACTTTAAATAAAACTATTTTAATTATATAAAAATACTACACTTATTGCAATTAACTAATTGAACTGCATCTTTATCTGCTGCTGGAAGACCTTGAAGCCCTCGTAGAACTTAGGCAGAACATGGCTCAGCTCATCCTCGGGAAACACAAACTCGTGCCCATCAGTCAGTTCCATTGTATAGGAGTACGGTATCTTGGCGACTCCGAAAGCAAAATCATCGCTTCCTCCGGCTGCTGGATACCATTGTCCAGCGCTCATCACTGTGAAGGGCCGTCCTCCCGCTGTGACCATAGCGGCAGAAACCAATTTCGCAAGCCTATCCAAGTTCTCCCAATTTTTCGGTAGGGATTGCCCTGTATAGCCCCAAGGGTATACAAGGTATTGTCCGTAAGCGTGGAGCGACACGTACAGCTTTATTCTAGCAGAATCTTTAAGCATGACGTCCCGAACTGCCCTAGCTTCGGCTTCAGAGAACGGCTCGGGCCCAGCATATAACTGGGGGTCGCAAGGGTTACTGCTGACTCCGCTGACGCCCCAGTGGAATCCGTAGTTTCGGTTGCCGTCTACGCCGCGGCACCCTGAGTGGGATCGGGATCGAGTTTTTCTCCACATGCGGTTCTGTGGAAAGTAACATTCTTAGTGTTAGCCATTATAACAAGATTAGGAGTTATTAGTTAATAATTAATTTCAATTAGGCTGCATAAAGAGCACCAATAAATAACTAAACAGGGGAAACGTTTCAGAATAAGTTAAAACTATGGCACTTCAAATTTCAAATTGTGTACTCTAAACAGAATATATGACCTGAGAGCTAATTACATGAAAAAGATAGTCAAAATAAAACTGAAATAGGTCGCAGTAATAGCGAAGCCCCATGAACGCTCTGCTGAAGTACCAAATAATAAGAAACATTTAACAAAAATATAAAAATAATAAAAAAAATCAAGCTACTTACGCTGCTCCTACTGAACTCATATCCATCGGGATTGACTACTGGAATGATGTACCAGTCCACACCTCTCAGCATGGAATTAGGATCGTTCGCGGACAATTTACAGTTGTCCGATAATCTATTCATCATATAGAGAGCCATGGCCGGAGCGACCCACTCCCGGGCATGCATACCTGTTGGAGACCATTTAGATTATTTCATTTACATATGTCAGATCACCCCTAGTCACTTGCCACTTGCGTTTATCAACAAGTTTAGTATGGCCAACAGCAACACAGCGGTTTTTCACTTAACCAAACATGATTGATTGCTTAGAACTGTGATGATCAGCCCGTTTTACAGAGCTTCTGGCAGAATTAGATGTCATGCCAGTGCACAATCCATAAGAATAATTCTTGTGTGATGTCCAGAAATTCAAAAGAATAGCTCCAAGTGTTATTTAAAATATTTCGTCGTAAGAAGAAGCTGAAAGTCCTCGTGCGGTAACTCAAAGCAACTAACTACTAGTCTATAAACTTAAATTGTCTTTGTCTTTTATCTGGTTCTGTACAGCCGTTGTCATTGTTTGTCATTGTTTTTATTGTTTTTCACTGTTACATTTCACACTATAGTTGCCATTCGAAAGAACGAATTCAAGTGCAAAATTTATTTGCCTACGAACGATAATAAAAAAAACCTAAAAAACCTAAACCTAAACTATTTCACTAACAGAGCATTGTGACTTGCGAAGTTTATTTGTCCGTTCTTCTTCGCATTGAAATAATATGTAGAAGTGGCGTAATTTTCGACGTATCCAAGAGTAATGTACTACTAATATAAATAATAATTATAATACACTTTATGACACTTAGTGCGTGGCAATGGCGGGCTTATTGCCTTAGGCAATTTCCTTAGTCAACCCGGTGGACCTACATTTTTACATAGAATTTGAACCATGGAGCTAACTAAACTAACCTAGAATATATTAAATTATACAATAAACAATAAACATTATAACAACATCAGTAACAAGAATGCAATGAAACACACAAGCAGTGTAGAACCAATCATTATGGTTACATACTTGCTTGTGCTTGCTTGTGAAATTGGTATCCCCATGGCGGCTAATACCTGTGATCCAAGTTCAGCTTATGGCCGAACTTTTCTAATAATCAATTATATAATATTTACCAGCGTCGACAAATATGATGGGGTTGTTGGCCCCTGGGTTGCTGGAGATGTGGAAGAGTCGAAGCGGTCTCTGCTCGTAGCTGGTACCCACTGTCTGCACTTTGACACAGCCTGGATACTTCGAGGACAATGTCTCCATGAACTCCAGTATCTGTCGTGGACATCATTATGCTCTTTTTAATTTGTTCAGATTTCCTTTTATGATTTTTCTTCCTTTTTATGGTTTGGATTTCGTAGTAGTAGTAGCAGTCTGTCTGTCATAGGTTCTAGCTTCTAAATGGTCAGTAGGCCTACCTTTAATTTTAGGTAACTGTCACTTCGATCATTGTTCTCGTTATGAAAAATTTAGTTTCGTGCACTGCACATTTTTCCATTCAAATTTACGTAAAGGATGATCAAAGTAGAGTACGCGGCACGTAACTTGGCCGCTGTGCGAGCGGGACAGCGTTATACCAACGATCGCATGTGTATAACGTCGTCCCTCTCGCACAGAGGCCAAGTTACGTGCCGCGCGCTATAATTGTCACTAAAACGTTATAATACTGAATTATTAGCAAATAAATGTAATATTAAATCATAAAAGTAAAAGCAATATTACATTATCATAACTGTTGTAGGAAAATAGATCGAAGCTTCGCAGGGCTCTTCTACTTGTAAAGTGCAAACTTTCCTCTAGCTTCCTGAAACAAAATTGCATATGAATGAAAATAAAAACTACTTTTAACTCTGCACTCCGTAACAACAAATGAAGGCACGATAAAAGAAAATAAAAAAACAATAGCTACGCTAAATTATAACTTATATTATATTATATTATTATTTATTTATTTTCACGTTTTCTTATACTAGTGTACATATTTATATTAATTCTATACAATTTTAAAAATACATACAAAATTAATACAAACAGACAAAAAAAAATTGAAAACGGTAAAGTTCCGCCGACGGCGGGAGACAAGCCCCAAGCACGCCGGCGGGTGCAGGTCGTGGCTACGGAGCTCTCCGGGACGACGCGAGGCAAGCTACGAGCGATAGGTGGTGGTACTAGACACGTAGGCCACCACCACCCCCATCTCGGAGAGCTCCGTATCCGTCGGACTGCGGGGCGACGTCACGCAGCTCTTCTATTCTTGTCAGGCCTTATTATATTATTATAATTATGACGCCGTGCTACCATTACGGCTAACGACACCCATTGACATTCGGTCGCATTATACCTACTTATTTTTAGAGGTAATACAAATTTAGTAGGTAGTCATTTTATTTATTGGTGGCAACTGCTGATGCGGCCACTTTTCAGTATCATAGGTGGACCGTTGTAACGCCAGCCAAATTTCGCTCAGGATATTTCTTTCTATATTTTCCGTAAATATAAATTAAAATGTAATTATTATTGGATTCATTTCCTAATCAATTTACCTTCTAAAGTTTTCATGTTTCACGTGCATCTTAATGTTGTTTTCTGCAGCGTAATCTATCAAGAATGTTGTGCGTTCAGGCGGCACCAGCAGGTCCATAGTATCGTTGAGAAAATAGCTATGTTTCAGGACCTGGACGCGGCCCATCGGGTCTGAGAAATTGCGCAGAAGTTCTAACTGCCCCATGTCGTTTGGTGTCAACTGCGTCAGCTGGTAACTGGACATACAGACATTATACATGTAGATTCGGAATTGAAACATCCAAGTTGAAATGTTCGATAAGGTTGAAATGTTCGATAAGTTGAAATGTGAGTTGGCGTTAAAAATATACAAAATTGTAAATGATTTATTTAGAATAACAAAATGAAAAATTAAAATTTACAGAAATTAAATAAAAAATGAAACTAACTTAATTAAATAAAAGTATTCTTGCATCCTCGGGACATGACTCATTGTATGCTTCGCTCAAGAAAGTAAGTAAGAATATACAAAATATATAGAAAATTTTACACATTTAAAATATTGAAAAGAATTCCAGTAAGTACGTAATTGTATATTTTCTTTTCTTTTTGAAGTTATACTTCTTTACGGACGTTATGCAAATATCTAAGTAAGTGAAAATATGTTATGAAAATTGTATTGTATTGTATATATTTATTGCACTCAAATAAAATATGGGCAAAAGGTAACACTTAATGCATCTAGGCATTTTCTAACAGGTTGCCTTTGTTTGGGGTATGATAACTGCTAGGTGAGTGGCGGAAAATGAGGAGGAAACTCAGAAATTTCGTCACCAGTAATTTGTATGCTGTACCTGTGACCGTCACTGTAACCGGAACAGCATACAAATTTATTATTTAAATTCGACAGGTTGAAGGTCAAAAGGTCGTCAGGTCCCAGGTAGAGGCCTTTTTTAAAAAATATTATAAATTTATACGAAAATCGAACATCACCCCCCCCCCCCCCCCCCCTTTTTAAATTAAAAGATATATTATATTCTCTATAATAAAAAAAAATTATAGAGAAAATAATATAGGGACTCTCTTATAGTTCACAGGTTTACAAAACCTAAAACCTAGGACTAGGACTAATACCTTTTTTCCTTTCCAGATTCCAGCGCTGGCCATATAGAAAGCCAAAATCGACATGTACGGACGTGCTTGTATGCATTGCATTGCTTGAGCGCTACGTTAGCTAACAGAGTATTTTATTTAATTTCATAATATTATGTATAGTCTTCTTTAGAAATGGAGTCCTCGCAACAGCGAGAATAGAGGTTATCGCTTATATGCGTGATCGATCACGCTATACACATAAGTCAACTTTTATCGAAGACCAGCTTTTGCCCACGGCTTCGCTCAAGAAAGTAAGTAAGAAAGAAGGGCGAACTGCGTTCAGGTAAATAATAAACCTTCTCGAATAAAGCAAATAATTAAGTGCAAGGCCAAAGGCCGAGCTCCGTTCCGCTAAACGATATTATTTTCGAAGAAACTAAGTAACTCAGGGCGAGACCGAAAACCGAGCTATGATAGGGTAAACAATAAATCTCTATTAAAGTAAGTAACTTAGAGCGAGGCCAAACAAGTTAACGATATACTTCACGATGAAAGTAAGTAACTAAGGGCGAGGCCGAAGGCTGAACTGCGTTCAGGTAATCTATATTATTTCTCGATGGAAGTCAGTAACTAAAGGCGACTCCGAAGGTCGAGCCTCGTTCAGATAAACGTTATCTTTTCGAAGAAACTAAGATGGCAACGCCGAAGAACGATTTCATCGAGAAGGTTTATTATTTACCTGAACGAAGCTCGGCTTTAGCCCTCGCTAGGGAGGCCTCATTAGGTAAAAATAAACCTTCTCAAAGAAAGTAAGTAGCTAACTAAGGGCTGAGGACGAAGGCCGAGTTACGTTAGTTCGCGTAAACGATATTATAAAATGTTGAAAAAAGCAAGTCGTTAAGGGCGAGGCCCGAAGGCGGGAGAAGGTTTGTCGTTTACCTGAACGCACCTCGGCCTTTGGGCTCGCCCTTTGTTACTTACTTTCTTCTAGAATGTTTATTGTTTACCTGAACGTAGCTCGGCGTCCGGCCTCGCCTTTAGTTACCTACTAATATAAAGTATTTCTATCTATCTATCTTAAATTAATTTTAATTTTTTAAGAATTTTTCTCTATGATTGTACTGCATTTTTAGTCATTGTTTTTATTTATTATTCTACTCTGTGTATGTATTTGTTTGGCAATAAACTTATTTCATATTCTTACTTATCATACGTCATTGCCTTTTCATCGCTGCAGAGACCAAAATTTCCGAGACTTGCCAGAGCTGTAAAAAAAAATACAATTAGCGCATAAGTATAAACACACAAGTAGGTATCCTTCCTTATCCTTACCTATAATAAAATCCAACGTCTGCTTTCTGTCTGAGTGTATGTATGTCTGTCCGCTTATAACTCGAGAACCACTGAACCTATTTTAATAAAATCTACGGATAGCTTGATTCTTCCCATCAACTATAGGATACTTACTATCACGCTAAATGGCTTATGAGGTTAGCAGAGAAGTCAGATATGAGAGCGGGCGGAGCCGCGGGCACAGCTATAACACATAAATTGTTAAAAAATATTCTAAAAAGATTATAAAAAGATAAAAATTATAAAAAAGATTCTATAATAAATAAATAAAATAAGTACAACCCGCAACCAGTTCTCGAGAACGGTCATGTCACACTCTACTGGGACCGGTCCATTATCACAGACAGGACTATTCTCGCGAGGCAAGCAAGGCGCGCACACTCGTCGATATCGCCGTGCCGCATGATGGTAACCTCGTCAGTAAGGAAGCAGAGAAGATATTAAAGTATCTGGATCTGCAGCACGAGGTTACCAAAATGTGGCCCGTTGACTCGACGATCGTTGTGCCCATAGTCGTTTCGGCGCACGGGCTGATAGCGAAGAGCCTCGACGGTCACTTTGAGAGGCTCTCGATGAGTGATTGGGTCAAAGGCCAGATCCACAAGGCAGCCCTGCTCGACACTGCACGCATCGTTCGGAGGTTTCACTCCCTAGGGCCCGACCATTCGGTAGCTTGGGTTCGCCCCGCACCGCCGCCGGTGGTGGTGGAAACTCCATTTGTTTTGGTATTAATTTCAGATTTTAAGTTTGTAAATATGTAAAATTAATATTAAAAAAATGTGTAAATAAATTAATAAAACAAAATTTATAGTGATTATAACAAATCAATAATAATATGTGGGGAATTCAATGTTCGATTTCCTTCAAACAAAAAAGAAAAACACGAATTATCAGACTTTTAATGTAGGTATAGTTTCTTACTGAACAAAATCAGTACACCTTGGTGAGCTAGGTGCCGTATAAGTGCTTCCCTTCGGTCGTTCCGGCTACACTGAACTGGAAGGAAAGCCCGAACTATTTACATAGCTGTTTCAACCGACCTTTCCTTCAGCGCGGTGGTACCAAACCGTTAAACTGTAGGTCCATTTTCTTTAACCCGCCCGGTTAAAGAAAACGGACATACAGTTTAACGTTTTTTTTTCTATAGAAACTGACACGGTTGGCTACATCACCTACAACATCCGTGATGTCAGCCAATAACATCGGGTGAACTTGGTGCCACGTCAGTGCTTCCCTTCGGTCGTGCCGGCTACACTGAACTGGGCGGAAAACACAATCTATTTTCATAGCCGTTTCGACCGACCTTTCATTCAGTGCGGTGGTATCAACCCGGGCGGATTAAACCCTACCACCTAGTAATATAAGAAGGGAGTCATATCCTTTAGTAACCTTTTATGACATACACGGAAAGAGTTGCAGTGGGGCTATTCTTTTAAAGTACCGGCCCCACACGGTACTCATATACCTTAGTCGCCTTTTACGACATACACGAGAAGAGATGCAGTGGGGCTATTCTTTTAAAGTACCGGCCCCACACGGTACTCGTACGGTACCCGTACGCTCGTCGTGGAATCCGAACCACGGTCAGCCTCCAACGGTCGAGTGAGCGGTCACACATCCAAGACTGCGCTCACGACCTATATACATTGTCGCAATAGTGGTCGACTTTAGATTTTAAAAATTATTTCTCGTCTATTATTTGTGTTGTTATGTTTAAAGTTAATTGTCCTCTGAGTAAAATAAAACAAAAGTACTTAGAAAACATTCTAAGTCAATTCCAACATTGTGACGCATGATCAAAATACAGTCACCACTGTTTTATTATCGGCCAAAACAACTGATTGAATGTCATCATCATCATCATCATCATCATCAGCCTGTATCGGTCCATTGCTGGACATAGGCCTCTCCCAAGGCACGCCACCACACGCGGTCTTCCGCATTGAATGTATCAACTTTTAACCGCGGAGCATTTTAATATTATGTTTTTTTATTCAATCCTTATCTTACTAGGTGTTAGGGTTTAACCCGGGTTGATACCACCGCATGAATAAAAGATCGGTTGAAAGGGCTATTTAAATAGGTCGTGTTTTCCGTCCAGTTCAGTGGAGCCGACACGACCGAAGGGAAGCACTGACATGGCACATAGTTCACCAAGGTCTTATGGGTTGACATCACGGATGTAGTAGATGATGTAGCCATCTGTGTCAGTTTCTATAAAAAAAATCTAAAGATACCTATAAATATCTGAAAAAAACATAAGTCCCCTTTTATTTAGCAAAATACTCTAGTATCTATTATATTATATTTTGAAATATTTATTTTCTATCGCAGTGAGTGTGTGTAATAAAGTGTCTTCTTAGCTAAATAGATCTCAATGAAAGACATCGTATACCCACACGATGTTTTCATCAAGTCGGAAGCCTGAGCTATTAAAAAAAAATACTGAGAAGAATTTAATGTTATCGCAGTGCCTAATTGGTGTCCTTAAATGGCTTCACGTGATTGGTCGAGACGAGTCATCCACATTGGTTATTCAAAGGCAGCTTTTAAGGCTTCACATCATTGCTGAACGATCGCTAAGCAAGCAATTGATTTGATTTCAGACTCTCATAAGGGATGCTGGCAATTTATTCTGAGTAATTATGTATAACTAGCTTTTTCCCAGGCTTCGTTCGTGTGAAATTCGAATTTAAAAAGAAGAAAGTAAGTAAGACCGCTACCGTACCTTTCGAGAATAATTCGGTTTGTATGAGAGCCACAATTTAGCGTAACCGGAACCAATTTTTATTTAGCCTATCCTGTGTCCCGTATTGTTAAATGTGCTTGTACGAAGTTTCATCGAATTCGGATGATCTGTTCAAGAGTTATGGAGGAACATACATACTTACATACAGAAAAAAATTCTAAAAATCGTCAATTTAGTTTTATTATCATACATAGTCTACAAACGCGGTATTTCATAAAACAAAGTAACTTATTCCATGACCATCCCTTAAAGATGTATTATTAGTAGTAGCAAAAATCATTTAGATTGATTGAACTAGGCTTTCGAGAGAAACGTAAAAAGGCAGCCGTCGCGTCGCGCCGGCACGGGTTTGACACCTGACAGCTCTAGTGGCTCCTGCGCCTCCTACGTTCCTTTCAGAAACACGGCTCGGGTTGACTCGGCTCGAAAGCGAACCAACTGAACCCGATATTCGTTTGGTCATTTATGTGATTTGGTGGCTCAGTGGTATAAGAGTGCAGGATTTTTATTTTTTCGATCTCGACCATGGGTTCGTGTCCCTTTTTGTTTTTTTTTTTAAGCAATGTTAGGGTGTTAAAATTAGGTTATGGTTTTTTTTTATAACCACCTAAGAAAGGTTTATTTTCGGCAATACAAACGTAACATAAACGACATGCGCCGCCTCAACATTAGGTTAGGGTTAATACGCGGTAGGGTTAATAGGGTTAATATAGAGAAGATGCGCGCTACGCGACCCATCTTCTCTATATTAACCCTGGTAATTTTTTTAAACCACCAAAAACTAATACATACCATACCACACAACATCACTCATACCACACATTTCTCCTTCGAGCCGAAGTTTGCCGAAAGGAGCTAAAGGATCCGTAGTAGGAGCCAGTAGCTATTTCAGGTGGCTCACCGCGCCGGCACGGCATTTGCCCCCGTTCGGAATCGAATGCTTTTGGGCGCTTTTAGGGGTTGCGGATGAACAACAAAAACTGAATAAGTGACCAACGTGTGAACGCTGCTGGCGGAGCGCGCCAGGATCCTTTGATGTGTGCACGAAAAACCGACTCTATTCGGTTGATATTAAACATAAAACTAAACCTAGTGTGTAGTACATACAATATTCCCTAACGATTCAAACAACAATTTTAACATCATTTGCAACATTTTACTCTCGCTCGAGAGCCGGAACCCATTGAGACAGGACTAGTTCCACTCCGTGTAGGTTTCCCTTGATTTCTTTACTACCTACCCACTGTACTCGGTTCAGTCATGAATAGACACAGACATGACAAAAGTGTGACACCCTTCTACAAAATGTATTAATTGTACGAGTAATATTATATAAAATAAAATTAATAAAAAATATATGCTATACATATAAATATATTATATATTATAAATAGTTAAATAGTACCTACAATCATTTAAGTAACTATATTTCTTGGTGCTGTTAATTAAATTAATGATGTAGTTAATGGTGATAACATTTAATATTGATCAGTAGAAATGAATTCTGCATGTTTACTGGCATTGTTTTTAATTTATTATTAATTTACAAAATTAAAATAGTTTACTCACCAAGCATCAGAATAAAAGTCCCAGCCATCCTCGAGCAACCGTCAGTCACCGTTTGAGTCAACACTAATAGGAATAATCCCACAATGATTGAAGCCTTCGTATCTATACAGACAGAACGTTGAAATTCGCGCGTGAGGAGTGATCGTTTAATTAATGCATTCGACTTGCGTTGCCGAGGAGAGTTGAACGTATGTAGCGAGCGCGGGCGGTTGGCGTGCGGCGAGACGCGCGACCGACTGACTGATCCGTCCGAACAACCCAACCAGCGCAGCGCAGCGGCAGTCGACCGCGCGTGCTGGGTGGTCTGAACTCTGAAACGCGTGCGTGGGCGCGTGATGCGCGGGCGCACGATGCACGTGCAGGTCAAAAGGCTTTAAGGCCCTTAAATAAAAATAAACCAGAAGGACAACTTTTTGGAGAAATCGGTAGGTTAATGATTAGGATTAGTTTGACAGACAATGTTGAAAGGTTTTTGTATTTACTCTACGATTAAAGAAATATTTCTTTAATGGTGGTAGTTACCTATAATAAATAGGCGGCTTCTTTTAGAAGATAAATGATACATTTGATTATGCAGATATAAGAACGAATAATATAGCTATAAAATATAATATAATGAATAGTTACCTTCTAGGTACTTCTAGGTACTAGGTTTCTTCTTCTAACATTGTAAATTATTCATTTACTTTTTTAACTAGTGTAGTGTATATACAGGGTGTAAAAACGGCGAGTACATTAAATTTAGGAAATGATTATTGGGATCAAGAGTAACAAAAAAGTCAAGTAACTTTTTTCTGAATTACCTTTAAATAAAAAGTTACAGTTTTCATACAAACTAATTGATTTATTTAGTGTGAAAGTATCTAATGTTCCGCACGAACGTAGCAATGAAAGGCGCGCGGTGAGTGAGCGAAGAAAGACGAGTGCGCGGAGAGAGGAGATGTGCTGAGGCGGCGCAGTGTCAGTTTTTCGTCCCTAGCCGTTCCCGCGCCAGCACCTTCCCCCCTCAACCTCACGCGTCATATTACACTAGACGAAAACCGTTACAACAACCTGTATAGTCTTATTTATTTTCATATAATATAAAAAAGTAATACTAATAAGAATAACTAAAGCATTAAAACCTACCTAACAAACATTAAAATAACTATCAAAAGGGGCGTTTTCAAATGTTCCTAGAACACTTGCGGCATTACCCCGCTGGATGGCAAGGCCATCCAAGGCCATTGAAAGAAGTAGGCCCTTGATTAATTAGTTAATTAATTTATTGATTAACTACATAGTGTAATTAATATTGTTTATTTTATGTTTTTATTTTAAAATTTATGTACTCTTAGGTTGTTATCTTATCATCACTGTATAGTTATTAGTTATGGCAGTGCCAGAAGAACCGTCTGTGCGTCTTTTTCAACTCGCGAAATAGATAGGAAGGTATAAACATTGTTTTATGTATGTCTAATATTTTATGTGAATTGAGAAATAAATACATTTAATTCGATTTAATTAGAATAAAAATAAACATACGAAATGAAGTCTACTCAGATTTTTTTCGTCAAAAACTGGAGGACTGGCTATGTAGACAAGTTTATTCTTTGACCCACCAACAATGTCCAATGATAGCAGTAGCATACTCAATAGAGATATCGTTAATTAACCTTAATCGCTATACTCTTAATTGTATCTTCAGTTTTACTGTGACACAACAAAATAAACTAAAATTACATTTTAGAACTAGATTTTTATTTGTTTTCATGTTTTAACTAAAATATACCGTAAACATAAAAAGTAGATGTTTACTGTAGATTTTAGTCTAGATCTAAATGAAATACAAATAAACCAGACCCGAGCAAACATATAAATCCGTTATCGTACAACTTTACAGTTACTCCGCACTTACTTCGTCACAATCAGTAAAAAGTTCGTTACGGCTTTGAACAGACAGAGTCGCTCTGAGATGAGAAGGATTATCGACTTTTAGTCAATGAAAACCAAATACATTTTACGAGATGGTCCAATCTATGTATGTTTTTTTATGTTCACATCAGTGTCGGGTCGTACGATATGACGATAGTATCTATTGTTAGTTTATTGTTTATTGTTTATTTAGCATCTATTGGCAGTACACTGCGCTCAGATTTGTCATATTTACATTGTAACATTCCGCCAGTTCGATTATCACAGCGAAGAAGAACTGACTAGAAACTTCACTGGAAATTTTTTCAATGTCCACTTAGTCTATACAAAAATGTTTGCCACTGCCTAGACACGCATGTGCTGATTTGTGACATGCAGCAATTCATGACAAAGTGAAAACATTTTTACTATGAATTTGTATGGACTACTGGTTTCTGTCACAAACCACCACATGTTGTTATCGCATAACTAATTAATTACATTCATATCGCATCATTAATTATATTTATTTATCATGTGATTCTGACAACTTCTGAAGTATATAGGTATTATGTAAAAAGTCCGGTGTATAGTGCCATCGTCAAATTTGATAAGAAATTTTATCAAGTCATTATTTGATTTTGTTAGTAAGCAAGTAACATACTACAATGTAATATAAAATGTCGAGGGTAAAAAAAAAAAAATTGATACACAAGTACCCATTGTCTTAGAGTTAGTAGAGAACATTACGTTATGTCATACTTTTGTACTTAATTTATTATGTGTCAGAATCACAAAATTCGTCAGTTAAGGCATCTTTAATACTGTAATAGCTTTTTTTGGTTAATAATACATAGTAAATAATACATATGTATTCTAATAAAATATATTGGTGTAAATAATACAATAGTAGTAAATAATATACATATGCTTCTATGTATTCTTATTTAGTATGTACGCAGTCGGGTCATAAGTTCTGTCACAACCTTATTATTTTCAAATTTCGAATACTGGCCAGAAATGTTTTGATTGATTTTGAATGAGGAACGTTTTGCGTCTTTAAAAATAAAAAATAAAATTATATTACTCCATTTTAAAACATGGAGTGGACGCAAAAGGCAGACACAATCGCAGTTATTGCGTTGCACCGCTGCGGTTACGCGCCAACTGAGATTTTTAAACTTCTAAAAAAAATTAAAAATAACACTGAGGTTTGTTTAACGTACAATCAAACGATTCGGTGAAGATTCGACCTCCGAACATCCCAAGAGGAGCAGCAGATCTCGTACGGTTAGAACACCGGCTGTCATCAAGGCAGTGAGGGAGGGCGCGAATCCAACGAAATGCTGTGCGCAAGCAAAACTTTTTAGCTCTGTAGATGCGGTTAAGCAGAACCACGGTTAAAAGAGTATTAAATGAACACCTGGGACTATGAGCTTATCGAAAGAAAATATGAAATTTTTTTTAAGGCGGTACGCGGGAAAAATTACCGCGAAATCCTTTCTTCAGACAAATTTTTTTTTTTACCTTGAACAAAGTTACAACATAGAAAATGATAAAATGTATGCCCATAACAGTGAAGAAGTGGGCAGGCCTATCCCGAGAGTTCAGCGTGGACATCATTCTTCATTATTCATGGTTTGGCTTGAAGTCTCATATTCAGGCCTAACTGAGGTGTTTTTCTGTGAGAAAGGTGTAAAAATCAGTGCTGTTGTCTACCAAAATACGGTGCTTTCAAACATTGTGGAACCTCTTTCTCACAAAATGTTCGAACAGAAACAGACACTGGGTACACCAACAAGATTCTGCGCCAGATCATAGGGCAGCAAGCACGCAAAATTGGCCGGCCGCTTATGGAATCGACTTCATCAGGCACCAAGAATAGCCCTCCTCCAGCCCAGACTTTAAACCATTGGATTACAAAATATGGCAACATTTGGAGGAGAAAGTCTGCGCTAATCCTCACCAGAATTTGGAGTCTCTCAAAGCATCCCTGATTAAAACAGCGGCTGATATAGACACGAACGTCGTACGTGCTGCGATCGACAACTGGCCAGGCAGGTTGAGAGTTTTTCGAATAATTTTAATAAAATTTTAATCTACTTTAATCTGTCTTTCTTTTCATATATATATTTCAAACTAACATAAAAAGTCGTACAATTTATTTAATAAAGTATTTGTGACAGAACTTATTACCCGACCTAGTATATCCGTTCGATCATTTCCATCTAACGGTCTATCCTATGTGTATGTAATAATATGTTCCAGTATTGTACCTAAAACATATTTATTATGCCCGGCTTCGTGTTTACTTTATTTTATTGTTTTATTAGTATTACGTTGTGTCATACTTCTTCTCTGTTTGCTACCCTTATAAGTATTCATAATTAAATTGGCAGAGATTGCCTTAGGTAATAAGTCGGCCTTTTGAACAATTTTGTATTGGAAAGCAATGAAGTATGTTCTATTATATTCTATTCTATGGATTTTATTGAACTAGCATGTACTTATATGTATTATTAAGAAATAATCTGATTATTAATTATTTTATCTTCGACATTCACGCTCAACTCCTTTGCCACTATATTAAAAGAATTTTAAACATCCAAAAGTTGGCTGTAAGGGATAATAATTCGCCCCGTGCCCCTTATGTAAATGTATCTTTTGAATTTTTCTTGGAGCAATAAATTCTTTTCTATCTATGTAGATTATATCTAGTTTAAAAGTGCTGCAACTTTTATCCTTTGATGGAGAGAACTCTATCGGGGTACAGTCACCCTGCACCTTATGTTTATTCTTATTTCTTTCCTAATTAAGTTAATGTAAAATGCTATTTCCGCCGTCAGTAGGTATATGTTCTCTTAAAATCAAATTTTTTAGATAAGGTTTTCCACGTTGGATGATATTGTGGACCCTCTGAGATATTGATCAGAAAAGGATCGCTTGAAATGATTTTGAATTTAATTGATGAATTTTGAGCATACTCATGCAATTTTCACACTACTAACTAGTATGTATGCCATAACTTCACGATAAATTCATAACGTAACACTGAGAATTCATACAAAAATATATTTACCTATATTGTATTACCTTATGTATCGATTGTATAACCAGGAAGACTGTCCAACTGCCGTATTCCACAGAGAGACAGGCAGGGCCTCGTATTGTATTTGTCGCGCCTCGTTCCGGCGTCGTCGTTGCATGGTTGTCAACGGTAATTAATAGAGGTGTGCGTCCGCGCAGTGTGAGGTGTGACTATCTCGAGAACGTGAACGCCATCATAGTGTTGGGGCTAATAATCAGTTAGAGCCAACCATGTAGAATCTGATATGGAGTAATTGTTGTTGAAAAGATAAGGAAAATTATAAGTTAAAAAAAATATAATATATATATTTAAAACTGTGAAAATTGCTCCTTAATTCCTGAAATATGAACAGAAGAATCTATAATAAATATTGCAATAAAATTGTATCATAATAACGTCAAAGTTGATAAGAAGTATAGGCAACATTGTAAAGTTTAGTAATCGAAGAAATTACAATTAAATGTTTTGCGGTACGGAACACCTTGACCGTTTTTGAAGTTATACCTCTTTGCGGACGCTATGCGAATATCTATGAATGTGAAAATACGATAAGAAAATGCCCAAAATAAGAAAATCACCAGTAATTTATATGCTGTGCCTATGACTGTCATCGTCACCAACATAGCATACAATTTATTTTTTATGGAAACTGACACGATTGGCTACATCACCTACAACATCCGTGATGTCAGCCCATGACACCGTGTGAACTAGGTGCCATGTCAGTGCTTCCCTTCATTTCATGTTCACACAAATTATTTATTCTTTATTCTTTATTCATTCATCACATCATCCATAAACAGTACACTGTACTCGGATTCATCATATTTTAACATTTAACTTTTAGCATTTTTCCAGTTCGACTATCACAGCGAAGAAGAACTGGCAAGAAACTTCGCTGGATACTTTTTTATCATCCACTTAGTCTACATTTACAGAATGTTTGCCACACACATTCACATTTACATTCACATTTACATTCACATTTACATTCACATTTACATTCACATTTACATTAACATTTATAGAATATCGACACACAAATTCTTTGTGTGTAGATATTCGACAGGTCGACCGGGCCCCTTAAGGACGCGGAGGGGCCCGAGGGGGCCCTGAAGGGCGCGAAGGGGTCGGAGCCCTAAAAAGTTTTATAAACTGAAAAAAACTCAAGAAAATTCAAGCAATTAAAAAGAAATCAACAAACTCAAAACACTCAAAAAACCTTAATAACGATAAACCTATAACTTATAGTTATTTATAACTTATGAAATAAGTATAACTTCTAACGCTCGTATGTACACGCACGCTTTTTTTTATTATTTCTTTCGTCGAATTTTTATCCTGTTCTATATAATGTGTTCGGGAAATGATGAATATTATTAAAAATTTATAAAGTTGTTCAATTTTAAAACGAGAGCGGAACCCAAAGAGTAATTACTTACCGAGTTTACAATTAGCTACAGTAAGCACCGAAGAACTGCACCATTGAGCCTTGCAGATGGCGCGGAACAGGGTCCCGTTATCGGCACGATCGTGGACAGAGGGTTCAAAGTTTCGAATCAGAAAGCGAGCGCGTGAGTGAAGCTCCGTCACCACCGCCGCACCGCGCGCCGCCGCCGCCGCCGTTACAGAGCACTCATTGTTAATTTGTGCGTTTTACACAGTTTTAATCTCTAAACATATTATGTACAGTTCTCCCAAAACTTTAATGACGCTCGACATACATGCGCAGTGAACGAATTTTAGGTCATAATTCGTACAAAATAGGGTAGACTTTAATGTCGCTCGCATCTTGGGTTCGCGCATGTACAGTGAAGCAATTATCTACCCTATGATCTACGTGTGATGACCTAAAATTCGTTGACTGCTCAGGTAGGTCGAGCGGCATTTAAGTTTTGAGTGAACTGTACCTGCACTGCCGGGCTGGAGTGGTTACGTTTTGGTAACGGTAACAGTAAAAGTGACGCTCGCGCGCGCGCGATGTTGATTTTGAAAATTAAAAGTACCTTACCTTATAAATTATTGATCGAACAGAATGTTTCTAGGACCGCAGAAAAAATCTCAAAAACAGCTTTAGACAGACATTTTTCACTTACAAGAAGTCACAATGTTGAGTGAGAACTATAATACTGTTTTCATTGATTTGAGATTGTCGATTGCTGTCGAAAATGTAACGAGGTCCGCGTTTAAATCCTGGTCAAAGATTTGGTCGGCTTTAAATCCATTTAAAAATAATCCAAAGTTTCATGGCGTGCTCTGCGCATCACATTCGGTCGTCCTTATAATATAAAGCACATTCACCGTTGCCTTGTCCATTTAATTCTCTTTTTTACGTCTTCATTGCGCCTTTTGTGTACTCATAGTATTGTGTGGCGCTACGGCACGACGACGACGCGACAATCACACGGGCCACGTGACACACAAACCCACACCGTTTTATTTACCGTCCAATGTGACTGCGGTCTTATTTGTATAACAAATGTTAGATACGCTCTGTTGCCCTAAATTTAATCAATTGTTCTCGATAAGTATGAATACAACACAATTTCTTAGGTAATTAGATAACTATGTACTTCATAAACATGTTTTTGTATTAGTTATTTGTCTATTGTTCTTTTAAAGTTTAAATACAAACATTAAAAAAAGGAACAATATTGCGAAACAGTCCAAGAGCCATTCCTTTAAGTCAACCTTTCTGCAAAAAAATATGTGTAGATAGGTACCTGTTTAGTAAATAACTTGTTGGAATATTTTCCAGCACCTCAACAATACTTAAGAGCGTAATAGATAGACACGACAATATTTAGGAAGGTCAGGTTAGGTAATAAAACGCCTAAAAACAATATTTTTCAACAAGTAATTTACTAGGGACGAAACGTACCGGCTCCATTACTACTCCCAGAGTATTCACATAAAACGAGCACAGAGCTAGATCAATCTGCCCCTTGCACGGTAACGACTAACGAACCCTGACAGCACAACGTGGACTCGGCGAGATGGAAGACCAGATAAGACCTCGGGCATATGCTATAGTTCCCACTGACGACGACCCAACTTGTTCGTGCAGTTTGTTAGTGTAGTTCTGTCATTCTTGTTACACACGATCAATTCTAATACAGAGACCAATTGGTACTCCACGGGATATTTAATTTATAGACCATCTATCTTCGCTTGGTCTCAGCAGTCTTGGATATTCTTATATGAAAAAAAGAACTAATAGATTAATCACTTTGACCGTAAAAAAAAAGTATGTGAACTTCGTAAGTGGACATTGAAAATATTAGATGCTGACTTGTGTATTTTCGCACTGTTTTTAGTTGATTTATAAATTAAATACATTTCAATGTAAATATTTTAAAAATTTCAACCTACTAAGTCAGATTTAAAATCAACCTTAAAATAAATAAGTATTACCTAGCACTAAGATCTTCTAAAAGCAGTAAGTATGTAGGTACGAGTACATCAAGAAATATTATTTCAAAATTGTATAAAATACAACTTCGAAAACTCTCCGCCACACGACGCTCAATGCCGCAGTGGCGACTTTCTTATCCGCGTAAGACTGCAGAAGCACTTCAAAAGCATACGGAACATTCATCACTTTGTAAGCAAAATCAACGCTGCTTCCGTGAACTGGACCTCCATACCAGTTGTACATCGAATCGCATTTAAAGATATTAGAAACATTTCCAATTATTTCTTCAATATCATGTTTTAATTTCAAAAACTTTTTTTCCTCCTCTCGTAAGAAATTAGTACGAGTATAACCATATGGAAAAAGCAATACTTCTCCTTTCTTAGCGTCAGCCGAATCAGAGGCCGATCTTACGTGAAAAAATGCCTGAATTCTGCCTCTGTTCACTTTCAGCACTTTGCGTATTGCTCGACTCTCTATTTCTGAAAATGGTTTAGGTCCTGGATAGAGAGGACTGCACGAATTTTTCACAGTCGCCCTCCATGCAAAATTAAAATTTCGATCTAAGGCCACACCGGGGCAAGCGTCTTGTGGGGAAACATTTTTGGACCAGCGTTCATCCTGAAATAATTAAATAATATTACTGAAACTGAGAATTACCAATTCTAAGATTTAATATTTAGGTAATGCACCCTTTTTTTTTAATCAAAATAAAAAAAATCACCCTTAATAAAGCGGCCGCACCATCAGGATTAGCTAATGGAATAAAATATAAGTCGAATTTACTTAAACACTGCGCATAAACCGACATCAATTCGAAAACCAACTCATCAGTTGAAATCATTTCATTTTCATAAAATCCAACTGTGTTCAGTGCATGTACTATAAACACGATTTTCTTTGGTTCGTGTTCTTTTATCACTGAATCTCTCGTTGTTACATTTTCAGATTTTACAAAAGCATCTTTATTCGTTGGTGATTGTTTAGCGGACAGTTTTAGTAGAACGATATCGCTGTATTCGATGGTTCTGTTCTGGAGGACGACTACTTCCATATTATAATCTTCTGTGGCCCTAGCGTGCTGTTCAAATATATATTTTACCTGTAAACCATATATATAATGTATTAAGAAGCATTAATTAGGTATTTACGAGTACTTTATTACATTTGCAATAAGGAGGTATTTATAAGAAATTACATTATGCGCCAATATTTTGTTCGGTCCACCTCGTATTAATTGTTCGTTAATGATTCTGAAATAAAACAACTACTTTGAATCTTAATTTTAATCCTAATAAATAAAGCGAAGTTTCTACGGGCGAACGGCAACCGGCGACCGCCGCCGACCGAACATATCCATGGTAGAACTACGTCAACAAATGGATATCCTTATAACACTTTATCGATTTACATACGATTTTCACTGTTACATTCTGTTATTTCTCAAGATGATTTTAGAAATATAAATCATAACGCTACGACATCAGCGGCCTGAGCTGTAAGCAAAAATTCACACGAAGCGAAGCCTCAGGCAAAGTATATAGTAAAAGAGTATGATGAAGAAAATTTTTCTACCATTATTTTTAATAGGTACCATTTAATATAAGGTCGATTTTTTTACATTTCCTTAATTATTTTCGGAATTATTCAATAATTCCACACGTTTTAAAATATTATATAAAATATAGGCATTATAAATGATCTGGAATGTTAGGTATAACAAGAGTAAGTATTAGGTACTTGCTTCTTTCAGTGCAAATTATAATTTGCTAGCAACTGACTTTCATCCTATAAATAAATTATTGTTATTATCTTGATCAATATTTCGAGATTTCATATTTATAAATGTGTTAGTTCTTACCCAATTGCGCAATTGCGTATTAATATAAGAACAAATGTAACAACAGTGACACATTTGGTGTTGTTCATCCTTATGTAAAGTTCAATAAAATATACGAAAATATATATATATATATATGTCTTTATACGACGACTATGTACATCTATGAAATATACGAATGCAATATTTCCAAAGGTGGTTTTACAATAAAATAGGAAAAGGGGATAGCAGGTTCATAAGGTAGTACATTAAAAAATTATGTTGAACTGAATTAATCAATACCAATAACAAATCTGTAAGGTATGGTCATGGAGTAAGTTACTTTGTTTTATGAGATACTGCGTCTCTAGACTCTATATATGATACTAAAACTAAATTGATGATTTTTAGAAATCTTTTCTGTATGTATGTATGTTACTTCATAACTCTTAAACCGATCATCCGAATTCGATGAATCTTAGTACAAGCACATTTTACTATACAGGACACAGAATAGGCTAAATAATAAATAATTTTGTTCCGGTTACGAAAGATGTGCTCTCATACACCCCGAATTGTTCCGCGCGCCGAAATAAAGGTACGGTAGTGGGCTTACTTAATTTCTTCTTTTTAAATACAAATTTTACGCGACAGAAGCAGCAGACAAAAGGCTAGTGAAAAAATAAATTGTTCAAACACGTTAATTCCCCATCGACATTAGTCCGCTCTTTAAGCCGAACTGTCACCTTCTCGGCGGTGAAATTGGCTGCGCCTGAGGCTGGAACCTCGGGCACAACCACCCAGTTCGGAAGCAATAAAAAAAATTATTATAGTATTACGTCTTTGTTCAATGAATTGAGACAAGTACACAAACTTAAGTGAAATCATACATTGGTACTACTTATATAATAAATGTGGAACACTGTCAATCAGAAGGACAGTATTCCACTAGTCCACTCCAAAGTAACAGAAGAGCCTGATTCAGTTGTAGTCGTACCGGCAGCTGATTTTATTTACTCTCTCGCACAATGTGTACCAATGTGATCCCACTATGTGTGTTCATGTAACGTTGCACTTTTATATTTCACGCTGTTAAATCATTAAGTTGCGGTAATAAACACACTATAAAACTTGTCAACGCTGCGGTAGTGTCCATTTCGTTCGGAGCTCCCCCGCCATCGTAAATTCACTTGCGCTGAACTGTTCATCTCGTTTCATTTTATTATTTCTCGATCTAATTCGTTCTACACAATGTTTATAGCATTGTTGAGAAGTGACAAAGAACTTTGAGCACTTACTGATGTTTCTAAATCAAAATTAAATATTTAGGGGGGGGGGGGGGGGGGGGGGCTGCAAGAGAGAAAGCACAACGGATCTCCGTTGGTCAAAATTATCTGATCATAATATCCTGCATAAAAATCCAGACTAATGTTAATTTAAGTGCATAGTTTTGCAATAACTCGAACTCGAATCGTCCGACTTAGCGAAGCAGCAGAACCAAGCGTCTGGGACCATCGCAGTATCAAAGTCTTTCTCACAAAAGAATCAGCCTTGTCATCCAGCTGGTGAAAAATGTCTGCAATCTTGGAAACGTTGAAAGTCATACCACTACTGGCGCTATTTCTATTTAGGTCATTTATTGTTTTCTATTTAAAATACCTTTTCGCAAAATATACTTTCAGCAATAAGTCCTGCGGAGAGGGTGGGTGAGTATAAGGTAATAGATATAACACATATTATTTACAACAATCTCACTGAAACATTAAGTCGGATAGGGATGTCCCTTTACAGCCCTTTGACCCGACCCTTACATCCGCGGTGCTCGAAAAATCCCATTCGTTTATAAAAGCGAGGGATGTGCTACATTCGATAGATCACTATTTATCATTTTATTAATATTGTGGAAAACGTTATCTTGATTTGATCACAACAGTAACATATTACATCCACATAAAACTGTAGGTTCCTTCTCTTCTTATCTTACTAGGTGTTAGGGTTGATACCACCGCACTGACACGGTCGAAACGGCTATGTAAATAGCTTCGTGTTTTCCGTCCAGTCAGTGTAGCCGGCACGACCAAAGGGAAGCCACTGTTATGGGCCGACATCACGGATGTTGTAGGTGAGGAACCAACCGTGCCAGTTTCCAGAAAAAAATATGTACTAATATAAATGTTGGTAGTTTAAGACGAGACGGAAGTTAACTTTCTCCATACAAAATAGTGTTGTTAATTAATGAGAAAAACCATTAATTTAATTCACTTGCGAATCTTACGCCATTAACATGCTAACGTTAAATGCTAAATGCGAATGCGAAAAATATCGCTCGACAGTTCATGATGGAATGAACACACACAATGAATGTCTTATATACGGTGTTGCAACCCCAACCGTAAAACCCGAAAGGGGATGATTCTTTTCGTGAAATAGAACAACTTTTGTTGTACGACTTTTTAATTTGAAGAAAAATAATTTTTTTTCTCCATACATTTTGAGAATAGGCATTTAAAATTTGTACGGAAAAATATTTTTTTTTTGTTAAAAAAAAATGTTTGCGCCACATAAGTTGTTTAGTTTCACATATAGAATAACCCCCTTATGTCAGTTAGAAATATTACGGGGGCAACTGCAACACCGTATGAATAAACCACGTGACAATAAACAAACAACGTGTGAATAAACCAAAACAAAAGTTCATGTGACAGATGGATAGATCTCACCGAGAACTGAAGTTTGAGTATCAACACGATGGGTCTAGCACCAGTGGTTCTCGAGTTATGACCAAAACAAAAGTTCATGTGACAGATGGATAGACCTCACCGAGACCTGAAGTTTGAGTACCAACACGATGGGTCTAGCACCAGTGGTTCTCGAGTTATGACCAAAACAAAAGTTAATGTGACAGATGGATAGATCTCATCGAGACGTTCAGATTGAGTACCAACACGATGGGTCTAAGTCCATTGGTTCTCGAGATATGACCAAAACAAATTATCACGTGATAGATGGGTAGATCTCATCGAGACGTTCAGTTTGAGTACCAACACGATGGGTCTAAGTTCAGTGGTTCTCGAGATATGACCAAAACAAATGATCACGTCACAGATGGTTAGATCTCATCGAGACGTTCAGTTTGAGTACCAACACGATGGGTCTAAGTCCAGTGGTTCTCGAGATATGACCAAAACAAATTATCACGTGACAGATGGGTAGATCTCACCGAGACGTTCAGTTTGAGTACCAACACGATGGGTCTAAGTCCAGTGGTTCTGTAGATGTGACCAAAACTAATGATCACGTGACAGATGATAATTCCGATCCCTCACTCGCATGATCGCATCGCATTTCGCGTTTAGATGCTACCTAGCAGCGGAGCGCAGGCGCTATATAGCATTTAGCATTTAGCATTTAGCATTTAGCAGTACCACAGATAAATAGCACATACTTCATTGCTTTGTGCGTTCCAAAACAAACGAACCAACTAAGTTTTACGAACGCAACAGCAATGCTAACTAAAATGAAATGTGATTTGTTGCTTAGCATTTAGCATTTAGCATTTTATTCATCAGGGCGCTTAGCAGTGCTAAATGCTAACGGGGTATTCATTATGAATTAATTTTGTTAATGCTAAGCATAACAAGACTAATACAAAATCGTCTTTCGGCATTTATGTTTTCTAGCCCCCTAAATCTTATCCGATTTTTTTTTCTTGTCTTAATGACAGTCCAATCTACGTTCCTGTAATTTTTTGTTTAGATGAAATATGTATACAACACAGGAGCTAAAAATTTGTATTTCGATCGAAAAAAATTTTATGATTTATTTTTTGGCGTCATGAAGTTCATTAAGTTCACTTAAGATATTAAAAAAATAAAAAAGACAGGAACGTAGATTCGACTTTCCTTATTATAACAAAAAAAGAATTGTAGAAATGGGATAAGGTTTAGGGGGGTAAAAACATAAATGCCGAAAGACGATTTTGTATAGAGAAAGTTAACTTCCGTCTCGTCTTAAGTGACATCTAGTACAAGAGATGCCTGATACGAAAAACTCAATAAGTTCAATAATTAATGTTCTAAGCAATGAAAAATTGTTCTTGGATAGTAGTTGGGTAGTAGGATGACTGAAAAAAATCAAATTTTGCAATAATACTCACTAAAGAGATGTAAAAGTACTTTGCAGGGCAGATGTGACATTATTCTAAAAATGCCTCAAAAGTAATATCTTAGGTTGCGCAAAGCAGTTATATTGTTGGCCAACTAGGTGGCCAACAACATAACTGCTCTGCAAAAGTTACATGGCACAAACTTTGTGTCACAAAGTAAGTAAATCGAGACACCACTAAGAAATAAATTAAATATTTTACTATATTGAGAGTATGCCAAACGTGTGGAATGATATCGATAATTTATTTTCGACTTGGGCGGGCGTACTGCTTAGCTTCACTACGCCAGGGATGGTTAAATCTTGACCGTACGGACATTAAAATTTTCATGGCATTCTTAAAAGTGTGGTGTTTTAGTGTTTTCGGGGCCATTATGGCACCGCTTCTTACACGTATAGCGATCGTAAAATTTGCGAATAGGTTTACTTTCACAAAAAAAAATCTATTAGGATCTCGCCTTACTCACTCTCATCGTATATAGGGTTTATAGATACTTAGATTGCAATGTTTACTATTCATTGTTCCTTTTTCTCAATTCTGAGCTGCAGTCTGGATAACGTTGTAGAAAAAATTACAAATACATTAGTTTGCCTTAAACGTCCCGAGCGAGTATGAGAAAAAATTGTTTTTTTTTTTCAAAATTCGCTCGATAAAAATGTCCTTACTTTTTTGTTTTTCAACTTAGACTTCCAATTCCAAAAACTGCCCGACCGGGGGGACCATCCCGGCCACCGAATGAGCATACCCACCCACCCGCGCCCCGAGAATCCTACGGCAACATCCCGCGCGCCTTCCTAACTCTTTGTAGCCTCTAAAATGACCGAAAAATAGTCGATTTTTTCATGTTTTTTTCACTTTTCTCGCCATCCAATGCGCGTCGCCAAGACGCGTCTTTTGACACCCCACTTATCCACGTAGCTCCAGAATTCACGGCACAAACGCGATTTCACACTCCCAGCTTAAAAGGGGCCTGTCTGTTAAAAATCATTTGCAACGATAAAAGTTATGCAACTTCATAAAGTCTATGAGCAGCGGTGCACGCGTGCTTTCGACTTTTTAATGGATTTGTTTTCCATCTAATGATATAATTTGCGCGACCGCCCGCCGGAGTAGACGTCTGATAACACACTCATTGGATTTGTCTACCAAATTGTCGGCCAAAAATCTTCGTGATTAATTGATTATGCTATATTACTGCGCACGAGTACTAATACATGCACGCTACCATACTGTAGGATCACTACCTGCAGAGAGAACGACAGAAAGATCCTCCGTGTTCTCACCTCAAACAGTTAGGTTGAAGAGAAATCGGCCGTCATGGCCAACTGAACTAAACAGTTTAGTTAGTGATACAATCGGTCGTGTGCGGGGGCCCTTAGTTCTCAAACATTATTTATATTACATTCCTTTTGCAATAAATCCTGAAATGTGTTTTCTTGCACTACATTTTCATTGAATTCTACGAGTAAAACAATATTTTCACTCCTAAATCGAGGCTGTAATCTTTGACGTGGTGTGGCAGGCACGGGCGAGGACGCTGCTGTATATTTTTTAGCAGATTTCTACTTTGTTGCCATTCGCTCACTGCACGTCAACTCTTGGGTGACATAAAATTCAAAGTTCAGTTCAAAGAATATAATGTTCAGTTTATACAAGAGGCAATCAGAGGCACGTAATCTTATATAAAAACCAGCCAAGTGCGAGTCGGACTCGCACACCGAGGTTTCCGCACCACAAAAAGAAACGTTGAAAAAACAGGTTTCTTGGATGGGGAACCCCCTTAATATTTCACGTTATTATTTTTTTATTACTTGTTATTATATCTTCCAAAATAACACATTTCTGTGAACATTTCAACCGGCTAGCTATTACGGTTCCAAAGATACAGCCATCAGACGGACGGATGGATGAACGGGCGGACGGACAGACAGACAGACGGATTGACAAACTTTGTAGGCTTAGTATTAGGCTTCCGTATGGGGTACGTAAACCTAATAATGATTCGCTGCCGAATTCAATAAATCTCCATAGAATGTTTGGACTTGTTCGGCGGACCGATGTAGATTATGTCCAGGTAACTAACTATACAGGGTGTTGTAACGGCCAGTACATTAATTTCGCCAGCGCAATCCTCATGTTTTTCCGAGACAAAAAAGTGAATTAAGTTTTTCTCTAAAGTGTCTACTTTTGGAGATATTAATTTTTGAAATTTATGTTTTCGTCAAGTGTAATTTGACGCGCGCGGGGCGGGGGCAAGAGTGCTGGCGCGGGAACGGTTGGGGTCGAAAAACTCGCGCCGCCGTCGCCGCCGCTGCCGCTCATCTCCTCTCTCCGCGCGCGCACTTGTCCTTGCTCGCTCACTCACCGCACGCCTTTCATTCTCACGTTCGTGCGGAACATTTAATTCTTTTTACATTAAATTAATTAATTAGTTTGTATGAAAACTGTATTTTTTTATAAAGGGAATTCAGCAGCGGCGACTCCTCTCAGTTGGCGAGGTTGGCGCCGCCAAACCAAATAAAATGAATGACACCATTAATACAGAAGTATCAGGCTAAAATAAATGTGAAAAAAATTCGGAGTTATATTATTTGTCATATAATCCACGATTAATAAGATAAAACGTCAATCCCGTACCTGTTACATAATTTTAAATTTCGCGCGCGTCAAACGCGGGCGACGACGAATGACGAGGACGACACATCAAGGCATTCATTGGCCGGTTGGCTACATTTTGAAGCGCCATCGTATTCCATACAAGGCGGAAGCGACCGATGTCCCCCTCGTCCCGCGCGGACCCGCTGATCAGCCTTTCGAGTTGGCGCAGCGGGGAGTGCATTTAGTGACGCGGTAGCGAGTAGAGCGAGCTAGCGAGCGAGCTAGGTGTGTGTGTTGCGTGTGCGGGTGTGTGCGCGCTGCGTCCACACGACGAGTATTCTTGTGCTGTGCGACGTGCGATGTGATGCGACTAGCGACTAGCGAGCTAGGCTAGGTGTATTGTGTGCGCGTGTGTGTGCGCATTGGCTCGCGAGTTGATAGCTGCATATATTCCGTTATGTAGGTATGGACTTTGTATGGATGAATCCTGTGCAGTGTTGTTAAATAGTGATTTATTGGTAATTATAATGGCAAACTCCTACCGAGCTATCTACGGAGCACTCAAGGACAAGAGAGACTCAGTAATTTGGCACTCTTACATATCTGTGGAAAAGGAGTTGCTAACAAAATTGAGGAAGAAAGAAGATTTTCACGATCGAGTCATCGAAAATTTCTTGTCTGTAATGTTACAATTCTAGCTTGTATGCCTGTCTCGTCGTCGTCGTGCCAGAGGAGACGTCGCTGTTGTCGGCTGCAACTCGACAGCTTTGACACAACCAGTAGGTACCTATCTACAGACAAATAAATCGTAAGTGAGCAAAATAAATCATTTAAACTAAATATTATAAACTATCTATATCGTAATTGTCTTTCAGTTTCTCAACTCATTGTGGTAGAAATAAATTAACGCGTAGGTACCTAAGTTATGAAATTATGAAAAAAAAATCCTTAGCCAGAGCCAACCCAATATTCAGGACCAGGAGTCGCCGCTGGAATTCAGAAATAAGTTAATTGACTTTTTTGTTATTGACCCCAATAATCATATCCTAAATTTAATGTAGTGGCCGTTACAACACCCTGTATGTTGTAAAACTATCGTTTCGGAGATGGCCTAGTCGGCATCATCGGAATAGTCAATTATTAAACCGATTAGTAAACCAGCTTATTGAGTTATTAACAAAAATTTGCTTACCTCTTGGTGATGCATCCAGCTCTCGTAAATGTTGGCCCATTCTCATTTATTTAATTGAAAGTGTTATTAAAACACACTATTATATTTCTTTGTTCTGTGAGCATAACGAAAAAGTGATGATTGTCTGCGACAAAGCGGAAAATGAACACGCTTCCTTCATAGGCGAGTAAATTTAATTCTTTTTTTTTTCTTTTATTCCACGAGAAGGAATTTATTTTCATAACTGATATAAATGTTAAGTCATTACTGTAATAAAATAAGTGGGGCTTGGCGCACTCACCCTTCCGTCCGGGGTGCGGCGGAGGGAAGGGGGGGGGGGGGGGGAGGTAGTAGGATGAGAGGGGGTGAGGATTAAGGAGGGTGAGGGAGAGGGAGAGGAAAGATTGGGCGAGTCCCCTCGGGCGCGCGATGTGTGTCAGGCAGGCAGACTGGATGATTGCGGAATGGTGACGAAACTGGATGAAAAAGTCGTTTCTCTTGCTTAGAACAGGGTTGCAGTTAACCGGGCATCAGATAACTCATTCGATAAATTGGTTATTACCACGTATCAATTCACAGCGACTGGGAATTAAGGGAAAACACTCGTATGTGAATAAATTACCGTTCAGTCAGAATGTACCTATCTCTTTTATTAAAAGCAACTATTTCCAGGGTCTCGTCGAAAAGTGCGAAAAGGGTACCCTTATGGGATCACTCTGGTGTCTGTCGGTCTGTCTGTCCGTCCGTCTGTCGGTCACAAGCAGACGCCAAACTGACGCCAAAATACACAGACAGGTCATAGATAAATGTGGCTAATAGTTCGTCGGAAATTAGATAAACCCATATAACAGCGATCGACGTGCCGCCACCCGCCCTTACGTATCCCTTAGGTACTCTGTTAGACTCAACCAATAACCACGCTCAGCGATGCGCCCTGCCGCGCCGCCGCGCCGCCGCCGCCGCCTCTGCCGCGCCAGGAGCTGTGAGGTGGACAGAAGGGTTTGTATCTAATTTATCGACGTGCCTTTTGGAGGTCCCCAGGTTAGATTAGGTTAGGTTGGAGCAGTGTTTTTCAATATTTTTGAATATGCTACCCCTTTACAGGTTGAAAAATTCTCGCGACCCCCTTGAGCCATAGACAGAAAAAAGTTAGTAATTTAAAACACTACGTTTATGATTTTTTCTATTTTGGTACCTATATGCATTATTGACGTTCTCTTCAATTCAACATTAAAAATAAAAAGAGAAATAGACTTCTATTAGAAAATGATTTGATTGTTAACATTTCAAGAATAGCACCACGATTTGACAAATTTTTGAAAAATTAACAAGCCCATCCTACTCATTGAAATTGTGTAAATTGTGTTTTATTGAAGTGTATAACCTTGCCTTTTTCCTTTTGCCGGCGACCCCCCGAGTAAGGCTTCGCGGCCCCCCTAGGGGTCGCGACCCACAGATTGAAAAACACTGGGTTAGAGAACACACACACACTACCGGAAGATCATTCAACGTTTTCGCCGTAAGACACATTCATTAATTAGACGCTGGAAGTCATTCACATAACATCCAATCATCAAATTCGGCGAGCTTTTCCGATTGTACCGGAAGTTGGCATCACGTGACAAGAGCCAGGAGGCAGGAGCTACTCTTGAATAGGTGACCATGCACGTTACTTACTCAGAATGTCTGGCGTTCGATGTTGTACTGGCGGCTGGCGTGCTCGCGGACCACATCCTCTGCTGGTCTGTTCACAGTTTCACCTCAGATTGTTATTGCCCCCAAAGCGCCAACTGGTATCCCTTCATGTACTTTCCAATGTTGAACTAAGTGCAAGTGTTCAAGATATCGGCCTCGGTCAGCCGGAGCAAATGTTTTATATTAGTATCAGCGTACGTGCAGAAGTGTAGCGTCGACACAGCCATTATGGTTATCAGTCGCGACTCCTGGTCCTGAATATTGGGTTGGCTCTGGCTAAGGAATTATTTTTTTCATAATTTCATAACTACGCGCGTTGTTATTTAACTTAAATTTATTTCTACCACAATGAGTTCAAAAACTGAAAGACGATTACGATATAGATAGTTTATAATATTTAGTTTAAATTATTTATTTTTCTCACTTACGATTAATTTTTCTGTAGATAGGTAGGTACCTACTGGTTGTGTCAAAGCAGTCGAGTTGCAGCCGACAACAGCGACGCGACGTCTCCTCTGGCACGACGACGACGAGACAGGCATACAAGCTTGATTTGTTACATTTTATTTGTACACTCGTTTGTACATGAAGTCCACTCTTCGTTCCCAAGACAAGAAATTTTCGATGACTCGATCGTGAAAATCTTCTTTCTTCCTCAATTTTCTTAGCAACTCCTTTTCCACAGATAAGAGTGCCAAATTACTGAGCCTCTCTTGCCCTTGAGTGCTCCGTAGATAGCTCGGTAGGAGTTTTCCATTATAATTACCAATAAATCACTTTAATTTACAACACTGCACAGGATTCATCCATACAAAGTCCATACCTACATAACGGAATATATGCAGCTATCAACTCGCGACCGCGAGCCAATGCGCACACACACGCGCACACAACACACCTAGCCTAGCTCGCTATAATAGTCGCATCGCATCGCACGTCGTACTACGTACAGCACAAGAATACTCGTCGTGTGGTCGCAGCGCGCACACACCCACACACGCAACACACACACCTAGCTCGCTCGCTAGTCGCTCTACTCGCTACCGCGTCACTAAATGCACTCACCGCTGCGCCAACTCGAAAGGCTGAGCAGCGGGTCTGCGCGGGACGGGGGGGACATTCGGCCGCTTCCGCCTTGTATGGAATACGATGGCGCTTCAAAATGTAGCCAACCGGCCAATGAATGCCTTGATGTGTCGTCATTTGTCGTCGCCCGCATTTGACGCGCGCGAAATTTCAAATTATGTAACGGGTACGGGATTGACGTTTTATCTTATTAATCGTGGGTTGATATAAATAATATATCATATGATATAAATAATTTAACTCCGATATTTTTTCACATTTATTTTACCTTGATACTTCTGTAGTAATGGTGTCATTCATTTTATTTAGTTTGGCGGCGCCAACCTCGCCAACTGAAAGGAGTCGCCGCTGATGGTTATCTATCTATCACAATAACGCACATAGCAAAAATATACACCGGCATGCATTTATTGTTTCTTATGGGATTTTAATGTAAATTCATTAACTTATGGCGAACAGCGTTAAGTCTTGCGTAGCTGAGCCGGCCAATATACTCTTAGATACAGAATCCAATGATTTTTTTTTAAGTTGCATTTTTTCAGCGGCAAATTTCGATCACTTACAGCCATATCACTCAGTCCCTTAATTGCAGAATAATTTTTTACTATATATATATATATATATATATATATATATATATATAAGAATAATTTAATTCAGAATAATTGCAAAACATCAGAGATCTTATTGCTCAATACCGAAATCAGTTTTCATGGATAAATATTCTAATAAATTCATAAAAGTATTACTTCGTATGCCCCGTCCGCGATCATTTCTATGCATTTCATTCTGTATTTTGTAAACTTGAATGCTTTCAATTCTATAGAGCCAAGATTTGTTTCTTCCTATTGAACATGATTTAAAATGAACGTGTTTGGTGGCGATTGACACCCCTACACTACATAGCTTCGTAATGACAAATGGTAGGCATTTGTCTAAATGACCCCCGCGCTGCCTGCCGTCCATTGCTGCGCGGGAAGGAGGAGGAGGGGGTAGCAAGCTAGACAGGGTTGTCAGTCGTCTCCTAGACGCCTCTCCTCACATATATACACGATACACATCCTGAGCAACTCCTTACACACACAACACCTTCGCATGTTACAGTAATGCAATCTGATAAGCTATATATTTATATTTTTATATATATTTATTGTATTAAAATATTTTATATATACAGTTGTAGGTATTAGATACATTGTAAAAACATGAACTTTTTTATTCCCTAAATAGATGATTTTGTTGTTTTATAAGTTCATGTAATTAGCTGTAAGTTTCAGAATAAAATAAAATAAAATTTTTAATCAAATTGTTCATAACTATATTATGCGTAACTAACGTACCTATACTATGAAAAAAATTGGATCTGGAGATAATTTCAAATTTTATATACCTAATGTTTATAATTTAATTTAATTTAATTTACCAAAACAACTTCTAAATTGGTCCGACGCATGCTTTTGATAACGCAAGGTATTGCCCATGTGCACACCGTGATTTCTAGCCGACTGCTCCAAATGTATTGGGACATTATTAAGCTGGATATAGGGTTTTGAGGCATGATCTTTTGAACAGCTTGCCTAGTTCCCATAACCATACCTATTGTTTGTTGTGGGTTGAACGCTAGGCCGTTATCCATGGACAACCTCCAGACGTTATCGAGGCCACTGTTGACCTTGTTTACCGCCTCATGCGAGTCGACAGCGAATAGTTCACATTCCATGTGCTGAAGATACTTAGGAACGTCAACTTTGAAAACGGTGTAAAGTAAAGGCGATATGGAGGAATCATGCGGACAGCCCCGCTGCACAGACTCGGCGTCAGAGTACTGAACAGTGCCATCACTGGTGGATCTTTTGGTTATCTTGTGTCTGCTAGTAAGGTAGCTGCTTAGAAACCTTACTGAACTGTCAGACAGCCCGTATTACGCCAACTTGGTCAGGAGTAGCTCTGTGTCCAAACATCCAATGGCCCGCGAGTAATGTAATAAAACTAGGAATGTTACCTTGCCCACATCCTAAGCACCCAATATTTCGTCAGCTACATGCAATAAGGCAGTGACAAGTACTGTGACCTTTTCAAAACCCAGATTGGTTTTCAGGAATTATGTATAATACTATTTTATGTTTATGTTAGTACTAAGCACGTACTCGCTTTAGGTATATATATTTTTAATTAGAAAAATGCAAATCGAAAATCATTGAAAAAAATACATCCCGACCAGGATTTGAACCTGGGTCTCTGGCTTGAGCCGCATACGCGATAACCAACTACTAGGGCTAGGGCCGTTAAATATTATTTCCAAATTTTCGATCTATTGCCACTGCACCTTCTTGAATGATGTCGCATAATTTTTGCGATCTGTCAACTTACACGGTGGTCGTGATTCTACATTACGATGTAGGAACATCGTGTTCTACTACATTGAACCAAGTTGACAGACAGTTGACAGATCGGAAAAATTATGCGATATCGTTCAAGAAGGTGCATAGCAATTGATCGAAAATTTGGAAATAATATGTAACGGCCCGGTGGTGTAGTTGGTTATCGCGTTGGCGGCTCAAGCCGGAGACCCAGGAAAAACCTTGTCCGGATGTATTTTTTCCAATGATTTTCGATTTGCATTTTTCTAATTAAAAATATATATGTATAACACATTTAAATAATGTCAGCTGTTAGGCAATGACGTATCATGTATGTTAGGTCATACTTTTTTCCAAGATCTTAAAAATACCGGCAGAATAGTATTCGGTCTTAGATCCTTACACTGGCTTACTTGACTTTTCTTGGGTATAAGTTTAAATATAGTACATATTATTATGTCAGCTACTTCCTTCAAACTTGACACTGGCATAGTTCGCCCGAGCAAGATTTCCGAAAGGATAGTATTCGGTCTTAGATCCTTACACTGACTTACTTGACTTTTCTTGGGTATAAGTTTAAATAAAGTACATATTATTATGTCAGCTACTTACTTCAAACTTGACACGGGCATAGTTCGCCCGAGCAAGATTTAAAAAAAAAAGAAAATATTTTAGTTGGTCCATGATTGTTCATATACGAGTATAAAAAACTGTGAAATAAAAAACTATTTAAAAAAATATAAAAACCGCCTTCAAAATGTATGAAATAAAAAAAATCGAACCTTATAGTTGAAGGCGGCAGTTAGTATTTCATTGTTCTTAGTAATATTACATAAAAAAGTATAATCGAAATCGAATAATCGAAATCGGTTGAAGTGGTACAGAAGTATTCGCCATGTGTCAAACTGCAAATAGCTGAAAAAGTCCACATCACAAAAGTTTTGCTGAAGGTAACCAAACACCACAGTATTTTGTGAATTTTTCAAAAACCGCTCAATCAATTTCAATAAAATTTAACCTCTGAAGTATGACCTACCAAACAAAAAAAGAATTTTCAAAATCAGCCCACAATTGACGGAGTAATCGCGTAACAAACACACACAAAAAACATAAAACCGACTTCCTAAAAAAAGTAGAACTAAAAAACTATTTAAAATAAAAATATAAAAATCGCCTTCAAAAATATATGAAATAAAAACCTAAAAAAAAAACGAACCCTAGAGTGGAAGGCGGTGCTAAAGCAAGCAAAAATGATGCATGAAAGAAAACATGAGTGGATGATATCCTTTGTGATTTGTGTAGCCTTTTTAGCACCGCCTTCAACTCTAGGGTTCGTTTTTTTTTTAGGTTTTTATTTCATATATTTTTGAAGGCGGTTTTTATATTTTTATTTTAAATAGTTTTTTTAGTTCTACTTTTTTTAGAAAGTCGGTTTTTAGTAATATTACATAAAAAAGAATAATCGAAATCGAATAATCGAAATCGGTTGAAGTGGTACAGAATTATTCGCCATATGTGTCAGACTGCAAATTGCTGAATAAGTCCACATCACAAAAGTTTTGCTGAAGTGACCCACACACCATACTAATTTATCAAACTGAAAACTGCCGAAAACGACCACATCACAAGTTTTGCTGAAGGTAACCACACACCATAGTATTATGTTGATTTTTCGAAAACCACTGAACCAATTTCGATAAAATTGAAATGGGACCACCTCGAAAGTATGACCTAACAAACAAAAAAAGATTTTTTTATATCGACCCTCAATTGACGGAGAAATCGCGTAACAAACATACAAAAAAAAATAAAAATTTAAAAAAAACATACAGAGAACCTCCTCCTTTTTTGGAAGTCGGTTAAAAAACACACTCGAATTGAGAACCTCCTCCTTTTGGGAAGTCGGTTAAAAATTAAGTCGGCCGTTCAACGTTGTACCATTCATTCGGTGCCATCTATAAACATAAACAACTGTAACATGAGTGCCATGGAGGAAAAAAAGTTAGGGGGCATGCGCAAGATAACTCGACTATGAGTACCTACCTAAAGAAAATGTGGTTTACGTGCGAAAGTTGATTCGTGTAGTTTTTTGACCTTGACCATGCATGAGTGAGCAGTAGTTTCATACATTCTTTCGTCATGATCAATAAATCACGGTAATAACAAAATTATGCCTTTAATAATAATTGCAATTATAATATTAATGTACCTAAATTGTTATGCGGTTCTGTACTAAAATGATAAAAAACCGGCCAAGTGCGAGCCGGACTCGCGCACAAAGGTATCCGCACCACAAAAAAAACGTTGAAAAACACGCTTATTTATTTTTTTTTTTTTTTTATGGAACCTGACACGGTTGGCTACATCACCTACAACATCCGTGATGTCAGCCCATAACACAGGGTGAACTAGGTGCCATGTCAGTGCTTCCCTTCATTTCATGTCGGCTACACTAAACTGGACGGAAAACACGAACTATTTACATAGCCGCTTATTGTATTGGGACCCCCATAACTTTTTAATTTTTGTATTATTTATACTAGAGCCACCTGGAGTTTTCCGTGACGACGGCAAGAGGCCAGACGCCATCACTCTTTTGCCGTGGAGGCAGAGGAGAGCCATGATATGGGACGCGACGTGTGCAGACACTCTAGCCCCAAGTCACTTACTTAGAAGGCTCTTCTGGAGCAGCCGGATATGCCGCAGCAAAGGCGGAACTGGTAAAACATAATAAATACAGTTCAGCTAAAGCAAATTACGCGTTTGTCGCCTTTGCTGTGGAGACTCTTGAAGTTTGGAGCCCAGACGCCAAAAAGGCGGTTAAAGCTCTGGTAAACTGCTCACGGAGGCGTCTGGGGACATTCGTGCGCCGAACTACCTTAGGCAGAAGATCAACCTAGCTATTCAGAGGGGGAACGCTGCCTCCGTCATCGGTCACAATGCCAATTTCGCCAACGATGGAGGACTATTTTTATTTATAGTTATTACATTTTATTTTATACCTATTAGTTAAAATTAAATTATTGGATATTATACCTGTTTAAATAAATTTTCATTCCAATCAATAGAAAATACACTTCATGGCGAATGAATAATAAAAAAAACAACAATACGAGTAGAAAAACACACAGAGAACAATAGAAATACATTGTATGTACAAATAAAGAGAAAGAAAGAGGACAACAGCGCGCAAATTTTGCTTCGCGCTGGTAATGATTTCTTCCATTCAATTCTAGAAAAAAATGATAAAAGAACGTCACTTTCGATGCACCAAATAAATAACATTTTGTATATTAATATATACAAAAATCTCGAATATACCAAGTCACTGAAGATGAGGCTATTTTATCGAAAGCGCCTTAGCGCTAGCCCGAAGGCGAGTCCGAAGGCCGAGCTAGGTTCAGGTAATATTTAAATATGTCACTGAAGGGCCGACAGAAAAGCTGCATTCTTTTTCAAAAACAGTAAGTTACCGAAGACGAGGCAGAAGGCCGAGCATCTTTCGGGTAAAATATATACTTTGTCGAAAATATTTAATCAGGGAGGGAGAGGCCGAAAGCCGAGCTGCGTTCAGGTGAAATGTATAGTTTTTCTAAGAAAGTATAAGTTTAGAAGAAGAAGAAAGCGTTTAGACAAACGAAATACATCTTCCGAAGTATGTGAGAATGGCGTATGATATGATTGACTGATACAGGACCCTCGGTGTCGGAGTTCAACTCGCACTCGCCCGGTTTTGTTTTTATAAGAACTGTTTATTTCTTATCGTTGTTTCATACAGTAATGCATGCAATATATCGTACGGAATTAATGAAGGCAAGGCTGAGCAAAACATTTATATCCCTAATGAAGCCCAGAATGTAAGTGATATAACAAAGAAACATCCTGCATGCTACGAGACACTTAAAATTCACTCCTTGGGACTTCATAAACACCAATAACGGACTACATACATACAACCCCAAACAGCCGACACTACCGAGTACCGCCCCCGCCCTCCGCGCCCTCTCGAGCCATAAAACTGTTTAAATTGAACGTTCCTCATTTTACGACTACTCTTCATTATTACATATTGTTATGATATTGGGCTTTATTATTGCATTGTATAGTCCTACGCGCGCGTGTATGGCACTCCCGAGTCGTAATAAAGAGGGGCATTCTCGTGAGATGCTTTTAAAAAAATTTTGGCTTCTGTAAACCACTCCTGACTTCCGGAGATGTTTAAGTTTGACATGTTTTTAAAAGCTTAAACTTTTAAATGTTAAATGTTGTTATTTAATTATATGTTTTTGGCCATCGCTTCGTTGAGTTTCGCTAGAAGTAATATAATATTGTTCACGTAACACTTGTCCCCGCCAAACGAATAGCGTCGTATTAAAATTACGAGGACATGCCAGTAAACACTGGACGATTTGGGGTTTTTTTTTTCGACTCGACTCGTATGAGTGCTAGCCCTCAACGTTAATCGCCTCTATGCGTCGAAGAAACTCAAGGGCCTGTTTCGCAGAGGTTCCTTTAGTGATTAACCAAAGCCGACAGATCTCGCCTGGAAACTGTACCATAATTTTCTGCACGTAGACCTCCTTAGGCAATGAATCTGAAAGTCTGAAAGCGAATGGACTACTGAAAAATGACTACTGAACAGAATAAATCGCGCAAAGAGGTTATCTCAGGACGGTGGGGTGACACTGAAACTATGTCGGCATATTTTATTCGTAAGTTCGCCTTAGCTTCCACCTTAGCAGCCGGGGCGGAGGCCGCAGCACGAGCCACTCAGAAAAAAAAATACAATGTATGAGTCCTTAGAACCCTCTGTGAGTTTCTAGGTTTTGCGGTGAAAACCCTTTGTGTTGGTCACCGGACGCACTGGCTTTTGCCGTAACCATCTGCAAATTGCTAGTGGATAAGTCCGGTGACGTGCGTACCAAGGCTTTCTTCATACGCCGCATAAGAACCTAGTTCACCAAAGTGTTATGGGCTGACATCACGGATGTAGTATGTGATGTAGCCAACCGTGCCAGTTAAAAAAAAAAACTGATGGGAATGGTACCTATTTCCGACATGAAAATAGTATAATTTGCTGACACCGTGAACATTTATAAAAAAAACTAAGAAGTTAGGCCCCCCAAGCGGAGCCTGCGCGGAGCTCGGCTCTTAGCGAAATGGAATCGGTTGCGGCAGCCGCGTTGACCGCGGGGGACGCACCGCCGCCCCGCCGCCGCCGCCGCCGCAATCCAATCCCACTAATACGAGTAAATTAAATGAAATCTCGGGAGAAGCGCGGACGAGTGCCAGATGCTAGGTTGGGCACAACGAACGCACGGCTGGGCAATGGAGGACTGCTCGTTGGGTTACTCTTTCAAGTACCAATGCAGTTTATAAATGTTGGTGGGTAATTTTTTTCATGTAAACCAACATGGGTGACTGTGTCGAGAGACCAATGGTACAGTCGACAGAGTCAAAAACTCCTCTCCTCGCGAAACCACGCTCAGTGAGGCGCCATACCATGTCATACATTTACCAGTTGTTTAATAAATATAAAAAATAATATGGCCTAACCCATCTGGTCTCAGAAGTAGGATGGAAACACATAAAAACGATTGTTTTAATATAACAATTTAATACATCACAATATTTAGATTTGCGCGTTCTCCTTTTTTCTTAAATTTGTTTACGTGAGAAAACTTGTGTACTTGCTACCTAGTGTTGTTGTATACAGTATGAGTTTGACTGGAATTAATTGCATTCTGCTATATAAGTCTGCATTTCGAAATACATAAAATATGAGTACAATACAGATTAGGAGATATGAAAACATTTCGTAGGAATCCCGCCCGCAGCCACACCACAGCGCACTTCAGGTTCCTAGCGAGAGCGAAATGCCAATGATCTGAGAGCCCTGCGCGCTGCGCATCGCCTCGGCCTTCTGTATTTAGAGCCGACACCATCTCACTTTAGTTAAGCTGAGTGCACTCCGCTGTTACTTATTTCCATATGGCCTGTAGACCGTATCGCACCGTACGCACACGGAGGGGACGTCGTTTCTTTTCTTTATGACGTGCAACCGTACGTACGGTCAAACGTATGCATGTAATAATATTTTCTTAGGCGATTATTGTTTAATACTGTAATTAATTATAAAACAGGAGAGAACACATAAAATAAAATAAAACACAAGATAAACCACAGGGCACATTGGCGCTGCAGGCCAAACGTTTGACTTGTCCTACCCATGACGCCCAGACTACCGTCGTTTGGGACTTGGCAGCCCTGGAAATTAGTTTGGAGCGGAAACGGATCAACCTTGACTACGTTGAAGTTGACCAAGTTCTCCTTCCCCCAAAGAGTATACTTTTTCGATAACTAATTCAACCTGAGCAACAGTGTCGCGTCTCACGTTTGCTGCTGAAGCCTCTCTACCTTTCCAGTCTTTGGTGAACCCTTCGTGCACCGTGCTGTCCGCTGTCCACGTAACAATGTACTTCGCCGAGCGAGATCATGTCGCTTATATATAAATAATAGAAACAAGGGAAAATCCTAGCAGTGCTGAACTCGCAATTTCTAATTCCAAATTATTAAATTATTCTATCATTGATCTCCTAACCAATAAGGTTAAATTGTGTACGTAGGTACACACATAATCAATACTTATACATATATATGTATTTGAATCTGGCGTGTATTATGCACTATGAATGAGTAGTCAATGTCTGAACAAAAAACCAATAAGTCTGAAAAAAAAATTCTTCACTTTTTACCAAAAAAGCTAACATTCTCAACACACTTCTCTGTTTCCCCATGCGACCCAGGAAGCTTCCTTCCTATTTCCCTACTCCTCGTCCACTTGTCAATTACATTAGGAACATCGTCCGTATCGCTTCGTCCCGTGAACCCACCGAGCCCGAACCGCCATCACGAGCGGTCGCTATTGTTTCATTGCACGCGCCGTCATTGCCGAAGTCCTTTCGATGCTCATAGTCCCACAAGTATAACAGTAAGCACACAAAACGAAGGCATAATAATGTGGAGCAAGTTGCATATATGCTAGAGAGATTGGCATCCGAAATGAACCCAAGAGGTCCTTGGGTCCTTTGCGGGTAAGAAAAGAAAGAAAAGGTAAGAGAAAACAAAATATTGTTATACTTTTTTACTGTGTTAAATAGTATGAGTGAACGGAATATTATATTGTTATCAAATGTCCAGTAGGCCTGCTTCTTTGAATAATTGTCACGATATGTATCTACCACATAGATTGTTGTGCCCTAACCAGTTGCATAAGGTAAACCATTGGTACTCCACCCCACGAGAGCGAACAGGTCAATGCATAGTAAATTTGGGTTACAGTTATAGACGTTCCTTACAGTGCCTCACGCAACTCCTTGAATACTTTGGTACTTTTTTGTACGTTTGGGAATCAAAGCTATGTCCAGGTTCCAATTTTGGTGTGTAGCTATTAGTATGCCAAGGTATTTAATACTTTCGACCCGATGCGATATATTCAATTATCTCATTAGCTTGTGCCACACACGAGTCCTTCAACGCACTATAAGATAAAATATAAAGGTCATAAAATCTACAACTCCCACTGAAATCTTACAGTCTACCTACCTCTATCTAATAATTTAATAAACAAGCAAGCACGCGCGACCAAGCAAACATAAATGACTGGGCATATTTTTTAATGTCTCTGAACTGCTTAGGATAAATTTAACCCACGCGGAGGGTTTACCTGTGTAACCTGCGTTATAGACATATACCTAATATGTTATAATATGTTACACATGTAACAACAAAATAAATGGTTAGTGCCATCAATACTAAGTTACCTACCTACTTTGTTTTATGAGATATTTCGTTTATAGACTCTTTGTATGTATGAAATTAAAACTAAATTGGCGATTTTTAGAAATATGTTCTGTATGTATGTATGCTCCTCCATAACGCTTAAACCGATCATCCGAATTTGATGAAACTTAGTACACGCACATTTAGGATAGGCTAATAAAATTATATATCATACAAACCGAACTGTTCCGCGCGCCGAAAAAAAGGTAGCTGGCTTTTGGCTGGCTTACATACTTTTTTCTTGCCGCGTGCAGCAGCTAGTAACAAATAAAAATACAATATAATTAAGTATCACCTAGACAGATAGACCGTGGAAATTGAACTCTTCAAAGTTTTCTTTATCAATTTCATTGTTATTGCTATTCACATGGTTCCTCTATAGCTGCATAATGCAATGCTTGCCTACCTCTGGCCTGAGGCATATTCACGTGAACTTGAACACTGGAACTATGTTTATTGAATTTTAATACAATTGGAATGAACTAATTTCCATACAATACAAATAATGTATTTCCCTTTTCACAGTTACGTTATGAATATGAAATGAGAAGTCAAGGTAGGTTATTAACCCGTTCTTCGACTCGTTCCTGCTAACGTCGCCATCGCCAGTTTGCCGCCACTGTTTGGCCGTCATCATTTCGCATCACAACACAATCTTTTCACCATAAACATTCTTCCGCCGACATTATCGTTATATCGCTAGTATAGAAATAGTATCAACTCATCGAGCACGTGAAGAGCCATTCGTGTGTTTATCTCCGTCACACTTGTGTTGAATTTGTATCTTTATTAACGTGCGTGTTCAAAGAGCCGTCATCCATAATATACATTCATTGAGAGGTTTTTATATAATACTAACTGTGCCCGCGACTCCGGCAGCTCTCTTATTTGACTTCTCTGCTAACCAGTAGCCTATAATTGATGGGAAGAAAGAACCAAGCTATCCGTAGAAGCAAACTGTATTAAAATCGATTCAGTGGTTCTTGAGTTTTAAGCGGACAGACAGACAGGCAGAAAGCAGACGTTGGATTTTATTAAAGGTAAGGATACAAGGATGTTGTGAACGAAGTAAATATCTAGGTAGGACAATGCCAGGTTTAATATTTTGATATTCTTATCATTTCTCCTGCTGACATTTCGACTTCCACCATTTCTCCACTAAGTCAGATATTATAATCCACCATTTAGTCGCGGTCGTCGTTCCGCCGCGGTCGCTCCGACGACGTTGTCGCGACGAAACGCCATACAAGACAAGGACACATAGATTCGACGACATAATTAAATCCAGCAATAACTCCGATTATGATAATTGACATCCGCAATTTGCATAGCTTCCATCTTATTGTAGCTATTATAAATTTATCAAAATATTCACGCCCTTGATGATGTTTTGGGGTGTAATTTCATGTTATACAGTAACATCTAACATGCTCAGATTTTATGACTCTGACAGTCAGTTATGTTTGGTAAAACTTTTATAAACTATTACTTCTTCATCTCATAACCGAACACTTATCTACTAAATTTTTTTTTTTATGTAATCCGGTTTGGGTGGCTGAGTTGGAGGGGCCGAAGCGCATGCTCCGACCAGCCAATATCACCTCCGAGAAGGTAGGTGCCATACCGTAGACTTCCCTGGATTGCTGGCTATACTGATACGAACTGATACGAAAATACCGATACGAACAATCGCAATGGCTTTTCTGAGATGTAGTAAGAAGGAGTTGTATTTATTTAGTTACCTAGTTCTAAAACAGAGTTTGGAAAGCTTCGCCCAAATCCGACATTGTCGCGAGCAATCCGCGGGCAGATACTAAACTATTCATTGGAAGAAAAGATGAGGAAGTCTCTTCCTGGCAGCCAGCCCATTGAAAGAAACGACAAGATTTACAAAGGATTGAAACTGTACACACTGTACAAACATAAACCCAACGAGAACCCAACTTTCAAAAAATTATTCATTTAATTCAAGTTGGCATAAAATAAATCCAAGGAACATCTTGTACATGCCCCCTGTCTAGAGCGGTCCATTTGCATGAGATTATGCGAGCTGTAGCAAGTCATTACTTCCGTCGCAGTGGGCCGTCAGCCAACGATTAAGCAAGAGCCTGTCCGTCCACCCCCTCCTTTTGCTCTCTGCCTCCATCCCAACCCGCACACCTCCCACTAGTGGCATCGCCCCCCTCCCAGCGCCCCCATGGTGACGGCGCTGGCGCCACTGTGACGGCGCGGCGCGCGGCGTCGCTGGCTCAAATTATACAGGCCAGGCGAGTCTACTTGTCGCTTTTCATATTACTTACATGTGTTGCTTGAAACCGTGATGGTGGTGGAAAAATTGTTTCCTCTATTTATTCGTAAACAAGCGCGGTTATTATATGTAAATTAATTATTCAAGGTCCCAATAAATTAGGTAACACTGGCGCTAGACCCTTGAGTTGAAGGCGGTAAAAAAGCACACCTTAAAATTGATAGATTTTTTGCTTTTGCCCTTTTGTGTTTTTGTACCGCTTTCAACTCGAGATCCGAATATGAATCAAAATATTATTTAACTTTTAAGTTAGGTATGGTTGTTTTTTGAAGTCGGTGCAATGTTTTTTAAAACAGCTTTTTATTTATGCAATTACAATTACCCGTCCATGCCAGTGCTCTCTTCGGTCGTGCCGGCGACACTGCACTGGACGGCAAACACGGACTATTTTCATAGTAGCTTCGACCGACCCTACCTTAGCGGTGGTAGGTACCTATCACCTAACACTAAGTAAAGGATACGACCTACAGCTTTACGCGGAATACGAACAGTAGGTATATATACAGCAACTCGTGAAAGTCCAACACATTCACTTGATATCAAACTCGGAAAGACTCGTCGGAAAGATTTGTTTCAATAAAAAAATTGCTCGCTTTTCCCAGCCGGTAACCAGCGCGAAATAAAAGTATTAAATGGATTGTTTCCCAAATAACGTATCCTTTCTAATAACACAACGAGCTCATTCATTCATGTATGATAATTGAAACTCTGTTACGCTTCATCCATAGGCTTATGACAGTATCAAAATAGACAGATACAGACTGACTACTGAACAATAATAATTGTACGAAACAAATGCGCTGTTTGTCGAATTTTCTGCTCCGTTACAACCATCGTTCTACCGTCCAAAGCTGAAAACAAAAACGGCTTAACTAAAACTCTGTACAAACGATATTCGTCTTTATAACGTCGTCTTTAAGATTGAAAATTATATTCATATTTTTTAAGCTCTATGAAGATGGTATTGAAATAATAGGCATGTCAAAAGCAGTGCAGCGAGTGATGCAGATGTACTCCGAGCTCGCTTTATTATTTTGCGTTCTTTTATTTAAAATATGAATTAATTTGTTTTCCGGTTTATTTTCAGCTCTTTCGCGACCCTGGGGAAATGCTTTTATAGTTTCGTGACAGGAAGATGGGCGGCGATTTCTCATTCAAATCAAATACTTCGGTAGGTAAGTATGTGGCTCTACTTACCGAATTATAAACACTACGGTGCTATGGACATGAGTGGAAAAAGAAACGGGGTTTTGTAGTCGGGTTTTATATTAATTTTATTTTATTGTTTATTAAAATCGCTTTAGTTCTAAACAAAATTGTGGTATATTTTTGAAATCGCCTTTTCTTAATTCTTATTTTTAAGCTCTTTGGGTCTTTCAACGGGTCACTCGATGAGGTTTGAAGAAACAAAATTCAGAATTACGGCAAATAGCGTCGGCCATTGTGAATTTAAAAAAATGTGGTACCCTATGACACTCGTGTAAGTGAGACTGAACGAACTGGGTGACGGTGCCTCGGAGCACCGGGTCGGAGCCTCAGGCACAGCCAATTTCACCCCCAAGGAGGTAAAAGTTGGGCTTGAAAGCGGACTAAAGTATTGGGGGAAAAGTATTAACCCGCGATTTGAATAAACTGAGAGAAATTCCAAACCGGAACATGAACTCATAGATTCGGTTCCAAAATATGGAACAAGTTTTGAAATATTTGGTTCTTACTTCGACAGTGAAACATAAGAAACGGTGGAAACACACTTCCAACTGGTGCCTAAAGGTTAGTATTTTTCAATCTAAGTCGGAATTTTCGACATTCCCAACCAAGCGTATATAGGTTAGCTATCTATGGACGAAATTATAGGTACAATAAACCATAAAAAGCCGGCATTAACGCAAGCGGAGTTATGTAAAAAAGTCCATTCAATTCCCTATAAAACCTGCATGCATTCAGCTGATATTGTAAGCAAATTGTCATTCCACTTCCAGTAGTCAGTCACCCTAGCTGGCTAAGGCCCACTTGCACCAACACGAGTTTAAAGTTAAGTAGCGAGTTATGGATTTAAACGCGGTTCCCACAGTCAACGGGTGCTAGCTTAAACTGGTTTAGCGAGTTAAACTGGTTTATATATTAAATTTGTGTTGGTGCAAGTGGGCCTAGCTCAGCTGGAGGCGGGGCGGAGGCGGGGCGGAGGCGGGGCGGAGGCGGGCGGGGGCGCCTGTGTCGGACAGCCAGCGCTCGTTGCATTTGTATCGAGAGTTGTTTCTGGTCACGTGACACCTGGCTACAGCCCACGTGACAGGGCGGCCACGTGCGGCTCTGGCGGTCAATTCACTAGGCGGCCATAACGAGAAATATAATTTTCCGTAATAAACATTGCTATCCCATCCATAGCGAGTTTATATCAAGAAAAGGGGCTATTTCTCGATCGGGAGATAGGCCCCCCGACATGGAATAGAATAGATTTTTCTTTATTGCACACCAATCAATAAACAATAATATGACTAATGAAATCATAAAGCAAGAACGATAGAAATACACAAAACAATAACGCTCAAAGGCGAACTTATCAATGTCATCCTCATCATCAATCATCATCAATACTAATAATAAATCTGTAAGGGATGGTCATGGAGTAAGTTACTTAGTTTTATGATATACTGCGTTTGTAGACTCTATGTATGATACTAAAGTTAAATTGACGATTTTTAGACATATTTTCTGTATGTATATAAGTTCCTCCATAACTTTTAAACCGATCATCCTAATTCGATGAAACTTTGTACAAGCACATTTTACTATACGTCACGGCGAGCGAAGCCGCGGGCAAAAGCTAGTCATTAATAAAATTATTTCTAGTTTGAAATAGAGTTCTTTGGCTCAAAATATCGTACTCGCTCGGTGCAAGACTTTGTTCTTCTTCCTCGAGAGCCTATACAGACGTGTCGTTTAGCCTCGATGGTAATCAGGCTATGCGAGGCTTACGTCAAGAATGTTTACGAGATTATCGACTAGCCTGCTAGTGAATTATTCTTTTAATTTCATTTTTTTTTCTCAGTCAATCTATATAAATTAGGAGGCCAATTATTTGGCCTCCTGCCCTTCTCGCGCGCAATCCGGTCGCCATTCTTTCTCGAAGTCTCGTTAGAACTTGGAAAGGTGAAAAATTACAGGCGGACATTTTAATTTTAATTAGTCAGTTGTGAATGAAAGAGACGATGAGACGGAGTAACCGTGTCCTACACTGGCGGCCGTGGACAAGAAAACGGAGTGTGGAAAGACCACCCGCCAGGTGGGACGACGACATCGAGTACGTCGTCGGATAGCAGCGGTTCCGTACCGCTGAAGGCCGGGAGGACTAGTGGACGATTGGAGAGACGTTTGTCCAGCCGTGGGGGGACGCATACGCGCTGATTGACTGACTGAGTGAATGAAAATAGGTCTGCATCCAGCCAAAGATTCAATGTTTTTATTGGAAATGGTTCGTTACAAAGCAGCAATAAAGTCCTTCACCGGACGGAGCGGCAGTTTTTCTTTTTGGAAAAACTCATTGCTGACCTGCGCTTTATATACCTTGTAAATAATAATTTCTTATTGTCCATAATGCTGTGCAGCGACACTAAGCGTCAAGGCCGCGAGTTGCCGGAGGAACAGCTTTATTGTCGCACATAATTATTTTAGTGGCGCTAACACTTTCGGTTGTTATTTAAGAAATAACATTTTTTATTATTTCATTCATTTATTTACACATTTTTTTAAATATTAATTTTAATTTTTTTTTTTTTTTTATGGAAACTGACACGGTTGGCTACATCACCTACAACGTCCGTCATGTCAGCCCATAGCACCGGGTGAACTAGGTGCCATGTCAGTGTTGTCAGTCAGGTGTTTGATCGTGCCGGCTACACTGAACTGGTCGGAAAACACAAACTATTTACATAGCCGTTTTGACCGACGTTTCATTCAGTGCGGTGGTACCAACCCGGGCGGGTTGATACCACCGCACATATTTACAAACTTAAAATATAAAATTAATTAAAAAACAAATGGAATTTCCGGCGGTGCAGTGTCGAGCAGGGCTGCCTTCTGGATCTGGCCCTTGACTCAACCACTCAGCGAGAGCCTCTCAAGGTGGTCGTCGAGGCTCTTCGCTATCAGCCCATGCGCCGATACGACTATGGGCACAACGATCGTCGAGTCGACGGGCCACATTTTGGTAACCTCGTGCTGCAAATCTATATATTTTAGCATTTTTTCTGCTTCCTTTCTGACGAGGCTACCATCTTGCGGCCCGGCGATATCAACGAGCGTTGCACGCGTCGCCTGACGGTCCACTGTCACAGTATCAGGTCTATTCCCGAGAATAGTCCTGTCTGTGATTTGGTCTGTGATAACGACCGGTTCCAGTAGAGTGTGATATGACCGTTCTCGAGAACTGGCGGTGGATTGTACCTACTTACAGTAAGGCATCTCGGTATCTACAAGGTTGTACTTTAAGGCAAGTTGCTGATCCTGGCTACGAGGTTGTGTCTATGCAGATACTTGGTGTTGGCAAGCTGCGAACAACCGAAAATCACATGTCTGAGGGACTTGCCAGGTTAGTGGCAGGCGCGACAGATGTCAGTGGTATTTTATTATTATTAAAACCAGTGTACGCGTAGCTGTGCCGAGGGACAAGCACGAAACACCCAAATCCACCTCACCTCGCGAAACCATACTCTGTGAGACACCCTTCACGTTTGAAGACTCCCAGGTTGAAAGAATCGGGGTATCGTGAAGCGCAATCGCCAATAGTAGACAATTCCACGCCCTGGAGACGCGACAGAGGAACGATTTTGATAAACGATGGGTCCCACGCGCATTTGATGCTCTGTGATGGGTCCTCAAAAGCCTGATTTCAACAACAAAAGGGTGTTCACTGCGACGAGTGATGCCGCGTGGGTGCCGCGGCGGAGACAGCTAGGTTGGATGGCAAGCAATCTCTATTTAGTCTGTGATGGCAAGGAATAAGGCAATTCCAAGGTTGATGCAAGTTCCTACTTCTTCCGAACGGCGTTCATGATAGTACCTACCTACCTGTAGGACAGACTGAGCGACCCTTCAAATCGTCTGTTGCTCACAGACAGACTCCAGACTCAAGACAGACGGCTCGCCACTCTATTGAGTCAAGCGGACGCCAACAGACGCTAGGGACTGACTACCTTTTCAAGTGCAGTCCATTCGGACGGTTAGAGCGCCGCCGCCGTGCATAAATTCCGTGTGTCATCTTTGATCTATTATAAAAAAATATAGATAAAAATATTAATAGATACTAGACTGACTAATTAAAATTAATAAATAATTAATAGATAAGATAATAAGTTAATAATAAGACCAATATTCCACTATAAAATTCAAATAAATTGTATATTAAGGCGGTGACAAACGCCAAATACGCAAAACATGCAAAAAGTGCGACAAAGAAGGTCCAAAACTGACCAATTGACACACATTCAGAAAATTAAAAAAATACCAACCTATATTTTGGTTCCTTACCAACAAAGTGCATTGCTGGTTTTTTTAATAATGAGTAAAAGTAAGTAATAAACATAAAATTAAAAATATATAAAAAAAGCATGAATTTTTGAAAATCTGAGTATGTGTGTATTATTACAATTTTACAATACCACCGATTCAAAGGTCACAAAGCTCTGAGAAAACTCTATTCAATTTTTTTTATTATTTTATCCACGAAAGGAGATAAAAATAAAAAACAAAAAACGCCTACATGAAATTATTGACGTAATTCTTCAGTCGGAAGGGTAAAATTTTTGCCTTCGTCAATTTAGCAGGCACTTCAATACTAGATACAATTTTAGTTCCGGGCTCGCTTGCTCGCTCCTGCCCTGCTGCGCCCGCGTGTCGGTCGTCATTTCTGTCTTCTGTGTTTGGATCGAATGGAAAAAAGATAGGTAGGTTAGGTATATTTGTACCGTGTGGGATGGTAATTTAAAATAATAGCCCCACTGCATCTCTCCCCGTGCATGTCGTAAAAGGCGACTGAGGGATTTTTTTATGTAAACTGACACAGTTTGCTATATCACCTATAACATCCGTGATGTCAGCCCATAACACCGGGTGAACTTAGGTGCCATGTCAGTGCTTCCCTTTGGTCGTGCCGGCTACACTAAACTGGACGGAAAATACAAACTATTTCGGGATATGACTCCCTTCTTTTTTTCCGTCCAGTTCAGTGAAGCCGGTACGACCGAAGAAAAGCACTGACATAGCATCTACTTCACCAGTTGTTACGAGCTGACATCTCGGATGTTGTATTGTAGGTGATGTTGCCACCGTGTCATTTTCCGTACCAGTATACAGTACGACCGTATCAGTAATATCTCTCTTCTGTGGTATCTATCAGTATACGCTCCGGTACGTAACTTGACGGGGCGTTATACGCATGGCTTTCGTTGGTATAACCACAGAATAACTAATAGGTACTGTGGTATAACGCTGTCTGCGCCTCCCGCGCCTCCACTGCGCCGCCGCCGTCGCCGCCTCCGCCGCCGCCGCCGCCGTGCCGCCTCCGCACCGCACGCTGCTACTGAGTTACCGCACCGCACCGCACCCCACCGCACCGTGCCATGCTGCCGCCGCGCGCGCCGCGCGCGCCGGCCGGCAGACCTGTCGTATCGTGTCGAGTTGGACACGAACGCAGCCCGGTGCACAGGAATCAAGCGAGCGTGCGCGCCCCGTGTACGACGCCGCGCGTGCTCGGTTAAACTCGGCTCAGCCTAGCTGGCCCGTTTCGTGTTCGTGTCACGCACGACACGAGCCAGCCCGCTGTACACGAGACGGAAGTTATTATGCCACAAGTGGGCCTGGGCCATGATTTAGCAATGATATTGTATTACCGTGTGGGGCCGGTACTTAAAAAGAATAACCCCACTGCATCTCTACCCGTGCATGTCGTAAAAGGCGACTAAGGGATAAGGAAACAAGAAAACAAAAGAGTTTCTTTTGTTTCTTTGACATCTTATTCCTAATTATAGGAAAAATTTTGCGTTGGGCTGACATTGTATAAGTAAGAAATAAATAAAGAAATCCTAAATTCTTGTAGGTGCGCGCGCGCATAATCACATCAGCATGCCGTCAACACGGTTCGTGCTTATCGTGTCGACCGGGCGTCGGGCTGGCCTAGCTAGCACGGAAACATGATCGTGCTCGGAACATTTCGGCTTGCACGCACCGTGTTCGGGCTGTACCCGAAACTGTCGTGCGCGATTTCGTGCCGCAAACCGACACGACAGACACCTCTGCCGGCCGGTACCTATGTTGCTATGATATTTGCCATACATACCTAAATGCCTATCTACCTATTACCTACCTACCTATTTTTATTTTAGTTTTCATCGATAGTCTATTTAGAGGTTTATAAAAAGTGGTAAGTACATGAACTAAAATAATTTGGAAGAAATTACAATAAAATGTTATTTAGGTAAAATAATAAAAAATAAAAAATTAGAATCACGCATCAGTTACATAAGCCACAATCATTTTAATAATTAAAATAATAAAAAAGCAAAAAAAAAAAACATACGAAAGTGGGATTCGAACCCCGAAACATCAACTCTTTAGGCTGATAGCGACAAACTACGCTAAATGTGACTTGAACGTGCGAAGCGAAATTAGCAGTCGCATGGTACATTATGTAGAATTCCCGAATGCCGGTACCTATGTTGCTATGATATTTGCCATACATACCTAAATGCCTATCTACCTATTACCTACCTACCTATTTTTATTTTAGTTTTCATCGATAGTCTATTTAGAGGTTTATAAAAAGTGGTAAGTACATGAACTAAAATAATTTGGAAGAAATTACAATAAAATGTTATTTAGGTAAAATAATAAAAAATAAAAAATTAGAATCACGCATCAGTTACATAAGCCACAATCATTTTAATAATTAAAATAATAAAAAAGCAAAAAAAAAAAAACATACGAAAGTGGGATTCGAACCCCGAACCATCAACTCTTTAGGCTGATAGCGACAAACTACGCTAAATGTGACTTGAACGTACGAAGCGAAATTAGCAGTCGCATGGTACATTATGTAGAATTCCCGAATGCTCAAGGTCGTTGGCGTTTGTCACGGCCTTAAATCATTGCCGACACGTATCTTTTTCATAGTACTGCTACTCACCGCTAGATGACGTCCATTTGTACTTTCATCCCTCGCCGTCGCCATCTAGTTAAAAACTTTGAAACTAAATACATACAGTTTGGGCAATCTGTTACGATAATTTATCTCGGTATCAATAGATGGCAGCATAATAACTTTCAATGTTGCCACTCGAGTATGAGGTATTGGTGGAGGAACCCAAGGTCTTTTTTTATTAATATTTTTATAGAAACTGACACGGTTGGCTACATCACCTACAAAATCTGTGATGTCACCCCATAACACCGGGTGAACTAGGTGCCATATCAGTGCTTCCCTCCATTTATTTAAGGCATTTTTATGTCAGTAACGCCTGCAGTCCACACAAAACATAACATTTATCTATATCGAATCTTGAGAGACAAACTGATAATGTAGGTAGGTTGTAGGAAACTGGAACTGGATTTAAAATGTATTGTATTGTATTATATTGTATTGTTTATTGTGTATGTATACATTTTGGCTAGCACGAGCACGTCAAGGGAGGATCAGGGCGGTTAGTTTCTGACCATGTCACTGCATTTTATTTTTTGTCTGATGGTGCAGTAGTGGAGTAGTAGTATTATATTCTTTGAGTGGAGTTGACGTTGGAGCGTATTAATGTGTTGATGTCATGGTTCTGAGTTCGAGTCCCCCCTTGTGCAAATAATGTTTGTATTTTTACTTATAGGTTATGCTGCATAACCAAAAAATTGTCATGCATAACTTATGCATGACAATTTTTTTTTATAACCACAAAGAAAACGTTGTTATCCGAACTATTTTACTGTATATACAACATATGCAATAGTAAGCTATATGTTAAATTAGGGTCAATTTTCTCAGGTCAGGCTCAGGGCGGTTACGTGACATGGTCAGAAGAAAGACCCTGATCCTCCCTTGATGGGCTCAATATCCCAGCTGTCAAATTATCGTACTGGCAATACTAACGCTAGGGATGCACTTCCTAGGTATTCGCGCTATCGCGCTAAGTTAGCGTTAACAAAAGTTCACTACACGTGCAATCGGTACTGCAAACTTTGGAACGCTCTCCATGTCCATATTAAGTTTACACCTATGTACAGTCCGCCTTTGCCCCTCATGTATATTACTTGCGCTGAAGCAGCAGTAGAGATATGGAAATGTCAATTTTTCCGTGAGGAAAAACTGTTGCATGTCTACCGAATTCGAACCTCGGATCAAGAGTCCGAGCCAAGACTGCGCCAACCACACATCGCATTATAGGTACATTACATATAACATATGATTGAATGGATAATACAGAGTATGTAGGTTTCTACTTGGACTGCTTGAAATGACGTTTAACAAGAAATTTTTACCCCAAATTATTTTTTTATGGCTCCATGACCTACAACATCCGTTATGTCAGCCCATAACACCTTGATGAAATAGGTGCCATGTAAGTGCTTCCCTTTGGTCGTGCCGGTTACGCTGAAGTGGACTGAAAACACTAACTATTTACATAGCCGTTTCGACCGACCTTCCATTCAGTGCGGTGGTAACAATCAACTCGGGCGGGTTAAACCCAATAATTTAGTACGTAAGGTATGAAGGAAAGAAGGGAAGGGTAGTGTCATCCCCCTCGTGAAGAGAGAGAAAAGCAAGAATGAATGAAATGAAACTACATAATTTATTTCGATAAATTTTTGGATCCATTGAGGGATTGCTTGGTGGTAATGAATACCTAACTTGAGAAAACATAAATGCACTTATTTTATTAGTAGATTATGCAAAAGGCATTGTTGTAGCGCGCACCAAAAAGCGCTAAGTACTAGCGTTTAGCATGCATGAGATGTTGCACCGCCATACGCTTGCTTACTTTGCGCCATCTGTCAAAAGCAGTCTGAACTGAAACTCGGAGGTGTACGTGCGCACACACGCGGCCTCGCACGAACTAAACGCAACGCAAGTTGCTTGGTGGCTGGCTAGTATCACAGGCTAGCGAAACGAACGAACAGACAGAACGACGACCCAGTATCCCTGTTGAGACGCGCTGTGTATTTAGTTCTAAGTTAACCGGCAGCCGTTCTGCGGTGATTGTTCTTGGACTGAACTGCATCAGGTAAGTGACCGACCCATCTTCTTGGTTCATTGGTTGCACAGGCCGTCATTGAACTATACGCTATAAATTGATCAAGTTTGTATTAAATTGAATGTTTTCGGTATCGGGAGTACTTAGAGGTACCTCTTGAGTTGTCGACGCAGATAGATAAACAATGTATTCTGAAGAGATCATCACACCTTGAACTTTGTTGACTCACCCAGCTATATTCAGTTTGCTGCCTTCCCAGACCCACACACTGGTGATTATGTACCTATTCACTTTGGTGCCTATCTACCCTCATAATGATGTCACACTAGTGCTGATAGGCATTTATACCTATAAGCGTTATGTAGCGTAAAAGATTTTTCTTGTCTCAATCACCTCTACAGTCTCAGCCTATGTGGGTGGCTTGATCTGGGATTCACAGGAGTCATCAATAAAGCCCTCAATATTATTGTCAGCAATATTTACAGCTAATTATTGAGCATGTGAAGCCGTTTTAGCACTGCGTAATGCTTTCAATCAAATACAAAATTTATTAAAAAAGGTGGGGTCGGGTAACGCCCAGGTTAAAAGAATTGAGAAACGTCATATTAACAGTGTCCGCAAATCTGCTGGTATTGCACCTCACTGAGCGTGGTTTTGCGAGGAGAGGTTAATTTCAATTCAATTCAAAATGTATTTATTGTGACGTGATATTTATACAGAACGGAAAGAGCAAGTGGTTCAAGGTAGCGGGTTGGCTCCCCTTTGGGGTTTTAGAATCCGTGTCTAGTCGAACAAGGCGTGGTCGCCCGTATCTCGACTAGTCCCGAGTGGCGGCTGAATTTGGTTTTGTCGATTGCATCATTATTATACCTAATATTATTTTTTTTATGTAAACCAACATGGTTGGCTTTGCCCTGGGACCAATGGTACAGTCGACAGAACCTGTTGATACGACTTTTGAAGACACCCAGGTTAAAGGATTCGGGAAACACTCACCGGAAGACAGTTCCATACCCTAGCGGTGCGACAAAGAAATGATTTTAAGAACCAATGGGTTCTCAAAAGTCCAATGTCAACAACAAAAGGATGCTCAGTTTCTTTGAGGCGAGTGCAGCGAAGACAGGATGGATGGCAAGGATCCGAGTAGCGTCCATTATAGTAGGTACCTGTAGAATAGACTGAGTGACCCTACAAATCATCTGTGACTCAGAGACGCCAGATCATCAGTCAGTTTCGGGTCTCCCACCAAACGGACAGCTCGCTCGGCGCTGTATTGAATCCAAGGACGCCAACAGATACTGGGGGCTGACTTCCCAAATGTGGCTACCATTGAACTATATAAAACAACAAGAAGCACCATCAGCTTTCCCCTGCGTGTCAAGTCAGGTATTCTAAATCGAACAACTTAGAATACCTGAGCTATCAGTTTCGATTCATCCGTCACTGCGTTCGCGCGTGTTTGCCCAATATATAGGTACCTACAAACTGCTCTATTCGTGGAATTATGCCGTCGTGTGGGGTGAAAAAAATTAAAAACTGTTATGGGAAAGCCAAGAAGGAAAATGGAATCACATATCACAGATAATCTATCAAAATTTTATGAAATGGCATTTTTTTTATTGTGCTTACTTCGACACAAACATGGCCGGGCCGGTCCGACATTGAACGTCACAACTAACGAAAAAGCCGGTATCTCTTTCTAGCATACATATATTATTGAAGTACTATTGAATACTATTGAAGTATGAATAATATACTATTGAAGTACCTCACTATCGGTCTCTGTCAGTCATGCATTTCTGGTATGAGTGTGGTTGTATCGTGTGCATCGGTGTAGGTTCTCTCGTCTTCCAAGCTAACCCTGTAGATCATCTACATACAATATTGTAGCTAGTGTTTCAAATGTGACCATACATGTTCACCCCCCAGTTAATGTAGTTGTTGTGTAAAGTAGACTGACAGCTAAGCTGTCACTAAATGACAGCCAGCGACGTGTATATGTGCGAGCAAGACGGGGAGCGTAAAATCGCAAGCGCGCCATTCGTGGCCGAGAAGGAGATGCCGATAGTTGGTGTGGCAAGGGCGGAAAAAAAACAATCTGCATGAAGGAATTTGTTAATTTTCGTGAGTTGTGTTTGGAAAATAATTGTATATTGAAGGCATTTTCTTTATTGCTTTGATGTCAGAACGATTTACAGTGATGTGTTTATTATAGTTATACTTAAAAGATAATTTGTACGGTGATAAAATAATAAACAAATACTCAAATTGCGTGGTAGCAACCCTAGCAGCAGGAGGCTCGCACATTTCTTTGGAGTTTTGGCCTGATGATGCGTCTATAGTTTTATATGGTCGAAGGTAGCTAAAGTATATTTTCATCACTGGCATAATCTGTTATTTGTACTAAGTGTCCTATTTCGGTATATTATCCCCAGTTTTTTTGATGGCCTTGGACTCAATAAACTGCCTAAAGTCCATGTCTTTGGAAATGTTGCAGTGCAGTAGGTCTAGGTACTCCGAGACGGGAACGACACTGCCTTGGAAACTTGCAAGGAAAGGGAAGGGGTCGACCTTAGCAGATAATACACAGCATTGCGTCTTGCGAACGTTGAAGGCACGGGTGTTCTCGTTGCCTCTGGTGGCAACTTTTTCAAAAACCTTATCTACCCTATCTACAACAGAACGTTGCGCCTTGCTGGGCTGTGGATCTCTGCTCCTCCAGTCCTTAACATAACCGTCATGCCCTGTGCTGTAACTGTGACTGTAACTGTGAATCATGCCTAGGGACAGTAAATGGTTATGAGAGTCCTGCGGGACACCAGCACTGGAAAGTCGTCCGACTTCGTACCATCAATCGAGATGAAGATATGGCCACTCGCTAGTCCCGACCTCGATTAATACCCTCCTCTACTGCCGATGGGCCCGGATATGTTCGGTGAAGCCATCGCAAGCTTAGATCCACACCTTCCTTGTCCAGTCTTTCGGCCCATATATGCGTAACGTACGTTAGAAGATCTCCTGTGGACTGCACTTTACGTCATTGTTACGTATTGTTTGTCATTCAGGAGTTTATTACTTCTAAGTACGTTAGGAGCAGAGAGTTGATGAGTCGCTCCATGACTTGGTTATTGGTCCCCTGACACAGCCTTTGCCGTTAATGGTTATCATTAAATGATTTTTTACTAAAAATTTTCTCCAGTGCTCCCAGCCCCCTTCAGCGGAAAGAACCAGTGATTGCCTACGACATACTTAAGGTCGTCATTCCACCTGTCATGGCAAGGAGTGGTTTTCCCACACTCCATCCGTAACCCTGTATAAAACCGTGCCGCCGCCATTGTAACCCCGTTGGACAACCATTGGACTACCAATGGTTGTCCACGACACCATCTTTGAAAATACAGTACAGAGATTTCGCGAGAACTCTCCTTGCATCTACTTTAACTGCACACAACCTTGTCCTAAATCCTTCAGTGTAAGTTTTGGAGTTTCAAATTGTTTCCATTGCAAATTGCTGTCTTGAGATACCGAGATACCGCAACAGTGCGGTTGTCTACAGGATACACCACCGCACTGTTGCGGTTAATGGACTATCTCTATCAGGGTATCAGAAACTTGATTGCACTATACATTGTGCGGTTTATGCGTTTTCAGTCAGCCCAAAAGGATAAGATGAACCTATAGAACCTTTTCAGACTTATTGGTTTGTTGCGCATCTCACACAACCCTAATACTGGGTACAGAGCCTGCTGTGAGAAGGATTACTCCACTTTTATAATATGAATATTTGTTGCAATAAAAAGTGCTGTTGCGAGAGTTGCGACAGCACTTATTTCTGAATTATAGAGTCTCTTTGGAACTTGGTCGCGGAACGCGGTCATTATTTACACAATGAGGAATTAAAAATAATTTCACGCTACGATATTACATGGGTATATTGAGCCAACGGCGTTTTCGGGGATAGTATTTTTCATTCCTAGTTACAGATGTTCTATCTCACGAAGTCAGTTTGGCTCTGGTTGTAGTAGTACTTGTATTGATAAGCGGGCTTGTGTGTAGTGTGCGTGGCGATCGTGATTCGTGACTGAGCGCTCTCGAGGTTACGCACACTAAAACAATGTGCATGTGCACGTCTGACACCACTCATAGCCAAACGGACTTCATGAGATAGAATATGTGTATGTGTTTTCTCCATCTCTTTAAGAAGAGAATGGCAGTTTTGTTAATTTTAAATTGTAAATTCAGATTCAGATATTTATTTCGCCATAAATAACCTCCGTCCACCCAGTGTATAGAACACCCAATATGGAATCGTGCAAGTTAGCAGAACGCATGCTCGCAGCCTCTAAACGGTACGCGCTATCTTCTTGAAACTTTAAATGTACAAACAAACACATTCTCCCAAGGTAACAAAATTGTATGTGTAAACTATGTCAGGAATATTCAACTTTAATTAGTAGGGGCCGCAAGTTGAAAATTAAAATATGTTTTTAACAGGTGGAGTAGTGCATCGATGAAAAGGTCCTTTCAAAGCCTAGAGTACAAAAAAAAATGTATGTGTTTAATTGTATATAAATTATTCTAAAACGAAATGGTTAATTTATCTAGATAGCAAAAATTATTTGTCCATTTATTGTTTACACAATAGTTTTCATGCCGTAAACTTGTAAACTTTACGGCATGAAAACTATCTTGAAGTTTGTATCTGAAACGGCTAAAATCTCATTCTTCTGAGCGTAAAAGCGTCACGGACGTGCGGACTAGAGTGTGAGGTGTGACGCGAGGTAGGGCGGGCAGCGGTGGCCGGTGAGGCACAAGCAGGAAATGGCTACGGCCTCAATTAAAAATATTCAAAAGATCAAAAAAATATTTTTCCAAATAAGGTGCAATTTTTTTAGAGTGGGTTGAAGCTGAGGGATAAGGCTACCGCCCATTTCCCGGGACCATGTTTGAACAACACATTAATACTTAAGTAACAGGTATTTTTCATTTAAATGTGGTATATTTTTTATTTTATTATTTTTATAATTTTTTTTTGTTCCTGTAAAAAAAAATTTAAAAGGTTCTTGTCAGCAGACTTATAATGTTTGCCAACCCATCTCGTGTGTGTGTCTTTTAGGATTTGGTTGTACGTCGAATACATTAGGGTTCATAACTAGTGATGCCTCGGTTACCGTACCGGCCACTATTTGATATTCGACAGTACTCATCATGTTTTAATTACTCGTCGAATAGCGAATAATAGTGTATATTATTCGACAATAACGAATAATTGTGACATTAATTTTAAAAGAAGAAAACTACATATTAATAAAATTTTATTCAGTATAATCAATCAACAATTAGTATACTTCGAAAGTAGCAGTACTTAAATAATTTTAAATTTAAATAAACATTAATTTGGCAAGATTCATACATAAGGTATATCTTACGTTTTTTTTACTGTTATTATTTATGATGAACTACTTACCTATAAAACAAAATAATGAACAACAATCTGTTGTGTTAACTTTATTTATTATAAATATACCTAATAAATAAAGTTAACCAAAGTAGTAGTAGACCAAAGTTTTACCTATTTAACAATAGTTAAAGTATAGTAAATAAATAAATTCGCGGTCAGCTTGGCCGACGTTTCGGACATCTTCAGGGCGAGCACCTGGCGAATACCAACCACGGTAAACCAAATTTAACCAATATTAATATCCGTGGTAGACTAAAAGTGTTTATTATCATTTGTTTATAAATTATCATTAATATAAAAAAAATAAGTACCTAAAGTTAGCAGTCAGTCATGTGTTAGTTAAGTAGTGACCTACTGTAAACAATCATGCGAGATCACTGGAGGGAGGCATGTTTCCGAACCACTTTTGACCGTCTCGACGACGACGGTGTGAACTTTCGCGACGGAACTTTCATAAATGTAAAATTGCCCCTAGATCTGAGCGTACAAAGATAGCGCGGGCGCGGCGCGTGCGGTTCAACGCCCCACTTATTGAAGCGACTCGCGTGAATCACCGCGTGCGCACGCTAAGTACAGATACGCGCCATTCCATCCCGATCGGGGATCTGAATTTATCGCGCGATTGCGCGAGACGCGCGGCGAATTATGAATGGCGATAAAAAACGGTCAAGTGCGGATTGAACTAGAGGATTTCGTGACTTAACATAAAAATCTGGAATCTATACCTACATTGGAAGCTTAGGGCCACTCCAAGAGCACTGTCATTTTCCCTACCATTAGCTATCGTCTTGTCTAGGCCCAGAAACTATAAATGTCAAGGGGCTAACCAGCTGCGGTTTTGTTGTGGCTCGAATGTTCGAATTTTGAAAGTCGTGTTTTTTTTTACTTTCTAACAAGCGCTCGCGCTCTGCTCTGGATTAATCCAGATATATGTAAACATTTGGTAAACATCGACAAAATTTTATCTCCGCGAAGCGCGTACTCGGAAGCCAAAGCATCTTTGTTGAAATCGGAAACGATCTCACTAAACGGCGCATAACCAAACCACGCGAACATTGTACCTACGCCTTAACTTCTAACTGTTGTGGGTTAGAGTACCTAGGTGTATATCTACTAATGCTGATGATCCGTCTGAGGGATGGTATTTCCTTAGGTTCGTACAAAATAAAAAATAAAAACAATTATGAAAACATCGTGTGTGGGAGGTATTTAATAGTTTCAGGAATAAAATATAAACTCAATAAAACTATCGATATGGGCCGACTTCGCGCTCTACCGGCCGAGTCCTTGTGTTTTTTAAAACGGCCATCAAGTCCTAAATCGTCTGTATTTTTCTTGGACGAAATAGGTATCATCGGACAGCCGATTTGTTTACCCCGGGGCCCAGCTCATTTCTCGGTCGCGAAGACTGATGGATCTTGAATCGTCAGGCTAATAGAGGACTCATCGCGGTCGCTCAAACGTTCTAGTATGGACGGTAAAGGGCGGGAGAGTTCGATCACCCCACCCGATGATGTCCCATTTGATAAATGTGCCTACGTTTAGCGTTCTCATCCTATAAAATGTTTGTTCGCTTTCCTCAGGGAAAAGCACCGAGGCAAACACAAGTTACGTTTCCAAATAACATTGCTGGAAGTCGCGACGAGACTAAAATCGATTGTCTATTTCCAGTACGAACATTGTATTGTTCTCATTTCAAAAATATAGGTAGGTACTGTACCGTGTGGGGTCGGTACTTTAAAAGAATAGCCCCACTGCATCTCTCCCCGTGTATGTCGTAAAAGGCGACTAAGGGATATGACTCCCTTCTTATATTACTAGGTGGTAGGGTTAAACCCGCCCGGGTTGGTACCACCGCACTGAATGAAAGGTCGGTCGAAACGGCTATGTAAATAGTTTGTGTTTTCCGTCCAGTTTAGTGTAGCCGGCACGACCAAAGGGAAGCACTGACGTGGCACCAAGTTCACCCGGTGTTATGGGCTGACATCACGGATATCTCTTAAACAAAGCCATAACTGGAAAAAACAACACATGAAACTGTAGTTGATTTTGATTATGATATTCTAAGATACTGGAAACAGTTTTGTATTGCTCAATTTATGCACAATCATTATAACGGATTACGGTGGCCACCGTAATCCGTTATAATGATTGTGCTTAAACATTGGAGGAGAGGTGTTTTTGGCTCTGTAGAATGCACCATTGGTCTCTCGGCAAAGCCACCCATGTAGGTTTACATAAAAAAAAATATGCGAATTGTTAAAGCGCTTAATGGTAGAATGTCCAAATCTCATTTTGACCTTGAAGGCGACAAAGGGATATGACTTCCTTCTTATATTACTAGGTGGTAGTTTAACCCGCCCGGGTTGATACCACCGCACTGAATGAAAGGTCGGTCGAAACGGCTATGTAAATAGTTTGTGTTTTCCGTCCAGTTCAGTGTAGCCGGCACGACCGAAGGGAAGCACTGACGTGGCACCAAGTTTATCCGGTGTTATGGGCTGACATTACGGATGTTGTAGGTGATGTAGCCAACCGTGTCAGTTTCCATAAAAAAAAAACCTAGGTGTATCCAAACGTCGTATTTACGTATAGGCTAGACAGCCCAGTCCGCAAATCTGCTGGCATGGTACCTAACTGAGCGTGGTTTCGCGAGGAGAGGTGTTTTTGGCTCTGTAGAATGCACCATTGCGGTCTCTCGGCAAAGTCACCCATGTAGGATTACATAAAAAAAATCTATGCGAAATGTTATAGGCGCTTAATGGTAGAATGTCCAACCAAATCTCATTTTGACAATCTAGTTCTATTTTCAAACGTAAAATAAATATTATGAACGTTGCACGTTAGTTAGTCGTGCATTCTCCATTTTGAATGGTACCAGAAACCGCAGTAACGGACAAATGTGTTGAGTGCCAAGTGCTTAGTGCAACGCATTCAACAACTGCATACTTGGCGGTCGGTTTACGATTGGGCTGCGTTGTAAAATAGCTCGCAGTCGAATATACTCATAAATCTGATGGTTTTGAGGTTCTGGTGAACGCAATCCGAAATAGACCGAGGAATGCGGCAGCCGCAGAGGGAGACCTGAGAGAAACACCACTCTGCTGTGCTCATGTTCTTACCTACCGTATATTTTAGACACTGTAGTCGTAATACCAATGCTAGTGTTTATTTCATTCATAATATTGAAGTCTTTGCCTAAAGTTCAGAAGCTAATTGAACAAAAGTGGGACATATAAAACATTGCAAGAGATGAATACCTACCTAGTTTCAGTTTAGTTAGATAAAGAAAGTAAGCACAAGAAGATTTAAAAAAGTACAACTGATAGCAGTTTACCATGGTAGAAGTGTGTGTATCTATGTAGCTCACTTTGTAATGAAAATATTGTATAAAACTGTTTTAAAAACATTGAACCGACTTCAAACCCTAAAAAGCATTAAATAATATTTTGATCTTGAGTAGAAGGCGGTACAAAAGCACAAAAGGGGTCCATCTATCAATTTTCAGGTGTGTTTTTGTACCGCCTTCAACTCAAGGGTCCGAATATGGATCACAATATCGATTCATATATTTCAAGTATTATTTAATACTTTTTAGTTCTAGTTTTTTTTTTAATTCCATTTTATGTTTTTCAAAACAGTTTTTGGTTCTGCAAAAATCGTTAGATTTGTATTAGCCATCCCAGCGAAATGCTAAAGTAATATATACGAGTATATACGCTAGTAATATATTAAGTCAATGGGCGTTCCTCGATTATTGGTTTTAAATGCAACTCTAGATCCTCGTCTAGATCAGTATTGTTTACTTCCAGTACACGTCCAGTTATCGCAACGAGCAGGACGAGTACAATGTATTTCTCGCCACATACCTTAATAAATAGGTTTATCGCTACCAATTAAGCAGTGGAATGGGTACGGGGTCATGTCCATAATATTATCTATGTAGCTCACTTTGTAATGAAAATATTGTATAAAACTGTTTTAAAAACATTGAACCGACTTCAAACCCTAAAAAGCATTAAATAATATTTTGATCTTGAGTAGAAGGCGGTACAAAAGCACAAAAGGGGTCCATCTATCAATTTTCAGGTGTGTTTTTGTACCGCCTTCAACTCAAGGGTCCGAATATGGATCACAATATCGATTCATATATTTCAAGTATTATTTAATACTTTTTAGTTCTAGTTTTTTTTTAATTCGATTTTATGTTTTTCAAAACAGTTTTTGGTTCTGCAAAAATCGTTAGATTTGTATTAGCCATCCCAGCGAAATGCTAAAGTAATATATACGAGTATATACGCTAGTAATATATTAAGTCAATGGGCGTTCCTCGATTATTGGTTTTAAATGCAACTCTAGATCCTCGTCTAGATCAGTATTGTTTACTTCCAGTACACGTCCAGTTATCGCAACGAGCAGGACGAGTACAATGTATTTCTCGCCACATACCTTAATAAATAGGTTTATCGCTACCAATTAAGCAGTGGAATGGGTACGGGGTCATGTCCATAATATTATCTATGTAGCTCACTTTGTAATGAAAATATTGTATAAAACTGTTTTAAAAACATTGAACCGACTTCAAACCCTAAAAAGCATTAAATAATATTTTGATCTTGAGTAGAAGGCGGTACAAAAGCACAAAAGGGGTCCATCTATCAATTTTCAGGTGTGTTTTTGTACCGCCTTCAACTCAAGGGTCCGAATATGGATCACAATATCGATTCATATATTTCAAGTATTATTTAATACTTTTTAGTTCTAGTTTTTTTTTTAATTCCATTTTATGTTTTTCAAAACAGTTTTTGGTTCTGCAAAAATCGTTAGATTTGTATTAGCCATCCCAGCGAAATGCTAAAGTAATATATACGAGTATATACGCTAGTAATATATTAAGTCAATGGGCGTTCCTCGATTATTGGTTTTAAATGCAACTCTAGATCCTCGTCTAGATCAGTATTGTTTACTTCCAGTACACGTCCAGTTATCGCAACGAGCAGGACGAGTACAATGTATTTCTCGCCACATACCTTAATAAATAGGTTTATCGCTACCAATTAAGCAGTGGAATGGGTACGGGGTCATGTCCATAATATTATCTATGTAGCTCACTTTGTAATGAAAATATTGTATAAAACTGTTTTAAAAACATTGAACCGACTTCAAACCCTAAAAAGCATTAAATAATATTTTGATCTTGAGTAGAAGGCGGTACAAAAGCACAAAAGGGGTCCATCTATCAATTTTCAGGTGTGTTTTTGTACCGCCTTCAACTCAAGGGTCCGAATATGGATCACAATATCGATTCATATATTTCAAGTATTATTTAATACTTTTTAGTTCTAGTTTTTTTTTAATTCGATTTTATGTTTTTCAAAACAGTTTTTGGTTCTGCAAAAATCGTTAGATTTGTATTAGCCATCCCAGCGAAATGCTAAAGTAATATATACGAGTATATACGCTAGTAATATATTAAGTCAATGGGCGTTCCTCGATTATTGGTTTTAAATGCAACTCTAGATCCTCGTCTAGATCAGTATTGTTTACTTCCAGTACACGTCCAGTTATCGCAACGAGCAGGACGAGTACAATGTATTTCTCGCCACATACCTTAATAAATAGGTTTATCGCTACCAATTAAGCAGTGGAATGGGTACGGGGTCATGTCCATAATATTATCTATGTAGCTCACTTTGTAATGAAAATATTGTATAAAACTGTTTTAAAAACATTGAACCGACTTCAAACCCTAAAAAGCATTAAATAATATTTTGATCTTGAGTAGAAGGCGGTACAAAAGCACAAAAGGGGTCCATCTATCAATTTTCAGGTGTGTTTTTGTACCGCCTTCAACTCAAGGGTCCGAATATGGATCACAATATCGATTCATATATTTCAAGTATTATTTAATACTTTTTAGTTCTAGTTTTTTTTTAATTCGATTTTATGTTTTTCAAAACAGTTTTTGGTTCTGCAAAAATCGTTAGATTTGTATTAGCCATCCCAGCGAAATGCTAAAGTAATATATACGAGTATATACGCTAGTAATATATTAAGTCAATGGGCGTTCCTCGATTATTGGTTTTAAATGCAACTCTAGATCCTCGTCTAGATCAGTATTGTTTACTTCCAGTACACGTCCAGTTATCGCAACGAGCAGGACGAGTACAATGTATTTCTCGCCACATACCTTAATAAATAGGTTTATCGCTACCAATTAAGCAGTGGAATGGGTACGGGGTCATGTCCATAATATTATGATTCATAAATCATAAGTTGTAACAAGACACTATTAAATCGTTACTACGTAGTCTACGGCGCGAATGTTGTGTGTCGCCGCTAGATGGCGTTACTAGTAATAACTTCAATGTTCCTGTATCTCACTATCACAATATCATTACATTAGCATTATAAGCTCTCCTGATTTATGTTAATTTGTCTAGTCAAGTCGAGTCGAGTCTAGTGTACTGACCTGAATCTGACCAGAAGTACCTCAAGCAAGGGCTGTGCACGTTTGATTGTTTCCGTCGGCTTACGGGCTTGGAACTTTCGAATAACCGTCGCCCGATAGACTTTGAGTGTGCTTCTTCTTTTTTTGTGAAATTACTTGTACGAGTTATATAAATAAACCGTCTCTGAGTAAACTACTCCTGACTTTCCTTCATCTGAGTCCGACACATGTTATAATGGCGCCCAGACTAGTGGCCAAATAAAGAATCTACAACCACAACCAGGTTGATTCGATGAAGGAAGAAAACGAGGAGAGTAGCAGCTATTCGGACACAGAAACAACTCCAATACGTCATCTACGCTCTGGCCCGACTTTCAATACAATCAAGAAAGTACCTAAGAAGAAAACAAGTCCAAAAGTGGCGAAGATGGCAATTTCATTCAGCGAAGAACAGTTTCAAGGCCTTATAACCGCCATCAACGCTAAAAGTGGTGGTACTTTCGCATCATGCACTTGCTACTTCGACGGCAACAGAGATCAAGAAACGGTGGAGACATTCCTGGCTTCAGTAAGCGTTTTTAAGCGAATTGAAAAGATCAACGATCAAGATGCTCTCATTGGTTTACCCTTGCTACTAAAAAAGGAAGCTGCTGTGTGGTGGATGGGAGTGAGAGATAGCATAAAATCCTGGAGTGAGTTCGAGAAACATATTCGTCACGCTTTTGCCCCGAAGAAACCCGCATACGTCATCTATCAAGATATTATGACCCAAAAGCAAGAACAAAGCATACCTACGGAGACCTTTGTCGCGCACAAGCGCATGCTATTTGCTCAATTGCCTAAACCTGCGCACACCGAGGTGCAACAGATTGATATGTTGTTTGGACTGTTGCATATCGATATCCGAGAAAAGGTTTCTCGTGACAAAGTACATAGCTACGATGAACTTTTGAAGTCTGCTCGTGATGTTGAGCAAACGCTAGCAGACAAAAGGAACATAGCGAAAAGTGAAATGTCTGAGCAGGAATCCAAGAGTAATAGTAATCCGCAACGTTCAACAAAGCAAGTTAAGACTCGCTGTCACTACTGCAGAGTTCAAGGACATAGCATTGAGCAGTGCCTGAAGAAAAAGAAAAGTGACAGCCGCTTTGCATCCAAAGAACCCAATACCAGTACCACTGTTAAATCAACGGAAGCTGTCACACAAGCACCTTCCCCTTCAGCACCTAAGTTTTCGTGTTACGGCTGTGGAGCCCCTGGCGTCGTTCGTAGTAACTGCCAAACATGTCACAAAACCAAAGTGCCCTCGACATCAGCTTCGGAAATAGGATTCTGCGCCATAAATGTCGTTACGGATGCCCGTGTACGACCAGTTGTCTTCATCGACATCAATGGCACTCAAGGTGTAGCGTACGTCGACTCATGTGCCAAATCCAGCGTCGCATCCTTTCAGCTGTACTGCCTGTTAAAGAGCAAAGGATACAAGTTCAAGGAGCAGGAAGTCTTCATTACGCTGGCAGACGGATTCAAGAAGAAACAGCCCGTCCTTATAACCGAAGTTCCAGTCACTCTTAGCAATCGTACAATACGGACAACATTCCTGGTCTTGCCAAACTCCCGATGCAACCGTACACTGCTGGGAGTCGGCTTCATAGAAGATGCCGGCATGATTATTAACCTACCGCAATTTACATGGCAATTCATAGAGGATGACTCTAAAACCTATGAATTCTACAGCGAAGACTTTGCTATTTTTAGTGAAGACACGGTGGAGCTCTCACCTGTCCTGACGACCCATTCAGAACCTAACCTGCCGGAGTCCAGCGCCACAGAAGCGAGTCTCCATCGGCCTTATGGACCTCTGATACCAATTGAACTCTCGAGTTCACCCAACAAGCGACGTAAAACTCTCTTTGATGGCTATTCGCCCATAATGGACGCCTTGTATCATGATGCGGAAAAGACAATAGAAGAGACAGAAGTCACACTATCCCCGCATTCCATTGCCTTGTTCCCGTCGACTGAAATTCTATCCATGGACATCGAAAACCCACCTTCTCTACTGGATCCTGAACATGAAAAGAAACTGAACGCTCTTCTGGCCACAAATCAAGACATTTTTGTGTCAAATGGCAAACCGACAATGGTGGTAGAACACCACATAGATACAGGTGACCATAAACCCATTGCGGTTCCACCCTATCGACTGTCACCTTCAAAGACTCAAATACTGAAAGATGAATTGGATAAAATGCTTTCCGAAAACATAATAGAATCCTGTACCTCGCCTTGGTCTGCACCTGTTGTACTTGTGCCAAAGAAAGATGGTGGAACCCGAGTCTGCATCGACTACAGACAGCTAAATGCAATCACCACTGCTGATATGTATCCACTTCCAAGAATCGATGACCTCCTCCACAACGCTAAACAGACACCATACATGTCTACGATTGATTTGCGAGCGGGTTACTGGCAGATTAAGATAAAAGAAGAAGACCAGTTGAAAACCGCGCTTATAACTCCCTTTGGAATGTACATTTCATTCCAGCGGCTAATGGACAGATACAGTATATCACTAAGCCATATAAAGCTTTTGGTATATCTCGATGACCTCATTGTGTTATCCCCCACGCTAGAACAGCATTTCTCTGATCTGCAAGATGTGTTTAAACGCTTGAAAGAATATAATCTAGTTGCCAATAAGGAGAAGTGTCACTTCTGTTGCTCAAAGGTAAAGTACCTTGGTCATTACATAACACCCAATGGATTGGAAATGGATCCTGACAAGGTTGCCTCCATCAATAACATGGCACCTCCACGAAACCTGAAACATCTAATGTCCTTCCTGCAAATGTGCTCTTGGTACAGACGTTTTATACCCAACTTTGCTAAAGTCGCCGAACCCCTTTCCCGCCTCACTAAGAAGAGTGTTCAGTGGAATTGGCAACACGACCAACAGGCCGCTTTTAATGGACTACGAGACCTACTTGTGACAGCCCCAGTATTAGCACAAGCAGACGAAACCAAGCCGTTTATCATAAAGACGGATGCGAGTAACTACGCCATCGGAGCTGTTCTAGTGCAGGGGGAGAAAGAAGAGGAGCACCCCGTCGAATATGCCAGTCGTCTGTTAAAGCCAGCTGAAAGAAACTATTCCACTACAGAAAGAGAAGCACTTGCCGTCATTTGGGCAATTAATAAGTTCCGTGGATACATAGAAGGTTCATCGATAACTGTTCTTACTGACCATCAAGCCCTAAAATGGCTTATGTCCCTAAAATCCCCGTCGGGCCGTCTAGCACGATGGGCACTACAGTTGCAACCATATGACATCAATATTAAGTACATCACGGGAAGGACGAACGTTGTTGCAGACGCACTGTCACGCCCAAACTGTAAATCTGAAACAGAAGAGAACTGTGGAATTTGCAGCGTTGTAATTGATATGCCAAGAAAAAGCTCAGAAGAGATTAGAAATGAGCAACTGAAAGATGCACACATAGTGAAGGTGATGGAAGCCCTAGAGGGGAACAACGAAGAAAATTCTAAATATTGGAGCAGAAAAGGTTACTTGACGAGTAACGGCATTCTTTACAGGTATCACAAAGATGCCGATACCGAAGAAAAACAAATAGTGGTACCTAAGCATGAGCAAAAGAAAGTAATCTTCGCCTATCACGATCATGCTATAGCTGGCCACTACGGTACTGAGAAAACCATTCAACGAATAATCCAGCGATATAGCTGGAAGGGAATGCGAACTGACATTGAAGAATATGTACGAAACTGCATTCATTGTCAAAGATACAAACCTACGAACAGGAAACCGGAAGGCTTACTGCAGACGACAGCCAGCAATCAAAGATTTGAGGTCGTCGCTTTCGATTTGTTTGGACCCTTGCCCCGAACACCAAATAATAAAATCTGGATATTCATCATAGAAGATGTGGCTACAAGATGGATCGAACTATTCGCTCTAGAGCAAGCGACTGCTGCAGAATGCGCGGAAGTTCTGCTGAACGAGATAATTCTGCGTTATGGCACGCCCCGTCGATTCATAAGTGACAATGGAACTCAGTTTGTCAGTAATGTTATGCAACATCTAACACACTGCTTGAACATTACTCAAGGATTCACTCCGGTGTACCATCCTGAAACTAACCCGGTAGAGAGGAAGAATCGAGATTTGAAGACACAACTTGCCATATTGGTCAAAGATGATCACCCTACATGGTCTGACAAACTACCTAGTATCCGTTTCGCTATGAACACTGCTACCTGCTCTACAACTGGCTTTAGTCCAGCCTACTTGACATTTGGAAGAAATCTTCGAACTCCAGATGATGTACAGAACGATCTAAAGGAGATCGTACTTAGTGAAAACTTCGTCCCCGAAATGACCCCTAAACTTCTAATACTGGCTGAAGTGATGAAAAAAGCTCGAGAAATCCAAGAGTGGAATGAAGAGAAGAGAAAAGAATACGCTGATAAGAAGCGACGAGCCAGCCCAAACTATCAACTTGGCGATCCAGTGATGGTCGACTCTCATCTTTTAAGTAAATCCAGCCAAGGATTTAGTTCCAAACTAGCCCCACGTCGTGATGGCCCTTATATTATCAAACGACAGCATGGCCCAAGCTCTTTCGAAGTGGCACTTCCTGAAACTCCAGAAGTACCTATGGGAATTTATCATGCCTCTGCCCTGCGCCCATATCAAGGTACTAATGCTGAGCCTCTACCAGCCCCAGTGCAACCACTTCGTAAACGAGGACGCCCACGTAAGAAGACGTCGTCGCCTGAAACCAGCACACCGAACAGACAACCACGTGGACGACCGCCCAAGTCAACGAAATAAGTTACTGTCTTCCTCGTCGGGACGACTTCAGAGACAGAGGGGGAGACTGTAACAAGACACTATTAAATCGTTACTACGTAGTCTACGGCGCGAATGTTGTGTGTCGCCGCTAGATGGCGTTACTAGTAATAACTTCAATGTTCCTGTATCTCACTATCACAATATCATTACATTAGCATTATAAGCTCTCCTGATTTATGTTAATTTGTCTAGTCAAGTCGAGTCGAGTCTAGTGTACTGACCTGAATCTGACCAGAAGTACCTCAAGCAAGGGCTGTGCACGTTTGATTGTTTCCGTCGGCTTACGGGCTTGGAACTTTCGAATAACCGTCGCCCGATAGACTTTGAGTGTGCTTCTTCTTTTTTTGTGAAATTACTTGTACGAGTTATATAAATAAACCGTCTCTGAGTAAACTACTCCTGACTTTCCTTCATCTGAGTCCGACACATGTTATAAAGTATTATATTAACTGCAGTTGACCATATTTCAGTCTTCATATTGTTCTTTCTCTATGTCTTTGGTTTCCTTTGTCATCTAGTTTATTTTGGTTGCCTGCAGTTGGTGTATTTAGTAAAAACTTCCAAGGTGACTGTGCCCACCCAAGAGTCCATTGGACAATCAGATATACAGTCAATAACACCACTGCTCGCGAAATTACGCTATGTGCCGCACCAGTAGTAAAGGGGGCAAAATGGTGGTCGTCGAATCTATGAACCGTCTTTTATAAAAACTAGGGTACATCATAAAATTAATAAATAGGTAGACTCAATCACTAGTCCTAGTCCAGCTAGGGTTCATAATCAAGCCTTCAACCTGTGTCCTCGACTTACGAGCACACGTTAGACAGGTGTTGGGTTTCAACGGGTCGACTTTGTGGCAAGAAATGACGTTATGTGGCAGGCAAGTTACGGTTTCAATCTCTGTATCCACGTGCGTAGCGTACAAACATAGGACATTTTGTTACAGAACACACACAACACAGTATATTATACGGTGTCGATGGGACTTTGGTACGATCCTTTGGTGAACTTTGAACTAACCGTTTCTCCCTGCAAATGAAATTTTGTAGTGATATTCTAAATGCTGTGATCAACCTCTGAAAGCAAAACATCAGAATATTTGTATCGCATGTATTTGAGCTTAACCTGTCGGCTTCTACGGTTATAATAATGCTTAATTGACACCGAATGTCATTTCAGCCGACTGGTGAAATTCTCGATAAAGAAAAAGTAGTTCTAAGTAGAGATCGAGCAACTGCTATACTTCTTCCACTTATAATAATTTCTACGCTAGCTACTTACATGTCCACATTATTTTGTTTGTACTGTTGATGCAAGTGATAAAGTGCTTTCAAAGCGACACGCCTCGACAGAACTGCACTGTTCCCTTGTGTATATTTGTGTTAATAGATCAGTGGTTCGTCCGTGCGCCGCCGATGCACTACTTACGAAACGAAGAGCTCGCTTTCTTGCTGCTCTTTATATCTCTAGAGAGGTCGTAGACTAGACAGCGAGGGCGGATAGGGGAGGATGTTTGTGTAACGTAACGAGGTGTCGGCAACTTCGCCGTGGATGCTTCGTTAGTACCGAATGCAGTATATTTACCTTGGAATCTACGTCTCTTAGAGGGACCATGCACAGTGTGATTGATGCTTGTTAATATTAAAGAATAAATTAAAAGGCCAAATGAATTCCTCTGGATTCTAGTATCGTAAAATTATCAAGAATTTGCACTCCCTATTGGCTAAAAGTGATCGTTGAGAAATCTACACGCGATTAAATATTATGGGCGCAAATCTGAAGAGTCGTAGACGTGGTGGCCGCCCCATCCGCTCAGTATTGAGTGTACCATGAGTAGTACCTAATATACAGGTGATTTTGTTACCGCACCGGATATTTCAGGGGGAACCTCATACCTCAAAATGAATGGAGAATTATTTAATTTTTACTCCGTTCTTTTTTCGAACCTAATTAGTTTTCGATACAGATTAACCCCCGGAAATATGTGGCATGGTAACAAAAACTTTGTTAGTGAGTGACAAATTTATATATCTTAAAATGTGGTAGTGAATTTCAATCCACCACCAAACCCAACCATGCGCACCAAGCAATTTCGTCATAATCCTCATTCCCCTTGTCTGTCAATCGTTTATAATATAACCCAGCCTGCTCCGAGAGAAAGAGACAGAGCTCCTCTGCGATTTTCCCACATTCGTCGTGCTATACGTACAAATTATGATTTAGAGCAGTCAATCAATCATACTGTTTTCCCGTGCTCCGGCGCGGCGGCGTAATCTGGGTGAAAATGTTTGTTGCGCGGGTCGTAAACCATTTCACATTTGGGCGCCGCTGCTGTATGCCCATTAAAACGGTGGCGCCGTTAACGACATCCGTCGCAATTTTTTTCATTGAAACATTGCCAATCTGATAGCCGACAGCCGCTACACGTGGGTCGGGCGGGTGCTGCCCGGCAGTACTGGATCGAAAATCGAAACATTAACAACCTTTTCGCACAAAAGTTTGTGTGCATTAACCATTGGTTGCGATAAATAACTTGCGGTTGTTGATCCTGGTGCGAGCAAAACTGCCTTGCTCCGTTGACGCCGCTGGACGAGCGAAATTAAACGAATTGTTCGTTATTTCAATAACGCGGTTTCTTTGGCAACAACTGTTTCTTTATCAACAGCCTGTTGTTTGCCCAACAATTTGTATTATGTTTGTCGAGATGGTTGTAAAGGTTTTGAGCGTTTTAAAACAACTGAAATGCCCAGCACTAGCTCGGTCCCTGAGTCCCTCCCTGCGCCCGCTCCGCCGCGCGCCTTCGTTCGTCGTTTGGTGTGGGCGGGGCGACCCCGCCGCGGCGGCGGCGGTAATACTGCGCTCATGTTACATAATATGTTTGTAAATAATGCGACCAGTTGTGCGGAATGGGATTTTTCTTCTATAAAATGATCCGTGAGAATTCTGTTCAGAATGCGTACCATTTCGGCATGTTGGAAAAATGTATGTAACGTTTAAATTACGCTTATCTGTGTGTAAATAATTTCACATTAAATCCGGGCTTGTTGGTTTCAGGTACGTAAGCCCTGACTTCCTTGCCAAGACGATACAGGTAAGATTAATAATTTAGCAGAAATGTAGCGGGAAACGCTCCTTACAGCTCCCCCTAATCTCTCTCGCGCAGTCAAAATAATAAAACCAAACTTGTCATCGTACCTCACCCTAAAATAAACTCATAAATTTACCAAGAAGTAGGTAATTTGTCAGGCGAGCCGGCGACATGTGGGCCCGACGCATCATCCTTGATTAAAATGACTTAATTTTAATCATTTGAGCGGGTGGGAAAGTTAATTCGAACCGTGAACACACATTACTTGGCAATGTCGGGACTGAGTTCGAAATTATCCGTTTTAAATTAGAATAGGGTAATTATTATTCTTTCGAACAAGGATGCCTGTCGTTACTTCTTACCAGTCATACAGTTTATGTTAGTTCTATCCGACCAACTCCTAGAAACGTCAAGGCATGCCACACACGATCAAGTTCTGATTTCTCCATGTTTCTCCTGCGTAAATTTGAAGCAGGTGCAATTTTCGGGAACTCTGAAAACAAATTGTCGACCCACTCCTCTAAGCTGGAAGACCTGGAGACGTTAACTGCGAACAGGGTCAAGCGCGATGCGAGCACTGAGCAGCCATCGGTATGCCCAGCATCCTCGCCTCGCCAGCATCCCACTTCTAACAGTTCTGTCCCAGCTTCCATCTCCACAGAGCGTCCACCAATAATAAAGATTTGAGTAAAACAGTGTTAAAAACCAGTGCCACTTTTCGAAAACAGTAATGCCGAAGGCTGATTTTCGTTCACGTAAACGATATACTCTGTCGAAGAAAGTAGTGTCAGCGAGGCCGAAAAGGCCAAGTTGCGTTTGGATTAAATATATACCTCCTTTCTCGAAAATATTAAGTCAGTAAGGGCGAGGCCGAAGGCCGAGCTACGTTGATGAGGTAAGAGATATGCTTTCTTTCGAATTAGCTAGATCGCTAAGGTCGAGGAATAAATCATATTAAAGCAAACCGTTTCTCCAATTTCGACTACTTTTAACCCTTACCTACTACTCGGTTCCTATAAGTGCTGGCTTGTATTGTATTGTATTGTGTATTGTATTTTATTGCTTGTATTGTAAACTGAATTGTGTGCTTCCAAGTTTCTGTCTATTTCTCTGCTGTTTTTTTTAATGTAATGTTATATCCTTGCGTGGCATGGCGATAATGTTAACAACAATAAACAATTTATTATTATTATGTTAGACCCTCAAAAACCGAAGCTCCGTCTGTTTCAATCTGTATCAATAGCCTCATCGAGTAGGAAAGGAAACATCTGATAAATTTTATTTCTAAGTACCTGAATTTAATAAAATTGGCTGACTGCAAGACAAGAGACACGGGTCCAAGTCAAGAGTTTATATTCTACCCGCGTCTTCAGTTCACCGACGAAGACCATCGACTCAGCGGCGAAGGCGGCGGCGAAGACGCCTTGGTAACCGAGAAAAACTTGTCATGTCGCTTTATAACCTTCGTTCCTACAAACGTGTACTGGTATTGAATGAGAAGGCACCGGTATATTTTTATAGATATATAATATATTGATAGACGCAGAATCGGTATGGTCGTATGATATAAGCTTGCATCACCGGATGGTCACCGGTTTGATGTCCAAAGATGTAAACGAATAATGGCATGGTCTGTCACGTTTATTGAAATCTCTATTCTATTGGATATATTATAAGTACCGTGTGGGGGCGCACACTGGTTCGTCTCCATAGAAGGGGCCGGACGTAGACTCCTAAAAATTTTGTTTTTCGAATTTTGTTTAATAGATAATGCCATCGTATCCCTTTAATTAAAAGCTACAAATGTTGTCATGATACACTTTTTAATTGGATTTCAATTTAAGGAGTTATTCGAAAAAAACTTTTTTTTACTATGGACAAGAATACATATAATTTTATAAAATTTGATTCCCTTCCATTTTCTTATAGACGATCCCATAAATGGATACTACTAATTAAATGTCACATTTCAACCGAAGACACTTGGTGCTAATATCGTGCAGTTTTTGAGATATATACATATATGTTATTTTTATGACGAAAAATCATTAATTGAACATTCTAGAACATTCCTTAACAGTCTAAAACATTCCAAAACATGCTATAACATTTCAGAATATTATGTAGCATTCTAGAAATTTCTCGAACATTCTGGAACATTCCAGAATGCTCTAGAATGTTCAATTCGAGAGTATTCTATAATGTTCCAAAATGTTTGAGAGTATTCTAGAATGTTTCTGAATGTTCGAGAATGTTCTAGAATGCGACAGAATGTTCTGGAATGTTAATGGCAAGTTCTGGAATGTTTTAGACTGTTAAGGAATGTTCTAGAATGCTTTAAAAGATTATGGAGAATCGAACTGAATACCTATTTTGGAATGTTTGAGAACGTTTGGAATGTTTTAGAAATCGGAACCGAAAATCATAAATCTTCTGGAATATTCTCAAATCTTCCATTATCCTGTTATGGAGGGGATACGTTCCAGCTCAGATGGGTATAAAGGCGATAGTGAGACTTTTGTGATAGTTTATTTTTGACAATCGATTAGAGCGGATCCAAGGAAAAGTCAAAGTGACAGAAATCGTGAAAATTTCTAGATTCTTTGAACCCGGGCAACGCAGCTCGTATTAATTAGTTACGCTGTGTCAACGGAGTCGCACGTTTTAGCGAGTGTTCTCTGCGAGATTGCATGCATAAGCTTTTCGGTTCGTTTATATTGTGTTTTTTTCATAAAACTGTTAAGTTTATAGGCAAGTGAATACAGACAAGTAGTGTAACTTCAATAGCGTGCTTTTAATGCGCTTTCGCTACGTACTTTCGTAGTTTGAAATCTTATCTCGATCTTTATGTTGCTTTAAGAGACCATGATAATCTTCGTGACTATAATCATTGATTTGATATTTTAAAATTAAACTGCGATGTGCAATTGTGTCAAAGTATCGAAAAAGACTTAAAAAATCGGTGCCGTCGATTCTGCTACAGGAATTTACTCCAAATGGAGTCAATGTAAAAAAATGAGGAACATTTTGTGAAGGCGAATTCTGTTTGGCTTGAATCTCATATTAAATGGCCAGACTAGAAAGTTATTGTTTCAAACTTACCGGACAAGGCTCAACAGTGTATTTCTGAAGATATTACGGATCAATTAATTTCACCTGCTATGTCAGATGCCTCCACCTCAACACATAAAAGTTCTCGGAAATCGTTTCAAGACCTTAGTAGTCGCCAAAAAAAGGAGACGCACTGAAGAACTTTATGCATCAAGCAGTGCTGACGAACTAACATTCTCAGTTAAATCTGCTCTACAATCAGCCGGAAGAAGTGATGTAGCCACGATCATGACCAGCCTTTTGGATAGTCCACAAAAGATCTAAAAAAATATATAGATTATAGTCAGGAAGATTACCATGGTCTCATATAGCAACATAAAGATCGAGATATGTTTTAAAACTACGAAAGCGCTTTAAAAGCACGCCATTAAGTTACACTACTCGTCTGTATTCACTTGTCTATGAACTTAACAATTTTATGAAAAACACAATATAAACGAACCGAAAAGCTTATGCATGCAATCTCGTAGAGAACACTCGCTAAAAACGTGCGACTCCATTGACACAGCGTAACTAATTAATACGAGCTGCCTTGCCCGGGTTTAAAGACTCTGGAAATTTTCACCATTTTACTTTCTATCACTTTGATCCGCTGTCTTTGGATCCGCTCTAATCGATTGTCAAAAAATATACTATCACAAAAGTCCCACTATCGCCTTTATATACCCATCTGAGCTGGAACGTATCCCCTCCATAACAGGATAATGGAAGATTTGAGAATATTCCAGAAGATTTATGATTTTCGGTTCCGATTTCTAAAACATTCTCACCCTACTCACAATCCCAGGTATGACTGGCAGATAATGCCCTTAGACTTTAAGTCCGCTTTTTGACACTTTTTGTGCAATAAAGTATATTTTCATTTCATTTCATTTCAACATTCGAAACGTTCTCAAACATTCCAAAATAGGTATTCACTTCGATCGTCCATAATCTTTTAAAGCATTCTAGAACATTACTTAACAGTCTAAACCATTCCAGAACTTGCTATTAACATTCCAGAACATTCTGTTGCATTCTAGAACATTCTCGAACATTCAGAAACATTCTAGAATACTCTCAAACATTTTGGAACATTATAGAATACTCTCGAATTGAACATTCTAGAGCATTCTGGAATGTTCCAGAATGTTCGAGAAATTTCTAGAATGCTACATAATATTCTGGAATGTTATAGCATGTTCTGTAATGTTTTAGACTGTTAAGGAATGTTCTATAATGTTCAACATAATGATTTTTCGTCATAAAAATTACATATATGTTATATCTCAAAAACTGCACGATATTAGCACCAAGTGTCTTCGGTTGAAATGTGACATTTAATTAGTAGTATTCATTTATGGGAGCGTCTATAAGAAAATGGAAGGGAATCAAATTTTATAGAATTTTATGTATTCTTGTCCATAGTAAAAAAAAGTTTTTTTCGAATAACTCCTTAAATTGAAATCCAATTAAAAAGTTTATCATGACAACATTTGTAGCTTTTAATTAAAGGGATACGATGGCATAATCTATTAAACAAAATTCGAAAAACAAAATTTTTAGGAGTCTACGTCCGGCCCCTTCTATGGAGACGAACCAGTGTGGGGCGTACTTAAAAGAATACCCCCACTGCATATCTCCCCGTGCATGTCTTAAATGCCGACTACCGAAAAGGACAAGTTGACGTGCTAAAGGACGACAGGATAGCCACCTCTCACCTTGGCACGGTCCTTTCACCGAGTCAAGCATGCAGCAGGTGGGTGGGTATTCGTACCTTACTTGTTGCTTGATAGTTATCTTGTCCTAATACTTTGCTAAACGTGGTGGTCGGTGTTGTGCTATTATTTACAAGAGTACTTGCAGCACAATACCGATTGCTCTGCTTACCCCGATTGTCGGGATACAGCGTGTGGTATGTAAGTTATATAAGAAAGAACTGTCACGAATTTAAATTAAATGGGATGAACCGTAACCCTGTTAGTTTTATACGTCTTAATAAACACAGCCAAAATAATTGATAAACTCAATCCATCATACCAGTGACAACTGAACGAAGACCACGAACGAACCTACAACAACTCATAAATTCCTTACAATGTACTAGTAGGTATACTGAATTTAACATTCCATTCATAGTTTCAATATTTGTAATCTCGTGGACTAATTCTAAGAATATGTTCATATCAATATTGTTACAAATGTTTGTAGCCTACTCTGATAATTAGCTGACCTCGTCTGTTAATGCACATCGATATTGGCTTGTGAATGCAGTTTCATTGAGTATTGCATTTTCAATGAACTGCAATTATTTATGTTTGGCCTGTTACGCCGCCGTAACAGGCCGCGCCGCCTCCGCTTTCAAGTCTTCAACCAACCAACCACTTCATTAAAATGAAAAATTTAACTATTTTCAACAGGAAACGAATTTATCTACAACAACTAGCTTAATTTCTCTATTTAGAGATCGGCTGTGTTTTGTCTTCTTTCGATATTTCATTATGTTTTGAGTAGGTATTTACTTCCACATTTTTAGGGTTCCGTTTATAGCGATGTGGCAGCGACCCTTATAAAATCGGTCAGGTGTCTGTCCGCCCATCCGTTTGTCTGCCACACGCAATGTCCCAGATCATTGCTTCGGAACATGAAGCTCAGTATATATAAAAAATCTGTTAAGTGCGAGTTTTACTCGCGCACGGAGGTTTCCGTATCTATCCACCATTATCCGCCTATGTACAAAAAATCCACAGATCTCGTGCCTCTCACGACCTTCGGGTACATTGAAAATGAACATAGGTAAAACTATATAATATAATTAAGTTAAAATATATTTACAAAATTATAAAATACCTACAAAGTTACACTACTAGTACATATTTTATTGGCCGGTGAAGTGCAAATATTTTCAACAATTACTGTATAATACATTCAAAAGTATAATTGTATGAATTTTACTGTATTGGGTAAACGTTTCGTAAATATATAATAAAGAAACAAAATAATTATTATTATTAGGTACACATAAAATTATAAGATAGAATTAAGTACTCACAATTAATATGTTTGTTTAACGATTTGCTTTCTTAATAAAATATTAACATACTTATAACCAAACGAATTAACAGATCTAACTAACTAAAGTAACAAATTAATAAATATCAAATATAAAAATATTATATATGTTAGGTTAGAAGATTACTATGGCTCTAGTACACGAAATTCACTAGTACAGGCGCGCGCCGCGCGCCGCGAAAACTCTGCCGCATAAAGTTAAAGCTTTCTCCAACCCCATTACAGATAGTGAGGTTCCGTTTTTTGCAAATTGTAGCCCAACTCAATACCCCGAGTGCTTTTTTTTACCCGACTACGGCGAAGCAAAAAGGAGGGTTATGTGTTTGACCGGTATATATGTATGTATGTATGTATGTATGTATGTATGTATGTATGTATGTTCATCTGTTCCCTCATAACTTCTAAACTACTTATCACAATTTGACAAATGAGGTATCGTTGAAAGCGTCTTGATCGTCCGCTGGTTATAGGCTATGTGACGTCACACAAAATTGACTATGGCGCCCTCTAGATGACAAAAAGTCATGATCTAAAAAAAAAATGTTTTTTAATGATGCCGTGTTGGGTATCAAATGAAAGGGCTTAATTAGCACATTTCAAAAATATATATATTGTTAGCTATTGCTTTCGGATTTGCTTGCATGCACTCGATAATTGGGAATAATTTCTAAATAAAATTAAATCAGGCCTCATTCCATACATATATACATACATATCACACACGCTCAATCCCGACAATCGGGGTAAGCAGAGTAATCGGTGTTGTGCTGCAAGAACTCTTGTCAATTACAGCACAACACCGACCACCACGTTTCGCAAAGGATTCGAACAAGATTAAATCGATCAAGCAGCAAGTATGGCACGAAGACCCACCTGCTGCATGACTCGGTGGAAGTACCGTGCCAAGGTGAGAGGTGGCGAGCCTGTCGCCCTTTATCACGGCATCTTGTCCTTATCCCTTAGTCGCCTTTTACGACATGCATGGGGAGAGATGCAGTGGGGATATTCTTTTTAAGTACCGACCCCACACGGTACTCGGCCTCATTCCAAACCTACCCAAATACATCCTACTTAAACCATCTTAATATTATAAACGCGAAAGTTTGTAAATGAGTTGCGTTCAGGAAGACGATAAACCTACTCAAAGAAAATAAGTAACTAAGGGCGAGGCAGAAGGCCGAGCTGCGTTCAGGAAGAAGATAAACCTTCTTTAAAGACAGTAAGTAACTGAGGGCGAGGCCGAAGGCCGAGCTGCGTTCGGGAAGACTATAAACCTTCTCGAAGAAAGTAAGTAATAAAGGGCGAGGCCGAAGGCCGAGCTGCGTTCAGGAAGACGATAAACTTTCTCGAAGACAGTAAGTAACCAAGGGCGAGGCCGAAGGCCGAGCTGCGTTCGGGAAGCCTAAACATTCTCGAAGAAAGTAAGTAACAACAGGCGAGGCCGAAGGCCGAGCTGCGTTCAGGAAGAGGATAACCTTTTCGAAGAAAGTAAGTAACAGAGGGCGAGTCAGAAGATCGAGCTGCGTTCAGGAAGACCATAATCTTCTCGAAGAAAGTAACTTCTTAGCTACTTATTTCGAAAAGGATTATCCTCTTCCTGAACGCATCTCGCCCTTCGGCCTCGCCCATAGTTACTTACTGTCTACGAGAAGGTTTATAGTCTTCCCGAACGCAACTCGGCCTTCGGTCTCTCCCTTAGTTACTTACTGTCTACGAGAAGGTTTATAGTCTTCCCGAACGCAGCTCGGTCTTCGGCCTCGCCCTTTTTAATTACTTTCTTAAAGATGGTTTATCCTCTTCATGAACGCAGCTCGGCCTTCGGCCTCTCCCATATACTTACTGTCTTCGAGAAAGTTTATCATCTTCCTGAACGCAGCTCGGCCTTCGGCCTCGCCCTTTGTTACTTACTTTATTCGAGAAGGTTTCTAGTCTTCCCGAACGCAGCTCGGCCTTCGGCCTCGCCCTCAGTTACTTACTTTCTTAAAGATGGTTTATCCTCTTCCTGAACGCAGCTCGGCCTTCGGCCTCGCCCATAGTTACTTACTGTCTTCGGGAAAGTTTATCGTCTTCCTGAAAGCAGCTCGGCCTTCGGCCTCGCCCTTTGTTACTTACTTTCTTCGAGAAGGTTTATAGTCTTCCCGAACGCAGCTCGGCCTTCGGCCTCGCCCTCAGTTACTTACTTTCTTAAAGATGGTTTATCCTCTTCCTGAACGCAGCTCGGCCTTCAGCCTCGCCCATAGTTATTTACTGTCTTCGAGAAAGTTTATCGTCTTCCTGAACGCAGCTCGGCCTTCGGCCTCGCCCTTTGTTACTTACTTTCTTCGAGAAGGTTTATAGTCTTCCCGAACGCAGATCGGCCTTCGGCCTCGCCCTCAGTTACTTACTTTCTTAAAGATGGTTTATCCTCTTCCTGAACGCAGCTCGGCCTTCGGCCTCGCCCATAGTTACTTACTGTCTTCGGGAAGGTTTATAGTCTTCTCGAACGCAGCTCGGCCTGCGGCCTCGCCCTCAGTCACTTACTTTCTTAAAGATGGTTCATCCTCTTCCTGTGCGCCGTTCGGCCTTCGGCCTCGCCCATAGTTGCTTACTTTCTTCGAGAAAGTTTGTCGTCTTCCTGAACGCAGCTCGGCCTTCGGCCTCACCCTTTGTTACTTACTTTCTTCGAGTCGGTTTATCGTTTACCTGAACCCAGCTCGCCCTTATCCCTTCAAGTGCCTACATGTTAAAATTATAAAACAATAAAACCTAAACAAACAAAACATGTAAAACGGCTCTGCAAATACTTTATCACGAATTTATATCCCCAAAATAATTAAAATAAAAAATAAGTTCAAAAACTAAAACCCGACTACTGAAAAATCACGCTCTAAAAAGTATGAAACAAGAAAATGTTCTCATCTGAAATTGTTATGTATAGATGTACAAACTATTCAATATTTTATCGTCTATTAAATAAACAACTTACACGTAATATATTTTAATGTATTTAATAAATATTCATAGTGTTGTTCAGAGGATAGCCGTGGTCGTATGCCACTTTGCCCTATAGGGTAGGTGGCATACGACCACGGCTATCCTCTGAACAACACTATGAATATTTATTAAATACATTAAAATATATTACGTGTAAGTTGTTTATTTAATAGACGATAAAATATTGAATAGTTTGTACATCTATACATAACAATTTCAGATGAGAACATTTTCTTGTTTCATACTTTTTAGAGCGTGATTTTTCAGTAGTCGGGTTTTAGTTTTTGAACTTATTATTTTTTCGATATCGATTTTCGTTTTCGAGATATCCTCGATTCAAATTGAGAAGTCGCAAAAAAATGACGTCATTTTTCGACATTTTTGCACTTTTTCGAAAAAGTTTTTGACTTTTTCACATATGTTTTAGACCATCTTGTAGATCTCGTCAAGACACGTCTTTTGATACCCCATTGACCCGCGTTGACGACGCCAGAGCGATGTCGCACTTACGCTGAAAACGGCCCCCTACCAACGCGATCGAAAAAACATTTCCAATGTTAAAATCGTAACCAAGGAAATAACGGTAACCGAGGAAGCAACAACGGTAACCAAGGAAGTAACCGTAACCCTGGAAACAATCAGAACCGTGGTAACAATTATGTCAACAAATGCAACATAAACAAAGATGTCATATTTGAAAATCGAATACGTCAATGTGAAAACTGTCATGAAAAAATAAAAAACCAAAATGAAATTGTCTTTAAGTTGACACAGCGAAAGCGGCGGGGCGGGCTCATAGAACGTAGAACAAAAAAATGGAACAAACAATTATTGTTTACAATATATCAAAAAGATGGCGTTACCAGTATCGAATGAATGAATTATTTGAAATTTTAATTTATTAAAAACGTTTATCTGCTAATTAAACAATAATTCTTAATGAAATTACAATTGTATCATTTAAACATTATTATTTTATGTTTTAACTTGAAAATCACAATTTTTGAGATTTTTGTAAGTTGGATTATTTGAAAATAATGGCTCCCTCTAGTAGCACTGCGATAGAAGTAAAAAAAATTGTAACGCCATCTAGTGATACTAAAAAAATGTTTGCTTCAATTTCAACCTTCCAAAATCTATGTCCTAGCTAGACCGGTTAAATTTTATTATACACGGTGTTGCAGTTTTGCCCCCGTAATATTTTTAACTGACATAAGGGGGTTATACTATCTAAATTGCTGTTAGTTTTTTTTTTAATGAATTAAGAAATTAAGATTCTGTCACATTTTTACTCGTTCTCTGGACTTTGGGAGGTCATAAAACCTTTTCATGGTATTAACTTTATCAAATAATATTTTTTCTAGAACAAGGATATATTGTAAAATTCAATAAATTTTATTTTGTGCTGATACAATCATAAACAAAAAAGTTACAAGGGTTTATAGCTGGGATTTTGGTAATTGTCAAAAATAAAGAAAAAAAAATCGTATCTCGATACCACGTGACGTCTGACAAAAGGTGTCATGGGTCAAAACGTTGCAAATGACCCCACTTACCTACAAAAAAAATTTGTGGGTTCATGTGCCGAACACCCTGTATAATCCAACAACTATATGACTTAATGTGAACGCTGAACCCTTTAAGAGATATTTAGTTTCTCATTATCGTTTTATCACAAAGACGCCGACGACGACGAGACGGCTTGTAATCTCATGCATACACTATTTTAATTAATTTAGATACGGTAAACGAATGTCTTTGATTTAGATGCAGTTAATGTGCAGTTAATCAATGCCGAATCCTCGCTCCACATGTGACGGGTGACTGGTGACATGACATCATGCGGGCGTGCCGTTGTGTGCAGTTGAACTATGCCTGCGCTCCTCTACTTCTCACACTTCAAAACAGAATTCAAAACGACAGATGGGACATGGAGCACGTGTAGTAGAAATCTTCGAAATCCAGCATTATTTTGTGACTTGGCTGGATTTCGAGGCTTTCTACTATACCTATCGTCAAAAACTATATCACAAACCCGCCTTTCGTTGTCGCTCTGGATTCGTGTTTCTTTATCAACTGTGTTACGAACCGTATCTTGCTTTGTGTAGGTACATTAGGTACATTTGTATACTATTTTCAGGAACGAAGTGCTTGCACTCGCCTAGTTTTGTAAGCCGCATCGTGCGATGCTTCTACAGAGCAGCTATCGGCGACTGCCTTCCCGCAGCGATGCTTCTGTTTGACTGCACCTACACAACAAAGAGATGGCAGTGTCGATGCGTGAAAGAAGGAAGGGCTATTTGGTGTGTGTGTGACACATTGATATCCCTTGCGCAACCCGAAAGCTATTTCTCAACCGAGGCGAATGGTGTGGGAGCAGTGGTTATTGCTGCACGTGGCTTAATAAATAACAGTGTTGTCTGCTATCGGAAAAATTTTCATCTTTTATGCTTTTTTAACGAAACAAAGAAGTTATGTATAGCATAAAATAAAACTCAGCAAATGATTCAAAACAGTCACAGATAGCCTGAAAATTGGCCGATAACGTGGTGATAATAAGCCATTCTGAACATTGTCTTAGCCGTGTCGAAGAAATGTCGGAGAAAGGGAACGCAATAAGAGATACTGACGTTTCGGATAACACCGAGACCAATCAGTCACCATTTGGTAGAGTCATTCGACCGTAAACTATTTCAACGATCACCCATAAGATGAATTAAAAAATAGTACCTACTATAAAAATCAACATCTAACCAGCTGGCGTACACGTGCTGCTTACTGAACAGTAACACTCCACATCAACACACCACAAAATCAAAATGGTAGTTTTGTATACGAATATCAGACGTGGCTCGTTGAGTCAAAGGATAACTGTCGGATGGTCGGTTCGGATGGACGCACGGAGCGAAGACTCCTCGCAAGGCTGGCGGTAATAATTTAAACAAACAGAGCGCGCAATATGAGTCAGCTTGTTCGACCACACGTGAGTTGTCTGTAGCGTATATAGCCGGGCGACTCGAGATCGAGACTCGAGATACAGGCGCTGCTAGGCGTGGAGATCAATGCATAGGTATTATTATATGGAGTTGGGAGTGGAAACACGGGGCGGCTTGGACAGACAACTAGGCCGCCGCCGGACTCTTAACTGGCACATGATGTGATTGTTCAATCATCAAGGAAACGTTAATTGTATGTATGTAGGTATATTCTTTACTGAACACCAATTTATACAAATTTGGCTTTAGCTTAATGCCGCGAGACATTCTATTCTAACTAATCTTTGGGATGTGGGACAAGTCGAGGGAGAAGTGCATGCAGGCGAAGAAGAACAGTTTGTGTTGTATATGTTCTATGTTTAAAAATTAAAATATATAATCTTGGTGAGGACATCTGTGGTTGTTGTCATGGTGATGGTGCATTGGTATACTCAATAAAAGATGGATTGATTGAACATGCTAGTAATTTTATTATACTTATTACAAAACATGGTGTCAGAAGTAAAGAACCTACACTAATATGTAGTAGCATGTAAGTTACTAAACAAGATGACAACAAATAATAGTGATACCGCTGCTAGCAGCCTGGGGCTGGGGACGGGTGGCGGAGGCAGTCATCCCGGCGGCGGAGGAGGGAATATGAGGCCTCCTCGTGAACTAAATTGCAACGGCGACGACCCTAATACGTGGACGCGCTTCATTCAGATGTTCGAGATATACATGAAGGCATCTAAACAAACGAACCTGGACGATGAAACGAAAATCGCTATACTTCTCAATGTTGCAGGGGAAGATGCAATTGAGATTTATAATACATTCGCGCCTTGTGAAACGTACAAGGAGGTAAGAGCAGCATTTGAAAAACATTTTATGCCGAGGAGTAATGTAGTGTTCAATCGGTACAAGTTTTTCTCCCGAAGTCAACAAGAGGGCGAAAATTTTGATGCATACCTGACGTCATTGAAAATACTTGCTAAAAGTTGTGGCTTTAAGGACCAAGAAGAATCACTAATAAGAGACAGGGTCATACTAGGTGTCAAGGATGCAGATTTACAGGAGCGATTGTTGCGCCTCAGCGAACTGACTCTATATGAAGCCGCGTCAATCTGTAAAAGTGCAGAAATAGGAAAGGTGCATGCAGCAGCCGTGCAGAGCGGCGCAAGGGTACTCGCTGTTCAGAAGAAATCGGAAGAAGTTAAGAAACGTGTATGCTCAAAATGCGGCATGAATCACAATTTCGCTCAGTGCCCTGCATTTAAAAAAAAATGTAATGCTTGCGGTGGTGAAAACCATTTCGCAAAAATGTGTCGTAGAACCAAGACTGGTCAGCGACGTCGAGCGCACGAGGTATTAGAAGATAGTGACGGTGAGGTTTATTATTTATACTCAGTTAATAAACGTACTGATTTGTGCTGGCAAAGTAAGATTAGAGTTGCAAAAGTAGGTGTAAATTTTAAATTAGATACGGGTGCAGAGTGCAATGTGTTACCGTTGAGACTTTACAAGCACATTGAGCGCAATGGTCAAGGAAAAATTGTATTAAAAGACACTAACTGTATGTTGTTAGTGTATGGAGGACAACAAATAAAACCAGTAGGAAAAGTGGAACTAAGCTGTTCAACCACTAATAATTTAAATTCATTTGCTACTTTTGTGGTAGTTGATTCAGATTGTACACCCATTCTAGGGCTTAAGGATTGTGTTAGATTCAATCTTGTTAAAAAAATTGATGATGTGGGTAAGCTCAGTGGTATCCCTCTAAGTGAAAAAGATAAATTTATAAACAAAAATAAAGACATATTCACAGGATTAGGCAACATTGGGGAGTACAAAATAAAGTTAAAACAAGGTACCCAGCCAGTCGTTAAGTCAATTAGAAGGATACCGGAGAGCATAAAGTCTAAGCTAAAAGAAAAACTTGATGAATTGGAAAAGAAGCACATAATTTGTAAGGTCAATGAGCCAGTTGAGTGGTGTCACAACTTAGTGATTGTAGAAAAGCCAGATAAATCTTTGCGAATTTGCTTAGATCCACAATCAATAAATCCGAGCATAATGAGGGAACATTATCTAATACCCTCTCCGTCAGAGATCAGTAATAGGCTGGCTGGTAAAAAAGTGTTCACTGTAATGGATATGAAGGATGGGTTTTTTCAGGTTCGATTGGAGGAGTCGAGTAGTAGAGTATGCACGTTTGGGACTGTTTTTGGAAGGTACCGATTTGTACGTATGCCTTTTGGTATCTGCTCTGCTCCTGAGGTCTTTCAAAAAATTAATTCTCAAATATTTGGTGATATTCAAGGCCTTGAGGTATATTTTGATGATCTCATTATAGCAGGTGAGGATGAACGAGAACATGATAAAATACTAAATAAAGTTATTGAAAGATCTAGAGACTGTGGGGTAATATTTAATCCTAAAAAACTTCAGTACAAAGTAAGTGAAGTGAAGTACATTGGGTATATTATATCAGCAAACGGTATACAACCAGACCCAGAGCATGTCAGTGCGATTATGGAGATTAAGGAACCTCAAAATATAAAAGAGCTACAAAAATTTCTAGGTATGACGAATTACTTGAGTAAATTCATTCCACATTATTCAAATAGCACAGCAGTTTTAAGAGACCTCTTAAAAACAAATGTACACTGGCACTGGGATAATGTTCATACAGACGCTTTCAACTTATTAAAACGAAAACTCTTGTGTGCACCCACTTTAAATATGATAAATAATGCTATCCCTTTTACTATTCAGTCTGACAGTTCAAAGGATGGGCTCGGTGCTTGCCTATTACAGAATAACAAACCTGTATCGTTTTACTCTAGGAGTTACACAGAAACACAAAAGCGATGGGCCACAATAGAAAAAGAAATGTTTGCCATCTGTGCCGCACTAGAAAAATTTCACCAATTTGTATATGGCCGCAAAATAATAATAGAAACAGATCATAAGCCCTTAATCAGTATCATTAAAAAAGATATCAACAAAGTGAGCCCTAGATTGCAGAGAATGCTACTAAAATTATTAAAATATGATTTAAATATTACATACATTCCGGGAACAAAAATGTTCATTGCTGATTTCTTATCTAGGAACTATATAACTAATAATGCAAAGGAAGATAAGAGCCTCTTAGAGCATGTTCACTGCATAGACAGGGAGTCACCAGTGAACGAAAAACAATTCATTGACCTCAGAGAGGAAACCAAACGCGACAAGGTTCTCAGCCAGATTTTAAGCTGGAATAAAGTAGGATGGCCCAAAAGCAGTCATAAACTAGAAGAATACGAATTAAAACAGTTGTGGCATCTTAGAAATAAAATATCAGTACAAAAAGGCATTGTTTACCATAATAACAAAATAGTTGTCCCTAAAAATCTTAGGAGGGATATGTTGTGTATAATTCACTCCGCACATCAAGGTGTTGTAAAAGATAAAGCACAAGCAAGGTTATATATGTACTGGCCTGGTATTTCTCATGATATTGAAACTTATGTCAACACATGCAAGAGTTGTGAAAAATTCAGACCATCAAACATCAAAGAACCTATCATATCCCATGAGATACCGGAGCTACCATTCCAAAAAATTGCTATGGATATATGTACTTGTATGAATAGTGACTACTTAGTATTGGCTGATTATTTTTCTAAATGGATAGAAGTAAAAAAATGATACACAAAACAGCTGACGATGTAATTGAGGTGATCAAACCTATGTTTGCCTGTCATGGTATACCCAAAACTATTGTGTGTGATAATATGCCATTTGATAGCATTAAGTTTAGGGAATTTGCAAGGGACTGGGGCATTCAAATTGTTACATCGAGCCCTCGGTACCCTAAGTCGAATGGTCTGGCTGAAAAGTCAGTGGGAATCGCTAAAAATATGATTAAAAAATGTCATGATAGTAATGATGATATAGATTTAGCACTACTAGCTTATAGAAACACCCCTGTCTGTGGTATAGATTATTCTCCCTCGCAAATGTTGATGAGCAGACTACTACGGTCTAAAGTTCCCTGCTCGAAGCTAATATTAAAACCTAAAATTACAACAAACGCCCACAAACAGCTACAAGCCAAACAGTATTATTCCAAAACATATTACAATAAATCGGCGAGAAGGCCAAGGCCAACATTTGGGAAGGGAGATGATGTAGTTATTCAGAATAGACCAGATAAAACCTGGCTACCTGGATGTATAGTAGGTCAAAGTGAGCATCCCAGGTCATATCTTGTAAAGAATGAAAAAGGTAATATTGTAAGACGTAATGCTGAGCATTTAAGGCCATCTGCCAATACAAGTGAACATATTCAAGATTGGAAGCAGAACAGTTCTGCTCCAAATATTGTTCCTGAGTTACCCTTGTCAAACACGCTTGTAGATACCACTGCAGAACCTGACGCAAACATTAATAGACAGTTACCGTTGTCAACCTCAGCAGATCATACCACGGAAGCAAGGACCAGATGTGGCAGGCCAATAGTTAAACCTAAATACCTTAATGATTATATTACCGACTAAATTAAAAGAGGGGAGATGTTGTATATGTTCTATGTTTAAAAATTAAAATATATAATCTTGGTGAGGACATCTGTGGTTGTTGTCATGGTGATGGTGCATTGGTATACTCAATAAAAGATGGATTGATTGAACATGCTAGTAATTTTATTATACTTATTACAAAACAGTTTGTAGCAATGTATTAGTTAGAAATATGTATGATAAACTACAAACGAATACTACATCGGGGTCCTCGGTGTTGAACTGTCGCACGACCTGAACTTTCGTCGCCATATCGAGGGGAAGGCCAAGCTGGCTTCTAAAAATATTGGCGTACTCAATAAGGTGCGACGGTACTTCACGCCGGACCAAAAGCTGCTTCTGTATAAATCGCAGATTAGGTCCTGCTTGGAGTACTGCTCGCACCTGTGGGATGGATCTGCCAAATACCAGCTTGCGCCTCTGGCTGGACTAGAGTTGTAAAGATGCCGTTTTTTGCACTTTGATACGGATTTATTTGACTTAGGTACCGTGAAAAACGGAAAAATACGAAACGTATTTTCATATGAAATACTTGCTCTTTTCGCATTTTATTCCTGTTCTTTGCTTGAAACCAAAAAGTGAGTAGGTAACCAAAGTTCGCATCGAACACCGTAAAACACGGAAAGATTCAACAGGAAAAGGGAATAGAGTCGCGAACAGCTCTATCGCAGAGAAGCCTATCATTTAAAAATTATGTAGGTACTCACAATACTTCTTTGTTTTAATTCAACTATTTATCTATGCCGTAACATAATTTCATAACATTTAATTATACGGTATTGTTTACCTTTTAGTAAATTGGTTGGTTAACTACTCAATAAATAGGAATATCTTATAATATCATACCTAATCATAAAACATATTTACTTACTTGCCTAACTCAAATAGGTATCAGATCGATGGTCTACCTGCGTGTGATTTCCGTGCTGATGCTGACTAATGCCAGTTAAACTTTATTTATGTGATGACGATGACTGATGAGATGACAGATTAGCTGTCACATTTCCATCAATACTAAAGTCGCGTAAAAGAAGAAGATGATTATGTATGACATTTCCGATTTCAAAATAATCATAGAAAAATAATATACCAAATAATCATTATTAAAATTTAAAACAATCGTTTCCATTAATATTCTGTTCTGAACTTGTATAGCATGCATGCGTGCAACAAACCTAAAGTTCTAATGTCACTTGAATTTGACTCTTAAAATGAATGTTTTAGGTACTAAAATACGGCAGCACCGTGATTTGCCGACAAAGGAATGGGCTTAACGCGCGGTTTTCTTTAAAGACGCGCGGCTTCCTTTGAAGGCGCGCGGCTTCCTTTGAAGGGAAACAGAGAGCGGTGCCGACTGCCGCGTAGCATGCAATTTTGTGTTCTATGTATATCTGTCTAAGAATCATATTGCAATTACTTGTAAAGGCACGAAGCAAGAAGTCCATTTCGTCAAGCTAAGATGAACCTAATAATTAAGACAAGATGATCTAAAATTCACTGTACTTTTGAAGCGTTGACGCCGGCCGCTGTTGAACCTACGTAAAATTAATTTTTTTTTACGTAGGTTCGGTTCGACAGTACAATTTTATTTTTCATTCGTTTCTCGTCTGTCTTTACGTTCGGGCGGTTCGAGCACGTTTGTATTTGTATTGTAGCACTCACGACTACCAACCAACCCAGTCGGCTGCAATTTGAGCCTACCACCTAGTAAGGGGCAATCTTTGTTTTAATTTGTGTTTTATAGGGTTTCGTATCCGTCTTTCTGTCTGTTTGTCCGTCTGACCCCGTGAAAATTTTCACATAATAGGTATGTTTTATTATCAGGGATCGGAATTAGGTAGAGTGATTTGGTACCAAAGTAGGTATAGTTCGCGAGAGGATATAATATGGAGTTGTTAAAACCAGCACTTTGTATGGGAATTCTGAAAATTTCCTGGGAAATTTCCGGGACTGGATTTTTCTTCGGGATCGTATTTATTGACTAAATACAAGCTTCTTTTGTTCTTAGATGATTTTCTCTAGAGTGGCCGCTTATGGAGATATAATTTTTTTCATAAATTTTTATATCTACTCAATTTACAGGAAAACAGATGTGATAAAATAATCTAAGAGTGTATCGAACTGCTTACAAAACAAGACCTAATTTGTTGTACCATCATTGGTTCTCGGTTTATTGCTCGCCGCGATTCTGAATTATCCAAGGACAGTATTTGTATGGAAAGCTCCGCCCCCTTTCCTGATTTAATTTCTCGAATGTTGATATTTTTTCGCCTGAATCTTATTTATAGACGAAATATAAGACACTTTTATTCTTGCACGTTTTTGAAAAAAATCGATATTTCCGAAGAAAAAAAAATCTAAAATATTTTTTTTCCAAAATGTTCTCGATTGCTAATGTTTTTTGGCGGATTCTTATTTCTAAACGAAATATAAGACACTTTTATTCTTACACGTTTTTCCCTTAAGTCGATATTTCCGGAGAGAAAAATAAAACAACCTATTTTTTCATATTTTCTCAAATGTTGATGTTTTTTCTCCTGAATCTTATTTCTAGATGAAATGCGAATCTGTAGTTTCAATCATTTAAATTATTTTCAGAATCATTTAAAAAAGTGGCCGCCATTTTGAACTTTTTAGTTACTGGACCAATTGCTTTCAAAATCGCTATCTGGGTGTGGGCTCTGAATACGAATCTGTAGTCAAAATTTAAAACAAGTTGCCGCCATTTTGAACTTTTTAGTTACTGGACCGATTGCTTTCAAAATCGATATCTGGGTGTATGTGTGGACCCTGAATACGAATCTGTTGTCAACATTTATAAAAAGTGGCCGCCATTTTTAACTTTTTAGTTACTGTACCGATTGCTTTCAAAATCTATATTTGGGTGTTTCTGTGGGCTCTGAATACGAATCTGTTGTCAAAATTAAAAAAAAATGCCCGCCATTTTGAACCTTTTAGTTTTTTACTACAAATTCATATTCAGAGCCCACACAGACACCCAGATATCGATTTTGAAAGCAATCGGTCCAATAACTAAAAAGTTCAAAATGGCGGCCACTTTTTGAAATGTTCACTACAGATTCGTATTTCGTCTAGAAATAAATTCAGGCGAAAAAACATCAACATTCGAGAAAATATGAAAAAATAAGTTGTTCTATTTTTCTCTCCGGAAATATCGACTTAAGTGAAAAACGTGTAAGAATAAAAGTGTCTTATATTTCGTTTAGAAATAAGAATCCGCCAAGAAAACATCAGCAATCGAGAACATTTTGGAAAAAAAAATTTTAGATTTTTTTTTTCTCCGGAAATATCGATTTTATTGAAAAATGTCTAAGAATAAGAGTGTCTTATATTTCGTCTAGTAATAAGATTCAGGCGAAAAAATATCAACATTCGAGAAATTAAATCAGGAAAGGGGGCGGAGCTTTCATCGCGGCGAAAATTTCATCCAATATTGGTATCATGCATGAAAGAAACGGAAAAACCCCGTGTTTTTCGTTTTATGCCTTTACAACACTAGTCCAGCCTGTAATTTTTTTTTTCCAAAATGTTCTCGATTGCTGATGTTTTCTTGGCGGATTCTTATTTCTAAACGAAATATAAGACACTTTTATTCTTACAAGTTTTTCACTTAAGTCGATATTTCCGGAGAGAAAAATAAAACAACTTATTTTTTCATATTTTCTCGAATGTTGATGTTTTTTCGCCTGAATTTATTTCTAGACGAAATACGAATCTGTAGTCAAAATTTAAAACAAGTGGCCGCCATTTTGAACTTTTTAGTTACTGGACCGACTGCTTTCAAAATCTATATCTGGGTGTCTGTGTGGGCTCTGAATATGAATTTGTAGTAAAAACTAAAAGGTTCAAAATGGCGGCCACTTTTTTTAAATTTTGACAACAGATTCGTATTCAGAGCCCACAGAAACACCCAAATATAGATTTTGAAAGCAATCGGTCCAGTAACTAAAAAGTTAAAAATGGCGGCCACTTTTTATAAATGTTGACAACGGATTCGTATTCAGGGTCCACACAGACACCCAGATAGCGATTTTGAAAGCAATTGGTCCAGTAACTAAAAAGTTCAAAATGGCGGCCACTTTTTTTAAATGATTCCTTAAATAATTTAAATGATTGAAACTACAGATTCGCATTTCATCTAGAAATAAGATTCAGGAGAAAAACATCAACATTCGAGAAAATATGAAAAATAGGTTGTTTTATTTTTCTCTCTGGAAATATCGCCTTAAGGGAAAAACGTGTAAGAATAAAAGTGTCTTATATTTCGTTTAGAAATAAGAATCCGCCAAAAAAACATTAGCAATCGAGAACATTTTGGAAAAAAAAATTTTAGATTTTTTTTCTTCGGAAATATAGATTTTTTTCAAAAACGTGCAAGAATAAAAGTGTCTTATATTTCGTCTAGAAATAAGATTCAGGCGAAAAAATATCAACATTCGAGAAATTAAATCAGGAAAGGGGGCGGAGCTTTCCATACAAATGCTGTCCTTGGATAATTCAGAATCGCGGCGAGCAATAAATCGAGAACCAATGATGGTACGACAACAAATTAGGTCTTGTTTTGTAAGCAGTTCGATACACTCTTAGATTATTTTATCACATCTTCCCCTGTTTTCCTGTAAATTGAGTAGAAATAAAAATTTATGAAAAAAATTATATCTCCATAAGCGGCCACTCTAGAGAAAATCATCTAAGAACAAAATAAGCTTGTATTTAGTCAATAAATACGATCCCGAAGAAAAATCCAGTCCCGGAAATTTCCCAGGAAATTCAGAATTCCCATACAAAGGAACAACTCCATATTATATCCTCTCGCGAACTTTACCTACTTTGGTACCAAATCAATCACTCTACCTAATTCCGATCCCTGATAATAAAACATACCTATTATGTGAAAATTTTCACGGGGTACCTACCTATTACGGTTCAAGAGATACAGCCCTCGGACAGACGGACAAACAGACAGACAGACAGACGGCGTAGGCTTAGTAATAGGGTACCGTACGACGGATACGGAACCCTATAAAACACAAATTAAAACAAAGATTGCCCCTTACTAGGTGGTAGGCTCAAATTGTAGCCGACTGGGTTGGTAGTCGTGAGTGCTACAATACAAATACAAACGTGCTCGAACCGCCCGAACGTAAAGACAGACGAGAAACGAATGAAAAATAAAATTGCACTGTGGAACCGAACCTACGTAAAAAAAAAATTCATTTTTCGTAGGTTCAACAGCGGCCGGCGGCGTCAACGCTTCAAAAGTACAGCGAATTTTAGATCATCTTGTCTTAATTATTAGGTTCATTTTAGCTTGACGAAATGGACTTCTTGCTTCGTGCCTTCACAAGTAATTGCAATATGATTCTTAGACAGATAAACATAGAACACAAAATTGCATGCTACGCGGCAGTCGGCACCGCTCTTGGGAAACAAAGAGCGGTGCCGACTGCCGCGTAGCAAAGAAAGCCGCGCCTTCAAAGGAAGCCGCGCGTCTTTAAAGAATACCGCGCGTTAAGCCCATTCCTTTGTCGGCGTTTGTCGGCAAATCACGGTGCTGCCGTATTTTAGTACCTAAAACATTCATTTTAAGAGTCAAATTCAAGTGACATTAGAACTTTAGGTTTGTTGCACGCATATAGCATGCATATACAAGTTCAGAACAGAATATTAATGGAAACGATTGTTTTAAAGTTTAATAATGATTATTTGGTATATTATTTTTCTATGATTATTTTGAAATCGGAAATGTCATACATAATCATCTTCTTCTTTTACGCGACTTTAGTATTGATAGAAATGTGACACCTAATCTGTCATCTCATCAGTCATCCATCACATAAATAAAGTTTAACTGGCATTAGTCAGCATCAGCACGGAAATCACACGCAGGCAGACCATCGATCTGATACCTATTTGAGTTAGGCAAGTAAGTAAATATGTTTTATGATTAGGTATGATATTATAAGATATTCCTATTTATTGAGTAGTTAACCAACCAATTTACAAAAAGGTAAACAATACCGTATAATTAAATGTTATGAAATTATGTTACGGCATAGATAAATAGTTGAATTAAAACAAAGAAGTATTGTGAGTACCTACATAATTTTTAAATGATAGGCTTCTCTGCGATAGAGCTGTTCGCGACTCTATTCCCTTTTCCTGTTGAATCTTTCCGTGTTTTACGGTGTTCGATGCGAACTTTGGTTACCTACTCACTTTTTGGTTTCAAGCAAAGAACAGGAATAAAATGCGAAAAGAGCAAGTATTTCATATGAAAATACGTTTCGTATTTTTCCGTTTTTCACGGTACCTAAGTCAAATAAATCCGTATCAAAGTGCAAAAAACGGCATCTTTACAACTCTAGGCTGGACTCAATCCAGCGTCGAGCCGTGCGACTAGTGGGTGACCCCGAAGTGTCCTGCGATCTAGAACCACTGCAACACCGTAGGGATGTCGGCTCCCTAAGTGTGTTCTATCGCTTATTCCATGGGGAGTGCTCGGAGGAGCTGTTTAATGCGATCCCGGCGTCCCCTTTCCACCTTCGCACCACGCGCACTGGGTCCAGTTTAATGTAGCCGACACAACCAAACGGAAGCGCTGGCATGGTACTACGCTGATACTGACTGACTAATAATGACTTTGCCACGCGTGATGATAAATAGCATGAAATCAAAATGTATAATATGCTCTAGATCATCAATCATTAATCAATCACTTCCCACTACTATATAAAAAATATAATAAGAGGACACCAATGTCTCCCCCGGAAACGGGTTTTCAACATTTTCAGCAATTTTTAAATCAGTACGTTAGCAGCTTTCTCCCGACATCCGTATCGCCTACTTTCCTCCTAATTCTTATTTTCCCAGTTCATATAAGTAAAAGTGAAATTTTCGCTTTTCAGAAATATAGCTTTTTGTCAAAATCTATAACTTTTTGAGCACTTAATTAATAAGTGTAGATAGCTACTTATATTTTTTTTAATTTTCTAACAACCGCTAAAATTACAGTTTTTTTTATCAACTTTTAAATGAAACATTTTTAACCAAACTTAGTGATTATAGCCATATTATATATTATTTTGGAATTGCCTATATAATGACACAACACTCGAATTATAAAAAAAAAATGGAACTGAGTAAAGAAGGCCACGAGGTAATGAAAAAAGCAAAAGAGATCTATAAAAATCAAGAGGCAGAAACGGACTCAGAGACAAATGAATCATCGGAGGGCACCAACGAACCAGACACAAGCAGCGAGCCGATCAGACGATAGTGCACCAGAAAACAGAAGGAAAGAAGATAGAAGTCAATAACGCAGCAACGCTCATTCCAACAAATCCCAATATCCCGTCTTTCCACATACACCCATATTGGCTTCAGGCTGAAACATAGCCGGTCGATTATTTCACTTTCTCACCCATGCTCGAGCGTGTCTTCCTAAAATCCTGAAAAATAAACGCACCTCCTGGTGTCTTCGGTCTTACACCGTTGTGGGAGAACTCCTGGTTGGGAGGTGCTGCAAGTTCAAGTTCAAGTTCGCATTTTGGGGCATCCTGTAATTTCAACCGAACTATTTGACAAATTTATCTATAGTCTATGGGCAAAAATTCTGTGTATTTGGTGTTAGTTTCATAAAAATCGGTTTAGCAGATATGGAGATACTGCGTGTGACCGACAGACGGACAGACAGACACCAAAGTAATCCCATACGTATCCATTTTTTTTCGCATTCTGCGACGGGACCCTGAAAAGTTGACACATATCTCCTAAACTAATAGGCTAAGAGGAAAACGTGTAATTATATAATATTTTTAGAATTATGTATTTTTAGAATTATGAGGAAATTTAGGAAAATTCATCAATCGAAAATGTTGTGCACGGTTTTTTTTTAACCCAAACTCGATGGTTGCGTCGGCCTCCGGTTCAGTGTACTTTATTGGCTGCTTAACTGGTACAGGGTATAGACGTCAAGCTTGGTCCATAATAAATCTTTAATAACTCTAGTTAATAGCAAATTAGAGGCCGAGTATGACTCAAATGACGTTTAATAGAGAGAGACTCTCCAATAGACTGAAATGCGAGCGTGTACACGATCCCACATACGGCACAAAGAACTGACAGGCACATTGACACGACGTGTTTATGTTGCAGACGGTTTCGAATAACCACATGACGATGCGCACGAGTCGAACGTAGCCTTGTAACAAGGGATCGGTTATTCCGTGACAGGCTGCAATGTTGCCAGATTGGTCGTGAAAAGGCCGGTAAAGTTTCTGTGACTTGTCTATGCAAATGAGGTTTCTGAACTCCGGTCAATGGCGACGGCTTTCTCAAAATAGACTATCTAGAGTAAGTGTTGCGATATGAAACGAAATGTTTTCGCGATTTTTGGGTAGCATAACGTTTCACTAGATGTTGCCAAAAGATTGCTCACATAAAATAAGAACTATCAAAATAATCTTCACTGTCTTCTTCGATAACCGCAATAGTTGGACCCAGTAACTCGTAGAAGTATATTTGTTTATGTTTTGTTTTCTTAACATCGACATTACAAATACAATGTCCATGGAGTTGAAATGTTCGGCTCTCCTAGTCCTAGGCCCACAATTTTTTTATGTTATATACCCAATATGATGGCTGCATAAGCTGCTACTTGTATACAGATTTATGATATCAGCAATGACATCAGCTATCATAATGTATTATTATCAGCTCATTATACGTTGGCTGGTAAATTGACTTAACCTGAGACATTACTTCGCCTTCAATTCGCACCTCCTACCTAGGGGTCGAAATTGGTTGTCTTTGAAACCCTAACCTTGATGTCAATCATTCCAAGTGTAATCTGCGTTTCAGCTCCAGCAAACAGATCCAATACTTGCTTGAAGATGGCATGCGGCGGGTGTTGTCAAGTTCGAAGCGGGTTGCGTCCGTGGCACCTCTCCTAGATATTTAATCCCGCCCTTGGGAGGAAGTTACGTATAAACTTCAGCTCTGTTTTGTTTGTAATGTGAGCAACACTGGCGCGGCCTCCGGGCAAAAACTTACAAAGTCAGGCAAATTAGGCGCTCGTTTTTGTAGGTACTCTGGAGGCTTCCCTCTGGTCGTAGTCTGACTGGCATTTTGACAGTGACTCTCATTCATTACGCAAAATGCTCGGGATCTTTCCACCACTTTATTGAATTAACTTATGTATGTAGTACCTACCTATGGTTGTTTCTTGGTTGACATTTCTTTTTTATGCAACCTGACATGGTTAGCTAGTGGCTAAGACTGCTGGCTGGACTCAAGTAGCTCGTTACGCCATTTTCCTGCCAGATATAGAGCTGATTTTATCAGTGCTTCTCGTGTAAAGACAATTGTAGGTTTCTACGTAGGTACAGTCAGTCAGGGTTCATGCGTCCACTGCTGGACACACGCCTCTTCAGTTTATGTCCAGTCCGTTTCACACAGGTACATATTTGTTAAGTTATGATGACTGACATCACGGATGTTGTAGATGATGTAACCAACCGTGTCAGTTTCCATAAAAAAAAAATTATTGTGAGCTTTATGTTATGTTGTAATCATCTCGGACAGAGCGAGTTACAGACAGACGGACAGACAGGCACTTGACCGATTTTATAACGGTCCCTGCCATCGTCATTCGCTACGAAACCATAAAAACGCACTGCCAGCGTTTTGATTTAGGTACTAATTAGTAAAAAATCTGTTAAGTGCGAGTTTACTTGCGCACGAAGGTTTCCGTATCTATCCGCCTATGTACAAAAATCGTAACCAACTGTCATGAAAAAATAAAAAACCAAAATGACTTTGTATTTTCAAATTTCGAATTTTCAAAAATAAAGAAATAAAATCGTATCTCGATACCACGTGACACCAGGCAAAAGGTGTCATACGTCAAAACCTTGCAAATGACCCCACTTACCTACAAAAAAAATTTGTCGGTCCATGTGCCGAACACCCTGTATATCGAAATTAAAAGGAAAACTAACACAGCTAAGTAGGCTGTACAGGTTGACGAGTAATAGTCGACCAACATAAAAAATGTACGGACGACAGCCATCATTTCACTGTTGAAGAACTTTTTCAAATTAACATTCATTTATTTCCCCTACAAAATTATACAAATAATCAAATAATTTATTTTGATAGGGTTCCGCAACTAAGGAACCCTACACTGCGCGTGGCCCGACACGCACTTGGCCGCTTTTTCTGTTTTGCTTACTTCCGTCATACATTTTTCATAAACAAGTTTATTTTCATAATAGGTTATCATTTATGTCATCATCATCATCAGCCTGTATCGGTCCACTGCTGGACATAGCCTCTCCCAAGGCACACCACCACACGCGGTCTTCCGCTCTTCTCATCCATCCACTCCCGGCTACCTTTTTTAGGTCATCTGTCCACCTAGCCGGGGGGCGTCCCACGCTACGTTTGCTTCTACGTGGCCTCCATTCGAGCACCCGTCTACCCCATGGTTGTCGGGTCTACGACAGATGTGCCCAGCCCACTGCCACTTCAGCTTGTTTATTTTCTTAGCAATGTCGACTACCTTAGTTCTTTGACGTATCACGTCGTTTATGTAGGTACTCTTATTCTGTTTATGTTAATTATATAATACGTTAGGTTATCTAGTAAAGTGGGAACCGGGGTCAATTAAACAGCATAAAGAGGTGACCTACGATACACTTTGCGCCTCATCTACGAAAGACGTAAATGAAGTTATCGCTTCGTTGCTTATTGCATAAATGTATGTAATTTTAATTGATGTTCCATATGTTTTTACATAAAGGAAACCAGTTTGAATTTGAAAACTAAAATAAGAAACGCTATAAATTTATATATAAGGTCTTTCATTTAGTAGGTAACGATACGCTAAGGGGTGTATGTGTATCAGATAACGTTCCCATATTCTTTTTTTTTACGACATAAAAAACCTACTCACTCCTCAAAGTGAAGTGCGCGTATTTCACCTTAATAAGTACGTTTTTATATCGTAAAAACTAATTTTGGTATGGGAACGTGATCAGTATCTGATACACATACACCCCTTAGCGTATCGTTACCTATGTACTAATGAAAGACCTTATATATAACTCATTAATATTATAGTACACTTCTCTTCATGTAAGAACTAAATAAAGCCCGTAAGTGTGAACTTTATTCACACACAGAGGGTTCCGTAGCCATTTCCTTCTTGCACGCATAACCAGTGACAGAGATCACCCGGTCGCGCCGAAGTTCACTACAATGATATCTTCTCCATAACCATATTATAAGATGTAAACTTCGAAATACTTTTGGTGCCGAAAGGACTAACTGGACCACTTTTAAAAAAATATTTTGAGATTTATTGAGCTTCACGTTTTGGAGTAATCACCTGGGACAGCGCGTGTGACAGACAGACAGACATTCGAACGGAAAGTCGCCTGAACTATTTTATAAGGGTCCCTGCCAGCATCGCTGCCTATAGTAGGTACCCTAAAAATATCTCATTTCTATAAGTGTGCTTTGGCTGCAGTGCTGTTCTATTCTTCGCTTGCTTGACACTTAGCCTGATCGCTACTCCATGTAAAATTTCTAATGAACTTGTGACCTGAAAGCGCGTCCAAGAACACATGACATCACCAACTTTATTCTTTTATCCAAAATTGTTTTCTTTCTGCCAAAGAGCAAATAACTTTTGATTTTGTTTATTCACCTAGTATTTGCTCTCTATCTATTCTCTTAATGATCGATGACTCACGACACTGAATGAGTTCAACGACCATGCTGACCCTCGCCCCTAGATGAAGCTATTACACTGTGGATACGAACCGTTTATCAACTGTCATTCGCAACTGGTATTGAAGTAATGTGAGAAATGAAGGTCGACTCTATTATTTGTATTCGTATCTATCCACACTTGGATGGAAATGATTTGAACAGATGACGCAGTGAGTTCAAACGTCGTCGTTGACGTTAAGATTGTATGCGAATTAAAAACCTTGATCTTTTCTGCTTGGTCAGTAGAGTAGACCAATACATGCATAGCGATAATATATGTTTGGATTGAAGTCTACACTCTTCGATCTGGCTCCATGATCATATTCAGATAGATCATATAGAAATTACCTCCGATCTGCCTACAAACCGAGGTCAATATTGCGCGCGACTCGCTTTGTGAAAAGCAGTATTTTTTTCACCCAAACTAAAGAAAAATTAACCTGGAAAGTCATCATGCCACCATATCCTGTTAACCGATTATTTGGATCGTTCGGGTACCCTTTAGGTACTCACACTAGAAGCTAGATTTACTAATTTTCCAATGCATAAATATTAAATATACATAGTAAATATCCATCAACTTCAAGGTCATTAACGAAAGCCAAATGAGCCACATTCGTTCGCTCATAGCAAATTAGTTTACCCCTAATGTATTCACCGTAAAATTGGTAGTCACGGCGTGCGTCGCTGACTTCCGGGAGGCTCCATTTGGCCGCCATTAAACATTCAGATGATAATCCGGCAGGCGCGGCGAATACGAGGCTACCGACAACCGGGAACCCCGCCTGTCGCAACTTGAGTCAAGATTTTGAGGTCTGGCAAGGCTTATATAGAGCTCTCTCTCATCACTTCAATTGTTTTGAGACGATCTACTGCTTATTATTGGCTTTGTAGAAATACATTTCCTTGTGTTGGACTAAGCACAACAACTAGGACATCAAAACATCTGACAAACAGCTGTTGTAGTTACTTGTCCTGATAAAACAACTACAAAAACACGCACAAACATAAAACAGCTCAACAAAATGCAGCGCCAAAGGGTATTTTAAACCCCAATTATAATTGTTCCGCCGACTCCGCCTTGTCCTCGTAATTATGAGGCCGACGAGTAGATTTTGGCTCGCGCTCACACCTACAGTTAACCTCTAATGTTCTCAATAAACTCAGGACCCGGCGCAAGATTTGCAGGGGATAAGCTCTCGGAGTTGCGAGCTTTTGGCGGCGCTCCAATTAGCGAATACGCAATTCGAAAAGACACGAGCAATTTGCCAAGTCTGTTTTTCCGTATATTTCGCCCTTCCCAGCGATAATTTGTTCTGGAACTTTTATTATCTGCTTCAAAACTGCCGAGAATTCTACGAATTGCCTTGTCCTTAAATATAGTTTCCAAATATTTTGTCACAGAGGTCTTGTGAGTTTCACAACTCTGAATATTGATCAATCAAACAGCCACGCTGATTACACCATAAACAGGTCAATCGATCCCGACCAATCCGCGTCGTTCCCGTCGTCGGCACGCTTCCATCACTTGCACAATAGCGTTCGATGCTTAATTGAAAAACTTTTCCCATAATCAAAGTTTTGTGCCTGATTTAAGTGCCGTCGGATGGGGATGCATGGCTGCCACGAGTTCTTTCCTCCTAATGTTCTCTTGGCACGATGATGAAGGTGGTGTTGGCGCGCGTGAAACCGACCATTGCCGGCCAGTGTCCGAACACGTGTTCACGTGAAATATTACGAATTTTTTAAAGCAATTTTCCGGAGCGGCGGCAGTGCGAAAGCGACGGGTCAGCTGACGTTATCTGAATCAGAGTTTGAGATTTCCGTCGTGAGGGAGCGCCGCCGGCCGCCGCCACCGCGTCGTCCCTCACGCCGACGGAATGGCCGCAAAAAGCGTGCCTTTTTTTCGTGCTCCGTTGCCGCCGGGTGGAACTTTTATTGGCTCAGGCGACTTTTTACGTAGGTCACCCCTCTATTTAACAATGGAAGTTTATGTGTGTAAAGGATCCTTTCGTTTTTGTAAACGATGATGAATAGGGCTACTAAATAATGAAATCTATTAAAAAACAAAAGCTTCCTTTTTTCGTGCAATACTTTTAAATTCTCGGACGGAAATCTCGAAGTTTAATATTTCATAAGTAATGGCTATGTTGGCATTTATAATTACCTATTGATCTAACTAAACTTAATGTTTTGAAGCCGGTAAGTGTTGCATTGCATTGCATCATATCTTCAGATAAGGTAGACTCTGTCCTTCACCGCGTGTTCGTCGGTCCCTAGTCTCTAACCCTTCCTCAGAAATTGCCTCAGGGCAGGTTGTGTTGTGTGTGAGTGCGTTCAGGGTGGTTGAGACGGGCGGGGGCAGAACGCGCGCTGCTCGCTCGATTTGGTGAAGAGGGAAAACTTTTAATTCACCGTACTTACTCGGTGGCGGAGGTGGCCCGACAAACGGATGTAGCAGCGCTACCTTGGGCGTTATCGTGATATATATTTTCTTCGCATTTCGGGGATTTTGTATAATTATGTGAGAGATAATTTCTCTAGCTAGAGATGTTATGAAAGTTGTTTGTCTTTTATTTTCATTGACAAAGTATAAGTATAATATAAAATAAGAGAAGTTTACGAAACGTTAGTGTGTACCTAAATCATATTTATTATTGTTAAAGATTTACATATTGTTGAATAAACCTGTGATTAGCGTCTGGCGATTTTCTGTTTATGCTTCGATTGCGAACTGATTCCGCTTGAAGATTTATGACAATATTAAAAAAAAAAATCTTTTATTATACATCAATATTATAAGGGCTCAAACACATGTTGACGTTCAAGAATTATATTTTCACGTTTCAAGCTGTCTGGAAACGTGAAAATATTATTAAAAAAAACAATTGAACGTTTGCACCTGTTTTTGACTTCTAACAGCATTAGTTTTGTACGTAAACAGGCCATAACGTGCTCAAAGATGTGCTATTGTCGATATTGATTCGATATTACTGTGAAGTCGCACGATACCTCTGCAGCTTCCTGTCGCGCGCCCGCACGCGCTAGAATAAATTACACTTCCACACAATTTTATCGCATCCACCACGGCCACCTCCTCCGCCTCTTGCCTTCGCCTCCAGCGCCGAAAGTTCGAACGAGCGTGATTTACCACCTGCGAAACAGTTACCGATGTACGTATAGAAATACTTCCGGAGCTCCGCTCTGCTTAGGCTTTTTGCCACTAAAATTGGACCCAGAAAATCGTTTTCCCTCGATAAATTTCCATAAATGGCTCGCAGGTAACCTATGTGGGTAATTAGGTGCTCTACTCCGTCTCGGGCCTCGTTATGGGAGAGCCCATTTGCAGTTGTAGGTGTTTAGAGGATTTCGTCGGAGGCCTCTTCGAGCAGTTGAAGGGATTTGAAGGCGGGCGAGCCCGCGGTTTGCCCAGGAGTCGGGAGTTCTCGCCCATTTAGCCTCAATCAAAGCTAATTACGAGTGCCTATTTAGTCGTGATCTGTACGCAAGTGGCTCTAGAAGCGGTACGTTCCGCTAGAGCGGGTAGACAAGTTAATATAACGTAAGTAGGTATAATATTTCAAGCGTCACAATCCGCGTCATTATTCGCTGAAGGATACGCCAGTGTCCGATGTCTGGGGCTGGATGGAGCGGGCCGGGGGGCGGGGGACAAGGCGGCCTCTTTGTGCTCCTTCAGTCTCCTGAATGATATGTAATATCGGAATTGTTCAGACCTCGCCTCGCCACGGTTACCGCTCAGTCTGCGGTCGTTAAGACATCCTGTAATGTTCGATAAATCATACAGATTTTGCCGCTACCACGATTTTGCCTAGTTCGTGACATATAATTGGGATAATGTTTTTTTTTCGAATCGGTTCTAACAAAGATTCTTATATTCCACTTTTCTAATTCCTAAAAATCTAGCAATCAAACCGTTTATGAAATATTTAAACAGTGGATATGTATAAATCTCGATTGTTTCTGAAATGTGGAAAACACTTTTGAAAGTGAAAAGCGGGACGAATTAATTCAATTAGAATTGAACAAAGGCGACGAAGCCGTGGATGTTTTTCTCTGCTGATCAAAGCGGCGCTACAATCAAATGTTTCCCGGTTGCTAAAGCGCAGGAGTTTCCAATTTATACGGCGATAACATTATACTCTGTTTCGCCTAGACCTTGGTAGTATTGTTGTGCGAGAATGTTACTGTTTTCCATCTCTAAAGCACTCGCATTTTGTTTTTATGCACCGCTTTCTCTTTGTCCAATGTTTTCTTCAATATAAATTGAAACAATTGGTTGAGGTTCGTGAAATGTTATTAAAAACATCCTGCGCTAGAATTTCATAAAAATAAACATCTGTTGAACGACCTGCACCTCTCACCGATTGTTATTAATGTGTTGCACGCTGCGGAGCCTTTCAGTTGTGCCCATAAATCTCCACCCTGAAGTGTCTTCCTTTCCTCCTTTCCCACACCTTTACAGAACACGGTACTTCCGCTACGTCCATATCTAATACACTGCCCGTGCCCCCAGGATCTCACGTGCAGGCGAGAGCCTCTCACTCACCAGCAGGTTAGTGTGTCTGCTTAAAAATGATGTGAAATATTTGAGGATGTTTAAAGCTCTCTTTGAAGATCAAACTACTTTAGTAATTAAAAGTCAGACACATGTATGTTGTAGATATATATATGTACATACTTTTTGAAGAAGAGATATTGAAGGATCATGAAATAAACGAAATGGGAAAGTTATTAATCGCTAGCTAAGGCGTCCGCCACGCCTCCCGCTTTAATGAGAAAGACAATATCAATAATATCGATGTCAGAATTTCCGAATATCTGTAATGAAACTAATCTATGAGCTCCTTCCAAGAAGGATGTCTAACCGAATAGCCGTGCAATGTGAAAGTTTAGACAGTCGAGATAAACTTCCCGCATGCACGGGCTAAGTCGGATCAGAGGCCCTAGTCCGAGTTTTCACCGAAGCGCCCGTAAATTGAATTTTCATCGTCGCGTCTACATTAACGCCAAACCGATCGAATAGTGACAACGTAACCGTGGAACGCATCGTTTACTTTACCATATCTGTCAAAAGGCGACTTGGACTAGGTACATAGTATGAAGATGCATAACCATCGTAAACTGTTTTAGCACCATACGCTCACCACGGCGCGCGGGCGGCGCCACTAGTGAGCTCCATACATAGAAAAACGCAATTCGATCGGTATTGAGTTTACGCCGCTGCTGCCATGTAAACTCAAGCTAGGGCCTCTGTACTCTTTGGCTATTTTAGTGTCGAGAGTGTTGACCCCGGCGAGCCGTTCGCCTCTATTCTTCTCCTCCGGACATATTGTATCCCGAGCTGTCGGATAAAACACGAAACCAATATGAGATACTGTTTTGGCCTTCTCCTATAGTAAACGTCGTCGGAGAGATTAGAGCAACTATATAGGTACCACTACATAGCGGGAAATATAGAGCAAAGACCTCCAGTGAATCCATTTCCACTTTTGTTCTCGTGAATGCACATGAGCAGTTTGGCAACGATCGTTGTGCGGGCAGCTCGTCTCCCGCAGCTCATTATTTATAGCCAACTCCTGGCCTGGGTATACAAGCTCTCCATACCCTTGCCATCTCGTTCGAAACTCGGCCCTCGGCCTTCAACATAGATCAGAATTTTCCTCACGAATTCGTCGAATTGCTTCACTGGATAACAGCTGCTTTTTGGACCAGATCTTTTCTTCCCCGTGTTTCGCCAACCCCATAACTTTCTCAACTTGTCGTTGCATCTTTCTAAGAGGTCTGCCCATTGCTAGTGCGCATCTCATGCGGCAGCGTATCTCAACTGTTTACTTAGCCGAAACGAGTTGTTTTACATCAAAGCTTAATTAACTCCACTGCATTGAGTAAAATTTCATATAATTAAAAAGCGGTCAAGGGAGTCGAACTCCCGTTCCGTACCATTCCGTTTTCGCTGAGAACTTTAAGACTTAGGATTTTCGTTCAGGTTTTCCTGTAAACTATTACGAAATTCTAGACTCAGGAGTTTCGGAGATAAGGAGCGCATGCTCGATTTATGTAGAATATGTTTTAAACTGTGCATTTTAAAATTATAAAACATATATATTTGTATTCCTTATAACGACACCATTTTATTGATGCACTTGAAAAAAATAAATCACTTCCAATTAAAATTTTCCCCCTAAATTGACCCCCACACCCCTAATTGAAGTTGGAGGACTATGGAGGGAATTGTGGATTTCATTTCATCTTGTAAAATATTTTCAATCAAATTTAGTTCACTTCCATGTACACCTTCGTTCCAATATTAGTGTGTAAAACTGAGATAGTGCTGGAAAATTCAAATGGAAATTGGAATTTTAATGTTTCGGCTGATCAGAGAATTCGACTGCGGCGGCGGAGGGGAGGTTTAGCGACTCTCTCGAGTAAACGACCGCAACGCATGCGCGCGCGCGTACTCTACATATACATACTGAGACAGTAAGCAGCGGCTGCGGCGGGCGACAAGCACGAGAGAGCATTAATAGTACAGCGCATTATAAAATTGTTGTTATCATTATTGCAACTTGTGTATAAAAACTGTTTTTTTTTTTATTAAATTGCCCGATTGCGTGGATTACTTGCGGACTGCAAATTGCGTATTAGTTATCAACTGAACAGACTTATGGAGATCAACACACCTTTAGTAAGAAAAACACTGTATCTTAGAAATAGGAAAAAAATATTAAAAGTAGGTTAGTAAAATTATTTTAAAAAAAGCTTTCAAATGCGAGTCAAATCATGCGCAATGAGCGTCCATACCAATGAACTTCGAGAACACATAATTAACATACTGAATATAACATCAATAAATACTAATAATAAATCTGTAATGGATGGTCATGGACTAAGTTACTTTGTTTTCTAAGTTACTTTGTTTACTTTTGTAGACAGCAGCCAGCAGTGCGCGCTGTCCGACCGAGCTGATTATTCCGTTACGCGAAGCCGAGTCAGTCAGCGTGTATGCGTCCACTGCTGGACATACGCCTCTCCAATTTTCCTCCAGGCCTCCCGGCCTTCAGCGGTACGGAACCACTGCTTTCCGCCGACGTACTTGATATCGTCCCATCTCGCGGGTGGACTTTCCACACTCCGTTTTCCTGTCCACGGCCGCCAGTGTAGGACACGGTTACTCCAACGGTCGTCGTTTCTTCGGTTAATGTGCCCAGCCCACTGCCACTCGAGCTTAGCCACCCGGCGTCCAATATCGACTACTTTTGTGCGTGAAACTCGCTAAATACATAGTTTAGTACAAGTATAATATAGTATAGTACAAGTATAGTACAAGTTTATATCTTATACGGTTATTGAGAGAAAAAAACATCTAAGTATTTTAGATCTCGTGGCGTTCTGACCCATTCTCAGGACCCACTGTCAAAAAGAAAAAAAAATTGTGGTGTTTCGACCCATTTACATTTAATTTTGAGTGGCGTTCTGACCCACTTACCAGAATACACAGATACAGTAAGTGAACTTCCTTTGTGGCAATTTGGAAACGTCCTATCATTTCTGCTGCCCTGGTACTTTATTTCCCATTCCCAGCTTACCAAGAAGTCTTCGGGTTTCCACTTTAATTACGGTGACTGTATTCTGACCATTTCAATACTTTATTGCACAAAAAATAACAAAAGGTGGACTTAAAGCCTAAATGCATATCTGCCAGTCATGCCTAAGATTGTGAGTAGTGTAGGTGGGTAGGGCGAGAAATTAAATGAGAGATTTTTTTCTTTTAAATAGTATAAAAATCCTTATCCTTTCCTTACCTATAATAAAATCCAACGTCTGCTTTCTGTCTGAGTGTCTGAGTGTCTGAGTGTATGTCTGTCTGTCCGCTTATAACTCGAGAACCACTGAACCGATTTTAATAAAACAAAATTCTACGGATAGCTTGATTCTTCCCATCAACTATAGGCTACTTACTATCACGCTAAATGGCTTATGAGGTTAGCAGTGAAGTGAAATATGAGAGCGGGCGGAGCGGCGGGCACAGCTTGTAAACAATAAAACATAAATAATAATAATGACATACAACTAAATACATTTATTAATTACTTATGTTATATTTATGTTTTTCTGAAAATTAAGAATTTGAATTTTTTGTTGTTTTTTGTTGTTGTGTTGTTTAATCTGATATACACTCCGGAAAAAAAACATAGCACCAAAGATTCGTATATACAATCTTTTGGTAGTGCAGTTGGGAATGAAAAAGTAAGGCTCTTTAAAATTCCATTGTGCACTACTACTCAGTAGTGCAAACGGGAGGAAATAATTCCAAACGACACTACCGGTTTCGCAGCTTGTAGTACAGTAGTGCAGATGGGAAAAAAATTCCAAACAGCACTACTGGTAGTGCAGCTTGGTAGTGCAGAGTGGAAGGAACGGTTTATTTGAACGATGTATCCAAATAGAAGTATTCTATACTGGTTTTGTATGTTTACTGTGCTGAAAATTCAGCACAGTAAACATACAACACCAGTATAGAATACTTCTATTTAGATACATAGTTCATAATAAACTAAATATTTTTTTAATAAAGTTTAAGTTTTATTATCTCATAGCTACAGATAGGTAACTGGTAACTGGCCATTTTCTATTCGATATTAAGAAAAATAACTTCATGTCACATTTTTTTCTGAACAATTTGGTCACATTTTATTTTATATATTATATATTTTTATCCGACTTCCAAAAAAGGAGGAGGTTCTCAATTCGTCTGTATGTTTTTTTTTTTTTTTTTTTTTTTGTATGTTTGTTAAGCGATTTCTCCGTCAATTGAAGGCCGATTTAGAAAATTCTTTTTTTGTTAGTTAGGTCATACTTCCGAGGTGGTCCCATTTCAATTTTATCGAAATTGGTTCAGTGGTTTTCGAAAAACCGCATAATACTATGGTGTTCACCATAGTAACCTTCAGCAAAACTTGTGATGTGGTCGTTTTCGGCAATTTTCAGTTTGATAAATTAGTATGGTGTGTGGTTACCTTCAGCAAATCTTTTGTGATGTGGACTTATTCAGCAATTTGCAGTCTGACACATATGGCGAATAATTCTGTACCACTTCAATCGATTCTTGGTAAGCTGGGAATGGGAAATAAAGTACCAGGGCAGCAGAAATGATAGGAGGTTTGCAAATTGCCACAAAGGAAGTTCACTTACTGTAGGTATCTGTGTATTCTGGTAAGTGGGTCAGAACGCCACTCAAAATTAAATGTAAATGGGTCGAAACACCACAATTTTTTTTTCTTTTTGACAGTGGGTCCTGAGAATGGGTCAGAACGCCACGAGATCGTATTTGTACTGTGGCGTGGCGCGCGGGGCATGCGCCGCGGGATCGTTGCGCTCATGCGTGCTATGCGTGCGAGAAGGAAATGGCTATGGAACCCTTTGCGTGTGAACATGTTTTTTTTTCAATGTTGGTACAGATCACTTATAATTACCCGTCTTGGTATTGTCGTTTTAATTAATTAAATATATTATACAACATGAACTTTAATAGTTTTATGTTGTGTTTCATGTATGCACCCTACGAATTCAATCTACGACACGATAAATACTTAATACTCTCCCTATAAGTAGAAAAACAGCTTTCTTTGTCAAGGTATGTTATAAAAACACGGCATGTAGGTATAAATTATACCTCAATGTATGTATTCTTCGGTATTCCTTGTCGTGCTTACATTCTCCCCAAATCTCCGAAAATGTTTCAGGCGTTTCATAAAATAGCTAAGAGCCGAGAAACAACGGGGAGAATTCTAACGCTACATTCTACCTGTGTGAGAAAGCTTTGGGATTTATCGGATTAGTATTTGCGTAAGATACTTTTCAACGTGTGAATTTCCGAGAATTAATTCATCACGCTTTTACTAATCTGGGCTTGTTCTGTTCTAGCAAAACCAGAAGAACTTTGAAAACTTAAGATTAGAACAGCGCGTGTTGCTTTCAAGGCTATAATTTATGAACAATTACTGTCTATGGTAGTGGTGTTGCTTTTGTTAAATTGTGAACTTAGCAGTATATCTGACACAATTTTTTCGACTTCTTCTCAAGTTCTGACCCTACGCAGCCACATTATAAAGAAATGCAGCAGACGTTGCACTTTAAACTATCTAAAAAAATGTCTAGATTCAATTACTCGCTATCCAATTATATTACTATCAAATCCAAATAAACTGCATTCAATCAGTAAGCGTTTTTGCGTCCACTGCTGAATATGCGCCTCTCCGATTTTCCTCCTGTCCTGTTGGCCTTCAGCGGTACGGAATCACTGCTGCGGAAGAACTGCACTGCGAACAAGCAAACAATTTGTCTTGAAAGAAAAACTAGTTGAATGTCACGCTTGATTTCAACGCTATTCAAAAAACTCCGAAAGATTCCTCTGCGTTTCATTCTTCACACCTCTCCGTATCTTCACGAGGAGTGTGGTTCTGAGTCAGCGACCGTGACCGGATGTCGTCGTGTCTGTCTGCTACAGAAGGGAAGGGGGGACACACACGCGTCGCGTACTTAATATTTGCATCCTCACTACTCAAACATCGACGGAACACTTGACGGAACATCATTGCGCGTGCCCCGCATCGTCCGCCTGCGAGCCATGTGCAAGTGATTCGGCAATGGCGGCAGACTGGGAGGCCAAAATAAGATTTTCTTTGGCTAGATTTTTCAAAAACACGAAAAACACTTCGTTTTAAAAATGGAAAATTGCCTTGAAACAAGAATTTGTAAAAACCAGAACTGTGATAAAAAAATAACGATACTGTTAAAGCGACCTTTAAATATTTTAGTCTAATGTATTATGTGACTATTATCATATCACCATAGGTAAATATGTAATTTTTGATCTATAAAAATAAGAACAACATAAACAAAATAATTTGATGAAAATTGCCTATCGTCGGAAAACCTCACCTCTAGATCGAAGCGGTAGAAGCTTAAAACACCAAGCGACATCTACGCATACACACATACAACACGAAGGTTTACCTACGCAAACACGAACTTTGAACACGTTTCTCTAAACATAATGTTGTAATTTCCCATCCTCCGACTGAAGCCAGCTATTTCAGAGCGAGCGAACTCGTCCTACTACGCGCGAGTGTTCTATTTCATAAACAACGTGTTCGCACTATCTTCAGCCGGCAGAGAGGCAGTTAACCAACGCCTACACGACAATTAAGTCCTGCCTGATCTCGCATTCCGAGAAAGCACCTAGAACGCGGCTTTATATCTGCTCTAAACTAGATTAGTAACTAGATAGTGAGCGTTTAGCTGCCTGTAGCGCATACATTAGACGCAAAATCTTGCGACGAAAATTTTGTTTACTGTATGCTCGATTAGTCTACGATTTTTTTAAAGTTTCTATTGAAGAAATATGAAATATTGAATGATATAATTTCGGTGTATTTGATTGAAATCCTAAACGTCACCTATTCTAGTGTAGTTGTACGTAAAATAAATACAAATTAAATAAATAAAATCCATGCAATGATGTAAAATAATCTAGCAGGTAAATACCTAGCCATTTCCACTCATAAAACTGGATTTTACACAAACTCATTTTCTGTGCACGCAGCTCGGCTGTGGAATCTACTACCTCACTGTATACGGCACTGCAAGTCGCTTCCGTTATGAAGACAAAAGCTAAAAAAAAATCCTTTAATTCTGAATGGACAATTATGTATGTATTTATTTAGGTATTATGTATTATATAAATTGTAATTCATGTGTGGGCATTCAAAACTGTATTCAACGGTATTCAAAACTGGATTTTACACAAACTCATTTTCTGTGCACGCAGCTCGGCTGTGGAATCTACTACCTCACTGTATGTATACGGCACTGCAAATAGCTTCCGTTATGAAGACAAAAGCTAAAAAAAATCCTTTAATTCTGAATGGACAATTATGTATGTATTTATTTAGGTATTATGTATTATATAAATTGTAATTCATATGTATTTAATGTAATTTATAAATAGTAATTTATATGTTTCATTAACTAGTACGTACTTATATGTAGTGTATATTATAGTTTATCATAGTTATTTTCCTTATATTATATTTTACATTACCACACTCAAGTCTTTTTCTACTACCTACTTATATCTCACAACATACGACTCTCAAACATCCAAAGATTGACTGGGAGAAATACCTGTTAAGGGATAAGTCCGCCTTTGCCCCTCATGTACATTACTTATTGTCTGTTTATGTAAAATGTTTTCTGGAGCAATAAAGTATTTCTATCTATCTACCTATCTCGCGCCCGCAATTGAAATTAAATCAAGTCCAATGATGAAGAAAAATCAATCCCGTGCCCGCAATTGAAATTAGATAAACAGGGAACAACGATATTTTGCCAATATAATGTAAAAAGTATGCCAATAAAATTGTGAAAAATTATCCTGGGAGAAATACTGAAAAAGTAGTCGGGTGATAATAACACTATAACAAGATTATAAATTGTAAGGATAACTCATCCGGATGAATGGGGAACAACGGATTATAATAAGCGAGCGCAGTAACTACAAATGTATAGCGGCTAGATAGCGGTCACGGAGATCGACGCTTCGGATCTCCGTGATCGCTTAGTCTATGGTCTATTTCAACTCGGGTGGTCGAGTGAGTGCATTGGTCATTTCTTTATTGATCACCCACGGTTCGATGTTGATTCACCCCCCAGCCCTCCAAGAGGTTGCGAATCATCCAACACTAATTTCTTAATTGTTTAATTCCTTTGAATCCGTGGGAAGGACGCATGTGTACCTTTTTTCGTTTTGGATTTTGTTATTCTACACTCTACTCCGTTGATTCAAAACTTCATTACCAATCGTCATGTATTAAAAATATAACTAAGTAAGTACCAGATTATAATCGTGTGACCGTCCGTGGCTTTAAATCTGAGGAGTTTTTAATGATATCATCGGACTGTACCATAAATTTCTCGATGCGGCTATGGTTAACCATGCCGAGTCTATTAGTAGGAGTGTAATTAAAGTATTCGTGGGAATGGATTACCTCATATCTAATGTATGAAATAACTCTTCCTTAATCAATACATAATATAAAATGCATGCCGGATCGCGACACAAAAATGCTTATTCCTACTAAAGTTCTAAGAAGCATGACAACCAAAGGTACTATCCCCCTGTGTAATCAAAAAAAGAAAATTTAGCTTAGAAACTTAAAAAATGTGGTGTCTGTCTGTCTAGATTTATGTTCGCGAATAACTAAGAATTACAAATCTGAATTGCATGGCGATTATTCCGCTACATTCAGCAATTATTTGAGTTCGTTTTAGGAAAAATAGCATCATGCTTTCTGGGGTACTGAGTACCCAAGTGGGTTCAATAGTGGATTAAAGTTTATATTGAAATTCGTAATTTTTTAAGTTAGAAATATGGAAATGGTTGTGTAGGCTTCTGTTTATAAATAAAAGTCAGTTGTAACAGCGTTTTTGGAAATTCATATCTTAAGAGGGAAGAAGGGAGGTACGGACGGGGGAAGGAGGGAGGTGGGGAGGGAGAGAGAAAGATAATGCGTTGACTCAAATTAAGCATAACCTACAATCCCGCGAGCGAAGCCGCGGGCAATAAGATAGTTTATTTAATAATTATGTATTACACCGGCACCGCGGGAGATAACTATCAAATTCCTCGCTTCGTACCGTAAGGAATTTTATTCATAGCACAAGGTGCGTTAGATGAAAATACACAGTACGCATACAAATTGTAAGATGTCTCGGAGAAACGACTCACACTAGGTTAATAATGTTGTTTATGATGGTAATAATAGAGATACTTAAGCAAATACCTGTATAGTTTCTGATTTCATTGTTTTAACATCTTTTTTTTTTCTTATTTCAGGTATGCATACTTCGTTTACGATTACGACATATTGCGGGACTTTATCAATGGTTTCGGTCGAAATCATTCTTGGGTAAGAACTTTCGCAAGTAGTTCTCGAATCTCGAGTGCAATTTGCAATATCTGTGTCATAACCGGTCACGAAGTTTCCACAATACTCACTTTCAGCCTGTTCGTAAAAAGAAGTGGTTGACTCTCGGTGGCTGTCTTGCGCCACGCCAATGCCACTGTGACAATGATGTATTCCCCTCAGGCGGACGAGACTGGGCCCTGTCGAGATAACGCGTAATTTATGTGAAGATTACTGTACTATCCGCACATTGACGTTAGATTAGGCGACGGTAAACACCAGGCATGCACGACTGCAAGGAGCAAACATACTTGGCTGGCACGTTGTTCTTCCAACCTCAACCTAGTTTCGTGCAGTGTGGATAGTAGTGGAGATTTTTTATGCAATCCTTTATTGGTTGGTGGCTGAGGCTTGAGGCAGAGGGGCTAGAGCACATGCTCCAACCAGCCAATATCACCTCCAAGAACTTTCACAGAGACGTGAATAGGCACATGTCAGGCCGGCATGCTATTTGCACACCCGCATACGTCGGAATGTCCATTGGCATCGTTAGACACGTTATGGGTGGCTCACAGCCACATGTCGCGATTTCAATAAAAAAAGGTACCAAATGGGAGACTTCTGGTATTGCTTGCTTACTGGACTAGAGAAGAACGCAGTCGAGGATGCCATGCGGTCATCTTTTATCTAGTTCGGTAGTACCAATCGAGGTAAAAATTCACGTTCGCTATAATTTGAGGCTACCTATTACCTACACACCACTAGTGTTGTAAATTGACCGTCAATGACCATAAAGTCCCGTCAATGACCACTAAAAGAGCGGTCAATGACCGTCAACGTCCTAAAAAGTCGTCGTCTCGGCGTCGTCGAGCGACGTTGCCGGTTGTCATCAAGACGTTGTCCGCTACCGACGCCGAAATTGAAACGTTGCCGCACTGCTGCTCGGGCAACGTCCATCGACAACTTCTGAGAACAAAATACGTTGTGGAGTCGCAATATTTTAGCGCGCGTTTAAAAATATAAAATAAGTGTGCTGTATGTAGTTGTATCATTTTATTATTATACTCAACATAGATTAATGTGAATATAAAATTACTTAAGAAATACAAATAGGTAGTGTTATAAAATAAAACTTTAATTAAACAAGACTTATAACTATTTTTTAAAGTTAATGTTAGGAAGTGTAAATATCTACTTTGCAGTATTATAAAATGCCCACCTAATAAAATTAATTAACCTTTTAACTAAGAACCTACACTAATAGTATGCAATATACTGGATAAGACAGGTGATTTAAATCCTCATAGCATATAATAAATAATTATTAAATGAAAACTATTTGAAATCGGAAAAACAAAACTACTCGTAGGTACCTTGGAACAAAATTTTTATTTTAAATTGTATCTAGCAACTCCATGGATGACCAACTCTCATTCCGTTTTCGTGTTCGTTTGAGCGAGCGAGCGGCGTCCATGACGCGAACAGTTCAGACGGACAAACAAGTTGACATGCAAGCAAGTGTGCAAGTTACGTGCAGCATGCATGTTACATTATCTTGTTTGATACTTGCATACAATGCGTTTAGCAACATTTTGAATTTTTCCTATCATATCATATCACATTTGAACATAATTTTTTCTTCATTGCACTACCGCAATGGAAAGGATACCGCATACTTGGTGGTAGGGTTTAACCCGCCCGGGTTGGTACCACCGCACTGAATGAAACGTCGGTCGAAACGGCTATGTAAATAGTTTGTGTTTTCCGACCAGTTCAGTGTGGCCGGCACGATCAAAGGGGGAAGCACAGACATGGCACCTAGTTCACCCGGTGTTATGGGCTGACATCACGGACGTTGTAGGTGATGTAGCCAACCGTGTCAGTTTCCATAAAAAAAAGGAACTTGGGTCAAATTGGGCTCATAGTCCAACAGAGATGAGTCATATATCATTGTAAAGGGTTCGATTAGTACTTCAAGTTTTACTAAGGGCATTAAGTTCAAATCAATTGCAAAAAAAAAAGATATACATGAAAATAGCTTATTCAGAAAATGATTAATATTTTTGGTTATTGTGGCAATAAAAACAATTTTTAAAATTAAAATATACTCTTATTTATATATTGCTTATAAAAATAAATATATGTATAAATTGCTTAGTAATTAACAGTATTAATAGCTTTATTGTGTTTGTTAATAATCAGCTTTATTCTCGACGACGAGCTACACGAGCGACGCGGAGCAGCGCAGGCGACGCGTCGACGCGTTCCCGTTACTCTCCACCGCCCCCTCACCCCTTAATTATTATATTTAATACACCTTATAAAAAAAATTTCATATATGTCGTAAATCAGAATCTAAAATACATGTATAAACCGCATAAAAATTCATGAATTCTGCCCAGATAAAAGTTTATATTTTTATATAAAAAAAAATTAATAACTTAATAACCCCGATGGGTCAAAAATTATTTGATATATATATATTTATGGTGGAACAAATATATTAACAGTTATCTCATCTCTGTTGGTGGGTGAGCCCAGGCTTCATACATTTTTGCCCATCCCCCTTTCATAAGAAGATAAGTATTGGTGAGTAACAAATGTACTTAAAACAAAAAAAAAACATTCTAAATATTGTAAGCGTAATAAATAAGATCGACGAAGCAATAAACAATATTTTGATAGCAGTCCAGCAAGATAGCTTTCTACTTGCCTTCTCTGTCCACTGGTAGGTATTATGCCAGCAGAACATGCCAGTGGAATGTTTCCTCGGCGTTGTCGACCGCGCGCGCCGCCGCCGCACGCGACGACGACGTTGCCGTTTCGCATCGACGTGACGTCGCTCGCACTCACTCGGTCGGACTCGGACTTAAGTAGCCGTTTGCTGCGCACGCACGCTTAGCGTTTGCATTGCACCATTTGCACCACGTGTTAGTCAGCGACTTGTTAGTTGTGTGTGTGTGTGTATTCTGTTAGTTCGAAAAAATGCCTGCTTTTGGAGGCAAAAAGCAGGCATTTTTTCGAACTAACAGAATACGATTAATTAAAAAAACTAATTAATTATCAAACTTTTAATATGGAGTGTTTTTAAAATAACGTTACATACCTACTTTTACTTTTGCTAATAAAGTAGGTACCTACCTACCTATGTGAAATTTTTTGTTTGTTTCTGTTTTAACTTTAAGAGAAAACGAGAAAATAAATTTTCCCCGTATTATAAACAACTTTTGCCAAGAAACTATGCATCTATTCGTAATGGTTTCCAAGAAAATAATTATTATAAAATTAATAAGGACGGAGCTGCGCGGCGGCGGCGCGGCGCAGAGGTGGGCGCGGGGGCAGGCGGCGCGGGAGCTGCGCGCGAATCTGCCGCGCGCCGCCTCCGCTCCCCCGCGCCCATCTCCGCGCCGCGCCGCTCCTTCCGTCCTTATTATTTATAATAATATAGTTCATTTTTTAAACAATTTGTCGCCATCGCCAACGATTTGCTTTTAACCCTAACCACAGATCCCTAACTATACTCATTTGTTTCACTCGTTTGCAATTATTACAGGTAAAAGAGAGACAGCGCACAGCGTACTGCCTGGCGTGATAGCGTGTCGCGCGCGCGGCCGCTGCAGCACAGACATCAAAGAGACGCCGCTGGGGCGGCGGCCCTTTGATATCTGTGCGCCGCGCAGCTGCCTACCTACTTAGCTCATGTGTTGCTTGCATGCGTTGCGTCCAATACAGTGCGTAAATAAGTAGGTAAACATCGACATTTTCGTCGTCGTTCAAGGTCGCACGTTGCACACACACGCACGCGCGATGTGTGTTGTGCAGCGCAATATAGTAGGTACCTACCTACAAACGTTGGTTACCTACAACTACGATTCAAATAATCAACCTACCTAAACACTAAATAAAAGGAGATAGGTACAAAGTTTACGCCGCCACTCTGTTCAATTGTCAATCTAGAGTCTAGAGTATTCCATTGCAAGTCCTTTCGGGTTGGGTTGGTTAGGTTAGTTTTAAAATAAATTTAATTTAATAATTCCAAGAAATACGTGTAGGGTAGACTATTCGCACCGCACTCATGCATGCCCACGAGTGAAATTCCGTGTTATAGGTATGTTGTTAGTGATTGAGTGCTACCTACCCTGTTAGCGCTGGAAAAAGTCCGAGGTAGGTAGGGTAGGTATGATTGATTATATTATATACATTGATGTTATATATATAAGTTATTGGAGTTGATCGATTGAATCTTGTTCGAATACTTTGCGAAACGTGGTGTTCAGTGTTGTGCTCTAATTTACCAGAGGTCTTGTAGCACAACACCGATTACTCTGCTTGCCCCGATTGTAGGGATTCAGCGTGTGTGTTATATATATAGTTATTGGAGTGTAACCCGCTCTATTTTTTTCAACATAGAATATTACGATTTCTTTTATAGTTTTTTATTTAATCACCTAGGTAGATACCTACATTATATCAAGAAAAACTAATAAAAATTTAAAATAAGATCCATCCTTCTGCACACGCGCGGCGCGTCAAGAACGCCTGGCTCACTCCTTATGGAAGGCGTCGCGCGGCGTCGTCGTGCCGAGCTTGCGGCGTCGCATAAAAGCCGTCAATGACCGGTCATTGACGGACGTTTTCCATTTTTTGGAAGTTTTCCGTTTGGTCAACGTCGGTAATTGACGGCCTTTGCATCACTACACACCACATAGTAAGGGGTAAGGGAAGTGACCTAATGTTTTACACCAGTCCCGAATGGCGAAGAGCAGGTATGCACGTTCATTTTTCAATCAGAAAAACACCTCGTCGGCGGGATTCCAACCTAGGACCTTGAGATCTAGAGACGGACGCCAAGAACGTCAATAAAGTGAAGATGTGGAGATATTTTGATAAGGTCGAGATGCTGGAGGATGGATCATGGGCATGGCACGGGATGGCATGGCATGGCACGGCATGGTATCGAACTTCGTAAATTTTCTCGTGCTATCAGGCCGGCCAGATGATCCCATGCCAAGCCGTACCATGCCATGCCATGCCATCTCGTGCCATGCCATGCCATGCCATCCGTGCCATTCATGCCATGCCAAGCTCTCCCGTGCCATTTCATGCCATGTCATGCCATCTCGTGCCATGCCATGCCATCCCCTGTCATGCCATGCCGTGCCTTGCCATGCCATGCCATGCCATGTCATCCGTGCCATATTTACGCGATCGATGCTTACGTGACTGCATAAGTTACTCCTATAGCTTTCAAATGTCAAAAGTACTGCCGGAGTGGCGGATTCCGTTTGTGAATGTTTTCATTCCGTGCCACCAGTCCGTGTATTGACGGTGCTCCAAGATTACTAGAATACCGAAGAGCTGTCAGGCTAGTCTCAGGCGTGTCAGTGGACGGAAACTAAGCTAAATCCGCTGGCGGATTTACAAGAATATACCCCCAGGTGAAGCAATTCCTCGGACTCCGATGTTTACACTGACCTCCCAAGTCCGAAGCCTCAAAACATTGTCCAATATCCCGAGATACTCGTCAAATCAGTCTCCTTTCCTTATTTATACTGCCTCGTTATTTCGAAATCTGCGAATATGGCCGTGTATACGAAGGGACGACATGTGGGGTAGGGTGGAGGGTGTCGGATGGGAGCAGGCTTGGGGCAGGGCAGGACGGGGGTGCACGCAATGCCCCCGGCGCGGTTTAATTTAACCATTACTCGCAATCAGGGCTCGTTGCGGCTCGCGGCTCCGCAGCGGCGCGGTGTCGAGCGGGTGACTGCTAGCTTGTGAATATCTGGCGACACAGCCTCCGTTCCGTACGTGACACAGACACAGCCTCCGATCCATACGCGGCACACCCACACTGCGGTACCGCTGTACCAAGGCTGTATGTGTGTTGTGTAACGCCCGAACCACAGCTGATTACTTGCTGCTTCGGACTCCGGTGTATTTTCATCGTAGGAGCAAAATACATCGGCGCCAATCACCGCTAAATATTTTTTTCTCTATAGTATATTTTCGACATTTCGACCTTTTAACGGATGACATCAATGATTCATGCGTGATGTTGATGTAATATGAAACAGTATTGCTTTATCGTATTACTCGTGCGTGACACGCATACATCGTCTCGAAGACTCAGAACTGACAGCATGGAAACATGTGGACAAACTTTTCCATTACCAGTAAGCGCTGGTGAGAATTTGGTAGTTATACATTCAACTGGCTTCATTGCACGGATGAAAAATACTTGGATAGATGCGTGTAGGCGTTTCTAGCACGGGTTGGGTGTGCCTTCACGCATGGCTGCGGTGGGTTAACGCACCTTTCCGCAAGTGGGTCGGATGCCGCGTGCATTTCAACAATGACTACTGCAGCCGGTTAGTGAGGTTCGTTCCCTTGTGCGAGCGCCTGAGTTACAATGTTGCCCGTGTTTTGTTGTGTGTATGGTCACGTATGATATGAAATTTAGCACATGTGGCAGTACCGATTCCTCCGCTTACCCTGAAATGTAGGGTCGTTAGGGGCGTTACAAAACAAACATAGGCAAGCAAGTCTATTTTTGTTTTGTACCATTTATTATCTTTTCTGTAATTATTATTCTGATCATCCATTGTAATAATGGCATTCAATCGAGTCTTATTATTGTTGGTCTTTTTAATACTATAAAATCCCCCTTACAGAGTTTGCGTTTATAGTTGTACGTATTGATTTTGCATTAAGGATTGTAATTATATTGCCCATTTTACCCCGAACTGGCTTGTTTACGTCAGCCATTGTCGGTCGGGTCCCCGAATCTCATATCGGATCCAATTCCAACCTTTCCTAACGGAGTCGTGCTTTTGGCTAAATTACTTCCTCGATTTAGGTCATCATAATGTTAGATTCATTTCAGCTGAAAGACCACACAGGCCTTTGTAAATTTTTCATTCTTTATTTTACGTAATGTCGTATTGATGATTGCATATTGTTTTGGCAACATTCTAAATTAATTACGCTTCGCTTACATAATTTATGTTTGCTTTACAGTTTACACCATTTTACCCGCATATGTACAAGTGTGTAAAATATTGGGTATGTAATATTAGAGATACACCTGCCAGAACCTTGTCACACTTGTTTGCACAGGTACCTATATTTCCATAGTTGCAGGGAAACGCAATTACACAAAGTGCTATTTGCTTGTCAGAGTGTCAGGTGGATCTTCACGAGTTCTAAGTGCAACCACAAACTTTAACTATCTTGATGCATTTGAAAGGTTGAATATAAGCTCCAACCAGTGTTTGATTCGAAAAATGTTGGGAAGCCTCTCTTCACACAGATATATTGGCTTATCCGAATTAAAAGTTCTAACTTCTCTTCACGGAAACAGATGGAGTAAGCAAGGCTGCGCGTGTCTGCGTGACGGTGGATGGTTGGGCAATTACCCCGCGGCTGTTTATGGGAACAATGTCTCTATTAACAGAGTCAATATTGATGCGGACGTGCGAATGATACAATGCCGTCACCGGCCGCCATCGGCCAAGAAGAGAGAATCTGGCAACGAAAATATCCAAAGAAATATTCCAATTCCCCCAGAACAAAATATAACTACATAGGTATTAAAAAAATGTATCATCTAAAATTGTGACTTCTTCATTTAGTCCACTCTTGATCATAAGAGACGCGCAGCAGCAACAAAACTGTCAGGCGACTGTAATCCCTTCGTAACAATATGCTTCATTTTCATACTGACTGCAGTACATATACAGTTATCAATAATTGTGAAAGGAATGTCTACCTAGTCGGGCGGGATCTAGCCAGGCGATTTGTCACTAGTGCGGGCAGTACTTGAGCCTTTCCACATACCCATTTATCAGTCAAAACTTAACCTGCTGCATCCAGCATCAACTGGATTCCTTCAAATCATCAGACTAACTTCCTCGTTGTATTGTATTCCCATAAATTCCCTGTTAGGTTTCCGCTTTTTATTAACTATATACTTAATAAAAAGGCTGTCTAAGGTATCTTAGGCTGAAACTGATTTTTTTTGTAATTATTTTTATTTATAGCACTTACAGATTGACGGTGTGCTTTGTGATGCTAATATTTTTTTCTCCGCAGTGCACTTGTTTTCTGTTTTTAATTTTAAACAGTTTGTAGCTATTGACATTATATTAATATATTTTTTCCTTTTAGGTGTTCATCTAAGTGGTTTTTAAATCCCTTTACACTTTTAGCACTTATGACCTCCTGCCGTATTTTCGTACCTTCATAAATATTTGCTCCGTTATTTGTAATGCAGATATTTTGTTAAATTTGTTCTCAAAGACTCCAAGTTTGCAGGAGTTTGCAAGCTTTGTTTGCAAGGTTATAGAGCTGAGAGTAATAAAACTGCGTCCCTTCCGAAATAGATCAATGCATGTAGTGCAGTTCAGTTACTAGGTGCGGCTAAACAAGCCCGCCTGCCCTTACAAGTGGCTATGGTTTGCGCCGACGCACATATAAGGAATGTTTACGATCCCGTCTCCGCAAACAACCAGTAAAAGCTGTTTTAATACTTAGCTCGAGCTGAGCACTACACCGGTCCGCCTACAGACTACTGATTTGTGCTCGACGACGACGCTGCAGCCAGCCAGGCCAACGAATATGCCAGAAGGGCTTTCATCAGACCCGCTATCATTGAGATCCAAGGCGACAGTAACCCATTCAATTTGACACGCAAGACCTTCTATTGGAGGTCTAACTAACTGAACTGGTAGGTATACCCTGTACCAGCATCTACAAAAGAACACTTGCAAATCCAATGCTTTAAATACATATTTTCAATTAAGAACTGCACATTTTCAAAGAAAACCAGCTAGAACTCACAATATTATTCCAGAACCTGGCCGGGTAACAAAACTCTCGCCTGGAGTTTGGTGCGCCCACGGTTTTTATACAAGTGCGGCAAACATCTAAAAAGGGCGACGAGTAAAATATAATACAAATTTGTATTGTAAGTAAGCATTTCTATCCTCGGACATGCGGGCGCTTGCTTCTTCGAGTGTACTTAGTTTTAATTATTTTAAATTTCAATGTCTTCCTCAAAGGACACCCATTTGTCTTGAAGCTCGCTGTTTGCCTTACGAATTCCTTGTCGCTAAGAGAGTTTTATCGTGAACATATTTAAATTATGAGCTAACCGTTGATGTGCGTTGCTCTAGTTGCATACTGAATGATTCACGTGCTATATCGGTACGCGGCTACATACGTGCCGCATTTGTTTAGGAGCATACTGCGTTATGGATGAGGTTATGGAACGACTTAACTCGGTTCGGTACAGCCGCGGTGGAGCATACATATCCCTCAGTTCTAGAAACGTCTATATGGCATATCCCCGGAGTGCCCCGGACACATACTACAATACAGTAATCGCACTGTGATTTACCTCCTACCTACACTAACCTGGTTTTAGTGAACAAATGGATTCTCGAACTAATCGGAAATCCGGAAAACGTCACACTATGAATATTCCAACTTCATCCCCGTGCTTCATCCTGGTCCGCTCTCGTCGCGTCGTCCGCAGAGGAGCGGTCTTATGGAAAGTAGAGAAAGAATGCTAATATTAATCCTTTTTAGTTTTTACCAATACGTAACTACCAATTGTAATTGAAATGGAAAGCAATATGTCTTTCGACTACAACTGAGGCTACATAGTGAAACTGGTACCATCCTTAAAGATTTTCTCAATAAAATTATTTTCAATGGAAATTGTTTGGAAGGACCTGCTATCTTTGCTTTGAAGTATTTTTATTTTGCCTTCCCAAAGACAAAACTGATAATTCTCCAAATATTGTACGCTAATGTCATATGAGGTCATTGCATCGGATGTTGAATGTTTGTCTTGGGCTTTAGCGCTCGCTGCATTCAGTTCGAGGGACATGTTTATTGTTTTAAGCGAGTAGTGATGGATGAGCTGCCACTCGTTCCGTGTAATTATTGTTCTTATGAACCTCAGTGATTAATAGTGATAGTATAGGACGTATAAACGACGTAAGTCGGTTAATTTTATCTCCACAATATTGGGGACTGTTTCATCGTTCTTATTTGTCTTTTTGACACTTTCATTCACTTCTCTGTACTTAGAACAGTTTTCTCGGAAAATATAAATAGAGGGGTTAGGGCATCAAAGACGTCAGTTTTATATGTGGTTGATAACAATTCTGTGTGACAGAATTTTTAAATTATTTTGTATGAGACCGTGCTCCCATTTTTCTTCTAGAAGAGAACAATTTCATCATTCTTGTTGGCGTTCATATTTTAGTTTCCGATATATATTGAATTTGTGTCGTGTCAATTTTGTTTTCTTCGTGTGCGAATGTTTTTTTTTGCACCAAAGTGCAAAATATTGACCTGAGTGAATATGGCGTATTCCATATTCACCAAATTGTATCCTGCCTGAAACAAGGTTTTAAAACTTAATATCACGCCATTAGTCTCACTCCATAGGAGGGGTGAGGTGAGCCAGGCAATTCGTAAGAAACATCAGAGGCAGCTGTTCGGAGAAGATTCCTCCAGTGTTGCCAACACACTTATGTGACACATTTCGCAGGAAACTTCACCGGGGCCGCAGTGATTAAGAAAGTTTAGATCGAGTGACATAGGTATGTGTAGTGTGTACGTCGGTAGGTGCCTTGTGATGATATCGCGTGCAGCTGAGATTAGATAGCGTGTGTTAGCGTGACGTACGCAGTTTTAGACTAGCTAAACTAGATACACCCTCACCTATTAATAACTAAGTAGGTACTTAAGGCTCGGTAGTACCAAAAAGTGGTTTCTATCGAATTATGTTTCTCGTTAACTACTGTGTGTCGATGTTAGAAAAAGTATACTATGGCTTTCTACAAGACATACTGCTTCACAACAAGGAACCTAAATCACATTCATATACATAGCAGATATATTTGACTAAATTTTTTTTTTATAAAAAAATTTTAATCCTCCCAACACATCAACAAAGTAAAAAAAAATTCGGCATAGTTTACGAGAAACACCAATCCAACAACGATTTTTGGTATTGCTCGGAAGCGCATCAGCCATTTTACTAGTTATGTTCAAGCCTGACATTTCTGACTGATTTATTACTTTGTAGGTTAGCTACAGTCTTAAAAACACGGCGGTTGTTTTAGTTGTGAAACTTTCTTATTTTTTAATTATTTTGAAAGCATGAATCAACTAAGAAGTAATTGAATAGTGGAGGTATGAGGTTGGAAGGTGATATTTTGTCGAGCGCTGGTGTCGAGTAGTTTATTAGCGATTAGCGATTACTTAAGTTGATAATTATTTATTTATTAGTAAACTCAGAGGTAGCCACATTATTCGGATTCAGTAGAATCCAATACTTATCCGATGTTTACAATATCTGCAATATTACATACAACTCTGCAATGTTACAATAACAAACGATTTTCCTCGTTTGCTGCGTCATGCGTTGCATTTAGTGGAAACCTTAAAATAAGATCTTGACTCGGAGTTGTTTTCAGAAGAAAAAAAAATTACATCTGACGCTTTGACGTCATTCTCTATTGCAAACTAAACTCTTCCATTACCCGCGTTTCTATAAAGACGCAGGCAATCGTGTTTGAGTTGTTTTCCTATTATATGAAGAGATAAATAAAATTGTGAAAATTAAAATATATTACCTATATATTAAAATTTTTACACCGTTGGCTACATCACCTACACTATCCGTGATGTCAGCCCCTAACACCGAATGAACTAGGTGCCATGTCAGTGCTTCCCTTCATTTCATATCATACATACAGCCCTAAGCTTTATTTACGCCATAGAAGTAAAAAGAAGTGACAAGTTGGGCAGGACCATATTTGTTGGTTTTTTTTATGGATACTGACAGGGTTGGCTACATCACCTACAACATCCGTGATGTCAGTCTATAACACCGGGTGAGCTAGGTGCCATGTCAGTGCTTCCCTTCGATCGTGCCGGCTACACTGAACTGGACGGAAAACACAAACTATTTACATAGCCGTTTCGACCGACGTTTCATTCAGTGCTTACGTACGTACGTACGCACTCGAGGTCGCAAATTCCTGGAACTCACATTTGAGCATTACACACTACACGTGATTCATTGCTTGTTATTTGTTCCGAAACAACCAAAGTTGGAAATGTTTTGAAAATGCCGATTACGCGCTCCGCCCGCCGCGCGGAGAATTCGCTTCAAGAGTGCTCGAAATAACTTTTGTAATTTCTGCATTTGAATCGCAGGCATTGAGATGCACGCGCTTGTCCAGCACCACCGCCTGTAATCATGTAAAGGCGAAACAATTTAAAGAAATATGTGAGGATTGTGTCGAACCAAAAAAAAAGGTTAACTGAACTGGTGCCGAGGGACCCGTCACCACTCCATTGCTCTCATTTAATTATATTTTTTACGAGGGCGCGGTAAGACTTTGTATGAATGGCAATCCGACCGTTGAGGTTGACCGTGGTTAACGTTTCATTCAGTGCGGTGGTACCAACGCGGGCGGGATAATCCTTGCCACCTAGTAAGGTAAGATGTGAAGGGACCCACAGTTTTACGTGGAATCTGAACCCCGGTCAGAAACGGTTATGTAAATACATGGTTCGTGTTTTCCGTCCAGTTCAGTGTAGCCGACACGAAATAAAGGGAAGCACTGACCTGGCACTTAGTTCACCCGGTGTTATGGGGTGACATCATGGATGTTGTAGGTGATGTAGCCAACCGTGTCAGATTCCATAAAAAAAAATCACTCTCGTGTCTGTCTGTCCGTCTGGTACAGCTTATTTTCTCCGAATCTACTAGGCGAAAAAAGTTTAAATTTGGTACATAATATATAGAGTTTGACGATGACCCAATCACGGACGTATAGCGTAACGGATTTAGATTTTGGGGAAAAAATTACGAAGTGAATTTTTTTTCAAGTGCTTCATGTAACGTACCTCTCAAATTAATGAAAGTACTCGTTATAAAAAATGCAGATATATATTTTTTATTATTTTAAAATGCATAATTTAAAAGATATTAAAAAAAATATACGAAAATCGAGAATCACCCAGGTTATCTTTGAAAAATCTGAGTCTAAAATTTTGAAAAAAAAAACATTTTGTAAATATAGTGCTCTTGTATTTAACAGGAAAACCTAAACAATAATCCTAATTCTTCAAGTTCTTATGGAAAACGGTATGGTACGGAACCCTCTCCACGCGAGTTGGCTCGTTTTTATTTTTCTTTTTTTATAAAAATGGCGCCATTTTTCCAATGAAATGTTTACACCGAGGGCATTTTTCCAATAATGAAATGTTTATACCGAGGGTAATAACATCAACAAACTGTTGACCCTGTCAGTAACTGGCACACTCCAGATTCTGTCTGCTGTACTGTATTTGCAAATACCACGAGCAGTGCAGCCGTAGAGCCGCCTCAAGCGCGGTCAACAGCATTTCAGCCGCCAATTACATTCAATTAACGTTCCGAGATCACGCATTCGAGTCAGCGGCATATAACACAAATTCGTAGGTGCCTACTCTTCAATTACACACTATACGACCGACGACGCCTTCATACGCGAGGACGTTGACACTGCAGCACGATTGAGATGACTAAAAGAAAACGTAACTGAAATCTTTCTAATTTGGAATGTCAACATATTTATAGTGTTGTTAGAACAATGACAGTTTGACAAGAGTTTGACTAATTGTCAAGCACGTCTCGAACAAAACTATCTTACGCATAGAAATAACCTAAAATAACCTATTTTTTTTAAGTCAATGATCTTACGTCGCTCCAGCTATTCTCAGGTCTTTAATAGTTTAAATTGCGTATTTAAGATTAATATTGAGAGACAGGAAAACCAATGTTGCAATATTTAAATGTTATTTTATAATGGTAGAAAATCTGGCCTACATATGCTTTAGGTTATTTCTATGTACATTCCCTATTCCGATAACTATAAAGCTACAGGTAAGCCTTGGAGCTGGAAGGTTAGGTATCTATCTACTTTCGCAGCTTCCTTTGCGCTTCACCGAAGCCGACAAACGCCGCCATAACGAGAAGTAAACTCAGACCGAGCTCGTTATTTCTATTCTATCAGTATATAAATAAATACCTACGTAACGTCCCACAGTTCGGTAAACATCGTGTGATACTCCCCCGGACAAGGATTCTAGCAAATAGAAGAGCTACTCGGCAAGAAAGTGAAGAAACGTAATACTTAAATGTGTCTACACCACACCACAGAGCGGAGTATTATAGTATGTTCCCTGACGCAAAGAAAATAAATGTTTACGGAACATGACAAGGCTGGTTACACCAACTATACATCCGTGATGTCAACCCAGAACACCTTGGTGAATTAGGTGCTACGCAGTACAGTAGTAACGATCCGGACGGCTTAAACTCTACCACCTACCCGACCCTAGTAAGGAATGGGAAGGGACCTACAGTTTTACGTAGAATCCGAACCACAGCCCAGCCAATCTCGACGGTCGAACGTTCACCCATCTAAGTTCTGACGGTCTCCAAGTTTTTGGAGTGTGTTTAAGTTCACGATCGAACGTCGATCCATAGCACCACGCTTAGCACCGAGCTACCGAGGCTGACAATATCTACACAATATAGTTATAAATATGTATCTCACACTTGTGGAGTCATATATATTTTAAAAGTCGTCTGATGCATATTGTGTGCTTGTATGATTTGTTATGATTATGTTGGATATGAATTAAATTGTATGCAATTTAGGACAACAGCAGTTCTATACTTTGTAATGGTTTGCCCCAGATGAATATTTTAGTAGAAGAGGACGAGCCTCGATGGGCTTTACCTGAAATAAGTGTAGAGATCCTACTCACGAATGTGACTGGTCTGATGACCAATGAAAATGGTAACTATATATAGAACTAACCTTAAGATGTCAACATTATAAATTATACGTAAATACGAAAGCGAATTTCCATTACAGCGTCATGAAAAACTGCAGTCCTGCAGCAGGTGGGTCTTCGTACCTTACTTGCTGCTTGATAATTATCTTGTCCGAATACTTTGCAAGACGTAGTGGTCGGTGTTGTGCTGTAATATATAATAAATTTTCTAATGAAGTTTTCCAACCACCTACGATAATTCGCTTGCCATGTCAGTGGTGCCATGGAAAAATGTTAAAAATCACTAAAATAATGTGAAAAATAACCATAACTTGTGTAAAAATTACAATCATATGATTTTTTTTTTATTAAAACGTTTTACCCAGGTGTGCTTGGGTCTCAGAAAATTCACTAAGGGATACCGATTAAAATATAATTGAGAACCGCTGAACTAGAGGCTTTAAGAATGATTTATCTCACTGCTCTTTCGTTAAGTACGAGTAAATCCGCATAGAACATACCTTTTAGAGAGCCAATCTAGTTTTACTACTAAAGACCTAAGAGTCTCAGATTGAGGCTCGGCCTTCAGAGGGATTAGTCTTATTGTGTGCGAGGCGACCAGGCGGGCGGCGGGACGGCTGCTGTTCCTTCAGAGTATCTCCCGAGGTATCTCCTACATTATTCTAACTTCCGGCTGGCTGAAAACTCGGAATTCCGGCGGGCAAAACCCAAGACACTAACCCGCCAGCTTAAAGCCCCAGCACTACCAAAAAATATTTTCTCTCGACTGATGTTTCTCGTAAACCACTACTGTGAGTTTGGACGACGTAATTGCAGAATGAATAAACATTTAAATTGTAGGCGTAATATTTAATAAAAGTAATAAAACTCTATTTGAAAAGGAGTATTGTATTTTTTATCTATTACGTGACTATGCGGGAGTTGCGAATGCCATACCGGCCTGACAGGTGCTTATTTACGCCCCTCTTGATACCCATCATAATAACCCTCAATAAAATACCAGTCACATACTAAACTGACGTAAGTATGGATGGAGTATGACAGTTCGTGCGACAAATTTGATACCGAGTGTTCGTGATGATTTATTTTACTAGATTGGCTTTTAAGGGTTTACTTATAATAAATATATAACAATAAGTGATGCATTAACCAACGCCCTAAAGTCCGAAATTGAAGTCGGGATGTTTTACTCGTGTAGGTTTAAAAATTATCAAGCCATTGACGTAATGGATTTAGATTTTATTTATGTCTGTCGAAAAATTTAATAAGAGGCGAGATTTTGTAAGACTACGCAGGTACTTGCGCTAAACATGAAACTATACAACCTTTTTTTCAGCCAATTATTGAAAAATGAAAAACTAACCAGCAACTGTGCTTTTACTATGGCAGAATTCCGTTCATCAACATTTCTAATTTCAAAATGTATTTTATTTTATTATATTTATACAGATCCTCCACACTTGATTATATCTGTCTCGCACAGACAATAATAGATTGTTGACAGTGTTTCAATAATAATTTATCCTCTTATCTATTATAGTGCACACTTTTATTTTTAGTTATGCCGAAATTTTCTACTTTTTTAATATATCCAAATTTACCACGCTCAAAACATTTGCTCACCCATTTAGATAATGTTGATGCTTTTCTCCATTAAAAAAAAATATATTTGTGCTCCGACAGGTTCGGCGCTATTTCAGTCGGCCCCCACAAATTTCAGGCGACGCAACTTCGGTTCATCAATCATCCTTTATATGGTAGCGCGGTCGTAGAACGGTTTGTGCGTCGCTCCACGCTACGAACCGTATTGTGTTAAAATACCTAACTCATTTTCTACTATATTTTCTTGTCGCGACCCCTAAAATACGATTACAGAACGATTAAGTATGGTATTCTCAAATATGAGGTCCGTAAATGACCTTCAAATCGAATACATAGAGCTGGTCTTGCAAAGGTGACTGAAAGATAAATAGTACTTATGGCTTATTGAAACCGCTGTTAGTGTTTAAATCTCCACAATTTAATGTTCGAATGTTCAGGGAATTCCCTTTGTTTACTTTACTAATGTTATGGACACACTAACACCTATGGAGAGAATAAAATTCTCTCTTCAGGTCTGATTATTTAAGTACCTACCCAAGCAATTCATGGCACGACAACTTCTCCTATCAACATTTTAATATCACATTCTGTTATTTATTATATTTGACGGTTGGGCCGGCAAGCGACAAACAACACACTAAATTAAAGAAGCCACAAACAAAAGTAACAAGACCTAACACCGGCAAGAAAATCAGCAGCTCGACAAACGTCGAAAATAGGTCGCGAGTTAATAGTTAGCGGCTCATCGTCCTTGTCCCACTTGAAATGTCTTCAATAGTGCTGTCTTCGTCGCACCTACCTTACATATGCAGCTATATTTTCATTAGGTTGAGTACTTGTGTGAATGCAAACGAGCCTCCATTTCAGTCAGAAAGTTTTTCAATTCAGAGCTCCTTCCAGAGAGGTTTCTTCTTGTGGGAATTCTTCTGCTAATTCAATGTGTTCGTTAATCTGCTAATGCAATGTTTTCGTTAAATCTGCTAATGCAATGTTTTCATTAAAACTGTACTTACTTATTATTTTCATCCATTTATTTACACATTTTTTTTATATTAATTTTACATAATATTTACAAACTTAAAATCTAAAATTAATACAAAAACAAATGGAGTTTCCACCACCGGCGGCGGGGCGAGCCCAAGCTACCGATGGTCGGGTCCCAAAGAGAGGAACCTCCGGACGATGCGTGCAGTGTCGAGCAGGGCTGCCTTCTGGATCTGGCCCTTGACCCAACCACTCAGCGAGAGCCTCTCAAGGTGGTCGTCGAGGCTCTTCGCTATCAGCCCATGCTCCGAAACGACTATGGGCACAACGATCGTCGAGTCGACGAGCCACATTTTGGTAACCTCGTGCTGTAGATCCAGATACTTTAACATCTTCTCTGCTTCCTTACTGACGAGGTTACCATCATGCGGCACGGCGATATCGACGAGCGTTGCGCGCCTTGCCTCCCGGTCCACTATCACAATATCAGGTCTGTTCGCGAGAATAGTCCTGTCTGTGATAATGGACCGGTCCCAGTAGAGTGTGACATGACCGTTCTCGAGAGCTGGCGGCGGATTGTACTTATAGTAAGGCACTTCGGTACCTACAAGGTTGAACTTTAAGGCAAGTTGCTGGTGGATAATCCTGGCTACTAGGTTGTGTCTATGCAAATACTCGGTGTTGGCAAGCTGCGAACAACCGGAAATCACATGTCTGAGGGACTCGCCAGGTTGGTGGCAGGCGCGGCAGAAATGTCAATGGTCCCGTCCTTCATTATGTGTTTCCTATAGTTGTTCGTCTTGACAACCTCATCTTGTATTGCAAAGACAAACCCTTCGGTTTCCCCGAAGAGGTCCCCGAAGCGTAGCCAGTGCACGGAAGCAAGTTGGTCTACATCCGGTCCCGTGAGAGACCGGAAGTACCTACCGTGCAGCTCCTTGCCTTTCCATACTTCCATGCGGTCCTCGGTGCTCAGTACAACCGGCTTCCGCCAGTTCTCTTTTCCCATGCTCAGCGGGGTAAGACCTTTATCGCTGGTGACGACATCGCGATGCATCTCACAAACATCAGTCTTTTCCAAAAAGTACTGACGGAGATTGCATACCTCGCGGTTGTGCAGGTTCTTGGCATTTAACATACCTCGACCCCCACACTTCCGCGGGATATACAACCTCATGACCGATGATCGTGGGTGATGCATACGGGATTTCGTCATCAGCGTCCTGACCTTTCTGTCCAGCGAGTCCAATTCGGTCTGAGTCCATCTGAGAATACCGAAAGTATATACGAGCACAGGCATGACCCAACCGTTATAGGCACGAATTTTATTGCCGCCTGACAAAAGGCTATTTAGTACTTTTGTAAGACGACGAAAAAACTTTTCCTTAACTGATTGTTTCATGTCCGTATCCCGTATGCTTACTTAATTATTATGTGTTCTGATCTGACATTGAGCTCTATCAATGAACTGAAATTAGGATGCGTGCACGCACATCGTAATGTACCAAAGTACCTACTTCCTTTTATTCTGTCAGGTAACATTAACACTTCCGTGCGAGTGGTGCGATGGCACCAATCCTCTCGAAGGATATAATACTACAGGCCCCTTACCTATAGTATTATATTTAAATAATGGAGCATTAATGACAAAATACACAAATGCGGAAAATGTGAATGAAGGCAGTATTTTGCTTTACCCCGTGCCTTCCACAAGAAAGAGGTTGCCTGTCGACTGCGAATACATCTCAGCACAGTGCAAATGAGCTCTAATGAGATGCGCCACTCGGTGCCCTCGAGCGGTTTCGTAATGGGGGCAGCTTCGATTTCTAATTGGATCACATTGTTCGATGTGGGCTTCTCCGCCGTATTGGGTTAGGCAGACGTCTCAATGGAATGTTTTCTCAGATTTGGTCGGCTTGCTTGTTCGTTCAGGAGTGGAGTGTTTGAGATGCTCGTAGCTGATAATATCGGCGAGCTATGCACGAATTTTGTGGTAGAGAACGAAACGCGCGAAATTGTAATTTTTAGATTATGTCCAATTGACTAAGGTAAAAAAATCCACATCCGGAGTGAAATTGGTGGCAGCCTTTTACTCTTTGATGGTAAAAAGCGACCTCTTCTTATACTTGTCCGGTAGTAGCCTCTAATAACACATAGGTACGAGTACGGGATAAGGAGGCGATGATATACCTACTCTTTATTGAATAAAGGTAATATTTGTCACCTCGTCAAGTGTCAAGTGCCCGACGCTCTTATGCAGGCTGGAGTCTGAACTCTGGACGTACCTACACGGCTATCATTTACACAGAGTGGACGTTGACTGAAGAAAGAGCCTTTGTAGTATAAATAAACAAATATATTCACACGCTTCCATAAAGGAGCCCTAGCGGCGTGTCTTACTACGATTACTATGTATATATTTTAATTGAACTTAATTGCGTCCATTGATTGATTTCGTAGAAATTGCTAGATTATTAATATATATTTTGATAAATAAAATTTTTAACACATACAAATTTTTTCAGATGAAGTCGAACATAATATTTTTTGTTCGACTTGTTCTTCGACTTGAATTTTTTTCCTCAGTCTCATAGCAAACCATAATCATGAAGACACTTGCTTAGTCTGAATATTTTTCACCGTCAACACCAAAGTCATCAACGAGTTAAATTTAAGTAAGTTTACTACTAGTATTACTAGTAGTACTAGTAGTACTAGTAAGTTTACTACACTAGTACTAGCAGTACTAGTTTGCCAATAAGTACATCAAATTTATTTTTCTCCTTTTTATTTTTATCTATATTTCAAGCACACAACACCTGTAACTAAACCACACCAAATAGAACGAAGAATAGGCAATACGGACGAAAGTCTTAGTGGCTTCTTCGAGAATAGCAATAAAAATATCATTTAAAAATTTTAGTAAGTTACATAGTTATCTTTTATTGTATTATAGAGTATAATAAACACACGTGTATGTAATTTTCAAAATTTTCAATAAATATTTTAAACTCGCTCCAAAGCGGCTAACTCCGAATCTCCTTCCCCGAAGGCTATTTATTATGTTTGCGTTATCTGCAATGGTCCTTTCGATACTATGTCTAGTGTCCGGTCTATTCAAGTCGTACTGATCAACCGCAGTCTACCGCATCAAAGCAGGGCACCGCACCGCACACTGGTCTATATCAGACCACACGGCGAAACTTCAAAGGGAAGCGGTTTGCCAGCACACCGCATTTTGATAGGACTAATTTACCAGCAAACAACAGTTTAGTACCGGTGCAAATATCATTGTACGGGTGCGACTTATACGGGCGTGCGGCTTAGTGCTAGCTTCGAAGAGTTCACCAGTGCTGTGTGGTACAGAGTGGTACAGACCAGTAGTTCTCAGTGAGGGAAAATATGGCTCCGGCTCCGGCACCCCAGCGTACCTAGCGGAGAAATCATTCAATCAACATCTGTCGACTTTCAATCTGTCTCGTCACGATTCCCCATATTTTCCGTCACTGAGAACGACTCGTGTGTACGTACAGTACAGTTTTTTGTGTACGAATACGTACTTTCAGCGGTCTTTTAATTGCACGCATGACAACAAATATTTCACACACACAATAGCTTGTATGTAGAGTTGAAATGCATTTTCAGTCGATTGTCCTATTCGTTGATGTCTATTTGAACGTTAAAAGCTTGATTTTAAAAGAACAATCGATACTTCCGACAAACACTGAGCCCATAGTAAAACTGGTTAAATTTTTATTTCACTGAGATGTACGGAGAGGTGGTCCTGGAGATTGGTTGCCTGCCCCACATTGCCTAAATTGAGCAAGTGTAAATCCCGTCGACGGTCGGTGACTGAAGTATTGCTGGCGCGCAACGCTCGCAATATCTGCGAGATTACGTTGCGTCGAGCAGGGCTTCGACAATAGCGTGCGCTACAGAATGTGTGCTTCGAATTACAGCGCAGGGCTAGGGTGCGCACAATCACACTCTCCTGAAAAGTTACAGAAATCCCCTTGCGGACTCCAGACTGACGAACGCGGACGCGCCTTGATAGCTCTGTGCTTATATGGATCGACGTCCGATCGCGAAGTTAATGCGCACTGAACTTGGATGGGTGAATGTTCGACTGTTGATTTCGGCTGTGGTTCGGATTCCACATACTCGTAAATCCCTTCCCTTCTTACCTTACTAGGTGGTAATGTTTAACCCGTCCGGACTGGACTGGTACATCATTCAATGGTACCTACATAGCACTGAATTAAGGTCGGACGGACCGGTTATGTAAATGGCCTGTTCCGTCCAGTTCAGGCAGTTTTTGTTGTAAAAGCCTAAATTGAATAATTACTCATTCAATATGCGGTAAACGGACCTATTGTTCTTCTATAATAGCAAATTTTCAGTGGTTTGCGAATAAAATCAACATAGAGGAACCTGATTTCTGATATTGCTGCTCCTTAATAAATAATAAGAAGAACAACTTGAGCTTGATGATTATTTGAGCCAATTAGGTTACATCTAAATCGCTTCGTTGTGTCTATGATTGAAATGATTTGCGGGTGTAAATAGAATATAGTGTCTCCGCCAAATTGAATCATACTCAATCTTTTATTTAGATCATTCATGAGCTCGACTAACGATTCTCTCATTTCATCCATAGTTGCTCTAAGTTTCTAAACAATTCGGAATTATTTAGTTAATTTAACTTTAATTTTTATTTTTTATTTTATGTTTTTATTTTTTAACAATTGAATACGAGTGAGTAACAACAAGATATATACCTACAGTTATCTCATCATCATATTATCGTATTAATGTTTATTTTTATTGAATGTTTTTATTTTTTAACAATTGAATACGAGTGAGTAACAACAAGATATATACAGTTATCTCATCATCATATTATCGTATAATATAAGTATGTACTACTTTTCTGTAACGCTAAAATGTTAACTATTTTATATCCGAATACCGATCACCGAATGCTATATACGTTTTCCAATGGGGTAGGCAGAGAGAACTGACGTCCACGTGCCACTGAATCCTGCCTGACACACCTCTGCCGCCTCTAAACTCCAAACTCTCTCATAATGTTCCAATACATGTGTTCAATTACATGCATGGAAATGGTCAATAAAAACGCTTGTTTAAAATAAATTCAAAGGTCTGAAACCCCCGACTTTACGACTCAGAAGTGTCGCATGAGGAGTCAGTAAAAGAACAAGGTGTCAGCCCTGCACGCCTGCGCCTTGCTAATGAAATTCTTGGAGCTTGCGTCCTGCCTGGCTCTGTCGTCGGAAGCGGCGCCAGCCAGCAGTTTATTCAAATACCCGGGCCACAGGCGGAGACGAGAGAGGATCCACGCCCCGTCTTGTTGGCAAAGAAATCAATTTCGCTTCATAACGCTCGCATACATTAAAGGGAAATATGGAACCTCTCAGTGTCTTGGAAATTATTTTCAATATCGGGATAAAACTCCCATCGATCATCGGGCGAAAAGTTCAAGGCGCCGCCGCCGAGGCGAACTCAATTGTCTCTACAATCTGGTGAAAGACAGGCACAAGATCATTTTCAGGGCATTATTTGCGAGCTTCAGACCTTTTTGGTGTTGTTTACAAAGTAGATAACATTTTGTTCTAAAGTTTCTTCGTACTATTTGCTGGACAGTCAAGATTTTAAAAACTTTACTATGACTCTACTCTCTATTAGAGACAAACGAATTGCTAAATTAGTTTTAATATACGAGCTATAAAATACGAAACATCAGCAACTAGTATTGCACCATTATCAAGTAATTCCCAAGTCGGGAAAGCAGGTTGACTTTTCGCCACAGTTTTCGTCGAGTTGTCGCGTCGGCTGGAGCGGGAACAATGAACGCATTGGTGTAAGAGACGCGGGATGCGGAAGCAGAAGATAATCGGGGCGGAGTGTGGCCCAAATTCCCTCGGCTCGGATAATGAGCCGCGGCTGGTTGGCTGGAGTTTCATCTGCTAAGCCTTTGTGCCCACGCGAACTTTCCCTATGTGCCGCTTGTCGACATAGCTCAGCTCCGGCTACTACCAGTCTGCATTGCGGAGCGTCAAAGGAACAAAACTGGTCCAGGGCGATTCGATTTTGGACTACGAACAAAACAAAACGGGTTTCCGAAGAAAATATTCGCGCCGAGGGACAATCGAAAAATCTTTTCACACTTTCATCAATCAAAGATATAATATTATAGATGCTCTTGGTCTTGAAATTCGTAAGATTCCATAACATTGAAGGTATGATGTTGTTAGTCAGCAAATATTTTAAACTGTGTTTTTTCCTGACCATCAGGTTTAGGTTGAACATTAACAAATGGTTATATCGCAAATGGGACGACGACATCAAGTACGTCGGCGGAAAGCAGTGGTTCCGTATCGCTGAAGGCCGGGAGGACTGGAGGAAAATTGGAGAGGCGTATGTCCAGCAGTGGACGCTTACAGGCTGACTGACTGACATATCGCAAATTGTAGAAGCGCATTGTCTTTCCTAACCTTTTTTTCTCCTTCTTATGCTAAAAGAAACTTGACTTGGAATCTGGAATCAGCGAAGGAAAAAAGGTATAGTCGGAAGACTTTCATACCGCAACCGGGACTTGCTACCAGATGGCAATACCACCTTCGTTAAAATGTTTCCCGCGTGTGTGTATGTTCGCGTCGGATCCTTTTATGTCGACATAAACAACCAATCAGCTTGCGGCGCGCGCAGTTTGTATGTACGGTGCGCTGTCGGGCACACAGGCAGACATCAGACAGACGTGTGCCCGAGAAAGTTCACCTCAAGGTGAACATATGAGCAAGTTTTTATTTGCTCTACAGTTCGGTTAAAATTTTCGACTGATGATGCTTGAAAGTTTAAGAAATTTGTAAATTCAGTTATTTTATCTTTCTCATTACAAACATTTATTTCAGACTTGTCGCTTGATAATACATGATCTAATATATTAAATAAGTGCTATCAATAATTTTTTTTAAAATGTATTATTTAAAAAATAATTGCTCATCGTTATACCTTTTTGTAATATCCATTTCACATACCTAAATACATTCATTTTGAATTTTTGTTCCCAAAAGGACAGTGCTTTTCGGTATACATACAATTTCCAAGTCAGTTTGACATTACATGTGATAGGTACATATCGAACATTTTTTATGAGAAAAAGGTAGTTCAGACAGATCCACATTGCTCCCCAAGGCGGGATGAACGCCACGCAGTTTTCTCACAAACCTAAAGAAAGACATTTGCAAAGGTCACGTTTTGTTCATTCTCCGAAAAGCAAGATGCAAACTATTGTCGAAATCACAGCCCCGAAATCGTAACAGAATTCTAAGAAGACGGTATAGGAGTAATGCACTCGCGTGAAAATAATAGTAAACGGACGCAATAAAACGCAATGGCTTATTTCTCGTCGCCATACTAATCTCCGGCCATTCTAGCGCTCAGACGCTCGCCGCCGACATTAGCATACAATGGACTCTTGAGTTTATGCGGCCTGAACCGCCATTTACTCGTTATGCGTCGTCTGTCTATCTATACCTTCTGCTTCAAGTCAAGACCCTTCTTTTTTTGTCGTTTTGCTAATAATATTTCCCTTCGAATGCTTTTGAGTCTCGTTTTGAATCCGCTCTCTGTCGAACGTGTGATAAGTCCACTCAATCCGGTCTTTAGAGGAAACTGTTGAAAACAAGCAATTACTGATTTGATTACGCTTCTCTACGTCCGAACTATTTTAATATTAGCTACTTTTGTTATGATTGCGTTCATCATTAACATAAGCGATAACAATATTCGATGGAAGCGTGTGTGTATAACTGCCTGCCTGGCACTGCATCCATCTGGAAACTGATATTTTTAAGCCGATAAATGGCTGTAAGTTATAATATGAATGCCGTAAATATTCATTAATATTAATAACAACGATTCATGCAGAATAAAATTTGCGCGACCGCCATATGGTTTGTTAACTTCATTATTATGACAAGCAGACATCAATTTATTTTTACCCGACTATTTACTGCCTTATTCAGAGTCACGCGGTTAAACGAGGACTAGATCGGTTTAACCTAACACTTGTATTTGGTTTAAAACGAACAATAAACTCTGGTCTATTCAGAGTGCCACATCAACCGCGAACTAAACTAACACTCGAATTTACTCTTCGTGTGGCAACACAGCATAAAATAACATTGTCTACGACACAAAATGGGGTTTGTTCATATTGACAGTTTGCGCTCGTATCGTGCTATCTCATACCTGACATATGTTAAAAGAAGACAACACTACTGTTTAATTAGTTAGGTTAATTTGGGTATTCTGTGACAAAGTAGGCACTTTAGGCTCATGTTTAGTGCTAGCTATATATTAAAAATATCAACCAATTTGTATGTTGTACTTAGTTACGAGCTTACGGGCAAAACCACTTACTTAGGCATGCCAAAATCTTCAGAACACACAACACTTCTCGTACTCGTGAATTTCCGCGAGTTCTTCCATTACAACACTAAAACGAATCAATAACACTTGTAATCACCACAATTCACAAATTCACCAACTCGAAATCACGCTTCGAAAAATCAACACAAGCACAGCTGTCTAACAAGCATGGCCGCCGCCATTGTAATTATATGACCGCCGCACTATGGATCGAGAATCGGCCTCCATAGTATTAGGAGATTTTTTTCGCAAACTTGATTTTTTTTTTAAAACTGTTTTTGTTATATTTAGGGTTACATAAGATAATACCAAATATATAGTTGTAGTTATATCAGTCAAGTAGATATTTTATTAAAAATACTTGAAGTTTTCAGTTGTATGGCACGGAGAATGTTTAGTCGATTTTTTCAAAAGTCTTTCGAGGTGTCGCAGATCTTTTAATACATCATGAAGTAGACCACGAGTGTAATAAGACCACATAAAAACTGTAACCCAATTCGACCCGGTATAGAAAATATCTAAGTCCGAATTTTTAAATTTGCGTCTATTTTCTTTATACATTATTTATGGTTTAACTTTACAATTAATTACATTTTCTTGTGTTTTGTGATTGCCAAGTGTGTAAGTTATACTAATTTGTACATTATGTAACAACTATACCTACCACGGTGGTCGAAAATACCCTCCAATATTTGTAGCGTTTGAAATGTTTATTTGGTATTCATAATTGATTTGAAGACACATTAAATAAACAAATATGTGAAGACGCGTAGCTTGACAGTACGTATGTATGTTAGGTTCAAATATATAAAGTATATATATATTTTTTTTATATTTTAAAATTTGCAATGTATGGGACGGAGAACATTATATTTATTTTGCCGGACTACAAAGATGTGTTAAACTCTTATTAGCAAGGTTGTGTAGCACAACATAAAAATAAACACACTCAGTAAAAAAAAAATGTTAGAAAGGTGCAGCCTTCCAAGTATCAACAGGTCAAAGTATAGTATTTTTTACCTTTTTTCTTTAACAGTAATTTTTGGTTACATTATGATTGTACAATTATTAAGCAGGTATGCAAATATGTGAGGCATATAATTCTATATCATATATGTACACACCATTCCGATTAACAGTGTAAGAAATAGCAATATTTTTATTTAATAAAACTGAAAACATTATAGTACATTATTCGAAACTGTTAAGAACTAAAAAAATCTTAACAGTAACGTGATGTTGAACGTGACGGAAAAGAGGCTGTACAAAAAAAAAATCGTGAACAGTTGCACTTTCTCAAGATGTTAAAAAATTTTCTATTCAAAATTATTCACCAAAATAAATACAAGGTTGAATAAAAACAGAACAAATTAATAAATCGAACTTATAAATAAAAGATTCACCAAAATTAATTTTATAAAAAAATTGTTTTATATCAAATTCGAGCCGGTATAGAAAATGTGTAAGTCTGAATTTGTAGATTTTTGTTTTCTTTCCTTTAAATATAATTTACAATCTTAGAATAGAACATACATACAAGGCTTTGCAGCTCATTCATTATGACGACGCATTAGATACTAATTATCATTCGGTAAGACGAAAACATTCCCACGTCCCTGTTTGTGAAACCCCACTATATTTGTAAAAACCGATAATTAGTTTCCTTTGGTCGCGAATTTCAGTTTATTATCTGTTCAACGCGCGTAAGTGACGGATCTCTCCTTTCGACACGAGTTATCGCTGTTTTCAAATACTTTCCTTCCTGCATTATTGTATGCTGCAAAAACACGTGCTTCCACTTCCGTGACCTCGACACTTTCTTTCGGACGGTAACACTCGACCTTTTTTTTGGAGCTGATAGTATAAGGGATACAGTTCAACTCCTGCTTCAATTGCCGTTGCCCGTAGTATTGCGATTTGGAGAGTTGCTGGGAACTGAAGAGGCTGAGGGCTTTCTCCGGCGAGTATTGTGTTTTTTTTTTAACTTGAATGTATTCCTTTATTCTAACAACCTCATCTGAATTTTCCAGAAGAAACTTAAGCACCTCAGCAACATCATGTCTTTCCGTATTAATACCTTTACTCACCGCAGCGAATGCGAGCTCGTCGAAGTCATTTTCCGTACACAGATGTGCGGTTCTGCGCCTTTTTTGCTGGTAGTGAAGTTCGTGGAATTGTTTTCGAGGACTGCACTCTGGTTTAGGAGATGTTGAAGCTTCTGAATGCAGTTTCGGTGGTGATTGCGGCACGAATGGTTCCGCTTCCTCATGTCTTGGTTCTTGAGGTATGTTTTGAACATATTCGGGCCACTTTATGTCTGACGTCAACCATGTTTCAAATTTGCATTTGAAGAAACTGAACGAATAATTTGTATTTTTCCACTTTTTATACATATTAGACAAGTAGGTTTTACAAAAACACTTGAATTGATCACGGTTTTCATCAGATATATGAACGGAAAACTTGTCAAATAGTATGTTTGGGTCGGAGAGGCCTTGCTCGTTTTTTAAGAAAACAAAAAGTTTCAGATTTGATTTAAACTCTTTCATTTTGTAAAATGTTAGAGTTCGAACCGAAAATGTACCTAGTTTTCAAGTAATAATGCAGGAAGGAAAGTATTTGAAAACAGCGATAACTCGTTTCGAAAGGAGAAATCCGTCCCTTACGCGCGTTGAACAATTACTAAACTGAAATTCGCGACCAAAGGACACCACCTGATGTACTAAACCGGTTTTTACCAATATAGTGGGGTTTCACAAACAGGGATGTGGGAATGTTTTCGTCTTACCGAATGGTAATTAGTATCTAATGCGTCGTCATAATGAATGAGCTGCAAAGCCTTGTATTTATGTTCTATTCTAAAACTGTAAATTATATTTAAAGGAAAGAAAACAAAAATCTACAAATTCGGACTTACATATTTTCTATACCGGCTCAAATTTTATATGAAACAATTTTTTTATAAAATTAATTTTGGTGAATAATTTTGAACAGAATTTTTTTTAACATCTTGAGAAAGTGCGTTCACATTTTTTTTTTGTACAGCCTCTTTTCCGTCACGTTCAACATCACGTTACTGTTAAGATTTTGTTAGTTCTTAACAGTTTCCAATAATGTACTATAATGTTTTCAGTTTTATTAAATAAAAATATTGCTATTTTTTACACTGTTAATCGGAATGGTGTGTACATATATGATATAGAATTATATGCCTCACATATTTGCATACCTGCTTAATAATTGTACAATCATAATGTAACCAAAAATTACTGTTAAAGAAAAAAGGTAAAAAATGCTATACTTTGACCTGTCGATACTCGGAAGGCTGCACCTTTCAAAATTTTTTTTTACTGAGTGTGTTTATTTTTATGTTGTGCTACACAACCTTGCTAATAAGAGTTTGACACATCTTTGTAGTCCGGCAAAATAAATATAATGTTCTCCGTCCCATACATGGCAAATTTTAAAATATAAAATATATATATACATACTTTATATATTTGAACCTAACATACATACGTACTGTCAAGCTACGCGTCTTCACATATTTGTTTATTTAATATGTCCTCAAATCAATTATGAATAACGAATAAACATTTAAAACGCTACAAATATTGGAGGGTATTTTCGACCACAGTGGTAGGTATAGTTGTTACGTAATGTACCAATTAGTATAACTTACACACTTGGCAATCACAAACATAAGAAAATGTAATTAATTGTAAAGTTAAACCATAAATAATGTATAAAGAAAATAGACGAAAATTTATAAATTCGGACTTAGATATTTTCTATACCGGGTCGAATTGGGTTACAGTTTTTATGTGGTCTTATTACACTCGTGGTCTACTTCATGATGTATTAAAAGATCTGCGACACCTCGAAAGACTTTTGAAAAAATCGACTAAACATTCTCCGTCCCATACAACTGAAAACTTCAAGTATTTTTAATAAAATATCTACTTGACTGATATCACTAAAACTATATATTTGGTATTATCTTATGTAACTCTAAATATAACAAAAACAGTTTTAAAAAAAAATCAAGTTTACGAAAAAAATCTCCTAATACTATGGAGGCCGTTTCTCGATCCATAGTGCGCCGCTCGCTAGATCGGGTTTAAACCCGCCTCTGCCTGCTTTAAACAATGAATGGAGCTAACTCGCTGCAAATAAGCGGACTAAAGATAAAACTGCTCTCTGAATAGCTTTTTTGTTAGCACGGTCTAAATAGCCGATATAACTGCGTGTTAACTTTAACCTGGGAACTCTGAATAAGGCAGTTAGAGTTTTGTTCTTATTATTCCCCGACTACGGAGGAGTAAAACGGAACAAACGTAATGAGTATTTTATTATTCCCACTCTGATCCCGTCCCCTACCATACGTTAGAAAATGCCTAGAGGCATTAAGTGTTACCTTTTGCCCATATTCTATTTGAGTGCAATAAATATATACAATACAATACAATACATTTAGTTCGGTCGTGTTCAGTCGATTTTGTAAACGAATTTAAATTATTTTGTTTACGTTCACAACGTTACATTTATACTCGACTCAATTTATAATCGACCTACCGAGGATGCGTACCAACCGGTTCTGTAGGTCTTTCATTCACAGAACCGCGAAAATGAGGAACGCACTCCCTGCTCATATATTTCCTCCCAAGTACAGCCTGGGGTTTTTCAAAAGGGGCGTGAAAAGGCTCCTGTCAGGCCGGCATGGCATTCGCAAACCCCGTGCATCACAGAATGTCCATGGGCATCGTAAGTCACCTCCTCGTAAGTGAAACGGTGCCACATGTCGCGCTTTCTATAAAAAAAAAAAGAAACTCTCCCCTTTCAAGCATCGGGAAAAATTGCAGCCCGTAGCAGACATCTGAAGTGAGGCTAGAACCCACGACATTTGTATGACGTCCAAGGCTCTACCGACTGAGCTATCCAGGCATCCGAGAAGGCTTCCAAAATTCCTCTTCACAATATTTACTGCTCTAACCGATACTACGTGTGTTCGCTTGGACATGCAGTTCAAAGTTCGAGGGTTCGATTCCCACCACATTTTTTCATTCGCAATTCGTCTGCTCTAATTTTCGAATGTCAGTGGTTGAGTGAGACTTATTGCTTCCCTCGGCGCGGTCAGTCAGTTTCGATCGATTTACTGTACTGTGGTTCAGTATACGAGTAGTTTATGTAATCTCACTGTGTCTAACTACCTCCTCCCTGAGGCGAAGAAGTCCTTGTTCTGTGCCTCCTCCACTCTCCTCTGTCGATACAGGCAGGCAGCCATTCAGTCAGTCAGGCAGGCAGCCAGCCAGCTAGCAGCAGGCAGGCAGGCAGGCAGGCAGGGAAGGCGGGGCCGGCCGGCAGTCTGGTTTCGATTGCCAACGGACGAAGCGGCGGCAGAGTACGCGCGCTGCGTTCCAAAGTCGAGCGTACCGCCCGATAAAACTACATTGTAAACAAATATTTGACCTGAAGTGCGATAGTGTGTGGTGTTGTGCGCCAGCCAGATTGGACAGTGTGTGAACGGATTTAAATACGAATATTTGGGTAAGTTCAATGTTATGTGGTACGTAGGTAGAGTAAGGGAAGAGTTAGTGTGAGGAAACTACATAGATTAATAATGGAAGAATCGTAGGTACGTTCGATGAAAATATTAGTTGACTAGATTGGATAGTATACAATTAATTGGGAAAATCTTTTGTAAAATTATTGTAAATATTCCATTTTGAACAAATTTTTATTATTTTTTTTTTCACTATAATTATACAGATTTATGATAGGTATTTTGTGTTATTTTGAATGTTATGTTCAAAACTGTGAGTTTATTTGCGATTAATTCTATAAAATTTAACGCTAAGGCAGCCGTAGCACATTGTGATATTCAACGGATTTCGATTTCGAAAAAGACCGATCCAGGCTTATTTGTGTTTCCCCCGTGGGTTAAGCCACGCCCACTAAAACAAAAACATACTACCCCAATTCCCCCCTAATTAATACAAATGCATGTCTTACACGATTTACAGTTCAATTAAATAAAGCTTACTACTCGTGTGCTTTTGAATTTCCCTCAAGTTCGTCGCGCTTACCGTGGACCTGGTCGCGCTGCAGCCTGCCGAGTCTATTTTCGTACAAATTTTCCACGCTAGAGAATATTTGTTGTTATTTTAAGTTTGTGGAGGCTTGAAGCCCGTTTATGTCCCGCGGGCCGCGGCACACCGCTAACACAGAACCAAGCAATTCTCCGTGGTACACCTCGACGCGTGCGGTGGTGCCATTATACCTTTAGTTAGTTGTGTACATATGTGAATTTATTCATCTATATTGTATTATTTAGCCCATAATTAATATCTACTCAAACTCAAACTCAAAATTTCATTTATTATTTTCACAGACACTTTACACAACAACAGATATTGTCCCTATTTTCATAACAGACAAATTGGCAATAATTATTCAGTGTTATACTCGTTCTCAACTCACCCATATTAGTGCTTCCTGTTTGAGGGTGAAAAATGTTTTACGAAATTATTAAATTTCGTTGTCTTATTAAAGATTTAAAACTTTTTAAAAACCGTTTATAAAAATGTGAAAATGTTGCTGAATACTTTTGTCTATAAATAAATAGATACGGTTTTTCATTCTTCACCAATTTTTCCTCCACATTTTCGTTCGTTTCAAACCTCGTACACACGTTCCCGAGGACTATATTGATTTGTTTCGCAGCCGGAAGCTCGCAAACAAAGCATTTTCCGGGCATTCTTTCTCTCTGTAGGTATACAAAAGTTACGAGTAGGTAATTCGAGATATTCTAGCGCCCAGGATCCTAGTCCAGATTAAGAAACAAACCATTAAATTGAACTCTATTCCCCTATACGTAAAATCCAATTTACACTGAAACTCACGGGCAGAATTGCCATTTGAATTTCCACCTTATTATTCTATGGACAATTTTGGGGAGTCGCTGGCAGTCGCCCTGGATATTTCCAAGGCTTTCGACCGCGTTTGGCACCGAGGCCTTCTAGGCAAGCTTCCGTCCTTCGGCATTCCACCCAAACTCTGCACCTGGATCGCCAGCTTTTTGGCGGGTCGTTCCATTTTCGTTACCATCGATGGCTCGAAATCGGACGACTTTCCAATTAACGCTGGTGTTCCGCAGGGCTCTGTTCTGTCGCCTACGCTTTTCTTAATCTTTATAAACGATCTACTGTCCTTGGGCATGATACACAGCTATGCAGACGACAGCACGGAGCACGAGGGCTATGTTAAGGACTGGAAGAGTAGAGATTCGCGGCACAGGGAGGCTCAACGTTCAGTTGTTGATAAGGTCGATAACGTTCTCGGAAAAGTAGCTATATGGGGCCAGGAGAACCTTGTCGCCTTCAACGTTAGCAAGACTCAGTGCTGCGCATTATCTGCTAAGGTCGATCCCTTTCCTTTCCAAGCAAGTTTCCAAGGCAGCGTCGTACCTGTCTCGGAACACCTGGACCTCCTGGGCACCACTATTTCCAAAGACGTGGGTTTCCGGCAACTAATCGAGTCTAAGGCCAAAACTGCATCCAGAAAATTGGGAATACTTTTCCGCAATCGGCGGTTCTTCTCACCGGCTCAACTATTCCTGTTGTACAAAACACAGATTAGGCCGGTGATGGAGTACTGCAGTCACATCTGGGAGGGTAGTCCCCATTATCTGCTAGCATCCTTGGACTCGATACAGCGCCGAGCCATCCGTCTTGTTGGTGACCCGAAACTTACAGATGGTCTGGAGTCCCTGAGTCACAGACGATTTGTGGGTTCGCTTAGTCTGTTTTACAGATACTATCACGGACGCTGCTCTGCGGAACTAGCATCCCTTATTCCCTGCCACCCGTCCTATCTCCGCATGACTCGTCGCAGAGAGACTCAGCACCCTTTTGTTGTTGACATTGGGCTTCTGAGAACCCATCGGTTCTCTAAATCGTTTCTCTGTCGCACCGCTAGAGTGTGGAACTGTCTTCCGGCGAGTGTATTTCCTGAATCCTTTAACCTGGGTGTCTTCAAGCGTCGTATTAACGGGCTAGACAGCCTAGCAACAGTCCGCAAATCTGCTGGCATGGCACCTAACTGAGCGTGGTTTCGCGAGGAGAGGTGATTTTGGCTCTGTCGACTGCACCATTGGTCCCTCGGCACAGCCACCCATGCTGGTTCACATAAAAAAAAAAAAAAAAAAAAAAAATTACCTTGATTTCAAGTTTATTCCCCATTGTTCAAGGGTCGCCTTTTTTTCTGACGCATTCGGCTATTACAACTTATCCGTTTCTTCGCGAAGAGCAGGTTATGTTACATACATAGCTGTTGTACGCAGCTCCGCTCGCGGAATTCTTGGCTCTGACTTTTGAGCGAATGTTTCTAAACTATTTGAGTTAGATATTGTATTAATTGCATCCCCGTGCATGTCGTAAAAGGCGACTAAGGGATATGACTCCCTTCTTATATTACTAGGTGGTAGGGTTTAACCCGCCCGGGTTGGTACCACCGCACTGAATGAAAGGTCGGTCGAAACGGCTATGTAAATAGTTTGTGTTTTCCGTCCAGTTCAGTGTAGCCGGCACGACCGGAGGGAAGCACTGACGTGGCACCAAGTTCACCCGGTGTTATGGGCTGACATCACGGATGTTGTAGGTGATGTAGCCAACCGTGTCAGTTTCAATAAAAAAAAATAAAAAAATTACTTAGTACTTTTTTAGCAAATTAACTAAAATGACTTCCTTCAGCCGTACCTTATCATACGTTGGTATATTATGCAATCCGGTCGTACGTATATTCTCACGTTTTTCACACAAGTGTTTCGTTGTTCAGCCCCATGGAGAAATATCGTGTTGATAAACATCCTAAAACCATATTAATTTTTTTAGATAAATGCAAAGCCGAAAATGAAGAGAAAAAATACGGGGAAGAATCCTGAGGGCCTAGTCCGAGTTAACGTGACAGCTACGTAAACGTCAAATACCGATCGAATTGAGTTTTTATGTATGGGAGCACAATACGCTCACCGCGGCGCCACTAGAAAGCTCCATACATAAAAACTTAATTCGATCGGTATTTGACGTTTACGTAGCTGTCACGTAAACTCGGACTAGGCCCTCTGGCCGGGACGTATTTTTTCTCTTTATTTTCGGCTTTGCATTTATCTAAAAAAATAAATATAAAAAGCGATTACATGCTTAGTAGGTACTACAATATAAATAAAAAAATAAAAATATAATATCCTAAAACCATCCCCATATGATGTGCCAAATTAGTAAAAACTCATGTAGGTAAACAGCTTTAACCGTTTTTGAGGCTACCCGTTACAGACAGACATACAAAATGTTGCATGTGTTTGTAATATAGTAGAGATAAGTTGAGAAGGGTGGTCTAAGCCTAAGTGCAGGACTCGCCCTCGTGTTCGACTTATAAACTCGTTACACATCATCCCCGTAAAATTGACCCGGAGCAAAGACTGCAAAAGCATAGATGGCGCATCAGCTCGTCGAGCAGGTTGAAATTAACTGTAAATTGTGTGTGTGGTCAAAGACGCCGCTACAAGTGTATTCGTATGCCTGTCTCTACCACTCTTGTGGTCTCACGTATCTTGATCAACACGCGTTACGAGCTGTTGATGGAACTTGTGTGCCTTTTTTCAAAATGTATTGCGTACTTAATTCAAATTCGTTTATTATCATGCTTTTAGATTTGTTTGCACAGAGTGAAGCTAGGTAGCAGCGGCTTGAGACCCCGTTAAGTTTCTCTATTCATTGTTAAGACGAACTACTTACCTATATAGGCGTTGTCGCCCGCCAATGTCTCGGCTAGTCCCGAAAAGCTTCTGTAACCATAACATTTTTATATTATAAACCTTATATTTTTTCTCCTCTTTTAAATTTAGTTTGTTTTTTCGAGGAGAAAAAAAAGACGCTCTACGTTCTATCCTTTTGAATTCTTTTACCTGGAGATATTGGCAGTGGTGGAGGGTGGGAGGGGTTGCTGCAAGCGCGATGTTGGTTTTCACTTGCACTCTTTCCGGGAATCTAAAGGGGAAGGAAATTGAATTTCCAGAATGTGTAAGCGGATTTTATTATTCCGTTATTCCGATTGGACGACTCCTTTTATTAGGTGCTTGCCGGCTTAAATAAATTTAGTCGACAGGCGCCTGCTCTTTATTCGCTCAGAGTTTAGTTTTTTTAAACTTTAAAATAAAAACTGGAGGCTGAAGAATAGATAGAAAACAATACTACATCTAAAAATACAAATTCGTAAAACAGCAATTATTCACTTTCAAATAAAAAATCATCGCTTTCAGTATTCCCAAACACCTGTATACCTCCGTTGTCTGGGCTAGTAGTCGAGTAAAAAAAGAACTTATATGTAATACCTACTTGAAATAAATAATTGTAAGTAAATACCAAATTGATGAGTCATTCGAAGCAACACTTTCACTGAAATATGAGTTACAACTTTTCGAAGCGGATTGGCGGACATCTAGCAGTGTGTGTAGGTAAAATTATCATAATTTTCATGAATAGCATGTCAAATACTTCACTATTGAAACAAAAAAAATGTATGTGCTTACAATTTCTTTTAATTTTGTGATTGCTCACTAAATTTATGCAGACATTTGTTTGTTTGCCTTGCTATGTTCTAGTTTCTGTCGTTATTTATATTTCTCTTACTCAAGTCTAAAAGCGTACTTTAGTAATATTCATCCAGACTCGCCAAGCTGCGAGCGGAGTACCAGGATACAAATGAAACTAAAATAAATAAAACAAACTTTGCACCCAGAATAACATCAAACTTGCATCAAACAAAACATGCAGATCGCAACCTGAGGTAAATAGGTACCTTCGTGAATGGTCTAACTAACACACACTAGACTAGACTACGCACCATGCCAGTATCAGCTGTCGGAAGTGACAACAGTAGCGGGTCCGCGCGCGCCCCCCAGACGTGCCCTCACCTACTTGTATTGATTAAGAACTTCAAGTGCCCTGTCTCCGCGCCGGACCGGAGCCTCACGCACTCACTCATCCTTCCAATATACACAACGTTCGGTCGGTTGGTTTGTTTATTTGCTATATTCTACGAGTTTTTTTTATTATGCAATGCCGAAAATAAACAGAAACATAAATTTCATCCCCGACCACGATTTGAAACTGGAGCTCTCGGTTTAGCCGTCGCGTCGTCTGTGCGTTAAACCACAGGGTTTCGAGGTTGTGGCTATGTTCAGAATTGTTTCTACGAATGCTTTGCATCCATGTAACTAAAGTAATAAATCATAACATTTATTGTAAGCCACATTCTAACTGTGTATATGTAAATGTTACATAATATATTAGTGATGTTAGAATTATTACCACAAGTCAAAGAAATAATGAAATGACTATTCAACATTGCATTCAGCATGCCTAGACAGAAAATACACTCCGCGACACGCTAGAAATGTCCGCTGCTGGTTAAGACGAGACGGAAGTTAACTTTCTCCATACAAAATCGTCTTTCGGTATTTCTGTTTTTACCCCCTAAACCTTATCAGATTTTTACAATTATTTTGTTGTTGTAATAAGGACAGTCGAATCTACGTCTGTGTTAGTTTTTAAATATCTAAAGTGATTACTCAATTAAGTTTAATGGACTTCATTCATTACATCAAAAGATTTAAACAAAAATGTTTTTTTCGTTCGAAATACAAATTTTCTCTCCGGTGTTGTAGGTATATTTCATCTAAACAAAAATTACAGGAATGTAAACTGAACTGTCCATAAGACAAGACAAAACAATTTTAAAATTCGGATAAGGTTTAGGGGGCTAGAAAACATAAATGCCGAAAGACGATTTTGTATGGAGAAAGTTAACTTCCGTCTCGTCTTAAATTACGACATGTACTTTTAAGTACTGCTGGTACATATTTGTGAAGTCACCACTTTTTTGTATTTGATTGCGATTTCCTTTTGGCGTTCCTTGTAATAGGCACTCTCAACTATTTGTTTTCTAACTATTATACATAGTATAATTATTATAATCCATTGCCATAACAGAGTTGTGAGTTTGTCGTTCAACAATCTCGATGACATCTGTCATGTCATTATAAATAAATAAATAGAAACACGTGCAAATGCCGGAACTCCGGGGGTGCAGTAGAAGAGGCAACATTTCCGGACTAAACTTACACGGGAAGGTAGGCACGTGAAATGGTCGCGTCGTCGACGCTACAGTCTGTCACAATCTATACAAAACGCGGCAATTCAATGCAACCTGTTTAGGAAGGGATGTCGCGCGGGTCTTTAGCCTGCGGCTACTGCAGTTTGCGTAGTAATTCTAACGCTGCATACGTGAACTACAGTGACGACACCGTAGTCATTAAATGTATTAGGGAATGTTTTCAGTAAAGACAGGAAACGACATTTTTATTAATACAAAGCTGAAGCCGTAGACGAAAAAATGAGAATGAAAAAAAGAATGTATTTTTTTAATTACAATTAGCTGTTCGAACATGTTGCAGTGGGTGCAAATTGTACGGAAAAAAATTACCAAAGAGTCAAAATTATTACCAGTTTGAAACACCCTTCCGAAACAGTCTAGTATTTATGTACTACATGTATGTAGTACATGGTTCCACAATCGGCTCAACTTTATTATTTAATATGAAACGGAAATGAAATTTTCTCCGCCACCACGGTCCTTTCGTGTCGTTGAAAAAAGACGGCCTCTGAGAAATATTAGGATGAGTTGGAGCAGATATTTCATTTTAACTTTGGAATTAAAATGTTTTTTTGCTATAATAAAGAAGAGCACTGTGTTTTTATTTTTTCACCTTTGGCATAAAAAGTTGTTTCTTTATGTATGGTTGCACTCGTGACGTGATTGCTATTTGCTAAAATTAGTTATAATTTACATAGAAACATTCGTAGTTTTGCGATATTTTTGTTATAAGTCTGTGAATTTATCGAAATATTTATTTTTTATTTTTATTGCAATCGACCCGTGTTATTGCCTCGTACTCGTTCGTAGTCGCAAGGAGCGGCTACGGTTACATACATCGGAGAAAACTGAGGAACATTCTACCGGTAGGCCTCTAAGGGTTGAAGTGCCTCAGATTGAATAAACAAGCTGAAAATTTAATACAATTCAATTTCAATCGACCGTGACGTGAAGTGAGCAAACATCGTGGGATTTATTTAATCAAAACATTCTTGAATTAGGCGTAGTGTGATTAAATAAATCCCACTCCGCTTATTTCAAGAATGTTTTGGCCCAATATTTGTGCCGGTTGCCGATGAATTTCACGTAGACGCCATTTATTATTGCATAAAACCTGAATTCACAAAAGGAGATCCGCCCATTCATCGTAGTTTTTTTTAATCATCGAGGGTCGGAAGCGAGAGGCCGTGCTCAAAGCCGACAGTCGGCTAAATTTAATTATTCCTTTCCTCCTTTGCTTATGTTTTCTCATTACTGGTCGGCGGCGGCAGTGGCGCGGGAGGAGCTTATAGCCGCCCAGCCAGCCCTCATCATAATGAAGTGTTGAGGGAAGCGGAGACGGGAAGACGCAGCGTGGCGTGCGTGACCCAATCTAACCGGCCCCGGCCGCATAGCGCACGGCGCGGCGGCGGCGTCGACACCGTTTCAAGTGATCTGCTTAGCAAATGTTTAGTAGGTACTGCTCAATATTTAGTTAATTTTAAATGTTGTGTAGAGAAAGTCAGGAAAGGCACGCTGAAACCTAATTCCGAAGTGTTCATTTTTGGCGTGTGGTGACGTGCCTTGGGAGAGGCCTACGCCCAGCAGTTGACCGATACAGGCTGATGATGATGATGAATTTTTGGACTAACGAAGCTGAACCATCGAAACGGAGCGACCCAACAATAAAATGAGAATTTTCACTGAAAGAGTATTCTCGGACAAATCGCACAATAAGAAAACACTTCTAGCTAATAGCTTGCCGAACCTACACTAGATACTCGTAGATACCCTCGGATATCATTCGGGAATGATCCTTTGAAAAAGTTTAAAGTTTAAAAGCGAACAAAATAAAAAACTTGAGAATATTTCAAAGTCAGGACAACAACAACAAAAAAAAAAAGTTAACTACGTGCTTTTTATATAAATCGATATACCTGAAACACTCCTTTCTTACAGTTCACTCAAATTCCACCAGACGTGGTCTGCTCTGCTATCTGAAATAGGGCTCTCCGTGATCTTACGAAATAGGCAGGTCTTAAGTAGAGGCGCGCGGAGGTCGTATAGTAAATTGGTCACACTTTGTTAGGTCCTCTCTAGTGCTAGACGTTATGGAGGATGGCGTGACATCGCGACGCGAGTATGTAGACCGTGGACGATTTCACTGCTCTATGCAGATTATGATGATGATAAATTGTAGATTTAGTTGATATGGTTTGTTCGGAACCGGTGTAAAATTGCTGGTGTACTGTAACTGTAGGTAGGTAACCCTCCCTTTACCCCTAAAGAAAGAAAGAAAGAAATGATTTTTATTTTCTCTTCATTAATCCTTAAAAATAACAAACGGTACAAGAAAACCTAAAAGATAAAAATGGGCAGGCGCAGCTTTTGCCGCTACACACCCACTCGTCTCCGAGCTGGGAGTGTGCGGCGCTGAATTTAAGCCTGCCTGTCTAACTAGGTGGTACGCTCCAACTGTAGCGGGCTTGGTTGGTGCCACTGCAATTGACGAAAGATGGCCGCATCGCAGCCTTGGCTGTGTTCTCCTCTAGTCCAGTATAGCCAATTATACAAATGAAAGTCTGCGGTAGTAGGGCAAATTCTCTAAGGTGACATTGGCTGGTCGGAGCATCTGCGCTTGCCTGTTTCACTCAGCCCCACATACTTTGATTATCTTGTGAAAACTACATGTGGTCCCCTGGTGGAAAAATGCAAAATACTGACTAAATTTCTTCTAAGACTCTAGCCTTCAGACGCTAGAGATGGTTTGGAGAATTGTTTAGTAGTTACCATGGGGCTGCTGGCATAGTCGTTAGGCGGCTAAAGGTCTATTTAAATACGGAAGAAAAAAATGCCTTATTCGATATACGAGATGTAGAGAGAGGTAGAGTCATCTCGTTTAAAGTACCTGTTGTCTGTCTGTGTGTATATTATAGCTTTGCCACACCCTTTTCCTGTCACGGGACTGGGCACTTTAATAATATTTTCAAAATTCTTATTGTTTTTTTTACAAGCTGTACCATCGCTGTACTGCCCCCTTATTGTTAAATAAACAATTTTTTGTTTATTTTTTGCACATCGCGATTCGGTATTGATGCAGTTTGCGTATACATAGTGTGTATTTTGTCTGTAGCCTGCTGCCTTACTTCCTACCTGGAAAGGCCTGCTGTAAGCACAAATTAATATGCTCAATATCAGCGAAATGTTATACTTTTATTTAGCTTGAAAGCTGGGAATATACTTAGTTTTAACGAGACATATCATACGTACGTAACATTTGATACAATTTGATAATCTGATATTTTAAGTATACAAATAAATACATTGCATGAAAGAGAAATAGTGATTTGTTTCTAAACAATATGGGTACATCTTATGAATGAATTAAAATTATGTTACATCAAGATAATGATTGGAAACTTCACATTGTATACAAACGTCCGAACAATTTATTTCACTAGAATCAATACATATTTATTTTCATATCATACAATCAATAATGTGATACGTTACCCCAGATTCCACTTCCACTTGCCACGCACGTTTCTGACACACTTCTAACTCCTTTTCCGCCCTCATTATCAATAATAATTACATACATATCCGGCGGATACGGAGCTCTCCGAGATGGGGGTGGTGGTGGGTGACCTACGTGTCTAGTACCACCACCTATCGCTCGTAGCTTGCCTCGCGTCGTCTCGGAGAGCTCCGTAGCCACGGCCTGCTCCCGCCGGCGTGCTTGGAGGCTTGCCTCCCGCCGCCGGCGGTATTACCGTTTTTATTTGTTTGTATTAATTTTGTGTATTTTTATTACTTTTTATAGTTATAATATATGTAAAATTAATATAAATGTATTTAAAAATGTGAAATAAAGAACATACATATTACTCAAACTTGCTAGAAAAAATTAAACTCGAGAAAAGTGCGCTAGTTCTCGAGAAAACAGACACAGATGCAACAAAGCAATATATTAGATAAGCGTTTTCCCTCCAGGGGAACGAACCGTGGACGCTCGAGCAATGCGCGCACGCTTCACGCTCCGCCACACCGATCTGTCGCGTCAGATCACGTCCGCTGAACGTGCGTGTTGTGTCGCGTGTCTCGCGTGTCTCCCGAGCCAACAGCGTGTACAGGTAGAGGAGTTTACTGTCTTGCAGATACGTAATTTATGTTATTTTCTGTCATTTATTTGTCTTGTTTTTTTTCTCATTCGAGACGGAACTGGTCGAGTACACGTAACGTAATATATGGAAATATGTATAACAATAATAATAAACGCTCGTCGATATCGCCGTGCCGCACGATGGTAACCTCGTCAGTAAGGAAGCAGAGAAGATGTTGAAGTATCTGGATCTGCAGCACGAGGTTACAAAAATGTGGCCTCGACGACGATTGTTGTGCCTATCCATAGTCGTATCAGCGCATGGGCTGATAGCGGAGAGCCTCGACGACCACCTTTTAAGAGGCCCTCGCTGAGTCTCTTTGGCACCCCGATCATCGGTAGCCTGGGTTCGTCCCGCGCCGCGGCACCGCCGCCGCCGGTGGTGGAAACTCCATTTTTTAACGTTAATTTTGTGTTGTTGTAATGTTTTCAATGTTAGGTTTTTAATGTACAAAATTAGTTTTAAGCACATGTGTAAATAAAGAAATAATAATAATACTTAATGCGTGGCAAGGGCGGGCTTATCGCCTTAGGCAATTTCCTCCAGTCAATCCGGTGAACCTACATTTTTACACGGAATCCGAACCATGGAGCAGTAGTGGTTGAAGGTATGCAAGTAATTTTTTTTTTTTTCAAATCATAAAAAACTCATTTGTACACGCCGGTTAGATTCGAACCTCGGACCCCTCGCAAGAAAATCCGACGCCCAGATCATTCGGCCACCCGCCGGCGCACAGTGGGGCGATACCGTAAAAAATGGGACATAGGATAATTAAATTTTTTTATTTTTATTTCTTAAATTTAAGTACGCTAAATTAATCTACCCATCATTAGAAATAACATTCATAGATTCATATTTTCTCATTTAAGCCTTATTTTTCGAGATATACCACTTTTTATTAATTTGTACTATGGAAATTGGGTAACTTTATTTTTTTTCTCGAAATGCTTAAAATAGCTAGACCCGTGGTTACTAAATAATGATTCCCCAAGGTAAAAAGATTATTACTGTGTAAAAACCGTATCCGACGACGTCCGACTTTTCCGTATAATGTCATTTTAATATTATAATAACATTTATTCCTGCAAAGCTCACCTTTATTCTTTTTTTTTTTTTATTGAAACTGACACGGTTGGCTACATCACCTACAACGTCCGTGATGTCAGCCCATAGCACCGGGTGAACTAGGTGCCATGTCAGTGCTTCCCCCTTTGATCGTGCCGGCTATACTGAACTGGTCGGAGAACACAAACTATTTACATAGCCGTTTCGACCGACGTTTCATTCAGTGCGGTGGTACCAACCCGGGCGGGTTAAACCCTACCACCAAGTAAGATTAGGAGGGAAGGGACCTACAGTTTTACGAGGAATCCGCTCGAATTACGAGGAATTCACTATATTCGTAACTTTCAGCTATATTCAAATAACAAATATTGTTTATTTGCATTGGATGTATATATTTGTATTTTAATGGTAAATATATTTCTCCATATCACCTATATATTTGAACTTGATGAAAATGTTTAATTTTTTTTTTATTGAAAGCGAGATGGCGCTGAGGCACCCAGAAGGTGACAAACGACGCCCATCTAATTAACTTTGTACTTTTAGTTTCATTGGTCTATTTTGATAATAATCTACGGAGCCGCTATTATCGGCTGCTATACTTACTTATAATATCTCTTATAAATGCTTACCATTATATTAGGAATATTTTCAACTTCGCGGGGATTAGCGGATTAGGGATATTTATGTGAATTGTCACGTATTTCCATGAAAGCTCTCGAAGAAACAATTACACTGCATTGCTAATTGTTATCTACTTAACAAGGATTAACGATATACCAGGAATACTGCAAACTGTGCGAACTAATTAGCAGTATTCATTAGTGAACAACACAATCAATCTGGCACTCAGTCTGCTCCAGTCGTTTGCACGAGTCAGTCTTCCTACCCGTGCTTTACATATTTAAAACTATTCAATACGAAAACATGGAGTCTTTTGTTAATAACATTGATATTTACGTGTTTATGAGAAATTGTGACAGTTTTCTGAATTACGCGGTATTGGTTGCCGCTATTGCCTCAATAGTTAGTGTAAATTTGCCCGAAGAGACACAAGTGAAAGAATTTTGTCGTAAATATTGTTACAATCTACACAAACGATGGGTGAAGTCAAGCTACAACGAGGAACGTTTTCTACAGAAGAATCGAGAATGGTTGGACTCGGCCATCAAGTGGCCCGAATTCGTAAAGAAACAACTGCCTTCAGCGAGTAGCGACCTCGCGGATAACCAAAAGGTTTGCACTTCTCAAATAATTTCTCCGGGACCATCGACAGCGCCTCCTATCTTTGTAGCATCTTCACATAAATCATCGCCGAGAAAACCATTTGAAAGTTTAGGAGCCAAACAAAAGCGAAGAAGAACCGAAGACATTCGCACAAACTATACATCGCAGGAACTAGCATTTGCGACCAAAATGCGTTTGAAGGCAAATGGGAACGAGGACCTGGGGAAAGTTTTGGACCATTTGCTTCAGAATCCAGGCGAAATCGAAAAAGTCAAAGAATTCATTGAAAAAAAGGAGTCCAAGACTATTTATTCATCTGAAAAAGCACTTGCGATTTTGGTGTCTTTAAAGCTATCAAGATGGCAATATATAACTTTAAGAGACATGGCTAAGGAAGAAGGTTCCGACCTCTATCCATCTTATTATAAAATTCAACATGCGAAAATTGAGTGTTACCCCCCAAAACAGGACATTGAAGTTACCGAAACACAGGCCAAAATTAAACTGCAAGCGCTTTTGGACCATACTGCAAAAAGAATTTTGAAAGTGGCGAACCGAAACCTCACAGGCTGCCAGCTAACATTAACAAGCAAGTGGGGATTCGATGGCGCTTCTGGCCAAAGTACATATAAACAAAGATTTCAAGAACTGAACGAAGGAGACGACTCAAGCATTTTCATGGCAAGTTTGGTTCCTATAAAACTGGTTTATGGAGACGAAGTGATCTGGGAAAATGAGACGCCATCTTCGACGAACTACTGCCGTCCTATCTTCTTCAAATTTATGAAGGAGACAATCGATAACGTGAAAAGTGAAATGGCTACCATAGAATCCGAAATACGAGATCTCAAAACCAGCGATTACGAAGGCGTTTTGATTGAGCATTCGTTAATTATGACGATGATCGATGGTAAAATTACGTCGATTATCTCCGGTACCTCTAATCAGTCATGTGATATTTGCAGAGCTAAACCGTCTGAGATGAATAACGTTAATATAATTAAAAGTAAAGAAGTAAACACAAATATGTACCGGTTCGGACTATCTACGTTGCATGCCTGGATTCGATGCATGGAATGCCTTCTCCATATTGCATACCGCATGGATTTTCAGCAGTGGTCGGCCAAAGGTAATAATAAAGAAATTATGACCGAGAAAAAAAAACAAATTCAAGATAATTTCAGGAAAGAAACTGGTTTATTGATCGACGTGGTAAAACAAGGTTCAGGAACCACGAACGATGGCAACACTGCAAGGCGCTTTTTCCAGAATCCCGAGCAAACTGCCTCTATTACCGGTCTCGATAAGGATTTAATTAATAGATTCGCGGTGATCCTTAAGGCCATCTCCTCGGGAGAAAAAGTTTGCACTCAAAACTTTGAAATCTATGCTCAAGAAACAATTCAACTTTATATATCATTGTATAGCTGGTATCATATGCCAGCAAGTGTTCATAAACTTTTATTCCATGGATCTGAAATAATAAAGCATTTTAACGTAATTCCAATTGGCATACTCTCCGAAGAGGCATCAGAAGCAAGAAATAAAGATTTCAAGAAGTACAGGGAACACTACTCTCGAAAATGCGATCGCAAATCGACTAATCAAGACATTCTCAACAACTTGCTCGTATCGTCGGATCCATATTTGTCTAGTATGAAGCCAAAACTTCAAAAACAAAAGCAGCCCTTATCCAGTGAAGTGCGACATTTGCTAATTATAGACGATAAAAATAAGGAAAATATTGAATTTATTGATACCAGTATTATCTGTGTTCAATCGGATGTGGAGGATGATGATGATTCTGACGCTGAAGACGCTTTAGGTTGTTCCAGTGATGAAAATGAAAATTTGTAGAAATATTGAGTAAATAAATTGTAATAAAAATAGGAAGCTTTATGTACTTTAAAAATATTTATTTAAAAGTTATTAAGTATGTTTTATTTTAAGGTTTTTGTAAGATTGAAATAAGATTTTTTCTCAGAAATATGTAGTTTGAATTTCTTTTTGTTATGCACGATAAACATACTTCAGAAAATTACTTTTATTCTTGACCATAATTTTTATTGATAGTTGGTATTTTTACATTAAATAGGCTCCGTTAAAAGCCATGGGTATTTGGGTAATAATGTATTATTACTTTGAAAACTTTTATTATTACTTTTAATAATGTATTATTACTTTTCTCATCATTAATCACTATTCTTAATGTTGATGTTATTAATTTTATACTTTGAAGTAGGTTTATAATATACTTTGACGGGGGCAATTTTTTGCCTAATTATAATAAATTATAGTAAGTTTGATATATCGAAGTTTGCAGAGCCACCAAAATGACGAAATGAAAATACACAACGATATATATAACTTATAATAAGTTAATAATTCGGTAAGTTCCGTAAATACAAAAATATATGTAGTTAGTTAAATATGTAGTAATTTATATATGTTTAATTACTATCGCCAGATTAATTTGTAATATTTTATGCAAATATGCGCCGTCTGATTGATTGTATTTTGTGTGTAATAAACGTACCATTCCACTACAATAATTTTATTCAGATTAGACTACTCAACTTGAAGAATCATTATTAAGTAACCACAGGTCTAGTTATTTTAAGCATTTCAATAAAAAAAGTTACTAAATCTCCATTGTACAAACTATTGAAAAGGATTATAACACCTTAACAGAAAATCTCTGAGAACAAAATGTATTCACATATTCAGTTTTCCACATATCCCAATTTTTTTTACTAAAGAATTTTCAATGTGATATATCTAAAAAATAACAATTGAAACCGAAAATATGGAAGAGTAATACTAGTTACAAGAAATTGTATTTTTTAAAGTTCAAATTGCTATATCTCAGAAAATAAGACTTAAAATGGAAAATTTCTAAGAATAAAAGTAGTTTGTAATCATTAAGAGAATATATTAACATACTAACTTTTTACTATATTATAAATGTTTTTATAAGTGCTTATATCTCGGAAAATAATTTTTTTATCAAAAAATCTCACAGAATGAAAGTTGTTCGTAATTAATAGTAGAATCTATTTGCGTAGTCATTTCGCCCTATGTCCCGGTTTTTGCGGTATCGCCCCACTGTGCGGCGGCGGCGCCGCCTACAAAAACCTTAAACGTTTACTTACAACTGCACAAACAAAACCCATCCATTTAAGGCTTTAAACCAAACTGCCTTCCAAACTATACAGAGGCGGGCAAAATGTTAAGGTTGTTCGGAAGCTTCACAAAAACAGTGGCAGTGTCCGACCGATCGAAGTTCTCGTCACCAGTGTCTCTCCCGGACGCGTATTGCCAAAGATGCTTTTGGTTCAGACGCCCACATCTGACACTTAATTCATGTGGCAAATTCGGCGCGGCCATACATTTCCGTTGTCAAAGGATATAGCCATATGAGTCAGATCAAAACACGGCGTGCATGCAAGTGACGTTACGTTTCTTCCTTGTCTCTCCTCCCACATTTTACAAAGAGAATGTTAAAAAAATAACGCACACTTAAAGAGTGAAAAATGGTTTTTATTACAGTTATGGAGTGAAATACGCCGCAGAGGCGACTGATTAGCCACCAGACCTCTCTTCTTGCCACGGTCCGTCCACATACGTGCAGTTGGTAACTTTACTTGCTTCTTAATAGTTGTCTTGTTCTCATATTTTGTTAAACGTAGTGGGTAAATTTACTTGAGTTCTTGCAGCACAACACTTATTTAATGTGTGCTCAACTACATAAGTGTATCTACATATTGTAATTTTTTCAGAACTTTAAAATAACCGTTAATAAGAAAAAGATAATGAAAAAGTGCAGTTTTAATCAACTTTTATACGAAATATTAAAGCAATATAACGAGTGATTGTTATATATTTTTAAATGGCCTTAGCAATACTTGGTATATATTTTTAAATGGCCTTAGCAATACTTATACAGGGTGGCCCAGTTATAGTGGTCCAAAAATTTTTTTTTTGATGGAGGACATCATGTTGACTCATTTAAGAAAAACTTTGGTTCCGCGAAAATCAATAGTTTAGAAGTTATGATTTTATAAACCTTTTTTTGAAATGTCTCTATTTCAGTCACATAAACCGCTCTAGTTGGAAATCTATTCCACAAAATCGAATAAATTTTGGTACGGAAGTAGAAGAGACATGTAGCTAGTACGTAATGAATAGTTTTTAGGTTTACTCCTAGACTGTACTGTTGCTATAGCCCTTTCAGTGAATTTTTGTTCAGTTTACATTAAAAGTGATCAATTTTTGAAAAATCACTGTGAAAAAAAAATGTAGTACCGGAGATTTGCCCATACCCTTAAAAACTACCTATACATATCACAATTCTCAAGACCAAAAATTGTAGTGGTGTTACAATTGTAACATATTCAAAATTAACATATGACCAGCCTGTATAATGAACGACACAGTATTCGATTTATTAAAAAAAAAAACAAGAATTGTTCACATGTTCGGGTAGATACGCAGATTTTCCACCCAAATATCGGCACAATCTACTACACTGTCTATGGCCTGTCGCAGGCAGAATTCTGCGTATTTTGACGTCGTCGGTTTCATAAAAATATGTTCAATCGATCCGGAGATGTCTGCGTGTAACGGACAGACACCAGAGTCATCCATGAGGGACACATTTTTCTCATTTTGCGACGGGACCTTAAAAATGTTCAAAACTCCGCAGTTCCTAGTAGACATTCCCAATAATATCTAACTAAACGTCGTCGTCTTCACTTTGATTCTTATCGATTGCCTTCGAGCTCGGTTCGGCGCGGCCGGACGGAGGAGCTGGAGTGGGCTCGGGTAAATAGTAAATATACGTTGTATATTTTATTATATTTCGATGGCCCGGAGAGCAGATGCCCCGCTTGTTTATTTACCGACAGCGCGTTCGCGCCGCGGTTACAAAGGGTACTGGCCGGCTCCCTCCCGCGTCTTTATTCTCGGGACGATGCGGGATTACAGCAGCAGCACTCGATATTACCTATCTATTGTATAGACAGACACTTGTGCTTGTTTTTTTTTTGCGTTTCCAGTTGAGCATTTTGTCCTCTTGCTATTATTCTACCTTATAGTTGCGACTCTGCGAATGTACTGAGACTTTTTGTGTGAACGAATATTATCTGTGTCTAGTTAAACATTTTATGCGGTAGTGTTCGCTATTTCGTGAAATTAATTTGTTCAAGCAATCCTTGCCGTTGCTTTCTAACACAGCTCAATAATCACATAATATGTACATATACGGTATTAGGACCACATGTCTTCGGTTCAAATACCCAACAATATCCAAGTTCTCTTCAGTAGGTACAAAGTGGAAAGTGCTGTCAGGGGTTGCCGGGAACAACAATATACCGTGTCATCCTCTTACCGGCCATTCTTGCCGCAGTAATCTTCACATAATCGCATTAGGCATATAACGCCTACAAAGTATCCTGGTTACGACTCCGAGAGTTTATTTTGATAAACCCAGCCTTAGGTGTCCTTAGGACGTTTCAAGGCAACGTACACGTCTTTAGCTAATTTCATTACAACCTAACTGCTGACGTAAATTTTCTGAATGTGTAGTTCCGCGCAATTTACGTGGATGCACACTTTATTTCCATAAAGCCTCCGCGCTCAACTTGTTGACTCGCTAAGCCTTTGAGCCTAGCTGCCGCTAAGAGGGTATAGAGTTGCAGGCGCCGCGTTAATGCCTTGCATTTTACAAGCAAACTCTTCCACTTTGTGCACTCGGCGATAAGGAAGAAACTTTTCTACCGGTTGACTCCCTCAACACCTCTTTCATGGTGAAAAATTGATCGGTCATTTTGATCGATCCATCAAATTGGTGGTTCATCGTGGTGAATGAAGGGCTCATTCGCATTTCACTGATGCACTTCAAATAAGTTTCGCCAATACAATTATGTTGCCTGAATCTGTTGACATCTAAGCTTGAAATAGAAACCTTTTGCTGTATTTCCAAGCCCAAAATTTTGTCCCGATATTAACCGACAATATAAATAGACATCATTACTGTGGACAATGGCTGTTTGTTTCGAAAAGGTTTGCCCACCGTCGAGTCACGTCGAGTGGTCACTCGGCCGTGACGTCATCGTTCGTGTTCCCATTACGGCCCCGTTGCTCAACCACCAGTTAGGAAAAGGGCCCTATATTGCCTTTATTGAGATGACATCACGTGGGCTCGCTCAAATTTAGGTCGGGTTTCACTTATCGGTTCGTAGTTGTGCGATCGTATATATAGATCTTTGTAATTGTGAATAGTTAGCGATATGTGCGAGCCCTTTCGATTCGATGTCTGCCCTCTAACCTTTCAGGGCAAGGTGACCTTTTTAGGGCTTACGTAATTTGAAACCTCGATGGCCTGGCTGATGTAAACGCTGATTGGAGGTCTCGATTAAAAGTTCTGACCAAACTCGCAAACACTCTCTATCAGCAAGCTCATCAGCCAGGTAAGATCTCATTTTATTTTACCAGGAAAACGTGATTCTACGAAAAGTAGTATCTCTACCGAATCGTCGCAAAGAACAGTTTCTAATTCAAGCATCGAATCTTTACTTTCAAGAGAACTTGCACTCTCTACAATCTTCTGCAAAGGTACTTTGATCCCGAGCTATTGAAAGGGCTTTGGAAACACAAGTGACGCCCTCCGTCTAGATTGGAACTATAAAGGGGCTTCAAGGACCACTTGTCGGCTCGGCGGCAGCGTGCACCGGCATTATGTGTATGTGTGATGTGTGTCCACTCGAGGCTGCTGTGTCGTCGTTGCTGCCAAGCGCCGGAGCGCCAGGTGCAGCCTTGCAGCCGTTCGCTAGTGTCCTAAATGTGAAGCGCTCGTTGCCGCTCTGATGCAGTTCAGTTCCAGCTGCGCACACTCGCCGCTGCCACTCCCTCAGCTTTATATGGACAAACTCCGCTCGTACAAACTTAGATCCTTACTAGAGCCGTGTAATGCTGAATTATCCAACGCTAGGTAATTGCAGCAGAGTGCTCCTCGCACTCGTCAACTCGTATAGCTATGCAAAGACAGTGTTCTCACTGGTACACGTTTTGGGGAAATTTCCCTTAGCCACCTTGGTTCTAAGCTCACAACCTTAGGATTTGCAGCTTTCCATGGGAATTTTGTCGTTTTGGCTTACATGTATTCTTTATTGAACACCAATTCATAGGTACAATACAATAGGCGAGCTTAATTCTGTGAGACATTATATTCTAACTAACCTTTGGAATGTGAGAGAAGTACATTCAGGTGAACAAGAATAGGCGAATAAGGAGATATTGTGTAGGTACATAGGTATCTGTATATGAATCCAAAAAAATTTGGTTGGACCACTTTTTGTTTTGAGATAAAAAACATTCTACCTCCATACATTTTATTTAATGTTCTGTTTGCCCACCAACTTATTTGGGTTCAGTACCCTTATCACGAGATTTAACCTACACCGCGTACCGGTACTACGCTACGCCGCCGTGTTCTCCGCATCATTTTGTATAGAGAAACGGAGCAGCGCCTCTAGTGATAGAGTTGCGAGCTTCGTTTCTCCATACAAAATGATGCGGAGAACACGGCGTATTTCGTGATATAAGTGTACAGTTCAGGGACAGAATTGTCTCGGGTGGGGTTTCCAATACTATTTCCTGATAAGGGTGAGGAGGGTAGGGGTGGGGAGGGAAGGTAGAGCATTTAGTAAGGGAATATACGGGTCGGATTCGATACCCTGCCGCTGTTTTGACATCAACCGATTTACATGCGTTTTTCAATCTGACATTATCTCCAGATGAATATCCTTAACGCGAGCAGAGCAGCGGGCACAATTAGCTTTGTATAGCCAACCCGGCTATTTTTTTCTTAAATCACTATACCATTCATATTTAATAGAATAAATTATGCCCACGCACATGTATAACAACTACAGGATCTTTCATTATGATATTAGGTGATTCTTGTATTAGTTAGATTAATGCGTAATTTGCTTCTGCTTTTATTCTTTACTTTGTTATGTGTACCTATCTATCTACCCTATATTACAATAATATATAAATTGTAACAATAAATCAATCAATCAATACAATCCCCCCTAGAGCCATTTCCGCACTTCCTTCCCCGTGGGGGAAATGTTGATCTCCCCCTCCCACTCATTCCTCTCAAAACACCCATATCATCTTACAAAAAATTATCTACTTTCGCAAGGGGGGACCCATTGGTTTCCCTTCTCCTCTCTTCGCCCCTCCCCCCTATAGACGGAGTAGTATTGGAAACCCGCCTCTTATTCCTTTCAGTATTCAGAAACTAATTTGCGCACACCCCTCTGTATTCGCGGTTTTTTTTTTCACAACAACGCCTCTCCCTCCATCCAGTTGCTTAATTCCGCGGCAGGTTATTCGCGAGTTTCAGCGGCAGTTTGCACCAGTTTTAGGAAAGTTTCCTCATCGTGCGTGTTGCATTGTTTCCCCTCGTCACAGTATGCAGCCGAGAATAACATCCGAGTGCAACTAGCGGACACGCTAACCCACCCAACCTGGATTAACTTGGGCTGCGTCCGTCGGATATTATGCAAAGTTGTACCAGTTTTAAACCGTTCTATCTAGCACAGTCTGCCGTAAGCAAACTGGCCGCCTGGACCTGTGTGCATTGGTGCCGGCCTCATCAATATAATGCACCGTTTAGTTAGTTAGAAAGCGTTTAGCTCATAGACGTTTATTTCTCTATGGTTTAGCTTAACACCAGTGTGATACGAAAATAAATACTGATGATGATGAACCAGCACTTTTAAGTTTCTTGAGTAGAATACAAACTTCACAAGAAAATAAATGGTGTTAAAAACAACAGTAACGTGAAAATATATAAATAATTTCAACCAAAATAACACAAATGCATCACCATTTGAAATTTCCCGAATTTAATATTTTTATTTTTCTTTACTTTCAGATAAATCAACATAGTACGATACGATAACATCTCACCGTCGTAACCGGCGGCGCGGCGTCCTCAACGACTAACAAGTACTTATGTCCTTTTCTTACGAGAACTTGAATGAACAATTATTTATCAGAAAATCTGCTGTTCCGTTCAAAGTGCCCTCATTCACCGACTTGTGAAATAATTCACGTAGTGCGGAAGGAGTTCCGTCGTCGCCCTTACTCACAGTCGCCACACGTCGACTCGTCGTCGGCGGCCGTAGCTGCTGTTGTGAATGGCTCTGAACTTGTGTCGCAGACGGTTCTGCCCGCTTCTACATAGTTTGGAGTGCGCTAGGCGCGGTGCAGGGGACAATTATAAATGTTTCCCTACCGTCTAGACAGGGGGTGCACTGCAGCTTCCCTCGGACGTAAATCAGCCGTTCGCCGAGAGAGGAGCCACCGAACGTGTCCTGCCTGACCTGACCGACCTCAAGTCTAGACTAAACTATAAAACTGAGGGCGAGGGAAATGCTGCAGTTTTGCAAACTGTGTGTTGTGTCTGTATTTCTACTTACATTTATTTGTATGTATACACATTCCATACAAGTTCTGTTTGTGCGAGGTTTCTGACTTTCTTTGGTTGTCTTATCGTGTTCTCCCGAACATTTCTCGACATTATAGGGTATATTGATATTTCCCCGTTCGAACCGGTGGAGACTCACCGTGGAAGTGTACGACTAAACACCAAACATGTGGATAAAAGTGGTCGATGGTCACTGATGGAACAATCTAAGGGCTGATGTGATAATCATCTACTCCGGTGATGATGATTGAATACATGTCGACTAGAAAAATACAAGAAAGACGATCAGACGAAAGGGTTCAACGAGCGACGCGACGCGAGACGGTCGCAGATGTGGCTGTAGCTTCCGGGGAACTTTCGCTCTCATCCGCGGTCGCCTCCTCTCCGGCTCGTAAAGCGGGGCCCGTCAAATGTGTTGGGGAAATAAATTAACCGCACATCGTATCGTAAAGCATCACTTCAACTCGAGGAGGGAAAATATGGCCGCCGCGCCGCTATTGGAACAATGTAGCTTATTAACTTGGAGCTTACCTACGTACTGCTCCGTGTACTATATCGATCGTAAACGCTTCGTGTGCATATCGTTCATGTTTTATGTTATTTTATTATTAACCCCCGAAGCAAAAAGAGGGGTGTTATAAGTTTATAAGTTTAGTGTGTGTATCTGTGTGTCTGTCTGTGGCATCGTAACTCCTAAACGGATGGACCGATTTGGATGCGGTTTTTTTTATTAGAAAGCTGGTTTAATCTGGATGGTTCTTAGTTATGTTAGTAATCAAGTAAAAAAGTAATTATGAAGTAATCAAAAAATTACTTCTCACGGATGGACCGATTTGAATGAGGTTTTTTTAAAAGAAAGCTTGAAATCAAAGTTAAATTACATATAAAAAAAAAACCCGACCCTTAAATATTCAAAAATAATTTCCGTTTACTTACTTAATGGAGTCGGGGACCGCTAAGTAAATAAAATATAAAAACTCAGAGCTGCGCGGGTATTTAGATGTTATTGGCTCAGATCGAGGCTTTGATTTTATTCTTTCACTGCCATAATTTTCACTCATTGCCTTCTTTCATTGCGATCGTTTGCACCCATGCTCCTCGCTCAGACTATTAACATTAGCGTGATTTTTTTAAATTTTTTTTTTATGGAAACTGTGATGTTACTTATCAATGGTGATAACCACAGTCAAATTGAATGAGACGTCAACACACACGGAGATGATAAACATTTGCACTTTCCTACCTAGGGAAACACATCATTCAACAAGTTTCATTCAACGTCCGCCGTCTGTGTATGTATACATAATAATATATATGTTCGCTTATAACTCAAAAACGGATCAACCTATTCGCTTGCGGTCTTCGCCTATGTTATGTGACATATTTCCGCCTGGTTATAGGCTATAATATAGTGTAACTCCATTATTCATATGAGCTGAGCAGTGGGGTCAAAAGTGAACGCATTCGGAAAAAATCCACTAATTCGGTCAGCTGTCATGTTATTTACTCGAAAACTACTCAACCGATTTACATATAGATAGAGTATTCACCGACTTTACCGCGAGCGGTTCCGCGCGCACAGTTAGTTAATACATACCTGTGATTGGTTTTTGTTTTACACTCAATGCCCGTAATATTTTTTTTATTTGTTTGAAGTGAAAACTTCTTTAGCGGCGCTTGGCACTTTTTTAGGTGGGTAAAAAATGTTAAGACTCGCGACAGATCTCGAAAAGCGACAGATTTATTTTTATTATTTAAAATGCAACCTTAAGTCATTGCATTAAGGGTTAAGTTACGATGGCTCGGGATTAATTCTGTTCGTCTCTCAGTGACAGTAACGCCGAAAGCGAATCAAGGGAATCCGATATTCGTTTGGTCGTTTATGTGATTTCTTGGCTCAATGGTAAGAGTGTAAGATTTGTATTTTTTGACCATGGGTTCGAATCCCTCAACATTTTTTTAGTTTTTTTTTTTCTTTTTAAGCAATGTTACGGTGTTAAAAATTTTTTAGGGTGTTTAGTTTTTTTTATAACCACCTAAGAATTATTTTCGGAAATACAAAAAGTGTTCACTTCTGCCGGCACTCCCGGAGTGCAACTGTGGCTTTTTTTTTATGTAAAGCAGCATGGGTGGCTGTGCCGAGAGACCAATGGTGCAGTCGACAGAGCCAAAATCACCTCTCCTCGCGAAACCACGCTCAGTTAGGTGCCATGCCAGCAGATTTGCGGACTGTTGCTAGGCTGTCTAGCCCGTTAATACGACGCTTGAAGAGGTTAAAGGATTCAGGAAATACACTCGCCGGAAGACAGTTCCACAATCTAGCGGTGCGACAAAGAAACGATTTAGAGAACCCATGGGTTCTCATAAGCCCAATAATGTCAACAATAAAAGGGTGCTGAGTCTCTCTGCGACGAGTCATGCGGAGATAGGACGGGTGGCAGGGAATAAGGGATGCTAGTTCCACAGAAAAGCGTCCGTGATAGTATTCTGTAAAACAGACTAAGCGAACCCACAAATCGTCACTCAGAGACTCCAGACCATCTGTAAGTTTCTGGTCACCAACAATATGCCCGTGCGCGCGCATCGTGTGTGTCCGACAGAAGGCAGAAGTGCAGCTCGGCTCGAGAACGTGTGGGTGGAACGTGCACGTTATTTATAGGTTCCTTCGACGTCTGTCTGTAATGAATGTTCAATGTTCATATGCTCGTATGTCTACTACCGAGAACCTCCTATGACATTATTATTAGTACCCGCTAAACGCATCGACGAACCACCGTGCGCGCGGCACGTGACTTCCGCTGCCGAAATAGATGCTCCTGCGCGCCGCCCCTCCGCCCCCTCCCCGTGACCCCCCCCCCCCCCCCGTCTCCTTCTCACTATTAATTGCTTAATCATGGCGACTTTTTCTTCGTTTCAATAAATGAGTGTGAAGTTGACACTAATTGACCCTTCCGCTAATAGTAATGGGGATAGCGGTGATAGCACTGAGGGATAACGTCTATATTTTATGATGGAAATAAATTACGTATTGTACACATATGTAATCTCTCGACTGATTTTCTTGATACGCTGCCCTTCTTAATTTATTTATCTTCCCTTCTTTTGTTATGGTTGTGAATTTTTTCATACATGTAAACGTCAGGGTTACGTTACGTCATCAAATTAAATGCAAATAACTTTATTTTTCCATCAGCTTTCCTCACAAGCCGAGAGTTGCTGAAAATCGGTCAAGTAGTCTCCGAGAGGCTTTCATCTTTCCGCTGCGTCGTCGTTCATCAAGTCGTTCATCCTCGAGTCTTCTCCCGCGACGTAGTCACGCGACGAGACGCGACGCCCCGCCGCATGTACCAGATATCCTATATTTTTTTTATCTATCGCAAAGAACTCAAACCAATAGAAGTATTATGAAAAAGCTAGTGAGAGGGGAGTTGTGGTTTTTTTAGGGTCTGGCTGGAATTCCTGAAAATGTCTACCGGGGATTTAAATTTTGGTGAGGAGGGCACTTCGAAAAACAAACTCAATGTATAGATTTATTTTCCCTCTACATAATTTTAAATATGTAGTTTTTGTGGAATAAATGCACATAATAATATGTACATACATATAGGTATATACAGGGTGTCCCAGAAACCGACGATAATCCTTTGACAGTAGATAGGGCTGCTAATTACCTCTCAGAATATCTAATTTTAGGTTTAGTAAAAATGGCTTAGTTTTTGAGATATTGTCATTTTTGTAAAAATCCAAAATTTTCTCCCTCAGCAAATTTTTTTAAATGCCACAAGTACAAATGTAAGATTTTCTTAAATCTAGTTTTTGTCAAATATTCCTGAAAAGTAAGGCTTTCCCACGGTATAATTTATTTTTTCATGTTTAATCCCGTTTAGCTGAAAAACGACTTAAGAGCCACATGTTAAAAAAATTTCAGCCTCATCCCTTGAATTTGGCCCTTCGCGGTGAAAAAAAAAAAATTACTACACTAAAGTGGCATTATGCAACAAAAATACGCGCATCTAATGTAGTTTTTAAAATGGTACATCACTTACCGATTTGCCCAATAATTTATGAGATATTGTTATTTAACTGCAAAAGGACCTCGGAATTTGATAACTGTTCTACCAAGTACGAATTGGAATAAAATAAACACTTGAAGTAAATTTGGTCTTTATTAACCTGTTAAAGTAGATGTTCAAATAGTTTACAACCTGCACAAATGCTAGCTCGACATCTTCTCACAAATGCCCGGTTGATGCGTCGAGCAAGTACTCGATGCAAGTGCAGATACGTCCACCTATGCTATGTAAATAGTTTGTGTTTTCCGTCCACTTGACTATAGTCGGCACGACCGAAGGGAAGCACTGACGTGGCACCAAGTTCACCCGGTGTTATGGGCTGAAATCGCGGATGTTGTAGGTGATGTAGCCAACCATGTCAGTTTACATAAACCTGAAAAAACCTAAAAAAAACCTGAGCTACTGCCGTAATTCTTTCTTTGAGCTCTATGAAGTTTTCCACCGGTTTCCCGTAAACTTTTTCTTTTAAATAGCCTCAATAATAAAAGTCTAACGGATTTAAATCCGGTGACCTAGACGTCCGATCCATCTGTGGGGATATGCTTGGTCTAATAAATTACGCTAGAGAAGTGCGTAATTTTTGCGCAGCCATCATTTTGCAACCACCACCGATGGGCCAATGGTACATCTTCTAAAAGGCTCTGAAGCTCCTGTTGCAGAAACTCAAGATAATTCGCCCGCTTAAAGTTTCTACAATTCAACGGACGTCTTGTGGCCTCCTAGCCACTTGCATCCCCACAGATAGACCGGACGTCTAGATCACCGGATTTAAATCCGTTAGATTTTTATTATTTGGGCTATTTAAAGAAAAAGTTTACTGGAAACCGGTGGAAAACTTGATAGAGCTCCAAGAAAGAATTACGGCAGTAGCTCAGGTTTTTTTAAAATGTAAACTGACATGGTTGGCTACACCACCTACAACCCGTGATGTCAGCCCATAACACCAGGTGAACTTGGTGCCACGTCAGTGCTTCCCTTCGGTCGTGCCGGCTACACTCAACTGGACGGAAAACACAAACTACATAGAATAGGTGGACGTATCTGCACTTGCATCGAGTACTTGCTCGACGCATCAACCGGGCATTTGTGAGAAGATGTCGAGCTAGCATTTGTGCAGGTGGTAAACAATTTGAACATCCACTTTAAAGACCAATTTACTTCAAGTGTTTATTTTATTCCAATTCGTACTTGGTAGAACAGATATCAAATTCCGAGGTCCTTTTTCAGTTAAATAACAATATCTCATAAATTGTTGGGCAAATCGGTAAGTGATGTACCATTTTAAAAACTACATTAGATGAGCGTATTTTTGTTGCATAATGCCACCTTAGTGTAGTAATTTTTTTTTTCACCGCGAAGGGCCAAACACAAGGGTTGAGGCTGAAATTTTTTTAACATGTGGCTCTTAAGTCGTTTTTCAGCTAAACAGGATTAAACATGAAAAAATAAATTATACCGTGTGAAAGCCTTACTTTATCAGGAATATTTGACAAAAACTAGATTTAAGAAAATCTTACATTTGTACTTGTGGCATTTAAAAAACTGAGCTGAGGGAGAAAATTTTGGATTTTTACAAAAATGACAATATCTCAAAAACTAAGCCATTTTTACTAAACCTAAAATTAGATATTCTGAGAGGTAATTAGCAGCCCTATCTCCTGTTAAAGGATTATCGTCGGTTTCTGGGACACCCTGTATATAGTATGTCTATATTTGTGCCTAGCTTTCCAATTTACTGCCTTATATCTTCGTTACATTCACGCTTCAAAAGCTAAATTTTCAATTTCATTTTCATAATTTATCAGAGCAAAGTTTGAAAATATTGAAGGTGTCAATTAGCGTATATTTGCTAGTTACCTACTACACAGAGGGCTACTAAGTTAAAGGTAACTTTGAAGCGTTATTAAATTTGCAAGTTGAGCAAACTACTTACTTAGCAGACTTCCAAAGCTGAGAACGGAAGAACACTAGACCAGACCAGAGCCGAGCTGAGCGAGCCTCTATGCAGCTAACTAGTTAGACTCCATTGAAATGAACAATCCTGAAACGGCTCTGTCATACATATTTTCTTCTTACCAACCTATTAATTTTTGCATAATCCGGTATGCGTAAATATCGTTATGGATTGGGAGTGGAGTACCAACCAGAACGTATTCAAGTTTCTATTTTTTTGTTTTATCTTCAAAATCTTATTTTTTTTTAATCTCTTGAGTCAATCCCTCTCTTTCTCAATCGTCATTGTGCACATTTATTTTTACATCCTGACAAGTTGCTGTCCGGTCTTATGTATATATGTCATCGCAATCTGTATAATCCGGTATTCTATAGAATACCTAGGCTTTTTACAGGGTGCATCAGGATAGGTTTGAGAAACTTCGGGAATAAAAAGTACTCATTATTAGAAGAAAAAAATTCTTATCACTCAAATCGAAATTCTGTTGTTTTTGACGTGATGACGTTACGTCTTATAAATTGATGAACACCGGCTGCACACACGAAAAAGTGTCACGTTCCATCTGAGCCTGTGTGTGCAAGCGAGAGCGCGTAACAAGCGATAGAGAGGCACAATCGGCCCAAGCGTCGGCTAGTACCAGGGCAGCACAAATTAAAAGGAGGTTACTCGTACCATAATATATTACGCGCATCTGGCCGGTCGGAAAAGATTTCAAATTTAGAATATTCATGAAATCAGCACAATTGAAAGGAGGTTACTCGTACCATAATATATTAAAGCGCCAATAGCGGGAAAGAACATTTTACTAATCTGTTCCTTTTTTGAAAATGTAACGTTTTTAATGTCATCAAAACCATCCAGATACAAATAGTACAGACAAAAAAATGGTCCCAGTAGTCTTACCACTTTATGACGTCATCACGTAAAACTATCGTCCGTAAACCGACTTTACAGACAACCAATATTTTTTTGGGTCGTACAAAAGTTGGAAATTGTAATAAAAACTCGATGGACAGTGAGACTGGAGAGTGCAGTGAACTAATTCAGTCCTCTTTTTCTTTTGAGGTCATTGAACTTTCAGTGTTTGGAGTTTACCTAATGCAACCTACCCATTTTTATTCATGAGTTAGAATTTATTTTTTATTTAATAAAGGCGGACGTTACCCATCCACCAAATCTTGAAGAATAGATTTTCACCAAAAAGTACTGTAAAATGATCGAATCTGGGAAAAAGTTTCAGAGCTTATCGACTTCAAATATGGGCCCCTTTCGAACCCTGAAGTTTCGAAAACCTATCCTGATACACCCTGTATAGAATATCGGATAATGGCTTAAACGTTTAGGCAATGTATAAAATATCATTTATTTCATACTTTACCTAGGCAATCTATAGAATTCCGAATGAACAGCCTGCAAAGTGTTTTAAATTTGGTTTAACCTAACCTAACCTGATTACGACACCCGAAAGACAAGGCGGCTCCTTTCGTGAACACTCGGCTCGAAACGAAACATAACAAAAACGACATGCGCCGCCTTAACATTAGGTTAGGGTTAATTTTTTTTAAACCACCAAAAGTAAATTAACTAAAGTAATCTAAATTAACGTAAATTTAACACATTTCCGATTCCTGTTTAGGAAATGAGGCGTTTTATTTGTGTCATTTTATACTTTACCTGATCTCCTAACCTAATGCATGGCATTCTATAAAATTCCATATCAATTATACATTTCAATACCTAGGCACAGTGTGGAATAATGATTAACAGCAGATAAAATATTTTATACATAGGGTAGACAAATCCGGTATTGTATAGAATGACTAGGTATTCTATACAATGACTGAATTATATACTTTGGCGATAACATATACATATTTCCATGGAATCCGTCACGATGATACAGTCGCCTCGGCATATTGTAGTAGCGTATGGCTGTGATAATAATGTGAATGTTTTCATAACTGAAAAGTATGTTGACACACTGACAGCGACGGATGAGCCGCCCCAGATTCACGTCGTGGATGACATTACATTATACCTACTTTGCTATTTTAATGCCTACTACCTGTGCTAGCTACATACTTCTTAGCATCGGCACGCATCGGCTAGAATAGCATTCAAATTGTTTACTCGACTATCTCAATGCCTAATGTGCCCAGTATAGAGTTTGGTAGGCGAATAGTGCCATCGTTTAACAATCTGTCAAACTTATTGAAAACATGGACCCGCGTATTTTGTCTGTCTACGAGAAATTAACGCTTAGGTTAGTTAGTATATGAGTTAAACTGTGTTATAAATAGATTATTTATAGATTAGGTTAGAACATATAAGAAATGTTACACAAACAAATGACGGGACATAGAGTATTAACTTTAGGTACCTATTTTAGCTGTCTCGGAGTTCACAAATCACGACCAACCCTTAAAGTTGCTTAATTAAGAAGTCAACTGTAGATTAGAGTATGGGTTTATTTATCTCCATGTCCCAAATTGACGGAATGAAATTAAACTTCTGTTAAAATTTTAAGTTTACCGAAATTGCCACAGAATCAAACGGTTCGAGCAAATCAATAGTATTGAGTTAATTTAATTTGTGACATACCCAGGCCCAAAACTGTACCATCGCGCCTGGGGCTGTTCCCAAGGGGTCTCGTTGCTAACCATTGTCAATCGTCAGTAGCGTAGCAAGTGGGCATAATATCCTGACCGGCTAATTGCAGGGGGCCCCAAAATCTCCCCGTAGGTACCTGTAATGTCTCAAGTCAAATGCTTGTTGATAGAGCAAACGAACATTATGTCTGTTGAAAGAGTGGTATGAGGCGAATTAGATTTCTAGGAGGTCGGCCAATTTGTTGCGGAAAAGTTGTTTCTTCTCTTTCGTCCCTAAAAAAAATTGTGCAATGTATTGATAAGTACTAGATAATTAGGCATTAAGCTCGCCTATTATACCTAATTTGTATAAATTGGTGTTCAATAAAGAATACAATCATAATAAAGCACATCTTCTGTCCGTCCACCTATGAATTAATGTTTTGTGAAGATTTACCGAACAAACAGAACTGCTTGCTGCTTGTTTAAAATTAAATTAAAACTTTATTATATGGGTACTAAAGAAATGAATAGAATTTTTTTATATTTTCTTAAGAAAATATAAATATTTAAAAAAAACTACCGACCGCCATTCCAGTTGCGTAGCAAGGGTGGCTAGTGATAGAACCGCTCAATTTATTTTGCTATGGCACGCGTGACCCTTACCGCTCAACTACGTACATCAAAGAGTTCGATCAACCATTGACCCAGATATGCCTCCTGGCTAAATGCTGGCTCAATTGACGGCTGCCAGCAGTGGCTCGGACGCGCCGCATTGCCCGCTGTTTGCTCGCCAGCCAGTGCGTGCGATTGCTCGTAATATTTTACGCGACTTTCGGACAATCCGAAAAGAGTTAAATGAAACCAAAGAATTGAAAAGGATCATTAGAAGGGGGGATCCACTTGTCGAGCAGCTGCAGGCTGCATCAATGTATGTAGGTACACAAAAACACAACTTTCAATATACCTATGTTGTTCTATCTTGTCAAACTTGTTGTCTCGGATGTTTATCAGTACTTACGCGGGTTACGCGATAGGAGCAAGTCTGCCCTTTAAAATTACGTACTATGTTAGCGACACCTGGCCGAGGCGCTCTGTTAATATTAGTTTAATTTATCTAGCTTGTATATTTAACGATATAATTTTCGAGATACCTGACCTCGATAAGCCGGGAGCGGTGGGGTTATGGTACAGTGTGGTGGCGCAACGACAGTACATCTGGGAGCGACATTGTATCAGGGGACGAAGGTATATCTGGTATTAGAATCTAGGACGGTGGCGTATTGTGACCGGAACTCGGTCTTTGTTGGCTCAGATAACGGAACGAAGTGAAGGTAGAGAGAGCATTTGTATGGGAAGGGCAAGTCCTTTTGGTCGACTAATGTAAACATCTATTGAATTATTTTGATAATCTTAATAATTTTCTGAAGCACCTTGAAAAACAACATCGGAGTCGTGTTGCTTACGTTACCAAAGGTTCCGAATCATTGGGTACATAAAACATGTTTATTGTATTAAAACATTAACAAATCGACTAGGGAAACGAAATAAATCAAGGATTATTGATAAATTAGAATAGAAACTCTTTATTGATTACAATTGAAAAAAAAAAACAGTACCTGCTAAATGTGAAACCTAAAAACAAAGATGAAATACAGGAGTGCGCAAAGGTGGACTTATCACTACAAATAATTTCTTCCAGCAAAACTGGAAGGGCAGTAGGTATAACATTTTGTAATTAGGCGCTTTACTACCGTACCGAATGCTCTTACTGCGTTCATTCATTATTTTTCTAATCTATTCGATTATCTAATCCTCGGTTTCATCCTAGTCTGGTAAAACGTGCATTGCATCGCATCGCAATATCCTATTCATTATATACAACTTACTAAATCACGTTATATTATTAAGAAAGTAGCAACCACAATATTTTGCAAGCGTTTTTTTCCTTGGGGTTTTCTTTCTGTTCCCCACTCGCAGCGTACAAGAAGTAGGAGCGCAGCGCTCGCACGAGTCTACACTTTTTGGGGTAAAGCGAGTGTTAGTGCATTGAAGGGCCCGCGAAAGGGGCCGAGGGTCTATTGTGAACACCCTTCGTCACCGGCGCCACTCGTATCCGCCCCGTCCCGCCCCTGCCACCTCTCAACCGGCGAAACAGCTAAACCAGTAGCGTAGCAAGGGGGTCGATTCGCAGGGCAATGTACTTCAGTGCTGTTAAAATCGACTCTAAAGTGGAGTTACGCCTGCAGAACCCTTTCACACTCACAAGCTCGTGCGTTCAAAATACTGGAAACGGGAATTTGGCAATTCTGAAGATCCCAACACCGCTTATACTCTTGTATGACACAAATGTAACAAGAAAGTACCAAAATATTGATGAAGTAAACAATTTATTAATAAAGGATACCAATATTTTTGTCCGAATGTTTTTCTTCCTATAAGTCCACATTTCGATAGGGGGCTCGCGAAAGGGAAGGACCCCCCGATTGGTTGGATTGTTACCCCTCTAGAGAACTTATGTACCTACCTTGCTACAGCGCTGCTTCAGATAATCGCGGCACCAACAGAAAGTGTATAGCATTGAATAAGCTAGGTAATTCTGTAAGTACGTTTAATATGAGTTTAAATTCTAATTAGGTATCTAAGTACCTACACACAGGCTGAAATTTCAGTTGTGTGTAATATCTAAGAAAAAATAAAAGTATTAAATTTATTTAGATAAACTGTTACAGCGAAGATCGTGTCCGTTCGTCTGGCCAGAATTTTACATGTACAGTTTGCACTGGACCCTTATACAGTTATAACTAACACTATAAGACAAGCCAGGTCGGAGCTATAATAAAACAACATATTCTGTAATTGGAAAAGTCTAAATCAATAAAATGTAAATGTTTAACTTTAATTTAATTATTGAAGAGCCGGCTTTCGTCTAATTGTCGTTCGAAATACATATAAACGTGATATGAACCTACCGAGGTGTCGAAAACGAACGAACATACTTACCTTCACTCTGTAGGTGTATGTTTACTACAGGCTGGTTACAGATTTTGAGTATTTGCGCTCACTTGCTTTCACAGTGATTCGTGGGGGTGGTGTGAAAGCTTTCGAATCACTTTCCTGGGATTGCGGGGAAAAAAGAAGCGTCTCTACACGTCTGGAAAATTTGCGAACCTGTCAATACACTTCCAGCTACTCTAATAAAAAAAGAGCGTGTCGAAAAAAAATCGCTAGTACAAAATGTGAGAATGGCTTAAATGTTATGACGCCTAATGTTGTTATAGTTGTGCACACGCCTAATATTTGTGGAGTGGTTGAATTTCACCGATAAAATACCTATAGCAAATTTCTGAGATTGTGTATAAAATTGTCGCTTAAAACATTCAAAAAATATATTTAGTTCTCTCTGCGCTGTGGTAGAATCAAAGTTCATCAGCTTCATTCAATACAGAATCACCCCTTTCGAATATACAACATATTTTCGACGTCAATAATTGCCAATACTATTAAATGCGGAGAAAATCTCACTTATTAATATGCGTATACCTATACATAAAGTTGCAATGTATATTTCCATACATAGCACATGCGACGATAACTCCATCTGGGTGAATAAAAACACTATAAAACGCATTTTAAATACTCTTCACTAATGGAGAGGCCGCAGTAACTATTCGATTTACGGCCCAATTACAGTACACTAATCACTCGATAGCTGAAGCGTTTGATAGGCGGGAGGGAAGCGGGTGACGACGCGGCCAAGTGTAATGTAGAGGCGACGTGGAGGTAAGAGAAATAGAGGAGGTACAACCTAAGTATTTAGTCGTCAGGAAAGTATTTAATAAATTAAATACAATCCAAGTATTTTTATATTGAACTACTGTAGGAGCCAATGTATACTTAAACCGCTCTGCATGTTTTTATCATAATAAATGAAATCAGGTTTCGAAAGGTCTCAACTCTCAACCCGTTTAGTTAGGAGCTATTATAGCTAGAGCAGCGGTTCCTATTCATATTTTAATCGGTACCCTTTAGCGAATTTTCTGAGACACAAGTATCCCTGAGTAAAATGTTTAAATGAAACAATTTTCATATGGTTATTTTTTAGGTAATAAATTTGTTTATCCATCGTATCAGTTATTTATTAGGTTCTAACCTACCTACCTACTTGGTCATCACAAAATAGGTCCCAATCAAGCATTCATTAGTGGAGATAAAATTCACTTATGAGCATAATATGTGGGCCCCCTTCTCTTTAGTTAAGATTGTAGAGGTAAACTTGGCCATTAAGTGCGCCAATGCGTACCCCTTCTCTTGAGCCTGCGTACCCTTGGGGGCATGCGTAACACTATTTGGGAACCGCTGAAGTGCTGGACAGACGAGCGGACGAACGCGTCACCAAATCGCGTTTCACTCCAGCCCCGGGGTCTCGCTCTATATGTTGACACATCAAAACAGCAAAATATCAGCAAGCAAGTAGAAATAATTTATTGACATTGTATAATGCTTTGTCTCTCTCGCGCTAATCTAATTCGTATAACGTCATCTCAGAGTACAACGCAATCTCACGGGAGTTTTGACGCTGTAATCGCCTTAATCTACCTACTCTAGCGAGCTCCGTCAGCTTTCAAAAGTCGCGGCTAAAAGCTTTCACGAAAATTAGACCGACTTAGACGATTCTTAACCGTCCTCGTATAGCGAAACGCCTGCGCCCCCTGTCCCTGTTCCCACCCCCACCTCTGCTGCTATCCCTTCGCCCGCGGTGAGTGGAGCGGAATCCCGGAAGCTGACATTTCATATTTTTCAGAATCCCTTGGGAACTGCCCGGCCTCTTACTTAGGCTGATAGAATTTTCAGAAGAGCGTTCTCTAAGAAGTCAATAGTATAGAAGTGAATTGTATTGCCATACGTTCAGTTTAGTCCGTCCTCGTCATAATCTACAAAATATGCACACAATTCGTATCGGACGACTCACAGAACAACGATCGGGCCACACCGCCCGCGTGCGCGTGCGCAAGACTGGTCTTGTTCAAAGCTCATTGGAACGGCTCGACGCGCGTTTTCCTAATATAGTATTGTATGTAGGTTGTATACATGACACATATTTGATAGAGATATAATATAATATTGTCTATATTTATGACTTCTTAGCTACTCGACGGTTGATGTCCTTCTATTATTTTGAATTCTCAGAGGGTTCCGCTGTAGGCACTAGTGGAAAAAATAGATTTTCCCCTCACCTCTGATAAGGGCCAAGCTTTGTTGGGACGTGAGCGGCTTGCCGGCGCGGAGTTGTACCTACCCTCTAATCCTCTAATAGTTTCGGCTACAAGAATATTTTTATATTTATTTAACTAAACCTCACTTTTGTTCGTGCATTGAATTGAAATTACTTTTTATATCTGTCTTCTTAGACGATGAAAAAAAAGCGGCCAAGTGCGTGTCGGGCCACGCGCAGTGTAGGGTTCCGTAGTTGCGGAACCCTATCAAAATACATTATTTGATTATTTGTATAATTTTGTAGGGGAAATAAATGAATGTTAATTTGAAAAAGTTCTTCAACAGTGAAATGATGACTGTCGTCCGTACATTTTTTAAGTTGGTCGACTATTACTCGTCAACCTGTACAGCCTACTTAGCTGTGATAGTTTTCCTTTTAATTTCGATATATATACTACTGCGGTGAATTTTTTCACATTTCTAATAACAACCGTTTAGCTGGCAGGGGGGGGGGGACACTTGACTCTAACAAAAATTTGCACTTAAAAGCTTAATAATTCGAAAACGGATCCCTAAATCGAAAAATGCTATTCACAAACTCGCAATATTTTCCAAAGACCTATCCAACGATATACCATACGATGGGGTAGACGTGAAAAAAAAAATTCATCCCCACTTTTCGTGTAGGGGAGGTACCCTAAAAAAAAATTATTTAAATTTTTTTATTTTACCACTTTGTCGGCGTTTTAATATTAATACCCATACCAACTTACAACTTTCTAATACTAAGGGTCTCTGAGCTAAGCCGCGGACAGACAGACGGACGGACAGACGGACAGACGGACGGACATGGCGAAACTATAAGGGTTCCTTGTTGACTACGGAACCCTAAAAATTACGGGTTTGCGAACGGCCGATTTCACCACCTTTGGCTAAAATGTAACTGCTAGTTAACTTGTGTCAAATGTATGAGAAATGTCGCCATAACCGACAAACAACAGCGAGATAGATTCACGTGCTGAGGGTTATTGTATTAAATAAATCACTTCACCGTTGATTGAACCAGGCGGTGCTCTAACTTCAGCCTCGCTCTCACTGACTTACTTTTTTATGAAATTACGTTGCCGCCGTTAAATTCAGCTGAAAGCATCCCTCCCAGTGACTAGACATAAAGGGCTGAGCAGTAGGGGTTACATAGTTCACATCAGCAAATTCTATGACGAACAGAGCCATTTTGTATAGGTCTACTCGGTCTGTGACCCTTTCGGACTATGCACGAGGCCACAACTCCTTATTGTTCTCTCTTTCTAGCGACCTATGGACTACCTTTAACCTACCAAAGAGCACTCGATATGAACGAATATTATCTAGGTATAGAACACGTAGAGGTATCTACACAACTGACACACAACACCGCTGCAGCTGTGACGACAAACGGTGTACGAAGTATGCCCTATTTCTATATCAATTGTTTTAGCGAAACAATGTGTCCGTGTTGCAGATAGTTCTCTTTTCAGTCATATAAATAGCTTTCGGATTACCCGAATAAGCATATAATATGGTAGGTACATCTGCTGCAATCCCGCAAAGTTTTAAAAATATTGATTTTTTTTTTCGGTTCAGGGAGAAAGCCCCCGCAAATGGAACGGAGAACTTTTGTCATTTATCGTTTAATCATATGTAAAATGTTCATTGAAATCGGTTGTTTTCCTTCCAAATCATATTTTCAAAATGTCATTTATTGATAAGTGACCTACGCCTTTTTAGGTTCTGTACCTCAAAGATGTGAAACGGAACCTAATTTTGTGGCTCGTGCGTCCGTCCATCTCTCCGTCTGACCGTCAGTCACAGGGTCACACACTACTTCTAGAGGTCGTTGTTCTAAAGTTTAGAATCTAAACGGTTTAAGGGCAACACGAATTAAGGGAATATTATTTTGCCTAGATCATTTTTCAAAGTTTATTAAAAATGTCGCCCACAGGGCATCGAATGTGACATGAAAAAATAAATTTTTGTTTATTGTTTTTTTTTTTTAAATAAAGAAAAATCTTCGGGCTTGAATCTTCGAAAGGCATGTAAAAATCTTGCGTGTCCCATTATTTCTCCGCGGTGAGTCCGGATAATGTGCGAGACCAACTCGCACTGCTAAATCTGTTAAAAAGCAACATCTCAAATTCGTTTCAAAAATACGGTCGTGTGACACAACAACCACACTACCTATATGCATTGCATTCGAATCAATTATGTTGCGACACATGATACAGTACCTGTATACAATGGTTGATAGGCACTGGCCCCAATGGAATGGCCAATTGAATCAGAATGTGAGAATGGAAGCGGTATCGAGTGCGCGCGGAGCGGATTTCAGCCGTATAACGTTGAGGCCATGCCCGGCGCTGGTCGTTGGCTGGCGTCGCATTGCGATTGCATTCAGGCGTGTGGGACGCGATGGCGGACGCCTCTCGCCAACATATTTATGCACCTTCACGCACGTCGCACCCGCCTCGGTGTCCATTTCCGTTCCGTTCCGAACGCACAATACCTGTGTCACCCGACCAACCTCAGCGTGCTTTGCAAATTCCGTCTCTATCGTACGCATTCGCATCACGATTCAAATGCAAATGTTCGCTGTAGCACTCATAGCGGCACTGCAATGTGAACTCTATGTAAGAGTTCATGCATGCATGAATGGAGCGCGTCTTCCTTGGTCTGTCATTATTGTTCTAACGGTGACGGCCAGTAACGTTATTCGCTCCTAGTTTGTTCCTGGATGTAAATAATTGGATAGGTAGCACGCAAATATTTTTTACACCGGTTTTACTATTTTAGCTTAATTTTCTTCCTGTTGTGAGCCCCTAGTGTGTAAGTCTGCCTGTACAGCAGACTTCACTTATCTCTGGGGTAGTTCCTACGACTCCACCGTACCACCCTAAACTCGCAAATTTTCGATCGCAAGAATTGAGAAATAGTATACAATGTGAATGCTCGAGCTAGGGTACACGAACTGAACTCTGTTTATTTCTTGATCAACAAAATTCCGTGGTCAAATCAAGAAGAAGGTAACATGCTACAACTGGCCATGTCTATAATTGAACTCTGTTTATTTCTTGATCAACTAAATTCCGTAGTCTAATCAAGAAGAAGGTATAACATGCTACAACTGGCCATGTCTATAATTGAACTCTGTTTATTTCTTGATCAACTAAATTCCGTAGTCTAATCAAGAAGAAGGTAACATGCTACAACTGGCCATGTCTATAATTGAACTCTGTTTATTTCTTGATCAACAAAATTCCGTAGTCTAATCAAGAAGAAGGTAACATGCTACAACTGGCCATGTCTATAATTTATTACCGTGGCGTTCCTTCATTCAATTACATAACTTTGCGTCTGTTCCCCAATGGGGTTAGCCGCAGAGACAAGGAATCTCCACGTTGCACGTTGTTGCTGACACACATGAATGAATGGTATTGTTTGTGTTCAGATGTGCGCGATGTTCTCATGAGAGTGTCGCCGCGAGCCGGCTCTGGCTCTCCGCGGTCGCGATGTGGCTGAGCGGCGCATGCGTGCTGCTGCTATGCGCGCTGGCACGCGCGAGGCACGACGACGACTTCGCCTTTGACAATAGCGACGAGTTTCAGGTAATGCACCCCTCATACTTGTACATTCTCTCAAGAATGTTCTTCGTCTCGGGAATTATTCTTTTTTTTTTTAGAACATTCTGCGACTCAGGAATCTTTCAAGAACGTTAATAGAATATAATAGAAAGTCTTTATTGAACACAATTGAAAGGAGAACACTAAACGAATAGAAACGAGAATTACAGGAATGCGCGAAGGCTGATTTATGACTGCATGCAAGTGATCTCGTCCAGACAACCTTTAGGTAGGTGATGAGGATTAAAATGATGGTGATGATGATGAAAGAAGTATGGGTAGTGCAAGTGAAACGGAGGAGGAATACATGTTTTATTTTATAAATGTAACATATATACATAAATATTTATACAATACATAAAATCCAAACAACATTAACATACATAGTACATACAAACAATACATACTATACAAATCCACAAGTTAATAAAAATTGCGAAACTTAGAAGGTAGAATTTCTTCAAATACTCTTTAGAAGAATTTGAATGTTTGGTTGGGAGTGACGGGTGTACTTAGTGCGGCAGCGAGTTCCACAGACGAGCAGAGTTAATGAATCCGTTTAGAAGCAGAAGATGACATGGAATCCCTAGAATGTTATCATCACTAGAGCGAAGAAGATGGCCGTGTGAGGAGAGGATGAGGAAGCGAGATGGAATGTAATGGAGAGCGTCAGGACTCAGGATTGTTTAATACGCCATATAAAAGACACATCCCTAATGTGACAACTCCTGCGGAGATGAATTGGGAGCCTTTCGAGCTGAGTTCGGTACTGGGAGACATGGTCGTACTTACGAATACCAAATAAATTCTGCAAGCGTTCAAGCTTAAATAATTTCAGTCAAATCCAGGTAGCAACATCCGTATAGTTCTGTAGGCATCTCAGAGAGTGCGCCGCAGCAAAGACCTTCCGACAGACCTCAATGACCTGAGGCACCCACGCACGCCAGTGTTTGGTCCTTGAGGATGCCCGGGTTTTTTACTGTCTTAAGTACGGAATTGCATACATACATACATGCCAAAAATATCAAACAAAAAATCGGGGATCGACAATCGGTGTAAGCAGAGTGATCGGTGTTGTGCTGCAAGTACTCTTGTAAATAACAGCACAACAACGACCACCACGTTTAGCGCAAATTATTAGGACAAGATAACTATCAAGCAGCAAGTAAGGCACGAAGACCTACCTGCTGCATGAATCGATGAAACGACGAGTACGGAATTAAAATCCCATTATACGTAACCGCAACCGGTGACAGTGTCAACCTTTGACAGTTGTCTTGGACTGCCAACAATCATTGCCTGCGATTTAGTTGGGTTGACATTGAGGCATTGACTTAAAAAAACTTATTTCTATGCATTGAGGCCAAAAGATTTTGTTAATGTGTGGACGCGTTGCAAGTCAAGGTTGGGATACATTATCCATAGTAGCCTGTAATCTATCTAGAAAATATAGATGACTCGAACCAGTCACGTCTCTCGGCTTAGCTTAGGAATCTTGTGAGAACATTCTGCGTCTCTGGAATCTTTCGAGAACCTTCTTCGACTCAGGTATCTTTCGGGAATGTTCTCCACTTAGGAATTCATCTCACCACCATGCCACCACCTTTCCGAATTCAAATGCCGATCAGAATGATGAACGTTTTGAGTTACTTATACCCAGGAATGGACTAAACAAAACAAGGCCCCTTGCTCTGTACTCTGAGCAAGGCCTTAATCAAATTCTAGCATACATGGCTTCGTGATTATGACCGAATTATAATGACGAAGCAAGTAAGTAAGAATTGATCCAGTCGTCCTCATTTTCAAGCTATTGAAGTTCACTGGAGGTCGTCCGACCACGACGACCACGTCCGAACCAAGATCACAACATCTTACCTCTAGAATTTGTCGGAGGGAAGATGGCCATGTTGTGAAATATTACAAATTTACAAATGTTTGTCTGTTACAGGTTGGAATATCAAATAATTCCGAATCAACAATCGGCCTAAAGCGACTATGGGGTATTCCTGACACATCGGCCTACGTCGGTCATCTCTTCCGCATGGAGATTCCGAATGAAGCTTTCTCCGGGGGAGATGTAATTGCCTATAAGGTAAATTATCTTTACTCTTGCTTGGGAAAATAATTTAGATAAATATGGGAATTGCGTGCTGTGCTGACTGTGCGCAAAAATTACAACCACTTCCTCTTTTGCTTTATGTTTTGACTAGACCGAAAAATTTGAACTTACCCTGACCTGAATATGGAAACTAACTCTCGATTTATGTCCTGACTGATGAGCCAAAAAATTGGAAATCGTTTGTGTTAGGATCTAAAGATTAGATCAAGCGTTGTACCATGTTTGGAGCAATAGCACAGATTACTTAATAGTTACTTCGTAACAGATAAATCACTCCATAGAAAAAGTCCACTCCATAAAAAACCTTCGGTTTTAATAGCCTACTGTTTCACGTCGCCAATCGCTGCGTGCGAAAATGTACCTAAACGATCGAGTGTAAAGTGACTATTGCTTTGCAGCTGCGCGCAGTTGCGTGGGCGAGCGTCTAGGTATGCTTCGCGCGGCTGACGAATTTCCACTGAATTAGACCTCCGCCGGCGGCTCGCCAGGCGGTGGTAGTTAGCGCGCGCAAGTACAGAGAGTGTGTGAGGCCTGACAATAGTATGATTGTGGGATGCAGGTGCGCGGTGCGGACGGGCGGCGCGCGCCGGCGTGGCTGGCGGTGGACTCGCGGCACGGGCTGGTGAGCGGAGTGCCGCTCGCGCTGGACGCGGGCGCGCACACGCTCCTCGTCACCGCGCACGCGCACAACTCACTCGCCACCGACACCTTCACTATCGAGGTACGTTCACTTTGCTTCTCTACCTACAGCTACAGCTTTGCTTTTGTATTTTGTACCGTGTGGGGCCGGTACTTTAAAAGAATAGCCCCACTGCATCTCTCCCCGTGTACGTCGTAAAAGGCGACTAAGGGATATGACTCCCTTCTTATATTACTAGGTGGTAGGGTTTAACCCGCCCGGGCTGGTACCACCGCACTGAATGAAAGGTCGGTCGAAACGGCTATGTAAATAGTTTGTGTTTTCCGTCCAGTTCAGTGTAGCCGGCACGACCGAAGGGAAGCATTGACGTGTGACCAAGTTCACTCGGTGTTATGGGTTGACATCACCGATGTTGTAGGTGATGTAGCCAACCGCTTCAGTTTCCATAAAAAAAAAAGGTGAACTGCACAAAACTTCAGGAGGTACAACTAGCCGACAACACGAGTTAAGTATTGACCGGTGTCGCCCTATGTATGTTCCCCCAGTGGGCGTCGAAAGATCGATAAGGATGAGATGAAATCACCTTGCTACATAGTATAGTGGCAGTGGCGGGCCAAGACCTAAATTTGATGTGGGCAAGATACATTTTGCGAGGCCGTCTCTGGTGGCACTAGAGGATGGATTTTATCGATGTTCACTATCGAAATGGATTTCCGCTGCATGAACTTTCGAGGCGGGAGGCCCCTTGGCCTTCACGTCGCCCACACCTTGCGACGCCTCTGTATAGTGCCAGCAATAACCATTATCGAGTGTGGAGCTGCTAACTAGTACCGCTAAGGCAACAATCAGTAATAATAAATAATATGTGTACAATGATGGTGTCAGGTGAAGAAGGCGTCTGACAAGCCTCGCTCGCGGTACGGCGCGTGCGCCGCCGCCGAGAGCCGGCTGTCGCTGCTGCTGCTGCTGGACGTGCGCCTCCACCAGCTCAAGCCCAAGCAGCGCACGCGCGCCCTCATGCACCTCGCCAACTTCATGGCACTCGACGGAGTGAGTGCTTACTCTGTATTCATAATATAGTAATAAATTAGTAAAAATTTAACATTTTACACTTTTTCAAAAATCTTTTTGAAAGAATGAATGAAAGAAGTAGGTCAGTGAGACCGAGAGATGGAAAGGCGAGCATTTAGTTGAAATATAGGTATTCCACTAGACTACTTTCGGAAAAAAATTTCGCTGAGGGTGAAGCGAAATTTCACGCTTTTAGACCCACCGGCTTAGTCTGTGCGTTGTCTATCAGTCAGTCAGTGTTAAGATTTTTAAGTAGATAATTCGTCATAAGTTATACTACTGTTCATAATAGAAATATTTAGTGTTTGTTCATGTTATTGTTAGTTTTTAAAATTAAATTATTAAATAAGTGTAATTAGTGGCTAAAATTTAAATTGTTGTTCAATAAAAAATAAATGTACAATGCTACTTCAAAGTAAGAGAAATAAATAAATGAGATATAAAAAAAATTCAAGATAATTTCTTAACAAAATTTTGAATAAGTCCTTGTAGTCATAAAATTATAATTAAAAAATCGCCCTATGGGAGAGCTTTTTATTTTAATTTAGTTATTAGTTTGCTTATATCTGTTGTTTTATTTTTTTTTATGTTTGTAATTTGATTTTAATAAAGAAACATTATAGTCACATTAAATTAAATTAGAGTTCATGAGATAAAATTTCAATAAAATAATATTCTATGCAATTGTAAATGGTAATAAATATATTTTTTTCTTCTCTATGTTGCGTGATCGATCACGTCAGTGGCTACATATTGCTCTATATAAATATGATATTGTGCGAGTTTTCATTTGAACCTCTCGGTTATTGCACATTTCAGGATGAGTTCTCAATAGAATCGTTCAAGTCGTGGACGGGCGCGCACGCCAACCAGACCGTGTTGCAGAGCGGGCCTGGCAGCTCGCAGCGGAGACGCGGCGAAGCCACCACTACCGCCATCTATCTCAGCGTATGTTCATTGTGCAAACCCTTCTCCGTTGGTGGATGCTTGAACAGCAATGTCCCAAAACAAAAGTTCAAAACGACTATTTAAATCCTGTTTTTGCCTTCTCTGCTTGAATCACTAGTAAATCACTAAATACATGGATATACATACCATGTGGGGCCGGTACTTTAAAAGAATAGCCCCACTGCATCTCTCCCCGTGTATGTCGTAAAAGGCGACTAAGGGATATGACTCCCTTCTTATATTACTAGGTGGTAGGGTTTATTCCGCCCGGGTTGATACCAACGCACTGTATAAAAGGTCGGTCGTATCCCGCCCCTGTTGGTATCACCGCACTTAATGAAAGGTCGGTCGAAACGGCTATGTAAATAGTTTGTGTTTTCCGTCCAGTTCAGTGTAGCCGGCACGACCGAAGGGAAGCACTGACGTGGCACCAAGTTCACCCGGTGTTATGGGCTGACATCACGGATGTTGTAGGTGATGTAGCCAACCGTGTCAGTTTCCATAAAAAAAAGAAAGATTTTTTTTTTTATTAATAATTTAATTAGAAGTAAACGTTTTTGACTTGACATATCCGCCTTACGCCCCATTTGATTAAAGATAAAAATGTGTTTAAGAATTTTAAAGTTTTTTAGTAACTTTCATTAATGCATTTCGTTATATAAAATTCAAAGTGTCATCATGCGGGTTCTAGGTGGGTTGCGGTGGCAAGATGTGGCCGAGACACAAAGTGCTGGTGGCGGGAATCCGCGAGCAAGCTCGCGACGGCACCCTCGCTCACATTCTCGAGCTGCCGGTCCTCGGCTGGAGACTCATGGCGGAGAAACCTCCTCCGGTCCTCAAGCGTCCTCGCAGACAGGTGAGCGAGCCTTCACTGAGAGATTTTGTCAATATCATTCTTAATGGCTTATGTATTTATAATTTGCAGGCTAAATGTTATGTTTGGTACAACTGTTGTTACTGTGATGGACACGTTTAAAATATATAAGGTAAACATTTTAGTCACCATCTCACTCGACGAAGCCGAACTGCAGAAGCATTCACACTGAAATAGATGTATCAAGGTGCATCAGATTTATGCATTGGTGGATTTATGGATTGTTTATGCGAAAAATGTGCCAAAAAATTTTAACATCTCGATGAAAACTATGTAACGAAAAAGTATTGCAAGCAAGAGAAAACAAATTGTACGAAAATACAAAGATAACTGATTAATTGCGTTAGTGTGGTGATGCAGCTCTGTGTAAAATATTTGCCTTTCCTTTCTCTTCTGCTCTTTTTATTCGCACAAGACTGACTACATAACAGTCTATTGAAATGTTTATTCTGTGGTACATGTGCCTTTTGCCTTTTAGCCTTATAGCGTGTTAAAGAGTGGGTCGATGTTGCGAAACTCGAGGTGGTTAGATATTCTGGATGCACTTTTCACTCTTACTCTCCTTTGTAAGTTTTGCGCCGCTATTTCGAACTTTATATCTGCAATTCTTTCAAATATTGTATACTGTCGCTAATTCTATACAACACAGTCACATCCCCTTACTGTCTTTTGTGATTTTAAACGTATCTTGTCGAGGTCGCCGATGACATCTTTGACCTGTCAGTGTCGTTAATGGGGAGATGGTGGTCCTTCGAACACGCAACATTTAATTTATTTCACATTCCTCACTCAACATCTTCACTCGCCGCAGACTCACACACACTGTGCTGTAGCGTCGTGCTGTCGACTATCAAAGCTGTCTGCTCCTTTTTTTTTTACATTTGTATCAACAATGTAAATATCCAATCAGTCGAAATATGTCATTATACTCCGTAAAATATAGCTTGATACGCGTGACAGATGTCATCGAGAACACCTCGCATGAAGTTCCGTAATTTTTTACAGTAAAATGCACGCAATAAAACGGCATACTTTGTTGAAATGTCACACTGACATCTGTCACGCATACAAAGAAATGTCACTCTGACATCTGTCACGCGTATCAAGCTATATTTTACGGAGTATAGTGACATTTTCTGCGTTTGTCTCTCGCCGCTATGAACGGATTGATCGGTCAGCAAGAACAAAAAGTAATTTATTGTAGTAATCACTTTAGTTAAAGGAAGATAACTTCACAGAGCACATATTTGTAGACAGATGGTGAACGTGTCGATAACCACGATGTGCGATACGATAACATATTAATGACTTCTAGTCATAATTTGACATTTCATCTGTAAAAAATTAAGTGAAATTAAAGAAATCATGTAAATTTTATAATTTTTTTCCTAAAATTTGCCTAAAATAAGAGCAAAGATGTATCTCTTATGTCTGATTCTTTCAAACAAATAAAGGTGTGGTCTCACAAATTCTGTCACATGGAATTGTTACTAACCACATACAAAACTGACGTTTGGAATACTCCATACAATTGGCTAGCACTTTTGACGTGATAACGTCACGTCTTATAAATTTATGAACACCGGCTGCACGCACGAAAAAGTGTCACGTTCCATCTGAGCCTGTGCGTGCAAGCAAGAGCGCGTAACAAGCGATAGAGAGGCACAATCGGCCCAAGCGTCGGCTTGTACACATTTATCTCTCTGGTTCTAAAGTACCAGGGCAGCAGACCGTTCCCAGTAGTCTTACCACTTTATGACGTTATCACGTAAAACTATCGTCCGTAAACCGACTTTACAGACAACCAATTTTTTTGGAACAATTTTTATTGCCTAACCCCGCCTCTATTTATTTTGTCCTATTTTATTCATAGATGCGCGCAAAACCTTGAGTATAAGTTCTATTTTTTTTATTACACATTAGTTTTTAGGGTTCTGTATCAGGTACGGGACCCTATTACTAATTTATCACAGCTGTCACACATTTCGTGAATGGATAATTAGTCATAATTTAGATTAAGAGCAAGACAGCTAGATTGTCAACAGCACTTCGTCATCAAATCATCCGGGCGATCGCCCATACATGCCTACCGCTTGGTCGTGGCGCGTGCCGTATACGTGTATATATGCCAGCTCCCCGACGAGGGCTCCGGAGCGTACTACGACGAGGACGACGGCGAAGGCGACTACAGCGGCTACGATGACGACGATGACGACGATTATGACTTTGGCTCGCCGATCAAACTCGACGCTGTGAGTACGCAACGCAACGCTGCGCCAACACAAGCTAATCAATACATTTTTGTGTCCTTTTCCTACCGATTTAGGACAAGATCGGTTAGAACTAGATTGTGCGCGTCATTCACTTACAGTTGACAAAAAAATAAATTTGTTAAAGCTTATAACATATTTTAATGTGCTTTGAATTGTATAAAACATCTTTTGATGAGTTTTAAAAACCCCAATATTTTTTTGTTTATTGCCTTTCAATAATACAAATAATATTTTCCAGCCCCACTTTCCTCCCGCAAACCTATCAGTAGCGATTGATTAGTCAGATGACACACTCACTGAAGTTGCTTGCTGGATTTTCCAGCCCGCGTATTGTATGGGACGGGAATCGCCACAAATGTGCCACCGCTCATGGAGTGGCGGCACATATAATTATATAATCATACTATTTTAGCCCGTCAAGGGAATTCCAGCCGGTAATTATGTTGTGTCTTCAGGCTTAGCCTTTTCCAACTCTAACATAACAAACGACAAGAAATATAACGCACAAGCCCGGTTCTAAAGGTCTATTTCTGTTTCGGTTTGAAAAGGATAACACAACCAGCGCAGCGGTGAGCTCGGAACATGCGCCGCGAGCTCGGCAAACGTTTACACACGTTCTAGGTCTTCATTCGCATTGTTTGAACCTTTCACTTGATTGGTTGAAGTATTTCGTAATTGGTTGAAACTTTTACCTAACTGGTTTAAATCTTCGCATCATTGGTTGAAGTCGTTGCTTAACCTTTCAGGGTTTAGTCTGGGCGCATGTTTCCCGGTTTGCGCTGGGCTTGTGCACTCATACGCCAAAGGCATTACACAATATTAATGCTGACTTACTACTACTGTCTCGTTTTGTACTAAGATCCTTTTCATTTATTTTATGTTGACTCAAGTTGATGCCTCAATGTAATTAAATATGACAGACTGGAGGTGGCCATTTTGCAGATTGATGTATGAAGAATATTAGTTGTAGTAAGTTAGCATCCTGTCACTCAATTAACAATGATACATCTCTCTTGCCCATCAAAAGAAATAATCTGTTGGGTTAGACACTTCCTACCAAATGACAGACATACACTAAACTCTGCCTAGGTTATTGCTGACAAATCATTTACCTACTCGTACATCCCTCATGTTAATCATGCATTCATGTACTCATTTCAAACATTTCGCTAACTCACTGTTACAGGGTTCTATGTTATGCTAGCAATAACAACTGTACGTATTTTTATCGTCAAATCTTATAATAGTGAGCCAGCGATTTGCTGCATGCCATAGTCATCAAACTATACTCGTCTTTACTCCGTGCATTGTCTTAAGTATAAATACCCCTCTCCCGTGTTAATGAGGATCGTTGCCTGACCACCACCTATGTTAGATGTCATGCATCACGATAGATATTTATCTCTACAAATTATTCCATTTCAATCACTGGGCATAAGTACACTCATAATATATAAACTCTTAATTGATGCCACTGATGGGTAAATACATCAAGAAAGCAAAATGGACCTTAAAAATTACTTCTGAGTGTTCCATTTTGTTGATACATCTATACGTTCGTGTTTGAGAAACGGTTCATTGAGGAGAACAAAATTGTGTACATAGGCCTATTTTAAATTTGTTCTACTTCAAATAGTATGCACGATCCACAATGCAACTTTAATACAACGACTGACGTTAAAAGTAGAGCACTTTCTTCTATATACCCTCTACCTACATAATACTCCTTGGTTTTAAAACACCCTTGTGGGTCGTTTTCAGTATGAGATGAAGAAGTGAACAAAACTTTTAGTTTTTTTATTAATATATTGAATGTGTTTAGGTCAATCGCAAAACCGCATGCACATTCATTGTAAATGGTCATGGTTTCTGTTCAAATTGTTCTCTCATATTATGTTCTGCATTATGTGTGTGTCCACACTCATCCAACATTATCATGTCTCGTTCATTATCAGACTCAAATCCTTCTAAAACAATAAATTGGGTTTGTAATGCTTTATTTTTATTGGGTTTTATATTTTTTTTACAAATGCAGTATAACTTGACATTTGTAAGAAGTGTTTGCCTTGCAGTTTTTTGGACATCTCGGTGTTTTGATGTATGTCAATTAATGTATTGTCGTATAGATATATGTTTTGTGTGAATAATCTCTTGCAGAAATCTTTAACTAGCTTTGGGATTAACAGCCAGGTGTGTGCAATTTTAAGAACCTAATAATCCGTAGACACTCATCTTTTGTAGAAGTGTGTTTAAATTTCCTTAACGATTTTGAACAGTATCATTCATCAAACATACGTGGCCGAACCCAAAAGAAAACGGACTCATATTTTTAAATTTGTATTGAAATTTTTAACAATCGACCTTCATTCAGTCTTCTTCAAAGTACTCCTCCCTTTAAGCTAATACACTTATCTAATCATCTCTTTATCTCTGTCTTTCTACATCTCTTTTTTTCATTCGAGTGAATAAGAAGAAGATACAAGATGTAAGGTCAGGTGAATAGATGCGGTGGGCACTGGTACCATGTCGTTTTAAGTAAAAAATTTGCACGCAGATAGGGCTTTGGGCGCGTTGTCGTGGTGAAAACAACCAGTCACCCGACTGCCACAAATCAGGCCTTTTCCGACTCAAACTCTTCCGCAATTATTTCAAAACTTTGTAGTTGGTTACTAGGTAGAAAGCCTGATTAATTGTCTGGCCTTGTGGAACCACAGACTCGGAAAGAGTAGCTCTACACGCTCCTAACGGCAGAAGCGGGTACTAAAAAAGCTCTGCTCTCCAGAAGTTTAAATAATATCTTCTACATCGGGATGAAATATATTTTCGTAACAAAGTGTTACAGCTAATTCAGATTATATCATTCAGAATTTTCCAATATAAGTTTTCTGCAAGGGTTATGAATAAAACGTTAGTTCTACATGAATTGGCATACAAAATCAAAGCTAATAAAACAAAACAAAATTAAAACAAACGTTTTATGCATTGCTACTGTACATAAAAAGGTTTATTTGAGACGAGTATCTTTATTAATGCCTATGGATGATATTTAAAGGAACACATTTTGAATAGCCACACCAATCTGAATGTTTATTTGAATTTCAATGAATTGAAGTAAACTAACTGGACATGAATAGTTGATCCTCTCCGGGATCGTGGCCGGCCGACACTTGCTCTGCAGTCTCGCTTGATCTGTAGTCATCTCAGAGTCTCACGGTACATATCAGTACCTACTACTTTTAAATTTAATTGTTTTATATACGTTTTCGCTACTAACTATAATGAAATGGATTGATGTGTTGGGGACTATTGGATATGAGGACAGAGCAGGCGAGGTGGGCACCCGCAAGGCGAGCCAGCAGGTAGAGAGAGATGTGGTGTGGCAGTAAGTACTAAGTACTAACGTATGGTATCGGTGTGCGTGGCACGGTAGGTGACCCCCGGCACCCCGCCGCCGCCGCCCCACCCCCATCGCCACCACCACGGCGCCGGCCTGCGTCCGGACCCGGACCTCACCTCCCCCCACTTAACCTTTGTGTCGTCCGCCCTCGACAAGACGCCGCCCACCGCCTCCCCCCCGCCCACCGCGCCCGCCTCACCCACCACCGCGCCCACACAGCCCACACCGCCCGCGTCGTCCGCGCCGACCACGCCGACGCCCGCGCCCGCGCCTACCGCGCCACGAGACGCCTTCACGTCGCCGGAGCTGACTTCCACTGCACTCGCTACGCCCACGGAGCGCTCCTCGACATTCGAGGAAGCCGCCACCCCGACTTCGGAGAGTTTCTCGCCGATGCCGTCCCCTGCGACCTTCCCCCTCCCCTCCCCGCCGGTGGATCGCACCGAAGCCCCCGCGACCCCCGCCGCCCCCGCGACCCCCGGCGCCGCCGAAGACGCCGCCTCCGCCCCGCCACCGACACAACCCACACTCACTACTAATGCCACTCTCCACGAGGTTGGTCTTGCTCCTGTTCTGTCGCTCGCTCGGGTAACGCTTTCTCTGTACTAACCGGCACTGTCTGCATGCTCTCTGTCTCGCTTGTGTCGTGGCTTCTTCCCTCGTGCCGACCCACTGCTGCTGCTAGTGCTGCTTGCCCCCATTAGACGACTTGTGTGCATGCACATGAACCGATATTTATGCTCAGAATTCGCGAGCTGGAGGATATTCTATGCGCCGTGCTCTAACTGTACTGTTGTATGCGGGCGACCGTGCATCGACTGTCTTGGAAGTCAGCTCTTTCATTCTGAGCGTAAATTCGGATGTGTTCGCTGGCACGCTTACCGTTTTCGATGTTGTGTAGATATACTGCAGTTCGATAGAATATCATTGTCTTCTTGATCGCCAGGTGCATGTATGAGGCAGCTGTATGTCGTTAGTTCAAAACGTTGTATGTGTCGTTAGATCTGGTATATTTTTGATGCGCTTGTGTTTATGTTGCCTGTTTATATTTTCGTCTGCAATTTATTACAATTTAAAAATCCATTTAACTTGTTTGTATTACAGTGAATATTGTATTTATATTTGCGAATATCTTGTGATAATTATCTTATAATGTTTTAATATCCAAGCGTACAAAAAGATTGAGGTATGTGTCTGATCTTAGTAGATAATATGTATCTCTTCATTTATATTATATGAAATAGCTTGAAGATGCATGGCATGTCGTGTTTAGAGGTAAGGTACACCTTAAAAACATTTCGCTGAAAATAAAAAAATTTCAATCTGTGTGTAATGAAAATGATCTGATTCTGGTCTGCGGACAAACTCAGTTCATGCGTTTCTACATTTTTACTTTTATTACAAAGAATGTTTATTTTGATCAGAATAATGTTATCACTCGATCCCATGGTGTTTGTTCCTAATTAAATAAATAGGTAAGAGTGATTTTTTTATTTGTGTATTCTCAATATATAAATATAATATAAAATTAGCAAGCATCGTAATTAAACCTGAAAGTTATATACATAGTTAATACTCCAGAGAATATATATATTTTATTATATTTGTTACTGCAATCTGTCTGCGAGCCAACATTCATCAGTAGTTGTGCATTTGAAATAGGTCTTGTATGGTAAGTGTCCATTGACAGTTCCACCACTCAGACTTAATATACTCAATCGTTTCACTATGTGATGAGATCTTGAGGTGCTCTTATTTTCAGTCTGTTGAAAACTTTCCTAGGAGCCATCAACTCAGTTGCCAGCTTGTTTGGGTGCCTTTCGACGCTTTTTTTGTACAGTTATATAAATAGGTGTCTATATATATCTGATTTGACATTTTCTGGAGACGTTGAAATGGGTTTTTCCATAATTTTCAGCTTCAATTATGTTGCTGGCATATAGTATAAATACATAATGTAGGTATAATTGACTAAATAAATGATTCTACTAATAATGAACAAAATAATATTGCGTGTTCTAAAAGTAACACTGGAAACATTACAGACGGACAAACGTGTGGAGATAGTTCCAAGCGAAGTGGGCGTGGCTTCAACGCGCTCTACCGCCAACGCGACAGCGCCATCTGTGAACAGAAACCTGGATCTACCGGTCGTCATCGTTCCTGACAACTCCATCACCAGCACCGAGAGAACAGTCAGTCTCATCTTGTCTCATATCGAAAGTCTTTTTTTTATCAGAGAGTGCAATGTGACATTTCCTGGATTGCCTGTTTTTGACATTTCCGGTTAGTAATGTTGTGAATGAAAAATAAAATTAATAGAAAATATTTTTCGAATGTTTACCACAAAAGAAATTTTTAGGCATAGCTCAATTTAAATAATAATAGAATAATGTTTCCAACATCTTGTTACTTTTTCTTCGATTATTTGAAAAAAAAAACTTTTAAGTTAATTTTTTCAATAGGTACTTTGTTATAATTCGGAGTTCTACTATTTGTTATAACTATGAAATGAAACATAATGATGTATTTAGGTGAACACATCTATTTTGACCGAAATAATTCTGTTGCTATTATATTTTTACTGTTAAATGAAACCTACATGAAACATTAGATTGCTATTATTCATAGTAATAAGAAAAGTATGACTTCGAATTTTTGTATCATATACACAGCAACACAAATATATTGAAAAAAATTGATACTAAATACCCGAAACACATCTCTAAAAAAAGTTTGTCAGTTGTACCTGTCAAATTGTTCTCTCTGATAAAAAAAAATCAGACTTTACTCAGTTACTCACTGACAGATTGACTACTAAAGTATTGCTCATCATGGTTGCAGCAGACTAAATTGAAAAGGCATAATAATAAGGCATGTAAATTTTGACAAAAATTAACATTTCAATGTGTTTATTTTTTCGACATACCTAATACAATCTATAGACCGTCATACTTTACTAGACACCCAGCGGTGGCGCTAACGACTGGCTCGGGGCTGTCGCTCTCACTCACTCACTCACTGAAGACGAACTGAGAGCAGAAATGACATTTCAAGATGGCGAGTTTTGACCGGGTGCCTATAGTAAAGTATGTCGTTCTGTACGCCTATACTGCGTTTCACCGACCAGCCCATATGCATATATAAATATAGATTCCTTGCCAAATTTTTACTAAATTAACCTTGCAGTGAAATAATAGCACATGAAATTATTTTTTACAAAATGTCTCCTATCTGGTTTAAAAACAATGTACATATTATGAAAATTCTAATAAGCTTACTGGAATTTGTATCTCTTAACCTCACGTGAAAGGTTAACGCCCTAACCCCGGCTACCAGCCATACATTCTACTAATTAGAGAATGTTTTATGTGCTATCATTTGACTACACTCACTCCACCCACACCATCACGTAACTTCACCGTGTGTGTTCGCCGCACATCCTTGCAGCCGACCGTACTAATCCAAGCGTCGAGCGAATTCCAGTCGCCCGTCACGGAACCCAGCGATCCTCCCACCACGCCCGTGGCGACCCCACCAACTGTGGCCGTGTCGACAACCACTCCTTCTACTACGACGACGGTAACCGCGCCGGATACCACGGTCGAGGTGACGCGACAGGTTCGTTACCTGCCCTACACTTAATTTAAACTTAAATTAACTGATGTACATTTTTGAGGAGTTATAAACCACTTCATAGCGCACTCTAACTTTACAAATGTGGAAACATGGGGCGTGAGTGCAGCGCTTAACATAAGCGTCTTCTCATCAGCATAGTTAGAGAGTGTGATCTCCAACTGAATTGCAGCACTAATAAAATTATTCCTATTCCTGAATAACTCAAAAAAAAAAAAACTATTGTTGGGAGTAAATTTTTTGTGCAAGCTGTGGGAAAACTTCATGTCACAACTCATCAGCTAACTAGAGGATATGCGATATGACATTCAACATTCTGAAAGGCAAATTGCAACAACAACAAGAATTATATTACAATCATAACAATAAGACACGCTAACATCCTCCACAGGACACGCCGCCTTCCACCGAGAAGTCGAGCACAATAATCGGGCGCACGACGGAGACGATAGACTTCCACATGCCCGTCAGCCCACCGCTCAACCAGCCGCCGCAGCTCAGCTACCACATGAAGAATTATATTACAATCATAACAATAAGACACGCTAACATCCTCCACAGGACACGCCACCTTCCACCGAGAAGTCGAGCACAATAATCGGGCGCACGACGGAGACGATAGACTTCCACATGCCCGTCAGCCCACCGCTCAACCAGCCGCCGCAGCTCAGCTACCACATGAAGAATTATATTACAATCATAACAATAAGACACGCTAACATCCTCCACAGGACACGCCACCTTCCACCGAGAAGTCGAGCACAATAATCGGGCGCACGACGGAGACGATAGACTTCCACATGCCCGTCAGCCCACCGCTCAACCAGCCGCCGCAGCTCAGCTACCACATGAAGAATTATATTACAATCATAACAATAAGACACGCTAACATCCTCCACAGAACACGCCACCTTCCACCGAGAAGTCGAGCACAATAATCGGGCGCACGACGGAGACGATAGACTTCCACATGCCCGTCAGCCCACCGCTCAACCAGCCGCCGCAGCTCAGCTACCACATGAAGAATTATATTACAATCATAACAATAAGACACGCTAACATCCTCCACAGGACACGCCGCCTTCCACCGAGAAGTCGAGCACAATAATCGGGCGCACGACGGAGACGATAGACTTCCACATGCCCGTCAGCCCACCGCTCAACCAGCCGCCGCAGCTCAGCTACCACATGAAGAATTATATTACAATCATAACAATAAGACACGCTAACATCCTCCACAGGACACGCCGCCTTCCACCGAGAAGTCGAGCACAATAATCGGGCGCACGACGGAGACGATAGACTTCCACATGCCCGTCAGCCCACCGCTCAACCAGCCGCCGCAGCTCAGCTACCACATGAAGAATTATATTACAATCATAACAATAAGACACGCTAACATCCTCCACAGGACACGCCACCTTCCACCGAGAAGTCGAGCACAATAATCGGGCGCACGACGGAGACGATAGACTTCCACATGCCCGTCAGCCCACCGCTCAACCAGCCGCCGCAGCTCAGCTACCACATGAAGAATTATATTACAATCATAACAATAAGACACGCTAACATCCTTCACAGGACACGCCACCTTCCACCGAGAAGTCGAGCACAATAATCGGGCGCACGACGGAGACGATAGACTTCCACATGCCCGTCAGCCCACCGCTCAACCAGCCGCCGCAGCTCAGCTACCACATGAAGAATTATATTACAATCATAACAATAAGACACGCTAACATCCTCCACAGGACACGCCACCTTCCACCGAGAAGTCGAGCACAATAATCGGGCGCACGACGGAGACGATAGACTTCCACATGCCCGTCAGCCCACCGCTCAACCAGCCGCCGCAGCTCAGCTACCACATGAAGAATTATATTACAATCATAACAATAAGACACGCTAACATCCTCCACAGGACACGCCACCTTCCACCGAGAAGTCGAGCACAATAATCGGGCGCACGACGGAGACGATAGACTTCCACATGCCCGTCAGCCCACCGCTCAACCAGCCGCCGCAGCTCAGCTACCACATGAAGAATTATATTACAATCATAACAATAAGACACGCTAACATCCTCCACAGGACACGCCACCTTCCACCGAGAAGTCGAGCACAATAATCGGGCGCACGACGGAGACGATAGACTTCCACATGCCCGTCAGCCCACCGCTCAACCAGCCGCCGCAGCTCAGCTACCACATGAAGAAGCTCGCCGTCACCGCTGGCAAGGCCTTCAGGTGCCCTTCTAACATATTTATTAATTTAAAAATACTTTAGGTCTCTCGCCCAATCCTTATTGCAAATTGCGTTTTTGGATGGCATTGCCAATAAAAAAAAGGTCAAGCCATTTTTACTGAATGTTCGTAATGTGCAACTTTAAAGTCTTTTCGCAATTATTATCCACCTTCCCATATGCAATTCACAATCAGTATGAAAATAAAGCATAATTGTAGCGAAAGGACTTATCGGGTTTTATGGTGAAAAGCAACTGAAATCCTACTTGACTACATCACTGGCGGAATTCATGCTATCAGCTATCCGGCCACTTAATGGTTTCAACATCAAAAAAAATGTACGTAACTGTTTCAACTGATCAGCATTCAGTTCAAATTGTTGTTCCTAATAAAACATGCATTAGTATTTATTTGCGTCACGTTGCCAACAGATACCTGATTCCCTTCGACCTGTTCACGGACATGGAGGAAGGCACCAACCTTACTTACTCCATGTATGAGGCTGACAACGCACCCCTCAAGCCATCCTCCTGGGTACAGTTCATGCCTGACAAGAAGGAGGTTTATGGACTGTGAGTATTTATCAATTTGCAGTTTATTTCCCTTCTCTGCAGAGATCTGGCTAGATTTATTATCCATTTGTTTGCTGCCAGGAGCGGATTCAAGTTTGTGGTAAAGCAAATTGCAATCTGCCCGTCCTAATAACTAGAACATTTGAGATTGAGAGATGTGGGAGTGTAAGTACTAATGGAGTGATGCGGCGCAGACCCCTGGCAGAGCACGTGTCCCGGTGGGGCTTCACGGTGCAGGCGGCGGACAGCGCGGGCGCGGCCGCGCGCGCTCCCCTCGACATCATCGTGCAGCACCACAAGGGCCAGCGCACCCTCAATCATCAGTTCTTCATCACCCTCAAGGTAACACGCCAATAGACGAGTCAAACTTGCACTTGTGGAAGATTGCAAATGGCTGTCATTCCGACAGAAGACTACAAAATTCTGGGTCTCTGTGGTGTTCTGTCACTGACAATAGAAAGCCGTTCTTATGTAGAGCTCTCTCTGACTAATCAGAACTGAATACCACTGCATAATCAGGGATGGCTTTTCTCTGGTCGGACGACTACAGAATTGTGTCTCCGACAGACGACAGGAATCCTTATCTCTGACAGACATGCACAGAAAGGTGTAACCCTGAACGCAAATTCCAATGATATTTTTGTGTATATAGTTTTGTATATATATATATATATATATATATATCTCTGTTTGTACTGCCCATATATGTGTTGTTGTCTCTTTGTGTCCAGAGGTCCCACGCCTATAGTCAAACCCATTTGGCACTATTGACTACTCCAACATGTTTCTCCATGACTCGACACTGGCGGAATTGGCAAAGATCCAGAGGCCAATATCCAAAATATAATAATAATTCCAATGAACAGGTGCAGCACAAATACCAGTACGCCATAGACTGGCAGATCCGCGTGCTGGAAGGGCTGGTGAACCTGTTCCGCAACACCGACATGGACCACATCATCGTGAGGAATGTCTCCTCGCACGGAGACCTGGTCGAGTTTGTCTGGTCCGACGACACTCTTGCCAAGGACACCTGCCCTACTGCCAATATACAGCGGCTGATGGCTGTAAGTTCTCGTATTCACACATACTAAACATTCGATATAAATGCCACATCATGTGCAAGCTAATGCTTGACCGAACATCGCATTTCGACTTCTAGTCTTCATCTTCTAGATGTGAAAGGTTTCGTGCATGCATGTGAAAAACCCAAATTGTATTTCAACACTATGGCAAGCGTGTAGACTAGTGTGACCAACTGTGACCCTTAATTTACTGAGTTCTCAATGCTCCCTTGATGTTTGTTACAATGTTCTCACAATTTTAAAACTCATTGGTAGACAACAAACAGGTGGCTCGTTATTGTTCTGTACCTATCTACCACTTCAACCACTTGTCTATTGTCCACAGTTACTAATGAATGCTGCACTTTCAAATCCTACAATCTCGTCTTAAACTTGGTACTTTACTAATAATTACAACATTTTCAGATCCTCGAATCGGACAGCGAGAAAGGATCGCCGTCTGCGAACCTGAGCCGAGTGATGCTGCCGCAGTTGAAGGTGTCCTCGGTGGGGTGGACGGGTCTGGGCACGTGCGCCGCTACACCCGCGCCGCACCCGCACCTGGACACCTTCCCGCCCGTCCCACGCAACCAGGTCGACCTCGTCCAGGCCACCGCCGGACATCTGCTCGTCTTCAAGGTGCCGCAGGTATGGATCACATTTTATCTTTTACCTACACACAGGTTTTGGAGAATCTAGCTTGATAGGTTGCGTCGAGAAAACATACATTTCATTATCAAATTAACTGTCAATCCCAGTGGATACATCTGAGCATGTTGTTGGTGGAAAAAATTACATTCTGCATTAAGTCACTTATATTTCTGACTTTTCTATGGTGAATTAGTGTTACATGTAACAAATCTTGGAAATCCAGCCATAGGGCATACTGCATTAAAGTACAGTTTAAAATAATAAAAAAATATGCCCCTGCAAATGAACAATACCACAGAATGAAACAATATATTATATTACATGTGTGTATAGTTTCCTACTATACACACATGTATTCTTAATTCGTCGGTGTCTTGTTTTCAGTTAAAATATTTGTTCACAAAGTATTTTCAACTTGCAGGACACGTTCTACGACCCCGAAGACGGCGACACGCGTCACCTGAAGCTGAGTGTGATCCGCGGGGATCGGTCACCGCTGCCGTCTGCGCACTGGATGCAGTTCGACCATGCCAACCAGGAGTTCTACGGACTGCCCACCGAGAGGGACATCGGCAAGAAGGAGTATCAGCTGGTGGGTGTCAGCCTTTTTAGACAACCGACTTGGGAGTGACCTATAAACTTTTGAGAGATCTTAGATCGCAGTGATACAGCGATCTAGGTCGCAGTGATAACAGGGCTCAGGGGCCCTAAGTCTCGCATTTAATCATAATCAAGTGCGAACTAGTCCCTCTTGGTCGGGGACCTTCGTGCATAAGCGCTCGATCCCCGGCCGCCCCAGCCAGCCTATTTCCTCCATGAAGGCCACAAGGCGACCAGCAGCCCGACCGTGGTAATTTTACTCGATCGACGAGTTCGAGCAAAATGAACGAGTAGGCATAATTGGTACCGTCGTAGCTGTCAAATGTACAAGTGAGTGAGTGCACGAAACGGTCACGTGGTCTACTCGAACTCGAACGTCGATCTACCACATTTTGACAGTTATTGGTACCGTCGTACGAAATGTGAGCTCGAACTTCGAGTCATTTTGACGTATACGCTCACCCAAACACTCGATTGATCTTGATCAACTTTTGCGATAGTTTAGAAAATCTCAAAGTTGGTTATATGTTAAATTAACGATTCCTTTCATTGAATTTAGTGGAGAGGTATTTACATATGTATTATTTTATTTATAAGTTGTTCATTCCTTTATTTTATTTAAGTATTTACTCAAATAATATAGATAAAAAATACAAGTAGGTACTTATGTACCTCTCACTAAAATAAAATAAGAATAAAGTCTGTACCTAGGTACATACATACATACATCACATCATACATATCACACGCTATATCCCGACCATCATCCCGACAATCGGGGTAAGCAGAGTAATCGGTGTTGTGCTACACATACCTAACTACATCAAGCAGCAAGTAAGGCATGAAGACCCACCTCCTGCATGACTCGGTGGAAGGACCGTGACAATGTGACAGGTGGCTAGCCTGTCACCCTTTAGCACGGCATCGTGTCCTTATCCCTTAGCCGCCTTTTATGACATGCACGGGGAGAGATGCAGTGGAGCTATTCTTATTAATACCGACCGGCCCACACGCACGGTACCGTAGTTAGTGCGTAATAAAGTCTTGTGTTGTAGGTACACGTCTCATATCAATTTGTCAGTACCTACCTAAGTATGTACCTACCTATGTAACTAATTTATAGGTGACCGGTAGTGGAGCTATAATGTATAACCAAATATGGTAATAATAGGTAGGTACATACAGGAGTTATTTATTTTTAGATAGTTAGGTATCTACAGCAATGTATTACCCGTCGGAATATCTATATAGGTATTATAGGCTAGGCACCTCCTCGCCTCGAATAAATGCGCTTCCCCCGCACTTCACCGCGGTCTCACCTCGTTAGTACCGTTATCGGGGTATTTTTGTGGCTAGGTAATATGGCTGGAGGAAGGGCGGAGGGTTGAGGGGAAGAGATTCAAAATGAATGTCGTCATCACTCACACAGCTGACTGACCGACCGACAACCAACATCGTGTGTGTTGCCACGATGTAATTTTTACTAATACTAAATAGCTACTCTTAAATATCGGGGTGTTCAATTTATACTCGTTTTTCAACTTAGTCAATACTCTTTTTCTCTTTTAATTAACATAAAGATTCTGAAAAATAGTATACATACCATATTGACCGTTTGATACCTAGCAAAATGAGCGCTTTGCATTCTAGGTAGCATAATACATTTAGTAAAAAAATTTTAATAGTGGCAAGACTGGTAGATCGACACTCGATCGAGAATTCGTCACTTGGTCGACACTCGCATACGTACTCACCTGCACGCCGGTACCAAAATAATTTGCCTCGTGCGACCGATCGAGTCGAGCGCAGCTCGAACTCGTCGTGCGAGTAAAATTAGCACGGTAGGGGTCCAGGGCGGCTGCTGACCGTTTGTTGTTCATTTGGCACCACCCAGAAGGCGCGTGTCACTTGAGGGTCTTCAAGTATCACGGACTGGACGCGAACAACGTAACCTCCCGGTACAAGCTCTGCTCCTGGACATTAATTCGTGAAGAATCACCAAAACCATAAAAATCTTGAGTTTTGACAGGTGATCGTTAAGTTCGCGGGCGCGAAAGTGGCCTGGGACATGTTTTTAAATTGTGAGACTCAAAGTGTAAAGATAAAAAATTTAGACTGGTGACTCTTAATAAAATGTACTCATTACCAAAGAACTACCAAATAAAATTATGATATAATATATTTTTTTCAACTACAGATAGCAGAAGACACTACTGGGCAGACAGCCAACGATGTACTGCTTGTGGAAGTGAACCCCGCACCCCAGATCCAGCCGCCGGTCGAGTTCCAGATGACCATGAACTATCCATACTCGGCGCTAGCTGGCTCAGCTCTCGCCAAGAGAACCTTCCTCGAGAGCCTGGCCAAACTGTTTGGCGATAAGGACGCGTCCTCGATACGTGTCAAGAGCATCACCGACAAGCCTACCACAGTCATTTGGTGAGTCATTTGTGTATCTACAGTTGCTGAAGTTCATTCGGGAAACACTGAATTCAGTCTAAATTACAAGCAAATAGAATAATGGTACAAACTTAAGACATGAAAAAAATTCTGAATCACAAGAAGTAGTAGGGTTTAACCCTGCATTGGTACAATCGCACTGAATGAAAGGTCAATCGAACTGGCTATGTAAATAGTTCCTGGTTTCCATCTAGTTCAGTGTAGCACCTTTAGTAGTAGTAACTTTAGTTAAGCACTGACATGGTGCGCATTATGTAGGCAACCAGGTTTTATAATAAAAAATCGCTTTATTACTTCTAAAAATCAATGGAACCGTGTCAAACTTACCTCAAGAAGGATTTTTTTGCTGCTTCTATTATCTGCAATCGGCGATTCTGGCCAATGGAATTCTGGATAATCAGATGGTTTGCATGTGAAGTATTTGACCAAGCAAGTCTATAATTTTGAATTCTTAGATCGGCACTAACAGTGGACAGTTTGCATCTAAAACGGGCCTCAACAAGTTAAGCTATCCCTTATCGCTGTTCATCTCCCGCAGGTTCAACACGAGCCTTCCAATGGACCGCTGCCCCAACGACCGTATCGAGGAGCTCAAGAGAATCATCATCAAAGAGGAACAGCAGGGTTCGCCCGAAAGCCTAACCGACCAAGTGGACCTAATTTTCGACAAACACGACGTGATGTCTATCCGTCTCATACCGAGGGGTCAGTGCGCCCAGCAGAGCACACTGCACACCAAGAGCACGAGCAATGTGCATCACATGGTGCCGAGCACGGAGCACGAGACCAAGTCTGTCAACATGCAGGAGTACATCGTCACCTTCATTATACCGGCCATCGTGGTCGTGTGCATGATACTCATTGCGGGAGTGATCGCTTGCGTGCTTTACCGTCGCCGACGCACCGGTAAATATTATGTGTACCTATGTATAATAGATTATATAATCTTCAAATTATTATTAAAGATAATGGTAAAACCAACAACTTTTAACCTAACTTAGACATATCAGGCAAGGCTTCATATCTAAAATAAAAAGATAAATAAAAATAAAAATCGTATAACTCTGAAATATCTTACAATATGTTAACTTGTACTTATAAACTATTTTATAATAATAATATGCACCTAATGTAAAATCTCACGTAAAAACTCTGCAACTGACATGAATATGAAAAAGTTTCAAATAAATATTTCATTTTATTTATTTTATTGTTATATTTTTCTTTATTCAATTGCAGGTAAAATGAGCGTAGGCGACGAGGAGGAACGTCAGGCGTTCCGTTCCCGCGGCATCCCTGTCATCTTCCAGGACGAGCTGGAGGAGAAACCAGACCCCAGCAACAAGAGCCCCGTCATCATGAAGGAGGAGAAACCTCCTCTCCTCCCGCCCCCCGACTACAAACCCGACGCTGACTCCCCCACGCCCTCGCACCACACCCCCTACCGCCCGCCACCGCCGTTCACCGCCTCCCGCGACACCCGCCCCACTGCGCGCCCCAAGGCCACGCCCACCTACAGGAAACCTCCCCCGTACGTCCCTCCCTAATTACGGCGAAACGAGAAATAAAACACTGCCAAAAATAATTTAGGGTAACTCAACTAGTGGACGCGATCTCGCCCAATTTTTACTTGGTTACATGAAACCTTCAACCGCACAACAGAAAGAGAGATGTAACCGAGTGCAGTCAATTGATTCGAGTCTCCTTCCATCGTCCATCGTTCCCGCGCTCTCGACTCCCATTACGTCGGGGGAGTCCTCGAATCGCTAAGGCAACTATTGTAACGTAGGTAGCACCGTTAGACAGCTTTATAACTCACGACTAGGTACGGACGTGAGCGTTGAGGAATTGTCTCGGCTCTGTAGGTAAGGTGGATGTCGTGTTACTTAATGTTTCAATTATGTATAAAATCAGGGACTTAAGGATACAATAATGTAGCATTACATTACCGCGTAAGTGTTATAATTGATGAGATGATTTTACACTGATTGACTGTCTTAGTTCTGTAAGTACGAACTTTTATTTAGGGTAGTCGTTTGTATGTGGTTTACATTTCCCTGCTCCTTCCCACTGAACGAGTCTTCTTCTCGTACCCTTCTAATCTCATCTTTCTTTTATCTGTTTTTAGAATATTTTTTCGGACCCGGTGCGATTTACAAAAAGCTTTTTATATCTATTTAAATATCAATGAATATTCGAGTGGAGAAAATGTTTCTCATGAATTTATTTTCTAATACGGACACAGTATTTCTTAAATCGAGTTCGGTCGGAAGGGGGGCACAGTCGTGAGATGAGATATCTCCGGCCGTAGTACTTGCACAATATTGAGTGTGCCATGTGCGAGCTGCGGATAGCGTATGAAACATATCGATAACTTATTGGATAGTTCACTAGTATTAGCGTAGTTCTTCCATGCTTAACTCTTACCGTGTGAGTGACCAAACAATAATTCATTCTACACTTATACACTGCCCATTGTCTTTCTAGGGCGATAGGTTGAATTTACGACCCTAAAATATGAAAGTGTAAGTGTGGGTTTGTAGAGAGGTGGAAGTATGTATGTTGGTGCACTGCAGTCATCACAGTTGTGTAACACAAGGCATCATGTGACGGCCTCTCGAGCTAAAACTATTCAACTGTTATAGTAGCACTTACAACCTCTCGATTTATTGCATTTTGATGTAATGTAATAGAAAATATACAATTTATAACAAAGTTAGATGATAAAGTGTATTTTTAAGGAAAAAATATCATTTTTGTACCCGACTAATTACCATAGGCTTAAGGTTAACAAACAATATTCACATGTACGGGAGTAGTGGGCGGCGTGTGTGCGTGCATTTATTTACTCGGAAGCCACTCTGTATTTACTCTCTATGATGAGTAATTTGCATTTACGTACATACTCTTTATATTATTTTTCATTCACTTTAATTAAAAATATGTTAAACCTTTCATCCAATTAGACCATGTGTGTCAGTTAAATGGTGTGCGTCAGAGTTAGCGTAAAGCGCCTTGTCCGCCTGCGGCAGAGCATTAGGGTTCGCGCAGCCTAGACCGGCGCAACGCTATATGTGTGTCGCGGTGGCGCACAATGCAGCATGTAACGTTGGCGAACCATTTGCGCTAAACAGCCCTTAGTATCAGCGCACATCACTCAGTTGAAATGATTCAACACAATACTGCAACGCAGCGCTCCATGTCCATATCCACATGTCTACATCTTCTGAAATCTCAATGACTCCTGAATGAATTGTCCCGTGTACTTAAGTGTGGAGCGGATTGGTAGGAGAGGAGCAAGCGATTAGGCCGTGTGAAGAGATAGTCATAATGTAACAAGTGTCCACGCAGCAGGGCTACCGGAACCATCGATGGTGACATCGATTTTGATATTTAGGTGTTATTGAATTTGCTAGACGAACATATACCGAATATTGTGTTGAGCGCACACTTTGTAATTAAAAATGAGCTTTTTTTAAATAATTTATACATCAATAAAATTAATTAGAATTATTTAAATTCTTTTATTTTTCTTAATTGAAAGGACCGTTAATCCTTAAATAATCAAGGAGAAAGAGGTGAATAGAAGAAATCCCCATATGTTAAATGGTTCAAAAGTATTATGAGGTGATGCTTTAATTAAATTTTACAAAATTCTTAAAACAATAACTTTCTATTACGTTAGGTAACTAACTATACAGGGTGTTCGGCACATGAACCGACAAAATTTTTTTGTAGGTAAGTGGGGTCATTTGCAACATTTTGACCCATGACACCTTTTGTCAGATGTCACGTGGTATCGAGATACGATGTTCTTTTCTTTATTTTTGAAAATTACCAAAATCCCAGCTATAAACCCTTGTAACTTTTTTGTTTATGATTGTATGAGCACGAAATAAAATTTATTAAATTTTACGATATATCCTTGTTCTAGTAAAAATATTATTTGATAAAGTTAATACCATGAAATGGTTTTATGACCTCCCAAAGTCCCGAGAATGAGTAAAAATGTGACAGAATCTTAATTTCTTAATTCATTAAAAAAAAACTAACAGCAATTGAGTGCTTCATTTTCTTTTAAAAAGTTCGCTAGTTTACGCTCTTTCCAACGATATACCACATGCCATACAAATAATTCACTATGTGGTAAAAATTAGGCACAGGGACAGAACAGAACGACAACACGGACACTAATCGGTGGTCGCTTTCCGTATTGAGAGCGTTTTCAAGAGCATTTTCAAATTTAGAACATGTACCGGTCGCGTGGGCACTCTTGCAAATTATCCCTAATTTTGTCGTTCTTTTCTGTCTCTGCGCCTAATTTTGGCCACATAGTGAATGATTTGTATGACATGTGGTATACCATTGGAAAGGGCGTAAACTAGCGAACTTCTTAAAAGAAAATGAAGCACTCAACTGCTGTTAGTTTTTTTTTTTATGAATTAAGAAATTAAGATTCTGTCACATTTTTACTCGTTCTCGGGACTTTGGGAGGTCATAAAACCTTTTCATGGTATTAACTTTATCATATAATATTTTTTTCTAGAACAAGGATACATAGTAAAATTCAATAAATTTTATGTCGTGCTGATACAATCATAAACAAAAAAGTTACAAGGGTTTATATCTGATATTTTGGTAATTTTCAAAAATAAAAATAAAACTCGTATCTCGATACCACGTGACATCTGACAAAAGGTGTCATAGGTCAAAACGTTGCAAATGACCCCACTTACCTACAAAAAATTTTTGTCGGTTCATGTGCCGAACACCCTGTATAAGTTTTGAGATGCTCGAAATTTGAAAATGGGACGCCACTGTGTCATATATTTTTAAATGGCAAATGAAAATCGTGCGAAAAACAAGCATTTTGGGGCTTTATGGTAATATTCTGTCATCATTTCCCGCTTTTTCATCTGCTACGATGGAGCTTAAATGTAAATATTTGCGAGCTATGATTTAATAGGACTTTAAATGTGGGTTATCTGAAGTTTTAAGCTTAAAACCGTAGTATTATATTCTTTGCTTAAATCGTTTAAAATTTAGGTGAGTGCTCCTCGGGCAACTATTTTTAGATGGTTTAACGAATTTAAAAGGGGGAAAACTAGCCTTGAAGATGATGACAGAAGTGGACGCACGCCAACAGCAGTCACTGCAGAAAATGTGTGGACTACTGAAATGCTGGTGCGAGAAGACCCACGAATTACATACAAGAACATAGAGAAAATCTTAGGCATCAGTTCGGTGAGTGTTCACACATATTACATGATCACATTGGAATGAGGAAGCTTTGTGTCGTTGGATACCTCGTTTGCTCTCCGAAACGGAAAAAAGCCCCTGTGAATTGGTGCCGTGAGATGCGTCTACGTTTTGAAAATGGGAGATCTAGACGTGTTTCTGAAATAATTATTACTGTCGTCGAAACATGGTCCGGAAAGCAAGAAGCGTTCGTCGGTATGGGTGGTTTGCAGATGGCCAGTTGCCAACATAATTGCAAAGACCGCGGAACATTGGCAAAAAAATGGTGGCCAGTTTTTTTTTCATGGAGTGAACAACTTGCAACATCAATGCTAGATAATTGTAGGTCAGTTAACTCAGAAAGGTACATTGCATTGCATTGCCAAACATTTTCAAAGTTGTGCAGGAGAGACGACCAAAGATCGACCTCCGGGGAATGATCCTGCACCACGACAACGCGTATTCACATTCTTCCCTCAGAACAGGGTGTTTATTCAAGAATCTGGTATTGAAACCCTACCTCAGCCATCTTACAGCCCCCGACTTAACTCTTTGTGATTTCTTTTTATTCCCAACCATAAAGGATAAGATAAAAGGCAAGTTTTTTTAAAGTGCCGAAGAATCGATGGCTGCAATAGTATACCTATATTGTTTAATTTTTGCGTGTCTCAAAACTTATATAGTGAGCTATTTCTACGCAGGTACTCTAATAGTGCAAAGGGGTCCAACTCGCATTTCATATACCTACTTATCCAATTTTATTATGGTTAAAAATACATATTCCCTTTTCAAGTCAGTTAAAAAGTCCAGTAGATAGGTAAGCAAAGTTATGAAATGAAAGGAAAAGGCCTAGACTTTGACTCAAATGAAAAGTATTAACATATTGTATTGTAACAAGAGATTGCGATAAACACTGTTCTGCGACACCTACAATCTTCACAACGAGACTGAAAAACAAGTCGATGACAGATCCCGCGCTCGCAATCCCGTTTTCTTGCGAACGAAAACTCCCATTTACTTTTTCTCCAAAAAAAACTCGCTCGCTCGAAGATGTTCGGACGTTCACCGGCAGTCAACGGACTCGCCGTCGTTGCGTTGCGCCGTTCTTAATGAAAGAGCTAGTTTCGTTTGAGCGGGATTTTTTTTGCGGTGACGATTGTAATGAAGAGAAGACTAGCTAGACATTTCCATTTCAGATGCTACATGCCAGAAGCGAGCGGTGAAAATATCGCATTCTGCTCTGCACGCGAGAGGACGGATTCCGAGTAGCTCGCAGTCGTTCAGTCGAGCGCGACGCATGCGCTCAGCGGCGACCACTTCGCGGGCGGGGCGCGCGGGGCGGGCGCCGCCGCCGCCACCGCGGTGACGGTAAAACTCGGGAACCCCTACTAGCACTAACCGTGACCTAGGACACACTCCAAAGCCGACTGTAGTGTTTTCGCAATATTCTTTACTATTTTCATACTGACTCAGACTGACTCGGACGTGGTTCCTACGAAATGGTTGTAGCGTCGGTTTTTTCACTGATGCGCGCATTGTCTAAAGATGCGCGTAAATAGCAAAACTGCGAAAAGCAGAATCTGTTCCACTTCTTAATGGAGTGTAAACGGAACGAAGTAAATGAAACTGTTGTAAGAAAATACCGTAGATAATTTCGTTGTATTAAAAAGTTCAGGCCCAAATAGCTGGCGGAGCTACGAACGAAAGAACGAAAGAAAAGCAAAACAAAACAATACTTACATCAATATCGTCTACATAATGAGTTCCCGTAGTAAGTTATTATAATCCATGACCTCTAACACATCCTTTACTAACACATCCTTATTGAAACTATAAAATTGCGTCGGATCGGTCGGAAGTAATAGGTGGTAATAGCACATAAAGTGAATGAACGCATAACTGAGTGAAAACGACCGCGAAATTTTCTCCTAACTATAAAGTAAGCACTATTTATGAGTTGGATAAATTCTATTAGGTTCTTCCATGGTTCATCGTTCGGCGATCGGTCGCCGTTCCGCGCCGTTCATGATCAGGATCACACACCTGGGCGCGGTCAAAACTTTGATGAGTGACCGTTCAACCGTTGGAGTAAAAGGTCGGTCGAAGCGGCCACGTAAACAATAAAATAGTTTAGTATAATAGTAAAATAGTTTAGTTTAGTTTAGTGTTTTCTGTTCAGTTCAGTGTAGCCGGCACGACCGATGGGGAACACTGACATAGCACCTAGTTCACCCAGTGTTATGGGGTGATATCACGGATGTTGTAGGCGACCATGTAACCAACCGTGTCAGTTTCCATAAAAAAAACTTATTTGATGAAGGAATTGATAAAATTCCTTCATCAAATAGTTCACCAAGGTGTTATGGGTGATACATCACAGGCAACCGTGTCCCTTTGCTTGAAAAATATATAAAAATGTACTTAAACTAAAAAAAAAAAATTATTTCTCAGTGGGATGTTTCGATCAGGTCCAGCACTGTGCCCCGAGAGTCCGTTCGTCGTGGCTGCGAGGCGATGATGGCGGACGTGGCGCGCGGTGCGGTGCGACTCTTACGTGCGATTGCGTGGTGAGGTGAGCCACGCAAAAGGTATCATCGCACGTGAATACTGGGTAACCGTAGCGGACGATCAGGAAACGGAACAACAATCGAACCATATGTAAAGTGTAACGATGAGATGCGGAAACATTGTTGCGCGGACTTGCAAGTTTGTGCGCGGTGCTGTCGCTTGGCGAAACAAACAATGCTATAAAACAAAATACAAATATTAAAAGTAATTAAACTAAAACCTGAAACTAACCGTTTAAGAGCAGACTAACCTGGAACTGACCTAAAACTAGTCGTTTAAGAGCACACTGAGCGGTGCGCTTGCGATTCCAACTAAACGTGTTTCTTTACTTTAGAAACATTCTGCTTATTTATAACTAGCTTTTGCCCGCGGCTTCGCTCGCGTGAAATTCGTATTTCAAAGGAAGAACTAAGGGCGAGCTGGGTTCAGGCTAGTAACTAAGGGCGAGCTGGATTCAGGTAAACGATAAACCGTCTCGAAGAAAGTGAGTAACTTTTTGAGGCCGAAGGCGGAGTTGCGTTCAGGAAGACGATAAACCTTCTCGAAGACAGTAAGTAACTATGGGCGAGGCCGAAGGCCGAGCTGCGTTCAGGATGAGGGTAACCTTTTCGAAGAAAGTAAGTAACAGAGGGCGAGGCCGAAGGCCGAGCTGCGTTCAGGAAAACGATAAACCTTCTCGAAGAGAGTAAGTAACTATGGGCGAGGCCGAAGGCCGAGCTGCGTTCAGGATGGGGGTAACCTTTTCGAAGAAAGTAAGTAACAGAGGGCGAGGCCGAAGGCCGAGCTGCGTTCAGGAAGAGGATAACCTTTTCAAAGAAAGTAAGTAACAGAGGGCGAGGCCGAAGGCCGAGCTGCGTTCAGGAATACCATAAAACTTCTCGAAGAAAGTAAGTAACAAAGGGCGAGGCCGAAGGCCGAGCTGCGTTCAGGAAGACCATAAACCTTTTCGAAGACAGTACCTAAGTAACTATGGGCGAGGCCGAAGGCCGAGCTGCGTTCAGGAAGAGGATAACCTTTCCGAAGAAAGTAACAGAGGGCGAGGCCGAAGGCCGAGCTGCGTTCAGGAAGACCATAAACCTTCTCAGAGAAAGTAAGTTACAGAGGGCGAGGCCGAAGGCCGAGCTGCGTTCAGGAAGACGATAAACCTTTTCGAAGACAGTAAGTAACTATGGGCGAGGCCGAAGGCCGAGCTGCTTTCAGGAAGAGGATAAACCATCTTTAAGAAAGTAAGTAAAAAAGGGCGAGGCCGAAGGCCGAGCTGCGTTCAAGAAGAGTATAACCTTTTCGAAGAATGTAAGTAACAGAGAGCGAGTCCGAAGGCCGAGCTGCGTACAGGAAGACCATAAATCTTCTTGAAAAAAGTAACTTCTTTGTTACTTACTTTCTCCATAGTTACTTACTGTCTTCGAGAAGGTTTATCCTCTTCCTGAACGCAGCTCGGCCTTCGGCCTCGCCCTTTGTTACTTGGTTTGTTCGAGAAGGTTTAGGATCTTCCTGAACGCAGCTCGGCCTTCGGCCTCGCCTTTTGTTACTTTCTTCGAGAAGGTTTATAGTCTTCCCGAACGCAGCTCGGTCTTCGGCCTCGCCATTAGTTACTTACTTTCTTTGAGTACGTTTATCGTCTTCCTGAACGCAACTCATTCACAAACTTTCGCGTTTATAATATTAGTAGGATGTATTTTGGGTAGGTTCGGAGTGAGGCCTGATTTTAGAAATTATTCCCAATTATCTGATGCATGCAAGCAAATCCGAAAGCAACAGCTAACAATATATAAATTTTTGAAATGTGTTAATTAAGCCCTTTCATTTGATCCCAAAGAAAGAACATTTTTTTAGGTCATGACATGACTTTATGTCCTTTAGAGGGCGCCATATACAATTTTATGGGACGTCACATAGCCTCTATCCAGCGTCAAGACGCATTCAACGATACCTCATTTGTCAAATTATGATAAGTAGTTTCGAAGTTAGTATGAGGGAACAGATGAACATGCATACATACATACATACATACATACATACATACATACATACATACATACATACATACATACATACATACATACATACATACATACATACATACATACATACATACATACATACATACATACATACATACATACATACATACATACATACATACATACATACATACATACATACATACATACATACATACATACATACATACATACATACATACATACATACATACATACATACATACATACATACATACATACATACAGACATACATACCGGTCAAACACATAACTCTCCTTTTCGCTTCGCCTTAGTTGGGTAAAAATAAGAATCTTTTCGCTTATAGTGCGCGCATACTACACTACGTGCAATATAATAAACATACGATCAAATAACTTAAATCAAATAGGAACTCCAGTTAAGTAAATATCCGCTAACATCGACTTGCATCGGCCAGACCGCACCCCGCGCCGCGCGCGCGCCCCGCGCGCCTCCGCCTTCGCCGCCAGCCTCCGCTAGCTAGCCGCCACAAACCGCCCCCGCCGCGGCGCGCCGCTTTTATTTCGATTCGATTTGTATGGGAGCCACATCTTAGCGTAGCCGGAAGTGAATTTTAGTTAGCCTATCCTGTGTCCCGTATAGTAAAATGGGCTTGTACTAAGTTTCATCAAATTCGGATGATGGCTTTAAGAGTTATGGAGGAACATACATACATACATACATACATACATACAGAAAAGATTTCTAAAAATCGTCAATTTAGCTTTAGTATCATATATAGAGGCTACAAACTCAATATTTCCTAAAATAAAGTAACTTACTCCATGACCATCCCTTACAGATTTATTATTAGTATTGATTAATTTTTGTTATCAAATCTGGATTAAAGCACTATTCATTTATATTCTCTACTGTCTTTGATTTTAACATTTCTAAAACTAATAATTTCAACAATCTTAAAATTGTATTATTTTTCATCTAGATTTTGAAATAATAATAAATTATTGTATAACTTTACAGAATTTTATACAATAATTAAAGTAAGGAAACGTGTTTAGTCGGAATCGCTTCGTACAGTATGCCCATAAACTCCTAACTTAACTCTAAACTAATCTTATTTCACGCTTTGGTAGAAATTAATATTTTCAACCCCATTTACAGCAATAATAGGTAAGTACTTTAAACCTTCCAGGGACTACCTTTAAATTAATGAAAATACTGTCTAAAAATATTAATTTCAATTCGAAAATTTTACCTCAGTAGGTGGATCTTAATATTCTATCGGAGATCTCACAGAACATTTTAACAAGGGCCCTCAACTTTTTCCGAACTTTCCCTATCGAAAACAATGACAGAATATAAGTTGGCGAATATCTTTATCAACTAAGTAAGTACACGAAGTGAATGCATATTAGAACATTGACTATTCACTGTAGAGCTAATGAGGCCGGTGAGAAAGCAAAGCAAATGGATTTTTGATCACTTTCGAGCTGGTTAACATTTAGAGCACACCGCACGGCGGCACCGGCAAACATTGCCGGAGTGAACAGAAACTCCTATAAAACCCAATCTAGCGTTAATTAGTTAAACCATATTATATGTAAAGCTGGCACCACACTTGGCTGTACGCACACAAACATTGCCGGAGTGAACAGAAACTCCTATAAAACCCAATCTAGCGTTAATTAGTTAAACCATATTATATGTAAAGCTGGCACCACACTTGGCTGTACGCACACAAACATTGCCGGAGTGAACAGAAACTCCTATAAAACCCAATCTAGCGTTAATTAGTTAAACCATATTATATGTAAAGCTGGCACCACACTTGGCTGTACGCACACAAACATTGCCGGAGTGAACAGAAACTCCTATAAAACCCAATCTAGCGTTAATTAGTTAAACCATATTATATGTAAAGCTGGCACCACACTTGGCTGTACGCACACAAACATTGCCGGAGTGAACAGAAACTCCTATAAAACCCAATCTAGCGTTAATTAGTTAAACCATATTATATGTAAAGCTGGCACCACACTTGGCTGTACGCACACAAACATTGCCGGAGTGAACAGAAACTCCTATAAAACCCAATCTAGCGTTAATTAGTTAAACCATATTATATGTAAAGCTGGCACCACACTTGGCTGTACGCACACAAACATTGCCGGAGTGAACAGAAACTCCTATAAAACCCAATCTAGCGTTAATTAGTTAAACCATATTATATGTAAAGCTGGCACCACACTTGGCTGTACGCACACAAACATTGCCGGAGTGAACAGAAACTCCTATAAAACCCAATCTAGCGTTAATTAGTTAAACCATATTATATGTAAAGCTGGCACCACACTTGGCTGTACGCACACAAACATTGCCGGAGTGAACAGAAACTCCTATAAAACCCAATCTAGCGTTAATTAGTTAAACCATATTATATGTAAAGCTGGCACCACACTTGGCTGTACGCACACAAACATTGCCGGAGTGAACAGAAACTCCTATAAAACCCAATCTAGCGTTAATTAGTTAAACCATATTATATGTAAAGCTGGCACCACACTTGGCTGTACGCACACAAACATTGCCGGAGTGAACAGAAACTCCTATAAAACCCAATCTAGCGTTAATTAGTTAAACCATATTATATGTAAAGCTGGCACCACACTTGGCTGTACGCACACAAACATTGCCGGAGTGAACAGAAACTCCTATAAAACCCAATCTAGCGTTAATTAGTTAAACCATATTATATGTAAAGCTGGCACCACACTTGGCTGTACGCACACAAACATTGCCGGAGTGAACAGAAACTCCTATAAAACCCAATCTAGCGTTAATTAGTTAAACCATATTATATGTAAAGCTGGCACCACACTTGGCTGTACGCACACAAACATTGCCGGAGTGAACAGAAACTCCTATAAAACCCAATCTAGCGTTAATTAGTTAAACCATATTATATGTAAAGCTGGCACCACACTTGGCTGTACGCACACAAACATTGCCGGAGTGAACAGAAACTCCTATAAAACCCAATCTAGCGTTAATTAGTTAAACCATATTATATGTAAAGCTGGCACCACACTTGGCTGTACGCACACAAACATTGCCGGAGTGAACAGAAACTCCTATAAAACCCAATCTAGCGTTAATTAGTTAAACCATATTATATGTAAAGCTGGCACCACACTTGGCTGTACGCACACAAACATTGCCGGAGTGAACAGAAACTCCTATAAAACCCAATCTAGCGTTAATTAGTTAAACCATATTATATGTAAAGCTGGCACCACACTTGGCTGTACGCACACAAATATTTGACAAACATTTCCGTTTCGTCTTCCTTTTAATGGCTTGTTCAGAGCGAGATAAAAGTAACATTTTTGCAACAATCACGAATACGCTAAGCCAAGTGAAGTGCCGGCATAAAATGTGCGTTAGTCTGGCGTCGTCGTCTGGCTTCCGCCACCGCTGCTGCAATTCCGGCTCGACTGTCGCCGGACGGCTTTTATTATTTATTTATTTTTAGGTAAGATTAATATAGTTAGTTTAAGATTGTTTGTTAGTTTAATATAAAGGTTTATATTTAATGTTATGTTATGTTTTTTTTTTACTTTTAAATTTAAATATCTTTTTTACTCACATAATTAATAAACTTTTAAATATTTTAAAATATCCGCTAACAATAAAATTTATTGTTTAATGTAATATATATAATATAATATTAATATTTAATATTTCATTTCATTACACTTTGTGACGCATTTTCTACTCAAGATATGTGCTTCTGTTTAGTCGAAATTCCGTTACCGTAATGTCAAAACTACATTGATTTATAAGTTTAGATCCCGTTGCGTACACGAAATTACTGCTTCAATTAAGTATAACAAAAAATAAACATTTCAAACTTCCTCTGATCATTAGAACAGATGCTTCGGCAAATATCGAAACAAACACATTTAAACTATACGAGCAGGTGCTCGTTATTACTTTCACGCTTGACCGATAAACTACTTCAGCATCTATAATGAAGTTAATTGGACGCAATGCATTCATTTCATTTTTAACGTTTCAGAAAATATTTACATAAATTTTGTTTAGATAGAATATACCTACTTGTAACTAACAATGTAGCAAATGAAATTTGTAGAGTAACTGTAAGGATAATTTGTTTAATGTGCACTTCTGAAATTGCTGATTGAGTAGCTGGGTCAAAGGTTGGAGACTCCGTCAAACATAGCCAATTTCAATGCTAGTTCCATTTTTAGACTGACTATTAAACGTCTCCAGTAAAACGGCATATCCTTAATTTCAGGTGATGACTTCAGGAGTATCTGAGGGATGTGCCAACGTTGAACGTTACATAAATATGTTGGTTCTATAAATAATGCAACAATAAAATGGGCGTTTTTTTTGTGTATTTTAGCGATTGGGCGCCGACGTCGTTGGTGGTGGGTGGCTCCCGGCACCGCTGCAATTCCAGCTCGTCTGTCCCTGGACGGCTTTTATAATTTAATTTATTGATTTTTAGGTTCAGATTTAAAATTTTGAGATAATAGTTTATGATTGTTTGTTAATTTAATATAATGGGTTTATATTTTATGTTATTTAATATATTTTTTGTTACTTGTAAAGTGTAATATTTTATTGTTACTAAAAATAAATACACAGTTATTTTAGCGATGTGGGGACTTTCAAGTTTATGCAATTGCTGCTAAGTAGGTAATAATAAAATTTCAACAACTTCGCTTCTGCGAGACGACCAGTACTAGTGAACCGATCATCGATTTCCACGTCAGAATGCACAGGTGGAAAGTGTTTGACGATACTCGTAATTATTACTATAATTATTAGATATCTAATTCAGTGATTTAGCCAGAATTTTTGCAGATTTAAAGTGTGTACGAGACGACATTGCGTCGACAACTGACTCTAACTACTCTGCAAACATATATCGATATCGAATCCACGTAAATTCTTTTTTGCAACCTAGCATGGCTGACTGCACCACTTCACAGACCCAACGCTGCCGACCCAATGCACCATCTCATTTTTCTATTGGAACTATGTACCTAGGTGTAATCAGTGATTCCCTTATGTCTAGAAGGAATACACACCGAACTGGACGGAAAACATGAAGCTTTCGGCCAACATTGTTTCCGCGCTGTTATACCAATCCGGACTGATTTTACGATACCACTTATGTAGTAATGTATGGTAAGGATTTTTCCAGGCATCCGAACAATGGTGCAACTGGTGTTGTGAAAATACGCAATGAACGGTGACCAGAAAGTGGTGTGCGCGAACGATTTCGAACCAACTGTCTTTCACAACGAGGCTAGTATGTAGGTCCTTACCGTTTGGCCGAGAGTCACTCAAAACTACTCACCTGTCTTGCTCTAGAAGTTTTACTGGTGTGCCTACATGGCGCAAATTAGCACTACTGAAATTACCATAACGCCTAGGTACTTGATTAGGTAAGGGAACCGACCTACTGATTTACATGGAATCCGAACCATTTTGCAACTTGTCCTATATATACATATATGTCGTAAAATCACTATGATGAACATTTTCAGTTAATAGATTTCTGGGGGTAGTGGTTATTTGTACAGATGGGTTTTTGGACGTTTTGCCATGTGTACAGTTTCATAAATCTCCAGTGATTTTACCTACACCGTGACGGTTAGGTACATTAGACATAAAGAAGTTAGCAGGGTTCGACTATAGTCCGTTATTTTATAAGTATTAAAGTCTCACGTGACCACATGAAATCAAAACGTTATTAAACTGTTTTTACCTGTTATTTTCTGCAATATTAACAAGCTGCCGAAGTCATTTAAGTGTTCCACCGTTTTTGCAACAAACGTAATATCTACCTATTTTAATATTTTTAATAGTAAAAGCTTTGTACAGTTTCTTTACTTTTGGATCTTGAGATAGTACGTAAGCAGAAATTAGCAAATAGACCGAATATGTATGACTACCTAGATTAGATACCGACTAAACCTAGCTTTTAAAATATTTGAAGCTTTTACTTACATTTTTATGCAAGTACGAAAGTGCAATATAATTTTACAATTTTTGGATTTATTGTCAAATGTAACATACATTTGTGGCCGTATCAAAATTTGTTGACAAACACTGGATATGCCTGATTCCCACGTTGTTTCTTTCAGGAAAAACTGAACCATTGCCCAATAAAGTTCATGTTTGCCGATTTTTTTTTCATCCACACCTTCGTTAGGCTAGGGAGTTTGCCGACCAATGAAAGTTTCGATTTATTTACCCCGCCCCGCATTTCCGCTACGAACCGAGCGCTATCCGATGCACGCACGGAAGTTTCGCCATTACGTATTCTATGTGGATTTCGTTCACCCTTTATGCACTGCTGCTCTGTGGTCTACGCGAGCGGTTTCGCTCCCCCCGCGTGTGGCCATCCGCGAAAGAGTTTTCTCGACGTTGCTTTGCGCACGACACAGTCGTTCGCATCGACTGACGCCGTGACGTCCGCTACGCTCGTTCCCGCGCTGTTCGAATTTGGAACTCGGAACGCGATCTGGTTGCACGAGAGGCTTGCATCCTGGACGGGATTTGTGATGTTGAGTGATATGAAGTGAACATTCGTAATTTTGTGAAATTGGGAGAAATTTATTGCTGCTTGTGCGCAAGTGGAAGGTGAGTCACGCCTTGTTCTAAATCTAAAATTTAAAATTAAGGTATTGAGGGATTTGCACTGCATGCATTGCATATTCTCTATCATATGGACCTCGATGCTTAAGAATAGAGCATGAACATATTGTGGTCACTATGACTGAATAGGTTCTGAACCTTCTGAACCTATTGCTTTTGGGCGTCGTCGGCTCAACAATCCATGCTGACGGCGCCAAGTGTCTCGCGTATCAATAAAAAAACAAAAAAAAAAATTTACCTTGTTTTATCAAAGACAATAGTTTTGTCTGAGCAATGAATAACTATCAATTGTTAGCCAATTAGCTCGCTTATCGATAACTAAAACAATGCCAGTTGAATTATATGTGCGAAAATAGAAGTTATACGACCAACATTTTTACCTACAATTCAGATTGTGAATGAACTCTTCCTTAACGATCAAGATAGGGCTATCTTCAATATGAGGACTTCGTAGTCTTTCTGATCATATACATGATTAGTATGTGGAGGATGATGCTAAAAGTGTCTCGAGTATGTATGTACATCACTTTCGCAACATTATATGACTAAAATTTATAACCATTTCAGCCAAAGGTTGGAACTTGCTCTTACTTAACAGTATCCCTTTAGGAATATCCGTGCCGACGTCTTCATCCAGACATTAATCTTTAATTTCAGTAAGTGCTTAGGGCTAATTTAATGAAAATCTTGTATATTTCCAAAACAAGGAAACTGAACGTGAAAATATGTTTTGTAGTATGGTTATGTTTTATCAAAATAAATGTGAAGAGTGGTTTTACAAAGATTTTAACGTTTCTAAAGCTAAGGTTTCAGAAACCTCGGGCTTTCGTCGGCAACTTTCCAGAAGGCATTGGGCTACAAATTGTATCTATTCTAGTCTTGTTTGTATCTTCTTAAATGTCTGGTATGTTCTTAAATGTTTTTTCCGTAATTAGAATTTTCGCTATCAGAGAAGCTATATACTCGTATGTATGTATGTACGTACATTGTAATTTCCTTTGTACGGATTAGTGTGCTGTGGCTACCTAGTTGGCTTTAAAAGTGGAAATACAGATGTCGGGTGATATGATGTGACTATAGAGTGGCATACTTGAGTTTCGATTTGTCAGGAGGCAGGAGCGCCAACGACCAGTTCTAGGTTACATTTGCGGTCGTCAACCCCGCTTTTTAATTTTTATTTGTGAAATAATAACAAAACAATGAACGTACTGTACTTACTGGTTATTCAAACAAGTAGATTTTGTTATAACTAACCATAAATGGTTACTGCTTGTGTGGTAACTTAAGTGCCATTGTGGTTACACTAAGTCGGATTTGTTATTTTTGTGCACATTATTCAAAACACTGTGCAAGGTACAGGGATACTCTTCTAGTCTACTCTTCCTAGACGCGAAAATGCTAAGATTTAAGAAATTCTTGATCCTTAATTTTTTACATTCTAAAAGTTTATAATATTGGGCCAACAAACAACAAACAGTGCAAAACATTTTAGCAATAAAGTCTATTGGTTATGTTTTATATTATGTTACTAGCACATTTGTTCGCGACTTCGCTTCACGTGACTTTTTGCTCACAGCACAGGCCGCCAATGACGTAGCGTTATGATTTATAGCCAAAAACCATCTTGAAAAGAGACAGAATGTAACAGTGAAAAACGTATGAACGTATGTGTGGAACGTTGAACGATAAAGTGGTTATCGAGTTATAAAGATATTCATATATTGACTTGCGTTACAATATCACGCGTAGAAACTTCGCTTTATTTATTAGGATTTATCAAACCCCGATACACACTTTGCCTAACGCGATTTTCCATGGAATGCATATCCCTCGCGTATAACGGAATATTACTGTACTTGTGCAAACAAGTACCTATGGCAGATACCTACCTACACGTAGTTTCGCGTTTGAGCAATTTTCTTTTAGCTCCGTGATAAGCCTCTTAATTTTATTAATCCCAGACTCTAGTTCTTTTTTTAACAGCGGGTACAAACAACCACCCTGCGATCAAAAGTAGTCCTAGTGTACTGTACTGCAAGGCGCCTGCATTTACAATTGGGTATACAGACATAATATACAAGATAGATGCACACTTTGCATGGTACATAATATACGCATAGTTGCAATTAGATGTTAGAGCGAGAACAATGGACTTGTTTTTTTTTATGGAACTGACACGGTTGGCTACATCACCTACTACATCGAGCCCATAACACCTTGGTGAACTTGGTGCCATCTCAGTGCTTCCCTTCGGTCGTGCCGGCTACACTGAACTGGACGGAAAACACGAACTATCTACATAGCCGTTTCCAGCGAACTTTCATTCAGTGCGGTGGTACCTTCCATCTAGTATGGTAAGAAGGAAATGAAGCTACAGTTTTACGTGGAATCTGAACCAAGGTCAGCCTCCAACGGTCGAACGGTCACCCATCCGCGCCCAGGTGTGCTCACGATCACGAGCGACAGTCGACCGACCGCACCACTGAGCCACCGAGGCTGACTTGTCTCGCCTAGTGCTTATACTTCCGACACGTTTCAATGGCTGTAGGAACAACTTTGTAGTAATTATTTCACTGCCTATACTCGTTCAAGTTGAACAGATAGTATGGCATGAGGTGAATAAGAAAGAGTGAAGGAAAGTTCTTGGCATGGCAACTCGTCAGGTGTCCGTTTGGCTTCATGATTAAATAAATGGTCTGTGCAGATAAAGTGTATTTTCCAATACAAATAATGTTTATCAGAATCAGTCAGCAAACACATTATAGCATTTTTACTCTTGATAGATACAGTGAAAAAAACGCCCAAGTTCGAGTCGAACTCGCGCACCGAGGGTTCCGTATCGCCATGTCATGGTCAGCGCCACTCACGCCATCTATGGCGTGTTTGTGAAATTCTTCATATTAGTTAAAATTCATGATTAGTTAAAATGCCTCATACTCCTTTCGGTAGATGGCGCGCGCGCAAACACTTTTTAGTTTCTTCTATGGGAACCGCCGTGAATTTTTTGCTTTTTCTTATTTTTATTATTTGTTGTTATATCGGCCATAATAATACATATTCTGTGAAAATTTCAACGGGCTACCTATTAAGGTTCAAGAGATACAGCCCTCGGACAGGCGGACGGACAGACAGACAGACAGAGAGACGGCGCAGGCTTAGTCGAGGGCTTAGTAATAGGGTCCCGTATCGGATAAGGAACCCTAAAAACAAAAAGTCACGAAATCACTACATTTATATTTCAACCCGAGGAGATAGAGATTCGTGTATAGTAGAGATCTTCGAAAACCAACCAAAGACCATAAAAACATTAACTGATGGTTGCCGGTAAGATTAGCCATACGAGGAGCAACAGATCGAACAGTCTTTTGTGTATTTATTTTAAAAAAATCGATAAAAATTTATTTTGGTAGAGCTCAATAGCTCCTTTATGTGTGTTTTTACAGAATTCACATCAAAAAATATTTAGTATTATTAAAAAAATATTGAATGTTGGCGACCGCGTCAAATCGAATTTTATTCCTAACTTTTGAGGTTAAGATCGTGGAGTTATCACCTCCGTTTGGGTATCCTTCTCCTAAGGAATGGATCAAAGATCGCATCAAAGAGTATTATGTTTGAAATTATAATTAAAAAAACACAGATTTATGAAATGGAAGGGTATCTTTTTTATTTTATCATCATAATCTACATACCAAAATAAATATATTAGAAAAAAAATAATCTTTCTATGATTTTTAGTTTTCAAGACACATGTTTTTTGCTAATTTCTCGAAACTAGGATCACGACACAAAATACTGTTTGATCAGTTGCTCCTCGACCTTATTTTGTCCTTATGTCTGCAGGATTAAAAGTAGATACAGTTAAAAAACATCCCCCTGCAAATCAATAATGCGGTGCGGGCAACAATACATTGTATTCTTTTATGGCCTTTGGCTGAATTTCGAACACCTCTACTATACTTACCCGGCACGAACAAACACTGGATGTAAAATAATACACTTTTCCGCACCAGTGCCACAGTATAGGTAGTATAGGTAGTTGTATAGTTTTGCGGTCGCAGAAATATAACATGGTATACAAGCTGTGCCCGCGGCTCCGCCCGCTCTCATATTTCACTTCACTGCTAACCTCATAAGCTATTTAGCGTGATAATAAGTAGCCTATAGTTGATGGGAAGAATCAAGCTATCCGTAGAATTTTGTTTTATTAAAATCGGTTCAGTGGTTCTCGAGTTATAAGCGGACAGACAGACATACACTCAGACACTCAGACACTCAGACAGAAAGCAGACGTTGGATTTTATTATAGGTAAGGAAGGATAGGGATTCCGATTTTTTTCATGCACGAAAGTTTTGCCTCGAAAGCACCAACCAAATCCAACACCAAAATTTTCCGAATTGAAAAATTTAAGTGCAAACCCATCGCTACGATGAAGGAAAACATCGCGTGGAAACCTCTATCACACTAGGAACGACAAAAGTTTGTTACCGTATATATTTAACTAGGCTAGATTTGCTCCGCGGCATCGCTTCGCGTGACTTTTTGCTCACATCTCAGGCCGCCAATGACGTAGCGTTATGATTTATAGCCTAAAACAATGTTGAGAAGTGACATAATGTAACAACGAAAACCGTATGTAAATCGATAAAGTAGTTCTCAGATTATAAGTATATTCATATATTGGCTGACGTCGCACGGCCGTAGAAACTTCGCTTTATTTTGTAATCCTATTACAATGTATTTCGAGATCTATGGTTATTACGGTCAACTGGAAAATAATTAGTTCTGCAATTAACTCTTCTAATGCTATTCTGCGATAGGCCCGTCTTCTTCGCCGAAGAAAAGTTAAACTTAACACCACGCGATACTTAGCGTTTAAAGCTTACATTCGCGACAAACTGCAAAAATTAAAATAAAAAGTACTTTAATATTACAGCGGTACGACCATTATTTTTGGACTAATTTCACAGGGTAATTATAACCAGTTCATTCAATGAAAACGAACCTACTCGTACACGGGGAATAGTATTTTCCATAAGGGCACATGGGGAACGAGCCCAGGCGCCCCGGCTCGATGAGGGGCCCAAATGCCCGGGAGTGACGTCGTCATCGTTAACATAGAAAAAGATTATCAAAATGTTTGGTGTATTTTACTAAGAATTGCCGTTAAAATTTCTACATTTGAATGTTAATCAGAAACCCGATGATATTTCTAAATATTTTTCAAACTGTGAACAAAATTTTAGAATACATAGCGTAAAATTTCTTACAAATATTTAAATAACTTTATAATATTTCAGTCAGTAAATAAAAGTGAATACTAATGTTTACAAACACAATTTTTTAAATTGTTTGCTTTCTAAAATAGCCCAAAATGTGCCCAAGGTCTCCTGTATGGCCTAAGACGGTTCTGCTCGTACAGAAAGAACGACTGCCGACTGCGATTCCTTTAGGGTAATATCACACCGTTTTCACACAACACTAGCTCGCTCGGCACGGAACAAGTGAGTACAAGTACATTCCCAAATGGCATCACATCGTGAAACTCATACGCCTAGGCTATCGATCAACATCTACAGACACCATTCATGGCCGATGGAAAGTGCGGGCCGATGAAACTGCAAGTGTTGGCACTTTCTTGCTGGTGCACAGAATACTAAGCGGACCTGGTGAGGTCATGTCCATTGACGCTGTGATAGGAAAGTACGGTTCGCGGCCGAAAGGAGTCTTTGTAGCTGACTCAGCTATTATTTTCTAGCTACCAAACTGTACCCGCGACTTGGCTTCGCAGTAATATATCTCACTAGCTGTGCCCGCGGCTCCGCCCGCTCTCATATTTGACTTCTCTGCTTACCTCATAAGCCATTTAGCGTGGTAGTAAGTAGCCTATAGTTGATGGGAAGAATCAAGCTATCCGTGGATTTTTTTTTTTATTAAAATCGGTTCTGTGGTCTCGAGTTATAAGCGGACAGACAGACATACATACAGACAGACAGAAAGCAGACGTTGGATTTTATTAAAATTAAATCGGTTGAGTAGCTTTCGAGTAAACCACATGAAAGCTAACCGAATTGGTAGTTTTTCCGACTGCCTTCACTTTCGGTCTCACTGCTCAGCTCAAATGATCTCGATCTATCTAGGTTATAGATAACCTGGCGGAGATATGTCGCATAACATAGAATAAAACTGCAAGCGAATAGGTTGAGCCGTTCTTGAGTTATAAGCGAACATACATACATACACACGCACAGGCAGACGTTGAATCATAATATAATGTGTAGGGAGTATTTCAGGTCTTTATGCATCTATGTTGAGTGAGACCATGTAGAGAGGGGGAGGGCAAACCCAAGAGAAAATTCAAGAGACTAAGGTTAATCGCTAATGCACCGGCCTTTCTCGATAGAGATCTTGCTTGAGGTGCTAAAACCATTCACTTGCTGCAATTCGTACGGAAACATAAAATTATTCAATTGTGTTGTACAATGTAAGACTGTAAGAAAGTGTACTGGAAGAAATTGCATTCTGAAATTATAGGTAGGTACCATTCTCTGCATATTTCAGATCGAAGACTCACGTCTGGTTCAATAGTGTTGAATTATTTAATTACTGTGATAAACCATCACTAAAACGGACATTTCGAATATTGTAAAGTAACCACACAATAATCAATTTAAACTATTGTAAAAGGAAAGAAAGTAAAAACAAAGAACTACAAATTAAATAAAACAACCACTTCCATGCCCTTCTTGATTTCAAGAGCTTAAAAGTCTTTTGTTGAAGAATTATTTCTATGAAAACTCAAAGTAAGCTCTAGTCGAATTTATCAGAAAATATCAGATCTGATTCAGATGCAGAATCATTCCAACATAACTTACGTCACTGTGAATCATGTTAACAGAAAATATCTGAGGATATTTGGGCGCGAGAGGGCGGAGTGTTGTGGTCGCCATAAAATACTCTGAAGTGTAACAACAAACGCTTGCATCTATGTGTAACACTAAAAAGGTTCAATAAAACTTTATCGCAGCATTGTCCGCAGGTTTTGCTAGCAGTTCGCACACGGCTCGCGCTCTTCTCAAAAGTTTCTCAACCTATTACATTACCTCACCCACCGACGACGCGTCGATCGGCGAACGCCGAATGGCAGCCATGTTTGTTTAATGAAAGCGAATGCTAAACAATGCCATCATTGTGTTTTCTTCGTGCCAGCGTGTAGAATGCGATTCACAGTGATATAAGTTCTATTGGGGTGATTCAGAGTCTGAAACCTGATCTGAAAGAAAATTTCAGTCTATACGACTAGAACTTATGTACATTGAGCTTTCATTGGATGGAACAATTCTTCAAGAAAAGTTAAAATTCTATGTTATTAAAAAACAAGTGCGAGTCGAACCAAGGGTTCCGTATCGCCATGTCAAGTCAAGGTCAGCGCTACTTACGTCATCTATGGCGTGTTTATGAAATGCTTCATATAAGTTAAAATTCATGATTAGTTAAAATGCTCTTGTTAGTAGATGGCGCGCATACACTTTTTAGTTTCTTCTATGGTACCCCGTGAATTATTTACTTTTTCTTGTTCGTTGTTATATCGGCCATAATATAATAACACATATTCTATGGAAATTTCAACGGGTGGTTCAAGAGATACAGCCCTCGGACAGACGCACAGACAGACAGACGGCGTAGGCTTGGTAATAGGGTCCCGTACCTGATACGGAACCCTAAAAATTACACATACACGATAGAAAAATCTGTCTCGCAGACGAATTCATTGTATGACAATTTACAAGGTACTGAAACATTTTGTGCTAACACCTACGAGTAACTTTAGTTAATTTTATAGAGGTTCATTCATTCATAATAAGTATCAGTATAATAAAGTTACACCATTTGCCTATTACATCGTCGTACATAAGGATACTTATAGTAAGTGCGTGGATATACATACTTCCGTCGTTGACATTATTGCATATTTAATGGCTGATCACCTCCATATTATGGCCGTAATAATTAATTAAGGTAGGTAATTATTTGCTGGTAAAAGGACCGTGGCGTGGTTACGAAAGAAAATTGTCGCAGCAATATCAAGGTAGAAACATTTCCGTATTTATACAGAGTGTTTCAATAGTATGGGCACTTTAACTTTTTAACAAATTGTTGGTCAGCTTCGGTAGTTCAGTGGTACGATCGGTTGACTGTCGACGGTGATCATAAGCACACCTGGGCGCTGTTAGTACTTGTATTGGCCACCGTTCGACCATTGGAGGCTGACCGTGGTTCGTATTCCACGTAAAACTGTAGCTTCCTTCTCTTCTTACCTTACTAGGTGGTAGAGTTCGACCGCCCGGGTTGGCAACACCGCTCTGAATGAAAGGTCAGTTGCAACGGCTATGTAAATTGTTAGTTTTTTTTTCCATCCAGTTCATTGCAGACGGCATGACCGAAGGGAAGCACTGACGTGACACCTAGTTCACCAAGGTGTTCACCACGGCAATTATTTTAATAATTGAATAAGTTATGAACATGGAAATCCTGTTAAATTGTTTCGTAATTCGTTGCATTCAACAATTCGTTCAATTCATCTAGCTGTTTCTATAAATTGCTTCAGATTGTATCTCTAATGATATATCTAGTAGCTGGATCTTTAAAACTAAGTAGTTCTGCGTGTCGCGCCCAGCCGTGCAGCGCAGCGGGGACACGGAGATCAATGATATGATAATACATTTTAGTACTATACTTTTAATTTTAATTATATTTTAAAATAGTATATATAACTACTTAACAAATTATTATAATATTTCACTTGTTAGGTTTTATTTATTCTAAAGATAATTTTAGTTCGTCATTTTATTTAGTTTTTCTCTATGTTTTGTTTATGGATACGCGAGACAATTGGTGCCGTCAGCGTGGATTATTGAGCCGACGACGCCCAAAAGCATTCGCTTTAGAACGGGGGCTGCGAATGTCGTGCCGGCGTGACATATACTTTTTCTTGCTTTTCACGCTTCTCTTGAAAGATCCTAAGTCATAAACTGAAGGAAACACATCGGGAGGAAGTGCATTCCTTCCAGGTTCGCAGTGCGGAAGATAAAAGACATACTGGAGCGCTTATAGTTCACACTTTAGGATTACCCGAGTTAGTAAGGAAAAACTACAATAAGCTAAAGTAATAATGACACTCCTCCCTTAATAAGTTTCTATGATTGAATTGCATGCCACTTTCCCATAACCACCGTAATGTACAGGCACCGACAAAACTTCAAATTTCAAAAATTTCAAACCACACCAATCGTCTGGCAGTCAACTTTATAATTTTACTTGTCCACCCAATGCGTTAGAAACGACCTAAATTCTGTCAGGCGAGAACAAACTGCCGTAATAACACTTTCTTCCGACTATTTAATCTTTTTATGTCGTCACGCAATGGCGGCAAAAGGCGCATATTTTAGTAAAATTTTGTGGTTCAATGCTGTAAGTAGGTAGCAGTTAAGTGCTATCACTATCATCCATTGCTGAAGGTGCGGTTTTACGGCGACGAATATATGTTCGATAGATCTAGCGCATTTGCTGTCGAGGAAAATGATCGCCGACGCAATAAAATATTAATTAAAGTTGAATTTAGTCACGTGAGAATATTAATTCAGCGTACAGAAAATATATATTCGTCTATCCGAGTAAATACTTACTACATACTTATCTACATACTCTTCCACCACTTTAATTTCTTACGCAAGTAGAATAACTATTTAATTTATAATAAAAACGTTTATAGCGGAATCACATATTTTTTATTGAAAACTCTACAATGAAAGTCTATAAACCTATTATTTCATAGCTTCCTTGTTTTCTTCATCATCCGGCGCTTTCACTGCCGCGGTCGTTGCAGCACTCGATTCAGAGTTAAGCACGAATGTTCGCGACTTCGCGTATGTTTTCTTGTTATTGTGCCGCCTTATAGCGTTGACGGTTATCATTTCTAAGGCTGAAACTCGGAAAATGTACTGCATGCTGCTACATGCTGCTGCATTGTATCATTGGCGGAGATTCTTTTGCCACAATGTATGGCGTTCTCCAGGTCTTCGTCTGCTTTGGATCTTCCGTTAGTTAGATGCTAACTTGTAGTTTGTTGTTTCGCATTATGTGACCGAAGTACTAAATGTGACAAACTTTGGTTTATTCATTATAATATACATTGCCCAGTCGATGTACAGCAGTACTTACGGGCACTGGGCAATGTATAGTATGGCAAGGAATAAATAATTGTATTTTATTTTTGAATATTTTGGTTGGTTTTTATTTTATTTTTCATTGTATTTTTATGGATCTTGTGTCTGAAAAAAATTCTGAAAATATTTTTGATTTGATGATTTGATTAGCCCAAGAACAACTTAGACTAATGCACATCGTGGACTCAATACTACCAATAATAAACCACTTTACTGCTCGCGCGCCAGTTCGCCGCAGCTAGCCGGCACCTGCCCGCCTGCACCGCGCAGCGAGACGAGCGAGAACGGGCTGTGATTTACCGCGAGCGATGTAGGCCGAGCGGAGCCGGCGACCGCACCGAACACGGCACCACTGTAATTTAGCGCGCTCTCTATATTATAGCAACGGCGGCGGCGGGGCTTAGCTAGACCGTACGATAAAATCGTAGCCGGGCAAACAAGAGGAAAATGACGTAAACGGAAATGATGAAAGTACCAAATCAAAACTTTGTATTTGTAAACATACAAAATAAAGTCAATATTCTACGACTTTTCAGGAGATGCAATTTTTACTAAAGTTTTAACATAGTGCGCAAGGAAGTCATACGAAATGTGAACCATGACTTAAAATATCCTTAAAATATAAATAAAGATACATTATACATTTTAATTTCTTTTTATTTCAAAGTGCGACATGTGGCGTTGAGCCACGCGTAAGGTGTCTAACGACATTCGGTAGTATGTGGAGGTTGCCGGCCTGACAGGTCCTGACAGGCCTATTCACGCCCCTCTTGAAGGACCAGAGACTGTACTGGGAGGAAAATAATATATGTATATGAAAGAAAAACATATAATATATTCTACAACAGATTAACTAATTCATTAATTGTAGAGTACCACTTCTTAAAAAACACATAATAATTGTAAATAAAACCTACCAAGTGCGAGTCGAACTCGCGCACCGAGGTTTCCGCACCACAAAAAAAAACATGTTTCTTGTATGGGAACCCCTTAATTTTTTACTTTTTATTATTATTTGTTGTTATATCCGCCATAATAACACATACCTATTCTGTGAAAATTTCAACCGGCTACCTATTACGGTTCACAAGGTACAGCATTAGGACAGACAGACAGACAGACGGCGTATGCTTAGTAATAAATAAGCTTTCGTACGGAATACGGAAACCTAATAAAACTATGTTCTAAATAAGACATAATAAAAGTAAAATGCTTAGCAATGAAGTTTAAATTAACGAATCGCTTAATTTAATTTAAACATTCTCTCATGGTACCGATAACCTATACTTACATAGATACTATGACAACGTACCCAACTCGTGGACAGAACAATACGTTACATAAGTAGATAGAAATCTTTCCAACGACCATGAGAAGTGTCTCTGGCGTGTGCCAGCCATCACAAACATTCGTCACTGCGACTATACAAAACGTTCCTTAGTTAACGATCTAATCACAGAGTTGTGCAATATTGAGATTTTAGGATTTTCAAATTAGTTACTTGCATATTCGTCATTGCGGTAAAGTAAAGAACCGCCATCAAGTCAGACAGTTACGGTCAGCAAAATACGTCCAATGCTGGACATCGCCTCTCCAAAGTTTCCTCCAATCCTCCCGACCTTCAATGGTACGTAACCACTGCTTTCCGCCGACGTGCTTGATATCGTCGTCTCACCTGGCATAGGCGATCTCCCTACAATACTTGTTTACTGTCCACGGCCGACCATGTAGGGCACGTTTAATCCAACGGCCATCGTATCACCGGCAGACGTGCTCAGCCCAGTACCACCGCGATGAAACATTTGTTAAAATTGTGAAGAAATTGCATAATGCAATAAATTCTCCTTCTGCACAGCAGACAAGTGTAATAAAATTCTAGTAGTAGTAAAATTAGGTTATTAGCACGTTTATTTTTACAGACAATCATTTAAAAATAGTCCAGTTTGATTTAGAAGGCCGACAGCAAGTCTGCCAACATGTACGGGGAAGTATAAAAACTTTCTTCACTTTCGTTCGGAGTTAGGGAAAATTTTCCGCACGTTGAATTAAACAAACAAACGTGCCCACACGTCCGAAGTTATGGCCTTATGTTGGTTTCTTTTGTTTAACCGCGACCAAAATTACCGCCCTTCGAAAACGTTCGTAGTAAGACGTACAGACGGATAAACGTATGATTTCATATTTATTTACGCCAGTGCGGCTGGCTACGAAATTCTAAAAACATTTTGCGCCCATATATAAGATTTCAACGAGAGACGCTAACTGAGGTTTTACGTTATCGGATGGGGAAAAGGCGTTTAAGGCTTAATTTTTTTATTTTTTTTTTATGGAAACTGACACGGTTGGCTACATCACCTACAACATCCGTGATGTTAGCCCATAACACCGGGTGAACTTGGTGCCACGTCAGTGTAGCTTCCCTTCGGTCGTGCCGGCTACACTGAACTGGACGGAAAACACAAACTATTTACATAGCCGTTTCGACCAACCTTTTATTCAGTGCGGTGGTACCAACCCCCCACACGATACATACTTCATATTATAGAGTTTATGTCTCGATAATTTAATTTTCGGTTATGCGGTACATAAGTACAATCCTCAGGACTCGCGGAACTGCGAAGACCCGGAGGACATCTGACTGGACGACGTGTCGGGTCGGGTCGACAAAAGTAAGTCGTTCTTCTGTATCGCTTAACCGAAAACATTACTATAATGTGCAGCAGCGGTAAAAGCCTAAACAAACATATGTATCTCTCGAAACTGCTGGCTTCATGAACTCTTATATTTGTTTTCCTCTGTTTTTTATTTCTTCTTTTAGTTTCATTGAAATATTTTCATATTATTTTGTTACCGCTTGTCATTAAAAACGCAATAAATACTATTTGAATAAGTACTTTAAAATTTATATGTCAAATTTTATATGTGAAATCACGTAAATAAAATGCAATTGCATGTTTTTAATAACGTGTAAATGGGTCGAGATTGGAACATAAAATTAAAATTTTCTGTTTAATGTAAAGAACCGTGTGGGGCCGGTACTTTAAAAGAATAGCCCCACTGCATCTCTCCCCGTGTATGTCGTAAAAGGCGACTAAGGGCGACTCCCTTCTTATATTACTAGGTGGTAGGGTTTAACACGCCCGGATTGGTACCACCGCACTGAATGAAAGGTCGGTCGAAACGGCTATGTAAATAGTTTGTGTTTTCAGTCCAGTTCAGTGTAGCCGGCACGACCGAAGGGAAACATTGACGTGTGATCAAGTTCACCCGGTGTTATGGGCTGACATCACGGATGTTGTAGGTGATGTAGCCAACCGCGTCAGATTCCATAAAAAAATATATAAAAATATCTTGAAAATTCACATTATATCGATGCTTCGCAATGCCGTGATAAATACGTGTTTTACGAGTATATATGCATATGTAATATTGTAGTCATAATATTAGCTAATAATATGTCGACAATGAACTTGTGAATGGTTGATACTTTCTGAACGCTGATTTAGCGGTAGTTGTAGATGCTGTGCGGTTTGTTGGTGCGCCAGGTATTGGCCGGTGGTGGTCGGTTAGTTTTCTCGCGGTGCGTGGAATAGCTCAAGTGAAACGGGTCACGCTCGGCAGCGCGGCGCCCGGCCGCGCGTGCGCGGCTCAGACAACGAAATGTAGCGCGCGACAGAGGATGCGCGCCGTTTGCAGGCTGTGGGAAAAAGTTGTTCGTATATCAAGCAAATCATTTTATTACTAGAGTCCACTCCGTTCTACTCTTATCGCAGTTTACCACAAAAGAGAATGATCGCGACAGTGACAAAACTGATCGATCTAGCTTTTTCGCAGCAATATCCCGAACTAATTAATATTAATTCTTGGAAATAGATACAGTAGGGCGACAATTTTGTCGCGGGCACTGCCCAACCACCTCGATCACCTCGATGTCAAATTGCTTTTTGAAGTAAACTCGATACACTAAAATTTTTTTAACTTCTTCCCTCCACCTTTTGGCTGACATTTGTGACACTAACTATTTTGAACTAATGTCACAGCATTATCACAAAATTATCAATGCATTGAATATGGAAAACAAGAAAGAAAGAACAATAACATTAAGCGCCAAGAAAGCAGACAACGTGTAATCAAGAGCCGCACAAAAAAAGAAAACTTACATTTTTTCCTGCTCGTTGATGTCTTTCCCTAACAAGCGTCAATCAACTATTTCTAGGTAACACATAAAGGGATAACAATGATGAAATAAATTAAATTGCTATACTTTATTTTCATTGTCCTGGGAGAATTATTATGACAATTGTAGCATCTTTTCTCGAATCGATCCATCAAAAAGAATTTTACAGATTTGGTAAAAACAAATTTGGTTTATCCAGTTTGCATTTATATACGTACGTACCCCTATGTAAATTATTCTGCTTTAAATATAACTTGCTCATTTTTAGCTATTTACAGCGTGTATCTTTCACTGGGATGTCACAATTTCATTGTCGCATGATGACAAATTGCCCAAACAATGACTCCAGGTAGTGTACGAGTTCACCTAAGTCAAGATGCCCGCTTCCGCTCCCGCTTCCGTCTTTTGATCGTATGCAAAACACACGGACATACTTACATGATACAGCGCATGCATTGGGTAATAAGCACTTTAATATTATTCAGATCAAAGTGATGCGATGACCATGCGATTTTTTTTTTTAACCAACGTTCCAAAATAAAACACCACCTCAGAGAGTATTCGACGTGTAAGCCTGGAAACCAAAGTGTAAAAACGTCGCAAGTGTGTTAAGTAGTCACGCGGCCCTCTCAATAGGCAGATGCAATTAATTTCCACGTGTGGCCATATTTTCTGACACACGTCTGATGCCTCCTGCCTCCATAATGTAGATATGCTAACTTTTGAAATAAATATTTTTAGTTGTTTAGGTTTAATTTCAATCAACACCGTGCATCTTCCAAAATTATTACAATAAATGTTTTTGATAAAAATGACTATTTCCATAGAACTTTGGTTATAGATTCAAAAGTCTTTTGAATCTATAACCAGGAATCACAAACAATTTGTTTTTTTGACAAAAATTTACTTCCGCTTACAGCGCAGTTTACAATAAGGGCGTTTCAAAACGCACCAGACACACAGCAATCCCAAATCTGATTATGCACTAAGAAGCTCACCGGATAATGATCTCTTTACGCTCCGAATACTGCGAACAAAACGCGCCGCCGCGCCGCCGCACCGGGCATAGTACTGTCTTACCTACTTACCTACTGCTCGTCTTTGTTGCAAGTTATTGGTAATTTAATTCTGGAAAAGTAGGAAAACATGTAAATATTGTGGATTTGTATTTACTGGCCAAATTAGGATACAATTATTACTTATGTTGTTCTATTCTTACGTTTCTTCATAAAAAGTTTCAAATTGACAAACATTTTTCGTCATCATTAAAACGGTCTAGGACTATTCCGCACCGCCGATACGTCGCCAGACAAGCCGCCTTCGGCGAGTCACCGCGGAGCCAGTTCCCCGCCTTGACGATTCACTTCGAACATATTCGACCCCGGGTACTATTTGTCGCAGGGTCCAAGCCGCCACCGCCGACCCGAAGCGAGCCAACTCGACGCGAAAAGTTCATAAATCAAACAATTGTGTAAATTGTTGGTTATTTCTCGGAGAGGGGCCGAAGTAGGTACCTGGATTGTGTGTGAGGGTTTTAGAAAAAAATTCGGATGCACCCTATTATGTGGTGTACACATTTAGATAACGTTTGCTGTTGATATTCGTCTTACGAGTTACTTGAGGATGCGATGGAGGATGCAATGTTCACCGCAGTTTTGTGTTAGAACATTATAATATTATACCTGTAAATATATATTGATGGTCTAAGTACGCGTCATTTGTTGTCATTGTAGATTCTAGTAGGTAGGTATGATATGGTTATTAACAATATGGTTCTTCTTCGGGAGATAATAATATGATCGCAGGGATTGACTACATTTCCAAGTACTTAGTACTTAGATAGGTACCTAACTATTTATTTGGTATGGGTTTTAAGTATATTCTCGTGAGAAAGGACCATCCGTTTGGCCTGAAACATCGAGCCGCATAGGAAAAGTACCGTGAATAAAGTGGTAGAATTTTGAACCAAATTTATTTAATATTAAATAACTGGTGAAGTTTTTACGAGTATTCGATTATTGTATTATTTTATTGGTATTAACGACACGACGATTTATTGTAGTCCTACACTCGCGGCGCGCTTAGGCTTTTGTATCTTTAGTATTTTTAGTATCTAGGTATTAGTAGTATCGAGAGCTTTGGTTTAATACTTAGATATTTATAGTCGACATATTTTTTTTAGTTAGCACATCCAACATTTTGTGTATGTACTATTCAAAGAATTATTTTAAAGAGTTGACCGCTCTTAAAATGTGGTAGCAAAGTCGTGTGTCCTGTCAACTTCTCCGTTCAAACCAACATCGCAAGTCACAATGTTTTATTAGTACCATATATAAGTGTTATTATTTATTGTTTATTTATCATCTCTTGATAGTACGCTGTGCTCAGATTTGTCATACATAATGTACATTGTAACATTCCGCCAATTTGATTATCACAGCAAAGAAGAACTGACAAGAAACTTCACTGGAATTTTTTTTCACTGGAAATTATAGTAACTTACAAATAAAATTACCCATAGGTACTACCGCTCACAAGAGAATCATTATTAACAGCGTAAACATGAATACTTACCGATCTGCCTATTTAAATTATCTGCATCTGGTTTAATAGTGAAATCGTTAATTTTGATAAGATATCAGTTCAATAACAATTTATTTTCTCTAAATTGTTGTTAAACATTTCGCATCGCAAAAAAGTAATTCGCTACGACGGCGGCGCGGCAACGCGGGGGAGCGGCGGCGGCGGCGCCGACGACGACGACGTCGACGTCAACATTCGTAGTAGGCTAACGGAGGAAGTTAGTAGAGAGAAGTTGCAGCATCCCATCTAATTTCTAGTAAAACAGTCAGTGCGGGGAGTAGCGGGAGGCACAACTTTTCTCCACTAATCACACCAAAACTATCTGGTTCTCTAGAGAGCACGTTTAGTGTGATGCTATAAAAATATATGGTCTTTTGTAAGATCTACTGAGTCCAATGTAAACTTTAAAACGTACATACATACATATCACACACGTTGAATCCCGACAATCGGGGTAAGCAGAGTAATCGGTGTTGTGCTGCAAGAACTCTGGTTAATTACAGCACAACACCGACCACCACATTTCGCAAAATATTCGAACAAGATTCAATCGATCAAGCAGCAAGTAAGGCACGAAGACCCCTTACCTGCTGCATGACTCGGTGGAAGTACCGTGCCAAGGTGAGAGGTGGCAAGCCTGTCGCCCTTTAGCACGGCATCTTGTCCTTATCCCTTAGTCGCCTTTTACGACATGCACGGGGAGAGATGCAGTTGGGCTATTCTTTTAAAGTACCGGCCCCACAGGGTACGATGGTGAAACCACCCAGTTGGTGAAAAACACGTACCCTGTCTACTTAGACTAACTCCTCTACTATTTTTTTCCGTGGTATAGTCGAAGAGCACTGCCACACATGTTAAGGCCGGGTCCAGATGGGCCGGTATTGTTTTTAGAACGTACAATGCAACCATTGCTCAAAAGCGTCAACCCCTAGCCCCTATCCAAAAATACTGTTTTTACTCGTTATTTCTTTATTTCAAAACTTCATTCTAACAATTCGCTCCGATTTACGTATGGTGAAGCAGCAGGTGTAGGTTAGGTAAAGTTTTCATTAAAAACTCATTTATGCACGTCGGCCGTATTGGAACTTGCGAAACCGCGCCGACCAGCTACCGCTATATAAATAGTTTAGGAGTCAAACAGCGATCGGCGACCGTCATCCCTCAGCCGGTAGCCCGCGTCACCCCTAGACCGGGTGAAACGGTTTCTTGCTATGTGGCTAAAATGTGCCCCCTGAATATTTTTTATATAATGTGAAAGAGAGCTCTCATGTAAATATGCATATTTTCTTTAAAAAAAATTATTATATGATAAGTCTAAATTAGTAAATCGTGGTCGTTTCTGAAATGTTTTTGAAGCAATATGATATTTCTATGGTGCATTTTCATAGTGATTGGAAGTAGTAGATATTAAATTTTTTTTAGTTTACTTCTGACCTGTGGCTACACTCAATAATTGGTGGTGCTAAGGATAGACGTCCGGTCGGAAAGTGAAGCACACCCGGGCGCAGTTGTAACTTAGACGGGTTATTTTATTAGGTGGAGTGGAAAACTGTCGCTTACCTTATCTTAGTAGGTGGTAGGGTTGGTAATTGGTAGCACCGCTACGTCGATTGCGAAGCGGCTATGAAAATATTTCTTATTTTTATATATTTTATTAAATATTTCATAAGCAAAGGGAAGCACTGGCATGACACCTAGTTCACTAAGGTACTATGGGCTACTACATCAAGAGTGTAGTAGGTGATGTAATGTAGCCAACCTTGTCAGATTCCATAAAAATATTTTAATTTGTTCTGTTCTGTTTTGTTGTTTTGTTCTGTATACATATGTAGGTTATGTATACATATGTAATCATTTATGTGCTGGCACTTTATGCCGGGCGGATTGAACCGGTTCAGGCAGATCACGGCAGACTTTTGGGAAACTTTTCTTACATATTGTGAAATTCATTTAGCACTATAAGAAATAACCTTTATCAGTTAGGAATTACCAAGTTGAATGTACATATAAAATAACCAATCTAAATCCGTTCAGTTGTTCTCGAGTTAGAAATACTCTATTGCTCCAAAAAACATTTTACAGAAACAAACAAGCACCATACTCGTATTGTATCCTTATCTATCCTTCCTTATCCTTACCTATAATAAAATCCAACGTCTGCTTTCTGTCTGAGTGTCTGAGTGTCTGAGTGTCTGAGTGTATGTCTGTCTGTCCGCTTATAACTCGAGAACCACTGAACCGATTTTAATAAAACAAAATTCTACGGATAGCTTGATTCTTCCCATCAACTATAGGCTACTTACTATCACGCTAAATGGCTTATGAGGTTAGCAGTGAAGTGAAATATGAGAGCGGGCGGAGCCGCGGGCACAGCTAGTAATTTATATGAGGCGTAAATATAGTTTGTGTTTTCCGTCCAGTTCAGTGTAGCCGTCACGACCGAAGGGAAGCACTGACGTGGCACAAAGTTCACCCGGTGTTATGGGCTGACATCGCGGATGTTGTAGGTGATGTAGCCAACCGTGTCAGTATGCATAAAAAAATGTGGACTTATCCCTTACGGATATTTCTTCCAGTCAACATACACACAGACGACACGTAGCGTTTTATTTTATTACTAGCTGTGCACGCGGCTCCGCTCGCGTGAAATTGGTTTAATAGTAAATCTGATTGAAGCACAAATATGTAGTCATGAAGAGCAAGGTGGAAGGCCGAGCTGAGTTCACGTAAATGAAATATGTATACCTACTCTCTCAAAGAAAGTAACCCCAATCACATCATATAGGTATCATTATTGGCTGAAACATGGACGAACGGACGGACAGACAGATACCTGACCGATTTTCTAATTTTTAGGGTTCCGTACCTCAAACGAGGAAAAAAACGGAACCCTTATAGGATAACTTTGTTTTCCGTCTGTCTGTCTGTCTGTCAAGACCTTTTTTCTCAGGTACGGGTAGAAGGTCTACGTTTCCTCGGAGGTGTAAAAAATTTAAGCTAGTTTAGTCAACGCAATCCCTAGATACGGCCATTGAAGTCAAATATTTTGCTACTGGCAAATCAAATCAAAACATATAGAGTACTTCCCGTTGACTAAGCTAGCATAATGAAATTTGGCAAAAGCAAGTTCTCACAGCACAAGTAAAGGATAAATCCTAAAATAGTAAATTAGGAGTTATGTCATATAAAAACAATTTTTTTTGTATATTTCAACTACAAGAGTGCCTAACAGTCAAACCTACTAGTATATATGTAGTTTTTATTTAGAAAGGCGTTTCGTGATTTTCCAAAACACAATAATTTTTGTATACATACATAAAACAAATATATTGTGTGATGGTACGGAACCCTCGGTGCTCGAGTCCAACTCGCACTTGGCGGCTTTTTTATTAACTGGCACACTTTTTCATTTACGTAAATTTCACGGCACACCACATTTATATTCATAAAAAAAGCATATAAAATTTAGAAACTAAAGACGAAGAAATTGGCGACTTCGTACTTACGTAATGTACTTACTTACGTATTAAAAGTATTTATCAGTGAAAACTCTCATTTTAACTGAGGATGTCAAAATGCCCTTCGAACTACCTTCCCTGCGAACTCTCATTAAATTTCTTGAGGTGTTCAAACAAATCAGTCAGAAAATGTCATTGTGGATAATCTATCTATGTATATAGATGGACGAAAAATTATGCTTGCTCTCTTCTTCCGCGGTTTTCAAACACAGTTTGAATGAGTTACTTAGAATTCGCGGCACACCTGGATGCCACTCGCGGCACACCAGTATGCCGCGGCACACCGGTTGAAACCCCCTGCTTTAGGTATCGAACTAAATTCATTGATAGGTGCATTATGCAACGAAATATCGTTACATTGTTGAAAAAAAATTATATAGATTATACAGCTTAGTTACATATTGATACAAGTATTTTAGTGACTACCAAGACTTATACTTATTATATACGAGTAAGTGTGTGTAAAGAGCCTTTTTCAAACTTTAATACCTACGTAATTTATATCAACTTAATATGTTCGTACATTAAACATAATACAATGTACTCGTAGTATAATTTTCAAAAAATAAGAAAAAAAAATATAAAATATTAAGATACCTACTATAATTTTACATGGAATGCGAACCATGGAGCAACTCATGTTCAAGAAATTCACTTATCAAACTCGGAAAGAAAAATAAAGTGGTTCACGCCAATGGGCACTGAACGCGCGACCTTCCGGTTAATAAGCAAGGCCGTTACCACTTATCCATGAGCTACTCATAATAACATTGCAACCCGAACCTCATAAATTAAACTTGGGCTCATGCAAAAAATAAAGCCCCTATTGTGCGTGCGACTCGCTGCATACAGCTCGCACCCCAGGGGGTGTCGCGCTCAGTATTACTGGGGTCCAGTTGACTTGCTTTAAGATGTCCTCGCGTCGAGTTGTACTTCGCGGTGAAGAGTCCCCAAAGTAAATTGGGCCAAATTTGAAAGGACCGCATGGCGACTCGGCGGGAGTCAGTCGGCGGGGTCGAGACGGCCGCGGGGAAAGGGCCCATTCCGTCATTAAAAACACCGGTCAAGAGGGTCGCGCAATTAGGGTTCCGCAAAGAAGCATCAAGCAACGAACATATCGGGCGCAATATTTTCTGTAAAATCGTGACTTCAATGAACGAAAATAAGATCTCTTCAAAAGTGACAAGATATATTTATCAATGCGATGCAACTCATTCAAAGTACCTACCTACTCACTCACACACTCAACTCATTCACGCAAGCGAGAGTGAAGCGCGCTGTCTGTCGTGAACTTGACCTGAGAACGCAGACGTTGTTGGCATGTCGAGACTGTTGTTCAATATTGGCCGTTATTACGCGAGCGAAATCAATAGTTTGAGCCTTCAGTGTAGCCGGCACAACCGAAGGGAAACACTGGCATGGCAACTAGTTTCGGCACAAACATGGTGTAACAAATCTAAAAAGTGATGTGGACGTAGCCAAACATGTCATGATAGGTTTTATTTTACAAAACGTGGAGATAATATGTTTTTTTATGGAAACTGACACGGTTGGCTACGTCACCTACAATTGATGAAATGATGTCAGCCCATAACACCGGATGAACTAGGTGCCGTGTCAGTGATTCCCTTCATTTCATGTCGGCTACACTGAAGTGGACGAAAAACACGAACTATTTATATAGCCGTTTCAACCGACGACGTTTCGTTCAGTGCGGTGGTACCAACCCGGCCGGGATAAACCCTACCACCTAGTAAGGTAAGAAGGGAAGGGAAGGGACCTACAGTTTAACGTGGAATCCGAATCACGGTCAGGCTCCAACGGTCCAGCGGTCACCCATCCAAGTACTGACCGCGCCCAGGGTTGCTTAATAAATAACAGTCGACCGACGACCACACCACTGAGCTACCGAGGCTGACACTATGTTTTCTCATTTGGCCAGCGTAAGCCCGAAGATCCACATACCGAAATTTTCCGGCCAGCGACACAGCGGCGGAGTCGGCGACGATGACGCGACGCTGCGTTAAATTGTATGGGACGTGAATCGGTAGTATAATAGTTCCATACAATTTAACGTCGGAAGATTCCGCTAGGTAATTCCGGCGTGTGTGTCCTCACGCTAATATATATATTAATTGCGTTTGGTCCAATGCAGGTTTATTTTTCTTGAGCGTATGCACCTACCTAGTTACCGATTTCCCAGCTCTGAACAAGTGTGAGTATCGCTCATAGAAAACTTATTTATACCATATCAAGTCAAATAACGATATTTATACATATCAAGTCAAATGAAACGATCAAAGGGGGAAGCGCTGACATGGCACCTAGTTCACCCGGTGTTATGGGCTGACATCACGGACGTTGTAGGTGATGTAGCCAACCGTGTCAGTTTCCATAAAAAAAAAAAACTTTACCACCACATTTGAGAAAAGATATCGGTACCTAAGTAACACAAACATTGAGGCACTACGTTGACTTATAATAATATGTCATATTATTATAAGTCATATAATAGTGTGTCAACGCCACACAGGTTGTTGTACAGTACAAATATCATCGTATTATATTTTATCTCGGCTGAAAACATTTTCACCAACAATAAAATAGATCTGCGCGACACGCTCGGATCAACACGCGTGCAAAAATGTTAAGAACTCTCGTGCCGTCGATCTCACATAATAATCCCCTTTGAGCCGGTGGACACGGTTCGATTCTCTGAATGAGACGACGACCTCAAGACAACGTGTGAATTTTTTTGGATTATAGGTAAGTAAATTTGATCAATTCCTTCATCAAATACCTTCCTATTTCAAAAGTTTATGAATTACGTATGTTTGAAAAGGAATTAATATTAAGAGTGATCAATTTTTGATCCACAAAACTGAAACTTGGAGGGACTATTACTGAAAATCGATAGAAACCTGAGAAAATTTAGTGAAAATGTAGTGACCCCACCACCGCCTTAACTACCCATTTCGTCATTTATAAATGTAAAATTATCGCTCGGGTGAATTATAGTTAGCACATGATGATTATTCTTCATTTACAGGAGATCAACTAATTTAAAAGTTGAGTTAACATTTATAACTTTAATTGATTTGAAATGTTTTTAAAGGAAATATACTTTTTGTTAAGATTTATTTACATGGAATTCTCCTGTATTCAAAAGTATACTCACACTCTCATTTTATATAATCGAGAAAATTGAGTTAGGCTTAGTTCACATGAGGATTTATGATAGACACCGCCGCCGCCTCCGCGTCGGCGCGGTGCGGCAGTGGCTCAGTTTAGTATCATTACAACGATTACGTCTCACTTTCTACAACCTACAGTGCGTATGTTGATAAAAAGAAACTAAAATTTCTTTCTCCGTGTACACTCTGGTCACGTATGCACTGGGCATGTCCGAGCGCCTTTTTCATATAGCATTGCTGTCTCGATTGCTGCGCGCATACAAAACTATTACGGATCCGGTTACTTTGAAGAGTGGTCGCCTTTGAATGTGATAATGTGACAAGAATCTGTCGTAGGTATGCTTTAATGGTTAGGGACGAAGGCCCTGGGAGTGTAGCCGACGTGTGCATCCGCCGACGGTCTGCAGAGCTCCGCCCGGTCCGGTCGGAACGATTTCTTGGTAACGCGTCGACGCGACGAGAACCGACTTTCATCAGCGGGACACGTACACCGCATCCGACTACTTTCACGGTTTGATTCGATTTGAAATGAGTTTAGAGGACATTGCATCGCACGCCACTTGCCGTTTCGTTGTGAATCTTATTTAGATTAAATTTTCGCGACCCACTACTTGAATTGAATCATTAGTTAGCGGTTAGTTTTTCTCCATTGAGAGTGAGGACTCGGCCTTATGTGGGACAGCCGCTCAGCCGCATTTCACTATTACAATTTACAATGTCCTTGGTTGATTCTATCCGTTTGCTGGACATAATAATGTTTATAACGCTCTTTAATTCTATCAATGAAGTGCTTTGTTAGACCTAAGTTAATACTTTGTTCGATTTAGGCCTGGGATACCAACATAGTTAAAATGCTTAAAACTTGCCCCCGAAACTGCCACACGAGTGTTTTTTGTTTTTCTTGCACGAACTCCGAATAATTTCTCCTCAGAACGCGAAGTAATTAAAATAATCCGAATAATGAATACTTACCTATGTAATTATCTTCGATGAACCGTCGTCGCGTGAAAGCGAACAGATAAAAAGTTGGCTGGCAGCGATCTGCAGTGTCATTGAACGATCAAACAATGTAAGTAATCTCGACTTGATACGTTCGGTTCGCGCGAGCGACTAATCGGTTCTATGATGCAAACACTTTTGAGAACTTGTACACAAAACGTTCACGCGTCAGATTGATGACATACAATTGGTGGAATAATGAACAAAATTTGTTCATTTATTAATATTTCGAAGTTCAAGCACCTCATAGCGGTAGAGGTCTCGCCACAGCTTTTTTCTACGCCTGATAGTGTATTTTCGCCATACACACTATACATTATAATTTTTATTATTAACATGAGACCTTGGTTTGGATTCCACGTAAAACTGTAGGTCCCTTCCCTTCTTACCTTACTATAGGTAGGTGGTAGGTAGGGTTTATCGCGCTCGGGTTGGTGCCACGGCACTGAATGAAACTTCGATCGAAACGGCTATGCAAATAGTTCGTGTGTTTTCTGTTCAGTTCAGTGTAGCCGAAGGGAAGCACTGACATGGCACTTAGTTCACCCCGTGTTATGGGCTGACATCACGGATGTTGTAGGTGATGTAGCCAACCGTGTCAGTTTCCATAAAAAAAATAGCCTTCAGATACTACCTATGCGAAACTGTTAGGTCCTTTAGGTGGTCTACCGATGATTGTCAGCTTCAGTAGCTCGGTGGCGTTATGCATAGGCATTCGACCTTCGAAGTTAAGCACGTCGGGCGCGGTCGGACCTTGAATGGGTGACCGACCGTCCGACTGTTGAGGCTGGTCGTGATCCGGATTTCACATGAAACTGTAGGTCCCTTCCCTCACCTCACTAGTTTTAATCCGTCCGAAGTGGTACCCTCGGTGATACCACTGAATAAAGGTCGATCGAAAAACTACTATCACAGTAGTTCGTATTTTCCATTTTAGATAAAAGTTCACCTGGCTAAAGTTCATATTTTGTTGCGCGCGACACGTGACCACCGTTCGACCGTTCACAAGTTGGTGGTGCCCGTGGACATTCTTGACGAGGGTTGCGAATGGTGTATTAGAGGTACTTATTGTTCTATCATGGTCTCTTCCTACTATCTATACTGGGGGTTGCTATGACAACCGGGAGCACTGTTACTCTGTAAAAAATATGGAATCCAATCACAGAGCATCAAATGCGCGCTGCTCTGTGGAATCCAATAAAGATCATTTCGATACCTCAGTTCCAATCCAAAGTGTACCAAGTCCGAAATTTTGCAGTTTTTAGTTAAATATGAGAAATAGTGTAGAAAACGTATACCTACCAGTTCCAAAGAGTAACAACTAAAATAATAATTCCAACCACCATAATGTAATAAATAAATCATTAATATGACAAATATTTTAGTTCCACACTGTAACAACTTGGAAGAACCAGTGAAAACCTCTACAGATATTACCTATTTATTATATGTGTTACTAGCCTACACTTGAGCTAATTTAATGTTTGGCAAAAACCGAGAATATCGTACTTATAGAATTTCCAAAAAATCGACTTACTGTGTTTATTTCACTTTGCATCTGCATTAGTTTTCCTCATTATGTCGGAATAATGATTTCTTGAGTTATTACACTTTGGAACTGAGGTATCGATTTGATAAACGCAAACTTCGTTTATTGTATAGTACTCATCTCATTCAATCACTCAACATCACAGTATAGTAGTAAGTAAAGTGATTGTGGTGATTGCAGAGTTCACGATGTTGTTGGCAGCGGTGGTGCTGCAAACATTCTTCATCGCCGCCAGCGCACACGGCCCGCACGCCTCGCGCCGCTCGGTGCCCCACATGCCGCCCGTATGTATCTTGCACACAATAATATGTCGCCGAGAAACCTAACGTTTTTTTCACTTAGATTAAGTGAAGGACCCCTTTCGACCCCGTTTTTCTACGCAACTGTCTAAACTACAGCTTCTGTTTATTTTGTAATTTCTTATTTTTTAATCCACTAACATATCTATCAGGAAACCTAATAAAATATAATAAATAAATAAATAGGATAGGATAGAATATAATAGAATAGAAAATATTTTATTGCTCCATGCAACCACTTTCAATAATAATCAATTGGAGCAAATTATAGAGCACAGGTTTGATATGCGGTACTGAATTATTCCAGACAGGTTAAGCCGTTAGGCTATAAAAGTTGTCAAGTGGCGCCTTCTGTCCTACCAGTTCTACTATTGCACACACACACCCTCACACTACACGCGCACGCACGCACGCACACACCCCCACACACACACGCACCCCCCCCCCCCCCCCCCCCCCACGCACACATTGCACAAGCAAACTCCTTTACTGATTTACTTTATGGGTACAAGGCAATCACCAGCTCGACGAGTTATCGAAACCGTTAAACTGGACACCACGATTATCTCGGGCACGGGGAATTAGTAGTACCTACTATTTATGTAGTTGTATAATGCTAACTCATTTACATTGGTCCAATGGCGTAAATAAAGTATGGGCCTTTAAAATCGTTGAATGTCTAGGGGAGCATGTTTTTTTTTAATTCGCGAATTGAGTTCGGAAACATTTTTCAATTATTGTTAGTTCGAACACCTATACTTATCCAATATTTTATGTTCATAATAATTGAACGAATGTTTTGAATAATTTCAGAGCTTGTCAATGTCGAAAGGCGGTTGGAGGCCCGTGCTGGGCTCCGGAGGCTTTCCTGGCTACAGCCTGCTCGGCGCGGCCTCGGGCCCCGCGCCCAAGTACAAGATCCCCGTCCCGGTTGCGAGCGACTCCTTCTCGGCCGCCTCCAAGCCCGCGCCGGCGCGTGAGCCCGGCAAGCTCACTTCCATCGCGCAGTCCTACAGGCCTACCACACTCCGATCCGTTCCAAACCTCAACGCGCCCATCCAGTCCTACCTTAACCCTTTCTCGCTCCCAAACTCCGGCCTCAGCCACTACAAGATAGTCCAGAACTTCCCCATGGAGAACGTCGTCATCAGAAACCCTAACATGGCGTACCAAGCGAGGCCGCTGTACGGAAAGTTTCCTGTACAGATGTCCAACAAGTTCAAACAGGCGCAGCTCCACAACGCAATGGTGCAGCAGCTCGCGGCGAACAACTTCCACCTGTACCCGACGACCGCGAGGAATCCGCACGATATCTTCTCGAAACCGGTCGAAGTTTACGCGCGACCGACAGAGGCGGTGAAGAAGCCGGAGACGTTCGGTCGGCCCGAACCTGGACAGAAACTCGTAGAGACGAAGCACACGCAGGAGGCGTACAGACCGGACCCACACCAGCTGGAGGTGTACAAGCCGGAAGTGTACAAGGTGGCCGACAGCGCCGGCGCGCCGCAGTCGGTGAACAAGCAGCAGGTGAAGACGGCGCAGCAGACGCTGGCGGCGGGCACGCTCAAGCCGCCTTCGAGCGCCCCCTACCAGCACTACAACTACAAGGACGACAAGTTCTCGCCATTACCGCCTAGTATCTTAGGTTAGTGTTGCTTTCCTATCCTCCACACCCATTAATAATAACTAAGGCGCTAGGAACAGCCAAAAACACGTATTTGCAAAAACATTAAATTTTGCGTACTATTTACGAGAAGGTACATAGAAAATAATTTGATCTATAAATATAACGAATTCGCTTTATACTCTTTTCAAAATCCTACTCCGTAAATATAGTTCAAAATATTAAATTTTTGCCAGATACGTGTTTCTGGCTGGTCTCAGCGCCTTAAGGAAATAATTGAGTATTATTATTAGCCTAACTCTCAATCCATCCATCATCGACCCCCACTCAAATTCGGATGGCGGTGGTGGCTTTTTGTTACTATACTCGTGGATCTCTCATCCTTTCAACAAATACTGTTATTGGAATTGATAAATGTAACATTTGTCCTGCAGATTTTGGTAAAATTATAAGCATGTTTGTCCATTTCTCATTACAGGTAGTTTTGGAACGTTCGGCTTCCAGTCCGTAAAGGCCCGTGACCCCGCGTTCTTCGGCACCAAAACGACGTATCTGCCGCCGGCGCCCACCAAGCATACAGTCTTCAATTCCTTCAGCTTCACGCCAACGCTTTACAACCAGGACCAGTTCGTCACCACCACGCCCAAGGTCAAACCGAGCCCAAACCAGATCGTCTACGGGAACACGTTTGGGGGAGACTTTAAGCATATTCAGGCTCAAGCTGTAAAGCAAAATGTATTTAAGATAGAAAGCAACGTGCCACCCAAGGGCTTATCATTTAAGGCGAGTCCGCAAGATCCGTTCGCGAAACCTAGTGTGCAGCCGCTAATCATCAGCAGCCAGCATCCGCAAATCAACACTTACAACCCGTTCAAGTTTAGTCACTATCCTCAGCAATTCTCTACGTACTACACGACCGCTCCAACCACCACATCAGCCGTTTTTAACACAAACCCGATACCGAACAGATTTGCATCACAGCTAAACCCTCCATATACAACATTCAGCAATTTCTACGGTCAACACTCGAAGCCCGAATACGAACCGAACAAGCAAACCGTTGAAAGTGTCTCTCCAACTGCTGCAGTCCAGGATGACCACTACCAGTACTCTGTGAACCCAACGAAGGACAAGCACATCGATCCAACGCCCGATACGGTGCCGTTCCGAGCGACCTATGACGTGACTGAGACGTACGAAATCCAGACGCAACCTCCGCGCGGCGCCTGGCTGAACTCTCCGGACACCTACAGTCACGACGACCAGCAACCGACGCAGCGGACAGACCAGGCCGACAATGCTGACAAGCACGCCGCCGACGACTCGACCGATCAACCGCAGCCGGAACTGCCAACTGAGTACACATTTGCCACCGAAGCGAACGAAAATAAGCAGTACGATAATTCATTGCCTTACGAGACAGACACTGAAACCCAAAGCCGGCGGCCACTCGGAGACGACTTCGAACAGCATCAACACATTGGGAAGCACAAACTCAAGGACTACTACTACAGGGTGACGACGCCGACTTACAACAGTGTCGAGGCGACCACTAAGTACTCCGATTCAGAATTCGAGGTTACGACTCGTCGCAACACCTTCAGAGAACAGAGTTTACGCCAAAAAGAGAACAGCGGTCAGTCTGAACAGCTGCCGACGCTTGCGCCGAACAACCACTTTAGAAGGCCTCACCCAACACTCGAGCTGACCGAAAAGGATAAGAACAGAAAGAAGAACAAAAATCGCCGCCGACGTCCCACCCCCAGCCCTATCGAAAAGGACGAAGTCATCGAACACACGACGACCGTTCTACCGATAGAATTATATACGACCGAAGCCGATGGAACAGTTCATACGGTGCGGCCGCGTATTCGTGTTCCAATATACGGGAAACCGAAGCCGACGACGCCGACGGTAACGACAGATCTTTCGACGAGCGCTCTGCCTACTGTGTCTCCGACGACACCTACCGTAATCAGAAAGAAGCTCCCAGGCAGAAGAACGACAACATTCTCACCGAACGAAGAAGAGTACACGACTACCTCGGGCAAGAACAGCGACAATGATGGGAAGGGATCGTCCATAATGAAAATCGCTAACAAGCAACCGATTCAAAGGACGACGACTCATTCGTACGACTTCAATACGAACGAAACACCGGACTACTCTCACAAGCAAGACGAAAAGGACACGCCGACGAGTGACGTTGCGGTTAATATCTCAGGGGACGACATCGACAAGAACATCAATAGCCCCGATACGTACAAGCCGTTTGATTTTCACGTAAACGTTAAGCCGCTCGAAAACAAACTCGAACAATATCCCACAACTCAAAAGCTAGAAGCCGCTCACGTCGACAACAAAAGCAAGAATGAAAATCGCGACATCCACAAGGATCCGCAGCCGATTGCGACGTCAACTTCGAAAGCTGAGCTTTCGCAGCTACCTGGAAAAGTTCAGAGGCCTAGACTGAAGAACAAGTACGACACCAACCGCCCCAGATTCAGCGTCAAGGATTACAGAAACAGAATGAGCTCGACTACGACCACGGAGAAATCGCTAGACTCGGTCATTCCCAAGTTGAGGTTCCCACAGAGAAGACTGCCCGTGTATAACGAGAATAAACTTCAGTTCGACGGTGACAACTCCACGGAGACACCGAAAAAGAAGTTCACTCCGAAGGACCCGCGACACAAGTCGCAAGAGACAGATGCGCCGAACGTCGATACCACGACCGAGAGACACTCGTTTTCGACGAGGAGCTCCATCAGAAATCGACCGGCGTCTCACAGCACGGATGGATCATCTGGCGAACCGGTCACGGCGAAAATATCGTCCCGGATTCGTGCAAGCTCTCGAAACTCGCCAAGAGGAAGGACGTCGACGACCGAGGAGCCGGTGGAGCAGGCGAGTCAGGGGACGGTGCACATCAAGCGGCCGCTGCGGAAGAAGCACAAGGAGACCGACTCGCTGAGCGAGCCCTCGGAGGACGTGGTGGTGACAGAGGTAAGCGTGCATCGGGAGGAGGCGACGTCGGAGCGACAGCGCTCCGAGAGCGCCATCATGAAAATCGCGAAGGATGAGCGGAAGCCGGCGGTGAGCGGGGACGCGGTGGAGCACTCGCTATCGGAGCACTCACGCCGCGTGTCCGACCTCACGCTGGCGGCAAGCAAGGACTACAACACGCCCGGCATGTTCAAGACAGTATCACCCAACAGCAGGAGGATACCCAACTACTTCACGATCGCGACCGACGACCCTATCCTGCCGATAGAAGCCTTCTTTCCGCAGCTCAACCAAAAGAAGGAGTCTTAGCGCCGCGTGCGAGTCCTAACTTATTTATGTAGCTCTTATCTAATTTCACCAAATGTAATAATTTAGAATTGATTGCCAAAGTGATCTGTGAGGCTATGCTTAGATTATGTACTGTAGTCTTCTTGACTGCCTGCATTGCCTTATCTCAGCTTCAAAAAATTTTAAACTTCAAAATAATGTTCTATCAATATATCAACTATTTATTATTAGTTAAAGACCTCGCTATTTCCAAGTGTAGATTGAAAACGTAATCCAAACCCTAGAAGTCAAATTCGCAACTTTTAATGCCCACCTGTGAATAGGCAACTTCTATTTATTTTTAAAACAAACAAGTGCCTTTAAGAACGCGAGACGAAAAAAATACAGTGCTCAGCGACGAATAAGTCCTACTGTAAGAGTAGGATAAAACAATTAAATAGGACATTGGCAAATATGTTTGTGTATGAGGATGGCACGAAAGGGATGGATGATTGTTTTCTATTGATTGTGTCAGCATAGTTAGCATATTATTAGTGTGAGGTAGACCAATATTTTGTGTAAAATTAAGTTAAACAAATGTAAATAAACCAGTTTCTAAAATGTTTATTTTACTAGCCTATTGATCCCCTTTATTACAAAACTCTATATAGTATAATATACTCTATATAGTATAGTATAATATACTTACCATATTATGGTAATGCAATAGTAGGAAGATTTCTCATAACATATATTTTTATCTATACATATATAATCATCAATAAAACAGGAGTTATCAGTTAACTATCTACCACCATATCAAGTAAATTTATAAGCAAGACAATATAATATGTAGGTAACAATTAATCCTTCATAATAATAAGAACCTACACTCAAACGTCAGCACTTTGCTTAGCACTTTTTAACATAAACTTCACAGCTGCTTTATGGATGGCTTTGTCCAGGCTATCTGTAAAGATAAATAAAACATTTCCTTATGTAGGTACTTGCTTGAAAGCGATTAATTTGATTCACATTGGTAAAAAAATAAAATAAAAAATAGAAACACTTACAAATCTTATGTTGACCCTTGATTGGAAATCGTACCCGCAGACTCATGGGGTTGGAGCAGAGGAACACATAGGGACTATCACTTTCACCTCCAGGATAGCTGAGAAAGAAACATATATAGGTATATATAACCACAGATAGAACCAGGAATATTCAGAAGGAGCGAACTGTCATATTAGCTCACAGCTGTCTGTCCAAAAATTGCCGTAACACAGGTTATACACATAAGTAATTTTTTACACACAATACACACAAGTTATTTTTTTACACTACTTTGTTATTTTGATTCTCAGCCAAGGTTCGAAACGTAGCAACATCACAGCAAGCAATTCATCGCTATTAGCTATTAGCAATTCATCGATACTAGCTACTATAACAAATTGTGACAAGTTTGAGTGCAGTTTTATCTGCCTTGCTCAATAAACAATAATCGAAAAATTCTCATGGTCTGTCTCACTCGCTCCAATAGCCCTCTCAATGTCTAGTCAGACATAGCTGCCTCTATTTTGCGATAATCGCTAAAATTCTTTTTGTAGGTAAGTGGGGTCATTTGCAAGGTTTTGACCCATGATACTTTTTGTCAGGTGTCACGTGACCTATGTTCTTGGTCACGTGGTATCGAGATATGATTTCTGTTTTCTTTATTTTTGAAAATTACCAAAATGCCAGCTTTAAACCCTTGTAACTTTTTTGTTTATGATTGTATCAGCACGAAACAAAATTTATTGGATTTCACGACGTATCCTTGTTTTAGAAAAAACTATCATTTGATAAAGTTAACACCATGAAAAGGACTTATGACCTCCCAAAGTCCCGAGGACTGTAAAAATATGACAGAATCCTAATTTCTTAATTAATAAAAAAAAACTGACAGCAATTGAGAGATTCGTTTTCTTTAAAAAAATTTGCTAGTTTACGCCCTTTCCAACCGTATACCACATGTCATACAAATCATTCACTATGTGGCCAAAATTAATATTCGCGAACATCCTGAACGGGGAGTATAACGATGCAAACTGAAAGATTGAAACTAAAAATGCTCTCTCTGTTTCCTTTAGATGTACACAACTTTTGTAATGGTACGTTGGTACACGCTTGTGCCTTGTTTGCTCTTTGTTCGCACACTTCACAAAACTTCTAAAATCATTTAAGAAAGAGTATCTTTCTTTACTATTTCTTAAATGATTTTAGAAGTTTTACGACAAACCAGTGTGCGAACAAAGAGCAAACAAGGCACAAGCGTTGTGTACATCTAAAGGAAACAGATAAAGCATTTTTAGTTTCAATCTTTCAGTTTGCGTCGTTTTACTCCTCGTTCAGGAACTGTAAACTGGTTATGGTTCAATCTATTGACTCTACTAGGGAACAGAATTTACGTTATATATATTTTATTTTCTATTTTTGTATATATATAGTACTGAGCATGTACTCGCTTTTTATATTTATTCATTAGTGCAAAGCCGAAAATGAAGAGAAAAAATACGTCCCGACTACGATCCTGGTGGAACAAAATTTGTTCTCTTAATTTTCGACGTTGCATTTATCTAATGAATAAATAGAATGTATGTTGTTCCATGCAAGAGAGGTCAAAACAAAATACATTAACATGACACCTGACTACAAAGGTGCTCTTATCCTGCGAGTGAGCGATTCATTCCATCTTATACATATATTTTTACTTGTTCTATGTCAACACTTACATCTTCTCATACTCCTCTTGCGGCAGACAATCATCGACGTTCACGCAGCCCAACAGGCAACCGGTAGGGTAGAAAGTAGGGAACACTAGTTCTTTATCTGAAAAGTTACATATACTATAACATCCGCAAATTGCTAATACGCTGGAACCTTGTCATACTAATGCCATTTATTACAGACAGCACGCACACATAGTCCTAAAAAAAAAAAAAAAAAAAAAAAAAATTAAAAAAAAAAAAAAAAAAATTAAAAGCACATGGCATACAAAAAAAACTCACTGTGACAAGGTTCCAGCGCATTAGCAATTTGCGAGGATAATATCAGATCTACAAATGCAGATGTTTATGTAGAACCTTGTCCCACAGACGAGCTTGCTGCCGATATGTACAACTGTAGGTTCCTTCCCTTACACCACTACGTGGCAGGGAAACATCTGCCCAGACTTATACCATTGCACTTAACAGGCCTTCACTGTCGAAACGATGAAAAACTGTGTTTTACGAACAGTTCATTGTAGCTAGCACGGCGAAAGCACTAACATGGCATGTAGTAGGTACATCAAGGCGGTATGAGCTGATAGTACCAGTATAGTTGGTAATGTGCCCAGCAATGTCAGGTAGCATAAAAACCGGCCAAGTGCGAGTCGAACTCTGCGCGAGTTCGACTCGCACATGGCCGAGGGTCCCGTATCGCCATGTCACGGCTAGCGCTACTCACGCCATCTAGATGGCGTGTTATGAAATGCTTCATATTAGTTAATGTCATGCTTCATAATCTATTCGGTAGATGGCGCGCGCGCATACACTTTTTAGTTTCTTCTATGGGAACCCTCGTGAATTTTTTACTTTTCCTTATTTTTATTTATTATTTGTTGTTATATTGGCCATAATAACACATTTTTTGTGAAAATTTCAACGGGCTACCTATTACGCTTCAAGAGATACAGTCTTCGGACAGACGGACGGACGGACAGACAGACAGACAGATGGCGTAGGCTTAGTAATAGGGTCCCATACCTGATACGGAACCCTAAAAAACTATCAGTGTAGCTGTGTGTGTAGGATCTTGTGCAAAACAAATAAAAAAAAATATGTCTCTTTCAAAGTGGATTAAAAATGAAGTAGTACTTACTATGATGCAGAGCTCGGTAAGTCGCCTCGAGTGCACGAACGGTGTCCGTGTCGGGAGGCTTGGCGGTGGACGCGACCCACAGCCGGCCGCGATGTGCCGTGTACCAGGTTCGACCCTCGTGCCTGCCGCACATAACACAACCAATGCACTCTTTGTTGACTGAACACAACTGAACTGCGAGACTGCGAGGTAATGAACACAGAGGTGGATGAATTCACTTGAAACAATCAAGTGCTTTGCCATTACTTTAAAAGAATAGCCCCACTGCATCTCTCCCCGTGTATGTCGTAAAAGGCGACTAAGGGATATGACTCCCTTCTTATATTACTAGGTGGTAGGGTTTAACCCGCCCGGGTTGGTACCACCGCACTGAATGAAAGGTCGGTCGAAACGGCTATGTAAATAGTTTGTGTTTTCCGTCCAGTTCAGTGTAGCCGGCACGACCGAAGGGAAGTACTGACGTGGCACCAAGTTCACCCGGTGTTATGGGCTGACATCACGGATGTTGTAGGTGATGTAGCCAACCGCTTCAGTTTCCATAAAAAAAAAAAGTAATTGGTGACACAAATATAATAAGCTCTGATTTTGGCTGTTGATTCTTCGTGGAAATAAAAAATAAATAGGTGTGATACCAAATTTGTTCCACGGAAGTGTTATTAGTTGTTGTTGTTGTTGTTTTGGTTTGGGGTTGGCTCTAGGCCTGCAAACTAATCCCGCTTGGTTGGGGAACTTCGTGCAAAACCCCGCAGTCTCCAGCTACCCCAGCCACCCTATGTATTCCATGAAAGCCACATGTCGACCGGGGTGTCTGCAGGCCGCTTATCCCTTAGTCGCCTTTTACGACATGCACGGGGAGAGATGCAGTGGGGCTATTCTTATTAAGTACCAACCCCACACAGTACCTTGGAAGTGTTATTATCAATTACATTGGCATACTCTATACGTCAGTTTTGTATGCCGTCGGAAACATTGTCAATGAGTCATATATTTCAGTTTCATCTCCGTGTGACACAGATTGTCTGACGCTGTCACTATATGACAGTGGGTGGAGTAGTTTTGTAACGGGTCGCTGTGTGGCGGGTAACCTTCAAATTGCTGTGTGACCTAGACACTCACATCTTGATGCCCTCGACGAGCAAGGAAGCCCATGGCTGGTGCATGGAGAGACACTTGCCCGTGTCCACCACCTCCTGGATCTCCACATCCTGGATGCGGCAGTACGAGCTCGCTGGAAGCTGGGGCTTCATGGAGACATAACGCGCCACTGATGGATCGAACTGGATATAATAGATTTATATATATATATAAAATAGGATATAACAGATTAATAGGTTGCTAACAAATACTTCGACAAGCGGAACGGTGTAAAAAAGGGAAAGAGAAACTATTATAATCAATGATATTTTAAGAAAGATACGTTGTCTGTACGACATTCGGTGCTCACACACGGCACGAACTTGAAACGTTGACAGAAAGAACTATAAAGTTATGCGCCGACTCGAATATTCTTATTCCAATTATTAAGGGAGGGAATTCAAGTTATATGGCGGTTGGTATAACTGATAACTATTTAGGAACTACGACGCACGTCTGACGCGTGTGTAGCTGGTGCGCGACTAACTTCAAGCAGGACTGTGGTCTTGTATTTAATGTGCCGCTTCGGGAGCTCGTATAACCTATCTACCTCCTTTTTAACATATAATATCATTGATTATAATAATGAAACCATTGCTAATAACAATGTTTTTCAACAAATGGCGTCGTTGGCTCAACAATTCATGCTGACGGCGGCGCCAAGTGTCTCGCGTATCAATAAAATAATAATAATAATAATTTACGGAGTCATTTTAGGAATTGTGGACTCGGTGGAAGTATCGTGCCAAGGTGAGAGGTGGCGAGCCTGTCGCCCTTTAGCACGGCATCTTGTCCTTATCCCTTAGTCGCCTTTTACGACATGCATGTGGAGAGATGCAGTGGGGATATTCTTTTTAAGCACCGACCCCACACGGTACGATACTTAGGAACTGGACAGAAAAGATAAAATTATGAGAGAACACAACTTGGACACTATTTTTGGAGTATTTTGCAGCTTTTTATACTCGAAGCCTTTGTCATCATCACACAAGTAACATTCAATTTCTATTGAGTAAAAATCAGCACAGTACAGTAAACATATGAAATAAAAAGTTGAATAGGTATTTATAAAAAAATATATTTGTCCCATTCAATGTTTGTTGATATTTAAAACTCTGTCTTTTGGCGACATGATTAGACAAACTTGTCAACAATAATGCATCCTAAGATGCCGTTCTTAAGCGAAGTCGCTCTACAGTCTCTTCAAGAATCTAGGGCTGCCAAGATCGACGCTAAGCTCATACATGGAGAGAGCTTCGAAAACATCACTGGAAGCATCCTACAGAATATAGATAGGTAGAGAGAGGGAGGTCGAGAGCGGGACTGGTGGTTTCCCCGCGTCCTAGTCAACGCAGACTAGCTGACGAGGGCTTGAAGCGAGCCGAAACGTGAAGCATGCGCGGGAAAGTTAGAGTGGCCACTCGCTAGTCCCGACCTCGATTAACACCCTCATCTACTACCGATGGGCCCGGATATTTTCGGTGAAGCCATCGCAAGCTTCTTCCTTCTACATTTTGTATTATTTTACTATCAAATGTATCTGCGATGAGGTTATGATAAATGCTTACAGTCAATAGTGGCGCATTAACCCCCGGAGCCACATCTCGATCGGCCGACTCCCCGTTCAAAAAGTTATTCATGTTCCCTTCACCGGCGGAAGTTCCCTCGCTGCTCATTATCTCGTTTATCTTATTCTCGTCCACTTCCAAGTCCGCCTCTTCTTCGATGATACGCCGACCTGTGGCAATATCAAATTAAATCAACTACACTCCGTTCATTCTAGCAACTAATGCCGAGCGGTTTCTCTTTCTCTGTACTTCTCACTCTCGCAAAGGGTGATTGAAGTGACTGTGAACTGAGGTTATGAATATAGTTTAATTTAAAAAAAATAAAAAATTATTGTTTATTTATTTCATGAATGAAAATTTTGCAATAACCCTGTTTATTTTTATTCTTTGCTTGGAATCAAGTTAAATATTTATATTTTCACTGTAAATTATTTAATATTAAAATTATATATTATTTAAATTTTGTGCCTAATCTACTTACTTCAGCTGGATAAGGTGGTGGTAGGTGGATAAGTTAACCCACCAACACAAATAATATACAAAACTTCAAAATAGCATGGGAAAAATATGCAAAACAATTAATACGTTATTATTATGACGCGTAGGAAAGGCTACTGATTGTAATGTGTCGACTGACCGGCCGACTGCACCTGGCTACCTGAAAACTTCTCAGAATAAAAACGCAACACTAACTCCAGGCGCAGCTGCGCCGTTATGGTTTTGAGATGACTTTCGCATACACCTATGACTCACAAACACAACCTTGTGTCCTGTGTAAAGAAGAGTAATAACCGTTGCGAGAGCGAGAAACCGCTCGGCATTAGTTCCTAGTAGTACCGTGTGGGGTCGGTACTTAAAAAGAATAGCCCCACTGCATCTCTCCCCGTGCATGTCGTAAAAGTCGACTAAGGGATAGGGGTTTTGCACGAAGGTCCCCAACCAAGCGGGATTAGTTTGCAGGCCTAGAGCCAACCCCAAATCAACAACAACAACATAGTTCCTAGGATGAACGGAGTATAAGTTCAGTACGCGCCAGTAAATAATGAGCATCGAGCTTTAGAAAGAGACAATCCGGTTGTAGAGTTGCATGAACTCGCACGTCTATGTGCGACAGGGACGACGCTCTACAACCGGATAATCTCTTTCTAAAGTTAGATGCTCATTATTTACTGCCGGTTACTGTAAATAAATGTGTATGAGAAAACATTTTTCACAATATATTATAAACATACCTCAAAAATTCACATGCTCTAATCTTTGCTAATTACCACCTACATTTCATTAAATATACAATAGATACATCCCCAGGTTGGTTGGCCGAAATATCCTCAAGAGATAAGCCCACCTTTCCACCTCATGCAATTTTACTCATTGATGTTTTGTGTAACTTTTTGTGGAGTAAAGTATTTCTGTTAAGTATAGCAGGTGATTACACCAACCACTCTGGTTGCATAAAAGAATTTTCAGTCAAGTGTGAGTCGGAGCCAGGTTCTGTGCCTGTCATTGAAATATCATTAGCGTTGATTAACATCATTCAATTGTAGGTACGGAACCTAAAAAGAGATAAAACCCCAACCGCCAAAATCGAAAGTAATCTTCCTGTCGAGCCGCGAGCGGTGCTTGTTCTCCTGCACCGTCTTCTGGTACTGCTGCAACTTGTCCCTCTCCTCGGAGCTCAGCCACACTGAGTTACTGCTGAAGTAATCGCTGTCATCGTCCGTGACGTGCGTGCGTCGCTCGCTGCAACATGTTACGTCACTTGCGTCAATACACAGAGATAACTCATACAAATATAGCAATTTAATAAATAAATATGTATATATTTATCTGAATTCTGAAGAGCACTCCATTTTTGTTTTAATTTTATCACCATTCATTTTTGGACTATACTTAATTTTCGATACGTACAGATTAACCCTCTGAAATATGCGGCATAGTAACAATATCACTCAGTATAGCGCGAAACTAAAATAAAATATTTACAACAAAAACATCGCTTGAATATGCCAAATAAATACCATAACATAAATTAAATTATTTGACAAGTAATAATAATTTAGATTTTATTATTAAATTACACTTAAATAAATATTTTGACTAAAATTTAAGTAGGTACTTAACTTTAAAATCAATATTAAAATGTTATCTAATGAAAGATCATTATTCAAAGGTAAAACAAGGAGAAAATGTATTAATATCCTGACCTGGTTCTATCGTACTCCAGCAAACGGTTCCTATGTGCGAGGGCGGCTTCCCATCCTTTCGGACGCTTCTTCTCCATCAAATTCTCCATTAGCTTAGCACCAGATTTGGAATTAGAATTTACTTCTTTCTGCTCGTCGGGTGTGCACACCTAAAAAGAAAAAAACTAATAAATAAAATGGTTTCTAGCACAAGTTGCCAATTTTGTTTTTAATGCCAACTCTGATCTACAGTTTAAGGATACCAAAATGAAATTCAAAGAATAGAATTAAAGACCCACCCAACACGCAATTAAAACTTATCAAAAACCAGCAGTAGATATGTGTGTGAAAGAAGCATCAACCGAAGCAAATAAATAAAAAGTGCTAACTAGTCACACTGACCAAGTGGCCGCAAAAAAGGCACGGCCCGGAGCCCTCCTGCTTGCACACGATGCGGCCGCAAGTCATGCAGTTGTTGATCAAGCCATGCTTAGCGGCCTGACACTCGCAGCGGTGGCGTCCTGCCGGGCCAAATTTCTTCGAGTCAATTTTGTACACAATGCATTAGCAGGTATCCTCACAGGTAAAAAGGTCATAGATACAATATTATGCAATTCTATGAAAAATGGAAAAACTCATTGATTTACAGCTGGGTTTTAAATTGCAGGTCTCTTGCATGAGAGGGATCACATTTTAATGAGAAAACTTGTTTTGTACTTGTACAAAATTATATTGATGAAAACCTTTATTTACCTTTCAGGAAAACAACCTGAGCCTTCTGCCCATCTTGAGAATACAAATTAACAAATTTGGATTTCTTTTTAGACTGATTTGTTTCATTCTGTGAGCGCTCGGCGCCGTCACTCTGTGCGGTGTCAGCTTTAGTTACAATATCTGCATTGTTTTCTTTATTTTTAGAGATTTTCTTCTTTTTTTGCCGACCAGGACCTACAACAGGAGCAAACAAGTATATTTATCTATTACATCTGTATAAGTAACTGAGCATAATCCTACCAAATCATCATCAATACATCTGATGTAAATCTGTGTGTTACCGCTGAACAGATTTTAATCAGTTTCATGCACTTCATTCAGGCGTGGATACAGAGGGGGGAGGCGGGGGGAGCAATTGCTACCTCCCTCCCCCTGAGTCAAGCCAAACTGAAGTACTTTAGTTTGACCAATTTCAATATTTTCTATATGCTTCCGGTGACAAATGCATCTGCTGAGAGAATTCTCGTCGTTGCGGCGCCTGAAGACATATTTAAGAGCAACGATGACTGAAAATCGCCTCCTCACTCATGCTTTTATGCATACACTCATAGGCATATTCCTATTGTTGAAATTGATCACTAGATTAGTGAAAATCTATTGTAAAAGAGATTGAAGTTTAACCTTATGGCTTTCCAAATATTTAAATGCTTACACCCCTTGGCTCCCGTGCCATTTTTTGGGTGTGGCTTTATACTGTGGATTGCAAATTGCTGATAAGCTTAATGTGTTGGCTGAGTTAGATGACAAATTTAGTGAAATATTTTTTGCCGGAGACCCTTAGGTTGAAGAAAAAAAAAATAAAGAAACAGATTCCATACAAAATTAAAGCTTTTTTTTAAAGCACCAAAACATTGATATTGAATAGAAAAGTATGCAAAAACGACATGGGCTGCCTCAACATTAGGTTAGTAGTCCGGACGTTAAGGGAGTTGGTTTGGACAAACCTCTCATTTTGTGATGCAAGTATGAAACTTCGCACATCGATTCTTGGGTCCTAGTACTTTCGATCCGAGATGGTAGCCACCTTGGTAAGTCGTGACTACCCCCTGTTTTGCGTGGTTGAAAGGGGCAATTTGATTAATTTAAGGGAGTTGGTTCGGACAAACCTTTCATTTTTTGATGCAAGTATGAAACTTCGCACATCGGTTCTTGGGTCCTAGTACTTGCGATCCGAGATGGTAGCCACCTTGGTAAGTCGTGACTACCTCCTGTTTTGCGTGGTTGAAAGGGGTAATTTGATCAATTTCCGGACGTTAAGGGAGTTGGTTCGCACAAATCTCTCATTTGTGATGCAAGTATGAAACTTCGCACATCGATTCTTGGGTCCTAGTACTTACGATCCGAGATGGTAGCCACCTTGGTAAGTCGTGACTACCCCCTGTTTTGAGTGGTTGTCTATCTCCAAGGGGCAATTTGACTAAAATGCCTATATTATAATCCCATACGCCCCGAATGTATAAATACTCTATAATGGCCTATTTAGGTATTTTACAATCATTTTTAATCAAATTAACTTGAAGTACCTGGGCAACCGAGCTTTGCTCGGTGTGTGAAAACTTGGAAAATCGAGTTTTCCCAGAGATGAGACCTAGCTAGATCGATTTTTCGCCCCCAAAAACCCCAATATAGCAAATATCATCGAAATCATAACCATGTAATATATACCCATATACCCATATACTCATTAAAAAATATTGCTCGTTTAATAGTATGGGATAACAGTACAAGGCAATACATATTTATTGAAAATGAGACATTTTTACGTATAAACTGAGTGCACAAAGTTACTGACACACTCCGTCCCACAGCATTTACTTAACTATATCGCATTCGACCAATGTTACAATGTGGTTATGTTTTATTCATCCAATCTGGTGAAGGTGGTGGCGGATTGAGAGCAGCATGTTTCGCACATTGCAAGCAAGTGAAGCTCCAGACGATAGTCCTCGGCATGCTATCGACTGGTCCAAGTTGTGTTGTGTCAGTCGGAAAGACGAGATGAGAGATTAGTCAACCCTGTTCAGAATCCCCGAGGTGGCGTTTGCAGTGAGAAGGGCTATGAAACTCTTGCGACTAATCTTCAAGTATTTTACGATATTGGTGCTTTGCCGTTTAAAATTAACTTTTCTGAATTAAACGATGTGGGCGGTATTAAGAACAATCTTATGAAGAATAAGGCTTCATTGCATAAAGCTTACTACTTGAAATGCAACAAATCAAAACTTTCAAGAGCTCAAGAAAGATCACAAGCCTCCACATCTCAAGAACACCACTCTCCTGTAAAGACCCGTCGCTTGAATGCAACCTACACTTCCAACACTTCGAAGTGTAGATTCGGGGCGTACGGGATTACAATATAGGCATTTTACTCAAATTGCCCCTTGGAGATAGACAACCACTCAAAACAGGGGGTAGTCCCGACTTACCAAGGTGGCTACCATCTCGGATCGCAAGTACTAGGATCCAAGAATCGATGTGCGAAGTTTCATACTTGCCTCACAAATGAGAGATTTGTCCGAACCAACTCCCTTAACGTCCGGAAATTACTCAAATTTCCCCTTGCAACCACGCAAAACAGGGGTAGTCACGACTTACCAAGGTGGCTACTATCTCGAATCGCAAGTACTAGGACCCAAGAATCGATGTGCGAAGTTTCATACTTGCATCACAAAATGAAAGGTTTGTCCAAACCAACTCCCTTAAATTAATCAAATTGCCCGTTTCAACCACGCAAAGCAGGGGGTAGTCACGACTTACTAAGGTGGCTACCATCTCGGATCGCAAGTAGTAGGACCCAAGAACCGATGTGCGAAGTTTCATACTTGCATCACAAAATGAAAGGTTTGTCCGAACCAACTCCCTTAAATTAATCATATGACCCCTTCAACCACGCAAAACAGGGGGTAGTCACGACTTAGCAAGGTGGCTACCATCTCGGATCGCAAGTACTAGGACCCAAGAATCGATGTGCGAAGTTTCATACTTGCATCACAAAATGAAAGGTTGACTGACCTAACGTTCGGACTATAGGGCAAATTTATAGAAGATGCGGAGCGAAGAAATGCATTTTAACCACCAAAACATTCACCCAGCGGACCCCCTTCCCTCTCTCCCTCTGCTCCCCTCTTCTAAGCTACCCCCATTATAATATTTAAAATAACACAAAACATATTTTCCATACGAAATTAATTTTTCATACAAAAAAACACCCCTCCACCCATTCCCATCCGGCAGAGGGGTGGGGGTAAATCAATACCCGCAACCGCCCCCCCCCCCCCCCCCCCCTCCTCTACCTTGACTCCCCAGTATAAAGCTATCACATATTTTTTAACCCCCGACGATAAAAACAGAGGGGTGTTATAAGTTTTTTAACCCCCGACGAAAAAAACGGAGGGGTGTTATAAGTTTGACGTGTGTGTGTGTGTGAGTGTGTGTGTGTGTCTGGCTGTGGCATCGTAGCTCCCAAACGGATGAACCGATTTGGATGCGTTTTTTTTTATTAGGAAGCTTGTTTAATCGGGATGGTTCTTAGCTATGTTTGTAAACAAGTAATCAAGTAATTAAGTAATAAAAAAAATTATTATCTTAAAAAGTGGACAGATTTTCGGTTTTGCGGTTTTTTTAAATCAAATGGTTCACAGTAAAACAATAAGACGTTTACCCTGCCCAAATCTCTTCTTCATGAAGTCTTCCAAGAATGTCTTGTGCTTCATATCTTCAAAGTTGAGCAATGTTTTCATATACTGTTCCATTTCTTTACTATTTTCGATGGACAACACATAGCTGAAACAATAAACATAAACATTAAAATTTTATATAAACAGTAACAAGCAATTTGGTTTCATCCACATATTTCTATAGATAGCTACCGATTGCACATTTATTGCACCACTTTTAAAAACAATACTTACTTGATCATGTCTTCAGGTACAGGAAAATTCAGCAGACTAGACAGGGATTCTTGCAGCCAAGACTCCATAGTGTTGTTTACCGTATCAGAAGAAGAAAAGCTCGCGATGTGTGTTGTAGGTGGTGTGACGTATTGACACTTCCAGTACCGCAGTAATTAGAACTGTAAGTGAGATGTATAATTCCTATTACTATAAGTGAGCTAAACTTGTATATATATATATATTTAAAACTCAGACGAAAAAAGAAAATTTAAAATTGGTTTCTCGGAAACGGCTCTAACGATTTGGATGAAATTTAGTATTTAGATAATATAATTTTTTTAAGTTTATCTAGATAGGTGTAGACGCCGAGCGAAGCTCGGTCGCCCAGGTACTGAATAAAATAATGTGCTGTGGTAATCGAACTTCTAATGGATGAAATAAATATTATACCTAATAATCTCTCTGACAACACAAACAGAAAACACCTGTCTGTAGTAAGTAATAGTAAGTAAACTAAACTGCGTGGCCGTGGAAACTCAAAACTGAACTGGAATAGAAGGAAATAATAACAACCAAGCAGTCACAGCCACCAACCAAGATGAAGATGCACTGGTGGACAAGACAATTTTTATTAAGTTCCCAACTACGGCGGCGAAGGCAGAAGGAAGGAAGAGAAAATACAGATATTAATTATTTATTTTTTTTTTACGTTTTTTTTCCTCTCCGAATGACTGACTGAAGAAGCCACAGATTACTGAATTTTAAATACGTCAACACAACACAACACAACACGACAAGCAGCCGGTCCGCCACCTGAAAGAGCTGCTGGTTCCTACTACGGATCCTTCAGATCCCTTCGGCAAACTTCGGCTCTAAGGAATGTGTGGTATGTATGAGTGATGTTGTGTGGTATGAGTGATGTCTTGTTTTTTTTTTTTTTTTATGGAACCTGACACGGTTGGCTACATCACCTACAACATCCGTGATGTCAGGCCATAACACAGGGTGAACTAGGTGCCATGTCAGTGCTTCCCTTCATTTCATGTCGGCTACACTAAACTGGACGGAAAAGACGAACTATTTACATAGCCGTTTCGACCGACGTTTCATTCAGTGCGGTGGTACCAACCCGGCCGGGGTAAACCCTACCACCTAGTAAGGTAAGAAGGGAAGGGACCTACAGTTTAACGTGGAATCCGAACCACGGTCAGCCTCCAACGGTCGAGCGGTCACCCATCCAATCACTGACCGCGCTCAGCGTTGCTTAATAACAGTTGACTAACCAACCGCGCCACTGAGCTACCGAGGCTGACGAATTTTCTTATCCCTTAGTCGACTTTTACGACATGCGACGGGGAGAGATGCAGTGGGGCTATTCTTTTTAAGTACCGACCCCACACGGTACCAATTTGGGAGGATATTCAGTTACAAACAGAACCAGCTTTCGGGTTTTCAGTGAAATAAAAGTGAAGTGAAGTAGGTACCTATATTATTTATTACCCAAATTGTTAGACAGTCTGCTTACGAAATAATGCTTCCTGAGAAATTGTTAAGTGTGCCAAGTGCCAATCTTGGTGGTTTAAAAAAAAAAATAACCAGGCGGTGCATATCGTTTCTTGTTACGTTTCGTTTCAAGCCGAGTGTTTCGTTTCGAGCCGAGTCAACCCGAGCCGTAGGATCGCAGGATCCGCAGTACCCGCCAGAGCTTTCAGGGGTCAAACCCATCAAGCAACAGCCCAACAAACAGGGATATAATTTCTTAGAAAAAAAAGTTCTTAGAGTAAAAAAGATGGCGGACGGGGCGTCGTCGTTGTAATTAAAAAAAAAAATTGTTGTGGTTCTCGCGGTGCGAGAATTTATACAACAGACGTTAAAGCTACAAAAGAAATGGCTGTATACTCTAATGAGTTTTGCCGTTTGCCTATTTCGGGAGGAGACAAATTAAATAAAAAAAATAAAAAAAATAAAAAAGCCGAACAAACAGGCAAGCGGCACATGATTGAACAAAGGAACCATTGCGCTGTATAACAGCTGATTGTAAACGCGAAATGGCAGAAACGAAACGTAACAAAAACGACGTGCACCACCTCAACATTAGGTTAGGGTGAGAAGATGCTTCGCGTAGCGACGCATTTTCTTTATATTAACCCTGGTTATTTTTTTTAACCTCCAAAAAATCACAGCTGATCTACAGCGCCATCGTTCCTTTGTTCTCTCTTGTGCCAGACCCAACAAACAGCCCAGTAAAAAAAAAACATTCCCAGGAGACCATAACCATAGACAGCCACTCGTAAACTTTATGGTTTACTACCCCACAGCACTTAGGAGTTTTCCCTTAACTTTGGGGAAGTGTGGTATTTGGGAGGATATTCAGTTACAAACAGAACCAGCTTTCGGGTTTTCGGTGAAATAAAAGTGAATTGAAGTAGGTACCTATATTATTTATTACCCAAATTGTAAGACAGTCTGCTTACGAAATAATGCTTCCTGAGAAATTGTTAAGTGTGCCAACAAACAAATCAAGCTCAAAAGGAAACTAATATTAGCTAAAACAGATGTGGTATCAGCGCGGTTATCAGAGGTAGGTAGTTTTAGAAGTATTAGGGGAAGACGTATTTTGGGTTGGCAACCCAGTCCACAGAATATCGCTTTTCGACCTCTCTCTCACTCAGCACAGCACAGCTGTTTCTCCAATTATTTTTCAGTCAGAATCACTATGAGACATAGATTGTGATTTCTCGTTCACCATCTTCAATTGTGTCTGAAACTAACACAAAAGCCAGTTATCTAGTGTAGTGCTGAATTTCGTTACGTTTTATCTTCGTTAGTAGACAATGGTGAGTGTAAAACACAGGAATCTTAGTTCGGATGTTTCTGGAATAGGATTCCTTTATCCCTATCTATCTGAACGATATTCTTGCACTTTCAGATATTTGCCAGTGCAGTAACCTATGAAAGTGTTACTCTGTTTTTTTTTCATATGTTAAGAATTGGGCATAAATATTAACTTATCCAGTTCAAAGGCCAGAAAGTAGGAATGAAATACCTAGTCCTTCAGATTTTTTTCAAGAAAAGGTACAACAATGTTGTAAACTGCAATCGCAGTGATTGATAACTGAGTGCCAACACATGTAGATCCTAACTAATGTACAGAAATCTGTAACTATAGTAATTTTTTTTGGAAGACGCTGGAAAGTAACTTTTGTGTGACTAGTGTGTTGCAAGCTTCACACAACTGGTGATTGACATACATACATACATAGCGTCACGCCGATTTCCCGGTGGGGTAGGCAAAGACAACGGATCTCCATGTGCCACGATCCTGCCGCCTCTTCCACTCTCATAATGTTTTCTGAAGTAAATAAAAATAATACTTTATATCAACTTTATGAAATTGAATAATCTTTAGCATTAGTTTTATTGATTGTATTCTACGACACATGAAATAAAAGAACTTTTGGGGACGCTACTTGTAACCAGGGCAACATTAACCCTTGATGTTCCAATTCAGCCAGAACCCATCTCTTACATCCTTGATATTCCAAGTCAGTCGCACGACTGACCTATCTGGTTCGCGTGGACCGGACGTAAGTTTACGCCTATTGCTATTTCAATGAATTGTTGTTATTAGGACCAGAGAGCACTTTAGATAGATGATTAAAAAACCTTTCCATTGACATCGAACACACCTACAAAGAATTCCACACTCAACCAGAAAAAATATATAGGTATTCTGACGTCTTGTCATTTTTGGCTGAAGGTTTCTTGTTATTTTTTTATTTGTGGGATTGAACTCAAGTGTCTCAACCTACACATAAATACATATATAATTTGTATGGCCTAATTGTAAATTTTTGGTTAGAAACAATTTGGAAAAGATGTAGAGCATGTTTTGTTTTTCCTGAGTTAAAATGAGGTTAATTTAAGTTAATTTGTATCAACCACTCCGAGCACTTTCGCTACAATGTATGAAGACAAGCTCGTCGGTTACGTATGGGGTACTACACACTTGACCCTTTTTGAGCACATGCCCGATCTGGGTACTGTGTGGGGTCGGTACTTAATAAGAATAGTCCCACTGCATCTCTCCCCGTGCATGTCGTAAAAGGCGACTAAGGGATAAGCGGCCTGCAGACACCCCGGTCGATTTGTGGCTTCCATGGAAGACATAGGTTGGCTGGGGTAGCTGGAGACTGCGGGGTTTTGCACAAAGGTCCCCAACCAAGCGGGATTAGTTTGCAGGCCTAGAGCCAACCCTAAACCAAAACAACAACAACAACATGCCCGATCTGGTCCAGGTACGTGCGTCAAGGTCTAGGGCGACCATTATCGACTCTTACACTCACATTCGCTCCATTCATTTAGTTTGTTAGTCTCTTATCATCCATTCTTTCAATATGACCGAACCACTGAAGCATTCCTTTCTCAATCCTTGTTTCTATATCTGCTTTCAGACATTCCCAGCTGCACTACAAAATTTCTCTAGAGATTTTGTTATTTGCTGAAATGTGTCGTTTTCAGTCGGTGACGGAGTTCCTGAAAGACCTGCCGTCATACGACGAGCACAACTTCACACTGTTCAACACGGACAACGGCATTCGAACCTGCTCCAAGCGACCGTCAGTCTACCTCCCCACCACCGAGCTGCCCTCCGAACAGAGTCAGTCCCAACAATGTTTGTTTTAGTGCCACATAAGCTTCACTTGATGAAATATGTTATTCAATTAGTATTACCTACTTAGGTTCTTAATTAAGGGAAACCTGTAATCAGCATCATACATAATACTACTAAACGCAGTTGCTAATTTTGTAATTTGATCGATGATGGCTTTCTAAATAAATAAATAATTTGTAACATCTCACTTTGTGTTTTCTGTACTTGAGTGTGGCCTACACAAACCAAACTTAGTTCCATCAAGAACAGTATGATTTGTCTAATGAAGACAATGTATGTTAATTTATGTAATATATTTTAAATTATGTATTTGAATGTACGACTGAAAATATTATTGATTTATTGTTAACACTCTAACAGCGGTGTATTATAAGGCGCGTTCCCTAGGACGCGGGCGATTTTCAGTATTATTGGTTAGCTTATAGAAAAATAACTAATGAAGATATTGGTATATATTTTTTTTTATTAAAAGGCAAATCTTTGTATTTTAGGATAATCAATAAAACAGTTATTTTTATATTCTTATTTATTTACTACAAGCGATACAAAAATGTAGTTTAAAAAAATATTGTACACGCTAGTATGTCGTTGCTCGCGGCGCACTGAGTAGCGGCGCCCGAGAGTCATCCCCCTGCCTCTCCTGCGCACCTCTTATAGATGAATTGTATATGTGTGTGTAGCTAAAACACTCAACTACAGTAAAGGTATACACGAAACGCGAATCACAAACAGTGCGCGTGATTTTAGAAAGAACAGTGCAAAATCTGATGATGAGTCACATTCGTGATTCACGAGCTAGAGAAAACATACCATCACGAAGGCTGTTCGTGATCCGCTGTTAACATGTTAAGTGTTTCCTTGATATTTACAGTAAATTATCAAAACAAAAAATTATTTATGACATTATAAAAAGTAATAATAAAAGTCAGTATACTGGTGCACAGTATTAGTCGAGTTGAAGCATTTATCCAGTTCCCACATATTTACTAACTTCACTCTATTACGGTGTAATGTAAAATGATTGCCACAACCAGTGAGAGTTGCACATTGCACAATCAGTCCTTTAGGAGTTTGATATTGATTGCCATTGATGGAGTGTTATTATTTTTCAGTTATTGTCACCGAAAAGACAAACATTCTTCTTAGATATCTGCATCAGCAATGGGAGAAAAAGGTAATGAAACATCATATAAATTGGTGTCCAATAAGGAATAGGGTAGGTAGGGTGTTATTTACAATATTTTCAGCTACATTTAAATGTCTAAAACTCAGTATTCATGTAATACAAATAAAGCAAATAATTTGATAAAGTTCCTTATCAAATTTGTTTATGGCACTATAAACCGAAATTTTTACAGATTTTTTTTTATTTTTTTTTTTATTTTTTTTTTTATGGAAACTGACACGGTTGGCTACATCACCTACATACAACATCCGTGATGTCAGCCCATAACACCGGGTGAACTTGGTGCCACGTCAGTGCTTCCCTTCGGTCGTGCCGGCTACACTGAACTGGACGGAAAACATAAACTATTTACATAGCCGTTTCGACCGACCTTTCATTTTGTGCGGTGGTACCAACCCGGGTGGGTTAAACCCTACCACCTAGTAACGTAAGAAGGGAGTCATATCCCTTAGTTGCCTTTTACGACATACACGGGGAGAGATACAGTGGGGCTATTCTTTTAAAGTACCGGCCCCACACTGTACAAATACGATATATTTCCGGGTTAGGTATACTCGACAAGTGGCCAGAATGACGAAATATTTTTTTTTTGTTGTGGTGTAAATGTAATTAGTTATGCAATAAACGTACTGTAGTGGTTGATGACAGATTTTTTTTTATGGAAACTGACACGGTTGGCTACATCACCTACAACATCCGTGATATCAGCCCATAACACCGGGTGAGCTAGGTGCCATGTCAGTGCTTACCTTCGGTCGTGCCGGCTAGACTGAACTGGACGGAAAACACAAACTACATAGTCGTTTCGACCGACGTTTCATTCAGTGCGGTGGTACCAACCCGGGCGGGTTGAACCCTACCACCTAGTAAGGTAAGAAGGGAAGGTACCTACAGTTTTATGTGGAATCCGAACCACGGTCAGCCTCCAACGGTCGAGCGGTCACATTAAAACTAACCGTTAAAAAATTTTTGTTGCCGCTTTAATTTCATATGCCTTTGCTGTAGCGCACCGTCTTAAGGTCTTTGCTTACGTTGACGCTTGGTCCGGGTCGTCTCTCACCCTATAATATGGTTGAGCGAGGCGATGGCTGGTCCCGGTGCGATGCTCATGAACGGTTGCTGTTTGTGGAGGCTGGCCTGCTTTAAGTTGATGGACATATAATTTCACATTAAAAAAAAATATCTACAAACCAAACAATATTTGTTATGTCATTTTGTCCCGTAGACATATATATCAGTAATCTGTGATTTTGTCATGAATTATTGCATCTGTCATGTCATGAAATGTGCAGTATGCCGTATGAAAAAAAAAAAAATTTGATGATGAGTAAAGGAGTAGTTAATTAAATATGGTAGGTGATAATAGCACAACGTGTTTAGGTAGTGGCAAACATTTTTGTAATGTAGACTAATTAGTGAACATTGAAAATATTTTCAGTGAAGTTCCTTGCCAGTTCTTCGCTGTGACAATCGAACTGGTGGAATTTTAAATGTAAAATATGACAAATGAGCAAATAATAATAAAGAATTAAAATTTCAGAACTCACCAAAAAAGCGTGACCAGAACGCAGAATTACTGGAGGAAGCGCGACCTCGCAAGCGACCACGGCTGAGCTCTCCCTGAAATTGCACCGCTGTATACGTAACGCGTGTAGCGCACGTGTAAATATTACAATTTCATTTGAACAGTACACCAAGATTAAAATTAAAGTTCCGCTAATGCCACTGACAATGGAAATATAGATCTACAAGAATGTGTTTGTCTAATTTTTATAAACTCTTTTATATATACAGGCAAATATCATTAGCGTTGTCAAGTATAAAATGTATACAAGAGGTATAGAACAAACTCATTGTTCTTGAGCTATATAGATAAAAGTCGTGGAATGCTGAATTTTGTAGTACTTTCTCCTAGAGCTTTGTATAGTTCGTGACCCGTAAATAGAGCTCACGTCACCATTATTTTGAATGGCGACGAGAACTAGCATAATTTTTTTTTCTTATTTTCAAACTTTTTGTGTTGTGCCATTACCTGCCGGTTGCACATTTTGTAATTCAACAAGATTGTTTAACAATGTTTCTGCAATTCATTCCGTGTATACACAAAACCTGAAACTAGTAAATTATTTGCTTACGTTTTTATTTGAAATCGATTATCTAATGTAATCTTTGGTTTGTGCCATTGAGTGTTTTTAAATATATTGAAGTTAGTTGCGTATTCTAAAATGCCATTAAACAATGTTAAAATGTTTTAAAAGTGTAATATGCGACACTTTGTTCAAGGACTTTCAAATGAATGCAATAAATGTGAATTTGTAGGTATTCAAACATACTCGTATTTCAGTTAGAGTGTTTTCATTTTACGAAGGCACGAGGGGTATGAGGTAGAAGTGGTGTGAGACGTGTGTACCGACCGGGCACCGAGTTCGTTCTCTACTGAGCTCCGCGCGGTCGCCTCTCGCACCACTTCCTATCGTACCCCTCGTGCCTTCGTAAAATGAAAACACTCTACCTAAATTTGCTTCAACAAAATTGCTAATAATGAGTTAAGACCAAATTAGTATTAAAAGAAAGAAATAAATATCCTAAACAGGATTTTCTTATCCTTGAAGTGTCTGTAACTCCATTTATAATGTAAATTTAAAAAAATACTTGTAAGCTCTCCAAGCTTAACTCCCTAAACCTGACCTGGGCGCCACCAAAATATAACTACCTACTATATCGAAGCCGTTCCCAGTAAATATACTCATTTCTTTCATTTCATGAAAATAGGTTTACTCGGAGTAAGTAGGTTATAATATAAGTTATTGTAATTACATTTAAATTTGGATGTTCAGAACACTTTAATATCATTATAATCTTAGATAAAATATATTAGGCAGATCTGACTCGGTAATTGGTTTCATTAAAGGAAGGCAAATGAGCAGAATGCCTTTATTTGCTTTCAATCGCTTAATAACGGCACCAGGCGTTCGGTGTGATATGTGATACGATACCCAAGTGTGAGTGTCTGCCTTCTGTTTTTTTTTTAATCTAAGATTATGTATAATATTCTGTAGCTCACACAGAATTGTGACTAAAATCATTCCAAGTAAGTGTAGCTGGGGCATACTCTTGATTTCATGTCCTGATGGACACTTCAATTTCAGCCACACCAGTCACTTTTCAATATAAAACAAGGCACTTACAGAAGCAATTTAGTTTGACAAACAACGCTGTTCTTTACTTAGTACACTCGCTGTCCCCATTTCCTAATGTGTGTATCACTATTGCAAGTAATTTTTATGGTATAATAATGTTAGGAAAGAGATAAAATAGGTTTATTGAAACCGTCCCTCCGTGGTGGCATGTATATTATTACTCTAAAAGCGAGCTTTGGGTACCTACGTACCTATTTGGCCATGTAAGTAATTTGTTCATTTGGTAATTTTTAGTATTCCCTACATGCTTTTTCAAGGTTTTTTGTTTTGTTTTTGCTCTATCGTAAAAACGGTAATACATACAAGTGTCAAACTTGGTGTGTGATTGATTATAAAGTGCGAACTCTAAAGTAAAACAACAAATACCTAATAAATAAATACAGGCCAATTATGTGGTGGTAAGGAACCTTCAGTGCGCAAGTCAAAAAAAATCACACAAATGTTTTTTTTTATAGAAAACGCGACTGGTGGCATGCTTCACCTACAAGCATCGATTTCCATTTGAAAATGGAAATTGATGGCTACAAGTAGGTGTCTTAACGATGTCCATGGACATTCTGTGTTGAACGGAGATGTAAATACCATCCTTGCCTGGCAAAAGTCTTTACACTCCCCTATTGAAAAACCCCATGGTTACTGAATTTCTCGTGCAACTGAAAATAGCAGCCCAAGACATCGGTGTCCAGTGCATTCAGTACACTCCACTATTTCCTTTAGACAAAATGGTACGTTACGATGTTTTGCTTGACCTGAGTGGCAGGTATAATATTGTGCACATAAATGTTTTTAATTTTGAAAATACTTTTTGTGCACACCAGGTTTGAATCTCAAACCTCTCATTTGAAATGATGGCGTTTTAACGCTGGGCGACCTACAAGACTAGAGATGTGGAGGGGAGACTGGGAGAAGGTATAGCTCTTTGAGTGCTTGCTCGTGGCAAGTGAGACTGGCGTGGCCTTTTACCATATTGAACATGTAAAGTAATGTAGCTTTAGGTCTAGTGCAATCCAATTTGCTTCGCGATTCTAAGTAGCGACTGAAAACAATTGCTACCCATATGAACTTTCGCTGCTACGATAAATCGAGAAAATTGTTACCTATGTGCTGAACAGCCTCTGTACCAGCGTTGCAAACTCCCCGATGTGGTTATGAGAAATAATCTATCTCAAGCAATCAGAAAGCGTTCGGTAATGCACCCGAATCGCCAATTGGTTGAAATCTGCAAGTATTTGTCTGAGTTAGCGAGCTAGTTAATGCCGGTAGACCTGATGATCTTTTTGAGAGGAACTGCATGTATTTCTGCTAGGTATTGTGTCCCAAAATAAACAATTCTAAACTTAAGTTACTTTCAAAATGCAAGTTAATATGGTTGAATGAAACTAATGGTTGGCTGCATCACCTACTACACCCATGTCAGCAGCATCGCACCTTGGTGAATTAGATGCCATGTCAGTGCTTCCCTTTGGTCGTGGCGGCTACACTGACGGGATGGAAAACATGAACAATTTTCATTGCCATTTTGACCTACCATTGTACAGCGTAATGGTAACAATGTGGACGGGTTAGTCCCTACCATAAATTAGTTTATTATTAAGTCTTCAACAAGTCTTAAGCAACAACCTTCAAAATGCGTGCAGCGAAGTGCACTCTAATATGAGTTTGTACCTTGTGGTATATATACCTATTGCATGTTTTAGATTGACAGCACAAGAAAATAAGACACTGGTAGAAATTGATTCAGTGATAGATAACTGAATCTGATTTCAGTAGCAGTCATGTTGCTCTTGGTAGATACACATCTTTGAACATCTAGTTAGATCTATACCTAAGTTTTAAATGTGTATAAAAATATCAATTTGGTTGTTAAGTACCTATGTGTAATGTGAAGTGCTTTGAACCTAGATTGTATACAGACTTGGGATGGGAATACTGGAATAAACCTAAATTCAAATGTTTGGTTTCCATTTTATTCACTACCTTCCATAAAACTAACTGGTCAACCAAAATCTTTGTACATAAAATAACAAGTTAAAACACATTACCCTCCTTTGCGTCGCGCAGTCGGGTAAAAAGTTACACCGATGTATGCGTGTAATAAATAAGTAATAACGAAATGTATAAGAAATTTACATACTACAAGGGCCCCTTGCCAGCTTGAAGCAGTCAGGTGATCTGCAGCATGAATATAAAAGCAATACATGAACCTCCTAAGCAGTCAGCCCGCTTGCGGTTGGGTAGTCAAGTAGTCCGCTTCCTCCCTCCCTAACCTGAACTAACTTTTTCTTTTTTTATGGAAACTGACACGGTTGGCTACATCACCTACAACGTCCGTGATGTCAGCCCATAACACCGGGTGAACTAGGTGCCATGTCAGTGCTTCCCCCTTTGATCGTGCCGGCTACACTGAACTGGTCGGAAAACACAAACTATTTACATAGCCGTTTTTGACTGACGTTTCATTCAGTGCGGTGGTACCAACCCGGGCGGGTTAAACCCTACCACCAAGTAAGATTAGGAGGAAAGGGACCTACCGTTTTACGAGGAATCCGAACCTCGGTCAGCCTCCAACGGTCAGCGGTCACCCATCCAAGTACTGACCGCACCCAGCGTTGCTTAACATTCAATAGCGACAGTTGACTGTCTGCACCACTGAGCTATCGAGGCTGACAAAGGAGTTCTCTGTTGCATCGGATGAGATCTTTCCTATCTTTGAAGCCACAGTTTGGTCATGTTTTGACTGTGCCCTAGTACCTGGTTAAAACAGTAGATTTTACAACTTTGCTTTGCATCATCAAGTTATTATAAATCAATGCAAGTGCAACACTAGTTTCATTCAAGGCAATGAAATGCAACAGTTGCAAGTTGTAGGAATTAAAATGAAAGAACTTTATCATTGAAAATATCTTTATTTGAAACGTGATTCACAATTTTCAAGTATCTGGGAACTAGTCCATGCTGTACTTGTACTTATGCATTATGTCTGATTCTTAAATCTTTATTTTACTCGGGTATGTAATAATTTACATAATTCATTTCTAAACAAGCAACTCTCCATTTAATTCTCTTATCTATATTTAAATTTTTCTTATGGTAATAGTATAGATGTTATTTCCACCCATATTCTAATTGGAATCCCTCCTCACTCATCCTTCCATGCGGCGATGCACTCTCATCACTCCCAAGTCCAAAATCACTCATTAAAATTAAAATTAACACCACATAATACAATTTCCAAGCGAGAATCAAGAAAAAATGAAGATTATACATATTCCTGCTTACAATATTATGGAGTTGAAATTTTTCCTGTGCCAGAGAGGCGCAACCCGGCTGTCTAAGTTGGTGCCGCTAGTGTCATCGCAAATGTATGAATGGAAACATCTTAAACGACGGCTCAGTGGGAAAAAGGACTTAATCTTTAGCTGGGACCTCGATGACTCTGGGCTTGTCGATGATGCGGGCGGTGCGGTTGCCCTTCTCCACGATGCCGATGATCCAGGCCTGGTAGCCCTCCTGCTTCTCGATGTCCTTGCAGTAGGCGGCGGCCTGCTCGCGCGGCAGACATATGAGCAGCCCTCCGGACGTCTCGGCCGAGTGGCCCTGCAGCAGCTGGAACATGTTGCCGCAAGCCTTGGCCACCGCTGCCATCTTGGCGATCACGGGCAGGTTGTGGATTACGAAGGACACCTCGTTCTTCTGGTGGCTGGCGAGGTTCTGCGCGTGGCCGAGCAGCCCGAAGCCGGTGACGTCGGTGGAGCCGTGAGCATTGTACTTGTGCATGAGGCGAGACGCGATGCGGTTAAGGCGACTCATCGAGTCCATGGCGCGGTGGTACGCCTTGCGCACGTCCTCCTCGGACACCACCAACTTGATGCGGTTCCAGCGCTCGGGTTGATCGAGCCACTGGTGCGCGTTCACCGCCACCTGCGTGCCGAGCGGCTTCGTCAGCACCAGCACGTCGCCCATCACCGCGTTGTCGGGCACGATGTACTCGTTGGGCTGGCAGATGGTGGAGGCGACGCCTCCGATGGTGCACCAAGGGTTGACGACCGTCTGTCCGCCGGTGACAGACGTCCCCGCCTCCAGCGCAGAGTCCTTGAAGCCGCGCATGATGAGCGGGATCACCACGTCGCGCTCCTTCTCCGTCATCTTGGTGGAGACGCCGAGCAGCATCAGCATGTTGTCGCACTCGGTGACGCCCATCGCGTACAGGTCGCTCAAGACGTTAGCGCAGGCGATCTTACCCATCATGTAGGGGTCGTCCACGAGCGGGTAGAAAAAATCAGTCGTCTGCACGAGGCATAGCCCACCGTGGCGCAGCGGCGTCACCGAGCAGTCGAGGCCGATGCCGATGCGCGGGATCGCCACGTGCATGAAGTGCTGCTCGTGCTCCTGCGCCGAGTAGTCTTGCTGCAGCGATTCCACGAGCTTGCCGAGTACATCCTGCGGGACCTTACAGCCGCGACCCTTCAGATCCGCGAACCGCGTCAGTCGGAAGCTCGCCTCGAGGTCGTGCGCGACCGGGTCGAAGGGCCGCCGCAGCGACAGCGCACTCGGGTTGCCGGCCATCTCCAGCTGCGCTGCCGCAAGGGAATCCTGCGCTACAGACGTGTGGTGGTAATCCATCCGCTCTCCACTTCAAGCGGTGTTGACTGTCACCGCTCGTTACTTCACAACAACAAACACAAGACAACGTGCTTCCACACAAGCAATCTCTAGCGAAGGAACGACGCTTGCAAAATGGCGTGCTCCTTCTCCTGTCGCACGGCGCATGCGTGGCCGGCTTCACTCAGATGGCCTCGCGTGTGATTGGTCAAGTGCAATGACGGCAGAGTGTGCTGATTTATGATTGGCTGACGAAGAGCTCTGGAGCCGCACGAGGAGAAGTCAGTATTTCTCCCTGACGTTCACCGGCTAAGCGATTTAGCTGTAGTTCCAGCTATGTTGAAGCACCGGTGACGGTTCCCACGTCCACGTAATCCTCTAAGCCTCCCGTTTCAGACAAGACCGCATAACTTTTGCCTGAAATTGCGTATTTCCAGAAAACCGGCGATATGTTTTCTCACTACCTTTCGGCACTACCAACGGAAAAAACGGAAACATCAGAACAAATAGCGTAATGTTCTAAAGTTGTCATTCCGAGTAACTGTCATTTACATTCGACAACTTCACACCCGTTCCGTCCGTTTGAAAAAAAGTTGTGTGTGTGGGTGTGTGTGTGTGTGGGTGTGTGTGTGTGTGTGTGTGTGGGTGTGTACGTACGTGTACGTAGCAGGTAGGCAAGTTGGATTGGCGGTTGTTTTTGTTCCGTTTTGCTTGTACTAACCACATTGATTTGATTCTTTCTTCGCTTCGCAATCGCAATGTGCGGGCGGATTGTGGACAATCATTATTATGAATAGGGAAGAAAGACGATAAGGGTGCTGCGCGTCTAAAAAACCTGACATTCCGAAGCCGAGGAGCGAAAATGTCTTCTGTTTGGCAGAAGTTGGAGAGCAAGGCTGGCTTCCCGTACTATGTGAAGTGAGTGAACTTTCTCTTTGCTGTGGTCCTGTGGCACCACACACAGATCAGATGTTCTATGTTGTGTACGTTACAGCACGGAGACAGGCGCGGAGTCGCAGGACCACCCGGAGCTTGCCGGCTTATTGGAAAGTCTGCAGCAGTATGCTGGGATTAAGTACGCGGCGTACCGCGCCGCTTTCAAGACTTACGAGCTGCAGAAAAGGGTGGAAGGTAAACTCAAACTCGTCATAGTAAAAATTATTACTTTGCATTTTTATGAAATCTAACACCACCCGACGTTGGTACCCCTCCATAATGTCCAGCCAATTGGTATGCGATTAACCCAGTATAATTTGCCATGCAGTCCGATTACCACACAAAGAAAAAGATCATTCGTGATGATAAATAAACCTTGCCCAGGATAATTTGTTTAGTCGTTTAACCTGTTGACTTTCACAGTTTAATAATGCTTAATCAGTTAATCAGGATGATATCGAAACCTCAGGTTAATTAATTCTCTAAGTTTTCGTCTTAGAGCAAATTTACATTGGAATCTTGAATGGGTGATCTAAGAATGTATCGCTTTCGTTGTGAATTTGTTTCATAAATATTCATGATTTTGCTTGTGCATTACATTTTTTTATATTTTAATATGTATAGGTGTGCCACTTGTAGAAAAAATGCAGATTAGAAAGTTTTATCACGTCAGAAAGAGAAAAGGAAATCCTCTTTATGAAGGAAATAACATGAAGATGAGTAGACTCAACAGATAGTCAGTGGGTGTATGACATTGAGGAAAACAGAGTCAGTCTAGTTAGCTACAGCGTGTAGCTAACTAGACCGACTCAGCTACAGTTGCATGCTATATTTAACATATATAATGAAAAATTCGCAGGAATTTGATTTATTTATAAATTTTTTATGGAAACTGACGATTGGCTACATCACCTACTACATCCGTGATTTCAGCCCATAACACCTTCGTGAACTAGGTGCCATGTCAGTGCTTCCCGTCGTTCGTGCCGGCTACACTGAACAGGACGGAAAATACAACTATTTACACAGCTGTTTCAACCGACCTTTCATTCAGTGCGGTAGTATCAACCTGTACGGATTAAACCCTACCACCTAGTACGGTAAGAAGAGAAGGGACCTACAGTTTTGCGTGGAATCTGAACCACGTTCAGCCTCCAACGGTTGAGCGGTCACCCATCCATCATCCGACCGACAGTCGACCGACCGCACCACTGAGCTACCGAGGCTGACAAGAAATATTATAATATGATACACAGAAATGACAGATATTTCAGATCTGCAATGGACTAGGTAGGTGTGGATCTAAGCTTACGATGGCTTCACCGAACATATCCGGGCCCATCGGCAGTAGAGGAGGGTATTAATCGAGGCCGGGACTAGCGAGTGGCCACTCTAAATTTCCCGCGCATGCTTCACGTTTCGGCTCGCTGCAAGCCCTCGTCAGCTAGTCTGCGTTGACTAGGACGCGGGGAAACCACCAGTCCCGCTCTCGACCTCCCTCTCTCTACCTATCCATATTCTGTAGGATGCTTCCAGTGACGTTTTCGAAGCTCTCTCCATATATGAGCTTAGCGTCGATCTTGGGAGCCCTAGATTCTTGAAGAGACTGTAGAGCGACTTCGCTGGTAGTCCCCTTGCTCCGACTTCCACAGCGAAGAGATCAGTCTTGAATCCGTTTCTCACAATCCGGTCTACTAAGTTGCAGTACTTGTTAAGTTTGATGTTGTGGTCCTTCGGTATGTTACTTTCCCATGGAACTGTAAGTTCAACAAGTACTACATGCTTTGTCGCTTTTGAGAATATGAGTATATCCGGTCTTAATGCTGTGGTACAGATTTCCGAAGGCATTTGGTAATGCTTCTCATGTGTGTCCATCAACAATTCCCAATCCTTTGCTGCTCCCAAAATTGAAGAAGGTTTAGTCCTATCTTTGGGCAGCTTATTGGCTCCAGGTTTCACAAAGTTGACCTTCTGGAAGCCGCTACTGGTTTGCCCTTTCCTGGTCCGTGCAATTGACAGGTTGATGGCCTCTCTGATGATTTGGAGGACTTTATCATGACGGTAGGAATACTGGCCTCGCTCAAGTAGTATTTTGCATCCGCATAACAAATGTTTGGCCGTGCCTACGAACTCCTTACATGACGGGCATAGTTTATTTGTAGATTTCCCCCATCTAACTAGGTTACTCGGGTCGGGGAGAGTAAGCTGGAATGCATTTAAGTAGAACTTAAGCAGCTCAGGGGACCAGTTGTATATTATGGATTTCCACTTCAATGCAGGAGGGATGCAGAAGTCACCCACTGTTAGCCAATCATTCTGCATTTCTAGGTTTAAGGCGTGAAGTTTGAAGCCTTGTTCCATGTCCTCCTGAGCAAAACCTTTCAGTATTTCTTTATCAGACTTTGCTGTTTCTATGCCCAATCCAGATCTATTGGTGCGTGTACCAACTTGGAATGATTTGTAGAAGTCGAGTCTCGATTCCAGTTCATCTGATAGTGATGTGTTGGGTAAGGCTTGAATAGCGCTATCATTGGAGTCTTTGAGTATACATCGTTTGGCTATTCTCGCCTTTTGATAAAATATCGACGGTTTCTTAATGTTCAGTCCAAAGTTATTGTGAGATCTGTATAGCGTTGACGAGTCAGCCGGGTGAGCCAGTCCAAACCATGATTTCAGGAATCTGGTCACATACGAGTCTAATTTAGTCAGGTTTTGCTTTGTGAAGTCGTAGACGAGAAATGGCCATGAAAGTTTTGATGTCAGGTAGTTATCGTAAATCCATGCCTTTTGTGTACCCAGGAGGGGAAGATTGTCAGTTTGGCGGAGGCTCTCTTCGAAAAGTTGGACAATATCATCAGTAGGATGCTCCTTTCCTCTGCTGGTGATCCTTTTGCCCAAGAATTTAAAAGGAGCTTCATCAGCCACGGTTGCGATTGGTTTTCCGGCTACTGTCAAACCTGGATTGCTCGAGGTAAACTTTGAACCTTTCCTGGTTAAGCTCAAACAGTAGCACTTCGCTGGTTTTATCTTCATCCCTTTGGTCCATTCACAATAGTCATCCACCACCTTAAGAAGCGACTGATTTTGTTTTGGATTGCGGGTTAACAGCGTAATATCATCCGCAAATGCCAGGATGGCCGCCATATATGTGTCTCCATATTTGAACCTGTATCCCCATTTCTTTTCTTTTACGACAAGCGTATCAATTAGAATGTTGATAACAATGTTAAATGTGACAGGAGAGAGGCAGCAACCCTGGAAAAGTCCTATGCCGTAACGAATTTCCGGTGTCTTCTCCGTTTCGCCTTTTACTTGTATTACAAAGGAAAGTTTTTTGTAGTAGGAGGCTATTATATTACAGATCAGAGGTGGCACATTATACCACTCTAGCGCCTTTAATAGTAACTCATGGCGCACCGAACCGAAGGCGTTTTCAAAGTCTAACCACGTGGCAGTTAATTGTCTCTCATTCTTCCTTGCATCTCTAAGACATTCAGTCAGCAAAGAATTATGTTCGAGGCACCCTGCAACTCTTGGGAGAAAACCTTTTTGGTACTTCTTCGGTAAGTAGTTGTTGGTACACATGTGTTTGAGTAGTCTGGCCTGTATAATGGAGAAGAATATTTTCGAAATTGTGTTCGTAAGGGCTATAGGTCTAATATCCTTGGGATCAGTAACTTCTTTCTTTTTTGGTAGAAGAACAAACACGGCTTTACCAAGACAGTCTGGCACTTCTCTGTTCGTCCAAATTCTTTTGTAGATGTTCAACATGTGTTTCCGCACTGATGGACATTTTTTGTATATGATGTATGGTATGCCATCGGGTCCCGGGGCGGAACTATTTGGTTTCCTTTTTATGTGGTATTCCAGCTCTTCCATCGTCGGTGAATCAGCATCAAATGCTAGAGCAGGTTCTTTGGGTTTTGGAGCTGGTGGATCCCTGTAAGTTATATCTGCCTCCGGGGTGGTATATGTGGATTTAAAGTAGTTGAACATCTCGTCCGTACTTAACCTAATTGTACCCTGCTGTTCCTTAAAAGCTTTTTTGGCGAAATAAAAGGGGTTCTTCTCGAAAGCTGCTATATTCTGAGCCTTTCGAAATTCATTGCCAGCAACCGTAATTTGCTCAGATACTTTCTGGATGAGTTTTAGGATAGATCTCATCGCTCTGGCTAATTGGTGGCATAGATTTCTGTCTCCTGAGGCTTTAGCCTTCCTTAGCTGCTTTATCAACTCTCTCTTCCTTCTCCTAAGCTTTGCTTTGAAAGTGTTTTCTCTTTCCATTGGGTTGTGGTGATAGCGAACAGGGTACAATTCGGAGAAGTAATTGTAAATTGTTCCCTGGAAGTCATACAGCTGATCTTCGGGACTCTGCCTGCAGCCTGGGAGGTCAAGTCTTTCGGCTAGGCATCGATCATGTTGCTTCCAAGTGGTCTCGGATATGCTCGGTAAGCTTAGTCGGTCTCTGGGCGAAAATGCTTCATGGTGAGAGGAAGGTTGCGCAACACTTTGTGACGTGTGAGGTTGTACTCTGTCAATACAACACGTCACGTCACATTGTCACGGTGTTGCAACCGCAACCGTAAAACCCGAAAGGGGGTGATTCTGTACGTGAAATAGAACAACTTTTTTTCTACAACTTTTTAATTTGAAGAAAAACATTTTTTTTTCTCCATACATTTTGAGAGTATTTAAAATTTGTCTGGAAAAAATATTTTTTTTTTGTTTAAAAAAAAATTTTTTCGCCACAGAAGTTGTTTAGTTTCACATATAGAATAACCCCCTTATATCAGCTAAAAATATTACGGGGGCAACTGCAACACCGTGTATATATTTGAAAGCCCTTTTAATTAATTTGTTTATTTGATGAAGGAACAGCCTAAGCTGATGTGTTCATGTCTAAGTTCACTGGTGCTTTGTTATTGAGTTGAGATTAATTAAACAATGGTGATGTCAGTGTGGAGCATTAGGGTGAGCATGGGCGTGCTGGCGCGGCACTGCCTCAGCATCTCGGAGAGCAGCCTCACGCTGGAGCCGTGCGAGCTGGAGGCGGTGCTGGCGGACGTGCGCTTCGCGTGCGCGCGCGCGCCCGGCTGCACGCACGCGCACGCCGACACCGCCCCGCACCTGCTGCTCCACCTCCTCCTCCGCATGTACCACCCGTCTGTATTGCTGTCTCTATAGTCTATTTTTTTGGAAGACGGAGTAAATTGACGTTTGACCGACATTAGAGTGTTGCATGCTTTGCACCACTAGTGATTGTAGTCGATGAAAATAGTATCGACTTTTACACGACACGAACACGACACGACACACCTTCACACATATTATGCGCTACCTGTGGCGATGCCTTAAACTTAATAGTTTTCTAGGTAGATTGAGCTTAATATGTTGTCAATTAAATCCACAATTAGGTAAATATTAGTGTTTACAGCATTCCATTAGTTAATCAATCGATAAAAGTATCGATAGCAACTACATGCCTATATAAAATTTGCCAGAAACTGGCAACACTCCCAACGTCACTTTCCTCTGTCTTCCAAAAAAACAGACTATACATACATACATACATAACACCACACCTGTTTCCCAACGGAGTAGGCAGAGACAACAGATCACGTCTACGTGTCACAATCCTGACACACCTCTGCCGCCTCTTCCGCTCTCATGTTGACTTTTTTTTTATTGAAACTGACACGGTTGCCTATATCACCTACAACATCCGTGATGTTAGCCCATAACACCGGGTGAACTAGGTGCCGTGTCAGTGCTTCCATTAATTTCATGTCGGCTATACTGAACTGGACGGAAAACACGAACTATTTACATAGCCGTTTCGATCGACGTTTCGTTCAATGCGGTGGTACCAACCCGGTCGGGATAAACCCTACCACCTAGTAAGGTAAGAAGAGAAGGGACCTACAGTTTAACGTGGAATCCGAACCACGGTCAGCCTCCAACGGTCGAGCGGTCACCCATCCACGCATCGACCGAGCTCAGACCAGACTGACCGCACCACTGAGCTACTGAGGCTGACGAATTTCCTTATCCCTTAGTCAACTTTTATTACATGCGACTGGGAGAGATGCAGTGGGGCTATTCTTTTTAAGTACTGGCCCCACACGGTACGAACGAAGAAATCACTCGCAGTGATAAGTTTGCCTTTACTCCTGTAGGTATTTCTTCTTTCTTGTTGTGTGCTGTTCTTCTTTCAATTGCATGCAATAATGAGTTTCTAATCTATTCTATTCTTTAAAACATGCTAGTCGGTGCGGGTACGAAGCACTTGAGCCTTTTTGAGCTCATGACCGATCCTGATATTTTTTGCATAATTTAAAATCTATGGGTGTGTCTTCTTGTAACACAAAATCTATGTAAATTAGAAAGGTTGATGACATCAGAAATAGAAAAGTAAATTGCTACCTCTGTCTAGTATACTTTCTTGTGTCTTTTTTTTCCGAACTGCTAATGTAAACTAATCTAATTGTATGTTAACAAAAAAGCTAGTCAAGTCATGCCAAACCAACCCAACTGTTGAATCATCCAATGAACAGATATTTATTAGAATACATTATCTTTTCCGAGCAGACATTTTGAAAGTAGAGATTTTATTCATATATAAAAGGTGCAAAATAATTGTGGCGCAGAGCCACCCATGCGGTATCTAATGAAACGCAGGGACATATGGTCGTATGCGGAGTTTGCGAATTCATTTTAAATTATGCCCCTCTAAAGAACCCAAGACTTACTTGAGGGGAAACATAAAATGTACGGGTAGAGAGTTCCAGAGTCTACCGGTACTGTGGCAGATAAGATGGTCTTAATGATATGCTAAAGTGTCATGTTCAATTATTGAAGATGACACTTCAAGAAGAATTTAAGGGACAATTTGTTTATTCAACAGCAAAAATAGGTACTAAATAGACAATTACCTAAAAATTATAAATAGACAATTACCTAAAAATTATAATATATAAAAAATCTCGTTTAAACTGTCTCTGAAATAACCGCGAAGGGTACCTAAAACCCTCGCTGTATTTCCACGCTGGATAGCAAGGACTATCCTCTGCCTGAGGAATGTTTCGCAGTTAGGTACTCCTGACATTTCTGTTAATTTTGTGAAGAATTTTGTGTTCACATGAATATTTTAAAATGTGTCTTAACTGTTTGTACCTAAAACCCTCGCTGTATTTCCACGCTGGATAGCAAGGACTATCCGCTGCCTGAGGAATGTTTCGCAGTTAGGTACTCCTGACATTTCTGTTAATTTTGTGAAGAATTTTGTGTTCACATGGAAATTTTAAAATGTGTCTTAACTGTTTGTGTCACTGTTGCAGAGAGCGAAACAACCCGATCCGCGTGCAGTCTGTGAAGGTGCTGCTGATTGTGCTGAGCGACGCGGAGTGCGAGGAGAAGTGGTCGGCGCTGGTGGAGACGTGCGCGGACCACAACGGCTGCGTGTCGGCGCGGCGGCTGGCGGCGCTGCTCGCACTGTTGGCGCGCGCCGCCGAGTTCCTCGGGGAGGAGTCCCTGGGGCAGCAGCATGTGCAGCGTGATGTGGATAGCTGCTTTGCGAAGGTTATTGTTTGTTGTTGGTTTTTTTTTCTCTGGGACGAGTTGAAGCTGCATTGAAGTAAAATTTTCATATCTGAAGTTCTCTTTCAAATTATGTGTAATTGTTTTTTTTTTTTTCAATTTGCGAAATTATTTTATTGTAAATTGAGACCAATTTTGAATTTGAATTATTATTTTGGATGTGGTAACACGTTGGTGGCTCCTGCCGTACTGGTTGGGTGGTATTTTTTTCTCTTTATTTCCGATTATCATCTAATGAATATAAAGCGAGTATACATGCTTAGTTTAGTATAAAAATAAATGATTGTTTACTGTATAATTTCATCCATTGGTAGGTAAACTAATCTTGGATACGTCGAAGATTGATGTATGCCTGACTTATCCGAGTGTACTTTCATACCAAATGAAAGACTTACCAAATCTCAAAGAAATGTTCACAAAAATACCAATTTCAGCATTTTAGCTTAGTCAAACCCAAGGAAACACTTCTTGGTGGACAAGTTCTAGACTCTTGGAACAAACTACCGCAGGAGTTCATAAGTGCTAAAATTGTAAATGGATTTAAAAACCAGTCAGATAAACGGGAAAAAAAACAATTTAACTAATAGAAGTAAATAGCTACAAAAAATGTAATTTTAACAAGTGCACTCTGGAGAAAAAAAGTAAAATGCACGCATCACACTGTTAGTGCTATAAATAATAATAATAAAAATATGAACATGGATGTACCCCAATCTATACATATAATAAAATCGTAGACTTACCGTGTCTGTACATTAAATATTTTTGCAAAACAATAACTGGGGGACGGAAGGAATAAGTAATAGGACGTAAAAATATAGTTTTTGAAATTTTTGTGTGTTTGTCGGTTTGTTGGTTTATTTGTTCGTTGCATCACGCAAAAACCACTCATTGGATTCAAAATCTAATTACTAAAAAATATGAAGCTTTATTCCGAGTAACATTTAGTGTTTATTTCATCAAAATCAACCCACAGAATCAACAATATTAATTTTTTAAGTTAAGTTAGAAAATATCTTATAGCACCACGCCACCACCGCGCCGCAGCGCTACGTCGTCGCTCGCAGCGCCGCCCCTCCGCGTCGCGCGGAACTTTTTTTTAGTATCATGGAAAGAAATATTTCGTGTGTGCAGTTTTTATCTGTTTTTATTTTTAACCCCCGACGAAAAAAACGGAGGGGTGTTATAAGTTTGACGTGTGTGTGTGTGTGTGTGTGTGTGTGTGTGTGTGTCTGTCTGTGGCATCGTAGCTCCCAAACGGATGGACCGATTTGGATGCGGTTTTTTTTATTAGGAAGCCTGTTTAATCGGGATGGTTCTTAGCTATGTTTGTAATCAAGTAATTAAGTAATTAAGTAATAAAAAAAATTATTATCTTCAAAAGTGGACCGATTTGCATGCGGTTTTTTTTAAAAAGCTTGAAATAAAAGTTAAATTACAAATTTAAAAAACCCCCGACTCTTAAAAAGTCAAAAATAATTTCCGTTTACTTACTTAAAGGAGTCGGGGGACCGCTAAGTAAATTAAATATAAAGACTCAAAAGTTGCGCGGGAATTTACTTAGCGGTCTACCGACTCCTTTAAGTAAGTAAACGGAAATTATTTTTGACTTTTTAAGAGTCGGGGGTTTTTTATAATTATTTATTCTTTATTTCACATTTTAAAAATTCATATTAATTTTACATATTTATACAAAAGTAATAAAAATACACAAAATTAATACAAAAATAAAAAACGGTAATACCGCCGGCGGCGGGAGGCAAGCCTCCAAGCACGCCGGCGGGTGCAGGCCGTGGCTACGGAGCTCTCCGAGACGACGCGAGGCAAGCTACGAGCGATAGGTGGTGGTACTAGACACGTAGGCCACCACCACCCCCATCTCGGAGAGCTCCGTATCCGCCGGACTGCACGTTTTATATGAATTAATTAAAAATATTTAATGCAAAAACTCCCATGTGAATATCATATTATTTCACTGACTGAGGTCCAATTTATAAAATTAAATTTATTAAATAAAAAAACACATATTTTTTATGATATTTCGACAAATTTGTCATATTCAGATAAAATTGTTTATAATATATATTTAAGAAGTCAACTACTGAATGACAGATGGCGTTGTTATCTGGTAATTACATTTATTAGTTCTTTTATCCTTTCATTTCATTTTTAGGGTTCCGTATCCGGTACGGGACCCTATTACTAAGCCTACGCCGTCCGTCTGTCTGTCCGAGGGCTGTATCTATTGAACCGTAATAGGTAGCCCGTTGAAATTTTCACAGTATATGTGTTATTATGGCCGATATAACAACAAATAATAAAAATAAGAAAAAGTAAAAAATTCACGGAAGTTTCTCACGTCTCACGGCGTGGAGCATTTTAACTAATCATGACATTTAACTAATATGAAACATTTCATAACACGCCATCTAGATGGCGTGAGTGGCGCTAGCCATGACATGGCGATACGGAACCCTCGGTTGCTCAGTGGTGGTGGTGGTGGTCGACTGTTGATAATCACCAAGAAGCATAAGAAGAATTAGTATAAATATATATGCCTGTAATAAATCGTCGTTGCAAATTTATAATCTGCTATGTGTCATTTTTACTTAAAATGAGTTTTGCAGATATTTGAAAAGCCAATTTGAAAAGCTACCTTATGCAAAAACTCCCATGTGAATGTCATATTATTTCACTGACTGAGGTCCAATTTATAAAATATCTTATGTGTCAGCCCACATTTAATTGTTCATCAAAATCTTCTATGTGTCTGATGGACACATAAGAGGTTATAGCAAAGAGCTTTTGGTACGTCACAGAGCGTTTGGTGGTTTTGGGTTATAGTAGTAATTTTGTTTAAAAAATTATAAATTAAAATCTCCTATGTGATCAATCGATGTCAAGTGCGGCTATATCACAACCATTTCTTATTAGAAAGGGAGCACAATATTACGCCATGCACTAGATAAAGTAAGATGGCTAATTAGAAACAAATTATTGGCTACTTACTAGACAAGGTCACGTGTTACTCGCCTCAGAGTTAGGCCACTAATCAAATAAAAAAATATTTTTTTTTTAGATTTTATCAAAATTTGTGATTTTTTTGTCCAAGATTTCTAGAAAATATTCCACTGCCTACAGACAATGAAATTCAGCATCCGGTCAGGTCTACGCAGATTAATGAAAATTAAGGAAAATATAGGAACAAAAAGGCTAGGGCTTTAGGACAGCCTACCTCCGATTTAAGAAAATACCTGAGGGTAAATATAAACAGTGTGTCGAAAGACCTTAGCGAGCTGTCAAACCACGTTGCTCGCATACAAAGTTGAATACAGATTCAAAATCAAACGCATTACGGAAGAAGACCGTGAAAGGATTCGTTTGTGCTTTTGGAATCTCAAGACATGGGCGGAAATGTATTGTCAAGTATTGATGTAAAATAGTAAGGGCTGTTTTATTATACAAACGATACCTAAACACATTGATTTGTTTCAATTCTTTTCCTTTAAAAAACTCCGATGTGACAACAAATTTGCAAGTAAAATCTCCCATGTGTATGAAAAACAATTAAATAGGGTTTTCTATCTACGTCACTTATTGTGAAAAATACAATTCCTCTTTCCGTACATTTCAAATACATGGTTTGTTCAAATAACCAAAGCAGGAAAAATATTTTCTAAGAATTTTTTTCAGGAGACAGTTTTTTTCGTTTTTCTCGAAAAGTTACTTTTTACACATAGGAGATTTTAAATTTGCAACGACGAAATAGTAAAATAGTATTTTAAGTATGTAAGTATTATTGAGAAGGCTGTGACTTACTGATTGGTCACTGTTATTGGTTGGGTCAGTGGTAGATCTAAGTTTGAGTTGCTTTTCGCACGAAGGTGTGGATCTAAGCTTACGATGGCTTCACCGAACATATCCGGGCCCATCGGCAGTAGAGGAGGGTATTAATCGAGGCCGGGACTAGCGAGTGGCCACTCTAAATTTCCCGCGCATGCTTCACGTTTCGGCTCGCTTCAAGCCCTCGTCAGCTAGTCTGCGTTGACTAGGACGCGGGGAAACCACCAGTCCCGCTCTCGACCTCCCTCTCTCTACCTATCCATATTCTGTAGGATGCTTCCAGTGACGTTTTCGAAGCTCTCTCCATATATGAGCTTAGCGTCGATCTTGGGAGCCCTAGATTCTTGAAGAGACTGTAGAGCGACTTCGCTGGTAGTCCTCTTGCTCCGACTTCCACAGCGAAGAGATCAGTCTTGAATCCGTTTCTCACAATCCGGTCTACTAAGTTGCAGTACTTGTTAAGTTTGATGTTGTGGTCCTTCGGTATGTTACTTTCCCATGGAACTGTAAGTTCAACAAGTACTACATGCTTTGTCGCTTTTGAGAATATGAGTATATCCGGTCTTAATGCTGTGGTACAGATTTCCGAAGGCATTTGGTAATGCTTCTCATGTGTGTCCATCAACAATTCCCAATCCTTTGCTGCTCCCAAAATTGAAGAAGGTTTAGTCCTATCTTTGGGCAGCTTATTGGCTCCAGGTTTCACAAAGTTGACCTTCTGGAAGCCGCTACTGGTTTGCCCTTTCCTGGTCCGTGCAATTGACAGGTTGATGGCCTCTCTGATGATTTGGAGGACTTTATCATGACGGTAGGAATACTGGCCTCGCTCAAGTAGTATTTTGCATCCGCATAACAAATGTTTGGCCGTGCCTACGAACTCCTTACATGACGGGCATAGTTTATTTGTAGATTTCCCCCATCTAACTAGGTTACTCGGGTCGGGGAGAGTAAGCTGGAATGCATTTAAGTAGAACTTAAGCAGCTCAGGGGACCAGTTGTATATTATGGATTTCCACTTCAATGCAGGAGGGATGCAGAAGTCACCCACTGTTAGCCAATCATTCTGCATTTCTAGGTTTAAGGCGTGAAGTTTGAAGCCTTGTTCCATGTCCTCCTGAGCAAAACCTTTCAGTATTTCTTTATCAGACTTTGCTGTTTCTATGCCCAATCCAGATCTATTGGTGCGTGTACCAACTTGGAATGATTTGTAGAAGTCGAGTCTCGATTCCAGTTCATCTGATAGTGATGTGTTGGGTAAGGCTTGAATAGCGCTATCATTGGAGTCTTTGAGTATACATCGTTTGGCTATTCTCGCCTTTTGATAAAATATCGACGGTTTCTTAATGTTCAGTCCAAAGTTATTGTGAGATCTGTATAGCGTTGACGAGTCAGCCGGGTGAGCCAGTCCAAACCATGATTTCAGGAATCTGGTCACATACGATGCTATACGTGGCTCTTTCCCGTATTAGTTATTCAAATAATTTATATGCACACATTCCTGGATATTCTACTTCTAATATAGTTTACAGAGAAGCGTTTACCATTGGTTGCGGCTTCACTTATGTAGGTCGAATCAAATCCATAACCTGCCCAATTAAAAAACACCAAAAGATTGAATCATACTAACGAACGGACAGACAGAGTCACGTTGCGTTTTATAACAGGCTGAGAAAGATCAAGTCCACGCGGACGTAGTCGCGGGCACAGCTAGTACCAAATAAAAATACTTCCTCATACTTGTTTTTATGTAGAACCATACCAGATATCTAAAGTGTGAATCAAACCCAAAATCTTTGCACTAAATGACCACTGCTCATTCAACTGAGCTACCCAGACGTCTAGCAAGTCTGGCGACCTCGTACTTTTTATAAATGAAAATTAGATTAAATTTGTTGTTGGTCGCAGAGCGCTGGCATGCTGGGTATGTCGACGCGTGCAGTGGTGGCGTGGGCGCTCGGCGCGGAGGGTAGCGTGCACGCGCGGTGGCTTCTCGCGCTGGACCGAGTGCGCGCCGCGCGCCGCGACACACCCTCTGCAGCCGGTCCTACAGTCTGCTCTGCTTGTGGCGCCGGGCTCGCTCATGTTCGTATAGTAACACTCATAATTTGCAGCATAAACTTTAGATTTCAAGGTATGCAAGTTGACAGCACACAGCATTGCATAAACACTAGGGGAACGAGACCATTTTTTTTATGGATAGCGCGACATGTGGCATCCGGCTTGACAGGAGCCTTTTCACACCCCTTTTAAAAAACCCTAGGCTGTACTCGGGAGGAAACATATTATCCAACTTTGGTGAGACTGGTGCAGTGTAGTATAGTATACCATGTCTCATATTAAATTAATGATAGTTGGGCAATGTCCTAGGATTAGTTTTTTTAGCAACATATTACAAGGATCACTTATTCTTTATAAGAGTTTATATATAAGCGGCGGGTGGCCGAGTGGTTTGGGCATCGGCTTCTCATGCGAGAGGTCCGCGGTTCGAATCCGGTTGGCGTGTACTAATGAGTTTTTTCTGACGAAAATATTTACTTTCGTAAACAGGTATCTACACCTGCTGCTTCACCGTTCGGAACCGGTGTAAAACTGTAGGTCCCTTCCCTTGCCCCTTACAAGGTGGTAGGCTCAAATTGTAGCCGACTGGGTTGGTACCAACTTACTGGATCTAAGATGACCGCATAGCAGCCTCGGTTGTGTTCTTCTCTAGTCCAGTATAGCCAGAAATCAAGGGAAGTCTCCGGTATGGCACCTACCTTCTCGGAGGTAATATTGGCTGGTCGGAGCATGTGCTAAGGTTCCTCCGGCTCAGCAACCCATACCGGATTAAATAAAAAAAAACATAATATAATATAAGGTCTTTCAATAGTAGGTAACGATACGGTAAGGGGAGTATGTGTATCAGATACTGATCACATTCCCATACCCATTTTTTTTACGATATAAAAAACATACTTATTAAGGTGAAATACACGCACTTCACGTATTAAATTTATGTGAGTGATAATAAAAAGTGACGATTACATTAATTTTTAAAATCTTATTTTTTTCATAACGTTAGTTCAACTAAAATTTCACATTATTCACAAACCTGTCTCTAACAGCGCTAATCTACACATAAAAAAACTGTTTAGTAATGTTTTTAAAAAATAAGATTTTTAAAATTACGGTAATCGTCACTTTTTATTGTAGTGACTTTGTACAAATAATGTTAATTTTGAATATGTTAAAATTGTAACACCACTACAATTTTTGGTCTGGAGAATTGTGATATGTATAGGTAGTTTTTAAGGGCATGGGCAAATCTCCGGTAGTACTTTTTTTGTTCACAGTGATTTTTCAAAAATTTATCAGTTTTAATGTAAACTGAACAAAAATTCACTGAAAGAGCTATAGCAACAGTACAGTCTAGGAGTAAACCTAAAAATATTCATTACGTACTAGCTACATGTCTCCTCTACTTCCATACCAAATTTTATTCGATTTTGTGGAATAGATATCCAACTAGAGCGGTTTATGTGACTAAAATCAAAGAGATTTTATGTATAGAGTGAGCACTACGAAGAAAGAATACAGAGAAATGACGGCCAATAGCTGAGGTATGAGGTAAGGTAGCGGGGTGGCGGAACGCTGAGCCGCGCGGGGCGGAAAGCGAGCGGGAGAGGGGCTAGCTAGCAAGCGACTAGCGGCTAGCGGCCCGGCCGGCCCGGCCGGTCAGTCAACACGTGCATTGGAATACGTAGGGTTGTCACTTAGTCTACCAAAAATATATTTTTCGATTTATTATTTTACGAGTAGGTATTATGGTTAATTGTGCCCGTAGTCTAGTGGTAACGCTTCTCAATGCAGAAGTTGCGGGTTCAAATCCCGGGCACTAACTAATGTACTTATTTATTTCCTTGATAATGATTGATATACGTGCATTTCATAACGAATAGGTACGATCGCTCCGGTGAAGAAAAATAAAGTTAGGTAACTAGTGCACACTGGTCTATGAAAGGTATTTTTGTGTAAACTGCTTCTGATTTCCACTGGTCACCATGTACGAGTAATCGAACCGGATATAACAAATTGTGACAAGATCGAGTGCAATATGACTGCCATAAGAATACTCAATAAATAATAAAACAACAACAATAAAAACAATACCTCCTATGTCAGTGGGCAGAGTCCGTGCCTAGCAGTGGGACGTTTTAAAGGATTATAGAAGAAAACAGATAGTGAATTTCATCGAAAAAAACGTTTTTATGTATATAATAAACTTAAAATACAGAACTATAATAACTTAAAATACAGAACTATAATAACTTGAAATACATACCTAAACTTATATGGGTTTTTAAATTACCGTGGTTATTTGACATTTTAAGAAGTAACAACGGCTTTACTCACTTTCGAAATACGAGCTGTGTGGCTCGAAATTTCGGCCAGAGTGCTCATGATGATGGGCCATACGTTTGGCCCGAAACGTCGAGCCACACAGCTCGTATTTCTACCGCGAGTAAAGCCGTTTTGTATTATTATAATATCTACACTTAATAACTAGAATAATATCTAAAAAACTAAACTTAATAATAAAGAATTAATAACTGCGGTCTTGGCCTTGGACTAACCTTAAAATCTCCAAACCAAACATACATAAAATAAAGAGTGCAGCATTTATTTTAAAAAAATAATAAAAAAAATATAACTAAAAAAACCATTAGGTATACTTTGGACTACACACACAAACACAACTAAAATAACTCTTCCTGAAAAAACACAACACAAAACACAAATTTAAATTTTCACTTTCCCTTAGACAATGTATCATCTTGGACTATTTTTATCCATCTTTCTCGTATTGATCCCTTAGTAGGATGTGGAAACCTTGTAAAAAAAAAATTTTTCTTGAAAATTTCTCAATTACTTACTAATTAAAAAAAAATTTAAGAATAGCGACAACCCTAATTAGCGGTCAATTCACTCTCATATTTTAACGTGGTTTAATACATATTTATTTACTTTCATACATGATATCCCAGAACTCTATTTCTAATCATTCATATGTGGCAGCCCTAATGAGCGCGTTCAATTTATTTGTTTAATTAAATAATGCTTATGTTATTGCAATGCTAGGTCAATACATAAAATGTACAAAATTTTCAAATTGAAGTAGCGTTGTGACAGCCCTAATTGGCCAGTTGAATCAAATATTTCTAAGCACATGGAAAACAAGATATTATATATAAGGTCTTACAAAATTAGTTAATAGTACGCTAAGGGGGGGGTTCTGTATCGTAAATAAATCACTTTTGAGGAACAAAGATTTTTTTTTACAAAAAAAAAATTTATAATAATGTAAAATTAAAAAAAAAATTATTTTCTTAATCGTTTCAGTTTCATGCCAGGAACAAAAAAATCTTCCAACACATAGATCTCTTTCTTTCAGAAATTGTGAAAAACCACAATTTTAGTTTTATTAGTATGGAATAGAAAGAATTTGATTTTTTTTACCAACTTACACGTGTTACATCAAAATGGTATTGAAGACTTTTTTGTTACTGTTATGAAACTGAATCGATTAGGCTATAAAAATCAACCACATATTTTTTTATTTAAATACATAAAAAACATTTTACATAAAAAAAGCCCAAGGTCCAAAAAATTTTATATAGGTTTTACTCCCTATATGATGCAGAACCCCCCCTTAGCGTACTATTAACTAATTTTGAAAGACCTTATATATTAAGATCACAATGAAGTGATACTTACCTATGAAATGAGATGCCATCAGTTTTCCCAATATTTTTGGTATTATTTTTGCAATATCGCAACACACAACCGGGCATAATGACTGGCGCGATGCGAGCCGCAGACGGACGGCAGCGAGCGCGCGGGCGGCGCGTCCGCCGCGTTCGGCCGCTCGCGAGCTACTAGTCTCAAGAGGGTCCCTCCGCGTAATGGTTACTCCACCGCGGTGGAGCGAAGGCTGTTGCCCGGGTAAGAGGTCTAGTAGAATACATGATACGTCATTGACTAAAATAGAGAAATTTAAAAAAAACTTTTAAAAAATCATAACTTCTAAACCATTGAATTTCGCGGAACTAATGTTTTTTTTAAATGAGTCAACATGATTTCCTCCATCTAAAAAAAATTTTTGAACCATTATAACTGGGCCACCCTGTATAATAGAGCATGTTTGAGAACAGATGCTAAGATTCCGCTGCAGCAAGTGTTGTGGTGTGGTGGTGTGCGAGACTTGCTACCTGTACGACAAGGACCTCACGTCAGCGCTCCCTGGACATAAGAAGACGCACACAGTTCACGAAATCGTCGATGGAGAGGTCAGTGTAAATGTGTCGCACCGTGTCACATCATGTCTCAATGTTTTACTGATCTTTCAGGTTATTGATACATTTACAGCTGGTAATCATGATGTTTTAGTTTTCAGTGCACCTTAAGTACATTACACCAGTGGTGTTAATTACGCCAGTCAGTGTGGATAGGGAAGATTTCTTTTGTTCATTTATGTCTCGGTCTTTCTTCAGACTTAAATTGAGATCTTGTATTGTATTTTTTTCTTTAGTGTGTACCGAGGCAATTCGCCGACGCACCAGAGTAGTTGATATGAAACACCGGGTGGCTATGTTCAAGTGGCAGTGGGCTGGGCATGTTAGTCGACGAGACGGTGACGTTGGAGTAACCGTGTCCTACACTGACGGCAGTGGATAGGAAAACGGATTGTGGAAAGACCACCCGCCAGGTGGGACAACGACATAGAAAACGTCTGAAAGCAGTGGTTTCGTACCTTTGAAGACCGTGAGGACTGGACTAAAATTGGAGAGGCATATGTCCAGCAGTGGATGCTTGCACACTGACTGACAAGTTATTCTTTCTTTAGGAAATAACAGCATACAGCATTGGCCCCTATATACTGACTATATTATTGATTCTGATCTGATGGCATTAAAACATGTTTATATGTATTTTCATGTACTGTTTTTCTGTGAATAGTATGCAATAAAGGTGTTTCTATTCTATTCTAAGTAAAAATTATATTGCAGCCACTTTCGCCAGAATGCCTCGGCGGTTTCATGAAGGACTTCAAAAGGTTATTCTCCTGCTCAAAATACTGCTCCAAGAAGAAATCCCGCAACCGCGACAACGCCGGCCCGGCTGGAGAGAGGAAGACTGACAGCTGTCAAGTTGACAGTTGTAAGACGAGCGGGAAGGGAACGATGTTCACGTCGACTGTGGGGAAGGCGGCGGGGGGAGGGGGGAACAACCCTCAGGCATTGCTGCAGGATATTATCTCCCAACTGGAGTCACAGAATAGGTAAGCAGAGTAGTAAAATGTATTGAAGTCAGTGTGGCAGTTTGAGTGCTCAGTCAGATAATATGAGATATGTGGCTTTTGAAACTTAGTTGGGCGAGGACACTTGCACTCTATGTAATTGCGCGTGTTAATTACCTACCGGCCGCCGGACCCTGGATGGTCTAAAATCAGTGGGCTGCCGACTGCCGACAGCCGCGCCGCGCACACGCACACGCCCACGCTAGTGCATCGGATCAGACCGACGTACCAACTTCGTGATTCGTGTTGATATGGCGTACTTGTCGTAATTTATGTGCAGTAGATGGATATAGATCCAGCAAGAGGAGAAATAAAAATCTTTCTTTTTTGCCTGGAGTAGCTTCGTGCCAGACTCCATCTCTTCCTATTACATTATTATATATTTTAACACCGGGAAAGCCGCGGGCAAAGCTAGTAGGCTATATGAAAATTACGTATCGATAGTCTTTGCAACTGAGTGATTGACCGAGCCAAAAGAGTCCCATCAATTCAGTGATTGAGTGATTCGAATATTTTACTCATAGCTAGATGGATCAGTTACTGATCCGCTTCGCGGCGCGGATCCGTCGGTCAGTCTATCAGTCAGCTCTGTCCGCTTGCTCGCCTGCTCGCTGTCAGACAACTCACTCGATCAGTTCGTTCGATTTGAGTCTCGCTCTCGCTCGCTACTATAGTGAGCGAGTGATTGATCGCAAGCGCGCGCGGTATGTTATGTCAAAATGAGTCACTGATCCGAGTGATCGATCCGGATCATTTCACTGATCGATCCGAATTGATCCGAATTAGCCGAGTGATCGAGCAAGCACAAGACTACGTTGTTCTTTGTTGTTGTTTGCTGCCCAGCCTCTTGGGAAGGCGGGTGGGCCATTCTCCGCACTGAGACTTCAAGACGGTCCGTTGTACGTTGGCCACAAGACTACGTATCAAAGAGTGGAATACTTTTTGAAATCTGTGCTATAGCTCGTGAACAAACATTTCACACATATTTCCTCTTTATAATATTAGTATTATCGAAATATTGTGTAGGTAATTATATTTTTATGGAATGCATATCTTTATCTATCAGAATGGAAAATTTTCTGTGGAGCAGTTTATCTACATCACTTTTTTTTTTTTTTTATGGAAACTGGCACGGTTGGCTACATCACCTACAACATCCGTGATGTCAGCCCATAACACCGGGTGAACTTGGTGCCACGTCAGTGCTTCCCTTCGGTCGTGCCGGCTACACTGAACTGGACGGAAAACACAAACTATTTACATAGCCGTTTCGACCGACCTTTCATTCAGTGCGGTGGTACCAACCCGGGCGGGTTAAACCCTACCACCTAGTGATATAAGAAGGGAGTCATATCCCTTAGTCGCCTTTTACGACATACACGGGGAGAGATGCAGTGGGGCTATTCTTTTAAAGTACCGGCCCCACGCGGTGCTTTAATTACTTATTGATTATTACAACCGGATTGTCTCTTTCCGATGACTTCGATGTTCATTATTTATTGGCAGGTACTGTATGCACATGATCTCCCAGAAGAGTTCGTTTTCTGCGATTCGCAATTCTTTATCCCATAACCGATCATGAACATATTCATGATCACAACTTGGCATGGTTCACCAAGGTGTTATGGGTTGACATCATCACGGATGTTGTAGGTGATGTAGCCAACCGTGTCAGTTTCCATACAAACAATATTATAATAGGGTTTGTGGTTTTTGCAGAGCATTAAAAGATCTGTCGGGTCAGCTGGAGAGTTGCGGGGGCGCGGAGGGCGCGGAGGACAAGCTGCGGCGCAAGGTGGACTCTCACTGGGGGCAGATCGCCACCCAGATCAACCGGCTCAAGATACTGAAGGTTGTTGTTGTTTGTTTGTTGTTGGGACGGACGGACATTCTTTCTCCGCACTCCTCAAGACGGTCTGTTGTTGCCAACGTACAACTCCTGGGTAGTGCTACTCCAGCCACCCGAGCTCTTTTATGCAGTGGAGCACCCTTTTCGGTCGCTTACTGAAGGTATTACCACAGTATCAATCATCAATACTAATATTAAATCTGTAAGGGATAGTCATGGAGTAAGTTACTTTGTTTTATGAGATGTTGCGTTTATAGACTCTATGTATGATACTAAAACTAAATTGGTTATATTTAGAAATCTTTTCTGTATGTATGTATGTTGTTCCTCCATAACTATTAAACCGATCATCCGAGTTCGATGAAACTTAGTACAAGTACATTTTACTATACGGGACACAGGATAGGCTAAATAAAATCCAGTTCCGCTTACGCTAAGATGTGGCTCTCATACGAACCGAGTTGTTCCGCGCGCCGAAATAAAGGTACGATACTCACTTTCTTCTTTTCAAAGACGAATTTCACGCGAGCGAAGCTAGTAAGTAATAATCTGTTTGCACGCACCTTGTTGCTCACTTCACAGTTGGCGGCCAAGTGTAGGTGACATATATTGTGGTACCCAGACATGATCCAACTCTGACGGTCGGCTGTACTACACCCGATTACACCACCTTCGGCTTAAATGTAGCTACTGGTTAATCCTTTCCATACATACATACCACACGCTGTATCCCGACAATCGGGGTAAGCAGAGTAGTCAATGTTGTGCTCCAACACCGACCACCACATTTAGCAAAGTATTAGGATAAGATTACTATTAGCGCCTTTCCAATGTATTGGAAATGTCATTTTAAGCGACAAAGAACTATTGGACAATATTTAAATACAATTCTTATTGCACACCTGAATAGAAGTACGCAACAAGAGAACAAAAAATAAACTGGTATGCAAAAGTTCATTACTACGAGCGATTTCTTCAAGTCAACCTTGTAATGTATTATATTAATAAATAAATTCTTATTATTATTTTATTTTCAATTCTCACATTCAAGTCTTACTTACTTATCCTACTTACACAAACATCCAAAAGTTTGTATTACATTGTGCTTGTTTCTGTAAAATGTTTAGGAGCAAAACAGTATTTTCTATCTATCCATCTGTCTTAATATGTTCTTTGATGATATTTTAACAGAAATTTACTATTATTATTTTCTCCACCAGGACAACCTGACAGCATCTTCCGAACCCGACGCTCAGACTGAAACGAATGTTCAAGACGGCGCCCGCCTCCAAGCGTTCGACCTGTTCAGCCCCATCCCAATGCTTCAAGAGGAGAGTCAGCCCAAATTGGACAAGCCGAGAAGTCAGCCGAGGGTGTTGAGCCTGGACTCTGGAAACTTCTCGGACTCGTCGAAACCTTCGCACAACAGTCAGCAGCTGATGACGGTGTCGGGAGATGCGATCAAACCGATTGTGGTGCACGCTACATCGGATAGCATATCCACCGTATCCATGAATGATATCAGCACCTGGTTTGGAAATGGTGAGGATTCTAAAGTAACATTGTTAACTAGCTTTTGACCCTGGCTTAGCTCATGTGAATTCAAATATAAGAAATAATTACTTATTCGCTAAGTCGCCGCAAAACCCCCATGCAAAAGGGCAATGCCACATTTTGTATGGAAGGTGGTGCCTTTTTTTTCCGCGCGGCCATCAACCAAACTTAGTTATTTTAGTTCAGAATGATGTTAAAAAAAACTTGTTATGACATGTACAAAAAAAAAATATAAAAAAAAAATTGCTTCGTTCGGACTGAGTTTAGGCATATACTAGCTGACGAGGGCTTGATGCGAGCCGAAACGTGAAGCATGCGCGGGATATTTAGAGTGGCCACTCGCTAGTCCCGACCTCGATTAACACCCTCCTCTACTGCCGATGGGCCCGGATATGTTCGGTGAAACCATTGCAAGCTTAGTTCCACACCTTCCTTCATAACAAGTTTTGTTTGTAACATTATTCTGAACTAAAATAGCAAAGTTTGGTTGAAGCCCATGCGAAAAAAAAAAAAAAAAAGGCACCAATTTTGACATAGAGAATCAGACATCAGAAACAATTTGATTATTTATAGTATTATAGTTATAGTATTAGTCTAGGGACTGCTGTAGGGACATAACTACATTTTTTTTATGTGAATTCTATGAACGTCTTTCGCTTACTTTATGTCGCCAGAAAGTTGGCGACATAAAGTATGTACTTTCGACGGCTTCGTGCTGCCAAACTATACAAACTTCAATCGTGAACGCCACGCCTTAAAAACGCCACTTGTATTAAAATGTTTGAAATTTTAGGAATGAAAGTTGAAGGAATACCTCACTTTGTATTAAAATGTTTGAAATTTTAGGAATGAAAGTTGAAGGAATACCTCAAGTTTTAAAGTTGAGGAATACCTCACTTTGTATTAAAATGTTTGAACTTTTCCCAACCGGCAGGTACCGACACAGAATCGATCGCGGACAGAAAGCGTCAATCGAGCACGTTCAAAAAGCCACAAGAGCCCGGTGGGAAGGTGCGTTCGAACTCGCTCTGCGTCACGGAGCAGCGCTACGACGCGGACCTGCAGAGCGTCGCCTCTTCTAACCACAAGATGAAGGAGCTCAATGCTGATTTGGACACGGTGCTGGACCGGCTGCAGCAGATATTGACCAATAACTTTGTACTTGATGGTGAGTTTGTTTGCTCTTCTTTCAGTGTATTTTTAACCCCCGACGAAAAAACGGAGGGGTGTTATAAGTTTGACGTGTGTGTGTGTGTGTGTGTGTGTGTGTGTGTGTGTCTGTCTGTGGCATCGTAGCTCCCAAACGGGTGGACCGATTTGGATGCGGTTTTTTTTATTAGGAAGCTTGTTTAATCGGGATGGTTCTTAGCTATGTTTGTAATCAAGTAATAAAGTAATGAGGTAATAAAAAAAATAATTCTCTTAAAAAGTGGACCAATTTGCATACGGTTTTTTTTAAAAAGCTTGAAATAAAAGTTAAATTACAAATTTAAAAAACCCCCGACTCTTAAAAAGTCAAAAATAATTTCCGTTTACTTACTTAAAGGAGTCGGGGGACCGCTAAGTAAATTAAATATAAAGACTCAAGAGTTGCGCGGGAATTTACTTAGCGGTCCACCGACTCCTTTAAGTAAGTAAACGGAAATTATTTTTGACTTTTTAAGAGTCGGGGGTTTTTTAAATTTGTAATTTAATGTTGTGTCTTTGTTCTTTGATAGTTACTGTGGATTGCATCTATTGCGAAGAGGAAATAACTTAGTCTTACATTTTATGTGACTGGAAAATAACTCCATTATCATATCACACATTATTTTCAGTGTATTTTGTTGTATCTCTGATCTTAGATACTTACTGTGGATTGCATCTATTGCGAAGAGGAAATAACTTAGACTTACGTTTTATGTGACTGTGGAAAATAACCCCACTATCACACATTCTTTTCAGTGTATTTTGTTGTGTCTTTGATCTTAGATACTTACTGTGGATTGCATCTATTGCGAAGAGGAAATAACTTAGACTTACGTTTTATGTGACTGTGGAAAATAACCCCACTATCACACATTCTTTTCAGTTTATTTTGTTGTGTCTTTGATCTTAGATACTTACTGTGGATTGCATCTATTGCGAAGAGGAAATAACTTAGACTTACGTTTTATGCGACTGTGGAAAATAACTCCACTATCACACATTATTTTCAGTTTATTTTGTTGTGTCTTTGATCTTAGATACTTACTGTGGATTGCGCGAAGAGGAAATAACTTACACTTACGTTTTATGCGACTGTGGAAAATAACCCTGCCATCACACATTATTTTTAGTGTATTTTGTTGTGTCCTTGATCTTAGATACTTACTGTGGATTGCATCTATTGCAAATAGTAAATAACTTAGACTTATGATTTATGCAACTGGGGAAAATAACCCCACATTCACACATTATTTTCAGTGTATTTTGTTGTGTCTTTGATCTTAGATACTTACTGTGGATTGCATCTATTGCGAATAGTAAATAACTTAGACTTACGTTTTATGCAACTGGGGAAAATAACCCCACTATCACACATTCTTTTCAGTGTATTTTGTTGTGTCTTTGATCTTAGATACTTACTGTGGATTGCATCTATTGCGAATAGTAAATAACTTAGACTTACGTTTTATGCAACTGGGGAAAATAACCCCACTATCACACATTATTTTCAGTGTATTTTGTTGTGTCTTTGATCTTAGATACTTACTGTGGATTGCATTTATTGCGAAGAGGAAAAAACTTAGAATTACGTTTTATGCAACTGGGGAAAATAACACTGCTATCACACATTATTTTCAGTGTATTTTGTTATGTCTCACACAAACACGACAAACGAATGACTCAATAAAACTATAAATAATACCTATTTATTTGCTCTGCAGCCTGACAATCGATTTGTCACTACTGGAAAGTGCTATAATATTTCGTCGAGTTTAGCAACAAACATAATTAGATCAAGTTTGGCATATCTTCACCTTTTTTTAGAACCAAAATTGAGGCTTAATCTTTCATCAAAGAGTGAATATTTTAACCCCCCGACGCTAGAGGGGTTAAGAGTAAACTATAAGGGGATTAAAGTTCTGTGCTTTAATAAACTGTTTTATCTTTATTTGACATTTCCTATACTTAACTCAAATATTATTGTAGACTCATGTTTCGACAACACCCAACTGAGGGAGACCGCGAACGAGATGGAAGGCTTGCTCGGCACTCTGATCCGCGGCGTCGAGCAACGCACCACACAGCAACGCACCGCGCAGCAACGCGCCGCGCAGCAACGCGCCAGACAAGACAGCAGCGCTGTTTGATGACCATGGTGGCTTACCGCCTTTCCAGGGTATTGTATGTGCTAAAGAAATGAAATTATACTTTATTGTTCACCAGTATGTAAAGAGGTCACAAAAGGCGAGTTTAATGCCTTGCTGCATTCTTTACAAACTAACCTTTGAGATGTGGAAAATGTGAAGGGCGGACAATGCAATAATATAGAAAATATATATATTATAAATAATTAGATTAGATACCCAGGTAACCAGTTTCATTTATAAATAGACCATCGGACAATCAAATTGCTAATAATTATGATATGTGGTGTCAGCGACAAAGCGGACGAAAAGGTCGGCCATTTTATTGACACAACTTTTGTACACCCAGCTTACAGCAACTAATACTCACTGGAAGACCGTTCCTTTTTTGGTAATTGACCTTGTGACCCCACAATTTGCGTACCCCTATACACTTCTATCTTGCACCCAACCTAACTTTCCATTCACTTTTTCTCTCATTGGTGACTATATTTCTTCTGGGAGAGCACACATTGTGTTTCTCAGGGCCTTTTACTGTATGCAATAGTCATTTTGTATTTATATTTGTATTATGGTTCCATATTGTAAAATTAGATATAATTTTACTAAACCCTTTCGCTACCACGAGTAACCTGTCAACAAAAGTGTAAATTAAATAGTTAAGATTCTCAGCTCAGGGTGTATTTTGTTTTGTTTTTTACTAGACTACGGTAACACTACTCTCTGTGACGATACTAAATGTTACCGTTTTAGTTGATGGATTTTGAACTAGTTTGGATCTTACGATTTTATTGAGCAATCTTATCATTTTTGGTAAATAAAATAGTTAATGCTAATAAGGTTTCTAAATGGATACATTCATATTATGTTAGTTGCGTTGTCTCAATTTAATGATTTGTGTAACTCAAATATTGTAATATGATTCTCAGATTAACTCCGTCCCACCAAAATGTGTTCTTAAAGCGCTTTTGCCTTGTTTTATATTTAACAAGAACTTCAATATATAGTCTATAGTGGTTGTATGTCTCAAAGCCAACAGGTATTTGGTTGTGTAGTAAAGGAACTATTCTACTTATGTTTGTAAGAATAATTGATTGGATAAAAAGTATGTATGGATAGATGAAGCCGTCCAGATTTTGAATAGTATTGCCTATTTAATGATTGAAAGAAAACACAATAATTTATGTAAGAAAAAATAACATGATATATTTTTATAAAATTTTTACAAAATGAAAAACATATCATAAAAATGTATGATAAAAAATAAATTATGTATTTTTATTGTAATAGGTGGAAATAAAGTAGTACATTTTAGTTGGAATGCATAAATTTACTGTATCTTTATTGAGGGACATATCCAATGCATTATGTCTGATGTTAAGGTACTGTGGGATTGCATATTAATAAGCGTAAATAAAAGTGACAAGAATACAAATCTCAAGTACTGTACATATTCGTAAATATCTAAAAAAATAAACTTATGTAATGAATTTTGATGTAATGTATTATTTTTAAAATTACATAAAAATTATGTCCATATTATTGCAATTAAATTGTGTAACACTAGCTGTATTAATGGGCATTTTTCGTTCTCTTATATCTAATTCTAACACAACACTGTATCAAAATAACTTCTAAACATTTACACTGTATACATACATACATCTGATATCTGTTGTATCTACACGAACTCTGTGCTATCTACACTCATAATTTTTCTTTAACCTTATTTGTTTCAATTATTTAGATCTAACGACAAATTCGATTGGTGCCTTCCATTCCGACAACCAGTCACGGTGCTTCTGTTGTCAGTTTTTGGACCGCTCAACAGGTTTTTGCTAAACATTCATTAAAATACATTTTCACAATACTCTCTCTACATTAGATTTCATATCGGAAATAATATTAGAAAGGTTCTCCCAGAATGCAACATACATTTTGGTTGTCGCAAAGTAGTACTAAGTCAATAAATGCTAATTTAATAGAAATTCAAATAGATTAATTTTTTTAACAAACTAAGCATTATTTAACTGTATGCTTTCCTTTCGCACCTTATTATTTAAAGCCACTCTACCGTTAGCTTTTTATTATCAATCTGCTGATTATAAACATATTCAATAGCGAATTAACTAATTCCATTTCATGGAAATGTAAAGTTGTTTTAATGTATACAGACTAACTACACATCTACTATTCTTAAATGATACTGCACAACCTTACATTCCTATGTATAAACTAAAGTTTGACAAGGAAATTGTGGGCATCAGAGGGTTCCACCAGCTACATTCATCTCAGTAAAACACGAAGACGACTATAGCACAGCCAAATAGCACAACAGGTTCACAATTGCCTTGGAAAACTTAACATTTCAGTAGATGTACCTATCTACCCTAGCTTCAAGTCCATTTTAATTGACAGCGATAGGTTTCTCGAACGACCGATGAGAGGAGTTACCGTCTTACCATCGCCTTGGCGAGTTCTTCTCCCAGTTGTCTGGTTCTCTATTTTTGTTACTTCCAAAATTTTTATCTTTCTGCAATGAAATCCTACGTCTAAACCCAGCAAGAACAAAAGGAGACTGCACAAATTACGCACAGTAACAGCGCCCCAAAAGACGACAATATCATCTCGTCTAGTTACGTTTGCTGCTGTTGATGAGGTACTTGCAGCAGTGCGTCAGCAGATGTTTCTCTTTCTCCGCGGAGCCGTTCTGATGATGTACGGCGGTGGGGCCGCCTCCTCGCTCCCGTGTATAGATGTCTAGGCCGTACTGACCTGAACGTAGAATAGGTTTTATTAATTCCTTGTAGACATTTCACCAACTAGCAAGGGTAGATGATATTTGAACCGGAACCCTAGGTCCCTGGAGTGCTGATGCAATGCTGTTCCTGAAAAGGCTAGGCCCGATGTCGATAGAGGCGAGGGGCGTACCCAGATCAAAGACCTACTTCATTCAGCAGGTAGGTGAGGCGCCATCCAAAGTGGAAGCGCTGCTAGCCGTCTAGGGACCTTTAGTATTGAAAATTTGGATATATATTTTAATATAGATTAGAAAAATGATTACTATGCACAGCACTATCACGTACATAGCTGATTGTAATAAAAATATTTAGAGTGGATGTTGGCTCAATATAATATTACATAAAATATTTTGAAGTTGAGACAATAAAAGTCTAGTTGAAAAACTGAGTTGTTCTCGGAGAAGTTTGAACTTGTCTAACCAGACTGTAGTCTGTTGTTACAACACCTTACTTTGGACTAGTCTGTAAAATGATTCTTGTCCAGCTCTTCAGCCGTATACCAAGCTAATAATATTTCAGCTTATCATATTAATTGTATAAATCAATGAATTAAGTTCAAACACTATTTTATCTTATTAACGACAACTTAACATTTTATTTTCAAATGCACTCAAACTTATGATGCAACATGATACAAGAAATGTTCACTTACCTTCTTCCGGGAACGTAATGTAGAAGGTGACAATGTCATCGGTGACGGACTGACTGACAAACTTGGAGAGTCTCTTCTCCTCGACCCCGTTCTTGTGCAGTGTAGCCATGAAGTCGGCTAACTGACGCGACATGCGGAACTGCAGTTCCAACTCGCGACCAGCGAACACTAGCGCCTCCTGTGGGCAGGGCGATACAATTGGTTGAAGTTTTCGGTGCCAATCTGATATAGTATTGTCTTGAACTTTCTCCATAATATGTTATTTCTTCTATATGACGAATCTAACCCGGTTCTAAGTGAAGCCTACGTAGGAACTTTTTGAGCACCAAATTTAGAGTGGCCACTCGCTAGTCCCGACCTCGATTAACACCCTCCTATACTGCCGATGGGCCCGGATATGTTCGGTGAAGCCATCGCAGCCATTGGGAGGATTCCTCGTGGTTTTTTCGTCCTCCCCACGAGAGTGACGGAATGAACATTAATCAATTTTACATTAATTATATTATGAAAATGTTTCCTTACCTGATGTGTGATGGGTACGAGACCGAACAGCCTGGTCGCCTTGGTGGGACCCCACTCGCCGCTCGCACAATCAGGCAGCGGCACCATCACAGTCTGTAGTTCCGCACAGCAGATCTGAAATTGGAAAATATTGCATGAAAACATTGTTGTACAGTTTATGAAATTTGTATATACCTTTTTTTATTGAAACTGACACGGTTGGCTACCATCACCTACAACATCCGTGATGTCAGCCCATAACACCGGTCAGTACTTAACAGCCACATCAGTGCTTCCCTTCGATCGTGCCGGCTACACTGAACTGGACGGAAACACAAACTATTTACATAGCCGTTTCGACCGACCTTCATTCTGTGCGGTGGTACCAAGCCTGGCGGGTTAAACCCTACCACCTAGTAATATAAGAAGGGAGTCATATATTTTTAATTTTTTTTTTTTTTTTATGGAAACTGACACGGTTGGCTACATCACCTACAACATCCGTGATGTCAGCCCATAACACCGGGTTAACTTGGTGCCACGTCAGTGCTTCCCTTCGGTCGTGCCGGCTATACTGAACTGGACGGAAAACACAAACTATTTACATAGCCGTTTCGACCGACCTTTCATTCAGTGCGGTGGTACCAACCCGGGCGGGTTAAACCCTACCACCTAGTAATATAAGAAGGGAGTCATATCCCATAAGTCGCCTTTTACGACATACACGGGGAGAGATGCATGCAACATACCTTAAACTTGCAAACACTCTTGAACTTCATAGGCTCGCCCGTGAGGTACTCGCGCGGTGTGACGGCGTTGGCGAAGATATCCAGGAGGAAGGCGCCGGAGCACGGCGCGTGCACCCGGAACGACACCACGTTGCCGATCACTGACTGCAAATGATTAGACATGTTTAGGCATAATATGCCTCCCGGACTGATACCATTGGATTGGTACTAACTATTGCACTTGTTTAATAAGTTTGATCAGGATTTCACTGGATATTTTTTATGGCATCGCTGTGTCTTCGTTCAGCCAGGCCAGGCATTTCGTATCTCAAGTTGACCGCTCGTAATATTTCATCGAAATAGATTGAACTGTTTCGAGTAGGTGCTGTTTTTATAATGTTTGTATTTTATTAAAAAAAATCATAAACATAGGTACTTAAACATTTTAACAAAATTCTGCTAAACTGTGTGACAGTTTGTTCGCAGGATGTGATCTTCATCTCACTTTTAGTTACATCTACGCTTACGTTTTAAATTTGCGTATATTACTATTTATTTTGTCTATTTATATATATATGTAGGTACCTGAAAAATATAATGACGAGCATGTATGAAGTACATTAGGAGAGTGTAAGAGGCAGCAGAGGTCTGTAAGGATCGTGGAACGTGGAGATCCGTTGTCTCTGCTTACCCCACTGGGAAGTAGGCGCATCGCTATGTTACTATGTACGTATGTATGTAGGTACATACGATATAGATACATCCATACAAAGTAGGTACCCCTTGCTAGCGTGGAACCTGACGTGGTTGTATTGTATACATCGCCTGCTGCACTCATGTCGGCCGATTACACCTTGTGGCTTTAGAAGCTAGGTGACGCGATATTGCTTCCCTTCAGTGGTGCTGACTACACTGAATAGAATAGAAAGCACGCAGGTACCTGCATGACAAATCTCTTGAGGCTGATGCCGTCGAAGCCGTCGCCCTCGGTGTCGTAGAACTTGAGGTTGTAGTGGAAGATGAGGGAGCTCTGCATGTGTGCCGGCATCGCTATGCGCATAGTCGCCGCACCTGTGTCACACACAAAGTCAACAGTAAGGCGAAGTCGAACAATTGCACTTACAATTTTGAGCATCAGCTCTATGGTATTATGAGCATGGGCACGGCTTTTTGTTGGGTGCTCTTTCGTTAAAGACATTTTAGGAAAGATGACCTTCTCAGTAGTTGAGCAGAAAGGAAGTCCGGTGCTAAGGCGGTTCCCATCATCGTAGGCACCGGACACAGACGTTCTATTTTCATGCTCAATATGTGTATTTGTTCCAGTTCTTTTTTAGTTTCTTTTGCGTCTGCCTTGCTGCAATATCTTTGACATTATTTTCTTCCTACAATTGGCACATGCATATGTTCGGTGAAGTCAAAGAGCTGAGTTCCACATCACCCATCTCTGAACTTACCAGTAGAATCGGTGTACATGACGGCTTTGGTGTTGGGGTCGCTGAAGTACAGGCCATATCTGAAGAAGAGGGACCTCACGAAGGGTAACTCCTCGAAGTCCTGCAGCGTAATGGGAGTCTTCAGCAGCTGCCAGTCCGGCTGCAGCGGGTAGAACTCGTAGATAAACTCGCGAGGGTCGGTGAGGAAGTAGTGGTCGTCGTATTCGTATCTGGAAGAAGAAAGAAAGCGTATAATATTATGACTTTCTGTTGAGCTTTCTGCATTTTGAACCGGAGCAACTGTGGAACTCTCTTACAGAAGGCGAACGAATTTGCTGTGAAACGGTTCTATAGGAATAGAATAAAACATTTCCGCAAATATGAATGATGAAAATGTTCTGCAGGTGAGTTATTTGGTCGTGAGTTAGTACCTACGTATATTGAACAAATGAAAGAACTGGCAAGGCAAGGCACCTTGTTTCAACAAGAACAAGGCGTAATGGGATGACATCAGCATTCGCAGATAGCGCAGCCAACCATGTCAGATTCCGAAAAAAACTTAGTATAGCTTTGTGAATGTAATATTTGAAACTTAGTAATTATAGCTGTGTAATGTGATGTATCATTAATCCCGGATTAATCTCCGGGATAGGCGATATAGTCCCAACATAGTGGACCTGATCGCCGGAGTGACCCCGCCAGTCCTCCCACCAAGAACTTTATATATATAATTAATCCCAACAACTCGACGACGCGTCCATCTAACCTTAAACTGTCGCTCTTGCCGCGGTTTCCTGGTTTCGGTGCATCCTTAGCATTGACAAGATGCCTGGCGCCCCAGTTGCACTGTACGAAGCGCCATGCTCCCGCCACGAACACGGCGTTCCAAGAGTTCCGGAAGCGGTTGTCCTCGAAGCGGACCCCGGGCTGGTAGCCCGCTGACTTGCTGTAACCCTTTATTACTACGCAGTGAAGACCGGCGTAGCTGGAATTCAAAGTCAATCAGTGAGTGAGGGAATGTAAGGAAATTACTTTGAAAGGTGTTGGCGACTGACACAATAATATTAAGAAATCAGCGAAATTACCTAATCAATAAGGCTAGAACTATAGTTTTATACTCAAGTTTAAGACCTGGGCCCAGGTAATTCATATAGGTAGGTAGAATAATAGAGTAAGTTAGGATGTAACTTATAGGAAATAGGTATATGTTAGTCTGCCAATCAAAGTTAAACTGGGGTCAGGCAGGATACAGGTATCTACCTACGGCACACACGATGAAGAGAGTAGAAACATACTGAGCATTGTATCCCGAAATAGATTTGTTATAGGAATAAATACTAAGTCAAGGTTAGAGGCCGCTCGACTAGGAGACGCGAGCTGCGATAAACAATGGGGTTCATTATTGGTGGGCGCGAGGTCATACGCGTGGTGACGACTCTCGCGCCGACCCGCAAACATTCGCTGCCCCCGAGACGAACGAACATAGTTTAATTAGGGAGTCCCATTCAGACAGCTCCTCAGAACGGACCGACGACGGGAGAGAAGCTCTCGAACTCCCGAAACGTACATGACAGTGACGCTCCAGTGAAAATAACGATGAGAATAGAACCGAGAATAGAACCAAGTAAAACATAGTGGCAGTTGTGTGCGGACAACCGGAAACGAATACTCGTGATACCTATCGTGAATTGGTAGTCCATGAAAAGAAAGTATGTGATGTTTGAAGGGGTAAAATACCTTAGGTAGTAGGTACCTATATGATCAAAACGGAATCAAACCAATCAATCAATAAATGAAATCTAAGAGCTATAGATGAACATAATGAATAATAACCTGCATAGTCTCTTGAAGAGGACGTGGTAACTCTCTGTGCCGTGTTTGATGCCTCGCAGCAGACCCATGGGAGTGTCTCCCCTCAGGTTATCATCGAACTGCATGGTGTTGAGGTTTTTGACTGTGATCCAGCGGAAAATGGTACGGGCTTTCTCGATATCGGACCCACATCGGCCAACCAGCTGCCGGACCAGGTCCGTGAAGGTCTTCTGATCTTCTTGTGCGACCTATAAACGTGGTTAATGGGTTAATTTGGCTTCTTTAAGATCACCGGCACCCCCGGCATTATTTTGCGGTTTGTTGGCCTTTGATTTTAGATACCTGCTAAGTCATTCTAGAATAATAGTATAGAATTCACCGAGCAGTATAACAACTTACAGAGATGGCGATCTTATCAACTTCGCTGAACTCGACTGGATCCGAGTATATCTGGAACTTGGAGAGTTGCGGGGGATGCGGAGGCGGCGCGCGCGCGGGGTATGGGGCAGACTCTTCATGCGCACCGTCCACATACAGCGAAGATGCGGCCATGTACTCCGAACGACGCTCTTGGATAAGCTCCATCATCTCGTGGCTCTGCTTCTCCACTAGCGCGGCCGTCGCGGCTCTGGGGAAGAACGCAACGGCCAGGTTTCAGATGTGATCATTCGAGCCGGATTTCAAATAAATAATAGATTCGTTTAGATTGAATATATTATTAGCGCGGTTCAGAAGGGAAAGTAAACTTTACACATGCCTCTTTAAATTGGATTTGATAGATACTTCAACAATCATTACTGGTGTCGAGAGGAAATTATTTTATTGAAACATAAAATTTATCCTTAGACTTTTCAACAAATTATTCGCTTGTCCTAAAGAAATACGAGTAATTTTCATATGGCTTCTTTTAGTAGCAAAATGATCCCATGCAAAAAAAAGAAGGCGATGTTATTGATAGTAGATAGATACCGGATCCAGCTGAATGAGAGGATACTAGAGTTAAGGAGATTGGATCCGCGATACCTCTCATGCTCCAGCATCTTCCTCGTGAGACTCTCCTTCTTCTTGTCCCTGCGTAGCGTCATGTTCTTCTCCAGGTCATCTCGTTCCTGCTGGTGACGCAGCGTGAGGGCGCCCACTTCCGCCTCGGGTCTCCGCCGCTTCACCTGCATCTCCTGCTGGAAGCGGTTCGTCAGCCGCTCCAGCTCGCGTTCCCATTCGTCCTGCAACACGAGTCATCTTGTTAGACCAGTCCTAAGAAAGCTGTGATCGGTAGAGTTCAAAGACTTACTTTTGCAAAAACGGAATAAGAACCAAGAAAATTCCTTGAAGGAGCAATAATCAATATTTGAAAAATTAAATTAGTAATTGCGATGAGTCAGTGGTCAAAACTGGCCTTAAGGCAGATATCTTTGCTTGTTCTCTTTGGCTGTACATATGTGGTAGCATCGTGTTCTCACGCAAAGCACTCTAAATAGCCATCTAGCACGGATTTATTTCTCTGACCAGTGTGGAATACGCCTACCTGTATTTCTTCTTTGATGCGTCGATTCTCTTCCTCTCTGTGTCTTGTGAATTTTCTGTACAAGTCATCTTCCTCTTGTCTGTGTTTCATTTCTAGCTTGGTCTGCTCATCTCGATCCTGTAATTAATTATAACATAAGGGTTAGGTACCTACTTTTATACAGTAAAAAAACATTTACCAAACATAAGAACAGCTTATGTTCTCCTAAAAACCAATAAATCGAGTTGTTGAACTCGATGTAACTAATTTCAATAGAAAAACATCGCAATGATTAAAATTACTGCGATTAATTAAGGAAAAAGGAAGGAAAACAAGAAGCTGATGTAATAAGAAGTCAGTGACATAAACGACAATTCCGTCGTTTCTCAATCACTTAAGTCGCAATCACCAACTCTCCACTCATCATTCTGTAGTCAGTTGAAGGCAACCAAGGCGTCTGCTAATCTTACTAGCCGGCATTTGCAATTCCACATTATCTTGCCATGCGACATTGGTAGATGGTCATGTAATATGCTTTGGACTATGGTTGTTGTGAGTGTCAATAAAGCTTAGTAGATTGTAGCAACAGGTTGCTTCGGTTTCAAGCCGAGCTCGCTTTTATCAAATGACACTGTAGAAAGTGAAATTATCAGACGATCTGTGCAGCGACTGTTCACCTGTCGCCCGTCGCTCGGCTCGTCTCAGCTCAGCTAGACGAGTAAGTACCTACCTAACTCTGTTAGACTTCGTGCGCTGATTAACCGTCTAGATTTCCTAGCAGCTGGAGAACGAGCCTATAGTAATTACGTGAGAAAACCTGTGTACTCTTTTACGATTCAGGCTTTGTTTCCGCAGAAACAAGCCTTTTCAAGCAGCTTGAGGTCGAGTCAAAAACTGTTTTACTTATTGACATGTCTCCAATACATTATCAATACCTGATTTTGAATTCGTCAACTGCTTTAATTCGCCAACTGCTTGAATTCGTCAACTGGTTGAATTCATCAACTGGTTGAATTCATCAACCTATTTTCAACGAACGAACACCGTTGATGAATTCAACTGGTTAATTTTGTATACGAACGAAAAATAAAGTTGGGAGTGTTATTTTCGTTAGTAGTCTATTGTAAATTGAGATAGCCTTGTCTTGCCTTGCCTGGCACTTCAGAATTAAACCTAATGATACGATTATTGTCAGTAAATAATTCATTAAAATTAGTTGCTAGTATTCAGTTGTGCTATAAGATAACAGGTTTAAAAATATGAATGTCGTCAAGGTGTTTGAGCAACTCATTATCGTACTAATTATCAAATGCGGGACTCGCACTTTATCGACCGGCGAACCTCGCGCGGAGGTCGCGCCCCCGAGCGTCACGGCGCCGGCGGCGCCGGCGGAGGCGGCGGCGGCAATACATAATACCGTACCTCCAGCTAGGTACAAGTAAATAAGTATGCACAAACAAGGCGAACCGGACAACAGCGGAGCCCCAATTTCTACCACAAGCGAACTGATAACATTATCGTTAATCGAGCGAGATAACGAGTGCGAGTCATTTACGTCAGTAACGCAATCGGCGCGTCGCGAGCCGGTCGACTGCTCGCTCACTCCGCGCTCCCCGCCCCGGCCCACCGCGCGCAAACATGATCCGAATATTCCGCGGCGTCCGCAGAATTAACATACAATGTCGTCAGCATCACTGTCAGGCCACTATAATTGGCTCCGAACCTCACAGGAGCGATGCGTACTACGTCGAAAACAAAAGCAAAATGGAGGAGCTCGTGCAGACACTGCGGCAGAGGACCGGCGAGACCATCAGGGGCGGCACTGACGAGGCCGTCCAGCGACACACGTCGCGCGGCAAGCTGCTCGTGCGCGAGCGCATCGACAGACTCGTAGACGTCGGCAGCGACCTCCTAGAGCTGAGCGCCCTCGCCGCCAACGACATGTACCAGAACCAAGTTCCCTCCGCAGGCATAGTCACCGCCGTTGGAAAGGTCCACGGCAAGGATTGCATGATAGTGGCCAATGATGCAACAGTGAAGGGTGGAACTTACTTTCCCATCACCGTGAAGAAGCATCTGCGCGCGCAGCAGATCGCGATGGAATGTAGACTGCCGTGCATCTACCTCGTGGACAGTGGCGGCGCGCATCTGCCGGACCAGGCCGACGTGTTCCCCGACAAGGAGCACTTTGGGCGAATATTCTATAACCAGGCTAACATGTCAGCCGAAGGCATCCCACAGGTGTCCGTCGTGCTCGGCTCCTGCACCGCCGGAGGCGCTTACATCCCGAGCATGTCCGACGAGAGTGTTATAGTAAAGAACCAAGGAACCATCTTCCTAGCGGGACCTCCGCTCGTCCAGGCGTCGACCGGGGAAGTCGTGTCGGCGGAGGACCTCGGTGGTGCCGATCTACATTGCAGAACATCTGGCGTGACAGACCATTACGCTCAAGACGACGAGCACGCCCTGCACATCGCCCGAAACATCGTCGCCAATCTGAACTGGCAAAACGACACGTCTCGTTTCGAGCTTCCGAAGATCGACGAACCGGTGCACGATATCAACGACCTTTACGGCATCGTCGGTGCGAATCTTCAGCGCCCTTTCGACATGAGGGAAGTGATCGCCCGAGTCGTCGACGGCAGCCGCTTCCACGAATTCAAGCAGCTGTATGGTGAGACTCTGGTCTGCGGCTTCGCTTCACTCTACGGACACCCGGTCGGAATAATCGGAAACAACGGCGTGCTCCAATCCGAGGCCGCGCTCAAGGGTTCGCACTTCATCCAACTGTGTGCGGCGAGGAACATCCCGCTCATCTTCCTGCAGAACATAACTGGCTTCATGGTCGGGCGCGATGCGGAGGCCGGCGGGATCGCAAAGAATGGAGCGAAGATGGTGACGGCAGTCAGCTGCTTCAAGGGACCAAAGATTACAATGATAGTCGGCGGTAGTTACGGAGCGGGCAACTACGGAATGTGCGGGCGGGCGTACTCGCCGAACTTCCTCTACATGTGGCCGAACGCTCGAATCTCGGTGATGGGTGGTCCGCAGGCGGCCGGGGTGCTCGCGACCGTCGCGAAGGACAAGGCGGTGAGGAGCGGCAAGGCGTGGACGGAGGAGGAGGAGCGTAAGATCCGGCAGCCGCTGGAGCAGAAGTTCGAGCGGGAGGGCAGCCCGTACTACAGCACGGCGCGGCTGTGGGACGACGGGGTAGTGGACCCGGCGGACTCGCGCCGCGTGCTGGGTCTGAGCCTCGCCGCCGCGCTGAACGCGCCGCCGCGTCCGAGCAAATTCGGAGTGTTCCGCATGTGAGAGCGCCGACGTCGGTCGCGTGAAAGTGCACTACGCCGATTGGACGGAACATCTTTATGATTGCTAATCTGTTGGGATTCTTGTAAGTTAAATACGCGAGAGTGAAAGCATTGTGAGAGCCACGTATGTTGATTGGAAAATGTGTGATCTCCGAGTAGACGTTGTTGGTTCCTAACTACTACCGTAATACTAGTAGGTAGTAGGTACCTTAATACCAAGGTAGGTAAGGTACCTTGGTACGAGCGTTATGTGAGTTTTGCTTTAGGATTGTATACCGGACTTTATCGTGAACTTCATAAAATAATAAAATGTAGCAGTGGTTTATTTAATGAAACAGATGCGCAATTTACAAAGAATGGGTAATAATGATTTACGATACATACCTAACACAACGTATTTTATTAAAACACCTGTGTCCTTGAGCCATGTCAAGTGCGTTATCTGTTATCTTTATCTGTCATCGAGTCGAGGTACTCATATCTTTTTTTAATTTGATGAATTATTTTGCTTACCTAGATTCATGAACTATATAATTTCATAACTAATAAACCTACACGATTTAATTTCAAAAAATTCACAGATACAAGGCATTTGCAGATTATGTGTTAGGTAAATTTTCGCGAAATTGTTAAAATGATAATGTATATTAACTCGTTAATATACTTATATAGCCACAGATAAGTTAATAGCTGTTAATAGCGAATAAAATGTTTTTTTATTTTCCGAAAAACATATCACTACCATGAATGCTGGTGATTTTATGAAGGTTCAGATTCATACATAGGAGGTAAAATCAGATATCGCAAGTGAATACGTTAATGTACCTAAACAGATTCGTGTACTAAACGTGATGAATAACTGACGAGAAACTTCGCGTGGATCTGGTAGTCGGTACTCATCAAGTGATCAATGTATGGACGTATGTCTGCTCGGCGGTATTCAATGAAAAAAAATATGCGAGCCGCATCGCTATGACGCTACCACCGTGACGAACGAGACGATGTGGCTAGAAAGCGGAAAATGGTACGTCGTTTGTACAAATAGTTATGTTCTTTCTTACACATGTGCCATATTTGCCACGTCCGGATTAGAATTCCGTCCGGCCTTATAGAATTCAAACAAATATTTGGTGTAGCAGATGTGAATGCATAATCCTTGTTTCTAATTTCTAATAAGTAGGTACCTATGATAGACATGTGACACTTCACATTGATGTATTTATATCAAAGTAAACAGGGTAGTTATTTTCGGACTAAACAAGAAGAGGACAGATTCTTCGATTGAGTTGACATGTAATGCCATTAAAGCTGCTTCAGTGCAGGAATACCCAAGCTGTCAGACTAGTCTCAGCGACTGAAACTAAGCTGAGTCCGTTTGCAGATTTACGCGAAAAAACCCCCCAATTCAATGGAACAACTTTTATTTAAACTTATTTTTACATACATAATTTCCTGTACATATTTATTATTAACTGGTGTAGAAATAACGTCAAGTGTGAAATATTGTTAACAATTTCATCATAAATATTTCCAATCACTCGTGAGCATAATTAAAGTAATTAATGTTCAAAAAAGGTTACTGAAACCAAACCTTTGAAATACAATTACATACCTTTTGTTTTATTGAATTTAATCCTTCGATCGCGAATGTGTCATTAATTGCATTGAAAGTTTCATTAATAAATCATAACGAAAACCCAATAACAATGTAGAACTAACATCAAACTAATATAAATATAAATTAAATAAATACATTCTCAGTCGCATTAGAACAAACATATAATATTGCAAATAGCATTGGTTGGCACTTTACTACTTTAGTATAGCTATAAAATGCTAATTTTGTTGTTTCCAAATAACTTGAAAGTGACGTGATCGTGGTCGGTAATAATCAATTAAAGTAACTTAATCTGTTTAGATATAATAATATAAAAGTGTTTCTCAGTCGGACGTTAGTAATAAAAAAAATTATGAAACGGTGTCAACGTAATAAAAGTTGCAGGTTGTTTTTGGCATTTATACGTAAGTACCTACTGGGATGGGCTCTACTTGTGTCAGTGTCTCATATGACCAAAGAGTTTGTATTACGTCGCTGCGCTCCACGTAATACAAACTCTTTGCATATGACTTATTATTAGGTTGGCTGGGGGAGAACGCCTACCGTGTTAAGCTGTACCTTTTGCAAAAAAAATTTCAAGTGCAATAAATATATTTTGATTTTTTTATTTCATTTGACTTATATCCTGGGTTTGATCGGCAATAGATACTTTTTGGTAGGTACTACTTTTAGACAAAACGTGTGGACATCGTGTGATACAGCCTACTTTAATAATTTGAGATGACCAAATGCAAAAATATTTTTGGGGTGTCAACCTACCCACACACCCGATGTATTTCTGCTTTATAAATCGATTTCTGAGTATTTAATGTTCGAAAACTAGTGAGCTTTCAATTCGTAGTTATCACTTTCCGTTAGATGCCTCAAAATTCTACTGTTACATATGAACTAACGAACGGACGGTTGGTGATCTCAGAACAATTTATTCTTTCTTTTTGAGCGAATGAACCCTGACATCAGAATTATTAAAATAGATATAGTCATGTCATGTCTTCTACATTCACACATCCAATAACTACACTGTAGACACCAACACACACATGGCGCTGTATAAGTTCATATACTTACATAGTGTTTATTGTTTATTTATCATATCTTGGCAGTACACTGTTTTTTTTATGGAAACTGACACGGTTGGCTAAATCACCGCGATGTGAGCCCACAACACCGGGTGAACTAGATGCCATGTCAGTGCTTCACTTAATTTGTTCTCAGATTTATCATATTTACATTGTAACATTCCGCCAGTTCGATCATCACAGCGAAGAAGACTGAGAAGAAACATCATTGGATTTTTTTTAATGTTCACTTAACCTACTTTACAAAAAAGGTTTGCCACTACCTAAAGACGCATGTGCTGATTTATGACAGATACAGCAATTCATGACAAAGTGAAAATTATTTAATATCGGTGTTAATGAAAATTAATTATTTAATGTTGTGTCCAACTGGTTTCGCCTTAATAGCTACTTCTACTTCGAGCTACTTAATATCTCTGTCAAGCCCAGCAACATTTATAACATCAGCAAGATACCTTCCTAGTAGGGTACGTATGTATGACGTTTACCTATAAATTTTAATGGGATACCTGGCTATTTTGTTTTTCAGACAAATTTACAAAATCTGTTATATAATCTATATGACAGCATGACAGCGGTAGGCAATTTTTAACATGTGCTGGTAAACGTACTTATTTCTAAATTAATTTTTTATATTTTTTTTCGTGGTATTATTTCAATGTTTATTGGAGCGTCTGTGTGTGGGTGACTGAAAATAAGGCCGCGTGTTACCGGGGGCCCGTGTAACCGGGGGCCCGTGTACTGCCGCGCCGTCGGTTGGACACCACTGGAGTAGAGTATCGTGTATTGTAGCGACGCGCGCGACGAGCAGGTGGAGCGAGAGGCGAGTTGCATACTCGCATATAACGGCGACGCATTGTCGTAATGATAACGGCGACGCATTGTCGTAATGTACTGTGCACACTCTGTGTGTGCCGCCGTGAAGCTACTGTTTCCTTGGAGCTGTCCGCATATTATGATTTCTCTTCTCTGTCAACCGTCAGAATGCTCGTGACGATGGGCTTGGGCTTGGCCGAAACGTTCAGTCACATGGCTCTTTACTGAGCTTGAGTAAAGTCATTTTTAACCGTCGACGCAAGGAGGGGTGTTATAAGTTTGACGTCTCCGTCTGTCTGTGTGTCTGTCTGTGGCATCGTAGCTCCCAAACTGTTGGGCCGATTCAGATGCGGTTTGTTTTTATCAAGTAGGTACTAAGTGACCCGCTGCCGACCAAGCCTGAGTAATGGCTTAATTCCTAATCGGGGAAGAATTATTATCTTTATATAATTTGTTATATTTATCGAATTAAAACATATTCACCTATATATATATAGTACATACATGTATGCATACTCTTTAGACTGCCAAATTAATAAACCTTCATTTTTGATTCGCCATATTCGAATAAAAAATAAATGACCAACTCGGTCGCGACAGTACGGAGCTATTGAGCCTAAAGAATAGATTCACTAAGTTCCTCCAGCACAATACCCGACGCCACGGCGGGGCGGGGCGGCGCGGCGGCGCGGAGCACAGCTTCACGCTTCACTTCATCACTATCCAGTATGCACTCTCCTAGATAGAGGTTGCAGCTTTTGTTTCTTGTTGCCTGTGCAACTTAGTTGGAAAATGCTAGTGAAGCGGTTGGAGCTCAAACTAACCTAACCTAAACTTACCTAGCATAACCTAACCTAACATATGCCAGCCTAACCTCCGTAATTGTAGCACGATTTTTTAAAAAGTAATTCAGCATGGGTGCCTGAGTGCCATAGTACAGGCTCCAACCAGTCAGTTCTGCAGAAGGTGCATACCTTTGGAACTGGACTAGAATTAAAGTGTCTCTAATAATGCTAATTATATTATAATTATAATTTCCAATTATTTATTTTAATGTTATATCAGAAGCATTGGAAAAGCAATGGTTCTAATATAAAAAGTGAATTTAAGGGAAAATAGAGCGAAGGGGTAATTTTCAGAAATGGGAAATAGTAATCAGATCTTTCTAGCAATAGTTCGATAACGATGTAACTGTATCGATAAAATTTGATATCGATATTTTTTCGTTTTGAACGTAGAGAGCGGCTCAAGCTATTTCGATGCGGCTTTCATCAATGTGATCTGACATGGTGATCATTAAGGCAGTGATATTAGGTTCTGTAACTACTAAATAAATAAATAAACATCACGACATTTAACAGGAGCGGAGCCGCGGGCGCTGTCTAAACATAAATTCTCATTCAACCGACGTTGTATGTGAAATGTTCACACCTTATTCTCGCCATTTAAGATTACGACATCGTTTACCGATTCTGTGGTTTTATGATTAGATATCTGCGGTTGGAATTCAATTTCTCTGTGAAGTAGATGTTTGATGAAGTCGGTTGGTCGGCTTCGATTTTTAATTTCACGCTTAAAGAAAGCGTTTCAATTTTTCATACGTATGCTAAAGCTTCAAATAATACAAATAAAATAAATAAATTAGATATTCTCTAGGTACATGAAACGTAGAAATTGGCTTGAAACATTCATAGCTGACAAATTGATGAAATATTCCAGTTTCTGGAGTTTAATAATTATTGCTATATTTTTATGGGTAAATAGATACCTGTATTACACTATTTTGTATTTTTCTCATTCTATAAATTATTTATTAATAATAATAATAGGTACAATAAAATAAATGTGGCCCGTCGACTCGACGATCGTTGTGCCCATAGTCGTTTCGGCGCATGGGCTGATAGCGAAGAGCCTCGACGACCACCTTGAGAGGCTCTCGCTGAGTGGTTGGGTCAAGGGCCAGATCCAGAAGGCAGCCCTGCTCGACACTGCACGCATCGTCCGGAGGTTCCTCTCTTTGGGACCCGACCATCGGTAGCCTGGGCTCGCCCCGCCGCCGGTGGTGGAAACTCCATTTGTTTTTGTATTAATTTTAGATTTTAAGTTTGTAAATATTATGTAAAATTAATATAAAAAAAATGTGTAAATAAATGGATAAGATAGGTACAATAATAATATACTTTATTATTGTCACTATTTTTAGATCAAACTTTTGAAAGTACTGAATGCATTTCATACATTATAAAATTCATATGATGCCTGTTTGTCTGTCTTGTGTTACCCTGCGTGCCAGGTCATCTCTGAACCTGAAATGTTACATTGTCGTAGCTGAACTGAAATTGTCGTAAATAATAAGCAGGCAATTTTCTCAAACCAAGCTTTCCGCGGGTGAAGCCACGGACAAGCGTAAGATGTATTGCAAGCATATTTAGTAGCAGCCTGTGCATACATGTAGGTAGGCGAACAAGTCGGACGAGCGAGTGTCTGTGGGGGTGGTGCGTTGGCGTCGCGTCGGTGCTACCACCGCGCCCGTTGCTTTCTGATTTGGTTGCACTATATAGTCGACCTAGTCAAGTAAAAGTAAAAATAATAATAAATTATATTGTTACTAGCTTTAGTAGCAATGCACCCTTTTGTGTCGCGCTTCGGTTTGCATTTTATATTGTGTATTGATGTATAATATTAGAAGAACCATTTTTTAATATCGTTTGTGTTAATATTTTTCTTATGACGGAGCAAGGTTGTCTTGAATAAATTAACTTTCTACACCGCATAATACAATACAAACAATATAATATTATTTTATTTCTTTCTTTATTTTAATATTAAAACAGCTCCGCGACGACGAAGTCGCCGTGCAGTCCAGCGAATACGGAGCACTCCAAGATGGGGGTGGTGGTGGCCTACGTGTCTAGTACCACCACCCATCGCTCGAAAATAGCCTCGCGTCGTCCCGGAGAGCTCCGTAGCTACGGTCTGCACCCGCCGGCGCGCTTGGAGGCTTGTCTCCCGCCGCCGCCGGCGGAAATGACGTTTTTGTTTTTGTGTATTTATATCAATTTGTGTATTTTTAATATTTTATTATGTATAAAGAATTAATATAAATATTATCTTGTATAATTCAAAAAAGGTTTCCAAGTTCAGTGAACACTGATGAACTGACAAGAAACTTCGGTACAACTAACTTCGCAATAGAACGTTATGTGGCGCCTAGCGTACCGTCAACAAAAGAAATCCCACTCACACTAAATGTTTTAGTCTAATCAAGATTTATTATGCCTAAAATAATCCCTGACGCCCTTCGCGCGGCACGAGAACAAGCAGTGTCTCGCGTCACCTTAGAGGCCTTGCTTGCTCCTCGTTGTTATATGAATGAAAATGGCCTTATTCGCGCATGGTGGCATGTTTATTCAGAAGGCGAGGCGCGCGTAGGCGACTCCACAGCTTTGTTCATTTGGAAACATTTTGACGTTTTATGGAAGTGAGCTATATTCATTTTTTTTATGGAAACTGACACGGTTGGCTACATCACCTACAACATCCGTGATGTCAGCCCATAACACCGGGTGAACTTGGTGCCACGTCAGTGGTTCCCTTCGGTCGTGCCGGCTACACTGAACTGGACGGAAAACACAAACTATCTATATAGCCGTTTCGACCGACCTTTCATTCAGTGCGGTGGGCCACCGCCGGTGGCACCAGAGACGTACCTAAAAGGTACGTCTCGAGGTCTAAATGGATCTTTGCTCTAAAATGAAAATTCAGTACACTTTCACTCGTCGCCTTTCCGCTTAGTTAATTAAAGGCGTCGGGGGGCCGCTTATTATTTACTAAGCGGCCCCCCTATTTTATACTTATTAAGCGGAAATTATTTTTTACTTTTTGAGGGTTTTTCGTGTGTCGGGGTTTTTTATATTTATACGTGGCTTTATAAGTAGAACCATTAGTACAATCGACCATGAAACTAAATTCACAGTAGCAAGAATATACAGCGCCTCGCACACGACAACACGCCTGCGCCGCCGCGCCGTTCGTAATCACGCACGACACAACTTCAGAATTACAAAGGCCACTATTAGGTCACTCACGACGCGGCGCGAGTTCTCGAAAAAGTCGCCAAATGTAATGTGACTTCTGTTGCCTTGAATAAATAACCTCACTGTGGCGAAGCGACGCGACGCACGGAGGCTGCGGATAGGACAAATCTGGAGACTAAGCAGCGTGCGTGTGATAATGTTCTACCTACATGGTAACGTACGATTTTATGTGACTTATGATATGAAACGTTAACATTATTTTATTAAGATTAGAGAAAATTATATTAGATTTTATTAGGAAATATTTACAAATCCTTCATTAAGTTGCAAGTTTAATTAAAATTAAAATAACACATCTAAAATAAAGCTTCAGATTGAATTTCATTATTTGTGACGCCTCCCCCCCCCCCCCCCCCCCCCCCTTTTTTTTTTGGAGCCAAGAAATAGATGGGCTGGAAGTGGGTTCACACATTTTAGGACTACGAGAATCATCAAATCAAAAAAAGCAGAGTAATCGATGTCGTGCTGCAAGAACTCTGGTAAATTACAGCATAACACCGACCACCACGTTTCGCAAAGTTTTCGAACAAGATTCAATCGATCAAGCAACAAGTAAGGCACGAAGACCCACCTGCTGCATGACTCGGTGGAAGTACCGTGCCAAGGTGAGAGGTGGCGATCCTGTCGCCCTTTAGAACGGCATCTTGTCCTTATCCCTTGTCGCCTTTTACGACATGCATGGGGAGAGATGCAGTGGGGCTATTCTTTTTAAGTACCGGCCCCACACGGTACGCCACACGACTACGAGAATCAGTATGGTAGATCTCGTAGTGCTCGTGTACACCAATGTATATAATATTTATTTATGTATATAATTATGTATATATGACTGCACCACAGGCACAGCGCATTTGTTTTTGTTCTTTCCTCCGCCGTCACAACACACAGAACCCCCCCCCCCCCCCCCCCCTCCAGATACTCGTCTAATTTAACTTTTAAGTGCGTGCTTGTGACGCGGCCGGCGCGCCAGTCGCCCATTGGCTGCTTGGTGTGAGAGACTGAGCACTGGTGGCCTCTCAGGCCGGTTGCGCCCGAACTCGTCCGTTCATCAAAGGTACAAAAAGGTAAAAAATTTACGTACGAAACCACCACTGCTCAACATTTGGACAGCGAATCTGATTGAACATGACTGTACTCTACCTGCATTTTGATTTTTGTTGATTTTTCTGAAGAATTAAACTTTTTTCTAATAAAACATGTCAGAAATTCGGTTATATGTTTATTTATTTAGTAAATTATAGTAATTTTATTTTTACTCACTTTTAGTGTACAAAAAACAAAGATTTTTACCGCAATTCCGAATACTTTCGCTTTATACATCCTACAGAAGATTACTGATCATTGTAGAACATTATGGGTTCAAGTGCTCGTGGCGGTTTTATAATAGGTGCCTGTCAGGCGCATTGCGCCTAAACTCGGTAGTTGCGGAGTTGCGCCCGACGGAGGGTTAACATAAACGCACATCACAGTATCAGCGTTACAGATCTGCAGTAGGTATGACGAGTAGTATGTATATGGCGCGAAGTAGCGAAATCCTACGCATATCAACCTCAATTATTGCAAAACCACAAAGCGCCGCGCAGCCGCGGCCGGGATTAGTACGAAATACAACTGGAAAACTAGTCAACCGAAGGTATTATTTTTTTGAATATTCACAGTGAATTATTAAACTAAGTTTAATCTTGTTCGAGACAGCCAGGTTCCGTGTCTTCACTCAGAGGAATATAAATAGATAGGTAAGACATTTATGAAAGTTGCACTACCATAAAACGAAATGTCGCAAAACATGGGTCTAGTCCGACTACGCCGTAACAGATCCCGTGCAAATGATACATTTAAATAGTAAGTAAGTAGTAGGTTGGTTGGTTTGGTACACACGACTTCAAGCATTGTTTGAGCTTCCCATATCATTAAGGATGATATGGGAACTGTCGTCGCATGCAATCACGTGACACCGGGTAGTCCTATGCAATTTCCACTCTTTTGTGCATTCTTGACTGGAAGTGACGATATGATATGTTGCGATATGATATGTTATGTAGGTACCTAAATATGGCGATTAAAAACCATGCTTTGTAGCTAAAAAGTTGTTTTAGGGTCCCGTACCTCAAAAGAGAAAAAAAAACGGAACCCTTATAGTATCAATCTCGTGTCTGTCTGTCTGTCACTGCTTATTTTTTCCGAATGTACGAAAAACTGGACGAAAAAAAGTTGCAATTTGTGCAAACTGCAAGTGCAAACTTCATATGTGTACACATATGAAGTTTGATGACCCAATCACGGACGTCTAGCGTAAATGAACGAATTTCGATTTTGGGGATCAATTTTGGGATAAAATTTAGAAAGTTCGAACATTTTTTAGGGTTCCGTACCTCAAAAGAGGAAAAACGGAACCCTTATAGGATCACTTTGTTGTCCGTCTGGCTGGCTGTCTGTCCCTCAAGACCCTTTTTCTCAGGAACGGGTAGACGTATCAATTTGAAATTAATACCAAATATTAAGGTCTACGTTTCCTCGGAGGTGTAAAAAAATTAAGTTTCTAAGTCAACGCAATCACAAGATACGGCCATTTATGTCATAAATTTTGCTACCGGCAAATGAAATCAAAACCTATGGAGTACTTTCCGTTGACCTAGAATCATGAAATTAGGTACGAAGCAAGGTCTCATAGCACAAGTAAAGGAAAAAATCCGAAAATTGCAAATTTGCAGTTATATCACATAAAAAAAGTTTGCTTGTTTTGTATGTCAAGACCCTTTTTCTCAGGAACGAGTCAAGGTATAAAGTTCAAATTAATACAAAATATTAACATCTACGATCGCTTAGAGATGTAGGAAACTCAAGCTTCTAAATTAACACAATCAAAAGATACGGGTATTGATGTCAGATTTTGATACTCGTAAATTCACTCAAAACAAATCAAAACCTACAGGGTACTTCCCGTTGACCTAGAATCACGAAATTCGGTACGAAGCAAGGTCTCACAGCACAAATAAAGGAAAAATCCGAAAATTGTAAATTCGTACTTACATCACATAAAAAAAAAGTTTGCTTGTTTTGTATGTCAAGACCCTTTTTCTCAGGAACGGGTCAAGGTATCAAGCTGAAATACCACCGGCGACGCCGCGACGGCTGCGGCAGGGAGAATAATAAAAAAAAATTAAATTAAATTTTAAATTATTAAAATTGTTGCGCGTTTAAAATCACGCAGTCGAAAGCACAGGTTTCTTGGTCGTTGTTTTTGCGTCAACTGGCCGGTGACGAAATATTGGATTCATGGAACACAAAAAAACAAAATTATTTCAATTTGACAACGAAAAACTGTAATCTCGGCGTTAACTATAAAAATGAATGTTCGTTCGTTCGTTCGTCTTCTATCCGATTATGATTAAACTTTCGTGGGTTGTTGTGCGCGCACCCGCGAATGTAAAGAAAACTTAAAAAAGTTCAAATTAATTTAAGGGATGCTTTTCGTTACGTTCATTCTAATAATCGGCACAACAATCAACGCTGACGGCACGGCGGCGCGCGGCGCCGACGGAACCCTCGGTGCGCGAGTCAGACTCGCACTTGTCCGGCTTTTTTTTTTTCAAAGTATGATGCAGTATAAGTCCTATATTTTTTCAACTCCGTCCGAATTGGTACATTCTTTGTACGTGTTGCGCACAAAAACAAACCGCCAAAGGGAGAAAGTTCCAAAAAATTATTATAATGAATTCTATCATTTATTTGTAATCCCCAATTTTTTGGACTTTCTTTTGACAAATTTTGGGACTTTTTTTATTATTAGCGCGACATATAGCACCGAGGCACCCATAAGGTGCCGGCGGCCATGAACATTCGGTCGTATGCGGGGGTTGCGAATGCCATGCCGGCCTGACAGGTGCCCATTCACGTCGCTCTTGAAGGACCCGAGACTGTACTTGGGGGGAAGCGATACGTACAGAAAAAGGGGCAGAAACCATAGCTACTCCTCCGCAGTAAGTCTAACGTGTAGTGATGCAATCCCTGTCCAGTGGGCATTGTGCAGAGGTGGAAAGGATTTAGCGAGAACGCGTCAAACAGCTCCTCCGAGCACTCTCTATGGAATAAGCGATAGAACACACTTAGGGCGCCGACATCCCGACGAAGTTGTAGTGGTTCTAGATCGCGGTACACCTTGGGGTCATCCACTATTCGCACGGCTCATTAAATTAACTATGCGAAAGTGTAGGTATATTATTATTTTCTGTTATATATAATACTAAGGTTATGTGCCGCGCCGCCGCCGCCAGCCTCTTTGTAGCAGCCAGGCCCTTTTCATGAGCCCTTCAATGATATTAAACTTTAATGTAACTTGAGTAATATTTTCATAATTATTATAACACAACATAGTATAAAATTTTAAATTATATTCGTGACAAAAATATTTGTTAAAAAAAAAGTATTTCATCACCGGGTTTCCTTGCCCAGCGCGTTGAATTCGTTTTCTTACGGCGAAGAAGAAGTCCCATTTATCAGTAGGTTTATTGCTAAAAAGTGAACGTATAGGTGAACGTATTGTATTGTTTATTATCTAATAAAAATACTTCGAGGAGGTGTACATACATACAGCTGTTACAAAGAACAACAAAATATAACACACATTTACATACGCAATATACGAACATCGCAAGAACATAATGACAAATTAGAGAAAAATTATTTTTGTTTTGTTTTAATAACCTTAAGTGTTACAAACACATAGCTGAAGTGTTACGACATGCCAACCGGTACTGCCCTGCCACCTGCTAAAATAAAAATAAGGAAGCTACACCCAGCTGTATATGTATACACATCACACATACAGTTACAGAACGCATCTAAATGTTAATACAGTAATTAATTAGACATAAATAGATAGTATTGATTACAACAGTCTTGTAAATTGCGACACGCTGTGCGGCCTACGTGGCGGATAAAGGGACAATTAAAATTCAGTGAATAACCCGTATATTAACGAGCAGATCAGCATAATAATCACGTAACACAATATTAACCTAGTCTTATGATCGAGTGGAACTGACTCTCCTAGTGGGTCTATGGAATGTCAGCAAGTTGGGCCCACTTGTGTTTTGGCCGGTAACGAGTATATAGGTCGCTCTAAAAGTGAATAATCTGTTTGTGAAAAAAAAGTATGTAGAATCTGAGAAAATAATGATTAAGGAAAACGTCAAATAGCGCCTTTCTTGGGCCGATACAGGCCCTCCGGCGCGCGATAGGCTAAAGCAATAATAAATGAATGAAAATGACCAGTTGCTGCAAAATCATCATATTGTGTAAAAACACGTTCCACGTATCGCACACAGTCTTTTGGCAGACGTGTGTTTTATCACTCTAACTAAATTATGGATGTTCATTGATTTTCAGTTTAAATATTACACATAATCTAGCCCATTTGTTACAATATTTTTTGGAAATAAATTATAATGAAAGTTCACAATCACATGAGATGAAGCAGAGCAAATTCTGCATCACTCTGTATAATATGTACCTACTTACAGTTTGTGCATATGCATACTAGTGTTATTATCATACATCGGAATCCGCGGGGCACGAATGATTCAAGGTTGTTTAGTGATGGGACAATGTATCCACAAATATCGAAAATCGATCGTTATTTTAGAATACTATGAAATAATGTCGATTATTACAACTAAGAGTATTTCTATAGAAAATAAGATATAATAAACAAATGTTGTATTTACTTTGTAGGTACAATACAAATCTGTTCAAACCACAATATTAGTTTTATTAGTATGGAATAGAAAGAATTTGATTTTTTTTACCAACTTAAACGTGTTACATCATAATGATATTGAAGACTTTTTTGTTACTGTTATGAAACTGAATCGATTAGGCTATAAAAATCAACCACCTATTTTTTTATTTAAACACATAAAAAAAGGCCAAGAAAATAGGTCTTACAAAATTAGTTACAGAACCCCCCCCCCCCCCCCCCCCCCCTTAGCGTACTATGAACTAATTTTGAAAGAGCTTATATAAATATGTATTATATTTACTTAATCGTTAACATAAAGTATACATGTTTATATAAGTACTGTAGGTATATAAGTATTCAGGTCTGAAATATGACATGAATAAAATACAATAAACAAATAAATGTGAGTATCGATAACAGTGTCGATTGTTTATTGATCGCCGTAGTCAATCCCTAACAAGGTCGTATTCGTGCCCCGCGGATTCCGATGTCTGGTTATTATACTAGAGACAAGTGAGCGACTGCCGACCTCACATCACCGCACTGCCTAACGACTCCTGACGAATTGACGATTATTCATAGTTTTTACGTAAGGAAAGTGCGATTAAGCACTTGCCCATCTAACCGTTAGAAGGTTTCATAAATAACTGGACATCATCTGAAACTCGATGGACTTAGTTACGTTTGGCGAAACGTTCAATTAAGCCTAAAAGCAATAAATGATATATAGTAATTTTCCCTTTAAATTTATTTTTCCCCGTATAAAATTGTAATTTCCGTGTTAAAGCTAAAATATGTAACAATTTTTTTTCAGGAAAGCAATGTTTGTACAGACATAATATATTTAAGGCCTACCCATTTCGTTTATTATGTTTCAGGTTATAGGTTTTAAAAATATTATTTCGTTAGTTAAAAATTGTTTTTGCTTTAAATTTAAATTCTTCTCTATGCGTATTTATCCGAGCTTTTGACAAGCCGAGTTGAAGTTTGCAGCAACAAGATCACAACATCTACACTCGCTGTTTCTTATGGAGAACATTTTAAATATATTTTTTTTAAATTGAAACTTGGTGAATTAGGTGCCATGTTATTGCTTCCCTTTTGTCGTGCCGGCTACAATAAACTGGAACGGAAAACACGAACTACTTCCATTTCCGTTTCGACCGACCTATCATTGAGTGGGGTGACAACAACCCAGGCGGGTAAGACCCAACCACCTAGCAAGGTAAAAGGGAAGGGACTACTTGGAATACGAACCACGAACCACTTACATTAGTATACCAATTTGTGAGACGGTTTTTTGTTCTGATGCTGACTGTACAATTCAGTAGGCGTCAAGTGAAGGCACATGTTCCACTCATATTGCGCAGACGCATGTTCCGGCAGCGGACATATACAATAGAGTGCTATCTTCTTCATCGATACCGCTCTGCAAATGAACCTTATTGTTTGCAACTAGTACTATACGTAATCCTAACCTATCTGTCTGTTTGCTTATCTAAGAGTATCATCGGAGGCAGGGGCCATAGACAGATAACTTATAGCCCGGCCGCTGAGAGAATGCGTTCGTGACGTCGTCTGTCAGTTGGCCATCTCTGGTGATGGGCAATAAGTTTTAATCACTCACTCCTGCAGCTGCACGTTCTAACTAAGTTAATTATGAACATTTTCTATTGTTTATACGGTTTCGTACTATTTTGACAAGCTTGTCGTACATTTTAGACAATCCAGACTGGCATCACTGTGACCAACTGACGTTAGGAACGCATTCTCTTAACGACCGGACTTTGGCTAAGTTAAGCTTACCTAAGCTTGTACTAATGACTTGGTAAGTAGGTACGACAAAGATGACTTTGCTTTCAAGATTTGATAACAGGTTACATTGCGTTACTAAACAACTTTTATAAGTTGCATATAGTATGTTATTATAATTTATAAGGTATGCCTATGTATATAGTAGGTTGTATCATGTGTATGTAGCCCGGTACTCGGAAAGAATAGACCCTCTGCATCTCTCCCCGTAGTCTCTACACATTTTGGATTTAAAGCGGCGGGTGGGCAAGTGGTCTGGGCGTCGGCTGCTCTTGCGAGAGGTCCGAGGTTCAAATCCGGTTGGCGTGTAGCAATTGGTTTTTTCTCACGGAAAAAAATACGTGCATACCTACACCTGCTGCTTCACCGTTCGGAACCGGTGGTGTAAAACTATAGGTCCCTTTCCTTGTCCCTTACTAGGTAGGTGGTAGGCTCAAATTGTAGCAGATTGTGTTCGGCTCGGCTGTGTTCTTCTCTATCTAGTCCAGTGTAGCCAGCAATCAGTATATTAGCAATTTTGGCATGGTCCTTTCATAGTCACGCATAATGTGGTAACTTTGTGCCTTACTTGCTACTTGATATTGTCTTGTCCTAATATTTTGCTAAACGGCTTGTTGGTCGGTATTGTGCTGTAATTTACACGACTTATTGCAGCTCAACACCGATTACTCTGCTTACTCCGAATGCCGGGATACAGCGTGATGGTATATATGTATGTTGAAATTAAATAATTTGTCGTTATTTGTACTAAAATACTTGTATGTAGATGAGTTTAAGGATGTAGGATAGTGTGTCTATAAAATGAGTTGGTTCCATATCGATCGGTGTATATTTGGCGAACTTTGTCATTAAATATTATAATGAATGTAGTGTTTATTATGTATTTATGGTAATTGAGTTTAGCTTGTGGCATCGCCTTGAGATAACTGATCTCCATATAAAGTGCATCTCCGGTTACGCTGCACATATCGCCAACTCACCTCGACCTGCTAGCTACAATCAATGTGGAAACTGCGTTTAGAGTAATTCTAGATTCTAGAACAAAGGATCGCTTTGTGTTCTTGTGACAAGGACTTTAGTCACAATGATGGCGTTCTTGACCGCCCACACAAGTTTTAAACTTGAAAGGATCTAATGTTTTTAAGTTTACTCTGTTATGAATTATACTAAATGTTTACAGATTAACAGTAGGTACTGAAGATTTACATAAACAAATTCCTTACTTAAACAAATTAAACATACTTTTATTTTATACTTTGAAAGACCTTTCACTTGCTTTCGATTTTAAGTCAAATTTCTTAAAATTTATAAATCTTTTGTAAGATGAAATAATATTTAAATAACACTTAAAAAAAATATTATGAACAGTTGAAGCTGATCCTATTCTATTTATACCTTATCCTATCCTATCCATATTTGCTTGGACCGCATAACAATATAATTACTCATGTCTACCACGCACAGGAAAGTTTATATCACCTGGTCTGTGTTTCTAACGCCTCACTTACTATACGCCAACTTGTTAAGGATTGAAAGGAATGCAGTCGTGATCCTCATACTAACTCTACGATCAAGGATATAATCGCACGCGCAGCTCCTTTTAGAAGCGTGTCGAAGAAAGTGTGTCTGATATACTTTGGATTGGAAAATGTACCTAGTTGAAGGGGAAAGGTTGTAATTGCAATACCTACTAATATATCTATGAATTGTCTTCTCTGGCAATTTTTTGCATTGCTTGACATGACAATTTATGTATTCAAAACATGGCGAATGTGCATTATTTGTTAATCGAAATTAAGGAAAGTGACAAAGACTTAAACTACAACTACACTAGACAAAGTTTTAAACGATTGTTTTAAACACATTTTATTGTGACACAAAATCACTGAACACAAAATCATTTTATGTGGACCGAGAGTCGGCATTCTCCTTTATTATTCGTTAAGTTAGCACATCAACGCAAACATGTCATGCAATTGTTCAGTGACAGAGGAGGCTAGATGAGCCTGAATGAGTAACAAACGCACATACGGACGACAAAGAAACACCATCTTCTGTATTGTGTGTCTAAATAAAAAAGTTGAAATCGAAGTTGATAGGTTAAGTTAGAATATAAGTATTGTTGACCATGAAAGGAAAAGCCACAAAAAAAAATTCAAGCCATATCGTGAAACAAGTAACACCCGCATATACCGTGAGACATAAGTAACACCTACATTATTGCATGCCAATGAGTAATTTTCAAAATAAATGCCAAGGTCTTCGAAATGTTAAACGCATTCGCTTCTTATATTGCACTATAACATTAACTAATTCCTGCATTCTACATTACATTTTACTAAAATAAACATTGACAATCTACAAAAATTAAATATTTCAAAAATATAAAAATTACATGTAATATTTTTTATATAAAATACATCGCCAATGAAAAGGCAAAGAGTCGAAACACCTAAAACATATCTTTAAGCGCCCAGACAGTTAGACCCTTCTGCCTTCCGACCGCCGACAGTACCAGGAATTATGAGAGAAACGGGGCAACCCTTTAATGTATAGAGCTTGGCAAATCGTGAAATGGCATTATTTGCTTACTTATTTTAACCGTTTAAAAAACGTGCGTGTTTTAGCCATAATAGCCATGCTGTTTGATTTTGCCATTTTGTAATAGGTAGTACTTTTAGTTTCAAATATGGTGTCCACACCGAGCTTTGTCGATAGTGCATGAAAGTGCTACCTTGAAGTGAAAGTTTTACCTTCCTTATAAGGAACGGGGAGATAAGATCGGCATGTCAAGCCAGCAGGACAAGTCACTAGAAGGAGTAGAAGGTAAATCGAGAAGCGACTACGATTTTTCAAGGAAAATTAGTACCTCGTGCTTACTAACCTACCTACATTGCGATTCCGTAACTACATTTACATCGATTTATTTTTCTATGATTGCGCAACTGAAAAATATGCTCTATTTTTCGAACCGATTATTTCATAGCCGTTTCTACCGAACTACATTCACTGTGGTGGTATAACAGTACGTGGTAGTATCAAGTCGCAGGTTTAACTTAACCGCCTAGTAAGTTCGAAAGAGACGAGGAGTGCTACGAAAAATGAACCAGTTGCCTGTCTTACTTCCCTAGGTTGGGTTCTGCACGGTGTACACAACAGTTGGTCGAAGCCTGTACAATTTGTAAAGACGACTGCAGAAAAAGTTCATTTTCTCGTAGAAACAGAATCTGAAGACATTGATTCGATTATCAAATAGCAATATAAATTGCAATAATAAAGAGCAATATAAAATTCAAGAATCAATGTAAATGTAGATAAGGATATAATTGCGATATATTAATTTAATCGAAATGTCGTACCTATTAGGTTTTCCAATTAATATCGTACTCGATTCTCGATTTAGGTGCTAGTGAATTGGTGTTAAGTTGAGCTGGAGTAGATGGTCACTTTCCTCTCGTCTTTTGCTTCGTCTCTGTTCGGTGGCTTCTTTTAGTACAGATGGGTCATTAAATGGAGAATGTAAGAAAGTAGTAATTGTCTGACCGTAGGTACGGCCATGTCGCGAGGGAATAGGAGAATTAAGAGAAGGTGGCAATCGTAAAAGCAGCATCTTGTTGACAGATTAATTAAGTTGTTGAAAACACTGTGTCCTGTCCACCCACAGCCGTCAAGGGAAAGTCGCTTCTGTTCTGGCGTGGGTATCTCATATTTCATTTTAAATTTTCTTCAAACTTTATGCAAGTATTTTTTCAGATATTACCTAAATAAAGCTACTGATTCTTTCACAGTGCACGCTGCACGCATGTGGAACGAACTTCCTCTTCGTTTACGACAGTGTGCATCGATCCACACGTTCAGAGTGCTCTTGAAAGACTATCTCCTCAATTCCTAAATCTCATCTCCTACTTCCGTATCCCTAGTTTCTGAGCAAATTCATAATGTGTTGTGTAATGTCTGAGTTTTATTTTGTATATGTTTATATATGTTTATTATTTATTATGAATAATATATGTGTATTATATGCATTAGATATATAGATATATACTATTTGTCCTTTTATTTTCTATTTTATAAGACTTCTATATGTAAATAAGGGTAGGCTGGTGGAAAATGCCATAGGCATTAAGTGCTACCTTCTGTACAACAATTATGTGCAATAAACGTTTTTTGATTTGATTTGAAATAAACAAACTGTTCTAGTTCATACAGCAGCGGTCAGATTGTTGGCAGATGTCTTCATACATAATATCTGTTATACCTATAAAGTAAGAAATAATTGAACACTTATAACATTTTGCGTATTTGCATAACGTCGCGAGTTTAATACATTTATTAGATACAATGTTTCACAGCTACCTACAAATTGTGTTTGCAAAAAATATATAAAGATATAAACAATGAAATAAATATAGGTAATTAAAACAGACGGGTTTGTTTCAGACACACGAATTTACGCTGAACACGCCGCCCTCGCTAAAACGTTAGATCGACATTGAAACAATCTGATGAGAAAAATTACGTCATTTCTTTCGTTCGCGAATGTCGAGTATGTCAGTCACCACAAAAATACAATCCGAAATGAGGGAAGAATTCTAGGTCAAAAGTTTTAAATAGAGTGGATAATGCTAGCAAGCAAACTCTAAGGCGACACCGGTCTCGAAAACAATCTCACAGAAAGCTGCAACTGCGATTAGCAATCAGCCGGTTTATTGGCACACATTTTAATTTCCACCATTCACATTTCTCACGAAGGCACTTACGGCGCGGCGGTTCCTACTCTCTCGCTGTTGCGCGCATAACTCCCGCGACGCATGTGAATCCGATTGCATAAGAGACGAACCACTCCTCGACTAGTGATATAAGAACCGGTCACAGCCTCCTCGTTGTCGGAGATGAGAACGGAGAACAACGATAGTCTTTGATAGTCTTTTTTTTTATGGAAACTGACACTCTTGGCTACATCACCTACAACATGTGTGATGTCAACGCATAACAACTTGGCGAACTTGGTGCCATGTCAGGGCTTCCCTTCGGTCGTGCCGGCTACACTGAACTGAACGGAAAACAGGAACTACATATTTACATAGCCGTTTCGACCGACTTTTCATTCAGTCCGGTGGTATCGACCCGGGCGGGTTAAACCCTACCATACCACCCAGTAAGGTAAGAAGGGAAGGGACCTACAGTGTATCGTGAAATCTGAACCACGGTTAGCCTCCAACGGTCGAGCGGTCACCCATCCAAGTATTTGCGCCCAGGTATGCCTATGATCACGACCGACAGTCGACCGACCGCACCACTGAGCTACCGAGGATGTCTTGTACATACTTCACATACAACCATGCTGTAAAAAAAAAATACAATTCTGGGTGCCTAGTAAAGTGTGTAGGCCTATAACGCGGATCACTTTCCAACTACTCTCCTACTATGGTGGCGCGATCGGTGGACAGCAACCCGGAGTGTGGGGAGACCTGAAGGAGACGAGGCAGGACTACGACGACATCAATAAAGTCGGCCGCGAGCTGTTGTTTCCGCACCGCTGAAGGACGGAAGGACTGGAAGTAGAGTCCTACAGTGGATATACTAGTAAATGCTGACTTTTTCCGTCTTAAAATTATAAACATTTACATACTTGCTTAGTACGAAAAGCATACAGACGTTATTATTTGCTGAGGTACCTAATTATACTGGACACACATATGGCCACAGAACAACACGCAGGAATGCTAAAATAACCAGAACTGACGATCTGGAGCTATATGGTTAATAGGTTCTACTGCTGAATCCCGCATTCAAATTAATTCCAGAAACAGGAATCGGAACCCACCAGTTATATTTTTTAATGGGAATTAGTGTTTTAGAAGGTGTCACCTACGACGCCCATGGACATCCGGTCGAATGCAATGGCGGCCTGACGGGCGCCTATTCACGTACCTCTTGAAGGATCCCGAGATTGTACTTGGGGCGAAATATATGGGCATGGGGAGCGTTCCAGAATTTACCAGTACTGTGGAGAAAAAATCTACAGAACCGATCTACTTATTAGTCAACATTGAATCCTACCCCCATGTTATTGTTGTTGTTGTATGGGATGGGACTGGTCCCTCTTGATCGGGGGGGGGGGGGGGGGGGATCTATGTTTTCCAAGAAGGCCTGACCTTTCAAAGGTACTTCGGAATGTGGAGGTGAAACATTATTTATTTACTTATTAATTAATTAATTTATTCACGTATTCTCTCAGTTAATATAAAATGGTACGGGTGAACAGGAATAATCCCCTTCCAAGACGACGCGACGGCGGCTCGACTATCCAGTTACAGAATGATTATCGCGCCTCGATCAAGATAACAGAAACAAGAAAGATGTATGGAGACAGAGTTTTACCTTCATCCGAACCTGTATTAACACGAGGAAAAGAAATAAATGATATATCAAATACAGGATACAAAATAATTCGAATTGAAAATCAGGACCAGCTGGGCCGGTTGTAGGTACTGACCGAGGCGAATATTAATAATAGCTATGTTTTATTTTTACTAATTGCACTTTTAGGTTATTTTTTTATTTCCAGCATTCACATGACGTTTCAAGACGAGACATGTGATTGCTGGAAATAAATAAAAACCACGAGACAACGACTTTTGGAGTAACCGTGTCCAACATTGATGGTCGTGAACAGAAAAACGTAGTGTGGGAAGACCACCCGCCAGGTGGGACGACATCGAGTACGTCGGCGGAAATCAATAGTTCCATGCCGCTGAAGGTCGAGAGGAAAATTGGAGAAACGTATGTTCAGCAGTGGACGCTTCACACTGACTGACTGACTAACACGTCTCAAGATGAAAGTCATATAAGCACTCTCGCTATAGATTACGATTTTTACTATAGCACTTACCTACGCAACGTAAGAACGCAAGGCAGGCACTGGAACACGATGTAATGGGTTGACACCGTGAGCGCCAATCGAGAAGGAAGATTATCCTCTGATTCCGCTAATCTAAGATTAAGTATCTCGCAGAAATGTATCTTCTGTATTCGTAAGGCTCAACCCACACTGGGACGGCAGAGGCGCGGCGCGGCGCCGCGCACTTCCGGTGTGAAATAATTTTCAACTTTATCTACATACTTAAAAAGACCAATATCGCTTGAAAAGTTCGAAAAGATAGAGCGGCCACGTCCACGCGCGGCGCCTCGCGCCGCCGCCAGCGGCCGCGCCCGTGGCGCCGGGTGGCCGCCCGCGGCGCCGCGCGTCGCCGCGCGTGGTCGCGCGGCGCCGCTGGCGGCCGCGCGCTCCCCGCTCTCCCCGCTCTACTCACGTACTCGACTCTAGCACTAGCATAGGCACGCGGGCGGCCACGCGCGGCGACGCGCGGCGACGCGAGCCTGCCGCGCCGGCCGCCGCAGGCCGCTGCCGGCCGCGCTGCGCCGCTGCCGTCCCAGTGTGGATTGAGCCAAACATGTCAGGTAAACTAAGGAAACAACTGACCAGGTAGCAGTCGATGGGTTTCTCCCTCGCCTTGTTGTAGGCCTTCTGTAGCTCAGTCTGCTTGAGGGCATGCGCGATGTGAAGCGCGCTGGCGTCGAAGCGGCCATATTGGTAGTGCGGGCCCGGCGTGCTCGAGTCGTGCTGGTCGCGCGACAGCGAGTCGCGCGCGTGCAGGTCGCGCGCGGGACTCGCGTGCGCGCTGCCGTTCTGCGCGCGCGTCGGCGACGCTGCAACAATGATTATGTTTCAATATTATATTTCTACTACTAGCATTTGCATTTGCTATATTTATTTCATAGGTAACTTGTTTGGACGCCCCCCGGCTATGTAGACAGATGACCTAAAAAATGTAGCCGGGAGTGGATGGATGAGAAGAGCGGAAGACCGCGTGTGGTGGCGTGCCTTGGGAGAGACCTATGTCCAACAGTGGACCGATACAGGCTGATGATGATGATTGTTTTATGGAAACTAACACGGTTGGCTACGTCACCTAAAAGATCCGTGATGTCAGTCCATAACATCTTGGTGTACTAGGTGCCATGTTATCTTTCAAGCATCCCTAAAGCAGGGCATAAATCATATTGGATAAATTTTTATACTGTATAGAAATTGATTAAACAGAACATAACAATTTAAAAACAGAAAGAACTTACAGTAACTAATTCCGTCCAGTTCAGTGTAGTAGCCGACATGAAATGAATGGAAGCACTGAAATGGCACCTAGTTCACCACCGGTGTTATGGGCATCACGGACGTTGTATTGTAGGTGATGTAGGTAGCCAATCGTGTTAGTTTCCATAAAAAAACTTAAAAATTCAAAGTAAAACTAACCTAAAACAAATCTAACCTAAAAAATTAACGTTATAATGACTTGCTTATCTTGTGGTTAATAATTTACGAATTGTATTAGTAGGGCGACAATGTTGCGGCTGCCGCTGTCGCTGTCTTGGAGTTTAGCAGCGTTCGTTGATTTATATTGATCAATAATTTTGTTTTCAGAGGTTTACACAAACGTGTCGTTCACTGCTCTGTTCGTTGAAGTATCGTGAGGGTATATAGTATGAAACTAGGTATCTCGAGACATTCCAAATTCGTAAAATAAACCATAGAAGATGAAGCAACTCGGTCTACCAGAACCAGTGGAAGGCATGGATAGTGGAAGGAGACAATGCCGTCATTGTCATGCGATATCACATTACGCACACGTTAAAGAGAGACCGGACTACGATGGATGATTGAGTAGTAGGCAGTAGATAAGTACGAGTACCAAACTACGTGCGCGTAGAAGGAGCATACGTAACACCTTCTTACGCGTCCAAAACAAACAATACATCCTTTCAAATATCTAAGTTCAGTTTTTTTTTATGGAAACTGACATGCTTGGCTACGGATGTTGTAGGTGAACTACAACATCCGTGATGTCAGCTCATAACACCTTGGTGAACTACGCGCCACGTCAGTGCTTCCCTTCGGTCGTGCCGGCTACACTGAACTGAACGCAAAACACAAACTATCTACATAGCCGTTTCGACCGACCTTTCATTCAGTGCGGTGGTACCAACCCGGGCGGGTTAAACCCTACCACCTAGTAATTAAAGAAGGGAGTCATATACCTTAGTCGCCTTTTACGACATACACGGGGAGAGATGCAGTGGGGCTATTCTTTTAAAGTACCGGCCCCACACGGTACTTCCGGTAGGTCCTTCTCTATTGATTTTCTTATAAAATGTTTCGTTATAAAATGCAAAGGCTGTCGTCTGTCTGTGTGTAGTTTAGATCTCGAGAATAGTTTGGCTGATTTACATTAATTAATTAGTTAGATTTTAGTTTGAATGTCTTATAAATAAATTGACAACCTGTAAATTAATTTCTTATCGATTTTACAGCTTCAATCAATTTCAATTCAGCAATGCAATCATAAATGCACTATTCTCGATTATTTTAAACTATTATTGGATAACATCACGCTAATACAAATGAATAGGAGTTGAGCAGTATGCACCGAAGTGAATATAGTTCAAAGAAAATAAGAATTCGATTGGTTGGACTACCAACTTTAACACGAGTGGAGCGCCGGGTAGGTAGGTAATTATTATATTCCAGTGCACGCATTTATCAGCTCAACCATTATTTAAAAACAATCATAGAAGTCTAGCGTAAATATAAGACAAAGTTGAATAACCGAGCTGTGTACATAGGTGGACGTCCGAGGCTTACTATCATTATGTACCTGTGTATGTACGTTTGTATATATTATTATGTATGTAGGACGCATGCGTTGGCTGACCCAACGTTAAAGTTTGCTCAAGGCGGTTCCTTCGCCAGCGCGTTGGAGTCGCTTCTCCGCAACACGAGATCCGGTTGTCTGAGTCACAACTATTCTTGATAGTTTGAGATTGTAACGGGAAGTATGTAAAGTAAGCTTTGCATAACTAAAACATCGACCGCGATCTATGTTCATATGGCATTTAATCCATAAAATTTTATAAAAAAACTGTAAATGTATACATAATAATTACTTATGTTGAATTTACACTTTTAGGTTAATTTGTTTGGACATTTCAAGGAATGTGATTCCTATTAAGAGGTTCTATTGAAATGAAATAAATGGATTTATTTGGCTCGGCGCCACATGTCGCGTCTTCAATTAATTTGTTTAGTTTTAGATTTAAATTTTTAAGATACTTAGTTTAAGTTACCTATCACATATTGTTTGTTAGTTTAATATAATAGGTTTATATTTTGTGTTATTTAATATACTTTTATTGATATATAATTGTAATTTGTTAAATATATAAGTAATTATATTAGCTAGCACTTAGTCAATAAAGTAGATTTTCAATTACCAACTATTTTGAAACATTAAAACATAAATTATTAACATTACCTACTACTTACATTATTTTATCTATTCTTGAAAAATCCACCAATTGTTTCATTGTAGAGTTTAGAAATTGTAAGTATGTTTACTCTCATCAAAACAAACTAAATTCAGATTGATATAAAGTAAGATCATAATCCAATAAATATAACATGTTTTTTTTATGGAAAGCGCGACACGTGGCATCGTTTATATAATAATATATTATCTGAATGAAGAAAATTCCTCATTTCAACTGGAAAAACCGTAGCAAGCTTCTCGTTATCTCCACCACACCACCGCGCACCGGTTAGCCCGCAGCTCCGTCCACACATGTTCGTTCGAAGAGAGGTATTTAGGTCTTCCGACACACACGGAAGACGCAACACGCGTGATGCGTCACGCTTGTGACGAGCGTGCGTGGCGTTGCTCACGACGTTTTTGTTGTCACAGGTTGGAGAGTATTAATTATCATTCAAATGTGAATATTTACCGTGCACAATAAGGTAGATTTTCGTGAGAACACATTTTGTGGTGTAAGTACGTAATAAGTGGAGAATGAATGAATTCGTATATATTTCCCCCAAGTACAGTTTCAAGAGGGCCGTCAGGTCTGCATGGCATTCGCAACCCCCGCATACGTTCGAATATCCATGGGTGTCGGAACACATTAAGGGTGGCTCGGCACCAAAGGTCGCGCCTTCAATAAAAACAAATTGTCTTCCTCTAAGTACATAGGTACTAACATAACAAAAAGTAAAACTAAAAAACTATTTAAATAAAAATATAAAAACCGCCTTCAAAAATATATGAAATAAAAACCTAAAAAAAAAACGAACTCTAGAGTTGAAGGCGGTGCTAAAAAGGCTACACAAATCACAAAGGATATTATCATCCACTCATGTTTTCTTTCATGCATCATTTTTGCTTGCTTTAGCACCGCCTTCAACTCTAGGGTTCGTTTTTTTTAGGTTTTTATTTCATATATTTTTGAAGGCGGTTTTTATATTTTTATTTAAATAGTTTTTTAGTTTTACTTTTTTAGGAAGTCGGTTATTATGTTTTTTAAAACTTTTTTTTTATTTCACAGTTTTTTTTAGTAATTTTTTGCTATTAATGTACTCGGCGGAATCGCTATCCAATCCGATCTTGACCCAATTAAAACAGGACCACGTCAGCTTCGATAGCTCAGTGGTGCAGACAGTCAACTGTCGCTATTGATGGGTGTACTTGGATAGGTGACCGCTGACCGTTGGCAGCTTCGATAGCTCAGTGGTGCAGACAGTCAACTGTCGCTATTGATGGGTGTACTTGGATGGGTGACCGCTGACCGTTGGAGGCTGACCGAGGTTCGGATTCCTCGTAAAACTGTAGGTCCCTTCCCTCCTAATCTTACTTGGTGGTAGGGTTTAACCTGCCCGGGTTGGTACCACCGCACTGAATTAAACGTCGGTCGAAACGGCTATGTAAATAGTTTGTGTTTTCCGACCAGTTCAGTGTAGTCAGCACGATCAAAGGGGGAAGCACTGACATGGCACTTAGTTTACCCGGTGTTATGGGCTGACATCACGGACGTTGTAGGTGATGTTGCAGAACTTAGTAGAATGGACAGACATAAACCTGTTACGGAACCCTACTTTTATTATAAAATAACCGTCGGAGGACCTTGGTTGAAAATTGTGAAATTTAGTAGAACGGTCAGACATACATTTGTTACGGAACCCTACTTTTATTATAAAATAACCGTCGGAGGACCTTGGTTGAAAATTTTAAAATTTGGTAGAACGGACAGACATACATTTGTTACGGAACCCTACATTCATTTTGAAATAAATGTTAAATTTTGTAGAACGGACAGACATGCATTTGTTACGGAACCCTACATTCATCTTGCAGAACTTAGTAGAATGGACAGACATAAACGTGTTACGGAAACCTACTTTTATTATTAAATAACCGTCGGAGGACCTTGGTTGAAAATTGTAAAATTTAGTAGAACGGATAGACATGCATTTGTTACGGAACCCTACATTCATTTTGCAGAACTTAGTAGAATGGACAGACATAAACGTGTTACTGAACCCTACTTAACAGTTGCAATCCGGGAGTGCCGGCAGATCCCGTGCCACTCTAACTTAACCCTTAATGCAATGACTTAAGGTTTCATTTTAAAAATGACGCTGACGCGATGTCGCGAGTTATACATTTTTTACCCACCTAAAAAAGTGCCAAGCGCCGCTAAAGAAGTTTTCACTTCAAAAACCTCAGGGTTATCCCCTTTCAAATAAAAAAAAAAGAATTTTCAAAATCGGCCCACAATTGACGGAGTAATCGCGTAACAAACATCCAAAAAAATAAAACATACCGTCGAATTGAGAATCTCTTAGGTCTAAAGTAAATTGCTCGTGAAGACAAATGCAACGAGCCCAAACACGATGGGTTTATCATGTGTAGTTTAGGAGTTCCTATGGCCACCTTCTGTCTCCATCATCAGACCATGGTACTCGTACCATAATAAATTAAGCGCACCTGGCCGGTCGGAAAAGATAAAAAATTTCAAATTTAGAATATTCATGAAACAAGGGTCCGAATATGTATCACTAGTATATTGATTCATGTATTTCAACAGGACAGAGAAAATTTCAAAATATTAGATATTTAATACTTTTTAGTTCTTTTTTTTTTGTTTTTTTGGAAATCGGTTTAATATTTTTTAAAACAGTTTTTATTTCATTCTTTTTAGTAATATTATTAGTAATATTACATAAAAAAGAATAATCGAAATCGAATAGTTGAAATCGATTGAAGTGGTACAGAATTATTCGCCATATGTGTCAGACTGCAAATTGCTGAATAAGTCCACATCACAAAAGTTTTGCTGAAGGTAACCACACACCATACTAATTTATCAAACTGAAAATAGCCGAAAACGACCACATCACAAGTTTTGCTGAAGGTAACCACACACCATAGTATTATGCTGTTTTTTCGAAAACCACTGAACCAATTTCGATAAAATTATGGAAGTATGACCTAACTAACAAAAAAAGAATTTTCTAAATCGGCCCTTAATTGACGGAGAAATCGCGTAACAAACATACAAAAAAAAATAAAAATAAAAAAATAAATAAAAAAAACATACAGACGAATTGAGAACTTCCTCCTTTTTTGGAAGTCGGTTAAAAATTCACATTGTGTAGCCCAAGGAGCTTTAAACCAGACCAATCGCAGGCGGTGTGGCCCGATCGTTGTTCTGTGGTGTAGCCCATTTATAGAAGTGAAATTTTATTATAATAATTTTCTAGGCTTACGTACTGCCGACAATATGAACTTACGAATATACTAATAGAACTTACTTAACGATGATGTGATGAAAAATGCCGCCGACTATAGGTAATCAATTTTTTTTTTTTTTTTTAAGAATAGGTGGAGTCGTCTGTCTCCAAAAGGGGAGGTAGGTTCGCCAAACCCACTACCTTCTACTACAATCTTTATGCTAATTACAAAACGCTTAGCTGTATAATTGGCAGGGTTTCGTAACACCGCGACCGGTCGGAATGTTGCTCGCGACATTTTACCGCAGTGTGGGCGCAAATTGTCGCATAGTCAGAATATTTTATTTAAAAGAGCATTGCACCTATTGGCTATTAGCCGGGTGAGTGGAAAGTAACCTAAACTGGCCTAACTAAACCGAAACAGCTAATATAAGATAATCTAACCTAGTTTAAACTAAGCAAACCTAAATAAACATTCGCAACCTAACCTAAACGAACCTAATTTTATTTTTGTATTTTTATCTAATACCGATAAAATGTCTTAACCATTATTACGTTGCATAAGAGTACGTTTGTTTTATTGCTGACGTCGTGCACTTCTTAACTTGCAAGTTGCAATGTTGTCAATACTTTTTTATGAATTTCTTTTATTTCAGATGTTTTCGATATTAATTTGGGAATAAAGGCGAAATAAGTAATTTTCGTAGTGTTAGGGTTCGGTACTTCAAAAGATAAAAAAAACCCGAACCCTTATAGGATCACTCTTGTATCTGTCTGTCCGTCTGTCACAGCTTATTTTTATCTCCGAATCTACTGGACGAAATAAGTTAAAATTTGCTACATGTAGAGTTCGATGACTCAGTTACGGACGTATAGCATAAATAACGAATGTCAGAGGTGCAGAAGCTACAGGAAGGCGACTGAAATGTAGAATGAAGGAAATGTAGAGAGATGTGCATTATTTTAGGTTGGTGTTAGTTTAAATTAATTTAGGTTTTAAGTATAATTGCACAGTTCACACACCTGCTGGCGCTTTAGATAACTGGATAATTAGTTTTATTAATGGTTATGTTATGTCATGTAATAAATTATTCGAAAATGTTATTCATTGATAACTTCCACACATTCACTGTGCGAGAGAGATGGAACCTTCAGTGAGAGCGGAACAGAACAACTTGTTGCAAAATAACTTGATTCCCGCCGCCCTCCCCCGCGCGGCCCGCCCAGCCCGCATTCCGCTGGACTAATCAATGTAGCCTACTTCGAGCTTGTTGCCCGATCGTGCGCACCTTGGGTAAGCATAACGCATAATGTGGTAGTAAAGGAGGTCGTTTGTGTGTCTGTTTCGGTGGTAAATGCATTAAACATATTCTTGAACTAGAAAAAAGTTTAAAATTAGAAGCTGGACCGCTGGAACGCTCTCCCTGCCCATATATTTCCCTCCAAGTACAGTCTCGTGTCCTTCAAGAGGGGCATGAATAGTCACCTGTCAGACCGGCATGGCGTTCGCAACCCCCACATACGACCGAATGTCAATGGGCGTCGTTAGACACCTTATGGGTGGCTCGGCGCCGCATGTAGCGCTTTCAATAAAAAAACAAACTTGTAGCACAGAGCAAAGAATTTCAGGCTGAGTACAGAGGAAGCAGATGTTCTTATATTTTTTGGTTTGAATTTCAAACTTCCTTATTTTGGAAACCGGACGTATATCTCGGACCACATCAACCGCCGCACCCACCATTTTAGCCGATTACAAATTATTTCTGCCTCAATAAGGTGCCATGCAGTCTTTGCTCGTGTCGGCTACATTCAACTAAGCTACCTAATCGGAATCAAATAACTGGATCTAGTTAAGAGTACCAGATGATTATGAGGTGCTGACACAATCTCCAGTTAAAACTATCCGTGTCGCGTAGTTTAGTATGTCTGCATTCTGCGAATTTAAATGAACTTTTTTAGCATCCTGCTCCGCCATATTAAGCCTAACATTCCTATATACGGAGGGGACTTGCGGTTGTGTAAGTGAAAGTATTGCTGCTAAAATATGTAAGAAATTTGCGGCAGTTTTTCCTTCTATTGGGAACACCTTACGTAAGTACTGTTCCTTGATAGAAACTTCAACTCTAAATTATTATACTATTCAGATGCGTCATTCATTATATCATTATATAGTTTGTTAGTCGGCTCCTGAAATTTTGTGGGGAACTAGGAACTAGCTGACGTTTCAAAATATATAGTTTTTTAGTCGTAAGATCCTGAAATTTTGTGCGGAACTAAGAACTAGATGACGTTGCGTTCAAAACCTTACGCGAGCGTAGCCACGGTCAAAAGTAATAACATCAAGCTATAGTTTACTATAAAAATTTAAGACAAGTATTTGTTGTTGCTGTGTATAGACATAGTTGTGTAACATTCAAATAATTAAAATGTAACTGCCATAGACTGCAAATTCACCGGTGGGCGTCGACTTCTCTCGAGAGAGGTCCGAGGTTCGAATCCGGTCGGCGTGTACCAATGAGTTTTACTGACGGAAAAAATTACTTGTTCACCGTTTCGGAACTGGTGTAAAACTGTAGGTCCCTACCCTTGCCCCTTAGTAGGTGGTAGGCTCAAATTGTAGCCGACTGGGGACTGGGTTGGTACTACCGTACTGGATCTAAGAAAGATGCCTCGGCTGTGTTCTCCTCTAGTCCATTATAGCCAGCAATCCTAAGGGACGTCACCGGTATGGCACCTACCTTCTCGAAGGTCGAACCATGTGCCCCTCTACTCAGCCACCCATGCCGGATTACAGAAAAAACATATTAAACAAATGCACACAATTTGCATCAAATAGCTCTTAATGCTGAAAACTCGAGTCTATGAGTGTCACTCAACATCTCAGTCAAACTTAAGGGTCTACCTCTCTAAATTGTGCCTCTCACTCTAACATTGGCCTTTTTTCATACATTTTATTTTATTATGAAGAAATTATACAACTTATAAAAAAATCCTCTGGGAGAAACATGCATCATAAAATTATTAATGTTTTTGAATAAAAAAATTTGGTACTCCACATATATTAATTGAAAAAAAACGAAAAGTTTATTAAGTTTTAGTTTTATTTAATTATTATATGTGGAGTACCAAATATTTTTATTGAAAAACATTAATAATTTTATCATGCATGTTTCTCCCAGAGGATTTTTTTATAGGTTGTATAATTTCTTTAAGAGAGTTAAAGATTCATAAAAATACAAACCTTCAACCTCGAAGTTGTTTCTAGCGTGGCCTCTAATCTGCTCGTTGACGAAGTTGGAAGATCTGGGCACATTGAGTGCGCTGCGGATGCCCACGGAGGAGTTGTCTAGGTGCCCAGGTCCGATCTTGGGCACGTGGGAGGAGCAGTACACCTCCTTGTCTTCCGTTAGGTGTTGATTGTTGTAATATGTCTGGAGAAGAAGACATATTGGATCAGCAAACCTGTTGATTGGCAGCAGAGGTGACAAAGTTTAGAAATATTAGTGGGTAGAGTATTCTAGGTATAGTGCCGAGTAGTCAGTTCCATATAAGTTTCATATGAAAAACCCGGCCAAGTGCGAGTCGAACTCGCGCACCGAGGGTTCCGTATCGCCATGTCATAGTCGGCGCCACTCACGCCATCTATGGCGTGTTTTATGAAATGCTTCATATTAGTTAAAATTCATGATGAGTTAAAATGCTTCATACTGTTTTCGGTAGATTGGCGCGCATACACATTTTAGTTTCTTATATGGGGACCCCCGTGAATTGTTTACTTTTTCTAATTTTTTATTATTTGTTGTTATATCGGCCATAATAACACATATTCTGTGAATTTTTTTACCGGCTACCTATTACGGTACAAGAGATACAGCCCTCGGACTGACAGACAAACAGACAGACAGACAGACAGCGTAGACTTAGTAATACAGTCCCGTACGACGGATACGGAACCCTAAAAAAGAGGCTTATGGCTAAAGGATAATGAATGGCCTTGCTTAGTAAGCTAAGGTCGTGGTTTCGATTGATATTGGAGTGCACCACTTTTTTCTATTTATGAGTTTGTTGTGATTCTTGAACACGAGGTTGCTCCATGGTTCGGATTCTTAGTAAAATTTTAGGTTGCTTCCGTTGGTTCCATGAAGACAGTTCGTGTTTTCTATCCCAGTTCAGTGTACCTGCACGACCAAAGGGACGCAGTTATTCTGGGTACAAAGAGGGTTGGAGAAAATCGTACTTGAACGGAGAAGAAGGCTAACCATGACTTGGCGTAGACAAGGCTGATTAAATCTTTACGATGCATAAATGAGTCCTGTGTTTTAGCATTTTACCTCTATAGGTACTTAAATAGTCGTACGAACACGGGTTGCCTGATGCGATCCGCGCATCAAGCAACCCGCTTCACATACCTAATTGTTTGCGGAAATATCTCTTAATTATCCGTAATGCCTAATAAATAAAAATCATAATGAAAACAGCCAGTGTAGAAAGGCTGATAATGAAAGAAATGATTTTTTTTCTGACTCAGCACAAACCCCCTAGTCTAGACATTCTCTATCAGGTACTAACGAACACGCCACACGCAACACTCAACACTCAACACCACATTCTTTGCTGATTTGCATTTAATATTAACGACTAACGACGACGCTGGGGAAAGGTCATGTTCTCAAATTTTAATCGATTAGGTAAGTATTGCCAAATACCTGTTTTTTATGCTGGGACCGAAGTGATGCAGTTGTAGAGTTATTTTTGGGCATTGATTTGAATATTATTATTTAAGTTCACCAACTAACCGACTATCATTTGATCATCGTGAATAAAATACTCTAAACTTATAAGCATACTCACTCTATTATAGATTCAGACGAATACGAGCTTTCGTCGTGTCTAAATAACAATATTGGGATTGGGAATGTACAAATATTCGGTATTAATGTTTAGTAATATAAACGAATTTAACTACGACTACCTAAATAAAAGTTAAAACATGAACTATGTATGAGAACAGTAATGTTTCAGGTGATCTCGTTTTCAAATGTATTATTGTATATGATGTATATAATGTATATGTATTATATACTCGTACATATAATGTACGATTATATGCATAATGTATTATTTAGACATACAAAGAATAAACATTGATTTGCTATGTGAGTGTGTGTGTATGTGTATGACAGGGTATGTAATAATCTTTTAGGGTTTGTAAGGCTGTGTGGGTAACTCAGGATGACTTAGTGAGTATTTGAGGGTGCGTGTAAATTCCACATCTCTTTCACTGCTGATCTTTGTAAATGTGTCTGGCTGGTGTACAAAAACATATTATTTTATAACATTGAAATACATAAGAATGATTCAAAACACAAAACGTACCTTCAGCGTAAGCTTGGTGCCGCAAACGGCGCACTTGAAGCAACCGCTATGGAAGAAGGTGAAGTCCTTGAGAGGCCCCACCCTGTCCACCTGGTAGACGATCTCCGAGCACCTGAAGCAGGTGCTCTCGTAGAAGTTCGGTCTGTACATCGCGGCCAGTTCTCATCACTATGCGAACACGAAAAATCGCTTGGAGATCGCCAAGCTTGGGCCTTGTGTTCCACGCTGTTTATTGTGTCGTTGTATGGACTAGGGTTAGGTCATTTCTGGACTCACACACTGAATATTTGCATTGTTTGAAGGCATTTTAGCTGACTTTATTTTATAGTTCTTTGAGACTCTTGTTTGATTTAAAGTTCCAAAATAGTTTACAAATTAGTATACGTTTTCTTGAAGACACTGATTTTGGCACAAACACTTCACTAATGTAGATTTATAAATTTTTCAAGATCCTCGCTATGTAGATTGCACTTTTCTGAGGAGTAGAAAGTTCTTGTTATTCGGCTTACAAAAATGATACCGGCCTCCGTTTACTATTGCATACGAACCTCATCTCATCTCAATGAATATTAACAGTTCATTTGTTCCAAGATACTCGTCTAGTCTTGTATTCTTATCGATCGCATCGCCTGTTGTGTTTTATTGCGGACAAGGGTTCAGATCAAGTTGTTAACATATTATTATGTATTTATCGTCACGGCGTGTGAGCATGCGGGTGCGCGCACCTTCTGTCTCGAGGGCACAGTCGAGGGGCACAAGGTTGGGGTGAATTTGTAACAAGCGAGCAACAATTTATAGTTCACTCACAGAAAGCGAGTGAACTATTTACCTACATACGAGTATGTGTAGTTGTAATGTATCTTAGATGATGATTCAAGTGAGACCATGAAATTATTTCAAATTAGCTGAGCCCGCGGCTCCGCTCGCGTGAAATTCGTATTCCAAAGAAGAATGTAAGTAACTAAGAGCGAGGCCGAAGGCCGAGCTGCGTTCAGGTAATCGAAAAACCTTCTTAAAGAAAGTAACTAACTAAGGGCGAGGCCGAAGGCCGAGCTACTTTCAGGTAAACGATAAACCTTTCTCAAATAAAGGAAGTAAGTAAGGGCGAGGCCGAAGGCCGAGCTGCGTTCAGGAAGACGACAAACCTTCTGGAAGAAAGGAAGGAACTAAGTGCGAGGCCGAAGGCCGAGCTGCGTTCAGGTAAACCAAAAACCCTCTTCCGCCTTCGGGCCTCGCCCTTAAAGACTTCCTTTCTTCGATAGAATATAATATCGTTTACTCAATCTATTTATTTCATAAAAATAAAAAAGTAATATTAATAACTAAAGAATTAAACCTACCTAACAAACATTAAAATAACTATCAAAACGGGCATTTTCAAATGTTCTTAGAGCACTTGCGGCATTACCCCGCTGGATGGCAAGGCTTACCCTTTGAATGAAGTACATAAGCCCTTGATGGCGGGACACCAGTTGCGTCAACCAGCTCAAGCCTCTTTTGGCTTCACTGCTCCACGGACCGAGGGTTTCAACCGCAAACGCAACAAATTCGAAATCTTGAATTATATTTCTATATTTGCTGCGTTTGAGGCTCTCCGCCCCAGCCTCGGCCGCACCAGCCGCTCTTGAAGATGTCCTAACGTGACTTGGAGCCAATGTGAGAACAAAAGTGGCGTCCCACATCAAAGAACTACCCTTAGTCCATGGCACTAAGGTGATAGCATCGGGCCTCTTGCCATCCAGCCGGGAATAACCGCGAGGTTCTAGGATGCACGTTATATTTGCCGTTAGAAGCGTGGACTTTATAATAAAATTTAAATTAAATTTACTCAATCTTAATATTAATTAACTTTATTCGAGATGGTTTAGCTTCTTCCTGAACGCAGCTCGGCCTTCGGCCTCGCCCTTAGTTACTTGCTTTCTTCGAGATGGTTTATCATTTGTCAGAACGTAGCTCGGCCTTCGGCCTCGCCTTAGTTGCTTACTTTCTTCAAGATGGTTTAGCTTCTTCCTGAACGCAGCTCGGCCTTCGGCCTCGCCCTTAGTTACTTGCTTTCTTCGAGATGGTTTTTCAATTATCCGAACGTAGCTCGGCCTTCGGCCTCACCTTAGTTACTTACTTTCTTCAAGATGGTTTAGCTTCTTCCTGAACGCAGCTCGGCCTGCGGCCTCGCCCATAGTTACTTACTTTCTTCGAGAAGGTTTATGGTCTTCAAGAATAGAGCTCGGCCTTCGGCCTCGCCCTTAGTTACTTACTTTCTTCAAGAATGTTTTTCTTCTTCCTGAACTCAGATCCGCCTTCCGCCTCGCCCTTACTTACTTTCATCGAGAAAGAATATCGTTTACGTGAGCGCAGATCCGCCTGCGGGCCCGCCTTTAGTTACTTACTTTCTTTTTTTTAAATACGAATTTCACGCGAGCGAAGCCGCGGGCAACAGATATATATAAATTTTATTGCACCAATGACAGCGACATAACATCGACTTTCAATTATTATTTTTATTTATCAAACAATTTGTCACCGGCCAGCTCACGTCGAGATGACAGTTCTCCGTTGTCAACATGACATTTAAAATTGTTTTTTACCTTTACTTTGGATTACGTGATTTTTATTATATTTTTTAATTATTATGTTCATCCGGGATATACATTGTCACTATAAAAAGTTTCGTCAAATTCCGTTCAGTGGTTTTTGCGAGATGCGGGTATAAATAGACATTTTTGCATTTACGATTTTATGATATGTATAGAAAGAATAGATATGTATAGACTATTGTGTTCAAGTTATAAAAAAGAAGAACTGTCATTTTCGTTGTATCTACTTATTTTTAAATTTCGAATGAATATTTTATTCAAATTGTATTTGCTGCCAGTTCTTAAGATATAATTATGTATTTTGGACTACGTGATTTTAAACGCGCAATAATGTTTATAATTGTAAATTTTTTTATTTTTGTTATTTTTTTTTACGTATTATGTTAACCCGGCATATAAACTGCCACTATACAAAGTTTCGTCTAATTCCGTTCAGTGGTTTTTGCGTGATGCGCGTACAGACAAACAAACAAACAAACAAACAAACAAACAAACAAAAATTTTAAAAACTGTTCTAACATGTTCAGTATCTCATTTTAAGCCACTCTGGTTAGTTTTTTTTCGAATACATTCAATGTACAGACTTTCTTACCTCTACGATTTTATTATATGCTATTTGCTAACAAACAGATGATTCACGAATGAATAGAATTGGCATGATTATTTATGTGGTATTTTGTTTAATTTGCCATTTATTAAGTTTTAGAAAGAACGCGTGTGGTGGCGTGCCTTGGGAGAGGCCTATGTCCAGCAGTGGACCGATACAGGCTGATGATGATGATGATGATGATGATTATGATTAAGTTTTAGAATATTATATAAGTTAATATATAATATAATAAGGTAAATAAAAGGATTAATTCCTTAATATGGTCGCAAGCAGGTAAGAAAACACTTTCATTCGCTTGCGTTCACTTCTTTCAATAATTCAATATGAATATTACGAATGCACCGTTACCTTTTATACCATAATATATTTAATACTATGTTATATCCAAACCACTATTTCGAGTTAATATTCACTATCGAATGGATCGTTGCCATTCCCCGAATCTGCCAAATTTAAATAAAACTAGTTTATTCGATCACAAAAATTCGTACGTTCCAATATTTTCTCATCATTTACCTATCTAGAGTTCTCTCTCTACCTCGCGGCTAGATATGGGCGATAAGTATTTCCGACGAAAACTGGTTTCATTGGTCGGTGTCGGCGGGCGCCTTGCCTACGCCGGCACCACCTTCATGAATAGAATTCCTATACAGAGAGCCGTGAGCGAGCGCCACCCGGAACACCTACTTATGTAGGTACACGAGCACCTCTGGGAATAACACTTTCAATAACTACTTCCAACTTAGGGAGCTTTTTTTATGGAAACTGACACGATTGGTTACATCACCTACTACATCCGTGATGTCAGCCCATAACACCGGGTGAACTAGATGCCATGTCAGTGCTTCCCTTCATTTCGTGCCGGCTACACTGAACTGGACGGAAAACACGAACTATTTAAATAGCCGTTTCAACCGAGCTTTCATTCAGTGCGGTGGTATCAACCCGGGCGGGTTAAACCCTAACACCTAGTAAGGTAAGAAGGGAAGGGGCCTACAGTTGTACGTGGAATCCGAACCACGGTCGGCCTCCGACGGTCGAGCGGTCACCCATCCATCCACTGCCCGCACCCAGGTGTGCTTAAGATCCGACCAACAGTCGACCGACCGCACCACTGAGCTACCGAGGCTGACATGCGCATGAGCTGCGTGCGACCGACTTCAAAAAGCTAGATTGATAATTTCCAACACTTTACACGGTATTATATCGAGCTATGGTGTGACGTCATCCCATGGTTGACTCGTATTCGAGTTCGTATACATACACCACACCTTTTCGCCGTCTTCCATATTTTAGTGCTGGTACCAATGCCGGTAAATGTGTGTGTGTAGAATTGGTATTAACGGTACCTTGGCATTTCATAGTAGGTATTACTGTCTTAAATAGTAGTTCTATCCAATCGTAGGTAGCTCCTAGTGAGGTACTAGAACTGGACGCGGTGCGGTAAGCACCATATCGCTTCGCGGAAGATCCAATGAGAACATTATATCTTTCTTTTTTATTACTTTAAATATATTATTCTTTTAAATTTCTGCCCGGTAGAGTAACATGAAAGGGGCGTGGTGAGCGATGATCCATGATTAACAATATAGTTTGATTAATTGATTATTTTGGTATAAGGTTTAGGAAATATTGATAAATAATACTTTATTTCGGATAAAAATATTAACCTGATCTAGAAGTATGTATCTCTTTTCTCCGGTTATTTATGAAATATAGAAACTGACCAAATAAACGCAGGAGAAGACTTATTCTATTTAGTGAATCTACATAATTAAGTGGAATATTTCTAATATACCTAAGACAATCAAAGATAATTTTATTTTTTGTTGCTTATTTAGGTAAAATACTAGCTGGCTAGAGTATGTATGTATGTAAAATTACTGAACATGTTCACTTCTGGACCAGAGGACGTTCCAAAATTGAGCCATCTTTCGCGGATGTTGAATCCCATCGATTGCATAATCAAAAGCGATTGTCGTCGACTCCATATTTGGCAACAGTCATATGAACAACTGAATTAGCCTAGGCATTGCGACTGGCTCTATTCTATATGTCCCAATACGTCCACATACGTGGGCTTTATCTCTCGGCGTTCGGTCAGCTTCCAAATGACCAGAGAGCTGATGAGAGCGAGGTGTTTCGTCCCACTCGGCCATTAACGGTCCGGTCAGTATGGGCAGCGTATCGGAACCGGGTGTGGGATAATGGTATGCACGCGGGCTGCGGGTAGGGTTGCCATAAAGGTGCAAGTACTGATCGGGACACTATATCAAAACCTAAGAAAAGGGTGTCTTTGAGCGTGGAAATGCAGTACCTGTTCTATGAATATTAAATTAAATTTTAGATGATAGGTACAAGTATCTTTTTCATTTATGGATAGATTATGCATAAATTGTATTAGATAATTAGGTAGGCAATGGTTTTAAATGCCCATAGCCACTATATTATTGGCCCCAAAAAAGAGTCCGATTCGGAACGATCCACGCAGCTCTGTAAGGTCACAGATAGCCAAAAGTCTCCACTGAACGTTCGTTGTCTATGTATACACATAATTGACATCTGCGACTGAAATCTGCAGACTTATGATGCCCGAAACGCTCTGTAAGGAGTATTAGGAAATAAGAAGAAATACTAAACCCTTTAAAGAATTTTTGATAATATTAGGTATGGATAAAACTAAACTGGCTTTTGGTTCCCGACCGGGACATTTGGTGGTCAGGTGGGACGACCGGGACTGAGATTCTAAACCTGTGACAAGTTCCGGTGTACCGGGACGAATGGCCACCCTAGCTGCGGGCAACAGTAAAGCACCTCATACGCTCCGACTGTTCGTGTAGAAAGCACTCATTGTTTCTTGCGGTCGCTTCTAATGATGCCGATCGTGGACGAGTGGACATGCGTGAAATGATCAGACAATAACAGGCTGCGGGGGAGCACGAGCGAGACCGCGACGCTCGCGTGGCTTCTCATCTGCTCTCGTTTCTCCGGTCGCTGATCACGCTAAGGGGATCAGATCGGCTCCTTTCATGCATTCATATGGCTTAATACATTAAGTATAGTTTTTTTGTGATCTGGCGCATAAGCTGTAAACCTGTAGCTTATAGCTCAAAAAATCTACTACGTTGATGTTTTGTCGATCGTTTTTAGGTTTCCGTATCCCGTACAGAAGCATATTACTAAGCCTCCGCTGTCTGTCTGCCCATCCGTCTGTCCGTCCGTCTGTCCGAGGGCTGTATCTCTTGAACCGTAATAGGTAGTAGCCCGTTGAAATTTTCACAGAATATGTGTTACTATGGCGGATATAACAACAAATAATAAAAAAAAGAAAATGCTGAAAATTAAGGGGGGCTCCCATACAACAAACGTGCGAAAAATCGATTAGTCACGCTACTGAATAATAGATGGCGCCACAGGCGGATATTATTGATAGCGGATTGATACGGAAACCTCCGTGCGCGAGTAAAACTCGCACTTGACATATTTTTTGTTATATCATAAGTGGTACATAGCTTAGTGACTACCTACAGCAGTAGTAGGTAATACGCTTGCACGAAAGGATCTGGCATTTACTTCAACGCTACAACAACGGTTACCAAGTTTTCATGCTGGATGTTCGAATGCTTTATTTATGGTTATGCTGGACGAAAGATTGGCCTTGGCTGTGTTCTCCTCTAGTCCACTATATTCAGCAATCCAACGGGAAGTCTTCGGTATGGCACTTTCACGGAGATGAAATTGGTTTGTCGGAGCATGTGCTCTGGCCCCTTTGACTCGGCCACCCATATCGGATTACATTATACAAATTAAATATGCTCTCTATAGTTCTTTCTTGTATTTTTTTATTATTATGGATAGCGCGACATGTGTGTGGCATCGTTTCACCTACAAGTAGGTGTCTAACGATGCCCATGGACATTCTGTGATGCACTGAGATTGCGAATATCATGCCGGCCTGACAGGAGCCTTTTCATGCCCCTTTTGAAAAACCCCAGGCTGTACTTGGGAGGAAATAATTGGGCAGGGAGCGCGTAATACGTAGGTATACCGTTAAAATGGTTAAAATCAAAAGTCGATAGTTAGAATATCTATCGAGGAGCTTCCCGTGTTTCGAATAGGTTCTCATCGTTTTCAAGGTTCGGACTCCGGAGTAATTTCTTGTCGCTGCGCTCATATTATTGCAAACATCATATAGCTTATACATTTTTTTTTACAATATTCATTACAAGAAAAATACACATAACTACTACTATTAGTATAATCTGTATGACCTTCTTTGTTCAAACCATCATCTTTTAATTAACGTGTGCATGTTATTGTGCGGGTCACATAATAATATTATGTACATGTTTCCTCACGGCGCGGCGGCAGCGGCGTTGTCATCCTTCATCAGTTTCGTTCGCGCCAATGACAGTTGCAACATTTTCACTTCTAACTAATGCTCGAGCGTTCAAGTCGCAAATGTTGTTATTACGAGAGAACGCGCTCTAATGAGTAGAGTCTATCTGTCTGTCGAGGTGTGTACTGTGTACGTACTGTGCTTCACGCCGCTATATTTGTCTATGTTTGTGTGGCGTTTATTTGGGATTTTATTTTAGAATTTAATTAGGTTACAGTTACTACTTACTCTCCATTAAAGCTACTCGTAGTTACATTATCGTTTGATTGTATTAGGGGATATCAAGATTGGACTTGTATACGATTTCTAATTAGATTCTTAAAGTACATACATGCGCAAGATAATTTAATATTTTCGCGGTCTAAATCAATTAGAATCTAATTAGAATAAAGCGTAACAGAATAAGTATGGAAGCGAGCGGGTTACAGACCTGTCTTCCATCATCGCGCTTCCCATCGCTCCGAATAAAAAACTTTAATAATGAAACATTCGGTACTGCCGTTATTTATTACACATCAGCCAACAATACGCGAGGTTCTCACGAGACGGCACCGCGAGCAGGGGGGCCATTCTTGTTTACTCTCAATTTTATGTGAAAGAGCAGCCGTGTAGCGCGGCGAGCGAGCCCTCGGCGTTACTGAACGAGTGGCCGAGTCCGAGTGACTGGTCAGATGTACATAGAGGAATGTTGCCTCTCCGCTGCGATCCACTACGAGTATCCTATTAGGAGACCTTCGGAGATTATTCGATGAGGATTAAAAGATCCGCGCTACCGTTCAGACGTATAGGAATGTTGCGTGGCGCGGCACCGGTCGGCTCACAATATCCACCGACTGGTAACACAACACTAGAACACCTGTTATTTGGTACACACAGAATTGCGGTGACGATGTCGTCGCATCGGCCTTCGTGGCCGGCTCCGCGTAACGGGGCCCGCGGTGCGATGCACGCGGCGGCGAGGAGGCCGGCGCGGGGTCTCGGCGCGGCTCGCGAGGTCGCGGTTACGATATTTTGAGTCGGATGCGCGAGAACCGTGCCATTTTGTTGGGCGCGTGCCCCGGGGCTCGATGTGCGCGGCGTGCGGTCGCGCGCGGTGGCCGCTTAGACTGCTCGCTCGAAATTGTTTACCGTACGGGTGCGGAGGGGACGGGGCGCCCCGCTTAGGCCTTCTCTCTCCCTCCCTTTAGTTCGGCCGCGCGTCACCTCCGCGCCGCCGCGGGCGCGCCACCTCCGCACCGCGCGCTAACATTCCGCTCGCCAAGTTATGCGAACGAGATGTGAGCTAACGACCGATCGAAATACGTATGCATAAAAATTGGAAATGGAAACGGAACGCGGCTCGCTGAATAATATCGCAGGAAAGCCGATGCGGCCGGGAAAGCGCTTTCTTGTGCATAACTCAAGCTAGATAACTAGCGGACGGCCGCCCCGCCGCCCCCGCGCCGCTAGGGGCAGCGCGTGTGGCGAGCAGCATCGCCGGTACAAAAGACATCAATGCGGTGGCTGAGGAAACCCCGAGAGTCTTTTCACAATTATTAATTTTTTACTCTAATAATTTAATTTAGATTTTGACGTGAATACGTCTTTAAATTTGCTTCCATAGTGGGAGCCAATCCAGAAAACTGATGATAACAAAATCGGGGGATACGGTTTGGTGTTGTAGCTTCATATCTATCATCTACATCCAAAATTTAATTACACCACTCGATAGGTAAAGGATCAAAGAATACGTACACGTAGTCACGTAAACCACACGGCCGTGCCCACGATACAGCCACACCCCGATTATGTCAGAACTGAACACCTTTTAGCTATTCATTTATAATGTTGTTTTTGTTGTTGTTGTAAGGTTTGACTCTGAGCCTGCAAACTAGCCTCTCTTGGGCTCCCCAACCAACGTATATCCTCCGTGAAGGCCATAAGACGACTAGGGCGGTTTCAGACCATTTCTTGTTCATATGTCACCAACCACCCAGGAGACACGTGTGACTTGAAGATCTTCAGGCGTCACGGATGCCCCAACAACGTTACCCCACTCATTTATAATGTATTATTGTGTAGATAGGTAGATGTGTAGTGTTAGGAGGTTCTGGATGGTACAATGTATTGATTTTTCATTGATTTCAACATTTTCTGGATACGTGCGACTTCAAATTGAAAAACTGAAAAAAAAAATTATTTTACCGCAGATTTTCTTGTTGCTAAATTAGTTGAACCGATAATTCATTGCTAGAAAAAATTGATCAGGCGTTACCTTTATGTCAATATTACGATTGACTGTATAATGATGGCAAATATAATTTAAAGATAAAAAGTTTATCTTTTGAGTTTCGGATAGTTTTGCCTCCTGGGTAATAATAAATTATCTTGTAGAGGAAGTAAGAAAAAAAAATTCTCAATAATTGTATCAGTAATAATTGAGAGGAGTAGATGATGATGTCGGTAGGTTGCCTTTAGTTACAGAAGGAATTAGAACAGAAAAGCGTCAGAATTGTGAAGCAGAAATATTAGTAAAACAACAGAATTTTATTACAAAAATATTGATTTATATGTTTAATAAAATAATTTCTCTTACGAAATACTTATGCATTATATAAAATACTTACATATTTACTAATATGTAATTAAATTAAATTTGTACTGTTAATACAATTAAATAACTAGTTATCGTAAAGTTTTCGGTTACGCCGCTCATTAATGAGAACGACTTACAAATTATCGACGTTTCGTCCCCCGTTCCGGAGACATCGTCGGGACTCGCGGAACTATGACAGGACATCCGACACGTCGTCCAGTCAGATGTCAACCGAGTCCTGAGGATGTCTCAGGACACGGTTCTGTTCTCAGTTCTGATTAATGTACCGCGTAACCGAAAACATTACGATAACGTGCAACAGCAGTAGAAGCCTAAACGAACAAAATTCAATAGTGTTTACTTATAGACGTAGTATGCATGCATATGTAAGGGAACTTAACCATACCACGTGACAGATTTTATGGCACTTATGGATCCCCCTTACCCCTTTGACCATGCGTTGTATCTTGACTAATCCCTCCCTTCCCCACCAGTTTTCACGTGGTATTTCACAACTTGCTGTTTTCAATGTATTTATCTATTATTAAAAAAAAATGTATTATTAAGTATTCCGACATAGTCGACAGTCGGCTAAAGCCTTATTTCATAAAGTAGAAAAAAAAAAGTTTCAACTTTTGAATGTGACCAGGCGAATACTTTTTGGTGTAATTGAACAGTGCCTGTCGAGTTCTTAGGAAAAACAGTGCCGGCCCACGCCATCGAAGCTATTGATTTTGGTTGTCTCAAATCGCCACTGCGTTTTCTTAGTCTTCATTTTATACTTCCTAGTCCTTATTTTTACTATATTGCGGACATACCACGTGACAGGGTAAATAACCCCCCTCCCCCCCTGTGAACCAGCATGGTATTTTGACACACCCCTCCCTCCCTACAAATCGGTCACGCGGTGTGGCTACGTTCCCTAATTATATTATGAGATTGTTTCCATCGCTAAATTAGTTTTCTACCACATCCCTAGCATAGGTACCGACGTATGTATTTCTTTTGTTTACATAATTGTTATAATTTCTGCCGTTGTCAAACTCTTAGGAACCGAAGACAGTTTAATTTGTAAATACAATGCAACCTCTTTCTTCAGTGAGCTCTCTATTCAATATTTTTATTATAATAAACACGAGATAAATAAATACAACTTTATAATCCTTACTTTCTATAAAAGATAGCTAAGTATAGTGAAAATAACCACTTACAGTTTGTCAGCGATAATTCTCTGTAACTTCAAATAGTGCCTTGACCTTGCCTTGTTTCGTATTAGCTACACGAGAAACTTCCAAAATTAACAAATACATTTTTCAGTTCTCAAAAAGACCCAACCTTCCGATACGAATATTATTTTCGAATAGCGACTTCAATCGCTCGCTAGAGGCGCTGTGTGTTTCCCGTTTTAAGTTGCGAAATCGCTATTTAATTTGGCTACTCATAATTGAAGTGCATAATAATTATGTAAGTATAGCCATATTAGTGATGGTCGAAATCGCGCCATTGAAATTAAACCCTACACACAAATTTTTCGTGGTTCCAAATTGACTAATATAAACAAGTGAGTGTTACGTCCGATGAGCGACAACAGATGGCGCTACGTCGTGCTGAGGCAGCGGCCGATGCTCGCGTCGCTGCACCCACTCCGTGCACCACGTCACCTGCGACACACATTATTATAATTATTTTAATAATAAAATTATAAATGATACAAGAATGGTTTGTCTGACTTGAAACAACGCAGACCGCATTTCAATTCAAATAAGTACCTAACAAACTATTTACTATTTATTTATAGCTTGCAAAAAGATTGATCGCATGCGATGTTTCGAAGTCACTAATCTAGGATCAAATATTATCGTGATATACCTACCTGCGTCAGCGTATTGTGCGTGAATTCGTAAACGGAATTATTTATTGTGGAATTTACTTGTCAAAATTACAAAATGACAAATATGAGCTATGAGAAAAATTACTTACTCAAAATAAATAAGTCAACTATATCTACGAATAGATCTTAATATAATATTTGACTTAATATTTCAATATTAAAATATAAATATAATATAATAATATTTTTTTTGCTGTAATTTACCAGAGCTTATTTTTTATGGAAACTGACACGGTTGGATACATCACCTACTACATCATTGATGTCACCCACAGAGCATTAAATGCGCGCGCCCGCGGTAGGTATTTGATGCTCTGTGATGTCACCCCATATCAACTTAATAAACTAGGTGCCATGTTAGTGCTTCCCTTGCGTCGCGCCGGCTACATTTCAATATTATACTTGAAGATTATACTCTTTGCAGATTGTAATGTACTTTCAGATTAGTATAATCAGAGAATATTCCGCTGTCTGGAGGATCCACTGAATACATTGAATTTTATTACTGTTGACGTGCACATAATAAGGTTTAGCAAGAACTGTGTAGAGAACTGACAGCGACAATAGCGAAGATTGTTCCCATGGTGAAGCCGGCCAGCACGTCGCTCCAGTGATGCTTGTTGTCGGAGACGCGCGAGAGCGCGGTGAAGAGAGCCATCATCACGACGCCGAACTGCAGGAGGTGGCGCGGCAGCCGCGTCGCGCGCCACGTCATACGCTTGTGCAGGTACAGCTGCGGGGGTGACAACGACATCATAATATTATTTCACATACATTCATGCATACATAGGAATACCACTAAAAAAAGAAAGGCTACTAAGGGATATAACTCCCTTTTTTTTATTAGACAAAAAGAAAAATTAAATTAAACAGAAATGTAAGAACTTAAATTAAATAAAAATATTCCTGCATCCTCGGGACATCATTCATTGTCCCTTTTTATATTACTAGGTGGTAGGGTTTAACCTGCTCGGGTTGGTACCACCGCACTGAATGAAAGGTCGGTCGAAACGGCATTGTAAATAGTTTGTGTTTTCCGTCCAGTTCAGTGTAGCCGGCACGACCGAAGGGAAGCACTGACGTGGCACCAAGTTCATCCGGTGTTATGGGCTGACATCACGGATGTTGTAGGTGATGTAGCCAACGGTGTCAGATTCCATAAAAAAAACACAATTTGGATTTTGGACAATTATACTACATCGCAGTCATATCACTCTATGATCGTAGTATGTTTAACACGTTGCCTGTCCTATGTATTTTGGGTAATTTTCTGGTACGTCCAATGGGGTTTTTTATAAACTGCTTTATTTTATGTTCCTAAGAAGAGGTGATATGTTGATGACTGCGTAGTTATACAGGAGGCCTGAATTTCAGCATGAATTACATGTAATGCATGGACGTCTCAACAAAATTTTTGGGAAAAGAAGTTACTTGGGCTGGAAAAAAGGAAAACGTATCGTCAAACCCAAGTTCAACAAGTTATCTTCGTCAAGCCTGCCACAAAATGACACGTATACCCAGAAAAGCTAATGGGAAGATTTTCCAAAAACGCGGCGCAAGTAGCTACAAAAAGCTGAAAGAAACTGCCTTCACAACCAATGATGCAAGAAAAAAGGATACAGAAGTCATAACTGAGTGTCTTCCTTGCAAAAAAGCGTTTTACCTAACATGTTTTAATGAAGCTCATTCGAGTATTGTTCTTCTGATTTAGACATAAAAAAAATAATTCGATGGAACGTTTGAGTTTTATTTTCACCAATTCATTGTTCATACGTTCCTACAAAATCAAAGTTCTAGCTCACACGTTCAGCCCAGGAAACGCGGTTTAGTTGCCTTTGGCTAATGCATTACATGTAATGCACGGACGTCACAGCCAGACCAAAAATATATACATGTAATGCACGGACGTCACAGCCAGACCAAAAATATATACATGTAATGCACGGACGTCACAGCCAGACCAAAAATATATACATGTAATGCACGGACAGTCAACGTGTTATTATACTAATATAATTATGTTGATACAAAATTACGTATCAAAGTTTCACAATGGCTCCTTTACACCTGATACACTTAATTAATAAATAAGTCTTTGTATTCAGATCTCTCAGCAAAATTTTTAATCTTGCTCTCAAGCTGTGTTTTCGATAGACTGTAAGCGGTGTTATTGTGTGGCTAGTCACTAAAGTACTTGTAATAATATGTATTAAAAAAAAAATACCCTGCAAAGTTTCTTGTCGGTTCTTCTTCGTGCTTGTAATCGAACCGGATAGAACAAATTGTGACAAGTTCGAGTGCAGTCTGCCACATGAATGGTCAATAAACAATACAATACAATACCCTCATGATATATCCCGGCAACCGAGGTAAGCAGAGTAATCACCGCCGATCACCAGCTTCAGCAGGGAATTGCCAAAATAACGGCTATCGAGCAGGCAAGTACGACACGAAGCCTTTACATACCTACTGTATGACTCGGTGGAAGAACTGTGCCAAGTGAGAGGTGACTATAATATTATGTCCTTACCCCTTAGTCGCCTTTTACGACATACACGGGCAGATATTATTTTAAATATTGTGGTATTGCTTACTCTTAGCTAGGAAGACTGTAAGCCTATTATATATTTATTTATTTGGAAACAGCTACCGTGTGGGGTCGGTACTTAAAAGAACAGCCCCACTGCATCTCTCCCCGTGGATGTCGTAAAAGGCGACTAAGGGATAAGGACAAGATGCCGTGCATAAGGGCGACATGATAGCCGCCTCTCAACTTGGCACGGTTATTCCACCGAGTCATGTAGGAGGTGGGTCTCCGTGCCTTACTTACTGCTTGATATTGATATGATGAGATATGCTTTGATGTTGTCCTAATACTTTGCTAAATGTGGTGGTCGGTGTTGTGCTGTAATTTATAAGAGTACTTGCAGCACAACACCGACCGCTCTGCTTACCTCGATTGTCGGAATACAGCGTGTGGTATGTATGTATGTACTTAACAGCTACAACAATGAAAAGTTGCAATATAAATAAAAAAACGTCTTTCGTATTCGCGTCCTCTTGTATTCGCGTTTTTTTATAATTTGCTGTTATATCCGCCAAAATAACACATATTCTATGAAAATTTCAACCGGCTAGCTATTACGGTTCCAAAGATAGTCATCAGTCATCGGACGGACGGACGGACAGATAGACAAACAGACAGACAGACAGACTTTGTATGCGTAGTAATAGGCTTCCGTTTCGTACGGGGTACGAAAACCTAAAAAATTGCTATATACTTACTAATATTCTCTCGAATTACTCAAGACAATGGACTTCAGATCCCCGCTGTCATATCTTTACATAATAACTATCGTATTCAATTGTTTAATTTCAACAAGGCAAGATCGGAAACTGCCGCTGCCCAACGGCTACCAAAGATAAGATTAATTATTGAACTATTTGAACTATGCACCCTTTAGTTTATGAACAGTTGTCTAGTGAGTGTATGCAACTTCTTGTCGTAGTTACTCATATTTATTTAAACATTTCATATAAATCAACTCTGGAACGCTCTCCCTGCCCGTATATTTCCCCAGGTACTGTCTCAGGTTCTTCAAGTGGGGCGTGAATAGGCACCTGTCAGGCGGGCATGGCATTGGCAACCCCCGCATACGACCAAATGTCCATGGGCGTCGTTTATGGGTTTCTCGAGGCCACATGTCGTGCTTTCAATGAAGAAAAAAATATTCAAGATTTTTTTTTAATTGTAATCTACATCACCTGCTACTGCTACACCCACTGACTACACCACCACCTACCTACAGAACCTAGTTCGCACCTCGATGAACTAGGTGCCATGTCAGCGCTTGTATACCTTTGGTCGTGCCGGCTACACCGACTGGACGGAAAACGGAAGCAATTTTCATAGCCGCCTCAACCGATCTTCATTTTGTACGGTGATATCAATTCGAATCGATTAACCCACCTAAGATAACGGAAGGGGAGGGATAGCCTTCCCAATGGAGGAGTTATTTATTTTAATTTAGTTTTACTTTGATTTTAATCTATTGTTATTTTTCCATTTTTTATTTGTTTTTATTAATTAAGTACCAGAGTATCAATAAAGAATTACAATCGATAAACTTAGATCTTGTTTACAGGAAAAGGAAATGCAGCAAAGACTCACCGCCAAAAACACCATAGAGAAGGCAGCCCACGAGGAGTGTCCGCTCACGAAGGAGACCCGGATGTCGCGCATCGTGTACAGCGGATACACGGAGTTGGTGCACACGAACTCATCCGCGCGGATGTAACGGCCCTGGTTCTCCGCCGCAGTGCAGTCGATACTCGGCCTGCATACCTGAAAACATGATTTTTTTATTTGCCAACCATAGGTATTCATATATCGTCGGATTCAGGTAGGAGCAACACGCGTTGTGCCTACCTGAATCCGACGAACATGTACGAACACTATGTGTATGTAAGCCGCGTCAGAGGTGCGGCAGGTTTAATATGGATATACTCGTAATAAATATAACTCTACTTTAAAAAGAGGTTAGGCAGTAGAGTTAGAAGTAATCCTAACAAGATGCAGGCGGTCGCTCCGGCGGCGGGGGAGGCCTAGCTGGTTTGTTAGCCCTTAGTTTGTTGCCCTAGACTAGAATCCACGCAGTTGAACAACTGAATGATCAAAGTTTTTTTATGGACACTGACACGGTTGGCTACATCACCTACTACATCCGCGATGTTAGCTCATAACACGTTGGTGAACTAGGTGCCATGCCAGTGCTTCCCTTCGGTCGTGCCGGCTCCACTGAACTGGACGGAAAACTTGAAATATTTACATAGCTATTCCAACCGACCTTTCATTCAGAGCGGTGGTATCAACCCGGGTGGGTTAAGCCGTACTACCAAGATAAGATGGGAAGGAACCTATACAGTTTTACGTGGAATCCGAACCATGGTGAGCGTCCAATGGTCGAGCGGTTACCTATCCAAGTATAGACCGCGCCAAGGTATGCTTATGATCACGACCGACAGTCGACCGACCGCACCACTGAGCTACCGAAGCTGACACTGAGCTTACAAGGTAAAGTCACTTGTGGTATTCCACGGCCGCTCGAATGATCTAATTACTATTTATTCTAAAGATAATTATAATAGGTACTTATGTTTATCTTGTCCGGTCGAGCCCACTCTCTATCTATCTTTCCAACATATTAGATGTGCACGTTATCTGCGCGCGCGCACGCTGCTACTCGGGTCCAACGTACTCGTGCCTCGAGTGAAGTTCGACGCTAGCTGGTGTCCTTGTAAACTTGCATCAAGTTATCACTGCGATATCACCACTCACTAATGCCTTCTCAATACGCAGAAGCAGAACTGTCATATGCCGTTGAACGCATTGCATTTTGTTGCTATCATTTGCTCGGTATGCATTCCATTTTCAGCAGACAAAACATACTTGAATAAGCAAGTGTGACAGAAATTGGTTTTCCCTTACAGATGCTTTGGTTTAACCCGTTTGGATTGATAACACCTCAGTGAGTGCAGGTCGGTCGAAACGGCTTACAAAATATTGGTTTATAGGGTTCCGTACCCCAGAAGAGGAAAAAACGGAACCCTTATAGGATCACTCTGGTGTCTGTCTGTCTTTCCGTCTGTCACATCTTTTTTTTTTCCTAAACTACTGAACGAAAAAAATGGAAATTTTGTACATATATAGAGTTTGATGACCCAGTCACGGAGGTATAGCGTTATAATTTTAAAATGCATAGTTTAAAATATATTAAAGAAGATGAAAAAATCGAGCATACCTCATTTCCGAAACTACTAAGTTTAACATTTTGGAATAAATTCGGAATATAGGGCCTCTCTTATAGTTTACAGGAAAACCTAACCGAAAATTACTAAGTCTTAAAGTTCTCACGGAAAACGGAATGGCACGCGCGAGTTCGACTCGCTTGACCGCTTTTATTTCCATTCAGTTCAATGAAATCTTGTATAAAAGCAATGAACGGATGTGGCGCCCAGTTCACCGAAGTGATATGGGCTGACATCGCGAGTGTTGTTGGTGATCTAGCGAACCGTGTCTGTTTCCATAAAAACATAAGTATATTTGTAACCAGCTGTTAGCTAAAATATCCCCTAACCATCCTTAGATGTGCCTGAATACGTCTATGAAAACCCCATGTCAATTGGTTGAGTAGTTCTTAGACTTCGACTCGTTATTCGAACACTAGGTTTTGCCCGCGGCTGCGCTCGCGGTAGACTCGGTTCAATAGCAAATTCCATTTAAACGCAAATATTATAATAAACGGTCACATCTTTTATACTCTCTCTCTCTCTCTCCCGTCCATACTATACTTTCTTTGATACTGCTCAGCCCTAAAGCTATTTAGCGTGATGGTATATAGGCAATTTTTTTTTTAAACTTGCACATCACCTAAAACATCCGTGATGTCAGCCCATAACACCGGGTGAACTAGGTGCCATGTCAGTGCTTCCCTTCATTTCATGTCGGCTACACTGAACTGCAGGTCTATTCATGTAAATTCTGACAGCGGAATCAGCGCTGTTGTGGCGCTGAGAGCCATTTACCAAAGTGGCTCTCAGCGCCACATCAGCGCTGATTCCGCTGTCAGAATTTACAAGAATAGACCTGCTGGACGGAAAACACGAACTATTTACATAACCGTTTCGACCGACGTTTCGCTGCGGTGGTACCAACCCGGCCGGGATAAACCCTACCAACTAGTAAGGTAAGAAGGGAAGAAGGGAAGGGCCTATAGTGAGTAGATGTTTCTTTCTTTCTTTCTTTCTATAGTGAGCCTCAAGAACTACTAATGTAAGCCGCATCAAAATCTGTTGCGTGTGTGTTTCCGGAGGTTACTTCAAACATACATTCAGACATATACAGACGTTTCGTTTTATAAGAAGTAGAGATAATAGAGATAGAATCTGCAACGGTGCGCGCATACTTGGGTCGCTATAGATTTTCAGCTTCATATAAAGTTGTCTTTGTACACTCGACATGTCACTCTCCTTCTAGATATCTACTAGCATGACGAACGCCATATCTTAAAAAGATGTTACGAAACAGGATACAGATGCGAATCACGCCCATGCATGTATCATACACGCATTATTACAGACAATACCCCGACATAGTGACAGTGGTTATCGGCTTGAGTACATTATCTGGTCTTGATTCTTGATTTCGTGATCAATTAGGTGAATACAGATGGGTACAAAATGTGTGTGGAAATGGCGCCAACGCAATAAAATTAAGATAGACTTACAAATAAACGTTATAAGCTATACAAATGTGTGTCTAATAAATTTTTAAGTTGGATTCTTTCTATATTTGTTTACTTTCTTTTAGGTTGTTTTTTTTTCTTTTAGGTCTTTTAGGTTCCCTTACCGTATACTGGTACGGAAACCTATTACTAAGACTAACTAAGATGTATGTCCGTCCGTCTGTCTGTCCTATCTTTAAAGGGCTGTATCTTTTAAACCGTAATAAGTACCTAGCCAGTTGAAATGTTCACAGAATATGTGTTATTATGGCGGATATGCTAAGAAATAATAATTAAAAAAATTAAGCGGTTCCCGTAAAATAAACGTGTTTTTGAACCATTTTTGTTTTTGTACATACAAGCGTCAAACTTGGTGTGATTGTAGTGTAAACTATACGTATAAAAACAAATAATAAACTAGCAAATTAAGTGGTGGTACGGAATTGTAGTGCAAACTATACGTATAAAAACAAATAATAAACTAGCAAATTAAGTGGTGGTACGGAATTGTAGTGCAAACTATACGTATAAAAACAAATAATAAACTAGCAAATTAAGTGGTGGTACGGAATTGTAGTGCAAACTATACGTATAAAAACAAATAATAAACTAGCGAATTAAGTGGTGGTACGGAATCATCAGTGCGCGAGTTTACAAAACACTTAACTTACAAACAAAACACTTGATTTCCCGTGGCTTCCAGTTCCATAAAATCGCTAAGTCGGCACATCCTCTACATCCACGCGAAAATTCAGCTTAAGAGGTGGTTTCGATACAGGACATACAGGAATTATATTTTATATAAATAAAAATAAAATAAATAATAGAAATAAAAATAAAATATGATAATAAATAACTCACGTCTATGAAGCATGGTCGCAACCTTCCTATAGTGACTTTAGAGATGTTAGTGGCGAACTCCGTGCACAGGATTCCCATGCCGAAGGTGATGAGAACACTGTAGCAGCCTCTCAGCCAGGCTGGGATCGGCACTCCGAGGCAGCGCCGGGAGTCTTCCTTGTTGCGGTACAGCGTCACTACCTCGCATATTATTATCTGCAAAGGTGAAATGAAAATAAACTTTATTGCACAGTTTATACATTTTACACGCACACATAGGGTAAAGTGGATGGATATGAAGATATGATTATGGAACGAATGTGAATGGAAGGGTCGAGATAATTATTAATTATTATTATATTCCTTGAATATTATAAATTTTTGACTAATTGTATCAAACTGAACTGAACTATTGTATCAAATTATTTTATTTTTAACTTAGCTTATCTGTGATTTAGGATAGGGATATTTAGGATTCTTTTGATGCTATTGTACCATGTTTTAAAAATTACATTGACAAGTTTATTAACGCAGATTTAAGTAGATAGTAGTAGTATTAGGTAAGTTTAGTAGTAGTCTATAAGCATAAGATAGTTTAACTGTTTTTGTCTTTTATCTGGTTCTGTACAGCCCTTGTCATTGTTTCCACTGTGTTTAATTGTGTTTCATTGTTGATCCATTTCGAAAGAGCAAAATTTATTTGCCTAAGAATGATAATAATAAAACCAAAACCAAACTAAACGAGAAGGGGCGCCCTAGACGCACGTATTCTAGTACCTAGACCAATCGTGTGCTCAAAAAGGTGTCAAGTGCGTTGTACCACAGATGAGACGGCGAGCATTATGTATGTAGAACATTATGAGAGTGGAAGAGGCGGCAAAGGTGTGTCAGGATTGTGGCACATATAAATCCGTTGTCTCTGCCTGCCCCTCTGAGGAATGTAAAAATTTAGATTTTTAAATATCTAACGCATTCTGGATATCCTGATCGTGATTGTATGTACATATGACAGATAGCGTTGGTAAAATCTATTCTAAATAGATTCAGCCTTTCTAGAGTTAAAATGGAAATACATACATAGATACGACAGATGCTGTACAGTTGTATAATGCCTCCCTTAAGCTAGCTAAAATGCTAACCAATGGAATGCCTAAAGTGTAGTAAGTATGGCTAACTACTGAACAAGAACTAGCGACAACAGTGCAAAGTTCACCTTTTCCACGTCGCAAAGTGCAGTCTATTTTTATTCAGTTTGTTTACATACATACAAACGGAACAAAAATAGATATAAATAGAAAATGTGGCGGCTAATTAGTTTGTTAATTAGTCTTCAGGTTACAAACGTTTTAAAGTCACGAGGGCGCGGCGGTATTATGCATCAACAAGTTTACCTTAATTAAACATTTAATTGAGGAAGATTTTGTGAGATCGAAACGAAATGTCAAAAGTAATCTGAAGATCCTCGGATCCTTCCTTAAGGCTTTCCGATTTCCTCGAATACATACCTATTCACAAGTTTTCCTTAATGTCAGCACGTGCATGTGGGTTAATTAAACATACTTACTATAAATTATACAGTAGGTACTTACTACGCTGCATGCATGATCCGACATACTCGATATACTTAATTAGACTTATTATCATAAAACTTCATATTATACAAATATACGTAGTATTTGTAGAGGCTTGCCACACAAATTAAGTTATTATTATATTAATTATTTACCAAAATACAAAATATATTTATTTTAATAAATGTAATATTTTTATCTATTTGTAGAAATGTATAAATTTTCAATAGTTTCACAGCAGGAAAATGAATAGAAACAATTTTTTTTTTTTATTGAAACTGACACGGTTGGCTACATCACCTACAACATCCGTGATGTCAGCCCATAACACCGGGTGAACTAGGTGCCACGTCAGTGCTTCCCTTCGGTCGTGCCGAATTTGAGCTAGATATCCAATAGTCAGGTAAAAATAAGGAAGGGACATCTGTGTCCGCAGCTCCGCTCGTTTTTATTCGAGTTCAATTACTTCCTTTAAATAAGATTGTGTAGGTAATGTTAAATGATTGGTGTGTAAACATCTATACCGATCGGGACCCCGAGGATTTTTCGGGGTTGCAGTGAATTGCGATTTGGTTATGGTAACAGTAACAGTGACGCTCACAAGTCATGTTTACGTATGTCCTAGCCCGCTTTCCGGAGATATGCCAAATTGTATAGATTTTTTAGGTTTTCGAGTTACAGATGAATAGAATTGAGAGGAGTCCTTACCGTAATCATAGGCAATAGAATGCCAACGAGGTGCAGAGTGTTGGAGGTAACCGTGTTGTTTCTGTACGGATACATGATGCTCTCGTCCCCGCAGAAGAAGCCTCGCTGGAAGGGTGGCACCCTTGTCAGGCTGTACATGCCGCCGGTCACTGCCGAGAACAGAATACAATACAACATTAATAAAACGAACAAAATTCAAATATGATTCAAATTCAACGATGTTTACACGAAAGTTAATATAAGCGCAATGTTTTATTTACGCACGTGCAAATGCAATTTGTCACGCCGCATGAATCTTCTTGTTTGAACGAGTCACGTAGCAGATTAACCATAAGTAGCTAAGTATGTGGTCGCATTTAATAATAATTGAAAATGTGGTCATTCGATTATAGTAACAATAGTCAATTAAATTGCTTATTTTGAAGCAAATTTCCTGTTAGAGATTTCATTTATAGTGAGGATGAATAATATTAGACTATTTATTTACAAAGAAAGGAAGAAAGACAACGCAGACAACGGGTATGCGTATGTAGACCTTAAAGGCAGGGAAACATTTTGGGAAAAAATAAAAAGGGAGTCCAGCAATGGGTTTGCTGCAGATCCATATAACTTATTTCCCATAAAGCATAAAAATATGTTCTCGGACTTAAATAGAAAAAAATACATGAATACATTTTAGGATTTTTTTTAATAAATACTTTTGTTATTAACACCAAAAAAATAATCACATTTTGACTGATTCAAGTGTTACTACCAACATGATTGCCAAATGATCCTAAAAATATTAAAATGTCGCTTAAAAATGTTTTTAATTTAATTAATTACACATGAAGATGAAATAGAAATGCGTTTTATCAAACAACAATAGATCAATAAAATGCAATGAACACTCACGTAGTCCCATTACAGCTGCGTCTATGATCACCTTCCTCAATACGTACAAGGAGTACTCCTCCATGTCGACTAACTGTCTGTTTCCTGAGTCCTTCCTTCTATACGAGCGGCGGCCGACTGTCGACTGACTCGAGTGTTCGCCGGCGTTGCTTTATGTAGCGTACATGAAGTGACCGAAATAATATTGTTATTCAATTGAGCTTATCATCACACGCACAAGTTGGAGCGATGTAACATGCGTGCTATTTTCTTTGTTATACAGGGTATTATATATATATATATTTATATGGACATATTTTTTCATTTTTTATTTATCTTTATTTCAGCTAACTAGGGCCATATTGAAAATACATAATATTAAATGTCTTAACGTAAGAACTAAAATTACTTTTTCTCCACTTGTGTTTGCACGGGTCCCACCCAATATTCTCGGTCACGAAAATTGTAGTAGAGAAAATTTAAACACCCGGTTTGTATGAGACTTACGGCCGTTATCATTCGGTTACAATGTAGGTAGCTGATACTTAACTCCTGTCAAATGTATGAGAAATGTCATTGTAACCGACAAACAATTGGATTTGTGGTAAAGGTGTACATATTTTGTATAGATTTTTTATTTTTTTTCAAATGCCATGTTTCATAATTAAATGCTGCACCAGTTTTTCAATCCCCAAATATGGGTAAAATCTAAATTGTACAAAACGTTTTTTTTACAATATTTTAGTGATTCTGTAAATAAATTAAACTAAATTAAAATAATTAAACTTTGATTATATAAAGTCTACAATAATTATTTAAATATAGGCTACTGTAAGTAAACTACTCAGCCGACTGAAAATTGTTTATATTATACTGTTGCTTTACCATTAATAAAATAAAATAAATAAATAATTTAAACGACTCTATCCGGTCGTAATGTACCATGCGAAATTTTTTATTCGTTCTCGAAACCTCGATATATTTACCAAATGTAAGGTGGACAGACGACCTAAAAAGGGTAGCCGGGAGTGGATGGATGAGAATATCGGAAGAGCGTCTGTCTGTGGTGACGTGTCTTGGGAGAGGCATATGTACAGCAGTGGACCGAAACGAACTGATGATGATGACGAAGGTTCGAAACGCAAAATATATATTTTATAAACTCTGCTTGTCTAGCACACAGCGCGACGTGGAAGCTCTTTGAAAACTGAAATTCGGTCATGGAGGGATCAGTGAGTCAGCATAGATGACAGCGATAAGACATCGTACGTTGTGTGCCATGGAATGAAGTATAATATTACTATACACGTGGAAACGCCAATACACACGAGCATGCAGCATGCGTACCGCACTGTACGGCACAACCGTCGAGGCAACCGGGAATAACTATTTGGGATTATTGTTTTGATCAAGCCGATTGGGCACAGATTTTTTTTTCAATAAGTAAGGTTCATTGTAATGTGACCATATATTTTACCGTTTTTAAATAACTAGCTTTTTTTCCTGTGACTTCGCTTCGCATGACTTTTTGCTCACTGCTCAGGCCACAGATGACGTAGCGTTATGATTTGAAAATGGCATTGTTTGAGAGTTCATTTGGCACTTCTAGCAGAGCTTGCGATATTCAATACTCTGTCTATACTATACGTATGTAACTAATGTCATAAAGCAGGTGGTTCACCCGAGAACTCACTCTTCTATCTAATCAGCAGTTGTTGGAGTCACGTCTTGATTGGAGTAGACTTGGCTAGTTAATGCACGGTATTCGAACATGATCGTCTTGAAAGGATACTACAGTGAGTGAAGGTTAATTAGCGTTGATTATTTTAAGAGGGACGGTGAGAAGAGGGTCTACAATTATCACGTTGTCTTTTGTTTTTACTTGTTTAGATACGTGTAAACGAAAACTTAAATTTTCTTTGCTTGTAAAACACCTTTATGCGTGTGTAAACTTTAAGCTTAAATACCAAATGATTAGGATATTATAATAATAGAATAATTACTGGAGGAAGACGTCCGGGCGCAGGCCAGCCTAAACCGCGCAGCCACCAAGTGCAGCCGGCGCGCCGCCAGAGCACCTCGTCGTGCAGTACCGCGCCCTCTTCCCCTACACCGGCGACGGTGCTGCCGCGCCCGCCGCTTCTTAACCGAGACCTGCACCTTCTTCCACTCCTGCACGCTCACCATCTACGTCCAGCTCGCCTTCAAAAGAGGACGGCGGACCGTCGACACTGCCCTCGCCACAACATCCACGACGGGGACGGTGTCCGTCACCGGCCGGCTTGGGGCCGTCGGGGTCCCGTACCCCACTTATGTACCCCGCTGCCGGTGACATAGTACAACACCCGCGCACGATGATGGTTCATCAACTTAAAGTCCTGCATGTCGTCGCTCCGCAGTAAGTGGATACGGAGCTCTCCGAGAAGGGGGTGGTGGTGGCCTAGGTGTCCAGTACCACCACCTATCGCTCGAAGCTAGCCTCGCGTCGTCCGGGAGAGCTCCGTAGCCACGGCCTGCACCCGCCGGCGCGCTTGGGGCTTGTCTCTGGCGAAACTTTAGCGTTTTCTTTTTTTTGTCTGTATTAATTTTGTATGTAATTTTATAATTGTATAGAATTAATATAAATATGTAAATAAAATAGGAAAACGTGACAATAAAGAAATAATTAATTGTGTCATGGGCTGTACAATAATAGGTATTATCAGTTGGAGCATGAAGACCTGTAAGTATGCCATGCGGTGGAGAGCCTAGGTGGAGCTCCGTACTCCGCGGACTGCTTTGAAATACATGCCGAATATTAGACGATTCCATAGTGGTAATCGTATCGTAAAATGTATTGCAGTCTGTGATAAATACGGCACTCAGGGTCCCATGTTGTTCAATTTTATTGTAATTACTTACTCAGTTCAGCTAGATTTCAGGAAAATTTAAAAGCCACCTGTTGCTCAAAATACTTAAGTTAAGTTTAGCGACTGAATTTCTCAACTCATACAGCTATCACATTCTTTTTTTCTGGTCGGGTTAAGAGATCATCATTTCGACCTCGTGAATATTTTTGTATGCGATCGTTGCCTGCCTGCTAGTGGGGAAATTGATTCCAAAAGTAGGTATAGAGGCATCTCCATTCCAAATTCTTGTTGCTTTGGTAGAGTGCACCCGAAAAATAAGAAGCTATGTATTATTAAAGTAAATGGTAGTAACAAAGCCATCTTCCATCTCACTCGTTTTCACCACCGCGCCGCTATAGTAGAGCCAGGACCATAGTACTACCAACCATGTCTCACTTAACTGTATACTCGGGCCGCGCGACCTAAGAGACAGTTCGTCCTTTTCTATTAGGCCCCTTAAGTAAACCGAGCCTGTAAGCCATTCTCTGTTCTTTGGTCAAACGGTCAAAGTTTTCGAATAACGGCAGTAGTATACATATAGGGCTCCGAGCACACACTCGTGATTTTTCTAAGTCCGAGAATCAGGGGGCGTGGCCTAATTTGGGGTGTACGTAGGGCTTCGAAGTCAGGGTTCAGCTCCAGGGTGTCAGGTCAGGGTGCTGCGCCCCATCAATTTGGAGGGTGTACGTAGGCCTTCGGATTCAGGCTTCAGACTTTCGAACTCACCTCTCGATTTTTCTAAGTCCGAGAATCGGGGGGCGTGGCCTAATTTGGGGTGTACGTAGGGCTTCGGAGTCAGGGTTCAGCTCCAGGGTGCCAGGTCAGGGTGCTGCGCCCCATCAATTTGGTGTGTACGTAGGCCTTCGGAGTCAGGGTTCAGACCTTCGGATTCAGGATTCAGGCCTTAGGATTCAGGATTCAGGGTTCCAGATTCAGGGTTCAGGTCCAGGGTGCTAGGTCAGGGTGCTGCGCCCCATCCATTTGAGGCGTACGTAGGCCTTCGGAGTCATGGTTCAGCTCCAGGGTGCTGCACCCCACCAGCATGGTTCCACATGCACCGAGGCTTCGCCCCTGCCCCCTACCCCGCCCCGCCCTTGCCACACCCTTCGCCCCAGCCTTCACCCCTCCACAGTACCCCTGCCGACCGAGCGCAGGTAAATAGAGGTAGATAAACTAAGAGTGGTGCGTATTGTCTACCTGATAAAGGGTAGTTGATTCACCTCTATTGTCGGGAGGCAGGTTTAAACCTGTAGCAACCTGTAGGAACGACTGACTCCGCTTACGCATTGAATAGAAATATAACATTAACAATTGTTCTGTGAAATGTATTCATACTCAGCATGACTAAGGCATCGTCAGTCAGGTAGGTTGGAGCCTAATGGTGTAGGAATGCAGACATGGCGCCGTCGCCGTCGGGCTTTGGCGGCGGGGAAGTTTGGCTGGTGCATTTAAAAATTCCGACACGCTCACTGTGACCGCAGTCGACAACGATGAACAGTGAGCCGCCAACATTACGCCGAGCTGCACGCCTGCGCCCACCGCTACAATGTCGCTAACGACTATCCACGTGCACACCTCGGGGCCGAGGCACGAGCGCTATTCGTCCGAGTCGGCACGTCTTCAAACATTCAACGATTAGCCACGCGCCCTCCGGCAGAAGCCTGAAGAAATGGTTAAGGCTGGGTTTTTCTACACTGGTTTTGGTGACAAAGTGGCGTGCTTTTACTGCGGAGGAACACTCAACCAGTGGCGACCGGAAGACACACCGTGGGAGGAGCACACGAGGCTAGACCGCTGCGCTTTCGTCTACATAATGAAGGGAGCTGACTTCGCCACAGTCAAAGCAAAAGGATTGGACGAGATCGACATTCCGAGCTATTCGCCATACTTGTATGCGCCATCAGACGATGGAGCCTTTAACTTGAAATGATTAATTTTCAATAAATATTTTTACATTTAAACAGTGAATACATTTATTTCAACCCACCCACACCCATAAATGAAACAAAAGTTAGCAGAAATGTTTATTTATTTTCACAAATCTTAATGCTAAAGTGTACATGATATATGTTTTAGAAAAGTCACTTAAACCCATTATTTACATAAATGGGGCAACCTAAGTTTCGTCAGCAAATATTTATTTCTTTGTCAGGTCTATGATGGTTGTTTTAAAGATGATGATGATGGCGTGGTAGATAGGTTAGAAATCAGCTTGCTGTCGCGCTGGTTAATGGTGATATGTATGATGGCCCATTACCTCTGAGAAAAAATTGTATTGGATGTTGTCAGAATATTTTAATTTTTCATGACATATTTTATTATTTAATTTACGTACAAAGTGGAAATCTTATACTCTTAATCTATTTGTATAACATTTTGCTGCGCATCTAAAATTTGCGTAACGATATTGGCTATAGCGGAGATTATCCTTCGCTCATATTGGTTTAGCTCTGGGGTCTGCTGCACAATGCCTAACGTTGGCGATTGATGCTGCTGAGTGATCCAATCTGAAGATTGCAATGTGCACACGTTTGATGTTGGATCTTGCTTGTGCGATGTCAGCGGTGATGGCGGCTGCTGTTGATGTGTAGGCGAATAGTATGCAGATGAGTGTCGCGGTGGAGATGTCGCTGGTAGAGGTGGCGATGGTGAATAATTCATCAGGGTATACGTAGGTGAGCCGTAGGTGGGTGAGTATCGCGTTGGATATATCGTTGGTGGAGATGTAGGTGGTGAATTAAGCAGCGGTGAGTCTTGCGCAAGCGAACCCACCCAACTTATGAGTGGTGGTGCGGAAATGTATTAGGACAGTGTTTTTCAAACTGTGGATAGCGAAGCCAGTGCTAGGTCAGGGTGCTGCGCCCCACCAGCGTGGTTCCACTGGCACCGAGGCTTCGCCCCTTCCCCCTACCCCGCCCCGCCCCTGCCACCCCCCTCCGCCAGTCAGGTAGGTTGGAGCCTAATGGTGTAGGAATGCAGACATGGTTGACTCAATATCTTTGGAATTTTACCTGTAGAGACGTGACGTAATGAAGTACCACTCCAACCTATCGTCCTGTGAGTTACACCGAGTCGAGATCGAGGAGGTGAAAGCTCATGCCACTCGGTGTACGAGTTGGACTCGCACTTAGTCGGGAAACTGGCTCGGTTGACTATATCAACTACAACCTACAGTTATACGTTTATCCTACAGTTGGTGAAAGCTGCAAGTTGAAATCAAACTTATTACAATGGCTCAAGGTACATTATTTATGTTTGATTCCTGCCTACGTGCCGGAGTACCTAGCGTGTTAAGACTTGCTTACAGTGTGACTCATTTAGGGATGAACAATTAGAAATTGTGGTGTGAAGGGTGGTTGGTGAAAGCTGCAAGTTGAAATCAAACTTATTACAATGGCTCAAGGTACATTATTTATGTTTGATTCCTGCCTACGTGCCGGAGTACCTAGCGTGTTAATACTTGCTTACAGTGTGACTCATTTAGGGATGAACAATTAGAAATTGTGAACTGGGGTTGACAAAAGAGCTCATTAGTGGTATATACCAAGGGATCGCTCACAGGCAACGCAGATTGAGACTTGTTGAAATATACCAATTGTTGTGGAGATATTTTTAAATGTAAAATTTTCTTAGTGCAACTATTGTGAAAGATAACTGATGTCTGGGGTTGAACAAAAGAGCTCATTACTGGAAGGTATCAGCGGGTCGCTCACAGGTGACGCAGCGCAGGTTGAGACTTGCAGAAACATGAAAATGTTTGGTGAAATTATTTAAAAGTAATATCGCGCTGTGATAAAGTGTAGGTAAGTCGACCCTTCCCACAACAGCCATTATTAAAGATAATAGACGTCTTTGGGGGTTGAACAAAAGAGCTCTGTACTGTAAAAACCAACGGGTCCATCTCGTTCGACGCAGATTGAGACTTGTAGAAACATGAAAATGTTTGACAAATTTTTAAAGTAAAATATTTTTTAGTATATACTTTTTCCACATCATCATGTGAGGGGGTGGGGGTTATTTATCTATATAGCTCATGTTTATAAGACTGAGCGCACAATTTTAGTAAAACAGTTCGATCGCAGCAGCACGCCGACTTGTATCTCTACACACCACGGTGAGCTGATTTCTAAATATCGACCACACCAGCATCATCTTCACACCAACCATCATGGACCTAACCAAGATCAACGAAGCGGGCAAGCGAGCCTTCCTGGAGACGCGGAAACTCGCCATCTTGGAGATTGGAAAACTCTACCGAGTGACCGACTTGCGCAAAGTTGCAACCAAATACGGAGATCGCATTGTAGCTGACATCGATGAGACTTTCTGCGTCTTCCTACCCAAGCGGATGATCGACGCCTTCAACAAGGATGGGAAGATGTTCGAAGATATGGTTGAAGCTAGCAGAGAAAACATGCTTGGGCTGAAATACCTTGGTGGGACGTATAATGCTATCGAGTTCGATAGTATGTAAGAAGAGGGCGTGGAAATGTATGTGGAATACCAACGTTTTAGCTGTACGATTTTACAGAAATAAAATTTTTTGTCTAATATATGTACTGTGTATTAAGGAAAATAACCTTATGTAATAAAGCTTATAATTGAACAATATTTTTTAATTTTCATACCCAACCGCACTAGATAATACCAAGGTATATAGTTATTAGTTTCTTAGTAAGAAACTCTAACAATTTTGTGAATCATCAAAATATATTTCACTAAGGTTGGAAACAAAAGATTAAAAATTGTGCGAATTCTTTTCATAGCTTCAGCCCACAACTTTACCTGCGCACATGTAGGTACTTCTGGCATGAGGGGGCTGCTTCTAGATTAGGAAAGGTGGGTTGACGCTTGAGTTTAAATAATATTATTTCGAGGCATCATTTAAAATTGAAACGTCGTGCAAGCAAGTTTTCAAAGAAATCAACATCATGGGAGTGACCGCTAAATGGCGAATTAACAGCACCGCGCAAGTGCAGGGGGCCATCGTGCGGCACAACAGTGGAAAATTCAATGATGGCGAGCTGTATCGCTGTATTCAGCTAACCTATTCTTCAGGTGAGATATATTTGTCATTATAATATATATTTTATACATACCACTTTTTTTACAGAATCACAATGTTTACTCGATGTGAGCCTATTATACCTTATCACTATTTGATCATTGTCAGCCTCGGTAGCTCAGTGGTGTGTCAACAGCTGTAAAGCAACCCTGGGTGCGGATAGTGCTGAGATGGGTGATTGATCACTCATCCGTTGGAGGCTGACCGTGGTTCGGATCCTACGTTAAACTGTAGGATAAACGTATAACTGTAGGTTGTAGTTGATATAGTCAACCGAGCCAGTTTCCCGACCAAGTGCGAATCCAACTCGCACACCGAGGGTTCCGTATCACCATATCATGGTCAGCACCACTCACGCCATTAGTTATAATGCTTCATACACTACTATTTTGGCACCTATATTTATTATTAAGACCTATACTCAGGGCATTGAGGTGTACCAATGGGTTAAAAAAAAAGCTGAAATCGGCACTCTTGTTAGCACAAAAGGGCCATTGACGATTTAAAAGAAATTTATGTTTTGTCGTTTTATGTATCTCTTTTCTAATTTTATTTATTGCTGCGTTGTATTTAGTTTATTATTTTATTGTGTTGTTACTTTTTGTATTATTCTGTTTTTGCTATCCTTTGTGTTATTATAAGGTATTATTTTAAAGTTGTTATTTATAGTGTTAGTCATTTGTTTGTTTATTGATAGAAAAAGGTTCTGTGCTTATGTTAGGTTAGCACCATTGTTACATTATCATATCTACCTAAGGGTAGACCGGGCAGGATCTACCTGAGATGGGGCCTGGCGGCGAAGCTTTACAAGCGCAATTGTTCAGCCGGAAGCCGGAGCCGGTGGGGTAGCACGTTAAATTTATTAACATTTTATTAGGTAATAATTACTCCAATTAACTACTCTATTAAACTGATATGAAACTTAGGCGGTAATATTTCTAAAAATTATTTTGATTGCTCCAATTAAAACAAGAATTACATTTATTGAAGTTTTATTAGGTACCTATTAATTATCCCCATTAACCTGATAAGACCCTTAGCCTACAGAAAACGTTCAACGAGCCAACATTTCCGAGAGTTGGTGGATGACTCAAGATTCGGGAAGCATGATACCGGATTCGGGAATCATGAATTGGAGCCCAGGAGGTGGCGAGGGTGGCGGAGCGGGGGTAGCGGGGGTGGGGTGGCACGCTAAATTAATAATTTTTTTATTAGGTATTAATTACCCCAATTAACTACTCTATTAAACTGATATGAAGCTTAGGCGGTAACATTTCTAAAAAATTTTTTAATTACTCCAATTAAAACGATAATTACATTTATTGACGTTTTATTAGGTATTAATTACCCCAATTAACTGGCGATTGATGCTGCTGAGTGATCCAATCTGAAGATTGCAATGTGCACACGTTTGATGTTGGATCTTGCTTGTGCGATGTCAGCGGTGATGGCGGCTGCTGTTGATGTGTAGGCGAATAGTATGCAGATGAGTGTCGCGGTGGAGATGTCGCTGGTAGAGGTGGCGATGGTGAATAATTCATCAGGGTATACGTAGGTGAGCCGTAGGTGGGTGAGTATCGCGTTGGATATATCGTTGGTGGAGATGTAGGTGGTGAATTAAGCAGCGGTGAGTCTTGCGCAAGCGAACCCACCCAACTTATGAGTGGTGGTGCGGAAATGTATTAGGACAGTGTTTTTCAAACTGTGGATAGCGAAGCCAGTGCTAGGTCAGGGTGCTGCGCCCCACCAGCGTGGTTCCACTGGCACCGAGGCTTCGCCCCTTCCCCCTACCCCGCCCCGCCCCTGCCACCCCCCTCCGCCAGTCAGGTAGGTTGGAGCCTAATGGTGTAGGAATGCAGACATGGCTGACTCAATATCTTTGGAATTTTACCTGTAGAGACGTGACGTAATGAAGTACCACTCCAACCTATCGTCCTGTGAGTTACACCGAGTCGAGATCGAGGAGGTGAAAGCTCATGCCACTCGGTGTGCGAGTTGGACTCGCACTTAGTCGGGAAACTGGCTCGGTTGACTATATCAACTACAACCTACAGTTATACGTTTATCCTACAGTTGGTGAAAGCTGCAAGTTGAAATCAAACTGATTACAATGGCTCAAGGTACATTATCATAAAACCCCATCGAGGATTTGTGCTCCCGACTTGCACGGCGGCCTCTAAAGTTCCTCTTCGCTTCCACCTGATAACATTTTATTAGGTAATAATTACTCCAATTAACTACTCTATTAAACTGATATGAAACTTAGGCGGTAATATTTCTAAAAATTATTTTGATTGCTCCAATTAAAACAAGAATTACATTTATTGAAGTTTTATTAGGTACCTATTAATTATCCCCATTAACCTGATAAGACCCTTAGCCTACAGAAAACGTTCAACGAGCCAACATTTCCGCAGGGTTCAGGTCCAGGGTGCTAGGTCAGGGTGCTGCGCCCCACCACCAGCGTGGTTCCACTGGCACCGAGGCTTCGCCCCTTCCCCTACCCCGCCCCGCCCCTGCCACCCCCCCCCCCCCCCCCCCCCCCTCCGCCCCAGCCTTCACCCCTCCGCAGTATCCCTGCCGCCCGATCGGAGTCAGGGTTCAGCTCCAGGGTGCCAGGTCAAGGTGCTGCGCCCCATCAATTTGTCTGTTAATTGGGGTAATTAATACCTAATAAAACGTCAATAAATGTAATTATCGTTTTAATTGGAGTAATTAAAAATTTTTTTAGAAATGTTACCGCCTAAGCTTCATATCAGTTTAATAGAGTAGTTAATTGGGGTAATTAATACCTAATAAAAAAATTATTAATTTAGCGTGCCACCCCACCCCCGCTACCCCCGCTCCGCCACCCTCGCCACCTCCTGGGCTCCAATTCATGATTCCCGAATCCGGTATCATGCTTCCCGAATCTTGAGTCATCCACCAACTCTCGGAAATGTTGGCTCGTTGAACGTTTTCTGTAGGCTAAGGGTCTTATCAGGTTAATGGGGATAATTAATAGGTACCTAATAAAACTTCAATAAATGTAATTCTTGTTTTAATTGGAGCAATCAAAATAATTTTTAGAAATATTACCGCCTAAGTTTCATATCAGTTTAATAGAGTAGTTAATTGGAGTAATTATTACCTAATAAAATGTTAATAAATTTAACGTGCTACCCCACCGGCTCCGGCTTCCGGCTGAACAATTGCGCTTGTAAAGCTTCGCCGCCAGGCCCCATCTCAGGTAGATCCTGCCCGGTCTACCCTTAGGTAGATATGATAATGTAACAATGGTGCTAACCTAACATAAGCACAGAACCTTTTTCTATCAATAAACAAACAAATGACTAACACTATAAATAACAACTTTAAAATAATACCTTATAATAACACAAAGGATAGCAAAAACAGAATAATACAAAAAGTAACAACACAATAAAATAATATAACTAAATACAACGCAGCAATAAATAAAATTAGAAAAGAGATACATAAAACGACAAAACATAAATTTTTTTTAAATCGTCAATGGCCCTTTTGTGCTAACAAGAGTGCCGATTTCAGCTTTTTTTTTAACCCATTGGTACACCTCAATGCCCTGAGTATAGGTCTTAATAATAAATATAGGTGCCAAAATAGTAGTGTATGAAGCATTATAACTAATGGCGTGAGTGGTGCTGACCATGATATGGTGATACGGAACCCTCGGTGTGCGAGTTGGATTCGCACTTGGTCGGGAAACTGGCTCGGTTGACTATATCAACTACAACCTACAGTTATACGTTTATCCTACAGTTTAACGTAGGATCCGAACCACGGTCAGCCTCCAACGGATGAGTGATCAATCACCCATCTCAGCACTATCCGCACCCAGGGTTGCTTTACAGCTGTTGACACACCACTGAGCTACCGAGGCTGACAATGATCAAATAGTGATAAGGTATAATAGGCTCACATCGAGTAAACATTGTGATTCTGTAAAAAAAGTGGTATGTATAAAATATATATTATAATGACAAATATATCTCACCTGAAGAATAGGTTAGCTGAATACAGCGATACAGCTCGCCATCATTGAATTTTCCACTGTTGTGCCGCACGATGGCCCCCTGCACTTGCGCGGTGCTGTTAATTCGCCATTTAGCGGTCACTCCCATGATGTTGATTTCTTTGAAAACTTGCTTGCACGACGTTTCAATTTTAAATGATGCCTCGAAATAATATTATTTAAACTCAAGCGTCAACCCACCTTTCCTAATCTAGAAGCAGCCCCCTCATGCCAGAAGTACCTACATGTGCGCAGGTAAAGTTGTGGGCTGAAGCTATGAAAAGAATTCGCACAATTTTTAATCTTTTGTTTCCAACCTTAGTGAAATATATTTTGATGATTCACAAAATTGTTAGAGTTTCTTACTAAGAAACTAATAACTATATACCTTGGTATTATCTAGTGCGGTTGGGTATGAAAATTAAAAAATATTGTTCAATTATAAGCTTTATTACATAAGGTTATTTTCCTTAATACACAGTACATATATTAGACAAAAAATTTTATTTCTGTAAAATCGTACAGCTAAAACGTTGGTATTCCACATACATTTCCACGCCCTCTTCTTACATACTATCGAACTCGATAGCATTATACGTCCCACCAAGGTATTTCAGCCCAAGCATGTTTTCTCTGCTAGCTTCAACCATATCTTCGAACATCTTCCCATCCTTGTTGAAGGCGTCGATCATCCGCTTGGGTAGGAAGACGCAGAAAGTCTCATCGATGTCAGCTACAATGCGATCTCCGTATTTGGTTGCAACTTTGCGCAAGTCGGTCACTCGGTAGAGTTTTCCAATCTCCAAGATGGCGAGTTTCCGCGTCTCCAGGAAGGCTCGCTTGCCCGCTTCGTTGATCTTGGTTAGGTCCATGATGGTTGGTGTGAAGATGATGCTGGTGTGGTCGATATTTAGAAATCAGCTCACCGTGGTGTGTAGAGATACAAGTCGGCGTGCTGCTGCGATCGAACTGTTTTACTAAAATTGTGCGCTCAGTCTTATAAACATGAGCTATATAGATAAATAACCCCCACCCCCTCACATGATGATGTGGAAAAAGTATATACTAAAAAATATTTTACTTTAAAAATTTGTCAAACATTTTCATGTTTCTACAAGTCTCAATCTGCGTCGAACGAGATGGACCCGTTGGTTTTTACAGTACAGAGCTCTTTTGTTCAACCCCCAAAGACGTCTATTATCTTTAATAATGGCTGTTGTGGGAAGGGTCGACTTACCTACACTTTATCACAGCGCGATATTACTTTTAAATAATTTCACCAAACATTTTCATGTTTCTGCAAGTCTCAACCTGCGCTGCGTCACCTGTGAGCGACCCGCTGATACCTTCCAGTAATGAGCTCTTTTGTTCAACCCCAGACATCAGTTATCTTTCACAATAGTTGCACTAAGAAAATTTTACATTTAAAAATATCTCCACAACAATTGGTATATTTCAACAAGTCTCAATCTGCGTTGCCTGTGAGCGATCCCTTGGTATATACCACTAATGAGCTCTTTTGTCAACCCCAGTTCACAATTTCTAATTGTTCATCCCTAAATGAGTCACACTGTAAGCAAGTATTAACACGCTAGGTACTCCGGCACGTAGGCAGGAATCAAACATAAATAATGTACCTTGAGCCATTGTAATAAGTTTGATTTCAACTTGCAGCTTTCACCAACCACCCTTCACACCACAATTTCTAATTGTTCATCCCTAAATGAGTCACACTGTAAGCAAGTATTAACACGCTAGGTACTCCGGCACGTAGGCAGGAATCAAACATAAATAATTTACCTTGAGCCATTGTAATAAGTTTGATTTCAACTTGCAGCTTTCACCAACTGTAGGATAAACGTATAACTGTAGGTTGTAGTTGATATAGTCAACCGAGCCAGTTTCCCGACTAAGTGCGAGTCCAACTCGCACACCGAGTGGCATGAGCTTTCACCTCCTCGATCTCGACTCGGTGTAACTCACAGGACGATAGGTTGGAGTGGTACTTCATTACGTCACGTCTCTACAGGTAAAATTCCAAAGATATTGAGTCAACCATGTCTGCATTCCTACACCATTAGGCTCCAACCTACCTGACTGGCGGAGGGGGGTGGCAGGGGCGGGGCGGGGTAGGGGGAAGGGGCGAAGCCTCGGTGCCAGTGGAACCACGCTGGTGGGGCGCAGCACCCTGACCTAGCACTGGCTTCGCTATCCACAGTTTGAAAAACACTGTCCTAATACATTTCCGCACCACCACTCATAAGTTGGGTGGGTTCGCTTGCGCAAGACTCACCGCTGCTTAATTCACCACCTACATCTCCACCAACGATATATCCAACGCGATACTCACCCACCTACGGCTCACCTACGTATACCCTGATGAATTATTCACCATCGCCACCTCTACCAGCGACATCTCCACCGCGACACTCATCTGCATACTATTCGCCTACACATCAACAGCAGCCGCCATCACCGCTGACATCGCACAAGCAAGATCCAACATCAAACGTGTGCACATTGCAATCTTCAGATTGGATCACTCAGCAGCATCAATCGCCAACGTTAGGCATTGTGCAGCAGACCCCAGAGCTAAACCAATATGAGCGAAGGATAATCTCCGCTATAGCCAATATCGTTACGCAAATTTTAGATGCGCAGCAAAATGTTATACAAATAGATTAAGAGTATAAGATTTCCACTTTGTACGTAAATTAAATAATAAAATATGTCATGAAAAATTAAAATATTCTGACAACATCCAATACAATTTTTTCTCAGAGGTAATGGGCCATCATACATATCACCATTAACCAGCGCGACAGCAAGCTGATTTCTAACCTATCTACCACGCCATCATCATCATCTTTAAAACAACCATCATAGACCTGACAAAGAAATAAATATTTGCTGACGAAACTTAGGTTACCCCATTTATGTAAATAATGGGTTTAAGTGACTTTTCTAAAACATATATCATGTACACTTTAGCATTAAGATTTGTGAAAATAAATAAACATTTCTGCTAACTTTTGTTTCATTTATGGGTGTGGGTGGGTTGAAATAAATGTATTCACTGTTTAAATGTAAAAATATTTATTGAAAATTAATCATTTCAAGTTAAAGGCTCCATCGTCTGATGGCGCATACAAGTATGGCGAATAGCTCGGAATGTCGATCTCGTCCAATCCTTTTGCTTTGACTGTGGCGAAGTCAGCTCCCTTCATTATGTAGACGAAAGCGCAGCGGTCTAGCCTCGTGTGCTCCTCCCACGGTGTGTCTTCCGGTCGCCACTGGTTGAGTGTTCCTCCGCAGTAAAAGCACGCCACTTTGTCACCAAAACCAGTGTAGAAAAACCCAGCCTTAACCATTTCTTCAGGCTTCTGCCGGAGGGCGCGTGGCTAATCGTTGAATGTTTGAAGACGTGCCGACTCGGACGAATAGCGCTCGTGCCTCGGCCCCGAGGTGTGCACGTGGATAGTCGTTAGCGACATTGTAGCGGTGGGCGCAGGCGTGCAGCTCGGCGTAATGTTGGCGGCTGACTGTTCATCGTTGTCGACTGCGGTCACAGTGAGCGTGTCGGAATTTTTAAATGCACCAGCCAAACTTCCCCGCCGCCAAAGCCCGACGGCGACGGCGCCATGTCTGCATTCCTACACCATTAGGCTCCAACCTACCTGACTGACGATGCCTTAGTCATGCTGAGTATGAATACATTTCACAGAACAATTGTTAATGTTATATTTCTATTCAATGCGTAAGCGGAGTCAGTCGTTCCTACAGGTTGCTACAGGTTTAAACCTGCCTCCCGACAATAGAGGTGAATCAACTACCCCTTATCAGGTAGACAATACGCACCACTCTTAGTTTATCTACCTCTATTTACCTGCGCTCGGTCGGCAGGGGTACTGTGGAGGGGTGAAGGCTGGGGCGAAGGGTGTGGCAAGGGCGGGGCGGGGTAGGGGGCAGGGGCGAAGCCTCGGTGCATGTGGAACCATGCTGGTGGGGTGCAGCACCCTGGAGCTGAACCATGACTCCGAAGGCCTACGTACGCCTCAAATGGATGGGGCGCAGCACCCTGACCTAGCACCCTGGACCTGAACCCTGAATCTGGAACCCTGAATCCTGAATCCTAAGGCCTGAATCCTGAATCCGAAGGTCTGAACCCTGACTCCGAAGGCCTGCGTACACACCAAATTGATGGGGCGCAGCACCCTGACCTGGCACCCTGGAGCTGAACCCTGACTCCGAAGCCCTACGTACACCCCAAATTAGGCCACGCCCCCCGATTCTCGGACTTAGAAAAATCGAGAGGTGAGTTCGAAAGTCTGAAGCCTGAATCCGAAGGCCTACGTACACCCTCCAAATTGATGGGGCGCAGCACCCTGACCTGACACCCTGGAGCTGAACCCTGACTTCGAAGCCCTACGTACACCCCAAATTAGGCCACGCCCCCTGATTCTCGGACTTAGAAAAATCACGAGTGTGTGCTCGGAGCCCTATATGTATACTACTAACGGCTGAAAGGTATCGACTCACTTAACCTGTTAGTAACAAAGTAAGAATGATGTGATAGTGTGTACCGTCGGATCCAAAAGTCATCTTATTTTATGAAGAACCTTGTCAAATACACCGACACTCGTTCAGAATAGAGAAGCGCAAAAATCAAGGTGATTATGACAGGGCTCCAAAAGTGTACCTACGTTTTACCCTAGCACAGGCTTCGTCTAGTTGGGTGGTAACGTCGCGCTAATTCAGAAATAAAACAAAATACTGTTCCACATATTTAAAATAATTTGTATACTGTACATACATACATACATACATAACTCACGCTTTTGTATCCCGACAATCAGGGTAAGCAGAGTAATCGGTGTTGTGCTATAAGTTCATACCTACATACATACACATACATAACGTCACGCCTGCCTGCCTCCCAGTGGGGCAGGCAAAGACGACGGACCCAACCCACGCAAACAACCCAACCCCCACGCGCCACGATCCTGACACACTTTTGCCGCCTCTTCCACTCTCATAATGTTCTTCATACATGCTCGTCGGTTACGGGTACTACGCACCTGACCCTTTTCGAGCACATGCCCGATCTGTACCTACTGTATTAGCATGTAACTATTCATTATGTGTACAATACAATTCATTTCATGTCATTTCATTTTCAATTCTACCATACAATGAAACCTGATGAAGTTTAATTGCGGCGTGTCGAATGACTGGTGTAAATGATTGTGAATGCAAATGAGCGTGTTTATGACAACTTAATGGCTAGATTATCTTTAGTGAAAACTGCGCAGCTGGTGGTAAAGCGGTAAAGGTCTGACTTTTGGTGCAAGGATGCTGGATGCCATCGATGCAAAGAAACATGAGAAAATTAAACTTGAACATTAATAGAACATTTTGTTCAATTCAGCTGAATCTCCTACTTAGGTGCCTAAAACGCTGACCGCTGACTAATCTTCAGGCTAATGTGTTCCTAGAAATGTGGGTCGAATTTTGGACTTCCTAAGTAATTTCTTAATGTGTTAATTTGTGCTAAATATGGATATCCAAATTTCGATATGTTTTGTTTGCTTGCTTCGAGCAGAGCTATGTATGCCAGTGCCATAATGACTATTATTGATCATTTTGATCGTTTATATAAAATTTGTTAAATTTATCTTTCCCTTCCACAGAGCTCGGCGCTAGGGGCGACCGGCTGGGGGAGGCTGATCCCTGTTATGTGATTCCTTGACACCACATTATTTAATTTGAACATATTATCGGCAGAATTGGCGATAGACTGAACCACCACCCAACTGGGAGCCGTGTGTTCTGGTGTCTCGCCAAGTGTGTCGAGTCAAATTTCTGCCGCTCTTCTCTTCCACCTCTGCAGTGTCCTGGAGGCTCAATTGCTCACTTCGCAAAGGCGTAGGCCGACTTGCTGGTATCTTTCTTTGCGGGGAACTCCAACCTGGACGATGGGGTGCCACTCCTATTGATTGTTAAGCAACGCTGGGCGTGGTCAGTACTTGGATGGGTGACCGCTCGACCGTTGGAGGCTGACCGTGGTTCGGATTTCACGTAAAACTGTAGGTCCCTTCCCTTCCCACCTTACTCGGTGGTAGGGCTCAACCCACTCTGGTTGGTACCACCGCACTGAATGAAACGTCGGTCGAAACGGCTATGTAAATAGTTTGTGTTTTCCGTCCAGTTTAGTGTAGCCGGCACGACCGAAGGGAAGCACTAACATGGCACCTAGTTCATCCGGTGTTATGGGCTGACATCACGGATGTTGTAAGTGATGTAGCCAACCGTGTCAGTTTCCATAAAAAAAAATTGTTTGTCTGTAAAGTCGGTTTACGGACGATAGTTTTACGTGATAACGCCATAAAGTGGTAAGACTACTGGGAAAGGTTCTAAAGTACCAGGGCAGAAGAAATTGAAAGGAGGATAATTACTATGGTGTGTGGTTACGCTTGGGCCGATTGTGCCTCTCTATCGCTTGTTACGCGCTCTCGCTTGCACACACAGGCTCAGATGGAACGTGAATGGTACGAGTAACCTCCTTTCAATTTCTGCTGCCCTGGTACTTTAGAACCAGAGAGATAAATGTGTACAAGCCGACGCTTGGGCCGACTGTGCCTCTCTATCGCTTGTTACGCGCTCTCGCTTGCACACACAGGCTCAGATGGAACGTGACACTTTTTCGTACGTGCAGCCGGTGTTCATTGTAGGAACAAGTGTTTCGAAATTTGAATTTAGTTTAAGTTCTTAGTAATCTTTGTTCCGTCTTGTGAGTTGTCAAAAAATAACGAAAATGTAAAAATTGTGCTTGAACAATATAATATTTTGAATTGCAAAGAAATCGTTTCAATTGATAATAATAGGAGGCCTGGCATGGCCCCCACATATTGGTGACCCCGATTAAAGAACAACGAAGAATGGAGGAGAATAACGATTCGATTCCCGACAACAACGCGATCGAAGGCACAAGCTTCGGAGTTGAGAAGGTGAGCGTGAAAATTCCACCTTTTTGGACTGAGAAGCCAGATATATGGTTTTCGCAAGTGGAAGCGCAGTTCACCATCAATAACATTATCACAGAAAACACGAAATTCAACTATCTGATGGCTCAACTGGAACCGCGCATCGTTGAAAACATTTTCGATCTTGTTAGCAGCAGTGCGGCAAACCGCTACACCCTAGCTAAGCAAAGACTCCTATCAATTTATAAGCAGTCAGATGAACGACAGTTTCGTAAGCTGATCAGCGAGCTCGAACTGGGAGAGCTGAAACCCAGTCAGCTCCTACGTAAAATGAGAAGTTTGGCTGGAAGCAACACACAGAAAAATTGCTTAGAACATTGTGGCTAGACAAATTACATATCACACACGCTTAATCCCGATAATCGGGGTAAGCAGAGTAATCGGTGTTGTGCTGCAAGTACTCTGGTCAATTACAGCACAACACCGACCACCACGTTTCGCAAAGTATTCGAACAAGATTAAATCGATCAAGCACTGCAAGTAAGACACGAAGACCCACCTGCTGCATGACTCGGTGTAAGTACCGTGCCAAGGTGAGAGGTGGCGAGCCTGTCGCCCTTTAGCACGGCATCTTGTCCTTATCCCTTAGTCGCCTTTTACGACATGCATGGGGAGAGATGCATTGGGGATATTCTTTTTAAGTACCGGCCCCACACGGTACTGGCCCCACACGGTACCAAACAAACAATATTTCAAACATACTGACAATTTCGGACGAAAATTTGGATAAGCTGGCTGAAATTGGTGACAGAATCTGTGACATTGGTAACAAACATGTCAACTCTGTCGACACGACAAATAAAACGTCAAGTCAACCGTCGTCATCAGCAACAATGACATCAACAAACACCATGGATTATTTGGTGAAACAAATCGAAGAGCTGAAAACAGAAATTAAAGAAATGCGTCGTAGTCGTTCGTCATATCGATCTCAATCTTCTTCGCGCAATCGTAGCAGATCAAAGACAAGATTTAATAAAGATGGTAAATACTGTTACTACCACTTTCGTTTTGGAACGAAGTGCATTCCAGAAAAGTGTACTCTTCCTTGTAAATGGAAGCAGCAAAACCCAAACTCGAGCGGGCAGCAACAGTAGCGACCGCTAGTGCTGCCGAGTCTACTGAAAACGGTCGTCTATCTACAAATCACCGTTTAATTATGCGAGATAAGAACTCTGGAAATTATTTCCTCATTGACAGCGGAGCTGATGTTTCGATCATTCCCCCTAGTAAAAACTGTACACAAAAATCTACTAAATATAAATTATATGCTGCAAATAACACAGAAATACCTACGTACGGAACAACAATTTTAAAAATCGACCTTGGGTTAAGGAGAAAGTTTGAATGGCCCTTTATTATTGCTCAATCTTCAAGAGGTATAATTGGTGCAGATTTTCTTACAGAATTTAACCTGATAATTGATTTGAAAAATAAACGATTAATTGATGGAACTACAAATTTGAATGTGGTTGCCGAAATAACTTCCGTGAGCGAAGCAAATTCGGTGAGTACAATAAAAAGTGATGCAGGAGTATATACCAACCTATTGACGAAGTATCCGGATTTGACTAAACCATTCATTACCCCAAATGAAACAAAACATGATTTTAAGCATCAAATTATAACTAAACCTGGACAACCTGTCTTTTGCAAACCACGTAGATTAACACCGGACATGCTGAAAGTCGCAAAACAAGAATTTCAATTCATGCTTGATCATAATATTATACGTCAATCAAAATCTCAGTGGTCTAGTCCACTTCACATGGTTAAGAAAGGAAATGGTTGGAGGACATGTGGAGACTACCGCAGGCTGAATGACCAGACAATACCAGACAGATATAGCATTCCTCGTATAGAAGACGTAGCAGAGATTCTGGAAAATAAAATCATTTTCTCAAAACTAGATCTTTTGTCAGCATATTATCAAATCCCAGTAGCGGAAGAGGATAAAGCCAAAACTGCAATTACGACCCCATTTGGTCTTTATGAATATAATGTGACACCTTTTGGTCTTCGCAATGCACCAACATCATTCATGAGATTCATACATCAAATACTTCGAGGACTGGATTTTTGTTTTGCTTATTTAGACGACATTTTAATTGCATCAACTTCACACGAACAACACCTCGAACATCTGAACATTTTATTTGAACGTCTAAATAGCTACGGCTTGAAAATAAATGTCAGCAAATGCATTTTTGGTGTAGAAGAAATTTCATTTCTCGGTCATATAATTACTTGTCAAGGCATGAAACCAGATACAAAGAAGGTAAATGCCATAATAAATTATGAAAAACCAAAAACTATTCAACAACTCAGAAATGTTCTTGGCATGATAAACTTTTACAGAAAGTACCTAAAAAATGGAGCGCAAAATCAGATATTATTGAATGAGTATCTGAAAGGTGCAAAGAAAAAAGACAAACGATCTGTATTATGGACAGAGGAAGCAGAAAAACAATTTGAGTTATGTAAAAATGAACTTGCTAAAGCAGCTACTCTTACGATTCCCAATTCAAAATTTGAACTCGGACTTTTTGTTGACGCATCACAGTTCGCAATGGGTGCTGGAATACAACAAAAAGAAGGTAACCATTGGAAACCAATTGGTTTTTTCTCAAAAAAATTTAGCGAAGCGCAGAAAAAGTATTCTACATATGATCGTGAATTATTAGCAATATATCATGCAATTAAATATTTCAAATACCAACTTGAATGTAGAACATTTACAGTATACACAGATCACAAACCATTGACTTATGCATTTATTCAGAGCAATGAAAAAGCTACACCACGTCAGTTACGTCATCTACAATATATTTCTCAATTTACAACCGATATTAGATACATTCCAGGAAAAGAAAATATTGTCGCCGATAATTTATCACGAATTGAAGAAGTCAATACAATCAATTATGAAGATATTGCAAAAGAACAAGAAATGGACAGCGAATTAGACAGCTTGCGTATGAGTTCTGGATCTTCGCTGCAATTCAAGAAATATCCATTGGCTTCAGGAAAAGATTTATGGTGTGATATATCAACTAACAATATTCGACCATATATACCACAGACATATCGTTTCCAAATTTTTAAATATTACCATAATATGTCGCACCCAGGAATTAAATCTACAGTAAAACTATTGTCATCAAAAGTAATATGGAAAAATATGAATAAAGACGTAGCTCTGTGGGCGAAAACATGCATAAGTTGCCAGACAAGTAAAGTTAGCAGGCATACTAAATCACCAATTCAACATTACCAAATAAGTGATGAAAGATTTTGGACAGTTCATATAGATATTGTAGGTCCACTTCCACTATCCGAAGGATATTCTTATTGCTTAACATGTACGGATCGATTTACATGTTGGACAGAAATCATTCCTGTTTATTCGATCACAGCTGAAAACATAGCAAGAGCATTTTTTGCAAACTGGATATCAAGATTTGGATCTCCACATAAAATTGTAACGGACAGAGGTGGCCAATTTGATTCTGCACTATTTAGATCATTGGCACAACTCTGTGGAAGCAAGTTAAGCCATACTACAGCATACAATCCAAAATGCAACGGTAAAATAGAACGATTTCATAGAACTATGAAGAATGCCATTCGAGCACATTGTCATGAAAAATGGACTGAGGTAATCCCGACTATACTACTTGGCTTAAGATCTGTTCTGAAACCAGAAGCTAATGCATCAGTCGCCGAAATGGTGTACGGCAAGCCAATTCAGCTACCTGGAGATTTCTTTGAAGAAACCAACCAAGGTGTTTCAGAGTCAGAGTTTGTTAATAGTCTAAGAAATAGAATGAATAATCTGAAGCCGGTCAACGTTCAACACAAAAATAGAACAACAACATTTGTAAATAAAGATCTTCAACATTCGTCGCATGTATTTGTCAGAGAAGATAGAATTCAACCAAAATTAAACAAACCATACACAGGACCATATCTGGTGCTAAAAAGGACTGATAAATATTTTACATTACACATTAAAGGTAAAGAGGTAAATGTGTCAATTGACAGGCTGAAACCAGCTTATGTATTGGCCGATCCGCAGCTTGAAGAAAGTTTTCCCTGTACTTCTCTCCAAGCCGGTTCTCAACAAGACTGTCCTTTTCCTATATCATTAGAAGTTACACCCCCACCCAACAAACCAACTAAAGCTACACGATCAGGAAGAATCGTTCGTTTTCCTGTGAAGCATTTGTGAGTTACGACTTAGCAAGTAGTTGTAACTGGAGGGAAAAGTGTAGGAACAAGTGTTTCGAAATTTGAATTTAGTTTAAGTTTTTAGTAATCTTTGTTCCGTCTTGTGAGTTATCAAAAAATAACGAAAATGTAAAAATTGTGCTTGAACAATATAATATTTTGAATTGCAAAGAAATCGTTTCAATTGATAATAATAGGAGGCCTGGCATGGCCCCCACATTCATCAATTTATAAGACGTGACGTTATCACGTCAAAAACTCCACCATCCATACAGCTAGGTGTGAGAACTCTATGCCGCCAAAAAACTGTGCGGGCGGAGCTTCTCTCCCTTGACTATTTAGGGTTATTTATCTAGGGTTATTATTGCAGTAACGTAGCTTGTTATTCATGAATGTATGGAGGAGGCGTGCCGTTTGACGTCACATATCTAATCGTTGGTGCTAAATATAAATGCAGCTATGATTCAGATTTAATAATATTATTCCAAGAGCGCGTGATATATTAGCACAGAGGCAGATGTAAGATGTCACTTCATAATGTCTCAACACAATAGTGGTGAATCTCTCGTGTTCTTGCATGCCCGGCAGATAACAGATTGACCCCAATGGGGAACATTGACGTAGGCACTGTTAAAACAGTTCATATACACTAAGCAGAGAAGTATAGATAGATGAAAAAACAGACGAAGGCAAAAATTAATTTGTCATAATTTGACCAAAACAATTTTACCATAATTATAATAATATCTGCTAATTGTTGCGTGAGCTTTTCACCAGCATCTTCCTCAGCCTATTTGAAGACGAAAACGTAGGTAAATGTTTTTTTTTTTTTATAAACACAATAATTATTTATATCTTATTTTTGTAAGAAAACCCAAAATTATCTGAGAAAAAATGCTATATAAATTTTATACTGACGACCTGCCTATCGACCTGGGGAATAACCGGGTGAAAGGTCCACGTTCGTCTTTAGCTACCTACCTACCAGTTGGTAGGTTTGTAAAACAGTTCATTGTTTGTTCACAACGTAGGTGATAAAATATTTTTTTTATAAAACCCGACTACGAAAAACAAAGGAAATAACAAGAAAGTTGATCGAAAATGGCGTAGTCGAACTACCTGTCTATTTCGAATCCTTCGACACGTCCGACTACAGCATTTTCGATCAAGTTTCCTTTTTTTTTATGGATAGCGCGACATGTGGCCTCGTTTCACCTACAAGTAGGTGCCCTATGATCTAACGATGCCCATGGACATTCTGTGATGCACGGGGATTGCGAATGCCATGACGGCCTGACAGGAGCCTTTTCACGCCCCTTTTGAAAAACCCCAGGCTGTACTTCGGAGGAAATAGATGGGCAGGGAGTGCGTTCCACATTTTCCCGGTTCTATGAATAAAAGACCTACAGAACCGGTTGGTGCGCATCCGTGGTAGGTCGACTGAATAGGGGTGCATCCCCTGTCCAGTACGCGTAGTGCGGCGGAGGTGAAATGGCGACGACGGCGGAATCGCGTTAAACAGCTCCTTGTAATTACCGTCGTAATACGAAATCGGGTTTTATAAATTTTTTGTTTCGTTCATTTTACTTAAGTATGATTAAGTATGATTTACCAACCATTAAGTATGATTCAAACGTTTTTTAAATCTCTGTTTCAAGCTCTATACAATGTGTACCCCACTCGATAGATTTTAGAAAACAATTTTATACAGGTCAGGACAATAATATTGTCCTATATGTCTACCTATCGCCATATTATGGCGATTGGTGGCCGCCATTTTAAATTTTCTAAAGAATGCGATACCAAGTGTTACCCGTGTTCGATACCTCCAATCCGAATGACACCAAAATTATCAAAATCGGACGAGTCGTTAGGCGTTAGGAGTTGCCCTAACACACATACATACATACAAACATTCAGGCATTACCCTCCTTTTGGCTTTACCGTAGTCGGGTAAAAATGTCTTGCTAGTACCTACACATACACACACAATCTTGACCAAATTATGATCAAGTCGCATTTGTGAAGTTTCCATTGACCTTATAAGAACGTCCATCCACCTCGGCTTCGGAGTTCGGATCACCACTACCGAACCGAGTAAAAGTCTATTTACTCGTTACCGAATTCACTATCAGCAAACACTATAGGTACTGAAATAAATAATTTGCGTGAGTGTAAAAGTAAAGTAAAATAATTTATTCATAACTAAATCACTCAATAACATAAATTATTTATCGCATCTAGTGAAGAAATTACTTACTGCTACTTAAACACAGCTTTTACTTATAAGTAAATATGTCAACAGTATAAAAATATATTCTAACTAAATGCTTTCAGATTTATTATAGGTACCCACATAATGATGTATTTAGGCACCGAATTAATATTTATTAGTCATAATAATCGAAATGATTTGTTTTGAAATAGACCGTTCCAAATTCAGAAATTCCAGTATACAATACGTTTTGTACGTTTCTGAACAAGAATTTCCTAAACAACCCGCGGAGCCGGTCAAATCGATTGATATAGATGTTTCATTATAGCACCGTGGTCATAGCCGTGATCCTCTGATACTACGCCGCACCCACTCCACGTGCCTGAGGTCGGATGTCACCATCCCAGGTGACGCGATTTGGGACCCGTCCCACGTGACACACGTATAGGAACTGCAAAAGGAAACAATAATATTACAGGTCTCATAAGTCAATTGCGTACCTACTCAGTAAATAATAACATTTTCGATTGTTTGGCGTTGAGATCTCTTCGCCTTCAGCAAAGCGACGATTTGAAAGTTGAAAGAGTCGGCCGGTCGGTCCCAAACTTCTAACTTTCGTTAATATCCTACTAATCTTAACTTCCTCTTTCCTAAAGTTTGGGCACTTTTTACCCAGCAACATCATCGGTCGGGTGTTTCACTTGAATCGGGTGCATGAAGCATGAATACTGGACTGCTATTCCTGCTAAACCCACGAGAATAACAAAGATCTCACCACCAGAACGGCGTAGATAGCGCCTACAACGAAGCCGGCGACGATGTCGCCCGGGTGATGCTTGTTGTCCACCACGCGGGACAGACCAGTGTACCAGGCGAACAGAATTCCGACGAACTGTAGCCCGTGGCGCAGCAGCCGGGAGCCCCACTTGAAGCGGGCGTTGATGTACATCTGCGGGTGAACTCTTGTACACTAGTGGCCACACACAACACAACCTCTGCCCTACGGCTAGAACGATAAAAAAGCTATGGACGCCGGACTGTCAAATGCTTGTATGAGAGTTAGCGTCGCCGAGTTGCGGGGAGCGGAGTGTACTTACCGATGATAAGATATTCCACTATTGTGCACACTAAACTTGGCTGTAGTGTTTTTACACGTAAACACAGAGCATGCGGGCATTTTAAACAGGTTTTTGCGAACGCGACCGATGACAGACTGACGGGCCAGCGCGCGTCCGTCCAATGAAACAAGTATGCTTTTACTTATATCGTGTTACGCTGGCGAGGATAGGGTTCGGGGTCCATACCTTTTTAACATTCTAGCCCTACGGTTGTAGTGATTAAATTAAACACAGTTTTAAGGGCAAATTATTCTGATAACAGATGCCATTTTTGAGTACGTACAGCATGGTTACAGAAATGTAAACAACATGTTTTCAATAATCCGCTGTCCGTTAAAACATTTGATATCGTAAAGTAGTTGGTGAGATACAATGTTAAGCAAAAATGTTAAGTCTTACAGCAAAGAAAATGAAGGCGTAGGCTGCGAATGAGGAGTGTGCGCTGGGGAAGGAGAGCCGCATGTCCCGGAGCCGAGCGGCGTCCGTCCCGCGACACACGTAGTCCTCCACGTATAGCTGGTCTGCCGGCACCGTGACGGCGGGCAGCGGATCGCACACCTGCACGTCATCGTCATTAGTACAGCACGCAGTAGGAAGGCGAATGAGGAGTGTGTGTTGGGGAAGGAGAGGCGCATGTCCCGGAGCCGAGCGGCGTCCGTCCCGCGACACACGTAGTCTTCCACGTATAGCTGGTCTGCCGGCACCGTGACGGCGGGCAGCGGATCGCACACCTGCACGTCATCGTCATTAGTACAGCACGCAGTAGGAAGGCGAATGAGGAGTGTGTGTTGGGGAAGGAGAGGCGCATGTCCCGGAGCCGAGCGGCGTCCGTCCCGCGACACACGTAGTCCTCCACGTATAGCTGGTCTGCCGGCACCGTGACGGCGGGCAGCGGATCGCACACCTGCACGTCATCGTCATTAGTACAGCACGCAGTAGGAAGGCGAATGAGGAGTGTGTGTTGGGGAAGGAGAGGCGCATGTCCCGGAGCCGAGCGGCGTCCGTCCCGCGACACGCGTAGTCTTCCACGTATAGCTGGTCTGCCGGCACCGTGACGGCGGGCAGCGGATCGCACACCTGCACGTCATCGTCATTAGTACAGCACGCAGTAGGAAGGCGAATGAGGAGTGTGTGTTGGGGAAGGAGAGGCGCATGTCCCGGAGCCGAGCGGCGTCCGTCCCGCGACACACGTAGTCCTCCACGTATAGCTGGTCTGCCGGCACCGTGACGGCGGGCAGCGGATCGCACACCTGCACGTCATCGTCATTAGTACAGCACGCAGTAGGAAGGCGAATGAGGAGTGTGTGTTGGGGAAGGAGAGGCGCATGTCCCGGAGCCGAGCGGCGTCCGTCCCGCGACACACGTAGTCTTCCACGTATAGCTGGTCTGCCGGCACCGTGACGGCGGGCAGCGGATCGCACACCTGCACGTCATCGTCATTAGTACAGCACGCAGTAGGAAGGCGAATGAGGAGTGTGTGTTGGGGAAGGAGAGGCGCATGTCCCGGAGCCGAGCGGCGTCCGTCCCGCGACACACGTAGTCTTCCACGTATAGCTGGTCTGCCGGCACCGTGACGGCGGGCAGCGGATCGCACACCTGCACTTCATCGTCATTAGTACAGCACGCAGTAGGAAGGCGAATGAGGAGTGTGTGTTGGGGAAGGAGAGGCGCATGTCCCGGAGCCGAGCGGCGTCCGTCCCGCGACACACGTAGTCCTCCACGTATAGCTGGTCTGCCGGCACCGTGACGGCGGGCAGCGGATCGCACACCTGCACGTCATCGTCATTAGTACAGCACGCAGTAGGAAGGCGAATGAGGAGTGTGTGTTGGGGAAGGAGAGGCGCATGTCCCGGAGCCGAGCGGCGTCCGTCCCGCGACACACGTAGTCTTCCACGTATAGCTGGTCTGCCGGCACCGTGACGGCGGGCAGCGGATCGCACACCTGCACGTCATCGTCATTAGTACAGCACGCAGTAGGAAGGCGAATGAGGAGTGTGTGTTGGGGAAGGAGAGGCGCATGTCCCGGAGCCGAGCGGCGTCCGTCCCGCGACACACGTAGTCTTCCACGTATAGCTGGTCTGCCGGCACCGTGACGGCGTGCAGCGGATCGCACACTTGCACTTCATCGTCATTAGTACAGCACGCAGTAGGAAGGCGAATGAGGAGTGTGTGTTGGGGAAGGAGAGGCGCATGTCCTGGAGCCGAGCGGCGTCCGTCCCGCGACACACGTAGTCCTCCACGTATAGCTGGTCTGCCGGTACCGTGGAGGCGAGCAGTGGATCGCATCATCGCACACCTGCACGACATCGTCATTAGTGCAGCACGCAGTAGGAAGGCAGATATTTATTGTGTAATATTGGGATGCACGTACACACTATTGTTTAATAATATCGTGGTTATTTCCGTCAAACGATATGAGAAATATACGTACGTACTAAATTTATCAATAACTCAGCAGCGTCATTTAAACAAACTAATCACCACGAGTAGTAGATCGCGTGAGAGTAAAGTCGTTGTCTAAATTTAATAACCACAAACAGAACCTTGTAAAAGAGCTTTTAGAACTTTACTCGTAGCTGTATTCTAGCTAGTCATGCAAACGCGCATAAAAATTAAAGATACCTACTAGTTATCCTTGTCTATTTCATATTACAGACAGAGACGAGTCTTGATCAGTACATTTCAGAGCGGTGTGAGAGAAGTATTGACAGAATAAGTCGCCTGCCGCCACGCTGCGCTGGCAACCCCGGTGGCAGCGTGGCTTTCATGGTTGTTTATGGGCTGGGATGGGTTGGCTATGGCTGGGCTAGGTCTTGGGGTGTACCTACATTTATAGTCTTGACATAAATACCTCCGCATTCGTCATGTAACACGCAGTTTGCTAGCGTGCATGTATTATATTGCTCTACATATCGCCAATATAATAATTATACCTAGCCTACTAGCTTTTCTCGCGGCCTTGCTCGCAGTGGCACAAATCCTACAATCATCCTTAGACGGGTCAAAAAACATCAGTAAAAACCCGAATTGAATTTATTGAGTAGTTCTCGAGTTACAAGCGAACACAGTTAGGTCGTCACAGATTTTACGCTTTATCAGCTCAGAGTACAGAACAAACAGTTTATTAGATTGGATAATTTGTTCATTCTCTCTCTGCTTAAAAAACGATATAATTTTAAAAATATAAATATTTTATCGAAATGTCAAACATCTAAGAGTGTAAGAAATGTCTGTAAGGGATAAATCCGCCTTTGTACCTTGTGTAATGTCTTGGTTGAACCATCGATCAATAAACATTTTACGGGAAAAATTCAACAGGTGAACATAAAAGGACTTGTTATATAGAATATTTATATTAGAGAATAGAATAGATAGAGGTTAGGTTTTGTTTCGACAACCGACAACCGCGACTGTACCAGCGAGTAATAAACACATAATATGTAATGTATCTACTTGACACGTGCGTTATATATATAAACTATATGATACGACATGGTGATGATGATACTATTACTCCGTATGCGGAAATTCTTACGCAATCTTACACGAATCAGTTGCTGTTACGTAGTAAGCCGGCTCGTGAGTTCTTCGTGACCAGTGGTGATGGCCTTGATGGGATTACTAAAAATATTTATATTAAAAAAAATTGCCCGTGGTACCACTGGGTGTACAACTTGGTGGTACCACGGGCAATGTGCGCTTATAAAGAGCCATTTTCGTATAGGTACGTCCCATGTTGAACTTAAAAAAAATATCTTCACTTTCAGATTTGTCCCCCAAAATTAACCCCAAAACCTGAATTCCTACATTTACCCTATACATCCGTGATTGAGTCATCAAACTCTATACCTATATGTATTAAATTTAAACTTTTTTCGTCCATCAGATTAGGAGAAAATAAGCCGTGACAGACGGACAGGCAGACACAAGAGTGATCCTAAAAGGGTTCGCATTTTTCCTCTTTTGAGGAACCCTGAAAGACGTCAACCTCTGAAGTACCTCCTTTCCTAGATAAAAAGAATAATCGAAATCGGTTGGCGTGGTATAGAACTATTCGCCCATTTGTAGAGAGTTTGTCAAGAGTTTGATAATTTTCTCATGGATCCTATCATCAGAAATTGACCAAATTAATATGGGACCACCCCAAATATAGATAAAATATAGCGAACAAAAATCATAATTATCGAAATCGGTCCACGTTGTAAAGAACTGAACATAAGTAAATTTAAATAATAACCGATGAATTGAACCGGTATTTAAAAAGAATAGTCCCACTGCATCTCTCCCCGTCGCATGTCGTAAAAGTCGACTAAGGGATAAACAGCCTCGGTAGCTCAGTGGTGCGGTCAGTCGGCTGTTGTTGGGCAATGCTAAGCGCGGTCAGTTCTTGGATGGGTGACCGCTCGACCGTTGGAGGCTGACCGTGGTTCGGTCGGAGTCCACGTTAAACTGTAGGTCCCTTCCCTTCTAGGTGGTAGGGTTTATCCCGGCCGAGTTGGTACCACCGCATTGAGCGAAACGTCGGTCGAAACGGCTATGTAAATAGTTCGTTTTTTCCATCCAGTTCAGTGTAGCCGGCGTGAAATGAAGGGAAGCACTGAAATGGCACCTGGTTCGCCCGATGTTATGGGCTGACATCACGGATGTTGTAGGTGATGAAGTCAACCGTGTCAGTTTCCATAAAAAAAAATTATAACCTCCTCTTTGTTAATTATGAAGTCGGTTAAAAAATAAAATAAAAATAAGTCAAGAACATACGCTAAAGAAGTGCGGCCGCAGGCTCCCGACGGAGTACTTGGCGATGCTGGTGGTGAGCTGCTGACAACATGCGCCGAAGAAGAAGACCCCCAGGACCTGGTACACCTCCCACACCCACACCGGCACGCTGAACCCCATCAGCCGCCGCTTGGCGACGATCGCGCCGCGCCGGCTGCGCACCACCTCCGCCGCTACCACCTGCGGCCGCACCGTAGTCAAGCTTCATCATTCACACAAACATCAGTGAGCCTTCACAGCAACAATACAAACAAAGAGAAACACTGAGTTTTGACAGGAATAAGGTAATGCAAAATATTTTTTATGGAAACTGACACGGTTGTCTAAATCACCTACTATATCCGAGATGTCAGCCCTTAACACCTTGGTGAACTAGGTGCCATGTCAGTGCTTTTTTTTTTTATGGAAACTATACTGTTATGGAGGCTATACTGAACTGGACGAAAAACACGAACTATTTAAATAGCCGTTTCAACAGACCTTTCATTCAGTGCGGTGGTACCAACGCGGGCGGGTTAAACCCTACCATCTAGTAAGGAAAAGGACCTACAGTTTTACGTGAAACTAACCGCACCCAGGTGTGCTTATGATCCGACCGAGAGTCGACCGACCTCACCACTGAGCTACCGAGGCTGAAATCTGAGACAGCTTCCCTTTTGGGAGGGCCTGGTCAAGAGTAAGAATGTTGTTATTGCACGGAGAAGAAAGGAACAATATTTGTTCCTTTCTTTCCACATCAGCCACACCAGTGGTGCAGCAATTAATGTAGGTACCAGGTGTATGTAGCTCCATGTAAGGTATAATAAAAAAGAGCAATCTGAAAATACATATAGTAAAAAAATACCAGTTACATATAAGCTTAAAGCTCAAGCTCAAATTAGTCTTAGTTTAGCTTTTGCCCGTGGCTTCGCTCGCGTCAACTATTGGTCCTATTCGTTAAGTAGGCACACAAGCCGCCACCATGCGAAAATGCACGTACAGAAGTGTCGTGGATTATGTGTTTAATACAAAGACAGAGGACAAATGGCCTAAAATAAATGTAATTTCTCCACAGACAGTGCAAGCCGAAATCGTCATCTACTTGGGGGTAAAATTTACTGAGTCTGAAACTCCAAACTCAATTCAGTTACAATAATAATAAAACCCCTGTGAGAGGCAGACGAACCGACAGACAGAAACCGAACATACATACATGCTACCCGTTGTATCCCGACAATCGGGGTAAGCTGAGTAATCGGAGTTGTGCTGCAAGGATTCTTGTAAATCACAACACTTTTTGGAGCAGTAAAGTATTTTCTTTGTTCTATTCTAACAGGCAGTACCTATGTTTACTCTCCAGTGCTTACCGTTATAATATTAACCGTAAAGCCTATAGCGGCCAGTACATTCTCAGTAATAGTGGAATCTTTGTATGGCAGCATGAGCGACGTGTCATTCCGGAAGTAGCCGCGGTGTTGTGGAGTTACCCACAGGTGAAATGCCAGCAGGGAGAATGCCACTGAAAAATTACCAAAATAACGACATGGATGGCTGTTAGAGGGACCAATCCGTAAATTCATGGCAAAGCCCCAGCTCCGACCAGCCAATATCCCCTCCGAGAAGGTAGGTGCCATACCGGTGACCTACCTTCTTCTTTGAATAATTTATGAGCATAACGGATGGATATAGTTCGCCCATGTGGATGTATGATGGATATATGTAGGATAAGTATATATGTACATAAGTGGGTAGTACCTCGGCGACCGAGTTTTGCTCGGCGTCTACTACTAGATAAACTTGAAAAAAAATACATTAGGGTTGGTACGGCCGCACTGAATGAAAGGTCGGTCGAAACGGCTATGTAAATAGTTTGTGTTTTCCGTCCACTTCAGTGTAGCCGGCACGACCGAAGGGAAGCACTGACGTGGCACCTCAGATCAGGAAAGCGTGGCACCAAGTTCACCCGGTGTTATGGGCTGACATCACGGATGTTGTAGGTGATGTAGCCAACCGTGTCAGTATCAATAAAAAAAAATCTAAATAATAAATTGCATCCAAATCGTTAGAGCCGTTTTCCGAGAAATTATATACAAGTTAACAATATTGTTGTCATGTCTAATTACATACATTTCTGACATGACATCATTAAAACTTATGCACCTAAATATAATATATTTGACTCGTGCGTATGTGCGTTGTCACTAAGAGGACCAATCAAGAATTAAAATGGAATACGAAGGTTCAAATCTCAGATCTGCACCAATGAGCTTTTCTTCGGATTTTCGAAAGTTGATAAAGCAAAACACAGAGAGGAAACGTGTACACTATGAGTAATAATAACTGAATATGTAGTTGTGTGGCTGACTGGAAGAAATTGCATTCTGCAACAGATCCACCGTTTTATTAAGTACCTATATGTAATTAATACTATTTAAATTAAAACAAAAGGAATTTTTTTTTGGAAGGTTTCTGCCCAGTTATTTCTTTCAGTTAGTCATTCAAGAGCGCGACTTAAAATAAAAATAAAGACGCATTTTACTAACATTCCATTCCCAAACAGTGGTACGCGTACCTCCAGGGGTACGCAAGCTCAAGAGAAGGGGTTTACCTCTACAATCTTAAGTAAAGAGAAAGGGGCCCACTCATCTCATAAGTGAAAATTATCTCCACTGAATAGTTTATTAAATTATATTGGGATTACTAAGTAGACATAGAATGCAATGTAGGTATGCAATTAGAACATGTGAAAATAGTTTTATTTAAACATTTTACTCAGGGGTACTTGGGTCTCAGAAAATTCACTAAGGTGGAACCATAGACTTGAAATGAAATGAAATGAAATTTTATTCAGTACTACAAACGGCACATAACGGCACATAAAGGAAGTATGTTATATCCCCTGTATATTACTTCTCTATGGGGTGAACCGATTAAAATCTTATTGGAAACCGCTGTTCTATTGCATAGAATCTGTTATTTCAAACTTAATAAGCAAATGAAGTTAGAATGTCGTAGCGTAGACTGATGTGCTTACCTGCGTATAAGCGTCACAAATTGTACACATTTTTGGCCGTAATAAAATATTATTGTCTTCTCCGCATAACGACAGTATATGTACAGAAGATAAACAACTTTCGAATTACATGCTTTCAATTTAATATAATTTTATGACCTAGCGTATAATGCAATTAGGTATGTTCGTTGGTTTGAGGTTTCCACGAATACGATAACATATTATTTATTATGTACCTACAACTTTACCTCTTATTAGGATATTATGTTCAACGAGCGGAGGGAGCCGTGTGTAGAGACAGCTAGTAGGTATTTACCTATCAATCAATACTAATAATAATAAATCTGTAAGGGATGGTCATGGAGTAAGTTACTTTGTTGTTAAGTTGTTATTGTTGAGTAGATATTGCGTTTGTAGACTCTATGTATGATACTAAAACTAAATTGACGATTTTTAGAAATATTTTCTGTATGAGTGTATGCTCCTCCAAAACTCTTAAACCAATCATCCTAATTCGATGAAACTTAGTACAGCCACATTTAACTACATGTGACACAAGATAGGCTAAATACAATTCAGTTACGGTTACGTTAAGATGTGGCTCTCATACAAACCGATTTTTTCCGCGCGTTCAAATAAAGGTACGGAAGCGGGCTTACTATCTTCTTTTTAAATACGAACTTCACGCGAGCGAAGCTGCGGGCAAAAACTAGTATCCTATAAAATGACTCGCTCATCTGTGCACCTACGTGAATCACCGTTTGCGTCTGTCACTTTAGAAGACTCATACGTTACGGTTTCAATATGATAAAATAAAACAAACAATGCCTCATTTCTTTGTAAATCATAAGGATTAAGATGTTTTACATTTTTAGACTTTGACTTTATTCTGTTATTGTTATTGAATTTCTATTCTGAAAATTAATTTCATGTGTTTTTTATATTTAAATTGTGATAATAAACTTGACGATGGCCTATTTCTTGCTTGGACCATAACATAGATAGAACTATAAAGATTTAAGGTAACTTATTTTATTGTATGTTGACGAACCTTACCTAAAGATAATAAATTGAATTGAATTGAATAACTAATAAGACATTACCTGTTAAGTAAGTATATACATACCACTATTATAAAAAACCATTTCCAATGGGAAATGCTTGCCCGATAAAATAATCACACACAATAATTTTAAGAATAAATAATTGTACGACATAGCAGCACATTGCGACAGGAAGGAGGCGTGTCGCCGCCGCCGCCGGTGATTTAGCCAAATGTTCCAATGGAACCGCCCAGGAAAACTAGTTCCAAGTAGGTATGGGTGACTAATAATAAAGCAATTTATTAAAGCCAACTTACCGCAGATTAAAACGAATAAATCTAAGCACATTTTCCTAATAATATACTTCGACTCGGTATCCATGATTACTTTGTCTATTCACCCTTCTTGTCCTTGAAACAAAACAAAACAAAACAAAAACACTAAAATATATCTGCTGTCTCACCGCCCGCTCAGGTAGGACGGCGATGGCAGAATCTGCCAGATAGCACTTAATACCTCGTATGTAAACTCCCTTTGTACAATAAGCTACAAAAACGCAGACACATCTGTACAATCATGTCAAAATAACTGAATCACTGCCGCTAACATTAGTATATCCTCAAAAGGCCAAGCAAACACTAAAGCGATAAGGTACTACAAATGTATCTCCGTTTTGAGAGTATATGATAACGTTTACAAATTATCTGATAGCGAATGCAAGTCTGGGTGGACTCGACTGTCGGTACTGATAGCGCGGTCCTTGGCGCCAATCGGTGTGGACATCCAGTTCCCACACTATATTGGGGGATACGCTGGTGTGCACTCTAAAGTAAATATCCCTACTATAAAGTAGGTAATAATTTATCCGTCACTCTCTAAGAAAAACGTGGAAACCATAAACAAAGCCATTGTAAGAAATAATTGTATTATGTAATAATAAGTAGCTGCAATCATTCGCTTTTTATAAAGTTTCGCGCAGATTTAAATTGGTTTCGCGCATACAGCGCATAGCAAGCTATTGGTGTGACATAGTTCTACCTGATGTATGAAAATTGTATATCCTTAAATTTATTAAATTGTAACTTATTAGTTATAAAAATATATAGATAAGTCACAACAGATGAATTGATGTGAAAGGGAAAAAATAAAACAGTATTTAATTAAATAATTATTTTATTTTCAAATAAAGACAATTCGTACGTATTATATACAACACAAGGCACTCACTGGTCTACTGCAATTAAAAAACGACTGTAACCAATGTTCCAAAAAGAGGTTTTTTTTTTCAAATTGTAATTATAATTTTGTTTATTTGCAATAGTTTTCAAACGTCATCGCAATATTTAACACATACACACTAATCGTTTTTAGCACCTACTTACATTAACAAAGTCGCGAGATTATAAATATTTTGATTATAAATACCTAAGGTTTCTATATAATAAATATAAAATCTAAAACATAAAGAGGCTTTTTTTAATAAGTATTGCAAGAAAATGATAATTCCAGCGAGCAAATTCATGCAAGCAAATCAATTAATATTGTATCTATTCTCAACTGTGTAGTATGTAATATCGTTTTGACTTCAAAAGTTTATATACTTCACTTCATATACTTTTCTATGAAGACTTCTTCATGTTTCATGAAACTTATACGTTTAATTTCATTTGTATTATTCGAAAATGATCGGCCTATAGAATACGGGCACAAATCGCTCAGCAAAAGTGCAAGAGATTCATATCCGATCCACGATTCCTATGTGACAATAGTTGTACAAAGCATTGAGATACTTTAAAAATAACATATTATCGTATCACAGTAAAATACATTTCCTTTAAATACTAGCTAATGTACTTTTGACATTTCTTTCAGTCTAAAACATGTCTAAAAGGAATAAAAACATTGATGGTTAAACACATTCCTTCATCGTATTCAAGGTACAATCGTCGCGTGGTTAAAAGTCATTTAAGTCAATGTTAAAAGCTGTTAAACTGTCTTGCGATTCACTATGACAGATTGTTCGTGCATAATATTCAATCTGTATGTGCACTTTAAAGAGTAGGAATATTATTATGTAGGAAAAGTGACTCTAAAGCCCTCGCGCCATCGTTATGGGGCAGCTGTTGCGGGACACGACTCCTACGGTGTATTTGTTATGGTGGGTACATATTGGAGCATGCTCTCTGTAGACACATAGAGAGATATCGCCCGCAACATGTCATACATAAGTCACAAAAACACCGCGCTATTTTATTTATTTCTTTTTTACCCGACTACGGCGAAGCCAAAAAAGGTTTTTTTTTTTTATGGAAACTGACACGGTTGGCTACATCACCTACAACATCCGTGATGTCAGACCATAACACCGGGTGAACTAGGCGCAGTGTCAGTGCTTCCCTTCGGTCGTGCCGGCTACACTGAACTGGACGGAAAACACAAACTATTTACATAGCCGTTTCGACCGACCTTTCATTCAGTGCGGTGGTACCAATCCGGGCGGGTTAAACCCTACCACCTAGTGATATAAGAAGGGAGTCATATCCCTTAGTCGCCTTTTACGACATACACGGGGAGAGATGCAGTGGGGCTATTCTTTTAAAGTACCGGCCCCACACGGTACAAATATAGGGTTATATGAGTTTTTAGGTGTAACGCCTTCGGTATGGGACGTAATTTTGTTAATGAAGTTATATTATGATTCTGCGGAGCTGCCTACAGTTGGCGTATGTCAAGTCAACCATCTGTCAATCGATACACAGTGTGAAATAAATGTTACACATCATTAGCGATTGTTGCTGGGAAGCACTGACATGGCACCTAGTTCACCAAGGTGTTATGGGCTGACCAAAGAGTTTATATTACGTCGCTGCGTCGAGCGCAGCGACGTAATACAAACTCTTTGGGGCTGACATCAACGGATGTCGTAGGTGATGTAACCAATCGTGTCGGTTTCCATAAAAAAAATAGACAATTTTTTATGGAAACTGACACAGTTGGCTACATCGCCTACAACATCCGTGATGTCAGCCCATAACACCGGGTGAACTAGGTGCCATGTCAGTGCTTCCCTTCATCTCTACACTGAACAGACGCTGCATCTCTCTCCGTGTATGTCGTAAAAGGCGTATAAGGGATAAGAACAAGATGCCGAGCTAAAGGACGACAGGCTAGCCACCTCTCACCTTGGCACGGTTCTTCTATCGAGTCATGCAGCAGGTGGGTCTTTGTGCCTTACTTGCTGCTTCATAGTTATCTCGTCCTAATACTTTGCTAAACATGGTGGTCGATATTGTGTTGTAATTTACAAGAGTACTTACAGCACAATACTGATTACTCTGCTTACCCCGATTATCGGGATACAGCGTGTTGTATGCAGAACAGACAGGAACTATTTCGAGAAAATTGTTAAATGTACTTATACTTGCATATTTCATTATCTCCCGCATAACATACTTATGTATGAATAAAAAAAAGGCTTATAATAATAAATTGTCTTTCCATTCTAACACAGGCTAGATCTAAAACATACATCAAAGCAAACGTACTATTCGCGACAATTCTTCTAGAAACATCACACAAAATAACAATACGCTATACGATAATGAAATTAAAGTACACATAAAATTGACAACAGTAAAATAGGGCTCAGCATTTTAGTCTTAATTTGTTATTTCAGTATCATATAGTTTCACAACCTAGCCAGACAACAAAAAATCTGTCACTCAGGTTCAGTTTCGCCATCTTAACTAAAGCTTGCAAGCAAAAAAATCATGAAATACCTTACGATGAAATATATTTTTTTAAAGTTTTCCATTACAAATTTCAAATCGCTACAAAGCCATCTAGTGTGGAGCATACATAATTGATACAATATTGCTGCCCCTAAGTAATGTTCCTGCCGCTAGATGGCGCTGTTTACAGATTTCACTTAGAGATAGAAAAATTTATCACATTGTTCTTTCACACTAAAATTTCTCGATGTATGTATGTATGTGTGAAAATTATATTTGAATCTTCAGTTAAAATTTAAATTCTACGCGTGATCTTTAAACCGTTACCTTATTAAATTAATATGTACAATAAGTATATTACAGCTACCAATGGAAATTAAATAAGTAGACAGCTGTACAATAAGTACAAAGCTGAGTCCACATAACGTTTTATAGTTGTTAAGATTAGACTGTGGTACGGTTTTGCCATATGGTAGGACACCACCAGACAGCAATGGTAATCTGTATTGAATAGGGATTAAAAACTGGGCCTTGACAAACTCTACACACAACATTCCAACAAATAAATAATCATTTCCACATTTTCGAATAAATTTATAAATGTTACTACCACATCGAAAAAGAACTAAAACCGTAGTAAAGCTGCCAACTCGAGAAATAGGAAATTTAAACACTATTGCACACAATTTACACAAAAACACTACACGAAAGAAAATACAGAAGGAGGAGGTAACAGGCGGACTTCATAGATATGATGCATTTGGCAAAAATAAAAAAAATAAAAATTCAGCTCACCTTTAGCACGCATACACAAAGTGTTCTCTTTTTTAGTCAAATAAACCAAATTCTGTGCTGAAGCTCCTCCAGTATTGGCCACAGACGACTTAACCTCGTCTGTGAGTATTGGCGTTACAGAACAAACAAAACAAAACAAAATGCAAGCCGAGTCGGCTCTTGGTAACTAATCAGTAATATTGTTTTCGTGTGTTTTTTATGTGTCAATCAATTACATATTTGAATATAAGTAAACTGGTTACTTTACCATTCAGAAGAAAAACTTATAGTAGGTACCGATTGATTCACTCATTGTGAAAATAGACATTCAGTGTATCTCTACTCAATAAGTGCGAGTCGGAGTCGCGCCCCGAGGTTTCCGTATCACTTCCGCTGCACAGTGTAGGTACGCTAAAACATAACGGAATATTTGAAACACAATGTAACAGCAATACTTCACATTGGCACATTGTTTCCTCAGAATACGCCCCACTCAGCACTCAACTACGACTCTTGTTTATACAAATGGTCACAACCCAACGAAACAACCAGATGCAAACAAGCCGACCACTCACATTCCTTCACCTCACGTTCATTGTTTTCCGACATAATAACACGACATACATAACATAACACACATGTATCGTAGCATTTCCATTTAGAAATATTAAAAAGTTTGTCTGTTTGCATCGGAAAACTGGGTCTTCTGTATTTAGAGTTTAGAGTGTTCTGTGGGTTTATGTACTTAGAACATACTGAACTGAGTCCTGATTTTACTTGTAAACTGTAATAAATAAATAAAAACATTTGGTCTAATTGTATTCTGTTTGAATTGTACACAGATAATTAGGCAAACAGAACTTAGATTCTCCGTTTACTGAAAGCCTTTCACTATAATGGGATCAAAGTACAGTCAGACTGCCGAAATGTTTTTAATTAGTACTTATTATTGACTAAATTAATTTTATAGGTACAGTTGGTACTACTTAATTCCTCCTCTCGAGCAAAAGTATTGTGATATTTATAGTTAATTTTTTTAAATTAAGGTACGAAATTATGCATACAATTATGTACAAAACACTTGATGGCTCGTAACATTTTAAGTGCTTCAGTACTCTGTGATGTCGGTGAAAAATTGCCTAAAAATATTCTAATACAATTGAACTAAGCTTCTTTAAATAAAATGCTTTAATCATAACTAGCTTCATAGTAACTAGCACACTATAAGATTGATTAAGCTATATCTACCAATCATAGTAATGCATTTGGAGCGAGTATATGACGGTCACTTTGATATTCTATCATTCATTACTTTCACCAAATTTAATAAATTTGGTAGTCTTAAATTTTCGGTCGAACTGCATATATGTGTATGTTATTTAATATTATACATATTTAACTTGACCTACGTATTCATTTTAACACTTTAAATATCATTATGATAGCAAAAGAGTAGCATTCTTCTTCGACAATTCACCTAGAAATGGAGGCCGCACTTTTTTCATATAATTTTCATTGTTATTAATATAAATAAATATAAATATACGAAAATAGCCTTGAAGGTTTCTATGAATCATCATTATCATTAATATCAGGAAACCATAATCTGGCTAACGCCAAACAATAAAACTTCGGCTTATCGACAGAAGAAAAAAATATTATTCCAAAAACTTCCACTTTAGAATAATATTGTTTTCTTAGTGTTTCAGAAAAGTGGATCCAGCACTGTGTCATCTTCAATCAGCAAATATAAAATACTAATTCAGTAAAACCCAACTAACTACCTACCAAAATACATTTGGCTTCGTCGTAGTTGGGTATTAATGGAGTCTGTTAAAAAGTAAGAATAAAGCTGCTCTTTATGTTATGTAGCTACCACTGAGACTCTCTCAGAGCATTAACTAAGTAGGAAGGCAACATACAACTCGCTATTCTTCCACAACTTAGCAGGTTCTGTCAATTTCACTACAAATAGGTACTATATTATTTAACGGCTCAGTACAGCGGTACTCTTTATTGGAGTCAGATCATTGAGAAAGCCGTTCCTTTAGCAAATCTAATGAGACCATTCTGAAACGTCCTCTTATATGATAACACGTCGTTTTAGGTACAGTTTGCTCTTGCTTGGGGAAAATTATGTCAGGCCCGGGTCTACAAATTTCCTGCCAAAACTATTTAGCTTTAAAGGAAGCGAAATATGTGTGAACCGTTTCACCTAATCGTAGACCGCTAATGGCGTCCATGGACATTCGGTGGTCCGTGGAGTTGCGAATACTATGCTGGTTTGATCGGTGCCTTTTCACCCCCTTTTGAAGGACCGAAGGTTGCAATATGTATGAGCAGTGACTGCGTTCCTTGGTCTTGGACTCCATTAGGGATGTTTGCAGGATTTTGTCGTATGCACACCTAGTCGTATTTGTAAGCATATTGGGTAAAATAGTTGCTATGCTTTAGATCCGGGTCTGCCCTATACTGGTGGAACTAGGAGGATATACTCATACAGTCTAAGTAGTATGCTCGTCGTATACACCTCGCTGCAATTCCGCGGGCTCCACACCCGAGTGGGTGGAGTCTGTGAGGTCCAAGTGTCACACTTGCCGCGCGCCGCCGTTGCTCGTGTGGGGATCAGTATCGTAGTGTGTGGACACGCGAAACTTTGGCGTTCGGCGCAGATCTGAGGCGAAGCAGAACTGCGAATGGACCAACATTAAGTTAGATAGATGAAATCTGCGAGTATTTTGTTAGCCCACAATTTTTATAGAAATAAACACAAATCGTTTAAAGAATGTGCAAAGGCGGGGTTGCCCCTTAAATCTATTTCCTCCAGCTAACCTTGTGGATGTTTGAGAGTTGCATGTAGCCACAAGTGGGACTATTCATTGGAAAATTGATTTGAGAGAAATTTATAGACGTAGGTGTGATATTTTCTTGATCCAAAAAAGCATTGTTCAGAATGGCGACCAGAAAATCCTGTTTAAATGAATGCCTTTATATATAAAATATAGAATCGAATACTTCCATTATGCACATGAAAATAATTTGAAAGGTTACTCACCACAACGACAGCGTACAAGATGCCAATGCTGAATCCAGCTATGACGTCGCTCCAGTGATGCTTGTAGTCGGAGACGCGTGTCAGCACCGTGTACCAGGTCATCATCAGAAGCACGAACTGCATGCCGTGACGCAGCAGCTTCGAGCCCTTCCACGAGAACCGCTTGTGCAGGTACATCTGTAATCACAGCGACACACTTTGTCCTCCTTTCCGTTCGATCGAGTCGGGTAAAAAGGGGGCGAACTGTAGGAAAGTCGTTTCTTCCCTTATCGTACTGTGTAGGCCGTAGAATCGTCGTAATCGATCGTAAATTCGTCCGAATCGTTACGACTATACTGATAGAAGGTCAGTGGAAATTGCTGTGGAAAGTAGTTGGTGTTTTTTGTCCAGTTCAGTGCAGCTATACCGGAGACTTCTCTTTGAATTGCTGGCTATTCTTGACAAGATAGAGGACAACACAGCCTAGACTGATATGCGTCTAACATAAGACCAGTATGGCGGTACCAATCCAGTCGACTACAATTTAAACCTACCAAATAGTAAGCAATGGGCAAGGAAAGCGACCTACTGTTTTACACCGGTTCCGAACGGTGAAGCTGCAGGTGTAGATATTGAAGGCATTTTAATTTTTTCCGCCAGAAAAAATCTCATTGGTGCATGCATGTCGGCGGCACTCGAACCTCGGAGCCTGAGATAAAGAGTCCAAGCCAAGGCCGTGCCGCCATACATATAAAGTACAGGTTTTGTTGGAGGATTAAACCCTTTAACTTGGCTTTGCCCGAAGTCGAAGCCTCAGGCGCAGCCAATATCACCCCCGAGGAGGTGCCAGTCCGGCTTGGAGGTGGACAAATGTCGCTGGGGAAAGGCTATTTACCCGCGATTTGAAGATCCGTGGATTGTAGGAGTGGGGAAAGATATTCCCCGGAAGCCCGTTCCACACCTTTGCAGTGCGGCACAAGAACGATTTAGAGAATCCTTTAGGTATGTCGCGGCGCGGCCGTCGAGACAGTGAACTTGTTTGTGGAACTTACAGCGAAGTAGAGCATGGTGTAGGCGGAGAAGGAGGAGTGTCCGCTGGGGAAGGAGAGGCGCATCTCCTTCAGCAGCCGCTTCTCGTCACCCAGACACGTGAACTCCTCGATGTAGCGCCACTTGTTGCTCGGCAGCGAGCAGTCGATGTCCGGCTTACACACCTGAAACCCACGAGATGTCTGCTATTATATTTTGATTTCTAGTTTTCGTCGCCCACGGTTTCGATGGCATGCGTCGCGTCTTTTGTCGTGGATAAAAAAATATGAATATTTTTCATGGATGGGCCGACATGTGGCATCGTTTCACCTACAAGTACAGTGTCTAACGATGCCCATGAACATTCTGTGGTACACGGGGATTGCGAATGCCATACGGAACTGACAGGAGAAATTTCGATTATTTACAACGGTACAGTTAGCGATACAATACTAACTTACCATATCACGACAATCATTCAGACAACGGTTTTTGACCAGGAAAAACTATACAGAAACAACTGGATGTGGTTGAAATCGACAACAAGCAATCGACCATGACAAGACAATGAATAGATTCGTTGTTCTTCGTTTTATATTCTACCGACCTATACCTAGCCCACAACTTGTAAATTCAGACCACGATGTAGACATCGCCTTCTTAGAAACCAATTGTTCCCCGCATTACAGTCACCATATTTTCCTATTGTAATCTTCATTTCAATAAAATCTTTAGTGACACGACACCGGTGAGACAAACACACTTTCCCTTTTTTTGCGCCAAATACGTGCCTTTACAATTTGACCCTAGCACTAGTAAATGTCATACCCAACGATTATCGCCTTCCAGAATACCAGTTATTGTACAAATTGGTCTCGCGCCGGCTACGAAAGATGAATTACGTGAGAATTCAATAAGCGTCTGTTGCACAATGCTGCAACCTTCCATTGCATCGTGCGTGGAGAAAATAATGCCGCTCGAATATGGAGATCGATGCTTACTGGTAATTTCGAATGTCGATTTTTTTTAAATATGTATGTGTAAACGTTGTGTAAACGTAAATTTACAAATGGGTTTAAAAGAAATACAGAAACGTTTGAGATTATTTGCCCAACTGGCAAGGTCCACGAGTCCATAGGACAATAAGACAGTCAATATCACCCACCACTCGTCGCGAAGCCACCCTCAGTGAAGTGCCGTGCCAGCGACAAGACGGTCAACAGTTGTAGAGAAGCCAGGGGAGTGTACTGAGCTAACTTGCTAATACACTCACCCGAAGACCGAATATGCAGGTAAATTACATCAGCAACAATAAACCATACACAGAGAGAGGACAGTCCTTGGAATCAGCCAACCATGAAGCATTAAATTTTTTCGCTAAACTAAAAAAACAATTAGAATACGACTGGTCACGCCAACTGCCCAGTAATTAAGACACCATTGATTTGTGACTATGCGAATGGTCCGAGCACGCACTGAACGATTGGTACACACTGGCACGTCCACACAACTGTCTACTGGACTCGGAATTCGCCAGTATACTTCCAAAACTGTCTTGCAATCCGTTGAAAATTTACGATGCCCTTTGAGCAAAATAGCACCTATATGCCATCAATATAGGCCTTAGCCTAAAATGTGCGTAACGTTGGTTAGAGACCTGGCAAAACGCGTACATCAATATATATTAGATTTTTTTGTACCTATGTTAATAGTAACGGGCTTCATCAAGAACCGCAGGAATTCCCGAAGCCGACGTCTGGTGCCCCTTTGTACCAAACGTCAAACGCCAACTCCGTCAAATCAAGTAATTCCTGCGGTTCCTGATGAAGCCCGCGAGTCGTGACGTAGCGGACGAAACGTCGACCTATGTAAGTCACAAATCCACTGTTAATCAGTGAGCTATTAATCCACTATTAATCCGTCATATGAAATATGGGTCTAAAGAGAAACAGTGTAAACTTAAAAACATTACTAAATAGTAAACTGTGTTAGAAACAAAAAGCATGCCAATCGAGGTGCCAATAAAATCGACGACAACCTTTATGTTCCTTTTTGTCACTGGCATGAGAAGATTCCCTAAAAATATTGAAATTGGATGTTGCATTTTGTATATAAGGTGTTTCGTTAGTCATGGCAATAACTTCGGGACGGTTACATACGCACTCAAACAAACACTTTACGCAAAAAAAACATATGTTTATAGGAGCATTTTTTCTCCTAACAAAAAAATAAAATCAAATAAGTAGCTATAAAAAACCAATCATAGTGACCTTGTGACTCACTTACAACAAACAGCTGTTCTGCGTTTGAACATAGTACGGTCATTGACCCCGTACAATGCATGTTACCTACTGTTACACACAGGTTAATGTTTAGGTAGCAAACATGTATTTTTCGAAAAGTAATGCTAAAAACATATATTTTTTTTGCGTAACCTGTTTATTTGAGTGTGTATGTAACCCTCTCGAAGTTATTGACATGACTAACGAAACACCTTATAATATAAATACAAATCTTTACAATAATTATGCCCATTATAATAGACTGCGCAAGTGCGCAATGCGCAAACCCCATGTTTACTCAGCCAATTTCACGCCACCCTTATAAGGGCGAGCCATCAGTCAAGCGGTAATTTAGTGATTACCGTAACCGACCTACCGACGACGACGTGCCTCATCGCCCCGGGAGACAATCACTAGGGTTCGCCGGCGCCGGCGCAGCATACCAACTGACTGGCTGGCTGGAGTCATGCGCCTGCAAGTTGCAACCGTAGGGGCTGAGCGCTGGGAGATGTCGATCAAATGCGTAGCTCTTGGCTTTTTTTATAGAACCTGGCAATAGATTGGCAACATCGCCTGGCTGTACCCGCGACGCCAGCCCACTACATCGCTTCAAAGGACATCGGAACGATGTCCCACGCCAGTGCTTTCCTTTGGCTGAGAGTACTATAGTTAAGTTACTTGTATTCAAAAGTTGTACTGTACTGCAGGTCCAAAATCGAGAATAGAAATATCGAATGCCATTAGCTGGTGTGCGATATAACCTATTCTTCTAAGGTTGGATGTACAAAGATCACCTTCACCTATGTAATGATCACGTGATCTTTGACTCTACAACGTCGTACACTGGTCGAGTTCAATATATAATTTATTGTTTATTCATTCATTCATTCATTAGTTCATTAAGCAGATAATCTACTATTTGATTTTCTAATTTTTCAAGTAATCTCATTACCACGTAGGTACCTATGCGATAAATTAGCCGCATCAACTTCTCTAGAATGTTGTGGACTAAACTTGAGAATTTGGAAAAATCTACGTAGGAATTCAGTCGATATCAAACTTGTTGAAAAGCGACCACTATACGCTCTAACCCTACAGACCGGTCGATTCTTTCGCGTCCTCGTCAGATCGTTCGATATAATTACGTCCGATGAATACATTACATACACGGGGCGGCAGGCGAAGTGCCTTCGCGAAAATATACACCATAACCCATTAATAACGTGTTCACAATAAATGGTATCTAATTGTCCAAATAAATAACGGTTGGAACGCTGCCGGTGTTCGACCACTATGTCCCTGGGGCGGTGCGGTGGCGAATAGAGGGAGTTGAGTTACTCTAGGGGCAATTTTATAAAAATACCAAATCATATACATAAAGATACGTCTGATTGTACTGGGTCTTCTGTGGGAGTTGTGGAGAGATTGGGAAACGAACATTTTATTATGTTTACACAATTATCAAAATAAGGTTACATCGATATAGTATTTCTGTTTTTGCAGTTTACGGTACCAGCTGCGAGAATGTGATGGTCAAATAAAGCAAGCTATAAAGGTTCTAAAGAAACCCAAACGATACTAGCTAAGTAGCTAGACATTAATGTGGATAAGTGAGGCTAGAACTAACATAAGTAAGATTACAACTTGTGCAAAATATGCACAAGTTGTAACACAAAAATTACGTGAAATATTTAGCAAAGTCCAGATGAAACTGGATTAACGTCCATCTCGCTAAACTTTTGACGAATCCTTAACAAAGAGAAAAATATCAAAGAACAACGAATGATGCAGTTCAAGATTATAACCACCCTATTTAGTAATAAATAACCAGTCTCCAGCAGACTTGCCTTCTCATTACCAAGCCAAATGAGATTTGTCGCAGCTGTCAACTTGCGTCGGAACCTTCCATGTAGAGAAGGCTTAAGAAGTTACTTTACGCGGTAACGTATGCAAATTGTAACGCTGCCGTTAGCAAGCCGAGGCAATCATCGTCATTATGTTGTTAGCGGTATTAAACTTACACGGTTGTAAAATATTCATAACTACTGATAATGATAGTTTTCATTTCGCATCAATGTTGGTATAGTCTTAGGGAAAAAATAAAAAGAGTTCTGCAAGGAGTTTACATTCTTAAACTCTATAAATCACCTTTTAAGAATCCTATTCTTACAATTCGTTTGTGGACTTTCACAAGTCTTCAATTCCTCAATATCTGTGAAATTGTATTGTATTGATATGCCTACCTTTGTTCCCTTTCCGTTCCGAATCTTGTGGTTGAATCTTTTTAAGAAAGAAGGTCTTCGGGATTTCCTTTGCTATCTCTATTACAATCCGCGACATGTATAGCAAATAGATTTTACATTGAAAATGTTTCAACCGCCTCCCATCGCGGCCCGCCCATCCCTGTTTTATTATGCAACTTATGCCATCTTTAACATCGCCGTCTGCGGCTGGAAACTCCTCGTTTTGTGCTTTGAAGGCGAGTTCATGGTTGTCTTCGCAATTTTATCATATGTAGACACGTCTAGACTAATCCTCAGGCGCTACAAATAGATACCTCCGATCTTCAGATCCGAGATAAAGATTAAAAGCGTTGCTGGAGAGTTTTCAAACACGTTTCAAGAGCCTGCTGCGCGAGAATACAGTTCAGGTTTTGTTTTGACAGGATTTTGCTATTATGCTGTCCATTATTGTGCGCAGAATTAACATTCTTCTGCGAGGCAATATTATATAATTACTATTGTCTATTGGTATAATAATGTTATGCGTTGTCACGAATATGCAGATTTTTAGTACCTACACATAAAACAATTAACAAGAAACAAATTTAAATAATTAATTTCTTGTTAATTGCTTCAATCACCGATCGATGAAGTACTGCAGCAGCTCTTTATGTAAATGAAATGAAAACAGCATTCACTTTCACTAGGCTGCTGCGGCCATGCAATATGGCAACTGAATAATTGCTTTACTTTACTTACTTCGTAATTAGTTGCATCATAAATTAAGTTCATTATTTGAAGCCGTATAAGTGATGCTCATAGCAGAGCTAACCTTCGTTTTGTGTTAGCATTTCGAAAACCGGCATTTGTTAACCCTTTCCATTATATTTTGATCCTTGTAAAAACTAAACAGGATAAATTCAAGCGTAGTGTACTACCACACGAATGATGAATAAAGAATAAAGAATTAGCATCGGTCCTTTATTTATTTTATATCGTACGAATTGTTGGCACTTTTGATACAGTCTTATTATTATGTATGTCATCCTATAGTATCTTCGGCAGCATGGTTATATAAAAAATGTGTTAAAGGTCCTAAAATCACGCTAGACGTAAAATATGTAAGTAATTTCCTTTGAAGATTATGTATTCGACGTGGTTAGCATAAATTACCTCAGCTCCCTCCGATAAACTGAATTCACACCATCACTGGTGTTTCGGTCAGTGTACGTGCGAACAAGGCCAACATGGCCGTTGGGCAGGGGAACACATACCTAGAATGGGCCTCAACCTGTCGAGGAGGTGAAAGAAAACTGCACGAAGATGAAAGTACAAATATACGTGCAGCTGCAAATGTAGTGCACGCGTAACAAATGCTGATAACACGGTAGGATCAAGTAGGATGTATGCGATGGTATGACATTGCTGTGTCTGGGTATTAATTTCTATGGCTTTTGGTTATAAGAGTGTGCATTTATAAAGTGCATTGCGTGACCGTTGCACGCCGCGTTCGAAGCCGCGCGCGTTCCCCCTCTTGCACAGTTTAAGTGCGAGGTAAGACTTGTGTGTGCGTGATGGTGGTTATGACTTGGAAAGAATTGGGAATCACACGCACAGCATAGCATATCTACTGGGTATCAGAACCGTGACATCTTACTCTTTAATTATTTTTTATTCAAATTTTATTACCCTCCATGTACATCGTAGAGTAGTGTAAAAGTGTCGTCGACACCGTCTCAATCCAGCGTCGCATTACCAACTCCGTGAACCGCTGATCTATTACAGTCATCTTTATTTAATCAAACTACGAATAGGTGGAACTGTGCTCAGTGTAAGCGCTTTGTCAAGTCATTAAAATTTTTAGGTTCATCTCTCTCTACACACGATAAAATTAGTAAGTAGATACCTGAGTAAATTGTTAATTAATTACTTGATTACTTGCAAATTTAGTACTTGAACCCAAAATGTCGCAGCACCTTTGTAGTCTGAAATAGTGGCTGTGCTCAGGATTTGCTATTCATCGCGTTTGCAATGCACCATCTATGGGGTCGACTACCTACACGGATTTCTTCCAAAAGAAGAGGCGAGTGTGGAGGATGTGGAGTTGTGGAACTGACGAGAATGTCAGATAAGGAAATCTCACAATTTAAACAGAGACAACTTGCAAGTTTTAGCTATCTCGAGATGGTCCGACAATTGAAATAGTTGCACGCACGCTATGCTCCGTAAAAGTAGTGAAAAGCAGTTGGGTTTCTGCGATTTTGCCGCAATGCCTCCTCCGGACGAGAGAAGTCTGAAGCAGAAGTAGATATACATTGAGAGAAAATAATAATGATTTCGCCATACATACCTATCGTTGGTTTTTTCCACTTTCTTCACGTGGGTAATCAAAGTGGAACAAATCATTGGTTCTCGCTGCATTTACAGAGCGTGTCGGCTAAAAGAATAATACTTAGCGGAGCTGTAGACGATAGCATATACGCAATGGCCCGGAATCATTCAGCGGGTCGAGCAGCCAGCGCTAATTCCATCAGTTTTTATTAGGATGCATGTGTCGACGACCTGTTTATTTATATGAATGGTAGTTGTGATAGGCGTTGTACTGCAGCACCACGACAGGACTGCATTTCTGTCTCATTCTGTGGTCGTCTGGGAGAAGCATTCATCTCAGCCAGTAGTGCATAAGTATGAGAAGAAGTGCCCGCACTTTACAAAACAAAACCAATTTTTAGTATAGTATAGTTATCTATCACACTCGCACAACAACGCCCGTAGAGGTTTTGAGCGAGAACACAAAATTACCCGAAACTTGCAATAATTAATCAGGTATATAATGAGAGCGTATGGAGCATACCTTCTACGTTTCTTTTACATAACGGCACTTTGTTGTTACGAGAATACTCGTACGATTCTTATTGATTACTGGCTGTTGCCCGCGACTTCGTGCGCGTGGATAACTAAACATGGCAAAGATTATTTCAGAACCACATGAAAATTGATCATCCTATAAACAGTTAAACTGGTTATACAATAAAAATATTTATTAGCATAATATGTCTTTCCCGCGGCTTTGCTCGCATGAAATTCGTATTTCAAAAGAAGAAAGTAAGTGAAATGATACTACAATGCCAGTAGTAATCAACAATATATATTTAACTTTTCCTCCATAACCGAATACAATAAATCGTCCTTCTTCACACCTTCACAAGTTCGAGTCTATCTCAAGAATAATCCGCGTTTTCTACCCGTCTCCCCTTTTTTTTATATCCTACCCCCGTGTTGCCACCTTAAAACTAAAACTATATTTTTAAAATGTCCAGTTTTACTTTCAAAATCATAACATTCGGCCATCCGGCATCGGGCTGCCTCCTGGCGCCCGTTACAGTCATGTTCATGTTAAGGTAATACATACCTGTCTGTATATTATCAATCTTGGACTAGGATTTTTGTTACATTCTATATAAAAAAAACTTCCAACAACAAACTGATTACACTACGTCAATAATAGCAATTACTACTATAACACAAAGAACTGCCTAACAAAAATATTCACACACCTTAAAATTAAAACACAGGTTTGCTCAGAGTAGATCATTCATAACAAATCTTCAGATTAAATAAAACGTAAACAAATCTTCCGATTAAATAAAACGTAAATCATAACATTCGGTGAATAATTTCCCAATTAAACATTTTTATTATTATTTTATGTACCAAATAATGTTACTTCTTCTCTTTGTTTATCATCTAATTGATAACAATTTCCTAGGAAGTGCATGGTATTTTATATACATTTCGTTAGTAAGATGGGATATAATAAAAATAATTAATAATGTGGCCTAATTTGCATTACAGTATCAATAAGTGAGTTTGATTAAATTGCGAACGTTCAGCTACCTAATAATACATAATTATGATCCAGTTTTGTTTACTATTTTGTTAACGGATTACCATTAACAATTACACCTTCGGTAATGCAATGCATGATACCTATTTACTATCTTCGTAAACGTCACCCTCACTGTGGCTACTACTTGAGTCGCTATCATGTAATTCAATCATTTTCACATGTATCTAGGGCCTAATCCTGTCAGCTGCGATGACGGATTTATAGGGTTTGCCTCTTTTATTAAAACCTGGGACGTCAGTTATTCTATACCGGTCATTGCCTAAGATTTCCGTGATTTTGTATGGACCTATGAATTTGGACAACAGCTTGGTACTTTTCCCGCTATTTTCAAAATTGTTCCTTGAGATTTTTACTAAGTCACCGATATTGTACCTAGTAGCCGGTGTCCTATCTTTATCGTGCCGTAGTTTCATTTTCATTTGTTCCTTTTCTATATTGGAACTAACACTCTGCCTCAACTCGTCTAGGTTAGGGTCTACGTCATTGTCCACATCAAGTTTGTTTGCCAGTTTATCGCGCATTTTAAAACCAAACATGGCTTCAGCTGCCGTTCTGCGGGTCGAAGCATTAATCGTGTTATTAATGCCCCATTGGACCTTACCCAGGCACTTGTCCCAGTCGCGTTCGTGATCGAAAGAATTCTGTGCAGCCAACGAATTTAGGATGGTCTGATTATACCTTTTAGCCTGTCCGTTCGCTCTGGGACAAGCGACTGCGTTAAGTATGTGTTTGATTCCATGGCTGTCACAAAAAGCTTTAAAGCCGGTCGACGTAAAGGAGGTACCGCGATCTGACACTATTCTAGCTGGAATACTAAAGTCATAGAATATTTTGTCCAGAGCTTTAATCGTAGTTCTAGTTTTGAGGTCTCTTACTGCTTTCACGAAAACATACTTCGTAAAGGCATCGACTACGGTAAGTATATACGAGTTACCATCCTTACTCCTAACGAATGGACCAAGATGGTCCATGTGAATGGTATGGAATGGTATAGAAACCTTTTTGATGGGATATAAATGACCTGATTTTTGTTTTGATGCCGAATCCTTATTATAAGCGCATTCCAAGCAAGCCGCGACGTATTTTTTTACGAATTTGCGTAACTTCGGAAACCAATATTCACTCTGTATCTTTTCGAGGGTCTTACCGTAACCTAAATGACCGCTGTCATCGTGATTAGCGCGGCATACCTGCCACCTAGCGCATCGCGGTATGACTAGTAACAAACGATCCCCGACCTTCCTATATACAGCGTGGTTCTTGACCGCATAATTTTGACGAATATCTTTGCTTTCGGGATCGTCATCAGGTCTGAGAATTTTAAGAACCCTGGAAATATCGGGATCGGCCATCTGCAGAGACAGCAGCCAATTTTCTTTCGTGATGTTATAAACGCTAACACAAGGGTCATCCTCGGGTTCCGCGGGTAGCTTGGTGTTTCGGCTCAAAGCGTCAACGTGCGACATTTGTACGCCTGGGCGATACTCGATATCAAACGTGTACTCGCTTATTTGTAACCACCACCTTGCTATCCGCGGAATAAGGTCCCTTTTTGTCAATGTAGTTCGAAGGGCTGCGCAATCGGTATAAACCTTAAAATGGATACCCATAAGATAAACCCTAAACTTTTTCAAGGAGCATACGACAGCCAGAGTCTCCAGTTCGTAGGAGTGCAGATGTTTTTCCTCCGGCGTAGTCTGTCGACTAAAATAGGCGACCGGCTTAAGGACATGCATATTGCTCTGCCACTGCATGAGAATACCCCCTACTCCCAAAGAACTGGCGTCAGTGTGGAGCTCCGTCTCAAGATTAGGATTATATAAAGCCAGAACTGGGCGGCTCACAAGTTTTTCTTTTAAAAGACTGAATGCTTGCCCCTCCTTATCCGACCATTGCCACCCGGCGTCTTTCCTCAATAGTGAAGTCAAGGGTCTGGCAATTTCTCCATAACCTTGAATGAATTTCCGAAAGTAACCGGTTAGGCCAAGAAATTGCCGAACTTCATGCACGCCGCGGGGCACAGGAAACTCCCTAACAGCTAATACCTTGGTTGAACCTGGCAGAATACCTTCCGAGGATACCTCGTATCCAAGATAATTGACGCAGGTGTCGAAGAAACGGCACTTGGGTAGTTTCAAGGTTAGTCCGTACTGTCTAAAAAGTAGGAGGATATCTTCCAGGCGCTGAAACATTTCCTCGACACTCCTAGATGGTATGAGGACGTCGTCAAGGTAAGCCAACGCATATTCGAATCGCCTGTTTCCCAAAATTTTATTCATCATTCTTTGGAAAACGGCCGGCGCGTTGGCGAGCCCAAACGGCATCCTCTTAAATTCATAGTGTCCGTCGGGTGTGACGAATCCGGTCAGGTGCTGGCTATCGGAGTCCATGGGAATCTGGTAATAGCCTGATGCCAAGTCAAGAGTCGTAAAGAGTCTGTTACCGCTTAAGTTTGATATCTGATCATCGATAATGGGCAAGGGGAAACGATCCTTTACAGTCTTATTATTTAGGGCCCTAAAATCGACACATAGCCTTTGTTCACCGGTTTTCTTCTTTACCATTAAGATGGGACTAGCGTAATCAGAGCTCGACTCCTGAATGACGTCATTCCGTAATAATTCGTCTATGGCCTCCCGGACCTGCTCGCGTTCCGAGTGAGACAGGCGGTACGGTCGGTAAACTATTGGTTTATTATCCATTAAGTCTATTTTCATTGCTACATCGACCGCACAACCAATCTCTCCCAAATTCGTAGCGAAACAGTCACGATAGTCCTGCAAGAGGACATAGAGTCGGTCCGTTTGGGTAGCGTCTAGTCCTGGGCCTATGTGGATGTCAGATCTCTCGAGTGGTCTCAATGTCGAGGCGTCAGTCATAATTCGGTTTACTTCACAGGTCTCGCGTTCAGTGAAGGGAATCGCTCGAGCTACAATAGTATCTCGTTCCAATTTTATTTTATTACAATCAGACAAATTTGATACGACTAACTCGCCTTTACCACCTTCGATGTGGTAAGCCCCCTGCAATAGGCGATACTCCTTACCAGGTTCCATAGCGGTATAACCTTCAATGAGAACGTCTCCAGTGAAATTGATTCCTACGTGTACTGGTACAGTAGTCATCTTGAAAATCTCTACAGGATTTGTAACGTACAACTTAAGATTACCGTCGTCGTTATTATAGGAGTCGTCACTTGGACTTTCGTAGAACCGCAGCTTTTGATTATCTTTAAGAACTGTGATAAATGGAAGTTCGGTAAAATCTTGTCCTATGATCAAGGGTGTTTGCAAATGTTCATCATCTACGATCAACGCTTCGATGGTTGAATCGAATTCATCAACTTTAAGGTTAATTTGTGATTTATACAGAGGAACAACGGTTGATTGACCAAATCCCTTCACGACCGGAACACCCTCGAAAATCTTACCTAACTTCAAAGTCTCTGCCTCAGTCTTGCGCAATAGAGTACATTCACTGCCAAAGTCTATGTAACCTACATAATCGTGGTCGTTTACAGCGACAGTCTTGTAAAATTTTTCACTACCTCTAGACGTCGCCTCAATCTTTAGAGTCCTTTTCTCTATGCTACCGTCAGGTCGTTTCATATTAGGATTGGTCAAGTTTATAGGTTCTAATCTACAAATATCGTTGTCATGCCCGATCCTATTACAGCGCTTACATTTCACAATTGCCTTCGTACATTTGTAGTAAGGGTGACCTTTAGACCTACAATTGTAGCATACAATAGAACTGGAGGCCGGAGAAGAGTGGGATCCGACACCTCCAGTTATATTGTTGTTGTCCTTCGATAACGTTCGGTCGCGTGATTTACTGTTGCTAGTCACAAATGGCTGGGGCTTCTGTGAACACAGAAAATAAAGCAAATCTTCGGGTTCTGTACAATTAAGTGCTTGTGCACCATTCCTAATTGATTTATCAGTGATACCATACACAATGCAGTCTACAGCCTTCTTGCATTGAATCTCACAACGAGTAAGTAAACTTAACTTATCATAAAAATACTCTCGCAAGCTTTCTTCGTTACGAGAGGTGCGGTGCAACATCTCCTCCAAAAGACGCGCATAGTTCTCTTCGCTGGGAAACGCTCTTTTTAGTTTCGACTGCCAATCCTCCCAACTATAAACAACTGTGGGCAAGGCCTCAAACCATCTCTTCGCTAGGCCAGCGAGCTTTTGAAGTGAAAAGTGGATAGTTTGTTTTTCGTTCCAGTCATATATGAGGGCACATTCATTTACCTTACGTAGCCAGCAGTCGATGGTTTGAGCTCTGTTAGACGGATCGAATTCTGGAACTACGTTGTTCATGTTGTTGTTACCCAAGCTATTAGCTTTACTACTTCCTTCTTTCCAAGTGGCTAACATTTTCAGCACGGCTCTTGCCGATAGTCTACTTGAGGTCTTGCGCTGCTTCCGTGTCGCACCATCATCAGAGGAGGTCGATGAGGTCGACGAGGTCGACGGGCTCCTTCGCCTGGCCTTCTTCTTGGCCCGCTTCCGCTTGGGAGGCGTACCGGGCGGAGTGCCATCTTCCGTCTCATCCGAAGCAGGCTTTTGTCTGAAATATAATTTACTTGCCAGTAATACACGTAACGTTTTCCTTTCGGAAATAAATGCAACCAATGCATGTCTTTAAAGGCGTTTATTTTGTGTAGCGCTCAAAATCATATTTTGAAATAATTTAAGTGATTATAATGTATTGAAGTAATAAACATAAACATAACAACAAACATAAACATTTAAACTGAATAAATATCCAATCCAGCGGGCAAAGCCCACTCAATCCAGTGAGCATGGCTCACTCAAAAATCCTTTTAGCAATCCGACGTAGACGTGCAGTTCACTCAGCAACCAGTGGAAAACATATCCACTCAATAATCCAGTGAACGTACACATCTCGTCCATTTTAACTCGATTGGCAAACATTTCATTTTATGAATATGTTATTTTGAAATAATTTAAGTGATTATAAAGTATTGCAGTAATAAACATAAACATAACAACTAACAAACATTTAAACTTAATAAATGAGTTTCATAAAAGATGGTTAACCGACGGTCATACATAGTCCGCCCAAAAACCAGCGGACAAAGCCCACTCAATCCAGTGAGCACGGCTCACTCCGAAATATCCTTTTAGCAATCCGACGTAGACGTGCAGTTCACTCAGTAACCAGTGGAAAACATATCCACTCAATAATCCAGTGAACGTACACATCTCGTCCATTTTAACTTCATTAGCAATCATTTCATTTTATGAATATCGTAATTTGATAACCCTAGAATTCATTAAATATATTGAAATAATATAATCATTATCAAAATCAATCATTAAGGTCAAAATTCATACTGACCTTGAAACCCGCACTCAAGATGCATACACTGTAATACTTATAATCTGGTCAGTGGTAAATGATATATACACTTAATTCATTAATGATATGTTCATCATAATGCTTTGTAGGGTGTAGGTAAGTTGGTATCATACGAGTAGTCGTAAAATAAACACAGTGCTATCACGCTACGTTGCAGTCTAGATACCTAGATACCTAAATAACTGGAACATTTTCGTACTCTAGTCTGTGGTCATGTCGTAATACCTATAATTGTATAATGGCCATGGGGTATTACATATTTATAACCTAGAACCTACCTAGAAAAATAAAGCGATAACGATTGTTACTACATATGGACATCACCGTTGCCAACAGGTATCTCTAATAAACTAGCAACAACAGTATCCAAGCTTGAAACCCGATTGAGCAAAGCATAATAATTATAAAGAGAACTAATTTTCTTTTTGTAGGTAGATTATATGTACAATTAACACAAGGGAATTGTTAAGAAAACGGCTTGTGTTGCTCATGCCACACGTGTACTATAAAATAACGCTCAAGCGGCTGTAAAATGCAATGCAAATTCATAGCCACTTGCGTAGCTCGGACCAACTTCGGTTCAGTCGAAAATATTATGTAGTTCAGCGGACGAAGCAGTTCTAGGCATTTTCATAGATTTACATGAAATATAGCGTGGGCGTAACGTGGTCTAGCAAAATAAAAGATTGTTCAAACGTACCTTTTTTTTTCTTGTCGGTTCATGTTCACTTCTGAATTGAAATGATACTACAATGCCAGTAGTAATCAACAATATATATTTAACTTTTCCTCCATAACCGAATACAATAAATCGTCCTTCTTCACACCTTCACAAGTTCGAGTCTATCTCAAGAATAATCCGCGTTTTCTACCCGTCTCCCCTTTTTTTTATATCCTACCCCCGTGTTGCCACCTTAAAACTAAAACTATATTTTTAAAATGTCCAGTTTTACTTTCAAAATCATAACATAAGTATCTTAAGGACGATGCCGAAGGCCGAACTGAGTTCAGTTAAACAAAAAACCTTCTCGAAGAAAGTTACTAACTAAGGGCGAGGCCGGACGCCGAGCTTATTGATTATTCAGTTTGAGTGAGTCATCCGAACGACGATAGTATGTATAACACTCTATATCCCGTTATTTATTATCCTCGTTGGCCGCGCGCCAAGTTTCCACGATAAAGCCAAGAGGGGAAGAAAATTCGTTTGCTAAATATCGCGAAACAATGCGACAGCGGGACCAATGGGTTTAGTGACTCAAATGTTGGGTATAAATAAAATAAAAGGTAAGCTAAAATAAAAGATGTTGTGTGGTGTTGTAGGGCCTATTTTTAAGTATATAATGTACAACATTATGCTTGTGTGCCAATAAAAAATTAATAAAAACCATGAAATATGGCGAATACGAAAATATTGCTTAGGCTCCACAAACAAAAAAAAAACATAAAACCGACTTCCTAAAAAAAGTAAAACTAAAAAACTATTTAAAATAAAAATATAAAAACCGCCTTCAAAAATATATGAAATAAAAACCTAAAAAAAAAAACGAACCCTAGAGTTGAAGGCGGTGCTAAAAAGGCTACACAAATCACAAAGGATATTATCATCCACTCATGTTTTCTTTCATGCATCATTTTTGCTTGCTTTAGCACCGCCTTCAACTCTAGGGTTCGTTTTTTTTTAGGTTTTTATTTCATATATTTTTGAAGGCGGTTTTTATATTTTTATTTTAAATAGTTTTTTAGTTTTACTTTTTTTAGGAAGTCGGTTTTATGTTTTTTAAAACTTTTTTTTTATTTCACAGTTTTTTTAGTAATTTTTTGCTATTAATGTACTCGGCGGAATCGCTCGGCCTTCGGCCTCGCGATTCCGCCTCGCTTTCCAATCCGATCTTGACCCAATTAAAATAGGACCACGTCAGCTTCGATAGCTCAGTGGTGCAGACAGTCAACTGTCGCTATTGAATGTTAAGCAACGCTGGGTGCGGTCAGTACTTAGATGGGTGACCGCTGACCGTTGGAGGCTGACCGAGGTTCGGATTCCTCGTAAAACTGTAAGTCCCTTCCCTCCTAATCTTACTTGGTGGTAGGGTTTAACCTGCCCGGGTTGGTACCACCGCACTGAATTAAACGTCGGTCGAAACGGCTATGTAAATAGTTTGTGTTTTCCGACCAGTTCAGTGTAGTCAGCACGATCAAAGGGGGAAGCACTGACATGGCACTTAGTTTACCCGGTGTTATGGGCTGACATCACGGACGTTGTAGGTGATGTTGCAGAACTTAGTAGAATGGACAGACATAAACGTGTTACGGAACCCTACTTTTATTATAAAATAACCGTCGGAGGACCTTGGTTGAAAATTGTGAAATTTAGTAGAACGGACAGACATACATTTGTTACGGAACCCTACATTCATTTTGAAATAAATGTTAAATTTTGTAGAACGGACAGACATGCATTTGTTACGGAACCCTACATTCATCTTGCAGAACTTAGTAGAATGGACAGACATAAACGTGTTACGGAACCCTACTTTTATTATAAAATAACCGTCGGAGGACCTTGGTTGAAAATTGTAAAATTTAGTAGAACGGATAGACATGCATTTGTTACGGAACCCTACATTCATTTTGAAATAAATGTTAAATTTAGTAGAAAAGACAGACATGCATTTGTTACGGAACCCTACATTCATTTTGCAGAACTTAGTAGAATGGACAGACATAAACGTGTTACCGAACCCTACTTAACAGGTGCACTCCGTGAGTGCCGGCAGATCCCGTGCCACTCTAACTTAACCCTTAATGCAATGACTTAAGGTTTCATTTTAAAAATGACGCTGACGCGATGTCGCGAATTATACATTTTTTACCCACCTAAAAAAGTGCCAAGCGCCGCTAAAGAAGTTTTCACTTCAACAACCTCAGGGTTATCCCCTTTCAAATAAAAAAAAAAAGAATTTTCAAAATCGGCCCGCAATTGACGGAGTAATCGCGTAACAAACATCCAAAAAAAGAAAACATACCGTCGAATTGAGAATCTCTTAGGTCTAAAGCAAAGAGATTAAAAACCAGCTTATAGAGAGGACAATGGGAACATTTTCATATAAACTTTTTGAGCTCAAGATTATAATACGCCATCTAGCTTTGAATAGCAAAAACATGATGTAATATAGAACACATAATTAGAACACATTTCATCTATCGGTCGATAGATGAAGCCAATAGTCTAATAGGACGAGAGCCAACGACCAAAATGATAGTTGATTTTATATGAGCGATAAAATCGTTAAATTTAATTTACTATTCCGTTTTGATCAATTGACCAAAATTCACTTGTAAAAATGATTTTGAGACTGTTTGAGCTATAATATTAGGTGCTGAAATTGAAAATGAAATTGCCGTTTCTACAAACTGACCACTTGTATGTCAGCCTCGATAGCTCAGTGGTGCAGACAGTCAACTGTCGCTATTGAATGTTAAGCAACGCTGGGTGCGGTCAGTACTTGGATGGGCGACCGCTGACCGTTGGAGGCTGACCGAGGTTCGGATTCCTCGTAAAACTGTAGGTCCCTTCCCTCCTAATCTTACTTGGTGGTAGGGTTTAACCCGCGCGGGTTGGTACCACCGCACTGAATGAAACTTCGGTCGAAACGGCTATGTAAATAGTTTGTGTTCTCCGACCAGTTCAGTGTGGCCGGCACGATCAAAGGGGGAAGCACTGACATGGCACCTAGTTCACCCGGTGCTATGGGCTGGCATCACGGACGTTGTAGGTGATGTAGCCAACCGTGTCAGTTTCCATAAAAAAAATAAAAATAAAAAAAAAACTTTGAAAGTGGCTACCTTTTTTTTGCGTAGGAATTCCAATTTCAAATATTTTCTGTTATAAAGGCAAATTATTCTTTTTTCAAAATCAGTTGTTCATTTGTTTTCCCACCGTTCGGTTTTTTTTACATCGCTGGTTCTGTGACCATGGAAAAATCTAAATTGCGCGTTATTTTCGAATATGATCCCGTCGCAGCACCAACGCAGCACAGACGGCATGCAATATCATCGACGTGTATGGACCAGGCAAGTGAACGCACTGTGCGTTTTTGGTTTGATCGCTTCCGTTCTGGAAATTTTCATCTCAATGATGAGCTCCGTGGCCGACCGGAGACGAGAGTCGATAACAATGAATTTAAAGCCATAGTTGAAGCAGATTAATCACAAACCACGTCGGAATTAGCAGCAGCCTTCAATGTAAGTGATAAAACGATACTGATTCATTTACGTCAAATTGGAAAGATAAAAAAACTCGGAAATTGGTTACTGTATGAACTCACTGAAAAACAACAACAAAATCGCGTCGAAGCTTGTCTTAACTTTTTGAATAAGCACAGAAATGGGGGGATTCTGAATCGGATTGTCACTTGTGATAAAAAGTGGATCCTGTATGACAATCGAAAACGTCCGTCACACTGGTTGGACACAGGGGAGGCAGCCAAACCATGTCCCAAACGCAAATTGAGTCAAAAGAAGTTGCTTGTCAGTGTATGGTGGACCTGTGCCGGGATTATTCATTACAGCTTCTTGCACGTCTGGTCAGTGATGGTGGCAGGGACCGCGGGTTCGAGGCTCGCAAAAGACGGAGAAATATATTTTGTATTTTCAACTATTGTATATGCCTCTCTATCGCGCTCTCGCTTGCACACACAGTTCTCTATCGCGCTCTCGCTTGCACACACAGGTTTAGATGGAACGTTACACTTCTTCGTGCGTGCAGCCGGTGTTCATCAATTTATAAGACGTGACATCATCACGTCAAAACAAATGCGACGAGGCAGTGAAAAACGCCTTTAAAGAGTTCATCGATTCCCATCCCCAGGATTTCTATAGTAGAGGCATCAATGAACTTCCAGTAAAATGGCAAAAGTCCATTGATAATAATGGCCAATACTTCGATTAAACAAATATATATTTTTCATAAAAAAAAATTTAGATTTTTTCTATGTAGGTAAAACGGCAATTTCATAGGCAAGGACCTAATATTTGTTTTGCCTCATTTGGAATTTTTGTAAAGGTTGGTACGCGCACCGCTACTGACGTCTGAAAAACATGTTCTGGTTATCTTAGATCGGTAATTCAACAACATTCCGAAAATCAAACGGAATACCATGACTGGGTTCGGTCAAATTGGTTGCCATTTTTAAAAAATACTGTCAGGAGACGCTACACGAAAAACATTTAGTATCGGGTTGAGGACAATTGAACGAAATACTATGAGACAAAAATATTGGTTGTGGGATCTCGTACTATAATAGTAGTAAAGCTACTGTATAACAGAGGGCGCTTTTTATTTTTTCAATATGGCCTAGTTGATCGTTGTTCTAGAATCATCTATGGAAATTATGTATTATATTCAAATATTGAATAAATATACACAATACTTATGAAAATAAACTGATTACATGTTCATTCGTATTTTTATATCGAGATTTGCAATACCGCAATGCGCAACTCGGCATATTTTCTTAGATTTTCTTCTTTCTCTAGCACAGGAATACGACCTCACATGCGGACTGGTGGCGCTAGACTGAACGACTTTGTACCACTAGGATCTAAGTAGTAGATTACGATTTTGTTCTTGTTGTCCGGTCTATATAGAAGAGGGTGGGTTTAATGTCTTTGGTCTAAAGTAAATTGCTCGTGAAGACAAATGCAACGAGCCCAAACACGATGGGTTTATCATGTGTAGTTTAGGAGTTCCTATGGCCACCTTCTGTCTCCATCATCAGACCAGCTCGATGGTACTCGTACCATAATAAATTAAGCGCACCTGGCCGGTCGGAAAAGATAAAAAATTTCAAATTTAGAATATTCATGAAACAAGGGTCCGAATATGTATCACTAGTATATCGATTCATGTATTTCAACAGGACAGAGAAAATTTCAAAATATTAGGTATTTAATACTTTTTAGTTCTTTTTTTTTTGTTTTTTGGAAATCGGTTTAATATTTTTTAAAACAGTTTTTATTTCATTCTTTTTAGTAATATTATTAGTAATATTACATAAAAAAGAATAATCGAAATCGAATAATCGAAATCGATTGAAGTGGTACAGAATTATTCGCCATATGTGTCAGACTGCAAATTGCTGAATAAGTCCACATCACAAAAGTTTTGCTGAAGGTAACCACACACCATACTAATTTATCAAACTGAAAATTGCCGAAAACGACAAAATCACAAGTTTTGCTGAAGGTAACCACACACCATAGTATTATGCTGATTTTTCGAAAACCACTGAACCAATTTCGATAAAATTGAAATGGGACCACCTCGGAAGTATGACCTAACTAACAAAAAAAGAATTTTCTAAATCGGCCCTCAATTGACGGAGAAATCGCGTAACAAACATACAAAAAAAAAAAAAAAAAAACATACAGACGAATTGAGAACCTCCTCCTTTTTTGGAAGTCGGTTAAAAATCTAAAAGAAATGTAATTTCTTATGGTTCAAATGTATGTGCATGTCAGTCAGCGTGTATGCGTCCACTGCTGGACATACGCCTCTCCAATTTTCCTCCAATCCTCTCGGTCTTCATCGGTACGGAACCACTGCTTTCCGCCGACGTACTTGATGTCGTCGTCCCACCTGGCGGGTGGTGTTCCCACACTCCGTTTTCCTGTCCACGGCCGCCAGTGTAGGGTAGGTCACTTAATAACAGTTGAAATATTATTTTAATTCGTTTTCGCTCCAAGAGGTTAGGTAATGTAGTAATTAATTACACTTTTCCATTCTGTATATTATTGCTAATACTGTTACTACTAGGGCTAGGAGTGTCCTTTTTAAAGTGAATGAGGTTATTTTTAATATTTAAGATTAGTGGTTAATAACATCAACTGTGGGAAGAAGCTTATATATATAGAAGGTGGGCCAAAAGACGTCATCCGATGTTGTTTGGCTCTCTCTTTTTTTCTAAATGAAATACTTCGATTCTGTTTTTTGATTATGTTTATTTGAACCTTTAGAATTATATTGGTCAAGTCGAGAAGATGATATCGGCCAAATGGGCGCCGTCACAATTGATTGCCATACGGGCTCGTTTTATGGCATTTTTCATCACTTCGGCGAGAACTTCGGGCGACAGATTCTCGCACTCGTGTCGAATGTTGTCCTTGAGGGCTTCCAGAGTCTCGGGCTTGTTCACGTAAACACGGGACTTCAAAAAACCCCACAAAAAAAAGTCTGAAACGGTTAAATCGGGCGATCTTGCGGGCCAGTGCAAATCGCCAAAACGAGAGATGAGGCGACCCGGGAACGCCGCCTTCAGAATATCGGTTGTGGCTCGCGTAGTAAAACTCGGTCAACATGGCCCTATAGCGCGCACCGTCCACTGTTGTCGTTTGGCCAGCGGCGTTCTCGAAAAAAAATGGCCCGATGACTCCTCCAGCGTGAACAGCGCGAACGGGCGCTCCGGGGCCGGCCACTCGTGGCAACGTCTCGTGTGGTCCCATACTCTTCAAGGTTGGTGGCCAAACGGCGCAGTGTTTGCGCAGTCGGTGTCGGACGGCCGGGGAATCGGCGAGGGAATTCGCGCTGCGCGCCAACACCACAGACGAATTGTTACGCAAAAAAATACACACGATTATTCCGCGTTCTTGGGGAGTGTATCGCTCCATGGCTTGTTCACTTGTATTCTGCATCTGTCAAGCCAACAAATGTCAAAACAGATTTGACATTGGCGGCCATTTGAAAAATGAGAGCATCTTCCAATAGGGTGATTTTTGGCCCACCTGTTATAATATAACCAATAGGTTGCACAAAAATTATGTCGCAAGAGCAATTAATTAATGTTATGTTAATACAAGTTCTTACCGCATCACAATGGAGCCACCAAGGCTTCGATATCATTATTGATGAGCTAAACTTTCAATGTCTGAAGTGGCTGCACTTCCATTCGAGCCAATTGAGTACTGGCCTCCTTCATCTTCAAAGAGTTCTGTGCAGTATGAGAAGATGCACAAAATCGTAGTTTTACAGACAGTTTGATCTCACTGAAGACTCGATAAAATCAAATATCTCACATAAAACTCAAGCCAAAGCGGCAAAGTCCTCGCTTCTGCTGCGAGAGGAAATGGGTTCGATGTCCATCGATCTGCATCAACCTCTTTCTCATTCTTTGTTCATTCGCAGCGTTTCCGCCGTAGACACGAGCTGCTTCCCTTCCTGATTCATGTAGACAGGCGCTTCGTATATATTTCGGTATTTTTGTCTGTGTGTGGCAGCCCATTTTCTTTAGTACTATCGATCTGTCGGGTGCTAAAAGAAAGGAAGCAGTTTCCAATCGTCACTAAAACTTAAAAAGCATTTGGAAATCAAAGATCACGTAAAAAGAGACCACCGCGCTCCGACGATAAATAAATCAGTAATAGAAATAAAAAGTCCAAGAACAGACGGCACAGTGCAGGTGACAGAAATTTGTATTGACAGTCTGTTACGATTTAACGGCCGAACATAATTCCCGTGCACTCTCACGCAGCCGAGCGTGAGGCGGTGTCTGTCGATAAAATATTTTGTCGATAAATGTCACATTGATAAAACATGTATCGCCGTTAAATGTGAAAACCGTACTAAGTACAATAAACAAAATAATCACGTCGTCGCAATAGACACTCACGGCATAGTTAGGATTCTAAATTTTAATATTTAAAAAACCGTTCGCATTGATCGCGGGATTCGAGGAGCAGTCATTGATATAGTAGATTCATCTTTCGTGCGGATTCGTCAACGTTTACGCGATGGACCAAGCGATAACTTTATTCGTAAATGGGTATAGAAGTTTCGAGCAACAGGAGCGCGTGATCTGTAATTTCATCCCTATGAAATCCAGAGTGCAGACAATGACGGAAAATCACCACAATTTACGAAAAAGCTTTTTCCAGACAGTCATTGAGAGATTTCGCACTTTGAATAATGTGTTTTGGAGTGATTAAGCACATTTTCATTTGAACAGATATGTGAAGAAACAGAATAAAATTGTCGCTTCTGATCACCTCACCTATCAATCCCAGACAAAAATATCGAACACCGCTGCATAGTTCAAAAGTGGCAGTGGTGTTCTCTGTAAGGGAATGGAATTATCGGGCCGTAACTTTTTTTTTTAATGCGAGAGTTGCAAAGAAAACGGTTACTGGTTATGCATATTGGCAAATGATATCCAGTTATATTTGCCCCGGCTTCGGGAATATCCGTACAGAACATCCGAACATCCGTGGTTTCAGCAGGATGGAGCCACTTCCCACACTGCAAAAGCCACTATGGACCAACTTCGTGAGCTGTTTCCTCAAAATAGGATAGCCCGCTTTGGTTATATCGTATCGTATGGCATCCGCGTTCGCCAGATTTGACCCCCATGTTCTTTTCCTGTGGGGGTATCTTAAGAGCAAAGTTTACGTCAATACTCCAACGAATATTGCCGAGTTAGAAGAAAATATCGTCTTGATGTAAGCTAAATTAAGCCTGCTATGCCCCGCGTTATGCGACGTGTTATGCAGAATGTGATGAACAGATTCCATGAGTGCGTGCAACGAAATGGAGGACATCTGGAATACTTAATCTTTAAAAAATAAAACCCGCATTACTGCTGATTAATTATCAATAAAAAACATTTTTCCTAAAACGTGTGTGTTCTTTTTCATTTAATTTGAAAATCCTAACTCTGAGATGGGACACCTCTACAAGAAGATACGCAGCGGCGGAGGTGAGTATATTGGCATTTAAAGTTTTAAACTACCATATTTATTAGTAAAGCAATGGAGTGTGCTCCAGTTGTTTATATAGAGTTCCAAATAATCTACTACTTCAGTATTTACTTTGCGATTCGGCAAATTTATAATGAAATCAAATTATTCTCCTAATTTACAGTACCTATTGCACATAAAGTATCGACAACAAGAGAGCATCCCTGCCTGCAGCAGATGTCCATAAGACGAGAAAGAGATGAGATAGTATTAATTGAATGAATGTGGTCGAAACGCTCCGGACCCGGACGAGTACGAGCGGATTAAGTAAGAGTACGTCGTTCGTACGTACACCACCACGCCGCCTCCGGACCGATTCGATTTGACATTTAATGCTTCGAAGCACTTAGTCCGACGCACCGAAGAGATAGCGAAGCTTTGTCCATCGGGGCCATATAAAAGAGAAATGCATTCACGGTCAGGGGGAGGCGATGGAATGAAGAATGCAGCTTCAATCACTACGATTGAACAATTGAAGAGCTGTCTGATGATGAAATAGCTGGGGTGTTTAGTTAGATTGATCTGAGGAACGTGAAGCGACAATCAAAGACAAAACTATTATATACAATAGTGAAATAAATAACAATAACGGACGCAAGCAAGCATAATACCTATATATTATCCTAATCTAAGACTGTAAACACGATGGAGTATGCTAAAGGCGACAAATTGTAAGCTAAGGTCAAGGAGGCGAATACAAGGCGGATATTTATAGCAAACTGTAGCTATATTACCGCATAGCTTACATACAAGTTGTCAATTTATGGGACAGTCAAGACAAGACGTGTTGTGGTCACACTGTTTTATCTGTGTTTAATGTTACTGACTGACCCACGCACGCAGTTCCGAGGTAAAGTTATCCAGATAGCAAAATGTTATTACTTACGTGATAAAACACGTCAAACTTATATATATTTTCAGCGCACGTATGACTTGACGTATACAATAACTTATATCATTTAAATAACGTATTGTAACGAAATCTTCTGTTCCAAAGATAAGTTTTGCTCTTTCTCTTGACTCAAAATAAAATTCGCCAATTCACAAAGGTGTGCACATCTTTGATACATAAATATAAGAGGGCGACAGAGCACCTTCGCGTTATTGTGTTTTGAGAACACCAGTCATGTTTTGACACTTAAAATGTTCATAAAAAAACTCGGAAAAGAAGCATGTTGAATAAACCAACGACGGGGAATTAGGTTTTTGAGAAAATATTGTTGGCTCAGTTCAATGTAGTTTTGCTCGATCATGATGAAGGAACAACGAGAGGAAGGGATGAATAATACGCTCTGTCTAACTCATGTACCTAGCATACAAATTCCAAGAAAACTGAAAATGCGGAAAACAATTAATTCGCGTCGTAAATATCTAGACGCAATTGCAAAGTCCAAGGCTATTAATGGACCGCTTCTAATTAAAAACTCCATGTTATCAAAAAGCAAAGAACGTCGCATGACTAAGTAGTTACGTGGTCGTGTTTTCAATAGGATTAGTTATTTTACGAAAGAGAACATTGGAGCAATTATGTAGGTATAGATTCAATATAAAACACGTAGTAGCACGCGTACGTATAACGTCTAGCTAGATAAAGGTACCCTTATCATGAGATTTAACCTACACCTCTACGCCGCCGCCGCCGCCGTGTTCTCCACATAATTTTGTATGGAGAAACGAAGTTCGCAAATCTATCACTAGAGGCGCTGCTCCGTTTCTCCATACAAAATGATGCGGAGAACACGGCGTAGCGTAGTAGGCGGTGTAGGTTAAATCTCATGATAAGGGTACAGAACCGGTAAGCCCACACAGGCCCACACATACTATTCTCATTTGTTTGTTGATATGGTGTAACTACGTACCTACAATAAATAATTTCAAAGAACTTCACGCTGAATAACACCTGCCTACACGCATATCGAACCGATGAAATTCTTTCCACACCCCGATTCGTTACAAACTCATTTCAACCAGAGTTCCAAGTCATTTATGTGACAGGATGTTATTAATGGAAGAACTCTAATTGAACTGCATAAATAGCGTGGTAGAAGATTAACTAAAGCCACGAGACTTCGCGGTTGACATCGCACTGCAATTGCCGAGACTAATCCTTGGAGGCAGAACAGGACACGACCTGTTGTGCATCCATTTTAATAAGGAACAAGACAAGTGGAAGAAGTATTACTTCGATACCTGCAGCTTATTCAAAGCTATTACGCGAATGATCTACATAGACATAGACAGATAAAAAAATAAAAAAAAATGGTTATCGAAGCAGGCAGGTGACAGCTAAAATAAATTAATGATCTACAAGGTATCACAAATGATGTGGATTGTACTAAATCAAATTGAGAATAACAAAGTAAATAAACCTATGCTAATCACTGATAATAATCGCAAGAATACAATAGAAGCGGAGAGGCTGAGGAAAGAGTCAATCACAGCACACATCGGACGTCCGAGCTGACTTTGTCTTGCATTAAAGTTACTAAGGTACTTGCGCGTTTGTACTTCTATGAAAAGAAAATGTCACATGTTCAAAACGTTTTTGCTTCGTTTTTGCTTTGGTTTTATTGTTGCGATTAGTATAAATCATGCATGACATATTAAATAGTCGTCACCATGTGCCTAGGACTGCTGAGCGGCCAGCAGACTCTGTCAGAGGATGAATCTCACTAGGCTTGGAACGAGACTTGGATCGATGCCTCAACAGAAGCGAATAAGACTCCGTAAGCGATAAGTCCGTTAGCTCCGCGGACTTTCGGACGCGAAGCTTTCCACTCCAACATAAGTGATCTTGAAATGTCTTATCTTTGTAAAGAAAGAGATTGAAATATATATTGACTGTATTTATACCGAAGAACATTTTATTTTTTAAGGGAAATGTCTTATCTTTGTAAACAAATATTGAGGAATAAGCTAAAGATGATTAGAGCGATCGGAACGGAGCACAGCAAAGGTGGGTAAACTTTGTAATAGATAAGCTTATCTTCGACGACAAAGAACTTTATCGAGATACAAACTATGAAGATGTTTTTAACAGCCGACAAACGAAACACTGTATAGGCCATGACAAAATCAAACATAATCGATAGATAGGTTAAACCGCGGCTGTTTACACTAAAAAGTAAAATATGTTTTAGAAAGAAAATGTTATGAATAAAATAAAATAATGTTAACATCAGAAGTAGTAGGTACATTTCGTTTCAAACTGTCTTTATTTTAATTGGAAATATTCCAACCTCAGCTATTAATCCGAGTTGTGAATTTAAGTAGCAATCTCATGTGATGAAAATGCAATATAAACAGGTAAAATTAATTAAAAAAACTGAAACAATGCAACTAATTTTTTTTTGAATGTAGTTCTCGTACGCTTTATGAGTTATTAACCCTGCCGTTTACATACGTTAACTACGTGCTAATGATATTGTGTGTGACTACACTGCAAAGTTTAGGAGAAGACATCTGACAATATTGTCCTCAAGATGAGATCTGGGGTGAGTCATGCATAAAATTATCGAATGACAAATCAATAGTATCGCGTGCCGCATATGTAGGTACACCACATACAACATTCATGAAGAAGCTCCCACATACGTACATCGTAGTCACCACCACCGTAGACACCAGATATCATATAGTTGACAGCGCGAGCGAGCACATGAATGGATATGAGCGAGCACCTACATAATACTCTACTCCTACTGACTACTCGTATCTGGGTAGTTTCCTGCACAGTTGCTATATTATTTGAGTTTATGCTCCGTCTGAGTAGAGTATAGCGATCAAATAGCATGAATTATCGCGTAATTTATGAGAACCTTATGCAGTGACGTTTTTGCAGTTTACGACGGTATAGAACAGCAGAGATGCACAGTGGAAACAGACAATAATTATTTCTAAAAACGTTCACGTGAACGGTGCCACGTACAGAGTGGCGGTACGCTACGCGAATACCTCCACCTCATTATCCATTCCGAACAATACCCGTGTTCCCACGATCTCATCAGTTTGCAAGGTCCTGCGATTTCCAATTTGTCGCGACGACAACGAGACGGCCGACTTACAAAAGAATCCGCAATAAAAGTACAGATAAAACCGTGTCAGAGAGCAAGTCGGATGACCAGACTTCCTTACTTATACATACGTAATATTACGTGGTATGATACTGATAGATAGCGTTATAAATATAAACAGCAGTTCCGAGTCTCCGTTCGACAAATTTGGCAGATAACGAGCGAGAAGGCCTAACCGTCAACACGGTTAAATAATCGTATACACAGGATGTTCGGCACATCGACCGACAATATTTTTTTTGTAGATAAGTGGGTCATTTGCAAGGTTCAGACCCATGATACCTTTTGTCAGGTGTCACGTGGTATGGAGATACGATTTTTTTTTTCTTTATTTTTGAATATTACCAAAATCCCTGCTTTAAACCCTTGTAACTTTTTTGTTTATGATTGTATCAGCACAAAATAAAATGTATTGGATTTTTGTATTCTTTTTTTTTAGAAAAAAAATATCAATTGATAGAGTTAAAACCATTAAAAGGACTTATGGCCTCAAAAAGTCCTGAGTACGAGTAAACATATGACAGAATCTTAATTTTTTAATTAATTTAAAAAAAACTGACATCAATTGAGAGCTTCGTTTTCTTTTAAAAAGTTTCTCGAAAAGTTTGATAGTTTACGCTCTTCCCAACGGTATACAACATGCCATATAAATCATTCACTATGTGACTAAAATTAGGGACAGAGAACAGAACAGAACGACAGAACGACGACAGGCACTTTGTAACAGGGCCACCTTATCGGTGGTCGCTTCCCGTATTGAGAGCGTTTTCCGGAGCATTTTCAAAAGAACATGTACCGGTCGCACGGGCACTGTTCAATTCGAACTACTTCGCTTCCATTGTTAAATGTTTAGACTCTTGCAAATTATCCCTAATTTTGGCCATTTAGTGGATTTAAAGCTGGAATTTCGGCAATTTAAAAAAATAAAGAAAACAAATCGTATCTCGATACCATGTCACACCTGACAAAAAGTGTCATGGGGTCAAAACTTTGCAAATGACCCCACTAACCTACAAAAAAAGTCGGTCGATGTGTCGAACATCCTGTATATTAATATAATTAACTTAATAAATAAATTGCATAAATGTGAGGTAAGTACAACTAAGCTAATTACAATATACCTACTAGCAATTGAAATAAACGACTTCATTCACTTTATGGAATTAGCTTTCCCGTATTATAATTATTGTAGTAAGTAATGTATGTCATCGTGAAACGAGTGTCCATTAGTGAGTCATGCTCATGCATGATATTAGATTAGTTCCTACTATGTACGTAAGTAGGTCCTCGCGTAAGTAGTTACTTAGGAAATAATCGAACGGAGATTACCTCCGTTCAAATTACCACAGTCAAAATTCAAGATCAATATAAACTACAGCTGCTGCAGTACAGTAGGTATCTAATTATCAAGGAGAGAAGGAGAATTCAATTATAGATGCATTTATATCATTCGTTAGCAGTAAGCGTAATTATGGCGGTAGGTATTTGATGCTCTGTGGTAATTATCATGGTAATATGGTAGTTCTTGCTAGAAAAAATTAAATTTAAGAGTAAAAATTATTTGTAAAATAAAACAAGTGACAATATTTGTAATAAAAAAAAATTGAATTTAAATAACTTGGTAACGGTCGAAATGAAAAGTTCCTGCAGAAATCCTCTAGTAAGGAGCATTATATCACCCACTTCTCATATTTCTCTACCTAAATAGCTGAATACACCTTAAATTATTTTTCTCCTTTCACGCTTTATAAATATTTGTATATGCATGAGGCTCGGAATGCTCACATAGAAGAAGTGCGGCCGCAGCCTGCCGATGCTGTACTTGGCGATGTCGGTGGTGAGCTGCTGGCAGGCGACACCAAAGAGGAAGACGCCGACCACGCGGTACGCCTCCCACACCCACGCCGGGATCTCGCGCCCGAGGATGATGCGCGTGCGCGCCGCGTAGTTGCGCAGGCGCAGGAACTCCGTCAGGATCATCTAGGAACGAGAGGAATTTCTCATGAGGACAAGTATGAGACATTTGTAGTAAAGCATAATGAGTCGACATCGTAAACCCCTGGAACAACTCTGTAGGCGATCCGCAATTTGACGGAAACATCTTTATGGCAGGACAGATTTCTACTAAAGAAAGACTAAGCGACTTTTGTCTTTCGTACTTATGTAAATACCGCAATTTAAGACAAAGCACAGGCCGCTGAGAAAATATCTTAAAGAAAATCGAATTGTCATACAAAACTGACATGAGACTATCTAAGTAAAAATATCTATAGATCTAATATCTACAAATATTTTTAACAACCCTCGTTGTAGCCTGCCTAGTAGTGCCTATACATAAATAACGTCTCGCCTGTATCCAAAGCGGTTTCCAAGACGGCGGGTGGGCGAGTGGTCTGAGCGCCGGTTTCTCTTGCGAGTGGTCCGAGATTCGAATCGTACCGGCGTGTACCAATGAGTTTTTTCCAGATTTGAAAAAAAAAATTACGTGCAAACCTTCACCCTCTGCTCCATGGTTCGAATTTCATGTAAAAATTTAGGTCCACCGGGTTGACTGGAGGAAATTGCCTAAGGCAAATTTAAGGAGGAGCAGGAGATCGTTGTAACTGTATACCTTATTTAATGTGTGGCTATTCAAAAGGGTATACAGAGACAGCGATCTCCTCGCGACACTGTCCTGTCTAACCACACCTCCGACGCCTCTTCTACACTCGTAATAGCCAAGCTCTACATTTAGTTCAATGTCAACTACATAAGTAGTTACTAGGTCAAGCGGCCATATGTGAAGGGTCAATATTACTCGATAATTTCCTTACGCATCCATCATTATGTCGCATGTCGCTTCGTAAAATGTATGCATTTTGCTATTCATTTGTGTTGTTAATTCAGTATATGAAACTCCAAGTTCATTGCCTCTGCCATAATTCAGAGAACAATATCAACGATTTACAACAAATTATAATATTATCGAGTCGACACAGCACAGCATTGATACAATTGTTTGCATCCACCCACATATTATTATCGTGTTTTGTCGCAAATAACTCTGTTCGATTCCGTACCGCTTTTGTAATGAGCATTAACATACCTCGGATGCACCGGACCACAAATCTCTACGAGACCCATGAATATGTACGTACGAAGGTAGATAGCAAAACGTAAATTGCTTTGCTGGCTGGATACGCTTTCATGTGGTCACGGACAACGGTCATTACAATAGGCCAGTGTCGCCAGTGTTACTTCCGGGAAGCGCTTTCTTATATTGATTATGGTGTGATTGCGGAATCGCTGACGGGTCATCAGTCGAAGCAGCCATTCGAAAGAAGGGTGTGCATTGACCAAGCCACAATGTCGTTCGGACGAAGCTACGGAGAAGATAGGTAAAGAGAGAGGAGTTGGTCTAAGCAAACTGGGTACGTCGCCACCAACTGAGGGCATACAACATAAACGTGGCGGCGTGCCACCGCACTGCATCAGTCCCAGCGCACTTGGAGTTAAAATGGTGCGTAATTGGTGGAATACGAAGTCGTGTCTCCCTTCACTACTTCCCGCACTGGCGACGCATGTTTTATCAGAAATTAGAGTTAGCAGCAACTCCTCTCTACATACCTTCTCCGTGGTCGAAGCCGACTGCTAAAAGTGTACATTAAGATTTCCTTCGTGGCCCCTCACTATCGTAAAAAGCAGACGGGAAGTCCTTATGGAAATCCGGAAACAATTTAGATTGCGCGAGTAGGTAAACTTATGCAAGAAATGAGCAGGAAGTTCATAAAAGATCTGAGAATGCAGTTTTATGAGGGCTCTTTATCTGAAGGGAAACCTTAAAAGGTTCTGCTCAAGGCGCTTATTTTTTTAAAGATTTATCTTTGCTTATCTTTAGCTGCCTAGGAGAGCAACTCCACTTGTAAAATATTATTAGTAGACATCATTGTGCATGCAAGTAATATGTCGACAGGCGCCAGTGTACCAGGTACCTGCCACGCCAGACTAATGTGACTGTTGAGATGAATAATAGTGAGTCGCGGAAAGGTCTACGACCTACGACACTGTTGAGTGAGAGCGACAAGTCTGATGTATCAGTTGATGTGTGACATTGAACGCATTCGCTATTGCATTTGATCATGTCCTGAATTGAATAACAATCGATTTTGACTTTATATTTTTGTAATACTGTAAGGTTCTTGTTCAGTAACATTGTTTCTACGAACCTAAACGGTTAAAGACATTTCCATTAAATAATTCAGTAAGACAAGTTCTGTTATTTTAAATTTTTTCTTGTACCTTTCCGTTGGTTGTCTGTTTCAATTCAACCAGCGCATAACGAACTCATAAATTTCACGGTCACGCAGTACATGAAACTATAAATAAATACAAAACACACTGCAGGCTGATATATGAACAAGACAAATCTATATTGGCCTTGTCTCAAAAATAGAACCCGCATTTAAAATGTTGCCGAAAAACGGTGTTCCAAAAATTAGGAAACATGAGGCAATTTGTAGGATATCCTTGGCGTTACGGATTAGCCTAGTTGAAGCATGGTAAGTGATAAATATGCGGTTGGTGTTTTCCATCTTTATTGACACACAGCAAAACAAACAACAAAACACAATCACGTTCCAGTGCGCGCGCACTCTACGAACATACATATTATTCCTCCACCTTAAATTAAAAGTTACCTAGAAGGATCTACGTTTTATAGTTTATAACTTTTCGCGGTCTCAATACCCGCGCAGGAACATCGGAAGACGTAGTGGCCGTTCTTGTAACGGCAGCTGCTGCTGGGTCAGCCACGGCGAACTCTCCCTCTGTCTCATCGGCGGCAGGTACAGCACGCCTCGCATCTTCTACTGCTTCCTGTACCTCTCCCGATGTCTCTCGCAGCACATCTTGCTCTTCCGGAAGCTGAGTGAGCGGCGGCGTAGTCAGCGACGGCGGAGCAGCCCATACTGTAGGTGGTGCCGGAAATGTCACTCTACTACTTCCTCCACCAGGTGACGACTGGCCCGCCGCAACAGCGTCATCGCCACCTTTGTACTCCCATAATTGGTCGACATGTTTTTTAAACGATATCTTCAGGTCTTCCGCGAACACGATATACGTATTTCTACCTAACACTTTTGTAATCACTCCTCTTGTCCACTGTACTGACTTATCTTGTTTGTAAATTTTAAACAAAACTCTGTCATCCTTTTTGAACATTTTTTTTCTACTTCCACCCCTATACTTATTCTGCAAAAACTGATTTTTTTTTACAGTTTCAGCAACGGCAGGCGAGGACGGAGCTGGTCGATCGTTTAGCTTAAGAATATCGAGTCGGCTGCGCATTTGACGACCAAACAGTAAAGCGGCCGGAGAACGTTCTGTTGTAGTGTGTACGGAATTCCTGTATTGAAATAAATATTCTAACAACTTTGACTGAACCTCCTTCTTGTTAGAATATTTTAAAGCTATACTCTTTATCCCCTTTTTAATCGTTTTTACAAAGGATTCTGCCTGCCCATTACTGGACGGATGGTGGGCAGGGATAGTTATAAATGATATCGCATTCAACTTACAGAAGTTTAAAAACTCTCGAGATGTAAAAGACGTTCCATTATCTGTGGCAATTGTATGTGGAACTCCAAATCTAGACATTACTTCCTGAAGTTTTTCTATGAGCCCACTTGAAGAATAATCAGACATGAGGAAACATTCCACCCACTTTGTGTACGCATCTACTACAATTAGGAAAGACTTATTATTAATTGGACCCAGATAATCTAAATGCACTCTATACCACGGATGTGGAGGGAACTCCCAGTTGCGGGGCGGTGCGCTGGGAGGGGCGGGCCGCAGCTGATTGCAAACCTCGCATGCTCCTATGTACCGCTCGATATCAGCGTCAATCTGCGGCCACCAAAACCTACTTCTAGCTTCGGCCTTTGTCTTAACGACGCCTAAATGAGTCCTGTGTAATTCTTTTAGCATTTTATCTCTATAAATAGTTGGTACGACCAACTTGTGACCACGCATTAGGCAGCCCGCTTCACACTCCAACTGCAGCCTACAATGGAAATATGGTGCTAGACGGTCATTCACGTTCTTTGGCGGCCAGCCGTTTAGCACTTGACTTACTACAGCACTTAGCAATTCATCGGTGCTGGTTTCACGTCGTATGTCCTCCCGCGTCACCGGCAGATCTCCGTCTGATACAAAATTTATATATGAGGCGCGGTCCTCCAAACAGGAACACCAGTCGGCCGGACCCCCCTCCCTCATGTTGTGCCTGCCTACGAGTGGAGGCAGGGAAGCACGGGACAGGTAATCAGCTGCATTTTCTGTACCTTTAACATACTCTATTTTAAAGTTATACGCTGAAAGGAAAAGTGCATACCTTTGCAGTCGGTTTGCTGTCATTTCAGGAATACACAATGCACTTCTAGCCATTTTTGGGCCTAACAAAGTAGGCCCAAAAATGGCTAGAAGTGGCTTGTGGTCTGTTTTCAAAGTAAACGGGTCCTTGCGGCCATACAAATAGTGATGGAAACGCCTTACTCCAAATATTATAGCCGTCGCTTCCTTTTGCAACTGACTATAATTCCTTTCCGCCGTAGTGAGGGATCTTGATGCATACGCTAGCGGTCTCTCCAACCCGCCTTCTATCTGCGATAAAATAGCGCTTACTCCGTTCGGACCCGCGTCAGTGATGAGCTGCAATTGCAATTGAGGATTAAAATGTGCTAACACTCTCTCCGATGCTAGCTCTAACTTAATTCGGTGGACCGCCTGCTCGTGCTCCTCGCTCCACTTCCACTTCACGTCTTTACGCAAAAGATTGTTAAGTGGGCTCAATACCGACGATGCATTAGGTACAAAATTTCGGTAATAATTCACCATACCAAGAAAAGATTTCAGCTGACTTACATTCCCGGGTGATGTAGCTTGCAACACTGCTTTAACCTTTTCTTTAGATTTATGTAGGCCGTCCTTATCAATGACATACCCTAAATACGTCACTGACTTTTCCAAAAATAAACATTTTTCGGATTGTAATATGAGACCGGCATCTCTTAATCTATCTAACACTAGGTGTAAGCGCTTAATGTGTTCTTGTCTATTACGGCCCGTTATGAGGATATCATCTAAAAATACGAGCACACCGGTAATGCCTTCTAAAATCGTTTCTAAGGTCCTCTGGAAAATTGCTGGCGCAGACGACAGCCCGAACACTAGGCGCGTATACTTAAAAAGTCCCTTATGTGTATTTATGCATGTCAAATTCTGTGACTCGTCTTCTAATTCAAGCTGATTGTATGCAGACGACAAATCGAGCTTACTGAATTCTTCCCCGCCGCTCAACCTGGCAAACAGTTCCTCTATCTTAGGTAGTGGGTATTGATCTACCTCCAGCTGTTTGTTGATTGACACTGAGTAATCTGCACATAGGCGAATATCGCCATTTGCTTTTAATATAGGAACTACAGGCGATGCATATTCCGAGTACGTTACAGGCACGAGTACCCCTTCTTTCACCAACCTGTCGATCTCCCATCCCACCTTTTCTTTAAGAGCGAACGCTACTGTCCTAGCTCTAAAAAAAATTGGCTTGGAGTTTGGTTTTACGTTTAGGCGTACCTTGCCCTTATTGTACCTACCTAATTTTTTTGAAAATACCTCCGGGTACAATATTTTAATTTCCCTTTTCACATTTTCCACACCACTTTTACCTTCGCAAAACCGAATAGGACCTAATTCCAAGTTAAATGCAGATATGAAGTCTCTACCTAGTAACGAGACCTTAGCCTTAGGAATTACATAAATATCCAGGTCTTGGGTTTGATTGTCATAGGTCACAGGCAGGCGTACCGTTCCGAGAGTTTGAATACCTCCACCAGTATAGTTTACTAATTTTATCTTACTAGGCGCGAGGTGAAATTCCTTCAGATGTTTTCGGTACAAGCTTTCTGGTATCGCGGTGACGTACGACCCGCTATCAACTTGAAAATGTACGGCCACCATACCAGCCAACCTTACTGTTTGAGTCATCGGCCTGCCGTTCAAACACTGAATATTGTAAACTACTAGCTCACCGTCATTGCCGCCAATCCCGACAACACATTCATTCTCAACACAATTCAGAGCCTTGCGAGGGCACATTTTCTTCAAATGACCATCCTCCCTGCATAAATTACATTTATAATTTTTGAAACGACAGTTGTTAGACGTGTGATTCTTATAACCGCAGACATGGCACTTAACACCGGCATTGGTGCCAAGGGCAACTGGTGCAGATCCTGTTATCTTGCAGACGCTCTTCTCCAATACAGTGGCCGATTTTGCACCGAAACGCGCACTCTGTATGCCTTGCGCCTTACTCACGGCTTGTGCTAGCGTCAAGGTTTCGATACTCTTCTCGAACAACTTCTCTCGTTCCGGTCCCGGCAACATGCCGAGCACGAACCTGTCGCGGAGAGTCTCATCCAGTTGTGATGTGAATCCGCAGTGCAGTGCGAGGCCTCTCACTCTCGCCGCCCACTCTGCCATTCCCTCCCCGGCCTCCTGTGCGGCCTGGTAGAAGTTCCATCTGTCGGCGAACCCGCAACGCTTCGGTTTGAAATGTTCGTCGAGCAGCGATGTCAACCGCACAAAAGTAATGGAGTTGATGCTCTCCGGAAAGGCTAGGTCTCGTACCAGCTTATACGAGTCTTCCGTGAGTGAACTGATCAATATTGACTTCCTCTTTTCCGCCGACTTGTCCGACTCTTCATTAATATTGTTGGCCAGGAACCAATGTCGCAGTCTATCCTTATAGACCGGCCACTCCTGACTGCCACAGTCGAACGAGTCTAACTTTCCAACCACCGACATTCTAGGTTTTACGGTTCTTCTCGTCGCCAATGATAAATATGCGGTTGGTGTTTTCCATCTTTATTGACACACAGCAAAACAAACAACAAAACACAATCACGTTCCAGTGCGCGCGCACTCTACGAACATACATATTAGTAAGCTTGGATGATGGACGTATTTGGCACAGAATGTTAGGCAACATTGGATACACCTAAGCTAATGTAAAAGAGTGCTTGAAGTGAAATATCAGACGGATTTAGTTGAGGTTTTAGTTTATTGTTTAACTCTGAACATTAAAGTTATATGTTTGTATTTAGTGTATTTTTGAATATACTACGGACATTGATTTTATAACCCTGTCGGGACAGATAGACCACTCCATATAACAAATTTGGTAACGTTGTAAATCGTAAAACCAACAGAGGGCGTTAATAATTTTTCTTGATGTTGTCGTAAAACAAACAGGTGGCGTTAATGTTTGTTAATACTTCTATACTAAGGGCGCTATCTAGTTGAAATACAACATGTATCTAGGTACCTTTAATTGTCACTAGGCTGTAGAATTACTGCTACTAGACAAAAGATGGCGCTTTCATTTATATTTATAAAGAACATTATTTATGTAAATTCCAAAATTTTTAATTATATTTGAATAATAAAATTATGACAATTTACAATTAAACTAACACAAGAAGTGTTAGTTTAATTGTCATAATCAAATTAAATAAAATAAAAAAATGTTTTGAAAATTATTTGGTATACGGAACAAAATATTATTATGATTGTAATTTCCTGTTTGTGCGCTTTTAATAGATAGATCCACACAGAGCACGGAATACCCCCGCGCGCGCGCGCGCGGTATTCCGTGCTCTGTGGATAGAACGTATTTATTTAGTTGAACAGTTAAACAAATACTCGTCACTCTTCATTCTAATAATGTCAGCATTGTATGTAAAAAAAAATATGAAAACTGCCTTAAAAAATTTATGAAATTAAAAAAATCGAACCCTAGAGTTGAAGGCGGTGCTAAAGAAGGCTACACAAATCACAAAGGATATCATCCACGCATGTTTTCTTTCATGTATCATTTTTGCTTGCTTTAGCACCGCCTTCAACTCTAGGGTTCGATTTTTTTTATTTCATACATTTTTGAAGGCGGTTTTTATATATTTTTTTAAATAGTTTTTTATTTCACAGTTTTTTTTTGAATTTTTTGCTATTAATGTACTCGGCGGAATCGCTCGACCTTCGGCCTCGCGATTCCGCCTCGCTTTCCAATCTGATCTCGACCAAATTAAAATGGAACCACGTCATGGTTATCCCCTTTCAAACAAAAAAAAAGAATTTTCAAAATCGGCCCACAATAATTGACGGAGTAATCGCGTAACAAACATCCAAAAAAAGAAAACATACCGTCGAATTGAGAATCTCCTAGGTCTAAAGTAAATTGCTCGTGATGACAAATTCAACGAGCCCAAACACGATGGGTTTATCATGTGTAGTTTAGGAGTTCCTATGGCCACCTTCCGTCTCCATCATCAGACCAGCTCGATGGTACTCGTACTCGTATTATAATATATTAAACGCATCTGGCCGGTCGGAAAAGATTTCAAATTTAGAATATTCATGAAACAAGGGTCCGAATATGAATGACAATATCGATTCATGTATTTCAATACAATGACAGAGAAAATTTCAAAATATTAGGTACCTATTCTACCTATTTAATACTTTTTAGTTCTAGTTTATTTTTTTTAAGTCGGTTTTATATTTTTAAAACAATATTACATAAAAAACAATAATCGAAATCGAATAATCGAAATCGGTTGAAGTGGTACAGAATTATTCGCCATGTGTCAAACTGCAAATTGCTGAAAAAGCCCACATCACAAAAGTTTTGCTGAAGGTAACCACACACCAATAGTATTTTGTTGCTTTTTCATAAACCGCTCAATCAATTTCAATAAAATTTCAATGGGAGCACCTCTGAAGTATGACCTACCAAACAAAAAAAGAATTTTCAAAATCAGCCCACAATTAACACGTTGAACGCCATACGACCCACCGGTGGGCCTAGCGTACTTTTCGGTTCGGGCCAAGCCAAACTCATTATATCCGTAATTTTCATCAACTTGAGATTTTCATCACAAAGTTTATAAAATGCGGTAATTTGTAAGGAAAATAAAAATTTGCGACTTTTACCGTCTAATTTTCGAGATATAGCAGAAGGCTCACGGGTGGATCGTGTGGCCTCCTATGAAGGATTTGTATTTTTCTGTTGGCTGGAGCCGCGGGGTCACGCCGCGGCCCACCCGTTACGCGCGCGCCGCGGACGCAGCGATCAATCCCGGTCCGGCTGCGTCGACAATTGAGGATGTTTTACGCTTTTCTCGCCAAAAATGATTATTTTGAAGATTTCGAGTTAACACAAGAAGCGCTAACGCAGTTAGAAAACATCGAGATAGATCTTCTGAACCGTAGTTTCGGAATAGATTCTATGAAGACGTAGTTCAACCAACGAAAAGAAGATGCTGTCGAATTCTTTTGTCGGAGAGTGAGGATAGCGACTATGAAATGCATATAGAAAGGCGGAAGAGAATGAAACACACTCTGGAAAGGAAAGAGGGATTGGCCAGAAAAGTGAGAAGAACATGTCACCAATGTTATGCAAAGAACGTACCAATAATGGGTAGCAAACAGGCTAAAACCAAGTCGAAAAAAGTATCCACTTATTGCCAAAGCAGCCCAACTAAACCATTCCTTTGTTTGCCTTGTTTTAACATGACTCACGGATAATTCTTTATTGTTTATGGTTAAACCCTTTGAAGAAGTGTGATAATGTTGTGATTGTTCAATTTCATAAATATTTTGTTTTGTTCAATTTCATAAATTATTTTCGTAATAAATAATGTCTTCTTATTTGGCAATGAAGAAAATTTTATGTTCATTTTTATTTTGACGAATATTTTCTTATTATTTTCTGGTTTTATTAATTCTATTAATACAAATATTATTTTCTACCTTATCGTTAAGAGCAGCCCTAGCATCGTTACAATTAACTTAATAAAAAACTACAAGTTTCTATTGGATTTGAAAACCACGCCGTCCGCTTCGACTACAAGGCCATGCGGCTCACTTCCATATTGGCTTTGTAGCTGCGCTCTGTGGCTTGTAGGAAGCGTTTACGTAGGCCCTCTCACGCGGCTCACCGGTGACCCCCATGCCCTGAATGGTTCAGTAAGGAAAGGCTCACCGGTGAGCGGTGAGCCCCGTGGCCCAAACGGAAATACTGGATTTTTCATGTGGCGTTGAACGTGTAAGATTGTAATTTCCTGTTTGCGGTTTTACTCCGGTCCAAAGAATTTACAAACTCTTTGGTTGTACTTGGGTTGTACCTAGCTCCGCTTATTTGTTGTTATATCCGCTATAGTAACACATATTCTGTGAAAATTTCAACGGGCTTCCTATTACGGTTCAAGAGATACAGCCCTCGGATAGACAAACGGACGGACGGACAGACAGACTGCGGAGGCTTAGTAATAGGCTTCCGTACAGGGATACGGAAACCTAAAAATAAGGGGTGAAATAGGGGTGAAAGTTTTTGTATGGGGAATCCATGATTTCTCTAGGTAAGGATATGAAAATTTATTATCTAGGCTTTTGGCACAGATTACTCAATAGTTACTGCTTTTGGTAAGAAATAATGAATAATGGTCAGGAAGAGGAAGGGGGAGAGAAAAGAAGGGGGAGTGGGTGGGAGGTACGTTTGTCAGCCTGGGTAGCTCAGTGGTGCAGGCAACCCTGGGCGCGGTCAACACTTGGATGGGTGACCGCTCGACCATTTGAGGCTGACCGTGGTTCGGATTCCACGTAAAACTGTAGCACCCTTCCCTTCTTACCTTACTAGGGTTGGTACCACCGCACTGAATAAAACGTACGTCGAAACGGCTATGTAAATCAAAGAGATTTGATGTAAATAGTTTTTTCGTTTTTTTTCGTCCAGTTCAGTATAGCCGGCACGACATGTCCGACATCACGGATGTTGTAGGTGATGTATCCAACCATGTCAGTTTCCATAAAAAAAAGAAGAAGAGGAGGAGAGGTATGGAGGGAGGAAGGGTTAGTGAATGAGGGTAGGTGTGGGGGAGGGAGGTAGTAGAGGGAACGAGGAGGAATGGATATCGAGGGAGTGAGAGGTTGAAAGGGGGAAGGGGCGGGGTAAGAGGGGGTTGCGGACAGGATGAGGGGTAGTAGGGGAGGAATGGAATGCGAGGGTGATGGGAAGGAGGGGCGACATGAGGGGAGGAAGGGAAGTAGGGAGAGAGGGAGGGAATGGGCGAAAGGGAAGGTGGCAAAGAGGGGGTCCGTGAAGGGTGAGGGGAAGGAGGGGAGGAAGGCGGGATCGAGGAGAGAAGACCGGGAGAGAGGTGAGTGAGAGATGGGCGAGGAAGGAATCCCTTCCTTCCTCCCGAAAAAGATAGAGAATATAAGAGAAGCGATGGTTTATTATCAATTTTGCATTTAAATCAGATTTACTATTTTTTTATTTTATTCGTTGTCGTGTCGTCGTCGGTAAAATCTACAATTTTACAATTTTATATAAAATATCATTGACTTATATATTCTGTAAAGCTTATCACAAATACATTAAACCCACCCTCTTTTAATCTCTTTGGTATAACACCACCAGCAGCATCGTAGATGGAAAAAATAGCCCTGGACTCAACTTTTTTTAATTCGGTGCCCGGACTTCATACTCAAAGACATTTTGTTCATACTTCAACTATTACTAAAACGAGACACCGCGATTATGGTAGTGTGCGTATCGCGTGAATACAGAACCGACCGTCTCAAGAGATCGCATCGATATTGTGTCATCCTTTTTCCACGCGCAGTAACCCGTATCGCTTGCCTGCACGCTCCACGCAAACATTTGCGTGTTCCAAAACAAGCGAACGTCGCGCGTCGATCGATAAATTACCGCAACGGCTAAAAACTATGGAGGTGGCTTTTTACTTTCGAGCGACTGTAAGGAGAAAGGAAGTATTGTGATCGTCCAAAATGTCGAAGTTGAGAATGCGACTGATTTTTTTTTTTTTTATTGAAACTGACACGGTTGGCTACATCCCCTACAACATCCGTGATGTCAGCCCATAACACCGGGTGAACTTGGTGCCACGTCAGTGCTTCCCTTCGGTCGTGCCGACTACACTGAACTGGACGGAAAACACAAACTATTTACATAGCCGTTTGGACCGACCTTTCATTCAGTGCGGTGGTACCAACCCGGGCGGGTTAAACCCTACCACCTAGTAATATAAGAAGGGGGTCATATCCCTTAGTCGCCTTTTACGACATACACGGGGAGAGATGCAGTGGGGCTATTCTTTTAAAGTACCGGCCCCACACAGTACAGATTTGGGCTATATATCTGTCAACGATCCCAAAAAAGTGGTTTTGAGAAACATGTATGTGTGTGTGTGTGTGTGTGTGTGTCCGTCCAGCGACCTTGTGCCTAAACTGCTCAACCGATTTCGTTCAAAATTCGTATTTAGTAGTTTGAAATGATAATCTAGGGGTACCTTTTTTAGTTTTTTTTAATTAAAAAAAATAAGGGTAGCTGTCATACAAATTATTTCGTTGAGGTCGATTTTCTTATAAATGGCTAACGATTTTTATTATTATTATTATATTTAATCCATCGTGTTTGTTTCCGTTTTCAAAGGTGGTGAGGTAAAAAAATATAATTTTAAAGAAGGTATCTCCACTTTATCCTAACCGCACGCGCGTATTTGAATTGCACGCAGGTTTGGTTGGTGGGTATTTTGGTATTTGGCAACTAAAAATATAATAAGAAATAGGCATGCCATCTATAGACAAATAGGACAACTTAACTTTGGTCTGACATCTATGATGCAGAAGCGGCGAAATTATACATTTTATCCGCCAAGCTCACGGACTGACAAAACATGAAAATATTTATTGGAAAAATTATGAAAACCTTAAAATACACTATTTTGAAATTTCTACTTAATATAAAATAATCTTTAAATTTAACTATGCTGTTCCCACTTAGCATCGTTCTATAATTAGCAGATTTAAAAATATAATAATTATTTAATTCAAATTCGATACTCCTGGCGCCATCTTAGGACATAATTGAAGACTAATTTCATGTTACCTTTAAAACATCGCTGACGGTACATCTGACTCCCCCTATAAAATCAATGACTACGGATTAAAAAAAATAAGCAACATTCGTATCACCTTGGGCACTTCTCTTGTTATGAAAAGGTCTGACTTTCAGCTAGCAAATTGTTTTTTGTTTTTTTATGGAAACTGACACCGTTGGCTACATCACCTACAACGTCCGTGATGTCAGCCCATAACACCGGGTGAACTAGGTGCCATGTCATTGCTTCCCCCTTTGATCGTGCCGGCTACACTGAACTGGTCGGAAAACACAAACTATTTACATAGCCGTTTCGACCGACGTTTCATTCAGTGCGGTGGTACCAACCCGGGCGGGTTAAACCCAACCACCAAGTAAGATTAGGAGGGAAGGGACCTACAGTTTTACGAGGAATCCAAACCTCGGTCAGCCTCCAACGGTCAGCGGTCACCCATCCAAGAACTGACCGCACCCAGCGTTGCTTAACATTCAATAGCGACAGTTGACTTTCTGCACCACTGAGCTATCGAGGCTGACAGAGGCTGTTTAGTTAGGTTCAGACAAAATCAAACCTTACACACCCTACTTCTGTAAAAAATCTACTTGTTATTCGTATACATGTTCCCATCGTTACGTCAGTAAGTTCAGCTGAGATATTCTTGATGTCGGCGAGTGTCAGAAATTTCTCAATGTCAAACCACTAGGTCAAACCGCAGTAATCGTCGTAGAGATCTCAGGAAGAACGCACGCGTAGGTAAGGACATTAATAATTTCTAATACATTCCAAACATACTGTTAAATAAACCGATATAAATTATTTATTGCTTCCAAAAAGGTTTTCCTCTGATCTCTACACAGTAAGTAAGCGCCAGATGAAAAGGTTCATTCAAGACATTTCTTGAAAGCCTTTTGTAGGTACTATGAGGTTTTCAAATTATTTTTCAGTTCGAATATCATAAGAAATACGGATCAAAGAGCAAACGATGGGGTCGAACTGTATCGTAAGAGCTAGCCCGCTTATGTAATCTCTTTACCTAAACAGATGCAATAATAACCAGAAAGTAGTCGCACATAGTGTAAATACAAAAAAAAAACATTATGCAATCGCTGAGTGTTCTCGTATGCACGTTGCACTACGTGGCTATCACTATCACCGTGTGCATCGTTATCACTACATTAGCGGTGCCATAACTAACGATAATAACTTGTTCAAACACCTCTCGTACCTCAACTAAATCATCTTGAGCCGCGGCGCCACCAATGTTGTCTTGGTGAAATGTTAAATATGGTATGCACGAGCAACTCCCAAGCAGTGTTAGAAGACCTACATTAGGTGGATTGAAGATTGTTTGTCCACGTGTAGGTGGCTTTTGGGTTCATGACTTGACTGATACTAGGACTGCGTTGCGTTTTGTACCTTTAGTGACGAATGTTATTTTTCTTCCGGCGAGTGAATTTCCCGGTACTTTCAAATTAAACAAGCTAGATAGCGCTTCCATAGTCCACAAATCTGCTGGCGTAGTGCCTTGCTGATGGTGTTTTCGCGAGGTGATGTGGATTTAAGCATTGCGGGCGTGCAAGGGTTATGGCTTTTAGAGTCGCAACGGTCTAACGCTCGAGTCTGATCGGGATCATGTTCTTTAATTTTTTAATTTTAATTGTTGTTTTGGTTGTTTCTTTTTAAATCCAAGAAAAAAAATCCTTTTTTCTACTAGAAAAAGTATACTTGGTTTTTTCTGTTTGGTTTCTGTGTCTGATGTGCGTGTGATTTTAATATACGTGGTGATAGCTGATATTATTCTAATTTTATTTTATGCTTACTTGAGTTAGGTAGGAGTTGCGACTTTGGGACCAGCGGGATACAAGCGCTGCTGCGCTCTCATCGCGAAGGAGTCGTAGCACATAATCTGAGCTGGCTCCCTTTTCCTCCTAGCTCTAAGTTGTATTATGCTCTGTATCTTACTGTTGTGAATAAGGAAATAAACGTTATTATTTATTATATTTTGTTTTATTTGGCTGTGTCGAGTTGAGCACATTGGTCCCTAGACAATTTATTTATTTCTTGCTTGAGTACAGAGTCTTTGTAATGAAGAGGCAGAAGTACGAGTACTTGTAACATGTATGCAATTAAAAGATCATTGCGATGCAATTCTCAATATAAATTCACTGTGAAATGAAGTAGGATACTGACACCCCACTTTGCTGCAATTTTCTCTAGAAAGTGGTATCGCTTTTGAGACATTACGGAAACCACAAATTTGACTGTAGGCTATAAGCGGACGGACGGTTGGGCCTCTGGATAACTATACTTAGGTACTTACTCTTAAAAAACGTAATAAAAAGCTTAAATTTTCGCAGCAATAAAGCAGGTACTTACGGAGAAAGGATAATTGTTAGGCTGACGGAACAGGTTTAAATAATGGGAGTGAATGCAACGAGAAAAAAAGATTGAAAGGGCAAGTAAAAAAGTAAAAAAATATAATGGTCTTGTGAAAGAGTTGTAAAAACCAACCAAAGGTATGGTCCATTTAGAGTATCTTAGATTCTAACTACCTGGAGCGGGCACCGTAGTTTACGATGTTTTAGAGAATATATTGTGCCTTTGTCTATTGATAAGGTTTGGGATATTCAATCATACAGAATGTAATAAATATAAATAAATAAATAAAGTTATGTTTATTTTTGACTACTACTTTTAACTAAGTACATACAAAATAATTAATCATTATTTTAATACCTCAAGATTCAAGCAGAGACAAGCAAGGCAGGTAAGCATTTGGGTTATTAGAAAATTTATCGGCTTTACTCACGGTCGTCTTCGGACTTTTTGGCTCGACATTTCGGGCCAAACGAATGGCCCATCTTCATGAGCGCTCTGCCTGGTGCGACGGTTGGCAGAGAACCAGCGAAACAAAAACAGAGGCAGAGAAAAAATAGTTCTCTGCCAAGCATCGCACCACGGTAATTTAAAAAACGAAGAGGTGAGTGAAGAGGTTTCCTCATCACAAAAAAAAAACCTTGAAAAAACTGACCGCCCTTAATTTTTTTATTTTTTATTATTTGTTGTTATATCCGCCAAACAACACATATTCAGTGAAAATTTCAACCGGCTAGCTTATATGGTTCCAAAGATACAGCAGCAGGACAGACGGACGGACAGACAGATATATACGTTGAGGCTCAGTAATAGGCTTCCTTACGGGGTACGGCAACCTAAAAATCATTTGGATATCGAACGAGAGTTTAAAAAATCCTAAATACCGGACAAGGAGAAAAAGTAAACGCATAGATACAATGCACTTGTTGAATATACTTACAATACAATATACATTTGATGAAATATTGTATAGACCAACCACGTATATCTAGTAGTATAAAAAATAGCATCCCACTCTGAGGTAGATAGATAACATACCTAAGTATACGAAATGGTCTGATAATGTTGAGTTTCGCGTGCATACGTGACGTGTCACGTGACAAGTGTTGTTTTAATGAGAAACGGAAACAGTTATCTTTCGGAGTATTTATTTTGAGTCCGTGTATACAGGGTGTTGTAACGGCCACTACATTAAATTTAGGAAATTATTATTGGGATCAATAGTAACAAAAAAGTCAAATAACTTTTTTCTGAATTCCCTTTAAATAAAAAGTTACCGTTTTCATACAAACTAATTGATTTATTTAGTGTAAAAAGGATCTAATGTGCCGCACGAACGTGGGAATGAAAGGCTCGCGGTGAATGAGCGAGCAAGGACGAGTGCGCGGAGAGAGGAGATGTGCGGGGGCGGCGGCGTGGCGTGAGTTTTCGACCCCTACCGTTCCCGCGCCAGCACCCTCCCCCTGCGCGTGTCAAATTACACTTGCCGAAAATATTAATTAGAAAAATTAATATCTCGAAAACTAGACACTTTAGAGAAAAACGTTATTTACTTTTTTGTCTCGGAAAGACATGAGGATTGCGCTGGCGAAATTAATGTACTGGCCGTTATAACAACCTGTAGAAGCGCCGATGCTCGATCCCTTGGCGGCCGGCTCCAGCCAGTCCAGAGGCAAAACCACAATGACCGTCACTATCGGAGATGTACGGCGCGGGCGGCGACTTAAAAAATGCCTTCAAACAACTACTTAGAGATCTTTGGACCGGACGGCTTACTTACCGCCGCGAAAGATGTGTGGATGCTTTGTCGCGAAGCCACTACTTCACATTCAAGTCAAGGTACCAAGTCAAAATAGTACTACACCAGGTCGGGGGTAAGTCAGGGTTCAAATTTAGGACCACTACTGGGGTTCCTCCTGATGATAAACGACCTTACGTTTGTGATTAGGATTGCGCTGTGTTTGTTGTTCACAGACGATTTAAAAATATTCACGGAAGTTCGAAGCCGGGCCGACTGCCTGGCTCTCCAAGGGAACATAGATGAAGTAAATCCAACACTATACACCTACCAACTAGGCGGAGTAGCATTGAGGCGCGACGCGCAGGTGAAGGACTTGGTTTTATTTTTGATTACAAATTGAAGTTTCACGATCACATTATGGGAGTTTGTAGAACATTGGGTGTAGTATTGGGTCAATCGAGAGACTTTCACAATGTTGACTCTCGTGCGAAGTAAACTGGAAAGCAATGCAATCATCTGGACGCCGCTTTATGTGAATTACAAACTGATGTTGGAAAAAGTATAAAACAGTTCATTAGAATGTGATATTTGATATTACAAAACGTATAATTATTACCCGTACCTCTTCCCAACTAAATACCTACATATTAATTAGGCATGATTGTATAGAATGGAGAAGAGATCTAGCTCTCGTGTCGCATGTTTACCGCATACTAAATGGCAAAGCAAACAACCCAGACTTTTTACAAAGATTTAAGATTTACCACAGAGCACGGAACGCCCCCCGCCGTTCCGTGCTCTGTGAGATTTACGGACCACAAAATTACTTAGAGCCAGAACACACGACTTAATACAACCTATTCCATCGAGGACCAACTTGCAGGTGTGTTCTACTCTGAATAGAGCTATAAATATAATAAATAAAATTAACTATACAGAACCAGAGGTTGACCTATTTATTACCAATAGTTTTACTAAATTAGCATAAATAGATATGTATAAGACGCAAGCTAGGGAACGCATTAGGTTAAGTCTGTAATGTTTCTTAGATTTAAAATAATAGTATGTATGAATAATTAATTCATCGACAATAACTATTTTGGTAGATCGTCAGAAGAATAAGTTAGTGCCTACCTTGTACACCAGTATGATTTGTAAAACTTCCACAGAATAATTAATTTGAGAAGTAGATAAAGTAATATTTACAAAATACCCAAATGTAAAAATTACAATATGGAAATGGAAATACATAACGGAATCTCTCCGCGAACATTCATTTGTATAATGTTTGGTATAGAACCCGAAAAACATCGGAAAATCTTACCGTGATGCAGGGCAGCGCCAAACCCACGATGTAGAGCATGACGTTGGTGACAGTGGATTCCTTGTATGGGTGCTTCAGGGACTCGTCATCACAGAAGAACCCCCTCTCGTACGGCTTGCCCCAAAGGAAGAAGAACAAAATTGGGAATCCAACTGCAAAGATAGAAACATATGCTTATAAAAAAACAAACACAGAACTAAACCTATTTCCTCCCAAGTACAGCCTGGGGTTTTTCAAAAGGCGCGTGAAAAGACTCCTGTCAGGCCGCCATGACATTCGCAATTCCCGTGCATCACAGAATGTCCATGGGCAGCGTTGGACACCTACTTGTAGGTGAAAAGATGCCACATGTCGCACTATCAATAAAAAAAACAGAAAATACTCATGATCCTAGAATAATATACACAAGTGTACATACACAGTTAAAAATACAATATATGACTTGGTTATTGGCTTGGTGAAATTCTTTCTAGGATAAAACCCGTCATTCCCATCTAAGCCTTGCGTTAGACAGGTGATCTAAAAAGGTAATCAAAACCGAAAGAGAACAACTATTTTAAATGGACCTTGCACGAAAGGCCCGTCGAAGCCTCGACCACTGTGCGGTTGAGGCGGGGCGGCGACGGTCGTGCGAACTCATGTTTGGGTGAAGTATGTTTGGAATCTCACAAATTATCGCTTTTTTTGCAGCCAGTTCTCCGTCTATTCTAAATGTATCACTGTCTGCATAAATACACGTGCTCACTCAGAATACTCTAATGCACCCGTCGCTGTTTGAAACAACAAACCACAAACTATATCGGTGCGCAACACTACAAACACAAACACAACAACACAAATTATAGCTTTCTTGTGGTTTTGCGGTTGCATCCTTACATAACCCGCAGATCATTGGCCTGAATTGGGTGACCGGGGCAGTGTGAAGCGTCTACTCCGGTATATCAACGGCGCGTGAGTCACACCACCAATAGTGTCAATTACGCGAGCAAAGGATGCTCCGACCTCCTTGACTCCACTGCAAATGAAACCAGAGAAGTCAGCGCCGGCCAAAGTTATGTTATGAGCAAATAAAATTAATGAACGAAGAGCGAGGGGAAGATGAAGAAGTTTGTAACAATGCAGGCGACTGCCCACGCCGTATTAAAACCGAGTTTTTTTATGTAAACCAACATGGGTAACTGTGTCGAGGGAACAATGGCTCAGTCAACAGAGCTAAAATCACCTCTCCTTACCAAAACAACGTTAATTTAGGTGCCATGCCAGTAGGTTTGCGAACTGTTGCTAGGACGACGTTTGACTACGCACAGGTTAAAGGATTCGGGAAACACACTCGCCGGGAGATACATAGTTCCACAGCCTAGCGATACGACAAAGAAACTATTTTGAGAACCAATAAATGTGTTCTTATTCTTCTTTCTTCTTAAACTGTCTTCAAAATCGTGTACTTTTATATGCCGGCGCATACCTTTTGGCTGCATTTTTAATATGCATTTGAGAACGAATTTCCCGTTGAAAGCAGAAAAAGACGTTTCTTTATTTTATTTTAATGCCCAATGTTTTAGGGTGTAATTTTATTAGGGACAACATTAACAGCCCCAAAGAAGTAAATCTTATTTTAATTTAGTTATAAAGTTTGGTATTAGTTAGTCTTTTTTTTCTAACCTGTTTTAGCCTTAATTGTTTCTTTGTTCATAAATATTTTCAACCAGTAACTAAAGCGAAACTGCATTCTTACTCAGACAATGGTCACAAATTTTGCATGACCCATCCAATTTGGATGTAATTTCCGCACAAATTGCCAGATCATCTTCACTTCCGTTTTACAAATATAGATAGGTCTGAAGAATCACTCTGACTGTACCGTCTGTACGGCGGTACTTGAATCATTTTATGTACTCTTCTAATAAGACGACAACGGCGTGAGAGATGTCATATATTTAGTGAGTGAGAAATTAAATGTATCTTTAAAAGTACAATTGCATTTAAATCGGCTCACGTCCGGACCGATATGGGCGCTGTGATTTCAACGAGGATTTCAAAGGCGAGTTTATACCTCGGTTTATACGGACAACTTGTTAATTGCAGAACGAGGCAAACCAGAAATATTGGTTTTATTTTTGGCCGAAACATCGTTATGGTTAAATTATAAACAAACAAAATAAATCATTTATTGAGTAAGTAAATTAAAAGATACAATTCAGATGTGTTTAATAAGCGAGGAAAGAAAATAAACTGTAAAAATTATATTTTTCTATAGTAAGTCTGCTGAGAGCTAAACACTAGGCTCGCACCTGTTTCGCTAAGCTCCGTTTTCTTCTAGATGTGGGGTGTAGATTTTGTGTTATACATATTATAATGCCTATATGTTCGTGACTAAATATGGTTGTAAGAATATAGGTATGAATATTTACACATAATATGATAAAGTATAAAGTCAATATTTATTTATGAGTAAAAAAAAACGGTTCATCAGATTTATAAATAAGTAAATTTGTATATGAGCATTTTGTTGTTTAGTTCAGTTTAATTGTATGTAAGTATAATATAATATAATGTAATAATAATATATTATTATAACATTATTATTATTTGTTTATTATTATTTTTATATTAATTTTGAGTATATGTGGTGTATTTTTATAATCTGTATATTTAAAATTAATGTAAATATGTGAATGTGATAATAAATGAATATATATAATGTAAGCATATTATGCCTAATAGTTTCATGTGTTTTAGCATGAATGAATTTTATTCAATTATTTGCACCATGTATATTTTACTGTTGAATATGAGTGAGCATGTGTTCACAATAAGTTTGTGTGATGGTAATTAATTTAATTAGCCATTGTTAATTTAGATTTTAAACATATATTTGCTGTGAATATATAATATAAAAACTTTATAGAGGGATGGATTTTGTTATAGAGATTTAACCCTAGAAAAGGAGGATGTGTGGCTAAAGAAGGAAGTGTTCTGTTTCATTCTCTTGAATTGTTGATTTATGTTGGCGCGCGTACAATAATTAATTATATATATTTAACATTTAACTGTAGAAACCTTTAATTAAGGAAGTTATTGTGCTTGAGATATAAGGGTAAACGTCTTGTAGAAGCTTAACTCGTTTGAGTTCAATGTTCGGAATGCATTTGCTGTTTTCAGATTGTGGTATGTGTGTGCAATAATCTATGATACTATGGAATACGTATGGTCGATCTGACCGCATTCAGTAAAAGATAAACGTGGTAAAAAGAGAACAATTCGCTTGCACGAACAAATTAGGTTGAGCGGTATCTCAATGACAAGGTTTCAACAGCCGTTGTAGGTACTAAGTACGTCTGCTTTTCCAAGTTGTGTGCAGACTCTCACAATGTGTGCAGAGTGGTAGATATAGCCTACAATGCTTGCACGTATTTGCATGGTGGGCGTAGATGGATGGTCGAATGCGTGGCGGCCATGGGCAAGGGTCAACGATCCCACATGGTCGGTGGGCGGCTCCTTGAGTTGCTGGTGTGTGACGCCAGCTGTTGGTGTCGTCGCTGCGCTGCACGCGCCTCGCCCTCGCCTCAGCGCGCCGCGCCGCGCCTCCGCGCCCCCGCCTGGCGCCGAGCGTTCATTTCGAAATGAATTTTGAAAAACTCAAGAGATTGATTTAGCCTGAGTTAACTTTTTGTTATGGCGCTTTGTTCTATTTTCGGTAACCAGAGAGAATAAGAGTAAACAAGTAGAAATAATTATATGTTGAAAGGTCAGCAAGTACCTATATAAATTTATAAAATATTGTAAGTGCCCACTACCCAAAACCGGAATTGATACAATTATTATGCCGAGCGGCAAAGGTAATCGCTCAGCGTAATAAAAACTGTCACCGTCGTCGATCCGATGAATCGTCCACAATCCACATTATCTGTTCATCTCCTTGAATGAGGCGACAATTTGGAGTTGAAATTTTACGACCGATTCTCGCTCGATGCGAGTGCTTTTCTTAAAGCCACCATAAACTCGGTCATTCGTCTCGAATAAAGTTGAACCAGAGAGTTGAATCTATGTTTAGAAATGCATGTAGAAGACGAGTTATTGTTGTACGAGTATTAGGATGCAGCGGCTGCACTCCCTCCTATGGGCATCTCGTCTGTGGGTATAGCACAATGTAGTGTTTAGTCCGACGACGACGCCCCGAGACCGTTCAGTGACCTTCTGGCAAACCAGCTGGATGTCAAATGATGCGTTTGTAACAGACGAAATTAATAAACTCGCTCTCCGTTCGGACGAGCATGCTCGTTCGGTCGACGAGGACTAGAGACGAGAGTGGTATTTTAACGATTTGGAAATAAAAAGACAATTTATTTTGTTAGCAATATTAACATACCTAGTAGGATATTAATTTACTTATGAAGGAATTGAATTCAGAGATGCATTAGAAAATACAAAGCATATCGAACATTCATAGACATTCACCAAAATGTATTCCCTATGTTACTCGTAACTAAAGATGAATCTGTACACATGAATAAATCTGAGATAAAACGTATCAATTCGATAGTTGTGTAAATAAAGAGGAACCCCATCGGTAGAATGTTACCGGCGCGGCGGCAGTTCATATGAAAAACCATTAAAACTTAACAGACAGAGAGATAGCTAGATAGCACAGCATACGGAGAGGAGGAAGAGTGCCTCGTCGTGGTTTTATTTTAGACATTACCTTGTGGAGGCGGCGCGGTGTGCTTCATTGGAGGATGCTCGTTAATTACAGAACCTGTGCCACAGACTTAATCATATTTAGACCAGCTACCGTGCAAAAACAATATACAATCGTCTTTGAAAACAGAACAAAAACAAACAGCCGAAAACAATAATATTACATGTAAAATTACATGTTTAAAAAGGCACTTGCGGAGCTCGGACAACACTCTAGTTGTCCGAGCTCCGCAAGTGCCTTTTTAAAACCTGGGAAATGTCGGCGCCGGACTGAACATATTATACTTGTCTCTTTTTGCCTATCAACAACAGACATGCCGTCCTACTTCCTCTTATACCTAATATTGTGTCCTCTTCTAACTTATAATAATATTATTGTGACGACCAAGGTCGTGCCATTTGTAAACATCGAATTGTAAAACCGAATGAAAATTTAAAACAAATATGTATATTAGGTAGGTAGGGTTTTTTTATTTGTACAGAAAGTAGGTAGCAATTTGTAATTGGTTCACAAAACTGAAGCTATTCAAAAAAACTAAAATGTGATTGAGTAAGTGTAGACCTCAGATCAGTAAAGGGTAAAAGGTAATAATCCCTTTACTGATCTGAGGTGTAGACTCTACCCTGTATGTAGAACATGCTATAGATAGGTACCTACTAACTAACAAGAACGAAATAAAATAATACTTAAATAAATACACTTGATGAGTGTACGCGTCGCCTACGAACGCTATAACTCTTAGATCTGTCGACCGACTCGCTCGATGCTCTGCTCTATCTTTTTGCCCTCGGCCCACAGGTGCAATAATTTACGATACATGTTGCGCCCGCCCGCCCGCGCCTGCATAATGCTCACAAATTGATAGATGCGCTTTTCATTCGCTCGCTATAATAAATGATGGGGTAATGTGATTAGGTGCTAGACTATGCTCTTTTAGTTTTAAGTTATATGAGTTGAAGAACAGTAGCTTGATTTTTTTATTGATTTTAATTGGCATTTTCTTATTTTTCTTCTTATTCTTCTTCTTTAGTTTCTTAATTTGTGCAACTTCGGAGCATGAGTCCAAAAAATATTACTGTGAATGAAGCTCTCGCCAGTTGTTGCACAAAGAAGGACTACGTCTACGATACTTTGCCAAAATACATTTTGCCCGAAAGTTGCTAAAATGCATTTCAGGAAGATTGAGGCGCCCCGTGCGCCACGCCCGCCCGCCCCGCGCCGCGCCCCTCCGCCGCGCCACACGCTCCCCCCCCCCCCTCCCGCCAGGCGAGACCATTCACGCTTGTTTTTTTTTTCGTTTGGGTTAACATCTCCAACATGTTGTTATTCTTCCTACGTCTCGTGAGGAAATCAAATCACTAATCAGATGTACTCGCCTCTCAGGGTTGTCATCCTTTTTACAATAGCTTTTTTGGGATTATAACACGATTACTTATTAAAAAAAACCCTGAAAATTTGTCTTACTCCGTTTTTAAGAAAGATTTTTATTTAAGAAAAAACCTGAGAATTTTCTTACTCCGCTTTTAAGAAAGATTATTATTTTTAAAAAAACCTGAGACTTTTCTTACTCCGCTTTTAAGAAACAATTAGGTTCCACGATTCAACAAAACAATGTGCACTTTATTTGGAATATTTTTTTGTCTTTTGAATTTTTATGAATCTGTTGAGTTGAGTTCCGTCGAGTCCGTACGTACCAGGTTTTACTAGGTTTTACTTGCTTATGGGGACTGAACTTCTGAGAAATATAATCCGTATTCGTTCAAAGCGCGACCATTTCGAAACAGACATTAATCTTTGCAAGGTCGCTCGTATTCTAGTATGGGCACTAATGGTTTTCCTGACCTTAACCTTAAGGCGGAAACAAGACTCAACTACCCGAGCACTGATGATTGAAACACGAACTGTATGCAGATGTAAATAGGTGCGAGATTCATTCTACTCATGCGGTGGCTGATACGTCGCGCCGACGATGAACGTTTGCGCGAAAATAACACTATACATATTAAATTTCACGTGTTGGAAAGATGGAAAAAAATATTTTTTTAGCTACGATTGTAAGGAAAAATGTTATCTATATTTCTATGAGAGTCTTGTATTGAAAAAAATGTATGCTTCTCAAGAAAATTGAACTTGAAAGTAAAATTTTCGTAATTTTCGTGATTTTTTTGAGATTTATTTAACACCTTTCCAAAGTAGTAAAATATATATTTTGTTATCTATGTTTGTTAATTAAAGACCAATACATAACTATTATTTTTTACAGATTTTTTATCTTTAAGAAATAAGAATAAGAAATAAGAAATATTTATTTTTTCCCCTACAGCATTACATTATTTTTACATATTATAGCACATTTAAACAATCAAGACAAGTAATACTAATTAACACCGAGATTAACACACAAATTTAAACGATACAGAAGGAAAAAGGGGGGGAAAAAAAGGACTGAACACAGCCTATGCTGAGTCTAGTGAAGATTTCACTAGACTCAGCTCAGCGCTGTATTTAAGTCCAGCCCTTGAACAATTTAAAGATTAACAATTGAAAGACACACAACTTCCGCTTTCACTTACAATATTTTAATGATAAATGAATGTATTTATTATATATATTTTTATATATATATATATATATATATAAATAAATATGAATACCTTTATCAATACCTTTACCAATAGCTCAACAATTTAGTTTAAAGTTGACCTTTGAGACGGAAGTTAACTTTCTCCATACAAAATCGTCTTTCGGCATTTATGTTTTCTAGCCCCCTAAAACTTATCACATTTTTACAAATTTTTTCCTTGTCTTAAGGACAGTCCGATCTACGTTCCTGTAATTTTTTTGTTTAGATGAAATATACCTACAACACCGGAGCTAAAAAAAAATATTTGGACCGAGAACATTTAAATTTTTTCTTTTTTGATGTCATGCATGATGTTCATTAAGCTTTATTCAGTCATCCATATAGATATTCAAAAAATAAAAGGACAGGAACGTAGATTAGACTGTCCTTATTATAACAAAACAATAATTGTAAAAATCGGAAAAGGTTTGGAGGGGGGAAGGGAAGGGAAGTTCGGGAGGTTTTGTATAGAGAAAGTTATTACTTGTCTATTGCTGGTTTGCTGCTACCTCAGCCCGCGCTTCCGCACATCGCGCCTCACGCCACACCCGCTGACGCCTAGCTCAGTAGCGTTAGTATCGCTGTCGCGTAGCCAAAGAATATAATACAGCGTAGCCACGCCCGTAATAAATGTGTAATTGACCTACCTACCCCTCGCGCGTGTACGAATTTTGTTTTTTTTTTTTGTGTTATTTGTTTTATTACTAACATTTGTTGTGTTCAAATGCCAATACGAGTAAAAAAAGGAATAGTAATATGACTATGACGTGTGCGCTAGCTTCACTAGTCATGTCACTTAATTACGTAGAATTATTATTACATGGTAGTACATATTAATTCTATGCCTGAAATACGAAGTAAAGACAGTTCAGTTTAACATCTGGTGGCGGGAGCATTCGTCTATCCGACTTTTTTGTCGACGGTACCGATAGATGTTACGTCATATCATAACCGTCAGCGGTGGCATACTGGAACCAGACGACTTGTAACTTCGGTCTCGTCTTAAGACGCGTGCTGATCTTGACTATTGCACAATACAATACAGTTTTATCTATTCGGAGCCTCAACAAAATAGAATTAGGCCTACGATTCTGCTTTATATTTGGTAAATTTCAGGTAGAGCTCCTTATAACTTCGGTGAATGTTTTGATAATACTCGTACGAATATAAATGCAGCATCTTTTTTTTTTAATTTTTTTTTTTTTATTGTTAGCTCGACATATGGCGCCGAGGCACCCATAAGGTGTCTAACGGCGCCCATGGACATTCGGTCGTATTCGGGGGTTGCGAATGCCATGCCGGCCTGACAGGTGCCCATTCACGCCCCTCTTGAAGGACCCGAGACTGTACTTGGGGGGAAATATATGAGCAGGGAGAGCGTTCCAGAGTTTACCGGTTCTGTACAGGAAAGATCTGCAGAATCGATTGGTACGCATGCGCGGTAAGTCCAGCGTATAGGGATGAATCCCTGCCCAGTGCGCGTGGTGCGGAGGTGGAAAGGGGACGGCGGGATCGCGTTAAACAGCTCCTCCGAGCACTCCCCATGGAATAAGCGATAGAACACACTTAGGGAGTCGACATCCCTACGGTGTTGCAGTGGTTCTAGATCACGGGACACTTCGGGGTCACCCACTAGTCGCACGGCTCGACGCTGGATCGAGTCCAGAGGCGCAAGCTGGTATTTGGCAGAGCCATCCCACAGGTGCGAGCAGTACTCCAAGCAAGACCTGATCTGCGATTTATACAGCAGCAGCTTTTGGTCCGCCGTGAAGTACCGTCGTCGCACCTTATTGAGTACGCCCAGCTTTTTAGAAGCCAGCTTGGCCTTCCCCTCGATGTGGCGACGAAAGTTCAAGTCGTGCGACAGTTCGACTCCGAGGACCCCGAGGTGTTCGCTTAATTTGAGCGACGTGCCTTGGAATGAAGGAGCCGGTGTGAACGCCACTCTCTTCGCACTGAACGCGCAAACTTGTGTCTTAGAAGCGTTGAACTCGACCAAATTACTACGGCCCCATTCGGAAATAGAACCGAGTGTATGTTCGAGCTCAGACACAAGTCTTCGTCTCTTCTCATCCACAACATCCCGACTGGCTGAAGGGTGACTGGTGTAGGATCCGTGTGCCGTACTGTCATCTGCATAACAATGTATGTTGCCCAGAGACAGCATATCATTGATGTGCAGAAGAAACAGCGTGGGTGACAACACAGATCCTTGTGGTACGCCGGCGTTCACTGACATGGCGTCCGACGAGCAACCGTCCACTAGGACCTGAATGCTACGCCCATGTAGGAAGTCGGCGACCCAGTCACACAGGCCAGAAGGAAGTCCGTAAGCCGGCAATTTGCCCAAGAGCGACTTGTGCCAAACCCGGTCAAATGCCTTGGCAATATCAAGGCCAATTGCCAAGGATTCGCCATGACCTTCAAGCGATTCCCCCCAAAGGTGAGTGACGTACGCTAGGAGATCACCAGCAGATCGTTTTGGCCGGAAGCCGTATTGCCGATCGCTGATGAGGTCATTTGTCTCTAGGTACTTCATGAGCTGCGCATTGATGATGCGCTCCATCACCTTACAGAGAAGGGAGGTAATCGCTATAGGTCGGTAGTTTGACGGGCTTGAGCGGTCACCCTTTTTGGGGACCGCTTGCACAAACGCAGATTTCCAGGCCGCCGGCACACGACCATTAGAGTAGGAGAGACGGAATAGGCGCGTCAGCACTGGAGCCAACTCGGGAGCACACCTTTTTAACACCAATGCAGGAATCCTGTCCGGCCCACTCGCTTTCCTGACGTCTAGGGAGAGAAGCTCCGCCCGTACAGTTCGTTGTCGAAACTGCACTTCCGGCATGGAGTTCTCACACCTAGGTATGGATGGGGGAGTGGCACCTCCATCGTCCAGGTTAGAGTTCCCCGCAAAGAGAGATACCAGTAAGTCGGCTTTCTCCTATCTACCGTGTGTTTATATAACTATATAACTCGATAAAGACTCAATACATAGATTCAGTTTTAAACTATGCAAAATTTCGCATCTCCTGCTGGTTACAAGTGATTAGCATTGCGTTTGTGTAAATAGGGACTAAGCAGTACAGTCGAAAGAGATCGTAGTCGGTTAAAAACCGGCCAAGTGCGAGTCGGACTCACGCACCAAATGTTCCGTACCACCAAGTAGGTAGTTGGTCGGTTTTCATTATTTGTTGTTTTATTAATATAGTGCACACTCTAAGCACTATAATCGCACCAAGTTTGACGCTAGTATGGATTACCGTTTTTAAAACAAAGCAAAAACATAAAACGTTGAAAAACAAGTTTTTTGTTGATTTTTTTAATAAAATATAGGACCCCTTAATTATTATTTATTGTTTTATTATTTTTTTTACTATTTGTATATTTTTTTTATTTCAACCGGCTACCTATTACGGTCTAAAAGATACGGCCCTTTAAAGGTAAGACAGACAGACAAACGGACAGACCGCGTAGGCTTAGTAATAGGATCCGTATTCGGCCAATTGATACCTAGAATCATAGAGAAATAATGTTATACTAGAGGAAACACTACTAAGAAAGATTGAACGAATCTTTGACAACAAAAACTGCGGTATGAGGAAAGGTGGAGCGGGCGGGGGAATGCAAGCAGTATCTATTCTGTGACGCATACGCCGTGAAGCAGCTGTGAAGCTAAGTAAACGCTGCACGCAGCAACAGTAGTAAAATAAATTGCGAGCGTCTAACGATGTGCAGCCACAGTGCAGCGCTGCAATTACGTTGTGCACGAGCTAACACAGGCGGAGGCGGAGTTTGTGGAATGAATCGGGGTATTAAGCAGCTGTGAAGCTAAATATAAACGCTGCACGCAGCACCAGTATTAAAATAAATAGCGATCGTCTAACGATGTGCAGCGCTGAATTACGTCGCGCACGGCACGGCGTTTGCGGAACGCATAGGGTTGTCAGTGCAATGACAGTGATTTTTCGTTTGATTGAAGCAAACTGTTGGTTTTTTTTTTTACTTATTTATTATTTTAAATCAACGATTGTAATTTCTTTTGTTCAATATAGCAACGTCCTCATAATGAAAGATACAACAAATTCCCTCCAACAAAACATTCATATGATGAAGTTTCTATTTTAGGAAAACTTAAGATTAATATAATATTAGCCATGTTCACCGTGATGAGTCTTGTAAGGTGTAACGGGGTTTCAAGTAATGAAAAAATTAATAAAATTGAATTAATTGAAATATGAGAACATTATTAAAAAAAAGGGTCTTAAAAATTTTTTTATGTAAGTCAACGGCTGTGCCGAGGGACCAGTGGTACATTCGACTGAGCCAAAAAGACCTCTACTCACAAAGCCACGCTAAGAGAGGCGCCATTTTATTGATAAGATCGATTTTCTCAAAAACAGCTATAAGTAATTGTTTTGATAATATTTTTTTATTTCGCGATTTAAAAAAAGTGGCCACTTTTTTTAAATTGCGAAATTAAAACATCATGAATATTATTAAACCGGAAAAAAATATTGTCGTAAGGAAGTCTCCAATTTTTTACTCTGTTCCTCGAAGTTTAGGTAAATAAGCCCTACCTATTACTATCACTGGTGACAACCCTATAATAATAATTAATAAATAAAAATAAAAATAAATTAATTAATTATGTGCATAAATAAATTAATAAAAATGTGTAAATAAACGAATACATTAATAAATTGAACTAAGATAATTACACATAAAATATTACTTATTTTTTAGAAATGTTTAGTCGGTTCCACAAATATGTATTAGTGAAACCGACAACCCTGAAATAATCATGAATCTACAACTCTCGCTCGCACTGTAGCACAGTCCGTATTTAGTGTCTCGCTTCGCGCGAAGTTTATTGTGTAAGCGTTGAAGTACACATGACTAGCATCGACGGCCGCCGGGAGTCGACTGACAGGAAGTTTGTTAGTCAACTCTCTTCGATGGGGCGAAAGTACTTGCCCTTAGTATATCCTCTAGTACAACGTATAGCTCAATGCCTAGAATGTATACTGGTCTAGGAGGCAGATGCAACCCTATAGAAAGTACCACGTCGGTAAGTGCGCATTTACATACGTAACTTATAAGCAGAAAGTACTGTTAAGTATTCTGTGGTACTTAGTATAAGTACATATCGTGATCGTGAGCCAGCTCAGCGGTGCTCGGTGGTCAGCTTATGAGTATTAATTAGAGATGCAGCGCGGATACTAATATTGACTGCAGCCACTCGCGGGCGCGCGCACTGCGTAATGCGTGGGAAACTCAGGCGGCTCTAAGAGTGACCTACACCTATCCAACCTTGTCACTATTACGAGAAAACTAAACGGCCAAAACATTAAAGACAGATGAACAGAGAACTGACCCGAGTCGTGTCGTAATAAGAGTCCGCTTTCATAAGGTATCGCTAGCTGCGGAGTCCTAAAAGAATAGATGGGATGGGATATAAATTCGTCGAGCAAGTCAATCGAAATGTGTGTGTGCAAAAATGAAGTTGCCTTAGGCACTATGGGCCCATTAAATAGATGTACTAAGTACTATAAGGCAGATTTTAATAGTTCTAATAAATGTTTGAAGTCCTAAAAATTATAAATAAAAAAAAATTACAGATATCCCTCAGTAGATATCAGTCGCATTTTGAAATCTTCAACAACAGTCTGATCTAAATCCGTGTGTATTTGTAATGAAGTAAATTTTATTGTACTTATGCAATGACTAGTTCTAAGGTTTTGAATAATTTCTCTATGAACAACTCATTCATATCTGAACCACTATGTCTGAACACAGCGAAATAGTATAATATTGTGTGACAGAAGACTATATACATACAGAAGTAATGTATATTGTACTAAAACTAGCTGTTCATAAAGTGTCTTTAAAGATTAAATTGCTTAGTCTCTCATGCATGACTCCATTATAATTCGTAGGCGTCAAAAGATTTATTTAGATAGACAATAAATTTATATCGTCCGTGGAGAAAGATGTTCATGCTGACTCAAATTACTTTGAATTATGTAAGAAAAAGGATAAGGCCAATACGAGGCACCGATATAGGGCACTATTATTATTTTCTTTATTTCACGTTTCTTTTAAATTTTACATTAATTTTACTTAAGTAATAAAAATATACAAAATCAATATAAAAATTAAATAAAAACGGTAATACCGCCGGCGGCGGCGGGAGACAAACCTCCAAGCACGCCGGCGGGTGCAGGCCGTGGCTACGGAGCTCTCCGGGACGACGCGAGGCAAGGCAAGCTACGAACGATAGGTGGTGGTACTTTTTTTTTTTTTTTTTTTTCCTGATATATCCATCTGCCATCGGAACTCTACCATAAGCAGATTATTTGTTGTTTGGGGTATGGCGTTTGAGGTGGGCCATCCATTGACGGCTCTCCCTTTTGGTTGTTAGTGTCGAACATCTAGGGTCAACACTTGGTGTCGTTTCAGCCTTCCAGGGCCGGTGTGGTCCAGGAGTGCCGTGGCCAGAATATTTGGGTGATTTTTTAGCCTCGCCTTGTATCTGGTACAATTCGACTGGATCTCAGCTTTTACGCTCGGCACTTTGAGATGCTCGTGTATGTCATCGTTTTTAGAGAACCATGGTGCGTTTGATATGTTTCGAAGCACTTTGTTTTGGAATCTCTGCAAGATCTCAATGTCACTGTTGCTTGCAGTGCCCCACAACTGTATGCCATATGTCCACACCGGCTTGATGACCGCTTTGTAGATGAGGAGTTTGTTGGATGTGCTCAGTTTAGAGGCTCTGCCCATCAGCCAGTGCAGTTTGTTGAGCCGTAGGTTCAGTTCCTGTCTTTTGCACCTGATGTGCTCTTTGAATGTCTGCCTCCTATCTAAGTGCATTCCCAGATAACGCACGGAGCTAGTGTGTGGTAGGGTTTCGCTTCCAAGTTTCACAGGAGGACAGTCGCCGACTCGAAGTGAAAATGTGATGTGGTGAGACTTGGGTGCGCTGACTCGGATCCGCCATTTTTCAAGCCATATGTCCACTTTGTCCAGGTGAGACTGGAGTATACTGGACGCCATTGCTGCGCTAGAATGGCTAGCAAGGGCCGCCATGTCGTCTGCGTAAGTGGCTGATGTCACATTGTCAGTCTCAGGCATATCTGCCGTAAAAATGGTGTATAGAATCGGACCCAGCACAGATCCCTGCGGAACTCCTGCTAGAATGTCGTGGAAGCCAGAGTAGTCTTCTCCAACCTTCACTTGAAAGATTCGGTTTTCCAGGTAGGATCTCAGGACTTGGTATATTGTGTCTTGGAATTTTACTTAAGTAATAAAAATATACAAAATCAATATAAAAATTAAATAAAAACGGTAATACCGGCGGCGGCGGCGGGAGACAAACCTCCAAGCACGCCGGCGGGTGCAGGCCGTGGCTACGGAGCTCTCCGGGACGACGCGAGGCAAGGCAAGCTACGAACGATAGGTGGTGGTACTTTTTTTTTTTTTTTTTTTTCCTGATATATCCATCTGCCATCGGAACTCTACCATAAGCAGATTATTTGTTGTTTGGGGTATGGCGTTTGAGGTGGGCCATCCATTGACGGCTCTCCCTTTTGGTTGTTAGTGTCGAACATCTAGGGTCAACACTTGGTGTCGTTTCAGCCTTCCAGGGCCGGTGTGGTCCAGGAGTGCCGTGGCCAGAATATTTGGGTGATTTTTTAGCCTCGCCTTGTATCTGGTACAATTCGACTGGATCTCAGCTTTTACGCTCGGCACTTTGAGATGCTCGTGTATGTCATCGTTTTTAGAGAACCATGGTGCGTTTGATATGTTTCGAAGCACTTTGTTTTGGAATCTCTGCAAGATCTCAATGTCACTGTTGCTTGCAGTGCCCCACAACTGTATGCCATATGTCCACACCGGCTTGATGACCGCTTTGTAGATGAGGAGTTTGTTGGATGTGCTCAGTTTAGAGGCTCTGCCCATCAGCCAGTGCAGTTTGTTGAGCCGTAGGTTCAGTTCCTGTCTTTTGCACCTGATGTGCTCTTTGAATGTCTGCCTCCTATCTAAGTGCATTCCCAGATAACGCACGGAGCTAGTGTGTGGTAGGGTTTCGCTTCCAAGTTTCACAGGAGGACAGTCGCCGACTCGAAGTGAAAATGTGATGTGGTGAGACTTGGGTGCGCTGACTCGGATCCGCCATTTTTCAAGCCATATGTCCACTTTGTCCAGGTGAGACTGGAGTATACTGGACGCCATTGCTGCGCTAGAATGGCTAGCAAGGGCCGCCATGTCGTCTGCGTAAGTGGCTGATGTCACATTGTCAGTCTCAGGCATATCTGCCGTAAAAATGGTGTATAGAATCGGACCCAGCACAGATCCCTGCGGAACTCCTGCTAGAATGTCGTGGAAGCCAGAGTAGTCTTCTCCAACCTTCACTTGAAAGATTCGGTTTTCCAGGTAGGATCTCAGGACTTGGTATATTGTGTGTGGTAAGAGTTTTTTAAGTTTATACAACAGTCCTTTATGCCACACTCTGTCGAAGGCCTGTTGTACATCTAGAAACGCGGCTGAGCAGTACTGTTTGGCCTCGAATGATCTGTGCACCTTATCAGTGATCCTGTGTACTTGCTCGACTGTTCCGTGCTGTGGTCTGAATCCAAACTGATGATTTGGGATAATGTTAGCAGATTTCATAATTGGGCTCAATCTTCTTAGAAGTACAACTTCAAGCACTTTCGATGTTACTGGTAAAAGGCTTATTGGTCTGTATGATGACACGTGGTTGGGAGCCTTACCTGGTTTTGGGACCATAGTTATGTGAGAGACCCTCCATATATCTGGGAAGCAAGCCAATCTCATAATGCTATTAAAGAGAATTGCTAGTAGCACATAGCCTTTCTTTGGAAGCTCTTTTAGCACTTTTGGGGTTATGAGGTCGTGCCCGGGAGCTTTCTTTTCGTCCAAGTGCCTAATGATGGTGTAGATTTCTCTCGGTGTTGATGGCTTAAGAGGTAGACTGAGCTGCAGGTCACTCCCTATATATTCGTCCAATAATTCTTCAAAGTCTTGCTGGCCTTCATTTGGGCTGAATGCGTCTTTGAGAAAGGATCCAAATGCGTCGGCCTTTTCTTTGGTTGTTTTAGCCCAGGTGTTGTCAGGGAGATGTATGGGAGGAGAAGTCGTTGGAGGCTGCTTCAAGTGCTTGGTAAACTTCCACAGTGAGTAGTTGGCCTTTGGAGTGGCAGACAAGGACTCTATTTTCTGTTGCATTGTTTCATCGTCTATCCGCTGCAGGAGTTCTCTAAGTTCAGTGGCTTTCCTGTTTAGTATAGCTTTGTCTTTGGGATATCGGTAAGTCTGCCAGATTCGCCTGAGCCTGCGCTTCTCGAGTACTAGTTCTACTGGTGGTGGTGTACTAGAGGTGGTGGTACTAGACACGTAGGCCACCACCACCCCCATCTCGGAGAGCTCCGTATCCGCCGGACTGCACGGCGACGTCGCGTCGTCGCGCAGGTCTGTAAACGTCTTCATCTTCGCGCGCGCGTCGCCTCATGGGTGCACTACACCACCGGTAGCGGAGGCACTAGACGGGACGCGAGGTCCCGATGGCCCCAAGCTGGCCGGTGGTGGACGCCGCCCTCACCGTAGTTCTTGTGGCTCGGCCGTCGTCAACACTCTATCTTCGTCGTCGATGAAATGCACCGACGGCGTGGAGCTGGGTGGTATTATTAGGATGACAGTACAGCACACGGATCCTATACCAGTCACCCTTCAGCCAGACGAGAGGTTGTGGATGAAAAGAGGCGAAGACTTGTGTCTGAACTCGAACAAACGCTTCGGTCTATCTCCGAATGGGGCCGAAGTAATTTGGTCGAGTTCAACGCTTCAAAAACACAAGCTTGCGCGTTCAGTGCGATGAGAGCGGCGTTCTCACCAGCTCCTTGCTTCCAAGGCACGTCGCTTTAATTAAGCGACCACCTCGGGGTCCTCGGAGTCGAACTGTCGCACGACCTAAACTACCGGCGCCATATCGAGGGCAAGGCCAAGCTGGCCTCAAAAAAGCTATGCATACTCAATAAGGTTCGACGGTACTTCACGCCGGACCAAAGGCTGCTTTTGTATAAATCGCAGATAAGGTCCTGCCTAATGCCTGGAGTACTGCTCGCACCTGTGGGATGGCTCAGCCAAATACCAGCTTGCGCCTTTGGACTCGATCCAGCGTCGAGCCGTGCGACTAGTGGATGACCCCGACGTGTCCCGCGATCTAGAACCGCTGCAACTTCGTAGGGATGTCGGCGCCCTAAGCGTGTTCTATCGCTTATTCCACGGGGAGTGCTCGGAGGAGCTGTTTAACTCGATTCCGCCGTCCCCTTTCCACCTCCGTACAACGCGCACTGAGAAGGGATTGCATCCCTATACGCTGGACTTACCGCGGATGCGTACCAATCGGTTCTGCAGATCCTTTCTCCACAGAACCGGTAAACTCTGGAACGCTCTACCTGCCCACATATTTCCCCCCAAGAATAGTGTCGGGTCCTTCAAGAGAGGCGTGAATGGGAACCTGTCAGGCCGGCATGGCATTCGCAACCCCCGCATAAGTCCGAATGTCCATGGGCGTCGCTAGACACCTTATGGGTGACTCGGCGCCACATGCCGCGCTTAGTATAAAAAAAAAAATATTAGTGCCCCATATAGATGTTAGTACCTAGTAAAGTAAGTACCTAGTAAAAATGCACAGGGAAACTTTGTAGAGTTAAGCTAAGGAAAGCGATCTTAGGCCCACTTGCACCAACACGAGTTTAAAGTTAAGTAGCGAGTTATGGATTTAAACGCGGTTCCCACAGTCAACGGGTGCTAGCTTAACGAGTTAAACTGGTTTATATATTAAATTTGTGTTGGTGCAAGTGGGCCTTATTCAATAATGTGTTGTCTGTCATCACGAGTCCGTGTCTGTCATATAGGTACAAAACGGTTCCTGTGAAAAGTTTATCTTTCCTCGGTGAAATGTGAATTACAGTCATGAACTGACTTGACTACGTAGGTACTGCATAAGGAAGCCATTCCACGTGGTCGTATAAAGTCAGTTCGCGTTAAACCTGATCGTAAAGTGAATATCGTAAATGTTCATATTTGTTGCGTTCTGGGTTGCATCGTTTGGTTACTGCGGTCTCAAGTTTGATTTACGGTAGACCATGGACAAATATTATCCGTCGGTGGTCTGAACACAAGTACGTAGGAGGAGTAAGAGGAACGAATTTCGAAAAAAAAACTCCCGTAATGTTTTACGGAAAAAAAAACAACCTTGAGGGACTGCAAGTATTGCCCATACATATTATCGATTTACTCCCATTATTGCGCCTCTAGACTCTAGCTAGACTCAATTTGCCATAATAAAAGTCACATTGACAGCAGGGCGCTATAGGTACCGGCACGGATCTAACTAAAGGCATGACCTTGAATTTGAAGCAAATGTTTGGGTCCGTTTGGCACGTAGAAGCGCGGCGCGATATGGGGCGGCGCGCCGCCAATGACTCTACTAGTGTAATATAATATATCTACATACATTGACACAAACCTGTAATAATTTGTAGGAGATCAAACAAGAAACTGTAGAAATTAAATTGAAGTAGAAGATACAATATTAGAAGGTATTATGAATAATTTGTTTAGGTATTAAATAAAATTCCGAAACAAAGTCCGCTCGTTTAATTATGTAAGTAGATATATTAAACAGATTATAGAGTAGGTATATACACTACATTATTCATGAAAAAATAGTAAATTATTTGTTTCAAGTATTTTTTAAGTACCTACACTCTTTCTTAATGTAGTACTCATACATAATCATCACACTGTATTATTCAAAATTCAATGAAAATATTGTAAACAATACTTTTTAGAATATTAGGTGACAAATAATTTAAGACTGGTAATGGTAAATCAAGCTAAGTATTTCGTGCGTGACTGTAAGGATGCGCAACTATCTCCACTACTGTCGCTCATCTCTACATCTGCGCCGGTGCCTGTTTCGATAAAAAAGTACTGGGTGGGGAGCATTGGAGAACATTTGAAGCCAGGGAGGGGTTCAAAGTGAGTCATTTAAAAATACTACTACGACGCCATCCGACAAGTACGCAAACGGTCGCTCTCCCATGCCAGTGCAGAGATGTCGTCTGTTATAATAGCATAATCATCGCAGGATGTTATTAAAGGTTCCCGGTCCCCCTGGCCTGGAACGAGGGGCAATTGGGCTAGCTGTCAAAACTTCCGACAGGTCGCTCGCCCCGCGACGCGACCGCGTAACCGCGCTGATCCATTCCGCTGCTCACTGGACTCACTGGGAACCGGGCTATTATGGTGATCGAACCGTGTTGTGCGGTGTGGAGCGATGAATAATAATATTATTTTTTTATTTTTTATTAAATATGTAGGTACCTAATTGATTTTTCTAAACTGGCACTGTCCAACAAGAATGCCGCGTGCGGAGCACGGCCTCAGATAGTTGGCTAATATGACTGGTACAGCAGGTAAAAAAATATTTACAATCCTAAATGAAAAGTTCAAAGTAAGTACTTACCTACTTACTGACAAAAAAAAATGCAAGACGGAGAACAAATTAAAGATACAGTTTGCGCCCCAATTCTCAAATTCACCATAACAGCTCCCCGCTGGCTGCTCGCAGCCGGCTAGTCAGATTAATTCCATCACCGGTAACAACCTTTTGACATGTTGCCAGACAACACGAGGCCTGCAACAACACACTTGACGTGCTACGAGACAGGTTGAAGGCGGGAACCTGTTTGAGGACGTTCAATATATTTGCTGGTTTTGTTCTCACTGCTTCGGCTGCACGATGGATGCATTATAAAATAAATTATAATTCTCGGAGGTAATATTGGCTTTGGCCCCTCTCACTCAGTCACCCATAAATATTGTGTCAAAAAGAAGTAAAACAAATTTCAAATTCTGTTGAATCTTTTTTACTCTTCCCGCCTAAGAAGATTTTCCTCTTAAAACGATTTTTACGCTCAACCCTTTGAGAATAGTATTTAGCGAGCATTACCGTATTATGATATAAAAATGTGCAAATTTGCTTACCTTCATAGTTTCATATTTATGTCAATGCTATCTGCAGCGTTACAACATTATTTCCTTGATGCTACCTTGAGCCGCTAACAAGTGTGGGCACATTACTATTTACTTAGTGTGGCAACTTGGGCTGATCTTAGTGCTGAGTATTCCACATATTGTATTAGAATAATACTATTTTGCTTATTGCATTTTTTATTTTTCTATGCACATACTTACAGTCCGCGCGCGAGCTCCGAGGAATCGGTATTTGTGGAAATTAATTTATTATAGAATTTGTATAGAATTTTTCTGGAGATTCACATTTTGTGATGATTATACTATACTAGGCGAGTAATATTATACAAATGTATAATATTAAAATTCTATACAAATTCTATAATAACTTATTTTCCACAAATACCGATTCCTCGGAGCTCGCGCGCGGACTGTACTTGCTTGTGCAAGTTTAGTTAAAGCAAAATTTGTGCCAGCCGCGTATGCATGGTATATACCGTATTGCCATCAACGTACATGCTTGCTTGTGCAAGTAAGACTGTGCGTGTAGCCGGACCTTAAGCACAAGTTGATAATATATAAATGTGGTGTGACAGATGTTGATGAAGGACGGCAAGGAAAGAGTCTGTTGCTGAGTCAGATGCGTGATCCAAACATGCCAAATACCAAACATTACTAAACCAAAATTACCAGTTCGTGGTAGTGGCCGTTGAACCAAAAATTTGAAGTTGGGAAAACAATTAGCTGAAAGTTCTGGCGACAACCGTGCGGCTCTCTTCTGCTACAGTGCGTCATTTTACCTCTGCAAAAGGGTAATTAATGCCATCGGACTCAATGGGAGAGATCTTTATACTTAGTTGAAGATTCTCTCGAGGCTGCACGTGGAGTTCGCTTCATTACACCATAATACATATACCTATTTATGTTTAAGTATATGTATTTACAATTTTCTTATGTTGTTTTAGGTAATTTTAAAGTTTTAGATTAATATCTAGTTTTAATTTCTCAATTTTATAGGTACATTAATATAATTTATAATATTTTTTTCTTATTGTTAATGTGCAACCACAGTATTTATGAAGAAATTACTATAATAATTGTAATTAAAATTTTGTTCACACAATTTATTGTTTATTTTTTATGTAATCCTCTCTGGATAAATAGCATTAACTGGGATTGCATTTAGCAGGTTTTACTGTATTATTTATTTGTCACATGGTAAATAGTACACATGGTGGCGTGCCTTGGGAGAGGCCAGCAGTGGACCGATACAGGCTGATGATGATGATGATGATGATGAAATAGTACACTACTCTTGTTAAACCAAAATAATGCTTTAACACAGAGGTTCTAAAAATTTTTTGGCGTACCACCTTTATTTACAAGAAACTAATAATAATATTTATCTTCTATATCTACATTCTTAAAATCTATTTGGAGTTTAGCATCACACCAAAATTAAATTAATGATTCTCTTTCCTCGAATGTAAGTGATATCGGAATCAAATCTAAAAATTGATTTCTTGTCGAATTTAGTTTTGAAAAATCTTGTTTAAAATATTCATCGGAACTCACTATAAGCATTTGACAGTGGGTTTTTATATCGCTAAGAACATCATAATTCTAATTATATTTATGTATTTATAATTTTGTAGAGCATGTTTTATTTTTTCGTGTAAGTACCACCTCGAAGCAGTCCGCGTACCACCAGTGATACCATAGATTGAGAACCGCTGCTTTAACAAACATTGCAACATATTGGCGGCACAACACTGATTGCCCTGCTTACTCCGATTGTCGGGATACTGCATGTGATAATAGGTAATGTATGTAGTAGGTACATAGTTAGGTTTTTTAAATTAACCTTACATGTTTGGCTACATTGGTGGACTAGGTGCCATGTCAGTGTTTCCCTTTAGTTATGCCGGCTAAACTGAACAGAACCGAAAACACGACATATTTTCATAAATTTCCAGACTGAGCTTTGAAGTAATTATAAATTATTGTTATATTATGCAGTATCAAATTGAAAAATTTAAATAGGTAGGTACCTACCTAGTTTATCCGTACCTAATGTCTATGTCAAGAAAACTGTCACAGCAAACAGGTGACTATTTTATTTACTGTGTAGTGTGAAATATTGCTATATGGAACAAATTATGGCTATATAATTTTATAGACATAATTATATAGATTAGATTCTATATTTATTTGTCGTGTTTTGTTTCGTAACCGCATCGATACTCATATATAAATATATACATTATCTCTCTTCAAATGTATCCGTTGACAGATGTACCTACATAATATTATCGAGTCGATTATCATTGAATAATCCGAAACATTGAACTCATAATTTTGCAGTTGTAGACTTACCGCAACACAGTATGATGAAGTCAATGCAAATTTTGCGAAGGAAAAATTTGGACTCGCGGTCCAGCGGTTCTGCGCCGCGCGGGGGCGGCTTGGGCTCGCTTTCCATTATCGACAGCCTGCTGTACAGTTCTAGCGAACACGTCACGGCGCACAAAACTTCCAGGCGGGCACCGGCTTATTCTCTTCGGTATCGTAAAGTGACAGCACTGAATAACTAGAGCGGAGCAAACAAACAACACACAACCCGCATGCGCGCCGCGAAGCGAACGACTGACTGACAGCTGACAATTCAGTGTTGCTAGATATCGAGATGAAAATACCCCGAATATTCTTTCTAAAGAAACGAAGTCGCTGCAAATTATCTAAAAAATTAAGTAGGTATGTTGGTATTTTTTTTTAAGGAAGGAAAACATTCTAAGAATGTAGGCAAGAGTCAATTTTACTGAACAAATAGCCTCTCAAATCTTTATCTGGCCTTCAGCTGTTGTACAATAAGTAGGAACATACATACATAGCACACGCTGTATCCCCTGATACTCGGGGTAAGCAGGGTAATCGATGTCGTGCTTCAAGAACTTCGGTAAATTACAGCACAAAACTCACCGCTAAGTTTAGCAAAGTATTAGGACAAGATAACTATCAAGCAGCAAGAAAACACGAAACCCTTCTGTTACATGACTCGGTGGAAGGACCGTGCCAAGGTGAGAGGTGGCTATCATATCGCCCTTTAGCAATTCATCTCGTATTTAGCCCTTACTCGGCTTTTACGACATGCAAGAGGAGAGATGGAGTGGGCCTATTATTTTTAAGTAATGTCCCCACACGGTGCACAGATAGGTAAATGTACTCGAAGTATTTTCTTAGGACTTATTTATTAGTCATGCATTACATCAGCCATTCTCAACTAGTGTGTCGCGAGCATGTGTCAGGTGTGTCGCGACTCGCGAGAATTTCTAAAAAATTAAAAATTTAGCCCTTTCGCCCGGTCGCCGCGCTGTCGTGCTTTTTACACCGATAAGTGCTAATATGGTGAAAAGCACAGACGGAATTAGTTTGGGACAAGTTATTAAAACACTAGTTTCCATAATAATTACATAAAAGTTCGCCCTGTAAAATCCAGGCTGTTTGGAAAATTGTGTGCAGGCAGACATGGGCGCGGATCACAAAACTTTGTTGTATCACACTGAGATTCGTTGGCTCTCGAAAGGAAAAATTCCTAAGAGAGATTTGGAATAGAAAGATGAACTACTGAAATTGTTTAATGAAGAAGCAAATGCTCACCCAGAGGCAGAAAATCTCAGTAAGCCTATTTGGTGTGCTAAGCTGGCTTATCTATCAGAAAATTTCAATAAGCTGAACTTGTTAAACACGAGCATGCAAGGACGCAATGAGACAATAATATTAGCAAGTGGTAAAATCAACGGGTTCGCGAAAAAAATTATGCTATGGAAATCAGCAGTAGAAGTGGACGTTTTACGTTTTTACCGTTTTTCCAGCTGCTCTAAGTGCCTCTAGGTACCTTGAAAAATACATGAAAATAATGAATTAAAAGAAAATATAATATATCATCTGTCTGATTTACAAGAGGGAATTAAAAATTACTTCCCATCTATGGATACCAGCGCTTGGGAGTGGGTTATTTCATCTTTTGAACTTTCTGGCGATAAATAAGGCAACAGAGTTAACATATGCACAAAAAGAACAACTGCTCGAAGTATCGTGTGATACAAACCTAAAATCAAAATTCAAAGATGTACCCGTAGATACATTTTGGATCTCGATAAAAAATGAGTGTACAGAGATATCAGATATAGCTATTACTATTCTACTACCGTTCGCAACGTCATACTTGTGTGAGGCTGCATTCTCCGCACTGAAAAACATAATATCCAAAAACAGATCAAGACTGCTCAATGTGGACAGTGAAATGAGAGTGTTTATCCAAAACTCGTCCACGTGTAGAAGATCTGTCTAAAGGTCGTCAGGCTCAAGTATCACATTAGAATCTACCAGCCTAATGTTTAGTGTTCAAACTATTACTTGTATTACTTAGTTAATTGATATTCGTATATATGCTTCCAAAATCTCTAATTGTAATACAATTATGTGCCTATCTACTTGTAAGACTTGTGTTTTCTTTGAGTGTGTCGCCAGTCTAAAAAAAATCTTCAGATGTGTCGCAGAGGAAAAAAGGTTGAGAACCCCTGCATTACATAACGAAACTTTCGGTAGTTTTATGAAATATTATTACCACAGTTTCTTTTATCAACCCGTTGGCTCCCGAATTTTAAATAACAATAACTTAAACAATTATACATATATGTAAGTAAAACACAACACTTAAAGGAAAATTATTTATTTATTCTATTAAATATATATAAAAATCACCAAAATTCCGTCTTAAAACATTATTTCGAATTTTATTTTCATTAAATATGATGTATGGTCTATGTATGGGGAAGGAAGGAACACAAAAGGAAGCAATCGGGAAAGTTGTCTGATGATCACTGTTGACTCGTGTAAACAAATCACCGGCTTCTGTAAACAGTGATGCTTAAACAAGAAGGGCTATTTACAAATGGAGTAAGTATGCTGGTGGTGTAGTCGTTAGGAGGTCGTTACCCTTATTACCACAGATAATTTATTATACGATTCCAGGCTAAATCTTTATCTAGCATGAGTGTAAATTTAACATTACAAATTTATTTATTTGTGATATGACACCATGAAAACAACTAGGTATGGGTAGGTTTTTGTTTAAGTAACCTGGTTGGCTCACATAGTGGTCGGTGGGCTGGTTACATCACCTACTACAAAATATTGTCAGTCCATAACACTTTAGTGAACTAGTTGCCATGTCAGTGCTTCCCTTTGATCGTGCCGGCTACACTGAACTGGACAAAAACTGGGCTGGGCACGTCAGCCGAAGATACGAAGACCATTGGAGTAACCGTGTCCTACATTGGCGGCTGTAGACAGAAAACGGAGTGTGGGAAGACAACCTGCTAGGTGGGACGACGGCACCAAGTTACGTCGGTGGAAAACAGTGGTTCCGTACCGCTGAAGGCCGGGAGGTCTGGAGGAAAATTGGAGAGGCGTATGTCCAGCAGTGGACGCTTACATGCTGACTGACTTACTGCCTGACTGACAATATATTTAATGAAAATTTTGACAATAGATAATTAAAGAATGTGTTTGTCATTAGATGTTGTATTTAGGTATGTAACGTACATAATATGACCACCCACAAATTTCTGAAAACTTTCAGAAATTTGTGGGTGGGTACCCACAAATTTCTGTAAGTTTTCGCGGACATAGAGCATTATTGTACAAGTGTTGTCTATCTAACTCCTTGGAATCGCAACGTGTGTTAGGCTACATAATAATATTTTCCCGAAAAATTACCTACTGCAGAAAAAATCGCAAAACCTGACAACGTGTGTGAGAACGTTGTTCACGCATAGAGACGGCTTCGTAGCCATTATGTTCCTACTTGCACGTATGGCGAGTGTGCGCATCAATCGCGCGTTCACACGTAACGTATCTTGCGTCCGGCACAGCTTTTTTTTTAACCCCCGACCCAAAAAACGGAGGGGTGTTATAAGTTTCACGTGTGTGTGAGAGGGTGTGTGTGTCAGTGCGAGGGTGGAAGGGTGTGTATATGTGTCTGTCTGTCTGTGGCATCGTAGCTCCCAAACGGATGGACCGATTTGGATGCGTTTTTTTTATTAGGAAGCTTGTTTAATCGGGATTGTTCTTAGCTACATATGTTTGTAATCAAGTAATTAAGTAATAAAAAAATTATTATCTTAAAAAGTTGAGGGTCGGGGATTTTTTAAATTTTTAATTTATTGATATATTGAATGACACCTTCGTATCCCTCACTGCATCTATCCATGACAGTTCATACTTTACCTATACACATATTATGTGAAAATTTCAACCGGCTACCTAGATATCACGGTCCATAACAATACAGCACTCGGACGGACGGACGGACAGACTGACGGCGTAAGCTTACTAAAAGGCTTCCGTATAGATACGGAACCCTGAAAATATCCCATAGAGAGGCAACGGTAAGGAGCTGAGAAGAGAATTATAAGTGAAAAGTATTAAGAACACATGAAAGCAGGTTAACTTAACCACTGAATACTGAATTTGAATATAAACGTTGTCAAAATAAAGCATACCTATATTTTTGAAGCAGTTGAGAGACGGCGATATTAGAGTTTCAAACTTATCTATTTTTATAACGCATTTCAACATGACATTGATATGTAGGAAAAACGAAGAAGGAAACCAGAAAAGCAAATCCGACCTACAGCATTACAAAGAGACAGACGAAAGCGTGATATTTCTCGCATGGTCCGGCAGTTTCCAACTAAGAATTTGAGACTTAAGATTTAAATAAATAGCAGACAAATTCAACAATTTGAACTACCTACCTAACAGATATAATTATAGATTCTCCGTATGTATGTACCTAAATTTATCGGGAGAAAGTAGTTTTATTGAATAATAATTACAATAAAATGTATAAAGTGAATCTGTAAGGTTAGTTTCTTGATCCTTGAGATACGTTCGTACTCTCACTAGCTAATCGAGATTGTATAATATTGAGGTAATTTGAGACGGAACTTATTCCTTTCATTGAGCAATTTCAATCACTATACGTAAAAAATATTGTTCAGGCAGGACGAGGGACAAGTTGCGGTAACTACCTACATAAAGATGAACATTTTTAACCATGCGCTCCTCTTAGCTCCTATAGAATGTATTTCTTCGCAAAAGGTCTTATGTATGACCTCCCAAAATCCCGAGAACGAGTAAAAATATGACAGAATCTTAATTTCTTAATTCATTTAAAAAAAAAACTGACAGCAATTGTTAGCTTCATTTTCTTTTAAAAAGTTCGCTGGTTTACGCCCTTTCCAACGGTATAACCACATGTCATACAAATAATTCACTATGTGGTCAAAATTTATTTTGGCAAATTTTATTTAGTTGTCTTTTGAAATGAGAAAGTGAAACTGTGAATTATACTTACTTACCTAGAGTAGTTTCGTAGTGTGTAAATATTCGAAAATTAAACCGAGACGAGGCGATGCTATCTACCTATGTAAGAAATACATTAATTTTACCGAATAGATTGCAGCGAATTAAAGTTACCTAGGTGACATAATCCCTTCGAAATAAATCAACAAACAATTTGATAAGACGCAGTAAGTCTGTCGGTAGCGTCAAAGATATTTTTTATTATTTTCAAAATTTTATAATAAAGACGTCCATTCGCATCAACCCTCGTCGGAAGCGATCTGTTACTCGCTTAAATAACTTTTGTACCTGCAGGGGCTGCAGGCATATTGTCCTCCCTCCTCCTACTACATTCCGAGATTTGTAAGGTATCTTTGGTAACTGTGTCTTGTATCATGCACGCATTAAATTGTCTAAATTATTCTTATTAACACGGATTCGAACTAATGAAGAAATATAAAGCGAGTAGGAAGGTACATGCTTAGTAATAAACTCCAATTAGATTGTTCGCAAAATTACATCGCAATACCTACTTTTTTATGGATACTGACACGGATGGCTACATCACCTACAACATCCGTGATGTCAGCCCATAACACTGGGTGAACTAGGTGCCATGTCAGTGCTTCCCTTCATTTCATGTCGGTCGATACCACCGCACTGAATGAAATTTTTATTGAAATGATGAAATGAAATATTTGTATTTACATGCATAGAGGTTACCGCTAATCTGTTACAAGGCGAAGTAATAATTATAAGGTTTTACTTGTACACATACCTTATTTATTACCTGTTATGGAGTTTAGCATTCCAGAATATAATGTTTATTAAGTTAATGTGTGCACTTTTTTTTTTGTGAAAACTAAACGTGTCCAGCACTCTAGAACCACTGCGATGTTGTTCTAGAGGACAAGGATCTAGGGATGTTGGCGCCCTAAGTGTGTTCTATCGCTTATTCCACGGGGAGTGCTCGTCGGAGCTGTTTGACCCGATCCCGCCGTCCCCTTTCCACCTCCGCACAACGCGCACTGGGCAGGGATTGCATCCCTACAAGCTGGACTTACCGTGGATGCGTACTAATTGGTTCTGCAGATCCTTACTCCACAGAACCGGTAAACTCTGGAACGCTCTCCCTGCCTACGTATTTCCCCCCAAGTATAGTTTCGGGTCCTTCACGAGAGGCGTGAATGGGCACCTGTCAGGCCGGCATGACATTCGCAACTTCTGCATGCGACCGAATGTCCATGGGCGTCGCTGGACACCTTATGGATTCATAAAAAAAAACTAACACGGTTGGCTACATTACGTACAACATCCGTGATGTCGGCCCATAACGTCTTGGTGAACTAAGTGCCGGGTCGTGCCGTGCTTCGAACGACCTTTCATTCAGTGCGGTGGTACCAATATTAAATAATTTGTCAAAACTAACTCTTCCTATGCACAAGATGCTCATTTTACTTAAAAATTGGGGAAAATTTTGCAACATTGCCAGTTGCCACATAGCTATAAATACGTATTTAGCGCCATCTATGAGATGAAAGGAAAGCTTTACGCAACGATGAATTCATTCTTGGGACCGAGTTCATTTAAAAATGCATAGATGGCGACTTAGTCATTCATTTCAGCTGAGTCCCTACTACGAAGAATCCTTCATATTTGTACACATCTGAAATGTAAAAATTTTATGTCACTAGATGGTGCTTCAACAATGCTCGTGCAAGACACAGCCAGCACACACAGCCCAAGACGCCCAACCATTTATTTATTCGGTGCCCAACCCAACACAAAGATATGGGTTGACAGCTAAACTGGTTGTTCGCACTCAAAGGGATAAGTACGCCCAACATTGTATTTTCATATTCATATTTGCATTTTGATCCCAAATGGATGAATGAATGACGGATGAGTGGCGGTTCCCCAGGTGAAGCAAGTGAGGCCAGGCCACACGCACTCTATGTACTTGCGCGCGCTAACTACCTATCGCCCGACGGGCCGCCGGCGGTCTTTTTCAGTACAAATTCGTCAGCCGCGCGAAGTATACATAGACGCTCGCCTACGCAACTGCGCGCAGCTGCAAAGCAATAAACACTTTACACTCGATCGTTAAGGTACATTTTCGCACGCAGCGATTGGCGATGTGAAACAGTAGGCTATTAAAGCCCGAAGGTAGGAACATTTTCTATGGAGTGATTTATCTGTTACGAAGTAACTATTAAGTAATCTGTGGTGTGGTGGCGCCGCCTCACGCGCCGCCTCACTTAATTATTTTGAAGGTAAAGAAAAACAATCAACATGGATGTTTATTTATTGCTAGATTTTGGGCATGTCCTGTCCTTTCCTTGAAATGAAAACTGCAATACAACATTAATAAAATGCTATTATGTAGGTGGTGACTCACTAAAATTCACTGGCCAGAGCCGCCACTTGAAGGTACACTCGGATAAGTCAGGCATACATCCAAGCATACATGAATAAATTCAAAAATGTTAGGATTCGAGCAAAAAATTGCCTTATTCAATAACATTTTATAATACATGTCAGTCAGTCAGTCAGCGTGTAAGCGTCCACTGCTGGACATACGCCTCTCCAATTTTCCTCCAGTCCTCCCGGCCTTCAGCGATACGGAACCACTGATTTCCGCCACACATAAAATGTGTGGCGGACATTTTATGTGTGGCGACATAAAATGTCCGCCACACATTTTATGGAATTGGAATTCAAGAGTGAAGAGTGAAGAGACTCAGCACCCTTTTGTTGTTGACATTGGGCTTTTGAGAACCCATCGGTTCTTTAATCGTTTATTTGTCGCACCGCTAGAGTGTGGAACTGTCTTCCGGCGAGTGTATTTCCTGAATCCTTTAACCTGGGTGTCTTCAAGCGTCGTATTAACGGGCTAGACAGCCTAGCAACAGTCCGCAAATCTGCTGGCATGGCACCTAACTGAGCGTGGTTTCGCGAGGAGAGACGATTTTGGCTCTGTCGACTGCACCATTGGTCTCTCGGCACAGCCACCCATGCTGGTTTACATAAAAAAAAAGTTGGGTTTTGAAATGATCACCTCGAACCGAGCTAATTTTGTATATTTTATTTAACCTATAATATAAAAAACAATTAAACAATTTTGATAACCCCGCTAACGGTGCCGGCTAATTATAACCTTTTCTATGATATACAGGACTTTTCAAAAAATATTTTCATTTTCAACTAGAATTTTGCGGACCCAATTATTATAGTTGGGGACGTCTGACTTTGCTTACCCCCTACATTTTGTTGACTGCCGAAAATCTATACACCCCGCCGCCGCGCCGCCGCCGTTTAGAAGCTTACAGCCCGTGTGTGACACACTGAGAAAAATGTTATGATGGTGATTACTAAACTTTAGTTAGAGACAACCAAACCGATTAGCATAGCTTTAAATTTTACTAAAGTTTAGTAATCACCACACCATCATAAAACATTTTTTGTCAGTGTTTATAAGGGTCCCTGCCGGCGCAGTACGGAACCCAAACCATTGTTGCTACGTTTGTGCCTCTCTAAATTATTTGCTCAAAGAAAATAATTTTACGAAAAAAAAAAATGCCGTATGTAATAAATAATCTTGGAGGTAAGGATCATTCATAAATCAATGGTGGTAGATAATAATAATACACGATAATACTCTACATACACCTTGGAGGGAGTATAGATAGGGACTCAAAACACTAAACACACAACGCCGGGTTGATACCACCGCGCTGAATTAAAGTCGGTCGTAACGGCTATGTAACTAATTCGTGTTTTCCGTCCAGTTCAGTGTAGCCGGTACGACCGAAGGGAAGCACTAACATGGCACCTAGTTCACATCACACCAAGTTTAACGCTTGTATGTATTACAGATTTTCCGATAAAGCAAAAAGAAAAAACGTCGAAAAAAAAAATAAGTTTCTTGCATTGATATCTATTGTTTCTTGTATGGCGAGCCCCTTAATGTTTTTCTTTTTCTTTTTTAGGGTTCCGTACCTCAAAGAGGAAAAAACGGAACCCTTATAGGATCACTTTATGGTTCGTATGTCTGTCTGTTTGTCTGTCAAGACCGATTTACTCCGGAACGGGTAGAGGTATAAAGTTTAAATTAATATCAAATATCTAAGTCAATGCAATCACAAGATACGACCATTTAAATGTCACATCAAATCAAAACCTATTGAGTACTTTTCGTTAGCCTAGAATCATGAAATTTTGTAAGAAGCAAGGTCTCATAGCACAAGTAAAGGAAAAATCCGAAAATGTAAAATTGTAGTATACGACATAAAAATTTGTTTTTGTTTGTTTTGTGTGTCAAGATCCTTTCTCTCAGGAACGGATAAAGGTATCTAATTGTAATTCATATGAAATACTAAGGTCTGCGATCCCTTTGAGGTGCAGAAAATGCAAGCTTCTAAATCAACTCAATCAAAAGATGCGACTATTTATATATGTCAGAATTGATACTTGCAAACTCACGCAAAATCAAAACGATGAAGTTTGATAATAAGCAAGGTCTCACAGCATTAGTAAAGGAAAAAATCTGAAAATTGCACATTCGTAGTTGTTATGTCATCTAAATTATTTTTTTAAGTTTGTCAAGAATGCCTGACAGTCAAACCATTGCTGTAGTTTTTATTTGGGCGTTTCGTGATTTTTCAAAAACACAATTATTTTTGTACATACATACATAATACAAATATATTGTGTGATGGTACGGAACCCTCGTTGCGCGAGTCCAACTCGCAGCACATGGCGGATTTTTTTATGATTTGTTAGGGTATCCGCCATAATAAGACATATTCTGTGAAAATTTTAACCGTCTACCCTGTTACGGTTCAAAAGATACAGACAGACCTCGGACGGACGGACAGACAGACGGCGTAAGCTTGGTAACAGGCCTCCGTACGGATACGGAAACCTATAAATGCGCTCATGGGAAATATATAAAATGTCAGTTAGGTCGGATTTTAGCTTGGAGATGGACCATATTATCCTACTATAATTTAGGAGAGAGTGAATGGGTAAAAAAAATATGTGGATGAAATAAAAATAAAAATGTATGGATAAAATAATAATTCAGGATACTTTCGGTATCAATAAGATAGCATCTAGGTATGTACGGGTGTTTCAGGATAGGCTTGAGAAAATTCAGGAATAGAAAGTACTCATATTAGAAGAAAAAAAGTCCTTATAAGTATCATACAAATCGAAATTCCGTATTTTTTTTTCATACAAAAATTTTCAATTATAATAAAAACTCGACGGACAGTGAGTATGGGGAGATTTGGCAACCGTGCTCTCTAGGTCTAGGGAGTGCAATGACCAATGTCCCCTTTTTCTTTTGATGTCATTCAAATTTAAGTGTTTGGAATTTACCTACACATATAGTTTCATTCTACTAGTTGAGCATGTAAGATAGTCATTTTATTTTTATTTAATAAAGGCGTATATGGACATCGATGAGGCGTATGTTAACCGTCCACCAAATCTCGATGAAACTATTTTCACCAAAAAGTACTACAAAGTTACCGAATCTGGGAAAACGTTTCAGAGCTTTTCGTCTTCAAATATGGACCCCTGTCGAACCGTGAAGTTATGAAACCCTATCCTGAAACAACCTGTATAGGAAGGCAGGTACTTACCTGAGTTTTAGATTTAATGCAAGTGCCTATACGGACAATGACGCGACACCAAAAGCCTTATCGTAAATCAGGTTTATCCGCGGTTTATCATAGTCGGATCCGCCGACGCGACAACGCGACGCGACCACGGGACCACGCCTCTGTCACTTCTCACTAGAGTGTGCTTTATGTCATCATTTAGACATCAGTCTTAGCGAGGAATTAACAACGATGATAGAATGAATACATTGTCATATAATAAAATTTTAGGTAGATGATGGTACTACGTCACTATGGTGTTAGCTCGGCGTGGTAAAGCACAAAATTTGTGCTTTACTTATATTAATTACCTACTTATTTGTAATTTAATTATATTTACTATACAATTCAATCGCTGAGTTCTTTTGTGATCATATCATATGTTTAAAAAATTCACAGATCTCGTGCATTACACGACCTTCGAGGTACATTGAAAATGAACTCAACAAAATAAAAAAAAGTATTACATTTATATCTTTTTTATTGTTATTTTTTTCAAAAACACACAAGCAGCTTAAAAAGTGTAAACTAAAATTTAGACAGAAAAAGAGACAATTTATCAAATATAAAAATATAATATAGGTTCCTTCCGGCTCTATCATCAGGCAGGACCCTGGAAATAATGTATAACTAGAGTACTTGCGAAGACAAATCCAACGAGCCCAAACATGGTGGATTCATCATGTTTAGTTTAGGAGTTCCTATGGCTTCCTTCCGGCTCCATCATTTGAACCCAACTAACAAAGTCACCCGAGGATCTGCAGAGCCGTGATTTGATTTTTCACAATTTATTTCATACATTCGGATATTCCTCCTCGCTCTCTACGCTGTTGCACTTCCAAAAGTCGATTTCACACTCTCAGCGAAAATGGGGGGCTACTCTGAAGCGATCGAAAAAACATTTTCAATGATAAAATATGACGACGATGCTTCCTAACTATAGCAACAACTAAACAAACACGACATGAGTGATACAATATAATACTGCAAGTCACTAGATTTTGATTTTGCAACGGGACCATAAAAAGCCGAATGTAAATAACATTCGTCTTTTTAGGGTCCCGTTGCAAAATACGAAAAAAGGGACCTTATGGGATCGCTCTGGTTTATGTCTGCCTGTCGGTCACACACAGATATCTCCGGACCTACTGAACCGATTTCGATGAAACTGACGCCAAATTACTTACGTATAATTTTTCCTCTAGATATATTATAAATCAGTTTTTCTAATAGTCCTGTGGAAAGTACAGGGTACCCCAATATGTGAACTAAAAATATTTTTTTATTTTTTATAAATCTAATGTTATGTCATTCTATACGTATTGTTAAGGCATTTTCAAAAATATATAACTTTGCTATAATCAATAAGTTTGCTTCAACAAATATTTCGTTTAAAAGTTGACAAAAAACTGCAATTTTGTTGCCGACCTTTTTCCTATTAAGGGTTGTTTAAAAATTCTGACAAAAAGTAGTTGTGCACAAAATTATTTATTATGCTGAAAATGTCATACGTGTGGAGATAAATTTAAATGTCTCAACAGCAAAAATTTCATTTTTTGGCTTGACTTTGTGCTCACAGTTCAGGCCACCGATAACGTACCGTTGTGATTGACAGCTTAAAACCATTCTGAGAAATGACAGAATGTAACATTGAAAACCATCTGTAAATCGATAAAGTGGTTCTACAGTTATAGGGATATTCATATATTGACGTTCGTAACACGGTTATTTCGATGGCAGAATAATAATATTTAAGATGGAAGTAGGAAATATGGATGAAATGAAATGAAAATAAATGAAGTGAAAATATTTATTATTACATAAAATCATACAGTGCAATAGACCACCTAACCGAAAGGTGGTCTGTGACAATAAACAAGCCTCCTGCACTAGAACATTTCTATAGCGCAGAAAGACTTCTTTATGAAACAAAGTGGCATATCATATATTTTTCTGAAAACTCCATTCAAATCGGTCACATACAAATAGACTTCGAATTGATGCTATTTATCATGTAAAGTGTTTGCCAGAGTAGATTGTCAGTATTTCCTTTGGTCGATCCGGTTACCTTCGATCATCCGTCTACGCCGGTTAAATTTAACTGGACAGAAAACACGTATATTTTTTATTATAGCCGTTTTCTTGGACCGACCTTCAGTGTTGGTATACCAATAGTGGCATCCGAACCACGGTCAACTTCAACGGTCGTACGGCCGCCCATCCAAAGTCTGACCGCTCCCTAGATGAAAGCGAAGCAGCGGTTACGGGACCCTCGGTACGTGAACATGGTTTACTTGACCACTTTTTTTATCCTTCTGCTAAATTACTCGTGTGTTGCCATGACGAAAACAAGAAATTTTTACCACCATCTAATTCTGTTGGGTACAGAGAGTAAGCTCGGCTCAGTGCTGAGAGAGTGTGACAAATATTTGACATGTGTGTCTTCACTGGATTAGTAATATAATCATACCTACTCGTAAGTAGGTACGATTAAAAGTTGAAATTATTAAAATTAATTTATTAAATTAATAAACAAGTAGGCACCTACTTAGAAATTTAAAAAAAAAATCCCTTCAGTGAATCTCGGAACAGCCTGTATGATAATGTTATCATTGCAATATTGCGTTCTTATTACGAAATAATTTCTTCATTCCAAGGACGGGAGATAATGACGCGACGGAGATCATTACTGGCTGATGCCAACCTCCGCGCCGCCGCCGCCGCCGCCGCATTACTTTGCCTGGAGTGCCGAGTTTGGTACTTAGGTACTCGACTCGTACACCGGGCATTGTATACCGGGTGCGAGCGACCTAAGCTCAAAATGTCTGTGGGCTGGCTGCATGGACGGATACGTCCAATTTAACTTCCATGTAGGTAATTATGGTTATGGTAAATCAGGAAGTTAATAATAAATTGAAATATTCATTGTTATAACATTTTAGTAGACACCTATAGATAGTAGAACCTATTATTCGGACTACTGTCTAAACGAGGGCCTACCTCGGATCCCCCGTCTATACTCGCGCCATGACGGCGTGTTCAGTGATTATTCCAGTTCGCCTTGGCACAGATTACTTATTATTAGTTACTTGGTCTCGCCAATGTTAGGCGCACGTCTCAAGTTTTTATACATTTTTCATGTTGTTCAAATACATACCGTTGTTTTGATTTTCAGTTGAGTAGGACTTGGGAGTTGGTACCGGGCAGGCAGTACCTTTATGCCTATATGGAACGCACGCGCCTGTCTGTACATATCTCTTGTGTTTTTCACATTCTAAAATGAAATATATACGTACATAGTAACGCAATATAAAATACACGTATAGTATGAAAAGTTAGGTAACCAAATGCTTTAAAAATATTAATTTTCATTTGAGCTTGTTTTTTTTCGAATAATCAAAAATGTTGTGTCGGTTATTCTCGGTTAAGGAGCTCGGACAATCCGGGTTTCTCATTTATTTGGGAAGTAATAATTACTCGTACTAGCTAACCCATGGTGCAGATTCAGCTTTGCCAGATTCTTTCCACTGCGCGCGCAGTCAACTGGCAACCCCTTCACCCCGCTTTTGTGTCTAAAGTATTTTACGCAGCACCACAAATGTAATATAGGTACGTTTAACTTACCTACAAACTCGCATGTAGATACTTATATAGCTTAAATTTATAACATATGGATTTTTAGTTACTAATACTTGCTATTAAGTAGGTAATTATCAATCTTTTCGTCTAATAAAATTACACCTAACTAAATATTCCAATCAAATTTGCGGTTTTGTAATTCAAATAAATGAAGAAATTTTGCAAACCCGTGTTTCTCAACTTAAGTACCTTTGCGAACTTTGATGAACTCGTTAGTATGTTTTATATTGACATAGATAAGTAATTTATTTGAGTCTAGGTATATTATGTGTACGTAAGTAAATAATTAATACGAAAATATTCAAGAAGCCAAACACGTGACCAGTTATTAGTAGGTGTCCTCGACTGAATCCTAAAGCAACATCGTCAAAACAACCTTCATAACAAGCGACACGTCGTCGCTACGACCGCCCCGCCCCCGCCCACCCAGCACCCGCTGAAGTCGTCAACGGCCCTCGAACTCACTGAAAAACAACATTTCCACCGACTTCAAAATAAATTAGCAAGTCGCCCGCCCTACTCGCATACATCTACCCGGTACGTAGCGTAGGTTCCGAGACTATGCTCAGCCTCGTGTAGCGCCACAAACAACTGCCGCCTCCGCCACCCCCGCCGCCCCACGCGCCCGCCCCCACCCCCCGGCCGCGGGACTTACCCCAATGTGTACATTGTGCAAAATATTATTTGCATAGCGAAACATAATGGGATCCGTCGCAGCGCTCCGCCCTATTCTGACATGTTAGCTTTCAGAGACACCTCCCATTTCGCTCGAAAGCGCCCCCATTGGCGGAAAGCGCACCCCTTCTCGCTCTAACGGAACTGGCCGTCCCTCTCCGCCGCGGGACTTACAGGCGACGCCTGAGGGGTAAATGTTTTGGTAGGAAAGGTATACGCCGGTTTTCTAGGGCGATGCTCGCATTGTCGTTTTCCAGGCAATATTTTTTACACTCGGGGCGTTTATTTGCGAGCGCTACCTTTATATTATACCGGCCCTGGTGCGCGTTTTATGAGATTTTTTTATATCCATGTTGGATATTTTTATTGGGGATGAATTATGGGATACCGGCGGCATTTCGATCTATATTTTAAGTAGAAGACTGAATTATTTCAATATAGTAAGAATAGGATGATCCAATGAACGATAAGTCCAGTGTATTTTTGTTTGTTCTGCTTTAACCAATTGCAATTAGTTTATCAACTACTAGTTTTTGCCCGCAGCTTCGGTCGCATAGCCTATGTCCATCCTGAAGATCCATTCTAAATATTGATCTTTTTTTTTTAATCGGATGAGTATTTTCGGAGATTACCTCCTTACATCAAAACTTACAAACTTTGCCTCTTTATTTATTTATTCCAATACTATTATTAGTGTAAATAAGCAAGTTATTTTGTTATTTTACATCGCTTTCAAAAATATGTCTCAAATGAGTCCAATGTCTTCCTTTGTTGCTGCCCCTACTTCTGAGTTCTCCAGAATCAGGTTGTGTTTTCCATGATTTTGTTGCTAGTATGAAGTATGTATTTCTTAGCTAAGTTTAAACTCATGTCTTTGACCGTGAAACATATTTTTAAGATTTTTTATTTATTTTTTTATATAGAAACTGACACCGTTGGTTACATCACCTACTACATCCACAATGTTGGCCCATAACACCTTGGTGAACTAGGAGCCATGTCAGTGTTTCCCTTTGGTCGTGCCGGCTACACTGAACTGGACGGAAAACACGAACTAAGATATTTTATACGAAGCGTTTGTTCAATATGTGAAGTTGTTGATAGTTTTGTGTGACGAAAACATTTTCGGTGGGTACTCAGGCCTTGATGCACTAACAATATTTATGTATCTACCGTACTCAACAGTGAGACGAAAGCAACTATGAAAGTGTGAAGTGTGGAATACCGCAGCCTTGATACAAATAAAAATTTTTTGCAGTGCAAAAACTAGTGATCCAATTCAAATGGAACTTTTAGAAAAATATACAGGGTGTTAAAACAGAGAGTACATTAATTTCGCCAGCGCAATCCTCATGTTTTTCCTAGACAAAAAAGCTAGTAAAGTTTTTCTCTAAAGTGTAGTTTTCGAGATATGAATTTTTGAAATGTATGTTTTCGTCTAGTGTAATTTAACGCGTTGTTGCCGCTCCGCACCCTCCGCCTGCCGACCTCCAGTCCTCCACTCACAAAGCTAACCCCCGCAACTCCCTCCCGCCAACATCTCCGTCCGAGACGCTCACGTCTCACCGGCTCTTCCCCCCTCCGCGCCGCCCTGTTGTCATTAGATCATTTTTACACTAAAATAATCAATTAGTTTGTATGAAAACTGTAACTTTTTATTTAAAGGGAATTCAGAAAAAAGTTATTTGACTTTTTTGTTACTCTTGATCCCAATAATCATTTCCAAAATTTAATCTACTCGCCGTTTTTACACCCTGTTTATAAAAATTAAGTACTGTATAGATAAATATATAGGTACCTACTCTACCCTATTTATACGTTCCCGTCACACTCGGATCATTGCCAGGTTGAATGGCGAGTGCAATGCATTGCCTCAGGTATCTAGAGTTCATGTTAGGACTTAATTTTTAAATTAGAGGTTCAATAATATTAAAAGTAGAGATGCGACACGAATGTTTGATTAAAGACGAGGTGCGGCCAACCTCCGCGCCGCCACCGCCTCGCGCCTCCGCGCCGTCGCCGCCGCCTCCGGCGCCGTATCTTACTTCTCTTAACAAGACAACAATGGCGGTGAGTGCCGACGTAAAGCAATTTCCACTCCCCCAACAATGCAGATCGATAACCAGCTCGATTCGGTTACAGGCCACAGCCTAATTATATTACACTGACTGCGCTGACATCTCCGCCGTCCCGCGCCGCCGCGCCGCCGCCTCGCCGCCGCCGCCGCCGCCAGCACGCCGGAAAATGTTCCCGAATAATAATAACGACGATTGTTATGTTTACTGAAACGTAAACGCTCCCAAAGACTCTTATCTGCGTTCAAAAGGCTCGTATTTATTCATTTATAGCCGTCGTTACGTCGCGGGGGTTGCGGCCCCGCCCCCGGGCGGGGGCGTGGCCGCCCCGCGCCCTCCGCGCCTCGCCTGCCGGCGCCGCGCGCGCCCGCCACCCGGAGCCCCAGTCACAACACAACACGAGTCCGCCGAGCGAGCACCGAGCACCGAGCACCGAGCAGCGCCGCCGCCTCGGCGCGCGCCCCCCGACCCCCCTTCACTCTCACGCCGACAGCGCCAAGCCGCCGGCACACGAGCCGCGTGATGTGGTGTAAGCATGGACGATGGTGATGTAGAGTCGTCGGCCTCCGCTCGCAACATGCTGCTCGAGAGCCCGGCGCGCGCGGCGCACCTGCGCGCCGACTCGCCGCTCGACCTGCGCCCGCGGCTGCCGCACGCGCCGCATCCGCTCGCTCCGCACCGACATCTCTACGTGGACCGGTACCTAGCCGCCGCCGCGGACTACCTCGATGTCGACCCCCGCTCTGAAACGGACGCCTCCGACGACTACTCGCGCCGGGGCGACGAGCTCGCGGCCGCCGCCGCCGCAGACTACGAGCGCAAGTCCGAGTACGTGTCGGTGGACGAGGACTCCCCAGAGTACCCGCCGCCACCGCCCTCCGCCGCCGACTCGGACCGCTACGTGGACCCGTGCGAGGAGCGCTCGACGCCGCCGCCGCCAGCCGCCGAGCGCGGCAAGCACTCCACCAAGTCCAAGTCGTCGCACCAGCTGATCAAGCCGCCCTACTCGTACATCGCGCTCATCACGATGGCCATCCTGCAGTCGCCGCACAAGAAGCTGACGCTGAGCGGCATCTGCGAGTTCATCATGATGCGCTTCCCGTACTACCGCGAGAAGTTCCCCGCGTGGCAGAACTCCATCCGCCATAACCTCAGCCTCAACGACTGCTTCATCAAGATCCCGCGAGAGCCCGGCAACCCCGGCAAGGGCAACTACTGGACGCTCGACCCGCTCGCCGAGGATATGTTCGATAACGGCAGCTTTCTGCGGCGCCGCAAGCGCTACAAGCGGCCGGCACCCAATCTGGTGCTGCGCGACCACCACGCGCACGCAATGGTCGCCTCCTTCCTCGGTCAGGATGCCTACGGGCCGGCGCTGTTCGGAGGCGGGCTGCCGGCTCTGCCGTACGGCTACCTGCCGCCGGGCCTGCCTCTCCTGCCTCCGGTCGAGCTCGCTCGGCTGTCGCTCGGTCACCTGGCGCCGGGGCCGACGCCCTCGCACTCTGGCGGCGGCGTACTCAAGCCGGTGGCGATGAGCGCGCAGCCGTGCGGCGCCGCGGACCTCGACGAGTACACACCGTCCGAGGTGAGGAGCAAGAGGTCGCGGCACGGCTTCTCCATCGAGTCGATAATCGGCGGGTCGGGCGAGCAGGCGGGCCGGCGGGAGCGCGACGCCAAGCTGGCGGAGCTGGGGTGCGGCTCGCCCGGTGTCGCCGCCGGCGCGCTCGCGGACGCGGCGCCCGAGCGACGCAGCGCCTTCTCTCCTCTGCACCACGCGCTCGACGACTGGAACAGGTGAATATTCTTCTAATACGACACGGACTAATGCGCGTTGCGCGCTCGCTCGCGCCTGTGTGAACTCTACTTAAACTATTGAACTGCAAACAATCGATTCGTCCGAAACGTATAGACGTTTTTAAAGTTGAATGAATTCTAATTGTGCCAAATATGATGTAACTAGTTAATATGTTTTAAGTCTAGTCATTTTGTGTACAAAGTAGAAAGTAATCTGAGCCTACTTGTAAATATTATGAGCGACTCATAAGTAGGAATTAAAAATAGGCGAATGCAATATTAGCGGGGAAGCAGTAAGCCTACCTTCGAGTTTTCTTTGTGTAAATGTTAACTTTAGTATATTTTGTGTAATTTATATTATACGTAAGTACAGTATTAACATAAAGATGTTTAAAAGAAAAATGTTGTGTTGTTAATTTATTAAAGTCATTCATAAGTTGCAACTGCCTAACTAACCCAACTAGCCATCTTTAGTAAACGTTTTATAAATTGATAAATTTAGAACTTTTCTTTTATTTAAAACAGATAGACAGACACCTGACCAAATTTATAAGGGTACCTAGCTACCAGTGTGATTGGCTACGGAACCCTACAAATTAGCAACAGCTTGCATACTTCGATGGACATGCTGCCGCGCCGCCGGGCGGGGCGGGGCGGGGCGGGCGATAGCCGCCCAAGGCAGCTAGTTCAATTATTTTTATAAATAAATGTGTAATATAATAAGTATACAACGAAAATAGTATAACCAACTATAACAACAAAATACATAGTACATACTTACATTCCGCGCGCGAGCTCCGAGGAATCGGTGGCTGTGGAGTGTGGAAATTAATTTATTATGGAATTTTTATAGAATTGTTATAGAACTTTTATATAGATTCACATTTTATGATGATTATACTACATTACGCGAGTTATATATTATAATAATTTGTAATATTAAAATTTTATAATAAATTAATTTTCACAGCCACCGATTCCTCGGAGCTCGCTCGCGCACTAAATACAAGATTATTATTATTTAAATTGCCAGATACCTATATCCTTAAAAAAAGCGGTCATGCGAGTCTCACTCGCGTGGAGAGGGTTCCGTACCATACCGTTTTCCGTAAGAACTTTAAAAGACGATGGATTTTCACTTAGGCTTTCCTGTAAACTATAAGACAGGCCCTATATTCCCTATTTTTTTCTAAATTTTAGACTGTAATAGTCTCAGAGTCTTTCTACTGTAGTAGAGGGAGATAAGGGGAGGGAGGGGATTTCTCGATTTTTGAATATTTTCTTTAATAATTTTTAAAATATGCAATTATAAAAAATATATATTTCTCTTCCTTATAACGAGCCCTTTTCAATGATATGCCTTATATAATGCACTTAAACATTTTTTATTACTTTCTAATTTGTCCCCCAAAACTTAGCCTCAAAATCTAAATTCATTTATTTACACTATACGTGCGTGATTGGGTCATCATCATCAAACTCTATATACGTACCGACTTTCAACTTTTTTGGTCCAGTAGATTGGGTGAAAATAGGCTTTGGCAGACGGACAGACAAGAGTGATCATATAAAGGTTCCGTTTTTTTTTTCCTCTTTTGAGGTATAGAACCCTAAAAACGCAAAAACGAGGACGAAAGACGCGTCAATATGCCAAAATTCTAACTAAAGACTCTGAAGAAAATTTTACAAAGATTTAGATAATAGATTTTAGATCTTTCAGAAATATAATATATATACAGAAATATAAGATAATATTATACAAATAGATCCGTCTCCGGATGAATCCTCGTATCAAATAACAGTATATAATATAACATGTAGTTTTTCTCACACAGAAAAAAAATCTTGTTAGTCTCCAACTTTGAACTCAGAATAAAAACGGATAATTCTAGTCACCTTGTGTTATATTTCTGAAAGAAAAAAAAAACTGTTGATTCCCTGCGTTGTTCAAGATATCCATAGACTAGGCATCAGCTCCATGAGTGCCTAGTTGAAAAGTCATTATACCCTAACGAGCCATCTGATGCGAATTGTGCTATGGAAGAAATAATGTTAAAGAATGCGTGACAATAGCACGTATACCCTTTTGAATTATCTGAAGGGATGTTGAGTGAAGATCTCGTCACAGGAGACCTGCGTGCATAAATGTGGGGACTCACCTTATCTCAAGCGCACGCTCAAACTTTCCTAATCTTGTTGACGAGTTTTCGTAAGACGCGACATTTTTATTAGCCCTCTATTTATACGGGCTGTCTTAAATTTATTTAAGGATGTCAACACTTTGGGAACACACACGATGATTCTGGGTCACGCAATCGTGGCTTGAGAGGAAGGAAAACGCCGCGATGAAACCTGTACAATCATTTCTGAAGTCTTGTTGGGTTTAACGCTCTGAGCAAATTTCCAACTTTTTTTGAAAAGCCGCTGATCAAACTTCTAAAGCTACGCGCGCGCAACTTTCTCCGCACTTCTCAATTATAAAATCATAACTTTAATATTTACTTCGGGACCCACATAAATTTGCACCTCATTACAATCTAGATAAAATTGTTCATAATATTAACGACAATTTTATATTATAGGATTATCATATTAAGATATAGGTTTGAGTTAATTAGATTTCAATTGGAATTAATAAAAAATAGGTAAGTTTAGAGATAAAATGTTTGGGTGTACGAAGGAAATAACGAAAATACCTTGAAAAGTAAAGCGATAACATATTTTTTTTAAATTTTAGAATATAACTATAATACATTTCTAATAGAACAGCATCAAATTTTGTTAACATCTTCTTGAAAAAATGTTCACCAGAACCCACTTACCGCACACACAGAACGGTTCGAACTTCCAGCGAGAACGCAAATATGTGTTTAATGGACCATGCATATGACGCCATCGCTGCGAAATTTTTTTGTTGCGTTCTTTCATTGCTCAAATATTCATTAGAGGAACAGAGATAGCCCTAAGTTCAAAGCTGACAGAGTAAAAAATAAAAAACCAACTCCGGACGTCAAGTCGATTAATAGATCGCTGTTGCTCAGCGGTAAATTTTGGCTGGTCAGTTGAGTGTATCGGAATTGCTGAGGGGGTAAGGTCGACACCACGAAGTTGCATTATTAATGGACCATGCATATGACACCATCGCATCGCTGCGAAATTTTTTTGTTGCGTTCTTTCATTGCTCAAATATTCATTAGAGGAACAGAGGTAATCCTAAGTTCAAAGCTGACAGAGTAAAAAATAAAAAACCAACTCCGGACGTCAAGTCGATTAATAGATCGCTGTTGCTCAGCGGTAAATTTTGGCTGGTCAGTTGAGTGTATCGGAATTGCTGAGGGGGTAAGGTCGACACCACGAAGTTGCATTATTAATGGACCATGCATATGACACCATCGCATCGCTGCGAAATTTTTTTGTTGCGTTCTTTCATTGCTCAAATATTCATTAGAGGAACAGAGGTAATCCTAAGTTCAAAGCTGACAGAGTAAAAAATAAAAAACCAACTCCGGACGTCAAGTCGATTAATAGATCGCTGTTGCTCAGCGGTAAATTTTGGCTGGTCAGTTGAGTGTATCGGAATTGCTGAGGGGGTAAGGTCGACACCACGAAGTTGCATTATTAATGGACCATGCATATGACACCATCGCATCGCTGCGAAATTTTTTTGTTGCGTTCTTTCATTGCTCAAATATTCATTAGAGGAACAGAGGTAATCCTAAGTTCAAAGCTGACAGAGTAAAAAATAAAAAACCAACTCCGGACGTCAAGTCGATTAATAGATCGCTGTTGCTCAGCGGTAAATTTTGGCTGGTCAGTTGAGTGTATCGGAATTGCTGAGGGGGTAAGGTCGACACCACGAAGTTGCATTATTAATGGACCATGCATATGACACCATCGCATCGCTGCGAAATTTTTTTGTTGCGTTCTTTCATTGCTCAAATATTCATTAGAGGAACAGAGGTAATCCTAAGTTCAAAGCTGACAGAGTAAAAAATAAAAAACCAACTCCGGACGTCAAGTCGATTAATAGATCGCTGTTGCTCAGCGGTAAATTTTGGCTGGTCAGTTGAGTGTATCGGAATTGCTGAGGGGGTAAGGTCGACACCACGAAGTTGCATTAATATGTATTTTTGCAGCTGGAAAAGTGCAAAGAAGTGTACAAAATATGTTAACATTTCATTTAATTTACACGTTCTTCGCCAAGATTTAGCGATTTTTATCTACTTCACCTACGCTACGATTAAGTTATAATAGATTACATTTAGCAATGAAGCCGCATTCTGATAATGTGAAGTAGCACGCAGCCATTTCTTCACCTAATGTCCTCTCCTCGCTATTCGTCTAGAGTTTTCAGGTATTATTGTTCTTCAGTAGAAATTGTTTATTTTTTTTTTTAAGTGAAAACTTCTTTAGCGGCGCTTGGCACTTTTTTATGTGGGTAAAAAATGTTAAACTCGCGTCAGATCTCGCGTCAGATCCGTAGCCTGATCGAAAAAGCGTAAGATTCGAAACTTCTTTAGCGGCGCTTGGCACTTTTTTTAGATGGGTAAAAAATGTTAAACTCGCGTCAGATCCGTAGCCTGATCGACAAAGCGTAAGATTCGTTGAAATTATGGATGAAAGTAGATTTTTCTGAGAAATACACTTTTTGATGTAAAATAATTATAATAGTTCTGTAGTGTTAAATTTTTTATGTAATATAAATTGTCATGTTGGTCTACGATAACGCAATAAATGAATATTATATTTTACCACATAAATGATAGTACTTTTATACTGATAAATTCCATTCCAAAATATTCAAAAATGCACAACGTTGATGTTTAAGTTTTCACTTCTGCCGGCACTCCCGGAGTGCAACCTTAGGCTTTTTTTTTATGGAAACTAACACGGTTGGCTACATCACCTACAGCATCCGTGATGTCAGCCCATAACACCAGGTGAACTAGGTGCCATGTCAGTGCTTCCCTTCGATCGTGCCGGATACACTGAACTGGACGGAAAACACAAACTATTTACATAGCCGTTTCGATCGACGTTTCATTCAGTGCGGTGGTGCCAACCCGGGCGGGTTGAACCCTACCACCGAGTAAGGTAGGAAGGGAAGGGACCTACAGTTTTACGTGGAATCCGAACCACGCTCAGCCTCCAACGATCGAGCGGTCACCCATCCAAGTACTGACCGCGCCCAGCGTTGTTAACAATCAATAGCAATAGTCGACTGTCTGCACCACTGAGCTATCGAGGCTGACAACTGAGCTATCGAGGCTTTTTTTTTGTAAGCTCGACATAATATGGCGCCTAGGCACCTATGAGGTGTCTAACGGCGCCTACGGACATTCGGTCGTATGCGGGGGTTGACCCGAGACTCTACTTCGGGGGAAATATATGAGCAGGGAGAGCGTTCCAGAGTTTACCGGTTCTGTAGAGGAAAGATCTGCAGAATCGGTTTGTACGCATCCGCGGTAAGTCCAGCGTGTAGGGATACAATCCCTGCCCAGTTCGCGTGGTGTGGAGAAATTAACGTTACTATTGTTTTCCAACGGCGTATGCCGAGACATCGGATAACCACGAGCAACGGTGCTGAGACAATTCTCAGTATTTTCATCTCTTTCTGTCTAGTCACTGCTAGAACCCATTATCTTCGTAGAAGGGTAATTCCAAACCATAATATGTGTGGTTACAAGTTGACGAAATTCAAGTATCTCTGACGAACTCCAAACAATCGCAGATAGTGAGCATAAATGTTTATTTGCTCGCTGGTGTGGAAATGAGCACGACGTGGACATTCATACCTAGAAGCATCAACTTGTTGTTGAGAGATTGCCCAAAATGGCACTGTGTTGTTCTCTGTCGCATGCCAAATTTCTGAAACAAGGTGAGAATTTATGTTATGATGTCACAATTTGTATTTTTTTAAACCCTGTCGACCAACCATTGTTTTAAATTTTAAATACTAATGCTCAAAATTCCCTTTCACCAAATCTCACATATTATACTCAAAGTGTTAATGGTTATTTACCACTATACTGGTAGAGTAGCGTTTCTGAGTAGTTATTTCCATGGTGTACGACATATTTTCTGTAATCCTCAACAAACGTCGTAAGTAAGAATAAAATTAACTGTGATGGCTTGTGCTAAGGCATGAGTAAGCTGAAAGAAGACTCGTCGTTACATATTAAAAACGACCTTATGATTACTTCATAACTATTTCCGCTAAGCAATGATCGGGGGATCATTGCTTGGCGGAAATAGTACGTTTCTTGTATTTTTTAAGCGAGCTTTTTAACTCACATTTGGTACCTAACTCAGAAAAAGTAACCTCACGTAAAGAAACATCACGAACGTCATTTTGTACGAACGGAAGTTGCAAAGTTCCTCATTGGGACTTTGACCACTTTCAATCCACTTTCAAACATGATGTTTACAACCTAAAGTACTCCGAAATATGCCAGATTTTGGGTCAAATCTATGAATAAATCAATCGGTTCGTCTGTTTTCGTGTCTACCCATTATAGTATACTGACAGACAGCCAGAGATTCGTTTTATACTTAGCAGACAAGATACAGAAATTATTCATTTTGGCAGGACATTATTACGATCTAAAATAAAATAAAAGTTAAATAAAATAAACTAAAATGTAAAATTAAAATCGTAAATAAGAAATAAGCGAAATTACCTAATTATTATTGTTTGGTTAGGTGATATTTCTGGTGGTGGGGAAACAACTATTTTTTGAGATGGGCAGGTCCGTCTATCCGCCCACCCATACACCGTGTATAGTAGCTTTTTTCAGATCCTGAAAATAATGGACCCGACTTCAGAAGTACCAGACGATGTTTCACTATAGACTGAAATGGTGGTCGGCGCTTGCGCAAGCCAGCCATGCCCCCAGATAGTGAATTCGTCACACATGTCTCAACTTCGTGATTTTCTCCTCAGCAATAAACGCTTCGAGCAAACAGTAATATTATCATTAGAAAACACGTAAAGTAAGTAAAGGCTATTTTGTAAAGTCTTCAGGATTCAGTTGAATAATTGCGGCATTTAATATTACAGTGCGGGACACTTGTATACATTGTTAATACATACTTACATCGCGTTACATTACTGCCATTGCTACAAAATTTACTAATTTACTATTCTTATAGTATATCATGGAATTAGTTTGTACAACTTTAAAAATTTATATGAAACACGGTTTATAATACAATTTTCACGAATTGTACAGTTGTTGTGCCATTCATTATCATTATGGATAGACTGTCGTTTTGGGAAACCGTCTGCGTCTTAATGCGAACAAAACGATTCTGTTCCCGACTGCTGCGGCGGGGGACAACGGAGGGGTTACATAAAATATAATTTGCTAGCTTGTTTTTCTTCTTTTTACCCGACTATGTCGAAGTCAAATGGAGGGTAATGTGTTTATTAGTTAGATTTTTTTAAGCAGCAGAATTGTTTGTTTTATTTTAATCATCTGTTTTTAGGTTCCGCACATGAAAGATTTGAAAAGAGAACCTAATGTTGTGACTCGTACATCCGCCCGTCTGTCCGTCTGTCACACGGATGTAACTTCTAAACGGTTGTTCGTACCAAGTAAAAATTTGTCACAAAATTAATTAGTGAATATTGTTTCTTTTTTTAGGGATAAAAATGTATAGTTGTGATAATATAAAGTGGCGAGACCATGGCACACCGTAAGGACCATGCACCACGCACCACGCACCACGGCAGAGCGCGCAGTCGAATGCGCCGTGATCTTGCGCAATTTGAAGTCGTAAAACCGTCACTGGAAAAACGTACAGTCTGTATATTACGTTACTTTAGCCGCGGCGCGTACGAGCAACTGTTGCCTCCGGACTTTCGCAATAATTATTAACCACCTAACGCGAATCAGTATGAACATAAAGCGTAATTGTAGCGAAAGAACTGCAATGGCCGGAGACAAAAATTGCCCATGCGCGCCGCAAGCAAAGACAAATACAAATCATCGTTATCGTGTGGAAAAAAAGTAATTTTCTGTACATATAGTTTGTATATACATATAAAAATTAACAGATCTCGTGCATCACACGACCTTCGAGGTACATTGAAAACGAACTCATCTCTCATCTTTATCGTGTGTAAAAAAGTAATTTTCTATACATATAGTTTGTATATACATATAAAAATTCACAGATCTCGTGCATCACACGACCTTCGAGGTACATTGAAAACGAACTCATCTCTCATCTTTATCGTGTATACAAAATTAATTTTCTATACATATAGTTTGTATATACATATACAAATTCACAGATCTCGTGCATCACACGACCTTCGAGGTACATTGAAAACGAACTCATCTCTCATCTTTTTCGTGTGTAAAAAAGTCATTTTCTATACATATAGTTTGTATATACATATAAAAATTCACAGATCTCGTGCATCACACGACCTTCGAGGTACATTGAAAACGAACTCATCTCTCATGTTTATCGTGTGTAAAAAAGTAATTTTCTATACATATAGTTTGTATATACATATAAAAATTCACAGATCTCGTGCATCACACGACCTTCGAGGTACATTGAAAACGAACTCATCTCTCATGTTTATCGTGTGTAAAAAAGTAATTTTCTATACATATAGTTTGTATATACATATAAAAATTCACAGATCTCGTGCATCACACAACCTTCGAGGTACATTGAAAACGAACTCATCTCTCATCTTTATCGTGTGTAAAAAATTAATTTTCTATACATATAGTTTGTATATACATATAAAAATTCACAGATCTCGTGCATCACACGACCTTCGAGGTACATTGAAAACGAAATCATCTCTCATCTTTATCGTGTGTAAAAAAGTAATTTTCTATACATATAGTTTGTGTATATATATAAAAATTCACAGATCTCGTGCATGGCACGACCTTCGAGGTACATTGAAAACGAACTCATCTCTCATCTTTATCGTGTATACAAAATTAATTTTCTATACATATAGTTTGTATATACATATACAAATTCACAGATCTCGTGCATCACACGACCTTCGAGGTACATTGAAAACGAACTCATCTCTCATCTTTTTCGTGTGTAAAAAAGTAATTTTCTATACATATAGTTTGTATATACATATAAAAATTCACAGATCTCGTGCATCACACGACCTTCGAGGTACATTGAAAACGAACTCATCTCTCATGTTTATCGTGTGTAAAAAAGTAATTTTCTATACATATACTTTGTATATACATATAAAAATTCACAGATCTCGTGCATCACACAACCTTCGAGGTACATTGAAAACGAACTCATCTCTCATCTTTATCGTGTGTAAAAAATTAATTTTCTATACATATAGTTTGTATATACATATAAAAATTCACAGATCTCGTGCATCACACGACCTTCGAGGTACATTGAAAACGAACTCATCTCTCATCTTTATCGTGTGTAAAAAAGTAATTTTCTATACATATAGTTTGTGTATATATATAAAAATTCACAGATCTCGTGCATGGCACGACCTTCGAGGTACATTGAAAACGAACTCATCTCTCATCTTTATCGTGTATACAAAATTAATTTTCTATACATATAGTTTGTATATACATATACAAATTCACAGATCTCGTGCATCACACGACCTTCGAGGTACATTGAAAACGAACTCATCTCTCATCTTTTTCGTGTGTAAAAAAGTAATTTTCTATACATATAGTTTGTATATACATATAAAAATTCACAGATCTCGTGCATCACACGACCTTCGAGGTACATTGAAAACGAACTCATCTCTCATGTTTATCGTGTGTAAAAAAGTAATTTTCTATACATATAGTTTGTATATACATATAAAAATTCACAGATCTCGTGCATCACACAACCTTCGAGGTACATTGAAAACGAACTCATCTCTCATCTTTATCGTGTGTAAAAAATTAATTTTCTATACATATAGTTTGTATATACATATAAAAATTCACAGATCTCGTGCATCACACGACCTTCGAGGTACATTGAAAACGAACTCATCTCTCATCTTTATCGTGTGTAAAAAAGTAATTTTCTATACATATAGTTTGTGTATATATATAAAAATTCACAGATCTCGTGCATGGCACGACCTTCGAGGTACATTGAAAACGAACTCAACAAAATAAAAAAAAAAATTATATTTATATATTTTTTATTATTTTTCAAGAACATAAGCAGCTTAAAAAATTTAAACTAATATTTAGACAGAAAAAGAGATAAGCTTGACATTATGTCTAACTAAAGTAAGATATTAATAAATATCAATTATAATAATATTATATAGGTAGGTTAGAATAGTTATATTCAGTTAAATTAGGTTAGGTTAGTTATATTCCTATGGCTTCCTTCCGGCTCTATCATCAGGACCCTGGAAATCATATATGACTAGAGTACTTGCGAAGACAAATCCAACGAGCCCAAACATGGTGGATTTATCATGTGTAGTTTAGGAGTTCCTATGGCTTCCTTCCGGCTCTATCATCAGGACCCTGGAAATCATTTATAAGAATAAAAATAAGAATAAAATATTTTTATTTACACAAATACACCTTTTACATTGTTCTTACATTAAAATACATTTAATCTTAACCTAAGTGCAATATGTAAATAGGTAGCGGCTCAGCATATGCCTAGCTAGGATTGCGCCCAGCTGACGCTTTTTTTTTTTTTTTTTGGAACCTGACACGGTTCTAACACAGGGTGAATTAGGTGCCATGTCAGTGCTTCCCTTCATTTCATGTCGGCTACACTAAACTGGACGGAAAACACGAACTATTTACATAGCCGTTTCGACCGACGTTTCGTTCAGTGCGGTAGTACCAACCCGGCCGGGATGAACCCTACCACCTAGTAAGGTAAGAAGGGAAGGGACCTACAGTTTAACGTGGAATCCGAACCACGGTCAGCCTCCAACGGTCGAGCGGTCACCCATCCAATCACTGACCGCGCTCAGCGTTGCTTAATAACAGTTGACTAACCAACCGCGCCACTGAGCTACCGAGGCTGACGAATTTTCTTATCCCTTAGTCGACTTTTACGACATGCGACGGGGAGAGATGCAGTGGGGCTATTCTTTTTAAGTACCGACCCCACACGGTACAAAACGCTGTTTTTCAGCCGCAACCTACCAGAGGTAATCAAAAAAATAATAACATGTGACTAGAGTACTTGCGAAGACAAATCCAACAAGCCCAAACATGGTGGATTTATCATGTGTAGTTTAGGAGTTCCTATGGCTTCCTTCCAGCTCCATCTTCAAGACCTTGGAAATAACATATGACTAGAGTACTTGCGAAGACAAATCCAACGAGCTCAAACACGGTGGATTTATCATGTGTGGTTTAGGAGTTCCTATGGCTTCCCTCCGACTCCATCTTCAAGACCCTGGAAATAACATATGACTAGAGTACTTGCGATGACAAATCCAACGAGCTCAAACACGGTGAATTTATGATGTGTGGTTTAGGAGTTCCTATGGCTTCCTTCCGGCTCCATCATCAGAACCCAACTAACAAACTAACAAAGTCACCCGAGGATCTACAGAACCGTGATTTGATTTTTCACAGTTTATTTCATACATTCGGATATTCCTCCCCGCTCTTTACGTTGTTGCACTTCTAAAAGTCCATTTCACACTCTCAGCGAAAATGGGAAATATTTGAGGGACCAAGAAACATCATCGATAGACGAATTTTTTTTAATGTAGCCCAAAGTCCAAAACTAAACAGGTTTTTTTTTTTTTTTCGATATCACATTTAGTTTTTGAGATATAAAAGATTTAGTTAAAAAAAAATTGAATTTTTCACACTTTTGCATTAAAAAATTATTTTTTTTACTTTTTCGAAAAAAAGGTAAAGACATGGACCCTGAGGACCGGTAGGACCACAGCAGGCGCTTTATTTTAAGTAAAAATAAAATAAGTTAAAAAATTTCTGTATTTGTGTCGTGTTGTAATATTTTATTGTACACTAAATTCTAAATTGTTTACTCAAATGTAGCGTAAAATTTGTGCGATCTATATGAAACCACGAATTGAGCTAAACAAACTTAATATTCTGAGGCTAGGACAAACTTTACTGTGAGATAACATGGAAACATTACACAAATACATATAAGCCAACGCACCTTGTTCTGTCATTCCATTTGTTTAAACCTTAATATGAGTGTAAATTTTCAGACTTTTAACTTACAGCCAGAGGCGGACTTTCCTTAAGGCCGACTAGACCCGGGCCTAGGGCGGCCAGATATTAGTGGCGGCCAATTTGCGCGTGTTGCTGGAAGCAGTGAGCGCAGGTACAGAATAGAAAGGGTGCCGGCCGCAGCAAGTGCGTGAGACGTGCGGGAGTGGTGAGCACGGCGGCGGGGACACGGCCATTTACGCGGACAAAATAATTTAGCTATGACGAAAAGATCAATATTGCCGTAAAACTTATAAAAAATACTTTTTCTAGGTAAGTATATGTAAAAATTAAACCACTAAACTGAGAAATAATGTATTTCTGGCAGGTTGAACCGAACGCAATACTGATTTTCATACAACTTCACATTTTTGTATCTATGCTGTAAACTTGAAATGGGCGGCTGCATTGAATTGGGGCGGCTGGTACTGAACGGCTTAGGGCGGCTAAGGCTGCTAGTCCGCCTCTGCTTACAGCTCAGGCCGCCGATGACGTAGCGCTAGGATTTACAGCCTTAAACCATCTTTAGAAGTGACAGAATGTTACAGTAATGGATAAAGTAGTTTTCGAGTTAATTCATATATTGGCGTACATTACATGGTCGATCGCCGCGCCGGTCGCAAATTTTATGAAACAAAATCTCATCTTCATATTTCTACAATATCTATATTGATTTGATTTGTTGTCAGCTCATTGCACTATTCCAGTGCTTCCCTTCAACCTTCAATCAGTGTGGTGGTACTAATTCAGGCGGGCTTTAACCTACCACCTAGTGACTTATAGAAAGACCCACATCTTTTTATGAAATCCAAACCATGGAGCTATTAATGATTATACTTAATATCTTATTTATTTATTTATTTATTTGTCTTATCTTGTATTACCTTAATGTATATTTAAATTATAAGCAGTTAGATGAGCGCAAAAACCTTACACATGATGATCTACTGAAGAACGGCTCTTGCGTGACAGATGCAAATCTAGTGTAGGAGCTAATGCATATAAATATTTCAACCGCTTTGCATGTTTTTATAATAAATCATTTTCATTTCATCTCATTTCGTATTTTCGAAGAAATATTATTTCATTGAGCATGGCATGACACGTGACAATGCATATGGGTTTTTAAATTACCGTGCGGCTGTTAAAAATTATTACAACATTTCTCGGCTTTACTCACGGTCGTATCCGAGCTATGCGGTTCGACGTTTTGGGCCAAACGTATGGCCCGTAACGTCGAGCCACATAGCTCGGAGACGACCATGAGTAAAGCCGATAAATTTTGTAATAATTATTAGCTACTCATTATGTCTGAAGATGTGCAAGATATAAAAGTAAATACATAGATAACAAGGGAGACATTGTTGTTCTAATTTATGAGAAGGCTGTACAGCATAATGCCTGTTTATATAAGAGTGTTATTGTAGAGAGTCGGAGGATATTTGCTTACGAGTACGTGCAGTGCAAAGTCAAATGAATTGACGCAGTCATGACAGAGACGAGGTGCGTGATTCCTGCGTGACAAAGTCGTTTATGCAATATATGTGCACTTTTTTAAAAATCTTTTATTTAAGAAAATATAATACAGGTTGGTATTTTCTGGTAGGTTAGTTTATATTCTGAACTGTAAGGATCTGAAATTTAGAAATGCTAAGTCACTCTTACGTAAGCGTTAATGCGTAGTCAATACTTTTTAATACCGTGTGGGGCCGGTACTTAAAAAGAATAGCCCCACTGCATCTCTCCCCGTGCATGTCGTAAGAGGCGACTAAGGGATAAGGACAAGATACTGCGCTAAAGGGCGACAGGCTAGTCACTTCTCACCTTGGCGCAGTCCTTCCACCTAGTCATGCAGCAGGTGGGTTGTTCGTGTCTTACTTGCTGCTTGATACTTGTCTTGTCCGTATACTGTGCTAAACGTGGTGGTCGGAGTTGTGCTGTAATTTACCAGAGTCCTTATAGCACAACACCGATTACTCTGCTTACCCTGATTGTCGGGATACAGCGTGTGTTATGTATGTATGTATGCTAAGTCACTCCATTATATATACAGTTCCAGAACTAGTTTTGGACGGAGTGCATAAATCACGACCTATAAAATTACTTGCCTGTATCAGTATTTTAATATTATTTTATTTGTATTTTAATTAGTTTTGTGTTTTTATTAAAAAGACATTTTAAATAGGTAATAGATTAATTTCTTTTTTTTTTAAACTTATCCTACATACTTACGTTGCAAGTATTTTTTATAGAAATCGTGACATGTGACGCCGATCCACCGATAAGCTGTCTAACGACGCCCATGGACATTTAATCGTACGCGGAGGTTGCGAATGCCATCACTAATATATCGCTTCCATTATAATTGACTTCTATGTCTGGATATAAAAGTTCTTTGTGTTAAATAAATACAAGTATAGACTTAGGACTATCTGCTAAATTGATTACCAATAATCAAGCAAAACTAACAATAAATAATATATTTTTCGGACAAACTCTTATTATCTTCTGTGATAGTGCTAAATACTTCTATAATTTATTTACTTTTTATAATATTATACGAATAAATATGTTTTATCCAAAAGATTCACACTCGATGTATTCCAGTACAAAGTGACCCCACATTATTCAGTAGTAAAGCTACGTGTAAGAGCCCCCATGTTTTATACATTCATTTGGAAAGGCTCAATTAAATCGAGGTTTCGTGACACAATGTAACTCGGCGACTACTGTTGAAGTGCGCTGGTGCATTTGTTAACAATAATCATAAGCTGTGATTGGTGCAGTGCGCACTTTCCGTTCACAACGGGGGGCTCACTTTATTTGTTATATATTTGGTTCTACTATAGAATTACTCGTAGGAAGGTTGCCACGGATATTAAAAAAGCCTACATTCTATTATTTTAATTTTTTCTGTATATCTGTGTGTCTATTTGTTGAATTTGCATGGAAGTACTTCACGTGACGATTTAGCGAATATGCTACTAACTTTTAAATTCAATCGTCTAACTGCCGCGGGCTGTATTATTTATTGACTACATTTTATTTGATTACACTTTAATTTAAATTTTAGTTAGTTTTAAATTAATACCTATTTAATTTAAGACCCAATTGTAAACATTTTGTAAATACTTTATTCTTGACTAAAACATGATGAATGTCTCTTTTGAAAACATATATTTGCTAAGTGCCAGTGCTAAGTGCAAGAACTCACGAAACCCTACATATCGGCAACGCACACAAAGCTCAAGTCTAGTAGCATAACCCTCCCCCTCCCCCCGAACTCGCCTCCAAGAGCTCTCGAACACATGGGAAGGTTCGGCTCGACTCGCTTATTGAGTGAGTTCGAACACTTGAAAATGTTTTCATCGTCAGATTTCATATTAGCATGTCAAACTCGATCAAAATGACACTCGTACATGTTCCAATTTTAAATCTAATAAACAGAGTCGCGGCTAAGTGTTTGTAACGAGGGATGTGTCTGTTTATTTAGATTTCAACGTTTTATTGAAATTGTTTCGTCCGTTAGGCTTCAAAAAAAGCAATGGGTTCACAATATTTGACTAAAATCAAATAAAAGTAACCCAAATAAAATGTTTTCTAATTAGTGAACATTGAATGATCATATTTAGCAAATTATTTTTTAACACTCTATTTTAAATGTAATATAACAAAATTCATATTGAATAATTATTTTATAAGTACTTATATTAAGTTTCATAAGTGCGAAAAATCTATTATATCAACCATATTTCGTACTAAAAGCTTAATACTTTCTCCTACAATTAATGCTTTGGCTAGTATTTCGTGCACGATTAGAAATCCCTCCATTTGAGTCTAATTGGGCAAGCCAGCGAAAATCCGCTAACTAGTACCAGGTATAGAGAGGTAAAATTATACCTAATGTAGGGTGACATTGTGGGCCCCCGTCGCGCGCCGCCCTTACAGCTTATACCGCATCGCGAGACACTCCCAATACCTGCCAGACAAAACTATGGGGCTGGGTTGTTCTTTATTTGGTAGCAAATAGATGTAGTATTTTTTGAATATTGTTTTCTTACCTATGAAGTATGTTTTTATTATTTTGAGACTTACCAAGTTAATATTAATTGCCAAGAAAAATCATAAGTTTTTCCATTTGTTTTCCCTCTGCATAGGTACATAGGTACATAAGTATCTACATAAGTATATATAGGTACATACTCGTAGGTACACAGTTATATAGGTAAGGGATTTGTTTGTTGTGTTTGTGGTGAAGTTTATCAAATAATCACACAATAAGATAAGTAATGGGAAACATGAATCCGCACTTTGAGTACAACTGATTCTCTAGCTAGATAGTGGCTTGAAATGAAAATAGATTTCACTTTTTAAAAGTTAGTCATCAAATTAGATATTATTTTGTGAATTTTCTTAAGTAGGAAAACTTTTACATTCCAAAAACATCGGAAATAAGCAGTATATAAAAATACGTGACGCAAGTGTGACTAGCAAGGCCTTAGAAATACATTTCTAAACGCAGATTAAAAAGGACTCCGCTTCAGATATCCGCAAAAAACATCCAAATGAAGTGATCCCGCTCGACACCGAATCGAGCGTAGAGAAAAGCCGAATTAAATGAACCCCAACATTTTTGCTCTTCCTTAATTTTATTTTCAATACTTTTCTGAATTCGCTCTTATTTGTATGAAGTTTTGATGTATAATTGTTTGTACATTTGATATAGATAAGGGTGAGTTTGTGACAATAGCGCGGCAGGGCGCGACAGAGCCGCCAGATCTCAGTGACACCCCGCGACGCGCGGTATGATCTAGCTAGAGGAGCCAGTATATCCGTGTGCATCTGTGTCGCGGACAATCTGGCATTCTAGAAAATTCTCGTATTGACTGAATGAGGTAAGTACCTACCTATTCAAATGGACCGAGTGGGACATCTACTAATTAAATATAAGAAAGTCATGAAACATGATTGTGATGGAAGGAACATCCAATTCAGAAAGATATTTTTCGGCTTTCTGTTTTAGACAGCATGCAGCTAGCATTATTATTATTATATAGACCGCATATAGAGCCCTTTAATTTCTAAATTATGTGGGTACATATCTAATAGAATGTCTATCCTATTAAGAATCCAACCTAATTATATACTGTAGTTACGTAGATACGCATTTATTTAAAAAATCTGTGTACTTTTTCAATGTAATATGAAAACAATTTTAGTATTTTTCTTGAGTCAAAGTATTTGTTTTATTTTTCCATTCACATATTCTATAAATCATGGGTACTTTTATACACAATGTAATGCATTCCAAAATTTGTTTCTGAAACTTCGAGGTATCTACCTATATTTATAAATGTCCCATTTTCCAGTTTGACTATAACACGACACGCTAATATTCGCTTTACAATGAATATAATGAAATAAATATTTAACCAACGATGCCCAGTGAGGAACTCTCGACTGCCTACCGGGACATCACACGCTTCGTTTCTTGCACAACTGTCTGTGGTTTTATAAAAAATATTGAAGAAAAAATTTAAATTTACTCTAATAAATATAGTTAGAAATAGGATTTTTAAACTTTATAATGAAAGTGATTTAAATAATCTAATTTAAAAGTATCTATTAATATTCATTTATTTATTTAGTTGTTAAGAAATAAATCCTGGTATTTAAGTAAAAACTGCTTGATTAGTTTATTTTTGGAAAGTTAAGAGCGGACCCGCAGCTCAGGATTGTTGGCTATGAGCGAAGATTTCTCATGCAATGAGAGAACTTTTGACGTGAAATTGATGAAACGGCTTTGGGGTCGGGTAAGGGAGTGCGACTAAAAAAAATTTAGACTTTTTTTGTACTTTGCGACGCATAGTACTCAGCAACCAGACTACGTACAACAATTCCAAATATGTCGGATAAAAGATTCATCTAACGACTTCAAATACTTAATACATTTTTATTTTGCCATTCCATTCCTTCTGGCCGAAATCAGCCCTTCAAGTTGGCATCTTTTGAAAAATGCGAAAATACGCAAACTTCAAACACCTCTCGCGCTTTAGTCGTTAACGCTGCATAATCGAGACAAACTCTAACGAACAGAAAGGTTTTAACTTTATTCGATACTTCAAACAAAACCTTGTATGAAGCCTAGGTGGGGCAATAAGTATGGGCTACCAAAGTTGTAAATTTTTCTTACGAAAGAATTGTTTCAAACTGCTCAAACATCAAATTCACGAAATAAGTTTGACGGTTGCATGTGTACCTACATGCAGAATCCCTCGATTTTTTTCTTAAATCTGCAAGGGATAGGCCAGTGTACGAAGTGTGGCGTCATCATGTTGCCAGGTCGTATGTTTCACGATATTTTCCTGTGTTCAATTTCTTTCATAACCTACGTTATGATACCTATTCCCGGGTGCATAGGTTTCTATTTTCTATTTATATATTTAAAAATTGACCAATCTTGCTAGGTAGTCCAGTTCAAGTTTCATTTAGGCTTCTTTCTATTAACTTGGAATTTGGACTTGTCTGACTAGACACGTGACAAGCAAAGTCGCCGTTCAGGGGAAGATACGACGACGCGACGGCAGAGCGACGGAGGGAGGGTAGAAGCGCTGTTCGCGTCTACAACACACTTGCCGAGCTCCCACACTCGGTATTGACACACTCTGCAAATCTCTTCCATACACAACAAACGCTTTAAACTATTTAATTGCACTGCCAGAATGTTTGCTCGACGCATAATCGAATCTAAGTGAGGGAGGATGCCCTCATTTAAATCGTATAAGCCCCCTATTTGGGTTTTCGGCCGATTGATTTATTCGACTTTTAATTGCGATTTATTGTATGCGAATCAATCTATTTTTATTATTACCACAACAAGCTAGGTAAATATTAATCGAATAAAATTAAATGTAAAATTAAACAATTTCCCTCTATTTAAAAGTCTGGATGCTTTTACCAATAATCTAAGTTAGGTAATGCTGAACCGTGTAGCAAGTCAAGCTGTTTCGTAGATAAAATACATCATACACACTATAAATTTGATTACCTACCAACCTTATTATCTAGATAGCACATTCAAATATTTAAAACTATTATTTACACGTTTCTTGAACGCAATGAATGAAAGGCATACGATTTTCAGAAAGTTTCACATTATTTCATTTATTCCTTATTATACACCACTTATTTAGACAGAATAGATAGAAAATTCTTCATTGCCCCACAAATCTTTCACAAGAATAACACAACCAATGCAGGTACATGAGGTGTAAAGACGGGCTTAGCCCTTGAAAAGATTTCTTACAGCGAACCTTTACGTGTGTGAAATGTGTAAAAAATTTACTGTAGGTAGTAGCAAAAATAAGATTTGACAATTTTTAATTAAAAAAAAATACAGTCGAATTGAGAAACTCCTCCTTTTTTTGAGGTCGGTTAAAAATATAAGGATTTATAAAAATCTGAAAAATATAATTATTATAGGTAATATACGTAAGAATAAATAGAAATTAGGAGACATTAATTGAGTAATAAACAAAGATAAGAAGTTAGGTCATGTAAATTATGTAATAGATAATCATACTAAGGTGGTTATTTATTTCTTGTTATGAAATCTGCGTGCGTTAGCTATTCCACGTTCTACAAGGATGACTGGAGGAAACTACATACTACTATTTCATTCGCCTTCTTCACCGCGGAAAAGCGCAATGCTCACTTACATCTTTAAAGGCATTTACCGAACGTACGCGAGTTTTTCCACAGGCTACACCAACTCGAAAGCCACCACTTGTAGGCGAATGTAGTCTGCCTGGCAAACAACTAAAGGGGATAGACAGGGTATCAACTCGGGGATGCACCCCTATTCAATCGACCTACAACGGACCAACCGGTTCTGTAGGTATTTTATTTACAAAACCGGGAAAATGTGGAACGCACTCCCTGCCCATCTATTTCCTCCCAAGTACAGCCTGGGGTTTTTCAAAAGGGGCGTGAAAAGCTCCTGCAGGCCGCCATGGCATTCGCAATCCCCGTGCATCACAGAATGTCCATGGGCATCGTTAGACAACTACTTGTAGGTGAAACGATGCCACATGTCGCGATAGCCATAAAAAAACGTGGACAATTATAATAATTATAAATGTTGTGAATAGAATAGAATATAAACTGTTTATTGCAAACAATTGTAAGACAATCAGAACACGAAAAGAACAAGAAAAACAAGAGCTAAGGCGGACATATCACTGCAAATTATTTCTTCCAGTCAAGCTTGGGGCGGTGAGAAATAAAATTACAAAATGGTGTGCGCACGATGAAATTACAAATACGAGTATGTGTTATGTGTTATGTGGGCCTTTTCCACCACTTTCATCTAAAATATATTATGCCGGTTAACTCCTGTCAACTGGTTGAGAAATGTCACTTCATCCGACACATAATATTTTCACCGGAGGAACGCTTGTGGACTAACTTGCGAATATCTATATCGGCACACGTGTTTCCAAGTGTCTGGTGCAAGTTGTGTGCATTTGTAGATTATACGAGTATATTATGTATGAAAATAGCAGTTCCCTCCTATTGGATGCCTCCACCTCACCCGACAAAGCCTTGTTAATACCACTCAGCCGACAATGCCTCATCGTCTCTCGTCGCGACTGCGCACAGTGCCGCTACACTACGGATATTTTGCTATCATCTTTCTGTACCGGAAGGGAGAAATTGAGGGATATGTACTTAAGCCCGTGAAATGAAGGAAATATAGAGACATAAATACTTTACTAGGCACCTATCAAAAACAATAACTGCATAGATAATAAAGTTTGTAGGTAGGTCCGTACCCACAGTACTCGTCTGAGTGTGTAACTTTAAATTAAATGTCACTTTGTCGAGGGTTTTTCTCAAGAACTTTTATTCAAATACATACACTTTAGGTACATATATATAAATTTAGTGATAAGCTGTAAAACAAATACAGTGTAAGCAAAGTACGAAATTAAAAAAATGCTAGTTTAAAATGAAAAAATTCCAGTTTACTTGCCCTTCGTTTCTCAACGAGTAAATAGATGCTGATCCGATACGAATGATGTTGACTTGTCAAATTATCATGTAAATATAAAAACACGTAAAAATATTGTATTCAAAATAATAATATCTTAGTAATCTTAGTAATAATTATATAAGTTTACTATAGGTACTTAACTATTTAAATTTTATAACTGTTTTATTTACTGTACCGTGTGGGGTCGGTACTTAAAAAGAATAGCCCCACTGCATCTCTCCCCGTCGCATGTCGTAAAAGTCGACTAAGGGATAAGAAAATTCGTCAGCCTCGGTAGCTCAGTGGCGCGGTTGGTTAGTCAACTGTTATTTATTAAGCAACGCTGAGCGTGGTCAGTGATTGGATGGGTGACCGCTCGACCGTTGGAGGCTGACCGTGGTTCGGATTCCACGTTAAACTGTAGGTCCCTTCCCTTCTTACCTTACTAGGTGGTAGAGTTTATCCCGGCCGGGTTGGTACCACCGCACTGAACGAAACGTCGGTCGAAACGGCTATGTAGTTCGTGTTTTCCGTCCAGTTTAGTGTAGCCGACATGAAATGAAGGGAAGCACTGACATGGTACCTAGTTCACCCTGTGTTATGGGCTGACATACGGATGTTGTAGGTGATGTAGCCAACCGTGTCAGGTTCCATAAAAAAAAAAAAAAATTTTTTTTAGATTTTTTTATGTTTTGCCCCTACTTGCCCTCAGGCTGTCCTAATAAGGGGCAGTGCTTCCATTCTTACAGCTATGTACCTATCTATTGCAACAATAACCGAAACCAACTACGAAAAGTGTGTTACCAATTAGATCAACCAAACTGAAACTTGATCAAATGTTACCTACACCACTGCATTGAAAGATCTACAAAACCTTGTTCTTTCAGTAAACATAAAACGATCCATAAGGAAGTCTGCCTCCCTACTTGCTTTATTTACCAAGATATTGTGCCGAGTACTCCAGTAGGCTTATGCCACGGTCTCGCCACAGGCGCTGCGCGGTTTACCGAGGAGGCCGCGCCGTGTGTGGGGGCTTTATCCGCGACGTGTGACGTATACATCGGCCTTAAGTCGCTGACGTACGACACATTTGCCTGCTTATCTTAAAACATGATCCATAGAGCGGACAATTATTGGCGGTTATTATCACTTTTCAATATGGGTTATGCACAGAGGTGCATAACCCATAAATGCACAGAGGTGCGTTCTTCTTTCAAACATAATTTTACACTGGACCTGAAAATGTTGTAATAATGACATTTTAACTCGAAAATTTGATAGTATTAGTCTCTAAAGGTAATAATTATAAACTGTTTTTAAATACTCTCATAATGCTCTGAGAGCACGAAAGAACGTTTTTATAACAATCAATGTACCGGAGTATTCGTTGGAAAACGGGAATAACTTGTTGAAAAAAAAACGAAACTCAAGGTCTCGAACTCAAAGAATCCTCCCAATTTCAGTCCAAACTCTAAAGGTTTATATAGTTCAAAAGAGGACTATAAATATTTGGCATATCTAGTAAAAATTCATATCAGTGTAGTCGGCTTTGCTAAGTACACGTCAGTTGTAGGCACAAAAGATTATCCGGGCTGAGTTTAGATGATCCTTTTCTTTATGGGCTGAAGTTTCACGATAGCGTCTCGCTCGTCTTTCAGACTCAGCATATTGATACAACAACAACAAGCATTTTACGGACTGGAATAAAGGAACTAGTTATAGAAATCTTTTAAATTGTACATACATAACTATTACAGAGTCTATGTTTCTAGTAAGTTTTCAACTGATTTGTACATTTCATGAAATTGGGTTGTTTCCACTCACTCGAGCAATTCAAACAATTCCAATCGGTAAAGTATATTTTTTAATTCAATCCAAAATTTCGACTTTTATTTCGATAAATAAAAAAAATAAAAATATATGTATTGAGTGTGCTTACATATAAACATGGAAACACCAAATACCTACTGAGATTAGTTTACGATGAGAGTGTTCTCAAGCGCGGTTCGATTATTTCATTGTTTCGCCGTAGCGCGCCGCGCCCGCCGCCGCCGCCGCGGCCCGCCATCAGCGCCGCTAAGACTTTGTACAAACGGGCAGGCATCCCTCGCGGCAGAGTTTCCTAATCTACAGTACAAATACTGCGAGTATTACATTGTCCCGGGGTGCCGATATTTCAGGTATCTCGGATATTCCATTCTCTACCAACAATGTACTAACTTGTCTATTAAATCTATTAAATAAGATGAGAGAATCAATAATAATTTTCTCACGGACGGAGGTCGAAGGCCGAGGGTTCAGCTTTGTTTTCCTGCTTGACAATGCCAGTTTACATAAATAAATTCCTTATTCAATCAACAACTAAAAAAAAAAAGGAATCCTGTCAAAATATATACTTAAATAAAATCAATACAGTAAAATATTTTATCATTATTCCAACCTCGGTCAGCCTCGGTAGCTGAGTGGTGCGGTCGGTAGACTGTTATTAAGGAATCCTAGGCGCAGTCAGTACTTGGATGGGTGACCGCTCGACCGTTGGAGGCTGACCGTGGTTCGGATTCCACGTAAAACTGTATGTCCCTTCCCTTCTTACCTTACTAGGTGGTAGAGTTTATCCTGGCCGGGTTGATACCACCGCGCTGATCGAGACGTCGTCGTCGGTCGAAAGGGCTATGTAAATAGTTCGTGTTTTCCGTTCAATTCAGTGTAGCCGTCATGAAATGAAGGAAAGCACTGATGTGGCACCTAGTTCACTCGGTGTTATGGGCTGACATCACGGATGTTGTATGTAGGTGATGTAGTCAACCGTGTCAGTTTCCATAAAAAAACTGCGACACCTTCCAACCCCACTGCTCAGATCATAATTGTGTATATAACTAATAGTGTAAACGTTTAGTTAAGCCTATTTGTATAATATGTAAAATAAGATTTTTTCTTAATACTTCATCCGAATTATTTAAGCACTTTTACGTGATGTCCAAACAAACACACAAATCGACTATCGACGAAATTTCCAAAAAAAATTATCTAAGTTTATTTTATTATATGTATTGGTGATACACATTTTAAATAATAAATATTCAATCTTATACTGATAGCATAAAATTGAAAGATGAAGCTACCGTCGGTCTCTCATGCGGGCAGTTTTTCATTAATGTACTTTTTTTATGGAAACTGACACGGTTGGCTACATCACCTACAACATCCGTGATGTCAGCCCATAACACCGGGTGAACTTGGTGCCACGTCAGTGCTTCCCTTTGGTCGAGCCGGCTACACTGATCTGGACGGAAAACACAAATTATTTACACAGCCGTTTCGACCGACCTTTCATTCAGTGCGGTGGTACCAACCCTACCACCTAGTAATATAAGAAGGGAGTCATATATCCCTTAGTCGTACGTACTTGCATATTAGGCATATCCGTCACTGCGGCGACCGAAATTTCCAGTTAAATATTGAATTTTATTGTCCTCCATTCGGTGCAAAGATGGTACCATTCATCATCATCATCATCATCAGCCTGTATCGGTCCACTGCTGGACATAGGCCTCTCCCAAGGCACGCCACCACACGCGGTCTTCCGCTCTTCTCATCCATCCTCATGGTACCAATCCGGGCAGAATTTACCGCATCAACTACTTAGTAAGGTAAGGTTGGAGACCAACAGTTTAAAAGCCGACAAGACGTTACATTAATTGCAAAGCTCGCTAGAAATGCAAAGAATCAAATAAGTAAATATTATAACAAATTGTCTTTGATGTAGGTGTTGGGATATTATCAGCTTGTATCTGCGTGATCAGCACGCCACGGCCCTCTACTCGCCACGTGCCGACAAACTAATCACTTGTCGCCTTTTTATTAGCTTCTACGGATCCCTAAAACACGACCTGTTACAAGACCCTGCCACGCGGCGCGATTTGTAATAAACGTTTCATATTATAAATTTGGCTGCGTTTTGGTCCATCGAACATGATTTCAATACTATATCTTCCCTGACTGAACTCCATGTAACATTTTGAAATATAATTTTTCACACAGACAAATATACCTACATACATTGATCTATATTCACTGAGCTTACCCTCTCAAACGAGCACCGCAGCCATCTAAGAACATATTGACTTCACAACATTTAGACACATATACTCCACATAATAATTTATTGGAAATAAAATACCTAAAAATAACTATAATAATTTAATTTCATTTATATTCACGATTGTAGGCGTTTATTATTACTACGCCTATACCTATTCAAATAAATTAAAATATTGTACTATAATCCTTAGGAATAAATAGAAAACGCAAAGACACATATTCTTTCCCCATGTCCCCAGTCAGCAATATCACGTCGCCGCGAGGGTGTTTGCCTTTCACACTCAACGCCTGCATAATATTCAATCGTATAGGCGCGTGACAAACCCCCTCCTCCCTCCTCTCTCCACTCACTCAGCCTCCCCCTACACCCTAAAGGAGGCGCGGGAGAGGGAAGGGCGGAAATCAATTACATTGCATCTGCACACAGGATCCGTGGCACAAGTTAAATTGGTTGACAGGGCTCTGATGGCAGATAATTACGAATATATTGGTAGAAGTTTGCAGAATAGTAATTTTGGAGATTGGTAAGATTCGATAGGATATAATTGACACATTACGGTTTGGTTAAATGATAGATAAAATATTGGGTAAGTAGAGAAGTATTATGTTTACATACGTATGTTTACATGCATACATACTTTCTATTGTGGTATTAATTCTTTCGCTATGAATGAACGTTACGAATGTTAGTTGGCATACTTGTGCCCTAATCACGAGATTTAACTTACACAGCGTACTACGCTACGCCGTGTCCTCAGCATCATTCTGTATGGAGAAACGAAGTTCGCAAATCTATCACTAGAGGTCCTGCTCCGTTTCTCCATACAAAATGATGCGAAGAACACGGGGCGTAGCGTAGTACGCGGTGTAGGTTAAATCTTGTGATTAGGGTACTGATATAGTTGCTTTCACGAGTCATGAGCGCAGATGGACAGTGGACTAATATTGCACGCAAGTGTATAGTAGTCGAACGACGCGTGTGAGCCCAATAGGCGACGAGCGTCCAACGAACCAATCGCGTGAAGCGTCGGCGCCTTCGACGTCACATCCCATCAAACCGACCAATGAAAAGTGTGCTCTTGTCTCATGAAAGCAACTGTACCTGTAAAATTCGTATAAACACGTCGCGGCGCAATACATTTTCACCAGAAAATGGTTTCCCAATTGCACTGTAATAAATGCATTGTAGTCCTTAACATCATAAGAGAAATATAATGAAAGTCGTCACGGGTTCTATCGCCCACCCCGCCCCCCCCCCCCCCCGACCCTCTTCCCAGATGCCCCCCACCCCACGCCACCGCTGATGAGAGGGGGAAGAGCAAAGCAGCTCTTAATTGAAATATTTATAATTGCTCATGCTGAGGCTTTTAGCTGGAATGAAGACCGCAAACGACACTGCGGAGGTTTTTGTGAGCGTTTGTGCTATTTTCATTGCTTTCCAAGCTTTAGACTTTATTGTCACAGTTACGAAGTACATCATGAACAGAGTAAGTAATAGTTCAAAAGTGTCAATGAAATATACGAATTCCTTTTAGTCTGCTTTGTCGCTGTCATGGCACCTCGATGTCGACCTATGGACCCTTGGGCGCAGACGTCATGCCAGTTCTTTGTAAAATTGTATGTAATTGTGCCATTTTATATATTATACACATATTTGATCGAGATTCATATCATCATCATCATCATCATCAGCCTGTATCGGTCCACTGCTGGACATAGGCACCTCCCAAGGCACGCCACCACAGATTCATATATCGATATATTTATTTATTTTCATTGTAATAAAGTTTTATATATTGTTTCAGAAGAGATTTGCTATATTCCCACTATAAATTAATGCCCCGAAGTCCTTCTTAAATCATTTACACGCCCAAATGGTGTTTGTCAAACAAACACAAACAGTAATTGTGTCGAGTACTGTGACAAACACACTAACAACGTTGACAAGTTGTCATCGCGTCGGCAAATAAAAAACTAATAAGTATAGTGCGTGTCAGATATCGTGACGCGCCACCACGCCGCGGAGCCGCCGCACTCCTTCCGACAGGTACTCATTGAGTTGTCGAATCATTTAAAAGGAAAGAAGGAGCGCCAACCCGTCGAGCAGTTTCAAAGTCATTTATCAATGCGCTGGCTGATGCGAATTGTGTGCATTTGTACACATAATTTTGAATAAATTGTGTGCCATTTGCTTCCGTACCGCTGAAGGCCGGCAGGACTATTGGAGAGGCGTATATCCAGCAGTAGACGCATACACGATGACTGACTGACATTCTCATAACTTTTATACATAGTTTGCTAATAAATACATTACTATATTGCAACACAAATATGGCAATGGACTGGCTTATTCCTCCAAGAGATTTTAAAACACCTTTCCGCATCCAGCCAACCTTTATGTAATTACAAGCTGTGCCCGCGGCTCCGCCCGCTCTCATATTTCACTTCACTGCTAACCACATAAGCTATTTAGCGTGATAGTAAGTAGCCTATAGTTGATGGGAAGAATCAAGCTATCCGTAGAATTTTGTTTTATTAAAATCGGTTCAGTGGTTCTCAAGTTATAAGCGGACAGACAGACAGACATACAGACAGAAAGCAGACGTTGGATTTTATTAAAGGTAAGGAATAAGGAATAAGGAATAAGGATTTTAGATCCCGTTTCTGGTATGGATTTTCGTGTTCAGTTTCAAAGTAAAGCATGTCAATAATGCCTCTACTAACAGCAGACATAGTGTGAGAGTCGAGTGGGTATAATGTCCCGCTAGAGATGGCCACGTGACCACACGTGCCGCCCCCGCCGCCGCCGCGCCGGCCCCACTGAACATCTTCACGGCTGAACGCGGAGCGCTCGTGTCGACTGCTTCTAGGAGGGCTAATAATATGAAATATTGAACAATAGCCATGATGTGTGATGGGATTGTATTTCACCAATGTGTACTTCATCAGCCATCACCGCATGGCCTCGTACCGGTTAGGTAACCTACCTACGTACTGGTATACCTTCGTCTGCACTATGCGCATGTCCCTAGTACATTAGGTGAAGTTAAAAAAAATTGGTCCAGTGCGAGTTTTACCCACGCACGGAGGGTTCCGTAGATCCGCTATACCATATCTGTCAAAAAAGCATATACGTCTATCTTTTGTCTGGCTGCAAGGTAAAGTACCTGTGGCGCCATCTATTGTAAGTATCTATACACACATCTATAGCAGCGTGAATAAGTACTAATCGATTCCTAGCACGTTTCTCGTATGGGGACCCCCCTCCCCCAATGTTTTAATGTTTGCTTTTTTTATTATTTGTTGGCATATCCGCCATATTCTATGACAATTTCAATCGGCCACGTATTACGGTTCATATGATACAGCATTCGGACGGACGGACGGACAGACAGACAGACATACAGAAGACAGACATACGACGTAGGCTTAATAATAGGCTTTCGTATGGATACGGAACCCTAAAAATGGAACGTTATGGATACGCTACGACATTCCAATAAATATATGGTATACATAGATATCCATAGCTATACCGCAAAGAGTTTGTATTACGTCGCTGCGCTCCTTTTTAGGAGTTTTTTAGGAGCGCAGCGACGCGACGTAATACAAACTCTTTGCTATAACGATAATAAATGTAGTTTATGTAGGTAGGTTATGCTCAATCGGTTGGGCATGTTTTGAAACTCCTTATTATTTATACCTACCATACCTAGTATATGTTATACACATGTATAACATATACTAGGTATATGTTATACATACACACACACACGTATAATTTTCCTGTTGTAAATGTAACACGCAAAATGTCAAAGAAAAATTATATCTTCGTCCTTTATCTCCCCGGTGGCCCCTCACCCCTCCCCCGCCCGCCCCGTCGCCGCCGATTCATCAACGCCTCGCGCCTTTTCAACAAAGGTATTTCATTAAGTTTTTTCAAAAAGAATTTATGGGTCGTATAGTTTGCGCCGTTAAAAGAAAGGACTGGGAAATTCCGTCGGCGTCGACTTAACTTTTATTGGAAAAATTCTGTGGAAGTTGGACGGTCGTTTTCTTGCTTTATTCACTTAGTTTATTAGAGTTTCCTCGGGATTAAAAGATTTTCTTGGGCGCGGCGGACGGAACAAAACAGAAAAGTTAAACAGCCGTTAAGAGAATTGCTTGACTGTGCTAGGTATGCTTAGTTAGCGGTTGACTTGAGCCGAGCCCTCTCGCCTCGCCTCTCCCGAACTCCATTCAAGTACTCGCTTATCTTCTATTCAGTTTTACTTTTAATTTTATTAGTTAGATTAAGATTGTTTATAAGTAAGTTTCTCTCCCCGTGTATGTCGTAAAAGGCGACTAAGGGATATGACTCCCTTCTTAAATCAGTACCGTGTGGGGCCGGTACTTTAAAAGAATAGCCCCACTGCATCTCTCCCCGTGTATGTCGTAAAAGGCGACTAAGGGATATGACTCCCTTCTTAAATCAGTACCGTGTGGGGCCGGTACTTTAAAAGAATAGGCCCACTGCATCTCTCCCCGTGTATGTCGTAAAAGGCGACTAAGGGATATGACTCCCTTCTTAAATCACTAGGTGGTAGGGTTTAACCCGCCCGGGTTGGTACCACCGCACTGAATGAAAGGTCGGTCGAAACGGCTATGTAAATAGTTTGTGTTTTCCGTCCAGTTCAGTGTAGCCGGCACGACCGAAGGGAAGCACTGACGTGGCACCAAGTTCACCCGGTTTTATGGGCTGACATCACGGATGTTGTAGGTGATGTAGCCAACCGTGTCAGTTTCCATAAAAAAAAAAAAAAAAGTAAATCGCGGAACCGGTTGGCCACATCACTTGTTAAATTCATTAACTTTAACTGTAATTAAATTAATTAAATGTCTGAGGAGGAATGATATTGTATGATATACACGGTGTTGCAGTTGCACCCGTAATATTTTTAACAGACATAAGGGGGTTATTCTATTAAACAACTTCTGAGGGGAAAATTTTTTTTTTTAAACAAAAACAAAATTTTTTTTTCATACAAATTTTAATTACCTATTCTCAAAATGTATGGAGCAAACAAAATTTTTTTTCTTCAAATTAAAAAGTCGCAGAACAAAAGTTGTTCTATTTCACGTACAGAATCACCCCCTTTCGGGTTTTACGGTTGGGGTTGCAACACCGTGTATAAACAATTGATGATTAATCGGTGCTCTAAAAATAAATTGTACATATTTTAATTTAATTCAGTATGAATTGTAATTATGTAATCATTTATTCAGTATTGGGCAACTCTCTCTCGAGAGTACTGTCAGTTCTGTGTATCACGCCTACCCGCAGGCATCCCGTAGTAGTGCACGTGTATACAACCCAGGCAGGCGATCACCTTTCAACTACTCTACTAATTTGCAATAATTAATTTGTCTTTGTCTATGTTAGTCGTTGTACCATGTTCCTAGTACCTATATACTTACTTTTTATTTTATTTATTTATTTATATTAGAAAACATACAGCCATTCACAATATTGATACACTTATTATTTTTTTTTATGCCTAAAGTATGGCCAATTACATGTTTCCCTGATTGGTTTTTTTATTTATGTTTGCGTAGGGCATAAACTTAGGTGTCTAAAGGTGTGTGAGGTGTGATGTTTTGTGGTGTGTTGTTGTGTGGTGCGTAGTGTGTATGTGAGGGTGTGTGAGGGTGTGTGAGAGGGTGAGAGGGTGTGTCTTTACGGCTAGAGTAAAAAGCGGACCTAAACTTGACCAGAATACTGAAAGTGAGGACCGACCTCATTGTGCGGACGTCCGCACAATATTATATGCCTACTTTCAAATATACAGTTAGAATCGTCGCCATCTGATTGGTCGACTGGTGACGTCACCTAAAATTTGAAAGGACGACCGCACTGTCCGTATTTTTGTCGCAAAAATTTGACACCCGCAAAATTTTAGTTCATGTGTGTTACCACAAGTGGCGCCACCAGTCCAAAGTGTGTATTATTTAGTATACATTTATTGTATTAAGCGGACGTCCGCTTTTTACAAGTAAATATTGTATAAGTGTGTTACTGTAAGTGTGTTCAGAACTTCGGATGTGGGTGTACATAGTCTAATACGAGGACGTCCGCCTTTCAATCAAACGTTGTAAAAAGTGTGATATTAGTAAATGTGTTAAAATTTTAGTATACATAGTCTAATATTATGAGGACGTCCGAGTGTCTTCGAACAAGATTATAAAAGTATTGCGATTTGAATATTCCTAAAGAGTGTAAGTACGTCCGCATTTTACAAAATTGCACGGTCTGAGTAACCAGTATAGATATTCCAACAGCTATATGAATTTATAAATTTACTAGCTTTTGCCCGCGGCTTCGCTCGCGTGAAATTCGTATTTCAAAGGAAGAAAGTAAGTAACTAAGGGCGAGCTGGGTTCAGGTAAACGATAAACCGTCTCGAAGAAAGTTAGTAACTTTTTGAGGCCGAAGGCGAAGTTGCGTTCAGGAAGACGATAAACCTTCTCGAAGACAGTAAGTAACTATGGGCGAGGCCGAAGGCCGAGCTGCGTTCAGGAAGAGGATAAACCATTTTTAAGAAAGTAAGTAACAAAGGGCGAGGCCGAAGGCCGAGCTGCGTTCAGGAAGAGGATAACCTTTTCGAAGAAAGTAAGTAACTATGGGCGAGGCCGAAGGCCGAGCTGCGTTCAGGATGAGGGTAAACTTTTCGAAGAAAGTAAGTAACAGAGGGCGAGGCTGATGGCCAAGCTGCGTTCAGAAAAACGATAAACCTTCTCGAATACAGTAAGTAACTATGGGCGAGGCCGAAGGCCGAGCTGCGTTCAGGAAGAGGATAACCTTTTCGAAGAAAGTAAGTAACAGAGGGCGAGGCCGAAGGCCGAGCTGCGTTCAGGAAAACAATAAACCTTTTCGAAGACAGTAAGTAACTATAGGCGAGGCCGAAGGCCGAGCTGCGTTCACGAAGACGATACATTCTCGAAGACAGTAAGTAACTATGGGCAAGGCCGAAGGCCGAGATGTGTTCAGGAAGAGGATAAACCTTTTCGAAGAAAGTAAGTAACAAAGAAGTTACTTTCTTCGAGAAGGTTTATGGTCTTCCTGAACGCAGCTCGGCCTTCGGACTCGCCCTCTGTTACTTACATTCTTCGAAAAGGTTATCCTCTTCCTGAACGCAGCTCGGCCTTCGGCCTCGCCCTCTGTTACTTACTTTCTTAAAGACTAGCTTTTGCCGGTCGATTATTTCATTTTCTCACCCATCCTCAAGCGTGTCTTCCTAAAATCCTGAAAAATATACGCATCTCTTGGTGTCTTCGGTCTTACACCGTAAATATTCGAATGCCCGTGGGCGCCGTCGGACTACGCCTCTGCGTTAGTCTGGCACGCGCCATATGTCGAGCTTCCCATAAAAAAATTGTGCTGCAAGTTCAAGTTCTCTTTTACCCTAGCTAGTACTTTTGGTTTACCTTGTATCCATTTCTCGGCACAGCGTTTTGGTCAGAAAAAAATTCCATGACCGAGAAATGGCCGAGAATTAATTAATAACCTACCTATTTTCGGCGACTTTTCTAAATTATAAAAGTAGAAAATCGATCTATATTTCGGCCAAGACCGTAGTAGGTACATAGACCCACAACAAGCATATTATTTACCCATCCTTCGGCCACGTGGCCCACAAACGGCAATGAAGGGTCTAGTTTTCGACCAAGACCGTATAGACCAGTCATACTCATATCTGACACTAAAAATCGCTAAAATCGCAAACTAACGGCTAGTTCTGATTTTTTTAAACGGTTTTATTTAGCTTGACTCCGTATATTTGTTTGCTTCTATCTTTGTTTCAAATTTTGCGACAACTTTTTCAACTACTTCTACTGAACCGATTTTTATGAAACTTTGCACACACATCGAGTTCTCGTGACAATACAATACTATGATAATTTCAACTTGGCAACGTGGGTCTGATGATGGAGTCAGGAGGTGGACAGTGGAACTCTTCAACCGTTACTAGTAGCCCCCTCGAGTTTGGGCTCATTTGGTTAGTTTGGACGAGTGTCCCATACTTCTACCAATACACTTGGTGACGAGGGTCTGATGATGGAGTCAGAAGGTGTACAGTGGAACTCTTCAACCGTTACTAGTAACCCCCTCGAGTTTGAGCTCATTTGGTTGGTTTGGATGAGTGTCCCATACTTCTACCAATACACTTGGTGACGAGGGTCTGATGATGGAGTCAGGAGGTGTACAGTGGAACTCTTCAACCGTTACTAGTAACCCCCTCGAGTTTAGGCTCATTTGGTTGGTTTGGACATGTGTCCCATACTTCTACCAATACACTTGGTGACGAGTGTCTGATGATGGAGTCAGGAGGTGTACAGTGGAATTCTTCAACCGTTACTAGTAACCCCCTCGAGTTTGGGCTCATTTGGTTTGTTTGGACGAGTGTCCCATACTTCTACCAATACACTTGGTGACGAGGGTCTAATGATGGAGTCAGGAGGTGGACAGTGGAACTCTTCAACTGTTACTAGTAACCCCCTCGAGTTTGGGCTCATTTGGTTGGTTTGGATGAGTGTCCCATACTTCTACCAATACACTTGGTGACGAGGGTGACGACATGGAATGATAAAAAACATACGACGATAGACGACATAGTTTAGAAAAAGATAGAGAAATGTTTGAATGTTCCCTAAAGTAATTTGAAAGAAATCTGTGTTTAAAAAGACGTTTGTGCGAGACTTATGATAATGTGCGGGCCGTTGTTCTTGGGTGCGGATTTGTCCTTGTACCGAGATGTTGTGTTTGTGTATAATAATAATTAATAAGTATAAAGTTCTTATGATAAAGTGCGGACTCTACAGCGATACGAAATGAGACGTGGTGTTTTGTATAAGACGGTCGTGTGTGAAGATATACATAACCGTAAACAGCGGGCGGCGTGTGTTAATGAGGGATTTCACTGTAAAGTGCGGGCGTGTGTTAGAATTTACGAATTCACGATATTCTGCGGACATGTGTGTAAAAGCACATTCACTTCAAAGTGCGGTCGTTGTGTATATTAAGTAAAATATTACTATAATATGCGGTCCGACCGCACTTTCTCGGAGGTCCGCACGAGCCGCATTTTTGTCACGTTTTTTGAATTAGCATAGCTCTGTCGCACGCGATTGTACTGAAAATCCGTATAGAGTGGTGAGTGTGTAAAAGACAGCACTAGAAATAATTACCTGTTACACTCCTCTAACTCTTCGGGAAGACCGAGACCGCACAATCCGCAAATTTGTACAGGTCGGCACTTTCGGTAATTCGTAAACAAGGGTGTGTGTGTGTGTGTGTGTTTGTGTCTCTATGTATTTAATTTTTTTAATATTTAAAATGTATAATATGGTGTTAAGTATATTAATGTTTATTTTTATTTTTATTTTTATTTTTATGCAACTCCTCATTCATACTAGCCAGTGATTGGTTAAGTGTGTTGATTATTTCCCTTTGAAAAGTTCGTCTGCTGAGGTGGAAGATATCAATATGGGGGAACATATTATTGTATGTGCGGGTAAGACGAGGCACGAGTGCATTACGCGCGTAGTTGGTGGTGTGTGCTGGTTCATGGAAGAGTGTTGTGTGTCGTGTTCGCCGCAATGGCGTGTTCAGCATCACCTCCCCCAACAGTTCGCCGCAGTCGAGTCGTCCGCACATCACGTCGCGCAGCAGCATCATATCTAGTAATACCCGTCTGTTCTCTAGACTCAACATATTGTGTTCAAAACAGCCTAATTCGTAAGAATGATATGTTCTTTTAGTGGCATAAGTTAAATATTTTTACTTACACCTACATGCACAAGAGACCTACTACTAGCACTCCGCATTGTATTGTGTATACTCTAAGTATAAGCATATGCTCATAAGCACACCTGTGGGCGCCGTCAGAACTTGGATGGGTGAGCTTGCGACCATTGGAGGCTGACCGTGGTTCGGATTCCACGTAAAACTGTAGAGGCCTCCCTTCCCTTCTTACCTTAGGAGGTGGTAGGGTTCAACCCGACCGGGTTGGTATCACCGCACTAAATGAATGTTATGCTATGTAAATAGTTCGCGTTTTCCGTCAAGTTCAGTGTAGCCGGTACGACTAAATGGAAGGCGCCACTGACATGGCACCTAGTTCACCCGGTGTAATGGGCGGCTGACATCACGGATGCTGGACGGTGAAGTAACCAACTGTGTCAGTTTCCATAAAAAAACGGTCAAGTGCGACTCGAACTCGCTTATGGTATGGGTTCCGTGCCATTCCGTTTTCCGTAAGAATGTTAAGACTTGTTTCGGTGAAACGTGTCCCCCCCCCCCCCCCCCTCCCCCCGTTTCGAGGCATGCTCGATTTTCATATATTTTCTTTAATATCTTTTAAACTATGCGTTTTAAAATTTTAAAAATATTGTTATATAGGTAATATATTTGTATTTCTTATAACGAGCCCTTTCGATTCATAAGTCACACAATGCACATGAAAAAAAAATTGTTTACGTACTTAATTGTTTCCTATCGGTGATATAATGTATACTGCGCGTATAGGCAGCAGATAGTTTTACTTGCGTAGAGCAGAGAATTCGCCCGCGCGTGTTTACGTGCGTCAGCTGGCACACTTCTCTGCTCAATCTTTCATCACTGCTGTAATTACAGCATGTTCTGATTGGCCGTCACGAGCGTGTGCGTATCGCGGCCGACCAATCACAGCCGGCCCTGGCCGCTGAATTATTGATGACAGTTGAGCGATTTCTCCGATGCATCTGAATTATTAATCGGCTTTGACGCTGCACCGGGGACTCGGTCGGAATACTGGAGCTGCAGACTATATCAACGTAACTGTGACAACGCTATATTATATGTATATGCCTACCTACAGAGTACAGAATGCCTACACTTTGTCATCATTTTCATATTTATTTTTATGAATTCAAAGTTCACTGAAAGAGTTTTACCTATGTAGATAATCGGGAATACTTTTATGTATGGTAATCGTACAAATCCAATAAATCAATTCTGGTGTGAGAGAATGGTGCATTGTTTTTTTTTGTTTTAAAAAGGATATACAGATGCATTATAGCTTCAAGAAATATTCAACAGTAATAAACACATTAGAACATTTACATAAGGTGCAAAGGCGGACTTATCCCTTACAGAGATTTCTTACAGTCAGTCTTTGAATGTATGAGATTCGATTAATACAGTGGAATGTAAGTAGGGAGTAACAAAAGAGTATTTTTTTCACCTACAACATCCGTGATGTCAGCCCATAACACCGGGTGAACTGTTAGTGCCATGTTAGTGCTTCCCCTCATTTACTGTAGGCTACACTGAACTGGACGGAAAACATGAACTATTTACATAGCCATTTCGACCGACGACGTTTCATTCAGTGCGGTGGTACCAACCCGGGCGGGTTATACCCCACCACCTAATAAGTCAAGAAGGGAAGGGACCTACAGTTTTACGAAGAATCCGAACCACGGTCAGCCTCCAACGGTCGAGCGGTCACCCATCCAAGTACTGACCGCGCCAAGGTGTGCTTAATAACAGCCGACCGACCGCACCACTGAGCTACCGAGGAGAGCGTGAAAATTGAACGTAAAATAATAATAATAATACTTACGTTTTATTTTATTTTAGGAGTTTGTGAAAACAATATATTTATTAATTTGTAGAAATTTCCGAAGTACATAAGTACGTGGGCTGTTCCGAAATTGTTAGCCACAGAATAAATATAAAAATTTTTTTCCTGAAACTATTTTGATTTGACGGCTAATTTAAATACAAATCTCCTTGATGAAAATTATCGGCCACCTATGTGTAGTTCTTTTTTTAAATATTTTTAACGGTTATCCGTCACTCATATTTTATTTGCAACAATGGACGTCTCGCGAGAAGCTTTTCGTGTTATGATTTTCTATGCTTATAAACTAGGGTTCACCTTCAAGGAATCTCACGAAAACTTGCAAGCTGCTTTTGGGGAGTCTGCTCCTGCGTTAGCAATAGTTACTTATTGGTTTCGTGAATTTAAACGTGGTCGAGAGAACCTAAACGATGACCATCAACTGCAGTCACTCATGAAAACGTCATCAGGGTAGAGTGGCTATTGCGGGAGAATAGACACATTACACATCGGGACATTCAGGCTGAACTGAAGAATGGTATTGCGAAGTTTGTCTGCCTCAAGCTTTCGGGGAGTTGAATAGCGAGCGCCCAAGTAGCGGCGTCCGTGGCATTTTTTTTCACCAAGATAACGCGCCCGCTCACACACCGGTAGAAACATGGACTATTTGACAACTTCGGGGGTACAAAGGTTATCCCATCCTCCGTACAGCCCAGATTTAGCTCCGTGCGATTTTTTTTTCTTTCCCACGGTAAAAAAAATGCTTCGCGGGCGAAAATTCAACACTGCAGACGAGGCCGTCGAAGAACTTCGGCGGTTATTTTTCGACCTCCCGCAAGATACGTTTTTTAAATGTTTTGAAACCTGGTTCACCCAAATGCATAAGTGCATAGGGATTGGAGGGAAATATTTTGAAAAGCTGTAAATAATTTTTTTTCATAGTCTAACTATTTTTCATTTCACTAACAATTTTCGGAACAGCCTATGTACGTGGTCCGATTGCTTGATTTTCTTAAAACCCTTTAGTATTTTTAAGAGTCTGAGTTCACTCTTTCTTTATGTCTGAAATTATTCCTAATGAAAAATATTATTTCATTCGGAACCTGCGATATTTATAATCATTCGTTTACGCTATAAAAATACTATAATGGTGATTTCATTAGAGTCTGTCTAATAAGTTATTGTATCTGAGGTAATTTTATGGGTAATTGAACCCAGGTACAATAACTTATTAGACAGACTCTACGCTGATTTTCTAAAACCAGTAGAAACTATCAGCAAGCTACTTTAACACCCTACAGTTAGGCGCTACGAACGCCTCCGGACGGCGACGAACGCGGGAGCGACGCGCGGTGGGTCTACCTACAGTCTACGGCGCGGCGCGTAGCACTGCTACGCGGCGGTAGCACCGTGTAGCACTCATGCTCGTAGAAGAGATTGATATAAATCTCTTATATTATATCACTTGCTTATAACATCTGTTACTTTATACGGATCTAGTGATCTAAAATAACGACTTTTTGGTAAATTATTATGTAAACATCGGTGTTACCGTAAAAGTGTTTCTTTATTTAATTCTCCCTTTCCTGCTTACTTAACATGGGTTGAATGTTGTACCTATGTGATAATAAAGCATATTAGGTTCTCACGCTGACTCTTTTAGATAGATAGTAAATACTTCATTGCTACAAGAAACATTTAACAGTAATAAGCACATTAGAACATTTACATCTCTCTGTATTTATATCTATACACGTCTTATAGGAGAAATAACATTTCAAATATTTTTTATATAATAACTAGCTTATGTCCGCGGCTTCATTCGCATGAAATTCATATTTAAAAAGATGAAGGTAAGTGAGCCCGCTACCGTACCTTTATTTCGGCGCGCGAAACAATTCGGTTTGTATGAGAGCCACATCTTAGCGTAACTGGAACTGAATTTTATTTAGTCTATCCTGTGTCACTTATTTAAATGTGCTTGTACTAAGATTTATCTAATTCGAATTATCGGTTTGAGAGTAACATACATACATACAGAAAATATTTCTAAAAATCGTCAATTTAGTTTTACTATCATACATAGAGTCTACAAACGCAATATCTCATAAAACAAAGTAACTTACTCCATGACCATGCTTTGCATATTTATTATTACGAGTAGTATTGATTACGTTAAATACTCAAATGGTAGAAATTACTATACTGAAAATCCGCTTAGCTCGGGGAAAATATTCATCATTTAATGTTCGTCTTCTTTCAATGTTTCACATATCACATGTTACGGTGAGTCTCATTAAAACTATTTTGGCGTAATTCAAGCAACATACACTCTCGCACACCCAGACAGCGCACAAACAAGACTGCATGCGAACCCACATAGCTAAGAAGTTTTCGATTTGAATGGAGACAAAGTGCCGAGTCTATCGAACTGGTAAGTTGGAGATAGGTGTTGCCTCGACTCAGTCGCGGCGACGCCGACGGCGGCGGCGGGATCCATACGATAGCCTGAATAACAAAGTTGAAACATCATTTGACTTATTAAATCTGGTTAATTATGTTTTATTAAATCTGGCTTGGTTGGCTATGATCATCTGCTACACTCGTGATGTTACCCCATTGCACCTTGTTACTGTTCCAATTAGCTACTAAATCCGGAATCCGAGCTATTAGGCAACTCAAGTCAAAAATTATTTCCGTTTACTTACTTAAAGGAATCGGGGGACCGCTAAGTAAATACCTTCGTCGCTCTGAGTTTTTATATTTTATTTACTTAGCGGTCCCCCGACTCCTTTAAGTAAGTGAACGGAAATTATTTTAAAATTCGTAATTTAACTTTTATTTCAAGTTTTTTTTTATACTTATACTTACTTAACTTATAACACCCCTCTTTTTGCGTAGGGGGTTAAAAAAAGACACTTACCGAACTCGGATAGATTTATAGCCTAAACCATATTGAGAAGTGACAGAATGTAGCAGATAAAGTTGTTCTCAAGTTATATGAATATCCATATATTGACGTTCGTTACACTACCGGCCGCCGCCGCCGTTCGCCCGTAGAAACTTGATTTATTTAGAGGAAAGCCTGCAACTCCCACTTGCAACAAACACGCGACACACAGGACATCAGAAACTTTAAAAAATACCAAGAGATATTCAAGAGTTCGTTGTTAGTCGGTCGGTATATGGCAGAGGGCACGGAAGTAGGTAAGCCGAGCGGAGAAAAGCAGGCCTCGTCTCGCACAATGTGTATCCTGGGTTCGATTCCCGCGCACCGCACTCTACTGATGGGGAAATCATGTCGAGAGAACTCACACCTGAAGGACCCTACGAGACTGGATGAATGCTCTACTAACATTGCACCCACTTATTTAATTACATACATAAATAACATCATGCTCATTTTACAATGGGGTAGATAGAAGCAACGGACCTCCTCGTGGCACAGTTTTGACTTGTCTTTACTTTTTATTATATTAATGCATAGGATTTTAATAAAATATTAAAATATGTTGTCTGTCCTATAAGATTTTGTGTTCATATTTACCATATTATTATAGGCTGCATATATCCATACGGGTACCGTACAAATAATAATTGTCCATATAGCCGGATAATTAATTATGAATTATTTATAATTAATTAGTATAAATTAATTATAAAACCCGTATAAATAGTCACTACGATTATTATATCTTATCAGATTTTTTTATTTTTAATAGTATTAATTTATTACAATTATGCTATCTGTTATCATCCCATTCATAAAATGGTGTAATTAAACGCCATGCGGAAAAACTCAGAAAATGTTCATTCATTAATTTATCAATAGAATTTTGCGCATGAATAATGTAAGTAGAGGTGTAATATTACTTTCAATGAAAATAAAAATAAGTGTTTATCGTACGATACGCTGTGAACATGACATGTATAATAATTATTATTATTGTGTCAAAAAACTATTTAATTGGGACTATATGATGATTTATTATAATTTTAAATTGTTAGTTTTTTTAGATTTTAGTTATAGTTTTTAATTAGTTTTATTTGTCGTTAAATTTTATTTGATAGGTAGTTATAGTTTAATTAATAATTTTAATTTATAAATTGTGAATAATCTTATAGAACAAATAGATAAACTTATAATTTTTGGACAGCAGATTGATTTCGAAATTATGTATGCATTTAGATTGTGTTTCACTATAGTCACAAAAACACTATTGGATAACTAGTAGATAATTACTCGTACTTTTGAAATACATTTAACATAAAATAAAGATAACTCTTGATCTAAAAACTATTAATTTACCTTTTAATTACACGCGCGAGTACATGCGTGAATGTGTGCAGAAACAATATATTTTCTTATGGCATCAGCTTTTAAAACAAATAATTCAAGCGGATCTTCTTTCCGTCCGGGCGGGCTGTAATGTGGGCAAGTTTCCTATACAGGTCGGCGGCAGCTCGCCAAGCCTAACCGCATGCACGGCTTCCACTGTCGACGTTTGCGGCGGATCGTTCGTCTTGACTGGCTTATAGCTGCTATCTCCGAGAGATTAGAGCTTCAGGCCTAGCCTGACTTGTGTACCTACTCCGTCGAATAAATACAACCAGAAATACCACTCCTCCTCGCAAAACATTTTGCAGACCGGACCCATCATCTGTCAAATCTCCTGTGATTCAAAATACTTCTGGATCAATTTCAAGATATCGTTTATTTCAATATTAAAATATTAATTTGATAACTAATTAATTATTTATATATTCATTTATTTATATAATTTTATTTTTAATATTTCTCTTTTGCTTAGATTGTAATTGCAATTTAGGTAATTTTAATTTGATAGGCAGTTTTAGTTTTGTATTTTATTATGTATTTAATAACAATTAAGTTTTTTTTTATTTATGGAAACTGACAAGGTTGGCTATATCACCTATAACATCCGTAATATCAGCCCTTAACACCGGGTGAACTAGGTGCCTAGGGCGGAAAACACAAACTATTTACATAGCCGTTTCGACCGAAGTTTCGTTCAGTGCGGTGGTATCAATCCGGCCGGGATAAACCCAACCCCCTTCGGCCGTTTCCACCTAGTAAGGTAAGAACGTAAGTATAAACGCCTTTTGTAAATATTATGTTATTCTATTATAGTACCTATATAATACTGTTTCAAAATAAATAATTAATAAAAAATATATAAATATAATACTTATTCGGTTAATCCAGAAGAACCAGTGAAACTGTCAATATTATTTTCGTTATTTATCATCACATCACATGAACACAATATTACTAATAAATAATGATTGACATAATTTTATTGCTTATTGTTACTTTTTTTTAGGTCATCTGTCCACCTAGCCCGCCGGCTAGGTGGACAGATGACCTAAAAAAGGTAGCCGGGAGTGGATGGATGAGAAGAGCGGAAGACCGCGTGTGGTGGCGTGCCTTGGGAGAGGCCTATGTCCAGCAGTGGACCGATACAGGCTGATGATGATGATGATGATGATATTACTTTATAATGTTCTCTAATATAAACCTGTAAAAATGTATATGAGTATTTTTTACTGTTGCACATGGCGTGGTCCTTCCACCGAACACGGCAGATGGGTCTTCGTGCCTTACTTACTTGCTGCTTGATAGTTATCTTGTTCGAATACTTTGCGAAACGTGTTGGTCGGTGTTGTGCTGTAATTTACCAGGGACCGTGCAGCACTGTTTGTATGTATTTTTTTTCTAAATATTGATTTTTATTTTCGGGAATTAATGCGGACGTATTTAAGTATTTTATAATGTAGGCACACACATGCCATATTACTATAGACACATTTCAAGTTAATCATGTTTCACTTCAAAGGTTACAAGTTTAACATTAGTATCTATTATACAATAACTATTTGTAGATTTATTTAGATTTTTTATACGGGGAGGATATATATATAGTAGAGTAGAGTAGAGTAGAGTAGAGTAGAGTAGAGTAGAGTAGAGTAGAGTAGAGTAGAGTAGAGTAGAGTAGAGTAGAGTAGAGTAGAGTAGAGGTAGTTCCATTCTTTTGCCGCGAGAGCATTATTCTATGAGATGACCATTGTTGTACAAGTTAGAGTATAAAGTAAAATTAGAATGCAAATGTAACTACCATGACTATGATAGACCTCCCTATGCTATTTGGTATTTTTGTTTTTGTGGTCAATAAAAACATACGATCCAATATTGTCGTAGTAGAAATTTATTTTTTATTAATTTGCTTACAGAATAATTGTATACAATTATATATAGGCGATCCAGGTGAGGGGGAGGGGGGGGGGGGGGGGGGGGAGGGGACGCCGCTTCAGGCATGGGGACCATGCCAATGGTCCCTATGGAAGATTAAGTTTATTTATAGTTAAATTTATTGTTATAATTAAGTTAGTTATTTTTAAATCTAGATTTAATTATTTTTAAGTCTAGATTTAATTCTTTTTAAGTATTTTCTTTCAAATAAAGTATTATAAAAGTCCATATAATAGAGTAGGTATGTAAAAATTATTCAATAGGTTTGTTTTACAATATAAATAATGCAGAAGCTACAAACCGCTTTTTCTCACACTACGCTACGTCACACGCATTTCGCAAACAACAACCGAAATCAAATCAGCGTACCGAACTTTTCATCTATTTACCAACACGGAGGCAATTGTTTTTAATCCCATTTCACGCGCAGTCCACGGTAATAATTTAATAGTGCCTACAACGTTGCCCTTCAATATTTCCCGTGTGGAGGCGCGGGGGTGCGGCGGGGGAGGGTGCGGGCGGGCACGAGGGGGGACTCCGGCAAGATGGCCGCCAGGAGGCGTGGCCTGGTGCGGAAGGGTCGGTGAGTAGGTTCCTCATTTGAATTCGACTCGTTGCCGATGCTAGATCGAGTAATAATTTATACAGTAGAGGAAATTTCCTTGCCTTGTCGACTCATCGTGATTCTAAAAAATAAACAGCCAAGTGCAAGTCGGACTCGCGTGGGTTCCGTTCTCTGTGAGAACTTTAAGACTTAGGATTTTCGTTTAGGTGTTCTTGTAAACTATAAGAAAGGTCCTATATTCCCATTTTCTTAAAATTTTTAGACTCTGTGCTTTCGGAGCTCGACTTTCGTATATAGGTATTTGTAGGTAAATACATATAGGTATTTGTCGTTAGACACCTTACGACTGGTTCAACGCCACATGTCGCGCTTTCAATAACAAAAATTTGATTGGGTCACCAAACTCTACATAATATGTAATATACAAATTTCAACTTTTTTCGTCCAGTAGATTCGGAGAAAATAAGCTGTAACAGATGGACAAACAGACAGACAGACATGGGAGTGATTCTATAAGCGTTCCTCTTTTGAAGTACGGAACCCTCAAATTAACCGTAAGTACATGGGGTTGCTTCTTTTTATTTTATCTATATATATCTATACATATAATAAAATCGTAGAGGTAAGAAAGTCTGTACATTGAATGTATTCGGAAAAAAACTAACCAGGGTGGCTTAAAATGAAATACTGAACATGTTAGAACAGTTTTTAAAATTTTTGTTTGTTTGTTTGTTTGTTTGTCTGTACGCGCATCACGCAAAAACCACTGAACGGAATTAGACGAAACTTTGTATAGTGGCAGTTTATATGCCGGGTTAACATAATACGTAAAAAAAAATAACAAAAATAAAAAAAAATTACCAATTATAAACATTATTGCGCGTTTAAAATCACGTAGTCCAAAGTACATAATTATATCTTGAGAACTGGCAGCAAATACAATTTGAATAAAATATTCATTCGAAATTTAAAAATAAGTAGATACAACGAAAATGACAGTTCTTCTTTTTTATAACTTGGACACAATAGTCTATACATATCTATTCTTTCTATACATATCATAAAATCGTAAATGCAAAAATGTCTATTTGTACGCGCATCTCGCAAAAACCACTGAACGGAATTTGACGAAACTTTTTATAGTGACAGTGTATATCCCAGATGAACATAATAATTAAAAAATATAATAAAAATCACGTAATCCAAAGTAAAGGTAAAAAACAATTTTAAATGTCATGTTGACAACGGAGAACTGTCATCTCGACGTGAGCTGGCCGGTGACAAATTGTTTGATAAATAAAAATAATAATTGAAAGTCGAAGTTATGTCGCTGTCATTGGTGCAATAAAATTTATATATCTGTTGCCCGCGGCTTCGCTCGCGTGAAATTCGTATTTAAAAAAAAGAAAGTAAGTAACTAAAGGCGGGCCCGAAGGCGGATCTGCGCTCACGTAAACGATATTCTTTCTCGATAAAAGTAACTAAGGGCGAGGCGGAAGGCGGAGCTGAGTTCAGGAAGAAGAAAAACATTCTTGAAGAAAGTAAGTAACTAGGGCGAGGCCGAAGGCCGAGCTCTATTCTGGAAGACCATAAACCTTCTCGAAGAAAGTAAGTAACTAAGGCGAGGCCGAAGGCCGAGCTACGTTCGGATAATTGAAAAACCATCTCGAAGAAAGCAAGTAACTAAGGGCGAGGCTGAAGGCCGAGCTGCGTTCAGGAAGAAGCTAAACCATCTTGAAGAAAGTAAGCAACTAAAGCGAGGCCGAAGGCCGAGCTACGTTCTGACAAATGATAAACCATCTCGAAGAAAGCAAGTAACTAAGGGCGAGGCCGAAGGCCGAGCTGCGTTCAGGAAGAAGCTAAACCATCTCGAATAAAGTTAATTAATATTAAGATTGAGTTAATTTAATTAAAATTTTATTATAAAGTCCACGCTTCTAACGGCAAATATACCGTGCATCCTAGAACCTCGCGGTTATTCCCGGCTGGATGGCAAGAGGCCCGATGCTATCACCTTAGTGCCATGGACTAAGGGTAGTTCTTTGATGTGGGACGCCACTTTTGTTCTCACATTGGCTCCAAGTCACGTTAGGACATCTTCAAGAACGGCTGGCGCGGCCGAGGCTGGGGCGGAGAGCCTCAAACGCAGCAAATATAGAGATATAATTCAAGATTTCGAATTTGTTGCGATTGCGGTTGAAACCCTCGGTCCGTGGAGCAGTGAAGCCAAAAGAGGCTTGAGCTGGTTGACGCAACTGGTGTCCCGCCATCAAGGGCTTATGTACTTCATTCAATTTTTATGAAATAAATAGATTGAGTAAACGATATTATATTCTATCGAAGAAAGGATGTCTTTAAGGGCGAGGCCCGAAGGCGGAAGAGGGTTTTTGGTTTACCTGAACGCAGCTCGGCCTTCGGCCTCGCACTTAGTTCCTTCCTTTCTTCCAGAAGGTTTATCGTCTTCCTGAACGCAGCTCGGCCTTCGGCCTCGCCCTTACTTACTTCCTTTATTTGAGAAAGATTTATCGTTTACCTGAAAGCAGCTCGGCCTTCGGCCTCGCCCTTAGTTAGTTACTTTCTTTAAGAAGGTTTATCGATTACCTGAACGCAGCTCGGCCTTCGGCCTCGCCCTTAGTTACTTACATTCTTCTTTGGAATACGAATTTCACGCGAGCGGAGCCGCGGGCTCAGCTAGTTGTATAATATGATTTTCTGAGTTGACATACACATTTTTTTCTCATTACTGCTCTAAGTGGTTAGCCAAGTTCGGAGTCCGACCAGGAGTCCGAACAACAACGGTGTAATAGCGTAGCTTCTAGGACAAACTGCATTTAGTCAACCTTGCCAGCTCACGATATTTCAACTGAAATTAACCGAAAACGGAAAACTATGATTTTTTTTGTGGTTGTACCTAACTCGGTTAATTTGTATGTGAAAATTGGCGGTTCCTATTTCAAATAGGATCCGCCATAGACAATGCCCGTTTGCTGAGATGCGATATTGTTCGATCTCGCTCACACATGCACTGTCTAAGGCGGACCCCATTTTCATAACGTTTCGAATAAAAGAACCATGTTTATTGCGTCGTTCAATTTTCTAAGTTTGGTGGAAATCAGATAGTTTTATCCGCGTACAGCTGCCAGTCAACACACGTGGTTTCACTTGCGGTAGTGTTTGTTACGTCGTGTGGGATGTTCCGTGTACACAGTTAGTTGATCTAGTATCGACTGAGCCAACAGTCGACCTGTGGCGGAAGCGGATTGGCTCTGTTCTCTCTGGCGCGGCTGCGCGGCTGGCTGCACGGTGCGGAGCGGCGGCGGCTGCTGGGGCGGAGGGAGTACGTAGATAATACTGTGTAGTTTGCGGCCGACGAGCTATTCTACACAACACACAATCTCGAGTTTCGTACTAATAAACACTTTATGTTTTAAAATTCTCTGTCACTTTTCTGTGCGCACTAAACCCCGCTTCTCAGAAATGAGGTTTGAAAATGTCCATGAAAATATATTATATAGGAATGAGGAAGTTAGTATTTTGGGGTTTCGATTGACACAGTAGTTTGGTTTTAGAGTGAAGAAATTAGGTACTACATAATTTACGATTTCTCTTGCGATCATTATTAAGAATTTAGATCCTCAAACTATGCAAAGATGATACACTCATACTCAATGTTATTATTTAATTAATAGACTAACTATGATTGTTTAGTCCGCACATGGGTCATGTACTCATGTATATATTTACCTGTCTATATCTACTTAATTGTACCTCCATACTGTTATATTTATATAGGATAGCTCAAGGCTATCCTATATATAACAAAATGGAGGTACTAAGAGTTTTGTAACTTTACGCCCAAACAAATATTTACATTGTGATTTCAAATAGGTAAAAATAACTTAACTAGACTACTAGACCCATCCTGTATCTACATATAATATGTACAATGTACATGCGGTGCAATCGCTACAATTTCCACATCACGTCGATCCTTGAATTTAAACAGGCCCTTCCCAAACTCGAAAATGACCCAAGTTACACAACTTAAAGCCTGAACTAACCATAAAGGAAAATCTCACAAAGCCGAGTATTTTCATCTAACATCGGTTAAGCCGGGCTCATTCTATTCCACGGCTCTCGACAAACACTCGCTTTGCCTGAACTTTCACAATATTATGTAGAGTGGTGTAATACCTTCACAAAGAGGCTCTTCAGCCCTCGCGCCGCCTGCCCCGCCCCGCCCCACCTCCGCTCCGCCCCCGCCACCCCGACGCCACCCCTCGTCTGTAAATAATGCTTTGTTCTCGGAAGCCAAATTTTGACAATCACTAGCTTACTCTCGTATACGTAGGCGGCTGTGTTAAGGTATAGTCGGTGCAAGGACTTATGATGCTTTATGAAACATTTTACACGTCCACTGCAGGCTTTCTTTAGTTAGAAGAACAACCAATTGAGTGAAATCATTGTGGAAATTACGTTCATCAAGATACTTTTGGTGTAGGTACTTTAGCGTCCTTAGATAATTTTATTATAACTTTTTTTGTTAAGACCACAATACTTCAGAAGGCGTTTCATAGAGTTAAAATAAAGAATTCTTGTTTTGAAATTCCCAAAAACAATTACAGTTACAATTTGGGAATCCGATCCGTCCGATCTTGTCCGTATACTGTGCTAAACGTGGTGGTCGGTGTTGTGCTTTAATTTACCAGAGTACTTATGGGAGTGAAAGTTGGGTATGGCAGGCGAAGCATGAGAGCAGGATAAATGATGTCGAAATGAGCGCGTTGAGAGGAGTATGTGTGGAATAGGAGGAGTATGTGTGTCTGTAGAATGGATGATAGGAGACTAATGAAAGAAATCTATGGAGCGAATGTTAGTGGAAGAGTCGGGAAGGGTACCTGGACCAGATCGGGCATGTGCTCGAAAAGGGTCAGGTGCGTAGTACCCGTAACCGACGAGCATGTATGAAGAACATTATGAGAGTGGAAGAGGCGGCAAAAGTGTGTCAGGATCGTGGCGCGTGGGGGTTGGGTTGTTTGCGTGGGTTGGGTCCGTTGTCTTTGCCTGCCCCACTGGGAGGCAGGCAGGCGTGACGTTATGTATGTGTATGTATGTATGAACTTATAGCACAACACCGATTACTCTGCTTACCCTGATTGTCGGGATACAAAAGCGTGAGTTATGTATGTATGTATGTAATTTGGGAATTTCGGGTACTTTGCATAATTGTGTTATGTTGTTTATTGGACTTAGTCTAGATACGGGCGAACACGCATAGTTCGGCTAGCCATGGATCCAAAAACCTAACGGGGTGTCTGCCCGCCGCGCCGTCTTGCGTGTTTTCTTTTAAATTGTAAATGATGTCTGAATAAATAAATTTATTTATTAATAAAAAAATTCAATTAATTAATTCATTCATTAATAAAAAAACATGCGACAGGGTAAGCATACATGACTTGTTTTGCACTCTGGAACATCTTTCCATCGTCCTTTCCCATCAGCCAGGAAAGCGTGCAGTCTGTACAGCACTCTCCATGTCCTTCGAATGTGTTCGTACTCGGATGGGCAGGAATCGCTTGTCTCCCTGGAGCCTTGCTTGCTTGCTACGGGTTTCCTGTACGCATGTGCACATTTATGGTGTTCATAGCTATTTTCAATTGCGATGCGAAAGATCGACTTGTGGAAACTCACGTTTTTTTAATAGTACATATCCAAAACTATTCATATAGAAACAAGACAAACTGCGTATGTTAAGAATTACTTTTCGTTGACAGGTTTTTCAAAATTATTCTACTAAATATGCATATATTAAATTTTAACAATTAAAATGGTCGAGGTGAAGGTATGAAGGACATGAAGGTAGATACGTAAAGTTGAAATTGTTTATAGTTTAAACTTAGAACAGTCCTTTTAGGATTTATCCACTGTATCCTTTAAAGGTAAGAATCAAACGTCTTACATTTTGTTATGAATCGATTTGTCTACTAAGAATAGTGACAATTCTCATAAAGGTCTAAGTAATTAATATTATCAACTTAGAAATTTATTAGTTCAAAAATTTTGGGTACTAGAGTTGTACATTAAATATTGCATGTCGTTGACACCTCTAGAAGCTAACGCAATAAGAAAATTCAAAAATTCAGCAAGCCATGATAAATACTTACTGGGAGACTCATACGTAAATATTTCAGTACCACCAATAACAGCGACAACTCGAAACGTGACAATTCTACCTTTCGACTGTGTGGTACTGATTGTCGATTGACTTTCGTCCCTGCCGTCTCTCTATTGTGCTTGGCTACGGACTCTCAACATTCATTCCCTATCGTTTCTCTACAACGTCCTATCGTGTGTAGCGGCGGCGGCCGCGCGCCGCGTACGTCGCGTCGCGTGGTGTACTAGTGTTGTGCCTCGCCTGATGCTCTTCATTTTGAGCTGACGACGCGGCGGCGGCGGCGGCGGGCGCGGGGCGAGGTGTGAGCGGACACTCACTACCACCAATTTACATGCACGCTACAGATCTCACGATGAAACCTCAGTGTTTCTGCGATGCAATTAATAACGTCGCCAAGTTATATGGACTCAGGGTGTAGCGCGTTAAAATATATTAACAAGGCTGGAGTGAGAAAAATTCAGTAAAGTGCCCATATTTCATTGATTAAACCGAGTCAATTTAAGGTTTATTTATATATAGAAAAAAAAAATTTAAAAATTAAAATTTATATATTTACACATAATATTGGCTCTTGATACATACGAGTAGATTTCAGTTCTCCTGTACTAGAAAGTTCTATCTTCCAAGAGTTTATTTGTTATTATGATTTTCTAAAATTATTGATTGCTCTTTTTTTCATATATAATATTGGTTAAACTAAAAGACTTAATAAAAACGATCCACTTGATTTCAATAAAGCAAATAAAAACCCCTACAATAACTCCAGATATATCCCACCGCGCCCTCCGTCGCGCCGCCGCCGCCGCCGGTGCCGCGCCGCTACTCCGTCCCGCTGCTGTGCTCCCATCCCAATGACAGTTAGGTGGGTTCCATTATGTAAATATATTTAGAAGAAGCGTCTTCCCTCACTCGAACCCCTGAAACCCCTCACTCCCTCCAGACAGCTCCCAATTCACTTACAGGTCCCCCTCCTGTTCTCCCCCTCTTCATCCCTCCCTCCCCCCTCCTCCAACCTCCCGCCGGTGGCGCGGCGGGATCCTCTCTCGCCGTAATCTTATTTTCGTTTTGCGTAATTTGCTTGTGTTTTTCGCATAATAATGTGTCGCTGAAATATTACAGGCTTGTCCTGTGGACGCCGTTCTATATAATATATGTAAGTCCATTTACTTATTATGTTTAAAAGAAAATTTAAGGCCCGGCAGCTTCGTTGAATTTTTTATTTTATTTATAAAATATAGAGCCTAACATTACAAACAGTGATCCGTTTATTGTAATATTTTCGCCAATTACAGATTTTCCTTAAAAGCTAATTTATAGTGTATAATTTTTTAATCCACCCTGAACCTTAATACATACAATAACATTAAGTGTATATGCGTATGTAAGGTGAGTGTGAGTTGAATTGAATCTTCTGGCTTCTGAAAAGGACTTCTCGATTGAATAACAGTACCTAGTATAAATCTTATTTCAATCGTTGGGGCAAAACCATTCTACCACAGGTTTATTACTATGTGGAGGTTGATGGAAAAGTGTGGAGAGATGTCGTGTCCTCCTGTCTCCACTTGTTGGCTGCATGCTTGCTGCTGTTGATGTGGCCTGTACTGACCGCTGCTTTCTGTGTTGCTAAATGTATACATAATATGCAGAGCGTCGAAAGAATTTTGTGAATGTATTGTAGGGAATTACGGCATCTGAAATTGTAGTCGTTAGCGCCATCTCACGGCGATGATATGAAAATTCATTGTCTCTGCAGCGGAGGGGGTTGTAAGCTATAGTTATCGATTTTTCATGTTGTGACTAGAGGTCGCCACAACTGTATTATATATTATTAAGTTTTAGTTAACCGTTGAATCGGCGAGTGCTCATGATGAGGGGCCATACATTTGGCCCTATACGTTGCCCAAGACAGCTCCAAAACAACCGTAAGTAAAGCCGTTTAATTTATAAAAATGTATAAAATACAAGATCACGTTCCTTCTAGAGTCTAGAAGGAGAACAAGAGAGAAAAACAATAGTGCTAGGTCTAGAATCTATACCTAGTACTATTATTGTTTTTCTCATTTCGTCTGGTGTTATAGTTCCGAACATAGATTTGTTAATTTTTTGTTTTGTTTGCGAAATTTCGATTTCGCATCTATCTGATACGCTTATACTGAAAAGTTCATTACTTAATATGTTAAACTGAAGTATTTTGCAATGAAAATACAAAACGTGCCTGAAATAAATTGCAGTGCCAACTATTTTCTTCGACTATAAAACTGACCCAGTATGCCGGTGTTTGTAAGATCACAAAATTAAATGGCATCCCGCACACACCGAACTCATTACCACACTTTTTTCCCCAACCCAATCACAAGTAACAAATGCCTCCAATCGTACGGACCAAGATCCAGCCATAAGTGTTCCCGAGAATGTGGTAAGAAGGGCAATTCTCATACGCGGACTTAGTCGGCATATGGATTGGAGGGGTGGGTCGAGGGTGGCAATAAGGCTCCGTCCGAAGCAGGACACTGGTCAGGGAGGTCATTTAATCACGTGCTGGAATGTTCGATGTCGCCGTAAGAAATGCGATACGTGCTTCTGGCGGTCGCAAATTATGGAAGAAGCTTCAGGAATGTTTGCGGTTACTAGAATTCGTGTCCAATTGTGAGCCTATTCGATAGATAGTTCGTCGTATTTATCAGCAGTAAACTTTTTTTTATCTCGTGGCCAAACGGCAATAATCTTGCCTCGTACGTTCGTGAGTTCAAACCCCGTCGAGTGGCTCCACTTTCGTTCTCATACCGGGTTCGATTAGAACTTTTCCTTCACGAACATAATTTATCTATAGATCGGATTTCATTTATAGATCCTTTACTAGGTGGTAGAGTAAACCCCGTCTGATTGATACTACAGCAACGGGCTGAATCAAAGTCAGTCGGAACGGGCAATGGCTATGGAAACAGTTGGTGTTTTTCATACAGTTCATTATACAGTACGTTCGTTTTATTCAGTACCTGGCGTAGTGGCTAACATCACGAGTGTCAGTAGTAAGGTAATGCAGTCAACCATGTCAGTTGATGTATTGTTCCATAAAGCCCATTCCTCAGGTAAGCTGTCGTTTAAAAGTATTTAAATTTTAGAGAGCACAAGTATTCGTGTTCTACTTCGAAAATTTTAAGTGATTACTTGAAAACAAACACATTGGAAGCTTGACTCCACGGAAGTGTGTCTATCGGATAAGTAACACCTCGCGAAACACGCAGCAAGGTGGCGAATTCAAGGTGCGAATAGCCGAGCCATATAAAGCCGACAAAAAGGGTGGATTGATTCCACACTATCTGTTCCGCCCGGTCTGGTCCCGGCCAGCGAAGAGGCGACGACATTGTGAGTTCCACTTATTGTCCCGAGTCAATAATTTAGTTGCTCAGTTCGGAACGTTGTTCCATCTCCTACATACAATACTACCTTCTACCCACTTATACACTTACATACGTACTCATTCTATATTATCCGATGTATTTATTGCTCAAACATATATACCTATTCGATTTATGGCTAAACGTAAAGATGACAAAACTTACTTCTGAACATGCAATATATGTGGCACTTTTAAATAGTACTAATACGTACTAAAGAACTAGTTACCGCTCAGGTTTTATAAATTTGTCCAATAATAGTAATACTTATTACAATTACCTCATACCGTTTCCAAGTACCCTTTCAAAAGGAAGGCGGTTGGGAAAACAGGGTAAGGGAGGAGGGTTAAGAAGGAGGATTTGAGAGGAGCATATGGGAGGAGGGTTTGGCAGACGGTTTCAGGTGGAGGGTTCGGGATGAGAGTATGGCAGAACGGTTTGGGGGGGGGGGGGGGGGGGGGGGCACAGGGGGGCTTTGAAAGTGTGTTTGGAAGGAGGATTCATTAGACGAATTCAGGAGGAAGGTTTCAGAGGAAAGCTTGGGAGGGGGATTCGGAAGGACGGCATAGGGTTGGGTAGGGTTTGGCAGGAGGGTTTGGGCTTTGCAGAGAGCGATTTGAGACTTTTTTTTTTATGGAAACTGACACGGTTGGCTACATCACCTACAACATCCGTGATGTCAACCCATAACACCGGGTGAACTTGGTGCCACGTCAGTCCTTCCCTTCGGTCGTGCCGGCTACACTGAACTGGACGGAAAACTCAAACTATTTACATAGCCGTTTTAACTGACCTTTCATTCAGTGCGGTGGTATCAACCCGGGCGGGTTAAACCCTACCACCTGAGTAGGACCGAGTAGGATATGGTTTGGTGTGTGACAGGAAGGTTTGCGATAGGGCTTGGCAGCAGGATTGTTGCGGAGGGTTCGTGAGGACAGTTCAGGAGAAGGATTTGGTAATACTTTGTTTTTAATTGTTTGGAATGAAGTTGTTTCGTAAGTAGGGTTATTGGAGGGTCGTTATGGAGGGATGTCGATTTTGTAGAGAGAAACCATTTCGAGTGATGCGTATGGATAGCAACAATAGAAGAAAAATACCAACCAACATCAGCTATTCCAGCGCTACAAGTCGTCTAGTCTAGTACAAGTAAGGTTAAAAGCGGGTCGATGCTTATACGTGTTTAGTATGCAAACGTTTTAAAAAATAATCTGAATCCGTTACGAATGAAACAGTCGACCTTTGATCTAAAGAACGTTTCCTGAAACCGCTCACGCCGGAGTTTTTCCATTCGCCCGCGCTCGCCAGAGGGCAAAGGCCGCGCCGCACTCCATACATTACCCTTATAACAAAGTCTTCCACTGTGAAAAGCTGACATTATGCTTTCGCCGCGGCCGCTCGCGCCGCGCCACAGCAGCCGTCGCCGCCGGCGGCCACATATTTTTCATCCACGGTAACAAAGCGAATATTGGAGTGGCGCTCCGACACAAAGGCTTCAACCTTAGCTCTACCCTCACTCCCCCCGCCTACCCTCCACGCGCCTCCGCTGCAACCCTCGGAGCCTCCGCCGCCTCTACCTCTCTAACTTCACTATATGTAAGGCGTCTCGGCGTCTCTCTCTCCCCATACACCATAGTGGTGACGTACGGTCGATAGAAATGGTTGACACTCGGTCCTATAAATTCAGCACACCCCTAACTCAGCAGGGCTTTCCAAAAAAAAAACTATTGATATAGTAAGAATGCCGGTTGTAGAGCGTGGACTCTGTCGCACAGATACGTGCAAGTTCGTGCGACAGAGACTACGCTCTACAACCCGATTGTCTCTTTCTAAAGCTCAATGTAATTTTTTTTTATGTTATCCAGTATGGATGGCTGAGTCAGAGGGACTAAAGCACATGCTCCGACCAGCCAACATCACATTCGAAAAGGTAGGTGCCATATCGGAGATTTCCCATTGGATTGCTGGCTATACTGGACTAGAGGAGAACACAGCCGTGGCTGCTATGCGGCCATCTTACATCCAGTGCGGTGGTACCATCCCAATCGGCTACAATTTGACCTACTACAGTAAGGGGGAAGGAAAGGGACCTACAGTTTTACACCTGTCAGAACGGTGAAGCAGCAAGTATATGTATGTACGTAAAATTTTCCGCCAGAAAGAACTCATTGGTACACGCTGACCGAATTCGAACTTCGGAACTCTTGCAAGAAGAACTGAACTGTCTTCCGGCGAGTGTTTTTCCCGAATCCTTTAACCTGGGTGTCGTCAAACGTCGTATCAACGGGCTAGACAGCCTAGCAACAGTCCGTAAATCTGCTGGCACTGAACAAGGTTTCGCGATGAGAGGTGTCGATTGTAGCATTGGTCCCTCGGTCGGTACAGCCACCCGTGACGGTTTACATAAAAAAAGAGAAGCCGACGCCCAAACCACTCGGCAACCCGCCGCTTTTTACATACATAAGCAGTGAGTGTATGAAGACATTACTGATGATGACGTAAGTAATTCTGTAATGATCTCCAAACTGTCTGCCAGTCTGGAGATCATTCCTAACACTCTAATTCCGCACTGTATCCGGCAGTAAGATACTCTTTCTAGATGAAAGTAAGTAACTAAGGGGTGAGTGAGGCCGAAGGCTGAACTGCGTTTCCGTAATGCTCGAAGGAAGAAACTACTCTATCGAAGAAATAAAGTCCATAAGGGCGAGCTGCTTTTTTTTAACGATATTTTTCCCTAAGAAAGTAAGCAACCAATGGCGAGGCCGAACCCGGAGTTGCGTTCAGATAAACGATAATGAAATAATTCTCAAAGAAAGTAAATAAGGGCGCGGCCGAACGCCGAGCTGCGTTCGCGTAAACGATATTATAATATATTGAAGAATGCAAGTCACTAAGGGCAAGGCCCGAAGACGGGAGAAGGTATATCGTTTTCCTGAACTAGCCTAATATACGTATTAATAAATCAATTACGCGTAATCAATCGCTTTCAATAAGATTTCAACGCATCTTTCTCAAGTTTGTTGTATGGGAGCCCCCTTAACTTTTAACATTTTCTTATTTTTCTTATTTGTTGTTATATCCGCCATAGTAACACATATTCTGTGAAAATTTCAACGGGCTACCTATTACGGTTCAAGAGATACAACCCTCGGACAGACGGACGGCGGAGGCTTAGTAAGTAATAGGCTTCCGTACGGGATACGGAAACCTAAAAACGGAGATTTCGTAGGTCCGCTATTAAATACCATACCTGTCAAAAAACCAAATCCGTCTATCTTTTGTATGTCTTCATGTAAACTATGCCTATGGCGCCATCTATTATTTAGTAGCGTGAACATGTACTAATCGATTCTCAGTACGTTTCTTGTATGGGAACCCGTTAATTTTTAACATTTAGCTTTTTTTTTATTCATGAAAGTTTAAATTTGTGCGTTTGATACCTACGCTATATTAACGCCACCCACTGCAGTACTGAAAATATTTACACTAAACACGTTAAATCCGAAGTGCAAGTGATTTCTTCCAGCCAACAATTTTTTGTGTCTTCTGACCCAATCAGAAGACACACACAATGCTTGGCTTGGAGAAATCACTTGCAGTGATAAGTCCGCCTTTGCGCACTCCTGTATTTCTTGTTTCTTGTCGTGTACTGTTCTTCTTTCAATTGTGTGCAATAAATTGTCTATTCTATTCAATTTTAACAAACATGTAAAAATTTCATAATTACACTGATAGTATAGCATTATTCTCTTCGTGAACTGCTTACTGGATTTCGTAAGTTTCCGAGCACTCGCTTGTGACTGCTCGTAGTGCGTTGGCTATGTAACGACTTAATTGCACTAGGACATTTTTCTTTGAGGTTACCTTTCTATAAAGTCGCCCAGGTCAAATGAGACGCAATGCGAAGTCGGCAACAGTTCAAAGGCTCAAAGAGAAGTGCCGAGAAAATTTTAATTGTCGCTGAAATCATTGCGGCTTGACGCGGCGGAGGCGGCGCGTCGGTGGAAAGGACATTTTCAGGAATGAGTTGAACGAGTTCTATGTGGTTTGGTTTTATTCTGTTTTGTAAGGAAAAAAAGGAGGAGCTTAATATTTTTCTATATATTTATTATTTACCCCAATATATACTTATGAATAATTTTACCGTTGACAAATTCGTCTAAAGTCGTCGCAGTACTCAAATCACAAAAACTATATATATACTTACGGCTAATAATAAACTAATAGAATAATGCGGCTCCTTTATAAAATATAAATAACAAAAAAAAAAGAATATTTACTAAAAATTCTATCCATCTGGATATCTAGTGCGAGCCGTTAGATACTATTAAAGATAAAAAAAACTTTATGTAAATCTGCGAAAATTGTATGTCCGCCCCGATTGTATGATAACGTCAAAGTTTTAGGAAACATTGTAATGACACATAACCTAGTTGTTTTAGGGTTCCGTATCCGGTACGGGACCCTATTACTAAGCCTACGCCGTCTGTCTGTACGTCTGTCTGTCTGTATGTCTGTCCGAGGGCTGTATCTCTTGACCGAGGTTCGGATTCCTCGTAAAACTGTAGGTCCCTTCCCTCCTAGTCTTACTTGGTGGTAGGGTTTAACCCGCCCGGGTTGGTACCACCGTTCTGAATGAAACGTCGGTCTAAACGGCTATGTAAATAGTTTGTGTTTTCCGACCATTTCAGTGTAGCCGGCACGATCAAAGGGGGAAGCACTGACATGGCACCTAGTTCACCCGGTGCTATGGGCTGACATCACGGACGTTGTAGGTGATGTAGCCAACCATACCAGTTTCCATAAAAAAAAAAACAAAAAACCGTAATAGGTAGCCCGTTGAAATTTTCACAGAATATGTGTTATTTATTATGGCCGACATAACAACAAATAATAAAAATAAGAAAAAGTAAAAAAATCACGGGGTTCCCATAGAAGAAACTAAAAAGTAGAGTATGAATCTTTGTAACTACCTAATCATGAATTTTAACTAATATGAACCATTTCATAAACACGTCATAGATGGCGTGAGTGGCGCTGACCATGACATGGCGATACGGAACCCTCGGTGCGCGAGTTCGGCTCGCACTTGGCCGGTATTTTTTAGTATGTTAGTATCAAAGTGCACTGGAGGGATAAATCTTTGCGCGCGAGGCCCAATTCGCACTTGACAGCTTTTTTTCGATCGCCATCGGTACCGCGCTACGTGTTCATTTCTTCTTGTAAAGTATAACTACAAATCCTACAATGCACATACGTGTATGACGCTTAGTTCTCATAATAAAAACTTCAATAACCATCCAATCCTGTAAACATCTCACATTCCAAATTGTAAATATTTACAAATCCTACGTACCTAGTGTTTACTTCCACAGTGCGGTGATTTCGTTAGATCATAATAATGGGCGGCATAAAAATGATCGCACGCCATCTGTCGCCGACCGCACGCAGCCGGTTGACGCTGCGCGGGCTCTAATCCGCGGTGATCTACGCGGGTGGGCATTAGAATCGAACCATCGAGTGACACTTGCGCGGGGATCGCGCTCACAAATTGAATATTATATGCGAGGATTTGCTTATTTCTAATTCAGCACTTATTAACTTTTATCTAGTGGGCGATGCAAGTGCGGAATATTTTAATCGGATTACCTATTCATATTGTTCCACCCTTGACTGTTTTATCGTCAGTCCCGCAGTCAGTACAGTGCAGTGTAGTCATATTCATAAAAGCGAAGTGAAAAATACCTAGGTACCAGTCTATGCTAGGTACTCTTTTTGATGCATAGATGTTTTGTAGGCACCGAATATCATACGTGGAAGAATTGGAATAAAATAATATTAATGAGTGTAGCTAAGCTGGCGGTGCGCGTGCGTGGACGGCGGCGGCTACTTGCTTCCCCTCCCCGCACCGTACCGCTTCACCGCCCTGTCATCCGAATTTCGATGTTTCTTTAGGTTGTCTTGTATGTATTTTGCTCTCTTTTCATGGAACATTTTTTATTCAGCACAAATTGTCCTAAGAGCGAACAGATAATACCAACAATTATTAGTATTCACTCTACCCTCCACAATCACACCCTTCCTATTACAGCAAACACCCAGAGCCAATATCCGAAATCTTGCACAATTCACATTTCGTCGGTTCGCTAATCTTAGTTACAAGAAATCGTTGTTGTGTTAATATTTGTTTTCATTGTTTATAATTTATTAAATTTATTGATAGTAAATTATTAAAATATATTTTAATTGAAATTAATTTAACATAACAACATAAATAGTGAAAAGATGAAATGCTTTTAAATGAATAACATTTAACTAAGGTACGAGTAAGTAAGAAGAAATGTGTATCATCAATTCATCAGCCATCAGTTTGTGTAAATTTGAAAGCAATATCTACTAGACTATTCTGTGGTATTAGTAAATTTGATAGTTACCATACTCGTCGAGTCATTTCCGAAGTCAATAAATCAAGGAATTATATGTGGTATTTTGGCACTTCTGTGCCAACAATTTGTGGCCTCTGTTATTAAAAGTTTATCGTAGACATTTTTCATTTGTCATGCATGGAGATCCAATAAAGCCGTAAGTCGGTGAATTCAAATACATATATATGTTAATCCGGCGCATGTAGAGTATCTAGTGAAAAGAAATATTTAGAAAAGACACAAGTATTAAATATAAGAGTTATTAAATTAATATTAACAAATTATGTTAACATTCAGTAATTTGTTTTACACTTTCCTTGTGTTTTATTTATTAGGTACCACTGTCAAGTCAGACAGCGCGCATGTGTCCACTACTGGACATACGCCTCTCCAATTTTCATTCAGATTCATTTTCGGCCGCGTGCGGCCTTACGGAACCATTGCTTTCCGCCGACGTACTTGATGTCGTCGTCCCACCTGGCGGTCCACCCGCCCACACTCCGTTTTCCTGCCTCGTTACGCACCATATCACTAACTAATCTTATTATAAAACACAAGGTTGGAGGCGTGTTCATCTGTTTACTTATTACTCGAGAATGACTAACCCGATTTATACGTGGTTTTCACCAAATCAATTTGTCACATTTCCTAATATTTATCCTAATAGAGTATGTTTAATCAACCTAACATGCACCTTGTCCGGTGGACTTCGTTGGTATAGATAGCCGAAAGTAAGATTGGAGAAAGTTATCGAGCGATGTCAATGCAATGGTAGTTTTATCTAAAACAAATTTAGAAAAATGTGCAAAAGTCTCGAAGGGATGAATGAAGGCCGGGAGGACTGGAGAAAAATTGAAGACGCATATGTGCAGTAGTGGACACATAACATAAACCTTGACTGAATGAAATGTGCCAACATGAGTCTAAAAGGTTGCCGCTCACTCACACAAATCTCATTATCATACATACATTGCATTTCACTTCAGTTTTTTATGGACAACCGGCACGGGTAGCTGTGCCCAAAATTTAAAAGAACATCAGACACAGCCAATAACACCACTCCTCGGGAAACCACGATCAGAGAGGCGCAACATTATCAGGGATCTTATAAAATAGTTACTTCCACAAATGCACACAATTTGAAAATTTCAACGAGTGTATGCCGTTGAAATTTTCAAATGGCCGATATAAATCGGTTCAAGAGATACAGCCCTCGGACAGTCAGACGGACGGACGGACGGACGGACAGACAGACAGACAGACAGACAGACAGACAGACAGACAGACAGACAGACAGACAGACAGACAGACAGACAGACAGACGGTGTCGGCTTAGTAATAGGGTCCCGTACCGGATACGGAACCCTAAAAACCTAGATGTGTATACATAAATGTAAGAGCAATTTCACTTCACACTGACCCCGATCTGTCCTCGGGAGCAGCGCTATTCATTGCATTTTAATTCAAACAAGAGAGCATCAATAATAGGAGCTACGAATGAATCGCACTGAAGGGCGATGTTTAGCATTACAAGTGTATAAATCATAGCATTAGGGCGAGGAGGGGACAGCGCGACGTGCGCCCGGCTGTAGTCGCTCGCTCGCCAACTTTACATTTCAAGCAATTAAACCGAATAATTTGATGCCATTATTTTATTTTGTAGGTACCTTTGTTGAGTGCTACCGCATTTTATTCATGGATTATCATTATAACATAAGTTTTTTTTTAATTGCGCTTATTATATCACAAAATAAAATTATTGAACCGAAAGCTTAGATATTTTCTTGAAGTAGGTACCTACAAATAATGATAAAAAGACGAGATGTGTCGTGGGACATCCCGGTTGGAACGAAATTCCTTTCGCTATATATGTACTTATTATGTATTAAATCGAAATCAAATCAAATCAAAATATATTTATTGCACTTGAAACAATTATTTTCTAAAGGTAAAGCTTAACACCGTAGGCGTTCTCCTCCAGCCAACCTTTGGTTGGGTTATCATGACATGGGTTAAAATGACAGGCACAATGAAATAAATAAATTAACAACGTTTGAGAGTAATTAAATGAAAAATAAAATAAATTACGTCTATACTAGAGTAATATACATATACATACGCTTGTAAACACACAAACACACATACTACAGCAAAGGGTCGTGACGGTCGAAGCGTCGAAGTCTTAAACTTTTTTCGGCCTAGCCACAGATTACCAATATATAGGCCTAGCTCTATTTCGCCAAGTATCTGGAGTGCAACGTCCGATAAGGAACTTCGTTCCCAAAAAATTGGAACTAAATAAAATAAATACTCGTACCTATTTACCTATAAGTTGGAAAACTACGAAGATTTTTACCTATGTTTGTATTTTTTTAGTGTGATCATTTTCAACTTTTTATCGTTAGTCTACTTTTACGCACACGTCAATACAATATTTATCACCATTCACGTCCCCACACACCACACACGGAACGAGCCTTGTGATCAAACACGGAGAAGATCTCACCCCCACCGGCAGGGATTATAGAATTTGAGAGCAATAAAGGGCTCACATTATGGCGAAGGGGCGCTGGCTGCCTATTACCTACTACACCCTCAGCCGAGTAAGTCGCTAGCTGCTGCGAGGCTGTCGACGTGTACAATCGAGATGTTTTATGACAATGATACGAAAATATTGCGAAAATACAATCGCAGTCTAATTCCGGTTATTGGGAACACGATTGCAGCAAAACATCTCCACGCTAGCGCTGAGAAAATGATGGTAAATTTCAGTACAAATACGGCATTGTGTGTTAGAAAAAAATATTCATATGTAACTTTTTTTTTGTACCAAGGAGTACATCGCTTGAATCAACGATTTTACCTAGACGTAGTTAGATAAGTACACAGTGTGTCTATTCCACATAATAATAATATCATCATCATAATATATAAACATAATATATAAATAATATCATCATAATATATAAAAAGGTAGGGGTTATCCATGATTTTACATAGAAACTAAAATTTAACTCTCACCAATACTCTCACCCTCACCTCACCCAAAGATGCGACGTGCTCTGCCAATAATTAATACATATCGTGCCGGCATAATATTAGGTACTAGAGGTCTGAGCCATTATAATTTTTTTATCGAAAATACAATCACAATCTCTGCCATGGAATGTACGAGTAGTGCAGCGGCGCGGAGGCGTGGCGCCGCCGCCGCCGCGCCGCCGCCGCGGTGCCGCCAGCACTGCTGCCGCCCCGCCGCCGTCCCCCTGCAAACAATGCAATCGCTGAAGTTTTTTATATTACGCTCTTTTTGGGATTGGGGTTGAAGAGTCTAGCCCCATTTCTTCGGTGGCTTGTAAGTTGTATTGGCCCGCCAATGCTGACCCGTCTGTCATGGGGTACATGGTCTTGCTGAAGTGGATATAAGCTCTATTACTCAGGATAGTTATAACGCCTTGCTTGAGTGAGACGCCTCTCTAACACTGCATCTTCGATGCATCCCCTCGTCACAGACAGACCGCCTCAGACGGGCTAACAGAACGTGGTCGGGGTCTGTGCGAAGTGTTTTCGCAGAATGCGCGGCATATCCTTTCGCTGGTTTGGCGGCCTGTTGTGCAGGTTCCTAATATACGGATGGTCTGACTTGATTTTCCGGAACATCCTCCCGACCAGTCGACCGATGAAGGTGTCCAGTGGCTTCCACTCTAGGTTCCTAGCGATCGTGGTGTTCCTCGCGTAGCATCGTGTGCTGACCTTAATGGCAGTTCCCCTGCTACTTATTGCAACTTCCTTTTGTTGATGACCAACAGCCGTACAGTGACAGGGAGACCGACGACGGGACCCTTGCGGTACTCCTGCGGCAATCGGGCGTCCGGGCGACATTGAATCCTTCACGGGGAGGTTTTATATAGTAAGGAGGCGACAACCCTGATGACCGCGGGAAAAAGGACAGGAGGCGGGGAAGGACCACTTGAAGGACTCCTAACGGTAAAAGTTGTGCTTCTTGACTCTCGGACGAGGCATGGGATCTGCGATCTTTCAGCCGCAAGAATGTTGACCTGTACCCTAATCACGAGATTTAACTTATACCGCGTTCCCTCCGCATCATTTTGTATGGAGAAACGAAGTTCCCAAATTTATCAATAAAGGCGCTGCTCCGTTTCTCCATACAAAATGATGCGGAGGACATGGCGTAGCCTAGTACGCGGTGTAGGTTAAATCTCGTGATCATTGGCATATACAGAGGGGGGGCCGAGTGGGCACGGCCCACCCCAGAAGTGTCTTGTGCCCACCCCAGGATGTTGGGTTGCCAACCCAAAATTCTAGGGTGGGCACTTAAATAATTTCACACAAAAACACTTAAATAATCTACAGCTGAGGAATCAACATAAAATTCAATTTCCATCCAGGTAATCAAAATAAAATTTTTTTTGTTTAATTTTATTTAGGTACAGAAACTTTCCGAAATCAATGGTCGAAATACGGCTCAACACTTCAAGTTCAAATTACCTACTTTTATTGCGTAGGTACATCGGGTTTTGGCTTCATCGGCCATCGCTTTTCAGGGGCCAGGCCCACCCTGGAAAATAACCCTAGATACGCCAATGCTCGTGATTATAGGGTACTGATCTAATCTAGTGTCTCGTTCCGGAGTCCATGTGATCGCAAACATCCGACTTGTTGGAGTCCAGTTGTCTCGCCGCCGCTCGTATGTGCTCCGAGACCCTTGTCACTATGCTCCTCTTCGTCTGCCCGGTGTACGACTTTCCACAGCTACATGGGATTTGGTACACGCCGGCAGACTAGAGAGGCAAGGCAAAGGCAAAGCACAAGAACGTAGCCTCTGAGATTATGTTTTATATGTTTTGTCCGGAACGCATCGGAGGAACCCTCGTCTGCTGAGACTACCCGCACTGGCCACGGCTACAATTACAGTTACATAATATCTGCCAACCGTCGTACCAGGCAGAGCGTTCATGAAGATGGGCCATACGTTTGGTCCGAAACGTCGAGCCACATCGGGACAGTGAGTAAAACCGATAAATTTTCTAATAATGTTTAAGAACCACGGTAATTAAAAAATGCATGTAGCTATAACCAGAGTCGACTGTCATTCGTCTCCCTCTACGGAGACAAGCCATGCTGCATCGTCATAGCCCCAGTGCGACGTTGCTATCGCTTACTCGCTCTCGCTTGCCTCCCTGTGACAGGAGTGAGAGAGAAACACGAAGATTGCGACGGTCGCCCGATGAAGGGTGAGCGAATTCAAGTTTCTCTCTCGCTCCTGTCATCGGTAGGCAAGCGAGAGCGAGTAAGCGATAGCAACGTCGCACTGGGGCTATGACGATGATGCAGCATGGCTTGTCTCCGTAGAGGGAGACAATGACAGTTGGCTCTGGTATGTACCGACTATTTACAGTCCTCTAACATGCCTCTAACCCTCCAAGCCTCCAACCCATAATGTTTGGCGGTGCATGCAGCATTAAGCAATCTACAATCACTGCCTACTCCATAAGTACCTACCTACCTAGGTAACTTCTTTATATATTATTATGACCTACTCAGTACAGCCGATAACAGATGGACAAGAGTCTCCCCAACTGGCAGCCAGCGCACACTCCTGCGAGGAAATCGTCTAAATAACGGTGCTAAATAACCCATTGTTTGTTTCAAGTGGCGCATAAAATGCTGTTTGTGATTCATGTTATTGTTTTATTGAAGAATACAACTTTTGTACTAAGTATATTGTGTAAGTATACGTTTATACATACACTTGTGTCTTAGAAGGTTTACTTTAAGACATTCAATTCGGCAATGAGTTCGCAGGGCCGGGCCCGTTCATTTAGGCAAACTAAGCGATGGCCTAGGGCTAGGGCGCTCGTATTTATTGGGGGCGGCGCGGCGCGGCGGGCGGCGCGGCATGGCGAGTGGGTAACGAGCGAGCGTGTCAGCTGGCCCGACCACGCGAATCGATCGAACGGTTCGAACGCATCAGTAAAGTCAGATCATGGGTAAAATGTACCCCCACGAAGCGTCAATCAAGTTAGCATAGCACACAGCGTAAATTTTATGCCTGATGGGGGTATATTTTACCCACGCCCACGATCTGGCTGCCTTCACTGTTTTCCAGTGCTGTAGCGAGGGGAGGGGGCGTGGTACCTGTGGTGGTACACGGAGCCAAGCAAGCCAACCAAACGCGTGGCGGGCGGGGGACGACCGTAATACCCGCACTTCACGCGCGGCGAGCGAAGGCGAGCGCAGGCGAGCGCGAGCGTGTGGAGGGCCGCTCGCGTCGACTCGTGTCCGCTCGCCTCGCCTCGCCTGCGCTCGCTTCCCGTGGCGGTTTTTTGGCAAAGATCAAAGTGGCGAGTGGCGAGCGCGAGCGGCTGGCTGCCCTCCACACGCGCTCGTACGTCAGTGTGGTTTTTGCGCCGTTGCAGAGTGAGAACGTGGTTTAAGTTACGTAATTGCTACTTAGGAACCATCTGAAAAGAAAGAATTTGTCTACCCTATAATTAATAATAATAATCTAGAAAACAATTGGTTGTCTGTAAAGTCGGTTTACGGACGATAGTTTTACGTGAATAAAGTCGTCATAAAGAAACATAGCTATAAGAATTGTACAATCGTACATTTGTCGATTTCTAGCCTCGATTACCGTACGATACGGCAATTACCGTACGTTTGGCAACACTGCCGCTTGGGCCGAGGACGTTTCCATGGTAACTTTGAATATCAACGTGACTATCAACGTGACACGCTTTCGTACGTGCTGCCCGTGTTCATCAATTTATAAGACGTTATCACGTCAAAATAAAAAAACGATGGGCCAGAAATAGCGTAACATGGTTTTTAATTTAGATTACCACCTAAGTTCACTCATTGGAATTGTTAATTTGTTTATAGTGTAATCCTTACCTACCCTATTATTCATAATAATACGACACGGACGATTATCCACGATTATTCTCTCTCTCACTCTGCAGGTAGTGCGCGCTCAGGAACAAAGGAGAAGAAAAAGTCGGCGGCGAATTGAGTTGAGTCGCCCAGAGTTGGCTTCCTTTTCTAAAAGTTGGGGGGGGGGGGGGGGGGGGGGGGGTCCCAGCTTAAAAATCGGATCGGCTCCGTGTACCCTCCCTCTCTGTAGTTGTTCTTCTCCTTTGTTCCTGACTGCGCCGCTACTTGCAGAGTGAAAGAAAGAATAATCGTTCGTGTGCGCACCTCAGTGACCGTTCCAAACCGATCCAACTCAAGTCGGTGGACTGTCGGTCGTCTGCGGTAGCCCTAAAGCCTATCCTACCTACCTATTCTACCTAGATAACTTGTCTCTTTCGCACTAGGGAAATGGGGAGGAAATGCGCGGATTGCTCCCGCTAGGTGGCGCATTGTAGTTGGTACTATAATATCATATCACAGACAACAGAATACTAATGTTGTCTGTTGCTCACACAGACCTCGAATTTTACGCTGTGGTTGCTGGTGATTGCTCAGTTCAGTTCAATTTGGAAGTTGATATTTAGGCAAACGAAAAGGGTACCTACCAACTACTGTGGCGCCATCTGAGATTAGCTTTGCCTTCGCCTCTCCATTCAAATTGATTTATAGAGGGGTCTGGTCTGGCACAGGACAGAACAAAGGAACGATGGCGCTGTAGATCAGCTGTGATGTTTTGGAGGTTAAAAAAAAATAAACAGGGTTAATATAAACAAGATGCGTCACGTAGCGACTCTTCTCTATATTTACCCTAACCTAATGTTGAGGCGGTGCATGTCGTTTTTGTTACATTTCGTTTCTGCCAGTTCGCGTTTACAATCAGCTGATCTACAGCGCAAGCGTTCCTTTGTTCTATCATGTGCCGCTTGCTTTATAGAGTATTCTTGCTCTTTTGAATGTCCTATGTTTCATTTTTGACGAGTGTCTCAGGCCCAATTCTCCGTCTCTCAGTGACACTTGTCCTCCTAAGAAAGCCGAAAGCGAACCAAGGGAATCCGATATTCCTTTGGTCGTTTATGTGATATCGTGGCCCAGTGGTAAGGGTGTAGGATTTGTATTTTTTGACCATGGGTTCGAATCCCTCAATTTTTTTGACGTGATAACGTCTTATAAATTGATGAACACCGGCTGCGCGCACGAAAAAGTGTCACGTCCCATCTGAGCCTGTGTGTGCAAGCGAGAGCGCGTAACAAGCGATAGAGAGGCACAATCAGCCCAAGCGGCAGTGTTGCCAAACGTACGGTAATTGCCGTATCGTACGGTAATCGAGGCTAGAAATCGACAAATGTACGGCGTACGGCAGCGATAGGGGTGCCGTACGAAAAAATACGGTAATTCTTATAGCTGTGTTTCTTTATGACGTTATCACGTAAAACTATCGTCCGTAAGCCGACTTTACAGACAAAATTTTTTTTTCTTTTTTAAGCAACGTTACGGTGTTTACATTTTTGTAGGTTATTTAGTTTTTTTTATAACAACCTAAGAATTATTTTCGTAAAACAAACGTAACAAAAACGACATGCGCCGCCTCAACATTAGGTTAGGGTTAATATAAAGAAGATGCGTCGCGTAGCGAGTAGCGACGCATCTTCTTTATATTAGCCCTGGTTATTTTTTTTTAAACCACCAAAACATCATTCATACCACTCAAAGTTTCCGAAAATAAAGCTTTCGATTACCAACTGTCAGTGAGAGACGGAGAATTGGGCCCGAGACGCTCGTAATTTTTTACTGTTTTTGACAGTGACAACTGACAGCTGACATTCGGTCGGTTTGGTTGCACTGTCAACTTGACAGTTAGTAGTATTATATTCTTTGGTCGATTCCGTCGAGTTTTCCGTCTAGGAAATGTAAATGTTTCATGTTTTTTTCGTTGGTTCGTCCAGGTTAATAGGGTATTATGAAAATAATTATACATTCCAAAAATCCGTAAAGAAAAGCACACACCATGTGGCAACTTATACAACCTCACTCGTGCCTGGTTCTGCGACACAGGTAATTTTCATTTAGTGTTTTTTATAGGTACAAAATATTCAACCCAACGATTACTGCTTGGTTATATGGTCCTTGGCTTGGCTAAGACTGTAGGGTCAACTTTCTAATAAGCACTACCTACCTAAAACATATAAAAAATGCGAGCAAAGTTATTAGATAACATTGAATTGTATGAACTTTATAGGGAAAATACAAATTTTTATGATAATTCACATACGTATTATGTATGTGAGCAATCGTACAAAGTTCAATTTGTTATGTCGGTTCATTTAAAAATGTGATAGATATAAACGAGATAGAGTGAAGCCGTACATAATTGTCGCCGACATTGGTATTATTTCCATTTGTTTCATTATAATTTGGAAAACAAGTAAAGGAATAAAATTATCAAAGCATTTTATACCTATATTGTCAGAATATAACTAAAATTTTTTTTTTAAACTTTATTTGTCGATTTTTAAATTACCGTGGTTTTTAGACATTATTTTTAGAACAAAACAGCTTTACTCACGGTTATTAACGAGCTATGTGGCTCGACGTTTCGGACCAAGCGTATGGCCCATCCTCATGAGCACTCTGCCTAGTGTGACGGTTGGCAGAGAACTGACTGCCAACCGTCGCACTAGGCAGAGTGCTCATGAGGATGGGCCATACGCTTGGTCCGAAACGTCGAGCCACATAGCTCGTTAATAACCGTGAGTAAAGCTGTTTTGTTCTAAAAATAATGTTTATTTGTCGATTTTGATATGAATTGTATTATATTTTGTTTCAGGCTGATCGCATTGCCTTCCACAGTGAAATATTGCTTAAAAGCGAACCACAGCCTTTTAATTAAACGGAACTTGTATAGTAGGCGAGCCGTTTCGAGTAAAGACAAATGCCCCGGGCTGTTTTCTCTGTTGAGTGCGTGGCGGGTGGGGGTGGGGGTGGGTGCGGGGTTGGCCGTGCGGACTGCACTGTGCCGACACCTCGCACACTGCAAGGCTACAACTACGAGGGTCGTACAGCGCAGGAGCAACCTTCTCGATGCGGAAATTCCGTTCGACTGGAAAAAGTTCTTTGAATACTTGTGGCCTCATCGCTGGATACTCGCCGCTGCCATTGCTGTAAGTTTATTAGTTTATAGACACATTTACTTGCAAGTAACTTTGTTTATTGTTTAACATTAAAATACCTAACATGAATAACATATTACATGCAACATTAACTAATAAATTATTAAGTACTTAAATATAGTGTTAAAAAAGGATTGTATTATTTACAGATTTCTTTTCATATGTAATGTAGGTAGCGGTATTGTTAGTGGATACTTTGTTATTTATGGAATGATGTGGAATGTAGTTAATATTGCCGAATGGGGCCCTGTGTGGGGACTGATATATAATTAAAAGTTAAACATTTTATAGAATAATTTTTATTTTGGCTTAAAATATGTATTTAAAAAACTTTTCTTTTTCAATACCTTTATACAGGGTGTTCGGCACATCGACCGACAAATTTTTTTTGTAGGTAAGTGGGGGGTAAATTTGAAAATGCTCCCGAAAACGCTCTCAATACGGGAAGCGACCACCGATTAGTGCCCGTGTTGTCATTCTGTTCTGTCTCTGTGCCTAATTTTGACCACATAGTGAATTATTTGTATGACATGTGGTATACCATTGGAAAGGATGTAAACTAGCAAACTTTTTAAAAGAAGATGAAGCTATCAACTGCGGTCAGTTTTTTTTTAAATTAATTAAGAAATTAAGATTCTGTCATATTTTTACTCGTTCTCGGGACTTTGGGAGGTGATTAAGACCTTTTCATGGTATTAACTTCATCAAATAATATTTTTTCGAGACCAAGGATACATAGTAAAATTCAATAAATTTTATTTCGTGCTGATAAAATCATAAAGAAAAAAGTAATAACAAGGGTTTAGAGCTGGGATTTTGGTAATTTTCAAAAATAAAGAAAAAAAATCGTATCTCGATACAACGTGACATCTGACAAAAGGTATCATGGGTCAAAACATTGCAAATGACCCCACTTACCTACAAAAAAAATTTGTCGGTCGATGTGCCGAACACCCTGTATAGTTACTTAATAGGCAAGAACGGACTCCAATTGATTCCATTTTTTGTTAGTGTTAAAATCAACTATTCCCGAATTAACCTTTCTGCAGATACACAACTGAAGCCTCAGTCCAAATGACATTGCCAAAGGAGAACACATGGCATTTAGCTCCAACAGGAACAAAGTGTATAAGCTGACACCAAGGGTGTGTGAGGGTGTGTGTGTGTGTGTGTGTGTGTAGCAGGCAATAATTCAGGCTCCATAAATAAATATTGGTTGTGCTTGAGCCTCAAACCTCGACTACTATGAAAATTCAATTCAAAATTCTAAAATGTTTAGTGTGGTACAGATTCATACATAAGTACTTAAGTACTAGAAATATTAAAACGTATGAAACGTCCCGTACTTTCAATACAGTCCCTATCACCTAAATTGCCTATGTAACGGCTTTATTATAGGTGCCTAGACAATAAAATATAAAGTTTGTGAACATGTTTCAGTCGGCGCTAGCTGTGGCATTTCTGAATGTGTACATACCGCAGATGTTGGGTGTGATAGTGAACGTGCTCGCCAGCTTGAAGAGAAACCCGCGCTCTGACTTCCTGGACGACATCAAGTCGCCAGCACTTAAGTTAATCTCACTGTACGTTGGTCAGGTACGAATGCATTATTATCTAATCTTAGTGGACCTTAGAAAATAAGGAAAGAGAGTGGGTAATACATTGTTTACACTTGCTGCCACAGGTACCTATAAGAATAGAAATTCTAACACATTCTACAAAACTAGTTGCGTTGTGGATATGCCTGCCCATATAATTCCCCCCGATGACAGTCCCAGATCCTTCAAGAGGGCCGTGAATAAACACCTGTCATGCCGGCATGGTATTCGCAATCCCTGTACACCGACGGAATGTCCATGGGCGTCATTAGACACAACAGACGTGGCTCGACTCCACATGTCGCACTTTCCATAAAAAATAACTTGCTCCAGGCATTCTTCACATTCATGTACATCCACCTTCTGGCGGAGGTGGGCGAGAAAGTTGCTTCGCAAATCAAACAGGACCTCTTCGTCTCCATCCTGAGACAGGACATCTCCTTCTTTGATGAAGAACGAACGGGCGAGCTCGTCAATAGGTGAGTATTTTATGTGCAGTGAACTCCAAAAGTGAAATTATTTTATTAACACAATTTTCTTCATACTTCCGTTCGTTGATTCATTGATGCTACCGCACTAGATGGAGGTCAGTCAAGAAATTAAAATAGTATGTGTCCTCCGCCCAGTTCAGTGTAACCGAAGCAACCAAAAGAAGCACTGCCATACCTTGTTCGGACAGGAGCTCCTCGGTGCTTAGAGCTGACATCACAGATGTACCAGGTGCTGTAGCCAACCATGTCTAGACACACGTACTTGCTAGCTCCTCATGCTCATCGAAATCGAAAAATATGTCACTAAAAACGAATATCATATGTTCTTATATTTAATCTTCGTGTTCATTATATGGAACTTAATATAGTTAATATGAGCACCATAATGTATTACGTGTTATTTTGATATAACAAGTCTTTCTGCAAGACAGATATTCTCTAAATCAGGAGACATGGTTATTTGTAAAATAGGCGCAGACATCTCTTAAATAACAATATTTTTTTCTTATTCAAGACTATACTATATGCACTTGGGGGTATATCCAATGTTTAGCCCTTGAACATAACCTATTTTGCCGCCAATACTTGCTAGGTATAGAAGGTGAGAATACAATCTCGTGGTGCATTTTTGTTGATAAGGTTATGGTGGAGAAACCTTCGCCAACCTGTATGTATATGTACCTACTATGAAAATATCTACAGAGAGTTTGAATGAACAAATATATTTTCGACTCCCTGAAAGAATTCTTGATTTCACTTAATATCTGGGTTTCCAAAGGTTGAGTACGTCTCCAAAGGTTCAGTACCCTCCATGAACTAGTTCTTTCACTTACATAAAAAGTAACAAAATTATTTTATCATTTATTATTGTTCTAAATATGTTTTATCTAAGGTTGACGATTGACGTTCAAGACTTCAAGAGTTCCTTCAAGCAGACAATATCTAGCGGATTACGTGCAATGACTCAGGTATGATTATAATATAATATATTTAAATGACCGATGACAACCAATCTTATTTTCTCTTATTCTAAAGTCACATCATCTCCTTAAGCCGAGTTTCAGTTCTTGCATGATATTATAAATGTGATTGCAATTAAAACTTTTCTATAATTTCCTGCAATCTTTATGGGTCTACTTACATGACAACGTTATTTCAGTGTTATAGTCGTAGTAGAATCAGGGTTCGAAGACGAGGCCATACTTCTTTAATACATTTTGCCGGACAGGCTTTTAGGTGTTAAAATGGGCATGAGACTCCAACCTCTAATTCACTACCCAATCCGGTCCCAAACAATAAAAACATGCCAACCCTACAGAGTAAATGAATAAATTGCAGGTGGTAGGTTCAGCCATCAGCCTGATGGTGATCTCACCGCATCTGACCGGGATCACTATGCTGTGCGTGCCGTCGGTCGTCGTCGGTGGCACATTCATTGGCTCCCTGCTGCGCAACCTGTCGCGCGAGGCTCAAGCGCAGGTCTGCTTCCCTTATCCCACCAATCCCACCTCTACCAGGCTGTATCTGCATGCACTGCATGATTTTAAATATCAATAATGTTTTGTACAGAAGAAGTATGAAACATCTTTCTCTATTCCAATAATACGTGGGGCACACTGAAAGTTTCCGGAATTAATAAGAATAAAATACTATTAAAGGTCAAAAATGAATTTATTGTTTCTCAAAATATTCTCCCTTTGCGTAAATGCACTTTTTCATACGATTAAACCAATTTTGAAAACTTTTGTGCCACTCCTTCGTGGTGACCTCAGAAACGTGTTTTTCATATTCTTCGACAGCCTCTTCTGGTGATGAAAATCGTTGACCGCGTAATTGGTTCTTAATTTTTGGGAACAGAAAAAAGTCACAAGGTGCCGTCACCTGTTACTATGTCCCACACCAAATTTGAGGCGCCTTTGTTGAATCTGGTAAGCATGGCATTGCACCAAGTGACGCGGTGCGTTTTTTGAGCCTCGGTCAAATTGTGTGGGATCCACCGCGAGCACAGCTTTCTCACACCCAAATGTTTGTGTAGGATTGATTGTATTTGACTCATGCCTATGTCTAAGGATGCCCGAATCTCATGGTAGGTCACATGCCTGTCTGTTTCGATCATACGGCGCACAGCATCGATGTTTTTGTTGTTCACAGCGGTGAACGGGCGACCATCCCGAGATTCGTCACTGAGATTGACACGACCGCGCTTGAATTCTGCAAACCAGCAATAAATAGTCGTCTTGCATGGTGCTTCATCGCCAAAAGCAGATTGAAGCCGAACGAGGCTCTGATGAGCTGTAAAATTACACTTAAAATCGTAGAAAATCATACCACGAAAATTTTCCCGGGTTAAATTTATGTTAATGTAGACACGCAATTTTTAAAATGGCGCCACAATGGAAAAACAATTGACAGTCAGATGAAACAAACTGCATTCTACAGCCAAAGAGTTCCATTTTCAAATGTTGTAATTACTTTTTAAATATTGTTTATGTAAGTGGCCAATTCCGGAAACTTTTAGTGTGCCCTATGTACATATACATATATTCATTTGAATGATGCGTAATGATAAAAATAAAAATTATGCTTATTTTGTGATTTTCACTATTTCGAAAAATTAATAATGCACTGCCCGCTAATGTTGGAGTTCCAGATTCGTTTTCTTTTGGGGATTATTTTCTTTATTTTTAGCTTTTGTTTCTATTTGTCTATGTTGTTCGATCAGTTCGGTTCAGTGTATTATGTAATTAATTATTAAAGATAGATTTTCTCTTATTTAGGTAACATTAAAAACACAGGACGTCTTCTTGGATTCAGAAGAAAGGAAAAGGGAACATACACCGAATGCTATAAAGTATATAACTGAGTCTCTTGTGGAACTTCACTAGATTCAGTACTGATTTCAAGCCCGGCCCTATGACCGGGACTCGGCAACACAGAATGCAGTAAATAAGAAAATAATATAAATAATGAAAAGTGAAATGAGTGGTTGTGTAGGCAGAGAAAGCGACCCTGGTGGCGGAGGAGGCGATCTCGAACATGCGTACGGTGCGAGCGTTCGCGGGCGAGCGCGAGGAGGCGCGCATGTTCGCCGCCGAGTGCGACAAGGTGGCTCAGCTCAACACGGAGCTGGGCCTCGGCGTCGGACTCTTCCAGGCCGGCACCAACCTCTTCCTCAACGGGTTCCTACACTTTTACATTTATTTTATATTTAGGGATACCTCATACGATAACTCTGTCCTCAATCCGTCTGTCTGTCTCTCTGGCTGTCCGTCAAGAGTATTTTTCTCAGGAACTACTACAGGTATAGTCGAAATAAACTAGCTAAATATAAGAACTATCAAATAGCAAGATCTACTACACCATAGTCCTGTAAACAATGCAAGCTTCTAAGTTAATACAATAAAAATAATTTTAAAAAATTACATATTTGAATACTCACTCATTAAAACCTATAGCGTTTTCTAATATGGCACGAAAGCAGGCCTCACGCACTCTATGTACTTGCGCGCGCTAACTACCTACCGCCCAGCGGGCTGCCGGCGGTCTAATTCAGTGGAAATTCGTCAGCCGCGCGAAGCATACCTACACGCTCGCCCACGCAACTGCGCGCAGCTGCAAAGCAATAATCACTTTACACTAGATCGTTTAGGTACACTTTCGCACGCAGCGATTGGCGACGTGAAACAGTAGGCTATTAAAGCCGAAGGTATGGAACTTTTTTTATGGAGTGATTATCTGTTACGAAGTAACTATTAAGTAATCTGTGACGAAAGATGATCTCATAGCAAAAAAAAAAGAATAAAATTTTAAATTAATTAAGTTATATTCTATGTGTTATATTATATACCATGGTTGTGGACCTTCACGCAAAACTGATGGATCTCTTCAGTTACCCAGCCAGCCTATGTTCTCTATGAAGACCTATTTACAGTGGTGTATTACAGAACCTATAACTTTCTTCAATATTATTCATATTGTTATTTTTTATAAGTAAATTATGTAATTGTGTTTAGAACATTTTCTTATTTGTATTGACAGAAACCTTTCCCAGACAGGCCTGGTCAGCCAGGGAGAGTAGACCGCACCTCGCGAGCGCGAGAGGCCGAAGCCCAGCATAGGGTGCGCTGTAGCATTTTAAATTACAAAATTTAAAAAAATTATAAACGAAGCGCATTAGGCTATAATAATAATAATTACAGAACCATACAACACAGTAATAAACAGACATTTTTAAGTCCAAGTTCAAATGTAAAAATTTACGTATATAGTGTTCTGTCGACTGGTCAATGGCGAATGTTCTGAGGAGCTGTTCGAAGCGATTCCGACCTCACCATTTCATTATAGCTCCACGCGTAGCAGACAGGGAAAATATCCCTTTACTGTAGAGCTGCCTAAAGTGCAGACTAAGTGCTCCAGTATTTCTTTTATCTTCCGCACAGCAAAATCTGGAATGCACTCCCTCCCTATGTGTATCCTGCAGTGTTTGACTTAAGATCTTTCAAGAGAAGTGTAAAAAGGTATCCACGGCATTCGCAGCCCCCGTTCGAAACCGAATGCTTTTGGGCGTCGCCGGCACTACAATTAAGGGCGGATTTAAGGGAAGGGCACAAATCAAATTATCAGAAGTTGTCAAAATAAATTACTAAAATTTACAGAAAGAACGTGATTGAAACACATTGTCTGTAATCTCACAAAAAGGAAAACACTTTTTCCCCGTCTGCCCCTTCTGCCCCTCCCAGAAAAAAATCCTGGATCCACCCTTGACTACAATCCATGGTGACGCCACCTAGTGCCTCGTGTATCAATAAAAAGAATATGCAGTAGGGAAATGCAATAAAACTAATAACCTAAAAAAAATAAAACTAAAAAAAATCCTGGATCCACCCTTGACTACAATCCATGGTGACGCCACCTAGTGCCTCGTGTATCAATAAAAAGAATATGCAGTAGGGAAATGCAATAAAACTAATAAAAGTATGAAATAGACAGATATGTGAGGGTATGGTCGGCAGGATGGTGCTGGGCACGATGTTCGTGGGCGGACACCTGATGTCGAGCGGGCAGCTGTCGGCGGGCGACGTGATGGCGTTCCTGGTGAACGCGCAGAGCGTGCAGCGCTCCATGGCTCAGCTGTCCCTGCTCTTTGGCTCTGTCGTCAAGGGACTAAGCGCCGGAAGCAGACTTTTTGAGGTTAATTTTTTATTTTATTTACTTTTTTTAAAGATTTATCAACACATTTACACTATTACAGTCAGCCTCAGTAGCTCAGTGGTGTGGTCGGTCGACTGTCGGTCGGATCATAAGCACACCTGGGCGCGGTCAGTGGATGGATGGGTGACCGCTCGACCATTGGAGGCTGACCGTGGTTCGGATTCCACGTAAAACCGTAGAGTCCTTCTTACCCTACTAATTGGTAGGGTTTAACTCGCTCGGATTAGTACCACCGCACTGAATGAAAGGTTGGTGGAAACGGCTATTTAAATAGTTAATGTTTTCCGTCCAGTTCAGTGTAGCCGGTACGACCGAAGGGAAGCACTATCACGGATGTAGCCAACCGTGTCAGTTTCCATAAAAAAATTAAATTAAATTGACCGGTTAAATTGCAAGCTATAATTCGGATCGACTCTGACTTCCAGGTGTTTTGCTGCGCCGCGGCATTGCGCTTGATCTGATTCACGTTGGCGCTAGCCTAGAGCAAAAAACTAACGGATTTCTCAGTTGATGTCGAGACTTGGTGACGGACGCCATTTTCGCGCGCGAACTCGGCGCGCCGCAGCCTCATATAAAAATTTTATTTGTTGTTTTAGTCAGTAGTTTGTTGTGTTTGTGTATTAATATAACATTTCTCAAGTGAATGTATTATTTGGAAGTTTCTATCCATTCGCGAGTGTGTGAACTCAAAAAAAAAACTTCACATCACTATATTTGTAGAGCGCAATGTTCAACTAACAATTTGAAATCAAAACAAAGGTCAGTGCATTGCAAGGTAAAAAAAATATATTTGTAGGAAATGTTGTAACTATTACAGCGATGCTAAATTTGTTTTTTATTTTTTCTCTCCTTGCGTAACTAATCTCGGCCGTGAATATTTGTGACACCTTACGGAGAATAGTGCGCGCCGACGCCGACACCTGAGCGATTAATACACATATAGCACAAATGTTGTATTGAAAAGTGAGAAAGTATAAAAGAACAATTTAATTCCGTTAATTTCATAAGAGAAGTATCAAATCTACATACATCATCTAGATTACATGTGTCGTGCTCTCACGGCTGAGACCTCCATTTTTTTTTTTTGGAAACTGACACGGTTGGTTACATCCCCTACAACATCCGTGATGTCAACCCATAACACCGAGTGAACTTGGTGCCACGTCAGTGCTTCCCTTCGGTCGTGCCGGTTACACTGAACTGGACGGAAAACACAAACTATTTACATATCCGTTTCGACCGACCTTTCATTCAGTGCGGTGGTATCAACCCGGGCGGGTTAAACCCTACCACCTAGTAATATAAGAAGGGAGTCATATCCCTTAGTCGCCTTTTACGACATACACGGGGAGAGATGCAGTGGGGCTATTCTTTTAAAGTACCGGCCCCACACGGTACAAATTATGGTAATTAGCAATGTGTTTGCCATTGAAATAATGTAAATTTTTGTTTAATTCCAGTATATAAATAAGGAGCCTGTGATGGACCAATCTGGAAAGGCCACAATAAAATACCACGAGCTACACGGGGACATTGAGTTCAAGAATGTAACATTTGCTTATCCCACGCGGCCGGAAGCTGTGAGTTCCCATTTCGTTGCATCTTTACATACTCATATTATTGCAGTGGGTAAAGCTTTTTGCAAAAAATGCGCCTTGAGGTGCCATTCTCAGGTTTTTTTTTTAGAATATCTAAATTGATAACTACTTTGTGTTATTACGATTGTTGTCCTGTTTTGTAGTGTTTCATAGTTTAGTTAAAATATTTATTTGTTCTTATTTTGTTATTGTTCACCATGCCAAGGTTTAAGATTAGCTACGCAATATTTGTCCTTATTTCCGATTGTCTACTGTAGGAAAGTTCATTTTAGGTAATTGCTAATTATTACACTGCAAAATTACTGTGTAATTTTATGTTTTTGGTGATGTACTTACTGCCAGGTGGCAGTACAGTCTTCAGATTAGTTTATGGGGCAGAGTTTTTTTTTATGGAAACTGACTCGGTTGGCTACATCACCTACAACGTCCGTGATGTCAGCCCATAACACCGGGTGAGCTAGGTGCCATGTCAGTGCTTCCCCCTTCGGATTTCTTCTAGATCGTGCCGGCTACACTGAACTGGTCGGAAAACACAAACTATTTATATAGTTTGGACCGACGTTTCATTCAGTGCGGTGGTACCAAACCGGGCGGGTTAAACCCTACCACCAAGTAAGATTAGGAGGGAAGGGTTTACAAAGTTTACAAAGTGTTAAGTGTTAGCGGGGAACATCGACTACTACAGCGGTTCTCAAACTTTTTTGGTGATGGAACCCTTCTGAAAAGCGAAATATTTGACGGAGCCCTAAAATAAAGTAAAATTTATCTTTGTGCATTCTTTATTAATAATCATATTACAATGTAACAGTTACTTACATAATATTGTAATAAAGAGAAAGTCAATTATTAAATATCTAATGGATCGAGCTGAATCGAGCCAGAGAGGAGAGGTGTATTTTTGATTTTATTTTTTTTGTATTCTCGCGGAGCCCCCACAGAGGCTCCGCGGAGCCCTAGGGCTCCGCGGAGCACACTTTGAGTATGGCTGGGCTACTAGTACTATATTTGATATTCTAACAAATATTTAAGGTATTTTTTCCTCATTTTTATTGTTTTTGGTTTTCTATTGTATGTATGTAGGTAGTTTAATAAGTTTTTGTTTAAAACATAGGAAGTATTATTGTTAAGTAATTAATATGTCAATACTTTTCTCTGTACTCTGGCTAATTCATTTGATTAATGATTTAATAAATTATTTTCATTTAATTTAATTTCAAACAATACCAGGGAATAAATCAGTACAGTACAAATATATACACTTGTAGCAGGTTCGGTAATAATAAACTCTTAATCCCTGTTCCGTTTTGTATAGTCGTGATGTGAACATGTCTTTATATATTTTACAGATAGTCCTGAAGGACTTTAACCTAAAAATACCAGCTGGTAAAACAATAGCAATCGTTGGTACCTCAGGCAACGGCAAATCTACCATCGCTGCTCTGTTGGAAAGGTAATCCAGTGTTACACTTTTACAACTTTTTTGATCGACAGCCGTGACGGGTGGCTGTGCCCAAAACTTCAACGGAAGATCAGACACAGCCAATAACATCACTCCTCGCGAAATCACGCTCGGGGAGGCGTCTTGCCAGCTATTAGGCGGACAAAACGGTTGTCGTCTCATTTATATAGCACACCTTTGATTGTGGATCTATACAAACTGGATTAGCACAATGCTCATATTTTTCTCTGTACTAAAAAAAATTAATTACTTATATCTTTGAAATTTATTAGAAACCAGCACTTTAAAACAAAACTAGGCATTCGTTTTGAGATCTATGTGTAATAGATAATTTTCGTAATACTTCATGATTTCAAATGCTATGCGGGCAGACTGATGTGATGAAATTTCAACAGTTTCTGGTTAAATTACGTAACCCTAACAATTACTCAATTTATACCTCCTACTTGCGCAGGGCCAAGTTATATTCGGTGAAGCCATTGAGTGCCGTGCCCTTCACCTGCCTGCTCACAGTACCCGCACATGGCAAGTCGACGAGAGTGTTTTCGCGAGAAGTATCCTTAGATATACCTAGTTTCATGCTCATAAGTGCTTTTCATCATTATGTAAGAGCATTTACACACTGAAACATAGGAAATTAGAGCCGAAGCGAATGAATTCAGCCATTTTCCTAGCGTTGTTACTGGCTGTGTCTGATCACCCGACAGACTACAGGACACAGCCATCAGGGTCTGTTCTTTGTGAGTAAACTAATGTAATTGGTTTATATTTTTTTTTTGTCGCTTTATATATATATTTTTTTATTAGAAAAATGCAAATCGAAAATCATTGGAACATAGTACTAACATAAACATAAAATATTATTAAAAACCTCAAGTCAACTTCTAGTGTCCGATGCCAAATACGACTTTGGTGACGACAGCATAAGGTTCAATGTGCAAGTTGACTGTTTGCAAAAAAAATTATGCGACATCATGAAGGTGCAATAGATCGAAAATTTGGAGACAATACGTAACGGCCCGGTGGTGTAGTTGGTTATCGCGTTGGCGGCTCAAGCCACAGACCCAGATTCAAATCCTGGTCGGGATGTATTTTTTCCAATTAATTTCGATTTGCATTTTTCTAATTAAAAAATATATATATAAACCGAGTACGTGCTTAGTACTAACATATAAACATAAAATAATGTAATTGGTTTTAAATATTGTCCATGACTGCTAACAGGTTCTACGACGTGAACTCTGGCGAGGTGACGATAGACGGGCGGGACGTGCGGCAGCTGGACTCGAGCTGGCTGCGCGGCCGAGCGCTGGGCTTCATCAGCCAGGAGCCCGTGCTGTTCGCCAGTACCGTCCGCGAGAATATTCGCTACGGCCGAGCGGACGCCACCGACCACGAGGTCAGTATTGCCCTCTCCATTACATATATATCTGTATCCACTGCTAGATGTATGCCTCTTCTCTTTGGTCGTGCCGGCTAATCTGAACTGGACTAATTAACACTGAACTCAAATATAAAAAAATTACACAATAATAAACACCAATAAATTATTATTACGGATTATAATAATGCCTACCCCTAATTTCCAGCACTTTCGCCGCGTAAAAATTTGGCACGCGCGTAAACTCAAGTATTTCGTAAAATAATGAAGTCAGATCAATAAACTCTATTTGCACATACCTATATGAAATTATCCACGAATCTATGTCAGACGAGTGAGGATTACAGGAATAGCCATTCAAAGGGGCAACGCTGCCAGTGTATTGGGCACTGTGCCGGAGTCGGCTGAGTTGGACGAAATATTTTACTTACAGTAAGACTTACATGTAATTATTTAGTTATTAGCTTATTTATTAGGTTAATTTTATTTAATTAGTTTTACTCACGTAACTTGTTTTACGATCCAATAAATATATTCATTACAAGTGAGGATTTACTTATTTAGAAGCACAGAGGGATTTTTTTGAGGTCCAGGAAGAACAAAACAATCCCGAAATTGTTTTCCAAATTTTTTGGACTTTTACATGTCATAAACTAAATTGTAGGTTAAGAGCGCAGCCACTAAAACTCTTAACTACCTACTTAAGAGGCCATTGAATCTAATTCACAAAAAAAACAAAGAAAAACAATACAACAAAACAGACTTAATTAAAATATATTATTTAGCTTTTAATTATTCAATGTTCAGTGTAAGTAAATACTATATTTAGAATTTCTAACTATACATTTTATAAAAGTAATTATATTTTTTTTTATTTTATTCTTTTTATTTTATGTGGTCAAAATATCGAAAATAAAATATCAACTTTTACTGTTCACTATTAAAATGTTACCAAACTGAACATTTTACCTGTCAAGCCTAATTATAGCTTTCTTTAGTCAAACCTTGGCCGTAAACAAAAACAAAACATTTAATTTTCTGTTGCAGGTGTACAACGCGGCCAAGATAGCTAACGCGCACGACTTCATCGTGGACTTCCCCCAGGGCTACGACACCATGGTGGGCGAGAGAGGGCTCGCCCTCAGCGGAGGGCAGAAGCAAAGGATCGCCATAGCCAGGGCGGTGCTGAAGAATCCGCCCATTATGATCCTGGACGAAGCTACGAGGTTCCATTTTTTTTATTGAAACTGACACGGTTGGCTAAATCACCTACAACATCCGTGATGTCAGCCCATAACACCGAGTGAACTAGGTGCCATGTCAGTGCTTCCCCCTTTGATCGTGCCGTCTACACTGAACTGGTCGGAAAGCACAAACTATTTACATAGCCGTTTCGACCGACGTTTCATTCAGTGCGGTGGTACCAACCCGGGCGGATTAAACCCTACCGCCAAGTAAGATTATGAGGGAAGGGACCGACAGTTTTACGAGGAATCCGAACCTCGGTCAGCCTCCAACGGTCAGCGGTCACCCATCCAAGTACTGACCGCACCCAGCGTTGCTTAACATTCAATAGCGACAGTTGACTGTCTGCACCACTGAGCTATCGAGGCTGACATTCATGTTGCCATCCCATTAATATTATTATAGAGCCCTCTTATTTTGGCGTTTTTTCTGTCGAAATGGAGTGAAATGTGAGAAATATTGCTGATTTTGCAATTTCCCAGTAAAATATTTGAAATTTTTTCTGCAAGTAAAAAATGTTGAATGTTCATGATGCATATTTTCAAGTTATGCAGGTTCTGTTGCAAAAAGGAAAAAAACTCCTTACTCTTACTCCATAGGCTTATCTCTTAATTCTGAAGACCACGGAGCCATGAAAGAAGTGCCTAGTTCGGGAGACACTCTCGGGAGAGACTCTGCACTCCTAATCCTAACAAAAGGTGGGAATGTTGGGCGAACCCTTAAACGGTGAAAGTCACAAGGTCAAAATGTCGTGTGACAGTGGAGTTCAGTACATTCACAACTTAATAAAGAAACTTAACAGCTACTATTGACAGACATAATTTACCTGTAGGCTATAATAATGCTTACATGTTCAAAATATCTAAAGTGCTCTCTCGTTCTAATAAGAAAAATTTACTGAAATAGTACTAGACGAAAACCCACGCCAATACAGGTGGCAGCGGGCGGCGTAAGTATACCTGCTCCGCGCGGAGCAGTTGGGAGCCGGCAGGTTAAATTATAAACAGAATTAAAGTTTGTGATGTTGTGTGTGTGTGAACGCTACAACTACACATAACCTCACGAGCGTATGAGAGAGAGAGAAGGTGTTTGTGTTAGTGTATGTGGGGCAACCTATTTAGATTGCATGCAGTGTTTTTTAGTAATCTCGAAAAGGCCTTATTATAGACATTCAAAATGAATTATATTATTATTTATATATTATATTCTTTATTTCACGTTTTTACATTTAATTCATATTAATTCTACATAATATGTTATACCTACTAAAAGTTATAAAAATATACAAAATGAAATAAAATAAAAACGATAAGACAAGTCTCCAAGCGCGCCAGCGGGTGCAGGCTGTGGCTACGGAGCTATCCGAGACGATATATGGCGGCCATCCTGGCATTTGCGGATGATATTACGCTGTTAACCCGCAATCCAAAACAAAATCAGGCGCTTCTTAAGGTGGTGGATGACTATTGTGAATGGGCCAAAGGGATGAAGATAAAACCAGCGAAGTGCTACTGTTTGAGCTTAACCAGGAAAGGTTCAAAGTTTACCTCGAGCAATCCAGGTCTGACAGTAGCCGGAAAACCAATCGCAACCGTGGCTGATGAAGCTCCTTTTAAATTCTTGGGCAAAAGGATCACTAGCATACGTGAATACGCCTCCGTGTTCCAAGCCGAAATGTATGCGATCATTGACTGCATACATGAAAACCAGCGGAGATCATATTCTGACAAAAACATTTATATTCTGTCAGATAGCCAGGCAGCACTAAAGACACTGGAATCAAATGAGCTATGCTCTAGACTCGGTTACGAGTGTGTCCAAGCCCTAAACCAGCTCAGCAACAACAATACAGTAACGCTGAGATGGGTGCCTGGACACAGCGGAATTGACGGCAATGAAGAAGCCGATGAAATTGCCAGGAATGGAGCTGCAAATCCACCCATCGGACCTGAACCGATAGTTGGAATACCAAAAAGCGCATACCGGCAAGAAATACTCTCCTGGGCACACAACCAGAGCAAGCGGCACTGGTTCCAACTACCTGGGCAGAGGCACGCGAAGGCACTGCTTTCTGGGTACTCGCGTAATTTCACCTCCGGGGCATTAAACCTAAGCCGTAATGACATTAGAATCCTTACAAGGACCTTAACAGGACATTGCGGACTAAACAAACACCTTCACCGAATGGGCCTTGGCGACACACCGGTGTGCAGATTCTGCATAAAAGTGGATGAAACGCCCATGCACATCCTTTGTGAATGCGAACTGCTCATTCACAGTAGAAGCCGTATTCTTGGGGGCTACATCTTTAACCCATGCCAAATACAGGACCTCAACCCCAAGAATGTGATTCGGTTCATAGCTGAGATCGGACTTGGAGGTGAGCTATAATTTTAGAGAGATCACAATAGATCTATCCAGGTCGCAGTGACAACAGGGCTCATGGGTCCTAACTCTCACCCTTAAATCATAATCAAATCATCACTAGCAGAGGAAAGGAGCATCCTACTGATGATATTGTCCAACTTTTCGAAGAGAGCCTCCGCCAAACTGACAATCTTCCCCTCCTGGGTACACAAAAGGCATGGATTTACGATAACTACCTGACATCAAAACTTTCATGGCCATTTCTCGTCTACGACTTCACAAAGCAAAACCTGACTAAATTAGACTCGTATGTGACCAGATTCCTGAAATCATGGTTTGGACTGGCTCACCCGGCTGACTCGTCAACGCTATACAGATCTCACAATAACTTTGGACTGAACATTAAGAAACCGTCGATATTTTATCAAAAGGCGAGAATAGCCAAACGATGTATACTCAAAGACTCCAATGATAGCGCTATTCAAGCCTTACCCAACACATCACTATCAGATGAACTGGAATCGAGACTCGACTTCTACAAATCATTCCAAGTTGGTACACGCACCAATAGATCTGGATTGGGCATAGAAACAGCAAAGTCTGATAAAGAAATACTGAAAGGTTTTGCTCAGGAGGACATGGAACAAGGCATCAAACTTCACTCCTTAAACCTAGAAATGCAGAATGATTGGCTAACAGTGGGTGACTTCTGCATCCCTCCTGCATTGAAGTGGAAATCCATAATATACAACTGGTCCCCTGAGCTGCTTAAGTTCTACTTAAATGCATTCCAGCTTACTCTCCCCGACCCGAGTAACCTAGTTAGATGGGGGAAATCTACAAATAGACTATGCCCGTCATGTAAGGAGTTCGTAGGCACGGCCAAACATTTGTTATGCGGATGCAAAATACTACTTGAGCGAGGCCAGTATTCCTACCGTCATGATAAAGTCCTCCAAATCATCAGAGAGGCCATCAACCTGTCAATTGCACGGACCAGGAAAGGGCAAACCAGTAGCGGCTTCCAGAAGGTCAACTTTGTGAAACCTGGAGCCAATAAGCTGCCCAAAGATAGGACTAAACCTTCTTCAATTTTGGGAGCAGCAAAGGATTGGGAATTGTTGATGGACACACATGAGAAGCATTACCAAATGCCTTCGGAAATCTGTACCACAGCATTAAGACCGGATATACTCATATTCTCAAAAGCGACAAAGCATGTAGTACTTGTTGAACTTACAGTTCCATGGGAAAGTAACATACCGAAGGACCACAACATCAAACTTAACAAGTACTGCAACTTAGTAGACCGGATTGTGAGAAACGGATTCAAGACTGATCTCTTCGCTGTGGAAGTCGGAGCAAGAGGACTACCAGCGAAGTCGCTCTACAGTCTCTTCAAGAATCTAGGGCTCCCAAGATCGACGCTAAGCTCATATATGGAGAGAGCTTCGAAAACGTCACTGGAAGCATCCTACAGAATATGGATAGGTAGAGAGAGGGAGGTCGAGAGCGGGACTGGTGGTTTCCCCGCGTCCTAGTCAACGCAGACTAGCTGACGAGGGCTTGAAGCGAGGCGAAACGTGAAGCATGCGCGGGAAATTTAGAGTGGCCACTCGCTAGTCCCGGCCTCGATTAATACCCTCCTCTACTGCCGATGGGCCCGGATATGTTCGGTGAAGCCATCGCAAGCTTAGATCCACACCTTCATTAATAGGCTAACAGCTATTAGCTGATGCGCCTATAATATCACAACACTTATTTATTTAATATTATATATATTTTTTTGTTTTTGTTTATTAATTAATAATTTTTTTTTTTTATGATTGTCCAGTTTGTTTTTAAAATTATTCACCGAGACAGCATTTACAACTTCGCTGGGTAGACATCGTGCTGGGTAGTATGTTCCATGATACTACTACTCTGTTGGTGAGAAAGTGTCGTCGAGGGTTCTGCCCACTATGTATAAGTAGGTACCTATTTGAAGAAATAACTGTGGGTGAAGACGCGTGACGTCACAACTTGACAATGACAAGCGTAGGCTACAGCTCTAATATTGACCGGCAGCGCGCTGGACGCGGTGAGCGAGCAGACGGTGCAGCGCGCGCTGGAGGAGGCGGCGCGCGGGCGCACCACGCTCGTCATCGCCCACCGCCTCTCCACCGTCATGGCCGCCCACCTCATCGTCGTGCTCAACAAGGGCCGCATCGTCGAGGTATCCCTTCTTTCATTTTTTACAAAAGGTCGCCCTGTCCGAATGAATGTAATATTTTACTAAAATATTTTGCTGAATGTTTAGTTCAAAAGACACGACATTTCACTCGATCATATGCAAAACTTGAGATTTAAAAAGTTAAATACAAATTAATAAAAAAATCTCCAACCCCTTAAAATCACGTCGGGAGACCGCTAAGTAAAGGCCGCAGCATACGAAGCGGGGTGCCGGCGGGGCGGGGCGAGCTTTTCTGCAGGATCCTCAGGAACTAGTGCAAGCACGTGTTTATACGCGGCGGGGCGGGAGCGAAGCGGCGGCGGAGCGGGAGCGGAGCGGGATATAATATATTCTTATGGAGAATATTTCCCCGCTCCGCTCCGCTCCCGCCGGCGCCCCGGTACGTATGCAGCGGCCTTAAATAAGCCGCTGAGTTAATGAGCTCTTGAGTTTTTATATTTTATTGAGATATTTGAAATTTTTTATTTAACTTTTATTTCAAGCTTTTTAAGAGACGTAATCTTTTGATTAGGTACTTGATTACTTGATCAGTTCCATCCAGTTCAGTGTAGCCGGCACGATCAAAGGGAAGCACTGACATGGCGACACGGCATCTAGTTAACCAAGTTGTGATGGTTTCACATCACGGCTTTAGTTGGTGACGTAGCCAACCATATCATGTTCCATAAAAACCAAAACCAGCTGCAGCGCCTGCCCCGAGGTAATCACTTAAAGGCATTGGAAGGAAGGAGCTGGTATCAACGCTAGTTAGACAGCATGTATGCATCCACTGCTGGACATAGGCCTCTCCAATTTTCCTGCAGTCCTCCCGGCCTTCAGCAGTTTCCGTACCGCACTGCTTTCTGTCGACGTACTTGTTGTTGTTGTTGTTGTTGTTTGCTGCCCAGCCTCTTGGGAAGGCGGGTGGGCCATTCTCCGCACTGAGACCTCCTGTCGACGTACTTAATGCCGTCGTCTCTTCGGCTGACGTGGAAGTGTTGAACTCGACCAAATTACTATGGCCCCATTAGGAAATAGACCGGAGTGTTTGTTCGGAAATCTTCGCCAAAATAATGACACAAACTGATAATGCGGGCAAGAGCCAGTGATGAATAAAGTTGTGTACGTACTTACAGATGGGCACCCACGAGCAGCTGAAAAAGCGAAAAGGCTTCTACTGGAACCTCATCAAGCAGCAGGACCAAGACGAACAATCGCAGTTATGAAAGTGAAGTGACGTTAGTAAGTAAGTAGGACCAATTTCTTTGATTGTTCTAAGCACATTTTGTTTTGTAGGTGTTGTTATTTATTCTCGTTGAATTAGTCACTAGGGATGACATTAAGCGATAAGGTTGACAATTAGCTCAAGTCAGGATTTGTAAGGTGGTAATGTGAAAAGTCAGGAAATCAAGCAAGGAATTATTTAATAAAGTTTTATTGTACGGGGAGGGTTTTTGGGTCGAGACCTTTGTGGTAGGCGGTTAGGCATTTAGGCCTGTTAATCCACTTAAAAAACTATCTTTCAAAAAATTACTTGTCCAAACAAAGGTCCTCCAAAATCTAACCTGGGCTTTATTTGATAACACAAGTGGATGAATGTGGTATGTTACAAATTTAAAATAAACCGGAAATAACTTTAAAGTATTTGGATGTATACTTTTTTGCAGCGCAGAAATGAACATACGATGATCGTGATATAGAGATGCTGGCTATTTTCAGTGAATCAAACGACTCGAGATACAGAACGGAGGTACTGTTCGGACAATAGAACAATTATCTAGATGCACCTTTAGGGCCACCCTTGGAGTCCCCCCTTATTGAATATGCTTACCCCCTTTTGCTTCCATGACATACGCGTACATAAACTCAAATATTTCGTAAAATAATAAAGTCAGATCAGTACGCTCTATTTACCTTAATGTCAATGAAATTATTCACAAAACTATGAAAACAAGTGAGGATTTACTTATTTAGAAGCACAGATTTTGAGCAACGTGAGAGATGGCTCGACCGCGCAGTCGTGTAGGAATGCCAATGGTTAATTTTAAATATTCGGAAACTCGGGGTCCTCGGTGTCGAACTGTCGCACGACCTGAACTTTCGTCGCCATATCGAGGGGAAGCCCGAGCTGGCTTCTAAAAAGCTGGGCGTACTCAATAAGGTGCGACGGTACTTCACGCCGGCACAAAAGCTGCTTTTGTATAAATCGCAGATCAGGTCCTGCTTGGAGTACTGCTCGCACCTGTGGGATGGCTCTGCCAAATACCAGCTTGCGCCTTTGGACTCGATCCAGCGTCGAGCTGTGCGACTAGTGGGTGACCCCGAAGTGTCCCGCGATCTAGAACCACTGCAACACCGTAGGGATGTCGGCTCCCTAAGTGTGTTCTATCGCTTATTCCATGGGGAGTGCTCGGAGGAGCTGTTTAACGCAATCCCGCCGTCCCCTTTCCACCTCCGCACCACACGCACTGGGCAGGGATTGCATCCCTATATGCTGGACTTACCGCGGATGCGTACTAATCGATTCTGCAGATCTTTCCTCCACAGAACCGGTAAACTTTGGAACGCTCTCCCTGTTCATAACATATTCCCCCCAAGTACAGTCTCGGATCCTTCAAGAGGGGCGTGAATGGGCACCTGGCAGGCCGGCATGGCATTCGCAACCCCCGCACACGACCGAATGTCCATGGGCGTCGTTGGACACCTTATGGGTGGCTCGGCGCCATATGTCGCGCTTTCAATAAAATAAAAAAAAGTGTCATGTTAGAAAATAACAAATAAAAAAAAATAATAACAATACAATCATCCACTTGTGTATCATCCACGCAGTCTAAACTAGAAAACTATACAAGTAGCATTTTAACTTGTATTTATTAAGAATCAGCCGGTTTGTGTTTTTCGATGCAATTTTTCTAAAATAAACATTTGCAACACAATTATATTCTTTTATTTTAGAGGGATATTTTTTATTTCTTCTTCTTGTAAGGCATAAAAAACTTTTTACTGCTTGGCCAAATCGTTGTAACACATTATATGTAATCCGAAGTTTGGACTCTGCGAAAGTTTTGTAAATACTACTGTGTTGAGATCTTGTGCGGCACTGCACTGCAGAGGGACGCGCGGCACGGCGTGTCAAAATATTATTTTTATAAAATTGTATTATAGTTAAGCTCTAGTAGAAATAATTGGTATTAGCATATTTGTGCCACACTGTGCGTGCGGCGCTGCTCCGCTGCCGCCAGTGTACCACCACTATTAAGTAACCAAGGCAATGAGAAAAAAAAAATGAGTTTTAAAATTTTTTTGCTGAAAAAAAAAACTGGCCTGCCCTTACTATAATAAAATAAATTAAACACATTTTCTTATTCATTACAGTATTATTGAAACAGTAGCTTACATTATTATTCATAGTTACATAAATTACATTATTAATTATTATTTAACTAAAATTCTTAGGTGCGATAAGGTGTTATGCTTATGCTTCTAATATATGTTTAAGTACTAAATTTTAATTCATACTACTTAGTAACTTCCATGGGCTTATGCACTATCTACCTACCAATCTATTTCGCACCAAAAGCTCACATCTCTATAGTGTTAGATATTCCCTGAGTACTCGAACTCCTTATTTTGGGAAATAATTTCTTACTCTGATATACCTTGAATGCTAGACAGCCCAAAACGATTGCCAAAATGATACCGACGCACACCTCAGTGAACTTAGTATTAGGGGAGTGAGTGGCGTGTGCGGAAGCGTCCTCAAGTGTTCGAAGCTCTGCATCGTCCGAGGAGCTGTTACGAGTCCCAACTGCATCCTCGTACGCTCGGCTTGACCCTGTTAAATGGACTTTGATCTCGTTCACTAGCTCCACTAGCTGTTTCAGTTCCTCCTTTAGCCTCTCTACAGCTGCAGCGTAGTCGGCGCCTGAGGTTGCCACCGGAGACTCTGTCGAAGTCGCTTCCTTTTCAAACTCTCTCCGAGCTGGCGTCGTATTGTTTGTGCGCGCAATCAGCTCGTTCAAGTATTTCAGGACATCGTTCACTTGAGAATTCTCCTTCCTTATTTCGTGGTATATCTTAGTTTGAATATCTTCGAACTTTTCCCAATTATCTCGGTTCATCGTAATGTTAATCTCCTTCCTTATTTCGTGGTATATCTTAGTTTGAATATCTTCGAACTTTTCCCAATTATCTCGGTTCATCGTAATGTTGATTCTTTCTATCAACTTCTCAGTTAAAGTGGTTAGGTTTCGTATGGCATGTTTACTTAAATCATCACTGGGCACAAAAGATTGCGTTCCATTAATACTAAATTTGGAAGAACTTAAAATAGTTTTTATATCTTCGAGTAGGTGATTAGTAATTTCGGGATTATAAACAAAGTTAGTGGATGATGTATTAAAATTATCAAATTGGTTGCCGAATACTGGCGGCCCGCTCTTGCAAGGTATACCGTCCACGTTTGGGCGGCTGTGGTTTAACGAAACCGCTGTTAGAAAAAGAGGAAAAACACGAAAAGTATTATATGGAATACGTGTTTCCAATGAGGAATCTTCAATTTCCTTAGATTTTCTAGTATTTTTTAAATAATCAATCAATAATTTGCAGTGCAGGGGATTGTCACCTAAACTAATAGTGCTTACGTGACTACTATCAAATTCATTAAGATTTATATTGTTTATGTAATTCCCGTCAATGATTAAATAGCGAAGACTTGACGTATCGTACAGTTGATGAGCTTCTATTTGTCGAATTTTATTGTATGACAAGTCTAGCGTTTGTAAGTTACGAAGACCAGAAAATATTCCATAATCTAAAGAAGACAATTCATTATGTGACAGATTTAAGTTTACTAGCTGATGCGTGTCTTTAAATGAACCTGGCTTTATAGATGATAATTTATTAGAACGGAGACTCAATATTTCCAGCAGATGTAAACTGTGAAATGATTTCTTGTCGATCTGCGAAATATCATTGAAACTCAAATCGAGTAGTAGTAGTGTTGTGATGCTAAATAAATGTAGAGACTCAACATTTGTGATGTGAGCTGTTGTGAATGTCAGCTGCTCCAACTTATTTCCTATCATTTTTGAAAACTCAAATGGTTTATTAACCGACAAAGATAAATATTTCAGAAGGTGTAAATTTTCAAAGCAAGTTGAGTTTAAACTCGCTTCTTCGTTAAAAGCAAGATCCAAATATTGCAAATTACTTAACATGTTGAAACTTTGCTTCTCCACTAGCGTCATCTTGTTGTTAGACAGATGAAGTCGTTGTAAACTGTAAAGATTTGCGAATGTAATAGAATCAATTCGAGTTATAGAGTTGTGGCTAAGAATCAACTCCTCAACATATACTATTTGCGAGTTATTCACTAAAAAGAATGTCAGACTGTTGTGAGATGCATCTAAAATTTTTAAACTCCCCGTCCCATTGAACGAGTCGTACTCGATATTTGATAAATTGCTGTAGGAAATATTGAAATTCAGAAGAGCCTCCATTCCATAGAATGAGTTGTTATGTATGCTGGATATGTGCGTCTGCGATAAGTCTAGCAGCGGTAAAGACTTCAAACGGTGAAAAGTGTTTTCTTCGATATCGCCAGTCAGAGGATTACTTCTGAGATATAAATGCTTCAAGTTTTGGAGGGACGCAAATGAATCGCTCACCAAATGTATGAAACTGTTTTCAGATATATCTAAGTATTCGAGCGAAACTAGCTCTTTTAATATAGACGGCAAGGTCATTATATTATTGTTTTTCAAAGAAAACCAAATAAGCGTATTGAGATCGCTTGCGTCGAAAGTAATCTCTGTTAGAATATTATTAGACAGATCCAACGTATTCAAGTTTTGTAATGTTTTGAAAGCTAATTTCGACACAACAGACAGTATGTTGTGGCTTATATTCAACAGTGATAAATCTTTAATTCCCAAAAATGCAAAATTTTCGATTCGTGATAAATTGTGATGACTTATATTTAGAGTTTTTATTTGCGTCAGACCCTCGAATTGTCCTCTACTTAGCGAACCCTGAAGTTGATTTCCTTCTATATGGAATATTTGTATATCGCTATTGTTTCTGAAAGCATCCTGCTCAATAGTTTGAATGTTATTGTAAGACAAATCTAAAATGGAAATTTTCTTGTTGGTACTTAATAAAGCTTTAGATATTTCATGGATGTGATTATGACTTAAATTTAATGTGTGTAAAGACTTCAGTGAGCTGAATGAGTATGGATCGATATTGCTTAAGCTGTTGTAGCTTAATGCTAAAGTTGCCAACTTCTGAAGACCTGTGAAGTCATATTGATGAATATCAGTTAACTCATTATTATTCAAGTACAGTTCAGTTAATGTATTAAATCTAATTAACGCTAGGTTTAAATTAGTAATGTTGTTGTGAGAAATATCTATATACATTATCGCTGTGAGACGTTCGAAGGTCGAGCTGTCGATAACGGCAATCTGATTGTGCGACAAATCCAACTTTTCCAAGTTATTACAATTTTGAAAAAAATATTGTGGAATTTCTTGAATTCTGTTGTGTGCTAAATTTAAAGTAACTAAATGAGTAAAGTAGCGAATGGGAGTTTCGTCGTCCATTTCACTATCAAGGGAATATAGATAATTATGGGACAAATCTAAATTCAATAACAAAGGATTTGCAAATATATTGAAATTTATACTTAGAAGATTGTTATGAGAAAAGTTTAAATACCGAAGATTTGGGTAATCAAATATAATTGATGGGATGGATGTCAAAGCATTAAAACTAGCATCAACTGATTTTAGTTTCAGATCTGAACGTCGTAAAACATTTTCACCAGTGCTCTGAAAATCCAGATGTGCGTTCGAATGTCGAAGTTTAATATCAAAGTCACAATTATAAATGTTTGCAGAACTCCCATCGTAATATTGTTGGTTACAACCAGAAATTTCATACATGTCTCCGAAATTATATTGAGACAAAAACATTGTATATTTACAAGTGAGAGTTACATTACAGGGCGGGCGGCAATCCGTTTCTCCGTGGGATTCAAATGAACAGTCCCCAAGAACCGTTGGTATCAGCATTGTTGCTATTGCAACCAGATTTAATGCCGCTGGAACAAAGTAAACAATCATTTTTTTTTGTTGTAATTATGGAAAGTCCCTACATAATATTGTGTAAGTAATAAAAAATAGTCATTAAAGTTTCTAGTAAATAAGTAATAAAAAAGTAGGTACCACGATAGGGGAACATGTAGTTAATGTCTGAAATTATTTGTGGCAATAATTTACTTATTTTTCTTTTATAAGACCTATAGATGAAGGTTCATAAATTGTTGTGGTAGGTACCTGTTCAGTTATTTTGTATGAACGTCCTTGCAGTTGTATATAACCATCTAGTTGAAACCATCTAGTGCTTCCTTTTGTGTCTGGTTCTTACCGTTTAAAACTGTTGTAGATTTGTCGCGCGTTATGCTAATATCTGCTGCCTCTTTCATTATTTGCCATACTTCTTTTGGGTTTTCCCTATTAGTAGTAAATTTATTTGCAAAGAAAAAACTATTTAAAAAAATATAAAAACCGCATATAAAAATCGCTGTCAAAATAACTATTTGAAAAATATAGCACACTAAATGACTTGACTAAAAAAAATTTTACTTGTATAAAAAAAACTATTTAAAAAAATATAAAAACCACCTTCAAAAATGTATGTAATAAAAAAAATATAACCCTGGAGTTGAAGGTGGTGCTAAAGAAGGCTACACAAATCACAAAGGGTATCATCCACTCATGTTTTCTTTCATGGATAATTTTTGCTTGCTTTAGCACCGCCTTCAACTCTAGGGTTCGATTTTTTTTATTTCATACATTTTTGAAGGTGGTTTTTATATTTTTTTATTTCACAGTTTCTTTAGTAATTTTTTGCTATTAATGTACTCGGCGGAATCGCTTTCCAATCCGATCTCGACCAAATTAAAATGGGACCACCTCAGGGTTATCCCCTTTCAAACAAAAAAATATTTTTTAAAATCGGCCCACAATTGACGGAGTAATCGTGTAACGATTTTTAAAACATATTTTTGCTTTCCAGGTAGGTGGACTAGGTGGTTAATCTATTCTTAGCTACTTTTTAGGTTTCCGTATCCCGTACGGAAGCCTATTACTAAGCCTACGCCGCCGTCTGTTCTGTCCGTCCGTCTGTCCGTCCGATGGCTGTATCTCTTGAACCGTAATAGGTAGCCCTTTGCAATTTTCACAGAATATGTGTTATTTATTATGGCGAACATAACAACAAATAAAAAAAATTTAAAAGTAAAAAATTAAGGGGGGCTCCCATACAAGAAATGTATTTTTTTCAATGTTTTTTTTTGTGGTGAGGAAACCTCGGTGCGCGAGTTCGACACGCACTTGGCCGGTTTTTCTAAAATTTTCGATAAAACCGGAAGTAGGGATATGGGTCTGTAGTTTGCCGGATCTAGTTGATCTCCTTTTTTGTGTAGAGGACAAACAATAGACTTTTTTAGTTATGTTGGAAATTGTCCTGATGAGATACTTAAATTCACTATGTATGTATGTCAGTGGTTTCAATAAAAATATTCTGGTTGTTTTTAAAAATTTACTCGTGATACGATCCCAACCCGGAGCGCTGTCCGTTTTTAGCTGATTAATTAAATGTTCAATCTCATTCTCATCGGTAGCATGGGAGCATGAAGAAAGAATTAGGATTATTTGCGGTTTGTAGAAACCGCAAAGTAGTAGTAAGCTAACTGTTGTTTTCTGTTGTGTTGAGCGATTTCAATGTAATTTGGGCTAAGTTTTCATCACTGTAGTTAATCGTTGCAACATGCTTGTTAGGTACACTTTTATTTCACAGCCTATGCACACACACACACACCCTTACCACACACACACACATACACCCTCTCACACCACACACACGCGCGCGCAAACACATACACGCAAACACATACAGGTGTCCCAAAAATCGAGGATAATCCTTCGACAGCTGATAGGGCTGCTAATTACCTCTAAGAATATCTATTTTAGGTTTAGTAAAAATGGCTTAGTTTTTGAGATATTGTCATTTTTGTAAAAATCCAAAATTTTCTCCCTCAGCTCATTTTTTTAAATGCCACGAGTACAAATGTAAAATATTATAATAAATAAACAATTACATATTACAATAAAACAACATATTATGTACCTTTGAACAATGACGCCATAGTTGCAATAACGATCCACATATACTTACTATGTAGAATTATTCATCTCTCCTTGTGAAGTATTTTAGTTCTAGTTACACAAGAGTAGGTATTGAATATCTGAAATATTTAAATTAATTCTTTAAAACATAACATAAGATAACTTTTTTATTTAAACATAACACACATTACATTGAGGGTTGCCAGATGTCCGGGTTTGGACCGGACAGTCCGATTTTTAGGCTTGTGTCCGGTCTCCAAAATAATGAAAAACTGGACATAAAAAATTACGGATTTTTCTTCATATATTTTGTTCACAACATTTTAATACTAATATTTCTTCAATATTGCTAACAGTTCGATCAATTCAGCCATTAATATTGTCAGTAATTGTTGGCTGCCTTTTATTTATTACCATTTCATTTTCGATATTAAAGTATTTAAAGAACATGAAACATTTTCAACAATCAATTGATGAAAAAGAGAATTTATTTATTCAACAGCAAAAATAGGTACCTACTAAATAGATTGATGAAAAATGTGTGTTCCACTGAACCACCTGGCAACCCTGATTCATGAAGAACAAACTGGAGACAGGTACAAGTATTGTTCTACAGGAAATCAGTGGCCTCAGCACTATAGACATAGGTACCGTGTATCGTGTGGGGCCGGTACTTTAAAAGAATAGCCCCGCTGCATCTCTCCCCGTGTATGTCGTAAAAGGCGACTAAGGGATATTTTTTTTTTTTTTTTTTATGGAACCTGACACGCTTGGCTACATCACCTACAACATCCGTGATGTCAGCCCATAACACAGGGTGAATTAGGTGCCATGTCAGTGCTTCCCTTCATTTCATGTCGGCTACACTAAACTGGACGGAAAACACGAACTATTTACATAGCCGTTTCGACCGACGTTTCGTTCAGTGCGGTGGTACCAACCCACTATTATTATATTACTAGGTGGTAGGGTTTAACCCGCCCGGGTTGGTACCACCGCACTGAATGAAAGGTTGGTCGAAACGGCTATGTAAATAGTTGTGTTTTCCGTCCATCAGGAAAGTGGCTCTCAGCGCCACAACAGCGCTGATTCCGCTGTCAGAATTTACAAGAATAGACCTGCTGTTCAGTGTAGCCGGCACGACCGAAGGGAAGCACTGACGTGGCACCAAGTTCATCCGGTGTTATGGGCTGACATGTCGATAATAATATCTATTCTATATATAATAGGTATATATTAGTGATGATCGTGTGATGCTCGTGAACATGTGACCTGGCTACATAATTAGTTAAGGCTTGACATAATTAGGTTGGTATAAATTACGTATTAAAATTTGACAAAGGGCTCTTTACACCTGATATACTTAATTAATAAGTCTTTGTCGTCAGAACTCTCAGTAAAATCTTTGATGTTGCTCTCAAGCTGTGTTTTCGATAGTGTGGGCGATGTTATTATGTGGCTAATCACTAAATACTTGTAAATATATATGAAAAAAAAGCCCCTGGGAAGTTTCTTACCGGTTCTTCTTCTTTGGTGTAATCGTACCGGAGAGAACAAATTGTGACAAGTTTAGTGCAGTTTTACTGCCAATGAATGATCAATACCTAAACATAAAACCAAAAAAGTAGATTATATCCATATTTTTGAGCATTGCTTGTCAGATACATAGAGGTATATGGTACTGGTGGTTATATGCACATTGTTTGTATAAAACTTTTTTATTGAATTTTTTTCTGTAAGTATATACAGTACATATATATATTTTTTTCTGTAAGTATGTAAAAACGGCGAGTACATTAAATTTAGGAAATGATTATTGGGATCAAGAGTAATAAAAAAGTCAAATAACTTTTTTCTGAATTCCCTTTAAATAAAAAGTTACAGTTTTCATACAAACTAATTGATTATTTTAGTGTAAAAATGATCTAATGACAACAGGGCGGCGCGGAGGGGGGAAGAGCTGGTGAGAAGTGAGCGCCTCGGACGGAGGTGTTGACGGGAGGGGCGGAGGTTAGCTTTATGAGTGGAGGACTGGAGTTCGGCAGGCGGAGGGTGCGGAGCGGCAACAACGCGTTAAATTACACTAGACGAAAACATACATTTCAAAAATTCATATCTCAAAAACTAGACACTTTAAAGAAAAACTTTATTTGCTTTTTTGTCTAGGAAAAACATGAGCATTGCGCTGGCGAAATTAATGTACTCGCCGTTTTAACACTCTGTATATACTTTACTTAAAAAAGGTACAATATCGTTGAATTACTCACTTTGGGATCATGAAAGGTACTTTTATAATTATATTATTGTTTGTTGTAACTTTGTACCTAAGCCATAGCTTTCGTTACAAAAAAATTGTCATACCTAGTTTTTTAGTCAGTAGGCATGTCCTATTTGCTGCCCAATTTGATATCTATACCTATGGCTTAATTTGATTACACCCAAAACATGATAAATGAATAAATAATAAATCAATTAAACTGAATGTAAATAAAACACTTTTGAATACTCACCGAAGGCTAAGAGAGAGCAATTCGGAGTTATGGCGAAGTTTCTCCAAAGTCGTCCGCTTGGATCGGAAGCCACCAACCAAATGAATGAAATCCATACTTCCATACTTCCATTCTTAATATTATAAATTCGAAAGTAACTCTGTTTTCTGTCTGTCTGTTTGTTCCCTTTTCACGCATAAACCGCTGAACAGATTTCGATAAAATTATCTATATTTCTATGAGGGTCTAGTATTGAAACAATTTATGCTTCTCAAAAGAAATTTAACTTGAAAGTACAATTTTCGTACTTTTCGATATTTTTTGGAGATTTATTTAACACCTTTCCAAATTCCAAAGATAAATTTTATAATTTTAATAATATATTTTTTTTAGCTATATACATAACATACATTTTTTACAGATTTTTTATCTTTACCAATAGCTCCACAATTCGTTTAAAGTTGACCTTTAGAGTCTTATTTGCGCCGGGGGTGAAAGTTTGTATGGGGAACCCATCATTTCTCAAGTTTAGGGATATGACAATTCATATTTAGGCTTTTGGTATGAAATAAAGAATTACGTGTTTCAGTGTTTTTGCTAAATCAACCCTTAAATTAAAATAGGGGTGATTTCAAAATTAGATTTTAGGATTTTAAATAATTGTATCCATACTGTGCCTTTGAAGAGGGGGGTTGAGTGTTGAGTTATGGGGGAGGTGTCCGCTGGGAGAGAGGAAGGGAGGATAATCTAATCTCTATCTTCTCTTCTCTATCTCTATCTCTTTCTCTGTGTCTATCTCTATCTCTATACTTCTTACAAAAAGGAACGCCGTCTGCCTGTATGTATGTATGTATGTTTGAGGTAAACTCCGGAATGCAGTTCCGGTTACGCTAAGATGTGGCTCTCATACAAACCGAAAGGTTCAGCGTGGTGGAGGAGATAGGTGGAGGGATGAAGGGAGAAATGAGGGAGTAAGGTGGAGGGAGAGTAAGGGGCGGGATGGTAAAGGGAGGGAGGGGGAAAAGGGGTGGAATGGTAGGGAGCGGAAGGAGACGGGAGGGAGGGGAGGGAAGAGAAAGATGTGTACCCAGAGGAAATGAGGGGTGGGGCGAGAGGGGTGTGGATGGAATGGAGGGTGCTGGAGAGGTAAGATAGGGAGGGGTGGGAGGGAAAGAAAGGGGCAGGTAAGGAGGTAATGAGAGCAGGGACGGGAGGAATGGTGATAGATATTGAAAGATACGGGTGAGAGAAATGAGGTGGAAGAGGGGTAGGATGGGAGGGGGAAGGAGGAGGACATAGGAATGTAGTTAGGAGAGAAGGACGAAGGGCAGGGGGGAGGAGAGGGGGGAGGGAGGAAGAGACAGGAAGGGAGGGAGAGACAGATAATATGAGAGGACCCATCGTTTATTATCATAAGTCGTTTAAGTCGGATTTGCTATTAAACCGAGTCTAACGCGAGCGAAGCCGCGGGCAAAAGCTAGTACTAAATAAAATACAAATGAATACTTTGAGTATCACACACAAAAGCACGCACACACACGCACACACACACCCTCACTACTCACATGATAACTGTGCAGTTGTGCAGTTTGTGACAATTTATTTTGTATGCATAAGATTTATTGTGGTCAGCAATTGATTGCGTATAGTTGCATAAACCTTTGGATACACTTTAGACTTGCGGGTATATGGGGTATATCTGTTTGAGCGGTGTGGAAACATCTGATCCTATTTACATGTAGTTTTCACTTCTTAATGTAATCTGGAATAGTTACCCTGGCGTGGCTACTTATAGGCTGTACGTCACGATGTGTCATCACGATATTTCTCCAACAGGCAGAGTACCTAGTTGACGACCTAGTGAAAAATACGACTGCGCCACAAGCAAGCCTAAAAAGTTACCTTATCTCCCTAATAGCTTAGTTAGATGAATGTAGTATGAAGAAAATAAAAATAGTCCCTTTAACTAACTGCTAAGCATAATTATACTTAGTTCAGAAAGCTAAGCTGTAGGAGATGTGGATAGGATATATTTTCTTATCCTGCTAATCGTATATTTATTTATTTATAAATTTTAAGAGATAAGTGAAAATCGGTCAAGTGTGAGCGAGACTCGCGCATCGTTCAAGTTTCTGTCGGATATATTATTTATTATGTAAAGCAGTAAGAACTGATTGCATGAGTGGAGGGAAATTCAGTTTTGGGCTAAGTACCTATATCTAATTTATTTGCATACAGGGTGTTTGATGCCTATAGGTCATAAAGCAAACCAGGTACTCCTGAGCCTATTTGGAGCTGGTTTGCTTTATGACCTGCTGAAAGCGAGACATATGGCGCCTAAAGCCGCCCATAAGATATCTAACGACGTCCATGGACATTCTGTCGTTTGTGGGGGGTTGCAAATTCCTTTCCAGCCTAGAATATTTTGGTCACACATTTTTATGAAATGCCCTAATAAAATAATTCTGAAAACCATAAATATTTTCTTATATAGATACCTATTCAAAGTGGGCCCAATATGCTGCAGGCCTTATATAATTGTAATTCCATGGCAGACCCACAGAGCAGCGATTGCGTTGGCCGTCTTTCGACTCCAAATTTGAGGACTCTCACCATAAGTGTATCTACCTCTTTTAGTGCGAAACCCTAATAAGGTTATTTCAAATTTACCGAAGCGGGTTTAGTTAGGTTTGTTTGTCTAGTATAATTTGCATTAAAAGTATACCTACGAGGGTTTTAAATTATGTAATACCTATATGTAGGTACCTACTCGTAACGGGTTGAACCTGCATGGACAGAGTTGAAACAATGTTGATGTTCCTGGTTCCTGATGATTTAATAATGCACCTACTAATGATAATGATAAGTTAGAGATTAAGATCAGTGAGAGGCACTACACTGCACATAGTTAACTTCTGGACATGAGAGGAGGCATAAAACACTCAATCTATTTCAAATGATAATATTTATTAATACAAATATTTATAGGCATTTGCATGGAAATATTAACATGTAGGTCTAAACATGTAAGCTAGATAAGTATAACGTGTTATATATAACGTATACAGGTTGTTTGATGAGTATAGGTCAAGAAGCAAACCAGGTACTCCTGAGCCTATTTGGAGCAAAAAAGTTACATGACATTTTGCTCTACGGTGAACTTTTTTTTCCATACAAAACTAAATAATTTTATTTAGTTTTGTATGGAAAAAATAAAAAAAAAGTTCACCGTAGAGCAAAATGTCATCTAAGCTTTTTGCTCCAAATAGGCTCAGGAGTACCTGGTTTGCTTCTTGACCTATATATACTCATCAAACACCCTGTATAAAGCGTAATTACAAAAAATTTCGAAATTTTAATAAGAATGAATGAATCCATAAGGACCTAGTGAAAGTGCTTTCGATGCACTACCTAAAGAGGAATGAACACTTTAAACTAAGCTCCGCGGTATCGTAAGGGCACTGCTCTCAGTTGCAAATACGATAATTTGTTCAATGACTTCTTGAGCTGATCGGTCTGCATCAGGATGGCGTTGAGTATTTTCTGATTGGTGTAGAGCAGGCGGTCGTCGACGGAGGCGAGGGAGCTGCGCCCGGCGTTGCCGTCGTCGTCGTCTTCGTCGACGCAAGCGATGCCTCCGACAGAACGCGCGGGCGCCGCCGTCGCCGCTGAGCCGCGCGCCGTCAGCCACGCGCCCGACCAGCCCTGCCGAGCGTCGCTGAGTGCGCTCGCCACCCAGGCGCAGCCGAGCCGGTTGCCGCCGACGCTCAGCGCCACCGCCACCTTCCGCCCCTTCCACATGTCCACATCCATTGCGCGCAGCCCGTTGTGCTCCAGTTGCAGTCGCCTCATTGCCTTCAAGTCGAACAGCGCCCTCGACTCCAGGTACGCGATGCGGTTGTGCGACAGACTCAAGCTCTCCAGCTTGCCCAAGCCCGAGAACGCTCCGTAGTGGATGCGCGTGAGGTTGTTGCCGGAGAGGTCGAGAGTGCTGAGGAAGCTCATGCTGGCGAACACACTCGGCTCCACCTCCGAGATGCTGTTGGAACTCAGGTTGAGGTGTCGGAGGGCGTGGAGATGCGCCAGAGCCGAGCGAGGCAGTCTCTCGATACGGTTTACACTTAAATCTAGAAACTTCAACTCGAGCAGATAGTCCAACCGAACGAGTGACATGTCGGCGATGTTATTCGCGTGTAGGAATAGCTTCGTCAAGCACCCGAGATGCGCGGCATCCATGTAGACTTCGACGAGCTCGTTACGCGAAACGTCCAAAACCCTAAGCGACTCGCGCTCGCCGAACTGTGATGCGTCCAGTTTTGCGATTGCGTTGTTCGATAAATTGAGGACGACCAAGTCTCTTGGAGCCCAAGAAGAATGTTTGGGGAGATATAGAATCTTGTTTCCAGAGATATCGATCGACGTCATTCTGCCGAGATTGTGGAAAGTGTTCATGTCTATTGTGTTTATGTAATTGTTCTGCAAGTTGAGTTGCACCAGCTGGTTCAGATGTGTATTATTTATGTAAAAAATCTTCAAGCGGTTCCAGGATATGTCCAGTTTCGTCAATTTCGCTATACCCTGAAAGGCATCGAACTCGATTGTATCTATCATATTAAATGACAAATCAATTTCAGTCGGTATCGTTGTCTTCATCGTTTCTGTAGTATTTTGTCTCCTCGGTATCGAATTTACTTCTACCTCTGAGTCGACGAAGCCGACGAAGCTTGCATTCTCGAGTGTCGCTATTTTATTTCTAGAGAGCAATATCTTTGCAGTCGGTTCGTCTTCGGCATCGAAGGCGGCGACGGGGTTGGAGGTGGTGGACTGCAGGCGGGACAATTTCTCTGAGGCGGCAATACATTGGCTCCTGAAGAGCTCCGGTTGGATCGAACTCAGCGTATTGTTAGTGACGTCGAGCGTCTGTAACTGCCAAAAATTCGGAACTTCGTCGAGATCGACTCTGTGTAACTTATTTTCCCGCAAGTAGAGATGCTTCAACCCGCACAGACGCTTCAGAGCTCCATTCAAAGAAACGATTGTATTGTGGTTCAGTCTTAGAGTTTTCAATTTGTTGAGTCCTCTAAAGGCGTCCGAGTTGAGCCGCATCAGAGAGTTGTGAGACAAATCGAGGAGCACGAGCGCGGTTTGCGCGGCAAAAGTTCCGTTGCTGATGTCGACTATGCGGTTACGAGCCAGGTAGAGCCGCTCCAGGTTAGGGGTGTGCGCGAAGGTGTCGACGTGCAGCTCAGCGATCGAGTTGACGGAGAGGTCGAGAGAGCGCAGCTCGGTTTGGTTGGAGAAGGCGTCGCGCGGAAGCCTGGCGATGAGGTTGTCCGGTAGCTGGAGGCCTTGCAGGTGCGGCATCCAGCCGAGCACGTCGATCGGCAGTCGGCCCCACTTGTTGCCGGCGGCGATCATCACGCGCACGTCGGCGAGGAAGGCGAGGCGGCGGACGAGCGGCGGCCCTCCGGACCTGAGGGCTAGGCGGATGCGGACGCGCGCGGGGTCGGCGCAGTCAGCCGGCAGGGGGATGTCGTCGCGCATGTCCGCGTAGCAGACCACGTCGAACATGCAACCGCCCCCCACCGTCCGTTTCACCTTGCAGTCGGCGAACGCCTCCCGCAAGCTCGCCGCCGTCAGCGCCAGCACCGCCACCACATCTGAGGACAACCGTTCTGGCTATAATACTCGGCCACGTAATACGTACAGCCGGATCTACCAGCGGAGAAAAAGGTTACAGTACCTTGGTAACCTTGCAGGTCTGCTCCTCCCCGTCACTTAGGGCCTTCTTTTCAGCATTGGAAAAGAGTGTATTGTAGAAGGTTTTTTTGTTCAAGTCGGTCTTTACTTCTTGGAAGGGGTCAACAGGTGTACCGCCAGCAGGAAAGGGAAGAATGTGAATAAGTACTCACAGTAATGGTCAGGGCGCATGTCTCCCGAATGTATATGCTCGTACTTGTTGAGGTTGTCTCGCTGAGTGCGGAGCACGCGGGCGCGCCGCGCGATGCTGCCGCCCGCGTCGCGCTCTGCGAAATCCCGCTGCGGATAAACAATTATAACAAGTCGATATCAAATCCTCTAAGTAGGTACCTACCTACATTATGAGAATGCCTGGATGTGGATTTTGTATTATTATGTACCTATTGTTTAAAAAATTAAAATATATGAAATCCAACCATGAAAATCGAAGGAAAAATGGAATCAAAGAAACACTGCGCGCTAATGGAATTAAAAGGAATGATGATATCCAAAGTTAATATATCTCGTTTTCCAAAGTTCCCCTTGCCGCTTGCCACTCTTAAGTCACGTTTGTAAATCTATAACAACTAGACAAGACTTTCAATACCTTCCTACCTACTGCATTGATGTTCACGTAAAATCCATTGTAGGTGCTATTGAACAGATGAACTGATAACTCTGTCTGCAGTGAGCGGCGGCGCGGCTGCGCGCGAAAGGTCCGCACTGCACGTGCCGGCAGACTTGAATCAGATGGGTTATAACTACAATAAAAATTAATCAATTAATCTTACCGGTAAAGCAGTTCGCGATGAGTACACTAGGGCGCTATTTGACAGGTATGTATGCACTTGTAAGATCCGGTAATACCTACGTCGGTAAATAAAGTTTAAACCTAAGTATATCGTCAAACGTCAAATATTAAAACGGGCGTAGCAGTGAGGTAGGTCGGTCTGTCTTCCTGCCAAGACCCTGAATGCAAATGGCGACATTGGTTGGAACTTAGAGGCGCAAGAGCTTCCGCCCTCCCCGCGCCCGCTACCTCCTCCGTCGTGCGGTCGGTAACTCGACTACCGAGAATTGCTGAATTTGATGACCGGCTCTTTGCATGTACTCTCCGGAAAAAATATTAATTTCTACATTTAATCAATGTCGTTAGCAAATATCTTGTCATATTACAGGTAATAGGTATTTCAAAATTGTATCTACATATCAAAACATTAAATAAAAAATATAAAATTATGTTATGTTCGTGATATCAGCCCTTACACTAAGTCCTGCTAAAACTAGGTGACTCTTCGTAAACCGAACTGCGCACAAACGATATATTTCAATTCAGTTTCAGCACGCGCGCACTAAACTCAATGGAATACCTGCCTACCTATGTATATCTACAAACACCAGGCACGGAGGCTATGCACAGAAGTCCATCGGACAGTCAGCCACATCCAACAACACCACTCATTATGCCAGCGATTCAACTGAAAAAGGACTTGTTGTCGATTTTATTTATTTATACGCTTTTTGAGGACCCTCTTCGAGGTTATAGAAGCTATACACTCCACAATTACCAAGACAGCCGATTTTATCTACGGTTTGTTAATGTGGACAGGAAAACGGAGTGTGGGAAGACCACCCGCCAGGTGGGACGACGACATCAATACGTCGGCGGAAAGCAGTCCGTACCGCTGAAGGCCGGGATGACTGAAGCCTGAAGGAAAATTGGAGAGGCTATGTCCAGTGCTATAGCTATGGCTATGGATGCATACACGCTGACTGGTAAGGCCTTTCCCATGCACCTGATACCTGGCCCTAGCCCAAATGTTCAGTTTTAGATGAACTCCGCTCCAAGTCAGTGAACAACTTGTATTTACAATTACTATTCTATTCTATTCTATTTATGACGGAAAACATTAAGCACACTTAGAATGATAAGGCGCGCGTGCCGCGGATACAATATCGAATCCGCGCGTGCGCAGCTCCGCTCACTTTAACGTCGGACTAAGAGTAAATCGTACACCGATCAATCGCTTCCGGCTCAACTGCTCAGTTCCTATACACCGTGTCCCAAAACTCAACGTCAAGCGGGAACCAGGGAGTAGGCCATGACTACCCAGGGAAAAATAAGAAAAAAAAAATCGGAGTCATTTATTTTTTTAGAAAAAAATTTAACTTAATATTTTTTTTGGTAAAACTACAGGCATTCTGGTTTTGTTTAGGATACTGATCAATTATATGTTTTAACAATTATATTTGCAAATTTGTATTCGTAGTACCTAAAAATGTCAATTTTCAACGTTTCTCAAAAAATGCTCATATCATACAAACAAATGACTCCGATTTTTTTTTTCTTATTTTTCCCTGGGTAGGTACTCATAAACTGGCCTATGCTCCCTGGTTCCTGCTTGACGTTGAGTTTTGGGACACCCTGTATAAGAAATTTGACATTATTTATAGTAAAGCGAAGATGCCTACAAACATTATTTTCATACTGCATACATAGGTGATAAACCGCATGGTATATACGAGTATATAGTTAATTATTAGTTACCTACATAATATATCAGATGAATAATTTTATGATGCGTACGTACGTATATACCGGGTGCGGCGATTGAACTGTCCGTCTCTGTTTTAAAATTCGAACCACTGAATCGAACGCCGCCAAAATTTCAAATGTTGGTCTTTGACATGTTCTCTATCATCATTTGAAGTGATTCTGTTGTAAGAGAAACACGTTCGAATTTAGAACAATGGATTTAAAACGAAATTCAGTAATTGCTCTTCATTTGGAGGGAAAATCGAATATCGAAATACGTCGAACGCTGCCAAATCTTCAATTGAACGAGAAATTTGTGCATCGCACTATTCAACGTTATAATGAGACTGGTAGCGTTAAGAAACGCTACGGTGGTGGACGACGCTGTACTGCAACGGCGCCAGCAGTTGTCGAAAAGATGCGTCATCGTCATCGATTAGACAGAAATCCAGCGCGCTCAGCAAACCAGCTCGCGCAGGATCTCAAGGTGAGCGATCGCAGCGTTCGTCGCATATTGAAGGAAAAGCTTAAAGTCAAACCATTAAAAAAACCCTATCTCAGGAACTCACTGCTTTACAGCGTAGCAAACGGTTGGATCGATCGAAAGAGCTGATTCGCTGGCTCGACTCTGGCGAGCTTCCCAATTTGGTGCTTTCAGATGAGAAAACTTTTTGCGTTGAACAGTTTTTAAACAAACAAAATGACCGTGTTTGGATGAAGGGACGAGTCAGCGACCATTCAGACGAATTGCAAGTCACTCGACGCCAAGGAGCCGACCAAATTATGGTCTGGGCGGCGGTGTCTGAAAAAGGCCGTTCTCCGCTCTTTTTTCTTACAATGGGTCGCAACCAAGTAAAAATAAACCAACAAATCTATCGAGACAAAGTCTTCTTAAAAGTTCTGAGCGTTGGACTTTCTAGCAAGACTCGGCACCATCGCACAGAGCAATTGGAACGCAAAATTGGTTGAAAGCAAACGTTCCAGTGCTGATCGACCAAGATATGTGGCCGTCGTCATCGCCCGACTTGAATCCGCATGACTTTTGTATTTGGGGTGTTTTACAGGCCAGGGCCTGTGCTAAAAAACACACTTCGGTGGAAGCGCTCAAAGTTACTCTTACGAGAGAATGGAATTGTTTGAGTGACAACGTCGTTCGAGCAGCCTGCGCTTCTTTCAGAAAGAGACTTCAGCTTGTAGTAAAGGCTAAAGGCGGTTTTATTCCTTCGGAATAAGTCATAATAAAACTTTAAACTTACTATTTTCACATGGCATAAGTGTTTAAATAAATATTGAAAATTAACAGAAGTATTTCATTTTCACATACGGACAGTTCAATTGCCGCACCCGGTATATAACATGAAATGAAATGAAAATGTACTTTATTGTACAACATTGCATAAAAATGTGACAAAAGGCGAGTTTAGTACCTTACGGCATTCTTTACGAACTAACCTTTGCGGACAATGCAGAGCACTACAGAATGGACATTAGTATGAAACATAAATACATAACTTACAAGGACAAATTGTGCATAGAGACATACATCCTTTCATATACAGTCTCTGCGTGTAAGCGTCCACTGCTGGACATACGCCTATCCAATTTTCGTCCAGTCCTCCCGGCCTTCAGCGGTACGGAACCACTGCTTTCCGCTGACGTACTTGCTGTCGTCGTCCCACCTGGCGGGTGGTTTTCCCACACACCGTTTTCCTGTCCACGGCCGCCAGTTTAGGACACGTTTACTCCAACGGTCGTCGTCTCTTCGGCTGACGTGCCCAGCCCACTGCCACTTGAGCTTAGCCACCCGGTAATCCCGGTATCCAATATCGACTACTTTGATGCGTCGGCGGATTGCCTCGTTACGCACCATATCACGTAGCGATATTCCCAGCATGGCTCGCTCCATTGCTCGATGGGCAACTTTCAACCTTTGGACAACACCGACCGTCAGCGTCCACGTTTCACACCCGTACGTCATAACCGGGAGGACAAACTGGTCATATATACGGGTTTTAAAATTTTGCGGGAGGTCAGACCTCAGGGCGAATTTTAACTTTCCGAAGGCAGCCCAACCCAGTTGAATTCGTCTCTCGACCTCCTATAGCAGACCTTGTCTACCAAGCCGCAGAATTTGACCGAGATATACGTAATTCATATACACAATTACATATGTATTATATAAATCGTCATCATATATCATCATCATCATATCATCATCATATCATCATCATACTAGTCATCATCATCATCATCATCATATCATCATATCATATCATCATCATCATCATCATACTCATCATCATCATCATACTAATAATAAATCTGTAAGGGATGGTCATGGAGTAAGTTACTTTGTTTTAGGAAATATTGAGTTTGTAGCCTCTATGTATGATACTAAAGCTAAATTGACGATTTTTAGAAATCTTTTCTGTACGTATGTATGTATGTTCCTCCATAACTCTTAAAGCCATCATCCGAATTTGATGAAACTTAGTACAAACCCAAGCGCCGGAATAAAGGGCGGCACGGCGGGGGTTAGTAGCGCGTCTCGCGGAGACTGGCAGCGCGGAGGCGGCGCGGCGGAGGCGCGGGACGCGGCGCGGGGTGCGGTCTGGCGGAGCGCGGTGTGTATGCATTGTCTCGGCAGAGTTTCTTATTTAATTCGATTCATAATATTATGTAGGTTAACTTCGTTAGGTATCTATTTGATTAATTTTAAGTGCAAACCTATGTAAAAGTGTTGTTGCGAGTCGATTTTAGCGGATATTTACTTAACTGAAGTTCCTATTTGATTTAAGTTAATTGATCGTATGTTTATTATATTGTATGTAGTGTAGTATGCGGGGAATATTAGCAAAAAAATTCTTATTTTTACCCGACTACGGCGAAGCGAAAAGGAGAGTTATGTTTTTGACCGGTATGTATGTATGTATGTATAGCTTTTGCCCGCGGCTTCGCTCGCGTGAAATTCGTATTTCAAAGGAAGAAAGTAAGTAACTAAGGGCGAGCTGGGTTCAGGTAAACGAAAAACCGTCTCGAAGAAAGTGAGTAACTTTTTGAGGCCGAAGGCGAAGTTGCGTCCAGGAAGACGATAAACCTTCTCGAAGACAGTAAGTAACTATAGGCGAGGCCGAAGGCCGAGCTGCGTTCAGGAAGAGGATAAACCATCGTTATGATAGTAAGTAACAAAGAGCGAGGCCGAACGCCGAGCTGCGTTCAAGAAGAGGATAACCTTTTCGAAGAAAGTAAGTAACTATGGGCGAGGCCGAAGGCCGAGCTGAGTTCAGGAAAACGATAAACCTTCTCGAAGACAGTGAGTAACTATGGGCGAGGCCGAAGGCCGAGCTGCGTTCAGGAAGAGGATAACCTTTTCGAAGAAAGTAAGTAACAGAGGGCGAGGCCGAAGGCCGAGCTGCGTTCAGGAAGACGATAAACCTTTTCGAAGACAGTAAGTAACTATGGGCGAGGCCGAAGGCCGAGCTGCGTTCAGCATGAGGGTAAACTTTTCGAAGAAAGTAAGTAACAGAGGGCGAGGCCGAAGGCCGAGCTGCGTTCAGGAAAACGATAAACCTTCTCGAAGACAGTAAGTAACTATGGTTGAGGCCGAAGGCCGAGCTGCGTTCAGGAAGAGGATGACCTTTTCGAAGAAAGTAAGTAACAGAGGGCGAGGCCGAAGGCCGAGCTGCGTTCAGGAAGACGATAAACCTTTTCGAAGACAGTAAGTAACCATAGGCGAGGCCGAAGGCCGAGCTGCGTTCAGGAAGACGATAAATTCTCGAAGACAGTAAGTAACTACGGGCAAGGCCGAAGGCCGAGATGTGTTCAGGAAGAGGATAAACCTTTTCGCAGAAAGTAAGTAACAAAGAAGTTACTTTCTTCGAGAAGATTTATGGTCTTCCTGAACGCAGCTCGGCCTTCGGACTCGCCCTCTGTTACTTACATTCTTCGAAAAGGTTATCCTCTTCCTGAACGCAGCTCGGCCTTCGGCCTCGCTCTTTGTTACTTACTTCTTAAAGATGGTTTATTCTCTTCCTGAACGCAGCTCGGCCTTCGGCCTCGCCCATAATTACTTACTGTCTTCGAAAAGGTTTATCGTCTTTCTGAACGCAGCTCGGCCTTCGGCCTCGCCCTCTGTTACTTACTTTGAAAAGGTTATCTTCTTCCTGAACGCAGCTCGGCCTTCGGCCTCGCCCATAGTTACTTACTGTCTTCGAGAAGGTTCAGTTTTCCTGAACGCAGCTTGGCCTTCGGCCTCGCCCTCTGTTACTTACTTTCTTCGAAAAGTTTACCCTCATCCTGAACGAAGCTCGGCCTTCGGCCTCGCCCATAGTTACTTACTTTCTTCGAAAAGGTTATCCTCTTCCTGAACGCAGCTCGGCCTTCGGCCTCGCCCTTTGTTACTTACTTTCTTAAAGATGGTTTATCCTCTTCCTGAACGCAGCTCGGCCTTTGGCCGCGCCCATAGTTACTTACTGTCTTCGAGAAGGTTTATCGTCTTCCTGAACGCAACTGCGCCTTCGGCCTCAAAAAGTTACTCACTTTCTTCGAGACGGTTTATCGTTTACCTGAACCCAGCTCGCCCTTAGTTACTTACTTTCTTCCTTTGAAATACGAATTTCACGCGAGCGAAGCCGCGGGCAAAAGCTTGTATACAATAAGAAAAATAAATACCTATTGTAATGAACGTTCAACTCTTATATCCTAACACTTTTTTTTATGGAAACTGACACGGTTGGCTCCATCAACTGCAACATCCGTGATGTCAGCCCATAACACCGGGTGAACAAGATGCCATGTCAGTGCTTCCCTTCGATCGTGGCGGCTACACTGAACTGGACGAAAAACACAAACTATACATTACATACACTATAATTAGCATTTACATAGCCGTTTCGACCGACGTTTCATTCAACGATCTCCCTGCCATATACATATTTCCCCTCAAGTACTATCTCGGGTCCTTCAAGAGGGGCGGTGAATGGGCACCTGTCAGGCCGGCATGGCATTCGCAACCCCCGCATACGAAGGAATGTCCATCGGCGCCGTTAGACACCTTATGGGTGGCTCGGAGCCTTGGAGCTCTACATATGTAGAGTTTTCAATAAAAAAAAACTAGACGCGTCGTGTTCGATGCTACATTAAACCTGCCTACGTGCCATACAGGGTGTTCGGCACATGGACCTACAATTTTTTTTGTAGGTCAGTGGGGTCATTTGCAAGGTTTTGACCTACGACACCTTTTGTCTGGTGTCACGTGGTATCGAGATACGATTTTTTTTATTTATTTTTGAAAATTACCAAAATCTTAGCTTGTAACTTTTTGTTTATGATTATATCTCCTCGAAATAAAATTTATTTGATTTAACGATGTATCCTGGTTCTATAAAAAATATCATTTGATTATGTTAATACCATGAAAAGGACTTATTACCTCCCAAAATCCCGAAGACGAGTAAAAATATGACAGAATCTAAATTTCTTAATTCATAAAAAAAAACGGACAGCAATTGAGAGCTTCATTTTCATTTAAAAAGTTTGCTAGTTTACGCCCTTTCCAACGATATACCACATGTCATACAAATCATTGACTATGTGGCCAAAATTTGGGATAATTTGCAAGAGTCTACACATTAACAATGGAAACAGTAGTTGGAATTGAAATTGAACAGTTCCCGCGCGACCGTTACATGTTCTAAATTTGAAAATGCTCCTGAAAACGCTCTCAATAAGTGAAGCGACCATCGATAAGGTGGCCCTGTTACAAAGTTATTGTCGGTTTGTTCTGGTCTGTGTCCTTAATTTTGGCCACATAGTGAAAGATTTGTATGGCATGTGGTATACCGCTGGAAAGCATAGCACTCAATTACTGTCACTTTTTTTTAATGAATTAAGAAATTAAGATTCTGCCATATTTTTACTCGTCTTTGCGACTTTGGGAGGTCATAAGTCCTTTTCATGGTATTAACTTCATCAAGTGATATTTTTCCTAGAACAAGGATACATCGTAAAACCAAATACATTTTATTTCGTGCAGATGTAATCATAAACAAAAAAGTTACAAGGGGTTAACCCCTTGCAAACAAAAAATAACAGCTTTAAAGCTGTTATTTTGGTAATATTCAAAAATAAAGAAACAAAAATTGTATCTCGATACCACGTGACATAAGACAAAAGGAGTCATAGGTCAAAACCTTGCAAATGGCCGCACTTACCTACAAAAAAAATGTGTCGGTCCATGTGCCGAACACCCTGTATATTTTACCCTACTAACTCTATCGCCTTTCACACCCAACATCAGGGTGGACCTATGTCGCAGTAATATTATAAGATCAGTAAAATTATAATACATAATTTTACTGATCTTATTATATTACTGCTACATATACACAGCTTTTTTAGAATAATGTCATCAGCTCTAGTAAAATATAAAATGTAATAGATTTTAAAAAAGTTTATTGGAGCGCGGCGCAATCTAATTTACGTGAAACTTAAACTTCAATCTCTATAATGAAGTTTAAAAAAAAAATGGCGGCATTGCACAACGTACAAAGTCGATCCAGTCATATAATATATTATGTACTTACTTAGACAAATGACAGTGTTGTGGAAAGCCGATACGTACAGTATTGTGTTTGATGCTTGCCGGTTCTGTAATGCAGTTGCTGAGTTCTCACATTCTGCATATTTGTATGCCATGTCCAGTGACGGAGTACTTAGCGATGATTAATGAAGCAATTTGTGCACAGATAATAATAAAAATAGGTCAAGCGCGAGTTTTACTCACGCAAGCAGGGTTCCGTAGATCCGCTGTACCATACCTGTCAAAAACCCATATCCGTCTGTCTTTTGTCTGTTTGTTGTTGTTATTTAGTAGCGTTAATCACGTTTCTTGTATGGGGAACTCTCTTAATTTTGTTCTTTTTGCTCTTCTTATGAACCCCCGATGGATAAATAGGAGTGTTATAGGTATAACGTGTGTTTGTGTGTGTGTGTGTGTCTGCTGTGGCATCGTAGCTCCAAAACGGATGGACCGATTTGGGTGCGTTTTTTTTATTACTAAGCTGGTTTAATCGGGATGGTTCTTAGCTATGTTTGTATTGTAATCAAGTAATTAAGTAACCAAAAAAATAATTATCTTAAAAAGTGGACCGATTTGCATGCGGTTTTTTTGAAAAAAAAAACTTGAATTAAAAGTTAAATTACGCACGTGTAGAATAGGCATTACCTAATCTGTGGAATAGGTGTTAGAAGCAATGAAAATAATGTATGAAGGAAAGGATACAAAGATCATGTATAAGGAATAGTAAGTTTAGTCAGTTTTATAAAAAATTTCTTGCATCATTCATACATAGTTACTCCTGCATACATAGTTCAGCAGAAATCGTGTGGGGCCGGTACTTTAAAAGAATAGCCCCACTGCATCTCTCCCCGTGTAAGTCGTAAAAGGCGACTAAGGGATATGACTCCCTTCTTAATTACTACCCTACCAGGTTTAACCCGCCCGGGTTGATACCACCGCACTGAATGAAAGGTCGGTCGAAACGGCTATGTAATTAGCTTGTGTTTTCCGTCCAGTTCAGTGTAGCCGGCACGACCGAGGGGAAGCACTGACGTGGCACCAAGTTCACCCGGTGTTATGGGCTGACATCACGGGTGTTGTAGGTAATGTAGCCAACCGTGTCAGTTTCCATAAAAAAAAAATTATAATAATTTTCGCCCAAGGAACGCCAATGACTTATATATTAAATCCATTACAACCCCGCCCGCCGCATAGGAAAAACTGGTCCACTATGTTCTCTCTCAGTACACGTAAGACGTTCGTTACCCGGGCGGCCGGCTGGGTCATTGTAGGACCAAGGTATGTACAATGTACACACATAATTATAAATTTATACGTATTTCAAACTAAAAGATTTCAATACATTCATGTATTGCATTAAAGGCTTTCATATGCTGTATGAAATGAATTGTTGTCAGTAGAATCAGTAATTGATTCACACCAAAAAGACATTTTAAACACGTGTAGTGAGGTGAGGAGGTAAAGGTAGATTTTATTTTTATTTATTTTTTTATCGATCGCGCGACATGTGGCATCGTTTCACCTACAAGTAGGTGTCTAACGATGCCCATGGACATTCTGTGATGCACGGGGATTGCGAATGCCATGCCGGCCTGACAGGAGCCTTTTCACGACCCTTTTGAAAAACCCCAGGCTGTACTTGGGAGGAAATAGATGGGCAGGGAGTGCGTTCCACATTTTCCCGGTTCTGTGAATAAAAGACCTACAGAACCGGTTGGTAGGTCGATTGAATAGGGGTGCATCCCCTGCCCAGTACGCGTAGTGCGGAGGTGGAATGGGGACGACGGAATCGCGTTAAACAGCTCCTCCGAACACTCCCCATGAAATAAACGATAGAACACACTCAGGGAGCCGACGTCCCTACCGGAGTTGCAGTGGTTCTAAGTCGCGGGACACCATGGGGTAGATATTTAGGTAAGGTACCTACCTAATAAATTTTACTCGTGTCGTTCTTCCAGTTGCAATTTGGCGAATAATGTATTTAGGTAGGTGTCGATTTAATCAGAAGCACCTGACTAATTAGGTACCTATTAAGTATTCTGTGTTATTTATTAGCTCCGTCTGGGCACTGTGTTTGTTTATATTATAATATAAACATCTACCGCGCAATCTTCGTATGTAGTAAATTAATCTCTGTTTGCTATATTGCTCGTCTATGGACGCGTCGTCGGTCGGTAGGTGCAGCGTAGGAACTCTAATGTTCTCGTTCAGATACGCGTATTCGGTGTTCCAGGAACAACAGGCCACCGGCTATGCTGATATAGGAGCGGGTCGGCGGGCGGCGCGGCGCGGTGGCGGCCGGACGCCGCCAGTGTCATGTGTCGTATCGTACTTATGCACACTTTCAAGAATGCAAATTATGCACACTTAAACCACAGAGCATTTGAGTAGGTTAGAGAGGAAAATGAGTCGTGGATCGGCGCGGCGCGCCGCGCCGCAACTAAGTAGGTACCGGTTGGCTTACTTCATACTGAGATCGCATCGAGACTACTTTATCGTAGTAAGTGGACTAAAATGTCGTAAGTAAAATGGTGATCGTGATTTCTAATCAGTATAAGTTCAATTTACAGCCGGTTCCACGGCCCTTCCAGCTACTCCTTATTCCGTGCTTACCTATGTCGGTATTTAACTAAATGAATAGGTAGCATGAGTAGGTACCTATGTGTCATCGGAAAAGTCTGCGTAGGTACTTAACTTGTATAAACTACATAGATAGATAGTTATGGTAGATAAAAATTATCTATTCCTCCACAAACACTTGTGGGACCCCACTGCATCTCTCCCCGTGCATGTCGTAAAAGGCGACTAAGGGATAAGGACGAGATGCCGTGCTAAACGGTGACAGGATAGCCACCTCTCACCTTGGCACGGTCCTTCCACCGAGTGAGGCAGTGGGTGGGTCTTCGTGCCTTATTTGCTGCTTGAAATTATCTTATAGGTACCAATACTTTGTTAGACGTGGAGGTCGGTGTAATGCTGTAATTTACCACAGTTCTTGCAGCACAACACCGATTACTCTGATTGTCAGGCAGGATACAGCGTGTGGTATGTATGTACTCGTATGTATGTACACTTTATAATGTAACATACGTTGTAAGTAATAGCATGCAGTGCAAAGGCGGACTTATCCCTTAAAGAAATTTCTGAAACTTTATTCATGGTGATGATAAATTACTTATGTAGGTATATATGTATATACCCTTCGATGTATATGCCTATCCTTTTTAATAGAAACTGACACGGTTGGCTACATCATCTACAACATCCGTGACGTCGACCCATAACACCACTGTGAACTAGGTGCCATGTCAGTGCTTCCCTTCGGCCGTGCCGGCTACACTGAGTTCAGCCGGCTACACGGAAAACACGAAGTATTTACTTACATAGCCGCTTCGACCGATCTTTCATGCAGTGCGGTGGTACAGCTAGTAACGTAAGAAGGGAAGGGACCTACAGTTTTACGCGGAATCCGGACCACGGTCAGCCTCCAACGGTCGAACGGTCACCCACACAAGTTCTGACCGCGCCCAGGTGTGCTTAAGATAACGAACGGCAGTCGACCGATCGCACCAGACCCACTGTCCAGGTACTTTCACTAGTAAGTCTAGAAAGTAGGTAAGTACAGCATCCGGGAGTAAATAATGTACATCGAGCTTTAGAAAGAGACAATCCGGTTGTAGAGCTTCGTCTCTGCGTCACGAGCTCGCACGCCTCTGTGCGACAGAGATGACGCTCTACAACCGATTTGTCTCTTTCTAAAGCTTCTACTACTACTTCTTCAGTCTATGCGCATCGACATCTATTTTATAGATCGAACGTCGTACGATGCAACCTGTGCTAGACGTCGGTACAAGTATGCGTGCACGCACACACAGTATTGTGGTACGTGACACGATCCCTACGACGATACTATCGCGCGTTCGCCCCCACCCGCCCACAGATGACAAGAACGAGCGAGAAAGACGTCATGCGGCGCGTTTGCCGTCTTTCCGCCCACTCCCATCGCCAGCAGGCAAGCGAGAACGAGAACGCGATACCACCGCACCGTCACACGATCCTATCCGTGACAGCATGGCTTCTTAACACGCCATAACATGCTCAGGCGAAACAAACAACAACGTTTGTCACTGTCACTCTTTATAACAGCAACCGGGCATGCTGCACACACGCGTCACCGACTCGATACAGACTTGCGTGCGTTCAACACGCGCCGCTTGCGCGCCGCACACGCCGTATGAAGCGGCTGTCCGCGAAATCTCGTCGAGAACATATTTTTTCGGGAGTGATGTATGGGATGGGGCAATCTATAAATAGATATCGATGTCTATGCGAATATTAAATTACCTATGTCAAACACATTAAACACTTCCTTTATCTCTTTGACCTATGTATATTACCCTCAGCTACCTATGTTTGACGTAAAATTTTATTAATTATTTTATGTCATGGCGCTAAAGTACCTATTTATTTAGCATCACTATTTGGATATTAAAAATTGTCAAAAATTTTCACTCGATCAAAGGTAAGCGCTGACATGGCACTTAGCTTACCATGGTGGAATTGACTGACACCACGGGTGCAGTAGGTGATTTACTTAACAATTTCAGATTCAATAAAAAGTCTCTAAGCCCTGGGAGTCGTCAATTAGTTCTACAGTACTTGAATACTTGTATTGTATGCTATTTATCTTAAACACACAGACGGAAATTACTAATTCAGTATTTAGTCGGTGTAGATAATAGTTATCGTATCAGTCATACCATAATATACCTACGCCGACCGAAGACATGTTCGAGGAATTCCCACTCAAATAGTGCTGCCAGTCTGGAAAACTAAAATGTTAACATCCACTCATCATTGGCGTGAAACAAAGCAAACATTATTGATTTTCTATTTTTTATGTCACTTTAAACAAATAACTATTTGAATTACAAGCTTTCCAACCATGGTCTGAATGTTCGTCATAGACACGCGCGTGGTTATGTAGGTACCTAGAAAGAATCGGACAAGTAGGGTTGCCAGGCGTCCGGCTTTAGCCGGACATGTTTAGCTTTTTAAGTACAAGAGTCCGGCCAAATATTTACACGTCCGGCCTGCAGGTCTATTTTTTGACTTGAATTTACAAGAATAAACCTGCTGTTCGGCTTTTGTTCGGCTTTTGGCAAAGAGGAATATTATGCCAATCGGCGTCCGAGAGCCCCCAATGCTATTATTGTGAAATTTAAACTGCCACGAGTTATGTAGTATGATTTCTCAGGCAGGAAGACGCATTGACTTAACTAAATTACTTATCGCTGGGAAAAAGATGTTATTGATCAATAGGTGCAAATTCAAAATATTAATTATAGATTTTTGGTTTTAAAATAATTCGAAGATATTTTAAATTATTTCAATTGAAATGGTAAACAAATATTATTAGTAATTAAATTTAATGAAGATCTTTTAATTTTTTTAAGAAGAGTTGTTAATATTTTTATTTGTTTTATTGTTCCAGAAGAGAGCTTTTTTGGTTTGTTTTCTTTAAATTGATTTATAATCTATATAGGTAGAGTAAGATTTTTTTTAAAGAAGCCTAAAGACTTAGTTCACACTATATTAATTACCAAATGTTGAGGCTGATTATTGTTTATTTTAGTTATTTATAATATAAGGTTAAGTTTGTAATAAAACGGTGATCAATTAGTACTCGTAATATAACATCAATAAATGGTTCAAAACACTCAACAGAGTTTTTTTTTATTTAAAAAAAACTATGGCCAGCTTTAAAAACCGTCCGTCCGGCTTCGGAAAAGTGTGTCCGGCTATTTTTGGGCCTGGCAACCCCAGTCTGGAGGGGGAGGGGGGGGGGGGGGGGTGTAACTAATTTATTATTGTAGATTTTAATAACGAAGTTAGCAGATAATTTATTTTAAAGAATATAAACATTAAATAGGATTCAAATATGAAATTGTGTCTAATGTTTGTGACTATGTATGTACCTACTTTGTCAAATAAAATTTAAAATTATTAAGTAGATACCTACTTACTTATTTATGGTACACCAAAGTAAAAAGGGTCCCCAACGGTCTTGATGCCGAGTTTCATGTTGTTGCGCTCGTGTGAAATTCTATAATATTTTAACTTACCTTTTATAAGGACCGCGTTACATGATTATTATTTATTATCTAATATCTCACACAAATTACACAATTAAATTTTAAATGTCACTGGCACAGTTCAACTGAAAACTTACGAAATCTGGATAACATCCTCGGTATTTTAAATTGAACTGATGAAGATTCTGGGTTTTTTTTTGTGGAGACTGACAGGGTTGGCTACATCACCTACAACATCCGCGATGTCAGCCTATAACACCGGGTGAACTTGGTGCTACGTCAGTATTTCCCTTCGGTCGTGCCGGCTACACTGAACTGGGCGGAAAACACAAACTATTTACATAGCCGTTTCGACCGACCTTTCATTCAGTGCGGTGGTACCAACCCGGGCGGGTTAAACCCTACCACCTAGTAATATAAGAAGGGAGTCATATCCCTTAGTCGCCTTTCACGACATACACGGGAAGAGATGCAGTGGGGCTATTCTTTTAAAGTACCGGCCCCACACGTTACAAAATGTGTTAGATTAAACTAACTTAATGAAGATCGCATCGAAAACGGTTGAACCATTCTCGAGTTATAAGTGAACGTACTATACATAAAGGCGGCAGACGTTGAATTTTATAATATGTAGGGAGGGGATAGAGAAGTAAAATAAAATTAACGAGACGACAGAATCATCGAAGAGGAATAAAATAAAGTACCATGTTTGTATGTAATAAAATAAATGATATTATAATATGTTATACAAAAATTCGTTAGGTATGCATGTATTGACTTTTGATAATGGACTTCCACCCGAACCTATCTCCAACAGATAACTCAGAAAACTGTAGAGTAGGTAGAGCGGTATACCTACAACATTATTTGACAACTTTACATTTGATATTAGTTCCAAAATAGCCTGTTTGAATTACATACTCTTGCGGTGAAACTCTAAAGCAAATTCATAATGGAGTAGTAGCTACCTACCTACCTCTTACTTACATACTTCTCGTACAATTCTTGTATCTATCTCGAGTAACGAACATCGTTTTATGTGATCGGTAAACCGTGTAAACATCCAAATTAAATATATACCTATTATGTACTTACCTAAAGTGATTGTGGATGTTATAGAATATAGAAACTCCATATAATTTTTAATTCTTTGGAACAAACGCTGCTGCTCTGCTCGGTCGGACGGAACTGGTCGAAATTGGATATAGGAGCGACTACACCTATACGGCTAACCGCGGATTCATTAATTCAAAAATCGCCTTCAAAAATGTATGAAATAAAAAAAAATCGAACCCTAGAGTTGAAGGCGGTGCTAAAGAAGGCTACACAAATCGCAAAGGATATCATCCACTCATGTTTTCTTTCATGCATCATTTTTGCTTGCTTTAGCACCGCCTTCAACTCTAGGGTTCGATTTTATTTTATTTCATACATTTTTGAAGGTGGTTTTTATATTTTTTTAAATAGTTTTTTATTTCACAGTTTTTTTAGTAGTTTTTTGCTATTAATGTACTCGGCGGAATTCCGCCTCGCTTTCCAATCCGATCTTGACCAAATTAAAATGGGACCACCTCAGGGTTATCCCCTTTCAAACAAAAAAATATTTTGAAAATCGGCCCACAATTGACGGAGTAATCGCGTAACAAACATCCAAAAAAAGGAAAACATACCGTCGAATTGAGAATCTCCTAGGTCTAAAGTAAATTGCTCGTGAAGACAAATGCAACGAGCCCAAACACGATGGGTTTATCATGTGTAGTTTTTCCTATGGCCACCTTCCGTCTCCATCATCAGACCAGCTCGATGGTACTCGTACCATAATAATAGGTCGGGGGAAAAGTCTTTTCGCATATAGTATGTATAAACTTGTAATACAATTTCTTTGGCTGTACTATTTGTATGTGGCTAGTTTTGATGACATTACAAAGGTAACATTTTCAAAAAAGGAACAGATTAGTAAAATGTTCTTTTCCGCTATTTTTCATTTGTTTTTCATTCTGTCAAAGTGAGTGAACCTAATGAAGAAATTCGATACATTTTAAAATTTTATTACAAAAAAAGAAAAAGTGCAACGCATGCCGCGAAAAAAAATTGTGACGTTTATGGACCTAATGCAGTGTCAGTAAGAGTAGCACAAAGTTGGTTCAAGCGTTTTCAATCTGGGAATTTTGATGTCAAAGATGCACCTCGCTCTGGTCGCCCTGTTACGGATAAAATGGACGCCATTTTTTTAAAAGTGGAGCAAGATCGGCATATGAGTAGTTACGACGTAGCTGAAGAACTTTAAATTGACCACAAAACAGTTTTGACCCATTTGGAGAGAGCTGGGTACACAAAAAAGCTCCATATTTGGGCGCCACACGAGCTCACTGAAAGAAACCTAATGAACCGTGTACTCATTTGCGATTCTTTATTGAGACGTAGTGAAACCGAACCGTTTTTGAAGAGATTGATAACTGGTGATGAAAATTGGATCACGTACGACAAGAATGTGCGAAAAAGGACGTGGTCAAAGGTCGGTCAGGCTTCACAGACTGTGGCAAAGCCCGGGTTAACTCGCAATAAGGTGATGCTGTGTGTATGGTAGGATTGGAAGGGCATTGTGCATTATGGTTCTGCCCGGCTTTTACCGCCGGGCAGAACCATCGATTCAGATCTCTACTGTCAACAACTGATGAGATTAAAGCAAGAAGTTGAGAGAAAGCGGCCGCAATTTATCAATAGAAAGTGTGGTTTTTCATCACGATAACGCAAGACCACACACATCTTTACCCACTCAGTAAAAATTCAGAGAGTTTGGCTGGGAGGTGTTAATGCATCCGCCATATAGCCCTGACCTTGAACCTTCAGATTTCCACCTGTTTCGGTCTCTTCAGAATTCTTTAGGTAGTGTCAGGTTAACATCATGAAAGGACTGCGAAAACTACTTGTCGCGTATTTTTAATCAGAAGTCCCAAAATTTCTACAGCAACGGGATCGTGTCACTACCTACAAGATGGCAGAAAGGCAACGAACAAAATGGCACATATTTAATATAATTAAACTTTGAAAAAAATGTCTTGAGTTTTCATATAAAATGCGAAGGCGCACCTGGCCGGTCGGAAAAAAATTCAAATTTAGAATATTCATGAAACAAGGGTCCGACTCCGAATATGTATCACAATATCGATTCATGTATTTCAATACAATGACAGAGAAAATTTCAAAATATTAGGTATTTACTTTTAGTTCTAGTTTTTTTTTTCAACCGTTTTTATTTCATTCTTTTTAGTAATATTACATAAAAAAGAATAATCGAAACCGAATAATCTAAATCGATTGAAGTGGTACAGAATTATTCGCCATATGTGTCAAACTGCAAATTGCTGAAAAAGTCCACATCACAAAAGTTTTGCTGAAGGTCCACACACCACAGTAAATTATTTTATCAAACTGAAAATAGCAGAAAAAGACCACATCACCAGTTTTGCTGAAGGTAACCACACACCATAGTATTTTGTAATAATTACTGAAAGAAAGAGATCTATGAGTTGGAAGACTTTTTTGTTCCTGGCATGAAACTGAAACGATTAAGAAATATTTTTTTTTACATTTAACGTAAAAAAAATTTTTTTTGTAAAAATAATTCTTTGTTCTTCCAAATTGATCTGTTTCCGATAGAGAACCCCCCCCCCCCCCCCCTTAGCGTACTATTACCTAATTTTGAAAGACCTATGTATATTAATAATGGTTATCAAAGGAGGGTGGGTTTAATGTCTTTGAAAGAAACTAAAACTTTTATCGTTTTACCCTAAATGTTATGTAGCATTTATCATTTTTCCCTACAAAGGGCAATGCCACATTTTGTATGGAAGGTGGTGCCTTTTTTTCGCGCGGCCATCAACCAAACTTGGTTACTTTAGTTCAGAATAATGTTACAATCAAAACTTGTTATGACATGTGTATGCCTAAACTCAGTCCGAACGTAGTTATAAAAAGTAAACCTTATGAAAATGCATAGAAACATAATATTATTCGAACTTCTGACCCTTACTACCCTGACTACGTTCGGACTGAGTTTAGGCATATACATGTCATAACAAGTTTTGTTTGTAACATTATTCTGAAATAACAAAGTTTGGTTGATGGCCGCGCGAAAAAAAAACTATGATAAAGAAAAGGCACCAATTTTAGGCAATGCCCTTTAGACCCTTTGGGTAGTATTTACAGAAGTTTAGATTCATGTCACACAATTTATAATGTTCTTAGACAATAATATCAAACTTAAATAAATATGACGTTAAATAATGCTAAAATAACATATGACTCTTGACCAAGAACACCTTAGTATTCTTGCCTCAATACTTTAAAGTTGTTTTTCTCAGTTACACAAAACCATAACCCTCATCGTTCTTCCCCTGGTGTCCTCAAATGGCTTATTAATTATTTGGGACGCCTCCTTTACAGACACCTCAGCCTCCAGTCAAATGGGTTGCTCTCCCACAGCAGCGAAGGCTGAATCTAGCAAAATTCAAAAATATACATTTCGAGAGATTTTCCATTTACTTATAGCCATTGCTGTGGGTGGGCCTTTGCGTCTTGGGGTTTGGAGCCCAGATACGAATATCTTTGTAAAATCCTTAGGGAAATTGCTGATTGAGCATATGGGGACCAGCGTGCCCAGGCTGTTTTATGGCCCCGCCCGTCGCCAAATTGCGAAGAAAATGAACCCTTATGTGATGATCACTCTTGTTTGAACAGAGAGTGGCAATAGCCATTCAGCGGCGGAACGCAACCCCCTTGTATTACTTGTACTTTTTATTGAGCAAAATTTAAATACATAAACGGGAAATGTTTGTAAAGTCCTTGGTTTATCTGTCTACTCCATAGCTTTTTGGATCAATATTGTAAATATAGAAACGACATCAATTCAGTTCAAAACGTAACGCATAAACGTACGCATTTAGTACAACCAATATATATAATATTCATATATCAACATACCTACTCATACATTCCATTAAAGGGCCACACGATTCGTCCAATTGAAGTTGACAGCACAGTGTTAATACGATTCGGATTGAGCGCTTAAAGATGAAGCTTCTATTAAAGTTATGTAAGTACCTACTCTGATCGCTTGCGGAACCGCTACGCATAATTTGATCTTGATCTTACTTGTTTTGAAAACTGAATGTTTCAGAACTCCACAGTTGCTTATGTAATGTTATGTAGGTATGTACTAATATTCGCAAATAATCGGGTAGGTGGTTAAGTACCTAGTTGCTCCCGTGGCACAGTGTGTTATATTATGTATGAGACCACAAAATCGGACATGCTCTTTTTATCTAATCGACCATTAGAGCTCATTTTTACAAATGTAAGAGTAAAACTCCCATTTGAAAATTCCACATAGTTTAGGAGGAATAAAAATTCAAAATCAGTTTTTTATTTTTATTTTAGAAAGTGAAAAAAAGTTCATGCTCGATAACTAATAACATTTTATTTGGAAAAGCTACAATGTTTCATAGAACTCTTAAAACTACATGTAATAAGCGTTTAATATGCTTCGTAAATGCCAGTAGTTAATTTAAAAAACTATTTTTGTGTATTTTAGTTTGATTTTTTTCTCCATTATACCATGATATTAGCAATAGTTTTTTATTGTAACACGTAGCCTGATATGTATTCTAGCAGCATAAAAAAACGAGCTTTGAATTCCGTGGTATATTTAATTTTTTTTTTCACAATGTTTTTACGCATTTAGGGCTGTAACTTTTGAAAGGGATAAATTCGTGTTTAAAAAAATATTCAAACAATACTAAATGGGTCTCACCTGCTATGTTTAAAGTATTGTAAAGTGTAAGAAGTCATAATAGCCGCTTGTTTAGCCATTTATTTATTTACTTTATATTTATATAAAGATAGTTTTAGTCACCAAACATATTAATTTCACGTGTTAGAAGTGTTGTATCATCGTTTTGGTCGTCGGCGATCCGAAGATCGCCGTGTCCAGTGATATCGATATGCATATGCATGCAATGTTTCTTACCTATCTTTCTCGCGCACTCGAGATCATGTGACAGCCCTGATGCAGATTTCAAATTTTATTTTCTCAAATATATACCACGGAATTCAACGCTCTTTTTTTGCAACTAGAATACATATCAGGCTACGTATTACAATAAAAAAACTATTGCTAATATCATGGTATTAATGGAGAAAAAAAAACTAAAATACACATATTACATGTAGTTTTAAGAGTTCTATGAAACATTGTAGCTTTTCCGAATAAAATGTTATTAGTTATCGAGTAAGATTTTTTTTTTCACTTTCTACAATTAAAAAAATAATTAATTTTGAATGTGTATTCCTCCTAAACTATGCGGAATTTTCAAATGGGAGTTTTACTCTTAAATTTGTAAAAATGAGCTCTAATGGTCGGTTAGATAAAAATAGGATGTCCGATTTTATGGTCTCATACCTATCATAAGTCATAGTCATAACACACTGTGCGTGGTGCTAAGGGAAGGCGTTGGTGTGGGAAGCGACGTGTGTGGGTGGACACCCTCGCCCCTACTCACGTTGCCGGGTGGTCGTCCTTCATCTCAGCCGGCTCTGTTTACCTCGGGGCAAACTTAAAGAAAAGTAAACATTCTAGCTTGTGTTTCTCCTTTGAGTTTCTAGCCTTCACTGTGGAGACTCTTGGCGTGGTGGTCTCCCGATGAAAAATGCTTTTCTGATCAGCTCGACAAGCTAACTGTTGATAGAAAATTCGGGCGACCGCCGCGTCAAATCCTATAATCTACGGTGAATAGGGCTGGAGATTCAAAGGGGCAACGCGGTTAGTGTTTTAGGTTCGGTGGGGGAATCGGCGGAGATGAAGGAAATTAATTTTACTTAATATACTTAAGGCCCTGTCAACCCGTATTCACCCGTCCTGCTCTTTCAAGGCACCGCTTTCGCTGGTTGGAGTAGGATGCAACACAATCAATCAATCAAAAATTAGCTTTTTAAATTAGGTAATTCCAAAACTACGGATCGAAACAAAAAAGTAAAAAGCTCCGGATATTCAACAAATAAAATATATTTTTTCCAAAGCCTTGATTTGGTCACGTTGCCTTAAATACCTACGTTTTTATAACTAAATTCAGAGGCATGTTCATGATTTTTTTCTATAGAGCGAAGTTATTCAAATCGTGTTTTCAAAAAGCTATCGATCTGCGCTGATAGACGAAGTTTTAAAACTGAATCTGGCAGGTAAGTAATATTGGCGGTACACTTCTTGAAATTCGAGTCAGACGCAGTCTCACATCACCTTATAATATTAATTGTTTTATAATTAATTGTAAAATAGTTTTAGTTAGTACCTAATTATAATTTGTCAAATATATTAATTACATTGAATATACAAAGTAATAATATTTTAGTGGCTATTTACATTATAACATCGCGTACAGTTTCATACTTATAAAACGTTTAGAAAAACACCACTGCCAAATGCGAGTATGAATGCGGGCGCGGGCGGGCCTATTTCGTGAGTTTGTGCCCGCCACGGCCTTCCTTGCCGAACCTGGTTCCTAGTGAATCGTGAAAGATGAGATCCTTTAAGAATTAATAGTACGGAACTCTAATAAGACTAACTGTGACGTATGGACAATTTCAGATGGGGCGTACGTGATCGCATTAATACTAGAACATCAGTCGACGTGGTCTGAAGCGGCGTGCACGACAGTCAACTTCACGGACTGCACCTACAGCGTGGTGTGCCACGGCGCGCCCAGCAGCTCCAGCACGCCGGACTGCAACCGCGCCGCCAACCTCACCTTCCTCCTCCTCGACTCCAGCAGGGAACTCCTCTCCTATTCCTACTTCTCTAATACCAACTTCGACTCACGCGTTAAGACTATCCGGGCCTCCAACAACTCGTGGACGACTCTAGACTCAAACGTTATGCGATACTACATCTACACTCTCTACATGCACCTCCCCGGAAATAATATACACCACCTGCGCGACGACGCTTTCTCCTCTCTTTCCTTCCTGCGGCTGCTCGACCTGTCGCACAACAGCCTCGTCCGGCTGACGAGCAGGTCGCTCTTCACCGGCTCCCAGAGTAAGCTCGTCACGCTTGATCTGTCCTACAACAAGATCGTCTGTGTCAAGAGCGACACCTTCAAGTACCACACTGAGCTCCACTATCTGGACCTCTCTCACAACTCCATTATCACTCTCGAAGACAACTGCTTTGTCGGACTTAATAGTTTGTTTTTGATCAAATTCACCGGCAACTCTCTAAACTCGTTTAATGTATCTTTGATAAATTTAAAATCATTGAACATCTTGGAAGCGTCATCCAACCGATTCGAGAAGCTCGACTCGTACGAGCTGAGACGCCTGGTGTCTCTACAAATATTATTCTTCGACAACAACTCATTGACATCTATCGACGTGGACCTGTTTCGACCTTTCGATCAACTCACCACTGTAGATCTCAGTTACAACAGAATAGAAGGCCAAATAACCGCGAACATGTTTAAAAGTAATAGAAAACTGGCTAATGTAAACTTTTGCCACAACAACATTTCATATATAGAGGATAAATCTTTCGCAAGCTCCGTTATAAAGGAGTTCAACTTCACCGACAACGACTTTAGCGGTGAGATCAGCGAGTTTACACTGAGTGGACTAGATGAAGTCACCCGACTAGATCTGTCGAATCAGTCCATCACCGCTGTACGATCGCTGGCATTTTCAAACATGACAAAATTAACATGGCTCAACCTGAGCAGCAATTTAATTCTAGAAGTAGAAATGAAAAGTTTCAATCAGGCGAGCTCTCTTGTAACGCTCGATCTGTCACATAATAAATTAACAATTCTTAACTGCACATTCGAAGGACTGTCCAAGCTGCGAACATTATATTTGCAAAGCAATAACATTAGAGTTATGGTATCGAACCTGTTCTCAGACTTATTATCACTAGATATATTAGATTTGTCCTACAATCACATATCAGTCATTGAACCCTCCGCCTTACCTCTAAAACATTTGAAGGCATTATACATTACAAACAATTTTATATCCGGTGAATTGAAGAGTCAAATGTTCAGTCCGGCGCCGCTACTTACAGAACTTGATATTTCTGGATTTTCTTTGACTAAAATACATAATAATTCTTTCTATGATTCTCCTATAGTGAAACACATTAACTTGTCGAGTAATGCAATTCGCACGATTGAATTCGAAAGTTTTAAAGATTTAAACAGTTTAGAAAGTTTAGATCTGTCTCGTAATAATTTATCGGACATAGAGTTTAACAAAAGCGGAATGACGAAACTTCGAAATATTTTTATTGCCCACAATAATATTAAAAACATTTCCGAGGATGCTTTTAATGTACTACCGCATTTAGAACAAATCAACTTATCCGCCAACAAAATTTCTTTTGTTTTCCCGAACTCGTTTTCGAGTTTGAATATAAGAGTACTAAATCTAGCAGACAATGAAATTCGCAAATTTGACGGCGTCTACACAAATTTCACTAGCCTATCGGTTCTGAACTTGTCTGTTAATCGCATCGACAATATCAATGTTACCTTCTTTAATAATATAATCGAGCTCGATCTGCGTGCCAACGTAATAGGCTCTTTAGGAGCAAGCTTCTCGGCTAATCTTTCGAAAAACATTACTTACCTTGACTTGAGCCAAAACAAGATCAGTTCGCTCGCGCCAGGAATATTTGTAAATAGTTATTCGTTGAGGTATCTGAACGTGTCGTACAACCGCATCGGCGTCCTCCGCTACGGGGCGTTGCGCGGGCTCACCGCCCTGCAGGTCCTAGACGTGTCCGGGAACCGCTTGAGAGAGCTGGACGTCAACCTGCTGCACGAGTGTCCCCGCCTGCGATCGCTCTTCTTAGACTATAACTCGATATCGAGCCTCGACGTCACTGTATTGGCCGCCGTCGTCAAGGACCTGAGAAAACTCAGTCTCGGCGGTAACCCGATGTCGTGCAAGGAAGTTATTTCACACCTGAGGAACAGCACGCCATATCTGGAAATAGATTCAGTTAATAAAGTGTATCACGTGGATAACGTTAACGGAATAGAGTGTGGGCGGTCTAAAGCAATGGAGCCGACGACCACGGAGCACTCCAGCACTCCCACGCAGGGAGGCGGTTCCAACAACACGCTGCTCGGAGTCGCTTTCGTGTGGTGCTCTGTGATATCTCTCTTCGTACTCGTCAGTTTCATAGCTATGTATTATTTTCGACGAAATCTTATAATGATCTACGGTGCCAGTAGATATCAAGACAGGAGAGTCTCGTTAGAAATGGACTCATCATAATATTAAATCGTCTGTACTTTTAAACAAAATGTAGATAATAGTTAAAATTATAGATATAAATATAATAATGGTAGAGCGATGGAGCTATAACGCACACGAGCTTTTTACTTCCATGCATTGATATTACAAACAACGCTAGTCGGGCGGGACTCCACGGGAAGTACATTTTACATGCGTATGATAGAAGCGTGTGATTCACTCCTTTCAAGAAATAAAAATGACAAAATTTTATTTGTGTTGGGTGCGGAACCTCTCTTGGACTGTTGCACGAGTGTCCTAGATAGACTACTCCAACCAACTCGATAGCGAGCATCGGCAGATGATCGGCAGGCAGGCGGCGCGGCTCGCGGCGGAACCTAAGCTGGTAGCCTGGTAGGTGGGGTATACAGGGTGTAAAAACGGCGAGTACATTAAATTTAGGAAATGATTATTGGGATCAAGAGTAACAAAAAAGGCAAATAACTTTTTTCTAAATTCCCTCTAAATAAAAAGTTATAGTTTTCATACCAACTAATTGATTATTTTAGTGTAAAAATGATCTAATAACAGGGCGGGGCGCGGAGGAGGGAAGAGCGGGTGAGACGTGAGTGCCTCGGACGGAGGTGTTGGCGGGAGGGGCGGGGGTTAGCTTTGTGAGTGGAGGACTGGAGGTCGGCAGACGGAGGGTGCGGAGCGGCAACAACGCGTTAAATTAAGACGAAAACATACATGTCAAAAAATCATATCTCGAACACTACCCGGGTGGTCCCAGAAGTACCCGACCTGACGTATAGATGGCAGTTGTTGTTTGAAAAAACTTACTGCATTCGAAAGTACCTACTATTCGAATTAAAATTAAATTTAAAAAAAGAACACGCTACGTGCTTTTGTTTTTGTTTGTCGGCCATCAATAGTGAACGCTCTGAGTGAAGTTTTAGAAATGGATAAAATTGGTCACCGTTATGTGATTCAATATTTTCTTCTAAAAGGTCTGAATTCAACTAATATCAAAGATGAGCTGGATTCAACTCTGGGGGAGTCTGCTCCATCGTTTACGATAGTAAAATATTGGGTGGCAGAGTTCAAACGAGGTTGTACGATCTGCCAAGACGAACATCGCAGTGGTCGGCCAAACGAAGTGACCACGCCAGAAATGGTGAAGAAAATCGATAAAATAGTATTGGATGACCGTCGGTTGAAAGTGCGCGAGTTAGCAGATATGGTAGGCATTTCAAAAAGTGCTGTACATCGCATATTGACTGAAAATTTGGACACGAGAAAGCTGTGCGCAAGATGGGTGCCGCGTTTACTCACAATGGAACAAAAACAACTTCGTGAGGATGTTTCAGTCGAGTGTTTTACAATAATAAAGCGGAATTTTTGCGCCGATTCGTAACAATGGACGAGACCATGGGTTCATCATTTCACACCTGAGACCTTGAAACTTGAAAAAACGGCTCGGAGGTAAAAGATTTACAAACAATAAAAAGGTAGAGTCGGCAGTTGAGGGCTACTTTGAGGAGCTCGACGGTTCTCGCTATAAACATGGTATCGAAGCTATTGAACATCGCTGGGAAAAGTGTATAGAGCTAAAAGGAGACTACGTTGAGAAATAAAGGTAGTTTTTCAAAATTTTTTTTCGTTTTCTTTGTTAGGCCGGGTACTTCTGGGACCACCCTCGTAGACACTTTAGAGAAAAACTTTATTTGCTTTTTTGTCTAGGAAAATCATGAGGATTGCGCTGGCGAAATTAATGTACTCGCCGCTTTAACACCCTGTATAGTGGAACTGAACTGGCCAGGCAGCTCGACGACGACGACGACGACGACGTCAAGGATCGAGAGCTCAATTTCGGCGGAGAACCAATACCGCCGCCCGCGCCGCGCCGCCGTCACCTCACCTTCGTAATGGTGCTCGATGTTATTTCTGTTCGCGGGCCTCATTCTAGCTCGGTCAGTATATCGATAAATGTCTCTTTTCTTTTAAAGTCTTTTTACAACTGCACTCATCGACCATCGTAATGTAAATTGTTTCTGTGTCGGTGTTAATAATGATGTGTATCTACCTACATTACCTAAACATATAATAAATCGTTGGCTTGTACCTACCTATATTACAATAATTTATAGTTTAGCTGAGAGAATGAGAGATCTGACTGTGATACATATTAAGAATATGCCTTATGTATAGGATTAAGTATTCTATGGAATAGGTACCTATTGTTTTATCTTATTTTAAGAGTAGAATTTTTGTCCCTGCCATTGACTTCGGTATATATTAGTTACTAACAAAAGGGCATGCCTAGGTATACGAACTCAGTAAATGTCCTCAACCCTCAATAAAGTGGTTGTCAGTCAAACGTAAGTAAAAGTAAAAACGCCTAAAATGACCAATACCATTTTGGAACCTGAATATCGTAGGTATCTACTATAATTACTATAATGTAAAACCCGAAAGGGGGTGATTCTGTACGTGAAATAGAACAACTTTTGTTCTACAACTTTTTAATTTGAAGAAAAAACTTTTTTTTTCTCCATACCTACGTTTTGAGAATAGAGTATGTAAAATTTGTATGGAAAAAAAAAGTTTTTTGTTTAAAAATTTTTTTTTTCGCCATAGGAGTTGTTTAGTTTCACATATAGAATAACCCCCCTTATGTCAGTTAAAAATATTACGGGGGCAACTGCAACACCGTGTATATTTAAATTATATTTGTTTGGAAAAGTTTTTATATTGTTGATTTTGAAATTTGTTATTAATATAAGCTGTGGAATTCTGTAATATATAAATAAATAAATATATGCAAAGTAAATGGTCCCTGTGCGACTAGCATGTCGAAGGATGAATTTAATGATCTTGTAAGCTTGAGTTGTCTGTCTGTATGTATCCCAATACATAAAGAAGGGGGTGGGTCCTCTGCTCTGCCAGTAGACAGCGTTCGCACTTGACCTTGTTGTTCTTTTAGCTTATTAGTAGATACGAAGTACCTACTTAGATAGATAGATAAGGATAATTCGGACATGGAATGTCCTGTGCGTACTGTTAACTATTGAGAATTATAAATTTTCTAACAATACAGGCTTTTGTAAGTATTCACTCATTTTATTGGCAACATGATTACTAAAAAAAGTTCCTATTTCACTAAAAAAAAAAATTCGCAACCATTTGCACGTTAACTTTTTCCGTTTTATAAATATACGAGTCTCCATCTAGCGGGGAATGTAAATACCTTAGCAAATTATGTGGGTGAATATAATAATAATAACAAACAGATGGCGCCACTTTATGAACGTAAAAGCTGTCAAGTTCAATTTTATTCGCGCCAAACACGGCCAAACTTAAAATTTCCGGTAGGTCCCAGTAGTTCCATCATGGAACTAGTGGAAAAAAAACCCCACCTGTTCCATGGACCTCAAAACTATCTGAGGACCTCTTAAATATGATGGAACTAGTAGGAAAAAACATTCCCAACTTAATTCATAGAACATAAAGCACATGAACATTTATAAATTACGTGTCCCAGTATTTCCATTGCTTTACTTTTTCTATTATTACTATGTTTAATTTATTTATAAGGGAGAAAAGGTCTGAGTTTTTATATTTTATTTACTTTAATAAATAAAATATAAAAACTCAGAGCTGCGCGGGTATTTACTTAGCGGTCCCCCGACTCCTTTAAGTAACGTTAAACGGATTTTTTTTTACTTTTTAAGGGGTGGGGCGTTTTTTAAATTTGTAATTAAACTTTTATTTTAATGGTGGCTCTCTGAGGCTCGATTATGATATTTTTTTTACATTTCGTTGCATGTAAGTCATGCTCCACTAAATATTTCTATTTTAGTACAAACTGGCCTGTTAGAGGCGCTGCTCCATCTTTTCTCCATAAAAATATTATTGTAATTTTTATTTCAAGCATTTAAAAAACCGCATGCAAATCGGTCCAATTTTTAAGATAATAATTTTTTTGATTGCTTAATTACTTCATTACAAACTTAGCTAAGAACCTTCCCGGTTAACCCATTGATTGCCACCACATCTTTAGTACACTACACCACTACACCTATATGCCACTACATTTTATTGATGATTTACATCAATTATTATATAAAAATGATTTTTTTAATACATAAAAAATTCAATAATAATAAATACCCTGAAAATATGGGTGACCGCACCCTCTGCTTTGGTGGCACTGGTAAAGTATTTTTCATCAGGAGTGCCATTCAACGCACCATTTGCGTTCGCATCTAGAAAGTATTATGCAACATGCAACTACTTCTTATTCTTTTTATATTTACTGTGGCAACCAGCGAACTTGCGTCGTTTATTACTTTTTAATTTAAAGAAAAAAAAATGTTTTACCCATACATTTTGAGAAGAGGTATTTAAAAATTGTATAGAAAACATTTTTTTGTTTCAAAATATTTTTTTTCGCCGCAGAAGTTGTTCTGATTTCAGTTAAAAATATTGTGGGGGCAATTGCAGCACCGTGTATAAATTTCTTCAAAAAAGATTATACCTAAGATCATTTATTCATCAATCATCCATCATGCATAAAACCATCTAACAAGGATTTAGAAGGAAGGTGTGGATCTAAGCTTACGATGGCTTCACCGAACATATCCGGGCCCATCGGCAGTAGAGGAGGGTATTAATCGAGGCCGGGACTAGCGAGTGGCCACTCTAAATTTGCCGCGCAGGCTTCACGTTTCGGCTCGCATCAAGCCCTCGTCAGCTAGTCTGCGTTGACTAGGACGCGGGGAAACCACCAGTCCCGCTCTCGACCTCCCTCTCTCTACCTATCCATATTCTGTAGGATGCTTCCAGTGACGTTTTCGAAGCTCTCTCCATATATGAGCTTAGCGTCGATCTTGGGAGCCCTAGATTCTTGAAGAGACTGTAGAGCGACTTCGCTGGTAGTCCTCTTGCTCCGACTTCCACAGCGAAGAGATCAGTCTTGAATCCGTTTCTCACAATCCGGTCTACTAAGTTGCAGTACTTGTTAAGCTTGATATTGTGGTCCTTCGGTATGTTACTTTCCCATGGAACTGTAAGTTCAACAAGTACTACATGCTTTGTCGCTTTTGAGAATATCCGGCCTTAATGCTGTGGTACAGATTTCCGAAGGCATTTGGTAATGCTTCTCATGTGTGTCCATCAACAATTCCCAATCCTTAGCTGCTCCCAAAATTGAAGAAGGTTTAGTCCTATCTTTGGGCAGCTTATTGGCTCCAGGTTTCACAAAGTTGACCTTCTGGAAGCCGCTACTGCCAGCTTCTGCAAGCTATGCCAGTGAACGCACCGTATGCGTGTATATCGTTTTACTCTATGATTATACAATGAAACAATGAGAATTATTGTGTAAAACGAAGAATGTTGCTCACTAATTACTTCCCATAAATGAGTATAATGGACACCAGTGTATTTCTTGATTTATTTCATAATAAAAAGTAGTGCAATTCAAGGCAACGTTTTTCCAACTGACGAAACGAAACTGACAGCGCGCGCACTTAAAACCGACAGTGTTTTTACATGACGTAAAAACTATTTCACTTAGCCTGTGTTACCAGAAATTTAAACAAATTTGTCAATTTTTTTAACAGCGACCATAAATAGGCAAGCCCCATTTGAACGCACACGGTGCGTTGGTGGCAACAAATCGAAATCTTGTTCAACGGAAACGGTGCATTGGTGGCAATGAATGCGTTAAACCAACTCTAATAAAAAAAAGCCGCATCCAAATAGATCCATCCTTTTGGGAGCTACGATGCCACATATAGACACCCATACGCACATACACACACACACAACAGGATGCAGTAGAAAAACAATATACTGGTTATACACAAGTTGGTGCGCTATCGTATTATTCAGGCTCAAGCACAATCTAGTTTATTACCTTAGGAACAATGCAAAATAGGCTTGATATAATTACAAAAATTTTATAAGAAATAGAGCTAGAATTAAAACAACATCTTCACAGCTCTATTGATTATATTTAATTAAACACATACTACTTACTTCAATATATAGGAATAATTTAGGAGATGATCAATTTATTTCCTTTATTTTCATCTTGTTTATGTTTCTCGTACACTCTGCTTCGAAACAGATTTTGTACTATGGTACAAAATAGTGCTTAAGCATGTGCTATGGTGAAATTTACGAGATCGTAATTTTCAAAAAGTTCAAATGGATCAAAGCGTAAACACGCATATCTTGGATCGCGCGAACTACGCATAAAAAAATTACCTTAGGCATGATCAAATCTATGGCAGGGGAGTAGTATTATTTATTACACTCAAGTTGCATGTAACCTTGACGTTTGTCATAGGATGCAGAAATATGACCATTCACTTGCTACGAGGTTGTACATTGCTTTATGCTGAATCATTCAAGATTGCACAAGAACATAATATATTTCTTACTTACATTCTACTTAGGTACATATGTACATGTACTCTTACCAAACAAAATGCAATATAACAGGTAAATACATAATTTTAAATTATTTATGGTATGTAAAATGCAACAAAATATGCTAAAAGTCAAACTCAAATGTGGTAAATAACTCTAGTACAGTTCCTTTCACGAGTCATGAGCACAGATGGACAGTGGACTAACATTGCACGCAAGTGTATAGTAGTTGAACGACGCGTGTGAGCCCAATAGGCGACGAGCGTCGACTGACGCCGACCGACGAACCAATCGCGTGAAGCGTCGCCGCCGTCGACGTCACATAAAAAAAAAACATCCCATCAAACCGACCAATGAAAAGTGTGCTCATGACTCGTGAAAGCAACGTAACAACATTAAATGTCCGCTTTGATGTCTACTATTTTTGTTACTACCTATACAATCCACTATGGGTGGCTTACTCAGAGGGAACAGAGTTCATGCCCCAGTGTTCAGCCAATATCACCTGACAAGGTGCCATAACAGAGACTTCCCTTTGAGCTGCTCGCTATACTGTACTAGAGAACACAGACGAGGCTGCTACGGCCAACTTTCATCCTGTACGGTGGTACCAACCCAGTTGCCTAGAATTTGAGCCTACCACCTAGTAAGAGGCAAGGGCAGGGAAGGAGCCTAGTCTTACACCAGTTTGGAACCATCAAGCAGCAGGTGTGGGTATGCAGGTACATTTTTCAATAAGAAAAATTCATTCAGTCTGGAATGTTCGCAGAGGCCAAAACATGCATCAACAGAATGTCACCGTGTCACCTTCCCCTAACTCACTGCTTACATGAGTCGGGCGGTATGTCGGTACACATGCCAGATGAACAGGAAGCAAGATTATTTTATACATTTTTTTATATATTTTCCGGCAACTAAACTCAATAATTATCTCAGACCCAAAAACGTTAGAAAAGGAGTAGACCAGAGACATTTCCCTAGCACCACGTACGCTAATCTTATCTGAACACACAAGTGTTTTGTATGGAGCGGCATTATCTGCCGTCTGCTCCCCTCCATGTTTACAAGGAAGCAGTGCGCCTTATCCCACCGTGCCCCTCAGCATTGGGGACGCTGCTATTGGAATTAGGCACGGCTAGTTTCTAGTCCAATCCTTTACTAACGTTCTTGCTCAGACCTATGATATTAATTTCAACATTATTATGACCTTACATTATGAAATTAATATGACCTACATTATTAATTTCAATATTCGACCTGCTACATCCTCCTAGTTCTACATACCTATATTACATTTATAATTTCTGCTATTTTGAAAACTACTAGGGTCTACCTTACAAATCTGTGTGCTTATTAATAGAATAACACTGATTAATGAACGCTTCACTAGACATTGCATAACATAATTTAATATCTATTACTAAAGGACATTGCAAGAGTAGAAATTTTAATTGTTACTATAAGCTATGATGCCCTCACCATCTTACCCATACCTATAATATCAATTTATATCTTATTTCGGCATTTAAACATTTTTACAGTTGCAGCGAGATGAATTATTGGTATGGTCCAAGTTTTATTACCAAGGATATTGTCTTGCAATTGCATATATTGTAAACTGTTACTACATACATACATACATAGCGTCACGCCTGTTTCCCGGTGGGGTAGGCAGAGACAACGGATCTCCACGTGCCACGATCCTGACACACCTCTGCCGCCTCTTGCACTCCCATAATGTTCTTCATGCATGCTCGTCGGTTACGGGTACTACGCACTTGCCCCTTTTTGAGCACATGCCCAAACTGTTACTGTTGCCATGAAATACTAATTATCAAGAGTATTATTTGGGAAAAAACTGTTCTGCTAAATAATTACAACTCCAAAACCTAACATGGTTTTCATTAGGTGGGAGCATTGGACTTATTCATATAATCAAATTATGTCATAACCTCTGTATTCAATTATTTATTCCAACACCTAGAGATTGAAATTTCATAAATGGTAATTTCATTCATAATCACCTACAAAATATCTATCTTATCTTATCTATCATCAGACAAATGTTATGCCTATCATGACACACTGATGTTATGCTAAGCATGACACACTGATTCTTACAAAATATGAACACCTACAATAGATTAATGGAAAATTAAGTTACCTACATTCTATTGTCGAAATACTTAATTACGACATAATGAACATACACCTATTTCACAAGATTCTATATAGAGTAGCTGGGGTGTTTGCTCACTCTCATTAGCTAATCATAATTGTATTCCAGCCGCATGCATCTAGCGCCGCCGTCCCGTAATGTCTAGTCTAGCAATATTAATAACATGGAAACTGGTCTCCCATTACATTACATAACTTTGGTAAATATGAGCACTCGTGGCTCACCCGCTCGGAATATTACTGCGTGTGTCAGGTGCGAGCGGAGAGCTAGGGAGGTGAAGTAAGAGGTGATTAGGGCTGCTGCAGTTTGGCAGCGTCAAACGCGCGCCGCACGCTCTCGAACACGTCGTTAGGTCCTACGGAGGCGTCGATCTTGCGGACGAGGCCGAGCGCCTCATAGTGCTCCACGATGGGCATCGTGTCGTTGAGGTACGTGTCGAAGCGTTTCTTGAGGCTGTCGAGGTTGTCGTCGGAGCGGCCGCTGCCGGCGGCGCCGCGGCCGAGGCAGCGCTGCGTGCACGCGTCGCGCGGACAGTCGAAGAACAGCACGAACAGCAGCCGCGTCCGGTCGGACATGGCGCGCTCCCAGCCGTCCAAGTTGTCCTTGTTGCGCGGGAAGCCGTCGATGAGGAAGCGCCGGCGGCCTGACGCGCGCATGGCCTGATCCAGCAGCGAGCACGTCACCTCCACCGGGACTATTTCGCCGTTGCGAATCTTCTGCTCGATCATCTCGCCGTACTGCGAGCCGGGCCGCGCCCGCTCCTCGCGCAGCAGGTCGCCCGCCGACAGGTGCTCGAAACCGAACTCGCGCACGATGTTCTGACACTGCGTGCCCTTACCGGCGCCGGGCCCGCCCAATACGAATACTACCTCGGGGAGCATCTTGTACACTGTCGCTGCTACTCCGATAAATCGCCTCACGCCACCACCGGTCAGCATCTATCGACCGACTGGCAAACAGGAAACAGACCTTGACCGGCTGTTTCAATTGTTCCGTGTACGCGCGCGCGCGTCTCCAACTCCTAGACGAGACGATATATTATTTGCTATTACCACCTTCAAAGATTACCACATAATAAGTTTGAGCGAACACTTCCTTGTAATCTCAGATCCTGTGATTGCAAATATTGCAATACGCAACTTATTCGTAGAAATGTTAGATTAGATCTCAGTTGGCTGGTCGGGTCGGTAATTTTTGGCTTGACTGTCTGTCACTGTCACAACACAATGAATGAATGACACGCACACGCATGACCAGTGTTGCCAACTCAAATTTTGAAATTCTCCTAGATTGACTTCGAAAATCTACTAAAAATCTCTTAAAAAATTGTCGTCCTCCTAAAAAATTCTCCTGTTATTCAAATTAGAAAAATTTCACCACATTTTTAGTGTTCCTTATACGTACGGGACCATATTACTAAGCCTAGGCCGTCTGTCCGTCCGTCTGTCTGTCTTACCTGTAAAGAGCTGTATCTTTTGCACCCTGAAAACCGGTCAAGTGCGAGTCGAACTCGCGCACCGAGGGTTCTCTGTCAGTCAGTCAGCGTGTAAGCGTCTACTGCTGAACATACGCCTTCAATTTTCGTCCAATTCTCGGCCTCCAGCGGTACGGACCACTGCTTTCCGCCGACATACTTCATGTCGGCGTCCCACCTGGCGGGTGGTCTTCCTACACTCCGTTTTCCTGTCCACGGCCGCCAATGTAGTACATGGTTACTCCAACGGTTGGCGTCCCTTCGGCTAACGTGCCCAGCCCACTGCCATTTTAGCTTATTCACCTGGTTTCCAATATCGATTACTTTGTTGCGTCGTTGGATTGCCTCATTGCAATTGCCTTGCTGCATTGAGATTGCCTCTTTGCTGCATTGAGTTGTGATTTGCACAATTGCTGCATTGAGATTGCCTCATTCATTACGCACCATTTCGCTTAGCTATACTCCCAGGCCAGCCCAGCATGCACGAGTCAGTAAGCCTGGAGGCGCTATACATAGGAGGACAGGGGTAGCCGCGCGTCGGCGCACACGCGCCAGCGCGTCAGTCTAGCGCCGGCGACCGATCTTAGTCTCCGTCCGCCGCTCAGGCGGAGCGAACGTGCGCGTCTGTCACAAAATGCCTCATTGTGCAGTGCTTTGGTGCAAAAAGTCGTCGAAAAATTCAAACTTGAACACAGATGGAGTCACCTTTCACGAGTAAGTACTTTCATTCAATTTGATAGCATTTTTCGCTTGAATTTCAGTAACAAACATCGGCGTAAATATGTATGGAGAGCTCTTTTCTGCTTACCCACCATAGGTCGACTATCGTGTTGGATGCAGTTAGCTCTTGTAATTTTTTTTATTTATTGATAAATATGTATGTTAAATGTATACAGATATTTCATGCATTCTGCCTTATTGCCAAAGGACATTTCTTCTAGTCAACCTCAGCAGGTTTCCTCGTTCAATATTCGTTTATCGCGCTTTTTTCATTCAACCAGTACCTACCGGTTTTTACTTTTGAGCGACTCTAAAGGAATTAATTTCTTTAGGTCATGCGTCTACCGGTCTTGTTATGCTTAGCATTAACAAAATTAATTCATAATGAATACCCCGTTAGCATTTAGCACTGCTAAGCGCCCTGATGAATAAAAATTCATGCTAAATGCTAAGCAATAATCACATTTAATTTTAATTAGCATTGCTGTTTCGTTCGTAAAACTTTGTTGGTTCGTTTGTTTTGGAACGCACAAAGCAATGAAGTATGTGCTATTTATCTGTGGTACTGCTAAATGCTAAATGCTATATAGCGCCTGCGCTCCGCTGCTAGCTAGCTAGCTAGCATCTAAATGCGAAATGCGATGCGATCATGCGAGTGAGGGGTCGGAATTATCATCTGTCACGTGATCATTAGTTTTGGTCATATCTACAGAACCACTGGACTTAGACCCATCGTGTTGGTACTCAATCTGAACGTCTCGATGAGATCTATCCATCTGTCACATTAACTATTGTTTTGGTCATAACTCGAGAACCACTGGTGCTAGACCCATCGTGTTGGTACTCAAACTTCAGGTCTCGGTGAGATCTATCCATCTGTCACATGAACTTTTGTTTTGGTCATAACTCGAGAACCACTGGTGCTAGATCCATCGTGTTGGTACTCAAACTTTAGGTCTCGGTGAGATCTATCCATCTGTCACATGAACTTTTGTTTTGGTCATAACTCGAGAACCACTGGTGCTAGACCCATCGTGTTGGTACTCAAACTTCAGGTCTCGGTGAGATCTATCCATCTGTCACATGAACTTTTGTTTTGGTCATAACTCGAGAACCACTGGTGCTAGACCCATCGTGTTGGTACTCAAACTTTAGGTCTCGGTGAGATCTATCCATCTGTTGCGCGACCATCTCTCGAGACACATGTTAGTTCTTTAGTTCTTTAGTTCAACAATAACAATGTAAATGTCAACAATGTAAACAGTAACAATGTAAATGTCGTAAATTGTGCTTTTAAATTTAATTCAATTGTTCAAAAGTTACCAAATGAAAATTTTAATATAGATACCGATCTATAAATAAATAATTAAGTAAATTATTGTTCTGTTTCAAATATATGTTTCTATTACAGACTACACAGCCTTTCATTTGTTATTTTATTAACCCTTATATAACGAATTCACACCGTCAAACTGACAGAGAGACGCATGGTACATTTTATAAGGCTCTAGCTGCATGGCTGGTTAGTTTGTTAAAAAAGGCAAAGCCTGGAAAACCTCATTTTACCCTAAAAAAATTAAATATCCAGGTGGGTATGGCTGGTTAGTTTGTTAAAAAAGGCAAAGCCTGCAAAACCTCATTTTACCGTAAAAAAATTAAATATCGAGGTGGGTACTCATAAATTTTTTATGGTAGGGTAGATTTTCGCGAATTTTTCGCGAAGTCATATTGCAATATAATTTGTCATATCGTTGGCTAAGTAATTAGCAAATAGTTGTTAATAATATAATAATTATTTTTTTTGGTTACAAAACTTTTCGACTTTCTAACATTATTTTTTTAATTTTGGAAAATTCCAATAACAAATACTCCAATAAGATAATACCAATGTACGAGGTCTTACATATCATTGTTTTGGAAATTTGATGTAGATTTATAATAAAGTATCCGAGGTATCTCAGAACTTAGAACTATTATCGTGTTTATGCGAAAATCTGCAAATTCGCAAAATTGTGAAAGGGGCGTTGCCTTTGTTCATTTAAGAGAAAGTTATATTATTCCCTTGATGTAAAGAAGGGTTAAATATTGTTAAATCCGTTTCATCTTTTCATCGCGAATCGACACAATGAGCGACTTATTGTATGAATCCCGTTCAAACGTATGGAAGACTGGCGTCACGTGGCTACCTACTCGCTCGGCCAATCACGGCGTTCCATGCGCCGCTCCCGCCTCAGACTTCACACCCCTTTGGCGGCTACCTCGGTTCTCATACAAACGATGCCGTATTTCGTATCCAGGTTTACTGACTCGTGCCAGCATGGCTAGTTCCTTCGCTCGCTGGGCAACTTTGGAAAACAACTATAGTCAGAGCTCACGTTTCACAACGTCATACATAACCGGTAGGACGCACTGGTCAGACCTCGGGGCGAATTTTAAATTTCCGAGGCAGCCCAACTCAGTTGAATTAGTCCCTCGACCTCCATGGAAACCTTGTCTACCAAGCAGTATTTAACCGAGATATACGTACAGACTCTTCCTTAAATCTGTTCGATCACTTCTCCGCCAATAATGATTTGTCCTCCCGTCATATAATAACCACGATTGCCATTCTAACCACCACGTAATTCGTCTGTTTGAATTATTTGTTTTTTTTTTTAGTTTTTAACCACACCAAGTTTGACACTTGTACGTACCTATGTATTACCGTTTTTACGTTAGAGCAAAACCAAACAAATAATTTTTTTAAACACGTTTCTTGTATGGGGAAGCCCTTAATTTGTATTTTTTTTTATTATTTGATAGGATGTCCGCCAATAATAAATACCACATGATCTGTGAAAATCACAACCAGCTACCTATTACCGTACAAAAGATACAGCCGTTAAAGTAGTGCGGACTGAAGGACAGACTGTCGACGTAGGCTTAGTAATACTACTGATTATTACAAAGAATACATGTAAATAACATTGATTGATAACAAAGTGTTCGTTCGGTCAGGCCCGCCCGATAGTCGGCTGGTTGGTCGATCAATGCACGCACACACTCACAGACCTTGCTCTTATCAAAAGACAAATCCTTTCGTATTGTGTGACTTGAGAAGATGGTTGGTTGATTCACACACAGTTCATTCATTGTGTTGTCACCGTAAATACCGACATATTTATTTGTTACTAGTAAATATATGTTTCTCACTCCTAAATCTTCTCCTGTAGTGATTTTCTTTCTCCTAAATTTGCTCCTACTCTCCTGACAGGCAAAAACTTCTCCTAACACCACTGAAATTCTCCTGAATCTAGGAGAAAATCTCCTAACATGGCAACACTGCGCATGACACCACGATAGGACACACACGACAAGAGCATCTCTTTGTAGTAAGCACCTGACAGTTAACTTTTTCTTTCTTACGGAAAGGCAAGGATAGTGTGACCGTACAGCCATATGTCTTGTTTTTTCATTCTTCTTCTCATTTGCATTTGTTGCACCTCGTAAAAAAAAATACAGGAGCATAAAGGACCACAAAACACTGCTATTAGAAAAGATTTAGCCTGCGGAAATCAAAACTGGGACCAAAAATAAAAATAACAAAATTTCAGGAAAAAAAATTCATACAAAATGGCGACTTCCGCGAATTTATTTTCAATAGCTACTTAGGATTGCCTCTTCTTGGGCGTTGCGGGAAGTGCAGCCCCGCCGTTTTTGCGTAACACAGCGCAGGCACCCGTGCTCGCCGCCACAACTTCGGCTTTTTGGTCGCCTTCGGCGACCAGCCTAACCACTACATTTTTACGAAAGAAATCCAGAATCCTCGAAATGAAATGAAAATATACTTATTGTACACGTATAAAAAGATTACAAAAGGCCAGTTTAATGCCTTGCGGCATTCTTTACGAACTAACCTTCGGGATGTGGAAAATACGTAGGGGCGGACAATGCAGTACTAAAGAGGGAAGAGTAGTATGAAATATAAATACACAATTATACAAATTGTACAAAGATACGTACAATCAATATAAATCCTTACATAAATACATAATTACATATATACAACAATAACAAACATAAATATTATAATATACCTACATCAACTCTTATATACTATACATACATACTTATAATATAGGTACATACTTTACATATACCTATTTGAACTGGATTGAAGATGCAAGGGCATCGAGAGTATTTATATTTATTTTACCTACTCATTGCCATGTGGCTGACACGCCTGGCTACATCACCTATTATATCCGTGGTGTCAGCCCATAACACCTTGGTGAACTAGGTGCCATGTCAGTGCTTCGCTTCGTCGTACCGGCTCCATTGAACTTGACAGAAAACACGAACTATTTACATAGCCGTTTCAGCCGACCTTTTATATTCAGTGCGGTGGTACCAACCAAGAAGGGAAGAGACCTACAGTTTTATTTGCCACGGTGAGACTCTAACGGTGGAGCGATCACCCATCCAATCACTGACCGCGCCGACATTGCTTATGTATGAACACCACCGACAGTCGACCGACCGCACCGCTGAGCTAACGAAGCTGAAAAAATTTATAAACGTTGTTAGTGTTAAAAATTATATTCTATCTAGTTATGTTTTGGTATGGTGCAAGGAAAAATGAAAAAAAAAATTATATCTCTTTACATTATAATTTATATACATATACAGCCTCCATAACATATATACAAAAAACCTACCCAAAACCAATCGCATCTTTCGCTCATACGAGTTCAGGTAAATCTTGTACCTACTACGTGTACTAATAATTACATTTAAACTACCTATTAGAAAGTTAAATACTATGTACTTGCAAGGATTTTAATTTAAGTTTATGTTATAATTTAATATTATAAAAATTTACATATTTAAGTATATGTAAATTTTTTTATTTTTTTTTATTTTACCCGATTTTTTTTATGCAATCATGTATGAGGTGGCTGAGTCAGAGGGGTCAGGCAGGACACTTGTTCCGTCCACGGTCCATGCATTATCATATAACCTTCGAGAAGGAGCCTCACCGGAGTATTCTCTTTGAATTGCTAGCTATAATAAATAAATTGCAAAGAACACAGTCGAAGCTATATGCGGCCGCCTTATACAAGTAGATTTTTCAATCAGAAAAATTAATTGGCGCATGTCGACCGGATTCGAATCTCGGATATAGAGATCAAGATGACGAAGCATGGCGAGACCGCTACTACGCCACCCGCCGCCTCTATATACTGACGACAGACATCCAGAAGTTTAGCTAATGTGAGCCGGAAACATAATTTATATCCATATTTCCATACTTCCATACTTTATATTTTATGTTTATATTTATGTATATAAAATATTATATATTATATTTTAGTAAAGTAATATAGTAATATAGTATATATAGTATTAGTATATAGTATAGTATATATAGTACAACCTCCTTTACTATCATTTGTTGTTTGATTTACGTTTTGTTTATAGACGTCCAGAGATATAGTACTATATAGTCTAGTATATATAGTACAGTATGGATAGTATGGATATGGATGGATGGATATGGATAGGGTAAATAAAACATTTATTCCTGCAAAATGTCCCGCAAAGTGTCCGCACCACCAGCGCGCCGCCTCCGCCGCCTCCGCCGCCTCCGCGCCGCGCCGCGCCGCCGCCGCCTCCGCGCCGCGCCGCCGCCGCCTCCGCGCCGCGGCCGCCACCGAAGCGAAGCGTCTCCGAGTCGACGACGACACGTCCCAGTCCTCACCTCAGCAGACAGTTCTCGCTCATCCCGCCGCGACGACGACGACGACGCCGCGTCGCGCCGCGCCACCCCCGACGCCGTGTAAAGCTAGTGAAGCACGTCGTGCCTCGCGCCCGAAAGTTGTCTTCGAACTTTTTTGTGATATTTTCTGTGAGCAGTGTGCGCTTAGAACTGAGAGGATTCGTATTAAAATTTTCGTAAGTATGAAATGTAACAACACAGACGCAGACTTTTCCATTCGAATTATCAAGATGGTAAACCTCCTGAGTTCTGCTAGTTAAGTACGACGACATTTTAAAATACCGAAGTTTAATTTGTTAAATGGCTAAAAATGTCCAAGTTTATCCACTTCTGTAAAAATCTGAAAACTGCTAAGTATTTTATTTTCTCGTGTTTATTAATTTTGACGAGATTCTTTTTTTATGAAAATATTTTTTATTTATTTATATTCCATCCTCCTTCATAATAACATGACATAGTTACTTCAAACGAAATAGCTCGGCTGAAATGCATTCCAGCTCGAGGTAGGAAAAAACACCCGACGATTGCCATATGCACGTGAGTGTCCAAGCTGGCTGCAGCTCCGCTCAAGTTAAATATATCCTGCATATATTGCATTGGCGAAAACCTCATTCAAATCGCTTGGGCCCTCCTCCTTTATGTGAGCACAACTATAATAGATATAGACGGCAGAAGTCCCATTCTATATCGAGGATAATAAGTAATAATAAGGACTAACATCAGATGTCTAGTCAAGACCCAAGAAAGTGAAAAGGATGGCCTGGAGAAATAGTATTCATGATAAGTCCGCTTTATGCGCTACTATTGTCATCGTTTCTTGTTGTGTACCTATTTGCGTTACTGTTGTATAATAAAAAACTTATGTTCTATTCTATTCTAGAAGAAGTAGTTAAGCCCTGGGATGCTCCCTGAAATTAATTCTCGCCGCGATAAGGCGTCTCTCGACGCTGTGACATTTCACCTATCACGGAATGGACTTCAGATTATCATCTAGCTCAGTGGTTCCTAGCTAGACTGAAACACTGCTAAATTTAAAAAGTAATTATGTGTTATCATAAACTACGTGTTTATTCAATTCAGCTAAGTATGCCCGCAGTTCCGCTCGCGTTAAACTTGTACAAGCATATACAAACGCATGCATGTACGTACGGAAACAGTAGACTTTACATCCTCCTCCTCCTAATAAATAAAGCGAACCTACGGGCGATCGGGGCGACCGAGCGACCGTGTAACGTACGTCAATATGTGAATATCCTTATAACTAGAGAACCACTTTATCGATTTACACACAGTTTTCTTTGTTACATTCTGTGACTTCTCAATATGGCTTAAGGCTATAAATCATAACGGTATGTCATCGGCGGCCTGAGCTGTGAGCAAAAAGTCACGCGAAGCCGCCGATGATGTAGCATTGCCGCCGACAAAAGCTAGTTTTGTAATATTATGTAGAGACAGTTTTATCTCCAGAGCTAAAACAACAACAGACATAAAAAAAGAAGAAGAATGAAATAAACTAAATACTAATAATAGTTCATTTATATTTATATCATTAGAGATGGAAAATCAAATAAACAAGACGCCAGGTAAAATATATATGTAGGTAAAATACTAGAACATACTACATAAACATAGGACTTATTAATATACTAATTAATAAATGCTACTAATAAATAACTATTAAATAATAATATAACCAAACATATAACTTATTTATTTATTATGAACCAACAATAGATACTCGATACATAAATTACATAAACTACCTACTCTACTTAGACATATCTGTAAATAATAAAATAAATTTCCTTTAATTCCTTGGAGAGATCAACTAAACAATCAGTCGAATGAAGATGTATCTCTTACAAGGGTAGTAAGTAGTAGCTAGTATAATCTCTAGGGATCGAGTAGCACGGTCGAAAGTATTCATATGCGGTATCGGTTGGTTTTCATATGATTTACATGCACGTTTCCGCCAATAATGATTATGTGATGTGATTGGAGATACTTTCTTTGAGAAAGTAGATATATATAGGTAATTTACTTGAGCGCAACTCGGCCTTCGGCCTCGCCCTTGGTAACTTCGTATTTGCGCCTCAATAAGATTTGATATTAAACCGACTTTCACGCGATCGGAGCCGCGGGCACAACTAGTCTGTTCATAATTTTTTCAACACAATGTAAAATTGTCTGTATGAAAAATAAACATATTTCCACGGATGAAATGATGTGAATGAGTGAATACGAATCTTGGCAGAGCAGAGGGAGAGATAGACAGATATGAGAATAATATATCTTTGCGCGATTTGACTCCCCTACGAAGGATTTGTTTTGAAGGGGTGTGTTGGCGTAATCTCATTTCAGCATAACCCGGCTTAGCATTATAAATGAATGAAATTATTTTCATAACCAAAAATAACTCTACATACGTTTGTATTGATAAAGATTTATATGTATTTGTATAGGTACTGGCTTTCACCCGCGACTTCGCTAGCGGCATTGACCTTTCTGCTTACATTTGTTCTTATATCTATTACCTGCAACCTGCAGCGCTTCATGACATTACTTCTGTAACCCAAACTGAAAACTCTTTCGAAAAAACAGAGGTGAAATTAAAAAAAAAAACCATAAATCTTAATTTAAAAAATATGTATTTTCAACATAAATCAAATGTAAGAATGGCGATGGTCATTTCTTCCCATTTTGACTCATTTTTTGGCAAAATATTTCAGTTTCAGGTACAATCCCTCCATGAATCGCTGCAGATATCCAAAAAAATCATTCTGTATATGTAGGTATAGCATGTGCTATGCATTTCTAGGTATAACAACGTGGAACTGTGTTTGTGTGACTAAATAAATGCTACATTATCTTCATAAGTATCAGGGAAGTCTCCGGTATGGCACCTACCTTCACGGAAGTGATATTGACTGCTCGGAGCATGTACTTTAGACCCTCTGACCCATACCGGCTTACATAAAAAAAAGCGAATATCCTCCAACGTGTAACTTTGATATATGCGGCGCCGCAGAGCGTGATCTTCGCTGACGATTCATTGCTACGTCCTACCGTCAACGTCGGTGACGCTAACTAGTTATGTCTCTGTCTAGTCCATATAATTAGACAAAGACATAACTAGTCAGCGTCACCGACGTTGACGGTAGGACGTTAGAGAATGCCTGCCCAGCTCTTTGAAGAAATATCGTTACATTTCTCGGTACGTACATACATATGTACCTACATACATATATACCCTATAACGGTCCGGAGACATGCCCGATAAAATTCGTGAAATCTGAATTTAAATCGTTTCAACCGTTTTCGAGTTTACTCTTACGGAGAGAAAGGCGTACGTTGCCTTTTATAATAGTAGAGAAGAGCTAGAGTAGGCATAGAGCCGCGATGTAGAGAAGAGAAGCAAATATATATTCCAGAACCACACAAATTATTCTACGCATTGTCTTACATTCATAAAAACGTGTTAAGTGAGAGATAAAATAAATGAAATGAATAAAATAAATAAAATAAATGAAATAAATAAAAAAAAAATTAAGTAAATAAAATAAATAAAATAAATAAAATAAATAAAATAAATAAAATAAATAAAATAAATAAAATAAATAAAATAAATAAAATAAATAAAATAAATAAAATAAATAAAATAAATAAAATAAATAAACTTATAAAAAAACAAGATGGCGGTCTTCCACATATTATGTTAATTGTATCGGGACCCCCTTAATTGTTACTTTTTGTTTTATTTTTTATTTGTTGGCATATCCGCCATATTAACACATATTCTGTGAAAATGTCAACCGGCTGCCTATTAGGGCACAAAAGATACATCCCTCGGACGACGAACGGACAGACAGACAGAAAGGCACAGATACACAGCCGGTGTAGGATTAGGAATAGGCTTCCGTATTGATACAGAAACCCTAAAAATGTGCTCTTACGTACAGATTGCACGTCTTACGTACGGTTGAAAGAGTAGACGGTGCTCTATTTAAGGTAGCCTACTGGGGCCGCGAGAACCTTGTAGATTTCAACGTCAGAAAAACACAAGCTTGTGCCTTCTCTACCAAGGCCGACCGGTTTCCCTCCCAAGCCACGTTTCAGGGTACGGCTGTACCCAACAATGACAAATTGGACCTCCTGGGCGTGGAACTGACCAAAGATGTAGGATTTAGGAGCTTTATAGAGTCCAAAGCTACCCTTGCCTCCAGGAAATTGGGTGTCCTCTACCGTAGCAGGCGATTCTTCTCACCGGCGCAACTCCTTATGCTATACAAAGCGCAAGTTCGCCCGGTGATGGAGTATTGCAGTCATCTGTGGGAAGGATCCCCCCTTTACCTGTTGGCCTCCTTGGACTCTATCCAGCGCCGCGCCATCCGCCTAATTGGTGATCCCAAGCTCACGGAGGGACTTGAATCATTGCAACACAGGCGAACAATTGGTTCCCTTAGCCTGTTTTATAGGTACTACCATTGCCGATGTTCCGAAGAACTGGCTTCCCTCATCCCTCCTGCCCCGATCCGTATTCGTCACACCCGCCGGACTCGCTCGGAACATCCATATGTTGTTGACACACAACTTCTGAGAACGCATCGCTTTTCGAAATCGTTCCTATGTCGTACGGCGAAAATATGGAACGGTCTTCCGGCGAGTGTGTTCCCCACCACCTATAACCTGGGAATCTTCAAAAGGCGTGTTAATAAATTAGACAACAACCTCTTTGTCCGCCTTGTAGCTGGCATGGCGCCTCTCTGAGCGTGGTTTCGCGAGGAGTGGGGTTATTGGCTGTGTGTTAATCGTTCTTTGAACTTTTGGGCACAGCCACCCGTGCCGGTAGTCTATAAAAAAAAAAAAAAAATAATAATAAAAAAAAATTAAAAAAAAATATTTAGTTCGTTAAATAAGACGAACTTCTAAAGGCCCTCTCTCATGTACCCAATCATTCTGTTTTCCGGAAATGAGAGTACATAGTTGCGTGCGTGCGTATACAGACTTAAAGTGATGTAATTCAGGAGGTCTTCCTATGCCACACTAGCTCGATTTAGATCCGGCTTTCACCAATGCTATGTGACTTGTATTTCGGTGGTTACAGACGTGTTAAAGACTTTATGCTTAATACCTAGCTGCTGGCTCAGCCAATGTAATATAATGTATACTTTTTGGGTTTCCGTACCTAGTGCGGAAGGCTATTACTAGGCCTACGCCGCCGTCTGTCTGTCTTTTTTTTATATGTAAACCAGCATAGGTGGCTGTGCCGAGAGACCAATGGTGCAGTCGACAGAGCCAAAATCACCTCTCCTCGCGAAACCACGCTCAGTTAGGTGCCATGCCAGCAGATTTGCGGACTGTTGCTAGGCTGTCCAGCCCGTTGATACGACGCTTGAAAACACCCAGGTTAAAGGATTCAGGAAATACACTCGCCGGAAGACAGTTCCACACTCTAGCGGTGCGACAAAGAAACGATTTAGAGAATCGATTGGTTCTCAAAAGCCCAATGTCAACAACAAAAGGGTGCTGAGTCTCTCTGCGACGAGTCATGCGGAGATAGGACGCGTGGCAGGGAATAAGGGATGCTAGTTCCACAGAGCAGCGTCCGTGATAGTATTCTGTAAAACAGACTAAGCGAACCCACAAATCGTCTGTGACTCACAGACTCCAGACCATCTGTAAGTTTCTGGTCACCAACAATATGCCCGTGCGCGCGCATCGTGTGTGTCCGACAGAAGGCAGAAGTGCTAGTAATATAAGAAGGGAGTCTTAGTCGCCTTTTACGACATACTTACAAAAATGCCTGACAGTCAAACCATTGTTGTAGTTTTTATTTCGGCGTTTCGTGATTTTCCAAAACATAATTTATTTAGGTAAATACATAGGCAACGCAAATATATTTGATGGTACGGAGCCCTCGGTGCTCAACTCGAACTTGGCTGGTTTTTTTGTACCGTAGAAACCTCAGTGCGCGAGTCCGACACGCACTTGGCCGGTTTTTTGTTGCTTCCCAACTGCCACCCTGTCCTCGAGGTCGGAGCCTCAGGCGCAGCTAATTTCACCCCCGAGGAGGTCCCAGTCCGGCTTTCAGTTGGACTAAAGTCGCTGGGGAAAGGTTGTGTACCCGCGATTTGAAGATCCGTGGGTTGTAGGAGTGGGGAGAAATATTCCCCGGGCGGAAGTCGATTTCCACACCCTCGCACAGTGTGACACAAGAACGATTTAGAGAGTCGAAGAACTCTTCGTCGACTACAAAGGGGTGTTCCACGAGAGTATGGCGGTTTTGGCAATTCGAACAGGAGGAGGTCAGCGACCATAGCAGTAAAACAGGCCCACATTATATGGTTTTATATGTAAAAAAAGTGGCGGAAAATGCCTTATGCTACCTTCTGTACGACTTTATGTGCAATAAACGTTTTTTGATTTGATTTGAAATTATCCAATGATTCGTTTTGTGGATATCATAAATCATTTTACAGTAAATTTAATATTAGTATATTTTATGTAGGTATGTCAAACAATATTTTTTATTTTTGTTAATTTTTTTTTACTGTTTTGGACTAATTAATTTTATTTTTCTTATCTAAATTGTATTTTGAATTAGTTGTGTGCTTTGACTTTGTGCCTGACTATTTAGTGAAAATATTATATAAAAGTGAAAATTGGCTCATTCGTTGATTTGTATTTAAATTAAGTTGTAATAATGTATGTAAATAGCAGGCTGTTGTATGTAAATAGTTTCCTTATAAAATAAAATAAATAAACTATTTCATTTGATTAATATTATGGATTGTACACGTTGGTCACATTTCAAATCATTCATTTGAATTTTATTACATAGGTCGGTTTTTAGACTGTGTTCTACATTTTTAACTGCCGACAATATTTCGCAAGTGGCTAGACTGGACGGCCCCAAAGGAAGGCCCTGAAGGGAGCGGCCAACACCGGGCTGGGCCTGGGGCGCCTTGGCCTACTCGGAGCTGGTGAAAGATGCTGTCAGGAGTAGTGGCGGCGTAACGACTGCCCTGCGAGTGTGTAGCGCTGGAGCCGGGCGAAGTTCGGTTGGTCACCGCGTAGGTCGCCGCGTTCCTCACATCGGACTAGTTCGCTCGAGCTTGGAGGTCCACTGAAAAATTACGAAATGTTTTTTCAAATTCGTGCCATAGTAAAAATGTTTTCAAATATTATACTCTACCACCTATCCACTCTATCAATCTACCAGGATGAAAAAGTGTAGTTATTTCGTACCGGCCGGCTAAAAAAAATGTCCAAAAATGTATAAAAATTGATTGATGTCCTTTAGGGACTATTCACAACGTTCGAGAAAAGGGACTAATTTTACTTAAATTATGGCATATAGGCATAGTTTCAAAGAAAAAAATAAGGGAATACGTCAGTAATGCCCGCTTAATGTTGACGAAATTCCTTTAAATATTTTCACAGAACTATATTACTTTCTGTGAAAATATTTAAATAATCTCGAGCGCTCAGCTCAAACAAACTTTCGGAATCGACAAGCATTCAACAATTTCTAATTAATTGTTGAAAAAGGTATTTGGTCTGAGCAAATTTACGCGGTGATTAATATTATAATACAAAAGTGGGATTACGTTACATACTAATTACCAATACTATTTCTGGTCTACACAGAAAAACCTGCCCACGATAACTTTTGCTTGCTAGCGGCAAAATAAGGACAAATCACGACAGCTCACCGCTTGGCGAGGGAGGAGACGCAAATTAGTTAATGGGCGTAGTAAGTGGCGCACGCACGCAGGACTTAGCTCCGAGGAAGGGAGAGGGGGATCGCTAAGCTTCTTTAAATCAATGTCTGAAGTACCGGGTGGAACACTTACACTAGTATCAGTAGCGGGCCAGACAGCCGCTTCCTCGTTCGGTTTCGGAGATACAATATAGAAGCGGGTTAAGGATATTATATCGAGAATAGAGAAAAACCAGCAAGTTCAATCTGAATTTCTGAATGTTTAACATAGAAGGTTTCATGTAAATGTGTTTGCCCCAAAGTGTCAACGACTCCATCATAGACCGATGTACTGACGGACATTAATTGTAGCAAACTATGTAATAGGGTTCTTAGACCTTAGTACTTACCGCACTAGTAGATAACGAAAACACTTTTTTGTCATCATACGTTATGTCCGCTATCGAATGGAGCAGAGGAATTGACCGACTTTCCAATTGGCTTCCGAACTCTTCAACCCTTCATTCACGTCGTTTAAAAGCGAGTTCTACAACGATCGAAATTAGCATACAGATTGCTCGCGAGCAGTTAGTCGTCCTGCGTCAACACTGTCGGGGGCTCGGCCGCGTGGCGCATGGCGTCAGCGTCCGCCTCCGACACAGCACCGCCACGCTCGCGTCACGCCACCGCCGACGCCACACGCGTCTTTCACGTGCATCTTCCACACATACATAATATTATGTCGAATTGGCGAACACATTCACTTCTTCTATTTTCTATTTGTATAAAGCAAAGGCAAAATCTAATGCGAAAAGCGAAGAAGTCCTCTACCTACAACACCATATAATATAAGGCGACAGGGAGAACCACCAGTTCTTAAACGATCTCTATTTCTCTATATTTTCAACCTTCAAAGTCAGGTGCAATTTTCTTTTTCATCCACATCTAGTTACATACATCACTAAAAATGTTTTTATTCAAACGCTCAAACTTGCTGACAAAGATGACCAACAAAGGCCTGAAGAGAACGCCGAGCGGGGCCCGCTTCGAGATAATGCTCGACTTTCCGACGCGTTGAAGTTTTAGGTCATCTGAGAAATAACAAATATTATCTTACACCAACCTGCATGAGGTCACTATGTGCTCCGTCTATGGGCAATCTGTCTTCGATTCCTGCCCGAGCGATTCCCAACCCTAGCTTTAAAGTTCGACGGTCAATATTCCTACAACTACCGCTCGTGTTGACAAGTGCCGCAATGCCCCTCGTGTCAATATCGTAGATGACTTCACAGAAAATTTATAACGTCCATCTCATCGTGGTCCATCTAATACGCTGGAGTTTACAAATTTACACCCTAACCATTACCCTCTAGTGAAGACAATTTACGACACTGAGAATAATGGGAGTTTTAAAAAACACGTTATGGTACTTAATAATTTCGAACCTCGAACCCATCGCTTGTGAGGCCGGCGACGTTTTACCACTAAGCTGCCAAGTATAATGGATCATGTCAAATGTAATGTTGGGACACTTCGCATGGACATCGAACTGGCATCTTGTATACGTAGAAAGAATAAGACGGTTGGCAGAACCTATGAATAAATGATCACCAGTGCCCATTCAACCCAGCACCAGCTTCCTGAAATACATCACGCTCTCGCCTATCCGTTATCAATTTACCGCACTGATCGCGTACACATCCCCTCGCTATCTACTTCATTCGATCTTATTATTGGAGTAGGTATTGCCTTAGTAGAGAATTTGAGTACTGGCTTAGATGTGTTTGTGTGTGAAGTGTAAGTTGTTAGTTGATGGATTATTTCCGGGATTTTTAAGTTGGAAATTTTTTCCATTAAAAAATCCCGTAAAGCAATGGAATTGGATTTGAATTATATTTTTATTTCTCTTAATATTATTTCAAAATATTGGGTTGTATTGAATTTCTATTATCATTCCGAAAAAGATCCTGATTTTATCAAACCCAATACAATGTAAGCTGTACCTATTCAATTTCATTCCGACACACGGTAGTCTTCATTAGAAGCAGCTGAATCTCTCAGTCTCGGTAGCTAGCTGGTGCTATGGATGGATTGACTTCCAATCGTGAAGCCACAGTCTTCGGCGGGTCTGGTACCACCGCACTAAATGAAAGGTCGGTCGAAGCGAAACAAAGAGACGCACTGACAGACAACTGACCTAGTTCACCAAGATGTTACTTCACGGGTGCAGTAGGTGATGTCAAATTCTCTAATGCTTTTTTAGGGTTCTGTATCCGTACTGGACCCTATTACTAACGCCGTCTCTTCGTGTGTCTGTTCCTCTGTCTGTCCTAACATTAAAGAGCTGTATCTTTGGAATCGTAATAGGTATTCGGTTGAAATGATTATGGCGGATACACTAATAACAGAAAACAAAAATTAAAAAATTAATTAATTTTTTTTAAGCAATGTTACGGTGTTTAAATTTTTTTAGGGTGTTTAGTTTTTTTTATAACCACCTAAGAATTATTTTCGGAAATACAATAAGTTTTTTTTTTTTTTTTTTCTTTTGTTTTCTTTTTTAAGCAATGTTACGGTGTTTAAATTTTTTTAGGGTGTTTAGTTTTTTTTATAACCACCTAAGAATTATTTTCGGAAATACAAAAAGTTTTCACTTCTGCCGGCACACCCGGAGTGCAACTGTGGCTTTTTTTCAAAGTTTTTGTCGTTTTTGCTCTATCGTAGATACTGTAATGAATGCAAGCGTCAAACTTGGTGTTATTATAGTGTAAACTGTGAAGTTAAACAACAATCAATAAAAACCGGACAATTACGTGGTGAGCGAGTCCGACTCGCACTTGGCCCATTTTAGGTTCCGTATCCATACGGAAGATTATTACTAAGCCTACGCCGTGTGTCTCTCTGTCTGTCCGTCCGTCCATCCGTCCTAGGGCTGTATCTTTTGAACCGTAATAGATAAACGGTTGCAGTTTTAAAAAAATCTTAACGTAAAAATTAAGGTAGTCCCCATACAATAATCTTGCTATAGAATCGAATAGTACATATTCACGCTACTAAATAATAGATGGCGCCACAGGTAGTTTGCATTGATTGCAGACAGACAAAATAATTAGACGGATAATTATTTTTGACAGGTCTGGTATTAGTATAACGGATCTACAGAACCCTACGTGCGTGAGTAAAACTCACACTTGGCCGATTTTTTGTGTTTGGTTTCCCTCTTCTTTCCTGCCATGGACTACCATGTGTGTGTGAGGGTGTGTCGCGTTATGTACGTATTGTGAAGCCGGTGTGTCTGTGTGTCAGGGCGTCTGTGTGGGAGCGAAGCAGGAGGGGCGGGGAGGCGTCTTCAAGTGGATGTGTTCAGGTCACGCTATCAGCTGACCGCTGACTCCGACGTTCCGAAAGCTGATAGCTTCAACACTTCGTCACACTTATTTAGCAGGCGGATCTTTTGCACTCGCTCGGGTTGTGTACACTGATATCTTTACGATTCCGTAAACATTTCACATACAGTCGTACCTACGTTGTTTCTGTTTTGATTGGAATTGTGTGAAAGACAAAAACTAAAATTTTAATAATAATATTCTTTGACAAGTCTTCGTCATGATACAGTGGTTTAAAACTATATAATTAATTACGTAAGTATAGAATATACAAATATATATTTAATTGACCAAGCTTAATTGACATGTGCGCAATGCAATTTATTTTTACCCGACTACGGCGAAACCAAAAGGAGGGCAGAAGAAGGATTAGAATAGACATGGAGGCGGACTACAACATTTTTTATTGCCCTTTAAGTAAGATCAATTTTTCTTGTTCTTGTTGTATTTTATTCTACGTAGTCGGATTTTTATAAACGTTTTATTGATTGTTTAGGGTTCCGTACCTCAAAAGAGGAATAAAACGGAACCCTTATAGGAGCACTTGGTTCACCCTCACCGCAGACCGCAGCCGTGGGCGGGAGCAAGGCCGGGGGCGGGAGGGTGGCCGGGGGCGGGAGGGTGGCCGGGGGCGGGAGCGGGCTGGGGGCGGCAGCAGGACCGGGGGCGGGAGCGGGGCCGGGGGCTGGAGCGGGGGCGGGGTTGGAGCGGGCGGGGGGCGGGGGGGGGGGGTGCCGCCGGGTTAGCTTACGCTGTAATTTTTAACATGTTCTTTATTTCTAAACTAGCTGTTGCCCGCGACTTCGCTCGCGTGAAATTCGTATTTCAAAGGAAGAAAGTAAGTAACTAAGAGCTAGCTGGGTTCAGGTAAACGATAAACCGTCTCGAAGAAAGTGAGTAACTAAGGCCGAAGGCGGAGTTGCGTTATGGTAAACGATAAACCTTCTCAAATAAAGTAAGTAGGTAACTAACGGCGAGGCTTCAGGTTAAGCTGCATTCTGGAAGACAATAAGCCTTCTCGAAGAAAGTAAGTAACTGAGGGCGAGACCGAAGGCCGAGCTGCGTTCAGGAAGAAGATAAACCTTCTTGAAGACAGTAAGTAACTGAGGGCGAGGCCGAAGGCCGAGCTGCATTACGGGAAGACTATAAACCTTCTCAAAGAAAGTAAGTAATAAAGGGCGAGGCCTAAGGCCGAGCTGCGTTCAGGAAGAGGATAAACCTTCTTGAAGACAGCAAGTAACTGAGGGCGAGGCCAAAGGCCGAGCTGTCTTCGAGAAGACTATAAACCTTCTCGAAGAAAGGAAGACGGTTTTTTTAGTTTTTTTTATGGAAACTGACACGGTTGGCTACATCACCTACAACACCCGTGATGTCAGCCCATAACACCGGGTGAACTTGGTGCCACGTCAGTGCTTCCCTTCGGTCGTGCCGGCTACACTGAACTGGACGGAAAACACAAACTATTTACATAGCCGTTTCGACCGACCTTTCATTCAGTGCGGTGGTATCAACCCGGGCGGGATAAACCCTACCACCCAGTAATATAAGAAGGGAGTCATATCCCTTAGTCGCCTTACACGCTAGGTTTGGCATCAGTTCAGTCCGTGACCTTGGTCACGACCAGATTGACGCCAGACTGACGCCAGACGTAAAATGCATTCGCACTATCAGTCTAGTATTAAAATATTTTAAAATTCATCAGTCTGGTCCATCAGTCCAAGCCATCCATCCATAAATTTTAGATTTAACGGTCAGTCTGGACTCTGGACCATGGTTTAACCAGACTGATGGACTGAACTGATGCCAAACCTAGCATGTAACCTCCGTCTAAGTAATAAAGGGCAAGGCCGAATTTTATTACTTCATAATTACTTGATTACTATTACTATCTATATTACTAATACAGCTAATAACCATCCCGGTTAAACCAGCTTTCTAATAAAAAAATCGCATCCAAATCGGTGCATGCGTTTGGGAGATACGATGCCATCATGGAGGTACCAAAACCACGCGCGCCCGTCGTAGCTTCATGGATGCCACAGACAGACACATAGGCATACGGAGCATAAAACAATTCACAGATCTCGTGCATCACACGACCTTCGACGTACATTGAAAATGAACTCAACAAAATAAAAAAAAAGTATTACATTTATATTTTATATTTTATTTTTCAAAAAGATAAGCAGCAGACAGAAAAAGAGATGATGTCTAACTAAATTAACAAATTAATAAATATCAAATTAAAAAATATACTATAGGTTAGGTTAGGTATATACTTGCGAAGACAAATCCAACGAGCCCAAACACGATAGGCTTATCATGTTTAGTTTAGGAGTCCCTATGGCTTCCTTCCGGTTGTATCATCAGGACCCCGGAAATCATATATGACTAGAGTACTTGCGAAGACAAATCAAACGAGCCCAAACATGGTGGATTTATCATGTATAGTTTAGGAGTTCCTATGGCTTCCTTCCGACTCCATCATCAGGACCCTGGAAATAACATATGACTAGAGTACTTGCGAAGACAAATCCAACGCGCACAAACACGGTGGATTTATCATGTGTGGATCAGGAGTTCCTATAGCTTCATTCCAGCTCCATCTTCAGGACCCTGGACATCATATAATATGACAAGAGTACTTGCGAAGACCAATCCAACGAGCCCAAAAACGATGGGCTTATCATGTGTAGTTTAGGAGTTCCTATGGCTTCCTTCCGGCTCCATTATCAGAACCCAACTAACAAACTAACAAAGTCACCCGAGGATCTGCAGAGCCGTGATTTGATTTTTCACAATTGATTTCATACATTCGGATATTCCTCCTCGCTCTCTACGCTGTTGCACTTCCAAAAGTCGATTTTACACTCTCAGCGAAAATGGGAAACGGTGGTTCCTCAAACCACCTACAGCACGAACCATCGTCGATAGACGAATGCTTTTTTTTTTAATGTAGCCCAAAGTCCAAATCGAAACAAGTTTTTTTAATTTTCCGATATAACACCTTATTCCAGTTTGATCATCTCCAAAGATCATCTCATAAATTGAATTTTTTGTGCATGATGAAAGAGCTAACCTTCATCCACATGAACGCATGATTTTGTATTAATGCATGGTTTTGTACGCTTTTCATGTTCATACAAAGTAAACTTAGTCAGTTAGCTATCAGGAATAGAAAAAAATCAATTCAAAAGACCTAAATTAAAAAAAACGTTGACCTTATTTTTCTCAGCTTTTTGTTTTTGTTACATAGCACCTTTGTCACCTGATGTCTTCAATGGATATTACAGGGGCCCGCCGCGTGCGGTCGCACCAGCCCGCGTCGGGGGCTGCCCTATCAGCCAGCGAAAAATCCTGTCGAGGGTGCACCTTGTGGCATGGTGACCTGGGGAGACCTGGGTGCACTCTCGCCAGGGGTGGCCTGGGGGTCCTCTCGTCCCTTGGGACAGTGCCCTTAGAGAGCCCACTTGAGCTGTTCTCAGTATTACCGCTTTCCAAATCTCCTCTTGCTTGCTCCACTTAGCACCCCCCAACCAAAACAAAATGCCGAAAGCCAAAACAAGAATCACCGCTTTAAGTGCGACTTCCACGTCTCCCAAACATTTTAAAGTAGACCTGTGCGGTCTACGTGCAAACCTTGTTGCTGTCGCCCAACACCTGCAGACAGCAAAACCTCACCTTTTGTTTTTGACGGAGACTCAGGTCGCCCAACACACAACAGACCTTGACATACCAGGTTACAGTCTCTTCGAGAGATTTGTACCGAAGAGCGGTGTCTGTGTGTATGGTCGATCCGACGTCTCCGTCAAACGGCTCACTCCTTTTGAAGACCCCCAGTTCCCAGTTGTATGGATCCGCGTCAACCTTCCCCACGTGGTAAGAGTTTACGCTCCCCGAACTTAGGTGCCAATGGAAGTGCCGCATTATTTGAATATCTCAGCAGCTCAGCCGATAGACTGCTCTGCCAACTACCTACAGCAGAAATTGTGATGTTGGGGGATTTTAACGCCAAGCATGCGGATTGGCTTGGTTCCTGCGTCACGGATGCTGCTGGTAGGGATGCATATAACTTGGCCATGGCGCACGGGTTGACACAGCTTGTGTCAGGTATAACTAGAGTCCCTAGGAACCCGTCGCATAGAGCAAACCTGTTGGACCTTGTGTTGACTTCGGAGCCAAAGGGTTACAGGGCCGTTGTGAAAGCTCCACTGGGGAATTCAGATCACTGCCTTGTATCCACAACAGTGCCAACTTCGTACTATGCGGATACCCGCGAGAGTAGTACTCGCACTGTCTGGCACTACAAGTCTGCACAATGGGACGATCTCCGAACTTTTTTCGGAGGTTATCCTTGGCAGGAGACATGCTTTCGGTCTGCAGACCCGTCTCAGATCGCCGAAGCTGTCGCCGAGGTGATTCTGCAGGGCATGGAATACTTTATTCCAAGTTCTGTGGTTCCCGTTGGTGGCAAGCAGAGGCCCTGGTTCAATCGTCAATGCCGCCTGGCTGTCGAGGCGAAGAACCAGGCCTTCAAACGGTGGTTGAGCGATCGGTCTGTGGACTCGAAACGTGCCTTCAATGCTTCTGTCAAGTCCAGCAAGCGTGTGCTAAACTTGGCCAAGTTTGAGCACGACCGAGGAGTAAGCCAAAAACTCGCACGCTGTCCCACTGGAAGTCGTGCGTTTTGGTCCCTGGCGAACTCTATCGGTCGGAACTTCTGCCGAGCTGCTACTCCACCGCTAGAACGCCCCGATGGATCACTCGCTATCCTGGCTAAGGAGAAGGCGAACATATTTGCCCGCCTCTTTGCTTCCAACTCGACCCTAGACGACCAAGGCGCTACCCCTCCATCGTTACCTCAATGCGATACAACAATGCGTGAGGTACGATTCTATAACAGGGCGGTCTTCAAAAGTCTACGTCAGTTGGACGCCTCAAAGAGCAGTGGTCCGGACGGCGTTCCTGCGCGTGTACTAAAAATGTGTGCACTAGAATTGACACCTATCCTCACTCGTCTCTTTAGACGCTCTTTCTCCACCGGTATCGTGCCTGCTTGCTGGAGGAAGGCCTCGGTCCAACCAGTGCCCAAAAAGGGCAACTCAGCTGACCCCAAAAACTATCGGCCCATTGCGATAACCTCTCTCCTCTGTAAGGTTATGGAGCGGATCATAAACTCCCAGCTCCTGACTTATCTAGAAGCTCATAAACTCCTTGACGATAAGCAGTACGGTTTCCGTAAACAGCGATCGTCAGGAGATCTTCTAGCTTATGTCACGCACATATGGGCTGAGAGATTGGACAACTTTGGAGAGTCGCTGGCGGTCGCTTTAGATATATCTAAGGCGTTCGATCGCGTTTGGCACCGAGGTCTCCTTAGCAAGCTTCCGGCCTACGGTGTCCCTTCGTCCCTTTGTAATTGGGTCGCCAGCTTCTTGGGAGGCCGATCAATTTTTGTAACTGTCGACGGTGCAAGATCAGCTGACTTCCCAATAAACGCTGGCGTTCCTCAGGGCTCGGTGCTGTCGCCTACATTATTCTTGTTATTTATTAACGATTTGCTGTGCCTAGGTAACATTCACAGTTATGCAGACGACAGCACCGCACACGAGGGTTACATCAAGGACTGGACTGCTAGAGACGTGCGCATTAACGAAGCTCGACGTCTGACGGTTGAAAGAGTAGACGGTGCTCTATTTAAGGTAGCCCACTGGGGCCGCGAGAACCTTGTAGATTTCAACGTCAGAAAAACACAAGCTTGTGCCTTCTCTACCAAGGCCGACCGGTTTCCCTCCCAAGCCACGTTTCAGGGTACGGCTGTACCCAACAATGACAAATTGGACCTCCTGGGCGTGGAACTGACCAAAGATGTAGGATTTAGGAGCTTTATAGAGTCCAAAGCTACCCTTGCCTCCAGGAAATTGGGTGTCCTCTACCGCAGCAGGCGATTCTTCTCACCGGCGCAACTCCTTATGCTATACAAAGCGCAAGTTCGCCCGGTGATGGAGTATTGCAGTCATCTGTGGGAAGGATCCCCCCTTTACCTGTTGGCCTCCTTGGACTCTATCCAGCGCCGCGCCATCCGCCTAATTGGTGATCCCAAGCTCACGGAGGGACCTGAATCATTGCAACACAGGCGAACAATTGGTTCCCTTAGCCTGTTTTATAGGTACTACCATTGCCGATGTTCCGAAGAACTGGCTTCCCTCATCCCTCCTGCCCCGATCCGTATTCGTCACACCCGCCGGACTCGCTCGGAACATCCATATGTTGTTGACACACAACTTCTGAGAACGCATCGCTTTTCGAAATCGTTCCTATGTCGTACGGCGAAAATATGGAACGGTCTTCCGGCGAGTGTGTTCCCCACCACCTATAACCTGGGAATCTTCAAAAGGCGTGTTAATAAATTAGACAACAACCTCTTTGTCCGCCTTGTAGCTGGCATGGCGCCTCTCTGAGCGTGGTTTCGCGAGGAGTGGGGTTATTGGCTGTGTGTTAATCGTTCTTTGAACTTTTGGGCACAGCCACCCGTGCCGGTAGTCTATTAAAAAAAAAAAAAAAAAAAAATCTATGGATCCGCGTGTCAAGGATCATTTTATTTGCCGCATAGTGAGATCGCAATCCATCTAAATCGATCGGAATCGGTAAGGTAAGCGGCGGGTGGCCGAGTAGTCTGGGCATCGGCTTCTATAGCAAGAGGTCCGAGGTTCGATTCCGGTCAGAGTGTAGCAATGAGTTTTTTCTAACGAAAAAAAAATTGTGTATGAGATTTAACCTACTACGCTACGCCGTGTTCTCCGCATCATTTTGTATGGAGAAACGAAGTTCGCAAATCTATCACTAGAGGCGCTGCTCCTTTTCTCCATACAAAATGATGTGGAGAACACGGCGTAGCGTAGCGTAGTAGGTTAAATCTCGTGATTAGGGTACTGGTGCTTCACCTTTCGGAACCGGTGTAAAACTGTACGTCCCTTCCCTTGCCCTTACTAGGTAGTAGGCTCAAATTGTAGCCGACTGGGTTGGTACCACTGTACTGGATGTAAGATGGCCGCATAGCAGCCTCGGTTGTGTTCTCCTCTAGTCCAGTATAGCCAGCAATCCAGGGAAGTCTCCGCTATGGCACCTACCTTCTCGGAGGTGATATTGGCTGGTCGGTGTAGGTGTTTTGGCCCCTCCGACTCAGCCATCCATACCGGATTACATAAAAAAAACGATTTAATATCTACAGGTGTTGTTTCATGCATGAGATTTGTGACATGAGACACTTGTTTCGAATAGTCTCTGTGGTATATAAGAAGCAATTTTACTAGTACGTTTTACGTTGTTGTTATAAGTGTTCCAAATATCTTAAGATTCAACTTGACAATTTTTGAGAAACCATTTCCAACCTGGAAGTAAACTCCACCAGGCTTCCATCAAATAATGATATCATCAAAAGCATCGAATCCCATTTCCATATTTCCACAACAACTCTTTTCAACCCTCAATATATGAGATGGCTACGTCGATTAACATTCACGTCACGTAATTCGTTAGGCGGAAGCAAATATAACCGGTGAAATCCATTACATTGTTATTCACATCCGATTCACAATTCACATAGCACCAGCCAATTTCGCCTTCTGAAGTTAAAATTTTCAGTACATAAAATTTTAAGATAAAATTTACAGTACACACCACACGACGAGTATTCTTGTGCTGTGCGAGGTGCGATGCGATGCGACTAGCGAGCTAGGCTAGGTGTGTTGTGTGCGCGTGTGTGTGCGCATTGGCTCGCGAGTTGATAGCTGCATAATATTCCGTTATGTAGGTATGGACTTTGTATGGATGAATCTGTGCAGTGTTGTTAAATTAAAGTGATTTATTGGTAATTATAATGGCAAACTCCTACCGATCTATCTACGTAGCACTCAAGGATAAGAGAGACTCAGTAATTTGGCACTCTTATCTGTGGAAAAGGAGTTGCTAACAAAATTGAGGAAGAAAGATTTTCACGATCGAGTCATCAAATTTCTTGCCTGTGTGGAACGAAGAGTGGACTTCATGTGCAAATAAAATGTAACAATTCAAGCTTGTATGCCTGGCTGCAACTCGACTGCTTTGACACAACCAGTAGGTACCTATCTACAGACAGACAAATAAATCGTAAGTGAGAAAAATAAATCATTTAAACTAAATATTATAAACTATCTATATCGTAATCGTCTTTCAGTTTTTTAACCACATTGTGGTAGAAATAAATTAACGCGTAGGTACCTAAGTTATGAAATTATGAAAAAAAAAATCCTTAGCCAGAGCCAACCCAATATTCAGGACCAGGAGTCGCCGCTGTTAATGACTGGTAACACTTTATGTTTCCTGTATGACGGAGAGCCGGACTAAATGAGCAGCGTGTAAGTTTACACCGAACCGGAAGCCGCGTCTGAAGAAAGAAAACGAGCTGCTATTTTCCTAATATGCACTTCGGAGAACGAGTAAGTAGGCTTTGTTAGTTTTTGATGGAAACTTGACACGGTTGGCTACATCACCTACAACATCCGTGATGTCAGCCCATAACACCGGGTGAACTAGGTGCCATGTCAGTGCTTCCCTTCATTTCGCGCCGGCTACACTGAACTGCGGACGGAAAACACTTAGGTTATAGCTTAGATAGCCTTGTTTGGTAGACAAATACATTTTGCTCTTGACAATCTTTGCTATCTTAAATTCCGAATCTCGTTCCGAATAGGAACTATAATATATACAACAATTACTTAACAAACAATTAAAAACAATGACAAAAAAGGGCTGTATTCTGTATTCAATTAAGCCAAGTCTTTTTTCCGTCTACGAGCCAAGTACCCAGTTATCCAAATCATACGATCCAGTACCTGCGCAGAGAGAGGTGTCTATTCATCTATAATATAAAATCGAAAAACCAGAACGAGATAAACAAAACGAGACAGAGCGGGATGGTGCTCTACGAAACTTTCTGACACCGTTTTTCCCAAACGGCGCACTATTTCTTGGGAATTAGTATGTAACTCCATTCCTTGACCTCGGGAATCGTGAAAAACTTGAGAAAATATTATATTGGTTGTGTAATTTTTGTATAATGCAAAATAAAATCGCATATATTTGAATTTGGAGCCAAAAGAGAGCGAATTCATTGTCTATGTCAGCCTATGTCATAATATGAAAAAGTTGTGACATTTCTTTGAGCCCGATTTACACTTAGTAAGTAGAGTAGCGAGTTGATGTTCTATACCAGTAGTGAGACTATCGATACTAACAGTAAAACAAATAAAACATAAAACGATAAAATAGTAACAATATCGATATCGACTCATCGATGACATATATCATCATCTGTCTATCTATCATCTATCTGTATGTCTGCCTACTGTTTTCAAGGCTCATTTTCATTGGTTGTTCTGGAACTACTGCCGCGGTCGAAAGACACAGACTAAAAAGAAATTTGGAGCTGACGATAAAAGAGTAACAATATCGATAGGGCTAGAAACAATTATGTCTATCTGACTACTGCTTTCAAGGCTTATTTTCATTGGTTGTTCTGGAACTACTGCCGCGGTCGAGAGACACAGACCAAAAAGAAATTTGGAGATGACGATAAAACTGTCACTCTACACTGGCGGCCGTGGACAGGAAAACGGAGTGTGGGAAGACCCCCCGCCAGTTGGGACGACGACATCATGTACGTCGGTGAAAAGCATTGGTTCCGTATCGCTGAAGGCCGGGAGGACTGGAGGAAAATTGAAGAGGCGTATGTCCAGCAGTGGACGCTTACTCGCTGACTGACTGACTGACTGACTGATAAAAAAGCAACAATATCGATAGGGCTTGAAACAATTAAAGTGGAAACACTGGTCGCGGCTACTTTGTGAGTAGAGCACGGTCAATCTCGACATCAGCAGAATGTTCAATTTGCTGTTCAGCAGATCCCAGCTTAAGTAGCCTATTTTAGGAAAAGAAAAAACTATATGAATAAGTCGTGACATTTTTTGGTTGATTTCGTATATTATTTAATAAACACTGCACTTGGCTGTATGGGCTCGACTTTCCAATTATTGGAAGAACGAAAATACTTTTTTTTTTGTTGACGTGACGTTTGTTTCTTTTGTTTTGTTCGTCCATATTTGGTTCAAATTATCAAATTACTACATGACACTGGCCAGAATGTATTAAAAAGACGATTGCAAAAAAAAAACCATAGGTTCAAATCATTTCAAATCGGTTTGTATGAATGGAGTTGTGCCGTTTGTTTGGCCTTTGGAATGCCTAGAATCATAAATAACGTTTGGTATTTTGGGTGTTGGTTGGGGTCACAGAGCAAAAAAGTCCGGTCTTCGCGGGCGGTGTGGTCCGATCGTTGTTCTGTGGTTGGGGTAAAGGAAACGTAGAAAAATTTCTACTCTCTCTACTTCTTATAAATGGGAACGCCTGTCTGTATGTATGTTTGAAGTAAAATCTGGAACCACTGAACAGATTTTGATGCGGTTTGCACCAATGGAAAGAGTAGGTAGTTCTTGAGGCTCACTATAGGCTATATACCATCACGCTAAATACCCATACGGCTGAGCTGTATCAAAGAAAGTATAGTAAGGACAGGAGGGGAGAGAATATAAGAGAAGCAAATTATTTATTATAATATTTGCGTTTAATCTGATTTGCTATTAAACCGAGTCTACCGCGAGCGAAGCCGCGGGCAAAAGCTAGTTGAAATATATTTCTGATCTGTCGAAGCTTGCGATTTTGTTAGGATTTTATTTTATCCAGATTGATGAATAAAAAGCGTCAGTAAAATAAAACAATGAATTTTGTAGGTAGTAGAGAGTAGTAGAGAGAGAAATGAAAATAGCATAAAGTGACATATATGTACACAGAATATGGATTACATATTTCCAAAAGATGTTTGACGTTACGACTTCCGAGTGGTTAAAAGTTTACCTCCGACTCGTATCCCGTTCCGAGCGGTTCCGACAGATCGACAGATCAATCTTCAGTTTCTAACTCAGTGCGCCGACCGATCTGTAGATTTGTAGAGCGACGAGTGTGGAGTTAGAAAAGAGTTTTACGATCGGGGGTGAAGACGTCGATATAAACAACTGTCCCTGTGGAGCGGATAGGGTACATTTTATTATTAGTGAACACATTTTATGGGTTACTTAGCACCTGTTGCTCCAGCACACGGAGTGCGACTCCATTTTCGTGGGGAAACCGCAGGAGAAACTCATTTTGAGAGCTATTAACCGGTTCACTAGACATGGCGTTTGAAGACGCCAACCGGAAGGAAGCCGGTAGATACCTTCTCTGTTCATCAGATAACGGCAATACGTTTGAGCGAGAAATAAATTATCTGTTGCCATTTCAAACGGGAGCTCTATTGAAGCGCATTAACGAATTAAGAAAAAATTCTCTACGGTTATGATCCCATTAAAAGATAAACGGTTCAAACTGGGCTAGGATATCATTACTCATTAAAAACGTTTTAAAATTAATGAAATGCTTGAAAGAAGAGTAAAGAAAAAGTGTATATACGACACGATAACAATTATTCCAGTATAAATGTCAAAAGTCTATTTAAAAAACGCGACTGCTAAAAAAATTAAGGAAACAAGGAAAGATTAGAAGAAAGCTCTGTAGTCGGACCATCTGTCTATTCGTATTCTCCTAGACGCCCGACTACGGCATTTTCTACTGAGCTTTCCTTGTTTCCAAAATTTTTTTAGTATTCGGGTTTTATACACTTTTTTATTTTTATTAATTTTGGTTCCAAACCTACTAATACTAACGTTTATATTTGAAATAGCCTTTTCGAGTATTTGACAATGATACTCGATGTGGATTCGTGAAAAAATATATTCAAAGTTTGACAATATGGCCGCAATTTTAAATTCTTGAAAAAATATGGTACCTACCCTATGAAACCAACGACAACTCAATGTCAACAAAAATCATGGATATGAAATGTTCTGAAATAGAACAAAAAATACAACACAACACCAGAACCCTGCAAGGGTGACCTTTAGAGTTTGTCAAGCGGCGGCCGCGCTGTACCGCTACCTCCGCCGCCCGCCGCAAAACGAGCAACGGGCGAGGGCGGGCGGCGGCGCGCCGCCGCCCGCCCTCGCACGTTGCTCGTTTTCCTCGCGACCTTAGCAGCGCTAGCAGACACACAGATGCGGCAGCCCGATACTGTCCACTTGATTGACACTGCCTCCCTAACGATGACGAGGACCAATCTGCTTGCTTACTACGTAGAAACTTCGCGTAAGTTGTTTTGTTACGCCGCGCCACCGCGGAGCTCATTTGTTAACTCACTTAATATTCGCGACGAAACTCAAACAGGACAAGCGGTATTGGATTCAAACACTTTTCAGAGTGTTCTTATTTAATTAATTTCTCCTCCGCCGTACACATTGTTGCTTAAAGTTTAATTAAATTTGACAGCATACAATTAAGTAGATGCGTATCTTTGGATATGTTGATACAATATAGTCAGTTATTATTACATAGGGGTCTGTCTGAGTTGCTAGGTTGTACTAAGCTTATATTAATTTAAGTAAAGTAGGTACTTCAATCAGTGTAGCTTTTGTACAGCGTTAAAATGTGTGCTAAATACCATTGAGGATAAATAAATACCTACGCATAACTTAGTTGTATGTATTTCCAGGAGCTGCACATAGTACTCGCTTCTGTTTCTTCCGAACACGCGGAAAATCTAAAGCGTCCATTTGCAACACCGTTTCAAAGGCATATTTTCAAGGGGTATTTGATAAGTAAGTACCCATCCACAGGAAGAACCTTAAATTAAAGCTAGCAAGAGCGAACATAAGAGAGGCAAATATTCCGTCCTGCTGAGAACGGATACATTTCGGCATGGCATTCGCAATCCCCGTGCTCCACAGAATATCCATGGGCATCGTTAGACACCTACTTATATGTGAAACGATGCCACATGTCGCGCTTTCCATTATTTGTCTTTTATAATTTTTTCTGGATGTTAAACCCTTTTAAAAATATATATTAGATTGTTTGTTCTAGTCTTACTTAGGTAATTATGCATTCGTACTATCTGTTACTACTTACACATTTTAATATATTTCTTATATAGTATATATATTATATTATCCTTTACAAAATACACATCTTACGCATCTTCTAAAATATTTCGACTTTTTTCGTCATCAGTTATGTAAAAAATTCTAGACTTACATAGGTAAGTTCCTAATATTGATATATAATCTGCCACTTTTCTTGACTAGGTACTTAACTAAACGATACATTTATGGAATCCATCAGGTTAGTTCGTTTATAGAGGTCGTTGGATTTGCTAGCAACACTTAAAAGCTAACTAAACTACTGACGCCTACCAATAATAATAAACGAATTGAAAGCTTTTTGTGTAGCATGACACGCACTCCGTTGACTTGCTCATTCCTAACTTATGAAACGTCGAGAAGGCACCATTTCGAGTAATTTGTTTCAGTGTGGGGTTATTTTAGTGTTTCTACCAAAAATGGTGCAAAGCGAAGGTTGAATAATTATGTTGTAGATCTGTCCATCCGCTTTATCTGTCGCCCGCTCTGTCATGTCACAATGCATTAAATGGGAAATCGTAGAAATTTAAAATTTGGTTAAAAATATAGTTTTATGTTTTGAATTTTCAACACTTCATCTTAAAATTTTAGTTCCTTTATTTTTATCTGAGCGAGATGGGATTGACTTAGGTGGGATTATTTATACATTGTAGCGTTTCTCTGAAGCATTCTGGGTACTTGAGAAAACTTTCTGTACTTAAGCCCGTTCTGATCAAACTACAGGTAAATTTATTTAAATGCAAACAAAATTAACTTTATTTTATTTAAATAAACCAATCGAGACAAAGTCAGTCAGTCAGCGTGTATGCGCCCACTGCTGGACAAAAGGCTCTCCAATTTTCCTCCAGTCCTCCCGACCTACACCGAGACAAAGAACTGTGTGATGTGAAAGAATGTGTGTGATGCGTGTCCCAGTACTATAGTACTATGGACTGTGTGTCGGGAGTTCCGCTGCTCTCTTCTCATTAAGTATTATTTGATGGCGGATGTGAACACTTTCTTCGGCGATGTAAAGCGACCGCAGCAGGTACGTGACTAATAATTTCCGATCTAGAAAAACACATAAGTACCTACGTCACACAATAAAATAAATGATCGCTTTGATATAGCCTTAATAATTTACAATGTAAAAGCAGTTTCATCGCTGACACTCTCCAATGAATATGTAGTTGAATATTGGGCGAATGTCCGTGGGAGTCGCCCGATTCCACACGTCGCGCTTTCTATAATAAAAAAAACCGGCCAAGTGCGAGTCCGACTCGCGCACCGAGGTTTCCGCACCACAAAACAAAAATTTTGAAAATACACGTTTCTTGTATGGACACTCCTTGAATATTAAAATTTTGTTTTTTTTTTCATTATATCCGCCAAAATAACACCACATTCTGTGAAAATTTCAACCGACTAGCTATTACGGTTCCAAAGATACAGCCATCGGACGGACGGACGGACAGATAGACGAACAGACAGATCTTGTAAATAGGCTTCCGTCCGGGGTACGGAAACCTAAAAAAACTAATTTTTTTTTTTTCATTCTCTCCAAACTACAAACAACGATCTCCTTGGATTATCAATTTTCACTTTCGTCAAAGGAGCCTGACTGATGTAATACTTTTTCTCTTTTTCGCGTCATTATTAGCACTGTGATCCCCTCGTAAGTACTATTGATTTCCTATTAGCCGCGTGTGCCGGCTCGGCGGCGGCGGCGGCGGCGGGGCGCGGCGCGGCGCGGCGGGTGTCGCGCGAGTTAACTGAGACTAATTCACACACAATCAACTATCAATATTATACCCCGCGCGACTACCTAACCCTCACGCAATTACTGATGCAGCTATACAAGGGACGGTTGCACTTTGGGTTTGGCAACACCAATTTGCTTTCTAAAATGCAATGCAGAGCTCGGATTGGTTGCAGAATTCAATATTTCCCTCATTCAACATGGCAAAACATAAAAATTTTGATTTTCTTAGGGCGTTTTTTTCTTCTATTGAGATAGATACTGACACATAATTCCATCCCTGCGCATCGCCACGCATGCATAGATATGGACTCTTGCTGAAATAATGTAATTATGTTGTAGGTAGAGGAATAGCCGTAATTAGTAGTTTATTGGCGCACGAAGGAAGAGCTCTTAATTAAACTTAGGTTTTTAGGTAATTCCCTTGAATGAGCAAAGAGGCCGAACACCCCAGACTTTATTGAGGAAGACTGGAATATCATAGAGAGTGATCGGTTACCTCAGTGTCTTAAGTAAAGGATTAATATTGGAAAATTGAGTTTGAATATCCGGCTTAAAGTTAGATATATTTACACAGGGCTTCTCTTGGAACTTTGACTCCCCTAGAACCACGGACCAAGTCCCTCGAACTTATATCTGCCGCTAGCCCTGCGACGCGGGGGCGGAAATGTTTCCCATTTTCCAATAAATCAATATATGGTGCTCCAAAATTACTTTTAGGACTTTCTATACAAGATGTCCGCAGTGAGGTATGGAATACTGAAAAGAGTGATTAATTATGTAAGTACGTTAAACGGAATCACTTTTGTTTACGAAACTTTATTTTGAAGACCTATTATTTTCTATTCGCCATACATTTGGAGGCTAGAGCTGAATTAAAAATGAATGGAGAATAGAAAAAAAAAAAATGTTAAGTGCGAATGTTGTTCACACACAGAAGGTTCGTAACCATTTCTTCATACACGCGTATAAACGAGTGTGCGCAGCGATCTCGCTTCCGCGCTATTTTCTTTCTCTATAACCGTTTAAGAAAAAACCTTTAAATAAATTGTGTTCATGCCATAATGACGAAATGGACTACATTATAAATTTTGTATCTTTAGATTTATTAAGCTTTGTGTTACGAACTCCGGAGTAATCACATCGGATAGCGCGTGAGACAGACAGACGGACGAACGGACAGACAAACAACTGACCGATTTTATAAGGGTTCCTGCCAGCATCGCCAGGTACGGAACCTTGCGGAACCCCGGTATGGAAGTATTTTTTCAGGGTTCTTCAAAGAAAAAAGGCGTAATACAAACGTTATTCTGTTTCACGTCTCGACACAATCACATTACCCCTTTCAGTATTACATGCCTTACTGGCCACATGCTTTATATAAAACTGTATATATTGATTTTGTCCCGAACGAATCGTGTTTTGAGTAATAGATTTTATTTACTTAGTGGTCTCCGACGCCTGTAGGTAACTAAACGGAAATTATTTTTGGCTTTTTAATTATTGTTGATGTGTCCGGGGGTTTTTTTAATGTGTCAGTTAACTTTTATTTGAAGCTTTTTAAGAGACGTAATTTTTTTTATTACTTGAATACTTGATTACAACCATAACTAAGAACAATCCCAATTAAACCAGCTTTCTAATAAAAAAAAAACGCTTCCAAATCGGTCTATCCTTTTGGGAGCTACGATGCCACAGACAGACACTAACCTTCAAATCGGATGACCTGATCTTCATCACACCTAGCTAAGAACCGTCACAGTTAAACCACATCCAAATCGATCCATCCGTATGGGAGGTATACGATGCCACAGACAGACACACAGCCAGACGTAGGCGTCAAACTTATAACACCCCTCCTTTTGCGTCGGGGGTTAAAAACTGTAGAAATTGCTTTTGTATAACTTCTGTACTATGCGGGCGAACCTCCCTCTATTAGTTCTGTACTATGCGTTCGAACCTCCATCATTTCACCACAATCATCAAACTTTATACCTACATATAAAATGGTTTTGGTTGATATACATATATGTAATATGTTATATTTTGTAAAAATACAAAATTGTTTTGTAACATAACTAATTATTTTGATATAAATTGGACTGCCTCACAGAAGGATATTGTCGGCTTCTGTCGCTATATTATCTAACAGTAAACTACTAGAGGAAGCGTAAACGGAGAGGTCGCGTCTTTGTATTCGGTGAGAACGTGACAATAATGAAATTTTTGTATTTTAATGTGTATAACACACATGTGCCTACTAGTAAATATTCCCTCTCGAGCGCCTCGTGTCCCGGGCGGCCAGCGTGTCGCGAGAGTGGCGCGCGCGGCCACTAGGCAGCCACACGCGCACCTTATCGCTAATTTGACACTCATCCCCCAGGTCGGGTCAACAGTTGAAGGCGCGAAGATAAATCCGTAATAGGTACCTATGGAAAATAATTTGGTGTTTATCTCGCGAGACGAGAATGCAATTAATTGTATGAAAGTGCCGGATCTGTGTGGGCTCGCTTTTGTTTTAATTGTGTTTCGCGTATTGATCATTTGGAAACAACAAGATAGTGGGAGGTCGGAGTCATAACATTCCTCGTAACAATTTTCCTTCTTCGATTCTATCAAAACCGTAGACGGACAACATATTTTTTATGATCGAAGATCAAAACATTTCCTCACGGAACTTTGATTCGGCGGTTTCCGTCTCCCAGATTTTTTCAACTTTTCCTGCGACCTCCTCGACGACAAAATGAAAGTTTCAGTGGGTACAGCAATTCAATTATGTTTCCAGATATCCCCGGAGAGACAGCGGCGGCGGCCCGGCATAAGTAGCAAAGGATTCAATCTCTACAGTCGGCTTAATACTTCAAAGGGCTGCCGTCAAAGTTGGAGTTATCGCAGCGGCGACCGGCAGATTCCGAAAAACTTTTCAACCGTCTCTCTCAATGAAAACTAGGTGCTGTGAATATTTTATGAAGCGGAAGAGCTTCTTCTGTCTATCAACATAAAATGTTTGTTGTTGTGTCGTAAAACTCTAGTCTATTCGTAATATTAAAGACGATATGCATTCCAAATGTAAACATAAGTGCAATAAGAATAATTATTTGAATACGTCGTCCAATTGTCCACAATTAAAACATTTTTGCCAAAAGCATTATATAAAATGAAATGACAATGAAGTGATTAAGTGATAGAGTGGTTATTCAAAATTCAGTTCGCGCCGAGTGCAAAGTGACAGACTTCAACATGGATGATAAAATATCGGGTACCGGTGGCGCCGCGCAGAAACAATGGGACCACCTCAACAACACGGAGCTGCCGATCAACATGCAGTTCAACCACGGGCACGTAGTGTCAATAACCGTGTACACTGTCCTCATGGTGATATCGGCCACGGGCAACCTCACCGTGCTCTCCCTGCTTATAGGGAGACGGAAAGCCGCCAGGGCCTCCAGGCTCGACTTCCTGTTGATGCATTTAGCGATCGCTGATCTGTTGGTAAGATTTATTAAGATGTGTAATATTTAGATATATATTGTAATGATTATAATATAATCGCATTTACATCTATTAACCCTCCAAAGAAAATTTGTGTCTATGTGCGTGTACTCTACATACTTTTGAAACCTTACTCCTAAATGCACTTTTGGGTCCGAACGTAGTAATAGTTATTCTAAAATGTTCTATTCATAAAATGCTCCACACACAGTATGTATTATGTGATTTCAAATCATTCAACGAGCTCTAAAATCCTGCTCGAATGTTCTATAAACATTCCACAACGCGTGTGTTAAAAAACGGAAACTGTCACAGGTGACGTTCCTCATGATGCCGCTGGAGATCGCGTGGGCGGCGACAGTGAGCTGGTGGGCCGGCGACCTCATGTGCCGCCTCATGATGTTCACGCGCACCTTCGGCCTCTACCTCTCCAGCTTCGTCCTCGTCTGCATTTCCGTCGACCGGTACATCTCATCATCCCGTCTTTTCATCCCACTATGCTAAGCAAACCCCCCATGACAGAATGACAATCAACAAGGGTTCTGCTGTTTGATGTCGCATATGAACTATTATTATGCAATACCTCCATCAAACCCTTTTAACTTAACCAGCACGCTCTCATATGTACCTAAACCCTGAGCCTACACCTTAAACCACTATAGGGCGTCTACCGTTTCTATCGGAAACTTCACGGAGAGCATCAACAGGTCAGATTATCATCCTATACGTATGTCGTAAAGTAGTTTCAACTGTGTCACTCGCCTGGGCACATACATATAAACTTTTGCCTATCACATGTTTTATTTTATGTATGGAACCATCGAAAACCAAACATTACTGTGATATCAGTGACAATGGTGGTATCTAACTTATGTAGGTTTTGACGGACTGAAAGGCACTGAGAATCTGACCACACTAGGTACCAGACCGTAGGCACTATCACACTCAGACGACCTGGCGAAAATGAGACATGCGCATTGAGGTCGCATTTCAAAGGCATGAGAATAGTGCAAAATATCATTAAGAACAGGCATTATAGCAATGTTTTCGGTTACGCGGTATAACTGACAGCGACTCACTTTCGTCGACGTTTCGTCCCTCACTCTGGGACATCATCAGGACTCGCGATACTTCCTGGACGCCCAGGTCCAGGTCGTCGCAGTACCTTCTCTACGCTACCTAGTTACCAATGTTATTATTATGTGAACTTACAAATCGTTACTGAGCGCCGTGATCAGTACCCGAATCACGAGATTTAACCTAAATCGCGTACTACGCTACGCAGTGTTCTCCGCATCATTTTGTATGGAGAAACGAAGGTCGCAAATCGATCACTAGAGGCGCTGCTCCGTTTCACCATACAAAATGATGCGGAGAACACGGCGGCGTAGCGTAGTACGCTGTGTAGATTAAATCTCGTGATAAGGGTACAGACAGTTATCCCCTTATGTCCAGTCCAAGTGAAGCTACATGTGTCGCGCGTAGTGAGTGAGTCAATAATAGACGTGGTTGGTGGTATATCCGCGTAATTTACAGCATCATGATGTACTTGTGCAAAGCAGATACTACGCAGTGCTGAAGCCGCTGTGCGTGACGGGCGAGGCGCGCGCCAAGTGGCTGCTGGTGGCGGCGTGGGTGGGCGCCGTGCTCGCCTCCATGCCGCAGAGCTTCATCTTCCACGTCGAGGAGCATCCGGAGGTCGTCGGGTGTGTCTTATTTATATGATTGTACGAACATTTTGAATTACCGGATTTTGTCTTCCGTGGCTATCTCCATCGGCTACTTATTCATCCTCATCGGCATCAATCTATTAGCGACCTTCTCCACGGGTGGACTTCCTGAGTTATATTTCTAGTACCTGTGCTCCCCTCGTCGCCTACAACAGATAGCATTTACATACATGATTAATTTATTACATACATATATTTCAGCCTACTGTTACCTCAATATTCTACGAGATGACTTTAAAAAAACATATTTTTGTGTGAAAACAGATTTTCTCAGGGATGAAAACCTAACTTAAACTTGAAAAATAAAACATTATCTAAATACAGAATTTCATCCAAATCGTTAGAGCCGTTTCCAAGAAACCAATTATAAATTACAGTAATAAAGAAATTAGTCAGTTAAAGTTATAGGATTCTATACTTTAGCTTTAGCTACCTTATCAACCAGCGGTCTTGCTCATCAGAAACCATGGTCATTCTATGAAAATTGATCTCCATTATTGGAGCGACCTTCTATGTCAATGATTGGTGAACATCACGCACGCTGGATATTGTTCCAGATACGAGCAGTGTGTATCGTACGGCATGTTCCCGACGCGCACACACGAGTTCCTCTACTTCATGGTGAACATGGCGCTCATGTACCTGCTGCCGCTCTTCTCCACCATCTTTTGCTACTCAGCCGTGCTGATCGAGATTATAGAACGCGCCAAGCAGCCGCATGGTGAGTACGAATATGAACTACTTGGCCTGCTTACTCGATTCCATCGTTGCCTCGATTGTAAACATTCTTTTCGAGATGTCAATTGGTAAACTAAACTTTTCCGCATTTTCCATCTGCTTAGGATTCAGCTTGATAGCCTAAGGTCATCAGTTAACCAAACTTTTTGAGAAAATTCGTCTTCGTATGAAAGTAGACGACGAAACACCTACTCAATAAAACTAGCCTTTATCTTCTTACGCAACAGAGAAACAAGTCTGCCCACCTCATTGTATGTGTTTTTACTATTTCTTATATTTGATATTTATTAGCAATAAATTATATTTTTGTTACCAAAGTTTTGGCTTTTTATTTAATTATTACTATTTAATATACAAAAACACAAAATATTTCGGCCCTTTATGGGCCGTCGTCCGTCCTATTTTCCAAAATTTGTCAAAAATTCAAAAAAAATTCGCCGACTTGGATCGAGAATTTCCCAATAATTTTTTTTTGAGCTCGCTATTTAAGCAACGGAAATAATTTTATCTCGCGATTGAATTAAGCTACAGTTTTATCTTAGGAGGCGGGCGGACAAAAACTGTAGGCGGTAGCGGGTCCCTTACGCGCGAGGTCAGTCTGCGCTCACTTTATCTTCAGTAAGATAAAGAATTAATTCCTATTGCCAAATTTGTCAAATTTTATCGTGTGCTATATTTCTAAATAACATTTTCAATGCCTTTGATAGTTGCGCGTAGTGTGAGATCTGTAGAATTTTTTTCTTTATTTTTGAAAATTACCAAAATGCCAGCTTTAAACCCTTGTAACTTCTTTGTTTATGATTGTATCAGCACGAAATAAAATTTATTGATATTTAAGATGTATCCTTGTTCTAGAAACAATATTGTTTGATAAAGCTAATACCATGAAAAGGTCCTATGACCTCCCAAAGTCCCGAGAACGAGTAAAAATATGACAGAATTTTAATTTCTTTTAATTTAAAAAAAAAAGTCGGCAAGTGCGAGTTGGTGTCGCGCACCGAGGGTTCCGTATCATCAGCATCACTCAATATATTTGTAGGTATTATGTATGTACAAAAACAATTGTTTTGGAAAATCACGAACCGCCTAAATAAACACTACAGCAATGGTTTTTAACTGTGCGGCATTCGTGAAGTTGAAATAAAATAAAATATATTTCTTATATGACATAGATGAAATCTGACATAGATGGCCATATCTTTTGATTGCGTTGATTTAGAAGCTTGCATTTTTCACACCTTAAAGAGATCGTAGATGTTAGTATTTCATATTAATTTCAATTTTTTATTTTGATCCGTTCCTGAGAAAAAGGGTCCTTGACATACAAAACAAACATTTTTTTTAATGTCAATAACTAAAATTTTACAATTTTCGGATTTTTTCCTTTATTTGTGCTATGAGACCTTGCTTCTTCTTCTTGCTTGAGAAATTTTGTGATTCTAGGTTGACGGGAAATACCCTATAAGTTTTGATTTGAGTGGAGTGAGTGTGCGAGCATGAAATATGACATAGATGACCGTATCTTTTGATTGCGTTGATTTAGAAGCTTTAATATTCTACACCTTAAAGAGATCGTAGATCTTAGTATTTCGAATTAATTTCAATTTGTTATCTTGATTCGTTCCTGAGAAAAAGGGACCTTGACATACAAAACAAAAAAAAATTTTTATGTCAATGACTACAATTTTAAAATTTTCGGATTTTTTCCTTTACTTGTGCTATGAGACCTTGCTTCTTACCAAATTTTATGATTCTATGTTGACGGGAAATACCCTATAGGTTTTGATTTGAGTGGAGTGATTTTGCGATCATGAAATATGACATAGATGGCCGTATCTTTTGATTGCGTTGATTTAGAAGCTTGAATATTCTACACCTTAAAGAGATCGTAGATCTTAGTATTTCATATTAATTTCAATTTGTTATCTTGATTCGTTCCTGAGAAAAAGGGACCTTGACATACAAAACAAACAAATTTTTTTTTAATGTCACATAACTATAAATTTACAATTTTTTCCTTTACTTGTGCTATGAGACCTTGCTTCTTACCAAATTTCATTATTCTAGGTTAACGGGAAGTACTCTATAGGTTTTGATTTGGTTTGCCGGTAGCAAAATATGTGACTTAAATGGGCGTATCTAGTGATTGCGTGGACTTATAAGCTTAATTTTTTTACACCTCCGAGGAAACGTAGACCTTAGTATTTGATATTAATTTCAACTTTATACCTCTACCCGTTCCTGAGAAAAAAGGTCATGACAGACAGACACCCAGCCAGCCAGACAGACGGACAACAAAGTGATCCTATAAGGGTTCCGTTTTTTCCTCCTTTGAGGTACGGAACCCTAAAAATTAAAAAAAAACTGTCAGCAATTGATAGCTTCATTTTCTTTTGAAAAGTTCGCTAGTTTACGCCCTTTCCAACGGTATACCACATGTCATACAAAAAATTTACTATGTAGTCATCAAAATTAGGGATAATTTGCAAGAGTCTAAACATTAACAATGAAGAATTGAACAAAGTGCCCGCGCGACCGGTACATGTTCTAAATTATGAAAATGCTCCCGAAAACGCTCTCAACACGGGAAGCGACCACCGATAAGTGCCCGTGTTGTCGTTCTGTTCTGTCTCTGTGCCTAATTTTGACCACATAGTGAATTATTTGTATGACATGTGGTACACCGTTGGAAAGGGCGTAAACTAGCGAACTTTTTAAAAGCACGAGTTTTTTTTAAATGAAAAAAAATTAAAATTCGGTTATTTTTTACTCGTTCTCGGGACTTTTGGCATCAAATAATATCTTTTCTAGAACAAGGATACATCGTAAAATTCAATAAATTTTATTTCGTGCTGATACAATAATAAAAACAAAAAAGTTACAAGGGTTTAAAGCTGGGTTTTTGGTAATTTTCAAAAATAAAGAAACAAAAAATCGTATCTCGATACCACGTGACATCTGACCAAAGCTATCATAGGTCTAATTGTTACAAATTACCCCACTTACCTACAAAAAAAATTTGTCGGTCGATGTGCCGAACACCCTGTATATACAATTTTTTTTGTCGAATTCAACCTGCCTGCCACACAATTATAAAACTTTCAGTTATCGGTAGGTACCCCTCTAGGCCGAAATACAGAACGACTCAACAGGAACACTAGAATCTTATTGAGTTGAGCCGATCCCTATTTCGTCAGAACACCCTCCATGTTGAAGCTATAAATACGTCCCTGTCTAGCAGTGAACATAGATTACTTTCTTACTTGTCACTTAAGTACATACGTTAATTCTATCAAATAATGGTGTATGTTGCAGACAGGTTCCGGAGGAGCGGCGTGGGTCTGCTGGGCCGCGCGCGTGCGCGAACGCTCAAGATGACCATTACCATACTGATCGTCTTCTTCACGTGCTGGACTCCGTATTACTGTTACTGCATCTGGTGAGATCTCTTTCACATCCAATCTGCGTAACTGGCGGAATATGGATAACCATACGCCACGGACCCCGAGGTGTCACAGTCTTTGTCTTCGTCTTTTATACATAAGTTAGCAACACTCCGCTCCAACCACGGAATGTAGGAGGTTTGCTCCAACAATTAGGACATACAATTATATATTGATGTAACTACTTCATGACAAATAAATAACTTAGAAAGAATTGCTAAAAAAACGGCACAAAACCAAAATAAACTAAAACAAACTAACGGTGAGAAAAAGAAACATGATGAACATATGGGCAATTATGGACAATTGAGAAATGGACAATTTGGTAAAAATCTATGGACAATTTGGTAAAAATCTATGGACAATTTGGTAAAAATCTAGATGAATTCATATTTTACATGTTTCCTATATAGCAATTATTGTTATTTAGATCATTGCGCAAATGAGCGCATACCGCGGGTCGGGTAAGTACTTGGTAGGTAGTTCTTGCAAGATGCAGGAGCGAATATGAATGGAACAGAATGTGAAAGAGATGTGTGTGCTCGCGCACAGGTACTGGATCGACGAGAAGTCGGCGGAGCAGCTGGACCCGGCCGTGCAGAAGGCCATGTGGCTGTTCTCCTGCACCAACTCCTGCGCCAACCCCATCGTCTACGGTCTCTTCAACGTCCGCTCGGAAAAGGTAGCCATGTCCCAAACATTACCTAAGTGTTTAGGTTCCGTCCGGCGGAGTAGGCGAAACTATTGAGGTCTCGCTATTATGTACGTTTACACCACGTCAGTGGTCTTTGGGCTGGACTATACATATATAGTCCGTGATATACATACGTGATTACGACGGTTTCTGTTTGACTTTACACATCGTCTTTCGGCGATTGTGCCCTGCAATATAATTGAATAGCAATTTTAGACGCAAAACGCATGTTGAGGCGCTGCATCTTTCTACAATAATTTTATTATTTCGTTGAACACAATCGTAGACGATGGTTCGAAAATACTTTGAATATGACAAATGAGGTTACATCTCCGCCCGGCACGGCTTCTGTTGTAATGTAAACGTGTTTCACTGATAAGTGTGCAATATAGCATACTATGCTCGTTGATCGTTGAAACGACTGCTCTTCTACAGACAGTCGGGGACAGGTCGAAAATCTGAGGATATTCTAAACTCAGTGAAAGGTTCACTTTTTAGGTTTCCGTATCCCGTACGGAAGCCCATTACTAAGCCTACGCCGTCTGTCTGTCCGAGGGCTGTATCTCTTGAACCGTAATAGGTAGCTCGTTAAAATTTTTCTTTTGTCACTTGTCTTAGAGTTTAATGTGTGGTTTCAGAACGACCCACGGTGCCGCAGCGGCAGCTGCATAAAGGGAGGGTCGCGGCTGACGTACGGCCGCACGGAGTCGCTGGAGATCTCAGCGGCGACGCTGGCGCGCGCGCGCGCGGCGAGCCTCGCGCTCAACGGCCGCGACGCGCGCAGACCCTCCGCCCTCGCCCACAACAACAATCACCTCGACAGCCCTGCCTAGTGCCTCCCTGAGTGTATCCATGTCGGATGTTTACCGCATGACGAAGTCCAGCACACGTACGGGTACTATGGCCGTAGGACCGGTGTCCTTGGTATAGTGATGGGATGGAGAAGTTCCATCATGCGCGAAATCAAACATAGGCATGACGCGGTCACGCGCTCGAACGTGCATCGAACGCGAAAAGTGTGTAGTGCGCGCTTTACCGCTCGATGCTTAGATACTCAGCGAACGAGCGTGAAGCGTAGCTTTGTTAGTGGAACTCGTGACCTTCTTATATATGAGCAGACTTTAAAAGACTGCTTTATTAAGATGTTCATGGCCACAACCGCGTCTGTCAAATACTAAGTTATATTTTACAATATTTTTTTGTAGCTAAGTAATCTGGTATACGTGGCTGAGTCAGAGAGACCAAAGCACGTGCTCTGACCAACCAATATCACCTCCGCGAAGGTAGGAGACGGAGACTTCCCATTGGATTACTGGCTATACTCGACTAAATGAGAACACAGCAGAAGCTGCAATGCTGTCATCTTACATCCAGTACGGTGGAAGCAACCCAGTCGCGTACCATTTATGTCTACTCTACCACCTATTAAGAGGCAAGGGAAGGGACCTACAGTTTTACACCAGTTCCGAATATTGAAGCAACAGGTGTAGGTATGCACGTACCAGCAAAAACTCATTGGTACACGCCGATTCGAACCTCGGACCTCTTGCAAGAGAAGTCGACACCCAGACTTGGCGACGCTAAAACAAGCCAAAAAGGATGAGTAGATAAAGCCGTCGTCGTTAAGCCACTTGTAATTTATTTATGCAACGAGAGTTATTAAGCGCGAAGTTTTAAAAGCTTTCCATCTTCATTGGATCCGTACAGAAATACTAGTACGAAATCGAGTTTATGAAGTTATACTAGTAAAATGAAGACTGGATGTTAATTACCTAGCCATGCTCGCTGATATTATTGATTTAAAGTTTTTCAATATAAATATAATGTATGAATATTTATCGCACGCTAGACGCTACCAAAGACATACTAGAAGTACTACTAAGGCCTCATCCACAGTGAGAGGTAAAGTAATGCGGTTGCATGCAATCGGCGCGTCGTCGTCGGTGGCGGCGACGACCTCGTCCATGGAGCCGAATAAATTCTGCGCGATGCCCACGGTGCGCAACAGCTGCAAGGAAAATCGCTACAATACTCGCGACGCACTGTGGTTACTGGTTGTTGGTACTTGGTAACAACTTGCGTCCGCCTTCCCTCCGCCGCATTAGACAGGAGAATATCTAGAACATCTGTCTAAGTAGGCGCACAGACACTGGCGCTGGCGACTGTTGAGCTAGATTTTCTCTGTAGGTATTGGTATGTAGGTAGGTAACTAATCCACATGTACCTGTTAGCTGAAAGTTTTCAATGAAAACTAATTCAGTGACTATGTTCACATCGGCAAAGCTGACTGGTTTACTAGTTAATTTAGTCATATTTTAAGTTCACTAGTGAATTTATAGACAAGTTAAAATGTGCAATAGATAGTATCTGAATAACTGATGTAAATTATTCCTATGTAGTTGAGTAGGTACAATAAAATAAAGTTAAAATTATTTTGATAGATAAGAAAACAACATTCCACAGATAGTCGACCTGTACATAGGTAGATACACCTGTTTAGTCGTTACTGAAGCTTTATTCAATGTAGATAAATTAAATTAGGTATAAGTAGGTACCTACATAATAATAACGCTTATGTACCCAGATTGTCGCGATATATCGTGATGGTATGTTATGTAATTGGACTGTGACGTACCTAGTATGTTTAAATAAAATATATCTACTGTTCTGTTTTGTAAAGAGTACATTTATTAACCTATTTAGTGATATCCCAGCCCGCATGTTACTCACCGTTACACCCACCGAGGTTACGCCGGTCCTTAATATCAATACGAACTTCGAAGATGTACCAAACGCAAAGTGGTGCACATTCATATTTTCCTGAAGTAGCAAGTCTTCAAAACCAGGAAATATGCGCTGTCTAGGAAGTTTAAAATTTTTTTTTTATTTTGAAAGTGTCCGGAAATGTTTAGACAATACAAACCTGAAAATGATGAAAGGCAACAACTGGCACACTACTAACTGCCGTGCCGTGCGGCAGGTTATATCGTTGCGCCTAGACATTTCACAACTTACCCATTTTTCGAGTGTTTGTGTCAATTAAAACAAAAAATATTGTTTGCGCTATTTTATTCAAATAATAAGGATAATATCAACACGAATTAAAAACAACCAGAGATTGAGTATGTATGAATAACTTTGAGCATACAATTAAAATAGAAAACTTAGATGCTCTATTTTCCATGATCATCATACTCGAAAAAAAAACATTTGGTACTCATCTACCGGTACCTAGTGTAGTCGTGTAATCTATACTAATATTATATAATAACACTAATCATGATTCGAATATCTAATAATTATTATTAAATTATTTTACAAATATTAAAATTTCATATTTTCATGTTTACGTTAACGTAAGTAAATCAAATTGTTACATACACACTTAATTACCATACATACATATACAGGTACAAATACTTAGAAATGTGTTGCCTGATTACCTCTCGCGTTTAAAATTCTTACTTTTCCATAAGGATGATGGTAAGTGATTCTACAAGATGCAAGTATCCGGACGGGATGTTTTGTTTTCGTCATCCTGACGACCGGAGGAAAAGCGAATTTCATAAAAAACGGGCCAAGTGCGAGTCGAACTCGCGCACCGAGGGTTCCGTATCGCCATGCCATGGTAAGCGCCACTCACGCCATCTATGGCGTGTTATGAAATGCTTCATATTAGTTAAATGTCATGCATGATTAGTTACAATGCTTCATACTCTATTCGGTAGATGGCGCGCGCGCATACACTTTTTGGTTTCTTCTATGGGAACCCCGTGAATTTTTTACTTTTCCTTATTTTTATTATTTGTTGTTATATCGGCCATAATAACACATATTCTGTGAAAATTTCAACGGGGTACCTATTACGGTTCGATACAGCCCTCGGACAGACGGACGGACGGACGGACAGACAGACAGACAGACAGACGGCGTAGGCTTAGTAATAGGGTCCCGTACCGGATACGGAACCCTAAAAATTAACCCATTGAATGCCGACTACGAGCTTACTCGTAAGTCGTAGCCACTGCCTACGTATCCAAAGCTCATAGCCTACTCGTAGCACTCTTGTGAGACAAAGTATTAAATGTAGGTAAATGCACTTATATTGCGTGTCGAGCTATTGAAAATGCATACAATGAGGTCGGTAAAATTGAAGAGTCCGGAAAATCATCCACCTGGTGACTATTTGAAAATTAAAATAAATAGGTACTTCATCATTATCAGCCTGTATCGGTCCACTGCTGGACATAGGCCTCTCCCAAGGCACGCCACCACACGCGGTCTTCCGCTCTTCTCATCCATCCACTCCCGGCTACCTTTTTTAATAGGTACTTACATTTAAAAAAATATAATGTCCAGTTTTTCTCTTGTCTACAGTTTGCTAGCACTGATCCATGTGATCCGACTTCACAAACCCCACAGCATGTCAGATATCATACGACACTAACGGAAGCAGCCACGTTGGACTTCGTCTCATATGGATCCCCACTATTTCTTTATAAACTATGCAGGGTGTTTCAGGGTAGGGTTTCGTAACTTCAGGGTTCGAAAGGGGTCCATATTTGAAGACGAAAAGCTCTGAAACTTTTTCCGAGATTCGGTCATTTTATAGTACTTTTTGGTAAAAATCGTTTCATCGAGCTTTGGTGGACGGCCTTTATTAAATAAAAATAAAATGACTTACTTACATACTTACATACATACATATCACACACGCTGAATCCCGACAATCGGGGTAAGCAGAGTAATCGGTGTTGTGCTGCAAGTACTCTAGTAAATTACAGCACAACACCGACCACCACGTTTCGCAAAGTATTCGAACAAGATTAAATCGATCACGCAGCAAGTAAGGCACGAAGACCCACCTGCTGCATGACTCGGTGGAAGTACCGTGCCAAGGTGAGAGGTGGCGAACCCGTCGCCCTTTAGCACGACATCTTGTCCTTATCCCTTAGTCGCCTTTTACGACATGCACGGCGAGAGATGCAGTGGGGCTATTCTTTTTAAGTACCGGCACCACACGGTTTTTACATACTTAACTAGTAGAATTGAACTGCATAGGTAAATTCCAAAAACTTAAATTTGAATGACATGAAAAGGAAAAGGGGACTGGACTAGGTCATTGCACTCCCTAGACCCTAGACAGCATTGTTGCCAAATCTACCCATACTCACTGTCCATCGGGTTTTTATTACAATTTTCAATTTTTGTATGAACAAAAAAATACGGAATTTCGATTTGGGTGATAAGGATTTTTTTCTTCTAATAATGAGTACTGTCTATTCCTGAAGTTTCTCAAGCCTATCCTGAAACACCCTGTATGCTTAGTACAAGAAAATGGTGTGCATATGTACTCGCTTTAGAATTTATACTTATCTCTACATCATAACATAAGTTATATTATAGTTGCGCACCGAGGTTTCTGTATCGCCATGTCGTGGTCAGCGCCACTCACGCCATCTATGAGGTGTTTTATGAAATGCTTCATATTAGTTAAATTCATGATTAGTTAAAATGCTTCATAGTCTATTCGGTAGATGGCGCGCCCGTATGCAACTTTTTGGTTTCTTGTATGTGAATTTTTTCCTTTTTTTTTATTTTTATTGTTTGTCTATCGGCCATAATAACACATATTCTATGAACATTTTAATGGGCTACCTATTACGGTTCATGAGATCAGCCCTCGGACAGACAGACGGACAGACAGACAGACAGACAGACGGCGTAGGCTTAATTCATTTCATTCATTTTCCCAATTAGTCTGACCACGGATACCGAAAATAAATATTTTATGATAGTGTCCGTCCGTGGTCAGATCGACTAGTCTGACCACGGACACCTTTTTGTGTCCGTGGTCAGATCAATCTAACTATCCAGTCTGACCACGGATACTGACCCAGTATCCGTGGTCAGACTGATATGGATATGTATGGATACGGAACCCTAAAAACCAATCTCTTTATTTGGCTAATCTAAAATCTTAAAACTGTTATTAATGAAAAGTAATATAAAAATGCATACAATAAGAACGAAATTAGGTTTACAAATTATCTGGAAATGTATGTCGCAAAGAAAAACTAACGTCGCAAGTTGCAAGGAGTATATTGCGAGAAAATGATATGCTCACGGGCAAATAGGGAAGCACTGACATGGCATCTAGTTCACCAAGCTGTTATGGCTGGCATGACGAGTGTTTTTGGTTAGTAGGTGATGTTGTCATGTCAAGTCATGCTCCGTTAAAAGAAAAGTATAAAGAGAGGACACAGCTCGCTGAGCAGGTGAAATCAATATAAAGGTGAGAAGCAAAGACGAAATTACAAATGAGGTATAATGTATATATTTCTCTCACACCTGTAGTGCATGTTATCCCAATGCTGGATGGTCGAAATGTCAACTTATCATCATAATATCATGAACAGCGATGGCATAAAACTAAAGTTAAAAACCCTAAACATAAATTCAAAATTAGCTCTACTCTTTAGAATTGTCTGCCCACTAGTGCCCACCCCACGAGTGTTGTATCTACGGGGAAAACATTGATATTATAACCCGACTAGAGTTATACAGGGTGTTTCAGGATAGGCTTGAGAAACTTCAGGAATAGACAGTACTCATTATTAGAAGAAAAAAATCCTTATCACTCAAATCGAAATTCCGTATTTTTTGTTCATACAAAAATTTTAAATTGTAATAAAAACCCGATGGACAGTGAGTATGGGTAGATTTGGCAACAATGCTGTCTAGGTCTAGGGAGTGCAATGACCTAGCCAGTCCCCTTTTTCTTTTGATGTCATTCAAATTTAAGTGTTTGCAATTTACCTACATGAAGTTACATTCTACTAGTTAAGCATGTAAGTTAGTCATTTTATGTTTATTTAATAAAGGTGAACGTTAACCGTCCACCAAAGCTCGATGAAACGATTTTCACCAAAAATTATATAGAATGATCGAATTTGGGAAAAAGTTTCAGAGCTTTTTTTGTCTTAAAATATGGACCCCTTTCGAACCCTGAAGTTACGAAACCCTATCCTGAAACACTCAATGTCAATGGTGGAAAGTCACTAACTATAGCGTACCGACAGAAAGACTAGAGAACTGGCACATACAAAAATCACAAGGAATTCAACACACACCTACATTTCTTTGAAACGCTGAAACCACAAAAAACTTCATACTCATAGGAGTTTTACTCTTCTGGTTGATACTAAAGGTTGGTAGGTACAACGACAATCATAATTTGGTAACATTCATTTAATTGTATGGTAATAACATCTTCTTTCAGAAGTTTGAAAGCTGTGTATGATGACTTCCAGTTCACAAAGTTACTTGGTAACATTACTTTATTAGAGTGTTCTTAACACTTATGCCAATATTATTGTTTTTTCATTATCACAAATAACTAAATTGATACAGAAGTTCAATTAAATTGGAATGAAGACATTGCACATATATTTTTGTAATAATTATCAACGACCAATCACAACTAACACATATTATAACCTAGCTACAGATTACATATAAGTAGGTAATTAACTAAACGATGGCACCTTTTGAATATAAATTCAGCACTAAAAGTGGAGACACAAAATACGTGAAAGCATGTCGCGGCGCCAGCGCGCTCGCTCCAACATGCGCGTATTTGGAAGCAAATTGGTGTGATCAAGTCCTAACTGTAGTGCCTCTATTTTTAGAGCCGACTCATACTATCGACAATTCACTGGAAGGAAACCCTATATTATGTATTCATTATGTTTGTATATTTGGGCTTTTACCTATATTTGGTTTGGATACTCCAACTTAGTTTAGAAATAAGTTTATTATATTGACACACAAATGATGTGAAAACTATTATATTGAAATTCAGCAGAGGAGTTTTGGAAATATATAAAATGAATGTACATATGGCAAGCAGTGAACTTCGAACAGCTGAAGATGATAGAGCATTCAATTTACGAAAATAATAAAGCAAAGACGATGATTAGACAAATATGTAACAATATACACCGCCTACTTACACAGTATTATAGTGCAGGGCGACCACATAACATAATAATAATAACATTGACATAACTAACTTTACATTCAACTCTTACTCCGCTAAAACACATAGACACACTTGTTAGTGAAAGACGCCGCCGTTCTCAGCGTACCAAGGTTAGAAACTATAAGAAGATTCAGAGTATTAACTTGAAAAAAATACATTTTGTTTGGTTGAGCTAAGCTAGACAATGTCTAGCTTATGTCATGGGGTTCTACGTCCTTTTTATGTAATTTTTAGAATAATCTGTGGGAAATATATTGATCCCAAAAACTCACGAGATGTATTAAACTTGTAGGATCTTTAAATTTCAGCTTAAAGCTAAGTCAACTTAACTTACAGATAAAGTGTACTTATAAGACATTTGTATAGTACCTATAAAAGAGTAATTAGCTTTTAGCAAAATACAAAGACATTTTCAAAACTACGATAGAAAACATTAGAGGGTAAACTAGACGTTTCAGACGGCTAGTATCGAACACGTTTATTAAAAATACTTTGTATAATAATATTTTTAAAAATTCTATAGAAATACACATTTGTACAATAACATCTGGCTATACAATCGTTACTCTCCTACACACGCGCACGCACTACTACAAGCTAGCTCTCTGAGAATGAGTTTACCCTAAAACAATGTCTCTCCTCCTTTCATATTCCTTTCGGTCTAATAGCTCAGCAGACAGTGGACACGCCAAGTGCCCTGCGGTGGAAAGAAAACATTGTCTCTTGCTTTTACGATAAATGTGTAGTGTGCCTAACTAAAAGAAATAAAACTTAATATTTGGACTATGTGTAAACAATAGTAATTAGGGCTTCAGTTAAAGGTTCATTCGCCGCTAGTATTGCTTTCTATGTACGTACATACAAGTAAAACGATGTTAGTCCGACCTTACCTTCAATGTACCAACACATTTATTTGCAGACTGAAAACGTCAATATTGTTTCAGATTACGGTGTTTCTATAATTTCTTCACACAATCCCACTTCGTCATTGATGAACGTAAAATATGTTATGCTGTATTCTATTGTTGAATCTTAGTAAAGTAGGTATGTAATTCAGTAAATAAAATCAATTTCAATATTTCGTTGTGGAAAATGTGCAAAACGATGGAGTTCAATTCGAATGGTGAACTACGAGTAATATTCTAATTGTAAAAATAAAACGGCTCAGTGTTCAGCTTTGCCCAGCTCCGCGAGCTCGTGCGGTGCGGCCAGCTCGCGGTCGTTGAGCTCGTGACCCCGGCTCTCGTTCGCGATGTCGTTCTTGGAGAGCGACGTCACGATGATCGCACCGAGGGCGTCGCACACAACGTTGATCGTCGTGCGGAATCGGTCCCTGCGAGCAGATGTCACATTGAAACACGTTTGCCACCAGCACCAGCCTCGATAGCTCAGTGGTGCAGACAGTCAACTGTCGCTATTGAATATTAAGCAACGCTGGGCGCGGTCAGTACTTGGATGGGTGACCGCTGGCCGTTGGAGGCTGACCGAGGTTCGGATTCCTCGTAAAACTGTAGGTCCCTTCCCTCCTAATCTTACTTGGTGGTAGGGTTTAACCCGCCCGGGTTGGTACCACCGCACTGAATGAAACGTCGGTCGAAACGGCTATGTAAATAGTTTTTGTTTTCCGACCAGTTCAGTGTAGCCGGCACGATCAAAGAGGGAAGCACTGACATGGCACCTAGTTCACCCGGTGTTATGGGCTGACATCACGGACATTGTAGGTGATGTAGCCAACCGAGTCAGTTTTCATAAAAATAAAAAAAACACAGCAGATGGTGCTCCGCTTTGTGCAATAGCTAGTACTAATCGATTCTGCAGATCTTTCCTCTACAGAACCGGTAAACTCTGGAACGCTCTCCCTGCTCATATATTTCCCCCCAAGTACAGTCTCGCGTCCTTCAAGAGGGGCGTGAATGGGCACCTGTCAGGCCGGCATGGCATTCGCAACCCCCGCATACGACGGAATGTCCATGGGCGTCGTTAGACACCTTATGGGTGACTCGGCGCCACATGTCGCGCTTTCAATAAAAAAAATAGCTCGGGCGGTTGAAGTAGCTTCACAGCGAGCTCCGGAGCATAAAGGTTACGGTCCCAATGCGGAACGCAGAACAAGAACAACAACCTTCAAAGGTAATTCAAATAGCCAGGTTCCCTGCATCTACCCACTGACCATCATGAAGGACTAGGCTGATATGGTAGCAGGGATTTGAAACACCCCACTGGAACACCAGTCACCAATGCCTGCTGAATTTTTTTTATGGGACCTGACACTGAAACATCACCTACAACATCCGTGATGTCAGCCCATAACACCGGGTGAACTAGGCGCCGTGTCAGTGCTTCCCTTCATTTCATGTCGACTAGACTGAACTGGACGGAAAACACGAACTATTTACATAGCCGTTTCGACCGACGTTTAATTCAGTGCGGTGGTATCAACCCGGGCGGGATAAACCCTACCACCTAGCTAGTAAGGTAAGAGGGGAAGGGACCTACAGTTTTACGTGGAATTCGAACCACGGTCAGCCTCTAACGGTCGAGCGGTCACCGATCCAAGTACCTACTGACCTGGCATCGTAGTAAGTAGCCAACGGCAGCCTTCCCAATTAGGATAGTAAATTTTTATTCAAATTGTAATTGGTCGGTTTGAGGGAAACTAGTTGGACTTTACCAGTTAAAACTAAACATACTATCTATGTTATGAAAATCCAGACTTAATATAATACAAAATGGTGAAAGTAAGAAACGTGCATGATAGATAATCAAAGGATTAAGGAATAGAGGGGTAAAGTCTCACAGGAGCCAGTCGACGGCGAGGATGATGGAGACGTCCTCTGCCGGCAGCCCCACGGTGGCGAGCACCATCACCATGGTGACGAGCCCCGCCTGCGGGATGCCCGCCGCACCGATACTCGCAGCCGTCGCCGTCAAGCTGCAGCACATTTCATACACGCTCGTACTCCACATACAGCTCATCTACATTGCTATTTTCCTTTTTTTAGGGTTCCGTATGAGGTACGGGACCCTATTACTAAGCCTACGCCGCCTGTCTGTCTGTCTGTCTGTCCGTCCGTCCGTCTGTCTGTCCGAGGGCTGTATCTCTTGAACCGTAATAGGTAGCCCGTTGAAATTTTCACAAAAAATGTGTTATTATGGCCGATATAACAACAAATAATAAAAATAAGAAAAAGTAAAAAATTCACGGGGGTTCCCATAGAAGAAACCAAACAGTGTATGCGCGCGCGCCATCTACTGAATGGATTATGAAGCATGACATTAACTAATATGAAGCATTTCATAACACGCTATGAGTGCGTGAGTAGCGCTAGCCGTGACATGGCGATACGGGACCCTCGGTGCGCGAGTTCGACTCGAACCTGGCCGGTTTTTTGAATTTTTCTCAGCTTTCTACGCTCAGTAAGTATAGATAGATGGCTTACACAGTTGTCTAGTATCACCGATAATTTACACGAGGGGCAAAGGCGTACCCTTAGAGAGATTTCTTCCAGTTTTCAGCAGATTTCTTTCTGATTTGGATGTTTGAAAGTCGTCGTATGTTATGAAATATCTATACATATAATAAAATCGTAAAGGTAAGAAAGTCTGTACATTGAATGTATTCGGAAAAAACTAACCAGGGTGGCTTAAAATGAGATACTTAACATGTTAGAACAGTTTTTTAAATTTTTGTTTGTTTGTTTGTCTGTACGCGCATCACGCAAAAACCACTGAACGGAATTAGACGAAACTTTGTATAGTGGCAGTTTATATGCCGGGTTGGGATAATACGTAAAAAAAATATCAAAAATAAAAAAAAATATTAAACAATTATAAACATTATTGCGCGTTTAAAATCACGTAGTCCAAAGTACATAATTATATCTTGAGAACTGGCAGCAAATACAATTTGAATAAAATATTCATTCGAAATTTAAAAATAAGTAGATACAACGAAAATGACAGTTCTTCTTTTTTATAACTTGAACACAACAGTCTATACATATCTATTATACATATAATAAAATCGTAACTGCAAAAATGCCTACTTGTCGTGTCGTTCAGTGGTTTTTGCATCTCGCAAAAACCACTGAACGGAATTTTACGAAAATTTTTATAGTGACAGTGTATATCCCGGATTAACGTAATAATTAAAAAAAAATTGGTTATCTGTAAAGTCGGTTTACGGACGATAGTTTTACGTGATGACGTGGAATAATCGTAGTACATAGATCAAAGATCAGTAATTTATATTTCCAGTAGAAAGATTAATCATCTTGTGACTGGCCATCAATAAACTTCTGTTGTCTGATCTTGACAGTTTTACTTCTTAAGACGTTTCCATGGTAACTTTGAATATCAACGTGACACGCTTTCGTGCGTGCAGCCGGTGCTCATCAATTTATAAGACGTGACGTCATCACGTTAAAATATAATAAAAATCACTTAATCGAAAGTAAAGGTAAAAAACAATTTTAAATGTCATGTTGACAACGGAGAACTGTCATCTCGACGTGAGCTGGCCGGTAACAAATTGTTTGATAAATAAAAAAAAATAATTGAAAGTCGAAGTTATGTCGCTGTCATTGGTGCAATAAAATTTATATATCTGTTGCCCGCGGCTTCGCTCGCGTGAAATTCGTGTTTCAAAAAAAGAAAGTAAGTAACTTAAGGCGGGCCCGAAGGCGGATCTGCGCTCACGTAAACGATATTCTTTCTCGATCAAAGTAACTAAGGGCGAGGCGGAAGGCGGAGCTGAGTTCAGGAAGAAGAAAAATATTCTTGAAGAAAGTAAGTAATTAAGGGCGAGGCTGAAGGCCGAGCTCTATTCTGGAAGACCATAAACCTTCTCGAAGAAAGTAAGTAACTATGGGCGAGGCCGCAGACCGAGCTGCGTTCAGGAACAAGCTAAACCATCTCGAGGAAAGTAAGTAACTAAGGCGAGGCCGAAGGCCGAGCTACGTTCTGACAATTGAAAAACCATCTCGAAGAAAGCAAGTAACTAAGGGCGAGGCCGAAGGCCGAGCTTCGTTCAGGAAGAAGCTAAACCATCTTGAAGAAAGTAAGTAACTAAAGGCGAGGCCGAAGGCCGTGCTCTATTCGGGAAGACCATAAACCATCTCGAAGAAAGCAAGTAACTAAGGGCGAGGCCGAAGGCCGAGCTTCGTTCAGGAAGAAGCTAAACCATCTTGAAGAAAGTAAGTAACTAAAGGCGAGGCAGAAGGCCGTGCTCTATTCGGGAAGACCATAAACCATCTCGAAGAAAGCAAGTAACTAAGGGCGAGGCCGTAGGCCGAGCTGCGTTCAGGAAGAAGGTAAACATTTTTGAAGAAAGTAAGTAATTAAGGCGAGGCCGAAGGCCGAGCTACGTTCTGACAAATGATAAACCATCTCGAAGAAAGCAAGTAACTAAGGGTGAGGCCGAAGGCCGAGCTGCGTTCAGGAAGAAGCTAATCGAAGAAGCCATCTCGAATAAAGTTAATTAATATTAAGATTGAGTTAATTTAATTTAAATTTTATTATAAAGTCCACGCTTCTGACGGCAAATATACCGTGCATCCTAGAACCTCGCGGTTATTCCCGGCTAGATGGCAAGAGGCCCGATGCTATCACCTTAGTGCCATGGACTAAGGGTAGTTCTTTGATGTGGGACGCCACTTGTGTTCTGACATTGGCTCCAAGTCACGTTAGGACATCTTCAAGAGCGGCTGGCGCGGCCGAGGCTGGAGCGGAGAGCCTCAAACGCAACAAATATAGAAATATAATTCAACATTTCGAATTTGTTGCGTTTGCGGTTGAAACCCTCGGTCCGTGGAGCAGTGAAGCCAAAAGAGGCTTGGGCCTCTGCTGGTTGACGCAACTGGTGTCCCGCCATCAAGGGCTTATGTACTTCATTCAAAGAGTAAGCCTTGCCATCCAGCGGGGTAATGCCGCAAGTGCTCTAAGAACATGTGAAAATGCCAGTTTTGATAGTTATTTCAATGGTTTTAATTCTTTAGTTATTAATATTACTTTTTTATTTTTATGAAATAAATCGATTGAGTAAACTATATTATATTCTATCGAAGAAAGGAAGTCTTTAAGGGCGAGGCCCGAAGGCGGAAGAGGGTTTTTGGTTTACCTGAACGCAGCTCGGTCTTCGACCTCGCACTTAGTTCCTTCCTTTCTTCCAGAAGGGTTATCGTCTTCCTGAACGCAGCTAGGCCTTCGGCCTCGCCCTTACTTACTTCCTTTATTTGAGAAAGGTTTATCGTTTACCTGAAAGCAGCTCGGCCTTCGGCCTCGCCCTTAGTTAGTTACTTTCTTTGAGAAGGTTTATCGATTACCTGAACGCAGCTCGGTCTTCGGCCTCGCCCTTGGTTACTTACATTCTTCTTTGGAATACAAATTTCACGCGAGCGAAACCGCGGGCAACAGCTAGTAAGTAATATATGTAGCAAAAGATAGGTTATCTTGTCCGAATACTTCGCTAAGCGAGGTGGTAGGTGTTGTGCTGTAATTTACAAGAGTACCTGCAACACATCTTCATCATCTTCATCATCATCATCCTGTATCGGTCCACTTCTGGACATAGTACCTGCAACACAACTCAGATTAATCTGCTTGTTGGCAAATATTTACCTGACGGCGACTACTTTGCCAAATGTCATATCGATATGGCGCAACTGAGCGATAAAGATGGCGGCGACCGCTTCGTACAGCGCTGTGCCGTCCATGTTGATGGTGGCGCCGATCGGGATCACGAAGCGCGTCACGCGGGGGTCCAGCCCCATGTCGTCGCAGCAGCCTATCGTAACGGGCATCGTCGCAGAACTGAAAACACACGTAGGTAGGCCTATAGTCAGTGTCTTGGGTTCAAATAATAAGAACTATCGGCTCATGATATTGTATTTTGCCACAAGTGCGGTTTGAGCTCAAGAGAATCCAACGTGTCACACTGGTATGGAATTCGTAAGCAATGAGAGATTTTTCTGAGAGGCAATAAGGGTGCGGCAGCATACCTAACTTCCTTTTTTTTTTCAAAATGCAATTAAACGCATTTTATGAAGCAGATATCTATTTTTTATAATTTCGGTAGATTGCAGTCGATTTTACATGATTTTGAAAATCATATTCGTTATAGACACCCCTCATTCCAGCGTTTGTCATTACTCTTTCCAGCATAGCGATGGGTATGTTGGCCGGACTTGGCCGTTTACGCGGCCGCGTAAACGCGGGATTTCAAATAACCCCAAAAAAAGAAATCGCAAGAAGCCAAATCGGGGGAGCGTGCTGGCCACTCAAAATCGCCCCTCAGGCAGGTGCTTGGGGAGATGGGACGCCTTGATAGTGTTCCCTTAAAACAGCCATCGATGCCCTTGAAGCGTGAGCCGTTGCCGTTGCTTTTGCCGTTTTTTTTTTTGCCGTGAACATTGTGTACTGACTGACTGACTATCCTTGAGATCATAGACTGTTGCTGCTGTTTTATACCTAATGGATCTTTATTAGCACAGCATCTAAAATTAAATAAATCTAATTAAATTAAAATAACAACTACCTTGAGGCAGTTCCAAACGCGGTGGCAATGACTTGTCCCATCTTTGCGATATATCGGAAGGGCAGCTCTCTGGTGGTGAGGAAGAAGATCACGCTGAGGGTGCCGAAGCCGTGCAGGAACAGCCCCAACAGAACGGTGATGAAGTACAGCCCCAGCTGACCAACCAGGTCCGCTAACGACGGGATTTCCAGCAGCTTCGCCGTCACCAAGAAGAACACTCCGAGTGGTGATATCCTGCAAAATATAACGCTCATTGTTAAGGATGATGTTGAATCAGAATTCATGAAAGATTCTCTTTGAGCTATCTCGGGAAATTACAGAAGGTGCCTTCTTACTTACTTCTGTATTATTTTTCTAAAAATGTATTATTATTTTTTTAGGAAGAGGCGCCTCCACCCTATATCTAATGGTTGTGTGTCAAATAAGAAGATAATATTTCAACAAAAAAAAAATGTGTATCAACATCTACTAAATTCAAAGACCGTTTCTTTCAGACGCACCCGCACATCAAACTATTGACTATGAAAACCTCTCGCCCGATGTACACTCCGGTGTTGCTCAATGCGGAAAATACTTCGTGCGTGACCATGACGATAAAATGAGGTGCCTAGCAACACTATCTATATATGAAGAATAAATACCAAATAACCCATCCGGTGATGATCATCATGGTCTCCGAGAGCGTGAAGAAGAAGTCCTGCAGCGGCTTCGCCTTCTCGCGCATCTTGCCTAGCGTGATGCCCAGCACGATGCTGAACATGACGAGGCCGAGCACGTTCGTCGACTCTAAGTACTTGCCGGTCATCTTGTACGTCGTGAACTCGTCTGCGGAGTCACACGCGCACACAGCTCAGTGTCATACTCAATATCAGTCCAACACGAGTACAATAATAATCCTAATAAATAATGCGAAGTCTCTATGGCCGTGTAACGTGTGTCAATACAGTGGGTGGCCAAATTATTAGACTCACCACACTTAATGTCATAGTTATCAATACAAATTTGCTCTTGGGAAAAAAAAATCCACCTCCTAAACCTTTGAAGCTAAACTATTGCAACTAAGTATTTTTTATTACTGATATATTTGCCATAAACCTACATTTACACCTTAATCCAATGAAAGTCGGCTTAACTTGGAGACAAATTTATAAATACCGATTATTTATTTTCATATAATTTAAATAATTTATGTATAGAATTAAAACATTTCGATTTTCTACTTTGTCTCTAAGTTAAGTCGATGTTCATAGGTTGAAAATGGTAACGTAGGTGTATGCCAAATATATCAGTAATAAAAAATACCTAGTTGCAATAGTTTAGGTTCAACGGTTTAGGAGGTGGAATTTTTTTCCCAAGAACAAATTTGTATCGATAACTATGACATTAAGTGTGGTGAGTCTAATAATTTGGCCACCCACTGTATATGAATATCCTTAGAACTCGAGAACCTATTTATCGATTTGCATACTGTTTTCACTGTTACATTCTGTCACTTCTTCTCAAGATGGTTTGAGGCTATAAATCATAACGCTGCGTCATCGTCGTCCTGAACTGTGAGTAAATTACACGCAAAGCGAAGCTGCGGCCAAAAGCTAGTTACACTATAATATTATGAGAAGTTATCTCAATTGCATTGTACTTAGTGGGTGATCAACATTTTTGTAGGTTGCCCATTTTCTTTCCTTTTCCTCCAGACAACCATAATGTTGCGATTTTCAATGTCCGGTGCATTTTCTCTTTCTCAAGTTGTTCTTGACAAAGTGCGCTTAATTACACTGTGTCCACCTTGTCATGGCACATAACATCTACGTGGCTATAAATTTTACTAGGTATTATACAGGTGTTCGGCACATCGACCGACAAATTTTTTTTGTAGGTAAGTGGGGTCATTTGCAACGTTTTGACCCATGATACCTTTTGTCAGATGTCACGTGGTATCGAGATACGATTTTTTTTCTTTATTTTTGAAAATTACCAAAATACCAGCTTTTATGTTTATGATTTTATCAGCACGAAATAAAACTTATTGAATTTTACTATGTATCCTTGTTGTGCCGAACGCCCTGTATTTATGTATACTTCCTATTATTCTCCAAATCTTAGAATGTCAGTAGCAGTGAGAGGACTGCGAGACTGGCAGCCACGAACCGACACACTACTGCGGTTTTTCTGTACTCTGAGCTACTTATTTATTCAATAATAAAACAATAACATAGAGTGGGGTATTGGGGGGTAAAAGCTTTCGTTCTGCAAGCTTAAGTTAGTCAGACTGTATGTATACAACCACAACAAAAAAAAATTATATAATTTTAAAAATATAATAATGAATCGACCACCGAAAACGACAAGCAGCTAGGTCTTTGAGCTAGGTACATCCAGGATGGCGATGCTTTTATGTAGCAGAATCTATTTAGGAGGCATTGTAATATACTATAGAGCAGAGTAAGTATAGGAAAACAATTATTTATTTGCGCTAAAGATGCTTTATCTCACGAGCGCGGGTGAGCCATACTTGTAGTTGTGATGCGTATAGACACGCGCTCCTGTGTGCGTAAGTACAGGTAGCGTAACGTTCCCGAGTCCCAAGCTTACGCAGACAAAGACAGTGTGCATGTATATTTGTATATTTACACACACAAGCGTGGCTCACCCGCGCTCGTGAGATAAAACATCTGTAAGTGGGTAGAATGATATAAGGATGAATACTATCCATGACAAAAACTATGTAGTTAGTCAATCAGTATTCAACCAATATATAAATACTCTGATATGCATATTTAGACCATCTACAAGATCAAAAGTTGCCCACATAGCCTTGATATTTGTTTGACCTTTCCATTGTCATTGTGTCATTTTAAATGTTCCCGTTTACCTATAGAGTTGTTCTTAGAAACACATTATAAAACATTGTGTTATTTTGCTAAACACGTACCTAGTCAAATCTCTATAAAATTAAGCATTAGTTTCTGCAGAACTAACATACAAGTAATAAATAAATATAATTACGAACCTTTTATACTGGTATTATTATCGAACGTCAGCTTGGTGTTGTAGGTGTATATGGCGGCCTGGACTATGTTTTCCGGGAACAAGTTCCTGAAAAAGAGCATTACAGTCAATTAAAAACTGGGTTAGGCTCTGGGAAAGCAAATCGAAAGATGTATTTTTATGAAGGTAAATGTTTTCAAGAGTTACATAAGTTAAAATTTTACATACATACTAAGAAAACATAACCAACCAACCGCGTACATTGGTTTCTAGAAATCCTTGAAAAGGACGTGCGTAACTGATGATGACACATATATTATGTGATCCTGAAAAACCGATAAGCTGAACATTCTGAATGAAGGCCGCACGAAACGGCTATGCGTGTTTTACGCCCAGTTCAGTGTAGCCGGCACGACCAAATGTAAGCACTGCCACGGCTCGGCACCTGCTCACTAAAGTGTGATGAGCTGACATCAGGAGTAGTAGGTGACGTACACAGTCATATCAGTAAAAAGATATGTACGAGTATGTTCGTTCCAGGTCTCTATCTGCTACTTGCTAGAGAATTCAAAATAAAATATAGGGTAACCAGACTTTGGATTTGTTTGAACACTGGCTAGTTTCAGAGTCAGCTCAGTCATCGTTTCACTGTCTTGCGAGTTGCGTGTGCGTCCTGATAAAGTCAAAATGAATCGTGCGATCGATAGATCTCGAGTATTATAAAATTTTGCAGATTTCGGGATTCATGGTGCGATTGTACCTCCTCGTGGTCCGCACAACACTGAAAGAACATTACTCGGCACGCACTGGGGCCTGCCAGCGTGCGCGGCCCGCCCGCATGACTCTGATACCAGCCTACGAACATTCAATTTTCCATAGCAATTAGGATCCTTACACGGACTATTCAACAAACATTATTATTTGCGTATCTAATCTACTAATAATTTGCTCTCTATTGCAATCTATTACGCAGAAGAGGTATTATTGTATAACCGGAAACGATCTATTTAAATAATTTACATAAACGAGATGACCGTTGTCATGGAATTGGCGTTGCGACCTTCAAACAGGCTTGGACCCCAAGGCAGCACATTAGTACATTACTACCCATGTTACCAGCTCTCATAGAGACAATGTACATATTAATAAAATTTAGCAGGACATGCGTTATATCATGTCCGCAAATAGTAAAGGTGTGAATTATAAATAGCTACCATTACGAAATAGTTATTTAAAAGTCTTTCAACTTAACAAATATATATATATATATATATATATATACTATAGCTATCTTGGCATAATCGATGTATTTATGAACAGCCATTTTTTTGTTCTGTTTCGTGATCTGGAAAAATAATTATGAGTGAGATTCCTACTTGTAACAATTGTTGAACAGGGAATAGAATAGAATAGAGTAGAGTAGAGTAGAGTGGAGTCGAGTCGAGTCGAGTCAAGTCGAGTCGAGTTGAATCGAATCGAATCGAATGGAATGGAATTTTTCAGCCTCGGTAGCTCAGTGGTGCAGTCGGTCGACTGTTGTTAGGCAACCCTGAGCGCGGTCAGTACTTGGATGGGTGACCGCTCGACCGTTGGAGGCTGACCGTGGTTCGGATTCCACGTTAAACTGTAGGTCCACTGTGTAGGTCCCTTCCCTTCTCACCTTTTTAACACAATTTTAACTACTCACACTGCAAGATAAAGACGACTCGTAACTCGCGTAACGGAAAATTTAAAAAACATCACAACTCCCAATTTTTTCTCTTTTTTCAAATAATCAGAAAAACTTCCCGAGATATTGGGTCAATCTACATTATAAAAATTTTAAATATATATTTAGAAATATGTTTAAAAGTGCACTTTTTAAACCCCCTAAAAACGGCTATTTTAGGCGGTTTTATCCGATTTTCTCAAAATCGTCTCAAACTTTTTTAACTTTTTTCACCATCTTGTAGCCCTCATCGATACGCGTCATTTGACATCGTAAATATTCACGTAGCCACAAACGACACGTAATACTCACGACACCAGGGCGAATTCGAACTCTCGCTGGAAATCTGGGACTATACTGAAGCGATCGAAAAATCGATGATCGAAAAGACATTTTCAATGTCAAAAAATGCAAATAAATTCAACACAGTTGGACAACGGCGCAGCTATTGTCACAGTAACTAGGTAGGTGCTTAATATTGTAGGAATGGAACAATCGTCCGAGAGCACATTATGCAGTTCGTGAGGTATAAATAGGAAGAGTGGGTATTAATAGTTGTAGCGTCGCATTTGTGACTTGACCTTTGATAGATGCAAGTCTGACGAGACGAGTGAACTAGGTACCTAGCGACCGAGACACTACTTGCAGTCGACACTATATCGTGCAAATGATTTAATGTTGATAGACGTGAGATCCTCCAGCATAGAAGTACAAGGCATTTTGCTCATCGTGCAGCTATTGGTCACGGACGGGATCAACATCTCAACGATGTCAACATTTCGGACAAATCGGGCTAAATATTTAGTAACTATTAATTGTTTTCTTTTTATACTTCCGTACCTCACAAAAGAGAATAAAACGGAACCTTATAGGAGCACTCTCGTGTCTATCTACTGGACGAAAAAAGCTTAAATTTGGTACATACGAGTATATAGAGTTTGATGATCCAATCTCGGGCTTATAGCGTAAATATGAACCAATTTAGATTGTGGGGGACAAATTAGGAATCTAATATTAGTTTTACTCTTCGTTTCAAATTATTTTCATCTCATTTTTAGGGTTCCGTACCTGAAAAGAGGAAAAAATGGAACCCTTATAGGATCACTTTGTTGTCCGTCTGTGTGTCTATCTGCCTGTCTGTCTGTCTATGAAGACCGTTTTTCTCAGAAACGGGTAGAGGTATAAAGTTGGAATTAATATCAAATACTAAGGTCTACGGTAGGGAAAATACATGATTCTCGTTTCCGTGTCGCAGAAACACCTACCACGAATAATTTTATAATTTTATAATTTTTTAATTTAACAATTTTATTTAAAAATGAAAGACGTAAATAAATATTAAAATGTGTAGGTACATGTTCTTCAAACGTAAATTTACGTTCCTGTTTAATTTGTTCCTGTTAAACGTAGATTTAGATTTAGAATAACACTAGAATATGTAATAATAACTTAATTAATAACTTGTTAAATTTTCTTGACTTAAAAGAGTTGATTTCATTTCGTCGTTTCAATAAAGACTAATGAAACTATCTATTTGATTGATTTAACTTTATAGTTCTTACCTTTTGCATTTTGACAAATGACACACCCTCTTCCCAAATTTAGGTCATTTAAGACCCATAGAAACATGACATACGTGTCAGTGCTAATAAACAGCAAAAATTTTAAGCATGGACGAAGATTACGTAATCAAGGCGAGGAGGGGGGTCCAACAAAAGATTACGCTGTGATCACATAGGGGGGGAGGGGTTAAAAAAACGGCCAAAAATGATCACGTAATTGTTGAACGATCCCTAAGAAGCAAGGTCTCACAGCACACGTAAAGGAAAATTGTAAAATTGTAGCAATACGACACGGAGGTAGGTACCTAGTTGTTGTAGTAACCTAACCTAACCTAACCTAACCTAACCTAACCTAACCTAACCTAACCTAACCTAACCTAACCTAACTTAACCTAACTTATCCTAACCTAACTTAACCTAACCTAACCCAACTAAATCTAAAACACAAATAAAAGAGAAGATTGTCTACTACTACAATACTATTATTAGACACACAGATACCCCAGTACTGTACTCTGTACACTGTATATACAGTGTATAGTTTACCTAACATAATATGTGATGTGTTGGTTTGTACTGGTATAGTGAGTGAGTGCCGAGAGAGGTGTAGTTACCTCGTTACCGACTGACACATCCTGCGGGGACATGAGCCGGTATGTAGGACGCTCGGCTAGGTCTCGCGTAGCTCATCTCGCTCCTGCGGTTCTGCCGCGCCGCGCCGGTAGCTCTACTAACCAGGCTTGCCCACGTTTACCGTCGACAGTCTTTGTTTTCGATGTTCTGTCAACGGTAAAAGATTTAGCCAACGTGGACTATGAAGTGTCTTTGTTTTTAACCGACTTCAAAAAAAGGAGGAGGTTCTCAATTCGACTGTATTTTTTTTTATGTTTGTCCTCTCATAACTTTCGACTGGGTGAACCGATTTTGAAAATTCTTTTTTTATTTGAAAGCTGGTGCTTCCCGTGTGGGCGAACGGAGGGACAGACACCAGAGTGACGATATAAGTTTCACGCCGGCACGGCATTCGTAGCCCCCGTTCTAAACCGAATGCTTATGGGCGTCGTCGGCTCAACAATCCATGCTGACGGCGCCAAGTGTCTCGCGTATCAATAAAAAAAAAAGTGTTATTGTATGGAACCCTAAAAATGATGCGACGGTCCAAGTGCTGCTCATCATAAACGTAGCTGCTGTTATTGATGCTCTTTGTGACCACAATAAAGTTCCAATGATAATCAGTCAGCATTGACACAATTTGTCGCTTATCGCCCTTGCGAAAATTTCTTGCGACAGAGAGTTTGGATAGTAGAAATTACTATAACTTTGGAAGTTGGACACGTATCAAGAAGCGTTATGGAGGATTCAGTCAAAGTTTTCATCATTGGTGAAGCTGATGAAAATTATCATGCAACCATTTCGACTTAATGCTATTTATTATGTAAGTGTGCGCGCGCCAGAGTTACTGTAAGTCAATCAGTCATTATTACCAACGAGGTGCATATCAGTGTTCCTCTTTGGTCGTGCCGGCTACATTGAATGGACGGAAATTTCATAGCCGTTTGGACCGACCTTTATTCAGTGCGGTTGTACCAATACGGACCGGTTAAGCCCTATACTAAGCTACACATGTATATTGTATATAGTAAGGTAAGGGGAGTGAGTTTCATGAGAAGGTAAACTGTTTCGCGTGGAATCCGAACCACGGTCACCCATCCAGTCTGACCGCGCCCTCGCAGAAAATATAATTAGATAGAAAGCAAAGCAGAGGTGACGGGACGCTCGGCAAGTTAAAATGGTTCACCTTGGTAGGTTTTTTTATATAACAGAATCAAACCGCTATCTGCCGTTCAATTATAGTAGAGATTGGGTCCAAGGCAACGTGCAACGAATTCAACGTGTAAAACAACAAATATTTATACATTTCCACGCAATTATTGATTATATTTATGACAAAGAAACACAAAATACGCTTTAATAAATTCAACTAGTCGGTTTTTTTGCAAACAATTTTTTTCATTATACTGAATGTATGTCGTCAAGTGACATGTATGCAAATAATAGAGTTCAGGAAGTAAACACTAGATATGTACCAGGCACTGTGAATCTACGATACCACCTAATAGAATACATATTTAACAGCTATGTACCTATTGACAAATAAGTAGACAAGAACGTGCTCGAGTTTGCATATCAAACTGAATACATTAGCAGCAGATCTTATAATCAAGTAATACTGAGTGTGGCACTGATGTCAGTCAAGCACAATGTTTATTGAGTACCTAATAATTAGGGTGATTTAAAATTGTTTCGACCATTTCCTACTCTCCTGTTAAATTTTGGTACTATGTCAAACGTTTATGTATGGTACACACATACATAAACGTTTGACACTCGACCGACTGTAAAAATAGAAGTTCTAACAAGCTGAATGGACGGAATCACGAAAAAGTAACAAGAAATTGGATAAGTTAATGAAGGCCGAAGCCGAACAAACGAAATCCGAGATTTAGTGGGTAACCAAAGACCGTACCGGGTAGGTAACACGATAATTTCATCTCTCTAGGCATGTTCACAGTGCTAAACATCCTAATAAAGAAAACGAAGTTTCTACGGGCGACCGTGTAACGATGTCAATATATGAATATCCTTATAACTCGAGAACCACTTTATCTACCACTTAAAAGTCTATTTATTTCGACACATACTGTTGTCAGGAGATGCAAATGAAGACTGCTGTGTAAGCTAACAGTAGGTACACGTGAAGGCCATTTGCGGTGCCTGGCGCGTAATTATTATCCAGCTATTATACAGGTATTTTATTGGGTGCGCTTCATAGAATTCAAAAAGATAGAACGATTAGGTATTGTTGAATACATATACAATTTATTTTGTGCCCAATATAATCTGCGAAAGTACACAATTTGCATTAGACCGGTCTGATAATATAACACGCGTGTTGATATATATATATGTATTTTTTTATTTCAAATTAACATTAATTACATAATATAATGTTACAGTTGTTGACTCTTGAACTAAACATACATATGTAAACGGATTTACTTATATATTATATTAAAGGTCATACCTTATTTCAATTTTTTTTTTTATGGAAACTGACCCTGTTGGCTTACAACACCTACAACATCCATGATGTCAGCCCATAACACCGGGTGAACTTGGTGCCACTTCAGTGCCTCCCCTCGGTCGTGCCGGCTACACTGAACTGGACGGAAAACACAAACTATTTACATAGCCGTTTCGACCGACCTTTCATTCAGTGCGGTGGTACCAACCCGGGCGGGTTAAACCCTACCACCTAGTAATATAAGAAGGGAGTCATATCCCTTAGTCGCCTTTTACGACATACACGGGGAGAGATGCAGTGGGGCTATTCTTTTAAAGTACCGGCCCCACACGGTACTTTTTTGGACGATGGATAGATCTCACCGAGACCTGAAGTTTGAGTACCAACACGATGGGTCTAGCACCAGTGGTTCTCGAGTTATGACCAAAACAAAAGTTCATGTGACAGATGGATAGATCTCACCGAGACCTGAAGTTTGAGTACCAACACGATGGGTCTAGCACCTGTAATAAACTCGACCTTATACCTATTGTTTTATTTTAGTTATTAAAGGCAGGATTATTAAAAATCAACTCTAAAGCTCTAGAACAACTAGAATATAAAGAATCGAAATATGGCCAGCGTATAGCTTTCAAGTGATCTCTAGGTTTGTCAGAAACAGTGTCGCTAATTCGTACACATAATTCCTGTAAAATGGACCCAATTATTACTTCCTTTTCAGGAAGCCGTTGTGTACCGTAATAACTCAGAGTACTAACTCTCATTTCCTAAATCTATTCTAGTAAATTCTAATATCAACATTAAAACACTTACTAAACTAATTGCTCATTCATCTATAGTCATTAAACCCTTCTGGTTTCCCTCTGTGTTCTATGTGCACGCTTCGACAGCGCGCTCACGCGCCTCGCTTGCGAGCTTGTGAGACCCGCCAAAATTCGAAATGAAAAGTGTTCTGATGTTTGTGTTATTGTTATTATTAAATTATGATCAATGTATTACTTGATAGCTTAATTTTGTTGTGCTATTCAATAGATGAAATCTATTGTTTTATATTTTCTTCTATATTTTAGGACCTCACCAATACAAACTTTTATTGGACCCCCCCTGAAGGGGGTTGTGGAACTGGCTCCACTAAATTCGTATGGACCCTCTGTCCATACGATATTTATCCATCGCCAGTCCCCGTGACTCCCAACGCAGATAAATTTGTACTTAAGTTACAAATTTATTATTTGTTCCTAGGAGTCCCCGTTTTCTATTCTGTACAAAATATACATCTTCAGACAGATTTACCAATTTAATCTCGTAGTGTTATGTTGGAGTTCAAAAGATATTCTTTTGTCCTCCCTAAAGGCAGAAGTGTATGCTTTTAATTGTGAGTGTATAGTGTATATATTATGGTTTACATTTCTGTGGCTATCTATTAATATACCTACAGAAATTGTTTTATTCCAAATGATGCGGTCAGGGGTCCACCTTTCACCGAAATCAATTAGGAATATTTTCTTAAGGGTTTATTAAAATTGTGTGCTGGTCATAATCTATATAACCTATACAGGTATATTTAAACCTGATTTACGCAATCTCCCCACGTCCTAGAACGTAACTAGCCATAATGTTGCATGTGCATATATATTACAAAATTTACCTTAGAATTTCACTATCCTAACCGGTCTGACACGATTCACTAAAATCACCTTAAATAAAACACCATTACAAATAGAATAGCGTAAAATATTAAATTCAAACGAAACCACAACACCCGCCACTGAATCTAATCGCGAAGTTAACACTTAATAAAAATATACTTTTATATCAAAATACGGTAAAACCACTGATTTTACATATTTAAATTCGACATATTTTTTAATAATTACGCGTGGTTCAAACACTCTTATAAACGTAGGATTTACGAATTTAAAGATCGGGTTTTGTTTCTTTTAATTTTCCCTATATTTAAAATACCTTCCCAATGTACTAGTCCTCATGGTAGGCCAGTTCGGACATAGTGTCATTGTAAAAGCTCTTTGGAAGTCCTTCCATCACCAGTCAAGATTCCAGAATCCAGACGCCTTCATCCAGAACTCAAAAGGCTCAAAAAGAATGTCCAAAATATTTTCCGTAAAACTAGTTGACAACCCCTATATCACCCCCAAAATTACAGAATCCAGACACCTTCATCTGTAACTCCGAAAGCTTTACAGAGATCCCCACACTAATATTCACGAAATTAAACAACCTCTATTCACTGACTTCCCTTATTTGCGTGTAATTTAAGATCAGGTCCCAGCACAATATATGTTAATCCAATTTAAAACCTTCCCAATGTACCAGTCCTCATGGTAGGCCAGTTCGGACATAGTGTCATTGTAAAAGCTATTTGGAAGTTCTTCCATCACCAGTCAAGATTCCAGAATCCAGACGCCTTCATCCAGAACTCAAAAGGCTCAAAAGAACATCCAAAATATTTTTCGCAAACTAGTTGAAAACCCCTATATCACCCCCAAAATTACAGAATCCAGACACCTTCATCTGTAACTCCGAAAGCTTTACAGAAGTTCCCACACTAAAATTTACGAAACAACAAACTCTATTCACCGGTTTCTTTACAAAATCATTTATGTACTAAGAAAACCTTCCCAATGTACCAGTCCTCATGGTAAGCCAGTTCGGACATAGTGTCATTGTAAAAGCTCTTTGGAAGTCCTTCCATCACCAGTCAAGATTCCAGAATCCAGACGCCTTCATCCAGAACTCAAAAGGCTCAAAAAGAACATCCAAAATATTTTCCGTAAAACTAGTTGACAACCCCTATATCACCCCCAAAATTACAGAATCCAGACACCTTCATCTGTAACTCCGAAAGCTTTACAGAAGTTCCCACACTAAATTTTACGAAATTAAATTAATTATATTCACCGGTTTCTTTACCAAACCATTTACTAAGAAAACCCAATCAAAAATACACGCGAGCGAAGCCGAGCGAAAATATTCACTAATAAAACCCAACCGAAAATACACGCGAGCGAAGCTGAGCGAAACTTCGTTTCCCGAATTTATTCGAAAACTCACGCGAGCGGAGCAGTACCAACTTTCGTACCTGGACTCTCGCTAAATACGCACGACCGTCTCCTTCGACTCCCAAAACAGACTGAACTCCCCACGCTCCCCTCCCTCTCCTTTTATAATCTTTCCTCGTGTCACAATCCTGACACGCAGGAACAAATCGAACGGTGGCCTCCTAGTATGGCCATGACACGTTCGTGTCACGGAGCGTAATTTTGTATGGAGATCGAATTATGAATTTTAGTATGGGCTGGACACGTTTGTGTCACGCAGGAACAAATCGATCGGCTGCCTCGTAGTATGGCCGTGTCACGTTTCTGTCCGGACTCGTAATTTTGTATGGAGAATAATTTTATGATTTTAGTATGAACTGGACACGTTTCGGACACGATATAAATTCGATTTTGGAGGGAAAACAAACCCTCTTCGTACCTTCCTTCCACATGGTACCTAAAGCTGTTTCGCTCGTCAGTGATGCATTTTACCTCTACTTCGGTGGTTTTAACACCACTTCCCCGCACCCATTGTGCATCTCCGCATGCAGAGAACTGTTGCTTTTGTTATATAAATTAATTGATGTTATTACATGTGCTCTGTTAATAAGTCGACTTTCGTGTCATAACGGAGTGTTTTATTTATATATTTTTGTTTAATATTGTCTATATATTAATTTCTGTACATACGTGATACCATCTTCCGTGTTTGATAATACTAGTCATGTACGGAACCTGGACTCGCAGAAACCCATCGAAATCTCCTTAGCATAGTCGTGTTTTATTCATGTCAGGACACGAAACCATTCCTTCATACTAACATCGCTTAACGAAAACCCCTCCCGCACCGCTTGACAAATTACCTCAGGTCGCTCTGCCTCGCCCCGCGGCCCACGCGCGCCCGCAGCTCGGTAATACCTCGTCCCTTGTCTTGTTTACCTCATACCTCTTTCCGCCCCGCGCGCACGCTCCAACGGATATTTATTTGAATATTTATGCGTAAAATGAATGTTGGCGTCATACTCAATGAAACGTTGTTTTGTTTTATTTAATGTTTTTGTTTAATAACTGGTACTTTGTTTATATACTCTTCCCTTTATAAAATGTTTAGTGTTTTAGTTTGAATCACTAATAAATAATTATTAAAATAATTTTAGCCCCTGTGCGATATCTTCACACAGATCACGAAACTTCAAATTCCCATAAACTCCGTCATGTCCAGAATCCAGACACGCAGGAACAAATAGTCCAGCGACCTCATAGTATGGCCGTGTCACATTCGTGTCCTGACACAAATTTAGTATGGAGATAAAATTGAATCATTAGTATGGACTCGACACGAATCGGACATGCAGGAACAAATCGAGCGGCGCCCTCGTAGTATGGCCGTGACACGTTTTTGACACGCAGGAACAAATCGCTCGGTTGCCTCGTAGTATGGCCGTGACACGTTCGTGTCACAGCGCGAAATTTCGTATGGAGATAGAATTTAATTTTTAGTATGGGCTGGACACGGTTGTGACACGCTCGAACAAATCGAACGGTGGCCTCGTAGTATGGCCGTGTCACATTCGTGTCCTGATACTATTTTAGTATGGAGATAAAATTAGATTATTAGTATGGGCTCGTCACGAATTGGACAAGCAGGAACAAAACGAACCGTAGCTCCACAGTATGGCCATGACACATTCGTGTCCTGACACAAATTTAGTATGGAGATAAAAATAAATTAATAGTATGAGCTTGTCACGTTTCTGACACGTAGGAACAAAACGTACGGTGGCCCCGCAGTATGGGCGTGTCACGCTCGTGCCCTGACAATAATTCATTCTTTCATACTAACAACTCGCAGCGAAATAATCACTCCTCGCGCCCCTTGACTCGCTACCTCAAGCCGCGCCTCCAACGGCGTGATGATACCACGATCTCCGTCCCCGCGCCCGCAAGTCGCGCGTCTTCTTACCTCACCTCTCCGCTGTTTCGTACGCGCCCATGTCTTGTTCCCCTCTCACCGCGTGTCAGGATTACCTCATGCTACCTTCCCCGCCTCGGCGCTCTATAGTGTTTTATATGCGAACCAACTGATGTTATTATATTTCTTGTTTGTCTAATTGCGCGTCGTATTGTAATGGCCGTTCGCGCCATTTTATTTCTTAGTGGAGTGTGCAGTTACGCTTGAATTTATTAGGTGATTAGTTAAATTGTAATATAAATTATTTTGTTAATATTTTAATGAAACGTTTTGATGTTCTATATTTTAGCTTTGAATTACTATTGACTATATATTTATATTTTTACCTTGTGTGATTCCATCACACACCAGTGGTTCTCGAGTTATGACCAAAACAAAAGTTTATGTGACAGATGGATAGATCTCACCGAGACCTGAAGTTTGAGTACCAACACGATGGGTCTAGCCCTGACGGTTGTACGAGAAACGAGATAGACTACATACTGGCGGACAGTAAATCGTCATGTATAGACGTTACTGTCCTTAACCGCTTCGATACTGGCAGCGATCACCGACTAGTGCGAGGTACGCTGAAGTTAAACCTCAAGATGGAACGGCGCAAACTCATTCACAAACCGCTGGCCAAGCTGAACATACCGGACGAGACGCTCGAAAATTTCGAAGCGAAACTCGAGGATGCTTTTAGCTTGGTGCCACGAGATGAGGATGCCGACATCGACAAGGTGTATACGGACTTCGTATCCGCACTAACGGACACTGCAGAGCAGCACTTCAGCAAAAGTCGACAGGCACCCCGCAGCAAGTTATCCGCAGAGACGTTGAGGCTCCTGGAAACACGACGGAATATGAAACCGGAGACCCGGAGCAGTGTCGTGCACAGGAACCTCAACAAGACCATAGGCAAGTCCATTCGCCGTGATATTCGCCGAGAGAACACGAAATTGGTTGAGCGCATTATAGAGGAAAATCGAGGCAGCAAAGTGTTTGCCCGTGCCTTCTCTACCGGCGCTAACCAAATTTCCAAACTCGAGCGAGCGAATGGGGTTGTCACCGCAAGAAAGCCGGATATACTTAAGGCGGTGGAGGAATTTTATGGTGAATTGTATTCCGCAGCAATTCCTGCCCCGAGTCCAAGCAAACCAGTCGACTCTGATAGGCGTGCGCCGCTCACTAGACACTACACGGAGGATCTGCCCGAGATTAGTGTCTATGAGATAAAGGCTGCCTTGAAAGGACTCAAAAAACACAAGGCTCCAGGTGAAGACGGGATAACGACGGAGCTTCTAAATGCTGGCGGACGACCGATCTTGAAAGAACTGCAGAAACTTTTCAATGCAGTTCTTGAAAGTGGTGTAGTTCCGGCCGCATGGCGAAATAGTGTCGTTGTCTTGTTTCACAAGAAGGGGGATAGGGCGAAGTTGAAAAACTATCGACCTATCTCACTTCTCAGCCACGTGTACAAGGTCTTTTCGAGAGTCATCACGAGTCGGCTGACACAGAGGCTGGATCAGTACCAGCCTCGTGAGCAAGATGGATTTAGGAAAGGATACGGCACCATGGACCACATATTTACTGTGCGACAAGTGGTGCAAAAGTGCGAGGAATACAACAAGCCGCTCTTCCTAGCCTTCGTCGACTATGAGAAGGCGTTCGACTCAGTTGAAAAATGGGCTGTCGAAAACTCCCTCCTGAGGTGCAGAATCGACCACCGCTACATCGAGGTACTCCGAAATCTGTATCGGTCCGCGACGATGACTGTGAGGCTCCACGAAAATACCCAACCCATCCCCCTTAGTAAGGGCGTAAGGCAGGGGGATGTGATCTCACCCAAGCTCTTCACGAACGCATTAGAAGATGTGTTCAAGACGCTTGAGTGGGACAACATGGGTATCAACGTGAATGGAGATCTTCTCAGTCATCTGCGCTTCGCCGATGACATTGTCCTTCTGTCAAATTCCCGAGATCAGCTTCAGACCATGCTGGAAGACCTCTATACAGCGTCGATGAAGGTGGGTCTGAAGATGAACCGGGACAAAACCAAGGTCATGGCGACCGAGGTTATGACGGGAGGACAAATCGTTATTGACGGAGAAGTGATCGAACAGGTTGAAGAGTACGTATATCTCGGTCAAATTCTGCGGCTTGGTAGACAAGGTCTGCTAAAGGAGGTCGAGAGACGAATTCAACTGGGTTGGGCTGCCTTCGGAAAGTTAAAATTCGCCCTGAGGTCTGATCTTCCGCAAAATTTAAAAACCCGTATATATGACCAGTGTGTCCTCCCGGTTATGACGTACGGGTGTGAAACGTGGACGCTGACGGTCGGTGTTGTCCAAAGGTTGAAAGTTGCCCAGCGAGCAATGGAGCGAGCCATGCTGGGAATAACGCTACGTGATATGGTGCGTAACGAGGCAATCCGCCGACGCACCAAAGTAGTCGATATTGGATACCGGGTGGCTAAGCTCAAGTGGCAATGGGCTGGGCACGTCAGCCGAAGAGACGACGACCGCTGGAGTAACCGTGTCCTACACTGGCGGCCGTGGACAGGAAAACGGAGTGTGGGAAGACCACCCGCCAGGTGGGACGACGACATCAAGTACGTCGGCGGAAAGCAGTGGTTCCGTACCGCTGAAGGCCGGGAGGACTGGAGGAAAATTGGAGAGGCGTATGTCCAGCAGTGGACGCTTACACGCTGACTGACTGACTGACTGACTGACGATGGGTCTAGCACCAGTGGTTCTCGAGTTATGACCAAAACAAAAGTTCATGTGACAGATGGATAGATCTCACCAAGACCTGAAGTTTGAGTACCAACACAATGGGTCTAGCACCAGTGGTTCTCGAGATATGACCAAAACAAAAGTTCACGTGACAGATGAATAGATCTCACCGAGACCTGAAGTTTGAGTACCAACATGATGGGTCTAGCACGAGTGGTTCTCGAGTTATGACCAAAACAAAAGTTCACGTGACAGATGGATAGATCTCACCGAGACCTGCAGTTTGAGTACCAACACGATGGGTCTAGCACCAGTGGTTCTCGAGTTATGACCAAAACAAAAGTTCATGTGACAGATGGATAATCTCACCGAGACCTGAAGTTTGAGTACCAACACGATGGGTCTAGCACCAGTGGTTCTCGAGTTATGACCAAAACAAAAGTTCATGTGACAGATGGATAGATCTCACCGAGACCTGAAGTTTGAGTGCCAACACGACGGGTCTAGCACCAGTGGTTCTCGAGTTATGACCAAAACAAAAGTTCACGTGACAGATGGATAGATCTCACCGAGACCTGAAGTTTGAGTACCAACACGATGAGTCTAGCACCAGTGGTTCTCGAGTTATGACCAAAACAAAAGTTCACGTGACAGATGGATGGATATCATAAATCTACGTGAGGATAGCAGCGGCAGTGACGAGGACCTCTGTGACGTGGGGGAATCATCAGACAGTGATGAATATGGAATTACCCGGTATTACGGCACTGGGTTAACTTATCCACCTACAATAGAACGAACAGCTGAAACGGTGGCTGAAGTAAGTACATTAGGCACAAAATTTAAATAATATATAATTTTAATATTTAATAATTTACCGTGAAAATATAAATATTTAACATGATTCCAAGCAAAAAATAAACAGGTTTATTGCAAAATTTCATTCATCAAATAAATAAACAATAATTCAATACATTTTTTAAATTAAACTATATTCATAACCTCAGTTCACAGTCACTTCAATCACCCTTTGCGAGAGCGAGAAGTATAGAGAAAGAGAAACCGCTCGGAATTAGTTGCTAGGTTGAACGGAGTATAGTTATCATAATCTCGTGCCGCGACTGCGAGTAAGCACTTGTATGCTGATGGACTCGACAAATGAACAATTCAGCGCACGCTGGACTACGCATAGATAAATACATTCCTATCATGAATATCTATAAAATAACAAGATTATATCATTCAGAAAAATGGCGAAGCGATTGACTGCAATTTTTTAAAACTATAGTTAGAAAACATCTGTTTCTTCAACTGGTATTTATAGTTAATCAAATAGGTAGAGTAAACATTCTAAACTTTTTTTTGCGTTTATTGAAATACGTACTTACTAAGTGAAAAAACTACTACTACTGTTTTTCAAACGTTTGGTATTTTTTGCAGCAAGCAATAATAAAATAACAAACATACGAAGTTGCCAAAGACAAAGCAAACTTCTTTGAGGTAAGAATTTAGGTATTAGGCAAGAATTATTACCAAAATGTGAGAGGTCTTCGAACGAAGACACATATTATTCTTAGGGCTGTTTTAAATTCTGATTACGAAGTGATATGTTTAACGGAAACTTGGCTACTTCCTGGTATTTTCAACGCGGAACTATTTGGTCAAGAATATAATGTTTACCGTTGCGATCGCCAGTATGACGAGTTAGGTAAAAAATTGGGAGGTGATGTCCTAGTAGCTGTGAAGAGAGGAATATCCGTGTGTGCCTCCATGGACGCGCCTCTGCCCCCTCCGCTGCCAGGCGCCGAGGTGGCCGCGGTCACCATCGCTATCGGCGGCGGAGGCGCCTCGGCCTCGCCTGCCGCGATCCAACGCAGATCGCGTAAGTTACGAATATATTGCGCTTATTTCGTACAGTGCCCTGAACAGGCACAAGCCCAAACAGAATTTTATGATTTTATCACTAATATTTACAATGATCACCCCCGCGACTCGTACTTTATCGTAGGTGATTTTAATGTAAGTAAAGCTCAATGGGTTTACTCCGCGGATGGAGACCGCTCTCTGAGTATCAATAATTCATTAAACGGACCTTTAGTGTCTTCCTTATCCGCCTTCCTAGATCTGAGTAGTATGAAGCAATATAACAATGAACTTAACGTTAATAATAGGGTGCTCGATTTGGTTATATCTAATAATGTATGCTCGGTGGAGAGCAGTGAGAGCCCGCTAGTCCCGGAGGACGCTCACCATAAGTCCCTCCACATTCAGATCCGGCTGGAAGGTGAGTCGCGCCTCACCGCGACTCCTCGCACTATCCGCTTGTTCCACGCTGCCGATTATAATATTATAGAAAGAGCTATTGGTGAAGTTGATTGGCAGACTGAACTTAACGATTTAGATATTGACTCAGTTATTGTACGATTTTATGAATTAATTAATGCCATAATAAACTCTTACGTACCGACGAAAACAACTAAGAAATCTGGTAAAAGTCCTCCATGGTTTAGTCCGGCGTTATTAAAAATTATTAAAAATAAGTTAAAATTTCATAAAAAATATAAAATATATGGTCGAGTGGCAGACTATGAAATGTTCACATTACTTAGGAAACGTCAGAAGGAAATGGAGCAAATATGTTATGATGCTTATATTCATAAAGCTGAAAATAATATTAAATCAAATTGTAAATTTTTTTTGGACCTTTGTCAAATCGAAACAGCAGTCTAGTAGTTTACCTTCCAATCTATTTCATGGGGATATTCATGTTTCCGGTGGCCAGCAAATTTCCGATGCATTTAATGAATTTTTCCAGTCTGTGTTCGAACCTCCTGTAAACTTAGCCCCGCGTTCCTCCACTGGCACCGACATCGGGACCGGAGTAGACTCACCCGTCAACATGAGCACTATCCGCATAGACCGGCGCAAGGTGGTCAAGTACTTACGATCTGTTGACGAATCGAAAGGCACCGGCCCGGATGGCCTGCATCCATTATTTATTAAGCGTTGTGCTGATTCGTTATCATCTCCGATTCATATTATCTTCTCGAAATCGCTCACTAGTGGTATATTCCCATTAGAGTGGAAGAAATCGTTTGTAGTGCCGATCTTAATAAAAAGGGTGATGCTCACGACATATCCAACTACCGACCGATCTCCAAACTTTCAGTCTTACCCAAATTATTTGAAAAGGTTGTTTATGATATAATATTTCCTGTGTTACGTCCACATTTCATAAACAACCAACACGGTTTCTTAAATAAAAGGTCTACGGAAACGAACCTGTGTGAATTCGTGGACACGGTTCTCGGTGCCATGAGCGATGGTTTCCAGGTAGACGTCGTGTATACCGACTTTTCTAAATGTTTTGATAAAATACCTCACAGCTTACTTTTGCGAAAAATGGAGAACTACGGTATGCACGGCGACCTGCTTCGCTGGTTTGCATCGTACTTAGAGAACCGTAGTCAAGCGGTAACAGTCAGTGGGTTCTGCTCGAGTTTCGTGCCAGTTTCTTCCGGAGTGCCCCAGGGATCTCATATGGGACCACTCCTGTTTAATATATTTATCAACGATATTCTTTCCTCTATTGTCTCGTCTGAACTCTTACTCTATGCAGATGACGCAAAAATAATAAAAATAATTACATCAGTTCATGATTGCAACAATCTACAACGAGATCTGGGTCGCTTGGGCAAATACTGCAGTGACAACTTCATTCAACTTAATGTTGACAAATGTAGCTGTATCACATATACGAGGAAACCTAACTTCATTAAGTATAACTATAACCTAAACAATCAAATACTAAAGCGAGTGGACGAGATTCGGGATCTTGGTGTCATATTGGACAGCAAATTGCTTTTTAAGTCCCACATCGAAAGCATAACCAAAAAGGCATATCGGATGTTGGGTTTCATTTTCCGCACCTGTGCCGTTTTCAAAAATCATACAACCTTTTGCTTGCTTTACTCAGCCTACGTCAGGTCTCACCTAGAATACGCCTCGATTATTTGGAATCCACAGTACAGCGTTTATATTAATGAAATCGAACGTATACAAAACAAATTTTTAAGATAAGTAGGCTATCGAACTCTGAATGGTGAATCTAGAGATAAAAATATATTTTCTTTATATCCTCTTTCGCAGAGAAGGCAAGTTTCGGACGTTACCTTCTTATACAAAATTATTAACAACATTGTCGAATCTCCCTACTTACTGGAGAGAATTAAATTCAGATGCCCAAACAAACGAACACGTTCCAACGACACTTTCATTTTATATAAAACCCACTGTAATTACAGTAAACATAGATTTATTAATAGAAGTTGTAAATTATATAATGAAATTTTCCATAGTGTAGACATATTTAATTCAAAATTAGGTAGTTTTAAGAAACAGTGTTTAACTTTGTGCACAGAAATTAATTTGCTCTAGGTTCTTAAAATTTAATTACTATTATTATAATATTATTATTTTTTTTTTTTTTTTGCATATATTTCACTTCTTTTATTTTATTTTTCATGATAAACTAGTGTTGAAAACATGTTTCCTAATTGTGGAAACTTTACTGGTTTATGATATTACTTTATGTTTATTTAATTTAAGATATTTATAACTGTGTGTTTCCCTAAAATAAATAAATAAAATAAATAAATAAATAAATAAAGAATGAGAGACCATTTAAATTCAAATCAATCAGTTATTGACTTTTAGGTTTCCGTACCCCGTACGGAAGCCCAGTCCTGCTGCTGTATCTTTGGAACCATAATAGCTAGCCGGTGGAAATTCTCACAGGATATGTGCTATTAGGGCAAATTTTAAAATAATATAAAATAGGAAAAGTAAAAAATAAGGAAGAAACGCATTTTTTTTTTTGCGGTGCCGACCGCGAATCCTATTCGCACTTGGCCAATTTTTTAGCAACGGCAAACCTAATCTATACATACTACCTACCTACAAAATTATGTTCGTAGGAGCACTCAACACTCACACAACACGAATTTAACTATAAACCAGTTTAACTCGTTAAGCCAGCACCCGTTGACTGTGGGAACCGCGTTTACACCGCGTTTAAATCCATAACTCGCTACTTAACTCTAAACTCGTGTTGGTGCAAGTGGGCCTAATTCAATTTAGTGCACTAAACTGTATTTAGCGTCTAAACGGAGTTTGGTGCAAGTGGCCCTAAGCAACCAGCCAAAAGATCATCCTTTGATGTTTGATAACATTGAGTATGAAGTAGCTACATACAGTGCACGCAGCACGTGTCGCACAGTACCGCCTACACACAGATGGCAAAATGAACGAGGAATATGCGAGTGTGACCGCGCGAAGTACTTAATATAAAATTAAATGTTATTTATTGCTCTTAATTATTCGCGCTATGCATAACGATGGTGATGAATCATCCGCACTTTATTTAACCAATAAAACAGCCGGCTAATCCATTTGATTGTGGGCATAGTATGTCACACACAGTCGCAATACTGAACGCCGCCGCCGCGTAAATTGACCACCGGCCGCCATGATGTGGCAAGTCAAGCCAATGCAAGGACCTTTGCGAGGTCGGCAACGCACCCGTTGTTGTGCAATCTGCTCCGACGCTTCACAACGTTTACTGGCAGGCTTCTAGTTAATGCGTGATAGCCTGTTCCCGCGGCTACGCTAGCGGTGTCACACATCCTGTAATAACCATGTGATAACCATGCTTTCAAGTGCCTGAAAGAAAACTTCAGTGAAAATGCCCTTTGGAAGGAACCTATTGTGAATCCATTGAGTTGAATTGTTCTTTCCCCCCTAGCTCGACCTCGATCCCTCGACCCCTCTTCCCCCTCAAAAGCAGCGCCGCACAATACCTACATACAAATTATTGTTATGCGGTGACGATGAGCGTTAACGATGACGATGACGTGACGTTTTTTTTTCTGAGTTTATTCATTATTAATTACCTATTTCATAACGCGCCTAAAGAAGTTCAATTTATTTCGTAACGTGCTTAAAGAAGTATAACTTTGAACATTCAGTTCAGTTTTCCAATATCATCTGTGGTCAGTCTGCTATATCGCCTTCTAACCTCTATAACTCTATCCATTCAATTTTTTTTCGGTTTGTAACTCGAGAATGGCTGAAAAAATTAACTACGGCCGGGGCCGACTGCGGTAAGACTCACTGTTCTTACATTCAAACTTATCATGGACTATCCGTCGTCGTCATTGACCTACATAAAGTACCTACTTATAAAGAGAACATAGGTCAATTTACGAAGATCGAGTTTAGCGAGGGCGGAGAGGACACGCCGATAGCGGATAGTACATGTTCAATAAATAATACTCTTGTCATGGTCGGTGATTTAAGCCTAGTTCACATTAGTAGAGTTAGCGGTAGAGTTAGTAGGGCGAGTACTAAATAGCCCCCTCACTCTACCAATGTAGACGCAATCGGTAGAGTACTAGAATTTGATAGAGTAGAGTGGATAGCACGGTGGTAGAGTAGCTCTACTACTTTTTTCCTCCACTACCCGCCTACTCTACTCTACCGGCCACTCGCCCGCGTGTGGACACGTTTTGACCAAAAAGTAGCTTCTCAAAGTTATCAGGAGTCATCCTCAAACACAATTTAAACTCTAGTGCATCTTCTTCAGCGAGTTCTCTCAAAAGGAGTGCCCACGCTCCGTGCGTTTCTCTTCTTTAGATCCAACCTCGAGGCCATCCATATTTGTTTTTTTTTTATGGAAACTGACACGGTTGGCTACATCACCTACAACGTCCGTGATGTCAGCCCATAACACCGGGTGAACTAGGTGCCATGTCAGTGCTTCCCCCTTTGATCGTGCCGGCTACCTTTTGTTCTGTTCTTCTTCGAGAGCTAAACTAATTTCCCCCAGCAAAACACCAGAAATATTTATTAAAGAGTTCCTAACTGCAGAACGACGGCGGGCGATGCTCATTGTAGTGCTTTTATCTTACACTGCCTACTCTACTCTACTACCCTACGTTTGCGTGTGGACGGCTACTAAACCGAAAACAGTAGAGTAGAGTTAGTAGGGCAAAATAGTAGGTAGTTCACTCTACCACTAACTCTACTAATGTGAACTAGGCTGTTTGATGACGTTTGAATCCCTTGACTCGGCGGCGGCGGCACAGTGGCGGCGGCGGCCGCCTACCTACAGTCCTTAGACGTTGCGTCAAACAGATATTTCAATTGACGACGAATTTGGTTACGTACGATCGATTGAGATCTTGCTGCGAGATGGTTGAGGTTGAATTCCGACAACGCGTGTATTTTCATTCACTTATTTAATTAGTCTTGTCATTATAATTTGTGAAAGATATACGAAGACATTTTTTTCCCCCACATTGTACCCCATCCAACTATAAACATTGTATTTATATTAAAAGAACTTAAAAATCTTATACTTTGAAGGAATAACCACACTGCTAAACTAAGGTGGTCCAAAAACAATTTGTAGTCACGCACTGCGTTTGCCTAGTTCATCGGCGTTGTCACACAAATTACTGAATATCAAAGGCTATACGAATAAATGTTTTTTTTATTTATTCGTATAGCTCGCGCGTTGTACAATATTTTCACGAACAATTTCGAGCCCTTTTCGACCCCCTCTATCTCCGAGGCTAGTTACCTACGTTCAGGGGTTTCAATATTGCTCAGTTCTTTAGTGATAACTTGCCAAGTTGGGTCCGCAAATTTGTCAATTTGTCAATTCACGCAATATTTTTCTGTGCTTATCAAAACACTGCTAATAACTGTAGGCGTGTATGTTCACTTCAGTATTTTATTTCAGATCGGTCACACACACACCCTCACACACATACACACTGATCACGAGAGGTGGCCTGTTTTTATTAATGTTAGTATGTTTATGGTGAGATTTTAAAAGTGTTAGTTTTAACGAGAAATGTCCTCCTATGACAGCATGTAAATAACCGTCAAACAATATAACAAGATGTACCTAAGTAAGTAATTACATTTCGTGTTTTCCGTCCAGCAGGTCTATTCTTGTAAATTCTGACAGCGGAATCAGCGCTGATGTGGCGCTGAGAGCTACTTTGGTAATTGGCTCTCAGCGCCACAACAGCGCTGATTCCGCTGTCAGAATTTACAAGAATAGACCTGCAGTTCAGTGTAACCGGAATAACCAAAGGGAAGCACTGACGTGGTACCTAATTGACCAAGGTGTTAATGGACTGACAGCACGGATGTTATAGGTCAACCGTGTCAGTTTCCATAATAAAGTAATACCAGAGGAAACAGATTCTTGCATCAATTCCTATCGTACTAGCAAGTCGGGAGAGAGGAGAGGACAGACAGAAGGACAGAGGAGAGAGGAGCTGGTGCTAATGAAGTGGGTTGGTCTGGTCGGTAATCATGGAAACGGAAGCACTCGGTCGATCGGATCCAATCCGAGCGGAATCTGCGTCAGGAGATTACTTGTTACATCGGAGGGAGTATTTTTGAAGTGAAGCGGATCAATCTGCTGGGGCGGCCTGGTGTTGTGGATCGAATTCAGATTTACATAGATACTTACTTAGTTATTTCGGCATGAAGTTGAATAGTGGATGGTTTTCAAACTAAATATGAACGATTAGAAAAAAATATATAAAGCGAGTTAGTACTAACATATAAATGAAATCTCAATCAAATATTTATGAAAATCTACTCAAATAACTTATATGTAACTTAAAGATATTATGTTAAGTTATTATGTTATGTCATATTGTCTTGTTATTTAAGTGTTTGAAATACATTTTATTACTTAAACATGTTTTAGGCTTTAAATACACATCTATGGATGGGGCCCATTTCATCACCATCCGCTGAAAAAAATGCATAACTTTCCGCTGAAAGGCAAGCGAGTACGGTGCAAGCAGGATAGCGACACGCCGCTTTTTCGGGTTGGAGTAAGATGCAACGGTCGGAAATTTTGAGCACGTAGACGAAAATTCGGTTTTTATTTTTAGGGTTCCGTATCCGATACGGGACCCTATTACTAAGCCTACGCACCGTCTGTCTGTCTGTCCGCCCGTCTGTCCGAGGGCTGTATCTCTTTAACCGTAAAAGGTAGCCCGTTGAAATTTTCACAGAATATGTGTTATATGGCCAATATAACAACAAATAATAAAAACAAGAAAAAGTAAAAAATCACGGGGTTCCCATAGAACAAACTAAAAAGTGTATGCGCGCGCGCCATCTACCGAAAAGAGTATTCGAAGCATTTGAACTAATCATGAATTTTAACTAATATGAAGCATTCCATAAACACGCACTCGCATTTTTGTATTGTAAAACTATGAATTGAAACATAAATGTAAAAGTTACCGGCATCAACGAATAAAATATATTTTTTCCAAAATCTTTCTTGGATTACGTTACGTCCAATACGCTTTTATAAGTAAATTCAGATGGATTTCGAATTATACATCTATACATATAATAAAATCGTAAAGCTAAGAAAGTCTGTACATTGAATGTATTCGGAAAAAAACTAACCAGGGTGGCTTAAAATGAGATAATGAACATGTTAGAACAGTTTTTAAAATTTTTGTTTGTTTGTCTGTAGGCGCATCACGCAAAAACCACTGAACAGAATTAGGCGAAACTTTGTATAGTGGCAGTTTATATGCCGGGTTAACATAATACAAAAAAAAATAACATTAACATTATTGCGCGTTTAAAATCACGTAATCCAAAGTACATAATTATATCTTGAGAACTGGCAGCAAATACAATTTGAATAAAAAAACATTCATTCGAAATTTAAAAATAAGTAGATACAACGAAAATGACAGTTCTTCTTTTTTATAACTTGAACACAATAGTCTATACATATCTATTCTTTCTATATCTTTGATATCTACATATAATAAAATCGTAAATGCAAAAATGCCTATTAGTACGCGCATCTCGCAAAAACCACTGAACGGAATTTGACGAAACTTTTTATAGTGACAGTGTATATCCCGGATTAACGTAATAATTAAAAAATATAATAAAAATCACGTAATCCAAAGTAAAGGTAAAAAACAATTTTAAATCAATTTTTAAATGCCATGTTGACAACGGAGAACTGTCATCTCGACGTGAGCTGGCCGGTGACAAATTGTTTGATATATAAAAAAAGTAATTGAAAGTCGAAGTTATGTCGCTGTCATTGGTGCAATAAAATTTATATATCTGTTGCCCGCGGCTTCGCTCGCGTGAAATTCGTATGTCAAAAAAAGAAAGTAAGTAACTAAAGGCGGGCCCGAAGGCAGATCTGCGCTCACGTAAACGATATTCTTTATCGATGAAAGTAACTAAGGGCGAGGCGGAAGGCGGAGCTAAGTTCAGGAAGAAGAAAAACATTCTTGAAGAAAGTAATTAACTAAGGGCGAAGCCGAAGGCCGAGCTCTATTCTGGAAGACCATAAACCTTCTCGAAGAAAGTAAGTAACTATGGGCGAGGTCGCAGGCCGACCTGCGTTCAGGAAGAAGCTAAACCATCTCGAAGAAAGCAAGTAACTAAGGGCGAGGCCGAAGGCCGAGCTGCGTTCAGGAAGAAGCTAAACCATCTTGAAGAAAGTAAGTAACTAAGGCGAGGCCGAAGGCCGAGCTACGTTCTGATAATTGAAAAACCATCTCGAAGAAAGCAAGTAACTAAGGGCGAGGCCGAAAGGCCGAGCTGCGTTCAGGAAGAAGCTAAACCATCTTGAAGAAAGTAAGTAACTAAGGGCGAGGCCGAAGGCCGTGCTCTATTCGAGAAGACCATAAACTATCTCGAAGAAAGCAAGTAACTAAGGGCGAGGCCGTAGGCCGAGCTGCGTTCAGGAAGAAGGTAAACATTTTTGAAGAAAGTAAGTAACTAAGGCGAGGCCGAAGGCCGAGCTACGTTCTGACAAATGATAAACCATCTCGAAGAAAGCAAGTAACTAAGGGCGAGGCCGAAGGCCGAGCTGCGTTCAGGGAGAAGCTAAACCATCTCGAATAAAGTTAATTAATATTAAGATTGAGTTAATTTAATTTAAATTTTATTATAAAGTCCACGCTTCTGACGGCAAATATACCGTGCATCCTAGAACCTCGCGGTTATTCCCGGCTAGATGGCAAGAGGCCCGATGCTATCACCTTAGTGCCATGGACTAAGGGTAGTTCTTTGATGTGGGACGCCACTTGTGTTCTCACATTGGCTCCAAGTCACTTTAGGACATCTTCAAGAGCGGCTGGCGCGGCCGAGGCTGGGGCGGCGGGCCTCAAACGCAAGAGGGCTTGGGCCTCTGCTGGTTGACGCAACTGGTGTCCCGCCATCAAGGGCTTATGTACTTCATTCAAAGGGTAAGCCTTGCCATCCAGCGGGGTAATGCCACAAGTGCTCTAAGAACATTTGAATATGCCCGTTTTGATAGTTATTAATGTTTGTTAGGTAGGTTTTAATTCTTTAATTATTAATATTACTTTTTTATTTTTATGAAATAAATAGATTGAGTAAACGATATTATATTCTATCGAAGAAAGGAAGTCTTTAAGGGCGAGGCCCGAACGCGGAAGAGGGTTTTTGGTTTAGCTGAACGCAGCTCGGCCTTCGGCCTCGCACTTAGTTCCTCCTTTCGTCCAGAAGGTTTATCGTCTTCCTGAACGCAGCTCGGCCTTCGGCCTCGCCCTTACTTACTTCCTTTATTTGAGAAAGGTTTATCGTTTACCTGAAAGCAGCTCGGCCTTCGGCCTCGCCCTTAGTTAGTTACTTTCTTTGAGAAGGTTTATCGATTACCTGAACGCAGCTCGGCCTTCGGTCTCACCCTTAGTTACTTACATTCTTCTTTGGAATACGAATTTCACGCGAGCAAAGCCGCGGGCAACAGCTAGTGTAATAATATTTTAATACTATGTCAAATATTTGGAATATGGAATTTCATGATTTTTTTTTATCGAGAGAAGTTAATCGAATGATGTTTATATGTGTGGCTGGTCGGCTGGTTGGTTGGATGCTCCGACCAGCCAATATCACCTCCGAGAGGGTGCCATACCGGAAACTTCCCTTTGGATTGCTGGTAATACTGGACTAGAGGAGAACACACCCGAGGCTGCTATGCGGCCATCTTACATCCAGTACGGTGGTACTAACCCAGTCGGTTACAACCAGAACCTATAATAGTACAACTGTAGGTATCTTCCCTTACTCCTTACGAGTAAGGGAAGGGAACCTACTAACAGTTCCATACCGGTTTGGAACGGTGATGCAGCAGGTGTAGGTACATTTTTCCTGCAGAAAAAAAAATCATTGGTGCTTATCGGCCGGATACGACCCTCTGACCCTAAGGATCAAGAGTTCGAGCCAAGACCGCGCCACTGCCTGTTCAAAATGAAACGGACGCAAGCGAAAAAAAGCAGCAACGACACTGACCTGATGAGATCGAGGAGTGTGTCCACGGTGAGCTTCTCCTCCATGTCCGGCATCTTGGTGCTGTTGATGGCCGGCTCGTCGCTGCGCCGCACTCCGGGCCGGATCGAGCACACCAGGATGATGCCCAGGATCACCGCGCAGATCGTTGTCGTCATGTAGTACAGAATCGCCCGCATACCGATTCTACAACACATCATTTCAATCAATTCCCTCAATGTACTGATTCTGCAACGATCGCGGATCGATTGTGACCGATTCATTAAACTTCTTTGCAAAATTAAAGAATTAGTTGAGTAGGTATGTACATGAATAATTCAGAACCACGTAGCACCTATGGAAAATTTACTTATCAGTTATCTGTCATACTCAGAATATGAACACAAGGGTATCCAGCCTATTGACTCTGTGCACAATGTGGCAGCGTAAGTATTTACATTGATTATCTAACATTAAATAAATACCTACTCCTATGATTGCATAATACCTTATAATATAATACTCTTCTTTTCGCTGTAATCGTGGTAAAAGATAGCAAAAGTTTATCAATTTATCATACAGGCGCGGTAAGAACACACAAAGCTATGTTTGTTCACCGTTTTGCATCAAAATAAAGGAAAACTCAGAAGGGACAAATATGCACAAGGAGAATACACAACAACTTCCAAAACACGGTTTAGGTTAAAGCTAAATCGTACCATAAACTGACCTTCCAGAGAGACTGAGATCTAGCGAGCCGATGGCCGAGACGATCGAGGAGACTAGCAGAGGTACTATAAGGCCCTTCAGCATCCGGAGAAAGATCTCCCCGGGGAAGGCGATGTACATGATGTCTCGCTTCGACCAGCTGCCTCCCTCGCCCACATTGCGAAGTATGCAGCCGAGAGCCGTGCCGGCCAACACTCCTATCACAGTTAAGATGGTGAGCAAGTTCTCTCTCAAGAACTGCGAGCCCTTGCTCCGGTGCGTCCGCGGCGGCATCTTGCTCTAGTCGAGTGTCCGGGAGACGTTTAACTAATCCTGCGGAACAAGAAAGCAACGTGTTAACTCTTGTGTGTATCGAATCGGAGGATTTAGGGGTGCAATCGGACATTCTGAATTATCATTCTCTGAATCTAGTATAGTTCAAGAAGACATTTCACAAACATTTCCGCGCAAAAAAAAATCACACCTAGGTACTTGTTCCTAAAGAGTCAAACTATTATACTAGCCCACCAACTATAGTTGCTAATCTGGTATCCGTTTTGGAACCCCAGCCATGTCGTGATATTATTGCATTGCATTCTTTGATTGTACAAAGAACTGGAGTTCAACTTTACCTAGATTGCTCCCACGAAATTATGTGTAGGCTAAAAGGCAACGCTGGTGTAACAATGCAAGTTTGATAAATATTATTCACACACAGAGCAGAGAGATGATAATGTTTAGGGTTGTAACTTGTAACCCTAATATGTGGTGCAACTGCATACAATATGTCTGCCACATTGTATCTAATGAAAAATTTAAATTATCAACTAAATGTATTTTTTTTATGGAAACTGACACGGTTGGCTACATCACCTACAACATCCGTGATGTCAGCCCATAACACCGGGTGAACTTGGTGCCACGTCAGTGCTCCCCTTCGGTCGTGCCCTTTATTAGCCGTTTCGACCGACCTTTCATTCAGTGCGGTGGCACAAACCCGGCGGGTTAAACCCTACCACCTAGTAATATAAGAAGGGAGTCAAATCCCTTAGTCGCCTTTTACGACATACACGGGGAGAGATGCAGTGGGGCTATTCTTTTTTCTAGGCCCCACACGGTACGGTATGTACATAAACGTAGGTATATCTCAAACTTGGGTTATCTACCGTTGTGGTTAGAATTGGCTATGTCACCAGTATTTTTGGTTGTTCTCTCCAATGATAAGGCGCAGGCGCAGGGGTCAGTGTCGGCAGATTGCGAGTGAAATTCTTACGTAAGTACCTAAGACTCTGTACTTACGTAAGAACGAACTACGTCTGTTCGTTAGCTGTGCCCGCGGCTCCGCCCGCTCTCATATTTGAGTGCTCTGCTAACCTCATAAGCCATTTAGCGTGATAGTAAGTAGCCTATAGTTGATGGGAAGAATCAAGCTATCCGTAGATTTTTTTTTTTATTAAAATCGGTTCAGGCGATCTCGAGTTATAAGCGGACAGACAGACATACATACATACATACAGACAGAAAGCAGACGTTGGATTTTATTAAGGTAAGGAATAAGGAATAAGGAAAGTGGTTTTAATTGTTGTCTAATATCTCTACTTCGTTATGTTAATTGAATTAACGATGAAAACACTTAACACGCCTACAAAAATAGTCCCAGCCGGAGTGACCTACACCCAGAAAGAAAGACACAACAAAACGATAAAAATATTAGCAGCCGGCTTCACGACGCCACGTGGTTAATGTTTGCCGCATGCGGTGTTGCCCCACCAGCGGCTCTTGTTCTCTTTGGCCACCACCGCACCGCTTCACGTTCCACCTCCGTAGGACATTACCGCGTGTAGGGATGCAATCCTACTTCCTCTACAGATCCGGTAAAGTCTGCAACGCTCTCCCTGCTCATATATTTCCCCCCAATTACAGTCTCGAGTTCTTCAAGAGGGGCGTAAGTGGACAACTGTCAGGCCGGCACGGCATTCGAAACCCCCGCATACGACCGAATGTCCATGGCTGTCGTTAAACACCTTATCGGTGGCTCAGAGAAATAATTTATGCCGCGCTTTCAATAAAAAAAAAACCACTCGTGTACACATGTTTCTACCGTCACGCACGTAAGTAAGTACCTACTTATATAAAAAGCTCTAAACTTCGCGCAAGTCCGTCGCAGCGCAGCAGTAGTCGAGTATTTGGGTAGAAGACGAACGATCTGCTAATACAATTTACTTCGTCCACAAAATAATAACATACATACGGGTTACTAGTATCAATGCAAATAATACTAGGGGGCGCAAGGGCGTAACCAGGATTTTACTAGGGGTCGGGCAGAAATAAGTAAATTCCATAAGTCAGAAGTAGGACCTTAATGAAAATAGGACAATAGAGTTTAGGCTCCAACTTTTTATATAATACTAACCTTCCCTTGCTTATTTCGATAATAACCTGCGAGGGTTCTGCCTAAATCTAACTACAATTTCGTTTAGGAATTTATTTTTTACTTGCAAAACCCTCTTCCTATGCACACTAACTGCGTTGATTCGCGCGGCGCGGTAATTTAGAATTTTGGTAGATGAATAATTAATTTTGTTACTAAACATAAAGTTGCTTCAAGTCAGGGTGGAGGGAGGGTGGGGCACATGCCCCACCATGCCCCACTGTGGTTACGCCTATGAGGGGGTGGCGTTTTAACTCCAACCTAGAGCTAGGAATATCGTTATGTAACAGATATCCTATCCTATGGGGATGCTATTACTTTTGAATGTTGATTTACTGGACGTGATTAATTCTTCCAGTAGTGTTATATGATTTATCAAATTTCTTAATTTTTTTGTCAATTTACTACTGTTTATCTCTCAGAGTTGTTGTTTATCGGGCGAACGAGACGTTTTCTCAGAATCGTTCATTAAAATGTCGCAAGTAGGATATACTATATATTATTATTTCCTCGTAACATCATCGTCGAAGATTCGAGCGAGACTCCCTCATATCAGGGTTATCGTATCACACGCGTTTTGTGGACACCTACTCTTTACAAATAATACCTATCGTTTTAAGGCATTAGTATTAACGTCAGTAATTTTTGTTAGGCTAATTAGCCTAACAAAAATTACAACAAATTATTGAACAACGAAAAATTTGGTATTAGGTACAAGTGTCGATCTCACAACCTTTTTGTAGTAGGTATCATTAAAAAAGTATGGGCATCACTGTTTTACATTATTATGAGTTTAATAATGTTTTAATTTAATTTCAATCTACCTACGTAGCAAAATAACGTTCACGCCTCGAACGAATTAGAGAAAACATTATCATGCGTTGCTTCTACATATCTCTTTTCTAATGTCTGAATGTATTTCTATACTGTCTGGCTAGTGGCTGGTATTCTCTTGATTATATTCTGGATTAATATGGGGGATAAGTTAGGTTTTTTTATTGGTAATAATTAACAATAAAAAAAATTAAATTAAATTATTTCAAATATCCTTACGTTATTTTCTTAGAGCTTTTACATAGAGTTTGTAGATAAAATGGTGTGTGTGTGTTTTTTTTTAAGTTTACATCATTTTCGCATTTTTCCCCATTTACTTATGCTGTTGTTTCTACATAGGGTGTTGAGGAATGTTAGGTGAGTAGCATGATGCAGGCGACCGGTGCGGCGGAGCCGCGCGCGCGCGCCGGTGGGAGCGCGTCCGCGGCCCCTCGTCCGCGGAAGCTCACCGCGCGCGGAAATCTTTATTTAGTGATAGCGCAATCAATCCGGGCCCCCCTCTGTCACACGAGGCCGCTGAGTATACGCCCGCGCACCGCACGGCACACCACCGCTCCGTCCGTACTGCCGACGCGTGCATCTGCCGTCTACTCCTAACAGCTAATAAATCAAATTATCGGAGAACATTTCCATTCTTCTTACGCACTTCAGTTTCCGTCGTTCAGTAGTGAAAGTAGACAAAAGGGTCAACAAGAAAAAAAAAATCAGCATTTAATAACCTGTGTTCATAAATAATAATTAATAATTCATTAAGGCCCTGTCAACCCGTATTCACCCGTACTCCTCTTTTAAGACGCCGCCGCCGCTTTCGCTGGTTGGAATAGGATGACATGACACAATCAATCAATCAAAAATTAGGGTTTTATTTATTTTGTTATTCCAAAACTAAGCATCGATACAAGTAATTAAAAAGCTACTTTAAAAAGCTAGCTATTCAACAAATAAAATAATTGTTTTCCAAACCCTTGATTTGGTCACGTTCGCGTTGCCTTAAATACGTTTTTGTAGCAAAATTCAGAGTCATGTTCATGATTTTTTTTTATCAAGCGAAGTTAATAAAATCGTGTTTTCAAAAAGCTATCGATCTGCGCTGATAGATGAAGTTTTACATATCATATAGTCTTTAAATCTTTATTGAATTAAACATACAGAAATTACATAAACTATAACTACCTATCAAATTAAATAGACAAATATAACTAATTAACTATATAATATAACTAACGACGAGAAGATGTTTGACAATTTGAACGAACTGACTTATAGGTACTATGGTCAAGCATTAGGTATACTATTTGGTTCATAGATTTTTAGTCTTCACGTCGTGATTGACGAATATACTGAAATAAAAAACAAGTGCGAGTATTCCTTAGCGCCATGTTTTTTTTTTATTGAAACTGACACGGTTGGCTACATCCCCCACAACATGCGTGATGTCAGCCCACAACAGCGGGTGAACTTAGTGCCACGTCAGTGCTTCCCTTCGGTCGTACCGGCTACACTGAACTGGACGGAAAACACAAACTATTTACATAGCCGTTTCGACCGACGTTTCATTCAATGCGGTGGTACTAACCCGGGCGGGTTAAACCCTACCACCTAGTAATCTAAGAAGGGAGTCATATCCCTTAGTCGCCTTTTACGACATGCACGGGGAGAGATGCAGTGGGGCTATTCTTTTAAAATACCGGCACCCACCACACGGTACGATTGTGTCTTGTGTGTACTTATGTCATGGTTAGCACCACTCACGCCATCTATGGCGTGTTATGAAATGCTTCATATTAGTTAAATGTCATGATTAGTTAAAATGCTTCACGCTCTATTCGGTAGATGGCGCGCGCGCATCCACTTTTTTGTTTTCTTCTATGGGACCCCCCGTGATTTTTTTACTTTTTCTTATTTTTTGTTATATCGGCCATAATAACACATATTCTGTGAAAATTTTAGCGGGCTACCTATTACGGTTCAAGAGATACAGCCCTCGGACAGACAGACAGACAGACAGACAGACGGACGGACGGACGGACGGACGGACAGACAGACGGCGTAGGCTTAGTAATAGGGTCCCGTACCGTACCGTAATTAGGAACCCTAAAATCTTGCGTGTACGTGTACGCGCGTTAGAAGTTATACTTCTTTCTCTCTCTCTCTCTTTCTCTCTCTCTCTCTCTCTACTATCTCTACCTTTACCTCTACCTCTACCTCTTTCTCTCCGCTTATCTATCGGGCAGCACCGCACAAACTATTTTTCATTTTTTGAGGGGCCCGGACCCCTCCGGGGCCGGTCGATCTGTCGACCTGTCGACGTAATCAACCTTTCGACCTGTCGACCTTTCGACCTTTCTACCTGTCTAATACCTACATAAACATAATTTGTATGCTGTGCCGGTGACGGTCAGAGGCACAGCATACAAATTACCTGTGACGAAATTTCTGACTTCACTCTTTATTTTCATAACATATTTTCACTTTCATAGATATTCCTATAGCTTCCGTAAGGAAATCTAACATAAAAAATAATTAGATCGAATTGAACAAATTTTTCCACATACATTTTTTATATTTTTCTATTCGAAATTATGTCACCCACGGTTGAATCACCCTACTGCATTATAATGATAATTTACATATCCATAAATAGCGAGCCGTTTGAGCCTCTAAAGTCTAAAGTACTCTAAAACTAAGCTTCCCCAAAAGCAACGTGTGTAACAACATTATTTTATTCACAGACGTGTTCTTGAATATATCACGCAAGTAATGCGTGCGCGCACACGCGCGCCAGACACGCTGCCTATCGCACGTTGCGGTATTAATTGTAGATAATTCTTGTACCTGCGTACTTATCGTAATAAATAACTTGTTCGATTTAAGCACGCAAACACTAGGTGACAAGGGTGACCTCAAAATGAAAATATTACAAACCTAGAAGAAAAATGTATCATTTTCAAAACAGCATCCTATTACCTACCTACAGAAAATGTTACCATGTTATACCTACTTCGAAGTAGTACTCGTGAAAAACTGTATAATATACAGTCAGTCAGTCAGTTATATTATAACCTCAGTATCATATCATATACCTATGTACTCGTATGTGCTATACTCTACACGTAGTAACTAGTATCTCATCTGTGACTCTACTATCGAACTAGGTACATAGCGTGAAGCAAAGTCTGCCTCTCTCTCTTCCAACGTTCGCGAGTGCTTCTTAACTTCTTCGTATCAGCTGAAGAATTCAACAAAGCGATCTTTATCGTGATCCTCGTTCGTAAAACCCAGAGGTAAAAGATCGTCGTCGTCGCTTCGTCACTAGGAAAATGTCGACGCGACAAGCGACAATCGACAGTGCCTGTTGACTACGATTATCCTCTCTTCACCTAGTTCTTATGTCTGGAGTCTGGAACTCAAGAGACGTCGCCAGCTCGAGAGCTTAGCGTACTGAGTAGGTAGTGACTAGTGGTATTATATGGGCTTTAGAAAAACTTCAGCGCTTTTAAAGATGTTCTGCGAACTGTCCCATTTCGCAGGTACTTAGGTTTCGTAAATACAAACTGTGGTGTGACGTAAGCTTTTCTATTTCGAGACACGGAAAATATAATGTTTATACCAATGACGTATCATTATACATTATAAAAAAAAATTACAATTTTTTTTATTTTTTTTTATCTAGAACTTTTGCGATTATGGATTACTTAAAATTATACTAGTGAAAACTTTGTCCTAGGTATTTGGAAGAATTTTCGACTATTTCACAAATCAAAGGAGTATTTATTTCTGATCAAGTGATTTAAGATTTCATAAGCCATTCATTACTATAACATAAAGAAAGATTCAGTACCAACTTGAGGGTCGTATCATACGACCCTCAAGTTGGTACTGAATCCGGCTGTCCGAATGCGCATACGACTCGTATGCGCATTCGGACAGCTCACTCACAGCGCCAGCCGACCTTGCTCAACCGGTTCTCGGTCAATACACGGCAGATTATAGGTACTATTGTTACCTTTTATTCGTACTTACGATTACCTAATGTGGACACAATGTTCATATGGGCATATCTGTCGGATCTGCGAGTGGGCGTATGTACACATAGAGAAGCTAAACTGCATACCTAAATTGTGATGTCGACATTTGGCAAATCTAGCGCCTGATATGCTAAGACCAAGGGCAAGTGTTCGAAAGATACAATTTACACAGTACCCTCCCAAATTTTTGTTAGAGGATTTGGTGTCTGAACTCGAGGCCGGAGTATTCAGGTTTGCTCCCGACATCGGCCCTCCTTGTAGGGACGTGAAATTTTAACATTGAAAATGTTTTTTCGATCGCGTTGGTAGGGCACCCATTTCAAGGAAAAGTGCGACATCGCCCTGGTGTCGTGAATTTTACAGCTACGTGGATGATTGGGGTGTCAAAAGATGCGTCTCGGCGAGGGTTACAATATGGCGTTTAATAAAAGTTTTTTGGAAAAGTCGAAAACTTTTTTCAAAAAATTAAAAAAATGTCGAAAAATTACTTCGAAAAGTGTCTTCTCTCATTGAATCGGCGATTTCTCGAAAACAAAAAACGATATCGAAAAAATTAAAAAAATCCCTCGGGGTATTCAGTTGGGTTACAATTTGCAAAAAACGGGACCTCGCTATCTCTCACGGTCTAGGTTGTAGCTTATCCTTTATGCGGCGGAATTTTGAATACCGCGGGAGGTATGTGCGGCGCGCGGACTAATCTGAGTAGTAGCATTAAAGTTTATGATTTTTACATATAAATATAATTATAATAAAATATAAAAATAAAATAATATAAATAAAATATTATATAGGTTAGGTTAGTAGCGACGCATCTTCTAACCTAACCTTTATAATATTTTATATTATTATTATTTTATTTTTATATTTGATATTTATTAATTTGTTACTTTAGTTAGACATAATGTCAAGCTTATCTCTTTTTCTGTCTAAATTTTAGTTTACATTTTTTAAGCTGCTTGTGTTTTTGAAAAATAATAAAAAATATAAAAATGTGATACTTTTTTTTTTATTTTGTTGAGTTCATTTTCAATGTACCTCGAAGGTCGTTTAATGCACGAGATCTGTGAATTTTTTTTTTATTGCTACCGAACTGGGTGGCTCTGGCCGAAGTCGCAACCTCAGGCGCAGCCAATTTCACGCCCGAGGAGGTGCCAGTCCGTCTTGGAGGTGGACTAATGTTGCTTGAAGATCCGTGGATTGTAGAAGTGGGGGAAGATATTCCCTGGGAGCCCGTTCCACACCTTTGCAGTGCGGCACAAGAACGATTTAGAGAATCGTGCAGTTCGAAGAACTCTTCTGTCGACTACAAAGGGGTGTTCCGCGAGAGTATGGCGGGTTTGGCGAAGGCGAACAGGAGGAGGAGGGATAAGGGAAATAAAGGGAAATAAAGAGAGAAAGAAAGAAAGAAAACGTTTATTTTTCACAATAAAATTGTAACTGGAAATTACGACGCCCGATACACAATTTTTTTTTTATATATTTTTTTTTATGGAATCTGACACGGTTGGCTACATCACCTACAACATCCGTGATGTCAGCCCATAACAGCGGGTGAACTAGGTGCCATATCAGTGCTTCCCTTCATTTCATTTCATGTCAGCTACACTGAACTGGCCGTTTCGACCGACGACGATGATGTTTAATTAATACTTAGTCTTTGTAGTTAGAGCTCTCAGTAATATTGTTATTCTTCCTCTCAAGCTGTATTTTCTATACACTGTAGGCGGTGTTATTATGTGGATAGTCACTAAAATACTTGTAATAATATGGATGGAAAAAAATATCCTGCAAGGTTTCTTGGCGTTTCTTCTTCGTGGGTGTAAGTTAAAAACGTTAAATAAGAGGTTTTGTATTTCTACAGGAAGAGGTTTTGGATGGAGACGACTAAGCACGAAAACTTACAACATTACCTACATGTTTTCTAAGTTAAATCTGGTTAGGTAATAAATAACGTTCTTTATTTATTTTTTGTTTTCTTTATGTTATTTTCTTTATGTTCTCCTCTAATCCAATATAGCCAGCAATACTAATAGGAAGTCTCCGGTTTGGAACCTTCTCGGATGTGATATTGGTGGTCGGAGCATGTGCTTTGGCCCCTCTAACGGAGCCACCCATATTGTATTATATAAAAAAAAAGTTTAAAAAAAACATTGAACCGACTTCTACCCCTAAAAAGTAATAAATAATATTTTGATCTTGAGTAGAAGACGGCACAAAAGCGCAAAGAGTCCATCTATAAATCAGGTGTGCCTTCTACTCAAGATCAAAATATTATTTAATATTTTTAGTAATATCACATAATATTAAAATCGGCTGACGGGATGTGGGTGATTGAAAAATTCCTTATCGTGAAAGTCTTCATCCCTTAATTTCCCACACTTAGGGGTGGTATTCTTTCATAAAATAAAAGACCACGCCTGAGATATATCCTCATCATTAAAATCAGTTGAGAATTGGCGGAGAAATCGAGTAACTTACACACAAAAAAAAACATACAGACGATTTGATAACCTCCTCCTTTTTGGAAGTCGGTTGAAAAAGAGCAAGAATGGCTTAAATAGCTAGAAAATTGTGATTGAGAGAGGAAGTTCGCTAGAAATAGAAAACGGGATTACTTCTAACGAAGCGAGCAGCGAAGAGCGTGGGACAAAATTTGATCTAATAACAGGCTTCCGTGACATCAATGTCAGTCGAGTAAGGCAGCGCGACCGCGAGTCCATAGTATGCGGACACTATGTGGAGGTTCTGATCCTTCATTCACACTTCAGCACCAATGTGGACATGATTATACGAGCGAAAGTTTCCTTTCGCTTGTATATTGCCAGTACGTTTGGTTTTTATTCATAGATTATGTTGGAACCTTCTAGATTGACACCCGCGTCGCCCGCGTCTCGATTATTTTGGAATCTTGTGAAAATTTTGAATGTGAGAAGATACTCTGTTGACCTGTGAGTTGTACGGTAGATCTGGGTCTTCCGACTGGAGGTGTGTTGGAAGTGTTCTCATATTAAAGAAACCACATTGCACGACTGCTTTTTACTTATTAAGTCAGATTGGCACAGGCCAACCGATAGCTTGTAGGAAAAATTATATGTACCCAGCATTAGGCTGTGGTACAATATCATCATCATGCATGTCTCTCATCCATCACTGACACTGCACTTAGATCCGACAGGAGCGAGGCGTTATTGGCGGCATCACGGGTGTAGCAAACGGAGCAGCCAACCATGTGCGCACTCAACCTCCATGAATAGGATATCACTCTCACCAAGCTTCAGTGTTATTTCAATATTCCACTACAACAACTGCACGTCGCCCCGCGGCCCCGCCCAGATGAAAGAAGGTGCAGCAACCGTGAAAACTTGTTTATCTACTAGCGATGTCAAAGTGTGTTCATGGTTGATTGAAAGAAATGACATTCTGCAATAAATTCAACTCTTCTATGCTATGTCAAAAATAATGTTAAAAACGACGACACAAAAAATCTAGAAGCAGCGAAAATGTCTTCTATGAGAAACGGACAAAATATTGTGATAATGAAACTGGTACCATATAGGGGTAAAAACAAGTAGACATGCCGTTAGAACAAACCAGTGTCACATCCATGCAGTGTCATATGACCGCAACGGCCCCACGCACGGCGGCGGCCGCCGCCGCCGCCGCCGCACCGCTGACAACCGAAAAATATTAACACAAAATTATTCTTCACATAAGAATGTCAGAAAGACTTTACTAGCACTTTCACGAAAGCTTGACGTGTGAAAATGATGTTACGGTACGAGAATTAAGAACTAGTGCACCTTGTCCTCAATACCGAGACTTCTTCGAAAACCTTGTACATTTTTGACTATATTGAAATGGAAAACTTACCGTTTTCCATTGTTTTTTTTTTCGTCTCTTGGATAATTAAGCTACAAAATACATACATACATACTCAGCGGCACGCCTGTTTCCCGGTGGGGTAGGCAGAGACAATGGATCTCCACGTGCCACGATCCTGACACCTCTGCCTCCTCTTCCGCTCTCATAATGTTCTTCATGCATGCTCATCGATTACTACGCACTTTTTTTTTATGTAAACTGACACGGTTGACTACATCACCTACATATGTACAACATCCGTGATTTCAGCCCATAACACCGGGTCACTTGACCCTTTTTGAGCACGGGCCCGATCTGGTTCAGGTACGTGCGTCTAGAACGACACTTCCTGACTCTTCCACTCACATTCGCTCGATAAATTCCTTTCGTTATTCTCCTCTATCATCCAACATGACCGAACCACCGAAGCATTCCTTTTACTTTCCTTGTCACTATATCTTCTTAAAAAATATAAATAAAAAATACAAGATACATTTATTATACAATTAAAATATACTTTTTTATTTTTTATTATTGAAACTGACACGGTTGGCTACATCACCTACAACATCCGTGATGTCAGCCGATAACACCGGGTGAACTTGGTGCCACGTCAGTGTATCCCTTCGGTCGTGCCGGCTACACTGAACTGGACGGAAAACACAAACTATTTACATAGCCGTTTCGACCGACGTTTCATTCAGTGCGGGTGTACCAACCCGGGCGGGTTAAACCCTACCACCTAGTAATATAAGAAGGGAGTCATATCACTTAGTCGCCTTTTACGACATACACGGGGAGAGATGCAGTGGGGCTATTCTTTTAAAGTACCGGCCCCACACGGTACAATACGGTACACTTAGACAGGTCAAGTGAAATTTATTCTATGTCTATCCAAGCAAAAATAGGCCATCGTCAAAACATTACAAAAATATATACTTTTAACACAAGTAAAATAAAATAAAAGCGGCCAAGTGCGCCTCGGGCTACGCGCAGTGTAGGGTTCCGTAGTTGCGGAACCCTATCAAAATATTATTTAATTATTTGTATAATATTGTAGGGGAAATAAATGAATGTTAATTTGAAAAAGATCTTCAACAGTGAAATGATGGCTGTCGTCCGTACATTTTATGAGTTGGTCGACTATTACTCGTCAACCTGTACAGCCTACTTAGCTGTGATAGTTTTCCTTTTAATTTCGATATATGTACTACTGCTGTGAATTTTTTCACATATCTGATAACAACTGTTTAGCTGGCAGGGGGTGGGAACACTTGACTCTAACAAAAATTAGCACTTAAAAGCTTAATAATTCGCAAACGGATCCCTAAATCGAAAAATGCTTTTCACAAACCGGCAATACCTATCCAACGATACCCCACACGATGGGGTAGACGTAAAAAAAATATTCATCCCCACTTTATGTGTAGGGGAGGTACCCTAAAAAAAAATATTTAAAAAATTTTATGTTACCACTTTGTCGGCGTTATTAATATGTATACGTATACCCATACCAACTCACAACTTTCTACTTCAACTTCTTAGTACTAAGGGTCTCTGAGCTAAGCCGCGGACAGACAGACGGACAGACAGACAGACAGACGGACGGACATGGCGAAACTATAATGGTTCCTTGTTGACTACGGAACCCTAAAAATGGTCAAACTAGAGATATATCTATAAGATATACACGGTGTTGCAGTTGCCCCCGTAATATTTTTAACTGACATAAGGGGGTTATCCTATATGTGAAACTAAACAACTTCTGTGAAGAAAAAAAATTTTTTTTAAACAAAACAAAATATTTTTTCCATACAAATTTTAAATACCTATTCTCAAAATGTATGGAGAAAAAAAATATGTTTTTTCTTCAAATAAAAAAGTCGTAGAACAAAAGTTGTTCTATTTCACGTACAGAATCACCCCCTTTCGGGTTTTACGGTTGGGGTTGCAACACCGTGTATAATAACCAAGTTTACTATTAACCAATCAAACACGTTTAATTATTAAAACAAGCTTAAAACATGTATATAAAACAGACATATTAAACTAAACTAAAATTAACATCTGAATTGTCTATATCAAACATTTCTATCCTAGAAGTTAGTGTTCTAGGCTAGAACACTAACGACATTTCCCATGGCTGCCTGCTATATAAATATCTTTCTTATTGAATCGAGCCTTTTCATGAACAATCCTACTCGTATGCGGTAGCACACCAGCAGCATACACCAGGGACGCGATGCTTCCAATGCTTCAAATATTATACCTACTTAGTTTAAATAGTTTGCCATATCAATAATCTACATAATATACGTACTGTAATAGAATACATACAACCTACATAAATGTTAATTAATAGCTGTTATAAAATCATTCCAACATCATCTGCAAAAACCTGAAATAGATTATCTGATGGCTGACTAGGTATTTAATCACAATCACTTCTGTTGTGGAACGCAAACCGTTGATAAAATGTGTGTGATATAATGATATAAATAGATTATTACTATTAGCTCGCATTAATTGCGTGAAAACAAGGTTGCGATAAGAATCTGCCTGCAGGTTGCTCGATCTACTCGCTATAGCATTCATAATATCAATGTTCACGTGTGTTGTATGTAAGTCATTGACAATTCCAGGAATAATTGCATCATACTTCGGAGTTCGTCCAGCGCTTGGGATTTTATTATCAGGACACCCTATAAGTCTGTCTACCTTTTATGTTATCTTATGAATCCACTAATTGATTACTTATCTGTAATGTCTGCCTGGACGTATTTTGCATAATTTAATTCTGTCGCATTAAGCGCATGAAAACGAGGTTGCGATAATAATTTGTCCGAAGGCGCAAAGTCTTGGTTGCTAGATTCGAGGTTGCTATGTGCTATCATTTCTACGTCTTCTCTCGTCTACTGTCACTCGTTTACACTTCGCTTCTAGGGTTAATCCGATTCAGCCAGCAGTCACGGGTGGAACTGTCCTGTGCATGGGTATACGCGTAGATAAAGATTCTGGGATTCCATTATTAGGCCAATTTGTTCTTCGACTTCATTTTATAGACACTGTAGTCTTGAAGCGAATTTGTACTTCGCCTTCATTTTATAGACACTCTATTGAACCCACTGTGTCGTTTTTCATTGGTCGTTTTAGAATAAGGTCTTTTCTTTTTCCTTGAGAGGTAAGTTGATCTTCTTCGAAAAAAAAATTTCAACACAATCCAGTTTTCAAAGTTATTTCAGTTTTTTTATTCTTATCCGTGTATTTCATTCTTGTGAGTTTGCTTGAATATTGTCGTCCCTTTGCTGTGATACGTCATCAGTAGTATATATGTCAATGTTCCTTGGCGTAACTTGATTCGTCCATTTGCTATGAAGTGAGGTAATCGTTTGGCGTTGCTTTCAGCTAAAACAATATAAGCTAAGGCAATGAAACTACCGCAAAACTGTAAGACGTAGAATGTATGATCGTAAAACGACAAGTGCTATGTAATAAAACAATAGATACGATAAATATATGCAAAGCGCATTGCGTAAGCAACAACTAACAAGTAAGTATAGAGGAAGCAGTGCAGCGGGATGCACTCGCGAATACGTGATGCGCGCGCGCTTTCTGCATTGAACAGAACAACAACAGTAGATAATATATTAATATTGTAGTGGTTGTATCGGTCTTCGAATATAGGCTACAGAGATAAAATAAAAATAAAAAACTAGACCAAGTTCAACATTCTTTCTTTCTTTACAGCGTGGTCGTGGCTCACTGTTATTGAATTATTTAACCTTGCTTATTAATAATAATTAGCTCGACTTGGCTGGGAACATTTTCCTAATGTTCGAACAGCTTTTCATTCCTATTCGCAACTTTGTTAGTAGAAGCTGTTTAGGTGCAATAATGTAATGTTTGTACCTACAGAGGCTCTACAACAGAAGCATTTAGTTGCGTAGGTTACATGTAACGTGCTCAAGTTAAAATTTGTGCGGCAATTTTAGTACCAACTAGCCAGAGAGGCACTGCATCTTTTCTCAATACAAATTTTCACTAGAGCACGCAGGTACTTGTACGCAACTAAGTAGGTAGGTATATGTCAAATAAATCTCATGATCGATCCTCAGAGCAGCGATCGGCGGCCGTCGTCCGCGATTTCTTGCTCTGTGAATGTACTACGTATGAAGGAGCCATGGTAGGAGCCAAAGACATTAAATCTCTTCGGTAGGAGCTTACCACATTGTCTCATCTCATAAAATCGAGTTGTCATGTGGGTAGCCGATTGAAATTAAAACTGTTTGCAACCTGCCCAGGCCGACTGTATTCTTAGAAGCATTACGATATGCCAAGACTGTTAATAAAATAAATTAGTAAACGTTGGCCTTGATTGGCTTAGGTTATTGTCATAATATTCTAAGCTACTTAACATTGTCTCGACCACTTGCATTGTCAAATCAAATCAATTCTTACCTTACTAGGTGGTAGGGTTTATTCCGCCCGGGTTGATACCACCGCACTGAATGAAACGTCGGTCGGAACGGCTATGCAAATAGTTCGTGTTTTCCGTCCAGTTCGTTGTAGCAAACATGAAATGAAGGGAAGCACTGACATGACACCTAGTTCACCCGGTGTTATGGGCTGACATAAGAATGATAGGTGATGTAGCCAAACTGTGTCAATTTCCATAAAAAAAAAACAACAATTCACTCCATGGATCTCGTCTCGAATGTAGAGTGCGTCCTTTTTGTGAGCGGTTGTGTACCGAGAGACCTAACACGTCGTCGCCGGTGCGAGAGAGACTTACCCTGCGAGGAGGGGACGAGCCTGGGGACGGAGGCGCTGCACGGTGCTGTGTTGTGGAGTCCTGGGCGCTCGCATCACCGCGGAGCCGTGTTTGTTTACCGTCGGACACGTGCGCGAGCTCGCGGAGCAGCGGCGATGTCGTGCGGCGCGGCCGGCGATTCGCGACACACTGGTGGCCATAATTGCGCGAATCTGCGGGAGTACGCGGGAGGGATCCCTCGCGGAGGCGGCGGGGACGCGACCTGTTGCCGGGAGCGGTGGAGTGCGGGGCGCGGGCGCCGCCATTGATCCGCGTTACGCACGCAGCATCCAGGCTCATCCTGCCCGCCGCCGCCGCTCCGCCGCCGTCGTCTCTGCCGCCTCCGCGGCCCTATACGTACGCACAGCCCCGCCGCGCCCGCCGCCATGCGCCAGCCCGACACCACACTTCCACAACTCCGTTTGCGGACGAGCATTTCAATATCAATCAAGTATTGGAAATAGTCGACCCACTTTTTATCAATAGTACCGGGTAAGTATAATGAATGACGGTGAGAGTCTGCGTCACAGTCCTGGATTTCCCATTAGGCCGTATAGGCCGCGGCCTAGGGGTGGCAAAGTTCAGGGGGCGGCAGATTTCCGAAGGCTCTAAAGAATATTTCAACTAACACTTGCGCTTTAGTATAGTGTAAGCCGTCAAATTCGTGAGCGATTATGGACGCAATACTCAAGCAAGTCACTTGTGGATAGAGTTTTCGATCTATTAAATGCTAATATCATCTGGGTAAAGGTTTTAGGTCCCCATTGCGACTTCGTAATTCTCCTATCCTATGTTATTTATTTATGTTTAGCGCAGGCGGCATAAGTCAAGCGGCCTATACTTAAGAACAGTACTAGTCCGGCACTGCTGCGTCATCACATCACGCGCCGCCGCGCCCCCGCCGCCCGCCCTCAGGCAGGATATATATTCGGTGCCTACGGTGTTACGGTGCTACGCACGGTGGAGAAAACCGCGCGCCCGCCCAATCTATTCGTAAAACTGTCGCTCGATGCATTTAGTTATATCCATTGAAAATTTACATCGCCATGCATTCGCCACACAGATAAGACGCCTTTATTATTTCTGTAAGTATATAAATAATAACATAAAAAAGCCGCCTAGTGCGAGTTGAACTCGCGCACCGAGGGTTCCATAACATCACACAATATATTACACCCCCGACGATAAAAAGGGAAGTTTTTATAAGTTTAACGTGTGTGTGTTTGTGTGTATGGGTCTGTCTGTCTGTGGCATCGTAGCTCCCAAACTGATGGGCCGATTTGGATGCGATTTTTTTATTAGAAATCTGGTTTAATCGGGATGGTTCTTAGATATGTTTGTAATCAATTAATCAAGTAATAAGTAATAAAGAAATTATTATCCTAAAAAGTGGACCGATTTACATGCGGTGACAGGCATACAAACAGACAGACAACGAAGTGATTCTATAAGGGTTCCTGTTTTTCCTCTTTTGAGGTACGGAACCCTAAAAAACAAGGTATTTGTGTGTTTATAAATGTAGAAACATCTAAAAGCATCGGATATTGGAGCACAATGAGCAGAAAAATAGCGATTAAAACTGTTCCCGCAATCAAATGGCTCTATTTTTTTCTTTCACAATGTTTATTCTGCTCTAATTTCCACTGCTTCAATATTTAGATGTTAATATACATAACAAGAGTGAATGTTGTTCACCGTCAGATGAAAAAAATTATTTAATTTCGATTTTTTTCATCTGACGCAAAAGTGAATGAATAAAACGTAATTTTTATTGCACTGATAAATAACAAAACCAAGCACAGAACTCTATTGTTGTAGATTTTTAAATTTTATTACCATTATTTTTTTTTAATTAAAATACAACACCGACTTACGACGTTTTTTTAAGCAAAGCAGCCAGCTATGGGTTTCGTCTTAACACTAAGGTGGACTATTTCAATACATATTTTTTAGATTTATTGAGCATTTTGTTTTGTAATTATCGCCTCACATCATAACATACCTACTTCAAACTATAACTTTTTTAACACTAACTTATTAACAAAATTGCTAGTAAGTAATCTAGGCAATTTGAAACCTTTTCAACGATATAAAATTCAGCCTATCAGAAATATCCAAATTCGTTTATACGGTCCCTTTGTTTGTTTTTATTGCTGCTCTCGAACTTGTCATAACTTGTTCTATCCGTTTTTTTACTTAATATTACACGCCGGACTCAAATGTTCTTGCCTTACGGATACTTCAAGCCGTTTAGTATCTATCTACATGCTGTGACAGACATTAAAATATTGTTGCCTCCCGGATACTTCAAGCCGTTTGTTTAGTATCTAAATGCTGTGACAGACATTAAATATTGTTGCCTCCCGGATACTTCAAGCCGTTTAGTATATACATGCTGTGACAGACATTAAATATTGTTGCCTCCCGGATACTTCAAGCCGTTTAGTATCTAGATGCTGTGACAGACATTAAATATTGTTGCGTCCCGGATACTTCAAGCCGTTTAGTATACAGGGTGTTCGGCACATCGACCGACACAATGTTTTTGTAGGTAAGTGGGGTTATTTGCAACATTTTGACCTATGACACCTTTTGTCAGATGTCACGTGGTACCGAGATACGATTTTTTTTCTTTATTTTTGAAAATTACCAAAATCCCAGGTATAAACGCTTGTAACTTTTTTGTTTGTGATTGTATCAGCACGAAATAAAATTTATTGAATTTGACGATGTATCCTTGTTCTAAAAAACAAATTATTTGATGAAGCTAATACCATGAAAAGGTTTTATGACCTCCCAAAGTCCCGAGAACGAGTAAAAATGTGACAGAATGTTAATTTCTTAATTCATTTAAAAAAAACTAATAGCAATTGAGTGCTTCATTTTCTTTTAAAAAGTTTGCTAGTTTACGCCCTTTCCAACGGTGTACCACATGTCATACAAATAGTTTAGCATGTGGTAAAAATTAGGGACAGAGACAGAACAGAACGACAACACGGGCACCAAGAACATTATGTTCTTGACGGGCACTATCGGTGGTCGCTTCCCTTGAGAGCGGTTTCAGGAGCATTTTCAAATTTAGAACATGTACCGGTCGCGCGGGCACTCTTGCAAATTATCCCTAATTTTGTCGTTCTGTTCTGTCTCTGTGCCTAATTTTGGCCACATAGTGAATTATCTTTATGACATGTGGTATAGCGTTGGAAAGGGCGTAAACTGGCAAACTTTTTAAAAGAAAATTAAAAAAACCCCCGACTCTAAAAAAGTCAAAAATAATTTCCGTTTACTTACTTAAAGGAGTCGTTGAACCGCTAAGTAAATACAAGCGCAGCTCTGAGTTTTTATATTTTATTTACTTAGCGTTCCCCCGACTCCTTTAAGTAAGTAAACGGAAATTATTTTTGACTTTTTTAGAGTCGGGGGTTTTTTAAATTTGTAATTTAACTTTTATTTCAAGCTTTTTAAAAAAACCGCATGCAAATCGGTCCACTTTTTAAGATAATTATTATTTTCATTACTTAATTACTTTATTACTTAATTACAAACATAGCTAAGAACCATCCCGATTAAACAAGCCTCCTAATAAAAAAAACCGCATCCAAATCGGTCCATCCGTTTGGGAGCTACGATGCCACAGACAGACACTCACACACACACACACACCCTCACACACACACACACACACACGTCAAACTTATAACACCCCTCCGTTTTTTTCGTCGGGGGTTAAAAATGAAGCTATCAATTGGTGTCAGTTTTTTTTTAAACTGAATTTAAGAATTTAAGAAGTTAACATTCTGTCATATTTTTACTCGTTCTCGGGACTTTGGGAGGTCATAAGACCTTTTCGTGGTATTAACTTCATGAAATAATATTTTTTTCTGGATCAAGGATACATCGTAAAATTCAATAAATTTTATTTCGTGCTGATCAAATCATAAACAAAAAAGTTACAAGGGTTTAAATCTGGGATTTTGATAATTTTCAAAAATAAAGAAAAAATATCGTATCTCGATACCACGTTACATCTGACAAAAGGTATCATGGGTCAAAACGTTGCAAATGACCCCACTTACCTACAAAAAAAATTTGTCGGTCGATGTGCCGAACACCCTGTATACATGCTGTGACAGACGGACAGGCATCCTGACCGATATTCTAAAGGCCAGCGTCGCTGGCTACGGAACCCTAAAACGAGTATTTACTAAATTAGGTACCTACTAACTGATACTAAGTAGTGGACGTTGATCAGCGCTTCCCTTTCACATTCATTGACAATTCCATAGTATTAAATGAGTCAAATGCGTAAAAATAATTATGTCCTCCACAAGATTGACCTTAACAGCAAACGAGATGGCTCATACCAACAGCGTGGGTAACTGATATGATATAATAATGGCCTATAATTATTCGTATCCCGTGCTCCCATCATCGGCAGTCGCATACGGAAACTGGTAGAGTTAGTTCTGCATGTCTGGTACCTACTCTAAGGACTGCTAAGTAAGTATCAACGTAGGTACAGTTTTACGGTTAGTAAATATAATGTGCTGTGTGGTTAGTAGGTCTTTACCGGTGGTCGAGTAAACCCCACACGCATTGGTAGGATCGCTCGCTAGCACTAACTGAAGGTTAAATATTATATTAAGGTATGTTTGCCTCAGCCTAGCGACCCATTGGTAACATTTTGCACTTGATGACTTTGAGGTGGCCTTCGTGGCGAAGGCAGAGAAGATCTGGAAGGCAAGTTGTTCCTCCTCGCTGACTGACTCCGGTCAGAACAAACATTACAGTTGATCAAAGATTCTGGCAGCCTCGACGTAGGTTAGGTACATAGGTACCTTGCCACATTGCCACAATGTTCTGTGCATTTTATTATCTTTTTTTTACTTAGATTTAGTATGTTATATTTAACGTAATTTAAACTTAGTATGTAAGTTATATTAAAAAAAAGCTCTATAAGGTTTCTTACGCGGTTCTTCCTTATATGTAGATTGCACTGCTGAACGGGACATGACAAAAAAAAATGATGACGAACCATACTGAATATTCATATGTCTCAATGAAATATTGTTAATGTTGTGTCTTCTATATGGCGAAATAAATATCTGAATCTGAATCTGAATTATTCTTATCTGGTTCTATTTTAAACAAAGTCACGATTTCAGTATACGCGGTCACGTGTATTCGCGTTATTTCGCATAACCGGACAGAACAGTGAAAATTGCCACAATTAATTCAACAAGAATGTGTGTGCGATATGGGACAGGAAAGCGCAATAAACGGCCGGCTACCGCGCGCCAGCAATAATTTTTACATTATTTACTCTAACCTTTTGTTACAGGAATAAACTGGAATAATGCCGCTGAAAACAAGCTCGCGTTAGTGGAATGTTGAATGTAGGTATAATAGGGCTGTCAGTGTAGTTAGCAGTCACCACATAACTTATAATAACTGTGGTGTTTGTGTAGTTATGTAAGTAGGTAATGCCACGCCCGGAGGCTCCCAATGTACAGGATACGGACATGAAACAATCAGTTAAGGAAAAAATTTCTGCTGTCTTACAAAAGTGCTAAATAGCCTTTAGTCAGGCGGCAATCAAATTCGTGCCTACATATATAATGGTTGGGTCATGCCTGTGCTCGTGCATACCTTCGGAATTCTCAGGTGGACTCAGACCGAATTGGACTGGACACTGGACAGAAAGGTCAGGACGTTGATAACGACGTCGCCCGGATGCATCATCCACGATCATCGGTCACGAGGTTGTATATCCCGCGGAAGTGTGGGGGTCGAGTATGTTAAATGCCAAGATCCTGCACAACCGCGAGGTATGCAATCTCCGTCAGTACTTTTTGAAAAAGACCGATTTTTGTGAGATGCACCGCGATGTCGCCACCGCAGCGATAAAGGTCTTACCCCGCTGTGCATGGGAAAAGAGTAAAGAGAACTGGCGGAAGCCGGTTGTACTGAGCACCGAGGACCGCATGGAAGTATGGAAAGGCAAGGAGCTGCACGGTAGGTACTTACTTCCGCTCTCTGACGGGACCGGATGTAAGCCAACTCGCTTCCGTGCACTGGCTACGCTTCGTGGACCCCTTTGGGGGAAATCGAGGGTTTTGTCTTTGCAATGCAAGATGAGGTTGTCAAGACGGACAACTATAGGAAACACATAATGAAGGACGCACCATTAACATCTGCCGCGCCTGCCACCAACCTGGCGAGTCCCTCAGACATGTGATTTCCGGTTGTTCGCAGCTTGCCAACACCGAGTATCTGCATAGACATAACCTTAGCCAGGATTATCCACCTTGTGGGTACCGAGGTGCCTTACTATAAATACAATCCACCGCCAGTTCTCGAGAACGGTCATGCCACACTCTACTGGGACCGGTCAATTATTTATTACAGATAGGACTATAGTTAACCTGGAGGCGAGACGCGCAACGCTCGTCGATATCGCCGTGCCGCACGATCGTAGCCTCATCAGTAAGGAAGCAGAGAAGATGTTAGAAGAAGTATATGGATCTGCAGATCCAGATGCTTCAACACGTGCTGCAGCCTGCAGCACGAGTTTACCGAAATGTGGCCCGTCGACTTGCTGATCGTTCTGCCCATAGTCGTATCAGCGCATGGGCTGAAAGCGAAGATTCTCGACGACAACCTTGAGAGGTGGTAGGGTTTATCCCGCCCGGGTTGATACCACCGCACTGAATGAAACGTCGGTCGAAACGGTTATGTACATAGTTCGTGTTTTCCGTCCAGTTTAGTGCAGCCGATATGAAATGAAGGGAAGCACTGACGTGGCACCTAGGTCACCCGGTGTTACTGGCTGACATCACGGATGTTGTAGGTGATGTAGCCAACCGTGTCAGTTTCCATAAAAAAAATATACAAGAGGAAAACAACATAAACCTCTAGCTAAGAAAGTGCGATAAAATACTTACGCTTTTTGAAGACAAATAAGGACGTTGAACGTACCGCCGCGCCGTTCCAAAAGGCTGGCTAGTGATCGCCTCGTGCCCACGCTTATTTTACACCCCTTGGATAATCGACATCATACCTTGGATAGGTTACCGTCCCACCGTTGGGGCTGGTCATGGTTCGGATTCCACGTAGAACTGCAGGTGTCTCTGTGGGGTGGTACAGTTTAACCAGTCCGGATTAATACTACCGAACTGAATGGAGGTCGGTTCAAACGGCTGAAAATATAGTTCGTGTTTTCCGTCCCAGTTTATGTAGCCAGCACGACCAAAGGGAGTCATTGGCATCGCACCTAGTTCACCAAGGTGTTATGGGCTGACATTATTATGGGTGTAGTAGGTGATGTAGCCAACCATGGCAGGTATAATTTTTTTACGATTTTTCAGAAGGTCATAGCTGAATACTCATAGTGTTCTCACTGGAACAAATACGCTGCATTTTACTTACACATCCTGTTCTAACTCAAATAACGCACCTCACACACAGCACGCACAGCACGTAATGTTTAGTGTACAGCCTCTATGACGTGATCAAATATAAGAAAATATTAATTTCCCACGTTTTTAGCATCGACTAACAGACGTGCATTCGCCGGCTAGACGGCTGTCCCGTGCCGAAACAAAGTAAGCCAATTTAATCAAAATTTTCAGGAGAGCCAAAAATGTGTTGTTAGCTTTCGAAACCTGAAGGGACTGTGGCATGTATATATAGTCCAAAGTGTTTGGAAAAATATGTTGTATTTATTAAGCCTATCTGCTAAATTGTAACTTCATATTTAACATGTGTTTTGCAAAAAAATCATCGGATACTTTGTTATGTCATGGAATTTCAAAAAAACTTTGTTTTGTTATCGAATTTAGTTGGTTAAAATTTTCATAAACGTCTTAAAAGTAGAAGTAAATAAAATGTATAGTACTGTACACTCTTATGTAATAGAATTATCAGTTTGCTTCGTTTTAAAATGAGTTATGAATGTGTGATTATTCTATTATTGTCATAATAAGTGAGTATAAAAAAGATGTATGTAATATACATTGTTTTGGCTAAAAATAATGAATCTTGTGAACACTTCATTTCTTACAATATTGAACGGTAATTTTTACTAGTTTTTCAAATGGGCAAGTAAATATGTATCTACTGCAAATAAATAAAGTAATATTGTTAAAAACATTTTAAAAAAGAAACACAATTCAGGTTCTAATGTTCTATTTAAAATTTTCGTGAACATTATGAGAACATAATCAAACAAACATAGTCTAAAGAGAGAAATAACATAAAGAGAGAAATAACATAAAATCTTTTTCTATCAGAAGTACAAAAACTATGTACTTAGTCATTCACATAGAAGTTGTCGGTCACAGGACAAACAAGGACAAAACAGGAGAGAACATTATCTAGTCGTCTTCTTCCAGGGTATAATAACTTTCACGGATGCTACGAAACCTTCTGAAACGAGATCTGCGCAGGGAGCTCTTGCCAGAATACTCGTCTATTCGCGAGGACGAGTTTCTCTACGATTTTAGTTTTTTTTTGTTTTAACACCACGATGTCTAGTTGTGACTACGGGTAGAGTTTTTTCGTCGAATGTTTTCATCAGGAGGTCCATCATGGGGGTGTAGTCATCTTCGAATGATTTTTTTTTAAGAATACAATTCTTGAGCCCTTTCTAACCTGTGGATTAACAACAATATAATTAATAACAAGTGGATTAAAACAAAATCAGTCAGTGGATCGTCTTCGATCTTCAAAAAAAGGAGGTTATCAATTCGACACGTATGTATATAATATCGTTGGAATTGTACAATATTCTTTTTATGTTAATCTATTGGGCTTCTAAAGAGGTGTGCTAAATTTCATAAGCGTATGTATGTTTGTATGTATGTATGTACGTATGTATGTATGAATGTATGTATGAATATATGTATGTTTATTCACGCATTACTCCGAAACTATTAATCGGATTGTAACCAAGTTTCATCAAAATCGGTTCATTAGTTTTCAACCTTTAAGTTTTTACTTTTAAGTGGGTACCAATCACTGGAAAAACACGTCGTCGGGTCGGTTTAACGCCCAATTCTACGCAGAACTTGTTATGTAATATATCTAAAAAGAGTGAAATAAAAACTGTTTTAAAAAACATTGCACCGAATTCAAAAAACAACTACAACTGAAAGTGTTAAATAATATTTTGATTCATATTCGGACCCTTGAGTTGAAGGCGGTACAAAAGCACACCTGAAAATTGATAGATTTTCCTTTGTGCTTTTGTACCCCCTTCAACTCAAGGGTCCGAATATGAATCAAAATATTATTTAACACTTTCAGTTCTAGTTGTTTTTTGAAGTCGGATAAATGTTTTTTAAAACAGTTTTTTGTGTTTTTATCTTTTGCGCTCGAGTATTTTGCATTTGAGTGGCATTTGATAAATCAATAGGTTCAGCGTCGTTTAAAAGATTTCAGAGATATTAACATCAACTTGAACGGTGGAATCTGATTCTTGTAACTATTATATTTTGTTCGGTTGTTCATCCGAGGAGACAGAGTTGTGACTATTAGTAGAATAATTGCGATATAAATTAAAGTATCGCATTATACCATTCCATAACAATGTATGCATAAGTTGAATACATTTTTTTGGTGTGGTTACATGATTTTACTTTGCTTTGAAATGGTATATTAAATTATTATATAGATTTGTATTTTTTTCAAAACAAAGTTATCGCTGCATACCATTCCAGAACAAAGTATATGACTTTTGAATACTTTGTTATGGTATGGTTTAGAAACATACTTTGTTTTTAAATAATATTTTACAAGTACGAAAAACGCTATCGAAAAGAAGTAATCGTTTATTTGGATACCATAAAAAATTATTCAACGTAAATATACTTTGTTTTGCACTTTATACTTTAATTTGGTTTTCATTCTTCAAATTACCCAAATGTGTGGCTTACTTTGTTTTTTACACATTCAAACTTCGTTATTTAAGTGTGATAGAATTTTTTAATTTTTTTTTTTAAATTCCCCATAAAAAATTATGTTGATCTGTATTGAAAAGTCATTTTCGAAAAAAGTGTGGCTTACTTGGTTTTGGCATGGGACAGCCGTAGAGTAAAGATGGACTAAATTTCCCGCCAAACTGAGAACGACCAATCAGAGCAACTCGCCTACTAGACTTTGGAAATATGCAGTCCGGAGCCATATTCTTCTACAATGAAAACGACTCGTCACATACTGAATAAGTACATAAAAATATTATAACTAATTGGGTGGGAGTTTTTCGTTCGATCTGGCAGATAACGTTTTTATAGGTCGATTCTAGGTTGAACTCCTCCCGTTTATAGGCCGCTTTGCTTTACTTTCACAGCTACCAACAGAACAAAACGTGTTGATTTGACACTTGACTGACAGTTGACTTGACACTAAGTCTTCCCTTCCTTCACTGACATGAAAAAAAATAATTGGAAAGAAAACAGTTCACTGAAAAGAGCGTTCAAACTCAACTTCAAAGGACCCACTGGAAACCAAAGATGTCTTCGCGTGTTCTATGGGGAGAACCAGAGCTGGGTGAATGCGAGGAGGCACTGTATCAGAACGTCGATTTCTCGCAAATGATCGAGCTGACAATGCACCAGATTCCAGACATCCCTACCACCTCCAAATCGACCGTGGTCGAATTTCCCGTCGACGACGTCGTCAAGCACACGATAGCGCTCCACGAGCACGCGAGGCATCTCACGACGATCATTGACCAAACCGAGAACGCAATGGCAAAGGGCGCGCCGGTGGAGGCCGCCAGCGTGCCGCCGCTGCCGCAGCCTCCGCATAAAGTCGACCATCACAAGTTTCGAACGCCGATCAACTTCCTAGAGAAAGATTACTGCGAATTTTCGCTCGGAAAGGGCCTCTCGGTACAGCCGCTCAAGCCGGAGGAACACCGGCGGGCGTTGCGGCAGTCGGCGGCGCTGGCGCTCGCACACATCGGCGTGTACGCGTCGACGCGCCACACGCTCAACGTGCTGGCGGACGCCCTCCACCACTACCTGTGGACTATGACGCAGCTGATGCGCTCGGTGGCGGACCGAGAAGCGAGCGGGCTGCACGGCGGCTTCCCCGACGTGCCGAGCAAGACCTTCGCCGAGATGGGTATCGTCGACCTCCACGAATTCTACCAGAAGCGAATCGTCCAGTACGGGAACAAGATAAGAGGGGAGTGCGTTCGGCTGGCGGAGGGCATCCCGGAGCCGCTCGAGTCGCCGGCGCAGCAGCTGAAGCTGGAGGAGGTGCCGGAACTGCACTTCCCGGCGGCGCTGAGCGAGGTGTTCACCCCGTCGCTGGAGCCCGGCTTCCAGATGCTGCACAGCCTGGAGCAGGAGGAGCTACAGGGTCTGGAGCTGCTGGAGGCGATGCCGCAGGACGACATGAAGATAGAGGTGGTCGAGTATACTCACCAGCCCCAGCCGGACACCAGCCCCTCCCTCTCCCCCCGCAACAAGAAGAAGCGCAAGTAAGCGCTCATTGTTGAATAAAAATTAATAAAATTAAAGTGTGTTTTATTCTTACATTTACAGAACAAACTTTGTACCCATTACAGGTTCAAGGAATGTATGGTGTATAGGTGGTGAGACACCTGAGAGTGGGTAGTGCTTAAGTGTCGAGACACCTGAGTAGTTTTTTTTTCGAATCTTGTACTGATAAACTTGATATACCTAATTACCTAAACAAATTATTGCACTAAAATTGCAATTTACCTGTTTTATAGTTAACTAGCTTTTGCCCGTGGCTTCGCTCTCGTGAAATTCGTATTTCAAAGGAAGAAAGTAAGTAACTAAGGCCGATCTGCGTTACTCAAAGAAAGTAAGCAATTGAGGGCGACGCCGAAGGCCGAGCTGCGTACAGGAAGACTATAAACCTTCTTCAAGAAAGTAAGTAACAGAGAGCGAGGCCGAAGGCCGAGCTGCGTTCAGGAAGACCATAAACCTTCTCGAAGAAATTAAGTAATTGAGGGCGAGGCCGAAGACCGAGCTGCGTTCAGGAAGACGATAACCTTTTCGAAGAAAGTAAGTAACAGAGGGCGAGGCGGAAGGCCGAGCTGCGTTGAGGAAGCCCATAAACCTTCTCGAAGAAATTAAGTAATTGAGGGCGAGGCCGAAGGCCGAGCTGCGTTCAAGAAGACGATAACCTGTTCGAAGAAAGTAAGTAACAGAGGGCGAGGCCGAAGGCCGAGCTGCGTTCAGGAAGACTATAAACTTTCTCGAAGAAATTAAGTAATTGAGGGCGAGGGCGAAGGCCGAACTGCGTTCGGAAGACTATAAACATTCTTGATGAAAGTAAGTAACTGAGGGCGAGGCCGAAGGCCGAGCTGCGTTTAGGAAGACAATAACCTTTTCGAAGAAAGTAAGTAACAGAGGGCGAGGCCGAAGGCCGAGCTTCGTTCAGGAAGACTATAAACCTTCTCGAAGAAATTAAGTAATTGAGGGCGAGGCCGAAGGCCGAGCTGCGTTCAGAAAGACTATAAACCGTCTTATAGAAAGTAAGTAACTATCGTCCATAGTTACTTACTGTCATCGAGAAGGTTTAGCGTCTTCCAGGATACAGCTCGGCCTTCGGCCACGCCTTTAGTTACTTACTTTCTTCGAGAAGGATTATAGTCTTCCTGAACGAAGCTCGGCCTTCGGCCTCGCCCTAAGTTACTTACTTTCTTCGAGAAGGTTGAAGGTCTTCCTGAACGCAGCTCGACCTTCGGCCTCGCCCTTTGTTAATTACTTTCTTCGAAAAGGTCTATACTCTGCCTGAACGCAGCTCGGCCTTCGGCCTCGCCTTTAGTATGTTATTAATTTCTTTGAGAATGTCTATTTTTTATCTGAATCCTGTTCACCCTCCGGCCCCGGCCTAAGTTACTTACTTTCTTTTTTTGAAATACGAATTTCACGCGAGCGAATCCGCGGGAAAAAGCTATCGATATTAAAATAAGAAAACTCAGTTAAAATAAGTCAAATACTTTAGATACCTAACTAAGTAAAATACTCCACATATTAGCGTAACCGGAACTGAATTTTATTTAGCTTATCCTGTGTCTCGTATAACTAAATGTGCGTGTACTAATTTTAATCGAATTTAGACGATCGGCTTAAATTTTATGGAGGAAATTCATACATACATTTGCCCGCGGCATCGCTCTGTAGACTCGATTTAACAGCAAATCTGATTTAATCGCAAATATGATAATAAACTATCGTTTATCTTATATTCTCCGTCTCCCTCCCCCTCTCCCTCTCCCTCTCCCTCCCCCTGAACCCTGAAAACTGGATGGTACGGAGCCCTCTTTACGCGAGCTCTACTCGAACTTGACCACTAAAAAAAAATTTTACCATGGGATATACACTTAATTTACGTGAAAACGTAAACGAAAATTCCAATCCTTTCAGTTCTCATAGAAAACGCGATGGTACGGAACCCTCTTTACGCGAGCTCGACTCGAACTTGACCACTTTTGAAAAAATGTTATGGTACCATGGGATATTTTTTTTTTTTTTTTTATGGAACCTGACACGGTTGGCTACATCACCTACAACATCCGTGATGTCAGCCCATAACACGGGGTGAACTAGGTGCCATGTCAGTGCTTCCCTTCATTTCATGTCGGCTACACTAAACTGGACGGAAAACACGAACTATTTACATAGCCGTTTCGACCGACGTTTCGTTCAGTGCGGTGGTACCAACCCGGCCGGGATAAACCCTACCACCTAGTAAGGTAAGAAGGGAAGGGACCTACAGTTTAACGTGGAATCCGAACCACGGTCAGCCTCCAACGGTCGAGCGGTCACCCATCCAATCACTGACCGCGCTCAGAGTTGCTTATAACAGTTGACTAACCAACCGCGCCACTGAGATACACTTATATCCCAAATCCGAACTCCCAATCCTTCTAGTTCTCACAGAAAACGCGATGGTACGGACCTCTCTTTACGCGAGCTCGACTCGAACTTGACCACTTTAAAAAAATTATTATGTTACCATGGGATAAACGAAAATCCCAATGCTTCTAGTTCTCACAGAAAACGCGATCGTACGGAACCCTGTTTACGCGAGCTAGACTGGAACTTGACCACTTTAAAAAAAATATTACGTTACGAATACCATGGGATATACACTTAATTTACAGGAAAACGTAAACGAAATCACAATTCTTCTAGTTCTCACAGAAAACGCGATGGTACGGAACCCTCTTTACGTGAGCTCGACTCGAACTTGACCACTTTTTTTAAAAATTATGTTACTCCAGGATATACACTACCCCTATACGAAGTTTCGTCAAAATCCGTCGACCCATTCAGGCGTGAAAGAGGAACAAACAAACAAAGATACTTTCGCATTTATGATATTAGTGAGATTTCTTAATTTTTTTTAGTATTTCATTTCAAATAATAATTATTATTCAGCATAAAAAAGAACATTAACCAGTTATTCTGAAATTATATTCAAGGTGTGTAATTTATAACTTTGCTCCATTTCCTTCTGTGCAAAACCTTTAGTATTTCCCAGACTGCACATTCTGCGCCCAGTCCAGATCTATCGGTGCGGTTTCCTACTTAGAATGAATTAAGTACTGAGTCTAGATTCGGGTTCATCTGGTAACGATACATCTGGTAAGGCTTGAACGGCAATATCATACGAGTAACTGAGAATGCAGTGTTTGACTAAAATGACGGTTTCTTAATGTTCAGTCCAAAGTTATTGAGGGATCTGTACAGCATTGATGGGTCAGCAGAATGTGCCAGTCCAAACCATGATTTTAGGAATCTGGTCAACGTAGAGACGACGTAGAGTTTGGTCCGATGCTGAAGTCAAACGATAAATGGCCATGAAAGTTTTGATGTCAAATAGTCATTATAAATCCATGCATTTTGTGTACCCAGGAGGTGAAGATTGTCAGTTCGGCGGGGGCTCTTATCGAAAAGTTGGACAATGTCGTCAGTAGGATGTTCCTATCCTCTGCTTCAGTGGCGGTTATCCAGGTGAAGCAAGTGAAGCACCGCCTCACTTAATTATCTTGAAGGTAAGGAAAAAAAAAATTCAAAATACCATGAAAGAAAATTTAAAAAAAGTCCATCCAAACTGATCAGAGAACATTATAGACCAAAAAAGCGAACGGCGCACGGCGGCGCGGAGGCGAGCCGGCGGTGCGGTGCGGGGAGGTGGTGCGAGAGGGGTCCTTAGAGGCGACGAACGAAATACTTCAGCTCTGCGCCAAAGATGTGTTAGTGCATACAATACACATGTACTTGTCCACGCGCGTGTGTTGGCGCAAATGCCGACAGCACCATACAGCACAGCGCATAATTTGAAAAAGTACAAGGGACACAGCCATGACAAGGAGCCGCACGCGCGGGAAAAAACATTGCATGACATTGTGCACAGTTGGTGAGACGCCGGACACATCCGGCTCATATCGCTTCACCTCGTAGAGACCAAAGTTTGACCTTGAATTCGTTGCATTTACCTAGCAATTGAGGCGCTGATAAATCCTGCTGCATGAACGATTACGTCGCGTCGTCGCTGCGCTCGCCTAGACGGGCGGCGAGCGCTCTGTGTTCCCTTGAAGTACCAGGGTATAATCGGTAGATAAGAGTCTCAGTAAATAACATAACATGTCATACAGCACAGCGCATAATTTGAAAAAGTACCAGGGACACAGCTATGACAAGGAGCCGCACGCGCGGGAAAAAAAATTGCATGAAATTGTGCACAGTTGGTGAGACGCCGGACACATCCGGCTCATATCGCTTTGAATTCGTGGCATGTACCTAGCAATTGAGGCGCTAATAAATCCTGCTGCATAAGAACGATTACGTCGTCGCTGCGCTCGCCTAGACGAGCGGCGAGCGCTCATGAAGCTCATGAAGTACCAGGGTACAATCGGTAGATAAGAGTCTCAGTAAATAACATAACATGTCATACAATATTTTTTCCCGCGCACAGCTCCCCACCACGGCCAACCCTACCAAAAAGGTAACGATTTTGTGGTCCGATTGATGTTGAAGTACCAGCGTAGAATCGGTAGATACGTAAGAGTCTCTGTAAATAACATAACATGTCACATAATATTTCTTCCCGCGCACACAGCTCCCACGGCCTCTCTCGGCTGATCTCCTGGCACCTTTTCAAATTATGTGCAAAATTCTATCATAGGAATATCAAAGATACGCTGCGCTCCTTTATTATAATAACCCTATGGGCACACGAGTACGAGAACGAATGAAGTCCGCTGCGGGGTGTAGTGCGGGCAGGGGAGCGCGCGCTCGGCGAAGTTCGGCTGCAACTGGGCGCGCGCGAACCGCGAACGTGTTGGTACTCAAACTTCAGGTCTCGGTGAGATCTATCCATCTGTCACGTGAACTTTTGTTTTGGTCATAACTCGAGAACCACTGGTGCTACACCCATCGTGTCGGTACTCAAACTTCAGGTCTCGGTGAGATCTATCTATCTGTCACATGAACGTTTGTTTTGGTCATAACTCGAGAACCACTGGTGCTAGACCCATCGTGTTGGTACTCAAACTTCAGGTCTCGGTGAGATCTATCCATCTGTCACATGAACTTTTGTTTTGGTCATAACTCGAGAACCACTGGTGCTAGATCCATCGTGTTGGTACTCAAACTTCAGGTCTAAGCTATGTAGGTGGATTTTTAGTCGCCTCACTAAAATTTATTGGTCAAAGCCGCCACTGCTCTGCTTGTGATCTTTTTGCCTTTGAAAGGGGCTTCATCAGACACTGTTGCAATAGAGTTTCTGGCTAATGTCAGACCTCGATCGATCGAGGTAAACACATAGAAATAATCAATAAAATCAAACCAAAGTAATAATGATAAAAGTTAATTTATTTACAAAGAAATTAGATAAAACAAAATTTGAAAATCAGGCCCGCTGTTCACAAATTTAATGTTTCACGCAGGATGCAAATAACAACATGCAATACCATACTGCTGTCATAACGAAGAAGTCGGCAATAATAACTCAACAATTAAAGACTCATCGGCATAAGTATGAAGCTAAAAAACTGTACAGTAATACCCCGCTTTACGCGACCCCGCTTTATGCGGATTCGGTATTACGCGAATTTCATATTTCGCGCTAAAATGCCCCGCTTTACGCGATTGGTCAGCATTTGTCAGCGACGCATGGCTTGGGCCCGAAGCGATTGGTCAATATGCGGCGTGGCGTGACCCGACACCCAGTCAATAGGAATCGACCTATCCGATACCGATCCAAGAAGCACTCTCAACGATTTATTCAGGGTTGGACTTGTTGCAGAGCTTGGACAGTGATGTCAATCGTATTTCAACTGTGCGTCAAATAATCAAAAATAGTGTTTAATGTTGTGAGCGCATTTTGCAAGAATGAAGACAAAACTTAACTCAAAAAACTTTGGTTGTTTATTTTCGTAAAACTAATGCTTATGTTAAGCATTTTTTAGTTGTTTTATTTAGTTGTTAAACTAAAATTGTATTAAGCAATTGGTAATTTTCAAATTATAGATTGAATAAGTATGTATATGTGCATATTTATTTCTCTTTTTATCAAGCCCCCATATACGCGAATTTCACTTAACGCGATTTCTTGCGGAACACATCCCTCGCGCAAAGCGGGGTATTACTGTATATAAGTTAAAACTGACACGTTAATACGTGCAAAATTTATTGTTTCCCCATTAATTTGAAACTAGTTATTATCACAATAAAATGATAACTGAGAAAAAAACATTTATTTCACTAATTTATATTTCAAACTATACTATTTAATTTACATGAAAAAAGTGACCAAAAAAATTTTTCCCCAATTTCTCAAAAATGGTTTTGTCAAGTTACTGACTTCTTTCTTATGGCGGCAGCGGTATGTAAGAAAGAGTTTTTTTTTTATTTCAATGTATCTTTTTAACCTATAGAATCTTAATGTATTATTAAAATCATGGCACATTCATGCTTTAAAATACTCCATGTTATTGTATTACATAGTAGGACAGAGTAGTTTGTGAATTCAACGGATGCATTATTCATATTAAGCTACAGATGATATTCTTTCATTGTAATAAAGATCACTCGTGTCTTAAGTACACACTAATAGTGTCATTATTTTGTCCTGAGACATTTTGAGGAAATATTTTGTAACCAATAGTTGTTTTTATCACAAAACAAAATTTCACGCCAAAATTACATTAGGTATTAAAAGCTCAGGTGTTGGCGGGATGAAATCCTCCCGGCACCGAAGAGTGTATCGGTGGCTGATGCAGAGGGGACAAAGCGAATGGTCCGACCAGCCAATATCACCTCCGAGAAGGTAGGTTCCATTCCGGAGACTTCCCTGATAGCTTAATAACTGCAGTGCACTTAGGACTGGATGTATTTAATTACAAAACTCATATTAAGTCTAACGTAAAACCCTGACCTAGAAATAAACCTAGGATACTAAAAAAAAATTTCTCCATAGTTTAAGTTGCTACATACTCAAAGTGTGTCTGTAAGATTGTTATAAAAAAATGTGCTGGTTATACTCAATAGGACAAAATTGGTGGATAAAATTGCTTCAGAATGATATTTCCTAATTTAACTTTTTCCAAGCTATTCTCCATAAAAGTGACCCTCAATGCTATGAATGTGTTATGTGACCATAAAGCATTTCTGTTCCACATTTTGTTTAGAAAAACATCTCGTTCAATCTCATCTCATCAATGGTTTTTATCAGTGATCCCAGAAAAGTTTTTCTCAGGTGTTTTATGTTATACTACTTGACTGTAGAAGGCCAACTTTATGTGAGGTTTTTTTTTATACACAGATAGGTACCTAAACAGAATGGTTAATGTTAAAGAGTAGCATATATACAAAGCAACGATGAATTCAAATTAGTTTCCATTGACTGGAGGGGGTGTCGTGATCTTCCTTCGAAACAGCAGAATGTGGGGCTCTGAAACACAAAAAAACCACAATTTAATGCACTATAAACACTAAATAATATACTCTACTACTGAAAACCATATAATTTTGAATTGCATTACCGATTGAATCAGTAAACTAAAGCTAAAACTGACTATTGATGTAAGAAGTCACCACATGTGTCAAGTATTTAATTTTTTTTTTTGCTCAAAGCCTGCAAACTTGTCCCTTTTGGTCGGGGATGTTTGTGCAAAACTGATCTCCAGCCACCCCTTCAGCCTATGTCCTCCATGAAGGCCACAAGATGACCGAAATGGAAGATGGAGAGTGGAGTATCTCTATTCGTTGGTTGTCGAATGCACTGCACTCTTAACAAAACATGCTTGGCCGCTTCTTCCTTTGTCAAGCATAATAAATATTGTTGTTGACATTTCATTTTGATTCAAGTCGAAGTCGGATATCAAGGGGAATTCGGATCGGCAGAAAGATGAAGGAGAAGCATGGTACTAGTTCTGCTCCAGGTCCTAGTCAACGAGCTAGGCTAGCTAAACTAGCAAACTAGCTGACGAGGGCTTGACGTGAGCCCAAATGTCCAGAGCGCTGTCAGAGAGCAAGAAACCTTCTCCTACTTGTGCAGGGCCAAGACGAGTTCGGTAAAGCCATTGAGTGCTGAGTTCATCACCTGCTATAAGAATAGAAAATAGAAAACAATAGATGTCACCTTGGTTTGAATAGATTTGATGAAATCAAACCAGCTACGAGATTGATACAATGAGAATAGGCTTTATAAGAATTTTTATATTATTTGTACATAATTTTACTCTTATCACAATTATTTAAACTTAATTCTCCATCTAGAGATTAATGTGTAAGTAGATACTAAAATAAATTACAGACATTGATCTCATCATAACTTAGTTTTCTTCACATCATACAATGTTAATACATTTATTACAATTTGCAAAAAATTAAATTCATAAAATGTAAATAGTACAAGAAGTTTTATTAAAAATATTAACAAGTGCACTCCGGGGGAAAAAAAGGGAAATGCACACATCAGCTTCAAGCTGTTAGTGCTATAAATAATAAAAAAAATTATCACGTGAATATTGGGAACTTTCATTGAAATGTGAGCCATCTCATATCCATAAGAGAATGTATATAATATAGGTACCGGGTTGATGCGTCATGTAGTGCACCCAGCCTTGGCTCTGCTGCACACCAATGCCGCGCCACTCCACCTCCGACATGAGGTGGTTCTTAGGCACAAGCTTCACCATTTCCTTGGGAAGCACTACATGCCTGCACACAATATTAAATCATAATAAGACAGCTATTTAACCATAATACATACAATTCTGGCCTTCCGGACCATAATGTTGAATTCTTATCATGTTGAATTCGCATAATGTTGAATCCCAAAACGTTGAATTCGTAAAAAGTTGAATTTTCTGGACCCACAATGTTGAATTCCTAAAATGTTGAATCACAAAACGTTGAATTCGCAAAAAGTTTAATTTTCTGGACCCACAGTGTTGAATTCCTAAAATCGTCTGTGAACTAATACTAGTACTGGCCACTTGTAATAAAGTGATGTGATTTGTCATTATCCTTTACTATTGTCAGTGTCAATTTCATAATTTCCTGTTTGTGATGAAATGAAAATAAAAAAATAAAATAAAATAAATAAATAAAAATTTAACATAATTTTTTTTTTATTTTATTTTTACAACATAATAACCCTTTGATAATCTAAAACATAAAGTAAAAACATCCTCCCGGAACACAATGTTCAACTTTTAGCGAACTCGGCGAACTCAACATTTTAGGAATTCAACATTGTGGTACTCATGGGATATTCAACTTTTTAGGAATTCAACGTTTTGGGATTTAACATTTTGCGAATTCAACATGATAAGAAATTCAACATTTTGCAAATTCAACATTATGGTCCGGAAGGAATTCTGGGGTCCGCACGGACCCGACGGCAGGCAATGATAGTAAGAGGTCTGGGGTCCGCGTGGGACCAAAAGGAGTCCAAGGGTTAATACTTTTTTAGTCATCATAACATCTTCCCCCTAAATAAATCAAATTATATACACTTTTGCATTGAAATAACCCTTTTCTCAATACTTCCAGCACAATATTCACAATATCTTTTCGAAAGTTGTGATTCAGGGCTGCGAGAGTACTTATGTGGCTTGTTCACATATATTTATATTTTCAAACAAAACATGTTTTAAAAAATTTTAATTTGTTTTTGAAATAACATAAATAGCTAATGCATTCATAACCAGTGGCGGCTGGTGACTTCAGTGACCGGTAGTGCGCTAAGTACCTACCTACTTAAATACCAAATTTCCCAACAAATTCCCGTCATGTTATTTTAAGATCGGGACTTCCGAATTTTTTAAACGCCTGCGTTTTATTATGTGCGTACCTGGTATGAATATTCTCAAGACTTTCAATGAGCTGCAAAAAACAAGAAAAAAATAATCCAACAAGTTTTTTAACTCATTTTTAGTACCTACCAGTGGCGGCTGGCCCTTAAGTGCACTCGTGCGCCGCACTACCACAAAACAGCGCCTTCACCCGAAAGAAATAAACAAATTAAAATATTAAACATTTCCATGAATACCACCGATCGAAGTAAAAATATCAAACTGAATTCGTTCCTATTTCCTAGACAACAAGGCACGATTTTGCTGTACGTAATACGTACTACATACTACGTATCGCCGCCGAGCTCGCCGCCGCCGAGTGCATTAGAAAACACCGCGAACGTCTCTTGTATTGATACTATGAGAAAATGTCTAACGCCGCTGCCCCGCCGCGTGAAACAAAACACTCTTCATACGATTATGTATGGAACAAGGTTGCGTTCTGCGTGTGACACACGACGGAAAAAGAAGGACAGTATATTGTGGATAGACGCGCGTGCGACACGTCGCGACCGAGCCAGCCGACGATGAGCCGAAGTAAGCCGAGATCGTGAACCCGACCGCGGGCACGTGCGGGCGGGAGCGCGCGGGCGCGGCGGGGGCGATCCCAAACTCTGGGTCGAAGATACACACAAGCGCTAAGTACCTACATGTATGTACGCTGTTGCACGACTCGACAGGCGAGTCCATTTTTGGAATATGGGTTGTTTCTTATATATAACAGATCGAGTTTGCAATTGAATATTTGAATTATTCGAATATCGATTTGATACATATTCGAATGGTAATTTATAAAATATTCGAATGTTACGACAAACATTAATGCGTTACGAAAATATTTCGCTATTTTAGTTAAAGTCAAAAAATGAAATCACCCAAAGAGCTAGGCAGGCGTTGTTTGGCGCGCCGCGCCTTCTCAGTTCGGGGCGAGACCCGTCGTCGCGTGACGCGTCGGTCGACCGACAATCGCCGCGCCGCCGCGCCGGGATGTTTTGCAAATCCGTTTTTTAGCAGTTTGAACGACTTTTCGTCAGTTAACATGTACATTGTGAAGTTTTCTTCATTGCCCGGCGCGGCAAGGACGCGACACCGACGCGACACAAACATTAATATCAGTACCGCACGCTGTCTGGCCGGGCGGGCGCGGGCGCGCGCGCCGCGCCGGGCACGCCTCGCGCGCGGGTGCGCGCGAGGCGCGGCTCGCTCGTGGCCACTGCGCGCGCAGTGAAGTGTCGCTTTGGTTCTTCGAGCAATTAGGACGCTGGGTGGGTACATAATTTTTGCAAATAAGTCAAGACCGCGGTATCCATTAGATTCACGTTTGGGTATAGTACTAAGTAGCTAGCGCACACCCAGTCCCATAGGTCACCAGCCGCCACTGGTACCTACCTTTATGAACACACCCATAGACCACAACACTACTGCAGCTTTCAAAAAGAAAAAGTAGTAATATCCCAAAAATAATTCAAAAAAATATATAAAAATAAAAGCATTTGAAAAGTAGGAATTGAACCCGGGATCACCTGATTGTAAAGCCTTACCTTTAACCAACTCTTAGGCAAATATCGGCATCATTTAATTCACAGTATCACGTGACAGAAAGCATAAAATCTAACCATATCCCATTTTAAATATTCGCGCGCTAACGGGTATGTGACAGACATCACATGACAGCGCGCTGACTCTAGCTAGCTGCTGGCGCGTGCACAGTACTCCCACCACGATGTACTCACACCAATGCAATTGTGGAAGTGCGAGTGAGACAGATCGGGCGTATGCAGTGCGATGTCACCCGTGCGCTTACACACAGACACTACGCGATAGTGTTAATACGTAGACGGACTCGTGCAAAACGAATCGCTCGCGACGTGTCGCACGCGCGGCTATTCACGATATAGCGTCCTTGTTTGGCGCTCGTGCGCCGCACGCAGAACTCCATTTCGGTCCATACTATTTCTATGAAGTATCTTTTTTCTCACGCGCCAGCGGTGTTTTGCCGATCCCCATACATTGAGTATGGGAGACCCGCGTGCGCGTTTCGATTCCGCACGGGGCGTGCGTTTACTCGCAAAAAAGTGCCTTGTGATCTATAAAATAAGGTCGAATTCACATTCTTATTTATTTGGAGTACGATCTTTATGGTTTTAATGTAGGTATGTTGTAAGATATTATTTATTTTGAGTGAAGTGAAGACTTCTCGTGGTACGGTAGTGCGGCGCACGAGCGCACTTTAGGACCAGCCGCCAGTGTTCATAACATTCAAAATAATTTAGAACTATCGGTGGTCAAGTTGGTGGGAATCAGTGGTTCCGTACCGCTGAAAGCCGTAAGGACTGGAGAAAAATTGGAGAGGTGTATGTCCAGCAGTAGATGCATAGGACGCACGCTCGCTTCGGTTGGTCCCGCACGAGACACGATGGGTGGGCATTGAAAATATTGCTAATAACTACCTACTGCAATGAATTTTTCTCAGTAAAAAGCGCTTGAATCGCCAATTTATGGTTATAAATATCACACTGCAGCAACACTTCGCCATCACATAGAATTATCATTTCCAGCAGATTATAAATTGGTTTCTAGCCTTACTTTATTTTAAATGTATTATTTGAATGGACCAATTCTTTGCCTACACATTGGTTAAATACAATTTATATGGGGGTAATGTAAATTTTACATTACAAAAATTTGGAAAAATATGTCGACCGCGTTTTGTTCTTCCTGGGGTTTAAAATATGTGTCTGTGCTTCTAAATAAGTGAATCCTCACTTGTTTTATATCGTTTTGTGGGTAATTTCATTGGCTACAAGTGCCTATAGAGTTTATTGATCTAACATCATTATTTTACTAAATATTTGAGTTGATATCAAGGCCAGCGCTCAATGCGCTGCAAACACTCCTGGAAGTCAGCATCTATCAGCATTTTGGGTGAGGCTTTATACTGGATAGCCGAGGTAGGGGGGGAGGGGTATTGATTTGAGGGGTGTTTTTGTATGAAAAAATTGGTTGTCTGTAAAGTCGGTTTACGGACGATAGTTTTACGTGATGACGTGGAATAATCGTAGTACATAGAGCAAAGATCATTAATTCTATTTCCAGTAGAAAGATTAATCATCTTGAGACTGGCTATCAATAAACTTCTGTTGTCTGATCTTGACAGTTTTACTTCTTAAGACGTTTCCATGGTAACTTTGACTATACCGATTGTGCCTCTCTATCGCTTGTTACGCGCTCTCGCTTGCACACACAGGCTCAGATGGAACGTGACACTTTTTCGTGTGTGCAGCCGGTGTTGATCAATTTATAAGATGTGACGTCATCACGTCAAAAATATTTTTTTATGGCAAATATTATAATGAGGGATGGCTTAGAAGAGTGAAGCAGAGATGGGAAGGGAGAGGGGAGGGGGTCGCCTGGGAGGAACCTAAAGTTGAGGCGGCCCATGCCGTTTTTGCATACACAAACTCTATACAAAATCAAAGATCTGGTGTTTTAAAAAAAAATTACAAGTTTTAATTTTGTATGGAAAATCTGTTTCTTTATCATTTTGTTTCTCGGAAACTAAAATTCGTCTTTTAATTCAGCCTACACATTTAATGTGTAAGCTTAATAAGCTTACCAGCAATTTGCGACCTCGGCTCCCCATTATAAAGCCACATCCAGCATTTTTACAGCCTTAGAATGCAACAGGTTATCATCAAGGAGGTTATATCAGTACACCATTACAACGCCAGGCACTGTTCTTTCAACTCTTCTGGGCTAGTTCCTTCCTAGGGACGAGCGGAACTCGCCTCGCTTACCTGTACTCGTGCGTGTCGTCATAGTACTTTTCGGAGTAGTAGATTTCCTTTGTCATTGTGCCAGGTGTTCTGTAGGCGCACCGGTCGACCCCTCAAAAACTTCCTCAAAAACTTGTATGCATTCAACGACGTCAAACTACAAGCCACGACGACGCTACAATGGTCAACGATCAAGAACTTGGAGAATCCGAAAGTTTTAGCTTGTTTCTCCGAGAAATTACTCTACAACAAAAGTTTTTCTCGCCAAACGTTTTTAACGAATCGCTAATTCAAAAATAAAGTGACGTGACGTTTAGAATCGCTTCATGGGATCTATGGTGCGAAATGAAGCACAGATTAATTATGCACGCTGCAACATGCAGTGAATTTTGTTTATGGTTTACTAAGAAGCTCGATTCCGTGAACAGTGTGTGTGTATGCGGTCGGCCACCTGAAAGACTTTATCCAATCCCTCGAATCCTTAATCCCGCAATCCTTCGTTTGATTCTTCGGCAAGTGATTTAAATAAATGATGTTTTGGTGGTTTAAAAAAAAAATAACCAATGTTATGGCCTAACCTAATGTTGAAGCGGTGCATGACGTTTTTGTTACGTTTGTATTTCCGAAAATAAAGCTTTTAGGTGGTTATAAAAAAAACTGAACACCCTAAAAAATTTAAACATCTTATTATTGCTAAAAAAAAAAAGAAAAAAAATTGTGAGTTTCGAACCCATGATCCAAAAAATGCAAACCATACACGCTTACCACTGAGCTAACAAATTACTTAGACGACCAAATGAATATCGGCTTCTGTTGGTTCGCTCCGGGCGAGGGAGTAGGAAGAAGGATGAGAGGGATTAAAAAAGTCTTTCATGTGCCGTACGCGTGTGTGTGTGTGTGTGTGTTCACACCAAAGAATATAATACTGGTTCACACGGTCGTGTGACGAGTCCTTTCATAGACCGTTCACAGTTATTTTACCTCTAGCCATCAAGTTGGCTAGCCTGAGCTCTGTGCCGCCATAATTGGTTCGTACTTTTCCCTGTACGAAATATTTGAATATATATATTTATAGAATAGAATAGAAACTCTTTATTGCACACAAATTGAAAGAAGAACAGTACACGACAAGAAACAAGAAATTCAGTAATGCGCAAAGGTGGACTTATCTCTACAAGTACAACAGGTACTCAAACATAATTTCCACTACCACGGGTAAAATATAGCACGTAACCTTTTTTTTACGACCGTAGTACTAGTGACAGCAAGTGGTGCCAACCTAGAGGAAGATACAATGACATGTGTGTGTCAGAGGTCAGAGGTAAAATAACTAGGAACGCTCTGTACGTTGAGAGGAATCATGCTCCCGATCTCCGCTCTCCGCTCCGACACACCAGCGCATCTAGCGGTCCGCCACCTGAAAGAGCTACTGGCTCCTACTATGGATCCTTTAGATCCTTTCGGCAAACAAACTTCGGCTCTAAGGAATGTGTGATATTCAATGAGTGATGGTGTTTGGTGGTGATGGTGATGATTTGGTGGTTTAAAAAAAATAACAGGGTTAATATAGAGAAGATGCGTCGCCAAAGAATATAATACTATGCGTCGCTACGCGACGCATCTTCTCTATATTACCAAAGAGTTTGTATTACGCGCAGCGACGTAATACAAACTCTTTGTATATTACCATACCTAACAGTATATTAACTCAGCGTTGCCAGATAAATTTTTCAAAAATCCGTATAGGTAATTGGAAAATCCGTATAAATCTGTTTTTTTCTATGAAAAGCTTCATAGAAAAGAAAATCCGTACTCCATACAAATCTTCTTGCGTAAAAATCCGTATAAATGATAAATTTGTATGATAACTCAGGTATTTTAATTCCGTATTTACATTGAAAATCCGTATAAATACGGATAAATCCGTACATATTGCAACACTGTATTAACTAACCATACCTAACCTAATGTTGAGGCGGTGCATGTAGTTTTTTGTTTACGTTTCGTTTCAAGCCGAGTGTTTCGTTTCGAGCCGAGTCAACCCGAGCCGTAGGATCGCAGGATCCGCAGGAGCCGCCGCGCCGCCAACGCTCTCCACTATGTTGGCTCCACTGTCAGTGCATAAATTCATGTTGCCAGATTGTGAAGAATAAATTACCTAATGATGTAATCGGTAATTTACCGTATAATAAATACGGTAAATACCGACAATTACGGGTAAATCTGTACACATAGCAACCCTCAACGCTGTTTTGTTTGATAGACAGTGGGTGGAGCCAACACAACGGCGAAGGAAACTTGAAACGCTCTCTCTCTCTACTCTACTCTATCCAAAGAATATAATACGACTCTATCTATACCCGTCCTCTACGGAAGCATTAACCAAAACAATCCTTCGCCTACACCAGGTGGCGGGCGCGATCGGCGCCGGCGCATTACTCTCGAAAAAAAATCATTTTGGAAGATTTTTCCATAAAACTTCATGAACTAACATATGGATTGTATTTACAGATAAATATTCTAGCTATAAATAGTATTTTTTTATATATATTGCATATTATTATTTTGTAAAGTTGTGTTATATGAAAATCGCGACCTGTCTCAGATTTTTTATTTTTATAAATTTATTAGACCGGAAATCGGTCACATAGTATTTTTATTATAAACACTAATAAATAACGGACCTAATCATACCTTTCTTGTGTATCAGCAGCCCCCGTGTCAACCACAATAAAATTTTGAATTCGCAAAAAATGTTGGCAAAAAAAACACTTTCACCAAGTTCCTAGGCGAAACCTAGGTCACAAAAATGGCTCATTTCTCGTAAATTTACGACATGCAAGCACTAAGCGGCACATATTATTCAACTAGAAGAACTAAGGAACATTTCTGTCACCTCACTTTTTCCAAAAAAACGATTTATTTTGAGAAACAAGCTTCTCAAAACAGGCAAGTTTGTATGGCGCGAGACCTAGGTCACAAAAATGGCTTGTTTCTCGTAAATGTACGACATGTAAGCACTAAACGGCATATATTATTCAACTAGAAGAACTAATGAACATTTCTGTCACCTCACTTTCTCCGAAAAACCGATTTATTTTGAGAAACAAGCTTTGACAACAACAACAAACAGGAAAAAATTGTCAGTATGGAGTAGGACTTTTCTTCGACTTTTTACGTAAAATGCATCTCAACTCAGTACAAACAAATGTACTCAATAGGTCCGGAATATAATGAAAAAGAGAAAAAACATCACTTACCGGTCCATTCTTCTGTATTTGGTGAACAAACTCAACGAACATTCACTACACCGACCCACAACACAACACCCACAACAATGACGACAGATATGATATTTTTTTCCTACTCTGTCGGCTCGTTGTTGTCTTCGGTAATGATAGTGTTGGTAGATCAATTTTGTCAACTTTATAGTATGTCTCTTTGTACTAATACTATAATAGTAGATTGTGTAGGGAAAAATTATTTTTCGGCCCATGCAGCGGTTTGGAGCGGTGGCGGGTTAATATTGACCGCTCCATAGATGACGGTATAAATGCTCGGCGGGCAATATTGCCCGCTCCAGTGATGAAGGGAAGAACTATCTTTGTCAAGCTACTTTGCGTGGTGCGGAATACAAAAATATCGCCATGAAGAATATCTGTAGAATTTGTCTTAGCCGTGGTTCATTCCCTTCAATATTCGAAGTAGATGGATTTATAGAAATACATAAAAAAGTTATGTCTGTAGCAAGAATCAAGGTATGTACAAAATAAAATACCTTTCCTCCGTAGTTACTTCTTATTTCTCATTATTTTATTAATTTAATAATTTCATTACTTTCACCTTCTTGCACATAACTAGTTTCTAAAGACATCAAGTTGTTAAGACCTTGGGAATTGAGTTTTTATTTAGGTACCTTTCGCATATTTTAATCGTGCCGCTTGCTTTTCTGGCCAATAAAATAAATATGCATTCCTATTCAGTGGTACAGCAAATGCAATCATACATATTAGGCTTGAATTTCATGTCTATACCAACATCATGAAATTCTTCCTTTTAGGTACCTAACCTAGGTCAGGGGTTATCAGAGTGTGCGCCGCGGCGCCCGGGGGTGCCGCAGCTAGCCCTCAGGGGTGCCATGTGGCGTCCCTAAGCACTTGGAACTTTACCCAGAATTTGAACTTCTCGCGGCTTACAGGTCCGCTTCGGCACAGAACTTCCGTTCAACATTTATTTTGTACATTTCTGCCCTAATATAATTTTATACATTTCGAATATCACTTAGTAGGGCTCCGTGAAAATAATTTTTCTCCCTAAGGGAGCCCGCGAACAAAAACAGTTTGGGAGCTCCTGACCTAGGTACTTATTTCATTCCAGATAGTTCCCAAGGATGGTTTGCCTTCTGCTATTTGTTCCGCCTGCCTCCATCGCACAAACGAATCATATAAATACAAAGAAGACTGTGAAACTATTGATAATATATTAAGGGGAAGACATGAGAAACATCTGTCACAAAGCTGTCATACAGAATTAAGCAATGCCGGGTCGAGTTATAATGTAAAAGTTGGCATAAATGAAGCAACAAAATGTGACACATTTCATCATAATGTACAATCGGACGGTCACAATGCAAATTATGAAGACACAAACAAACTATCAGACACTGATGATGTGGAAGAAAACATTAATTCCAAAGTGTTAACTAATAATAATATTACAGATATTATGGATGATTTAAGTTGCACAAGCTTAAATATATCTAGTAATCAATGTGCAATTAATAAACCTGCAATTACTAGTAATAACATTAATAAAATTATAAAGAGTGATGCCCACAGTATTGAAGCTGAAAGTATATCACATCCAGACGAGTATGGAGTGACTAAACCTGAAACCAAGGAAATGAAATCAAAAGATAAATTAAAACCCCAGAAGCAGCAATGCATTACATGTGGGAAGATTATGTCATCAAGGTGCGTGGAAACTTATTTTATTTTCAATTCACATTTGTATACCTCTTTAATAAAAAACGGTTTCTTACTGATTATGCAAAAAAAAATACATTCTGTGCAGATTTTGCCTAAAACTGCACATACGTACACACACGGGTGAAAAGCCATTCACCTGCGCGTACTGCAAGAAGACATTCTCTCAAACAAACGGGCTTAAGATCCACCAACGTATCCATACGGGTGAAAAGCCGATGCAGTGCGGGACGTGCGGACGACGGTTCGCACAGGCGGCAACACTCGCAGCACACATGCGTCTGCATACTGGCGAGACTCCATATACCTGTCACCTGTGTCAAATGAGCTTCCACACGAGGGGACACTTGCACTATCATATTCGGTAGATAGAATTTTCATAAAAGATTTTTTGCTAAAAGTAATATTTCAAATATGATGCACTTTTTTCAAATTCTAAAAAACTTTAATTAAATGTCCTAGCTTAAGTGCAGTTCACATACTAAGTACTACAGAGCTGCTAGTGTATACAAAGTGCATTCCTTCAAGAGCACATCTGCCACCCGTAGCCAGTCACTAAAAATTGCACTTAAGCGTGTGCCATTTTTTGGTAGTTACATTTACGTCGTCTGAAACGGCCAACAGACAAGATTAACTCTTTTCAACCCATTCCATTTTTGTATTTAAATGAAAGAGACAGATATATCCTTCAATTTTCCACCACTTTCGTAAGCTCGTTGGAAGATAATTCTGTCGGTATTGTATTTGGTAAAATTTGCCAAACTTTTGAAGAGCATGAAAAACTTTCAGGATCCGGCACAATTTTTTTTTTATTATGGTTTTGGAAAGTTATTCAAGAGGAGTAAATAGAATAAAAAAAAAAAGTTGTGTCATTTATTTTTTTAGATATGACCTTTCAATATAATATGATAAATCGTTTTTTTTTATGTGTAAACATTTAAACCGGGGCTTGTCGCACTTTCTCCACCTTACAGCCATCTATATTAACGTACAACGGACCGTCTTGAGGTCTCAGTGCGGAGAATGGCACCGTCGTTCATCGTTCGAAGGGGACTTCTTGTTCTTGTTGTTCTGACTCGTTCTCTGCGCCTAAGCCCGCTCCAGTGCAGGCCTTTTGCGCATCCTACGGCCTTACTCCAACCAGCCGAGTTCTTCCAGGAGGCGGCACACTCTCCTTGGGTCTTGGCACCCCTCTTGAAGTGTAGTAGGACCTCCTTCGCGCTTATGTCTGCCAACTCCTCGCACTCCAGGCATGCTCTGCACAGTGGACTGTCTGTTACTCCAATTACATAGATGTGTGTGTTTTGTGTACAGTGACCAGTAAGCATACCTATCACTATGCGCAGTTTTGATCTATGGACACGGAGCAGCGTCTTGGCGAGACGGAGGTCCGGCTTCGCCATTGCCTCCCTCGCCTGTCTGCAGTCACTGCCCGCTGCCCATCTGTCTATGTGTAGTTGATACATACTTTGTGTATCCAACTTTTCAGTTGGTTGTGTGGTAGTGGTACTAGAGGTTCGGGTCCTTCAGGTTTGCTGCTGGATCCCCTCTTCGCGAGTTCATCAGCGGCATCGTTCCCCCGGGATCCGCTGTGTCCCTTTATCCACTGTAGCGAAGGGGACTTATCGTCATATCTGATTTCGTCCAGCCAACCTTTGGAATATAATATAATAGACCCATCATTTTGGCACTCTTGTCGTCTCAGTGAAATCTATCGATCACATGAGCATTTGTTTTGGTCATATCTCAAGAGCCGCTGCTCCTAGACCCATCATATTGATACTCAAATTTGACATCCTATAAGGTCAATTTATTTTTAAAAAAAAGTGGCGATTTTAAACTTTTTAGGGCATTCACTATTATCTATTAGTTATAGGTGAGATTGTTTATTATAATAATTATCTTACTTAGATAAATTCTAATTAATACCATTTGCGTTATACTGACCTTATTGAAACCAGCATAATCCCTCACAACATTAACAGCAGCAACATGTTACGCGGATAGAGTGTTTTCATTTTACGAAGGCACGAGGGGTACGAGGTAGGAAGTGGTGCGAGAGGCGACCGCGCGGAGCTCAGTAGAGAACTCACTCGGTGCCCGGTGGGTACACACGTTCTACACATCTCCGCGTCGCTCCGTCGAACCGAGTCGTTCCCTACTGAGCTCCGCGCGGTCTCACACCACTTCCTACCTCATACCCCTCGTGCCTTCGTAAAATGAAAACACTCTACACATATCGTAAACATGAGTCCCGGCACTCACTCGCTTCCCCCACCTTACGAATTTCCTGATATCCATTGAATTATGATTTTGAATTCATTACACATCAATAGAAAGATAATTTAGTAGGTTTTTGAGACATATAAACAGTTTTATGGGTTGCCATAGTACAAACTCTTGAAATTATCTAAATAAAAGATGGTGTCCTGCAATTTCACACATGCCGAGTTGTATGGGCGCATTATAGATTGAAAAAATTTATTACCCATTGCACGCATGGCCTGAAAAAGGCCTAATATAAATGTATTAATGAAATTACAGGCAACATAATGGCGAAAAGAACTTCGAATGTGAAATGTGTGGGCGGGCGTTCTTCGCAAGCGGCGACCTCAAGCAACACTCCCGCACGCATTCCGGCGACAAACCGTTCGTGTGCAGTGTGTGCGGGCAGCGCCTCACGCGCGCATCCAACCTCGCAAGACACATGCTCCTGCACGACGGACGCAGGCCGTTCGGCTGCGCCCACTGCATCGCAGCATACTCGCAGAAAGTTCACCTCACTAGGCATATCAAGAAGCATCATGCAGACACGTGCAATCAAATGTAATAAAAAAACTTAATTATTCCAACTTAGATTTTATCAACCTGGTCAATTCAGTTAGGAATAAGGAACTGCTGTTCTAGTCTTTTGGCGATGTCACTTTTATAGGAAAGCAAATAAAAATCAATTTTATTTATACATTGCAAATGTTATTATATTTAATTCATTAACAATACAATATGAAGTATGACAGCATCTAAAATAGACAAATCTACCTAATCTGGGTGCAGGGTGGTGCCCTCGCCAAGTTGGGGCGCCACCGACACTGCCTCACTACCCTTTACTGGAATCGAAACTTTTACCAAATCTTCACCTGCAACACTCGCAGTCTCAACGCTTGAGTGTGTGTTCTTATGTCTCTGCAAATCTGCCTTCAGCAGGAATGTCAAACTGCAGAGTTGGCAGGCATGCTGTCTAGGGTCGTTGTGTATGGTCATGTGCCTCTTGAGGTGTGAGGCGCGCGCAAGTCGCAGCCCGCATACACAACATACATGTGGCCGTTCCCCCGTGTGTGTTTGCACGTGTTGTTTTAAGTCACTCCGCGTGATGAATGCTCTCCCACATGTTTCACATTCGAAATTCTTTTCTCCTGTGTGCTGTCTGAAATAAAGATGAGTCTTGAGTCTCCCTGATACAAATCTTAGCCATCTCGATTTAAATCTCGGCGACATCTATGGTTAAAGTGACATTTTTCATACTCTGTATGAGATATTTACATAAATTTTAAGTTTTTCAAGTTCAAAAATCCGTCTGTGCTTCTAAATAAGTAAATCCTCACGTGTTTGACATAGATTTGTGGATAATTCATTCGCTATAAGCGCAAGTAGTTTATTGATCCGACTAAATTATTTTACGAAGTATACGAGTTTCTGTACACGCATGTGCGAAATTTTTGCGAGGCGAAAGTGGCTCGGTCGTATAAGCATAATTATAAACTGTGGGAGGCTACAGGTTTAACCTGTATCGTTAATAACGATAACCTGCGAGAGCTTAGGAAAGAAAATTGATCACTAAGTATTCAGGAGCATTAGGATTGAACAATGTGCAAATTCAATCCTAATGAAGTTGAGTGATACGGCATGATCAAATAATATCTTCACTCAAATTATAAGGCAACCACAAGATTTAAAATTGATTGTGCCAGATTTTGTTTTAATATCCCTTCAACTTTTTTCTTCCTAACCTTGAGATGATTAGTTTGTGAATTGGGGATACAATATAATTATGTTATTATGTAACCTATATTAGATTATCTAATAAAATAAATGCAAGCAAAATGCTTGGAGAACATACGAGCTTTACAACACAATACAAAGATAACAAACCGTATGTGGTATTGTAGGTGACCAGGTGTGCGGAAGGCAGCGGGACAGAGCGTGCAGCGGTAGGGGGTCTCCCCTGTGTGGAGACGCATGTGCGCCACTAGCCCGGCGGACTGAGCAAATGCCTTGCCACAAGTTGAGCAACGCAGCGGCTTTTCACCCTGCACCACCATTAATAAATTATCGTCATATATACAAAGTGCGAAGTCAGCCCCGATGCGCACGTGACATAAACTATACCTCCGTAATACAATATTTCTAGGCAACTATAGTAGATTCATGCGATTGTGGCTACATGGTTAATGATGATTGTCGTCGCCGGGCCTAATGTATTTTAGATGTCTGTAAGGACATTACGCAGGATTTGTATAACTATAAAGGACTATGGATTGAAGGAAAAACTTTGTTATGCAAGGAGAAAAAAAATTGTTTTTCTCTCCTTGCGTAACGAATTGCAGAATATCTCTGACGTTTGACGGAGTCGGAAGTCGTGCGGGGCGCGACATGTGACCGATTAAGTAGCTCCGTAGAGCAATGCACATTCCATCGAAAAGTTATGCACACTGGCCGCGGTTTGCTTTTGGATGGATGATTATCTGACTATAAGGTTGGCCGTGGTTCGGATCCCATGTAAAACTGTAGGTAATCTTACTCTAATAGGTGGTAGTACCACCGCACTGAATAAAGGTCAGTCATAACGGCTTTGAAAGAAGTTCCTGTTTTCAGTCCAGTTCAGCGGCACGACCAAAGGGAAGCACTGACACGGCACCTACTTGTAGGTGATGTAGCCACCAGTGTCAGCTTCCATAAGAAAAAAAAAAGAAAAGAGGTGGAAGAGATTAGATATTATTATAGTAGCACCAAAGTGAGCTCCAACGTATGATGCATATTACTAATGGTCTCAGTCCGGAGACAGCCCACAGAACAAGAGGAAGAGGCCTTCAACGACTCAGTCAGGATAATGCACTCACAGTGTGGACCCGCCGATGCACCTTCAGGTTCTGAGCGAGAGAGAAGCTCTTGTTGCAGTAGAGGCACGTGAAGGGTTTCTCCCCGGTATGCGTGCGGAGGTGCATCTTTAGGCGATACCTACATCCACCATTATTCATTAAAATAGAGAGGTCATAATATATGATTCATACCACATATCATTCATACCACCCACTGTATCCAGACAATTTGGTTAAGCGCAGTAATCGGTGTTGTGCTGCAAGGACTCTGGTAAATTACAGCACAACACCGACTACTAAATTTCGCAAAGATGCGAACAAGATAACTATCAAGCAGCAAGTAAGGGACGAAGACCCACCTGCTACATGACTCGGTGGAATGACCGTGCCAAGGTGAGAGACGGCTATCGCCATCGCCTATAACCTAGCACGACATCTTGTCCTTATTCCTTAGTCGCCTTTTTACGACATGCACAAGTACCGACCCACACGGTACAACATATTTATAATATGTTTGATGATATTCTTATTTTGTCACTTCGACCAAATTCATCATGAATCCACTGGTACCATGGCATTAGTCATGCAACATGCGGCAGGTGTACTTGGACAGACTCAGGGAAGGCCTATGTTAATTATTAAACTAAGCTGAAAAGGATGATGAATGCGTTTGTTTATTTCCCTAAATGAAGGTAAGAAAAAATTTTATACAGAAAAATTTTGTTATACCTTGAAGACATAACTCTTCCGCAAGTAAAACATTGCTCTTTCTGTGGCTTCTGTTTTTGATTAATTTTTCCTTGCGCATTATCGAGACTAAATGATTTTTCGCTCAGCACCGACTCTTCAGATAGATATTCCTCCCTGGCTAAAGACCCTCCAGAACGTTCCTCCTTCATGTTTTTTATGCCCTCAAATTCATTTTTAGACTCTAAGAATTCAATTTTAACTTTTGCAACCTTTTTCTCTGAGTTGATATAATTATTTTTCTGCCGTTTCGATTTGCCTTCTTCAGTGTGCCTTTCTTTCCTCGGCTGTTGATCAGTACGGGCAATACTGGAGTATTCTTCACAATGAGTCGATTCAACATTATCAAAATTCCTCTTTTTGTTTTTTAGAAATATTTTGGTATCGTTCTCACTCGTTTCTTGTGACAGCTGTGACCGTAATGTTGCATCGGTGTTCTCGCATTCCAGTTTGAAATGGTAGCAATCGTGAAGACGTTCTACACAAGCCGAGCAGATGGAGTGAGGTAATTTGTCCTCCGCTGAAATCTGTAAAGGAGACACACAAAAATAAATACACTTGTGATAGTTTTAGAGACCTTTTACACACGTTACGGTACCGCACTGCACTGTAGCGTAAGAAACTGTACGGCGGCCGGGTACATTTTGTGCATCAAAATTTTGTATACGGTTGTCACTGTACGCTCACTCACTCTCTTATGTGGACCGTGGATCGCGTATGGGTCATTGCCATAATTCTGTGCTCCAAAAAATATATTACCAACCGTTCAGCGTTTCGTACCATGTGGGGCCGGTCCGGTACTTAACAAGAATAGCCTGCATCTCTTCCTAAGGGATGAGGACAAAATAACGTGCTAAAGGGCGACAGGGTAGCCACCTCTCACCTTGGTATGGCCCTTCCACCGATTCATGCAGCAGGTGGGTCATCATCCCTTCATCATCATCATCATCATCAGCCTGTATCGGTCCACTGCTGGACATAGGCCTCTTCCAAGGCACGCCACCACACGCGGTCTTCCGCTCTTCTCATCCATCCACTCCCGGCTACCGTTTTTTATCATCCCTTACTTGTTGCTTAATAGTTATCTTGTTCGAATACTTTGCGAAACGTAGTCAGTGTTGTGCTGTAATTTACCACAGCCCTTGCAGCACCGTTTACACCGCTTACCCCGATTGTCTGGATACAGCGTGTGGTATGTATGTCAGTATTTCATGTGTTTTGTATAAAAATAAAAAATACATAGTGAAATTTGTTAGAATCTCATTTGAGTTGGGTTTTAGGCATTTGTATGTGTGTTAAACTTGGGTAGTGAGCAACCATCTAAATTAACTGAGCGCTTCCCTAACTGAGCCGCTCGTTCCCGCTCCTCTCAACAACCCTTCCGCTCTTCTGTTCCTTCACTCAGTGTTGCGTTGCACTCACTCTGATCGATGGAATGAAACAAGACAACGAACGAGCAAGAGCGAGATGATTGAGCAGGAGGGGGCGGAGCGACAGCACGACAGAGCGCACAGATTACAGGGAGTTAAGAGAAAGAGCGCGGCAGAGGGATCGTTCGAATGCAGGCGGCGCACCGGCTTGTCAATCAGACAGTTCAGTCCATGTGGAGCTGATGAGTCTGTGACATGTGTGTGACAATGTGTGTGACATGGAAAGAAAACATATCCTTACTATTTCTGTGAAGTGCAATATTCAACCCACAAATTTTGAAACAAAGTTTAGTGCAATACAAGTTAAAGATAACTTTGTAGGAAATTGTATCAAGACTACGTCAATGGTAAATATGTGTAGGTAGTTTTATTGTTGAACCTACGCTTGGATATGGGTCGTTCCGCCATTTCGTTCAAATTGCATTCCCGCGCAATAAAAGCGTGTGAAAATGTATGTTTTTTAAAATAATTTTATTGAAATATATAGGTTTAGATGAAAGGAAAAAGTAGTATTTAACGAATCAGACATTTGTCCATTCAATTAAATAAAAAAAAATAAAAACCTTCAAAATTCTCATTCCTATCCTCTTCCAAACGAAGGATCAGTATTTAGTATAATTTTTTTTTTTAGTTTCTTCAAGTAAAATGAGTAGGTATATTAATAAACCCACCTATAGTGTAACTAATAACGCATGTTTCTTTGGGATTCATTTATTTTTAGAGCCATTATATCATAAAAAGAATTAATATTTCATTTTTGTCCGTGGAAAAACGTCATTACCTTCCGCAGAAGTGGTATTACAAATTAGACAGAGTGTGACCCGACTTTAGCCTTCGCTCTACGCTCCGCACGTCGAACGCCCTTCATTGTGTCCCTGGATCTAGACAGGAGAGGACGAGCATCGCTGGAGAAGAAAATACTCACGATCTTCGTGCTCATCAACTACTTTGTCACCGTCCAGGCATCATTACCTTCCGGCTTTTTTTAACATAAGTACACGATATAAAAATTTCATTTAAATCTTAATGAATCAGATTTTAGTCAGAATATTCGTTAATTAATATAATAAATTTGTAATATCAGTAATAACCCTTTCCACCCGGTCTTAAACAATCGTGCGTTCGCATTCTATGAAAATATTTTTACCGAAAAACCCGGTTCCACGGAACGCAACCGGTGTGCATCGTTCGTGCGCTCGTTATTCTCGGCTGACAAAAATCGGCGGTCGGCTCGTCTTCACCAGTGTCGTTCCAGAGCTCGGTAAGGATGGCGGCGTTTTTCAACGAGGGAGGAGGCGGAGGTACGTATTTATTTTTTTATTCAAAATTAGCGTTCTTTGCAATGTTACTATTGTAAACCAACAAGTACACGTTGTAGTTTGTTTTGGTGTCACAATTACGAAGATAAATTAGTAATTAGAACATTTATTGCTTGTCAAAAGTATGAACGCACGATCGTGCGCTCTGGGTCTTAGTTCATGCCAAACGTAAACATCTCGTCCGTGGGTAGCCTGTGATTTTCGAGTGTTTTTATATTTTTTTAGGTTTATTCACTTGACAATTAGTTATAAATGTTGTTTCTTTGTTACAGACAGAGAGTTAAATGAAGATTTGGTGCTGGAAATTATCGGCAATGGTGATATTTCCGATTTAGAGGGATTTTCTAACGGCGAAGAAGGCAACACCGGCTTCTATGAGCTACAATACAACCACTTCAGTCGCCAAGCATGAAGTACAATGTGTATTTATGTATATCTAGGGGTAAGAACTGTTTCAAAAGTATCACACAAAATTTTAGTATGTATATATCTTTCAATATGTATGTAAAACTGCAGGTAATTAAGGCAAAAATTATAATAAATAGATTTTATTTACTTATTTCTATGTGTTTTATTTTTATTGTTTTACCTAAGTGAAAACCTGTTAACTAAATATATACAAATTTGACATATTTCCGAAGAACACACGATCGTGCGTTGGGAGCCTAAACACCGAGAGCACACGCTCGTGCGGGTGCCATACCTACCAAAGTAATAATAATAGATTTTATTTTTTAATTTTCCCTGACTCACTTGGCCTCCTTAACATGCTTTTTGGCAATATTAAGGTTAAATTGCGAAATTTAGATTTTAGGGTGGAAAGGGATAAGGGAGCAATTGAAGAAATACATCAAAATTTCATTACCCTCCTTTTCATTACCGTCCTTTACCCTAAAAATGTTTGCCGGACGGTAATGAAGGGGTTCGGATGGTAATGAAATGTTTACTTGATTTTCCTTCCCTCCTACCTAACTGGGTGGTAGGTTATATCCCGCCCGTGTTGGTACCACCGCAGCACTGAATGAAACGTTGGTCCAAACGGCTATGTAAACGTCCGAATGTCATCGTTGGACACATTATGGATGGCTTGGCGCCATATGTCGGGCTTTAAATAGAGCAAAATATTTCGTGTTTTCACTCGAGTTCAGTGTAGCCGACACGATGAAAGGAAAGTACATCACGGATGTTGTAGGTGATGTAAACATGTCAGTGTTCACAAAAAAAATTGTGTGCACGTAGTAAGTAGTACATAAATAATAAAAATCCAATAAAACTGGACTTTTAATTATATTTGGCACGTAAAGTATCTACATAACGTATACTGGAGTACGGGGTTTAACCCGACCGGGTCGGCACCAACGCACTGACTGAAGTTCGGTCGAAATGCTATAAAAATTGTTCATGTTTTTGACCAGTTAAGTGTAGCCGGTTCAATTCAGTGATATGTAAGAGTATACTTAGTTGTTTCCACTCAGTGCATAGTGTGTGTGTTCACTAAGTTACTGTATTTTAATTGCGTAGCAACGGTTGGACTTCAATACAGCGCTGAGTCTAGTGAAATATTCACTAGATTCAGCATAGGTTGTGGCCAGTCCCATTTTTTTCTTCTTCTCTTATTAACTGACAAAAGCAAAAAGGAGTAGGTAGGTTCTCAATTCGAAGCTCATATATTTTTTTATATGTATATGACCAATAATTTTTTTATTGGATAGAGTATACGTCAAAGTTAGTCCCATTTTTATTTGAAAAAAAAAAATAAATAAAAGCTTTAACAAAAAATTTTACCAACGAAAAACTGAAAAGCGAAAAATCCAATTTTGGCGGGTAATAAACCTTCCTAGTCTTACTAACAGTCTCAAAATTAGTCACTTGCGTAGCTATTAAGACTAAAAGGGTTTATTACCCGCCGAAATTATATTTTTCGTTTTTCAGTTTTTTGCCGGTTGAATTTTTTGTAAAAAGTTTTTTACAATGTATTTTTGTTTTGTTGCTGGTTGTAATGAAGGAACCGGAACCCTCTTGAAGGACCCGAGACTGTACTTGGGGGGAAATATATGGGCAGGGAGAGCGTTCCAGAGTTTACCGGTTCTGTAGAGGAATGATCTGCAGAATCGATTGGTACGCATCCGCGGTAAGTCCAGCGTGTAGGGATGCAATCCCTGCACAGTGCGCGTGGTGCGAAGGTGGAAAGGGGATTTGTTATTTCAGTTAAAACTTTTTACACTATGAATTATAAATTACTTAGCTAAAATTTTGATGTTAATAGTGTCGAACTTTTGATAATCGTTAACATTATTACTACCATCAGCTAAATAATTATAAATAAAAAAATAAAAATTCCGCCGAAACATGCAAATTTGAACGAAATGGCGGAACGACCCATATATGTCGAAAATTCCGCCAGTTCTAAATTCAATGCAAAGAAGAACTGACAAACAAACTTCGCAAGTCACAATGTTTTGTTAGTACCTTAGCTCGATGGCTGTAGGCATTATCTAAAAAAATATTTTAATTTCCGTAAACCTTACTTAGTATATAAGAATAGCTGACATCAAAAGCTGCGATATTTCGGGCACAACAGCTCGAGGTGGGTCGACGCCTAGGGGTTAACGTAGAAGTCAGTGAGCGTAATCTGTAAAGCGTATAACTCATAGATATTGGATCGGGAGCCGGGAGCGCGTCCGGAATTAATTACCTTTATTACAACAAAAAAAGGAAGTTCTACATAATATCAATGTACAAACCGTAACGGCTGCAAAACTCATGATCTTCTGTGAAATGGGAATATCATCTTGTGCCACAACAAAAAGAGACATCAAACTATCTCGCGCAAGACACACACGACACCTTTCGTCCATTGTTTGTTGTCAGTGTCACAGACACGGGGAGCCAAGTCCAGTCCGGCGGTCGTGGCCTAAGTTTCAAATTATATTCTTTGGTTTTCAAGGTTGTGGGAAAATTTCGAGAGGAACAGCCCTACAGAAAATTCATGCAAAATGAAAGAGAGCACTGCACTTCCCCGGTATTACCGAATTGCCAGGTCCAGGGTTTTATGGGGAAATTTATTCAAACTAATTATACCAAGCACGATGTTAACAGTTTTACAGCTGTAAAAAAAAATACGGAGCCGTAAAATATATTATTTTCTCCTCATAATTGTAATTTCAGACAGTAGTAAGAAGGTTTTTTTATTCAATTTCCAAATTGAATTGAGCATTTCTTCATTTTTTACCTGGCAACATTACGGATTCCAGAATTTACGAAATTTTACCCAAAGAAAAGAATCATCTACCTAAAAACACGAGATAAGCCTTTTACTAGCATTTTTCGTTCGAAAACGAATGCGCCAAGCTTGCAGCAAACAGTTAAGAGTATTTGGGTCAAGTGCAGTGCTTCACGGAGGTAAGAAAAGTGCTTTTGATACTTGTCGATATTTCATATTTTTCCACGATATCTCCTATATTTTTGAAATAACATAATGTTATAGCATGTTTTTTATTGGATACTTGCCTTTGTCTGTTAGTACAGAGTAAGTTATTACTTGGGTTGTAGTGAAAATTGTCAAACATAACCTCAAAGTGCGCAGTATCATCCATAATCATTATGAATGCCGCACTCCTTTGTGTACAGGAAATTGAAATACGTCTCTAGTTCTCTACTACGAGAGATCCACAATGAACAAAAAAAACAATGCTGCTGGCTAATTATGTAAGGTTTTTATTGAGTGGCGCTGTTCTCCACTCAGTCCTATCCGATAAATGTAAAATAGGGTCTGCCTGCAGCCATAAACTATATTTATGACTCCCCTCTGACTCAACTTCCGCAGTAGCTAACAAATTTAGGTTCCTGTCTACAACGGCCGACCACAAATCAAAGTACATATGTAGTTACTAATAATCTTATAAATAAAATCTTGGTGTGTTGTTTCCCAGATATCACCATGAAAGTCCCTAAAATGTGGGGTGTCTTCTGCAAAACACGCGGTCGAAGCAGCACGATCATATCACAGATTTCCTTCACCTAACTTGAACAATTTTGAAAGGTAAGACCAATGGTATGTACATTATACTTATGGGAGTCAATCAGAACGGTACAGAAAAGATGTGAGTGAAATTGACAGCATAAGCGATGAGTCACTCAGTATCTGGGGCTTTACTGGCCTCTCAAGCGCGAGGTTGTGGGTTCGAATCCCAGTCCTTGTAAAAATCTTTACAATTTGCCCATCGTCGCTCCGGCGAGTGAAGGGAAACACTGCAAGGAAATCCTTTCCATCCTTGTACCGTGTGGGGCCGGTACTTTAAAAGAGTAGCCCCACTGCATCTCTCCCCGTGCATGTCGTAAAAGGCGACTAAGGGATATGACTCCCTTCTTATATTACTAGGTGGTAGGGTTTAACCCACCCGGGTTGGTACCACCGCACTGAATGAAAGGTCGGTCGAAACGGCTATGTAAATAGTTTGTGTTTTCCGTCCAGTTCAGTGTAGCCGGCACGACCGAAGGGAAGCACTGACGTGGCACCAAGTTCACCCGGTGTTATGGGCTGACATCACGGATGTTGTAGGTGATGTAGCCAACCGTTTCAGTTTCAATAAAAAAAAAAATCCTTGCAAGGTGGTAGGACTTACCACTGAAAATTAATCAATCAATCAATCCAAATCCAATCAATCAATTTACTTCTACGTCACGGCATGCCGTCAGCGGGCTGAACAGTTAATATAAATGCGCACGCAGTCACGGGTAAATGCTAGTTATTATATACATACATGCTCATTACTCCTAATATGTTACAGGTGAGCTGCCCCTGCAAGCAGTGACAACGGCGAACCTCGTAGAAGAGTGGGGTGTCTTCTGCAAAACACGCGGTCGAAGCAGCACGATCATATCACAGATTTCCTTCACCTAACTTGAACAATTTTGAAAGGTAAGACCAATGGTATGTACATTATACTTATGGAAGTCAATCAGAATGGTACAGAAAAGATGTGAGTGAAATTGACAGCATAAGCGATGAGTCACTCAGTATCTGGGGCTTTACTGGCCTCTCAAGCGCGAGGTTGTGGGTTCGAATCCCAGTCCTTGTAAAAATCTTTACAATTTGCCCGTCGTCGCTCCGGCAAGTGAAGGAAAACACTGCAAGGAAATCCTTTCCATCCTTGCAAGGTGGTAGGACTTACCACTGAAAATCAATCAATCAATCAATCCGAATCCAATGAATCAATTTACTTCTACGTCACGGCATGCCGTCAGCGGGCTGAACAGTTAATATAAATGTGCACGCAGTCACGGGTAAATGCTAGTAATATATACATACATGCTGATTACTCCTAATATGTTACAGGTGAGCTGCCCCTGCAAGCAGTGACAACGGCGAACCTCGTAGAAGATGTGGACCAGCTCTTTGGGCAACAACACAAGCAAGCCATTAAACATTGAAAGTGGTTAGGAGCGAGGGCCACTCAACCTTCCCAAAATTAGTGGATTGCTACAATAGAAGCATTTGAGCGTTTGTTTAAAATGTTACAACGTCTAGACTTTTATTTAGTCTCAACGAACTGTCTAAATCAAGATAATTTGGAAAACATGTTTGGGGGCGTAAGATCAAGCTGTGGAAATAAGAACAATCCCTCAGTCCAGCAATTCTTGCTGGATTAAAAACTGTGATTAGTGACATAGTAGCGCACAGTCGTAGTTCAAACTTAAAACTGTATCTTACAAGGTCAGTCACATTTAATAAATAATTTAGAAAACTTCATTTGTGAAGCGCCCCAGCTCACAACAGTTAAAGACGAATTGTTTTATGAAATGTTCGAGGAAATCGTGCATTTGTAATTATATGTAATTTTGTAAGTATGTAGTAATATGAGGATGTTCATTTTATATAAGCATTGAGTTATGAGTTATTAATATTATGTACACACTTGTTATAAGCCAAGTTGTTATAGGCGAACTTCACCATATAAAAAATTGTTAAGAGAAAAACAAACAAAAAAAGATCATAAAACAAACTTATTATGTACAGTCCAATTATTTGGATGAAATTGCTTATTATAATTTAGTTGTGTAATAGTTTACTTGTACAAACACTTCATTTCGTAATAAAAGAGCATTTGTTGTGTACTCATGATGTTATTTATTTGGCACATTTAGCCAAACTGTGACCATTTCACACTGATATTTCTAAAATTGTCAGTCCTGCCTGCTCAGTAAAAGTGGGCTGACAATTTTAGGAATATCAGTGTGAAATGGTCACAGTTTGGCTAAATGTGCAGTACCTACCTACTAAAAAAAAATTTAATTCGAAATTCCCGCCAAGTGTTAGTTCTGAAATTCGCCGAGTGGGAAAATTTGGCGCCACCAAGGTTAAAACATAGGCAAACAAATTTTGTATGGGCTTGTGCTTCTTCTACGCCCTAGTAGTATTATATTCTTTGGTCACAGACACAGAGTAATGTGATGTCATGTTGAGTAGGTAGAGAGCGTTTCATTCAACTAAAAGTTCCTTTCGCCGGTAAGTTGGCTCCACTCAGTATGACTCAGTGGAGTGTACAATATCTGTCAAACAAAACAGCGTTGAGGGTTGCTATGTGTACAGATTTACCTGTAATTATCGGTGTTTACCGTATTTATCATACGGTAAAATCGCACCTTGAGAACTCTAAGGCACTAACTAACAATTACTACTTTCCGAGATAATGAGCATTTTGTCTTTTGACGTGATGACGTCACGTCTTATAAATTGAAACACCGGCTGCTCTCACGAAAAAGTGTCACGTTCCATCTAAACCTGTGTGTGCAAGCGAGAGCGCGTAACAAGCGATAGAGAGGCATATACAATAGTAGGAAATACAAAATATATTTGTCCGTCTTTTGCGAGCCTAAATACACGGTGTTGCAACCCCAACCGTAAAACCCGAAAGGGGGTGATTCTGTACGTGAAATAGAACAACTTTTCTTCTACGACTTTTTTTTTTCTACATACATTTTGAGAATAGGTAATTAAAATTTGTATGGAAAAAATATATATTTTTTTGTTTAAAAATATTTTTTTCTTCACAGAAGTTGTATAGTTTCACATATAGAATAACCCCCTTATGTCAGTTAAAAATATTACGGGGGCAACTGCAACACCGTGTGTATATTGTGACCGACCAGACGTCTTAAACCATCCGGCTAATCGGTCATGTACCAGTGAAGCGAAATTCGGTCACCAGTAGGTGAATATTTCATGACGTTGAGTCTTTTGGAGCAACATCTAGCGTCAATATAGTAAATAAAATACTTCAGCGGTAGTTTACTTGAAGGTGTTGCAACGTTGTAGTATGCGCTTTGATAAGTAGATGACGTAAATTAAAAGTTTATATTGATAATTAATCTTTATTTTCACATTTTTATCATATGTACTTAAATTAATTTTACATATTTTATATTCTAAAAAAAATTATAAACATACACAAAATTAATAAAAATCTAAATAAAAACGGTAAATATCCGCCGGCGGCGGAAGGTAGGCCTCCAAGCACGCCGGTGGGTGCAGGCCGTGGCTACGGAGCTCTCCGGGACGACGCGAGACAACCTACAAACAAGCGATAGGTGGTGGTACTAGACACGTAGGCCACCACCACCCCCATCCCGGAGAGCTCCGTATCCGTCGGACTGCGGGGCGACGTCACACAGCTCTTCTATCTTTGTTCGCCCTCTTGCGTGCGTCGCTGTTGCGCACGGCGCTGCACCGGTAGCGGAGGCTGCAAGCGCGACACAGGGCCGCGATAGCCCCAAGCTAACCGTTGGCGGCGGACTTCGTCCCGTCGTAGCTGGTGTGGCGTGGCGTGTCCCTGGTTCGTCATCCTCACCGGCAGACGCGGGCGATGGATCAGCGAACCGTGATGGATTGGGTGCGCTGGTTGCGAAAGAAGCAGCAGGTCTTGTCACTGGATCCGGCCACACCGCGAGGAGGGCGAGGCGTGTTGACTGGGACGCGAGACGTCACTTGTCCCTCCTCTGACACAGCGGGGTGGTGAGGCGCTGAGGCGGTGTCGCCGGTAATCCACTGCCGAGGATGTCGGGTAACCGGTTTTATAAAATTTCATTTTTTCAAATTTTCAGAAAAAAAATTTACCCCTTGTCAGTTTGACAGCTTTTCTTCTATTAGTTTTTAAAGTAGTCACATTTGCGATTTAAGAATTAAACTTTTATGCACGATAAAGTATTATAAACTGATTTTGTATCTGACTTCGCACTTTATATACTTTATGACGTCATCACGAAAAACTATCGTCCGTAAACCGACTTTACAGACATCCAATTTTTTTCTTCGTATTTTAACAATCATATTTTGATAACTCTTAGTACAATAAACTTACAAATGTAATTTTTGGGAATCAATATGTTCATTTAATTTTTATCATTAGAAGTGATGATTTTTTGGAAATGTTACTTTTTCAGGTTTTTTTTTTGTACGTATCTAATGCCTTACAGCTCTAAACTGAAAAATAAAAATGCAGATAATTCTGAGGTATTGACGGCTTTTATATAAAAAGAGAGAATGTATCACTATTAGTAGTGAAAATTGAAACAAATCAACAATGTAATAATATAAATGCTTAGTTCTAAACCATCTTTAATAATGTTTTATGTTATTCATCGTCAAATTCTCTGTTTGGGATCGAGACTCGAGACGCTACAATATAGGAATTATAGGAGTCATGGCATTGCGGCTTAATTGCATTTGTCTGGCATAAGGATATCAGATCCTTCTTCTTCACCACTTATAAATACTCGGGTTGTATCGTTCCTCAAATAATGGGATTCAATTTTTGGGATTTCATTAATATGGGTATGTATGATTGACTTTATCGCTTAATTTATTTTCTTATGATTTGGGTGTGCCTCTATGATCTTTCTCTACGAAGATATCTTTGGTTTTTAATTGAATAATACTTACGAACTTGTCAACTTGATTGGAAGCATGTGCCCCAATGTTGCCAACATGAAAACTATATGGCATTATCTGCAAATAATGCCTTACAGTTTTGAATATTGTGTTAATTGTTTTAGTGCAATATGAAATTATGTGGCCATTGATGCCTTATAGCTCCGAAAATATTTTAAAGATGCACCAGTGCCATAAGGCATTCACGGGTCTATGAGAATACTATCAGAAAATGCCTTATAGCTATTTAAAGAGGATTGCAGTTATGCCTCTTAACTAATAACCATTAGCTAACCAATTTAGCATTTTTTTGCAGTTAGTGCCTTATAGTTCTCAGGGTGCGAAATACCGATTACATTATTAGGCTTCACAATCTGGCAACACGAATTAAGCACTGACAGTGACACTGACAGTGGAGCCATCATAACGGCGAAGGGAACTTTTTAGTTGAAACGCTCTCTACATGATTGTTGTTTTTGTGACAACTCGGATCGGAGTGGGATCACTTTTCAAAAATGAAGCTCATTACTGCCAGTCACAGACTAAATATGCTGCTTGCCAGTGTAGGCGTTTTAAATGTTCCAATCCAAATCCAAAATAGCCCGACCGCGGCGGCGCCGCGCGTTCTGGCTTCGATCACAAAACATATTTTTCCCGTTTACGCTACACCCCGTCTCAAGTCTCACCGATTACTTGTCTATCTTGACTTAGCGTAGTGGTTGAATAAATTCTCGTTGGTCTTGACTTTTTAATTGGATTTTCTCATATTATGATCTCACTCAAATCTCAATTTATCAGTCAGTTCAGTAGTCACAGTCAATCAGTGGCGGCTTTGACCTATAAATCTTAGTGAGGCGACTAAAAAATCCACCTACATTGCTATTACTTTATGATAAATTGAAAAACCTAAACCTAATTTTTTTTGGCCCTAACAATACTTAACCAAAAACTACTATCGAATCGCGCACCGAGGGTACCGTATCGCCATGTCACGGCTAGCGCCACTAGATGAATTTCATAACACGCCACGCCATCTAGATGGCGTGTTATGAAATACTTCATATTAGTTAGTCACGATTAGAAAATGATTCATCATCTATTTGGTAGATGGCGCGCGCGCATACACTTTTTGAAACCAAAAAGTGTATGCGCGCGCGCCATCTATGGGAACCCCCGTGAGTTTTTTACTTTTTCTTATTTTCATTATTTTTTGTTATATCGGCCATAATAACACATTTTCTGTGAACATTTCAACGGGCTACCAAATTACGGTTCAAGAGATACAGGCCTCGGACAGACGGACGGACAGACAAGCGGCGGGTGGCCGAGTGGTTTGGGCATTGGCTTCAAATGCGAGAGGTGCGAGGTTCGAATCCGGTCGGCGTGTAACAATGAGTTTTTTTCTAACGAAAAAATTTACGTGTATGCATACCTACACCTGCTGCTGCCGCATAGCAGCCTCGGCTGTGTTCTCCTCTAGTCTAGTATAGCCAGCAATCCAGGGAAGTCTCCGGTATGGCACCTACCTTCTCGGAGGTGATATTGGCTGGTCGGAGCATGCGCTTTGGCCCCTCCGGCTCAGCCACCCATACCGGATTACATAAAAAAAAGACAGACGGACGGACGGACAGACAGACAGACAGACAGACGGCGTAGGCTTAGTAATAGGGTCCCGTACCGGATACGGAACCCTAAAAACAAAACAAAAAGAATTCGCAAAAGTGAGATTCGAACCAACGTCACTAGATTGAAAAGCGAAGCGTAAACCATTGAGCTATGAAACTTACCGTAACTAGTGCGAATTTCGCCATCTTAATCACGGAGGTAAAACAAACCGACTTATAGAAAACGTGAATCGCCCCATCTCGCTCTGCATTCTTATAATTGGATATAGATGTCTCGTCCGGCGCCATTTATCAGAGCCTCAGCTGCTCCCTACATCCAAAGCCTCCAAGGTCAACCTGTTGTCTTTACGCTTGGTGAAGCGATATCAAAATAAGCGATTCGTCGCCGCACCGGACCGGGGTGAGTCACCATATGCCATGCCGTACGTGACACGTCACACGTCACGTCTGTGTGTGTGTGCGTGCTGTGTTGGTGGTGTTGATGCACTAACACATCTTTAACGTATTTCGTCGCGCGCGTCGCACCAGCCGCCTCCGCCTCCTCCGCGCCGCGCCGCGCTAATATTGTGATCAGTTCGGATCGGATATACTTGACTTTTTTAAGTTTTCTTTCTTGATATTTTGAAATGTTTTTTTTTTCTTTACTTTCAAGATAATTAAGTGAGGCGGTGCTTCACTTGCTTCACCTGGGGAACCGCCACTGCAGTCAATACAATACTACTCTGCAGAAAGTACTGCAGAGTCCAGCCATACTTCCAGACCGACATATTGGTATTACCAATTTGGTAATCTGTGCTGCATCAGTGTTGCCAGATGGGGGGGATTCCCTGCAAATTCGGGGTTTTTTCGTCTTTGGGGGGAGATTCGGGGGGGAAAGGTTCGTTGGGGGGATTTTCGGGGGGAGAAATAAACTTGGGGGAAATTTTTTGGAGGTTTTTTGAGTATCTCAATAATTCAACTACAAATACAATTCGCATCACTAGTTACTACTACTTACTTACTATCATTTATCCCGATGAACGCAGAGAGGAATAAAATGTTTTTGTACGAAGGTAATAAATAATATGAAACAAATTTAAGGCAGTATGGTCATAAGACATTAGCCTATCCGAAAGGTTAAATGGTTTTAAAAAAAGTAAATAACTTAAAAGAAGGGATAAACAAAAAAAAATGCGAACACTCTTTGATAATGTGATGTGGTAACGAGCTTCATGTTATTTAGTTTTCCTACTACTTGGTAAAATACCTAGGAACAAACGAAACGATACCTGTCGTAGGCATTTTAATTGCTAAATGAAACGGATAAAAATGCTAGTGAAGTGAAAATAATGGTTTAGAATTTAGAAATAGTAGATGCCATGGGAGAGTTTGAATAAAATCTAAAAGATTTTTTTTTCTCTAAAATGAGCCAAAAATGTTTGGTTTTTTTTTTTCAAAAAGCTGTTCGCGGGGATTTTTGATAAAGTTGTGGGGAAATTCATATGGCCATCTGGCAACACTGCTGCATCCTGCTGTGCCAAAGAATATAATACTACTAGGGCGTAGAAGAAGCACAAGCCCATACAAAATTTGTTTGCCTATGTTTTAACCTTGGTGGCGCCAAATGCGGCCACCGGCGTCCTTCAGAACTAGCACTTGGCGGGAATTGGCGGGAATTTCGAATTAAATTGATTTTTAGTAGGTACTGCACATTTAGCCAAACTGTGACCATTTCACACTGATATTTCTAAAATTGTCAGCCCACTCTGACTGAGCAGGCAGAACTGACAATTTTAGAACTATCAATGTGAGATGGTCACAGTTTAGCTAAATGTGCCACAGTGGCGGCTAGTGACTTCAGTGACCGGTAGTGCGCTAAGTACCTCACTCCTTATATACCAAATTTCCCAACACATTCCCAATGTTATTTTAAGATCGCGACTTCCAAATTTTTTAAACGCCTGCGTTGTATTATGTACTTACCTAGTATGAATATTCTCAAGACACTCAATGAGTTGCAAAAAACAAGAAAATAAATCTAAACAAGTTTTTGAACTCATTTTAGTACCTTTATGAACACACCCATAGACCACAACACTACTGCAGCTTTAACCAACTCTTAGGCAAATATCGGCACCACTTAATTCACAGTATCACGTGACAGAAAGCACAAACCTAACCATATCCCATTTTAAATATTCGCGCGCTAACGGGTATGTGACATCACATGACAGCGCGCCGACTCTAGGTAGACGGACTCGTGCAAAAGGAATTGCTCGCGACGTGTCGCACGCGCGGCTATTCACGATATAGCGTCCTTGTTTGGCGCTCGTGCGCCGCACGCAGAACTCCATTTCGGCCCATACTGTTTCTATGAAGTATCTTTTGTCTCACGCGCCAGCGGTGTTTTGCCGATCCCCATACATTCAGATGGGAGACCCGCGTGCGGTTTTCGATTCCGCACGGGGCGCGGGTTTACTCGCAAAAACGTGCCTTGTGATCTATAAAATAAGATCGAATTCACATTCGTATTTATTTGAAGTACGATCTTTATGGTTTTAATGTAGGATGTTGTATTGTAATATATTATTTATTTTGAGTGAAGTGAAGACTTCTAGTGTTATGGTAGTGCGGCGCACGGGCGCACTTTAGAACCGGCCGCCAGTGGTGCCAAATAAATAACATCATGAGTACACAGCAAATGCTCTTTTATTACGAAATGAAGTGTTTGTACAAGTAAACTATTACACAAGTAAATATTAAAGTAAATAAGCAATTTCATCCAAATAATTGGCACAAACCGTACAACATAGGAAACTGTACATAATAAGTTTTATGATCTTTTTTTGTTTGTTTTTCTCTTAACAATTTTTTATATGGTGAAATTCGCCTACAACAACTTGGCTTATAACAAGTATGTACATATTAACTCATAAATCAATGCTTATATATAATGAACATCCTCATATTACTACATACTTACAATATTACCGTTACATATAATTACAAATGCACGATTTCCTCGAACATTTCATAAAACAATTCGTCTTTATCTGTTTGAGCTGGGGCGCTTTACAAATGAAGTTTTCTAAATTATTTATTAAATGTGACTGACCTTGTAAGATACATTTTGTACTACGACTGTGCGCCACTATGCCACTAATCGTCACAGTTTTTAGTCCAGCAAGAATTGCTGGACTGTGGGATTGTTGTTATTTCCACAGCTCGATCTTACGCCCCCAAACATGTTTTCTAAATTGTCTTGATTTAGACAGTTCATTGAGACTAAATAAAAGTCTAGACGTTGTAACATTTTAAACAAACGCTCAAGTGCTTCTATTGTAGCAATCCACTCATTGTGGGTAGGTGGAGTGGCCCTCGCTCCTAACCACTTTCAATGTTTAATGGCTTGCCTGTGTTGTTGCCCAAAGAGCTGGTCCACATCTTCTACGAGGTTCGCCGTTGTCACTGCTTGCAGGGGCAGCTCACCTGTAACATATTAGGAGTAATGAGCATATATGTATATAATACTAGCATTTATCCGTGATGCGCGCATATTTATATTAACTGTTCAGCCCGCTGACGGCATGCCGTGACGTAGAAGTAAATTGATTGATTGGATTCGGATTGATTGACTGATTGATTTTCAGTGGTAAGTCCTACCACCTTGTAAGGATGGAAAGGATTTCCTTGCAGTGTTTTCCTTCACTCGCCGGAGCGACGACGGGCAAATTGTAAAGATTTTTACAAGGACTGGGATTCGAACCCACAACCTCGCGCTTGAGAGGCCAGTAAAGCCCCAGATACTGAGTGACTCATCGCTTATGCTGTCAATTTCACTCACATGTTTTCTGTACCGTTCTGATTGACTTCCATAAGTATTGTACATACCATTGGTCTTACCTTTCAAAATTGTTCAAGTTAGGTGAAGGAAATGTGTGATATGATCGTGCTGCTTCGACCGCGTGTTTTGCAGAAGACGCCCCACTCTTCTACGAGGTTCGCCGTTGTCACTGCTTGCAGGGGCAGCTCACCTGTAACATATTAGGAGTAATGAGCATGTATGTATATAATACTAGCATTTACCCGTGACTGCGTGCGCATTTATATTAACTGTTCAGTCCGCTGACGGCATGCCGTGACGTAGAAGTAAATTGATTGATTGGATTCGGATTGATTGATTGATTGATTTTCAGTGGTAAGTCCTACCACCTTGTAAGGATGGAAAGGATTTCCTTGCAGTGTTTTCCTTCACTCGCCGGAGCGACGACGGGCAAATTGTAAAGATTTTTACAAGGACTGGGATTCGAACCCACAACCTCGCGCTTGAGAGGCCAGTAAAGCCCCAGATACTGAGTGACTCATCGCTTATGCTGTCAATTTCACTCACATATTTTCTTTACTGTTCTGATTGACTTCCTTAAGTATTGTACATACCATTGGTCTTACCTTTCGAAATTGTTCAAGTTAGGTGAAGGAAATCTGTGATATGATCGTGCTGCTTCGACCGCGTGTTTTGCAGAAGACGCCCCACATTTTACGGACTTCTATGGTGTTATCTGGGAAAGAACACACCAAGATTTTATTTATAAGATTATTAGTACCTAAATACTTTGATTTGTGGTCGGTCGGCCGTTGTAGACAGTAACCTAAATTGGTTTGCTACTGCAGGAGTTGATCAGAGGGGAGTCATAAATATATTCTAAGGCTGCAGTACATTTATCGGATAGGACTGAGTCAATAAAAACGTTACCTAATTTAACCAGCAGCATTGTTTTTTTTTTCATTGTGGATCTCTCGTAATAGAGAACTAGAGACGTATTTCAATTTCCTGTACACAAAGGCGTGCGGCATACCTATTATTTAGGGATGATACTGCACATTTTATAGAGGTTATGTTTATTTTGACAATTTTCACTACAACCCTACTTGGGTAATAACTTACTCTGTACTACAGACAAAGGCAAGCATCCAATAAATAACATGCTGTAACATTATGTTATTTGGAAAATATAGGAGATATCGTGGAAAAATTTGAAATATCGACAAGTATCAAATGCACTTTTCTTACCTCCGTGAAGCTGTAGGTACACTGCACTTCACCCAAATACTTTTACTGTTTGCTGCAAGCTTGGTGCATTCGTTTTCGAACGAAAAATGATAGTAAAAGGCATAACTCGTGTTTTTACGTGGTTGATTCTTTTCTTTGGGTAAAATTTCGTAATAGCTGGAATCCATAATGTTGCCAGGTAAAAAATGTAAAAATTCTCAATTCAATTTTATTTGAATTGAATAAAAAAACCTTCTTACCACTGTCTGAAATTACTGATTTAAGCAATTAAGTGGAGAAAATATTATATTTTACTGTTCCGTATTTTTTTACAGATGTATAACTGTTAAAAACGTGCTTACTTCGTGTAATTAATTTGAATAAATTTCCCCATAAAACCCTGGAACTGGCAATTCAGTAATAGCGGGGAAGTGCAGTGTTGTCTCTTTCATTTTGCGCGAATTTTCTGTAGAGCTGTCCCTCTCGAAATGTGGCCACTGACCTTCAAAACCAAAGAATATAATTTCAAACATAGGCCACGACAGCCGGACTGGACTTGGCTCCCCGTGCTGCTGTGCTGAGTGCTGCCTAGTGCCTGCATCCATAATCCATACCCATTATCAGTAATTTGTGAAAGTTATACATTCGCTTGAAAGTTTTGTTTGTAAAAAATAAGTAAAGTAAAATGACGAAAATAATATTGTATCACTTCCCTCCAAGCGCGCCATCGCGTGGGGCGCTGCTGGCAGCGAGAGCTGTCGGTGTACCGGTTGACGTTGAAATATTGGACCTATTCAAGAAGGAGCAGTTGAATGAGAGCTTTAGGAAAATAAACCCCCAGCACTGCGTGCCAACGCTGGTCGATAATGAATTTGTGCTGTGGGAAAGTCGCGCAATCGCTAGCTACTTGGTTGACAAGTTCGGAAAGGACGACCTTCTGTATCCCAAAGACTTACAAAAAAGAGGGTTGGTCGATCAACGACTTTATTTTGATAGTTCCAACCTATATGTGAAGATCAGAGCTATTTGTGTAAGTTTCAAGTTGCTTGGTTTCCAGTTATAACGTAGGTATTTTTTTTATGTAAAGCGCGACATGTGGCATCGTTTCACCTATGAGTAGGTGTCTAACGATACCCATAAGGACATTATGTGATGCTTGGGGATTGGGAATGTCATGCCGGCCGGACAGAAGCCTTTTCAAACCCCTTTTGAAAAACTGCAGGCTGTACTAGGGAGGTATCTATTCTTTCATACAATTGACCTTAAATCCCATGCAACGTTACTTTGCTGCTGTGAAATATGTCTATTGTATATTTGCAGCAGAGGATTAATTTGTGAATCTCAATATTTGCAGTTCCCGATATTATTTCTGGGAGAGACCAAGATACATGAAGCCCAGAAGAATGACTTGAACACCACTCTCGGATTGCTGAACCAGTTCCTAAGCGACAGCAAGTGGCTAGCAGGAGATCACTTCACCATAGCAGACACTTCCATTCACTCCTCTCTCTCTAGCATACTGGTAATAGACTCACTCCTCCCTCTCTAGCGTACTGGTAATACACTCACTCCCTCCTCTCTAGCGTACTGGTAATACATTCACTCCTCCCTTTCTAGCATACTGGTAATACAATCACTCCTCCCTCTCCAGCGTACTGGTAATACATTCACTCCTCTCTTTCTAGCATACTGGTAATACATTCACTCCTCTCTTTCTAGCATACTGGTAATACAATCACTCCTCCCTCTCCAGCGTACTGGTAATACATTCACTCCTCTCTTTCTAGCATACTGGTAATACACTCACTCCGACTTTAGCGTTCTGGTAATACATTCAATCCTCCCTTTCTAGCATACTCGTAATAAATTCACTCCTCCCTCTCTAGCGTAACTGGTAATACATTCACTCCTCCCTCTCTAGCGTTCTGGTAATACACTCACTACTCCCTCTCTAGCGTACTGGTAATACATTCACTCCTCCCTTTCTAGCATACTGATAATGAACTCACTCCTCCCTCTATAGCATACTGGTAATACATTCACTCCTCCCTCTAGCATACTGGTAATACATTCACTCCTCCCTCTAGCATACTGGTAATACATTCACTCCGACTCTAGCGTACTGGTAATAGTTTACCAGTGGTAAACTATTACCAGTACGCTAGAGTAATAGTTTGGTAATAGTTTAATATACAGGGTGTTCGGCACATCAACCGACAATTTTTTTTGTAGGTAATTGGGGCCATTTGCAAGGTTTAGACCCATGATACCTTTTGTCACGTGTCACGTGGTATCGAGTCGAGATAAATATTTTTTTATCTTTATTTTTTAAAACTACCAAAATATCAGCTTTAAACTCTTGTAACTTTTTTGCTTATTGTATCAGCACAAAATAAAATTTATTTGATTTGAGTAGTCCAGTTGCAAAACCCGCCATAACACTTTTGGCAAAATGTTCAGAAACGAAAAAAACATTTTTTATTTTCTTTAGGATCAATCATTTAATCTTCTAATTATAGCGGATTTTGCGGCAAACTGTCAACTTTATGATAGATTTTGTATCCGAAATAGCAGGTTTAGACACAAATTATGGATGGAACAAATAATAAAAATAACAAAAAGTAAAAAATTCAGGGGGCCCCCATAGAAGAAACCAAAAAGTGTATGCGCGCCATCTACCAAATAGAGTGTGAAGCATTTTAACTAATCATGAAATTTAATTAATATGAAGCATTTCATAACACGCTATAGATGGCGTGACTAACTTCAAACAGGACTGTGGTCGTCTTGTATTTAATGTGCCGCTTTGGGAGCTCGTATAACCTACCTACCTCCTTTTTAACATATAATATCATTGCAAATAGTCCCTGCATTATCTGTAGATAATGCAGGGACTCTATTATACTATGCTGTCCATTATTAGTACGAATTCTGTATTATTCCTTGGAAACTGTTGTATTGGTATTTATAATCACAAAATACCTAATATTGAAACTACATGTACTAGGTACTTATTATCAGTTGTTATAATAAAAATATTCTTGTGTAATCAATTAATAAATGTTGTAGGCAGTGGGCTGGGACATCTCTGCATTCCCCAACATCGTGCGCTGGGTGAAGGATTGTGAGGTGCTACCGGGTTGGCAGGAGAACAGGGACGGTGCCAAACTATTTGGTGAAGCCGTTCGCAAGAATCTTGTGCAATAAATTATATTACTAAGTTCAAAGTGTTTAGAATATTACAAAATGTTTTAATATATTAAATATTATTTTTATATCTACATCAATATTAAAACGCATGCATAATAAAACTTTTGAATATACCTATCATATGTAAATGCAGCACATTATTTTACTAACATCCACCATAATGTATTCTTAGTTTTATCACATGTGGAAATAAAATTAAATGTTTATAGATTTTTTTTAACAAATACATGAATCATCCATACAAAATTTGGTGTCGTCCACACGTGTGATGTAATACATGATAGGGACATTACATATTGAGGACAAAACTCGACACATCTACATGTGAGTGTCGCATGCATCGAAATAACGCGATGGTCTGTCGACTTTCCAAAAATAACCTATCGAAACGAAACGTGTTTTTTTATTCCTGGCAATTAATAATGTATTATTATTATTTATTTTATTGGCAATCGTCTTTTAAAAACCATAATTAGGCAAGACGACTCATTTGACACAAGTGATATCATACTTCAACTACTGGTGATGTGCGTATCGATATTATAAATATTTACAGCTTTTGTACATTTTTATAAGTTTGACTTGCAAAATAATTAACACTGAACTCAAACGTAAAAAAATAATTCACAGAATATTATAAATTGTTATTAGTGTGTTTTTAAAAATATGACCGTTAGTTCATACTTTAAAATCTAATTATTAAATTTATTTTTAATTACAAAAATGCAAATCGAAAATCATTGGAAAAAATACATCCTGACCAGGATTCGAACCTGGGTCTTTGGGTTGAGCTGCCAACGCGATAACCAACTACGCAACCGGGTCGTGACGTATTATCTCCCAATTTTCGATCTTATTGCACCTTCATGCATGAGGTCGCATAATTTTTGCGAACTTAACTTAATAATTTTTCCAATGATTTTCGATTTGCATTTTTCTAATTAAAAATATATATAAAGTGAGTGTGTGCTTAGTACTAACATATAAACATAAAATATTACTTCAATAAAAGTTGTTTAAATTTCAATTATTCAATATTCAGTGTAAGTAAATACTAATTGTAAATTTTTAACTTACAACACCCTTGTAACTTGCAATAACGAAATAGATACATTTATTTATTTATTTCTAACTATATATTTTATGCAAGTAAATTATATTTTCCCTTTATTTTTATTTTATCAACATATGTAATAGGTAGTAAAAATATTGAAAGTGAAATTTACTCATTCATCACGATTAAAATGTTTCAAAACTGAAAACATTTTAACTGTCAAGTTCGTCCGCCTAATTATGGTTTTCAATTGAATGTGGCAGCATGAAACAAGGTTCATACAATTTTATTGTAAAGAAAACCTTCTTAAGATAAATTTAATATGTACCTCTTTACCATATAATTTTTTTTTCATCATATGAAGGAATGTGTGGATCTAAGCTTGCGATGGCTTCACCGAACATATCCGGGCCCATCGGCAGTAGAGGAGGGTATTAATCGAGGCCGGGACTAGCGAGTGGCCACTCTAAATTTCCCGCGCATGCTTCACGTTTCGGCTCGCTTCAAGCCCTCGTCAGCTAGTCTGCGTTGACTAGGACGCGGGGAAACCACCAGTCCCGCTCTCGACCTCCCTCTCTCTACCTATCCATATTCTGTAGGATGCTTCCAGTGACGTTTTCGAAGCTCTCTCCATATATGAGCTTAGCGTCGATCTTGGGAGCCCTAGATTCTTGAAGGACTGTAGAGCGACTTCGCTGGTAGTCCTCTTGCTCCGACTTCCACAGCGAAGAGATCAGTCTTGAATCCGTTTCTCACAATCCGGTCTACTAAGTTGCAGTACTTGTTAAGTTTGATGTTGTGGTCCTTCGGTATGTTACTTTCCCATGGAACTGTAAGTTCAACAAGTTCAACATGCTTTGTCGCTTTTGAGAATATGAGTATATCCGGTCTTAATGCTGTGGTACAGATTTCCGAAGGCATTTGGTAATACTTCTCATGTGTGTCCATGTGTCCATAGAAATACTTTCCGTCTGGCGTATCGGAACGTGTTAATACCAGTACACGATGTGTACAATTGAATAAGGGATTAGAGTTCACTTATAAAACTTTAACACTAGCTGTTTTTCATTTCTGGCCTTCCGTTGTATTACAGACTGTGATTTGAACCCAAAACAACTCATAATTTCCTTCACCTCTTCAGGAATGTTCTCATCTATTAGCAGCATGTAGAATACACCGTTAGCGGACAGTTTCTGTGGTATGTCCGCTAGGAGCTTGTCTATGATCTCCCGTCCCTTAACGCCACCGGCCCAACTTGCAGTTAAATCTTTACCTCCACACTCTTTGCTCTCCGTCACCACGTAGGGCGGATTAAATAATATTATGTCAAACTTTCCACCTACGAAACAACTTGCCAAATTCATATTTATACTATCTAGACTAACTTTATTAAAGGATGCTGTGCTTTTTGTTATTGAGCAAGCTTTGGTGTTAACGTCAGTTCCGAAGCAGATGCAGTCAGGAAAAGCCATGCCGAAAGCTGTGATGACTACGCCGCTGCCAGATCCGATTTCAAGGCATAGAGTGGGCTTCCGTGTTCTTATGAAATCTAAATCCTTTTCTAGAGCATCTATCAAGAGGTAGCTGTCCTCGGCGGGTTCATAGACCTGGTCGAAATCGGCCTTGTCGATATGGTTGTAGTGGGGAGTCTCCATGCTAATTTATGGAGCCGTGTGGAGAGACTACTCCGCTCGGACCCTGCTCGGGCTCAGGGGCTTCCGGCGCTGTCAGTAAGGCACTTCGGACTCCCGTCTCCACACTCACCATTCGCCTTATTTCGTTTAATCGATCCTGCAAGGGAAGGAAATTTCTATTTATTGTTTACATCAATATCTATTTTATAGATTGGCCCATCCCATACATCACTCCCGAAAAAATATGTTCTCGACGAGACCTGCATATAGTGCAGATTTCACGGACAGCCGCTTCATACGGCGTGTGCGGCGCGTGTTGAACGCACGCAAGTCTGTATCGAGTCGGTGACGCGTGTGCGCAGCATGCCCGGTTGCTGTTATAAAGAGTGACAGTGACAAACGTTGTTGTTTGTTTCGCCTGAGCATGTTATGGCGTGTTAAGAAGCCATGCTGTCACGGATAGGATCGTGTGACGGTGTGGTGGTATCGCGTTCTCGTTCTCGCTTGCCTGCTGGTGATGGGAGTGGGCAGAAAGACGGCAAACGCGCCGGTGGGCGAGCGATGACGTCTTTCTCGCTCGCTCTTGTCATCTGTGGGCGGGTGGGGGCGAGAGCGCGATAGCACCGTCGTAGGGATCGTGTCACGTTTCACAATACTGCGTGTGCATGCACGCACACTTGTACCGACGTCTAGCACAAGTTGCATCGTACGACGTTCGATCTATAAAATAGATATCGATGATTGTTTAATGCTATAATGATATAAACTCTAGGTCATGACATTACGACATGTTCCTATTAAAACATTAAATAAAGACGGTTAGGACTAGCACTCAGCAAAATTAAATATTTTCAATAAACAATCCATACACGCACTTCATATAAAAATCTGCACAATTTTTTCGCAAACCATAGAGCACAGAAAAAATCAGCAGTGCATCGCAGCATTCGCAGTTGCTGCAGACCGCAGTGCATGTACATTCATATAATAATCATGTTATAGATTTTTTTTAAAAACTGTGATTTTTTCGGCATTGTGTGCTAGCCCTTAACTGGCCATGCAAAACATAAGATGCATTTTATTAATTCACCTGTGCAGATTGCAATATGTTTAAGACTACGGTGACTTTATGTTTGCACGAAATTAATTTCTTGACATAAATTTCCACATCTGGGTGGTTAGTGAGTGTGTGGTTTATCTTCTTCAGTTCTTCCGATAGCGAGTCGATCTGTTGCTTTAGCTCAACTTGTGAAATTCTGGAACAAATGCTATAATTAACTTGCTTTGTAATTTTATTATGGAATATTCAATTAGAGCTGGAATAACACAAAGGAAATTTTCTTTTACACCCTAATCTTTTACACTTGCACCCGGTTACCTCGTAGCACGCACTCGGTCGTCTAGTTGGTCAATTGTAGGCTTGAGTAGACCCAGAAGACCCTCGGCCAAGGTGTCGCGGGTTGGATTGTCGCAGAGATTGCCCGTATTCTCGTCCGCCGAGGTGGTCGTGCTCTCTGTGTCGTCCATAACTAGAATTACTGCGCTGAGCCCGAAAACGACCACTTCATCGCATTTTTAATATCAAAGAAGTTCTACGTATATGCACTACGTAAATACATGAGCTGTGCAGTGCACAGCTCTAGCGGCTTACACAAGAGACAGACCAGACCACAGAGCATCAAATACCTACCGCGCGCGCCCCCTACTAGAGACGCCCTAAGCGATAATATTTGAAACCCAAAAACTACACGCAGTGCTGCTAGCGCTTCGTATGTGTGTGTGTGTGCTAGTATCGACACTACACACAAAGAGGAGCAAGTTAGGCACACGCACAAAACAAATGCACACGCACAACACACATATTATGTAAGTCATAGGCCACGCCCACGGCTTCAACGCCGTTGTAGAGAAATCGCGCTAAGGGCGCCTCTAGGAGAAGCGCGCGGATTTGATGCTCTGTGGACCAGACAGACAGACGACAGAGGTCAGAGACGTGCTAGCTTACAGGCTTACAGTGCGACAAGGCTTCAATCAAATGAACGTGGGTGACACTGACAGCTGAACTAACGCCGCAGCCACAGTGCTGCCAGATGACCGTCTCGCGTTTCCCCCGTTCACGCGTAGTCGTGGGAATAACGGCTGTTTTTCAACAGCATGTTAGAATGATCTGCTGTTTTTATATAGCTGCTGTTTGAAAGTGCTATATTGCTATATTGCTGTTTTTGGTGCTGATGTTGGAATTTGAACTTAACGCTGTTGGAATAACTAGCATAATTGAAATAAGAGATAAATATTAGTGTTATAACAATTGCGGGAATACAGCAGGCAGACAGATCATTAATCTGTCTGTGGTCAATTTTTTTTTATTATTGGCTTGGATGCCGGTTCCTTCTGCCATTTCTTTAAAATTTATATAATATTTTCGACGGTATTTATTATGTATTTGTAAAGGGTTTTATAATATTTTTATTCGGTTAATAAATCAGTAATTTTAAGATTGCACAACTTGTCATTGTAATCTTCAGCTCGGCGGCATTCTCACAAATATTGCTAATCCTATGGTTTAATGACTATATTATATAAGCCATGTTTTTATTCCTATTAAAATATGTCTAGTAGACAGTAGCTAGACACAATAATTGCTAGACACGTTAAGTTGCTATATGAACTGCTGTCTGCTGCTGCTGTATAAGTCTGCTCATAGCAAGCAACGAGCGCGCACTGCTATACCTACTGCTGTTTTATTGTTGCTGTTGCTGTTTCTAACAAACAGCAGTCTAATTATATTATAATATTTCTAATGTGCTAGTCTGCTGTTTTAAGTCTGCTGTTTTATTTAATTATTTAAAATGTAACCTTTAGTCATTGTATTAAGGGTTAAGTTACAAAATACTACTAACACTGCCCTCTATCGAGCGAGAGCTTCACATACCTACAGGCTACACTACAAATATTTTTTATTATATCAACTAGATGGCGGTACGTACGAGTATAAATAGCAAAACAGCATTATAGCAAACAGCAGGAAAGGTGGAATATTTCTAACGTTATAACTGCTGTAAATTTATAATAGAATATATTTGCCTGCTATATAATAATTTCCACGCGTACGTTAGTATCACTTCTTGGACTTCCATTTCTGCTAACAACACCAAAGATTATCTGTTATTTTATTAGAGAGCAAGTCTTCCTAAAATTCAATACATAAAATAAAAAATAAGTAAGTACCTACCTTACCTTATAGGTACTACTATACATACATTTTCTTTTGCAAAGATATTTTCCCCTAGTGTAAGGAAATTTTCAAAATTGACAACATTAATGCTGCAACAGCGCCCTCCCACAAACGTCAGTCATCCACGTTCATTTCAAGCCTTGTCGCACTGTAGCTAGTAGCTAGCAAGCTAGCAAAGAGTAAAGTATGCAAGCTAGCTAGCTGTCCCAACCTAAAGTAAAAATCAAAGAAAGTAATCTCATCTGTGATAAATAATTTGATAAATGATAATACGGTATAACGTTATTACGTTATAGGTACGTAAAAATTATACTTTGCAATCTCTATCTCTAGCCACAGATAAATAATATAGACGATTCTAACTACAGTGCGACAAGGCTTGAAATGAACGTGGATGACGTTTGTGGGAGGGCGCTGTTGCAGCATTAATGTTGTCAATTTTGAAAATTTCCTTACACTAGGGGAAAATATCTTTGCAAAAGAAAATGTATGTATAGTACTACCTATAAGGTAAGTAGGTCCTTACTTATTTTTTATTTTATGTATTAAATTTTAGGAAGACTTGCTCTCTAATAAAATAACAGATAATCTTTGGTGTTGTTAGCAGAAATCGAAGTCTAAGAAGTGATACTAACGTACGCGTGGAAATTATTATATAGCAGGCAATATATTCTATTATAAATTTACAGCAGTTATAACGTTAGAAATATTCCACCTTTCCTGCTGTTTGCTATAATGCTGTTTTGCTATTTATACTCGTACGTACCGCCATCTAGTTGATATAATAAAAAATATTTGTAGTGTAGCCTGTAGGTATGTGAAGCTCTCGCTCGATAGAGGGCAGTGTTAGTAGTATTTTGTAACTTAACCCTTAATACAATGACTAAAGGTTACATTTTAAATAATTAAATAAAACAGCAGGCTAGCACATTAGAAATATTATAATATAATTAGACTGCTGTTTGTTAGAAACAGCAACAGCAACAATAAAACAGCAGTAGGTATAGCAGTGCGCGCTCGTTGCTTGCTATGAGCAGACTTATACAGCAGCAGCAGACAGCAGTTTATATAGCAACTTAACGTGTCTAGCAATTATTGTGTCTAGCTAGTATCTACTAGATATATTTTAATAAGAATAAAAACATGGCTTATATAATATAGTGATTGAACCATAGGATTTGCAATATTTGTGAAAATGCCGCCGAGCTGAAGATTACAATGACAAGTTGTGCAATCTTAAAATTACTGATTTATTAACCGAATAAAATTATTATAAAACCCTTTACATAATAAATACCGTCGAAAATATTATATAAATTTTAAATAAATGGCAGAAGGACCCGGCATCCAAGCCAATAATTAAAAAAAAATTGACCACAGACAGATTAATGATCTGTCTGCCTGCTGTATTCCCGCGATTGCTATAACACTAATATTTATCTCTTATTTCAATTATGCTAGTTATTCCAACAGCGTTAGGTTCAAATTCCAACATCAGCACCAAAAACAGCAATATAGCAATATAGCACTTAGAAACAGCAGTTATATAAAAACAGCAGATCATTCTAACGTGCTGTTGAAAAACAGCCGTTATTCCCACGACTACGCGTGAACGGGGGAAACGCGAGACGGTCATCTGGCAGCACTGTGGCGGCGTTAATTCAGCTGTCACCCACGTTCATTTGAAGCCTTGTCGCACTGTAATTGCAGCAGCTCGCTGCCCTATTTCTTATTTGTTCAAACGACCATTTTTAGCGAAATTGACTTATGAATGCAGTCCGTTACTCCCGCATGGGCGTGGCCCGCGGACGGCGCGCGCGCACATGAGCGCCGACCTCGACATAAACGCAGATATTTCGGAAACTAATAAAGTTAGATCTATAAACTCTTCTGTCCTAGAAAGCCTAGAAAATTTCCTAAAATCCATGTGAAACAGTGAGGCTTACCTTGTTCAGAAGTACCAGATATTTTAGTTAGAAAAAAAAATCCCAAAAAAAATTTGAAAAATTCATTATAATATAAATTCAAAACATACCTTTACAATATTTATATTAGAATACTCGTAAAGAAACATACTTTTAGAAATAGTAAAGTATAATATACGTTTTCTTTACAGAAATCGGCGAAATCGGATGTTCAACATGAACATCCTGAGAGCATCCGCAAAGTCCGAGATGGCACGCGCGTGATATTTTTTACCAATTTTATAAATATATTATTTGAACTAAACCTTCTTTTATTTTGCAACTGGTCGTATGTTTGTATAATAATGCGAAGAAAATTGGAAAAATAAGCTATATTTCCATGAAAAATATGCCCTCAAAGTTATTGTTTACACATTTCATACAAAAATAAACAAACATTTTTGAGCGACGAAAAATATGACTTTTGTCGCCACCCGAACTCGTAATGCATCTTCTATTGGTAGAATAACTAATAAATAACACTATTTACTAACCTTTAGCTCATAGATGCACTTGAATACACTTATAAACATTATTTTCACGGGGCGCTCTTACTTGAAAAATACGCACACGGACAGATTATCTTCTTCTTCTTCTTTTTTTAAATAGTGGCAACCAAACGAATAGGAAATTCGTTTATTACTGCCAGTATCCAGTGACGGAGTTGCACGGTATAAATTTGTGATTATTTTTTATAATATAATAAAACAAAATAATGTTGAAAGGAACGAAGCATTTGAAGTTACTAGTTTGCATGCACAAATTCTGGAAGACACATACTTAGTTGTAAATAAGAAGATGAAAATAAATAACTAAAACATTATACATATATTTATATATAATTAATTACAGTCTTACGTCATTACATTTTATAAATTTTAATATATATTTTATAACATGGGAATTGTTAGTATACAGTATCGTTTGTATGTTAGTAGGAAGTGGGACTTTAAACAAATGTAAAGTGGCATATAACGGAGGGGAATTAACCGCGAGGGTAATTGGACAACCAAACAGGATATGGTCTAGGGTTCCTTCGTCCAGTCCGCACTCGCAGATTGATGAGTCAAGTATACGAAGTCGGGCTAGATGCACTGGAGTGCAGCAGTGTCCAATTCTCATTCGGCACAGAACTGAGGTTTCCTTTTTATTAGCCGTAATTTTAAAAAACCAAGGCTTTGCGGGTATGACCCGCTGAATGGTGGCATAGTAAGACCCTCTCGCTCGACTGGACACGGACCATTCATCGGACCAGGAATCATGAAGGTATGTTTTTGGGAGTGCCAACAAATCATGGGGAAAATTAATGAACGGAGCCCTATCTCCACACACCACCGCCTCCTTGGCTAGAGCGTCTACACGCTCATTGCCTCGAATGCCGGTATGTGAAGGTATCCAGGCAAAAACAAGTTGTTTTTGACCTAAGGTGAGTAATGTATCTTTAATACATAGAACTATGGGATTATGAATTTGGCAATTGAATGGGTTCTGTACCAATGCCTGAAGAGAACTGCGGGAATCTGAGAAAATTATGGTCCGTTCCAGTGTGTCGGAGAGGGACACAAATCTGACAGCCTCCAGTAGAGCCATACACTCGCCCGTATAGACCGAGGACTCGGGTGGGCACTGAGTGCGCATGTAGTCGTTGCTTCCGGGCTTATATACGGCAACTCCTACGTTACCTTTTGGTGTTAATTTTGAGGCATCCGTAAAAATTACATCCCACCCGTGCCAATCTCTATCAAGAATAATCTTGAACGATTCTTCAGCGCGTGGCATGTCCTTTTCAAGGCCAAAATCTAAAATTACATTCGGTTTTAAGATTACGGCCTCATATTTCGATCCGTGCAAAGGCAATGTCGGAGAGCGATAGGTAGGGGCTTCAAGGTTGCTAAACCTAGTGACGCTCTGAATGAGTCTGGGCTTCAGTTTATTAAACCAGTACCTCCCATTCAGAGTGTGTTCTGCGAGTAGGTTTAGCTTCGGAAACAGGGAGTGATTAGAAAATCTACTAGCTCTGAACAAATACCTGTCTGCCAGAAATTGCCGGCGTAGATGGAGGGGTGGATCTACACATTCCACCTGAAGAGCATTGACTGGGCTGGATTTCATTGCGCCTGTGATTATGCGGAGGGACTTTGACTGTACGAGGTCAAGCATTCTCAATGCAGATTTGTTGCAGGGCTCTAAAAGGAAAATACCGTAGTCCAAGTGACTACGAATCACGGCGTTGTACACGAGTTTTAAGGAGAAGGGGTGGGCTCCCCACCATACTCCCGCCAGGCAGCGGAGTATATTGATGTTGCGCTCACATTTCTTTACAACATAGTTAATATGAGGGGCTCCAGACATTTTGGAGTCCAGTATGACACCCAGGAATTTAACCTGGTTCTGAACGGGAATGCGGGAAGAGTGGCACACTATATCAATACGGGGTCTGAGCCGCTTTCTTGAAAACACCACTATATTGCTCTTAGCTGCGGATAGGTCCAAGCCATGAGCAGTTAGCCACGAGGTCAAAGATCGAATGGAATAGCCAACGGACCCAGAGGCCCTCACGATTGATTTGTGGGAAGAATAAATAAGAAGATCATCCGCATATTGTAGTATACGGGAGTGAGAGATGATGGACTGTTCCAGGTCATGGGTATAAATGTTGTACAGGAGGGGACTAAGGACGGAACCTTGGGGAAGGCCTTTCCAGATGACTCTGGGGTCAGTGGCTTTCCCGTCGGTGCGGAGAAAGATCGTGCGTTGAGTGAGGAGATTGCAGATGAATTGTATCATCTTCTGTGGCAACCTCAGTTTTTGCATCTTATGCCTGAGGACGGGAAGAGATACGTTGTCGTAGGCTGCCGACACATCCAAGAAGGCAGCTACAACTGATTCGTCTCGACTGAAGGCCAAACGAATGTCCGTAGTAAATATACTGAGGCTGTCCATCGTACTCTTACCCTTCCTAAACCCGAATTGGCTTTCCGCCAACAGGCCTCTACTTTCCACAAGCCATTCCAACCTATTTTTGACCATGTGTTCGGTTATTTTCAAGAGGGTAGGCGAAAGAGCAATAGGGCGGTAGGATGATCCATCATTTGGGTCTTTGTGAGGTTTAAGAATGGGGATAATGAGTTGTGTTTTCCAGGACTCAGGAATAAGCCCAGTATCAATAATCAAGTTTATCATGTCCAGATAATATTTTCGAGTTTCTGTGCTGGACGTTACGAGAAAAGAGTATGGAATTCCATCAATACCAGGGGCTGAATCCTTGACGTATTGAAGAACGATTTGAAGTTCACGAAGAGTATATGGGGAGTCCATAGGGTCGAGAGATTGACAGGAGTATGATGAGGCGAGTTCCTCAATTTGAGGAACGGATGGGGGAGCTAGTTTATCCAGAAATGCGTCTTTCCATGCGGGGGACGATGCTCTAGAGCTACCATCATCCACCCACGAAGCCCTATACCTCCTAATATTGGTCCAGACAACTGATGAGGGAGTGGACGGTGAAATGGAGCTGCAAAACCTTCGCCACCCCAAACGCTTCTTCTCAAGAAGAAGGCGCCTGGTTTTTGCCTCAGTCTTTCGCAGCTCCAGATAATTTGAGGTAGACATGTCGACCTCGTACAGTCTCTCTGCATCAGCCCGTGAGCGAACAGACGCGGTGCAGTCCCGATCCCACCAAGGAGGCGACGATCGTCTGTCCGTAGACGTGTTTTTGAGTGGGATGGATTCATCAGCTGCAGCAACCAACGCGTCACTAAATTTAGTGTAGCAGGTTAAAAGGGAGTCTTGTGTGACATCTGGGAGTTCCAAAACACTCCTATCTACGGCTGCTTCGAAGTCCTCCCAGTTGGCACCATCCAAACGATATTTTAATAAGGGGGTTTTTTGAGTTGAATATGATTGTGATGGGAGGGTTATAATAATAGGGAAATGATCACTGCCGTGGGAACTCCTCAGAGTTTCCCACGACAAAACTGGAGCAAGATCAGGGGTGCTCAGAGATAGGTCCACTACACTTTTATTTTGCAATGGTGCAGAGCGACGGGTGGGAGACCCGTTATTGATTACACATATGTTGAGCTCGTCCAACAGTTCGAGCAATCTGTTGCCAGATGCGTCACTGGTGGACGAGCCCCACACCGTGCTATGACTGTTAAAGTCACCCAATATTAAATAAGGTTTCGGCATCTGTTCGACCAGCAATTTCAAATCAAGAAAGGTGGGAGGGGATGGGTGGGAAATATATATGGAAAGAAAGGTGATACCCTTCACCGTCGCGGCCACGGCATTAAAGCCATCACCACGAGGAGGTAGGGAGACAATGGAATAGGGGTAATTTTTGTCAATGAATAGGGCAGATCCGCCATACCCGTCGCATCTGTCGTCCCGAAGCGTGATGTAGCCAGGAACTCGAAAACGAGAATCCGGCTTGAGCCAGGTCTCCGAGGCGGCAAATACGATTGGCTTATATTCATTAACGAGATACAATACTTCAGATTTATTTCGGGACACACTTCTACAATTCCACTGTAGAACGGTCTCGTTCCGGTTGAATGTTCACGATGGGCAATGGAGTGGGCATGTTAATGGCAGCGTTGGACGGTAAAAAATTTTGGGAGGACATAAATTGAATGAACGCCGTGAACAGCGTTTGCATGTTATAGGTAGGTACTTGCATAGAGATTGCTTCGGCTGGATAAGCACAGCCATTTTGAGATGGGGGTGGAGCCATTTCACTCAGGAGGGCCTGATGGGCTTTCCTGTCGTAGCCAGCGGCGAGCGGAGCGCGAGAGCGTGGCTGAGAAAAGGTAGTTTTTTTGGAAGATGTCGTAGGCTTAAAACTGGAAGACTGGCTACGAAGGGGGTTTGGCGTGAAGGAGTGAGTGCTAACTGAGGTCGCTGTTACCTCTGCGAAGGAGCGTTTCACTGCAGGAAACTTGGAAGAAGCCTCCACATATGAAATGCATTCCTCTGCCATGGTCGCTTTGATGTTTTTCTGTCTATTCTGCTCGGGACATCCCTTATACGTAGAAAAATGATTTCCCTTGCAGTTCATACAGGAGACTTCTGCCTCCGAGAGACTACACTCGTCACCTGAATGCTCCTGTCCGCACCGATAGCAACGAGGCTTCGACCGACAGGCGTTCTTAGTGTGTCCGATACGACAACACTTGTAGCACTGTATTGTTGGGAACTTGTACAACTCCACAGGGAGGGAGTTGTACATCAGAGTTACTCTATTCGGCAGCTTTTGACCGTCAAATGTGAGAACCACAGTTTGACTCGGCTTCCAGATGGCTTCGCCGGAAATGTTTTGCTTGTAGTTAAGCCTACGGGCTTTGATAACCTTACCAAAGCCTTCTGGTACCACAATGTCATCCAGAAGTTTTTCAGGGGTCCACTCTATTGGGACACCCTTAACCAAACCCAGACGTGTAACGTTGTATGTAGGGATAAAAGCCTTATAGTTGGCTCGAGGGACGTTCTCATGTTCGATAAAAGAGTTTGCAAATCTGCCGATTTAAAATGGACTGCAACTCTGTTCCGTCCTGCACTCTTCACACCATCGTGAACAATTCCGTCGAACGAATTCCGCATTAGAAATTTCCCGAAATGAATCGGGTGCAGTGTCTCTCCTGATGTAGGCGTTATTTCCACACGTTGTACGTGCACCACGAAAGGAGCCCTATCGTGGTTCCTGTACAGTGGGGTAGAGGGAGTAGACTGAGATGCAGACTGGTTATGGGTTTGAGGCTGGGTGGTATCGGTCATGGTGGGTTTGGGTGGGGAGGCATCGCTCTCCAATCCTGTCTGAGTGCCAGTTGAGTCCGAGCTACGCGATCGATCGCGTTTGGTAAGTTTATTTTTATTTTTTTTTGCCTGATTATTTTTTCTTTTTCTTTCAGTAGAATTTTTTTTTAACAATTGCGTAGACATGGCCGTTTCATTTACGTCCATATATGCAGCTACTTCCATCATCGGGGCGTTAAGCGTGAGCTCCACATCCTGCGAGCGCCGGCTGGACGACGTTCCATCGGGCGGGTCGGGTGGTTGAGGCGGTGGGCGATTATCCATCGCAACACCACATCGACGCGTCCTCAGATTAATTACAAGTGGACTTACCAAATTCGGAGACCCGCTTGGAAGTCAACAGGTTAAAAAAAATATCCGCATTTTTCCAGCAAAAAATTTTTCATGAAAACTCACTGTAACAGCTTTTCTCTTGTTCAATTAAACTTTCCCACAAACAGTCTTCACTTCTTGTTTGTTCAATAAGATTCGAATATTCAAATTTAACGGTCGCCATTGTGCTACTTCATACAACATCGTAACCGAGCTCGCATTCTTATATGTTCAAACGACTCGAAGAACCAATTTTATTGCAACGCAGCGATCGTGTGACGTCAGCGTAGGAGGCCATTTTCGAACGACAGTTCATTCTTGGTAATCTGTGGTTCATTTATGAATTTTTGAGGTGAGGACGTGTTTTCTCAGTTATCTATTAGTTTTTATGAAAAATTTCATTAAACTTACATTTCATTGTGTTTTCCCACGATTGTAATTATAAATAAAGCAACGTGGAACGATTTATTATTGATATATTCTTGTTCAATCATTCTAACGGTTTTGCTACACTTCGATATATGGAGTGTTCCATTTATATTATGCCGCAAAATCTCGCGCGAGTCACTGGACTCGATAGTGTGTGTGTGTTTGTGTGTATTTATCGCGCGACGGGCGCCTTGATACAGTACACGGCGTTCATTGTTGGATCGGAACATGATAACAGTACAGTACACGGCGTTTATTGTTGTATTATTGTAATACCATTTTGTATACCTACTGATCATTTTGTGTTATTTAAGAAGAAAATCTAAAATACTAAAATAAAAAGTTTTACAATTTTTTATAATACATATTATGTCGACGACAATTTACGCTTGTCTAGCGGTACGGTAATGCAATAATGAAAAGCTGGTAGGTACTATATATTTTTTTATGTACAGAAAATTGTCATAATGAACTACTTTTTAACCGACTTCAAAAAAGGAGGAGGTTCTATGTTCGGCTGTATGTTTTTTTTTTATGTATGTTCAACGATAATTTCGACAATTGCGAACCGATTTCGATAATTCTTTTTTTATTAGAAAGGGGGTACCTCAAGAGTGGTCAACCTCAATTTGGTAAAGTTCGAGGATTAGCATCCATTCGAAAATCATAATTAAATTTGCATATGTGTAAGACAAATGGGCGAATAATTCTATACAGTAAGAGTGAAATAAAAAACCTGTTTTAAAAAACATTGAACCTTCTTCAAAAAACAACTAGAACTAAAAAGTATTAAATAAAATTTTTATTCGGACCCTTGAGTTGAAGGCGGTACAAAAGCACACTGAACATTTATAAATGGACCCCTTTTGTACTTTGTACCGCCGTCAACTCAAGGGTCCGAATAAAAATTTTATTTAATACTTTTTAGTTCTAGTTGTTTTTTGAAGAAGGTGCAATGTTTTTAACCGACTTCGAAAAAAGGAGGAGGTTCTCAATTCATCGAATTTTTTTTTATGTATGTTCCCCGATTAATCAAAGACCTACATCAATAAACTTACATCAATTCACTTTTTAAATTTGTTTGAAAACCATAATTCTTCTTTGCCTTTCCAAAAAAGGACATCCTGTTCAAGGAATTTGTTATATTTTGTGAGAGACAATTGATTTCTTATTTGTTCAAACGTATATTACGTTGTTCAACCCGCCAAAACCGCACTCCGCGCTATGACAATTTGTTCAACTGACATTTTGTTTTCTCCATAACTTAGATACTACATAAAAAATATGCTTTTTTATTTATTTATGGCATAGGTAATCCACCCTAGTTTATTCACAAAAAGAATTGCAACCCTTAATATTTTGGTACATCCTTAAAAACACTTTAAACTGTCTACTGTAAAATTTGCTAAATGGCTGTTTGAACAAATAAGAAATAGGGCAGCGAGCTGTCAAGTCAAAGCGTTCATATCTCTTTGGCGTCCGGGCACGGGTACTTTTTTTTACACAGATTTTTATTTGTTTTTTTTTTTAGATTAATTCGTCTCCTCCCGAAACAGGCAAAACTCATTAGAGTATACAGCCAATTCTGTCGTAGCTTTTAACGTCTGGTGTATAAGTTCTCGCACCGCGAGAACCACAAAAATATATTTTTGTAATTACAACGACGACGCGACAAACTCCCGCCGTCCGCCTTCTTTTGTTAGAGCGAACTGCGAACCTGACAGCTAGTATTATATTCCTTGGCTGACGCTGCTGGAACAAAAATGACCATACTACGCACGCGCTTGCCTTGCCACGCACAAACAACGCTTTTATCGAAGTCGAGAAGCGAAGCAAGTTCGTCGTTCATCGTACAGAATGGTGTATAGATAGATAAGGTGTTTGTTGACAACATTTGAAAGGACAATGGAGGCAAACTAAATCCACCGCCCCGACATACCTGTTAGTGTGGCTATTCCCTAGAGTGTGTTTATAAGCCGAAGGCGCGTAGGGAGTGCAGTCCCCGTCCGCCGTAACACAGCTGCACTTCCCGCAGCGCCGGAGAAGAGGCAATCCTAAGTCGCTATTGAAAGTAAATTATTTTCGTGAAGTTTTATTTTTGGCCCCAGTTTTGATTTCCGCAGGCTAAGTCATTTCTAATAGCAGTGTTTTGTGGTTGTTGTGGCTATACGGTCACACTATCTTTGCCTTTCTGTAGAAAAAAAAAGTTAACGTTACTACAAAGAGACACTCGTCACGGGAGCTGCTAAAAAATGAAACAAATGTTTTGTTTCAACCAGAAACATTTCCATGTATGTAGCAGGGCAGGAGATAGCTTGTGTATGAAAACTAATGTTTCTGCGTATGGTTTTTTGTGTAATGTTTCGAAAAAACATTCGCAGGAGACCCGGCTTTACGTTGGGGCAAGGCAATGCTTGGCTTGCTGACCAACGTATAATGCGCGGGACGGATCTCGGCGTGTCGTCGCCGCAGCGGGCGACCCGCCACGCGCATACACTATTCAAGTACGGTGCGGGTGCGAGGGAGAACACTGACGAACCGCTGCGGTGGCGACACGCCGAGATACGCCCCGCGCATTATAATAGCCAACGTGTATAAAGAGAGAGGAGAGAGAGAGAGGCCACTGTAGCGAGCGAGCGAACCACGATGGAGCGAACCAAACCAACCCGGTTGACAGTCAGGCATGAAGGTTCGAGGTTCGTTAAAAAAAACTCGCGCGAAAATTGCAAATGTCATGTCAACGTAAATAGAGAGCGTTCCTTAGAAAAGTTCCTTTCGCCGTTATGTTGGCTCTACTGTCTATCTGTCAAAACAGCGTTGAGAGTTGCTATGTGTACAGATTTACCCGTAATTATCAGTATTTACAGTATTTTTTGTACGGTAAATGGGCATTTTTCAAAAAGTTTGTACCCTGCCTTTTTACCATGTCCCATGTATTCAAATTTTTTTTAAGACTAATTTAGCGCTATTATAGGAACAATGTATTTTTTTTCAAATTACAGCAATGTTTTGCTGAATTTTTGCCTAGGAATTAAGCAATATTTAATCAATTAGAGCTTTTCAAAGTTATACAAACACCCATTTTCACCATGTCCCACCCTGATTTTCTTAAAAACGCACAATTACGAGTATTTCGAAGCAGAAATTGCTGAATATTTTTATCACATTAGGAAGATAATGTCTTCTATTTTTCAATAAATCTATTGTAATACTTAAAAAAAACCTTATATATTTATAAACTATTTAAAAAGAAAACATTCAAAATTGTTAATAGTGGAAAACTCCACTGAGAAATGGCCGTTTTGCAGTTAAATTACAAAAATTCCACTATTTCGTGATATTAATATCATACTAGCTACCCTTTAGGTTTAGCTAGGCCAATCGTCATCTTGCATAGCCCCGTCAATGCTGCGGTGTGCGTCGAGGAAGTAAGTGCAGTTGTATGGTGCAGTCCGCTGATTTACGGTGATTCTGAGGTAAGTTTACGACTTTTATGGCCTATAGAATTATTTTTACGTACAATACACTACACGTGATTAATGCATACTTCGTTTGTTTATGAATTTATAAAAATTATTAAAAAATATTAAATCAAAATTTCTGATGGGTACAAACTTTTTGAAAAATGCCCAAATACCGATTACATTATTAGGTATTAAAATCTTCACAATCTGGCAACAGGAATTTAAGCACTGACAGGACAGTGACACTGGCAGTGGAGCCAACATAACGGCGAAGGGAACTTTTAGTTGGAAGTTGGAACGCTCTCTAAATTCCAACATCCATCTCTTTGATCCATCCAAACAAAACTTGGAGCATTTCAATCGCGGATAAATAGTACCTATATAGAAAGAAAACTAAAAGTAGGAGTGCGGTGTGCGGCAGAGCAGTTTCGTAGTGAAAGTTATTATAGTACATGTCGTGGTTTATTGTGTGTTATTCTGATTCTGTCTGAATAAAAGGTGATACAAGTAAGATGCCGAAAAAGCCTAGCAAGCCGCCAGTACAATGGCTTAGCGAACGGGTTGTGTGGGATGAGAGGAATGATCCGAACTTCGTCTACAAATCTGTTGACTTCTACGAGTAAGTCGTTTTCCTAACTCCTACAACTTATTGCATTTCAGCCCATTTCCCGTGTAATGTAGTTTTTTTGTGTTTATTGTAACTGTTCAATTTTCTTCAACGTTGTAGTTAGTTTTTAAGCCTATTACTAAGCCTACGCCGCACAGTGCTTCGCGATTGCGATATTAGCAGCCAATTTGGGTTTTTCTACAAATTTTTTTTTTTATCGTTATTTTTATAAAATTACACAGTCTTCGCACCTGGAGGAGGGTTATTAGGTTTTGTATAGGTTATAGGTTTATATTTTATTTTGTAATTAATTAGCTTTATGTGTTGTTTATATTTAATATGTAGTTTGTTGTGTACAAAGTTTATAAAATGTATATGTTTGTGGATATCTATGATATAAATTAAAACTTAAATTAATACTCTAAATGAAAACAACAAATAATAAAAACCGACCAATTACGTGATGGTACGGAAACCTCGGTGCTCGAGTCCGACTTGCACTTGGCCGGTTTTTTGCATTCACTGCAATATTTTTATCCTTCACTGGGTTGTAGAAAGATGAAATTAAACCTTTTGGTATTGTATTCCAGCTCATTTAAATTCAAGAGCATAGTAGCGTCTGTGGGTGAATTTGTGCTCATATCGAACGCGGACTCTGCTGAGCCTGATACAGAGGAAGGCTGTGACGCGGCGCAGATCCTCACGCTGTACGAGAGTCACGACACGGATCTGCGCGACCGTCACCGCGCGCGCGTGCAGTGGTTCTCCCGGCCCGCAGACCTGCAGCCCACGCAGTGGCACAATGCGGACAATATCATCTTTCATAAGAAGGAGGTTTGTCCCGTTTGGTTGATAGTGTTTTAAGGAAAATGCCCATGCTCACTGACATTTAGCATTTCTGAACCTTATTTACTTATATTATGTGTAACTAATTGCATTTATTTAATTTTTTTTACCAGAGAGACCAAATTGACATTTCCTGGGTTGCATGTTTTTGGCATTCCTGTCTAGAATTTGTGAATAAAGAAGAATGAAAAAAAATATATTATCGAAATTTTTTTGAAAGACATTGAAACAATAATAGGTATACTTACCTACCTAATGTCTTCTAATGTTTTACTTTCCAGAAACAGTGACTTATCTTTATGGGTTCTTTCTTCTAATATTTTTCAGACATGGAGGTTGTTAGTAAAATATATGATTTGAATATTAGTAGGAATTTTTTTTTTAAAGGAATGTAAAGTGGATTAAGTATATACGATTTTCATAGTGATGAGTTTCCTGTCTCTGATTATTTATCAGATTCTAAAAATGCATTACAATTCTGATCATTTTGACAGTCGATCCGCAGCTTCCAGGTTCCAGGTTCCAGGCGTGCACTTTATAAACGCCTAGCTCTAACTTCATTCTGGCCAGATTCCGTTGAATAAATTTAAATTCCTGATGAAGAAGGAAAGATGGCATGTACCAGTTGCTGATGGAGTGTGGCCAGACCAGAACGAAGGATTGCGAACAAAATTGCGGACCTCACTTAAGATAGAGAGACCTAATTAGGTTTTTTTTTTATACATAGACTGTTGGCGAGCCCAAGTGAAAATTATTTAATATTTATATTATTTTTTATTGTTTATTTATCACCTCTAGGATATGGCACTCAGATTTGTTATATTTTACATTGTAACATTCCGCCAATTAGATTATCACAGTAACGAAGTACTGGCAAGAAACTTCATTGGAAATTTTTTCAATCTTTACTTAGTCTACTTTGCAAAAGCGTTTGCCACTATTTAAACAAGCATGTGCTATCATCACCTACCATTTCTAATTACTCCTTTACTCATCATCCAAAGACTGCACACTGCACAATTCATGACAGATGCAGTAATTCATGATAAAGTGATATTTTTTTAAAATATGAAATTAAATGAAGTTATATACCCACCACATACATGCCACTTAAAGCAGGCCAGTCTCCACAAATAGCACCCGTCACAAGCACCACACCGGGGCCAGCTATCGCCTCCCTCAACCATATTATTATAGGGTGAGAATGACCCGGACAACGTGTCACCGTGTTGAACATTCTCTATCCATCGTGAACTAAAATGCCCTAAGGGGCAGAGAAGATAAGTTTAAGTTTATATTTATTTTCACATTCTATGTACAAGACAGGATTAAAAATATATTTTTATATTAATTCTATATACCTAACAATTTTAAAATACACAAAATTAATTTAAAAACACCACCTATCTATGTACAATAAAACGGCGTTATCGCCGCCGGCGGCGGGAGACAGGCCTCCAAGCACGCCGGCGGTTGCAGGCCGTGGCTACGGAGCTCTCTGAGACGACGCGAGGCAAGCTACGAGCGATAGATGGTGGTACTAGACTCGTAGGCCACCACACCCCCATCTCGGAGAGCTCCGTATTCGTCAGACCGCCGGGCGACGACACGCAGCCATTTCATCGAACATGATTGTCGCGCGTGCGTCGCCTTTGCGCACTTTACCGCCACACCGGTAGCAGGGGCTATAGACGGAGCATGGAACCCCGATAGCCCCAAGCAGACCAATTATATGTGGCGGACGTCATCGTCCTGTCGTGGTTGGTGTTGCGGAAGTTAAAGTTTATTATTATTAACGTGATTAAGCGTCGGGTTGCCGAGTGGTTTTCGCTTCGGTTTCTCTTGCAAGAGGTCAGAGGTTCAAAACCGGTCGGCGTATCCCAATGACTTTTCAGACAAAGATTTATGTGCTGCTTCACCGTTGGGACCGGTGTAAAATTTTATTGTAGGTCCCATTCCTTGCCCCTTATTAGGTGGTAGGCTCAAATTGCAGACTACTGGATTGGTACCACCGTACTGTATGTAAGATGGCCGCATAGCAGCCTCGGCTGTGTTCTCCTGTAGTCTAGTATAGCCAGCAATCTAAACGTCTCGGGTATGAGACCTAGCAAAAAGAAATTACTACGGGGCTGGTATTGAGCAATAAGTAATGAAATTCATTCAATAAGTATGCATTTCAAATTGATTATTATCATTGCAGGTTATCGAAGAACACAGAGCATTCGATGTGGACGTATCTATCGAGACCTTCTTCAAGAAGTGTCACATCATTCGAGGTTCAACCAGCTTAGATGTTCATCAAATTTTACTGGATAATGATTCCGACTTGTTGACGTTTGCATGCCGTTATAGACTGACACCTGTCCACAGACGCAAATTTAACATTGAACCTGTTCTCGTAGAGGAGAGAATGGCTCTTCAGCTGAAAATGCCGGCTAGCAAAAATAACACACCTTCTAGAGTTAAAACTCCGAGCAGTCTCGTCCGAAGAATGAGCAGAGTATCGATATCGGACCAGAGAAGCTGGAGTGTGACTAACACGGAAGGCACCAAACTAATGCTCAAGAGAGCGATCCTTACCGATAACTTGAATAAGGAAAAAGAATTGTCCAGAAATTATGCTCCACAAAAGACATCTACAAATGCAAGTAAAAGCATTCATGAAAATGAAACTGGAAAAACACAGAGAAGAAAAATATTACTCGCCGATGACATCAGCAACATTCTGTCGATGGAATTAGAAGAGAAGTCTGGTGATGAAATTCCAACTCTTATTATTAGACAGCACGCTCCACCGTCTACACCAAAGAGAAAAACGCCCGCTTCTACAATAAAGTCCAACAGTCTTATGGAAGTGGACGAAGAGAGGGTGGATTCTCCATCAGGACGAACGACTAGATCTACACGCAAACCTGTGCAGTACAATGAAGATAATTGTGACTTATCTCCTTTAAAGCAGACTCCCAAGAAGGCAATAGGTAGGACTCCTACGTCAGTTCGTAAGCGACTTTTGAATGACAGCGATGAAGATTTTAAACCAACCTCCGTCACTCCGAGTTCACGCTTGTCCACGAACACTCCCAGTCGTCGCCTATCCGTTCACACTCCGACTCGCCGCGCAGTCCACACAGACACTCCTAAACGTAGCACCAAGAAAATTGTGAGCCAACTTACTCCAACTTTGCATTCGCGAGCTCATTCTATTGAAGAAACTGAAGGTGGGAAAGTATTAATTGAATAATAAAATTACTTTTTACTTTGAAAATCTGCTGCATTTCTTTATGTTTATTTCATCTACTCTGATTCTTTGTTAACTTGGTTATGTGATTTCTGTCACAGACTGGGATAAAGAGAACAGTGAACTACCGGGCCGTGAGCAGCAGATGGAGGAAATATTATCATTTGTGAGAACAAAACTTCTTGATCGCACCAGTGGGTCAGTTTCATATTACCTTCTACTACCACTGTGCTTGGTGTGCACTCTTACGATTATCTTCGAACAACCCTTGTATTTTATATTGATAGGCAGAGATGAGTCTTCACCAATGTATCGGTAGCGTTTAGAAACTTAACTTAACTTTAGAGGTGATGGGATCATTGGAATGGGCTGTTGTTTCAGTGCACTAGATTGTAACATATTTTTTATTTATGTATTTGTAATGTTTTTTTTTATATTAAATCGGCAATCAAACATGTTTTGGATAATATTGTTAGTGGATAGCACTGATGTGATTGCAGGTGTATGTACATATCAGGCGTCCCAGGAACAGGTAAGACGGCGACGGTGTGCGCCGCTCTCAAGCGGCTGGAAGAGGAGGCGGGGCTGCCCAGCTTCCAGCTGCTGGAGGTGAACGGCATGAAGATCGCGGAACCGCGGCAGGCCTACGTGCATATATACAAGCAACTTACAGGTGCAGTAAACGTTATATGTATCAATGACTGATAGGCTAAACCTGATAAAGTAAAGTCTGCAAAACAATAAATATTTACCTATAAAATAACAGGCCTTGACAATGTTTGAAAGGTGTATCCTGGATATCACTGGCTATCTGTAGACATTTCTTCGATTTGAAAAATAATGACTAATTATAATTTCTGCAAACTTAGCTTCGCCAGTCAGAAATATAATTTTCGATTTTAAACAGAACACTTATGTTTGAAACTCATAGGTAAGACAGTGAAGTGGGAGCAGGCTTGCTCGCTGCTGGAGAAACGCTTCACACAACCCGGACCACGCAGGACTCCCACCGTACTGTTGGTCGATGAGGTTTGTAGCACATACTTCCTTTTGAACTGCTAATAATTTTTCTCAAAAAAATGTAGGCGGAATAGTAACTTAGGACACGGGGAGGGGAGCGGACGGGTGGGGCGCCCTTGTTTAGTTGATTTATGACCCCACCCTCGGCCGGGGGCGGGGGGGTGTGTTTAGGGGGAGTGCCATACAAAGTACCTCCGAAAAGGGATGCGAAAATGATAATGAAGCATATAAAACATTGAGGGGGGGGGGGGGGCAGGAATCATTCTTAGTCATTCACACAACACCCTCCCCCCACCCCCTCTTCCCTAAGAGTACAAGTTGTTGGTTTGAAAAAATTATAACCCTAAACTATTTTGTTTACTTTGCAAACCTAACCATAATTTTTCAAAATTTAAAAACAAAATTTCCCGAAAAACTACAGCATAGATGTACCAGTAATTTGCTACTTGTGGCCCAAGTTACTATTATCCTCACCCAAAAAAACTCTGTCAAGAAGTTTACAATCTTTGACATCCATCTCACTTCTCACTATCTCACTTCTCATCTCATCTCACTTCTCATCTCACTAATAACATAAATGCGAAAGTATATTTGTTTGTTTGTTTGTTTGTTCCTCTTTCACGCCTGAACGGCTGGACGGATTTTGATGAAACTTTTTATAGTGGTAGTGTATATCCCGGAGTAACATAATTTTGAAAAAAAATGGTAAATTTCGAGTCGAGCTCGCGTAAAGAGGGTTCCGTACCATCCCGTTTTCTGTGAGAACTAGAAGGTTTAGGATTTTCGTTTAGGTTTTCCTGTAAATTAAATGAATAACCCATGGTAACATAATTTCAAAAAAGTGGTCAAGTTCGAGTGGACCTTGCGTAAAGAGGGTTCCGTACCATCCCGTTTTCTGTGAGTGAATGCTTAGGATTTTCGTTTAGGTTTTCCTGTAAATTAAGTGTATATCCCATGGTAACATAATTTAAAAAAAGTGGTCAAGTTCGAGTCGAGCTCGCGTAAAGAGGGTTCCGTACTATCCCGTTTTCTGTGAGAACTAGAAGACTTAGGATTTTCGTTTAGGGAGAGAGGGAGTGAGAGAGTCGGAGTGAGGGAGTGGGAGTTAGGGGGTGGTGACAGGAGAGGTGGTGAGGGAAGGGCGGGAGTGGAGGGGAGGGAGAGAGAAATAGTTGAGGTATGGAGATGAAGGAAGGGGAAGGAGGGTGGGGAGGAAGAGCAGCGATGGCAGGGGGAGGAAAAGGAGGGAAGGGAATGGGGATGGGTGGGGGAAAGAGGGAGGCATGGAGGAAGAGGGAGGCATAGGAGAGGGAGAGGGAGAGGGAGAGTGAGAGGGAGAGGGAGAGTGAGAGGGAGAGTGAGAGGGAGAGGGAGAGGGGGAGGGAGAGGCAGAGGGAGAGGGAGAATATTACTTTCTTTGAGAAGGTTTATCGTCTTCCTGAACGCAGCTCTGCCTTCGGCCTCGCCCTCAATCACCTACTTTCTTCAAGAAAGTTTATGGTCTTCCTGAACGCAGCTCGGCCTTCGGCCTCGCCCTTAGTTACTTACTTTCTTCGAGAAGGTTTCTGGTCTTCCTGAACGTAGCTCGGCCTTCGGCCTCGCCCTCTGTTACTTACGTTCTTCGAAAAGGTTATCGTCTTCCTGAACGCTGTGCTTCCTAAACTATGGGCGATAGTTACTTACTTTCTTTAAGGCGGCTTATAGTCCTCCTGAACGCAACTCTGCCTTCGGCCTCGCCCTCAATTACTTAATTTCTTCGAGAAGGTTTATAGTCTTCCTGAACGCAGCTCGGCCTTCGGCCTCGCCCTTAGTTACTTACTTTCTTCGAGAAGGTTTATGGTCTTCCTGAACGCAGCTCGGCCTTCGGCCTCGCCCTTAGTTACTTACTTTCTTCGAGAAGGTTTCTGGTCTTCCTGAACGTAGCTCGGCCTTCGGCCTCGCCCTCTGTTACGTTCTTCGAAAAGGTTATCGTCTTCCTGAACGCTATGCTTCCTAAACTATGGGCGATAGTTACTTACTTTCTTTAAGGCGGCTTATAGTCCTCCTGAACGCAACTCTGCCTTCGGCCTCGCCCTCAATTACTTAATTTCTTCGAGAAGGTTTATCGTCTTCCTGAACGCAGCTCGGCCTTCGGCCTCGCCCTTAGTTACTTACTTTCTTCGAGAAGGTTTATGGTCTTTCTGAACGCAGCTCGGCCTTCGGCCTCGCCCTCTGTTACTTACTTTCTTCAAAAAGGTTTATGGTCTTCCTGAACGCAGCTCTACCTTCGGCCTCGCCCTCAATTACTTACTTTCTTCGAGAAGGTTTATGGTCTTCCTGAACGCAGCTCGGCCTTCGGCCTCGCCCTCTGTTACTTACTTTCTTCGAGAAGGTTTATAGTCATCCTGAACGCAGCTCTGCCTTCGGCCTCGCCCTCAATTACTTAATTTCTTCGAGAATGTTTATAGTCTTCGTGAATGCAGCTCGGCCTTCGGCCTCGCCCTTAGTTACTTACTTTCTTCGAGAAGGTTTATGGTCTTCCTGAACGCAGCTCGGCCTTCGGCCTCGCCCTCTGTTACTTTTTTTTTATTTTTTTTTATGGAAACTGACACAGATAGATAGATAGATAGATAGAAATACTTTATTGCTCCAAAAAACATTTAACATAAACACACAATAAGAAATTTACATGAGGGGCAAAGGCGGACTTATCCCTTACAGGGATTTCTCCCAGTCAACCTTTGGATGTTTGAGAGTCGTATGTTGCGAGATATAAGTAGGTAGTAGCAAAAGACTTGAGTGTGGGAATGTAAAATATAATATAAGGAAAATAACTATAATATATAGGTACTATAATATACACTACATATAAGTACATACTAGTTACATTAAACATATAAATTACTATTTATACAGTTGGCTACATCACCTACAACGTCCGTGATGTCAGCCCATAACACCGGGTGAACTAGGTGCCATATCAGTGCTTCCCCCTTTGATCGTGCCGGCTACACTGAACTGGTCGGAAAACACAAACTATTTACATAGCCGTTTCAACCGACGTTTCATTCAGTGCGGTAGTACCAACCCGGGCGGGTTAAACCCTACCACCAAGTAAGATTAGGAGGGAAGGGACCTACAGTTTTACGAGGAATCCGAACCTCGGTTAGCCTCCAACGGTCAGCGGTCACCCATCCAAGTACTTACTTTCTTCGAGAAGGTTTATGGTCTTCCTGAACGCAGCTCGGCCTTCGGCCTCGCCCTCAGTTACTTACTTTCTTTGAGAATGTTTATTGTCTTCCAGAATGCAGCTCAGCATGAAGCCGCGTCGTTAGTTACTTACTACTTACTTACTTGAGAACGTTTATCGTTTACCTTAACGCGGATCGGTCTTTGTTACTTACTTTCTTCCTTTGAAATACGAATTTGACGCGAGCGAAGCCGCGGGCAAAAGCTAGTTTATAATAATTTGAAAACGGCCAAACCAAACTAGATATTATTAATTTTTTTTTTTCAAATCATCTCTAGCTCGACAATTTTTAGCAATCACAATTCACAATTTTAAAGAAATAGGTAGTTATTTCAAGGTTACATGGCAACTGGAATCTGAACATTCTTATTTGATGCAAATATGGCATCCCTAATTTAAAAAAAAAAATTGTCTGGTCACAATGATCTTGGCACACTACGATACTTCCGATAATTTTTATTTTTCCTTATAATTTCAAAATCAGTTTAAAATTTAATTAGGCGTTATAAATAAAGGTACTGCGAATACGAGGATCGAGAACTAAGTCTAAGAAAATTAATATTCATTATGTGTTACTTTTTTTATTTTATATCATGTAGAATTAACAACTATTATAATAGAAAGTATCAATATGTATGTAAATTTTTTATAAAAATGTAATGGCTCTGGATGTGATGTCCTTCGGAGTCAATATGCATGTAGAGAGCGTTCCAACTAAACGTTCCCTTCGCCGTTATGTTGGCTCCACTGTCTATCTGTCAAAACAGCGTTGAGGGTTGCTATGTGTACAGATTTACCCGTAATTATCAGTATTTACCGTACTTTTTGTACGGTAAATACCGATTATATTATTAGGTAATATAATCTTCACAATCTGGCAGCACGAATTTAAGCACTGACAGCGACACTGACAGTGGAGCCAACATAACGGCGAAGGGAACTTTTAGTTGGAACGCTCTATAGTGAGATTACCTGACTGAAAATAAAATTATGCTGCCATTTAAACATTGGGGTTGCCATATTCACAAGATATGATGTCCATACACTATAGTCCGCCATTTTTTATTCTTTTTGGCATATAGCCTATGTTACTCCTGGTACTAAAACATACTGGTAGTTGGACATTTCATTCATCAAAATCCAGCCAGCCGTTTTCAAGTTTAAAAGGAAATCATATATGTTCCGATTTATTTTCTTTTTATTTATTTGTTAATTTTATATTACTCTTTTACCTTGGATGTAACATTTGTTTGCTTATATTGTTGTTGTTTGAAAATAAGGCAGTAAATCGAACAGACCGTAGAAGTGGGGTGAAGGAAGGGACCTGATGATAAACTGCCATTGCATGCCACACTCTGTGATCTGCAATGTAATCTGAGATGGTCCCTTTTTTATAATCCAATATTTGCCCATAATGTACCTTGCCTACACTATACCTCATTCTTATAAAAAAATCTTGTAATAACTTTGTGTTGGAGAAAATAAATACATTTTCATTAAATTTCATAAAGAAATTCAACCACTCACATAAATACATTTAACTTGGCTATTTAAAGAAAGGAATTGAAAATGGTGGCGTTTTACAGCTGCACAGTCGACATGCCAATTTTTTTTTCATACAATATTTTTTTATTTGCAAATTTTTGTCTAACATTTGCTTTTTTTAGACGGCAATACGGTGTGAGCGAGAGGAAAATAGGAGCGCCGCTATTTTAAATCCCTTTCTTTAAATAACCAGTCAGTACATACCTATATTCATAAATCAAAGTGAAACACACATTACCCTCCTTTGCGTTCACAGTCAGGTGTAATGTAATTTGGAACGTGTGTTGGAGCAGCTGGACGCGCTGTGCACGCGCCGGCAGGACGTAGTGTACAGCATCATGGAGTGGGCGGCGCGCGGGTCGGCGCGTCTCGCCGTGCTCGCGGTCGCCAACACGATGGACCTGCCGGAGCGTGCGCTGGCGGCGCGTGTCGCCTCGCGCCTCGGCCTCACGCGCCTCACCTTCCCGCCGTACACGCACGCGCAGCTACAGCGCATCGTTGCGACTAGACTGAGAGGTGCTAATGTCACGCCGGATGCTGTGCAACTCATTGCAAGGTCATACATTCATTCTCTTTTGACAAATCTACTAATTTGACTTTTGTTATGTTCCTGAAAAGTTTAATGCGGATCTTTTTTGCATCTACAATCATTCTGATAACTTTTATTAGATATGTTGAGTGGCTTGTGAACGCTGTGGTTCCATACTGCTGAAGACTGGGAGGACTGAAGGAAAATTTAGAGTCGTATGTCCAGCAGTGGACGCATACATACACACTGACTGACTCGAAAACGACTTAACCGATTTACATAGAGTTTTCACCGACTTTACCGTGAGCGGAGCCGCGGGCATAACTAGTAGTTTGATACATTGTTCTATGATTAAATTATAGTTAGTATGCATTGATAAACTTAAAGAAATGTTTAGGAAAGTGGCGGCAGTGTCGGGGGATGCTCGGCGGGCATTGTCGCTGTGCAGTCGCGCGCTGGAGCTGGGGCGCCGGGGCGCAGCGGGGGCGGGGCTGCGCGAGGTGGAGCGCGCGCTCGCGGAGGCCGCGTCGGGGGCCGCGGTGCGTGCAGTTCGTTGCCTCTCTGGTGCTGAGAGACTCATGCTGAGAGCCGTCGCTACTGAGGTTCTAACTCATTTAATTGTACATCATATCACTTAACTTACATCTAAAAAAGGTTATTCTCCCTTCACTTTCATTCTGTATGTACTATTTGTAAGTTTTGAAGAAACCTCAACAGAGAGCAGTAACAGGCAAGCAGCTTACTGCTGTCTGCTATCAAACATTGCCGTTGGTGTTTTTTTGGGGTGCAAGGTTTCGCTCTGCAGACTTAATTTTGCCGACTTTAACTTTGCTCTGCCACCCAATGCCTACGTCACTGCGTGTACTTTATCTATATTAATAAATGTTCATAACTCTGTATGTAGGTGGAGCGAACCGGGTCGGATGAAACAACACTATCTCGGGTTCTAATGGCCGCCGCCGCGCTCGTCTCCCTCGAGGGTCGGCCATACAAGTGTGCGGACCGAGTTAGCGCGCCCACCGCCAGCCAGGCTCTCGCCGTCTGCACCAGGCTCGCGTCCTCCAGACTCTTGCTCCTAGAGCCCAAGGCCTCCGAGCCTCGACTCCTGCTCAACATCAGTGCAGATGATGTGCACTATGCCACTAAACATATTTCTGTATATAATTAATTTTGAAAAACTGGAACCAAATGGACGGAGCGCACAGCCTCCAGTTTCAGTTATGGACTATTTTCCTGAGATCTATGTTTATTACTATTTTAATTTTTCTTATGAATATTCTGACTAAGTGTATAAAATAATATTTGACTAATGTATTTTTGTGCTGAAAAATGTTCTGTAACTTTTTCCTGGAACTGTCAAAATGTGAAATTTTTTCGGCACTTGTGAAAAAATTAATTCTCAGATTAAAATTTCGTAAAAGAAAAGTGCCTCAGTTTAACCCCCTTTCGGATACTACCAACCAACACTGTACTTTATAATATCAAATATCTGAACTGCCTGCCACCGATGCAGGCAGCACAATTTCCTACATTGTATGTGTTGTAAACAAATTTATGAGTACAGGTTGTTGGTTTCATTGAAATACACACAAAGGAAGGAGACGCATCGTAAAGAGGAAAAAAAATCATCATACATATATGTGTGTTCATGAACTCTGTCAAATAAAACAATACTTTTTTATTTTACAATAGTACTTATGACGTTAGTTAGTTTAGTTATTAATTTAGATGTGATAATGTTATAGAGCTGTACTGTAAACCTATTTATTTAATCTAATAAAGAAGAGTCGCCAACTTTGAGTATCTTGATCAGGGCCTCAACGTTGTCATCTCGTACTGCCTTCCTGCTCGCAACCACTACTGCTCGACTGTGCTTTCCCACTGTCACATAGATTAAAGCAAATCATTGTAGGTAGACTTGACTCAACTTGACGCAGGATAAGGAAAGCTGGGTGTGTGTGTTAGTGCGACTGCGCACAGATGCACGGCACGACGCGGCGGAGGTATGGCGCAGGTTACGATAATGTGAGTGCTGGCGCATTGCACCCACCAGCACCAACACCTATCTTTCCTTATCCTGTGTCAGGTGCAGTTTGTTTAATCTCAAAGTGTTGATGATACTAAAATGTTGGAATGTGCACACCAAATTACTAGTTACACATCTTCACACAGATGCTTTACCTGTGGTGAAGCCAACTGAATTTTTTTCTATAGAGCTGATGCTTTTGTCAATAAAATCCAAAATTATATTAATTCAAATTAACAGCATTAAATTAGTTAATCAATTAATAACAACTAGATAACTATTTAAAATTTGTCGGAGACTGGCAACACTCCACAAGCCACTTTACTCCATCTTGAAAAAAAAACAGACTATAGCTGTGCCTACTGCTGAAACCATTTTGTAGTCTATACGAAATACAGAGTGTTCGGCACATGGACCGACAAAAACTTTTTTAGGTAATTGGGGTCATTTGCAACGTTTTGACCCATGACACCTTTTGTCAGATGTCACGTGGTATCGAGATACGATTTTTTTTTCTTTATTTTTGAAAATTACCGAAATCCCAGCTTTAAACCCTTGTAACTTTTTTGTTTATGATTTTATCAGCACAAAATAAAATTTATTGAATTTTACTATGTATCCTTGTTCCATAAAAAATATTATTTGATGAAGTTAATACCATGAAAAGGTCTTATGACCTCCCAAAGTCCCGAGAACGAGTAGAAATATGACAGAATCTTAATTTCTTAATTCATTTTAGAAAAAGTTACAACAAATAAAAAAAAAACAACACTTTCCACCTGGCAATTAGTTGGCACCATGTGGCCAGGAACACTCGTGTGGCAATTAAAGAACACTGGTGAACTAGGTGCCATGTCAGTACTTCCCTTTGGGCGTATGAAATGTATTTAGGTACCTACCTACTCAGGTATAGATATATAGTAGGTGTTGGTTGAGGTTAGTATGCAAAGTGACCTCTCAGCCGAGCTGCCTGCTGCAGCACATTGTGCAGGTGATGTAGTGCGGCGACAGCCTCCTGTTGGTTGGCGCGACGCGCGAGGCACGCAGAGATCAACTCCTCGTTCAGCGATACAACCTCGCGGTACCGGCTCAACATCTCCTTCCTGAACACTCATACATAATAGTACACTTTACAATGCTTCGACTAGAGTGGTCAGATGGTCCAGATAAAAGAACCGGACTACCTTTATTTGGAACCTTTGCGAACCAAAGTGACAAGAATTTTATTAATTAAAAAATTGCCAACATACAATAACTTCACGCGTCACGTGAAGATGGCTACAATAAAGGGGCCAATAAAATTGCGCTAGCAGGATTGTCCTCTGTGTTAATCTTAAGTTTATCGCGGAAATGTATATTTATCTTCTGTAACTGTGAGATAATCCTAAGATTAGTGGAACCATAGACAATCAGGGCATAATCCTACGCGCAATTGGACCTAACTGATCAGACCTAAAATACTTTTAAACTAAATTTCACAGCTGTAAAGAAATTCGGCGCTTGATATAACATAATATACAAATTTGACATCTCCGATCTAACCGCACTCAGCGTAACTTCACTCACTGCAGCAGATCGGCGGCCGTGGTGGCGCGGCGTGTCATTATTCGCAGCGGCAGCGGGGAGCGGCAAGCAATGAACAATTTATGCCGCGTAGTGGTAAATAATAAAAATATGATTCTTTATTCTTTATTCATCATTTGTATTGTAGTACACTACGCTTGAATTTGTCCTGTTTATTTTTACAATTCGGTTCGATTACACCCACAAAGAAAAGCCGGCATGAAACTTCGCAGGGTTATATATTATATATATAAGGTGCTTCGTTAGTCTTGTAAAAAATTTTGGGAGGGTTACATACACACTAAAATAAAGACGTTACGCAAAAAAAATTATATGTTTTTAGCATTACTTTTCGAGAAATTTAACAAAACATGTTTGCTACCTAAAAACTTGCATTGTACGGGGTCAATAACCGTACTATGTTCAAACGCAGAACAGCTGTTTGTTGTAAGTAAGTCACAAGGTCACTATGATTGGTTTTTACAACTATTTATTTGATAATTTTTTTTGTTTGAAAAAAAAAAATGCTCTTAAACATATGTTTTTTTCTTACGTAAAGAGTTTATTTGAGTGCATATGTAACCCTCCCGAAATTTTTAACAAGACTAACGAAGCGCCTTATATATGTATATATTTTTTTTATCTACCTAATCCAACCTATTGAGTGCAAGGTAAGTGTGAAAACAGAAGTAAAATATTCCTAGCAAAATGGTAATAAAGTGGAAGGCTTACAAGTTATGTACTCCAGCTTGCTGAGCAGCCGGCAGCAGCGCGGTGAGTAGTTGAGCGCGCTCCGCGGTGTCTGCGGCGAGCCGCGCTCGTGTTTCTCCCAGTTCCGTTGCACGACTCATCTCTGACTTCAATGCCTCTTCCGCTTTGGGGAAACTCGCTGTACTCTGTTTTATCGTAAATACCTCGTTTCAATATCTTGAAAAGAATTTTTTTTTATGGAAACTGACACGGTTGGCTACATCACCTACAACATTTTTTTTTATAGACGACCGGCACGCCTGGCTGTGCCCAAAAGTTTAAAGAACGATTAAAGACACAGCCAATAACCCCACTCCTCGCGAAACCACGCTCGAGAGGCGCCATGCCAGCTACAAGGCAGACAAAGAGGTCGTTGTCTAATTTATTAACACGCCTTTTGAAGATTCCCAGGTTATAGGTGGTGGGGAACACACTCGCCGGAAGACCGTTCCATATTTTCGCCGTACGACATAGGAACGATTTCGAAAAGCGGTGCTTTCTCAGAAGTAGTGTGTCAACAACATATGGATGTTCCGAGCGAGTCCGGCGGGTGTGACGAATACGGACCGGGGCAGGAGGGATGAGGGAAGCCAGTTCTTCGGAACATCGGCAATGGTGGTACCTATAAAACAGGCTAAGGGAACCAATTGTTCGCCTGTGTTGCAATGATTCAAGTCCATCCGTGAGCTTGGGATCACCAATTAGGCGGGTGGCGCGGCTCTGGATAGAGTCCAAGGAGGCCAACAGGTAAAGGGGGATCCTTCCCACAGATGACTGCAATACTCCATCACCGGGCGAACTTGCGCTTTGTATAGCATAAGGAGTTGCGCCGGTGAGAAGAATCGCCTGCTGCGGTAGAGGACGCCCAATTTCCTGGAGGCAAGGGTAGCTTTGGACTCTATAAAGCTCCTAAATCCTACATCTTTGGTCAGTTCCACGTCCAGGAGGTCCAAACATCCGTGATGTCAGCCCATAACACCGGGTGAACTTGGTGCCACGTCGGTGCTTCCCTGCGGTCGTGCCGGCTACACTGAACTGGACGAAAAACACAAACTATTTACACAGCCGTTTCGACCGACCCTTGCATTCAGTGCGGTGGTACCAACCCGGGCGGGTTAAACCCTAACCCTAACACCTAGTAATATAAGGGAGTAATATCCCTTAGTCGCCTTTACGACATACACGGGGAGATATGCAGTGGGGCCATTCTTTTAAAGTACCGGCTCCACACGGTACAATAAATAAATAAAAAAAAAAGACATTTTTAATATTTTGACTTTTTTTAGTCGTCGTTAGATAATAAAATTAAAATATTTCGACACGACTAATAAAAGTCGAAATATTATGTAAAATATGTGTTTACTTTTATTTAAATTATTATAAAAATACTAAAACCAAATGTTAAAAACAATTCTCATAAGACAAATTATAGGCTTGCCTAATACTTTAGCTAGAATATGGGGTGGCGAAATGTGGTCCTGGTCTTAGGCGTCCTGTCAGTTTAACGTCAATCAAAGTGACGCGAGGCGAGCGCGAGCGAGGCGAGAGCCGAGAACACTTCTTGCGTGTTCCGCGGTGCCGTCTAAAATTGTTCAAAATTCAAACCTGCGTCTAAATTATGGTGGAAAATAATGAAGTAGAGCTGTCAGCAGCAGAGGCGGAACAGTACGATCGCCAGATCCGGTTATGGGGGTTAGACTCACAGAAGCGCCTTCGAGCGTCGCGCGTACTTATCATCGGCGTCGCCGGCCTCGGCGCCGAGACCGCTAAGAACGTGATCCTGTCGGGAGTGCGCGCCGTGTGCCTGCTCGACCACCAGAAGCTGCGCGACGTCGACCTGTACTCGCAGTTTCTGTGTCCGCCCGACAAGCTCGGAGAGAACCGCGCCGAATGCTCGCTCCAGCGCGCGCGCGCTCTCAATCCGATGGTGGACATATCGGCCGAGACCAAAGCTGTGGACGATCTGCCCGACGAGTTCTTCATCGGGTTCGACGTGGTGGTGGCGACGGGGCTCAAACAGGAGCAGTACGAGCGCATCAACAACGTGTGCCGTGACGCCGGCAAGAAGTTCCTGTGCGGCGACGTGTGGGGCTCGTTCGGTTACATGTTCGCCGATCTCATCGACCACGAGTACTCGGAAGACATTGTGCAGCATAAGGCGGTGAAGCGCGGCACCGACGACACGGAGAAGAGCGCACGCGAGACGGTCACCATCGCAGTGAAGCGGCGCGCCATCTACGTGCCTCTACAGAACGCGCTCTCCGCCGACTGGAGCAAGCCAGAGCTGCGCGGGCGCATCAAGCGCGGGGACCCCTCGTACTTTGTGGTGAAGATCCTTCTGCGGTTCCGGGAGGAGCACGAGCGGGACCCGGAGCCGGGCAAGCGCGAGGAGGACGGGCAGGCGCTGCAGCGCATGCGCGGGGACGCGGTGCGCGAGCACGCCCTCCCCGCCGCATGGCTGAGCGAGGCGCTGCTGGCGGACGTGTGCGGCCAGGCGGCCAGCGCCGCAGCCATCGTGGGCGCGGTGCTGGCGCAGGAGGTGGTGAAGGCGGTGAGCCAGCGTGAGCCGCCGCACAACAACATGTTCTTTTTCAACCCACTTAAGTGTGTCGGCTTCACCGAACTCTACGGACAGTAGACGCATCCTGCGTCACCTTACTTTTTTTGTATATCTCATTATTTAAGACCGCATTTCAGTTGGTAATTGATTATAAGTATTTCTAAGAAAGAAAATAAATAATTTACAAATAGCTACTTGGTACTTCAATTTATTGCAATACAAGTAATGGAAGCTCACCTGCAGATCGCTCAGGTTTAAGTAGTTGGCCAGGCTCTGCACGAGGTCCGCCGCCAGCCGCACGTCGTGGGTTGAGAACTTGACTTGCCCGTCTTCTTCCAAGTCTAACTTAAGCGGAGATTCATCTCTTAGATTCAGCAAATTTACATGAAGTTCCTTTGTATCTTCCGTGTCCAATTCCATTTCATTCTCGAGGAGGAAATTTTGATTGATCCAAATGCAAATTCTTTGAACTCTTTCAGTTATTTTGAAGGTAACATGACCAGTTTCTGGTTGGTTAGAGAATGTAGGAGGCGCCAGCGTGTACATGGAAAATCTTGGTAATTGCTTGGTCAGCTCAAATACGTGGAACTGTTCGCTGTCAGGGTGTCCAAGGAATGCCTACAATAATATTCCAAACATGAGCTGGTTTCATTATAAATATCTTACGTTGTCAACAGTTTTGTCTGTACGATTATGAACATTTTCACCAGTCGTCGAATTGAACTTATTCACGAACCGGAACGCGTTTCCCTCCAAAGTCATAATATGCACTCTTTTACGGCTGACTACTACACACACATACTAAGCCCATCAACCAACATAAATGTAAATAAATAATCTTCAATTGATCGTAGTGCCAATTAAGCCAGCGTGAGGCCTGTGGCAAATGTCAGCCAAAGGAGGGTCTTTGCTTTGTTATGGGATCACCATCACAATATCAGCACTAATAACAAAAGATACCTAATGCATCTGCAATAGCGAAATTTTCGAAAATTCCTTCACTGGTGTTTATATTAAGAAACTAAGTATGTTGGTACAAAATTACCTATTTTGAAAATGTTTTATCTGTATATCTGTCTGTCTGTTTGTACGGGCATCACGTGAAGACAGATGCTTCAATTATTGTGAAGTTTCATCAATAAATTAAAAAATGTCTAGAAAGTGCACTTGCCAAATATCATCACACTCAATTACCAAAGAGCTGAGCAGTGATGAAAAATATCAAATTATGTATTACGATATTTTATATTATGCCCGGTACGAGGAGGGCTGATCGCAGGGAGGGGTTACCATGCACACATACACCAGGCCGCGGTCCGACCGGTCAACCAGAGTTAACCAGACGCGAACGAATGCACGCTGCGCAAACACACTGTCGCAGTCAAATTGTTGCTTTTTTGTCCTAAAAAGCGGGAGCAGTGTGAATAAAAATCATCTTTGCGATCCGGAAAGACATGAGGAAAACTTTTACGAAACGGAGCGGTGATTTCACGAACCGGAACGGCGTTCCGGTGCGTTCCGGTTCAATTCGAGCACTGATTTTCACATGATTTGAACATCCCTACATTCCTAAATTCCTTTACCAATAAAATTAATGGTGTTGGTGAGGGAAGCGACGTGTGTGGGTGGACACCCCCCTCGCCCTCATGTTGCCGGTTCCTCCATCTCAGCTGGCTCTGTTAACCTCGGGGCAAACTTAAAGAAAAGTAAACATTCTAGCTTGTGTTGCTCCTTTGAGTTTCTAGCCTTCACCGTGGAGACTCTGGACGTGTGGTCTTCCGATGAAAAATGCTTTTCTGATCAGCTCGACAAGCTGTTGAACGAAAAGTCAGACGACCTCAGTGCAAAATCCTTTGTTCTCCACCGAATAGGACTGGAGATTAGAGTTTTGGGTATGGAGGGGAGTCGTCCGAGATGGATGAAATTTATTTTATTTAATCATAATTCTAGTTTAATTATTATTGGTCAAATGAATAGAATGAAACGTTATATTTTTTTTAATGGTTATCGGTAAATGAACATGGAAATAGTAAAATTCTCAAATATTTTTGATAATGCTTGCAAAGTAAATACATATATTAATGAAGGCTAGTCACACCAGCACCTTATCTCTATCTTTGAATGCAAACATTCTATCAGACTGAAATTAATGTAGTATGCTGTCGTCCAATGCTGAACAAACTGCAAGATCTTGGTATCTCACCTTGACATGTATATCGACGGGCGCGTCCCTGGGCGGTGTGAGTGTGATGGTGAGATTAGAGCGCAGCTGCGAGGTGGGGTGTCGCGCGAGCATCTCCCCGTCCGCGGGGAAGATGCCCTCCGCCAGCACCATCGCCGCGCGCACTATCGTTTCGTTGTTCGTCGCTATCGATAACTCCACGCAACTCTACCATTTTTTTACACATGTTCATGAAAAATGTATTAGCATTAAGACCGGATATACTCATATTCTCAAAAGCGACAAAGCATGTAGTACTTGTTGAACTTACAGTTCCATGGGAAAGTAACATACCGAAGGACCACAACATCAAACTTAACAAGTACTGCAACTTAGTAGAACGGATTCAAGACTGATCTCTTCGCTGTGGAAGTCGGAGCAAGAGGACTACCAGCGAAGTCGCTCTACAGTCTCTTCAAGAATCTAGGGCTCCCAAGATCGACGCTAAGCTCATACATGGAGAGAGCTTCGAAAACGTCACTGGAAGCATCCTACAGAATATGGATAGGTAGAGAGAGGGAGGTCGAGAGCGGGACTGGTGGTTTCCCCGCGTCCTAGTCAACGCAGACTAGCTGACGAGGGCTTGAAGCGAGCCGAAACGTGAAGCATGCGCGGGAAATTTAGAGTGACCACTCGCTAGTCCCGGCCTCGATTAATACCCTCCTCTACTGCCGATGGGCCCGGATATGTTCGGTGAAGTCATCGCAAGCTTAGATCCACACCTTCCTTCTGTTTAGTTAGATAATGGGCTTGTTACAGGAACAATCCACAGTAATGAACGGTTTTGAAACAGTCTCTCACAAGATATTCATTGTTTCTTGTTTCAATTATGCTTTCATTGTATTGACGAAACCTGGGTTGGAATCAGTTATACTTGTTACAGAATATCAAATGGTCGACCTGTATACCTGTTGAGCTACAGCAGCCAGTGACACCTGTAGCCTCGTGTTAGCCGGCATCGCTTCATTCGGTCGCTCCAAATTGTCGACAGTCGCGGATGCAACTGCCACATTTGCTTCATAGTGCTGCAACTCCACCATGAGTGCTTGCTTCTTGTTGAATAGTTCTGTGATGGCAAGTAACTCTTCTTCCGACGGTGGCTTCTTGATCATTCCGGAGCCAAGAGCCGTCCCCGCAGTAGACTCCTGGTACGGAGGGTAGCCGATGACTGTTGGGTGAAGAAGTCAGTTGTAGCGAATGAAAGATCTCATGTTCTACGAGAAAGTAATATTTCACAAGGAAGGAAATGCTGGATCAGCACAAACATAAAGGAAGCGCCTGGCACGGTACCTGGGCTCCATATGGGCTGCTGTCATAAGTGTATCCGGTGATGTAGCTAATCATTCCGCAGTGTAAAAAGGAAAGAATGAGCTCGCTAATGTTAAATAGATTGCCAAAATATTGCAAAAAAAAATCATTTAATTTAACATTATGTATTCCATCCATAGCTAGTGTTGAATGCTAGGTTGGACTGCCACAAACCTTCGCCACGTTGTGAGACGCACACGAGGTCTGGCGCACCGACGGAGCGGTAGTCGGCGAGCAGCATGGCGGCCGCGTCACTACGCATCTGCACCCGTCGCACCACCTGCCACGTGACCTCACATATATATTTTTATGTAATCCAACATGGGTGGCTGTGCCGAGGGAACAATGGTTCCGTCGACAGAGCCAATATCACCTCTCCTCAAGAGGTGCAATGCTACCAGATTTACGGACGGTTGCTTGCTAGGCTGTCTAGCCTGTTAATACGTATGCCGAATGCCGATGTTCTTGGTAGTCATGCTATTACAACTTTGATTATTTTTTATTATGGGCACAGGGGGACAGCGAACAGGTATGGGAGTAGGTAGTTAAATGTTGTATTTGTAAGGGAAGTTTTTTGCATTGGAGCAGTAATTTAGAAAATTTGGTTTGTTAGTTGATCGCGGTGGGCGTAACGTGATCTCGCAGCCTCAGACAACAATATTTTACTGTTTTCGCAGTTTGCGGCATAGCCACCTGACAAAAGCCGCCTGTATGATTATAGGGGCTAGAGCACCCGCACACGTGACATCCGTGCATAAAATAAGTTGGTGAACATATTGTATGATGGGAATGATTGACCTGCCCCGACTGCCCCTCTCGCCAGTCCACACGGCCGTTGCTCCAGCACGCGGCCAACGCCTCGCCAGTCCATGCCACTTGAACTGCGTTCTGTTTCGACTGCAACACCAGCAGTAAACACTAGTTAGGTACCACGTTTGATATTGCGGCGCATACCAGTTACCCATGTACTATCTCATGTGCAAGATATCTCTCATACACATTTTATACCAAAAGTTTATCCAGTCTAGGAACGTTTCCTCGCGATATGTGTCCTAAAGCGTGTATTATTGGATAAAAAAAAATACTTTATTGCCCCAAAAACATTTTACAGAAACCAATACAATATTCGATTTATATGAGGTAGAAAGGCGGACTTATCCCTTAAAGTTATTTCTTCGAGTTGACCTTGTATTATGCATTTCCCAATGGAAAAACTCACTGGTAGGTGCACACTTACCTTCACTCGCCACAGTCGTGTGCCGTCCTCGTAAACTCCGATTGTACCGTTGGAGACGGCATAGGCGAATCTCACGTCCGATATCGGAGTGAGATGCAGCACAGACCCTGTCTCCGCCAGTTCCGTGATAACCTGGTTGTTCTTCAGAACCCTAATGAAAGAGTCGCTACATCCGATGATTAACTGAAATTAAATTATACGACTGTTTTTGTGTGCTGTTCAAGCTACAGTTCAAATGCAAGCAGCTCTAAAAGATCTCTATACACGCATACAACCTTGTCACACTCACTAGATTTTCGTACATAAGTCTTCAATTACAAACATATTATTATAGTGGAATCTACATGCATATTACTGTATGTATCTCAGAAGGGGAATCCCCAAGCCACAAAAGATCATAATTATAGAAATATAAACAACAAAGTTATGTAGTTACTTTTGAATTTGGAATAATGTATTTAAAATATAACGGCTTTATTCACTGTCATTCTCCCTCAACGTTTCAGGCCAAGCTTATTTAAATCCATCCTCATGTGCCCAGAAGAGTGTTGGCAAAGAACTGTCAGGTTCTCCGTTCATATATCAACACCAAAAATTAAAAAAAACCCCCATTGGTATTATTTGATGCTCAGAATAATGTATGAGCGAGCACAGAATATTGAATTGAGCACACCTCCGTTCTTTTTCTAAAATAAAAATGAAAATATTCCAAGCTAAATGTTGAACCTCATTTTCGCCATCCTTGTCGAAGTCAAACAGTATGATGGCCTGCACACTGGCGCCGATCACGCTCCAGTAAACCTCGTTTCCCTCGTGGTCGAGCGCTTGCACCGAGCTACCGCCCCCCACCACAGCCAACACCTCCTTGTGGCTGCCGAGGTGTCCCACCACAATCACATTCACACCATCGGGTGCCTCCTTGTAGAATAGGTCTGAGTTGTCGTGTACATCGTAAACTGTGAAATTTGTTCCAGTGAAAATGTAAAGTAATGTTCAAAACCTATTTATAAGGGGAACGATAATTATTTATTTACAGCGAAGTGATTCTTTGGAAGTGATCGAACAAGTTGAAGAGTGCGTATAGATACCTCGGTACAATTCTGCAGCTTGGTAGACAAGGTCTGCACAAGATCGAGAGAAACATTCAACTAGGTTGAAATTTACCCTGAGGTCTGATCTACCTAAAAACTTAAAGACACGCATGCGAGATCACTGCGTCTGCCATGCTGAAAATATCGCTACATGATACGGTGCGTCACGCACGAGCCGCCGAGACGCACCAAAGTAGTCGATATTTGACACGGGCTGGCGAAAGCTCAAAGGGCAGTGGATCGGGCACGTCAACCGACGAGACGACGACAGTTGGACTAAACGGGTCCTAGACTGGCGGCCGTGGACAGGGAAACGGAGTGTGGGAAGACCACCTACTAATGTGACGACGATATTATAAGTACGTCGGAAGGAAATGTTGTCAGCTATCTGGTCTGACTATTCAAAACCTTCCTTCAGAGTTAGCTTTTGACGTAGAATATAAATTGTCTTAGATTGAAGGTTATATGAAGTGTGTATACAGGATGGCCGCATGGAATGTAGGTAGGTACACTGTAGATGACCTAGTATCTGCGAGGGTGAGCCGATGAGCAGGACGTCCCTCGCGACGCCTGGCCGCAGCGGGCCCGCCGCCAGCGCGCTCACCGCCTGACTCACGTTCAGCTCCGACACCTCACTGTGCTCCGCCGAGCGCTGCGCCTTCCCGTACATTCCCCCGTGCACATTGTGAATTATCACCTGACATGGACACCATCAATGAAACGACGACAAAAAAAATTCCACAGTACCATCGATGGAACTGTCTAATGGTACCACGGTAATGGAAGGACCATAGGTACCTAAAATATATCCTGATTTAAACTTGAAAATACTTAAATACCTACTTTATCTTCGATAGCCGACTGGGTTGATACCACCGTACTGGATGTAAGATGGCCGCATAGCAGCCTCGGTTGTGTTCTCCTCTAGTCCAGTATAGCCAGCAATCCAGGGAAGTCTCCGGTATGGCGCCTACCTTCTCGGAGGTGATATTGGCTGGTCGGAGCATGTGCTTTGGCCCCACCGACTCAGCCACCCATATAACATAAAAAAATAAAAAAAATCGTAAATGCTGTTAAACTGTTTTTGTTTGCTTAAGTAAGTACATAATATAAAGTAGGTAATTTCTTTTTAATTATAGAATACCATTTATAAAATGCAATACTTAAACTGGCTCTCTGAAGGAGTATTCATGCTGAAGTGTAAGTAATCATACTTTATCATATCCCGCTGCAGCAGTGAGGCACACGTGGGTTCCGTCATATTTGCCCACAGTGACAATTCTGAGAGCAACTTTGTGGTTTAATTCCAATTTGAACACTGGCTGCATTGACGGGACGTGCATTTTTGGAAACTCCTTATTTAATTTTACAGAAACTTTGTTGGTATGTTTCAAGTTGCTGTGGTAACCACTACTTACCTAACTATAACCGTATCATGAAACAATATTATCATTATTATTACATATTTATAGTAAGTATATTACCTTAGTCGATCTCTCATTGGAAATAAATGTAGGTACCATTTTTAAGTTTAACAATTAATGGGTAGCTGTAACTTATCAAACCAAAAGCTCCGAATTTTTGGCGCGAATCTTTGTTTTGGTTAAAATGAAATGTGTACCAGATAACAGTCGCCAGCATTTGGTAAAGTTTTTGTTACTAGATAGCTTTTAATTTGAAACCGAAGTAAACCGTAATAGTAGGTAGTTATATTATATATACTTATTATAATTTGTAAACATTAATGAACAAATGTTAAGAAATTGAATAAAAATACGGATCAACTAAAATAAAACGAAATTTATAATTCGTGGGTCGTAGCTTATTATTACCATAGAAATTACGGACTGATTAAATAATATTTTCCCGAATAATGACGGCAGGCAGGCAGCAGAATTCGCATACTACAGAACTGGTAGGCATACGTGAATTTACCACATTACGATTTTATTGGATATACCTAATTCTCGCATAGATACAACCCGCACGCTGTATCCGGACAATCGGGGTAAGCAGATCGGGATAGCAATGTATTAGGATAAGATAACTATCAAGCAGCAAGTAAGGCACGAACGAAGACTCACTTGCTGCATGTCTTGGTGGAAGGATCGTGCCAAGGTGAGAGATGACTAACCTGTCGCCCTTAGCCGCATTTTACAACATGCACGGGGAGAGTTGCGGTGGGGCGAGAGTAGGGCTATTCTTTTTAAGTACCGACCCCACACGGTACTCGTTTCACTTAAGGTTATTTCTATGCACAGATAGGAAAAAACATTCAATATTTTAATAGCGCTTTCTCTCTTCGACATAAAAAAATTACTTGTGCAAAATATCGACATGTGACCATGAAGATGGAATGGAATAGATCGACCGGTATCTCGTGAAAATAGGAAAAAAATCGAATTTGGATATTCCTAGGATAAACCATCTTGATAATTGAAATTTTAAATTAAATTATCGGTGAACCATTTCTTAAGATTTGTGCAAACTGATCATATCGTAGTGATAATCTGCAGTAATTCCTACTTTTGGATCATGGGCGCCGCGCCGGGCGCGGGAACCGGGTTAACAGGTTATCATTAAATTATAAGGAATCAAAACTATTATCCGTTCGACAGCTATTCATTTGTAAAAATTGTATGCACTTTCCAGCTTACCTTTCAATGTACGGATGTCAAAGATCTCACACGAGCTGCCAGATTCAGAAATAATGCAGCAGTGCAGTAGTACCCAAAGTAAAAATTAAATTCGCTTAACGATTGAAATACTTTCCATCGCATTACGTATTGTCTCTAAGGTAAGCTAAAATTTAAATAAATTGTGAAAAGACACTTTCAAAAAGGTTAATTTAAAAATAACATACAGAAGAGGTTAAACACACAAAACTACATCAGAACTATGACGAAATTTAAGACTTATTAGCAATTTTACAATAATTACACACTACACTTTATATATATATATATATATATATATATATTTTATATTGAATTATATTTACCTACACATACACATACACACTATCACATTCACACATAAATGCAAAAACGTATATATCTTTAGTTCAGTGAGGTGTATTTATTTTTATTTTATTTATTTAGTGGAAAGCCTCATCCATCATACATAATAGTTCTTACTACTTATACAAAATTATACATTAAAGGAAGAATTATGTATGTGTAAATAACTGTCAAATTGTATATATATAAATTGTGTATATATATATATAAAGAAATTTGAACTTGAATTTGAAGCTGTACCCAAATTTGAATGGAGTAGCAAGAGCATCGTTTTGCCCCCCACATAACATTTACATATTGACATTCCATTGTTTTCATAATTTTTGCGGGCGCCTTCGGGGCAAACACAAGTAACATTGTGTTTGTATGTTGAGGTGCATTTCAGACTAGAATTTTGTTGTTCCATATTTTTGCGGGCGCCATGAACAAGCAAGGTTTTGTTTGTTAGTTAATAGTTACTACGCTACGTGCACTTCAGACTATAATGATATTGGTTTTAAATTTTCCAAACAAGTAAGATTATGTTTGTTGGTTGAAGAAAATTTAGATTCCTAAGATGTTCAAAATATATCTCACGCCTTTATTATGTTGTCCCTGGGCGTATCGCGCCGCAAAGTGTGAAAACCATTGGTGTCATATCAATAATATGAACGTTTAAAACTGGAAATGGTTGCAAGCGGACGGCCGTCGCGGATGGCTGTATATATGAGGACGTACATATTGTGAAACTGTAAGTAATAAACGGACGAACGTCCGCGTCGCGGAATTTGCACCGCGGCGCGGAAGAGAATTTTTCGCCCCGCGCGTCTGCGCCGCCGTTGTCCGCGCGCGGACGTCCTGTGGGATTAGCCGCGCGGGGCGTACGCAACGCATGCAGGTAAAGTTGAGCGATATGGCATATAATGTACTCTGTGGACATGGCTTAAATTATTGGCTGTAAGTAAGAATTTAAATGTAAGTGGGTGGACCAATTTTTGACGTTGTTTGTTGAGTGTACATCTTCATAGAAGCGTACAATCCTTCACCAACTGAGTAAATAGCGTGTCCGCACCCTGACATCCTCCCTCGACGGTCGTCCGCTTGTTTTGTTACAGACATTTGACAGTTGATTTGATAGACAGATGCACGCTTGATAAGTTTTTTGTGCACGGGTGACAATAAAGTATATGAATTTCGAAGTGGTACGTCAATTAGCTATGTACATACGTGAAAATCATCTAAGCGATCTGTCAGCTCTGACTTCTGACGCTTGCTGTCAAAAACCAAACGTCACGCGACTGACGTCATGTCACTCATGCACGAACGAATTTTTTCGTTCCGTCTTGGCGTGAGTGAAGTCGCTCGCAGCGCAGCGCTGCGCCAAATAAATTCGTTCGTAATTTGTACAACTTTTTATCGTAATAGCTATTGAATATAATACATACACATACTTAGTGTTTCCAGCAGGCCAATTTATATAAATTCAATTGAGACAAACCTACGATTGCTTCCTCGTAAAGACAAGACAAACGGGTTCGTTCGTTTCGTTCGGTGCCGTAGTCCCGCCCGCATGCGCTCAGTTGTATTTTTTCGCTTGTGTTTCTTGGTCGTGTTTGTAGCGCACTCTAATGGCTAGTCAGCTTCAAGTTGAAGACGAGTCCAGGTAAATAGCATTTTGTACCTATACTCCAATCAATAAAGCATTTCCACTCGACGTAATTCCTCTGTCGCTGAATCTTTGCAGTGTGATAAAGTAGGGTTTAAAATACACGTTTGACAAATTATCTAGGATTTTTTATGTTTGGAAGTTAGGTATTTATACCTAAAGATGAAAATCGCTTATAACTGCTGGTGAAAAATTGCTCCGTCCGAAGTTCCTTCCGTATATGATATTATATATTAATAAGAGTATATATATAACATTATCTATGAAAATTTCGATTTCGAATAGGCAGAAATTTGAAAATACCTATTTTGTATCACAACTTCTTCAGAAAAATTGCTCTGTCAATTTTTATTTTATTATATGTCTTAATTTATTTATATATATCGCTTTAGACAAGTATCTAGGAAATTTTCCTTATCGATCACACCTTTACAGATTTTCGGCAATAATTCGCTGTGAAAAATTGCTCTGTCCAAAATTCTTTCGGAATATGATATTATATATTAATAAGAGTATATATATAACATTATCTAGGAAAATTTCGATTTCGAACAGGCAGAAATTTGAAAATACCTATAAAAATTACTCTGTCAATTTTTATTTTTTTTCATCTCCTAATTTCTTTAAATATATCGCTTTTCATAATTATCTAGGAAATTTTCCTTATCGATCACACCTTTACATATTTTTGGCAATAACCCAAGCACTGTGAAAAATTGCTTCGTCTGTTTTTATTAACTTATTAGACACAGAACATCAAAATATAATATAATTGTATATTATCCAATAAAATTTCTCCATTAAACATGAACTTTCGAGTAGTTTCGAGTATCGCAATATAATAAAACAACGTTTAAAAAGCGCGCGCTCGCACTCACTACACTGAACTCGGGGTGCGGGAGGGCTGCGGGGAGTGGGGAAGAATAAGCCCACCCGCCCGCGCGCCAGCAGCTCATCGTCCCGCACCGCGACCGACGAGACGACACGCGAGCGTCGTCGATGCTCGCGGCTCGCTATTCCGCCCGCCACCTCTGTCGTCCCACTACAACGCCGCTCCGCCGCGCCGTCCTGCCGCCTATGGAACGAAAATGTAGGGCCTATCTATATAGTATTAGGAACTTTTAAAATTTAACTTTCGTTCTGTAATTTAATTTGTATGACAGTATGTCGAAACAACTTATTAAACATATTTCATGCACGTACAGTCTGTATGTAAATAAAGTGTATACATTTTTGTAAAAAAACGATTTAAAAAATTTAAAACCGCCTTCAAAAATGTATGAAATAAAAAAAAATCGAACCCTAGAGTTGAAGGCGGTCGGTTATTTTTGCTTGCACCGCCTTCAACTCTAGGGTTCGATTTTTTTTATTTCATACATTTTTGAAGGCGGTTTTTATATTTTTTTTAATAGTTTTTTATTTCAGTTTTTTTAGTAATTTTTTGCTATTAATGTACTCGGCGGAATCGCTCGGCTTTTGGCTTCGCGAATCCGCCTCGCTTTCCAATCCGATCTTGATGAAATTGAAATGGGACCACGCGGAAAGCACCAGCTTTCAAATAAAAAAAGAATCATCACAATCGGTTCACTTGGGGACGGAGTCGCGTGTGTCCGCCTGTAAGTATCTACAGGTCGCACTCAGACGACGCGGGGACAGCTCGATTGTTCGAGCACTTGAGTAGAGCGGCAGATGAAGTGCATGTAGTTTCCCTATATATATATATATCCGCGGATATGGTTCTGCTTGGGGATTTTAATGCCCATCACGAGGAGTGGCTGGGCTCCGGGAGAACTGACTTCGAGGGGAGAGCCGCCTACGACTTCGCCCTGACGCATGACTTGCCTCAACTGATAGACCAACCTACCAAAGTGCCAGACATGGACGGTCATGCCAGCAGAGAGGGTTCTCTGCTGGATCTTCTGCTGACGACGAACCCTGCTGGATACAAAGTCACAGTGAGCACTCCTCTTGGCTTCTCTGACCACTGTTTAGTGGGGTCCACGGTGCCATTTTTGCCTCCTTAGTCTCGTACTGGAGGAATGCGTCCAATTTGGCACTACGTGTCAGCGGATTGGGACGGGATGCGAGAATACATCACATCCTACCCATGGAGAGAGCTATGCTTCAGTTCGGATGATCTACACCTCGGATGATCTACACCTTGGCTACGGCATTGGCGCATTCCGGCAGAATGCGCCAATGCCGTAGCCGAGGTGGTTCTGGGGGGAATGGAGATGTTCATTCCCAGCGCCCTCGTGCTCGGTGGTAAAAGCCAGGCCTGGTACAGCCGCGACTGTGGTGAAGCTGTCGCAGCTAATGGCGCAGCTTATCGTGCATGGTCGTGCGCTCGTACCAGACGCGATCCTAATGTATCCGAACTGAAGAAAGAATACAACCGCCTCTCCAGATCCTGCAAGAGGGCTATCGTCAGGGCCAAATTCGAGCATATCGGCAGAGTTAGTGATAGGCTGAACCAGCACCCAACTGGGAGCCGTGAGTTTTGGTCTCTCGCCAAATCTGTCGTATGGATTTTCTACCGCTCCTCCCTTCCACCTCTACAGTGTCCTGGGGGCTCACTTGCCCACTCCGCAAATGTAAATGCTCTCTTTGCGTAGAACTCCACCCTGGACGATGGGGTGCCATCCCCCCATCCATAACTAGGTGTGAGAACTCCATGCCGGAAGTACAGTTCCGACAACGAACTGTGCGGGCGGAGCTTATCTCCCTAGACACCAGGAAGGCGAGTGGGCCGGATATGATTCCTGCATTGGTGCTGAAACGGTGTGAATTGGTCTCGATATTGCCAAGGCATTCGAATGGGTTTGGCACAAATCGCTTCTGGGCTAGCTTCCGTCGTACGGACTTCCTTCTGGCCTCTGCGACTGGGTCGCCGACTTCCTACATGGGCGTAGCATTCAGGTCCTAGTGGACGGTTGCTCTTCGGACGCCCTGTCAGTGAATGCCGGCGTACCGCAGGGATCTGTGTTGTCTTGTCACCAACACTGTTTCTTCTGCATATCAATGACATGCTGCCACTCGGCAACATAAATTGTTATGCGGATGACAGTACAGCACATGGATCCTATACCAGTGACCCTTCAGTCAGACGGGATGTTGTGGATGAAGAGGCGAAGACTTGTGTCTGATCTCAAACAAACGCTTCGGTCTATTTCCGAATGGGGCCGCTGTACGCAACAGTCGTTCTCACCCCGTGGTGTTAGTGGGTGGACTGTAGTTGGGTGGGGCTGCGACTGTGCACATGCAATATCACGCCGTCACCGCAGCGGTACTCATATTCTGGGTTTGATAGTTTCATAAGGGGTGAAATAGGGTAAATAAGAGACGATTGGGACTTTTACAAGTTTCCCCGAGGCTGGTTTACGCGGCGGCGACGGGTGTTGTCTACTGTTATCTATCAGTCAGTTCAGATCTTATTTTGCGCTTCGTGATAGGATTAGTTTGGCGTAGCGTCTGGATCCGTCTGGCTGACTTCGGAAATTCGCTTAGGTGTCGGGCTCCGTCTGGATGGCGTCGGAGAACGCAGGGCAGTATCGGGCTCCATCGGGATGGCGTCGAGGGACGTTGGGCAGTGTCGGGCTCCTTCCGAGCTGCGTCGGGATTCGTCGGACTGGCTTCGAGGCTCGCTTAGATGTCAGACCGCGTCTGGATGGCGTCGGGGGAACGCAGGGGCAGTGTCGGACTCCTTCTGAGCCGCGTCGGGATTCGTCGGGCTGGTTTCGGAGCTCGCTTAGATGTCGGACTGCGTCTGGATGGCGTCGGGGGAACGCAGGGCAGTGTCGGACTCCTTCTGAGCAGCGTCGGAATTCGTCGGACTGGTTTCAGAGCTCGCTTAGATGTCGGACTGCGTCTGGGTGGCGTTGGGGGAACGCAGGGCAGTGTCGGACTCCTTCTGAGCAGCGTCGGGATTCGTCGGACTAGCTTTGAGGCTTACTTGGATGTCGGGCTCCGTCTGTATTGTGTCGGGGAACCCCAGGGCAGTGTCGGGCTCTTTCTTAGCAGCGTCGGGATTCGTCGGACTAGCTTCCGAGCTCACTTAGATGTCGGACTCCGTCTGAATGGCGTCGTGGGAACGCAGGGCAATGTTGGACTCCTTCTGAGCAGCTTCGGGATTCGTCGGACTAGCTTCCGAGCTCACGTAGATGTCGGACTGCGTCTGGATGGCGTCGGGGGAACACAGGGAAATGTTGGACTCCTTCTGAGCAGCGTCGGGATTCGTCGGACTAGCTTCGAGGTGTAGCGCAAAGTGTGTGGTGGTGTGGTACCTCCTACCTGGATGTTGATGTCTCCGCCCGCAGCCGCACCTTCGATAGCTCGGTCCTTCAGGTGGTGGTCGTCGATCGGCACGGAAACGTCCCGGTGTCCGAGGATCTGCTGGGCCCAGCTACGCACACACTTCGGAAACTACACTCACTATACTTATGCCGTATTAGGTCGCAACAAGCCCTGAGAGCCCGCGCCGCGCTCGATCAGGGTGGATTTTATCTTTTCCAGAGCAAAATGTTTGAACAAAACCGCCCGCTCCCGCTTGTATTTTCGGACGTGTCAGATCACAACAGTCCGTCGCCTAGGCAACCGGACTCTTCTCCTTTCCGCCAGGAGGCGCTGTGTGCTTCTTGCATGAAGATCGCTGCAGGTAGAGTCTTGAGGCGAAGAGAATGGAGGAACGTTTTTTTTTTATTTTTTTTTATTGAAAGCGCGACATATGGCGCCGAGCCACCCATAAGGTGTCTAACGACGCCCATGGACATTCGGTCGTATGCGGGGGTTGCGAATGCCATGCCGGCCTGACAGGTGCCCATTCACGCCCCTCTTTAAGGACCCGAGACTGTACTTGGGGGGAAATATATGAGCAGGGAGAGCATTCCAGAGTTTACCGGTTCTGTAGAGGAATGATCTGCAGAATCGATTAGTACGCATCCGCGGTAAGTCCAGCGTATAGGGATGCAATCCTTGCCCAGTTCATGTGGTGCGGAGATGGAAAGGGGACGGCGGGATTGCGTTAAACAGCTCCTCCGAGTACTCCCCATGGAATAAGCGATAGAACACACTTAGGGAGCCGACATCCCTACGGTGTTGCAGTGGTTTTAGATCGCGGGACACTGCGGGGTCACCCACTAGTCGCACGGCTCGACGCTGGATCGAGTCCAGAGGCGCAAGCTGGTATTTGGCAGAGCCATCCCACAGGTGCGAGCAGTACTCCAAGCAGGACCTGATCTGCGATTTATACAAAAGCAGCCTTTGGTCCGGCGTGAAGTACCGTCGCACCTTATTGAGTACGCCCAGCTTTTTAGAAGCCAGCTTGGCCTTCCCCTCGATATGGCGACGAAAGTTCAAGTCGTGCGACAGTTCGACTCCGAGGACCCCGAGGTTTTCGCTTAATTTAAGCGACGTGCCTTGGAATGAAGGAGCCGGTGTGAACGCCGCTCTCTTCGCACTTAACGCGCAAACTTGTGTCTTGGAAGCGTTGAAGCGAACTTCTTGGAAGCGACCAAATTGCTACGGCCCCATTCGGAAATAGAGCCGAGTGTGTGTTCGAGCTCAGACACAAGTCTTCGCCTCTTCTCATCCACAATATCCCGACTGGCTGAAGGGTGATTGGTGTAGGATCCGTGTGCCGTACTGTCATCCGCATAACAATGTATGTTGCCCAGAGACAGCATATCATTGATATGCAGAAGAAACAGCGTGGGTGACAACACAGATCCTTGTGGTACGCCGGCGTTCACTGACATGGCGTCCGACGAGCAACCGTCCACTAGGACCTGAATGCTACGCCCATGTAGGAAGTCGGCGACCCAGTCACAGAGGCCAGAAGGAAGTCCGTAAGCCGGCAATTTGCCCAAGAGCGACTTGTGCCAAAGCCGATCAAATGCCTTGGCAATATCAAGGCCAATTGCCAAGTATTTTTCATTTCATTTTTCATTTATTCATTTCCATCTTAGGTACCATCGGTACACTTGAGTTCGTCACATTTTAGTTTACCAAATTTACAATTGAAACTGTCTGGGTCTAGCCATGGTAAGGGACTAATAATTAGCAATAATATAGGTACATAACTAAAAATTATAAGAATACAGAGAAAAAAAAAACTGTTTTGTGCATGAAAGGCAATTAAAACTAGAGCTAAATTAAAATACTTCGCATCAATAGAATTGTTAAAGGTTAAAAATTCAATTATGTCAATATAAAAAAATATAAAATTAAAATAAAATTAAAATAAATTAAAATTCAAAATTAAAATAGGTAGCATCAATTCACCATGACCGTCAAGCGATTCCCCCCAAAGGTGAGTGACGTACGCTAGGAGATCACCAGCAGATCGTTTTGGCCGGAAGCCGTATTGCCGATCGCTGATGAGGTCATTCGTCTCCAGGTACTTCATGAGCTGCGTATTGATAATGCGCTCCATCACCTTACAGAAAAGGGAGGTAGGTAATCGCTATAGGTCGGTAGTTTGACGGGTTTGAGCGGTCACCCTTTTTAGGGACCGCTTGCAAAAACGCAGATTTCCAGGCCGCCGGCACACGGCAATTGGAGTAGGAGAGACGGAATAGGCGCGTCAGCACTGGGGCCAGCTCGGGAGCACACCTTTTTAACACCAATGCAGGAATCCTATCCGGCCCACTCGCCTTCCTGACGTCTAGGGAGAGAAGTTCCGCCCGTACAGTCCGTTGTCGAAACTGCACTTCCGACATGGAGTTCTCACACCTAGGTATGGATGGGGGAGTGGCACCCCCATCGTCCAGGTTGGAGTTCCCCGCAAAGAGAGATACCAGTAAGTCGGCTTTCTTCTTTGCGGAGTGGACAAGTGAGCCTCCAGGACACTGCAGAGGTGGAAGAGAGGAGCGGCAGAAATTTGACTCGACATATTTAGCGAGAGACCAGAACTCACGGCTCCCAGTTGGGTGCTGGTTCAGTCTATCGCCGATTCTGCCGATGTGGTCAAATTTGGCCCTGGCAATAACCTTTTTGCAGGATCTGGAGAGGCGGTTGTATTCCTTCTTCAGTTAGGATGCGTTCGGATCACGTCCGGCACGAGCGCGCGACCATGCCCGATAAACTGCGCATTTAGCTGCGACAGCATCAGCACAGTCGCGGCTGTACCATGGTTGGCTTTTACCACCGAGGTAGACAGAGGCGCTGCGAATAAACATTTCCATTGCCCCCAGAACCACCTCGGCAACGGTATTAGCGCATTGCGACGGATCGCCCGAACTGAAGCAGATCTCTCTCCAAGGGTAGGATGCGAAGTGTTCTCGCATCCCATCCCAATCTGCTGACGCGTAGTGCCAAATTCGACGCGTTCCTCCAGTACGGGACTGAGGAGGCGAAGATGGCACCGTGGATCCCACTAAACAATGATCAGAGGAACCCAGCGGGGCTCTCACTGCGACCTTATATCCAGTGGGGTTCGTTGTCAGCAGAAGATCCAGCAGAGAGGGTTCATGACCGTCTATATCTGGCAGCCTGGTGGGCTGGTCTACCAGTTGAGACAGGTCATGCGTCAGGGCGAAGTCGTAGGCGGCTCTCCCCGCAAAGTCAGTTCTCCTGGAGCCTAGCCATGCCTCGTGATGGGCATTGAAGTCTCCAAGAAGAACCAAATCCGCGGTAGGGAACCGCTCTTGGACTTTGTCTGCCGCTCTACTCAGGTACTCAAATAACCGAGCTGTCTCTGCATCACCAGAGTGCGACCTGTACAGACAGGCGTACACCCGCGAGACCGTTCCCAGATGCTCGTGGACCCAAAGTACTGATAGCTCGGAGTCCTCAAGGCAGCGCAGGCGACGACAGCAAATATCTGCCCTGACAAACAAGCAAACCCCGGCTCGCGACCGGAAGGCTTCTTCCAGGGTGTAGCCGGGGTAGTGCAGGTCGATATATTTGTGATTCCGTCAGTAAAAGCAAGGCCGGCTTCTTCGTCTCCAGGTGGTGATGGACGGCATTCAAATTGGTATGCAACCCCCGCACGTTGGTCGAGTCAACGCTAAATAGTGGTGTAAGGGTGTGCACCGCTGATTGAACCTTTTTTTCCTTTTTTTTCGCTGCCATGATTTTTGTAAGAGGGAGGGAAAGAGCATGAAAGGGTGGCTGTGGTGATTCACGGGCAAAGCGTGGACCCTAGCTTCATCGCTTACTACTCAGGTTAGTGTTGAGCCGACACGGAAGACGGAAAGGCCCCCGGCCCCTCCCCCCCCCCCCCCCCCCCCCCCGGAAGTGGCCGCCGGAACCCCTACTCCCGTCACCAACCGGCACGACGGACCACTCCGGGATTATGCGCCGGTTGACCGGGGCAGCCTCTCGCGTTGGTTAGACGCGATTGGGCTCCTGTACTACCCGGCGGGCGGCCAGCGGAATAACCGTTTAACCGGGTCTCCCTGTCAACCGTGTCGATGCGTCACCTCTGAACAGCGAATCCGCGTCGGGATCACTGGCCTACTCCTCACCACAGCCAACCCCACCTGCTACTGGGTCCCCGGGAAGTACACCGGAACACAGCGAACTGTTATGCCGGTGTAATTGTTTCTCCCGGGGTGTGGTGGCGAACCCAGCCGATCCGAAGATCTCCCACACGCTGATTGCTGTTCATTTGACACCACCCAGGAGGCACGTGTGACTTTTATATCGGATTTCTATTATTAATAATTTTAATTTTAATAGGATTCATTTATTATGTTTCATATTATTTTATTTTCTAAATAGAAAAATTTTAAAATGTGTTAATGTTAGTTTGTGACTTGTATATGTTATACAAATAAATATTCTATTCTATTCTATTCTATCTTCAATGGTTACGTTAGGCGGCGGGGCGTAGGCACCTGCTTGGACGACGACGTCGAACTACACTCTGACGATATGTCGCGATCACTACGTAGTAGGTACATTGAGCCACGTCGAAAACAGCAATTTACTTTACTCCGCGGTCGTGAACTGACACATTCGTCGCGGTAGTGAACTGAACTGAACTTATTTATTATTAGGCGTTCTGTTTCATAGAACGTAGACATGTTTGATTTTATTTTTAGAAAAAGAACTCTTATTTCCAATGAAATAAGACTCACTATAGGTCCCCAAAGGCAAACCAACCACATAAATTGATTCCATTTTTGCAATATACCGTTTGTTTTTATTATAAATGCCAAAAAGAACCACATAAATTGGTTCCACTTTGCGATATACAGTTTGTTTTTATTATATAATGCCAAAAAGAACCAGATATCTTGGCTCTGTTTTGATAAATACTTTTAGCGTACTTCATTAAAAACATAAAAGTCCATCTCGCTTGGATCTTTTACGCAAAAAAAAAAATCTGACCAGTTAGCTAGTACCAAGTAGCATAATTCTTTTCTGCTGTTGCGATATACCTCAATTGGGCGGACGAATGTGTAGAAACCTATTAGTATATACCCAGTAGCCTGCCTGGGTCTTTTCTGCAAAAAATAGAGGGTTGATTAGCTCTCGATTGGTATATTTAACTCATTTTTAACCAATTTGTGGGTTGGTGCCTTTTGGCATTTGTATGGTCAATTTTCTGAAGAAGTTGTGATACAAAATAGGTATTTTCAAATTTCTGCCTATTCGAAATCGAAATTTTCCTAGATAATGTTGTATGTATACTCTTATTAATATATAATATCATATTCCGAAGGAATTTCGGACGGAGCAATTTTTCACAGCGAATTATTGCCGAAAATCTGTAAAGGTGTGATCGATATGGAAAATTTCCTAGATAATTGTCAAAAGCGATATATTTAAATAAATTAAGACATATAAAAAAATTAAAATTGACAGAGCAATTTTTCTGAAGAAGTTGTGATACAAAATAGATATTTTCAAATTTCTGCCTATTCGAAATCGAAATTTTCCTAGATAATGTTAATATATACTCTTATTAATATATAATATCATATACCGAAGGAATTTCGGACGGAGCAATTTTTCATCAGCAGTTATAAGCGATTTTCATTTTTAGGCATTCATTCATTTTAATACCTAACTTCCAAACATCAAAAATCCTAGATAATTTGTCAAACGTATATTTTAAACACTACTCTATCACACTGCAAAGTTTCAGCGACAGAGGAATTAGTCCGAAGAGCCCATACAAGGAATTTCCTCGTTTCCTGGACTACTACGTATACCATAAATAACTAACCTCAAGTAATATGTACTTGCACACATGACGGACGCTTAATTCGATGAATGACACAGTATTAAATATTGCGTAATATGGACGCTCTAACCAATGTGTATTGAAAGAAATGTCACATTGAAAAATACGCCTATTGAATGCGTACCTAAGAAATAGGTACATCATTCAGACCAAATTTTATAAATACCTACCTATAACATTTTCAATATGATTGTTATATTCTGTCATGTACTACTTACTTGCCTCAAAATCTACTATGATGCAGTCATGCTTCGTCGCACCAAAATCTTGCAGTGTCATTAAAAGTTCCACACCACCCAAGCGACAGTATCTACATTATAATGTAGGGGGCAATCGTTATAGGGCTTACTTTTCAATAGACCAGTAACTTGTGTAATTCTCTCTCTCTCTCTAGTACCTATTTAAACTTTTATGAAATCTATAACAATGGATACAAAATGTGTTCATGTACAGGCCCCAGTACGGAGCCTGAGCTGTCGGAAAATGCTTTGCGCATGTGTAGTAATGCACAAACACACATTGCCATCTCGTCCTTCACACCTCACTGTTCCCCCAAATAGATTCAAACATTAATTTCAAGGTCAAGGACTCGCGGGCTCAAGGTCACCGCTCACAACTCGTGATGGGACCTGTACAAGTAGTATTATTATTAAATAATTATTTTGCACACAGAGTGTGATAATATTTTGTCCAATACTCGTATTGTCCAATATTGTCTCCATAGTGTTGCATAAACTATTGCACTTTGTATTCTGCGTATGTGTTCAGGTGTTAAGGGGCTACTTTTGTCAAATAAATATTATTATTTATTGAAAAATCCAATTATAAAATATTAGATCCTTTGGGTGAGGCTTTATACTGGGGAGCCGGGGATGGGGGGGGGGGGGGGGGGGTTACAGGGGGCACAGGCGGGGGGGGGGGTATAAATTTAATCCTAACCTAATGTTGATTGGCATCTAGTATTTAGCATACATTTCTATTGAAAATCAATGATTTGGTGTTTTAAAAAAATTACAAGTTTTAATTTTGTATGAAAAAATTGCTTTTTATGGAAAATCTGTTTCGTAATATTTTTTTTAAACAAAGCGTCTCCGCCAAAAATTCTTTCACTAAAATTTATCTTTTAACTCAGCCTACACATTTAAGCTTACCAGCAATTTGCGACCTCCGCTCCCCCAGTATAAAGCCGCACCCGATTTTTCACATACAATTTAAATGTGATATTTAGATTAATATTATAGGAATTTCATTAATGGAAAATTCAAAGGCATTGTCCAAACTGCAGCATTTTCTTTAAATAAAAGGTAGGCTCCATAAAACCATATTTCACGTACTTGTTGCACTATAGAAAATTAATTTTGTGTCTATTGTGAATACATGATAATCGACAAATTTGTAAATCTTGGTCACTGTACTAATTATCCCTAGGATGTGTGCACTAGAACTGGCTGTAACCAAAGAATTCAAAGGAATACAAATGCCATTTTTACAGATTGCATACAATTTAGTTTGTCCCCAATATAATTTACAAATACACACAATTTGCCTCATACGGCTTGTAACTTGTGTTTATAAAGATATGTGAGCCCACGAGTGTGGTACCTGGATGTGTGACATGTAGTATAATTTAGTTTTGTTTAATGACCTTTCATGTGTTCAACAAGTTAATTCCCCTTCTATCTCTTTGAATTGTTTAATTACAATAGAAAATTATTAAGCATTAATGATGACCTTGAATTATACACCTTTATAGGCATCTAATTGATAGAAAAGAGTATAATGAATGGTGACAGCAGTCTGTATGCATTCATAGTCTGTCAACTCTGTATAATTAAAAGCTAATTAGGTAGGGATTGGAGAATAATTCGAGGCGAGCTGAGAGTGAGTAGGTATCTGCTGTTGTAGGTGTGGGGCTGTGGTGTGTGGGGGGCAGCAGTAGAGTGTTGACATGTTGTACCATCACGTCTGGAGCAAATGTATCAAACCGATCACAATATTTGTCTGTGGGGTTCTATTCAGGTAAATGAGCGTGAGCGGGATGATTTTGATGATTCGGCGTTCAAACTAAAATTAATTGCTCTGTAGAAGAAGACTTCTTATCTTAAAAACATTGTGTTTTCAAGATCATATATGAAGATTTTTCATGGATATACACAGTTTGTACTCCTAATTATCAAAATGCAATGTACATATTTTTGAGTGTAATAAAATAATTAAGTATTACTCATTTCAGATAGATACAAAACTAAACGATATTGAGCGTGATACAGAAATGGGATACGACGAGCAAGTTTAAATTATTTCCTTTTTTGATTTCATTTGCATTGTTTTAATTTTCATTGAAATCTCATCTGAGATTGCATGTTCTTGCGAGTCCTGTTTTTATCAACTGTCAAAATACAGTACATAGTATTATTTGTAACAGCATTACATCTCCATTTTGTTTAGTTTTACTATTAATTTAACAGGCTATGTTATTAACTGTAAGATTAAGCCCAACTATGTAAATATTTAAATTACTTAAATTACATTATGGTTAGGGCCATTACTTCATGTTTTTTATTTTCAATCGTGTAAAATATCATATGGTTTGATTCATTGTCACCATGTATATTATATACAATACATACATGTTCATTACGCGTAATGTATAATTGGTTATTTGGCATTTTTTACTCAATAATCATTTTACCATTTTTTTTTATTTACTTAAAAAAAAATTATGTTTTATTTTTATGTCATTTACATTTATAACAATTAGTGCTTTATTTTTAATACATAAAAGTATCTATATGTAGTTTGAGAAGATTTTCCCATGTCATCCTAAAACACTTGAGTTGTAATGACTTTTTACTACAGATAACTATCGCAAACTGTGCTAACTGCATGTTTTATTTGAAATTGTTTTTGTTAGTTTTTGTCTTATGGTGTGAGGGCAGCGTGTGAGTGTGACCGATGCACTGATGACATTGTTTTGGTTAGTGGACACTAGCCATGATTCGTGATAATTTGGCTTACTTTGTCTTGTATTAGTTATGTATGAGTTTAAGTTTTTTGTTATAAGTTACAAGTATTGGTGTTTTAATAGGTTTGAATATTATTGTAGAATTAGCTATTATCTGTGGGTTTTGGAAACTAAACATTTGGAGCATTTAATCTTAATTTGATATTAAAGGACAGATTCTGCTAGGTACCTTTTTAAGTTTGAAACACATCTTCAAGGAATTTTGTATATGGAATTTATATGCGAATGAGTCCTATAAGTAATATGCCAATGAATGGTTTAACTTACATTAGTGATGAAATATGTGCAAATAGCCAATTTATAAACATACTTGTCCAACTACTATTGGGGCAATAGTCAGAGTATAAATAGATGGAGTGGCCATTTAACCCTTTCAGCCATTTTTTCTATACTTTCGTTGCTCATATTATTAGCTCAGCAATCGCTATACATGCATGTATTATAATAATGGATTTCCTTTTATTTTTTATTTGCCTATAACAATAGTTGTGCATATTTATTATCCTCCTGTAGAATCTAGTTCTATACTTATACGAATAAGTACTAGCAGCATGACATTCAGCCAACCAGAATACCATTATTTTATTTGGTTCGGGCTTTAGCTAATGGATGGCTGTGATCTTTAAGGAATGTAGTTGTTTTCTGTAGCTGTATGCCAGGTTAGAACAGCTAGACGCTAAATCTACTAATTGTGTCTGTGTAACTGTATGTTTGTGCTCAAACAAATTCCTTCGCTTCCAGCCCTTTGACAGTTTCCGTAAAGCCAAACACGTAGTACCCACATAAAGTTTTGTTAAATACTTTCTTAAAATTTCAGAAAGAAAATTTAAATATCAGATTTTATCCAAACATTATTTTAAACCCATTTTACACGTATAAATGTGTAAAAATGTTTTATATAATTTTTATATCTACTTCCATGCATATCCCTGCGTTCCTACAATAAGTGTGTTTGTTACTAATAATTAAGTTCATTATTTCTCCATTAGTTGTAAATATAATTAATAACTAAGCGTGTTGCCCGTTGCAGCCTGACAGCTGGATGGTTCAGCTGGACCGGCCAGTCTAACGCGATGCTGCGCTCCGTGGAGAAGCGGATCCTCTCCTGTGAGTACACGACTGTTGTGCTCTTAATTGATTGATTGTCATACGCCGGGATGCAGCGAGGCGACCAGACCCTCCGTTTATACTGAGAGTCTGTTTTAAGCGATAACAAGCGATCATATTTTTTATTATTAGGTTTTAGTTTGAGTAAACCTGAAAAAACCAAAAAGCATGAATGGACAGTAGGGAATGATAAAATGACTTTTAAAACTGATCACCATTTTACTTACAATGTTTTAATTCGTACCATGTAGGTATGATAAAAGTAGTAGATATGCTCAGACATGTTTCTACTGCGGCTGAGCTTCTGCACTGAGCCATGCGATATCATGCCTAGTATGAAGTTAGTCAACCAGTACTTATTTGCGGCGCGCCAACCATGCCTCCTTTCCCCTCTAACCAACTCAAATGCTCTGTGGTTTGGACTGAACTAATTCAAAAGTAGAAAGCACCTTTCAAGAGCTGATGTAGCAGGCTGATGTGGCACTGCCGTGTCCGTCCGTGCAGCAAATCTGGGGTTTTTTTCAAAAGGGGCGTGAAAAGGGTCCTGTCAGGCCGGCATGGCATTCGCAATCCCCGTGCATCACAGAATGTCCATGGGCATCGTTACTTGTAGGTGAAACGATGCCACATGTCGCGCTATAAAAAAAAAAAAGCAAGCCTGTGTGTAAAAACTTTTTGTAATATTTGATAGTTCCTACAACTTCATGGCTTGTCATTTTTGACTAAACGACTGGTTATTTATGTTTTCTTTGTTTTCTTAGTTTACGAAGTTATTTAACTTTAGAAATAATTGGATTTTGAGAAAAAAAAAGAGTTCAATCTAAAAAATCGACATCATTCATTATAAAGCTTATAATTATTAATAAATGTTTAAACCTTTAAATTTTGTTTTACTTAAACAATTATAGATACATACGTAATAATTTAGAAGCAAGTTTTTTAGAAAAATACAAAAAATAAAAATATTTTTTTTTACAAAACTCTGGTGGTCTGACAGACGTCACGTCGGTACTTATGTAACTGAAACGACACGTCGGTACTTAAAGGTTAAGGGGGGGTACTAGGCAAACATATCATCGTATTATCCTAGCCATAGCCATATTTCAAGTGATTTAACTATAATTTATATGCTTATAGTTAGGTAAAGATTCAAGGTATAATGTGAATACCTACATATTATTGTAATGTAATTTTCTAAATTCTCTGAAAAATAAGTGGGTGAAAAGTGGTAAAAACGTTCGAAAATGCCCTTGCTATTAAAATGTATATCTGTTACAAATACATCTAATACGAAAAATGCTCCGTTGAGCTTAGAGTCAATAAGATTAAGAATCATGGAAATAAATTCAAACTCTTACAGAGTAGGTAATTGGTTTTTCACTAAACTATCTTTGGACTTTCTGAATTTTGGGCCGTTGCCGTGCGTGCGTGAGCGTTTTATATATTTTTCTATGGTGGCGCGCGGCCGAACACGGCTTGCGCTGCACCCGCGCATTTTCAAATGTTTTTACTACTTTTTGCCCACTACCCCCCCCTTATAAAAATAAATATCCTGATATAAATAAATGATTATATCGTGATATACATATATATGTATATACCTTTTATATATTTTTTAAACACGCACTTCTTTCATCATATATTTCGACTTTACATAGTCGTCATCAGTGTTTATCTATACATATACATATTGAAATATATCCGTAATATGTATATCATTTGAACCCTGGTTAAAGGTAAAAACATCTTAAAATCAATATCTAGGTAACTACTGAATATAATTTCCAAAGATTCTCAGAAATATCAGTGACTGTCTAACATTAAAAATGTATAAAGAATAATGATAGACAATTTAATGAAATATTCTTCTGTTTAATTATATTTCGACTTTGGTTTTTATTATTCAGCCAGTTTTTAATTGAATTTTTATACATTTGAAATGTAAACTTTATAAATATTAATGACAACATCATTTGTTTTAGTCAGCTATATCAGAGAGCAGTTTGATTGGTGGATTTTTCTTGATAGCAATATTTTTATTTGTGACGTCGAATCTCAAGCAATCGTAAAGTGCCTTCTGATACTGCATAGTATAATCGCACTTGCGCTTGTGATAACAGAGATAGAATCCTATCTGGTACTATATTAACTTATTATGATGTCATAACAAGCGATTGCAGGAACAGCCAAAATGCTCGTTTAGAATCTCTTAGAAAAGATGTGTCAGCAGTTTTTGTAGGAAATGAATATTGAAAATGTTACAAAACAAATCTTCACGAAATAGCTAGTCATGCCATTCGTCAGATTTATAATAACACAAAACAGAACAAAGTTCGTACACGCAGAGGTAGGTAGCTCACATAAAATACGGACGTGGCTATGCAGCAGCGATGCTAACGATACTGAGCTGGGCGTCAGCGGGTGTAGCGTGAGGCGCGATGTGCGGAAGCGCGGGCGGAGGTAACGGCAAACTAGGAACAGACATGTAATACCTGCCTAAACTTGCTACCATTTTATAAAGAATGTGATTATTAGAATTGCACATGGTCAGTAGACAAAGCAGATTAGTTTGATTTAACTATAGATTGGTTTCGGCAATAGCATTGAGGACATAAAAAAGCTACCTACCACATTAACGCATATTACCTTTTGTTGTCTGCCCTTTATAAGTTTGCAACAATATTCAGCACTTGAAGATAAGAATATTCTAGTAGGTAGGTAGATGTTAAATATTTCGTAGATAAGACTGTAGTGTAGGACTGCATCCATTGAACCCGGGTTAAGGTGACTCATCTCATGTGTTACTAAAACGGCAAGTCACGATGATGATCACTTAACAACATCAAATCAAATATGACCTTGAAATTATAATTTCTCAATTCAAGTTTGTTGTGTGTGCGATTTTGCGGAACTCGACGCAATTCGCACAAGCAATTTGAAGAGCAGCATTTGGTGTTCTAAATCAGACAAAAAATTACTAAATGTATGTACCTATATCAAAATAATAAATAGTCATATTTGGCTCGTGTTAATTCACACACGTACTCGTACTAGAGTGAGCCACAAAAATAAACTAATCTGTTGATATCTTGCATGACCTTGGCCGAGGCACAATAATCAATGACGCCGCTAGTAATTTGTGTTGACATCATTCATATTCTAACTAAACTGAACCTAAGTTTTTTAGGGTCGGTACCATGAAGCCTATTGTATATTTTCGTCCATTCTATTACTAAGCCTACGGTGTCTTGTCTGCCTGTCCGAGGGCTGTATCTTTTGAACCGTAATAGGTAGCCGGTTGAAATGTTCACAGAATATGTGTTGTTATGGCAGATATATTAACAAATAATAATATACAAGAAAAATGATTTTTCAAAGTTTTTGTGTTATTGTTGTACCGTAGAACTGTAATACATAGAAGCATCAAAATTGGTGTGATTTTAATGCAAACGCTTGCCACTCAATAATAAAATTGTGGACTAAGTTAGTTATTTTTTATTCATTGATTTACACATTTTTTCTTTTTTTATATTAATTTTACAAATAAAACCTAAATCTAAAATTAATACAAAATAACAAAATGGAATTTCCACCACCGGCGGCGGGGCGAACCCAGGCTACCGATGGTCGGACCCGAGAGAGAGAAACCTCCGGACAATTCGAGCGGTGTCGAGCAAGACCGCCTTCTGCATCTGACCCTTGATCCAAGCAAGTGGCTCTAGCGAGAGCCTCTTGAGATGATGGTCGAGGCTCTTCGCTATGCTTAGTTATTTATTATTATTATTTGTATCTGTTAATTGTCATGTTATGTTTGTTATTTGTTTGTTTTTAGCCTTATCATTAGTTCGAAAGGGAAGCCCCTGAAAATTTTGTGCGCTCCCTTTTCATCACATGTTTGTGTTAATTTAACTATATTGTTTCGTGAGTTATTGTTATGTGACAAATAAATAAATCATTTCATTTCATAATTTCATAAAGTAAAACAACAAAATAATAAAAACTGGTCAATTAAATTGTGGTAAGGAACCCACAGTGCTCGAGTCCAACGGTTTTTTATCTGTTTCGGTCTTACCGGGATAAAAATTCTGAGGTGCACAGATTAACGATTACACCTTCTTTTTCGAAAATTCTGATACAATACAATATATGTATATAATTTGCCACACGCATGCTCCGTAAACATATCGAAAATGACAGGTTCTACATACTTATACCAATTTTTGAACACTAACCCCACCAGGAGTACTTATTAACAATTTGTCAAGGTTAACTGTAATCATAAATCGTTTCAGCCACCTGGTATAAATACACAAGTGAGCCTATTTCGACTCTGTACTTGCTGTGCTAGGGTTGATATTATGCAAAGAATGTCTACAAAAATTGTTGGATAAAGGAAATAGTACAGATTTCTACAGCCCAGCATTAGTTCGCAACGGATGAACCAATATTCAATGTCAAGTTTGTGCAGTAATAGATTTTCCACATCATAACATGTTATTTTGTCACCTATGTACTTAACTACTTAATAGATGAGTGACACTGTCTTTCTATCTACTTTATCTGAGAACTGATCTCCCATGACCTACATCACGCCAGCACTTTGGGAAGCTAGATGCCATGACAGTGCTAACCTTTGGTCGTGTCGGCTGCACATCTTCTCTGTCACTATGTTCATGTACAACTCTGGAACACGCGAACTAAAATTTCAAGGCCCAATAAAATAATTCGTACTTTTAACCAAACCAAATAAAGCCCAAACAAGAAAATAACCGAGAACTACTTTAAATCCTAATCAAGAATTGTATGCACCTAACCAGCACATTGCTAGGTTGGAACTCAGGCATCCTTAAGACCTAATCATCAATCAATCAATACCATCACAGCGGCGGGCGGCCCATAGAAAGCAAAAAAGCACGGCTTGCCTCATCTTGAGGTGAGGAAAAATTGCACCTTTTTAATTTTTTTTTGGACAAATGGCACGGGTGGCTGTGCCCAAAAGTTGAAAAGAAGATCAGACACAACCAATAACACCACTCCTCACGAAACCACACTCAGAGAGGCTCCATGCCAGCTATAAGGCGGACAGAAATTCGATGTCTAAATTATTAATACACCTTTTGAAGATCTCCAGGTTATAGGTAGTAGGACCTAATCATAATTTCCAAAATTCATATTTGCCGCGCAGAGCCCGTCATACAACGGTACACATAACCAGTCACACAATGTGAGTGTTTTGCGAGCGCCACAAGAGCCACGGGCTCAGCTAGAGTAAATATTATAATTAAACATTGTATTGTAAGTAGGTAGTGACAAGAGTAATGACAATACTTGCGAATGTCAAACTGAATAACCTAATGTCCCAAGCACCATGACTAATTGCAGTATGAAAAATCAAAAATCTTTATTAAAATACCTACATATTTCTCTTACAGGCTTAAAGACAGCATACAAAAGGTTCTACGTGGATATCGGTCCGGTGGTTGGGCCATCGGATAAAATATGGACAATTTCCATGAACGAGGAATCTGAGAAAGCTCCACTTCTTCTCCTACATGGGCTGGGATCTGGTGTCGCCCTCTGGTGCCTCAATCTAGACGATTTTGCGGCCACTCGGCCAGTCTACGCGATAGATATATTAGGTAATGTTTTATCTTAACTCCGATCTGAATGTTCAAAGTGTTAATTGATTGAACGATATCACACTAGAAACAATTTAGCACAATGAAAGAATGTGTGAAAATTGCAGCCTGGGAAATAGTTCAGGGTAGTTAATAAAAGAGTAAACAAAACAAAAAATTCGCAATCGGTATCTCACCAGTTTATAGTTCAAATTTTTGCCATTGCCAAATATTATTCTACCAGAATATTATGAGATCGAACGGCGTAGAAACATAAACATAATGTCTTCTGGAAAACTCCTCAGCAGGTTTAAGTGTTTTCTTGAAATGGTGGTCTACAAGGAAGCCGTGTATAGACTCATAATATTAGCCCCTTATACCATGTTCTCTTATCCCAGTGCTTCCCTTGCGGTCGTGTCGGTACACTGAACTGGACCGTTAAGTTCGTACTTCATGTTTCTTCAGTCGTCACGAACGTTCACCGTTGACTAAATGAACATTGTTGCTTAGGATTCGGCCGCAGCTCACGTCCCAAGTTCTCGTGCGATGCGGAGAAGGCGGAGGCGCAGCTGGTGCAGTCTGTGGAGGAGTGGCGGCGCGAGATGAACCTCGACAAGTTCATCCTGCTGGGACACAGTCTGGGCGGCTATATCGCCAGCGCCTATGCTATAGAGCATCCGGATAGGTAATCAAGTCACACATTTTAAAACATACTCGGTTTGGTCACACAATATTTTCAAGTCTATTCGCTGTCAGAAGGGCAGGTTACTGCTATTTAAAATTTCAGTTTTTTATGCGGTCTAGCATAAAAAACTGAAATTTTAAATAGCAGCTAGATTCATTCAGCAGATTTTTATTCAGCAGCTTAAAATGGAATTCTCAAAAGCTTAGCCAATGCTGTGGAGCTGCGCCATATTGAGAGCAAGGCCAAGCTGGCAACTAAAAAGCTGGGGGTTTTTTTTTTATGTAATCCGGTATGGGTGGCTGAGTCGGAGGGGCCAAAGCGCATGCTTCGACCAGCCAATATCACCTCCGAGAAGGTACGTGCCATACCGAGACTTCCCTGGATTGGTGTACTCAATAAGGTGCGGTGGTACTTTAACGCCGGGCCAAAAGTGTATTCTATCACTTATTCCATGGGAAGTGCTCGGAAGAGCTGTTTGATGTGATCCCGCGATCCCCTTTCCACCTCCGCACCACACGCACTGGGCAGGAATTACATCCCTACACGCTGTACTTACCGCGGATGCGTACCATTTGGTTCTGCAGATATTTCCTCCACAGAACTGGTAAACTCTGGAACATTCTACCTGTCCACATAATATTTCCCCCAAGTAAAGTCTCTGATCCTTCAAGAGGTGAATAGGCACCTGTCAGGCCAGCATGGCATTCGCAACCCCTGCATGGCCATGACGACAGAATGGCCATGGGCGTCGTCAAACAACTTATGGGTGGCTCGACACCACATGTAGAGCTTGCTATAAATAAAACCACACACCTGCTTATATTTGGAAGATTGATTGCAAATAGCTAAAATAAAAATACAAATAAGTCGTCTAGCTAGAAAGCGAGTGTAATCAATTATAAAGAAAGAAAAAAACAACACAATGGCACACATCTTCAAACAGATCATATTTTTCAAACTGGTTTGTGAACTTCTAGCATGAGAGGCTTGCCTTGATTTGGTTGTTTATTAATCTTATAATACTTAAACAAATACATTTATTCTACTCTGCAGGGTAAAACACCTGATCCTCGCTGACCCCTGGGGCTTTCCCGAGAAGCCATCCAACGTTGCAGAAAAGTACCAAATCCCCCTCTGGGCGCGCGCCGTGGGCTTTGCTGTCCAGCCGCTCAATCCGCTGTGGGCTCTGCGTGTAGCCGGGCCCGCGGGGCGCTGGCTCGTGAGCAAGACCCGGCCGGACCTCGTGAGGAAGTTCGGCACTTACCTGCCCGAAGCAGACACTCTTATACCTGACTATATACATCAGTGCAACGCGCAGACTCCAAGGTGAATTCAGTGCAGGCATTCTTTCGGTTCAATCATTGCTGTTGCAATAAACATTTTGTTCTACTGTTTTCGAAAAAATATTGTTATATTTTCTCTGGCATAAATTGTGTTTTTACCCCAGTGGTACATTTCAAATCCAAAAAAACTTATATATCACTATTTCCTTTTTCTACACTTTCTTTAAGTTGATTTTTACTAAAATTGCAGATTTGCCAATTTCCAGCATTCTCGTTTGAAAAAGTCTGTGTTGCATAGTCGAGGCCAGGGGGGCATCGTCTGATTACCTTCTCAGTAATGGGCCTAGCAAATGGCACTAGAATATTAGGCAATGTTATGTTGACATACTGAGATAAAAAATCTCATTGCAGCGGCGAGAGTGCGTTCCACACGCTGATGACCGGCTTCGGTTGGGCCAAGAACCCGATGGTGCGTCGGCTGGACAAACTGAAGCCGGGCCTGCCGGTCACCGTGCTCTACGGCTCGCGCTCCTGGGTCGATAACGCCTCGGGGGACCTGCTGCGTCAGAACCGCCCCGACTCGTATATTAATGTGCAGGTGCATTCATCAGCTTCAACTACTTTATGATTTGCATCCAGATCGGTGCAGTGGAGAGGAACAGAAAGGAAGCATCGGCAGGGCGGCTCGTATAGACATCTTGTACCTACCTAGTTGTTTAGCCAACTATGCAGGTTATTTCACAAAACATTAACAGATGTTTTCTTTCTGTTATTTGGCCTGACTGCTAAGCGTGCATGTCGTTCATGTATTCTGGACCATTTTGAAATTTCGATCCTGATTTCCTTAGCCGGTCTATGTCCTTATTGACTGTTACCAGGCCTAATAGCTGATGGATTGATAGATGGATTGCCTCATAATCAATGTTAAATCCGCACACAGGATGCACATTTCGACTAACTGTATGTCACGCAGTTTGTTATGTGTCAAATCAGTAGAAGTATTATCGAGGAGGTACCTGGTACAATATTGCATATACGTAGATCCACTACCACAAAGTCCTTCACTGAACCGGTGCCATGCCTTTTGACAGGTAATAAACGGCGCAGGCCACCACGTCTACCTAGACAAACCGGAGCTCTTCAACAAATTCGTGCTGGACGCGTGCTCGGAGGCTGATAAGCAGACGGGGTGCTCGGAGGCAGACATGAAGACGGGGGCGGAGCGCACTGGCTCCGCCACCGCCGCCGCCCCCACCTCGCGCTTCGATGTGCCCGCCTCTTGATGTGAGAATTGGTAATAATTATTGTTATACCTTATCCACTGATGGCTAGTGTCACGGGCGTAGCCAGGTTTAGTTTTCGGGAGGGGTTTTAGAAATAAAATCAATTTTACAACATTTATTTTACACCATTAAAAAGAATGAAATAAGAAAATTAAGAAATAAGTAATCTCCTGTTTTGCCTTAATTTAGGTCCCACTAATCAGAGCTATATCCGAATGATGAAAAAATAAGTATTGGTTCAATTTGAAAATATGTCGTGTACATTTTTTATTTCGGGGGGGGGGGGGGGGGGGGGGGGGTTTGAACCCCCAAACACCCCCCCCCCCCTGGCTACGCACGTGGCTAGTGTACTTTATCTGCTAGTATAAAAAGTAGCACAATTAGTGTAAACACAATGCTATTTTATAATTTAATATTTTTATGTTTTTACTTGTTTATTATCTAAAAAATAGTTGAAAAGGAATGGCAGGAAAACCCGTGGTAAATGTCTTATTAGTGATCATGGCGGATCAGACAACACCAGAACCTTGTCACCACTCACATGAAGACAGCGAGCGAATGTTGTGCAATATTTTGCAATAGTATAATAATAGGAATAATAGTACAATTCTGCAATGACAGTCGTGTTCATTATATTCACAGAATCTTTATTTATTTATTTTTATTTTTTGTTTTAATAACATTTTTTTTTTTTAAGTCAATGACTAAATTGAAAAACAAAAAATACGATAGCCGGTTCTCACTTTCTTCTTCATTTTTATTCTAATTTCTTCACACTTTTATTTATATTTTTATAATTATTATATTCTGTACATTATAAATAATAAAAAAAAAAACACACACACGTATTTCACGTATTGCACATATCACATACTAAACATATTACGTTTGCGTAGGTTTATAAATATTTATTGTATTACTAATATGTATACTCTTAATGTAACTACATGTATATATACGTGGTTTTTATATGTAATATAATACAAGTATACATTTATTTATACATCTGTTTATTTGTGCGGATGAATAATTTGACATATTATATACTGGTTTACTAACACGTCAAAGTATTTTTCTTTTTTCTTTCTGATTATTATTTGTATCAATCTTTAAAGTACCTAACACCTATACCACACCAAACAGAACGAAGAATAGGCAATACGGATGAAAGTCTAGTGCCTTCTTCGAGCATAGTTACTTACACATCATTTTTAAAATTCTAGTAAATTACGTAGATAAGATAAACAAGTGTATAAACACCTATATTATGTAATTTGTTAAAATTTTCAATAAAATATTTGGAATTTGGAATTTGGAACTGGCGGCTGGTCCTAAAGTGCGCTCGTGCGCCGCACTACCATACCACGACAAGTCTTCACTTCACTCAAAATAAATAATACCTTACAACATACTACATTAAAACCATAAAGATCGTACTCCAAATAAATACGGATGCGAATTCGACCTTATTTTATAGATCACAAGGCACGTTTTTGCGAGTAAACGCGCGCGCCGTGCGGAATATAAATCGCACGCGGGTCTCCCATACTGAATGTATGGGGATCAGCAAAACACCGCTGGCGCGTGAGACAGAAGATACTTCATAGAAACAGTATGGGCAGTAAGCGCCAAACAAGGACGCTATACCGTGAATACCCGCGCGTGCGACACGTCGCGTCGCGAGCGATTCGTTTTGCACAAGTCCGTCTAACAAACTCTTTGCCGTCTACCTAGTCAGCGCGCTGTCTTTTGATGTCACATACCCGTTAGCGCGCGAATATTTAAAATGGGATATGGTTAGGTTTTGTGCTTTCTGTCATGTGATACTGTGAATTAAGTGGTGCCGATATTTGCCTAAGCGTTGGTTAAAGGCAAGGCTTTACAATCAGGTGATCCCGGGTTCAATTCCTACTTTTCAAATGCTTTTATTTTTTATTTTTTTTTTTAAGTATTTTTGGACTGTTTTCTTTTTGAAAGCTGCAGTAGTGTTGTGGTCTATGGGGTGTATTCATAAAGGTACTAAAAATAAGTTAAAAAACTAGTTTGGATTTTTTTTCTTGTTTTTTGCAACTCATTGAGTGTCTTGAGAATATTCATACTAAGTACTTACATAATAAAACGCAGGCGTTTAAAAAATTCGGAAGTCCCGATCTTAAAATAACACGACGGGAATGTGTTGGGAAATTTGGTATTTAAGTAGGTAGGTACTTAGCGCACTACCGGTCACTGAAGTCACCAGCCGCCACTGCTTGTCACACTAACGTCTAAATGGTTGTGACGGCATAGTCCTCTCTCGCTCTTCACTTCCGTTAGAGTTATCGTGAAACACATCGCTTTTGACATTCATTCGACAGTGGAGTGTGACAAGGTTCTCGTGTCTTCTGATATACCTCGGATAATTTTACTGCACTGAAACCACACATTTGTAAATTAGTTTATTTTTTTCTTTTGCAGTAAAAATGGCCGATATGTGGGATAGAATGGACCACTACACGCATACAACGCTGTGATACTCTTATAAGTAGAACTGTGAAGAAACTGCAATCACCAAACTTATAAAATCAAAAGTTGTACACAATTATGAAAAAAATTAATAAAATAAAAACTTGTAAAATCACAATTACCTGAGCAAGTAACACATTGAAATTGACAGTGTAAACTGATTGTGTTACTATGGCATGCCACCTTGAAAGAAAAACATATTTGTTTGGGTCTAGTAAAAATTGAAAAATGACTCATGTGAACTATGAGTTACAAAGCAGATTTAATCTCCAAGCTGTTATCGTGGATGCCACTTGGTACATCTATGTATATATTTTGTCAATGTGAAGGAAAGCTTCAGGTATAATTAGATTGCCTTAATTTTTTGTTTTTCAATTTTTTATTGAAAAAGTTTTAAATAATGCACACTTCCATTGGTAAACATTTTAGGTGAATCATATAACATAAATGCTTTAGTTGGAAATTCTCACCCTTCATGTACCTAGTTAGCACCAAACAACGTTTCGAGCTCGACCTGTTATTCTTCTATAGCTTAAAAATTTACCACCTAATGTAGATAGGTGCAATTAAAATTAAAGTTTAATTGTTGTTTTCTATAGTAAAGTAAAATACATTGTTGAGCAGAGCTGACTAGCTTAGATGGAAATGACTTTTGGAACATTTTTAATAAAGGATTGGGATGCCAGCGCAATGATGTTTCCTTCACACAGTATTACTGTTACAAATGTCATCTTCAAGTCAGCCTTATTTTATATTTCTGAAACATATAGTTCAAATCTGTACAAGGTAACATTTGATAAGGTTATGTATAAAACTTACTTTAAACATAATTTTGCTGTAATATCTTCCAAGCATTTTAATTGGTGATATTTAAAGTTGAAATGGCAACTACATGAAATGACCTTCCAAGTACTTTAAATGTCACTGACCCTTCCTGCAACAGAATGTTAAATCCGGCAAGTGATGTTTACACATCAAGTGTAAACATCACTTGCCCAGCGTTACACCTGACGCGTTACGCCTCACCAAACATCCATTCACTCTAGCCCAAAAAAATCCTTAGGGGAATGCTTACACATTCATAAAATATACCAGTGTTGGATGAATCATATCAGTTATTTTCCATGTACAAAAAATCTTGTGGAATGGAGTTTAGAATGTTATAATTATCATTACTCAACCTGTCTGGGCCAAACTCTGATTTATATTATAAAGTTTAATAATTACTACAAGTGCGACAAGTTCATACGGCCTGGATTTAAGGCTCAGCAGTACCAAAAATCGGTTTCTCCCGTTTGATGTTTCTCGTAAACTGAGTTTGGAGGACATACATAAGTGCAGAATCAAAAAGTATTTGATTGTAGGCGTAATATTTAATAAAAGTAATAAAACTCTGATGGTCGGCCGGTAAAATTACATGACAATAACATGATAAACGAAACATGATTTTTCCGAATTTTCGAGAGCATTGCGAATTTTTTTATTCGAGTCAAATAAATCCATTTATATTTTAGGCTATTAGTTGGTAAGCAGTATGCATTGTAGAAAACCATATTTCTTCTAACATCAATCGGGATACATTTATTTTTGGTACTGCTGAGCTTTAAGTGATGTTAAAAGTTTGTAAATGCACAGTAGTTTGGCCACGACAATATTTGTCTAACAGATTACATTAAATAAATTATTTATTTTGCAAGATAGTGGAATGTTTAAGAGTGTATAGTTGTTTTATTTTGATATGTATTAATATAACAAATGTTAAGATGTTTTTAATGAGTTGAAAAGTTATTTATTACATAAAAGTGATACTTTCAAAATAATGCTTTTTATGAATGTTTGTCCTGTTCTTGAATCAACTTTTTCATTGTTTATAAATTATGACCAGTGTTGTATGTTTTCTTTACAATAAAATTATCTATCATGCATGAATTGCTCTACCAAAGGGACTGCTGAATTATAAGGGAAGCGGGATTCACTAACTCGACAGGAATTTTGTTTAGCAAACTAAGTTGGTACATGCATCCTAAAAATCTAGTTTGAGAGTGAAATTTTTATAGGTATTCAAACAAATGAAACAAATGTTAAAATAAAAAGTTTATTAAGTTCCAAGAGCGAGTTCCAAATTGAATATAATATTCACCTTCGTAAAACTGATTTACATATATACAAACTGATTTACTGTTCACACAGCTTGGCTGTAGAATTGTTTATTTATTGCCATTCTCCACGCTGTATACAATGGAGAGTAGGTTTTGAAGTTATTTGAGCGATCACTACAATCAGTCCCGAAATATTATTTACGTGTTCGGATATGAGCAGTGAAATCAATTCGGAAGGCTATGTTCACTCTGCGCATTGTGTACGCACACACTTGTGAATCACTCCAATTTGGCTGTAAAGTAACCGCGGCTGTTCGTGAATGTACCGACATCGTGCCGTGCTGGGACGACAGAAGCTACTCGGCGTATGTAATATACAAAGTGCGCGCGAGATAGAGACGAGCACGAGCAGTGTCTAGCAGAGTCGCAGGTGCGTGTGGCTCACCACCTGCAGCTTGCCCTCGTCCTGCAGGTCCCGCAGCGCCTCGTCCAGCTGCTCCCGCGTCACCACCTGCCGCCGCACACACTACACATTCACTAACCGCTCCACAACAGTGCTGTTGATTTACTTTGCTAAAATAACCTCAGTTCAGTTAATAAAGGAGGTGTAGAGTGCGTGAGCAGGGTCAAAAGCGATTTCTTCAGAAACCTGTTCGGGGTGCTTAGGGAGTATAGTTTAGACAATATGAAGGAATGTTTGATGAGAAATATGAGGTAAAAATAATTTTTTCGGAAATTTTCACTTTTCCTAAGCGTGTAGCTCGAAAACGGTTCGGAATTCGAAAAAAGCTAATAGCATAAAAGTTGTACAGAATTTTATGAGCTTTCATTCGGTATAAGACAATTTTTCTCTACGGGGCACCGTTTTCGAGATCCTAGCGAAAAACCCAAAAGCGGGACCCTATTTGGGCCCCCTCCTCCGGCTCACCTCGTAGACGCCAGGACTTTCAGTATGTTTACTCCCTAAGCACCCAGAACAGGTTTCTTAAGAAATCGCTTTAGACCCTGCTCACGCACTCTACATCTCTTTTGGGCCATTCGTTGATTGGACTACCTACCCATAACTTATTGATGAAAAATTAGGGATGCCCAGTCATGTCATTTATGAAAGTTTATTTATATTATTAGCAATAGTCAACTGAATTAATTAATTGGTAATATTCAATAGGTATGTATGTTAAGATAGGTTAGGATGTGTTGTGAATATACCCAAAATGTATTGTGAATTAATTTTCATCCACCATAGACACTCAATATAGATAGTAAACTCACAATCTGTGAAGCGTGGTTGATGTCGTGCAACAGCTTAGAGTGGGTGAGTGTGGCGGGCTTGCTCAGGGGCTGTATGAGTGTGCGGAGGGCGGCGACCAGGTCGGCGCGGCGCCGGCGCGCCGCCGCCCCCAGCCCCGTCGTCAAGATGCCCACGTCGATGCGTCCCGATGCTGGATCTGTTGCCGACTGCTTTAGAGCTTCGCGGTGCAGCCTGTAGTTCATCAGCATGAGAGGTTGTGACGCATAGTCAGGGTGGGGCAGAGACGGTCTTCATTATTTTAGTTCATGATTAATTTGTTACTAATTTTCCTTTCTATATCTAATCAAAGTCCTGACTGAGTCTTTGTTAAACAAAAACCAACACTTGATACACACAAATTCATAACCTAAAAAGCTTGGTGCGAACATCGTTCACGCACAGAAGATTCAGTAGCCATTTCCTTCTTGCACGCCCAGAGATCGCATGGTTGCGCAGTGTCCGCGTCTCAGTCCACTAGAATGTAATTTTCTCAATAACTGTCGAAGATATAAACTCCAAAATAGACCATAATTTTTTTAAGGTAAAATGAAAGAATAAGATGTAATGCGGAGTAGTTACCGAGAAGCCTCGTCCACATCTCTAACCTCCACGACGGTGGAGAGGCGGAGCCGCGCGTGCGCCTCCGCCAGCCGTATGAGGGACTCGAGCTGCCGCGGGTACGCCGTGATCTGTCCCCGCCCGCTACCCACACGCCTGCATACCACATTATATTATATTCTAGCTCATTCATTATATTCATATTATAGTCTTGGCATATAACCTGCCAATCTGCCGGTGAATGGGTGGAGCATTTGAGTTGGCGCTCTGTAAGTATGGCCGGTTATATGGAAGTTGTACGAATAGATAATAATATTTGTAGTGGACGGCGCGTCACATTCACATAATTATGTAAATTCGATAGTTTGCTGGCATACTGGTAGGTACTGTCCACGTTATTTTCTACTCAATTTAAACAATTTCAATCTTGGTAACAAACTTATTTATTTTCTACATCACCTATAATGCGCGGGGCGGATCTCGGCGTGTCGCCGCCGCAGCGGGCGACCCGCCACGCGCATACACTATACAAGTACGGTGCGGGTGCGAGGGAGAACACTGACGAGCCGCTGCGGCGGCGACACGCCAAGATCCGCCCCGCGCATTATACTACATCCGTGATGTCAGCCCATAACACCTTGGTGAACTAGGTGCCATGTCAGTGCTTCCCTTAGGTCGTGTTGGCTACACTGAACTGGACAGAAAACGCGAACTATTTATATAGCCGTTTCAACCGACCTTTCGTTCAGTGCAGTGCTACCAACCCGGGTGGGTTAAACCTAGTAAGGTAAGAAGGAAAGGGGCCTAGTTTTACGTGGAATCCGAACCACGGTCAACCTCCAACGGTCGAGCGGTCACCCATCCATGCACTGACCGCGCCCAGGTGCGCTTATGATCCGACCGACAGTCGACCGACCGCACCACTGAGCTACCGAAGCTGACAAAATATCTCTTAATATTTTTGTAAACATCCTCCATCTCACTTTGACAAAAAACTGTATAAGATATAAAGATGTAACTACCGCATGTCAACGTAGGAGTCGATGAGTCGCTGCTGCGCCGCCTCGCCCAGCGTGGGGTGGACGTGCTCTTTGGCAAACGCTATGTAGTCTCGCATCACGCCCATGTCCTGTCACAGTCCTACCACCGTTAACTATTTGTCGCATCATTCAAGTTTTAGCCTGTTTGTCAGCAAAATATGGATAGTGTACATGCCGTCTCACGTGACCTTTAGGGAGGACAAAGCTGCCTGGCAGGAGATCAAGAAGGTTTTTTTTTTATGGATACTGCCACGGTTGGCTACATCACCTACCTACAACATCCGTGATGTCAGCCCATAACACCGGGTGAACTTGCTGCCACGTCAGTACTTCCCTTCGGTCGTGCCGGCTACACTGAACTGGACGGAAAACACAAACTATTTACATAGCCGTTTCGACCGACCTTTCATTCAGTGCGGTGGTACCAACCCGGGCGGGATAAACCCTACCACCTAGTAATGTAAGAAGGGAGTCATATCCCTTAGTCGCCTTTTACGACATACGCGGGGAGAGATGCAGTGGGGCTATTCTCTTAAAGTACCGGCCCCACACGGTTGCACGAGTGTCCACAGCTCTGAAGGGTTAGTTTGCAGGCAAATAAGAAGAATAAGAAAAATAACTCACAACAAGCTCCTCGTCGTGCTGAGTCTCCTGTGCGTCCTTGTAGTAGAGAGAGACGAGATGGGACGCGAGGCGCCGATCGAACACTTCGTCCTGAGGGTCCAGCACCAGGAAGATCAGGTCGAACCTGCCAACACATCACTCTTACGTACAGCACTAATGTGAAAATATTACGTTTTTTTTATATAATCCGATATGAGTGGCGACATCACCGACAGCCCCCTGTGCAGAGGTTGCATGGCGGAGGACGAATCAGCCACCCACGTGCTCCTGGAACGTGGGAACTGCCCGTGGAGTGTGGAAGCGACCGAGAAGATTGCTCCACTTCATGAAAGAGCTCGGGTGGCTGGAGTAACACTACCCGAGCGCCAACGTACAACGGACCGTCTTGAGGTCTCAGTGCGGAGAATGGCCCACCTGCATACCCAAGAGGCTGGGCAGCAAACAACAACAACAACATGAGTCGCAGGGGCCAAAGCACACGCTCCGACCAGCCAATATCACCTCCGAGAAGGTAGGTGCCATACCGGAGACTTCCCTGGATTGGACGTAAATTCTATAGTTATATTGTGGGTGGCAAGAGCTTCTTGCCACGATGAAAAGGGATCAAAACGTCGCTGGCAAGGTCTACTTGCCAGCAGCACTGCTGACAGTCGCCATTGAATTATATTTTTTTTTTATAGACAGCCGGCGCGTTGTCTGTGCCCAATACTTCAACGGAAGATCAGAGACAGCCAATAACACCATTCCCCGCGAAACCACGCTCAGAGAGGCGCTATGCCGGCTATGAGGCGGACATAAAGGTCATCGTGTAATTTATTGACGTACCTTTTGAAGATCCCCAGGTATAGGTGGTAGGGAACACACACACACTCACCAGAAGACCGTTCCATATTTTCGCCGTACGACACAGGAAAGATTTTGAAAAATGATGTGTTCTTAGAAGTTAGGTGTCAACCAACAACATATGGATGTTCCGAGCGAGTCCAGCGGGTGTGGCGGAGACGAATGGGGTCAGGAGGGATGAGGGAAGCCAATTCATCAGAGCAACATCCATGGTAGTACCTATAAAACAGGCTAAGAGAACCGGTTGTTCGCCTGTGTCATTTGGGTCCCTCCTTGTGCTTGGGATCACCAATTAGACGGATGGCGCGGCGCTGGATAGAGTCCAAGGACACCAATAAGTAAAGAGGGCATTCATCCCACAGACGACTACAGTACTCTAGTCTCTTTAACGGGCGAACTTGCGCTTTATATAGCATAAGGAGTTGCGCCGGTGAGAAGAACCGTCAGCTGTGGTAAAGGACGCCTAATTTTCTAAAGGCAAGTGTAGCTTGGACTCTATGAAACCCCTAAAACCCACATCCTAGGTTAATTCCAAGCCCAGGAGGTCCAATTTGTCATTGTTAGGTATGGCCATACCCTGAAACGTGGCTTGGAAGGGAAAAACACTTAAAGGGTCTGCCAACCAAAATGAACGAAAATTGCTAATTGGTCTGTAATTTTTCACGAATTTGGTAATATCTTTATTGAATATCTCTTCGGAATACATAAATATGGACTTTGACTATAAATTCTGCAAGATTATTTTTATATTTTTGAACTTTTTTTTACAATTTAACCACAAAAATTTCCTGGAGGCAAAACTGAACATTTATTTTTGTCAATAAAACTTTTATTGTTGTAAGTAGGTACCTTCATACACATCACACGCTCTATCCTGACAATCAGGGTAAGCAGAGTAATCAGTGTTGTGCTGTAAGTACTCTGTTAAATTACAGCACAACACCGACCACCACGTTTAGCAAAGTATTCAGACAAGATAACTATCAAGCAGCAAGTAAGGCACGAAGGCCCACCTGCTGCATGACTCGGTGGAAGGATCGCGCCAAGGTGAGAGGTGGCTATCCTGTCGCCCTTACGCACGACATCTTTTCCTTATCCCTTAGTCGCCTTTTAAAATTCAATTATATTTTGGTAATACAGATTTGAAAATTAATGATCCTAACAAAATTACCCAATAATTCAGCTCTGTTGAGTTTACTTACTATGATAAGTTACACTAAAATCATGTTTCCATGATTAACCAACTGGGTGAGTGTGCTGAACATGAGAGATCGTGCGTACACGTACCTGCGTGTTCAGAGCGAGCGGAGTTTACCTGGACATGAGTGTGTGCGGGAGCTGAACGTTCTCTACGATGGTCTTGTTCTTGTTCCACTGCGACTCGGCTGGGTTCGCTGCCGCCAGGATGGATGTGCGAGCGTTCAGTTGACAGATGATGCCGGCCTTCGCTATCGATAGCGTTTGCTGCTCCATTACCTACAATCAATATGTGTTTATTTACAGTATGACAAAACACAATGGTTGTTGTTGTTGAAGGTAGTTTTTGTAGTATCTCTAAGTCTGTCTCCAGACACTCCGGCCACGAAAGCATTATTATTAGGTACCTCGTAACCTAGTCTCCTGGTAGAATTATTCTACATAACATTAAATTCAATGACAACATGAAATGGTTTTACCAATGATAAATACACTGCCCTTATTTAGCAAAATACATTTGGGCGCCCGATAACAGAGTTTGAAACGTTAGAGTTTGCTTTGCTAGCTGTTCAATCAAATAGCTCTACGTAGGAGTGTGATATGGGCATCACGGATACAGACTGGTGCAGGGGCGGCATAAGGGAAGTTAATTCATACGGCAGCAGTCATAGTGTACGGGTAGATGATCCGACGACAAAATAGTATTACCTCATGCAGCACACTCCTAGTGGAATCATTCATCTTGTCAAACTCATCGATGCAGCAGATGCCGTTGTCTGCCAACACTAGTGCCCCACTGTGAAAGCACAACGCTCAACATTAACGAAACTTCATCCTGGAATCTTGTTTAGCACTTTGTCAGCCTCGATAGCTCAGTGGTGCAGACAGTCGACTGTCGCTATTGATGGTTAAGCAACGCTGGGCGCGGTCAGTACTTGGATGGGTGACCGCTCGACCGTTGGGGGCTGACCGTGGTTCGGATTCCACGTAAAACTGTAGGTCCCTTCCCTTCTTACCTTACTAGGTGGTAGGGTTCAACCCGCCCGGGTTGGTACCACCGCACTGAATGAAACGTCGGTCGAAACGGCTATGTAAATAATTTGTGTTTTCCGTCCAGTTCAGTGTAGTCGGCACGACCAAAGGGAAGCACTGACATGGTACCTAGTTCACCTGGTGTTATGCGCTGACATCACGGATGTTGTAGGTGATGTAGCCAAACGTGTCAGTTTCCATAAAAAAAAAAAGAAGTTGAGAGTAGCTGTGAGGAGGGACTAACGTCTGCAGCACCAGCTGTCGAGTGTCGGGGTCCTTGGTGACGTAGGCGGTGAGGCCGACGGCGGAGGAGCCGCGGCCGGACGTGTACTGCGCGCGCGGCACCAGGTCGTGCACCCAGCGCAGCAGCTGCGACTTGCTCGTGCCCGGGTCCCCGCACAGCAGGATGTTGATCTCAGATCTGCCATTACCGCAACCCGTTACTCGTATCACAGATATAACTCATTGCACCAAAAGGTGGCCTCACTCCACCAAAGCGCATGCAACCCATAAACAAATACAATATGGACCAATATCATTTAGCAGGATTATCCTCTCGTGGAATCTTAAGATTATCTCGTGGAAATGTACACATCCCAAATGTGAGGTAGAATAAAATTCCTTATGGTCTTAAGCTCACCTTTTGTAGAAATGTTTTTCTTGTTAAATTTGTATATACATACAATAAATTATTATTTAAATTATATCACGTTACAATCTGTTCTATTGTAACATGAAGATAGTACCAATAATGTGCCCACGAGAATGTGTATTCATTAAACACTATCGCCTAAAATGGCTCTAAGGCTGTTTCATAGGCGACATTGCTTGGTCAAACCACTTTGTCACGTAGTGAATTTTAATAGCGGACTGTCGAAATGCCGTTTACCGAAGTGTCAGAGACACATTGCCAGTACGGAGGAAAATACTCCGTACTAAGGCTACGGTACACGTGAGGCGTCCGTTACTATTCAATATTATTACTGCCAACCTACATTTCTGAAAATTTAATCACACATATCTCGGCGTACTACACTCTCACTACGTAACCGAGCACACATTATTGTATCATTTACCGAGCGTGAATTTCCACGATCTCTTTCCGCTGTCAGCCCGTACTAAAATTATATATTGTTTGACGTAACGAAAAAGATCGCGAGCGTCTGTATGGAATTTCTGTTTGCTGAACGGGGCAACACCGCACATCGCGGTGTTGATTAATGGGTTGCCAGGCGGTTGAAATATATCCCAAATAGACGGGAATTCACATTCGCCTCGGTTGTATTTATATTACTTATTAATTCAGTCAACATCTGAGGACCCCTAGTAGAGGTCCAATATTATCAACAAATGGTGTTACAGGCCTTCAGCCACTTAGATTCAGGTAACCACATACAGTGCGCGTCATTGCGTGCTAGCCGACTTCATTCCGCAGCCACACCACAAACGCGCGCTGCCGTCTATAAAAGCGGTACTCAGTGAAACAAGACTTCACTTCTTCTGTTAAATAATTCTCCGCTGCAAGATAAAATATAACGCGCTCGATCTGCCGCCGTGAGTCTTACTAATCTTCCTCGCGACCGTGCCATTGTCAACGAGCCGCGGCGCTGCACCACCGCGTCGGTCACGCGTCGTCGAGCACTCCCTCACGGACGCCGCAGCCGTACATCTCAGCGTTGAGACAGGAGTCCCCACAGCCAGGGTTACGGGTAACATTACAATCTCTTCAGCTCTGCCTTGCCTGTCGCTTGTGAGACACCGCCGGCCTAGCGGTTGTCGTTGCGCTTCACGCACAAAACGTATAACGCCCATCTGTGTATTTTCTCTCTTCCCATCCACAGGGCAACTTGATATGTGTGCATTATTTAATGTGGGTGTGTTTGTGTGTGTGTGTGTACAGCTCCTACGTCTACACGTAGATCCTTCTACGTACACGTAGACTCCCAGTTTCTACGCTTCTACGTTCTCCGTCCGAGGACGCCTGCATCGTCTGCTCGGCATAGCCGGTACGAGCTACCCGGGCTTTACTCCTCGTCCGGCTGTTCCGAAGCAGAACATTGTCAAGAGGGTGGAGATCGAGCGACGCGTCGGAGGCTTCGTGTCGGCCTTCCTGCGAAGACCTTCGTCTCCCCTTCCGAAGCTAAGTTCTCGGATAGAATTATAGCTCTAATCGATTAGCTCGGTCGTCACCCCTACGATGCTCAAGTGATTCTGATAACTCACACCCTGTCTTTTTACATCGTATAATTGTGTTTTTTGGAATAAACGATAAATTTATATTTCTGAGCCGTATTTCATTATTTAAGTCCCCTTTTTTGTCTCAGTGGCGCCTACCGGTAAAGAATCACTTGAGCAGTAGGTAGGCTTAGTTATTGTGTACTTACATTTTCACACAGTAGTTGGCTAGCAACGCCCGAACATATTCAAAGTATAGACTTCATCTATCTTTGTAATCGGTACTGTGGCTAGGGATGTAGTTTGTTTTTTTTATTTTATTTTATTTGTGCAAATTTTTTTTTATAACTTGGTAGTTTTTTTGTGCAACTTGTGCAGTATCCCTAGTTCTTCGGCGGGTTTTTTTGGGTAAATTGTTAGGCTTTTTGGGTTTTATCAAGCTATAAGGAGCTATAATGCTGCCTTATAAGCTTATTGTGTGACGAGCGAGCTAAATTTTCATTTGTTTTGTATTGTGCGTTCTTGTGTTGTGTATTGTGTTTTAAATTTAGTAGATACCTCCAAACCTGAGAGGTAGTCTCCACGTCCATCATATTTTTACATATTGAATAATAGGTTGCAGAAAAAATAATTTATTTTTTCACTTATAGGTAATGAAATTACCCACACCAGTGTTTGTGAAAGTTTTTGTTGTACTCATGTGGACTTGAACCGCAGGGTCGTTGGTTAGTTTTTATATTTTATATTGTGTTTGTGTAACAAGTTTTTAGCCAACGTTTTTTTTTAATTGCAAACATTAGGTGAATATAGTTCAGTTAGGCAACCTATCGATAAATAATTTGATGTTTCATGCCAGCACAACGCACATACATGTCAACTCGTTACTTTCTTTTAGACGTAGAATCCCAACTTAACGGACCGTTGAAATAAACAATACCTAGTCAGTTTGTTATAGTTATTTTTAACCTATTCGAAATCAACGGTCAACATTATATTCTTGTCAACATAATTGAATTTAGTAAATTTAAAATATTCTAACGTCAAATTTTATGTTTAGAATGGAACGGCACACCAACTGTTTGTCCTCCAGCAAGCGAGAGGCACTGCACGGGCTGGAGAGGAGAGCACTCGAGCCAGGTCCCATGTTCAGGTTTTATTATTCCCCGTGGGTATATCTAAATGTATAGTTCACACCATTCCGTGTAGGTACAACGCGATAACTGCTTCACAGTTACCGCAGCTCCCGCAAATTTTTTAAATTTTATTAGTTACTGGCCAATTTTTTAATTACTATTAGGCACCGACTAATCGGAGGCAACATTTAAATGGCCTATCTGCATTTCTTTTCTTTTTAAAATGGCTGGTCACAACTAAGTGCCAAGCCCAAACATAATTTTTTTTAAATGTTTTTAGTTAACGGCAATTCGGAACGCAGCATTTCAACTGTTTATATCATTTCTTTTCTTTTAAAATGGCTGGTCACAACTAAGTGCCATGCCCAAACATAATTTTTTTAATGTTTTTAGTTAACGGCAATTCGGAACGCAGCATTTAAACCGTTTATATCCCTTTCTTTCTTTTAAAATGGTAGGTCACAGCTAAGTGCCATGCCAAACATATTTTTTTTAATGTTTTTAGTATCGGCAATTCAGAACGCTACTCTTAAAGGCTATTGTCCCTTTCTTTTATTTTTAAAATGGCTAGTCACAACTAGGTGCCATGTCCATTAAACATTTTTTATTTATACTAGTTACCGGCATTCCGGAAGCAACTTTTAAAGTGCTTATTTTGTATTAAACTGATTGTCACATCTAGGTGTCATGCCCATACATACAGTTTTTTATCATGAACACCTATATTTTTTTGTGTGACGTGCAACAACACAACTTAAAGTTTTATTTGTAACATTTTACATTGACAGTATATATTATTACTTTCATATAATATATAACTTGTACAAACAACATCATTTAGGTATACATACACTTGTGCGATTCAATAATTTTATTTTGTTTTTTTTGTATCTCCATATTTTGTGTGTGTTGCATGTACAGGTCCTTCAGTAGGGGTGTACATGGCACTAAGTTACCAAGTACGATGGACACGTCAGTCTTCATGCTTGGTACATTTATACTTACCGGTTGGGTTACCCGAGGAGTGGACTCGAGGCTACAGTTCAGATAAATGCTGCTGTAGTCACGTTTGTTCTAAACTTTAAATAGTTTGGAATCTCCCTGCGGGCTTTTTCATATTTTTTTATGACCACCGGTGTATGTTTTTGGGAGATACAGATTAATGTGTTACGAGATGAAGTGACCATTGATCGATTTTTTTTATATTTTGTTGAATCACACATAGTGCTTACACATACATACATACATACATAGTGTGTATCTAGTTACTTGTTTTTTTTTGTTTGTTCGTAGTCATGGTTCGACATGGTACCTACATAGAACCTACATGTCGTACAAACATGTAACTGCAACATTCTTTCATTTGTTTTTTTATTTTTTATTTTTCTTACTCGGCAATTAGGGTTGTCAACTCAGCTTGTTCCTCGAATATTTTTTTTATTTTTTTTGTCACTTTAAAATTTTTTTATTTTTTTTATTTCATTTTCTCAAGGTGTTGGCCGGTTGGGGTTTGGCAAAGACAGACTCACATGCGAGCGGTTGGTTACTCGTAAAATTAAGCCCTAAGACACCAAGTGCGGTTAGTGACACTCTAAATATGCCTTCACCTAGTCTGCGGGAGCTCGACAGACTGAAAACTATAAGCCTAGGAGTTATGTTCTCTCGATGCCAGACCGTAAGCCGAGCCAACTACCGGTTTCCTTCTTAGTATTTGGGTTGTCTGTGGTGAGTCTGTGAGTGAGCCTTGTACGTATGTTCGGAGCGCACTCTGGGTTGTAAGGAGGCTACTCAGCTGCGAGTGCTAGGCACCGATTGCGGGGTATGCCATGGTATGAATGCGACCTTTGTATGCGAAGTATGAATGAGTAGATGGGTTCAGGAATGATGAGGAAAGAGAGATGATGTATGAAAGATGAGAATGCAGGACATAGGGAACACAGGTACAAAAGTAGGTAAACAACATTTTAGTTAAATTCATTTTATTTTCAATTTTTTATTTTTCTCCTATATTGCCGTAGTAATCATTTGTAATTCTTTTTCATGCACACACTCAACACATATTTACATTTTTTTTTATTTTCGCACGTGTGCAGTGCGCCTTCACCGGATAAAATTTTCTGATGCCAGAAAATTTTCAACGGGCCGAGGGGGTACTGTCACGTAGTGAATTTTAATAGCGGACTGTCGAAATGCCGTTTACCGAAGTGTCAGAGACACATTGCCAGTACGGAGGAAAATACTCCGTACTAAGGCTACGGTACACGTGAGGCGTCCGTTACTATTCAATATTATTACTGCCAACCTACATTTCTGAAAATTTAATCACACATATCTCGGCGTACTACACTCTCACTACGTAACCGAGCACACATTATTGTATCATTTACCGAGCGTGAATTTCCACGATCTCTTTCCGCTGTCAGCCCGTACTAAAATTATATATTGTTTGACGTAACGAAAAAGATCGCGAGCGTCTGTATGGAATTTCTGTTTGCTGAACGGGGCAACACCGCACATCGCGGTGTTGATTAATGGGTTGCCAGGCGGTTGAAATATATCCCAAATAGACGGGAGTTCACATTCGCCTCGGTTGTATTTATATTACTTATTAATTCAGTCAACATCTGAGGACCCCTAGTAGAGGTCCAATATTATCAACAAATGGTGTTACAGGCCTTCAGCCACTTAGATTCAGGTAACCACATACAGTGCGCGTCATTGCGTGCTAGCCGACTTCATTCCGCAGCCACACCACAAACGCGCGCTGCCGTCTATAAAAGCGGTACTCAGTGAAACAAGACTTCACTTCTTCTGTTAAATAATTCTCCGCTGCAAGATAAAATATAACGCGCTCGATCTGCCGCCGTGAGTCTTACTAATCTTCCTCGCGACCGTGCCATTGTCAACGAGCCGCGGCGCTGCACCACCGCGTCGGTCACGCGTCGTCGAGCACTCCCTCACGGACGCCGCAGCCGTACATCTCAGCGTTGAGACAGGAGTCCCCACAGCCAGGGTTACGGGTAACATTACAATCTCTTCAGCTCTGCCTTGCCTGTCGCTTGTGAGACACCGCCGGCCTAGCGGTTGTCGTTGCGCTTCACGCACAAAACGTATAACGCCCATCTGTGTATTTTCTCTCTTCCCATCCACAGGGCAACTTGATATGTGTGCATTATTTAATGTGGGTGTGTTTGTGTGTGTGTGTGTACAGCTCCTACGTCTACACGTAGATCCTTCTACGTACACGTAGACTCCCAGTTTCTACGCTTCTACGTTCTTCGTCCGAGGACGCCTGCATCGTCTGCTCGGCATAGCCGGTACGAGCTACCCGGGCTTTACTCCTCGTCCGGCTGTTCCGAAGCAGAACATTGTCAAGAGGGTGGAGATCGAGCGACGCGTCGGAGGCTTCGTGTCGGCCTTCCTGCGAAGACCTTCGTCTCCCCTTCCGAAGCTAAGTTCTCGGATAGAATTATAGCTCTAATCGATTAGCTCGGTCGTCACCCCTACGATGCTCAAGTGATTCTGATAACTCACACCCTGTCTTTTTACATCGTATAATTGTGTTTTTTGGAATAAACGATAAATTTATATTTCTGAGCCGTATTTCATTATTTAAGTCCCCTTTTTTGTCTCAACTTTTGTTTACATTCGGGTATCTACTTATATATTTATGATATTATTTAAATCTAATAAACTAATTTATATTTGAATACTTATTCTAGTTTGTGCGCTGTGTGTGAGTGAGAGAGGGAGAGGATATGTGGGGTGTGTGCCTGTGTTGTGTACGTGCATTGTGTACATGTATGTGTGCATGTGATGTGTATAAATGAGAGGGTGTGCATGATAATATAAATAATAAAAGAGAAAAGAAATGGAATTGTGCCTAATAAGATCTAAGATTAATGGAATGATGGACAATCAGAAGACAATGTTGCGATTGAGCTGAGAGATAGACATTGGTGGGTTGCAGCCGAGAGCAGCAGAGGCCGACCGCCGCGGCCGACTGCCGTGCCGCACAATCAGTCCAACATTAAGCTATAGAAAACTTACATTTTAGTTAGGTTAGCATTGGTGATACGGGTCAGTACGCTGTGGCATGACGCGGCAGGCAGCAGTAACCTATAGAGAAGGTTTAAGACCAGTCGCGCGCCCTAGTCTACTAGTGTTGCCCTCGACACTGATAGATGAAACTCTCTCTCTAGAATCTAAGTATTATATTGCAAGAAAGTGTACGTTATGGAAGCAACCTTCAAGTGGATGGGAACTGAGCGAACAAGATGGCAAGAGCTTGGCTTGGCTCGTGCACAAGACATGTTGCACAAGGAACATCGCAAGCCACCTTGGAACACAAGCACTACCTGAAATGTGTCCTGCCCGCAGCGTTGAAGTTCTTCTTGGTCCCTCCCAGTAGCTGCAGTAGGACGCCCTTTTTGATGTCGAGGTTCTCGTAGATGGAGGGAGCGACGGCGCGCGCGAGCCGCTCGTAGCAGTCCGGCTGCGCCGCCAGCGCCTTCAGCAGCTCCACGCGCTCCGGCGGGAACCGGTGCTCCTTGCTGCAGCAACATTTACTCATATTATGTTGAGTCTTTTGCGATATTGGTGTGATCACGGTACAAGGATGAGTTAAGTAGAATACTTCTACCAGGAATACTTCTACTAGGTTGCGTGTTACCTAATAGCTTCGGACCATTTTACATAATTTTTTTATCTACTGATTAGCGATTAGCTCGCTGAGAAAAAACGGGAAAGAAAACTCAGCAGCAACCTGCATTAAAAAAAAGACTGTCACTGTCCTTTTTAATTGAGAATTAAGAACCAAGTTAGCCTCTGATTAACCTATATTTATTTACATTCTATTTATAAAATTTTAAAAGTATAAACCCAGTATGCTGATTCGTTAGAAATCATAATTTGCAATGTTTTTCTATCATTCTTCCGGATCATCACATCCGGAAGTGAACAGATGTACCTTGATGAACAAGCGGTATGAGGGCCGGGCGGGCCTTCCGGAAGCCAAGAGGTATATACCAATCCTGTGATGAATTTTCCTAATGCACTCAGTTAAACGGTCTTTACTTTTAGATGAATGCCACAGCACTCAAGTAAGAGAGCAGAGGGAGTATTGCTTGTGTTGCTCACCCCTCCTCAGTCTCGTAGAGGCGGGAGGAGTGCACTTTGCGGTAGTGGAGTACGTCGATGTGGGTGCGGTGGAGGGCGCGCAGGGTGGCGCGGCGCGGGTGCGCGGAGGCGGGCGCCGCGCGCAGCACACCCGTCACGCTCACCCGCTCGCCCGCCCCCACGCCCTCCACCAGCGCTCCGTGCGCCATCACGCTCACAGTCGCCGGCGTCCTCCCAGCCGGCATGTCATCTGCACATTCACACATTATTATATTCCCTTAAGCTTCTTGTTGTTGTGTGTGTTAGGGGTGACAAGTTCTCAATCTATCATTGCTACTTCAACCCGCCTATATATAGGTGAAGGAGACCAGGCAGCCAGCTATTCCTATATGGTCAAGGTTGTGATAAATATCCAGGTTATAGAGCGGGAATTGGGAACATTTTCATACAAAAACTTTCATCTCGAACATCAATAACATCATCTGTAACCTCACATACGGGAGTGTCAAACTCATGTCACGCTAGTGTGAGCGTCTTATTACTTAGACGACGATTGCAGTAGAACCCCGATTATCCAGACAGATAATTGAGGCCAGGGGTAGTCCGTATTATTAAAAATCTGGATAATCATTCTTACAGTAAAATTAAATTACATACCGTACATACAATGAATGTTACATAATAGTGTTAACTTGAAACTACAGGTTTATTGGAGAATGAGGGCATTGTCGGATCGTGTCGTCCGTTGCCGTCTCGCGACAGTTTTGCGTGCATAGCAACTAAGACTTATTGACGATATAGGGCTATAAAATTAAAGCCTGGATAACTGGACGTCCGGATAATCGGTGTCCGGATAATCGGTGTCCGGATAATCGGTGTCCGGATAATCGGTGTCCAGATAATCTGGATTCTACTGTATAGGATTACGTTTTTGTTCTTGTTGTCCGGTTTAATAGGTAGGTAGTCAGAATGTCTTTGTTAGCAACTTACAATGTTGGATACTTTTTGCAATATTCCCTGACGGCCATCTGACTCACTACACTAAATGATAATGAAGCCGAGTGAGGAGTGTAGCAGGTGATGTACACAAGCATAACATAAAGAGCGAGCATACCGGGCGACTCCTGGAGCTTGACCAGCTGCTTGTCGCTGAAGTGCGAGCGGTTGTGTATGATCTGGAAGCAGTGAGCGGTGTTGCAGTGCGCGCAGTGCGCGGGCTCGGGCACGCGGCCCCGCTCCAGCTCCGCGCCGGCCGCCGCCCCGCACACCGCGCACTTGAAGAACGCCTCGCGCATCTCCGGCACGATGCCGGACGTGCGGATCACCATGCCGCTGATGGTCACCAGCTGGTCGATATCTGCACAATATCACTTTCATTTTTATACTATTTATATTATTTCAATCCCCACAAGGCAGGTGTCACTTGGGTAGTCACACTAGACTCGCTTAATAAAATAGTATTGTGATCATAAATAATTGTACCAATAACCATTTTTTTAAGAGAAAGCCAGTTAAAAATACAACATTTATTTTCAAACATTTCATGTGTACTTCGTGTTTATGTTCAACACGAGTTCAATCGATATGTATATCATGAATTGAACTATTCAAATAACGCATTCTAAATAACATTAGTCTAAAAACCAGTTTACCATCCTGCCAGAAATGTTTTCCTTTCTTCCAGCTTTCTAAAAATATGTATACTTAGCTAAATTTCTCAAATAATGTTGAAAACAGAAAATAAAAAAAAATTTTGAATAAAAGAAAAATTGAGACCCCTGCCCTAATCTCACTCCGAGCAGCTCACCTCCTTATAGTTTTAAGACTACAGTTATAAACAACATTGAACAAACTGATCACACATTATAATATAAATGTATAAAATAAATAAAGAAAGGAAAAAACAATTACCCTCTGGGTTAAGATCGCGCATGTGGCGGGGCGGTGCATTGAATGGACGCACTTGTATCTGGTGCTCGAGCACCGCGGCCGGGTAGCGCTCGAAGAACAGCTCGTTAACAGCGGCATCGAACGCCGGCACCACCTGCGACCCACACACACACACATAGAGATCCCTCTCCGAGGACCAATGTTATAGAGGGCAAAGTAATTATGCACAAAACACATTTACATACCCACATTAATTAAATGAAATCCCCTCACGACCTACTCGGCCAGTAGAAAACCGTAGGAAAGGATAAATATCCAAATCACTCAACCTACTGCTGAATGTCAAGAATAGATAGATAGATTGCAATAAATGACAAAAAAAAACTCACATTAACTATCGGCATACTTGTGATTAAGTTTTACTTGTTTGTTGAATAATTACTGATATCTTTGTTACCTATATGAATATTTCAAGCATATCGTCGGTCTATGTGCAGGTATTAATTATGTTGTAGTAGTGGGCTAGCCTTATGATGTACACGGATGTACTAATTAGTCAATGTAAACACCATTTATAATAAAATGTTATACTAATACATATATAACCTGTACTATTTACAATTAACTAGTTAATTTAATTTCAATATGAAATTAGATAAATGAAGTTAGCTTGGAAAGGTGATTTCTCAATATATGAGTGAGTACTGAGTTGTGTACTAGTTACCTCCTGTGGGTAGCAGACGAGCTGGCGATGCAGCTTGGCATCAAATATCTGCACATGCTCACAGTCTACATCAAGGAATGGCTCTTCCAGAGTGTGGATCTGAAAAAAACATTCGAGCATTGAGTCATAGTCGAGGATTGATGTCAAATTGTTTTATGAAATCATAGTTTAGATAGGGGTTATGAAGTTTGAAATGAAGTACGTCTTCGTATTTAGGACTGCAAATTTGAAAAAAAAAAACAAAAATTCTCATGTTTTAATTAAACTTACCACACATAAAGAAAGGTACAGGTCTGTTTACCAAAGCTGGCGCGTGCACAGTACTCACACCAATGCAATTGTGCAAGTGCGAGTGAGAGAGAGCGGGGCATACGCATCACGAAAACCCGATCTGTCTCACTCGCACTTGCACAATTGCATTGGTGTGAGTACTGTGCACACGCCAGCTTTGGTTAACAGACCTGTAAAGAAGTACACTCACTCTAAAATCACTGCAGAAGGTAAAATTATGAAATATTCATGTTATTTCCCCTATTCAGTTTTTAGAGCTTTCAGGCTCTGATCCGAGAGCTTCCTTTTTGTTCACAAGAGTTGGGTAAAAAAAACAGTTAAGATACCTCCTCCAATTTGAGCGCGTACAGCGGCTCGTTGGTGAGTGAGCCCGGCTCTACGAAGCGCTGCACGAACTTGACGAACTTGTCGCGACACTCGGCCACCGCCACGTCCGTCCCCCACACCACCAGCTGCGGCTCCGCCACCTCCCCCGCACCACCCTCCTCCGCCCTTCCCTGCTGCACCCATTCAACCTTGCTCGCTCAAGTCAGATATAGGTATACCTATACATGACGGCTAGTAAGTGGCATACAGTGTGCATTAAACCATGACGGCTGTCGGCTAGTAAGTGGCAGAAGTGTGTATTTTTAGCTAGCCTATTCTTTTATGAATAACTGTACGTAAGTTAGAAGAGATTAGTTTGACATTTAGAGGATGTTTGACATTTAAATAAACTATTTAAAGTGACTAGTCTAGAGAGACCGCTCAACGGTTTGGGGCAACGTTGGCAGTCCGCGGTGGGAACGGCTGAACGGTCTCGGGCAATAGACGAGATAATGGCAACTGGCCTCTTATTAGCTATGAGGCTCAATTTCTGCCAATGCCGACGTTAAAGATATCCACATTAGACGTTATAATAAACATAACAATTTAATTAAACAAAATTTTGGTTAACGAGTTAACTAAAGTTCTTCTTCTTATTTTTAATACCGGCGATTAACCGATACAGATTCGGCTTATTTCGCCAATGTAAAGTCTTGAAAGATCCACGGTACCTAATAAAATAAATAAGTACCAAAGAGTAAACACTCACACATAGAGAAATGTGGCACCATATCATCAATTCATCACAGATTACCAATATACAGTGCGACAAGGCTTCAAATGAACGTGGGTGACAGCTGAACTAACGCCGCCACAGTGCTGCCAGATGACCGTCTCGCGTTTCCCCCTTTCACGCGTAGTCGTGGGAATAACGGCTGTTTTTCAACAGCACGTTAGAATGATCTGCTGTTTTTATATAGCTGCTGTATGTAGCTGCTGCTGATGTTTGAATTTGAACCTAACACTGTTGGAATAACTAGCATAATTGAATTAACCCTTTACTCCCGCAGTTTTCAACTATTTACAATGCTTACGTCGGTAAACTCCCAGCCCTTTTCGCCGCGCGCAAAAACGCGAAATTTTGGCGCGCGCGCTCCCACACAAATTCGAATATCCCGCCTCAATCGATCGATCCATCAATGATCTGTATTCAGTCTGATTTGTACTGAAATTGCGCATTCAGTCATACCGAACACTTGAGGATTCACTTATTTAGAAGCACAGACCGATTTTTTAAACTCTAGGCAAAACAAAACACACTCGAATTTTTTTTTGGTTTTTTCTGACCGAAACTGTATAATTTATTCCCACAAGTCGCCCATCAAAATATAGTATTGAAACGTACTCTAGAATACGGGTACTCGAAATACGGTACAAGATCTGTGTATTCCAGTGTCTGTGGAAATGTCAGTCGTCATGGGAGCCTTTTTTTTTTTTTACATTTTCAAAAAATATTTTCTGTGTGAAGGTGATGTGTTGCCCCTGTCATGTTTGATAATAGTTACTAGTAAATTTAACTAAGAATGTATACCAGTAATCAGTTGTTTGATAGGAAATTGGTAGAATTAGTTATGAATTAAATAGGGAGCCGCGCCGCGCCGAGACCCGGCCGGGTCTTGTTCCCACAAGACCCGGCCCACTACTTCGCGCCGCGTAAAACCCGACCGGGTCTTGTGGGAGCCAAGGGGTTAAGAGATAAATATTAGTACTATGACAATCACGGGAATACAGCAGGCAGACAGATCATTGATCTGTCTGTGGTCAATTTTTTTTAAATTATTGGCTTGGATGCCAGGTCCTTCTGCCATTTCTTTAAAATTTATATATAATATTTTCGACGGTATTTATTATGTATTCGTAAAGGGTTTTATAATATTTTTATTCAGTTAATAAAGCAGTAATTTTAAAATTGCACAACTTGTCATTGTAATCTTCAGCTCGGCGGCATTTTCACAAATATTGCTAATCCTATGGTTCAATCACTATATTATATAAGCCATGTTTTTATTCCTATTAAAATATATCTAGTAGACACTAGCTAGACACAATAATTGCTAGATACGTTAAGTTCCTACATAAACTGCTGTCTGCTGCTGTTGTATAAGTCTGCTCATAGCAAGCAACGAGCGCGCACTGCTATACCTACTGCTGTTTTATTGTTGCTGTTGCTGTTTCTAACAAACAGCAGTCTAATTCTATTATAATATTTCTAATGTGCTAGTCTGCTGTTTTATTTAATTATTTAAAATGTAACCTTTAGTCATTGTATTAAGGGATAAGTTACAAAATACTACTAACACTGCCCTCTATCGAGCGAGAGCTTCACATACCTACAGGCTACACTACAAATAATTTTTATTATATCAACTAGATGGCGGTACGTACGAGTATAAATAGCAAACAGCAGGAAAGGTGGAATATTTCTAACGTTATAACTGCTGTAAATTTATAATAGAATATATTGCCTGCTATATAATAATTTCCACGCGTACGTTAATATCACTTCTTAGACTTCGATTTCTGCTAACAACACCAAAGACTATCTGTTATTTTATTAGTCAAGAGCAAGTCTTCCTAAAATTCAATACATAAAATAAAAAATAAGTAAGTACCTACTTACCTTATAGGTACTACTATACATACATTTTCTTTTGCAACGATATTTTCCCCTAGTGTAAGGAAATTTTCAAAATTGACAACATTAATGCTGTAACGGCGCCCTCCCACAAACGTCATCCACGTTCATCTCAAGCCTATTGGCATATCATCTGACACAAAGAGAATATACACTATGAATCTGACATATTATATTATCTAGTCTATGTTTTTTTCTAGACAACCATCAAGTGTAGGGCATTTTCTAGAGAATTAAAAATTAAATAAATACTCAATTAATTTTATGTCATGTGCATGTCAAAATTATGCACCAGTGGTTATATTCTCTTTGTTATGCACAAAGAGATGGTTAAATAACCATGAAAATCATACTGTCAAAAATACATTCTTACAAAACATAAAATATTTACAAATATTCATAACAAATCAAAAATTAAATTTTACAAAACCTAAAATATTTTTCTAAATATGACCTTCAATTCTAAATCACCAAGTTGCATTATGTTTCCAAATCAGATACGCGAATCATGGAAAAACTTAAAAGGAATACTATCTCGGGTGCCCAGCGAGTGTACCATCTGTCTGTCGGCCATGAGTGAGCCGGCGAAGCTTGCGTGCGGACATGAGTTCTGTGAGAACTGTTTGGAGGAATACTGGCATGCACAATATAAGGAAAATCATATGCTTTGTCCACTGTGTCGTGCTGACATCACCGTTATTTCTTTCATTGAGGTACAGCTTGTTGATCAAGTAGAGATACATCTGTACAACCCTCGCATGCTCACTAGCTTGCTATTCTTTACTTACCACTAGCTCATGCCCGCGGCTTCGCTCGCATAGCCTATGTCCATCCTGAAGGTCCATTCTAAATATTAGTAAAGACTTTAAAATGGGATAAGTATTTTCGGAGGTTACCTCCTACATCCAAACTAGACCTTTACTGAAACTTTACCTCTTCGATATAATATTAGTCTAGATTCAGATGATAGTCTACAACTCTATCTAGCCCGCAGTAAAGTTATTTAAAACATTTAAGAGATTATTCATGTTTCTTATTTTTTATTTGTTTTTATACATAGCTTTTTGTAATAATGCGAGCTTCAAATACAATGTCTAAAAATATGACTCTACTCAACACATAGTAAGAAAAAAAATAAAAAAAGAAGATTGTCTATAAGACAATAACACAATATCTTTTTCACGGATACACCACTTTTTTTTTTGGCCAGCCAACTTTTGATTTCGCTCCTTTGAATTAATTTCCCCACGTTTTGTCTAGGGCGAACCTTCTAAATTTTCCAATTTGTACTTCTAATATAAAAAGTTGTATTACTTTCAGTTAAATGAATCGGTGACAGCAAATGAGTTCCGAAGAACATTTCAGCCGGAAACAAAAAAATTACCACCTGAATCAGTATTTGGATATAAATCCATTTTCTGCATGAAGATAGGGCTCATTTTGCCCATCATATACTACGCTGGCCAATACTTGCAGTCACCATTGCACAGTCTACTCAGCTCTCTTACCACTGCCATTTGAATGAGAAATAAACCAATCGACAAAACAAAAGAAACATATTATAGGATTTTAATGAGAACAATATTAGAGCAACAAGCATGACGTCAAAGAACACTTGAACACTCTATAAAACACCTTTTTATTTTTTTTTATTTCATTGTTTATACCTTTTATGTTTCTCAACATCCTAAATGGTACAGTAACACTCTGTTTTACGCGAGAGATGCATTCCAGAGAAAATGACACTATGCGAATTTCGGGTATGATAAATAACAATATTACACAATCTTTCATTGGTAAATTGCTTATGATGTCTGTTGTTTGTTGGTGCACTATTATGGACTTTTCAAATGTAAAAAATTTTTTTTTTTATTTTTTTTTTTTTTATGGAAACTGACACGGTTGGCTACATCACCTACAACGTCCGTGATGTTAGCCCATAACACCGGGTGAACTAGGTGCCATGTCAGTGCTTCCCCCTTTGATCGTGCCGGCTACACTGAACTGGTCGGAAAACACAAACTATTTACATAGCCGTTTTGACCGACGTCTCATTCAGTGCGGTGGTACCAACCCGGGCGGGTTAAACCCTACCACCAAGTAAGATTAGGAGGGAAGCGACCTACAGTTTTACGAGGAATCCGAACCTCGGTCAGCCTCCAACGGTCAGCGGTCACCCATCCAAGTACTGACCGCACCCAGCGTTGCTTAACATTCAATAGCGACAGTTGACTGTCTGCACCACTGAGCTATCGAGGCTGACGCCTCCTATCAATTTCGCAAATCTTTGTATTTTCGCGTCTAGGAAGAGTAGACTACAAGAGTATCCTTATACTTTTGTACAGTGCTCTGAATACATCTGCACACAAAAAACGCCATACGTCTAATACCACGGCGAAACATACTCAAAGATGCGACGCAAATTCCTATTGGCCGAACTGGCCAGCGTGTCTCGGATGTCATGCGACAAGTTTACCCAATCATGGGCTAATCGTGTAAAGCGGGACATATTTGTGCGAAATTACTTGTCTTTTGAGCTCTGCTTCTGATACAGTGTTCAATGAAGAATATTAAATGTGATTTGACATTGTGATTTCATTAAGCAGCATTTAACTGACCTAACATAGCATGCTCTATCTCAGACCTACCCTTGTCTATCTATCATATTGATAGATAAAAACTGATTTCACAGTAGTGCTCGGAGGGGTGTGAGAGTGGCGAGTAGAGTTGGTTGGGAACACGACACCTTGGAATTAATCTTCAAGATATTAAACCAAATTTGTCTCTCAAGAATGTATTGGTGCAACAGTAATTAAAAAAAAAACTCCTGTGGGGACCTCACAATTGTAGAGAAAATGTCGCCGAGCGGGGTTTTTTTTATGTATACAAACATGGGTGGTAGCAGTGGATATGGGCACGCTTGTTCGATTGTCGACTGACTTGAGGTGTGGCAGGGAGTGCGGGCACGCTGGGTGCATGGTGCGCGGCTCGCAGGTCGGCGCGGGAGCGCGCAGGCGTGCCACGCAGCAGCGAGCGAGGAGTGCTCAGAGAGCTCGGCGTACCGTAGTTCAGCGGAGAGCTCATGTCGATGTCCGTCCCTACAAACACAAATTATTTTAAATACTAGTTTTAATTTTAAATATTAAGTTGGCTGTAACAGCAGGATGAACAGCCATGAAATAATCTGCTGGCATCGTTGAGTTGACTGTTTCTGTCGGGAGGCGTGGGGATTTGGCTGCTTTAGATGATCACCTGACACCTGACAGGCTCTATACACCTGATTTTATCTATACTTTTACTTTAATTTTTGATTTTATGTGGTCAGAATTATCAAGCTTAAATTATAGTTATTCTAGCTCTCAAACTATATCTTAACACTGTAAGCGGTGTCTATTGTGTAGCTAGTCACAATGTATTGTAATTGAAGATGTTAAAAAAAGAACCCTGCGAAGTTTCTTGCCGGCTCTTCTTTGTGGGTGTAATCGAACCGGATTGTAAAAACTAACAGGACAAATTCAAGCGTAGTGTACTACCATACGAATGATGAATAAAGAATAAAGAATAAAAGAATAAAGAATCATGCAAGTTTATTTTCTGATAAATAAAATAAAAAAAACTGACCTACGGGGCTGGCAGCGAGGGTGTGTGCCGGGGACGGCATGCCACGCTGCTGCTGGGCCGGAGTGGTGCGTGGAGTGCGGGGGGTGCCATCTGAAGAAAAGCATACAATTAGCCATCTGGTAGAGTGCAGTATAGCTCAAGATGTGGGAGTGGCTAGTTCGTTTACTATTCAATCACAGTGCGCCTGTGACCGGATATGTCACTGGCACCAATTACAGCGCTCCGAAGCACGCAGTAGTATAATATTCCTTCAAATAATCAGAGAGACCGTTAGCTAATCCAGCACGGAGTAGGAAGGAACTAACCAATAGTGGCTTTTGAACGTGAACTTGTGAAACCTGGAGCAACAATGTTGCCCCAAGCAAGGACAGAACCTTGCTTAATCTTGGGGGCCACTAAGGACTGGCAATTGCTGATGAACATAGATGAGAAGCAATTATCAGACGCCTTTAGAAATATGTACCACAGCATAAAGACCGGACGCACTCATATTCTCGAAAGCAACAAAGCATGTAGTACTTTGTTGAACTGACTTCCATGGGAAAGTAACATATCGAAGAAACAAATACTGCAACTTGGACTAATAAGTACAAGTACTGCGACTGGATAGAGCGAAACGAATTCAAAGCTGACCTCGCTGTGGAAGTCTGAGCAAGAGGACCGATCGGTTCGAATCTTCGACAGTAAATGTTGCAATACCTATGGAAGCATGATTATTCAGATATTACTGAAAGAACGTACCTAATAAAAATATTTATAAAATAACCTCCAACTTGAACCTTGATATAATAGATTGAACAATACTAACTGGCAGTAGGAGTCGCCGACTCGCCGGTTGAACGCGCCGGAGTCTCCGGTACCACGAGTTCAGCACCTCGGGTAAGAGTTCGACGTGACGGAGTACCCGCCTCCGAGGAGGCGCGTGAGGAAGGCGTGCGAGGTCTCCTCGGGGATGACATCTTCTATGGATGTCACCTGGTCTGGCTTAGAACTACAGACTTATGGAAACTAAAATCAACAACTGAAAAAACACAAACGCAGGCAGCAGCCAGGCCAGGAGTCCAGGACCACCGGCCGACGTTTTATTTATCTGACACTTCACTGACTGACAGTAATTTGAGCGCGAAAACTCGATTGCAAAGACTATACTACTACTCTAGGGCGTCTCGATTGTTGTGTTGTTTATTTATTTTTTTATCTTGTTTTTCCACAAACAATCAACGGTCTATCTATACACGATTATACTGACTTCCCGTTCTGGTAGGAAGCCCGTACACGATCAGTACTACCTGTCAGTATTACTTGTACCTACTGAACCAAATCCTGACAAAATTATTTCGTGCGGAACATTAGATCCTTCTACTTTCAGATCATTAGATCATTCATTTCATTAGACATTCTACTTTCTGGACGGGCCCTCGTTATACATTTTACCGGTAGAAAGAGAATCTCTCTCACAGATGCACACTAAGCTAAAATTTTACACACACGCGTAACATAGGCTAGAATAAGACGTGCAGATGAAAACTCCGTGAACGGAAAAGGGATAGTGCGATTGGAGTTATTCTATAAATTGCCAATATTTAACCCTATAGAACAGCGTAAGTGCGCGAGCGCCTCATACATCACGTTACGTTTCCGCTCTGAGAACGTCGACAGAGTAAGACCGTTAAATGGCAATTTGATACGTGTAAGGGAGACAACACTTGTACATTCCAAATTAAAATTCGTATACTTGAACTTTGTACGTCGCGGCTTGCGTGGTCGCCTTTATATTCATATAAAGACTTGTGTCATGCGTTACAAGATCGCCACTGCATGTTCTCAGTGACTGTCTCTCGTATGCTCTCGTCTCGAACCGAGTAACGTATAGCTATCCTTTTCACGCTCATATTTTGTGTATGCGAATGCATGATATTCTATCTCTCTCTTTTACGGACGGACGGATACAAAAACATGACCTGCCTGAGCGGCGCAGTGCGGCGGACTGACTGCTCGCGAAAGAGGCAGTGTTGCCAACTCAAATTTTGAAATTCTCCTAGATTGACTTCGAAAATCTCCTAAAAATCTCCTAGAAAATTTTCATCCTCCTAAAAAATTCTCCTGTTATTCAAATTATAAAAATGTCACCACATTTTTAGTGTTCCTTATCCGTACAGGACCATATTACTAAGCCTAGGCCATCTGTCCGTCCGTCTGTCTGTCTTACCTATAAAGAGCCGTATCTTTTTCAGCCTGAAAACCGGTCAAGTGCGAGTCCAACTCGCGCACCAAGGGTTCTCTGTCAGTCAGCGTGTAAGCGTCTACTGCTGGACATTCGCCTTCAATTTTCCTCCAGTCTCTCGGCCTTCAGCGGTACGAACCACTGTTTTCCGCCGACATGCTTGATGTCGGCGTCCCACCTGGCGGGTGGTCTTCCCACACTCCATTTTCCTGTCCACGGCCGCCAATTTAGTACATGGTTACTCCAACGGTCGTCGTCCCTTCGGCTAACGTACCCAGCTCACTGCCATTTTGGCTTATCCACCTGGTTTCCAATATCGATTACTTTGGTGCGTCGGCGGATTGCCTCATTTATTACGCACCATTTCGCGTAGCTATACTCCCAGCCCAGCATGGCTAGTTCCATCGCTCGCTGGGCAACTTTGAAAACAACTATAGTCAGAGCTCACGTTTCACACCCGTACTAGGAGGGCGCACTGGTCATAATAAATACGGGTCAGACCTTGGGGCGAATTTAAAATTTTTGAGGCAGCCCAACTCAATTGAATTCGTCCCTCGACCTCCTTAAGACCTTGTCTACCAAGCCGTATTTGACCGAGATATACGTACCTACTCTTCCTTCAACCTGTTCGATCACTTCTCCGCCAATAACGATTTGTCCTCCCGTCATAGCTACGATTTCCATTCTAACCACCACGTACATAATTCCACAGATTACCAATATATATGTCTGGGGATAATTCGTCTGTTTTAATTATTTGTTTTTTTTTATTTTTACCCACACCAAGTTTCACACTTGTACGTATTACCGTTTTTACGTTAGAGCAAAAACAAACAAACAAATTTTTTTTTAAACACATTTCTTGTATGGGTAACCCTTAATTTTTTTTCTTATTATTTGATAGGATGTCCGGGCAATAATAAATAACACGTAATCTGTGAAAATCACAACCAGCTACCTATTACGGTACAAAAGATACAGCCCTTAAAGTAGTGCAGACTGACGGACAGAATGTCGACGTAGGCTTAGTAATACTACCGATTATTACAAAGAATACATGTAAATAACATTGATTGATAACAAAATGTTCGTTCGGTTTGGCGGGCCCGGTAGTCGGCTGGTTGGTCGATTGATGCACGCACACACTCACATAGTGTCACGTTATCCTATCCAAAGAGCAAGAAGGTGAACCTTGTTCTTATCAAAAGACAAATCCTATCGCATATTATGTGACTTGAGAAGTTGTTTGGTTGATTCACAGACAGTTCATTCATTGTGTTGTCACCGTACCGTACATACCGACATATTTGTTTGTCACTAGTAAATGTATGTTTTAATTTTAATCCCGAGTTTCTCACTCTTAAATCTTCTCCTGTAGTGATTTTCTTTCTCCTAAATTTTCTCCTACTCTCCTGACAGCCAAGAAGTTCTCCTAGCACCACTGAAATTCTCCTGAATCTAGGAGAAAATCTCCTAACATGGCAACACTGGAAAGAGGGTGGTGGGCTGTATGCTGTATGCTCACAAATAGCGCGCCTCAAGTCGGTGCGTTGTATGCCACTTCCCGATACCTTTGAATTCGCTGCTTAGCTTTACACTAAATAAATCAATTTGTTTGTATTGCGAGGTTTACACACAGCCCTTGTTACTGTTGCGGTTATTGCCTAAAATACTTCTGCGGCAGCATCGACGCGAGTATCGTGTTTACACTCAGCACATGCCACTGCTCCTACCGCTGCCGCGATTATTGCTCATGTCCATTCGTCATGGCGGAGCGGACGAAGTTCTTGCGGCGAACTTCGAACTGAATTTGGTCATTATTTCCTTAAAATACAGTAGTTGATACTTAAAATTACCTAATAAAATTTAATATACCTAATATATTAGGTATGTATATATTTAATTAAATATCTCATTTATATGTAAACTATTCTATCACTCATATGTATTAAAGTATATATATTCTATATTTATTATGTATATTATATTTTATATTATTCACACACACACTTACACACACAACCTACTTATGTATATTTCACAACATACGATTCTCCAACGTCCAAAGGTTGATTGGGAGAAATCCCTGCAAGGGATAAGTCCGCATTTGCCCCTAATGTATTACTTTAACTTGTTTATGTAAAAATGTTTTGTAGCAATAAATAATTTCTATCAATCTAATAAAATAAATATAATTAACTGCAATAATAATGAGTGTTTTTCGAATGCACTAAAGACAAGCTTGCTTGACGAACCGTGGCGCGGGGGCAAGTGAGCGAGAAGGCTGAATGTGGTGCGATACCACAGACGATACTCGCGCTCGCGCTGCCAGTCCTTTGACTCCCTAGTCCCGCCCGAAAAACCGACAATAAAAGGTAGGCGTCCATTAGCGGCGGATCGGGTCGGGTCGGGGCGGAACGGGCCGCATCGCACACGTTGTGCTGCGTCCATCTACACGTGACGCGGCGGATCGGCCAGGCGGATTTTTTGTTTCAAACGTTATCTACTGCTCAGCAAGTGCGTTAGTGCTACACAATGGATAACTCCGATGAAGGAATTTGTTTCAAATTATTTTTGAAGAAGAACAGTTAAATGAAAATAAAAAACGAACAGAGCATAAGCGGTGGGTACGTGATATATGCAAGAAAAGAAATTATTTAAGAAGGTATTTGGCGTCTCCTAGATCGGACAGTTCTTGATCAGTATATAGTATATTTATGTACTAAAGAAATAAGTAATTCTTTATTAATTTTTTGCGATAAATATGACCGATCAAAATGCGAATACCCGCGTCCACTAGACGGGCCGGGCCGGGGCGCGTCGCACCGCCGGCAAAAATATGCCTGGCGAGCGACTCTCGAGCGAATATGCCCCGCACCGACCCGTCGCTAGTGGACGCGTACTACGCGACCACTAGGCAGATCAGGCCGGTGCGCATCGCAACGCAAAAATCCGCCTGCCTGTATTTATATGAAACTGCGTTCACTAGCGACGGGTCGGTGCGGGGCGGGCCGCAGCGCAATAGTGAGTCACTCGCCAGGCGTATTTTTGCCGGTGGTGCGACGCGTCCCGGCCCGGCCCGTCTAGTGGACGCGGGCATTCGCATGCGCGCGCGCGTGTTTGACTTTGATCGGTCATATTTATCGCAAAAAATGAATGAAGAATTACTTATTTCTTTAGTACAACATTATAAAGAGCTGTCCGATCTAGGAGACGCCAAATACCTTCTTAAATTCTTTATTTTCTTGCAAATATCATGCACCCACACCTTAAGCTGTCTTCGTTTTTTATTTTCATTTAACTGTTCTTCTTCAAAAATAATTTGAAACAAGAACATTTCTTCATCGTACTATCCATTGTGTAGCACAAACGCACTTGCTGAGCAGTAGATAACGTCTGATGCCGGCACTTCACTTGGCTTAGCGTATTCGTGTATTTGGCAAAAATTTCCGTTTCGTCTCCCTTTAATGACTTGTTTAGAGCGAGATAAAACTAAAATGTTTGCAACAAACACGAATACGCTAAGCCAAGTGAAGTGCCGGCTTGAAACAAAAAATCCGTCTGGCCGATCCGCCGCGTCACGTGTAGATGGACGCAGCACAACGTATGCGATGCGGCCCGTTCCGCCCCGACCCCGACCCGACCCGATCCGCCGCTAATGGACGCCTACCTTATAGATGGACACAACGTATGCGATGCGGCCCGTTCCGCCCCGACCCGACCCGATCCGCCGCTAATGGACGCCTAACCTTTTATCATGCACCTACACCTTAGGCAGTTTTTTGGCAGGCATGGTATAGCGGATCTACGGAACCCTCCGTGCGTGATTAAAACTCGTGCTTGACTGTTTTTTTTTTATAATGCGGAAGGAAACTCCCGTGCTCGAGTCCGACTCCCACTTGGCAGGAACTTTTTAGACACTTTGTCTTTTTCCGAATAGGTGATCGATTTCTTATATATTTAGACAACTTGTTCTTTCCCGAATACGTGAGCAATTTTTTAGACACTGCGCTACAGACCATTTATTTGTGCCCTCCCGAATCCCGAACCATAACTTCTGGTTAATTTTTGGGCTACTTCCTTCCTACTGCATCTGGCAACACTGTGCTTTGCCTGCTATTTATTTACTATCGTGAAAATTTTCGTCATCATCGCTGCTGGCTGACGAATAATTATTGACCGATTCAAAGAAAAGGAGTCTACTGTCTAGTCGGGAGGTGTATGATCGGTTGTGTGGAACTGTCGCGTTTCCCGACTGCCTGTGAGTGGTTCATGCTGTAGTTTGTACCGTAGAATGAAGTGAGCATACGTATAGCTGTAAGTAGGCATTGTCACGCTAAGGGTGGACAGCGAGTGCGGAGAATGTGAACCGGCTGCAGCCGAACCTCAGGTGAGTTCTTCTTTTGCTTAGGGCTACGTGTTGTTTACGGGCTGTTTTTGTGCTGTGGCCTTTGTGGCAACGTGTTTTATGTGCAGCAAGTCATACCACTCTACCCACAGGAGCCGGCCGCCAGTTAGGCGCCGCGCGTCAGTCAGCTGTATTCTTTCTGTAAGTAGGTATGTATGTAGGTACCTAAGCATTCTGGGTAGTGTGGTGGGTACTCTGACTAGGCTTGCCAGATCTGATGTTAGCCTTCCCGGGACATATCTACTACCTGCAGTCCTTCACAAATAAGGTGTAAAAATATTTTGGTACTTATACATACAATATGTTTGTTATAATTTTTACGGCGAACTTTTAGAGTGTTTTTTTTTTATAGTAAACAACTTTAGTAAGCAACACTACACTAAAATGAAAGTAGAAACACTAAAATGAAAGTAGAATCTTCCTTTACATTAATTATTCATATTTCTTGTGAGTTGCTAATTTGAGTAATTTATCAGCATCTGGACTTCTGTTCGGCGGCTTATTTGCGCGACGTCAAGTCGTGTATGTACAAACATATTTTTCTTCCCGGGACAAATTGCACTCTCCGGGACAAAATTATCCTTCGCCCGGGACACGGGACATTGGAGCCTGGCCCGGGACAATTCCGGAAATCCCGGGCACCTGGCAACCCTAACTCTGACCCATATGTTTTAATTTACCCCTCAACTGCGAGCGGCCCGCTCGGGGCCGTTACATTTGCTGTGCCAGATCTGCGGGCGGCCCTCTGGGGGCCGCGCGCACGACTTCATACAAAATAATTTATTGTAACGTGCAACATCCTTCTTAACTCTTCTAACGAATGTCTAGTAATTGATGAAAGAGTAGGCTACCTAAAAATACACACTTCTATGTGCTTGTCACGTCAAAATATTGTTGCCAAGCGATCTTTCAGTCGGTCTCTTTGTGTTCGCGGACGGTGACGTGTGCGCCTCGTGTTTTTAGTGGTTTTTTGTGGAGTTTTTGTGTTTTCTTTGTCAAAAACCGAGGAAGGGTAAGTAATCTTCATTTAAATAATTTCTCGGCGCTGAGGAACGATTTATTCGTAAAGTATAATTTTGAATACATGCTTATATAGGGATATACTTTGACAATATGAAGTTGATTTTTCGAAATTCTTTTCGATATTTTGTAGATAGCCCTGTATACGTGGGAATTTGTCATATAACACTTGGCTATCTACCACATAGCTGGGTATACGCGGGATTTTATCGTATAATTCTGTAAAGTTCTGTTCAAACTCCACTAAGTCTTTAGCTCTTCCTCCTTTCCTTTTTTAGATATGATAAGTATATGCAGCTTTATCCGAGAATAATGTGATCTAAAATTTTTTTATTATTTTCAAGACGTCAGATGTCGCGGTCTGTGATTCTATCGTCCAACGTAGACTCCGCCATGTTAACATAGCCGCTTATATACGGCGGACGTTTTGAAAATGTTTCTGTACCTAGCTGTTTAAATACATCTAGAAAATACCTTTAAATTTACTAATTTCGCTACAAATCTTTAACATAATCATAAATACCTAGAATTCTAGTTGATCGATGCAAAAAAGTCAAAATACCTAAAGTTGTCATAATATGTCATATATTATATCCGAGTATACGTAGGCACCCTCGATGTATACGTAATTGTCTACTCTGTTTTGCCACTTCCACTTACATGGAATTTGGATTATGTAGTAGGTGCAAAATTGTATTCAATGTAAACATTGCGATGCATTTCACAAATGCAATTTCATTTTTTTTTATGTAATCCTGTGATCGGGCTGAGTCAGAGGGGCTAAAGCCCATGCTACGACCAGCCATATCACCTCCGAGAAGGTAGGTGCCATACCGGAGACTCTTTGGATTGCTGGCTATACTCGACTACAGGAGAACACAGACAACACTGCTATGCGGCCATCTTACATCCAGAATGGTGGACTGCCGTATGCCGTATTGTCTTAGCCCGTTTACTTCCAGACACGTTTTCGCCGTGTCGCAGCCACGAGCGCCGACCTTGACGTAAACTTAAATTTCGTAAAATAATGAAGCTAGATCAATAAACTTTATTCGCTCTAAATGCCAATGAAATTGCCCAAAAAACAATGTACAACAAGTGACGATTCATTTATTTAGAAGCACAGATGGATTTTTTAAATCTATTCTCAACTGAACTTCTTTCGATCTATTCAAACACTTTGTCCTAATAAATAAAGCAAAGTTTCTACGAACGACAAGCCGGCGACCGGCCGTATACTAAGTATAACTCAAGATCAACTTTTATCAATTTTTATTCAGCTTTAACTGATATATTCTGTCACTTCTCAAGATGGTTTTGAAATCATAACGCTACGTCATCGGCGGCCTGAGCTGTGAGCAAAAAATCATACGAAGCGAGGTCGCGAGCAAAAGCTAGTTTGAAATAAAGTGAGGCTAGAGAAACCTGTTCCAGAAACCATCTGCCGTAAATGACGTAGGATGACATTGACAGCTGTCAGATTCATTTAATTTGGTGTCACGGCGAAGTATTGCTGCAGTGTGTTTATGGGCAGAAGGACCCGGCATTCAAGCCAATAATTTATTTACAAAAAAAAGTGTGTTTGATGAAAATCCCTAAGATTTTGAACCATTCTGAACCATTGGTGATTCTAACGAGTTTTACTCAACGACACGCTTTTTATTCAACAGTAACACGCACGACGTTTCACTACGTCCTCCCATAAGGTCCGTAAATGCGAGCGAGCATTCGACATTGGCATTGCTGCCCCCCCCCCCCCCCCCCCCCCCGTCCCCTCTCCCCGTTTTATGCCAGGAGCCTTGGCGGATGCGGATACTTTAATCCCAACCTAGTAACTAGCTATATTATTACACCTTGTATATTTGTTTGATTCTCTGGGTACACGCAGGTGTAATTTTTCTCTCCCTCTCCCTCTCCTTCTCCTTCTCCTTCTCACTCTCCCTCTCCCTCTCCCTCTCCCTTTCCCTCTTCTTCTCCTTCTCCCTCCCCCTCTCTTCTCCCTCTCGATAGAGTCGATAGCCCTATCGATAGTGTTACTGTTTTGTCGTTCTATGTTTGATAGTATCGATAGTCGGACTATTGGTATACATACGAGATGGTTAATGTCAGCCTCGATAGCTCAGTGGTGCAGACAGTCAACTGTCGCTATTGAATGTTAAGCAACGCTGGGTGCGGTCAGTACTTGGATGGGTGACCGCTGACCGTTGGAGGCTGACCGAGGTTCGGATTCCTCGTAAAACTGTAGGTCCCTTCCCTCCTAATCTTACTTGGTGGTAGGGTTTAACCCGCCCGGGTTGGTACCACCGCACTGAATGAAACGTCGGTTGAAACGGCTATGTAAATAGTTTGTATTTTCCGACCAGTTCAGTGTAGCCGGCACGATCAAAGGGGGAAGCACTGACATGGCACCTAGTTCACCCGGTGTTATGGGCTGACATCACGGACGTTGTAGGTGATGTAGCCAACCGTGTCAGTTTCCAAAAAAAAAAAAAAACAAAATACATCATTAACTTAACTCGCTGTTGTACGCTATTTTACTTAAGTTTAAATCGGCCTTAAATCTCGAAACCAACCAAAGAAATGTCACTACTTTTTCGTATATATAGGTTACTAGCTTTTGCCCGCGGCTTCGCTCGCGGTAGACTCGGTTTAATAGCAAATCCGATTTAAACGCAAATATGATAATAAACAATCCCTTCTCTTATATGTACCGTGTGGGGTCGGTACTTAAAAAGAATAGCCCCACTGCATCTCTCCCCGTCGCATGTCGTAAAAGTCGACTAAGGGATAAGAAAATTCGTCAGCCTCGGTAGCTCAGTGGCGCGGTTGGTTAGTCAACTGTTATTAAGCAACGCTGAGCGCGGTCAGTGATTGGATGGGTGACCGCTCGACCGTTGGCGGCTGACCGTGGTTCGGATTCCACGTTAAACTGTAGGTCCCTTCCCTTCTTATTTTACTAGGTGGTAGGGTTTATCCCGGCCGGGTTGGTACCACCGCACTGAACGAAACGTCGGTCGAAACGGCTATGTAAATAGTTCGTGTTTTCCGTCCAGTTTAGTGTAGCCGACATGAAATGAAGGGAAGCACTGACATGGCACCTAGTTCACCCTGTGTTATGGGCTGACATCACGGATGTTGTAGGTGATGTAGCCAACCGTGTCAGGTTCCATAAAAAAAAAAAAAAAAAAAAAAAATATTTTCTCTCTCTCTCTCCCTCCCTCCTCCCTCGCTCCTCCTCCCTCCCTCCTCCTTCCATTGCCACCTTCCCTCCGTTCTTTTCTCCCCTCTCCATCTGGTACTACCATTCGACACTAAATTCCATTCATACTTTATTTTCTTTGATACTGCTCAGTCCTATTGCTATGTAGTGTGATGGTATATAGCCTATATCTTTTACCCGCAGTTTCGCTCGCGGTAAAATCCGTTTAATAGCAAATCCGATTTAAACGCAAATGTGATAAAAATAGATGATCTGTTCTTTTGTACACTCTCTCTCTCCCCCTGAACCATCTCTCCCTCCCTCTCCCTTTCTCCATCGCTTCAGCCTCTCTCTCTGCCCTTCTCTTATATTTTCTCTCCCTCCCTCCTCCACCTTCCTTCCATCGCCACCTCCCCTGCCACCCCCTCCGTTCTTTACTCCCCTCTCCATCTGGCACTACCATTCGACACTAAATTCCATTCATACTTTATTTTCTTTGATACTGCTCAGTCCTATTGCTATGTAGCGTGATGGTATATAGCCTATAGCTTTTACCCGCGACTTCGCTCGCGGTAAAATCCGTTTAATAGCAAATCCGATTTAAACGCAAACGTAATAAAAATAGACGATCGGTTCTCTTGTATTCTCTCTCTATCTCCCTGAACCCTCTCTCCCTCACTCTCTACCTTTCTCCCTCGCTTCAGCCCCTCTCTCTCCTCCGTCCCTCTCTTTCCCCTTCTCCTTAACCTCGTTATCTGTTTACCTCTCCCTACTTCCCTCCTTCCCCTCTTCCTTCTCCCTCGCTACCCTTACTTTCTCTTTTTCCCCCATCCCCACTCCCTCCCTCCCCCCTCGCTCCCTTCCTCTTCCCCTCTACCTCCCACTCTTTCTGCCTCCCATTCTTCCTCCCTCATCCCACCGCCACTTATATCCCTCCCTCCCTCTCCCCTCCCTCTCGTCGCCTCTCCTCACTACCCCTTCCCCCCTCACCCATCTTACTCTCCGAAATTCGAACTTGCGATTTTATTTCGCTTATTTATTATACAAAAATTAAACACCCAATATCATATTAAGATTGTCGCGATTCCCGAGGTCAAGGAATTGAATTACATACAAATTCCCGAGAAAAGTGCGCCCTCTGGGAGAAACGTGACAAAAAAGTTTCGTAGAGCGCCATCCCGCTCTGTCTCGTTTTCTTTATCTCGTTCTGGTTTTTAGATTTTTTTATATTGATTTTGGGAAATCTGAGTATGTTTTACTTGGAGAACTAAGAAATTTACATCCAGTTTACTCCATTTCTACATCTAGATAGAAGATTGGAATCGCAGAATCACGTCATGGATAAAGCGAAAGCAATTGAGTCAACAACTGTGCAAAATGTATTGGCTGCTAAGACGACGCTCCATATACAAAAGTATTTCTCTATACAGGAGATTAGGAGGAAATTCTCTATACAGGAGATTAGAAACAGAAAGAGCAACCACAGAAACATATTTCTCAGGCCTTTCAAAGTACTTTGAACTTTAAGTATATGAGATATAAGAGCAAAAATGTGCTGAACTGTTTCTAATCACCCCATTCTACGGTATCTAATAAGATCTGCAATTTTTATTTTTATTTAATAATCACAGAAATCTATGTTTCGCGTATTCTAGCTAGTCTAAACACTTCTCTTACGTCTAAAGAAAAATTACAAATATCAAACAGATGTAAAATACCCAAATGGGGATAAAATAATGTTTGTTCCTGTTTTTGAAAAGTTTGTCAAAATGAAGATTGCCTCCTTTGATTCTATATGACTGTACTTATGTTTTCGTTTATTTTTTTTATGGTAAGCACGACATATGGCGCAATGTGTACTTGTACTTATGTATTATTTTTTAATTAAAACATTTTACGGCTCTGGATGCCATGTCCTTTGGAGCCAATCTTAAATGTGTTTTTTTATTATATCTTGATATTTTACCTAGGTATACAGTTTTTAATGTCTACTGCAATAAAGTTTAGTTTGGCATATCTTACTGCCAAACCAAATGGAACAAAAAGGAATTTTAAATGATACTAAAAAAAGTGGAAAGTTGTTGTAAAAGTGGAAAGGTGAATATAATGTTTCTTGTGAATATCTAAGAATATTTTTGGCCTGTGGGATATTCTCTCAAATAAAATCATACTTCCCCCTTGTTGCTCTTGTTCACTGTAAGTAGGTACTTACCTATTTTGTTTCTAGTCTAAATATATGTATAGCTAGATAGCTATAGGCAAGAGCTTGCAGAAACGTCCCTTCTAAGTTGAAGGAAGGGGCAAATCCCTTTCTTCTGTTCTCGTACTACCCCAAAATGTTTCGTGATATTTATTCATATGTGTGGGCAGATACAATCGTACAAGTAAGATTTCCTCGCTCTTCAGCTCCTAGCTGAACCAGTGCTGACTAGCACCCCTATGTACCCGACTACGGCGAAGCAAAAAGGAGGGTTAAGCTAGAAACTCATTGGGCCCACGTACGCCACACACGCGAATCTGGGCGCGTCGGTCTCCATACATTTTATATGGAAGAGTGCAGCACGCAGTTTCATTGCGCCCACGCCATCCTACGCTACGCGACACACTGCACTCTTCCATATAAAATGTATGGAGACCGACGCGCCCACGTACGCTACGCGCGCGTATCTGGGCGCGTCGGTCTCCATAGCTTTTATACTTATGGAAAAATAAAAAAAAATAAAAAATTATAAAGTGTACGTGGTACGTAGCGTACGTGGGCCCAATGAGTTTCTAGCTTTAAGCTAGAAACTCATTGGGCCCACGTACGCTACGCACGCGTATCTGGGCGCGTCGGTCTCCATACATTTTATATGGAAGAGTGCAGCACGCAGTTTCATTGCGCCCACGCCACCCTACGCTACGCGACACACGCGACGCCGATGCCCTGTTCCCAGATTTTCGTCAGCGACGTCAGCGAGTGGAGGGAGGTGACCCACGTGTGCGTACGCGTGTGGCTAGTGAGTTTCTACGCCACACGCATTTGCGCGTCAGTGTGTCCCTTACACGCGCTGAACGGCGCGCTTTCGAGATAGAGTTACGCGACAGAAAGAGAAGCGAAATGTAGGTGGTGATTGTGGTTAGGCATGCAGCTCTGTGCGAGTCAATTTGTACTTTATCGCGTCGTCGCAGAGTAGCTATTTCTTTGTGAGTGTTTGTACAGAGAAGCTTTTGTACGGAGTACTCTTTTCTATTCTGTGGTGTCAGTTTCCATAAAAAAACATGTGTAAATGAAGTACACACGATTGCTCTCAATTCTCACACTTTAGGAACCTTGTCAAATTAACATTCACTCATTACCCCTAAAAATTATACAAATAATCAAATATTTTATTTTGACAGGGTTCCTGAAGTGTGAGAAATGAGTGCTGTCGTCCGTACCTATTAGATTAAATGTAATATTATTCAATTTGTCGAACTTTCTGTATTAGTAATAAAGACAGTCTTGGGATATAAATTATAGATAGATAAATAGATAGATAGAAATTCTTTATTGCTCCAAAACAATTATTATTATAACAAATATAATATTATAATGTTGGCTTTCTCCGTCGAAACTTTAGGCCCCTGGAGTAAGGAAGTAAAAAATCTTGTGCACACTTTAGGCTCAAAATTAAAAATTATATCGGGCGACCCTCGTTCAGGAGTTTATCTCAAACAGAGGGTCAGCATCGCCACCCAGCGTGGGAATGCCGCGAGTATGCTGGGAACACTCAGCTCCATCCCCAGGCAAAATTTCAGTGAAATATTTTATATAGTTATGTAAGTAGTTTGTTTAGCATTTTAATTTTGTATTCATTTTATATCAAATAAATCTCTATTTCTATATTATATATCTCGCGGCGGATGGCCGAGTGGTCTGGGTGTTGCGTCGTCGGCTTCTCTTGCGAGAGATCCGAGGTTCGAATCCGGTCGGCGTGCAGCAATGAGTTTTTTTCTGACGAAAAAATCTACATGCAGAAGCGGTGTAAAACAGTAGGTCCCTTCCCTTGCCCCTTACTAGGTGGTAGGCTCAAATTGTAGCCGACTGGGTTGATACCACCGTACTGGATGTGAGATAGTCGCATAGCAGCCTACGCTGCTGTGTTCTCGACATTGGTGCCTCTGTACGAAAACTAACACCAGACTGACGTCCGTCGTCGGCGTAGTGAGTTCACACACGCCCACCACGTACGCGGACGTCGCAGACGTGTGCGTCGGCCCAATGAGTTTCCAGCTTTATGACTTTGTTTCTATTAGCGATCTTCGCAAAAATCATTCATTTGCTTCATTTGAGTAGTGTTTCAGAGATTTTCTGAAACTTTTACACTTCTGTTAATAACCCCTAAATACATAAAATAATCCATTCATACAAGACGTTCCTAGAATTTTTTTATATAACTCAGGGGGTGCAGCAGGCGCAAAGAAATATTGTTTTAATGAATTCGCCACATGTGGCGCAAGCCGCCTGTCGGTTCTGTAGGTAGAGGAAAGATGTGCAGAACCGATTGGTACGCATCCGCGGTAAGTAGAGTAGGGATGCAATCCCTGCCCAGTACGCGTTGTGCGGAGGTGGAAAGGGGAGAGTGGGATCGCGTCAAACAGCTCTTCCTAGTACTCCCCATTGAATATGCGATAGAACATGTTGAGAGTGTCGTACCTTGTTTAAATTATAAAGGCCCCCCTGGTATAACATCAACATACTATCTACATAAATATGTGCTTAATATTTTCGCAGTTAAATATAAGTAGTCACCTACCTATGTAATCAAAATTCTGTGTAGTACCTAAGGTACAAAAAGACAAAACATACAGGACTGCGCAAAGGCGAGCTTATCACTGCGAGTGATTTCTTCCGGAAACCTTTGATGTGATGACGATTAGATATTTATTTATTTATTCAGAAAAGAAACTTAACAGCTATGCAACTATTATTAACAACAATTTACAAACTAACATGATACAGATTATTAAGCCTATAAAAAAGTTCCGCATTAAATTTTTTTTTTTATATATATTATTTCAACTTCTACTGAAAACAAGACAAAACCAATAGCAACAGTGCAATTATTATTATGTGTGAATGTATGTATGTGTGAGAGTGTATATATGAGGTAGGGTGTATGGGTGAGGGGGGGGGGGGGGGGGGGGGAGTGTTCTTTACAATTTTTATAAATGGCTTGTGTTTAATATTAAAAAAATCTACCTCTCTGAAGCAGTCGTTATAGGCTGCCATGCACCGATTTAATGTCGACCACTTGGCGTAGTTCGTCCGACACAATCCTACATGAAATAGATGCGGACGGCGCGTCCTTGCGGCGCTGCAGTGCAGGGGCACCCTCGCCACCAGCTCCGGACAGTCCACGCCGCCGTTCACTATTTTGTGTAGCAGGCTAGCGTCGGCCACTACACGTCTGCTCTCGAGAGACATCATCCTGTGGTGTCTCACCGCCTCCTCGTAGCCGGGGAATGTGACACGCTCCCTATAATTTAAATGCCTGATAAATTTCTTTTGGATTCGCTCCAATCGATCAATGTGTATGTCAATGCGATCATTGTACTGTGGTGACCATATAGAAGAAGCGAACTCCAGTGTGCTGCGGACATAAGCGTAATACAGAGTTACCAGAGTATACCAGATATACGATAGTTTTCCAACGGTTTTTTTTTATTTTAGCGGGTGTGTGAATAAATTCGGGGAAGCAGGTAGGTACTATGAGAATTTATTCTCGGAAGTAGGTACTATGAGAATCAGATTTCGTTTTGTCTCGAGAAACACTTGTCTTCGTTGTGGAACTATAATAGAAAGAAATATTTCGACATCACCGCGCGCCGCCGCGCTGCCCCGCCGCCGCACAGTGTCAAATATGACCTTAAAATCGGACACGCTCTTTTTATTCCAGAAATTAATAGATTTAGTTATTTAAAATGCTAGAGTAAAACTCCCTCGCCTCTGCGACTTTTAGTTTAGGAGAAATAATTTTTTTGAAAATTACACTTTTTTAGTTTCGGAAAAACGAAAAATAATTCTACAATTAAAACTAAGCTACTTATTTAAATTTCACTCAGCCTTATCAAAGACCCTTTCGAATATCCACATTTGAAAAGTTATTCGAGGCTGTGAAAGTTTACAGAAATCGAATTATATTTATTTTTTATTTTTTTTATTTTATTTTTTTTTCTCCTAGATCCCGTAGTAGTAGGCGGAGATATTTATACCGAAAATAGTTCACTGTTTCCTCTGTCCGTTAAAAAAAACCGACGCCTAATTCCATGGGATTAAGAAGTTACAGGAGTTATTCGCTATGAGCTAGGGTTGTTACTAGAATGAATAAAAATTTTCCCATTTTTTATTTATTTATTTTTGACATTTGATTAATTTTATTGTATTGTTTCGTGATTTCTTTTAATAATAATTGGCTTGTTTTGGTTTTTGTTTTTGTTTTTTTTTTTTGGTTTTTTTTTTTATGGAAACTGACACGGCTGGCTAAATCACCTACACTACAGCATCCGTGATGTCAGCGCATAACACCGGGAGAACTAGGTATGCATGCCATGTCAGTGTTTCCCTTCATTTCATGTCGGCTACTATGTTTAAAATTGGGGAGGCGTATGTCCAGCAGTGAACACATACACACTGATTGATTAACTGACCAGTCCATATACATCCACTGCTGGGACCATATCATTATTTTCCGGAAAAATAAAAGATTTTGTAAAGTGCCAACCCTATTGCCCGAAACTTGATAATTGCACTAAAATGAGCATAACTTCTTAAACCCATGGAATTAGGCGTCGGTTTTTTTTAACGGACAGAGGAAATAATGAACTATTTTCGGTATAAATATCTCCGCCTACTACTACGGGATCTAGGAGAAAAAAAAAATTAAATAAAAAAATTAAAAAAAAATATAATTCGATTTCTGTAAACTTTCACAGCCTCGAATAACTTTTCAAATGTGGATATTCGAAAGCGTCTTTGATAAGGCTGAGTGAAATTTAAATAAGTAGCTTAGTTTTAATTGCAGCATTATTTTTCGTTTTTCCGAAACTAAAAAAGTGTAATTTTCACAAATTTATTTCTCCTAAACTAAAAGTCGCAGAGGCGGGGGAGTTTTACTCTAGCATTTTAAATAACTAAATCTATAAATTTATGCAATAAAAAGGACGTGTCCGATTTTATGGTCATATTTGACACTGTGCGCCGCGCCGTCTCCGGCGCGGCGCCGCGACCGCCGCGCCGCCGCCGCCGCCCGCCGCCCCGTACCTACCTACCTCGTGCTACCTACCTACCTACCTACGCAGTGTACCTTGCCTTGCCATACCTTGCTTTGTACGAACTATTTACAGAAATGTGGCCGCCGCGCTGCACCCCCGCGCCACCGCCTCCGCGCCTCCTCCCCGGCCTGGCTCATCCTGCCCTCTGTCATCCTCTGCGCTGTATGCCTCTGTCTATAGAAAATATTGATGTATTGATTGACAGGGAAACGGCATTGTCTGTTTCTCGTAGTATGTAACTATATGGCAGGCACCTAACAGTCCAGTGTTACGTAGGTACGACGTAGCGCACGGCCGGGCGGGGCGGCGAGCCAGGTGGGAACTTGGGGGAAGCGATAGGCTCTTCTTTGAAAGTCCCTCTTTCTAGTTTCTGCTATAGGGTTATTATTGACTTCGAAGTTTTCGACGATAAATTTCAATAACTCCTGCCGTGCTATATATTATTGTTTGAATTGGAATAGAAGTGGCAGGTATAAAACGTTCCCTCCCTGTGTGTGTGTTCCATAGCCTCTATACTCAATCTATTCTATAACCTCTCTACCTATCGATTTATCGGTGGTAAGCTTCGAGCATTAACTCCGAGGAGGTGGTAACCTCTACCTTTGCACTTGAAGTAGGTACCTACGTAATAATTATACGTACGAGGAATAATATTTATATCTTTGCACTTGAAGTACGTAATAATTATACGTACGAGGAATCATATTTAGGTATACGTTCTTTTCAAGATGAAAACGATAACCCGGTTTAGTCTCGCTCGATTATATTCACGAGGGACCCAATTGTTCTACTGCGAACGCTTCCTCCCAGAGCCTGAATCTGCGAGCTCCGTAATTTTCCACGCCCGCTCTTATTATTTCGGTTCCGCATTTCCCTCCTTTCCCGGAGAGAGGTGCTGCGGATCGATATGTGGCACCCTCACGAAAATATCGGTAGGGGCGGCACTCCAAGATGGCGGGAGCGTCGGCCTCCCCGCACGTACACCTACTCCGCCCGCGCTCGCCGCGCCTCCGCGCCGCCCCGACCTGCCTCAAGCGGGCGTGCCGCAGCAAGGTCACGCGCGCACATGGTGCTCGTATTGCCGAGTGCGTGCGTACCGTGCCTTGCAGCGCAGCCCTGGCGCATCTCACACCGGCCGGCTCTATCTACCTCTCGCTCCCTCACCCGCACTGCCCTACCTATCCTCGCCGCGTCGCGCGTCGCGCTCAACGCGCCTCTATAGTTATATATATTCGTAGCTTTATTTTATTATGCGATGCGTGGGCGTAGGGCTGCCGAAACGCACATGGAAACGTTATAGAAATGATTTGACTTGATTTATTTGGTCTAATTGTAGCGTGTGTGTAGGTACTCCGCAAACACGTCCCCTTCTTTCTACTCTGACAACTCTCGTCGCGTCAGTAGAAAGCGGCTGCAGTTTTGCGCGACGACGACCGTTTGACTTTGTTTTGAAGACACTCAAGTGCGCCGCCGCGCCGCCCCGACGCGTCGACAGACAGGCGTCGTCGATCGTTCACCCTAGTTCAGTAAAATTAAACATAAAATGGGCATGAACGATGCATCAAATCAGGTATCTTTGCTTTTTTGATATGTTGTACATAATGTAAATGCAATGTTAAATCCAAGTTTTCGACCTCACCAGACGACCGGAATATTCAAAAATCTAGATTTTTTTATCTTTTTTCAGTTTTTGCCGATTTTGACCTGGAAGGACTGGGGTTTCAACAAAGATCAACAATACTTTGAGACCAGAACGGTTTCAATAGCACTAATAGTTTCGGAGATATAGCTTTTCAAAATTTGGCCAATTTTTCAAGTTACACGATTTATAGCAAAATTAAATAATTTTCAGTACCATTCTAGTTTTTGAAGGCCTAGTATATTGTTTGTAAACCCTCTCCCACCCTCTGAGTGGACTCTTCTGTCGTCTGGGGCTCCGATCCGAAGTGAACCCCCCCCCCCCCCCCCCTCAACTCCTTGAGCAAAAAATTAGATTATTTGGATTTTAATTTACAGGCGTGGGTATGTAAAAAAATCAAAGTATTGACAATTATCATATTTTAATATTAAAAAAGAAAAACATGGAACATTTCTGAAAACTGACATAAACTTTGATGATACCTATATTTATTTTAATTAAACTTTGCCTTTGATGGACCTGGTTGGCCCAAGACGTCGTCTTCTTAGATGACAGCAGGATTTTTCGGGATATCCGAGACGGGCACCCACAAATCCTCGTTTGGGTCATCTTCGTCTGCCAGGTCATCTGTGGATGAGTAATCCAAGCTCAATGCGAGCTCCGGGACGTTGTCGCATGAGACTCCCTCGCAGTGGATGCAAACTACGGAGCACTTCAGCCCAGCTTTCCTGCAGCTACAGACACTGCTGCAGCCTTTTTTGCAGCCGCAGGAGATGAGCTCCAGGAGATGTTGTGGCGCCGCATCCATTGTCATGATCTTAGGGCCGATACCTTGGGAAGTGCGCAGCCACCCCCTGTCAAGAGTCAGTCAGTCAGTCAGCGTGTAAGCGTCCACTGCAGGACATACGCCTCTCCAATTTTCCTCCAGTCCTCCCGGCCTTCAGCGGTACGGAACCACTGCTTTCCGCCGACGTACTTGATGTCGTCGTCCCACCTGGCGGGTGGTCTTCCCACACTCCGTTTTCCTGTCCACGGCCGCCAGTGTAGGACACGGTTACTCCAACGGTCGTTAAATTTCAAATTTAATCTACTTCAAAAATGAACATAACAATCTTTGTTGAAAACCCAGTCCTTCCAGGTCAAAATCGGCAAAAACTGAAAAAAGGTAAAAAAATCTAGATATTTAGATTTTTGACAATGATCCGGTCGTCTGGCGAGGTCGAAAACTTGGATTTAACATTGCATTTACATTATGTACAACATATCAAAAAAGCAAAGATACCTGAATTGATGCATCGTTCAATGTTTAATTTTACTGAACTACCCGGCCCCCGTACTCCTCCGCCGCGCGCCGCTACCCGCGCCACCACACCCGCCGTCCGCGCCCAATGAACCGAGTACCGACCAAGTGCAGCGCTACTACACTACTACACTACACCGCTACGTATACTCATTGATATGAGTGAAATATTTTACGGCCTAGCAACCTTTTAGCAACTGACTGATATTGATGGATACTGCACAGACAATTTCTAAAAGCTGGGCCAAATCATGCATTGCCCATATTTAGTAATTAATCATGCAGTTAGTACAAAATATGACAAAAGAGTACGACATCGCAACTGCCAACCCTAATCGTAGCCAACCATCTTCATCTAAATAACGAATTACGAAATATTTTGGAATGTGTTGCGTCCGTCCTTCTCACGCGCGCGCGCGACGCGCTCGCTTTCTCTCGCTCCGATTTAATGTTCGGCGAGGGGTAGGTAGGCCCGTAAGGGGCGCATAAAAGATTTTGGGATAGATTTTTTTGCAAGCAAAGTTCGCTATGTGAAAAGGTTCGGTGCAGTGGTGGGTGTCAGTGGTTGGTTCTCTGTGGGCGGGTGGAGTGGAGCGGCCGGATTCCAGCTGCGGCGAACGTCGTGGTAATGCAACTTGTTTATACATAGTTTTATTAGAATAATCATATTAAGTACCTACCTATGTGCTTGTCATAATTTGCTTTGATATTATATTTTGGTTGCATATATTTCTAATTACAATACCCAATACATAACCCGGTTTAGTCTCGATTATCTTATCTTTAACTAACCATGTGAGATACAACTTTATAGGTGTCTAAATACAATATGTAGGTAGTTTGAGGTAAAGTAATCTAGTCATAATCTAGTACAGTATTTACAGACAGGCGCCTAGGTCTAGGTATTAATAAAATTTCACTATATTAAACATAATTTCAATTTGTTTATAAACAGCAGTAACATATAGGTACCTACCTCACCAAAGAGAAGCATGGGAGCTTACCTATTTACGGGGTGGCGGCCAGTGGTGGCGGCGCGGTGTTGAGGGCTGACATCAGCATCACGCACGGGCACAGCTATAGGTAGTGTGTCCTGTGTGTGTGTGCGCCTACTGCCTAGCCTAGTAGGTGATGTAGTTTGCCTATGTGTCACGCACGCTCCCTACAACAACCTACATTTTGGCCAATTTATAAATTTGTGGTCACCTTATAACTTGATAAATAAATGTAAATAATTTCACGCACCAATTTGTAGCACCTTTTCTTGTACAACACGTCCCATTAGGTTTGCCGGTCCGTGGAATGCGCCACCTCCGCCGCCATAGTGACGTCACAGAATCAGCGGTAAACCTAGCTAGGTGGTACGTGTTGTAGTAGTAAGTACTTACTACAATTACCTACTTAACTTAATTAATTACAGTTTGAAGAACATTGTTAACCCTGCATGGGTCGCGCCCTTAAAAGTTTCACAGATTTCGTGCGCAGACAGAAATTCCTCAAGTGCCTCGCGCGCCGCATCTCAATCATGCATGCCATACATTAAACGCATAATTTTTATAATTTTCATTTTCAACAAAGCATTTATGCTATTAAACAACATAAAAAATATGAATGAAGTTACTTTACATAAGGCTTTGGAATGGTACATACGTACCGCATGCAGCATGCTGTATTCTGACAATCGGGGTGAACAGAGTGATCGGTGTTATGCAGAAATTACTGGTAAATCACAACACCGACCACCACGTTTCGCAGAGTATTTGGACAAGATAACTATAAATCAGCAAATAAGACACGAAGACCCACCTACTGCATGACTGGGTGGAAGGACAATGCCAAGTTGAAAGGTGGCTAGCCTGTCGCTCGTGGAATGGTGTCAAACCAAAGACGAAAAACTACATATTTTTGGCAGAATACATTCCAAGATTAATGTGATTAAATAAAACATTAAAAAATCACGAAATTTCTAACCTTATTATGATGTACATAATAATAATATATACTATATTATTATTATGTATAATATGTACAGACATAACATTTAACTTTAAAAAAAAATTCTGCATAAAAATGGCAATATTAACAAACAAAATATTTAGCGCTTCACAATCGGACTGTTCCTTCTTACTTCTGAAAATGAAATACAAAAACCCTGAAAACAGTGAATTACCTACCTAATCAAATTAACATTTAAGGCCCTGTCAACCCGTATTCACCCATACTCCTCTTTCATGCCTGGTTGACACGATGCGAGTTCACGCACGAGAAATTCTTCTCGAACGCATTCACGCACCGTGTAGACAGTTCTCGCAAGCTTGCATGCGTGCACGAACGCAGTGGCGTTCGCGCGCGAACGAGTTCATGCATGTTTATTAGTTGGCGTTCGAGAGGAGCGTCTCGCACGAAGTTTGTTGGTGCAAATAAGTTTTCTTAGTGGTTTTTCGTTGTTTACGGCACCATGATAAAGTGGACTGATGTGCAAATGATTAAGTTATCTTTATATACTTATCCATTACCTTATCCATATAGATCTCAGATGACTCCCTTCTTATATTACTAGGTGGTAGGGTTTAACCCGCCCGGGTTGGTACCACCGCACTGAATGATAGGTCGGTCGAAACGGCTACCTATGTAAATAATTTATATTTTCCGTCCAGTTCAGTGTAGCCGACACGACCGAAGGGAAGCACTGACATGGCACCTATTTTACCAATGTGTTATGGGTTGAAATCACGGATGTTGTAGGTGATGTAGCCAACCGTGTCAGTTTCTATAAAAAAAGATCTTTTCTTTCTTCTTTATTTTGTTTCATATCAAACGTCGTGCTATAATAAACGCTAAAATTGTACCAATACACGCCAAACCTTCGTCTGCAGACTCCATTTTTGCAACTGTCAAAACAGAGAAACACAGACGAGCTCGAACGAGATGTGGAATAGTGTAAACAGTTCCACGAACGCTTCACGAATGCGAGTTTTCTCGTTCGAGAAGGCGGCATGCTTCTCGTGCGTGAAACCTCGCATCGTGTCAACGTACCATCAAGGCGCCGCTTTCGCTGGTTGGAGTAGGATGCAAAACAATCAATAAAAAAATAGGTTTTTATTTTTTTATAGCAAAACTACGGATCGAAACAAAATAAAAATAAAAAGCTACGGATTTAGATATACGCAGTGTTGCAGTTGCCCCCGTAATGTTTTTAACTGACATAAGGGGGTTATTCTATATGTGAAACTAAACAACTTCAGTGAAAAAAAAATTTTTTTTTTAAACAAAAAAAAAATTATTTTTTTCCATACAAATTTTAAATACCTGTTCTCAAAATGTATGGAGAAAGAAATTTTTTTTTTTTTCAAATAAAAAAGTCGTATAACAAAATTTGTTCTATTTCACGTACAGAATCACCCCCTTTCGGGTTTTACGGTTGGGGTTGCAACACCGTGTATATTCAACAAATAAAACATTTTCTCCAAAGCCTTGATTTGGACATGTTGCCTTAAATACGTTTTTATAACTAGATTTTTTTCTATCGAGCGAAGTTAATCAAATCGTGTTTTCAAAAAGCTATCGATCTGCGCTGATAGATGAAGTTTTACATACATATATTAAAACTGAATCTGCCAATATTACTTAATTGGCGGTACAATTCTTGAAATTCGAGTCAGACGCAGTCTGACATCACCTTACTTAAATCCATTATTTACAGGGTTGCCAACATGTGGAATGCACTCCCACCTACATCCTTTCCTCTAATGTACAGTATGGGATCCTTCAAACATAATGTGAAGGTGCACCTAACCGGTCGACATGGTATTCGCCGCCCCCTAAATATCCGAATGCCCGTGGGCGCCGTCGGACTACACCTCTGCATTAGTCTGGCGCGCGCCATATGTCGTGCTTCCCATAAAAAAAATAACTTCATACCTACATTTAAAACAATTATATTTACGCATATAATATTATGAAAATATAAATATTTCTATCTCTATCCTACACAGCTAAAGAAATTGGTGACATTTTCGTAAAAATGTGTAGAAAAGTAATAAAAAACTACTTACTGATGTAAATTTAGTTAATACAATATAAATTATAAAATTTAGATGTTACGCATACCTTTTATATGGTAATTTTGTGCCGCTTTTAGGGTTCCGTACTTTAAAAAGCAAAAACGGTACTCTTATAAGATCACTCCCGTTTTTTCTCGAAAACTAACTTAGAAACTTGAAATTTAGCATAATGATCCAAATTTAATGTGATACAATTTCTGATGACGCACACAATGTATATCGTTAGTCAATGACTAGATAAAAATTTATTTTAGATTAATATGGGAGTTAGTTTGGTACCAACCAACTAAAAAAGTTTAAATTGACTTATCGTGTGGGCTAACTGTAACTGTAATCTGTTTGATTATAATAACAGAGTTAGTAGATATTAAGCCATAGATTACAGAAAACAGGTTTTTTTCGACAATGTAATAATTGCGGCAAAAATAAAAAGTATTTTTTATATTTTTAATACAAGAAGCAATGGTTTGCCTAACAGTCAAACCATTGCTGTAGTTTTCATTTAGGCGTTTCGTTATTTTCGAAAACACAATTATTTTGGTAAATACATACACAAATATATTGTGTGAAGAAACCTCGGTGCGCGAGTCTGACTCGCACTTGGCGGCTTTTTTTGTTTGGAAAGTGTACCCTGAGTCTTGAACATTAGCATACGAGCACTGTCGCGAGCGGACTCAGACTCCGCAAGTGGTACGTATGGTCTGCCTAGGACCCCTGGGGCGGCGTTGATTGCATGGTTCAAACCTTCTCCCCGAGAGGGGAAGGTAGCTGTGTAGCTGAAGCGTAGGCGCTTAACAGCAAAATCGAGGCAAGATTAACGAAAATATTAAAAATGCAGAGTCTGACTACGTCAGCGCGCGACCCACGTGCCCACGCAAGTTAACCCACTGTTAACTTGGTCGGTTATATGCATCGCTCTCGCATCGCAGCTTCAGGTTGCAACGTAAGCCAGGAGCTAAGCGTCTTCCTTGTCGGCAGGTTGAGATCCAGATGGCGCTCATATCGAACTCGCTGTACCCGTCGAGCCTGACGACGACGAGCACCACGACGGTTGCGTCGTCCAGCAAGCCTGTGTCGCGCGGCGAAGAGTCGCTCGGCATGGACCGGCTGCTTTCGAACCTGCTGGACGCGATGGCCACGCCGTCCAGCCTCACCGGCGCCGTCCCGCACCCGGCCAACCCGCAGCCCGAGTGGCGCTCCACCTTCTCGCAGGCGGTCGGCACCCCACCGCAGAACCCCATCGGCCCCGCCGGCCGCGGTGAGTACCTCCTATCCAGCGTGCTACACTCGTACGGCAAGGCGGACGACACGCCCAGCGGCTCCCCCGGCACCTCCTCTTCCATCTCCATCGCCTGCTTCCGCTGCGACGAGCGCGCGCCCGCCAACCGCTGCCTCGAGTGCAACGAGCTCTACTGCCACGAGTGCTCCACCTCGCTCACCTCCGACTGCCAGCTGCGCGAGCACACGCTACTCCCCATGTCACAGCTCTCCCCGCCGGGCGGCGGCGGCGGCGGCGTACACCACCACGCTCGCCATGCCACTTCCGACAAGGACGTGCAGTGCGAGCTGCACGGCGAGGCTATCCGGTTCTACTGCGAGTCGTGCACCTCGCTCATCTGTCAGGAGTGCACTCTGTGGAAGCACAAGGAGCACGTGTACGCGCCGATGCGGGGGGCACTCGACTCGTGCCGCCTCAAGATGCTGAAGGCACTCGAGAGCGGCAAAACCGGCACCAAGGCGATCAAGGGCAGCATCGACAAGGCCGTCGCCATATCCAAAACTATTGAACGCGACGCCGCCGACGTCACCCTCAAGATTAGGCGGGTCATGCGACATTTCATGCAGGCGATTGAGGATCGCGAAAAGTACCTGCTCGAAAAGGTGGAAAGAATGCGTCAGCTGAAGTTGAATGAGCTCTCCGACCAGATGAACTCGCTGCGCGGCATTCTGGCGGGTCTTGCCCACACCAACGAGACCCTCGTGAAGTGCCTCGACCTAGAGGGCATCGATCTGTTCATGGCCAAGGAGAAGGGTATGGCGCAAATAGAATACTTTGCGGGAATGTACAAGAATCTACAGCCCAAAGACGACAATTTGGTTTTTATTCCTCCCAATTACGATCTTGTGGATCAGCTGAAGAGGCAGTGCGACGTGATTCCAGCTTCATTCAGTGCCGTTCAGTCTCTTCAGAGTACGTCGATGAGTGCTCCGATACCACTGCCGACCATGAGCGTATTACCCGATGTCTCGCGTCCACCGATGTCGAGAGGCATGCACTACTATGATGGTGCACGCTCCACATCCAGCTTGAGCTTGGAGGTGAACAGTCAGAGAGGTATCGGGCAAGCCATACCAGGCTACTGGCTTGCCATCACCGCCAAACCCAACAGAAACCCTGTTCCCGGAGTGCCCGTGTTGTCGTTTGCACGTGAAGGCCATGAGGACGGCCAGGTCTCTAGACCGTGGGGCCTCTGTGTTGACAGAGACGGAAATATAATCGTGGCCGATCGACGAAACAATCGAATTCAAATATTTAACAGTAAGGGAGAGTTCAAAAGCAAATTCGGATCGAAGGGAACTGGTCCCGGGGAGTTCGACCTTCCCGCCGGCATCACTACCGACTCCTACGGCCGAATAATCGTAATCGACAAGGATAATCACAGAGTGCAGATATTTACTTCGACCGGAATATTTATTCTTAAGTTTGGCTCCTTCGGCAAGGACTGTGGACAATTTCAGTACCCGTGGGACGTCGCAGTGAACACTCTGGGCAACATTGCAGTGACGGACACTCGCAACCACCGCGTACAGCTGTTCACGGCCGACGGAACTTTCATTACCAAATTCCTGCTTGAGGGAGCCAACCCGGCCAAGCTCCTGAAGGGTCCGACGACGCCGCGCGGCGTCTGCTTTTCGACCATCGGCAACCTGATCGTGTCTGACTTTGAGAACCACCGCCTCATCATGATAGACTCGTCGTTGTCGCGTGTGCTTTGCGTGACAGGGCGCGAGGGCGCCGGGCTGCACGACTTCAACCGGCCCTCGGGTATCATCGTGGATGACGAGGGCCGTGTCATTGTGGCCGACTCGAAGAACCACCGTGTGCTAGTGTTCTCACCAGAGCTGCACTACTTGTGGGCAGTGGACCTCAAGAGCCCCGGCCTCGACGACAAGGACCGGCCGAGTGACGTGGCGCTCACTCTCGAGGGCTACCTCGTGGTGCTATTCGAGACGCTGCCCGACACGCGAGACGGCCCCACGCTTGCCAAGCAATACATCAAAGTTTACTGATTTTTGCTTCCGCGTACAATCCGGACCCATTTTGTTGCAGCGATCCCTCTTTGAACTCCGTTTCATTTCAGTGAATTCATTAAACCACCTTACCATTTGTTACCGCTGTCAGACTCACATAGAGCTTAGGATTGAACTTCATATTATACAGCAATGAATGACTTTGTTCTCTGAACTAGAAAATTACTAAACGTACACACTGCATCGACTGATGAAACGTAGATAGGAAGAGGTATCGATGCATCTGCAACTTTAACTTCTAAGGCCCAATTGCGAGAGCGAGAAGTACTTATGCTGATTCCATTAATCTTAAGATTGTCTCACGTAAATGTATAATCTCTCTTCTATATTCGTGAGATAATCCTAAGATATATGGAACCATAGACAATCAGAGGATAATCCTCCTTCTGGCAATTGGGTCTAACCTCTATATTCTGTTTGATTTAAGAAATTGTGATTATTTTATTGTGTGCCAATTATGTTATTAAATGGAAAGTGTGGAAGCGACGTCAGCTTACGGGAGAGAGGAGACTTGTTAGGGTTAGTGAGCATCTATTTCACACTTTTTGTTTTGTTAACCGTCGTTCAAATTAAATTTGCACATTTATTTGTTTCAAAGATTTTGTTACCATATGAAGAGACGGTTCTGTGTTCGACTAGTCCTAGGAACCAAACCTTTGACTGATTGTGTAGTTTCACAATAACAACTAACGACCGATGGATTTCGACACTTTCGGTCATATCTTGTATTCGTAGTAGTATCTGATTCAGCGAAGTATGATATTGCTTTAGCGTGTTTGTTTAGGCAGCAGAAGTGAAAGATGAATGTGAGGTGGGTGGCGGCTGGTGTATGACACGAGCCGCGGGGTTGCTGAGAGCGAGGCGCGAGCGTCGCCTCCTCCATTGTTTTAATTTCTGCTAGGCATCAATATTACTTTTAAATATTAATTATTAAAAAAAAATACTATTTTAGTTATAAACCTATTGTCGTTGGATATCATTATTTTTTTTATTATTGAACTAATTTTTATAGACTTATGTTTTTAATTGTGCAGATGTGGAATTACTTAAAATTTAAATGGACATAGATTTGAGGATTTGTGAGCTTACTTTTGAAATGTTTGATGTCTAATCATTGGATTTCCATTGCTTTCGATTGAATGGAACATTGGACGCAGTTTGTCTTCCTCAAACGGTTTATGTATGGAGACTAATTTACTGCGATGTTTGATGTCTGGACAATTTTTTCGAGAGTAATTCCATAGACAAAGATGGGTTGGGAAGTTCTTGCAATAAAAAGACAAGACTGATAATTGAAGACTGTGTGGAACAGATTTTCTCAATTTGTTTTAAAGTTTTTGTTTTGTTAATTTTTTATGGAAAAATTTTGATTCCATGATTTTCAAATTATCATCAATAAATTGTTTAGTTCCACAATAAACTTAAGCTAATAATGCCGAATGTGTTCACTGTCTTGTGCAAGACATCGTTTCATACTTTTTCAATGTTTCATAATTTTTTTATTGGGTGTTTGAAATGAGTCTGTCTGCCTGTATGCTTCCCAGTATTTATTGTCAGAGAGGTGGAGAAAAAAAAATGGACGGTTGTAAATATAAATTATAGTTCTAGCTAAATTGTTCTAGCATAACTCAGTATTGATTTAGACTTTTGTAGTTTCTTCTCCTTAACACTAGATGAAATGCATTTTTAAACCTGCCGCCGGTTCAATTGAAATTTGATAATGAGTCCAAACACGCTCACACATTTGTTTACTAGCCGACGTTAAGAAACAACGATGAGGAGTCCGCACATTGCACTTGTTAACCGCTGCGCTGACACATAACATTCTGTCTGTATGCTTTTCTCGGTGTGAGACCGGTCAGTGCTGGTGCTCATACAGCGCACATTAATGTGGAAGTCATCATCGCATCTGCTAACGTTCAGCATTTAGGATTTAGAAAACACAAAAGTGAACTCACTACTGCATTAGCTAAGTGTTCATATTGTAACGCAATATGATAAGATATGTAGCATAAGAGCACATAACCAATGTACACTATTGTATCAACTTTTAACTTTTTTCTAATAGGTGGTGTTCATAGATATCCTGCATATTATTGAAAGTAATCAAAATACACATTATAATAGACGCATAATTATAATTATTGTAGTCGGAGAGCTGAGGGACCAAAACTGCAACAGTTTTATAAAGGCTGATATTTTAATATTAGATCATAAATAGGTTGAATATCAATAGCCCGCCGCCAGTCAGCCAGTTTTTGGGACAATTGGCGCGGGGGTGGTTCCGAACTTGTTAAATAACACGTACGTCGCAACTGTTTTATAAAATCTGAAAATTTGTCTGTGGATAGTAAGACAAGTCTGCAGAATTTTGGAACAGTACGCGTCAGCAGCCCGCTAAACCCGTAAAAAAATTTGGTTGGTGAAAGTGATTTATAAAATCTAAAAAAAAATTGTGCAAGTAGTTCATAGTACCTAAAACAAGACTAACATAGTCAGCCCAAAGTTTTATGGAACATACGTCGTCAGCAGTCAATAGAAGGTCGCATTCCTGAATATAAAACCATTTTGCGGTTTTGCATTAAGCGCGCGGAGCGCCCTTCTATTGACTGCTGACGGCGTATGTTCCATAAAACTTTGGGCTGTCTATGTTAGTCTTGTTTTAGGTACTATGAACTACTTGCACAATTTTTTTTTAGATTTTATAAAATAGTTTCACCAACCAAATTTTTTGACGGGTTTAGCGGGCTGCTGACGCGTACTGTTCCAATATTCTGCAGACTATGTCCGCATAGTTTGTTAGTTGTCTTACTAGCCACAGACTAATTTTCAGATTTTATAAAACAGTTGCGACGTATGTGCTTTTTTAACAAGTTCGGAACCATCACATTGACGGGTTTAGCGGGCTGCTGACGCGTACTGTTCCAATATTCTTCGGACTGACTATGTCCGCATAGTTTGTTAGTTGTCTTACTATCCACAGACTAATTTTCAGATTTTATAAAACAGTTACGACGTACGTGTTTTTTTAACAAGTTCGGAACCACCCCCGCGCTAGTTGTCCCAAAAACTGGCTGACTGACGGTGTCTTATTGATATTCAACCTATTTTTTATGACCTAATATTAAAATATCAGCCTTTATAAAACTGTTGCAGTTTTGGTCCCTCAGCTCTTGGACTATTGGTGTTAACAAGATCCAACAGAAAACTTACGAATGAAATTGTCTACAGCAGTTGTTAAGCGCACCAACACACTATTTATTATAATGCAAGTATGTAGACAATGCCAGTCGATGAGTTTTCAGCATAATAATATTATAGTCATTGGTTCAGTACATAATATTATAAGAAACTTTATGCAAAATCTTTCTCACGGTGGGCTATTAATATTGTTTGCTGTGTGAACGAAAAGTCTGCTAATGTTCAACATGTGTTCATTAAAATAATTGTAGTTAAATAAAATGTATAAGTACAAATTTGAGCCCAAGACTTATGATTAGCAAATTGTAGTGCGTAACGTGGACGTAGTGGTTGGGACTGAGTAGTGGTCCGCTGTAGTCGCGACCCCGAGGAAAGTATTCATCCGTAGCAATATGTACAGTAGTGCATTTTAGTGTTTATAATATTTCGACCACTTTTAGTACAAATTGACTGAATAAAATGAATTTTAGAGTTTTAGAAAGGATTGAGCTGCCACACAGTTTAGTAGGTATATTCAAATACTAAATAAACAGTGAAAACAGTAGCAGTTTTAAAAATATCAAAATATTTCAATAGTTATATTTCTTGTTCCGTGTAAAGCTGCCTCCAGATACGTTCTTTTGCGGATACGAAAACTTGTTTGGACGCCGTACCGTACCGCCGTAACGGCATACAAACTAGCGTTTTTAGATCTCTACGAGGATACAGAAAGCAGGTACGGTACGGGCAAAAGCACATATATGAACGCAGCTTAAGAAATGTAACTAGAATGTACAAATCGTTCTGAGCTGTCTTACCTGAACTCTGAGCTGTCTGTTATATTGATCAAAGCTATCAAAGAAAAATCCGATATGTCCTACTGACCCATGGATCTAGGACAGACTTTAGCTAGGAGTGAATTTATTTATCAGTTCTCGAGCCAGCTGTTGATCTGACTTTGGAAGAGCGGTCTTAACGTCAGATATTTGTATTTAGCTGTTTAGTGATGCCCCTCTAGTAAGAACGTGTTTTGACTAAGCAGTAATTAGCCGATGTGATTGTCTAGTTCGGTATTTTACTAACGACCTCAGTTACTTGTTTTGTTACGATGTTACCGCTGCTGCTGGAAACTTCGCGTGTTTCGGCTTTAATTTAATGTTGTACTTCAATTTCACTGCATGCAACCCTCAAACATCCAAACTGCAAGATATCTCTGTTTTGGTGTCTAGTTCTAGTTTCTGTAGTTTCTGACTGTACTATTTGTAAGGCAGGCAGGTAGGACTAACCGTAACTAGTCTTTATTTTAAAAAATCAAATTAAATTAATTCCTAGCTGTCCGATGGTCAGTAGGACAGTTTGGAATTGTTATTTCAAGTAGATCGATCAATAGATTTACTGGTCTGGTAGGATAGCTCGGACTCGGGAACAATTCGAAAAACGTACAGGTGTGGACATGGCTTATGTCACGCTGCGCCATTTCTCTCAAGACTAAAAAATTATTTCCCCCTCACGATACATTCTAGTGGTGTGAATCGAAATATTTTTAGTTTTGAGAAATATTTTGTCTGATCTTTGATCCAGGACCTTTATGTTGTGGTTGAGAGGGCAATAACCAAGTGGACCTCTTGATGAATCTGAGTTATGTAAGTACCTAACTAACTACCTAGGTATATTACATTGGTATTCATCTAAAAGATTATCCAAAGTACTGCTAATCTGCCAGTCACTGTGAAATAATAAATACATAGCAGATATTGCCCTCCCGATTGGTTAGAATATATTAGTTCAATACTTAAATGTTTTATTCTTTTGAAACTATGAAATGACAAAATAATATCATATTTTTACCTTTTTTTAAATTAAGTATGTAATATTCACAGCATAATGTTATATAGCATTATTTATGTGTGATGGATGATCAGTCACATTTAAATTCCTATATAAAGTCAGTTTATTGTTTAATTCAGAGTTACCATTTACAAGTTTAACTAAATGTTACCCATAAATAAAACTGATATAGTAGCAATCACTCATTGATATTGCTTTGATATTCATGTTATTACCGCACCATATACGTATACCTATCTAGATCATAAACAATTTGCTTGCAAAGGGAGCTAATTACAACGAAAACTTTGCAATAAATCTTGCAATTGATTTAGATTTAGTAAATTGTCAAATATACTACTACGTAGGTAATGTAACGTAGGTTAATGTTTCGAGCCATACGAACCGTAAGTTATTTTAAGTCTTTAAAATAAAACAATCCACAATAATATGGTATCGATAAAATGATGAATATTTGAAACTTGTATCATTGAAGATGAAGCGTACAATTTTCAAATTATTTGTGGTGCAACGTGAGACGAATATTTATTTATCCTAAGGATTATGAATATTAGCAATTACTCTAAGTATGTCTCTTTGTTTTATATACATATGTATATACGCCGTCGGTTAGACGGCGTACATATTAGCATGTCCCTTTTATTATGTTTTCTTTCACATAGAACATAAATTATTATAATTATTTTTATATAATCACAGTTCAGGTCAAAATTAACAAAGTGTTTGCAAAGCAAGGCCTAAATGAATCCTAGTGATAGCAGTGTTTGCCTCCATCACATGTGGGTACACGTACATTTATCAATTCTAAGAATATTATATGAACGAACATTGCAAACAATCAACCATCGACTTTACATTTTTTTTTTGTCAAACTTAAATAAATGCAAGCTATGAGCTAAAATTATTAGTTATTTTTTTAAATTTTAAATATATTGTTGAGATGCTGTTAAAATGCAGCGATTATCATTTCCTATGTAATGTTTAGTTATTTTGATTGTATTTTTTAAAGAATGAGATTTAATCACAAATTAAAATTATTTCAGCATAGTTGAATGCTCGGACGGCGCTATAGCGGGTTCGGTTTCAGTGTGATAAATGCATATAAATAGTTGAAAACATATTTTATAAGGCATGCACGTAACATGCACTTTCCCTTAGAGTGTCGGTCCGAGACTTTGCTTTTGCCGAGATGTTTGTATCGAATCCGCACATTAGTGTCTTTGTACATTCACTTTCTCGTGAAAATATTATTAATAATACCTACAGTATATTCCAGATATTACACTGGATTGTTTAGTGACAAAATTATCGAGTACTCACCTCACCCTCCTCAGGGGGTTTGTTATTAAACCATTATTAAAATGTACAATAGTAAATGCTGCCCCTAGTGTGTGCTAGACTAGCGTGTTTAGGCTACGCAGGCAGGTAGTCTGAAGCCTCTGAATGAAGGTGAAGTGATCATACTGCATTTCGCTTGTTTGATAATACTCAAATGTATCGGTGAACTGTTTCCTCACTCTGCCACTGATCACTTCCTCGCTGCTACACTTGAACGTATGAATGGACGATATTTGAAATTTCGCTTCAACGTTCTATCTTGTTCATGGTCTGGGTCACTATAATATTGCCTTGACATTTTCAAATATATTGCTAGAGGACATTCACGCCGAGAGAGACATTCAACAAAATACTAATGATTAGCTTGTGTTTGAAGAGTAGGGAGAACTGAACACTTGCAGGGTGAGAAATTAACAGTTCACTCACTTATTATTACTATTTCGTTTTTTATTCATGCGTGAGATTTTTTTATCACCAAGTAATGTGGTGTATCTTAAACGTTATATGATCAATTTACTTTTTGACACTCATACATAGTTCGGATTTACATAGTAAATGAACATGTATACAGGTTGTATGTGTGAGATAGGGGAGGTAATTTTCAACACCAATCACTATAGAAATGTTTGCCAAATTCCTAATCGTGGAAGTGGAATGACTCCAAAACTGTTAGACGGAGGTTACACGCTAGGTTTTTCATCAGTTCAGTCCATCAGTCTGGTTAAACCATGGTCCAGACTGACCGTTTAATCTACTTTGATGGATGGATGGATTGGAATGATGGACCAGACTGATGGATTTTAAAATATTTCGATACTAGACTGATGGCAGACTGATAGTGCGAATGCATTTTACGTCTGGCGTCGTCAGTCTGGCGTCAATCTGGTCGTGACCAAGGTCACGGACTGAACTAATGCAAAACCTAGCGTGTAACCTCCGTCTTAGGAATTTGGGGAACCATTTTCATAGGGATTTTTGGTGGAAATTACCTCACCCATCTCCAATGTTCGTTTTAGCCACGACTTTTGAGACACCTAGAACGCATGGGACAGCCATAATCTAACCAAAAGCTTGAGTGTCCGAGATAATTTGGTGTAACCATAATATATGTTTAAAAGACTTACAATCAGAGCTCCAAGGAAATGGTGTTAGATGTTCGTTTTAGCATTTCTGTAACTCAGTACGGGCCGGTAACTGAATTTTGGTTTTTAAAGAGATTCTGTTTTTATGACGAAGCTCCATAGTTTTCATATTTCAAAGAAAATAATCTTTGCTCCGTAAGTATGTGTTAGGTTAGGTGTAGGTGAGTTAAGTATGATGACACGTAGGGGGCATGCTTTTTGGCCTATTGTCAATAGTTTTGTGAGTATTCGTGAAGAATTGTATAGATTTTAAGAAAATCTGATTCTCTTAGCGGTAGACATTTTATTATAAAGTAAGGTAAATAGTTGAAATTGTATTTTCTTACCTAGGCAGTGAATTATTGTGAGTGAGCGTGCTGGGTGTATTTTATGTTGAAAATTATTTAGTTCACTGAAAGTTGAGACTATTCTCGCAAGGATCTGACTCAGCCCGGCTGAGAGCATCGATCATCGCCATTGCTATACTCCACGTCTTACAGAACAGAATAATATCATCCTAAATTATAAATAATTATTGACATTTCAAATCAAATAACCTATGAAGAGGAATGTCCCCCGGACCGGGACACTTGCCTACACCCTACAAATAGTTCATTGTTTCTATTGAATGCCTTGTATAACTCCAACTTTCGCCACGTACCTGAAATTCTGGGTGATGATAACTCCATTGGTGTTGGTGTGTCATCATCACATCATCGCTGCACGCACATTGAGTGCACATTCTTACTACTGGTTGTTTATGCACAACTGGATGACAAATGGTTTGGATGGAACTCAAAATGAGTGCACTTCATTTCACAAAATATACACGGTGTTTCGTATTTGATGGTACTTTTTTTTTTGTTTAAGTAGTAGCGCAAAACTGCATGTATTGTGAAATTTTTTTGGCGTATAACTTGTTTTTTTTAAATGTCTAAATTTAAATTTTGAAAATGAAAAATGGTTTTAAATTAATTTATTTAGGTAGGTATAAATGTGATGTATAACTGAACGGTAATTCTGTCTGTATAGCTGGTTGGCCTCAGTCGTAGCAACATTAAAGTGCGTACTCAACCTTCAGTGCAACTATGTATCTAGGCTTTGCTAAATGTTATTGTGAGTTTAGATAAAGATGAATATCTTAACATTGCAGTAAATACACCTGCATAACATGGCCGTAACAAATTTTGACAGGAAATAGATTTTTGTGTGAACAGATTTTAGCGTTAGTGAAGTTTTTAATTTGCCTCTAGTTACAATATGTATTGTACCGTGAATCGGTATCGGTTCAGCTCTATGCTCCTTAATATTTCCTATTCATTGCCATCTGACATACTCTTGCAGTCCAGGAGTTACTGCTCCAAGATGAGAAAGAAGCGAGAACAGCCGATCCAATGACATATTTATTTTGCACAAGTGTTCAATCTGAGTGTAGGAGTCCAAAATAAACAGAGCCGGGCTTGGGTATCAAATTTTGACGTACGAAAGTATTATCAATTGTCATACTCGGTCATACTTGCCAGTTCGCAAAGGTTGTATAATTAATACGTAAGTTTTCATATGAACTTTGTTTAGAGTATTATAGTAGATTTTTGCATGTTACATAAATGTAATTTTGTATAAACTGATAGAAATGAAACGTAAAATCTGTTTGTTTCCTAAAAGTAATATTTGAAAATCAGTTAACTGCCAAAGAGGATGCTGTGTTGTGTGCAATAAGAATATTAATTTCTTATAATGACTTATGGAGAGAAGGCAGCGGGTATATCGGTGTAATAAAATGGTCAAGTTATGCAGGTCTATCTTACTGAAGACCGACCCCTAGAATAAATTTAAATGTTTTATATTTTTTCGTAATTTTTTAGAAATATACACATTAAAATTAAATACTGTATAAAACACGCTATAAAAATAAACAAATAAAAAACCCAAAAAAATTTATATACGAACGAGTACATTGGCACATTTACCATTATTCTAGCGGTCCGGTGTGCAGGCTGAGCATTGCAATGTGACGCTATGAAGCGGTTAGATGCTTTAGTGTTGTGTTGAGTAGCTGTCTAAGGTACGAGTTAAGATGCCATAAACATAGTCTTACTCTGTCGGTGGCAAGAACTCATTAATAACTTGAAACATTTTCATATCAGCTGTACTGTATACAGTACAGGGCGACTGAAACGAATCAGCAGTTCTACACAAACTATTTTCTTTGAAGTCGTCATCTCCATATAAGCATTTAAAAAAATGTCACCATTAACATTTGAGAAGGATATAGTTTAGTTTATTTTTGAAAAATTTAGTGCAGTGCTGTGTTGAAAACTTTCATTTTTGCGTTGTCTAGCTCTATTCCCAAAAATGTCGGTTCTAGCTTATTGCAAGCATCAGTTAGGCCAGTCAACTGTGCAAGTTAATTGATACAAATTCTGATAGGTACACACCACAGACTAGGGAAAAATAATATTTTTCCCTAGTCTGTGGTACACACAAAGCTATTTTGTCTCGTGTATTGACGACTTACTTGCATCATGGTTTACTTACGCCTTAAAGACACACACAATGGGTGCTTTCGCACTACACGATAAAGGCACGGGGCAGACTTTAATATTTTGTAAGTATTTGACCGCTGATGTCTAAATTTGGTTGAACCTCGCCATCGACAGAAATCTTATGTGAATTGATATTTGTGAAATATCACCAAAATGTAGTACATAATTAATAACCACTGAACATAATAATAATTATTATAACACTAGCAACCGTAACTACCTCTCGTGTAATTGTTAAGACTGACTGATTCTGCCATTGAATGTTTTGTATGTCGTTGCGATGGTTGAATTCACATTTTGTGTAACGTGTCGCCGATTCAAGACTGATAAGTTCCTATTTAGTTAGCATAATTCATTGCATTATTTTCGATTAGCTTAATTTTACATTTTTGGAGTCATTATTCGAAAAATCTTTTCGTCGTCTTAATTGTAATCATCTTTTAAATGTGTATTGACGCTATAAATGTCACAAAAGAATTTTGTACGGAGTTTCTAATAAAATAAATAAAATGTAATCATTCTTTTATTTTAACATTCCTATAGCTATACCTACGTACATTTATTATCTTATGTCAATGTAAAATATGTCTAATTTTGCACTCAAAATTAAAATTTAGACATTTTATCTGCCCCTATGAACAAAAATAATCTTGAGGCATTACTGCTGTGACAGCCTAGTAAAAATGCAAAGCGAGCGCCGCCGGCCACTGGCCTAGCTTATGTGACCGCGCCGCGCCGCCTCCGCCGCGCTGCTCGGACGGCGAGTAAGTATGCGCGGAGTTCACAATGTATGAACGATGTCGACCGCAGCCCGTGGCGGCCACTAGTGCACGAGCTGTAGCTGAGGCCAGTAGCATAGCATGCTCTAACTAATGAAAATTATGAATTCACTATCACACAGAACAAACAAGTTGTATCATTTACCTAATTATTTATTACTAATAGCTAACAGTTATAAACACGTGGTATTAAATGAAAATGCAAGCATAGAAAGTGACATCAGAAAGAAATAAGTTTCCATATTCAGGGCCGCAGGAACTCTCACGCCCACTCACTTCACTTCCGCACGTTAACTGGTGCTCCCAATATTTGAGTGAAAGCCTTGAATTTATATCTATCATGGTTTGGCTTTAAGATGTGCTCACAATGCACTCTTTGCATACTGGTTCACTCCACTACACGGACTCTCACAGTACAAACAGTTCAGCTCTGGAATAATCTGTCCGTGCATTTATGCTCCTGTGCATCAGTGTATGAAACATTTCAAGAATGTTTTCCTATCCTCAGTAAATTCACTTATAGGTATTGCGTACATATCTTAACTCTTCTCTTGTGATTCATCAGCTCATAGTTTACAATATTGGTTATTAGATTTTTTAACCGGCTTATAGTTTCCACGTTTTTCAGGATTTTATGCAGCATAGTTGGGGACAACTGCGCTCTGTGATAATTTATTTTTTCTCAAATAGGTACTGTTTTGTATCTCACATGTTTTGTATCTTTCAAAAGCTGAAATAATTTTGATTATTATGCAATTTACTGTTTTGAGTTTCACACAATAAAGTTTGAGAAAAAGAAATCAATATTGTAACGACAGCTCTGACACGCACGACCCGCTCTTGTCACCCCATCTTGCCGCATACAATTCTCAAAAACATAGCCAGATAAAAAAAAATTATAACTAATTTTTCAGCTTATAAGCTGAGTAATCCCGAGGTGGTAATCTTATGCGATCGAACTGGGGCACTGGGGGGAACTGGGGCACTGGGGGGAAAAATATATCTACTGTTTATTATACGAAAACCGGCAAAGTCCATGTACCTTCGTGAGGTGGATGGATGGACCACACCTCCGCGACATCACTCGCGCTGAGTTCAGAAGTTCATTGAAGTATATAGGTAGGGTTCTGGTTGAAGTGTGGTTAATCAGGAATTTGGGAATGGTCGGAGATGGAGTCCTCGTCACTGAGGTCACGGAGGGTGGGGTCGCAGGCGAGACACCGGCGGCCGACCTCGCGCCAGCACTCCGCACAGTACACGAAGCGACAGCGCGGCGTCGGACACAACACCCATCCGTCGCGCGCCGAGTCGCTAACTGCACATTGTGTAGGACATCAGTAAACATCTCGTGTCATCATGAGTCATGCATGACAAACGTTGGAGTGTGCAGATGCACCTGACTTGCACCTGCATTCACTGAGAGTTGTATCTCTGGCAATGTTTTTTCAGAGTTGTTCCATTTGTTACATGAAATTTCTGCTAGAAAACTTTACGATCCGATCACAATGAAACAGGTAGCAACAACACAATATTCCAATCGGCGTAAGCAGAGTAACTTTAGCACGGCATCTTGTCCTTATCCCTTAGTCACCTTTTACGACATGCACGGGGAGAGATGTAGTGGGGCTATTATATTTTAAGTACCGGCCCCACACGGTACATAGTAAGCACACACACAGGTACATACTTAGTAGGGTAGGTATCTACATGATTTTCAATTAATGTCTTTGAATATTAATTTGAAGTAAGTAATAGGTATAGTATCATATGACAACCGTCCTAAAGTTAAATTTTAAAAATCCCCGGCCCTTAAAAAGTAAAAAATAATTTCCGTTTACTTAAAGGAGTCGGGGGACCGCTATAAGTAAATTCCCGCGCAGTTCTGAGTTTTTATATTTTATTTACTTAGCGGTCCCCCGAGCCCTTTAAGTAATTAAACGGAAATAATCTTTGACTTTTTATGGGTCGGGGGTTTTAAATTTGTAATTTAACTTTAAAAAAAAACCGAATGCAAATCGGTCCAGTTTTTAAGATAATAATTTTTTTTATTACTTGATCACAAACATACTAAGAACCATTCCCGATTAAACCAGCTTTCTAATAAAAAAAGCGCATTCAAATCGGTCCATCCGTTTGGGAGCTACGATGCCACCGACAGACACACCCATACACAGATACTTACGTTAAACTTATAACACCCCTCCGTTTACTTCGGGGCCGGGGGTTAATTAAAAGTAGTTTGTGATGGCATTAACCCACTCACGCGATCTCGGTTGCGTCTCCCTGCAAATGAGGCACTTCTCCCGCCCAGCCGGGAAGAACGTCAGCCAGGAGAGCAGCTTCGGGAAGCGGCGCCTCCAGCTCAGCAGCTCCTCGTCGGAGAGGCGGCGCGCGCGCACCGCTCGCAGCGCGCGCTTGCGCAGTGTACGCTTCATCTTCGCGCGCTTCTTTAGCAGGCTGTTGTAGAGGTGCAGCAAGCGTTGCTTCTCACGCTTCGGGTAAAAGTAGCTGCATATCAAGCTGAGGAGGAATCAGATGAATCTATTGTATGAAAAATAAATTAGAAAACAATTTAATTTCTACGTAAAGTAGGTAAATATAGTAGATATGTATAAGTATCTAGTTTATTCTTCTGTGTCAAAGTCAAAATCCACTACTGAATAAATTACTTAGGGGAGGTCCTTGTACCTTGGGCCATCAAATTAGAACTCTTCTAGAATTAAAACCTTTCATGCAATTGGGACGGATTTTTCCACATACTAAGGTAAATTTAATAGGTTTTATGATTTTTATTTACAGGAACATACATTCTTTGCTGTTCAGGAGATATAAGTTTTTTTTTTAAAGTTAGTTTTGCCCTAAGGTACAAGATGGTCTTATACCTTGGGCCATGATGGTTTGTACTTTGGGTCTGATACAATAACTACAATAAAGACAGCAAATTAAATAGAAAATCGTTAACTTTGTCGAAGAGGGGTATGGGTTAGCCCTATGTACAACAGTGAACGTATTTCGGCTGAAATTATTACCATGATGTGAATTTCTTAATGCTTGTACCTTGGGCCGGCCCAAAGTACAACACCTTTAAAGTACAGGGCCAAGGTACAATCGCTAGCCTGACCCGAGGTACAATTTTAGACTATTTAAATAAAGGATTTTTTTCGAGAAATATGCTCAAGCATTTCTCGGCTTTTTCAATCAAATAATCTTGACATGTAAGTTGCTAGTCTAGAGAATAAATGCAGTACACGGAAAAAAATTACTTACCTTGTAAAATCTTCTCGCAAGATGGTAAAAAACTAGATTTGGAGGTCTGGAAATCGAAAAAAGCACTTATCTTTGCAACGGCTGCAGCTGTCTGTGTCAAAAGAATGAATGACGTTTGTGACACTGACAGATGTCTAAAATAAAAATAAAAGAATTATGGATGTGTTCTATTAGTTAGCTATTCAAAAGGCCCGAGGTACACGCTGACCCAAGGTACAAGGACTTCCCCTAAATACATAAATTAACCCTTACCGCCCAAGTCGTAGCGTGTATGAATCGAAGTAAATCAGAACGAGTATCCACAGGTAGCCACCGTATATTTTGACGAGGAAGACGTTGGACATGGGATGAGGGTGTGGCAGACAAGCTTCGTTGCTGACAATGCGGTGGATGCGGCTCTTGGAGTTCAGACCGCCGAGCACGTTCCGGACGATACCCGCCACCATTCCCGTTCCTTCCACCTTCATACGGAACAATCTTGCATACACACAACGTGCCAATGTAACTGAGCAGCGTCCCTAGCTAGCCCCATTGAGTACGCGCAAAGGTTAGGGGTGTTTCCTTAGTACCCCGCCCCACCCTCCTCCCCTCTCACTCGAGCACCAATCCAAATTAAATCAGGGAAATGTGTCTGAAGGAAATGTTAGGTTCAGGAGAGGAGAACGTGTTGTATAGTTCAATAGTTGGCACTGGCACAACATGTTCCGCATGGAATCTGCTAAGGTGCCAAGGATTTTACCAAGACTGCAGTACATTTTTTTTATGGAAACTGACACGGTTGGCTACATCACCTACAACATCCGTGATGTCAGCCCATAACACCGGGTGAACTTGGTGCCACGTCGGTGCTTCCCTTCGGTTGTGCCGGCTACACTGAACTGGACGGAAAACACTAAATATTTACATAGCCGTTTCGACCGACCATTCATTTAGTGCGGTGGTACCAACCCGGCCGTGTTAAATAAACCCTAGCACCTAGTAATATAAGAAGGGAGTCATAGGTATCCCTTACTTACAGAGTGTTAAAAGTTTCACTGATTAAAGAGAATGTTGATGTTTCCTTCTTGAAGTTCTTGAAGTGAAGTATAGTGTGACTTGCCTCGACGGTGAGGTCGTGCGTGCCACTCTGTGTGTACTCGACGGCGGCATGCCTCCGGACCACGTCGAGCGCCTCGTAGAAGAGCCTCTCCAGCATTATGAAGGTTGTCGCCGTCATTAGCTCGAGGAAGAGCTTCAGTACTTGACACAACAGCCGGTTCCGCTCCAGCGTAACATACTTGAGAGAGTACACGTCCACGTATTTTGCCTTTTCTATCTGTTATTGTGAAATCAGTAAACATCATTTAGGACTATTGTTGGTTTGGCATTACTGACTCACAGCTCACTAAATATGCATATTCGTATAGAACCTTGTCACACGTTATCTTGTGAGTGTAACAAGATTCTAAAGGTTATTTGATTATTTATTATATTCAAGGTTAGATTAGATTAAATTAGATAAAAAAAACTAGGTATAGTGCCACCAAGAAGTTATGATCCGTGGGAAATATGCGCAACTGTCTGCATTCCTAAGAAGGGAAGTGAACTTTCGATCGAAAGTTTGTCGATAATTAGGTTATTAGATCATACAATTTATCGACAAAGTTTCGATCGAAAGTTCACGTCCCTTCTTAGGAATGCAGACAGTTGCGCATAAATTGGGAAAATTTGATACTTACATATCACACGCTCTATCCTGACAATCGGGGTAAGCAGAGTAGTCGGTGTTGTGCTGCAAGTACACTTATAAATTTACAGCATAACACCGATTAGCACTTTTATCAAAGTATTAGGAAAAGATAACTATCAATCAAGCATCAAGTAGGGCAAAAAAATTGATTAAAACAATAATAAAACCCTAATCGCATCACTGACAGAACATTGTGGTTTGTCCTATCCTACCTATATTTAAATTGAACATTGTGGTCTGTCCTATCCTACCTATATTTAAATCTGCATCTTTGGCTGGCATGGCTGCAATAGGCATAGACGTAGGTAATAGGTATGTGTTATTATGGCGGATATTTTTTACTGTTTGTTATTTTTATTTGTTAGGATATTCATACGCATAAGTATTTACCACGCATCATAACTCCTTGGTGGCACTATAGATACACAATTTCATACATAATTATACGGAAATAGTATCCCTGAGTCAACGTTTACTTATACAGGTTAGTAGATATATATACATAGATATACCGCTTCAGATATTAGGAAAAATATTACAGAGATCACGTCTTCGTTGGTTGGAATGGCAAGGCAAGATAGAAGAATGTCGTTGAACCTTCTTCAGCGGCAGCAAGGTATACTTCTTCCTGTGTTTCCTCCGCGCGTCGACGGTGCGGAAGTATCTGGTGATGTAGATGTTGTCATGCTCGATCTTCGTGAGGTAATTGTCGTGGTAGCTCTGTGCTGCCAGGAAGATGCGTATAAAGATGAGCGCGAAGCAAGTGTTCACGATCGTCATTATAGACTTGAGCATTGTGTCCTTCTCGTCGAAGCTGTGCATCACTCGCTTGCCCGTCTCTTGAGCGTCCTGTCAATTATTTGCTTACTGCCGTGCAACACCGAGTAATGCTACTTTATACAAAGAACATCTTCAAACATACTGAATTTGATTTGTTTTTGTGGCTATGAAAATGACGTGACAAACCCTTATTCGCTCTCAAGTCCCAGTAGACCCAGTGCAACCAGCTTGACTAAATACTTAAGATAAATGTTTCCACTATGGTTAAACACTATTCTGTGAGAAACATTGAAAGAAAACAGCATGTAAATGTTTCGGGACCTACTCGTTTACATCTTACCCACCTGTATATCAACAAGCTCTTGCACGTCTGAAATGTGGTACTGTAACCTGACGTCTTTAAAGTTTTTCGTTAGTTCTGATGTCGACTTTTTGAAGTACATGTAGCCTTCCCCCATTCCCGGATCTATCTGCAACATTGCCAAAATTATAATTTTATTACGATTTCAAGGACTAATTCATAATTTATTTCATAGATTATATCTTGAAATTTTTTTTATATCTTTTTGTCTCTCTTTTTTTCTCTTTTATTATTTTCATCCATTTATTTACACATTTTTTTTATATTAATTTTACATAATATTTACAAACTTAAAATCTAAAATTAATACAAAAACAAATGGAGTTTCCACCACCGGCGGCGGGGCGAGCCCAAGCTACCGATGGTCGGGTCCCAAAGAGAGGAACCTCCGGACGATGCGTGCAGTGTCGAGCAGGGCTGCCTTCTGGATCTGGCCCTTGACCCAACCACTCAGCGAGAGCCTCTCAAGGTGGTCGTCGAGGCTCTTCGCTATCAGCCCATGCGCCGAAACGACTATGGGCACAACGATCGTCGAGTCGACGGGCCACATTTTGGTAACCTCGTGCTGTAGATCCAGATACTTTAACATCTTCTCTGCTTCCTTACTGACGAGGTTACCATCATTATTATTATTCTCTTTTTATTATTATATGAGTGGCTGTTGTGGATGAGTGAGCCAGTTCGGAATTCGAGTGAGGATGAACCAACGAGTCTCACTGGTGATACTGGCGATACCAAGTGACTATTAGTGAGAGAAGTGTAGGTACTGACTGTGTGTGTTTAACAGTTTGGTTCTCGATGTGTTTTGTCTATCGACCCTTCTAGCTCGTAACAATATTACAAGGCAAGGTATACTTGTTTCCGACTGTCGCAGACCCGCTGTCCGCCCACAACGTGTATGATGTTGCATACAAATGTGAGCTTCATGGGCCAGCACAGTATCCAGCCGGCGTACCACGGCATCTTCTGGTAACACTTGTCGTATGCGCCGGCAAACCCTTCGATGCAGATCGCTGTCCCTGTTATATTATTTGGTTACGTTAAGTATATAACTATACATATGTAGTTGTGTGCATTTGAAGATGCTTGTAACATACTAGTGAAAATAATATAATCCCAAGCGTATGACTGAAAAAAACACCGAGCATACCTACCTAGGCAGGTAATCCTCCTTGGAAAAAAACGTCATTGTACCTACCTACATGTTTATGGAGACATGAGTGTACCTACCTCGCGACAACTGGTCCTGGCAGCGGTATTCCAATTTCTTGAGATATTTCTTTTCATACTGGTCCTTTTCCTCATCTTCACTTTTGATCCTAAAATGTATCTATTTTGAAATCAGGATGCTTTTAGCGCTAGACTGCCTGCCATACGAGTAGTGTCCGTCGTCAGAACACTATCATATAATATTAATATTGGGTATCCGCTGTCAGGTTAATTGGGAAAATTAGATACTTAGGTACTTAACATATCACACGCTCTATCCTGACAATCGGGGTAAAAAGCAGAGTAGTCGGTGTTCTGCTGCAAGTAAGTACTCTTATAAATTACAGCATAACACCGGCCAGCACATTTATCAAAGTATTAGGAAAAGATAACTATCAAGCATCAAGTAGGGCAAAACATTTACTAAAACCATAATAAAACCCTAATCGCATCACTGACAGAAATATGGTTAAATTCCAAAAGTAACCCTGCCTGTTCTCTATTAGCGATTATCGCAAAAATATTCTTTTTTCGTTGTTGAAGGTCGAAGTCTTCCGGAGACACCTTCGCAGTAGACAGCTGGACACCCAGAGAGCTTAACAGCGCAAATATTTTTTTTTGCTTTTTAGGGTTCCGTACAGGACCCTAATACTAAGCCTACGCGCCGCCGCTCCGTCTGTCCTACCTACCTCTTTGGCTGGCATGGCTGCATCTTTTGAACCGTAATAGGCATAGACGTAGGTAATAGGTATGTATGTGTTATTTATTATGGCGGATATTTTTTACTGTTTGTTATTTTTATTTGTTAGGATATTCGCATACATATTCTGTGAAAATTTCAACTGGCTACCTATTACGGTTAAAAATCCCTCGGACAGACAGACAGACGGCGTACGCTTAGTAATAGGCTTCCGTGTGGATACAGAACCTAAAAAAATATAAAGAAGTATCAAAATGACTTTTTTGTTTAAGTTAATTAATACTTAGTTTTTTTTTATTGTTAGCTCGACATATGGCGCCGACGACGCCGAGGCACCCATGAGGTGTCTAACGGCGCCCATGGACATTAGGTCGTATTCGGGGGTTGCGAATGCCATGCCGGCCTGACAGGTGCCCATTCACGCCCCTCTTGAAGGACCCGAGACTGTACTTGGGGGGAAATATATGAGCAGGGAAAGCGTTCTAGAGTTTACCGGTTCTGTAAAGGAAAGATCTGCAGAATCGATTGGTACGCATGCGCGGTAAGTCCAGCGTATAGGGATGCAATCCCTGCCCAGTGCGCGTGGTGCGGAGGTGGAAAGGGGACGGCGGGATCGCGTTAAACAGCTCCTCCGAGCACTCCCCATGGAATAAGCGATAGAACACACTTAGGGAGCCGACATCCCTACGGTGTTGCAGTGGTTCTAGATCGCGGGACACTTGTCGCACGGCTCGACGCTGGATCGAGTCCAGAGGCGCAAGCTGGTATTTGGCAGAGCCATCCCACAGGTGCGAGCAGTACTCCAAGCAAGACCTGATCTGCGATTTATACAGGAGCAGCTTTTGGTCCGGCGTGAAGTACCGTTGCACCTTATTGAGTACGCCCAGCTTTTTAGAAGCCAGCTTGGCCTTCCCCACGATGTGGCGACGAAAGTTCAAGTCGCGCGACAGTTCGACTCCGAGGACCCCGAGGTGTTCGCTTAATTTGAGCGACGTGCCTTGGAATGAAGGAGCCGGTGTGAACGCCACTCTCTTCGCAATGAACGCGCAAACTTGTGTCTTGGAAGCGTTGAACTCGATCAAATTACTACGGCCCCATTCGGAAATAGAACCGAGTGTACGTTCGAGCTCAGACACAAGTCTTCGTCTCTTCTCATCCACAACATCCCGACTGGCTGAAGGGTGACTGGTGTAGGATCCGTGTGCCGTACTGTCATCTGCATAACAATGTATGTTGCCCAGAGACAGCCAGAGAGACCCATTGATGTGCAGAAGAAACAGCGTGGGTGACAACACATATCCTTGTGGTACGCCGGCGGCGTTCACTGACATGGCGTCCGACGAGCAACCGTCCACTAGGACCTGAATGCTACGCCCATGTAGGAAGTCGGCGACCCAGTCACAGAGGCCAGAAGGGATAAGCCGGCAATTTGCCTAAGAGCGACTTGTGCCAAACCCGGTCAAATGCCTTGGCAATATCAAGGCCAATTGCCAAGGATTAGTTGGTGAGATATGCACTTCTAAAGTCGTAAAAAGTGTGCCCCCCACCCCCTTACTTTTCTACTATACGGTGGAAAGTACTGACTCTCGAGTAAATTTTGAGATGATATCTTCAGTTTAATGTTACATTCTTCCCGACTATGGACCCCTTACAGTGCGTAGTCGAACACGCACTTGGCCGATTTTTTATTTCAATATTTGACAGAAGCAGAGTGAGGGAGGAGGTATTTCAGAATCTCCACAGGGCCTTTGTATAACATCATGCAATATTCTACTGTCCTGGTACATTTGGAATTTAACCACATTTGCCCAGTGATGCAATTACGGTTTTAAATTGGTTTAATAAAACAAATTCTATTAAATTGAATTTAGCATTATTCAGACCACAGATAACGAAAATAAAAAATGTTAGTGTTTGTATGGTTATATCAGTCTAACAATGCCGTCTGACCACGAATATTATTTGATAATTGTATAACTACAGCACATAATACGGATCCAAATTTAGAAATACATCCTAGTATACGAAATTGGAACCAATTTCCTTTATTCAATCTCAGTCCATATTTTACAAGAAGAGCACCAGAAGGCCAGGGTGGCTCCGGACCAAAAACTTAAAATATAAACTAACATAAACTTATTATCGATGACGTCGGCTCGGTGCGTGTCACCGAACACACTGTCTATGTAGTCATTCTCCTCCCGCTCCTGCTGTTCCTCCTCCTCGCCTTCTACCTCCGCCTCTATGGGCGCCGCCACGTCGCGGATTGACCTGACACAAAACGTCGTCAGGCAAACTTTCCTTTTCCTAGTCCTCCAACTCTATCACTATTGAATGAATGCCTTGCTCGTCAATTCTTATCTGTGTTAAGTAATCTGTGTCTGTGTAAGCCACAATTTTCTACTGAAAACAGGAGAATAATGTGTTCTCTCATTGGAGTAACTGTTTCCTACACTAGCGGCAGCGGACAGGGGAACAGGAAGACCACCCACCAGGTGGGACGACAAGTCGTCGTCCCCCAAATTGTTGTGTGTCCAAGGGCCCCGGTATTGCCTAAGACGGCCCTAACGACGACATAAACTACGTCGACAGAAAACAGTGGTTCCGTACCACCGAAGGTCCGGTGGACTGGAGGAAAATTGGATGGAGGCTTATGTCCAGCAATGGACGCATACACATACAGTGGATATTGGAATTGATCAGATACATACTTACCTATGTTGATAAAAAACGAGAAACAATATATTTATGTCATGTCAGCCTCGGTTGCTCAGTGGTGCGTTCGGTCGACTGTCGGTCGTGGTCGTAATCACACCTGGCCGCGGTCAGTACTTTGATGGGTGACCGCTCGTGTTCGACCGTTGGAGGCTGATCGTGGTTCGGATTCAACGTATCTGTAGGTCCCTTCCCTTATTACCTTACTAGGTAGAGTTTTCGTTTAACCCGCCCGTTGGTTGGTTTGTACCACCGCACTGAATGAAAGCTCGGTTGAAACGGCTATGTAAATAGTTCGTGTTTTCCGTCGAGTTCAGTGTAGCCGGCACGACCGAAGGGAAGCACTGACACGGCACCTAATTCATAGAGGTGTTATGGGCTGACATCACGGATGTAGTAGGTGAAGTAGCCAACCGTGTCAGTTTCCTCGTTGTTACACTAGCAATAGACAAAATACTCTTCAGAGCTATCCATACTAGCATCATAAAAAAAACATTAAAATAAATAAATATCCAGTACATATACTTGAGTACATAAGATCAAATATAACTTACCTCAACGTATCCTTAACCTCGGCGACATTGGTTTTCATGCCGTAGAGTGCCTGCTTGAAGGGCTTCACCATGAGCGCGTATCTCGTCTTGGTGAGGTTGTAGGACAAGGAAGAGCTGCACGCGAACACGCGCACCACCTCGCGCGCGTTCAGACCCAAGTTCGATATTGGACCTTAAAGCGTAGCAGTTAATGTTACGTTTCAAATACATTTTCGCTTTTTTTCGTTGTGAAACAAATTTAAGAAATGTGCACTTTATTTAAGAGTGCACATTAGTAGGTTGGATGTAGATGTATTTAGAACCTATTTTTCAAAACGTCATAATATTTCCCCCTAAGTACAGTCTCGGGTCCTTCAAGAGGCGTGAAAGGCACCTAGGCCGGAATGGAAATCGCAACCCTCGCGTGCGACCGAATGTCCATGGGCGTCGCTAGACACCGTATGGGTGGCACAGCGCCACATGTCGCGCTTTCTATAAAAAAACGTGTGCAGTTCATTTCTACTTCATGAATCAGAATATCAACCAATCTGAACATACACACTAATATCGATCAATTCACTACTTACTCACGCTTTTATGCATGTCCCAGTGCGCCCGGATTTCCGATGTCGGACACGGTTTTGGCGACCTTTCCTAACGCATGAACCTCGAAAACCTTTGTTCGGTGTTGGACAGATTCTGGATTGGACAGATTACCTATGTAGGTAGTACTAGAAAAATGCTACTAAGCTTTTTCGAAATTATTAAGCTAAGAGGAATCTTAGCAAATCCGGTCTGAGGCACCTGCATGCATTTATTATGTATGTAGGTACCTATAATACCTAGAACGATAAAAAAACTTTTTTTATCGTTCTAGTATAATACATATCCACCCAGGTCTTTTCTCCGTGCCTATACACAACCAAACTATTTGACTGGTGAAAGTAGTGAAACACAGGTTTGTTTTGATTTCGTACTTTGTACATCAACAGCTTTGTTGTCTAAACAGTAGGTAATGTAATGTTTGCGCTGACCCGCAATGACATATGTGAAGACGACGCCTTTCAGCACACCTCGCCCGGACTTGCCGCAGTACATGGGCACAGTCAGCAGTGATAAGCAGCGCATCTGGATCGAGGAAGCGTTCGCAACACCTATAAATCATTTGCGTTCTAGTGTGCTAATAACTCCAACGCTACTTTACGAGTACGTGTGATTCAAAGCTCAGTGAGAGAAGGGGGAAGGTGTTGTAGGTTGAACTGAGCTCGCGATGGCTTAACTTAACCGAATATGTCCGGGACCATTGGCACTAGAAGAGGGTGTCAATCGAGGTCGGGACTACCGAGTGGCCACTCAGTGTAGTTCTCCAGCATGCGCTACGTTTCGGCTCGCGGCAAGCCAGCTTCAGCTAGTCTGCGATGAGTATGACGCGGAGAACCACCAGTGCCGTTCTCGACCTCCCTCTATCCATATTCTGTGATGCCTCCCTCCAGTGACGTTTTCAAAGCTCACTCCATATAATATGAGCTTAGCGCGTCGATATCGACAGGCCTAGGTTCTGGAAGAGACTGCAGAGCGAATTCGCTGGTAGTCCTCTTGCTCCGACTTCCACAGTGACAGATCGTCTTGAATCTCTTTCTCACTATCTGGTCTACTATGTTGCAGTACTTGTTTACCAAAGAGTTTGTATTACGTCGCTGCGCTCCTACAAACTCTTTGTTGTTTAGTTTGAAGTTGCGCTTAGATAGAGCGTTCACATTGGACGTACATACCACACGCTGTATCCCGATAATCGGGGTAAGCAGAGCAATACGTGTTGTGCTGCAAGAACTACGGTAAATTACAGCACAACACCGACCACCACGTTTAGCATGCTAGGACAAGATAATTCAGCAAGTAAGGCACGAAGACCTGCTGCATGACTCGGTGGAAGAACCATGTCAAGGTCAAGGTGAGAGGTGGCTACCCTTTCGCCCTTTAGCACGGCATCTCGTCCTTATCCCTTAGTCCTATTGGACGTTTAGAACCAAAATTGTGTTCATCATTGTTCTTCAACCTTTAGCATGGGTATTATAGTTGGGAGGGAATGTTCAAAAATATGTGCTACAATTACAAGAGTAGGCACCTACTACACTATCAACAAGTAAATGAGCCTAAAATATATAAACATATTATTGCTTAGGTACTTACCCATTAAAACACATATTACTAGGACCAGTATCAACTTAGTATAATAAGGAAATGGTATTTTTCTTAACAAGAAATAGTACAACAGCAACCCCAAAGTAAACCCCCACAGAAATCCCAAGAATGCTTTAAGCTTTCTTCTCTCTTCGTACTTTGAGTAAATTGCTGTGTGAACTAGGGGACACAATACCCTCAATATCTTCTCAAACAATATACCTATTTGGTCAAAAATTCCCATTGTTTATTACATCAATGGTGTGGTTATATCCTCTTTGTGCACGTGCACAAAGAAAGTGACAGAACAGGACAGATGATTTTATATCTTTGGTTTTATTTTTATTTTATTTATTAGGCCAAAAACAAACAGACAAGAAAAGACAGAAAGATACACACAATCCTCCAGCATCGTTAGGCACGGATTACACGCAAAGATAAAGTGGCAGCAATGGATAAAGAAAAAAAAAAGAAATAAAAAAAAAATTACAAGTTACAAAAAGAGAAGATAGAGTATTCTAGTAGCGTAGGAGGGGTGTTTTTTGAATTAAAAAATTTTTTTTTATAGAAAATATTATAATGGGGGCTTAGAAGAGGGGATCAGAGGGGGAGGGGAGAGGGGTCTGCTGAAATTCGTATTTCTATTCAGCCTGACAATTTATCTGGCAGATTGTCATATCAAAAAGTCATGTAATAAAAATAATCTAAACATAAAAACACCGGAGTAGTTTAATTATTATTATTATTATTTATTTATATACACTAGCAGCTTGCAGCTGATGCGTGTACTTCACGTGTTGAGTGCACTGTTTTATAATAGATCTTATTTATATTTTTATTGTTTTTTTTTTTTTTACTTTTTTATTATGATTTTTTTTTTTATTATATTATTAGTGTTTGTTTTTATTTTTGTTTATATTTAGCAAATGTTTGTCAAGTAGATTTTTAAAACCATTCACTGAGATAGCACTTATCACTTCTTGTGGTAGCTTGTTCCAAGAGTCCACTACTCGGTTAGTTAGAAAGTACTTTCTTGATAATGTGATCAAATTAAGTGTGAGCACCTTAAAATAGAATATAATAAGAATAAACAATAAAATAAAAAGCAACATATGTATTGGTTTCAAATTTATTTGACTTTCATAAATATTTTACAATGTTCACAACAATATGAGCGATTTCATTTATAAGAAATGACGTGAGTTAGGGTAGCGCATTGCGCTCGAGATGGCGTACACAATCTTTAAATGCAACAGTTCCATTATCACATTTTCATTTATAGCTCATCGGTCCGTTTGAAGTCACTACACACTAAAAATGTACAAACTAGAAATAGTCTTTTCAAAATTAGAAATCAATAGATAATAGACTTCATCAAAACAATAACATTGATTATGTAATATTATGTATGAAGCTTGTGTTGATGAAGCATGCTTACGTCAGCCTTAGGATTTGAAGATGTTTAGTTATAAGTACAGATATAATATTACGTGGTGGAGTCGAGGGGTGCGTCGACAAGGGTGGGCGCTGCTGCATCCCTCTCGCCCTCCGGCAACTCCAGCACGCGCGGCCCGTACAGCAGGAGATAGGCGCAGTGCCAGTCACCTGCAAACACACGTTTTTTTTATACCAGGAGCACCGTTCCAACCATTTATAAGTGCTAACAGTGCCCTTGGACATTCATATTGCGGGGGTTGCAAATGCCGAGCTGGCCTGAGAGGTGCCTATTTAAGGTCCTCTTGAAGGGCCCGAGAGTGTACTTGAGGATAATGCATGGGCAGGGAGAGCCTTTCAGAGCTTACCGGCTCTCTAGATGAAAGAACTACAGAGCGGGTGTACCATCAATTAGGGTTGCAAAAAAAAAACCTTCAAAATGCATGCTTCAGTCAGACTGTTTTAAGTTTGGGCTTATGTTGTTGTGTATGGAAGTTAATTTACATCAGTTAGCGTTTATGTGTCCATTACTGGACATGGGCCCCTCCAAACTTTCTCCACTACACCCAGTCGGCTACAATTTGAGCCTACCAAATAGTAAGGCGCAAGGGAAGGGACCTACAGTTTTACACCGGTTCCGAACGGTGAAGCAGCAGGTGTAGGTATGCACGTAAATTTTTTCGTCAGAAAAAACTGATTGGTACACGCCGACCGGATTGGAACCTGGGACCTCTCGCATGAGAAGCCGATGCCCAAACCACTCGGTCACCCACCGCTTGGCGCACTACATGGCGGGTCTTCCCACACTCCGATTAATTCAATGGCCGCATCTGATTTCACAACTTATTCCCAGCTAAACTAAATATTGGTGAGGTAAATAATATAAATTATGAATTAGAGTGTGACAACGGGGCCCCTGCGCCTTTTTGCCACTGCGACCCAAGAAGATCTATTGTGATCTCTCAATTGAATTGGTACCTCCGCCGCTGAGCTTGAGGACGTCCTCCTCGGAGATGGGTGTAACGGTGTCGTCGTCGCAGCGCAGCCAGCCGCCGCGCCGCGCCACCCACGCCACGTAGTGGCCCGACGAGGACGACCGCCCCCTGTGAGTCAGCACCGCTTGCAGCCGGTACAGTCCGCTGTTGTTGCTCCCCACGTCTGTTATATTATTGTTCACATATGTATGCTGCTTTAAACACAATATTATTAGCTTAAAGCTGATGCGTGTACATCGAAGTTGGTAAATTGGCGGTGCACTTGGTTCACTGTTTAAACATAATTATGTGCAAGAATGTTTTAAACGCAATTCGACAAGAAGAAGAACTGCTTATTGCAGAATGCAATTCTTTTCTTCACAAAGTGTTTTGCTTCTCAGAGTAATGCTGGGTTATATAAATACATTGAAAATTAATTTTATAGAAATACAGTGAAGAAACATTTTTGTATTGCGCATACTTAATGACGAAATAATTAAAAGGCTTTACTTAAAATTACACAATAAATGTGTCAAAATAAAATAGCAACGATATTGTAACCCTCCTCATTAGCTTGGTAGTGCTGGATGCATCGGCGTTCGATCTTCTAAGTGCAGCACACCGGGTGCGGTGACGTTGTTGTTGTTGCTTTGGTTTGGGGTTGGCTCTAGTAGTCCTGCAAACTAATCCCGCTTGGTTGGGGACCTTCGTGCAAAACCCCGCAGTCTCCAGCTACCCCAGCCAGCCTATGTCTTCCATGAAAGCCACAAGTCGACCGGGGTGTCTGCAGGCCGCTTATCCCTTAGTCGCCTTTTACGACATGCACGGGGAGAGATGCAGTGGGACTATTCTTATTAAGTACCGACCCCACACAGTACCGGGTGCGGTGACTTTGGATATATACATATAGTTGTTGGTTGGGGGAGGACTGACGGACTCAGTGTGGCGATCAGATCTGCATTGAGACTATATCGCCTATCCTAGAACCACGATGTAGAAAGAAATGGTGCTCTGACTATAAGCGGTTTGCCAGCAATAAAGTGAAGCGCCAAATGACGACACTTTAGTACCCCTCTACCGGGTAACGAAGAGGGGGAATGAGATCAAAAGTCTTGTTCGTTATATGAAACTGTTTTGCTCGCGCTCACGTTCATACACGTTCGCATCTTGAAGCCGGCAAGGTGTTTGAATGCCCCGAAAAAGTGCCTTCATGAAGCTTTTTCGGGCGCAATAAGAAATCCAATACGTCAAGCAAACAAAAGGATGGAGTTAACTTCCACCTGTAAGTACATTTTATTTTAAATTGTTATTTATTTTCCAGTTTTATTGTCAAGAACGTCGAATGATTCCACAGCGCGTCGGTCATTGTTGTCGTGTGGTGCCGCGACTAATGTGCCGACAGTCGGCAGTTTGTTCCAATTACACCCGCAGTTAAAAAATAATAATTTGGCACCAGCTATATAAGGAAGTTTTTTTACACCAATATTTGACTCACTCACACCAATATATATCCACACACCAATATATCACTCACTTTTAGGTCGGTGACACTGCAATACGTGCGATGTCACAAAAACATGTTAAGCGCTTTATTTTGATTAAATTAAATGACAGCATTTTCATGGATTAACGATGCATACTCTTTTAAAGATTTCGAATTATGTTGTGGTTCATCCATAAAAAGGTTATAATTTTTTATATGAAAAGGAAGCAATTTAGTATCTAAATAATATACTTTCTAAAAAACTTAAAATTGATATAAAATTTAACTGTGGGTGCCAGGATTACCCAACGGGCGAACGCAGCACTGCGCGCGACAGCTGCGGTAACTACAAAGTGCCGTCTGGTTTTTCTTCACATTTTCTCGCCAGTGCTTTCACCATTCCCTCCTACATCGCGCCTAGAACCAGCTAGACAGATTTACAGCGGTCCCGAATGATGAAGCAGCAGGTGTAGGTATGTACATATATTTTTCAGTCTGAAAAAGCTCACACGTGTATGTCGGCTGGATTTGAACCTCGAACCTTGAGTTCAAGACTGCGCCAACCGTCGGACTTTGGATGGAATACCGTCTAATCGTTGGGGCTAGTGGTCGTTCGGATTCCACGTAAGTGTTACGTGGAATCCGGTCTCTTAACTTCCTAGGTGGTAGGGTTTAACCCATCCGGGTTGATACCTCACTGTGAGCAGGCCACTTTCAGTGCTGACATCACGGGTGGGGTAATTGGGTGATGTAGCCAATCATGTCAGGTTACATAAACAAAATTACCATTTTCAAACCAGTAGGGAAGCGTCTTGTTTTCATTATTACTTGTTTCCTTACTGCCGTCTCCGCTGTTCTTTTTCGTTTCTAATTTACTTTCAGCTTCCGCGTCGTCCACTTCCTGTGAAGCACAAAAGTTTTATTTTAATGACTTTTTATATGAATTTTAATGTGTTTGTGATTGGGTTGGGTTAGACTAGGTCAGGTTGGGTTAGCTTAAGAGCTTACTGCGGTAGGAACTATTGGACTTAAGCCATGTAGAAGATAAGTAGAGTTAGTCTAAGCAATCTGGGTACACCGCCACCAACTGCCTCTGCTACTACACTGCTAACACGTTTTACTAGAAATTAGAGCAAGTATCAACTCCTCTCTACCTATTCTATCTCTGCGGTCTTAGCCCATCAAAACATAAAAAATAATGTGTTAAAACCTTGAACTTGGCCCTCATGGGGGCGAGTCTCTCCTGCAGCTCGGGTGTGCAGAGCTCGTATGTGTCGAGCTGTAGCGGGAACTTGACGTCCTTGAGTATCTTGGCGTTGATGGACTCCTTCTCCTTGAAGTAGAACCTCACGAACTGCACTGTCAGGTACGCCGGCAAACGGCTGATCTTCGACTGCAAGTTGTGTATTTCATTATTACTATAATACATATAATACATCTGATGTCATCGTCCCACCTGGCTGGTGGTCTTCACACACTCCATTTTCGTGTCCATTGTAGGGTGCAGTTACTTCGACGGACGTAGTCTCTTCGGATGATGTGCCCAACCTACTGCCACCCACCCGGTATTCAATATCAACTACTTTTTTTTTATGTATTCTGGTATGGGTGGCTGAGTCGGAGGGGCCAAAGCACATGCTCTGACCAGCCAATATCACCTCCGAGAAGGTAGGTGCCATACTCTGAGCAACTTCAAGTTTTACACACAAAAGAACGATATTCTCAAACTGGACCTGCGACTCAGGAAGCGCCTGCTAAAGTTGCACAGGGGTCAAGTCCGAATAGCAGCGGGACTCCTTACAGGACACTAATGCAGAGGTTGCATGGTGGATGACGAAACAGCCGCACACGAGCTCCTGGAGTGCCCGGTGGTGGCGGAAGAACAACTGCAGTTTCCTGGGAACGTGGGAACTGCCTATGGGAGCTCGGGTGGTTGGAGTAATGCCAAAGTACAACGGACCGTTTTGAGGTCTCAGTGCGGAGAATGGCGGAGAATGGCCCCACACACACGCCCCCCCCCCCCCCTAAGAGGCTGGGCAGCAAACAAACAAACTTCAGTGGCTACCCTCTGACGGTCACTATATGCCTAGGCTACCCGCCACAACATAAAGTGAAAAATATTAATAGTAAAATAATAAAAAGTGTTTACCGTTTTGTTGTAGACAGCATCCCTTCCTAAAGTTTCAGACATTTTTGTGATGTGTTCTTGCATTTTCTGTAAAATAAATACAATATTTTAACACTTTAACAGCCAAGCGTTTTTAAGCGCGCCTTCTCTGGTACGCCGGTCATTTTTGGCGATATTGTAAGATTTATAAAAAAATAACTATCAGTGTTACATGCATAATAATTTTTTTATTTATAGGATGGTTTCATATATTTTGAGAATAAAAATAAAAAACACATTAAAATTATTTATTTATATTTTTAAATGAACGTCCAAATACTGTCTGAAAGCAACAAAAATAAAGCTCTTACACGGCGTGCGGGGTACTGGCGGGGGAGCGCTACGCGCCGTGCCTGGCTAAATTCCTTCCCCCGCCTATACCGCGCACCGCATGCCGGTGAATTATACATGTGTGTGTAGCTAATTAAATACACTACAAGAGGGTTACACGCAGAACACGTTCTACGAGCGGGATTTTATAATAAACGATATGAAAGTCAGTCTCATACGGCGTGCGTGACCGGCGTCCTGACACGACAGCGTCTGCCCGTATTAGGTACATGAATAGCTGTTAAAGTGTTACACACCAAGTTTGTTTAGATTTTGCCCAAGAATAATTTGGTAATAAATTTAATTTTAAATTTTAAGATAATGCCAAAAAACAACAAATGTTAACTGGATTTAGATGTATCAGCCAAGGCTGCCTATCTAAAATAAATAAAAATAATAATATAAGTGCAAATAAAAGTGCACTTACAGATCGAAGTCCGGATTGCAGATACTTGATATCCTGCGAGATGAAGCAGGAGAGCTGCAGGAAGGTCTCGGAGGAACGCGCGGGCGGCTCCTCCGCTTCCGTGCACACCAGCTCCACCTGCAGCGTGCCGCCGAAGTACTGCTCGATCAGCGACCTGCGCACGCATTATACCCTCATGTCCTGCCACAGGGAGATCTCGGAGGAGCGCGTGGGTGGCTCCTCCGCTTCCGTGCACACCAGCTCCACCTGCAGAGTTCTGTCGAAGTATTAAAGTCAAAGTCAAAGTCAAAACATTTATTTTGTCTTCATATTTAGTACACATAAGTAATTACAGTACATTCAATATTAAACAATCGTCAGTTTCTTATTTCTAAATTAGAATAATGTCCATAGTACGAGCATATACATACAATAATGTATTCATCATACAATTTTAAAGAAATTAAAGTTGTAAAAGGTCTTTTCGTGTAGCCACTTCGTTAGTCCCGTTTTCAAATATTTATTGTTTTCCAGGTTGCACAGATCTTCTGGAAGTTTGTTAGAAATGTTTATACTATTGAAGTGTACACCAGTTTTGTGTTTTTGTGTCGTATGCTTTATTTGCTGAATGTTTGACCTGTGCCTAGTGGTGTATCTGTGGTTCAGGCACTGGTATTCATTCACTCGATCAGCGACCTTGTACCCTCATCACATTTCAGCCTCAGCCGCAAGAAACAGGAGAGCTGTAGGAAAGTCTCGGAGGAGCATGCGAGCACACTACCTGTCAGACTGGGGTACGGTGAGTCTGCGCTGCATGGCAGTGACCATCTCGCTCCAGCACTCGGAGGCGTCCTGCTGTGCGAGGCCGCCGCCGGGCGAGCGCTCCGCGAGGCGGGGGGCCGCCGCGTGCAGGGCCTGCAGCAGTCGCGCCGCCGCCCCCGCGCACGCCCCCGCCCCGCCCCCCTCTAGCGCTGACATCGTCTCACTCAGCGCGCTCGTCAGCGCGCCCGCTGTACCACCCTCCGAGCCTGAATCAATGTTATGTTGTTTAGGCTTTTCACTACCAATCTTAAAAGAAGGTAGGGATTTACTGCAGTTCCACCGTTTAAAAAATTTTAATCTGTTCGTTCGGTTAACTAGGTTACTCATCTTTAAAGGAAATAATATAATATTTTATCTGTGATGGATTCCATTTTAAACCGAGAGCTACGAACGTTAGACAAAAGAAATAATAAATAAAACGAGATTAATAATTAGAAAGTTAAGAAATTTCGTTGATCGAGGAGCACAGAATAAACGTCCGAATTAGACGAGAGCTCGCCGCGTCTGGCTGCCCTGCCCTGCCTGCCTTCAGTCGGGCGGGCAAGTGATAAGGTTGGCTGCTATGGTGACATGACGAGAACAGTTAATTTAACACTGTTAATTTTCAAAATTTATCACATTATGAAATATGGGAAAGAACTGTTAAAATTTACAGTCGGTCTGATTTAGTTCTTGTGAATGTGCATTCGCGCTGCGCCCGCGCCTCCGCTGCCGCCACAGGCGCGTAGGTAAGTGAACTGAACTAAATATATGTTTGTCTTCTTCTCGATTTTATTTTGATTTTTCTATTGAAATCTTTCGGTTTGGCCTGGAAAGCTGCCACTGCTAAATTGTGGATGGGGGACATTTAATGGTCGAAGATGCAAAAAAAATAATACAAAAGGTGAATTTAAAAATTCAAGTTTTCCAATTCAAGAATTGTTGCAAATCTTGAAACTATAAACGAGGCACTCACGTTTGTCATATTTGATGAGTGCGTTCTTGAGCTCGGGAACAGTTTTCAGACACTGCACCGTCGCATTCATATAGCAAGTGTTGCCCAGGTTTATTAGACCTTCCGGCAGATCCATCTGTGGAAACCAATCGTTGCCATTTAGTCATGTGTTATTTAACCGCTCAAGCATCACGTTCCAGCATATGTCACAGCATTTTAAAGTGACCAAAACGTCGCGTGCGTGGCCCGATGGGGTGGCCGACATTCGCCATTGAAATATACGCTCTATCAATATGGGGATAAGGCTCAATGATACTTCTAAATAAAAAAGGTAGGAAGGAAGGAAGCCTTACTTGATGTGATTCACTTTGTCGCCAACCTAGAGCAAAAAAATGAACGGACTTCTTAGTTGTTTTTGAGACAAGGTGATTCCGAATAAAAAACAATGTTTTTCTCTCCTTGCATAAAGAATTGCAGTCGCGATTAAACCTCATACGGAAGTCGTACGGGTCGGAAGTCATACGGGTCGCGACGATTGAGCGGTTAATATGGCTTATTCACCATCATTCGTGTAAATTAGTCACTGAGCTATGTGGCTCGACATTTTGGGCCAAACTTATGGCTCGTCATGACGAATGGATTCTGCCACAAAATTTTATTTTATATGCCACAGTATACAATAGTCGGGTAAAAGGGACTCACAGCAGTGGCAAGTTCCGATTCGTTCATGTCCTCTACGAAACGAGTCTTCTCTACCGGAATCGCGGGCACATCCTCCTCCTTGCTGCCCATCACCAGCACCAGAGCACCCTGAAGCACACACATTACACTGCTATAGTGCTTTTTTATTGCTTATATTATATTTGAAACAGAAAATATTTTGAAAATGTTTGATTGTTTTTTTTTAATGGACAGTGCGACATGTGGCTTCATCACACCTACTAGCAGTGTCTAATGATGCCCATAGATATTCTGTGATGCACGGGGATTGTGAATGCCATGCTGACCTGACAGGACATGTCCCTTTTGATAAAACCCAATCTGTACTTGGGAGGAAATAGATGGACAGGCATAGCGTTCCACATATCCCTCTGTGAATAAATGCCCTAAAGAACCGGTTGGTGGATTAAGGGTAAATTGTGATTTCTTTCAAACAGCACAATGGATGAGTAATTTCGGACATTTAAAGAGAGCGTGTACATTGGAGAGCTTGACGTTGCCCCAGGAGTCGTCGCGGAGAGTGACTCCTTTGCAGACCACCTTCTGTCGATCGGGTTGCACGCCGGTCAGCGCAAATATCTGCGCCTTGAACAGCACCGGCTCGTCCTCCGTGCTCACCTCCACACCCGAGTACATCTCCTTGCCCCACTTCACCTTCACTGCAATTAGCGGAACACACATATGTACAGTCAAACCAGCTTAATACACTCCCAGATAATACGGTTTCCCACATAACACACATCATGATGAACACATAGGCATATTAAGCTGCTATTCTCAAATCAAAACAAACGTACAGCTCGCACAACAAAATTTTATGGGAGATTCCCTTCACTAAGCCATAAAACTTTATTATGGGAACTGCACGTTTGTTTTGATTTGAGAATAGTTCATCAACAAATAATAATAATACCCTCTGTTGTGTTGGTCACAATACTCTACCCCAATTTTACAAACAAAATTTCCCGCCTATATGCTCTTAATCCTGATAGGCCGTGTTCAGGTAGAAAGCAGGCAACCGGTGCGGATGTTCCGGCGCTTACCTCCACCGACCTGCGGAGGTAGTCGATACATAAAGTGAAAAAAATATATAAAAAAAAGGTTGCCGCCTGTCGGCTTCCCGCTTGGATTCGTTTCGATCTGTATGGTCCCTGGTAAGTTTGGTGAAACTTTTGAAAGTGTTGATGAAATAATTTAGTATCCCACGTATTTGCGTCTTCACGGACAGCTGGCGCCGCTGCCGAATCAGCCGCTCGCTCTAAGCACCTAAAATACTCGGCAATTAAAGGTAATTATGACTTCCTCGCATTCACCGTCGAGACTATGGGTGCTTGGTGTAAAGAATCAAAAAAATTTGTTCGGTCAATAGGTTCTAAATTAACAGAAATGTCAGGAGTACCTAACTGCGAAACATTCCTCAGGCAACGGATAGCCCTTGCTATCCAGCGTGGAAATACAGCGAGTGTTTTAGGTACCCTTCGCGGTCATTTCGGAGACAGTTTAAACGAGATTTTTTATATATTATAGTTTTTAATTAATTGTCTATTTAGTACCTATTTTTGCTGTTGAATAAATAAATTCACACATTTAGTATCTACTAGGTACAGTACCCAACAGTAAGTAATGAACATCCGAGCTTTAAAAAGATTTTTTTTTTTATGTAATCCGGTATGGGTGACTGAGTTGGAGGGGCTAAAGCACATGCTCCGCCCAACTAACATTATTGTGTTAAGACAGGCGTTATAAGAGCTGTTTGATAGAGCCCCATTCTTATACAGGTTAAGGTTCTTTAGTGACTTTACAATAGCGTTAGTAAGTGCTATAAGGGTGGGAAAAGGAGCTTACAGTAGTGACGCGTTATATTAATCCAATATAACACTTTAAGATCTAAACAACCTGCCGTTAGCACCAATTTGTTTGTTGGGCGACCAGGCAATATCACCTCCAAGAAGGTAGGTGCCATACCGGAGACTTCCCTGGATCGCTGGCTATACTGGGCTAGAGGAGCACAACCGAGGCTGCTATACGGCCATTTTACATCTAGTACGGTGGTACCAACCCAGTCGGCTACAATTTGTGCCTACCACCTAGTAAGCGGCAAGGGAAGGGACCTACAGTTTTACACCGGTTCCGAACGGTGAAGCAGCAGGTGTAGGTACGCACGTAAATTTTTTTGTCAGAAAAAACTCATTGGTACACGCCGACCCGATTCCCAAACCACTCGGCCGCCCGCCAGTCATCTCTGTCGCACGAACTCGTACGTCTGTGTGACAGGGACGATGCTTTACAACCAGATTGTCTCTTTCTAAAGCTCGATGTTCATTATTTACTGCCGGGTACTGTACCTAATTAAGCATTTTTGTAATTGTGTTCCAATATGTAGGCTTTCTCAAGAGTATTTACAAATAAATAAAATATTTTTCCATTGCACAAATAAGTTATTTGTATTCATATCAACTGATCGCAGGCAAGGCGACAGTGACACAGCATGTTATTGAAATATTTACACTATAATCTAACTGTTGACGGCGGCCTAGGAAGCAGAAAGGTTTAAAGAAGCATTTCATGATGGCGTGGCGTCCACTAAGTCTAGACCGAGCTTTGTGCAAATGGAATGACCGAGTTTTATAAACGTATTATTCTAACCTAACATTTGGGGGAATATGTGTATTATCTTCGGAATGGAATTACTGAAGAAATCGTATTACCTGTGTAAGTCGGCATTTCGACGGCGATGTCTACAGTCAAGCAAATACAAGCACTTTTTGTAAAAATAAAACAATTAGAATTTTTACGCCAGTCACTACATACCACCCACCCAAATTTACTTGACGGACGGACGGGGCAGTGTTGCCGCAAGTCAAACTAGCTAAAGTCCGTAAACCACAGAGCATGAAATGCGCGCGCCCGCCCCTACCCGTACCGTACCGTATACCGTACCGTACCGTATACCGTACCGTATACCGTACCGTAGGGGGCGCCCGCGGTAGGTATTTGATGCTCTGTGCCGTAAACGTATCAGAAAATTAGCCGAAATTACCCGTTTTGAGTGATAATAAAAATTTTAAATTTTTAAACAAATAAGTGCATTATTTATTACCCCACCTGTAGTTTTAGAATATTTTCACATCTCTCTAGGTATATAAGTAAAACAACTACTACAAACAAAGAAGAAGAGTATACATCACAATGTATGCATGCATGATACACCAACAATACTTTCATAATCCGTCGATTAAATTTGGTAGTAAACACGAATTACAGATAGCCTTGATAGGGAGGAACCCAGGCCAGTGTGTTAATATGTTATATCTATTTGGATGTGCGGTCGATTTATTTATTGTTTATGCAATTTAGCACACAAAATTTTTTTGGAAGGTTCGAATTTTATTAAAGCATTGTCTTTAGATTCCTTGGGCAGTGGACATTAATGCAGAAATCGTATAAGTTTTCAATTTATTTCTGTGGTATGTTTTGATGTTCTTTAGTCGACTAAATACTTGCTTAACGCAAGCGTGGGAGAAAAGAGTATTTCCGTATTGAACCGAAAAATCCGTATAAATACGGACAAAGACGTATATAGCAACGCTGTAGCAGTCTGTATTTTTTTCTTCTTCTATGGCTAGTGGCCTTTTCAGTTGAGGCTCAATTATTAGCCACTGTTTTTTTTGGCAAATTAGTAGTTTTGTTTTTGGCTCAAAATTACCCAAAATTACCCGGCAGTCATCATTACCCGCATAATACCCTCCGGAGGCCTAAATTACCCGAAATCCAGCGTTGCCGATCGGGTAAAAATACCCGGATCCCGGACGCCGGACGGACGGTCAAAGAAAAGACACAGATTTCATTTCATCAAGCGACATCTTCAGTTCACAAACAGTTGCGTTCTGGCGAACCTCCACGCGAATCTCTCACACACACCCCTCAGTCAGAGCACCTAGTTGGCACTAGTGTAGAGTCTACACTGTAGACCTGTCTCTCACTTTGAATGTGAAATATGCAAGGGCAGGTCTTAGACAGAGCGCGCTCAAGCGCTCAGAGTGCGATTTTTACGTATAGATAGACGTGGCGTCACTTGTGTGTGAGTCGCTAGAACGCATCTATAGATTCACCTGGCAACACTAGGCTCAGCTGGTTGTCAAAGCACGTCAAAATTAAGTAATCTGTGGTCAAAGGTAGAAAGGAAAAAATTTACTTCAAAAGGTAATGTAATAAATAAATTTATCTGATTTATTATTTCTATATGATGATGATGATGATCTATATGATATGATCAGAAAATATAAAAAAAATATGAAAATAACGAAAAATAAAAGATTTTTTTTTACAAAAATATTGTTTGGCATGTTCCTCCACGCGTCGCGGACGTTATGATTAACGACACTCCCGTGACTGCCGTGACCCCCCGGCATATTTCCAAAGTCTATAGGGTGGGTTGCTCTGATTGTTGGATGCCAGTTTGTATTTGAAGAAGTATTTGAACTGCACTATGCGAGTTTTCTCCGTTATGGTGGGGCGTCGCGACTCGCGCGCGACCCTAACCTAATTTTGAGGCGGCGGCGCATGTCGTTTTTGTTACGTTTGTATTTCCGAAAATAAAGCTTTTAGGTGGTTATAAAAAAAACTAAACGCCCTAAAAAAATTTAAACATTGCTAAAAAAAACAAAAATTTTTGTGGGACTCGAACCCATGGTCAATAAATACAAACCCTACACCGTACCACTGAGCTACGAGATCACATAAACGACCTAACGAATATCGGTTTCAGTAGGCTCGCTAGGAGGCGGAGCCAGACGAAATTTAAATTTCCCGCCAAACTGGCATCGACCAATCAGAGCAACTCACCCTATAGACTTCGGATATATGCGACCCCCCGCCCGCTAGCTACGTGGTCCTCTCTCCCGAATCCGGCTTATCTATTAAGCCGCGTCTCCTGCGCATGTTTTTTCGAAACAATACACAAGAACATGAAACAAAAACATTATTTCACTATGGTTTTCATGCAAATGTGGATGTCCACGCCCCAATGTTTCGATGTTTCTGTGTAAATTTTTCGAAAAAATATTCGCAGGAGACCCGGCTTTATAAAAACACTCTGTGTTAACGTACGCACAATCCGAGGTGGAATCGGGGCGACGCACAGTTAATGTCAGGAATAAAAATGAAAACAAATTTAATGTCTCTGGTATACCTCCCTTTATTTCATATTATAGTATGAAGGGTATAAGTAGCTCCACGAGTGAGAAAAAAAAAGTTTAGTTTTTTTTTGTATGAATGAAAACACTTAAAGTAATTTTTTTTTTAACTGAATGAAACTGAAGGGCTGGTGCTCACATATTCTATTGCACCTTACACGGCGATCAAGATGGCATACAATTCCTTCATCTTTGGGTGCCTATTTGCGCGTAGCAAACGTTTGAAATTTGGAATTTTCGATAAATTATTTTTCAAACCTTAGTCGTAATTTAATGAAGTTGCCTATCGCTTTGAATATGCAAATACTTTTCTCATGTTGTTATTGTACTGAGTAGTACTGACAGTACAGTAATTAACCATATTTTATAGTAAACACAGCGTAGCACTGTTAAAATAATAAGAATAACATACAACACACACGCGAGCGACAACTAATTAACGAGTTAGCGAAAACCGGTTTTTTCCACTCGCAGCGCGTACTAATCCCCAACACATAACCAGTACCATGCCTTCTTAGTTTCAGCGAAATTCTTTCAGTAGCTTTTAGCACTTGTGCGCGCTAACAACTATACTTATTACGTTCTATTTATTTGTTTCGTGCTATGATGTAAGGTTTTGGTACCAATTTGAACATTTCCGTATTTGTGGCAAACAACAGTTGTTTCTCACAGCCCAGTGCGTTGTTTGAAGTTTTTAGGAGTGCCCTTGATCTGTCAGAAAGTGAAAATAAAGAACTGAAACAATTCTGTCAGACTTATGTGTGTTCGTTGAGGAACAAATGGATCTCGTGTAATCGCACGAGACATGCATTCACGAAGAAGTACGAGACGTGGCTGCAAGAAAACATAAAATGCCCTGAGTTTATGAGGGTAAAGATGATACCTTCTTTAGTGTCAGTAGAGCGGCAACCATGTTCCAGTGACTTCGGTGTAAATGAGGGTGCATCAACGTCCTCAAAACCAGACACGTGCACTGTTGGAATATCACCAAGAGTTGTGAGTGAAAGGAAACCGTTCTCGGAACTAAGCCCTAAACAGAAGAGAAGGAGAGTGGAAGAGCTCCTAACGCATAGCACTGAAAGCCTCGCTCATGCAACTGTTTTAAGTGTGAACAACAAGGATGTGGCAGAAATAATAAAATTGGTCACAGAGCATCCCGAAGTGGCTACAAAGATAAAACAATTTTTGAAGCCCAAGAAAGCTGTGTCCATATATTCCGTTGATAAAGCTTTAGGTATTTTGACGCAGAGACGCAGAGGCATAAAGGAGCACATAAAAATACTGGAATCATCTTTGTCCGCCATACTTTGCTTGTACAAACTTTGCCCTGAAGCACCATCAAAGCCCCACTTGGATATTAGTTTTAGTTCTTTGCCATCCAGCGAACATCCCAAACGTAGGAATTGTCCTAGCCTAGCAACAGTTTTGTCCAAAATTGCTTGAATTTCTATTGTATCTTTTGGTGGGTAACACTCCTTCTTTGCCTCTAAGATGGCAGTATACGAAGGATAGAGTTGTATTCCTTCTTGTTTTGCACAAGCTCTTAATGTTGTATACTGCCACTTCGAAAGCTTCAACGACGTCAAAATACCTAAAGCTTTATCAACGGAATATACGGGCACAGCTTTCTTGCGCTTCAACAATTGTTTTATCTTTGTAGCCTCTTCGGGATGCTCTGTGACCAATTTTATTATTTCTGCCACATCCTTGTTGTTCACACTTAAAACAGTTGCATGAGCGAGGCTTTCAGTGCTATGCGTTAGGAGCTCTTCCACTCTCCTTCTCTTCTGTTTAGGGCTTAGTTCCGAGAACGGTTTCCTTTCACTCACAACTCTTGGTGATATTCCAACAGTGCACGTCTCTGGTTTTGAGGACGTTGATGCACCCTCATTTACACCAAAGTCACTGGAAGATGGTTGCCGCTCTAGTGACACTAAAGAAGGTGTCATCTTTTCCCTCATGAACTCAGGCCATTTTATCTTTTCTTACAGCCACGTCTCGTACTTCTTCGTGAATGCATGTCTCGTGCGATTACACGAGATCCATTTGTTCCTCAACGAACACACATAAGTCTGACAGAATTGTTTCAGTTCTTTCTTTTCACTTTCTGACAGATCAAGGGCACTCCTAAAAACTTCAAACAACGCACTGGGCTGTGAGAAACAACTATTGTTTGCCACAAACACGAAAATGTCCAAATTGGTACCAAAACCTTCCATCATAGCACGAAAACAAATAGAACGTAATAAGTATAGTTGTTAGCGCGCACAAGTGCTAAAAGCTACTGAAAGAATTTCGCTGAAACTAAGAAGGCATGGGACTGGTTATGTGTTGGGGATTAGTACGCGCTGCGAGTGGAAAAAACCGGTTTTCGCTAACTCGTTGATTAGTTGTCGCTCGCTTGTGTGTGTTGTATGTTATTCTTATTATTTTAACAGTGCTACGCTGTGTTTACTATAAAATATGGTTAATTACTGTACTGTCAGTACTACTCAGTACAATAACAACATGAGAAAAGTATTTTCATATTCAAAGCGATAGGCAACTTCATTAAATTACGACAAAGGTTTGAAAAATTATTTGTCGAAAATTCCAAATTTCAAACGTTTGCTACGCGCAAATAGGCACCCAAAGGTGAAGGAATTGTATGTCATCTTGATCGCCGTGTAAGGTGCAATAGAAGATGTGAGCACCAGCCCTTCAGTTTCATTCAGTTAAAAAAAAATAACTTTAAGTGTTTTCTTCCATACAAAAAAAAAACAAAACTTTTTTTTTCTCAATCGTGGAGCTTCTTATACCCTTCATACTATAATATGAAATAAAGGGAGGTATACCAGAGACATTAAATTTGTTTTCATTTTTATTCCTGCCATTAAGGTTCTATGTCTATGGAGCTCGATTTCCAGACCACTGTGCGACGGCGTATCTCGATTTTGCAAGAAAAGTTATGTAGAATAATTTATTTATAAGTTTGTTGAGATCTGTGAAAAAAACACAGATCTCGTGTCGTGCATTCATTACACGCACGACCTTCAGACGACATGGAAAATTAACTTACGCAAGCAAAACTCTGCTTCAACAAACCGTTCTATTATCCACCTCCCGGCTGAAGAATTCCACTATTCACCTCCTGGCTCCATCATCAGATCATTTCGTCATCTGAATTACATATAGTTACTTGCAAATTTTCAAATCGATACGACAAAAATTAGAAGTCGGTTAAAATCTACTTCCTAGATTTGTTTACATACACTTAGTTTGTTTCTTTGTTCGTTAGTTAGTACAAGTGAAGCTAATAAAAACGCTGACCTCGAAATAACCCCCAAATCTAGCCAGCAGTCGCTTTGTTTGGGGAGATGGCCAGGACACTGCCCGCGCGGATGACTCTAACTCCAAAAGTTCTTAACCCATTAAAAAACGGTCAAAAACACCGCTAGAGAATTAATTTCTCACTAGTTAGCGGGCCCTTCCATTTCTTCGAAAACTTTTGGATCTAAAAAATATAGTACCTACATAATATACAGGGTGTTCGGCACATCGACCGACAAAATTTTTTTGTAGGTAAGTGGGGTCATTTGCAACGTTTTGACCCTTTTGATGATACCTTTTGTCAGATGTCACGTGGTATCGAGAGACTATTTTTTGATGTGATAACGTCTTATAAATTGATGAATACCGGCTGCACGCACGAATATCACGTCACGTTCCATCTGAGCCTGTGTGTGCAAGCGAGAGCGCGTAACAAGCGATAGAGAGGCACAATCGGCCCAAGCGTCGGCTTGTAAAAGTACCAGGGCCGCAGAAATTAAAAAGTACGAGGTTACTCGTACCATAATATCTGGCCGGTCGGAAAATATTTCAAATTTAGAATATTCATGAAACAAGGGTTGTATGACGTTATCACGTAAAACTATCGTCCGTAAACCGACTTTACAGACAACCAATTTTTTTTTCTTTATTTTTTAAAATTTGCAAAATTCCAGCTTTTAACCCTTGTAACTTTTTTGTTTATGATTGTATCCGCACGAAATAAAATTTATCGAATTTTACGATGTATCCTTGTTCTAGAAAAAATATTATTTGATGAAGTTAATACCATGAAAAGGTTTTATGACCTCCCAAAGTACCGATAACGAGTAGAAATATGACAGAATCTTAATTTCTTAATTCTTTAAAAAAAAACTGACAACAATTTATAGATTTATTTTCTTTTAAAAAGTTTGTTAGTTTACGCCCTTTCCAACAGTATACTACATGTCATACAAATAATTCACTACCTATGTGGTCAAAATTAGGCACAGAAACAGAACAGAACGACAAAATTAGGGATAATTTGCAAGAGTGCCTGCGCGACCGTACATGTTATAAATTTGAAAACGCTCCCGAAAACGCTCTCAATACGGGAAGCGACCACCGATAAGTGCCCGTATTGTCTTCTATAATTTAACCCTAACCTAATGTTGAGGCGATGCATGTCGTTTTTGTTACGTTTGTATTTCCGAAAATAAAGCTTTCTTAGGTGGTTATAACTTTGGTTATAACATTATAACATATATAATATAACATTGCTTAAAAAAAAACAAAAACAAAACAAATTTTGAGGGACACGAACCCATGGTCGAAATAAACCTTTGAGCCACCAAATCACATAAACGACCAAACTTATCGGCATAAACAAAAATATCGGCTTCAATTGGTTCGCTTTCGAGCCGAGTCAACCCGAGTTTTTCCGAAAGGAATAGGATCACAGGTTCGAGGCACCGCAGGATCTAAAAAGGCTTTCAGGTGCCGTACCGCACAAGTACACCTCTCTCTCTCTCTCTCTCTCTCTCACACACACACACACACACACACCCATACATCGCAGGCACAACACACACACATGCACACACATCACTCGCAAAAACCCCAACTTTCTCACACACACATCCACACCACACCTATGCTTTAAGCCAATGCCATTACGAATGCCATGCCGACCTGTCAGGCCGGCATGAAATTCGCCACCGCCATGCCACCCCCGTGTACGACCGAATGTCCATGGGCGTCGTTAGACACCTTATGCGAGTGGCTCGGCGCCAGCGCCACATGCCGCGCGTTCTATAATAAAATAAAAATAAAAAAAATTCGTCAATACGATTTTACTCCTCCATCCATAGCTGAGACTTATTTGATAAACGATACCAATCAAAGTTCTAAATAAAACATGAAAGGTACACAGGCATTGATAATATAAATTGATAAAATTCTAATATTATTTATTACCATATAACTAGTATTATTATTACCTTCTTAATGTACACACACAGGCAAACGAAACAAGTGGGAGTCGAACTCGCGCACCGAGGGTTCCGTATCATAATGTACTCTGTGCGTATCGCCATTCGCCATGTCATGGTTAGCGCCACTCACGCCATCTACGGCGTGTTATGAAATACTTCATATTTTATGTCATGACTAGTTAAAATGCTTCACACTCTATTCGGTAGATGGCGCGCGCGCATACCCTTTTTGATTTCTTCTATCTATGGGAACACCCGTGAATTTTTTACTTTTTCTTATTTTTATTATTTGTTGTTATATCGGCCATAATAAATAACACGTATTCTGTGAAAATTTCAACGGGCTACCTATTACGGTCCAAGAGATACAGCCCTCGGACAGACAGACAGACGGACGGACGGACGGACGGACAGACAGACAGACACACAGACAGGCTTAGGCTTAGTAATAGGATGCCGTACCGGATACGGAACCCTAAAAACGTGACGTAAATAATTGAATTGAAGCTTGTATGTGTTGCAGTTCTCAGGCGCTCCGAGTCGCTACGCGGCGGAGCCACCTCCGCTCCGCGCGCTTCGTGCGTGCAATGAACTTTCCACTTTCGGAATCTCCAAGCGATCTTTGTTAATGCTGCACGCCGCCGCTCTTTGCTGCCGACCGTCAAGTATCTCTGCATCTCCGTAGAAACTCTCCGAACATTATCAACCAACAAGGAGAGTGGTGAATACGACTTGTCATGCTAATTCCAAAAAATCTGTAGCGTGTGTCGAGTGAATTAGTTTTATTTTTTTTTTTCAAATGTGAAGTGGCGAGGTGTGAAGTGCGCGTTAACTGATTTTTGTGTAAAACAAATTGGATGCGCGGGTTTGGGGACGGAGGAAAAGAAGAAGACGCCAAGATTTTCGTAAGTTTCTACTTTTTTATCTCTAACATACCTATTAGTTTATAATATTAATATATATACAGGGTGTCCCAGAAACCGACGATAATCCTTTAACAGGAGATAGGGCTGCTAATTACCTCTCAGAATATCTAATTTCAGGTTTAGTAAAAATGGCTTAGTTTTTGAGATATTGTCATTTTTGTAAAAATCCAAAATTTTCTCCCTCGGCTCATTTTTTTAAATGCCACAAGTACAAATGTAAGATTTTCTTAAATCTAATTTTTGTCAAATATTCCTGAAAAGTAAGGCTTTCACGTGGTATAATTTATTTTTTCATGTTTAATCCTGCTTAGCTGAAAAACTACTTAAGAGCCACATGTTAAAAAAATTTCAGCCACATCCCTTGAGTTTGGCCCTTCGCGGTGAAAAAAAATATTACTACACTAAAGTGGCATTATGCAACAAAAATACGCTCATCTAATGTAGTTTTTAAAATGGTACATCACTTACCGATTTGCCCAATAATTTATGAGATATTGTTATTTATCTGCAAAAGGACCTCGGAATTTGATAACTGTTCTACCAAGTACGAATTGGAATAAAATAAACACTTGAAGTAAATTGGTCTTTATTAACCTGTTAAAGTAGATGTTCAAATTGTTTACCACCTGCACAAATGCTAGCTCGACATCTTCTCACAAATGCCCGGTTGATGCGTCGAGCAAGTACTCGATGCAAGTGCAGATACGTCCACCTATTCTATGTAGTTTGTGTTTTCCGTCCAGTTGAGTGTAGCCGGCACGACCGAAGGGAAGCACTGCGTGGCACCAAGTTCACCTGGTGTTATGGGCTGACATCACGGGTTGTAGGTGATGTAGCCAACCATGTCAGTTTACATTAAAAAAAACCTGAGCTACTGCCGTAATTCTTTCTTTGAGCTCTATCAAGTTTTCCACCGGTTTCCAGTAAACTTTTTCTTTTAAATAGCCAAAATAATAAAAATCTAACGGATTTAAATCCGGTGATCAAGACGTCCGGTCTATCTGTGGGGATGCAAGTGGCTAGGAGGCCACAAGACGTCCGTTGAATTGTAGAAACTTTAAACGGGCGAATTATCTTGAGTTTCTGCAATAGGAGATTCAGAGCCTTTTAGAAGATGTACCATTGGCCATACGGAGGTGGTTGCAAAATGATGGCTGCGCAAAAATTACGCACTTCTCTAGCGTAATGGGCTGGCCCATTACGCTAATTTTTTAGACCAAGCATATCTCCACGCATGGATCGGACGTCTAGGTCACCGGATTTAAATCCGTTAGACTTTTATTATTGAGGCTATTTAAAAAAAAAGTTTACGGGAAACCGGTGGAAAACTTCATAGAGGTCAAAGAAAGAATTACGGCAGTAGCTCAGTTTTTTTTTTATGTAAACTGACATGGTTGGCTACATCACCTACAACATCCGTGATGTCAGCCCATAACACCGGGTGAACTTGATGCCACGTCAGTGCTACCCTTCGGTCGTGCCGACTATAGTCAAGTGGAGGGAAAACACAAACTATTTACATGACGTATTTATTTATGTGGACGTATCTGCACTTACATCGAGTACTTGCCCGACGCATCAACCGGGCATTTGTGAGAAGATGTCGAGCTAGCATTTGTGCAGGTTGTAAACTATTTGAACATCTACTTTAACAGGTTAACAATTACTTCAAGTGTTTATTTTATACCAATTCGTAGTTGGTAGAACAGTTATCAAATTCCGAGGTCTTTTTGCAGTTAAATAACAATATCTCATAAATTATTGGGCAAATCGGTAAGTGATGTACCATTTTAAAAACTACATTAGATGAGCGTATTTTTGTTGCATAATGCCACTTTAGTGTAGTATTTTTTTTTTTCACCGCGAAGGGCCAAACTCAAGGGATGAGGCTGAAATTTTTTTAACATGTGGCTCTTATGTCGTTTTTCAGCTAAACAGGATTAAACATGAAAAAATAAATTATACCGCGTGAAAGCCTTACTTTTCAGGAATATTTGACAAAAACTAGATTTAAGAAAATCTTACATTTGTACTTGTGGCATTTAAAAAAATGAGCTGAGGGAGAAAATTTTGGATTTTTACCAAAATAACAATATCTCAAAAACTAAGCCATTTTTACTAAACCTAAAATTAGATATTCTGAGAGGTAATTAGCAGCCCTATCTCCTGTTAAAGGATTATCGTCGGTTTCTGGGACACCCTGTATATACATATATATTATTATTTGCTGATATATTGCTATTATTAATTATTTTAATTGATTCTGTAGGTAGTTAGAGGTTTTTAATGTGTTGTTAGTAGTTAAATATTTAGATATTATGATTGTATGATTTCAATTGAAAATTTAATATTTTCATTTAATTTTTATTGTGGTCTTGCTTTGTATATATGTATTTATAATGTACCTAAACACTTGTAAAATTAATACTTAAGTAGGTACCTACCTAAATAAAAATAATTGCGAACTGATCCATCGACAAGTATGTATGTATATTACGTAAATAAATTGATCCATGATAGTTTATTTCCTTCAGAAACCGCAATCTGTTGCATTTTATAGTCAGTGTAATAAATAACATCTCATAAAATAGACTGAGCGGGAGTGGCAAAGCCTAGCTGAAGGCCAAATCAGGTTCTATTAAGCACATCCCGACGATTTTACGAGAAATTCCAGACTCTACAAAGTCGTTGGGTAACTATGTGAAGTTTAATTTGGCGTTTAATTTTTCAACTTTTAGTTTATCGTAGTCATTACTTCCTCGTGTACAAAAGACTTCAACGAACGTGCGCGCGAATATTTTTTAAAAGTATATTTAAAGTGTGGGACTGGGAAGCCACACGAGAACGTTTTTAAGCCAAGCGTATAACGATTTTACGGGTAAAATTCGATATTTTGCTTCCACCGAAAAATGGGGCTAGGGGATGGTGGAGGTGCGGGGAGACGGAACTTTTTTTTTATAAAATGTCTCGAAGAATGGGGGTGGACGGGGTTCATCTAGCGGAAGAGCAAAAAGTTAAAATGTTAATAGTTTTTAGTGTTTCAAATCAAATATTTGAAAACTCAACAGTTTTGACCTCACTCCAGGGTCTGTCCTTCCATCAGCTGGGGACTTGAAATTGTAATAGTATAGTATTAAATAAAGCTTAGACATTATTTCTAGACTAGATTATGGCTTCGATATAATTTTTTTCATAATCAGCCGGTACAGCTGGCTGTGCCCGAAAATTCAAAGGAAGATCAAAACAGCTAATAACTAACACCATTTCTCGCGCATTATCGACCATTCCATATTTTCGCCGTATGACACAGGAGTAATTACTGTCAACCCGGCGAGTATGGCGGATATGGATGAGGGCAAGAAGGATGAGGGGAGCCATTTAATCAGAGCACCGGCCATGGTAGTCTATAAAACAAACTATAAGAGAACCGATTGTTCGCCAGTGGCGCAAAGATTCGAGTTCCGCCGCCGCCGCCCGCCGCGCCGTGAACTGGGTATCACCAATTATGTAGTTAGACGGATGGCGCGGCGTTATACTACATTTGAGGACAAATAAATTAATTATCGTTAGAATTATCGGGAGTCAAAAAGGTTATTAAAAAATTAAAGAATTCAATCCCATCGAGTGGGGTGGCTAACGAAAGCCAGTGATAATCATTATTTGGTAAAAAAAAATTAAACTTTCGAAAATTGCTTGTCTCGCCTTATTATTAATTATACTATTTCGTAGAAAATACAGTTACTGTTGCCGTATGGAACACTTCTTGCGCGAGGCCCGAGTCGCCCTTAACGACTTTTCCATAAAATTATAAGCAAAGTGTAATCTTGTATGAAGTAGATTGTGTTTTTAGTATCAAGCGTAGATATATGCATTATTTATTAGTAAAAGTATAAATATGTATTTAAATTAAGTCAAATCATTGTTCACGCGTGTCCATCCGGTCCTTCGTTTTTCGCTGTCGTATGTACACTGGCAGATTTTTCACATTAGGCAAACAATAAAGTGATATAATACAACAGAACAGTGGACTGTGGACAGGAGTACGTAACCATGAACACACGGACAATTTCGGGTGCTACCGCGCCGCTACCGCTGCGCTGTCGGCGGCGGCGCGGCGGTGCGGTGCGGGGCGGGGCGGGGTGGTGGAGGTCACGCTTCACGCTCACTGAGTAACATCGGAGATCAAGTTTGAGACGCACTCCCTGCCTGCTACAATTAATTCAAATTTTCATGTACTAATATGAAAGATCTTATAACATTAGTAAAACTTGGGTGTAGCAATTTATTTGAACAGTACAGATACAGTGCATAAGCTATGCAGCACAACGCATAGTTCTCTTTGGCGTATTACCACATAATGAGGTAATTATTAAACATACTACCGGTGTAGAACTAATTTTTCACAGTTTGGCAACGCTGAAAAAACGAACACATTGACTAAATGATTGATTCATTTAGTCAATGTGTTCAATTTTAAAAATTTTCAAACTGTTCATGTTTTAACGTTCTTGTATTTTTACGTAACTACATAATTATTTTCCAGACATAAGTACATAACAATAATAAATGTAAGTGTCAGCCCATTGCATTGCATTTTCTACACTGGTCGAATCGAAGGTACATAGTAGTATGACTTGATCGGTAAAAGAAAACCCGCGTTTGCGTGACGCGTTGATCTCTTTTTTAAGACATCAACGCGACCACCTCATCTCGTCTAAGACGATGACGACGGCGCGGCGGCGGAGGCGCGGCCACGCTACACGAACATTTGATCCTCAGCTACCTTTTGAATAAAATAGGTATGGACAATATTTATTTACACTTACAAATGCTGGTATGTGTCAAGTTAATCAACATCTTATGAAACAATTCATAGAGCTTAATACATTTTAGTTCAAAGAGTGACGTGATAATAGCGGCGGGTTGCGGTAAGGAGGAGACTGTTTGAAGGCCGTGTTGTCGTCGAGGGTGTACGAAGGACAGGTGTAGGAATCGGGCGGGGGCGGGAGGGGAAGAAGGGAGGGAGGCGCATGCAAGAATACACCTGTTACTTACCGTACCCCCACCGCTGCCAGCAATGTTTACGAACGCATTTATAAACTTGTCAAACGAAATGTCAATCGCCTTTTTGGCGGCACAAATAGAATCGTGAATGTGATGAAATGTTTAGATACATATTTTATTTATAATATTTACCCATTTATTGTATACCAAGCCTTTCACGATATTTTGTAGGTCGGTTTTTATACATATAGGGTGGCCCACAGACACCTCGCGCGCCTCGTATAGAACGAAAACAATAATAAAAAAAATAACACTTGAAGCTGCTATATATTAAAGGGACACAGAGAACATTAATTAAACCACGCTAAACCCTTGCCTTATCAGAGTCACGTGGTTAAACGAGGACTAGATCGGTATAACTTAACACTTGTATTTGATATAAAACGAACATAACATTCTTATCTATTCAGAGTGCCACATCAACCGCGAACTAAACTAACACTCGAATTTAGTTTTCGTGTGGCAACACAGCATAAAATAACCATTGTCTACGACACAAAATGGGGTTTGTTCATAATGACAGTTTGCGCGCGTATCGTGCTATCTCATTATCTGACATATGTTAGAAGAAGACAACACTACTGTTTAATTAGTTAGGTTAATTTGGGTATTCTGTGACAAATTAGGCACTTTAGGCTCATGTTTAGTGCTAGCTATATATTAAAAATATCAAGCAATTGTATGTTGTACGTACGTATGTAGCTTACTTGTGTGTTGTACTTAAGTGGCAAAACCACTTAGGCATGCCAAAATCTTCAGAACACACAACACTTCTCGTACTCGTGAATTTCCGCGAGTTCTTCCATTACAACACTAAAACGAATCAATAACACTTGTGATCACCACAATTCACAAATTCACCAACTCGAAATCACGCTTCGAAAAATCAACACAAGCACAACAGCTGTCTAACAATTATGGCCGCCGCCATTGTAATTATATGACCGCCGCTCGTTAGATAGGGTTTAAACCCGCCTCTACCTGCTTTAAACAATGAATGGAGCTAACTCGCTGCAAATATGCCGAATAAAGATAAAACTGCTCTCTGAATAGCTTTTTTGTTAACACGGTCTAAATAGCCGATATAACTCTGTGTTAACTTTAACCTGGGAACTCTGAATAAGGCAGTTAGCTTAGTTAGTCATAGTCAAGCGCCCACATCAGTCTATGTCGCGCGTCACCCGAGCATTTTAGTAGTTTGTGACCGTTGAGGAAATATGCCACGGTGTGTTATTAAAAGAGTTGTAAGAACAGATTAAGTTCTAGTGTTAGCGGCGTGAAATTCTATTGATTTGTTTTGCTTAATTTACATGGAAAATACACGTTTGGTAGGTATATTGAAAGAACATCGTGAGACGATCGCACATTCGCAGTTTTTAAAACTTTAAGCTTTAGGACGCACTGGTCGTAGGTATATACGGGTCTTTAAATTCTGAGATATCTAATAAAATATAAATACATCTGTACGTAATAATAATGATGTGCACAAACAACACGTGACCTTACTTTTCTCACACGAAAAATGTTGTTATTCAATAGGTACTTGGTTGGACACTCTCAGTCATCACTTTGATTGTTATTCACTTCATCAGTATAAAACGTTGTGTTACACACACTTATTCCTATTGCCACACAAATCTGTCAAAGGCTGAACCTAGCGTATGACCGACATCGCAGTGAGTTGGTGGTGGTGGGAGAGGCGTGTGCGTGCACGTCGTCGTCGACGCGGCCATCTCGGCAGCCTTTTAGAACGGTGGCTATGGTAGTTGGGAATGATTTTGCAGAGGTAATGAAAGGTATCCATCGACAGCGTTTTTTCTTATGAATGTTTTGTGCAGCACTCGCATATGCTTTATCCTTATAGTCAGTCAGTCAGTCAGCGTGTAAGCGTCCACTGCTGGACATACGCCTCTCCAATTTTCTTCCAGTCCTCCCGGCCTTCAGCGGCACGGAACCACTGCTTTCCGCCGACGTACTTGGTGTCGTCGTTCCACCTGGCGGGTGGTCTTCCCACACTCCGTTTTCCTGTCTAGGGCCACCAGTAATCCTTTAACATATTATGTACTTTATACTTATACTTCATTATGTACTTTGTACTCTTATGCTTATACTTTATTTTATAATATACTTTGTACTCTTTATTTGTTTTATTATGTGCTCACTAATAATTTAAATGTTAACATTATAGGGCGTAACCGGAAGTCGTTCTAGAATTGTGATTGCATACCTTCCATACATTTTCATAGCGGAATGGCTGTTTTGACTATAATAACATGTTATGAGAATTATTTAAGTTGATATAATTTTCCATTTTAAATCATCTTTACTGGAATAGAAATATTAATAAGTATGTCTATTATATTTTTTATTTTTTTATGTTAGTACTATACTAAGCGTGTACTCGCTTTTTATATTTCTTTACCAGGATCCTGGTCGGGACGTATTTATTGTTTCTCTTCATTTTCGGCCTTGCACTTATCTAAAGGAGTCAGCCAATAAGTCGATTTTACTACTATTGTGTACGTGTATTTATGTCTACAAGCTGTGTTACACGACACAACATTTTAATTTATATAGCATGATGTATTTCGTAACCCGGTGCTGAATGTGTTGTGAGGCGAAGTAGAGACGGCAGTAGGTACATCGCCGTTAGGGACCATGTTTTCGCACAAGTCCGCTAATGCCGGGTCTGCCGCTTTCATGTTCTAATCACACGTCGCCCTATTAACATTCCGTCTCTATGCATTTTACCACGTCCATAAAATGCAGAATATCTTTATGATGGAATAATTGGAGACGACACAAGCCTACAAATAAACTATTACACATATCCGCAATTAGCTGATTTGAGGTAGGTAGATAAAATACTTAAAACTTGAAATATTTTATATTACCTACGTTATAAAAAGTACCTCTACGCTAGCTTGTTGGATGTGCTCTAAAGGACAGTGTAGAATGTTCTTCTACAATATTTTGTTTACACAGTAATGATGTGCGGATATCTTAGCGTAGCCTTAAATTAAATTAAATAAATTTATTTTTGACAGAACCGCACCGTTAAAATGGACCCTTGAAACGTTTACTGATACTGGTGTTTTTAACTATGACACCTAATTTGCACAAAGAAATCATGGTTGCTTTGTAGGGTTCCATACCAAAATGGTAAACAAGGAACCCCTATACTAAGACTTCGTTGTCCGTATATAAGTTTGTCTGTCTGTATGTCATAGCCTCTCGGCTAAACGGCATTTCACAAACTTAGGAAGTTACAAGAAAAATATGGCGAATGTTATATTTGTAGCAGCTTTTGAGAAGTAACTCAACCGACATAGAGTTGTTGCACGTACATTAAGTCAGATGTCTCCGCTACATTGGCGTATATAGAGGGGGGGCCGGGTGGGCACGGCCCACCCCAGAAATGGCTGGTGCCCACCCCAGGATGTTGGGTTGCCAACCCAAAATTCTAGGGTGGGCACTTAAATAATTTCACACAAAAACACTTAAATAATCTAAAGCTGAGGAATCAACATAAAATTCCATTTCCATCCAGGTAATCATAATAAACATTAAAAAAAAAATTGTTTTCTTGAATTTTATTTAGGTAAAGAAACTTTCCGAAATGAATGGTCGAAATACGGCCTCGAATACGGCTCAACACTTCAAGTTCAAATTACCTACTTTTATTGCGTAGGTAGGTACATCGGGTTTCGGCTTCATCGGCAATCACTTTTCAGGGGCCAGGCCCACCCTGGAAAATAACCCTAGATACGCCAATGCTCCGCTAGCTGCTGGAGCGCTGCAACTGCAGCAATCAAGCCTTTTTTCGCGTAGTGGTGGCGGCAAATTATAAACACTTGGCCTCGAAGTCAGCAGAGACGTGGCGGGGCGGTGTAACATGAGCGTGCCTGGGAGCAGAACCTCGCGCACGCATTTTACACAAGCTATCTATCGTTCGATCTGTTTTTGATAGTAGTCTATGCCGTATACAGTGTCGCAGTAATCAAAGGGCGATTACTGCGACACTTAATTAATTTATTACACTAACGAGTCCGGCAGCAGAAACTGAACATTATAGGAGAGAAGAGTTGAGAAGTTGACCCCGTCGTAAATCACACCGGAAGAACAACGGTCTAGCATACTTTGGTCTCAAAATCTCTAAACACACACTAGAACTGGTGACGGTTAGCACTTAGCGAGCACATCGAGCTTAATGTCAGTGCACTGCAAAATAAATAGCATCGTCTGTTTACGCAACGGGTCTTCGTCGGAAGCTCGCCACGTCTAGACCGACCGTGCCTCGCCCACCACCTCTTTACAACTACAAACTTGATGTGGAACCTCTTGTTGACTAGAGCGAACGCTAAAAACTTAGAAAAGCAGTTAGGAGAGTCTTTAGGTAGGCTTTGAGAAAATATTAAATGTAAATAGATACTTAGAACTCAAATAAATAATTGTGTTCTTGAGTTCTACAACTCGATACCCTAGTTCCAGAGTGATACATCTCAAAAATCATAGTTTCGAGATAAACGATTTTAAAGTTTTGGAAAAGTTTTGAACTCTCACTACTACCTCATTTCTTTGAGTATTCGTATGAAAATTTGAACTTCTTTATTTGTTGGTTTGATAATAAGCACTAATCATTTTATTGGAATTTCCCAGTATTTCCCCATTTTCTTTTGAGTTGGTGCGCTTTGGAACTATGTCTATGAAAGTAGTATTACTAAATTACATACATAGTGCAGTTTGAACATAATTTTCTATGGAGAAAGTAAAAATAAAACTTTGATTTTCTACAATGATTTTATTTAATTACATTTTCAAAATAATTAAAGATACAAAAATTAAAAAAATATGTGGTCTTTCAGTCGGAATCTATAGGATTATAATAGATAGCAGTTGAGTAGGAAGATTCCCTCTCAGGAATCTAATTTTTTCCCGTGCATAGCATCACGCTCATTTTGTGTGTGGCCGACTATTAAGAATTTATGTGTGCTCTGTATTTGAGGAAGGTTCTTAACACAGTAAGTAACACAGTAAGCGGCGGGTGGCCGAGTGGTTTGGGCTTCGGCTTCTCATGCGGGAGGTCCGAGGTTCGAATCCGGTCGTCGTGTACCAATGAGTTTTTTCTGACGAAAAAATTTACGTGCATACCTACACCTGTTGCTTCACCGTTCGGAACCGGTGTAAAACTGTAGGTCCCTTCCCTTGCCCCTTACAAGGTGGTAGGCTCAAATTATAGCCGACTGGGTTGGTACCACCGTACTGGATGTAAGATGGCCGCATAGCAGCCTCGGTTGTGTTCTCCTCTAGTCCAGTATAGCCAGCAATCCAGGGAAGTCTCTGGTATGGCACCTATCTTCTCGGAGGTGATATTGGCTAGTCAGAGCATGTGCTTTGGCCCCTCTGACTCAGCCACCCATACCGGATAACATAAAAAAAAAAAGTATGTATAAGAAAAAGCAAGCTATGAAAGGCAAGCCATTGAGCAGTTTTTTGCATTAGTTCGGGGTGCCAGTACAGAAAAGAAGAATATGCCAGTTCCGTATTGCACTTTTTCGAGATAGTGCTGTGCGGCTTGGTTAAAATTTCTTATATAGGCGAGTATATAGGTTATAATTTAATTTCCAAAGCGCACCAAAGTAAAATGTTGCGGTATGGAACTGACAAGCTCAACTGAAAAACACGGTTCTGAAGTGATACTTTTGGTGTGTTAGGCCTCTATTTTTACAATGGCCTCTATTTTTACAATGGCCAAGACGACACTTTTTACATTTTAATTTTAAAATCAAAGAAACCAGTTAACGATATTTACGCTATGTTTGTTACAGCATATGCCTGCTCGCATGTGCAAAACTAATATCCCTGCACGTGCCGAACTAACATTCCTGCATGTTGAAATGAGCTTATCCTAACTAAAGCGACGCTTCTCAGTCCGTTAAAGCCGCAAGCGTTTTCGTTAACTAGAGCTTTCCAACCGTTTATAACTCGGTGTGACTTTCATTACCATCAACAGTGTATTCTTATTTATGTATATGAGTCTCGTAGATTACACATTCCTTTTATTTTTGTGAAGATAAGTACAGGCAATTAAGAATGAAGTATGAATACGTATTATGCTTTGCGCTATTCAGAAATGGACACAACACGAGAACGATGGAAGTACTTGTTTGATTCTCTTGTTATCGAAATGATTTATCCGAATTATTTGTTCATATCTAAACTTAAATTTATTTCATATTTTTCTAATTGATCGGAAATTTTTTATTTTGAATGTATAGATAGATACTTAACAATCTTGCCCAATATTTTTTCTTGTTAACACCTTCACTGTCCACCATACAAACCCTAAAGTTGTATTGTCAAGTCCAACTGAGATTGTATCATGGTTCATTAATAAGTTACCTGGCGATAGATAAAAAAATATATTTATTTCGAGGTTTTGTTTATTTGATACCTTCTTGGGGAGTCCAAATAAAATTCGAAGCCATTCTAACAAGTCCAATAATATTTTTGATCATCGAAAGTGTTCATCTACCGGGACCCGCCGGCAGGTTCCGGACGTCTCGAACTAGTAATGCGGGACCCGCCGGGCGGTCCCCGGACAGTGAAGGTGTTTGAAATTTGGTAACGCTAACAGTAACGCACAATGGGCTGACAATCTACAGCGACCGCGAGCCGGTACACACACACTATTTTTATTAAATAGTATACACTGATTTTGCACTTGAATTCTGCAATAATATACATATTTCAAAAATGCACAGTCTGTTAATTCTATACTCATAAAACTTAACGCTTCTTTATTAAATTAAAAATAATATGAGTGTTCGGAGGAGGTCGCTCGTTCAAATTATACGTTCGTTCAACTCTACATGCATTCATTAGGTACATTAAACATCGCAAAAAATATTGAAGATAAAATTACACACTTTCTATAATTATATTTTCTTAAGAATTATTAAATACCGAAATAGTAAATTTTTACTTAAGCAATCGAACCGGATAGAACAAATTGTGATAAGTTCGAGTGTAGTATAAATGCCATAAGCATGCTCAATAAACAATAAACAATAAAAAATGCATTGAATGTTCACTTCACAGCTCCACCGGTCACCATGGATGCTAGGAGCTAACACTTACCTTCAGCTGTCATAGATACAGATACCCGAGTACAACCGCTCGCGCCTTCAACTCTGTTACCGACTGTGAGGACAATCCTCTCCATTTCCACCAAGGCACTTGGAGCTGACGATTTAAGCCTTGATACTCGTATATTGACGCCAGTACTGGACGAGCTGCTACGTACCTATCATCACCCACATCCTCAATCAAGCTTTGCTAACAAGCTCGTTTCCTAGCATATGGAAAAATACTTTTGTCATTCCCCTGCCCACAACATCAAATTTTGCTCATGCAAACAGCGGCTCCGCCTTCGGCCTCGCCTTTAGTTACTTACTTTCTTCTAGAAGGCTCATCTTTTAATTAACTGAACTTACTTTATGTATAACTCTGTTATGTACTTACTTTATACATTCTTTTGAAATACGAATTTCACGCGAGCGAAGCCGCGTGCAACAGCTAGTGTATGAATAAATAAATAAAATAAATAGACAGTGACAATATAGCAAGTTTGTGAACATAACAATGCTCTAAGATTTTAGAGCGAAATTTACTTGAGTGTGCCGCCATAATATAAGCAAATGAAGATTACTATCGTCCCAGATATACGAATAGCTAACTGTAGGTAGACATTGTAATAATAACCGTAACTTGCTTGCAGATGAGTTACGGCCATTTTAATTTTATTTTTATCTACGATTAATGCAATTTTGTTTGATGTTAAAGCAGACAAAATACGTTGTGTTTACTTCTGTTCTAGTGTTCTCTCTCTCTCTCTCTCTCTCAGGTCATTCAGTAGATGGTTGATATTGTACAACAGTACCACTGATTAATTTGAACAACCTCCAAGCACCTGTGCTGGTGGTAGTGATGAGATGACGAATGCTGCAGCAGCCGCGTAGCGCCAGTTGATATTGGCTGGTTGTACCATTTTTTCTTTTTAAATTCGGTATGGCTGGCTGAGTCAGAGGGGCCAAAGCACATGCTCCAACCAGGCAGGTGCCATACCGGAGACTTCCCTTTGGATTGCTGGCTATACTGGACTAGGTTCCGAACGGCGAAGCAGAGGTATGCAGGTATGCAGGTGCAGGCGCGGATCCACCTATATGGGCATGGTGGGCATGCCCACAACCCTAATTGAGGTCGTGAGGTCGGTTGAGGGCGTGATTTAGAACGCAACTATATTTTTTTCTGTGACGCTGCGCAGTACACAATTTTGTGAGCTTTCAAGCTGTAAAAAGTTTCATCAAAATCGGTTCAGTAGTTTAGAGTCTATAGTTGATATTGTGATGTAACACAGTTACATTTGTCATTTTTTATAATTTGATTAGTGTTCGCACCGCAGCTTTGCCCGCGTGGACCTATAATATCTCATCTGTCTGTGCCTATACACTGTACAAGGCCTTGACCGGGGCGTCATACATTTTGTAAACTCCTTTGTAGGAATGCCCAAATTGTGCGAGTCCGTAAGTAGTACGACTCGCACTTTGCCGATTTTCGGGTAGACGTGACCACAACCTTTTTTGAGGGCTGGATCCGCGCCTGTGCAGGTGCACGTACATTTTTCCGTCAGAAAAAAAGCATTGGTACACGCCGACTGGATTTCAACCTCGGACCTCTCGCGAGAGAGTTCGACGCCCAGACCACTCGGCCACCCGCCGCTTCCGCTTCTGGTCCTTCTGACTCAGCCACTCATACTCAAGTACATAAAAAAGGTGCCAACAGCCTCCACCCACACCACAACCACTGTGCCGAGCCGGATAGTTCTATTTTATTCTATTCACTCTTGTATTCTTTTGCAATCTACAAAGATGAGTACTCAAAGTAATGAATCTAAAAACATAAAACCGACTTCCTAAAAAAAGTAAAACTAAAAAACTATTTAAAATAAAAACATAAAAACCGCCTTCAAAAATATATGAAATAAAAACCTAAAAAAAAAACGAACCCTAGAGTTGAAGGCGGTGCTAAAAAGGCTACACAAATCACAAAGGATATTATCATCCACTCATGTTTTCTTTCATGCATCATTTTTGCTTGCTTTAGCACCGCCTTCAACTCTAGGGTTCGTTTTTTTTTTAGGTTTTTATTTCATATATTTTTGAAGGCGGTTTTTATTTTTTATTTTAAATAGTTTTTTAGTTTTACTTTTTTTAGGAAGTCGGTTTTATGTTTTTTAAAACTTTTTTTTTATTTCACAGTTTTTTTTAGTTATTTTTTGCTATTGATGTACTCGCTTTCCAATCCGATCTTGACCCAATTAAAATAGAACCACGTCAGCCTCGATAGTTCAGTGGTGCAGGCAGTCAACTGTCGCTATTGAATGTTAAGCAACGCTGGGTGCGGTCAGTACTTGGATGGGTGACCGCTGACCGTTGGAGGCTGACCGAGGTTCGGATTCCTCGTAAAACTGTAGGTCCCTTCCCTCCTAATATTACTTGGTGGTAGGGTTTAACCCGCCCGGGTTGGTACCACCGCACTGAATGAAACGTCGGTCGAAACGGCTATGTAAATAGTTTGTGTTTTCCGACCAGTTCAGTGTAGTCAGCACGATCAAAGGGGGAAGCACTGACATGGCACTTAGTTCACCCGGTGTTATGGGCTGACATTACGGACGTTGTAGGTGATGTTGCAGAACTTAGTAGAATGGACAGACATAAACGTGTTACGGAACCCTACTTTTATTATAAAATAACCGTCGGAGGGCCTTGGTTGAAAATTGTAAAATTTAGTAGAACGGACAGACATACATTTGTTACGGAACCCTACATTCATTTTGAAATAAATGTTAAATTTTGTAGAACGGACAGACATGCATTTGTTACGGAACCCTACATTCATCTTGCAGAACTTAGTAGAATGGACAGACATAAACGTGTTACGGAACCCTACTTTTATTATAAAATAACCGTCGGAGGACCTTGGTTGAAAATTGTAAAATTTAGTAGAACGGATAGACATGCATTTGTTACGGAACCCTACATTCATTTTGAAATAAATGTTAAATTTAGTAGAACAGACAGACATGCATTTGTTACGGAACCCTACATTCATTTTGCAGAACTTAGTAGAATGGACAGACATAAACGTGTTACCGAACCCTACTTAACAGTTTCACTCCGGGAGTGCCGGCAGATCCCGTGCCACTCTAACTTAACCCTTAATGCAATGACTTAAGGTTTCATTTTAAAAATGACGCTGACGCGATGTCGTGAGTTATACATTTTTTACCCACCTAAAAAAGTGCCAAGCGCCGCTAAAGAAGTTTTCACTTCAAAAACCTCAGGGTTAACCCCTTTCAAATAACAAAAAAAAAAAAAAATCAAAATCGGCCCACAATTGACGGAGTAATTGCGTAACAAACATCCAAAAAAAGAAAACATACCGTCGAATTGAGAATCTCTTAGGTCTAAAGTAAATTGCTCGTGAAGACAAATGCAACGAGCCCAAACACGATGGGTTTATCATGTGTAGTTTAGGAGTTCCTATGGCCACCTTCTGTCTCCATCATCAGACCAGCTCGATGGTACTCGTACCATAATAAATTAAGCGCACCTGGCCGGTCGGAAAAGATAAAAAATTTCAAATTTAGAACATTCATGAAACAAGGGTCCGAATATGTTCACTAGTATATCGATTCATGTATTTCAACAGGACAGAGAAAATTTCAAAATATTATGTATTTAATACTTTTTAGTTCTTTTTTTTTGTTTTTTGGAAATCGGTTTAATATTTTTTAAAACAGTTTTTATTTCATTCATTTTAGTAATATTATTAGTAAATTACATAAAAAAGAATAATCGAAATCGATTGAAGTGGTACAGAATTATTCGCCATATGTGTCAGACTGCAAATTGCTGAATAAGTCCACATCACAAAAGTTTTGCTGAAGGTAACCACACACCATACTAATTTATCAAACTGAAAATTGCCGAAAACGACCACATCACAAGTTTTGCTGAAGGTAACCACACACCATAGTATTATGCTGATTTTTCGAAAACCACTGAACCAATTTCGATAAAATTGAAATGGGACCACCTCGGAAGTATGACCTAACTAACAAAAAAAGAATTTTCTAAATCGGCCCTCAATTGACGGAGAAATCGCGTTACAAACATACAAAAAAAAAATTAAAAAAAAAAAATTAAAAAAAAAAAACATACAGACGAATTGAGAACCTCCTCCTTTTTTGGAAGTCGGTTAAAAATGCATACAATCGCACATACAATATGCGTTTTTCGAATAAGGTTACATGAGTATTTTCAAAAATAATAAAACTCTATTCCTGTACGTAAATCGGAATAATACTTACTTCAAAATGTTGGGGTGCTGGATGATTATTATGTTTATGAAAATGGAAAAATTGCAATATACTTTCTGAGTTGCAGTTTCTAAAATACATGACCTTTATAGATAGAACGAGCTTGAATAAAATATTAAAATAACACAATCAAATTATGTTCACTAGGTACTTCACTAATTTAAAGAAGAGCCCTATCCCCATCACAGATCAATTAAGTTTTTGGTATTTGTGGGGCCGGTACTTAAAAAGAATAGCCCTACTGCATTTCTCCCCATGCATGCCGTAAAAGGCGACTAAGGGATAAGGACAAGATGCCGTGCTAAAGGGCGACAGGCCCGCCACCTCTCACCTTGACACGGTACTTCCACCGAGTCATGCAGCAAGTGGGTCTTCGTGCCTCAATTACTGCTTGATCGTATTAATCTTGTTCGAATACTTTGCGAAACGTGGTGGTCGGTGTTGTGCTGTAATTTACCAGAGTTCTTGCAGCACGACACCAATTACTCTGCTTACCCTGATTGTCGGGATTGAGTGATATGTATGTGTATGTATTTTATTACTAAATATACATACACAGCAATATTTACATTTATTTTTCTGCGCCAAAATTATTTATGTTAACACTTCGAAAGCCGCACGATGATCGCTATTAAATACATTTTACGACATGCCATATTTGATTCACCTGCATAGAAAGCATTCCGTCTATACGAATTCGCCGCTCCAATATTTACATAATCAACATATTATAACAACATTCACATAATTACAACTCACCGTGCGTCACCTATCCATCTGCAAACATTTTGCATGCATAGAGTGTTTTGGAAACGATTTTTCAATACTATTGAAGTCTTAGTCTGATTCTAAATTATTTAACATTAAAATGCCTTTATCTGTCGTTCCATACAGAGATATGAACTTATGCATTTTCGATAGTTATAAATTAATAGAACTTGATAGGTTCCGATCTTCATACAAATTATTTAAATTGAGCTTTCATACAAATTACATTATTTCAGTAAAATAGTTTCTGCTTTGTCGTGGATTTTAATTTATAATTAGGTATATTTATGTATTACTATATGATTGAGAAGTATATTCACATAATGATTTCTGCAATAAAGATAAACGCACTTCTACTCAGAGCAGCCTGTAGTCGTTATTTGTTCGAACTGCCTGTCATTTATTTCGAGGCCACGCCACTTTCTTATATTCGTTTCCGCGAGTCGATGAAGATGCAAATGCAACCGAGTGCTTGTGCTCTGAAGCTTGTATTGTATTCGTGTTCGTCCTTGTTACCGGAAATATTAGCCATGTCATATTTGTCCTTATGTCTACAGGTGTAAAGTTAGCTTAATTGAAAAATATCCCACTGCAAATCAACAATACCAGTGAACAAATCAATTGATTATTATTTTATGGCCTTTGGCTGGATTTCTTTGGAGGACGAACGCTGTCCTTCTTACTCGTATTATGTGCCTCTCAACTCAACCATCGAGATACCGCTTAGCCATAGCCTTCTATATTGTACTGGTATTCTTCTATATTGGTAACTTATTAATTCGACATAGACATTCAAAAAGTATCGGCAATCAATCAGCAGCGAGCGAGTTCCCAAGCTCCACACTTGCGGTTGCGCTGCGCTGCTGGTCCACTCAATGCCGATCGAACCGGCCCGCGCACGATGATGTTCTCTCTTGGTGGATGCTCACTTGTTCCGGGAACTCCTCGGCCTCTCCCCCGCGCCCCTACCCGCCGCCACCGCGCCGCCGCCGGCGCCCGCACGGCCGCGCGCGATCCACTTTCCATCAGCTTATACTTGGCTGTAAAACCAACAGCATTACTGCATTACCGTTTCTTGAGGAAGTGTTTCGTGTGGTGTTTTTATAAGAGAAAGTATTTATGAATATCAGTTGAAGACTGTCAAATGATTTTAATTTTCACTTCGATGAGTAATAATAATAATATGTAGGTGTAAATTTTTTTATGTGGAATCTGACATGGTTGGCTACTAACTACACCTGTAATTTCAGCCTATTATGCCTTAGTGAACTAGGTGTCATGTCAGTACTTCCCCTCTTTGGCCAGAGGCGGTGAAAACGACCATTAGATATGCCATTTAATGGCTGCTACAGATCTGAGTCTTTAGTAGGGTTTAACCCGTCCGAGTTGGTACCACCGCACTGAGTGAATGTCGGCCTAAATTACTCTAAATATAGTTCTTGTTTTATAAATATAGCCGGAATGAGCAAAGGGAATCTGTGACATGGCTGGCTCCTTGTTTACCAAGGTGCGTCACGGATGTACAGTCATGTCAGATTCCTTATAAAAACAATAAAGTTTAAAACAGATTTTTTTTATTATACTTTTTTTTTAGATTTATTGAGATTTACATGCCTGAATAATAGTCTCGGACAGCGCGTGCGGTATGCAGACAGACAGGCAGACATCTGATCTATTTTAAAAGGGTCTCTGCTAGCGTCGCTGACTACGGAACCCTAAAAAGTAAAAATAAAATGTAAAGTCGGGTCTCGCACAATGAGTGTTCCGTACTGAAAAAAGAACAAACATTGTTTGAATGTTTTCTGAAAAAAAAAGAACAAACATACTGACTGGTATTTGTACGAGTATATACGACATACGTGCGTCATTCTATTCACATTTTGCCTTTGTTGTTGTTTTAGCTACTCAGGAAACAAGATATTTGACCTATACTTTCTAAACTCAACAGCTAAAAGCAAACAGCCAACGCCCTGCTAAAAGAATGTTTAAATCAATCAAACAGCCACCAGTTTACGGGCGCACGAAAAAAATAACGGAAAATACCTTTGTTGGCTCTCGTCTCGTATTCATAATAATTGGAGAACGAATAAACAAGTTATAAAATACAACATTGATAGCCTATGCGTCTATATTGTCACATAAAACTGTCTCATTACAAATTATAAATTAATTCTAAAATAAATTTCCGAGAACTAAAACTTCTCAAGCACAGTTTATTTTTCTTCCAACAGTGCTTTCGATACGCATTTCATTTGACAATGAAAAAAAAAAACAAATCAATGAACAAAACCTTGACAAATATGGATCTCAAATGTTGAGTTCAATTTAGCAGGTTATAAAACAGCTATTAGATTAAATCTTAATCTAAAATAGTCTAACTAAAATAAATTATTTGTAATACTATTTAAAATATTGTATTTATTTCAGTTAAAAATAAATAAATAACCAATTTAACGTAGTTTGACTGGTAGAAATCACTCATAGTGATAAGTCCGCCTTTGAATGCTATTGTTCTTTTGTTTCTCTGTGTATTATTGTATATTTCTATTGTTCTCCTGTATGTTGGTTAATGTGTTGGTGTAGCCAATGATATGTATCTATCGTGTTGTCTCAAATTCTTTTAAGCAATTGTCTGCCTTGGTGCGGTCGGTCGACTGTTGTTAAGCACACCCGGGCGCAAGTACTTGGATGGGTGACCGCTCGACCGTTGGAGGCTGACCGTGGTTCGGATTCCACGTAAAACTGTAGGTCCCTTCCCGTCTTGCCTTACTAGGTGGTAGGGTTTATCCCGCCCGGGTTGATACCACCGCACTGAACGAAACATCTGTCGAATCGGCTATGTAAATAGTTCGTGTTTTCCGTCTAGTTCAATGTAGCCGACATGAATTGCAGAGATGCACTGACATGGCACCTAGTTCACCCGATGTTATGGGCTGAAACACGGATGTTGTAGGTGGAGTAGCCAACCGTGTCAGTTTCCATAAAAAAAAAGCAAATAACTCTTAAAAGCAGACAAAATAATCTTTAGTAAACTAAACAAAACCTCAACGATGCGCATTGAAGTCTTTTACAAAGGACTGGTTGTATGTATTTGGTTTTGTCAACATAGGCGCCGACTACGTGGGTGCTCGGGGGCTCCAGCACCCACGAGGGGTGAGTAGTGGATGCGGAGCACCCACGACGATAGATATAAAAACTGATCAGTAATAGGATTTGAGCTACGATAAAATTGCCTTATTTACTTACAAGCCTTTGAGCGGCCACATTTACACATTCGCACTAGTGGCGCGGCGAATAGCGAACGTTATAGTACTCCTATATTATTCTATACCATGCAATAGAATATAGGGACACTACATGCATAGGTACATCGTGCGAATGTGTAAATGCGGCAAATGCAAACTACTGTGCGAACGTTTTGCGAATCCATGCTGCCGGGTGCCGGGAGAATTAGTGAAAAATTGGAGAAGTATATGTCCAGCAGTGGACGGCAACACGTTAATGATGATGATGATGATTGTTCAATAAATAAAATTGCATGAGCACCTACGAGGATTTCTAAAAGTCGGCGCCCCTGTTTGTCAATATTGTATTGACGTAATTTTAGCTTTTAATTTTTTTCTTTTTATATTGATTACTCAAATATATTTATTTTTCTATTATCTAGATTAAAATATGCTTCACAAAATAATTTGATGATAAAAAAAAATATTAAACGCACCCTGATAAATATAGATCTCAATTTACTGAGACATATGTAGTTAACGCGAATTGTTTACTATGGCTCATTAAAGTGAAAAGCACTCATTGTGAACGATTCAATGATTTCACGTCATCAACGGTGTATGTGTTGCAAGTCAACCGACACACTCATCGCGCACACTCATGTGAGATGAGTACCTACTCTTTTGTTGCAATACTCTATTGATTATTTATTATGTTATGTATGATATAACGATCGCTACATAGAGATTTGAGAAGTATTTTCACTTTCTTATGCGATAGCGGCGCACCGAGCGAGGTCAATTTACATCACATAAATAAATATCTAAAATTCTAATGTTTTTGTATAATTGAGAAAAAATATTCAAGTATTGGATTAACTACTCAATTTGTACATCAAGTTTTTAAATCATTGTTTTCATTATTATATATTATATTTGTACTATTTTTTGTCTTTCGCCTTTTAGTGTTTATATTTAAATTATAGTTGTTTTTTGTTTGATTTTATGTTAAACGTTTTAAAAAATATATTTAAATTTTGAGTATTAGTTATATAGTTTGTATCCGTCCGTATTATGCTTGCTGTGCCCACCTGTCATTGGGGTGCACATACTACTATGTACTATATTTTATCAGGATCTTTTATGTTTGAATGCCGCGTGTATTCTGTTGGTGTTCAATAAAATAAATAATTAAAATAGTCCCTAGTAATAGTAATAAATATTAAAATAGCAAAATTGGTGTCAGGTGTGTACGCTGTATATATACGTATTGATCGTTTATGTCTTGAATGTGATAGTTTTGTAACAACGAAGATGAAATATCAATAATATAGCATTAATAGTGAAATAGACCGTCTAATGGTCGTCGGCTTCAGATTTGCATTTTATGAACTTTTTTGAATTTGGAACGTTCTACCCGCCCGTGTATCTCGTGCCGTGCGTGCTCCAAATGTGCCGTTTGATTAGAATGAGACTGTGGTAAACTCTTATATAATGTAATTAATTAATTTAGTTATACAACACTCTGAGAGTGCCAGATATTGTGTAACTTTTAATGTTCCTCAGGTTTTCTCAGTTCCGACGCATAATAAGAAAAACAAAAATGCTCATGTGTAAGTTTTGTCACGTCTTCCATAGTGGATGACATGTAAATAATTTGCACAAATGCTATCGCCATGTTTCCGAATACTCAATAACATCATGCTATTGATAATTGGGGTCGGTAGAACGGAGTTCTAAGGTTCATTGTTACTAAGGGATTAGTAGGCATTCTATGACTTTTTAAATTGTATAGTTACAATTTACGTTCGATAAGTTAGGTTAGGTATACCTAGATATTAGATAGGTGTACCTAAATAATTTTAATATTTTTCAATGTAGCATTGTTGTCTCTGTGACACGACTACTTTCAACTTGCTCATACTGTTTTATGATAAGTTTTTTCCGTCGAGTTCAGTGTAGCCTACATGAAATGAAGGGAAGCACTGACATGGCACCTAGTTCACCCGGTGTTATGGGCTGACATCACGGATGTTGCAAGTAATATACCCAAGCGAGTCAGTTTCCATAAAAAAAAATATATATATATCTTTATCGGTTGATTAAATTGGTATCAAAGTTGTATTACTTCTCAGTAGGTATTCACACTGTGCCGCCCGCGCCGGGAGCAGCGGCGCAAACACCTGAGTTACATAGTTAGAAATACCTATGTGGATAGATAATACCTACTCTTCTCGGTGGAATATATATATACGTCTGCGCGTCCTTGCCGGCTCCGGCTTGCCTTGATGCGACACTGTCGACGTCCGTCCGCGCATTCCATGCAACCGCCGCGACGACGACGACCGGGCGGCGGGGCGCGGCGCTACCCGAGTGTCGTCATAGTCTTGTAATGTGAGAAATTACGATCAGGAAACATTGTCAGGGGGTCAACCTTAAGATGTTTTTTAATTTCATTGTAAAAAAATTGTGCACTTGCGCAACGCTGAAAACTAGTATAGTTAAATAAATAAGCAAAAAACAACATTTTTTTTTATATTGCTCGCGTTAATAAAGTGGAGATTGGCTTGTATACCTACTAGTGAGTTGGAAAAGGCTCTCAGGTCTACTTTAAGAACAAGTACACATTTAGAGCACAACACACAACACGTGTTGTAGGTATGTATGAAAGCTATGCTATGAGTAATTGCTTCGGCAAAGATTTGTTATTACTGGAGGCTGTTATAAGAATTATTATTATCTACTGGCGGTGGTTATATCTGGACCAAACTGTTTCTAAGTGCTTTTTAGAACAGTTACGTGGAGCTCACGAGAAGTAAAGTCAATTTGTCCAGTCTTAGTCGAGCCTTGAGGAAAACAGACCTTATTAAGTTGGTAAAAGGTTGAGAACAGATTGCAATTTCAGAAGAGGAGCTTATGACTTGATCGATGACATCCACATAAAGGCTTTGTGTGAAGATGTAGGAAGTAATTTTTTTTATCATTTCTGAAGGCAGGCTATTGTATGAATGGGTGAAGCACTTGAAGAAGCCACCATTTAAAAAATACCTGCCATTTAGGTGGGATGAAAATCTACGGATAAACTACTTAGGTTCGCTTATTTCATTTATAGACCGCCTTGCACTGATCGATAACATGCAGTGCAGGTGCCGTCATCTGAGTCTGCATTTGTATCTTGTAATGTTCACGATTACTTACTCTTTCTTTACCTATATGTATATATATAATGTTAAAAGGATGATATTATTTATTAAACAGCAAAAAAACCATTACATAATAGACAAATAATAACTAGAAACTATAATATATAAAAAATCTAGTTTAATAATGTTTGTACCTTCCTGTGACAACTTAAAATCAAATAAGTACTTTTTAGAGTCAGAATTATATAATACATAATTATGTAGATACTCATATTTATACTAGGTATACCTATTCTCATCTTCCAGAGAATAATGTGACCTATGTAAGGTTTTGTCAGATTTAATATCTATAGTCAAGTCATATATAATACCACTTACCTCGTCACACTAATGGGACGTGAAAGCGAACAATCTGCATAGCTTCACACCTAATGATTATAAAAATATAAAAGGTTAAATCACAATGACTAGCAGAATGTTTAGTAAGGAAACTCGTCATTGTAGCTAGCTCACATAGCTGTGCTGAGGTGACGGAGCCATCACACCGAGCAGTAACGCTTACTGGTCGGTGTGATGGAAGCTTGCCTAAAATACTAATAATTATATACTTAAATTTAATTAGACCTAGAGTATAGAGTCTGGAATGTGTGATCGAGAATGAAGTCAATGAGAAATTCTACTATTTATGACTTCTATTAAAAATTGATTTTGATAAATTAATTAAAATAGATACTAAGAATGCATTCTAAGATAGGTACAATTTTTCGTGCTAGTTTAGTAATTAGATTGCTTACCAAACTTCTGGTATAAGAATATACTTCGACTCTCTCTCTGTATTAGATATATCTATTATAAACTTTACGGATCAACAATGAGTTATGATATGAACGACTTGCATAATCGTGACTTGTGTACCGAAGTCATCCGTAACTCACTATTAATCCGTAAAGTATAAAATATGTACCTATAATGAACAACAATGTTAACTTAAAAACATAAATATTATGTATACCTAAACTTTTATATTAAAAATGTATATCAAAATAGTATTGCACTAACTAGCGTGATCACTTCTAGTATTCATGAATGTGCGAGCTGCAGAGAAATCACTCAGTTGAGCCCCTCTCTCCAAAGCCATGGCGGTGTAATCTGATGACCCACCGCTATGAGAGGAGGCACGGAAGGGAACACGAGAAGTCACTTAATCATAAGCACGTAAACTAATGTAAGTAAGTATGTACATAGGTACATTGTGCCTCCGCGCCGTGTGAGCTAACGCATTGAAAGACGAGCTCTGACTATTATCCCGACAAAGTTGCAAGTAAATTTCGCGGACCATCACTCTTGCTGCTATTTCTATGTTCATATATTCAATTTCTATGTTTATAGTACCTATGCAAAATATCAAGTAAAATAACTAATTGCGACACACGTGAATGCAGAAGAACATATTTTGTTTGTAAGAAAACCCGCGCGCGCGCTCGTTGAAGTCTTTTGTAAGGAAGGAACTCATAATAATATGATGATAGAGAGACTTGATTAGAAATACGCCAAATTGAACTCCGCATAGATTTCAGGATTCAGGGGACGATTTAGGCGCCAGCGCTGGGTTGTGGGATTATTTATTACCTATGTTGTGAGGTGTTCATTAACAATGGAGAAATCATGTGTTCACTTAATTTTCATAAAAAATGCGAAACTTACCCACATATTGTGAAAATGTGTATCTAGACTTTAATTTTCCTGTTTTCTTATAAGTGATTTTTATGGGCGCGGTCAGAAATTGGATGGCTGACCGTTGGGCCGTTGGAAGCTTACCGTGGTTCGGATTTCATGTAAAACTGTAGTTTCCTTTGCCTTCTGGAAAGAAGGGAAGGGGTTTAATCCGCCCGGGTTGGTACCACCCACTGAATGAAAGGTCGGTTAGAACGGCTACGTAAGTGTTTTTTTTTTTTCAAATTATGTTACATCAGTGGCGTGGCGTGAAAATTTGACTGAGGGAAGCCGGAGGTGTAGGTTAGATATAATAGTGTGCGTACTGACTGCGTGCATAGTATTAAAAGTGAAGCCGGCGGGAATCGGATTGTATGAACGCCACGCCACTGTGTTACATTATATGCATTGCACCTGAATGAAATTAAATAAAAATAAAATAGCAAAAATTAATTAAGTGTCATCATAATGTGAAATAACTTATATGCCGTATACATAATATGTAGGTATCCCACTTATATTTCCATATTTAATCCGGTAAACATAAATATTGCATTCATGATTCCATCATATTTGGTCCTCAGAACTATTCTGATAATATTCTCCCGGAAACACGACTTGGACAACTTTGGAAATTGTTTTCAGAGCAGAGCCTTTCATAGTTTGTGTGGCGCAGGTGGCCGGCTGTTTTTTGCATCTGCATTCATTATGTACTTAAGAATATTTATTGCGTAATTGTAACCTTAAAACCTCACAATTATTCAACCGCATAATTGTGTACGGTGCAGTGTTTACCGACAACGAAAAACAATTTCTACAACAACACCTTGTCATTGCTGCTGGGGCTAATTGCATATTCGCTTTTCACATGCTTAAATAAGTATGTACCTAGTGCGTGCAAGTTATCATGTCCGAACTTTTAGGGACCTATTAGTTTACTTATATGGAATCCGTTCAAGAATAAATATATTTTGTCGAATGCAATCGGTCACTTCCTCCATCGTTGGACACAACCGGCTTTTCTCTTCGTTGGTTGGACGTCTCTCTCAAACATATTACATTGAACATAATAAATGCACCGCACTGCACTTGCCAAAATGTTATCGGCACTCGTCCGAACGGCACTTCACCGCACGATCGCTCGGAGGAATCTCGATTGCCTACTTACGGTGCATTTTACGAGGCCGAACGACGCCGGGAATAATGCGAAACATCGACAAAAGACATCCAGATACTTTCACTTTTGGAATACTCGGCACCGCTTCGTCGCTTCGGCCTGGGAGTTTATGGACTAAGCAAACAGTTACTTACTCGTAGCACAGTTCGTAGTCTCATCAAAGCCTCTTCCACTCATAGTAACGTCATGCGCTCAGCGGAATGGGGAGCGGAGACAGGGGCGCCGCCAGCCCGTTTCCTCTTTAGGCAGTTTCCGCTTTACTAGAGCGGGATGGAATCGCCACAAGGCGCTTACGATAAAATAAAGCGAAGGCGAATAACGCGCATCTTTTTTATTTTAATAAGTACGAAAAATTTTAGCTTTGTGACTTTTTAAAATTATGGTTCACTAAAGAATATAAAATTATATTTGGAGAAAGATTATAAAAGATGTACATTAATATTTTTACAATAAAAATTGCTGTAAAAATAGAGGAATGTTTGGATTTTTTGTTAAAAAACTTGCTGTTTCAACGTTTTGGTTCACTAAAGATAATCCTGTAGATTGAAAACCTAGAACATTCCCTATACTTATCTTTAACCTTTCATATGTCTACATCAATCCTACGGTACAGATAATCCGAGGAGTAGAGGCTTAAATCTATGAATTGTAACTTTGTAACATTGTAAGTTTATAACTACCTACATGACATGTACAACACCGTAAAATCTAGGCGTGCGGGATCAGAGGTGAACTGGGGCGAACACTTTCCAATCGGGAAAACCTTTTAAAAAACCTGTTAAGTGAGAATGTTGTTCACACACGAGAGGGTTCTGTAGCCATATGTTCCTCCTTGCACGTATAGCGACTGTGCAATCACACGGTCGCACTCGCACGTATCTCGTGCATCAGGCCTGACGCCATCTATCGGTGACCGTTCATACTTTTGTAGTAAAATTTTTGATAAATCTCTTTTGCACATTATGTATGATCCTTGTACGGGGACCTCCAGCGGCGCCAACGGCGTTTAGATATCCTCGTTGCACCCTCCGAATATGCATCGTGCTTTCTCATCTTGCATGGGACCTTAACAAAAAGGTCTATTTGATTTCTAGTTCAGTTGTCCCTTAAACTCGTAAGCATTGCATTGTTATTTATTAACAGTTGACTCGAAATTATTCCATGGTTGACACGTCGACACATGAGCTTGCATAAGGTTCATTCGTGCACGTCCGTCGACATCGCAGTACATTATTAAATATGTCGACATGTCGATCCAGCATTCGTCTCGTGTTCGCAGAATAGAGCCGAGCGCTGGAATCAGATATCATAATGGAAAATCATTGCGTCTAGACGAGTAACTCGATCGTCTCATATAACAACGTGCCGGCTACACTGAAAAGGATAGAATGCTTTTTAAAAACGGTTCATTTCTACTTTTAGAGTTGACCAAGGGCGTACCTAGCCAAGGGGGTTACGATTAATCAAATGCCAAATCTCTTATTGTCCGATTTAAAATTCCCGCACGATGCGATCTGTAACGCACAACTACGCCTGCGCGTGTCAAATGTGAACACGATTCTATGTACCTATTCCGCGCTGCTAAAGTAGTGTTACCTACAATTCATATCCTCTATCTACAATCTTGCCAACCTCTCATTGGTTGGCGACGCACTTGAAGTTGACTGTACTTTAACCAGAACAGACTAGAAATTATTATCAAATAGTACGTAAGATAAGAATCCTGCCATAACATCTCGCCCACTAGGTACCTAACTATTATTAGTTTATACAGACTGCAGACACATCACGTGGATAGGACCTTCAGTGTTGATGTTATACCTGACTGATGCTCGCGTTGCTTGTGGCAGATTGTGCTGTGTGTGTGTGTGTGAGTGTGTTCCTACTTTACAACCAGCACGGCACTCGTCCGCCTCGTCCGCCCATCCGGCCTTGCGGTCATATTCTCTATTATAGCAATTCATCGCTACTGCCAATTTCTCGTGATCCGTCCCACTCGCTACAACGGGCTTGTCAATGCGTCTCACTGGAGGCTAGACAGAGTTGCTGCTACCGCTCTGTTTGCGATAATCGCTCATAGAGAATAGGCAGACTGTCCGCTGATTTCCACAGCGCAGCGACATGTGTCTGCTTAATTTACATATCGAGCTCGTGCAGGCAGCCTCTTGCCGCCGCGGCGCGATATACATAATGTAGATAGGTACAAACCGTCTCTATATAATAACCAGTAGTTTGAGTATCACACACGCCAACTTTTTTGAGATTCAACCACAAAATTAAACTCAAATACGGCGAATGAACCCGATTGAATTCAATCTACGCCACCACTCTGCCTGCCCATATCTTTCCTCCAAGTACGTCTAGGCACCTGATAGGTCGGCATGGCATTCGCAACCCCCGCATACAACCAAATGTGCATGGGCGTCGTTAGACACCTTATGGGTGGCTCGGTGCCGTACATGTCGCACTTTCTATAAATACAATTTCTATCTTCGTCACTTTTGTTCATCTGACGTATTATGTCAGCTGCAAGTGGACTGTAGGCCAACCAAATGTTGGTAATAAAATAAGGTAAAGTAGGTATATGCAATGAATGACATGCCGTTTCTGGCACGAAAGCCTGGCTTTTATTTCTATGAAAGTCTACCAGTAAGATTGTTATAGTGTGTGACAAGGTTATAAATAAAAGTGTAGATAGATACATGAGTACGTACATACATACTTGCTAGCAGCGATAGACTCGCGAACAAATACCTGTTTATGGAACATAAAGCTGTTTACTAGCTCGATTGTGTGTCGAAGCTCTCAACGTTATCGGAATAATTTCACGACTACTGACTGACGCGGTAATGTGAACAGCTAACTGGTTATTACTCACTCGTGCATGTGAGAGGTCGCGGGTTCAAAGGTATTTCTAAACTGTTCTAAGCTTCCACCTAGCTTCGCTTCATTACGTTGCTATTTCGCTCACACACACATGATCCAAGAGAATTAATTTAAGTAGTTATTTGTGCAGCACAACCAAGGTGCTCTTCGATATTGCGAACGAAAGCGTTTCGGTCGAGGACGTCAGTGAGGCGATGAAAGCGGAAGATTATTTGAAGATGTAAAAATAAGAAATATGCTTCACATGAAGAACATTAGCACATATACCTATATTTATTTATTTGTTAAATTTTTTTATTTTATGGAAACTGACACTGTTGGCTACATCACCTACAATACAACATCCGTGATGTCAGCCCATACCACCGGGTGAACTAGGTGCCATGTCAGTGCTTCCCTTCGGTCGTGCCGGCTACACTGAACTGGACGGAAAACACAAACTATTTACATAGCCGTTTCGACCGACGTTTCATTTTTTTTTATGGAAACTGAAACGGTTGGCTACATCACCTACAACATCCGTGATGTCAGCCCATAACGCCGGGTGAAATTGGTGCCACGTCAGTGCTTCCCTTCGGTCGTGCCGGCTACACTGAACTGGACGGAAAACACAAACTATTTACATAGCCGTTTCGACCGACCTTTCATTCAGTGCGGTGGTGCCAACCCGGGTGGGTTGAACCCTACCACCTAGTAAGGTAAGATAAGGGAAGGGACCTACGTTTTACGTGGAATCCGAACCACGGTCAGCCTCCAACAACGGTCGAGCGGTCACCTAAACAAGTACTGACCGGCCCAGCGTTGCTTAACCATCAATAGCACAGTCGACTGTCTGCACCACTGAGCTATCGAGGCTGACAGTTTAAAATATTTCGTGCTGAAATTGTTTAAAATATTTCTTGGGCAACACACATTGCAATCTAACGAATTCAATCGTTAAATTAGGTACTCAAAATATTCTATTCAATCAGAGTGCAATCACGACAAAGGCTGGATTCGAAAATTGGATATCACTAAAATTAGCCCCAATAGTAAAAACTACTTCTAAATGTAAAATAAATAAAATTTATATTTCATAATTTCATTAAGAAGCTAAGTTTTAGTTTTAGTTAAGTTTTAAGCGGCGGGTGGCCGAGTGGTTTGGGCATCGCCCACTCATGCGAGAGGTCCGAGGTTCGAATCCGGTCGGCGTGTACCAATGAGTTTTTTCTGACGAAAAAATTTACGTGCATAACTACACCTGCTGCTTCACCGTTCGGAACCGGTGTAAAACTGTAGGTCCCTTCCCTTGCCCCTTACTAGGTGGTAGGCTCAAATTGTAGCCGACTGGGTTGGTACCACCGTACTGGATGTAAGATGGCCGCATAGCAACCTCGATTGTGTTCTCCTCTAGTCCAGTATAGCCAGCAATCCAGGGAAGTGTCCGTTATGGCACCTACCTTCTCGGAGGTGATATTGGCTGGTCGGAGCATGTGCTTTGGCCCCTCCGACCCATACCGGATAACATAAAAAAAATGTCTTAAATTAAACATAATTTAAATTCATAAATTCATGCTTAGGGCGCATGTAATGAGTGTTGTATCAGACAGAGCGGTGCGTTATAGCACGATGATGTACGGTACGTTGCAGGCTCACTACTGCATCACCCATGGTGGCTGGGAGGGCGGGTGGTGGGAGGAGGGCAGCATGCGCGAGGAGGAGCTCGAGGTGGCGCTGAAGGTGGTGATCGTGGGCGACGGAGGCGTCGGCAAGTCCAGCATGATACAGCGCTACTGCCGCGGCACATTCACCAGGGACTACAAGAAGACTATCGGCGTCGACTTCCTCGAGAGGCAGATCGAGTTAGTATTTTGACATTTTGACATTGGAAATGTCTTTTCGTTCGCTCCAGTGTAGGCTTCGATTTCACGAAAAGGTGTGATCCCCTTATATCTCGGAGAGTTGTGAAGATATTATATTCAAAAAAGGCTCAAAAGACGCGTATTCATGAGAGCTGTAAGGTGCAAAAAGAATTATTGGAGAAAGTAAAAAAGAAAAAAGTTATGCCCGAAATAGTGGAAAAAATTTTTTCCGATTTTTTTATTTTGGCGCTCGATATTTTGGAAACGAAGACTGATATCAAAAATTTGACAAAAAGTGCTCTGGACAATTTAGTCAGCTACAATTTGAGCGTAAAACAAAGACGATGGGTTAAATGTTTTTGAAAAAAGTCAAAAAGTCAGAACGACATTTTTTTCGAATTCCGTAGATTCATTTCCAATGTGCTCGATAGTCGTGTGAGGCACGAAATCTGTGAATTGTTTATGAAACCTGCGTCGTCGTGTCAGCCCATTACAACATTTCTGGCGGAATTAGGTGCCATGTCAATGCTACACCTCAACGGAAAACGTGGACTATTTTTGTCATAGCGATTTCAATAGACTTTCTTCGATGCGACGATACCAATCCGGGCTACCTGACCCTAACCACCTACTAAACGTCAACGCTTGTGGCAGACAATTATACCTACACTACGCTAGGACTGTGTGGCACGGCACGTGCGCGTGCCACACGCAACATCGATTGATGAAATCGATAGAAACACGGCCCACAAGTGCGAGCGAGTGCGCGACATCGTCAATGCCGCTCTCCCATGTTTAATGGGCTGTCTTCCTGGAGCGTTGGACAACTATAGATTACTCCCCTCACCTTACTTTACTATACTGTTTTTTTGTTTTTACTACTTGTGGAATCAAAACCATGTATCAATATTGTGTCCGTGACAGAAACGTACAACTTACCGTACAGTAAGTAATGAACATCCTCGTGAGCACCGATCTTTAGAAAGAGACAATTCGGTTGAAGAGCGTCGCGTCGTTCCTGTCGCACAGAGACGTGCGAGTTCGTGAAACATGGACGACACTCGGATTGTCTCTTTCTACAGCTCGACGTTCATTACTTACTGCCCGGTACTGTACGGTGGTCTTGGCAAGTCCAGTGACATCCCGCGCTACCGCAGCAACACCAAGAAGGCTTTCCGTGAGCGTACTGCAGGTACTAGTTACCGACATGTCTACCTCCAGCGCAGTGCCGGACTTGTACTGTTCTTAACTTGACTTTCGCCGCCCGCGCAAAACATGAATAGCATAGAATAGGAGTATTACTAAGTCGCAACGGGGACTTAAAACCTTTACCCAAATGATATTTAGCATTTAATAGATCGAAAACTCTATCCACAAGTGACTTGCTAGGGTATTGCGTCCATAAATCGCGCAAGAACTTGACGACTTACACCATACCAAAGCGCAAGTGTTACTTGTAATATTCTATAGCGCCTTTGGAAATTTGCCGCCCCTTGAAGTCTGCCGCCCCTAGGCCGCGGCCTGTACGGCCTAATGGGAAATCCAGGACTGACCTCAAGCCGTATTCCTCGACGTCCACGGAGGTGGCGGCGCGGCGGAGCGGCGCGGTGCGGCGTCGGCACCGCCCGTACGCCCGATGACCGCATCTAATGAGATTAAACGCTTCCGATTCCGACCGATCATAAATCGTCATCACTTTCGCTTGAATTTATTCTAACTCGTAACCGCTGCGCTGCGCTGCCGGCAAAAATGTTTCCATGTGAATAGATAATTTGACTATAGAGAAAAAACCAGTTTGTATGTTACGTCGACCATTAAAAATATTACACAAAAACATAATTTAATTTAGGCGACCGCGGAAGGAAGGCGAGGTTTTCAAACCCATTTCGATATTTATGTGTGTTGTTTAATAAGTTGGCGACATAACTGCCGCCGAAAAGTAGTTTTACCTGTATTTCTATTTACTCGTAGTTGCTACAATTTATATTTATAGTCATTCAGTTTGTGCGTCGAATGTGGATCGAAGGTGAATTGATAATATTTATCGTTATGAAGTTCCCACAGCACAGCTATAACTAAAAGTGTAGTCATATCGCAGCATTTATACTAAACAAGATCTTTCTTTTATGAACCCTGGACTCTAACATGGTAGGCTACATCAGCTACTCCCGTGAGTTAAACCTTGGTTGCAGAACTAAGTGCCATGTCAGTCAGTGCTTCCCTTTGATAGTGCCGGCTTGATAATGCCGACAGAAAATACTAATTATTTAACTTTTAATTCAGTGCGGTGGTATCAATCCGGTCGGGTTAAACCCTCCCACATATTAGGGTACGGGAAGGGACTTACAGTTTTTCGTGGCATTCGAACCACGGTCTTCTGTTGCTTGCAGTGCAGTGGATCCGATCTAACATTATATCTAGTCTAAATGGTTTATATAAGCTTATGTACTTCCATGCCGTGCTTTACCGTAGCACTCTATCCGTATCCACTAAGCACGTCGCGTGTCGGTGGCGTGTCGTGTTGCAGGATAGACGGGGAGGAGGTGCGCCTGATGCTGTGGGACACGGCGGGCCAGGAGGAGTTCGACGCCATCACGAAGGCGTACTACCGCGGCGCGCACGCCTGCGTCCTCGCCTTCTCCACCACAGACAGAGACTCCTTCCTCGCGCTGCACTCTTGGAAACTTAAGGTGAGCCATCGAGTTATGCATTGAGAGTTACGGGGCGGGTGGCCGAGTGGTTTGGGCATCGGCTTCTCATGCGAGAGGTCCGCGGTTCGAATCCGGTCGGCGTGTACCAATGAGTTTTTCTGACGAAAAAATTTACGTGCATAACTACACCTGCTGCTTCACCGTTCGGAACCGGTGTAAAACTGTAGGTCCCTTCCCTTGCCCCTTACTAGGTGGTAGGCTCAAATTGTAGCCGACTGTGTTGGTACCACCGTACTGGATGTAAGATGGCCCCATAGCAGCCTCGGTTGTGTTCTCCTCTAGTCCAGTATAGCCAACAATCCAGGGAAGTCTCAGGTGTAGCGCATACCTTCTCGTAGGTGATATTGGCTGGTCGGAGCATGCGCTTTGGCCCCTCCGACTCAGCCACCCATACCGGATTATATAAAAAAAAACCACAGTTGCACTCCGGGAGTGCCGGCAGAAGTGGAAACACCGTAACATTGCTTAAAAAATAAAATAAAAAAAAAATAATGAAAAAAAAAAAATTTATTCATGGAAAAAAAAAAATCAAAAAATAAATAATTAATGGAAAAAAAAAGTTTAATTTAGTAGAACGGACAGACATGCATTTGTTACGGAACCCTACATTCATTTTGCAGAACTTTGAGATGTCATGTATTGAGCGTTGTCATATCAACGATATATTGTTATCTGACGCGGTTGTCATAGTAACGATAGATTGTTATCTGACGCGCTGAAGCGAACATAGATTTTTTTCCCCATATAAAAAGTGCCAAGCGCCGCCAAAGCGCCGCTAAAAAGTTTTCACTTCAAAAAAATGCATCGCTTACGCTGACTGCTTGATGCCTCCACAATATCGAATCTTGTCAACCTTATCACCTTATTTCTGTTACTAAGTGCAGTCTGACAGAACTAAGGTGCAGAAGTAAACTCTGGAACGATCTCCCTGCTCACATATTTCACCTAAGTACGCAGTCTCGGGTCCTTCAAGAGAGGCGTGATTATCCAGCTGTCAAATTAATCTGACTAATGGGGAAAAAAATCCCGTTGGCCAGACTAGTCTGACCATCAATCTGACCACTACTGGGAAAAACCTAGAATAGGCACCTGTAACGCCGGCATGGCATTTACAACCCCAGCATTCGACTGAATGTCCATGGGCGTCGCTAATAGACCCCTTATGGGCGGCTCGGAGCCACATGTCGCGCTTCCTATAAAAAAACCTCAACCGGGCTTTTTTGCGCGGTTTCCGTACGAGGCCTGCCGTCACTTTGTCCGCCCTATACATACAAAATAGGGCAGTCGCCGTGGCCGGCTAGCTGGCGACGAAGAGCGGTCCCTTTGTCCGCCCTAAGTTAGGGCGTTCGCAGTGACCGAATGCTGGCTAGGGACGAGCGGCATCTAAGCCGATACTGCAGCTGCTAGCGCGTTCCGCAGTCTCTCAACTGCTGCAGCTGTCCGTGTTGTGTAGAAAACAGCCAATGATTTATTTTTATGGAAACTGACACGGTTGGCTACATCACCTACAAAATCCGTGATGTCAGCCCATAACACTGGGTGAACTAGGTGCCCAGTGCTTTCCTTCATTTCATGTCGGCTACACTGAACTGGACGGAAAACACGAACTATTTACATGGCCGTTTCGACCGACGCGACGTTTCGCTCAGTGCGGTGGTATTACCACTACCACCTAGTAAGCTCAGCGCTTCCGTTTGTTAACAACACGTGCAGTTTTTCATGGCCATTTTTATAATACGATCGATTTAGAACTAAAAGTACCTAACTGTTCGCAGGAGTGGACTAAACGTTGCTAACGAATGTGGTTACATTTGCAGGTAGAGAACGAATGCGGTGAAATTCCTACAATAATAGTGCAAAATAAAATAGACCTCATGGAGCAGTGCGTCGTCGGGCCGTGAGTATTCATTCATATTCTTATTTATGTAGGTATTGCAAATATTGTTGCGTACTTGCGTACGTTCTTAGGGGCTCCTTAGGTCTAACCACAGATTAGATAATATGTAGGTTTAATAGTATTCGCACAGGTTGTACCATCTGTATTAAAAACAAATAGAATCGAATGATCGGCAGTCTGTACGTACTTTCTGGGCTTCTCAGAGGCGGCGGCGCAAGGCGTGGGCTACGTGGGCGAACACCCACGGCCTCGCGGCCCGAGGGGCCTCGCGCCTCGAAAGTTCATGCAGCTTTGATTCATGAAAAGTATTCAGCTAGATCTATTAAGAGAAACCCCGAGTAAACATGTTTAGACTAAACATAGGCAAACTAAAGCTTAGTATATAAAGTCTTTATCAGACACAAGATGGGAACGCAGGACAGAGGCAGTGAAGGCTGTATTATTGCAATTTGATTATGTTTACTTTTATCGACGAAAGGTATGCTGACAAAAATGTTTGATTTGATCAGTATACCGGAAATCCATTTCAACAATGAAAATCCATAAAATCCATGCCACCAGAGAGGGCCTCGCAAAATATATCTTGCCCACATCAAATTTAGGTCTTGCCCCGGCACTGGCTTCTGTAATGTTTATGGAACGTGACTTGGTTGGCTACACGTCGCCCGTTACCCCCGAGTGGCTACTGATCTTGTCGGAACAAGGTGCCTGAGAGGGCTTCCCTTTGGTTGTGCCGGCTACACTGCTGGGTACATCTAGTTGAGCCATGGGGAAGGAGCGACTTGTGCTTACATTATTTCTAAACACTTGAGTAGCAACGGTAATGAAAGAGCATCGCGTTATACGAATGTAAGTATAATGTGGTGGTGTTGGATGTCCTCGCGGCAGGGACGAGGCGGAGCTGGTGGCGCGCGCGCTGGGCTGCCGGCTGATGCGCGCGTCGGTGAAGGAGGACGTGAACGTGGGCGCCGTGTTCCGGGCGCTCGCCGCCCGCTGCCTCGCCGACATGCGGCCCGCCGACGACGCGCCTCCGCAGCACCGCACACCACAGATAGGTACCTACACACACTACACTACACCCTATTGTGTACGTACGCGTACTAGCATACCATCTCATCCAACATTCCACACAGCACGATTTTTTTATTTTTTTTATGGAAACTGACGTTTGGCTACATCACCTACAACCATCCGTGATGTCAGCCCATAACACCGGGTGAACTTGGTGCCACGTCAGTGCTTCCCTTCGGTCGTGTCAGCTACACTGAACTGGATGGAAAACACAAAATATTTACATAGCCGTTTCGACCGACCATTCATTCAGTGCGGTGGTACCAACCCGGGCGGGTTAAACCCTACCACCTAGTAATATAAGAAGGGAGTCATATCCCTTAGTCGCCTTTTACGATATACACGGGGAGAGATGAAGTGGGTCTATTCTTTTAAAGTACCGGCCCCACACGGTACGGTACGATGCATGCTCTACGAGTGTTACTGCCTGCACGTCTGGAATATTATTATCTTTATCTAGCGCAGAGCAGTATGTATACCCATTCCGTGCGTTCGCTTCTTAGGTTGCCTTACCAATCACCCAACCGACCCGATAACCAATGACCAGCTTCATGTCAGAGATCATCCACAGCAATGCCCAGTGCCAGTTCTCCCGGTTCATTTGGTTTGTTTAAAGTAAGCTCCGAAGGATTAAAGAAATTGAACAGTTGCAAATTCATATGATGTATGTAATGCCATGTTGCAGGTACTTTCACGAATCACAACACAAACGGTACGATACTCCTGCGGCCGGCCAAGCACCGCCCCGGCGGCAAGAAGAAGAATATGTTCCGCAACGCGTGCCGGATACTGTGAGCTGCTGCGCCCGCCGACTGTGCACCCGCGCCGTCTCGCCTCGCCCCACAGGCTACTATCAAGTTTTATTGTGATTAGAAAGTGCAAATTGTGTTGCGATTAAAATAACACATCTCGCCCGTCACGTGACGATGAGTGATACCAGTCTGTATAAACTATTACATATGTTGTTTTGTATACATTTTACAGATTGCCTTCTTACCAATTTGTACGCGGCTTTTAAATTATTGTGTGTATGTTGTTAACTATAGGCTTGTAAATAATATTGTTATACATAGGTACATACTGCATTAGTTATACCTACCCTCTATCGAAATAAATAAATATTTATAAGTGTCAAATCAATTTTGTTTATCTTTAACCCTTTGACTCCCACACTTTGAAAATGGTACTACTCGAGTCCTAAAACTCTATTATAATAAGAAAATATGCAGGGATGGGGATTTCACAAATTAAAGTGTTTCTACATTTATTTAATATGAATTTATTATATTTAGGACAATGAAAAACCATTTATACATCAGAACAGTGGAAATGTAGAAGTACGCTGCCTTTCAAGGCTTCCATTACCATGTCCCTGCAAAGCGTGAGTACAGTCCAGTAGATACAAATAAAATGATCAGCTTGGGAATGTGTTCCGCCCGCCCCGTGTATTGAAGTAGGTACTGAAGTCTCTCCGTCACAGAGTATGCTCTGTGCTCTGGTATGGGCCCCCGCATCTTACCCTATGCTCTATCTATACGGTCCCACCCATCTCAGTCTGTGCTCTATATGGAGCCCCGCATCTCAGTCTGTGCTCTATATGGAGCCCCGCATCTCAGTCTGTGCTCTATATGGGGCCCCGCATCTCAGTCTGTGCTCTATATGGAGCCCCGCATCTCAGTCTGTGCTCTATATGGAGCCCCGCATCTCAGTCTGTGCTCTATATGGAGCCCCGCATCTCAGTCTGTGCTCTATATGGAGCCCCGCATCTCAGTCTGTGCTCTATATGGGGCCCCGCATCTCAGTCTGTGCTCTATATGGGGCCCCGCATCTCACTGTGCTCTGTATGGGCGCCTGCCTCTCACTTTGTGCTGAGTCCGCATTGAGCTCGCCTTGCGTACAAGAGTTGCAGTTACTTGTAACTTATCCAAGAGTTACCTATATTAGAATTTTAAGATTTTAATAATTTTTATTGTTTTGATGTAAGTAAACATTTAGTAATATTTTATTTTATTTTAAATCTATGGATAAATGTACGGTACCTATCTACTTATCACAAAAATATAAGAGAACATATTTTTGAGAGGTACATTTGGTAAACATTTCATGATCAGATTATCTGGACATATTTCATCCTTCCTAATAAATGTCTTTGTAAGCTTCAATATTCAGTATGCCAGTAAATATAGGTGCCAATGCCATATTTCTCCTTAGACTGATAATGTAAGACTTCAAAGATGGCATTGAATTAAAATATGGGTGAGACTACTCCAAGTTATAGGTATTCTAAAATAAAGAAAGCGTGACGCTAAATTGGGGCTTTACATTCAACATTCATAGTGAAAATGATTAAAATTATTTAAATGCAGGAAAGTATATTTTCCGAATCTCGTATAATATTGTATAGATAGACTATGAGTATGTACATTATAAGGTGTAGGTAATGGCGTAATTTAAACATAAAAACATTCATAATAGATTAATTAGCTAAAAAAACAGTGAACACAAAGATAGCATTTTCACAAAATTATCACAATTTACTAAACAAATTTACATAACTATTTCATAAGCTTTATTCGGGCACTATATAAACACCCCAAGAACAAAATTATAACATTAATGAGAGGACATTTACGACACATTTTAATGATTTTTTATGGATCATTCGTACCTATATGCATTTACAACCCCGTTTGCACCACCTCGGGTTAGGTCAAGTCCAACGGTTATTTGTCAGGTATAGTGATATTACACAGTTGCCGAAGGTGGTCATTAGTGAGCTACTGTTTATGCCTATTTTCAATAAATGTTTCCAATTTCATACCACCTGGTATTCTCAATAAAAAATATTTCAACTACTGAGCATATTTCATGAGGATACATAAATTGTTTTTTTTTATATAACCTGCCATGGTGGGCTACATTGTGATGTCAGCCCATGACATCTTGGTGAACTAGATGCCACGTCAGTGCTTCCCCTTTTGGTAGTGCCGACTCTAATGAACTGGAAAATCTCCGGTCGGGTTTAGCCCTATCACTTTATTAAGGTAAGGGAACAGCTAGGACGGTCACATGTCCACAATGCGACAGCGCCCGTCATTGCTCACCTTTGGCGACTGGATGCAATTATATTGAAGATGTTTCATCTCAGAATATCAAGTTGTTTATCAATGCTTATTTAATTCTGATCACAATTTTCCCTTTACAGTTTATATAGGAAACACGGGTGGCGTTTGTCCATACAAACATATTCCCCTAGAGTATGGTTACTAATTATTTTTTGAAACTATAGGTATCCACTACCGGCATGTCATTACATTTTTCTTTTTTTTTTTAAGTTATTTCTGATAGGAACTAGGACCTTCCTTAAAATCCTTAAAATTGTCTGAATGCCATCAACAGATTGTCAGTTGTACGTCGTGTCCATTATATCATAGTAAACACTTCATGGTTTGTCACAAACAAGAAGCTCACTCGACATTCCAATTTAAAAAGCCAACACAAAATAGTAGATATCGACTAAATAACCATCGCAAGGCCCTGGCGGTGGGACTCATGTCAAATACGGCAGAACCTCGCAGGCTAAAAACGAAAAATCCCTAAGATCTGTGACTTGAAACCAAGAAGGGTTTGAAATAATGAAAGAGCGACAACTCTCACGATCACAACTATTGGCGAATGTCTTTGAGAGTGATAGGATGTAATATAACTGGAGTACAAATAAAACAGACATTCAGTAGACAACACAAATGTTTTTTTATGCAAAACATACAGATACACATTAATGTTGATGAATTAATAAAAAAACAATGGGTCCAGTTTTGGAGGAGAAAACAGGGGAGCACAAAACCTCGTTTTTTTTTTATTCTTTATGTATAAGTAAGCCCGAGCTGCAGTTGTCTCTTTCACACGGATAGCTCGCGCGCCGGGCGCTATGCGACAGCAATATATTGGTAAATAGCTATTCTTCACATTTCTCAGTTCCTTGTACAGAATTAAAATTAAGCAATCAACATCTAATTGTACGTCAAGTTTAATTTCTGTTTCTTTTCTCCTTGTTTACAGGTCACAACAACGTCAAAACACGTAGCGAGATAAAAGTAAAAAAATAATAAAAATGTATACTTTATTACTTGCTGCTTGATAGTTATCTTGTCCGAATACTTTGCTAAACATGGGGGTCAGTGTTGTGCTGTAATATACTAGAGTTCTTGCAGCAGCATAACACCGAACACTCTATTTATCCTGATTGTCGGGATACAGTGTGTGGTATGTATGTAGACTCGAAACCGAGCTAGAAGGACGCAGGATTTTCTTTCTGATTTTCTCATTTTCGACCAAATTGGCGTATTATACATTCTTCCTTTTTAGTTTTGATGCGCTATTTTATATACCTATGGTGCTACCAACTTTTTTTTTTCTAGCTTGATTTAGCTCTATATATTTTGTCAATCAAATCCCAAATGATGTAAATATTGGAGTATTTAATTAGTTCAATAATCTATAGAATTATTGATAACTACCTACATGACTATTTAAAATTTCTCGGAAACTGGCAACACTCTAAACGTCACTTTTCTCCGACTTGAATAAAACAAAGCAGACTATAGTTGCATCTCTTCTTTCATCTCAATAACCGAGCCGTTTGGTCCTGAGGTAAACATGGTTAAATAAGTTACTAATGACCTCCTCTGTCACTCCTTAAAAAGTTTACAACTAGTTAGTTCCCAAACATTCTGTATATTTTTATGATTGTAGATAGAACTGCGACCAAAATATAATTCATTTCAGGTTTTCATGAACATAAATTATAAAAAATGGAGAGATACAGAGAATGAATGGACTTCAATCAGTTGTGATTGTGCGATATTACAAATTTAAAACAAATTAGCACCTAGAGCCAAGACTGAAGCAAATAAATTTTTATCTTTAAATAAATTAATGCTTTACTTTGAGTTGGACCAACAGCTGTCTCACAGAAGTTCCTATGGTGAATGTGGTGAAGCGATACAGAATAATGACTAACCCTAAGTGATAGCCCTTTCGTGTATTCTCGTGCATAATCAAACAGCGAACGGAGACTAGTTACGTGCAGGATGTAATGTTGAGCCTGGCGAAGTAGTCGAGGAGTCCCTGGAGGCGTTTCTTGACCCGCTTCTGGTCGTCGAGGGTGCAGCCGAGGATGGCGGTCTCGAAGTTGCGGTCGCACAGGCCGGAGCCGTCGTCCGAGTGCGAGGAGCAGGCGCACATGAAGCTGCGGCAGCGGGCGTGCGCACCCGCCGCGTCCTCCTGCACCGACATCACCAGCTCCTCTATGTAGATATTCACCTGCGCCACCAACACACACACACACACTTTACTACATACATACACTATTTCAGATAAGTTAGATAAAAATTGCTAAGAGTTTTAACCATAAACACAGAATAGAAAAGAGTACTGGCGTACAGAAGCTGCTCTGTACAAACACACACAAAGAAATAGCTACTCTGCGACGACGCGATAAAGTACAAATTGACTCGCACAGAGCTGCATGCCTAAACACGATAACCACCTACATTTCGCTTCTCTTTCTGTCGTGTAACTCTATCTCGAAAGCGCGTCGTTCAGCGCGTGTCTTTGGGCTGTCTTATTGTGAGGAATAAAATGAAGATGATACCTACCAACTTTTATCGTTCTAGCTACCAACGATACGATATTTAGCTACGGCAAATTCATGCGAACAAATTCATGCATGCGTTAGGGGCCGTCCATAAAGGACCGTCCGGTCGCGAGGGGGGGGGGGGGGAGGGGTTAGCAAAACCGGACAAAACCGGACGCTGGGGTAGGGAGGGGTACTGCCTATCCGGACGTCCAAGCGACACGTGCGCAAACGACGATTAAAAGGTGAGAGGGGTGAGGGCTGAAGAAGGGGGCAGATTTTTGTCTCTCTATCCGCGGCTGGTTCTTCAGTTGCAGAGTCCGCTTCCAAATGCCTATGATATGTACTGTCCCAGTGTCAAAGGATCTATTAACACTAGAACATGCACTGTGTGTCACCTGTACCACCCTACAAAGGCAGCCATAACACTACACAAATCTTCCTGTCATGGCAAGGACTTTATTTCCGAAAGACCTGCTGCAAGAGTACGGCCTCATCACGTCATCGCGAAGAGAAACACCGAGTTCTTGTGCATCTTGAGGATGGACAACGGCGATGAGGATGCGGAGTGGATTGATGTGCTCGATCTGGAGACGGAAGCTGTTGGCGGATACAAGCCCCCTGAGCCAACACCTCTTCCTCTCGCTGAGCCACTATTCGAATGGTTAAAAAGTCCATGGGACTAATCTGCATTTTACTGATTTTTTTCTAAAAAATTACTAATGTAAAGTTACCAGAGGGGGGGGGGTCTTCGATTTTGGACGTCCAGGAGGGGGGAGGGGAACCGAAAACCGGACACAACCGGACAGCGGGGGAGGCAGGGGTCATTTTTCCCCAAATCGACCGGACGGTCCTTTATGGACGGCCCCTTAGTGTCACAATTAGTTTCTCACATCGAAGCGTGCAACCTTCCAGTGATAGTTTTGTTTGATCAATAAATTTAATTATCATCTACAATGTACCTATTATCCTTATACGAATTAGGCCATACACACCACGCTGTTCGGCGTCATCTAACTAATGTTATTGGCAATATAATATCATTTTAAATCTATGACCTCCTACTATATGAATCCCGGAATTATTATTTAGGTAGGTACAGTAGGTACTAATCGCAAAATTCGTTGCTCCGTGCGGCGGACGCGGAGTCCGCGCGGCGTGCGTGCGTGCGGGCGCTTGCTCTGAGTCGCGACAGCCCTCTGTTTACGGCTTATTCGAATAGTCCCGAACCGGTAGGCATTTATCGCGCAACCTTGAGCGAGTGACGGAGCACTGCCATAAATTGTAGCGATAATAGCAATCCTAACGTGTTTTACTAAGAAAAATTCATTGAAATCGCAATCAGTGATATTTTCTACGCCGACCCTTGGGGGGTGATCGGCCCTACCGGAAGTCAACACGGAACTTTTTGGGAATTTTTGAAAACTTAAATTTTTAATATCAAGTACACTTGATTCTTGTTTATTTGTAACAATTTATAACATACTAGATGATACAGGTTAAGTTAATAAAGATAGAGATGATGACCTGGTGCAGGGCATCCTCCTGCTGTGAGTCGCGCTCGGTGCGCACGGCCACCTCCACGGTGAGAGCGCGCGCCAGGATCCGCTCCACGTAGCGCAACACGTCGTCACGGTCACCTGCCACAATCATCAATACAAACATTACGCACTCCGCACATGCTGCATCCTATAGCCTCTTCAGAAATTCTGCACTTACAGAGGGTTGGTCCCTCAATGGGATACTTGTAATGCGAAAATAACACAAAAAGTTGTGACCATGAAGTCTTATGCACACACCCCTAATTAACTGTTTTAAAAAATTATTAAAACAGTTAATTACCACTCCGATAGAAATTAAAAATAAACAACAGTTAGATGAAAACATTTTGTGGAAGCTGCAGCAAAATTTCAAATCAAACTCATCAGATACGAACTCTGTGGCACCTCAGCCAGCAGCTCGGAATGCTTGACGCTGTCTAGGGTAGAGAGAAGGGAGTCCTTCTCCTCCTCGATGCGCACTGTGTCCCTCCGCAGCCTCTCCACGCGCCCCTCCACCTGGTCCAGCAGCCCCACCAGCCTGCAACAAGTATGTACAGAAAAACAAAACCGCCTAAATACACTATTTTTGTTGGTCCCAATAATCTGCCTAGATTTTACAAACAAATTTTCCCCCTTATTGGGTTCTCAATCTAGTTTACTAGTTTTCTTTTTTTTTTGTATTATGGAGGCGCAGTTAGGGTAGCATTCAGATAGTAGTCCCCAGTCTGTGCCGTGGATCCTTATCTCCAGTGGTCAGCTTGTAGTCGTGCTAGTCTCGTTAGTCGTCCCGGACCAGTCTGTGTCCTGCGTCTTCCCCTCCAACCGCTCCGGCCGCGCCTGCTCCTCTCAATTGGCCGCCACTTCATAAAACTTTCTTATTTAAATTATTAGCCTTCTGAATTGAAATAAAAAACTTCTAACAACAACGGTAAAGAGCACAGTAACACTGAATACGCGCAGCGGGTCGGCATCGACCTTGACGTTGACCTAAATTCAAATATTTCGTAAAATAATGAAGCTAAATGAATAAACTCTTTTGCACCTTATTGACAATGAAATTACGTACAAAACAATGGGAAACATGTCAGAATTGACTAGTTTAGAAGTACGGATATTTAAAATTTACTTGAAATCATTAAAAAAATGTTTTTTGAGTGACGAAGAATGTGACTATAGTCACTAACGAACTCGTTCTTCTATAGATACAATAACACATAAATAAGACATTTACTCGCCTTTTCCAATATTTCGGAAGAAAATACAATAAAACACCTTTCTCTGAGGCCACACCACAGCCGAATATTCGCCACAAAGGTAGCACACAGACAAGTAAACTGACTGACGTCTTCATTCCATTATTATTATTATTGTTGTAGTATACATGATAGCAGAGCTTGAAGTTAATGATGCGTGTACTTTTTATTTCGAGTCAGGCCTCGGCCACTCATTTATACCTACCGCGATAATCACCTACACCGCGCGACAACTGGAAGTTGCAAAACAGTCCAGGCAGCCCCGCGCTTGCGAGCGCACGCATACGTACTTACATAACACGACGGTTAGTCGATCGCCTGGATGGTACAAACGAACGCCAATGCTTATTCTTTGTTATAGTCAAAGTTAAAATTGTTTATTTCTCGTTGAGTTTATAAAAATAAAATTGTTCCACTATGGGATATGCCACAGGACATGAGTGTAAGATTGGTGAGAGAGGGAGGGAGGTGAGGAGAGGGCGACGAAGGAGACGGAGGAGTGAGGGACGGAGGGGGAAGCGGCGGGGGAGAGATGGTTGAACGAGGGCTGAGGGACCAATAGAAGTGGCGTGTTCTCATGGCTACTCCCTAGAGTGTTTTTATTTTTATAAGCCCCGCCAGCCACCTGACGAGCGAACTGACCGAGCGCACTGTCCGATGGCCATAGTACTGGCCTATCGGACAAGCCCGCGAGGGACAAGTGAGCCCGGCGGAACACACACCAGGCAATAAATTAAAGAAAAATATTTTTAAAAAATTTGGTTTTTTCGTTTTTTTAATATGGCCTTTTCGCCATGCGCACGTACGCAGGCCAGATATACTACTCTATGGGCCAGATTTCATGATGCGCGCGCGTACGCAGGCCAGATATACTACTCTATGGGCCAGATTTCATGATGCGCGCGCGTACGCAGGCCAGATATACTACTCTATGGGCCAGATTTCATGATGGACACCATCAAAGTGCTCGTTGTGACTTGTTAAGTGCTGTATGCGTTTTATTTGCATTTCTTGTTGCCTGAACAGGTTAAGATGTTGATTTCAAAAACTTTAATCTATATTGCATGTACTACAATAAGCAAAACCAAGCCAAACATGAATAAGCAGGAAGGAAGGTGAGCAAACCTGTCCTTCGGAGCCTGCACTCCGACTGCGGAGGTTTCGTCTATGAGCGGCAGACGAGCACTGGGCCCTGCCACCACCAATTCACTGCCGCTAGACCACATCTCCGGCAATGCGTCCACGTCCATGATCGCCACTCTTGCGAGAACCTTCCAACCACACTGGCTCAATGACCACCAGCCAAACCAAGGTACTGAAGCAACACGAAAATCCCACGAAGTCGAACGAACAAACCAAAGATTTTTCAGTTGATTGTATGAATGATAACTGCACTGCAAAACCTGCTTATTTACTCTATGGTTGCCTGGTTGGTTGGTTGGTTGAGTTTGACAGTTGACACAGAGAAAGCATGGATGTTGTTGGAGTTGCCAATATAGTTTCCATAGTTCTCCCATAATTTTGACTTCGAAAATCGCGTTTCGGGTGATATAAATTATCATAACATTTTCTTTCCTTCAAGTTCAAAACGGAAGACAAAATATTGTACAAAAATTGGTTGTCTGTAAAGTCGGTTTATGGACGATTGTTTTACGTGATAACGTCATACTGCCCGTCGTCTGCTGCCCTGGTACTTTAGAACCAGAGAGATAAATGTGTACCAGCCGCCGCATGGGCCGATTGTGCCTCTCTATCACTTGTTACGCGCTCTCGCTTGCACACACAGGCTCAGATGGAACGTGACACTTTTTCGTGCGTGCAGCCGGTGTTCATCAATTTATAAGACGTAACGTTATCACGTCAAAAAAAAGTATCTACCTAGAAAAGTGTTTGAAATTACTTTTCACACATTTGCCCAGGCATGCAATGCAATGCTATGCGAGAGTAGATTTGATATTCTCCAGTTTTTTGGGTAGTTGGAACTAACGGGTATCCCTGGAAGAGTAGTTTCTAGAACTGTCAAGAAATATGTTCTTCTGCGTGAGGCTGGCGGGATCACCACCATAGAGTAACTTGTATCACCACCGCGCCCCGCCGCGCCGACGACGCCTCCTCCTCCGCCACACCGCCGCGCCGCCAGTAAACTTGTTTTGTTTAAGGGATATACTAATTAATGGATAACCCGCTAAGAGAATGTTAACAGTTACAAAAAAAAATTCTAAGTAAAGTAGGTACTTTTTATTTTGTTTTGTTTTTTTTATAGCTACCTTGTGTATTTAAAGCCGCGTCTCCTGCGCATGTTTTTTCGAAACATTACACAAGAACTATAATTTAAATATGTAGCTTATATTACAGAATTGAGAAATAAAACAAAGATACTATTATTAGATTTTTCATAATCACAATGAATACAATATTGTAATTTACAATAAGTGTTCAATCAAATTGTCTTCCACTGTCCACCGATTTATATGCAGGCTCTGCACACTAAAGAATATCTACATTTTTTTATGGAAATTGACACGGTTCGCTCCATCACTCCCCTACAATACAAGTCCTACAACATCCGTGATGTCAGCCCATAACCCCGGGTGAACTAGATGCCATGTCAGTGCTTCCCTTCATTTCATGTCGGCTACACTGAACTGAACGGAAAACACGAACTATTTGCATAGCCGTTTCGACCGACGTTTCGCTCGGTGCGGTGGTACCACAGAGCATCAAATACCTACCGCGCGCGCCCCCTACAGAGACGCCCTAAGCGATAATATTTGAAACCCAAAAACTACACGCAGTGCTGCTAGCGCTTCGTATGTGTGTGTGTGTGTGCTAGTATCGACACTACACACAAAGAGGAGCAAGTTAGGCACACGCACAAAACAAATGCACACGCACAACACACATATGTAAGTCATAGGCCACGCCCACAGGCTTTAACGGCGTTGTAGAGAAATCGCGCTCAGGGCGCCTCTAGGAAGGGCGCGCGCATTTGATGCTCTGTGGGTGGTACCAACACGTCCGGGATAAACCCTAACACCTAGTAAGGTAAGAAGGGAAGGGACCTACAGCTTAACGTGGAATCCGAACCACGGTCAGCCTCCAACGGTCGAGCGGTCACCCATCTGAGTACTGACCGCGCTCAGCATTGCTTAACAGTCGACCGACCGCACCACTGAGCTACCAAGGCTGACAGGGACGTAATTTGTACGGACCGTTCCGCTCTGCATGCACATTGCACAATGAACATTCTAATAATGGCTCTTTGAAGATGTCGCGTCCAGCGTGTCGTCCGTCGCCGACGACATGTCAGGCTGTTATCTCTCTACCGGCGGCATTCTGTACACGGTGGCCAAAGAGTACGGTGGCGAAGCACGTTTATAGGTTTATTGTAAACTTTTTCTTTCAGGGCGCCCCATTAAAAAAAGTCCAAGGGATTCGTCCAAAATGTCAGACAAGGTTTTTTTTTTTTTTTTTATGGAAACTGACACGGTTGGCTTCCATCACCTACAACATCCGTGATGTCAGCCCATAACACCGGGTGAACTTGGTGCCACGTCAGTGCTTCCCTTCGGTCGTGTTTATTCGAAACCCATATCAACAATTTGGCAAACTACGTCGAGGAATCTTGGAGGCTGCCGAACACATCAATTTACAAGCATATGCACAATTATAAACAGGTAGTTTTTAAAGCGATGTTGTGCATGTATTATTGCCGTTGGCAGACAGTTTGAACATTTTATTTAGAGTAGGAAATAATATTTTTTTTTGCAATCATTCGTTTCATTTAACTTTTTTCCGTTGAGAATAGCAGAATGGCGTCACTATCTGTTCTCTATCTAAATTCTAACCTGCATCATGTCTAATGGCTCATACACATAAACACGATACGACGTCGCGTCGTGCTACGATGCGACGTACCGTGTACCGTGTGGGGTCGGTACTTAAAAAGAATAGCCCCACTGCATCTCTCCCCGTCGCATGTCGTAAAAGTCGACTAAGGGATAAGAAAATTCGTCAGCCTCGGTAGCTCAGTGGCGCGGTTGGTTAGTCAACTGTTATTAAGCAACGCTGAGCGCGGTCAGTGTTTGGATGGGTGACCGCTTGACCGTTGGAGGCTGACCGTGGTTCGGATTCCACGTTAAACTGTAGGTCCCTTCCCTTCTTACCTTACTAGGTGGTAGGGTTTATCCCGGCCGGGTTGGTACCACCGCACTGAACGAAACGTCGGTCGAAACGGCTATGTAAATAGTTCGTGTTTTCCGTCCAGTTTAGTGTAGCCGACATGAAATGAAGGGAAGCACTGACATGGCACCTAGTTCACCCTGTGTTATGGGCTGACATCACGGATGTTGTAGGTGATGTCGCAAACCGTGTCAGGTTCCATTAAAAAAAAAAAAAAAAACAACCTTGCCATAGTAGCGTAGGTACATTTTTAGGGTTCCGTATCCGGTACGGGAGATATGTCCGAGGGCTGTATCTCTTGAACCGTAATAGGTAGCCCGTTGAAATTTTCACAGAATATGTGTTATTTATTATGGCCGATATAACAACAAATAATAAAAAAAAAAAAAAGAAAAAGTACGAAATTCACGGGGGTTCCCATAGAAGAAACCAAAAAAGTGTATGCGCGCGCGCCATCTTACTGATTGGTCACTGTCATTGGTTGGGTAGCAGGCTTAGATCTAAGTTTGAGTGGTTTTTCGGATGGTCAGCTATACGTGGCTCTTTCCCGTATTAGTTATTCAAATAATTTATATGCACACATTCCTGGATATTGTACTTATAATATAGTTTACAGAGAAGCGTTATTGTAGATTATAAATTACTATTGGTTGCGGCTTCACTTATGGAGGTCGAATCAAATCTATAACCTGCCCAATTAAAAAACACCAAAACAATTGAATCATACTAACGAACGGACAGACAAGAGTCACGTTGCGTTTTATAACAGGCTGAGAAAGATCAAGTCCATGCGGACGTAGTTGCGGGCACAGCTAGTATATAAATATATATATAGTCCACCCCATTTATTTAATGGGTGATGATGATCAATGAACCCCACCCCGTTTATGCACAACAAAGGTGACTGATAATGAAAATGAAACTAGGAGTTCCAGTTTTCCTTTTTTATTTAAAATTGTTTTATTCAATAATATTTATTATTATATTTTATATACCAAAGTGCGACCGCACTAGGCGAAACTGCACTGCAGCAGAACAGTGCGGTACGGTGTAATAATATTCTTTACACAACATTTTATGAGGTAAACCATACGGCGCGTCTAGCAATTCATATAATTGGATGTGCCTGAAAGTCGGATGGACTTCTGGGCACAGCTTCCACTCCAGTTTTCCTATAACCAAAAAAACAAAGCAGCACCGTGTCGCGCAGCACTGCTGTCACGTAGTGCGGTTGCACTTTAAATGTATAAACTATGAATGAAATTGCGACAATTTTTATTTACATTTATGGTAAAAATATTTTACAAAAATCAAATGTACAGACATTTTCTACTCAGCACGATCTACGTACACAATGGAACTGTGTGGGTATAACTAAATAAATTTAAATAGCACATCTGTTTAAGCGGAACTATGTATGTTATATACATTGCAAATCACCCTGTTTGGCCTATATATCCCGAAAAAAGAAAAACTTTTGGATTATATCATATGGAATCATTCATCAAATTGGATCTATTGAACCCACTGCCTGAGCATTTATACACTACAAATGGCTCTGTACCTTCTACATACATAGTTATACCTACTCACAAATTATAAATCTGTCAGTACTTCAACTTATATATACGTAACTAGACACTGACAAATGCTCAAAGCGATACCTCAAATTATTTTGTTTTATTATAAGTAATCATAAATTTATACAGTGCAGTGCCGTCACTGGATACTGGCACTAATAAACGAATTTCCTATTCATTTGGTTGCCACTATTTAAAAAAAGAAGAAGAAGATAACTAATGTTCCTATTAATAATCTTACACATCCATCAGAAAATTGGGACACAGAATGTACAAAGTTCAAATATTGTAGGTACAGTAGGATCTAAAGTGGAGATACACCCCAGGAACCTTGTCGCATGAGAACACATTCGCCGCATCATCTGGCAGACTACGACAACGCGCTACAAGTGAACTAAGAGTGCGAGCGCACTAGGCGGTACTGCACGGTACCGGAGCGGCACGTTACGTGGCGTGAAGATATTCATTGCAGGTGACGAACACAGCACTCCATGGCTTCACGGACACACCTGGGCACATTGTAGGTAGAAGAAGGTTTCAATGAAATTGTATCAAGCAAACCGTACTACACGGCGACGGCACTGCGATATATACTGAAATATTTAACTCTGAAAAAAATTATAAATGCCACATATATGTAAGTGCCCATCACGAAGAGAAGGCGCCTTGTCGGGGCGTGGTGGCTTGCGAGTGTCGAGTTTATCAACCACTCTCGACCAGGACCGGTGACTGGTTCGTGGGTGGATGACGTAGCCGGACATTTTACCAAGAGCTTCTCCTGCGAGCATTGTGACGGGCAACAAAGCCGCGGTCTAAATCCAGCCCATCCTCATTCCCCAGAACCCAACCCTCACCGGCCACCTATCTTACCCTATCCCACCTTGCCCTCTCCTGACGCATGCGATGCTGTGGACAAGTCGCTGCGCCCCCGCCATCGCTAAGATATGCTGGATGGCGGTGCTATTGTCCACCCACGTGTGTACCGCCGTGCGTGGAGACCCGTAAGGATGGGCTGTGGTGTCTGGCAGGATGAGGAAGCCCCAACACTCCTGCTTTGGCATCACGCCGCTCACCCGAAACGGGAGGCCGTGTGCAGCCGAACACGGTCAACCGGCGGAAACTAGCCCGTCCTCAACGGCTAGAATCGGTTAGGATCTCGCGGCCAAACGGGGGACGCAGCGGGGCGGGAGGACGCACGGCGTGTCCCACCCTTCCCTGCTCGTGTCTTTCTGGTCGCGGGTGACTATACCCGCTAGTTAACCCTGGGGTCAGGCGCAATGCTCGGTGGGCAGCAGCGCGTCTGGTCCTCCCTACTTAGGACTCCGTGGCGGGTGGGGATGCTAGCGGGCGAAGCAAACTAAAAACAAATATGGATCAACCTAACAACCCAACACGCCGTACACCCTCGGGTGATGAAGGAGACGAGAGTCAGTCTGCCGCTTTGGCGCGACTGACGGTGGGGGAGCCTGCTGCCTTGGCGCGGCTTCTCCAGGAGCAATCAGCAACAATCCAATCCAGCATAAACCCCCCAACCCCCTCCTGCAACACCGGGCCCTTTCTCTGTCGCGGTCTGATGCACCCACACTGGGTCAGGTGACCGTGGCGGGAACTGGGACCGAATTTCGGGCCCCACCTTCGTTGCGGACTGTCGCACCTCTACAGGGGCACATGACCGCGACAAGGTCGGGGACCGGGTGGACGCCCTTTGAGCCGCAGCATGCGCCAAAGGGCCCACAGCAGCAGAGGGACTCGCAAATGGTGACAGCTCAATCACCAGGAGCGGGGGCACCTAGTAGCAGCAGCTGGACTTTGGTGGCGAGGCCATCAAAAAAGCAGAGGCAACGAGCTAAGAAGCGGTCGGAGGCAAGGCGCCCCCACCCACATGAGGGACCCTCAGTGGAAGAGCCCTCACGGGTGGGGGTTGCGGAGCCGATGACAGCCGGAACCAGCAAACCCCAGAGACAAACTCACAAAACAACAAACCCAAAAACCGGAACCAGCAAAACCCAGAGTCAAGAACGGGCCAAATCTGGATCCAAGCCACCTCCGCGACAGCAGACAGCGCGACAGAAAAGAGATCGCCCAGTTTCGACCCCATCACCAAAAGTGGTGAAGCGGTCGAAGCTGGTAGACCAGTCATCGCGCACCAAAACAACAATAAGCTACGCGGAGGCTACGACAGGCGTCGAGTTAGCCGTGGCAATCACCCTCTCGCCCTCTGCTGACATCACGGAGGACGAGTTCAAAGCATTAAAAGACACCATCCATGATAAGATAGACGACACCTGCCTGGACATCTCAAACGTCGATTTTGAAAACCCAGAGACACCGTCGTTCCAGGGCAAAATGTTCCTGTGCGACGGTGCCATAAAAATGGCGTTTGTGGATGAACGCAGCGTCGGCTGGATGAAGCGGACCATCTTGACGATGACGTCACCACGACCAGGCCACACCCTCACCTTGGTGGGGCAATCGGAATTACAGGCAAAATTCAAAGCGGGTCTTTTCCTTCCTGACTTTGATAAGCCAGCAACCAGGGCCCACGCTCTCCTCACTGCGTGCAACGCAAAGTGGTACAGGATCGATCGCTGGTCCCTGTACAATGTAACAGCCTACGGACCTGAAGAACGCTCCCCAGGCATGTTCCTCACCCTGGGTGTACCCAGGGATGAGGTCAAAAAGGTCATGGAGAGGGGGAGGCAGGTAAGCTTCCGGTCAGGAGCTATTTACCTGCGGTTCTTCACGAACGATGGCCTGAGCGATTACCCTCCGACTGACCCGGAGCTGAAGACCACGGCGATAGCTCCAACGGACCCAACGGCAGCAGTGCCAATGGACACTACCACACCGGACACTGTAAGTAAGCAGGCGTCGGTCCCCTATATACCTCCCCAACCACAGCCAAGCTGGGGGACAAGGGTAGAGGAGATGGAGGAATCGACGCAATCATCAACATCATCAGCAGACGTTGTGGACAGGGAAGAGGAAGATCGCATCCTTCACTCCCCTGACCACAACTAAGGTAATACAGTGTAACCTCCAGCACAGTCAATCTGCGACGGCTACACTACGCAGACAGCTGGAGGTACACGATAGCACAATCGCGCTTATCCAAGAGCCGTGGATACGAAAAAGTATAATTTGCGGACTTGGAAACGGAGGTAAGATTTTTATAAATCCCACTGTCAGCAATCCACGAACATGCATTTACATACCAAAACACATGTCAGCATTATTACTAACCGAATTCTGTTCCAGAAATTTAACAGCAGTCACCTTACAACACAAGGGTGACACAACACCACCAAAGACGGTCGTACTAGTGTCGGCATATATGCCTCTAGACGAGGAACTACCGCCGGCCGAACTACAAGAGGTGGTACGACACTGCGAAGCACAGAAGATCGACATCATCATAGCCACGGACTCCAATGCACACCACACACTCTGGGGGAGTCCAGATAACAACAAAAGAGGTGAGGATCTGATTGAATTTCTCTTCACATCTAATCTGGAACTTCTGAACAGAGGGGCTGAACCAACGTTTGTTTCCTCAAGGTACCAAACCATAATCGACTTAACCTTAGCCTCCACAGGAGCGGCGGCACTAACATCTGACTGGCATGTATCAACAGATGTATCATGTTCAGACCACCGCTACATCTACTTCAACATAGAATGGACAACAGACAAGACAATAGACAAATGGCGCAATCCGCGCAAAACCAATGTCACAGCATACAAAGAACAGATAGACAGGGACATCAGAAGAATACCACTACTTCCGATGGATAACACAACAAAGAACATAGAAATTAACGTGAATAACCTAACAAACATCATCGCAGATATCTTCAAGAAGACATGCCCAGAAATAGAAGCAAACAGCGACAAAAAGGGTAGGTGGTGGAACCCGGAGCTGGAAAAGATGAAGAAAAAAGTGGGAAAGCTCTTCAATAGGGCCATGAACACTAGGACAGAAGGGGACTGGGAGGCATACACGCAAGCCAGGACCCACTACAAGCAGAGAATACAATTCCACAAAAGACAATCATGGAGACGCTTCTGTGGTAACATAGCAAGCACCAACGAAGCCTCTAAAGTGAGGAAAATACTAGCGAAAGACAAGCACTGTGAGATGGGTTCACTGAAAAAACCGGATGGGACTTACGCTAGATCGGAGTCAGACATAAGAGCAATACTACTGGAGACACACTTCCCAGGGTGCGAAATAAAGGAGACAACATCATGGGCAGTAGCTCCTGACAACAACAGCAAACCAAATCCGGAGGACTGGAGAATAGCCAGCGAGATTATAACACACGAAAAAGTCCATTGGGCCATAAACACCTTCCGTCCATTCAAATCGCCAGGACTGGATGGGATCTTTCCCGCTCTCCTACAGTGGGGAGATAGACAGATCTCGCACACGCTGGTAGAAATATACAGAGCCTGTATAGCACATAAACACGTGCCAACTGCATGGAGGGAAGTGAAAGCCATCTTCATCCCGAAGCCAGGAAGAAGCGACTACACACTTGCGAAATCATACAGACCAATAAGTCTGACTTCATTTCTACTAAAAACCTTAGAAAGACTTTGCGACAGATTCATAAGAGATGGGCCTCTAAAAATGAAGCCGCTCAATGTCAACCAGCACGCGTACTGCGCAGGTAGATCTACAGAATCAGCACTGCATAGCGTTGTATCGAAGATAGACAATGCACTAAGCAACAAACATTCTAGTATTGGCACATTCATTGACATTGAAGGAGCTTTTGACCGGACATCCTTCAAATGCATAAACAATAGTCTGGTAATGTTTGGCGTTCCACATACGTTAACGCAATGGATCAACAATATGCTAAGCACACGGGCAGTACAAATAACAATCAACAACACAACTAGAGCGATAGTAGCAAAGGGGTGCCCACAAGGGGGTGTGCTCTCCCCACTACTGTGGGACATGGTCGTGGACAGTCTAATAAGCAGACTGAACGAAATCGGCTATTACACGGTAGGCTACGCTGACGACATAGTCATAATCATCAACGGCAGCAATGAGAAGATCATATGTGAACTCATGCAGAGTGCACTGCAAACGACAGAAAGATGGTGTACAGACAATGAACTAGCCATAAATCCGGCGAAAACAGAGCTAGTTCTGTTCACCAATAAAAGAAAACTCACACCAGACCTACCAATGCCCAAACTATTTGGGGAACCTCTCAAATTATCACCTGAGGTAAAATACCTAGGCGTGATTCTGGATAGCAAACTAAACTGGGATAAACACCTGACCAACAAGATAAACAAAGCTAAAATCACATTCTGGCAATGTAGAAGAATGTTGGGTAAAACATTGGGATTACAACCGCACATAATACAATGGCTGTATACAACAGTCATCAGACCGATGTTAACATATGGCGCGATTGTGTGGTGGTCAAGGACCAAACTTACAACCGCACAACAGAAGCTTCAAAGCCTACAACGGCTAGCGTGTGTATCAACAACTGGCTGCATGAGAACAACCCCAACGGCGGCACTAGAAGTGCTACTGGGAATACTACCGCTGCACATCTTCGTACAACAGGAGGCAACGGCAGCAGCTTTCAGACTAAAACTATCGGGTACCTGGGGTAATAACCCAGGCAGGCACGGTACCAGCCTAACAGACGCAATTAAACAAAAACCAATGCTAACAGCTATATGTGACAGAATACCGGCCACACATATTTTTGTTAAGGGATACAACATACAACTGCACGAAGACAAGAAGAATTCCACACGCGAAATAGACGTCTACACGGATGGATCCAAAACAGCAAATGGAACAGGAGCCGGCATATTCTCAATGGACCTAAACATAAGGTCAGCCATGCCACTGGGCAAGTATAACAGCATATTCCAAGCCGAATGTGTTGCAATAACACAAGCAGCATACAGCATAGCAAACAAAAAGATCAAGGAGTATGGCATACGCATACTATCCGACAGCGCTTCGGTACTCCAAGCCTTAACCAGCAACACCATTAAATCAAGCCTCATTTTGGAATGCCACCAAGCACTAGAGGTTATCGCCAAACATAACAGAGTCACCCTTCAGTGGATAAAAGGACACAGTGGGTGTTTGGGCAACGACGCAGCAGACGAACTGGCAAGGAGAGGAGCAGGGTGGGTGGTCGATGGACCTGAGCCGATAGTGCCCCTCCCGTTTAATCAACTAAGGTCGTGGATCAGAGGACACGCAAAAGACCGACACCAACAGCTATGGTCACAAATAAACGACTGCAAGCAGACAAGAGCGGCGGTGCCAACCATCAACAGGAAGCTCACAAAGGGTATACTACAGCTAAACAAAGGTAAAATCAGACTGGTGGTGGGAACCCTAACTGGACACTATCCACTAAATAAGCACTTATTCATTATAGGTAAAACAGATAGCCCTCTGTGCAGGGGTTGCATGGGGGCTGAAGAAACGCCATCCCACGTGCTGCTACAGTGCGAGGGGGTGGCAAATGAGCGGGCAATCATCCTCAAAAACCCGAGGACACTCCAAGAGGCCTGCAAGGACGTCGGACGCCTGCAGGACTTCTGGAAGGAGCTGGGCTGGATGGAGTAGCGGCCGGGGTGATACGCACAACGGGTCCAAACAGCGAGACCTACATGCGGAAAATGCCCACCAAGAAGAAGAAGAAGAAGATATGTAAGTGCAAGTAAATTAAATCGATAAGCTGATTAGGAAATGGTGCACAACTATGCTACTCGCGCTCACTGGTGACCGCGTGTGGTTGTTCCAATCTGGCCTTGATGGTCACGGGTAACGCCGCCGACACTTCCCGCTAATGTGCTATGTGCTATAGAGAAAATAATTGTTATAAAATATCCTTTCAAATGAAGCAACTTTACTTACATAAAAAATATTCCTCTAGTCTTGAATATACATAATTGACAAATTGACTAAATTAATGCTTTATTTCTATTTTCTACATTATTCCAGAAAAGGATTGTGTTGAGTAGTTCAAAGGTTCCCAGCCTGTGCGCTGCGACGCCCCAGCCATCGCACCTGGGGCGTCGCGGTCGCGGCAATAATATAATAAATATATGCATACGTTAGTTACCGTTTCATTTGTCACACATACATAACTCGACATGAAATTTAAAATCTTTGATTTCAGAAACTGTTCCAGAATTGTGTTAATGTATCACTTTGAATAATATACCCTTCTGAAGTTATTATATGCTAGAAGTTAGTATAACTCAGAAGAGGCGCAACAAAATTTAAAACATATTGAGGGAGTTCACGTCTAAAAAAGGTTGGGAACCCATGTAGCCGTTATCAATTTAATATTAAACTGATTTACATATAGAATTAATTACACCCTTTACTGATTCTTTCAGCATGCACCAGGACAGGATCAATTCGAATTTATAATTTATCCAACAATTTATTTTTAATGTTTTATCAGCTATGTATTGTAAATTAATAAGCTAAGAAAGTGTGTCTAGACTAATAAGACAAAAGTAATATAACTCTAAATATAACCTTGCATTGAAAATACTGATTAATCATTTGGAATTATGTAAGCGGTTAGCTGGGATACAGCCACGGAATAAAGACTAGTCTACTCAAATGGTCTATGGATAGCCAATGATGCGACCTTTGAAGGAATGCTATATTTATTGTTCCCAAATTGTCTGTAGTAATGTTTTTGTAATCATTCATATCTTGTTATTACCTTATTATATTACGTATGATTCCGAAGTGTCTGCATTCAATTTGAGGTCTGCATTCATTATATTATTTCCCATGACTTAGCTTGTGTGAAATCCGAATTAAAAAAAAAGTCACTAAGGGCGAGGCCGAAGGCCGAGCTGCGTTAAGGTAACGATATACTTTCTCAAAAATTTTAAGTCACTAAGAGCAAGGTGAGTGCAAGGAGTGCGCCGAGGAAATGAATGCAGTCACTGCGAAATCAGTCTGTATATACTATTCAACTTAGATTATACGCAATCATGATAGTATCAAAGAGTTTGTATTACGTTGCTGCGCTCCTATATAGATAGAAGGTGAGCGTTGGTGAGGTGAAGCTTCGTTGGTGAGCGCCACGAACCGCGTTCGGCTCCAATCGACAGTGATCGGCCGTGCTTCGTCGCGCGATAAAGATTTCGTAGTTTTATTCCTAAAATTCAGACAAAATGGTCAACTGTTGCGTTTTAATTTGCAAATCTGACTCAAAGACGGAGACTAGAATCGTGAATGGTCTAGGATTCCATAGTTAATTGACATTTTTCTGATATTTTAACCGGGAGCGCTGGCGGTGGCGAATTTCCTATAGAACGTGCTTAGTCTAAATCATATTTGCCCGGGGCTTTGCTCGCGTGAAATTCGGATTTAAAAAGAAGAAAGTAAGTACGCCCGCCACTGTACCTTTTCATGTTTTTTTCTTACGTAAAGTGTTTATTTGAGTGCGTATGTAACCCTCCCGAAATTGACATAAATAACGAAGCACCTTATATAGTAGTGAATATACTTCAAATAGTGTATTTACTTCATAGATAGATATAGATAATATATAGTAGTGTAGTAGTGATAGATAACTCATATCCATAACTTTTTGTGTGAAGTTTAGTAACATGCCAAATAACGATCACAATCATATTTTCGTTCGAATGCTGAATTTTGAAAAAAACTTACATTTTTCATAAATTTTCATTTAAAAACTTTTGTTGTGACATTTTTTTTTCACTCATTTGTCGTAAATACGAATCTTTCATAATGGCAAGTACCTGAGCGATCGAGCTTCGCTTGGCGTCTACACCTATCTATGTAGATAAATAAACTTGAAAAAAAAAAAAAAATTATCTAAATACAAAATTTCGTTCAAATCGTTAGAGCCGTTTCCGAGAAACAAATATATACATAAAAGTTTTGCTCACTTAAAGTAATAGGATAATGTAATAAAAGTCGCTGCTGCTGCACCGCACCGTAAGAAATCAATATACTTAGGTGTACAACCTCGCTTACAACTGAAATTTTGCAAAATAAGAGATATATTGTTCTCGCTTGGACGCTTTCCGTTCGCGCGCGCCCGAGTAGCAGCCGAACTTCGCCGAACGCGCGCTCCCCTGTTCGCACTACACCCCGCAGCGGGCTTCATTCGTTCTCGTACCCGTGTGCCCATAGGGTAGCTCTATAAAGGAGCGCAGCGACGTAATACAAACTCTTTGGATAGTATGAAGTCAGATAAAATAAATAAAATCTCTTTGCGAACATCAACCTCTTGGCTTCTCAAATATATAATATGCCTAAACGCCTTGGCTTCCATGCCATTTTCGCCGCGCCTAAAATTCCCAAATTTTGGCGCACCCTTGCCCACGTAATCCAAATATTTCGTAAAGTAATAAAGTTAGTGTATTAACTCTATGGGCTCTCGACAGCTAATGAAGTTCCCCACAAAACGGTATCCAACAAGTGAGGATTCATTTATTTAGAATCACAAATGGATTTTTTTATCTCCAGAAAAAACAAAACACACACAATTTTTTGAGATTTTTTTTTTTAAATTGCCGAATTACCCTATTCGAAAAATATTCGACATGTAGATCATGAATTTAACAATTCAAATAACACATTCTAAATAATGTTAGTTTAAAATCCTGCCAGAGATTACGTAGTATAAAGCACGATCGATGTAGGAAAGGAATGGTGCTCTGACTATAAGTGGTTTGCCAGCAATAAAGTGAATCGCCAAATGACGGCACTGAATGAGATCAAAAGTCTTGTTCGTTATATAAAACTGTTTTGCTCGCGCTCACGTTCATACATGTTCGCATCTTGACGCCGGTAACGTGTTTGGATGCCCTGAAAAAATACCTTCATGTAGCTTTTTCGGGTGCAATATTTAATCTAATACGTCAAGCAAACAAAAGGACGGAGTTACCTTCGACCTGTAAGTAAATTTTATTTTAAATTGTTATGATTTTCCAAGTTTCAGTGTTAACCCTCTGAGCAAATTTCCAACTTTTTTTGAAAAGCCGCTGAGCAAACTTCTAAAGGTACGCGCGCGCAACTTTCTCCGCACTTCTCAATTATAAAATCATAACTTTAATATTTACTTCGGGACCCATATAAATTTGCACCTAATTACAATCTAGATAAAATTGTCGTTCATATGATACAGGTTTGAGTTAATTAGATTTCAATTGGAATTATAAAAAGTTTAGAGATCAAATTTTATGGGTGTACGCAGGAAAGAACGAAGATACCTTGAAAAGTAAAGCGATAACATGTCTTTTTTTTATTTTAGAATATAACTTTAATACATTTCTAATAGAACAGCATCAAATTCTGTTAACATCTTCTTGAAAAAATGTTCACCAGAACCCACTTACCTACACAGAACGGTTCGAACTTCCAGCGAGAACGCAAATATGTGTTTCATGGACCATGCATATGACACCATAGCTGCGAACATTTTTTGTTGCGTTCTTTCATTACTCAAATATTCATTAGAGGAACAGAGATAACCCTAAGTTTAAAGCTGACAGAGTAAAAAATAAAAAACCAGCTCCGGACGTCAAGTCGATTAATAGATCGCTGTTGCTCAGCGGTAAATTTTGGCTGGTCAGTTGAGTGTATCGGGATTGCTCAGGGGGTTAAGAACGCCGAATGATTCGACGTCGCGTCGGCCATTGATGTCGTGTGCAAATGTCACGAGCGAGCGGGCGAACGAACGAACGAATGTCCGGCAGTCGGCAGTTCGTTCAAATTACACCCGCATTACAATTTGGCACCAGCTAAATAAGGAAGTTTTTTTACACCAATATTTAACATGGAACAGAGTGTATCACTTTTACGTGGGTAATACTGCAATATGTGCTATGTCACAAAAACACGATTTTTCAGGAGACAAGAAACTAATAGTTTCTTGTTATAAAAAGTTATATTATAACTTTTTAAATTTAAAAGATATTGTAGTTCTATGTTCTGACATATTTAAGAGGTTTTATTGAACCATAATTATCATAAACTGGTATTAGCGTTCAATTGTGATAGAACTCAGAGCTAGTGTGATGGATATATCAAAATGATATCAACTTGCAAATTGAACTGCGGGTCCCAGGATTACCCAACGGGCGAACGCAGCGCTGCGCGCGGCAGCCGTAGTAATTACAAAGTGCCGTCTGGTTTTTCTTCACATTTTCTCGCCAGTGCTCTAACCATTCCTTCATTCCTTTCTATCGTGATTTAAAGAAAACAAGATTGACAGCTGTCAAAATAATTGTTTTCTTAAGACCTCCCAGGTCTTAAGAAGTGTGTTCTATAGAAAAGGCAAAGGTTTTTATCCGTACAGCCAGTAATTCTTATTCATTCTCGAAAAAAAAAATTATAGAAATCGCAATTAGCGATTTTTTTTTGGGCTGGCTAGCCCATCCTGTAGTCCACGGATGTTAGCGGTTTGGGGGCCGGTCCCCTTCCGGAAGCCAAGAGGTTAATCATTCAACCTGTTAGTTTGCAATTTCACTGCCAAAAATTTGAATGTTGCAAATAGCAGCCTACAAAGAGGAGCCCAATTTATCCAAAGCGCATACATATTATTTACTTCATATTTACAATCATTTTTATTAAGTATACATTTTTTGTATCTTACAAGAATTGTTCATTATTGTGGCATATTATACCTACATATATATTTCATAGATACATACGGAATTACATTTGAGTGTTGACTATTTGATAATAATAAGTGAGGAAACCTGTACGTTAACAATGTCAAGTAGTCGGTGCACAGAAAAACGTTAATCTGTTATCGTTAATTAACGAAGTTAACATATTGATGAACTTATTAACTTTTAATTAATTTAACAATCATTATTAACAGTCTTATTCCGTTAACTTAAGTCCTTTACTCGGTAATGTGATGCCATGCCCATGCACTATTTTGTCGTTTTAGGCAGAAATGTATGGACAAGTGAGAGTGTAGCGTGCTTGTTAGCTGAAAGAACACGTCTTATCCCGGGGTGGGGGCTAGGCTTGCCAGGTGCCTGGGATTTTCGAAATTGTCCCAAGCTAGGCTCCAATGTTCCGTGTCCCGCGCGAAGGATCATTTTGTCCCAGAGAGTGCAATTTGTCCCGGGAAGAAAAATATGTATGTACCTATGTAACGGCTTAACGTCCCGCAAAGGTGTCGGTACGGAGTGGAATCGGTCGATGCCGATACGATATGCAATCCGATTTATAAGTAGTAGTTATGTCCTGGGAAGGTTAACATTAGATCTGGTAAGAATAGTGGGGCACACTAAGAACATGATTCCACTGGTGACATCTCTACACTTAATGAGAAGCATTAATTATTAAGAAATAGATTACCTGCATCCTAGGTGGTGTTTCTTTTTTTTTTATTGTAGGCTTGAAAACCAGATCCTTCTGTCACAAATCTAGGTAAAGTTTTTTTTTTGCTAATATGGGAAACATTTCATCCATCGTTCAAGTAGAAAAATGGGAAATTTGTTTTCTAGTTCGGAAAATTTAAAATCTCACTTGGCAACTGCAATACCGGACAACTGATGATTGAGTGTACGTGTACACTCGACACATGAGTGATGATTGTGAAGCGTTTCGTCGCCGTGCCCTTAGTCGCACAGTTGAAATAAATTTTCAATTCAATGCTTTATTTATATGATCGAATCGGATTTTCTCAAACTTTAACGGATAACTTTAACTTAAGTTACATTAATTATAACAAACTACCGCTTAACGATTGACGAATTAAAGTTTTTGAGTAAATACCGAAATAATATTTAACAAAGTCACATTTTTGGATTTTACTCATCTACGGTACGGTTATAAGTTCTCAGCACAGTACAGAACGCATAACATACACACTACTTTGTGTTTCCGTTCCTGATGTTTGTTTCGATTATTTAAGAATAAAAATGTTCAGTGCCAGCGTATCATATTTAGTCACAAATTTTACATTTTCGTTTTCTAGTTCAGGAAATTTTAAATCTCACTTGGCAACTACCTGACCTGTGGCCAGGGAGTGTTAGCATAGTACAGTACCCGGCAGTAAGTAATGAACATAGATCTTTAGAAAGAGACAATCCGGTTGTACAGCGTCGTCTCTGTCGCACACAGGCACGTGCGAGTTAGTGCGACAACAGACGACCCTCTACAACCGCATTGTCTCTTTGTAAAGCTCATCATGTGCATTACTTACTGCCGGGTACTGCGGGTACATACAACATTAACAGCTACTGTGAACAAAATTATACAAACAATATGCGTCACAGAACTACTACATATATGTAACACTATACAAGGATAATCACGCATCACCATGTATGGAAGCGGCTGATGCCGATGCGAGTGTACCACTAGAGGGGTAGGACTAGAGGGACATGTGGTGAGGGCTCACTTGCCGCTCCACTCGCTGACGCGTCCGTTCTCGAAAACCAGGCTCCGGCGCGGCAGCGGCACCAGTGAGCCTCGCTTCACTATACCCATGTCCTCACCCGGGTAATACTGTCGCACACAAAACATAATTATCATGCATTTCTATAAAACAAAATAAATTAGGGATTATAATATCTGAGCCAGTGGTTCCCAACCCCTGGTCGTGCCATCACACTTGGGGGAGTGGAGCTCGCCGCTGGAATATTTGTTTTTCGTTAGTTGAACATAACTCATCGTGAAATTTCAAATCTGCAGACGGTATGACCTTCGTTTTCAATTGTTCATTCGACGATTTTCGGAAACTTTTCACACATGAGTCTATTGTGCTCTGGGCTTCAGTTAATTTATAACTTTTGTATACTCTTAAATACATCAAAGATGTTTTAGTAATTGTCTTAAAAAGATGTGTTGAAAAAAAGGGGCAAACCAATTTAAACATGTTGAGGTAATACTAGTCTAAAAAAGATTGGGAACCCCTGGCCCAAGCCACCTCTGAATCTGAAATATTGCATGGGATAGGTGAGTAGGTGATTCTGTAACACTGTGGTAATAATAATAATAGTGTACTTACTTGACATTGGGAAACAAACTTCAACAAATCAGCGCAGATGTACTCATTGTCTTCCTTCAATTTCTCCAGGCTGCAAGCAACACATTATCACTTCAATACCCATCAACATTCTACTAACATTTCCTGTTTAAAAATATATTGGATATGCTACAACATGTAAACGGGTATCTTCAAATGTCAGCAACAGACCGCAAATCTGCTGGCATGGCGCCACTCTGAGCGTGGTTTCGCGAGGAGAGGTGTTTTTGGCTGTGTCGACTGCACCATTGCTCCCTCGGCATGTTGGTTTACATATAAAAGTACTTTTGTCAGGCAGGCGATTCATTAATAGATACTAAAATAAATTGGGGATGTGGTTCAAAAATGTACACTTACTTGTCGGGGCGGGTGAGCCTGTTCACGACACACTCGCATATCCTGTGACAGAGGCTCTCGTCGAACAGCGGCACTCCGAACTGCAGGTCCAAGATCGTCCAGTTCTGCATCCACAATATCCGTCAATATATAATCCTTCTGGAGGAAAGACAAAGCTGGGATAGGTGTTTCATTTTTCGACCACCAAAATAATTTAGGCATTAAATTTAAAATTTAAGAAAACATTCGAAACAGTCGAAAACATTTCGATTCTAAAAGTGCATTATGATATGAGACTCGACGGACTTTGCAGAGGTCATAAGAGGGAAGATCCATTGTCTACAATATCCTCGAGCTCTTCAATTCATTAGTAAATAACAACAGGACTATTAAAGAGCAATGGCGAGCTCCCATACATGAAAATAGTTGACATTATTTGGCATCGTCTAGAAATAAAAAAAATGTGATTAGGTTCTGTTGAAGCCTTTTAAAATTGGTGTATATTTTTTTTTGGCAGACGAAGTCACAAAAAAAAATTATTAAGGTTTTCATTTTTTTAGGTTATGTTTGACTAGGTCTCTTATTCTGTCCAGTCTATTCTCAATACCCTGCTATGTAGGTACTTACTTAGTAATAAGTAATTAGGTGAATTATTTATTTTTTCCGCGTTCTCTCGTGGTGATATTAGTTGCTTGCTTCTGGTTGCTAGTCAACATCTGGATCTACATCTGTGGTACTCTAAGGTGCACTGGATCTACATCTGTGATACTCTAAGGTGCAACATTATATCTAAACAAATAATCTTTGTTTGAGTATAGATAGGTCACATTCATTTAGAAGTCAATAAAGCTTCTTATAATAAGAATATATTTTATGTGGCTTTTATAGATCTAAGCAATTATTGCTAAAAACTAAGAAAATTATTCCAAGCAGATTTACTAATATCGTGTTTATAGACGCTAACAAACAGTCAAATATTATTTCGCCATTGCTCTTTAAGTGAATTCCAGCTCACATGGGTTATGAACTTATGAAACAGCGGACAAATTGGCAAAAGAAGCTAATTATGTTGAATACCCCACTATGTGTATACATTCTGTATGGATCGATTGTCAGAAGTAAAAACACTGCAAACATTTATGGAAAGAGCATTTTGACAGTCGATCCGTACAGAGTTGGGTATAAAACAGTGCAGTCAGAACCACATGTTTCCTGTTTCCAGGCGTGCACTTTACAAAGACCCAGCTCTAACGATTTGTTCTAGCCACATTCCGTTGAATAAATTGAAATTCCTGATGAAGAAGAGATTGTTCAAACTGTGATCACTGCAACAAGGAAGATGGCATGTACCAGTTGCTGATGAAGTGTGGCCAGAACGAACGATTGTGAACAAAATTGCATACCTCGCTTAAGAAAGACAGACCTATGTAATTAGTTTTTCGTTTTTTTTATACATAGACTGTTGGCGAGCCCAATTGAATATGATATTATATTTATATTAGACTTCATGGAACATTTTCTAACCCTCAGGAACTAAGGGATAGAGAAAATAAGTATTCGCATGGATGAAGCTAGTATTGACAAATGATTGTTAATAGTCCAAAATAATAAAAAAAGGCGAATTTAGAGGGAGATAAAGTTAAAATACTCTCCATACTTTGGCAGTGTGTGATGAAGACTTTAGGGTATTAGGAATCAATGAGCACCTCCGGCTGGGCCGAATCTTCATCGGAAGCGGAGTGAGCGACGTCGATTCCGCTGTCGCCCTCCACCCCCACCCCCGCCAGCTTCACGCTCAGCTGAGAGAACATGGAGACGCTCTCGTCGGCGGGACTCAGCAGCTCCGCGGGGCCGGCCGCGCTTCGCTCCGCCAGGTTCTCGATGCTCGTCGAACCCGAATGCAAGGACACCAACTCGTCTGTGTTATTAGAGGGATCCCTCAGTTTGGCTTCGATAGAGCGATCGTCGACGGCAAGATTGTCGAGCTCCTCGAGTAGGAGTTCGCTGCATTCGATGCTGGTGAAGCCGTTGGCGGGAGAGTGGGTGCTGCTCTCGACGGTCGGAGTGACTGCGAAGTGAGACTCTATAGGCGATCGCAGCCGGTCATCGATGGCCTTGGAGAACTCGTCTGACAACTTGACTGCGTCGCCTGACTCGGTGGATGAGAGCGAGATCTCGCTGACGGGCTTCGCAGAGCCGAATACTTCCTTCTTTCTTCTCGGCATCCCTGTAGTGACGAGATGTTTCCGTAAAGTAAAAACCATAATTAGGCAGACGACTTTGACACCTCACCTGAGACAAATGATGCCACTTCAACTACCAGTAATGTGCGTATTGATAATACAAGTGTTTGTCTTTCGTGCACCATACATATTAATAAAAAAGTTTGAATTACAAAAACAATTAATACTAAACTCAAACATAAACGATTTAAACTAATAAATTGTTGATATGCAATATTTACACCGTAAAACTTAGTTACAACTTTAACCCTTTGCCTCCCAACAATGAAATATAAGGAAGGTCACACATTACCAGGCTGTTTTCGTCGTGCGGAAATTAGCAAAATTTGGGCGCACATACATAAACTCAAATATTTCGTAAAATAATGAAGTAAAATCAATAAACTCTTTTGGAACGTAAAGCTAATGAAATTACACGCATTGCATTTCAATTACATTAGAAGTACTGATGGATTTATTTAACTCCAGGAACAACAAAACATGCCACATTTACATGTTTTCCGAAATGTTTCTGACCTAAAATTGAGAAATCCCATACACACATTATAATTGTGTAAGAGAATGCTGCCACTAAGAGACTACAAATATATTAAAAATATGGGAGTTTTTTTCTTTCCCAATGGCAAGTGGCCTCTTGCTTGACTTTACAGTTAGGCTCAATGTGCCAATATCAAGTTGTAAGATCCAATCGAATTCCAAATATTGGAATAATGTCTAAAAATATGACTGATGAAAAACATGAAATTAGATGACTGTGAACCTATATTTTTAATTTATTTTGAACAATAAATTTCTGGAGAACCAAATAATACACGGATTATAAAAAAGTAAAGATAGAAGGTGGACAGAATTAACAGGGAGAAAAACCTTAATTTTTGGAAGACGGGGATAAATTTGGCTTTTTTCATATAAGGGACAAGCAAATAAAATGTGATTAGCATCACCGACCTCTCCTAGTCCACATTCGCACAGTGAAGAATTAATAACACGAATTTTGAAAAGATGAGAAGGAAGGCAAAAGTGGCCTATTCGTAAACGACAAATAATTGAGGACATAATTTTAGGACAATTAATTTTGAAAAACCAGGGCTTTGAAGGAATCTCTATCTATATTTTAGAATAAAATAGGCCCTTCTTTTACTAGTTTTGGACCAATTATTGGACCAAGATTTTTTAAGGTATTGATGGGTAGGTTAATAAGATCAGAGGAGTAATTTAAAAAGGGGAATCGATCACCATGGAGAATAGCATCTTTAGCCAAGTTGTCTGCGCGTTCCCAACTATCCCCGATAGGGATCCAGGCAATGACCACATTGATATTGATGGACAAACAAAAAAATTGTAAATTTCGAATATTGAAAATGATAGGATTTTGATGACAGTTTTGAAAGGGTTTTGAATTATAGCCTGAAGAGCACTCAATGAATCTGAAAATATAATAGATTTATGGGCCTTAATTAGGATAACATATTTAATGCAAAAATAAAATTAAAGAAAAACAAGGAACAGAACCTTCAGTCAAAATATCAGACTGTTTTTTCGTATGTTTGTCTTGCCAATTGTCATTTCGTTTCATAGACATATTTATAATCTGTGGAAAAATAATTTCATCAGCTATCTATCTATCTTTTATATAGTAAACGTTGACTTAAATAGCAATAAACAAAAATGTGCGACCATAGAATGCACATAAATGGTAAATGGTAATGTGGTGGGTAAAAAATGAACTTTATTTTTTATTTTTCCACTCAAATTCAGATTTTTGTCATATAAAACATCCTGACTCAGTAACCCGTCATACCGGACTACATCAAATAAATAAATAAATCGTGCAAGTGGCACCCACACATTGTTCTAGCACTTTCCACCTTATAAAGTTTCAATTGTATTTTCGGTTGATACTGTTGTAGGGAATTCTGTGATATTCATTTGTACACATCACCACATCCACCTCTCGTCACAGTCCCCACAGAGTCAAAGGTCCATTGCCTTCTTGCCTTACTAGGTGGTAGGGTTTAACCCGACCGGGTTGATACCACCGCATTGAATGAAAGGTCAGCTGAAACGGGTATTTAAATAGTTCGGGTTTTCCGTCCAGTTCAGTGTAGCCGGCACGACCGAAGGGAAGCACTGACATGGCACCTAGTTCACCAAGGTGTTATGGGCTGACATCACGGACGTTGTAGGTGATGTCCCAACAGTGTCAGTTTCCATAAAAAAAAACATAGTACAAATATATTGTGTGATGGTACGGAACCCTCGGTGCACTTGGCGGCTTTTTTTATTTATGTAATCCACCTCTGCAGAAAATTCGTTCTTACTGTATCTTCGACCAAGAAAAATATATAGTAGATAATAATATAATAGATTGACTGCGTGGTCAGTATGAATGCGGAGAGTGCTCACCGAGCTGGACGTGGTCCGGCGGGCTGGCGATGCCGATGTCCGGCACGCCGATGTCGGCGAGGGTGACGTAGCCGCAGCAGCGCTGCAGCCGCAGCCGGCGCGCCAGCCGCCGCAGCCCCGCGTGCCGCGCCCACGCACCGTACTCCTCTGTACATTCACCTTCAAACTCTAACCGCCGGCGTAGCATATACTCCGGCATCGTGGGAAGCCCGCATGACCGTTTTAAACTCCAATATTTGCAAACAATCAATCATTTGCAACAATCAATTCATAACAAAAAAAGTAGTGGACGACTGGAACCAACCTCCAGAGGCATTAAGTACAAATAAATAATAAAATATACTAGATTAATACCTAACAAATAATAAATTTATTCTGAAAAAGGAATGCTCAAGAGAGAAAGGTATTTTTAAAAATAAATATATAAAAACCTAAATAAATAAAAAAACAACAACTTTTTAAACGGCCCAACTTTTATAGCCGGTTTAAATCAGCCAAACCTGCTTGTTCAAAATAAATAAATAAAAGTATGAGCTAACCATTGGACTTATCGGTAGTGGGTGGAAAGAGGACGTGCTTGAGGGCCGGTTGAGTGCGGACTCCCACGGCCTGTATCATAACGGGGCAGCGTTGGAGCGCAGAGTTGGCGGCCTGCAGCGCGGCGGCGGCGGGCAGCGCGCCCGCGCCCGACGACCCTGACGACACCTCCAGCGCAGTCTCCGCCCCCCACCACACCACCAGCAGCCGCGAGAACCCGAGCAGCGGCCGAGGTACGCACCGCAGCACCGTACCTCAATTTCACAATATTCAAATAAGCAGCTGACATAACAACACAATACTATTATGTATCTATACCTATAACGTGACTCTTTATTAGGGTCAAATGGGAGGGTTAAATAACCAATCAAATAAACAAGTTACACAAAAAAATTCTATGTTTATAGGAGCATTTTTTCTCCTAACAAAATAATTAAATAAAATGTGTAACTCTAAAAAGCAATCTACTCTTACATAACACAAAATATATACGATATTCGCGGCGTCTCTAGGGCAGCGCGCCGACAAAAGGCCCAGGGACCTAGTGACACACTTTGTCGGCAGGTCAACGCGGGAGACCATGTGTTTTGCAATGGAGAATCGGAACAATTGCGTGCATGTGAGTGAACGGAAACATTGTGAAGAGGGCCACTCATCCTGTAAGTGTACGTACCTAACTACAGTGTAAGTGCAGAAATCGGATACCCCCCCCCCCCCCCCCCCACACACACACACACACACACACACACACACACACACACACACGCACACACACATGAGTGGGTATGTAACCCTCCCAAAATATTGGAACCTAATAAAGACCTATAATATTGTCATTATTTTTGTATAGTAAAATATTTCATTGCATTTGAAGTGTTATTTTAAATATAAAGCCAAAATAAATAGAAAAATAATGATCCACTGCTGCATCGATGACATATCATTCTGGTAATGATGATTGGATTAGGTAGAGTATAAATACCTCATGTTGGCGAGAAGACATGACATGCAGTGGTTAAAGCCACGTCTTCCGGGAATTTCGGAATTTCAAAAATATTTCCTGGTATTGATATATCATTACCGTTAGTAACTTTTGACACTTGTCACATGCTGTAATGTATGAATACCTTATTAAAAATCGCATTTTTTTTCACAATCAAAATCTCTTCTCGCCTACATTAGGTCTACCTATTCCGATCCATGATCATTACAAAGTATAAGGTTTCTCTGTCCTATATTGATAAAGTGTATAATACTTAGCTTAGTGTGTCACAAACCAGACAGTCAGAGCTCGCTCGCTACTGTACAGTGATTGTACTGTGAAGAAGGCATAGTGGAATGGTGCACGTGTATGCGATGTACCTTTAGTAAGGAGCAGCGTCGGAGGTCCGTAGCCCGCTATGTGGTAGAGGTAGAGACGCATCCACGGCGACGCGGCCTCGGGCGGCGCGGGGCCGAGGTGCGGCAGCGCGCGCACCGCCGCGCCCGCCCGCGCCTCCCGGCACAGCGGCGCCGTCGATATCGCCAGCCTACCGCACACACACATCATATTCACAATGCACACTCTCTCACATCACACACACACACTTGCCAACACTATCAGTTCAGCAGGCAATACAGTTAGTTAACCATGTCAGCTCGCATACTAAACAGATTTGTTCTTTGTTCTTTGAAACTTCATTGTTTCTTTATTTAAGGAAAAACAAGTACAAACACAACAAAAAACAGTTAGTAATAGAAAAACATGTTCGGATGAAGGTCAGTCGAAGCTGCTATGAAAATAGTTCATGTTATCCATCAAATTCAGTGTAGTGAACACAACCAATAGGGGAAGCTATGATATGGCAACTACTTCACCAAGGATTTGATGAGCTTACATCACAGGTGTAGTAGGTGAAGGAGCCAATCAAGTGCGGTTTGTCAGGTGAGGGTAAGAATTATATGCATGAAGATAAATATGAATAAAAATCAGTTGCTTGCCGGACTCTGCGTTTGAAGCATTATGTCTCCCGCATCTGTCATTCTCATTAAACGGTTCTTTAAAAAAATGATGTACCTTCAAGACGCTTCACTGTGGAGACCGGTGTGGGTGTGAGAGGTACCTATACTTAGTAGTAATGAGCCGGTCGCGCGCGGCCGAGCCGAGTGCGTGCAGTGCCTCGCAGCGCAGCAGGTCGAGCGGCCGCAAGTGTGAGCGCAGCGTGCGGATGTACCTTCAAGAGGCTTCACTGTGGAGACTGGTGTGGGTGTGAGACTGTGAGCGGTACCTATACTTAGTAGTAATGAGCCGGTCGCGCGCGGCCGAGTGCGTGCAGTGCCTCGCATCGCAGCAGGTCGAGCGGCCGCAAGTGTGAGCGCAGCGTGCGGATGTACCTTCAAGACGCTTCACTGTGGAGACCGGTGTGGGTGTGAGACTGTGAGCGGTACCTATACTTAGTAGTAATGAGCCGGTCGCGCGCGGCCGAGCCGAGTGCGTGCAGTGCCTCGCATCGCAGCAGGTCGAGCGGCCGCAAGTGTGAGCGCAGCGTGCGGATGTACCTTCAAGAGGCTTCACTGTGGAGACCGGTGTGGGTGTGAGACTGTGAGCGGTACCTATACTTAGTAGTAATGAGCCGGTCGCGCGCGGCCGAGCTGAGTGCGTGCAGTGCCTCGCAGCGCAGCAGGTCGAGCGGCCGCAAGTGTGAGCGTAGCGTGCGGACGTACCTTCAAGAGGCTGCACTGTGGAGACCGGTGTGGGTGTGAGACTGTGAGCGGTACCTATACTTAGTATTAATGAGCCGGTCGCGCGCGGCCGAGCCGAGTGCGTGCAGTGCCTCGCAGCGTAGCAGGTCGAGCGGCCGCAAGTGTGAGCGCAGCGTGCGGATGTACCTTCAAGAGGCTTCACTGTGGAGACCGGTGTGGGTGTGAGACTGTGAGCGGTACCTATACTTAGTAGTAATGTGCCGGTCGCGCGCGGCCGAGCCGAGTGCGTGCAGTTCCTCGCAGCGCAGCAGGTCGAGTGGCCGCAAGTGTGAGCGCAGCGTGCGGATGGGCTTCACTGTGGAGACTGGTGTGGGTATGAGACTGTGAGCAGTACCTATACTTAGTAGTAATGTGCCGGTCGCGCGCGGCCGAGCCGAGTGCGTGCAGTGCCTCGCAGCGTAGCAGGTCGAGCGGCCGCAAGTGTGAGCGCAGCGTGCGGATGGGCTTCACTGTGGAGACTGGTGTGGGTATGAGACTGTGAGCGGTACCTATACTTAGTAGTAATGAGCCGGTCGCGCGCGGCCGAGCCGAGTGCGTGCAGTGCCTCGCAGCGCAGCAGGTCGAGCGGCCGCAAGTGTGAGCGCAGCGTGCGGATGGCGCTGCGCAGACAGAGCGCCGCCGCCAGGTAGCGACGAGCCTCCCCCTCTATCTCCGGGTCACCCGCCACCTGTTCAACATAACCATACATTTCATTCATTTTATTTCATTCTTAACTCCTATTAGGCAGGTTCGAATGCAAGCCTGTGACTTAGGTGAACAAAAACTGAAGAAATGAAATAAAGTTAAAATAAAACAGCGTAAATGAACTATAGAGTGGATTAATAAATGAATGATATGCTAGATGATGTCCTGTAAAACACATTTCTACAAAGCACTCACCTTATCTAGCTCCAAGAGAAGACTGTCTAAACTCTCATCACACAATTTTCCCACTTCAAATAGCGTGACTGCATGACTCTTCAAATCCTAAAGGAACAAACAGATAGATTTATTAATAACAAATCATTACGAAAATCAAATTAAAAATGTTTACCCGAAAAGGCACAATACAGGCAACAATTTGTGCAAGAGTCAAGAAAAGGTAACATCATGTATATTTATCCATATTTTATACATGTACAATTTTAACAATAACAAGCATAACTAAATTAAGAAAAAACTATAATAAAATCATATAATATATTATGTTCATAAAGAAAAGTATAATTTTAAAAAATGTCTGCTGTATTGGCGAAATTGATACTATTACGTCATCTAGACTAGGTTATACCTTTACTCGGACTACTTGTGATTACATTTTGGGTAACTCTTGGTGGCGGGTATTTATTAATTGTGTACATTTCATTTATTAGAAATTTAATAATATTGCATACTTTTACAAAATATGTGTGATAACCAGACATCGGAATCCGCGGGGCACGAATACGACCTTGTTAGGGATTGACTACGACGATCAATAAACAATCGACACTGTTATCGATACTCATATTTATTTGTTTATTGTATTTTTTTCATGTCATATTTCAGACCTGAATACTTATATACCTACAGTACTTATATAAACATGTATATTTTATGTTAACGATTAAGTAAATATCAAAGAGTTTGTATTACGTCGCTGCGCTCCTATATAGAGAGAATGTGAGCGTTGGTGAGGTGAAGCTTCGTTGGTGAGCGCCACGAACCGCGTTCGGGTCCGATCGGCAGTCATCGGCCGTGCTCCGTCGCGCGATGCAGAGGGATCAATTTCTTAGTTTTATTCCTAAAATTCAGCCAAAATGGTCAACTGTTGCGTTTTAATTTGCAAATCTGACTCAAAGAAGGAGACTAGAATCGTGAATGGTCTAAAATTCCACAGGGAATTGGTATTTTGGTGATATTTTAACCGGGAGCGACGGCGGTGGCGGATTTCCTATAGAACGTGCTAAGTCTAAATCATATTTTTTCCCGAATATTTATATAATAAATAATCCATGTGATTACGTATTTAATTTAAGTAGTACTAGCTTTTGCCTGCGGCTTCGCTCGCGTGAAATTCGAATTTAAAAAGAAGAAAGTAATTAAGCCCGCCCCCATTCCTTTTCGGTTTGTATGACAGCCATATCATAGCGTAACCGGAACTGAATTTTATTTAGCCTATCCTATGTCTCGTACAGGTAAATGTGCTTGTTCTAAGTTTCATCGAATTCGGATGATCGGTTTAAGAGCTATGGTGGAATATACATAGTTACATACATACAGAAAATAGTTCTAAAAATCGTCAATTTAGTTTTAGTATCATACATATAGTCTACAAACGCAATATCTCATAAAACAAAGTAACTTACTCCATGGCCATTCCTTACAGATTTATTATTAGTAGGTATTGATGATAAAGTTCCAAAATAGGAGGCAGATATGATCTTTCCTGTATTTTTTTTTAAACCAAGTAAAAGTCAATACTATATGGAAGGACTTTAGAGCTCGGTTACTTTATTAAACGACGCATGTTCACGTAGGTATCTTATGAAGCATTTAATTTTTTTGAAAAAATGGCCGTCATTTCGTAACGAATGGAATGAGCTTAACGTAAATCACGCATACTTCGTTCTTAAGCAACCCTGAGCGCGGTCAGTACTGGATGAGTGACCGCTCGACCGTTGGAGCTGACCGTGGTTCGGATTCCACGTTAACCTGTAGGCCCCTTCTCTTCATACCTTACTAGGTGGTAGGGTTTATCCCGGCCGGGTTGATACCACCGCTCTGACGAAACGTCGGTCGAAACGGCTATGTAAATAGTTCGTGTTTTCCGACCAGTTCAGTGTAGCCGATATGAAATGAAGGGAAGCACCGACATGGCACCTAGCTCACCTGGTGTTATGGGCTGACATCACGGATGTTGTAGGTGACGTAGGTAGCCAACTGTGTCAGATTCCATAAAAAAAGCGCCCAAATGTGGACTATTTAGTATGTATACTGGTTTCCGAGTAATTTTGTTTAGTGAAAGATGGCAATTAGGTAATTTCCAATTAGGTACCTTTGGTTTTAAGGTTTCCCAAAAATCCTGAAAAAAATAAACTGTGGGAGGCTGCAATAAAAAGAAAAGGAAACACTTACAGCCGTATTTGTTCTCGACATTTTAAAGAAGACTACTTTAGTATTGCACCAGATGGATATAGAAAACTCAAAGATCAAGCAATACCAATAGTCAACTCAACGAATGGCCCAAAAGGAGGTGCAGAGTGCGTGAGCAGGGTCAAAAGCGATTTCTTCAGAAACCTGTTCGGGGTGCTTAGGGAGTAAACATACTAAAAGTCTTGGCGTTTACGAAGTGAGCCGGAGGGGGGGCCCAAATAAGGTCCTGCTTTTGGGTTTTTCGCTACGATCTCGAAAACAGAGCCCCGTAGAGAAAATTTTAGTTATACCGAATGAAAGGTCATAAAATTGTCTGCAACTTTTATACTATTCACTTTTTTCGAATTCCGAACCGTTCTCGAGCTACAAGCTTAGGAAAAGTGAAAATTTTCGAAAAATTGATTTTTACCTCATATTTCTCATCAAACATTCCTTCATATCGTCTAAGCTATTCACGTGAGAAAGATATTGTCAAACAAAACGTTATAGATAATTTAATTCCCTTTAAAAGTGTGTATAAATTTTTCATGCTAATTTATCTCCAGCCGGCCAACAGTTGCACCAATTTTAAGATTTTTTGTAAAATTTCATCATTTTCAGAAAACGTTGGTTTGGTCATTCCTGAGCCACAACTATCGTTTGTTACACCTATGTACCATCTAATAATATGTTACACTTGAAAGCGGGTTAAATTTAGTAAATGGAATTCATGTCACTGGAAGAAATGGAAAATTATATTTTATAGATGATAAATAAAAGTTTGTTATATATAAGGTAAGTAATTTTATTTTATTTTAATAATTCATTGTTTTACTTCCAAGAAGTTTTCATCCCCTTTGGACGTGAGAGCCCTGGTAAGGGTTCTTCGTCCATGGCATCTTCATCCTCAGTGGTGGGTGGTTCTTGATGAAGGGCCTCTGCGTGCTGTTCACCTGCGCTCTCAGTCGGTGGGAGCGAGCTAATTTCAGGCCACTGACCTCATAAACGACTGGAAGATGTACTGGTTGAGGGAGGTCTGTCTTGCTGGTGCCCCATACCATTTGAGGAAGCACATCTTCCCAGCCTTCCAGCAAAGCCAAGTGACATGAATTCCATTTACTGCATTTAACCCGCTTTCAAGTGTGACATATTATTAGATGATACATAGGTGTAACAAACGATAGTTGTGGCTCAGGAATGATCAAAACAACTTTTTCTGAAAATTATGAAATTTTACAAAAAATCTTAAAATTGGTCCAACTGTTGACCAGCTGGAGATAAATTAGTATATGTATGTACACAATTGAAGGGAATTGAATTCTCTATAACTTCTTGTTTCACAATATCTTTCTCAGGTGAATAGTTTAGACGATATGAAGGAATTTTTGATGAGAAATATGAGGTAAAAATCAATTTTTCGGAAATTTTAACTTTTCCTAAGCGTGTAGCTCAAAAACCATTCGGAATTTGAAAAAAGTGAATAGAATAGAAGTTGTAGATAATTTTATGAGCTTTCATTCAGTATGAGACAATTTTTCTCTACGGGGCACCGTTTTCGAGATCGTAGCGAAAAACCCAAAAGCAGGATTTTATTTGGGCCCCGCCCCTTCCGGCTCACCTTGTAGACGCCAGGACTTTTAGTATGTTTACTCCAAGCACCCGAACAGGTTTCTGAAGAAATCGCATTTGACCCTGCTCACGCACTCTACTCCTTTATTGCCTGAACTACAAGGTTATCAGAAAAAAAAACCCCTTTACAAAAGAGAAGAAAAAGAGTGCATGGAATTTTAAAGCCTTTATCTGTGCATTTATTTTTAAAGTCCTAAACGAGTGATATTCAATATAAACTTGAATTTTTGGAGCATTTTACGAACACCATCATCCTTTGCGTTTTCCTAGTATAGTAATGTAGTAGTGATAGATAACTCATACATAATCCGCAACTTTTTGTGTGCGGTTTAGTTTTCCAATTCAAATTCCAAATAAAGACCTCAATCATGTTTTCGTTCGAATGTTGAATTTTAAAAATTCATAAATTTTGAAAAAACTTCAAAACTTTTGTTATGTTATTTTTTTTTCACTCATTTGTCTTAATACGAATCTTTCATAATGGCAAGTACCTGAGCGATCGAGCTTTGCTCGGTGTCTACACCTATCTATGTAGATGAATAAACTTGAAAAAGTAACATTATCTAAATACAATTAAATTTCGTCGAAAGCCGAGAGAGCCGGTTTAGAGCCTTTTCCGAGAAACAAATATATACATACAAGTTTAGCTCACTTACAGTAATAGGATAAAGTAATAAAAATAAGCACAGTAAGAATTCAATATATTAAGGTACCTACAACCTCACTTACAATACAAATAAAATTTTGCAAAATAAGAGATACATTGTTTCTACGCTTGGACGCTTTCCGTTCGCGCATGCCCGAGTAGGAGCCGAACGTCGTTCCCCTGCCCGCACTACACCCCGCAGCGGGCTTCATTCTTTCTCGTAACCGTGTGCCCATAGGGTCGCTCTATAAAGGAGCGCAGCGACGTAATACAAACTCTTTGGTAAATATAATACATATTTATATAAGGTCTTTCAAAATTAGTTCATAGTACGCTATGGGGGGGGTTCTGTATCATATAGGGAGTAAAACCTATATAAAAATTTTTGGACCTTGGGCTTTTTTTAAGTAAAAAATTTTTTTATGTAGGTATTTAAATAAAAAAATAGGTGGTTGATTTTTATAACCTAATCCATTCAGTTTCATAACAGTAACAAAAAAGTCTTCATGACCATTATGATGTAACACGTGTAAGTTGGTAAAAAAAATTAAATTCTTTCTATTCCATACTAATAAAACTAAAATTGTGGTTTTTCACAATTTCTGAAAGAAAGAGATATACGTGTTGGAAGACTTTTTGTTCCTAGCACGAAACCGAAACGATTAAGAAAACATTTTTTTTACATTTAACACAAAAAAAAAATTTTTTTGGAAAAAAAAATTCTTTGTTCTTCAAAAGTGATCTATTTTCGATACAGAACCCCCCTTTAGCTTACTATGAACTAATTTTGTAAGACCTATTTTTTTGGACCTTGGCCTTTTTTTATGTAAAATATTTTTTTATGTGTTTAAATAAAAAAATAGGTGGTTGATTTTTATAGCCTAATCGATTCAGTTTCCTACCAGTAACAAAAAAGTTTTCAATATCATTATGATGTAACACGTGTAAGTTGGTAAAAAAAATCAAATTCTTTCTATTCCATACTAATAAAACTAATATTGTGGTTTGAACAGATTTGTATTGTACCTACAAAGTAAATACAACATTTGTTTATTATATCTTATTTTCTATAGAAATACTCTTAGTTTTAATAATCGACATTATTCCATATTATTCTAAAATAACGATCGATTTTCGATATTTGTGGATACATTGTCCCATCACTAAACAACCTTGAATCATTCGTGCCCCGCGGATTCCGATGTATGGTGATAACATTCACATACATTAACAAAACGTAAAGTAATGTTATCATATGGGGTTTATTAAATTGTGATATGCCAGCTCACTCAAAATAGTCTAGCCGGAATACGGGCGGAGGCCTAGTCCGGCAGCGACAGCCAAGCTTAGCAAGCTGAACGAAGCTGTTTAGTTAGAATTTTTATGTATTTAGATTTACATTCTGTGTTGTAACAGTAGCTGCGTGTCTGTCAAGCAATGCAAAACAATTTGGATGCCTATCTCTACGGTTCTGAGACCACACATTTTCTTATTTTGTGCGTTTTTCCATGAAAATGTGGAGCATGAGCAAATAACTGCCGTTACATTCTTTGCGTGTTTGAATTTTTTTAATTTGTAAGAACATTGCGTTGTATATATTTAGTAAACTGTATATTTACAAATAAATATAAATACTAACTTACTTAAACATTATTTGTAACATTCTTCACAATTTTCTGAGGGTGGTGTGTGAAGTAATGTGTAATTGTAAGGTAGTGGAAGTAAAATATCCAGTGTAACATTACTAAATTAAAAAATGGAATATTGTTTGTTAAATTTTAAATCTGAATGGAATGGTCACCGGTGAGAGATTTCCCATCATGAGATAAGCGGCAAGCGTTGAATCAAACATCACAGCTACTCTTCGACCAGATCCAGAACTGTCGGTTTCCTCAATCATCTGAAAATAAACACAATTAGACAATTCTACATTAGAATAGGTACTTGCACAAACATAATAAAAAAATTATCTTCTCTTTTTACTTCAATCTGTGAATAGGTATAATTTTGAAATTGAAAAGCCTGTGTGAGTGTTATTGAAAGTGTCTGGTTCGGTGTGAGCAAAGATAATCAACTACTTACTAGACCGGACAATCGTAATGCTATAAATTGTTACCTAGCTAGGTAATAAGTTGCTCATACTATTATGATATGACTGAGTTTGGCACGCCCATATCTGAGGTTACAGATGGTGTTATTAACATTCGGGATCAAAGTTTTTGTATGAAAATGTTGTTCCTAGAACCCACTATATGGTTATATTTAAATCTCTTTGGGTGTGACCAACCAATGTCACACCCGCTTAATTATACTGTTCTGCTGAGATCTTGTGGCATCTTCGACTCAGAGTTTTATCATCCATGAGATGGTTTGGGCGTAGTGCATCAGTATCCTTTTTTGCTTGATTTTGTTTGCTCGATAATTTCCTCCCTTCACGGTAGGCACATCTAGGTCGCAGTGTAAAACTTCATTGGTCACACACCAGGGCGCATCGGTTATAAATGTTAGGTACTGTATTTTTGACTGGAACCATTTTATAAATTCAATGTTTATGTTGAATGTGACGTCCAACAGCTAGATGCCATGAGTAATGGGTTTGAGGATGAATTTGTACGAGAGGAATTTTTTTTTATGGAAACTGACACGGTTGGCTACATCACCTAAAACATCCGTGATGTCAGCCCATAACACCGGGTGAACTAGGTGCCATGTCAGTGCTTCCATTCGATCGTGCCGGCTACACTGAACTGGACGGAAAACACAAACTATTTACATAGCCGTTTCGACCGACGTTTCATTCAGTGCGGTGGTACCAACCCGGGCGGGTTGAACCCTACCACCAAGTAAGGTAAGAAGGGAAGGGACCTACAGTTTAACGTGGAATCCGAACCACGGTCAGCCTCCAACGGTCGAGCGGTCACCAATCCAAGTACTGCACGCGCTCAGCGTTGCTTAACCATCAATAGCGACAGTCGACTGTCTGCACCACTGAGCTATCGAGGCTGACAAAAATTTATTTAGTAGGTGAAGCTGTGATTTCCTTCCAAGCCAGCAGTTCATGTTTCTTTCTTAGCTGCCGAGTTGTTTTATTTCTGCAAATATACATTTTCTTCCGGTCAACCTCCTGTGCTGACAGCTCGTGGGATTTGGACATTGTTCGGTGTTACGAAAATTTTGAAAATATCTTTGACTGTATGCAACAAAAATGTAAAAATTCCTATGTATAAGATATATAAATAAATAAATATTCTATTATATTTTATTCTTTTCTACGGGCGGGCATGTTTCCGTCCTTGCAGTAACATGTACAGATTTACTCTTAAGCCAGCCTTAATTACATATTCTCACTGTGGCTCAAAGAGTGGCGGATTAAAGCAAATTAGAGTAGTTAAATCAAAATACATAACAAGAAAATAGAAAGAACAATGGCGCGCAAAGGCAAGTTTATCACTCGGAGTGCTTTCTTCGGTTCAACCGTGCAGTGAACATGTAGAGAAATCAGAGTCATAGATGTGTTTTACCTGATCGCTGGTATTGAGCTCATCGGTGATGAGCACCGGTTCCATTTGAAGGGTTTCCTCATCTGTGTTGGAGTCCAAGGTGAGGGGAGTAATTTGGCGATATCTGCAACGTACCACAAATTAGTCAGGTTATTCAGATGCTTGTATTAAGTAGGGTGGGGTAGATTTGTGTGCTTAGTGGGGTATGGTAGATTTGTGTACTTAGTGGGGTATGGTAGATTTGTGTACTTAGTGGGGTATGGTAGATTTGTGTACTTAGTAGGGTATGGTAGATTTGTGAACTTAGAGGGGTATGGTAGATTTGCGTACTTAGTAGGGTATGGTAGATTTGCGTACTTAGTAGGGTATGGTAGATTTGTGTACTTAGTGGGGTATGGTAGATTTGTGAACTTAGAGGGGTATGGTAGATTTGCGTACTTAGTAGAGTATGGTAGATTTGTGTACTTAGTAGGGTATGGTAGATTGCGTGTATTTAGCAGGATAGGGTATAATATGCATGTATTGAGTTGTGTGGATTTATTAGGATGACTAAAAGTAAGTACTGACATGGCACTTGGCAGGCATAAATGTATCGGGGTATTGTAGATAGACATAGGTATGTATTGGGTGGGTATTAGGAGAGTGCGGTGTGACTAACGGCTGCGGGTTGTGGGTGGTGAGGGCCCCGCGCCAGCTGTGCTGCTGGGGGTGAACGGGCGGGGGCCGCAGCAGCCGTGCGAAGCCGAGCCGCACGTACAACGACACCGCCTGCTTCACCAGCTCACACTCCACCTGTTGGTACAATAGTCGCGTATCTGCTCTCATCTAAATCCATATAGATAATAATAAGAGAGCTAGGGGTTATTTTTGGTTAGGTTCAAACAAGCAAACTCACTCCGCCCACTTCCCTTCATCAAGGCGCTGACGGCGCGCCGCGGCGTAGATATGGTCACAATGGTAAGTTAACATGACACCGGGTATATTAATGTGTAAGTTGGTATTGAATTTAACAGTGCAGTGTGAGAGCAACCCACCAACCTGCAATACAGTAGCCAGCTCAGCGACGGTGGTGTGAGCGTCGATGGAGACGAACACCTTGTAGAGCAGGGTCTCGAAGTAGTCCCCGCCGACGCGGTTCATCACGAAGCCCTTCAGCGGCGGCACGGACGCGCGGTCCGCCGCCGTCACCGGCACGTCCAAGTAGATTAGCCCCCGACTGATCATCACAATCATTTCGACATTTTTCAAAGTTTAATGTGTTGTACATTACACATGTTTAATAGGTAAATAAAAGAGCACATTTTAAAGTATACTCGGATAATAATATTACATACAAAGTAATACGACAAAGTTAATGTGTATGTAAGAAAGACACACCTGTATAGCGTCTTAACAACATCGTAGTCAAGAACACCAGCCGTCTGTGAACCTCGATCTATCAGCAGATCTATCACTATTCTCTCGCCAGCAGACAGTGGCTGCAATCATACATCATTCACAATATACAACTTTTTAATGTTATAAACATTTATTTTTTAAATTTTTTATGTTTACGTGTTATGTAAAATAAAAACCTAAGTTTATGGAGTAATTCATGAAATCCAAGTGTTAACTGGTTGTGTAAAGATACAGTAAGGTTATATAAAAATATTCCAAGCTTTTGTATTTTTGTGGCAGGATTATGTAACTTAAGTAGGGTAACTTTACATAATCTTGGGACTAATACATAAAGTTGGGACTTAAATCCAATACCCAAATAAATAAAGAAAACCAACGAACCTTCAATAAATGACAAGACTTCAGAATATATTTTTATCAGTGTTGAATTCCTTGAAACCCAGGTTAGTTGAGTCATTCTAGATAGCAATGTATGTAAAATTTGGCAAAATTAATGCAGTTGTTTTAACTGTCGGGTTAGATAGGTTATAGAGCGGAGTTAAAATTTAAGTACTCTCCCCTCCCCTCCAGGGCGAGCGTCACCCCCCCCCCCCCCCCCCCCCGCCCCCGAAAGTGTCCCGAAACGTGGTTTTTTACAGTTTTAAAGAAAACCATACACGATACATGAAAACTGTGTAAGAACGAAATGATCCTTGATAAATTTACTATCAATCTTATTATACATGTAAAAGCGATATCACTTATAGTTTCCGCGCAAATTGGCACGAAATATGAACATATTGAATTATTTATCGATTTTTGGGCCGAAAGTTTAGTTTTCTCAAAAAAATTCCCACAATATCGCCATGATATGTATAACTAAAGTAAAGAATACAACATGCTCTTTAAAAAGAGGTAAGTATAATTTATTTCTAAACTCTTTTATTTGACGTAGCTATGCTATTTTGAACATTTTCCACCGTAAGCTATCGACGGCGGCTACCTTCTCCATCGAGTAGAATGGCCAAAAGAAGGCACTTTCTCGGATACATACGATGCCTACATCTCTTATATTCATAGAAATTACGGTCAACTGGTTGTTGTAGTATTTGATGGCTACTCTGAAAATCACCTGAGCACAAAGAGTGTAGAACGACAAAGACGACTTGTACAGCGCAAGATACGGGAAATCACTTTTACCGAAGACACAGCTCTAGCTGAACCACAGGCCAAACGTCTTGCCAAAGAAATATGACGCTGATTTGCTCACTGTCACAACTGCCATTTAAGAATCTGACCGATACAAGCAAGTCGTTGTAGATGGACAAGATATTGACTTGCTGGTCTTACTAATTGCATTAACTCCCGAAGGAAGAAACATAGTGATGCTCAAGGAAGCTCAAGGAAAAACAAAAAAAGAATGTACAGTTCCCGAGACCTACAGTCTTCTAATTTGTTATCCGACATCAAGAAGTCAATTCTTTTTTTACACGCTGCAAGTGGCTGTGATACAACGTCAGCTTTCTACGGAAAAGGTAAAATGCAGACTGTACAACTGCACAACAGACCCGACTTGCACTATATCCCACCGTTTACAACAATCCAAATTCGTCCTCTGAGGAGATCGAAAAGTCTGGCGAACGCTTTATTCTTGCACTATACAAAGCTCGACCCGAAGAAGTGGACTTGAACAAACACAGATTTATTTGCTTTAACAAATTAGTGGGACAGGCCAAAAATGCTGTTATTTTGGCTAAATTGCCGCCTACGTCGCCTGCTGCTCGCCATCATTCTCGGCGAACATTTCATCAGGTGCAAAGTTGGAGGAGTAAAGTTTTACCGCCGGAAGAATGGGGCTGGAAAAAAAATCTCAACTGCCTAACTCCCGTTTTAAATACAGATCCGCCAGCAACAGCCTCTATATTGAAACTAATAACGTGTGCTTGCAAACAAGGCTGTGGTAGACGATGTGGATGCGTGAAAGCCGATTTACGATGTACTAATAGGTGCAAAATTTGTAAAGGCCAGAGTTGCATGAACGTGGTCGAATTAGACACCGAAGAACATTAATGCTGATTTTTAAAGTTGGTACAGAATAGTTCGGTCTAAATGATAATTGTATTAATAAATACCTAAGAATAAATCAAATGTAAGTTTGAAGAAAGATAAATTACCTGGTTTTATTTGTAATCTCTCTAAGGCAGGAATAGGCCCTGTACTGTACCTGTAGTAACTTTTCCTGAAGGAACCTATTGTAAACAAAAAAAAAGACATAAAAAATCTTCCCAGACCACACCACTCACCTCGAATCATATTTATTTTCTTTTCGGGGTACGTTTTTAGAGCTTTTTTACTTCCTAACCAGTGCAAATATTTATATTTCGCTGAATGGCCTAAGGAATAAATTTTTTTATAATATCATAGCAACGTCAAATGAAAGATTTTAGAAATAAATTATACCTCTTTTTAAAGAGCATGTTGAATTCTTTACTTTAGATAAACATATCATGGCGATATTGTAGGAATTTTTTGAGTAAACTAAACTTTCAGCCCAAAAAATCGATAAATAATTAAATATGTTCATATTTCGTGGCAGTTTGCCACTCTATACGTGATATTGCTTTTGCATGTATGATAAGGTTGATAGTAAATTTATCAAGGATCATTTCGTTCTTACACAGTTTTCATGTATCGTGTACGGTTTTCTTTAAAACTGTAAAAAACCACGTTTCGGGACACTTTCGGGGGCGCGGGGGGGGTGACGCTCACCCTGGAGGGGAGGGGAGAGTACTTAAATTTTAACTCCGCTCTACCTAACCTAACCTAACCTACCTAACCCGACAGTTAAAACAACTGCATTAATTTTACCAATTTTTTAACTATAATTACTCAACTAGGTGTGTTTCATATCAATCTTTCTATTGATATGAAACACACCTAGTTGAGTAATTTTAATCATCCTATTTAATCATCTATCTAAAGTGCTCTCTCATTCTAATAAGAACATTTTAAATAGCAATAGACATAAACTTCCCCTGTTACGGCGTGGACGGACCAACTCGACCGCGCGGTCGAGTTGCAATTTGAAGGGTGTAAGAGATGGTCTGACCGCCCGGTCGAGTGGGTACGTCAAGAGTTAAGAAATAAGTTTATAAGAGATAAACATTGCCAAGAGTTGCCGACCGACCTTCACATCCTCCTCCAGCACGTATCCGAGCTCCACGCGCCACCAGGGCTGCATGGGGATGTGCAACGGCGCGCGCGGGAGCAGCGCACGGACCGCGCGCGCGCGTCCGCGCCGCCCTACACTTCGAGCTTTTGCCACCAGCTCCAGGTACTCATTGCGCCCGATACCCAGAAGTCTCAGGCCTGCAGTTCATAGACAAATAGTATACAAAATAATGTACCTATTCATACGCTATTGTATGAATCAAATCAATAAAGCTACATCATTCTAAAGTTTTAAGAGTTATGATTGGATTAGAAAAAATAAATATTTTTCTACCATAGATGAGTGCACAACTCTCAAAAAAAAGTGTAACAATGTAACACCAGTTTGTAACAATTGTTGATGAAGAAGCTCCGAGATATGAGGGTAGAGATAGGAGAGAGAAGCCTCACAGTCGGCGGCGGTGAAGTTGGGCAGCGTGTCGTAGCTCTTCTCCATCTCCATCAGCTGAGCCACCACCTCCACGTAGTAAATGAACGGGGTTATCCTCAGACCTGCCATACATTGTCATTTCATTTCACAGCTAGAAACCGATTCAGCTAATGCATACTTCAATGTCTCATACAAGTTGAATTTATATATTTTTGAAATTTAGTATCTAAAGATATTTATGACTTCGCCTGTACGCATTTCTCCAAATTTAACCTATTACTAATCCTATGTAATGCTGTCATCCCTCTACTAAGAATCTGACCTACTCAGAAATTGACTTAAACCCAAAATTGACTTAAATCTGCATTATACTAATTCAGAATTCGACATAAAGCTTAATTGGCTTAGAATCTGACATCCCCCGCCGAATTCGAAATGTTCATATGTGGTGACGTAGATGATATGAGTTTCTATATCTATATACTGTCATGTAAAATCTGTGCAGAATGGGAGTAACCATTTGTAGAATAATTTGTTATTCAAGATTGTTTTGTCTTTAAGAGTTTATCCCAAGTAATAGTATGAAATTTTATACGGATAAAAGCAAATGTTAAACTGACCTTTGACCACCATGTCGGCGAGGTGATAGGGGAACAGCATCAGCTTTTGAATGCTGCATTGCACCAGCGCTTCGTAGTACTTCTTCTCATCCCGACGGATGGTCCTTACTAAAACCATACATACGATCGTAAATGTAACAATATTTACAATCATTATATATAACACTTTATATAGGTACCTATGTACATACATACGTACCACACACTGTATCCCGACAATCAGGGTAAGCAGAGTAGCCGGTGTTGTGCTGCAAGTACTCTTGTAAATTACAACACAACACCGACCACCACATTTAGCAAAGTATTAGGACAAGATAACTATCAACGAGCAAGTAAGACACGAAGACCCACCGGCTACATGACCCGGTAGAAGGACCTTTCAAGGTGAGAGGTGGCTAGGCTATCGCCCTTATACACGGCGTCTTGTCCTTATCTCTTAGTCGCCATTTACGACATGCACGGGGAGAGATGCAGTGGGCTATTCTTTTTAACATACTACCTATGTTATTTAGTAAAAATGTTCATTCATGATGTCGTAATTCTAATTGGATTACTCTTAAATGCAATATTCAATTAAACATTACCTACATACATACATACCACACGATTTACCCTAAAAATCTGGGTAAGTAGAATAATCGGAGTTGTGCTGCATGTAGTCTTGTGAATTACAGCTCAACACTGACCACCATGTTTAGCAAAGTATTCGGATAAGATAACTATCAAGCAGCAAGTAAGGCACGAAGACCCACCCGGTGCATGACTCAGTGGAAGGACCATTCCAAGCTGAGAGGTGGCTATCCTTTCACCCTTTAGCACGTCATCTTGTCCTTATGCCTTAGATTCCTTTTACGACATTCACGGGGAAAGATGTAGTGGGGCTATTCTTTTTATGTACTGGCCCCACACTGTACTATACCTATATGTTAATTATAAATTATGTACTATCTATAAGTTAACATACCTAAGCTTCCACGGTAGCGAAGTTGATTTTTTATGCTGAACTCAAAGACATATCGCTCATACTCCTGTGGTGAGTCACCAAGCAGCTGAAAATTAATATTTTGTTAAATTTCACTCGGTAAGTACGACATGGTTTGCTTCTGTTAAGGACGGAAGCCATGTGAAGTCTTTGTTTGGCCACCCCTACTCAAGTCACACGCGCTGTAGGCATGCGATTACTACCTACACGAATATCTACCTTCGAAGGGACAATAAATAATAGGGCGTCAAAATCGCCAACAGAATGTGTGCAGTAAGTGACGTCAGTTATTGTGACAAGGTTCTATTGGATCGATTAAAGCTAGTATGAAAGTCCGGTAAGTACATCAGGTAGGAATGTCAGATAGGTTAGGCACGGACTAGAAGGACAGATGCGCGATAGGTCAGGCAGGCGTGCTGTGTATTCTTTCTATTACATCGTGTATTCTTCTAATAAACATCTGAATCTGAATATGTAAGCAACACAACAACATTTTATGATATTTAAATAAAATTACTTTTTTTAAATGTATGTATAGCATGACAGTATATCGGAGTTTTATTAAAAAATATAGTATTTTCTTTAACTACCCTTGAAAGTTTGTTGCGCACATCACCCTTGGAATCGTAAGGGCCCATGCAAAGCAATAAGAACTTTCGATGCATAGCGATTAGGTTATAAAATTGTTTAAAACTTCTGTCACATTGAGGGATGTTAACTAATTTTTTGAAATCTATCAACTTACTAGTCTAGTTAAAAAACCCTGCGAAGTTTCTTGCCGGCTCTTCTTTGTGGGTGTAATCGAACCGGATTGTAAAAATTAAACAGGACAAATTCAAGCGTAGTGTACTACCATACGAATGATGAATAAAGAATAAAGTCACCCGGCTAGACACCAAACTTAATTAGAATAAAAAAAACAAAAATATTCCATATTGGTAGCTTTGGTTGTTGGCCCATTCCTTATAACATATAGTGGAGCCTGCCAGGGCACGTGGCAAGTGCTTTGACAAATGCATTGGTCAACATTGGGGCTAGGTTCCAATACGGACACCGGAAGAGAGAAGGTGGGGGGTTGAGGGTGGGGGGGGGGGGGGGGGGGGGGGTGGGACCCAAAGAGACGGTCCCCCGCGGATGTAGAGCGGGAGGAGAATTTCAGTAATAATGTAAACATTTTAAGGTCACCATGGGGTTCACGCGACGATGAATCACGGTGGTCCGCCTCTAGCTGCTCGACCCCCCGCTCATATATGTGTATATACAACACTCGATAGAGTATCTAGAAATCATCTTGGTGGTCATCTTGAATAATTCATTTTTAGTAATGAAGGAATAATCTTGAATAATAGTTTTTATGAAGGAGTGGTTTCCGCGCAACAAAAAATTATAACTACTAAACATGCCCACTAACTAGTTGATAGTCCGGTGTCTGTTTTGGAAGGCCCAGCCTAGAGGAGGCCTATCAAGAAATATTATTCCAAGACTCAAGGTCATATTTGCAAAAAGCCAGTATTGCTATGAGACTTCTATATGGAGATAGGTATGTATATTATTGAAGAAATGTCTAATGAAAACAGAAATGATCATACATACGTAGATTATAAAGTAAGGCAGGCAGATAGACATGGTGTTTGATAGAGATAAGTGGAAGGAGATAACTTACTCGCTTGATCGTACTCGGTAGCTGAGGCCAAGGTATCTTGCGCCGGATGCAGTCGTCCACCTCGTCCATTTTGTCCGGGCTACATACAGGCAGGCAGGGGAAACACAAACGACTTGTAATTAGGAACCATGTAAATAAAAATAAATTTTATGATCTTTTTTTTCTTTTTCTAACAATGCTAACAAGAAACAACAAGACACACAGAAAGAAAAACTATTTTCACGCTGACATGTGTCAAGTGTCAAAAATTATTGCCAGATAAAAAAATTCACCTTTCACTGTCTAAACAATTTCTCCGGCCTGCCTGAACAAAGAATGTAGAAGAGGCACAAACCCATACAAAATTTGTTCGCCATACTCAAAATATTCTTTAGAAATATTAATATAGAAAGCGCGACTTGTGGCGCCTAGCCACCCATAAGGTGTCTAACGACGCCCAAGGACATTCGGCCGTACTCGGGGGCTTCGAATGCCATGCCTGCCTGACAGGTGCCTATTCACGCCTCTTTCAAAAGAATTCAAAAGAAGCTTGAATGAATGACCCGAGCGAGACTATACTTGGGGGGAAATATGTAGGCAGGGAGAGCGTTCCCGAGTTTACCAGTTCTGTGGAGGAAAGATCTGCAGAATCGATTGGTACGCATCCGTGGTAAGTCCAGTCCAGCCCCTATGCCGGCGGCATATATCCAAAGTCTAGTAGGCGAGTTGCTCTGATTGGTCGATGCCAGTTTGGCGGAAAATTTAAATTTCGTCTTGCTCCGCCTCCGGAACCCCCAGCGATCAAAGAATATAATACTACTAGGGCGTCCAGCGATCCTACTGAATCCGTCCGATATTCGTTTGGTCGATATGTGATTTGGTGGCTCAGTGGTATAGTGCGGTTTGACACCTGACAGCTGTAGCGGATCCTGCGTCTATGCTGCGCCTCCTACGCTCCTTTCGGAAACACAGCTCGGGTTGACTCGGCTCGAAAGCGAACCAACCTGAATCCGATATTCGTTTGGTCGTTTATGTAATTTGGTGGCTCAGTGGTATAAGAGTGTAGGATTTAAATTTTTTCGATCTCGACCATGGGTTCGTTTCCCTTTTGTCAAAATTTGTTTTGTTTTGTTTTTTTTTTAATCAAAGACCTTTTTCGATCCTGCAGCTCCTTTCGGCAAACTTCGGCTCGAAGGAGGAATGTGTGTTATGAGTGATGTTGTGTGGTATGTATTAGTGATGTTTTTAATTGGTGGTTTAAAAATAAAATAACCAGGGTTAATATAGAGAAGATGCGTCGCATCGCGTAGCGACGCATCTTCTAAATAATGAGGCGGCGCATGTCGTTTTTGGCGTTGGCGCATGTCCTAATACTGAGGCGGCGCATGTCGTTTTTGTTACGTTTGTATTTCCGAAAATAAAGCTTTCTTAGGTGGTTATAAAAAAAAAACCATAGTTGCACTCCGGGGGTGCCGGCAGAAGTGAAAAAAACACCGTAACATTGCTTAAAAAAAATAATTTAAAATTAATGTTAAATTTTGTAGAACGGACAGACATGCATTTGTTACGGAACCCTACATTCCTTTTGCAGAACTTAGTAGAATGGACAGACATAAACGTGTTACGGAACCCTACTTTTATTATAAAATAACCGTCGCAGGACCTTGGTTGAAAATTTTAAAATTTAGTAGAACGGACAGACATGCATTTGTTACGGAACCCTACATTCATTTTGAAATAAATGTTAAATTTAGTAGAACGGACGGACATGCATTTGTTACGGAACCCTACATTCATTTTGCAGAACTTAGTAGAATGGACAGACATAAACGTGTTACGGAACCCTACTTAACAGTTGCACTCCGGGAGTCCTGGCAGATCCCGTGCCAATCGTAACTTAACCCTTAATGCAATGACTTAAGGTTACATTTTAAATAATAATGACGCTGTCGCGATGTCGCGAACAGAATTGATCCCGTGCCACTGTAACTTAACCCTTAATGCAATGACTTATTACATTTCGCTTTTCGAGATCTGACGAGGACGCGATGACGCGAGTTTAAATTTTTCTACCCAAGCGCCGCTAAAGAAGTTTTCACTTCAAAAATAACCATAACCTAATTTTAACACCCTAACATTGCTAAAAAAAAAAAACAAAACAAATTTTGACCAATGGGACACGAACCCATGGTCGAGATCGAAAAAATAAAAATCCTACACTCTTATACCACTGAGCCAACAAATTAAATAAACGACCAAACGAATATCGGATTCAGTTGGTTCGCTTTCGAGCCGAGTCAACCCGAATGTTTCCCAAAGGAGCGTAGGAGGGAGACGAGTGACGCGGGATCAATTCTGATGTCTCTCACTGACAGTTATCCTCCTCAAAATTTTTATTTTCGGAAATATTCGGAAATATACAAACTGTTTTGGGGGTTTAAAAAAAAATAACCAGGGTTATTATAAAGAAGATGCGTCGCTACGCTACGCGACGCATCTTCTTTATATTAACCCTAACCTAATGTTGAGGCGGTGCATGTCGTTTTTGTTGTGGTGTGTGGTGGTTATAAAAAAAACTAAACACCCTAAAACAATTTAAAAAAAAAACCAAAAAGATTTTGTGGGATTCGAACCAATGGTCATAAAACTACTAGTCCTAGACCCTCACCCCTGAGCCACGAAATCACAAACGGACAAACGAATATCGAATTCCCTTGATTCGCTTTCGGCTCTATGACGTCACAGCTGTCAGCGAGAGCCAACAGAATTGATCCCGAGCCAATCGTATTCGCTGTGGTGGCGGGTGGCGCAGCAGTGAGTCTGAGTATTCTTTTTTATTCTCTTTGTCATTGTCTATTTGTCACGCACACAGACTATATCGTTCTCTCGCGCATTTTTCTTTTCTGGTTTTGTTTTTGCGATGATAGATAACAAATCTGCTTGCTGATTCAAAATGGAGAAATCCGTGAAACTGGAATACACAATTTACAAGTATTCGAGCTACTCCGCGAACTATGTTCCCGAGTGAGTATCGTCATCGTATGTTCAGAGTATGAATATCTAAAACCATAACCTAAAACACTGCCAAGCCATTTTTGTATTTATTTTTAGTATTAGCCGGTGCCTCGATACCATTGCTCGATACAATAGTTTGCTTGTGTTTGGGAAATGATGAAAAGTAATTTTTAATCGTTTGCAACATACTTTTTCCTTTATAAATATAATGTGAGTAGAGCATAGGAGTCATGTTGCAGGTATGTGGCTGGCCAGACATAAATATCTGTTGATTGGCATGGCATGGTAGAAAATAGTAGTCTGTGAATGGTAGCTATGTGCAGTCGGCACAAAAAAGTAACCATACACCTTAGCACTAGCTTATCGTTATCTAGATTGGTGATAGTGAAAATTAAAAACATTTGTTTTTCTAAGTTGACACGCGGATCGGAGTTTTAGAACAGTAGGCTTTGAGCAAAAAAATAATATAGGCGGGGTTAGGGTAAGTCCCACGAAAGTAAGACCAATTAATTGTCATACTCCACCACTTATTATTTATTTATTTATTTCTTTATTTGGGAAAGCAAACAGGCAGACATGATGTATAAGAAATCCTATTCTGTAATAAGTCCACCTCCAGCATTATGATTACGTGTATATAATTCGCTAAAGCTATTATCAGTTTATAACATAAAATGTGAAATGGAGAGAGACACGAAAGCGTTAATTGCTTCTAAAATTGTTAGTCGATATCCAAAATAATTGTTTTATTAGGACAATAAAACTTATCACACGTACGTGAAATCATAAAAATACATTTTTTATTTGAAATTTTACACACTTTAAGAATGTGTTGTCTTTCCGCAGTTTATGTAATGCATTTACTCAAATACTACAAATCAGGAGTGCACTGTGATCATTCCATTAGTTTCAGCAACTCCTTGAGATCCTTTTTTAGGATATATAAACATATGGCACCGTCCGCGTTAAAGTGTGGTTCACATACAAATGTGATTATTTTGTGAATAAATGGAGTTGAACTGAATTTTGTATTATTTCATATTAAATGAATTTCAAGTGAGCAAAGCCGCTTTCCATTAGATTGAGCAACTTTTTGAAATCGTTTTAGAGTACATACAATCAGGCTATCGACTAAGCGTACTGAGCAATGACCAAAATACTGAGAGCAGTTTTCTATAGAAATCCCTTCACTATTCAAGGAAGCACTAACATGGCACCTAGTTCACCCGGTGTTATGGGCTGATATCACGGGTGTTGTCGGTTCTAGCCAACCGTGTCAGTTTCCATAAAAAAAAAAAACAAAAAAAACAAATTTCTGGTGACGGACATCTCGCTTGCATCACACCTTGCTGCGTGCGATATTGAATATGTTTATTGTTTATTATTAGGTACGAACTCTTGGTTTGATAGATAGATATGCACTTCCTTACCTATAATAAAATCCAACATCTGCTTTCTGTCTGTCTGAGTGACTGTCTATCCGCTCATAACTCGAGAACCACTAAACCGATTTTAATAAAACAAAATTCTACGGATAGCTTGATTCTTCCCATCAACTATAGGCTACTTACTAGCACACTAAATGGCTTATGAGGTTAGCAGTGAAGTGAAATATGAGAGCGGGCGGAGCCGCGGGCACAGCTTGTAGATAATAATATGTAGGTATATATTATGTTATGGTGCTACAATATTGGTTCATATAGATTGTTTGTACATGCATAGAATTTTTCTATGTGGCTTCTCACATTTTTTCCCCCTTTTTATACTGTCATCTGTCTTGCCGACATTTATCAGTTGACTATGGATTCTAATCTTTCATGGAGATTGCCCATAAGCAAACCCATTTTTATTCTACACAACCATCTATGTTGTAATAAGGTCTTGTGACGCTCTGCTCTTCAGTCTGATGAAGATTTAAAGCTAGTTATGAATAAAACTTAACCATATTTGCAGGAATATCCTAGTAAATAAGCCGACAGACCAGAGTTCGCGCTGGTTCACGGACAGCAATACACCGGCGCAGTACCTGGTGCTGAAGCTGAGGACACCGGGCATCGTGCAGAGTGTGACCTTCGGCAAGTATTCCAAGCCGCACGTCTCCAACCTCAAGCAGTTCCGCATCCTCGGCGGCAGCGACCACTCCAACCTCACCACACTGCTTTCCGGGTAACTAATTCTTCAAAATGGGAAATTATTTGGATTAGCTCCACTTCTCGGTCCCATATCTACCTAGATACCTTTTTTTAACATAACACTTGCAAGTGTAAGAAATCCAACACTTTCCTTCCATTGGCGAGTGTGTAAAAGCGAAACAAAACATAACCTCACTATACAGGGTGTCCAAAGTGTGATGTGGAATATCGAAGGATCGTGATATGTATCGTGTGTAAAGTGCAGTGATGAAAGAATTTTTTTTAAATCTCAATTATTTCCAATTTTGCCATTTTCTAACAAAGTAAATGCATACGATAGTGTGATCACGCTCTATGCTTGTGCACGGCCGCGTAGGGCTATGCGAGGGACGCGGCGCGAGGCGCGCGGTTCGCGATCGCGAGGCGTGAGATGCGCGGGCGCGGGGCGCGCGCGGCGCTGACGAGCGAGAATCATAGATTTCGATATAAGACGTAGCATACCTACCTACTAGACTGCAATAAGGCATGTAGGTGTATGTATGTATGTAGCCAGTAAAAAGTAAATGATTATCTACATACCTCAAATGATGTGAAGGTTTTCTACGTGATCTCCTTGCAGCTCGATGCATTATGACGAGACCCGGGCGATGCAGTAGCGGGTCTAGATTGCCATGTTCCCGTAAACAGTACAATGCACGCACAATCACTTCAGCCAGCACCGGCAGTCTGACGCCTGTTTGGAAATCTTTCACGATAAATGCGTTTGAAGCCCATTTCCGTTTGCTGCTCCATACGCGAGCAACATATCCACATATTCGTTATTCGTGAATGGAACTTTTAACAAGTACGTATGTTAAACACGAGCGCGAAACTTTCACTAATTCAATTTACGAATCGAATTACCAAAAATACGTCAACACGGTCGGCCGCCCTTGACATACTGACCGACTGACACACATTGATCTTCCGCGCCGCGTGACCGGCTGGACTGAAGCGCAATGCAGGTCGGTCGCATACAGGCAGCGCGGCGCGCCGCCCTCCGCGCCCGCGCCGCCCGCCGCGCCCGCGCGGCGTCCTTTGATGGCAGCGCACGATGCCGCCACCGGGCGGCATCGTGCGATGCCTGCTTTGATAGCAGCGTGCGATGCCGACACGGGGCGGCGCGGGGGCGCAACAGCGCGGTGCGGTGCGGTGCTATAGCGAACATTCGACCCGGCCGGCGCGCCCGCCGCGCCGCCCCGCCTCCTCCGCACCGCCGCGGTCTGGTCACTTAGAGCGCGCATAGATTGACTAAATTGAAAACTTTGAAAATTCATATCTCGAAAACTAGTATGGATAGGACCATTTTTCTTTTTTTTAATGTGTTTATTAGATGATATACAATAGCTCATTTCGATATTGCTGAACAGACCCTGGACACCCTGTATTTGGTAAGTGAAATGTTTGTGCAATGTTCAACTAACAATTTGGAATCAAAACAAAAGTCAGAGCACTAAAAGTATAGATCCATTTGTAGCACATTTTGTAAGTATTACAACCATGCTAAATTTGCAATAACTGTTCATTATTTTTTTTCCAAAAATTTTTTTTTTCTGCTTGCGCAACAGTGAGGCAGTGCGCGCGCGGCGCCGACATTTGAAGGGTTAAGGGACACAATGGATCTCCACTCAGCATATAATATGTCGCTCATTTTTAAATTGTATACGATAATTATTTATTTATTTATTATATTTTAGACAGGCAGCCTGGGCTGATGTATTTAAATCAAGTTCATAGTTCATTGGTGTAGTTATAATTTTCTTTTTTTTCACTTATTCGGTTTTGTTTCACTTAGTTACTTTTTTATCTTATTCAGATGAGTGTCCAAACGGTTTTTAAATAATATTAATGGGCGTAGATAATGGGCAAAAAACATTTATGCTTTACATTTACCTACATGAATATATTACACTAGCTCTTGCCCGCGGCTTCGTTCGCATAGCCTATGTCCATCCTGATGGTCCATTCTAAATATTGGTCAGAATTTTTAAAATTGAATGAGTATTTTCAGAGATTACCTCCTACATCCAAACTTACAAACCTCCTTATTATATTAGTGTAGATACATACATTATGTCACGCCTGTTTCCCAGTGGGGCAGGCAGAGACAACAGTTCTCCACGTGCCACGATCCCGTCACACCTCTGCCGCCTCTTCCACTCTCATAATGTTCTTCATACATGCTCTTGGGTTACGGGTGCTATGCACTTGACCCTTTGTTAGCACACTTAAACACATAAGATCACTTTATTTATTTATTTATTTAATGTTTATTTTAGGAGCAAAACCCACACATTACATAATTACCTAGTACATACGTACAACATTGTTATATTACATTTAAATAATACAATCTTACTACCAAAATAAAAGATAAAATATTATTAAGATCTGATAGACAACTTCATACTATCAAATTTTCTGATTCTGCTTTTGTTTGCGCAGTATACCAAAGAAATCATCCAACCCGCTCTTGGCGAACATGCCAGACGCGCTACACCGCCGCGGCAGTCTCAACATGCAGTGCAGAGCATTGTTACACTGCACACGCAGCGAATTAAACGCTCGCTGCGTGTAACTGCACCTCAAGTGTACCGTGTACAACGGCGGACAGTATGCTCTAAACATCAAAGCCGTCAGTTTGACCTCCTCGGAGCACTGCGCAAACCTGCGAGCCAACATGTTACTCTTAATGGCGATAACTCTCCACTGCCCTTTAACTCTCTCCTGCTCCGCTTACACTTTAATTCTACTATGATTTCACGAATTACCTCTTCCTATCTTCGTGTGCTCCAGAGGCTTGAAAAATGACAACACAATGGAGACGTTCCAGCTGCGCCACACGACGGTGGAGGGGCTGGAGTTCCCTGTGCTGTACCTGAGGATAGAGCCGCTGCAGTCGTGGGGGCCCGCCTACAACTACACCATCTGGTACGTCCAGCTGCAGGGCATCGACGCCGAGCAGAGGGTTCGCTCCGCTCTCTATACTATTAATTTGGTGAGTTTCTTGTTATTGCTTTTTTTTCTTATTTTTGTTTATTTATTTATTTCTAGAAGAAAACATAAATTTACAACATTCAGTAATTAGTAGCTACATTGTTTTTATGCATAAAGTATGTCCAATTACATCTCTGTTTAGTTTTTTTTATGCTTGGGCTGGGCATAATTTTCATTCCTTATTTGTACCGTGTGGGGCCGGTACTTTAAAATAATAGCCCCACTGCATATCTGCCCGTGTATGTCGTAAAAGGCGACTAAGGAATATGACTCCCTTTTTATATTACTAGGTGGTAGGGTTTAACACGCCCGGGTTGGTACCACCGCACTGAATGAAAGGTCGGTCGAAACGGCTATATAAATAGTTTGTGTTTTCCGTCCAGTTCAGTGTACCCGGCACGACCGAAGGGAAGCAGTGACGTGGCACGAAGTTCATATTACTCCCAATGCAGTTTCATTTATAAAATTGTTTTAATTATAATTTAGAAACAATACATATAAATAATTATGATAATAATTTAGTCTAACAAAAATTACTACAAAAATTACTACAAATTATTGAACCACAAAAACTTTTGGTACAAGTGTCGATCTTACAACCTTAAATTTTTTGTAGGTAGATCTTCATAGAAAAAAGTATGGGCACCACTTGTATAGGGCATGATAATAATAATTTATATTTTCATTATATTATCACTTGGAAAACAGCAAAAACTTCAAAACAACGCGTCGACTCACTACATCTCTATGTGTAGGAAGAGATTGGTCTAAAAAAAATGTTATTGGTGAAGAAGGGTCTTTGTTGAATGTGTGTTTGTACGCGCAGAGGAAAGAGGAGGAGGCCGTGCGTATCCTGCTGAAGCAGCTGCGGCGGCGGCGCTACAAGGAGGCGTTCGAGGCGCTCTCGCGCGAGACTGGCGTGCGGCTGGAGGGCCCCGCACAGGCGCGGCTGTGGAGCGCGTTAGTCGAGAGCGGCGACTACGAACGCGCTGAGACTATACTCGAGGAGGCTGTCCAAGGTGACGTGTCTTGTTGTTTGCAGCGAGGGCAGGAGCTGCTTGATATACATACAGTCCTCCAGGAACTAACTGCTCTGTAAAATGCTGATAATGCCAAACACTCACAAACTGATAGCAGGTGAGTTTTCTTGGCCTTTATTTCTCGCCGTTGCCACGACTGGCCACAGTGGGTTATGAGTTCTTCAATAGGAAAGCCGTTTAAGTGTAAAACAATTTATTTTGAGTCTGGTATCAACTGGTAGTACACGTGAGGGTCGCACCCGGCAAGGTAACGCGTTCAGGTTAAAGTCGGAGTCACACTTCCTTTAGTCTTGCGTGCGAGTAGGTGCACAGCACGTTGTCCGGAGTCGTAGATAATAATAAAAGAAATCTAATTTAAAATGTTGTTAACTTGTCCAATTGTGATCTGCCTAATTGGATCAATGAAGATACTTGAAGATACTGTCAATTTGGAACAGAAAAAACGGAAAAACAGTAAATTACCAGTGAATAAAAATTTATATGTTAATATTATTTCCGCTGCAGGTAGAGTAAGTACTTAAGGATCCACTTGGGAAATCTATATTTTGCTGGTTATTATCAGAGCTGCATAATCTTATGCTGCATATCTTTGATTCATTTCACAGAGGGTGAACTGGACTGGTACATATCGTGGCAGCCGTACACGCCGACGTGGAGCCAGATATCACCGAGCTCGGTGGACGAGGAGGAGCACGTGTGCAGCCACGAGCCACCGACGGACGGCGCCGGACCGTTGGCGGCGAGCGGGCACGGCGCGCGCGGCCCCTCGCCCAACACATCGCTAGTCGCGACGGCGGCTACTGACGTTACCTGCTCAGATAGGGACTGGATGGTGAGTCCCTTCTTTGTGTACTTTTAAAAGATATGAATAAATTACCTTAATAAAGAGAGGTTTTGTTGTGAGGATTTTGGCTTTGGGGGGGGGCAAAGTCAATTTCAATACTGGAACGAGCATAGAAAATGTTCTAGGTCGAACCATTGCATCCCTAGTTAGTATGCAAAAAATTATGAATATTGTAGTTTAAAAAACATTACCCTTACCAAGCAAGTTTTTTTGCTTTCGTTTGTTACGAGAGGGGTTTCTTGGGGAGGAACCCCCAAAAAACCTCTCTCTACACTATTTAGTAAGCCACACTACACTTGAAAGGTGTAGTTTGTTGTCTTCTGCATAGACTAAGAAAGTAAATACATTTCTATGTCATAAAAATTTGTGTCTGTCTGACAGAAAGCAATAAATTGACGAGAAAAAATATTGAGTTATACTAACACACAACCACAACAGATGGCGATGAGAGGCAATCGGAATATCTGCCATCTTGAATGCATTTCTTTTTCTGCACCAGTTAGGATAAAAATGAATTTGTGATTGGTCAGAACGGAGGTGCGTCCAGTTCGTCAGAGACGTGCGACTCGTGCGACACGGTGCCGACCGAGACCTCGGAGGGGTGCAGCTGTCGTCCGGGGCCGCGCGGGGGGCACCAGCTAGTCGTCGACTCCACCACCGGTGACACTCTCCTTCTCCACTTCCCAAAACGCTCACATCATGAGCATCTTACACATTTTAATAGCTGACAGACAAGTAATTTTAGGCAGCCTTAAAATGTATTGTAAGTGCAGTGCACCTACAAATTATGTTAGTTCCTTGAGGTTGCCAGTTATTATCCTTATAGGTATTTGTTAAGTAAAACAGTTGAAAGAGTTTACTCTGATAATAATAGAATTGCCTAATTAGCTTGTATTAGAGCCCACATGCCTTCTGACAATATGTTTATTCAACTATGTAAGAATTAACACTAATGAGAACTCTCACAACCTTACGTTGGTCAAATAAGATCCAAATTATAAATTGGATACCAACTATTAATATTTTTTATAATATTCCGCACCAAAATTTTAATAACTAACTATTATGGCCTCGCTCCAGTGTCTGTGCGTCCGTCCGTCTCTCTGTCACAATCTTTCAGAGCCAAACGCTACAAGCTAAATATTTGAAACTTGGCATAGTTGTTTGTTTGTTAAGGCCCAATGCTGTGGTTTATATATGATTAAATAATTTGGATAATTGATGGCTAATAATAGGGTGTCAAACAGATTGTAAAAAAATTCAACCCTGTTACCTTTATGAGAACAAGCGTAACCAGAAGCTCTGGAATGTAAGGTATATTTTAGAAATCAATTTCTAAAATATAATCACAATCAATATTTGACTTGAAATATGGATAAAAGTTTTAGTTTTTTTAAATAATCTCATTAATCAGATGATGACCCTAGATCATAGATGCAACTGTCAACTTCATATCTAGAGAGCATTTCAACTAAATCTTCCCTTCGCCGTTATGCATGTTGGATCCACTGTTAGTGTCACTGTCAGTGCTTAAATTCGTGTTGCCAGATTGTGAAGATTATATTACCTAATAATGTAATCGGTATTTACCGTATAATAAATACGGTACATACCGATAATTACGGGTAAATCTGTACACATAGCAATCCTCAACGCTGTTTTGACAGATAGACAGTGGAGCCAACATAACGGCGAAGGGAAGATTTAGTTGAAACGCTCTCTACACGGAGTGTTGTATGCCTGACCATAGAGTTGTTGTTGTTGTTGAAAATTAGTGACTGTTTGAAAACAATCATATATTTTTTTCATTATTTGGGCAAACAACCTGCCTCATTTACTATCCACTGACTACTTATCTGTGAGATAGAGTAGTGAGCACTGGCGGCTGGTCCTAAAGTGCGCTCGTGCGCCGCACTACCATACCACGAGAAGTCTAAACTCAAAATAAATAATACCTTACAACATACTACAGGGGTTAACTACTAGGGTTAAAACCATAAAGATCGTACTCCAAATAAATACGAATGTGAATTCGACCTTATTTTATAGATCACAAGGCACGTTTTTGCGAGTAAACGCGCGCGCCGTGCGGAATATACATCGCACGCGGGTCTCCTATACTGAATGTATGGGGATCGGCAAAATACCGCTGGCGCGTGAGACAGAAGATACTTCATAGAAACAGTGCGGCGCACGAGCGCCAAACAAGGACGCTATATCGTCAATAGCCGCGCGTGCGACACGTCGCGTCGCGAGCGATTCGTTTTGCACGAGTCCGTCTTACAAACTCTTTGCCGTCTACCTCGAAGCGAACCGTCTACCTCGAAGCGAGTCAGCGCGCTTTCATGTGATTGATGATGTCACATACCCGTTAGCGCGCGAATATTTAAAATGGGATATGGTTAGGTTTTGTGCTTTCTGTCACGTGATACGGTGAATTAAGTGGTGCCGATATTTGCCTAAGCGTTGGTTAAAGGTAAGGCTTTACAATCAGGTTATCCCGGGTTAATTCCTACGTTTGAAATGCTTTCATTTTTATATATTTTTTTGAAGCAGCAGTAGTGTTGTGGTCTATGGGTGTATTCATGAAGGTACTAAAAATAAGTTAAAAAACTTGTTTGGATTTTTTTTCTTGTTTTTTGCAACTCATTGAGTGTCTTGAGAATATTCATACTAGGTAGGTACGTACATAATAAAACGCAGGCGTTTAAAAAATTCGTAAGTACCGATCATAAAATAACATGACGGGAATGTGTTGGGAAATTTGGTAGGTATTTAAGTAGGTAGGTACTTAGCGCACTACCGGTCACTGAAGTCACCAGCCGCCACTGGTAGTGAGAACATTAGATATAAATGATGAGCGCCGCACTCGATTGGCCGCCCATCACTCGGGTCGTCCCCTACCCAACTCCTGACTCCCCGCTGTGTTGTGTCTTGAGGCTGAGTGCTGAGATAAGGTGCCTATGGGCTTGTAAAGCAGTATAGATATAAATGTTCATTGATAAATCTACAGTGCTTTCATTCCACATATTTAAACAAATTGATAGATTTTACTCACATCGCTGACCTTCTGCAAAATTTAAAGACCCGTATATAAGGTCTTTAAAAATTAGTTCAGAGTACGCTAAGGGTGGGTTCTGTATCGGAAATAGATCACTTTAGGAGAACAAAGAATTTTTTTTATAAAAAAAAAGATTTTTTTTATAAAATGTAAAAAAAAATATTTTTCTTAATCGTTTCAGTTTCATGCCAGGAACAAAAAAGTCTTCCAATACATAGATCTCTTTCTTGCAGAAATTTTGAAAACCCACAATTTTAGTTTTATTAGTATGGAATAGAAAGAATTTGATTTTTTTTCCAACTTACATGTGTTACATCACAATGGTAATGAAGACTTTTTTGTTACTGTTATGAAACTGAATCGATTAGGCTATAAAAATCAACCACCAATTTTTTTATTTAAATACATAAAAAATATTTTACTTAAAAAAAAGCCCAAGGTCCAAAAAAATTTATGTAGGTTTTACTCCCTACATGATACAGAACCCCCCCTTAGCTTACTATGAACTAATTTTGAAAGACCTTATATATGACCAGTGTGTCCTCCCGGTTATGAGATGACGTACGGGTGTGAAACGTGGACTCCGACGGTCGGTGTTGTCCAAAGGTTGAAAGTTGCCCAGCGAGCAATGGAGCGAGCCATGCTGGGAATATCGCTACGTTATATGGTGCGTAACGAGGAAATCCGCCGACGCACCAAAGTAGTCGATATTGGATACCGGGTGGTTAAGCTCAAATGGCAGTGGGCTGGACACTTCAGCCGAAGAGACGGCGACCGTTGGAGTAACCGTGTCCTACACTGGCGGCCGTGGACAGGAAAACGGAGTGCGGGAAGAACACCCGCCAGGCGGGATGACGACATCAAGTGCGTCAGCGGAAAGCAGTGGTTCCGTACAGCTGAAGGCCGGGAGGACTGGAGGAAAATTGGAGAGGCGTATGTCCAGCAGTGGACGCTTACACGCTGACCGACTGACTCACTGACTGACTCACTTCGCTATCTGGGAAAAGGGCCAGTAGAGAATTTAGAAAATTTGTGTTATAATTTTTTCTGAAACACCAGCCTATATATAATTTAGGAGAGAAAAATAGTAGGATAAATCTAGCCTAATTGAGCACTAAACTTATATATGTAATGGGGATTGTCAGGTACGCTGTACCTGTTCGGCGGTTGGGATGGCACGGTGGACCTGGACGACCTCTGGTCGTACAGTATCCCTGCGCAGCGGTGGACGCAGCTGTGCGCGCACAGCGGCCTAGTCGGAGGTCCTTCCCCGCGCTCCTGCCACAAGATGGTGCTCGACCCTAGCAAACAGCGCATATACACGCTCGGGAGGTACCTCGACCAGGCCCACAGGGTACCCGACAATATGAAGGTATTTTTGTGTCTTGAAATAATATCAACTGCATTTTTTAGACGAATAACTTTTGTTCTTTGCGAGGTTTCCATCAGGATGCGCGGTCGACCTTGGACACTTGACAGATGTTCGTGAACTATCACAAACATCTGTCAATGCTCGAATAGTGCTCATTTAGTTACCATAATATTGACAAAATCTAAATTATTGTGTCTATTTATTGACTAAGAGTTTTGCAAATGTAGCTAATGTAATAATAGTACCTACTGAAGGCTAAGAATTTGAGATATATTTTTTTAAATTTATTTTTAGAGCATCATTCGAGCCACTCTGACATCTGTCACGCGTATCAAGCTATATTTTACGAACTATAGGGTAGCATATACCTGTCACTGTTTTGCAGTCAGTCGAAACATAAAATTGCCTCAGCGCTATGTAGTGTTAGTTTTAGAAAACTAGCGCCTCATGTCACTTTGAAATTTCCTTTCGTGTAGTCTGTGGAGCTTCTAGGCAACCTAATCCAACTAGCACTGGAACATGGTACCCTGCTAATGCACCACTAAATACACATAAAGCAGTTTTTGTTGGATTTTTGCAGAGTGATCTGTACGTGTTTGACATAGCATCAAATGAGTGGTCGTTGGTTTGTGCGGACACGGCGGCTGCGGGCGGGCCCAGCCTCGTGTTCGACCATCAGATGTGCATCGACCCGGACACGCAGACCATCTACGTGTTCGGAGGCCGCGTGCTGCCTTCTGCCACGTGCGTACTTCACACACCGCATCTTTTTTTTTTTTATTGAAAGCACGACATGTGGCGCCAAGCAACCCATAAGGTGTCGACGCCCATGCATGTTCGGTCGTATGCGGGGGTTGCGAATGCCATACCAGCTTGACAGGTGCCTATTCACGCCCCTCTTGAAAAACCTGATACTGTACTTGGAATGAAATATATGAGCAGGGAGAACGTTCGAGTTTACCTGTTCTGTGGGGGGAAGATCTGCAGATTTGGTTGGTATGCATCCACAGTAGTCCAGGTGGAAAAGGGACGGCGGGATCGCATTAAACAGCTGCTATGAGCACTCCCCATGGAATAAGCGAGCCGACATCCCTGCGCAGTTGCAGTGGTTTTAGACCGCAGGAAAATTCGGGATCCGCCACTATTCGCACGGCTAGACGGTGGATTGAGCCCAGAGCTGCAACCTGATATTTGGCTGAGCAATCCCACAGCTGTGAGCAGTACTCCAAGCAGTACCTGATCTGCGAGATATTATCTTGGTTTTTTTTTATTGAACATAACATGGATTGCTACATCACCTACTACACCGATGATGTCAGCTTATGACTCATTGGTGAACTAGGTGCCACGGCAGTGCTTCCCTTTGGTTGTGTCCGACAACCGCTTCGACCATTCATTCAGTGCGGCCGAAAATGTCAGTTTGATTACGTTATAAATTTACATTATTGTGTAGGGATGAAGCGGTGACGTACTCGGGACTATACGCATACTACAGCGCCACAGACACGTGGCAGCTGCTGCTGGCGGAGCACGACGGCGCTCACGCGCCACAGGCACGAGTCGGACATTCCATGCTCTTCCACCCGGTACGCTCGCCTGCCTATATCACATCCAGTTACTATATGTGGACTACAGCGCTACAGACACGTGGCAGCGGCTGCTGGCGGAGCACGACGGCGCGCACGCGCCACAGGCACGAGTCGGACATTCCATGCTCTTCCACCCGGTACGCTCGCCTGCCTATATCACATCCAGTTACTATACGTGGACTACAGCGCCACAGACACGTGGCAGCTGCTGCTGGCGGAGCACGACGGCGCTCACGCGCCACAGGCACGAGTCGGACATTCCATGCTCTTCCACCCGGTACGCTCGCCTGCCTATATCACATCCAGTTACTATACGTGGACTACAGCGCCACAGACACGTGGCAGCTGCTGCTGGCGGAGCACGATGGCGCGCACGCGCCTCTGGCACGAGCCGGACACTCCATGCTCTTCCACCCGGTACGCTCGCCTGCCTATATCATATCCAGTTACTATACGTGGACTACAGCGCCACAGACACGTGGCAGCTGCTGCTGGCGGAGCACGATGGCGCGCACGCGCCACAGGCACGAGTCGGACATTCCATGCTCTTCCATCCGGTACGCTCGCCTGCCTATATCACATCCAGTTACTATACGTGGACTACAGCGCCACAGACACGTGGCAGCGGCTGATGGCGGAGCACGACGGCGCGCACGCGCCACAGGCACCAGTCGGACACTCCATGCTCTTCCACCCGGTACGCTCGCCTGCCTATATCACATCCAGTTACTATACGTGGACTACAGCGCCACAGACATGTGGCAGCTAATCAGTTACTCTATTAAATCTTAATCCAAGTTCTACTGTATTACAATTTAACATTTAAATTTTCATTAGTATTTGATTAGTAATAGATGATTATGCTCGCTTGCAGATCCAACGTCGACTGTACATATTCGCTGGGCAGCGTAACCGCGAGCACCTGCTGGATCTCTGGTGGTGGGATGTGGAGACGCGACAGTGCGGGGCGCTGGCGGGCGCCTGCGCCGCGCCGCGCCCCGCCTCCGCCGCCGGCTTCACACAGAGAGCCACCCTCGACCCGGACGCTGATGAGATCTACGTACTCTCTGTACGCCTCTATTTATTTATTTAACCATTACGACCACAGCCAAATCCACATATCCAAATTTCAACATCAAGCTGGAACCAGAGAGAGCGGGCCAGTTTATACCAACCACAGAAAAATAAAAAAAATCAGGAGTAATTTTTTTAACGAAATAAGCAGTAATGTTGAAATGGACATCTTGTCCAATCAAATATGACTGTTAAATTTTTTGTTTTGGTAGCCTAAATAACTCTACTATTGACCACTATCTCCAATAAAACCGGACAGCGTGTACCAATGAATTTTTTCTGACGACAAAATTTAAGTGCATACCTACACCTGCTGCTTCACCGTTCGGAACCGGTGTAAAACTGTAGGTCCCTTCCCTTGCCCCTTACTAGGTGGTAGGCTCAAATTGTAGCCGACTGGGTTGGTACCACCGTACTGGATGTAAGATGGCCGCATAGCAGCCTCGGTTGTGTTCTCCTCTAGTTCAGTATAGCCAGCAATCCAGGGAAGTCTCCAGTATGGCACCTACCTTCTCGGAGGTGATATTGGCTGGTCGGAGCATGCGCTTTGGCCTCTCCGACTCAGCCACGCATACCGGATTACATAAAAAAAAAAAACAACCAAAATGACTGTAGTTTTACCACAAAAAATATTCAGTTGAATATTTTTAGAGATAATTATTTTTAGTGGGACGGTGAGACGGTCACCAGTCCTGCCACCCTGCCTCCCGTCCTACCTCCGCAGTACTTGTCCCAGAGAGACTCAGTTTGTAGATTGGTGTAACTATAGGTTCTTTCCAACCTTGCGGCAATTTTCCACTTACATGTAACAAATTGATAATGATTGCTAGCTGTTCGCAAAGCTCTGTATCATGGCATTTAAAAAGACAGCTGGAACATCGTCCGGTCTCACAGAAGTTGTGTCTTTGAACGATTGAAGACTTGCTAAAGGGCGACAGGATAGCCACCTCTCACCTTGACATGGTCCTTCGACTGAGTCATGAAGTAAGGTAAAGCCTATGTGCCTTACTTCCTGCTTGATAGTTATCTTGCCTATTACTTTGCTAAACAGGGTGATCAGTGTTGCGCTGTAAGTGCAGAGTTCTTGCAGCACAACACCGATTACTCTGATTACCTCGAATGTTGGGATGCAGCGTGTGTGGAAATATATAAATATTTTAGTGTTCTTATCAGTGTAAATGTTTATTTCATGGCAGGGTCTGAGTAAGGAGAAAGACAAGCGGGTGTGCAATGCTCTGTGGGTGTTCTCATTGCGGCGCGGGACGTGGACTTGCGCCTACCGCAACGAACGGGCTTCCGCGGCCGACCCCCAACCGCGCTTCGCTCACCAGCTAGTGTACGACAGCAGCGAGAAGGTAAGCCACACTTCACACGTGCACATCATCCGTGCGGGTGCACATACACTGGCTTTTTGGTGTATTCTTGTCTGTATTATTCTGTGTTGTGGACAACATTCTGACTGAACAAAGTATCCTTTTGTTCTATCAGGTGCACTACTTATTCGGTGGAAACCCGGGACTGTCGTCGCAGCCGCGCACTCGTCTCGACGACCTGTGGAGCCTGCGGCTGTCGCGGCCGCCGGTGGAGGCGGTGGTGAAGCGCGCGCGGGCCGCGCTGCGCGAGGCGCACTACCGCGAGCTGGTGGCGGCGGCGGCGCGCGCGCACTCGCTCGAGCCGTCGGTCGCCGCGGTGCACTACCTGCGCCACCGCCTCCACCGCGCCATCGACCACGACGACCCCGAGCAGGTGGACCACTTCAAGCGGCTGCCGACCGCACTGTTCGCGGGCGCCGCGCCTCCCGCCTGCCCCGCCCCGGCTCTCACGCCGGCGCTCACGCGGAGGCTGGCGCGTCGCAAGGCGCGCGCGGGGCACGCGGGCGTGGCGGGCGCGGAGCTGTCGCGCGCGCTCGCGGCCGTGCTGGGCGCGGAGGACGCGGCGCCGGAGCCCCCGGAACCCTTCGACGACGTGTCGGAGCCGGAGGCGGAGCCGTCGGACGTGGGCGACGCGTCGGAGGGCGAGGCGGAGGAGGCGGACCCGGCGGCGGAGCAGCGCGCGGCGCGCATCAAGCTCTACGACCACCTCGCGCAGTACTTCCGGCCCAGCTCTGTCCCGCCCCGAGCTGACGTCTACGATCTGGTCAAATTATAAAACTGCTCAGCAGAATGTGGGATACACCTCGTACGCTGCGAGCCGGTCGTAGCATCAATTAACCTTTAGTTCTAGTATGCGACCAAACACAAAACTCCTTTCATTTAGAGCCGCGTTCGAACATTGCGCTATTGTTTCGGCACAGATGTCTTAATTTGCTTCATTTTGGCACTCAAAGAAAATGTAATTATTTAAGTGCTAAATATGCTATCTTTAGTAAGTATTTGTGCCGCAAACACACACAAAACTGTGTGCGTGTCAAGAGTTCTCTCAGAGAACTGGAAATTGATTTTATTATACATCCAGCATTTCGTAAAATTTGTTCTTTATAGATTTTTTTTGTCTGCTATTGGAAGGACTTTAGCCGCCTTGTGACTATGCCACTCCCATTATACCTATTGAAAAATTCTCCAAAGCACATCCAAAATCTGAGGGCAAGGGATGCTTTAAAAAATTTAGTCAGTATTTTGCATTTCTCCATCAGGGGGTCAACTCAGCCCTGTAGATCGAAAAAAGTAATTCAATCTGTCCGACTTTTTGATCAAAGCATTTCTTAAATTATGGTCCCTATTTTACTTAATTTTTTTATCCTACTTTAGTCTGCAATTTGGTGAATCGATTTTTCGTATCATGTGGGCGGTGTGTCCACATAGGGTTAAAATTATGCTTGGACATGAAAGACCGTAAACCATGGCTGGCGAAATGGTTCCGCTTGTATGTTATTGTATCAAATGCCCTTCTCTACTGACCTTCTGTCAAAGTACTCTTTCCATTTAGTGTAACAATTCTCCTTAACCTTTGTCAGGTGGTCACTAAAAAAAGGTTTGCACTCCCGAACATTATCACATCCGACCGCTCTTTAGCCAGCTGCTTAACGCACTCTTTGCCCTCTCCACGTGTAAGGTAGAAACCTGTAGGTACCTGTAGGTAAGAAGGGAAGGGACCTACAGTTTTACGTGGAATCCGAACCACGGTCAGCCTTCAACGGTCGAGCGGTCACCCATCCAAGTACTGACCGCGCTCAGGGTTGCTTAACAACAGTCGACTGACCGCACCACTGAGCTACCGAGGCTGACTGTAAAAATCTAAATCAAGTATAGAATTCAGTACATTATATTAACTAGTAAATAACAATAACAAAAATAACCTGTAAATGTCAGATTTTATTCTATTTTTCTTATTCTTAATATTTGTTGTTATATCCGCCATAATAACACATATTCTGTGAAATTTCAATCGGTTAGCTATTACGGTTCCAAAGATACAACCATCAGACGGACGGATGGACAGACAGACAGACGGGGTAAGCTTAGTAATAGGCTTTCATATGGGGTATGAAAACATAAAAAGTACAGAACGAATTACAAAAATACCAACTGCACTAAAAAAAACACCAGTTTCGGCTTCAAGAACTAAGACACATTGCATACTGAAAGCATGTTGAAAGAACGGAGAGACAAGATTTGGAATTACTACCACGATGTACCCAACCTACAGAAAATGTATTACTTTTGGGTAATACATCATTTTAATTTAACGCAGTTCGTCTTTCCGCCTCACCTTCAGCGACTTACTTTCTTCGAGAAATAATACTGTTTATTTACCTGAACACAGCTCGAGTTTCGCCCACGCTATCAGAGACTTGCTTTCTCTGAGAAAGTATATTAGTTTATGTTAGCACAGTTTAATAGACATAATGTGAGGAATTACACTTCCAGTAAATTTTTTTAAAGTTCATGGAGAACAATTAATTAAGAGCGCAGCCTGCTTCCTTCAATGTGGGCATTCTTTAACTTTGATTGATATTTGTTCTTCAAAAAGTTGATTTTTGAGAAAGAGAAGATATGTGAAGCCAAACACGGGAGCCTGCTTGATAGCCAATTTTCATATGTACCTACTTTTCCAAAACACGTTTCGCCGAAATTTCTTCAGGGGATGCAGTTTTTTACATTTTTGAAGATGCATCTTGCACATGCTTCGCATGCATCTTTCTGGGGAATGGCATACAACCACACCGCGTTACGATATGTGAAATGAAATACCGGCAACCCAGAATATAAAACAGTGCCACTTTAAAAAAACAATAATACCCGAAATTTGTGTAGCGATAAATAACTAGCTGCCGCATCTAGAACTAAAGGTTAAAAATAAACGAGCTCAACTCTCGTGGGCACTCAGCAGCTTCGATAACATTTTATCTTCGATTAAAATATTGTTTACCATCCATACCGGTCGCTGCTGCATTTGTAAATGGTAGCTACTGTGTTGTTTCAGCATTTTGTTGCATTTCAGTTTGCATGTGATGACTGTTCGGCTGTGATGAATATCGTTGTACATTTTTATTAAGGAAAATTATATTTTGTTTTCTTGTCATAGCCATAATGAGAGTCTGCATTTTTATTTAGTTTTAAGACCACTTCTTCTGTATTCAAATAATAATTCTATAGAAATTTGCATGTAAAATTTCTTCTCCACTTTTATAAAGCACAGATTTTCTTTTAAATAGGAGTTGTAAATACTCAAATTGCTCAATGCATTTCAAAAATTATGAACACTTTTTCTATTGTCATATATATTGGTATGTGTGTATAGGGCACTATTCGCTCTCCCATTCATCAATTTAATTTGAAACTGAGTTGCAAGTGCAACATTGTTCTTAATTGAATATTTCACATTCAATAACCACCAGTTTTAATAATGTTGTATTATGACATAAGTACAATAAAAAAAAATTATAACTACTCACGGGTCCTTCTTTCTCCGAGCTATGTGTCTACAATTTTTAATAATGTTAAATATAATTTTAAAACGCATATAAGTACAATAATATATTTTTTTATTCTATTTTTTTTATGGAACCGGACAAGGTCGGCTTCATCGCCTACTGCACCCGTGATGTCAGCCCATAACACCTTGGTGAACTAGTAGGTGCCATATCAGTGCTTCCCTTCGGCTACACTGAACTGGACGATATACACAAACTATTTACATAGCCGCTTCGCCCGACCTTTAATTCGGTGTGATGGTAACAATAGCTGGACAGGAAAGGACCTCAACTTTAATGTGGAATCCCAACCACGGCCATCTCCCAAGTTCAGACTGCTCCTACGATCGGACTTCGATCCATAGTACCACTGAGCTACTGAGGTTGACATTATTACATTATTTTAAAAGCAATCCCATATTGAAATGAAAATTATTAACATCTGGTTACACACGCAAACACACACACATAGTGATGATATAGTGCAGATGTTTTATCTAACACATTTTCATATAAAATTAACTATGCAGGATTTAATGTTAATTGTAAGATTTGTACACTATTAGTAGGTACTATTAATATGGCCCTAAACTCTTATCAATGTTGTGTAGATTATAAACATTGAATTTTTTATTACATACATACCACACGCTGTATTCCGACAATTGGGTAAGCAGAGTAGTCGGTGTTGTGCTGTAAGTACTCTTGTAACACCGACCACCACATTTTGCAAAGTATTAGGACAAGATAACTATCAAGCAGCAAGTAAGGCACGAAGACCATTGAAGATAATTAATTTTTAATTAATACATTGGTATATGTTTATTGTGGTGCATCTGTTCGAAATTGGCGCATGTCACAACTGTGAAATTAGTTTCATGTTTTAAGAGAAAATGTACTATAGTGAACAAAAGTAGTTTTCAATTAAACTCTTGGATATAGGGGCCCTGCGCAGCACCCGAGCTGATGTACACGTCCAACAATTGTTTCCCTCTTCTCAAAAAAGCTGACCTTATCATCACAGAACATCACTTTTTAATACTGTAAATAAAAAATAACATTAAACATTATCAGTTAGAACAATATTGTACAAATGAAATACAAGCAACAAGCATAGTTGTACAAGATTGGAAAGGATCGATAACCGTATCAGCCGTCTACAGCCCACCCAAACACAACATCAGAAGTGAAGACTATGGAACTTTCTTTAAATCTCTGGGCCACAGGTTCATAGCTGGAGGAGATTACAATGCTAAGCACACAGTGTGGGGCTCACGCTTAATAACCACTAAAGGTCGCCAGCTCCTTAATGCCATCCATGCAAACTATCTCCGTGTTGTGTCAACTGGGGAGCCAACATACTGGCCTACAGATATAAAGAAGATCCCTGACTTAATAGACTTCTGTGTGACCAAAGGCATTGCAAATAATTACATGAAGTGCAAATCAAGTACAGAACTCTCATCTGATCACTCTCCAGTTTTTGTTACAATAAGCAGACAAATTAACCAAGTGGCCAAAACATGCCGTCTCCACAATAATAAAACTGACTGGCCCTTTTTTCAAAAACTGTGTGCAGAAGGTCTTAATGTGAAATTACCACTAAAGTCTGAGAATGACATCGAAGACGCAGTCGAATTCTTCAATAATTGCGTTCAACAGTCATCCTGGAATTCCATGCCAAGCAGCTCTAAATTAAGCTCAGTTCAATGTCCCATGACAATACGGGAAATGCTAGCAAAGAAACGCCAAGCCAGAAAACGCTGGCAGCAGACCAGATTCCCTGAGGACAAAACACGCCTAAACGCCTTAACCGCTCAGCTGAAACAACTGCTAGAGGATGACCGGAACCAAGGAATTGAAACCTATATGAAGAACTTGGACGCGACAAAAGCCACAGATTATTCTCTTTGGAAGGCAACAAAAAAGCTTAAAAGACCTACTGCTTTTCAACCTCCAATACGTAAAAGGGACAATGCTTGGGCTTCCAGCGATGCTGAAAAGGCTGAAACATTTGCCACTCACCTGGAAGAAGTGTTCACACCAAATCCAAACACGGGATCACCTGAGACAGGAATATCAGTTACTGACTATCTAAGACAAACACATCAACTAGACCTACCCATAAAGAAATTCGCCAAAAACGAGGTAAAATATGTCATACAAAAACTCGCACAACATAAAGCTCCTGGATATGACCTAATTACTGCGAAAATTATGAAGGAACTACCAGAAGAGGGTTTTATCTTTTTAACTGAGCTATACAACGCTATTCTAGTCCGATGTTATGTCCCACTTCAATGGAAGGTGGCGCAAATTATTATGGTCCCTAAGCCGGGGAAAAGCCCTGAAGATGTCAAATCATATCGTCCAATTAGTCTGCTACCAATTCCATCTAAAATTCTGGAAACCTTGTTTCTAAGGAGACTGAAGCCAATCATAGACAAAAATGAACTGATTCCAGACCATCAGTTTGGATTCCGCGAAGGCCATGGAACAATTGAACAAATACATAGGCTTGTTGAAAAGATAAACATAACTTTCGAAAGGAAGGAGTACTGCTCTGCGGCATTCCTTGATATATCCCAGGCTTTCGACCGTGTCTGGCATGATGGCCTCCTTTTTAAAATAAAAAAGACCTTGCCAATAAACTATTACATATTCATAAAATCATACCTAAATAATAGGCACTTCTTTGTAAAGCAGGGTGAAGATACAACCAGCCTGCACAACATCCAAGCGGGTGTTCCACAGGGAAGCGTGATGGGCCCAGTACTCTACCTGTTATATACCTCCGACCTCCCACTGACTCACGACGTCCTGATGGGGACGTTTGCAGATGACACAGCTGCTTTGGCTGTTCACGTGGACCCTGTTGAGGCATCTCGCATGCTGCAGAGGAGCCTAAATAACATATCTGCATGGCTAAAAGATTGGCGTATCAAGGCCAATGAAACCAAATCTGTACAAGTGACCTTCACCATTAGACGTGACACATGTCCGCCGGTAACATTAAATGGAGTTGAAATCCCCCAAGCGGACGATGCTAGATACTTGGGACTATACTTGGACAGACGTCTTACTTGGAGAAAGCACATATTCACAAAACGGAAAGCGCTGAGCCAACAACTCAGAAAACTTTACTGGCTGCTGTGCCGTAAATCTCAACTCTCCATGGAAAACAAATTGTTGCTGTACAAATGTATCCTCAAACCTATTTGGTGCTACGGTATTCAACTATGGGGCACTGCGGCCAATTCAAACCTCGAAATCCTACAGCGGTTCCAATCAAAAACCCTTCGTATGGTTGTTGACGCACCTTGGTATGTCACCAATAATCAGCTGCATCGGGACCTTGAGATTCCAACTGTAAAGAAGGAAGCAAAAGCCAGAACTGAGGCATACAAAAAAAGAGTCGAAAGGCACCCAAACAAGCTGGCAACCGAGTTGATGGCTTCTAGGAAAGTTTTCAACAGATTGAAAAGAAGAGCACCTCAAGATCTCATCACAGAGTGAAATGACTGAGAATAAAGTATATGGAACTGTCAATGGACACTTACCATACAAGACCTATTTCAAATGCACAACTACTGATGAATGTCGGCTCACAGACAGATTGCAGTAACAAATATAAAAAAAAAAAAAAAAAAAAAAACCTTATCATCACAGAACATCACTTTTTAATACTGTAAATGTACTATAATAATGTTGACAACTGTGAGCAAATTCCTACATTTAAAATACTATTTCCTTACTAACTGGTTGCTTTTTTTGTTCAAAGCGTGTCCTTTTGAGTATTATTGCTGTTGCTTCTTATTTACACTTATTGTTAGACAACAGATGAGAGCTGGGAAGCTGTGTGCCAAAGCTTTGTTCAATTTGACATCATTATTTTGAGACTTGCGTTTGCTTGCTCTGTATTGTGTTCAGTCGATTGTCTGTGAAGATTATTTTAATAAATTGTAAAACATATAATGTGTTTTAATTTTATATATTTTAGTTGTTAATGTGAAACCTGTACACATTTTATGTGGTTTTATGTTCACAGGAATGAAATTAAAACCAAACTTATTGCATTTGTAATGAAGGAATAAAAACCACACTAATCAAATATATCTTCTTTATTTTCATACATGATTTAATATCAGTCAGTGCGACAACAAGCTGGTACGGGCACCTTCCTTCCAAAATAAATATCTCAGTAATTCTCATGATATGTTCCCGTACATCTGTTCACTAAATATGAAAGCTCATTTCATCCTGTTCGCTCCATTGTATTTCAGCTTCAAAGACATGTAATCTGATAACGAACAGTTCTCGCAGTGCTGTTAGAAATTAATGTGTCTGCAACGCAACCAATCATATCCACAACGCCACAAACAAGAGCTACGCGAAGAAAGTGTTCTAGAAACCGTCACACTGTGCAACATTATTTCTCTTTTTCAAATATGAAATTTGTAAGTCGTGTTTAGCATTCTCTAGAGAAAATATATTTAAAAAATAGCAAACTCTAAAAAATGGGAACATTCATGGACTACGTGTTGTCGATTCCACAAACCATGTAACAATTTTTTTATAATAATGTAAGTATATATTAATATATATATATTGTAAATTAACCTTTGATAAATAATCAATATTCAACTACTCTATAACATAAGAGACTAAAGCTAATAATCGAACATAATAATTGATTAGTGTCGTAAGAAGCCTATGTCAAAGTAAAGTTAGCTATCAAAAATGTTACTATTTGGTTAGTCGCTTTCTAAAATCTCACAAACAGCAGACACCGCAGGAACTGCTTCATGAATGCCAAAAATAATGTAATATTAAATTATATTTTTAAGTTTTCACAAAACACCATTCGTCATTTTATAGGACGAACATAAAAAAAATTCATACAATTACCAATGCTGCATTCGATAAAAAAACTAAAATATTTTATTCAAAATGTTTTTAAGAGTAGCGAGTTGATATGCGTAGTAGAGTTGACTAGATATGCTCGAGTGATGTCTGCTGCACAACCAACCCAAAATAATACTAAACCAATAATACTATGGTGCTAATATTGTTAAGTTTGCAGATTTAAGTACCTATTCTCCGTTAATACTAACGTTAATACAATTATGCTAATAAAAACAACCAATAAATGCCGCTAATGGTCCTTGACCTCATGCGATGGCCACTTTCTCCATTCCTTCAACTATACATTCATCTTTACTCAGGGCCAGGTATGATGTTTGAGCTACTCGTATAATAAATTAAATAAACCTTTAAGAGTGATGAATATTCAAAACCATATTTAACTCAACCGGTGGGCGTGCGCCGAACACCAGCGGACTCGGGTCGCCGCACCGCTCACAGTCAAACTCTATTCATATTTATTACATCTACAATATACTTATTAGATCAGTAGAAAAGTCCTACTCCTCTAGGCTACGTGGAACGGAGAACTATTCTAGCTAGATAATAAACATCTATAAATAATGTAAAGAACAACATATTATTATGTGAACTACGTATTTCTAAATATATCACTTGAAGCCCTCGATCGACATCCACTGCATTCCAAAGCATCATAAATATGTAAAAATTGCACATTTTTAACACGACATAAACGTAACAAGACGCCGCGACCCCCTCCAATGTATGAACATGACTGAATTTTTTTCTTGAAAATAAATATGTGAATAAAGATATCAAATTGTTTTATTGCGATGTTGTTATGTATCGAGTGCAAAGATTGTGTGATTGGTTGTAAAGTTCAATATATCGAGGCACAGGAACAATAGAAGTTTTTACAAAAGGGTTGGGTGTAAAAAAAATTTCTTAAACTTTGGATAAAATTTCCAGCAAACAGCTACTACCAGTAGATGATGAATTATAAAATAGGTCACCCACATATTAAACTTACAATTTATCATTTTCGCAAATCTTGATCTAGGTTCATAGGGTAGTTGGTGTTATGTTTTATTTGCACTTATATACCATTTTTACATGGTTACAAAGATGGGATATTTGGCACCTCAAAATAGGTGATTAATGGCTGATGCAACAACGGAATGTTAGAAATCTCCATACACAACATCTTGGGATGTTTTGCGCCCAATACAGTAAAGAAGCCATTTTTGACTTTTTTCTATTCGTATCTAGTTCTTATGCCTCGATATGTATGTCAGAAGAGAGTGACAGGTGAGGGTGGGGGCTACATCGGGGGGACAGAGTGGACGAGAGCTGCGAGCCGACGAGGCACGGGGCGGATGCGGCGCGGCGCGCGCGGACGGCTGAGTACGCTGTGCGTCGTCCTGGCTGGGACGTTGGTCGGCAGCCAACTTAAAGTATACTCCTTTCACTTCGCACAACTCCAAATGAATACTTGAGCCGCCGTCTACCGCGGTAGACAGCTCCAGGTGACCGCGTCTTCACAAACATCTGCGTATTCTATAGTTGCCCCGCTTGCGAGACCTATGCAAACAACTGTATTGGACAGTTCGACTTATTTATTCTACGAACAGAATTCCAACTGCACCCATTTAATTCTGGCAAATAATGTTGAACAAAAATTTCAGTAATTTTTAGCAGAAAAAAATGGTCAATTTATTACAGAAAAAAATGGGTTAATTTAGAATGGAGCTCGTCTGTTTGTCGAAAGCAGCAGATGTAAGGTGACGCGGCGTTAGAAACAATGTTAAGAAAACTACAGAAATACTAATTCAACTAGAACAAGATGGACGCTAAGTGTCGGGCTGAGCCACAAACAAATCAAGAAACCACCACAAACAGATTACATAGTCTTTTCACTCATTATCAAGAAATGGATGGACATTTTGTATTCATTTTGAACATTTCATTAAAATCATTTCATGGACGTTCACGATCGTACGTTCAACTGATGTGCACATCATCAAATCAAACATTGCTCATGCATAGAACATTATATTAATACATAAGTTGCTTATGTACAAAATATAAACAATTAGCAATGTTATATTCGCTCAGGTCCGGTCACTACACAGATAAGTGGGCGGATATAAAAATATACATTATGCTTTTGAGTGACTGACTTCTTACTACTTACTTCATACATAACATACACATTGAAAAGTTAGTTGATTTAATTTTATTTTAGACATGTAAAAATTGTATAATTTTCAGATAACAACTGATAAAATAGTTATTTCTTTGCCATATTAGCATTATGATATTTAAGTGTATAAACAAATAAAATATATTCAACAAAAAAGAAAACAGTGTAAAAATAAATACCTAGCAATAAATTAAAAGCACATCTTGATTTATTCATCTTGGATGCAAACCCACAACATCTAACAGGCTGCACAAACTTGTGGGCTTGGCTATATCTTCTTTTACCCATTCAAAGACAATCAGAACATCCTACAATTATATACGACCCCAATAACAAACTGTGACGGCCGCTCTTGTCGATGCTTTACTTGTAGACTTGGCAAGAGTTTCATCCGTTCCCATTCCAGAGAGAACAGACCTTTCGCCCCACAACCGGTCACAAAACATAACCAATCCTCCCCGTATATTATCTCACGTTATCTTAAAAGTTACTTTATAAGTTCACAATCAGTCAACATCTAATTAACTATGCAACATTAATGAAACTTACGGGGACCTGGAGCCTCACTTCCGTCATACTTTTTAAATAAATATATCGCATAAATAACTCGATCTTTGTTTTGCACAGTTTGACGGTTTCTGAAGTAAGTATGAGCGTCGGCGATGCCCCATTCCCACTTCACAAATTGGTACTTTTCATATTTTAAACCTATAATGTATAAATATGTATACTTCACGTACCTAACACGACACATACATAAGACACGCACCGTGCACGAATGCTGTTGGTGCGCGGTCGTGCACCGCACACATTCATATTGTAACGTTCCACATTATTACGCAGACAGGTTACGATCCGCTTGCGTGATCAAACAATATTTCATTAAATTTGTATGCAGAGTGTATAAAGACGAACTGCCGACTTTACACCCAACATATTTCGCAGCTTATTTGGAGACGAAAATTAAATTATCAAGATATTGTTTTTTTTTTATGAAAATGAACACTTTGGTAGATAGTTTAGACTTCTGTATGAAAAAGAAGTTGTCCGAGAGAAAACTGGTATGTAGGATTTACTCCAAATGAGCCGGGGAATACCCGGGTGAAAGGTCCGCTGTACGTCTTCATACACCCGGTATGTGAAAAGGGAACACAGAATGTGTTCTTTTGTCTACAATGTGTGCGATTGTTCCCACTTATCACTAAGAGCTTCAACCAAAGTACGGAGCACCAGTGAGATCGCACAAGCCGGGTCATAGCTTATGTATGTAAGTGAACTTACCTACAGAACGCACGAGAAGCGCACCCCGCTCCAAGCATTCCAGGGTGGCTTCTCTTCTTGAGTCAATTTGGACGAATTACACTAACAACCAAACAATTATCAGGTTGAGCGAGTCAATTATATTGTGGACGTTCGGTAAAGTCAATTAGTGTGAGCAGAGCTGTTGGTGTCGGATGGTGAGGCGTGTGTGCGGTGAGCGCGTGCGGGGCGCGGGGGGCGGGCGAGCATGTCGCGCAGGGTCGCCGCCGCCGCCTTCAGCGCCAGCAGCAGCCGCTAGAAGTCTCGCGCGCGAGGCGTGCGCGGCGCCGCCGCCGGCTTGGGCACGCGCCGCGCGCGGATCTCCCGGTCCACCTGCACCCAACATTCCCTCTCATTTCACACACTTTCTCCCATTAGCACATCAACCTTTTCACTTTGTCTTGTCTCGACTTTGTCACTCTGTTCAGATAACAAAAACATACATTTCTGAGTTGACATTAAGCTGAATTAGCACGAGAAGACAGCCTGACCTTTCGTTTGCGACGTCTCACCCCTCACTCTGCCCAATATCATTATTATCAGCATAGAAAGTGTCTACCGTATTAGAAAGAGGAGAGAGAGTGTAGTGACCTCGAGCTCCTCCAGGCGCTGCGTGAGGGCGAGCTTCTGCTGGACGGCGAGCCGCAGCAGCTGGTTGAGGGTCTTCTTTTCCTCCTCGGCGCCCGTGAGCGACTGCTGCAGCTCGTCCACCTGCGTCACGTACTCCTCGCACCGCGCCGCAAACATTGCGCGCAGACCTACACAACACAACCACACATTATTATGGTGAATGCCACCTTGGGTCACTGGACACATGCTAAAATGCATGATTTGAATAGTTCAATTCTTTGCCTACATGTCAATATATGATTTGCATAGGGTAATTCAGCAATTTTAAGTTAGGAAAATCCGGAAAAAATGTCAGACTGATTTTTCCCGGAGTTCAAAAAAATTGTTTACATAATTTTGTGGGTAATTGCATTGGCTATTAGTGAGAATAGGTTTTTATGGACGTCGAGTTTATCGATGGAATAATATATAAGGTCTTTGTTTTAACTGACGAGTTTTAAAGGGGGGTTCTGTATCGAAAATAGATCATATTACAATAATTATAAAAAAGGGGGTAACATTTTTATAATTTCTTAAATATAAACAAAAAAACAAACAAACTTATCTGAACATAGCAAACAACTTTTGCAAAGAAACTATGTTTCTATTTCTACTAATTAGAGAGATAATAATTGTGAAAGTTTATTAAATTTAATTATGAAAGTTTAAATTCATAAGGAACACGCGTTGGGTAGGTAGTAACCTACGTAACTTCGTGCGTTATCTATGCTACGCGGCGGTTATTGAACTTCGGCCTTGTCACACATTCGAGTACGCGGCGGGGAGCGTAATTTCTGGGACCCTTATAAAATCGGTCAGGTGTCTGTCTGTCCGACCGTCTGCCGCATTTTTGATCGCATTCAACATCCGTGATGTCGGCCCATAACAACGGGTGTACTAGGTGCCATGTCAGTGCTTCCCTTCATTTCATGTCGGCTCCACTGAACTGGCCAGAATGCGCTTTTCAAGGTGATTACTACGGAATATAAAGCTCAACTATGGAGCAGCCGCAGCTCGTTGCGCAGCTTCAGCATGATGTCGGTGACTATGTGTCGGTATGTATGTGTCGGTGACTATGTGTCGGTATGTATGTGTCGGTGACTATGTGTGTGTGCGACAATGTATGTGTCGGTATGTATTTGTCGGTACGTATGTATACTAACTGGAGAAGGTGGCGGCGTCCTCCTTGAGCAGCCGCAGCTCGTTGCGCAGCTTGAGCATGGTGTCGGTGACTACGTGTCGGTATGTATGTGTCGGTACGTATGTATACTAACTGGAGAAGGTGGCGGCGTCCTCCTTGAGCAGCCGCAGCTCATTGCGCAGCTTGAGTATGGTGTCGGTGACTATGTGTCGGTATGTATGTATCGTTATGTATGTGTCGGTATGTATGTGTCGGTATGTATGTGTTGGTACGTATGTATACTAACTGGAGAAGGTGGCAGCGTCCTCCTTGAGCAGCCGCAGCTCGTTGCGCAGCTTGAGCATGGTGTCGTTGACTATGTGTCGGTATGTATGTGTCGGTATGTGTACGTCGGTACGTATGTATACTAACTGGAGAAAGTGGCGGCATCCTCCTTGAGCAGCCGCAGCTCGTTGCGCAGCTTGAGCATGGTGTCGGTGGCTATGTGTCGGTATGTATGTGTCGGTATGTATGTGTCGGTACGTATGTATACTAACTGGAGAAGGTGGCGGCATCCTCCTTGAGCAGCCGCAGCTCGTTGCGCAGCTTGAGCATGGTGTCGGTGACTATGTGTCGGTATGTATGTGTCGGTACGTATGTATACTAACTGGAGAAGGTGGCGGCGTCCTCCTTGAGCAGCCGCAGCTCGTTGCGCAGCTTGAGCATGGTGTCGGTGACTATGCGTCGGTATGTATGTGTCGGTATGTATGTGTCGGTATGTATGTGTTGGTACGTATGTATTCTAACTGGAGAAGGTGGCGGCGTCCTCCTTGAGCAGCCGCAGCTCGTTGCGCAGCTTGAGCATGGTGTCGGTGACTATGCGTCGGTATGTATGTGTCGGTATGTATGTGTCGGTACGTATGTATACTAACTGGAGAAGGTGGCGGCGTCCTCCTTGAGCAGCCGCAGCTCGTTGCGCAGCTTGAGCATGGTGTCGGTGACTATGTGTCGGTATGTATGTGTCGGTATGTATGTGTCGGTACGTATGTATACTAACTGGAGAAGGTGGCGGCGTCCTCCTTGAGCAGCCGCAGCTCGTTGCGCAGCTTGAGCATGGTGTCGGTGACTATGTGTCGGTATGTATGTGTCGGTACGTATGTATACTAACTGGAGAAGGTGGCGGCGTCCTCCTTGAGCAGCCGCAGCTCGTTGCGCAGCTTGAGCATGGTGTCGGTGACTATCGTCTTCTCCGTCTCGTACTTGGACTTGAGGTTGGCGAGCGCCACCTCCGCCGTGTTCTTGTTGGACTTGAGCACGGTGCGCAGCGTCGCGATCTGCTCCCTCTTGGTCGACAGCAGCGACTTCAGCTTGATCACCTGCTCCTGCAGTTCAGCCAGCTCCGCGCCGCTTTCGTTCTCTTCCATCACTGCAATCCGCACATCCTATTTATTATTTCATTATATATAAATAAATATATATATATCAACAATGTAATTTACAAATACTACAGAAGCTTTAAAGATACATACATTACAAAGAATAGAAAAAAAAATACACATCTATCAAGTTAACTACCATCAAGTAAGAATAACTTTTTCTACATATTAATAAAGCAATTGAACGTTCTAGAATAATATTAAAGTAGACCTGTAGTTAACATCTGCTCTAAGATCTGCGCATTCTTGTTTCTGTGCATCACATTTAGCTAGTTCTTTCAGTATTTATTCACCTATGACGAAAATAACGAAATGGCAATACAAAACACTGTTAAATATGCTGAAAACATAATTTTTTTTATTATTGTCTTATCAGCGGTTGTGTATGTAATATATATTAGAAAGTAGAAATAAAAGTAAATAGGGTTTAGTTTGTTTTATTAAATCCTTTACAACAAGTTTAATTTCACGATTATAATATGTTATGTGCCTTCTTATCTTTCCACTCTTGCAACTTGTTGAGACATTCTCTCAAAGTAATTCTTTATTTCTTTCACAGAGCGTTGGCCCGTGTGAGGGTAGCTCAGCTCAAATATCCCTTTCTTGTCTAATTTAAAATTGCTGAAGTAATTGGTTCTACTGAAGGACAACTGTGGATTATCCTTAGAATATGTCACGTTGTCATGTTTCCTCACATATTTGACAGTTCTTCTTTTGGCAAAACTTTTCAGATTCGACTTCAACGCTCTGTAATTGTTATTAACAAATTCTTTCATTGTGGCACCTGCAACGAAGCAATTTTTGGGAAGACAGAATGGTGTTCATGAAAATTGTAATATTAGTTGCAGTGGAGTGTAAACATTTTTAACCAATTTTAAAAGTTTCTGGGGATGCAAACACAAAATCCTATATGTAGATATAAATGCTCTTCTTCATAGGTGTAATTCGTCTGGATTATAAAGTCAGTATTTTTTTAAAACAAAGGCAAGTTCAATATCCGTGCAGTACTTTTGAATGCTGAATGAAAAATATTACAGAATTACATAGAATTATGGGCTCCGGGGTGTATTGGCCCAATTGTCAAAATGTCCAATGTGTCATAACGTCCAGATGCTAGAAAGACCACTGGTCAATAAGGACAAATGCCAGATCGTCCAATTTGTAGTAACGTCCAGATGCTAGAAAGACCACTGGCCAATACGGACAAATGCCAGATCGTCCAATTTGTCGTAACGTCCAGATGCTAGAAAGACCACTGGTCAATAAGGACAAATGCCAGATCGTCCAATTTGTAGTAACGTCCAGATGCTAGAAAGACCACTGGCCAATAAGGACAAATGCCAGATCGTCCAATTTGTCGTAACGTCCAGATGCTAGAAAGACCACTGGCCAATAAGGACAAATGCCAGATCGTCCAATTTGTAGTAACGTCCAGATGCTAGAAAGACCACTGGTCAATAAGGACAAATGCCAGATCGTCCAATTTGTCGTAACGTCCAGATGCTAGAAAGACCACTGGTCAATAAGGACAAATGCCAGATTGTCCAATTTGTCGTAACGTCCAGATGCTAGAAAACCACTGGTCAATAAGGACAAATGCCAGATCGTCCAATTTGTCGTAACGTCCAGATGCTAGAAAGACCACTGGTCAATAAGGACAAATGCCAGATTGTCCAATTTGTCGTAACGTCCAGATGCTAGAAAGACTACTGGCCAATAAGGACAAATGCCAGATTGTCCAATTTGTCGTAACGTCCAGATGCTAGAAAACCACTGGTCAATAAGGACAAATGCCAGATCGTCCAATTTGTCGTAACGTCCAGATGCTAGAAAGACCACTGGTCAATAAGGACAAATGCCAGATTGTCCAATTTGTCGTAACGTCCAGATGCTAGAAAACCACTGGTCAATAAGGACAAATGCCAGATTGTCCAATTTGTCGTAACGTCCAGATGCTAGAAAGACCACTGGTCAATAAGGACAAATGCCAGATCGTCCAATTTGTCGTAACGTCCAGATGCTAGAAAACCACTGGTCAATAAGGACAAATGCCAGATCGTCCAATTTGTCGTAACATCCAGATGCTAGAAAGACTACTGGCCAATAAGGACAAATCGTCGTTGAGATTCGAAAAACTCGTATCTCAAAAATCGTGATTTTTCAGGAGAGCAAAAAAACGTTTATTTCGTAATTTTATTAGAAAGAATGAAAACTGTTCTTCCGAAAGTTGTAGATAATATCAAAAGAAACCTTACCGTGCACACTCATTAAAGGTATTTCTTACACACACATAATGTTATTGCAATTAAAGCAAGATACGAGGTTTTGTGTTTTTAATTTTACGATAAAATTGCCGACATACGAGGTATCGGTCCCAAACTGTGCCCAAACTAAGAATAAAATGCTTATTTTGAAAATTTCTTAGATAATGTAAAGACATTTAAAACTTGCAGATAATTATATATATATTATATAATACAAATATTGAAAGTTTCACAATTAAAACAAGATACGAGGTTTGGTGTTTAATTTTTTTTTTTTATGGTGTTTTGAGATACGAGTTATTCATTTTCCTTATATCTTTGTTAATACGTATCGTATTGAGATACGAGTAAAAGTGGCCTATGCGCTATGATTTCGAGGAACATTTTATGAAAAAAACAAAAATTTTGAGATTTTTTTTTTTTTATGGAACCTGACACTGTTGGCTACATCACCTACAACATCCGTGATGTCAGCCCATAACACAGGGTGAACTAGGTGCCATGTCAGTGCTTCCCTTCATTTCATGTCGGCTACACTAAACTGGACGGAAAACACGAACTATTTACATAGCCGTTTCGACCGACGTATCGTTCAGTGCGGTGGTACCAACCCGGCCGGGATAAACCCTACCACCTAGTAAGATAAGAAGGGAAGGGACCTACAGTTTACCTACAGATACGAGGTTTCCGAATCTCAACGACGAAATGCCAGATCATCCAATTTTTCGTAACGTCCAGATGCTATACTTGTAAAGTATTTTGATTTTTGTTTTTGTTTTTTGTTGTTGTGTTGTTTAATCTGAAATTAATCTTAGATTAACTTATTTAAAATTATGGAAACCTCCTTTCAATTTCTGCTGCCCTGGTACTTTAGAACCGTTTCCAGTAGTCTTACCAAGTAGTATTTCGGGTTTCCACTTTAATTACGGTGACTGTATTCTGACCATTTGAAATACTGACGAATTGCAAATGAAAATTCTCATTAGATCCATTTTTCTTAAAGTTTTTATATAACAGATCTAATGAGAAATATTTATTTCACTAGATCCATCATGGAACTGGCCAATGGATCTTCTGAGAATGATCCAGAATTATTCGCCATGTGTGAAACTGCAAATTGCTGAAAAAGTCCACATCAAAAAAAAGTTTTGCTGAAGGAAACCACACACCATAGTAATTATCAAACTGCAAATTGCTCAAAAAGACCACCTCTGAAGTATGACCTACCAAACAAAAATAGAATTTTCAAAATCAGCCCACAATTGACGGAGTAATCGCGTAACAAACATAAAAAAAAACACAGTCGAATTGAGAATCCCTCCTCCTTTTGGGAAGTCGATTAATCAATTGGTATAAATATTATAGAGACAAAAAGCTGAGGTGGCTAAGAAGGCTAAGAGGTGGTGGTAAGAAGGCTTTATAAGGTACCTATATCTTATTTAGGTAGGTACACCTTTTGGCAACTGGGTTTGGGTTTTGATAACTGGACATTTAGACCACTAAACGTTTTGGCAACTAGGTGTTTTGATAATTGGACGTTTTGAGTATTGGACATTACATTCTGGGCATTATGATAATTGGACATTTTGACAATTGGGCCAATACACCCCGGAGCCGCATTAAGTAAATTTCTTCACACTTAAAAAAAGTTTGAAATTATCACACTCACAGTAAGTTGAAACTGTATCATGTGTAATGTTCACTAGATCCTGCATAGGCTAGCCCAAGTACATTTTTTCTCTTACAGTTAAAAAGTATTGTCATCATGTGTTTTGCTTAGCTTGTATAAGAGAAAAATAAGTTTGTCATAGTAATGTGTGTGCGAGTGTGCAATGTAGTAGTGGGTTACCGTGCTGCTGCCGGTGTCGCGAGTCGAGCGCGGTGTCAAGTGCGACACGCAGGTGCGTGAGCTGGTCGAGCAGGGTGTCGGCGGAGCGCGCCACCGCGCCCGCCGCGCGCAGCCCCTCCAGCTCGCCCGCCGCCAGCGCCAGCGCCTCCTCCTCCACGCCGTTCCCGCTGCCCACACCGCCTGCATTAACCGTACAACATTACTAGCAACACACAGTTCTTATTAAATAACATTCAAAACATTAGCGTATAGCCCGAGACAGAGGCTCTAGAATGTCGAGAGAAACTTCAGGAAGTGATCAGTGATTCAGAATCCGCATCAGCCTTAGCACACATTAGGCTACCTACTTATCTAAAACAAAATAAGTAACTTTTTTGAGATGTAGAACATTTAAAAAATTTACAAATAAGTTTATTTATTCGTCTCGAATCACTCTCTGGTTTATCATTGTAGTTTAATATACTAACATAATTATGTTGATACAAATTACGTATCAAAGTTTGACAAAGGCTCTTTACACCTGATTCACTTAATTAATAAGTCTTTGTAGTCAGAACTCTCAGCAAAATTGTTAATCTTGCTCTCAAGCTGTGTTTTAGATAGACTATGGGCGGTGTTATTATGTGGCTAGTCACTAAATACTTGTAAAAATATGTTTAAAAAAAATACCCTGTGAAGTTTCTTGTCGGTTCTTCTTCGTGGGTGTAATCGAACCGGATAGAACAAATTGTGACAAGTTCGAGCGCAGTCTAACTGCCATATGAATGATCAATAAACAATACAATACAATACAATACAATACAATATAATTCGGTCATCCTTGCGACATATTGTGTATATTATAATAATGATGATAGTGTAAGAGAAGACTTGTGTAATGACCTTGGTCACCGGGAGCGGAGCCGGCGCCCGCGTGCTCGAGCAGCACTCGCTGCGGCTGCGTGTTGTTGACGGCGCACACGTGGTGGTAGAGCTGCGCCAGCGTGTCCGCCGCCTGCGACAGCGCCGGCGCCGCCGTCGACAGCGCGCGGCCCGCCCCTGTACACGTGCATGCATACATTACAACCAAGAACATTATAAGAGGTATGGACGTCCGACGCAACGCGCACCAGCGTAACACAATATAAGTATAAACATATTTGTTCCCAAGAACATTATTTTAATAGGCAAGGACGTCGGACCTTCCCCGCGCCAGCGTAACACGACGTATGTATAAACGTACAAATGCCATTCGTTACCAACCAATCAGAGCGCGATACCGCCCGATACCACCCAAGCAGAGCGCGCTCCGTCCCCTCCGCTACCAGCGGAGCTCGGCGACGCTGTTTCTCAAATAAGCATTGGACAGTCTGACGTCCATACCTCTTATAATGTTCTTGATTACCACCTACACTCTCACAACACTCTCTGTGCTGTCTCCAATAGCAACAACAGTAATCTATTCCATTTTGCTCAAATGTCTAGGTTGGTTAGTAATTCAAACATTTAAAGAACCCTCTCGATGATAGAATTCCTTTTGCGATTTTTCATTTGATTTTTTAAAGTTTTGATTTACTTTCATGGTTTCAGCTTCAATTTTGATGATTGGTTGATGGAAGGAAAAAACTTATGATGATTTAGATTTTAGACAATTGTAATGTAGGTATTACCAATTGAATCAATAGAGAAACTGGCATTACTACCTATGTGGCTGTTTCTACATTACATCAATTTAAAAGTTAGCTTTTTTCTTATGAAACGTGACACATGACGGTTGGCCACATTATCTGCTACACCCGTGATGTAACCCTACAGGCGCCACCTTAGTATTCTCCTCGGCCGCGCCGGCTACACTGAATAGAATAGAAGAGGTACCTCCAGCGAGTGTGCGGAGGAGGGTGCAGTCGGCCTGCAGGGCGGCGGCGCGCACCTCTGCCTCGGCCAGCTTGTCGCTGAGGTGCGCGAGGTCGGCGCGCGCGAGCGAGGCGGCGGTCGCGTCGGGCGGGGGCAGCGCCGCGTGCAGCTCCGCGAGAGCCGCCGCCAGCCGCTCCAGCTCCGCCCCCGACACGCGCCACCACGTCAGCCACTTGGCTGCGCGCGCTGCCACATTACCCGTTTCCTCCTCCTGCACACATCCACCACTCTTGAGCGTGCTCTATCCAACACACTCGTATTTTTATTGTTTTCATACAACACAGGAACTATTTCGAAAAACGATCTTGCGTGAATCTCTCGGCCACAATTCTATAGACATCAACTGGCATTGTTGACATTTCAGCAGCTGTATCAAAACATGAAATGTACACATAAATGTGTCACCTTCTCGGGCACAGACTCCTGGTGCAGATTGTGGAGCGCGGAGACGCGGGAGGACGTGCGCTGCAGGCCCGAGCGCAGGGTGGCCACCGCCGCGCCCGCGCACTCCGCCTCGCCCTGCGCTGCGCGCACGCTCGCCGACAGCTGACTCTGCAGTACCACACAAACACAAATGTCAACTATGTTCCGTTATATAAATAGGTTGCTTAGAAAGTGCTGACTCTCTCTGATTTTCTACTACATATTTTGTTTTTCCTTTTGGTACTGCAATCCGTCTGTAAACTAGTCTTGCATGGTAAGTGTCCATTGATAGTCCCATGTAACAAGACCAACAGAGTTGTTGAGGTCTGGGCCATTCTCCGCACTGAGATGTCAAGACGGTCCGTTGTATGTAACACAGATGGTATCATCAATTAAAAATATAACACGAAGATCGCTTACAGGCACAGACACTAACAACTCTTCAGGGAAAGAGGCAACGAGGAGATGTTATAGAAACCTATAAAATCCTTAAAGAATACTAGTTAATTCGTTAAAATACCTATTAGAAAAACAACAAAAGAACATTAAAAAAAACAGAATACACTCACCAGCTTAAAGCTGTTAGTGTTGAAAATAAATAAACATATAAATAAAAGCAAAAAAGTAAAAAAAACTATTAAAACAACATTAGTGAACTATGAACTCTATTTAGGTACATCAGCCTAAGTCTATCAGTGTAAAAAAACAAATAATAAATAACATTTTCACATACAATTTACCCCGTCGTATGTATGATCATCTTGGGATGTTCATTCACTCACAGAATATGAAGGAAAGTAGTTAATAATTTCAACAGAACAGAACATTGACCTGCAGTTCAAACACTGCAGGTCAATGTTCAATCGTTCAATGAATATGATCATAATTCCTTTACTTCGGTGGGCGAGTTCAACTTGTGTTCAAGTTCAAGTGTGCATAGTTGAAAGTGTGGACTCTAATATTAAATAAATAAATAGTTACATTCTCGTGATGGGCCTGCTCCAGCTGCTTCTCGAGGCGTGAGATCTCGTGGAGGTGCACCTCCGAGAAGAGGTCGGCGTGGTGCTGCTCGGCCGCCTCGCCCGACCCGCCGGCCTCCAGCCCCTCCCCGCCCTCCACCTCCATGCCCGTGTCCTCCGTCATTCCTGCACACTCCACTTGATATATTACTAGACCTAATACACTAGCCTGTTTGTGCATGAGAGGTGTGTGGCAAGGCAAGTGGAGATCGCTCCACCCTGTCTACCCCCTGTCTACAACACGTCTAACGTTATGTATGAATGAATGACTTCAACGTAAACAGAGAAAATCTTTTACTGGTGTACGAATGTATATGAAAAACTGCTGGCAACATAGATATTTATGTATAAACTGTTGATTTTCCAAATATATAAATAAATAATAAATAAAATACAAAAATGAGCTTGCTTATTGTTTCAGGTAATTCAAGATGCCTGCCCAGTAGTTGCGGAGTGAATTTAGAAAAAAATTGATCCATTACCCCTTAGCAACCCTGTTGAAACACCTACCACACAAAGGACTCATGGGAATTGTTAGGATGTTCAATGCCTGCTTGAGGCTCGCACACTTCCCTGGGCAATGGAAGACAGCACAAGTGGTGATGGTGCCTAAACCAGGTAAACCACCGCAGGAGACCACTTCATACAGGCCCATAAGTCAACTGCCCGTCACTGGTAAACTCTTCGAGAAAATTCTGTTGAATAGAATGAAAGAGCACCTAAATAGCGTTCTACCGAACCACCAATTCGGATTCCGAGAGAAACATGGTACTATAGAGCAAATAGTCTAAGTCTAATAACCGCATCGTTGACGTCATTGGGAGATGCCTGGAAAATCGAATGTATTGCTCTGCAGTATTTCTTGACATAAGTCAAGCGTTCGACAAAGTCTGGCATGAAGGCCTAGTGTACAAACTGAAAAATCTGCTTCCACACTCATTTCTACATATTCTCAAATCATACCTCGATAAGAGAAGTTTCCAGGTCAAATACAACAACGAATGTTCAGCTCTCCGAGAGATAAAATCAGGGGTCCCACAAGGCAGTATATTGGGGCCAATACTGTACCTTATTTATACTGCAGACCTACCAACATCTGAGAACACGACGGCTGCGACTTACGCTGATGATACCGCCCTCCTATCAACTCATACTAACCCGAAAACTGCCTCGCACACATTGCAGAAACATTTAGACGAAGTAGAAATATGGCTTAAACGGTGGAGAATAAAAGCAAACTAGAGCAAGTCTACACACGTAACGTTTACACTCAGAAAGGAAACTTGCCCTCCAGTCAAACTAAACGACGAAGAAATCCCTCAAGAAGATCACGCGAAATACCTGGGAATGCACCTGGACAGGAGATTAACATGGCGAAAGCACATCTGGACGAAGGGAAAACAATTTGACGCTAAACTGCGCAGCCAGTACTGGTTAACCGGACGCCACTCTCAATTGAATGACAACAGCAAAATGATGGTATATAAAGCAATCATAAAACCAACCTGGACATACGGTATCCAACTATGGGGCTCAGCCAGCACCAGCAACATCGAAATACTTGAGAGATTCCAAAGCAAAACCTTGAGAACTATCTTGAATATCCCACAATGCATCAGCAACAAATATATATACCTCGATCTTAACATAAAGACTGTCAAGCAAGAAATAGCCCAGTACAGCATACAATATCAAAAGAGACTATCACAACACGTAAATGAACTTGCACTGGCGTTGAGCGGAGAGAGTGGCCTTCAACATGTGCGACTGAAACGGAACGATATCTCGAGATTGAGTAACAGATTTTCCACAAGATAATGGGAGTATTCCGTCTGAATCTTTCAAAATTAGGAACTCCCAAAAAAAATACAACATATACAGATTGATCTAAATCAAACAAATAACTGGCTTATTGTTTTTGAAACAGATTGCCATGTTGCTGAAAGGAACAACAGAAAAAAAAATTACCCCTTAGTACGTACGTATGAGTTACACATGTGACCCGGCGGCTGTGACAATGGTCGGATTGGAATATCCACTCTTTGGCTAAATAGATAAATATCAATTTTAGTTCTCTGAATAGGCAGCTGTCATGACGATGCAAAGTCTCGCGCGCCCCAGTAAATTTTTACAATCGCACCGAACGCTCTCATTTTACAGAATTATTGCTGTTACCCGTAATCATTGCATTTCGTTCATTGCATCGATACTAAAGCAATTCCTGTTTTATCACCACGCTACATATTGTAATAAACAAACACGTTCTAAGTCACTCTGTAATTCGTAAATTTTTAAATTTAAATCAATAACCCCCCATTTTTTTAATATCAAAAATTTAGCTGCATTCATTTTCTTTCAAAGAAACAAAAAAAAAGTGTCAGCCCAAATTTCTTACTATGAGGCCGGAAAAACTAAGCGCAGTGCGGCAATCATTCCCATACAATCTGTATGGAACCGCGACTCATGTATTTTGACATTTTACACTTTCACATTAAGTTATCACTTTAAATTTATAACCACGATTTGGATGATGAAATGATGATGAAATGATGATCAAAATAATTGTGATTGTAGGTAACCAACACAACAAAATATTTCACGCTATTGGCAATTATTGGTGAGATACATAGGGCACACTAAAAGTTTCCGGAATTGGCCACTTACATAAACAATATTTAAAAAGTAATTACAACATTTGAAAATGGAACTCTTTGGCTGTAGAATGCAGTTTGTTTCATCTGACTGTCAATTGTTTTTCCATTGTGGCGCCATTTTAAAAATTGCGTGTCTACATTAACATAAATTTAACCCAGGAAAATTTTCGTAGTATGATTTTCTACGATTTTAAGTGTAATTTGACAGCTCATCAGAGCCTCGCTCGGCTTCAATCTGCTTTTGGCGATGAAGCACCATGCAAGACGACTATTTATTGCTGGTTTGCAGAATTCAAGCGCGGTCGTGTCAATCTCAGTGACGAATCTCGCGATGGTCGCCCGTTCACCGCTGTGAACAACAAAAACATCGATGCTGTGCGCCGTATGATCGAAACAGACAGGCATGTGACCTACCATGAGATTCGGGCATCCTTAGACATAGGCATGAGTCAAATACAATCAATCCTACACAAACATTTGGGTGTGAGAAAGCTGTGCTCGCGGTGGATCCCACACAATTTGACCGAGGCTCAAAAAACGCACCGCGTCACTTGGTGCAATGCCATGCTTACCAGATTCAACAAAGGCGCTTCAAATTTGGTGTGGGACATAGTAACAGGTGACGGCACCTTGTGACTTTTTTCTGTTCCCAAAAATTAAGAACCAATTACGCGGTCAACGATTTTCATCATCAGAAGAGTCTGTCGAAGAATATGAAAAACACGTTTCTGAGGTCACCACGGAGGAGTGGCACAAAAGTTTTCAAAATTGGTTTAATCGTATGAAAAAGTGCATTTACGCAAAGGGAGAATATTTTGAGAAACAATAAATTCATTTTTAACCTTTAATAGTATTTTATTCTTATTAATTTCCGGAATTGTTTGCAAAGCTATGGAAAAAATTGTAGCGGAAAAAATTCGAATGTTTCTAGCAGGGGAAAATATAATAATCGAAGAGCAACATGGTTTCGTCCCGAGACGCTCAACCGTGACTAATCTCCTCACATGTGTGGACCAGTGGACCCGCGAGTGGAACGAACGGAACTCTATTGATGTTATCTACTTGGATTACGAGAAAGCATTCGACCGAGTTCCAATAAAACGGTTAATCCATAAATTGGAACACTTTGGGTTCAGAGGAAAACTACTGTCATGGATTGCAGATTTTCTTACAAACAGGAAATTCCGGGTACGAGTCGGCGAGGAATTATCTGAAGCCCACGATGTACTCAGTGGCGTACCACAAGGCTCAGTAATCGGCCCTGTAGCGTTTGGTATCTTTCTGACGGACCTCAAAGCTATAATGGAATTACCCTTTGCACTTTTTGCTGACGATACTAAATTCTTCGGAGATCCTGTTATAAGCCATCAATCAATTCAAGGCAACCTCGACCGCATCGTGCAATGGACCAAGGATTGGCTTCTTACACTAAACGGAGCGAAATGCACCGTACTGCATATAGGTCCCAAGAATCCGCGTCACAAATACACGATCGAGGGAATCCTTGTACATCCAGTGAACGCACAGAAAGATCTCGGAGTAACTGTGTCACATGACCTCAAATGGGAACCACATATAGTAGAAGTTGTAAAAAGAGCAAACTCACTTCTTTACATGATCAGAAAAGCTTTCTCCTACATAAATCCAGACTTGTTCATCAAACTCTACAAAACGTATGTCCGTCCTCTCCTTGAATACTCTTACCAAGTGTGGAACCCTTACTTCATCAAGGACATTGAACTTCTGGAGAGAGTGCAGAGGCGGGCAACCAAGATGGTTCCATCCCTGAGGAACAAGTCTTACGAAAGCCGCTTGGACGCACTTGGTATTACTACACTAGAGCAAAGAAGACAAAGAGGGGACCTCATCGAAACATTCAAAATTTTCAATGGTCATTACGATGTAGCCAACCTTAATTCAATGTACACAATGAACACCAACGAGGGACTCCGTGGTCACTCTTTAAAATTAAACCGAAACACTTCCAACTCCAACCCAAGAAAGTACTTTCTAACTAACCGAGTAGTGGACTCTTGGAACAAGCTACCACAAGAAGTGATAAGTGCTATCTCAGTGAATGGTTTTAAAAATCTACTTGACAAACATTTGCTAAACATAAACAAAAATAAAAACAAACACTAATAATATAATAAAAAAAAATTTATAATAAAAAAGTAAAAAAAAAAAAAAACAATAAAAATATAAGATCTATTATAAAACAGTGCACTCAACACGTGAAGTACACGCATCAGCTGCAAGCTGCTAGTGTATATAAATAAATAATAATAATAATAATAAAAACTTAATAAATAATAACTTGCCTTAAAGTTCAACCTTGTGGGTACTGAGGTGCCTTACTATAAGTACAATCCACCGCCAGTTCTCGAGAACGGTCATGTCACACTCTACTGGGACCGGTCCATTATCACAGACAGGACTATTCTCGCGAACAGGCCTGATATTGTGATAGTAGACCGGGAGGCAAGGCGCGCAACGCTCGTCGATATCGCCGTGCCGCACGATGGTAACCTCGTCAGTAAGGAAGCAGAGAAGATGTTAAAATATCTGGATCTGCAGCACGAGGTTACCAAAATGTGGCCCGTCGACTCGACGATCGTTGTGCCCATAGTCGTTTCGGCGCATGGGCTGATAGCGAAGAGCCTCGACGACCACCTTGAGAGGCTCTCGCTGAGTGGTTGGGTCAAGGGCCAGATCCAGAAGGCAGCCCTGCTCGACACTGCACGCATCGTCCGGAGGTTCCTCTCTTTGGGACCCGACCATCGGTAGCCTGGGCTCGCCCCGCCGCCGGTGGTGGAAACTCCATTTTTTTTTAAGGTTAATTTTGTATATGTTTTTAATGTTAGGTTTTTAATATGTACAAAATTAGTTTTAAGATAATGTGTTAATAAAGAAATAAAATAATAATAATAATACTTATACCCTCCACCGACGCCCGCCGCAACGTCGTCAGAATCATCTGGCGGCGACGACGACGGGCCGACGACGCCGCTCCCGTCAGAAGAACCACGACGAGGACGACGTCCACCACCGGCCGGCTTGGGGCCATCGGGGCTTCATGCTCCGCCTATAGTCCCCGCTACCGATGGTGTAGTGCGCCGTATGCGCTGGCCCTATGACCTTAATATGAAAGTCATGACGGCGTACTACAGGGCCACAGAGGGAGAAACCAACCGGACCATGTTTCGAGCAAGATTGCTTACTGAGTTTCAGGCTCTTGAACCGACAATGTCTTTTTCAGCCCAGCGTCTATCAGACCAGGTACGCGTCATCCGGACACGGAAGTTCTTGGATGACGCCGTGCTGGATCGACTGCGCCTAGACGCGCTTCCTACTACCATAGCTCCCGCTTCTTCGCTGCCGCGCGCAGACGCTGTCTGCGCCTTGTCGGACGCGCTCCGCTCACCACACGCCCCTGTATGTGTAGTGGCGAATATGAGTGAGCTGCTGTCACAGCCACCACCTTCAGCGGAGGACGGGGGTGAGGTAGTAGGGGGAGATGTAAGTGCCCAGGTTGATGAGCAAATGAGAAGCGCCCTGGAGCGGGCGATTTTGGAGTTTCGATCGGTAAGCTTTGTAACTAGGCCTCGAATACCGCGCTTGCCCACAAATAGAAAAAATATGAGCATTGTGGGGACCATGAATTCCCATTTAAAACCATATATGGAAACTAGCGAAAACTTAGTCGATACCCACTCACTCCTCTGCTGTGCGGCGATCGCCGCATGTCGAATAGCCGGTGTCAAATTCGAAAACAACAACCGCGTGAGACACTCAGGTCCAATGTTGGCGGTCCCCGCTTGGCAGACGAGAATACAGAAACGTATCGACGAGACGCGGGTCCTCATAGGGAAGCTTTGCTGCTTCAGGTCAGGAAATATGCGACCAAAAATTATGCGGTTCGTGACTAAAGTCCTAAAAGGGGTTGTAATAAGGCCCTCCCATCCCAACTTCCAGTCAGTGGTCACGGAGCGCATAGACGACCTGAAGCAGCAAATTAGCGCGTGGGCAAAGCGTATTCGCCGCTATAGAGAGCGTGTCGATCGATATCAACTGAATCGCCAGTTCCAGAGTGACCAAAGGCGGGTGTATAGAAACTGGGAGCAGCCTAAACAGCTAGTGGCAGATGAGGCTAAACCTACCAAAGCAGAAAATTGTCAATTCTGGAGTAAAATATGGTCAGAGCCCGTCTGCCACGTCGAAGGTGAATGGATGAAGACTGTCGAGCGAGCATGTCAGGATATAGAGCCGATGGAGCCAGTGAACTTGACAGAGCTTGATGTTAGTTCGGCAATCCGTCGTGCCCACAATTGGAAGTCTCCCGGGGCCGACGGACTGCACAACTTCTGGCTCAAATGGCTTACTTGCTGCCATGCTCGCTTGGCAATTCAATACCAAGAAGCCATAGACCAACGACTGCTACCAGAGTTCATGACCACAGGCATCACCCACCTGCTCCATAAGACCGGTAGTACCGCGGATCCAAAAAATTACAGACCAATTACATGTTTGCCCACTATCTATAAACTACTGACATCCATTCTGACAAACAAAATAAATGTTCACGACCGCCAAAATAACATCATGTCGGCTACTCAGAATGGGTGTCGGGCTGGATCCCGCGGTACTAAGGAGCTTCTTCTCATAGATGCGACTATTTTCCAACAGGTTCGCCGCAGCAGAAAGAATCTGTCCGCCACCTGGATTGACTATAAAAAGGCATTTGATTCTGTACCCCACACATGGCTCAAGAAAGTTTTACTACTATACAAAGTTGATGAAAACATCTGTCAATTCCTGAGTGCATGTATGGAACAATGGAAAACAGTCCTCAGCCTTCCAGGTGAAAGGCAGCTTTCTGATGTGGAAGACTGCATTCATATACGGCGGGGCATCTTCCAGGGTGACAGCCTGAGCCCGCTTTGGTTCTGCTTAGCTCTGAACCCTCTCAGTTCGCTTCTGGAGAATTTGGGACTGGGCTACTTTCTGCGGAGAGGGAGCCACTCGATTTCTCACTTGTTCTATATGGATGACCTAAAAATACTGGCTAGTTCGGACTCTGAGCTGATGTCGATGCTGAAGACAACTGAAAATTTCAGCACGGACATTGGAATGGAGTTCGGGATAGACAAGTGTGCGAGCATCCATATAAAACGAGGGAGGGTCACGGCCTCCGATGGGATTCAACTCTCGGAGTCGGTGAACATTCGAGCCCTCTCTGACGAAGAAACCTACAAATATTTGGGTATGCAGGAGTGTCTTGGTATCAAGGATGCGGTCATGAAACAACACGCAAAGGCTAAATTCTATCACCGTCTCACAATAGTACTGAAAAGTCTATTGTCGGGCAGTAATAAAATCAGAGCTTACAATGGTTGGGTCATGCCCGTTCTTATATACACCTTTGGCATACTCAAATGGTCTCAGACTGAGCTGGACGCCCTGGACAGAAAGGTCAGAACGCTGATGACGACGTCCCGGATGCATCACCCACGATCATCGGTCATGAGATTGTATATCCCGCGGAAGTGTGGGGGTAGAGGTATGCTAAATGCCAAGAACCTACACAACCGCGAGGTATGCAATCTCCGTCAGTATTTTATGGAAAAGACTGATGTTTGTGAGATGCACCGCGATGTCGTCGTCAGCGATAAAGGCCTTACCCCGCTGGACATGGGAAAAGAGGACTGGCGGAAACCGGTTGTACTGAGCACCGAGGACCGCATGGAAGTATGGAAAGGCAAGGCGCTGCACGGTAGGTACTTCCGGTCTCTCACGGGACCGGATGTAGATCAACTCGCCTCCGTGCACTGGCTACGCTTCGGGGACCTCTTTGGGGAAACTGAGGGTTTTGTCTGTGCAATACAAGACGAAGTTGTCAAGACCAACAATTACAGGAGATTCATTATGAAGGATGGCACCATTGACATCTGCCGCGCCTGCCACAAACCTGGCGAATCCCTCAGACATGTAATCTCGGGTTGTTCGCAACTTGCCAACTCCGAGTATTTGCACAGGCACAACCTAGTAGCCAGGATCATCCATCAGCAACTTGCTTTGAAGTTCAACCTTGTCGGCTCGGAGGTGCCTTACTACAAGTATAACCCACAGCCAGTTCTCGAAAATGCTCACATCACGCTCTACTGGGACCGGTCGATTATCACTGATAGGACTATTATGGCTAATAGACCTGACATAGTGATAATCGACCGGGAGGCGCGGCGCGCAGCGCTCGTCGACATCACGGTGCCGCATGACGAGAACCTTGTGAAGGCAGAAAAAGACAAGATGTTAAAATACATCGATCTGTCTCACGAGGTTACCGACATGTGGCCCGTGGACTCGACGATCGTTGTGCCCATAGTCGTGTCTGCGCATGGGCTGATAGCCAAGAGCCTCGACCATCATCTCAAGAGGCTCTCGCTAGAGCCACTTGCTTGGATCAAGGGTCAGATGCAGAAGGCGGTCTTGCTCGACACCGCTCGAATTGTCCGGAGGTTTCTCTCTCTCGGGTCCGACCATCGGTAGCCTGGGTTCGCCCCGCCGCCGGTGGTGGAAATTCCATTTTGTTATTTTGTATTAATTTTAGATTTAGGTTTTATTTGTAAAATTAATATAAAAAAAGAAAAAATGTGTAAATAAACGAATGAATAATAATAAAAGAAATGTGTCAATAAACGAATAAATAATAATAATAATAATTCCGGAAACTTTTAGTGTGCCCCACGTTTTCTTTCGTAACTGAAGTTTTTGTCGCGTTCCCAAAGAGACGATACCTGATTTTATCTACCATAATTACGGACCACATTACAGATGACTTGTGCTCAATTTTCATTAGTCTGTTGTGTTCGTGTATAAAGATTTACGGATAATGAAATGTCTGAAGTTAATCGAAAGATAATGAAATGTGTGAATTTAATGTGTTATTATTATGTTAAATGTTCTGACGTTTCTAAAGCAGCAGCATGCACCCGGCCCAATATCTGAAGATGTAAGTATCATGAATAACGGACAGCTCCAAAAAAAATTCTTTTTTTATTATTATTGCTAATTACCCTATTTTCATATGAAGCCTAAAATATAAATAATATTTTGTGATTATTATCTTACTCCCAGATAGTAAATGTTAAGTTTATAACCAGTCTCTTACCTCAAACCTTTAAAATGTAAGATACGACAAGGTTGCTGACCTTTAAAGTGATTCGCTAGTCATAGCTAGAAAATACTACAATAAATAAAGGTAGAAACAAACCGCGTATACTATATGCGAGGTTGGTAATGTTGTAGGCGGCTTCGCGACTAAGATGCGCATCGAGCTCCTTCTTGGCGGCGAACTTGGCCTCGCGCTCCGCCTGCAGCGCCTCCAGCGCCTCTGCGAGCTGCCGCTCGGCGATGCGACGCAGCGCGGCCGTCTCCTCGGCGCCCGCGCGCGCCGTCTCCGCCTCCTCGCGCAGCGACCGCACCTCGTGCTTCAACCCCTCCAACTCCACCTGCAACCCACCACCAGAGCAACCAAACATTCTATATTTGTGAGGCTAATCTTATATGGCGATACATCATCAAATCATAGAGTATCAGATACATTACCAATTGTACAAAGAGACAGATTATAATGTAAGAGCAAAAGATACAAAAAAGTATGGTAAATATCCATTGACAGTTCGGTCTAATATTCTCAGAGATATTTCCTCTATAATGGGGTGCTATTCTCGTCTCCTCCGATAAATTATTTTGGTCATACTTATTCTCATGACTCCCTTGTATTATGATTACCCGCTTACGCAATAAAAATAGAAGCAAAGAAATTGCATAATAAAAACAGACAATCACAGGACTAGATTCATTAAGATCCTAGCTAAGCTAACATAGTTGATTATTGTAAAAAAAAACATTGTAAAAAAACACAATGAATGAAAAGATAACGAGCTGACCTGCGAGGACCTGAGCGCTGAGACTTGCTTCTGCAGTGATATATTCTCATCCTCGAGGTCGGCGACGTCTACTAGCAGGCGCTGCTCGCGCTGGCGAGCCTCGCGCAGCTCGGCGCGCAGCGCGGCGCGGTCCGCCTCGCGCGAGCTCTTCTCCGCCGCCAGCTCCGAGCCGTCCGCCAGCAGCCGGTCCCGCTCGCACACCACGCGCTCCAGCTCGTGCCGCAGCTGCGGACCACACACCCACCACGCTACAAAACTCTAGTCTAGCTAGACCATCAATATCTATTTTATAGATCGAACGTCGTACGATGCAACTTGTGCTAGACGTCGGTACAAGTGTGCGTGCACGCACACGCAGTATTGTGATACGTGACACGATCCCTACGACGATGCTATCGCGCTCTCGCCCCCACCCGCCCACAGATGACAAGAACGAGCGAGAAAGACGTCATGTGGCACGTTTGCCGTCTTTCCGCCCACTCCCATCACCAGCAGGCAAGCGAGAACGAGAACGCGATACCACCGCACTGTCACACGATCCTATCCGTGACAGCATGGCTTCTTAACACGCCATAACATGCTCAGGCGAAACAAACAACAACATTTGTCACTGTCACTCTTTATAACAGCAACCGGGCATGCTGCACACACGCGTCACCGACTCGATACAGACTTGCGTGCGTTCAACACGCGACGCACACGCCGTATGAAGCGGCTGTCCGTGAAATCTGCAGGTCTCGTCGAGAACATATTTTTTCGGGAGTGATGTATGGGATGGGCCAATCTATAAAATAGATATCGATGAGCTAGACACTACCTGTCTTCTCTCTACTGTATCAACTATTCAACTATTTTGATCCAACAGTTTAACATTTTGGGTTAACCCTTAACTACACCTACTGGGTGGAGGCAGCGCAAACTACCAATTTTGATGTTAAACACAGTAATTGAAAAACAACAGTTGTGTGCGTCCGTACCTTGTCGCGTGCCTGCATATGTAAATGGATGAAGGGGTATATGGATTCACATGACTGGGCAAAGTGTTGTAACAATTGAATTAGAAATATGTGCTCAACACTAATGACCAACACCGTGCTATCAATATGATGCTAGTCAGGGAGGAACTGAATTAGTGCTCATTTCTGATCAATGATCAACTATGAACAGCTGCGCATGGCCATGTTCTAGCTAAAAAGTAATATATATATTATTTTGTAACAAGCGTTGAAAAGTAACTAAATTTAATTCAATACTCCATTTTAAACTCAAATGAGTCAGTCCTTGCTTGGAAAGTCATTATACCAAGATATTTTAAAGTCATCATCACAATGTCAATAAGTGAAAGAAATGTAACTACAGAAGTTTAGTAGAAATATTCACCTGTTTGGTGGTTGCATCATTATGGTTCTGCATTTCAACATTTCACTGACACACCCAAAAATTCAAAACATTGCAAATACAAGTTCACAACATTCTCACTTCTTTACACCAATGATGGAATTTGTGCCAAACTTATTGCACTGATATATTTGAACATAGCGTGGAAAGCTTGCTTCAATGAAGAGTATGTGAGAGCTAGAATCAAGGCCAGTTGAATAAAAAGTATTTCTGGATCAATGTTATAATTCCCCGTCCGCACAGACAAGACGCACACACACACACACACACACACTACACTGTTTACTATTACATCATCCATTAATAAAGTTTCGCTCCACACGTATGCACTCTGACACATGCGGGTCACACACAACACACTATTCACTATCACTAGACAGACAGCGAAACTTCTGAACATTTCTTTTAGAATGTTATGAGTGTTTCATTAGAGAAAAAGTTAAATAACAATTCCTCCCAAGTACAGCCTAGGGTTTTGCAAAAGGGGCTTTAAAGCGCATGACTTTCGCAATGCCCGTGCATCACAGAATGTTCATGGACATCCGTAGATTTTTTATATATAAATATTACAGAATAAAATATAAAATACTTGAAATGATACAAATGCCAGTAGTGTGTTCCGAGTAACTAACTCCATCGCTTCCATTTTGTCCTATTAAATCCAAGTGGCTCCAATTACTGGGTTAGCCCACTCCCTCCAACTACATAATTATGTAGATATACTATACGACGGTATATTCCAGGCACTACCAGTGCCTGGGTGCATTTCTGTGGACAGAAGTGCGCGTTTGTTTGTCAAGGAAAAAACATAGTTCATTAAACATTTTTAGGTTTCCGTATCCCGTACGGAAGCCTGCGCCATCTGTCTGTCCGTCCGTCTGTCTGTCCGTCCGTCTGTCTGTCCGTCCGTCCGTCCGCCTGTCTGTCCGAGAGCTGTATCTCTTGAACCGTAATAGGTAGCCCGTTGACATTTTCACAGAATATGTTTTATTATGGCGGATATTCCAAAAAATAATAAAAAATAGAAAAATTAAAAAATTAAGGTGGGTATACTAGCAACATCTTTTTTTTCAATGCTTTTTTTGTGGTGCGGAAACCTCGGTGCGCGAGTCCGACTCGCACTTGGCCGGTTTTTTAAAAGTAGTTGTTGCGTTCAGGTAAACAATATACGCTCACGAAGATTGTAAGTCCGTAATGAATGACGAGGCCGAAGGTCGAACTGCGTTCACGTATATGATATAAATAATGTGTCAAAGAAAGTAACACTAACAGCGAGGTCGAGCTGTGTTTCTGTAGGTAAACTATATGCTCTCATAAAAAATTAATATGTAAATATTTACTTGAATGCAGCTCGACCCTTGGTCCCGCCCTTGGTCTTACTCACCCTTAGTGACTTATTCGAAAAAGTATTTTTTTTTAAAGATTTTTTTATAGATTGGTCAAATAGACTATACATTCTTTAAATTTACTAATTGACAAAATTTGTCTTCAAATGAGAAATTACATAGTACAGTCTTACTTATATTCACAAATGGATGCACACAGATATGGGCTTATAGAACATTGTCACAATGACAGTTGCACATGGCTAGGTTGGCAAAACTAACTGATCTAAATGCAGATCACCATTCTGCACTCTGGAGATGAATATATAGCATATACATATATATATTGACCTTGACATGTTTACAGTGAGTTCATTATTGAGTGATGATTATTTACCTATCGTAAAAAGTTTACTTTTTAGAGATTACCAAAATAAATTCAAGAAGACTGAAGGTCACCAAATTTTATCCTAAATTCAAGGTCACCAAATTTTATCCTAAATTCAAGAAGACTGAAGGTCACCAAATTTTATCCAAGTTTGGTGAGTCTCAGTCTTTTGGTTCTGAGCTTGGCTGTCTAGCACAAAGGAGACAATTAGATATTATTATTATTTGGTAATGAAATGCTCACGTTAGACACGGTGAAGGGGTTGCTCGCAGAGAAAGAGTCGCTCACCTGCTTGGATTCACCCTCAAGTTCCAGAATCTGTAGTGTGAGGGAGCTCTCCATGGCGGCCGACTCGTTGAGGAGAGCATCTTCCTGCTCTATGCCACTCCGTGTGGTCACTTTCTGTGTGGTGTCGAGTTTCATCAGCGCCTGTGTGAGCACATACAAAGTATGCATTGAGGAACAAAAGTATTGGTATCTTCTCGATATGTCTGGACTGAAGAAGTAAATATTATAGACACTATGTATATTAATAGGCATCTGTCATGCCGGCATGGCAATCGCAACCCCGCGTACGACCGAATGTCCATGGGCGTCGTTAGACACCTTATGGGTGGCTCGGCGCCACAAGTTGCCTATTTCAATAAAAAAACTTACATATTTGGAATTATGTTATGGAATTATATATGGGAGTTATTTCACAACAGTTTCATTTTGTATTGCTTTCACTTGGTTAATTTATTCCCACTGTGCCAGATATGTCCAGGTTGGAACTTTTGTTTGACATAATTCAAATATAGTAAATGATGCCGACATTTTAAACATTTACAAAACCTACATTCATCCTCTACTCGATATGATTTCCAAATCTGAAATCCTTATTTTGCCAAGGACATAAATCTACTTGAAAGTGTAGAGTAAAATAATTGCCAAAAACTCCAAAAAAAATGCCATAAAGATGAAACATTATCCAACTAACAACTCTGGAGCAAATAAGACCGGAGATCCGCCACCGGTGGTGGAAACCTCGTTTGTTTTGTATAAATTTTAAGTTTAAATTTTGTAAAAATGTAAAATTTTTATAAAAGGAAAATGTGTGAATAAATGTAATAATAAAAATTCAGAATGCATCGATTTCATTTGCTTCGGTAGCTCGGTGGTGCGATCGATCGACCACCGTTTGTGATCTCAACCGTTTAAACATCCGCGAGAACCGCCTCCGTATCTCCGGTTCACTGGAATTGATTGCCTATGGCAATAAGTCCGCCTTCTGCCAAGCAGAAAGGTGTATGTAAAGGTCGACTGGAAGTAATTGCCGCCGGCAATAAGTCCGGTTCCGCTTGGCAGATGTATTTTTAATCTATACCGAATAAAATCAGTTAAGGCGCGTACAGACATCGCGAGGCATGCGGCGCGAACGGTTCGTCACGCATGCTTCAACCTGAGGCATGCGCGCAACATTTGTGCATAACTCCTGAACGGCACATGTTCAAGCTGAGCACGTGAACAACCACGCACGCACATGCTCAAGCTGACGCAGCCATGCGGCGCGAATGGTTCGTCACGCATGCCTCGGGCTGTGTGGACGTGAGTGCTCACTGTGAGCATTCGCTGCATACGCTCGTTGCGAAGCAATTAACGCGCTGCCTCAGTGCGAGCCGTGCGTTCCGTGTGGACGGCTGTTATTGTGTTGCGTACGCCGTCCACACGGAACGCACGGCTCGCACTGAGGCAGCCTCGCAACGAGCGTACGCGGCGAATGCTCACAGTGAGCACTCACGTCCACACAGCCCGAGGCATGCGTGACGAACCATTCGCGCCGCATGCCTCGCGATGTCTGTACACACCTTTAGATGAGCATGGGTACAGATAACCATAATAACATTACAGGGGTAGTACGTAGGATTACCTGAAGTATTTTCGGGCCGAACAAACTTCCTCTAATATACTTTAACGAGGGTGAAGCAGTTCCGGATCTTCCTTTAGGCGGAGTAGGCGGCAGCCTAGGGGCCCCGTGGCGTCTAGGGGCCCCGCGACAATTATAAAAATAGTGAAAATTTAAAATTTTATTGAAAACAGGCGCGTTGTCGTATAAGAAAAAGGCATTATGATGATGGTAATGCGCAAGACGTCGTACTTCAAGGAAGAGACAAGTTCAGGATAGAAACTTATCTACCAATTTTGGACAAATTAGAGCTTTCTCGACGTATCGAAGCATATAACAAAGTTCATTCCTTATTTGGATTTCTCGTCGAGTTTCCGTCAAAGGAAGACTCCGAAATGAAAGAAGTAGCTTAACGATTTAGCCAGAATTATCCTGAGGACATTAAGGGAGAGTTCCCAGATAAGATGGTTCATTTCAAGCATTTCTTGTCAGAGCTAGAAAATTTCAAGGCTGCTGAAACATTTCCTGCGACACAATCCTACAAACTCATATTTGAAAATATGGCGCAGTCAACGTTCAGCAATGACTGCATTCTTAATGCAGTGCAGTAATGACTGCATTAAGAATGTGTAGGTGATGATAACAAATGCCACTGGTGAACGATCCTTTTTGAAGTTAAAACTTCTACAAAATTGCCATCGATCGACAATGACACAAAAGCGTCTAAACTCACTGGCCATAACGGTCACTGAATACGACGTTTTAAAAAAAAATTACTTTCGCAACATTCTGATAGAATTCACAACAAAAAAATTTACGAAAGTGTATGCATAACATTTGTACATTTTCTTTCGTATATTATTTTATCATGAGAAATGTGTTCATTAGTTTAATATATGTTTGAAGTGTGTAATTAAGTTGTTTTATTAATGTCAACTCGAGTTAAAAAAAATTTAATACATTTAGGAGCCAATTTGCGAGGGGGCCTCGAATTTTTACAGCCTAGGGGCCTCCACGAGGTTTAATCCGGCACTGGGGTGAAGTCACGGGCAAAAACTAGTAAGTAGCCTATATGTTAAACAAAAAAAAATATAGGTACCCTATCTAACAGTAAAAAAAAACATTTTTAAATCTGTGCTGTAGCTCGCGAACAAACATTCACACATATTTCCTCTTTATAATATTAAAGATTGTGTAATGAATTGATATTTTTATCAAAAGTAGCAGCCCTAGCGTCACTTACGCACTTACTAATAATACTTACTAATAATCACTTTACGCTCTTTCGTTTAGGTAAATTTTTGCACGCAACGATTGGCGGCGTAAAACAGTAGGCTATTAAACCTGTAGGTATGGAACTTTTTCTATGGAGAGATTTATTTGTTACGAAGTAACTATTAAGTAATCTGTGACGGAGCTTCACTAATACAGTGAGGTTATATTTTGTTTCCATTTCATACACACGCAAATGGATAAAAACCTCCCAATAATAATGCATACCTACACTTATGTTGTAATCTTTCTGAACACAAGTGCCAATAGGTACACGTATACACATAATCTCACTGACATTTCCACAGCATTTATCCAGCGTTCATGCTTCGATGGACATACCCAACTTTCACTCCCGCATATCAGTTTAGGGCCAGCACTCCACCATGGACACCCAATCATGCCATAGTGCAGCCATACTCAAAGTGTGCTCCACGGAGCCCTGGGGCTCTGCAAGGCCTTTGCGAGGGCTCTGCAGAAATAATATCAAACTAAAGAACGTTGCAAATCAAGTCTTGTCACATAAAGAATGAACATAAAACCAGGTTTTGTTTAGGGCTCCGTAAAATATAGTGGTTCAAAAGGGTTCCGTTGCCAAAAAAGTTTGAGAACCGCTGCCCTAGTGTGCATACTTTAGCTGCTAATAATAGAATGCAACACCCCATTAACTTGATTATCAGCTTTCAGTCTCTTTTCCACATCACCCTCACATGTTCCATCCCGCGTGAACGTATTCTCCATATATACGAATTTGTTTACTTGCACCAGCTTCTCATCCCCAATCATTATATTGCAATCAGATTATTTCATTCCTGGGGGTGGGTATAGATACTGGCAGGTGCGGGGTGGGAGGGTACGATACACCAAGCTCCCCTGGTGTATCGATTTATGAACCTCCCCCCGAGGAGGGGGGCCGTTTGGGGGGGGGGGGGGGGCGCCATACAAATGAATTTTGCATTCAAAATAAAAAAAAATAATTTTTTTTCAGGCACCAAAACATTCGTTTTGAATATAAATGTATGTAAAAACAAGGGAAGTGGTATGGGTGAATGTTTTGGTGGTTTAAAAAAAAAATAACCATCTTCTATAAATTAACCCTAACCTAATGTTGAGGCGGCGCATGTCGTTTTTGAATAAATTCCTATCCAAAATAAATGTTTTGGAGCGTTAAAAAAAAAAAATCGAAAATTTATTTTATATGAAAAATATTTTTTTCAAAATTTTTTTTCTCGAAAAGTATTGATCTCCTCGGGCTAATTGTTTCACTAATATTCATCTAACATTCTAAACTACAGGATATAATTACCAGCAATTTGCTATCAAACCTGCCATTAACTATACCTCAGACCATTTCTGTCCAGTACCATTAATTCCGTCTTGTTTACATTCACTTTCATTCCCTTCTTTGCAAACGCTTAAACCATTTAGAGTTACCATGTCTAGTAACTCGTGCAATGGCAATGCACATGTACGCTCCAAACACGATTTTTTGTGTTTATAGATAGGTAGGTAATATTAATTTGTTGTTTGTGTATAAATTCAAAAGAATACAAAATTTCTAAAGTGAATGTTATTATTGGAGGTTTTTTTATCCATTTGCGATAGCGAAGTGTGAAATTACCTCACTATATTTGTGAAGTGAAATGTTTGTGGCATGTTCAACTCTCACAATTTGGAATCAAAACAAAGGCTAGTGCACTGTATGGTATAGATAACTTTGTAAGAAATTTTGATTACAACCATGCCAAATTTAATATATTTCAAACATACTGTAGGGCCTTGATAAGCTGGACAAGTAAAAAACCAAACAATGCTTGATTACCAAGGCGTCGGCGGATTATAGCATGAAATTGTTTGATTAATCTGCTTCTCCCAAACATCTTTGAAATTGCGTTGCCTCCATTGATCATCTGGAGAAATCACACTTCGTCCTCAGTCTTAGAGGTGTTTAAGTGGCCAAAATATTCTACAACAAAATACTCTTCGACAAAAAGACGTGTCGAGATGTGTGCCTGATCGTGGTACAGTACTGACAATTAGGAGAGGAACGTGTAGGGCCTCTTGTCGTGCCACCGCCTGCATCCCCTATTGCCGGCTGTCCAGATTACCACGATCACTCTGGACTATCAGGTGACCGGGATTATCGAGGTCTACTGTATTCTTTTTCTGGGTGGGGATTAGAAGAGGGGACCCTTGCTGGAAAATTGCTAGTAACCTTATTGTGTAGACCAAGTTAAAAGATGAATACTAGTGAAAGAATTGTTTGCCGGAGACGCGTAGTTTCGGAGAAAATAAAAAAATAAAGAAAAATATTTTTGTCCCTTCCCGCCATCATTTAATATGATATTGTCAGTCGCGCGAGAGTACACGCACACACGCACACAGTGTTAGACAAGGTGTGTGTTGCCATTAAGCATAATCAGGAAGGATAATGGGGTAAATTAGTTTACTTTGCGGGAAAACTCAATCCACCGCCCCGACAACCTGTTAGTGTGGCTATTCCCTAGAGTCTTTTTTATAGCCGGAGGCGCGAAGGGGGTGCAGCCCCCGTCCGCCGTAACGAAACGCAAGGACGGCGGGGCTGCACATCCCGAAGCGCCGGAGATAAGGCGCTTCTAAATGGCTATTGATTAAAATTAATAAAATTGGTGGTACATTCATATTTTGTGTTATGGCAACTTTGTCACACCTATTACGCCGAAGGTTACGCCATCCTTTTTGTTTTCACAGAATCTCACGTGCCGTGTGCTGTGTGCGCCTGAGTCATTTTGTTTTTGTGTTTTACGTGTGTTCTGCGTCGAGTTGAGTTTTGAATTCCTCCGCTTTATTACATGTTCGATGAAGTGCGTGTGTGTTGCGTCGAGTTGAGTTATTCCTCCGCATAACTACGTGTTCGGTGAAGTGCGTCGTAGTTGAGCGTTGTGCTCCTCCGCATCGCTGAAATCTGAACTGTGATGGACAGTGGTGTGTCCGGCCCGCCGCAGGCCGTAAAATACGTATAACTCCCCCCCCCCCCCTCCCCCCGGCAAAGGGGGGTGGTATATATGGATAGGTATTGCCCCCCCCCCCCCTCGGGTCCCCTCTTTCAATCCACCCCCCTTTTTCTCTCCTTGCGTAACAAATCACAGTCATCACGAATATCTCTGACGTTTGACGGAAGTCGTGTGAGGTGCGACGTGTGAGCGGGTAATCCACAATCATATTATTACAGATCAGCTAAGCAGCTGTCTGTGAATAGATTGAACAGCCAAGGAGACTCCACACATCTCTCACTTGACACCTCTAGAGATATCAAACAAGTCAGTGTATGCTCTGTTTACCCTGACGCAAGCCCTCCTAAGAGATTTTAGCACTTGCACAAGTAACTGTCCACTCCATACTTGGACAACACTGCCCACAACTCATTCCTCATTATTGGTAGTTCGTTGTGGAATTTGGTCCCGCCAGAATTTATCCCGAAGTGAACTGTGTGATATCTGTCTTAATGCAAAATTCGAAAGATTTGTGTTCACACAATGACTGAATGTCGAAAAGTGGCATGTGTCAAAGAGCAAGTAGGACAAGCGCAGCGACCTCCTGTGTGATGTGCAGATCGTGCTTCGTGTTCTCGTAGAGCGCCTCCAGTTCCTCACAGCGCCGCTGCAACGCCCCCTTCTCCTCCAACAGCACCAGTCCGTACTGGGCAGACTGCACGCGCTCGGCGCTCGCCTGGTCCAGCTCGCGCGACAAGCGCTCCAACTCTGCGCGAAGCGCCGCCACGTCTTCCACGGCCGCGGTCGCCATTTCGAGCCTACTTACTGCATGCACGGCAATACACCGGCATCGGCGACCGCCCTAGCACAGATCGACCGACTCAGTACGGTCAATCTTCAGATAGCGGCGACGACGTGTAAAAAATTCAGAATTTGTGAAATTGTTTCAACTTCCGAAGACATCGCGACGCGTTGACAGCTGGCCTCAGTCGTTGGTCATATTATACTCTTTGGCTGCCTGCCTGTCTGTCCTGCGGTACGACACCTGAAAGCCTTTTTAGATCCTGCGGTGCCTCGAACCTGCGATCCTATTCCTTTCGGAAACACTCGGGTTGACTCGGCTCGAAAGCGAACCAATTGAACCAATTGTTTGGTCGTTTATGTGATTTGGTGGCTCAGTGGTAAGAGCGTAGGGTTGGTTTATTTTTTCGATATCGACCCCTCGTGTCCCTCAAATTTTTTTTTTAGGCAATATTATTTATATGTTACCAACTAAGAAAGCTTTATTTTCGGAAATACAAACGTAACAAAAACGACATGCACCGCCTCAACATTAGGTTAGGATTAATATTTTTTACCACTTGCCGATAAGTGATATCGATATCGAAGATAAGTATGCACGAAAGGAGTAAAAGGTTCGAGGCACCGCAGGATCTAAAAAGGCTTTCAGGTGGCGGACCGAACCGGTGGTGGTGGTCTTCGAAGGTGGTGGTATCCAAAGACAGTGTTGTCATGTTAGGAGATTTTCTCCTAGATTCAGGAGAATTTCAGCGGTGTTAGGAGAAGTTTTTGCCTGTCAGGAGAGTAGGAGAAATCCTAGGAGAAAGAAAATCATTACAGGAGAAGATTTAGGAGCGAGAAACATATATTTACTGTTAACAAACAAATATTTCGGTATGTACGGTGACAACACAATGAATGAACTATAAGTGAATCAACCAACCATCTTCTCAAGTCACACAAATACAATATACCATAGGATTTGTCTTTTGATAAGAGCAAGCATTTCTTGCTCTTTAGAGATAGGATAATGTGACACTCTGTGAGTGTGTGCGTGCATCGATCGACCAACAAGCCAACTACCGGGCGGGCCTAACCGAGCGAACAGTTTGTTATCAATCAATGTTATTTACATGTATTCTTTGTAATAATCAGTACCTAGTATTACTAAGCCTACGTCGACAGTCTGTCCGTCAGTCCGCACTACTTTAACGGCTGTATCTTTTGTACGCCCCGAGGTCTAACCTGTATACATTATGACCAGCGCGTCCTACCGTTTATGACGTACGGGTGTGAAACGTGAGCTCTGACTATGGTTGTTTTCAAAAGTTGCCCAGCGAGCGATGGAACTAGCCATGCTGGGCTGGCCTGGGAGTATAGCTAGGCGAAATGGTGCGTAATGATTAATGAGGCAATCCGCCGACGCACCAAAGTAATCGATATTGGAAACCAGGTGGATAAGCTAAAATGGCAGTGGGCTGGGCACGTTAGCTGAAGGGACGATGACCATTGGAGTAACCATGTACTGCATTGGCGGCCGTGGACAGGAAAATGGAGTGTGGAAGACCACCCGCCAGGTGGGACGCCGACATGAAGCATGTCGGCGGAAAGCAGTGGTCCGTACCGCTGAAGGCCGAGAGACTGGAGGAAAATTGAAGGCGTATTTCCAGCAGTAGACGCTTACACGCTGACTGACTGACTGACAGAGAACCCTCGGTGCGCAAGTTCGACTCGCACTTGACCGGTTTTCAGGGTGCAAAAGATACAGCTCTTTACAGGTAAGACAGACAGACGGCCTAGGCTTAGAAAATGGTCCCGTACGTATAAGGAACACTAAAAATGTGGTGAATTTTTTATAATTTGAATAACAGGAGAATTTTTTAGGAGGACGAAAACTTTCTAGGAGATTTTTAGGAGATTTTCAAAGTCAACCTAGGAGAATTTTAAAATTTGAGTTGGCAACACTGGCCAAAGAATAGTTGTAATTCCCCAATACACGAGTCATTATTCGTACAGCGAAGATCGTCCTAATCATCCTACAAATAGCAGGAAGGAAAGTGGAATGGGTGAATATTTTGGTGGTTTAAAAAAAATAACCTGGCTTAATTTATAGAAGATGCGTCGCGTAGCGACGTATCTTCTATAATTTAACCCTAACCTAATGTTTAGGGGGCGCATGTCGTGTCGTTTTTGTTGCGTTTCGTTTCTCGTAATCTCGTTGATAGGGATGATGAGCCGGCCTTCGCTGTACGAACAACGCCTCGTCCACACCTCTCCACACAGATAACCAATCTACTCTCTACTCTATGGTGCTCAGTATGATCCCCTTTTACTCTTTGGTATGAACATTGCTTTATTACCCGACTGCGCGACGCAAAGGAGGGTATTGTGTTTATTTATTTTGCTTTGCTCATTGCAATTTGCAATTTCCAAGCAATTTCTTTCGAAAGTTCGAAACTATAAACTAAGGTTAACCTTCGATCTTCCTTCGCTTCGTATCAATCAAGGAGTATCAAGAGTTCAATCAAGGAGTAACAAGGAGTTGTTGGCTTGCTCATAGTGTGACGTGACGGCATAGAAATAAAATATATGTGGCTCGATGGAGCTAAGAGTGGAATGTCCACGAAAGGTGCTGCTGGGCGAACTGGCGGGCCGGACGCCACCGCTTAGTGTGTGGGTGCAGGGCTCTGTGCAGCAGACGGTAGGCTCCGATATCCTTATACTGTCGGATGGATCCGGACGTGCAAAAGTTACACACTGTAGCATGGCAGATGGTGCCGTGGCCGAGTGCTTGAATAAAGGAGTGTACTGCTGCATCATTGGCACGGCGGTATCGACTAGGGGTCTGCCAGAGATCCACGCCAGCAAGTTGATAGACCTGTCAGAGCAGCCAGCGGCTCAGGCGTCATGGCACACCGAGGTGCGCGAGGCTGACTTGTTCCTCCTCCACAAGATCAAACCGCATGTGTGAGCGGAGTGTGTTCTAACCTGAATTAGCTTCGCTCCGAGCACAGACTATAACAATTAAGTTTTTGTTAGAATAAAATACCATTGTGATAATTAAAATATATTTGTATTTCATAATAATTTGCATACATTTCTCTGTGTAACCTTCACCTAACAATAAAAAAATATCAAATGTTTCTTACACGACCTTACCGAATTCATACTCACATTCTAGGAATGTATAACAGATAGTTAAGTTTACCTTAACACGTTGAACACCCATTTTCGATATTTTGAAGTTCCCCTCTACGAATAATAATAAAATGTACAAATTCATAGTTGTACCGCAAAATGTAGAGTTTTTAAGGTTTACTCAATGTTTAGTCAACGAAAACTTGAAACCCGCGGTGAGTTAAAATTCACTAGTGGGATGGTAAGTGTCGGTGTGGTCACCGGTGAACACCACGGCCAGATGGAACAACCATTGGGGGGTTCAACGTGTTTAAGATGTACAAGTTTTTCAACATTTACCTTACATACAATAACTTTGACCTGAACTGTGATTGTGGTGCTTTTATTGTAATGTTAACACTGGTTGTTGGATAATGACTAGCTTCATGCGACTCCGCATTTTACGGATTCACAGAACAAAATTTTAAAGTTCCGCAACAGAGAATACACAATTTAACAATAAAGTTTATATAATATGTTTTCTATTACATTAAAACAACCACGATATAGGTAAACTAATATGGTTTATGTTATTTTCCCTGGAACGCATCCCTCGCGTATAACGGGGTATTATTGTATTTTTATATTTTTTTATAGAAATCCCGTCAAGTGTTCAAAGGAACTGCTTTGTAGGTTTTTTCTTAATTTCTAGGGCTTCCAACAATACAATGATTTCATTATACCTACCCCATACCATTTACCTCCTCTATCCCGTATGTTCCTTGAGATCCTAAGGGATAGAGATTTTTTTACAAAGTCCATCAGTACATAATGCTCCTTTCCATTTCAAGATTATACAAGTGTAACTTCTAGAGCCAACAATCACAGTGACAGTTAACTTGGCAATTACAACTTGGAATCAGACTTAAGGAAAGGCCCCAGTTTCTGCGCGAGCATGAGGTTGCCTGCGATCTTCAGCTTGCCTTTGAGGTAGGCGACCTGCGGGTTGAGTGCGCCGCTCGCGATGTCCACCATGTCCGAGTCGGAGACGGACATGGTCGTGTCCACCTTGCCACTCTTGGGGCCGCCCTCGTGCACCACCGCTGACTTGAGGTCGAGCGCTGTAACAAGTGCACTTGTGATTTACCTAAATCATTTCATATCATACTGAGTATTAACCGCTCAGTTGTCGGCAGGACGAAACTGTCCCGGCGGCGCGGCCGACTTTCAGTATTAAAATGCACGCTGTTTGAATATGAGGATACACCTACCTACCCTACTTGAATTGATTCACTTTGGAGCAAAAAATTTACCAACTCTTCAGTTGTTTTCGAGACTTGATTTCGCACGCCATATTCGCGTGGCGTGTGAAATCAATTGGCGCGCCGCCACCGCAAATGAACACAATTTTTTGGTGTTTATAAACATTGTTTGTGTATAAATTCGAAAGAATACAACTTTTATGAAGTAAATGTGTTATTATTGGAGGTTTTATCCATTCCGTGCGATCAGGCACTCCATGTTCATAGGACTGATTCCTTGTAAACATGGAGGGACAGACGGCGGACACTGCCCCTCCATGCAAAAACATGTGTTCAGACAACTTCAGGGTTCGTGGGGCTAGGGCAGTGTCTCTGGTTCACACTCCTTTAACATTCTTGAACACAACATAACCTCTACTCTCTAATAACCATACGTAGAAAAAATATATAAAGAACTGTGTAAACTTACTCCACTGCTTCACAGTTTTCCCGTTTTCAACTATGTTGTAGAGGAAAATGCCACCGATGCTCTTGGCCTTAGAGGGCTGCTTCTGCACCTCCTCCTGTATCTTGACGAAGAGTGCGTCGCTCTTGAGTGCGCCGGCGCTCGCGGCCGGTGCGCTCGGTGTCGCCGCGCTGCTCTGAGCGCTCTCCACGTTGTGCAGGTCTACGTACGCTCCTGCATTCGTACATTGTGAGAACTCATTCACCTAACCCTCCCTGAATGTTGACACATTCTTAAACAACATTCAGCATATTGTTACCCGAACAGCAACAAGGCACACCTAAGTAAACTTTTTTAAGAAAAATTATATCATGATTAAAATGCACTGTTCTTACTGTGTACTAAGGCCATGATATTAATTAAATAAAATGAAACTGTCTATTACAGTTCCTGAAAACTTTAGTTTAGCCGGTTCCACGCGAAAGTAATAGTTGATACTATATTTTTTTGTTTTTGTTTACGTTATGTAAGATTATAGTTCTAAACAAGCTCTTTCAACCTTTAGGTTAACAGAAGAAATGACTAATACTTATTAGTCAGGTTTCCTTTATTATTACAATACTGTGATGTATTTCTCAATATTGATAAGAAGTCGGATGTGAAGAGTTTACCCGCGATGACATTCTGGCCGGTCTCCTTGACCTTGGTCTGGAAGAAGACGCGCTTGCCCTCGAGCCACATCTCCGTCTGCAGAGTCTGTCCGGGCACCACCGGCTTCACGAAGCGAACTTTCAGAGCCTTGAAGTTCGCCGGGTTGTTGCCTCCGTACCTGTTAGTGTTCAATGTTTCTGATTATTCAAATGTATGTAGGTATCCACTGTACACATATCTCAAAACATTACAGCCAGTCAGCGTTTATGCGTCCACTGCCGGATATATGCCTCTCCAATATTTTTCTAGTCCTCCTGGCCTTCAGCGATACGGAACCATCCATGCATGACCAAGACATGGTTGCCTCCGACGTACGTTATGGCGTCGTTCCACCTGGCGGGCGATCTTCCTACAATCCATTTCCCCGTCCACGACCGCCAGTGGCGGTATTTTGCGAATATTTTGAAAACCCGTTTACTGAAATGGTCAGACCGTCGTCACCTCATCGACTGATGTGGCCAGCCCACTGCCATTTGAGGTTGCCGGTGTCCAATATTTTACTTTGGTGAATAATTATATATATTAAGCATTGTATTGGTTATAGGTTTATATTTTATTTTGTAATTAGTATTACTATATTGTAATATTATTTTAATTTGACTTATGTTTAGATCTATTTGATGAATAAATACAAATTCTTATATAAATACTATGGTGTGTCGGCGAATGGGCTTGTTACGCACCATATCACATAGTGATAATCCCAGCATGGCTCACTCTATTGCTTGCTGGGCAACTTTCAGCTTTTGGACAACAGCGACCGTTAGAGTTCACCATTCACACCTATACGTCATAACCGGGAGGACATTGATGGTTATCTATTATGTAACATGTTTGTGGAGCAATAAATATTTTCTATTTAAAAATACATTTTCAAATGTCAGTGTTAAGAGAAAGCCCTACATAACAATAACCATTTGACTTAGGCATGTAAGCTGTGTTATATATAAAATGGACTCACTTGATGAGTACATGCCGTACAGAGAAGCCGAGTGAGGAGAGACCGTGCAGGATGGGCTTGGGGAAGCCGCTCGCGGCCGCCATGTTGGAGTCGATGTGCAGCGGGTTCAAGTCTCCTGACAATCTGCAAACAACACTCTATTATCATTTATTCATTCATGTTTTATTGAATTTGTTAAAAAGTTACTTCATTTCGCGGCTATTTTGATTAATAAATTATTATTTAAAGTCTGAGTTAGGGCCCCTGAGTCCTGTTATCACAGCGACCTGAGAAGATCTATTTTGATCTCTCAAAAGTTTTCTTCTTCTGTTTCTCTCACGCCCAGGCTCACCCGATTCTGTTATAAATCGAGTTATATCCTTGGGCTTGAGCCTATATTTTTAACCCAAGCCAAACACAGGCAGTGTTTGGCTTGGGTTAAAAATATAACCCCCAAGAATACGGATACTGTGATGAATCATAGCAATTTTACCCCTTTCGTCATAAGCAAACAATACTGAGAATATCTTCAAAGAGCATTTTGTTTGGTTGGTGTCACTTCTATGTAGTGTTGAAAGGTTAAAAAAATGCTGCCAAGTGCTGAGTTCAAGCAAGGATCACTGTTGAGACACAAAGATTTGAACATCACAATTCTGATTAACCTTTTAGGTTAGCTTGAGTTGGGTTAAGTTCTTTCTCTCTTTCTCCTTCATTCGTACAAAAAGTCCCAGAATCGCCTCTTGACAACTATTAGCTGTAATGGTTCATACAACAAATAAATAAATATTTACTGCAGTTGGTGGTGTATATACACAAATATTGGAGTTGTCTATGTCCACTGTACCTGTAGACGGCAGCCTGGTCGACAGAGGTGGCCTGCTCAGCGACAGCGTCCGGTGCCCTCTTGGGCGCCGGTTGCACGGGCACGGCCTGCTGCGAGGTGCGCGGGCCTCCGAACCCACCCTGCCCCACGATGAACACATGCTCTTGGTTGCGGAACACCAGCTCCTTACCCGAGTATGTGTCGCCTGGCCATCAAACAATGACTTCACCCAACTGACACAATCTGATTGTAGCATAGACTGATCGCATGGTGGACAAGCCTCAATTTTCGCACAAAGCTACAGTCACATTAATCATTACTGTATGATAAAATTGGCTCCCGAGGCGAGGTGGATTGTCTTAAATTGAAAGTTGGCCTTTCACTTCTAAAATCAAATTATAGATAGGCAACTGTGGCTTCTTTTATTTCCATTTCTAGGTATTATTATTCAATTATGCTTGGTTTTATGAAATGCACCAAGTTTATGTCAAGATCGAAACTAAACTCTCTTTCCTTAAAAAAACTTAATTTTTCATTTAGAAAATGTTCTGGATTTCGTGTTGCATGAAATGGCTCGATTGCATGATATAGGTACCTACTCGAGATTCGAGATTTCATGTGAAGTAATCAGATGGTTGCTATGACAACATAAGCTGTGTTCTAACGACTGTGGCAGTGCTTGGAAATGGCAGTTTGATCGTTATTGCCGTATGAGAAGAGTAATGATCGTGACCCTGGCACATACTCGTCCTTGACATTTTAATTGTTCACATTTTATTGCATTATTGAAGGCAAAGCGCACACAGAGGATCCAATATTATATGATCAATTTCAATTGAATTTAAAAATTTTATTGAACATTGGCATTTACTGTAATCTAAAGTAAATAAGCTACATTTATGGTTCAGATACGTTCTGTACAAATACAAGGTCTGACCGGTGATAAATATGAAATAATAAAATACACGATATGAGGTCGTCACTGGATACTGGCAGTAATAAACGAAGTCACTATTCGTTTGTATGCCAATATTAAAAAAAGAAGAAGAAGTAGATATGAGTGTGTACTGACTGTTAATGATGGCGACTGCATTAGAGCCCTTATCGAGGAGTTCTGCGACGTAGGCTCGAGTGCTGAGCGTACCCTCTGTACCCGGGAACTCCCCTATCATCTCCAAGTACTGCTCCCCGTGGAGAATCTAGAACAAAAGAGTGTCTTTTGAAATTGCTGTACAAATATGTTTTATTTAAATTGTATCATTTATTCTGGATCCTATTCAGCCACTTAGATAATACTGAGACTATACTTTTGCCGAGCACCTTCATTCGGGCGCCATCATACAGCTATGTAATTAATTACCCTTGTTGTTGTAGTAGTGTAAGGGTGGCTGTTTCTTTGCTTACTAATATCCAGCCTACCAGTGTCTCAAGCTACCCCATCCAGCCTATGTCTTATGGCAGAAGACCACCAGGCTGGCCAGACCTTCGCAATGGAAGATGGAGAACGGAACGGGAGCAGCTCGTGTGGTTGTCCACCAGCGCTGTTGATGTACCGGGTGTGCGGAGAGTAGCAAAGTGTGTGAGCTACCGAGACATGTGCTAGAAAAGTGACTAACATTGGTGAAGTCGGCCCGCTTGCCGGGCGGCATGGCGTCCGCGAGCAGGTTGGATTCGAACGAGGGCTTCATGCCCGGCAACACAAAGAACGTGGGCAGCGCCGCAAACTCCTCGTGGCTCTCGTACAGGAAGCGGATATCCGTATCATTCTTCAAAGTAGCGCCCACTGCGAATGAGAGGTAATTATCAGTCAAATTATTGTCAAATTAATAATAAAGCAGCATTAAGGGATATGGGTTCCATTTATTTATTTATTTAACCTCTCCAAGGTCGGAGCCAGCGCAAGCTAAAATGCCCTGAGCGTAGGAATTTCATTGCACATTGCAGAACTCCATGCATTTGCAGCTCAAGCATCGAAGACAAAGTCATTGTCTTCGATGCTTGAGCGGTTAAGGGACAATCACAGATAACAAATAATGCAACATTTACAGAATTGGTTTTTTATTGTTATTGTTCCATCTGCGATCAGTATTTTTTTTTTAGCAGATTTTCTGATTATCTGTTGTGGCTTTCAGAGAATTGACCCCAGTGGGTCAAACTCTACATTTTGATAGCGGACCGTCCTACTTGGATAGGTCCACTATGTATAGTCTTTTGAGTCTCCTTAATATAGGTTCTTCGGTGAGTTGTTCAGCCAGTCTGTTGGGGTGTCGATTCATGTAGCTTTTGCTGATAGATTGGACCTCCGCGCTAACTGCTAACTGTAGGCTTGCTTTTGAAATGCAGGCCACAATAACCGACACACAAGTTACAAACATTATTTATACAGCAAAAATCTATACAAGATTAGTAAAACCAATAAAACAAAACTTCTATAGTAAGGTAATGCAGTACACAGAAATAACTCAAATATTATATTTAGAAGAGAAAAAAAAGACTAAATTGGATCCCAACTAATAAAGCAAGAATTATATAAAAATTTTAATTGATTTCCCAGCATTTCTGCTTGTATACATTTTCTAACCAATTAAATATGTGAGCAGCGGTCAGCCTTTTATTATAAGTAACGCACATTCTGCGAACAGGGCCGCGAGATGCGGTCACACACATAAACAATACTGACACGTAAATTAATCAAAATAAGTACAGATTGAACTTGAGCATTTCCTCCAATACCTAATGAACAAAAATACAAACCTCCAAGCGCATATACAATTAAGTCCTTGGAGTTGTACACGAATTTTCCCCACGCGGCGGGACGACCATCGTCCACTCGCTCCATCAAGTCCTGATGAATAACAGCACACATTAACATTTCCCAGTGATATTTCTCAAACACCCTGAGCAAGCATTTGAGTATGTTAATCCTTGCCCCAGATATACATCGATCAAATCGTAGATAAATTCAGGTAGAGTAAGCAAGTTTATTCTGCAGTGCTATCAACACTACAGAAGCTAAGATAAATAATGAATATTATAAAAAAAACTGAAATGGGAAAGCCTTATTCAGACATTTTAAATATTTTTTTAAATAATAATAATAAGTCATTATCCTCAGATATTTACACACGGGAGTGATATGATGAGCACTAAGTGAAAGAAGCCACGGACGCGACGGTGCGGCGACAGTACCTGTAGATTTTCAGCTAGTGCGACGGTGACCTCGCCGATCTTGTCGTAGTGCTTGGCGGCGGACATGTCCAGCACCTTGCTCCAGTTGTCGCGCACCGACTCCAGCGTCACCGGGTCCGTTGCCTTCTTCCTGTAACCAGTTTTTAAATAATTAAAATTATTTATTTCCAAACTACACAAAAGTATGCGCCGCCGGCGATAATTCTGTTCTTTTTGTATACAGGGTGTTTGATGACCATAGGTCATAAAGCAAACCAGTGATTCCTTGACTAATTTGAAGTCCCAGTAAAGTTTTGTCGGATATGCCTTAATTAAGGAGTTATTAACTAAATTAGTTTTCGCGCGCAAAATACTACGGCAGTGCGACCGACCCGACGCTCTCTACATTAACATACTACCTATCATTTACGTACATTCCCAAATCGATTAGCGCTAAAATCATCCAATAATAACACGTGTCCACCCACCCGCAGTCCCCGCGCCACCTAGTTTGGAAGTAGGTACAAATCGGCGGGTCAATGAGCTAGAAAGGGGATGGGCTACCCCTGCCATTCTCAGCGCCGCCTACGCACTGCGCAGACGTACTAATATCGTAATCTCTCTCGCACCCCCTCTGTGCTCATACTGCGTCTCTCTGGCACAGCGCTTGTCAGTGTTCTCCCTCGCACCTTACTTCATCTTCGCTCGCACCACACACGTGTTCATCGGTCTATTCACACGGGAGCATTTCGTAAATGGAGTTTATTTATTTAGTTTAGTATGGAAAAAAAAAGTTCACCGTAGAACAAAATGTCATCTAACTTTTTTGCTCCAAATAGGCTCAGGAGTACCTGGTTTGCTTTATGACCTATGGTCATCTAACACCCTATATTTACTTCATATATATGAAATTGTTTTTAAATTTATTTTAGTATAATAGAATGTAAAATATATGTCAAAATATGTAGAACTATATGTGAAAATAAATACATCATATAATAATATTATACTTTCTGCCACCTAATGTGTGGTAACGACAGACTTATTGCCTTAGGCAATTCCCTCCAGTCAGCTCGGTGGAAATAAATATTTGAAAGAAATGTTTTAAATTTAAAAATCTTACAATTTTGAAAAGGTAAGCCCATTTGTACTTTTCATTCAACTTCACAGACACACAATAAGAACCATAAGTCAACTATGTAAACACATTTAGAATCATTCGAATTGAAGGGTCGAGTATGCAGATTGTAAGTGCCGCCCTCTTTCTGTAACCACGAGTAAATGAAGCGCCAAGTTACCGCAAGTGCGTGCCCTCGGCTCTAGTGAGGTGGACTTTGGCTGCATAGCCGATGGCCGAGTCGATCACCGTGCCCGTGTCACTGCATGACTCGTGGCACATGTACGCCTGTACAAGACAATTATATTAACGACCAATTATATGTATATACGACCTCGATTAACACCCTCCTCTACTGCCGATGGGCCCCGATATGTTCGGTGAAGCCATCGCAAGCTTAGTTCCACACCTTCTATAGCTGCATTTAGATCCTAGACCACGACCTTTCAGTTTATATCAAGGTCGACCTTGACAGGTGCTCAATGCGGCGGCGTGGCAAAAACGCCTGAATGTCAGCACCTATCAGCATTTTTACTTTCGAGCGACTGTAAGGAGAAAGGAAGTATTGTGATCGTCCAAAATTTCGAAGTTGAGATTTCGACTGATTTGGGCTATATATCTGTCAACGATCCCAAAAAAGTGGTATGAGGGTGTGTGTGTATGTGTGTGTGTGTGTCCGTCCAGCGACCTTGCGCCTCAACCGCTCAACCGATTTCGTTCAAAATTCGTATTTAGTAGTTTGAAACGATTATCTAGGGGTACCTTTTTTTTAGTTTTTTTTAATTCGAAAAAATAAGGGTAGCTTTCATACAAAATTTGTATATGGCAATGTGTCCAGCAACGTTGCGCCTCAACCGCTCAACCAATTTCATTCAAAATTCGTATTTAGTAGTTTGAAACGATTATCTAGGGGTACCTTTTTTTTGTTTTTTTTTTATTCGAAAAAATAAGGGTAGCTGTCATACAAATGATTTCGACAAGGTAGATTTTCTCAAAAATGGCTCTAACGATTTTTTTTATATTTTCCACATAGAAACCCTATTACTAGTCTAAAAAGATACCGTTATCTGTTTTTCCAGGAAAACTCAAAAAAAGGTGGCTGCCATACAAACGAAGGTTTCTTTCTATTAAATGTTGCATACAAAATGTTTGTTGCGAGCGCCTAACTAATTCAACGGAACTGTTCCATAAAAAATAAAAAAAACTGTCCTGTCAGTACATTTTGAATTTCGAACATAAAAACGTTCAGTTCGCCAAACAAGCGAGAAAGTCAGTGGGGTATTACCCTACCATTTATTATATGTTGAAATGGAAACGGTTAAGCGGTATATACAAGAGCAGAGTGTACTCACGACAACGGGCGCGATGAGCTCCGGCTTCATGGCCTGGAAGAGGTCCGGGGGCAGGATGTCCTCGGTAAGCCGCGAGGCGGCCGTCGGTACGATGACGTTCACGTTGATATTGTACTTGGCTCCTTCAACGGCGAGCGTGTTCGCCAGACCGACCAGACCCATCTTGGCAGTACTGAAGAAATGCATTTTCAACCAATATAATTACACGAGAATGTGGAAAAAAATAGTTTAAGTTTGACCTAGGTGCTACTGAAGCTCTATAAGGATTCTTACCTACCCAGTACCTGTTTATAGATTGCACTGCAGAACGGGACAAAATATTATGACTGAATATGCAATATGTGTCAATGAAATATTGTTAATGTTGTGAGTTTTGAAATAATTTTGAGTCAATAAAGTCAGTAGCTATCGCGTTACAGTTCCAAACAAGAACATTTAAATATGTATGGACGTTAGACTGTCCAATGCTTATATGAGAAACAGCGTTGCCGAGCTCCGCTGGTAGCGGAGGGGACGGCGCGCGCTCTGATTGGGTGGTATCGGGCGGTATCGCGCTCTGATTGGTTGGTAACGAATGGCATTTGTACGTTTATACAAACGTTGTGTTACGCTGGCGCGGGGAAGGTCCGACGTCCTTACCTGTTAAAATGTTTTTGGTTCCAAAATACATGATTGGCACTTTTACACAATTACTGAATAATACGAAAATAAAGCAAACATTTTATAGAGTACTTGATAAAACTATCGCCCAATGATTATTTACATTATTTTAATTCATTCATCAGTATGCTTGCGTTTCCAATGCTGTTAAATGGAAATATTTAATATCACACACTCTTTGCAGTTTCCACAAGTTATACTCAGCAAGTTGATAAAGGCTACTGATAAAAGCTGTTTGCAGATTGCAATGAAGAAAAAAAAATAAAAACCAACATAAGCATTGTTATTTTCTTTTACATGTGTAATTAATAAATAACTGAGCAAATAAGCTTCCGGCCGCGTACGTAACTGAGTTTCGTAACTGGTTGCGGTAGAAGAATGTTTATTCTTTTTTCGAAACTGGTTACAAAGCGAGAATTTAATAATTATTTCGTAACTGGCTTTAATAAGTGAATATTTTTATAATTTTCTGGAAAACAAATACAGAGCGAGAATCTCTTTTCTCTTCAAATAAAAAAAAATATTCAGATTTTAAATTAAGTATATTAGGGTTTAAAATAACTGTTTTTCTTCTACTAAACAAAACTAAAATTTTATGATCTATTTTTAACAAATCGTTAACGAGCTAAACCAGCACATCGCGCAATGTGTCTTTTTTTTTTTTTTCAGGAAATCAACAGCACAAGTTATACAAATTATACACATAGAATGAACACTTACGATGGCCTATTAAAGATTTCCATAAGGGATTACATTAATTACGAGCTAGGAAACATGACATATGGAGATATAAGAAAAAATGAAAAAAAAAAAATTTACTGTGGTTATTAATGCATGTGATACTTATTCGCTCATCAATGTCTTTATAATCTCATTTCTAAATTTTGATCTAGATAGGTGAAAAATGTCAGTATCAGCAAATAGATCATTGAAGTTACGTACAATACGTCTTAAATAATTAAAATTCCTCTACCGAAACCAGTTACCAAAGAAGAATAAATATTCTTCTACCGAAACCAGTTACCAAGGAAGAATAAATATGCTTCTACCACAAGCAGTTACGAAACTCAGTTACGTACGCGGCCGGAAGGGCAAATAACGTGACGGTTAAGCTTGTGTTTACCTCTGCCCCCGCTTAACACTCCTGAATAAAAATTTTTTATTCACTGCATTGTCAGCCAATGTTTAATTATGTGAAATTAATAAATAACTGAGCAAATAACATGAGAGTTAAGATTGTGTTTACATCTGCACTCGCTTAATTTCTGAATAATTATTTTTTTACTGCCTTGTCAGCTAACATTCAATTATGTGTTTAATAAACTATTTTCCAAACCAGCGATAGGGTAGCCCAAACGGACCACAGCTAAAACATATAAATGCAAATGAGACAGGTGAACAAACCTATAATTAGCTTGCCCGAAGTTTCCATAAAGACCTGCATTACTGGAAGTCATGATGACTCGACCGAACTTCTGTTTCTTGAAGGTCTCCCATGCCGCCTGAGTTGTCTTGAACGCACCCTTCACGTGCACTGCTTGGATCAAGTCCCAGTCCTATTAACAACAATGTTTAACTTTACTTAGGTAACCAAAAAGGCACGATTGTGGACGAGAAACTGAGAAACTTTTGGTTCTGTATGAATTTGGTTTGTAAGGTTTGCCTTCTTTTACAAATAAACTAAACAACTTCTGTGGCGAAAAATTTTTTTTTGAAACAAAAAAAAATTTTTTTCCATACAAATTTTAAATGCCTTTTCTCAAAATGTATGGAGAAAAATAAGTTTTTTTTCTTCAAATTAAAAAGCCTTAGAACAAAATTTGTTCTATTTGACGTACAGAATCACCCCCTTTCGGGTTTTACGGTTGGGGTTGCAACACCGTGTATATAAAACGTACCGGTAGCCGGCAGTAAAATATTATGAACGCCGAGCTTTAGAAAGAGACAATCTGGTTGTAGAGCATTGTCTTCGTTTCACGAACTCGCACGTCTTTGTGCGACAGGGACGATGCTTTACAACCAGATTGTCTCTTTCTAAAGCTCGATGTTCATTATTTACTGCCGGGTACTGTACAAGCTTGATAATTTGGGGAAAGTATGGACACGGGCACGCACATATCCATAATATTTATCTAAAGTAATATAATATTACATATAGAAATTTGAGGAGATCTCAAAACCGCTTTTTGATAAATATTTCAGTGTAGAATCCGCAGAGGATCAGAAGGCACATAACCATAGAGTTATAATATACACAGAATTAAACGGTCACCGATAGATGGCGTCATACACGGGTTTACGTGCGAGTGCGACCGTGTGATTGCACACTCGCTATACGTGCATGGAGGAACATATGGCTACAGAACCCTCTCGTGTGTGAACAACATTCTCACTTAACAGGTTTTTTTTTATTTTAATGACTTGTCCAAGTCGTTATTAATGCAGGCATGGATGTTGAACTTTTCAACGGATGTTCCTTCTTCACAGAGACACACTCACTTAAACAAATAATAATAAATATTAAAGCTATCCCATCATTTCCATGGGTAACCGCGCGATGGACAATATGTATTAATAAATTGTATTGTTATCGCCACTGAGAATGGCTGGCGTAACGTTTGAGCTGTCAGTGCCTTCTAACTCTACGCCAATTATGGATACAAACTTGTGTTGTCTTGATTCGTCTGAGCCAACCCAGCCATCTTAGAGTGCGTACAAACATTTCGTAACATATAATAAAATCTAAATTATCTGAAAAGCACACTTTCAAATGTTCAATGAATATTTAGATCTGCTAAGTTGTTCACAAAATACGAGTTAAAGTAAGATCATAGCAGAGTTCCAACGACCTCATCAGATTACATTCAAGTGGACACTGCTGATAGCAATTCATGTTTATCAAACATATTATTTTATATGACATGTAGGTACCATATTAATGCATGTAAAGCAATATATATTTATATTGTGTTAATAACAGGTTCGTAAATGATGGACTATATAGGAGAGAAGCCGGTTCTTGCGCCCACCATACATGTGTTTCGACATCTCATGAGAAACAGCATGAAACACTAGTCAATTATGTGTAGATTCCATCTCACGAAAGAAGTCCCGCGGCAATGTATGGAAGTGTATGACCGTAGTTCCGCGTCTGCGGGACTTCTTTCGTGAGACGGACACTAGATGCAGAATTTGGTATTATCTATGTAGAAGGTCCCCTTGGCAGCATAAATATACATGAATAATCTCTTTTGGCTCAAAATAATCGAGGCTTTAAAGTACAGTACAATAGATAGCGAGTTTGTAATTTATTATCTTATCATATTACGGCGTAATTCGTAAAGGACTTGTTTATTTCATGATATAGCTATCACTATGAGAAGCTTATTTCAAAGAAATAAGTATAGTATAGTAGTAATGCCAATGTTAAAGAGGATGTTTCCTATCAGAATATATTTCTCTGTTAACCGGGTACGTACCTACAGAAAGAATAGAATAGAAACTCTTTATTGCACACAATTGCAAGAAGAAGAGAGAACAACTGAAGTGAGAGTACACGACTAGAAACAAAAAATACAGGAGTGATTTCTTCCAGTCAACCTAGAAAGCCTCAGCATGAAGTTGTCAAGCTATTGAAGTTTGACCTGCCGCAATAAGTATGTGCATACTCCATGCGCAGACAATTTTCTTGTTTAACCGAAGGTTTTGTAGTTAATTGAAATGTCAGTGCAGATTGCAGTTACTTCCAGTTAACCTTTCCATCCTACAACACGTTCACATTGTTACGTATAAGTTTCCTCAATCAACTTTCATTTATAATGTATGTATTTGAAAGTTTAGACATGGGTATCTCAGATACATAATACTATCTAGCTCAGTGAAATAAAAATAAAAAAACTGGCCAAGTGCGAGTCCAACTCGCGCACCGACCTTTCCATACTACCACTTAATCACACTATAATCAGACCAAGTTTCACGCTTGTATGTAATAATAAAAATGTTGAAAAAAAATTAAGTTTCTTGTATGTACCTCTACCCTAACCGGACCCCCTTAATTTTCAACTTTTTTGTTTTATTATTATTTGTTAGGATATCCGCCATATTAATAATGCATATTCTGTGAAAATTTCAATCGGCTATTACGGTTCAAAAGATACAGCCCTTTAAAAGTCGAATGGAAGGACGGACAGACTGAGGGACGGATGCACTGCGTAGGCTTAATAATAGGCTTCCGTACGGGCACGGAAACCTAAAAAGAGACCTGATCGGACGTCTTGGAGAAGCTCTTGTCCCGCAGGATGCCTGCATTGTTGATGACGATGTCGACTCGGCCGAAGTTGTCTAGGGCGGTCTTGATGATTTTCTCTCCCTCAACCACGGAGTTGTAGTCCGCCACTGCTGATCCTCCTGTTCAAATGCATAAACATCAGACAAATTTCCCTCCGGCTCCGATTAAAACTAAAACACTTTGGGAAGGCTGACGTGGCACCAAGTTCACCCGGTGTTATGGGCTGACATCACGGATGTTGTAGGTGATGTAGCCAACCGTGTCAGTTTACATACATATGTGTCAGTCGGGGCAAGTGCCCGACGTGGTTCTAGTCAACGCAGACTAGCTGACGAGGGCTTGACGCGAGCCGAAACGTGAAGCATGCGCGGGAAATATAGAGTGGCCACTCGCTAGTCCCGACCTCAATTAACACCCTCCTCTACTGCCGATGGGCCCGGATATGTTCGGTGAAGCCATCGCAAGCTTAGTTCCACACCTTCGCTACATCACATTCTACATCCGCATTGTCATGTCACCTTTCCCTTTTTTCACCCCGCAAATGTTAGATGGCTACATGTAACAGACGAGCCATAGAAGGCCACTACTTAGGCCTTCTACAAGTTTCATAGAATTCGGATCGGTTTAAGAGTTATAATACTTACAGAAAAGATTTCTAAAAATTGTCAATTTTGTTTTAGTTTCATACATAGAGTCTACAAACTCAGTATCTCATAAAACAAAGTAACTTACTCCATGACCATCCCTTACAGATTTATTATTAGTATTGATGTGCACTTATTGAAACCTACTGTGTCTCATAGGACGAAACTCGAAACGTTCTCTGGACAACAAAATACTAGTGTTCAAAACAGTCATCAAACCCGTGTGGACCTAGGGGTTTAAGCTTTGAGTAGTGCTAGTAAGTCCAATATGGACATAATCCAATGACTAAAAAATGTCACATTGCAAAGCATAAGAGCAGCCGCCTGGTTTATGAGAAATAATCAAATTCGTCAGCTTCTCGACGTCCCTACAGTCAGCGAGGAGATCCAATCCATCAGCAAATACTACGTGAATCTACTTCAGCACCATCCTAATATATTGGCCATCAACTCACCGAAGAACCTGTATTAAGGAGACTCAAAAAACGATGCATAGTGGACCTATCCAAGTAGGAAGGCCCGCTACTGAAACGTTCACCTTGATCCACCGGGGTCAAGACTCTGTAAAGCAATAACAATAAGATTATTTTTTTTTTATATAATTACGCATGAAGTAACTTGGGATCCAAGTGAGAAAGCTGTACTGGATGCTAAACAGAAACTCTGATGCATGGGCTGGATAACAAACTGCTACTATTACCAGGCTATACTGAAGCCTGTCGCCGGCATTTGGCATCCAACTATAGGGGCACATACACCATCTACTAAATCAAACACAGACATTATCCAACGCTTACTCGTACAGTGGAAGATGATACGCATTATAACAGGTGCTCCTTGGTTTGTCACTACTGCACCATGACTTGAAAGTCTGAACTGTTCATGTAAGAAATCCTGGGCCAGACTAGATGACTAAGGTCCTAGAAGGCAAATAATCCAACATCCTAACATGTTGGTACGTCAGCATCATGTGCCTGTTGCCCTATAGCATGGCATCTCGTCCTTATCCCTCCCTTAGTCACATTGAGGTATGTTTAAGTATTTTTTTTAAATTGGCTCAAGCCCCAAACTTAAATAAGAATTAAAAAAATCCCTTAGTCGCCTTTTACGACATGCACAGGGAGAGATGCAGTGGGGATATTCTTTTAAGTACTTACTTACTACGTACTACCTACGTACTTTTTAAAACACCCCTGATGGCGACAGATAGTAGGTAGTAAAAAGTAAGTATATAACATAAAAAATGTATGCATCTTGGTAGGTAAAAATTTTGCCAAATAGCACTTGAAAAAGAAAGAAACAAGTTATTATAATGAATGTGGTTGACCATGTCTGCCGGTGTAATACATTCGTGACTTGTTATTTCCTGTGCTGCATTTATTATGATAATTTTAAGCAGAATACAAAGAGTGTGAATGTGTCGTCCACCTTTACCGTGATCTTTTGTCCAAATATTTTAACACCTTACATTAAGGAAGGGTCGATCGGCCCCCAAACATTTTTGCACCGCTGCCTTCCGGAAGGGCCGATCGGCCCCCGATGGTCGATGCTGAAAATATTGTCTAATACAATTTCAGTAAATTTTTCTTATTAGAACGAGTGAGAATAGTTGATTTATGGTTTAAAATCTTAAGTAGCAATTTTTAACAAATTTAAGTTAGCAGCACTCTGCTGACACAGAAAAAAAAATTATTATTTTTTTATTATGGAAACTGACACGGTTGGCTACATCACATCTACATCTACAACATCCGTGATGTCAGTTCATAACACCGGGTGAACTTGGTGCCACGTCAGTGCTTCCCTTCGGTCGTGCCGGCTACACTGCACTGGACGGAAAACACAACAGTCGCCACTTCTGTCTTAGGTATGTCGTTTCTGGTAGACGAGAAAGTATTCTAGCCGGACTTTAATACATGTACCCTTATTTGAAGAGAATGTTTCTTTACCTACATATTGATACGCAATGTATGGGGGAATTGTAAATTTCAGGTTAGAAAAATATGTCTAGCGTGTTTTGTTATCCGTGGAGTTCAAATAAACCATTTGTGCTTCTAAATAAGTGAATGATCACTTGTTTCACATTGTTTTGTAGTTAATTTCATTGGCTTTATGCGCCAATAGGCTTTATTGATCTGACTTCATTATTATACTAAATGTTTCCATTTGTGTGAGTGAGTTTATGTGCCGTTGAATCTCCGCGCCGTGAGTGGCATGGAAGTAAAAGGGGGGTAAGCATATTAAAATTTATTAGAATGCAAAGGGTTTAAATATGCAATATATAATTGACTTAAAACAATTCCCAAGAAGAAAAAAAATTTTTTTTTTTTTTGGAAACTGACACGGTTGGCTACATCACCTACAACGTCCGTGATGTCAGCCCATAACACCGGGTGAACTTGGTGCCACGTCGGTGCTTCCCTTCGGTCGTGCCGGCTACACTGAACTGGACGGAAAACACAAACTATTTACATAGCCGTTTCGACCAACCTTTCATTCAGTGCGGTGGTACCAACCCGGGCGGGTTAAACCCTACCACCTAGTAATATAAGAAGGGGTCATATCCCTTAGTCGCCTTTTACGACATACACGGGGAGCGGGGCAGTGGGGCTATTCTTTTAAAGTACCGGCCCCACACGGTGCAAAATGTATATAATAATAATTTTAATGAAATGGTTCTCAGCTAGGTTCCAATAAGGACCCCTCCATTGGAACTTTCACCTTTCCTTTGTACATGTTACAAACATGAAGATTAGCCTAGAGTAGGTACCTAGTAACAATTATATGAAGCAGCAGAATATGAACGCCAATAGAGGTGTTGATATCCTAACACTTTCTCTAAGGCGAGATAAGCATAATAGAAAAAAAAATCGAGGGAGTCTGCATTACACATGCAGCCGTCAAACTTAGTTCGAGAATTTGATGTTTGCGCAGTTTGAAAAAAAAATTTCGTAAGAAAAATTTTCAACTTTGTTAGCCCATATTGCCCCACCGAGGCTTCATACAAGGTTTTTTTCGAAGTATCGAATACAGTTAAAACCTTTGTCTCTTCGTTAGAGTTTGCCTCGATTATGCAGCTTTAAACGACTAAAGCGCGGGAGGTGTTTGAAGTTTGCGTGTTTTCACATTTTTCAAAACATGCCAACTTGAAGGGCTGATTTGGGCCAGAAGGGATGGAATGACAAAATAAAAAATAATGTATTACGTATTTGAAGTCGTCAGATGGATCTTTCATCCGACATATTTAGAATTGTTGTATAGTGCGCGGGACGGATCTCGGCGTGTCGTCGCCGCAGCGGGCGACCCGCCACGCGAATACACTATACAAGTACGGTGCGGGTGCGAGGGAGAACACTGACGAACCGCTGCGGCGGCGACACGCCGAGATCCGCCCCGCGCATTATACGTAGTCTGGTTGCTGAGTACTAAGCGCCGCACAGTACAAAAAAAGTCTTAATTTTTTTTAGTCCCACCCCCTTACCCGATCCCAAAGATGTTTCATCAAATTGACGTCAAAATAAACTATTTACTGACCTAAAAGAACAAGTTACTTACCTTTAGATTTGATTTCCTGCACCACCGCATCGGCAAGGCTGGACGACTTCCCATCACCGTGTCTGCCTCCACCTAGATCGTTCACAACTACTTTCGCCCCACGCGAGCCGAGCAGCAAAGCGTATGCCTTCCCGAGACCGCCGCCTGCGCCTGTGACCACCGCCACGCGACCGTCGAATCTCAACTCCGACATTTTCGCACTGACTGGAGACTGCAGTCTGCACGAATTAGTTTGTGAAACAGTACACGTCCGCAATCAACTCTTTGCAGGCAAAAGTGAAGCAGAGAGCAGACGAGCTCAGTTCTGTACGGAGGTCAAGCAAGATAACGGCGGAGCGGAGGGAGTGAGCGGCGGTGGTCAAAGGCGGTGGTCAAAGAATATAATACTACTAGGGCGGTGGTGGTATAATAGCGGCAACGAACGACCAAAGACCAAAGTCCAAAACAAAGATGTTTTTCTTTTCTTTCGATTCACAAGATTGGCATGGCCACGAGTGCCACGAGTCAGTAAGCCTGGAGGCGCTATACATAGGAGGACAGGGGTAGCCGCGCGTCGGCGCACACGCGCCAGCGCGTCAGTCTAGCGCCGGCGACCGATCTTAGTCTCCGTCCGCCGCTCAGGCGGAGCGAACGTGCGCGTCTGTCACAAAATGCCTCATTGTGCAGTGCTTTGGTGCAAAAAGTCGTCGAAAAATTCAAACTTGAACACAGATGGAGTCACCTTTCACGAGTAAGTACTTTCATTCAATTTGATAGCATTTTTCGCTTGAATTTCAGTAACAAACATCGGCGTAAATATGTATGGAGAGCTCTTTTCTGCTTACCCACCATAGGTCGACTATCGTGTTGGATGCAGTTAGCTCTTGTAATTTTTTTTGTTTATTGATAAATATGTATGTTAAATGTATACAGATATTTCATGCATTCTGCCTTATTGCCAAAGGACATTTCTTCTAGTCAACCTCAGCAGGTTTCCTCGTTCAATATTCGTTTATCGCGCTTTTTTCATTCAACCAGTACCTACCGGTTTTTACTTTTGAGCGACTCTAAAGGAATTAATTTCTTTAGGTCATGCGTCTACCGGGAATTAGTCTTGTTATGCTTAGCATTAACAAAATTAATTCATAATGAATACCCCGTTAGCATTTAGCACTGCTAAGCGCCCTGATGAATAAAAATTAATGCTAAATGCTAAGCAATAATCACATTTAATTTTAATTAGCATTGCTGTTTCGTTCGTAAAACTTTGTTGGTTCGTTTGTTTTGGAACGCACAAAGCAATGAAGTATGTGCTATTTATCTGTGGTACTGCTAAATGCTAAATGCTATATAGCGCCTGCGCTCCGCTGCTAGCTAGCTAGCTAGCATCTAAATGCGAAATGCGATGCGATCATGCGAGTGAGGGGTCGGAATTATCATCTGTCACGTGATCATTAGTTTTGGTCATATCTCCAGAACCACTGGACTTAGACCCATCGTGTTGGTACTCAATCTGAACGTCTCGATGAGATCTATCCATCTGTCACATTAACTATTGTTTTGGTCATAACTCGAGAACCACTGGTGCTAGACCCATCGTGTTGGTACTCAAACTTCAGGTCTCGGTGAGATCTATCCATCTGTCACATGAACTTTTGTTTTGGTCATAACTCGAGAACCACTGGTGCTAGATCCATCGTGTTGGTACTCAAACTTTAGGTCTCGGTGAGATCTATCCATCTGTCACATGAACTTTTGTTTTGGTCATAACTCGAGAACCACTGGTGCTAGACCCATCGTGTTGGTACTCAAACTTCAGGTCTCGGTGAGATCTATCCATCTGTCACATGAACTTTTGTTTTGGTCATAACTCGAGAACCACTGGTGCTAGACCCATCGTGTTGGTACTCAAACTTTAGGTCTCGGTGAGATCTATCCATCTGTTGCGCGACCATCTCTCGAGACACATGTTAGTTCTTTAGTTCTTTAGTTCAACAATAACAATGTAAATGTCAATAATATAAACAGTAACAATGTAAATGTCGTAAATTGTGCTTTTAAATTTAATTCAATTGTTCAAAAGTTACCAAATGAAAATTTTAATATAGATACCGATCTATAAATAAATAATTAAGTAAATTATTGTTCTGTTTCAAATATATGTTTCTATTACAGACTACACAGCCTTTCATTTGTTATTTTATTAACCCTTATATAACGAATTCACACCGTCAAACTGACAGAGAGACGCATGGTACATTTTATAAGGCTCTAGCTGCATGGCTGGTTAGTTTGTTAAAAAAGGCAAAGCCTGGAAAACCTCATTTTACCCTAAAAAAATTAAATATCCAGGTGGGTATGGCTGGTTAGTTTGTTAAAAAAGGCAAAGCCTGGAAATCCTCATTTTACCGTAAAAAAATTAAATATCGAGGTAAATTTCATCATAAATTTTTTATGGTAGGGTAGATTTTCGCGAATTTTTCGCGAAGTCATATTGCAATATAATTTGTCATATCGTTGGCTAAGTAATTAGCAAATAGTTGTTAATAATATAATAATATTTTTTTTTGGTTACAAAACTTTTCGACTTTCTAACATTATTTTTTTAATTTTGGAAAATTCCAATAACAAATACTCCAATAAGATAATAACAATGTACGAGGTCTTACATATCATTGTTTTGGAAATTTGATGTAGATTTATAATAAAGTATCCGAGGTATCTCAGAACTTAGAACTATTATCGTGTTTATGCGAAAATCTGCAAATTCGCAAAATTGTGAAAGGGGCGTTGCCTTTGTTCATTTAAGAGAAAGTTATATTATTCCCTTGATGTAAAGAAGGGTTAAATATTGTTAAATCCGTTTCATCTTTTCATCGCGAATCGACACAATGAGCGACTTATTGTATGAATCCCGTTCAAACGTATGGAAGACTGGCGTCACGTGGCTACCTACTCGCTCGGCCAATCACGGCGTTCCATGCGCCGCTCCCGCCTCAGACTTCACACCCCTTTGGCGGCTACCTCGGTTCTCATACAAACGATGCCGTATTTCGTATCCAGGCTTACTGACTCGTGGGCATGGCAGTGGCAAGTGACATTTAGTACCTTACCTAGTCAATTGTCATGTTAGGCACATTGGTGCCAGCGTCGAGTCTTGAAAGATCCACTTAGGGCTCGGCTACACGACCGATTGGGTTTGCAGACATTCGCCAAATTTGATATTCGTCAAATTGGTAATTCGTCAAATCGGTAATTCGTCAAATTAGGAGATTTGCCAAATACGCCATTGGTCAAGTCTATGTACAGTCAATACAAAAGCACGCATTTTGAATCACCCATTCACACATATATTTTTATCCTTTGTTTTCATTTGGTCAGATTTTCAAATCGTCAGACTTTCAAATGGTCAGATTTGCAATTCGTCAGAATTTCAAATGGTCAGAATACAGTCACCGTAACTACTTGGTAAGACTACTGGGAACGGTTCTAAAGTACCAGGGCAGCAGAAATTGAAAGGAGGTTTCCATAATTTTATATATGTTAATCGCTATTATAATAATAATAGCGATAGAATATATAGAAACCTATTCAAAAACGCGTATTCATGGTATTCAATAATAGGTGCCAGGATTTATTCATTCATCTAAGGCCAGGGAGTGGCCACAGGCCAGGATTAAGAAACATTAACAAACATTAAGTCACCAATAAGGTTTCGACCAGCAGCGGTATCATTTAAAAGATTTTGTAAAATATTAATAACCAAAAATGTAACATTAAATAAATGTATTTTTAAGACATACAGTTATTTATAGTTAATAAATATATTTAGTTGTATGTCATTATTATTATTTATGTTTTATTGTTTATTTTTATACTATTTAAAAGAAAAAAATATCTCATTTAATTTCCCGCACTACCCTACTCACAATCCCAGGCAAGACTGGCAGATAATGCCTTTAGTTAGGCTTTAAGTTCGCCTTTTGTTATTTTTTGTGCAATAAAGTATTCAAATGGCCAGAATGCAGTCACCGTAATTAAAGTGGAAACCTTGGTAAGACTACTGGGAACGGTTCTAAAGTACCAGGGCAGCAGAAATTATAAGGAGGTTTCCATAATTTTATATAACAAACATTACTAAACATGAAGTCACCAATAAGTTTCGACCAGCGGTATCATTTAAAAGATTTTGTAAAATATTTATTTCAGATTATGTATATTGTTTTTAATTGTACTTATAATACTTGACCAATGGCGTATTTGGCAAATCTCCTAATTTGACGAATTACCGATTTGACGAATATCAAATTTGGCGAATGTCTGCAAACCCGACCGATTGTATCACCGAAAGAGGCGCTATCACGTCAGCGTTGAAATTCGGTTGCCAAAAACTTAATCAACCTTTGATCTTCAATAAAATAAGAAATAATAACGCGATGGGTCTAGGACTAGGACCAGCGGTTTTTAAGATATGACCAAATAAATGTTTAATATCACAGTTGGATGTTTTATGGAACTAACTATAATGTTCAACTTTCCTTACCTTTATTCCGAAAATTGGCAAAGCGCTTCGAAAGTTTGTTGTTATATTCTTTGGTTTATTGCTTAGTCATCGGCCGCCATTTTCAAGACAAACATAACATGTTATTTAACATTACTTCCTAAAGTGTCACGTTACCGAGATAATTGGAGGTAAAAATTGGCAATACGGTCAATGAGGATCATCGCGGTTTTTAGTTTTGAATGTAGTATTGAAGTCCATGAAAAATCCAAAACATTGGAATAATTATTTTTGTCGTACGACCAAAAATGAGCTAGTAGCAATCAAATGAATGCGCCATCGTCGACTAGGCTCGGCGCAGAGTGCGTGACGTCACAACACTCCACGCCGCTCTGCACCGCGTTGGAAGCGATAAGGCGCGCAGTGTTTATGTTTGAATAATTTGTGTTTAACCAGGTCAGTATTGTATCTTTCCTGCTCTTCTGGTTTCGCCGTCACACTGCTCTCACAAGGTTTCTTTTTCAACCCCTGTACAGTATAATTCGGGATAATTTTAAGTAAAATTTGGACCTTATACTTCCATGTTATCAAATTTTCTTTACCTTCAAGTTTTCCAATTTGAACTTTTGTGAACTCAATTTTCACTTCAAATCCTACGATAAGCGACGCATCTTCTATATTTAATTTAACCCTAACCTAATGTTGAGGCGGCGCATGTCGTTTTGTGAAAACTCCCATAGTGCCGTTTGTATACTGCCATGCCACAGCAGCTGCGTCAAAGCTCTCCTGCGATGAAGGAATCGTGTGCAGCGTGTGAATGCGAGAGCAGCAATAATATTAGCTACTTTTAAGATTAATTCTGGCAACTCGAAATTTAAAAATTAGTGTGTAGTGTCAAATTTTTAAATACGTCCGTCGGTTGGCGGGCAATCGGTCTTGCTTGCCTTGCACTTGCATCGGTGTTTGTTTTCGTCTCGTAATTTCTCGGCCGTCGTTTCGCGTTGTGCGCGTTGTACAAAATAAAACGCTAACTTTGTGCTCAAGCTTGTTCAAGATTGGTAATCGAAAGCAAGACATATATATATCAGTAATCTGTGAAAGTTCGAGGGAACCCTTCGACGTTATAATATCTCCGTAAGTTGCTCAAATAGAAGTTTTGCATGCATGTTGACGTGAATTTGATGAAAGAAACGTCTTTGAGCTCGGGTAAGGGGTGCGACTAAAAAGATTAAGACTTTTTTTATACCTTGCGACGCCTAGTACTCAACAACCAGACTACGTACAACAATTCTAAATGTCGGATGAAAGATCCATCTGACGACTTCAAATACGTAATAATTTTTTATATTGTCATTTCATCCCTTCTGGCCCAAATCAGCCCTTCAAGTTGGCATGTTTTGAAAAATGCGAAAACACAAACTTCAAACACCTCTCAGGTCCTTTATCGAGACGAACTCTAACGAACAGACAAAGGTTTTAACTTTATTCGATACTTCAAACAAAACATTGTATGAAGCCTAGGTGGGGCAATATGGCCTACCAAAGTTGATAATTTTTCTTACGAAAAAATGGTTTCAAACTGCGTAAACATCAAATTCACTAAGTTTGACGACTGCATGTGTACATGCAGACTCTCTCGATTTTTGTAACACGAATGATGTACTGTGTGGGGTCGGTACTTAAAAAGAATAACCCCACTGCATCTCTCCCCGTTGCATGTCGTAAAAGTCGACTAAGGGATAAGGAAATTCGTCAGCCTTGGTAGCTCAGTGGTGCGACTGTCTTTGAGCAACCCTGGGCGCGGTCAGTACTTGGATGGGTGACCGCTCGACCGTTGGAGGCTGACTGTGGTTCGGATTCTACGTTAACCTGTAGTATATATACTCAAACCTAACAAGTACTGCAACTTAGTAGACCGGATTATGAGAAATGGATTCAAGACTGATCTCTTTGCTGTGGAAGTCGGAGCAAGAGGACTACCAGCAAAGTCGCTCTACAGTCTTTTCAAGAATCTAGGGCTGCCAAGGTCGACCCTAAGCTCATACATGGAGAAAGCTTCGAAAACGTCACTGGAAGCATCCTACAGAATATGGATAGGTAGAGAGAGGGAGGTCGAGAGCGGGACTGGTGGTTTCCCCGCGTCCCTAGTCAACGCAGACTAGCTGACGAGGGCTTGAAGCGAGCCGAAACGTGAAGCATGCGCGGGAAATTTAGAGTGGCCACTCGCTAGTCCCGGCCTCGATTAATACCCTCCTCTACTGCCGATGGGCCCGGATATGTTCGGTGAAGCCATCGCAAGCTTAGATCCACACCTTCCTTCCTTCCCTTCTTACCTTACTAGGTGGTTTGGTTTATCCCGGCCGGGTGGTACCACCGCACTGAGCGAAACGTCGGTCGAAACGGCTATGTAAATAGTTTGTGTTTTCCGTCCAGTTCAGTGTAGCCGGCACGACCGAAGGGAAGCGCTAACGCGGCACCAAGTTCACCCTGTGTTATGGGCTGACATCACGGATGTTGTAGGTGATGTAGCCAACTATGTCAGTTTCCATAAAAAAAAAAAAAACATGGCACCTAGTTCACCCGGTGTTATGGGCTGACATCACCGATGTTGTAGGTGATGTAGCCAACCATGTCAGTTTCCATAAAAAAAAACCATAGAAATTAATGATACCATTATTATTTTTGTGATGTATTTCAGTGTGACATCAGTGCAAAATGTATGGCCGTGGGAACCATCACACCGATATAATCTCAGACGACAATTCAGAGGACCATATTAATAGTGAGTAAAGCGGGCTACACACATGCCTTTCTCTCTCATAAAGGCGCGTCTCCTGCGTGTGTTTTTTCGAAACATTACACAAAAACATTTGTTTTCATACACAAGCTGTCTCCTGCTACATTGAAATGTTTCTGGTTGAAACAAAACATTTTGTGTAGACATCAAAATGAGTTCCGACGAAGAAGACGTGCTTTCAGTACCTATTAGCGATTGCAGATGCCATATCAGGGTGAAAACACATATTTTGAGTTAGACCATATATTTACAGCCTCAACATTTTAATATTTGTCAGGAGTTATGAATAGAACACGGATTCAGATTGCACAATTTCTTCCGTGTTTTTTGAAGAATTTGTTTTACTTTTACTTTTATATTTCGAAGTTGTACACCATTTTGGTTATAAAGCGCAATTATTTATATATTTTTTTTAAATATACCTAGTAGCATCGATCCTAGTAGCATTATAGTATTAGGACTCATTTGAAAAATTCCGTTGGTCGGTTTGACGCCTGTCCGCCGCTCGGCGAAGTGGCTCGGCATACCACCCGCACGCGGAATGTTTTCCGTCCCACTCGCTAAATAGGTACAGGTACACTTTATTTTAATTTACTGTTATCATTGACTTAATTGGTTATTTCTATGACTTTTATTCACTTTAATTATTATAAAGTTTGCATGTGATTTAGACTACCTTGTACATTAATAAATCCTTTAAAAATTTATATCTACTTAATAAAATTCTAGCAAAGTTTATAAATATATTTCAGCTTTGTATTGGTTGATTAATTGTCGAATGGCTGGCCGCGGTAGAGCTCTTCATCACTACGGTTTCTTTCGCCGTGCAACGGTGCTACAGTTTTACTGTCGGTCGCCGGTGTGCTATCAGTTTCTCTAGGTAATTTGATTGGCCCAGCAAGAGGTATTGTATGTTCACGACTACTGGTGTTGGTGGACTTGGTGATCCCAATAATGTCACCCCAATGTCCGGTTGTAGGAATATTGTTATAGTGCCATAGCTATTAGCATTATCAGATGTTTTTGTGACCGCGGTCCCTCTTCATTCTCTAAATGTGACAATTCAGCATTGGCTTCTCTTCCCCCATAAGTACATCAAAATGTCTGATTGACATGTCGTTACAGGATCTTGTCATTGAATGTGATTTGGTACCGGCACACTCCGACTCTCGTCAACATGGTCCCTTTCAACCATCCTTTACCTCGAGTGTAATTTCGGAACATTACTGTCTCTCCTGTTTGGAAGTTCGGGGGCTGCTTACTTGGGTTTTCTTCTATTATCTCCATTTGCTAAGATGGTCTTGGCCAATGGGTTGAGTCTGTCAAACTTAAGTAAAGTAAAGTAAAAAAGATTTTATTAATTAATTCTAAAACATATAAACATTACAAATACAAACATTACAAATACAAATAACATTATTCTCAGATTTTTTACATTTTGCATGTTTTAGATCGACATAAATATGATCACTCCCACCTAAACTGGCCATTGATGGCTGTATTATAGGTGGTTGATCAGTAAATTATACACTTCTATCTACCCAGTAACAAGAACATCTCAATTCTTAATTCTCAGTACACATCTACCCGCAAACTCATTCACCTACTCCAATCAGTTTTTAATGACTGTATGTAGATCAGCCGACATCGTCGCGCGTAGATGTGTGCGTGAAGTGTGTGCGAGTGTATTTGAGTTGAGCATCGTTAGTTCATTCACTGCTAGTGTCAAACTTGGTCCTAAATTTCGTGTTATAAAGCATCTCAGCAGATGTCTTGTTACCGTGCTCGGTGTATATTGGAGACCATATAACATTTGTGGCAACCGAATGTTCCATGGTTCATTTGAAATTTTCTTGAATTTATTTTTGCTCACTGGAGTGGGATTGGTGGTAAGGGGATTCGATCAAACCTGAAAATATTGGGAATTAAAATGCCATCGAATGTTTCGTTCCTTTATAGTATCTTCCAGAGCCTCGAATCAGCAAGTCCACGCGTTGAGTTTGTCTTTGATATCGAGTAATGCTGCTTGTGCTTACGTAACATTAGAAATAATTAATTTATAGGACACATAATTTTTTCTTTCAGTATTAACATGTGGCCAAGGAGACTGGAAACTATCCAAGGTATCGGCGCTATACAACCTTGAGTACGGCATCGCTAGACTCAAGCAGTACGCTTCCAAGATAAAACATTCACTCAATAGTACCATCACCGAGAAAAAGTCAATCGAGTATAGAGTTTCTGTAGAGGCGGTGCCAGAGCTGAGGAAGTATCAGGGAGATCCATGTGCACTTTCTGTAAGTATATTCTTATGACCCAATAATTCTAATTCTAATAATCCATTTGATTAAATCAGCTCTTAAAGTGAAAATGTCATATCATAATAAGTTTTTGCTTCAAAAAGAAAATCTGACACATAGATAAAATTTTGTTGTAAAACATAGTTAAGTAGGTAATGAACAGGTTTTGTATTGTAACCAAATGCAGTGCCGAGTTTTGGCTCTTGCTTTGATTACCACTAATTATAAAACAATAAGGTATATAATTGGGGTGCATCTGTAATAACGAGATTTCCCAAACTTCCTTCACTGGTTACAAAATTCCATGTTTCTTATATGTTATCTGTATGTCTATCTGTCTTTATGTCCAGACGTCAATAAAACCGTTGCTTCTGTCTTCGTGCAGTTTTTACCCGACTATGGCAAAGCCAAAAGTATAGTAATGTGTTTAGCCTGAATGTTTGTATGTGTATTTGGATGACTGTAACTCCTAAATGACTCAACCGAAATTGATAATTCTGGTGTCATTTGGTTTGTCTCAATTAGATGGGTAACACTGAGTACCATATTTTATCGAAAATTCAAACTTTGTCCCCAGATAAACGTGCACACAATAACAGTATCAGAAGCCGCCGTAGAGGTCCTATCATACTCAGCTATTCTGATGTCGTGGGGTGTGTTCGCGTCGGTGCCATGCGGCACTCACCTGCCGTACCTGCTGGAGAGGGGTAGGCAGCCGATTGCAGACTCTGTCAAAATGACGCTCACCAAGCTTTTTGACTGCTGCATCGCACCTATTTATTTGAATAAAGTAATAAAACTTTACAATATTGTTGTGCTATTGCAAAATGTGTAAAAGTTACAAACTTATTTTCAGTAAATTCATATACTATTATAAAAATGTTTTTTTTTTTTATTTAATCCGGTATGGGTGGCTGAGTCAGAGGGGCCAAAGCACATGCTCTGACTAGCCAATATCACCTTCGAGAAGGTAGGTGCCATACCGGAGACTTCCCTGGATTGCAGGCTATACTGGACTAGAGAACACAACCGAGGCTGCTATGCGGCCATCTTACATCCAGTACGGTGGTACCAACCCAGTCGGCTACAATTTGAGCATACCACCTAGTAAGGGGCAAGGGAAGGGACCTACAGTTTTACACAGTTTTGCAGTGAAGCAGCAGGTGTAGGTATGCACGTAAATTTTTTCGTCAGAAAAAACTCATTGGTACACGCCGACCGGATTCGAACCTCGAACCTCCCGCATGAGAAAACGATGCCCAAACCACTCGGCCACCCGCCGCTTAGTCATGTCAGTCAATGTCAGTTACTTTTAAACGCATCATCCAAGACAACTCATGCAGACTGAATAGGGATTTTTTGCAACATTGGAGTGAGGCTAATAATTAAATACAAATATTCAAGTGTAACACTAAAATCATCTTTTTTTGTCTACATACCAAAGGCATTTAGACACACATTGTAGAGACATCAAAACCATTTCTGAAATTACTTACAGTAGCCTAACTTTACTATGTTCTTTCTCCAGGGCCACATGATGCTGCTCGCTATTGACTTCTGTCAAGTGGAATCTGATGATTCAAAAGGCCTAAAATTTGTTTATAAGATACCTGATATGCCAAGAGGCAAGATTACCTTGACAATTGATATCCGAAGCATATATGACAGGTTTGTAAAATGTATAATTTCCATACCAGTAAAAATCAAAAGCATGCTGCCAGTGAATTTGAAGAATAAGCATTTAACAAATATGTTGCTCTCGCATTCTACCGTCTACCCCTCAAATACTGAGCGAAAGGGAAGGGATATCATAAATAAGATCAAACGAACGAACGAAAAATCGACATTTCGTATTCGCGTTTCCTTCCATCAAAACCTGACAGATTTTTTGGGTTTTATGAAACCTATATACAGTCAGTCTATACTAAGCGATAAGGACAAGATGCCGTGCTAAAGGGGGACAGTATAGCCACCTTTCACCTCGGCATGGTTATTCCACAGTAGCAGGTAAGTCTTCTTACCTTACTTGATCATGTCCTAATACTTTGCTAAAGCTGCTTGAGCCAAGTTCCTGCAGCAAAACACCAATTTCTCTGCTTACACAGATTGTGGGAATACAGCATGTGTGGTATACGTATGTTGTAATGATTAAAATATGAACAATTCAGTGTAGCGGCCAACGAGGAGGAGGAAGTGTCCCGTGAGCAGCTGGCGGAGATGACGTATGTGGGGCTCCAGCGGCACGTGTTCCTCACTGTCGCCATGGACGTTAGCCCGCTGGAGCTGAGCAAGGTGGCACATCCCAGGGCCAGCGTCAACAACGTCGGAGCTATACGCTTCAAGTCAACACTGATAGCCAGGTCTGCGTTGGAAGTGTTCAATAAGCTTTTGTTGGCTGATTAGTCGGAGAGGTAGGTTCTTTAGCAAGTACAGAGACTGCCAAGCCAGGCTATTTTGAAATACATTTTGGATAAGCCAGTTGTGCCAAATAGATGGTGCCAATTGTTGCACCAGGCAACAGGTAAGCTGACATGGACCTGTATTTATAGTGTAATGGAATGAACAAACTAAAAAAACTATTTAATAAAATATATAAAGCCCCTTCAAAAATGAATGAAATAAAAAAAAAATCAAGTTGAAGGCGGTGCTAAAGAAGGCTACACAAATCACAAAGGATATCATCCACTCATGTTTTCTTTCATGCATCATTTTTGCTTGCTTTAGCACCGCCTTCAACTCTAGGGTTTGATTTTTTTTATTTCATACATTTTTGAAGGCGGTTTTTATATATTTTTAACTTTTCTTCCGCCGGCGCCGCGCGAGAACTGCCTCCCTAAAAAGCCGCGACTTTTTCGCAGGGGCGATTCGTTACGCAAGGAGAATAAAAACTTTTTTACGGAAGAAAAATATCGAACACCTATAGGAAATTTAGCATGGTTGTAATCCTTATAAAATGTCCTACAAATTTATCTATAACTTGTAGTGCTCTGACTTTTGTTTTGATTCCAAATTGTGAGTTGAACATTGCACGAACATTTCACTTACCAAATATAGTGAGGCTATGTTTTGTTTCGATTTTACACTCGCCAATGGATAAAAACTTCCAATAATAACACATTCACTTCATAAATATTGTATTCTTTCGAATTTATACAAAAACACAAACAAACTAATGACTAAAAACATCAAAAATCATTTTTAATCGGGGCGTGGTCGCGGCGAATTCGCGCGCGAACATGTACGTTCGTCGCCACTGCTCGAAAACAACTGAAGAGATCTTTAATTTTGTGCTCTAGCGTGGCGACAAAGCGAATCATTTCGAGAAGGGCATAACTTCACCTTTTTTTAGAAGTATAATTGAACCTTATCCACATATTGAAAGAGTGCGTATTTAAATGCCGAAAGTCACTAGTCATGTTGCCGCAGATCTGCGCTTAGGCAGTTAGAGGGTGATGCGCAGATCTGCGCTTGGGCATTCGAAAGGTTAAACAGTTTTTTTATTTCACAGTTTTTTTTAGTAATGTACTCGGCGGAATCGCTCGGCCTTCGACCTCGCTTTCCAATCCGATCTTGACCAAATTGAAATGGGACCACACGGGAAGCACCAGCTTTCAAATAAAAAAGGTATCATCAAAATCGGTTCACCCAGTCAAAACTTCTGAGGGGACACACTAATCTTATCATGAAGGAATCATTCTGGGTGCGAAGCGCGTGCGCGGGAGAACAAAATCAATCGATGCAGTAAGTTTAATTTATCTATATTTTTCAAATGGGTGTGGGGTCGTATCAAATAAATTTGGCCGTTAATTCGTAGTTCTTCCACATTCCTCACATGGTGTGCAGAAACTAATTGATTACTTGTGTCATAGTTTGTGGTTGGAAGTCAGTATTATGTATGACTTAGGTTTGAAACCTCATTTTTTGTGATCTGTGAATATTGTGTTGTAATATTGTTACCAAGACATTTTTTTACGTATTTTACTTTATTTTATAAAATTGATTTATAATATAAAATATTTATAATAATAAAAATGTATTATGTAGTTCAACCTGACATGATTGTGCATTGAAAATACCAACAATATAACCCGGTAATGTTGCTATTAAGATTGTACCTTTTGAAACTGAGTAACAAATGATACGCAACTATCACCCACCGCGTCCCACTTAAAAATTTGATGAAAGTTGTCTAATTTGTTCAACTGGTTGAACATATTGGAACTAATGCTTCCCCGCGCAATTCTCGCAGTAGGTTCAATTTCAAAAGTTTCAATCTTACTAGCAACATATCGGGTTATGCTTCCTTTACTTTAGCAGAAGTAAAATGAGAGTGTTGTATATTATGTAATCTGCCATTGCATTGCACACTGTAGGTCCCTTCCCTTCTTACCTTACTAGGTGGTAGGGTTTATCCCGGCCGGGTTGATACCACCGCATTGAACGAAACGTCGGTCGAAACGGCTATGTAAATAGTTCGTGTTTTCCGTCCAGTTCAGTGTAGCCGACATGAAATGAAGGGAAGCACTGACATGGCACATAGTTCACCCGGTGTTATGGGCTAACATCACGGATGTTGTAGGTGATGTAGCCAACCGTGTCAGTTTCCATAAAAAAAAAAAACTTAAATAACATATATTTTAGTGCAATTCATTAGAAAGAACCAAATTAGTCTCTGGTTATCCTATATTTATTTACATTCTATTTATCAAATTTCCCGGTTCTGAAATATCCTAGATATGTGTATGTATATGTTTTATGTTTTTTGTGTGTTCTCAAGACTCTGTGTACAGTTAGAATTTTTTTCCCCTACATTGACCGCATATGACCATGTATCCTCACTTACATGACACTGACCAAAATGTCTTAAAAATACTACTTTTAATTGTTAACAATCGTTTTTATGATTTCCATACTGCAAATATTTGACAGCAGGCCCCGTAAGCAAAACAGTATGTGGCAGGCAGGACTATGTACATACTTATTATTTATTAGCAATAATAAAAATCAGAAACGTGTTCTCAACATTTATTTGTATGAATTATGCCTTACAAATGTGATTACAGTACTGTAATCTTATAAAATATTACCTCACATATTCTTACCACAGCGTCATCTTTTATAATAATGGTAATTCATATTTTAGTTTCTTAATCATTACAAGATTTCGTACAGCAAACTTTTCACTACATCAAGTAAAAAGATACAAATTGATTTTTTATGTAGGCAAACAATTAGTTATATTGCCATCCCCTTTACCACCGAGCTACAATCCCCATACCATTTATATTAGGATCAATAAATGGGAAGAATTCGTAGGAATGTAAGATTTCATGAAACTGAGGTAAAATTAACATAACTTTGGACAAGTATCGCATTTGTGTTTGTACTTGAAAACAAATTTATCAACATAAATGCACCCTGAGACACCATTCTAATGTGTTGTGTATGATATTGCCTGGGACGAATTGCATTCTACAATAAGTCCGCCTTCTACCCTGCAGAAAAGTAAACAAATACATTCTCAGGGCTCATTTTTGACAGTGAAAAGGTTGCACTGTGACATCTCATTGTTCAATGAACCATTACCGTGAGAGTCTGGTGAGACTACAGGAAGTATTGTCACCATTTGTCCATAGTGAAAGCAAGTATAGCACGACCTAGCTAGAGCATGGTTCACCGTGTCGGAAGCATGTTAGCCGTACATTGGTCACCTTTAGAGAGTGGATCATTGAGCAACAGGATACGGTTGAGTGCGACCTCAATAGGCAGAATAGAGAACTGCACTGCAGTGGAGCGGCCGGCGTATCGCGGCTCGTCAAAATTTGCGTGACTGTTTGCTCACAGCTCAGGCCGCCGTTGACGTAGCGTTATGATTTATAGCCTAAAACCATCTTGAGAAGTGACATAATGTAACAGTGAAAACCGTAAGTTGATAAAGTATAAAGTGGTTCTCGAGTTATAAGCATAATCACATATTGACGTACGTTACACGACCACCGATTGCCGGTCGCCCGTACAAAGTTCTCTTTATTTATTAAGACATGAAGTAAATCGCACTGACAAGCAATTTACAGTAGAGCCCGAGGCCAGTGGCGGCTCTGGCCAATGAATTTTAGTGAGGCATCACCTACATAATAGCATTTTATTAATGTTGTATTGCAGTTTTCATTTCGAGGACAGGACATGCCCAAAGTCTAGCAATAAATAAACATCCAAGTTGATTTTTTTTTCTTTACCTTCAAGATAATTAAGTGAGGCGGCGCCTCACTTGCTTCACCTGGGGAACCGCCACTGACTCGGGCTAATCCGTACATCTCTATAATCCGAACAGCGCCAAGTGATCCCCTCTCGCTGACGAACCTAGCAATGACGAATCTTGTATTGATGATTCTACTCCAAATGTCAAGAAAATACCCCAATCGCGCGCAAGCCATATAAGCATTTAACACTTGCTTGGACTGGGCTGACGAAAATGACCTCTCGTTATCCGAAAAGATGATGCTACGTAATTTGAGGGGCAAGGCTTTTTATTTGTAAATAGAAGCCGCCAAACTAAAATAGATCAGTTTATAACTAAGTAACTGTGTTTTTTGTGTATTTTATGATTCAGAAGGTCACTCAATATATTTTTTTCAATGTATACAGCTGTTTTATTGAATTTGTGTATCTAAAGCCGGGTCTCCTGGGCATGTTTTTTCGAAACAATACACAAAAAACATGAAACCAAAACATTATTTCTCTATGGTTTTCATACAACTGTGGATGGCCACGCCCCATTGTTTCGATGTTTCTGTGTAATGTTTCGAAAAAAACATTCGCAGGAGACACGGCTTTACATACTATAATCCGAATGCTTTGTGAGTCCGAACAGGGGTAAGTTTTTTGCTAGTTCAGATTATCAAGGCTCTACTGTATATGAAAAAATTGTGCCGTGTAGTGCGGTTCACACTCTTAAGAATGATTTAGGTCCCTATGCTTTTTATGCAAATCCGGGTATGGCTGAGTCAGAGGGGCCAGAGCACATACTCCGGCCAGCCAATATCACCTGTAAGAAGGTGTGCTCACTAAATAAACATCTACACACCATAGGTATTACGGATAGTCCACTATGCAGAGGATGCTTGGCAACGGATGAAACGGCCGAGCATGTTTTGTTGGAGTGCAGTGTGCTTGACAACCAACGAAGGAACATACTCCGTTCTCCATCTTCCGTTGCAACGGCCTGCAGACACCCCGGTCGACTTGTGGCTTTCATGGAAGACATAGGCTGGCTGGGGTAGCTGGAGACTTTTGCACGAAGGTCACCAACCAAGCGGGATTAGTTTGCAGGCCTAGAGCCAAACCAAAACAACAACAACAACAAGAAGGTGTCATCCCGGAGACTTTCCATTTCAATATCTGGAGGACAGGACATGAAATGAAGGGAAGCACCATGGCACCTAGTTCACCCGGCGTTATGGGCTGACATTACGGATGTTGTAGGTGATGTAGCCAACTGTGTCAGTTTCCATAAAAAAGGACAAAGCCGAGCCTGTTATGTAACCATCTAAGTCCAGTACAGTGGACAAATCACCTAGTAAGGAGCAAGGGAAGGCACCTACAGTTTTAGAAGTAAGAGGTGCACATGGATCAGATTCAAACCTTGAACTTTTGAGATCAATAGTCAAGACGGCACATACCAACTGCCTCTTGTCCCTTGTAGGGATCAAACATTTTCAAGCACAGTTGTCTTTTTGGATATGAATAATTATGAAAATAAATAAAAACAAACCTATTGAAAATTCTGATTATTACAGATAATTTTGTGTATCTACTTTTCATAGTAGAACACTTCAGCCCGTATAGTTCTGTCTGCTCGCCCCAGACAAATGCTGATAGTACTTTGAGTGTGAAGACTAGAAACTTTAGAGATTAAAATTTGTAAAACTATAACATAGGCATATCGTAGCAATAATAAACAAACACAGATAAAATAACTTCAGTAATATACCAGTTAATAACACCTTCATACCAGATTTATTTTTATAAATTAAATTATATCTTACAGAAAAATATATAAATGTAATTTATACAATAGAATGTGATTTGTTTCTGTGAATTGTGCTAATATATGCAACACTACACGCGGTCCACTTCCATCCACTACGCAGTCTTTTCTGCTTGGATCGGGTTTCAAAGCTTGTTTTGTTCAAGTTTAAGTACGTACTTAACTTACATATTGTAATGATTTTTTTACACTTCCATTTTGACAAGATTTAGCTTTATGTATGGTGTTGAAATGCGGTCAATTTGAACTAATTCTCTAATGTTTCATAAAGGCGCAAAACTAATTTACCTTCTCTAAATGGATTAATAATAAAATACCTTGTCTTACAAGCAAAATCTAGTGCAACACAAGCATTTTCTCTTTCTGCAATTTGACTCCCGCCTAACATGCGCCTGCACCCAACATTATTCTATTCGTTTTACAAGCTTTTTTGTATTTATGGAGCAGTACTTTAGTATGAAGTTTTTTATATTGAAGAATGAATGAATTAAAGTAGTCTGTACAAAACTATGAGCTAATTAGCTAGCAAAGGAGAGGGCGAAGGTAGTGGAAGGCGGGTGGGAGGAGAGAGGAGGCACGGGAGCGGGGGGAGGTCCCCCCCACCTAGCAGCAGCCGCCGCCGGCCGCGCCGCCGGCCCCGCCCGCGCCCGCTCCGCCCGCGCCACCGCCCGTCGAATGCTGAGGACCTATCTTGATGCCGTTTGCCTGCGCACACACATTCACATGCATTCTTAACTACTCACTCTCACTCACTGTAATGATTTAGGAAATAAAGTAAGCTATAAGAGTCGGGCTATCAAAATAGAAGACATTATCCAAAATATCAAAGTAAACCACACACTGAATGGTTGGTTGAAGCGGCTACGTAATTAGTTTGTGTTTTCTGTCCAGTTCAGTGTAGACGTCACGACCATAGGCAAGAACTAGTGGAAAAACCACTCCACGATGATACTGAACGTGTAACACCACAAAGTTGGTTTGATGCTAAAGGAGTGACATTGTGCGTGAATAATGTTCTAAAATGTGACCAACGTACCAAGTGTGAAAGCTTGTAGGTTATCCTGGCACGCAGATTATAAACTGAAAAGACGCTTCAATCGGATCATTCATAAGGTTAAAAACTTCTTGCATTTGCGTTCTGTCATTATATTCAAGTGAGCCATCAATGCGATACTGACCTCATTGTTGATGTCAAAGACTCCCTCCTGGATCTTCTCGTATATCTCGCGCGCGGTGTTGATGAAGGCCTCCTCCACGTTGGCTGCAGTCTTGGCCGATGTCTCCATGAACACAAGACCGTGCTCACGCGCGAACGCCTCCCCTTCTTCCTTCTTCACCTCACGTCGTGACTCCAGGTCGCTACGCATCCATATATACTTTCATTATGATGTCAGGGGTTATCACATAGACGAGTTGTTTACTTGAACAATAATTCCCAAAAGGTATAACTTCAATTATAACTCTGGAACCCTAGCATCAAACAGAATAGTTCTTATTTGTTGTGAGAGGTGTTTTTGGCTCTGTCGGCTGTACCATTGGTCCTTCGACACGGCCACCGATGTTGGTTTACATACAAAAAAAAAACCAGGGTTCCTTCGGGATAGTAGTGTGTTGGGCTAATATGACCACAACAGGTGTAACACTCGAACAATCGTGTCCAGTTCTATGAAATATTGCTACTGATTGATTAGGTTGAAATTATATTAGCTATCTGATTATGAAAATGAATAATATTTTTCAATAAGTTTCAATCCCCATTGTTTTCGTTCTAAAATGCATTAATAACCTTATTTATAGGGCTTAACAAACATATTAACAGTGATCTCATATTGATGGGTTAGGGCAAACTGGGCAAATTCACTTTATGTTTGTTTAGAAAAAATTAAAACATTACACACTCGGCAAAACGTGTCCAACCCGAGGACCCATGTGTGAACTTCACACATGGGTCCTCGGATTGGTTAAGAAAGTGGACTTGAGTGTAAACTGAAGTGTGTAAAATACGACGGTGGCGCCGCCCTGGTGGTCACAAATTTTCACACTCTGAAATTATGGCGACCAAATGGAGGACTGTTTCCGATTTCCGTATTTCTTAGACAGAAAGATTCAAAATCGCACGGAGAATACGACAATGGTGACCATTCAATGCGAGGACCCACGAAAAAGTCCTCGTTTTGAATATGTCCTCGTATGTTCCTTGTGTATTCAGGTGCACATCCTCGGATAGTACTTAAAACAAACACACACACACACACACGTGCACAGAGTTATTTATTAGCTATCTACCTACAGTAAGGTAGCAAGGCACAACATAATCTGATTGATTAAGCAGTGGAAATCTTTAATTGGCTTCTATTGTACAACCTATACATAATCACACCTATTGTAAAACTGCTGTTGATTTCCCAAATAAACTAAAATAAAAAATTATTGTTTTATTGTTTAACTAAAAGAGTTACCCTACTACCTAGTAAGGTAAGAAGGGAAGGGACCTACAGTTTTACGTGAAATCAGCCAGCCTTCGAATAGTGTTGCACATTTTAGTTTGGCAATCGTAGCTTGAGTAATTTCTGAGATACACCAGGGAACAAAGTGATCTAAAATTATGGTTTATGTGCTTATGCACCTTATTTTTTTTTTAAATGTAATCTGGTATGTCTGGAGTTGGAGGGGCCAAAGCACATGCTCCGACCAGCCAATATCACCTCCGAGAAGGTAGGTGCCATACCGGAGACTTCCCTGGATTGCTGGCTATACTGGACTAGAGGAGAACATTTGAGCCTACCACCTAGTAAGGGGCAAGGGAAGGAACTTACAGTTTTACACCGGTTCCGTACGGTGAAGCAGCAGGTGTAGGTATGCACGTAAATTTTTTCGTCAGAAAAAACTCATTGGCACACACCGACCGGATTCGAACCTTGGACCTCTCGCATGAGAAGCCGATGCCCAAACCACTCGGCCACCCGCCGCTTTCGTTACATTCTGCACCTTACTTGTTCAAGGGGGGCGATATCTCACTAGGATGCTACGGTTGCACAACCAGAACTAATGTATGTAGTCCTATGAAGGGTACCTGACCTGGTGTCGACTTGGTTGCCGCATCAATTTGTTCGCGCAACCAGCTGGGAACACAGGCGACGATCTGTCTGCGGGCGCAACCCGGCTTGTTGCGCGTTGCGTTGCGCAACCCGGCTGGTTGCGCAACCAGTTAAATGTATAGCATTTTATGGCGCGAGACTCACGCATGTCTCACTCGGCTACCAGTTACCCTACCGCACATACAATATCAGTGCTACCTGTTCGACATCCATTTTGAAAGTGCGGTCTGTCCGTTGTCTGTCGGACGCTGGTTGTTCGTTTGGTTGCGCAACTCTGGTGTCCCGCAGACACCAGGTAAAGCAACCAGTTGCGCAACTGGTTGCGTCCTGGTGAGATATTGCCCTATGGGCACAAATTCCTTTGGTCGCATTAACCTCCTAATTAGCACCAAAACTGATTTATTGGAAATAAGGGTGATGTAATTTTCGTCTCTCCACTTGCTCAGCTTGCCGGCATATTTATTCACCCTATATATATGTATATATTTTGAGTTGTATGATAACCACTCATACAACTCTTATTCTATGTGTAAAGCACAAACCTCTTGTTGCCGATGAGCATGATAACCATGTTGGAGTTGGAGTGCTGGCGCGCGTCCTCCAGCCACGTGGTGAGGTGGTTGAATGTGTCGCGCCGCGTGATGTCGTACACGAGCAGTGCGCCCGCCGCACCGCGGTAGTACGACCGAGTTATTGATCTAATCACAATAATCACACTTACAAACTTGTAACATTTTTTTATTGACTTCTCACCACGATCGTCTCACCATGGAGCGTGCAGAGCCCCTTGTAGCTTCGAAATAGGTGCTGGTGATGTAGTAGAAATAAATAATAGAAGGAACTTGGAAAACACGACTTTTAATCAGCAAGGCAAAATGAGAACAGACAGATAATATATATCATACAGCGGAAGTGTCCAACACAACCAATAACATTACTCAACCAATGGGGAGCGAGCGGTGCAGGCGCGCAGTTTAACCCGACCAATGACAACACGTAAGAGCACTCTCTTTGGTTTATGGTTTATGTTGCCAGGATCGGTTTCGATAATAGCTGCGCCCCGGCACCGGTCGGCGTCCAATTATATCGGCACGATACACACCATCATCTTTTTAGTTTACCCAATCAGTGATAGAATATTTCGTCGGTGTCTTTGTTGTTTGCTCTAAACCTGCAAACTAGTACCTCTTGATCGGGGACCTTCGTGCAAAAACCCTTGATCTCGGGCTACGCCAGCCCTCAAATGTCCTCCATGAAGGCCACAAGACGCCCAGGGTGGCTGCGTCGTCGGTGTCGTGTTAAAAGGGGGAATAAGCAATTTTTTTATTAAATGGTAATTTCGCCCTATAGCCCATGCGATTGAAGCTTGAATAAAAAGGGGTCAAGGTTGCATTAATTCATAAAAACATTTTTTTTCGTCTGCTAGTGTATCCTCAAAAGATTGAGATTTATGAGAGGGGTGCCCAACCCACCCCAACAGGGTGCTGTAATTTACAAGAATACTTGCAAGTGAATATTTCACTTTCTAAAAATAGATAAGGAGCGAACCGAAAGGCCTCCTGGCCGGCGGTGTCCCATATCTGCAGCTTGATCTGTTTGCCGTCGATAGTGATCATGCGAGCGCCGAACTCCACGCCGATGGTCAGGTCATGCACCGGCTGGAACCGCTTGTCCGTAAACTGCAGCAGCAGACACGACTTGCCCACTCCTGCCGTCCGCCCAACACACACACACTTCATTTCTCACACATACAGTACAAGATTCACAATAAATATAATTAAGTAGATTGATTGATTGAAAATACTTTATTGCTCCAAGAACCATTTAACAGTAAAGAGATAAGTTCACCTTTCCACCTCAAGTGCTATGAGGTGGAAAGGTGAACTTATCTCTTACAGAGATTTCTTTCAACTTTGTGCTTCAGAGTGGATTGATACAGTGGAATGTAAGTAGGTAGAATTCAATGTGAGAATTGAAGATAAAATAATTTAATAAGAATACTTGTTAATAAATACATTATAATCTTTACAAAATTTCCTACAAATATAATTATGCAAACCTTGCAATGCACTGACCTTTTTAGGGTCCCGTCGCAAAATGCGAGACCCTTATGGGATCGCTCTGGTATCTGTCTGTCTGTCTATTGTCGGTCACACGCAGATATCTCCGGACCTACTGAACCGATTTCGATGAAACTAACGCCAAATTACGTATAATTTTTGCCGCTAGATATGTTATATATAAATTTGTCTAATAGTCTTGTGGAAAGTATAGGGTACCCCAAAATGTGAACGAAAAATAAATTTTGTTTTTTTTAATAAATCAAGTTTAATGTCATTCTATAGGTATAGTTAAGGCAATTCCAAAAATATATAACTTTGTTATAACCAATAAGTTTGCTTTAACAAATATTTCGTTTAAACGTTGACAAAAAACTGCAGTTTTGTCGCCGAACTTTGACCTATTAAGAGTTGTTTGAAAATTATGAAAAAATAAACAGTATAGGCATTCTTATGTAGTTGTGCACAAAACTATTCATTTTGCTCAAAATGTCACACATTTTGAGATAAAGTTAAATGTCTGATCGGCCAAAATTTCAATTTTGCATTGGACTTTTTACTCACCAGCTCAGGCCACCGATAACGTAGCGTTGTGATTAATAGCCTAAAACCATACTTAGAAGTGAAAAAATGTAACAGTAAAAATTTCATGTAAATCGATGAAGTGGTTCTCGAGTTATAAGAATATTCATATATTGACGTACATTACACGGTGAGTTGACTGTAAACTTTGCTTTATTTATTAGGAATTATCTATCAAACGAAATCACTTACTGGCATCTAGGTACGACAGAAAAAAATATGCTTTGGTCGTACCGGCTACACTAAGACGGAAACAAGAAAGATTTACATACCAGAATGTAACAGTATAAAATCAATAAGTAAATCGGGGAAATGTATTAAAATTGCATAAGGGCGGCTCTCTCTATGGCCACTTAGAGAATCGGTGATCAAAAATAGCGCTTGAGATGTGGCGCCCTCGGACGGCCGTGGAGGGAGTCGCCCTAGTTATAGAAACGGAATACGGCTCGTGATAGAAGCGATGATCTCGTAGGATCTACGCCGTGAAGATTAGGTGAAAATACTTTTGGTCTTAGACTAGATCGTCAGTCATTCGTCAGCCTCGGTAACTCAATGCAGTCGGTCAACTGTTATTAAGCACAACTGGGCGCCGTCAGTACTTAGATGGGTGACCGCTCGACCGTTGAGGCTGACCGCGGTTCGGCACCCTTATTACGATAATGGTGCTGATGTTGCGACTGGTGTTGATGTTGCGACTGCGACGGACAAAATTGGTATTACGTTATGCGACCGGTCCCGCGGACCGACATCAAAGGTTGGTTGTTGATTCAGGTAAGGTGCCAAATTTTGAAAGAAACTTGTAAAATGTTACTACGAATGGTAAAAGTATATATTAAAATCAATAATAAATAACGTATGTTACTTTTAACATGCCAAATATAGGAACATAAAGCAATGATAATTAATACAAGCGATTGAACAAATTATTATTGTGTTACGGATTGCTTAGGAAAGGCGTTTCTGCCTGCACGGCGCGCGGCGGTCTGTCGGGCGGTGTATGTATACATACTGATATATACACATAAAGATATGATGGATGGCGGCCGCTTTCGTGCTATCTCACTCTTAATGTGTGCTTGAATAGCCTAGTAGGCAGAAGAGCCGCCCTCAATAATCAATGCAGGAGGTTGTGGGTTCTAATCCTGATTGTGGAATCCTACAAAGTTATTTCTGATATTAAAAATATTGTCTCGAAAAAAAAAATTCTGTTACAAAAGCTATTTAGCTTCACATACAGAATAACCTCCTGATGGCAGTTAAAAATATTGCGTGGGCATTTGCGAGAGAGAGAGAGGGAGAGGGAGAGGGAGAGGGAGAGGGATAGGGAGAGGGAGAGGGAGAGGGAGAGGGAGAGGGAGAGGGAGAGGGAGAGGGAGAGGGAGAGGGAGAGGGAGAGAGAGGGAGGTTTTCTTTATTATTCCTATTTTATATTCTATAATATATATGATATAAATTCAAGACCAAGTTAAAATTATATATATTTAAGAAATACTATTAAAATACAAAATTTACTAAAAAAAATAATTCAAATAAATAATTCAAACACTATATATGAACATACATTATTATTTTAGCCACTATAAATATACCTATACGATGTCACCACCAAAAACACAGAAAAGATCGTCACTCGTTAGCCGTGAATGGTGCTATGATGCTGCTCAGGAGGAGCATCACGGATGACAGCTCGCGGGCTGCGGTCGGTCGCAAGTTTGACAGTTGTGCGACTGCAAATGCGATCGTAATACCAATATGCCGTAAAATGTATGACACATCTGCGGACTAATACCGCAATACCCGTTGCACGGACTGGTTGCGTTCCAAAATAGCATAAAACAGTCGCCGAACTGTCAGATTTGGAGCTACGGACCGGTCCGGCGGACCGGTTGCATTATCGTAATAAGGGTGCGGATTCCACGTAAAACTGTAAGTCACTTTCCTTCTTACCTTACTAGGTGGTACGGTTTATCCCGCCCAGCTAGAACGATAAAAAAGGTATGGACGCCGGACTGTCAAATGCTTGTATGAGAACTAGCGTCGCCGAGTTGCGGGGAGCGGAGTGTATTATATTCCACTAAGTATTCCACTATTGTGCACACTAAACTTGGCTGTAGTGTTTTACACATAAACACAGAGCATGCGGGCATTTTAAACAGGTTTTTGCGAACGCAGCCGATGACAGGCCGACGGGGCCAGCGTGCGACCGTCCTATGAAACAAGTATGCTTTTACTTATATCGTGTGTTACGCTGGCGAGGATAGGTTTCGGGGTCCATACCTTCCAGGTTGGTACTGGCTCACGCTACTGCATCGTTCGTACCCTGTGTTCGTACCTACCTATATCTTAATTCAAGTTGACATGGCTTCTGTTAATAGTGAAAGTTTATGTGCAGTAGATGGATGTAAATCCAGCAAGAGAGATAAAAATCTTTCTTTTTTCCATTTACCTGCTGATGAAGAAATGTGAGTATATTTGTTTTCTTTGAGCAATAATTATTCTAAAAAACCGGACAAGTGCAAGTCGGAGTCGCACACGAAGGGTTGGTACGGAACCCTTCGTGTGCGACTCGTACAAGATTTTACACTATGTGCTTTATTTTATATATTTTTACTATTTGTTGTTATAGCGGTAATAGAAATACAGCCCGCTGACAGACGGACGGACGGACGGCGGGGCTTAGTAATAGGGTCCCGTTGGCACCCTTTATGTACGGAACACGGAAATAGGTATTTTGGTTTATGTTGTGTTTCGCTTGAATTTCGGTATGTTCGATATATCTGTCTGTTTGTCTATCACAGTCACTTTACGATTTGTGTGCATACAGCTGACATTTTGTGGTTGTTGAGGCAATAATTGTAAGACTACGTACGACGCAACAGAACGCAAAACAACGTCCGTGAAGATGGGGAAATTAGAAGGGACTCTGGCCAAAACTGACATCATTCTTACAAATACGAATAATCCCACAATATGTATGACATATTAATTCTAGCTGTGCACGCGCGGCGCGCAACACTTTGAAGAAAGCTAGCGGCATGCGCTAGCGGTATGTAGCGGTAGGCGGTTCGCTTGTCGGCTTCCTTTGACTCTTTTGTTGGTGCGCCGCGCGCCGCCGCAACACGCCGCCGCCGCTCAGTCTAATAAGACTGACACGTGCGGTCCGCGCTTTCATCTGCTTTAAAGCAAACGTCGGCTTCCTTATATAATAAGTCCGCCTTCTGCCAAGCAGAAAGGTGTATGTAAAGGTCGACTGGAAGGAATTTCCGCAATAAGTCCGGATTCGCTTGGCAGATGTATTTTTAATCTATACCGAATAAAATCAGTTAGATAAGCATGCGTACAGGTAACAAAAATAACATTACATCCTTATATAATAAGTCCGCCTTCTGCCAAGCAGAAAGGTGTATGTAAAGGTCGACTGGAAGGAATTTCCGCAATAAGTCCGGATTCGCTTGGCAGATGTATTTTTAATCTATACCGAATAAAATCAGTTAGATAAGCATGCGTACAGGTAACAAAAATAACATTACAGGGAGGGTAGGTAGGTAGGATTACCTGAAGTATTTTCGGGCTGAACTAATTTCTTCCTCTAATATATTTTACGAGGGCGAAGCCGCGGGCCTAAGTTAGTAGTAGCCTATATGTTAAAACAAAAAAAAGATAGGTCTAAAAAAAAAGTAGATCTAACAGTAAAAAACATTTTTAAATCTGTGCTGTAGCTCGCGAACAAACATTCACACATATTTCCTCTTTACAATATAATGCATTGATATTTTCATCGAAAGTAGCAGCCCTAGCGTCACCGAGTTTGCTTCAAGGCCCCGCGTCCGCGCGCAGCTGCAAAGCAATAATAACTTTACGTTCTTTCGTTTGGGTACATTTTCGCACGCAGTGACTGGCGATGTAAAAGTTTAGGCTATTAAAGCCGAAGGTATGAAACTTTTTCTATGAAGAGATTCATCTGTTACGAAGTAACTATTATGTAATCTGTGATTACGGGTAGTGTTTTTGCACTTGTAGAATGCACAAGAAATCATTTTACCACACTAATCCTATTACTTTAAGTGAGCTAAACTTGTATATTTATACCTATATACAGGTCGTTCGGCACATGGACCAACAAAATTTTTTTGTAGGTAAGTGGGGTCATTTGCAAGGTTTTGACCTATGACACCTTTTGTCTGGTGTCACGTGGTATCGAGATACGATTTTTTTTCATTATTTTTGAAAATTACCAAAATCTCAGCTTTAACCCCTTGTAACTTTTTTGTTTATGATTATATCTGCACAAAATAAAATGTATTTGGTTTTAAGATGTATCGTTCTTCTAAGAAAAATATCATTTGATGAAGTTATTACCACGAAAAGTATACTCCTCTTTCAAGGCGCCGCCGCTTTCAATGATTGGAGTAGGATGCAACACAATGAATCAATAAAAATTAGCCTAAAATCCGTCACGTGGTTTATGAACGCTCCTTAATGAGGTAGGTACCAAACAATATTTCATAGTTGATTTGAGAATGCGCAGCTCTCAAGTTAGTTGAAGTGATCGGGTACATACGCTCTTTGTTTCGTGAATCATTCAGCTGTCAGATGATACAATATTATTACGCGAGGAACTACGCCGAACAAAGAATTTGATGTGCGCGTCGCGATCGAGAGTCCCGTCTGCGAACGAGTCGGGGGGCCGTTCGTACGCGATAGTATGCTGCCGAAAGGTGCCCACGCACTATTCTACTGCTTGTGTCAAATAAAATCGATAACTTACCCGTGTCCCCGATGATAATATATTTGAAGAGATACGCGTACGCCATCGCGAGAGCAGGGCAGCGGTGGCTGCGGAACGATACGAACTAAGCTTTTTCGGAATAGCAAACCACACACTAATGATACGCGCAAATACCTATTACAGCTGTTTTTCTAGACTGATATTTCTGTTCCGCCCGTTTATCCGTTGTTTGTGTCTGCTGCAACTGCGATCTCCTGTCTCCTGCTCAGTGTTGCCAAATATTTTTCCACTAGGTGCTAAAACGCACTGGAAAATGTGCAGAGAACGCGCTAGATTTTGAAAAAAAAAACATTTAACACAATAACCACAATAGTTTAGGAAACTTCACTAAGTAAAATAAACAGATTTGTAAGAAAATTTTATAAATGGAAACTCCAAGGGATTTTATTTTACTAATTACTATATTCTATCCGTGGGGGACGCTGCGTCTGTGCTATTTTATGTATGAACTTAAATTCTATTTATAATATATTCTTTTATTTAGACCAAAGTCATACAAAAGTATTCAGTTGAAGTGGCACCACAGCCTTGTTACACTTGTCCACTATCAAATTAAATGTGACTATGTATGATTGTGCTATGTAGAGTAAACTTTACTGGCACTGCCGACATTATTCGACCAGTCTAGACAAAATGTGTTGATTTATAATGCGAACGTGACTAAATTTACTAGGTGCTAAGCGCGGTTTTTTGTGCGAGTTGGTTCAAAAGGTGCCTAATCTAGCACCTAAAGTGCATAATTAGCAACACTGCTGTTGCTTGCTGTCTCTATCTGCTGCTGTCATTTTTTATTTTTTATTAATCGCTTGGATACGTAGTCCTTCTTTTATACATCTGTCATTTTCGCAGTGGTGTTGCTACCTCTCGTGAACGAAGAACGCGCTACATTAGAATAAAAAAAATTATATAGGTAGGTTAGGTACCTACCTACCTACCAAGGTTGTTCACACGCAAAGGGTTCCGTAGCTATTCCATTCTTGCAGGCATAACGTCCGCCCGTATTGCTGCCCTACGTGCCGCGCGCCCCGCGCCGCCCGTGAGACGCTTCTACACCCAGAAGAATGCGATTTTCTTTATAACCGTTTGATACAAACTTGAAAATAATTTTCAAAATAACTATTAAATGGATATTACTTTTGCGCTATAGTACTGATACAAAATGATTACCTCACACAAAAATATTTTTATTTTCGACTTTAGTTTTCAATGTTAGTTTTTGTGTTGTGTTGTGCCCCTAAAAGTTGTGGAGCCCTAGCTTGTTAGCACTATAAACATTCCAAGTTTCAAAATATAGCTACAGACTGTGATACACAGGCGGACGGATGGACGGACAGACACATGACCGATTCGCTACTGTAAGTAAAATATTTCATCCAATTCAGCCGACTCTCCCACAGTACCCAATACGCTGGCAGCGTTGCCGCTTTGAATCACTAGCACTATCTGCTGAAAAAAGAAACACTAGGGCTTCGAAAGTTTGTGGCTTGGTCATCGTCCGCTATTTGGATGGCCATATTGCGATCTTTACCTCCAATTATCTCAGTAACATGACACTTTAGGAAATAATGTTACATAATATTTTATATTTGTCTATGTACGCCCTATCGATTTATCCAGGTTTCATCGCTGGCCTTTGTTTCGAATTTTTTTCCAAATGGCCGCCGCCCCCGCGCCGCCCCAAGCCACCTTCCATAGTAAAATATTCTAACCCCATAATTATTATTGGACAATTACATGCATATCTGAGCTTAACTTATAATTTTCCTGTTTGATTGATAAAAAGGAACAATTTGTTTATTCAACAGCAAAAATAGCTAAAAACTATAATAGGTATATAAAAAATCTCATTTTCTCCGATTATTGACTGTTTGATTGATTATTCTATTTGATTTCATTATATTAGATAAAATATATAGTGTTATCAATATAGTGTTGTAGTGGTGTCGATATAATGATTTGAACGTGAGCTTATAGGTATAAGTTAAACCGGGTCTACTGCGAATGTTTTTTTCGAAACATTACACAGAAACATCGAAACATTGGGGCGTGGCCATCCACATTTGTGTGAAAACCATAGAGGAATAATGTTTTTGTTTCATGTTTCTTGTGTAATGTTTCGAAAAAACATGCGCAGGAGACGCGGCTTTAGGGTTTCATCGTTGCTACTTTATATGTTAAAAACGAACTAAAATATTATTATTTTCGGTAGTGTGCCTTGACATTTTAATAAACGATAAGCCAACTGTTTTGTTTATGTCAATAAACATTCAACTAAAAATAGGTAAATTTTTTACGGTAATTTTTCGTTCCTTTTTTGCGGATTTTTGGTTTTCGGACCGGGCAGCCCAAATTGTCGCTTGCCTCATGCATTTGACACCTGAAAGACTTCCTGGCTACTTCCTGGCTGTTTAGAATTTATATTATTCAGTGAAATTAAACTCCTTTCTTCATATTATCTTCAGTTTTTATTGTTTTTTGATACTTTTGATAAATGTAGATTTTCTTTGTATGAGTTTTTTCTTATATTGACATATTTGTTATTATGTGACAACTAGGTATTTTTTTATTAAAATAACATTTATACAACCAATATAATTATTTCTCTAACATACTGCGCCCCACGAAAGGCTGAGCAAAACAGAGAATCTAAAGTAACTATGTAGGACAGTTATCTATCTAAGTATTATTCATCTACTTCTGAATTACAAATTATAATAAAATTATTCACATTTAATTAACTCAAACTCGACATTGTATCTCAACACAATATAAATAAATAAAGACATAGTAGAACTAAAATTATTCTAATGGTAAAGGTATCACCTTATGTATAGACCGGCGGTAAATACCTTTTGGGGTCCTTAAATCGATAACTCTTACATTATTATCGGAACCTTTTATTACATTAAGCACTCGGGCCATTGGCCATGAAGTGGGCGAACAATTATTATCCACCTTAATGAACACCAAGTCCCCTATTTTCAAATTTTCCTTCTGGAGTCTCCACTTGTTCCTATTCAATAGTGATGACAAATAAGACTTTCTCCACACTTTCCAGAAGTTTTGACTGATTTGTTGACACCTTCTCCAAAATTTTAGCCTATTACTAGGAACCTCTGTGTAATTAGGTTCAGGTACTTCAGTAATAGATCGACCAATAACTAAATGAGCAGGAGTCAAGAACGTAAAATCACTCGTATCATTTGTAAATGGCGTCAAAGGCCGCGAATTTAGAATACCTTCTATTTTTATAATAATCGTATTAAATTCTTCATAAGTCAGAGGAGTTTATTGTTTATTGTTTATTGTATAATTTCATCCACAGGTAGGTAACCTACGCTTGGACATGTCGAAAATTCCGCCAGTTCTAAGTTCAATGCGAAGAAGAACTGACAAACAAACTTCGCAAGTCACAATGTTTTGTTAGTACCTTATAAGTATTATATTATAGTAACTTACAAATAATTAACCCATACTACCGCTCACAAGAGCATTAATATTTACAGCATAAACATGAATACTGAAGAATCTGACCACACTGCCTATTTAAATTACCTATATCTGGTGTATAGTGCCATCGTCAATTTTGATATTTCATATTATATCAAGTCAAATAAAACAATTAGTTTACGTTTATTACAAAGAAATGTAATAAGTCATATTAAAAATCAAATGATACAAAGTGTATCGAATTGTCAAAATTTGTTAGTGGGAAAAATAGTAGTCAGACTCTTAGATAAAATTACGGTCAGTTAATGCATCCTTAATACTGTAATAACTCTTTTCAATTAACATTATTTTAATCCGTCGTTTAAAATTATTGTCATCTAATTGTTTTATGTTAGGAGACAGTTTATTATAAAATCTAACACTATTACAAATAAAGCTTTTTGTAGTTTTAGCTAATCTATGTCTTATTAGTTGTACATTATTCTTACCCCGTGTGTCATAGTTATGATTGTCGGAATTGAGAGAGGAATCATGAATGTATTTTCTGGCATAGCATATGTTCTGGTAAACATATGCACTTGGTAAAGTCATGATTCCTATCTCTCCGAACGCTGTCCTACAAGTATCTCTAGTTTTCATATTTAGGATGTACCTCAAGGCCCTCTTCTGTAATAAAAATATTCTATTTGAGTCTGCTGCATTTCCCCAAAACATTAGGCCATATGACATGATGCTCTCAAAATAAGCATGATAAACCGTTTTTGCAGCATGGGTCCCGCCTAGCTCTTTAATTTTTTTGATAGCATAACATGCGGAGTTGTTCCCACAATGCGTTTAAAATGGTATTTAAAAGACTTCACGCACGACTCAGCTAGACCAGCGAACTGTGGAGAGTATGCTGGAATGAAGTGAAACTCTATGCCCTTGCTGGTTGCAAAGTTTTGCACACTACTTTGAAATGCTTGAGAAGCATGAAGCTCACGCATTCTTTTTAATTCATTATCTGCACCTTTGAACGTAGAACCGTTATCACAAGTTATGCTATTGCACATTCCTCTTCTCGCTATGAATCTAGACAAAGCTGCTAAGAAGCACTCAGTTGTGAGATCAGAGACCAGTTCAAGATGAAGAGCCTTGCTGGCGAAGCATACAAATATGGTTACATAGCCCTTACTTATTACAGATTTACGAATACGAGACTGTTTAATGCTAAATGGACTGCAAAAGTCTAGGCCATTATTTTGAAATGTTTGTGACTGATTCACACGGTCGTATGGCAGAGGGCCCATTATTTGTTGAGCACAATCAGCTCTGAACTTCGTACACTTCACACAACGGTGCATGATCTTTTTTATTTGACGAACAGCAGAAATTATCCAGTACTTCTGACATAGATTGCTATGAGTTAGTTTTAAACCTGCGTGCATGCAGTTTATGTGTTCTCTCTCTATAATTAGGTTAGTTATATGCGAATTTTTCGGAAGTATTATTGGATATTTTCTGCTATTTGGGATATTTGAATGCTGCAGCCTACCGCCCGCACGAAGCACGCTATTCTGGTCCAAAAACGGATTCACTGAAGCTAAGTTTGACTTGACAGCTTTACTTTGTCGAATATTAATTATTTCGTTATGAAAACTGTAGGACTGAGCTCCTTTCACGATAAGTAGCAGTGAACTTTGAAGCTCTGCAGCTGACAAATTGCCCACCTTACGTTCAGATCTGTTTTCACATTTACAGTTTTCAATGAATCGAGTAACATACGCAAATATGCGTTGCATTTTTGTAATATTAGAATATTTCTCTAAAGTTATCAACAATTCGGGTTTATCAAAAGAACAAGTTTTATCAATAATACCTTCGTACATATTTGCAGAATTAATCATGCAAATTTCTGACTTGTCACTTGGCATGGGTAAGAAAAACTTATCAGTCTTCAGGAATCGAGGCCCGGTCCACCAGAGCGAGCTCCCGGATAGCTGATCAGGGTTCGCACCACGAGAGACTACGTCAGCCGGGTTTTCTTTACTAGCCACGTAGTGCCAGTCATTTGGATTGGTATTCTTTTGAATTTCACTTACTCGATTAGAAATGTAAACTTCTAAATTGAACGGTTGTTTCTTTATCCATGCCAGTGATATTTGCGAGTCTGTAAATAAAAATATATTAGACACGCCCTCAAAAACACCCCTGACTCTGGACATCAAATTGGAAAGTAAGACTGCACTATTTAGTTCTAGTCTAGGTATAGTTACTCTTCCTTTAGCAGGAGCGATGCGTGATTTTGCACAGAGTAAGTTTACATGTATGTCAGCTTCGTGAATTGCTCGCATATATATGCAACACCCATAGGCGTATTTTGATGCGTCACAGAATCCTATTAACTCTATTCGTACAGCCTTGTGGAGATTTGCATAACGAGGTACATAAATAGCACACATTTTTATAAGATTTGTGGCATATTTTATCCACGCTTGTGCCAAATCTGGAGATAAGGGTTCGTCCCAGTCGACTTCTTGCTGCCACAATGACTGTAGGATAACCTTACCTTGTACCACCAAAGGTGCAGCTATGCCTAAAGGATCATAAAATTTGTTTATGAAACTCAAAACACTCCGTTTGGTCGGCGCATCGGGCAACATAACTGGAGAATATTGTATCTTAAATCTATCGCTTCGCACTTCGTACAAAACACCTAAAGTCTTTAGAATTATTTCTGCATTTTCGAAATCATGATCACCAAAGTGTCGTCTCTCTGCTGGAATATCTATCAGTGTATCTATGTCGTTCGAACACCATTTGTGCAATTCAAAACTACCTAATTTTAATAGACTAACTAACTCATTTCTCAACTTGATTGCTGATTCCAGGTCACTCGCTCCGAATAGAAAATCGTCAACATAGGAACAATCGCGAATGACCTGTGCAGCTTGCGGATATTCATCTTGATATAAATTGGCTAATTCTATTAGACATCTCGTTGCTAAAAAGGGTGAGCAAGTAAGCCCATATGTGACTGTACTCAGTTGTATACATTTCAGCGATTCGCTTGGATTGTCACGCCAGAGAATATTTTGTAAAGACCTGTGCTCCGGGTTAATCATTACCTGGCGGTACATTTTACAAATGTCTGTGATCATGTCTACAGGATGTTTTCTGAAAAGGACTAGAATATCGAAAAGTACCCTTTGAACCGTACCACCACTATAAAGAATATCATTGAGACATATACCTATATTTGTCTTCATGCTCCCGTCGAACACGACGCGTACCTTTGTCGTGCGCTTGTCTTCTCGAATAACTGGGTGATGAGCCATAAAGTATAAGGGTTGATCGCAGTATGGTAAATTGCTATTCAGATCTACTATTTTAGCGTGGCCCAACCTAATGTACTCGTTTATAAAATCTTTGTAGTCACTGAACAATGTGGGTTCCCGACCGAAACGTCCTTCCAAATGGTAGAATCGTTTGGCGGCTTTATTGTAAGATTGACCTATATCAAAGTCTGACATATTTACTTTCAGGGGCATTTTTACTTGGAAACGATTGTCAATTAACTCTACCGACTCCTTGAATATCCTTTCGCATGTTACCTCTGAAGACTCGTCATCGTTGGAGTCCAGGTTAACGACCTTTTCGTCTACACTATAGTGGCATGTGAACATATTAGCTTGGTCGCATTGAAAATGCTCACCGTTGCCCGACACGACATACCCAAACAGAGTGTTTTGAAAGATGAGCTCGCCGATCTCAAATTATTCGGGTAAGAGAGCTTTGAACAACACCGGGGCAGCCAGAAGCAGCTGGCAGTCACCTGAAATGTCAAATGTATCGTCGGCTAACTGTACATACTTCGGTATTTTTACCTTTGTCAAATTGACATTTGTCTGTGGTAGTTTGTCAATAATCTCGTGAACTAGTGAACATTTTGTTTCTGTCGTATAAATGCCTGACATTGACAGAATTTTTATATTTATGGCATGTTTTACAGTTTGCGGATTTTTACCCAGGCCTCTGACGTAGAATTCGTCATTGACATATTTTTGCTTTAGCTTCGATGCGGATCTGTAAGTGAGAAACGACCCTTGGCTTGCCGAGTCTAGTATTCCTCGCACTGTATAATACTTACCACTCGAGTCGATTATTTTTACCTTTATTGTCGGAAGCAAAACATTAGACCAATATTGATTGTTTAGTAAAGTCCGAGAACACGTACTAGATTGAATTTGACTTTCGAGGAGGATCGGTCCACTTGCGGGCGGGGCCGGTGTCCCGCCCGCCCCCTACAGCGGAGAGCTTACCTCCGGCTGGACCGCGCGCTCTTCGGATTCGTGCAAGGCGCTCGAATGTTTCTCGTTACATGTTTCACACTTAAGCTTCAGCAAGCACTTACCTTTATGTTGGTTTAGACACAACTTACAGAGATTGTTCTCCATTACATGGCCGACGCGTTCGTCTACCGAAAGTTCCTGAAACTTATCACATTTGTATAGTTTATGGTTGCCGTCACACAGTGTGCACAGCAAACTCACCCTTGATTGAACAGTCGCAGTAGAGATGGTTCGAGGTGCCGGCTTCGCCTCCAAAGTCGAGCTTCCCGAGCTGGATTCTAAAGCCATCGCTCTTTTCTCTAGAAATGAAAGCAGCGCCTCTAGCGTGGGCAGAACCTTGTTATCTATCTCAGAGTAGTACAAACGTTTTGTCAACTGATCTAGCTTTCTAAGGATTACATTTATTAATATCATGTCCCACGACTCTACTGCTTGATTCAGATTCTTTAGTGCATTTATATTTTGCTTGATGCATGACACCACCTGTCGCAGTTGTACTGCCGTACCTCTTATTGGTATTATGTCTAGAATGGAGGAAATATGAGCGCTTATGAGAAGCGCGATGTTATCATACCTATCCCTGAGAATGTCTAGAGCGACCTGGTACGAATCGTTTACAAGAGGAAGACTATCTATCAGAGCGAAGGGCTCGCCTGAGAGATACTGTTTTAAATAGTACAATTTTTGTACATTTGTAAGTCGCGCGTCGTTATTTATTGTCGCACGAAACAGTTCTGAGAACGACCTGTACTCGGCGTAGTCACCTGAGAAGACCTTGATTTGTATCGGAGGTAACTTGGGTCCTGATGCTTGTGCTTGATGTGAAACGTCTCCGGCGGTCGTACTGCCGGTGCGCTCCAGCAGGCGCTGCAGGTCGAGCCGCAGGCGGCGGCACCGCTCGTCGAAAGCATCGTGCTCCGACATCAAGCGCTCCTCCTCCTCCGGTTGTAGTCCCGCCAGTTCCGCAGACGCAGCCTGGAATTGTTCCCTCGCGGCATGCACCTCGTCTAGCCAGTCACGCAGCCCCTTCTCGTCCAAGTCTCCTTCTTGCCCTTGCTGGGCTCCCACAAACTTTTCAGCTCGCGTGCAAACCAATGACGTATGACATAAAATCTCTTTGGTGCAAACTGCCTTTTTGGCTCGTAGTCGATAACCCAAGGCAGAAATTTTTTCAGCCATTTCTGAGTATTATTTACTTTTGCTCTGCTACCAATGTTTAGAATTTATATTATTCAGTGAAATTAAACTCCTTTCTTCATATTATCTTCAGTTTTTATTGTTTTTTGATACTTTTGATAAATGTAGATTTTCTTTGTATGAGTTTTTTCTTATATTGACATATTTGTTATTATGTGACAACTAGGTATTTTTTTATTAAAATAACATTTATACAACCAATATAATTATTTCTCTAACACTGGCTCCTTTAGCTCCTTTCTTGAACATTCGGCTCGAAACAAAACGTAACACAAACGACATGCACCGCCTCAACATTAGGTTAACACTGGTTATTTTTTTTAAAACCACCAAAACATCACTCATCTCATCATAGTCACCCATCATCATCATACATACCAGTACCACACGTCTTCCTTCGAGCCGAAGTCTGCCGAAAGGAGCTAAAGGAGCTAGGAAGTCTTTCAGGTGGCGCAGCGCTTGCCTCTTGCCTGTCTGTCCGTTTGTTTTCTGTCCTGTCTGTATGTATGTCTGGTCTGTCTGTCTGTGTGTGATGTGATGTGAGTCGCGCGCGCACAGATTACGCGCGCGGTCCGTCCGTTCGTCCCTCGCAACCGCAACTCGCAAACTGGTCCCCATTGCATCAGGCAGGATCGGCACCTCGTTGACTAAAGAGGATGGGTGATCGTTGACCCTCCCGTCTCGGTTGCAGTGATATGCGGTGTACTACTTCGTACAACACGAACTGACATATTTTGCCCGCCGGTGCCTACCGCTCAGGCGATCAGATCAGATTATGGGCTCAGTATGCACAGGCTGGTAGAGGTGACTATGGAACAGGACAAGTGTCGTGTGCACACGGTTCCCGATGCTCGGGGGGATTCTACGTCTGGCGACGGCGGACCGTGCGATCCGGTGCCCTCTCTGCACATAGCAGAGAATGGCCTTCCTAACGGCACGCTGCAGCATTCAGGCGCTGGGTGTTCGAGTGAAGCGCCCTCTGTTCGTACGCACGCGAGCTACGCGCCGCTTCGGACGGCACTCAGCTGCGAGGAGAACGAGGATGAACTCGCCGACGGTGAATTGACTGACGACGGCGAGCGAAATAATATGGAGACTAGACTTTGCCCCAAATACCGCTCGTGCCGCGAGCGGATGTGCGGCGATGCGTTCGAAGTGCCGACGGGTAGTGGCGCCAGCGCTCGGCGAGTGGCCGGCACTAGTGGCGAGGAGGAGGATGTGCGACGCGTTGAGGCGCGACGCAGCAGGAAGCGCGCGGCCGACTGTCGCGCCAAGAGGTCAAATCTCGAGGCCGAGGCGGCATCCTCGAGCGATACCAGCAATGATGACTACTCGCTCGGTTCGGAGGACGGCTGCATCTATACGTACCGTGGGGGCGAGCACCTCGCGGACCTGCCGAGTTCCTTCGTGAGCCTCGACATGGGGCTCCCGCGCGACCGCCACCTGCCCGCGCCGCCTGCGTACGCACAGCGTCCGGGGCCAGACCCGCCGGGCGAGGAGCACCGCGGCTCGCGCGCTTCCAGCCCCGACATGGACTACCTCGAGATGGACTTTGATCCGGGACCGTCGTGCGAGGCCGATTCGGGGGAGGAGTCCAGTCCGGAGGAGGACTTGGGAGCTTCACCATCTCCCGAGCTCCGCGAGCAGGCGGGCGTGCGCGGCACCACTCCCGACGCCGGGCCCGCACCCCGCGAACCCGTCATCGAGCCAGATTTGGAGCCCATTGTGCCCGTGCCAGCCGGCGGGTCGACGTGCACAGCTGCAGACGTGTGCCAGCCGTCGACAAGTTCAGCTGGGCTACATGTGCGAGTGAGTGCGGTGGCGGCGCCTTGTGAGAAGGCAACAGAGACGGCGGCGGCAGCGGCGGAGGCGGCGGTGGTGGCAATAAAGCCGGAATGTGTGCGTGCGGGGGCGCTGATACAGCACGTGAACGCGCGCGGGGAGCGTCTGCTGGTACGTCGCACGTGTCGTCGCTGGCCGGCACGGCCACCCATCACTCATCACACCGCCAGTGGGGACCTCATTTGTAAGCCATGCTCACAAAAGATTATGTCCATATTTCTCATACATGCGAAATCAGCAAGATAATTCTCTGGCAAATAATTACATTATGTTCTGGAGTTAAAAAAAATATGTCTATGGTTCTAAATAAGTAAATTTTCACTTGTTGTATGTAAGTAGGTACCAATAAAAGTTATATTGATCTGACTTCATTACTTCATGAAATATTTGAGTTTATGTGGGTGCGCCAAATATCGTGAATTTTGGCATGGCGAAAACGGCATGGAACAGTAGTCCCAACCTAGTATTAATTAGTTGGAAGTCAATGGGATAAAGATTACTTAGTATTTTTTTAAATCGATTATAAACATTGGCAGGTGAACAATGCGGCAGCGAGAATGTTAGCGGTGAGAGCTCAGGGCAGGCGGCAGTCGACAACATAAACCTCTCCTCCGCTCATTACCATTGCTTCATGGCGAAGAAACTCATTGTGGAGAAAACTAATGCCAATTTCATGGAGGAAGCAGACACTTCTAACTTGGTATGATTATTAAATATGATTCAGAATAACGTGTTGCATGTACAATTTGTAAATATTTTTTGTTAAACGCTGTTCAATGTGGAGTTACATAAAATATATAGTTATATATAGGTGGACATATCTGCGTTGAAAGATTTGACAATAATAATTTTAAATGAACTGGTAAAATACTATTATATAAATACTATATATAAAGACCTTGAAAACTAAAGACAGTTATTCTTAATTAACGGGTCAAGCGCCTCTCCGCAAATCTTGCACCCGCACCGAAAGGTGACTGAAACGCCTGAAATGTTCCAGTGGCGCTACCGACATTTGGCATTAAAATACATGCTCTTTGAATATGGGGATAAGGCTCAATTATGGTTCTGAAAATAGGTGAATATATGCCCTACTTGATCTGAATGAGAAATAATTAAAACACTTTCCAGTTCTTTTAGAAAAGTCACGACGAGCGCTATTTTTCAGGTCGCCGCCGCAAATAGAAATGAATTTTGATGATGTTATAATGTTGCACATTGTGCAGGCGGAGAGCGAGGCGGAAAACGAGAATGCAGCAGGGGGCGCGAGCGTGTGCGAGGTGGAGCGCTGCATGATCTGGTCGGAGCGCGAGGCCGCCGAGCGGCAGGTTACGCAGATAGCCACCTCCGCGTGCGGCGCCACCGCCGTCATCAACGTATTCGTATGTTACTTTCTCTACTTCTCACTCGCACGCTCACATACACTGAGTGCATTGGACGTGCATATTATATCACATGTTTAGATGTCAGAATTAAAAACTTGATAGAGGGCATAAGGATATTATAGTATGTATGTGATGTGAGGTATTCTCACCTCAAAAAGTCACAGTATGTCTGTAAACGTCATACTAACCATAAACCATAAGAACAAGTAAAATTAGCACGACTCGTTCATACCACAAGTATGCATAGTTCGATGAATTTGATCTCTGCCCGTATCGGTTGTCTTACATTACTGTCACGGAAACCATTAATCCTAAAAAAAATCCATATTGTGCTATAAAAACTAAAAGAGGCCCAAACTTTAATTAAGAAAATAAAAAAAAGCCCAATATCAATAATGAAGTATGTTCAGTTTCTCCAGGACGTTGGATGGCAAGGGATAAGAGATGCAAGTCCCTCCGAGCAGCATCGATGGTAGTATTAGATAGTAGAGGATACAGTGGTGACTCCACAAATTGTCTGTGGCTCACAGACTCCAGACCTTCAGTGAGTTCGAAAAGACCCGATAATCAAGCACAACTCATTAGGAAAGATTATCTAAAACAATCAGAAAAAAAATGTATATACTCGTTCAACAAATAAGCATTCTATTGAGTCTTATAGCAAAATATCTCTATAAGAATGGCCACCTGGAACATAATTCACTCATCATCCAGACAGACCGGCTCACGGTGGCTCTGCTATTATAATAAGAACCTCCATAAAGCATAACCAACTACCGGACTGTAAAACAAATGCCTCGCTCAGACAAGGAAACTGTCCTAGACAAAGAATCTGCAGACCATCAGTGAGTTTCGGGTCTCCAACAAGATGGACAGTGACGACGGCGACCAAGATTTCAACATAGAAGGTGTTCTCCACTGCCCCAATAATTTATAAAATATTGGATTTAGACTTTAAATTTGTTAAAGTACCTAAAATATTGTTTATGTTACTACTGATTAAAGTGTGTCTTCGTGTCTTTGAAGTAGCATTTCGTTTGGTCACGTTCGGCCTTGACAGAAAGGGATACCCCAATACCAAATAATCATAATTTGCATACCATCAACACAGATATAGTATATTTTAATGTAAAATGCAAACTTGTCCTTTACGCCGAAGAAACACCTTCAGCTTAAATTAACAAGTTATTGGACTAATGAATTGAACTCTTTGTAATATCTAGCGGAAGCAGACATCGCTGCTTATTACGGTTGAGGCTGCAGTTTGGAGTAGGACTAAAGAAAAAAAACGGAATGCTAAGGAATGAATGTTTATCTGTAAACAGCTGGCGCTGGGGGTACCCGTAGACGTGGATAAGATTAACAAGGCAGTCGGCACGCGGCAGCGGGCGAACAGCGCCCCCCTACCGAGGTTATTACAGATCCTTTTATAGAGACCTGTGTAACTGGACCAAGGCTTGCTCTTACAATCTGTCCATTTCTTAATAACTGCCTCTTTCACACAACTTTGTTTGCACGGTCCAAGTTGAAAAAGAAGTGAACTCGTTTTCACATTTAGGGCACACACACACACAGACAGACGGCGACATTTGAATTTTCTGGTAGGATAATACATTTTTTTTTTTTTTCTTGGTGCACTGACGGGGCACCAAGTTCACCCGGTGTTATGGGCTGACATCACGGATGTTGTAGGTGATGTAGCCAACCGTGTCAGTTTCCATAAAAAAAAAAAAAAAAACATTTTAATACATTTTTAATGAACAAGGAGCTCTAGCTGATGTGTTCCTATAAGGTTTGTTTTTGTAGAAATATTGATTATATATATTGTAATTTTTAATATTTTTTTGGAAATATTTCTTTTAATAAATATATTATAATAAGATTTTTCCTTTATTTATTTTCTTGTAATGTTATTTCAAAATATGTTATTTGAAAAACAATGAATGTATGCTTAGATACCTGCTGTCGCGCGCTGTGGCGGGGTGCACAGCGGCGGGGCTGGTGGAGGGGCTGCAGCAGGCATCGGACGGGCTGGTCACCGCACGCTTCTTCCCCACCTACCCCGAGCGGGTGGTCTCTCTCTCGCACTGGCTCGCGGACTGGATCTCATTGGGTATGTAGTGTGAGTTTGATAAAGTAGTCTTCCAAAATGTAAGCGAAACTGTAAATGTTGCTGGGAACGTCAGACTAGTTAGAAAAAGGTCTCAATGGCCAGGTAGCACGCACTCCACTACCCGATAACAATAAATATGTACGGTGGACACGTGCAGGTGCGGTGCCGATCGCAACGCTAAACCTGCAGGCGGGTGTGGAGCGGGTGGGCAGAGCTGAAGCGTCAGTGCCGGACGCATGGCACCACCAGATGGTGTTCGGGGTGTCACCGCGCGGTATCTTCCTCACCAACCCGGTGGAGTGCGTACCGGAGGGCCAGCTGTGGCCGCAACTCTGCTCCGACTCGGTGCTGCTGGTGAGGACGCGGGACATCCTCGTGCGGCTCGTGCCCACCCTCGACCTCTCGCCGTTCTTGGCCATTCCCGACCCGCGCTGGACCTCTTTCAATGTTTTGGGTGGGTAAAAAACTGTAACTAAGTAATTTTTAGTATAAAATTCTATAGTTTGCCCGTTTATTACCAAATTACTTGTGATGCCAACATTTTTATGCATTTTTACCCTATTAAGCTTTCCATCCATTTTCATGAAATAGATTTCCTTAATTTCAATATGAAAATATTGCATTGATAAGGTTCTTGTAACTTTTTGAAAAATTTTACAAATATTCTAAGACTGGTTCACACAGGTTATCACAGACATTATTATTATCTTGAATAGATTTGATATTGTGATAGTGGACCGGGAAGTGAGGCGTGCAACGTTCGTCGATATCACCGTGCTGCACGATGGTAGCCTCATCAGTAAGGAGGCAGACAAGCTGTTAAAAAATATGGATCTGCTGCACGAAGTTACCAATATGTTACCCATCGAATCGACTATGGTTGTGCTCATAGTCGTATCGGCGCATGGGCTGATAGCAAGAGCCTCGGCGACCGCCTAGAGAGGCTCTCTTTGAGTGGTTGGGTCAAAGGCCAGATCCAGAGGGCAGCGCTGCTCGCATCGTCCGAAGATTTCTCTCTCTAGTGCCCGAGCATCGCTAGCCTGGAATCTCGCACCACCGCTGACGGTAGAAACCCCATTTAGTTTTATGTAAAACATGTACATATTTGTACATGTTTTTATATTATTATATTGTATAAATGTAGCTATAATGTCCAAATAAATATATAAAATAATAATAATATGTATGTCTGTAATTGTATGAAATAAAAAAATATTTTAATAATTGCGGCAGGTCAAGTGGTGCACATGATGCGGGAGCAGCTAGAGCGCGGGCCGTCGGACAACGTGCGGTCGCGGCACGTGCGGGTGCCGTGCGCGTACCGCGCCGGCGTCACCCTCGCCGCCCTCACCGGCTCGGAGGCGCACCGGCGGCTCGCGCACGCACCGCACCTCCCCCTCTACGCGCAGCCACCGCCGCACCCGCACCCCACCTGACTCAGAGCGTGAGACAATGTGGCAGCTAACCAGCACAGCATTCTCAGGATGAACTAGAAATGTGAACATTCATTTCTGATGGTATAGGAAAAGACAATACTCCTACCATAATCACTCAGTACAGTGAGGCCAAAGAGAGATCAATTTGAATGAAAAGTGAACGTTGGAACTTCTCAGATGAAGAGTGAGGACTCTATCGACCTTGTCCCACTCCTAGTTAGTCCACGTGCGGTCGTTGTGTGATGATTTATAGCCAGGCAATCAGTAGCTACTAATTTTACGTTATAATGTAACTAAACTTGCAACACAACCAAGACAGAAATTATCATTTTTATATTTCTAAATATTCCCACCTTTAATATTTAAAAATATATCATGTCATCTAAAAATAATCATTGTGAATTTAATTTTATTTACGAATAAACATGTCTTAAATCTAAATCACGCATCTTTCAGCAGCACATCCCTGTATGGTGGCTGTCAGTTAGTCACTCAGTTCTAGTGTCCCCTGCCGGACGTCCCAGTATGGTGGCGGTGCTTTACTGCTAACTTACTTTTCGAGCAGCCCGAGATAATACTAATCCAAAAAATACATTGTCCGTAATATGGCTGGACATTATAGCCTACATGCTACGTACACCTCTATATTTAGTGGTATCTATTTTTATACATCCGGTAAGGGTGGCTGAGTCTGAGGTTAGCCCAGCGGTTGAAGCTTAATTAAAAAATGGGTCAAGCTTGCATTAATTCATAATAAAGTTTTTATTTTCTCGTTCGCTAGTGTATCCTTATATGAATTAGATTTTCAAAGATCTTACAGAAATTTACAGTGCATTTTTTTTTAATCTGTTTTTTAAGTACTTCTTCTCAACAGAAGAATATTAGAGGAAGATTTTTGTTTCAAAATATTGGCGATATTTGTATCTAGGCTGTAAGAAAAGAATTAAGTATTTCCAATAGAAACAACATTATTTTTTTCATATACTACAATACATAGCATGGTGCGTTATTGATTATTAACTTAAGTCTAAAAGTCATATTTTTCTTATTGTAAATCATAATTTTTTTTTTACAGCATCGATACAAATATTAGCCACATTTTGACATAAAAATATTTCGTTAATATTTTCATGACAAGGAGGGTACTTAAAAAATTGATAAAAAAAAAATGCACTGCTATGTAAGATCTTTGAAAATCTAATTCATATAAGGATACACTAGCGAACGAGAAAACGAAAATATTAATCTGAATTTATGAAAGCTCAAAGCCTAGATCCACTGGGCTAGGTGCCAGAACACATGTTTCGACCAGCCAATATTAAATCTGAGAAGGTGCCATACTGGAGGCTTCCGTTTTCGATTTCTGGCTATACTGGGCTAGAGGAGAAGACAGCCGAAGCTGCTATGTGGTCATCTTTGACCCAGTACGGTTGTACCAACCCGGTCGGCTACAATTTGAACCTACCACCCAGTTGGGGCAAGGGCAGGGACAAGCGGGTGTAGGGCAGTGGCGGCTCTGACCAATGAATTTTAGTGAGGCACCACCTACATAATAGCATTTTTTAATGTTGTATTGCAGTTTTCATTTCGAGGGCAGGACATGCCCAAAGTCTAGCAATAAATAAACATCCATGTTGATTTTTTTTTCTTTACCTTCAAGATAATTAAGTGAGGCGGCGTGAGGCGGCGCCTCACTTGCTTCACCGGGGGAACCGCCACTGGTGTAGGGGTGTATTAGTACACATATAGTTTGTGACAGTTATCAGTGTGCGAGTGGCAATGCACACAAGGCAGTTGTCACAGCTCGAATTAAAACATTGGTCCAGGGTTTGAATGAAAATAATTATGAAATAATGAGCACAGGAATACTGTGTACAGATGTTTTATCTCACGAGCGCGGGTGAGCCATACTTGTAGTTGTAATGCGTATAGACACGCGCTCCTGTGTGCGTAAGTACAGGTAGCGTTAGCAAACTCACAGACACACAGGAGCGCGTGTCTATACGCATTACAATTACAAGTATGGCTAACCCGAGCTCGTGAGATAAAACATCTGTAACTGTTTGCCGCAACGGGTGAAAGTTAAGTTAGCATTTAACGTCTGGTTAAAGAATCTTATTGTGTAGCCTAGTTAGAATATTTTGGTGCTTGCTAGTCAAAATTATAATAGCACTTAACTAGTACTCTTAACTTGGGAAATAGTCCATTTACAATAAGGTGTGTTGTAAAATTCCTTTTTAAAGTTCAGTGAAGGTAAGTGTTCACATGTTTGCATTGGACGCATCGTACGGATCGGATCCAATGGTTTTGAGTATTCTTGTATGTTTTGCCATAGAAGTGCGTTTACTCATCCGCACTGCACGGACAACACGCATCTGTCGGCAATGCCGATGTGCAGATGTCATAAAAATTTGAATGTAAATGGCGATCGCGTCAGCAATCCCATTGCTGAAGATACAGTGAACGCAGTATTTTAATTAAACATCAGTTCGATCCGATGCGTACCATGCGGACACGTGCTCGCTCACCTTTAGATTCCATTATGTAAGGTAATGTCTGTGAAAGTTATATACATGCATTTTTTTATATTGAAATACCGTTCTGTCAAAAGACATTAAAAACAGGATGTATTTATAATAGTATTACACTTTATGCCACTGTGTTGCAAGGGCAGAGTGCCTTAGGCAATTTCATCCAGTCAACCTGGTAGACCCAGACAAACCAGTTTACCCAGTAGAGCGACATCAATATATTATTGATTACAACACTTTAGAATTGATTTATTTTGTTTTTATGTATTGTTTATTTAATTGTTTTAGGAAATACATTGCAAGTATACTAGTGTCTATGATTACTCTCAACTCTTCTACTCATGACTACAGATCGGTACAGTAGTTTGCAATATGTCATCGCTTTTGACGCTGAATTTGTGAAATGTATGAAATGTGAGAAAAATGTTGCCTGTGGACCAAATGATATATTTTTCCACTCGGTCACTGCTGATATTGTAAACATGTGATTAAGTAATTGAAAGCAATAAATTGGTGTCATTATATTTTTTTAAGGTGGTCTATTGTGCGTTTGCACCACAGAGTAAGCGCTCCAATGACTCCTGGAGTCTGCGTCCCATTCATTCATCATACAAACCGAAAACTAACAATGACAAATGAGCTGATTTCAGTTAATGATTTCAGCACTTGATTCACGACTTCTACTTGAGAGGGGTGAAAAGAGGGTGCCATCTTTCGGAAGTAGGTAACTATAAAATATATTTCAGACATTGAATCGAATATAATAGGTAGTAGGTAGGTAATAGAATTATAGGCTAGGTAAATTTTTTTAAATAAAAAAATTATGTAATGTTGAGAAATATATTTTCACAAATTGCACATGCACACATGTCATGTACAAGTCTTTCTGATAATCAAGCTATTCAACTACCAACCCAAGCTAAACGTGATTTCACAACACACATTTTTAAAAATTTTGAGAGTTGTCAACGTTTGGAAAATGAATCTAAGTCTAATCCTTTTCGTGTCTGAAACTCACTTCCACTGTTAGGGCATGCTCAATTTCAACAAAGATGCTTGGAACATATGATTCTGGTTGATATTAATAAGTGTTTAAAAAATTTAGCCTTTTTAATAAATGATTCCAGTCCAAAATGCAGTATCCTAACAAATAAAGCAAAGTTTCTATGGGCGACCGGCCGTGTAACGTACGTACGTAATAATATGAATATCCTTATAACTCGAGATCCACATTATCGATTTACATAAAGTTTTCACTGTTACATTCTGTCACTGCTCAAGATGGTTTTAGGCTTTAAATCATACATAACGCTACATCATCAGCTGCGACATAAAGGCAAAACTCTAAACACGCGAAGCGAAGCTGCGGGCAAAAGCTATTCCAATATAAGGATACATAATGGAAACACACATAGGTGATTGTCTATTTCAAGTGTTACAGTCAAAGAGATTTCAATATAACCGGTTATAGAGCAGGAATTGGGAACATTTTCAACCAAAAATTTTGATCTTGTTACTAGTATGAGTGAATGAGTAAGTCGCATAAGTATAAGTTATTTTATTACCTAGGTAACAATTTATAGGATTACAATTCTGTTCTTGTTGTCCGACCTAGTAGGTAGAGAGCGTTTCAACTAAATCTTCCCTTCGCCGTTATGTTGGCTCCACTGTCTATCTGTCAAAACAGCGTTGAGGGTTGCTATGTGTACAGATTTGCCCGTAATTATCGGTATGTACCGTATTTATTATACGGTAAATACCGATTACATTATTAGGTAATATAATCTTCACAATCTGGCAACACGAATTTAAGCACTGACAGTGACACTAACAGTGGATCCAACATAACGGCGAAGGGAAGATTTAGTTGAAACACTCTCTAGTTTGAATGTCTTTATATAGACCGTTCACAGTTATTTTACCTCTAGCCATCAAGTTGGCAAACTTGAGCTCTGTGCTGCCATAATTGGTTCGTACAATTTCCCTGTACGAAATATTTGAAAATATTTTTAGAGTAGAATAGAATAGAAACTCTTATTGCACACAAATTGAAAGAAGAACAGTACACGACAAGAAACAAGAAATGCAGGAGTGCGCAAAGGTGGGCTTATCACTATAAGTGATTTCTTCCAGTCAACCTTTGGGTGATGGATGAGGAATAAAATACAGAGAAAGAAGTATGGGTAGGGCAGGCGAAAGGGAGGAGGAATACGTGTTTTATTTTTATGAATATATCTACATGTAACATACATACTTACCTATTTATACAATACATAAAATACAAAGAGCATATGATAGATGACAGCATAAAATACAAATAACATACACATCTATAGAACACAGATACTACATACTATACTATACTAATCCACAAGTAAATACTAATCTGTACCGTGTGGGGCCGGTACTTTCAAAGAATAGCCCCACTGCATCTCTCCCCGTGCATGTCGTAAAAGGCGACTAAGGGATATGACTCCCTTCTTATATTACTAGGTGGTAGGGTTTAACCCGCCCGGGTTGGTACCACCGCACTGAATGAAAGGTCGGTCGAAACGGCTATGTAAATAGTTTGTGTTTTCCGTCCAGTTCAGTGTAGCCGGCACGACCGAAGGGAAGCACTGACGTGGCACCAAGTTCACCCGGTGTTATGGGCTTACATCACGGACGTTGTAGGTGATGTAGCCAACCGTGTCAGTTTCGATAAAAAAAAAAAAAATACAAAATAGGCAAAATTGATTGAGTTAGTATCAATTTATTCATAACATTAGTTCTAATGATTACGCACAGTTCTTCTGTAGCATACACATTTGTATATTAGGCAGCTCAAAGACTGCTAGACACAGGAATCCTGGCTCTCGATAGTACAACAGGTATTTATACATAATTTCCACTACCACGGGTAAAATATTAATAGCAAGTAACCCTTTTTAGGACCGTAGTACTAGTGACAGCAAGTTGTGCCAACCTAGCGGACATGTGTCAGAGGTAAAATAACTGTGAACAATCTGTACAATAGATAAGTCAAACAGAAAAATTTGTTTCATTGGAAAAATTGTCTTGTCAGATGTCTATCTGCGCGGCAGTCTCATGAAAATGGCGTTGATAGCTGACGTACAACGGACTGTTGAGATGACAGATTTGCTCCGTGGTTGAGACACACTACCAACAGATATTTCGCGAACTAATTTCTGGAAATATGCCGACTATGATACATCTAGTTCTATCTTTATTTGCATTTTAGTAATCATTGTACCGTACTAGGTCCCTTACCTTATTATCTTACTAGGTGGTTTGACCGACCCGGGTTGATAGCACTACACTGAATGAAAGGTCGATTGAAACGGCTATGTAAATAGTTCGTGTTTTCCGTCGAGTTCTGTGTAGCCGGCACAACTATAGTGGAAGCACTGGCATGACACCTAGTTTACGGCTCACTAGCTCAAGGTGTTACGGGCTGACATCACGGATGTAGTAGGTGATGTTGCCAACCAAAGTCAAAGTCAAAGAGTTTTTATTTCAAATTGCCGATCTGATGTACAACAAAAGTAAAGTAAAAAATTAAGTGTGCCCCCATACAAGAAACATGCTAAGAATCGATTAGTACATATTCACGCTACTAAATAATAGATGGCGCCACAGGTAGTTTGCATTGCAGACAGACAAAGATGGATATGGTTTTGTGACAGGTATAGTGGGTATAGTGGATCTACAGAATCCCTCAGTGCGTGAGTAAAACTCATGCTTGACCAATTTTTAAATTTTGTTTATGCATGCATCACGTAAAAACTACTGAACCAATTATAACAAGGCTTTCAGAAAATTATAAGACTTAACTTGATGTAACATAATAATAATTATTATTATGGCTGTATAGCATCACACCAATATTCATATGAGCTAAGTAGTGGGGTCGAAATAGACAGTTGGACTTGAAGCAATACTATTTGTGATATATTTTAATTTTTGACACTTTCGTAACATCACACCAACTCTAATAGGGGTAAGTTGTATGGTCGAAATTCATTAAAATTAGAGACAATTAAGAGAACTATTTGCTGTAGGTAATTTAAATTATAATCTAGCCTTTTTATTCTCTATTACCCATATCACTTCACACCCTTATTCATAAGGGTAGCTGGGCCCCATGAGCTGAGCAGTAGGGTCCGACGGAAGTGAACACTGTCTCAGAACAAACTGGCAATGTACTTTCGCGATGTTTAACTTTTTCTGAGTTAGGTCACCATATCAAGTTTCGCATAAAAAAAAATCAGGCGATCTGCAGATTCAGATAATGTTATTATAAAAAAAATATTCCAGAAAACATTTGATTTCCTCAGCCTGAACATCAGTTTAAGTTAACATAGATGTTTTCAGCTTCTATTGTCAGAAGATTGAGGTTTACCAAACAACACTATGTTTAGAATAGAACATTCCAAAAATAAATATAATAAAAGCCAATTTTTTTTTAGAAGAAATGTTTATTCATTATTAAAAATACATTATAGTATGGAGTCTATAACAATAAAATAAATTGTATTACATTCTTATAAATAAAAGGTACATGCATATTCCTGTAAACAGTCTTATAAAATATTAGAAATTATTGAAACAACAACAAATGAAACAATAGACAGCCCGGTTAGTTATTATCATGTGCATAGGCCAATATTAGTCACAATCAACATTACATTGACAATATTACTTTTGTTTTTTTTTATAGTAAGCGCGACATGTGGCACCCAGCCACCCATAAGGTGTCTAGGAACGCCCATGCACTTATAGGCATGGTGTTAATTATATTAAGTTCATCGCAAAGTATGACATTAGTATTCTGGGAAAGTAAGATTTAAGATGAATGAGATAGAATATAATATGCCAGGTGGGGGAGTGGCATGAGCAAAGGATGAGTGGAGGAAATATGGAGAGGCGTACGCCCTTCATTGGACCACCATACCAGTGCTAAGGAAAAAGAAGAGAGATGAGTTTAAGGTGGAAATATAATAATTATGCCCACAAAAATTATGTAACAATACAATTATTGTATTGTTACATAATTTTTGTGGGTGCTTCCGTCGCCATTAACAAGCATGATTGTGTTTGATGGGTTGGAGTTTTATTTATTATTACACAACAGGTAAAATTCGGAATGTTAATATTCACCCTGAGGTCTGACCTTCTGCATAATTTAAAGACTCGTATATATAAGCAGTGCGTTCTCCCGGCTATGACGTACTGGTGTGAAACTCATGACGGTCGCTGTTGTCCAAACATTGAAAGTTGGCCAGCGAGCCATGCTGGGAGGGAATATCACTACGTGATATGGTGCGTAACGAGGCGGTCCGCCGACGCACCAAAATAGTCAATGTTGGACACCGGGTGTAAAAGGGGGTAAACTCAAGTGACAGTGGGCTGGGCACGTCAGCCGAAGAGACGACGACCGTTAGTGTAACCGTGTCCAACACTGGCGGCCGTAGACAGGAAAACGGAGTGTAGGCAGCAGTGGCGATTCCTGGTGCTGAGTATTGGGTTGGCTCTGGCTAAGGAAATGATTTTTTCATAATTTCATAACTTACGCGTTAATTTATTTCTACTACAATGAGTTCAAAAACTAAAAGATGATTTCGATAGTCTATATATATATATAGATTTATAACAGAATATAATATGCAACTATTAACGTCGCGAGCTTTTGTTTACAAAGCAGACACGCACACGCTGCGCAGCAGCGCGCACACACTACACGCCTAGCTCGCTATCGTGTCACTAAATGCGCTCCCCGCTGCGCCAACTCGAAAGGCTGATCAGCAGGTCGCGTGCAGATGAATGATCAATAAACAATACAATATGGTGATCAATGACTGCGGTTAAATAAAGTTATCTAATTACACCTAGCCACTAACCTTTGAAAATTTTATCCCCTGTAGTACTCATATTACCCACTGAATGCTTTTCTAATAAATCAATTCGATATTTAATACTTGTGGTACCTATGTAAGTCATGAATAGAGGGGGTAAATGTTTGTTTTGCAAAAATGGTTTGTTATATTTACACTATAACATCGTACAATTCGCTCCCTGTGAACGATGTGTGTTCCCCGTAACAGCAGGTAACTTTATAATGTAGGGATGGTAACAAAGAAAGGAAGAGAGCGTCTACATTTTGTATTTGACCGACAGCTGTGTGTGTACATTGTGTCGCTGATGAGTTTATTGTATATGATGCAGAAATGTAATAAAGGCAGCGGCCGTATAATTTATGATATGGACTCATGTTTGTTCAAATGTACGAGCCTGCCCGGACTAGAAGTGCCCCCACCATATAGTGTCCATAGAGCTAGCATGTTGGCCGGCAAGACACATTTTTACCCGACTGCGCGAAGCAATAAGGAGGGTAATGTTTTTATTTATAGCGAACCGAATATTATTGAGTATTTCATGTTCAATATTTAATTGAATTTGTTAGTTTTGTATGGTACATTATTGTAACGATAAATCTATATTTTCAGTAAATGAAATGTATCCAAATACAATTTTATCTTTTAATACATTTTTCCATCACCATACATACAAGCCAATGCTTTGTTTAAATAACAAATAAAATTAATGTACAATTCCAAGCAGTGGCGGCTGGTGACTTCAGTGACCGGTAGTGCGCTATGTACCTACCTAGGTACTTAAATACCAAATTTCCCAACACATTCCCGTCATGTTATTTTAAGATCGGGACTTCGGAATTTTTTAAACGCCTGCGTTTTATTATGTATGTACGTACCTAGTATGAATATTCTCAAGACACTCAATGAGTTGCAAAAAACAGGAAAAGTTTTTTAACTCATTTTTAGTACCTTTATGAACACACCCATAGACCACAACACTACTGCAGCTTTCAAAAAGAAAACAGTAGTAATGTCCCAAAAATACTTAAAAAAATATATAAAAATAAAAGCATTTGAAAAGTAGAAATTGAACCCGGGATCACCTGATTGTAAAGCCTTACCTTTAACCAACGCTTAGGCAAATATCGGCACCAATTAATTAATTAGTGACAGAAAGCACAAAACCTAACCATATCCCATTTTAAATATTCGCGCGCTAACGGGTATGTGACATCACATGACAGCGCGCTGACTCTAGGTAGACGGACTCGTGCAAAACGAATCGCTCGCGACGTGTCGCACGCGCGGCTATTCACGATATAGCGTCCTTGTTTGGCGCTCGTGCGCCGCACGCAGAACTCCATTTCGGCCCATACTGTTTCTATGAAGTATCGTTTGTCTCACGCGCCAGCGGTGTTTTGCCGATCCCAATACATTCAGTATGGGAGACCCGCGTGCGTTACTCGATTCCGCACGGGGCGCGCGTTTAAACGCAAAAAAGTGCCTTGTCGTCTATAAAATAAGGTCGAATTCACATTCGTATTTATTTGGAGTACGATCATTATGGTTTTAATGTAGGTATGTTGTAAGATATTATTTATTTGAAGTGAAGACTTCTCGTGGTATGGTAGTGCGGCACACGAGCGCACTTTAGGACCAGCCGCCAGTGATTCCAAGTTCAATAGACACGCTTTGTGACAAAACAACATTAGTTTAATCAGAATACAAATTTACTCTCTAAACATTTTCCTATCAATTAAAAAACAAATTAAAAATTGAGCTTTATATTTTATTACCTAAAGGCAGGAATCATCTTAGACTAGGTCTAAGTTGTTACTAATGAACGCAATTCAACATAAAATTAATGAAATGTATATTTCGAAAATATATGTTTTTCACTTAGGTTTCATACAAAAAAGTCTAGAGCCCGCGCCCGCAAGATGGCGTCCGGCAACACAGGTGTGCTGACTGAACCTGGCACTAGAGGCACAACCAGGGCGGGTACAGTTCAAAAACTCTCCTGACTGTCACTGCAACCATACAATTTCCTACCTTCAAATGAATTACTGGCATAATGAAACCACATAATTCCATAAATCCCCAAGTCAATGCAAGGCCGAGGACTATCTAGCGGCTGTCAATAACTTGACTAAAATATTGAAAAGGGAAATACTGACGCAATACAATCACACATTCTAGTTATGTCTCTGTATCTCCTTTGAATAGAAAATATAATTATATTAGATCTAAGACAACAAATTATTAACCACTCACGCGTTTCAGGGCCATACTGTGGCCCGGCGATAAAAACGTCACTCGGCGACCCAGGCACAGACGTATGGCCCGGCGCAGCAGTCGACTTTTGCCATACAAATACACACTATTTTAATATGGGGATAAGGCTCTATTTTACCTCTAAAATAAGGTGAAGATATGCTCTTCTTGATCTGATTCAATAGTTCAAATGATGACAGCATCGCCTCTCGTTGAAAAAAATATTTGAACCACACCCGTGCGCCAGTCAGTTCAGTGTCATGGCGGTGAGCGAGTGCCCGTGTTCGAACGATGTTTCCCAAGCGCCGAAGGCAAGATATATTTCGTATTTGGTGTTTTTAGAAGCGCAATTGAGTGTAGAGTGCATATTTGGTAGTGCAGTGATCATATTATTGAGATATTGTTTAGAAAATGCCTCAACACGTTGAGTTGACGGAATAAAACATCACCTCACCAAGTGCAGCATTCAACCCACGATTTTGAATAAGAAAAAAGGTGAGTACAATTAAAATTATACATAACTTTGTACGAAATTTTATAAAGATTACAACCATGCTAAACTTGCTATAGGTGTTCATATATTTTTTCCTAAAAGAAGCTTATTTCCCGTAACCCGTCCTTAAGCGGTCGCAGCGAACACCGCGACACAAGGAATATGCGCACGCGCGGCCGTGCGACGCGTGAGTGGTTAAAGAAGAGAGAATAAGGCACTGTGTTTAAACTATCTAAATATACCTGTAACATGACTGAGACCACAGTCAACTAATTTTATATAACTCACATTGTCATTTATCTAACCTACTTGACCATTTTTTTGAGATGATTAGGTAAGCAAGCTAAAAAAACGTATAGATTGGAGTGAGATTAGACACATTTACTATGATGCAATTAACATTATTAATTAAAATAAAACATTTACATTTTTGTCTCGCAGTTGCTCAGCACTCGTAAGTAGATATGTAGTGTAAGTAGACTATGACGCGGTTCCATTATCATCCTCTCGCTTTCTTTGCTTTAGTTGAAGTGAGAGGCGACTAAAACATTCAGTATTTGCGATGCAAATGGAAGCCCGGCTTAGACTAGGATATTCATGATCTAGCTATAAGCGTCACACATCTTAGCCCTGTCCCTGAATTGCGATCAATTTGGATAAGAAAACTGATAACATTGAGACTGGCTTACGACCTCCTCTTGTATATTTTGTCGATTAGTTTGACAAAAAGTTCCTGCGAAAGATCGGGGGTGAGGTTGCGTATATCGGCCAAGATCTTTTGATAGTTGTGTTGCTCCTGAGCGAGGTATAGATCTTGGATGCCCAGTTGTTGGTAGAGATCCTTGATGATTCCCTCGTGGCGAGGATCCTTGCTGCCGTAGTAGGTCTCCATGAGGAGTCGCTGCTCGGGTGAGCACAACTGAAGGGCGGTGACGGCGGGCCAGCAACACTTGCCCTCCTTGATGTCTGTGCCGTCCTTACCGATCTCCGTGCGACTTCCAAAACAGTCGAGGTAGTCGTCCTGCCAAATATCACATTTATTCAGAGTGTTGCAAATATAGTAACTAGGAATCTGTATCTACTATATAAAAATGAATGGTCGTTCTAATCTTTTTAAGTTTACTCTTTTATTAATTATAAAAATTTTAAATGTTTACGGATTAACAGTAGGTACTGAAGACTTACATAAGTAGACGTTTCGTCCGCTATCGTTACTCCCGCAGTTCCTGAAGAAGTCTGTGATGTAGCGGGCGAAACATAGACTTATGTAGGTCTTCAGTACCTACTGTTAATGCGTGAACTTTAAAATGATTAGAATGTTCGTTTGTTCATCTTCTATACGTCTTCATCTAATTACGGTGACTTCCCCGGCGCACACCGGGGAAAGTTTCTGACAAAAATTATTCAATTGATAAGTCGATTAATATTATTAACTGCAATCACTAGTTGTGTGAAATGGGCAACCCTCTAACTAATGCCAGTCAAACATAACTTTTTATCGTCTTTAAAAAATGGAGGGTTTGTGACCGGTACTATGGTTTGACGGCAAACCCAAATTTAGTTGCAATCAAATTAATATAGAAAAATTTACAAAGTTCTAGAATTGGATTTTGAAATGGATAATAGCTACTAACCTGTATCTGAAAGAAGTGGCCAATCTTCAGACAGATGTCCTCAGCTTGTGCGTGCGCCTCGGGCGAGCGGCGGCCCGCCATGTACATTGCGAGTCGAACGGGCAGCAGGTAAGTATAGTACGCTGACTTATACTTGATGATGGCACTGTATCGTTCCATAGTGAATTTGCTGAAGTCTATGCGATCACCGCGCCCCGCGGTCGAACAATCCAGATACTGACCCATCGATGTCTGGAACAGCACCTGAGGGAAATGAAGCATTGCTTGTGAATAAACTTTCATAAATATTGTTTATTGTATAATTTCATCCATAGGTAGATAACCTACGCTTGGATATGTCGAAAATTCTATTGAGGCCAGGACGAAGAAAAAAAAACGACATCAGCTGTTGTTTGTGTTGCAAGCCTTTGTGCGATTCTGCCTCGGGCCCTGCTACCTGCCACGTAGTCGGGCTAGCTCAAACTTCTCTCCTGCAGTCTGTGTGCCCCATCCTGGACGTCTACTAGCCTTCATAGAGAGAGGATATAGGCTGGTTGAGGCAGCAGATTCATTTTCAAGACTGGAGGCCGGACTGTGGTGCACGGAGGCAGCAGCTGCAGAGATGCCGGTCACCCTACGCCTACCACCGGCTGACGCGGCCGTCGCACGCACTCTCCTCTGCCGGCGTCGCACGCACTCTACTATGCAGCCGTCGCTCGCACTCCGCTTAAAGTTGCTTCTACCAGCTGCTACTTCTCGCACAATCACGGTGAGCGTTCGTTTACGACCATTCGTTTTCCCTCCTCGATACATCTGGGTATTCCGTGAAGCACCAAAAAGCCTCCTCAAGCCAATTGTAAAAGAAAAAAAATAATAAAACTGCAACATTAAATTCCTTTTTCATTTATCTGTGCCGTCCGCAATAGTAGCGTTATACTGGGTTGCACTAAGGGCTTCTATAAAAATCATGGCTCAGAGAGCATTTTTATCTACAGATTGCAGATAAAAATGCTCTCAGATGGCAGAGTTCACAGCGTACTTTAACTAGACCTCAGTTTCCCATACTAATGTATTCGAACGATCTCTTCAAAACAATTTTGCCCAGGGAAAATGTTTGCTTTGCATCGACTTTCTCCTCAACATATGCATCTCTGTAGGAACAATTTTAATATTAATTTAATTCAATAAAATAATTTTTATGCACCCACATTCTGATGAAACTGTTCCTACAGAGACACATAATATGGAGTAGAAAAGTAAAATAGTTACCCTATGCCAATTGGTTTTGAAGTGATTGTTGGATTATGTTAGTTACCTCGTTGAAGGTGTCGAGTATGTCCGCATAGTATGGCGCGTGGCGGAAGTGCTTGCGCAGCAACGCGTGCAGGCTGCCCTGCACGAGGAGTGCGTCGTTGACGGCGGAGAGGCCGACGTGCGGCTGCCGGTACCAGCAGAGCACGCCGCGCCGGTACTGCGACCCGTCCATCACGTCGTCCAACATCAGCAGGTACGACTGAAGCTGCACATTACAATTCATTATTATTATTATTTATAGCACTAACAGCTTCAAGCTGATGCGTGCATTTCACTTTTTTTTTTCTCCCGAGTGCACTTGTTGATATTTTAATGTAATTTTTGGAAGCTATTTTATTCATTAACCTTTTCTATGTATTACATATAAAACAATATTCTGCTGTGTCGAAGGCCTATTGCATTTTTTTCAGTAACCTTCAGTAAAGAATATAAACACACTTTATTGCACACAATTGAAAGAATAGTAGAGTAACATGGAAAGAAACAAGAAATAAAGGAGTGCGCAAAGGTGGACTCGCGTAATGTACCAAGCATCACCAAAAGCGGCTTTAGAGGCGGCAGCCTTTACGCTCAGAACGACAGATTTCTGGACAGGATAGACTAGACTATATCGTAAAAAAAAAAATTTGGTATGGGAACGTGATCAGTATTTATTGATACACATACACCCCTTAGCGTATTGTTACCTACTTATGAAAGACCTTATATATATATCTGTGCTATTCACATTCCAAAACTAGGTGACGAACACAGCACTCCACGGCTTCACCGAACACAGCCGGGTCCATTGTAAGTAGTAGAGAGAAAGTTTCAACCGAGCATGAGACCAGCGAGCGGGTACTCTTGCTCTCTTACAGCGCGCTAAAGACTTCGCTTGTCAGCTAGTTTGCGTTGACGCCGATTGCCGATTTTATCGAATTGTTATCAAATCTTGTCTCGATTATTAAGAATTATGATCAAGAAAAATTGGAAATATCCAACTAACCAATTTGTTGTTTATGTAATTTGTAGTAGTTAATTATTTACAATTTTTTTTTTTTTTTTTTTTATGGAAACTGACGCGGTTGGCTACATCACCTACAACGTCCGTGATGTCAGCCCATAACACCGGGTGAACTAGGTGCCATGTCAGTGCTTCCCCCTTTGATCGTGCCGGCTACACTGAACTGGTCGGAAAACACAAACTATTTACATAGCCGTTTTGACCGACGTTTCATTCAGTGCGGTGGTACCAACCCGGGCGGGATAAACCCTACCACCAAGTAAGATTAGGAGGGAAGGGACCTACACTATGTTATTACCTACTAACTATGTTATTTTGAATTGAATAAAGTTATTTCGATATTTGTGGTTTAACATACTAATTGTCTCTTAATGATGCGTGGTACATTACACTTATCACTACTATTTGGGTTATGAGCAAGTGAAAGGAAGGAGGAAGGGACCTACACTATGTTATTACCTACTAACTATGTTATTTTGAATTGAATAAAGTTATTTCGATATTTGTGGTTTAACATACTAATTGTCTCTTAATGATGCGTGGTACATTACACTTATCACTACTATTTGGGTTATGAGCAAGTGAAAGGAAGGAGGAAAATTTGTTTGATAACATATTTTAGTAAAATATAATTACTTTACGTATGAAGCATACTTGTAGTACATCGGCGGGCCCGGCTTGACGGGCCAATTCAATAAAACGTGCCGAGTCAGAAGAGATAGAGTTACGTGATAAAAAGAGAAGCGTGTTGTAGGTGCATATAATTTTTTGCAAGCAGCGCTGTGCGAGCTGAATTGCACTTTATTGCGTCATTGCAAGAGTAGCTATTTCTTTGTAGAGTGATCCTTCTGTATGTTAGTACTATTAATGTATTCTGTGCCTATGTGTAGTATATGTTATACAGGTACATCAAATATAAACAGACTAAACATACACATATATAAAGAATATAAATATTACATACAAACAATATATATTATACTAAACTTCCACAAAGTTTGCATACAAAGGAAAAACTAAAACATTTATAGAAAACTAGGAATTTAACAAATTCAAAAACTTACAAGGCACAGTAGTGTACAGGTTTCCTCACGGTGTTTTCTTGATTGAGTGAATTCACACTGATTGTTCAAAGTTGTAATACTTATATGATATCAGTAATAAGGATGCTGTTCATGCAAGCAATAACTAAACCACCGATACGGATTTATGGCAGAACTTACCAGCTCCACACACCAGCCCATGATGGCGGCGAGCCGGAGGGACTCCGAGGTGATGTTCTGTGGATGCTCCAGCATCTCGTACGCTGCCACCGCAGACATGCCTCTATTCTTCTTACCCCCGGCACAGTTATATTGTAGAACCTGAAGTGCACCGTAGACTACATCATCTGATAGACATGTATAGTTATGTCTTCTAGAATAATTCCTGTCCGAACTAGACGCATTGCTTCCCACTGGGCGTACGCTGCCTTTTTTTAGCGCTTGCATTATATTTTTTTAATTAGGTACATAAACATTTTTTAGATGATGATTTACAGCACAAATAATTCTCATTTCAATAATCTCAAGTCTTGATGTGTTAGAGCTCGTACCCATACTACGTGACCGATTTTTACCAGTTTTTGACCCCCCCCCCCCCCCCCCTGTGTTTGTTGTTGTTCTTGTTTTGGTTTGGGGTTGGCTCTAGGCCTGCAAACTAATCCCACTTGGTTGGGGACCTTAGTGCAAAACTCCGCAGTCTCCAGCTACCCCAGCCACCCTATGTCTTCCATGAAAGTCACAAGTCGACCTGGGTGTCTGCAGGCCGCTTATCCCTTAGTCGCCTTTACGACATGCACGGGGAGAGATGCAGTGGGCAGTGGGACTTATTGGTATTATTTGGACTTATAATATTATATTATTAAGTACCGACCCCACACAGTACTCCCCCCCTTGTGAGCTACCGTGGTATGTGCTCAGACCCCCCCCCCTCCCTCATTTTCACATAGTATTTTAAATATTATAAAATAGCTATTTCTTTATATAGAAATGGCGATTTTTAGCCTATTTAATCAATATCTGAGATCTTAGTGTTTTGTAAATGGTACAAGGTAGTAAATCGGCAGGAAATGAAAACTATGCTCACATGTACAGGTAGGTATTTATGGTTTTAATAACAATTTAAATAACAATACACTTTCCAACCACTTTGGACAAGATATTCCCATATTGAACGTTAAAATAAATTTTTTTTTTATAAACAATTAAATATATTGTAAAATATAACTGTACCTACGTGACTTGGCACTCCCCCTTGTGACTGATCGTGGTATTTTTCGAACCTCCCTCCCCCCCTAAATCGGTCTGGTAGTATGGGTACGAGCCCTTAAAAAAAATACAGTCAAATTGAGAACCTCCTCCTTTTTTTGAAGTCGGTTAAAAAAGTAAAAAACTATTTAGCTGTATCCGGATTTGTACCACCGCACTGAATGAAAGGTCGGGCGAAACGGTAAATAGTTCCTGTTTTCAGTTCAGTGTTGCCGGCACGACCAAAGGAAAGCACTGACATGGCACCTAGTTCACCAAGGTGTTATGGGCTGATATCATGGATGTTGTAGGTAATGTAGCCAACATGTTAGTTTCCAAAGAAAAAAGTCATATATTTTATCACATTATTAATTATTCTTATATTCATTGTTATTGGCGGATAAGTGATCGAACAGGTTGAAGAGTACATATACCTCAGTCAAATTCTGCAGCTTGGTAGACAAGGTCTTCTCAAGGTCCTACGTAAATAAATGTTTATCAAGGTCCCCAGCAGGATCTAGCATCAATTATTCCCTGCCACTCTTCCTATCTCCGCAGCACTCGTCACAGAGAGCCTCAGCACCCGTTTGTTGTTGACATTGGGCTTTTTAGAACCCATCGGTTCTCTAAATCGTTTATTTTTCGCACCGCTAGGGCGTGGAACTGTCTTCCGGCGAGTGTTTTTCCCAAATCCTTTAACCTGGGTGTCTTCAAACGTCGCATTAACAGGCTAGACATCCTAGCAACGGTCCGAAAATCTGCTGGCATCGCATCTAGCTAAGCGTAGTTTCGCGAGGAGCGGTGTATTTTGTATTTGTATTTGTTCAAAAATCATTCGTGGGCAATACATATTGCACTTGAACTCGTAACAATTTATAAATTAAATTCGAAACACCTACTCAGTCCCAATCACGACAAGGGACAATATTGGATAAATAGGTATCCAAAATTAGCCCAAATTTATATATTATTTCCCCTACATAAAATCTATTTCAATTTTCTAATTGTCACAATTAAAATAATTATTAAAATAAATAACAGTTTACAATCTTAGATTAAAATCAATTAAAAATTCATTACAATCATCAAGCATCAATTCAATTCAATAGATAATGTAAATTTTTTTTTTAAATCTAAACCAAATTACATTATAATTAAATCAATAAAATAAAAATAAAATTAAATAAAAATATAAAGCCTCAATAGATTTGTCAGAATAGGTTTAAAACTAATATCACAGTTATGACTAGGGTATCTTATCTACACTAAATTATAAAACTCTTCCACTGTATAACATTCTTTTTTTATAAAATATTTTTTCACTTCAATCTTGAATTGCTTGTTATTTAAACTTTTTATACTATCTGGAAGTATGTTATATAATTTGACACTATTGCATATAAAACTGTTATATTTTTTAGCTAATCTACATTTAACATTTACAATGTTTCTTTTATTTCTTGTATTATAGCCATGTATGTCAGAGAATAGAGGAGTGTTGTCAATGTTTGCTCGAGCATGCAGGAGGTTATGATAAATGAATAAACATGGCATGGTCATTAGGTTAAATTCTGAAAATTTTGATCTGCAAGTTGTTCTTGGCTTAACATTAAGTATTTTTTTGAGAGCTCGCTTCTGGAGTATAAAAATTCTTTTATATTCGGCAGCCTTCCCCCAAAATTTAATGCCATAATTCATTACACTCCCGAAATATGCATGATAGACGTTTATTGCTGCTTTTTGGCCACATATTTTTCAAATTTTTTGAATTGCAAAGACAGCAGAAGTCAATTTTCCAGCTGTGTAATCTATATGTTTATCCCATTTAAGTTTAGAGTCTAATTTTACCCCTAGAAATTTTACACAGTCGGTGAATTCTATCTTATTGTTACCTATTTTAATGTTCAATGCTATATTATTTGGACGCAATGAAAAATACATTGCCTTAGTTTTGTCTACGTTGAATAGGAGGTTATTATTTATAAACCACTGGTTCACCCTTGTCATTGTTGATGTTGCCGCTGTTATGACTTTGTTAATATCTTTGTCTATAAACAGAAAAGATGTGTCATCTGCAAACATTATCAGACTCCCCTCATTCTCTAGACATTCTGGAAGGTCATTGACATACACAATAAACAGGAATGGGCCCAGAATGGAACCTTGTGGTACTCCGAATTGGCAAACGTTTTCGTCAGAGTATTCACCTTCAATTGCTGTTACGTGTTTTCTTCCTGAGAGATAGGATTTCATTATGTTTAGGGAATTACCTTTAATGCCATATCGTTCTAATTTGGCAATTATGATGTCATGCTTGACACAATCAAAAGCCTTCGACAGATCACAGAATACTCCAATTATCTTCTGCGACCCGTCGAGGGCCTCTACTATATTGGCCAACATTGCTTCAATGGCATTACTAGTGTTTTTCCCTTTGCGAAAACCAAACTGACTGGTAGTGAGCAGTTTGTGTTCTTCAAAATATTCAGTAAGTTGGCCTAAAATAAGTTTTTCGAATAGTTTACTTAGAACCGGTTGTATTGATATTGGTCGATAGTTATTGCATTCTTTTCTGGACCCACTCTTGTGAAGTGGTATAATTTTACATATTTTCATGAGGTCAGGGAACACTCCTTCGTCAATGCAATCATTAAAGATGTTTTTCAGTTGTAGAGAAATTTCGTGTATTATATATTTTATATGTTTAGAGGAAATATGCCAGTAATCTTGTGAATTCTTGATTTTAATATTAGAATATGTTTTTAAAATGTCTTCTTGAGTTATATGTTTAAATTTGAAATTAATATTAGGTGTTTTTAGATTTCTCATATATTGTAATGCATTATTTGTTGAAGACATATTGTTTCTTTCACTTTATAAATATATATATTTCTTAATTAAATACTAACAACTTTTTGTTGCTTTATTCAAAAAGCATCGATAAATGTGCTTTTTTATTATTATTAATAAAATATGTGTTTTACATAAAAAATACACAATATCAAGACAAAATTTACAATGCACTAAAAGAAAGAAATTATCCTCAGAAACTGCTTGTAAAACAAATATACAACAAAAAACCATATCCAAGAATAAACAACAACAAAGACAAAGACATTTTAAGATTCATTACTACATACTTTCATGGTGCCCATAAGTTAAGAAAATTGATCAAAGAACATCTTCCGATTCTCAATAACAACACAGATACAAAAGGCCTAATCCCAACCACACCACCCATAACATTCAAACAAAATAGAAATTTGCGTTCTATCCTCTCTAAAACCAAACCGCAGTCTCCACCAGCCACAAACTCCTCACCATCCGGCACCTCACCTTGCAATCATCCTCGATGCAAAAAATGTCCACTCATCAATACAGCATCCATAATCCAACTCACAAACGCACATCATCCACTGTACGCCCAACCATACTCCACTTGCAAAACATCAAACTGCGTCTACCTGTTAGAATGCAAACATTGCCCATCATACTACATCGGTGAAACAATCAACCCCCTTCATATCAGGCTTAATCATCACCGCTTTACAGTCAACTCGCTCGCTTATTCCTCATTACCTGTACCAGCACACGCCAGATCACACCAACTGACATTTAACAACTGCTTCCACGTCCGTATCATAAAATCATTCTCACCTCCCCTCCCTGAAATAGAGTTGCGTACGCATGAAACTTCATACATATGGATCCTTGGCTCATACCATTCACCAGGCCTCAACGTCATTCACTAAATTAAACATACATCACCAGTATACCTTTCACATCTCATAACTCATATTAATTTACGTTCATCCACTCACCATGTATCCATAAAACCATCATTTGCTTTCTATTTCTATATAAAAAATAATAAAAAAATAAGAAAATATTAAAAAACATATCTATCAAATAATTATTTCTCACTTGACTGAAGACGCCACCGACATCGGGGCGAAATATTTCATCGATAAATGTGCTTTTTTATTATTATTAATAAAATATGTGTTTTACATAAAAGACATATTGTTTGTCATTTTATATGCAATATTTGCAAAATATTCATTGAGGTCATTTGATTTTATAGGGATTTTGCTATTGTTTTTTGTTCCTTTTCCTGTTTCTCTTTTTATTATTTGCCATGATGTTTTAATTTTGTTTTTAGAATTTAGAATTTCTTCGCTGAGGGACATACTTTTGGCTAAATTTACTACTTTTTTATATATTTTGCTATAAGACTTAACATAATTATTCATTGCATCACTACTGTGTTTGTCTCTATAAAGTTGATAAAGTCTTTTTCTTGAAATTCGTATGCCTGGTGTAGCCCATTTATTAAAGTCATTAGGTTTATTTTTATAGTATATGAGGGGCCAATGTTTGTCTATGCCGGCTTTTACAGTGTTAAACAAATATTCAAAATTATCATTAGGCTGAGATTTAGGTTGTTGTTTACTAAGTTCTTTTTCTAGATAATTTTTTAGTTCTCCAATCGTATTGTTGTTAATCTTCCTAATTTTGAGCTTACGTTTAGGAATTATTTCTTTAATACTCGGGCTTGTTAGTAACTGACCAAAATGGTCAGATTTCAACCAACACACAACTTTTGCTTCATAATATTCTTTATTAGTGAAGATGTTGTCGATGCAAGTTGCTGAAGATTTCGTCAGCCTAGTTGGTTCATTTATTGTTCTAGTCAAGTTATAGCACTTCATTAAGTCTTCTAATTTTCGTTTTTCGTTACTGTCTGAATATGATTTATGTTAAAGTCTCCACATATTATGATGTCTTTAGATGTATGAGCAGTTTTCTGGAGGATTTCTTCTAATTGTTTTAAATATATACTATAGTTGCCGTCCGGGGATCTATAGACACAGCTGATTATGGAGTGATTTGTTTCAACACACGCTACTTCAAGGTCTTTCTCAATTGAAAGAGCAGTGATATCCGGTCTGTTCCTGACCCCATGAATATCCCTTGTCATGATTAGGACTCCGCCGCCTTCAACTGTTTGTCTTCGATAGTCGCTTACAATTTTCATACCTTCTATTACTAGGGGTTCATGCTTTTTCAGCCATGATTCCGTTATACACATAATATCAATGTCATTTTCTTGAATCGCTAGAGATACATCGAGGTACTTATTTCTAATACTTTGAATGTTTGGCGTTGAATGTTTGGGGTTGAAAGGTGATTTTGGCTTTTTCGACTGCACCATTGGTCTCTCAGCAAAGCCAGCCATGTTGGTTTACTTAAAAAAAGGTATTACGGATAGTCCAATGTGCAGGGGATGCTTGGCGAACGATGAAACGGCCGAGCATCTTTTGTTGGAGTGCAGTGTACTTGACCACCAACGAAGGGATATACTCCATTCTCCATTTTTCGTTGCGGAGGTCTGCAGAAACCCGGTCGTCTAGGGGCCTTCATTGAGGACATAGGTTGGCTGGAGTAGCTGGAGATCGAGGAGGTTTGCACGAAGGTCCCCAACCAAGAGGGACTAGTTTGCAGGCTTAGACCCAACCCCAAGACAAAACAACAACAAAAAACCATTTTTCAGTACTAACTACTGACGAGCTCATCATTTACGCCCTAGGGGTGTGTCAATTAAAACAAACCCCAGTTATTACGGGAAGCACGTAAAAGAAGATAGATAGGCGGGATAGAGGTGTGTAGAGAGATAAATGTACAAGATCTCAGACTTTATAATACTGCAGTCAAAGAGGGCGAATACAGTCCTGGCATAGGCAAACCAGAATATACGAGACATATATTTTGTTAGGTGGGGGTAGACTAGGCAGACAAGCTATACGATAATTGCTGTAGCTGCATCGTTGGGAAACATACATTCGACTGCTGTTCCCAAGTCATGACAATATTATGGTATTTAGGGTGAAGAAGCATCAAGAAAACCTAAACCCATCCGCTTTTTTATCAGACAACATCATAATATAACGTGATGTGGAGAACGTAGGTAGTACCTAGATGAGATTCGCGACGATGAATTGTAATTTTTTGATTTTTTTATTTAATAATTGATTTTTTTTCACAACAGATTGTGACCTTTTATCTCTGATTTAAAGATAATTATCATATAAATATCATACTTCAACAATTCTATGTAAAACCAATAAATATAAAAACTAAACCTGATGAAAATGCATAAAAACATAATAAATATTATTCGAACTTCTGGCCCTTATAACTTAGTTCGGACTGAGTCATAACAAGTTTTGTTTGTACCATTATTCTGAACTAAAATACCCAAGTTTGGTTGATGGCCACGCAAAAAAAAAAATTATAAAAAAGGCACCAATTTTAGGCATTGCCCTTTAAATACCCGTATATATGACTAGTGTGTCCTCCCGGTTATGACGTACGGGTGTGAAACGTGGACTCTGACGGTCGCTGTTGTCCAAATGTTGAAAGATGCCCAGCGAGCAATGGAGCGAGCCATGCTGGTATTTATCGCTACGTGATATGGTGCGTAACGAGGCAATCCGCCGACGCACCAAAGTAGTCGATATTTGACACCGGGTGGCTAAGCTCAAGTGGCAGTGGGCTGGGCACGTTAGCCGAAGAGACGATGACCGTTGGAGTAACCGTGTCCTACACTGGCGGCCGTGGACAGGAAAACGGAGTGTTGGAAGACATCAAGTACGTCGGCGGAAAACAGTGGTTCCGTATCGCTGAAGGCCGGGAGGACTGGAGGAAAATTGGAGAGGCGTATGTCCAGCAGTGGACGCTTACACGCTGACTGACTGACTGACATTCATTATGATGCAAATGTACCTAAGAAAACTTTACAAGAATTGCGGGAGCCATTTATTATTCAGCAATGCGTAGTTCAACAGAAAGGTCAACCGAGAGATATGATAACACTATAGGCTCACCTTCTCAACCCACTGCATGATGTCCGGCGCATCAGCGTGTGTGCTCGACTGTGTCACATCCTGAATCAGAGTCGGCAGAATTTCCTCGAAGTAGCTCAAACTACTCGGGTTCGCAGACGACGCGGCCGCAACTATACTCATCCTCATGTCCAATGAGAGAACACGTCTGTGTGGAGAGACAGTTAAAAATAGAATGTATTCACATTAAATGTCTTTGGATAATTTAAATATGAACAGAGCTCACGTCTCGGTTCACACAAAGGTAAATTTGTACAGGGTGTTAAAATGAGGTGCCCGAGGAATTATAATCAGTAATACATGATGTCATTTGCAACAAAAAATCTAAATAAAATGTTTATCTGTGTTTATTTTTCCTTTCTTATTTTCATAAAAAATATTGCAACGCAACATCGAGGTGAAGCGAAAACAGGGTGAGCGCATTGGAGGAAAGCATACGCAAGACCCCGCGCCAGCCAAGTTATCAATAGCGCCTTTTAAACAACTTAAAATTTGTCATATTTTATGTTTATATGTTAGTACTAAGCACGTACTCGCTTTATATATATTTTTAATTAGAAAAATGCAAATCGAAAATCATTGGAAAAAATACATCCCGACCAGGATTCGAACCTGGGTCTCTGGCTTGAGCTGCCAACGCGATAACCAACTACGCAACCGGGCCGTGACGTATTATCTCCAAATTTTCGATCTTATTTCACCTTCATGCATGATGTCGCATAATTTTTGCGAACAGTCAACTTGCACGGTTCCATATTGAACCTTATTATCCATATTAAAATTTGTCATTAGCGGAGATGATGGAACAAGTCCAGAATCCCTCACCTTGATGGGGATCCTATAAAGCCAGTGTAACACCCCACTCTATTGCATTACTCATCATAAGTGTGAAATATATTGTGTGTAAGCGTGAAAGTAAGATGTGCAGTTGAGTGTACTGAGGAGTTTAATTCGGTTCTGTGCGGGAGGTGTAATCAACTGCACCTGTCTGTTGTGTCAATCATTAAACTCTCCCCCGTCTGCCAGTGAGGCGTCCCATCTCCGACAACTGAGTCCGGCCACAGTTCGAGTAATTAAAAAAAAAATTTAGTATACCTAGACAATTTAAGATAGATTTTTTTTTAAGGAATCTGACATGGTTGGCTACATCATCTGCAACATCCGTGATGTCAGCCCATAATACTGGGTGAACTAGGTGCCATGTCAGTGCTTCCCTTCATTTCATGTTGGCTACACCGAACTGGGCGGAAAACACGAACTATTTACATAGCCGTTTCGACTGACGTTTCGCTCATGCATATTAACGAGCACTTACAGTAAATTTTAAATTTGTATCATACTATCTGTTTTGGCTATACGGTCAAGCAACCCTCGCCTTTCCATAAGAAAAAAAAATATCATACTATCTGCCTACATGTCGTAGCCTTAGATTTAGTAGAGCCAGTTTAGATTAGATCATCTCAACAATGAGTACGGTTATCATGTGTAACTGAACACAACTGACAACCAGAGTGCAATCATTGCCATGGAGTGTGGAGTCCGGAGAGTTTAAATTCTGCTCTCGCTCGACTCAACCTCCCACTCTATAAAGAATGTGATAGTGCGTGATTGCAGTCCAGTTGTGAACAAATTGTTGCATTACCGAGCCCTTGGGGGCAGGTAAGCCGCCGTGACACTAATTTTAAGTCAGGCCCAATATATTTAAATATTCACATGCTAGTCACAAGTGAAGTGAACTACATACTGAGTAAAAATAAAGGGTGTGGATTAGAAGACTACTACATTGATCGCAAATTGCTGGTATACTTATTGTGTAGGCCGAATGCGTAGTTTCGGAGGGAAAAAAAAATTCCCATATAAAATTAATTTTTCATACAAAATAAGAAACATTTTTTTTTAAGTCTACAAAACATTGATTTTCTATATAAATGTATGTAAAAACAAGGGAAGTGGTATGGGTGAATGCTTTGGTGGATTAAAAAAAAAATTAACTAGGCTTAATGTTGAGGCGGCGCATGTCGTTTTTGTATAAATTCCTATTCAAAATAAATGTTTTGGTGCATTTAAAAAAATAATACAAATTTCGAAAATAAATTTTGTATGAAAAATATGTTTTTCAAAAATGTTTTTCTGCGAAACTACACATTTGCGGCAAACAATTGTATCACTCTAATTCATCTCTCAATTCGGCCTACACAATAAGCATACCAGCAATTTGCGATCTGTGTAGTCGTCTATTAATCCACACCCAAAATAAACATTATACTAAATCAAATTCACAGAAAATATTGTTTTTATGTATTCCATGTGCAGCATGTAAGTTTCTATTGAAAGTTTTGCTTGAAACATGTCGAAACAAAAATTAGAAAGTTTAGGTTAACTAATCACTCATCTGACAAAGAAAAAAATATGAACAAATGCATTATAATGTTAGGCATTCTTCAAAGTCACCATGACCTCGTTAAGCAGAAAGGGAAAGTTTTCGTAGATGTCGGTATGTCGTCAGACAACAGGTGTGAACACATCACCACATACCGTACCGCGCAGACCCACTAATTGTTTGACCATTTTGTAGTAATAATAATAAATGACTCGGAGTGTGGAATATTGATGTTGTGGAAAAAATAAACCTACCTATGGAAAATGTGTTACTTTTCTGACTTACCTATGTTGATTTTGGAATTTATCCACCCTGTTTCTTAGTATAGGTGCCCAAGCGATGCTGGAACTACTGGAGACGCGGTCTGCGGTTAGTTCCCGCCAGCCAATGCCAAATGCACCAACACTTCGTCTAAATGACTGCATTTTTAGTAAAATAGCACACTAAGAACGTTCTTGTCTTGTTTGGGAGGATGGTTCAACTTATATCACAAATGTTCAATAAATTGTGGTGTAATTCAACAATTTCAACTACATGCTATGAGGAAACGAGGAAACGAGAGGAAACTGCAAAGAGGAAACTGTTTAACTGTGACAGACCGACGAGACGAACGGATGGACTGGAGTCTGTCTGTCTGGCTGAACGGATGCCGGGCGGACCAACGCAGATTACCACCACTTCACCCCACTCAGGCCAGTCTCAAAGAGAATAGGTAGGTTAGGTATACCGACGACGACGACCAGCCACCAGCCAGACACACACACACACACTACACACACACCACACCTTATTCCGTCGTCCACCCACCCACGTACCTACGTACGTATCCCCAAAAATTCAGGCAGGTCGTCGGTGGTTTGGTTGATTGATTCTGTTTTATTTTAAAAACTGCTGCTGGCTGAACGAGCGTCTCTTTGTAGTAAGCACCTGACAGTTAACTTTTTGTTTCTTACAAAGGCAACGATAGTGTGACCGTATAGCCATATGTCTTGTTTTTTCATTCTATTCATTTGCATTTGTTGCACCTCGTAAAAAAATACAGGAGCATAAAGGACCACAAACATAATATTGTACCGTGTGGGGTCGGTACAATAAAGAATAGCCCCACTGCATCACTCCCCGTCGCATGTCGTAAAAGTCGACTAAGGGATTGTCAGCCTCGGCAGCTCAGTGGTGCGGTCAGTTATTGGATGGGTGACCGCCCAAACGTTGGAGGCTGACCGTGGTTCGGATTCCACGTTAAACTGTAGGTCCCTTCCCTTCTTACCTTACTGGGTGGTAGGGTTTATCCCGGCTAGGGTTGGTACCACCGCACTGAGCGAAACGTCGGTCGAAACGGCTACTATGTAAATAGTTCGTGTTTTCCGTCCAGTTCAGTGTAGCCGGCGCGAAATGAAGGGAAGCACTGACATAGCACCTAGTTCACCCGGTGTTATGGGCTGACATCATGGATGTTGTAGGTGATGTAGCCAACCGTGTCAGTTTCCATAAAAAAAAAAAAACACTGCTATTAGAAAAGACTTAGCCTGCGGAAATCAAAACTGGGGCCAAAAATAAAAAAATAACATTTCTCGGAAAACATTTCAAACAAAATGGTGACTTCCGCGAATTTATTTTCAAAAGCGACTTAGGATTGCCTCTTCTCCGGCGCTGCGGAAAGTGCAGCCCCGCCGTCCTTGCGTAACACAGCGCAGGCACCCATGCTCACCTCCGCAGCTTCGGCTTTTTGGTCGCCTTCGGCGACCAGCCTCAGCCGCTCCGGCTCAGACGGGTGCCTGCGCTTTGTTACGGCGGACGGGGGCTGCACTCCCTCCGCGCTTCCGGCTTATAAAACACTCTAGGGAATAGCCACACTAACAGGTTATTTCGGGGCGGTGGATTTAGTTTTTCCGCAAAGTATGTTAATTACCTCCATTGTCCGTTCAAATGTTGTCAACACACACCTTATCTATGTATACACCATTCTGTACGATGAACGACGAACTTGCTTCGCTTCTCGACTTTCGTTACAATTTATGCGTTTTGCGTGGCAAGGCAAGGCAAGCGCGTAGTGGGTTTGATACCTGACAGCTCTGGCGGATCCTGCGCCTCCTCCTACGCTCCTTTCGGAAACGGCTCGAGTTGACTCGGCTCGAAAGCGAACCAACTGAATCCGATATTCGTTTGGTCGCTTATGTAATTTGGTGGCTCAGTGGTATAAGAGTGTAGGGTTTTTATTTTTTCGATCTCGACCATGGGTTCGTGTCCCTTTTGTCAAAATTTGTTTTGTTTTGTTTTTTTTTAAGCAATGTTAGGGTGTTAAAATTAGGTTATGGTGATTTTTTTTTATAAACACCTACGAAAGCTTTATTTTCGGAAAACATACAAACGTAACAAAAACGACATGCGCCGCCTCAACATTAGGTTAGGGTTAATATCGAGAAGATGCGTCGCGTAGCGAGCGACGCATCTTCTCTATATTAACCCTGGTTATTTTTGACGTGATGCCGTCACGTCTTATAAATTGATGAACACCGGCTACACACACGAAAACGTGTCACGTTCCATCTGAACCTGTGTGTGCAAGCGAGAGCGCGTAACAAGCGATACAGAGGCATATAAGGAGAGTAGGAAATACAAAATATATTTGTCCGTCTTTTGTGAGCCTCGAACCCGCGATCCCTGCCACCAATATATTGTGACCGACCAGACGTCTTAAACGACCCGGCTAATCGGTCATGTACTAGTGAAGTCAATTCGGTCACCAGTTGGTGAGATTCGCAGTTAGGTAGGTGTTGCAACGTTGTAGTATGCGCTTTGATATGTAGATGGCGTAAATTGAAAGTTTATATTGATAATTAATCTTTATTTTCACATTTTTATCATGCACTTAAATTAATTAATTTACATATTTTATATTCTACAAAAACTTATAAAAATACACAAAATTATATTGATAATTAATCTTTATTTTCACATTTTTATCATGTACTTAAATTAATTTTACATAATTTATATTCTACAAAAACTTATAAATATATAAAAATTAATAAAAAACTAAATAAAAACGGTAAATATCCGCCGGCGGCGGGAGGCAGGCCTCCAAGCACGCCGGTGGGTACAAGGACGCGAGACAAGCTACGAGCGATAGGTGGTGCTACTAGACACGAAGGCCACCACCACCCCCATCCCGGAGAGCTCCGTATCCGTCGGACTGCGGGGCGACGTCACACAGCTCTAATCTTCTATCTTTGTTGGCCCTCTTGCGTGTGTCGCTGTTGCGCACGGCGCTGCACCGGTAGCGGAGGCTGCAAGGGCGACAAAGGGCCGCGATAGCCCCAAGCTAACCGGTGGCGGCGGACTTCGTCCAGTCGTAGCTAGTGTGGCGGGGCGTGTCCCTGGTTCGTCATCCTCACCGGCAGACGCGGGCGATGGATCAGCGAACAGTGGTGGATTGGCTGGTTGCAAAAGAAGCAGCAGGTCATGTCACTGGATCCGGCCACATCGCGAGGAGGGCGAGGCGTGTTGACTTGGACGCGCGACGTCACTTGTCCCTCCTCTGACACAGCGGGGTGGTGAGGCGCTGAGGCGGTGTCGCCGGTAATCCACTGCCGAGGCTGTCGGGTAACCGGTTTTATAAAATTTTAATTTTTTCAAATTTTCAGAAAAAAAATTTACCCCTGTCAGTCTGACATCTTTTCTTCTTAATATTATTAGTTTTTAAAGTACTCACATTTGCGATTTAAGAATTAAACTTCTAAGCACGATAAAGTATTATAAACTGATTTTGTATCTGACTTCGCACTTTATATACTTTATGACGTCATCACGTAAAACTATCGTCCGTAAACCGACTTTACAGACAACCAATTTTTTTTTTAAACCACCATAACATCACTAATACATACCACACAAAATCACTCATATTATACCACACATTCCTCCTTCGAGCCGAAGTTTGCCGAAAGGAGCTAAAGGAGCGGTTGTAGGATCAAGCAGGTCTTTCAGGTGGCGGACCGAGCCCGCAGTTTTTTTTCAGCAGCGTTAGCTGTCAGGTGCTTACTACAAAGAGACAGTCGCCTAAATTTCTCTTCAGCACAAAGAGTATTGTGATAGCTACAACAAACAATAATTAACACAAGTACAACCACAACTTAACTTCGAAGGCTGTCAAAACCAAACTAAAATACCGCGAAAAACTTAAAAAGTACTTGTAATTTGTATGTATGAGATGGATGGCAATTGGCTGGCATTGTCTTGTCTTGTCACAGGTTGTCAGGTGAATTGTGGTGCTTCATTTCAATGTGTCCGAAAATCTGCCGCACAAAGCGTCTGATGATATGATATAAGATAGTTTCGAAAATACTGAGCATGGACAACATTCCTTCTTCAGCCAAGCGTGCGCTAACTACGCTGTTGCCGCCGGCCCTCCTGCGTGATATCTCCTGTTACGTCTTCTCGGATGAACACCCTTTCGACACTCGACCCTTCGACGTTACTATTTGCACCTCTCTCGGTGAAGTAGTCGAGCTGCAGGGGCGACGAGCAATAGCCAGCATCTTGATTGGAGACGGCGCCGTGCCTAGAAACATTACCATTTATAGAAACTTGAAAAATGTGAGATTCTACTTGGTGTCAACTTCGGAGAAGCTGTATGTTATTTCGAGCGAGGAACACCTGGTGATATACAAGCGCTTCGGCAATGTAGATAGTTTCGCAGTGAATGACCCGTACTGCAAAGGTTCCGCTCGTTTGAGGGTGTGGAGTAATGAGGATGCTGTGCCTCTGACTTTGGATGACAATTTTGAGCAAACAGCTGATTTTGACGTGACACCAATCGATGCAGAGGAATGCTCTACCTTCGTTTCATCTCTAAAGTCGAAGCTGACGGGAGCGCGACACACGGTGGCGCTCAACGAGAAGCGTTATAACAAGCTACTGAATTTTCGCCAGGCAGCGCAGCATACACTACTGCAAGATATGTGTCCGAATTCACCAAATTCAGCATTTAAAAGTTGCCAGGTATTATAACCATTAATAATATTTTATGAAGAATTTTACATAGAATGAAGTCTTGAAAAAGAGGCGTGTAATGGGTCCTGCCGGCACAGGGTAAACAATGACCAGTTTACGTAAATGATTTCAGAAAGTGCACGATGCGATGAGGGTCCTCAGTCCTGTGCCCTGGCTAAAGTTGTGCAACGGTAAAGCGGTCATCGGTGTCACAATCTGTAATGACACCAACAGGTGTGTACGATTTTTATGTGTAAGAAATTTTGTTATTGATTGATGAAAGTTTATATATTACGAGTTCACTTGTTCAATATTCTGAAAAGTTCCACCGATGCCAAAGCTTTTATAAGTAATGGGAACATTATGATGACGGCTGCTTCGTAGTATAGTCAGTCATATTGTTATTTCGCACTACGGGACTGGCCTATTTGGATGGCACTACGGGACTGGCCTATTTGGAGTAAAGAATAATTTAAAATAGCTATTTCCGCGGCAAAGTAAAAATAATTTCTGTTTACTTAAAGGAGTCGGGGGACCACTAAGTAAATACCCACGCAGCTCTGAGTTTTTATATTTTATTTAATTAGCGATCCTCTGCTTCCTAAATTGTAAGTAAACAGAAATTATTTTTGACTTTTTAAGGGTAAGGGTTTTAAATTTGCAATTTAACTTTTATTTCAATCTTTTTTATAAAACCTCATCCAAATCGGTCTATCCGTGAGACATAATTTTTTTATTATTTCATAATTACTTTATTACTAGTTTATTAACATAGCTAAGAACCATCCCGGTTAAATCAGCTTTCTAACAAAAAAAACTGCATCCAAATCGGTCCATCCGTTTAGGAGCTACGATGCCTCAGACAGACACACAGATATACAGATACACAGATACACATGTTAAACTCCCACACACACGTATAATAGCCCTGTTTTTGCGTCGGGGGTTAAAAAAGGTATATTTAAAAAATGGTTTAGTTTAACATAGATAATAATGTTTCGGTGAAATAAAAAAAAAGTACCACTATAATGTAACACCGTGTATAATTTGTATAATTTTCTTTACAGCACCTGTTTCCACAAAATCAAGCTGATTCTACAGAGTAACACCAACACCCCGATTGTGTATCGCACTGAGATCTATACATCGATATCTGCCGCCCCTTTCTGGCAGAGAAAGTCTTCGAACAATCTAGAGCCGGAGTCGCAGGCTGCCATAGTAGCCATAACAGATATAGAGCATTACTCTCATAATAATAAAATACAGTACAAAGGAGTAATTGTCTATGAGATGGAAGGACGCCAGAAATTTATTCCGCTCCAGGCGAAAACTTTGCACTGCTTGGAAACATTGAATGAGTCCTTTGATTTGTTATCTTCCAAATTTGGTAAGGGAAATTATTTGATTAACCAATGATAATGTTATACTGCTGTCCTAAGTATTTCTGAATTTGGCTGTACAAAATGTACAGAATTGTGCGAGTTCGTGCGACAGGGATGGCGCTCTACAACCGGATTGTATTTTTCTAAAGCTCGACACACATTATTTGCTGCGGGGAACTGTACAATCTCATTCTTATAGCCTAACATCATTTTAATTTAATTAATCAAACCATTCATTCTCTCTTGGCAACAACGGTGTATTTGTATTTGGCTCTTCCGTCGCTGCGACCTTTCTGGATATCTTCACTTTCTCTTTATATAATTCAAATCTTTGCAGAGAATTCAGACTTCATCGCAATTCTCGCAGCGACGAGAGCCCTCAGACTTAAAGTGCTTCACATCGCCGCCGCATCCGATGCCATTCTGCCGGACCTCCTTGCCGTATTGCAGTCACACATGAAGATGGAAAGAGCCGGCGACACAGAGAATGTTCTCATTCACAGAACTTCACCTTACCATGTGCTAAATGGACTTATGATTCTGGTGCATGATTCTGAAATGGTCCATACTGAAGTCTTTAATACGGTTTCAGTGTATTATCGGTGAGTTACATGTTGTCACTAACAAGGGTAACTGTATTTTATTCTGATGACCCCCAATTTGTGTATGTGTGTGTTGGTCACGTTTCAGTGAAAACATTAATGTTGTTAATTAATTTATGTGCTGTCCAGACACAATAGTAAATTATTACAAATTTATTTTAGTTCATCTGTACAGTACCCGGCAGTAAATAATGAAAATCAAATTTTAGAAGAAGACAATCCGGTTGTAGAGCGTCGGCCCTGTCGCACGAACTCGCACGTCTCTGTTGTGTGACAGAAACGACACTTTACAACTGGATTGTCTCTTTCTAAAGCTTGATTTAATTATTTACGCTTGATATACCTGTGCTCGCTAATTCAGCATAGCCAAATAATGTTGCATTTTTAGTACTCGGTGAGAGCTCTATAATGCGGCATTCAGCGCGACCGGACACTGCATAGTCCAGCTTAAGTATTCGTAGGTGTCGCTTGTATTTGTTGTTCCAATCTTCGGCGTTTGTACAAAAGGGATAATACCCGAACACAAGTCACCTCCAGCAACCAGATGAATAATATGTGAATACTGAACTAAGAAGAATGTTATGAATAAGTTGAAGGTTGGGTTGTTTACTTACCTATAAGTTATAACGTGTTTGAATACTAAATTGAACTTAAAAAATATGTAGCGATTAACGTGGTTGGAATAAAATGCGCATGTGATTGTAATTTGTTTATTTAATTGATAAATTATTTAAGTAATTAATAAATTGTTCCCTCCTGCAGATATTCTTCACTATAAATATATCTAATAGCATCAATCTACGCTGCTCGGCATCTTCGATTAAATAACTAAAAATAATGTGAATGACCCTGAAACGTTTTTGAAAATTACAACATCTCTTTTTAACCGAATTTAATAAAGGAGTTCTTAATTTGACCGTGTAATTCGGTATCATGATTCTTTTAGTGTGTGTGATGTCAATGATTTAGAGAATAAATTTTTTTTCAGGAATAAGGCACAGCTTTCATCACTTCTGCATTTGATGCATGACGGAGTTCCATATAGACTTCTAATAACACTTCCTGAAGTTAACATCAAAGACAAGAGAACTTCAACCACAATGTCAGCACAGCGAGAAGACATTGCTCCTGAGTCTATGGATATTGATGACATTTTGAGGTCAACAGATGACAAATTTATGGACTTTGGCAATTCTCTTTCTGCTCAAATGAGCATAGTTTTGGAGTACTTAGACGAGTGTATAGTCTCAATGGCGTCAAGCAACAATAATGAAGATGTAAACTTGATAGGAACTAAAGTGAATTTAATTGGCGGAGGAGTTTTGAAGTATTTAGACTTTACTCGTATATTGCGTGAAGAAATAAGAAAGGGAAATGAATTTTTAATTGTAATGTAAAAACATACCTACTTATTCGAAAAACATAATTTAAGAATCGCAACTTTACCTTAGGTACTTATTCTTGCAAAATGTAATACAATACCTACTTAAAATTATAAATTTATAAATTTCTTATTTTAATTAGTTTAGCCATGAATACACTTTAAATAGTTTCTGCTAAAAAATGTTTGCAATTACCATATTTTATAAATTATTTTACAGTTCCGATTTTTTTCCAATTCAAATACACATTATGAATAAATTGTGGCTGACCCAGAACTCTATTGTCTATAGTACCATCAATGAAGGCTCGGTGGAGGTGAGCCTGCCCATTATAAATAAATATAATATTATTTACAATGTACTCATGGTAAGCTCCTTTGATTTTGTAACCAAAATAATTTTACTACCTAAAACAACCATAGGCATACTTGTATGAACTGAAACAAAAAATATGCTTTCAGCAACACATTTTTACCTGACTACAGCAAGGTCAAGGTGGGTCCCACATAACTTCACGGCTATATTGCCATTTTTACAGGCCTGCCGACAGCAAAAACCAAGTATCAAACATAATTTGTTGAGCTTACATTATACACTTACACAAAAACGAACAATCCATATGGTGGCCCGTGCAAAATATAAGGAGTTTGAGTTCTTTTCTGCCACACATTAAGTGGCATAAAGTCTATATGGTTGTTTATTATGTTGTAGGTGATGTAGCCAACCGTGTCAGTGTTCATAAAAAACAAAAAACCGGCCAAGTGCGAGTCGAACTCGCGCACCGAGGGTTCCGTATCGCCATGTCATGGTTAGCGCCACTCACGCCATCTATGGCGTTTTATGAAATGCTTCATATTAGTTAAAATTCATGATTAGTTAAAATGCTTCATACTCTTTTCGGTAGATGGCGCGCATACACTTTTTGGTTTCTTCTATGGGAACCCCCATGAATTTTTTACTTTTTCTTATTTTTATTATTTGTTGTTATATCGGCTATAATAACACATATTCTGTGAAAAATTCAACGGGCTACCTATTACGGTTCAAGAGATACAGCCCTCGGACAGACGGACGGACGGACAGACAGACAGACGGCGTAGGCTTAGTAATAGGGTCCAGTACCGGATACGGAACCCTAAAAAAGTTACGAAAGAAATAGTTCAATGGCAGAAAAGAACTCGCATGTAATGGGCCCCAAACTCTACGAATATTGCGTCAGCTGCTAAAGCTATAGAGAATAACGCTATTTACGCCTGTCGAAGGATCCACAGCCATATTGCAACTCGAACCGTGTTCACTCCACGAGCTTTGCACATCTAAATGTAACGGACGCTTCTCCCACGCTGCTGTCCCCTCCCCCTCTCACCTACACATTCACTTTTACGTAACAATACAATATGAAAAACAAAAACGTAAGTCATTAAATATCTTAACATTTTGATGTCTATAATAAAAATTTTATTATTATATATTAATACTATCTTTCTATTTGAAATTTTCAAATATCAACAATGCATATAAAAGTAAGTACTTATCTAAGTATATAAACATATTTATATAGGTAATATTTACTTACATACATAGTTACGTAATAATTTAAATCTGTTAGCACCGAAATCAGCCGTCTGAATTTATTCCTACAAAAGACCCACTGATATTTTTGCTAATGAATAAATTTTAATTTATTATAATTTACCTAATTTTAATTTGTATAAAACAACCCCACAACCATATATTACCCACGGCTGATGACAAGCGAATGGTTAGTAACGGTACATATTATACTTTTTAAAGGAATAATATTAATCAGTTTATTTATTGTGGTAAATACATGGGTACATACTTAGGCACATACCACGCTTTATCCCCACAATCGGTGTAAGCGGAGTTATCGGTGTTGTGCTGCAAGAACTCGGCAAAATTACTACACAACACCGACCACCACATTTAGCAAAGTAGGACAAGACAACTTATCAAACAGCAGTTCTTATGGGAAGTTAAAAAAATATTCTTACAAGGTGCTTTGTTGTAAATCTGGACTAAGGATGAACTGGTTTAAATTGAAAATAATGGATAATGAAACGGTGTGCGTTCAATAGGTATCTTCGCAACAAATCTATAAATTTTAAAGAAGTGTAAGCACGTACGTATGACAGACATGTAATGAAAAACAGTTCAAAATTCCGCCCACCCCGCCCGACCTGTCATCATTAGTTAAATTACCACAACCGCTAAGTCTTGAAGTGAGCTCTCATGACAGGGAGAACAATAAACGATTATGCACATTTCAATGTAAATGTTATCTTTTTAATGTTATGTAGCTATTAGTTTCAATGGAAAATAAACTATTTATTGCATACCTAGTTACAAGTTTAAAATGTTAAACAATAACAAGAAACAAAGAATTACAAGGAAGTGCGAGAGAAAGAACTTACCTATAACCGAGTAATGAGTGAACCTTGTGTGATTGATAAGTTTAACTAAATATTATTAAAACAATGAAGAAAGAAATAACAATAAGCTGGCGTAAGTGTATCTACAAAATTTTGTTTAGTTTTTATGAAGTTTTCATATTTATCTTAAATTACCCATCGGTTCAAAGTTAACATTTACAATGACCATATTCTCCCTGGAGCAACTTACTATAATTACTATCTATTTTTTACAATTTGGCAGGTACTAGGAAGCAGAGTGGTGCTGCCTGACTCTTTATTTACAAAAATAAAAACAAAAACGCAGGATGCACTACAAAATAAATAATAATAATTAAGTACACACTTTGTGTGTAAACTAGAAATAATAACATTATTATGACTTCACTCTAATAAAAAATAATAATAAACAGAATTAGTAATACAAATTAAATAAAAAAAAATCATTTGATAATACAAATCTAGATTTTTTGTAAATTGTACTAAATACCTTTAACTAAACTTATTTACAAACTCATGTACAGTATCCTACTTAATAAATCAGTTCTAAAATTATAAATATTTTTAGCCGACTATGGCGAAGCCAAAAAGACGGTAATGTGTTTAGCCTGAATGTTTGTATGTATGTTAGAATGACGTTTTAGGCGTTAAACGATTTATCCGAGTTTGATAATTCTGGTGTCATTCGGTTTATACTATAAGTTACCCGGGGGAAACTTGGTACCTACAATAGTTTTGGAAAATTCAAAATGGCGGCTGCCTTTACCATATTGTTCAACCGTAAAAATATAATTTCTCCAAAACGCATCGAGTGGTCTATATTATATCATTGAAACGTTGATTTACAAAAATATACTACACTTGATGGTTTTGGATTGAAAATAAATTAAATAAAAAATTTACATTTTTTTTTAAACCCGACTGAAAAACGATGAAAATAAGGCAAGTTGATGAGTGGAAAATGCTATAGTCGCGAGTTTAGACGAATTAACAGCCCGACTTCTACTCTACTAACGTTTTCTACTCTCTTGCCCATAGTCGGGTTTTATACAATTTATATTTTAATTTTTAAATACTAGCTTACGGATGCAAATATCCCGGGTGTTACAGGACGAATTGTCAGTAGGTACGTTAGTCATATATTCCTGCAGGAATCTATCATTAACGTACTGTGATATTGTTTACTCCAAATAAACCCTTATATGGAGCAAAACACTTTACTTAAATAAACTTTTTTTTCTACATCCAGTATTTATAGAGATAATTAAATTAGTTTCCGCGTGCAAAATATCGCGGAAGTGTATATCAGTGGCACAGCAAACCCCAAATTCGTCGTATAGAACTCGTAACTAAGAGGTAGGTAATACACAAAGGATGATGGGCAGATTGGGACCACGCTCCAACAGCAATAAGATATATATGTCGTTGGATAGGTATTTTCAATTAGAACAACATTAAAGTATACACACACACTAAGGTACCGTGTGGGGCCGGTACTTAATAAAAAGAATAGCCTCACTGCATCTCTCCCCGTGCATGTCGTAAAAGGCGACTAAGGGATAAGGACAAGATGCCGTGCTAAAGGGCGACAGGCTCGCCACCTCTCACCTTGGCATGGTACTTCCACCGAGTCATGCAGCAGGTGGGTCTTCGTGCCTTACCTACTTGCTGCTTGATCGATTGAATCTTGTTCGAATAATTTTCGAAACGTGGTGGTCGGTGTTGTGCTGTAATTTACCAGAGTTCTTGCAGCACAACACCGATTACTCTGCTTACCCCGATTGTCGGGATTCAGCGTGTGTGATATGTATATGTAACAACAATTGTTATGACAGCTTTGTTGTTACAACTGTGCGTTCGGAGTAATGAGACTTTAAGTTCAGATATAAAGTTAAAAAAAATATTTTTTTATTATTTCAATTGTGCTTATGGGCTATCTATAATGACATCATTTAAAAATATTGCTGGTGCATTAAATCCTGCATGAATCGCATGCACATGTGCACACATAATATCAATTATCTGGTATTTAGGGTATGCAATTCATGCAGGATTTAATGCACCAGCAATATTTTTAAATGATATCATTATAGATAACCCATAAAGCACGATTGAAATAATAAACAATTAAATAATTATTACGTGTTCTTAAAATTTTCCTCCCCAAAAAAAAAAAAAAATTTACTTTATATCTGAACTTATAATAAGTCTCATAACTCCGAACGCACAGTTCACAGATAAATAAAATAAGTATACTTAGCACAGTTGTAACAACAAAGCTGTCGTAACAATTGTTTTTCAAATTGAAAATACCAAAGAGTTTGTATTACGTCAAACTCTTTGGAAAATACCTATCCAACGACATATATCTTATTGCTGTTGGAGGGTGGTCCCAGGTTCCATACATTTTTGCCCATTCTCCTTTGAATGTTCCTCATAGTTACCTATATAATATTTTCATATTAATTTACTAGGAAATACAGTTATTTAATAAAATAATACAATATTGCAATGTTTCTACCTGTCCTGTACTACTGTAGCTATTTGTATGTTATCTAAATATATTTAACAAATAAAATACAATATAACAGTATATGTACGTGGAGTAATATATTATAATGTACCTACTCGGAATTCGGTACTCGGATGTCATCGGAACATCCATCGAAGCATGCAGCCAACAATAAAAATAATAATTCTTTTAGTCGGGTAAACACAGCTATATGAGAACACATCTTTTGTCATGGGTTCTCAATTATTTACTGCATTATCCTTAGCTATCATGATGTGAATATAATGATGAACTGTAAATTCTCGAGCAATTAATAACCGCGGTTGCTTGTCGCGCTTTCACGCGTAGTTTTACAATGAATTGCGCAATAAGTTGGATTATAAACAAAGAGGGATTATGTTTTACTAGAGCTCTTACTCGGGCAACGGGCATTGCTCCGCTGAGTTGAGGCACAATTTACGAATTGGGGGCCCCAATTTGGGGCAGATCGAAACTAGTCGATCGCGAGCGGCCGAACTCGTCGCACGCGCCACCGCCTGCGCGCATCGCGCGGCATCTCGCGCCAGTCATTATGCACGGTGGTAGTTAAATGCACATGTAGGGTGGGCCTCGGCTGGCGTTGTCGCTTACCGGCCGCTAGCACCTCTCCTGCTCGCTTCCCGTCCCGCGTGAGCCCCTCTCCGCCCGCTAGCCCCACTCTCGTTCGCTTCCCGCCCCGCGCGAGCTCCCCTCTCCCGCTCGGCTCTGCGCTCCGCCTCCTCGCTACCTTACCTCATACCTCAACTGATGGGACGCCGTTTCTCTGTATCTTTCATCGTAGCGATAGCTCTACTAAAACATAATACCTCGTTGATTAAAAAGGATATACTTAGGTACGTACTTATGCACTTGTAGATTTTTACAGTAACAGATCGAGAGGCTTTGATAAAACACATTAAAATATTGAAATAACATTCGTATTATTAAACATTATTGCATTGTTATACATACATGTACTTAGACTAATATTGATTGCACTTCCGGCCACCTAATGTTAATTTTAACAACTATGTAAGTATCATGTAGGCTGGTTGCGTAAATTTTTTTGTCTATTGTATTTCAGAAGTTTAACGACAACGCTGAAGATACAATTGCTAGCACTGACAATCTGAAAATCTTGCTACGAACTGCACCTTTATTTATAGGTGCTTACCTAGTAGCAACAGTTAGCATAATTAAGAATGCAGACAAATTAAAGCTAATTACGTGGTACGGGGCGCTTACAGCTTACAGGCACATTTAACGCTTTCCTTGCAAGTGATAAGTATTCGCAAAACCCAAAGAGATCATATAATTTTTTTAGGTTTATTTATTAAAATATTCTTGTAGAATGTATAGTCTACCTACAAGGTTTATTGCACTCTTATATTGCACGAATATGTAGGTACATATTTACATAGGTATAGCTAATAGTTTATTTATTGCACAGATATTATATTGCACGAATAATAACACAGCTAGATATTAAATTACTGATTTACTTGCACTTTTTTCCACATTTCTATTTTTTCTGCTGCTTGCTCTCCGGAAGCCACTGCGTTTACTGTCGAACGAGTCGCCTCTGCCGCGCTCCTTCGCCTGCAGCGAAAACTTGCGCACGCTGCCGAAGAACACGGAGTGCGTCTCGATGCTCTCCGCGCCGGACTCGCTGCACGCCTCGTTCTCGGTGTCGTCGCTCTCGCTGCCGCTCGCGCGCTTTGGTGCCGCAAGTCTCCTGCGCCCGCGCTGCGACTCCGTCGAGTCACTGCTCAGGTATCCAGAATCCACCTTGTGCTGTGCTCGCTTGTGTCTCGCCGGCGGCGGCGGCTTGGCGACGCTCTCCTGAACCTTCACATACGTGCTGCTGTCGATGATCTGCTGCCCGACGTTACCGTATTGGTTGTGGTCGAATTTCAGACGAAAGCTCGACGCGCTCCTCGCGTTTCCACCGCGGTTCCTGCACGTGTCGGCCGTCAGACGCCGATCATTTGGGTCGGAGACGGCCTCGGCGTTTTCGTAGTCCGAGTATTGTGTCTGAACAGAAGCTCCCGGTGGACTGCAGGCGGGTCCAATGCGCGGATGATAGTGAGCCGATTGTTTACGGAACGTAAAGTTCGAATCAGTCGAAATATTGATCGTAGATGTTCTCGGACTGAGGCTTCTGCCGTTCAAGTTTTTTGGCGGAATGTTGGGCGTCAACGAGTCGACTCTCCTGGGAGGGAAAGCCGGTTGTTCATAAATTGGAGAATCGTCGACAGGAGGCAGAGGCGGGAGCACGTCCGGCCTCACAAGACTCTTGAGTTGCTTTATGCTAGGAGGAGTACATTGACGTTGCCGCTTCGAATGCCGCAACTCCAATGTTAGGATGCGACCTTCTTCGGACTTCCAATCTATACATTCCTCCGAATTCTCATCCCCGTTATCGACCAGACTTTTCGAGACGTTGAACAGTTCGGTCGTTAGTTTAGGACGCGTGAACGTGTTATTTTTGTTTTCGTATATGTCTCTTAAGCTATTGAACTGATTTTCGGTGTGTTCGGGTTCTCTCGTCGGAGCGGTCGTGAACCGCTTGAATGTTCCGTTACTTTTTAGCTGAATCGTTTGGTTCAGAACGTTTTCCTCCTGGTCCTTAATGTTATTTAGCAAATCTTTTCTGCTGAATTGAATGGCCTCTAGTATTTCCTTGTGCCTCGGATGCTTTCGATCTAAGGTGTCTGGCTCGAAACCATCGGATTCGTGTATTTTAATGTAGTTTTCGGGAGGGTCCTGGACTACAATAGTTAAACATCCCGGCTTTTCTGGCTCCAGCTTTAAGGCGGCCGTTAGTTTTCTACTGCCCATAGAACATTCGGAGCCGCTCGGGGAGCTGGGAGCACTCCCAAAGTTGTAGTTGTTGACGTAAACTTCACTGACGAGACTGTAATCATCGTCGGGCCTTGTTTCGTGTTTACTCATTTTATTAATCGTCATAGGTGAGATTAATAAATGCGATGTACGAGCTTCTCCTATGGTTTCATAGAGGTTGTTATGATTATTGGCATCGATATTTGGCGAAGGCGTATTACTGTTTTCACTGTTCGAGTGGGTTTTATATATGGCGTTTCTCATGGTGAGTTCCTCCTCTAAAGGTAAGGCGGCACTTAAGCTCGGACTGGCCTGTGATGAAGGAACTTCGGTGTACTCTGTCGGAGTCGACAAGCTCTTGTTCATCGAACTCCTTTCTAAACTGTCCGTTTCGTAATCTATCCCTTGCGGACTTACAGAACTTTTCCTCGTGTTTTTCGGCGGACCGTTTCTTTTGTTGTACATCCTTTCCTCATCGGAACTGCTTTGGTTGAACACCTTCGAGCTATCGATAGCTATAGCTTCGCTGACCATATCCGGTAAGGAATTCTTGTTGGTTATGAATTTGTTTCTTCGTTGGTTGGCAAGAGGTTGTCCTCTCTCGCTACCGGTTCGATAATCTCCTATTGTATTGGGTCCGTACGCGTTGTTGTGTACGCATTCTAAATTATCAAAGTCTGGCAAGGGGAAGTTATAGTTTCGTATTATTGGCTCTGATCTCACAGACGATGTTGAGGCCTTTTTCTTGAATGAGAAATTATTCTTAATGTCTTCCGCAAAGAGTGACTGGCTAAAACTGTTTTGTTTTCTCAGCTTGTTTTTGCTATCGGTTTTTGGTAGCGACAGCAATGAGTTTAGAAGACCCGTGTTTTGACTGGCATTACCCTGCGAATCATTGTATAATGTATTTGGCTGGATAGGAATTTCATCTAACCATTTTCTAATGCTGATTTGTTTATCTCCTCTAGATTTGTTGAGGCAGTTTGAGCACGCTGGTACTTCGTAAGCCATCACGCTGTTAGCTAGATTTCCGTATGATTGCGCCTTGCACCCGGGACATCCGACGCAGTTGATTGGTCGCTTCCTACTGTTTTCGCGCTTTAGACTGATCACACTCCCACTTCTCTGACTTCCCATTCCCTGAAAGAATTCGAGACTAGGAAGAACTGACTGATAGGTTTCCTCCTCGGGGATCTCATTAAGAACCGGTTGGAAACGCTTTGCTGACATTTTGTGCTTGGCAATTGTGATTACTTCTCTTATTTTTGTGAGAAATTCCAATGCGGCTGGAGGAGGTTCCTGAAACAAAGTATGTCTTATTAGGAATTTCCTATAAAATATTATAAAACAGTAATTGAGCTCGTATAGAAATCGCAAAATTATTTTTTTTTAGCAATCTCACCGCCATCAATTTTGGTTCGAAGTAGGAAGGGTTGAAGTATAGCTTCCTCCTCGTGTTGCCTATAGGGCGAACTATATCCGTCTTGTCGTCCCTGGCGTCCGTCGTCTCCACAATGGACACATGCTCATCTGGTAGACGCTCAATCCCGGACTCGTCCCGATGCACGCCTTCATTGAACGAGTCACTCCTCAGACGTGGTTGGCTCCTCATATTCGGGTGAATTATTGCTGACGTGAATTGGCTCTGGAAATAGATAAACTTGATATTATTTGCGATGTAAAGGTAACATTTTAGGAGAAAATTCATATATCGTTGACTATTCCATTTGAGATACATCGGAATAATCACCTTAATCCTTTTATGGTCTTCATTTCCATCGACCTGGTCGAGCTGGTCTTCAGAATCAGAGTGATTGCTTCCAGAGTCTGACGTGAAGTTCTTCAAGTCGTGGAACTGCCGTGCCATATTCATCAACGGATTGTTCTTCACTATGCCATCTTCTCTCTGATCCAGAGTGCTCGGAAGGTTTTGAACCCTGTCGTTGTTTATTCTAATGATATCGTGTTCTCGAATCGATGTTCCATCTTTGTTTTTAAGACCTTTCAACATTTTCTTGCGGGTGTTTTCTTCGTCTTGAATTATCTTGCGCCTCTTCCTGATATGTAAGTAGAGGAAGACCGAGGCAACGTATATCAGACCGAGCAGCACAGAGCATATTCCGATAGCAATATACTCGGAGACCGATAGACCAGAGGAAGCGGAGGATTCAGCAGCGGCGGCGTTCAGAGCGAACTGCACTTCGCTCACATCTGTAAATATTTTAAAACTCGTGTTAAGTAAGGTTTTAAGCTCGACATGTGTACATATTAGACCTGCATATTTTAGGGCAATTGTGTCACTCTTACTCAGGTCTGCCATGTCCACGAATAAAATTTAGATTATCATTGTACGAATGAAAACAAACATAGAAACCGAATCGCATGGATTGCTGTAACAACGTTCATATACACAGCAGTCTTTGGCAGTAGTAGAAACAAACACATTTCGTGTTTTGTTCCTATCAGTCGAACCAAAATGTAATTTTTCATTATTTTTTTTATATCCAAAATTCATGCTTATTTGTCTATTAAAATAAAGTTCAAACAATTTTGTGAAATTTTCCGGCCCACTTTTCGTATGGCCCGCCCTTCCGTGGGGCCGAATGGAAGCGCAATTTACTATTCCATGCAGTGAGCTACTGATTTCACGTTTATTTTTATTCGCATATAAGACAAGTTTACTATGTTTAAGTTACATTGTTATACCTACTGTCGCAGACATAAGTACAGGGCATACAACTGTAACTATAATAGCTACAGCTATAGCATCAATGTGACATGAAGTGGGGTAACAAATCAACAGCAAGAGCTCGTACTTGTGATGTGGAGGGCGGGTGCGCCTTGCACCCGAAAGGCGACGCACGGCGTGAAGACCCCGCGCAGGTCTACGGCGGAGGGCGCGGGTGGCGCGGGAGGCGAGGCCCACACGTCGCGGCACAACAGCCGCACCAGCATCACCCGCCCAGTCATGCGCGCGCGCAGCTCCGCCTCGCCAGACCACTGCCACAGCACAGAGGGTGGGCTCCTTTTTAGATGCAACCAGAATAAAATTCGACTGCCCAGTCGTTTGATTTTTAGAGTTTTGTAGCCAGCGACGCTGACTGGGATATACGCCCTTATAAAATAGGTCAGTACCCTAATCACGAGATTTAACCTACTACGCTACGCCGTGTTCTCCGCATCATTTTGTATGGAGAAGGGAGCAGGGCCTCTAGTGATAGATTTGCGAACTTCGTTTCTCCATACAAAATGATGCGGTGAAAACGGCGTAGCATAGTACCTAGGGTGAATCTCGTGATTAGGGTACTGGTGTATTTCCGTCCGTCCGTCTGTCACACGCGCCATCCCAGGTGATTACTCTGGAACGCACCTAAAGCTCAATAAATCTAAATAAAACTTATAAAGTGGTCTATTTAGTTCTTACGACACGAAAACTATTTTAAAAATTATATCATAATCGGTTATTAAGAAAGCATGTAAAAATAAATTTCTATTAGGTCAAGTAGTACGAAGTTATAGGTAGAAATAGGTATATAAATTTTCTCATTCGTCATTTAGTGCTTGCGACTTGAAAACTTTTTCTAGAGAACATAGCATTCTTCAGAACGAAGAACTGGCTCAGGGCGCGCTACGCGGTGTACGATGCGATGTGCGTGCGGCTGGAGGGACGGGCAATAAAAAAAATTTATGAAGCGAAAAATGTAAGAACTGGGAAAAATATGAAATTGTAAGCGCTCTCTTCAGTGTCGCCGTAGAAACCGTGGCAATATTGATTCCTACCGGCGCGCACTCGGTTTGTCTTGCTACGGAAGTTCAGTACCTACCTAAGTAGGTATGTCTACTTTTCCTGGTAGGTGCCTACAAACAGCATTAGCGTTCAAACAGGACTGTGGCATTTTCCTGTAACTACCTAGGTTTTAGGTGATGTTGGGGGTTAGCCAGATTACGCGATCGGTGGTTACCTATGTTGATGCGGGGTGGTAACTGTACCGATATGTGGCTCATATTGAGATTTCCAAGCGACATTTTCTTTAACCGGGGCTGGTTTTGGATGTAGGTACATAGGTACCTACGTGTGGGATAAATATGCGGACAACAGTAAAAACAGAACCTAGACACCCATACTGACGGCCTATTCTTGAAGTATGCACCTACTCGTTACAAGGGAGAATACAAACTTGCAGAAACGTGCGTCCCTCGTCTCGAAACAGTGCGAACGGCACGTCGGCGTCGATTGTGTTTCTCAGATCCACGAAGCCTCGGCGTGTGAGGAACTGCGCACCAGATACTGCACATATTGGAGTCTTCACACCTGTTCAAAATATCCTGTTCAACACTTTTTCCACATCATAATAATCGTTTGAGGGCTGAACTGCTGTATGTTAATTGTCGTCTATTGATAGACGGGTAGGTACAATATGGTTATACAAACCTGGAAATGTAATGTCCTTCGAAGGATGAATTATCTGTCCCTTCAGCGGTAGGAAGACGAAAGGAATTTTTTGCACCGAGGACCCCGTCCCAAAATTTGCTAAGGAGCATTCTGAAACAGAATAGGTACCTATCATCAGATCCACTTTCGGGAGAACACATTTTATTATAAAGTTAAGTGCCGAGCTTTCAAATTGAGCGTTAATGTTTAAGTAGCTCGGGACAGGAACACTCAAAACATTTAATAAAATGTTAATTTACCAAAACGATTAGGGGCAGTCAATATCTTGTCGGTTTCATTTAGCGAATGACTTCGCGTAATGCAGTGCGGGGCGGGGACCGTATTTATTAATTTTGCAATGGGACCAAAAATATCAAATGATGTAAATTCCATAAGCAGCTTTTAGTATGCCAAAACATGAACTTATTTTCCTTTATAGCTTTGTATTTTACCTAGGTATCTACGCGATTCATGGCGCATGGGTTGCATGCACGCACGTCATCACTATAATTGGTTTCAATCTCATAAATTCAATTCATCGGACGATGAACCTTCGTGGAACCGTTGAAATCGGTACAGCCAAATGTGAGGAGAAGTAATATCATCAAAATATATCAATTTGTTATGAACGTGTATAAAGTATGAAATGAATAAAAAAAAGCAGTGCGTAAGTAATATGAATGCAAATGTAATCTCAATTTCTTGTCGATGTCACCAATAAATACAAAAATAATGAAATTTTGCATGTAATTGGTTCGACCAAGTTTGATGAAGTAAGACGGTAATTATCTATACATCTATACATATAATAAAATCGTAGAGGTAAGAAAGTCTGTACATTGAATGTATTCGGAAAAAAACTAATCAGGGTGGCTTAAAATGAGATACTAAACATGTTAGAACAGTTTTTAAAATTTTTGTTTGTTTGTTTGTCTGTACGCGCATCACGCAAAAACCACTGAACGGAATTAGACGAAACTTTGTATAGTGGCAGTTTATATGCCGGGTTAACATAATACGTAAAAAAAAATAACAAAAATAAAAAAAAAATAACAATTATAAACATTTTTTACGTTTAAAATCACGTAGTCCAAAGTACATAATTATATCTTGAGAACTGGCAGCAAATACAATTTGAATAAAATATTCATTCGAAATTTAAAAATAAGTAGATACAACGAAAATGACAGTTCTTCTTTTTTATAACTTGAACACAATAGTCTATACCACAGAGCATCAAATACCTACCGCCCGCGCCCCCTACTAGAGGCGCCCTAAGCGATGATATTTGAAACCCCATAACCGTACGCTGAGCTGCTAGCGCTTCGTATGTGTGTGTGTGTGCTAGTATCGACACTACACACAAAGAGGAGCAAGTTAGGCACACGCACAAAACAAATGCACACGCACAACACACATATGTAAGTCATAGGCCACGCCTACAGGCTTCAACGCCGTTGTAGAGAAATCGCGCTCACGGCGCCTCTAGTAGGGGCGGGCGCGCGCATTTCATGCTCTGTGGTCTATACATATATATTCTTTCTATAAATATCATAAAAACGTAAATGCAAAAATGTCTATTTGCATTTCCCATCTCGCATCCCATTCAACATCTCGCAAAAACCACTGAACGGAATTTGACGAAACTTTTTATAGTGACAGTGTATATCCCGGATTAACGTAATAATTAAAAAATATAATAAAAATCACGTACAGACCGACCAAGTTATCTGTGAACTGAGTGGTGCGCTGCCATCGTTGCAATGGTTGCCAGAGAGACTGAGAACGCGAATTGAACACGCCTTGACACATATGAGAGAGAGAGAGACAGACCTGTAGTCCCTGATCTGACCACTTCACAGATAACTTGGTAGATCTGTAATCCAAAGTAAAGGTAAAAAACAATTTTAAATGTCATGTTGACAACGGAGAACTGTCATCTCGACGTGAGCTGGCCGGTGACAAATTGTTTGATAAATTAAAATAATAATTGAAAGTCGAAGTTATGCCGCTGTCATTGGTGCAATAAAATTTATATATCTGTTGCCCGCGGCTTCGCTCGCGTGAAATTCGTATTTTAAAAAAAGACAGTAAGTAAGTAACTAAAGGCGGGCCCGAAGTCGGATCTGCGCTCACGTAAACGATATTCTTTCTCGATGAAAGTAACTAAGGGCGAGGCGGAGCTGAGTTCAGGAAGAAGAAAAACATTCTTGAAGAAAGTAAGTAACTAAGGGCGAGGCCGAAGGCCGAGCTCTATTCTGGAAGACCATAAACCTTCTCGAAGAAAGTAAGTAACTAAGGGCGAGGCCGCAGGCCGAGCTGCGTTCAGGAAGAAGCTAAACCATCTTGAAGAAAGTAAGTAATTAAGGAGAGGCCGAAGGCCGAGCTACGTTCGGATCTAAACATGTTAGAACAGTTTTTAAATTTTTTGTTTGTTTGTTTGTTTGTTTGTTTGTTTGTTTGTTTGTTTGTCTGTACGCGCATCACGCAAAAACCACTGAACGGAATTAGACGAAACTTTGTATAGTGGCAGTTTATATGCCGGGTTAACATAATACGTAAATAAAATAACAAAAATAAAAAACAAATAACAATTATAAACATTATTGCGCGTTTAAAATCACGTAGTCCAAAGTACATAATTATATCTTGAGAACTGGCAGCAAATACAATTTGAATAAAATATTCATTCGAAATTTAAAAATAAGTAGATACAACGAAAATGACAGTTCTTCTTTTTTATAACTTGAACACAATAGTCTATACATATATATTCTTTCTATAAATATCATAAAAACGTAAATGCAAAAATGTTTATTTGTACGTACATCTCGCAAAAACCACTGAACGGAATTTGACGAAACTTTTTATAGTGACAGTGTATATCCCGGATTAACGTAATAATTAAAAAATATAATAAAAATCACGTAATCCAAAGTAAAGGTAAAACACAATTTTAAATGTAATGTTGACAACGGAGAACTGTCATCTCGACGTGAGCTGGCCGGTGACAAATTGTTTGATAAATTAAAATAATAATTGAAAGTCGAAGTTATGTCGCTGTCATTGGTGCAATAAAATTTATATATCTGTTGCCCGCGGCTTCGCTCGCGTGAAATTCGTATTTTAAAAAAAGACAGTAAGTAACTAAAGGCGGGCCCGAAGTCGGATCTGCGCTCACGTAAACGATATTCTTTCTCGATGAAAGTAACTAAGGGCGAGGCGGAAGGCGGAGCTGAGTTCAGGAAGAAGAAAAACATTCTTGAAGAAAGTAAGTAACTAAGGGCGAGGCCGAAGGCCGAGCTCTATTCTGGAAGACCATAAACCTTCTCGAAGAAAGTAAGTAACTATGGGCGAGGCCGAAGGCCGAGCTGCATTCAGGAAGCAGCTAAACCATCTTGAAGAAAGTAAGTAATTAAGGAGAGGCCGAAGGCCGAGCTACGTTCGGATAATTGAAAAATCATCTCGAAGAAAGCAAGTAATTAAGAGCGAGGCTGAAGGCCGAGCTGCGTTCAGGAAGAAGCTAAACCATCTTGAAGAAAGTAAGCAACTAAGGCGAGGCCGAAGGCCGAGCTACGTTCTGACAAATGATAAACCATCTCGAAGAAAGCAAGTAACTAAGGGCGAGGCCGAAGGCCGAGCTGCGTTCAGGAAGAAGCTAAACCATCTCGAATAAAGTTAATTAATATTAAGATTTAGTTAATTTAATTTAAATTTTATTATAACGTCCACGCTTCTAACGGCAAATATACCGTGCATCCTAGAACCTCGCGGTTATTCCCGGCTGGATGGCAAGAGGCCCGATGCTATCACCTTAGTGCCATGGACTAAGGGTAGTTCTTTGATGTGGGACGCCACTTTTGTTCTCACATTGGCTCCAAGTCACGTTAGGACATCTTCAAGAGCGGCTGGCGCGGCCGAGGCTGGGGCGGAGAGCCTCAAACGCAGCAAATTATAGAAATATAATTCAAGATTTCGAATTTGTTGCGTTTGCGGTTGAAACCCTCGGTCCGTGGAGCAGTGAAGCCAAAAGAGGCTTGAGCTGGTTGACGCAACTGGTGTCCCGCCATCAAGGGCTTATGTACTTCATTCAAAGAGTAAGCCTTGCCATCCAGCGGGGTAATGCCGCAAGTACTCTAAGAACATTTGAAAATGCCCGTTTTGATAGTTATTTTAATGTTTGTTTGGCAGGTTTAATTCTTTAGTTATTAATATTACTTTTTTATTTTTATGAAATAAATCGATTGAGTAAACGATATTATATTCTATCGAAGAAAGGAAGTCTTTAAGGGCGAAGCCCGAAGGCGGAAGAGGGTTTTTGGTTTACCTGAACACAGCTCGGCCTTCGGCCTCGCACTTAGTTCCTTCCTTTCTTCCAGAAGGTTTATCGTCTTCCTGAATGCAGCTCGGCCTTCGGCCTCGCCCTTAATTACTTCCTTTATTTGAGAAAGGTTTATCGTTTACCTGAAAGCAGCTCGGCCTTCGGCCTCGCCCTTAGTTAGTTACTTTCTTTAAGAAGGTTTATCGATTACCTGAACGCAGCTCGGCCTTCGGCCTCGCCCTTAGTTACTTACATTCTTCTTTGGAATACGAATTTCACGCGAGCGGAGCCGCGGGCTCAGCTAGTTTACATATAAAGGCATTCAAACAGGCTAAGGTGGGGTGGGTGGGACACGACGACGACGGTACAAAGCCATCGAATATGGCACAAAGCGAATAAAATCGTAGTCTACGACTTCTTACCTAGTACCTAGTTGTAGTCTATGTGATGTGATGACGCCCGCATAGCATTAGGTCACATTTTTATTTGAATACGTTATTTTGCTATTCAACGCTAGATGGCGCCATTTACGCTCGAGATCAAAGTTTTTGTATGAAAATGTTCCCATTGCCCACATTGCCCACACTACTTCGATCATAAATAACTATTTTTTCCGTCTACGCCACACTATATTTTCGTCCATGCTTTACATAATTTAGAAATGTTCGAGGAGGTGGTAGGGCTTATCGATGAAAGATGGCGCTGTAAGTTGCTGAAACTTTTGTGTCACGTAGACTCAGATCTTAAGTTGAAAGTAGGTACTAACTAGGTACTTAGGTACTATTAAGTAATCTGTGCTTAGGTACATTTGTCATCATAACTCATACATATAACATACAGTGTCGAACAGAAACACACTTTTAGTGCGCAGCGTGGGGTGAGATAGCACAGTTGGCCGCGTGCCTAACTTTAAAAGCGGCGAGATGGTTGGCGAGAGGTATTGGTATTCCGAATGCATGTAGCATCTTAACGGGCATTGAGAATAATTTTATGGAGCTTAGGCAAATAGTATTTCGAGGAAGCGATATTATATATAGTTCAATGCATTGGTCGCCAAGAAGCGGGTAAGGCAATGGTTCTACAAAGCTTATTTCCGAGAGAGTCCTTAACTACTCAAACAACTTTCTAAACTGAATCTAACTAAAATTATGCGTGACAAAACTAAAATATTCACCATGTTACTAGCATGTGGCACAATATATGGCATTGCGAATGGGAAAGAGCAATCTCAATAAGAGGATATAACCGTTCCTCGAAATCGATTTAGTTTCATATCGACAGATTAACCTTAGTTGGGTGTTAATCTAATGTACTTACGTACAAATAAATAATTCATACCGAAATAAAATGTACATAAATCGGTAAGTACCTACCTACCTAATACACACGCTGTATCCCGACAATCGGGATGAGCGGGCAGAGTAATCGGCGTTGAGTATTTTTGTTAGAGTACCTACATGCTGGACCTTCACGGATTTTTTTTTATGGAACCTGACACGGTTGGCTACAACACTCGTGATCAGCTCATCACACCTTAGTCAACTAGGCGCCATGTCAGTGCTTCCCTTTAGTCGTGCCGGCTGCACTAAAATAGACGGAAAACACGAACTATTTACTTTCTCCAACTTTTCATTCATAGCCGTGGTAGCAGTCCGGACGCGTTAATCGCTACCACCTAGTAAGGCAAGAGAGGAAACCTACAGTTTTTTTAGTCTGTAATCCGGTGGCTGAGTCGGAGGGGCCAAAGCACATACTCCGACTAGCCAATGTCACCTCCGAGAAGGTAGGTGCCATACCGGTGACTTCCCTGGATTGCTGGCTATACTGGACTAGAAGAGAACACACACAACCGAGGCTGCTATACGGCCATCTTACATCCAGTACGGAATTCGTGGAATTCGAATTACGGCCACCCTCAACGGTCGAACTGTCACCCATGCATATTTCGCGAACGGACGTCGATCTACCGAGATTAACCATAAAATGTAATACCATATAATATTATAGATAGAATAATCGGTTATACTTTATTTAGGGCAGTGTTTATCAAAGTTTTACCCCATATGTGTGTAACCCCATATGAATTTTCTTTTCATTTGAGGACCCTTAGCAAATTTTTTTTATGAAGTTATATTAAAAACAGAAAATTAAATAAAAGACCGCCATAACATTATTTCTTATTAGCAATACATACTCACATAAAAATACAAGAATTACGCGAACACCGCAGCAGTTCCCTGCCCCATGATTACAGATTTTTAAAATTATGTATAAATAAGTATATTGTAACATAAGTATACAATTCTTATTTTTTATATATTTTGTTTGAGGACCCCCTGAGAATGGTCGGGTTCACCAGGGGGTCTCTGGGCCCCACTTTAATTAATAGTGCTTTAGGGATTTGACCAGGTCCGCTCGTAAGATAAGCAAGTGTACCAGGTACCAGGTACCAGCAACTAGGTACCAGGTACCAGGTACTAGTATTAGGTACCAGGTACAGGTACTAGGTACTAGTAGTTCAAGTCACGTGGTAGTCATAAGGCGTAGCATTTCCTTACAATGTAGAAAGCAATGCGCAGGCCTTCGCTGTGAGAAATCAGTTAAATATGGGTACGACAATAAAACTGGCGCGTGGCGGGAATGTTATTGTCGGGCAGCTCGTGGGGATTACTTAGCTTTTTCGATTTTTCAATCGACTACTGGATAGTTTAACAATGCAATATAGTCTCTTCTCTATATCTACCCCAACTCTACATAACATAAAATGCGACGTCTGCTGTTTTTTGTATGAAAATTGGTTAATTTGTAACATAAAAATTTCAGGTGATACATAGGTACTAACAGTGTGGGACGCAACGTGTGTGGACACCCTTGCCCCCACTCACATTGTCGGTTCCTCCATCTCTGCCAGTGCCGGGTCTGCTGCTCTCGGGGCGCAAAATTTGAAGAAGAGCAAATATTCTACACTGTGTTGCTCCTTTGAGTTTTTAGCCTTCGCCGTGGAAACCGTTGGCGTGTGGTCGCCCGACGCAAAATGCTTTACTGATCAGCTCGGAAAGTAGTTATAGAAAAGTCGGGCGACCGCCGAGCCAAATTTTTTTTTCTCCAGCGAATAGGGTTGGAGATTCAGAGGGGTAACGCGGCTAGTGTTTTGGGTAGGTAGGTGGAGTCTAATTCGCACTTGACCAGTTTTCTTATAATAATATTAAAATTATAAAAAAATAATTTACTCTAAGGTTATCTAAGTTTAAGTTAAGATTTAAGATGCATTAATTGGACAAGGTAGCGCAGAAAGAACGACTTCTTGAAGCACTTTGGTTGCTGTCAAACAAATTCTTTCCTCGTCTGTTAAGCATATTTGTGAAACCAATATGCTAAATGAAAAGGGGATTTGATAATTTCTATCATCTAACTTAATCTCGAAAGCTTAACGAACGATGTATAAAAACAAATGTAACAACTCGCGTATCTAGGTATCCAAATGAAGTATCCGGCTCCTTTGCGTCGACACTCGTATAACAAACGACTTTTTTAATTCAATTTTGGGAGCTGCCGCTTTTTGCATCTTCATTAACTGAATGCCGGAAGGCACTTTCGCGGAATGAATGTAAGTGCCCAAGTTATCTTTGCAAGTGCTAATCGTGTAGCGGCGGGCCCGGCGAGGCTTCTGTAGCCGTGATATCAAGATCGCGATATTCTATCGAAGACAATATTAATTACTACGTACATACGACACGAACGTATGCGGGGGATACATATGATATATTAGTTAGAGCGTGTAAGAATTAAATAGAAGTTCGTAGCTGATAATGAAGTAAGCGGTGTAGCCAACCTATCTGGTAAATAAAACGATGAAAATTCTGAAAGTGTTCGACTTATTTGGACAATGTTCAGCGGCGTCCTCGGCTACTTATTTCTTCGTCAACCTTATCTACCTCTATCTATCTACCCCTTATAATTATGTACATATTGATATATGTGAGGTATTGATGTTTTGTTCATGTAGCACATATGCGTCGGTAAGAAATTCTATCTCTCTGAGAATTAGATAGCAACAATTTTGGTATAAATGTAATGTACTAATTTTAGTTTGTTGGTTAGATTGTTTAGTTTAAAATTTTCAAATCCAAATACAGATTCAGTTTCAGCAAAACCTAAAAAGTACTTCAATGCTTTCATTATTTAATTATAGTGGTTATTATAAGTGAAGGAGTAATTTATAGAGTAATTTATAAGATTATGTCAAATTTCAATATTTAATTTTCTGTGAAATTTATGTATTGTTAAGTCATAGGTAAATACCAACGTTTTATTTCCCTACTCATAATTCAATGTTGTGTAGAGAGAGTGTAGTTTTATGTATTTCCATCCATTAAATTAAAGCTACTGATAAACCGCTACAGAAAGTGGAGTTTTCTTAGTTAATATTTCGCGCGTACCCCGGTCGGTGCGCATTCATCACTGTGGAGCGAGATTGATGGAGAAGTTATGAATTGGCTTGAGACGTTAAGGGCGATATATTGTGTTTATGGACGTTTTATTAAAGTGGATTGCGACCGGCCGCGATGGTTCGCCCTGAGGCGGAGACGTCAAGTGTCGTGTATGTTTCACATTATATGGTTTATGTTTTAGTTTTAATCCTAACTTCATTGACATAATAATGGACAACATGTTGGTAGGTAGTTCGTACTTTTCGTGTCAAATATCTGTTCGTGTCCGGTCCAACACAAAAATGTTGCCGTCTGAGGAACAAACAAACAAATAAACGCAATAAATCGCCGACTCTCACCTCGCGAAACTGCAGTTAAGATAAAATGCTCTCTACATTATTAGAATGATGAGAGAATTTCTCGTCATTTACAAACGCTTGCGATAGATTTACGATCAACTCCTCGCCCGCAGCGGCTCTTTAATAATTTGTTAGTTATTGCCGCAATAATTCACTTAATTGATTGTCTCATCAATTTTATGATTGTACCGAAAATGCCACATGTCGTGGTTTAATTTTGCATTTATGCGCTTTCACACATTGATAAGGAGCAGATGTCTAGCTTCCTGATATAGCTGGATGACAACATCCAGATATCAGTTAGGGCGATCGTAACGGGGTGTCATTTGGAATGTAGAGAGATTTCGCTGGCCATTTTAAAGTGACATTTAGGTGGCAACGAAAACTTCAAAATATTTTATAAAGTAAATCCACCCCACCTAAATAAAGGTACCTATTTTATTGAGTTTAATAGTAAGTAAGGCAAAGATTATGGAATACAAAAGTGTAACTAACCGTACTGTTCAGGCGCGATGCTAGTACATACAAGTCATGTCAGGCGATAGTCATCGTTCTTGTGCATTTTTGTTGTAACAGTATTAGAGTAGGTATAGATACTTGTGTTACTGGAACATATGGCGTAGGTACCTCGGAGTCTTGTATTGTATGTGCTGATGCTAAATGAACGGCGGCCACCTCTATCAGTATTATCGTTAATTATTTGAAATTACATTAAATTATTACAGTGTACTAAAAGTGATTGGAAACATAATTGTCTCACTATTGTGACTTTTTAAAGCATCGCATAGATTAGGTAGGAAGCATACTACCTCGATTCTTCAAGTATATATCTAACTGACGACGGCGGCGTCTATTACAATAATTAGTATAAGATATTCTCAAGGATTTAGTATGATAAAACAAACTATGCAGGAGGTAATCAAGTCATTTCCAAGGCGTCTTATGGCTCTATCATAAATCCAGTTAATTGTACATTTTAATATCTACCTATGTCCATTCCATTTAGTAAAACCAGCTCAAATGGTGATTTCCACCAGAAGCATGCTGGACTATATTATAAGTAACAGAAATAGCCTCCATGTTATGTTTTAATTTTCACTAGTTTCTTTGGAAGGCCACTACATACTTTGGGCTACGCGCCTGCACTAAATCAATGCTAAACTAACAAATAAAACTTGTATTTAGTTAGACGTGTCTGCCTAGACTGCCTGTCTAAAATTGGTAAATATGAAATTAATACATAAACAATAATAAACAAATGACATTATTAGTTACCGGAGATGTCGTCGACGCAGAGGGCGCGATCCTCGCGGAAGAGCGGCGCGCGCGCCGAGCACGCGCACGCACACGCCTCGGCGCCACTCGTCGCCCCCGCGCCTGCGCCCTCCGCCCCGCCAGCCCCGCCAGCCCCGCCCGCCGCGTACTCCGAGCACTTCCCCGGCCCGCAGTTTCCGCCTTCATGCACACATCCAACACATCAAATAATACCATATAACCGTTCTAAACATCGTGCAGACACTTTGGAGAGATTTTTACTGAGGAACGAGCCGGCTGGATGATGGTACTGTTACAGTATATGGAACTGCGATAAACTGTCTGCTCCAGATAAATGAGTTAGTTGTATGTATAGTTCGAAACACGTAAATAGGTAACTCGTCGCCATATTATGTTTTGTATGACGACGAGATCTATTTATTATCTACGTGTCTCGAATTATACCTCGTTCGTTTTGTGGTTCGGGTCTAACCGTCCGCGTCGGGCCAAAAAGCTCCAGAAAGTCATAACCTTTAAAACTGGTATTTATTCTCAAATAGTGGTACGCGTAACGCCAGGGGTGGCTCAGCGCCACATATCGTCGCGCTTTTTATAATAAAAAAAAACAAAAACAAGTACCGGTAAGCAGAAAGGTGTCGCCCAGCTCGCGGCGGGTGAGGTTCGCGGTGCCGCGCGGCTCCGCGTCCAGCGCTCCCGCCAGCAGCAGCAGCCCCGCCAGCCCCGCCAGCCGCGCCAGCAGTGCCCCGCCGCCGCCGCCGGCGCGCGCCACCATGCCGCTAGCCCGGCCCGCCGCGCACGCGCCGCCGCCTCGCGCAGCCTCCGCGCCGCACGCGCATCACGACCGCACACCAACACCTGCAATCAATGAAAACATCGCTGAACAAATTTGCAGGTAGCCGGCCAATATTGTTATTATGGGTTTTAATTATAGAGGATCAAAGTGGGGGAAAAAATTAAAGGATTCAACCTCATCGAGCGGGGTGTCTAATCAAAGCTGGGAATTAATAGAAAACAATGATATTTTTTATTATTTGGTTATTTTAATTTTGTATTCATTTTATATCAAATAAATCATTTGGAGTTTGAAGAAAAAATTCGAAACTGTGAAAATTATTGCTATTTATCGAATGAGGGGGAGGCTAACACTCATCCTTTCTCTTCATAAATGTTACCGTGTACCTACCTATCCACTTGTATTGAATAAATACAGCTCGCCATGTCGAACAATATTTTGTATTAGACTTACTGCTCCGTCTGTCGCGCCGCCATATTGAAGCTTATCGAAATATTGACCCGCGTAATACCAAACCTCAATATTTTTTCACAAAGTTCCTATGAATAAATTTGTGTTCTCTGTTTCGGCCGAGCACGCACTCCGGGAGTCGAGTGGCCTATAACCATAATAATGTTGTCTGCGAGGAGGAGCTACTTGATATCAAGAGTGCCGAGTGCCGAGTGCCGAGGCAGAGTGCCGGCACTCGACACGCCTCATGTACATAACAACTTTATTTAGAGCCATCAGTTTGTAGATGTTCTGTGAAAAGATATGAATACTAAAACTTTAACCTGCATTCATTGATGCGGACAAATTTTTTGAGATGGGGTTTTCAAATTTTTTTGATAAGCTAGATTTTTTTAGTCTCGCGCGCCGAGCGTTCCGTTTCAATCTATTATACCCTTACCTTTAATAAAATCCAACGTCTGCTTTCTGTCTGTCTGTATGTATGTCTGTCTGTCCGCTTATAACTCGAGAACCACTGAATTTGATTTTAATAAAAAAAAAATCTACGGAAAGCTTGATTCTTCCCATCAACTATAGGCTACTTACTATCACGCTAAATAGCTTATGAGGTTAGCAGTGAAGTGAAATATGAGAGCGGGCGGAGCCGCGGGCACAGCTATCTACTATATATTTTTCTTGGTCGAAGATACAGTAAGAGCGAATCTTCTGCGGAGGTGGATTACATAAATAAAAAAATTAATAAAAGTATGACTTTAGCTATAGTTTTCCTGTAATTTTGACTAGGCAATCTAGTTATAAGTATGCCTTATTCATATGGTTTTTCATTATATTTTAGTACTGTCGGAAATTAAGGGAGGATACATAGATTTTTTTGCATATTTTTATAAAATTTATCCCATTAAAAAGTTATCTAAAATTATAAAATTGTGTATATCCCCAAAGGGTTACATTATATATTCTCAAGGATGCCCAAATAAAAAACCTTTTTTACACTTAATTGCCCCCCAGGCACACACTTTTTTTGTAAATTTATTTCTGGACTATTTTCGGAAGGAAAAACCATAGTAAAGTTGTATTCCGAATTCCTATAATCTACGATTTCTAGTTTAGAAGCTAATGGCTCTGTGGCAGGACGACAGTCGGACGGACGGACAGACAGACAACGCAGTCTCACCACAGAGGTTCTTTTGTACGATTTTGATACGGACCACTAAAAATGTAGCCTATGGCGGGTGGATAGCTGAGCTGAATAGAATGACAACATTTTAACAAAATCTATCTTGTAGGCAGGTAAGCACTAAAGTACAAATATACAATTTGAACTATAGCGAGAAGAGGTATTTTTGGCTCTGTCGACTGTATCATTGATTCCTCGGCAAAACCACCCATGTTGGTTTATATTAAAAGAAATCCTTTTTGAATAGACATAATGCGAAATTGGCTGTTTGCTAAGTGGGCCGATAGCGAAGTAGTCACCTAGAGAAGTAGTCAAAATGAGAAATGGGCTATTTGATAAGTAGACCTCTGGCGCCTGATCGGTTTCATCGTCGCCGGCAAAATATCGTCGCATTCATGGCTGAAAATGGTAGAATCAGGAAATACCTGAATAATCCAAGAAGACGATTCTTCAGATCTTACGTCACTTGCCGGAAATCCTACAAACGTTATAGTTAGGTACATTTATGTAGGCAGGTATTCGTTGCGCGCGCAAGTATTTTCGTAATAACAGCGGATGCAGTGAAAGTATCGTGATGCATGTCACATGACATGCTTCAGCTACACAATGGCCTCGTACCGATTACTCATTTCACTCGGTTCACATTATTTCTTTATATAAGACAATTTCTCTGCAATATGGGAAAATTGCAGCGAGGATAGAAACTGAATCTCTAATAAACTATTTTACTTAGTATGCAGATATATCTGCTCAGTGACTGCATGCTGCCTTGCGTCACTATTACATTTTCTTTATAAGTAAAGCCTTGGATAGAGTTACTTCAGCTGAAAATTGTTTTTTCTAAAAACTAAAAAACGGGTACATATTCATTGATTTTGTTATAATTATTAAATACTATTATTTCATTAGAAATTGTTAGATTAAACTAGGTAGAGAAGTTATCAGCCGACCAGTCTACGGACTTTCTTTTTTTCTCCAGATTGTCTTTTTCTCAATAAATTTTTACTAATTAATTAGATAATGTCGTAGGTACATAATATAAAAATAGTAAAATATTCTCTACTTCTTGGAAAATGATTGAAATTCAATCCGGAGCTCTTTGGCAGGTCCCACCTGCACCCACCCACACCGACCCGCGCACGCGCCGCTATTTGTCATCTACACCCGCGCGCGCGCAGTATCTTCATATTAGTGTGTATTGACTCTGCTCCAGTATGTTTGACTAACTGTCTCGCAGTGTATAGATCCCAATTTACAAACACACATACGTTTTAAAATGGTATTTGATCGAGAAGGCTTCGGAAAGTAACTCGTTAGCCGCCACACGTTGAGCGATGTGGGTGGGTGGGTGAGGGGCGTGTGGGCAGTGCACAGTTCTGTAGGTATCATTTTGTTTGCTGGAACTTCACACTTGTAGGCTGCCTGTGTTGTAGACCCTCTCACGATACTTTTACTCGTCACCCTGACACCTAAGACCTTAGGTATTCACACTGAAATATTAAGTAGTAACTAAAAAATTATCAGGCTCCTAAATTATTTTCTTTATGAAATTACCAAATCATACAGATACGCGTGGTTATGTAGGGCTTGTTTTTTTGGAACTGATATATTTAATTACATTTGTTTATTTATAGTAAACAACGGGATACTGGCTATGTAGGCCTGATAAAGAAATATTGTGAACGTATCATATTTCAACAAACTAAATAAAAAAATCTGTAAATCGTAATACGTCAAAGGAAACACTAATCATCACGGACTTTGTCTTAGTTTTTTGCTTCATATGCATTATTTCGTTGGAAGATTCCTTTGCCTTTTTACTTTAAAATTTTTAGCCATTCAGTATTTTGCTTTGCTGGCATACGCATGTAGAGACGGAGCGGCGGCGCGGCGGCTTAGAGTAAAAATGTTGAAATCCTTCGAATAATTCTATGGAATACTTAGTCCGTGGCGTGCCATACGATTGCTAAGTAGTACGTAATTATTTACTCCATACTTAACGATCTCCTCCACCAAATGAGTTGGAGACACGCGGTCGAGCCGAGCCGGCCACACGACCAGTCTGCCTTCGAAGCGACGTCTCGTGTTGGCCAGGAGCGACGGCGACCGGTGCCGGTCGCCACTCTATAATTTGAGATTGTGTTTCGTGTCAGTACCTACCTTCCCGCTTGTGCCAGGATGCGAAGGCTCCGAACACACTAACAGGAACTCGTGTAAAGCCTTACAATTTGTGAAGTTGGACAAGGATATTTATTCGTAAATTTCATTTCATTTGCAATTAAAACAAATTAATTACTAAATTAATGTAGCCATTTACAATAATATTATATTACCCTAATTATAGCAAACATCCCAGAGCTTTAGAAATAATACAGAAACGAAATAAGGATAAACTTAAGCTAATACAAATTAAAACTAAATTAATGTTAAAGTAAGAATATATCGTTTAGTTCGACCGACAATGTTGGTTTCACACAAAGTCGTTGTATTCCTAGTCCTACGTAGTACTGCCGTATGTAGCTACCCTGGAAGCTGCGCTCATCATCCTCTCGTTGTCTCTTCGCGCTTCGGTACCATTTGAAATCAACATTTTATAACTGAGACGTTTGCCAAGTCAACATTAGCTACATTTCATTCGCAACTACTCTACATTTTAAATACTGACTGCGGTGTCAGTATTTAAAGGGTAATCAGTCAAGTTCAATGTGATACCGAATTACAAGATATTAATTACTTGGTTAAATACAATAAGGATTTATCTGTATCACAATATCTCGCCGTGTGCACCGGCCTCGCGTCTCTATACATATATCTGTGTGTATCTGCAGGCGCCATCTGCAGCTAACTTCCGGAGCGACTTGTAATCTTCTACCTCGCGGATAATTCTCAAATATTTACTTACAATATCCTAGCATCGATTATAGAGATAATTTCAACGCGCCTGCACCGCCGCCGACGACGGGACTGCTTCGGGACTGGATATGCAGACGTTCGAGCACCGTGCATCGATTCAGGTAGTCTGTTCTAACCTGTTTATCCTATGCAGCACAACAGGAAGTTAAATTAATTATCAATGGTTTCACAGGAGCTAATAATGGTTACTACTGGTAAAGTGTGCGATGATGGCACACTTGAGGTCGTTAAATTCTATTGGAGTATTAATAACGTCTGGTTAGCTAGTAAAGATCGTATATAGAGAAGGCGCAGCATTCGCAACTGTAGACATTGCCGACGGCATAGTTCTGTATCGCGCTTGGTAACGCAGGCGACATACTCCTTGAGTTGCTCGCAATGACTGTTCCTGGTTGATGCAGGTTCAGAAACCAACATGATTCTATTTCTGCCGAGGTAGAACAACGCTAATTGGATTCCAATTCAATTCCAACTACGCGCAGTTCATACAACTGCTACCGCCTGCCGCTGCCGACCTGCCCCTACTGTGCTGCTTCGCTGCGCCGCGCGGCCGCCGAGTAATGGCAGCACTTTATCATAGGAGCGATCCCGATATAATTATTGCCTAGTCGGTCGGACCCCTAGGCTTTGTCGGGAACATTTCGACACGCACCCGCAGAACAACACAGATGTAGGTATACAATAAATTCACAATCAATTTTAGTCTCTCCTCCAAGGCAGGACGGCACTTGTGCGCGGGACGCTACAGGACGGCCGCTTATGCGATTTCATCTTATTGGCCTCATTGAAATTCAAGTGAAAGAAGTAAGGATAGCGAAACCAACTAGGCAGACGGTTGCGTAATGAGTTTGTATTTGTCCAGGGTGGGTACGCGGCCGGGTCCGCGCCGCCGCCGCGAGCTCCCGATAGATAAATCCTCGCAGATTTATCGTATGTATGGGCATGTCCCATACGCATTGCAGCTCCTTGTTGCTCTTATCTGATGTGATTTGAAGGAATACTTAATGCCTTAGGGAGAGGGCTCCGATTCTCTCACGAGTGCGGGTGCACTCGGCGCGCAGGGGCCGGGCGGCACCCCGCCCCCGCCCCCGCCCGCGACTCCTGTTTTAAACGCTTATGAGTATAATTGTTTATTGTTTATTGTATAATTTCATCCATAGGTAGGTAATCTACGCTTGAATATGTCGAAAATTCCGCCAGTTCTAAATTCAATGCGAAGAAGAACTGACAAACAAACTTCGCAAATCACAATGTTTTGTTAGTAGGTACCTTATAATAAGTATTATATTAGTAATTTACAATAATTAACCCATACTACCGCTCACGAGAACATTAATATTTACAGCATAAAAATGAATACTCAAGAATCTGACCACTCGATCGAAGAATATTGCCTAGGTGCAGTGAACTCAGTCGATGTAATATAAATATTATTTATTTTCCCACTAAATCTATACGTACTTTTCAAACTAGCAACTTGTTAACTTTGCCACCAGCTCGCCAACTCGACATGGGCTAATATTTGGTTTCGTATTTACAATTTTCACTCGAAACGTTCGCAGGTTCGCCCGGGCGCACGAGTTATTGATTACTTAAAGCCTAGGAATATTGGTGAGCCATAAACGCTGCGTATAATTAAACGTAATCATAGCCGATGACATAAGCTACAGTAAGAAAATATTATGCAGACACCTGCATATTATGGTGGTTTTTCTTCAAAAGGTAACTTTAAAATATTGTTATTTGTGATTATTTCCTTGCTCATTGTTCCAGCTCGCGGTGGCTTTGTGCTTTGTGTTGGAAGTCAACGTAAATATTGTGTTCAATTATATGCAAAATACTTCCAGAGTTCTAGGTAGTTACACATACTACTTTCGCTAAGACAAGAACAAAATGCCGCGCTAAAGTTCACTATTAAGTCATTCAGTAGGCAATAGCTGTCTTGTTGGCTTACTTGCCATATTAAATACTTCGCCAAACGTGGTGGTTAGTGTTGTGCTGTAATTTACCCGTGTTTTGCTCTTGTAACACCGATTACTCTACTTACAGCGACTAACGAGACAGAGTGTGATGTATGCAAGTATGTTGACCGATTTTTACCGTTTATTTATAACAGTTGTAACTAAAAAAAATTATTCTTAACTGAACTATTATTCTGAAATATTTTCTCATTCTGCATCACGTATAATGTAATAAAAAAGAACACTAAATTTTTTTTTCTCATTGGTAAGTAGGTGAAGTATAGTGTAAATTTAGGTTCACACATAGTTAAGCTTAAATACATGTTTATGAAAGTTCTAGTGTGAGGCGATGAAGACGTAGGTATCTCAAGCTCAAGCTTCCACGGACGTACGGCCGCCACAGATTAGGAAAGCGTTACTTCTTATAAGGCGCACTGCAGGTGCATCGGCAAATTCCTAAAAGTGTTTGTCCACCCAGCTCGGATAGCGCAAATAGTAACCTCGCGCGCAGGCTCGCTCGCCGCGCGCCGCCGCGGCCGCCGGCGCCGCACAGTATGAAATTTGACCTGATTTTCGGACATGGTATTTTTATTCCCAAACTAGTTAGTCTTTACTATTTTAAAAGCTAGAGTAGAACTCCCGTGTGTCAGTTACGTATAGTTGCAAAGTTATGAATTTTTGAAAAAGGTAAGTTTTTTTTGGCCGAAAAATAAAAAAAAAATATTACTCCGAGATTATGGAAAATATTAATAATAATATTTTTTTATATACAAGAATGACTATAGCCCCATTTTTTGAAGCAATTTCGAACCTTCTACAGTTAGTACAAAACGAGCAATAATTTTTTTTTTATTTTTCATTTTTATTTTTTTTCTCCTAAACCAAGTCGCATTAGCACAAAATTCTTACATTACAAATAACCCCAGACCATGTTTAATAAGTGCTAAAAAAACTAAAAGATAATCCCGCTTGGTATAGGAGTTTTAACTAAATAATGTTTAGGCCGACAATTTTACAGTCAGGGTTGGCACTTTTCGAATCGTAGTTTAATTTTATTTTTTGGCCGAAAGTGAATTTTTTATTAAATTATGATTAATTATCATGATCGGATACGGTAAAGCGATTTTTTATAATTGCGTTATGCAGTCATTATATTGATATGGTCCCTTTTGAAAATAACGAAAAATTCCCGGGATTAAAAAAAATATTTCTAGTAGTGATATACCTAGTTAGTAACTTTCGATTTTAACGTGCTCTGATGCACGTAGGTATACGTTAGCTATTGTAAACATTCCAAATTATATCAATAAAAACATTGGTAAGAAATTAGCTGTCATACCCCAAAGCTTTTCTGTTAGAAAATGCCTAGAGATCCTCTCATCTCCAACATTAGGTTGCGCCACAGACAGAAAAAGTTGCGAAAGTTACCACTTCCAGCTCAGGCATTAGCATTGCTAAAACCGGCAGATGCCAACACTTTCGCCGAAGAATCTGCACCGAAGGATGCTGAGGAAATCAAAATCGATGCGGAAAATCAGGCGCTTGATGAGTGTCTAGGTCTGGGAGAAGGTGGCCTATTTCTCAGTGCTGAGGATTAACATCATCATCATCATCATCATCATCATCATCATCATCATCAGCCCGTATCGGTCCACTGCTGGACATAGGCCTCTCCCAAGGCACGCCACCACACGCACGCGGTCTTCCGCTCTTCTCATCCATCCACTTCAATTGGATTAACAATTGTTTTCATTTCGGAAATATTCGTAGCCTATACTCCGTTCATCCTAGCAACTAATGCCGAGCGGTTTCTCGCTCTCGCAACGGTTATTACCCTTCTTTACACAGGACACAACGTTGTATGTGTGAGTCATAGGTGTATGCGTAAGCCATCTCAAAACCATAACGGCGCGTGCGCCGCTGCGCCTGGGAGTTAGTATTGCGTTTTTATTCTGAGTCGACGCATTACAATCAGTAGCCTTTCATAGGCGTCATAGTCATAATAATAAAATTGTTTTGCATATTTTTCACATGTTGTTTTTCACAAAAACTGAATGGCACTATGCAATGCATGCATGCAACACTCATAAGAAAATTACGTTACTCACTTTATAATAAATGCGAAAGTAAATTGTTTGTTTGTTTGTTTGTTTGGTCATACATAACTCGAGAACCACTGGTGCTAGACCCATCGTGTTGGCACTCAAACTTCAGGTCTCGGTGAGATCTATCCATCTGTCACATGAACTTTTGTGTTGGTCATAACTCGAGAACCACTGGTGCTAGACCCATCGTGTTGGTACTCAAACTTCAGGTCTCGGTGAAATCTATCCAACTGTCACATGAACTTTGGGTTTGGTCATAACTCGAGAACCACTGGTGCTAGACCCAACGTGTTGGTACTCAAACTTCAGGTCTCGGTGAGATCTATCCATCTGTCACGTGAACTTTTGTTTTAGTCATAACTCGAGAACCACTGGTGCTAGACCCATCATGTTGGTACTCAAACTTCAGGTCTCGGTGAGATCTATCCATCTGGCACGTGAACCTTTGTTTTGGTCATAACTCGAGAACCACTGGTGCTACACCCATCGTGTTGGTACTGAAACTTCAGGTCTCGGTGAGATCTATCCATCTGTCACGTGAACTTTTGTTTTGGTTATAACTCGAGAACCACTGGTGCTAGACCCATCGTGTTGGTACTCATACTTCAGGTCTCGGTGAGATCTATCCATCTGTCTAATGAACTTTTGTTTTGGTCATAACTCGAGAACCACTGAAGCTAGACCCATTGTGTTGGTACTCAAACTTCAGGTCTCGGTGAGATCTATCCATCTGTCACATGAACTTTTGTTTTGGTCCTGAAGAGACCTGAAGTTTGAGTACCAAAACGATGGGCCTAGCACCAGTGGTTCTTGAGTTATGACCAAAACAAAGGTTCACGTGACAGATGGATAGATCTCACCGAGGCCTGAAGTTTGAGTACCAACACGATGGGTCTAGCACCAGTGGTTCTCGAGTTATATAGTTATACCAAAACAAAATTTTATGTGACAGATGGATAGATCTCACCAAGACCTGAAGTTTGAGTACCAACACGATGGGTCTAGCACCAGTGGTTCTCGAGTTATGACCAAAACAAAAATTCATGTGACAGATGGATAGATCTCACCGAGACCTGAAGTTTGAGTACCAACACGATGGGTCTAGCACCAGTGGTTCTCGAGTTATGACCAAAACAAAAGTTTATGTGACAGATGGATAGATCTCACCGAGACCTGAAGTTTGAGTACCAACACGATGGGTCTAGCACCAGTGGTTCTCGAGTTATGACCAACACAAAAGTTCATGTGACAGATGGATAGATCTCACCGAGACCTGAAGTTTGAGTGCCAACACGATGGGTCTAGCACCAGTGGTTCTCGAGTTATGACCAAAACAAAAGCTCATGTGACAGATGGATAGATCTCACCAAGACCTGAAGTTTGAGTACCAACACAATGGGTCTAGCACCAGTGGTTCTCGAGATATGACCAAAACAAAAGTTCACGTGACAGATGGATAGATCTCACCGAGACCTGAAGTTTGAGTACCAACACGATGGGTCTAGCACGAGTGGTTCTCGAGTTATGACCAAAACAAAAGTTCACGTGACAGATGGATAGATCTCACCGAGACCTGAAGTTTGAGTACCAACACGATGAGTCTAGCACCAGTGGTTCTTGAGTTATGACCAAAACAAAAGTTCACGTGACAGATGGATGGATATCATAAATCTACGTGAGGATAGCAGCGGCAGTGACGAGGACCTCTGTGACGTGGGGGAATCATCAGACAGTGATGAATATGGAATTACCCGGTATTACGGCACTGCGTTAACTTAGCCACCTACAATACAATAGAACGAACAGCTGAAACGGTGGCTGAAGTAAGTACATTAGGCACAAAATTTAAATAATATATAATTTTAATATTTAATAATTTACCGTGAAAATATAAATATTTAACATGATTCCAAGCAAAAAATAAACAGGTTTATTGCAAAATTTCATTCATCAAATAAATAAACAACAATAAAATACATTTTTTAAATTAAACTATATTCATAACCTCAGTTCACAGTCACTTCAATCACTCTTTGCGAGAGCGAGAAGTATAGAGAAAGAGAAACCGCTCGGCAATAGTTGCTAGGTTGAATGGAGTGTAAGTATTCTTCAATACTGTTATTATTGAAATTATTATTAATAAATTGGCATCATTATTTTTGTTCATCCCCTGCCTAACCCTAAAATAATAAATGTAAAGAAATATGCAAATAAATATTATATTCCATAAAACGTATCTTGTTTTTTATTTATTATTTTAATTACTCTGTACTTATCTGTAGGTATATTTTAAGAAATTTTTTTACTACATACATACATACATAACGTCACGCCTGTTTCCCAGTGGGGTAGGCAGAGACAACGGATTTTCACGTTAAAATTTAAAATTTCTCACAAATTTTTTTACTGTTGGTCTATTTCAAGTCTTGGTTAATTTATTCATAGATATATTTGGACAAACTATTATTTAGTTGTTTAAAATTTTCGGCCAAACTTGGGCCGAAATTTTATGGCAACCCTAACGAAAAAACTTGAGTAGCTATAACTCCTATACCAAGCGGGATTATCTTTTGTTTTTTCTGGTACTTATTAAACATGGTCTAGGGTTAATTGTAATGTAAGAATTTTGTGCTAATGCGACTTGGTTTAGGAGAAAAAAAATAAAAACGAAAAATAAAAAATAAATTTTTACTCGTTTTGTACTAACTGTAGGAGGTTTGAAATAGCTTCAAATAAGGGGGGTAAAGTCATTCTTGTATATTGAAAAATATAATTATTAATATATTCCATAATCTCGGAGCAATAATTTTTTTTAATTTTTCGGCCAAAAAAAAGTTTGTTTTTCAAAAATTTATAACTTTGGAAGTATACATAACTGACCCACGGGAGTTCTACTCTACCTTTTAAAATACTAAAGACTGACTAGTTCTGGAGTAAAAAAACCATGTCCGAAAATCAGGCCAAATTTCATACTGTGCGCCGCCGCCCCATTTGCGGACACTATTGTCGCATTGTAAGCGTCGCGCGTCGGCCCGCGGCAGGTTACGCTATTTTAATCGCCACTTGATTAAGACATCTTCGCATTCAGGAGTATTTAGTGCACGGAGAATTCAAATACTTCCACTTTGCATTTACTAGGATTTATTTAGAAGCGATTTGCCAGAAAAAAAGATGGTGAAAAAAGTGTAACTTTAATTGGTGTCAAATCTTGATTTGACGCCAGTTAAAGTTAGTCAGGCGCCACTTGTGGCGCCGACATGCGACAGTTTCCTCGTGAAGTCACGACACGAACCGCCGCCGCGCCGCCTGTCTCTGTGGCGATAACAACAAAATTAGGTATACCTAAAGGTTTTAAACGTGAAAGCTAATAACTTTATTTTTGTTTGTTTCAGTGACTGAGATTCTGTGAAGAAGGAGCGTAGTTGAACACTAGGACGAGTCATTAAAATAAAAAATATGATAATTTATGTTTTGATTTTAAGAGCATATTTTACGACTCGGCATCCCATCAAAACCATTTGACATAGGGTAAACATTTTAATTTGTATTATGTGTTTCTGTGGGAACTATTCTGTAAAAATAAATATACATTGTTATTAATTTAATAAAGCATATATTAAATTTATATACAAAGTAAAATGCTTACCTCATAAATCCCAGGGACAGCAAAGGAGCACCTTACTACTTTTCCGGATTTCCCAGTGCGTCTCTATTGCCTGCGCAGGAGTGGAAATGAGTTCATTATTTCATCTGTATTAGGCAAGGTGGGGTGCGATGTATTGCGAAGCCATTTGTTCTGTCTTCGCCATTTGAATTCAATGGGACCACATTTGTAAACGCACCACCAGGCAACGCACGATCCAGGTTTTGAATCGGATTCTATTGAATCTTTTATTCTTTACTCAACACGAAGAAATGTTCAATGTTTCTTTATATTATGTACTCGTATTTAAGTTCTCATACCTATGCCTCCATTTAATTTAGGTACCTTTAGACTTCGTTTCCCCATTTAGGTACCAATAAGGTGAACTTTTATTACAGGGCAAGACCTTTAAGAACTGGTTCGCATGTACCTCCGTTCGTGGAGATCCTCGCAAAAATGGTACTTGCCCACAACTTCACTGACATACCTTCTATTACTTTTCATAGGTAGGTACTTACGCAATGACAGTTTTACAGTACCTAAGCATTAAGGCCACAATATAATGGATGCTCATCCATATTGGACCGGAAGTAACTGGTCAGGGCCGGAGGCTATTCCCGATCGGTCAGTCAGTCTGCAGACACCAGTCAGTACGAGTAGACGTGTGCTTGGTAAGCGCTCGCATGTCAAGCGCGACTCGCTCGGGCACGGCGCGCGCGCGCAGTCGCTTTATTACCGCAGCCCCCCTACTCAGTGTCAGTCGTCTGTCTGTGATGCTGCGCTAGAGTAATGCGAAATGTGACGCTGTATAAAATATTATGCGGAAATATTTAAAACATAATGATATTTTTGTATGAACCTTAGGTATGAACTATCCTTATTTATTTATAGCACATTAATTAGAAATATTTCTACTAACAAGAATTTATAGCTTTTTTAGCTGTAAAATGTTACCTAGTATTTAAGACTGCTTCAGATAAAAAGCATTTGTACTTATATCGTTTATTGAGCGTAGGTGCGTAGTTTTAATACTCACTCTCGAAATTGCCACAATTTGTTTTTTATTTTTTATATTCGATCCCATTACACCCGCGAAGAAGAGCAAGAAACTTCGCAGGGGGGAGGGTTAAAAGTATATCATTACAACGTTTAGTGACTATCCATTTTCGTGCTTGGATTTGGAAGCGTATTTGATATTTCTGATGTTGGATTTTCCCTGGAGTAGCTCCTTGATATTTCCTCTGATAGCAATATCTGCAAGTTTGATGGAAATCTACAACGATCGCTCTTCTGATATATGTGGGATCGGCGATCTAGGAGTCTGAAGGTTGAAAAACCTTATCCAGCAATTAACCCCGCAAATGTATTACGAGTCACTCGTCGAGCTAGGCAAAGTTAAATCTAAAATATCCCATATCTCAAAAACTTCACGACATATCTTGTTCAAGCAAATTTTCTGCGAAAGTAATTTTCAAGTCCTTCCATCTTAAAATGTTTCTGAATTTTCCACGGTATAGCTGAAAAGTTAGGGAAGGAGGGACGACATAGACAAAGTCAAAAGTATTTAATTTCAGAGAGATTCTATGTGGAAAATCCATCGTGCTATAGAAACACCGAGCATACCTACGGGAGTGGCAACCGTCGAGCGCTAATATATAGGAAAATTAGCCGCGTGTTAGAGCATTTGCACTAACATATAGCGCTGCTGCGGGATCGACCGTCAGTGCGCTCGCGACTTGGGAATGAAGAACACGTATATGTGCACTACGCAAAATGGCGATTTGTGCAGTTCGTGCGTGTCGAAAGAGCTCAAGATCATCAGGAATGACAAAAGATGGCGTAACCTTTCATAATTTGGTCATTTTAATGATAATACAACGCTTAAAGCGTGTAAAATACTAAAATTCCGCGAGTTAGGAGCACGACTGCGCGCCATACCGGGCGCGTACACATGATAGGCAAATTTGACAGACTGGAAAGAAATTTGAAATCAATTATTGTATATGGGTGTTGTTAGTTTTTTATGGCAATGACATGGATGAATTCAATTTATAATATGTATTGTTATTATTTCTTTAATATTACGTTTTCTATTTTTTATAATTATAAAACAAATATACCTATACAAAACTAATATATTGTATATTATGTATTATAAATAAGTTATGCGATAACGACATGTGGTGGTTTGTGACAGAAACCAGTAGTCCATAGAATTTCATAGTAAAAATGTTTTCACTTTGTCATGAATTGCTGCATGTCACAAATCAGCACATGCGTGTCTAGGCAGTGGCAAACATTTTTGTATAGACTAAGTCGACATTTAAAAAATTTCCAGTGAAGTTTCTTGTCAGTTCTTCTTAGCTGTGATAATCGAACTGGCGGAATGTTACAATGTAAATATGACAAATCTGAGCGCAGTGTACTGCCAATAGATGCTAAATAAACAATAAACAATAAACAATAAACAATATTATAGTATAGTAAGTATTATTATTATCAGTGATAGGAATAGGTAGGACTTATTTACCTAAACTTCGAGGAACAGAGTAAAAAATTGGAGACTTCCTTACGACAATATTTTTATAGTAAGTATTATTATTATCAGTGATAGGAATAGGTAGGACTTATTTACCTAAACTTCGAGGAACAGAGTAAAAAATTGGAGACTTCCTTACGACAATATTTTTTTCCGGTTTAATAATATTCATGGTGTTATAATTTCGCGATTTAAAAAAAGTGGCCGCCATTTTGAACTTTTTAGTAACTGGACAGATTGCTTTCAAAATCGACATCTGGGTATCAGTGTGGACTCTGAATACGAATCTGTAGTCAAATTTAAAAAAAGTAGCCGCCATTTAGAACTTTTTAGTTACTGGACCGATTGCTTTCAAAATCGATATCTCGGTGTATGTGGGGGCTCTGAATACGAATCTGTAGTAAAAAAATTATTTAAAAGCAATTATTTAAAAGAATTTTAAAAGAAATCGGTCCATTAACTTAAAAGTTCAAAATGGCGGTCACTTTTTTTAAATTTTGACAACGGATTCGTATTCAGAGCCCACATAGACACCCAGGTATCGATTTTGAAAGCAATCGGCCCAGTAACTAAAAAGTTCAAAATGGCGGTCACTTTTTTAAAATTTTAACAACGGATTCGTATTCAGAGCCTACACAGACATCCAGATATCGATTTTGAAAGCAATCGGTCCAGTAACTAAAAAGTTCAAAATGGTGGTCACTTTTTAAATTTTGACAACGGATTCGTATTCAGAGCCTACATAGACACCCAGATATCGATTTTGAAAGAAGTCGGTCCAGTAACTAAAAAGTTCAAAATGGCGGCCACTTCTTTTTTATTTTGACTACAGATTCGTATTCTGAGTCCACACAGACGCCTAGATATCGATTTTGAAAGCAATCAGTCCAGTAACTAAAAAGTTCAAAATGGCGGGTACTTTTTTTAAATTTTGACTATAGATTCGTATCCAGAGTCCACACAGACGCCCATATATCGATTTTGAAAGAAATCGGTCCAGTAACTAAAAAGTTCAAAATGGCGGCCACTTTTAAAAATTTTTACTACAGATTCGTATTCAGAGCCCACACTGACACCCAGATATCGATTTTGAAAGCAATCGGTCCAGTAACTAAAAAGTTCATAATGGTGGCCACTTTTTTCAAATCGCGAAATTAAAACACCGTGAATATTATTAAACCGGAAAAAAATATTGTCTTAAGGAAGTCTCCAATCTTTTACTCTGTTCCTCGAAATTTAGGTAAATAAGCCCTACTTATTCCTATCACTGATTATTAGTAAAACTTTTCAAAAATATTAAAACAACAGTCTTGTTTAATTTTTCAATATTTTTTTTGGATTCAAACAACAATATTCGTTCAGTAAAAACTATTTGAAATAATATTACAAATAACAATTTCAAAATTCACAAATATACCGCACCATCATTGTCCGTCAGACTGGCATTCGTAGTGATCCCGTCAAGTTGCCGTCAAGCAAGGCTTCCGATTGGTCGGACGGTCGGCTCTTACTACCAGATACCCGAGCCAAGCCAGCGATAACAAACCTGTCGCTCGCCTTGCTCGCTCTGTCTCTCTCCATATCGCGGGGCGCGATATGGGTAACGGAGATAGACAAGTCACGTCATAAAAGATTAAATTGCGATTTCGATTTTCGTAGTAGTAGGGATTTTTGGCTAGCCGTGCTCCGATACAAACGCAGTAGCGTTGCGTCTCCCGTAGGTATTCTCCTTGTATAGAAATCGTCAATAGGCATACATTTACACTAATTCTATGCAATATCAGCAGTTCAACATTAAACAATAAAATTAAGTAATTAAAAATACATTTTGAATACAAATTAGATCACTTTACTTTTTACGACTTTCGACTTAATCAAAAAAGTAATTTTGAAACTTCATAATTTTTATGACCAATCTAACGATACCCACTTGCTTATGCGCACTGAATTCTTTTTTCATCCCTCAGTTACATATATGGAGTGCCACCCCTAGTTTTTTTTTCTTAAGTTCACCAGACCATTGTATAGCGATTCATAGAACACACCTTCCTTAATTTGGTTACGGAATCCTACAAACAGGATGTGCGCAGGTTAATTGATTCTTGCAATATGTGTGATTTGGTAAATTATTTCCATTATGTATGAAAAGCATTCGCTATTCCAGATTATATTTGTTTAGTTAGAGGCATTTAGCCCAGTGCACAGTGTTGAGTGGAAGAGGGGAGCGGCGGCGAGTACGAAGGTAGTGTGTAGGTATAGCGGCGGAGTGTGGGCTATTTGTCTAGCACTCGAGTCTCGGGCAGACGAAGCAGCTACGCCTCATCAACTAATGAACAACTTTGTAATTGAGGTAAAATCGGTTTCGCTCAGGCTGCTGCAGTTTATTCTACAGATAGATTTGAACTTGTTTAAATAGTTTCAACAGATGACCAGACCATTCCCCATATTTAGTTTAAGTTTAATTTAATATACCGGAAGAAATATGAACACATTTAATTGTATTTTTATGTTTATATGTTAGTACTAAGCACGTACTCGCTTTATATATATTTTTTATTAGAAAAATGCAAATCGAAAATCATTGAAAAAAAAATACATCCAGACCAGGATTCGAACCTGGGTCTCTGGCTTGAGCCGCCAACGCGATAACCAACTACACCACCGGGCCGTTACGTATTATCTCCAAATTTTCGATCGATTGCACCTTCATGATGTCGCATAATTTTATTTTTTTAGGTTTTAGGCTATTTATTTCACATATTATTTGTTTTTAATTATTTATAGCATTACCTTACTCGTATGTTTCTGAAAGGATGTAGACACGATCTTGCCCGAGAGAGTCTTTTATATAAATAATAATAGTAATTAGTAATAGCTTGGAATTTGCAATTTCAAAATGAAATTGATTGAAAGTTAAATTGGTATTAAGTAGGTTTACATACATACATTTGATTAAGCTCACACAAGTATAAAAAGTATAAACTCACATTTACATATTTTTAAGAAATAGTATAAGTTTGCATTCATGCATATGCATGTAGTGTACAAATTCTAAGATGGCTTAATTTTCGTGTCGATGTGCTACATCGGTGGTCGCCTTAAGACGCAGCATTACCAAAAATCTATGTTTCCCGATTGATATGTCTCGTAAAACACTGTGAGTTTGATGTTAGAATAAATATATGACTTTCTACAAGACATACTGCTTCCTAACAAGGAGCCTAAAATGCAATTTTAATATTGTTTTATGGAAACTGACACGGTTGGCTACATCACCACAACATCCGTGATGTCAGCCCATAGGTAACACCGGGTGAACTAGGTGCCATGTAAGTGATTCCCTTCATTTCATGTCGGCTACACTGGACGACGGAAAACACGAACTATTTACATATCCGTTTCGGCCGACGTTTCATTCAGTGTGGTGGTACCAACCCGGGCGGGATAAACCCTACCACCTAGTAAGGTAAGAAGGGAAGGGACCTACAGTTTTACGTGGAATCCGAACCACGGTCAGCTTCCAACGGTCGAGCAGTCACTCATCCAAGTATGCACCGCGCCCAGGTGTGCTTAACAACAGTCGACCGACCACTGAGCACCACTGAGCTACCCAGGCAGACCAATTTTTGACTTGATCGAAATAAATAGCATTTCTAATAACGAAAATGAATTTTATTTATTACTGTGTGAAATAATAATTATTACTAAATAATTATAATGAAACTACACTAACTTGCAGTTGTTAAAATTATCAAGAATATTTTAGGGCCATTACGACAAATAAACGAATGAGAAATAAACACATACTATATGAACACATTGGCCATGTGATTGATCACAGTTTTCTAAAATTATCAAAATCAAATCTCACGGTAGAAGTTAAGCTAAGTAAACTTGCCGCAAGCTCGATCCTTTGCACAAGCGCACTTGAGCGCACGCGTGCGTCTCGACACGTCAACTCGTGCGCATCTCCACTCAAATTAAAATTAAATACGACCAGTTTTTACAACTCGACACTACTCGACACTTCACTCATTTTACTCACCTAGGAATGCTTTACTTCATACTCCAAGTCGTTACTCTGTCTGGAGTTTGCCTTCTATAGGCAAGTGCGGATGTGAGGTTGTGTGTGTGCGTGTGTAAGTTTTGAGCATCTGACTACGTTATTAATTTAGAGTATGCAGAATACTGATTAATAGTTAATTGTTTATGTTGTAAAACTATTTCTTGCATATTTTATTTAAGAATTCGGTGCAAATTACACACACCTCTAGTGATCGTGTCATTGATAACCTTGTTAATCTAGCTAGGTTTTTTTTTAAATCCAAAGCTCGACATGTAGCGCCGAGCCACCCATGAGATGTCTAACGACTCCCATGGACATTCGGACGTCTGACAGGCGTCATTGCGTACTTGCGTCCGTGGCTACTGGCGGCGCGGAGTTCTGACTTTAAATGCGAAGCTTAGATATACATGTAATAATAGTTATGCAGGCTGTTTCTTTATAGCAGTAGATATTTGATACGTCACAATATGTGCTAACATTTCTGGGCGAATGTTGAAATGTCGCCCACTAAATATACGACCATGAAATTTAATTAAAATGAAATAATGTCGTTAACATAATATCGTTATGATCTGCATTCTTGGAGTGTAGGCAAATAAAATAAACAAGTTTTGTATTGTAGCAATCGATAGATTTTAGGAATTTTTCAAATGTACCGTGTGGGGTCGGTACTTAAAAAGAATAGCCCCACTGCATCTCTCCCCGTCGCATGTCGTAAAAGTCGACTAAGGGATAAGAAAATTCGTCAGCCTCGGTAGCTCAGTGGCGCGGTTGGTTAGTCAACTGTTATAAGCAACGCTGAGCGCGGTCAGTGATTGGATGGGTGACCGCTCGACCGTTGGAGGCTGACCGTGGTTCGGATTCCACGTTAAACTGTAGGTCCCTTCCCTTCTTACCTTACTAGGTGGTAGGGTTTATCCCGGCCGGGTTGGTACCACCGCACTGAACGAAACGTCGGTCGAAACGGCTATGTAAATAGTTCGTGTTTTCCGTCCAGTTTAGTGTAGCCGACATGAAATGAAGGGAAGCACTGACATGGCACCTAGTTCACCCCGTGTTATGGGCTGACATCACGGATGTTGTAGGTGATGTAGCCAACCGTGTCAGGTTCCATAAAAAAAAAAAAAAATGTATCTACCTCGTATATAGTGAATACAGAGTAGCAATCACTGAATTGCCTCCTGGCAGGTCGATGTGGTGTGGTAGCAATACTCGTAACTATTGCGATGGTCGGTGGCGTATTCATTCATACATTTAATAATGGTAGTCTTGTGCACAGCTAGCAGCCGTAGGCAACCTAGTCTAGCATATCATGATCTTTACACCTGTCTTGTAGTCAGACAGAACTCTCAGTAAAATTGTTAATCTTGCTCTCCAGCTATGTTTTCGATAGACTGTGGGCGACGTTATTATGTGGCTAGTCACTAAAATACTTGTAATAATATATAAAAAATACCCTGCGAAGTTTCTTGCCGGTTCTTCTTCGTGGATGTAATCGAACCGGATAGAACAAATGTGACAAGTTCGACTGCAGTCTGTCATGTGAATGATCAATAAACAATAAACAACAATATCACATTCCCAGTCATAGCGAACCTAGTTCAAGAGTATAATAAGCAGTTAGATGTTGGCCGAGTACTCTGACACATAATCACATGTCTGCTTACCGAAACAGAAGCCGCCTCCTCCCCGCCGCTGGCGCGCCGCCTCCCCGCCGCGCCGTAGGCGTTACGCGGTTGCTGTCTCAATGAGCTTCTTCTAACAAAATAACAAAGAAACGTCCGCTGCTAGAGTTAGGCCAGTGAATCGTGGTTGGTCAATACTGTTCTCAGTGTGTGACGTACACACACCTTGTACAAGTCGGCGTCATTCGACAGTAACATTTTTGTACTTTTGTGAGGTGACCTTCGAATGCGCGAGATAATTAATTTTAGTTCCTGTAGATTTAGTTCAAGTGTGCGTAAGTGAAAGCAACATATGTAGTTTCCTGGTTGAAAAGTGATTCGGCAATAAGCAGGCACGATGGACAACGCGGATGCTGAAATTCGTACACGTTTAAGCGGCGGGTGGCCGAGTGGTTTGGGCATCGGCTTCTCATGCGAGAGGTCCTCGGTTCGAATACGGTCGGCGTGTACCAATTAGTTTTTTCTGACGAAAAAATTAACGTGCATACCTACACCTGCTGCTTCACCGTTCGGAACCGGTGTAAAACTGTAGGTCCCTTCCCTTGCCCCTTACTAGGTGGTAGGCTCAAATTGTAGCCGACTGGGTTGGTACCACCGTACTGGATGTAAGATGGCCGCATAGAAGCCTCGGTTGTGTTCTCCTCTAGTCCAGTATAGCCAGCAATCCAGGAGAGTCTCCGGTATGGCACCTACCTTCTCGGAGGTGATATTGGCTGGTCGGAGCATGCGCTTTGGCCCCTCCGACTCAGCCACCCATACCGGATTACATAAAAAAAAGTTATAGTAAATTGTATTCATTTTTTGCTTGTAGCTTTAATAATATAATGTTCTGCTTACTAACACATCAGTAGATTATGGATAATCGGAGGGCGTTCGTAGATTTTTTTATTTCGTGTATCAAAGTGTGCCGTTCTGTCTTCAATGTGTTTGCAAGCAATTAAATACGATTTACTAAATACGAATAGTTCATTATAATTCGTGATAAATGCAGAATAATTCTTAGATGTTATATAGCAACAAATTTTTTTAATGTTTATCGAAGATTTTTAAGTCAATTTACTTTTCGAATAAAAATTCTTGTAATTGCCTTGTAAAAAGTTCAGTGTATCGAATTTTATTTCCATAATAAATTTAGTAGTGGCACTAACATACAGTGACATCATTATCAAAATTCCTCAGGAGTCCTCCTCGGGGTCGACGCACGGGGCGGCGGCGGCGGCGGGGCGGTGCTCGCGGAGGCGGCGGGGAAGACCGCACGGCAGCAGCGCACGAGACCGCTCTATAAAATTATTTTTGCCGTAAAAACTGGTGGAATAAAATGACACTTGCTTCTTAAATCGGTGACATAGCCAGTAAAACCCTGAACCGGATTCTAAGTCGTATATTTCATCATAAAGTGCAGCATACGAATAAGATCGCACAGTAAGACATATTTTAAGTATAAAATCATATCACATTATGTACATAGCTAAGACGCAGTTATTCAAGGCAGGAATTGCCACCTCTCTGGGAACCATGGTGTCGGCCCCCTTGAACCGATTTGATTCCTCTTACTCGTACACACATAATTTAATTTCCTAAACCTCTCCTACCTCCACTGAGTCTCTAGTTTCTGAGTTGGCTGGAGCTGATTTAGTTTTCACGTGATTGAAAACCAAATCATTGATTTGATTTTTCTCTTTCTTTGTTGTTATAAAATGTTAATGGCTTTCTTACACTTTATGTGTTATTGTAAATAATTGTTTCTTGAAAACAGTTCATCTTTCTTCAAGAGGACATTAGCCGAAAACTAAATAGCAAAGCTAGAAAACGCGCGTGAGATAATATCGGAGAACATCCCCGCCGGCGGCGGCAGGCAAATGTCACTAATCGTTCGTTATTCTCAGCGGCGCGGCGGCGGCGGCGGCGCGGCGTCTCTCGCCTCGTTTCCCATAGCTCCGCGTTTTTCGCAGGTGGACGTGACTTGTCGAACAGATAATAGGCAGACGACTGAACGATTCTAAAGATAGAGCTGCTATTGTTACACATTACTTACAATTTACTTCATTTTAAATCTAAGCTTAACATAATTAATAAATGCACACAATTTACATGGAATTAGGCGCAGTGATAGACAGTGAAAGGTGTACCATAGACATATCTATTTATATTTTTGTAATTTGTTTTCTTTGGTGCACACCACTTATAAAGTTAATCCTACTGAACGAGTTTGTGCCCTTCTACATTTAGAATTGCTTGCAGCCGACACATACGAGTAGACGGACGAGATGAAAACGAGAGAGTCGCACGCACACGGGCTGTTTATTTTGCGAACGTGTGCCAATTTTAAGATGCGCTCGTCTGCGTGGGACCCGGCCGTGATCCCAGTCGCACAACTTATCGATTTTACCTCACGCGTGGAGACTTACCGTTCACTGCAGACCAATGATAGTTTACATATTATTAGAAATATGTCTGTGTTGATTTCCTTGTACTTTCATTTCCCTAATATTTATATTTAATAGTACCTACCTTTCCTAATACTCGTAAGCACATACAATTATAATAAATGGGGTTTTATTCAATATTTCAAGAATAACGATAAATACGAGTATTATAGTTTTTGTTTTAATTTTAACCTATTTTTTCATCGAACTATGAATACCAAAATAATAAATACTAACAATAGTGAAAAAAAAACCACTTATAAAAGCAAATTATCATTAAGTTCTTCACAATAAATGACATTTAAGAAATACGATCATTCCTATTACACGGGGTTTCTTTTGCGTTGAAATCGTTTGTACCGAACGCAGTGTACACACAGTGTTGAACTTCACTTTAAAACACAGGTTTTGTACTTATCCTATGAAAACAGCCCAAAAGCATATAATTAATAAGAATAATGAATTTCTCATGAATAGCTATTGTAATTATGTTTAAAACATAGAAAACTATCCTGTGAACTGTTTTGCCGGCTTCCTTCACGGATGTACTCGAACTGGATAAAACTAATTGTGACAAGCGCAAGGACATGAATGCTTAATAAATAATATGTATAACAACAATAATAAAACACTTCCTCAAATTATCAACAATTCATATAAAAGTTTTATATATTTACGCCTTTCATGCGTGATGATGACTTAATATAAAATGTGTCATTTTGTTTGGGAGTAATCGAACATTGGGTGTGAATGATACATTTCACATTAACAGTATCATTACCAAACCCTGCTTTACGAGCTCGTACATTCAAAATGCCTCTATATCAACAGTACAAATGTATATAGTATAATAAATTACCACTAGAAATAATAAAAATAATATCAAACCATTAAAGCATATTTCAGACTTTACTGTCAAACCTTCTAATACTTTATCCATTCCTCTTGACTTCCCATATACTTAATGTGCTTACAGATTATAAAATAATGTATATAAAAATAAAACAAAAAACCAAGGCCATGCGATATTTTTGTAATGTGTCCTGTATTCCATTTGGGTATGACTTTAAACATTTACTACCTATCAAAACAAACGCAATGTATCATTGTAGTATATCAAAAATAGCTATAGGCTCTACACTCTACACACAAAATCGCAGGTGGCCGGGTAGAGTTTGAAGGTACAAACGGGCCTCTTACGCTTAAAGTCGGAGGTATTAATTCCAGAAACCTATCCACTAATACATTTTTCGAATTGTCGATCCGCCATACCGGCGGCGGCGACGGAAAACCACGTGACCAAACGGAAAACCTGTACCGCCACAGTAGCAAAAATGTTGTATTTTAGGTTTGACGAAATACATTGTATTGTGTAATATTACAGTATTACACAACTAAAAACTAATTGCAACATGGTGTAGCCGCCAGATGCGCTTTATTTATAACGACCTTCACAATAATATTTAATTAACCTTTGTAATGAAGAACGGTCGCACCGCCTCGGTACGGTGCACCGATCTAACTGGATAACTCACATTCATCGCGACTCCTAAATATAGCTGTAGGAAGTATGATATGACGGTACGTTACTTATTTGGAACTATCGATTGAATAACGGAATATACATTTTTATATAAATATTTTTTATATTTCCTCGCTTGGGGTGTAGGTATATAAAGCTATTTTGTGGAAAATATGCTGTTATGGTTTATTCTGTATGTGAGCATTACTTTTTTTTTATCTTACTGGTAATAATATTGTACTTTTTGCGGATTATCTTCACTGAAACTTTTCGATTAATCGATAATTCTATTTTTTTATCTGTCATCACATCACTATGATGAATGAATGAATGAATAGGATATTAAATTTATTGGAAGCAAGACGTAGTTGAGGCTGCAACCAACATCTTGGCAAGAGAATGTTTCCTCATATCACACAAAATGCCTCGACCGCTGTAGAATTTATAATATAGGTAATTTATTTTATTGCCAAATATTGAATAGACTCAGATTCAGATATTTATTTCGGCATAAAGAACACACGGCACTAACAATATTTTATTGAGACATATGCATATTCAGTATCGTCATTATTTTTGTTTGACTTGTCCCATACAGAAATGCAGTGACAAGACAATTATAGAGCTTTTTTTCATGAAAAAAAAATTCGGATAATATTATTATAAGTAATATAAAATAACTGAATTATCCCCTATACCTTCTTTTTTTTCAACTATATCACACATCATCACATATGTTTAGCCTTATAGTTTCATACGACATAAAGTTAAATACTTAATATACTTTACCAAATTCGACGATCGTAAAAGTTTATTCATAATTTTAGTACATTTTTAAATTATCTGTGTGTTTTATTTTGCTGCATTCGCTGGTGCTTTATTGAATGAAAGCGAATCTGTCCCTTTTTAATTGGTCAAAATGATGGAAGGAGAAAGTTGTTAATTAGTTGTGATTAGCTATACATATACGAGTGTTCCACACCATGTGCAGCATCCAAATGTGTAATAGATTAACTTGTTAAAAAATTTGCATTATTTGTGTATTTCTATTTTGTGTTAAATACATCTATCTATACATATAATAAAATCGTAAATGCAAAAAAAGTCTGTGCATTGAATATATTCGGAAAAAAACCAACCAGGCTGTCTTAAAATGCGAAACTGAACATGTTAGAACAGTTTTTGAAATTCTTGTCTGTCTGTCTGTCTGTACGCGCTACAAAACTTTCTATAGTGACAGTGTATCCCGGAGTAACATAATAAATAAAAAAAGATATATAAAAAAAATTAATATAAAAATTATAGCGCATTTAAAATCGCGTAGTCCAAAAAGGTTTCTTGACAGTTGTTTTTGGCGTCAGATGGCCGGTGACGAATATTTGATTATATACATATGAGTATACTTATGAGTTATTAAAAACATTAATATCAAGATTAATTCATTTTAGTGTATCTGCAAGAGTGTGATTTGAATTACATCGATATAGAGATGAAATTAATGCAAGAATGTTAACAATATAATACATGAGAGGAGGATGTAGATATTAACGACGTAGTCAGACTTTTTATTAAAGCTTAATCATTATTGTTGATATGTGTGTGCATAACCCTAGCTCGCAATACACTAGACGAGTAGACATATCTGTCTCTTCGCAGTTCTTCTTAGTCTATATGAGGAGCGATACCGCACATTGCACGATCAAATCCCACATTATTTCTAGATGATTAGGATCTAATCTGCACTACGACTCTCAATCGAGCGTGCTTCGGTCGATACAGGCAGGCGATCTTACTGATTGTATTTATATATTGTAACGACTACATAATTGATTTTTTGAATTTGATTTTTTTTATGGAAACTGACACGGTTGGCTACATCACCTACAACATCCGTGATGTCAGCCCATAACACCGGGTGAACTAGGTGCCATGTCAGTGCGTCCCTGGTTCTAGAAATTGATTGATATTTTGAATACTGGAGGTAATTATAACTTCTGTATTAACATTTTCCCAATGGTGATATATTTATTGAAACATTTCATATTAAATCACTAGACATTTTTTTCTTAAATAATTTACCGTGTAGGTATTACCACTCTGCACGCAGAAAAAAAAATATATGTTTAGTTTAGGAATAAAAGTTAAAACTAATAAAACAGTTAAAATATGAACTTCTAAACTCAAAGTATGTTTGAGTAAGTGCACATACATTACATTCCTGGCGTAATCTGTATGTAAATGTATCGCAATCTATGTTTCCTCCGTTTCCACTCTGCGGTTATCGAGTTCTCCGACGGCAAGGTTGACGAACCAATCTCGCACGGGCGCTTGCGGTTCCCACTTGTCCACAAGTGCTTGCACTTGACAAACCGCAAGCCTTTGACACGCACCGATGTCGGCTTACCAGCCGCAGGAACTTGCTCCCGTCACCACAGAACATGTATCAAGTCTACGAACTTATCGATAACTCCTTCTGAAATACTCCAAAAGCATGATTTTGTCAATCATTTGTGTGAATTCGCATGAAACAATGAAATACTTAATGCTTTCGAGTTATTTGTGTTATCAATGCTATGTAACTTATTAAATAAGTACACCTACATTTTTATATTCAATCTATTTCCGGAATGCATACGAAAAGATCATATAGTTACCTATAGATGGGCTTCCAAAGAGCAAAATTTTTTTTTGTAACATTAAACTTGACTAAGAATTCGTTATTTATGTCATGCGAAAATTGTTTGAACAGGTTCATTACTTTACAATATGCACACTTGATCGGATTAGCCATCTTCTAGTTCAGACTTTCGACAGTCCACGCCTGAGTATTATCTATTTGTCTAGTACATTTTCAAGCAGTTCCATAGGTACATGGGTATACGACCTGTGTCATGTTTAAAATTTATATAAATAACAAAAACACTGCCAGCAACAGTTATTTGTCGTTAGTTTAAATTGAACAAGCTCCCAGTATACCGCCTTCCCCTTGCTAGATCTTATTATCTTTCTCAAAATTATGACACTTACGGAACCGGTAGCGAGAGTATGGCAACCCTGCACGTAGGAGGTTGATTACACTACCCATTCAGTCGTGGTTCAGGTTCAGTCTGTCACGCGCCGCTGCCGTTCGCGTACGTTGTTGGTCCGTTAAATTCCATGTTTTTGTGTGATGAGATTGCCAATTTTAGAGCGTCTACATGTCACAACACAACATGAGACAATGCTATGCACACTACAATAACAATAGTTTAAATGTAGATTAAATTTAACGTTAAGGCAATTAGACCTCTCAAAATTTTGAGTGTGAGTGAACGTTGGAAAACGCCAATACTATTAGTATTGGATGTTTGTTCGAACAGCGGTGTCGTCTACGCGGATAGCATGAAGCTGATGTGGAAGTGGTTTGAAGATGCCGCGCCGTACCCGCAGTATACGGTCCCCTTAAAGTTTTCGCACCGATTGCTTCCGTTGGATATCGATGAATATCGATAACAGCGTTATTTTCTTTAACACTCAACCGGTACCGCCTTTCGACGTAATGCGACTTCGGACTGAATGCATATTTTATTATGAGAATGTCGATAATATGCGAAATTCAATTATTGGCACTATAATGCTTACGCATTGCAGTGCTGTTTGCTAAAGTGTGCAACCGCTATCAGGTTTAGCGACCTTTAGCACGATATTAACGGAAATTCGATTTGAGTATATGCAATTCTATTTTAATAAAAATTATTAGATGATTATAGTCTATTACATAATTATCGAAAATCAGTATGTGTTACTAGCTAAGCAAATATACATAGGACCGTCGAAATATACGAAGGACAATGCACCGTCTTATTTTTGTTCAATGAGTGACAGAAGAGTGATGATTGTGAAAATAATAGCAGCGTAAACTATATACGATCACTCTCGTGTCTGTCTGTGTATCCCAGATAATTGTTTCTATCTTCTTATCTTTTCTAGACAAAAAAGAGTTTATTTTTGGTACATATATTGAGTTTGATGACCCAATTATGGACTTATAACGTAAATGAACGAATTTGGGTTTTGGGGGTCCACTTTGGGGGACAAATTTTTTCAAGTGCATCATGTGACATATAAATGAAAAGTGCTCGTTATAAGGAATACAAATATGTTTAGTTTTTATAATTTTTTAAAATGCGTAGTTTAAAATATATTAAAGAAAATATCTAGCATCTAATCTAGCATGCCCCCCTTATCTCTGAAACTACGGAGTCTAAAATAAAAAAAATTGGAATATAGGGCCACAGATAGTATTAGTATAGGGCCTCTTTTAAAGTTTACAGGAAAACCTAAATGAAAATACTAAGTCTTAAAGTTCTTACGGAAAACGGAATGGTACAGAACCCTCTCCGCGCGAGTTTGACTAACACTTGGCCTCTTTTTTATTTGATTGAAACCAATTCAACGAGTAAGTCCAACGATGCCCATGGACATTCGGTCGCACCAAAATAACAATTAGTATGATGACAACATCATTTGTAACAAATACTGGATGCATCCAAAATAACTTTCCCACCATGTTTCTACTGTGCGACTGCAAGTTGGTAGCGATCTCACATACCGGCTGCCCATTTTGTTTGACACAGCGAAGCGATGATGCCGCCTCCGCGCCTAGTAATAATGCTTTTGTGTGGGGATGAGTCGAATATTGTAATTGGACTCCAAGTCACGACCGTTTGATTCTTTAATGATTAGTGATTACATTTGTCGAACTCGATAATTATAATAGCTTTTTTACAATAATACTTTTTGTTAGCTTCAGGCTAGAAGGAATTAAGGTGTTCGCCAGGTGGATGTTTAAAAATGCTAGCACGTAGCAGAAGTAATTTAATTTCGAATCAACTCATTCGATCGCAGGCATTACGTGGAGACTACCTCACTAATTGAGGTTAAAATAGTTGATGAGTTCTAGCACAGACGTGCCAATGAAGTAAATCATAATAAAAGCTAGCTGCTGGTAGCGGCTTCGTTAGTACCCATAGATATATACTACACGAGTGAGAGTTTACACTATGTGAGTTTTTCATTGAATTCCTTTTCACTTTTAAAGAAAGTTAATTAAAAATACAGACCAACGGTGATTATAGGTAGTTAGGTACTTTGTTTATGCGAGAATTATTTATATATGCAAAAAGAAAACCCTAAATAAGCAATATGGCTCTTTAATTTATTAGTGTTTTAACATAGATATTTAAATGTATAATAATAAGTATTATTTATTTTAGTATAGTTAGAATAATACAAAATGAAGTAGTACAAATAAAAGAAAAATAATCAAACAAAAAATAGAAATCCTAGCTACTTTCCTACTTTAAATGTATCTAGCACCACATGACCCCACCGGCTCATCTCCAGAAGTTTGACACATGTATGTAGGTTGGTAGGTAGCCTACAGTAAAACTCTAGTAACAATGGCCTTCGTTATATTGAAAGAAGTCTATAGAAGCAAAATATGAAGAAGTCCGAAGCTGTCACGCACGGCTGGCAGTGGACGCGAGCGGTCCGGCGAGTGACTGACGAGGCGTGTCAGAGGGCAGGTCTCCGCGCCGGAAAAAGATTCTATTTAAGAAATGCTCAATGAATGCATAAGCGATTTGTGCAAATATTCTGATCGGTTCTGATGTAGCGAAATAAACCGGCGCGGCGCTGGCATCGATTTCTATCACACGTCGGCGTTCGGTAGGTATTTTAATTTACCGTTGTGGTTTTGTATTATTTAGTTACAGCTGCAACATTGATCAGCCATTCAAGAGGCTAACGGTGGCTGAAGGTTAGGTATTGTGTCCACCTTTCCCAGCAGTGCGCTCCGTGCGGCAGGATAACAACAAAGAAAGTTTCTAGCGCAGGCCGTCCATGCGAATTGCCTATTTTACCGAAGACGGATTTTTTTCAAGAACGCGGCGCGGCAGCCTGCCGCCGTGGGTTACGTCTGACGCTCCCGGCATTATTTAGACTTCCGAGGCTGCGCGCATGCGCACTCCCAGCGCTGCTGATAGAATTTGAAAACAGTGCGACCGGTTCGCGACGCGAGCGTTTGGATTTTTATCAGAACCAATAAAGCACGGAGCGACATTCTCTGCCTACTACGCCGCGCTCCCCGGGGCGCGCGCGCTGTGTGACGGCCGCTGACGGCTGTAGGATGCGCGAGTCGCGACGGATCTCAGGACTGTTTTACAGTAGGCCCGAATAGATTTACTCATCCAATGAGACAGAGACGAATAAATAGAAATAGATCGAGATAAAATCGTTGTCTGGGATACGTCTGGAATTTAGCGAAAGAAATAATGTATGAGGGTTCTACGAACTCTTGTTCAATTGCAGCCATGGGAACAAAAATGTAGAACAGGAATTAGAACCACGTGATCAGATGTATCAGGTTTGTACTATACATATTGTATACAAAGAAGTACTAGGTACTTACCGAGTTTGAAGATTTAAGATGGATGCCTGTAAAAGAAAATCGAAATATTAAAAACTAATATTAGGTGGACTAATGGATATAGTGAGAAGGAACTGTGGAAATAATGCAATAACTAATTTTTTTTTATGTTAACTCACTCTGGTTTCCCTTTAATCAATACAATATAAAAAAGGTAACACAAATTACTAAACTTAAACTACCAGCGCGTCTCTAAAAGTTCCCAGAACACTTGCAGCATTACCACGCCGCATGGCAAGGCTTTGAATAAAGTACACCCTTGATTGCGGAACGCCAGTTGCGTCCATCAGCAGAGGCCCTAGCCTCTTCAAGAAGCTTTTGGGTTCACTGCTCCACGGACAGAGGGTTTCGACCGCAAACGCAAAAATTTCGAAATCTTGAATTATATTTCTATATTTGTTGTTGCTGAACGGGATAAAACAAAAACTATGACGAACCATACTGAATATGCATATGTCTCAATGTAATATTGTTATTGTTGTGTGTTCTTTATGGCGAAATAAATATCTGAATCTGAATCTGAATCTGTTGCGTTTGAGGCTCACCGCCCCGGCCGCGGCGCCGGCGCGGAGGCGCCACGCCAGGCGCCCTTGAAGAGGCCCAAACGTGGCTTGGCGCCAATGTGTCGTCCACATCAAAGACCTAACTTTAGCCCATGGTACCAGGTAATTTATTGAAATCTAAAGTGTAATATTATGCCCATGAAATTTACAGTAATCTGCTGCAATTAACGATACGTCTTTAAGAATCTGCTAACGTAGCGTCGCGTCGGTTTATTTTAGAAAATATTTGAAAAAGATGCACAGACCAAACATACACAGATATACACAAACAAAGAGTAGCACATTAATACTACAAGAACGTTAAAGATATACCTCTTCAACGTTCTTGTACCACTAGACCAGTACTATACTCTATATTAGTCTATATAGTAATACTCTATAGAGTTCACTCCATTACAATGAATCAATGAATAAGTAGAATCTATCAAAGAGCCATACAAAGAACCTGTAGCTCTATACAAATATATTTAATAATTTCATCCAAATATATTAATTTTTGGCCTTGAAATAAAGTTATTTAAATTTCCATTTAAATAAAATGTAATTAAATTTTGTCTATATGTATATTACAACAATAAATAAACCTTGAAATTCTCAAATTAAATATATATTCCAAGTAACATAAAATATAAACTATACAACTATTTACATTTAAACTTAAAAAAAAAAGAACTAATAATTATAAATGAATTACTTTATTAGAAAATTAAATGTTGAAAACTAATCCAAATTCATCTCCAATATCCATGATCAATAAAATAATTTCAACTTTGGTAATAAACACGATTGCCCCTCGGTTTGTCCTTTAAACATTATTTCATCGTTTAAATACAATACGTTTATTTCTCTGGGACAATTAACAAATTAAATGTTAACAATGTAACAATTTCTTCCTTTTATTTTATCTAAAATTTATGTGTAGCTCGTAGTAAGTGGTTCAATATTTTGCATATCACACCACTCAGCGGTTAACCATCGAATTTGCCACTCGCTTCGCTGATTCTTCACGCATGCGCTGATCCATTAATCTAAAAGTAGATTATAGTCAGCGGCATCAGCTCAGCATATGCTCAAATTACTTCCACGCTTATAATAATGCTGTTGGCGTGTTGGGGACCATCAACACCTTTTAATGTACCTACGAGGATTCATCGGCTGACACAAATTAAATAGTTACTTCGTCGGCGGTGCGGCGTCAATTTGATTGAACATTCTATAGCTATAATAATAGGTCAGTCTACAATCTGGAATCTGCGAAGGAAAAAAGGTATTAGTCAGAAGTCTTTCATACCGCGACCGGTCTTTTTTGCGCGGTTTCCGCGCGAAGCCTGCCGTCACTTTGTCCACCCTATAAAATAAATAAAAATAGGGCAGCCGCCGTGGCCGGCTGGCTCGCGGCGAAAAGCTGTCACTTTGTCCGGCCTAGGTTAGGGCGGTCGCAGTGACCGACTGCTGGCTAGGGGCGAGCCGCTACTGCTGCTGGCGCGCTCCGCAGTCTCTCGACTGCTGCAGCTGCCTGTGTGGTGATCAGTCGCAATCCGGTTCCTTGAGGTCAGACAATTTTAGCGGTGCATGAGTTTTGGACGCTATTGATAGAGTTAACATTTATTCCATTGCAAGACATGCGAAGTATAATAACTCGAGTAGGTAAATCTGCAAGGTGCATGAAATTTGTTTTCTCAATTGTTAAATGTTATATTGATGGATTGATGGATATATGGATTAGGTACCTTTTCCGCGCGACGTTGGCAGTTTGGTTCAACTCGTTATGTCTGAATGTCGTCCAACATGATTGGCAGCGAAATGTGTAGTGCAGCACATTCAAGAGCACCAAAGAGACGAAAGACAGGCAGACCAGACACCGTCAGCATTTTATTAATGGTGCGATCTTATTATTTTATCTTCTTACTCTGAGTCAGCATATGAGTGACAAGTGCCCTGTGGAATGTCGCACAGTTTTAAAATTTGAAACAAAAAATAACGAAATACAGGCTTTCGCGGCTTCCTATACGAATATACAACTCGAAGATGACCATGTGAAATTTTAAGGTAAAACTATTTTCTTAGTTAAGAGTTGTAGAGCACGTACGTAGGTACATATGTTGAAACGAGTCTAGTCATTGATGACATGACATATTGGACAAAGTTGCGGGTGCTCCATCTACAAGGGTCATATCTACTTTCATTCATTAGATTAGAACGTGTAGCAGTGAAGTTTTAGAGTTTTTAGATCGTCAAGGAAAATAGTTTCGATATAATTTCTCCTCTTTCGAAGGGCGTTTTTTTATGAAAACCAACATGGGTTGCTTGTACCGAGGGACCAATGGTGCATTCGACAGAGCCAAAAACACCTCTCGATTTGAAGTAATCGTAAAATTGTAGCACCTCATTCATTAAAATAACTAAATATTACTTACAATTTATACACAGATTAATAATAAACATCTAGTAAACAAATATAACAGCCGCTTAGTAAAATGCCGCAAATGAAACTAAATTACTAACTGATGTTCATAAACGATAAAACGAAGCCTTAGTGCTAGTTACAAGGTGTTGAGTGATTGACATACAGTACGATAGTTGAAGGTGCACGCTTCACTGTACAAGTGCTGCTGTATTCTTACTTTACTTACTTACTTACTTACTTGCGTGTCTCATGCGCGCTCGCAGCACTCGATCGTTATTAGGATACTTAGCTCAAGGCGCTTAGAAATTTAAAGATTGACCGACATCTTGGATGGGTGATCGCTCGGCCGTTGGGGGCTGACCGTGGTTCGGTTCCACGGTCCAACTGTACGTCCCTTTCCTCTTACCTTAATAGGTGGTAGGGTTTATCCCGCCCGGGTTGATACCACCGCACTGAGTGAAAGGTCGGTTGAAACGGGTATGTAAATAGTTCGTGTTTTCCGTCCAGTTCAGTGTAGCCGACACAACCGAAGGGAAGCACTGACATGGCACCTAGTTCACCAAAGTTGAATTCACGGATGATACATAGGCCATAGGTGATGTAGCCAACCCAACCGGTGTCCGTATCCATAAAAATATAAAAAAATCCACCCCCACGTTTTGAGTTAATAAACTGGACATACGAATAAAATTACACGAGGAATAGCAAGTGTTTGTACAAATACTCGAGTACTACTGGTTCTATGCTGTGGGTACAAAATTGTTAGTTAAAGAACTAGAGAGGTGTCGTGTTTAGCAGCTTGAACGGATGGCTTGTGCGAGCATTTCTTCTATATTTATGAGCAGTGCTTCCAGTGCAAGCCGGATCAAAGATCACATAAGATGAATCTTCATCAGTAGCGATGGTGTTCGCACAGGACGCTGCACTGCTAGAAACAGGTCTAACGCGCTCCGCTGCAGCGGCTCACCGCGCAGTGAGCTAGCAGCGATAGCAATCAGTAAATCTATGATACAAAATGTATCTGTCGGTGCATAACTCAATCTGTAGCATCCCGCCCCGCATCCAGATGCACATGAACAAGATCGGATGCGGGGCTGGCCACAACAGTGACCATCCACTCTTCATAGACCTACTATATTACAACCCATGTGCACTTATGTTGTTCTACGATGCTCAGTGGAGAATGGACTTTACTTAAAATGTATTTGATAACATTTGATATTTATGAAGGTGTTTCATGGTTAAAGCCTTTGAATGAAATCTCGACCAGGAGTCGTTTTACTGGGTTATATTTTGTTTTATTTGAGTACCCTAATCACGAGATTACGATTACTACGCTACGCCCCGTGTTCTCCGCATCATTTTGTATGTAGAAACGGAGCAGCGCCTCTAGTGATAGATTTGCGAACTTCGTTTCTCCATACAAAATGATGCGGAGAACACGGCGTAGCGTGCGTAGCGTAGTAGGTTACATCTCGTGATTAGGGTAGAGATCAACAGCAAAACGCCGTCTTCCTTCCTTCCTTTCCTTATTCCTTACCTTTAATAAAATTCAACGTCTGCTTTCTGTCTGTCTGTATGTATGTATGTCTGTCTGTCCGCTTATAACTCGAGAACCACTCAACCGATTTTAATAAAAAAAAATCTACGGATAGCTTGATTCTTCCCATCAACTATAGGCTACTTACTATCACGCTAAATGGCTTATGAGGTGAGCAGAGAAGTCAAATATGAGAGCGGGCGGAGCCGCGGGCACAGCTATAGTCTCTTTCATAAAATTCTAGAAGGGGTACATAATTAAGATGGTGATGCGCTTTCCGTGATATTGTCTGCGTCAGTACTTAATGTGAACGCGTGGATTTATTTTTTAGAAAGTTTTATAAGTAGGTAACACATGAAACACTTTACGACGAGCAAACCGGCATCATCTTTATAGCCTTATCAATAACGAACGTTATGTTTGAAATAATTATTTTTAATACTACGTTTTTAAAATACGATCGAAATGTAAGGCTATTAAGATATTTTAAAATTTATCTTTGAACTTGTATATGAAGAAAAAACCCCATAAGTACTGCTGAAATGTTACTTTTTAAAACACATCCGATCATCGAGCACCATCACAACCTGTTAACTTTCACATTATATCCACGATTTTGTGCACACTGCACACATTTGTAATATTTCAGACTATTATTTCGAGCAATTTCTCATTAAGTGTCCCAATAAACACAAGCGCGCGCACGCAGGCAGGCACGCAGAGACGGAGGTATACGCATGCGCGCGACGTATGGTCGCCGCGCACGCAACTTGTTGCTACTTACGTCCGGTGGTGCATGAGACCGGGCCGGGAGATCGTGGACCGTCCACCTGCTCCGGTAATCCGTCAACTCAAAGAATCAAAAATGTTAGAAAGGGAATCATCATTTCGAAACGGTGAAAAGTCATTGCTGCACAGAGATTAAATATCAAATAGCCATTGTCCATCTCTGTCACGCTCGCTTCAATATTCTATAAAAATTAAAAAACCGCACCCAAATGGGTTCATCCTCTTGGGAGACCACGGATGCCACAGTCAGGCACACCCATACACACACACGTTAAACTTATAACACCCCTCCGTTTGCGTCGGGGATTAAAAATTTAGTGCATGCCGACGAAATGTTGGCATCTAAGTACTTAATAAGGTAAAATGTAACAACAATGTAACAACAAACATCCAAAGGTTGACTGTAAGAAATCTTTGTAAGGGATAAGTCCGCCTTTGCACCTTATGTAAATTTTCTCAAGTATTTGTTACTGTTTAATGTTTACTGGAGCAATAAAGAATTTTCTATCTATCTAAAATGTATGCAAGGAGAATAACGTTTCTGTGGTAAGGATTTGTTTGGACAAGATCGTCCAGTCAGATGGCGGAGATGGCTGGCTGCGGCGTGTGTGTACTGTGGACCGGTGCCTTATCTGCCTTCACTGGAGGCTCTTCAGGTGTCACTTCCGATGTTGACGCTGCGATAAATTCCACGCATTTCCGAAACTTTACGGATTTTTCGTTAACGCACGGCTTATATATATTATTCTCTTTATTTCACATTTTTACATTACATTTATATTAATTTTACATATATTATAACTATAAAAATAATAAAAATACACAAAATTAATACAAACAAATAAAAACGGTAATACCGCCGGCGGCGGGAGGCAAGCCTCCAAGCACGCCGGCGGGTGCAGGCCGTGGCTACGGAGCTCTCCGAGACGACGCGAGGCAAGCTACGAGCGATAGGTGGTGGTACTAGACACGTAGGCCACCACCACCCCCATCTCGGAGAACTCCGTATCCGCCGGACTGCACGGCGACGTCGTCGCGCAGCTGTTTTCAAAATCTTGATCTTCGCGCGAGCGTCGCCTCATGGTTGCACTACACCACCGGTAGCGGGGGCACTAGACGGGACGCGAGGTCCCGATGACCCTAAGCTGGCCGATGGTGGACGTCGCCCTCACCGTAGTTGTTGTGGCTCGGCCGACGTCAACGCTCCATCTTCGCCGTCGATGAAATGCACCGGCGGCGTGGAGCTGGGTGGAAGGGTGTGCGTGTAGTGTGCGAGAAGAATGGCGGCTCTCGTATTGGACGACCCGGGCGCGGGGAAGCCGAGCGACGCGGTGGGCGGAGGCAGTGCTGCTGCGGGCGAGCGGTGGCGGCGGCGGCGTCGAAGTCGAGCGCGGCGGCGGCCGGCCTTCGCCGCAGAGCCCGCTCTCCATCACGCGGGTCGCGTCCCGGGAGGTCTGCAGCCGCTTCTGTCGCCAGGCATGTCGAGCTGGTGAAGTACCGAGGACGCCGAGCGGCGGCGGTGGTGATGCCGGCACGGTGCCTCCAACCGTGCTGGCCGCTGCGCCGCTGGAGAAGGGTCCGCGCGTGGCGGAAGCTCGGTTTGTTCGTCCCAGGCAAAAACTTTTAAAATAAATTTTCTAGAGAAAAAATTTCCGACATGTCGGTTTGACAGCTCTTTTTCTTCTTCTTATTATTATTATTATTTTTTGTACTTACTGTACTTATGTGCTTGCACTTAACAAACATTTAAGAATGATCATAAGCAGAAACATTGAGAGTAGCAGTAACATAAACTGATGATTCAACGTATTTCTCCGTAGATGTTATCCGTAGAGGCAATAAAATATGTAGTCCACATATTATGCATTATGCAAATGCCAATAGTTTCTATTATTATTATGTATTTTAAAGTACCTAAATGAAATGAAATGAAAAATAGTTTATTGCCAATGTACATAAACTACTACATGTTAACAGCAAAACAGGAACGAGTAAAAGATACAAGATAAAAAAAAAAAAAAAGGGGGCATAAGGGTCTAACCGAACCTAACCTAACCTAACTAACCTAACCTAACCTAACCTAACCTAACCTAACCTAACCTAACTAACTTAACCTAACCTAACGCAACTTGAAAAGGTTATTAGAAAGTTATTGTACCTATTCCGTTTTAGAAAAATCCTGAAAACCATGTATACCAGCGGGATCTCGAGCGATTGGCATCATCCAACTAAACCGAAACGTACTTATCGATCGATTTGGTTTGCGCGCGTAACGGTAATGAATGGCGGTAATGGTAGCAGACTAGCGCTAGCGGTGTAGGTGGACTCCGGTTCCTGCGCGCGCGCCGGAGAACAATTTTGTTAAATAATTCCATTTCAATTGCTTGCGGGGACGTGACACCTCCCACACCGACCGACGACGCACCATCTCGCATCGATCGATCGGTACTGGAGATATTAAGCAGACGAAGACGGCTTTTTACCGACTGTAGTGCGCCTCTCGTCTGTATATCTGCTTGGTTGTATATCTGTATATATGGTTGTATTATTAAAACTCAAGAACTGCTCAAGCGTTTAATATACGATGTGCACCCGTGTAATAATATACATCTCCGGATGACTATTTTTTCTCGTGAAATCATATCTGAACGATCTTGTAATATATATTTTTTCAATTATACCGCTATATTTTTTTCTTTCTTTTTCTATATTTAAACGTCATGTATACGTTCATATTTGTATATATATATATCTCATGGTTGTGCACTAGTACTTGGTAGTGCAAACGGGAAGAAATAATTCCAAACGACACTACCGGTTTCGCAGCTGGTAGTACAGTAGTGCAGATGGAAAAAAAAATTCCAAACTACACTACTGGTAGTGCAGCTTGGTAGTGCAGAGTGGAAGGAACGATTAATTAAATCTATAGAAACTGTACCGGGTTAGTTATTAGTTTTAAGTTAATGCAACTTTACTATATACCTATGTATTGTAAACTGTTTGTTTATCTAAAAGTTTAAAATAAAATAAAAATAATAAAATAATATTATGCCATTGTAAATACGGCTGAACAGTATATTTGGAAGTAATCAAAGACGGAGAAATATTGAAGTCAGACATACTGTTCTTAGTCAGATATCAACGCATGTGGGAGCAGTCGCTTCTACAGTTGCTTGAAGAACGGTTTTCAGAGAGGCACACAGCAAACTAAGAAAGTGTGACAAGTTTCTATGCGATGTAAGTCGGCTGCCAATCTTACATACTCGTAAATTAAAGTTAGACATAGAAATTTGCGTTCACCTGCCTATCTGATGTCTTGAACTAGTAACAGCATACGAAGAATCTGTTACAGAACCTGCGACAGTGATTGTGAAAGAATCTGGCGCCGCGCGGCGCGGGAGGCGAGTCTGCGCGGAGACGTTTCTCGTCTGCACGCAAAACAAGTTCTGATTTCATTTCGCTGAAGAAATTCGAAAATAATAAATGAACAGACGATAATATACGAGTACAAGACATTATTAAGGAATGAAGTACATTTTGTGAAATCACTCAATTAAACTAGACAACAATGCAGTCGGGCGTGGAACTTATGATGTGGTTGACGAGCTCGAAGGCCATGGATGTAGGTAGACAGTTATTTCTAATTTATAATAAAAAACCGATCAATCAATTTCGAAAGATTAACCGATTCAATGAACCCAGAAGCCCAGCAAACAGTACTTGTAATTTTTCTCACTTTTACATTAGCATTCATAGGTTCTGACATTCATCTCCAGCAAGTACGGCGCGTATAGAAGTAGGATCAGTATGGGGATTAGGTACGGTACAGCTGAATGGTAAATCACTAATCACTCATTCAAAGCACCGCCATCATTACACGCGGTCATTAGAGATGTGTAATTAATTTAAAATCAAATTTAGTTAACCGTTCAAAGCTTCTTTCAGTCAACACTGCGAGCACTTCAAAAGATACTTATGTAACTTTAGTTGTTTGGGAAAGTACAGTATTCATTGCTTCGTAGCGTGAGGTCCTAATATCCTTAGCGAAATATCCTTTATCTATAGCTGATATCAGTACCTACCTGTACCTAGCCTATATCAGCAGTACCACGGTTGTTCTTTGGCCGAAATACATTTATCGTCTGAAATCTGAATTATGTGCACACAAATAAAAAAATTCAACGAAAACCAACGCAATATTGATATTGATGCGAACTCGGAACTACACACAGCAATCGCATTTTATAAGATTATAGTTCAAAGAAGATAGATTATTATCTGATAAATGAACCAATTTCAACGTAGTGGCGTTTCAGTCAATAAACATGATTTTACTCGTCTATTTTGCTTTCCCAGATCCAAATCAGATTGTGTTACTACCGGTAATATTCAGAATGGAAAAGTAATATTTCTTAAGCCAAGGAAAGCTTGAACAGCAGCGTGATATGTATTTGAAATAAACAGCCGTGTGCTCATTCAGCGGTGCTCATTAAGATAACTGTAGAGGCGTAACTCCTCACTAGTGAGTTATGATTAAGCACTGGATGTATCGCGATGTCCTTTCGTGTCCTAGGGCTAGGTCTAATGAGGGGCTGCTCGTGTGAGCGACGCCGCCGCGGCCGGCGCCGGAGCGGCACCCGCCCGGGCCGGCGGCCGGCCGGCCGGCGCGGGGCCGGATTCAACCCGGGTAATGACTGATGTCTATGGCTATTAGAAACTGGTCCCAGAATGCTGTAGATTATGCACGTTGAAATGAATCCTAAGCTGCAGTGTAGGCGGTACCGTTTTCGATGTGATTGCTACTTGGACGGTCAGGACTTCTACAGGTTTTTTTTAATTTTTATGTAATCCGGTATGGGTGGCTGAGTCAGAGGGGCCAAAGCACATGCTCTGACTAGCCAATATCACCTCCGAGAAGGTAGGTGCCACACCGGAGACTTCCCTGGATTGCTGGCTATACTGGACTAGAGGAGAACACAACCGAGGTTGCTATGCGGCCATCTTACATCCAGTACGGTGGTACCAACCCAGTCGGCTACAATTTGAGCCTACCACCTAGTAAGGGGCAAGGGATGTATGTACATACACACATAGGTACATAATATGTTGTAATGATACAATAAAGTAGAGAGGATGTTCTTAGATGATAAAACTATGAATCATACCACACAACAAGAAATATATCCTGCCTACCTTACTCACCAACTTCGTTCCACCGATCAGTTTATCTCCTCAGATAAGCGCGTATGATTCGCCATTCGATGCGAGTAGTAAACTTTATTAAGCGATGTAGTTTTGCTTCTTGCCCACACGGCTTCCTCACAATGAGGTGCTAACACGCCTGAATACTCATTAAATCGGCACCGTGTGCAAATCGTACAGTGATTACGATGCAGGACGCCTTCAGTTAAGAGTTGGCTGTCGTCTCGGCGAGTTTTGTGAGTTATCTCATATCTGTTACTAATTAAGCACTTGGGAATTTGATCTCGCGATGCAACCGCGGACAGCAGATTGTAGGTAAGCGTCTTTAATTTATGCCGGTCGCATACCAATATAATATACCATTTATGCACTGAACTGGGTTTCAATTCAATAGACGGTTTAGATTTGGAATCACCATAACCCAGATTTAAAAAAAGTAAATATCTTCTGATAGATTCATAGAGCAAGGAGAATGATATTAGAGAGAAAGTGTGTAGACATTATGTGTTCTTCCACGAGATATGTCTTATTCGTGCCAACGAGTTGTCTGATTCCTCTGCGGCATTCTCCAGTTCCAATAGCGCCTTGCGTTCTGTTCTCCAGAATGCAAGTCAGGAGTACTTAAAACACACGTGTGTCGCTAATTTAACATGGCGGCTCCCCGGCCTATTTAGCTATTTAGTGTGGTGTGATGGTCCAGGCGGCGCCGGCGGTGGGTGGGGCGGAGGCGGCGCACAGTGGTTCGAAAATCGCTTCTAGTGGACTTAGGCATTAATGAAGATCAATTTTTGTTTTTCGATGTTTTAATGATGCAAATGTTTTTCTAAAGGGATTTCAATAACTTTTTATTCTTTGATATTTTTCGCTTAGACTAGTATTTTCGGAGATATTACACATTATTAACTTTTCATGTATGAAGAAATACATAAAAATGACGATAAGTCGAAAAGTACAAGCGGGAACAATATAATATTTCAGGGTGTTAATAAGGTCATGGTAACGGATATTTTTGCGGTGGTGCCCAATCTCGCAAGTGCTCGCAACTTTAATTAAAAATATTTCATTTTATAAATAATGATTAACTTCTATTTTTCGATATTTTATTATCCAAATGTATTCCTAAATTGATTCTAATAAATGTTTATTCTCTGATATTTTTCGCTTAGACTAATATTTCAGAGATATTACACATTATTCACTTTTCATGTATGAAGAAATACATAAAAATTACGATAAGTCGAAAAGTACACGCGGGAACAATATAATATTTCAGAGTGTTAATAAGGTCATGGTAGTGGATATTTTTGCGGTGGTGCCCAATCTCGTAAGTGCTCGCAACTTTAATGAAAAATAGTTCATTTTATAGATAATGATTAACTTCTATTTTCCGATGTTTTTATGATCCAAATGTACTCCTAAATTGATTCTAATATTTTTTTTATTATTTTGTATTTTTTGCTTAGACTAATATTTTTGGAGATATTACACATTATTAACATTCATGTATGAAGAAATCCATAAAATGACGATAAATCGAAAAGCACAACCGATCACAATACAATATTTTCAGGGGTTTAATAAGGTCACGGTAAGTGATATTTTAGCGTAGCCTGAAATCTCGCAAGTACTCGCAACTTTAGTATAAAATAGTTGATTTTATAAATAAAAGTCAACTTGCTTTTTCCATGTTTTAATTATGCAATTGTGTTCATAAATGGATTGTATTAACGCTTTATTCTTTGATATTATTTGCCTAGGCTAATATTTTGAGAGATATGGGTAAATATTATTCTTTAGATTACTCGTCAGTCATTTATCATTTAAAGTTCTAATGAAGCTAGTCTATTCCATACCACCACCCTTGAGGTTGAGTGAAAGACGCGTGTTTTTTATGTGGTTTCCCCAGGAGCCCTAATCCACTAGTATAAAACCAAACTCTTTAATATAGTTTATCCATTGCTCTTAAAAACCAAAAATGAGATGTTTTCGACGTCACAATGGACTATTAATAGATGTAGTTAAGCAAGGTCATGGAGCCACCAATGATGGTAACACCGCTCGAAGAATTTTTGAAGACCCGCATACTACAGCCACAATAACGGGAGTTGACAAAGACCTGATACATCGATTCGGAGTCACACTAGAAGTCCTATCGTCCGGGCAAGCTTTCCATATCGATGAGTTCAAGAGGTGTGCCATGGATACATATCAATTATACGCAAATATGTATAGTTGGTACTTCATTCCATCGAGTATGCATAAAATATTGGCACGTGGAGGGGCATAATACAGTCGTTTGGACTGATACCCATTGGTCACCTTTCAGAAGAAGCATCAGAAGCCCGAAATAAAGATTTCAGGGAATATCGCAAAAGACACATTCGAAAGTTTTCAAGAGTAGTACGAATGAAGACACACTTCGGAGACTTTTATTAACATCAGATCCCTAGCTGTCCACAATCAGACCCAAATTGGAAAAGGTCATGACGAAACCACATAAAAAAACGCGCCTGGCACTCAACCTCAAGGGTGGTGACATGGAATAGACTAGCTTAATTAGAACTTTAAATGATAAATGACTGACGAGTAATCTAAAGAATAATATTTACCTATATCTCTCAAAATATTAGCCTAAGCAAATAATATCAAAGAATAAAGCGTTAATACAATCCATTTATGAACACAATTGCATAATTAAAACATGGAAAAAGCAAGTTGACTTTTATTTATAAAATCAACTATTTTATACTAAAGTTGCGAGTACTTGCGAGATTTCAGGCTACGCTAAAATATCACTTACCGTGACCTTATTAAACCCCTGAAAATATTGTATTGTGATCGGTTGTGCTTTTCGATTTATCGTCATTTTATGGATTTTTTCATACATGAATGTTAATAATGTGTAATATCTCCAAAAATATTAGTCTAAGCAAAAAATACAAAATATTAGAATCAATTTAGGAGTACATTTGGATCATAAAAACATCGGAAAATAGAAGTTAATTATTATTTATAAAATCAACTATTTTTCATTAAAGTTGCGAGCACTTGCGAGATTGGGCACCACCGCAAAATTATCCATTACCATGACCTTATTAACACCCTGAAATGTTATAGTGTTTCCGCTTGTACTTTTCGACTTATCGTAATTTTTATGTATTTCTTTATACATGAAACGTGAATAATGTTTAATATCTCTGAAATATTAGTCTAAGCGAAAAATATCAAAGAATAAAGATTTATTAGAATCAATTTAGGAATACATTTGGATCATAAAAACGTCGTAAAATAGAAGTTAATTATTATTTATAAAATCAACTATTTTTAATTAAAGTTGCGAGCACTTGCGAGATTGGGCACCACCGCAAAAATATCCATTACCATGACCTTATTAACACCCTGAAATGTTACAGTGTTCCCGCTTGTACTTTTCGACTTATCGTTATTTTTATGTATTTCTTCATACATGAAACGTGAATAATGTGTAATATCTCTGAAATATTAGTCTAAGCGAAAAATATCAGAGAATAAAGATTTATTAGAATCAATTTAGGAATACATTTGGATCATAAAAACGCCGTAAAATAGAAGTTAATTATTATTTATAAAATCAACTATTTTTAATTAAAGTTGCGAGCACTTGCGAGATTGGGCACCACCGCAAAAATATCCGTTACCATGGCCTTATTAACACCCTGAAATATTATATTGTTCCCGCTTGTACTTTCGACTTATGGTCATTTTTATGTATTTCTTCATACATGAAAAGTTCATAATATGTAATATCTCCGAAAATACTAGTCTAAGCGAAAAATATCAAAGAATAAAAAGTTATTGAAATCTCTTTAGGAATGCATTTGCATCATTAAAACATCGAAAAACAAAAGTTGATCTTCATTAATGCCTAAGTCCACTAGAAGCGATTTTCGAACCACTGTGCGGCGCGGGCACTCCGCGCCCGCACACACCGTCGTCGTCGCGGCGCGTCGTCGTCGAAGGTAATCAATTCCGGGGACATTGCCGCGCGACGACGACGCGAGTAACGAAGCGTGTCTGTAACACGTAGGAGCTGTCTCATGTCGAGTTACTGCGTCAGCTCCCGGTCTTAATTACACCGCTAACACTCTAATTCGCAAACTATTTATCTATTAGTTTATTTTTGTATTTATTTTAGTACTACACTAAGCATGTACACGCTTTATACTTTAGTAGAGCACATGTATTAAGATGTTTAGGGTACCTTGCCCTAAATAAATTGTGATACTTTTAATAAATTTATTTACACTATATTTTGTATCTCTGTATTTTTGTATTTTGTAATATGGACCTAGGTCTGAAATAAATAATATTATTTTATTTATTTACAAATTTCCTTTTATATGAATTTAACATTATTACAACCTTAAAATTATTATTGAATTCATTTATTTGCACGTTCCTTTTTATATAAATTTTACATTTTTTTTTTAATTCAAACCTAAAATTAATATAAAAATAAACGGAGTTTCCACCACCGGCGCGGCGGCGCGGTGGCGGGGCGAACCCAAGCTACCGATGGTCGGGCCGTAGGGAGAGAAACCTCCGGACGATGCGTGCAGTGTCGAGCAGGGCTGCCTTCTGGATCTGGCCCTTGACCCAACCACTCAGCGAGAGCCTCTCAAGGTGATCGTCGAGGCTCTTCGCTATCAGCCCATGCGCCGAAAAGACCATGGGCACAACGATCGTCGAGTCGACGGGCCACATTTTGGTAACCTCGTGCTGCAGAATTATTATTATTTATTATACTTTATTAGATAGGTCCAAACCCGAAATCAAGAGAAAAAATACGTCCCAATAGGATTCGAACCTGAACTTCTGGCACGAGCCGCCAACGCGTTACTAATTTCGCCACCGGGTCGATGACGTAATCTCTCTACATTTCGAACAGTCATTTTCGTGTTTAGTCAACTTGTACGATTCCATATTGGATCTTTATACTGTCGCCATCAAAGTCGTATTTGGGATCGATTACTATAAGTTAACTTCAGATTTTTATTAGTTTATTTTTGTATGTTAGTACTAAAGCATGTATGTATACGCTTTATATTACTTCATTCAATATTACATAATTTAATAGAAATTAATTAAATAAGTAAATGCCAGTGCATCACTCAAGAAATAGTTGAGTCTGTGATGGATGTGTCACTGCGAGTTAGCATAGTAGCCCCTGAGAGGAACCTTCGCTTGCCTTCGCCGCCTGCCGCTGCGGAGGAGGGCAGCGATTTATAACGACACACACGGTTACAATAGCGGTTAGGTAAGCTGCTGCAGTTCGATTCAGCTGTACGCATTCTTGCTATAACAAGTTGTAAGCCTTCGTACAATACAAAGATGTGTGTGGAGAGTGGACCCGGATTGCGACCACTTCGTTATCTGCTAAGTATTTGATCCAATGTCGAAGAAAACATCTCATTAAAACTAGATTCCGCAACCTTCGCATAATGGAAGTGAATCTTCAATTTTTCGTACTTGCTTGTTATATTGCCGGTAATAAAAACAAAGAGATCGCTGAACAAATTGAACTCGTTGTGAACATTCCATTACGAAAACAGATTTAAATACAAACGGATAAATTAATGCTTTAGCTAGTAAACGATGTTCAATAAATCAATACGAACGTCGTTAAAATGTAATCTAATTAAAGTTCTTCGCGGCAGAAGATTCAGAATTATGGCTTTAAATAATCTCCCTAGCTTCCTTAAAGTGGAGCTTCTTCAAAATGCTCATTAGTTGGTTATTAAACTCAGGTAAATCAACGCGATACCAATTAAGTGGTTGAACACGACGATAGTGCTGCGGTGCGCCGGCGCCGCCGCTGGGAGTAAAGGCCGCTGCATACGTAGCGGGGCGCCCCGGCGGGGCGGGGGCGGGGCTAGCTTTTCTGCAGGATCCTCAGGAACTAGTGCAAGCACGTGTTTATACGCGGCGGGGCAGGAGCGGAGCGGCGGCGGAGCGGGAGCGGAGCGGGAGCGGAGCGCGATATAATATATTCCTAAGGAGAATATTTCCTCGCTCCGCTCCGCTCCCGCCGGCGCCCCGCTACGTATGCAGCGGTCTTTAGTCTCGCAGATAGTAAAGTGAAGCGAGCGACACATTCTGTTACCGATAGACGTAAAGAAGGAATTTATTTGTAAGATCGTAAATCAAATTGGACGCCGACGACGACGATGCCAAAGTTTATTTATTGGCGTAAAGTTTTAAGGTGTTTCTGACAAGTCACTAATTAAGTCACGTAGTCAACGCATTAGAGACAACATTACGAATAAACAAAACCGGCCAAGTGCGAGTCTGTCTCGCGCGCTGAGGGTTCCGTACCACCACATAATATATATTTTTGTGTGTTATGTATGTATTTACCGAAAAAAATGTGGTATCTTTCTTTCAATTCGGGATGCCCGACTCACATTTAGACGATTTTTATTATTTGTTGTTTTACTTTAGAGTTTTCACTCTAATCATATCAGATTTGACCATTGCATGTACTTATTACCGTTTTAACGATACAGCAAAAACAAAAAAAACATAAAAAATACTGCACGTTTATTGTACCTCCAAAATGTATTTTAAATTTATTTTTTTATTTTTTCCGCCACTTGTTTTGAAACCAATTTTCACTTATTTTGTGAAATTTTCAATCGGCTACCTATTACGGTTCAAAGATCAGCCATTTAAAGGGCCATCTGTCCTGCCTTTAAAGGTAGGACAGACAGACAGACGGGCGTAGGTTTAGTAATATTGTCCACTACGGAACCCTAAAAAGATGTCAAGGGCAGATCTCGCCTTAATTTCAACAACTATTTACCCGACAGTACGCGGTTACGATAACACAGAATAGATTCCTCCAGAAGCGACCTGGCCGCGTGTCCAGGAGATGATGTAGGTAGTCAGGTAACCAGGCGCGATGGTAATGTGATTTGCGGAACGGCACAACTAAATCATGGCTTCTTCTTTGACGTCCGCGTGTTTTACTCAGAGAGATATAAACGGAATACCCACATATAGATAGAGAGTAGTTATAAATTGAAGACCTTTTATAGATCAGTCTCAGTGTTACACTTGTGTCATGTTGTTATAAAATAATCCTTACGTATTGTGTGTAATAGTGCAGGAACTCATGGATAGGCAAGTTCTCGCACCTGTTCTTGCCGTCACTACTGCCAAGGTCCGCCTCTGTCGTCGTCAAAGCCATCGAGCGAAGCCGCCGCCACCTCCGCTGTGGTATTGTCGCCGTCACCAGTCACCAGTCACCACCTCCGCGTCGTAAAAGGCGATCGGCGGCGTGTCGTGCACGCGCCTCTGCAGCCGCCTCAATCAATACCGCAAATAAAGAAGCAAAAAAACACATTAGTGTGAGCCGAGAACTCAGGACATCACACGCCGCCGCCCCGCCGCCGCCTCGCCGAGCGCTGTTCACTACAAATGGTCGATAATTGCAAGAAGATAAATTGTGCGCCGCAGATTGACACCGACCGTACGCTGTTCTACTCCAGCTAGAAAAAAAGTAGGCGACTCATCGCTGCAAGCGCCCGCGACGACGCTCGAAACGAACCCGAAATGCACCACCTGTAAATACAACGGTTCTCGCGAGTCTTTGAAGTCACCGCTCGATCCGACCAGCCCGCGTTTATAGCGCCCTTACATCGCCTTTTACGAGAACACGAGAGCTCTAACACTTTATTTATAAACAATTTATTTATAAGGATCCTTGTGATCCTTATAAATAAAGGCGCGGTGATCGCACCTGTACTCGTATGGCCCGGCCGGCAGGTTATGCTGGTGAATACATTTAAAATATTAGGTATATGTCCTCGAACTTGAGCCGGCAGCGTACGCAGTGTCGCAATAAAGAAATACGACGTAAGATAAAGTTAAAGCGAGAGCAAAGCAAAAAGGTAATGCTCGAAACTCACATTCCGAGAGTGCTCTATCACCATATCAAACGCATTCGTCAACGGGACAGCGTCCGTCCGCGACCGCCGCGCGCGCAGCCGCGACCAGCCGGCTTCCAGCCTGGTCGATCCCCTGTCCTCCCTCGGCGCTTCTGCGAACAGACTCTTCGGTAAAGGAATGCGCCTGGCTTTGGACATGGATACACTAATGATTTTTTCTTTTATATATTTCAGTCTTCCGTCTTTTTTTGCTCGACAGCTGCAATCGTTGCAAGAAACAAAGGCACGTGTAAAACATTCAATTATGTTGGATCAGTTTGAGTTCCTGGCCTATGCTTTGGAGACCCACGGCGCATGGAGTGACGACGCGTGGCAGGGCAGTTTCGTCGCTTGGGCAAATTGCTCATGGAGGCCACGGGCGACACGGTCGTTTTCCGCCAACTCGTGTCTCTCGCCATCCAACGAGGAAGCCGGAGTACAACGAAATGCGGACAATGACAACGGATGATGAAATTTTATTGCATACAAAATAGCAATGTTATTATAAAATTTTAGTAAAGTTTGGAAAACTTATATAGGTATTGTTTATTGTATATTCATCCGTAGGTAGGTAACCTAAGCTTGGACAAGTCGAAAATTCCGCCAGTTCTAATTCAATGCGAAGAAGAACGGACTTCGCAAGTCACAATGTTTTGTTAGTACCTAATAAGTATTTTACTTACTTACAAATAAGTAACGTATGAATTGAAGATGTTATTCGCATTAAGCACGACATTGTTGGATTTCGTGTGGAATATAGTAACCGGCTCGGAAGCAGGTTTACCAGGTCTAGCGACAAATCCGCCGAAGGGAGCTCCCATTACTGATGGCTTGATACAAAAGACTCATTTGTAACCGACTCAGGAAAACTTGTCACTGACCAGCATCAGCTCGGATTGCGACGACCAAATACGGAACTTGACGAGACCGTTTTGATAGCAACTTCTTCTCCAACCATAAAGAAGGAACGCGAGTTCTGAAATTTCAGGCGGTATTTATATTTAAAATTAACTCGGAAATTCCCATTCCCTATCATGTTCGAGATTAGGAGTTGCTAAGTAACGCTTGGATTCGTCGTGTCTTGTTTTATTTCATAGTGAACTCCAAATAATAAAACAAAATGTTCACAACTAATCACGAAACACCGCTAAACCGCTAAAATACAATTCCGATATATTTCTGTGAATCTATAGCCGTATTGGTGTTTTCATGCGAAGAACTCTACCGTTATTTTTCAACTAGTTTTACTGTGCAGAGGAGCATTCAGAATATTTCCTTCGTGCTTAAGATGGGTTTATGGTATTCTGTGGACCCAACGGAATAAGTGGTGTCCACAGAAATGAGATTGTGCCGCGCTATCGAGATTTTACTGAAACCACGATCACCATTTTACTTACAACATTTTAATCCGTAATATAGACACGTGTGGAGAAAAAGTAATTAAATTTATAGTTCTTAGGTTAAGATATTTAATAGGTATTTTTAATATGGCCCTAGTTGGCTGAAATAAAAAGTAGTACACTCAGACATATTTCTATTACAGCTGCACGTGCAAGATCGCAATCTTGTGCCTAGTGTAAAGTAAGTCCATCGGTACTTACACGCGGCGCGCCGTCCGGAACCGCATCATTTTTCCATCTAACCAACTCAAATGCTCTGCGGTGTGCGCTGGCGCCCACCGTGTCTCCATAAGACTGCTTCCATGCCACGGTGCCTCGTGTGTGCGTGAAGATACTTTGTAAAACCACAACAGCGCCTAGACAGATTCCTTTCATTTTATTTTTGCTCTCCTGCAGACCTATCGGGAGTGAACTATCTTATCTTTTATTCCCAGCGTGCATTCCAGTTTTTCCAGTGGCCGATTGACATTTTGCTGAAGTGTTCCAAGTATAATTAGCAAGGCTTTATGGCAAGCTGGAACCTTGTAAGGACGCAGGCGCACTTGTCTATCGATAATATTGACATATAATAGCGCGGAACGCAGTCACGTAAATGTGGACTAGCCCTGCCGAGAAATTCGATTTTGTATTATGTACAAAGACTTATTTGTACTATTATTTATGAGTATAAAAGAGAAACATTGCAAGCACAATGTAAGGAATTAATGTTCACATGATCTGCGACTGAATTAAACCATCAGTCAGTCAGTCAGTAAACATGATAGCTGTAATTTTGGACTTTGACCGGTAAATAATGTGCGGATGTATAGAAATGACATGAATATGGATGTTGAGTTATCGAGCCTATGGTCAAAATGATTCAAGGTGGACATATAAGCGAGATAATAAAGTGTTGGTACCACTCATTATACTCATTGATAACATTATTGATACGTCGCTCATTAGTGCTGGGCTGACGACGGTGAGAACGGTGACTAGCCGTTATGCGAAGGGCCTGTAAGTATAGTGTCAGTCACTGACACTATACTTATCTACAGGCCCTTGTACTGTCTGTGCATAGCATGCAGTACATACCGGTTTTCGGTACAATGAGTTGTATAAAGTACTCATACCAGTTTAGTAATAGACGGCAGCTACATAATACTCTACAACAGCGGTTCTCAAACTTTTTTGGTGACGGAACCCTTTTGGAAAGCGAAATATTTGACGGAGCCCTAAAATAAACAAAAATTACTTTATTTGCATTCTTTATTAATAATCATATTACAATGTAATAGTAACTTACATAATATTATAATCAAAGAAAAAACAATAATTAAATATCTAATGGGAGGTATGAAACTGTTTCTTATTTTTCATCAATTGGTTGATATCAGGTTTGATAGAAGAGTTCGTCTGCGCAGCCGAGCTGAATCGAGCCAGAGAGGAGATTTTTTTTTCTCGAATTCTTGCGGTGCCCCTACAGAGGCCCCGCGGAACCCTAGGGCTCCGCGGAGCACACTTTGAGTATGGCTGCTCTACAAGAAGGCGACAACAGCGCGGCGCGGCGGAGGAGGCCGCGGCGGCGGCGCGGGGCAAGCTGCGAGCGGGTCGGAACGCACAAAAAGAGAATAGCTACAGAACCCTCCATGTGTGAAAAACGTTCATATTTAACAGGTTTTTGCTATACTTATTAAAGTTTGGCTGCAACTTCGCTCGCGTTGATGTCACCCTTCTGTAATGGTTGCTGAAATAACCATAGTCATGGGAATATGTGCTGACTGCTGACTGAATATCCTCTTCTTCGGGTTCCGTAGCCAGAGATGTTGGCAGGGGCCCTTTCCCTTATCGTACTGGTGTCTGTCCGTCCGTCCGTCCTTCCGTCCGTCCTTCCGTCCGTCTCTCTGCCACTGCCTACTTTTAAACGGAATGCGTATAGATACCGGCGAGGCAACTAATTTTAAGCAGTCACGCTTCCTCGGCCTATGTCGGCCTTGGTACGGTTAAGGGCCGCAAAAATCTTGTTTAAAGTAAGAAATATTTTTCTAATACCACGGTCAGTCACACTGGGGTCGATGGCGGCAAGATATGAAAGCCGAGTCATACAAAATGAAGAGCTCAATTGACATTATACGTACTTAACGTTTTAATGGTGGCATACATTTAACAAATGGCGTACATTTACAGTTACAGGTACAAATTATAAGTGAGTAATCAATAGACGTCATTGGAAGGTGGATCCATATTGGACCGCGTTGGTACAATAAAACAGTTATTCGTGTATGCAATTATCTATTGGACATTGTGAATGGCAACTTTTTTGCATTCAAACTACAGAATACTCGCTCGCTTCAGTAGGAGTGTCAAAAGTTGGCAACAATATAGTAATAGAGGAGGTAGGGAAGCGAATTTACTTTATCGTTTTCTATACGAATAAGTGAATAAGGAAATTATCGTATAATGTCGCGTTTACTATAAAATAAAGTTATAAAAAAATAAAACCCAACTATGAAAAAATATTGTTATGAAAAATGTGTAACTCAAAAGAACAGGATAATGTTTTCGATATAATTGATAAGAAGTAGCAACAATAGCCAAGGAGACCTTTTTATTAAACTTTAAAAATACTTAAAGAGCAGTGGTCGAACGTTTTTCGTTCTTGTTGAGTTAACCCGTTGATCGTTCGGTATGTGTTTCGTCTAGGTCTTCGTCGACCTAAATATTTACCTCAATTGAGACGTTGGTATCTATAGGTACGAGGGGTGTTATAAGTTTAACGTGTGTGTGTATGTCTGTGTCTTAAATCTTACTTGGTGGTAGGGTTTAATCCGCCCGGGTTGGTACCACCGCACTGAATGAAACGTCGGTCTAATCGGCTATGTAAATAGTTTGTGTTTTCCGACCAGTTCAGTGTAGCCGGCACGATCAAAGGGGGAAGCACTGACATGGCACCTAGTTCACCCGGTGTTATGGGTTGACATCACGGACGTTGTAGGTGATGTAGCCAACCGTGTCAGTTATCATAAAAAAAAACCGATTTGGATGAGGTTTATTTAAAAAAGCTTGGAATACTTAAAAAGGCCAAAAATATTTCCCTTTACTTACTTTTAAAGGAGTCGGGGGACCGCTAAGTAAGTAAATAAAAAATATTAAAACTGAAAGCTGCGCGAGAATTTACTTAGCGGTCCACCGACTCCTATAAGTAATTAAAGGGAAATTATTTTTGACTTTTTAAGGGTCGGGGTTTTTTTTTATAGCCTATAAGTATCTAGTCTGTGTGTGAGATGAATCCAGTGTCACCTGAATTATTAAATTCGGCCCAGTACTTTAGGCTGTGGAGTAGAACATAGATACTCGTACATATTAGTACATACCTATATGCACGCCAAACTCATAACCTTTTCTTTTTTGGCTACTCCATAGTCGGGTAAAATTACATTGCGGAACAAGCATAGATGATATCTGACTTTTCTTTATCGCTCTCATTTAACAGTGATTTCTTAGTCTGACTTGGCAGATGTGCAATTCTAAAAATGCAAGTCATGAACGTGACTCTCTCACATAATACGACTATTTCCCATGTTCCCCCGAGACATGTGGCGAGCGGCGCGCGCGGCGGTCACTACTACATACACAGCTCTAAACGTAGCTGAACGCATTTTTCGCAAATTCCGCCCAGCAGCCGCGTCCGCGCGCGGGTGATGTAGCGCACGCGCGGAGAACTAGCCACCACGGGCACCACCACCACCACGGACCCGCTGTCTCATTATAGCGCTGTGCAGTTTTATGTTTATGGCAGCAGTGTCATTCCAAGACAATAACATTTTCAATGGAACATTACTGCTATTAACATTAACATATTATTACGTGAATATTAACGCTTAGTTTATCTTATTAACCGCGAAATTAACAAAGCAGGTGAAACAGGCAGGGGCATTTTAACATTAAAATATAAAAAAAACATAAATGTTATATAAATTTATCAAATAAATGGAGTTACAAATATTTAACCACGTTCATCAGATATATTGATTTTTTTTATGGGAACTGACATGGTTGGACATCATCTACAACATCCGTGATGTCAGCCCATAAACACCGAGTTAACTAGGTGCCATGTCAGTGCTTCCTTTCGTTCGGTATTTCATTGATTGACTTGGCATGCCAAGAAACCGCCATAAATAACGATATCAATATTGTACAACAAATTGAATGATTACCAACTAGATTTCATTTGATTCAATATTCAAAAGTAATAAAAAGCAAAGTCTTAATAGGCAGCTAATGAATGATAGCTCTCAGGTCGAGTGTAATTAATCAAAGACGAAGGAGGCTCGCTATAACTGACGGACGACGCCTTCGTCAAATTACAAATAATTTGATGGATTCGGATATGTTACGAGTGGTCAGCGTTCGTTATGGTACTTAGTAGCGTCGTCGTCTCCGTCACGTCACGTCAATATCAATTTGACCACCGGCCAAATATTAATTGCACCTAGCGTGATTGATTTTCTCTAAATCTTTATCAGCTGTTGAACATTTCGAAGTTCTAGTTTAATTGAGAAACTGCATACAATAACGCACTTAAGCAACAGTTGCAAGTGGGATAGTTCAGGTTTGATTAGGTTCTGTGGTCGGTCACCAAAATATATTTTGTTTTTCTGTACTCAAAATATCGACATAATAAAGGCAGGTAAAAGCAAACCGCTAGATATGTCATTGTTTATTCCGTAATATCGAGGTACAACAATTTTAATGTTTCTTCAAAACCTTGCAGAATCTACCACTGCCAGAGCGCAACGGTCCGTCGTCGCTTCAAGAGGAATGTGCTCGTGCGCCGCGGTCTTGGCAGTAGGTATCGCTCCCATGTCGGCCAGTGACGCGTGCTGGACGCATGCGCCTGTAATGGATGACAATTTGTGGTCGCCACGCTGGTCACTTTGCTTTACAACGTAATCGCATCTTTCCCCGTCTCCTAATCACTTGCCGTATGTACGTATATGACGACCGCCGCCGCCGCGTCGGCGACCGCCTGACCGCGACCGACCGACCGCGGGCGGGATCACGCACGGTCCACTCGCAGAGTTATTAAAGTTATTATTTATTAATAACCGAAGCCGCTACTGTACGCAGTTCTGTGACCATAAGTCGCGGGTATATCGCTAAGAGTTCTTTATTTTTAAGCACCGACGCAAAAGAAGGTATGTTACAAGTTTTGACGCCTCCGACTGTCTGTGTGTCTGGCTGGCATCGTAGATCCCAAACGAATGGGATTTTGATGTGGTTTTTTTTTTTGGCATAAAGAACACAAATTTTAAGTACCCATAACATTGACAAGGCATTATTGGATGCCATTCGGAAAAGAAATCTATACAAGAAAGTTTATAGATAGAGATCAATCGCATTATAATTTTCATTTTATCTCCAAGTTCTACTCAACGTATGTACGAGCATGTATGAAGAACATTATGAGAGTGGAAGAGGGGGCAGAGGTGTGTCAGGCAGGATCGTGGCACGTGGAGATCCGTTGTCTCTGCCTACCCCACTGGGAAACGGGCGTGACGCTATGTGCGCGTGTGTATGTATTCTACTCAACGTATAAGGTGTGAAAGAAGTAGAGCTTCATCTTTCAATTTTCAGGTGTGATTTTGTACCGCCTTCAACCTAATTATTTAATAATGTTTAGTTCTACCTAGTAGTTTTTTTAAAGTCGGTTCATTGTTTTTATTTAGAACAGTTTTTATTTCACTCTTTTTAACCGACTTCTTCAGAAAAAGGAGGCTATCATTTCGACCCATATGTATGTAGTATCGTTGGAATTCCACGATATTCGTATAATATGTTAGTCCATGTGGGCTTCTAAACAGGTGTGCCAAATTTCATAAGTGCATGTATGTTTGTATGTATGTATGTATGTTTGCCCACGAATTTCTCGGAAACTAGAAATTTAATTGCCTTAATTCATTTTTTATTGGATTAAGTCTCTTCTAACTTAGGGATTAGTTTTGCCCTTTTGTGCTTTTGTACAATCAATCATTTCATAATGTTTAGTTCTAGGTACTTAGTTGTATTTTTTTAAGTCGGTTCAATGTTTTTTAAAACAGTGTTTTTGACATTGTTATAGCGTAATCGACAACATTTTGAAATATCAAAATATTTGATTGCATACTTGTATAGTATTTTATGTCCCTAATCACTAATGTAGATAATACAGTAGGTACAAGCAACAAATTGCTTGGGTCTCATTAGTACATTTTATTGTGTTGAACGCAGACAACGGTGTCATAGTCGCGATTATTACTCATTACGGCGCAGGCGCAGGCGGTGGCGGCGGCGCGCGGCGCGGCGCGCGGCTGTCACCCCTTTCTATAAGGAATGTAAGGTCACAGAGTGACAACCGTGCTGTACGTCTATCGACTTTTAATACTTGCTGGAGACCACGAGACTATCTGACCTCAATGAATACAATAGCAGCACGTTAATCACGGACATCTCATTTTAATTTAATTGATGGCTGTATAGAAGGTGTCGATATCATGTGAAGTTATTTGCTTTTGTAAAGATTAATGAAGACATGATCCGACGACGTATGAAATGCTGTTTCATTTGTAATGACTATTTTATAAAACTTACAGTTACAGGAAATAAATGTTTGTAGTTATGCTTACTGTTACTGTACAACAATTTATAAAACTGTACAAGCTAAGCTTGTGAGAGCGACGAGACGTTTGCGTTTTAATTAATGAGAAACCGGCCAAGTGCGAGTCGGAGTCGCGCGCCGAAGGTTCCGTACCACCACGTAATTGGCTGGTTTTTATTATTTATTGTTATACTTTAGAGTTTTCACACCAAATTTGACTCTTGTATGCATTAAATTTTTTACGATACAGCAAAAACGAAATAAAAAAAAAACCTTGAAAAATATACACGTTACTTGTCTGGTAAATTTATTACTTTTTGTTTTGTTTTTTTTTTTCATTATTTCTTTGGCAGCAGTTGAAAGAATGCGGAACGCGTCAGCAACAGTAGCGGCTTCGATGCCGCTCGCCCCTAGCCAGCAGTCGGTCACTTTGTCCGCCCTAACTTAGGGCGGACAAAGTGACCGCTCTTCACCGCCAGCCAGCCGGCCACAGCGACTGCCCTATTTTTAAACCCCGACGAAAAAAGAGGGGTGAAAGGTGTTATAAGTTTAGCGTGTGTGTTTGTATGAGTGTATTATTGTATTGATGTATGTGTGTGTGTATGAGTGTGTCTGCTTGTGGCATCGTAGCTCCCGAACGGATGAACCGATTTGGATGCGGTTTTTTTAAAATAGAAAACTGGTTTAATCGGGATTCTTGTTAGATATGTTTGTAATGAAATAATCAAGTAATTAAGTAATCAAAAAAATAATTATCTTAAAATGTCGACCGATTTGAAATTTCGAAAGTAAAAAATAATTTCCGTTTACTTACTTAAAGGAGTCGGGGAGGCTAAGTAAATAAAATAGAAACTCAGAGCAGCGCGGGAATTTACTTAGGGGTTCCCCGACTCCTTTAAGTAAGTAAGCAGAAAATATTTTTTACTTTTTAAGGGTCGGGGTTTTTTTTTATATAGAGTGACGGACAAAGTGACGACAGGCGCAAAAAAGATCGATTACGGTATGAAAGTCTTCCGACTAATACCTTTTTTCCTTCGCAGATGCCTGATTCCAATAGGGCCCTATACGGATACGGGACCCTATATATAATGTATGTGGCGGTGTTAGGTCTCGAACATATTAATTATTCCTCTATATCTGAAGACACATATGGTGCGATTTGATAATGGATGTGCCATCCATCACACTACTCACACGGTGTCACACTGTGCCGTCAGCTAGTTCTTGTCAGAAACAGAGTAAGTGTGTGATGTGGAGGAAAAAGATTAGTTTGCATTAGAGAGTTTTTACGGTCTGTTCAAATCACACTGCACTCTTTCATAGAGATAGCTCGATCGATGCGCGACATCAAGCAGAGCTTTGTCACGGACAAACAATTTGTCACCTATGCTGACACTTGATTATAGCAATGGTAACAATTACGAACTGAACTACACACACATACAATTTATATTCATCTCAGAAATGGAGGTTAACTATTTGATTATTGAATGATTTAAATTAAATACTAATAGTTGAGTTGTACATTCAGCTCAGTTTCTAGGCCTTGACATTAGCTTTTAAAATATCTATTAAATGAACAATGGTAATATTTTCCTTTTAATGTACTAAACCTCCACGCATATTTCAGAGAGAGATCCACGTTTAATAATAACGTTTTTGAAATTTCGTTAAAAAATGGGCCTACTTAAAAAAAATTCTGCGGTAGTGCGTTCAATTATGTTTACTAGACAAGTACGAGTATACAGTAATGTCATCCGCCAGGCTGCCTCGTCGTCGGTGAGGCGAGATGGCGCCTGGAGAAGCTGCAGCATCCCGTGAATACATTACGAGCAGCAATTACGTAACCTGGAAGTCACTATTACAGTCCGTCTGGCACTCCAGCGAATTCCTTTATTTTTCACGTCACTTCACTCCTTACCTACCGGCGGCGGAGGCGGAGGCGGCGGAGGCGGCGGAGGGCGGAGTAGATAGAGCTATAATAATTTTATTATTATTCGTTATCCTATTCGAAGGTATTATCTTATATAATGGGTGGTCATCGAATGTGACGTTGCATATGCGGATTGTTTTTATAAAAGAGGAAAGATCTTTTGTCTTACTTTTTATGGAACCATGTACCATGTACATTGTACCTTACGGTCGTGCGCTCTAAAGCTATTTTTATTATATTTTTCTTAGCATCTGTATGTATGGAAAACATAATAAGTATTCAGAGAACAAATTAACTCAAGAAATGGCATCGTAAAATTATGTATCAGAGTGTTCAATAATATTTTAATAAGTAAGCTCGTGATGCTCATAATGCCTAGGAATTTACGAGGAATGCACCATAAAATCTCTGCTTCTCATCTCCCAAGTCCTCGCCGCCGCTGCTGCTGCCGGCGGAGGTGGCGCGGGCGGAGGCGGTGCGGAGCGGCGGCGCGGGGCGGCGCTTCCCTGCTAGCACACTGCTAGTGCCTCGATCACATCCCATCGCATTATTATTTACTTAAATCATCTTTTATGTCCAATAAACGCAGTTCATAGAGAGAGCTCTATGATGCTCATTCTACTTACTTAGTACATATCTACGCTTGAGTTTTAATATGCCTTTTGCAAATAAATCAATTGGATCGCCATGACTAAGTTAAAGATTAATATAATATGTTAAAAATAAAAAAATAAAAAATAAATTTCTGTTAATTTCTTACACCTATAAAACCCAGATCTTCAAATGCCAAAACGCTGGGATGCACATTGCACACCGTACGATTTGAAATTGGACGAGCGGCGAATATAATGTCGACCTCGGTAGCACAGTGGTGCGATCGGTCGACTGTCGGTCGTGATCATAAGCACACCTGGGCACGGTCAGTACTTGGATGGGTGACCGCTCGACCGTTGGAGGCTGACCGTGGTTCGGATTCCACGTAAAACTGTAGGTCCCTTCCCTTCTTACCTTACTAGATGGTATAGTGTTTAGCCCGCTCGGGTTGATACCACCGCACTGAATGAAAAGTTTATGTAAATTGTTCGTATTTTACATCCAGTTCAGTCGGCTACGACACGATTGAAGGGAAGCACTGACATGGCACATAGTTCACCAAGGAGCTGTGAGCTGACATCACGGATGTAGTAGGTGATGTAGCCAACCGTGTCATTTTCCATAAAAAAAAACAATATTTGTATTAATTTAATAAATACCTAGGTATGAACTTAAATTACAATTTATTTGCCATATAACAAGCGTATAATCTACGAAGAATGAAGCGTATAAGTAATCTGTGGTATAAGTACGAATAAAATTAACTTTATCTCTGGTAGCTCTCAGCCAACACTTTGCCGGTTACCATACATTTGTAGATAGGTAAAATTTCTTAATGTTTATTGCCTATAACGGTTAATTATAATATTATGGAATTCCAATAGCATCGAAGTGTTTTGGACGGGACTATTTCACAGTGATCACATTTTATTCACCGAAGCGAAGAAATTATTGAACATATCATGCAACTGATTAATGTTCTTATAAACATTTTAGGCAATGCAAATTTAAAACCATAATTGGGAGATTTCAATAATTAAAAATATGTCACATATTATATGAATAGCACAAGGAGCGAATGCACTACTCGGCGGCACACGTGCCGCGCACGCTTATGCAACTTGTTGGCAACTTGTCATGAGTGCAGCTATGATATTTTCGAGTATTTTGCGGCGTTTTTCGTCGTTCAAGCAGATTAGACTTAACTTTAGAACTTTTTGAAGCCTATCTCGGTATAAGAAAAGATAAGCTTAGTATTGCAAGATAGGAAAGCTAATTGTGTGCGAGGTAATTTTTCTTGTTTTTATTTGTTAATGAAACTCACTTATTTGTTCCCAAAGAAAATAAATAGAGACATTTATATAACAGTTTGCACATCTAATTTATGCCGTAATTGACAAAATGTAAAATGTCTATTGTGTAAATTAAAATTATATAGTGGCCACACTGAATTCGGCATGGGAAGAAATTGTAGTAGGTACGGTCGTTCGTATGGCGGCGTGTCGTGTCGCTCTAACTAAAGGACCATCTATTAGATTTACCTGAGATCGTTGGGATATCACGATAATTTTCATGCGGCTCATCTACTGCTCATCTACAACACTGCACTGCACATTAAATATGTTTAATTTACTGTACTTCGAAACATGTTTTGGTCCATGTGTACTAATACCCGCAGCAGCTTCCACCTCTGCTCTGAAGTATCCTATGAAGATAATGATCGCTCGACTTCCGTTTTGAAGTATGTAGTTTCATTTGCAGAAGCCTTCCATCCATTCTGCCGGCGGCGGCGGTGGCGGCGGCGGCGCGGGTCGGCGCGGCTGTCTTATTCACTTTGCTTATCTGTGGAGGCGCATCTTTTGATGTGTTCTTGATTGTGCATATTACTATTTTTTTTTTGCAATGTTTATTATTCCAAAATTTCAGCTTTGGAATTAATTCTTTAGTAGGTCATCATCATCATCATCATCATCAGCCTGTATCGGTCCACTGCTGGACATAGGCCTCTCCCAAGGCACGCCACCACACGCGGTCTTCCGCTCTTCTCATCCATCCACATAGTAGGTATTTTCATTTATTTATTCGTCATCGATCTAACTGCGACTTATATCTTATTAGGGTTCCGTACCTCAAAGGAGGAAAAAAAACGGAACCCTTATAGGATCACTTTGTTGTCCGTCTGGCTGGCTGTCTGTCTGTCTGTCGGTCTGTCAAGACCCCTTTTCTCAGGAACGGGTGGTGGTATCAAGTTGAAATTAATACCAAATACTAAGGTCTACGTTTTCTCAGATAGGCTTCTAAGTCAACGCAATCACTGGATACGGCCATTTAAGTGACATATTTTGCTACTGGCAAATCAAATCAAAACCTATAGAGTACTTCTCGTTAACCTAGAATAATGAAATTTTGTAAGAAGCAAGGTCTCATAGCACAAGTAAAGGAAAAAATCCGAAAATTGTAAACTTGTAGTTATATGACATTAAAAAAAAATGTGTTTGTTTTGTATGTCAAGACCTTTTTCTCAGGAACAGATGAAGATGTCAAATTTAAATAAATATGAAATACTAAGGTCTACGATCTCTTTAAGGTGTAGAAAGTGCAAGCTTCTAAATCAACACAATCAAAAGATACAGCCATCTATATCAGATTTCATACTCGCAAACTCACTCAAATCAAATCAAAACCTATAGGGTATTTCCCGTTAACCTATAATCATGAAATTTGGTAAGAAGCAAGGTCTCACAGCACAAGTAAAGGAAAAATCCGAAAATTGTTTTATAGTTATGTCATATAATAAATAGGTATATTTTTGTATATTTCAACTGCACGAATGTCTCAGTCAAACCATTGATGTATTTTTTATTTAGGCGTTTCGTGATTTTCCAAAACACAATAATTTTTGCACATACATAATACAAATATATTGTGTGATGGTACGGAACCCTCGGTGCGCGAGTCCAATTCGCAATTGGCGATTTTTTAGGGTTCCGTACCCAGTACGGGGCCCTATTACTAAGCCTACGCCGTCTGTCTGTCCGTCCGTCCGTCCGTCCGTCCGTCCGTCCGTCCGTCCGTCCGTCCGTCCGTCCGTCCGTCCGTCCGTCCGTCCGTCCGTCTGTCTGTCTTTTCGAGGGCTGTATCTCTTGAACCGTAATAGGTAGCCCGTTAAAATTTTCACAGAACATGTGTTATTATGGCCGATATAATAACAAATAATAAAAGTAAGAAAAAGTAAAAAAATCAAGGGGGTTCCCATAGAAGAAACCAAAAAATTTATGCGTGCGCGCCATCTACCGAATAGATTATGAAGCATTTTAACTAATCATGACATTTAACTAATATGAAGCATTTCATAACACGCCATAGATGGGGTGAGTGGCGCTAGCCATGACATGGCGATACGGAGCCCTCGGTGCTCGAGTTCGACTCGCACTTGGCCGGTTTTTTTTATCCCCCACATTACATTGTTTACATTATGTGGTTTTTGTAAAAGTATGGAATAGCGGGCAACCGCAAATACGGGCGCCACCTCCCCAGGCGCAAACGGTGGGTGGTTCGGTGGTGGTTAACGACTGTGCGCGAGAAGTAATTCTAAATGGTTCTTTAATCGTCCTTGCAGTTAGATGACGCGCCGTCTTGTAAGGCATCCTCGTAAACTGGATTATGATGGAGTTAGCGGCGCGAGCGCACAGGCGCATACACAAGTAAGCGTCGCGTCGTCTACTTCTATTAATTTTATGCTCCGTTCAGTGCTAACACTGGGCTGAATCGCCTTATAATAGTCGGAATAGGAAGATCGTTCGATATCAACATATTGAGTTTGCGATGTCGCGTCCCTTGACACTCGTGCTCGACAATCTCTTTATCCGAACGAGATTTAATATCCTAACTAATAAAGTGGTAAATATGTAACGGAGATCGCCGTCGTCGATTCTATGTTCGATTATAAGTCGAGAGCTACTCAACCAATTCACATGGGGTTTTCACGGACGTTTTTTGCTACATCTAAGGTTGTTTCAGTTATAGTTTTTTCAGATTTCCGTTTTAGTGATGTGGGATAAGGGTTGTTGATGTGTCGGGGTTTTTAAAATTTTTAATTTAACTTTTATTTCAAGCTTTTTATGAGACGTAATAGGAAAATTGCCTATGATCTTCGAATTGGCTGATCTGATCTTCATAACACGTAGCTAAGAACTACTTACCCGGTTCAAACAGCTTTCGTTTGGGAGCTACGCTGCCATACAAGATACACACAAGACAGACACACATAGGCGTCAAACTTATAAACCACTCTTTTTGCGTCGGGAGTTTAAAGTGAAAAATAATTTTCGTTCAGTTAAACCAATATTTATACCACAGTTTCAAGCTCTATACATATTATACGATGAGTTTTTGATAAATGTTTTTTATACAGTAGGACAAAACGCCGAATGGCGGCCGCCATTTTGAATTTTCTAGAAAATGTGGTACCCAGCGTCGCCCGTGTAATTGAGACAAACCGAAAGACACGGATAAGTCGTTTAGGAGTTACAGTGATCCTAACCAACATACGAGTACATACGTTTTTTTACATACATACAAACATTAAGTTAAACACATACCCTCCTTTTGCCTTCGTCGCCATAGTCGCCAAAAATACTAAATGTTCATGATACAAATAGACAAATTACAGAATATTGTTTCTTACCTGATATGGTTGATACATCACCCTAGTGAACTAGGTGCCATGTCAGTGCTAATAGTCCGGAAGTGTTAAACCCAACCACCTTCAGCTTTACCTGGAATCCGAACCAATCCAGCCTCAACGGTCACCCATCCAAAGTCCAACCACACCCGGTGTGCTTAATCGACGATCGCTCGCCCATGCTTTACACCACCGAGATACCGAGGCTGTCAAAAGACAAAATATGCTTATGGTCCAGTACAAAGTAGGAATTTAGCCTCATTCCTTTGAAGCATCGAATCGTACGAAGATCCTAACTGCAGTTAGTACAAAGATATTACTTTGTTAGAGACACGGCAACTCGTTCAACGACTACGCGAGCGACTACGTCGACTGGACGACAACGCGACGCGACGGGGCGGGTGGTGTCGGTGCAGTGACAAGACGACTAACTGGTAACTCTGTAGAGGGAGTGGGTTCTGCTCCTTGCACTTCACCATAAGCGGCGTCGTAGGTAATTATAACGCGGCCGCGCCGGACTTCCAGACCAGTTCCTTCTTCATAGAACCCGTGTTAGTTTAATGTGACGCACTGCTGAGGCGAACACAACGTCTTAACATTTGTAGGGGCACCAGGAGAAATTATTTGAGAAAAGCAAGTCGTCGACTGGTGATTGTGGTTATGAAAATATTATGTAAAAAATAAAGCTTCGGAAGACTTAAACTTTTAATAGTAAAGCTTTTGTTACGTCATTATTAAGACATTTTAGGTTTAAAAAGATAGCATATTCATCTAACAGCCAACTTCAACTGATAAATATGGAATATGATTAAAGTATGTATTAGATAACTATGTACGATTTTTTACTTTATTCCTATACTAAGCTGTTGATGTGCTTTCGCGGCAAAATATCCTATAATCAACCTTATATATCAATGTCCATGGGCATTGTTAGACACCTATTCGTAGGTGAAATAAGGCCACATGTCGCGCTATTAATAAAAAAATCCCAGAAAACGTTAGTGAAAACCTAATGTGAAATAACTTAGTAGTTTTCGAGTTCTTAAGCGAACATTGTATCGGCGACAGTGCATAGCTCGTTATAGATTTTGCGTTTTATTAGTCAGGATTTACCAGTTTAAATTTAGCAATAAAATATTTTTAAACAGTTTGAAGAGTTTTACAGGAAGAGCCAGCGATTACAAGCTCTTAAGATTCGACGCAGCAAGCCCGCGGGGAAGTTGATATCGCGCGTATGAGGATGTGATCGGATGCGGTATCACATACATGTACGTACATACATATGTTCAGTCATGCCTGATGCGGCGCGGCGCATTAAATTAATGTGCCTAAGAGAAAAGCACCGTGCGCGGGCGCCACCGCCGCATCTAGCGGGATGTAACGGGCGGGGGGTGATATCCTTGTTGAGCCACTCTTCACAAATATGTCAGGGCGACCGACTGGTTACGTCACTATGGATCGAGAAACAGCCTCCATAGTATTAGGAGATTTTTTTCGCAAACTTGATTTTTTTTTTAAAACTGTTTTTTGTTATATTTAGGGTTATATAAGATAATACCAAATATATAGTTGTAGTGATATCAGTCAAGTAGATATTTTATTAAAAATACTTGAAGTTTTCAGTTGTATGGGACGGAGAATGTTTAGTCGATTTTTTCAAAAGTCTTTCGAGGTGTCGCAGATCTTTTAATACATCATGAAGTAGACCATGAGTGTAATAAGACTACATAAAAACTGTAACCCAATTCGACCCGGTATAGAAAATATCTAAGTCCGAATTTATAAATTTTCGTCTATTTTCTTTATACATTATTTATGGTTTAACTTTACAATTAATTACATTTTCTTATGTTTTGTGATTGCAAAGTGTGTAAGTTATACTAATTGGTACATTATGTAACAACTATACCTACCACTGTGGTCGAAAATACCCTCCAATATTTGTAGCGTTTTAAATGTTTATTTGTTATTCATAATTGATTTGAGGACATATTAAATAAACAAATATGTGAAGACGCGTAGCTTGACAGTACGTATGTATGTTAGGTTCAAATATATAAAGTATATATATATATTTTTTATATTTTAAAATTTGCAATGTATGGGACGGAGAACATTATATTTATTTTGCCGGACTACAAAGATGTGTCAAACTCTTATTAGCAAGGTTGTGTAGCACAACATAAAAATAAACACACTCAGTAAAAAAAAATTTAGAAAGGTGCAGCCTTCCGAGTATCGACAGGTCAAAGTATAGCATTTTTTACCTTTTTTCTTTAACAGTAATTTTTGGTTACATTATGATTGTACAATTATTTAACAGGTATGCAAATATGTGAGGCATATAATTCTATATCAGATATGTACACACCATTCCGATTAACAGTGTAAAAAAATAGCAATATTTTTATTTAATAAAACTGAAAACATTATAGTACATTATTCGAAACTGTTAAGAACTAACAAAGTCTTAACAGTAACGTGATGTTGAACGTGACGGAAAAGAGGCTGTACAAAAAAATATTTTTGAACTCACTTTCTCAAGATGTTAAAAAAAATTCTATTCAAAATTATTCACCAAAATTAATTTTATAAAAAAATTGTTTTATATAAAATTTGAGCCGGTATAGAAAATATGTAAGTCCGAATTTGTAGATTTTTGTTTTCTTTCCTTTAAATAGAATTTACAGTTTTAGAATAAAACATAAATATAAGGCTTTGCAGCTCATTCATTATGACGACGCATTAGATACTAATTACCATTCGGTAAGACGAAAACATTCCCACATCCCTGTTTGTGAAACCCCACTATATTGGTATAAACCGGTTTAGTACATCAGGTGGTGTCCTTTGGTCGCGAATTTCAGTTTAGTATTTATTCAACGCGCGTAAGGGACGGATCTCTCCTTTCGAAACGAGTTATCGCTGTTTTCAAATACTTTCCTTCCTGCATTATTACTTGAAAACTAGGTACATTTTCGGTTCGAACTCTAACATTTTACAAAATGAAAGAGTTTAAATAAAATCTGAACCTTTTTGTTTTCTTAAAAAACGAGCAAGGCCTCTCCGACCCAAACATACTATTTGACAAGTTTTCCGTTCATATATCTGATGAAAACCGTGATCAATTCAAGTGTTTTTGTAAAACCTACTTGTCTAATATGTATAAAAAGTGGAAAAGTACAAATTATTCGTTCAGTTTCTTCAAATGCAAATTTGAAACATGGTTGACGTCAGACATAAAGTGGCCCGAATATGTTCAAAACATACCTCAAGAACCAAGACAAGAGGGAGCGGAACCATTCGTACCGCAATCACCAGCGAAGCAGCATTCAGAAGCTTCAACATCTCCTAAACCAGAGTTCAGTCCTCGAAAACAATTCCACGAACTTCACTCCTAGCAAAAAAGGCGCCGAACCGCACATCTGTGTACGGAAAATGACTTCGACGAGCTCGCATTCGCTGCGGTGAGTAAAGGTATTAATACGGAAAGACATGATGTTGCTGAGGTGCTTAAGTTTCTTCTGGAAAATTCAGATGAGGTTGGTAGAATAAAGGAATACATTCAAGTTAAAAAAAAAACACAATACTCGCCGGAGAAAGCCCTCAGCCTCTTCAGTTCCCAGCAACTCTCCAAATCGCAATACTGCGAACTACGGGCAACGGCAATTGAAGCAGGAGTTGAACTGTATCCCTTATACTATCAGCTCCAAAAAAAAGACGAGTGTTACCGTCCGAAAGAAAGTGTCAAGGTCACGGAAGTGGAAGCACGTGTTTTTGCAGCATACAATAATGCAGGAAGGAAAGTATTTGAAAACAGCGATAACTCGTGTCGAAAGGAGAGATCCGTCACTTGCGCGCGTTGAACAGATAATAAACTGAAATTCGCGACCAAAGGACACTAATTACCGGTTTTTACAAATATAGTGGGGTTTCACAAACAGGGATGTGGGAATGTTTTCGTCTTACCGAATGATAATTAGTATCTAATGCGTCGTCATAATGAATGAGCTGCAAAGCCTTGTATGTATGTTCTATTCTAAGATTGTAAATTATATTTAAAGGAAAGAAAACAAAAATCTACAAATTCAGACTTACATATTTTCTATACCGGCTCGAATTTTATATAAAACAATTTTTTTATAAAATTAATTTTGGTGAATATTTTATTTATAAGTTCGGTTTGTTAATTTGTTCTGTTTTTATTCAACCTTGTATTTATTTTGGTGAATAATTTTGAATAGAAAATTTTTTAACATCTTGAGAAAGTGCAACTGTTCACGATTTCTTTTTGTACAGCCTCTTTTCCGTCACGTTCAACATCACGTTACTGTTAAGACTTTGTTAGTTCTTAACAGTTTCGAATAATGTACTATAATGTTTTCAGTTTTATTAAATAAAAATACATACATACATAGCGTCACGCCTGTTTCCCGGTGGGGTAGGCAGAGACAACGGATCTCCACGTGCCACGATTCTGACCCACCTCTGCCGCCTCTTCCACTCCCATAATGTTCTTCATGCACGCTCGTCGGTTACGGGTACTACGCACTTGCCCCTTTTTGAGCACATGCCCGATCTGGTCCAGGTAAGTGCGTCTAGGGCGACCCTTCCCGACTCTTCCACTCACATTTGCTTCATAAATTTCTTTCGTTAGTCTCCTATCATCATAAAAATATTGCTATTTTTTACACTGTTAATCGGAATGGTGTGTACATATCTGATATAGAATTATATGCCTCACATATTTGCATACCTGCTTAATAATTGTACAATCATAATGTAACCAAAAATTACTGTTAAAGAAAAAAGGTAAAAAATGCTATACTTTGATATGTTGATACTTGGAAGGCTGCACCTCTCTAAAATTTTTTTTACTGAGTGTGTTTATTTTTATGTTGTGCTACACAACCTTGCTAATAAGAGTTTGACACATCTTTGTAGTCCGGCAAAATAAATATAATGTTCTCCGTCCCATATATTGCAAATTTTAAAATATAAAACAATATATATATACTTTATATATTTGAACCTAACATACATACGTACTGTCAAGCTACGCGTCTTCACATATTTGTTTATTTAATGTGTCCTCAAATCAATTATGAATATTGTCAATTTCGCCGACGATGGAGGAATATTTTTATTTATAGTTATTTTATTGTTTGTACCTTTTAGCTTAAATTATTGTATATTCATGTTTAAATAAAGTATTTTCATTTCATTATGAATACCAAATAAACATTTAAAACGCTACAAATATTGGAGGGTATTTTCGACCACAGTGGTAGGTACAGTTGTTACATAATGTACAAATTAGTATATCTTACACACTTGGCAATCACAAAACACAAGAAAATGTAATTAATTGCAAAGTTAAACCATAAATAATGCATAAAGAAAATAGACGAAAATTTATAAATTCGGACTTAGATATTTTCTATACCGGGTCGAATTGGGTTTCAGTTTTTATGTGGTCCTTTTACACTCGTGGTCTACTTCATGATGTATTAAAAGATCTGCGACACCTCGAAAGACTTTTGAAAAAATCGACTAAACATTCTCTGTCCCATACAACTGAAAACTTCAAGTATTTTTAATAAAATATCTACTTGACTGATATCACTACAACTATATATTTGGTATTATATTATGTAACCCTAAATATAACAAAAACAGTTTTTCAAAAAAAATCAAGTTTGCGAAAAAAATCTCCTAATACTATGGAGGCCGATTCTCGATCCATAGCGTCCGCCTTTGTATTAGTACAGCTTGATGATCTAATGCTGTTACGTCTATGTTTTGTATGTGGACATAAAAACGGAGTGTGCGACGACCACCCGCCAGGTGAGACGACGACATCGATGGCTCCATACCTCTGTAGGCCGGGAGGACTGGAGAAAAAATTTCACCTCTAACCAGTACCATAGGTATTCTCACAGAAAAAAAAAATTGTGAAGAAAAAAAAAATAAAAAAAAAATTACTATGGTTTTTAGCTCGCCTGCTTTTTCATGAACCATTTCAAATATATGTATTAAAGGGAGTCAGCCTTTTTTTTGCAAGTAAAAATAAATCATTTCTACCGTGCGCGACTGTCCGCGTCCCGAATCGGGACACCGACAGTAGATTTCAGATAGATTCAGTAGATTAGCGCACTAGCTGTCAGTGACCAAAATCGGTAAGTATAAGAACAGTGAAAAGGTGATAATCTGGCAAGGCAAACATTCACAATGTCTCAAATAATTTTTTTAAGCGTTTACTTTAACATACATAATTATGTAATTATCTATCGTTTATTGAACCGCGATTAAGTTAGGTTAGGTAGTTCAATTATTGCCATTATAACGTATACGGAAATGTTTAGTTATTAGTATCTTTTTAATATTTTCTTGAATAACGATTCTTCGCAACCATTAAAAAAAAACTTATTGCAGATAAAAAGCCGTTGGGAACTGAATCAGCATCCCGCTCGACACTGTACCAACATATAGTGGCGAGCCCGCGCAGTCCCCTCACTCAGTTCGCAGGAGAAACTTATTCCGATGTCGTCTTAATTTTATGCGATGACCGTTAGAGCAACTCTTTTAACTGGCGACAAATAAACGTATTTAATTGAATTCATTCCACGATGAAGCAGTTACCAATTCTATTATATTATTACACGATCGTTGCTTACACTTATTTTGAATGTAACCATTATAATTCTTCTTCAGTTTTGAAGTCTTATTTTTCTTCGGTAGAAAATAAATATAATTTCCAATTCTATTGACAGTGGAATTAATTTGTTAACTTAGTTGGGTTATTTACCGAGATGATTAGCTTTTTTATTCTTCTTTGATGTCGAGTTACCTTGTCACCGTTCCCAAACATTATTTTCACACGTATCTGAAGCACAAAGTTAGCATTTCGCATCCCTAACGCCTTCCGCACTGCACTTTACTTTTCTCATATGTGTGATTAAATTAGACCGACGTTATTACATTTATAAATTAGTTTTGTTTAGAGAAATATAAACATTGTTATATTATTATGGTCAGTATTAAACTAATAAATAGCCTACATTTTAATACCTACTCGAAAGTCTGGGAATCTTAATTACGCAGCACAATGTTGCCAACATTACAACTGCAGGTAGAGAACGACATTAAAGTTATGATGATCATGTTTTTAAATATTATTAGTTCATAAACATTATCACAGCCAGCCATAGGAAGGTACCTAAACATTTTGGAAGAGACTTGAAAGTTTACTGATGTGAAGCAGGTTTTAAGTCATCATGTGAATACAGTAGATGCGTGCTGTGATCTAATAAATGCACCTGCAAATAAGTTAGTACCGCTCTAAAAGCGGAGATAAGCCCATATAACCTTGTCAAACGTGCTATCTCTCAGCTCGCATATAGAATCAGCAGACTAGACTATTACAATTTCATCTGTGACAAGGTTCTCGGTCTCCGGCTTCCGTGCCGACTGTACGTGGAGGGAACATGTTGCGCCAGGCTGGACACTAATGCTCGCTGGGAGGTGTCAGGCAGGGGAAGCAATAACTCAACCTGATATAGATAAATTTCTCCAGACGTGACAAAAAGCTCCGGGGCTGCGTGCGGCTTCTACAATATTCTAGCCTGCTTTTTGTACTAATAACTGCGTTCACGGTGCATTGTGATTGATTGGAAATTGGAGCTTCGAAGTTTTCCATTGTCACGTTCCGATGATCGTTTGTGTTAATTCACATATTTTTTCTCGATGTCTTACGATGTAGATGAGAATACCACCGTACGCATTTATTTATTGGTATACCTTGACCTGTGTGTCAACGCAATGTTTCTCTATGCTGCAAAATGACCTTAGCAAACTCAGGTACTTACGTCGTCGTTTTGATGAAGGATTAAATTCTACTTTCATGAAAACAAATTCTAACAAATCTGAGATTTCGTCGTAAAATGTATTAATGTATATGTATTATTATTTAGGTTTTAATTATGGAAGATCTATTTCCGTGTTTGAAAATAACTTTGAGTCCTTATGCACAACATACCCGTAGAATGCATGCGAGATGATAACAAGAAACGGTCGGTGCAAAAAAATGAGAAGGGGAAGTCATAAATTCTTTCGATGAAGGAATTCGATCGAACGTCGAACGAATAGAATCGTAGCGGCGACTGTCTCACTCAACTTATTACTTTTGATGTCATCTCTGCATTGTGTTAGTCAGTTAGTTAGTTGGTCAGCTTACTATAATTCTTTAAAAAATGCAGTAGATGATGTGGGACATTAACAAACCGTTCAGAGAAAATGTTCACACTGGTCGTGAAACTGCTCTAATGAAATGTTTATACTGCAGATTACCGTATTTTGAGCAATTTTCTCACATTACAACACAAAAACGCACCCGGAACTTATTGAGTAGATGGGTACTGGGTAGGTATTAAAAGAGGGTGTAAACTGCAAATGATTTACCTTCTAAGCTAGCGACATACGGTGAACCGTTAGACACAGGTCACAGTTTATGCTTAAGTACAGGCTCACTGAGTACATCTTTACTATTTAGATAAAGTCATTATGATTTACGAAGTGTGCCAAGTTACTCTGCGCTGCGCGGATGCTCTTCATAAATTACACTTTGCACTTAATGAGTTTACTGCCTTAACTCCTTAGCTTTATTAATGATAACTGGAATTCTGATCTGTGAAATAAAATATAATTTTTATAAACGATGCAAGATTTCTTCTTATAAAATTCAGCTTCTAATTCAAAGGAGCTCACACGAACGATTTCAAAGGTTCGATCTGGAATAATTAGACTTAAAATAATAATAATAAACTTTATGCCACTTAATTCGTGGTAAGGGCGGGCTTATAGCCTTAGCCAATTTCCTCCAGTCAATCCGGTGGACCTACATTTTTGCATGAAATCCGAACCATGGAGCAGTGGGTGAAGGTATGCGCATAATTATTTCAAATCAGAAAAAACTCATTGGTGGACACCCGTTGGATTCGAACCTCGGACCTCTCGCAAGAGAAGCCCAGAGCACTCGGCCACGCGCCGTCGCCACTATATTTTTAGACTTCTGCCACGATTGCTTATACTGACAATTTTTCCAAGCGCGGCAGTGGGCTGTACTGTACTGTACTGTACATTTTGTTCGTTCAAATCTGTTCATATTAGCTGCCCAACTCTTCAGAGCTAGCAATTGAAAATTGGACAATGAACTATGCCGGCCGGGCCACATTGTTTTGGGTTAATTAGTTTAGGTACCTACGTGCCTACTGAGAGACCGTATGAGTAATGGGCTGAGATGTGAGTTTGCGGAGCAGTAGGCGTGACGGTAGAGTCGACCACGCCTCGGTGGCGCGGCGAGCTTCTATCGTGAACTCTATTGGATGTGTACCTACACTATGAGCAGCTATTTGCCAAATAATTTAAAAGGATAGAAACAGCATCAACTCGTCGTGCACGAGAAAAGTTATTGTGTGTAAATAGTGAGATAAACATTATGTTTATATTTTATGGAACCTGACATGTTTGGCTACATCACCACACCCGTGATGTCAGCCCATCATTACCTTGGTGCACTGGGTGCTGTCAGTGCATCCCGTTGATCGTGCCGGTCACACTGAACTGGACGTATAATACGAATTTCTGAAAATGCGAAAAATAGATGTTCATACTGTTTTGACCGACCTTCATTCAGTGCGGTGGTACCAATCCGAACGAGTTAAACCTACCACAGAGCTACCGAAACTGACAAATGTCTATCTCAATCACTTGTTATGGACTCTCGTATCTTTATCAACCTGCCCCGTCTCACGTAAATTGTGTGCATTAGTGGATTGTGTTGAGAACCAATAAAATTGTTTTCAATATATAGGACAATGACAGTTCTACACTCGGAAACTCTTTGCTATTTGCTGTGAACATTCCTACTTCTATATTCGACATTTATTTTTGCGGTTTCAAGTTCGGCGAACAGAGGCACGTCTATATCATACATAAATACATATAGCCCCACGCCTGTTTCCCAGTGGGGTAGGCAGAGAAAATGGATCTCCACGTGCCACGATCCTGACACACCTCTGCTCCCTCTTCCACTCTCATAATGTTCTTCATGAATGCTCGTCGGTTACGGGTACTACGCACTTGACCATTTTTGAGCACATGCCCGATCTGGTCCCTCTAGAGCGATCTATGTTATAATTATTTTTTTTTATGGATACTGACACGGTTGGCTACATCACCTACAACATCCGTGATGTCAGCCCATAACACCGGGTGAACTTGGTGCCACGTCAGTGCTTCCCTTCGGTCGTGTCGGCTACACTAAACTGGACGGAAAACACAAACTAAATACATAGCTGTTTCGACCGACCTTTCATTCAGTGCTGTGGTACCAACCCGGGCGGGTTAAACCCTACCACCTAGTAATATAAGAAGGGAGTCATATCCCTTAGTCGCTTAAATTTGGATTATTACCTTGTATGTGGGGTATTTGGAAGCGCTCTCGTAAAGTGCCTAACGCCCTACCGTTTAGGAGATCGCTTAGCAGATCTCGGTGGCCAATACCGTGCTGGATACACAAAATATGTATTTCCAGCTAAAACTGGGGTACATAATAATGTGTATGTAAATACATTCATAACGCTCTTCCCCAGTGGGGTAGGCAGAGGCAATATGTCGTACCTTCTTCGTCTTCTGCTTCTAATAGGTTACGAGTTTAAATTACGACATTGATTGATTGACTTGCAAAGCGAAAGTCACATTAAAGTTCCTATGTACCTACTTACTACGCGGACCAAGCAGTGGACAGGAAAACGGAGTGTGGGAGGACCACCCGCCAGGTGGGGCCTCAAGTACGTCGGCCGAAAGCAGTGTTTCCGTAATGAAGGCTGGGAGGACTGCAGGAAAATTGGAGAGGCATATTTCCAGCAGTGGACGCTTACACGCTGACTGACTAATTTACTCGTAGTATAAGCTAACGAAGTATAAGCTAACTTCAAGCTGACTTGTTATATTGTATTTGTAAAGTACATATAGAACGGCTGTGTAATGTAGTTGTAACTGTAAACGAGCTGTTAGGTAATTTTTTTTAGTTTAAATTTTATATCAAATAAATCTCTTTATCAATATGTTTAAATTTGCATTTAAGTAGGTCGGTACAGTTTTTCTGTATTTTATTAAATGTATGAGATGAGATATAGTGAAATGGACATTCACACCGTGTATTTATTGGGCAGTATTTTAATTTTAGTCTGCAGAAGTTAGTGCCGATTTATAGGATGCTATAAGAAAAACATTTTTTTTTATGGAATCTGACACGGCTGGGTACGTCACCTACAACATCCGTGATGTCAGCCTATAACACCGGGTGAACTTGGTGCCACGTCAGTGCTTCTCTTCAGTCGTGCCGGCTACACTGAACTGGACGGAAAACACAAACTATTTACATAGCCGTTTCGACCGACTTTCATTCAGTGCGACTGCACCAACCCGAGCGGGTTAAACCCTACCACCTAGTAATATAAGAAGGAAGTCATATCCCTTAGTCGCCTTTTACGACATACATGGGGAGAGATGCAGTGGGGCTATTCTTTTAAAGTACCGGCCCCACACGGTAAAAATTCTATGATTTATTTAAAAATTCACTTGCCTCTACTAACGGCATTTCTTTGACCGCGATTCTCGAAATCACTTCAATCAGTTCCATATCGCACTATATTGTAGGCACCACACTCCTCGAAACTACATCAGCTGCTCCACAGAGCTCTCATTAATTCAGCTGTTATAAATACCGCTACTATTACCAGAAATTTAATCTATTACTCCAACTCAGCACGCACAGTGCTGTTGTTAGTAGTAAGTAGTGCACGCGTAGTGCACGTGTAGGTTTTATGGTACATTGAAATTTATAGTTCGCTCTTATTGGTCCAGTGCGCACTTTATGTGCTGATAAGGGCGTCGGAGGCGACGCTAGGAATTTTCTTCCTATAAAGAGAAATATTTTATTGTTACTAAACTATATGCGATTAACCATTCTATTGTATATTTTGAATTTAAACTAGCGGTGTAGAAACAAAGAAAAGTTCCTGCTGCTCAAAGGATAGAGTTGATTTTACCGTACAATAGATGAGGATGGTGCACCGATGGTGTTATGGAGATATGAACGAACATGCTCCATGGTGGGTGACCACGCGCCGCGCCCAAGCGTGCAAGTGACCACTGGTAACGTATGAGGCAGGAATCACTGATTTTGATACTTGTAAGATATTTTAATTTAGATATGATGTAATATGCATACTTATGAATTTACTAGGTTAGAGTAGCGTAGTGTTAGGTTCGTGTATATTAATGCCGAAAGGCTGAAAAAACTAAAAGTGTACTCGTATGTATTCGTATTTCCTAGTATTTATTGCCCCTTTAATTCACGTTAAGTGGTGACGACTTTTCCTCTAATGTCAGAAGGTTGAATTTCAGTACATGCAGAACAGGCTCTAAGATTTAAAAAAACCGGCCAATTGCTAGTCGTACTCAAGCACCGAAGTCTCCTCAAAACAAAAACAAAATTTCAAAAGGCTAGCAATTACGGTTCCAAAGAAGCACTAATCGTTGTGTCCAGTCCTTTTTTTCTCTTCTATTAATAGCTATTGTTATCTAGTATTGGTTTTGTACTTATTTGAAGTGAAAAATAAATATTTCTTATTCTTAATCGGACGGACCGACGCGACGGACAGACAGACAGACAGACAGACGGCTTAGGCTTAGTAATATGCTTCCATATGAGGTATGGAAACCATGTTAGTTGGTGCAGCCTGCTAGCGACTGTTGAAATTTCTACAGATATCTGGCGAATGTCCACTTCAGAGAAAACTCAATAATATCACAAACAGTCGTTATATAAATTGACTTCTGTAAAATGCTCGGTCGCAGTATAAATGTGCGGGGCTGTAGTTATGTATGACGCAATGAGTATTTTCTTGTGGGCAATTATGAATGTGAGTGATGAGTTCAGGTAAAGTCAGGTGTAGCGGTCGGACAAGATCAAGATCACCTGACACCTGACTGGCTGACACTGCTCCTTACTGCTTCCGTGCGTGTCCTTGTAACGTTTGTACTTATGTCAACATGCGCTAACATTTGGCGCTGTGCACAGCACTCGCTTGAGGATGTGAGGGTCTCACTCAATCGTACAGGAAACCAGGAAAAACAGAAAAAAACACACAGCAACATATTCCAGTAGGGCTTGTATAGAATATTGAGTTTTATTTTATTTTATACGGCACACAATCGTAATGTTGTAGATTATATAATCTACAACATTACGAAGGTGATGTTGATATCAACATCACCTTAAAACTATGTAGACTTACATACAACACTCCACAACACTTGTGCACCGCATGCTTAAACTACACATACTAACCACTTAAAAAAACCTAACACACATACATACCTAATAATACCAACACAAACCTCTCATTCAACCCTATATATCAAATAATATTTAAACCTATCAAACAAAAGCTAGACTAACCTAAATTAAAATTAAATAAAAAAGTGACTAACAATATTGAATTGTGAGTGTTTAGATTACATTATGTTTAATATTATTTAAACGACACCGCACTGCCATGTTGCCACCACCACAAGTGGGCAATATAAGTGTCCACAGCGTCCGTTCTCGGACCACCTTGGACCGCGAGGCTGTTTTTGTCGCTGCCATAAAACTTCACATAAACACTCGCCGCGTGCATTACCGTAGGAAGCGCTATGAACCGCACATGCAACATCAAAATATAATTTACGCGATTTTGCGATGAAACTCCGCTTTACACTAGCCGCCTTCACCCGCACAATATTGCTCCAGGATATCGCGAGTCGCGCGCGACACACACCTCGCACCTACTTTCACATAAACGTACGCGTTTTGCTGGAGATTGTATAAGCAAATAAATATCTAGAAACGTCATTGTCAAATATTGCACACATTTCCTCATCCGTAGCCAAATAACAAAACGGAACCCTTATTTTACTGGGAGACTATTGGCATTATGTAGATGAAATTTTGAAGGAACTCTATCAACCACTATACATACAATGGTATGGTGAAATTAAGAAAAAATAGGGGTAGCACACCATACATGTAACTAAGGGATGAAAAAAAAATCGTTAGATAGGTCTTAAAAATGATAAAGAAGTTTCAAAATTACTTTTTTGGTTTAAGTCAAGTTCGTGAGATATGAGCTTCTAAAGTCGTAAAAAGCCCTAACTTTTTAACTATATGGTAGACAAATCAGATTTTTTATATTCTTTCTTTCATCTCCTCAACAAGTTGGTGCTCCTCTCGGTTATGTATGGTAGAGATGTTCGAAATCTATCCAAAAGACATAAGGGTAAGCCTTGCCATCCAGCGGGGTAATGCCGGCAAGTGTTCTAGGAACATTTGAAAATGCCCCTTTTTGATAGTTATTTTAATGTTTGTTAGGTAGGTTTTAATTCTTTAGTTATTAGTTTTATTTTTTTATATTTTATGAAAATAAAAAAGACATAAAATCATTAACTTTTAACCATGTGATATTTCTTTATTTATTTATTGAGAAAGGAACTTCTATGTGTGTCAATGGTCATTAAAAAACAAACACAATTAAAAACTACATAGCCAATCTAAGTTTTATATTATAAACATTTCGAAGTTCTGCTTGTCTACAGCAGTGAAGCTCAGTTTAGTATAATTAACAAAATGCTGTGCGAACAAAAGAACAAATTGCAAATATACTTTTATGGTCTTTGGCCAGATTTTTAAGATCTCAACTATGGTTATTCCTATGAACGTAATTCAATGGAGTGTTGAACGGATCGTCCTCAGTTGATGGAGCAAACGAAAATATTAAAATGTTGTTACATTTTGACGTAAACTATTTTATTGAGCACTTCGTTTTGCAACTCGATTAAGTGATGGAGGACGCATAAAGAAGCAAGTTCAGCTTATTAGCGGAGCGTGTGCGGTGCGCGCGGTGCGTGGGGCAGTGCTTAGATGAGCAATTATTATTGTGAAGTGGGACGGATAACAGTGATTTAAAGGCGCTGTAAATTTTTATGTACGATCATGACTGAATCGAAACGGCCACTTCATTGTACAGGGAAGTGTATGCAAACATCAATATATGTTTCTTTTCACAAAAATATGTTGGATAAGTACTTAAGAATACCCACATGAATAGCAAGAAATAAGCGCAGATGTGGCAAGGCCATCACTTCAACTAATGTCATATTTATGAACAGCCGAGCGAGCGATCAATATGAATAAAAACGTAATTTCATTTATTACCGTTATTTGATGATATTATCAACAAATAGAAATCAGCTTCAGCTATTACTACTGTTTTTTGACAATTTGATTCAAATGTATGTAGGTACCTATATTGAATTTTCAAATTTTTATTACCTGTTTTAATTGATTGATGTAATCTATTGATGCTATTAATTTCTTGTTATTTTTATTACATAAAAAAAATCCCAGCAATGTTTACAGTTTAGAGCCTTGCCACTAACCCGTTTGTTTTATCCCCTATCAGTATAGGTACTAGGCTGGGGAGCTCCGAGGTCCTGTGACGTACTGACGTGGGTGTTAATAATATAGCGTCACGCGGCGCCGGTTCCGGTATCCAGGATTAGATTGATAGCACTTTCAGCTCTGTTTCCGTTGGATCGTGTCTTTTCGGAGGTGTGAGTTCAAATCCCACCGGTGCCAACTGTTTTTGTTTTAATATCTAGTATTTTTACACAATATGTACCTATCGTTCATTATAATAAAAATTGCTGCGCCCGCGGCGCCGCTCGAGGTAAAATCAACGTAATTTATTAATTTATTTGTTTATCTCTTTATATCAGGGACTCAAAGGTAGGTAAGCATTTTAATATGGCGGGAGTTATCGGGTGGCTGGAGTAACACTACCCGAGCGCCAACGTACAACGGACCGTCTTGAGGTCTCAGTGCGGAGAATGGCCCACCCGCCTTCCCAAGAGGCTGCGCAGCAAACAACAACATGGCGGGAGTTAAAGGGTTAACCTCACAAAATTAAAATTACTTTTTCTCTACCTGTGGTTGTACCCAATAGTGACCCGTATGCGAGTGGATTTTATATTATGTAGAGAAAAGAAGATAATATTAATGTATCTTTCTATTCTCTTCTAAGTAAGGACATCCTTGAAATGTATTTTCCTTTTAAAAGGTTCTTCAGGTTTATCACAACTTATGGAGCTAACTGTATTCGATCTCCTCATTTTTACTTACAAGTTTACTGAAGCACCATGTATTTTACGCTATAATTGTTCACACCTGACTTTTATTATCGATGTCATTTCGTTTCAATTGGGTGCTGGTCAAAGTATGTAAGAATATTTAGTTACTATATACAATTTCATGCACGGACGGCGAGAAGAATATTGACTTTAAAATTAACTTATGTAGTGTTATTTCTATCAAATTATTACTTTTTATGATTACCTCAAATTATACTAGAACTAAAGAGCAGAAGTCCGCGTGTGTTGGGAGTTATGATGATGATACCAGAGCTTGGAGCATGATTATTGCAATGTCCTTATGAAATATTTCAGAATTTTAAAATGTTTTTAAATTATCTTGATACCTATGTTCATTTTACACCGATTCTCTTGTGGCTCGGAACAACGAATTAACGATATGAATTGCGAATTTCTTTTAGAGAATTCTCAGTTTATGAAGAATTGGTTGGAATATGAAATCATTTGAAAAAATACGAGATATATAAATGCAAGAGAAAATATTGGCAAATCATTCGACCTCAAAAATCGCATTCAGTGTAAAGGTGACCATCAACTTTCACCAATAACGACGGAGCATGCGCAGAATTTTGAATTTCGAACGTCCGAGTTTCGAATATCGAACAAGAGCGTCTGATCCAGTTCCATAATCTTCGGATTTAACGAGATCGTTGGAGAACGTTATCGAAGAAACGCTTTCAATTCTGAGAATGTGCAGGGGATAAATAGTTTTCTTTGGATTATTTAAATAAATATGCGAAGGAAAGGCATTAGCATCCTGGATCGATGTACTTGAAGCAATTACATTGTATGTATTTGAGGCAAAGCCACTCAGTATATTTTTGGAGAATGGCCATTTCTCGGACGGTTATTGTAAGGATAAGAAGTTTATATATTTCAAGAAAACTTTTCTTTGCTATATTATTTTAAACTAATTAAAAAACTGAAATGTATATTTTTATGAAATCGCAACTAATGTTTTTGAGTGTTATTTTTTTAGTAAATATTACAGACACCCTCCTATTTTTTTACTGATTAATAATGAATCCGTTTTTTTGTTGAGTAATAGGTAGATATTGTATGTACAATCGACATCCGACCCGATTCCCTATGCACCGGTCGTGCGACAATGCGGTCTCCGATTCTACGAGCGTTCTAATTGCTACGGTTTTTATATCTCCGTAGACCGTAGAGTGTGTCTATGTCTATGGGAACAGTATTCGAAACTCTTTGATTACTGTTTGTATGAGCGAAGGAGTATTTTGCAATTCCCCACAATGTCGTTATAGCTCTGTTAATGAAGAATAGTTGTGACCATGGAGTCCCGCTGTTCGAGCAGTGTTGCAACAAAGAGAAAACCTTTCCCGTTTAAAACATCTTTGAAAAATACACGTTTTAAACGGGAAGCATATACTTTACATAAATAACAAACCATCACGTGTTATCCCGACAATCGGGATAAGCTGAGTGATCGGTGTTGTGCTGCGTGAGCTCTGGTGAACAACACCGTCCACCACGTTCAGCAAAATATTAGGACAAGAAAATTTATCTTAATTTACCTGAGCGCGGCCAGTACTTGGATGGTGACCGCTCGATCGTTGGAGGCTGACCGTGGTTCGGATTCCACGTAAAACTGTAGGTTTCTTTCCTTGTTACCTTACTAGGTGGTAGGGTATATCTCGCCCAGGTTGGTACCATCGCACTGAATGAAACGTCGGTCGAAACGGCTATGTAAGTAAATAGGTAGTTCGTGTTCGTCCAATATCTTGTCAGAGCTTACGGTATGAATGTATATAAATTTTAATGGTGAGTTATATACTTAACAGTATGTAACTTATCTTACCAAAGTATGTAGCCTAGCCACAAATATAAACTACACAAGCACATAATATACTTAATAAACTGAAATGATTAATAACGACTTACATTATATTTTATTATATTTTATAGGAGAAATGAAATTCACATTAAATGTTTGTATTGATTATATGGACTGAGCTACCGAGAGTGACAAATATAATGATTTAAAGAAAAATACTACCTAGTTCCCAATATCCCCAGTACATACATACTAACTATATAAACAAACATAAAGCGAACCTAACCTAACCTTCTTACTAAAATCATAAGTTTGCCTTTGAGTTTTACCGTTCCCAACTGGGTGAGTTTAACTAATACAGTTTTTCTGTGCTAAGTGTTCATCTAATTAGTATTGTTGGATGTTGGGCGTGGATAATAATTTATTACTACTAAACGTCATGATGTTGTAAATTTAATCTGAAACAAAAACATTGGCCATAACGGGGTTTTATTAAAATTTTGCTTTCTACTAAACTCCTTATTTATACAGGAGTATACAATAATATAAAGTTTTAGGTGAAACATATCCTTACACAATAAAACAATATTTAATGTTTTTATACAAAAGTACTTGTTATCCATTTATACCAGTAGAGGGAGAGAGAATCCACTTGGTGTACATCTTAGTTATCATTGGACGGAGGTAGTAGGTTTCTCATTATTTTACAAAATCAACTCGGATCGGAGCGCGTTAGTGTCGCGTATCAAATTGCCGACAATTCAGCTCATTAGGAGGCAACGAAGCATGCGCGTGCGACGCGGCGGGGCAGCGCGTGCCCACTGTTTGTACTGGATCAAGTTTATGTTTGTTCTGCGACGCGATTCCTTCTCTGGCGGAGTTGAAGGTGTTATTGATAACCAAATATGTTTAGGCACCTACATAGGTATATGACAGAGAACAGTCTGGACAATCTCACTGAACCACGCTCAAGAATTTTTAAAATAATGTTACTATAATGTTTTGAACCGAAACCAAACAATTAAATGAACAAATGATGTGCATATTAATTTGTTCTGTAAATGTTTTTATGTAATACGGTATGGGTGGCTAAGTCAGAGGGGCCAAAGCACATGTTCTGACTAGTCAATATCGCCCCCGAGAAGGTAGGTGCCATACCGGAGACTTCCCTGGATTGCTGGCTATACTGGACTAGAGGAGAACACAACCGAGGCTGCTATGCGGCCATCTTACATCCAGTACGGTGGTACCAACCCAGTCGGCTTAATTAAAACCCTAATTGATAATAAAGAAAATTAAATTACTTACTTTAACTGCAAAATTTTCCTACAAAAGCGTTTATCCGCTGAACGGCTGATTTTCTGTATGAGAAACGCCGAGGCACTAAATGCAAATTTCACATTAATAACGTTTATTAGAATTACGAAAATAATTATAGCTGGAATTATAGCTGGAATTTCAACCTCTTTAACACTTAAGATGATTCTACTTGGCACCATTTTCAGGAATAAACATTATAAGATATAACTGCATAGTAAGGTTAGAAATACAGTAGCTACGTCAATAGCCTATTAAATGTATATAGAGTATGTATTCAGCAGACATGTTGGTCTAACTACAGTCAGCTTGCGATCGTACGATCCACTACGTAATCCACTCAGAATAATTGAGATAATTCTCGATCTTAAAATTCATAACGTCTGTTAAAGTAACGGTCGTAAGCGCGTGCCTCGGCCGCGCCGCCGCCGCTCAACTTTAACGAACCGCCCACTATTTCTGCTCCTGCAATATTTAGGTGTGAGTGCTACTTCACGGCAATTGTCATACTAAAAGATAAATTTGTCTTCAATTACTTTAAGATGTTATTCACAATTAATGTTATAGAAAATTACAAAAAAATATAAATAACCGTGTGGGGCCGGTACTCAAAAGAATAGCCCCACTGCATCTCTCCCTATGCATGTCGTAAAAGGCGACTAAGGGATAAGGACAAGGTGCCGTGCTAAAGGGCGACAGGTTCGCCACTTCTCACCTTGGCACGGTACTTCCACCGAGTCATGCAGCAGGTGGGTCTTCGTGCCTTACTTGCTGCTTGATCGATTGAATCTTGTTCGAATACTTTGCGAAATATGGTTGTCGGTGTTGTGCTGTAATTTACCATAGAGTTCTTGCAGCACAACACCGATTACTCTGCTTACCCCGATTGTCGGGATTCAGCGTGTGTGATATGTATTAGTATATATATATTACAATCTGACTACATATATATATGTAGTCAGATTGTCACCTGGTTTTTCGCTAAATGTTAATAATTGATACAGATTGTGTAACTGTACTAATGATTAAATTAAAATACAGATTGGATATTAGTGCTAAATTGCTAATATCATAATATTAATTCTACAATAAACAAAATTGACGACAAATATATGTATATACAAAACTTGGCCAAATGTTGCACGAATCTGCGTCACTGTTTATATATATTAGCACGTGTTGAGTACTGGACTGTACGATGTCGGAAATAACAGTTACTCGGTACGTTACAAGGTCCATCTTGGCAGTGGGGAGAGTAACACCTCTTTCAGGACCGTTATTATTTACATTGGTCACCGGTTTTTTCCCGGTACCGCCTTCTGCGACTCTCAGTCCGGACTGGGAGGAGGAATGGGTCCGGTTCGGTGGAACGGTTCTCGATGCCATCACCTATGTGCTTGCGCGAGTACATAATATACTTGTGCTGTCGCGGAGTATGGGGGCGGTTGATCGTCATTACTCTTTGTCGCACCGCTAGGGTGTGGAACCGTCTTCCGGCGAGTGTGTTTCCCGAATCCTTTAACCTGGGTGTCTTCAAACGTCGTATTAACAGGCTAGACAGCCTAGCAACAGTCCCCAAATCTGCTGGCACGGCACCTAACTGAGCGTGGTTTCGCGAGGAGAGGTGTTATTGGCTCTGTCGAATGCACCATTGGTCTCTCGGCACAGCCACACATGTTGGTTTACATAAAAAAAATACTCTTAAGGGTATCCTTTCGCGTAGATGTCGATAGAGTAGAAAGAAGAGTAAGATAATAAAGTGAATAGAATATTAACGAAACACTTAGTAGTAGCTAAGTAAGCTAAGCGCAGTAAATAATGAACATCGAACTTTAGAAAGAGGTAATGCCGTTGCATAGCGTCGTCTCTGTCGCGCAGATACGTGCGAGTTCTTGAGACAGGGACGGCGCTCTACAACCGGATTGTGTCTTTCAAGCTCAACGTTCATTACTTACTGCCGGGTACTGTAACTTAGTGTTAAAGATAAGTATATCTACGACAGATAGAGATTCGGAAAATATTATTATTTGTATTATAAATAATTACGCTGACTACAAACAGAAATAATGAAATATTGAAAAGGCAATTGAACGTCTCACAAAGTAAGCAATAAATAAAAAAGCGGCGGGTGGCCGAGTGGTTTGGGCATCGGCTTCTCATGCGGGAGGTCCGAGGTTCGAATCTGGTCGGCGTGTACCAATGAGTTTTTTCTGACGAAAAAATTACACTGCTACACCTGCTGCTTCACCGTTCGGAACCGGTGTAAAACTGTTAGTTCCCTTCCCTTGCCCTTACTAGGTGGTAGGCTCAAATTGTAGCCGACTGGGTTGGTACCACCGTACTGGATGTAAGATGGTCGCATAGCAGCCTCGGTTGTGTTCTCCTCTAGTACAGTATAGCCAGCAATCCAGGGAAGTCTCCGATGTGGCACCTACCTTCTCGGAGGTGATATTGGCTTGTCGGAGCATGTGGTTTGGCCCCTCCGACTCAGCCACCCATATCGGATAACATAAAAAAAAGTAAAGTTTTATCCACTATGTCAGAATGCTGTCAATATAGGCAGACGCGCACCGCCCCGCCGCGCCGCCTCCGCCTCCGCCGCCGCCGCCCGGCCCCTGTCGCCGCGCCCAATACAAACGATATCAACGGCTGCGATCGCGTGAGGGTTTTCTCGATAATACGAAAGTGTAAACAACGAATACGCAGTTTTCACTAAGACGTCACCTACACCACGACGAAATAAGGAAAAATATACTTCTAAATATATCAATAACATTTTTTACCGTACCGTGTGGAACCGGTACTTAAAAAAAATCAAAATCCCACTGCATCTCTCCCCGTGCATGTCGTAAAAGGTAATAAGGGATAACGGCGAGATGCCGTGCTAAAGGGCAACAGGCTAGCCATCTTTCACCTTGGCACGGTCCTTCCACCCAGTAACGCAGCAGATGTGTCTTCGTGCCTTGCTTGCTGCTTGATGGTTATCTTGTCCGAATAATTTACGGAACGTGGTGGTCGGTGTTGAGCTGTAATTTACAAGATTCCTTGAAGCACAACACCGATCACTCTGCTCAACCCGATTGTCGGCATACAGCGTGTGGTATGTATGTGTATGTATGTAATTATTTTCACTCTTTCTCACAGGTACTTCAAATTACATGGACATTTTAAATTCAATTACTAAGCAATGATCAGTTACTTCGAGACTAATTTGTGATTCTTGTTTTTAGATCTTATATTAAAATTTATTGACGGTCTTCCTTGATGGCCTTTTTGTCGATGAGATTATATACTTGTACTGTGTTGTGAGTACATATTGCACTGGCAGTTTGCCAGCGCAAGTTTTTATACTTTCTTTTGAATCGAGATTCCTAAAGTAAAACCTATTGTTTATTTTCCCTAAGGTCTTCGCCAGACCGAGATGACCACCTGTTAGAGGATCGTCGTGGGCTTTGTATATATGTATGACTACGTTGTGTATAACCTAAAACTCTTTCAATAGAACCTGAAACAGGAAAATCACCTGATGACAGCAAATTCATATCGGACCTATGTGTCAAGTCAATGTTCGTCACTGGATACTGGCCAGTAATAAACGAATTCGCTATTCGTTTGGTTGTCACTGTTTAAAAAAAGAAGAAGAAGAAGAAGGCTTCCCTTTGTTCGTGACGGCTACACTGAATTTGATGGAAACACTACCTCGGTTTTTGCAATATCTAATAAGGTACTAATAATGTCGAGAATTGCAAATTAAAGAAATATAACTTTACGCCAGCTGTGAAATTATATTTCATAAATCACGTTTCAAATGTGCGCATAAGTGATCCCAATATTTACATAGTTGGTACAGAATAAATACATAGATTTGAGCGAATTGCATATTAAAATCGGTAGGTATTCAGTGTTACGTAAAATACTACCGACGATCTGGAGCAACCCACAGCACCGCAACACACATCCAACCGTGGTGTCTACATACATACATACCGCACGCGGTATCCTGACAATTGGAGTAAGCAGAGTAATCGATATTGTGCTGCAAGTACTCTGTTAAATTACAGCGCCACACCGACCACCACATTTAGCAAAGTATTCGGACAAGATAACTATCAAACATCAAGTAAGGCACGGAGACCCACTTGCTGCTGGACTCAGTGGAAGGACCGTGGCAAGGTGTGAGGTGGCTAGCCTTTCGCCCTTGAGCACGGCATGTTGTCCTTATCCCTTAAGTAACTACAAAATGAAAAAAAAGGACTCTTTTTTTCAAATTAGCCACCATAATTTTTCAGAATCTACTTAGTTTTTGATACAGATTAATTACCTGAAATATCCGGCATAGTAACAAAATCACCCAGTAAGTATAGCGATAAGGTTCTTCGGATGTATCTCCGCTTTCAGATTCGACTGTACCCTGGAAACAACTTTGTATGATTGAGCAGTAGAAAGATAGGTACTTATTAGCTGATCTACGTTGACGCCCCTTCGTGTTTATTGTCGTGGAACGAACAACATGCGACGTGGTAGAGGAGCAGTGCAATAGGGGAGGCGGGCGACTGACGCATGGTTTTGTATGTAGTAATAAGTTTCTTTTGAACGTTTTCAGTAGGGTTTAATATTTACAGTACAAATATCTACCTGATAGATATTATCTTTTCAGATTGCCTCTGGTTATGATAATATTATTCATGACGATAAAAAAAAAAAAAAAAGCATAAAATTAAAGCTATATCATCTAATATATAAAAGATATTAATATACATATATAAAATAACTGTAACAAATCAGCTGTTTATTTAGAATTTTTCATTAGAGTTTAATTAATTTAAGAATCTGCCTGCATATAAAAAGTTATATAAAATTATTACCTGCAGACGATTTTGTATAAGTACAGCTTTACGAGTTCTGTAAGTGAATACTGTGTCTAGCAGCTAGCGACCGACACAGCGGCCTGTAATTATGTAGGTAGTCGTCTTATTGCTTATTACCGGGGCCTCCGTTTTTATCGCAGTGTGGGAAGCGACCGGAACCGAATCGGAAGCTATAGACGCATGCGCGAATACTCACCCACCTGTAATCACTACCTGTTCCATGCACACTGCGCAGATAGTTACTATGAAGCCCTGAGTGCAGTGCTCGTTAGTGCATATATTGCATTTTTATTTAATAAATTCATAATTATTTTCTTACTACTTTTTGTTCTTTTTAATGGAGCCCGACATGGTTCACTACATCACCAGCTACACCCATGCGTCATGTCAGTGCAGTAAACCTGGTTCTTGTCTAAACTAGTTGTCATGTCGATGATGATTTCGATGAAAAGAAGTAGAGCTAAATAAAATTGTATTACTAAAGTCAACCATGCAACTGTTATAACTACATTCATAAAAACATCAAACACTTAAGTATGCCGTCTGTAGACCTAGAAGTTAAAAGTCTAGACTTGTGTGTTTCTCTAATACAATATGGTTCAGTTAGATTAAAAAAATAGGCATAAAGTAGTGCGGAACTTTTTCGAATAGCACCGGTTTCTTATGTAGAATTGTAGAATGTCCGTAGATTCTCTTAAATTTACAATTTAAATTTAATGAAAATTTTACGGGCCAATCGACGATCAATTATCAAAAAGAAACTTGACTATTCACGAGTATAACGCGTATGCATAATGTGCCGTGCCAGATTCAGCAGGCGAAACGATCTCGTCACATTATTATGCAGTTTTTTGGCTAAATATTTCTAAATATAAATAACACATCGTATAACTACAGATGGAGATAAGTTAGAAAGACAACCGATCTCACAATGTTTTCAAAGTTCTGCAAGTCTACTTTTGAAATAAGACAAGCACGAAACACAACTTATATAAATATTATTTAATAATAAAAAATATTAACTTAAAACTAATTAGTTTGTCAACTTACCAAAGCAGAGTTCGTCGCACATGTGACTTAAACCACTTCGATGAAACGTCAGCCAAACTCAATACTAAGTCCACATTGTATTTACTTCCACTTTCAATATACAAAGATTTTCTATCAATGTTCCAAATTCAAAATCCACATTGCCATCTTTGAAATGTTGATTCAAATTCGACATTCAAAATCAACGGCTGAAATGTTCGAAATAAGTTTAAATCTAACGTTCGAAAAATGAAAGGAAAGCTACAGATAGAAGTTTGTCACGGTGCTGACAGTTCCCGCGCACGGCCGCGGCAGGTAGAGCGGCACCGAGTAGCATGTTGCACTTTATTTTTTTTCTGTCGTTTTGCTCCGGGCCGGGAGGTTCGCACGAGACACAATGGCCGGAGGCGCGACGCGGGAGGCGGCAGGGAGTCGCGAGAGGGAACTAGCCGGCGCCGTGTGTGCTAAGTAAATGGCAAGGTGTCTTCACCTGTGCTAAGCTCGCGTACATCGCGCCACCGCGCCGCCACTGCCGCCGTCGCGCCGCCGCCGCCGCCCCTCCTCCGGAGTATTAGTGGTCGCGTGCGCAGCAGCGCGGTGGCAGCATGGTGTCGGCGAAAGATGCGTGCGAGATGATTTCGTTGGGGTTCCGTTCAGCGTTCGTCTCTTCCGTGCCGTCTAGAAGAATGTAACGGGGTCTTTTTCACTGGAGAATATTTTTTGTAACTGTAGCATGGTCACTTGGAGTTACAGCCTAGTTGCTCGTGCAATGGTTGCACTGCACTAAGACAAATGCAAGATCCTGTATCAAGGTACGCACAATGCTGAAAACATTATAAAATAATAGCCTCAGTATAAAAATTTTTTTTTTTATGGAAACTGATACGGTAGGCTACATCACCTACAACATCCGTGATGTCAGCCCATAACACCGGATGAACTTGGTGCCACGTCAGCGCTTCCCTTTAGTCGTGCCGGCTACACTAAACTGGGCGGAAAACAAACTATTTACATAGCCGTTTCGACCGACCTTTCATTCAGTGCGGTGATACCAACCCGGGCGGGTTAAACCCTACCACCTAGTAATATAAGAAGGGAGTCATATCCCCAAATAATACAAATTTAGCACAAGAACGAAACATTTGAAGGAGTCACCTACTTGACCACTTATTTTAAATTCAATTTGTATAGAACTCCCAATGAATATATAGCCGCGTGCGATCCGACCGACTGCCCATTGACACATGACAACACTGACCCGCCGTCATTTATCTTGTTCGTACAAACTGATTAATTGTAACTTTATCATTATCGCCCGCTGTCCGAGCGCACAATAAGAAGCATTTACACACACAAACTCAACCGGTATCTACTTTTTAACTACTATAGACTAGGTCAGGGATCACCAATTAGTTTCATTGGGGGTCCGTTTAAAAAAAATATAAATCTGTCGCGGTCCGTTTGGTAGATGATGACTAGCAACCAAGATTTAAAATGTCAATTAATAAGTATATAAAACGAAAAGAAACACGAAAATATATTTTCGCGAATATATCAAACGGTCGACGGTCACGCGCCGACCGCGCTCCCGGCGCGGTCGTGTAGCGTTCGCATTCGTTTTGCGTCCCTCACGCAGGACAGTATGTGAGTGATCATCAGTCGCGCGGTCGCCAGCGTTGCCATATATACGGATTTTTCCAGACATTTTTATATTGATATTCTTAAATACTTCTGGGTCAGCAAAAAATGGGTCGGCGTTCCGGATCCGGACCGCGGTCCGCCATTTGGTGACCCCTGGACTAGGTTATTCGCACTCAATTCCGGCACTGCACTGAGACGTATCAACTCGGGCTATGTAAGCCCATACTTATTAATAATATTACAATATGTAGGCATAACCTGCTAACGTAGAACATTTTGTAAGTAAATGTACCTATTAGGTAAGGCGAGTTCCAAAATTCCTAGGAAACAATAGGACATCATAATTATTTAGGACTAAATATTATCTAGGACTAACATATCCTAACCTACCCCTCACAACATTAAGTTATTTAGATAGTTGCTCAATAAGAGGTAGTTATTGTGACCGGGTTCTAAGGACTAAGTTTAATTTTTTAACAGAACCGGTCAAAAATGAAACGCATAGTTACGTACATAGTAAACTGCATGTAAAAGCATTATTATAATAACTGTGGAAGTCAACAGGAATAATAACAACTTAGTAATTAATAAACACTAAAATAATCTAAAAATGTAAAACTATTTATAACCATTTTGCCAGTCTCGGTAGCTCAGTGATGCGGTCGGTCGACTGTTGTTAAGCAACGCTGAGTGCCTCAGATCAGGATCCTGATCTGAGCTGAGTGCGGTCAGTAGTTGGATGGGTGACCGCTCGACCGTTGGAGGCTGACCGTGGTTCGGATTCCACGTTAAACTGTAGGTTCCTTCCCTTCTTAACTTACTAGGTGGTAGGGTATATCTCGGCCGGGTTGTATACCAACCACCGCACTGAGCGAAACGTCGTCGGTCGAAACGGCTATGTAAATAGTTCGTGTTTTCCGTCCAGTTCAGTGTAGCCGAGATGAATTGAAGGGACGCACTGACATGGCACCTAGTTCACCCGGTGTTATGGGCTGACATCACGGATGTTGTAGGTGATGTAATCAACCGTGTCCATAAAAAAAAAGTGGTCAAGTGAACCTTGTTCACGTGCCGAGGGTCCCGTAACCGTACTGCTTCGCTTTCATCTAATTATATTTTCTACCTGGGTGCGGTCAGGCATTGGATGGGTAGCCGTACGACCGTGGTGGTTCGGCTGGCTGTGGTTCGGATTCCACTTGAAACTATAGTTTCATCCCTTTATGTACATACTAGCTGAGCCCGCGGCTCCGTTCGCGGGAAATTCGTACTTCAAAGAAGACAGTAAGTAACTATGGGCGAGGCCGAAGGCCGAGCTGCGTTCAGGAAGTCGATAAACCATCTCTAAGAAAGTAAGTAATTAAGGGCGAGGCCGAGGGCCAAGCTGCGTTAAGGTAAACGATAAAACTTCTCGAAGAAAGTAAGTAACTGAGGGCGAGGCCGAAGGCCGAGCTGCGTTCAGGAAGACCATAAACCTTCTCGAAGAAAGTAAGTAACAAAGGGCGAGGCCGAAGGCCGAGCTGCGTTCAGGAAGACGATAAACCTTATCTAAGAAAGTAAGTAATTAAGGGCTAGGCCGAAGGCCGAGCTACATTCAGGAAGATCATAAAGCTTCTCGAAGAAAGTAAGCAACTGAGGGCGAGGCCGAAGGCCGAGCTGCGTTCAGGAAGACTATAAACCTTCTCGAAGAAAGTAAGTAACAAAGGGCGAGGCCGAAGGCCGAGTTGCGTTCAGGAAGACCATATACTTTCTCGAAGAAAGTAAGTAACTGAGGGCGAGGCCGAAGGCCGAGCTACGTTCAGGAAGACCATAAACCTTCTCGAAGAAAGTAAGTAAACCTTCTCGGTAAAGTAAGTAGAAACTATGGGTGAGGCCGAAGGCCGAGCTGCGTTCAGGAAGAGGAAAAACCTTCTCGATGAAAGTAAGTAACTAAGTAACGAAAGAACTACGGACAAAGAACTAAGGGCAAGGCCACTGTCACCCCAAATCCCCCCCTCCCCCCACCCCTTTAAATTTGAAATCTGAAAACCCTGAAACACTTAATTATTTATTTATGATGAGTAGATAGAATTATGATTTTCAAGTTCCTACCTTTAAAAAAACCGATACTCCTATACAATTTTTAACCCCCCTTTTCCCCCCCTTAAAAAGTGAGAATCCAAAAATCCTGAAACACGTCATTATTTATTTATGATGAGTAGCGCTATAATTATGATTTTCAAGTTGCTACCTTTAAAAAAACGGATATTTCCATACAAACTTACACCCCCCATTTCAAAATTTCAACCTTCTAGACTTAGTAGTTTTAGATAGAGAAAAGAAAATAGAGATCAAATTATCATCCCTTCCCCTCTCCCCGCGAACATCTCCCCCCCCCCCCCCCCCCCCCCTACCTCAACCCCCGTCTTCAAAGCCTCCGACCGACCGACCGTGTAACGTACGTATATATATATATATGAAATGTTCTTATAACTCGAGAACCACTTTATCGATTTACATGCGGTTTTCTTTGCTCTCAGGATGACTTTAAGCTATCAATCACAACGCTACGTTATCGGTGGCTTGAGCTGTGACCAAAAAGTCACGCGAAAAATTGAAATTTTGGCTGCTCAGACATTTCACTTTATCTCCAAATGTATGACATGTTGAGGAAAATGAATAGTTTTGTGCACAAGTACATAAGATTACCTATATTGTTTATTTTTTTCAGAATTTTCTAACAACCCTTAATAGGTTAAAGTTCGGCGACAAAACTGCAGTTTTTTGTCAACTTTTAAACGAAATATTTTTTGAAGCAAACTTATTGATTATAACAAAGTTATATATTTTTGGAATCTCCTTAATAATACCTATAGAAAGGCGTGAAACTGGATTTATTTAAAAAAACAAAATTTATTTTTCGTTCACATTTTGGGGTACCCTATACTTTTCACAAGACTATTAGACAAACTTATATATACAATACCTAGCGGCAAATTATACGTAATTTGGCGTTAGTTTCATCGAAATCGGTTCAGTAGGTCCGGAGATATTTGCGTGTGACCGACAGACAGACAGACACCAGAGCGATCCCATAAGGGTCCCTTTTTTCGCATTTCGCGACGGGACCCTAAAAACATAAAGTCTACAAACTCAGTATCTCATAAAACAAAATAACTTACACCATGACCATCCCTTACAGATTTATTATTAGTATGATGATGATGATGATTGATTGTTGTTTTCTGTTAAAGAATCCAAATTATTTGTAAATTTCAATGCCAGCAATATCCAACGTCTTACGTAATAGTCACAAAATGTTCCTATTCTTTTTAAGTACCGACCACACACGGTACGCATGATATGGTATGTATGCACAGAACGTATGTATGATTAAAGCTAAATTGGCGATTTTTAGAAATCATTTCTGTATGTATGTATATATTTATGTATGCTCCTCCATAACTCTTAAACCGTTGATCCGAATTCGATGAAACTTAGTACAAGCACATTTTACTATACGGGACACAGGATAGTAGGCTAAATAAAATTTTGATCCGGTTACGGTAAGATGTGGCTCTAATACAAACCGAATTGTTCCGCGCACCGCCGCCGCCGCGCCGAAATAAAGGTGCGGTAGCGGGCTTACGTACTTTCTTCTTTTCAAATACGAATTTCACGCGAGCGAGGCCGCGGGCAAAAGTTATAATTATATAAATGGAATAGTAATAATTTATAAGACGCAATTACAAAAAGCGTGCATAAATTATAAAATAAATTAATAATTTGTGTTTCGAAAAAAAAAATACAACAAAAAAAAACGAGTGAAAAACGGTGTTATAGGCTGACATCTCGGATGTTGTAGGAAATGTAGCCAACAGTGTCAGTTTCCATAAAAAAAAAAGTAGGTAATGAATTGAAAAAAGTTGGCAGCGGTGGGATTCGAACCCACGCCTCCGAAGAGACTGGTGCCTTAAACCAGCGCCTTAGACCGCTCGGCCACGCTACCACACGACCACGTTAACGAATTCAATGTACACGTCTATGTGCAGAGCACAGCGCTGGCATGTGTTGCTCTATCTATTTATACACATGTCTATTTATACACAGCGCGTGCGCGGACCAAGTTGTGCTCAAAGGTGATTGTGCTGAAATCGCTCAACCCACAATTTTAAATTTTAGTTATAGGGAAAAATCATTCAGCCCACCATGGTCACACAACATGTATCGAAAAGCGCTGCATGGTCCGGTGGCATGTGGTCTTGATACTAACCAACTTTAACTACCTAACTCTATACGAGGATTGACAAATTTTTGCAAGTTTTGAGAAATGTAAACCGATTTATATATCTATTGATTTACTTATTTCATTTATCATTGCGGCGGCGTTTTGTTCATACAATCGCATTCGCCTATTTCTTCTGGATTATTTAAATTTTAATTTTAAAAAAATACAGCTATTTACATTAACATAAATAACTTAAAATAAAAAATAAACACTATTTATTTAGCCAATAAAAAGTTGCTTAAAAAATCTTATAATTATGACATTAGCTAGATAAATTATTTTTTAATATACTATTTATTATAGTCACCGGTATGTCGTACGTTTTTTTTATAAATTAGGTCATAATGGAACTGGGACCCTCAAGAAATCCTTAAAATGTAATAACACGAAAAAAAACCACACAAACACTATTAAAAAAAAGAAAACCGCTATTTACTAGGTAATACAGCTGATGAAAAAAATCTTAAAAATCGGTTCAGATTTATAGGATGGGAATATGAAACCTCGATGCTATTTATGCTGTCCCTTTTACTCAGTATTTGAGGAGTAAGATTGTAGAATGCGACAGCAGCAAACCTACTTATTCTTCAAATTTCTGGACGGCCGCATTTCGTCTTACATAACGCGGTTTTTTTATGACAGCATCCGGTGCGTACGTGAGATGACGTTGGTGTGTAGTTGCTGTGGTAGTTGCTTTGGTTAATTTGATAAAATCGTATCTTTCTTTTTCATCACTTTCTGGGGAAATGTTTCCATATGAAACGACTTCACACCTGTCACGATAGTTCGTGGAATAGCATGCTTGTGTCGTAACACTTGTCACGAGGAACAGTGTGTGCCATGTTCGTTCGTCAGTGTGGCCGACATGTGATTTCTTCGCGAAAGTTGTAAAAATCTTCGAAGAAAGTCTTTGCTTGCCTGTGTAATACTTCTACGTGATGTGAGGGTACGATGAGGGGGATAGTTTGAGTGCAGTCTACTCTCAAACTAGAGATGAACGCATTCAACTTAGTCACACTCTATAATAATGCCTTTCTGTATGCCCCAATAAAATTTTCAATGAAATAAAAATTAAAATATTACCTGCTAAATTATAATCTCAATAACTAATGGATTTATAAAAAATAAAAAATAAACATTTACATATTATGTCGTCTCCAAAGCTGCTGAGAAACGCTGCGTCTTTGTACACCCAGTTCTGTCTGTCTTCATACGTATTTATAAAGCAAAACACACTATCCTTTCGTATTATTGACATATTATTGATACGTATTACATACCCTAGCTAGTGCGGCTAGTGCACTTACTTCCCTAGTGTTCGTTATAGTCGCGGTACAGTACAGTGGTCCAGGAGTGCGTAGTAAATTCGTGAATGTGTGGTAATAGTTCTGGAAATGTTTTCCAGGCGCGTCTTTGGAACTTAAAAATATATCTTTATTTAATTATCTTCCAGTTATTTGTTCGAAGAGAGGTAAGTGCTAAAAGCTTTAACCACTAAAACCAGACATTACAACGACGCAACTCTTCCAATAGGTATAAAATGTACGCTTATTGATACAAATAATACACTCTTACATACTCTTACTGGCCATTTTTAGGGACTGGCGGCCACGACCCAATCATTTATTTACCTACCTACTGTGCTCGCTAGGGCTCCGTAAACATATTTGTCATATTAGATAACCGTTTTTAGAAATATACATAATGTTTCTGTCTTCTGCAGATGTTGGGCGCGGACTTTGAGGTAATTTTTTTCTCATTTTCAGCGTTCATTATATAATTACCATTTGCGTTAAATATGAAACCCCCTACTCGAAGTCAGGTTTGTGGAAAAGATCTCGTTCATAAATAAAAGGTTTCTTAAACTTTTTGTAAAAAAAAAATATAGCCCGAATGAGCAAACACACCCTCCGGAACCCTTGTAAGTCGACAACGCAAGCGTCTCGAGGTATTTTCACGAAATCGTTCAGATTCGGTACTAACACGCCCTAATGCATTTTCGCAACACCTTCGAGTTCGAGGTGCAGTTTCGCAGCAAGCGATCTCCCACGAATATTGGCAATTTTGTTAAACCGTGTATTTATTTGTATTTATCAAGGTCGCTACCTACCGCGCTTTATGTTTTGAGAGTAATAAAATAATGTTGGAATGTACAATACGCCTCCATATTACGAGCCACTTGGTATTATATGTGTCAGATCACCTTTTTATATAAAAGTTGGTTTTCTAAAAATAGTTATTTGTCACATAAGTAGGTAAGTAGGTGACAAGTTGAGTTTGAGATTGGTGCGTTTCAAATATCTTGTCCCATAGCACAGGGACTCCCAAAACTTATTGGAAACAGGGTTCTACTAGTAGAAACTATGTACATACAATATGTAAATAATAGCAACCCTAGTAATGAAGTGTTATGAAAAAGTATTGTATGTAAAAAAACCTTATTTTGATTGAATAAAAGATTTTTTCTTTTCTTTTCTTGTTGAGCACATGCAATAAACTTAGGAATATGTACGCTACATCACCCGTACATAGCGTACGTATTGTTTGCCTCGGTAGGTCAGTGGTGCGGTCGGTCGACTGTCGTCGGTCGGATCATAAGTACACCAGGGGCGCGGTCAGTGGATGGATGGGTGCCCGCTCGACCGATGGAGGCTGAGCGTGGTTCGGATTCCACGGATTGATACCACCGCACTGAATGAAGGTCCGTCGAAAGGACTAACACCTTGGTGAACTAGGTGCCATGTCCCGATTTATCGCACCACCGAGCTACCGAGGCCGACGCAGTTCAAAAGAAAAATACTAAATTAAAAAGTTGTGTATATCTACATAGGTACCCGTTTGTAGACGGATTTATGTCAACCAATTTAAAATATGCAGGTACTATAAATATAAGTCTGAAAATAACTAAGAATCTTGGTCAGACTTCGAGGACTTAAATCAATAAATTCGTGCTCACGGTCATTTAACTTTTGGAATCATAATGAAACATTTTATTATAATCCTTATCAACGTTTCGGTTCTGCTACGCTTAAAGATTAAATTAAAGGAAATTCTCGAGGAAATTAGATAGGTGGACTGGACAAAATAAGAAATAATATCGTACGTACGGTATTAATGGTAAGATACTCTTTTACTCGCTCTTTTATTTACCGGAAGAATTTGTAAGTACGAGTACCTAAGTACATGTAAATAAAAATAATCCGTGTAATATTTACCGGGCACTGAGACAAGTAAATACTTTTTCAGGTTTTATTTTACTGCATCTTTTATATTAGTCAGCCTCGGTACCTCAGTCAGTAGTGCGGTCGGTCGACTGTTGTTAAGCAACCCTGAACGCGGTCGTACTTGGATGGGTGACCAATGGTTCGGATTCCACGTTAAACTGAGGCCCCTTCCCTTCTTACCTTACTTGGTGGTAGGGATTATCTCGCCCGGGTTGATACCACCGCACTGAATGAAACGTCGTCGGTCGAAACGAATATGTAAATAGTTCGTGTTTTCCGTCCGTTCAGTGTAGCCGACATGAAAAGAAGGGAAGCACCGACATGGCACCTAGTTCACCCGGTGTTTATGGGCTGACATGGATTTTGTATGTGATGTAGCCAACCGTGTCAGTTTCCATAAAAATAAAAATAAAATATTTGCACATTTTTTCTGGCTCGTTTTGTTTTGTGTACTGTTTTCTTTGAATGATGTGTAAAAGTACTCTATATTCTATTTTATTAAACTCAGTAGTCGAACGATCAAAATGTAAAAAAAAAGAAATAAAAAATATTCCGATACCGGGAATCGAACCCGAGCCTCCTGGGTGAGAGCCAGGTATCCTAGCCACTAGACCATATCGGATGTACCAGTGTCTACGAATTTATCCATGACACCAATTTCGTTGGTCTCGTATCGCATTCGAGCTGCCGCGCGCGCTTGACCCTCCCCCTCCGTGCCTCGACGCCGCCTCACCTCCCCGCGCCGCCGCCGTGCCACCGCTCCGCCACCCGCGCCGCCTCTTCCGCGTGCGGGCCACCCAGACATTGGGCTGTTTGAGAAACTCGATCAGAGATGGCGCCAGCTGCAATGAGTTGTCGGTTCCAATCCAACCACGTTCCAACAGACAAACAAGTATGTAGGTACAAACTCAGTTTACACGTGGTTTACACCAACAGGGTTCTGTAAACAATATTTCACGCTATATTTATTTACTTATATAACTTCAAATATATTCATTATCCGCGAAGAGGAGCACGAGAATATTTAAATATAAGACGTTACACCCCCTAATGCTGGTACAATATATTAATAAATAAATAGCGGTGAAAATTATGATAATTTTTTTACACTCTGAACGTAAATGTGGAAAAATACATATTTTTAATTGTCAACACCGAGTAGGTATGTATAGTTCGAGACACGTAAATAGAGCTCTCATCGCCATATGTCTTGGGAACGAGAGCTCTATTTACACGTGTCAAATTATCCAACGTAGGTAAAATTGATATAATTAAGTGGGTACTATCGCTTGTAGGCATTAGTTATTAAGGCCTACACTACAACATAGTTAGATGATCATAAAACATAATAACGAACGGACAGAAGAAAGGCAGACGCGACGGACGGACTTGACGTAACGACTCATAGGGTTTTTGGTTTTTCTGAAGTCTATGCCCACACATAATTTTTTATTTTTAGGTTTCCGTATCCCGTACGGAAGCCTATTACAAAGCCTACGCCGTCTGTCTGTCCGTCCGTCCGTCTGTCTGTCCGAGGGCTGTATCTCTTAAACCGTGATAGGTAGCCCGTTGAAATTTTCACAGAATATGTGTTATATTATGGCGGATATAACAACAATTTTTTTTTTTTTTTTTATGGAAACTGGCACGGTTGGCTACATCACCCACAACATCCGTGATGTCAGCCCATAACACCGGGTGAACTTGGTGCCACGTCAGCCTTCCCTTCTGTCGTGCCGACAAATAATAAAAAATTGAAAAAGTAAAAAAATTAAGGGGGATTCCCATACAAGAAACGTGTTTTTTTCAATGTTGGAAACCTCGGTGCGCGAGTCCGACTCGCACTTGGCCGGTTTTTTCTTGATTTTATTTCTTTATTTACAAATTTTATTTTTATAACAATTTAACATTTTTAAATTTATTAAAATCTAAAATTGATACAAAATAGAAATGGAGTTTCAACCACCACCGGCGCGGGGCGGCGGCGGCGGCGGTGCGGGGCGAACCCAAGCTACAGATGGTCGGGCGGGCCCTAGGGAGAGAAACATATAGGTACAATAAACAATAATGTGGTTTACTTTATCTAAAAGTTAAAATGGAGGTACCTACCCTGTACTTTATCCATCCACCTTCTCTAACTTTGAAATAAAAGAGTGAATGCATTGACATTGCCGTTAAAAGGTCACGTGTGTTGTCGTTATGTAGCAACAGAGTTGGTTAATCGCGTAGTTACTGCATCATGGATGCTTCCCGACTTTAATATGTGACTTTATGTTATGTGTAAATATATTTATGTACATGGTGTATTGGAAACTTAAACAGTAAATCGAATATGCAGAGTTTAATAGGTATTAAAGGATAGAGGTAATTCCGTATTTTCATACTCACATATCGCATCGTGTGTCCCATTCTCGTGCAAGTTCCGCCGCTATTGCTCACATGTTCATCCATTCTCTTCTTTCTACTTCATTTATGGTCCTTCGTAACCGGATCAAAATACTTACTACAATTTCAACTTTTAGGTATGTACATCAGATATTGACGAGACGGTCCAGCCAGACGGTCGTTTGCTACCAGCGCCTCGTGTTCTCAAATCCCATTTAAAATCCTATCTGATCTATCACTACACCTCTGGAAGTGGAGTCTGTCCGCCGCCCACGCACGACTAGTTCCTTCATGGTATATGTGGTAATTAAACATCTGGAGCCGTGATAACCGAGAGATTGGCAGCGGCGGGCAAGCGGTACTCTGGGCAGATTTCTTTGATAATCCATGTCCAGCCATTATAGTAACAAAGTCACAGACATTGTAACATTAACAGTTCACTCGAATTTAGCAAAACATAATATACATACATAACATAACACACGCTGTATCCCGACAATCAGGGTAAGCAGAGTAATCGGTGTTGTGCTACAAGGACTGGTAATTTACATCACAACACCGACCACCACGTTTAGCACAGTAAGTTTAAGGACAAGACAACTATCAATCAGCAAGTAAGGCACGAAGAACCCACCTGCTGCATGACTAGGTGGAAGGACTGCGCCAAGGTGATAAGTGGCTAGCCTGTCGCCCTTTAGCGCAGTATCTTGTCCTTATCCCTTAGTCGCCTCTTACGACATGCGCGGGGAGAGATGCAGTGGGGCTATTCTTTTTAAGTACCGGCCCCACACGGTAAAAATGTCTTTTTTTTTTTATGAAAACCAGCCATTTCGAGGGACCAAAGGTACTCGACACTCGACACTGCCAATTTCACATCCCCTCGCGACACCACCCTCAGTGAGGTGAGGTACGGTTCCCGGCAGCAAATAATGAGTGTCGAGCTTTAGAAAGATACCATCCGGCTGTAGAGTGTCGCCTCTATCGCACTGAGACGTGCGAGTTCGTGCGACAGGGACCACGCTCTACAATCGGATGCTATCTTTCTAAAGCTCGACAAGCATAATTTGCTGCCGGGAATTGTATCATACCAGCAGATTAGAGAACTATATAGTAGGGCCGTCCGCCCAGCCAGCCCGTTCATAGGACGTTTGAAGAAGTATGTTTATGTAATATGCATGTAGACAATGCAGGTGGCTCATTCATTGGATCATAAGGAAAGTATTCAAGCGGCGGGTGGCCGAGTGGTTTAGGCATCGGTTTCTCATGCGAGAGGTCCGCGGTTCGAATCCGGTCGGCGTGTACCAATGAGTTTTTTTTTACGAAAAAATTTACGTGCATACCTACACCTGCTGCTTCACTGTTCGGAACCGGTGTAAAACTGTAGGTCCCTTCCCTTGCCCCTTACTAGGTGGTAGGCTCAAATTGTAACCGACTGGGTTGGTACCACCGTACTGGATGTAAGATGGCCGCATAGCAGCCTCGGTTGTGTTCTCCTCTAGTCCAGTATAGCCAGCAATCCAGGGAAGTCTCCGGTATGGCACCTACCTTCTCGGAGGTGAGGTGATATTGGCCGGTCGGAGCATGCGCTTTGGCCCCTCCGACTCAGCCACCCATACCGGATTACATAATAACTAAAATATAACATATATTTTGAAAAACTAATTAGACATTTTGACGCGATGCGTCCGCCATTTTGAATTTTGAAAATTGTTATATAGCCTATGACACTCCCGTAAATGAAACAAATCCAATGGCACAAAAATTATTCAAATCGGCCCAGTACTTTAGGCTGTAGAGTGGAATATAGATAGTCACATACATACATACATACACGCCAAACTCATAACCCTTCCTTTTTTGGCTTCGCCGTAGTCGGGTAAAAACCAATTAATTCAGAAATACAGAGAAGCAATACATTACTGGTCGGTCCCTTCCTCTAGAACAGAAACTTTATGGAGCCAAACTAACTAAATGTTCCTAAAAATTATACTACTGCGATATTTTAGACAGCAGTAATTTGTACATGTTGACTTATCTTAAAGTGCAGAAGATAATATCTGGCAGTCGCACCAATCCCACCATAATGATAGACACACCCGGCTAGAGTTGGCGGATTAAAATAAAATATACTACAAATAAAATAAATAGTCCTCTACATCGATCTTCGTGAAGTCTGGAGAGCTAGCACCGACAGCTGCTCGATCAAGTTCACTTTACATTCAGTTGATTTTTCACCGGATCAATGAATAAAACAGTAGTGCCCATTGCCTTACGTTTTAATGTAAATATTTTCATGCTCATTGAAACTGACACCTTTTACATAGGACCGGGGTCAGATACCCTCTCTGAAGCCTAGAATGTTAGAAAAAGAGTGGACCAGAGACACGCGTGCCCTAAAATTGTCTGAATTTTTTTTGTATAGAGCGTCAGTGTCCCCCGTCTTGTACTTTGTCCCCCGACTTGTACGTAACGTTACGTAATTTCAAAATACACGTATAAGGTGGAGCAATGCAAATGAAGCCGATCTTGAAACAATATTTTCATTCCAGCCCGCTTGAAGCAGGCGAGGTAAGATTGCATGTAAAGCCAGCACAAGGGGCGACCAGATAAACCAGTCCCTGATGAACATGCAACGTGTGCCTTCATAGCTTATATCACTTCTGACGCCGCTCCAGATTAATGGCGGCCAGTGCAGCGAACCCCTCTCCCTCACTCACTCAACCCTCCGAAGGTACTCGTATGTCCTGTCTATATGACTAGATGACTCGATTGCTATACTTGGAAAAAGTAACTACGGCTCTAATCCCGTTATATCATCTTTGGTGGCGTGTGATCTGATTAAGTGAGATAGACAATCGTCGTGTAGAGACAATCTTTGGAAATTGGATTTTGATTAGTACTTTAGTTTTTAGGGTTCCGTATCCGGTACGGGACCCTATTACTAAGCCTACGCCGTCTGTCCGTCCCTCCGTCTGTCCGAGGGCTGTATCTCTTGAACCGTAATAGGTAGCCAGTTAAAATTTTCACAGAATATGTATTATTATGCCCGATATAACAACAAATAAAAATAAGAAAAAGTAAAAAATTCACCGCGGTTCCCATAGAAGAAACCAAAAAGTGTATGCGCGCGCGCCATCTACCGAATAGAGTGTGAAGCGTTTTAACTAATCATGAATGACATTTAACTAATATGAAGCATTTCATAACACGCCATAGATGGCGTAAGTGGCGCTAACCATGACATGGCGATACGGAACCCTCGGTGCGCGAGTTCGACTCGCACTTGGCCGTTTTTTTTAGATCTTCTCTGAGTAGTAAGTTTCTTTTAATATACCTAAATATTAGGTATTATGGCTCAGATGGCTTCGTGTCCTGTATTTATGCCAGGATTTTTAGTGTATTTTTGCCTTCGTCGATGCTTCCTTTTGGTGCCTTCAAATTATTCGTTTTCTTCGTCATTAGCTGCCTCACCAGAAACTGAAATAATAAAATATTTTCATACAAATAAGTAAACTATTAATCAAACGATTTCATGTACGCAGTTAACGAGAGTGTGCACCTACTCCATTAAGCTCTTAACAGATATGTTGTCCACTCTGGCCGTTAGCGATGATCCTGGACTGGTGGTTACTTGATTTATTACTAGAACTAGTTATAATACCTCCTACTGCAAACTGGATTGCAGCAGCATCTTCGGCTTTAGCACTAGCCTTTTTATTGGGCGAATATAAAACGTCAAGGGTAATAAATATGGAGTTAATCTTAATAACAATTCATCTACATAGATTATTAACATTTAATAAAAAATAAATCGCTTATTTTATGGCAACTTATCGCAATCGCTTTCCAGTGCGATAGGAAACGCAATAAAATATGAAGATATTTATAGTTTGAATATTGAATTGCGATCACAACATCAACCAACACTTCGAGTACATTTTATTATGATAAAAATTATCTCAATTGTGCTGCTCTAAATATGTTCCAATTTGTATTAGACAACAGTCTAACGGCATCTATATTACATGTTCTAATCGAATATGCTTAAAATTACGTCCAAATTAAAAATAGGAAATTAGCTGTAGCTAGAGGAAGAGGCAGGGCTGTGTAGTGCATTATCTGAGACATATTACACAGGAGGCGCAGTGTTAATATTGTAGATGCGGTGCTGGATACTGTGCGAACAGATTCCTGTGCCTTGTGTCACGTCGTGTAGCCATGCTTATAATTATATAGACCCATCAGTGCTTGTAACATGTCCTCGAATACATTAATATAGGTAAATACTCTAAAGTGTTAAAATCAAACACAATATTCATTCGCGTCTGTTTGAATTAACGAATTCTACAGTTACTTACACAGTGTAGTATCGACGACATAATTTGCTTCTTCAGTACATAAGATGTTACTGAACAATACTTATACATATATTATGTTAGTTTTCAGATAAACCGATAGATCATTAACATATTATACGATTCATAAGATATTATAGGTAAGTTATCACTAACAAGGACCCATTCCGCAAGTATTGAATTAAAAATAATACTAGATTGACTTTTACGACTTTTCGTGATGGCCAACCGTAGCTCCAGAATTTATATTAGCAAAGCAAATTTAAATTATGTAAATTTGACTATAACACGCTCGGGATATACAATTTCGATAACTCGCGAATGTTACAGAAACCCTCGCCTGTACTGTGTGTGACGTTAGCAAAATGTACGAGTAATAAATCCTAGTGCCCGAAGGTGATGAACAGTTGAGTCTAGACTCTAGACTCATAAATCCTGGACTAATCTCCATTGATTATTTAGACATTACAGTTGAAGTTGCTCTCCGCCGCACCGCATCGACGCTTAACGCGAGCTTGGCACGAGCGGCTTAGCACGAATCGCGTTTACTTCAAAATAAGCTCGACCGACATTGATTTAGCATATTCTCATTGGTTGTTCCTGTTTTGACAAGACTTGGTTTTAAAATTACGATTAAATTACGATCCCTAAGTCTTTGTGGCGTGTGCTGCCGGTACTTAAGAAGAATAGCCCCACTGCATCTTTCCTCGTGCATGTCGTGAAAGGCGAGGAAGAGATAAGGACAAGATGCCGTGCTAAAGTGCTCTCACCTTGGCACAGTCCTTCCACCGATTCACGCAGCAGGTGTGTCTTCGTGCCTTGCTTGCTGCTTAATGGTTATCTTGTCCGAATACTTTGCGGAACGTGGTGCTCGGTGTTTTGCAGTGATTTACAAGAGTTCTCGCAGCGCAACACCGATTGTTCTTCTTGCTGAGAGTGTCGGGATGCAGCGTGTGGTATGTAGGTATGTATGTAGTACAATTAATTCCTTCACTATTAGCTTAACCACCATAATTATCATAGTTCTTAGTTGTTTCTTCTCCATCCATTTCTCCATCGTCGATTACTTCACATTTGATCTTCATTCCACCACGAGCCGTCGGCTTGCCAGTTTCCTTCAAGCAGACGGGGCACGGCTCAGTGGCTCGGTGACTCGTCGCGACGCCTGGGCGTTATTCCTCGTTCCATCCGGCAGCACTGTGGGAATGGCCTGCGGTTCTCTTGCAGACTGTTGCTAGCGGGATTAAAGCCGTTCCAAATAAAACGAATATGTGCGCAGGTTGCGTGCACGCATGTGGGATGGTCCCTTTGAACAGGTCTAGTAAGATGGTTGAAGAATTCTAGTATCATTTTATTCTGTCTGTGCGTTCACATCGATATTTCTTTCGGTCTACGATGATACCTATAGCCTACAGCCTGTATTGATTCATTGTATACCTATTGTTACATGCCTAATTTAGAAATGCGGTTATAATTTTTGTTATAAATAATTATTTAGATGCATTTTATTGATGTTACCCAGATATTATTACAGTTTTTCTGTCTTATGTTGAAACTTAATTAAGCCATAGGTGAAATCAACTATTTGTTCATTGTTCGTCACATTTGATCTGGAAACTCATTAACATTCGCCGTTGTAGCACGGCATGAAAAGGCACTTGAAAATAGAAACAATCAATGATTTGCAGAATATTTCTCAATGTAAGCTAATGCCGCTGGCTATCTGGCCGGCTCCTGAGACCTAGTATGTACGTACATCCTCTGTGGACCGACAGACCCCGCCGCGCCTATTACCTATTATTACATGAATAATTGCCGTGCCGCACTGCCGCGACCGCGGATCTGATGATCTAGAGCACTTACCTACGCATGATAACAATCATCTGACCGCCGACAAGAGCAATGCTAGAATTACGCAGCAAAAGGATTGGAGAACCAACGGTGGTTATGTACGAGTGTGTGGCGCGGAGAGGAATATCGGATGACACTGCACCTTCACGCAGGTACACTATTTCTGCACTTATTAAGATTGCACAGGTAGGGGAAGTGATCTGTAAGACAAATGCCGAGACGACTTCATCATATTATACTCATGACAATGATTATGGCAATAGACTGATAAAGTGGTCGGCGGGAGTGAGTCATTAGGACCAAATCGGCGAGGCGGTGGTGAGGAATTAGATATTGCCTCGTCGGTATTAAGTTAATAAATTAGAACAGTGGTGCCCGCCCAAACGGTCGATCTCCATCGACTGGCCGAAGAGGATTTTAGGTACATAGCATAAAATATGTAGAGCAAGAAGTGACTCGTAGAAACATCAAAGAATTCATAATGATTGAGTTGTTAAACATTTTCCTATACATACAGGGTGTCCCAGAAACCGACGATAATCCTTTAACAGGAGATAGGGCTGCTAAATACCTCTCAGAATATCTAATTTTAGGTTTAGTAAAAATGGCTTAGTTTTTGAGATATGGTCATTTTTGTAAAAATCCAAAATTTTCTCCCTGAGCTCATTTTTTTAAATGCCACAAGTACAAATGTAAGATTTTCTTAAATCTAGTTTTTGCCAAATATTCCTGAAAAGTAAGGCTTTCACACGGTATAATTTATTTTTTCATGTTTAATCCTGTTTAGCTGAAAAACAACTTAAGAGTCACATATTAAAATTTTTTCAGGCTCATCCCTTGAGTTTGGCCCTTCGCGGTGAAAAAAAAAATTACTACACCAAAGTGGCATTATGCAACAAAAATACGCCCATCTAATGTAGTTTTTAAAATGGTACATCACTTACCGATTTGCCCATTAATTTATAAGATATTGTTATTTAACTGCAAAAGGACCTCGGAATTTGATAACTGTTCTACCAAGTACGCATTGGAATAAAATAAACACTTGAAGTTAATTGGTCTTTATTAACCTGTTAAAGTAGATGTTCAAATTGTTTACCACCTGCACAAATGCTAGCTGGACATCTTCTCATGCCCGGTTGATGCGTCGAGCAAGTACTCGTTGCAAGTGCAGATACGTCCACCTATGCTATGTAGTTTGTGTTTTCCGTCCAGTTGAGTTGAGTGTAGCCGGCACGACCGAAGGGAAGCACTGACGTGGCACCAAGTTCACCCGGTGTTATGGGCTGACATCACGGATGTTGTAGGTGATGTAGCCAACCATGACAGTTTACATAAGTTTGCGAAATGAAGGGAAGCACTGACATAGCACCTAGATCACCCGGTGTTATGGGCTGTCATCACGGATGTTGTAGGTGATTTAGCCAACCGTGTCAGTTTCCATAAAAAAAATAAAAAAATATTAAAAAGAACCTGAGCTACTGCCTTAATTCTTTCTTTGAGCTCTATCAAGTTTTCCACCGGTTTCCCGTAAACTTTTTCTTTTAAATAGCCCCAATAATAAAAATCTAACGGATTTAAATCCGGTGATCTAGACGTCCGGTCTATCTGTGGGGATGCAAGTGGCTAGGAGGCCACAAGACGTCCGTTGAATTGTAGAGACTTTAAACGGGCGAATTATCTTGAGTTTCTGCAACAGGAGCTTCAGAGCCTTTTAGAAGATGTACCATTGGCCATACGGAGGTGGTTGCATAATGATGGCTGCCCAGCCCATTACGCTAGAGAAATGCGTAATTTTTTAGACCAAGCATATCCCCACAGATGGATCGGACGTCTAGGTCTCCGGATTTAAATCCGTTAGATTTTTATTATTGGGGCTATTTAAAAGGAAAAGTTTACGGGAAACCGGTGAAAAACTTCATAGAGCTCAAAGAAAGAATTACGGCAGTAGCTCAGGTTTTTTTTTATGTAAACTGACATGGTTGGCATAACACCAGGTGAACTTGGTGCCACGTCAGCGCTTCCCTTCGGTCGTGCCGGCTACACTCAACTCAACTGGACGGAAAACACAAACTACATAGCATAGGTGGACGTATCTGCACTTGCAACGAGTACTTGCTCGACGCATCAACCGGGAATTTGTGAGAAGATGTCGAGCTAGCATTTGTGCAGGTGGGAAACAATTTGAACATCTACTATAACAGGTTAATAAAGACCAATTACTTCAAGTGTTTATTTTATTCCAATTCGTAGTTGTAGAACAGTTTTAAAATTCCGAGGTCTTTTTGCAGTTAAATAACAATATCTCATAAATTATTGGGCAAATCGGTAATTGATGTACCATTTTAAAAACTACATTAGATGGGCGTATTTTTGTTGCATAATGCCACTTTAGTGTAGTAATTTTTTTTTTCACCGCGAAGGGCCAAACTCAAGGGATGAGGCTGAAGTTTTTTTAACATGTGGCTCTTAAGTCATTTTTCAGCTAAACAGGATTAAACATGAAAAAATAAATTATACCGTGTGAAAGCCTTACTTTTCAGAAATATTTGACAAAAACTAGATTTAAGAAAATCTTACATTTGTACTTGTGGCGTTTAAAAAAATGAGCTGAGGGAGAAAATTTTGGATTTTTACAAAAATGACAATATCTCAAAAACTAAGCCATTTTTACTAAACCTAAAATTAGATATTCTGAGAGGTAATTAGCAGCCCTATCTCCTGTTAAAGGATTATCGTCGGTTTCTGGGACACCCTGTATACGGGTGCTGTCGTCTTCAAGCAATGGTGACAAATATAAAGGAAATAATGAACATGGATACATAAGGAATATAGAAGAATAAAGAATAGCTTTCAAGGACGTGAATTCCGTATAATCTTGAGCAAGTATCGTATAATAAAAAAAATAGATAGAATGGTTAACCTTTAATAATTAACATAATTAAACTAACAAAGATTACTACAAATTCTTGAACTAAGAAAACTTTTGTTACTTGTGCCTCACTTCCTTACATTTTTTGTAGGTAGATCTTCATAGAAAAAAGTATTGGCACCAGTGACTTAGAGCCTTCGACATAGGCACATATGTCTATTTACGCACCTGATATAATTATACAAACATTATAATTATTTTCATTATATTTAATCTTGTTTTTAATAGAGAAGTGTTCATACCTACGTATGTACCTAGTCATATTATTTTAGGTAATTAAGAAATGATCTCGTTCTTTTTAATTCGACAAGGGGGTGGTGCGCAATGTATCATAATTAATTGCCAATAACCATGACCGATACATCTAACACACGAAACTCTCCAATAGATTGAGCACACGTAAGTGTGCCTACGTATGTGAAGCAGAATAAGTTATTATTCGGTCACGACGACGCCTATCTTTCTCTATTTAACGACTGGTTTTGAAATTGATCTGTTTTTTATTAGAAGGCGTCTCCTCGTAATTATTTCTACATTACAGCAGTTTATAAACAAAATGTTTTCCCACACAAATCATGTGTCGACGATATAATAAAAAGAGCTGACAGCCGGTCGGCGGCCGGTGGCATGTAGAGCAATTTGGAATTCCTTCTGTAGATAATATATATACTCACATATACCTATTATGTACTCCTCGTATACTAGACGACTCGATGATGGTTAATGCGATTATTGTTCAATCAATAATTACGAGAGCCAACATGAGAGAGGAATGAAGAAATACATTTTAAAAATTTTCTTTATTCATTCATTACTCGTTTGCGGAGGGGCAAGAGTTATTATAAACACCAACCAACCCACACCAACATTATGTTATTCGTAGCATACAAAATAAAAACCGACATAAAAAAACGAAATAAAAACATATTCCGATACCGGGAATCGAACCCGAGCCTCCTGGGTGAGAGCCAGGTATCCTAGCCACTAGACCATATCGGATGTGACGGCTGACATGAATACAGCAAGCAGCGTCTCCAACAATTATTAAGATGAAGATCCTGTGTGTGACAGTCACTCACCCTTAGAATTAGATAGAACCTAAGGTTTTTCGAAATTCGAATTCTTTCACATAAATTCATTTAATAGTTTGCAGAAAATAACTCGATGAATTTAAGTAGGTAACTGGGTCCTAGTTACTTATTGTTGGCTTATGAAGAATATTTGAATAGTTTTTTTATCAAGTGTCTATATGATTATGTGAACCTTGTGCACAGTAACATTTTGGCATTGCTGCTTTAGGTTGTTCTCTGTATAATGCTTCTTAGAGTACAAAGTGTAATGGATCCAATGACTGGAAGAAATGCGACAGCTGCACAGCAGTGCTGCTACCGTCGTCGTCGCGTCGCGAATGTAAATTGCTATCAGTTAATGTAATCGACCGTCAAATTATTAATAACTCCGCTCGGAGATAAATCTGGACCTCGCATGAAACGGTACACGTTACATAGACGGACGCACGCGCGCCGCGAGCGCGCGATGCGACACGAACCGTGCCATGTAATGTAACCACGTTGTGTGCGTGTGTGTGTCATTTTCTCGAGATAATATTGTCTTATACTAGTACGTATGTGCGTACAGTGTGCTTAAAAAGGAGACACTTTTATTCATTAATGATTGACATAATTGAATGAAAATAAAACTTGTCGCTCACTTGCACGCACAGTGTCCTTCCTAGAAATAAGTAGGATTGATACATACATAGATTCAGAGATACCAAAGAGTTTGTATTTCGTCGCTGCGCTCCTATAATACATAATATGCATTTTCTGAACATCCTTTCACTTTTCGGGTTTTATAATTTATATAGCTCGGGATAAATAAAATTTCCAAAAATACTACTACTCTTTCAAAATTATTTAGGCATTCATATTTTACAACGACGTGTCAATGTATTTTTGTCACAATAATGAAAATTGTTTTCGGGACAGGAAACATTATGGACAAACCGCTTATAGCTCCGATCATCTGACAACACTACCAGTAAGTCGGCAAGTGATAAGATTCTGAAGAAGTCAGTTTTATTTTTAGGCCTCAACATTTATGAAAATCATAATTTTGTGTGTGGTTCTCCAGTTGACATTTACGGTCACCCACCACGTTCTCTTATGCATCAAAAGCGCGGGCAGAAACTCCAGGCATTTAAAATACAGTCGAGATTCAGTGCAAATATACCGTGCGCCTGGAGCCTTGTGGTTATTGCTGGCTGGATATCATCGTGGTACCATTAGCTAAGGGCAGGTCTTTGATGTGTGACGTCACTTGTGTCGACACATTGGCACCAAGTCACGTTTGGGCCTCTTCAAGAGCAGCTGGCGCGCCCGGAGGCGGGGCGGAGAGCCCCAAACGCAACAAATATAGAAATATATCATTCAAGATTTAGAATTTATTGCGTTTGCAGTCGAAACCCTCGGTCCGTGGGGCAGTGAACCCAAAAGTTTCTTGAAGAGGCTTGGCCCTCTACTGGTGGACGCAACTGGCGTCCCGCAATCAAGGCCCTACTTTATTCAAAGGGTAAGGCTTACCAACTAGCGGGGTAATGCCGCAAGTGTTCTGGGAACTTTTGGGAGGGCCCCTTTTGATAGTTATTTTAAACATACAATTTTTGTAGGTAGTTTTTAGTAATTCGAGTTGTCTCGTTGTGTCTTGAGTTGAATGTCTGGTGAAATAAAAATTTTGCAAAACAAAAAGTGTAGGTATCTATATTAAATTTAGCCTACAGGGTATTCGCATTTAGTCAAAAATGTTATCTGTTTTAGAGCGACTGATGTAATTTACATACTATTGGTTCGATATCGACATTCCACAGACGGAGCTTATGCAAATCTAATATAAAGTCAGATTTATGATTTAGGTGTACATTTGTTTGTCGAACACTTTGCTGATGTATTGTATCAATGATATAGTGAACAAATAAATAATATTTAATTCTATAATTTCATGTAAATCGAATATGAAGGGCACAGGGGAAGAACGAGTCACAAAAAGTAAAGTTTACAGGAGAGCGTTTTAAAGGATTGAAACGGTAATAAAAAATCAAGCGTTTGAATTACACACTTAATATTTGGTCACGTACTGACATGTCTAATCTAGTTTTAAATTTGATTATAGATTTGGAATTATTCTTTATGGTTTAGTAGAAGCACATTTTTTTGTACCTTAACTCCTTAACTTTTTGGGAAAAAACAGGCTAAGTCCCTGGACAAAACCTGTTTATCCCCTGTAAATTGAAGTTGATTTATATGAAATTAAAAGTTTGTTTATATTTCCATAAATTTTTATTATAGAAATTAAAGCTACTACCAATTACTACAATATTTACTTATATCCTGGAAGTCTTCCTAATATCTTGAACCAGATTCATATTATTTTCTATTTTCCTGGAAATGCTGAGAAAATACTTTCACAAACCGCATCCACAAATAACAGCTGATTTTGAAGCAAGTTACAGTACGAAATGGCAATTCATTATTTAGTTGCCAGTGTTAAAAATAAAATAATCTTGCCATTCGCGCTTTATAAATTGTGGACAAAGCTCCTTATTCCCCTGTATAAGGTTTTTTCCCACGCCGATTGTGGCGGACTGGGCCACTTTGTCGCCAGTTGCGCTCGACCACAGGATAGTACCCGAAATTGCCTACAAAACTGCATCAATAATTCATTTTAGCAATAAATGGACTGAGCTCGTTCTTCCCCTGTGCCCTTCATATCTAAATCTGTTTTGTCGCTTTTGTTTTTTCCACTCGTACGTTCTATTATTTAGTTTCAGTTGATGCTTATGATCCTCTGCCTAATACTACCAGCTTGCAGAAGAAATCGGCCCGAGCCTCCTAGTGCGATTTGTCCGCGTCTCTGTCAGCTGACTCCAACAGCGCGTTACCTTGAATTAACTGCCCTCGCACTAAGCATATATCACCCGGACGGGCCCCGGCTTGCGCCTGCGCCTGCTATGTGGACTAATCACTACAGGAGCGATTCGGTTGCGAATGCTATGCTGGGGAATTATCGCAGACCGTGAAGATTTGTTTGACAGATCACAAGAAGTATCGAGCGATGGTGAACCATTTTCTAAATATTATACTCGAAGCAAAACAGCGAAAATGTGCAGATTATCAACAGAATCAATCCTGGAAAAGGAAATGAAGAAAGCAAAAATAATAATGTAGAGTAATTAAATTATGTAGATAATCTGGGCGGAACTTTTTGGGTCTTTCTACGTGTGTGAAGAAAAAAAAAACATTGAAAAAACACGTTTCATGTATGGGAAGCCCCCTTAATTTTTTGCTTTTTCTATTGTTTATTAATTTGTTGTTATATCCGCCATAATAACACATATTCTGTGAAAATTTCCACCGGCTACTTTTACGGTTCCAAAGATACAGCAGTAGGACAGACGGACGGACAGACAGACGGCGTAGGCTTAGTAATAGGCTTCCGTACGGGATACGGAAACCTAAAAAGTGGCGAAGGCAAGGAATACTCGTGTAGTGAGTGTAGCATTACATGTTAACCCTTGACGTTCCATGTCATCCGCGCGGAAGACCTATCTCTTAAATTAGTATACATACCTACTTTTTATATGAAAGGTCATCATGCTAGGTACCTCTCATACCTCTGAAATGGTTGAAGTACATGTTCAAGATGAAGCGGAGTCGGGGAGGAAGCGACCCGCGCGACGGCCAATCGGACGCGGCGCTCAGTGTCTACGCGTGTCGGTTGCCATGGTTACGTTTACATTGTTACGTTGTTGACGGGAGGCGGGGGTTTGTGTCTTCCCTAGGCTCAGTAGTCGGTGACCAGTGACCACACTGGACGGACACTGCACCACAAGCGAGCGGCGGGTGACATGCGCTCCAGTGCACAGCAATCCGCGTCGTTAGGGAAATTATGGAGAAGACTTATTATATTGTAAAGTCTTACTCGGTGGTAGGGTTTAACCCGCCCGGGTTGGTACCACCGCACTGAATGAAACGTCGGTCCAAACGGCTATAATTAGTCCGTATTTTCCGACCAGTTCAGTGTAGCCGGCACGATCAAAGGGGGAAGCACTGACGTGGCACCAAGTTCACCCGGTGTTATGGGCTGACATCACGGACGTTGTAGGTGATGTAGCCAACCGTGTCAGTTTCCATAAAAAAAAAAAAAAAAAAAAGTCATACAATTGTATTTATATGATGCCCCAATTATCGCAAACATATCAATATTTTTTACTAATAATTCACATAACTCATAATACAATTTTAAATTTAAAACATATTCCTATTGTGATGATGATGAATATCAGTCAGCCTGAAGAGACGTTCGTTGACATCTCTTGATACCTAATACATATCTTAATAAATAAGAACTTACTCGTATAGTGCTGTCATATACGGCTATACCTAGAAGAATCTATGATAATTTTCAAAACAATTGAAGTTAAATTTTTAACAAACGTTCTCCTTTCTTTATAACTAACGGTGGACTCGCAGGTTTCAAAAGCCTAACAAATGAGTTACAAACTACTGCAGTGACAGATACCGTATAGGTGCTGCCAGTATTTTATAATAGCATTACATTTACAGAAGCTTTTGGTGGGACTTTATTTCGGTGTTCTGCGGTGGAAGGTTTGGCGGAATCAGTCCGGAGATCGGGTGCGCATTGGGACTATATCGCCTATACCATGACCCTACCTACAGCTTTATACCGGTTCCGAACGGTGAAGCAGAGTAGGTATGTGCACGTCAAATTCACGTCAGAAGAAAACTCACCGGTGCCCGTCGGTCGTATTGGAAGTTCGGACCTTATCAAGAGTCCGACACGCAGACCGTGCTGACCACTAGATGACTAGGTGCTATAGAAGCTTCACTATCTTCTTCTGAAGCATATAATTTTACACTACAGCGGACGCGCGCTCTACTACGGTAGAACACACTTGCAATTTTGTGCATCCCTTTCTCATTTCTGGACATTTCCCCCCGCGCCTCTAGATAAGCCTCGAAAACTAAATTACGCAACGGGTTATTGTGGCGCCAAGCGACAGCGTGAGCGGATACTTCCGCAATTTCCCGCCAAAGTCAATATTATACCATAGTAGTACGTGCGAGTATCTGCGTAACAAAAACTAAAGAAGGTAAGCAATTTATTATACAAAGTTTTTTACTTTTTATGATTCTAATATTGTATTTAATTATAATATTTTGATTAAGGTGTATGCGATATATTATTAACAGTATATTTTGTTGTTTATTAAATAATTTAAATTTTTTATTATAGGGATCCTCGCATGGAAATTAACATCGTGAGGTAACATGATTATGAGGTTGCCTCAGATGGATCTGCCCTGATCATCAGGCCGTCTTATCCATTGAATATGAAGAAGAAGCGAAATAAAAAGTTTCTTTAATTTTATTATACTATTATATTCTATGATTTTTTCATAGATATTACTAATATATTCCTAAAATAGTATTGCTAGGTACTATAATTGTTCAGTTTCTTTTTATTGCCTTTAATGATAAACAGACTCTATAACTAAACGTGTTTTTTATCAAAATACCTTTCTGTTTGAAAAAAAAAATCATTTTACTTTTTCTACTTGTAAAAAAATGGGGCGCGTGCGCTGTAGTGTTAAGCCATAAATTACTCGTATAGGAGGCAGGGGTCGTCTCTTTTCTATTTTATTTGTGTTTTGTTGTATTGTCCATATTATTGTATGTAAAGATGTTAAATTTATGTTTTCCAAATAAAATTATTTGATTTGGTTTGATTCGTAAGCAACATCGCCTTTTTTATTATTTTATTATGTTTATAATGCAATGAGAGAGAGGAAATTGGCTTGACACCTCCTTGGGGGGTGAAATCCAAGCTTGAGCTCAGCCATCCATCCGACCGCTCACGAGCTTTGAATTTTAGCCGTCTCCCCGTGCATGCGCCGCGTAGACAGCTGATCTTTATTCTATGCGACTACTTTAAGAGAAGAGCAAGACAAATGTTCACTGCCAAAACATCACCGTATGAACCGCTCTACTCTGACTCACTCGTAGTAGTCTCTTCTAGCGCTTCTAATGACTCCATTAGCTAAGTTACGTTCTGCCATCGCAATTGCTTATCCCATGATTAAAAAGTCTATAACGAGAGTTAGTAATACATTTACACAGGTTATTCCCACGCGAATGGATTATTCGAGGAGGTGGAGATGTCGACAACCGTAACCAGACTGCATCCCCGTCTGCACTAGCCTTGCTACGCGTCCAGATTCCTACATAGAAGCCAGCAGTGCCTGCCGTTTAATTAAACCGATTTGTCACCGGCTGGACGAAAGGAAATTGAATGCATTCGCGCAGCAGCTAGGAGCGGACAGCTCTGGATGATTTACCTGCACTGTTGTATACATGTATGCAGGGTGCAGTAGTAATTGGTTCTGATGCCGGTTAGCCTATTTGTCTGGTGAATGAAATGAATTGAATTTCGAAGGAAATATGTCGCAGCTATTTTATAATAGAGTATACATACATACTCACATATAGATAGATTTCCTACATGTGGCCGTTGCCAATATAGTCGCTACTAGATGGTGGCTAATGTGATGGCGAATAATTTCATTAGCTCACATTTCCCTAATGAATCTTAACGCATCTTATCTTTTATATCAACTTTATCGCCTGCTCTATGTGTATCGCCTGCGGCTGTATGGCGGCGTAGAGTGGTAGCGGCGCTGATAACATGGGCATTGGGCAGGCAGGACAGTCGTTCTCAAAGTAGACATTCACGCGTAGAATGTTGTCATACTTACTGGCTCCTTCCTTCTGCTCAGAACACGGACCGAGGCAAGCGTATTCGCATGTGACAACGTTCTAGAGGTGTACCTAAAATTGTAGAGCCAACTGTACCTACGCGTAACAGTGGAATCTACTGATTAGTATTTATGCGTTATTTTACAGATTACTTGTGTTTCAACTATTTAAACTGCTAAAGTAGGTACTACTACCTGCAAGTTGTTCAGATTTTTTTCCAAATTGATTTTCCTTCAACTTCATTTGCAAGTTTTGATATTGCCTCGTTATGTCATTATTAAATAAATATGATAATTTTTCATCATTTCATGGAATATTTTAAAATGACTTCTTTTATAACAATATTTTTTCCTTTTTATGGCAAGATATGTCCATTCAGTATTCACCTAAATGCTACCTAAGTGCTTTTTGAAGATATCCGAAGATAGCATTGAAAAAAGCGCGAAAAAACGAACAATTCTGTATACTTATCTCAAAAATGACTTTTTTAAAAATGTCTCACGTTAGAACTAAGCCAGCGATATACGAATATTGAGGTGAAATATTGCCAGAATGTTTGATTACACATTTACGAAAATATATAAAATTAACTTGACTGAATATAAGATCCTTTTCGTAGCATGCAAGATATTAAGTAATGCCTATCATAACGGTGATAGGCGAGTGACTGGCTAATTACTCACTAGTAAGTAATGGTCTTGCGGAAGCTCGTTCCACAGAGGCATACTGCCCTGCATGACAAGTCAGTTGCACTACACAATGTTCCTATAAATGTTAACGGGCAAGTACATAAGTAGCAAGAAAAGCCAATACATTCCACATTCGTCTGTAGATTATTGTCAAACTTGTTAATATTTTCATCACGCCTGAACACAATGTTTTTAATTTCTACCTCATCACCCTTGACAGCTGTGTAAAATATGTATGCTAGCTCTGCTTTAGCGTACTCTTACTCTTTATGTTTTTTTAGGTTTCCGTATCCCGTACGGAAGCCTATTACTAAGCCTACGCCGCGCCGTCTGTCTGTCTGTCTGTCCTAATGCTGTATCTTTGGAACCGTAATAGCTAGCCGATTGAAATTTTCACAAAATATGTGTTATTTTGGCGGATATAACAACAAATAATAAAAAATAGAAAAAGTAAAAATTAAGGTGGGTTCCCTGTATGTTTTTTTCTTTTTTTTCGACTCGCACTTGGTCGGTTTTTGTTGTTGTTGTTGTTGTGTATTTCCACCGCCCACTGAGCCCAGCGACGCGACGCAACAAAGTGTTTTTGCAATATTGAAGCCGCCATGAGTGCGCCAAAAAATCGAGTGTGCAGAATAAAGCGGAGACAGTCGGAAAGGGAGCGCCCCGAGCGACGGCCAGTCGAACGCGGCGCTCGGCGGCGGATTGTGCCTGCGTTTGATGCGCTTCCAGTGTGGTCTGTAGGCTCCGTAGTCTGTAGTCTCAGTATTTATTGTTGTGCGATGAAGAACTTCTATTCTAGCGAGCATGGGGTTGACAAGGTTCTAGGTTCTACCGACGCAACTTAGTTTTGTCTCGTCTTGTATATATAGCGGACACGCGACAGGTGATGGTGAACGGTAAGCGTAGATTGGATTAGAATTGATTAATCGATGGCGTCGAGACAAAAACTAAGGACATTAAGCATTAGCGTCTCGACTGATTTATGAGACAAGTCATCCAGATAAATACCTGGTGGACTAGACAGAGGTTCGACTTGTTGTGGCGGCTTCTATGAGGAAAACCGAACAATAAACAAATGAAGGGAGAGCGGTTGGGAAAAAGGTAAAGTCGATATGAAAAAAAAAGCGGTTAAGTGCGAGTCGAACTCGCGTGGAGAGAGTTCCGTACAATTCCATTTTCCGGCAGAGAAATTTAAGATTTATGATTTTTATTTAGGGTTTTCTGTAAACTATAAGAGAGGCGCTATATTCCCAATTTTTTATTTTTTTTATTTTAGCCTCAGTAGTTTCGGAGATAAAACACCCGCCCCGGGTGATCGATTTTCGTATATTTTCTTTAATATCTTTAATGACCAATTTAAAAATTTAAAATAATTATAATTGTATCTCTTATATCACAGGATGCATTTGAAAAAAAGTCCCTCAAAATTTACTCCCAAAATTGAAATTACGCTATACGTCCGTGATTGGGTATCAATATACCTATCCATCAAATTTCAACTTTTTTCGTCCAGTAGATTCGGAGAAAATAAGCTGTGACAGACGGACAGACAGATAGACACAAGAGTGATCCTATAAGCTTTTAAGGTACGGAACCTTAATATTTTTTTTTTATTTGACTGAAATGTCGCGTGCATGTAAGTCATTTTAATGTTGCCAAAATATCAATAGTCGTTAACTGCGCGCCGGCAATATACATACATCCATTTTTCGATTCCCAATTTACGAGTCCTCTTGTCGCCAATAAATTGCCCGGAGTTATTATCGATTTAATATTTTCATTCAGTTTCGGCGCCGCGGCCGAGATACTTTTATCGTTACATTTTAATTTGTATTCAATCAAAACGTTTTTCTGCGTATTAAAAAATGTTCCGCTTTATAAAGTCATAAAGTTGACCGAGTCAGGTGTAACTGTGATGTGGTGCATGTGGTATTGATATATATTTCACGCTTCGTCGTGTTGTTAGGTTTCCGCACGAAAGCTTCAAAATGATTTTTTTTTATAAAATTAGAGGAATAAAAGATAAATAGTTCTGCGAGTGGAGATGGTGTTTGGTTTTTTCGCGAGAGACAAATTATCTGACTTACTGGAATTTGGTTGAAAAATTTCATTCTGGTGGCTTTTTCATGTTATGTTTTTTGAAGCCTACACCTAATTAGATCCATTGTTCTTTGCTGATGGCCTCATTTTGTGAATTTATATTAGAAGCAGTATGATCTGGTAAATGTATATTTTCTTATTATTTGTGCTCCATTCCATTTTGAGATATGGAATATTTTCGGTTACACCGTGAACATTATATTTCCGACTACGGAACGCTTCCCTGTGCGTGGTCCGACACGCACTTGGCAGATTTTTAATGTTATAATTTTGGTTAAATGAAACATATTAATAATTGACTAAATTATCTAAAATCAAAGGCTCGATTATGATATTTTTGACATCTCCTTGCGTAAATGCTGTCCAAGTAATTACAGTAAGTATCCGGTATAATAGTAAATAATACACATCGATCTTTAGAAAGAGACAATACGGTTGTAAAGCGTCACACCTATCGCACGAACTCGCACGTCTCTGTGCGACAGAGACGACGCTCTACAACCGAATTGTCTCTTTCTAAAGCTCGATGTTCAGTACTCACTGCCGGGTACTTGTACGTGCTTGCATGCAACGAAATGTCAACAAAAAAATCTTATTCGAGCCTCAGTTCTACGCGTAACTGCCTGCGCCGTACCGTGTACAAGTACGAGAGCTTCAAAGCAAACAATATTAAATATAAAAGTATATAGGCCAACAATAAATGTATGTAGGTATGTAAAAGAATGAATGAGGCACTTTGTGAATGAGAAGCAGTAAGGGCTGGGCCGGGGCGGCGGGGCATGCTTGCGGGGTGAATGAAGGTTGAAAATAAAAAGCCCATTATTTATAAACTAAACTATATTATTTAACAAACGTTCTTCTATTTATAAAACACGCACAATATCAAAATATGACCTCGAAATCTTGGCAAGAATATACAAAATATAAATAAGACCAGAGCTTTACATTTAGAAGGATATTTAAACAACGAATAATTTAAACCTATATAAAAGCTACTTACAACAAAACCTGATGAAAACAAAGTCTTATTCGTATTCAGAAATAATAATATCTATTAATATTCCTAAATAAAATTTACTAAAAATCACCAACTAAAACCGACAACACCCATTGTAAACAATATTAACTGAAATTCTAATTAATAATTATAATTGTTTTCTTTATAGATTGGGACTTCCAGTACAGAGACACGCTATTTCCATATATATTGCACAACCGGCCGAAACGAATGTTTCTATTTACAGTAAAATTAAAAATAATTATAAAATACAAATGAAATTCTTTATTGAAATTGCACTTATTATTTATTACATATCAGTAATAAAAAATGTTTGAGCAGCTACTATAATAAACACAAATTATTACAAAACACATTATTTTGGTGAACTAAAACTATTTTGCATTTAAATAAAATTGTTTCTACTTAAAATTAAATTACGTAATATACCTATATGTGGACGGATTTGGTAAGTTCTTACTTAAGTAAGCAGCAATTAATATACCTACATAGAATAAAACTGTAAACTTTGCGCGTCTGTAGTGAAAATATAACACAATAATCAATCGGAGGGATGAATGATAACTTGATAAGCGACAATGTATTGTAAAGTAATTTATGAAATATTTTTCTGTTTGCTCGCTCACGCACGCATCATGTAAAAACTACTAACTCAATGAGATGGAGTCTCACAAAAACACTATTTAAAGATATTGTATGGGCAACCTCACCGTCGTTCTCAGCAGCGGAGTCGGAAGTGAGCGCAGTCGGAGAATTGACAAAATATTAAATACGATTTTATTTAATTTAGGTATCTCCATAAAGTCCAAAGTATTTTTTTAAATGTTGAATTCATTTCTCTATACTGGCATTTTCAAATAATAAAATAACGCGAGCGGAGCCACGGGCTCAGCTAGTTCTTAGTTTCGTATTAGCAACAGGCAGCGCAGCAGCGGCGGGCGGGCGCGGCGCGGCGCGGTGGGTGGCCCGTCATTTAGGGTAAAATGGACTCTATGTGGCAACGTTGAACGAGTTTTTAATGTTAAAATAGGTTTGCTATAAATGTTTACCCAAAGGCCAAGCCAAGTCTATACGAGTAATACAATAATTGCTATTACGATATACACCCACCTAATATATGTAACTCGTAAGGAGAAACTATGTACGAGGTAATGAGGTGCCGCCATTCGACCTAACGGACTAGATACATGGATAGACGGTGTAGAGTAGAGGTTGAGAGCTCAGCACTCGACAGAGTGCGCGTAGGGCTCGTCGTGCAGCGCCACGGAGCGCACTGAGGCGGAGGAGGCGCGGCCGTCGCGCCCCGTCACTATAGAGATGACGCTGCGGTGCTCCGAGTCGCTGTCCCCGCTCACCAGGATGTTTGTCTCGCCGACGAAGCCGGAGTCGATCTGCTCGAGCGCGTCGCGCGCGAGCGCCTTCGCCGCGAACGAGTTGAGGCCGATCTCCGAGTACAGCCGCTCCGGTTCCGGATCGAAGTTGCCGAAGAAGACAGAGTCTGTCTCGACGCTCTCGGCGCCGGACTCGCTGCGGCCGTCGCACAGCGACTCCAGCTCGTCCGTGTCGGAGCCGAGCGGCGGGGAGGGCGGGGAGGACGGCGAGTGCGGGGAGAGCGGCGACGGGGACGACGACGCCTGCTGGTGGTGCTGGTGGTACTCTGCGACGGCGGCGCGTGCTCGAATGTGCATCATGAATCGCGCTCGCCGCTTCGACTCATTCGAGTCGGTGCTGAGGTACCCAGAGTCTTCCGTCTTGTAGAGCTTCTTGATGTCGGCGCGCCTGTTCCTGAAGCGCGCGGACTTGCGTCCGGAGCGACGTGAGTGTAGTAGCTCGGCGCGCGAGTACGACGGTCTTTCCTTCTCGTCGGGCGAGCCCCTCGCTCGTCGACCTTCTCCGGTTGGGCTCACGCGGACGTTTGCATATTTGGGCGAGCCGTCTGCGCCGCGTCGGGAGCTCTGCTTCGGGGGCACTGGCGGCTTCGGATCTCTCGAGCACTCCACCTGTCGCACGAGGTCCGGTATCTTGGTCGATCTCGTGAACGGTGGGAACTCACTCTTCTCGAAGGCGAGCTTGAACGATGGGTCTCCGTGGTCGAAGAAGGTATACGGTAGGTCTTCGGTCGTGTGCACCTTTGTCTTCGCCTCGTAGATCTGGCGAAGGCTCCCGATCTTTCTCGTGAACGTCGAGTCTGTCGGCACGATGGGATCGTCAGATAGAACATTATCCGTCAACTTGTGTTTGAAGCTTCCTGCCGACTTTAGAAGAATCTTGTCAACACGTTTTTTATCGTCGAACGACTTCTCACTTGCTCGCAGACGTGGTTTCCTGTCGAGAGTATCTGGGTCGAAGTCATCGTTGACCGTACGGCGTTCGCGTACTGGCGAACCCCGTACCTGAATAGTCAGAGCACCAGGACGAGGCACGTTGCCGTACGTTGGTTCAGACGGAACCGGATTTATGAACACCTCGCTGACCGGCATACTGTGACACTCTTCTTCCTTGCCCAGTTGTGTGAAACTATTAAACGATTCGACCGCCTTTCTGACATCCTTGCAGCTTTGACTGAGTCTCAGACGGGCGTCTTGGAAAGTACGTGGCGGCTCGAGCTCGTCCATAGAGACCGCTCCGTCGTGATGCGAGATACGCCTCTTGCCGACGCTACCGCCGGCGAGTGAGAAACGGCGCTTTCTCGCGGCGCCTCGCTCGAGACTGTCCATCTCGTACTCGCAGCGTACTTCGGAGCGACGCCGCTCGGGCAACGCACCGCTCTCGTCGTAATAAACATCAGCGGCTAGTACCGGGATCACGAGCCGCGGCTCTATCGGCTTCGTAGACTCGGTGCGCACGTCTTCGATCGCGATCGGCTCCACCCGTCGACATTCGCTCAGCTCCTTGATGACCGCCTCCATCTTTTGTTTCACCTCCTTCGGAATGTCGACATCCTCTGGCGGCGGAGGGGGCGGCACCGGGGGCGGCGGCGGTGGCGGGAGTTTCTTCCTCACGCGGCGGGTCGAGTGCGGGGGACTCACTTCCGACTTGATCACAACTATATCCTTCTTATCAATTTTTTGGGTCGTTTTCGGTTCTTCTGCCTTCGCCTCCGAAGTTGATTTTTTCGGCTCGATCGCTCGAGGCGTGCCGCTCACCATGGCGATAGACTTGATCGGTCTCGAGGGCTGGAGCGGTGGAGGCACTTCGTCTAGCCACTTTCTTACGATTTTCTGTTTGAAGTCTTCACTGACGCACGACTTACAGGAGTTCGACCGCGTGAAGGCGGTCTGGCGCAGATCTTGCAGACTGCTTGTGTCGCAGCCCGGGCAGCCGGTGCAGCGGTGCGTGCGCCGACTGTTTTCCCTCTTGAGGCTGATGGCGCTGAACCTGCGTCCTCGGCGGCCGCACGGTATGTCCCAGCCGAGATCGATCGTGTGGTAGGACTCCTCCTCCGGGATGTCGGTGAGGATCGGCAAGAACTTTTTAGAAGTCATCTTCTCCTTAGCGATGGACATCACTTCTCGAATTTTTACAAGAAATTCGATGGCTGCCGGAGGCGGATTCTGAAAAAACAATTGAATAAACGTTGAAAATCTTCCAACCTCAAACTTTCCTCGGTGTTCTTAGGTTTAATTTAAGGTTGCACACCGCACGCCCGCTTTAGATAAATACGCATGAAAAAAAGTAGTTCATAATACATTTTATACCAACCTTCAGGTGTTCCGGTTCAAAGAAGACGGGGTTGAAGTAGAGTTTCCTCCTGACGGCGGTGCTGGAGGGGCGTTCCTCGCAGGACTCCGGCTCCATGTCGCCGCGGCAGTCCACGATGGCGACGTGCGAGTGCGGAGCGCGCTCCAGCGCGTCCGGGGACAGGGCGCGGCGCGGCCGCACGCCTGCGCCGCCGGGCGAGGCGGCGCGGCGCTGGCGACCGCTCTCGCTGCTGGAGGGGGAGGACATGTGCTCGCGCAGCTTGCGCATCGACTTCTTACGCGTCGAGTGCACCATAGCTGCTATAATGTGCGGCTTCTGAAACGGGTGACGGAAAAATTAAGTTTAAGTATTTACTTTAAAATAAAATAATGCTTCATCTCGAGCAAAATAATAAATAATTACGTACCTTAACCGGCTTGTCCGGAACGTCGAGATTTTCCTCAGTTCGCTCGCTAACGTCAGAAAGCGTGTCTTGAAGATAATCAGTTGCAAACGCATCCATTTTCAGTAGCGGATTAGTCTTCAAGGTCTGTAACGAAGAGACGTTTTCGTGAAAAGATAATAGTTAAGTTTACTTCACAAACAAATGTGTTGTCTCAAGTGTTACCAGTTGGGCCTATAGGTAAGAAAGAGGAACTATTGTTCATAGTACCTAAGGTTATCGGTTACCTACTATTCTTAAACTTGTGTACCATAGGCTATTCCGGCTATGCGTCAAGAATACCCTGAAAATCCTTAAGGTCCAACAGGAGGGCTTACAAAGTTTTCCTACATCACTTATGATATGAGAGTTGGTCGGTACTGACCACATTCTCCATATTGAGCCTCTCCAAGGAGGAGCCGGCTGTGGAGAGAGTGTTAGAATTCTCCGCGTCCTTCTCCTTGCGCCGCGTCCTCTTCTTGTAGTGCACGTAGAAGACGATGCCGGCCGCGTACAGGAACACGAGCAGCAGCACACACACGCCCACCGCCAGCGACTCCAGCACGCTCAGTCCTGCGCCGGCGCCCGCTCCGCCCCCAATCTCCGCGCTCGCCTCTCCGAACATGATCGACGGCACGTCTAACGAATAGGAAGTACACATTTTAATTTACCTGAGGGCCTGCGGAATATACATTCTAACGATTAGTACAAAAGTTAGTCTGTGATGATACTTAAACTACAATAGATGCCGGATCTTATGTCTAGACACGAAGACTAGACGGTTCTCCAGTTTTTGTTCTCTCGGTTCTCATTTGTTTACCAAGGAGTTTGCATTTCTCCAGTTTTATGGAGTAGCACAAATGGATACTAATCTAAGTTCAGTGTTCACCACATTATGCGCGTAACTCGTCCGAGGGATTTGCCTATTTAATCGGGAAGTCTGAGCGGCGGATGATAATTTGATAAGAGGTGCAGTAGTGGCGCAGTGTTCAGCTGGGGCATGCTTATGGTGTAGTTAGGAGTATATAGAGACCGATGATGGTGGGATGCGCGGTGCCGTCGACGCGGAAGGGCGCGCAGGGCGTGGCGAGGTGCGCGGGCGGCGCCGAGCACAGCACGTGCGCCAGCACCAGCCGCCCCTCCAGCCGCGCGCGCGTCACCGTCGAGCCGCGCCACTGCAACACGCAACATCCCATACATGCGTACAACAAATATGCAAATCTCAACGTAATGCTTAGAAAAATTCGTCACGTGCTATTCATAATTCTAAAATGTTTTCACAAAGCGGACCATCAAAACTGAGAAACGGGAAACCGGTCGGACTGCTCTACAAAGGTCGAGAGTCAAGATAACGGACAAAGGACACATCTTCCGGTTAGTTCGACTGTGGCATACTGGCTTGCTAACGGTTGCCCGCACTCTGAGTTTAAACACTTCCAGTTTTTATAAAGCTCAGATTGTCACACTCACATCTGCCTGCGACTTCATTTAGTTTGCTGATGGCGACTTGGCGAGGCTCAGGGGTGGTACTTGAGTGTTTAAATGATTGTTGAAAATCTTTGCCATTGTAGTAAGGATAGTTTCTATATAACATACCCTGCATTTAGTAACCCACGGTAATACATGCTTGTAATGTTTCTTTCAGACAATTTTCTCCGGAGGTAGTGTTTCTTTCCTTGACTGCATGAATGCTAATGTAAAACTATTCTAAGACACAAAATTATGTGGTTTAGTATATAGTGGTTTAGTATATAGAGGTTTAGCGTAAGTACCACGAGTTTCATTAAAACTTTCAACATTAGTTATTCAAATCAAATTTGTGATCGATCATTCACCAAGCTATCGGCTCGTCTCGGTTTCGGAGGTGAAGTTATGCTCCCCGATGCGATCGTGTATCTTCTCAGAGATGCACTCGCCAACAGATGGAACTGTGAAGCGAAACGACGTTGATCGTGTTGAGTGAGAAGCGCGCGGGAGCAGATGGGCTCCGCTGATACGGCGGCGGGACTGCGGGAGGCGTCAAAGCACCAATTTGTTAATCCTGTCCAAATTTGTAAAATGCTGATCGCGACAATTGATAAATGGATTTTTGTTCCTTGAACACTATAACGAGTGTGCATTTTTGTTTTTTAAAGCAAATGCTCTTTTGAGTTTGAACTAGGTACAAGATAATTTATTACTAGAGAAGAACGTAGTGTATCTCAGTCACAGCTCGATTTAACAAATTCGTAGTAACTTAAGGTATGTATGCTTAGCGGTGACGTAACTGTTAGAGAAATTTATTAGAGAGTCGAATTTTAGTTAAATATCGAACTTTAGATATCGCGGCACCACTCGGTACTGCACTGCAGCGGGGGGGGGGGGGGGGGGGGGGGGGGGGGGCGCGGCTCCCCGCGTCAAAATATGATTTGTATGCAATTGTACGAATTAAACCGCACTACGCGGCAGCGGCGCTACACGGCGCGACGCGACGCGCCGCCCCTTCGCTACTGCGTAGTGTGGTCTCACCTTAATAAATAAATATATTATTCCACAGCTGCTGATGGTACCTGTGACCATGTACTAAAATACATAAATATGAACTATATATACCTACTGTACTTAAACGCATACGTTAAAAAAATTACGAAACACACCTCTCTAAGTATTTATAAACATTCTGTAAGTGAAGGAGCGGGCGAGGCTGTCCGTGTCGGCACCTGCTGTGTAATGCGTTCGAGGAAAGCGATCTGAGATGCAATCTCACGGCAGATCGGATGCGAGGCTCGACATATGGCACTGATCGACCCCATGGTTAATGGTTAACGGTGGCAACCAACATAAAATACTGCACCTAACTGGTGGTGTGCAGAGCTTACGAATGCCAATCTACATCCTCTCTTTACTCTGAAGGCAACTTTTTCACACTTCAACTTTACAAGCACTGACATGCCACTTGGTTCCTGCTAGCACGGGCGGCGGGTGGCCGAGTGGTTTGGGCATCGGCTTCTCATGCGAGAGGTTCGCGGTTCGAATCCGGTCGGCATGTACCAATGAGTTTTTTCTGAAGAAAAAATTTACGTGCATACCTACACCTGCTGCTTCACCGTTCGGAACCGGTGTAAAGCTGTAGGTCCCTTCACTTGCCCCTTACTAGGTGGTAGGCTCAAATTGTAGCCGACTGCGTTGGTACCACCGTACTGGATGTAAGATGGCCGCATAGCAGCCTCGGTTGTGTTCTCCTCTAGTCCAGTATAGCCAGCAATCCAGGGAAGTCTCCGGTATGGCACCTACCTTCTCGGAGGTGATATTGGCTGGTCGGAGCATGCGCTTTGGCCCCTCCGACTCAGCCACCCATATCGGATTACATAAAAAAAAAGCACAGGGTGCCATTACGGATGAACGATGCAATGGAGGTAACGATATCGGTTCAAAAAAAGCTCCATTGATATTCATCATGAATTTCCGCGACTGCGGACAGTAGCAGGAGCATTGCGTACCTGAAGGAAGGTGTTGCCCTCGTCCCTGTAGAGTCCGAAGGGCACGTCGTTGTCGAACTCGCGCAGGGTGACCCAGCCCGAGGGCGAGAGGTACTGCGCGTTCGTCACCGCGCACACTGCATTCTCCACCTCTGTCAACATTATATTTTCGTATGTTTAAAAATATCTTTTAATAGTACATCACTAGGATGTGACGCTGTAAATAGCTGTAAAACTCATTGGCATTCGTTAATGTATGTTCTTTATTAGTGCAGACGCCTTTAGTCGTTCAATGTTTACAGGTTTAGTACCGTGTGGGGCCGGTAATTTAAAAGAATAGCCCCACTGCATCTCTCCCCGTGTATGTCGTCAAAGGCGACTAAGGGATATGACTCGACCCTTCTTATATTACTAGGTGGTAGCGTTTAACCCGCCCGGGTTGGTACCACCGCACTGAATGAAAGGTCGGTCGAAACGGCTATGTAAATAGTTTGTGTTTTCCGTCCATTTCAGTGTAGCCGGCACGACCGAAGGGAAGCACTGACGTGGCACCAAGTTCATCCGGTGTTATGGGCTGACATCACGGATGTTGTAGGTGATGTAGCCAACAGTGTCAGTTTCCATAAAAAAAAAGGTATCACGAGTTCGATTCTAATAGTGTAGGATTGAAAGAAAATATTTGAAGCAATTTAGCAAATAATTTAGGTCGGTCTCGAAGAAAAGAAGACAGCAACCGCAGGAGAACTCGCCTGCCTTCTACTAATGGTCGGGAGACACCGTTACGCGAGGATCACCACAATGGCCAGGGACCTCGACACCACAGGACACCTTCATTGACGATATTTAAAATGTTTACGTACCGGTGAATATGATCTCCTTGGAGGGGTGGATGATCTGTCCCTTCAGCGGCAGGTAGACGGAAGGGATGCGCGCCGCACCGCGGCCGAACACAGCGTTCTCGCATTCTGAAACACATTCATAACCATTCAAATAAGTTTTTTAATAAACAGCCGGCACGGTTGGCGTGCCCAAAAGACCGACAGAAGATTAGACACACAGCCACTGAATTGAGAACTAGACCTAGTTCTCAATTCAGTGCACACAGCCAATAACACATCTCGTGGCGAAACCACGACGCTCAGACGACGCCACGCCGACACGAGGCGGTCTAATTTATTGACACGCCTTTTGAAGATCCCCGGGTCAGGTTGGCAACAAATTCACCTGAATACCATTCAATAAAATTTTTGCATAAACTTTTTCATAGCATTTATCGCAGTACGCATGATAATTAGGAAAAATTTGAAACATTTTAAGTACGAGTACATGTTTTATTGAAATAGCATTTACTTCCATGTAGACTTCGCTCTGTTTATGGACAGTATAATAATAATACGTATTTTTATTATTAATTATTTAATTTCAATTCTTACGTTCAAACCTTTTGCTACTACCTACATACATTGTATATATAGTGAATATCAATCGATTCTCAAACATTCAAAGGTTGACTGAAGAAATCTCTGTAAGGCAAAAGTCCACATTTGCACCTCATGTAAATTTTATATTATGCTAGCTTGTTTCAGCAAAATGTTTCTGTAGCAATAAAGTATTTACATATAAGCGAAGCCGCCGGCAAAATGTATCAATAAAACTTTAATCGCAATCGACAACTCTGTAATAATGATAATGAGCGCGCCACACACGTAGTAACTAGTATCTCATCTGTGTGGCCACACTAACCGTTCAACATCTACATGTAATGTGGGACCTATACACCACGAGAGGTGGCATCGCACTACGTCTGATCGACATCCTTGAACACAATCATGAACCTATGATGCAGAACTCCCATAGGAAACGTGGAATGAAAGGTAAAAGTAAATTGCTCAGCAAAAACTTAATTGGTTCGACAAGTCAATGACAGACAACCTTGCTCTTAAATGTGTCTCGGCTTTAGTATGACGCGTTACATCTCGCTATCAACATTCAGGAACAATTTAAGTAGTATGCTCATACAATATTTCAATTGACATTGTTTTATCCTTAACCAAGTTGGGAGTTCGTAGCTTGCTATAAAACACCTAAATCAGTCACATCCGCGATTCCGTTATGGTTGAACTCAATACATAATTGCTCTATATTGGTGGCGTCGTCGATCAATTTGTGCAAACAATAAATAGATTAATATGTGTATCGTGGGGAGATGCTCCGGAACCCTACAATTAGTTATACGCCGGGGGCGAGACGATACGAGCGATGTCCGACCACGGACGGTAGGCACCGCGGCCGCCGCGCCGCGCCGCCGCGCCGCGCCACCGCGCCGCCGCAGCCCCGGGGAGTGAGCCCGAACCCACCCGCCTCCTACCAACCTGTACGTTACGTTACGTTACGCAAGTCTTCAAATCGAATCAAATACACTCCTAATGTACACCGCATAAAAACATGAAACACAAAAGGCGAGTTGCAATGTAGCATTCTTTGCAAACTAACCTTTCTTAACTAGTACACAGTAGTTACTTTTAACAGACTAATATAAAAACGTGGGGCGCATGCTATTTATTACGCATATTGTACGCCCCACGTTTTTATATTAGTCTGTTAAAAGTCTCAATTTATTAATTATTCCGCTGACGCAGCGACACAATGTGCCCTTTGGCATCCGACATGAGAAGACAGCACGCTAGTATTGCGCGATTTCGTACGTTGTGTCCTTATTATTTTCTAGTTTTTTGTACAGCTGATGTTTTTTTTTCTAGTTTTTTTTAAATAAAACCGTTTAACTTAAAAGTTGTTTTTACCTATTTTTTTTATTTACTCGTTTTTAGTTTGATTTTTGGCTCGTATCATTCATTACGCAAACTCCTCATCCTTTCCAACTCTGTCATTGCATCTTTGTTACTCGGTTTCTTACCTGTCAATTTCTCACAATCAAGCTCCTCAATACATAGCCCTTCTAAAGACTTTACGCGACTCAATGACTTCTAAAGACAATACGCTTGACCCTCCTCAAATAGTCTGGAGCCCAAATACACGACAGCATGGTCAACAGATCTGCCCTGCATTTTATGGACAGTGGAGGCCCATGACAAAATTATCGTTAACATCCGTTCCTCAGCTGTTGCATAATTAAACTTTGCTGGAAACTGTATGGTTTTAGGATGGATAAGGTGTACGCCGTCCCTTTCAAAATCAATTTGAACTGATGGTATGTCTGTTTCATACATTTGCGTTCGACAAGTATGGGACACTCATCCAAACAAACCAAATGAGCCCAAACTCGAGGGGGTTACTAGCAACGGTTCAAGAGTTCCACTGTACACCTCCTGACTCCATCAGCAGACCCTCGTCACCAAGTGTATTAGTAGAAGTATGGGACCAGTGGCGGCTGGCCCTTAAGTGCACTCGTGCGCCGCACTACCACAAAACAGCGCCTTCATCCGAAAGAAATAAACAAATTAAAATATTAAACATTTCCATGAATATCACCGATCGAAGTAAAAATATCAAACTGAATTCGTTCCTATTTCCTAGACAACAAGGCACGATTTTGCTGTACGTAATACGTACTACATACTACGTATCGCCGCCGAGCTCGCCGCCGCCGAGTGCATTAGAAAACACCGCGAACGTCTCTTGTATTGATACTATGAGAAAATGTCTAACGCCGCTGCCCCGCCGCGTGAAACAAAACACTCTTCATACGATTATGTGTGGAACAAGGTTGCGTTCTGCGTGTGACACACGACGGAAAAAGAAGGACAGTATATTGTGGATAGACGCGCGTGCGACACGTCGCGACCGAGCCAGCCGACGATGAGCCGAAGTAAGCCGAGATCGTGAACCCGACCGCGGGCACGTGCGGGCGGGAGCGCGCGGGCGCGGCGGGGGCGATCCAAACTCTGGGTCGAAGATACACACAAGCGCTAAGTACCTACATGTATGTACGCTGTTGCACGACTCGACAGGCGAGTCCATTTTTGGAATATGGGTTGTTTCTTATATATAACAGATCGAGTTTGCAATCGAATATTTGAATTATTCGAATATCGATTTGATACATATTCGAATGGTAATTTATAAAATATTCGAATGTTACGACAAACATTAATGCGTTACGAAAATATTTTTGTTTGGCGCGCCGCGCCTTCTCCGTTCGGGGCGAGCGAGACCCGTCGTCGCGTGACGCGTCGGTCGACCGACAATCGCCGCGCCGCCGCCGCCGCCGCCGCGCCGGGATGTTTTGCAAATCCGTTTTTTAGCAGTTTGAACGACTTTTCGTCAGTTAACATGTACATTGTGAAGTTTTCTTCATTGCCCGGCGCGGCAAGGACGCAACACCGACGCGACACAAACATTAATATCAGTACCGCACGCTGTCTGGCCGGGCGGGCGCGGCTCGCTCGTGGCCACTGCGCGCGCAGTGAAGTGTCGCTTTGGTTCTTCGAGCAATTAGGACGCTGGGTGGGTACATAATTTTTGCAAATAAGTCAAGACCGCGGTATCCATTAGATTCACGTATGGGTATAGTACTAAGTAGCTAGCGCACACCCAGTCCCATAGGTCACCAGCCGCCACTGTATGGGACACTCGTCCAAACCAACCATATGAGCCCAAACTCGAGGGCGTTACTAGTAACGGTTGAAGAGTTCCACTGTACACCTCCTCACTCCATCATCAGACCCTCGTCACCAAGTGTATTGCTAGAAGTATGGGACACTCGTCCAAACCAACCAAATGAGCGCAAACTCGACGGGGTTACTAGTAACGGTTAAAGAGTTACACTGTCCACCTCCTGACTCCATCATCAGACCTTCGTCACCAAGTGTATTGGTAGAAGTATAGGACACTCGTCCAAACAAACCAAATGAGCCCAAACTCGAGGGGGTTACTACTAACGGTTGAACAGTGTACACTGTACACCTCCTGACTCCATCATCAGACCCTCGTCACCAAGTGTATTGGTAGAAGTATGGGACACTCGTCCAAACCAACCATATGAGCTCAAACTCGAGGGCGTTACTAGTAACGGTTGAAGAGTTCCACTGTACACCTCCTCACTCCATCATCAGACCCTCGTCACCAAGTGTATTGGTAGAAGTATGGGACACTCGTCCAAACCAACCATATGAGCCCAAACTCGAAGGGGTTAATAGTAATGGTTGAAGAGTTCCACTGTACACCTCCTGACTCCATCATCAGACCCTCGTCACCAAGTGTATTGGTAGAGTATGGGACACTCGTCCAAACCAACCATATGAGCCCAAACTCGGGGGGTTACTAGTAACGGTTGAAGAGTTCCACTGTACACTTCCTCACTCCATCATCAGACCCTCGTCACCAAGTGTATTGGTAGAAGTATGGGACACTCGTCCAAACCAACCAAATGAGCCCAAACTCGAGGGGGTTACTAGTAACGGTTAAAGAGTTTTACTGTCCACCTCCTGACTCCATCATCAGACCCTCGTCACCAAATGTATTGGTAGAAGTATAGGACACTCGTCCAAACCAATCAAATGAGCCCAAACTCGAGGGGGTTACTAGTAACGGTTGAAGAGTTCCACTGTCCACCTCCTGACTCCATCATCAGACCCTCGTCACCAAGTATATTGATAGAAGTATGGGACACTCGTCCAAATCAACCAAATGAGCCCAAACTCGAGGGGCTTACTAGTAATGGTTGAAGAGTTCCACTGTACACCTCCTGACTCCATCATCAGACCCTCGTCACCAAGTGTATTGGTAGAAGTATGGGATACTCGTCCAAACCAACCAAATGAGCCCAAACTCGAGGGGCTTACTAGTAATGGTTGAAGACTTCCACTGTACACCTCCTGACTCCATCATCAGACCCTCGTCACCAAGTGTATTGGTAGAAGTATGGGACACTCGTCCAAACCAACCAAATGAGCCCAAACTCGAGGGGGTTACTAGTAACGGTTGAAGAGTTCCACTGTCCACCTCCTGATTCCATCATCAGACCCTCGTCACCAAATGTATTGGTAGAAGTATAGGACACTCGTCCAAACCAACCAAATGAGCCCAAACTCGAGGGGGTTACTAGTAACGGTTGAAGAATTCCACTGTCCACCTCCTGACTCCATCATCAGACCCTCGTCACCAAATGTATTGGTAGAAGTATAGGACACTCGTCCAAACCAACCAAATGAGCCCAAACTCGAGGGGGGTACTAGTAACGGTTGAAGAGTTCCACTGTCCACCTCCTGACTCCATCATCAGACCCTCGTTACCAAGTTGAAATTATCATAATATTGTATTGTCACGAGAACTCAATGTGTGTGCAAAGTTTCATAAAAATCGGTTCAGTAGAAGTAGTTGAAAAAATTGTCGCAAGATTTGAAACAAAGATAGAAACAAACAAATATACGGAGTCAAGCTAAATAAAACCGTTTAATAATAAAAATGTGAAGGGCTTTGCAACGGTCACGTCGTTGAATAAACAAATATATTCTAGAATTCTTAAAATCTCGTGCGGAACTAGAATCAGATAATATATTACTTATATAGATCAAGGTTAGTACATAACATTTGATAGTAACTGTAATATAATAGCAATAATATTAATGCTTAGTGCCACGTTCTAGAACACTGATGACGAAATATGAATGACAATTAATGTAAATCGTGTGAACCTAATAGGTTATTGAAACATTAAAGCCGAATTTATAATTATGTATTTAGATGACATGCAATGGCGTTCCAGCTTACCGCCTTGACATTTATAAAACAATTAACCAATAATTTACGTGGCCGTTTCGGTTTAATTTTGCAAATCTGCTGCAGTAACTTAGCAGCGAGCGGAATAAGCTCGGCTGTTGTCCTGTTATAATGCGCCTCCGAACATCATACTTTGTTAAGACGATACCGAAACAAACTGTTCGAGTCGCGATGCGAAACTTTGATGAGAGTCATCCATCAATATTGTATGTATGGTTATTTAGTGGTAGTAATAATGTAGTGCGGTCCCGCGCGCTGCGAGTGCTGTCGGCACGGAGACGAGATCAAGACTTAAGCTTCATATCATAATATAGTAATACTTTAAGTACTTAGGTACTAATGATCGCTAATGATGCAAACAATAATACAAAAATTCAAATATGAAAACTATCTCGGCTTAAGCCGGAACGGGGGTCGGGTTACGCACGAGTATACTCGTACATAAATAATTTATTTCTTACTTTATTTCTTTTTCTCTTTCTTTCTTTCTGCATGTACAATATTGCATACCCACTCTACACTCTATAGTCTATTCGATGTTTAATGAAGTGCGAAGTAGAGTTAGCGAGCGATGTATGTTCGCGGAAGTAAAGGTGTCCTTGAAATAACAACATAATTACTTCTTTCAGAAATTCTTTCTTCTTATTCGGCTTTGATATTTGAAATTAAATTAAAATCAAATTAAAATATATTTTATTGCACGCGAAATGTTTACAAAAGCGGACTTAACGCCTAGAGCAATAATTATGTATTGGTCCTGCCTGGGATTGTGAGTAAGGTTATGCGTAGGTAGTGAGAAATTAACTAAGACGAAAATAATAAAAAGATGCTTATTTTATATTCAACACATAAATACATATATTCAATACATATATACTTAGTAGTTACATACATACTTACTGGTCCTACATAGTTACATATTTCATTTCGTTTTTTTTATGAGCTTGACAACCTACTTTACTCTCCTTCAAACGATATTTGAAATTAATGTTGTGGGGGAAGCGGAAATACGGATAGTGGCAGGGAGACATTTCACTGTACCTATATGCCTGGAAAAATACTCCGAGTTCAATTAGTTTTGAGAGTTTAAATTATTCTTTATTCATCATCCATATACAGTACACTGCCACACTGGAATTCGTGATATTTTACACTAAACACTATATTTTATGATAAATTTTTCATTGGATTTCAAATTTTGGTGGACCTGCAGATTTTCAGAGTTAAAATAGTTGTAATATGATTTATTGCATTGTCCAACCGTTTAGAAGAATTGTTTGAAATAAGTACAATACAGAACCCAGCGGGACAATCAAATGAATTAGTAAATAACGAAAACGAATTATCCAACGATACTATCTGAAGATCGGCCCACGCCTCTTTCAATAAACCTTGCGCCAATAACCGTAAAGTGTCGTTCAAATTTGATCAAAGCGATCTCACGGCGGCAGAGACTCATAAAAATACACGTTCGCGATCAGATCGATACAATACAATACAATACAATATCAATTAATACGTACGAGCCAGCAGCCGGCGGCACCGCGTGTGTACTATCCTCTCAGTTATTATTGAAATTTTATGATTCGGTTTCGAGTTGAAGTATTGAAGTGCACGCGTTTATTGCTATGGACGAGGCCGATGTGAATTCTTTAAATGTTGGAGTACCTACCTACTTATCTTACGGAAGAGTCGCTTTGTAAAATCTTGTATGTAATAAGACGGACCTAGAATAGACGGTGACCGCGTGTGCGGCGTGCCTTGGGAGAGGCCTCGACCGAAGGGAAGCACTGACGTGGCACCACGTTCACCCGGTGTTATGGGCTGACATCACGGATGTAGTAGGTGATGTAGCCAACCGTGTCAGTTTCCATAAAAAAAAGCCTATGTCCAGCAGTGGACCCACGATGATGGTAGCCTTAGGCAAGTATCATTAAAGTAAGTTTTGTCATAACATCACCAATGTTAGCTCGCTGGTTCTATGGATTGACGTCCGATCGTGAAATTAAACACGCCGGGCGCTGTTGGAACTTGTATGGGTGTCCGTTCGACGTTGAGGCTGACCGTGGTTCGGATTCCTCGTAAACTGTTTCCCTTCCCTTCTTACCCTACTAGGTGGTTGGGCCCCTCCCAACCACCACCCGGCCGGGTTGATACCACCGCACTGAATGAAGATCGGTCGAAAAGTCATTGAAAATAGATGGGGTATTCCACAGAGCAAAAAAGTCCGGTCTTTGCAGTTGAGTGAAGCCGACACGACCAATGGGAAGCACTGACATGACACATGTGATCACGGATGTACACAGGTAGTTGGTGAAGTAGCCAACGATTTTAGGTTTCATAAAATAAAAAAGGAGAGGACAGGTTTCATTATAATGAATTTGTTCTCGTTATGTCGAATGTTACCTTCGATCTCCTGTACACAGAGGTGCTGGTCTTCTCGGAAGGCGGGCAGTTCGTGTCGGCACTGGCAGAGACAGGCGGCGGGGCCCAGCGCCGCCGCCCCCACCCCCACCGGCCGCGCCCCTAGCGCAGTGCCGTGCGAAGCCTCCATGCAACGCGTTGGCCCACAGTCAGTGCCTATGAACAAATCTTATTTTAATTATATTTAAAAAATGCACACCTAACTATGTCCCGGCAGTAAGTAATGAACGTCGAGAGCTTTAGAAAGAGACAATCCGGTTGTAGAGCGTTGTCTCTGCTGCCGTGTACTGTAACTAACTGTATGTGCCACTGAATTAAATATAAAATTATTTTTATTTGTAAGTGCCATCTATGATCCAATAGCTGAAATGCAAACAAGCAATAAATCTTTGGCGACCTAAAATTGACTTACACTTATTTCTTACTAATTATTTCCTCTCTAACAATTTCTGCGAGAAAAATTTGTGAAAAAAACTGTTATCTACAACTTCCAAACTTACCATAAATAGTAAAGAAATCACCAGCCTCGAATCTCGTAACATTTGCCACCGCCATCTCTCCGTGAGTAGCGGAAACTCCTGCTGCTCCTTCCGAGATCGAAACCAACAGTGCAGCTAGCGCCATCGCGCGAGCGATAGCGGAAACGAGCCATCGTTCCGGTTTTGAAAGCATTTTCAGTGGCTATTCGTTGCTACCGCTTGCTACGGATATCTTCTCGCCACCACCGACCCATCTTGCGACAACTGCTTCTTTGCCTGAAAATAAAAAAATATATTGCTTAAATGCCCGTACCAGGGAACATACAATCCCGTACGGACGGCTTTTCGATTTTTTTGGTTACGGTCTTTACATTGCGTCGAATGATATGCTATGTAAGTACAACTTGCATTTTTGGATTAGTCTAATTGTTAAATCCTGGATGGAACACAGCTTGAGTGTGGTCTATTGTACTCATAGAGAATTAATATTGTACTACGAGTACTATGGTACTACCTACGAGTATCCTCCAGTCATTTGTAGTCGGAACCGTGGCCCAGATGTAAGGGCGTACGGCGCGTACTTGTGTGAAATGCTTACTGATAATTAATACTTGGCCAACCGATACCTAACAACACCAATGATAGACTTTAAATTTTTTTGGTGCCTAGTACTCTACTTAAAAATAATTCCAGTAATTTTAAGGAAATAATGATATGACTTTGTAAAAAATGTTGATCTCCATTGTGTGAGTTTAGCCGTAATTGGCATAATATACGTGTTGCTCTACTTTTTCTAAACTTTTAAATTATTATATCTAATAGTCTTGAGCATTCATAATTTTCATAGATAATCATTGATTGGGCTGACCTGACACCGTAAATGCACCTGTACATTTTTTTATGCTTTTCATGCAATTGAAAAGTGAAAGTGAATTTGAAAAGATAGCTGTGATAGGTAGCTATCTTTTCAAATTACAGGTCAATCATGCACTGATAACCTACTAAATAATACCTACATCATTCATTTTCAAGTCGGACGTCCTTTAGCTTTACATCGCGATGAAATCTGAACAGTGCTAAAGAGTTATTGTGTACATGTACCGTGTGGGGTCGGTACTTAAAAAGAATAGCCCCACTGCATCTCTCCCCGTCGCATGTCGTAAAAGTCGACTAAGGGATAAGAAAATTCGTCAGCCTCGGTAGCTCAGTGGCGCGGTTGGTTAGTCAACTGTTATTAAGCAACGCTGAGCGCGGTCAGTGATTGGATGGGTGACCGCTCGACCGTTGGAGGCTGACCGTGGTTCGGATTTCACGTTAAACTGTAGGTCCCTTCCCTTCTTACCTTACTAGGTGGTAGGGTTTATCCCGGCCGGGTTGGTACCACCGCACTGAACGAAACGTCGGTCGAAACGGCTATGTAAATAGTTCGTGTTTTCCGTCCAGTTTAGTGTAGCCGACATGAAATGAAGGGAAGCATTGACATGGCACCTAGTTCACCCTGTGTTATGGGCTGACATCACGGATGTTGTGGGTGATGTAGCCAACCGTGTCAGGTTCCATAAAAAAAAAATATATAGTATAACGGAGAAATTGCACTTTAAAATAAGTCCACCTTCTGTATCGCAGAAGGAGTGTAATACTTTTGACCTTACAACTCCGCAGGGACGTTGGATCTGGATTGTACCACGGAGAGTGTTCCAAGGAGCTGCACGATGCGATCCCTCTATCGTCATTTTACTATCGTTCCAGACGCAACAGGTTGGGAATGCACCCACACACTGTCGATATCCCCCCACTTAGGACAAATCGATCCTGTATATCCTTTATTTACAGGGTTGCCAACATGTGGAATGCACTCCCACCTGCAACCTTTCCTCTAATGCACAGTCTGGGATCCTTCAAATATAATGTGAAGGTGCACCTAGCCGGCTGACATGGTATTCACAGCCCCCGTAAATATCCGAATGCCCGTGGGCGCCGTCGGACTACACCTCTGCGTTAGTCTGGCGCGCGCCATATGTCCTTCTCATAAAAACATACTTCGCCACGGACAAATGCCATATCATAATAATTTATTTTCTACGTGTATATGCGTAGACGAAGTTTTGACAGAGAATGTTCTCAGTGAGTACACAACAGAGCACAGCTGCGTAGACAAGCGCACCAGCCGACAACCAGTTAGAAATTGATACACCACTCGCAGCAGGTTAAAGTTGAAGAAGACGATCGTGGAATAAAATTAATCGGTCCGTGGATTCGTGGAGCGCACACTTTTCTACTCGCTTTTACAAAGTGGCTGCGGTAGGCCTTATGCAATGTGTAACCAGCCCTAAATACTATGCAGGCAACAAATGATGAACATGCTAGCCCTGTTCTTTCTTGAACGACTAAAAATATTCTTGCAACACACATATATCGCTAAAAGCTCTTAAAAGATTTTTATTTATTAATTTATTGTTTCTAAGCACCTACATTACAATTACATTATACAATTTTCAATACTCCTAATCAATGAAATACTGCCAATAAAACATAATAAGGTATCGTGTATCTTTTCTTTATTAGGTTAATAAAGAAAAGATACACGATTACGAGGTCCAATTCATGAAGTGATTCTTAAAATTAAACAGGCCTTTTAAAGAAATTCAACAGCTTAGGGAATAAAAGTACAAATTAAGTTCCAGAACAGAATTTTTCGTATTCTACGTACCACAAATTTATGAAAAACCGGGAGTAAAAATGTAAAAAAATTAAAATTGAATTTGATGTATAATACTAAAACTTTTTTGTAATTTTTTGTAAAGTTTTGTGAGGGTTACCTCTTACATAGAACATTCACACAAATTTAATTTGATCGGTTGGTTGTCCGCAGCAGCCGCTGGAGGTTTCGTTAATAACGAACGACTGCTAATGTTTATATCTTTATATGTCTCGCCGGAGATATTGACTACTTCTGAATATCTAATTAGGCATGCTAATAGTAAGTCATAAATTATATTATTTACCTTCTATTTGAAACGGGGAAATTTAATAAATCTTGTTATTCGCGTGTGAATTGGTCTTTTTAAACTGTGTTACCTAATAAATCAGAATTGTATACATACCGAAGGAGTCAATTGCTGTTATAGTGCTTAATTTTTTAAACCACACTATTTATTACTATGAAAAGAAGACAAAAGCGGATTTTATTTTTAAACGATCTCTTCTCTTTTATATTATATGTATAGATGACAAATAAATAAACACATAAAGCTAATTACAAAATAAAATATAAACCTATAAGCTATACAAAACTTAATAACCCTCGCTTAATTTATAATAATAATTTTGCTAAAAATTATTAAGTTATTAAATTAATTAAACATTATTATCGTAGGAATGAGTCATGTACTCCACAGGTAGACAAGAAACGATAATAGTTTTGCTAGGTACAAATAACATTTAAATTTAATATATATTTTTAAGTAATTTCGCAAAATGTCAAAAGCTTCTTCAAAATATGATGTTTCATTATCAAGATTTATCATAACTATTTAGACAACAGATTAAAGCAGCACGACACGGGCCAAGCCCATATTCGTGCAAAAAATCTAATTTGTATTCATTTTGCGATTTTTTACGCTTTCACTTATAGTAGGAGCGTGTAAATTAAAAGAGTCTGGGGCTGTGATGAGCTGGACAGGTGTACAATATCTAGTGAGATACATTATCCTAGGCTATATCATTTTATTTAGTAATGTAATATAAATGTTTTCCCCTTTTTTTGCAAATCCAAGGGAAAGTTCCATCATCACCCCTTCTCAAAGCGTCACTTTTGTTAAAAAACGATATGAAAATATTATCGGTCCCCCTTCTTTTTCCTATTTGGAGAAGCTGTTTTTAATGATTCTTATTTAAATGCAAAATATAAACAGCTGTAGGCGGCAAGTAACAATGATTATGTTTTTCAGTAAACTGTACACGGTCACGTAAAATAGTTTTTCATAGAAAGTGCAGCAATCGAATATTTCATTCCTAGAAAGAATTCACGTAACTTTGTCTAGCTAGAGAAGATCTAAATATGGCTTGAAAATAATATTTTGATACGCAGATGGATAAAATTAAATCATGGCGTGCTAAAAGAGCTTTCGGTGGTCTAATAATATTTTAGCTGTCACATTACAAGTAAGTAGATGTAATAAATATTGCATCTAGTTAAAATGTACGATGGAAACCTTGACAACACAAAAAATAACAACGTAAAAACAAACATCCGAGAATATTTCTGTAATTAGCCAATGAAAACGTTTTTAGTCCTATTATGGCTAAGTGGATACATCTCTTTATATAATTCACCGGAATAAAATTATACATATTGGTCTAACTGTAACTAAAAACCGGCAAGTGCGAGTTGGACTCGCGCACCGAGGTTTCTGCACCACAAAAAAAAACATTGAAAAAAAAACATGACAACATGTATCTTGTATGGGAACCCCCCTTAATTTTTAACTTTTTCAATTTTTAATTATTTGTTGTTATATCCGCCATAATAACACATATTCTGTGAAAATTTCAACGGGCTACCTATTACGGTTCACGAGATACAGCCCTCGGAAAGACAGACGGACGGACGGACGGACAGACAGACGGACGGACAGATAGACAGACAGACGGCGTAGGCTTAGTAATCGGCTTCTGTACGGGATACGGAAACCTAAAAATGATAAGCTCTCGGTATTAAATAATACCTAAACTTTCGTTTGCCCGAAATTTTGATCTTATTCCCTAAGTCGGGAGGTGATACTCATGAACAGATAGAACCAACGAATTAAATTATCGGGAAATGGCATACAACGCACCGAATTGAGGCGCGCTATTTGTGAGCATTCAGCACACTCTCCAATCGTTGTCTCTCCTTTATACGTATCAAATTGCCATCTTACTCTATCGACGTTCACAGAGCGGAAACGTAACGTGATGTATGAGGCGCTCGCGCACTTACGCTGTTTTAAATTGCCAATATTTATATAGAAGAACTCCAATCGCACCTTTCTACCGGTAAAATGTACGAGGGCCCGTCCAGAAAGTAGAATGTCGTTGGATAGAACGAATAAAACTATAAGATTGTCACGCTCAACTCTTTTGCTACTACCTACTTACATTCCACTATATTATCGAATCTCAAACATCCAAAGGTTGACTGTAAGAAATCTCTGTAAGGGATAAGCCCGCCTTTGCGCCTTATGTAAATTTTCCAATGTATTTTACTGTTTAATGTTTACTGGAGCAATAAAGAATTTTCTATCTATCTATCTATAAGAATACTATAAAATCGAGTATACGACACACCTGCGTGAGTACAGAGTACACCTACAAGTACTCATTCTGTGCAATCATTATGTAAAAGATAACTCAGTATCGTGGACCTGGTTTTCAAAAGCTGCATTCTCGTCATAGTCGTGTGTGAGATGCGGCATGGCAGGAGAGGTGTAGTTATAATATAACTCGATAGGTAACTGTACCGGCGCGGCGGCGCGGCGCGGCGCGGCGGCGCGGCGGCGGGCCGTCTGTTTACGACTAGGGGTTACTGATAACCCCGCGCTACCATGATTACTGCCGTTACCTTACCTGCTATTACAGACGTTAAGTAATGCTATTAAACGAACCGCTGAGCTTTATTTACTTGCTTCTAGCGATGTGAACGCTAATGTTTCTTAGATTTGTAAATATATAAAACTGTTTTTGATGAGAATATAAGTAAAATGGCGTTGATAATTACAAGAAGATCTAAGACTGGACAATCTGACCTAAGTTCTAGACTGCACACATTCGTCATTTCATTATCAGAAATTATCGTTAAGTAACACCATACACCTTACAAGAGTATTAAAAAAAAAGTAAAGTAAGGTATTATATTATTGTGTATTATATATAAGCAACAGATTTTCACTGAAGACGACAAAAAAGTCGAAATATTTGACCTACCTGTGTACATTTTATTAATAATATTAATATAGAAAAATATGTACATTTAAAAAAAGGAAATTATTTTTTTTTTACAAAAAATAAATAAATACAAAAATAAAGACTTTTATCTGCACACAAGGACACAGAATAGATAATGTTTTTGGCTTATAGTCAAGCGAAGGAACATTTTCAACAAAAAACATGCTGTACCAGCTGAAATATAACTCCAATTCAGCTACATAGTACTATCTTATATCTACTTTATATCTTTTGTTATCAATGAGTTATTCTGAAAGTTTATATAACAAATTTTTACTTCAACTGCTAATAAAGGTGCTAGTCAGTACATAAAACATTGGAGTCATCTTTGGAAGGGTTCCCCAACTTTCAGCCTTGAACTCTATTCCACGACGAGCTATTAGTTTCATTGGCGACTCTTTACTCACGAATGACATTCAACCGCTGAAACACATACGCATCGTTTGATCATTGAGCCTGTTTTGCCGGTACTAAGTACTGTGGCCCCTGCTCTGATAACTCGCTTCCCCCATCCCCACTCCTCCTGTTCGCATTCGCCCAGCCCGCCATACTCTCGCGGAACTGTTCCCCACTATCAACGGATTTTCAAATCGTTACCTTTCCCCAGCGACTTTGGTCCACCTTCAAGCCACCTCCTTGGGGGTTGAAAAAGGTGGGACCGCACTGGCGGCGAGAGAGTGTTACAAATTTGTTCATACGAATTAGTTGACACTGCCCCGTAGTGCTGTTTACTTCATACAATTTCATTCAATTAATATTTTGAGACTCCATGCCGCTAGCCGCCGCCGCGCCGCCGCCCCGTCCGCAGTGCAGTGCCGCGAGACTGCGGTCGCACCTTTTGACAGATCTATGCTTCTTTATTTCAATTGTGTTGTTTTTGTTTTCAAGAAATCTAGGAAAAATGTTTCATTGACTTACCTACAATTTGTTAGCTATTTTTGCAAGAGCCCGCTATGACTACACCGATCCAGCTGTCACGTTATATCCGTGTAGCGGATACGCGAGCCTCCCGACCTGTTTCCTCAACCGGTCCTCGCATCATTGGGATCAACGGTTATTCGGGTACCGCTGCGAACGGTTAATGGGTCACTCACTGTTAGTAACTTTTAATACTAATCCGGTCTGGTACGTATGGGTGCTGTACAGTCGGTCCTGTTGATCGAAAACTGAAGTCTGATAAAGATCGAGTTTTTTTATATTAGCCCGCGGTTTCATTCAGTATATTATTTAGATGATGTTTTCAACTATCCGAACATGTCTCAAATAACATTGGTGAAAACTGCATCCAACCTTACTCTAGTAAATGAGCAAGACATGGCGGATGGAAGATATTTATTTTTGTAAATAATTTGTTTTTATCGAAAGTGCGACATGTGGCTACATGCCACCCGTAAGGTGTCTAACGACGCCAATGAACATTTCACGCCCCTCTTGAAGAACCCGAGTCTTCACTTGGGGGAAAATATATGGGCAGGGAGAGCATTCCAGAGTTTATCGTCTGTAGAGATCTGCATTGTAGAGAATGGTGCACATAATTCGCCGAGTTAAGGAAAGAATATGCTAATAATTACTTGGGTGTTGAAATTGATATACGTAGGCTTAAAATGGACTTCACTAATTACAGAAAATCTAAAGAAATGAGTATATTATGTTTCTATAATTTTTTAAAGCTTTAATGCCTCACATTTGATCAAATATAACAACGCAAAGGCATTACAGTAAGGTATTTTTGTGTGTGTTACTTTTAGAGCTTTTAACAATAATTGGTTAATATCAGCCCCATAGTACTCATCTTCTCTACGCCTTAGGGCCCCGAGTCCCCAAGGGATAGAGAACGCCCAACGAAGTTCAACACAAATACTTAATCTTTCACTAGGGCATCGCCAACAGTCTATGTACCTATACTAAAAAACTAATTGAGTCTGTCCACCTTAAGCTACGTTTGGAATTCCCTTCGTAATTTTCTGTTCTGACAACACTCCATCAGCAAATTCCATTTATATTATTTCAAAATTGTGTCACTGTGAATAGGAATTTCCTTACAGCAGCGCAAGCGTGCGCGCATCTCACGCATGGCGCGGCGCAACTATCATATAGGCGGTATGCGCGCATATTACGTAAAAAGCAATTTTCGATCTGAAACGGATGTAGAGTCGGACAATTCATCAAATCGGTTTCGTCTCTAGACATTGGCGTGCCGATCTTTTATTTTGTTTCTGTAAATTTCCGTGTACGAGCAAACTAACCTTCATAAACAAGGTTATAATATAATGTGCTCTTTAGAAATTAGTTTTATTATATTATGGATACATCAATACATTTATTTGGTGCATTTTATAATATATAATACAATTTAGTTTTCAATTAGCTATATTTTGTATTAAAGCGTTGTTTTTAGTTTTTTATGTATTTTTAAATGAATTTAATCTAGTTTCATATTGTTTTTTGGTATAGGTAAATGTGCAACCTCAGATAATACATACATTTTGACTCAAAACCAAAATATGTGTCTCATCCGGTGTCATTGCGGGAGATTATATGTATGTATATATATATTTTTAATCTCGAACACGTTATGTATGCATTTTGGAAAGAAATGATAAATTCGTAAATGTTATATGCACTAAAACATTTACGGAGCTCGTCCACATAACGGTTTAACATTTAACCTTTATAATGGTGAATACATTAGTTGAATCTGAATCAAACGCGCATTTAGACTGCCGTTCCTATTTTAAATAACTTGTTTTGAAAAAAAAAACAAAAAACAAAAAAACATTTCGATGCCTGTGACTTACCGACGCTGACGCGTCGAGTTGAGATCTCGTGCGCTTATTTCGGCTGAATATACGACGCCGTTACACTATAATTTATGATGAAACTGGTTGAAAAAACACGCTTTTTCAATGTGAGAGATATCAATTTTAGCCGTTTAAAGAAGCTATCATGGTAAAAAAATGCAAGCTGTCTTGTGAAGACGAATAGGTTTTAGATTGGGGAATTCCTATAAGTGAATTGTTTTGATAAATAGTATGTTAAGTTATGTTATTTTTTGTGTTTTTCTATAACAACTGTGTACAGCTCCTCGGAGTTTTTTTATTACATATTAATTGAGAATAAGAATAGTGTTTATTGGATGTAAAAAATAATTTATCAACAACAGTGCAGATTTTAATTTGTATTTGTTTATTTTATTGTGGTCTCTCAAGCAAATGTGTGATTGGCATGTGGAAGACCACTACATACCTACATCGATTTTTAGGGGTAGTAGCGTAATACATTTTAATACTCTATCTATGCATTTGCAGGAGTACTGAAAGAATGTCGGTCGAACCGGCTATAACAATTATTCACATTTTACGTAAAATTCAGTATACTTAGCATAGCCGACGAGGGAAGAAGATTCAGATTCAGATTCAGATATTTATTTCGCCATAAAGAACACACAACAATAACAATATTTCATTGAGACATATGCATATTCAGTATGGTTCGTCATCATTTTTTATTATGTCCCGTTCAGTAGTGCAATCTATAAGGAAGAACCGGGTAAGAAACCTTACAGAGCTTTTTTTAAATATAGCTTACATACTAAGTTTTCATTATGTTAAATATAACATACTATATCTAAGCAAAAAATTCAAAATACTAAGTCAAAAATATACCCATTAAAAAAGATAATAAAAAACAAAACAAAGAACATAGGGTTCAGTCAAGTTATTAATAAAATTTGAGTTTATGCATATAAACAATTTGAATTATCAAAGTGAGCAGAATTTTTATTTACAGTATGAAAAAAATTCACTTAACTTATAAAATGGATTGTCTAAGAGAAATATTTTCAGCTGACTCTGGAACACATTGTCCTATTTATTGATTTTATTGTATCAGGAACATTTTCGTACAATTTGGGTCCAATCACGTCAGGGTCTTTTTCAGCCATCGCCGATTTATGCGCAACAGATTTTAAACGCTCTGAGTTACGTGTGTTATAATTATGACTTGCGCCATTTGACTGAAAAGAATTCATGTTTTTGCGTACATATACCACTTCTTCATATATATATAGAGAGCACACAGTTAATATACCAAAGGATTTGAAAAAGTCTCTACAAGATGTTGTTCGCGGTACACTGGCTAATACCCTTATCGCTCGTTTTTGCAGTATTAGCACTCTTTCAGCATCGGTTGAGTTACCCCACAGGATTACACCATACGACAGTAATGAGTGTACGTACGCATAGTAGGACTGTCTCAAAGCCTCCGGACTGATCAAACGGCGTAACTCTCTTAGTGCGTAAATACCTCTAGCCATCTTGTCACATAGTTTGTCTATGTGACTTTTCCAACTTAGAGTTGGGTCAATATAGAACCCTAAAAATCGTATACATGACTGGGAGCCAATAGAGCCGGATGAATTCGAAATAGAGAGCTCACGGGGACCACAGTTTCGTCCGGAAAATACCATATAGTTGGTCTTCGATGTATTTAGTATCAGTCCGTTCGCAGCAAACCATTCCGATATTTTTCCTACTACTATATTTAATTTTATTTCCAGTTCATGCATGGATTCAGCAAAGACTATTATACTAGTGTCATCGGCAAAAAGTATTAAAACACCATCTATTTTAATCAAGGCTAAGTCATTAATAAATAATAAAAATAATGTATTACCTAATGCAGAACCCTGTGGAATACACATTTTAATTTTACCTGGCTCGGAACTTTTTTTGTTTCCTTTTAAAGTGACCTCAGTGACCTGTCTTCGATCTGTTAAAAATGACTTTAGCAATTCATGTGGTTTATCACTTACTCCATATTTTTCCAATTTGTGCAAGAGGAGGTTGTGGTCTACGACATCGAATGCTTTCGACAAGTCGCAGAATATACCTGCAACCTTGTTCCTCTTGTCTATACCTTTTATTATCTCTCCTACTAGCTTCATGCCAGCTGATTTTGTGGAGATATCTTTACGGTATGCGTATTGGTTGGGAGAAAGAAGTTTATTATCCTCAAGATGCTTAATTACAGAGTCAGATATAACAGATTCTATGATTTTAGATAGTGCTGGCACTAAACTTATAGGCCTATAGTTATTTGGGTCAGCTCTTTCGCCGGCTCCTTTATAAATGGGACATACTCGGGTCTGTTTTAGTACATTAGGATAGGTACCCTCTTCAAACATTTGGTTAACCAATACTGATATGTATGGCGATAAACTATTTGAACATTTGGCAATCAACTCTCCCGACAACTCAAAAATATCAAGACTGCTTTATTTAGATAATTTGTCACGTATTAATTTTGAAATTTTTTCAGGTGTGACATAGGGTAGGCAAAAGGCTTGGTCGGCATCAAGACTGGTATTGGCTACCATTAGGGACAATGCTTTGCTTGTAGAAGCTGGATTCAGGGCTGTTAGCTTACTTCCGATATTCAGGAAGTGCATGTTCATACATTCAGGAATGTTTTCAATAGGAACATCATCTCCATCTGAGGTTATAACCTTATGAATACCATCTTCCCTGCACTGCCCTCTGTTGGTTTCATCTTTAATCACTCGCCATATCTCTTTTTTAGGATTATTACTATTCATAATCCTTGACTCGATGCAATCTCTACGACTTTGCCAAGACATTATATCTATAGCTGTCTTGTACTTCTCAATACATTTTTTTAAAACGTCGCTATCAGGGAATTGTTTTTTCATTTCAAATGTGTGACAGAGTTTTGTCTTTAGTGATAATATGTCGCCATTCATCCAGTATTCGTTTTTCCTATTTCTACTTTTTGACATTTTCATGGGAAAATACATATTTATATAATAGGTTAAAACATTTATAAACTTTTCAAACTTAACTTCAATTGAATAACTACTGTTACATACTATTACGAAGTGCAATGGGATCTTGTTCACCGAGGTGCCATAGGCTGACGTCACGGATAGTGCGGCGGTGATGTAGCCATCGTTAACAGTTTCAGGAGTATATCCAAATCAATTTCGATATTTAACACTTTTATAGATATTTTGAGGTAATTCTGTGTCACTGCATATAATGCAAACTTTAGTGCTTATACATAGTGAGTAATAGCAATACTTTCTATATTTTCCAACAAGTTTTCCGCTGACACTGTTTAGACGCTGAGACACACATCATGCCGTATTCGTCGCCACGTATCCACGCGTTATAACAAACTATACCTACTCTCAGCGCATTTCAGTGACGGATACCATGATGAAACCTGTACATTAGCAATGCGAAACCTCGTTCTGTTGCCACCTGTGCATTAGCAATTCAAAAGTCAGGTTGACTGACCAAAATTGCAGTCTGCAATAAGTTCGCCATCTGTAACTTGCACCGACTAGTCGAGTGCACTCGTACTTACTATTGTTTATTTATTTTTTATTCGAATGCGTAGATGCAGTTTAAGTTTGGTTTGCAAATACGCGATGTACCACGGTCGGAATGTATATGTGAAATGAAAAAATATACCCTTTTCCTTTTCTAATGGTTATTGGAGATCATTGGTAGTCTAAACCAGCGGTCAAATTTCGCAGTTGCAAAACTTGTACAAAATAGAATTCTATACAAGATTATCATAATAAAGTTTTGTCTACGATCAATCTTTTTCGTTCTAGACGTGAAAAAAAACATTCGAAATTAAAATATTGCATTATATCGTTTATTTACAATTTATCAAACTTCTAGATTGGAGAGAGATAATTTAATGGTATGAGAAAGTTGTACATAATTGCATTTCGTACAAGTTTTGTAATGAACATTTTAGTGAAAAGTTGAAAATAGGCAAATTAATTAACAAAGACAGATTCCCCTCCCCTTAAATTCAAGATAACCGTCGACACAACTGCAGAATCTGGTCGAAAATCTGATTTAAACTACAAACGATCTTCCTCGACGATTAGAAAAAAAATTGAGGTATGAAACTTTTCGGATTTCAGCGATTTTTTTTGTACTTTGCGACTTGGCTAACGCCAGCTCGCTTGAACCTCATCGTTGCCGTACTAACAGGTGTTTGTATTATCTGCTGATGGCTGGTTACACAGTTTCATCTAGATCAATCTATTGTGGAATAGTTATAATATATTATAAGGAGTGAGAGTGTGGTTTTTCTGCATGAATTGAATTTAATATTGACTGAACGGCTTACATTTATTTGAGTCGGTATTTCATTAGATATAGAAAGAAATATTTTTAGTTCTAAAACTGTGCGACTCGACATTGAGCGGGATACGTCTGCTCCAGAAATACCTACTGCAAGCTTTCTTCTAGTAAATAACTTAAATTATTTAACAAGGCTAGTCCTTACTAGCATAATAGTGGAAATACACTGAAGTAAGTACCTATATGCTTGCATATGGGTAAAGCATCAATTCAATGTGCAGACTTACACATTTTAAACGCATCTTAGCAATGATGAGAACAAAATGCGCCATTAATTATTAATACATTTAATGTACTTACTAATAATTAATGGCACATTGATGGCAGTCGTAAATACCGAGCTTTGTGATACTGGTGGTCGCCGATTCATGATTAAATGATCATAAATATTATTTATTAACAAGCTGCATATCTCAGTTCCTCTCTGGACAATTACTATGTAGGTATGTATGTTGATTAGATAAGCCCACATTAAGTGACGATGGTTTTATTTTATTTATGGTGTTGGTTACTTTTGCATGAAAAACACGAGATATTTGGTAGAAATGTGTGGCTATAAAATATTTAGTATACCTAAAAGTATGTGTAAACTTCTAGAGTTTGTGAAATGCAACTTGATTAAAATGACAACTGTCAAATGCCTCTGAAGTGCTAAAACAGTGAAATCACAATTTAATACTTGACTACTTACTTGCTGCTTGATAGTTATCTTGTCCTAATACTTTGCTAAACGTGATGGTCCGTCTGGTGCTGTAATTTTTGAAGAGTTTCTGCAGCGCTACACCGATTACCCTTACTCCGATTGTCGGGATATGTACAGCGTGTGGTATGTAGGCAGAAAATATTATCCATTGGTACCGACGCGGCGGCAGAATAGTTCTCCATAACGCCTCCTCTCGATTAAATTACTAGTGAAAAACTGTCAGTCAATAATATACACATTAATCTCAATGTTGTCCAATTAATAACAAGGTTATTAATTGGACAACGAAGTTAAGAAATATAATTAAATTATTTAAACCATTGATCATTTCAGATATTTTATTTGTATCTTGTATGAAAACGCATTGTTAAATAATATGTATTGTAAATTACCTTCCTACGGAACAATATATAAGTGAAATAATAATAACTTTCTTTTTATACTATTATATGTCAGTCGAGTCAAGTAGTGGGTTGGGTAATCAACCAGAAGTCCATGACGTGCTAATGTATGAGTACATTTTTGCGAATGACCTAACCTCTAACCCGACAGGCCGTACCCAACGTATCCGAGCACACATACCGCGAAATTGTAATTAACTAGATGCGTATCAAAATATACCGACACCGAGACGTGATAATCTGCTGGTTCAATTTGGTGAAAGGTTATAAAATTCGTGATCAAATGAAGAGTCAAAGCAACGAATAGGCGTTATTAGATTTACGTCGAAGAACGCGATGGACATAAGGGACCTACATAATTTACATGTTAAGATGATTATTTAGGTATATAAATGCGATTAACGGTTTTATTGGTTAGAATATATTTAAATTAATGTTTGCAGAGAGCTCTCTCGGAGAGAACAAATGAAAGGAAAACAATTTTAATACTCATATTTTATTTCTTTGATAAAATGATTTTACGACAAGAGCAAGGCATTAATGCTATGATAATTAGGAGTCTTATTAATTGAACGGTCCAATACTTAGTATATACATAGATATATACAATCAGTGTGTATGATCGACGAGATCAATTGACAATCGGTGTCAACGGAGGTGTTGTGCTGAAAGAATTCAGAAAATTATAGCACAACACCGACCGCCTCGTTTAGCATAGCATTACGACAAAGTTTCACAGTTTGTTGCTGTAGTGATTAAGGTTCTGAATGTACATTGCGGGTACCTATGTACCTATATTTGGTGATGTAGTCAGTCCGTTCAGATTGGGTTTGAGGAAATTTAAAATTTAAAAGTAACTCATAAATTATACATTTACTAAACGGTTATCGTCGTCTAAATATGAGACTGTTAATTTTATATTTAGACGATAACAGTAATGCATAATTTTATTTGTAGTTTTAATGTTATAATTAGCAAAATAATTAATCAAATTTCTATTTCGGCCTGAAATATCTGATCTCAAGGGTTGCTACACGATTTCCATTATCCATGTGAACTGTAGGACACTTCCCAAACCCTACTACAGCGGTTCTTAACCTCAGGTCGCGACCCAAATTCGGGTCGCGGGAGGTATCGGCATGGGTCGCGCGAAACCCCCAAACGACTTTAAAGAAGAAGTAAAATTTCATTTATCAACACATTTTTAGTAGGTACCTATCGAATCTTCGCTAGTTGCCTTGTATTGCAAAGTTGTTACTATAAGTATAATTTGTTGTGTATTACATAAAATAAATAAATTAATACAATCTTGGCATATTTGGGTGACATTTTCCACCACTTAAATCAGTTGAACACGGAAATGCAAGGTCAAAACCGCACTCACGTTCAACAAAAATTCACGTTTTTAAGAATAAGACAAAACTTTGGCAAGAAAAAATCGCTAGACGTCAATTGGCAGCGTTTCCAACATTTAACTTGTTTTTGGAAGATCTTAATGACAACGATATTTTCGTGGAGACCATGCCTATTTTTTTAGAACATTTGAGAAAACTTGAAAATGAAATGGAAAGATATATTCCACAAAATGTCCAAATCGAGAAATACAGTTGGGTAAGAAATCCATTTGAAGTAGATGTAATGGGCGTTGAAAATGATTCCGCTGGATTACAAGAAGAATTGCTCAAAATGCAAGGTGATGGATTATTAAAAGAGAGATTTGCCAGAATGAATCTCACGAAATTTTGGGCACAACTAACTGGGAAGCCTATTCTGAGCAATGAAGCTGAAAAAGCCCTGCTACCATTCCCAACTCCTTATTTATGTGAAGCAGGATTTTCGTGCCTTGCTGTCATGAAAAATAAATACAGGAATAGATTGGATCATCAGCATGACATGCGGTGTGCACTTTCTAGAAACTTAGCTCCACGTATACATCTTCTTTGCTCAAAATTACAACACCAGAGTAGTCACTAATCATTTTGCTAATTAAAACCATTTTTTTTTAACTATTATAATGCTGATTTGTTTGATTTCAATAAAGAAAATTTAAATAATGTCGTTTACATGTTTATTTCTAATTTTATAATGACATCAATTCTGGCAAACCACGAGCTTATAGTTAATCCTATCATTTTATTATCACTGGAAAATAAAATAAAACATTAGGGTCGCGGGCTTCAAATATATTTGTACTTTGGGTCGCCAGCCAAAAAGGTTAAGAACCGCTGCCTACTAGGTGGTAAGGTTAAACCCGTCTGGGTTAATACCACAACTGCGCTGAACGTAGGTCGGTCAAAACGGCTATGAAACATTATCGCTGTATGCCGGCCAGTTCAGAATAACCGGCAGGATCTTTTGCACGGCACGAGCACTGCCACGGCACTTGGTACCGACATGGACAAGGTGTTGGTGTGATGACCTAGCTAGCGGATCATGTAGCCAAGTTGGCTCAGCTAATAACATCAGGTTCTATCAAAAAGCGTATTATCTTCCTGCTTCGTAAAGTGTACGTAGAGCTAGGGTTGCCAACTTTGTATATAAGAAATAACGTATTTCTGATTTCAGTGATGGTAAATAAAAAGTTGTGTTTTTAAAATGTATTATTTATTTAAATGTTTGTTCGAAACCCTACCTTACCCACTTTACAGCCACAACTTAGCTCCTTATGATTTCTTTTTGTTCCCCACCATAAAGGATAAGATACACTTAATTTTTTTTTTCAAGTGCCGAAGAAGCGGTGGCTGCCTACGAATCACCCATTTCTGACCAGTCGGAGGAAGACTTAAATAAATATTTCCAGGACTGGTTTAGGCGGATGGAAATTTGTATAGATATTGATGAAGAGTATGTAAAAAAATATAATATAAATTGTAAGTATATATTGTTTACTTTTTGCGTGTCTCAAAACTTATATAGTGACCTACGTATGCATTGTTTGAAGTTAAAGTTGAAATAAAGTAGTTGAAAAAAAAGTCTACGTGAGTGAGTTAGGGAGTAGTTTCTTTCTGTCAGCCTCGATAGCTCAGTGGTGCAGACAATCGACTGTTGATATTGATTGTTAAGTAACGCTGGGCGCGGTCAGTATTTGGATGGGTGACCGCTCGACCGTTGGAGGCTGACCGTGGTTCGGATTCCACGTAAAACTGTAGGTCCCTTCCCTTCTTACCTTACTAGGTGGTTCAACCCGCCCGGTTTGGTACCACCGCACTGAATGAAACGTCGGTCGAAACGGCTATGTAAATAGTTTGTGTTTTCCGTCCAGTTCAGTGTAGCCGGCACAACCGAAGGGAAGCACTGACGTGGCACCAAGTTCACCCGGTGTTATGGGCTTACATCACGGATGTTGTAGGTGATGTAGCCAACCGTGTCAGTATCCATAAAAAAAAAAAAAAAAAAAAAGTGCCACAGAGCAAATTTTACAGGAGAGCTGTTTAAAGTTTATAGTTTGGTTTTCACTGTGTGATTGCGTTACTGTTAAGCATATGTTTGGAAACTGACTAACTGTATTAGAATCGCTATAAAATCAATAAATTCCTTAACATTAATGAAATAAATAACACAAAAACACTATTTTTGTTTGGAGATAGACAAAACTGACTAAACGGACGTTGCGAATGGCGGTCATAGCACAACACACACTGGATATAGAGTTCACTTAGCTGACATAACCTTTAATTCGTATTTTTGCTATGTCCCATTGCTCGTCCGTGATTGGCTGTTTGGTCTTTAGACAAAATACGAACTCAGCGCAAGCTGTGGAATCTTAGAGATAGGACGAAAATGTATTTTGAAACTGTATGGAGCCATAGAATAATAATGGCTTTAATTTTGCACTGTCAGTATGGAGATAGCAATAATATGTCCTAAAATGTGAAAAAAAACCGCTTTATTAGATAAAATGACTTTACTTTTAAATGCAAAAATATGCAGAAAAATCTGCTGAATCAACCTGAACTCAAAGGTCATTTTCGCTAAAAATGTGACTTAGACAACTCCCGAACTGGAGCGACGATAAATAAAAAAAAAAGTATTTTCACGGTTGGCAACCCCTGGTAGAACGTTTAAGGCGGATACAACAACAAACGGTATGTTCGTCGTTTTCCCTGCGTATCCGCTCATATCGGCTCGTATTCACTTGCAGTGAGGTAGAGGACTTATATGGAGTAGCTTTCATTTTCGTTCGTTGACTTATCGCCATGTTTATAAACATGTGAAACACGCGTCGACACTCGTACACGTCTGTTGCGAAAATGAATTGTTTCTCCCCCTGTGCTCCCCACCGCTAGCGGGTAGCACAGAAGACGTGCCGATAAACACGTAGTGTTTACCGCAACAGTTTCAACAGTTTCAGAAACACATTATTTTGTTTCAGAAAAAGGTCGATACAGTTTTTGTAAATACAAACATACCAAACGCTGTATCCTGACAATCGGGGTAAGCAGATTAATCGCTGTTGTGCTGCATGTACTCTGGCAAATTACAGCTCATCACCGACCATCACGTTTCGCAAAGTATTCGGACAAGATAACTATCAAGCAAGCTGCTAGTAAACCAGGAAGACCCACCTGCTGCATGACTGGGTGGAAGGACCGTGCCAAGGTGAGAGGTGGCTCACCTGTCGCAATTTATCACGGCATCTAGTCCTTTTCCCTTAGTCACCTTTTACGACATGCAGGGGGAGAAATGCAGTGGGGGTATTCTATACCGTACCGTTAAAGTACCGTCCCCACACGGTTTTAGTAAATAATAAATATGAAACTGATATAGATAATATTACAATTATTATATTTTTAGATATGACTTACATTATAAATACTTACATATAAATATAACATACTTTGTATGCTAGGTTCAGCGCTTTTCACGTAATATACAACTAACCATTTGTTTTTCAGATATTATAATCATATTGGGTACAACCACAGAGCAAAAAAGTCCGGTTTTGTCGCCGGGCCGGGCGCGGGCGGTGTGGCCCGATCGTTGTTCTGTGGGTACAACCAATATTTTTGTAAGTAAGTTTTGAAAGAGATTAGAGGAAGAAGAAATGTAAAACGTATATTATTTAGTTCGAGCAACACGAGGAGCAACATAACACACATTTTCTGACACAATCCTCTACTAGGTATAAGGTTGACTGGAAGAAATCACTTGTAGTGATAACTCCGCCTTTGCGCACTCCTGTATTTCTTGATTCTTGTCGTGTACTGTTCTTCCTTCAATTTGTGTGCAATAAAGAGTTTCTATTCTATTCTATGTAATCAATAAACTGAAACATACCATGGTCACTTCCGATGCGACAGACTAAATTCACTGTCCCAGAGCGTTTAGTATCCAGAATTGCACAAGTTTCAGCGAGTCACTCACGAAGAATCATTCCAACACTCTCACATCACTTTTACAACTTTTTTCAAATTGTCGAAGAACGTCAATGACGAAGAACTGTTCTCATATGTATAGCACTGAACTTCACATACACACAACCAATGAAGTCTAGAAACTATTAGTTAAAATAAACTTGGCGCCAAAATTAAGTCAATCAGAAAAACACAGGTGAAGTGAAGTTGGAGTATCGGCGTCTGCGCAGTGGTGGCGGGGCGGCGGCGCGGCGCTGCGGCTAGACCAAGAGTGATAAGAGTGCCGATGGAGCGAGGAGGGGCGGCGCGGCGCGGCGGCGGCGGCGGCGCGGAGATGCGTCGAGCTGGTTAGCTGGTTAAGCATCAGGTCTCCGCTTCGCCGCCAGTAATGTCTCTCGAGGAGACTCCCAGCCGGCTAGCGGGTTAGTGTGCTGTATTTTATCATACAATTTACATTCGGATAACGGTTTACGTATAATTTGGGGATCGATGAGATTTCGGAAATTCCGTAAATATTGCAGAAGATAATTTGTTGGGTTTAATGTGATGAATTGTCGCATCCGATAGCACACTCCGATACCCTACGTTCTTGCAACCAGAGCGATATTTAAAAGTCTAATTCGCAATAAATATTCGCAAATGGTCGATTTGATGAAATATCGCTTAGAGTTGGTAAAATATTGTCTATATTCGGTGTTATATTGTCTTTTCGCTTGTAAATTATGCTTAGTTCGTGGCCTCTTGAGAAAATCCCTCATAGTAGTAAATTGTTTCACAGAAAGAGCGGGGTAACTTGGCGCATATATGTACCAAAGAATCACAATAGCGAGGTACCTACCTACATATTATTATGCATGGCATGCTATATGTTTAGGTGAGCTCGTAAAGGACATTTTTTGTTTTCTAAATACGCATCATTTCCATAAAAATTGTTAGCGCTCAATCAATATTTCTATGTATTAACATGAATGTAAAACCTCAAAGATTTAAAATGTTTGTGTGTTCAATTCATATGCGGTATTATTGAACCTATAATTCTGCATTCTTTACACGTACAATACCTATTCAACTGTGTTTTTTATGTTTTTTAAATATGTAGATACGTATTTCTCGAAACAAGAGCAACGGTCCAAGACGATAAACCTATTTGGAACACCATAAAATAAACCGATGGTATCTGCCTCTTAAAAATGTATTTTGATGGGAGATTTCTTATGCAAATTGCTACTCAAAAAAGAGTTAATACTTTCCTACATTCGGCGTTTATCATTCCGACCTATCGCCATGTGGGAGAAATTAAATTTTACCGATATATTAAGCGTGGGTAGAATAATATATAGATATTTGAAAAATAAACATTTTGGATTACCTGTATGTAATCAAATTGTTGATTTATCGAAACATAAAAGGTGAGAGCTTCCGCAGCACTAACGTTTTCTGTTAACAACAATAATATTTATGTATGTTTAGGTCGATTACTTCGACGTTTCTTGAAGGCAAACGAATTGAAATACTGCCAGCTATTACGTATGCTTCAGTTTCAATTTACATTAGATTTTAGGACAAATCCCAAACGTGATGTGCACAGCAGACAGCTACACACATACAAGCACGGTTGTAATATCCTATTACTTTAAGTGAGCTAAACTTGTATATATACATACATACATATACATATCACACACGCTGAATCCCGACAATCGGGGTAAGCAGAGTAATCGGTGTTGTGCTGCAAGAACTCTGGTTAATTACAGCACAACACTGACCACCACGTTTCGCAAAATATTCGAACAAGATTCAATCGATCAAGCAGCAAGTAAGGCACGAACACCCACCTGCTGCATGACTCGGTGGAAGTACCGTGCCAAGGTGAGAGGTGGCAAGCCTGTCGCCCTTTAGCACGGCATCTTGTCCTTATCCCTTAGTCGCCTTTTACGACATGCACGGGGAGAGATGCAGTGGGGCTATTCTTTTAAAGTACCGGACCCACACGGTACAGTACAGTACTTGTATATATATATATATATATATATATATATATACAATTGGTTCCTCGGAAACGGCTCTAACGATTTGGATGAAATTTAGTATATAGATAATGTAATTTTTTTTAAAGTTTATCTATATAGGTGTAGACGCCGAGCGAAGCTCGGTCGCCCAGGTACTATTTATTATTTATCAACACACAATGCCTTTCAACCAATACATTTAATTCAAATGATGCAAGGTATAATATAACAATAAAATCCATAAATATTATTGTTTCGCGCTCACAGAAGCATTTCGGTGACAATAAATGGTGATATTCGCCCACGCTCGTACCACCGTCACCGTGGTACCACCACCGCACCGGTGTTATATTGATGTATTTCGGTCGGCGCTCTTATACGAACAGTTCTATTGTCTGCCGACCCGGCGGCGGCGGCGCGGCGGAGGCGGCTGCCGGTTGATCAAAGAACGACAATGCAATAAAACAAGGTGTTATCGCGAAGGTGTTAACATGGTGACCCGCGTGGGCGTGTAAATTCTATAACACCTTGTTGAGAAGATTAGCAGCTATTGAAAGTAAATGGATGACCTATCGATTTGGTTTATTATTATTAAAGTTTTTTTAATTATGTTTATAGAATATAATGTATGTAAAAGGAAGGTAAAATAAAAGTGTTTCGGATTTTTTGTTTTATGAATTTGACTTTTTTATATATATTTTACTAGCTGTTATAATTTTTCTAGAACTAAATCACTAAGGGCAAGGTCGAAGATAGAGTTGCGCTCACGTAAACGATATACCTACTCTGTAGAAGAAAGTATGCATACTACGGGGAGGCCGAAGGCCGATCTGCGTTCACGTAAACAATATACTCTCTCAGTTACTAAGGGCGAAGCCGAAATCCGCGCTACTTTCAGGGAAGCGGTATGATTTCGACTCGAAGTAATTAAGAAGCTAAGGCCGAGGCCGAAACATCACAAATCATTGATGGAAACCATAATATGTACATATATCTGTCGATTATTTTACGAATAAATCACAAAAGCAAACCGATTCTCAAATTTGTATTACTTCCTACTACTCCATACTACTCAATCCTAACCAAATGTGGCGCGATGTTACATAAAAATGTCAATAATACCAAAACATCACATATTGGTCAAAACTCTATGTAAATCGGTTTAGTAGTTTTCGCGTAAATCACATGAAAGCTAACCGAATTTTTCGATTTTTTCCGACTGCTCTCACTTCCGACCCCACTGCTCAGTTATAGATAATGGAATGGCGTAATGGTATTATAACACTGACGGAGATATTATGTCGCATTATGGCAAAACAGCAAGTAAATAGGTTGAGTCGTTATTGAGTTATAAGCTAATATACATACATGCATACAGACAGACGGCAGACATTGGATATTAGTTATAATGTATAGGTATAATGTATGTAGTCCATATTTTTGTAAATGCATTAGAAATAAATATACTTACGAGCCTGAGTTACGATCTTTGAATTGATGGGACTGCAGACTGGTGTAGTCAAACACTGCCTAAGTAAAGCAATAAATAAAAAAAACCATGAAATGAAAAAGCACGTTCCTTTATTTATTTATTTATTTTACAATATAAAACAAACCACAAGTTCAATATTACGCTTATAAACACACATTTCGACTAAAGATCTAAAATTATAATATACCTAATTTACAATCTAGTTGTAATATTCATAAAAGTCTTAAGCTTGCCGTGTGTCGGTGTGAAAAATGGAACAGAATAAAGTGACATAAGTAAGAACAAAAGTGTGTGTCGTGTGCTCCTTTTTAACCCTCGACGCAAAAAACGGAGGGATGTTCTATGTTTGACGTGTGTGTATGTGTATGTGTGTGTGTCTGTGGCTCGAAGCTCCCAAACGTATGGACCGATTTGGGTGCGGTTTTTTTTATTAGGAAGCTTGTTTAATCGGGATGGTTCTTAGCTATGTTTGTGATCAAGTAATGAAGTAATTAAGTAATAAAAAAATTAATTATCTTAAAAAGTCGACCGATTTGCATGCGGTTTTTTTTAAAAAGCTTGAAAAAAAAGTTTAATTATAAATTTAAAAAACCTCCCGACCCTTAAAAAGTAAAAAATAATTTCCGTTGACTTACTTAAAGGAGTCGGGACACCTCTAAGTAAATAAAATATAAAAACTCAGAGCTGCGCGGGAATTTACTTAGCGGTCCACCGACTCATAAGTACCTAAGTCAACGGAAATTATTTTTTAATTTTTAAGGGTCGGGGTTTTTTTAAATTTGTAATTTAACTTTTATTGCTTTTATTGCTGCAGTAATTTATTTTTTAAAGATTGGTCTAGATACAGTTTTTGGCCGCTCGACCGTTGGAGGATTCCACGTAAAACTTAAAAGGTAAAGGTCCCTTCCCTTCTTACCTTACTAGGTTTTTTTTATGGAAACTGACACGGTTGGCTACATCATCTACAACATCAGTGATGTCAGCCCATAACACCGGGTGAACTCGGTGCCACGTCAGTGCTTCCCTTCGGTCGTGCCGGCTACACTGAACTGGACGGAAAACACAAATTATTTACATAGCCGTTTCGACCGACCTTTCATTCAGTGCGGTGGTACCAACCCGGGCGGGTTAAACCCTACCACCTAGTAATATAAGAAGGGAGTCATATCCCTTAGTCGCCTTTTACGACATATACGGGGAGAGATGCAGTGGGGCTATTCTTTTAAAGTACTGGCCCCACACGGTACAGGTGGTAGTTGGTACTACCACCTGTACCGCCCGGGTTGGTACCACCGCACTGAATGAAAGGTCGGTTGAAACGGCTATTTAAATAGTTAGTGTTTTCCGTACAGTTCAGTGGAGCCGGGACGACCGAAGGGAAGCACTGATATGGCACCTAGTTCACTTCACCGAGGCCTACCCGTGATGTCAGCCCATAGGCTGACATCACGGGTGTTGCAGGTGATGTAGACAACCGTGTCATTTTCCATAAAAAAAAGATACTTTAAATATTTCTGTTTCGTTGTATAAGCAGTTGAAGTTATGAACGATTCTGAAAAAGACAGTTTTGTGTGTAATTAATTGGTGAGGTGCGCGGACTTCTGGAAAAGAGCAGTCCAGGCGGTTGCGCACCACGTCAAACACTCTCCTCTCTTCCAGCGTTAACAGCTTGAAGTGTCTGCAACTGATGACATATTATGTAATCCGTAAATGAGGTTTTACTTATGTAATTGATTTGCTTTATAAATAAAGTGCTCGTATTTAAATATAGTATTCTCAAATCGTGGATGATATTAGTTCTACTAATATTTGAGTTTTGTATTCAGTGTGTAAATAATATCATATTTTTGCGTATGGTAAAACTGATAATTTGACATTTGGAAGCGTTTGCTGATATTCTGTTTCGTGTGTAATACCTAGACAATGCGTTCGGTTTTTTTTTTAAATGGAATATGTCACATAGAAAGGATATGTAAAATAATGGACCTAAATCGTATTTCTGTGAGGCCCGGAGGGGATTTCGATTACCTTGGAGCGATAAACACCTTCCTATTTAAACAATATTCTATAGTAAACAACTTCCAATATTTTAAGATTAAACTTATTTGAAACCTTACTATTAAATCAATCGATTTAATACGATGAGAGCTAGTTAATAAACATGTAGAAAGTGGTTTGTATTCGAAGTAGTAGGTTAATGCATACTAAATGGTAGGAAGGTAGCGGTAGGGCACGTGTAGGTATAATATATACTTATGGTAAAATCGAAGAAGATTTAAAAGTTTTCTCGATGAAGAAGTGACCTGACAGGCAAAGGAATCTAGACCATCGCATGATCGCAATCATGAGAATGAATAACAGATTACACACAATGATTACAGAATTGCATGGATTGCTTATTCTAATTCAAGGCTATTGAAATTATTGAAATTATTTGAAAATTAATTTCAATACTAATGTAGCCGTGCCAAATTCGGTGCAATAATTCTACTTTTTACATCATAGGTAAATGATATCATTCTCCTTTTTACATCATATGTAAAAAGGAGAATGAGAATGAAGGAGGACAATTATTGCACCGAATTTGGCAAGCATTAAGAGGTAAATAACACCGAATTTTCAAGTAATTTCAATATTAATGTAGCTTTGAATTAAGCAATCCATGCAATTCTGACATCACTGAATGGAACCGATAATTTAACTAATGCTGTTCTCTCTGTCGACCTTTTCTAACTTTCTCTCATGTGAGATACCACAAGCGACTATGGTAATTAATCGGGTATCTATATTTAGTGTCCGGGAACGCCCAGAAATATTGTAGTCGCGGACACGCCTGAGATAAAATTAACTGGAAAATTTTAAATTATATTTAAATTCATTGTCTTGACCTCAATATTTTACATTGCAGTGTTTAAATTTGAATGACCAACATTTTTATCTTATTTTGTCCATTTGATAGAAGATCCCCTTGCAACACTAGTCCTGTGTCGCACTTTGAAGGTGCGGAATGGGCGGCTATTGAATATCGTTTTCAACGCCTAAAATCCAACCATATTCAAATTGCAACCTTTCCCTAGGATGGTTCACCTATATAAGCCGGATCGTCTCTTCTGGTAGATCTAATTGGCAGTGCCTGAGTCTCCAACCTCGTACGCAGTCACTGAATTCCGATACCAATAAAAATAGTATCCTCGCATAAGAATATCACGAAAACACGAAGGATGAGATGAGTCGGTTTCTGCCGAATTCGATTCGGGTGAATTTAAATTCGATCCGGTAATCATAGAATAAAGTATGAGTAGAACCGTTATGCATTTTGGGTGTTGCGATTAGAGACATGGAATAGTTACTATATTATATGTAAGGGTTCAGTTTTTTCCACTTTTGAGGTGAAAATAGTTATTAAATAAAGAGAAATACTAGAATAGTGTGGTCATACTCAACAGAAGTGTCCAAATAAGGCATAGAAAACTTAATACGTCCAAAGTAAGTTATGTAAAAAAATATTACCTGAATACATTTAAAGAAATTCAGAAGTAATGTGTGGGATGATATTCAAGAAAGCATTGCAGGAAATTCTTAATAATAATAAATGCGTCACATGCCAAGCACCGACAGTGATAATATGTACATACGAGTAACTCAAAATATTAAATAATTAAGAACACACTTAAAAATAGAACAATAACAAAATTGAAACTAACGCGTAGAGTTAAAAAGAATGAAAATGAAAATGAAAAATGTTTATTCCTAAACTAGGTTTTACATAACTAGGCTCACATAATTTTTGTATGGTACTTATAGTAGTGCATTTTACATAATATACATTTTCACATATATTGTAGGTATATAAGTATTTTAAGTACCGTAGTACCGTGTGGGGCCGGTACTTAAAAAGAATAGCCTCACTGCATCTCTCCCCGTGCATGTCGTAAAAGGCGACTAAGGGATAAGGACAAGATGCCGTGCTAAAGGGCGACAGGCTCGCCACCTCTCACCTTGGCACGGTACTTCCACCGAGTCATGCAGCAGGTGGGTCTTCGTGCCTTACTTGCTGCTTGATCGATTGAATCTTGTTCGAATAATTTGCGAAACGTGGTGGTCGGTGTTGTGCTGTAATTTAACAGAGTTCTTGCAGCACAACACCGATTACTCTGCTTACCCCGATTGTCGGGATTCAGCGTGTGTGATATGTATGTATGCATGTATAAGTATTTTAACTAAATATTTTAATATTTATAATGCATATAAACTAAAAATATAAAAGAAAGTAAGAAGAAAGCGTAACGCAAGATGTGGGCACATTATTTTTCAGGTGTGAAGGGCAATTAATAAAGGCTAAGAACTAAATCTAAACAACTTATTCATACAAATGATTGCAATAATTAATTCCATTATATAGTACTTAATCCCATTATATAGCACTTCACTACGATACGAAATTTAAGGTAGAAGCCAACTTGCCCTAATCGCATACTTTCTAAACTTGTGAAATACCTATCTACCTACTGAGTTAAACCTATTACTTATGATCACTTTTCTGACACTTTGGCTCCTACACTAGTAAACACTGTATTGCAGGAGCCATTCAGTTCCCTATTATTATACTATTATATTTCAATTAATTTCCAATGAATTTCATAGATGCATGAAATGTGATTTCGAGCACGAGCTGTAGTTAAAGAAAGATTGACGTCTTATAAGCTACAGCTGGTACAAACAGGGGCCAACATGATCTGCGGGTCATCTGCCTAAGGCATAGTTAGACTAGCAGGTTATGTTCGTGTTTCTGCTGCGCGTCGTCGTCCATGTTATATTTTATTTAGGCTCCAAGTAACTTTGTTAAAGATCTTTTACTTATTATTTGTTAAGGAACTGCTTATCAGTGGCCAGGATCACATACTTGTTGGAATTTGATCGCATCATTCACAATTCATTGAATAACATTTTAAACATAAATTTAACAAACACACAATAGCTTCGCTACCAATAAGTTTCGGAGGATTGGGAATTATAGAATTGTTAAGACTTTGCACACCTGCATACCTATCGTCCTCCCGCAGCCGATGGTCGGGGAAACAGAGGCTATAGTGATCTGGAAGAATTTATCCTCATTCACCGATGCCCACAGCAAACGAAAAGTCAGAAAATCTGGTATCAACCAATCATACATGATACAATACACCCGCAGACAAGGTGCGCCTTTTGGCGTTCCGAGAGAAGAAGTCCGGATCCTGGTTGCATGCTATACCCTCACCCACAACGGGTATGCTCCTGGACTGCACTCTTTCCTCATTGCCATCCCTTGCGCCTCGGCGCTAAAATGAATGCTCTCCACCAGTATGTTTTTGGCGACACTGCTGACGAGTTCGAGCACCACGGATAATGCTGCCAGCAGGTAGAATCCCACACCATCTGCATACGCTGAACGATATTTTAGAAAGGTCACTCGTATCAGCCGGCTTTCCCTTAAAACGCGTATATTCCGGGATGACCGTAACCGTTTTGACGGCATTCCCTTGTCCCTTACCAGGTGGTAGACTCAAATTGGGCTGACTGGGTCGATACCACCGTGCTTGATGTAAGATCGCGGCATAGCAGCCTCGGCTGTGTTTGTTTCCTCTAGTCCAGTATAGCCAACAATCCGAAGAGAAGTCTCCGGTATGGCACCTACCTGCGCGTAAGTTATATTGGCTGGCCGGACCATGTGTTCTGGCCCCTCTGACTCAGCGACCCATACCAGATAACATTTAAAAAAATGACCATCGTCCCGTGGCGTGAGGGAAAGGCACTGATGTGGGATGCCGATACTCTGTGCAGCGCAGCAGTCACTGCCGCTGAAACTGCAGCCCGCCACAAGCACACCAACTACAGTGGCATACCAGCACATCTTCGTCGCATTTGCGGTGGAATCGGTGGGGGCATGGTCCGAGGAACCAATACGGCTCGCTAAGGATATTGGGATGGCCCTGTGCGCTGCGTGAGTTCCTGATGCAGCATATTAAAATTTTCAATACAAATTTTAATTAATCGTCTTATTGTTTTGCAAGTCTTTAAATAAAGGAATAAACTACACAATAAAACACTTTGTTAATATGCTCTTTAAAGGCTCTTTACACCTCATCCACTAAATTAAGTCCTTGCAGTCAGAACTTCAAAAACAAAACAAAAATCTGTGTTTGATCTTGCTCTCAAGCTGTATTTTCAATCGACTGTAGGCGATGTTATTATGTGGATAGTCACTAAATGCTTGTAAAAATTATTATGAAAAAAAAAACCCTGCGAAGTTTCTTACCGGTTCTACTTCGTGGGTGTAATCGAATCGGATAGAACAAATTGTGACAAATTCGAGTACAGTCATGGTTTTTTTTTTTTTTTTATGGAAACTGACACGGTTGGCTACATCACCTACAACACCCGTGATGTCAGCCCATAACACCGGGTGAACTTGGTGCCACGTCAGTGCTTCCCTTCGGTCGTGCCGGCTACACTGAACTGGACGGAAAACACAAACTATTTACATAGCCGTTTGGACCGACCTTTCATTCAGTGCGGTGGTACCAACCCGGGCGGGTTAAACCCTTACCACCTAGTAATATAAGAAGGGAGTTATATCCCTTAGTCGCTTTTTACGACATACACGGGGAGAGATGCAGTGGGGCTATTCTTTTAAAGTACCGGCCCCACACGGTACAAGTACCGGCCCCACACGGTCCCTAATGAATGCTTAATAAACAATATACAACAATATACAATATGAAATAAGTCTAAAATTTTGCAATAACATGACCGAGTACGATGTGGAAAGTTAAAAACGTAGGTAGGTATGTCCGCTTGTAGCTAACTTTACTTCGGTAAAGGTGTTTGCCGCTGTAGGTACCGAAATTTGCATAAATATCTACAATCATGTATGACCACTAGGAAGTTAGAAAAATTAATAGTTTTCGTATTGTAGGTTAACTCATACATTCACGTATTCATTGAAAGTTATAGACAAAATGTTCAATTTGGGGACTTTCTCTAAAACTACAAACAAGTTGATTGCCTTTTACGTTATTTTTATAGGAGCTTAATAGATAATGGGTAGGTATATGGACGCGATATTTCTGTTTTCTAGTGGCGTGGGAACAGTAAAATCATTGCTTGAATGCTGAACGTGTGGTGTTGAGAATTCGGCTTGCCTTCATTTTACGAGCTATCTAAGCTGGTCGTTTTGCCTAGTACCTAAATTTTATGGAAGAAATAAATACAAACCAATATTGAGCACCTTTGTATGGTATTAGGTATTTATATACTAAAGCACACGAAATACTTTCACCTAAATTGTATTTGGCACATAAAATGTTGAAATATAAAAAGGAAGAAGTATACACCAAAGGGTCATTTCTAAAATATCTTTTATAATATTGTTTGTTTCATATTCATATAATCGAAGTTTTTATAAAGTTTAAAACAAATAATACAGTTTGCTTAGATCGGTGAGGACCTTTCATGTCCGGTAACTGTGAAACATATCAACATTTCTACGCATATGCATACACAAATAGAAAGCATTCATGTCTAGAGAAATCGCATAAGACATTCTGTCATCAAGGAAGCCACGACGTGTTTTTCCTCGAAATAATTTCCATTTTCTATTAAGGTTCCATCATCATTTATAGCAAAACAACGTGAGTATTTCGATTCAAAGTCCGCGGCTCGTCGGCAATCATCAATCATCGCGAGAATCATTAGAATGATCGGACGGAAATGACACACGTATACCTGTAATGGTAGGCGACCATCGGCATCGATTCCTTGTCAAAGGCACGCCGGCCATTCCTTGCGAAGCCCGGGGTCCATCAAAAATGTCTCGTCTATTTCATCAAGTAGAATAAAAAGTACCGATTGTTTTAAAGTTTGAATTGGGAATGTTGAATTCTATCACGTGACCAATTCATTTAATTGACAAATTGAAACATAAAAAAAAATATTTATGGATATTTCTTATTTTACTATAAAAAAATGTTAACACGGTCCTTAGACCCTTTAGGGTAGACCAGAATGAGCGGGAGGATAACGGATAACAGGAAAGTAGGTAGTTACCAGACATACAAGCGAATGTCGTCATATAGAAATTTTGTGTGCATACATACATGAACACAACATGCAACATTTATTTTTAGTTTTGAATAGCAATTTGAAGTTGACCTTTAAAAATTTAAAAACGTTGAATTTTTTTTAGTAATTATATTAGTTTTCCCACTGAAGAATATATCAATATTCAAACAAAACATATGTCAATAAATGTATCGGAAGAGTTTCGATGCATGCGCAAAACCTATATTGTATGAGCGGTGGGAAGTGTTTCCCGGAAGGTTTTCACACGCTTGACTTCCGCGCCGGTGGCGGCTCCGGCTGCGCCTAGAGCTCATCCGGGTGTTGGTTGCGCCTCAAATTTTGCTCGACTTTGTATTACTGAACGATTAACTGTTTCATATAGCTTGGCGTAACCTTTCGACACCTGTTCTGAAGAGTCTTCTTGTGATAAGTTCTAGACTGTATATCCTAAAACTTCGAAGTGAAGTGTAAATGCTAAAAGAAGTGAAAGGGATAAGGACAAGATTCCGTGCTAAAGGGCGACAGGCTCGCCACATCTCACCTTGGCACGGTACTTCCACCGAGTTATGCAGCAGGTGGTTGTTCGCGCCTTACTTGCTGCTTGATCGATTGAACATTGTTCGAATACTTTGCGAAACGTGGTGGTCGGTGTTGTGCTTTAATTTACCAGAGTTCTTGCAGCACAACACCGATTACTCTGCTTGTTGGGATTCAGCGTGTGTGATATGTATTTAAAGATCAAGAGCAGAATTTATAAGACAATCTTCCATATGTAAATGTGTGTAAGAACAGTACGATATAAGTAAAATACATTTTAAACATCTTTTCCAAGAAAGTAACCAATGCTGCATATAGAAAGGCAACAATTAGTAAGGTATGCATGGATTAGCAGTAAATAAGTAAATAGTCAACATAAGCAATTCTAAGAGAAGCGCAGTATTCGATGCGAATAGGGAAAGTTTGTATGAAATATTCAATTGATTTCTTATAATATATAACCCGGACCACACAGACTAGGCATAGGTGACACTACAGTACTTAAGTACTCGTTTAGTGCATCTGCATGAATGGCCCTGCACGTGCTTGAGTCAAATGCACGCATGATGGAGTTTTACTTTTCTTTAAGTGGTTATTATAATGAAGCCCTTCGTATGACTATACCCTGCGGTATGACATAATCTACAAATGCTATAAAATATGTCCATAAAATGTCATTTCTAATTTTTGTTAGCCACTACGTGCTAATCTCAATGGTACGCTGCGTTGAACCAAGCTGTACATACATACATATATATCACACACGCTGAATCCCGACAATCGGGGTCAGCAGAGTAATCGGTGTTGTGCTGCAAGAACTCTGGTAAATTACAGCACAACACCGATCACCACGTTTCGTAGAGTATTCGAACAAGATTCAACCGGTCAAGCAGCAAGTAAGGCACGAAGACCCACCTGCTGCATGACTCGGTGGAAGTACCGTGCCAAAGTGAGAGGTGGCGAGCCTGTCGCCCTTTAGCACGGCTTCTTGTCCTTATCATTTAGTCGCCTTTTACGACATGCATGGGGAGAGATGCAGTGGGGATATTCTTTTTAAGTACCGTCCCACATGGTACCAAGCTGTAGTCCTTCTAACATTAAGTTTTAAATTAAATCCACAAGTAAGTGAATAAGTTCCACATCCGGTTTTCTTTTCTCAATAGCTACAAGGCTTACGCTCAGGTTTCATTGCTAACTTGACTGTCATAACAATGATTTCATGCAAAAGTGTTTATAAATATAATTGTACGTACACCTTATCGTTCGACTTCTTCGTGTTTGCGCATCAAGTTTTCTTCAGAGAGCTATGGAGAAATAGATATTGCCTTCAAAACTGATTTGAATATTTAAGTTTCTCTCGGACCTACACATGTAATGGCGGTAAGTATTGCACGCACGCTTAATAATATAAGAATTTTGCATATTTGATTTGTCCTGAATGTTTTATAGTAGAAACAATTTTATTTTTATGTTAGTAACCATAAAAACCATCAAAAGAAATCGATGTATGAATTGAAATTGAAAAATTATTCAATGTCGTTTAATGTTTACCGTGCTCAAATTTAATTTTATTATTTATAGTTTTTCTATGTAAAGACAATTTTCAAACACTCTTTGGAAGACTATATCCACCGATATCGCACATTTAAGTGTCATCTGTGGAACAATGGTTCCCTCACAGTCGGGCTTGTCCTCTTCTACATACATACATACATAACACACGCTGTATCCCGACAATCAGGGTAAGCAGAGTAATCGGTGTTGTGCTATAAGGACTCTGGTAAATTACAGCACAACACCGACCACCACGTTTAGCACAGTATACGGACAAGACAACTATCAAGCAGCAAGTAAGACACGAAGAACCCACCTGCTGCATGACTAGGTGGAAGGACTGCGCCAAGGTGAGAAGTGGCTAGCCTGTCGCCCTTTAGCGCAGTATCTTGTCCTTATCCCTTAGTCGCCTCTTACGACATGCACGGGGAGAGATGCAGTGGGGCTATTCTTTTTAAGTACCGGCCCCACACGGTACTTCTATAGCCTCTTCTATAGCCATAAATAAAATAGAAAACATAAATTTTCTTTAAAATGCCTACTCGGTTGGGACACTTGCTTGTTACGCAATTTATAATGTTTTCACTTCCTCGTTCGTCGATTTCGCTCGGCCGGAACCTCTCCGCCGCCCCACCGCCGCCGTTACGTTATTTAATGTGTGAATCGAACAGATTTTAATTGATGTGAAGTGGCGCAATCTCACACAACCTGTGGCACCCACCACAATGCAATAGCTAGAGTAGGAATCAAAATATGTCTCGTACATAAACATATTACATGACAACATTTGATTTTATCATTTGCAATTTAAATTAGGTAGGTACCTGAAATTTCAGCGTTACCTACAATACCATGGAAACTTTCAACTGAGTCAATATTGATCGATTCGCACGAATACATGAAAGCTGATGAGATTGCGCATTGTATTATTATAAGGTATTCTTTTATTCATACATGTATCTTTTGTTTTTTTTTTTTTTTGTTTATTCATTTTCCTTAAAATTTACTTTGAACATATTAAAACAAAAAATCTGTTAAGTGCGAGTTTTACTCGCGCACGGAGGTTTCCGTATCCATCCGCTTATATTTTTTCTTTCAGCAATGCAATGTATAAAAGCCTGTGGCGCCATCTATTATTCAGTAGTGTGACTAATTGATTTTTCGGTACGTTTGTTGTACGAGAGCCCCCCTTAATTTTTAACATTTTCTTTGTTTATTATTTGTTGTTATATCCGCCATAGTAACACATATTCTGTGAAAATTTCAACGGGCTACCTATTACGGTTCAAGAGATACAGCCCTCGGACAGACGGACGGCGGAGGCTTAGCTTCCGTACGGGATACGGAAACCTAATAAAAACGTGTATTTTATATCCAGGGAAAAGATAAACTCTCACGAAGATAGTAAGTCACAGGGCGAGGTGGATTCCAAAGGTTTCACTGGCATACACCTCAATTAACTGAAGGTTAGCGGAATAGTAGAGAAGTAGAGTGTCTATATTGCACTCTACTATATAATGATCAATGATTCATTAACTTCCTGCGTTTCTAATGTTTCACGAAATTAAGAGAACATTGGATGGATGGACGGACGGACGGACGGTGGACCGGATTGGTAGCATCGCACTTAATGAAAGGCTGATCGAAGCGGCTAGGTAAATAGTTTATTTTTTCCGTCCAGTTCAGTGTAGCCGATACCACTAAAGGAAATGAGTACGGGACTGAGAATGAGAAAGGGACATGCACCTAGTTCTCTAATGTGTTATGGGCTGAATCACGAGTCTAGTTGATGCCATGTCAAGTAAAAAAACACTAACTGTTGTACGCCTACATTGTTTCCATTCTATATTATTATTCTCTAGCTGAATTTTAAATTATAATTTTATTTTCACGCAAAGGTTTAATATTCTAAAATTATTGTACCGGTATAGTTATTTTAAATAGGTACAGTCATATTACGACTTAGTGAGTTTAAATAAGAAAATAGTTCGAAATCGCAAAGCGAACGGTAACGCAAATCTGAAAATAATTGTCGAGGAACAATGCACGAAAGTGAAGCATTTTACAGACTCACGCGGGCAAAAGTGAAGGTTTCCTAGTATTCTTATTTTATAATTGCTATCATTCACTGTACATATTTCTATGGAAGTGGTAATTGTATTTTTTTATTTTTTATACTAAGCGCGACATATGGCGTCGAGCCACCCATAAGGTGTCTAGCGACGCCCATGGACATTCGGTCGCATGCGGGTGCCATGCCGGCCTGACAGGTGACCATTCACGCCTCTTTTGAAGGACCCGAGACTCTACTTGGGGGGAAATACGTGGGCAGGGAGAGCGTTCCAGAGTTTACCGGTTCTCTGGAGGAAGGTATTTATTATTTATTGTACACCATTTTGCTATAAAATAAGGTACAAAGAGTTCGGCTTAATGCAGATCTGCGTTATATTCAAGCAAGCCTTTGGGTAATTGATATTTCAAGTATCATATTATTTACATATTATATTATTATTTTTTCACTACCTAAGTAAAGTAGGTAATATAAATTAAAACGAAAAAAAATTATGTTACAGTACAGCCTTTGGGATGTGTTGGAGTAGGCGTACGGGTAATGTGAGAGAAAGAAACAAATTCCATATAACAGGGTGTCCCAAAATTCGACGTCCAAACGAAATGACGTGATAGCGGGGGATCACTTCCAATCAGAATCACCCTAGATTTCACTTTTCTCTAATAATTTTTTTTTTAAGTAAACTTAAATCAAAGTCAAGGCTTCATTGATGAATTACTGGAAAAATTCAAATTGAATTAGGCCTTTCTATGGAATAAGAACGTACATTTTATAAAAAAAAAAAAATTCTCGAAGGTACACTAATTTCAATAAAACCCCAACAAATAAAATGAACCTCAGCTACGTGTAATTTTTTTTTATGAATGTTTTTTCGAAAATTGGGCTTGAAATTGGAAAAACTCAGAAAAAGAGCTGTAACTTCTGAACGAATGAGAATTGGACAACTGCATATAGGGTGATTCTGATTCCCGCTCTCACGTCATTTCGTTTTGACGTCGAGTTTTGGGACACCCTGTATAAATAGGTACCAATTGACATACATATATGGTTATAATAAAATATATATATTATATACATGTATAGTACTAATATATATATTTAAAATACCTAAATATATATCTATACAAATATAGCTATGACGTAGTAGTACGGAATTTTCAGAACATTTAACAAAAACATACTGCTGATTTACAAACCAACTTAATAACAAACGCTCGCTGGCTTCAGTAAATATTCCGTCTACGCTGGAGCCAGCGGGCCGCACAGACGGGAGAAAGCCAGACGGCATGACGCTGGTGCCATGGTGCCAGGGAAAGGCGCTCTTGTGGGACGCTACGTGCGTGGACACCTTGGGCCCGTCCCATGTACTCGACTCCTCCAAATCTGCCGGAGCCGCGGCCATCAAATTGTCTAAGTACAGCCCGCTGCGCGACCACTTTGAATTTCAACCTTTCGCCGTAGAAACTTTGGGGCCGTGGTCGTCAGACACCAAAACATTCTCGGAGAAATTGGGAAACCTTTTAGCAAGAACATTTGGTTTGGACGAGAAACAAGCCATTCGTAATACCAGCACCAGCATCGCCATTGCTGAGGCGCGCGGGAGGGACGCGGTGCAATCAGACGTGCGCTGATTCGTTGTAAAAATGGAGGGGAGCAGACGGTGGGATTAGTACGAAACACTGCCGGTCGATAGAAAAATTGTGTAGGTATAATAAAATCGAGCTAATAAAAATTCACTGTCTTCTATTTTTATAAGTTAAATTTTATAAAAAAACGACCGTTGGGGGTTGAACTTTGTATATTGCTAGGTATATCCCGGAGAGTTTTTTTTTTAGTGGTCAGTTTCGAGTCGAGCTCGCCTAAAGAGGGTTCGTTACCATCCAGTTCTCTGTGAGAACTAGAAACTTCGTCATGAACCTTATGTTTTGATCATAACTCGAGAACCACTGGTGCTAGACCCATCGTGTTGGTACCTACTCAAAACTTCAGGTCTCGGTGAGGTCTAAAGTTTAAACCTAAAGTTTGAGTACCAACACGATGGGTCTAGCACCAGTGGTTCTCAAGTTATGACCAAAACAAAAGTTCACGTGACAGATGGATAGATCTCACCGAGACCTGAAGTTTGAGTACCAACACGATGGGTCTAGCACCAGTGGTTCTCGAGTTATGACCAAAACAAAAGTTCACATGACAGATGGATAGATCTCACCGAGACCTGAAGTTTGAGTACCAACACGATGGGTTTAGCACCAGCGGTTCTCGAGTTATGACCAAAACAAAAGTTCACGTGACAGATGGATAGATCTTACCGAGACCTGAAGTTTGAGTACCAACACGATGGGTTTAGCACCAGCGGTTCACGTGACAGATGGATAGATCTCACCGAGACCTGAAGTTTGAGTACCAACACGATGGGTCTAGCACCAGTGGTTCTCGAGTTATGACCAAAACAAAAGTTCATGTGACAGATGGATAGATCTCACCGAGACCTGAAGTTTGATTACCAACACGATGGGTCTAGCATCAGTGGTTCTGGAGTTATGACCAAAACAAAAGTTCATGTGACAGATGGATAGATATCACCGAGACCTGAAGTTTGAGTACCAACACGATGGGTCTAGCACCAGTGGTTCTCGAGTTATGACCAAAACAAAATTTCATGTGACAGATGGATAGATCTCACCGAGACCTGAAGTTTGAGTACCAACACGATGGGTCTAGCACCAGCGGTTCACGAGTTATGACCAAAACAAAAGTTCACGTGACAGATGGATAGATCTCACCGAGACCTGAAGTTTGAGTACCAACACGATGGGTCTAGCACCAGTGGTTCTCGAGTTATGACCAAAACAAAAGTTTATGTGACAGATGGATAGATCTCACCGAGACCTGGAGTTTGAGTACCAACACGATGGGTCTAGCACCAGTGGTTCTCGAAAAACGACGAAAACAACCGTGTCATTTTCCATAAAACAGAACCTATTTGTACTTATTATATTATATATAATAGACTTACGTGATGATGACACAAATGAAGAGTAGGTATTGCATTTTCGTATACCTATGTAGCGTTTTTTCTTTTCAAGTTTGTAGCAATCTTGTGTGAAATGCAAAGAACATAAATACTACTACTTTTCGTTGGTATCCACATAGGTGGGCGTCCGCAGGCAGCGACCCACTTTGTTTTTAAGTTAGGGTTTCCTGGGAAACTGAAATATGTATGCATGTATTATTTATTTGCACACCAAATAACAGGTAAAATAACAAATAGGTGAGTCTAATGCAACAAAAGTATCAGTCTCGATCTCTCGTAGTGAACCCACTCACGTGTACGAGCACGCTCCGCCGCCCGGACTGACAGTCCGATAACGTCGGATAACGACTCAATTATTTGTGTTTTTTAGGACAGAAACACGACCTTTTATCAAATTATAAACTTACCGATGATACGATATTCCGCCATTCTTCACATTTGTCACCCTGCTGATGTTTTTGCACGAGAATACAGCACAAGCCGGCATTGTTATTTCGTCCACGGCTAACGCAAGACTGAGCGGTCGGTCCGCGACTGACGATCATGGTTTGAATGTTTATGCAAACGTTCGGCACGCAGCGCTAGGGAAGAGTCTCTAGTCCAAACCAAATGTTCTTGCCTTTTAGTAGATAAATCTGGTGACCGCCCGCGCCGTGCCAAAGCTTTCTTTGTTCGGCGAATCGCCATTGAGATTTAGAGGTGTAACGCGGCGTGCGTACTTGGCACTTGCACCGGTGCAGCAAATCAGACAAATTTAAATGAAATATATTATTTATAGGTGGTTTAAATTTAATTTTTTTTTGGGTTTAGTTTATAAATTATTTCAGTTTAGTTTTATCATATTTCTTAATTTTAGTTTAATTTTATTGAGGTTGACTGTAAGAAAGCTCTGTAAGGGATAAGTCCGCCTTTGCGCCTTATGTAAATTTTCCAATGTATTTTTACTGTTTAATGTTTACTAGAGCAATAAAGAATTTTCTATCTATCTATCTATCTTTATTGTATTAGGTTATTTTGAATAAATAAATTTTACATAACTTAATAAGTATTAGAAACATAATAATAAGATAACATATTTTTATTACTTATGTAAAATTAATGTAAAATTTAAAAGAAACGTGAAATAAAGGAGATAATATTAAAACAATTAAATTAAATCTAAAACTAAATCCTAAGTCCAGGTGCAGACGAGCCGGGATTGAAGAGGTGCTGGAAGCTACCAAAAAGTTTTTGCAGAACTGCTAAAAGGGATTCATATAAATTATATTTCTATTCTAATAAGTAAGGACGAGTAAAGCAGATGTAACAATCACACAGAACGAGTAAAGCAGATGTGCAGTGATATAAGAGCAGAAGAGCAGGCTAGTATAGCGACGATTCATCAGAGTCCAGATGCGGGTTTTCTAAGACCGCTTTCTCTGACTGCGCGTGAGTATCATATGACGCACCGAATAAAGACACCACCAGGACACCAGGACCGAATACAGAAAAAAGCGGCCAAGTGCGAGTCGGACTCGCGCACCCAGTTTCCGTACCGCTCGTGACTATAACATTTTAACATATTATGAGCACTACCGGGCGACCGAGCTTTGCTCGGCGTCTACACCTATCTAGATACACTTGAAAAAAATAACATTATCTACATAAGTACAAAATTTCATCCAAATCCAGACGTTTCCGAGAAACCAATTATACATATAAGCAAGAACATCATATAAGTTTACCTCACTTAAAACTAACTATAAAACGGTGTTACTTTTTATCTTAACCTTTATGTAAGCCTATTTGTGATGGCTAAAAGATGCCTCCGTGACATCACCTTCAACGTCAATGTTGGAGAAAATGCCGTCAATGGCAGCCAATGCTCGCACTGTAGGCTCTTCGGTTGGAAAAACGGGTGCAAGCCCGGATGTAAGTAAAAACACCATTGTTGGGCGTTTTGGTGAAATCGACAATTGAAGTCTCCGCTCCGAGTACCTACCGAGGGCTACCGGTCTATTTAATTCCTTGTACACTTTTTCTCTCTACTACAGCATTTTCACTCAAACTTTTGAACTGCAACTGGCGGCCACCATTTTGAATTTTATAAAAAAGTGTTACCAGTCATCATAACGTACGTACATACATACATACATACATACATACATACATACATACATACATACATACATACATACATACATACATACATACATACATACATACATACATACATACATACATACATACATACATACATACATACATACATACATACATACATACATACATACATACATACAATACACATTACCCTCCTTTTGGCTACGCCTTCGACTTAGAGAACCTCTATTAAGACCTTACTCTAGCTAGGTAGAAGTTCAGTAATCAGGAATTTATCGTCAAGTTGATCTCTCAGACTATAGCCAGCTGCCGCCGCGCCGCACGCCATGCAAGTAGTCTGCGTACACCGCACCGGACCTACCAAATAGAGCCACGCGCGCAACGTGCATTACCTTACCACGACACACCGGTGCGTATTGCGTAGGCGCAACTAGTCAGGATACTTTCTGATACTAACTGGAAATGAGAACCGCTGGATAACAATTGGAATGTTATTTAATTTGATATATTTTTAGGGCTTTAGCTAGTGAACAAACGTTACTATACCAGCTCCATAGTACAAAATCCATCGGTGTGTTCGATTTTCCTAGTTGCTATCAACGTAGAGAAGAAAATCGAATTCTTCTAATCTAATATGTAGCTAGGAATTTTACCTAGCCTTTCTAGGTGTCGACAATTCTACTCGAGTATAAAAGTTTCTGAATACATATTCAGGTGAACATAATGGGAAAGTGAAAGAAATAGAAAGAAAGAATATACTTATTGTTTTTATTTTCATTGATGCATACTTTACGAGTCGAAATGGAATTCCTCTACTGATTGTAAGCTAATAAATTATTGTTGTACGAATATCACCAAAATATGAATTAAGTTTTCCGCAAGGTATGGTCACACTAATAAGATATTATTGCGAGATACCTCATTCAAGTCGTTATAAAAACTTATGCAGATACCTGGATATCTAACAAAATTAATGTTATATATAACGCAGCGTCGGTGGTCATTATTTCTTCGTGCACTCTACGAAGCATTAGTTATACGACCTCTTGCTTACATGCCAATGTTTTTCCAACTTAGCGGTTTCTAATCGCACCTCTGATAATCAGTAAGAGCTGAAATTTTTGTTTCGCAATTTTTCTGGTCTAATTTCTAATGTTTCAGTGTATATATAGATTGTTCTGCATAAACATTATGTATATATGATGGCTGCTATTTTATATATTTTAGGTGCGGTTTGAAAAATGAAATTTTTATATCAATGAGACAACGCCCTTTTTGTCCGCCTTATAATCAGCGTGCTTTCGCGAGGAATTGTGTTATCGCAGTCGCAGCCAATCTGTCTGATCTTCCATTGAGCTTTTTATAGACAGCCACCTGTAACGGCTCAGCGGTCAAGTGCGAGTTGGCCTCGCGCACCCTAGGGTTCCGTACCATCACTTAATATATTATTATTGTGTATTTACCCAAAAAAATTGTGTTTTCTTTTTGGACGATTGTTATTATTTAGTGTTTTACTTTAGAGTATGCACTATAATCACACCAAGTTTGGCGCTTGTATGTATTACCGTTTGATAGAGCGAAAACAAAAACAAACAAAAAAATCAACAGATTTTACGTGTACGCAACAATGGCTGCATTGGAAATGTATCTTGGAAAATTTCATTATTTAGTAAACCCAACAAAAATAAAATATTAATAATATACCTACCTACTCCCGGCCGCGCACGCGTGACCCTGGCGCTGGGTCCATGACAATGGTGTTCATTCATTAGACCAAAACAATGCCCGTGACCTCCCAGCTGCAGTTGACCTAATTTTAATTCCTTGTTATGATATCATGTCATCGTCGCCTGTGTCGCAAGTACCTATGCCCCGAGACCCTCTTTAAATTTGACTGGTGGAAAAAAGATATATTTCCTATGAAATACATAGTACTTAACTTACTCTATTGTTCTACCTGCCTATTCTTGTCTGGGCCCAGATCTTATATCTATATTTTATCTATGTGTATAATACGAGCTATGAGGTTTCATCTATTTTCCTAATCGCGTTAAGTTCTTAATATTATTGTCTCTGTCGCCAACACCTACGCCCCGAGACTCTCGTTAACTTCGACTGGTGGAAAAAAGATATATTTCCTATGAAATACATACTACTTAACTTACTCTATTGTTCTACCTGCCTATTCTTGTCTGGGCCCAGATCTTATATCTATATTTTATCTATGTGTATAATACGAGCTATGAGGTTTCATCTATTTTCCTAATCGCGTTAAGTTCTTAATATTATTGTCTCTGTCGCCAACACCTACGCCCCGAGACTCTCGTTAACTTCGACTGGTGGAAAAAAGATATATTTCCTATAAAATACACACTAACTTACTCTATCGTTCTACCTGCCTAATCTAGTCTCATCTGGGCCCAGATCTTAACTCTATTTATCTATGTGTATACGAGCTATGCAGTTTAATCTATTTTCCTAATCGCGTTGAGTTCTTAATATTATTGCCTCTGTCGCGAACAGTGCAAATTTTCTAAAAATTGATGATATTTGAGGTCGCGCTGCTCATCAACCATAAGTCGCACACCACAACCAAAAATACGCTCGAGTAGCCCAATTCATTCTCTAAGTGAACCTTTTTTGCCCTAACCCTTAACTGGAACTTTTTTCCGAAATTTTTTGGTTTTTTTATTTTTCAAAAAAAGTATTTCGAAATTTTTAAAATCTCATATCATCAAATACGTCTCGATAAATTCTGGGTCGATTGAGCCCTCACTTACTTTCGTAACCCTTATATCAACAAAGATATAAGCATTTTTATGTATCAACAGTGCAAATATTCGAAAAATTGCTGAACTTTGGGGTCGCGCTGCTCATCAACCATAAGTCGCACACCACAACCAAAAATACCCTCGAGTAGCCCAATTCATTTTCTAGGTGATTCTTTTTTCCTTTTTTTGCCCTAACCCTTAACCGGAACTTAACAAATAATAATTACGAAAAAATTACACGATTTTTTTCCGAAAATTTTTGGTTTTTTTTATTTTTCAAAAAGAGCATTTAGAAAATGTTTAAATACGTCTCGATAAATTCTGCGTCGATTGAGCCCTTACTGACCTCGTAAACCTTATATCAACAAAGTTTTAAGCATTTTTGTGTATAACGCAAAATCAATCCATTAAACATTTCCAATGTTAAAAATTTTTTTGTGTGGGGACCCCTCTTAATTTTTTTAAGATTTTTTTTTTTTTTATGGAACCTGACACGGTTGGCTACATCACCTACAACATCCATGATGTCAGCCCATAACAAAGGGTGAACTAGGTGCCATGTCAGTGCTTCCCTTCAGTTCATGTCGGCTACACTAAACTGGACGGAAAACACGAACTATTTACATAGTCGTTTCGACCGACGTTTCGTTCAGTGCGGTGGTATCAACCCGGCCGGGATAAACCCTACCACCTAGTAAGGTAAGAAGGGAAGGGACCTACAGTTTAACGTGGAATCCGAACCACGGTCAGCCTCCAACGGTCGAGCGGTCACCCATCCAATCACTGACCGCGCTCAGCGTTGCTTAATAACAGTTGACTAACCAACCGCGCCACTGAGCTACCGAGGCTGACGAATTTTCTTATCCCTTAGTCGACTTTTACGACATGCGACGGGGAGAGATGCAGTGGGTCTATTCTTTTTAAGTACCGACCCCACACGGTACAAAATTAAAAAGGATATCCGCCATAATAACACATATTTTGTGTAAATCAATTCAACCGGCTACCTTTTTAAAGGTAGGAAAGAGGGACGGACAGACGATGACCGACGTAGGCTTAGTAATGAGATCCGCACGTTACGCTAACAAAATTATAATTTATTAAGTTAAAAACTATGCGGCGAAGACCGTGCCTACGATTTTATTACTGCGACGCTTTTTAGGGTTTCATAACAAAACACAGTACGATGGCCTTCTTGTGAGATTCTGTTGTCCGTATGTCTGCCTGTCACAGGATCTTTTGACTTATGTAACAGCGTCAAAGATACACTTACCAAACCAACAAAAGCAAGAACAAAGAGCAAGGATTGTTACGCCTTCTTCTCTGAGTACCAAAATTTACATAGTTCCTTTTAGTGTGAACTTGGTACCTACTATATCTGCTACTTCCTACATGTTCCTACTACTAGAACCAACTTCCTTTGTGATTTTTTGTTAACATTTCCTCGCGTGCCAGTGAGTTGCTATATGCGTTTTCTACCTATTCTAATATACTTGTATATTATTATAATAATCCACAGCAACTCACCTACGAGTATGAACCACTTCACTGCACATTTCCTTACCTTCATATTTTTCTCTTCAGAAAATTATACATATTTCTATTGTGCAATGAACCTGCTCACTCGCAAGTTACGTCTGCTTCTTGTTTTTGTTATCTACCGCATGGTCTGCTTCACTTTTTGCAAAAAAACTCAACTATTCACTGGACGTGGCCCATTGTTTAACCGGTTGTAAACTTTCATAATCGATATCATTATTTAATGTATGCATGTAAGCTTGCGTTGGTTTAGACTAGAATGATAAAAACGTTTTGGTAAACACTGGTTTTCGGACAGAGTAGTGTCAGCTCTGAATATAGAAGCTTGTAGAGGTTCAATATTGCGACAGTAGGTAGGACAGTAGGTAGATAGATAGATAGATAGAAAATTCTTTATTGCTCCAGTAAACATTAAACAGAAGGTAACTAATACATTAAAAAAATTTACATAAGGTGCAAAGGCGGACGTATCCCTTACAGAGATTTCTTACAGTCAACCTCCCGGCCTCCGTCCAGCGGTTCGTCCCACTTGGCGAGTGGTCTTTCTACACTATGTTTCCCTGTCCACGGCCGCCATTGTAGGACCCGTTTACTACAAGGGTGGTCGTCTCGCCGGCTGACGTGCCCAGCCCATTGCTATTTGAGCTTACCTACCCGGTGTCCAATATCGACAACTTTGGTGAGTTGGCGGATTGCTGTCTTAAGTAACTGGAATTTCGGTTAATTTTCTCATGATTATTCAAGGGACTAACTTATCAAATACGAGGTGACCAAGATAAAGCCTTTGTAAATAAGGTGACGCAGTAGGTATGTTGAGTACGAGACAATGTCAGGTCATCATTTAGCCTGGTTCTAATCTCCCACGCCTCCGCCGCGCCAAGCCAACGATTATTCCATAATTACACGAACACTATCTACTATCTGTGTGCACAATACATATTATACTCTACACAACATGCGCACGCACTGCGTGCGGGGTAGTCTTCACACGGGACGGGATACACGCTGAAGCTGGTACAGTCATCGACGAAATCGCAGGTACGTATTACAATAACCATAAATGATAATCTTACATGTCTATATATATATATATTTATTGCACTGAAATACATGGGCGAAAGGCCTAAGGCATTTTCTTCTAGTATGCCTTTGGTTTATGATAACTGCTAAGTGAGTGGCGGAAAGAAATTGAGATAGTGTGATACAAACGAAATATAAAAATAGAACACTGATGAATTTATTGATCTTAAACAAAAGCGCAATTATAATTTAAAATGCATCGTTTAAAGGATATTAAAGAAAAAAAAAAACAAAAATCGAACACCCCCCCCCCCCCCCCCCCCCTTCTCCCCCCATCTCCGAAACTACTTTATCTAAAATTAAAAAATAAGGAATATAGGGCCTTACAGGAAAACCTAACGAAAATCCTAAAAGAAAGAAAGCTGCAGGTTGGGTCAATTTTCTTGCTAGTATGTGTAGTGAGATCCGATATCTTGTTAGATTATATAAAACTTTATGATAAATACATCGATATTTTCTATTAGGTACATACCATACTGTGGCTGACAAGTTTTATGTATTTTATTCCTATAAAGCGTTGATCTCTTGATGTCTTTAAGTACGCCTCTATTTATTTATTTATTTGTAATATATGACGTCACTTATCTATTTATCGCGTGGTGCACTGCACAAATATTGTTGATATCTTGATGTAACTCTACATAGGAAATGCTAAGCGGTCTGCTAATTACAATGAAATTTAATATGCATGCCACCTACACAACACCACCGGTACACATAAATACCTACACATTGTAGAGCAACATTCCACTCTATGAAAACATCAGTTAACTTGAAGAAAGTGTATAACTAGCTTTTTCCGCGACTTCGCTACGCGGCAAAATATCATTCAATCATCCTTAGAATCAATCATCAATACTAATAATAAATCTGTAAGGGATGGTCATGGAGTAAGTTACTTTGTTTTATGAGACACTGCGTCTGTAGGCTCTATGTATGACACTAAAACTAAATTTACGATTTTTAGAAATATTTTCTGTATGTATGTTCCTTCATAACTCTTCAAAACTAATCATCCGAATTCGAATAAACTTAGTACAAGCACATTTGATTATACGGGACACAGGATAGGCTAAATAAAATTTAGTTCCGGTTACGCTAAGATGTGGCTCTCATACAAATTGTTCCGCCCGCCTAAATAAAGGTACGGTAGCGGGCTTACTTACTTTCTTCTTTTTAAACACGAATTTGACGCGAGCGAAGCCGCGGGCAAAAGCTAGTATGACATAAAATGAAATGAGTATTTTTCGACTTATATAAGCGAACTCAGAATCGACGACGGCGCGCCGTTATAGATTTTTCGTTTTATTTATTTTTCGTTTTTACTTGCACCGGTGCAGCGACTCAGGCAAATTTAAATGAAATATATTATGTTATAACAGGTGTCGGACTTCAAATGAAGGAAAGTCAGGAGTAGTTTCTTCAGAGACGGTTTATTTATATAACTCGTACAAGTAATTTCACAAAAAAAGAAGAAGCACACTCAAAGTCTATCGGGCGACGGTTATTCGAAAGTTCCAAGCCCAAGTTCCTGGTCGTACACGGGCATCCGTAACGACATTTATGGCGCAGAATCCTATTTCCGAAGCTGATGTCGAGGGCACTTTGGTTTTGTGACATGTTTGGCAGTTACTACGAACGACGCGGGCTCCACAGCCGTAACACGAAAACTTAGGTGCTGAAGGGGAAGGTGCTTGTGTGACAGCTTCCGTTGATTTAACAGTGGTACTGGTATTGGGTTCTTTGGATGCAAAGCGGCTGTCACTTTTCTTTTTCTTCAGGCACTGCTCAATGCTATGTCCTTGAAGTCTGCAGTAGTGACAGCGAGTCTTAACCTGCTTTGTTGAACGTTGCGGATTACTATTACTATTGGATTCCTGCTCAGACATTTCACCTTTCGCTATGTTCCTTTTGTCTGCTAGCGTTTGCTCAACATCACGAGCAGACTTCAAAAGTTCATCGTAGCTATGTACTTTGTCACGAGAAACCTTTTCTCGGATATCGATATGCAACAGTCCAAACAACATATCAATCTGTTGCACCTCGGTGTGCGCAGGTTTAGGCAATTGAGCAAATAGCATGCGCTTGTGCGCGACAAAGGTCTCCGTAGGTATGCTTTGTTCTTGCTTTTGGGTCATAATATCTTGATAGATAACGTATGCGGGTTTCTTCGGGGCAAAAGCGTGACGAATATGTTTCTCGAACTCACTCCAGGATGTTATGCTATCTCTCACTCCCATCCACCACACAGCAGCTTCCTTTTTTAGTAGCAAGGGTAAACCAATGAGAGCATCTTGATCGTTGATCTTTTCAATTCGCTTAAAAACGCTTACTGAAGCCAGGAATGTCTCCACCGTTTCTTGATCTCTGTTGCCGTCGAAGTAGCAAGTACATGATGCAAAAGTACCACCACTTTTAGCGTTGATGGCGGTTATAAGCCCTTGAAACTGTTCTTCGCTGAATGAAATTGCCATCTTCGCCACTTTTGGACTTGTTTTCTTCTTAGGTACTTTCTTAATTGTATTGAAAGTCGGGCCAGAGCGTAGATGACGTATTGGAGTTGTTTCTATGTCCAAATAGCTGCTACTCTCCTCGTTTTCTTCCTTCATCGAATCAACCTGGTTGTGGTTGTAGGTTCTTTATTTGGCCACTAGTCTGGGCGCCATTATAACAGGTGTCGGACTTCAAATGAAGGAAAGTCAGGAGTAGTTTCTTCAGAGACGGTTTATTTATATAACTCGTACAAGTAATTTCACAAAAAAAGAAGAAGCACACTCAAAGTCTATCGGGCGACGGTTATTCGAAAGTTCCAAGCCCGTAAGCCGACGGAAACAATCAAACGTGCACAGCCCTTGCTTGAGGTACTTCTGGTCAGATTCAGGTCAGTACACTAGACTCGACTCGACTTGACTAGACTTGACTTGACAAAATAATATTAATCAGGAGAGCTTATAATGCTAATGTAACGATATTCTGATAGTGAGATACAGGAACATTGAAGTTATTACTAGTAGCGCCATCTAGCGGCGACACACAACATTCGCGTCGTAGACTAGGATGTAAAGATTTAATAGTGTCTTGTTACAATGTATAGATAGTTTTAACTTTTTTTTAGGTTTAATTTATAAGTTATTTTAGTTTAGTTTTATCATATTTCTTAATTTTAGTTAAATTTTATTGTATTAGGTTATTTTGATTAATTAATAAAGCCGCATTCTTTATTAGGATAGGAAGTATTCGAAGTAGGATGGTCCCTATCTTGTTATCAAACATTTCGTCTAAAGTTTTGCCATAAAAACGGATCTATGTAGGTAGGTAAACACTAGTGGAAGAAGAGTTTAGACAAACATTGGATAGATTCAGATTCAAATAAAGAGGTCTTTAGTGCCCAAGAACTGCGCAGAATTATTACAGAAATATTTTGTAAGGATCAGATCAGAAAATATAGATTACTTTTTTTTTTATGGAAACTGACACGGTTGGCTACATCACCTACAACGTTCGTGATGTCAGCCCATAACACCGGGTGAACTAGGTGCCATGTCAGTGCTTCCCCCTTTGATCGTGCCGGCTACACTGAACTGTTACTATTTATATATTAAATATACAATCGGTCGTGTGCCGGCTTCCATATAGAACTGGCCGAATTTTCGACATGTCCAAGCGTAGGTTACCTACTCTGGATGAAATTATGCAATAAACAATATGAAATCTTGAAAAATAAATATAACAGCATAAAAAACCTAGGAAGAGAGGTTTAAAATCATGCCTATTATATTAGAATAGTTTCATGTGTTCTTGAAGACTATGCGAAACTATTGAGACTATTTAAAATTACTTCAATATGAGTGCATTCACTCTTGCTTCTGTGGAGATCAACTTTAATAGTTATTCTAATTTTCCTCTTCGATTTCTTATGTTCTTATCTCGGATTAATTAGCGCTGGCACAATTAAAACCCACACGAGTGGAGGCGAATATAGAATATTTAGAACTATATCAAACTTACTAGCTATAGATTTGTGTCCCTCGAAACACTATGCGAGGCGAACGGAACGGTGTTACAAGATTCTAAAGATGTATTTTCTTATGTAAAGAGTAGTGTACCTAACGTGTATACAAGTGTAGGTATCGCGTGCAATGGTGTAGTAAAACTGCACTATTACCTTTCCATTTCTTTGAGGTCGTCACCTCACATGAGCGCGAGCCTGCCTGTCGCATTGTTAACAACATTGACGTGTGTATAGCTAAAAGCACACACTTTAAAAGGTTAGAACTGCTTTTGTCACACATTGCTTAAAACTGGTCTTCGAGACAAGTGATGTCATTTATTGGATAAGAAAACAAGTACATTGGATAATATAAATTTGACTATAAATTAAATAAAACTTAAATTATTTTTTTAGTCCCGCACCGTCACTCATAATAATTATGAAATCGGCTTAGAAATAAGAAATTCTTGCTTCAGACAGCCCGCAACACGCCTCTCGTAAGATATGTGCGACCATAAGTGTGACAGAAATAGATACAATTGTAATTTAGACTCTGCGCGACACCATTTCAAAATTCCAAAATTAAACATATACATATACCATAACGTTGTACCTGTCTGTACCCATCCCGACAACCCAAAACTTGGCGGGAATATTATGTAGTGGGCCCCTTTCGAAGTACCGGACCCACACGGCATCTAAAATTAAAATTATTGTATAATAAATGAATGACCTTTCATCTGCTCGGCGAGTATGTAACACCTTCTATGTTTTGGAATTGTTTGTTTACAAGAGTTTATTAGCCCGAAGGCAATGCGTAAATGCTCTGAGAAGCTGCGAATAGGTGCGAACGGTTAAAATATTGTATGATGCCATAGGATGCACTGACTTAGACACGTAGTTCCGTGCTGTTATTACGAAAGGTATTTTCCAAAAAGAAAGATGGAAATGGAACAGTACTAACAGGGATTCATAATTAAAATTCATAGAATGCAACTTTGAAACAAGTTTTGTAAGCAATTCAACTTTTACACAACAATGAAATTGATCACCCCTCGATTATCAACGAAACAGTGGTCTTCGTATTTTTGTTGAAACTATATCTGCTTCATAAAATAAGCTTTATTTCATTTTGAAAAAAAACGCAGTTTCGACAAGAACATGGTGCAATCGGTCAACGTATCATAGCTTAGGCTAGTGTAGCATTAGACTAGGTGGTGGGGTCAACGGTGTTAGGTGTCATAACTCATAAATAAGGTATGGTGTTCTTCTTGAATTTTAAATGCAGCATTTCAAGATCATTTCTAACACCCTTTGAGAATCACCTATTTTGCGTTAATTAACTATCGGTATTCATCTCGAATTTGAAATTTGATGAGTTTACCGTTGTCTAAACCAGTATAGTCTGCCCACCTGGGCACCAGCGTGATTCTGCACACCTTCGAATTAAATTATAATATGTAAGAAAGTGTAAATAATATTATTCGTCGATTCTTAAGTTACCTTCGAATATGTAACCTTCACTGTTAATGTTTTAATAATTAGGCTTTAATAATTAATTAACTTCACGGGAGTAAATACTTTCGATGAGAATTATTGAAGTTCCTTGATGTACAATTTTGCTTCATCCGTCCTCAGAATATTCTGCCTCCTCATCACTGGTCCTGAATTAAAGTGATCTGAACTGATCGCCTGATCGCGGTCCTCAATAGAGGCCTCCTTGACTCCTCTCTCTGCGCCCTTCATAATTACTTCACCCAAATATTGTAACTGCAGAGACCGAGATCTTACGCCTCACTCAAACATTTCTGAGTGCAGAATGACGCCGCTGGACAAGAATTAATATATTCCGAATGTGAGATTAGGTTTTGGTATGAGAGTAATCGCTAACATAACAGAAATAATTTTCGTGAATCGGCGATATAAAATATTCAAATTATACTATTTGTATAAAGGCAAAACATAATTAATTAAAATTTAACAGTGCATGAATTTGGAAAAGTCGTTTTAGGGTGTGTCGCGATAGAGATCACCAATTTTAATTTATCATTCGTCCTACTGACATTTCTAAAATATTTGCTATCTTATATTATTAGAAATAGAAAATTCATGAAGCATTTCCAATAGTGTTTAACACAGTATAATATTTTCTAATACATGGTGGAAACTTGATAAAACAGGTAAATTATCTTTCAGCACATTACTATATAATGTAAAGCCCCATTCTCGTTTATGAGGAAACGTTTAACCAAAGAACAAATAAAAATATACTTTCAAACTTCGTTATACTTAATGTATTTTATAATATTATAATATTATTAGTATAAAATAAATTTTCGAAAAACAATTTTGTGAACGAGTGTTGACTTCGCATTACAGTGCTCAATGTGCAGTTTAAGTACCTGTTAAAAGAGGGCTACGAATTTAAGAGGATAAGCTTTTAAAAAAAACTCTGTCAGTGTGTTGCCTTCTTGTGTTGTCATCTTCTTAATCTGAACGACATTCCTGAGCAATAAACTTGACAATTCACACTGAATTATTATTTATCATTAAATAAAAATAAATAAATTTGAATTGTTTACCGCCTTTGGAACATCCAAGAAGGCGAAATTGAGCGATACACATCTGTCCGATACCTTGTTTGCCTGCTGAGGTAGGAACTGGATGCATCTACTTACGAGGAGTTATCAGATCAAAATAATAGTCGAGCGCCGCTCGTTCTAGATACTGTGATCGATATCAGGCTTACTCTACAATCTATCAATACGCCTTCTTTATTTTATCTAGGGTGACCCGACAACAAGAGAAAGGAAGGGTGATGTATCATATCTGGTATTTTTTGTGATTGTGATTTTTTTTTATTTTGAGAGTGAAAGAAGCGGTAGATGTGTGTCAGGGTCGTGGCACGTGGAGATTTGTTGTCTCTGCTTATAACGTTGGAAAACAGGAGTGACGTTATGTATGCATTTTTGCATGAATTCGATTTCATATTCAAGATTCCACGATTGCGTAAGTTCGCAGACTTTACAAATAAAAATACTGCCAAAATGTGTAGTTATGACGAGAGCCTTCTCAGTTCGTTGGAGAAAGTGACGATTTTGACGATAAGCGGGTAAGGTATAGTGCGGTGTCTACATTACATGACCCGCCGGCGGTCGTTCCGTGCTAAACGACTTTATAATAACTCTGTTTTTAGCTTGTTGACGGGAAACTTACACATTAGGTGTCCGACATGATGTGTGATGTAACACACACCGCCGCCGCCGTCATCTTTAAATTTTTCTCTCTAGTTATTGCTCCATTGTAAAATAACTTTCGTGAATTCACAATTGTTAAAACTCGAAAGGTCGTATTGGAAGTACTATTTTCTTTATCAGTTAAAAATGTTATAATGAGAACGACCTAGAAGAAGCATAATGGAAATGAATGTGTAATTTATAAGATTTCAACAGTTGAACTTGAAATAAAATGAGGAAATTAGTATACACACTGTGTATACTAATTTAGGACAGTTATTAGAACTGGCTCGGCGGCGCCCGCCCTACCATGAAATCAAAAAGGCAATTTTACTGAACGATAGCAAGCACTAGTGAACCAGTAGCGTAAGTTTGTTTCGTTGTTTCCGACGCAGCTGCGAAGGAAAGGTATCACCAGCATTGGAGCATAAAGCTGCATATTAAACATTTCAACGAGCGAAGTGGAAGAATGGCTGTGTTGGGTGTTGGTATTAAGAAAAAGTGCTGAGCTACCCTCAGTGATATTCAAATATGCATGCAATATACATAATACGTATGCATATTTGAATATGCAATCTTGTTCAAACTCTTCATTTTATATTTATTGGCCCCAAACACGAAATTAAAAAACGAAATCTGTAAAAATCTGTTAAAACTGTAGAGAGCACGAATTTATCGAATCAAAATTACAACCCTGGTTTGGCAACTCGCCTCGAGCAGGAATATAGTGTCATGGTTGTTCAGTTTCTGGTAAGTACATACTGCAGTTCGATTTCATGCGTAAGTAAATCATCATTTATGTAAGCTGATCATCTTGTCTCGTATACCTATTCCCGCCTGCTAGCTTTTTAGTTATACCCGCAGCATTGGTTAGTCTTGGTGATGTCTTCTCTGATAAGTAAAGCGTTGTCGTGCCGACTACGGTCACGTCTGCGTCGAGGAGGGGCGGGATGCGGGGAACGGGGCGAGGGAATTACAGAGACGCCATCCAACCACACTTGCCGCTCTGATAGACAAACGGGTCGCCGTCAGTTATGGGTGACAAATTATCGACGCTGCATCTGTACCTCGAGATCACAATTTTCTTTTGAGACCATCCTCCGTTAGACCGTATAGACCCAGCGCCGCGTTACTTTGAATCGCATTTTTTTTATAGTTACGCAGCCAAACCGCGCCACCCTTTCCTTCACCATCTTTCCCTACTTTCTTATAATCGACGTATTTTCAAATAGCGAATCATCCACCGTGATCATACCAATAGAAACACTATATAGGCCGCCTATAAGTTGGTTTGATACCTCGGCGATGAATTTGGCCAACATCCAGCTCAGACACCAAATCCTGCTACTATAAAAACCATTACTGAAAACTATTATCTGCTTTCTAGAGTCCGTCTTCTGGGAATATTTTGTCCAAGTTAATCGAAAGAGAGTAGGAGTCATCACTCAAGACGCGGCGAGCCGCAAACTACCTCGACAATTGCTTCGCGGACCTCCTCCGGCCGGCGCGGCGGCGGCGCGGCGGCGGCGCGGCGGCGGCGCGGCGGCGGCGCGGCGGCGGCGCGGCGGCGGCGCGGCGCCCTACAGTGTAACCTAACCACATCATCACAAGTGGCATACTACGCCTTCCGCTGATTAGCGTCGTGTTGTAAGCTTGCTTGTTTGTTCACAGAAAGCCATTGGCTGTATGTTGTGCTTTGAAATAAGTCATAATTAAGTAGGTATTATAATGCGCCCATCTCATCCATAAACATGTCATTTTTAGGTTTGCCCAAAAATGTCATACATTTATCGGACCCTACTTGACCAATAAATTAGATTATCCTATTAGAAAAATTGGTAAAAAATATCTATTTAAAAAACAAGTATTCTCCTGGCTACTAACTATTGGACTTAAAAAACCAAATGAACTATTGAACATAATGGTGTAGTGATGATGGAAAGTAGACTTATAAGACTGAATAGGTACTTAGGATAGGTACACAGGTACTGGCTGAGAAAGTTAAATAAAAAATTTGTAAACTTCATTTTCTAAATGTATTTCTACATTAAGTTATTTTTTTTCTCTTTAATCTGTTGACAGCTACCTGCCCCCTGCAACACAGCTCCATTCTGGTGGCCGAGTACCACGCGGTACACACGGGGTCGCTGCCACTCAAGCAAAAATGTTTAGCGACCCCCACCCCCACGGGTTCGGCCGCCGCCACTTGAGCGGGCATATAATTTTCAATTTAACAATAATAATGTGTTGTCTGAATATCATAAAATAAAAGTTGTAAAATACAAGTGGTTCACTTTCATGCAGAAAATATTTAATTAATATGAAAAACGTCAGATGTCTAGGAATTCATCGTGTGCGTAATTACAGCTAAATATCAACGCAATTTTCTCGATTTCCACGAGAAGCGACGTGTGCGATGCGGGCGGGGGCGCGGGCGGGCAGTGGGCGGGGTGCGGGTGCGCCCTCGCTCCTCGCTCGCCGCCGCGTGCTAAATAGCGTGTGACGAGGTGATCACTCGATCGAGGGTATACTTACTCGTGTTTTCTTGACCACATTGTTGTGAGCTGATTGAATATTGAAAAGTGAATTTAGGTGTGAACTAATACTGTTTTGATGGCTAGTTCTAACTTTCCAGATTAAAATTGTATTTAGCTGAAAATAGAGCGCAGAAAAACTAAAGAGTGTTTTTGTTGCTAATTCTGGTACATCATAGTTTTTTGGAAAGTTACCAAACATATTTTAATTATTGCATAAAATAATGTGTTCTAGCTAAACCTGGGTGTAGTGAGCATGCGGCGACTGCACGGGTGGATATTGACAGATACAAATTTCATATTCAGTGCATTATTTTTTTAGGTAGGTAATCCAGTAGGGGGGCCAAAGCACATGATCCGACCAGCCAATATCACCTCCGAGAAGGTATAGGAGCCACACCGGAGACTTCCTGGATTGCTGGCTATAGGTACTGAACTAGAGGAGAACACAACCGGGGCTGCTATGTGGTCATCTTACATACAGCATAGATAATACTCGTAACATTAGTATTAGGTATATAGTACAGGTAAAGTGCTTTATCTTAAGCCTAATTAGTAAACAAGAGGTTCATACTGAAAATTTACTGCATGAAATTTAGTGGCCAACAAGTACTTTTCGTTTGAAATCATGGTGAGATTAGTAAGCCACTGATTTATGATGTTGAATATAAATCAAAATTATAGATACTTTTTGATTACCTACAATCGTAGTTTTATTTCTATTACGTTAAAACCTCTAAAACAAGATTCGTTTGCAAGGTGAGAAAGCGAAAATTACAAACCGTATTTACTCAGCGAAGCTACAAATTCTGAACTCACAAACGAGAATATTTATTCGGATTTCATTTTCTTCTCATGACATTCCGCATCGCTCGACAGTTTCGTTCCGCGATAGACGTGAAAATGATTCTTGAGCATCTCGGCGAAGAATGAGCAGTCGATAGGAAAGTTTGTACGAAGAGATACGAGTTTGGGATGCCGGCCGCTTTGAGAGAATTTGTAGAAGATTCCTCCATTTTAAATGCCACTTAGAGAAGCCAGCAATATACTGGACCTATAACAAAAGTCTGCGAAAGATTACATTTTTAAACGTAAAAACCTTCATGAACACTGTGATGGGATTTTTTAAGCCTAAATACACCTATCTACATAAATAGAAATATGGATATTTCAATTATTATATTTTTTGAGCAAATATTTTTAATATAAACAAGCATTAATAAATTGTAAGAACCTATACAATTGAAAAATTGATTGCTAGCAGTGAGATCTAAGCTAAAATACTGTCGCATACTCCGCTATACAAGTAAGAGTTGAACGCGCGCCGCACGAAAACTCTTCTGCGAGTAGCCTACACTGCCGTACATACGAGTAGTTAAAGAGGAAGTATACACAATTTTGTGGAATGTATGTATTATAAGGTATTAATTTAAACGAAAAGGATTCATCCGGTTGTTCAAAGGAAAACATTGTTCTATTCAAGATAATTTTATAATAATCAATGTCATGATAACTGATAAGTAGATAAGTACAAAGCATACAACATACTGTTTAAGTTTATTTAGCAAGAACATCATAAATCAAAACAGAAGAACGGTTGTTTTGTCACCACACATCGTCTGCATTGAAATATATTCATTAGAGGGCATTAATTTATTTCCAGAGTTTGGCGAAACTCTTATAAATTTACATTAACATATCAAGTCGTCGCGAGAGATTTTTTCTTATTAGAATACACGTACAGATGTCTCGGCCGCGATGGATGATAGATCACGGATCGCTTTCTAAACATTTATCAACCAGAAACCAGGAAACTTAATGCTCGACACTACTGACACAATTATTTGCTATATTTTGTGAGATCTATTGACCAAATGCTAAATTTATTATTTATAACCATTTATAAATGTATCGAATGTAAAGGTATGACCGTTAGTTACGACTATTTATGCCTAGTTATATACATAGGTACCTACCTCCTCAGTTTCATGTGCATTCTTCAAGTAACCTTTATAAAAGCAACTAACAATATAATTATTATATAGCTACCGTATAACAGTTCTAGATCTAGCCCTAGTAATCAAATTATGTATTAATCAAAGAAGGATTCAAGTTTGATTAATAAATAACAATTGTTGTTAGTCGAAGCAAACTGAGAATCAGATCAAAATTGCACGAGCAATGTTAAAGTGTTAAACATGTGGACTGTGAAACATTTAATTCTGCATCTAAAGTTGTCATCAACTCATCACACATAATTATATAACGCACACACATAAGTATGTATATAAGAAATGACGTATAGAATTGTATACCTATATATAATGATTTATATATGTAAGAATGTATAATGGTAGTATTTATATTTCTGGGATATACGAGTATATAATAGGTAGGTACTGCATTGTTCGGCCGTACGCGTTTTCCACATCCTAAAGGTTAGTTCGACCCTTTTTACATAATGGTAAACAATAAAGTCAATTTTCATTTCATAAATAGGTATACAATGTTCTGTTTAATCATCCATAACTTAACAGGCGCATAATTTACACACTCACCTCTTGAAATCCCGCGTTCTCCCGAATTCTCAGCGTCCCTTCAAACTAATTCTTCCACAGATCAAAACAAGGAATATGAAAACACACTCGTGAGTCGTGACTCTTTTCTTTGATGTCGATCTTTACAAACAGTTTCCCGCCAAAACGCAACACAAGAGTCACCGCACTTTGGTCGCACGTCACACGCGGGCTCCGTAAATGATCGAACGATAATTTAGTCGCCCTATGACGAGCTGTCACTACATTCAAGCGAAAGATTTGTGGCTTGGACGCCGACTCTGCGCGCGGTGCGAACGGACTGGCGCGTACGTTTGCGCGCAATTCACTCCATATTGGCGAGATTCTTTCTACAAAACCGAGCTCAATGATACACCTTCACAATCACTTAATGCCAACGACATCACCGTTGCAGGTAACATGACACGAGATAGTTATGTGAGCTTGGATGCTGTTGCGTGCGGTGGTTATGCTTCGGTTATGGGTATTTTATGAAAGTATAGTTCGAAATTTAAATATAAATATATTTTCTTTGATGGACTGGCCGTTATAGTGCAATAAAATATGCACATTAATTGTCGGGCGGTAGGTTAGCTAAATTAAATAATGAAGTGGTAAGTACAAAAATTTTAGTTTCTAGCTGAGATGGGTGGCAACTTTTTCAGCTGCAATTGAAAAAACGATATTTTTTTTCAGCAAACGTGAAAATTTTTTTTTTAAATTCGTTATTGGAATAAAACCAATTTGTTTGACATTGCTTTCAGCAATAATTGGTACATATTTGAATTTTATATGTTTAAGAACTATACTATTATACCAAATTTGATTCAGAATGGTGAAAAAATAATAATTATAAAACCAGAGCGTGCTACGGGCTACCGACTGCGGCATTTTCGATCAACTTTCCTTGTTATTTCTTACTTTTTTCGTAGTCGGGTTTTATGAAATGTTTATTTTAGTTCAAAACCAATAGGTAAGTGTGGTAGCTCTTAATAACGATACCACACTTGATGGGGTTCGGTGAAGAAAAAATTTAAGTTTGGCTACACGAATCCCAGCGTCCGCTATTTTTAATTTTTCAAAAGCCTATGCCATTGCTACAAAGGAGGTTCACTTACTCGTATCTAATGTTTGATGGTAAGTGAGTCAGAACCTTCCTTAAAATAAAATTTCATTGGGTCCAAACCAGCGAAGATTTTTTTTTATTGAAAATGGAACCTAAAAAGGTGTCCAAACCTTCCGAGATCGAGACCCGGGCTATCCAACAATGCCTATGTGTGAGGAACAAACGAAACAAATGTACACATAAATACATACATTGCTATTTTGTTTGTATTTCCGAAATAAATAAAATAAAATACATACATACGCTGCCAAAATCATAACTCTCCAATGTAACTCTCCTTTTGGCTTCAGCGTAGTCTGGTAAAAAGAACACTTCTGCCCCATTACTCTGGCTGCCACACCGAGTACTTGAGAGTTTGGTTAGAGTGGAAAAGGTGGCGTGCTCGGTGCGCAGCAAATAAGTACGTACCGGTTGACTTGCTTCATAGGTACTAGGCATGATATCGCATGACTCAGTGCAAACGCTGCACCGCAGTAGAAACATTCTGAGTAGACTAATTTTATCGTAATACGAACTAAAATGTCGTGAGTAAAATGCATAAATTGTGGTTTCAGGGCAATTTCAATAGTACGGCTGGTCCATGGCCCTTCCAGATACCCTTATCCGTGCTCTGCCAAATCACCACACTTTTTAATACTAGTGCCCGCGAATCTGCTCGCAATAGAGTCGTGTCGTGATAACTTGAATTATTACGTTTTTAGGGTTCCGTACTTTAAAAGGTAAAAACGGAACCCTTATAAGATCAGTCCTGTGTGCGTCTGTCACAGACGTTTTCTCGAAAACTAAGTAACATAGAAACTTGAAATTTGATCCAGTGAGGTCTTGTTGACGCGCACGCGTTAAGTAAATTGGACCGCTATTCTATTCTTGTTTTAGTTTTATTTTATTTACTTGGCGACTCCCCGACGCCTTTCAGTAACTAAAGAGAAATTATTTTTGACTTTTTAGGGGTTGTCGATGCGTCGGAGTTTTTTCTTTATTTATAATTTAACTTTTATTTCAAGCCTTTTAAGAGAGGTAATGGGAAAAGTGCCGATGATCTTCATCAAACATAGCGAAGACCTCGCTAAAACCGAATCCAAATCGGTCCATCCGTTTGGGAGCTACGACGCCACGGACAGACATAGGTCTCACACCTTATTACAGCCCTCTTTTTGCGTCGGGGGTTAAAGAACTTTAATCTCGAGCGTCAATAACGCCATCTACCGTTGAATAGCAAAAACACGTATTCAAATAAGTTTCACGTGAATGTGACCTCATATGCGGACGTGGTCACACACAGACATTAGAGCTAGACTGAGCGACTTGTTATTTAGGTAACGTAAGTCATAGATTACGATTTTGTTCTCATTGTCCCGTCTATCGCTAGTTTGAATGCTGTGTGGCTGTGTAACGTTTCGTCCACAAGATTCTAGATCTCTTTACTCTATCTGATAATAGATGGCGTGAATAATAATGCTTCTATTGCACTTTAGTTGGTGCCACTTAAGATACTTCTATCTGACAATAGACGGTGTTGATTCGGTGCGCCACCTGAAAGCCATTGTCGTGCCTGCTGTTCCTGCGATCCTGCGGAATCACTCCTTGAAGTGATAAATAAATGATGTTTTGGTGGTTTAAAAAAAAATTACCAGGGTTAATATATAGAAGATGCGTCGCTACGCGACGCATCTTCTATATATTAACCCTACCTAATTTTGAGGCGGTGCATGTCGTTTTTGTTACAAGTTTGTATTTCCGAAAATAATTCTTAGCTGGTTATAAAAAAAACTAAACACCCTAAAACAATTTAAACACCGTAACATTGCTTAAAAACGAAAAAAAAGCTAAAAGATTTGGTGGGATTCCAACCCATGGTCTTAAAAATGCAAACCCTACATGCTTACCACTGAGCTAACAAGTTACTTAACCGACCAAACGAATATCGGCTTCTATTGGTTCGCTCCGGGCGAAGGAGTAGGATCGCAGGAACAGCAGGCACGACAATGGCTTTCAGGTGTCGTATGTTTCTATTGCATAAAATAATAGATGTGGGTAACTACTAGCTGGTGGTTACACTAACCTAATCCGTGGAAAGACTGATCGATAAAATCAGACTACTTACTTGTTAACTAAAGCGGCGGGTGGCCGAGTGGTTTGGGCATCGAATTCTCATGCGAGAGATCCGAGGTTCAAATCCGGTCGGCGTGTACCTACCAATGAGTTTTTTCTGACGAAAAAAATTACGTACACTTTCTGCTTCACCGTTCGGAACCGGTGTAAAACTGTAGGTCCCTTCCCTTGATCCTTACTAGGTGGTAGGCTCAAATTATAGCCGACTGAGTTGGTACCACCGTACTGGATTAAGATGGCCGTATAGCAGCCTCGGTTATGTTCTCCTCTAGTCCAGTATAGCCAGAAAATCAATCCAAAGGGATGTCTCCGATATGGCACCTACGTTTTCGGAGGTGATATTGGCTGGTCGGAGCATGTGCTTTGGCCCCTCCGACTCAGCCACCCTTAAAGGATTACATAAAAAAAACTAGGTAACAAGTTGAGCGATTTGTTACTGTATACTAAAGTCTGTTCATTTTGCGAAGTAACTTGCGAAATCGTACCTGCTGTCCTTGTCTATCCCATTGAATTTGCCCTTTTCCAATGCCATACAACAATGTCTCGAAGCGAAACGTAAAAAACTCACTTCTCGGAGCGGCGCTTTCGGCGTTATAATTTTTGTGAACGAGACAACTAAAAGTTATAGAGAAAGATATTTTGTAAGTGACTTCGCAAAATGAACAGACAATACACAACAATACACGAGTTCGAGATCAAAGTTTTTATATGAAAAATGTGTCCAATGCCCACTCTATAACCTATTCCATGTTATCTCTTTGTAAATTATCCCAAAGAAACGTTTAATGAATTATTCCAATAAAATTGTGGAATTAAGTATATTTAGTAGGTAACTGGACATAGGCCTCTCCCAAGGCACGCCACCACACGCGGTCTTCCGCTCTTCTCATCCATCCACTCCCGGCCTCCTTTTTTAGGTAACCTGTCGACATACACATAGTGTCATAGTGGACCGATACAGGCTGATGATGATGATGATGATGATGATGAGTAGGTAACTTAAACATTTCACGGAACGTTGTTTTGTGAGCGAATGTGATGAGCGAACTACGCCGGTACTAATAATATTTAATTTTATTCTGTGCTACGATTAGGTTTAGTTAAGACATAAATAGAGAAAGAAGTAAACAACATATTTTAATTCTTAATGATTAAATTATGGCATTTGACTACATAGGCAACTAACATAATTATACATTATTCGAGTCAATGTGCCACTGGTCGTCATAAGGCGCCACGGTTACATAGGGAATTATGTTACTTTCATCCATTGAGTGTGCTGCGCTTTCTTCTGGATCTGCCGAGACTGCCGAATATACAATAAAATTGTGTGTGGTTTCTTCAAAGTCTTCTCCGTGCTCTTTGGAAGATGGAGCCGGGTTGAGGTTAGTCATATGAGCGTCGAAGGACTTCACGAAGAAGTCTCCATCACTCGTCAGGTTAAAGTATAGAGGTTGATAGGAGGACTCGCCGTCGGTGACTGTCAGGCCAAATCTGAAGTAATCGCCGGGCCGTGCTTGCGTCGACAAAACAGAGAGTATTGTCAAGACCAGGGTCAGGAATCGAATCTTGAAAAAAAAAGGAAAAGTTTAGTTAGACACCTTCATCGCAAACATGGAAAAACATTGTCTAATCTTGCCTAAAGCGTCTTCTACACGTTGATATTGTGGTTTACCTTTGCCATGTTCTTGCAGCTCTCCAATACCTACCTACTTACATATTTTTGTTCAACTTGTTAAACCTACTTTCGGTATGAAGTGGGTGCGAGGTGCGGGGAAGTCGGAATCCATCCAGTCAAAACGTTTTTTTTATGGAAACTGACACGGTTGGCTACATCACCTACAACATCCGTAATGTCAGCCCATAACACCGCATTAACTTGGTGACACGTCAGTGCTTCCCTTCGGTCGTGCCGGCTACACTGAACTGGACAGAAAACACAAACTATTTGCATAGCCGTTTCGACCGGCCTTTCATTCAGTGCGGTGGTACCAACCCGTGCGGGTTAAACCCTACCACCTAGTAATATAAGAAGAGAGTCATATCCCTTAGTCGCCTTTTACGACATACACGGGGAGAGATGCAGTGGGGCTATTCTTTTAAAGTACCGGCCCCACACGGTACAGACGTGTTAGAGTATAGATGCTGGAATTTCCAGCACAAAATACACACACACCTACACAGAAATGCACACACCCCGCGCTCCAGGATTCATACCGAAAGTACCAAGTTGAAAGAAAAGATGTCCAATGAAATGAAGCTACAAATACATACATTGAGCATTGGTATGGTAAAAGTATTGACCAACGTGTAGAGGCACCAAATATATTGTCAGGAACGATTAAAAGCGACTGCCGTTCGTGATGTTAGTACTTAGTACACCTGGGCGCGGTCACAACTTGGAGAAGAGACTGTTGGACCGTTGTGAGGCTGACTGTGGTTCGGATTCCACGTAAACTGTAGGTTCCTTGCCTTCTTATTTACTAGGTGGTAGGGCTTAAACCTCCCGGGTTGGTACCACCGCACTGAATGAAAGGCCGGTCGAAGCGGCTATGTAAATGGAGGGTTCGTGTTTTCCATCCAATTCAGTGTAGCTGACTCGACCAAAGGAAAGCACTGATGCGGCACCTAGTTCACCAAGGTGAAATAACGGGTGCTGTAGGTTATGTAGCCAACCATGCTAGTTTCCATAAACAAAAAAATGCACTTCTCCTGTGTGAAGTCAGTTACGTGGATGCTGGACCGGTTTGTGGTGATGTGGTGACTGATGGTGGTGGTGGTGGATGATGATTTTATAGACTAGTTTTACATGGTTCTACTGAGGTTAAGTTACGGTGCGGGTTTTTAGTAAGATCTAGACAACAACTTATAATGTTTAGTTTAATTATGTACTTATAATCTTATTTAGGGCATTCGCGAATCAGCTTTGATATCTCAGCCACATGGTACATCTACCTACACAATTGAGCAATCACTGCACTCGCACTCATCCACTGCTTTATAAAATTTAAAATAAATACAATTTGATCACAATGCCCGCACCAAAATACTGTGAATGCCAACTAATAAATTCTGTCTTATCAATTTGTAGCAGACCTATGCATGCTTTACTCACTATTTACAGCCCCGAGTGTGAGAGCTGATATAAATATGTCTTACGAGCACAATGCATTAGGGATAATTAAGTAGGATGCGGCACAAATCTTCTTCTTTGTTAAATACCGTACAATATGGTTCTCTCTTCCTAATAAAACAATTGCTCTATGGAATGTGCCCGGGGCGAAGTTTAAGTTTCTAATAATATTGAAACACTTTTTTATATTTTCCGTCGACTTTCAATTTCAAGCAACTTTCTTACCCTACGATCCTATATGTACTCACATAGTAAACAATGAATACTTTACCATTATTAAAATGAAAGAATTGTTTATTGAAACTTCACTACACCGCACCGGTCACAGTAGCACAGTGCACTGAGGACTACTAGAAGTGCAATTTGAATTATCTTTACTGCCTGCTGTCGGATAGATAACAGTTCTCTTTGCCCTGATCTATGACCTAATTATAGTGAGCTGCGTAGAAACTCTCAGAGCATATTCATAATCAGTGTCCAGATTATTCTAAACATGTCGTACATATGTACCTTCAAGTTAAAATTAATAATGTTAGCTTGATCACAAAATACGGATCATCAAAATTACACACAAGTATTTGATTTTGATGATCAGTATTACTTTAAGGTGTGTTTAGGTTACTTTATCAATGAGTCCCGGGGGCAACCGAGCTTTGCTCGACGTCGACACTTATCCAGATAAACATAAAATAAAACATAATCTAAATATAATATTTTCCGAGAAACCAATCGTATGTTGCATATATGTATATGCACCACAATTTTTTTTTATTGAAATAATCTTTCATGTAGTGTTGCCAAATCAATCTTTTTTCTTTGAAAAGCTCGAAAAATATTTATGCTGAAAATTTTCATTTCTGACAACTTAACATGGGAAGCGTACATCGATGGGAAGGGCTACACATTCTTAATACATTTCTTACTTACGACATTCTGTCGGACCTACAGAAGATATAAAATACTTCCAAAACAAATAGTTACTTATAAATAAAGAAAAGTGGCAGGTAAATGATGGTTTGCAATTTAACTAAATCATATAGGTACTTACTATCAGAAATATTTTACATAGGTAAAAAAAAAATCCCACCACCCCCCAATTAGAATCCCAGATATTTGCAATACAAGGCCATTATCCCAGATATTTGCAATACAAGGCCAGAGATTTTTTTTTTATGGAAACTGATACGATTGGCTACCTCACCTACTACATCCGTGATGTCAGCCCATAATACACCTTGGCGAACTAGGTGCCATGTCTGTGCTTCCCTATTCTTGCAATTATCACAAAACAATTTGAAAGAGATATACTCTTAACGACAGGTTGATGGTGAATGTCGCCTGTGCAGTGAACGAGACGAAACCGTAATGCACATAATATCAGTATGTAAAATTTTGGTACAACCATTATATGTTAAACAGCACAACAATCTAGTCAAGTGTGTTACTGGTGCCTGAGAAATAAAGATAAATTTCAAACAAGACAATTTTGGTGGCAATGTCCCTTACAATGAACCACACATCATGGAAAATGAGTCTAGCAAAATTATCTGGGAACTAATAGCAAGTTCCCACTTAAAGCAACAGGATATAAACTGCAATTTTTGAACTCAAATATTCTCTAAAACAATCAATTAGCATTCAGGAATTGTAAAAACTTACGTAAATTCATTTGCAGCTCCCAAAAAATTTCACAAAATTACACATATTATGTGTAAATAAAACTAAAATGTTGTAGGAAAAATACTTATTTATATAATTTATTTCAATAATGCTTAACAAACTAATCTATAGGAAATATATCGTCCGGCTGTTTCAGAAGATCGGATGATTTTCACCACCTGAAATAAACCAATAGTATGTTAATCTGTTGAATTAAAAAAATATACATATTTGTACTAGTGCTAATAGTCAACCTATGCACATATGCATAGAGATACACATATGTAGCTACGGCGGACCCAAGGCACGCTCGGGTCTGGCACCGTATGATTTCATCGCTCCCCGTTGCCCACGCGCTAGTGCGGTTGCTTACACAATACATCCACCTATGTCGCAGTAATTGTGGTACTCTTGTAAATATTTGTGTCAATTTTTATTAAATTTTTAGCCTGCTTCAGTTTTTCCTCCACTTTTATTGTACACTATGCTAAGTTATGAACGGCATAATTTGAAATGGGGTATTACCTGTCCTCTCTTCAGGCCAAAGTATCTGGACACCGGATCACCAGCTTGGATTCTCATCAGCATGTTTTCTTTCAATTTACTGAGTGGTAACAATAGTTAAAGAAAATCTCAAACACATTTGTAGTCATGTGCCGTATTCACACCTCGCACCACAGAATAAGGAGTGGCTGGGTAGGGCGATGGAATTACTGTACTATTTAACTCGTACTGTAACCGTTTAGTCTGTACTATGATAAAAGTAGTCTACTTATGCATGTTTATTGCGGCTGAACATATTTGTTTTTTTATGGTTTGCACTGAGTCATGCAATCTCCTGCCTAGTAGGAAGCAAGCCAACCGGTCTATAATTGCGGTCTACCATGTCTCCTTTTCTCCTCTAACCAACTTAATGCCTTGTGGTGCATATAAATCTACTCTATGAAAAAATTGGTAAAGCGCGAGTTTTACTCACACACGGAGGGTTCCGTACCTGTCAAAAAACTATATCTGTCTATTTTTGTGTGTCTGCAATGTGACACCATCTATTATTTAGTAGCGTGAATATGTACTAACTAATGTACTGCCACTTTACACACTTTTGATGAAGTGGGATAAAAAAGGATACTATCTTGCGAGCAACTCCTGCTTCTCGTCGGGAGTGAGTACAATGTGCTCGGGCACCAGCTCGTGCTCGGTGATGTTGATCAGCAGCTCCGACTCCAGGAACTGCTCCAGGATGTACTTGGGGGCCATGTCCACCAGCGACTGCTTGGCTGACGGTGTCATTCCTGTCAATAAGCATGTACACTTATTTATATGTGCTAAAATATTTGCTTCTGTTGCGCCACCTGTGTTGGAAACCAAGTTTAGGCATAACACTCTTACGACATTTAGACTGATTTCCAGTCAAGTTGACGAGCAGCACAGACGCTCGGACCATCAGTGATGACCATCAGCATGCTACTGTTTCACTATTGCGCCAACAGCCGAAAAGGACAGTCATCAGCATGAATCACAACATAGTTAAAATTGTTTGCGTGAGACTAACTGTACCATTAGATACGTACACTCGTTACGCCATGGCGAGCCAGTACGCATACGGGGCCGATGCTGACGCGCAGCACGTACAGCACGCAGATGGTCAGAGCTGAACTATGCCAGCGAGGACCGTCAGCGTTACAAAGACACAATTATATGTACGTCATACATATTCATCTGCTCACTGACTGTCGGTTTCAACGCTCAGTTTAACTGGAAAACCTGCCTAGCCCGCATTGTTGTTGTCGACAGACAGCTACCGACGCTTTGAATGCACTTGCCACGAAGCTGCTGTGTTCAGTAACCAGACTATGGGCTCAAAACTTAGCTGCCCTTTGGGATTCTTCCACGCTTGTGGACGGAACCTGGAAACCTAGCCTGCGTTTTGAATAAAAGTAATTAGATAAAGTCGTCCATTCCACAGTTTGTACCCATTACAATGAGTAAGTAAGATGATCGCAAATTTCAAGTAGAAATATGTCGCTAGAATGCTGCTTTTCAGTTTTTGTCTTGCAGCAATTGGGCAATCGCTGGTCCCGTGCTTGATTGAAATCTTTTCCTACCTGCAATGAGCCCGAATGTGTTCGGTGAAGCCTGGAAAAAGAAGTGCTGTGTTCGTCACCTGCACATCAAACATTGGCATCTGACATTTCATCGCTACCGTAGGCAAGTCACCAGGACCCAACTTGGGTTGTCGTAACAACCACATGATGTCAATAAATAACCAAAATTTATTTCATAGTTTCCGTAATTCACACATACATTATTTTTGTAGCTTTTGAATCTCTAGTATGTCAACCGCAGACACTTGATACAACCTGTAATCTAAGACATATTTTACGTAAAAAAATAGCAAAATGTACAGAAGATAAAAATAAAGAAAGTATGTGTAGTTACCGGATTGCACAACAACGATAGCCCTGTGTATGTTCTCCTCCTGCATGCGGGTGCAGTATGTCTTGATGGTCTTGATGCCGATCTTAGCCTCGTCCGGAAAGAACACGAACATCTGGTCGGTCGGGTCGTCGTTGTGCGCCACCAGCACGATCAAGTCGCTTCGCGCAGGCCGCTTCTCGCTGTACACAAACGTTATATTTTGTTATATTTTTTTTAATTACAACCCTTCAAGCAAGCAATAGCAATTTTTTTTATTCACTTTAATTCTAATTTTTTTGTCAAAAAAATTTTAAGCTTTTACATCCTAAAGCGCGCTCTTTACGCCTCTTGAATAACTTTCTATAACCTGAAAAAATTAAGTCCCTGCGCTTAGCAGTTTTTTTATGATATCTTCGAAAATTTGGCAAATTTTACAAAATGACGGCATTTCCATTGATCGTCCCGAGAAAATTCTCTGTCAACGAACCAATGAATGTAGCTTCAAAACAATTGATAATAATGTATATACATATGTAAATATTTCTTTAATTTATATCATTTCCCTTGGGTTAAGGATTGATAAATCTGGGAAAAATGGCCATAAATGTATTGACCCATATAGAACATGTGCGCTTGACTGCGATGTTTAGTAAGCGCCCCAGGGGAAATTCCACGCTTGAAGGGATATGCGTGTAGCACAAAAAGCACCAACATAATATGCGCAAACAGCAGATCAGCCTGGCGATCCAAAGGGGGAACGCCGCTTCAGCCACGGGGACCATGCTATATATTGGTCCCATAGATGATTATTTTTATATGCGTAATTAAACTGTAATTAAAATCTACTATATTATTTCTAATAAATCAAATTAATTAAAATTATGTTTAATTAAATTGAATTGCCTAGACTAAGATGATAATAAAATATTTTATAATACTGTCCGTAGACACGTAGTAGTTGTTAATGAGTTAACTGGACATACACAAAATGTCACTGTCATATAATATGTCAACATGTCAACCATACATAACATAAAAACATGGAATGTTTATCAAAAGCAATGAAGAGAGTATTTGTGCATTCGGTGTCAGCAACCACTAAATTAATGCTTGGTGAGTAAAAACACATACTTAGGCATGTAATATAAAATAATAAAAGAGAAACTAGCGAAAAATAAATAGCAAGATTGTGTAAACTTTCACAAAGCTATCAGCCAAACCTGGGTTTATCCCCAAACTGTTCCTTGAACTGGTCCAATGTTTGATCCAACTCATCCTGTGTCACTAAGTAACCTCGGTCGTGGCATAACTGTAACAAGGATCAGAATTTAAATAAGAGTTAATAGAAATATCGGCAAATTGCTAGTGGATAAGTCTGGTGACATGCATGCCAAGGCTTTCTTCATAAGCCTAGTAATTCAAAGAGGGAATGCTATAACCGTCCTAGGGACTATGGCTGCCTCGGCCGAACTAGAAGAAATTTTTTATTTATAGGTTCATGTTTAGTTTTATTTTGTTAGATAGGTAAGTTTTGTTTTAGGTTAGTTTTAATTAAGATCTTTATTAATTTTTTTATTAAATTTTTTATTAATTGGTAAAAATTATAAATGTAATTGAGGGATGAAAAACGTAATAGAAATATTAATGTCTAACAAAGAGTATGTGTTCTGCGTGAACAATTAATATTTGGAATTAGTACCGACCATATAACAAAAAAAAAAACACCCTAAATAATTTTGTTCAGACTAGCTTTTGCCCGCGGCTTTGCTCGTGGTAAGCTCGGTTTAATATCAAAACCGATTTAAACGTAAATATGATAATAAACTATGGCTTATCTTATATTCTCTCTCACTTTACCTCTGCCCTCTCCCTCGCTTCCTCCCCTCCCCTCGGTCCTTAACTCTCCTTTCCATCCGGCACTACCATTCGACACTCAATTCCATTCATACTATACTTTCTTTGATACTGCTCAGCCCTACTGTTATTTAGCGTGATGGTACCTACATAGCGTATAGTGAGCCTCAAGAACTACTCTTAACATCTTTGGAAACCGCATCAAAATCTGTTCAGTGGTTCCGGAGTTTACCTCAAACATACATACATATAGACAAACATTAAATTTTATAATAGATATTTTGGAATTATTTTGTTGTTTCTGACTTTTGTCCACAGTGATTAGGCTGGAAAATCTGGTTTTCTTTGTGAAAAATGTGGAATTGAGGCAGCAAAAATGATCAATACCAAAAAAACTAGCCATTTCGTACTCCTGTTCTTCAGGGTCAATTCAAGTTGAAAAAAAAAATAGGCAGTAAAAATAAAGTAAAATAAGGAATGTTCAGTCAAAAATGACAAGACGTCAGAATATGCTTCTTTTCTGTTTGAGTGTAGAATTCTTTGTAGGTGTGTTTCATGTAGGGTTTCTGTTTTCTTGAACTATTTTCGTTCTCGATGCACGAGAATTCTCGAGGCTAAATTCTCGAGTCTTCTCGAGTCTCGAGGCTTTCAAACAAAAAATCAATAGTGGTTTAAAATTTAAAGAAAAAAACTCAAAAAAATTACGAAATCAACGTATTTTTATTGCACCAACTGCACTTATCAAAAAGGAACGAACGAAACATAAAAAACTTCTAACACAACACAATTTAATAATCAAATCTAACTCATAATAATAATTAAATTAAACTAATAAGAATTAGGAACAGAGAACTAACTAAGCGACTAAAAATCTGCGTCTTAATCATCCAGACCAAAACTTTCTACTCATTTCTAGTAGGTAACAAACAGTAACAGTACTAACTAACAGTATATGTAATCCTTAATCACTCATTGGTATTTAGTAGCTTTAGCTTTGATTGAGATCAAAACATAGAAATATTCTTACATAAACATTACAATAATCAAATGCCTAAATACTAATAAGAAGTGTTAGTGAAGCTATACTAATAAGAAGTGTTAGTGAATACTTTGAATTGGTGCCTCAAGAATTCTCGAGGCACGGTTTTAATTTTCTCGTCTCGAACCAAGGCGAATTTCTCGAGTCTTCTCGAGTTCGAGAATTCTCGAGCAGAAACCCTAGTTTCATGTCAATGGAAAGGCCATTTAATCATCTATCTGAAGTGCTCCCTCGTTCTAATATGAACATTTCATTGAAATAGGAATAGACATAAACATCCGCTGTTACGGCACTGTCCATGCGGTCAACCTATCTGGTTTAGCGTGTGGTTGAGTTGAAATGTAAGAGATGGCTTGACCGCACTGTTGAGTACGAACGCCAAGGGTTAACCCTTGACTCGCAAGCCTCAAGTCTTCTCACCGGCACAACTACTTATGTTGTAAAACACACAGATTAGGCTGGTGATGGAATACTATAGCCACATTTGGGAAGGCAGCCTCCAGTATCTATTGGCGTCCTTGGATTCAATACAGCGCCGAGCCATCCGTCTGGTGGGGGACCCGAAACTCTGATGATCGAGTCGTCACAGACGATTTGTAGGGTCACTCAGTCTGTTCTACAGGTACTATCACGGACGCTGCTCGGAGGAACTTGCTTCCCTTATTCCTTGCCATCCAACCTATCTTCGCAGCAGTCGCTGCAGAGAAACTGAGCACCCTTTTGTTGTTGACATTTGGCGTTTGAGAATCCACCGGTACTCAAAATAGTTTCTTTTTCGCACCGCTAGGTTGTGGAACTGTCTCCCGGCGAGTGTGTTTCCAGAATCCTTTAACCTGGGTGTCTTCAAACGTCGTATCAACGAGCTAGACAGCCTAGCAACAGTCCGCAAATCTGCTGGCATGGCGCCTCACTGAGCGCGCTTTCGCGAGTAGAAGGGTTTTGGCTCTGTCGACTGTACCATTGGTCCCTCGACACAGCCACCCATGTTGGTTTACATAAAAAAAAAGTTGTCCAAGCGTACACACAAAAGTCACATTTTGCGACCATGCTACTTAAGTTAATTTTTCTTATTAAGAGAGAGCACTTTAGATAGATGATTTAAAAACCTATCCATTGACATTAAATACCTAGAAAAAATTCCACACTCTAACAGAAAAAAAAAAGCGGACATCGTTTATTGTTCATTTTAGGGTTCCGTATCCGGTACGGGACCCTATTACTAAGCCTACGCCGTCTGTCTGTCTTTCTGTCCGAGGGCTGTATCTGTTGAACCGTAATAGGTAGCCCGTTAAAATTTTCACAGAATATGTGTTATTATGGCCGATATAACAATAAATAATTAAAATAAGAAAAAGTAAAAAATTCACAGGGGTTCCCATAGAAGAAACTAAAAAGTGTATCTACCGAAAAAAGGTAAGAAGCATTTTAACTAATATGAAGCATTTCAGAAACACGCCATGGATGGCGTGAGTGGCGCTGACCATGACAAGGCGATATAGTGGAGGATTTAGTGCGATATACCCTGCATTTTTACTTAGAAGGCTCATACTTGCAACAGTTGTTGCTTAGGTGCTCCTGAGTGGATTTCCACCGGTAGACATCGGGGGTCACCGCGGGGGTGGCGGGGGGAGGGGGTGGAAGTTTGCTTCTGCCGCGCTTCACTTTGTACCCTATTCCTTCAAAACTATAGGTATTAGGGCAAGTGTTATGTCATTTTCGGATAACTCAAGGACGACGGATTCATTTCTGGAAGAAACATTTTGCCTTTCTATACAAAAAAATATAAATATTAGGCAAAACTCACAAAACGTGAAAATATTTTTTTTAAATAAACGTCGTTTACTTTTGAACTACTGAAGATAAAGATAAATAAAAAATATGCGCTAAAAGCTGCATTTACCAGGATTACAAATATATAAGTTTTATTGGGATGGCGTAATAATAAGTGAGTGAAAAAAAATTCAAAACAGTGCCGTGTATTTACATTTTGAGGCGAACATCGTGCTAAGATGCGTAGTGAATTGAAAACAGTACCTAGGTGATACGTGATAATTATTATTATTATACATTTGTAAAATTATTGCTAATTAAACATTAAATTATTCACATACACACACACACACCCACCCTCACATACACACACACATACCTACCTTACCCATGTTTGTGATTGCTACCTAAAGTAAATGCTTTATATTATTACCATGTCGTCATTTTAGATTTTTGGAAACTGACACGGTTGGCTACATCACCTACAACATCCGTGATGTAAGCCCATAACACCGGGTGAACTAGGTGCCATGTCAATGCTTCCCTTCATTTCGCGCCGGCTACACTGAACTGGACGGAAAACACGAACTATTCACATAGCCGTTTCGACCGAAGTTCTTTTAATTTCATAAAGTTTTAACAGTTTATATTAGTTATATTAGTTAAAAAAAGTCGTTCCGGAAGTGACGTAGAAGTTCTGAAAAGGGGGGCCCATATGGCGAACAAAGAAGTATCCACTTCAAAAAATATTAGTAAATCTACATGTCATAAAAAATAACGACGTATTTTTCAATCGTCGTCATTGCCTTTTCGAGCCGCCCTTCAGTCGCTGACACCAAACTCTCAGTTAAAGCGGAAAGGCCTCCCATGCTTCAAAAGCACTTTTCTTGCCTTTTCCGCTGAAGCAAGAGACAGTGTCACACCCAGAAAACGCATGAAACAGAGGCAAGGCCCTCGCTCGCTGTGGTACTGTAAAAAAATTACATTATAATATAAAGCATCTATTGTGTCTATACTTAATATAGGTATAGCTAATGCAAACATTTAAGTCTTTACTTATGGAAGTCGCAATATCATGGCAGCAAAGTTACTGGCGGAAAGCAGTGGTTCCGTACCGCTGAAGGCCGGGAGGACTGGAGGAAAACTGGAGAGGCGTATGTCCAGCAGTGGACGCTTACACGCTGACTGACTGACTGACTGACTGAAAGGTACTGGTGGTGTTTTCCAGTACCTATGTGCACCCACAGCTCTTCAAGCTGAGGTAATTTTTGCACCTGTGCAACTGCTAGCACTACGACATCGGTATCTACAGTACGTAGCATAATTTTTGTTAAGCCCATCATGCGAGTATTCGCCTCTTCATGATTACACGGGGCTAATCGCTGTGTGTCACGGTCACGGGTGATGTTGGTGAAAATATTTGGCCCATCCGTGATGCAAACTTCTTTCCCATTCTCAATTTCGTTTGCGTAGGATTGGCAGAGTATTGAAAGCAAGTGAAACAGTCCTACTTTGTTTGAATTGTCCCTTAGGAAATTCCCCCAGCCTTTAGGTATTTTGGCCGTAGCAGACACCAGTGTTTTTTGTCCAGTGCCACGTTTTTCTCTGGTTATATTTTTTAGACTGTCGCTCTTATACGCTCGCTTATGTACGCTCTTAAACGCGGCGGTGGCGCACGTACGGTGCGGAGCGGGGGCTGACTAGAATCATACGCACCCCGCAGCTATCCCCCGCCCGCTCGGCTCTAATGGATATAGGTAAGTAGGCATAGGTACGTACTTACTACGTACCTACCTAATAAATAATCGACAAATTAATAGAGCATTTAATTAGTAATTAATAGTCGAGTCGGCGACTGTCCTCCTGTGAAACTTGGAAGCGAAACCCTACCACACACTAGCTCCGTGCGTTATGTAGGAATGCACTTAGATAGAAGGCAGACATTCAAAAAGCACATCAGGCGCAAAAGAAAGGAACTGAACCTACGGCTCAACAAACTGCACTGGCTGATGGGCAGAGCCTCTAAACTGAGCACATCCAACAAACTCCTCATCTACAAAGCGGTCATCAAGCCGGTGTGGATATATGGCATACAGTTGTGGGGCACTGCAGGCAACAGTAACATTGAGATCTTGCAGAGATTCCAAAACAAAGTGCTTCGAAACATATCAAACGCACCATGGTTCTCTAAAAACGATGACATACACGAGCATCTCAAAGTGCCGAGCATAAAAGCTGAGATCCAGTCGAATTGTACCAGATACAAGACGAGGCTAAAAAATCACCCAAATATTCTGGCCACGGCAGTCCTGGACCACACCGGCCCTGGAAGGCTGAAACGACACCAAGTGTTGACCCTAGATCTTCGACACTAACAACCAAAAGGGAGAGCCGTCAATGGATGGCTCACCTCAAACGCCATACCCCAAACAACAAATAATCTGCTTATGGTAGAGTTCCGATGGCAGATGGCTAAATCAGAAAAAAAAATTATAGAACTAATATAAACTGTAGAACTTTATGAAATTAATAGAACTTCGGTCGAAACGGCTATGCGAATAGTTCGTGTTTTCCGTCCAGTTCAGTGTAGCCGACGCGAAATGAAGGGAAGCAATGACATGGCACCTAGTTCACCCGGTGTTATGGGCTGACATCACGGATGTTGTAGGTGATGTAGCCAACCGTGTCAGTTTCCCTAAAAAAATGACGACATGGTAATAAATAAAAAGCATTTACTTTAGGTAGCAATCACAAACATGGGTAAGGTAGGTATGTGTGTGTGTGTATGTGAATAATTTAATGTTTAATTAGCAATAATTTTACAAATGTATAATAATAATTATTATCACGTATCACCTAGGTACTGTTTTCGCTATGTTAGCCTCAAAATGTAAATACACCGCACTGTTTTGAATTTTTTTTTCACTTACTTATTATTACTCCATCCCAATAAAATATATATATTTATAATCCTGGTAAATGCAGCTTTTAGCAAATATTTTTTATTTATCTTTATCTTTAGTAGTTCAAAAGTAAGCGACGTTTAATTAAAAAAAATATTTTCATGTTTTGTGAGTTTTGCCTAATATTTATATTTTTTGTATAGAAAGGCAAAATGTTTCTTCCAGAAATGAATCCGGCATTCTTGCGTTATCCGAAAATGATATCACACTTGCCCTAATACCTATAGTTTTGAAGGAATAGGGTACAAAGTGAAGCGCGGCAGAAGCAAACTTCCACCCCCTCCCCCCGCCACCCCCGCGGTGACCCCCGATGTCTACCGGTGGAAATCCACTCAGGAGCACCTAAGGAACAACTGTTGCAAGTATGAGCCTTCTAAATAAAAATGCAGGGTGTCCATACAAACTATCGCACTAAATCCCCCACTAATACGGAACCCTCGGTGCGCGAGTTCGCACTTGGCCGGTTTTTATTTGTAGGGTTGGATTCAAGTGGCATCCTTTCATATGTTGCGGCTTTTTATATGTAGCGTTCTTTTACCGACACATTGATATAATTTTTATGGGGGAATTGTCAATTTCAGGTTAGAAAAAATTCTGAAAAATATTTAAGGTGCATTTTGTTTTTACTGGAGTTTAAAAAGAGTCTATGCTTCTGTTTCACATCGTTTTGTGGGTAATTTAATTTGCTTTATGTACCAACAGATTAAAAACGCCTGAAAGTCAGTGTCTTATCAGCATTTCTAAAGCTTTGGAATGGAACAGGTTAAAGTTCGTATTTGATTATACGAGGTAGGCCTGGTCCACAATAGCTCGGATATTCGAGGTTATACTGTAGTTATGATGCTATAGATGAATTCACAAGTGGATATAATAGAGTGTAGTGAGTGGTGGAGATGACTGCCGCTGCGGTATTGTCGGCGAGTGCGTGTGTATGTACAAGTTTCAACACGTATACGTACGTCCACACCACTAGACTACGTCTACACTCTCTATTATTTCCACTCGTAAACTGATGATAGGATTTGGACAAACCCAACAACAAGGCTATAACCTAAAAATATTTACTAACCTGCATAACGGTTTTGCGAATGCGCCATAGCTTGTATGTTTCCGCATCGTCATCCATTGTATTGAACTACGAAAATTACGAATGAATGAATACAAAAGCTTATCTCAAAAACGAGAACCGAACCGAACCGCGCTCATCCGCCGAACCGCATACAAACAAACACCTTTTATGTTAGGTACTATCATTATTTCATTTATCTGTGGTTACTTTAGGCCAGTGTTGCCGCTTAGGAAAAAAGAAAGTCACCAAACTATTGCCATAAAGTCACTAGAATTGGGGAAAAAATTACTTCAAAGAGTCACTAGAAGTCACTAAATATTTTTTTCAGAGCGTCATTTTTAAAATAAGATATAATAAAATAAAATTTGAAATAATCAATGATTTATTCATTCAATGTTTACACTTGCGTAATTTAAAATTCAATTAATTGAATTATTTCCTCATCATCTTCTTCCGACACAGGGAAGGTGGATGGTTCTGTAGAAGTTGTAGCTGTTGATTCTGTTTCTCTATTTACGGTTCTCGTAGTTTTCGTAATTTTTGACAGGACTTCTGGAGGTATAATGTAAGTGTGGCCGCTTTCTTTCAAAATTTTTAGTTCGTTCCTTATCAAAAGTATTGAATAGAGTTTTGGTGGCTCGTTTATTTCGTTGTTTAGTTTTTACAATGTTCATTGTACTGAAAACTTGCTTGAAAAGGCAAAGGTATATACAGCCAAAGCGATTATTTTGATTAATTCGTTCAAGTTCATAGATCGTCGATGATCTATGATGTGATGATGTGATGAAGAACAGGTAAAATCTATGAGGGTATACAGCCAAGTCAATCTCCGTGCTTCAAATTTTATCACTATTAAAAGTCACTAAAAGCCACTAGATTTTTTCTAGTGACTAGGTTTTTAAAAAATGTCACCAAAGACGTCAAAAACTCACTAGATCTAGTGACAAAGTCACTAAAACGGCAACACTGCTTTAGGCAAACAAAACAAACTGAGGCTCACTTGCACCAACACGAGTTAGTTAAGTAGCGAGTTATGGATTTAAACGCGGTTCACACATACAACGGGTGCTAGCTTAAACTGGTTTAGCGAGTTAAACTGGTTTATATATTAAATTTGTGTTGGTGCAAGTGGGCCTGAAACAAACAATGTTTCCGATAGCTTTCTCGAAAATTACCCACATCGTAGGTCGAAATTCCCCATTTAATCCCGTGATTGCTCGTATTGTATTTTAATTGTTACCTTATTTATTACGTAAACATAAATAAAAAATGCATCTTTTGTAACAAAGCGTTTATTTTACCGTATAAAAATTACACTAAGTTACATTATAATAAATAAGTATGGTACCTAGGCAGCTAATACCCGGAGCTTCGAAAAATGATATATGTACTTATGAAAAATAGAGGATAAATATAAGGATAAGTACATTTTTTGTAAATCGAATCCCTCCAAAAACATTTCATGTAAAATGGTTGCCAAGCCAAGACTCACAAGCTTTCACTGTTAAAAAGTTATGATCTCATGAAGAACCAAGGCCCTAACGTTACTCTATGCCCCTTACTCTACAAGGCCCAACTCATTAGGCAAGGCAACATTAGGCAAGTCAGTTTGTACTTATCTTCGCCGTAATGAAAAACAGAGAGAGGACTTTAATGCAATTCAGACTTGACCACCTATATTCGAGTTTGAGAGGCATGATTTATCTTTTAGGTGTAAATTCCCCACTAATTCCCCACTGCATGCATTCCCCACACGGCTGCCCACAAGCGATCGAATTCCACACACTTTGGGGAATTCCCCACAGATCGGTAACACTGGAAACAAACTACCTTACGTCCAAAGAATATCTCACATTAACGTCCGTCAGTTTATTTTTTTTAAATGGCTTGGATGATAGGTCCTTCTGCTTTTTTTTCCATTGTCAACAATTTTTTTTAATTATTTCATTTGGTTGCCGAGTCCTTCTGCCATCATTGTCAACCATAGTGCCGCCAGTGCCAGATTGCGAAATAGAAAATGCGGAACCAGTGCTTCAAATAATGTTGATACATTTACATAGATTTTGCATTCTCACTCACATCCTATTAATAATTTTTTTTTTTTTTTTTTATTGAAACTGACACGGTTGGCTACATCACCTACAACTCCCGTGATGTAGAAAGGACTTAGCCTGCGATTGATTTCTGGGCCAAAAATACAAAAATAAAACTTCACGAAAAGACTTTATTTTCAATAGTGACTTAGGATTGCCTCTTCTCCGGCGCTGCGGGAAGTGCAGCACCGCCGTCCTTGCGTTACACCGCGCAGGCACCGATGCTCGCCTCCGCAGCTTGGCGAACCAGCCTCAGCCGCTCCGGCTCACACGGGTGCCTGCGCTGTGTTACGGCGGACGGGGGCTGCATTCCCTCCGCGCCTCCGGCTTATAAAAACACTCTAGGGAATAGCCACACTAACAGGTTATGTCGGGGCGGTGTATTTAGTTTACCTCCATTGTCCTTTCAAATGTTGTCAACACACACCTTATCTATACAACATTCTGTACGATGAACGACGAACTTGCTTCGCTTCTCGACTTCGGTTATATATAAGCGTTGTGCGTGGCAAAGCAAGCGCGTGCGTAATATGGTAATTTTTGTTCCAGCAGCGTTAGCCAAAGAATATAACACTAGCTGTCAGGTTTGCTCAAACAAATTAATAATCTGTGTAAAAAAAGTTAACTGTTACTACAAAGAACCACTCAACTTACAGAATAAGATCAAAATCTTTACAGAACTGCATTCCGAAATGTCAAAAAAAGGAGCTAGAAAGTCGCTAAAAATAAAGCGGCTAGAAAAGACAAAGATAAAAATAAATTATAAATATCCATAAAAAAAACCTGTAGTAACTCAAGCAAGACCCAGCCTAACGTTATTATAAAACAAAATAACAGAGGCATAACTATAGAGTTTTAGCATAGAGTATAGTATTTTTTTAATGTAAAATATGTGGAAATAATATAATTGATCATTTCTTGATATTTGCGATAAAAGCGAGCCAACGTTAGCGTATGGCGGAAAGCGGATAAATTCACAAAAAGCGGGGTAAAAATCGGAAAATCGACTTAATCTGGCAGCACTGATTGTCACACTTTGTCAAACATACGTCAAACTTCGCACTCTCAATTTGTGGCATGGCAACATTGGAAACAATAAAAAAGCGCTAATATACATTTTCAATTTGTTTTACTGGCGACACTCAGAAAATATGCGTCTCTTGACTGGACTGGAAACGTGTAAATGGGGCACGAGGCACCCGCACGACTCAGAAAAATTTCAGTTTTCTATTACATACATACAAAATGCCAATAATAACAGTAGAAGAGTTTTGGATGTATTATTTGGCCACAGAGTTGTTTGTTTACCACAGAGTATTCACATACTTATTATTTCTTGTCTCCCTCCTCTGACAGGAAAATTGCAGGAAAAAGATACATACGTCATCGGTAGGTATAGCTGCGTCGCGCCGCGAGACGCATCTTCTGACGGAGGTTACACGCTTGGTCACGACCAGATTGACGCCAGACTGACGCCAGACGTAAAATGCATTCGCACTATCAGTCTGCCATCAGTCTAGTATCAAAATATTTTAAAATCCATCAGTCTGGTCCATCATTCCAAACCATCCATCCATCAAAGTAGATTAAACGGTCAGTCTGGAGGACCATGGTTTAACCAGACTGATGGACTGAACTGATGAAAAACCTAGCGTGTAACCTCCGTCTATAAATTTAACCCTAACCTAATGTTTATTTAGCCGGCGCATTTCGTTTTTGTTGCGTTTCGTTTCTCGTTGACAGAGATGATGAGCCGGCATTCGCTGTACGAATAACGCCTCGTCAATTTATCAGTCACTAATCTGTGGACAGTGTACGAAACAAAGAATAAATACTACTACGAAACGATAAAGTGCAAGATCGTGGTGCAAGCATGATCTAAGCAAGCAACGTAGACACAGGGGAAACTGGAAAGTGAATGAACTGCTGGTGCATTAGTTTTGTGTATATTTTGGAAAGCCAAGGTTTTGAAGTCTACAATAGTGAAGTGCCGATAAGTAGGTATTAGAAAATGGCGGGTATCAAAGGTAGGAACCGCAAGATCTCTATTTAGATTTGATGGTACATCTGCACAGCTGTATGTCAACAACCAGAATGTCATTCTTCAAATAAAGAAAAGTGACTCATCTTGTTCTGCTTTGTCGCTGAATCCTAGGAACACACTTGAGTTTACATTCTATTGGGTACCCCAAAATAGAGCAGACAATGTTGGTGCATCATTTAGGACCTATATATTATCTTCTCTATGAAACAAGAAATTCGCCCTCACGCACGTCTGGCCAGTCTCAGAATGTAGATACTCGCCTAATACGAGACCACTGCATACTCCCGGTTATGATGTAGGTACCTCTGGGTGTGACATGAGCGCGGACTCTGACGAACACTGTTGTTCGTGCCATGCTAGGAATATCTCTAGGGGTGGCACTAGTATACTGGAGAGCTGAGGTAGGGGGGAAGAGGGCGGGGGCGGGTATTGATTTACCCCACCTCCTCTGCTGGAGGGGGAGGGGTGTTTTATTGTATGAAAAATTTATTTTGTATCGAAACATTGTTTTTCTATTTTGATAATTAAATAGAGATAGAAACTCTTTATTGCACACAAATTGAAGGAAGAGCAGTACACAACAAGAAACAAGAAATACAGGAGTGCGTGTAGGTAACTCTACTCCGCGCAAAGGCGGACTAGGGTTATACTAGGGTTAGACTATAACCAGGGTTAACTTATAGAAGATGCGTCGCGTAGTGTTAAGGCGGCCCATGTCGTTTGTGCATACATTTCTAATTAATGTCAATGTTTTCGTGCATTAAAAAAAAGTAAAAAAAAAATTAAAATCTGTTTCATTATATTTTTTTTCTCCAAAACTACACGTTTCTGGCAAACCATTATTTCACTAAAATTTGTCTTTTAACTCAGCCTACACATTAAGCTTACCAGCAATTTGAGATGTGATGCGTAAGGTAGCAACTTGTTTTCAGCCAATTTAATGCATTTATTTTGTTTTGTTTCATGTGCTGCTGCTCACACTATTATTATATCCAGGGTAAGTGTCTTATTTACTTGTCTAGAATGAATTGGTAATTTTTTAAAGCTAAGCGCACACGGTCACCGGCTCCATCGCAATGCTATAATCTGCACACTTCGTCCCCCATACATTTACTACAATACCGGCTCGCTTAAGCTCGTTCTACGCTGACTCTTTCACAGTACAAACGTCTCGCCTCTGGAATAACCTGCCTGTGCATTTACGCTCCTCTACGTCTATGAATGTATTTAAGATAAATTTAAACAAACTTCTCCTTTCCTTACTGAAGTAAATACATTTATATTACATACATATCTTAACTCCCCTTTTTCTCTCTATCTTGTCATTCAGTTGATTGTGTTGCACAACAGTACCACTGATTAATGTACATAATATGTAAGTTTATTATATACATATATATGCGTATTAATGTATTTATGTAGTATTTGTATGTAGTTTATCATACATATTTCTTTAAACTCTAACACATTGCCACAAACTATTCTTGTTTGCCTGCATGTACTTCTCCCACATCCCAAAGGTTAGTTAAAATAGAATGCCTCGCGGCATTAAGCTCACCTGTTGTGTCTAATTTGTATAAATTGGTGTCACATACATATGAAGCATTGCACGTGTAGTCGGGCCGCAGCGGGGAAGACTGCGCATTACATTGACGGATTGATCGTCAGGCGATTTTGACCGCTGTGGTCTGTTCCGCCCCGGCATCAATGTACAAGGATTTGTGGAACAAAAGAAATAAATAACAGAAAATAACAAATTAATTTCAGAAAATAACAAGGGAGTTCCTTCAGGACTAAGAGAATGTAGCGCATGGCTCAGCGCACGCTACCCGACTACCCGAACTGTTGAGCTAATGCAAATGATTAAAAACTTATAACTGAACTGCATTAATTTATTTCCAGCTTGGTGTCTCTGGCATTTGCCGGATCAATAGGCATGACTCTAGTGATACTGGCGTGCGCACTACCTACTCAGAAGTGAGTACACATTTTTTATTATGACAACATAATTGTATTCACTATGCTATCTGTTCAACTATGGCGTGGTTCTCAATGAAGAACACCAAGCACCTAGAATGGCTTCCACACAATATTTTTCTGCACAAGAAACATTATGTAAATGTTTTAGTTCTTTAAGCTCTTTGGTGTTTTGACCTCTCTCCTGAGTGACGGGTGCCTTACCACTACACTACATAATGGGAATTATAAATAATTTTAACTATGTTAATGTCCTAATTACCAGTAAGTAGTATGGTTATTATACTGTAGGTACTATATACTTGAACCTCGGAGGAACTAAAAAAAGAGCCTGTTCAATGCGAATATTGTTCACGCACAGAGGATTCCATAGCCATTTTGCACACATAGTGAGTGCGTGCAGCGATAACGCGGCCGAACACTGCCGCACTGCTGGCCACTCGATCTCCATTATCTCTATAACTATTTGAGATATAAACGTTAAAATATTTTGCATGCTGTAAGAGGACAACATTTGACTACATTTTATATTTTGTTTAGGTTTATTGAGCGTTACGTTTCGAAGTAATTACAACGGACAACACGTGTGACATACAGACAGACCGACAGACAGACAGACCGACAGACAGCTGACCAATTTTTTAAGGTTCCCCCCCAGCACCGCTGGCTACGGAACCCTAAAAAACACACACATCCACAATAAAAATAAGCCATGATTGTTAAGAGCGAGCGATGTGATTTTACAGAATATGGTGGCCGTTCTTCGTGGTGCTGTTCTACGTGCTGTCGCCGCTGCCGACACTGATGGCGAGGCGCTACACGGACGGTAGCGGCGGCGGCAGCTCCGCCTGCATGGAGACCGCCATCTTCATCACCATGGGTCTCCTCATCAGCTCGTTCGCACTCCCTGTAGTGCTCGCGCGCGTCGACGTTGTATGTCTCATTATTGTTATTATTTGTTGTTCAAATAAGACAACCTCCTATGTAACCTGAGGTGGTTGCTACAACACTGATTAATCTACACATGTCAGCTACTGCATGAACTAGGTGTCATGCCAGTTCTCTTTGATCGTGCTGGCTACACAGAACTGGACAGGAGATATACACTTTCAGCCATAGCCATTTCAGACACCCTTCATTGAGATTGGGGGGCTAACAAATGAATGAATTGCTAATTACTGAATACTTGGTCACTTCTGTAGGATCACTTCTGGGTTTGCCCAGAAGCCAGCGTTGGCTGTTTCATCCTATGCAAAGGGGATTAAGAAAAGATAAGGGGATAGAAGAATGAGTGTGTCTTTTTTTATGTAATCCGGTATGGGTTGGGTGACTAGCCAATATGTAATCTCTGAGAAGGTAGGTGCCATACCGGAGACTTCCATTTGGATTGCTTGCTATACTGAACTAAAGAAGAACCCAGCTGAAGTTGCTATGCGGGCATCTTACATCCAGTACAGTGGTACCAACCTAGACGGTTAAAATTTTATTGAGCCTACCGCACCTAGTAAGTGGAAGTAGCAGTATGCATGTGAATTTTTCCAAGAAAAAAAAAACTCATTTGTACATGTCGGCCGGAATCTGAATTGACTTTTACTTCGATCTTCCACTATATTCATCATTCCGCACATAAATATGTTGCTTTTTAGACAAACATTCGCTCACTCGGGATTTATAATTATGTGATTGCACGAAAATATATGAATATACACGTGATTGACAATATTCCCTCACCCCTAGGTGATTAATTCCAAATTCCAAATTTTTTATTGATTAGAAGGTTAGTAATAATTTTCATTTTCTTAAGTCTAGGTTAATATTACAAAAGGTTTAGCAAAGAAAGAGAAGAGTAGACATAGAAAACAAAATCACATTTGATAGATGTTCCGAGTGAACCACTGGGCTCTCGCCTGTGTCGACAAATACACACACATGGCTGAACAATTTATACTTACTCAATTAAATTCATTCAATAAATAAAATAAACTCATTTCTAAATTATTGATGTGACTGTGATTGATGTTATTGTAAACCCCTCCCGCTTTTTTCGAACCTAAAGCGATTAAAGGACGACCCGTTTACGTCTTTGGACAAAGTTCATGGGCATGGTTGTTCAATTCTTCAGATCACATGGGCTGCGTGCTCCCTGACGCTGGCCGGCAATGTCGTGGTCTACCTCACCATCCTCGGCTTCTTCACCATCTTCGACATGGAGGACTCGGACTACGCAATGTGGTGAGAGATCTGGACTCCGCTCGCCGACAATGGACATTGAGGATTATGCAAGCGGGCTTCTCCTGCAATATTATTCAATGTTATTGCAGCCCCGGTCAACGAGCAATGTAAATACTCTGTGTATCTGGAATTAGTGTCACATAAGAGCGAGATTAGGTTACGTTAGGTTAGAATATGGAATAATGTTATGGAACACATACTCCACTGTCAAAGATTATTGTATGCTTTAGTAGTGCACACACAAATTGAAACAAATGAGTCAACTGTGAACTGAATCGACTCTAATAGAGATTTCATTGAAACTGGGCAACATTTCCATATGCACCATGCAGAAAAATATTGTGTGGAGCGAGAGGCTCCACGCAATATTTTTCTGGTGGAGTACCCCGCATTGATTGAACCACAGACAATAGTAATATGTACCCCATATATACATAGCACCAATTCAACCAATAAATATGTACCCATATAGGTTTATACAATATGTTGTCAGTAACAAACAGCAAATGTTTTTGCAGGGGAAACAATAGTGTGTAATCAAATATACCTAAGTACCTATATTTTTTGTTTATCAAGAATGTTATGTGTTGGTTTATTTGTGCTCTCCACTGCTGGTGAATGTACAAGATAATTTGTATATAATATAAACAAACCATGGTTTCAAGCAGTAAAGGTTTCAAATTTTGTTCTAAATTTTAAATCCTGCTGAAAATGCGACTTATTTTTAATTTTTTTATGTACTCTGGTATGGGTGGCTGAGTCAGAGGGGCCAAAGCACATGCTCCGACCAGCCAATATCACCTCCGAGAATGTAGCCATATAGGTCTGATCTGAATATCTAGTTCATAATGTCTTGTACTTCAAAAACTTATTGCAGAAATTATCATCACATGGAGTAGACAATGTGAAATATTGTGTTATAAATTGTTGCTATTCCCTAGTTGACCGGGTTTACATAGATCACATATATTTTCTTAATGAAGCGGTGAGATAGCCTTTTTATTTATACTATAATGGAACATTTTTATGAAAATATTGTTTAAGACGATGAATGCTTAGCGGAATATGCTCACGAATGTAGAAATTGACTTACGTCACTCGCTGTCCAGAAAATGGATCCATGTGAAGTGACTTTATTTATTATACTTGTATTGTAAAGTATTCCTACCACTTAGCATTTTAAAATCTCCATCAATGTAGACCAGTGTTTTTCAATCTTTTTGAATACGCGACCCCTTTACAGGTTGAAAAATCCTCGCGACCCCCTTGGGCCATAGACAGAAAAAAGTTAGTAATTTAAAACACTGCGTTTATGATTTTCTGTATTATATTCATCCTAAACAGTATAATAAATAAATAAAAACATCCCAGACATAATAAACAGGCCCATCCTTCTCACTTAAAGTGTGTAAATTGTGTTTTATTGTAGTGTAAAAACTTGTCTTTTTCCGAATAAGGCTTCACGACCCCCCCAAGGGTCGCGACTCACAGATTGAAAAACACTGATGTAGACTATTTACTTACTGTCGTAAAGTGTGCATCATGGTGTCCTTAATTTTATGTAGATATTGTTACATATTTATAACTTGAGTAGTGGCTCACTATGATAACTTGTAACCCAAAAAATGTCCCAACCCTACTACAAAAAGCAACACCATCATTATCAACATCTAAGATTGAGGTTTGTATGATCAGGATGGGTATACAACATCCCTATAAGAAAATGTGTATCCTTTTGTCTTTCTACTTCAGCGGGAGCACAAACACAAGTTGACTTGTAGAGCTTGATTGATAAAAACCTACATCGGCGAATTTTTTTTTTTTTTTTTTTTTTTATGGAAAAAAAAAAAAAAAAAAAAAAATTCGCATTTGATCCATTGTGCCATTGTGGTAGCACAAATGGACAGTTCGATAAATTTATCGAGGTAGAGAGTATGCTCGATATAAAGTGGCAACACTCACCGCTTAGTTCAAATCGAAGTCCTTGTTCCAAAGAGCAAGACGGCTATAGAGACGCTACGTGAACTTAGCCCTAGTGCAAAAGAGACGAAGTTAGTAACTTTTTTTTATTTTTTTTTATTGACAGCGCGACATATGGCGCCAAGCCACCCATAAGGTGTCTAACGACGCCCATGGACATTCGGTCGTAGGGTTACGAATGCCATGCATGCCGGCCTGACAGGTGCCCATTCACGCCCCTCTTGAAGGACCCGAGACTGTACTTAGGGGGAAATATATGGACAGGGAGAGCGTTCCAGAGTTTACCGGTTCTGTAGAGGAAAGATCTGCAGAATCGATTGGTACGTATCTGCGGTAAGTCCAGCGTGTAGGGATGCAATCCCTGCCCAGTGCGCGTGGTGCGAAGGTGGAAATGGGACGCCGGGATCGCATTAAACAGCTCCTAACTCCTAACTTTGTTATCTAGAGTATATTTTTCATTTAAATGTAAATTGTTTGTGTTAGACAAAACTAACTTTTTGTCATTGTATTACTGACATACATGACAATCACAGACACAAATTTCTGGGTTGACTAGGTACAAATTTTGAATTCAGACGAAAGTGTAGGATTTGGTTTTGGTGTTTATAAAAAAAAAACATTAGTAAAATTGTTGGATATTAATTTAGTTTTATCGATATGTGCCAAACAATGGTTGCCCCTAACCTAACCTAACCCAACTATGCATGCGGTAGGTACCTAATTAAGTAGGGGCCAAAGTACCTAATGCAGAAAACTTATCCTTCCATCGGTAAGGGTATAAGTAATAGTTTCATTTTAATAATGTAATTTTGTGTCCGGCGTGGTAAAAACAGCACGTAATCGTCATTTCTGCTGAACATAGCGTCACCAAATCGTCTCCATTTCTCGCGGCATTGGCAACATAGGTAATGGCTTGTAACAACCCTCCGCTGGCAGCGTGAATCTTGCAAAGTAAGTCTTTGCACCATGAACAAATAAATGCCTGTGCCTTCGTTATCACATACGTACTTCATCATAAAACTTACTAACACCCAAGCACCTTGCTAACGCCTACTTTATCACACCCTCCCGGTGTCGGTGATATATTTATCTTCAACAAACGTCAAATTTGAACGATAAAAATGGTTTGTGCTCGCACAAATCGACAAAATTTAATCCATGTCGGCTTTTGTCTATGGCATGGGTTTATTTTATCAATGTCGCTCGATATAACATAATTTTGTCGACTGGATTTGTGCTCCCGCTGCTGGTCACGACTCACGAGTCACAGTAGTAATCCATTCATGTTTTTCAAAAGGGGCGTGAAAAGGTTTCCGTCAGACCGGTATGACATTCGGCAACCTAACTTAACCCAACCTAACCTATCATAACGCAGAGGTGTAGTCCGACGGCGTCCACGGGCATTTGGATATTTACAGGGGCTGCGAATACCATTTGGGCCAGCTAGGTGCCCCTTCACATTATGTTTGAAGGACTCCAGACTGTACTTTGGAGGAAAGGATGCATGGAGGTGGGAGTGCATTTCACAGGTTGACAACCCTGTAAATAAAAGATTTACAGGATCGATTTGTCCTAAGTCGGGGGATATCGACAGTGTGTGGATGCACTCCCAACCTGTTGCACGTTAAGATGGTAGAATGGGGATGGAGGGATCGCGTCGTGCAGCTCCTTGGAACACTCCGTGGTACAGGCTATAGAACACACGCGAAGATCCAACGTCCCTGCGGAGTTGTATGGTCTCTAAGTACCGAGATACATCGGGGTCGTTAACGGGGCGTACAGCGCGACGCTGAATCGAGTCTAAGGAGCCGAGCAGGTATTTTGCGGATCCATCCCACAGGTGCAGATCCCACATCGTCCTTCCCATGCCAAAACGACGAATGTGCAAAAAGGTCATTCTGAGATATTTGCCTTTTATTGTTAGTGCTAAATGAACCAATGTTACAAATTCGTGACTATGGCATGGCTAAAATTCAAGGACTTCTAAATTGTCATAGAAATTATTTCACGAATAATAAACATTAGTGTGTTTGGCACAGTAACATCGAAAAAAGTCATATTCGTTATTATTTCACAACAAAATATCTCTGAGTACCGATAATTTAGAGATTCTGACTTTGGCATTGCAAAGATTTGATATAAAATTATGAAACTACATCAAAAGGTCATTTTCGCCAAAATTGCACATTCGTCGTTTGGGCATGGGAGGGACGACATAGTATAAGATTCAACATCTGTCGTCTGTCTGTGTGTATGTTATGTATGTCCGGTTATAACTCAAGAACTGCTCAACCTATTCGCTTGCGGTTTTTGCCTATGCAATGCGACATATCTCCGCCAGATTATAGGCTACATAGCATCACGTCATTATTCATGAGCTGAGAAGGAGGTCGAAAGTTAACACAGTCGGAAAAAATCAACCAATTTGGGTAGCTTTCTTGTACGTTACTCGAAAAACTACTCAACCGATTTACATAGAGTTTTCACCGACTTTACCGCTGTGGAGCCGCGAGCATACTATATACATATTCAGAATTTTTTTTCGGAATGTAGTACTTAGTTCTCTGGAATGGCCGATATCGGCCAAAAGTGACATTGCTTTTGGCCGATATCGGCCATTCCAGGGTAGATGGGTAACATAAATGCAGATCTATTACTTGGTGTTGTAGGTAGAGTGAAGATGATGTAAAACATTTTATTAATGGTTAACTTTTTGACGGAAAAAGTAATTACTTTAATAAATAATGTTTTACAGGCATATCCTGTTCACATAATTTTTTATAGTTATCATATTTATGAGTCTTAAATCCAAGACAGTTGAGTGGATGTGCATACTTACCAACATCTGCAAGGATGTATTGTTTTTTATATTCGTTACTCAGTATCTCGATGGTTTTGAATAATGAATAGGTTCAGGTAATTATTAGAAACACATTGAATTTCGTTGTATCATTTAACATTTCTTAAAATAAATTAATCATATTTTTATACTTACTTGATAACAGTGGCGGCTGGTGACTTCAGTGACCGGTAGTGCGCTAAGTACCTACCTACTTAAATACCAAATTTCCCAACAAATTCCCGTCATGTTATTTTAAGATCGGGACTTCCGAATTTTTTAAACGCCTGCGTTTTATTATGTACCTACGTACTTGGTATGAATATTCACAAGACACTCAATGAGCTGCAAAAAACAAGAAAAAAAATAAACCAACAAGTTTTTTAACTCATTTTTAGTACCTACCTTTATGAACACACCCATAGACCACAACACTACTGCAGCTTTCAAAAAGAAAAAGTAGTAATATACCAAAAATAATTCAAAAAAATATATAAAAATAAAAGCATTTGAAAAGTAGGAATTGAACCCGGGATCACCTGATTGTAAAGCCTTACCTTTAACCAACTCTTAGGCAAATTACGTGACAGAAAGCACAAAATCTAACCATATCCCATTTTAAATATTCGCGCGCTAACGGGTATGTGACAGACATCACATGACAGCGCGCTGACTAGCTAGCTGCTGGCGCGTGCACAGTACTCACACCACGATGTACTCACACCAATGCAATTGTGCAAGTGCGAGTGAGACAGATCGGGCGTACGTATGCAGTGCGACGTCACCCGTGCGCTTACACACAGACACTACGCGATAGTGTTAGTACGTAGACGGACTCGTGCAAAACGAATCGCTCGCGACGTGTCGCACGCGCGGCTATTCACGATATAGCGTCCTTGTTTGGCGCTCGTGCGCCGCACGCAGAACACCATTTCGGTCCATACTATTTCTATGAAGTATCTTTTGTCTCACGCGCCAGCGGTGTTTTGCCGATCCCCATACATTGAGTATGGGAGACCCGCGTGCGCGTTTCGATTCCGCACGGGGCGCGCGTTTATTCGCAAAAAAGTGCCTTGTGGTCTATAAAATAAGGTCGAATTCACATTCTTATTTATTTGGAGTACGATCTTTATGGTTTTAATGTAGGTATGTTGTAAGATATTATATATTTTGAGTGAAGTGAAGACTTCTCGTGGTACGGTAGTGCGGCGCACGAGCGCACTTTAGGACCAGCCGCCAGTGCTTGATAATCCTTAATCACTTTCACTTACCTACTCATACATTTTCATGGTAATTCTGAATTGTTTTTATATTATTTAGGAAATTTTGTAAAAAGGCAAACTTAAAGGCAACTGAAAATGTTGCAATCATTTAACATTTTATGCAATTTAATATAAAATTGTGATAGATATTGATATCGTATTTGTTTATTTTGTTATTTTATAGAACACAACATTCCAAATTGTATTATATATAATATATATTTGCCTGAAATAAATGCAGTGGGTATGTGGAAGAAGTATTGTTTTAAATGTAATTACATAATACCGTTTACTTACAAATAAATAGGTCACAACACAATGGTAACTAAATAAACATGCTTTCTAAAAATATTTGGTTTTATTAAAACATACATTCTTGAGTACCTACTTTGTAAAATTTTATGAAAAAAAAAAAATTAAGCTGGTAGGTAACCCATTAAAAAAAATGAACACATTTGGCTGCAACAAATCCAATATTCACATGAAGTAAAGCCTGACTAAAAAGATGAACTAAAAACTTTGTAGGTACCTAGTTGGTCTGAGCCAGATGAGATAAAGAATGTAAACAAACTCTCAGGGGGTCATAACATTTTTTGTTGGAGTTGCGATACGCAGCACGCAGCGGACCTTCGTTGGCTGTGGAGAGGGCGCGCTGCTGATGACTCCGGCGACGACGACGTGGTCGCAAGTCGCAACCTTTGAAGTTTTTTTTTGTGGTGAATTATCTTTCAAATTGTTTAATTTTTAGGTTTCCGTATTCCAGACGGAAGCCTATTACTAAGACTCCGTCGTCCGTCCGTCCGTCTGTCCGAGGCAGAGCTGCGCTTCGTGCGCACGAAGCGCAGCTCTGGTCCGAGGGCTGTATCTCTTGAACCTTAATAGGTAGCCCGTTGAAACTTTCACAGAATATGCGTTACTATGGCGGATGAAGCAACAAATAAGAAAATGTTAAAAATTAAGGGGGCCCCTGGCCCCCATATAAGAAACATTTTATTAAAATAGATTAGTCACACTATTTAATAAATAACAGATGGCGCAAACGACTTAATTATACATTGCATGCATTGTTAGGTGCTGTCATTTTCCCACCGTAAAGTGCTATCGACCTCATTGAGGCGTCTCTAAAAGATAGCCGCTTCTTAATCTTTGGTCGTTTAAAAAAAAAATCAGTAGTTTGATGTTTGGCCGATCACTTTTAAAAAATAAAGTGACGTTACTATGGTAACAGCTGTCAGTGGGCAAACATGGAGACCTGGCATAACATAAACATAATAATATATCTGATAAATTCAAATTCGAAGACGATGCCACCTGAGCGGATAGGCGGATATTATTGATAGCGGATAGACACGGAAACCTTCGCGCGCGAGTAAAACTCGCACTTGACAGTTTTTTTATTTTTATTAATAGCACCCATCTTGCAAAGATTGTCTGGATCTGCCGGGATGTTGCTCCATAATTATAATTATATAATTATGTACAATTTTATCACTTTCGCGACAGCCATTTCTAACGTTATTTGCGTGCAAAGGAAAAGACGAATTGGGATTGGGAGTGGGGTTTGACAAATTGTCACAAGTGTAGATACAGTAGTCGGAACGACGCACGTGAAAGGTCGGCGCCCGCCGCCGTCGACGTCACATCCCGTCAAACCGACCAATGAAATAGTGTGCTCATGTCATGTCATGACATGACTCATGAAAACTGTAGGTAGGATTCAAGTTGAGCGCGCGTGATTCAAGCATGACTTGATGAAGGTAAATATGTAAGTTTGTCGGTAGGTACGCGGCACGCGCAGACTGCGTATACCTTTACTTTTACTTCCTCCTTATTTCCTTTTTCCTTTTCCTTTCCTTCCTTATCCTTACCTTTAATTTAATAAAATCCAACGTCTGCTTTCTGTCTGTCTGTATGTATGTCTGTCTGTCCGCTTATAACTCGAGAACCACTGAAACGATTTTAATTTAAAAAAATTCTACGGATAGCTTGATTCTTCCCATCAACTATAGGCTACTTACTATCATGCTAAATGGCTTATGAGGTAAGCAGAGAAGTCAAATATGAGAGCGGGCGGAGCCGCGGGCACAGCTAGTCCTTCCTTACCTATAATAAAATCCAACGTCTGCTTTCTGTCTGAGTGTCTGTCTGTCCGCTTATAACTCGAGAACCACTGAACCGATTTTAATAAAACAAAATTCTACGGATAGCTTGATTCTTCCCATCAACTATAGGCTACTTACTATCACGCTAAATGGCTTATGAGGTTAGCAGAGAAGTCAAATATGAGAGCGGGCGGAGCCGCGGGCATAGACATATACTCTATGGCAGCTTACTAATGCTCATTCTGTGTATGCATGTAGCGTACACGTATTTATTTTCTATTCAAAGCTTGTAATGACGCCTGCCTTGCACACAATAAGAGTTCGCCTATTGGGTGCTGGGATACAGGGCGCCGCGTGCGTGCCTTCATCACTGCTTTGATGACGCCACAAACTTTTGAATGCTCTTTTTCATCAAAAGTCGTCGGGATTGCTAATTATGCGACGGCGGCGCGGCGGCGCGGCGCGGCCATACATTCTGTGCCAGGAGCTACCTACAAGAGCATAAATTGTTTCGCAGCAGTAAGAACAGACAATTTTCTCGTTATGTGACTAAACGAATGGAAAGAAAAAATTGAAGATAAAAATGCATCGGTAACATAAACCACTTGTGTATTAAATACAAACAAAGTAATGATGTTATGTAGGTATGTAAGCTATTGAAACTGAGTGCATAAGGCATCATGCGGATAAACTGTTCAACATATTCAAATGCGGCTCGTTCTACGTAGGAGCTATACTATTTTAGGAAAATATGCGGAGTCCCCACAGATAATAGATAATAATAGAAACTGTCACCACGGGCGAGAGATCCCAAATCTTTATAACAATATTGTATAACCCATGTTCAGTCCAGATGCATTGACCGAGGAGACCTAATCGTCCGCGCCCTATTACCTTTTTTTTATGGAAAGCGCGACATTGGGCATCGCTTCACCTACAAGTAGCTGTCTAACGATGCCCATGGACATTCTATGATGCACGGGGATTGCGAATGCCATGGCGCCGCCGGTCTGACAGGAGCCTTTATAAGTTAAACTAATTTAAGTACTAGATCTCAGCAGCCCCCTCCCTCTCTAGGTTAGGCTCTAGCTCTAGCATAGCACATGCACGCATACGGTTCGCGTATAACACATAACAGTTCACCCTACAGGCTCTATCTCTAAAAGCGGCATACACGAATAACTTTAGCAGTAATTGCGGGCATAAAAGAGCCAATTTGGAGCCTCGATCCCCAGCCCACCCGTCGCGCAGCTGCCAGGAATTCGCCTGCTCACTGCGCCTGTAGACTTGTAGAGCTTTATAGCGACACGAGACCCGTTGCACATCTGCAAGTTATTGCTCTATCCATTACTGCAGTCACTGCAACGCGTCGAACTAATCTCGCTCGGCTCTCTCTTCCGTGAAGTAACGCATTGCACGTGTTCGTGCCCAGTTTAATTTTTTGAACTAAGTAGGTACTTGGGAAAGTTATTTTGGAGGATCATTTTAATCCTTAAATACTTACCGTGGTGATCTGTTCTCTATTCCATTCTATTTTTATTATTGGCCTCTGAATCGTAGCCAATTCCGCCAGTGTCGAGTCCAAGAGAAACATGTTGGAGTGGTCATTTAGTGCCAAATTAGTTATTTTTTATAGGCGTGAGACCTGTGGACAAAAAGATACACCAACACATACCTATAGACAAAACAAACAAATATATACAGATACATACAGTCACATTGAAAACCTAGGGGGAACTAAGTGGGACAATAAGATATAGCAAAATTTGTAAAAAGAAATAATGACAAATGAATGTTTTTCGATTTTATCAAATGGGCCAACAATGAGATAGTGAGTGGGGAGGGAAGGGTAAGTAGATAAGTCATATTGGCTGGAAGAGGGGTTTTGGATTCTGGGAGCATCAAGTACGAGTAGAGTGATGGGTAGAGAGCGTTCCAACTAAAAGTTCCCTTCCCAGTGACACTAGCAGTGGAGCCAAATTTTTATTTTTTTTTTATGTAATCCGGTATGGGTGGCTGAGTCAGAGGGGCCAAAGCACATGCTCTGACTAGCTAATGTCACCTCCGAGAAGGTAGGTGCCATACCGGAGACTTCCCTGGATTTCTGGCTATACTGGACTAGAGGAGAACACAACCGAGGTTGCTATGCGGCCATCTTACATCTCGGTCATCTTACAGTCGGCTACAATTTGAGCCTACCACCTAGTAAGGGGCAAGGGAAGGGACCTACAGTTTTACACCGGTTCCGAACGGTGAAGCAGCGGGTGTAGGTATGCACGTAAATTTTTTCGTCAGAAAAAACTCATTGGTACACGCCGACGAATTCGAACCTCGGACCTCCCGCATGAGAAGCCGATGCCCAAACCGTTCGGCCACCCGCCGCTCATAACGGTATGTTGGCTCCACTGCCAGTGTTACTGTCAGTGCTTAAATTCCTGTTGCCAGATTGTGAAGATTATATTACCTAATAATTTAATCGGTATTTACCGTACAAAATATACTGTAAATACTGATAATTGCGGGTAAATCTGTATACATAGCAACCCTCAACGCTGTTTTGACAGATAGACAGTGGAGCCAACATAACGGCGAAGGGAACTTTTATATGGAACGCTGTCTAATTAGATGGGCATGAAAAAAAATGTGGTCCAGATCTCCCTCTGCTAGACCACATTCACACAGTGAGGAGTCCCTTATTCTCAGTTTTAAGGAACAGTTGGGGAGCAGCATATCCCCACATTACTACAGTGGGGATTTCGGCCAGTGACCGTTTTATTCAAATAATCACTGGCGTTATTATAGTGAAGTTCATTTCATTTATATTTATGCTGTATCGCACAATACTGGCATGCATATAATCATTATTTTAGTACATTTGTCAACATAAACAAGCAAACAAGTCAATTGAAGATATAAAAACATTCAAAAATGTAAATGTGTATCGTAAGCCTTACACTTATGTCACATAGGCACATCAAAAGTCTAATTTCTATATAGCTCTGCGATCGCGGATGTATTAAATACATAAATATGATAAATCATGTCATTGCGGTTGCATTGCGGTGCCTCTGCGAGTATTAGTGCCAGGGTCGCATTTTGACTAAATTTTATTTTAGTGCCTCCTAAATTGTTTCTTATTTGTCAACGATGCATAGTTAGCAGCTCTGTGGCGGAGAGTCGAGTGTCGACGCTGTCGACATGACGACGCACGATATTAATTAAAATCTGCACCAATGAGGCACCACCCCGGGGGGGGGTTCATTCACTGTGCGTGCTCGATGAGAAGATAGCTGCATTTTGTAGGGAAATAATCCTTGTTAACATTGGCGCAGTATTTTCTAGGGGTTTAGAATTATCTTGAAGAATATATTCTATATCCTTATTAAGCATCAGTGATTATGCTGCCTGTGTAACGTAATAGCTGATCCTGCAAAATGAACGTTCCTCATATCTTGTATATTACACGTGCCTAGAATTATGACAATATCGTACAAAACTTCAAGTCTACATAATGCTGAACCACTGTTCTAATAAAGAAAGCAAAACACTTTAAAGATATTCTTGTTCCATTAAAATACCAAAACTCTCATAAAACTGCTCTTCAGTTAGGAATTCAACGCAATGGGTAGGTACCTACTTAGTTAGCTTTCATTCAGTTCGAGCTCTGCATTTTCCCCTGCGTCTTGCTCCAAAGGCTAGACTAGGGTTTGACCCGCAGGCGGAGGTGGGCGTGGGGGGATGCTGCAAGGAGATTTTTTTCAGTTATGAAGACGTGAATACTGCCCCCCTTCTTCCTTCCCCCCAGACCTCTCTCCCGTCGTCCGTGTCTCCCCCGACCCGGCGCGTTAATTATTCGCCCTGCACGTCCTCACGGAGAGCTGTGGCGCGGTGGGGGCGGCGCGCGGTGGCTGGCGCGGAGGCGGTACCGGAACCTCGCAGAACAACCTATCTGCAAACATAAAACTACAGATGAAGAAATGAAAAATATTTAAACAAATTTGTGTTTAAACATTATTCATTTCTTAATTTTTTATAGACAACCGGCGCGGGTGTCTGTTCCCAATATTTCACCGTAAGATCAGACACAGCCAATAACACCATTCCTCGCGAAACCACGCTCAGAGAGGCGCCATGCCGAATATGAGGCGGACAAAAAGGTTGTCGTCTAATTTATTGACACGCCTTTTGAAGATCCCCAGGTTATAGGTGGTAGGGAACACACTGAAAGACCGTTCCACATTTTCGCCGTACGACACAGGAAATATTTGGAAAAAAGGATGTGTTCTTAGAAGTTGGGTGTCAACAAAATATGGATGTTACGCTTTATATAGCACAAGAAGTTGCGCCGGTGAGAAGAACCGCCTGCTGCGGTAAAGGACGCCAAATTTCCTAGAGGCAAGTGTCGCTTTGCGGCTTTGGACTCTATGAAATCCCTAAACCTTGGTCAATTCCAAGTCCAGGAGGTTCAATGTGTCATTGTTAGGTATGGCCATGGACTAAAATCTCGTTTGTACCTACTACCTGTGTGTGAGATATATTAATATCTACTCTAATATATATTATGTAGAGAAGTGGAACCGTTTAGCAATGCGTGATGAGAAGGAAACTTTTCGCATTTTTCGAATATATTGTGGGCAAAATAATAAGCTAGCGAAGAAGAATAATATTCACGAGTACGTAATGTTTGACAACGGTTCGTGTTCGCAGCTAGGATGGTGTGAGGCGTGCGGAGGCATTGTTCGCGCCAGGTCGTGTCGCAGCGCAGAGCTGCAGGCGAGACAATACCACCGTCAGCGACGCGACTTCCTCGAACCCCACCCCCCTCCTGGCTTCGCACCGCACACACCACCTCGAACCACCTCCTCCCGCCCGCCCCGAGCAATACGGAGACGGCATGCTGAGACTGCACATAGGCGCACGGCCACGCTGCTGTCTAGATTCTCTCTCTATGAATTTGTATGGAGGCGTCTGCACTGCGAGCTGCGTGCAGCGGCGTGGACATGTGACGTCACACCCACGGCCACGCGTGGGCTTTGGCTTCGATAGGCGAGCGAAGCTAAACCCACGCAGCTCGCTCACCTGCACTCGCGCGCATACTCCTCTCCCGCTGCCACTGGCGGACTAAGGGGGGGGGGGGGGGGGGGGCGTAGGGGCGGTCCCCCCGGGCCCACACCTAGGGGGGGGGGGGGCGGTTTGGCATAGAAACAAAATTCACAGATCTCGTGCATTACACGAACTTTGAGGTACATTGAAAATTAACTCAAAAAAATAAAAAAAAGTATTACATTTATATATTTTTTATTATTTTTCACGCACACAAGCAGTTTAAAAAAAATTTACTAAAATTTAGACAGAAAAAGAGATAAGCTTGGCATTATGTCTAACTAAAGTAACAAATTAATAAATATGAAATATAAAAATATTATATAGGTTCCTTTCGGCTCTATCATCGGGGCCCCAAAGACAAATCCAAAGAGCCGAAATACGGTGGATTTATCATGTGTGGTTTAGGAGTTCCTATGGCCAGGCCTCCACGCACTCTATGTACTTGCGCGCGCTAACTACCTACCGCCCGACGGGCCGGCGCCGCGCCGGGGCGGTCTATTTCAGTGGAAATTCGTCAGCCGCGCGAAGTATACATAGACGCTCGCCCACGCAACTGCGCGCAGCTACAAAACAATAACCACTTTACACTCGATCCTTAAGGTACATTTTCGCACGCAGCGATTGTCGACGTGAAACAGTAGGCTATTAAAGCCCGAAGGTAGGAACATTTTCTATGGAGTGATTTATCTGTTACGAAGTAACTATTAAGTAATCTGTGCTATGGCTTCATTCCGGCTCCATCATCAGGATCCTGGACATCATATATGACAAGAGTACTTGCAAAGACAAATCCAACGAGCCCTAACACGATGGGCTTATCATGTGTAGTTTAGCAGTTCCTATGGCTTCCTTCCGGCTCCATCATCAGAACCCAACTAACAAATTAACAAAGTCACCTAAAAGTCATTAACAAGAGCCGTGATTTGATTTTTCACAATTTATTTCATACATTCGGATATTCCTCCTCGCTCTCTACGCTGTTGCACTTCCAAAAGTCGATTTCACATTTTCAGCGAAAATTGGAAAAATTTGAGGGACCACCTACACGAACCATCATCGATAGACTAATGTTTTTTTTTTTAAATGGAGCCCAAAATCCAAACCTAAACAGGTTTTTTTTATTTTTCGATATCACATTTAGTTTTTGAGTTATATATAATAGATATAAGCGATTTAGTTCGAAAAAAAAAAAGAATTTTTCAAATTTTTTCATAAAATTTTTATTTTTTGTGTTTCGAAAAAAAAAATCCACTTGAGAAACAGCACTGTAGTTCGAGTCTTTGATAAAATAATTATGTAAATTACAAGTCGCTTTGACAACTTTATATCGACAGTTGTAATTTTACATTCAAAAGGCCTTATAAATACTCGCCATCCGACGCTAAGTATACCAAAGGCATTTTCAACCACACGTCTCGCTCTGCACAATCGATAGTTAAAAATTATTTTGATTTCTGTGAGATTGTTAACTCGTGGATAGGGCCTCATCAAATTCCGCAGTAAAGGATAGATAGATAGATAGATATTATATAGAAATACTTTATTGCTCCAAAACATTTTACAGTAACAAACGATAAAAACATGCAAAGCGGTTCAAGTATACATTGGCTCCTACACTAACTAGATTTGCATCTGTCACGCAAGTAACTGAATCGAATATTCGTCTTTTAGTATGTAACCTGCTTTACCTAGTGGTATAGAGTTTGGATTCGATGGTCGTGGGTCCCCCTTGCGCCAATGTTTTTGTCCATTTCCTTTTTTTTTAAATGTTTTTAGGGTATTAAAAAATTTGTAATGGTAATTGTTTCTTTTATTTTTGCTCTATTGTAAAAACGGACAAACATATAAGCAAGCATAAATGATACTGCAAACGCTAAAGTATAACAACAAATAATAATAAAAGTCGACAAGTGCGAGTTCGACTCGCACACCGAGGGTTCCGTACTATCATTCAAGATATTTGTATTATGTATGTACAAAAAAAATGGTGTTTTGGAAAATCACGAAACGCCTAAATAAACACTACAGCAATGGTTTGACTGTCAGGCATTCGAGTAATTATACGAAAATATATTTTTTATAACACATCTTAACTACAAATTTGCAATTTTCTGATTTTTCCTTTGCTTGTGCTGTGTAACTTGGCTTCTTACCAAATTTCATGATTCTAGGTTAACGGGAAATACCCTATAGGTTTTGATTTGATTTGAGTGAGTTTGCGAGTATTAAGGCCGTATCTTTTGATTGAGTTGATTTAGAAGCTTGCATTTTCTACACCTCGAAGGGATCGCAGACCTTACTATTTCATACTAATTTCAATTTTATATCTTGACCCATTCCTGTGAAAAAGGGTCTTGACATACAAAACAAACAAAACATTTTTTCAATATCTTATAACTAGAAATTTACATCTTATATCCTATAACTAGGATTTTTCCTTTACTTGTGCTGTAAGACCTTGCTTATTACCAAATTTCATGATTCTAGGTTAACGGGAAGTACCCTATAGGTTTTGATTTGATTTGAGTGAGTTTGCGAATATGAAATCTGAAATAGAGCCCATATTATTTGATTGCTTTCATTTAGAAGCTAGCATTATCTACACCTTATCGTAGACCTTAGTATTTTGTATTAATTTCAATTTGATATTTTGATCTCTTCCTGAGAAAAAGGGTCTTGACATACATAAAAACACAATTTTTTTTAATATCACAGAACTACAAGTTTAACATTTTGGGAATTTTTCCCTTATTTGTGCTGTGAGACCTTGCTTCTTACCAAATTTCGTGATTGTAGGCTAACGGGAAGTACCCTATAGGTTTTGAATTGATTTGAGTGGGCTTACAAGTATGAAATCTGATATAGATGGCTGTATCTTTTGATTGCGTTGATTTAGAAGCTTGCATTTTCTACACCTTAAAGAAAATGTAGGTCTCAGTGTTTCGTATCAATTTAAATTTGATATCTTGATCCGTTCTTGAGAAAAAGGGTCCTTGATATACAACACATTTTTTAAAATTTTATTTCATATAACTAGAAATTTATACTTTTCGGATTTTTTCCTTTAATTGTGCTGTGAGACCTTGCTTCTTACAAAATTTCATTATTCTACGTTAACGGGAAGTACTCTATAGGGTTTGATTTGATTTGCTAGTAGCAAAATATGTGATTGCGTTGACTTAGAATCTTAATTTTTTGACACCTCCGAGGGAACGTAGACTTTAGTATTTGATATTAATTTAAACTTGATATCTCTAACCGTTCCTGAGAAAAAAGGTCTTGACAGACAGACAGACAGACAGACGGACATACAGACAGACAGACAGACGGACAACAAAGTGATCCTATAAGGGTTCCGTTTTTTCCTCCTTTGAGGTACGGAACCCTAATAAAAACTAGTCCGCTTACGCGGTGGTACGAAACCGTCGGTGCGCGAGTCCGACTCGCACTTGACCAGTTTTTCTACTATCATAGTCTAACTATTGCGTAATTTAGCTGCGTCGTGTCAATACCGAGATCAATACCTAGTTTCGTGTAATACCGCGTTGAAGTTAATAATACTTACCAAATATTTTTATAGTCGGTATATTCGATTTCGTGCCTAAATACTTATTTTTAATCGTAAATATACGGTTATTTATTGATATATTTGTCTATTTATGTAATAGAGAGATTTTTCGACACTTTAATTTTGTTCAAACTTGCTCTTTACGTCGCAATCGCATCGTGGGAACACTCTACCTAAACAAGTAGGTAGATATTAACGCAGTAGCCTACGCACGGTCCACGGAAATGACTTGGTTATTGCCAATCAATGGATAATGGACAGAGCGTAGCAAGCGAGTACACCGGCTCAGTACTGCTGAGCAAATACGAGTAGGTGCGGGAAGTACAAAGCTTGTCCCTTTTAACCCGACTATTTTTTGGATCTACTTAGTTCCATGAACTTGTAAGCACTAGTTTATGCTTACCTACATAAATCAAATATTATAACATTATAGACTTTTGCCCGCGGCTTCGCTAGCGTGAAATTCATATTTAAAAAGAAAAAAGTAAGTAAGCCGCTACCGTACCTTTATTTCGGCGCGCGGAACAATTCGGTTTGTACGAAAGCCATATCTTAGCGTTACGTAACCGGAACAGAATTTTATTTAACCTATCCTGTGTCACGTGTTTGTGTTTGTTTTTTTTTTTTTTTTTTTTTTTTTTTTTTTTTTATGGAAACTGACACGGTTGGCTACATCACCTACAACGTCCGTGATGTCAGCCCATAACACCGGGTGAACTAGGTGCCATGTCAGTGCTACATGTACTACAGTGTACTAGGCTTAATCGAATTCAGATGATCGGTTTAAGAGTTATGGAGGAACGCCATAAAGAAAATATTTCTAAAAATTGTAATTTTAGGTTATCTATCATACATAGAGTATACAAACGCAATATCTCATAAAACAAAGTAACTTTCTCCATGGACATCCCTTACAGATTTATTATTAGTATTGATTGATTAGGATCAATCATCAATCAAATCAATCAATCAAATGACAAGGAACAAATAGAATCAGAGACGTTGTTACTTAACCTGTCCGTTAAGTAACCACTCATCTGTCCAAATTCTTGCGTGTTCTGTACTGATAGAATATAGTCTCTCTGTAATATAGATTACTAGCTGTGCTCGCAGCTCCGCCCGCTCTCATATTTCACTTCACTGCTAACCTCATAAGCCATTTAGCGTGATAGTAAGTAGCCTATAGTTGATGGGAAGAATCAACCTATCCGTAGAATGTTTTTTTTATTAAAATCGGTTCAGTGGTTCTCAAGTTATAAGCGGATAGACAGACATACAGAAAGCAGACGTTGGATTTATTAAAGGTAAGGATAATATAGGTAAGTATTACAATTTACTATGAATTTCTCATGTAGGTACATGAAGTATATCCACGAGCGTGTTTGATCAATTTGAATTTAAGACACTGAATGAACGTACAACGGTGTCAATAATTGTAGATTTGATATCATGTGAAAACGACGACGGCGCGTTTTCTTTTCAGTTTTTTCATGTTCATTGACATTTTCAGACATGTTTTTAAGTTTACACTCTTGTACATTATACATAATAAAGTTATAGTATTTATGGATTATCAGTAGTTATATGTACTATTTATTACTTACAAAACTACTGTTAATCCTGCAAACACCAAAATTGATATTTTCATGAATATTTACATTATGTTTTACTTTTTTGGATTACACCGAAATATTATTCTGTATGTGAAATGTAACTATTGTTGAATAATTGTAGACCTATAACTTTTTCTTTTGAATTAATACCATCATAATTTACAATATTTTAAAAGTACAAGAAAAATCTTCATAGAAAATTTTAAAAAGTTAAAAAGTTGTTGAACAAAAATTGTTCAGTTTCAGGTGTCACCCCTTTTCGGACAATATCACCTATTAACCCATTCGGTAACAGAAGGCCTATTTGGGATTTCGTGAATTATTTCAGTGAATATTTCACTATGGCAATATGCTCTTCATTCAATATTGTCGAGTTGGTGATGGTAAATTTCAAAGTTGAACGTTAGTATTTATCTAAACAATGAACACTATTTGATGAAATAATGGAAATTTTGGTCATTCGCTAAAATTCAACCGAACTCGTTTTAATTTAAACCCAAGGAAGTATAATAGTTTCTTCCATGTGGACTCATGGAATCATCTGCATCAAGAAGTGATAAGTTCTATCTCAGTGAACGGCTTTAAAAAATAGACAAAAACTACATTATTAAAAAAAATATATAAAAAAAAATCTACATTCTTACTACATAAGTTTAATGCATAAGTTTAGGAAAGCATACGCAAGCTAGGAATACCAATGCTCTTGATACTCGTACTATTCACAAAAGTGAAAGCGAGTGCGCGTACGGAGCGAGCTTATTATGAGAATGATGTAAACGAAGCTCACTGTCGAGTCAGTTATTATTTTGGAGGGCAGGAAGCTCGACGTTACTTTACGTTACGCGACAACTTGACGAGAAGTGACTGGTTGGAGCGACAAGAATACGAACGGAACTATAAGTTAATAATAATGTTTATATAATTGAACGTTGAGTTATGTCGTAAAAGGTGGCTTCGCTCGCGTGAAATTCGAGTTTCAAAAGAAAACAGTAAGGCACTAAGGGCGAGGCCGAAAGCCGAGGTACGTTCAGGTTAAACATATTTCTCGAAGCAAGTAAGGGACTAAGGCCGAGGCCGAATGGCGAGCTGCGTTTACTTACACGATACTTATTATCTCGAAGAAAGTAAGTCTCTAAGGACGAGGCTGAGGTTGGGCTGCGTTCACGTGCAAGTTACTAAGGTAGAGGCCGTCGGCTGAGCTGCGTTCAGGTAAACGATTTATTTTCTCGAAGTTTTTTGAAGAAAGCAAGTCTCCACTTTCTCGTTTACTGCAGTTCGGCATTTGTTCTTGTCCTTAGTGTCCATAAATCGAATCGAAGAAAACCAAATCGGTTCCAATTTTCTCCGAAACAATGTCAGCTGCCCACTGCTCAACTCATATGATTAATTATTGCGTGATGCTCTATCTATTTATAGTTATACGGTTCGATTAACCAGACGAAGAAGAGCAGACAAGAAACTTCTCTCAATGTTTTTATGTATACATATATTATGTTACTTGTTATTATTATGTTATTATGTTATTATTATGTTAGTGACTATCCTCATACTAAGTACCGCTTAAGATAATTAATTATTATCACACAATAAAATTCGAGCATGATTAAGAATTTTACTGGATCAAAATTGTTCGTGGTCATTTTACCATATGTTCATAGGTACGTCTACAGAATCTCGAAATGTACATTCATGCATAACTAATACCTTGCACAAACGCTTTCTTCATACCGCAAGTCGGCATCTCTCCTATACCTCATGTTTGCGTAAACTGCTTGGGCAAATTTGAATGAAGACAAAACGAAAACGCAGACGGCAGAGAGAGTGCACGTTACGGTATAAGAATCGAACTGGAGAGTTATTGATCTGGTGGTTTATTTGAGGACCGCGAATGAGGCCGAGAGCTCAAAAAGCTGGCTCGCATTCGCACGAACTCTTGTTGGCATATAGAATATAGATTTGGTATGACTAGAAAATATGCTGATACACCTGGTTATCTGCGCTGTGCGCTCGCTTGCGGAGTAGGTAGGTACATCGATTTAAGTTTAGGCACGCCGCCCACCGCAGGTCATAGTGGGCATTATTTAATGTTTTAAAAGTTTCCATGAGATCTCCTCTTTCTCAAGTGTAGTCAGGCAGAGTGCTTCTAAACAATTTCCATATGATCCATTTATCAGGGTTATACAAAGTTTCGTCAAATTCCGTTCAGTAGTTTTTGCGTGATGCGCGCACAAACGAACAAACAAACCGACAGACAAAACTTTCAAAAAATTTTTATTTTCGTTCTATTACTTATTCCTTCCGTCTCCCAGTTATTTTTTTGCAAAAATAGATGTACAGACACGGTAAGTCTACGATTTTATTCTATGTTTGATGATAGGTACTAATTGTTGTTGATTTGACTTGATATATTTAAGTGTCAACATTGACGATGGCACTATACACCAGATATAGGCAATGTAAATAGGTAGAGTGGTCAGATTCTTAAGTATTCATATTTATACTGTAAATATTAATATTCTTGTGAGGGGTAGTATGGGTTAATTATTTGCAAGTTACTATAATATAATATCTATAATAAGGTACTAACAAATATTTTGACAAGCAAAGTTCGTCAGTTCTTCTTCGCATTGAATTAGAACTGGCGAAATTTTCGACATGTCCGAGCATGCAACCTAGCTATGGATAAAATTATACAATAATAATATAAAAAAGTAATATTGACATTTGGAAATTCCTCATAGGTCTAATTTTAAATTTCAATGTTAGATTTAGAAAATAACCAAATTTGAATAAATATGGGTAAGTATAATGAAATTGTAAACACAAAATTATAGCGCCATTAATTTAGTGGTTTTGGAACGAGACATATTATAATACGATTTCATAATATTTCAAATCACTTTTAAGTGTAGATACGCGTGTTTAACAAAATAGAAAAGAGAATCACGTTCTAACATCTAAGTAAGTATTTGATTACACAATTTATGTTTACATGTAAGTACTCATCTAGCCCCGTAGCTCCGTGTATGTCGTAAAAGGCGACAAGGGATAAAAATGCTGTAGGCCGAGAGAATAGCCACCTCTCACCTTGGCACGGTCCTCGTATCTTCGTGCTGCTTGATAATCGTCCTGTTCAAATATTTTGCTAAACGTGATGGTCGGCGTTGTGCTTCAATTCACCACAGATACAACAACTTCAGATGATATTATTGTGACTAGAGAGTCATGGATTGTGTGTTTGTATGTAAGATCGCAAGAGTAAGTCTACCTTTTTTTACGAATGTTTTGCTAGGAAATTAGAGAAAGCAACATGTTTACCCTCGGGAGCAATGTTACTGCTTTGTATTGCTTTGGCTTACGCTTAACTCACCACATCCCGAGAGCCACGAGAGGTCATTACTTACAGAGTTGAGTAAATTGGCGAGGGAATAAAATGTTATCGACAAATCTGTGGAGGTCGGGTTTATGTGATATTGGGTAAGAAAAACAAAGCAAACAAGCTCATAATCAGCTCTCTTTATAGAATGTATTGTCTTTGGCTGAATAATTTTTATATTTTTCGACACCACTCAATAGTGATACAAACAAGAATGCCTCAAGAGGAAATACGAAATTTCCTTATAAAAAAGCGGTCATGGACGAATCGGGCATTGCGCAATAAGTACTCCTTACCGCAAGAGTTAATCTAATAATATCTTCGAAAGTTGGTTTGACCGGGATGATTCCTAGCTATGCTTGATGGAGATCAGTTCAGCCGATTCGAAGATTATCGACACTTTTCCTAATATTGTTGAAGGGAGTTTATCTACTGTAAAATGGGAATTTATTGTTCACTCGTCGCCTTTACGTGAATAATAAATGGTTTTTTTTACAAAACAAATTTATGTACTCGTAACCTAGCCTAACCTAGCCTTACAAAATTATTACAAGTTCAAATTACGTCTCTTAAAAAGCTTGAAATCAAAATTAAATTTAAAATTAAAAAAACCGCCGATACATCAACAACCTTTAAAAACTGAAAAATAATTTCCGCTTATATTTCTGCTTTAATATGTAACTTAATATGTTTTTATCTAAAATATTACCCAAATACAAAACTACCTAGATGAATACAAACGATAAACGACCTGATTCAAGTCGTTTCAATAATGTCCCAAAAAAAATATTAAAGTGTTAAATAATATTTTGATTCATATTTAGACCCTTGCGAGGACCCTTGAGTTGAAGGCGGTAAAAAACCACACCTGAAAATTGATAGATTTGTGCTTTTGTACCGCCTTCAACTCAAGGGTCCGAATCGGTGGTCCGAATAATGAATCAAAATATTAACACTTTTAAGTTCTAGTTGTTTTTTGAAGTCATTGCAACGTTTTTTAAAACAGTTTTTTTATTATTTCATCGGATTAAGGAGCACAGCACTCGATTCTGATCCAAACTCGGTATTCCCCTGCTGCGGGTGACTCCAAGCGGATTCGAGCACCCAGCACCGTGCCACGGGGTCTAATCTCGGATCTACCTCAACGCGGCCCTTTGTTATCGGCCATTGTCCTTAACCACTCCACCGTTCTTGATACTTTCGCCCCGTATTTATTCACTAATTGTATGGGAGACCACTCGGGTCGCGCGTGCCTGGAATAACAAAGCGGGATCAAGACCTCTAGAGCGCAGTTTACACAGGCATAAATAGAGCGCTAGAGAGCGCTGCAGCGCGACACAGCACTGGAGGGGAGTAAAAATGGGATAGGTAGAAAAGAGGAAGGCGCGTGGTTGATGAAGAATGGGAGATAATATGAGAACATGACAAAAGAGACACATTTGATGTGACGGGGGAATTGACGCGATGATATTGAAAAGGTTGCGAATAGGGTTAATCCAGGTAATCCAGGATCCTTAGGTTCTTTAATTGCGGTTGCTGTCCATCCCTCTATGTTAAGTATGATGCTTACAATGTTACACGCACGTCGCACAATAAGCAATCGGCCTGGCTGTGGTATTTAACGATACGCTGAATATTGTGTTTGCAGATTTGCAGAAATTATTATGCAAATTTTCAGTTCTCTGACATCAACTGAACTAGCTGAAGCAAGGATTAATAAATACCCTCAATGTGAATTCACTCAGATGGCAACACAAATGGATGATGGAACTACAGAAGATTGTTATTCTGTGTTTACAATTTTAATATATTTATTGTATTAACTAGCCGTTGGCCGTGACTTCGTGCGCGTGGATAACTGAACATGAGAAATTATTATTTCAGGACAACATGAAAATTAATGATTAGCACTGGACGCGGTGGTACTTGAATGGGTGACCGCTAAGCCATTGGAGGCTGACCGTGGTTCGGATTCCACGTAAAACTGTAGGTCCCTTCCCTTCTTACCTTACTAGGTGATCCGGGTTGATACCACCGCACTGAATGAAACGTGTCGGTCGAAACGGCTATGTAAATTGTTCGTGTTTTCCGTCTTCAGTGTAGCCGACATAAAATGAAGGGGATCACTGACATGGCGACTAGTTCATCCGGTGTTATGGGCTGACATTACGGATGTTGTAGGTGAGGTAAGCAACCGTGTCAGATTCCACAAAAAAAAAAACAAAAAAAAAACATTTTGCCCACGGTGTCGCTCGCGTGAAATTCACATTTCAAAAGAAGTGTGAACTTAACTAAGGGCGAGGTCGAAGGTCGAACTGGGTTCAGGCAAACAATTAACCTTCTCGAAAAAAGTTACTAACTAAGGGCGAGGCCGGACGCTACGTTCAGGTAAATCTTCTCGAATAAAGTAAGTAACTAAGGGAGAGGCCGAAGGCCGAGCTGTGTTCAGGAAGACGATAAAGCTTCTCGAAAAAAGTAAGTAACTAATGGCCAGGACGAAGGTCGCGCTGCGTTCATGTTAACAATATTCTTTCTCGATGAAAGTAAGTAACTAAAGGTGAGAGAGACCGAAGGCCGAGTGTAACCTAGAGTTTTGATACGTCGAAAATTCCGCCAGTTCTATTTCCATGCGATTAAGAACTGAGTATAACAAACTATGAAGCCCTAATGCACTTAAACTTTTGCAATTTCTATCTTTTTATTCTTCGTTCCAAAATAGCACGAGTTAAGTCCCTAGGACGGACAAAAAAAAATGTTCTAACAATGTTTCAAGAATAAACTGTCTGTATGTGCTACTTCACAAGAAATATAGCAGGTACTTTAGAGTAAACTTGTTTTTAAAGGACGCCACGTAAAACCCGGGTGTCTGAAATGACTTGAAACGGCGGCGGCGGCGGTGCTAGCGGTTGCCTAGCTAAAGCTCTATACTCTATAGTTATATCCCGTAGAAGAAAAGAATTAGTATCCTTAGGAGGGTCACATTAACGAGAGCAATAAATAAAAAAACTTCGCTCTGTTGTGGCACGAGTTTAGAATAATAAGAACGGGTGGCTATTTCGTTCGAAGAGACTATATTTTTAGTTCCGTTAAAAATGGAAAACTTTTAGCGAAGTTTTTTCGCTCGTTCGAATCTTAAATAAAAAACTATTTAACTTTTGTACTAAATATATTATTAAAATATATATATAGTAAATATAGTAAGTAGTACCGTGTGGGATCGGTACCTAATAAAAATATAGCTCCACTGCATCTCTCCCCGTGCATGTTGTAAAAAACGACTGAGGGATAAGGACAAAATGCCGTGCAGTTAGTTAGTACAAGATGTCGTGCGAAGGTGAGACACCTCTCACCTTCGCATGGTCCTTCCACCGAGTCATGCAGCAGGTGGGTCTTCGTGCCTTACTTGCCTGATATTCAGAAATTTTTAAATTCAATTTGTTCTTTTAATGAAAAAAGAATTACATTGGTAAGTATATAATTGACGGATTTGCAGATTGTACGACTAGATTTAACTAATTCACAGTGCAATTTTATAATTCAAGCATTACTAAAATAGTCAAGTGAGTGAATAGACTAGACTAAATTTCAACAAATATGATTGAGTTTTATTTAATTATTTGTTACAAAATATTTTTTTACCGTAGGTATTCAATTCGAAATGTCCAGCGATTGCGCCCAAAACCTGAATAATATGTTCATTCGGAGGAGGAAGACCATGAGCAGCGGTTGTGGACGGTGTGGTGCGGTATGTGTACGAGGGAGTAGATGGGGGGGACAGCGCAGGAGATTATAGGCCTCTATTTGCGCTTCCGCCGTTATGGCCTGAAGCCGCCCCGCCGCGCCGCGGTCAACGACAAAGTGTAGAGTAGAGAATGTAATAGAGGCGGAAAGCGGTAAAAGCGTGTTAAATTAGTTTCTAAAACAAAGCTTCCATAATTTTAGACGACATAATTATTACAATTATAAAATTTGCACATAATATTGTTTAATTAATAATAAATGTTTCAATTCTATATTAATTAGAGATCAATCTAACTACCCAGTCTGACCACGGATACTGACCGTAACAAATTGGTTCGATGTGTATGAATCACAGAAAAACGATCGGGCCACACCGCCCGCGACTTTTTTGCTCTGTGGTATGAATGAATGTCATGCGTATTAGTTATAATTAAATAAGTAGTTTGGGTTTTTGTCAGATTCAGTGAAGTCAGGCTAGAATACACGGGAAGTACTTCAGAGTTCATATAAACCGTTGCATTGAATAGTAAACTATGTAAAATATTAGATAACATGCTTCTATAGTATGTATTTTCTAAATATTGCACAGCTCTACAAGCGGTCTGTAGAATAGGAAGGAAGCCACGCCTAGACGCTCAGCAAATGTCATTAGGCGGTGGAGCAGATCTGCTGCGCGGGCGCGGGGGCGGGGGCGCGGGGGTGGGAAGAGATTTTTATGAGATGTAAGGCTGAACTTAGAAGATGGTGCGTAAGGCGGAACACGTCCAGGGATTGCCCGTGTATTTCGAAAAAGGCCTTTTACCCTTCTGCTTTCTTGATACATTTCATAATTAAATTGACGTTTAGGCTTGAGCGTTTTGGTGTCAGGTACTTAGTAGTTAAGTATTTATAATGAAGTTTACACAACAAAAAACAAATTATGGGCATAATTCTGAATTGATCATTTCAATCAATAATCCACATACATCCCACACCATAATCGGTGCGAGCAGAGTAATCGGTTTTGTGCTGCAAGAACTTGGGTAAATTACAGCACAACACCGAACACCACGCTTAGCAAAATATTCGGACAAGATAACTATCAAGCAGCAAATAAAGGCACGAAGACCGACCTGCTGCATGACTCGCGTGGAAGGAATGAATAATAAATTTGTAAACATTTCGTAAAAGTTTTTTTAATAAATGTTCTACTCTTTATAGAAGTTTGGGTAGATAGGTACCTACACACAAATTCGAAAAATAATATTCAAACAGCGATAACGCTTCGTTTTAACTTTTGAGACAAGTGACAGGCGTGCGTCGTCGTGCGAGATACTCGTGTGTATGCAAAGAAATTATACAACAGAAACGCCACTGTCGTTCATTCGTAAATTTCACTTCTTACAAATCAGTATTTGGCATTTACTTTTCCTTTTGCATCAGACAGAAGATACACACATAAGTGTGGCCTAGGCAGTGCGAGTGCATGCATACTCGTACGCACATACATACATACCGCACACTGTATCCCGATAAACCGAGTGAGCCGAGTAATCGGTGTTGTGCTGTAATTACCTGTCGGTATTACGGTGGTACGTTTACGACCGAAGGGAAGCACTGACATGGCACCTAGTTCACGCGGTGTTATGGGCTGACATCGCGGATGTTGTAGGCGATGTAGCCAACCGTGTCAGTTTTCATAAAAAAATCAGTAACGACCACCACGTTTCGGAAAGTATTCGGACAAGACATTATACAGGGTGTTAAAACGGCGAGTACATTAATTTCGCCAGCGTAATCCTCATGTTTTTCCTAGACAAAAAAGCAAATAAAGTTTTTCTCTAAAGTGTCTAGTTTTCGAGATATGAATTTTTTAAATGTATGTTTTCGTCTAGTGTAATTTAACGCGTTGTTGCCGCTCCCACCCTCCGCCTGCCGACCTCCAGTCCTCCACTCACAAAGCTAACCCCCGCCCCTCCCGCCAACACCTCCGTTCGAGGCGCTCAAGTCTCACCCGCTCTTCCCCCCTCCGCGCCGCCCTGTTGTCATTAGATCATTTTTACACTAAAATAATCAATTAGTTTGTATGAAAACTGTAACTTTTTATTTAAACGGAATTCAGAAAAAAGTTATTTGACTTTTTTGTTACTCTTGATCCCAATAATCATTTCCTAAATTTAATGTACTCGCCGTTTTTACATCCTGTATATTAACTATAAAGTAGCAAGTCTGTCAGCCTCGGTAGCTCAGTGGTGCGTTCGGTCGCCTGTTGTTAAGCAACCCTGAGAGCGGTCAGTAGGTACTTCCATGGGTGACCGCCGACCGCTCGACCGTTGGAGGCTGTGGTTCGGATTCCACGTAAAACTGTAGGACCCTTCCCTTCTTAACTTACTAGATGGTAGGGTTTATCCCGCCCAGGTTGGTACCACCGCACTGAATGAAACGTCGTCGATCGAAACGGCTATGTAAATAGTTCGTGTTATCCGTCCAGTTCAGTGTAGCCGACATGAAATGAAGGGAAGCACTGACATCGCCTAGTTCACCCGGTGTTATTGGCTGACATCACGGATGTTGTAGGTGATGTAGCCAACCGTGTCTTGTTCTTATTACTTGGTTGGTTGCCTTTTACGACATGGATGGAGAGCGATGCAGTGGGGCTATTATTTTTAAGTACGGGGGCGGTTGCACACCCCTTGCGACATTTTTTGTGCGCCTGTCTTTCATCTTTTCGACAATGCTTCTTCTATTTTATATAATTGTTTGCTCATATGTAGATGCGGCAGGGCACGGCAGGGACGTGGAGGTCCCAGCACGGCCCATGTTGACAGTGAGAGAGTGTTCGCATTACGTGGCACGTAACGTAACGTAACGTAACGTAACCGATACCCTCTCTCCGCCGCTATTTGTACGCAACGACACCCGGGAATACCTCGCGCCACTCTTCAGCCGCAAGGCGGTATATCTGCACTATGTCACCGGAAACATGGACACTTTTTTGGAGGGCAGTCAATATGTTTTTTTTTATTGATAGCGCGACATATGACATCGTTTCACCTACAAGTAGGTGTCTAACGATGCCCATGGACATTCTGTGATGCACGGGGATTGCGAATGCCATGCCGGCCCGACTGGAGCATTTTCACGCCCCTTTTGAAAAACCCCAGGCTGTACTTGGGAGGAAATAGATGGGCAGGGAGTGCGTTCCACATTTTCACGGTTCTGTGAATAAAAGACCTGCAGAATCGGTTGGTAGGTCGATTGAATAGGGGTGGATTCCCTGCCCAGTACGCGTAGTGCGGAGGTGGAATGGAATTAAGGTGAGAGATGGTTAGTCTGGCCCCTTTTCAGTACATCATCTTGCTCTTAAAGGCTTAATATTCTTTGTCTAATTGTTAGCCTCGGTATCTCAGTGATGTGGTCGGTCGAGTGTTGTTAAGCAACCCTGAGCGCGGTGATTGCTTGGATGGGTGATCGCTCGACCGTTGGAGGCTGACCGTGGATTGGATTACATGTAAAACTGTAGGTATCTCCCCTTCTTACCTTATTAGGTGGTAGGGTTTATCCCGCCCGGGTTGGTACCACCGCACTGAATAAAACGTCGGCCGAAACGGCTATGTAAATAGTTCGTGTTTTTCGTCCAGTTCAGTGTGGCCGACCTGAAATGAAGGGAAGCAATGACATGGCACCTAGTTCACCCAGTGTTATGGGTTGACATCACGGATGTTGTAGGTGATGTAGCCAACTGTGTCAGTTTCCATAAAAAAAACTAATGGTTGCATTTCCATCGTTACAGTGCTAATGTGAAACTGGAGGCTATGATTACCACAATGTCAATTATCAGTAGGTAGGTAACAAGCGCAGCATTACTTTGATTTGCAATGAGCTCAGAAAATGCGTAATGCTAAATTCACAAACAACGGTATTCTTTTATACTTATTGAGCCCATATTTTATTTATGGCCAACCGACACGAAATCTGTGCCCAGAAGTTCAGAAGAAGTTCAGACACAGCCAATATCACCGCTCTTCGCTAAAGCGTGCATGAGAGGCGCCGTGCCAGCTAAAAAGCGGACAAAAAGGTCGTTGTCTAATTTATAATAGGTATACCTAACTAGTTTATTGGAAAGTTTACTGCCTATAAAGAAATATGACAATTTCAAAATTATTTTGTCCGTTGTTTCATACGACAGCCGCGCGCGATAATTCCGGAGGAGCAACTTTCAGCAACTAGCACGAAGCGCGACGACAATTTGAAGCCTGCTTTTGTTTGTGTTGCCAGAATGCTGCGACACGCTGCACGGTAACTCGTCCGCCACAGAGCATAGCTGCTGCGATCCTGTAAGCAACATAATACTGTTTTATTTTTTATTTGAGTTGCTTTATTTCAAGATTTATTGACCGTCTGCTTTCAAAGGGGTCACACGTACCAAAGCAACTAGTTACGACTGAACTTCAAAATGATTTCAAATAAAGATAAAAACAGAATTATATGCGGTTAGCATTAGCACGTAGTGACATTAGCACGTAGTGACATTTATTAGCATTAATGTCACTACAAAATTAAAAGACAGAAGTAGATAGTACTAAACAAAAAACCGGCCAAGTGCGAGTTGAACTCGCGCACTCGAGGCTTCCGTATCGCCATGTCCTGGTCAGTGCCACTCACGCCATCTATGGCGTGTTTTATGAAATGCTTCATATTAGTCAAAATTCATGATTAGTTAAAATGCATCATACACTTTTTAGTTTCTTGTCTGGGGACCCCGTGAATTTTTTACATTTTCTTATTTTTATTATTTGTTGTTATACCGGCCATAGTAACACATATTCTGTGAAAACTTCAACGGGCTACTTATTACGGTTCAAGAGATACAGCCCTCGGACAGACAGACGGACAGACAGACAGACAGACGGCGTAGGCTTAGTAATATGGTCCCGTACGACGGATACGGAACCCTAAGAAAGGTAGCAGCAATCTGATCTTTCCTTTAGTGATAAAATATCAATTTGCTCTAGTGATAGGTTTTCTAGTTGGCATTAAGCTCGAAGGGACTACACCTGGCAGGGAAGTTCGGGACAGGTGACCCGTCTCTACTCACCTGTGTCGGAGAGTGCGGCGCGGCGAGGAGGCTCTGGGGGAGGTGGGAAGTTGAATGCACCCCCTCACACATACACACGCGCGACTATACGCAAGGGACGAGCGGAGACAGCGGTCAGAGTGGGATGATCCAAGCGCTAGAATTCTGGGCAACATAAATGTTGACGTTTCAGCGAAATATGTACAAGCAGACCAAGCTCCTTATTTCTGGCCGATTTCCGTCTCACAGAGTTCAGTCGTCAATTAGTAAATTCTGTGAAATTCTGCTGAGACCGCGGTGGTGGTGGATGGGGTGGGACGGCGCGGTGGCGCAGGGGCGGCGCGGGGGAGACGGACAAAGGCTCAGTTTCGGTATGCGGTCGATTCCGGTAATTCATTTAGAATATCATAATACGTTCTTGCCTAGATATATATACATGAAAGTGTGAAGTTTTGTAAATGCTTATGCGCTCTGGTATCTATCAAAGCTTATTTCACAAGACATCATTCGAAAAAACCTTTTTTTTCACCGAACTCTATTTTCTGAATAGAAGCTTATAGAGAGTGACTGCTCCACTCGGTCGCCTCTCCGCATTGTTACTACATTTTCGAGTACAATTTTAACGTTCCGTAAGTAAAATCAGAAATACTATTAGTGTCACACGTCTATCGCGATCTTCCAGCTCGTGGAAAATGTTCATATAACTTTACGAGGGTTTATTTAGTTACACTAGTTAGGTATAGTTTGTTGGGTTTTTGTAAGACTGTCCCGATCAGAAATTTCACATACGGTGAATAATACGCTGTCACTCCAATCCTAAAATCAATAAGCCGTTGTACAATGCATTTTTTATTTACAAAAACTCACGTACGAGTACCTACCTACACGTGTTATATTTTCTTTGTCATAGCCTAGTCGTAGCATAGTTGACGGCTACCCGGTTTGATAAACACTCATTGTTAATTCACATAACCCTCGTATGCGAACGTATTAAAAAAAGGGTTACCCCCTTTCAGTTCCGTTCCGTTCAGTTAAAAAAAAAAAAAAAAAAAAAAAAAAAAAAAAAAAAAAAAAAAAAAAAAAAAGTTCCCACGGTGCTCTTCAATGCACCGGCCGCCGCGCCGCCACCGCCTGCCGCCGCCGCCTACACCCCCGCTCTCAATCCCTAGTCACGTTCCTCACTCTGCGCATGATCCGGACTACAACGAGCGCCCGCGTGCACTTCACTATCTGAAACGTACAAATTTCAAAATTAACCTGTCAGATGTACCATGCTCCTTCCCTCCTTCTAATTTTCTATTTCAGAATTACTACTGTAATAAAGATCGTTTTCTAATTTAGAAAATGTATGCAAAATAACCGAGTCGACTGCGACCATGATAGCGACAGGGGGAGCTGGCTGGCTGGCGGTGGGTGACTCGAGGAATTTGTGAAGCGCATGCGTATTGCATCCCACCCAAGCGTAGCTGCAGGGCTCTTCATGACCTACCGTAACTGCACCCCTTCAGTACATACTGAAATTCTGACGTGTTAGTACGGTCGTATGTAGGCAGGTGGAGCGAGCTGTTATGCCACTACGTTATAACTATGATCCAAGTTGTTCGCTGACGAACGTCATCCTTTCTATATTTTGAGGGCCTTTCGTTTTATGATATTCTAATAATAATTTCGAAATGCATTCATTCACGTGACCTTATATATTATACTATAATCTTTTTATAAGTTCTTATATAATATGTAAGAACTATAATTTGTTTGAAATACTACAATAGCTACGTATTAAAAAAAGTTGTTTCTTTCTAAAGTCTACCAAGATGTTGCTAAGCTGGTCTCAAAATGTTTCTCTGTGAGGACTTGGGAGAGTTATTGACGTACTTAAACGGAAGGAAAGCACGTATGGCTTCGTCGCATACCTATCTTGAAATAAGCCAACGCAAGCAACATTCCAACATCACGAATTCCATCGAGCAAAGTGGCCGTCCATTACATACAATGGCGTATTATCCGAAGTCCTCGTGCCCTTTCAGAGCGCGGCGTGATTATACCAAGAGCGCCGGCTTCTCCTAAGCAAATTAACTTTAATAACGAGAGGAGGACCCCGCCCCCGCCCATCATTAAACATTCATAAATATGTACATTTAGACAATCTGCGAAATTAAATTAAGGCTGAAAGAGAATCCCCGGTCACGACGAGTAACGAACTCCAGTGTCCGGATCTCGCGGAATAATATTTAATTGGACGAGCCGCCGCGCCGCCGCCGCCCCCGCCGCGTCGCCGCGCCGCGCCGGTCATATTACACAGGAATCTCTATTGAACCATTTATATTGTACAGATTTTGACCAAATTGTATATAAAAACCGGCCAAATGCGTTTCGGAATCGCGCACCTAGGTTTCAGCACCACAAAAAAAAAATTGAAAAAAAAACATCTTTCTTGTATGGGGACCCCCTTAATTTTATTATTTTATTATTTGTTGTTATATCCACCATAATAGCGCATATTCTGTGAAAATTTCAACTGGCTACCTATTACGGTTCCGAAGATACAGCAGTAGGACAGACAGACAGACTGACAGACATACGGCGTAGGCTAAGTAATGGGCTTCCGTACGGGATACGGAAACCTAAAAATGAATGAAGTACTTGGTTTTAATACAAATTATAGGTACCGATTATAGCCAAAATCTGATCTGATCAAGCTCTGACTACATTTCAGCCAAAGGTTTACACTTTACATTTATGTAGATACTGAGTGCCTATATTGAAAATCTTTTGTAGAGATATGGTTTATCATCTATGTAAGTATTGCTTTATAGTAAATCAGATTGAATAAGAAATCCCTTCCCATCTCACCGGAAATTGCTTTACCCATCAATCTCACTTTCTCCTTTCCCTCGAGACTCGGAGACGTCGACGGACAAGGCCGCGTCCGAAGCGCGCGGAGCGGGCGCTTCATGCCGCCAACATCATCTCGTGTAACTAATTTACAATCCTCCAATGAATATTTAGCTGCAAAGTGTCACCCCTGAAAATTCGGCCTATAGCGTACGACGCGAGGGCGGGCGGGGGCGGAGGAGGGGCGCCGCGTTGAGTGAGCGGAGCGGGGAGCGGGCGCGGGCAGGCTGTACGGGGAGCGTCGCGGCGCGGCGGGCGGCGGCGCGGGGCGAGGGAGCAACGCAGCTTCCCTCTCTCCCGGCAACGATTACTGATTAGTGTATCGCCGTGCTCCGCGGAGTGAGGAGCCGGACCCCGTACGCTCGCTCCCTGCAGCCGCCTCCTCGCGCTCTCGCGGCGGAGAGGAAGATGTGAGTGCGGAGTTAGTCAGCGCGCCGCCCGCGACTCGCCTCGCCGCCCACGGAGAACGTGCAGGGCGGGCGCCGCCGCCGCCGCCTCCGCCGCCGCCATGTGGACGACACTCGGCACGCACGCGGTCGGGTGCATCGTACGACGCGAGCGCGCCGCGCCGCGTCACTCCTCTATCTCTATATGTAGGCGGAGCGATGAATGAAAATCGGCGTAAATGTTCACGTCTACGCGAGCGGTCGATCATAGAGGAGATTTGGGGCGGAACGTGCGTAAACCGATTGATTTCGTGGCGAGACGATCAGCTGATCGGAAGCTGCCCGGTGCGGTCGCTCGCGAGTGCATTGGCGTGTGCCACGAGTACCTCCGACCGCTACTCTCTGCATTTGAATGAATTGAGCGGACGGACGGCGAGACGGCGCGAGCATGTCGGTGTTCCGCAGAGAACTGTACGGTGTATTGCTTGTGAGATAAGCACGATGAACTTGGAAAGTTAACTGAAGAGAAAGTCGTATCATAAACAGTAAGTATCTACGTATATTGAAAAGTATTTTAGTAGGTAATTTGGCCCATCGAAGAATTTGAGTTTCAGTGTCTCGTATAGTTTCGCCCTAAGTAACTGAGTATTATTAGCATATCTACTTCGTTTATTTTTAAGAGCAAACGCTCTTATATCATAGTTTTTTATTACTTACCTATAGGTACTTAGTAATATTTATATAATATTTTTAAACTATATTGCTTATAAACACATTCGACAAAAAAATCTAAAATAAGTATATTTCCACCTGCTCTACATTACTTGGTACCTATCGAGTATAACAGACATGACATAATATTTAGATATATAAGTAGATAAATAAATTTAGATTTATATGTTCATTGTGACCTACATACTACACACTTTATCCCGACAATCGGGGTGAACAGAGTAATCGGTGTTGTGCTGCAAAAATTCTGGTAAATTACAGTACCGATCACCACGTTTAGCAAAGTATTAGGACAAGATAACTATAAATCAGCGTAAGGCACGAAGACCCACCTGCTGCATCATTGGGTGGAAGGACCGCCCCAAGGTGAGAGGTGGCTAGCCTGTCGCCCTTTGCCACGGTATCTTGTCCTTATCCCTTAGTCGCCTTTTACGACATGCACGGGGAGAAATACAGTGAGGCTATTCTTTTTTTTCAAGTACCGGCCCCACACGGCAATACATTGTTCATTGTGACACGCCAATTTAATAATCATGTTTTATATTATTTATTCATTTATTAACACATATATTTACAATAATTTTACATATAATAAACTATACCTATATTATTTATATTATTCATAATAATATTCCTCTATTCATAGGTATTTTATGTACTGTATAGAATTAACAATTGTTTTGTACGGCATGAATGTCTAATATTACAAATACATTTTATATACATATTAATCTTACGTTTTCGGTTGTTCCTTACACATCCACGCTTACTTGCCGACCCAAAAAATGTTAAATGTATCCGTTTTCGTTGTGGGGAACAGACGCGCTTTGGTTCTTTAACGCGTGGAGTGAAAGGAACATTTCCCTGCATCGATATTTTCTCTGCCGAATCGTAGGCACCTATTATCTATGGCTGCCTTCATAAGTGTAGACGATTAAAGCCTTAATTGGAGGCAAATCTGAAGCGTAGTAGGTATTCGCGTAACTATACCGACCGAACAGCGGAGAGGAAGCCGCTCCAACAAGCGAGCACGATGAAATAAGCTAAACTTGAGATAGGAGATTGAGTTTCTCCCTCCAATTGAAAGCTAATCTCGGCCACGACCTCGCTGTTTAAGAGTTACCGCCCCGCCGCCGCCACCGCCCCCACCGCGCCGCCGCGTCGTCGTCGCGGACTACACAATATTATCTCTAGGGGAGTAGCCACGGACTGTATGAGGCCGGTACTTAAAAAGAATAGCCCCACTGCGTCTCTCGCCGTACATGTCTAAAAGGCGATTAAAGATAAGGACAAGATGCCGTGCTAAAGGGCGACAGGCTTGCCACCTTGACACTGTCCTTCCACCGAGGCGTGCAGCAGGTGGGTCTCTGTGCCTTACTTGCTGCTTGATAGTTACCTTGTCCGAATACTTTGCTAAACACCACGTTTAGCAAAGTATTCGATGTTGTGTTGCAATTTACAAGAGTTCTTGCAGCCCAACACCGATTACTCTGCTTACCCTGATGGTCAGGATACAGCGTGTGTGGTATGTATGTATGTATGTATGTGTCAGTGCCGGGACTCGCGGTATACTTATAAGTTTACGTACAAAAAATATTATCTATAAGGATTCTCGCTCGGCTCTTCACAGATTGCATCGCTGAACGAAACAAAAATAGTAACGGAACCTAATCAGTACTATGAAATTTGTCAATTAACCTAATTGATCGATTTTCCTTTCTCAGTTCCTACGGGCTATTGTTAGGGTCAAACTATAATATTTTGGCGTTGACTATTCCTTCTGATTCCACCACATCATGTTCCGACTCATTCACGATACATACAGCTCGTCTGTGGAACCAGCTCCCTGTCAATCGCCGTCTATCTTCTTCCATTCACGATTTCAAAATTTTTCTGATAAAAATTGAGGTAAATTTTGTTAGTTTGGATGTAGGAGGTAATGTCTGAAAATACTCATCCGATTTTTATTTAGACCGACCAATATTTAGATTAGAAATAGGCTATGCGAGCGAAGCCGCGGCCAAAAGCTAGTCTTTTATATATTTGTACTATATTTTTTAGATCTGAACTGAATATATTTTACCTACTCGTATTTCCTTTGCATTCTTTCTTCGCAGCACACACACACGTGTTTGCGTATCGCCAATATATCCGAATCGTGTACCCTTTACTTATTACTTCATCGTCGTGGTAACTGCGTTGTTGCTTCGTGTAGTGTTGTAGCGCGGGCGGGGGAGGCTGGGGGCAAGGTGGGGGCGGACCTCAGACCTCAAACTGCGAAGTTTCCTAAGCAAAGCCGAATCAACTTAAACAGCCGATATCTTATTCCGCTCTCTCCGTACGCCGTGCGCCGCGTCGTGCGGTGTAGTGTACATAATTAACTTAGATATTGTGGCGTTACACGAAACCAAAGTTTATCAAAGTATATAAGTACAGATAATGTGTTGATGGTTTTTGTGCGGCATACTATCATACTGTGAGAATATATAGTTCCATGAATAATAATTAAATAAATTAGTTTTAATTTACTTTTATATATAGGTGATACATAGAGACTACAAAACCGAGGCGACATGCGAAAAAATGTTTTTTTCCATACGATTTTGTTTTTTAAATTTAAACATCAAAATGTCTGTGGATTGTAATTTTTTTCTAATTTTGCCAAAAAAGTATATTCTGTTTGAGGTATAGAATAACTCGATGAAGAGCTAAAGGGGTAATGCTGCTTTTCACACATCACAGCAAGATTAACAAAACCACCATGTGAAAAAATATAAGTATAAGCTTTCCTTTAAGATATAATTTATTAAAATTATAATATTACTTAACTACCTGATTATTTTTACTCTGTTTTTTATAGTAAGCGCGACATGTGGCGCCGAGTCACCCATAAGGTGTCTAGCGACGCCCATGGACATTCGGTCGCATGCGGGGTCTTCCAATGCCATGCCGGCCTGACAGGTGCCCATTCAAGCCTCTCTTTAATGACACGAGACTGTCGGCAGGGAGAACGTTCCAGAGTTTACCGGTTCTGTGGAGGACGAATCTGCAGAACCGATAATTCCAGCGCGTAGGGATGCAATCCCTGCCCAGTGCGCATTGTACGGAGGTGGATTTGCGTCAAACAGCTCCTCTGAGTACACCCGGTGGAATAGCGATAGAACACACTTAGGGCGCCGCCGACATACTTACGAAGTATTTCTATCGACCTATCTATAACTATTCAAATAAAATAAAAGAACTGCCTTGTAAAAAAATCGAGCAAGTATTTTTTCATTGCTCGTACGGAGTGGCCCAATGAATAGTTCCCGCGCTGCACATCTTCTTAAAAATTGCGTCCTGAGTTCAACTTGTTTTTTTTATGGAAACCGACACGGTTGGCCACATCACCTACAACATCCGTGATGTCAGCCCATAACACCGAGTGAACTTGGTGCCACGTCAGTGCTTCCCTTCGGTCGTGCCGGCTACACTGAAATGGACGGAAAACACAAACTATTTACATTGCCGTTTCGACCGACCTTTCATTCAGTGCGGTGGTACCAACCCGGGCGGGCTAAACCCTACCACCTAGTTATATAAGAAGGCAGTCATATCCCTTAGTCGTCTTTTACGACATACACGGGGAGAGATACGGTGGGGCTATTCTTTTAAAGTACCGGCCCCACACGGTACAAACCTTTGTTTAATTTACACGCCCCGGTAGGTACGTTCTGTTCGACGAACAATAAAAAACGAATTCCATATTCAAATTGCACAGTAGGTAGGCACTGCGGAGACTCCATCTTGTAATGAGGCCACTAGACAACCAGGCGGCTGTGTATTGAGGAACGTGACGTTCGATTCGCGCGTGTCTCGCGAATTTCACTTTATTAGCTCCACGTGACAACGATTTAGAATCCTCGTTCGTGCGCACGCCTCTCGCGCTCTAAAGCTGCGTATCCATTAGAGCAGCCTCAGGCCGAGCAGCCTCGACTTGAAGCAAACTGAGGCTGCTCACTCTGAGGCATAGTCTCGAGGCACGTTGAGGATCAAGGTGAGGCATCAAGTGCACGCCTCGGACTGAGGCTCCTTTGAGCGCGGCAAAAAACCGACAAAATATGGCTTGGCCCGAGGCGACGATTTGCCTCCTGGCGCGGCATGCCTCAGGTTGAGGCAGCGTCTCCACTTGTGCGGCCACGGGTCGAGCGGCTGCCTCGCCCCGAGTCTGCCTCTAGTGGATACGCAGCTTAAGATACGTTTTGCTCCGTTCCCTTCATTCCGTTTGCGTGATATTCTTCCCTTACCCATTTGGAGATGGAGCGCAGTAGGTACTTCGGAAAATGTGTAGACAAGAAGTTCTTCCTGTGTGATCCCACATGTAAGGCTAGGTTTCAAACTGATGCGATTCTATGCGAAATTACATATTTTCGCATAGAATCGCGACGTGAATCGGAGCGCGCCAATTATCTTGGCATTGGACTCTTGATCTCATGGTCCGAGGTTCTATTCCGGCCGACGAGGCGCACCGATAAGTTTTTCTGTTTGAACAATTTATATCGGCTGCTTTGCCATTCGGAGACCATGTAAAACTGTAGGTCCCTTCGCAGTCCCTAGGTGGTAGGCTCAATTTTTCATTTTATTTTTTATTTTATGGAAATTGACTCGGTTGGCTACATCACCTACTACATCCATGATGTCAGCCCATAACACCTTGGTGAACTAGGTGCCACGACATTGTACCTGACTGGTTTGGTACCATCGTACTGTATGAAAGATGACCGGATAGCAGCGTCGGCTGTGTTCTCTACTGATTCGACTACTACTACTACTCGTGAACAGAAACAGAGTTTGTGTAAAAACTTTTATTAAATAAATATGTAGGTATTCCTTTTTTATGTTCCTACCATCCATTCGATTGAACTTTGAACTAATGTTTAATTAAAACGTATATTTGCACGTGCAGTACATCCGGAAAGACGAAAATATTATATAGGCATTAGGTAGGTACCTACACCACCCATACGTCTCCTCCGCGCCGCCCCGCGTGGGCGCGCTCCGCCCCGCGTGGGCGCGCTCCGCGCCGCGCCACCGCCCTGTCCGCCGCCGCGGCGGCGCGGTGCAATGCGCGGGCGGCGATTCATGCCTGCGCCACACATTTTGCTCTAATACTCGTACTCATAAGTTTAATAGGTATCAAACTATATATTTTCGGAAACGTAATTTAATTACCTTTAATTTGATATCACACTCAATATATTTTGAAAAACGTATTTGACATTTAAATACCGTGCGTCCGCCATTTTGAATTTTGAAAATTGTCTATACATGATTATCATAAGACACTCACTCATATATCCTATGTGAATGAGACGAATACACCAATTCAGTGGACGAATCCACTGGCACCTGAATTATTCAAATCGGCCCAGTACTTTAGGCTTTTTTGGCCTCGCCGCAGTCAGGTAATAAAAAATAGAGAAATCCTCGCATAAAATAGTCATACTTTTGCTCCCTCGCCTTGCAAGAGGGCATGCGCCAAGATGTGAGTGAGTGAGTGAGGGAGTAGTGAGCGTGACACGGTACTACAGGTGTAGATCCACTTTCATTCAGAGCGTGCGTGTAGTGTGTTAGATGGAACAAGACCTGCGTATAATGTCTTTGCTAAGGAAAGGTCGCCCCTTGCATGCGGCCGGCCGGGTGCGTACCCCATTTCGTACACTGCCTTTACTCTATTATTTATTAGGTACCTATTGGTATAGTTACTGTAGGTATTTAGGTCATATTCTAAAAACGTGTACGCATGAGTACATGTCACTAATTCTTATTGTGAAATAATAATTATTGTGAAAAAAAAAGAAAAAGAATAAAAAGAAAAAATATTTATTGAATAGACTTAACCTGTATGTAGGTATCATAAAGTGTATTCGGTGCATATTTACGACCAAAGGGGAGCACTGACATTGCATCTAGTTCACAGGTAGTACGTGACGTAGCCAACCGTGGCAGGCTATGCAAAAAAGGTTACACTTTTGTACCTACGTAACTCGTTATGTTTTTCGAGTGTATGTATGTATGGTTTTTTTTTTGGCTCGCTCTGTGGATGTTGATGCTCGATGGTTAATATATGAAGTGTCGTTGGATTCGTCGCACTCGCGCGAGTGTCATACATAGGGTACCAAATTATTTCAAGAATTAAAATAATTCACAATGGCGGCCGTTAGGCGGCATATTGACCAACTTCCAAAATTCATTTTCTTCAAACCCCACCGAATGGAGTATCATTGGCAAGAGCTCAAAAAGGCGTTTTCAGAAATACTACCACCCTGGATGGTTTGGACCTAAAAGGAATTAAATAAAGAATATATAATAAAGAAATTATAAAAATAGACTGCTAAAAAATTAAGGAAACAATGAAAGATCAGTAGAAAATGCTGTAGTCAGGCTTGTATAAAAGCAAGATAGACCGACTTCAGAATTTTCTACTGATCTTTCCTTGTTTCCTTCATTGTTTTAACAGTCCGTCTTTGTTATTTATTTATTTTTAGATATTAGATATCTGTAAACCTGCGTGTCCTATTTTATTTTAATTTCTAGTAATATATCTGAAGTAAGACACCTAAATAAAATAAATGGTCCAAAATATGTCATGGTCACGGAATGTTTAGTTTAAGGTTAGTTTTCAACACAATGGTAGCGCATAAGGCTTTTCCCACAACACACCTATGTACATAGGTACATATAGAACGCGGCGAACCTTTACGACTGGGCATTACGGTCTCGTAAAGCAGCGCAGCGCTCTTCTAGCGGCAATAGTTTAGTATTAGAATATAGGTGTTTACTGCAGTGCAGCAAATATCATTTGACGTGCTGTTTTCGGTTCAAATAGTGTTTTTTTTTTCAATGCTTTTTTTGTTCACGTCTAACTTTGATAACACATTTTAAGCATCCCTTGTCTTTAATGTCTATGGACGTAATTAGACATCATAATATTATGTTTGAGTAGAGTGGCTCGGCGCCACGTGTCGCTCTTTCTGTAAAAATAAATAAATAAATAGGTACATATTTGAGTGAGCACAGTTTCACAAGGACAATGACGGTATGAAACACTTTTGTAGATGTAGAGATATTTCAACTATAATAATGCTTTTTAGGGTTCCGTATCCGTCGTACGGGACCTTATTACTAAGCCTACGCCATTTGTCTTTCTGTCTGTCCGTCTGTCCGAGGGCTGTATCTCTTGAACCGTAATAGGTAGCCCGTTGAAATTTTCACAGAATATGTGTTATTATGGCCGATATAACAACAAATAATAAAAATAAGGAAAAGTAAAAAATTCCCGGGGGTCCCCATAGAAGAAACTAAAAAGTGTATGCGCGCCATCTACCGAAAAGAGTATGAAGCATTTTAACTAATACATAAATGGCGTGAGTGGCGCTGACCATGACATGGCGATACGGAACCCTCGGTGCGCGAGTTCGACTCGCACTTGGCCTCAACGGACCTACTCAAAGGTATGTGATTGCCAATAATTTTATACTAGCTAGATACTAATAGGTAACTATTCGAAGTGCGTCGTGATAACTGTAGTGTCACGTCTGTGATCGATCAGAGACGAGAACGACTGAAGCCGAGCGAAAAGATGGTTCTAAACAAAGCGCACAAAGGCTCAGCGTACTAAAAATCGGTTTATGTTAGAAAAAAAAACCGGTCAAGTGTGAGTCAAGGGCTCCAGTCCTGGGTAAGTATAAGTCAATCATTATCATACTTCGGGAGATGTATTCATTCGTTCTAAAGGCTTTGTTCCTCTTCTAAACTTACTTTCTTCTAAAAACATTATATTTTTCACTCGAACGCAACTGGGGAAATATATAAATGTTGATTCTGCACTTAGGTTCTCCTCACAGTGGATTACGAGGAACATAAATAGGTAGAAACAACTTATAGCGATTTTTCTGAAGTAAGATAGACATCTGGTCCGATTTTCTGTTTAATATGAATTATAAAAAATCTATTACAAAAATAATAAACCCTCTCAAACAAGCGTGTCAGACAACAAGAACAAACAAGCGTGTCAGACAACAAGAACAAACAAGCGTGTCAGACAACAAGAACAAACAAGCGTGTCAGACAACAAGAACAAACAAGCGTGTCAGACAACAAGAACAAACAAGCGTGTCAGACAACAAGAACAAACAAGCGTGTCAGACAACAAGAACAAACAAGCGTGTTTTTATTATGTACAGAGTTTGAGTTCGGCTTTCATTATAATAATTATTATTTATAACGCGAAATTTTGCACGGTTCCACCTGATAGCAGGTGGCTATATTGTGTGTCCCAGTTCGACCGGGTTTGCTTTCCACCACGGGGTTTCTCAGTGAAAAAGTTTCAAAAAAGCTCCACAAAAAATAGCTCAGTAAATTAGTTTTTCTAGGACTCGTATTTTTGTCGCGATAATCTCCATTAAAAAGGAATGATTAAAAACGAAGACGCAGATCTTCATCATAAGGGTTGTTTCAACAAGAATCCGGGGCACATCTAGAAAAATAAACAGATGGGTGGGGCTACAAGACGGCGGGGCCGGCTTATTTTTTTCTACAGAATAATACCCATTTGTCATGTACCATATAAGACTCATAAGATGTAGTACATTTACAATACAATAAAAAATCAAATATGTAATACATAAATTAAATTAAAAGGTCAATTTCCGATGTTGGACAAGGTTTTCCTAACGCATAAAACCTCAATTATTTTGAAAAATACGATTACTAGAAAAAACTTATACTAACCTTTTTTTTGCGCTTATTTAGTGAGGAATCCCGAACAAGACACCGTAATAATTTGATATTATTAGATATTGCAAAGTGTAGGGGAGTTGTGAACGTCAAATTCCTGTTACTTATAAAAGGACCGCTGACATAAAATTATTTGGCGTACAATGCGTTGGACATTTCTTTGTCCTATAAATAAAATACTTCCAAAACCGTTCTACACATTTCCCTAATAAAATGTAGAGCAACAGTAATAAATAATAATAGGCCTTAAAAATAAGGATCGTGGCACGTGGAGATCCGTTGTCTCTGCCTACCCCACCGGGAAACAGGCGTGACGCTATGTATGTATGTATGTAAATAAGGCTAATAAGGCAAAAATAAGGCCTTCAAGTAAATGTGGAACACACTCGCTACCCATCTATTACTTCCCAACTACGGCCTGGGGTTTTTCAAGACGGGCGTGGAAATGCTACTGTCAGAGCGGCATGACATTCGCAATCCCCATACGTCACAGCGTGTCCATGGGCAATGGGCATCGTTAGACACCTACTCGTAGATGTAAACTAGGTATAAATTGTACCTTTTACACGAAAATATGTTGAGCATAGCGAGCAAGAAAGGAGAAGCAAGTTCGGATGGATATGCTCAGTTTGATACTAGAGTTTGTCGGCAGCAGCTGACGCGGGGCGCGGCGGCGCGGCGCGGGCGCTACGCCGGGCCGCGCACTTATTATCAATCATCTTTACGCCTCTACTTAGCAGTTATCGTAACATCACCTCCGGTGTACGGTGAGACGAGCGGCGGGGTGGGCTTCACAGTTTTCGGGCTTATTCGTGCGAATTGGGTGCCAATAATCGTCAATTCGGTGAGACGCCCCGAGGAAAACTGTACGCTAACAATTTAATTTAAGTGTTGGTTGGTGTACCGGCAGCTGTAATCCAGTTGCACAAATTTAAAGTTTGAAGCTGTAGTGAATGTATTTTTTAATGAATGAATGTATTTTTCAACCGACTTCCAAAAAAGAGGAGGTTCTCAATACGTCTGTATGTTTTTTTTTGTGTGTATGTTAATCGATTTCTCCGCCAATTCTCAACCAATTTTAATGATTCTTTTTTTCTTATCTAGGGCATATCTCAAGGTTGGTCATTTTAATTTTATGAAAGAATACCGCCCCTAAGGGTGGGAAATTAAGGGTGAACACTTTCACAGTAAAGATTTTTTCAATCACTCACTTGCCGTCAACCGATTTTAATATTATGTGATATTACTAAAAATATTGAAATAAATAAAACTATAAAAAAAAAAAATCATTGTACCGACTTCAAAGCCTAAAAAGTATTAAATAATATTTTGATCTTGAGTAGAAGGCGGTAAATAAGCTCACCTGAAAATTTATAGATGGGCCCTGTGTTATGGTTTTGTACCGCCTTCTACTGAAGATCAAAATATATTATTTTTTTTTTATGGAAACTGACACGGTTGGCTACATCACCTATATCTACAGCATCGGTAATGTCAGCCCATAACACCGGGTGAACTTGGTGCCACGTCATTTAATACTTTTTAGGGTTTGAAGTCGGTTCAATGTTTTTTTAAGACAGTTTTTTGGAAGCTTCTGCCCATTATTGGCAACAGCTTCAAAAAGATGGAATGGATGAAAAGTGGACAGATGGAGCACAGAGAAATATGTGTTGTATCTTACCGACAGGGTTATACAATGAATGGTATCTTGTACACTGGTTACAATGTACCTAGATAACGAGAAAAGTCTTCCTATCTAACCCGAAAAACCTTTGTTTCTATACCACTGACTGAAACAGTGATAAATGAAAGTACAGTACCTGACAGTAAGTGATGAACGTCGAACTTTAGAAAGAGACAATCCGGTTTTAGAGCTTCGTGCGAGTTCGTGCGACAGAGAGGACGCTCTACAACCGGATTGTCTCTTTCTAAAGCTCGATGTTCATTAATTACTGCCGGGTCACTACGGCCAGGCACAGGGTTGTTATCGACTGTTGCAATCGATAATTCATCGTTGTTCACATAATGTGAGTAACACCACACACACACACCGCACCGGATTGGCCTCTCTGATCTTAAGTCAGCGAACCCGCCTGGTACTGAATGATGGTAGAGGTTGTGATGCTAATGACGCGCAAACGAGCGAGGTAGTACGAGCAGGTATGTATACTTAATATCTCTTTACCTTAGTCTATTTGCTCTGGAGACCCCGGTGAACCTGTTGGGTAATGAATGAGCTATGTATGAGTTTCTTGTGTAATGTGTTTCAGTAGAGTGAATCATAAATTTTGCTAGTCTCTTACTAAATTAATAATTCGTTTCATATTATTAATCTACCTGCGTGAAATATTACTATAGCTTTGAAATAACACACACACTCACCATACGCTGTATCCCGACGATCGGGGTAATCGGTGTTGTGCTGCAAGTGCTCCCATCAAGCAGCAAGTAAAGCGTGAAGACCCACCTGCTGCATGACTCGGTGAAAAGACCGTGCCAAGGTGAGAGGTGGCTAGTCTGTCGCCCTTGCTGTCGCACAGCAACTTGTCCTTATCCCTTAGTCGCCTTTTACGGCATGCACGGAGAGAGATGCAGTAGTTACTTATACATAAATAGTAATGAAATTATTTATGAGAAGAGAGATGGAAAGATGAAACCATACACTTAGGGCGAAGCCGTTTTTTTCTTATCTTTTTTCTTATCTCTAACTCTGAAATAAAATATATTGAAAACAAGCCATTTATTTAGGTTTCAAATGCTTCAAAATTTCGCGACTGTCACATAGTAATAAAACAGTAAATAGGAGGATAGTACTACGGTGCATGAGGTTGCACTATTCGTTCATAATTCGAATGACTCGCGGGCCAAATACATTTCAGAAAGTTCAAATGTTTAGCCACATTTGGATTTCGTCCAAGAAACTTGTTAACTTCGGTCTCCGATATATTTATTCCGCGGCAGCCACTGCAAGAATATCAGAAATGCCGAGATTTCACCAAACTAATTATCTCATTGTACAGTTCATACAGCTCACACGACATTCTTAAAAAACCGGCCAAGTGCGAGTCGCATTCGCGCACCGAAGTTTCCGTACCACCACGTGATTGGCCGGTTTTTGTTATTTGTTATTTTATTTTTGTGTTTGCACTATAATCACATCAAGTTTATCGCTACCGTTTTTATGATAAAGCAAAAACAAAAAACCATTGAAACAAAAAAACCAAAAAACACGTTTCTTACATGGACATGGACACAACCCCCTAATTTTTTTAATGATTTGTTTGGATATTCTCCATAATAAAATATATTCCTTTCTTGACTCTATGACTCCCTTCTTTTATTACTAGGTGGTAGGGTTTAACCCGCCCGGGTTGGTACCACCGCACTGAATGAAAGGTCGGCCGAAACGGCTATGTAAATAGTTTGTGTTTTCCGTCCAGTTCAGTGTAGCCGGCACGACCGAACGGAAGGCTGACGTAGCACCAAGTTCACCCGGTGTTATGGGCTGACATCACGGATGTTATAGGTGATGTAGCCAACCGTGTCAGTTTGCATAAAAAAAAATATTCTGTGAAAATTTCAACCCTCTACCTAACCTATTACGGTTAAAAAGATACTGCCCTCCGACGGACAGACAGGCTGCTTATGCTTAGTAATAGGCTTCCGTACGGGGTACGGACACCTAAAAACTGCTCAGTTATTTTAAAATATTTATTAATAAATAAAATCAAAGTTTTTCGCCTTGGCAAGCATTAATTCTACCTTAATCCGCCACCATGTTGCCTGGCGTACTAAATACGCCGATACAGCCCTAACGGCATTACACGCACCTGCCTCCGCGCCGCCGGACCCTTCCAGCGCTCCAGCCTGCGGCCCGGCCTCACCGCCGCCGCCGCGCTGCTACGTGCTAACGCATACTCGTGTAACGCATAGACACACCATTTTATATTCACGTTATTTTTTAAAGTGTGGTGTTTCGTTCTGAATACAGTATGCTTTTTGGGTTAAGAAATCAGATAGGATTTTTTGTATGAATTTTTTAGATAATATTTGCATGTACCTACAAGTATTATATGCATACTCTTGCATGATGATCATACTAATACTGAAGGTACTTAAATTGTATTTTAAATAAATAAGCATCGATATTGGTCACTAAATTATTTATTTTCTCCTTTTCATGTGTAACCCAGTTAGTCAATTTGAATTGAAGTTCTGAATAATAATTTAATAAAAAATCTTTTGAATATTCAGAACATTTCAAAATCAGATTATGAGGTATCTCTGAATATTTGAAATTATGTGACAATTTCGTCGTCGTCAGGGCGTCTAAAATGTGATCGCATCTGTAATTCGACTTTCCGAATGTTAAACATTAACCGTAAGACTCTCCTTTCTTACTACCTAATGCATTGGTGGTTTTTACTCGACCATAGTTTCCACTTCAAGTACACATTAGGGGAACGCAATTACACCACCGGGGCCACTCTACACTTAAGTACGGTCTCTTTTAACACTCAACCCGGCCTACATTATGTTTGGTACTTAGTGACAAATAGCAGGAGTTAGCGGACTCAGGGTGGTCTCGGCAGGTGTAAACTTGTCATTAGCTGACCGCACTTGTAACAATGACTTAGGGCGTAGGGAATTTGCTTGGATCCATGGACCAAAGAAAATATACATTTAGGAGGAAATAGCGTCAGCATATAAAGCTGCCAGTGAATACAAAACAAATATTTATTTATTTAATTTTTAGGTTTCCGTATACCGTACGGAAGTCTATTACTAAGCCTACGCCGTCTGTCTGTCTGTCTGTCTGTCTGTCCTACTGCTATATCTTTGAACCATAATAGGTAGCCGGTTGAAAGGTCATTGGGCACCTAAGTATGAAAAATTTACCCACGACCTACAGAAATTAATTGATGTGGGATGTTTCGACATATATCTCTGGTTTACGAATATATCGGTCGCATTACCACAAATAATGGGAATTAGACAGAAAATGAAATTCTGTATATGGTTTATTTCAACTTGATTAATATCTACAGGTGCAATCGTACTATCTCTCTTAGTACGAAAAATATACCCAAAATCTACAGAAACAAAATAGTGTAGAGAATTTCGATAAATTGTTCATGATGGATAAAATAAAATTCTGTATTTGTAAAAAAAAAAAGATTTATTTATTTATTTATAAGATTTATTCTATTCCATCTACTTTAGTACGCTTGTACATAATATCTCTTTGTGCGCATGGTGTTTTTTAATACAATTCCTTCATTTAAATTCTATGAATTTGTTCGTTGCAATAAATATCTTCAACTTTTCAATCACTTGCTATATTTTATTCCCATGGTTTTTTAAAATATTTTTACATAAAATGAAAAGTGGGATATACCTTATTAATTTAAGAGTAGTTTTGTTTCTGTAGGAAAACCTTCACAAATTGGGTCGGATTGTGCCCAATGATCTTTTTACAGAATATGTGTTATTACGGTGGATATAACAACAAATAATAAAATATAGAAAAGATAAAAAATTAAGGGGGGTCCCCATATAAGAAACGTGTTTTTTTTTCAAAGTTTTTTTTGTGGTGCGGAAACCTAGGTGCGCGTGTCCGACTCGCACTTGGCTGGTTTTTTATTAAGCAGATAGGTCAGCATGGATAATTTTGTTTCACCCTCGTTTGGACCACAGAGGACATGTCGTTTCTTAGTAGAGTGAAACAGTATAAAAATAATAACAAGTTTACTAGTTCATCGTAAATTATTATTTGATGAAAATGAAATTAATTTTCGGAAAGAAGCTTGCTGTCCTTGAGTATATCAACGCACCTATGTATGTACATACATGCGTATAATATTAACCAGTAGATTGCTTAAGTATGAACGTATAGTTAAACAATGCTCTACATATACAGTATGCTTATTGGTTTGATTTTACAGTTAAATTTTTTTTAGTGTTTCCCAACTAGATGACTTTGCCCGAGGTCGAAGCCTCAGGCGCAGCCAATTTCACCCCCTAGAAGGTGCCAGTCCGGCTTGGAGGTGAACTAATGTCGCTGGGGAAAGGCTATTAACCCGCGATTTGAAGATCCATGGATCCAATCGTCGCTGAATAGATTCCAAGGCTGAAAGGGGAACTCAGGGGAATTCTCCCAAAGATGACGCAATATTCCTTACTTTTTTTTTTATGGACTGACACGGTTGGCTAAGTAACCTACAACATCCGCGATGTCAGCCCATAACACCATGTCTAAACTAAGTTTCATGTCAGTTCCCTTCATTTTATGTCGGCTACACTGAACTGGACGGAAAACACGACTTACTTACTTACTTGTGCTTTATAGAGTGTAAGCAGTTGAACTGGCGTGAAAATCGCCGACATCGTTATAGAGTATAAGCAGTTGAACTGACGTGAAAATCGCCGACATCGGTAAAGGATCCCTAATTTTCGAGACGCTAATTTCGCCTTGGACTTTATGAACGATCGAAATCCAACGTCCCTGGACACCTCCATACCCAGAACGCCCAAACTACCATCGATAGGGACTTGGCTGCCCTGGAAAGTGGCTTGGAGGGGGAAACGGATCAGCCTTAATAGAGAAGGCACAAGCTTGCGTCTTAGCTACGTTGAAGTTGACAAAGGTCTCCTTCCCCCAATAGGATACTATTTCAAGAACCAGGTCAAACCAAACAACAGTTTCGCGTCTTGCGTTTGCTGCTGAGGCCTCTCTACCCTCTACGTCTTTGATGAACCCTTCGTGCACCGTACTGTCGTCCGCGTAACAATGTATTTGCACTGCAGAGGCACTCTCGCTATCAGCTCATGCCTTCATTCACTATTTTGTGAAGTCTAGAACTAGGTATTAATTGAACAAGTAATGTAACTACTGACAATAACATGAAGATTGTTGCCATGTTGCAAAATTCGCAAAATCGAATTTGACAACACATCAATTATAAGAGGTTAACATTTGCGGTCAAAATTCAAACGTAAAATTATTTTGAAATCTAGGTATCAGCCTAGGTTTACTTACACAAAAAAAGGATAATTTACGACCTATTTTATTATTTTACGAGGTTAGCATTTCAAATTATATTAAGTTTTAATTATTATTTTTGGGTTGCTCATGTCTATGTATTCTATATAAGTTCTAGGTAGTGTAAGGGAAATTTTAAATAATTTGACAAGTTTCCCTTGAACCACGAACAAAATAAAACAAAATTCGATTTCATGTCAGCATATAAGTACATATAAAGAGTATCAGGATCGTGGGACGTGGAGATCCGTTGTCTCAGCTTACCCCACCGGGAAACAGGCGTGACGCTATGTATGTATATATGTAGTAGAGTAGGTGTGAACAGATCTTTAGTGGGAACCCCGCTACTACCTCGCTGTCACGGCGTGAGAGGCGTTTGAGAAATATGCTTCTATTAATAACAATAATATTATGAATTTATGTAAACTGTCCAGATAATGTGCTATTATACCTATTTATCTTTCAGTTCTTCCTATTTTCTTCTTTTAACATCGACTAGAGCAAATACCGTGTGGGGCCGGTACTTTAAAAGAATAGTCCCACTGCATCTCTTCCCGTGTATGTCATAAAAAGCGACTAATGGATATGACTCCCTTCTTATATTACTAGGTGGTAGGGTTTAAACCGCCCGGGTTGGTACCACCGCACTGAATGAAAGGTTGGTCGAAACGGCTATGTAAATAGTTTGTGTTTTCCGTCCAGTTGAGTGTAGCCGGCACGATCGAAGGGAAGCACTGACGTGGCACTAAGTTCACCCGGTGTTATGGGCTGACATCACGGATGTTGTAGGTGATGTAGCCAACCATGTCAGTTTCTATAAAAAAAAAATATATATATATATAATCAACCAATTATATAACTTGGTCTGTTTGAGTGTCGTAGTTGAAGGTGTAGAGCTTGACACGTCGTCACCCCCGCGACCACCACCGTAGAGGTTGCATTATAAACGCAGGCGGCTGCTATAAAACACAATACTATACGCCATGGTATAGTGGTTTGCTACGCCCCCCGTTGTATCTAAATTGTAATAAATAATTATTATGCCATGGCCACCGTAGAGCATGCTACGCTGCAGCGGCACGGCGGCGGCGGCGCGCGGCGGCGAGGCGCCCCGTAGCAGTCACAAAAAATTACTGCTCTGTGGCCGCGCTGACGCCGCCGCCGCCGTAGAGCTCGTAGCGAGCTCTACGGCGGCGGCGCGGCATCGTAGCAGTTTTCTCGTTACAGAACTTTCAGTGCTTACATATACCTATTTCTTTATTTAAACTTAAAAACAAAACACAATAAAAAGTAATTAATTACATTTTGTCCCTCGCCTCGATGTCCGAACTTATTTTTACCCGAACCGTAGCTTCAAACGAAAAGTGAATTAGAACTAATATAACACATTAATTACCCACTTTCTCGTACCCGGTCCCGGGCCCGCTAATTAGGGGCGGACTGGAATCGATAATGTCCTAAGTACACATCCCTCTGTCGTCTGCTGTTTGCACAAGTACACGTACCTAATACGGATCAACTCGTGTCCGTATACCTACTTCGTACATTACACAATGGCACATTCTGTCATTGGCAATGTTAAAAAGTGTTCAGTGACTATGTATATAAGTTGTTTCAACAATCACCTTCTCATTCTATCATCAGTCGTCCATGACATTGACGACCACAACAAACGCCTGCCAATATCAATGTACCCGGGCTCTACCGTTGTATCGATGCAGCCACCCGATTGTAAATTTAGGCTCTTTACAAAGAATCAGGTTTGGTTAACGTAGGTCATTATAATATAATTAACGTAAACTAATTTGACCTAACCTAAACTAAACTAGCACAGCCTAACACACACATACATACGTTATCAAGCTTCTAAGAAAATAATTCGAATATTAAAGTGTCTAACTAAACAAAATTGAACGCCGCCGCCGCGCCGCCGAAACTAGTATATAAATTCGGCGACATGATCTTAGTTCTGTGGTGCCACGAGACGGTTGGTGGAGTGTAGTTAAAAGGTGTACAGCCGTAAAATATGAATATCAAAGCGAGATTAATTTGGAAATTTATGGGTAAAATTATTGCCTAATGGTAATGAAATATCAATTTCGGAGATGTGGCTTTAATTTATGACAAAGTGACTATATCAAAGTCAAATATGGTTACATCTAATAGCCTTCCGAGAAAGCACAACGGCTCAGTCAGGTGTGGTCGCAGCGCCACTGATTACATTTTCCAGTAAGCGTCATTAAATTAGACACATGTACCTATAAATCGAGCTATTACTTAAATTATATATGTATGTACAGGTTTACTAAATTTCTACTTTACAAACAAATTTTTTTTTAAGAACCACCTCCACCAAGTTATACAACCAGCAAAGGGTTTGCACTAATCATTTGTAGGTTTCAGGTACCTTTACACGTGAGACGAGCCTAGAGTCTCATCACAGTACAGTTTTTTTTATAATGTAAAAGGGGCGTTATACTCGTATAAAATAACGTTGGTCCGTTTATTAGGCCTTAATGAGTAATTCAGGGTAACTTCGTGACGGCCTTACGTAATGACATTTTTTTTTTGTAGCCTCGTTGTTCATTTTAAATAATGAACAGGATCGACTGTGCGTGAGAGGGTAGCAGGGAAGTTAATGGGAGGTGAGAGAGGGTGCGGGGCGTGTGAGGGTGTGTATTTGTGTTCCTCGTGCCGAGCCATGCCTGTAAACAGACGAGCGTCACTTTATCAATGTGGGGCTAGAAAGGAAATGAATGCTTGCGGTGTCGATAAACATTAGAATTGGAAATATCGAAGAGCGTCGAAGTGTGATTTTGTCATACATATGAGTATACTGTCTCTACTCCATAATATATTTATAATTAGTAAGGGTATTTTATATCTCGTTCGTCAAAGTTATATTTTCTTTTAGTGGGTATTCTTTGATTCCCTAGTTTAAGTTCACTGTAAGTTTTGAATTAGCTAATAATATTCATTTTTAAAGATTTTAGATATTCTGCGTGTTTTTTTTTAATTGATGCAGTAGTCAGTGTTTTTATGCACATTACCTAAATAACGGAAAGTATTGTTGAATCCGAAACTTTTACCTATTTTACATATACTTACGTTTACGAATGCTCTTTAAACGCATCCACGTAGTACGAACAAATATATAAAATTATGTTGTTATATGTGTATACAGTTGGTCGACAGATCTGGAAGGAGACTAGAGATATATTCGGAATAGTTTCCAATGGAGGTACGTTTTTTTTGCACAAGCTGTCTCCTTTCCAAAAAGCTCCTAAAAGGGTTAGTGGATTGATTACTCGTTCGCAGCCGACTGTCGACATGCGAGGGAGGCGGAGGAGCGTACAGTCGGAGGTGAGGAGGGAAGGGGAGGCCACTATGTGTTGAGAGTAACGCGATCTGCTATTGGAAACCGATCCATCCACCTCATAAGCCCACCCATCGATTTAATATCACTAATGACTACTACTTCCAAAATGCCTCCACGCGCGGCGTCGTCGCCGCCCCAGCCGCGCCCAGCTCGACCTCCTCGAATATTTTGAATGTAATTTAGAGGCATTTAGGCCGTAAAGGCCAGTCGAATTCTCGGTATGCTGAGAATGATCCAGGTTATAACGAATTCGAGGATACGGACGTAATAATTCAGGTGGTTTCGTTTCTAAAATCTATATTTCAAAGTCAATAACTCACGCAAAGTGTTATTTTCAATTTAATGATTTATTGAATCGTCGAAACGACAATATCAGGCGTCATAACGCTGATTTCGGGCCATATTTTTTACGGATAATCCGTAGGGAATCCCTAAAAATTGTATTTGAAACACTCGTATGTACATAAATTACATTTCGTTTTATTATGGAATCGGAATGGGTAAGAGGAGGCTTTACATGAGTTTACCGACGCGGGTCGCTGGCCGTGCTCCAGTTCTAATGGCCTTCATAACCATTTGCCTCACGTATTTAATACGTTTCGAATGTTTTGGCACAAACAAATGAAAATAATTGAAATGACCGCACATCACATACCTCTGAGATATGATGCCGCCGCGCCGTCACCGCGTCGTCGCCGCCCCGCCACCGCCGTTCACAGTTACTGTGAAAGTGTGTTACAAAATGGTCAATTTTACAAAATTTGTTTTGGTCAACATTTACGATTGTGTTTTTTTTTAGGAGTAAACTCAGAAATGTAGTCACCGATAATTTGTATGCTGTGCCTGTGACCATCACCGGCACAGCATTTAAATTATTTGTATGTAGGTTTTCGTCAGCTCGACAGGCCGACCGGGCCCCGCGATGGGGCCAAAGGAGTGCGGAGGGGTCAGAGGAGCCCTGAGGAGTCCTAAGGGGACCGGAGGGGTTCGGGCCCCTAAAAAAAACTCAAAAAGTGTTGTGCGGTGCTGACCGATAGATAAGCTGAAAGAGGTAGAGGTAGAGGTAATGGTAGAGATAGTAGAGAGAAAGAAAAGACGTACACTCAAAATTTTTAAATTGTTATTTTGCACATAAACGTATTGAGAGTAATATGAACATTTTTGTTTCAGAAAATGAGCTTCTTCAAGTATCTGGTTCTCAACTCTTTTGGTAAGTGTTTAACTTTTTTTAAGCCAGTCATATTTCTTTAAGTCTCCTGACTATTACGCATAAAGTACGAATAAAGTAAAGAATACTTCTGTTTTTCTTTTAATATTCTTTCTCTGGATGCTAGGATTATTCCTTACCGTACACTAAACCTAATAAATGTAACCTACTCCTAACATTTTTTTTAAACTCGACCGGCCAGCACTATCTACCCCAAACACTTTCACATGAACCGTCAAATCTACCCAAATACACGAAAACATTACGCGAATGTGTGACTAACTTTTATCGCTATTCGAAAAAAATTGTTTCAACAAAAACTTGCCCTTAATAAATGGAATCCATTTGGAGAGCGTCCGTGAGCTTGCGCTTCGCTCAGTTACCTACCCGTGTTGATCCGTGTTTAGTCCCCTCCCCCCTCCCCAGCACGGTAGGGCAGGAGGTAAATTCACTTGCAGGAGCAACCGAGAATCGAGTAGCTACGAGAAAATCAATAGATTCATAATATTTTATGTTTATATGTTAGTACCACAGAGCATCAAATACCTACCGCGCGCGCCCCCTACTAGAGACGCCCTAAGCGATAATATTTGAAACTCAAAAACTACACGCAGTGCTGCTAGCGCTTCGTATGTGTGTGTGTGTGCTAGTATCGACACAACACACAAAGAGGAGCAAGTTAGGCACACGCACAAAACAAATGCACACGCACAACACACATATGTAAGCCATAGGCCACGCCCACAGGCTTCAACGGCGTTTTAGAGAAATCGCGCTCAGGGCGCCTCTAGGAGGGGCGCCGGCGGTCGGTATTTGATGCTTTGTGGTTAGTACTAAGCACGTACTCGCTTTATGTATATTTTTATTAGAAAAATGCAAAGCGAAAATCATTGGAAAAAATACATCCCGGCCAGGATTCGAACCTGGGTCTTTGGTTTGAGCCGCCAACGCGATAACCAACTACGCCACCGGACCGTTACGTATTATCTCCAAATTTTCGCTCTCTTGCACCTTCATGATGATGTCGCATAATTTTTGCGAAGAGTCAACTTGCACGGTTCAATGTTGAACCTTATGTTGTCGACACCAAAGTCGTATTTGGCATCGGACACTAGAAGTTGACTTGAGGTTTTTAATAATATTTTATGTTTATATGTTAGTACTAAGCACGTACTCGCTTTGTGTATATTTTTATTAGAAAAATGCAAAGCGAAAATCATTGCAAAAAATACAACCCGGCCAGGATTCAACATTGAACCGTGAAGTTGACTGTTCGCAAAAATTATGCGACATCATCATGAAGGTGCAAGAGAGCGAAAATTTGGAGATAATACGTAACGGTCCGGTGGCGTAGTTGGTTATCGCGTTGGCGGCTCAAGCCAAATACCCAGGTTCGAATCCTGGCCGGGATGTATTTTTTCCAATGATTTTCGCTTTGCATTTTTCAATAGATTCAGTTTCCATAGCGACATTTACATGGAGAAAGCGCCCAACTTCTCGATCGGACTTGTGCCAGGCCTCACGCACTCTATGTACTTGCGCGCGCTAACTACCTACCTCCCGACGGGCCGCCGGCGGTCTATTTCAGTGGAAATTCGTCAGCCGCGCGAAGTATACATAGACGCTCGCCCACGCAACTGCGCGCTGTTGCAAAGGAATAACCACTTTACACTCGATCGTTAAGGTACATTTTCGCACGCAGCCATTAGCGATGTGAAGCAGTAGGCTATTAAAGCCCGAATGTAGGAACATTTTCTATGGAGTGATTTATCTGTTACGAAGTAACTATGTTTGTGCCTCCAGTGCAAGATTGAATATTGCAAACACACCTCGGGCACAGCGACCCAGTTCGGAAGCAATAAAAAAACATACGTCGTGATTCCGTAGCGACATTTGCATTGAGAACAAGCGCTATTTCTCGACCGGGATTAATCTGCTAGTGAATTATCCTCCGGATCCGTCTAAAACGTGAACCGTGTCCGACGACAGACCTTATCTGTGACGTCACGGAGTCTCCGGGGAGCGCTTCGCAAGTTCGGACGGCCCGCGCGCTGCCAAAACACCCTTATCTAACTTATGTGTGTCTCTCGCGAGATGAGACGAGCCTCCTCCTGTTTTTTCCGTAAGTTATTCGATGCGATGGAGGAGCCGCGTGTACTTGAGAGAGAGATGTTCATTTGATGACACAAATTGGAAGATACATACCTCACTATGTTATATTTATTAGCTAAAATTATGATTAAAAAATAATAAGTCTTCTTGGAGACCCAAAACTCACTGGTTTGGAGTATTTGAGCCACAAACCATTTGTAGGGTCACTCAATCTGTTCTACAGTTACTATCATGTACGCTGCTCTTGCAACTTGCATCCCTTATTGCTTCTCACCCAAGCTACCTCCGCAGCACTCGTCGCTGAGAAACTGAACATCTTTATATTATTGGCATTGGACTTTTGAGGACGCATCGTTTCTTAAAATCGCGAATCGTGTGACTCTGTCGCCCTTCTAGGGTGTGGAAACGTCCACCGGCGAGTGTGTTTACCGAAACTTTCAACCTGGGAGTCTACAAACATCGTATTTACAAGCTGGAAGGGCTTCTATAGTCCGCAAATCTACTGGCATGTGTCTGGCCGAGCGTGGTTTCCGGTACCTGTGGTCCCTAGGTACAGTCACGCATACTGGTCTCATGAAAAAAATAATTAACGGTTTCCTTAAGTTGTTGCTTACATCGATAATTCCATATCGAGTTTAAACTACTTTCGTCATTGTAGAGACGCCCCACCAAATATAATATTTTTTTTTATTAATTATGGTTTATCGCGCACAAATAAATCGGTAGGTACTGGTAATCTACGTACGTATTAAAATATGTAAATTTGTATGTGTATACATGAATATTCCTACAGCGAATCACCTCTCACAAACAAGTTAGGTAAACTTGGAGTGGCTTTAAACTAAGTAGGTAAAGTTTTAAGTCAATTTGACGGCAACTCCTTACCTATCTCCGTGGACTTGATGCTTGGACCCGACTGCCAGTACTGTAGTCGTTTAATACGCTTATAGTGGATAAAGTTTCTGGCTGGACATACTCTTCGAAAACTGTATTTAATAATGGCATATTGGATTGTAGAGTGTGAATATTATTTTGTGTTTGCGAAAGTAAGCTACACTCGTTTGATTGATATCTATATTTTTGTTTTTCTGTATGATTCTTTACATGCATTATACTTTATATAAGCTAAACATTGTATTTAAGAAATTGTTTTTAGTTGTACCTAATAGATATATTTTACTGAGCTTTCAGCATTTCAATCTAGCTCATATAATATATTATGAGCAATCTGTGATATATGAGCAATGGGAAAAGTAAATATTATTTACTTTTTAATTTATTGTCGTTACTTCATTTTATAATTGAAATCAATTGTTCAAATGTTCAATTGTATGTCTAATGTAAAATACTATTATTATAGCGGTAATGTTGGTCTAAACTCTATGTAAATCGTAGTAGTTTTCGAGTACCTAAATCCGATTAAAGCTAACTGAATTGGTAGATTTTAGCCGACGGTGTTCACTTTCGACCCCACTGCTCAGCTCATACGAATAATGGCTTAATGCTATATGGCTTACTTTGTACCATGTGGGGCCGGTACTTTAAAAGAATAGCCCCACTGCATCTCTCCCCGTGTATGTCGTAAAAGGCGACTAAGGGATATGACTCCCTTCTTATAACACTAGGTGGTATGGTTTAACCCGCCCGGGTTGGTACCACCGCACTGAATGAAATGTCGGCCGAAACGGCTATGTAAATAGTTTGTGTTTCCGTCCAGTTCAGTGTAGCCGGCACGACCGAAGGGAAGCACTGACGTGGCACCAAGTTCACCCGGTGTTATGGGCTGACATCACGGATGTTGTAGGTGATGTAGCCAACCGTGTCAGTTTCCATAAAAAAAAAAAGAAATGGCCTGTATCCTGGCGGAGATAAATGTCGCATTACATAGGAAAAACCGCAAGCGAAGCAACCCGGGTTGGTACTATCGCACTGAATGAGACGTTGGTCGAAACGGCTATAAATAATAAATAGTTCGTGTTTTCCGTCCAGTTCAGTGTAGCCGACATGAAATGAAGGGAAGCACTGACATGGCACCTAGTTCACCCGGTTTTATGGGCTGACATCACGGATGTTGTAGTTGATGTAGGCAACCGTGTCAGTTTCCATAAAAATAAAAAAATAGGTTGAGCGGTTATTGAGTTATATAAGGTCTTTCAAAATTAATTCAGAGTACGCTAAGGGGGGGTTCTGTATCATATAGGGAGTAAAACCTATACAAATTTTTTTTGACCTTGGGCTTTTTTTATGTAAAATATTTTTTTATGTATTTAAATAAAAAAATTGGTAGTTGATTTTTATAGCCTAATCGATTCAGTTTCATAATAGTAACAAAAAAGTCTTCTTCACCATTATGATCTAACTCGTGTAAGTTGGTAAAAAAAATAAAATTCTTTTTATTCCATACTAATAAAACTAAAATTCTGGTTTTTCACAATTTTTGTAAGAAAGAGATCTATGAATTTTTTGTTCCTGGCATGAAACTGAAACGATTACTAAAAATTTTTTTTTTACATTTTACATAAAAAAAATTTTTTTTTGTAAAAAAAAATTCTTTATTTTTCAAAAGTGATCTATTTCCGATACAGAACCCCCCTTAGCGTACTCTGAACTAATTTTGAAAGACCTTATATATAAGCGAACACACAGAACACATATATAATATAAAGAATTTATTTTCATAAAATATAAAAAAATAATACTAATAACTAAGGAATTAAAAACCTACCAAACATTAAAATAACTATCATAAAAAGGGGCGTTTTCAAATGTTCTTACAAGGCAAGGCTTACCCTTTCAATGAAGTAGGCCCTTGATTGCGGGACGCTAGTTGCATCCACCAGCAGAGGCCCAAACCTCTTCAAGAGGCTTTTGGCTGACAACATAAATATATACAGATAAACCGATTACTCAGCTTACTCTGATTGTCGGGATACAGCGTGAGTGGTATGTATGTAAGTATGTACACAGACAAACGGTGGACGTTGAATTTTATAAAATTTGCCAATGGGTAAATCTTTTCAGCAAGTCATACTTCCATTATCGTGTAGTAGACAGACAGGGGGAACAAAATATAAGATGATCCGTAGAATTTATAAAATGAAAGACGACGTGCTTGGTGTAGAGAAAAACGAACACGAAACGTGAATTAAAGGAAACGTCATCATTCCATTTTTACGGAACATATAATTCAAAATATCAATCATAATCCCCTCCCCCCGGCCCCGCCCCCCGTGCCGCCGCGCACCGCACACAGCCACCGTCTTAATGTCTTGGTGTAGTACTCACTCACCTTCCGGTGCCTCCTGTACAGAGCAATAACGTTTGAAATAATTGTTCAGAAAGGACGTGATATTTTAGTTGAAATTTCTTCACACACGAGTCAGTACTCAAACGGTGTTAAAGTTACTGAAACACTTTTTTTAAAAGCAAAATAACATTATAGAATCTCGGTTGTATGAGTGTATGAGGGGGGGTACTAGGCAAAACATCACATCATATTATCCTAACTATAGCCATATTTCAATAGATATAACTATAATTTATATGCTTATAGTTAGGTAAAGATTCAAGGTATTTGAATCTTTCAAGGTATTTGAAAGTTAAATCACTTGAAATATGGTTATGGTTAGGGAAATACGAGTGCTTTTGCCTAGTACTACCTAGTTGCCACAAAAAGTTGGAGATGTTGGATTTCTTGAAACATTGCGTTGCAAAGTTGCACAGATGGGTCCCAAGACCGGGGCGAAACGGGGTTGAAATGGACTATTAATTGATTTTTAGTAAGTAGAAACTACATACTAACTTGTATACACTGTGCACCAATTAGATTAATAATTACATAACAATAAAACTCGCTTCCTTCAGTGAGAGATGATTGCTCTGTGTGCACAGGTGCCTGGCGCCCGGGCGCGGGCGAGGGCGGGGCGGTGTCACGGGAGCAAGATTAATTCTTTGCATGAGTGGTCTGCACTAACGGCGACCGCGAACGTTCGCAAGCGTTCGCGTCGGTTCGCCGCCTCGTGACGCTGACAAACTAGTCGCCGCGTAGCTTGCGGTTCTAGCTCCTACACATATATTATACTATGTATATAGAAAGGGGAATTGAATTGAAACTTCCTATATATATTGAAGAGTATAATTTTGTGAATGACAAGAGTAAGGAAATACCTATTTCTATAAATTTTGGGCATAGGTATTAGGTAATAGGGTTCCGTAGCCAGCGGTGCTGGCAATGAAGGTGTCTCTCCGCCCGTACGTCCGTCCGTCTGTCTGTCTGTATGTCTTTCACGTGGCAAAATGTAGTTCCTAAACTCAACTCAAAAATAAGTTATAAATAAACATATTATTCTTGTTCGTCTTTTACCGCTGTTGCCCATTATCGTAATGTTTTCGGTTACGCGGTACACTAAACGAGTTACAATAAAATTATCGAAGTTTCGTCCCCCGCTCCGGAGACATCGTCAGGACTCGCAGAACTGCGACGACCTAGAGGACACCCGACACGTCGTCCAGTCTGTCAACTGCCGGTCGCCACTGACGTTGATCGTAGCGATGAGAGGGTACTTCGGCCGATGCGGGTAGGTTCGACATCTCTTGTTGGAAAAGGTCGGTGTGTCAGGTGCTCACTGTTTCTATCGCTGCCAGAACTTGATTCTGGTTACCACCTGAGCCATGCATTGCCAGCAGAGGAGCCCACGACGATGAGAGTACCATGCTGTCTTTTCTGTTCAACAGAAAAGAAAGCTGGTAATGTCTGGAAATGCGCACGCACGCACTCTATGCGGGCAAGATGGGAATGTCTACCTAACCCTCTTCGTATAACTAAAACATACGAGTTGTACTGTGTTAGTTGCTAGGTACATACAATGCGACCGAGATGATGGTTCCCGCGTCGCGTCAGCAGCCGCCTCCGCGTGTCGTCGCTGCCGGTATCGACATGTGGAATTAACTTGTCGCCACCATCGATTGGCAGTTGAATCCGAGGTTGAATCCGAAGCAGTTTGGCGAGCTTATACCTAGCTGGTGTGGCACCCGCCCGTTGTGCCATTACTGGCTGGTGTGACAACGGCCTGGTGGAAAACACCCGTTTCACTCCCAGTCGGATGTGTTGTGGACGGTTGAACGAGCTTCCATACACTCGTTGGTTCATAAGCGGGTCAAAATAAATATCAATAATTGTTTCGTTCTAACAGAATTTCAAATAGATCTAAAGGACGGAATAAATAAGGAAATGTTGAATAAGTTTACTTTAGGTCCCTGAGACGGCTATAATACAGCAAAAAATATACGCTTACACTTAACAGTAAATGACATTAGTGAAATCGTGAAATTCTTTCCTGTTTCGTAATTGCATTTTGATTGCTCGCCTAAGGAGCATTAAATCGCAGATCGTACCACTTTTCGCAGGCTCTCAGCCGCAGAGGAAGGTCGGACGGGACTATCTCAGACCTAATTACTTCTCCCCCACAAACGTCGAGCGATAAACTGAATAAAATTGAGTTGGCCACAAAAAGTGTGCGGCTTTTCACTTTCTTGACTCACGCCGGCAACATTTATCAGGGCTTAATCGCTGCTCGGGACAGTGTAAGTCAAATAGAAAAAGTCTTAAGAGACCCCGCGCACTGAGCTCAGAGCTATTTTACCCAGATCCGTGCGGTCTTTGGCAAATTTTTATTTTCGCGCTGACGAATTATTTATTGACCTTCCATCGACTATTCGCGGAACAACATTCTATCTTGTGTCGGTAGAAAATATGAAGCGATGTTATAACTATTTTTATTTAACCAGTGGATCATTTTGTGTTTTTGTAGTTTGTACTGAATGATATAAATTCGACGACCGGTACTTTGCATGGTAGCAGGTCAAACCGCAAGATGTCCAATCGTGTGAGGATCCAAGATGATGATAGTTTCATAGTAGACAAACGAAGGCTCATCTACACATCAGGTACAGAACTTATCAAATTAACAATAAACAACAAGGACGGCGACAACACTATCAGAAAGAGAAACGCTTTCGCCTTTCGTCGTCCGTGCAAGCGGAGTCCTTCAATCGTTCCTAACCGATTCCCCTCTCCGCACAATCTGCGGCAATAAAAATGTTCCGCCAGAAATAATTTATAGCCCCGCGCCGTCCCACCAAATATATGTGCTCCCAGTTAGCGATTAACTTACAGGGCACGCGCCGTTACTCCCGCCCTATAAATACTGCATTACGTTCCGCCGCCATTTGAATAAAATACTGTTTAATTTTATTGTGAGAGTCTTCTCTCTTAGCCAAGGTTTTAGAGAGACACGTTCACTCGTTATCTTGGAGAGCAAAGTGGATAATGAAATTGTAATACAATGTGACTTTCTTTTGTAAAAAAGTCGGCAAGTGCGAGTTGGACTCGCGCACCGAGGGTTCCGTTTCATCAGCATCACTCAATATATTTGTATTATGTATGTACAAAACAATTGTTTTCGAAAATCACGAACCGCCTAAATAAACACTACAGCAATGGTTTGACTGTGAGGCATTCGAAAATAGTTGAAATATACAAAAATATATTTCTTATGACATTACGACATATCTACAATTTTCTGATTTTTTCTTTACTTGTGATGTGAGACCTTGCTTCTTGCCAACTTTCATTACTCTAGGTCAACGGTAGTACCCTATAGGTTTTGATTTCATTTGAGTGAGTTTGCAAGTATTAAAATTTGTTATAAATAGCCGTATCTTTTGATTATGTTGATTTAGAAGCTTTCATTTTCTATAACTCGAAGGGATCGCAGACGTTAGTATTTCATATTAATTTAAATTTGATATCTTGACTCGTTACTGAGAAAAAGGGTCTTGACGCACAAAACAAGCAAATTTTTTTTAATATCATATAACTACAAGTTTAAAATTTTACGATTTTTTCCTTTACTTGTGCTATGAGACCTTGCTTCTTACCAAATTTTATTATTCTAGGTTGACGGGAAATACCCTATAGGTTTTGATTTCATTGGAGTGAGTTTGCGAGTATGAAATCTGACATAGATGGCCGTATCTTTTGATTACGTTGATTTAGAAACTTGCATTTTCTACACCTTAAAGAGATCGTAGATCTTAGTATTTTATATTAATTTCAATTTGATATATTGACTCGTTACTGAGAAAAAGGGTCTTGACGCACAAAACAAGCAATTTTTTTTTAATATCATATAACTACAATTTTACAATTTTCGGATTTTTTCCTTTACTTGTGCTGTAAGACCTTGCTTCTTACCAAATTTTGTGATTCTATGTTAACAGGAAATACCCTATAGGTTTTGATTTGATTTGAGTGAGTTTTCGAGTATGAAATCTGACATAGATGACCGTATCTTTTGATTGCGTTGATTTAGAAACTTGCATTTTATACACCATAAAGAGATCGTAGATCTTAGTATTTCGTATTAATTTCAATTTGTTATCTTGATTCGTTCCTGAGAAAAAGGGTCCTTGACATACAAAACAAACAATTTTTTTTTATGTCACATAACTATAAATTTACAATTTTCGGATTTTTTCCTTTACTTGTGCTGTGAGACCTTGCTTCTTACCAAATTTAATGATTCTAGGTTAACGGGAAGTACTCTATAGGTTTTGATTTGATTTGCCCGTAGCAAAATATGTGACTTAAATGGGCGTATCTAGTGATTGTGTTGACTTAGAAGCTTAAATGTTTTACATCTCCGAGGAAACGTTGACCTTAGTATTTGATATTAATTTCAACTTGATACCTCTACTCGTTCCTGAGAAAAAAGGTCTTGACAGACAGACACCCAGCCAGCCAGCCAGACAGACAGACAGACAGACGGACAACAAAGTGATCCTATAAGGGTTCCGTTTTTTCCTCCTTTGAGGTACAGAACCCTAAAAAGCATTACTAAAAAGGGTCAACGTAAGGTTAGGTTGAGATAAGTTAAGTTGAGTCAAGATATGGTTGAATAGTTATATTTGTCGGTACTCGTTCATCGCTAGAAGTTTAGTTTAGGTACTTATGTATGATATAGTATAGTGTGATGAGAACGTGTCTGACCGATCATCAATATTTTATTTGAACGCAGGAGATTGGGTCATATTACATTACTAGAGAAGATGCAACCGTTTGAAATTTGCGTGTACGCGACAAACGGACAAACAGACAGATCGACACCAGGAGTAATCTTTTTTTCGCACTCAACGGAATGGGAGTACGTCATCGACTCGATGGCGAAATGGTAACGCGCTGGAGGCTCAAGCTCGAGTTCCAGGTTCGAATCCTGGTCGGCACAATTTATCTCTTCATTTTCTGATTTGCATCTATCTAATGAAGAAATATAAAGCGGGTACATGTTTAGTAACGAGGCAATCCGCTGACGCACCAAAGTATATATCGATATTGGGCACTGGGTGGCTAAGCACGAGTAGCAGTGGGCTGGGCACGTTAGCCGAAGAGACGACGACCGTGGAGCAACCGTGCCCTACACTAGCGGCCGTGGACAGGAAAACTGAGTGTGGGACCGCCCTTGGGACCACCCGCCAGGTGGGACGACGACATCAAGTACGTCGGCAAGCAACGAATAGTTTCGTACCGCTGAAGGCCGAGAGGACTGGAGGAAAATTTAAGATGCGAATATCCAGCAGTTGACGCATACACGCTGACTGACTGACTGACTGACTGACATGCTTAGTACTAACTTACCTACTTATAAAAATAAAAATTTTATATTTGTAAGACTTTCGCTAGAAACATTTCAGAATTTCATATTGCAGAATAGCATAGTGATACTATTATCGTTTTAAAACAGATCTGCCCATAAATTACAATGATAATTGTTTCCAGTTGCACACACTTACCTCACTCTTTGATTACTCATGACGTAGTACGTCCTCACTCTTTGATTACTCATGACTCATGATGAGTCATGACGTAGTACGTATTTCCGTACTCAGAACTGAGTCCGCATTAGAGCTTTAGTGAAGGAGCAAGCGTCGTCGTACCAGTGCCGGTGCGCCGCCGCCGGTTCGATGGTGGTGGTGCGGTGAAGACTTGGAAGCATTACTGGCTTCAGTTGGCAACAGAATAGAAACAGTTTTCCGGTGTTTAAGTAACTGCGAAGCGCTGGCAGTGACGCGGCGGTGGTGGAGGCGGTGAGGCCGACGTCGACTTCCTGCAACGGAATTGAGGCGTGAAATTCAATAAGGACGAAGTAACAAGTTGCAAAATGTTGTTTGCTCGCGTCTTGACGTGTTCGAAGTTCCAGAGTTCCAGAGCGAACATTGCGAGCGAGCGATGGAACTGGGATCGATACAGAATCGAATAGCGTCTGTTATATTATATAGCAGTGATGAGTATAGGTAACTCTGCTTGCTGCTTGATAGTTATCATTTCCACATTAGTGCTAAACGTGGTGGTCGGTGTTGTGCTGTAATTTACACGATTACTTGCAGCACAACACCGATTACTTAGCTTAGCCCGATTATCGGGATACACTGTGACAGTATGTATGTGGGTAACAAAATTTGTGTGTAAAACCTCTCCGATTTACATTTTAAAATTGTTTGAATATAGGTAGATATAATTATTAGACATCCAACGTGCCCGTTTGTTCACGCAAATACGTTCTGTATAAGCTCTACGGACTTGCAGCGAACAATAATAACTTTTTCATCTAAATCAGAACCTGAACGACACAATGAGCAGGCCATTAGTATCTGGCGGTACCGCTTCCACGACATCGCCTCTGTCGCTATAGTCTGTCGCGCAGATCTTAGCCACACACACAGGTGGAAAGGTTTATTTTTCCTTCACTATGATCACAAATATTCAACAACATGTGAGAACATATTTTTCAAGGTTCGCATTTACTCAGTTAGTCAGCGTCTAAGCGTCCACTGATGAACATACGCCTCTCCAATGTTCCTGCAGTCTTCCCGGCTTTCAGCTGTACGGAACCACTGCTGTCCATCGACGTTACTTGATGTCGTCGTTTCACTTGGCGGGAGCGAAACTCCGTTTTCCTGTCCACGGCTGCCAGTGTGTAGGACACGGTAGTAGACATTTAGTAATGTCAATCAAATTTAAAATATGTACAAAAAACAAAAAAGTAGGTAAGTCGGTCGAAACGGTTATGTAAATAGTTTGTGTTTTCCGTCCAGTTCAGTGTAGCCGGCACGACCGAAGGGAAGCACTGACGTGGCACCAAGTTCACCCGGTGTTATGGGCCGACATCACGGATGTTGTAGGTGATGTAGCCAACCGTGTCAGTTTCCATAAAAAAAAGACTGCGAAACAAAAACACAGAGTGTGCCGCAGAATTCAATTTATTGCTGTCATTACTGTACAACATTGACATTGCTGGTGTACAGTAAAGGTATTTACACTGGTTTCGTTCCATTAGAACAACTTATTAGTTTCGCTCTATTTCGAACCACAGACCTCTCAACCGCTCCCTCGTGATTCTGTTTCACCTTTTCGAAATGCACCGACTTTCTTGCCATACTCTAGAGACCTTTTCGCTGGCAGTGACCGCCTCGGCAGGAGCGGAGTATAGTTGCCGCGGTCGAAGGCATTCTGCTAAATTGTGACCACCCTGCCACTTGCAGGCGGGGCCCATTGTAACTCTGCGCTCAACTGTAGCGGTAGGCAGCTCCGCCATTCAAAGCTCAACAGGATCGAGGAGGCTGGAGTTGAAATGAGGTAAGTGCCTACCTATATTTATGTAGGCATTTGACCGAACTGCTTGAATCGAAGCGGCGGCGGTTACGAGAGGTAGCTGTGTATAAACGCAAACAACGCTTGCGCTTGTTTATAACTGTACAAAACAAAATATCATATCATCATTAAATTTTGTGATGAGATTTTAAAAGAACGCTACTTTGTTATTTAGTGTTGGGGTCAAAATTGAGTCTTGGAAATTTTTTGGATTGTATATCTTCAACAACCCCGTTTCGGGTATTATTGTGGCAAATATTCACATAAAATTCACCCTCATTCCGATAGCTTCGAAACCAGTCGTGTGCAACTCCTCTAACTCCGTAATGCCCTAGTTTGTCTATTGTCTAATTCGATCAATATCATACCTACGAAGTGGCTTTCTGAAAGTGTTTACTGCTCTATTTCACAATTCCAAATTTAGTTCTCATTGCTGTCTGAAGCGATGCATAGGTGATTGATAGTGTGAAGATTAGAAAGATCAATATAAAGGCGAGAAACAAAGAAAATGTAATAGCGAAAACCTCAAAACGAGCAAACGGTTGATCGAGTCTCAGCTGAATGATTTGGCAAGGAATATAATTACAGAGGTAAAGTTCTGAAGTGATCAATTTGAAGATATAAAAGCGATCAGTCAGTCGGTTTAGTTTCAGCATCAATATCCAATTTTCCTCAGTAGGCCATCAGGAGTAAGTATAACTACATACATACATACATAACACACGCTGTATCCCGGCAATCAGGGTAAGCAGAGTAATCGATGTTGTGCTATAAGGACTCTGGTAAATTACAGCACAACACCGACCACCACGTTTAGCACAGTATACGGACAAGACAACTATCAAGCAGCAAGTAAGGCACGAAGAACCCACCTGCTGCATGACTAGGTGGAAGGACTGCGCCAAGGTGAGAAGTGGCGAACCTGTCGCCCTTTAGCGCAGTATCTTGTCCTTATCCCTTAGTCGCCTCTTACGACATGCACGGGGAGAGATGCAGTGGGGCTATTCTTAAGTACCACACGGTATAACTACTTAGAATAAAAGGCTATATAACGTACGTACACTAACATACTAATCGTTTGTTTGTTCAATAAAAAATTCTGATAAAAAATACTGAGCAAAAATTGAACGCTATAAGTATGCGTTACATTTTGTTTTTGCAATGGCGTGTTGAAGGAAGATTTTCACAGATACACGTAATAAAAATACAGCATGCACTACATACGTATGTTTTTGACATATTCTTTGTATTTAATTTTATTTGACTACTAAGGTGAGAGTTCAACGTGAGACCTGTGTATCCGCGAATAGGACACACAGCCGTGTCCTATTCGCGGATACTGATTACACAGATATTAGTGGTATCTCGTTGGAATACTTTGCTAATGTTGATCGGTTTTGTGCTGTCATTTATTAGAGTCCTTGCAGCACCGATTTTTTTGCTTACCTCGATTGTCGGGCTACATACAGCATGTGGTATGTGTGTATGTATTACACGTCTGGCAGCCGTACAGCGTTGTAGAGCCTTCATGACGTATAAAACAAGTTTCGTACTTCGAGTTGTCTGGAATATCGATAGAGCATAATGCGACACGTGGTGCGGTATTATAAGTCAGCCCCGTATCGAGACACAATTCAGCCGGGGCTCCCCAACGCCGTCTCTTTCAGTAGTTCCTTCCCTTTACTTGCTACTCTCATATTTTCATACTCTTCCATTATTACAGGCGGATACATTTTTAGGGTTCCGTATCCGGTACGGGACCCTATTACTAAGCCTACGCCGCCGCCGTCTGTCTGTCTGTCTGTCTGTCCATCCGTCTGTCTGTCGGAGGGCTGTATCTATTGCACAATGTAAAAGAAAAAAAACGGGGCTTCCCATAGAAGAAACTAAAAAGTCCTGGCGCGGGCGCCATCTACCGAAAAGAGTATGAATGATTTTAACTAATAATGAATTTTAACTAATATGAAGCATTTAATAAACACGCCATAGATGACGTGAGTGGCGCTGACCATGACATGGCGATACGGAACCCTCGGTGCGCGAGTTCGACTCGCACTTGGCCGGTTTTTCATTTGCTATATCGACTAATGGCCATTTTCACTACCTCTGATTGAGTCTCGTCCAACAGTGATTTGTCGGTTAAAGTGACATTTCTAATACATTTCACAGGAGTTAACCGGCAACTACATTTTAGCCGAAGGTGGTGAAAACAGCCGTAACTCTTTCGTTCGACTAGGGCCGTAGACCCCGCGCGCCAACAAGTAAAGTAGCGCTACGTACTTATATTAGGTACACCAGTCGCTACGACACATGGCCCAAAGCCAGCTACGCGACTAATTCTAGATTAAATTACCTGCCTTCTATTCTACTGGCTATCACAAGATTTGTGAACCTATTACACTACGCCTGTAACATATTTCGGCTACTTTATGAAATTACTAGCCTTTGCCCGCGGCTTCGTTTCGCGTGACATTTTGCTCACAGCTCAGGCCGCCGATGACGTAGCGTTATGATTTATAGCCTAAAAGGATCTTGAAAACAATGAAAACCATAATTTGTAAATCGAGTAAGTGGTTCTCGAATTATAAGGATATTAATAATACTAAAGCTAAATCACTTTATTTACATAAAATATAAAAAAGTAATACTAATAACTAATGAAATAAACCTACCTAACAAACATTAAAATAACTATCAAAAGGGGCATTTTCAAATGTTCCTAGAACACTTGCGGCATTACCCAGCTGGATGGCAAGGTTAACCCTTTGAATGAAGTAGGCCCTTGATTGCGGGACGCCAGTTGCTTCCACCAGCAGAGGCCCAAGCCTCTTCAAGAAGCTTTTGGCTTCACTTCTCCACGGACCGAGGATATTAATATATTGACGTACCTACATCACACGTCCGGTCGCCGGTCGTCCTTAGAAAGTTCGCTTTATTTATTAGGAAATTATAGAGGGAATTCTGTCTCCCCCCCGTAGTATCCGCGTGAGCCGCCCCCGCTCGCCGGGTGGTACGGAACTCAGGCGGCATGAACCGCGATGTTTATGCGGAGTGGCGCCGCGTCGCGAGTGCCCGTGAATACGTTTCGCTTTTAATCAGCCGCCCCTGCAGATTTCACGCTCCGCTGACATTTTTCTTTGCTGAGCCTTATTTTTCTCGACAGTTACGGACGCCCGCAGACACCTCCACCGCGCCGCGCCAGCGCTACTCTACCAATAGTCAATACCCGCTTGTATATTATAGCATAAGAATTTAGAACGTGATTATCGCAAACAATTAGCAATGTTTCTATACCGGGTGTTTGATGATTATAGTTCATAAAGCAAACCAGGTACTTCTGAGCCTATTTGGAGCAAAAAAGTTAGATGACATTTTGTTCTACGGTGAACTTTTTTTTCCATACTAAAGTAAATAAATTTTAAATAGATCAAAATGTCGTCTAACTTTTTTGCTCCAAATAGGCTCAAGAGTACCTGGTTTGCTTTATGACCTATAGCCATCAAACACTCTGTATATGATAAAGATAACAATGAGAAATAACTCGCCACCATTTTTTCTGTCTGGAAAACATTTATTTTATTTTTGAAAACAATTTTCTATTTTTGTATTTCGTAAATTTTAACTCGCTTTTGCTGTATGATGCACGTGCACCACTCAAGCAAAGGAAGTAACATATTACGAATACGAGTGAACATTATACACGCTACGACCAAACGCGGACTACCACCCTACGCTGCTGACGACGCGCCTCGGTCGCGCTGTGCAGTTTGCGCTCTCAGCCATTTTTCCGTCGTATAATATCTCAGCGTATAATATCTCAGCGTATAATATCTCAGCGTATAATATTGACGGCGGCGTCGCTGCAGATTATCGCGAATCGACGAGAGCTCATTTCCATTTTACGGAGCTTTGTTTTTAAAGAAACATCTCATGCTTTGTCTTCGTCGAAGGAGCCGGACGTAGTGCTTCTGATTAAAACGCTATGGGTGCCCATCCGTTGTACAGATAAGGGTTGTGGGGGCGGGACGGGGCGGCTGCGGCAGTACGGAGGGAAGGAGGGAAGGTACGAGGCCGCTGCAGCATGCTCTCAACACGCGATCCTCCCGCGACCCTCCAAACAATAAGTCCGCTCTTGCCACACAGTAAGTGGCATTAAGTGTCATATTATTATTATTATAACATAGCATGCACAGCTAATACTTAAATCAAGATAAAGATAACCCTTCTTTTGGCTAACGCCTCCGTAGTTTAGTTGTGGGATAGTTGGAACAATATCGTTTATACCGAGGTTAATATCGTTCGCGTCATGCCAGGGTTACGAGTTGAAAGTGAAGCTAGAGACATAGACCAGCTTCCTCCTGATTCCTTAATCTCAGCCACCAACTTTTCAGACTGATACTGATCAATCCAGGCTGCGAATTACGCGCAATACTAATCTCTGTAATGCTGCGCACAGAGCGAGTTCTGATAACACGTTTTTATATTGTGGTAACGCTTTTACCTGCCAATTTCACGTCTTGTCTGCGCCCGCTGTCCCTCCCCCGCGCCCCCGCCGCGCGCCGCGCCCCCCCGCCCGCCCCGCAGCAGACGAGGACCCTCGAGACACGCCGCTTATTGATTGGACTCACTCAGGAAGTGTTGAAAGCCCCCGACCTGAAATAATGGAGCAGAGTAAAAGATGGCGGACATTACGCTGGGCGGAATCAATTCTCACTCGAGACCCATAATCGCCATTTTCGCCTCTCTGCACCGGAATTGGGCGAGATTGATAACTTTATTCGATTCTTTGATTTCTGGTGGCACTTAAGTAAAGAAGTCTCGAGGTGTAACGAGGCCCGTCGTCGACGATAAAGAATGTCGTCGCCGACGAAGATCTGATTTTTACCACAATGTCCAAATGAAATTCAATTTTTTGCGGATCTTCTATTTCGAGAGAATCGCATTCCATTTATCACGGTGACACGACGGGTTATCTAATTGTATAGAATAGTATATCTGTAAACATTAGGCAGCGATGCTGTTGCGATGCGATGTGCGTGTTTTTATTTACGTTTGGGTGAAGATCTCTCGGACATGTTGCGTTGGTCCGACATGAGGAATCCCGGCTTATAGTGAATACGTGCTCCGGGAGCGCGAGCGGGGCGCAGAGCTCATCGCGACCCTAATCAAATGTAAAACAATCGCGGCTCGGACTCGAATATTCTATTACGGTCGCGGCGGAGGCGGCGACGGCGGCGGCAGGGCAGTAAGAGACAGTCGCGACGTGATTCTCGAGCGAGCATGAGTTTATAGTTCTGGAGCCGCTGCTGCTGGTTCAACTATTTTCTGACCCACTTCACAAACCACTCAGACACCGCTGGACTAATTTATGAACTTGATACTCTGGTGAGCCTATCTACCAGACCGACACATTAGTCACATCTCCCATTTATCGTGCTCTTGCTATGCTACTAAATTTAATTCCCGCGCTCTTCACATCTAGTTCGTTCTCTATATACTCCGAATGAAAATACGACAATGTTCGACAATGATAATGATTGATAATGACAATTTGCAAAAGGCCATTAGGATCTGATCTGCATGTAGATAAAGAAGAGTTCCTTTTCTCTATCATCCCGACAGAGAGAAAAGTTTGAAGCTCGCGGCGCGGCGGCGGCGCCCGGACCGCTGTCTGCGGGTAGCCCGCGGTGTAACCGCACTGCACAGATCTTGAAGACACTCACTCACAGACCGCTCAGCAGACCGCACTCTGTTATTATACTCCTAATTGGATTATAGCGTTAATAAGCGAGTTAAGGACATGATAAAATAAACAGTGGCCGAGCTCATAAGCTCTTTTACCCGAAATACCGGATTTACGGCTCATTATGCTACAAATCCAAATCCAAATGTTTATTGGTGTAAAAATAAGAAAAGAGTACAGAAAATACAGCCACAGGCAAACATTACACTTAATATAAATAAAGAATAGTACAGTTTGGCCTATGTATATAATAACAATAAGTAATGTTGCAACCTGCTTACACTTTCACTTCACTATCCTATTTTTATTGTTTTTTATTTTTAGCTCGAGATAAAGTACTACTAGACTTTCGTCTGTGTTGTATGCTTACTTTATACTTAAATTTTGCAAATGTAAAATTTTACAATTATCGTCCATCGGTTTCTTCATTCTCTATTCGCCTGAAATTTTAGTGAAAAATGTTTCTATGCGTTAGCTTCTGACAACTTTTCCAGTTGAAGCTAACAAAAAATGGGTACGTTTTGGTGGTATGTTTTGGTTTCGATGATGGAGTTTAGCTATTGTATTTTGTATTGTATGTACGTTCACGAGATCATGTCTCGAGCTATCCTTTCTCATGAATTAATTACAACTATCAAAGTCAGGGCCGACGGCGACGTCTAGCCGACAGCGATGGCGGCGGCCCGGCGGGAGGAGGCGAGGGGGGGGGGGGGGGGGGGGGGGATGTTGAAGATTGCTTGTCGAATCATTCAAAATGGCGTCTCGCAATATGAGGAATGCCGCAGACTCCGCTCCAGTTTCGAAGACCGCATTTGCATTTACATTACACGCGAGGTTATTGCTGGCGTGAGAACTTTTGTACATTACCTCGCTGATAATCGATCGATCGATGTCTTGTGAGTCGCTTGTGGCAATTACTGAGTAGGAAGAGTTAGTAGCGTGTTAGTAGTGCTTTGTTGAGTATTCCGACTGTGTTGGCGCTAATTCTGCGTAAGATACTCTAACTAAAGGTTGTCGTTTTATACAGAAGGCGAACTTGTTGCAAAATGTTTTTGCACGAACATTAATGACTTGTATTACGCCCTGAAAAATATTCTCTTTATGTTCTTCAAGTTCATATTCTAGATCAAAATGAAAATACATATTTCAATATTTTAATAGGTACATACAACACTTGTGTACCAATCTACTGATAAATATACCTACTAGTATGTACTACTAACTCCGCTTTCTTCTAGTTCTATGTTGTTACAGTGTTATTACGTGCTCTGCATCTTATTGTGCGAATGAGTAAATAAACGATAATATTCTATTCTACATAGGTATATGTAGAGTTCATATTAACCGAACTCAATTGCGTTCATAGTTCCACGCCGGTATGTGCGAAGGGTTATTATAATAATAAGTAATGCGAGTAATATCGGAGTGGCTTAAGGGCTGTTTTATGACGTAGACTTATATGTACATATGTGTTTATGCCTCCTAACACGAGGCAGTCTGACGTTGGTAACATCAGATGAGCACGAATAAGCTTGTGCCAATTCTGAGCCTATTTTCTTAAATGTTAAAAAGTAAAATTTTACTAATTGTTTTATGGTTGGTTCGTTTTCTTTTCATCTTAAATTACCTGCCTGGAAAACATACAGATTTACAAAACGTGTAAGTCTACATAAATATCGTTTAATGTATACTAGTACGTCCGGCAATTATTAATTTAATGAAGCAGGTAAAGGTTCCATGGATTTAATTATCTTTTAATATGCACATGTTTCACAATTCACGAATGAGCTGGCATCACTTTGCTGTTCTTTTTTTTTATAGAAAGCGCGACATAAATGGCGCCTTAATGCAACGACGCCCATTCGGTCGAATACGGGGGTTGCGAATGTCATGCTGGCCTGGCAGGTGGCCCGTTCACGCAACTCTTGAAGGACCCAAAGAAGTACTTGTGGGGGAATATTTGCGCAGGCAGAGCGTTCCAGAGTTTACCAGTTCTGTGAAGAAGAGTAGCCGACATCCCTACGAAGTTGCAGTGGTTTTAGATTGCAAGACACCTCGGGGTCATCCAAGTCTTGCAAGCGCGGCTCGACGCTGGATCGAGTCCGCTGATATTTGGCTGAGCCATCCCACAAGTGCGAGCGGTACTCCAAGCTGGACCTGATCTGCGATTTATACAGCAGGAAATCTACTGCAAAGCAAAGCCTTTGGCCCGGCGTGAAGCACCGTGGCACCTTATTGAGTTCGCTCAGCTTTTTAGGAGCCATAGCTTGGTCTTGTCCTCGATATGGCGCTGAAAGTTAAGGTCGTGCGACAGTTCGACTCCAGGACCCCGAGGTGGTCGGTTAATTTAAGCATTTCCATGTTCCCAGCATTTCTTTCTTAGCTTAGGTCGGCGTTGGTTGACGTATTATCGAACCATGTTACCAAACATTCCGTACAGGTAGCGACGCGACAGTGTATATCGACTGGCTTTGACGTTTAAACAAGTGTAAGGCCGGCAGAAGTTGTGAAACTTTATTACAGCGGAGTGGAGGTGGAGGTGGCGCGGTGGTTACGGGGCGCGCGAACGCAAGGGCGTGGCGGGGCGGGGGAGGGGTTGCGCGGGGGAGCAGGGGAAGCGTGTATGGAGCTGCTCCTAGCTGATATTGCGTCGATTTTCTCGGTTATTACCAGACTCGGTGTGCTGACAAATTACATTCATAATATTCACGGGCAAATTACGTTGAGCTGCGCTGGCTTCATCATTTTAGCTTAGGTACGTTAAATTCAAACAATTTAAGTGATTAAAGTTCTCGTTATCGCGGAGTGCAACTAACTCAGACGAGGTTTGTCGTTTATTTTTAATTTCAAATAATAATTAAATTATTGCTTGAAATTAAAAAAAAACCTATTTAAATATTTGTTCCTATTTGTCGATTTTACAACACATTTCGGTGCATTCTAATACCATAAGAAATGAAAACTATTTAGTATCTTCTCTATTTCTGTTCGTACTACTAGATTTGATAGAAAGTACGCCCTAAGTAAGCCCGTGGTAAGTACCACGGCTCTTATTCGACAAATACAATCCCACTAATGCCGGCCATGACTTTTTCATTAAAACCTGAAATATATTCATAATAAAAATATCTAGATTTTACTCCAAATCCCGTCGTAATGTTAAGTCTTATCGGATCTGAGAGTTGGAAATACTTGAATTGAACTTTTAAGTAAGTCAGGTGGATGTTCGCAAACTGTCGGCGGAACTGAAATCAAAAGACCGCACAAAAGAAAAGTTTTAATAGAGATTTTAGAAACCTGGTCGGCAAGATAAGAAAAGCTGAGTTCCACTCGCCTCCCGCTGCGCCGCCTCGCCTCGCCTCGCGTCGTCGCACCCGCAACGTTCTGTTCGACTGAGTTCAGTTACAGCTTGAAGGGATTATATGATCCGTCTTTTGCGAAGTTTAAAAACTTAACGTTACAAAAGTTGGATTTGAAATAGTTTGCGTTTTTCTCACTTCAAATGTTATTATTTAACTGATTGTAATATGTATTAGAAATATTAAAATATTGAACACATTCAACAACGTGATCGTAATAATATAGTGCTTCTGAACTCTTGAAATAAATTACCTTGTATATACTATATCGAGTATACCTTCTACGTTTTATCTACATATAAACATAACCGCAAAGAAAGCTCGTTAATACTGCCTACGCACAACTAATAATCATCGGATCGACTAAATTTTTGGCAAAGATCTCGCCCCGCCCATTGTTTTCAATGACATAGCTATCCCCTACAACGAGTGCGTTAAATAAAGATTTAGGGGTTAAGACTTATGATGACGGATATATCTTGTACATGGAGTGTGCGTGCAGGTTAATGAGGTCAGTTGCAAGGTCTTCGGATGAGTACACTCCCTCAAGCGTTTGCAAAACTTCATTCCCACTAGCGAATTACGCTCGCTCAATCTCTCTTATTGATTGCCCATACTCGATTATGCCTACGTGTGTCGTCTTGACCTAATTGACGATCGCTTCAACAAACTCGACCTAATTATTCTTAACAGTGAATTCGTTATGTTTTCTAAGTGCGCAAGTTCGTTCATATTTCAGAATATCGAGCACGTCTTGAGTGGCTCGATGTTAGTGGTCGCGCACGAACTCTCACGCACTCTCTCTTCTCTTCTGCACACTTAATGACCCTGCTGCTCCCAAATATTTGAGTAAACGATTTGAATTTATATCTTCTTATGGCCTGGATTTAAAATCTGCTGACAATTTATTTTCTTTGCAATACCGTCTCACTCAAGTTCGTACTACACGGATCCCTTCACGATACAAAAATCTGCCCGTGCATTTGCACTCCTCTGCCTCTATGAGTGGATTAAAGAAACATTTGAAGCACTTTTTTAGGGTTCCGTATCCGTCGTACGGGACCCTATTACTAAGCCTACGCCGTCTGTCTGTCGGTCCGTCTGTCCGAGGGCTGTATCTCTTGAACCGTAGTAGGTAGCCCGTTGAAATTTTCACAGAATATGTGTTATTATTATGGCCGATATAACAACAAATAATAAAAAGCAAAAAATTCATGGGGACCTCCGTGAATACAATAAACTAAAAAGTGTGTGCGCGCCATCTACCGAAAACAGAATGAAGCAGCGCTGACCATGACATGTCGATACGGAACCCTCGGTGCGCGAGTTCGACTCGCACTTGGCCGGTTTTTCATATTAAATACATTGGATACATATGTTAATTTTCCTTTTCTTTCCCTTGACTTTCAGTTGATTATGTTGTTTATCAGTCCCACTGATTAATGTACATGTTAAAACATAGCCACAAAATATTCTTGCATGCATGTACTTCTTCCAAGGTATATTATTAATACAGAATATGTACATGCACAATATAAGTACATAGTCGGAATGAGGAAGGCTGCGCAAGTTCGCATCATTTAATTCTTCCTCAAAATTCACAGAGGAAGATTAAAGAAGCCGGAAAGTTGGAGACAAGCGGCAAGTTGGACGAGGTTGTAGAGATGATTTAAGCCAGAGAGAATATTATGTACTAGCTGTGCCCGCGACTACGTCCGCGTGGACTTGATCTTTCTCAGCCTGTTATAAAACGCAACGTGACTCTATCTATAAGCCGCTAAGATAAAAAAAACATTTTTTTTTCATGGAAAGTGATAAGGTTGGCTACATCACCTACAACATCCGTGATGTCAGTCCATAACACCGGGTGAGCTAGGTGCCATGTCAGTGCTTCCCTTCATTTCATATTAGCTACACTGAACTGGACAGAAAACACGAACTATTTACATAGCGGTTTCGACCGACGTTTCTTTCAGTGCGGTGGTACCAACCCGGGCGTGATAAACCGTACCACCTAGTAAGGTAAGGCCTCCAACGGTGGAGCGGTCATCCATCCAAGTACTGACCGCGCTTAGGGTTGCTTATCAACAGTCGACCGACCGCACCACTGAGCTACCGAGGGTTCCGTATCCCCATGTCATGGCTAGCGCCACTCATGCCATCTATGGCTTTTTATGAAATGCTTCATATTAGTTAAATGTTATGATTAGTTAAAATGCTTCATAATCTATTCGTTAGATCGTGCGTGCGCATTCACTTTTTGGTTTCTTCTATGGAAACCCCCGTGAATTTTTGACTTTTGGTTATTTTTATTATTTGCTGATATATCGGTTATTTCAACGGGCTACCCCTTACGGATTATTCAAGGGATACAGCCCTCGGACAGACAGACAGACGAACGGACAGACAGACAGACATACGACTGACAGGCTTAGTAATAGGGTCCCGTACCGGATACGGAACCCTAAAAATGAAATGAAAGGATAAAAGAACTCATAAATCTAATTACCAGATAACAGCGCCATCTATAATTCATTAGTTTACGAATAGGTATTATAAAAACGTTTAGATTATTATTTCATAGATCATCCATCATAGACATAGTATCAAGCAAGCTATACATACTTAAACTTTGAAGCGGATGAAGCCGTGGTCAAATCTTATACAATAATAAAATGTAGCGGGTGGCCGAGTTGGGTTTGGGCGTCGGCTTCTCTTTCGAGAGGTCCGAGGTTCGATCCCAACCGGCGGCGTGTACCAATGAGTTTTTCTGATTTGAAAAAAATTACGTGCATACCTTCACCCACTGCTCCGTGGTTCGGGTTCCATGTAATAATGTAGCTCCACTGGGTCGACTGGAGGAAATCGCCTAAGGCAATAAGCCCACCCTTGCCACACATTAAGTGGCATTAAGTGTAAAAATAAATAAACAAATAAGTAAATAATTTTCTTATATTAAGTGCACTCACAACCACCAGAACAACAGACGTGCTTCAGAGCGAGTTGCGCAACATACGGCCATACGCAGTTACCGAATATCAAGCTCGAGTTAGTTGTTAATTGACCGAACTTGTTTAATTACCGGGAAGCCAACCAAACACACGGCTGGGTGGCGAGGAGGGCTGCTAGTACCTCACTTACTCCACATTAACCTACCAATCATAGCAATTTGTTTAACGTACGTATGCGTCTCGGTAAACTTATCGTTTTATCCGCTGTACTGAATTCCGACCAACACGGTTATACCGTAACACATCTTGTTGCATTTTTTATTTAAGGTTTTTTTTTACTTTTTAAACTTTACGTTTATAAAGCAAGCTGCGGGTGGCCGAATGGTTTGGGCATCGGCTTCTCATGCGAGAGGTCCGCAGTTCGAATCCGGTCGGCGTGTACCAATGAGTTTTTTCTGACGAAAAAATTTACGTGCATACCTACACCTGCTGCTTCACCGTTCGGAAACGGTGTAAAAGTGTAGGTCCCTTCCCTTTCCCCTTACTAGGTGGTAGGCTCAAATTGTAGCCGACTGGGTTGGTACCACCGTACTGGATGTAAGATGGCCGCATAGCCGCCTCGGTTGTGTTCTCCTCTAGTCCAGTATAGCCAGCAATCCAGGGAAGTCTCCAGTATGGCACCCACCTTCTCGGAGGTGATATTGGCTGGTCGGAGCATGCGCTTTGGCCCCTCCGACTCAGCCACCCATACAGGATTACATAAAAAAAAACTATGTACAGTTCCCGGAATCAAATAATGCGTGTGCGAGGTTTAGAAAGAGGCAATCCGGTTGTAGAGCGTCGTCCTTTTCGCACAGAGGCGTGCGAGTTAGTGCGACAGGGACGGCGCTCTACAAGCGGACGGTCTCTTTCTAAAGCTCTATACGCATTATTTGCTGCCGGGCACTGTACAGTACCTAATTAAAATTGAAATGATTGCAGAAACAGTACGGCAGACAGATGTCTTGCGATTATCTGCAATGGCTGAATTTTTTTCGAAAAATTGCTCTGATATGTCATAAAGATGCTTGTTAACTATGTACTCCATATGCTCACACATTGACATCACCTCTCTACATAACATCCGTTTTAATTGGAATTTTCTAGTCAACAGTTTGAAGTCGTGTTCTGATTCTAATCATCGATGGTTCTGATAACTACCTACTCGTATGAATGCGACGAATCATCGTTTGAGAGAATCTCTGACAATATTTGAAAATTGTAGGCCGTAGGTAGGCTAACGACGTGTCTTAATGACTGCCCAAACGTGCTATCTACGCGAACCGACTATCAAGAAAGTAAAGTTTTCTCGCGGTTGCGCCGACGCGACGCTTGTGAAGTTGAGAAAATTCTAGAATTTTCGCGTACCAACATATACACAAGCGTAATGTAATGGAAGCTGTGCCTTGTAATGTAATGGAATTAATGGAATGGAAGTCTCCAGTGTAACATTTCTCCCATTTATCTTGTGTTGCTTGCTTCGTGTTGTGGTCTTTCTCTTTGTTTGTTGAGAGAAATTTCGCCTTTTACTGTAAACTATCTTTCTAATTGCTGAACGTATCTAATATACTAGACACAGTACTCCTGGACCACACCGACCTTGCAAGAAACGAAACCAAGTGTTGTCCCTGGAGCTTCGACACTAGCAGCCGAAGGGGGATCATGGATTATCATTGAATCATCAATGGACCTCAAATAGGGTTGCCAGCTCTTCGTCATTAAAAAAACGGACAACCAAAAACTCAATTATTAATTAGAGAATTTTATTTAGATTTTTAAAGTAAAACACATGAAATGTTAAGAAAGAAAGTTTTATTCATACTTAAGTCACAACACAAACTAGCCATCATAGTACAAACAAATCATGCTTTTAGGACCCGCCGCCCGCCGCCCGTCTGCCCCGCCACCTTCCTTCCCCCAAAGCGTGCGCGTGCCTAGCAATCGCTTATGTATGGCGGGAATAGAAATATTGCAGTACTAGCTGTTGCCCGCGGCTCCGCTCGCGTGAAATTCGTATTCCAAAGAAGAATGTAAGTAACTAAGGGCGAGGCCGAAGGCCGAGCTGCGTTCAGGTAATCGATAAACCTTCTCAAAGAAAGTAACTAACTAAGGGCGAGGCCGAAGGCCGAGCTGCTTTCAGGTATACGATAAACCTTCTCAAATAAAGTAGTAAGTAAGGGCGAGGCCGAAGGCCGAGCTGCGTTCAGGAAGACGATAAACCTTCTGGAAGAAAGGAAATAACTAAGTGCGAGACCGAAGGCCGAGCTGCGTTCAGGTAAACCAAAAACCCTCTTCCGCCTTCGGGCGTCGCCCTTAAAGACTTACTTTCTTCGACAGAATATAATATCGTTTACTCAATCTATTTATTTCATAAAAATAAAAAAGTAATATTAATAACTAAAGAATTAAAACCTACCTAACAAACATTAAAATAACTATCAAAACGGGCATTTTCAAATGTTCCTAGAGCACTTGCGGCATTACCCCGCTGGATGGCAAGGCTTACCCTTTGAATGAAGTACATAAGCCCTTGATGGCGGGACACCAGTTGCGTCAACCAGCAGAGGCCCAAGCCTCTTTTGGCTTCACTGCTCCACGGACCGATGGTTTTAACCGCAAACGCAACAAATTCGATCTTGAATTATATTTCTATATTTGTTGCGTTTGAGGCTCTCCGCCCCGGCCTCGGCCGCGCCAGCCGCTCTTGAAGATGTCCTAACGTGACTTGGAGCCAATGTGAGAACACAAGTGGCGTCCCACATCAAATAACTACCCTTAGTCCATGGCACTAAGGTGATAGCATCGGGCCTCGTGCCATCCAGCCGGGAATAACCGCGAGGTTCTAGGATGCACGGTATATTTGCCGTCAGAAACGTGGACTTTATAATAAAATTTAAATTAAATTAACTCAAAATGAACTATATTAATTAACTTTATTCGAGATGGTTTAGCTTCTTCTTGAACGCAGCTCAGCCTTCGGCCTCGGCCTTAGTTACTTGCTTTCTTCGAGATGGTTTATCATTTTTGTACCGTGTGGGGTCGGTACTTAAAAAGAATAGCCCCACTGCATCTCTCCCCGTCGCATGTCGTAAAAGTCGACTAAGGGATAAGAAAATTCGTCAGCCTCGGTAGCTCAGTGGCGCGGTTGGTTAGTCAACTGTTTTTAAGCAACGCTGAGCGCGGTCAGTGATTGGATGGGTGACCGCTCGACCGTTGGAGGCTGACCGTGGTTCGGATTCCACGTTAAACTGTAGGTCCCTTCCCTTCTTACCTTACTAGGTGGTAGGGTTTATCCCGGCCGGGTTGGTACCACCGCACTGAACGAAACGTCGGTCGAAACGGCTATGTAAATAGTTCGTGTTTTCCGTCCAGTTTAGTGTAGCCGACATGAAATGAAGGGAAGCACTGACATGGCACCTAGTTCACCCTGTGTTATGGGCTGACATCACGGATGTTGTAGGTGATGTAGCCAACCGTGTCAGGTTCCATAAAAAAAAAAAAAAAAAAAACAAAATTTATCAGAACGTAGCTCGGCCTTCGGCCTCGCATTAGTTACTTACTTTCTTCAAAAATGTTTACCTTCTTCATGAACGCAGCTCGGCCTGCGGCCTCGCCCTTAGTTACTTGCTTTCTTCGAGATGGTTTAAGGTCTTCCCGAATAGAGCACGGCCTTCGGCCTCGCCCTTAGTTACTTACTTTCTTGAAGATGGTTTAGCTTCTTCCTGAACGCAGCTCGGCCTTCGGCCTCGCCCTTAGTTACTTGCTTTCTTCGAAATGGTTTTTCAATTATCAGAACGTAGCTCGGCCTTCGGCTTCGCCTTATTTACTTACTTTCTTCAAGATGGTTTAGCTTCTTCCTGAACGCAGCTCGGCCTCGCCCATAGTTACTTGCTTTCTTCGAGATGGTTTTTTTGCAATTATCAGAACGTAGCTCGGCCTTCGGCTTCGCCTTAGTTACTTACTTTCTTCAAGATGGTTTAGCTTCTTCCTGAACGCAGCTCGGCCTGCGGCCTCGCCGATAGTTACTTACTTTCTTCGAGAAGGTTTATGGTCTTCCAGAATAGAGCTCGGCCTTCGACCTCGCCCTTAGTTACTTACTTTCTTCAAGAATTTTTTTTCTTCTTCCTGAACTCAGCTCCGCCTTCCGCCTCGCCCTTAGTTACTTTCATCGAGAAAGAATATCGTTTACGTGAGTGCAGATCCGCCTTCGGCCCCGCCTTTAGTTACTTATTTTCTTTTTTTGAAATACGAATTTCACGCGAGCGAAGTCGCGGGCAACAGATATATAAATTGTATTGCACCAATGACAGCGACATTACTTAGACTTAAAATTATTATTATTTATTTATCAAACAATTTGTTACCGGCCAGCTCACGTCGAGATGACAGTTGTCCGTTGTCAACATAACATTTGAAATTGTTTTTTACCTTTACTTTGGATTACGTGATTTTTATTATATTTTTTAATTATTATGTTAATCCCCACTGTCACTATAAAAAGTTTCGTCAAATTCCGTTCAGTGGTTTTTGCGAGATGCGCGTACAAGTAGGCATTTTTGCATTTACGATTTTATTATATGTATAGAAAGAATAGATATGTATAGACTATTGTGTTCAAGTTATAAAAAAGAAGAACTGTCATTTTCGTTGTATCTACTTATTTTTGAATTTCGAATGGATATTTTATTCAAATTGTATTTGCTGCCAGTTCTCAAGATATAATTATGTACTTTGGACTACGTGATTTGAAACGCGCAATAATGTTTATAATTGTTTAATTTTTTTTTTATTTTTGTTATTTTTTTTTTACGTATTATGTTAACCCGGCATATAAACTGCCACTATACAAAGTTTCGTCTAATTCCGTTCAGTGGTTTTTGCGTGATGCGCGTACAGACAAACAAACAAACAAACAAAAATTTTAAAAACTGTTCTAACATGTTCAGAATCTCATTTTAAGCCACCCTGGTTAGTTTTTTTCCGAATACATCCAATGTACAGATTTTCTTACCTTTACGATTTTATTATATGTATAGATTTGTTGCGTTTGAGGCTCTCCGCCCCGGCCTCGGCCGCGCCAGCCGCTCTTGAAGATGTCCTAACGTGACTTGGAGCCAATGTGAGAACACAAGTGGCGTCCCACATCAAATAACTACCCTTAGTCCATGGCACTAAGGTGATAGCATCGGGCCTCGTGCCATCCAGCCGGGAATAACCGCGAGGTTCTAGGATGCACGGTATATTTGCCGTCAGAAACGTGGACTTTATAATAAAATTTAAATTAAATTAACTCAAAATGAACTATATTAATTAACTTTATTCGAGATGGTTTAGCTTCTTCTTGAACGCAGCTCAGCCTTCGGCCTCGGCCTTAGTTACTTGCTTTCTTCGAGATGGTTTATCATTTATCAGAACGTAGCTCGGCCTTCGGCCTCGCATTAGTTACTTACTTTCTTCAAAAATGTTTACCTTCTTCATGAACGCAGCTCGGCCTGCGGCCTCGCCCTTAGTTACTTGCTTTCTTCGAGATGGTTTAAGGTCTTCCCGAATAGAGCACGGCCTTCGGCCTCGCCCTTAGTTACTTACTTTCTTGAAGATGGTTTAGCTTCTTCCTGAACGCAGCTCGGCCTTCGGCCTCGCCCTTAGTTACTTGCTTTCTTCGAAATGGTTTTTCAATTATCAGAACGTAGCTCGGCCTTCGGCTTCGCCTTATTTACTTACTTTCTTCAAGATGGTTTAGCTTCTTCCTGAACGCAGCTCGGCCTCGCCCATAGTTACTTGCTTTCTTCGAGATGGTTTTTTTGCAATTATCAGAACGTAGCTCGGCCTTCGGCTTCGCCTTAGTTACTTACTTTCTTCAAGATGGTTTAGCTTCTTCCTGAACGCAGCTCGGCCTGCGGCCTCGCCGATAGTTACTTACTTTCTTCGAGAAGGTTTATGGTCTTCCAGAATAGAGCTCGGCCTTCGACCTCGCCCTTAGTTACTTACTTTCTTCAAGAATTTTTTTTCTTCTTCCTGAACTCAGCTCCGCCTTCCGCCTCGCCCTTAGTTACTTTCATCGAGAAAGAATATCGTTTACGTGAGTGCAGATCCGCCTTCGGCCCCGCCTTTAGTTACTTATTTTCTTTTTTTGAAATACGAATTTCACGCGAGCGAAGTCGCGGGCAACAGATATATAAATTGTATTGCACCAATGACAGCGACATTACTTAGACTTAAAATTATTATTATTTATTTATCAAACAATTTGTTACCGGCCAGCTCACGTCGAGATGACAGTTGTCCGTTGTCAACATAACATTTGAAATTGTTTTTTACCTTTACTTTGGATTACGTGATTTTTATTATATTTTTTAATTATTATGTTAATCCCCACTGTCACTATAAAAAGTTTCGTCAAATTCCGTTCAGTGGTTTTTGCGAGATGCGCGTACAAGTAGGCATTTTTGCATTTACGATTTTATTATATGTATAGAAAGAATAGATATGTATAGACTATTGTGTTCAAGTTATAAAAAAGAAGAACTGTCATTTTCGTTGTATCTACTTATTTTTGAATTTCGAATGGATATTTTATTCAAATTGTATTTGCTGCCAGTTCTCAAGATATAATTATGTACTTTGGACTACGTGATTTGAAACGCGCAATAATGTTTATAATTGTTTAATTTTTTTTTTATTTTTGTTATTTTTTTTTACGTATTATGTTAACCCGGCATATAAACTGCCACTATACAAAGTTTCGTCTAATTCCGTTCAGTGGTTTTTGCGTGATGCGCGTACAGACAAACAAACAAACAAACAAAAATTTTAAAAACTGTTCTAACATGTTCAGTATCTCATTTTAAGCCACCCTGGTTAGTTTTTTTCCGAATACATCCAATGTACAGATTTTCTTACCTTTACGATTTTATTATATGTATAGATTACCGGATGGGAAATTTAAAAACCGGACGAAACCTGGTCATATTTTTTACCGGGCAGAGGCTTCGAAAACCGGACTGTCCGGGCCAAAACCGGACATCAGGCAACCCTCTCAAACGTCATATTTCATACATAACCTAAAAAAAGATAGAGTTCCGATGGCAGATGGCTAAATCAGAGAAAAAATAATACTGTACGCAGTCACATTACTCCAGGGATGCGGGGAATAAATAAGTATTTTAAGGTTAACTTCGGACCACCTCTGCTATACATTATTTGTTCCGTAGCACACGCACCACCCCGTGTCCGTAACGAACGACGGCTTGCTGCGTGGCAATGCTGATGTGTAACGTATTTGATTAGATTTCGTCGTTTATCAAGTTAATAAGTTGCGGACCGACTCCGGACATTTTCACAGTTAATTTAGCGCAGCACGACTCAAAAGTTAGCAGTTTCAGACGGGCGAGCGTCGCGGCTTTGCAGCTTGTTCCAGCATGTTCGCTGCGGGACCTATTGTACGTATACTCCTACTTGTATAGTATACCCCTATCCTGTATGCCTAGGTGCTTGCGTTGCGCGACATTTATATTTTATGCTAGCTTTTGCTTTTGGCTCCAGGCTTCGCTTGTGTGAAGGTTTTGAAAAAAACCACTCGCAAAATCAGCACATTAGCTACCTCCGCATGAACTTTCAGGCCTAGAATGCACAGTGACCCAGCCACATAAGAACAATCGGCTCGGCGGTTGTCGTCGGCGCGTGTTGCTCCTTACTCTGTGGAGCTAGCAGCTTTGGTCAAGATTGTACTTTACAATGTACAACTTACCACAATTCATTCTGATTCACGTGAACAAATATCTACAATCACAAGTACAATACAGTGTCCGCAATGTCTGTCGATTAAATTTAAATGTTGTTATCTTCACCTACAGGTACAAACTAAAACTCGCCATTTATGTATGCAGATAATAATCAGTAGACCTCACCGGAGGTGCTGTTCTACCTTTTCCAGGTTCACGGAGAGCGACGATCATTACTAGATCACACACAGTGATAGCTGCCCTCGTTTGGGAAAAGGGAAGCGAAAAGGGAACCGTATTTTAGTCCTATTCGTTGCCGCAGCGTTCATAAACTGGTTATTCATTAGACAGAGAACGAGCATTGTGTTCGGTCATTTGGGGAAGAAAGACACAATAATACGAGTATAAATATTGAAGTTTCGATCTCTATTATATATTATATACTTATGTCCATATACTCGTCAGCAAGCTTTTATTTTTGAAAATAAGAGCATTCGTCTGTCAATTCACTGAAACTAAAGTAATTAAAATAAAGCAGATAATACCGAGTTGTTTGACAATTTTGAATTGTGCGTACTACAAGTTACCGTACACACATCACATCACATATTGTGTTAGCTACATATTATCGCTGGACATTTGCGCAAAAAAAAAAAGTTCACTTTGTTAGTTATAGACAGATACTATCTGATCGATTTAATATGTCTTATGGATTGTCCCATAAACTAAGAATGCAAAGCGTTAGCACAATTTTTTGTGAAATCGTCACAGTAGATTAGATAAAAATAATATTTGAACTACAAAATTAGTCTGCTGATAAAAGAAAAACCTCTGTGACAGACGGACGGACACGGGAGTAATCTTATAAGAGTTCCGCTGTTACCTTTTCAGTTGCGAAACCCTAAAAACAAAAGACAAATAAACTAGTTCACACACTTGTGCCCTGAGATATCGAAAGTTTCTTCGTTAAACTATTGTTGACATAGAAAAATGTCAACAGACTCCTGTGCACAAGAATAGTACAGTTCTCTAGTTACGTGGTCACGTAGTTTCTTGATAAGTGTGTACGTGACTCGCGGACTAAGAGCGGCCTGCTTTGCCGCCCCGCCCCGCCCCCCGGCGGCGGCGCCCTCGCCCTAGCAGCCGCCCCGGCCCTACACGCCCTGTCACGCGGCTATTATTGTTGCTTGCCTGTTTCATTCCTTATGACATGATATTATTAAGCATTGGCTTCTTGGCTACTGCCGAATAATATACAGGCAGATTTCTGACAATTGTCTAGTCAAGTACTTTAAGGTAAAAGTGTACACAAATGTAACACTAGTGACTATAGCAAGACATTCCAGTTCGGCTAGCTACTGCAAACACTGCAATGCGCGTTAGTGCCGTACCGTAAGTTACATTTTAAAGATAATTCGAAAACGTCTATCTCTACCCTAACCTGCGGTATTGCATTGTTCATTACCGCAGGTTTGCAAGTATAGGTGACGTCGAAAACGATCTGGTGCAGTAACAAAAGTCAACATTAATGATGTTTTCTTATATTTTTATAAATTTGGCTATATACAATTTGTTGTAGCAGTACTAGTATAGTACTTATACAAAGAAAAACCAAAACTAAATGTTACATTCCGCAATGTGTATGCGTAGTGTATGTAAATACTAGGCAGTATAAGAGTAGCTGGGGTGAGCACGAGAAGGCATACATAATTGAGTGAGTACGTGTAGTTCAAGTAAGTAACTTCTATGACTTTTACTTGTATAAACCCTTGTTCCCACTAAGTAAAGCTTAAGTCCTACTATTCTCAAATCAAAACAAACGTGCAGCTCGCACAACAACATTTTATGGCTTAGTGAAGGGAGATTCCCTTCAATGAGCCATAAAACTTTATTATGCGAACTGCACGTTTGTTTTGATTTGAGTATAGCGGTTTGGGTACTTTATGTGATCGTAAATTATAAAAATATATAAATTTTTTTCACTGATAAGGTGTTTTTGAGATATCTCATGAACTTGAATAAATATTTTTATTTGTTTTCTTTCCCTATCCCATAACGGCTTGAGACACGTGCAATGTGCAAGTCGTATGTAGGCGACAAGACAGTCGTTGCATATAATTTGCCAAGGTTTTGCCTTTGACATTTATTGTAATAATTCATGTATTTCATAAATACATTTTTACATTAATAATTATTTGCCAAAAATTATACTAATTCACATAAATAATAGAGGATTTTCCCTTGTAATAAAACAATACACATAATTTAATATTTATTGATAACAGTGAAGTACGAAAAAAGTCACGTACGAGCAATACCCATGCATGCGTATCCCCCCCATATGAAATGTCTCATACATAACTGTCTCGTGCTCGGGAATACGAATGTCACCCTCACGTGGATATATTAGAAACCAGCGCTTTCATTGCTTGTGAATCACGACTAAGCACTTACGAAAATCAGCTTGCTGAGAAAGTTCCGCCAAACTTAGAGCGCTAACATAGGTCGGAGTCGGCGTCACACGTCAGCATAGTTTGAATAAAAGCGTAACGCGTCATTCATTATACCTAGTTGACGCCAGTAGTGGGTTTAAATAATGTAAGTTAAATTCAATACAAATATCCCGTTTTACTCAGGGACTTCTTTTGCATCATGATAAATGAAATGAACTAATAAATAAGTAAATAAACGAACGTATAATATTTCCAAAACATCTGCAAAATATTATGTTTAGCCGCAAATGCCCCCGGGCTTAATGTATGTAATAAATAATATACCTACACAATAATGTACCTGTATACTCGTACCGCAAGTTCAAAACTGTCTATACGCAAAAGGTTCCTTTTCGTTATCTTCATCTTTACCTAAGTTTGTAATTCGTCAGGCATTGTTTTGAAGGTTGTATGCACCATATTTTTTTTATGGACAAACGGCACGGTTAACCTTGACCAAAAGTTAAAAATAAGATTAGACACAGCCAAATATCATCACTCCTCGCGGAACTACGCTCAGAGAGGCACCATGCCAGCTATAAGGCGGACAAAGAGGTCGTCGTCTAATTTGTTAACACGCCTTTTGAAGATGCAGCAGATGGGCACACAGGATGAACACCCATTTCACGCATTTCACCGGAAGGAAGTGGAGGACGACATCCGCCGCGTCTCCAGCGCCATTTCCACCGCCGCGTCCGCGCCGAGCCGCCGCGCTACGCTAGCCGCCGTATTCTTGCGTTCGTTCACGCGTACGTACGAAGCGGTTACGCGTCCTAGTCGGATTCCGGTTGATATACCTACTTGTACTTATGTACGTACGACGAACTTTTCTACCTTATAAGAACTAGCGAAATAATCTAACTAAGCATGGGGGCATCTTCATAAATAAATAAAGCGAAGTTTCTACAGTAGTGTAGCGTACGTCAATATGTGAATATCCTTATAATCACTTTATCGATTTACATACGGTTTTAACTATTACATTCTGTCATTTATATATAGGTATATTTATATAATTGGTTTCTTGGAAAGGGCTCTAACCATTTGGATGAAATTTTGTATTTAGATAATTATAATTTTTTAAAGTTTATCTAGATAGATGTAGACGCCGAGCGAAGCTCAGTCGCCCAGGTACTGAGATTAATGTCTTCACGAGTGGTTATTTCTTGCTAGGACAACCACGCAGGGCTGTTTTTGTGTATGGTGAAGATTCCTATTCGTAAACACTGTTAACGCGTTGGCAATTCGTCCATAAAATAATGACTCTACACTTTTTCAATAGATTGTCGAAGGAATATTTACACACTCTTCAACAAACAACCAAATGGTTCTCTTCCCCTCTTAATATCAAAGTTGGCGATTTAGGTGCTGGTTAGATTAGAAGTCTCGTCTGCCGTATTCATGTCGTTTGATTGGAATGATAACAATAGATCTTCCCAACATTTCTCGTCACTTGAAAAAGCCATTTTCGCTGGTGAAGTCTAGTAAGGAACGCGTTTGAGACGTTGCCATGTCAGCCCAAGAAAACTATGGCACAGCTGCAGTCAATGTATGATAAATATTTTTTAATAATAGTTACTGAGATGCCAATGAACTTGATACAGATCGCGTGTACCGCAGACCGCAGTGGGACCACGGGAGCTGACAATATGTAGGCGTGAAATTATCCTTGGATTTATTTCTAGGAAATGTTTATATGAGTGTCCCTACCCTACTCTCGTGATTGATAAAATAACCATTAGCCAGTTTTTAAAATACGAATTTTGACATAAATATGTGTTTCGTGACACCTTGTATAGAATTTCATAACCTACACATGTTTCTAGGACATATGTAAGTACACGACACGAATAGCTGAAATATAAATAGTTACATACTTGTAACCTACCTGTCATATTCGCGGGCAGTAAGTCAGTTCTTTCCGGCGCCACCGGGGGCGGCGGAGGCGGCGGCGGCGGAGGCGCGGCGCAGCGGCGGTGGCGGCGGAGGCGCGGCGCAGCGGCGCGGATGGCGGCGGAATGCCATAGGCCATAGTGTTGTGTTGTCCTAAATGTTTTACATCCTAAAGTTCACCACTCTATACCTTGTGTATACGTCGTTATACTTTATCAATACATAATATTATTAGGCTCCACAAAACACATCTACTGACAGGCACTGCAAGCAACTATTATAATACTGGTTCATAGCAGCCGGCTGGCTGCTATCCTCGGACGTCTTCACTGCACGGCTCTCAACAGCATCTGCTTCCGCTCCGCAGCGGAAGCGTCGATGCCCCGTCTCGCTCGCCAGTCCGTCTTCTGTCTTGCTTTACCGCAAGTACATTGTAAAGATGCGTAGATCTTTGGTTCGCATGGCAATTACACTATAAATCCTTGTTACACGCGCTCTTTCTCTTCTCGCACAGGGCTCTGAGAGATGCGCTGCAAGCAAGTTAGAGCGGCAAAGTTCTAGGAAAGCATCATAACTTTCAGAGGCGCAGGTACTTCCCGCATACTTGTACCGGCAATGCACGTCGTCGGGCGGAATTCCAAACGTTTCGCTTAGCATGCAGCACTGAACAATGCGGGAACAGCCTGTATATGATTGTATGTCACAACATCTCGCTAAGTGCACGTTAATGTTACCTCGAGATGCTTTTGTGAGCTTACATAGTGTTTCGGAGCAAGTTGCGAGCGATCCTCCCGCCATTGTATGACATTTACAACGTCGCCTATTCTTTGGTGCTCTAGAATAAGATGTGATGTCATCTTTTAACGGTATACAATACCATGACCAGAGCAACATGGTGGAAGGGATATGATATGACTCCCTTCCTATATTACTAGGTGGTAGGGTTTAACCCGCCCCGGTTGGTACCACCGCACTGAATCAAAGGTCGGTCGAAACGGCTATGTAAATAGTTTGTTTTTTCCGTCCCATTCAGTGTAGCCGGCACGAGCGAAGGGAAGGACTGACGTGGCACCAAGTTCACCCGGTGTTATGGACTGACATCACGGATGTTGTAGGTGATGTAGCAAACCGTGTCAGTTTTCATAAAAAAAAACATTAATTTATTCTTCAGAAATACATGCGTTTGTCGAAGTAACAAAACCTAGCGAACGGTTTAATTTTAGCCTTGTTTGTTTGGCTCCACTATCCCTGAGTAATGTTAGATTGTATTAAAGGTTTTTCTTTTCACATCATTCAGGTCAGGCCAACAACCTCGCTCGGAAACAAACCAATCGCCTGACATTTAAATATTCAGACTTTTCTTTAGATTTTCGAGTTTGCGATGTAAGTGGCACTCTCCAAAGGGTCACAATTTACAAAAAAAAGTCAGGTCTCGTTCACTTCAGGAGCTGTGTACGCGTATGTATCCGGAGATGTTCAGTTCGTGTAAGCTTCGGGCAAACGGACCGGTCGGAAACTCGAGCGGAACTAATAGGGTTTCCACGGTGTCTTAAATTTTACTTGTAAGACGGAGGGGGGTGCAAAAAGGTTCTGAGAGGATTGGTAGTAAGAGTTAGGTAGGTAGTTCGCGTCTTCCCTCTGCTCCGTCTCACTTCAAGTACCTCCCCTTCCCTTCGCCGCGCCGCGCCGCGCTGCCGCTGGCGAGAAAACTTTGCCTGTCCAATTGATAACAAAGAGCGTTCTCTGCACGACTTAGTCTTTCCCGGGAGGTACAATAACCTAACAGCTCTTTACTTACAACTAATGTTGACGCACTTGCCTAGGTCAGAAGACCCAGAAAAGAAAGTCGTCATATACTTTGAAACGAGACAGACTAATAGTGAACGCGTCATCATCTCTAGTTAAAAATGTCAGAGCTTCAAAAGCTATCGAGCTTCAAAGAAGTTAAATATGAATGGAACAGGAATAAGGTTTCTTCTGCAAAGGTTATAAAAGAAAAACTCGAACTAAAATCACAGAGTGGCGATTGTTTCATTTTAGAAAAAAAAATTCTATCGCAGTCAAAGAGGTTTGGAGTTCTTTCCACCTTCTGTTTCATTGGTCGCTGTTAAATGTTTTTAATATATTAATTATTAATTTAATATTTGAATAGTGAAACGCTATGATGATTACATATAAATGTCTTAGGAAACTCTTACCTTCGCCAGGGTTTCGTGCAAGCTCGCCGAGTAAGAAGATGCTCTCGAGAGGGCGCCACATTGCTCCCTCCCCGCGTCGTCAGGCTTGCCGCAAGTTGGCACTAAATCAAGAGCGGAAGTAGGTTCGAGTGTGACGGGGTTCCTTTTGTCCACGTCTGCTGCGACAAGAGACGCGAAAGAACTTGTCTTAACAGTTTCCCCTGCACTGCATCCCTCATGAACAATGGCCATCTCCGACACTTCGAAATAAATAAAATTTTCACAGAGAATTACTGAAGACAAGATAGAGAAAGGGTTGAAAGGCGCAAATGCGTGACGTCTAGGTACTAGGTAAGTACATACATAAATCGATATTACCTATAACTATAAAAAATTAAATCACGGATGTTGTAGGTGAGGTAGTCAACCGTGTCAGTTTCCATTAACAAAAACCTATGTATCTATATATCCATCTCTAACTAACTATTTAAAAATATGTTACTCCGAAACCTGCAAGATTTGTGACGTTCATGAAGATAAAATTAATTATAAAAGTTTCAAATGAATCGCGAAACTCTAATTAGAAATAAGTTGGTACATAACACATTCGAAACTGCCTTGGTGCTACAATAAACAGCAATCTCCATAAATATCAAATAAGTACCTACCAGACATTTCCGCTGTCACCCTGATTGCGAAAACTCCAATGCTATACCTAACTGTCGCGCGCGGCTCAATTGTAAAAGCATTTTGTAAAATGGTACAATAGGTTAGAAAGCATCGCTCATACAGATAACGCTGCCATGCCGTTCGGAGTCACAAAGGAACCCCAAGTTAGATAGCCTGCCGACAAGATGGCAGTTCGTGAGTTATGTGTGGGCCATGCGCCATCTCAGGTCCCGCAAAACGTATTGCAAAGTCGAGCCCGTTCGGGTTACAGAAACCTTTACGACCGCTTCCATTGTCCGCAACTCTTTATGTCTCATTTTCAGCAGCTATCTTCGGTCGAACGTGAACCCTACCTTTGACTAGTTTACATCTTCTACTCGACCTGATTCTATGTAACGTACCTAATACAATCTTTTGATCAACAGAAAAGGTCGATATTTAATTTATATTCGGAATATAGGTAGATGAAAGAACTTTTTTTTTATGGAAACTGACACGGTTGGCTACATCACCTACAACATCCGCGATGTCAGCCCATAACACCGGGTGAACTAGGTGCCATGTCAGTGCTTCCCTTCATTTCATGTCGGCTAAACTGAACTGGACGGAAAACACGAACTATTTACATAGCCGTTTTGACCGACGTTTCGCTCAGTGCGGTGGTACCAACCCGGCCGGGATAAACCCTACCACCTAGTAAGGTAAGAAGGGACGTGACCTACAGTTTAACGTGGAATCAGAACCACGGTCAACCTCCAACGGTCGAGCGGTCACCCATCCAAGTACTGACCGCGCTCAGCGTTGCTTAACAACAGTCGCCCGACCGCACCAGTGAGCTGCCGAGGCTGACATTTCTTTACCCATAGCATTACCATAATATTACCTATTCTACAAATCTTACAATCGCTATCAATATTAATTCATTTATTTCTCCCCAATGTTTATTGTGTCAGCATCGCTAAATTGCTCTACAAGGAAGTCTTCTTATTATTTCCCATCCTCAGCCTTCGGGACCCTTTAAATAACCTAATAGTCCGTTATTAAAATAAATAGAAGTCCATTAATATCGGCAGGCGGCACTTTCTCTCTCGCTACCTCCCGGGGAGCACAGAGCATCGAATCACATGCCGACACTGATTTATTGAAACGTGAATTTTTGAATGTAAGATTAGCTGATTCACAATTTGGAAACCCCACTGCTATACCGATTTAATATTGTAAATACTATGGATAATTCACAAAATATAATTTCAGTATCAAATAAAATAAAATGAAATAGCCTTTATTGTACAACATAAAAGCATATTTACAAACGAACCTTTACCTAATTCGTGGTAGAGGACGACATATCCATAGACGTTTATCTTTATATACTTACTAGCTTTTGCCCGCGGCTTTGCTCGCGTGAAATTCGTATTTAAAAAGAAGAAAGTGACTAAGCCCGCTACCGTACCTTTATTTTGGCGCGCGGAACAATTCGGTCTGTATGAGAGCCACATCTTAGCGTAACCGGACCTGAATTTTATTTAGACTATCCCGTGTCCCGTATAGTTAAATGTGCTTGTACTAAGTTTCGTCGAATTCGGATCATTTCTGAAAATCGTCAATTTAGTTTTAGTATCATACATAGAGTTTACAAACGCAGTATCTCATAAAACAAAGTAACTTACTCCATGGCCATATTGGCCATCCCTTACTATTAACTCTTGGGTTAATATACTCACTATGATAACTAACATACAACGTTATATGAATTCGCTATGAATAGCAAACTGTCTGATTTTAAATCGGTCAAGTTTAATCACTTAGGAGTTTAAGACACCTAGAACAATATTGTAAGAGAATGTCGCCTCTCGTAGTGGCAGTATTGCCGTTTGTGAGTATTTTTGACATAGGGAGCGTCGTCGTCTCCTCCGCGCCGCCGGTCGAGACCCGACCTATTTTCCTTTCGGCTACCATATTGATTGCTCACTTACTCTGTCGCCCTGGTAGCCGAGATCGGCGCCGCGGGAGCTTTTTGGGGAGATTTCAAAGGAGCAACTTTATTTTGTTATATTCTTACGACATGTTTTTAGTATTTTTTGTTACTTCCGGCGGGTGATTATCCGAACGAACGAAGCCTTTCACAAAGGGTTTGTGTTCAATAAAAAAGATCTCAAAGAATCGAAGGTCTAACCGTTTGCCGTTTGTTGGTAGTGGAAAAATATATTATGCGCTCTTGTGTTTACTTGTAATCCCGTTGCCGCGTTGTAGTCATTCTACAGGTAGTTGCGGATGCTCATTATATTAAACGGTTTTTTTTAATATTAATTTTGCAAGGAGGCAAACCATGGACAAGGCAAAGCAACGCTAATTTAGGGAGAGTGTAATCCTGTTTTAGTTCGATGATGTTTAATAGTTTAATTTAAAATGTAAACAATAAATTGGTATTACAGAACATTATAACTCACACAACTATGTAATAATTTTCACTAAAATTTTTACTGTGGGTGGATCGGAGTGTTCCGAGAACACTCAAATACATTATCCTTTCCATTATTACCTTTACAACTACACTCAAATGGGTTAATAGTGTTAACGTGTATTCCTTTCACAACCCAAAAAGTTACCAGGACCTGACATTGTTTTATCGATAGAAACAGCGACTTCAATAAGTTATTTTATCTTATCCAACAGCCGAACACACTTACGGCTAGCGTAGGAATGATACATAACCTTCTCACATAGATTTATTAGCTTCGATGACCCTCCAACGACATTTCCCCAACATTCGAAGCTTAACAAATGACGAGTACCTTTATAATCTATTTAAGATTTAAGATAGTTTCATATTTTGTATACCTAATTAGGCAAAAATACCCACAGTACAGTTTCAGTAGAGATATAAATCCTCGTCCAAGTTCTTTGGAACTTCAGCCATCGTTGGGTTTTGGCTGGACCTTTGGGTTTTTACATAGAGCGGACAAAGTGACGGCAGGCCTCGCACGGGAAACCGCGCCTAAAAGCCCGGTAACGGCGTAAAAGTCTTACGACTACTTAATACCTTTTTTCCAGATGCAGATTCCAGATTCCAGATCACCGTGGGATAGAGGGTAGATGTGGTAGATGTACGGGGTAGTTCTATATATACATACATGGTAAATTTATTGATCTAGAAATCAAGTACATACATCAAATTTAACACATTATCTAGGAAATTTAATAAAAATACAATGATTTAGTCAAAGTATCTTCAATATATCTTTATTTGCGCAGTAGTTTCTGGACGCTTATTGTTAATCGCATCACTGGGAGGAAGATAAGCCACCATTAAATCTGCATTCAAACTCGGGCGAGCGTTAATTGAAAGAAACCAACCGTCCGCGAGCGGGGTCAGGCAGGGCTGAACATTACTCTAGTATACATTTAGTACTAGCTTTTGCCCGCGGCTTCGCTTCGCGTGACTTTTTGCTCACAGCTCAGGCCGACGCGACGTAGTGTTTTGATTGGTACAAAATGTAACAGTGAAAACCGTATTGCAATCGATAAAGTGATTATCGAGTTATAAATATATCGTTGCCCGTAGAGACTTAGCTTTACTTATTACGATATTAGGGTATATTTTACCATCCTCTCACAAACTTATTCATAAACTAAGCTAAGAGATACTTTGTAAGAAAAAAACGTCGTTTCACACACACACAACATACGTTTTCTTAAAAATACCTATTGATTTGGATAACGGCAAACTTTGTGCAAGTAAATTATTTCACTAAATCACAAACACGAGTTCACGTTAGGAGAAAACGTGAAATGTTTCATCACTCGAGTGATCTTGTCTGTGATCCGTTAAGTTTAATGAAAAATAATTTCACCAATGTTTTTAGATTCTCAACCCTATTGATCCAGAGGGCGGTGGCGAGTGGGTGCGCGGCGGAGCGTGGGCACCGTCTACCCCGCCCCGCCCCGCCCCGCTAGATTTACCACTTAAACGAATTAATGCTCAGCAGAAAATTCTCCTTCGGAAAACGTCGGGCGCTTTGACACGACGAGCCCGTTGTTTGGGAAACGTCGAAAATGTCTAACGAGCAATCGAGCCGCCACCGCCGCGCCCGCCTCGCGCTCTCAATGCCAGTAATGAATACGCGGCCGTTGTATAATCCACAGCTGAAAACTTACCTATGTGTACTAATGAAGGTGTTTTTGCGTTTATCATTTTAATGAAACAGAAATAAATTTTGTAGGCGTGACCAGGGTATACAAATAAGTATCTTTAGTAGTCTGAGCTAATATTTTAATACTTATATGACATCCGCAGCTTATAATGCAGGCAAAACAGACTATCGTGCACCGGCAATTAAGTTATGTGCACTCTAAGGAAGATATTGTTAAATATTTGTGCAAATACGAAAATCCGAGTAACGCCTAACGAAGACAGATGTTTCAGTTTCACCAGTATAAGAATAGGATCCCTCACTGGGGACGTGTACAACTTGGATACATCGCTTCCCTCGTTCAATCTCGACCTAATATAAATGCAAAGCCACCATCAAATCCTTAATATAGGAGAGGGACGTATCGAATTTAAAATAAACATTCACGATCCATAAAGTAGAAGGCACCGGGATCTGTCGGGCGCTACTTCTGTCCAATAGTTAAATCCCTTATAACAATTGGCTGCACGGAAGTACCGCAGTAAAGTCAAATTGGTCTAAATAACTGGTTCCGGGAATGAAATTGCTATCGGAACTGTCAGGCCAGCGTGCGGCGCGCGGCGCGGCGACGGGATCTTACGGCTCTGCCTATTTATAAGTTGCCATCAATTTGCTGAGCTGACGAAAAGTTACGGGAGAGTAAGAAATAACTAAATGGCGCACCCAAAGGAGAATGGAGAAAAGGATACTATAGATACCGCACCTCGCTTTCCTCTATATCAGCTACCTAAAAGTAATAATATTATTATCACAAGGAAACCTTATACGCTGTTTATACTTACACTGTTATCTTTTTAATGCACAATTTAATGTCCCTTCTACAAATTATTTTATTTCCCAACCTCGTTCCCCAGAGCAACATACGTCACGGGAAAAAATGCGTATTTTTGTAGCGGGTCGCTCGCACCGCACATGATTTAAGTATGATTTAAGCCGGTGCCAAATACTAACAGTCACTAAAAATGTTTTGTAAAATTTCAGAAACCTGATCGTCAGTTATAAATCGCTTTAGTAGCACAGAACACAGAATCACGGAGTACTCTTTACGGAGTACTCTTTTCTATTCTGTGACAGAATTTAGTCGCATTGTACGCGGTGTGCGGTGCGCGCGTGGGGCGGACCGCGGAAGCCTCGCCACTCCTCGCTGAACGATGTCATAAAAACGAACCCCGTGTGCTATCAACATTCCGGCCTTCACATAACAGTCGGAGGAACCTCAACAGATAAGAGGAAGTGTCCACACGGGTGATCTTGATCCTTTGGCCTACCATTCAGACTATTGTTCGTGACGCCATCTTTAGCCTAATTCACGGAGTCGTCAAAATAAAAGAAAACGTCAAATGCTTGGGCGGTGTGTCCTGGGCCTCGCCATTGAAAAAATTCTATTCATAATTTAAAATGTCTTTATTCTATAACAAAGCAATGCATAAAACTTAGGTACTTACATATGATACTATAGCCTGCGCTGGCATTGCCATCCGTCTGGCTGTGTCAAGAAACAGTTGTTAAATACAGAAGAACTCTTTACTTACCACAGCACAACCGTTGGTTACCTACCTCTCAGCACGCTTCCTCCCATTGTGCAATGCAATGAAAGAAAACTCCTCCAAACAAAGTTAAAGTGCTTTTATACAAATTAATATTATTTTATCGTTATACCTAACTAGCTAGTATACAATTGGTATTAGATACAAAATTCGCTACATAACTACTTCTTGTTGGACATCACAAAAATATCAATTACTTCCAAGAACAGATAGATTTACTGCCCTAACCTAACTGTAACGCAAAGTGCCTATATACAGCATTCAGCGACGGGGCGCCCTCGCACCGCACGTCCCGGTGTTTCCTCATCTTCTCTTGTAATTGTACCGATTTGCAGTAATTTGTTTTTAATCTCCCGGCGGTGTGGCGAGCTCGAGCATGCGAGGCACGCGCCGCGCGCCGCCCGCGCGCCGCCCGCGCCCACGCGCCCCCTGGGAGCTCAAGCCCGAAGCACACTAGCAAAGCGCTACCATTAACGTTACTATTATGTACGTTCCGTTTTGTATATACTTTATTTACACGTTTATTTACAATAATTTTACATATAACTATACCTAAAATATACAAATATTATATATAAAATTATTATAAAACAAATGGAGTTTCCACCACCGGCGGCAGGGCGAACCCAAGCTACCGATGGTCGGGCCATAGGAAGAGAAACCTCCGGACGATGGGTGCAGTGTCGAGCAGGGCTGCCTTCTGGATCTGGCCCTTGACCCAACCACTCAGCGAGAGCCTCTCAAGGTGGTCGTCGAGGCTCTTCGCTATGAGCCCATGCGCCGAAACGACTATGGGCACTACGATCGTCGAGTCGACGGGCCACATTTTGGTAACCTCGTGCTGCAGATCCAGATACTTTAACATCTTCTCTGCTTCCTTACTGACGAGGTTACCATCGTGCGGAACGGCGATATCGACGAGCGTTGCGCGTCTTGCATCCCGGTCCACTATCACAATATCAGGCCTGTTCGCGAGACTGTGGACTGGTCCCAGTATAGTGTGACATGACCGTTCTCGAGAACTGGCGGCGGATAGTAAGGCACCTCGGTACCTACAAGGTTGTACTTTAAGGCAAGTTGCTGATGGATTATCCTGGCTACTAGGTTGTGTCTATGCAGATACTCGGTGTTGGCAAGCTGCGAACAACCGGAAGTCACATGTCTGAGGGACTCGCCAGGTTGGTGGCAGGCGCGGCAGATGTCAATGGTCCCGTCCTTCATTATGTGTTTCCTATAGTTGTTCGTCTTGACAACCTCATCTTGTATTGCAAAGACAAAACCCTCGGTTTCCCTGAAGAGGTCCCCGAAACGTAGCCAGTGTACGGAAGCAAGTTGGTCTACATCCGGTTCCGTGAGAGACCGGAAGTACGTACCGTGCAGCTCCTTGCCTTTCCATACATCCATGCGGTCCTCGGCGCTCAGTACAACCGGCTTCCGCCGCCAGTCCTCTTTTCCCATGTCCAGCGGGGTCCTTTATCGCTGGTGACGACATCGCGATGCATTTCACAAACATCAGTCTTTTTCAGAAAGTACTGACGTAGATTGAATACCTCGCGGTTGTGTAGGTTCTTGGCATTTAACACATGTACCTCGACCCCCACACTTCCGCAGTATATACAACCTCATGGCCGATGATCGTGGATGATGCATACGGGATTTCGTTATCAGCGTCCTGACCTTTCTGTCCAGGGAGTCCAATTCGGTCTGAGTCCATCTGAGAATACCGAAGGTATATACGAGCACAGGCATGACTCAACCGTTATAGGCACGAATTTTATTGCCGCCTGACAAAAGGCTATTTATCACTTTTGTAAGACGGTGAAAAAACTTTTCCTTAACTGATTGTTTCATGTCCTTATCCCGTATGTTGTATATCATTCGTTTATTTACACATTTTTTCTTTTTTTATATTAATTTTACAAATAAAACCTAAATCTAAAATTAATACAAAATAACAAAATGGAATTTCCACCACCGGCGGCGGGGCGAACCCAGGCTACCGATGGTCGGACCCGAGAGAGAGAAACCTCCGGACAATTCGAGCGGTGTCGAGCAAGACCGCCTTCTGCATCTGACCCTTGATCCAAGCAAGTGGCTCTAGCGAGAGCCTCTTGAGATGATGGTCGAGGCTCTTGGCTATCAGCCCATGCGCAGACACGACTATGGGCACAACGATCGTCGAGTCCACGGGCCACATGTCGGTAACCTCGTGAGACAGATCGATGTATTTTAACATCTTGTCTTTTTCTGCCTTCACAAGGTTCTCGTCATGCGGCACCGTGATGTCGACGAGCGCTGCGCGCCGCGCCTCCCGGTCGATTATCACTATGTCAGGTCTATTAGCCATAATAGTCCTATCAGTGATAATCGACCGGTCCCAGTAGAGCGTGATGTGAGCATTTTCGAGAACTGGCTGTGGGTTATACTTGTAGTAAGGCACCTCCGAGCCGACAAGGTTGAACTTCAAAGCAAGTTGCTGATGGATGATCCTGGCTACTAGGTTGTGCCTGTGCAAATACTCGGAGTTGGCAAGTTGCGAACAACCCGAGATTACATGTCTGAGGGATTCGCCAGGTTTGTGGCAGGCGCGGCAGATGTCAATGGTGCCATCCTTCATAATGAATCTCCTGTAATTGTTGGTCTTGACAACTTCGTCTTGTATTGCACAGACAAAACCCTCAGTTTCCCCAAAGAGGTCCCCGAAGCGTAGCCAGTGCACGGAGGCGAGTTGATCTACATCCGGTCCCGTGAGAGACCGGAAGTACCTACCGTGCAGCGCCTTGCCTTTCCATACTTCCATGCGGTCCTCGGTGCTCAGTACAACCGGTTTCCGCCAGTCCTCTTTTCCCATGTCCAGCGGGGTAAGGCCTTTATCGCTGACGACGACATCGCGGTGCATCTCACAAACATCAGTCTTTTCCATAAAATACTGACGGAGATTGCATACCTCGCGGTTGTGTAGGTTCTTGGCATTTAGCATACCTCTACCCCCACACTTCCGCGGGATATACAATCTCATGACCGATGATCGTGGGTGATGCATCCGGGACGTCGTCATCAGCGTTCTGACCTTTCTGTCCAGGGCGTCCAGCTCAGTCTGAGACCATTTGAGTATGCCAAAGGTGTATATAAGAACGGGCATGACCCAACCATTGTAAGCTCTGATTTTATTACTGCCCGACAATAGACTTTTCAGTACTATTGTGAGACGGTGATAGAATTTAGCCTTTGCGTGTTGTTTCATGACCGCATCCTTGATACCAAGACACTCCTGCATACCCAAATATTTGTAGGTTTCTTCGTCAGAGAGGGCTCGAATGTTCACCGACTCCGAGAGTTGAATCCCATCGGAGGCCGTGACCCTCCCTCGTTTTATATGGATGCTCGCACACTTGTCTATCCCGAACTCCATTCCAATGTCCGTGCTGAAATTTTCAGTTGTCTTCAGCATCGACATCAGCTCAGAGTCCGAACTAGCCAGTATTTTTAGGTCATCCATATAGAACAAGTGAGAAATCGAGTGGCTCCCTCTCCGCAGAAAGTAGCCCAGTCCCAAATTCTCCAGAAGCGAACTGAGAGGGTTCAGAGCTAAGCAGAACCAAAGCGGGCTCAGGCTGTCACCCTGGAAGATGCCCCGCCGTATATGAATGCAGTCTTCCACATCAGAAAGCTGCCTTTCACCTGGAAGGCTGAGGACTGTTTTCCATTGTTCCATACATGCACTCAGGAATTGACAGATGTTTTCATCAACTTTGTATAGTAGTAAAACTTTCTTGAGCCATGTGTGGGGTACAGAATCAAATGCCTTTTTATAGTCAATCCAGGTGGCGGACAGATTCTTTCTGCTGCGGCGAACCAGTTGGAAAATAGTCGCATCTATGAGAAGAAGCTCCTTAGTACCGCGGGATCCAGCCCGACACCCATTCTGAGTAGCCGACATGATGTTATTTTGGCGGTCGTGAACATTTATTTTGTTTGTCAGAATGGATGTCAGTAGTTTATAGATAGTGGGCAAACATGTAATTGGTCTGTAATTTTTTGGATCCGCGGTACTACCGGTCTTATGGAGCAGGTGGGTGATGCCTGTGGTCATGAACTCTGGTAGCAGTCGTTGGTCTATGGCTTCTTGGTATTGAATTGCCAAGCGAGCATGGCAGCAAGTAAGCCATTTGAGCCAGAAGTTGTGCAGTCCGTCGGCCCCGGGAGACTTCCAATTGTGGGCACGACGGATTGCCGAACTAACATCAAGCTCTGTCAAGTTCACTGGCTCCATCGGCTCTATATCCTGACATGCTCGCTCGACAGTCTTCATCCATTCACCTTCGACGTGGCAGACGGGCTCTGACCATATTTTACTCCAGAATTGACAATTTTCTGCTTTGGTAGGTTTAGCCTCATCTGCCACTAGCTGTTTAGGCTGCTCCCAGTTTCTATACACCCGCCTTTGGTCACTCTGGAACTGGCGATTCAGTTGATATCGATCGACACGCTCTCTATAGCGGCGAATACGCTTTGCCCACGCGCTAATTTGCTGCTTCAGGTCGTCTATGCGCTCCGTGACCACTGACTGGAAGTTGGGATGGGAGGGCCTTATTACAACCCCTTTTAGGACTTTAGTCACGAACCGCATAATTTTTGGTCGCATATTTCCTGACCTGAAGCAGCAAAGCTTCCCTATGAGGACCCGCGTCTCGTCGATACGTTTCTGTATTCTCGTCTGCCAAGCGGGGACCGCCAACATTGGACCTGAGTGTCTCACGCGGTTGTTGTTTTCGAATTTGACACCGGCTATTCGACATGCGGCGATCGCCGCACAGCAGAGGAGTGAGTGGGTATCGACTAAGTTTTCGCTAGTTTCCATATATGGTTTTAAATGGGAATTCATGGTCCCCACAATGCTCATATTTTTTCTATTTGTGGGCAAGCGCGGTATTCGAGGCCTAGTTACAAAGCTTACCGATCGAAACTCCAAAATCGCCCGCTCCAGGGCGCTTCTCATTTGCTCATCAACCTGGGCACTTACATCTCCCCCTACTACCTCACCCCCGTCCTCCGCTGAAGGTGGTGGCTGTGACAGCAGCTCACTCATATTCGCCACTACACATACAGGGGCGTGTGGTGAGCGGAGCGCGTCCGACAAGGCGCAGACAGCGTCTGCGCGCGGCAGCGAAGAAGCGGGAGCTATGGTAGTAGGAAGCGCGTCTAGGCGCAGTCGATCCAGCACGGCGTCATCCAAGAACTTCCGTGTCCGGATGACGCGTACCTGGTCTGATAGACGCTGGGCTGAAAAAGACATTGTCGGTTCAAGAGCCTGAAACTCAGTAAGCAATCTTGCTCGAAACATGGTCCGGTTGGTTTCTCCCTCTGTGGCCCTGTAGTACGCCGTCATGACTTTCATATTAAGGTCATAGGGCCAGCGCATACGGCGCACTACACCATCGGTAGCGGGGACTATAGGCGGAGCATGTATATCATTATTGTTACGTTACGCTGAAGTTATCGCTACGATTACTTCCAACTACGACAACTTTTACATCACAGAACAGTTACTTTATAATTACCTTAGTTGCAGTAGGCATCCAACCGTTATCTTCATAACCAATCGTGTTAATATTCTGTTCTAGCTACTAGACAAACGGCAAGAAAGAAAAAGTTTACCCATTCATTATTGCCTTATCAATAAGCTAAAACAGTGTACATATCAATAACTAAGCACAATTAATTTTAATGTTTATGTTGCCTAATCTAACAGAACCGTAAGTGGGCTCCTAGTCTCTGTACCAGGCCGCCATCTTGGAGCGAGAAACAATTTCCCCGAGTGACGCGGTAAGAAGCGCGTGAAATATCCTCCTGGACTGAATGAAGGTCAGAGGAACTCGTGATCGCTTGTAATTTGTTCCAATGGCAGTCAGAGTAGGCAAAATGTTACTATACTAAGTAGATATATATTTGTATTTTTAAAACTCAATGAAAAGAAGAGAAATGTAAAAAAATTGTGATTGCATTTTAATAATACTCGTAATAATACACTTAATGTGTGGCAAGGGCGTGCTTATTGGCCTTAGATAATTTCCTTCAGTAAATCCGGCGCGGGGGACCTACATATTTACATGAATGCTGAACCATGGACCAGTGGGTGAAGGTATGCACGTAAATTTTTTTCAGATCAGAAAAAACACATTTGTACACGCCGCCGCCGGTTGAATTCGAACCTCGGACCTCTCGCAAGAGAAGCCGACGCCCAGATCACTCGGCCACCCGCCGCTCTGTATATGGAATATATACTGTTACGAATGTACTCATAAACGTGTTATCTCGAAGTACGTACAGAGCAAACAAAGCTTAAATGTTTATATTTAGGACATGCACTAAAATTATTCCATACGAATCCTTTCTGCGTAGGGAGGAACGTTCACAGAAAGCCCGCCTAAGAGGTCAAAGTTTTAGCAAGTAATCTTTCCAGAAGCTTAGATCAGCAGGAACTCAAGTGCTTCGCGGACACGAGTCTCTCATTCGTTCCCACTCCTTTACGTCCATTGTCCCTGCCGCCACCGCACCGCTCAAATACCTATCTCATAACTCATGTATAAGGACGTGCTGATGTCCGCAGAGGAAATGTATGAGTCTGTATTATATCTTTATTGGCTCTGTTCTTTGGATATTAGGTGATATTATCTGATATTCCGGCTCGTCGTTTCGTCGACTCTCGGCTATATTTAGATAAGTCGATGGCGCTCGTGTCCCTAATTTACTTCTGCTGGCGAAGCTTATTTCCTTTTAGCGGCTCGGCTCCAGAAAAATCTAGCTTTTATTTTATCCACAATGATCCTTATTTTGTGTTATGCGGGGCGTGCTGGCCGTCCGCGTCGCCGCTAATATGCCATCATGTGTCTTCGTTGCCTAGAGATAGACCACAACATTTTTTTATTACTTCTAATTATAGCATAAAAAATCCGAATGTTATTGCTGGACTCTGCAATATTATCTGCATTAGTAGACGAAAAAAAAAATTTTACCTGAATACTAAAAACGAAGGAAATAACAAGGAAATTGTATCGAATACGCCGTAGTTACCAAACTTTGGTTTAAAACTAAAAGGAATTCTTTTAGTTCTGAACCAAAGTGTGGTATATTTAGCCTATAAATCGCCTTTTCAGGCTCTTGACAATGACAGCCCACTCGATGAGCGTACCCGTAACCGAAGAGCATGTAAAATGAAGAACATTATAAGATTTGAAGAAGCGGTAGATGAGTAGGTAGTAGCAGGTAGATGAGTCAGGATTTGTGGCACGAGGAGATCCGTTGCCACTGTCTACCGCACTGGAAAACAGGCGTGACGTTATGTATGTATGTAGTGTGTATGTTTTTCTTTTCTCATACACCCTTGAATAAAATTCCATAAGAGGATCTAACTAAGCGATGAAATTTGAAATATTATTCGTAAGCTCTTTCATCTGCCATTGAGTTACTCTCGAGCAGTCGGCGCCTGTAATTGACTTTGCTTTGGAGTATTGTTCCGAGCGCTCTCCAACTTGTACTGTGCGACGAGAAACCCTTGACCTTTCCTACCTTATTTACTCCGACTCCAAAATATAGCTACTTTCTAAATATAAATATCCTTAAATCATGTAAAACTCCCTTCGCAGTTTCTTTTTGTTGTTCTTGCAACGTTATTATTACTCTCAGTTTAATTTTAAGATTAAGTAAGACGTTATTTTATTTTATTTTATATTTATATTATACAAGGTTATTTTATTTTATATAACACTAGCTTATTTGCTCCTCCCCAGACTGACGTCATCAGATGTATCCCTTGTTACCCTGATGGTCGCCAAGTACCTGGAACAGTGCTGTGTTATAATTGATGTAGTTAATTGTCTAGATACATCGATGCATGCTCGGGGAGAGTTAATGGTAGTTTCCCACCAAGGTTACCTAAACAGCATATTCTATCTTTTCTGATCCACCGCTTTTGAATCAGTGCTATGGTGTCTGAGTTAGTTACCAGCTGTCTCGCAGTGTTGCCGTCGCTGTTTGACTAGGCTGGAGGTTTATTTGAATTAGATTAATTAATTTGTTACCTGCCATCACTCCTTCGAAGTCCAGGAGAGAATCCTCATCACGGTGAGTGGTGGCGGACCACGCCGCACAATGAGGTGTGCTACTGGTCGCCTCGGGTTCCGCTATACCTATGAAAATAAAATTTGTTTGTCCACCTTTGGTTGTCTTCCTTCAAGTGCCTGTGGCGCCATCTATTATTTAGTAGAGTGATTACTAATTGGCTAATCGATTTAGTTTGTGATACTTCTTTTCACTGCCAGGCACTTCTTTTCTTATGGAATGTATGCCACATTAGACATTACATAAGAAACCAAAATCCAAAGTTGCACGGGAATATTTTACAGAAGTTGTTTCTGAATTAGATAAGGGAACAAAAGTTTATGAAAAAATTATGAGATTGTGTGGCTCCATTTCACCACGTGACGTCGCGACGTGTGGCCATTTTAAATCCAATAAAATAAAATGTAGTCGTATTTCCGACACTCTTTACATGAATGTACGTAGTACGTAGCCCCAATATAAACAACCGTTCAAGTTGTTACATTACATCCGGCTTATACGTATAGATTTAATTTAGTAGCTAAAGGGCTCACTGACAGACATATGGACGTACGGACGGACATGCGGATATTGTAGCGAGGCTAATAGAGTTCCTGGTTGTGTTCCGGATCCATATCAATGAATAATAACATTTTTATCTAGGGTTAGTTCTCTTGCAAACTTTACTTACGGCAGCTGCTGTGCTAGATAAATTCGGAGAAACATTTACAACAAAATATAGTCCTAATTTTTCTAACATTATAGTGTAATATTAGAAATTAATAAATATTTATATTAACGGGTAGCCACATACAACGCAGTAATTGTGAAAAATAAAATATGTGTCTATCTCTATCAGGTACGCCAACTTAATTTTAAGGCCAAAGCCAAAACTTTCCGAAGTTACTTTACATTTTGATAGATAGGCAAATTAGCGAACATTCCCAGGTACGCCAAGGCTCTGTTATAGCATTTTTGGTACGAGACCTTGAAGAACGTACATGCCTGTATGTACGATGATGACTAGCGAAAAACTCTTAACAGCCCAATTGACCTTTCTCGAGGGTGATGCTTCCTTCGACCTCCATTTGTATCGAGAAAGCTACCCAGTAAAGTTCTCCAACAATATATTTACTTGCCCTTAAACAGATGGCGGTATGCAAATTTAAAATTTCTTCGATTCTTTCGAAGAATATCCTGTCAAGACTGGCTAGAGGGACTTTAACTTCGTTCCCAGCTGATCTGACACGGTCGATTCTATTAGGCGAAAAGCCCGGTAACGCAAGGTGATACAACATTCTAGATAGATAGAACACATCTCTTATAAATCAAAATGAAGACTGGCGGACAAAAAGAAGATTTTCAAGAAATAATTACCTCTTGAATATTTTCAAATAAATCTATATTACGTATGTTTTTCGCGAAATCATAGCGCAGCTAACGTAATCTTTCATTTAAATTTGGTAGACTACTCGTTAGTTAAATTTTCTTTACACTATAAAGCTTCTCTCAAAGTTGTATTAACTCCAGCTATACTAATTATATACACTTGTACTGTGCACATACATACAAAACACATTGTCCATCTTCTGACTTCACGAAAATATACTTTTTATAACGCAAATAGGAAATTTTGAATCGTATTGACGAAACTTAAACCTTGTAAAGAACAGAAAGAAGGAATTTAATTTGTTGGAAAGCAGTACGGAAGTCTAAAGACCTTTATCACGTCCCGTGAACAAAGGAGCCGCTACAAAGGCCTTCGGACCACATGCAATAAAATTAATCATCGTTATAAATTAAGTTAATTATTTTTACACGGACATTATCGAGAAGATGGTCTCACGAGTTTAAGATTGTAATACCTAAGGAATACTAAAAATCAGCCAAGTGCGAGTCGAACTCGCGCACCGAGGGTTCTGTATCGCCATGTCATGGCCAGCGCCACTCACGCCATCTATGGCGTGTTTATGAAATGCTTCATATTAGTTAAAAATCATGATTCGTTAAAATGCTTCATAATACTCTTTTCGGTAGATAGTTTCTTCTATGGGAACTCCGTGAATTTTTTACTTTTTCTTATTTTTATTACCTACTATATCGGCCATAATAACACATATTCTGTGAAAATTTCAACGGGCTACCTATTACGGTTCATGAGATACATCCCTCGGACAGACGGACGGACGGACGGACGGACAGACAGACGGCGTAGGCTTAGTAATAGGGTCCCGTACCGGATACGGAACCCTAATACCGGATACGGAAGCCTAAAAATTAGCGCATAAAGTAATGGGACAACGAGAAATTAGTCGAAGAAAACAGAATGTTGTATGTAGTTGCTTTCAGTTACTTATAAACATTATCTACTTAAGGCGGAAATAAGACTCAAACCGTGCTACCCGAACACTGATGATTGAAACAGGAACCGTATGCAGATGTAATAGGTGCGAGATTCATTCTACTCGTGCGGTGGCTGATACGTCGCGCCGACGAAGATCGTTTGCGCGAAAATCACACTATTTATTAAATTTCACGTGTTGGAAAGATGGAAAACAATATTTTTTTTCGCTACGATTGTAGGGAAAAATATTATCTATATTTCTATGAGGGTCTTGTATTGAAACAATTGATCTTTCTCAAGATAATTCAACTTGAAAGTACAATTTTCGTACTTTTCGTTATTTTTTGGACATTTATTTAACACCTTTCCAAAGTAGTAAAATATTTTTTTTTCTCTACGTTTGTTAATTAAAGATCTGAGATAAAGGATCTCAGAAAGCACTTGGTACAGAATACTTAATAGTGCTTGTGGCCAGTATGCACGGGCTTTATTATTTAATATATTTTTGACAGTTTTTTATTCCAGAAAATATAGAAAAGTAATATGCAAATAATAAAAAAATTAAAACTTACCTAACAAACCTTAAAATAGCTACTAATCAAAACGGGCGTTTTCAAAAGTTCCTAGAACACTTTTTTTTTTTATGTAATCCGCTATGGGTGGCTGAGTCGGAGGGGCCAAAGCGCATGCTCCGACCAGCCAATATCACCTCCGAGAAGGTAGGTGCCATACCGAAGACTTCCCTGGATTACCCCGCTGGTTTGGCAAGGCTTACCCCTTTAATAAAGTATTTTGATATGAATGAATTTAATGAAAGCTGGTTCCTCTAGGTACATGTGTGATAGACAGAAATTAAAGCATCTCCAACATCTTTCCGTTCTGTTCGCGTGGAATTTTGTTAAATGTATGCGAAGGTCAAACAAGCATTCATATAAATATACGTAGATAAGGAGTACAAAATACAAACAGAATTCTTAATTTCACACGAGGACTTTCGTTTCGTGTTCAGGTAGAGTTTTCTAGCCACTGCAAAAACAAACACTCTCATTTACGAAAATTTACATAGTTCTCATAATAACTTTAATCTATTTTACGTTTTGAAGACTGAATATCCGTTCCCTTATTGTTAAGAAATCAATGTGCTCGCTTTTATGTTGACAACCAGTGCCGTATCGCCAACTTCAGAACACCAATAATTAAATCCTTCCACCGAGTCCTCTTCAATCTTCGTACTGTCCCGGCGACGGCGGCGGCGCGGCGTCTCCAACAATCAGGCTCTCAGACTCTCCACACATCGCCGTCACACACACGCTACGTTCGAGTCGCCAACATCTTCGGATGAGCTCCTACCCTACACCTCGTTCATTTTGCTCGGCATGTCCTTGTCACGTTAAACTTAAAGATTTGTACGAAGAACGCCTGCCAAGATGGACTAAAAGGTGCGTAAGTACGTGCCGACTTATAAGAAAGTCGGCTGAATGTGAGGAAGCTCTTTGATAATGGCGCGGAGAAGCGATCCGAGCTTCTACCTACGAACACGAGCGACCCTCTTCCTCTGATACCACTTCCTGGAGATAGCGCACCAGGCCCGCTAGGTCGACGCTCTCTATAGACTCTAAATATTTCTCCCAGAGTAAATTTGGAGAATATCTGGATCAATGAAGAAGCAGTTGTCAGCCTCGGCAGCTCAGTGGTGCGGTCGGTCGACTGTTATTAAGCAACCCTGGGCGCGGTCAGTACTTGGATGGGTGAGTCATCATAAGGAAGCTCGATATGGTAGCAGCACATGAACTCCTAACTGCAGAAAATAAAAAAAGTGAAAAAACTATTTTAACATATTTTTTTAAATACCTTATATTTACGGAGCCAAGCCTTCTCTTGGCTGTCGCACTGTTCCTGTCGGAGTAAGGTGCCGATCCAGGTTTACGTCCTTTTGTTCGTATCTTGCATTTATTCTGTACGATTTATGACGTTTTATCATCGAATTTATTAGAATAATTTATGGGAAAGTGTTTTTCGGAAGGATTCCTATAACGAAAAAACGAATATAGATATAACTCCTGCAGAAGATATTCTGATTATACTTACGCATAAAGCGATATTACAGAATAGCTCAAAACGACGAACACAGCCACGGTTCAACCCTTCAGTTATGGCGGTTTGCGTCGTTATTTTTATGAGCGGACCTTCGGCCGGATTCGTCCGAAAATTTAGTGAGCAACGAACCAACTAGGACGTCTACGCTTAGGTTTGTATAAAGATATATGTTAACGTACATAATATTCAAGTATTTTTATTACTTTTAGATAGAAGTAGGTAAGGCCGAAAATAAAGAAAACAATTTGTCGTCAACAAAGTTTTGAACCTGCATCTTTCTGGAAATTTACAACGTATTGGCGACCAATCTACATTTGTAACTGTATTTGTAATAAATATTACAATATAACTATTTAAGGAGGTAAAGAAGTCTAGAAAGTACCAAGGCATCTGCGCAACGAATTTCTGGCCTCGGATCCCCAAGGGTCCAACGTCTCCACAGACGTTGAGCGCGTGGGGATCCGAGGACAAAAATGTTTTTTTTTTATGGAAACTGACACGGTTGGCTACATCACCTACAACCATCCGCGATGTCAGCCCATAACACCGGGTGAACTTGGTGCCACGTCAGTGCTTCCCTTCGGTCATGCCGGCTACACTGAACTGGACGGAAAACACAAAATAAAATATAAAATTAGTAGGCCCAAAACTGGTCGGGGCATCCGGTTACCCACGCACTGGCGCATTCCAAAAAATAATATAAAAAGCAAAAATAAAAAAATTTAAATCAAGTATCATAATATACCGAAGAGCACCATCTACCGAAAGATCAAACATTTTAACTACAAAAGGTAACGAACAAGTATGAACAGTCACCGATAGATGGCGGGATAAGGGATCACGTATTTTATGATTGCTGCGCACACTCGGTAGACGTGCAAGAAGGATAATATGACTACGGAACCCTATGTGTGTGAACATCGTTCTCACTTAACAGGTTTTTAGGGTTCCGTACCTCAAAAGAGAAAAAAATGGAACCCTTGTATGATCACTCTTGTGTCTGTCTGTCTGTCCGTCTGTCACAGCTCCGAATCTACTGGACGAAAAAAGTTGAATTTTTTTAAATGCCTACGTATAAATAAATAAAATAAAAATTTAGTTTTTTAAATTATTATGTTTATATTTTATTTGGAACGGGTTACTTGTTTTGTTTGTCAAATAAAAATGTTTAATACAATAAGTATATAAAAAGTTGTTCATGCGTACAACAAAATTACATACATACATATGTACATTTCTTGAAAACACTTTAGAGACTACTGAGCTTGAAGGGTTAGTGAAACAATGCGCTCACCGTGCTTACCGCAAGTAGGGGATCAAGTCGGGGCGAACACGGGATCTCTAAGGAAAATCGACAAGTAAAATATGATTATTATTCGGTCACATTGACCTAAAGTGGAAAACACGTCGAACTGTTTTAGATAATCGCATCTCACATGCTGTTGTCGGTAAGCGCACTAATTTAAATTAAACTTTTTAATTTAACTGCATGCTCTTAAACTCCAACGAACTTCGGATACAGCTGGTGAAGCGAGCCGTTAGAAAATGGAAGCTTTCCAGCTTCTCGTGGCGTTATAGGGCGGGGGCGGGGGCGGGGGCGCATGGCGGGTGGAGCAAACTGAGCCTGAGTCATTAATTAAAACGCGGCAATTAAACCAAACTTCCTGGCGAATTAAGTAGAAAAAATACAACCCTCTACCTCATTTCATTCTTAAAACGTTTCCACAATTATTTATGTCCATAAGCAAGATATATTGTTGTCAAAAGAGTTTAATAGTTAGGTTTTAGACCGAACAAAATCATTATACCTAATGTAAAATTGTTCAAAAAATATAACTTGCTAATATTGGTAAAATAATTTATTTTTGTGCATTATAATTTATTAATTTAAGTAGTGCTTAAAAAGAGACGCTTAGTGAGTTAAAAGGGGGAAAAAATGTTTTCCAGCGTAATTAAAAATTTTCAAACATCAAAATTAAAATGAATCAGATTTTGTTCTCCTGTAACCTCTCAAAGCGCTTGATTTGACTTATAATATTAGAATTTAGGCTACGAATTTATGGATGTGGAATAATAATGGAAATTATCAAGCGATCCAACCATCTCACCAATTTAATCATTAGAAGACAATATAGTAACATCGACCATCTCGGTTACATCTCAATGGCTATTGGTAAAGTTAGAAGTAATTGAATTTACGCTTTGTCTAACTCCTAACTTCAGCTTCAATAACCCTTTGTCTCGAGCTAAACAGCCGTAAATAACCTTCAAATTTCTCCATCGAACAGTATTCATATTTTAAATGTTCGAAGGCTTTTCCAAACTCGTGAACTGGCGGTGTGTACTCGTAGTCTGGCACTCTCGAGAGAAACAAACATTGCAAAATAAACTAAGTAATGTTATTTTACTTACGAACATAGCCTCTTTGTCGAACAGAAATTATAATTCCAGTGAGATGATAATGTTTCTAAAGTTGAGCCAAATAAAATATTTTCTTTATTTTCTAATAATAAACGAATGTTTTAAACAAACATGAGTGAGAGATCGCAGATCCAAAAAGTGAATGAGTGAACCAATGAATGTTTCAAATAATATGTCTATGCATCACTCCTAAAGAAAATTATGTGGCAATATTATTGCTTAGTTAGAAGGTGGATTCGAAAAAAACTTGGTCTCTAAAGTCCCATTAAACTAGTAAACGGAGTGTATGGTGTAATGAAATGAAATAAAAAAACGCATCCAAATCGGTCCATCCGTTTGGGAGCTACGATGCCACAGACAGACACACACATTCACACACGTTAAACTTATAACACCCCTCCTTTTTCGTTGGTGGTTAAATAATTAAAATATACTTTATTGCACAAGCACATTGTCGGACGGACGGAAAAGGCAGACTTAAAGCCTAGAGGCATTCTCTACCAGTCATGCCTGGGATTGTGAATAATATGGATAGAGCGAAAAATTAAGAATAAGAGTTAAAAAAAAAATTGGTTGTCTGTAAAGTCGGTTTACAGACGATAGTTTTACGTGATGACGTCATAAAGTATATAAGGTGCGAAGTCAGATACAAAATCAGTTCCGGCGGATATTTACCGTTTTTATTTCGATTTTTATTAATTTTTTGTATTTTTATAAGTTTTTGTAGAATATAAAATATGTAAAATTAATTTAAGTACCGTAGCGGCGGGTTACTTTGGCTTATTTTTTTAAACAATTTTAGAATTTGATCTGTAGTTTGTTTCGGTATTGTCATTTTAGTATTCTTATATTTTATATACAAGCTCAAAGATGTAACTAATGATATGCAGTGTATTTTAGAAATATGCTAAGCATAACTTAGGTTTTTTTTTGTAAAGTTTGGGCCAAAGTTGTTCTTAGGAAAGGGTTTACGGTGATTAAAAAAAATTTAATCACCGTAACATTGTTCAAAAAAGAAAAAAAAGCAAAAAAAAAAAATTTGGGGGGTTCGAACCCACGCACCCCAAAATACAAAACCCTGCACGCTTACCACTGAGCTAACGAATTACATAAACAGCCAAACGAATATCGCCTTCTGCTGGTTCCCGGAGTAGGTTTGCAGGATTGAGGGATTCGAGGGATTGATTAAAGTCTTGCAGGTGTCGTATCGGCCATCTATTGGTTAGCGATGGAACTACAACGTTTGGTTGCGTGGTAGCGACATGGCGGGAAGTTCAAACAATTTCTCGATACCGCTGAAGTATTTCATTTACTATTGACGCTAGATGTGGACTCTAGATGTCGCTCCATGAAATCTTCACATACTGTTGAGAAAATTTGCAGCGATAGGTACACGATCGATTAGCCCGCGTAATTAAGACGTCTGGTCGGTGATGGTGGCAGGGACCGCGGGTTCGAGGCTCGCAAAAGACGGACAAATATATTTTGTATTTCCTACTATTGTATATGCCTCTCTATCGCGCTCTCGCTTGCACACACAGGTTTAGATGGAACGTGACACTTCTTCGTGCGTGCAGCCGGTGTTCATCAATTTATAAGACGTGACGTCATCACGTCAAAAATATAAACTACACTACTAAATTACAATTTTAACATACAATTTAATCATTCGTTACACACATACTTACAGGTTCAAAGGTACCTGGGTACCTACACTCTGAAAATTTCCAGAAGAGAAAACAGAGATAGTACATAATTAATGCGGCTAACCTAAGACGTAGATTGAATATAGTGCCTCCTAAAATAAGCCCGAAACCGGCAGCAGTACAAGCTAATAACATACGCTTGCTAGGAAGGAACAAAGCGATTTCTCTCACTGGAACATAATGCGACTAATGTGTTTATTTAATACGCGTCCTGAGTCCTGGGTGTAGCGGGTAGTGAGTGGGGAGTCACACGGGGGCCGACAGGTAAGATCGACTCGGCCTGTGTTGAATTAGATACGCCGAGACATAATGGGCGCTTGCGGATCTAACGATAACAGCACGGCGACGACCACATTACGTCCACGTCACGGCATGCTGGGAGACAAGAATGTATGAAAATTTATCTCGGTACTTTAAAAGAATAGCCCCACTGCATCTCTCCCCGTGTATGTCGTAAAAGGCGACTAAGGGATATGACTTCCTTCTTATATGTACCGTGTGGGGCCGGTACTTTAAAAGAATAGCCCCACTGCATCTCTCCCAGTGTATGTCGTAAAAGGCGACTAAGGGATATGACTCCCTTCTTATATTATTAGGTGGTAGGGTTTAACCCGCCCGGGTTGGTACCACCGCACTGAATGAAAAGTCGGTCGAAACGGCTATGTAAATAGTTTGTGTTTTCCGTCCAGTTCAGTGTAGCCGGCACGCCCGAAGGGAAGCACTGACGTGGAAACAAGTTCACCCGGTGTTATGGGCTGACATCACGGATGTTGTAGGTGATGTAGCCAACCGTGTCAGCTTCCATAAAAAGAAATAAAAAAATATGAACAGTAAATAATGAACATCGAGCATTAGAAAGAGACAATTCGGTTGTAGAGCGTCGTCACGCAAGTCTCTGTGCGACAGAGACGACGCTCTACAACCCGATTGTCTGTTTCTAAAGCTCGATGTTCATTATTTACTGCCACGTACTGTACAGCTTTCGCAACTGGACGGCGACGGTAACGACATGCCGTGACAGCTGTTCGACATGCTGTCTGGCAGATTCGAAACACGATATTATTATCCCAAATTGATCGCAATACTATCGTAAGTTTATGTTATAGGTAAATGTATATAACGTAACGTAATACAAACATAACTTCACGCCTGCTTCTCAATAGGGTAGGCAGAGACAATGGATCTTCAATTGCATTTAAATTATTTCAAAATTTATTTCCAGTATTTTTTTACAAATTGCAATCCACGTCCAGTTCAGTTTATTCGGCACGAGCAAAGTCTAGTTCGCCAAGGTGTTCACTGACATCACAGATGTTTTAGATGAAGTAGCCAACTATTTTAGTTAAAAGATAAAAAAATACGTTTGCTTTTTTTTCACTCTTTGGTTTGTGTGATTTATCCGGACAATTTTGTCCCTAGGACTGAAAATATTTAATGTTTTTCCTGCATCCTGATTAGCATTATAGATCCTATAATATAGAAACTATAAAACCTCCTAACGAATACCTACATTTTGTATGTGTACTACTAGAATGCTAAAATGAATCAGTTTATAGTATGGTCTCAATTCCAAGTCTACAAGTCTATAAAAGGTTAATCCCTACTACAATCTCAAGTAAGGTTAGCACACAACTCCTAACTAAATCTAACTTAAGCTAAGAAAATAAACGCCAACCCCTTTCTATGTTAACGAATGGTCCAACGACGCGACGTAGTTAGCTATGTACGTGCATACTTACTAGACCGTATCAACAACATTAATATGGTAATAGTTCTCTCTTTATTCAGTTCACTTGATTCATGGCCGGCATTTTTCACAGAAACTTTAATAATAAACGCAGGCGATATTTCAGCCGCAGCACCGGGGCGGCACCACCACACTGCAAGAACAGGCGGCAGCGTCAGCTTGCAATTTTATCAAGCAAAGGTGAACGATACAAAGTTTATCAGTGGGATGATTCTGACATGGAATCATATGACATGTCACACGCACCTATTGCGCGGTCGTCGCTGGAATTTGAATTTGAAAGATGTAACCCAAAAATAGTAACCCAGTAGAAGCGTTATCCCATCACCATCACCAGAGGGTCCATATTGACCCAAAAACGCCGATTTTTGTGGTATATTATTATTTCTTCTTTGTTATAATTGTTTTAATTTAATTAAATAAATTACATTTTATTGGGTAATAGAGTTAAAAGTACTAATCATAAATAAACTTAAGAACTAAAATTAAAACTTACTAACCAAAGTAATCTAATAAAAATTCCTAAACTATCTAAAATATAAGTAATATTTTAAATAAATTAACCTAAAATATTTATATAAAAATAAAACTAATTAACACCCCTAAATTATTTATTTGTCTTTTAATTTATTTAATTGTGCACTGTATAATCTTTGAAAAAAAAATAGTGAAGATACATCCTCAACAGCACCGTTTACACGGCGTTTTTTTTTTACTGACTTTTTATGGTCTACGTTTAAAGACCTTCTGTATAATGAATGACAGATAATGTACGGCGACAACGGTCTGGTAAAAGGAAACTGGAAACTGATAGAAGGATGGTTTATTTCGTTATTTTATTTTATTTTATTTTCGTTTATTTGAGAAATCAACAGCAGTTTTACAATAGGTTTTATAATATTTGATTTCAATTTCAATATTTTACCTAACCCGTGAGTTAATAGACTTTTTTTATAATCGAAAATACCTATATATTTTAACTTTCACTTTGCAAACTCTACCACCTGCACGTCGCATAAAATGTATAAATAGTGCATTTACCGCGTTTCATCAAATTTTTCGCTTGAAAAAATGTATGCTTCATTATCAAGGCATGCCACATCATTACTTGGTTATGTAAGTAGTCAGCGTGACACGCGACGCGCAGGCGTTACACGGAGTTTCCTTCCGATGCGCTATCTACAGCAGCGGTGTGACGTCATAACGGCGTGATATATAATCACTCAGATGACGTCGCAACACTACGAGAAGGATACGGGTAAGATCGTCTTAGCTCTTGAAGGACGTCTACAACAATACAAAATAATTTAATTAAGAAAAAGTAAAAGAAATATTTTAAAAACAACTCTTGCTATTATAACTTGAACTGTCCGCCTAGAACAGTTTCGATCGCATTTTTTTTTTTATTGAAAGCGCGACCTATAGCTCCGAGCAAGCCATAAGGTGTCTAACGACGCCCATGGACATTCGGTCGTATGCGGGGTTTGCGAATGCCATGCCGGCCTGACAGGTGCCCATTCACGCCCCTCTTGAAGGACCCGAGAGTGTAGAGATACTACAATCCCTGCCCAGTGCGTAAATATTTTTAAAACGAAGCTATTTGAAAATATTATGGAATAGGACAGGCGCATAGTGATCATCTTAAAATGCAGCTAGACCTCAGGCACAGAGGACAACCTTAGGCTTCAATCGCAAAGATAATATATTGATTCGTTATTAATTTTACTTTTTTTCAATTAAATAATTAATAACCCACTCTCTGAAGTGTAAATACTCCCTTCCCGCACAGCCACGTTGCCGCAGCAAAGACCACGTCTTCCGGGACTGACTGCATCGAGACAACCGTCGCTCGTCGCCGTCTCGCAGACTCCGCCGAGACGACAGGCAACGCCGATACGATCGAGGCTTCCGCGTGCAATAAAGCCGCACACACACTATCCTATAATATTTATAGGCTGAGTTACGTTTTCACAGCTAGATCGTATCTGGATAGGCTTTACTGTACGAGTTTGTGCATCTTTGTATTGTTCACGTGATGTTCGCTCATTTATGAAAATACTGAAAATATGAAATCTAGTCTAAAACGTGTAGACACAGATTAGTCCTTATATAATGACTACCGCAGTCATTATATAACGAACACAATAAAGCATATTGTAATTTTAATTATCAAAGTAGAATCTAACCCTACCTACATTTCCAAACGTTATTTACATTTGTGAGCTCTCAACATCAGTCCTTAAGGGCGAGAAAGATGCGTGTGCGCAAAGTATGATAGAAACCATAATAAATAGTTTATATTAATCTACAAAATATGCCGTCTGATACCACTATGCCCGTGGTATCAGACGGCATATTTTGTAGATTAATGCGGCTGTGGCGCGCGGCGGCGCGTCGTCTCGGTCGCGGTGGTGGCCCCGGGCCGCGACCGCAAGATCCTGCGGTCCAATCTCGACCCGACAGCTTCTATTCGTCTTCTTCGGTACGAATGTATTAGGCCGGTGAGGCACGCCTGGCAGTAACGAGTCGGCGGTTCTGAGAAGGAAAGTGATTTGCGGATTTTTCTGCAAATCTGCTGAAAAGGTCACAAATTACACGAAGAAGCTCGTTTATGTTATTTTCAAGTTAAACAATATCTTCACAGTGAAGCTTAATAAGTGTTAACCTGAGTTTAACACATAGTTGTTGTTGTTGAGAGTTGGATAAAGTTTCTTCACGAGTATGTACTTAGAACATTATTAGGTATATTCATACAGACCTGATCATATGAACAAATTAATTATATCATAGACGTATGTGTGTATATAACTGTTTCACCGAATACAAGTAAAATTTGATATTGATACGAAGAATAAATATCATTTATATCAAATGTAATAACCGACCTGAACAATGATCGAGCCGACTTCAATCAGGCATAATATTCGACTTCTCTCCACTCGGGCGCGGCGCGGCGGGGGCGGCTCTGCCACCGAATGGCTCTGCTGACTGCTGACTCGATCCGCTCTACGCCCTCGCGTTGCCCTTTTGATCGCAATTCGGCGCAATTAACATCTTATGTAGCCGTACGCAGAATTAATCGAACTCCACGGTCGGATTTCAAGCGGAAAGCGAATAGGTAAAGGGTGAAAATTGGGCTCACGTGCCGACCTTTGTATATACCCGCGCTAATTACAAAGAGCAATCAAATCACGCGGAGCCCTCGATGCCTTCATAACGATTGATTTAATTTAATTTTTTTGGTATTTGTCGATAGATAATTCACAATGCAAACCCACTTCTGAAATAAAGATAGCGCGATTGTGTAAAACATTTTCACAATGCATGCCAAGCCGCTTCGATCATAATTTTCCGTCTACGCTCCAGATCGATACATATACTGCATTGGACTGACTTTCACCCTAATCTACAAGGTGGGCCAAAAGTAATGACCCTATTGGACGATGCTATAACTTTTCAAAATGGCGGCAAATGTAAATTCTGTTTTGACATTTGTGAAGTAAACAGATGCAGAATACACGTCAATAAGCCATGGAACGCTATTCTCTTCAAGAACGCGGAATAATTGAATCAATTTTTTTGCGCAATAATTCGTCTGTGGTATTGACGCAGCGTGAATTTCGTCGAAAATTTCCGACTTTGACCGCTCCAGACTATTTTTTGTGGGGTTACTTAAAGTCCCGGGTTTATGTAAACAATCCTCGGACTCTTGAAGCACTTAAAGAACCTATCGCCGGAAGTTCTGACACAAGTGATGAAAAATGCCATAAAACGAGCCCGTATGGTGATTAATTCTGACGGCGGACACTTGACCGATATAATTTTCTCGATTTAATGAAAAATATTCTAATGCATTAAATAAACATAATCCATAAGTAGAACCAATGTTTTCCTTTAAAACAAAAAATTACAGCCACAGAACATCAGGTGATTACTTTTGGCCCACCTTGTAGAATGTAGAATTAACAGTTAAACCAACCGTAGGGTGATGTGACGACACGGGGCGGCGCGGCGAGGCGCGGAGGCTGCGGCGGCGGTGATGTGGAATTTTCTTGGAATGCTTCTTCATAAAGCGAGTCTGCGCGGCGCCACCGCCTCCGCCGCGCGCCGGTGGATTTAATATCAGCTTAGTGTATCGGCATTCCTGGCGAGCCGCTCCCGATCCCGAGCCGATATCCGCCTCGCTCATCAACCGAAGACCACTCAGCTACTCACCTAGATAGGTACCGACTTCTAAACACATCCAATACCCATCACAATCTCAATAACATTTTCCACAATGGGACTTCCTTGCTAGCTTTGAGCCATTGTGTGCTTTATGTTTGGCTTCATAAGCTTTCGGAAGTTTAGCTCGTTCATGTAGAAATAAATCTAGGTAATATCTAGAAACTCTATACATAGAAATTCCACATATTACACCATATTCATTACGCACTATATTTACGCTCAATGAAAAACAACCTTTCCCATGATCACCACACATCATACGCGGAATGAATTGACAAAATATAACTGCATTTCTCTATTCTGGTTGGCTGAAGCTGAAAGTGTCTGGAATCTGAATGGGCCAAGATGGCGGACGCAGACTGCCTTGTCCTCTGTGCTGCCGGCGCGGCATCGAAGGCGACGACGAAGAGACATTTTGAAAATGGAAAACACGAAGTCGGCGCAATCGGCGCTGCAATCTTCTGCACTGATTGCCTCCATTCAGGTTATTCTAAATTTGAAAATAAAAATTTCAGAGTACTATGGTCTGACAACTCGACGTAGTGAATGGTAGATACTTATACAATTTTTAAATTCAGAACGACTGAAAACGCCCTTTTCTTCAATATATAACTCCACAAAGAGGTTGTCTACGTGGCTTTAGAATGCATGAATGTGTGATTTTTATTTCAGGGAATGTTAGCTTGGCCAAACATGAAAACTATTTGCATGCGCTACGTGTACACTCGTGTTTTATATTTATTTTATATTCCGTGGAACGACATGAATACAATTATGTACATAGTTAGAGCATGTCAGCCTCGGTAGCTCAGTGGTGCGGTCGGTCAACTGTTATTAAGCAACCTTGGACGCGGTCAGTACTTGGATGGGTGACCGCTCGACCGTTTCCTTTCTTACCTTACTAGGTGATAGGGTTTATCCCGCCCGGGTTGGTACCACCGCACTGAACGAAACGTCTACGGTCGAAACGGCTATGTAAATAGTTCGTGTTTTCCGTCCAGTAAGTATAGTGCAGCCGACATGAAATGAAGGAAAGCACTGACATGGCACCTTGTTCTCCCGGTGTTATGGGCTGACATCACGGTTGTTTTAGGTGATGTACCCACCGTGTCAGTTTCCATAAATATATATATTTACATGAAATAACTTTTAATTTTTAATTAACATGAAATTATTTTTAAATAAAATAAATACGAAATATTTAGCAGCGAGCAAATAAAATAAATGTAAATTCATTTGAGGCTCCAATAAATTTATATGAGGCACTCGGTTGAGGCTACGCCGCCGCACGCCGGCGCCGCCGCCTCCTCCGCCGCGGTAAATCTCACTTAGGAGAGTTCTTTTAATCGCATTAGGTACGATTCTCGGCAGGGAGACCTCTAATTAATTAGATAGAAAGGAAGCCTCTACCTGTGTACATTGTATTGAAAAATGTTCTCGATCGTCGGAGATGCCCCGAGGGGACCATCCAGTTTAAGTATTATCACAATACTTTCACAATTTATTTGTCTGCTAACCAATTGTGTAATTCTGCTGACCAAGTAATTATTTTGCAACCTAACTATTTTGCAGTCACATATTATAATATCAAGCTGATCGAATATTTGTTAATTTGCCGACAACATAATATTTGTTGCAGACCAAGTGTTGCAGCAGATTTTTTATTTATTGCCAACAAAAACCTTTTATGCTGACCAAATGATTTAACAATTGTTTATTACTGACTAAGTATATTAATTGCCAATCATATTACTGGGTTAATTTTTAAAGAGTATTGAATCCTATTGAATAATTTAATGAAATTGATGGAAGAGCAGAATTATTAAATTTGCAATGGTATTGATTTTTTAGAAAGAAATTCAACATTTTCTTATATTTTACCTCATTTAATTTCGTTCATTTATTTCATTTTATTTTCCCAATATCCGTATTTCTGCAGAAAATCTAGCCGAGCTAGCCTTTGTTTTTTTTTCAGTTGAATAATAAATCATAGTTCGGGAAAACTTCTCAGCATCACGACGATGATTAAGTACTTTTGTACCTGCCTATTTGTTGCTGTTTACGTTTTGTTGTTTTTAAATACCGTGACAAATACACGAGTGTATTTTTTTAAATACCTATCAACAGGATGTGTTTTATTTTTTTCGAAAGATAGGTTTTTGTGTTTTATACATCTCGTGCACATCTCCTAGCCATATATTTACATAAAAAATATACAATCAACAGAAATCCCGAAGCGTCCGATATAAAGAATTTTCTTAAGCGATGAAATAAATCATTATTTATTCAATGCTAGAGTAAACAACAACTCGAATAACATTAGGGCGGGCGTGCGCAGCAGAAAGCGGAGATAAAGCGGGAAGCCCTTCGCAGGACTGTGGCTTAGTATCGGGAGGGAGGAAAACACAAAAATCATGGCATTATGGAGATCTGCCGACAATAACGCTAAAGCGCCTCGAATGAAGCCTTCGACATGACCGAGTCGTGTTCACGAGTCTGAAGTACAAACTGCGTTTTTGTCTTACCACTCCGGCACTTCGAGGGGGCAAGCGACCCAAAATAGTAATGATACCACGTACGAGCTTCCTATTAAGTTGTTATTTGGCCGAGCCCAGTGCCACGTTTGTAAATCGCGAGAAGAAGCTTGCGCAGTCACAAAAACATTAAAAAAATATCGTGCGATAACGTATCAGTGATGATTCTTTGTAACTGACATTATTTCTCGGCTACTACGATGGTGCCACGAAAAGCAATGATCCGAAAAGAGATGCAGTAAAAATACTAAAAAAATGAGAGCGAGTCAGGAGGTATCGAATGAAGAAAAATTATCACAATATCGGACAATCACAACGCCTGCGAAACCGCGCTACAGCAACCAAGTACGAGTGGTAGGTATGGCGCAATTTGGGCCACCGATATTGTAAATAAAGAAGTTGTGTTTTATTTGAAATATAACATAATATTTATTTCATATCAATCGCATGTATAATTGACATATGTTTAAGACACTTTATAGTTATCTTGCCGAATACTTTGCGAAACGTGGCGGTCGGTGTTGTGCTACAGCATCTACAACATCCGTGATGTCATCCCATAACACCGAGTGAACTAGGTGCCATGTCAGCTGTGCTTCCCTTCATTTCATGTCGGCTACACTGAACTGGACGGAAAACACGAACTATTTACATAGCCGCTTCAACCGACGTTTCATTCAGTGCGGTCAGCGGTGGTAGCAACCCGGGCGGGATGAACCCTACCACCTAGTAAGGTAAGAAGGGAAGAGCCCTACAGTTTTACGTGGAATCCGAACCACGGTCAGCCTCCAACGGTCGAGCGGTCACCCATACAATCCCGCGCCCAGGTGTGCGACCGCGCCACTGAGGTACCTAGGCTAACAGTCTATAGTCAGTACTGATATTTTATTAATTGAGTAATTCTGCCATGTAAGCTGACTTTCTTAAACAAGTGCTATCTCTGCTCCGGATACCACTGGCCAACTGGCTCGTGACTTCAAGAAGTCAATAATTTGTGAATTGCTAACATTAACCCCGCTATTGTACAACCACCACCGGCCAATTGTTCGCTAATGAGCTAGACGTTCGCATCCTCCCCCTACCTCTAGATTGCCCCGGTGGGAGGGAAAGAGATGCCACTGCAACAATGGAACAGATAAAAAATAGACGTGATAATAATGGGTGAAGTATTCTCGCTGAAGGTCTGGTGGATTTTGCTGAAAGACAGCTAGATATACTTGCAGAACCTCTGAATAGTACTATAATATTAAATATGTGCACTCTATCTACTACCGTCAGTAATGCCTAACGTTTTTCATGCCTTGGATATTTAAGTGTTACCTTTTGCCTATATAATATTTAATTTGAGTGCAATAAATAAATAAATGAAATAGTAGCACGGCATTTAGAACGTGAAAAGCAAAACGTACTCTTCGATACGATCCAAAACCACGGTATCAAAAGAAATTATTTAACTCTTTATACCTCCCCGGCAAAAAGTACCTAATCTGTTTTTCTCCCCATAAGTTTTCGTTTTACTTTGAAGTATATGTACTTCAAAGTAAAACGAAAACTTACGGCCGGAATTTTTCAAACTACACGTTGAGGAAGTTTTAAATGCAAGCTTCCCCGCCCCGCCCCGCGGCGCTATCCTGCTTGCCGACCTAATAAAATGTTCAGTGGATGCGAACCCTCTCGCGGGAGGCGGCAAGGGTAAGAACTTGATTCCTCCGGGATCGGCCGAATTCATAACTTTGATAATTATATTCCGCGATGTGTCGCTCAAAACTGAACTTCGTAGGAATTTCTTGCGGCGCGGGATCTCGGATTTTTTGGACAAAAGGACGAGGCTCGTCGCGGGAATAATGGTTTTGTTAATCACTGCGGAGTGCTTTGTTACAAACTTGATTAACAGCAGATTCACGAGACGGACGCCTGTTAAGCAGTCACAAATGTTCGGAGACGGTTTACATTTCTTTTTTTATCGCGAATTTGTAACTATGCAAAAACTTATATTGTCTTTGTCGCTTTCGTTGCGTGTGATGTACCCACATCGTGTTTGTTAAACTGGTTCTACTGTCACATATAATTTTCAGGCAAATCGTTGCCGGTGAAATATTTGCTTTTCATCCGAATATTTTTATTTTGATTTTTTATTATTACTTTTATTGAATTATTTGCTCAGATAATGATGAATGATTCTTTGCAATAAAAAAAATCATTGAGTTTAGTGTGTAAGTACATGTTTGAACAAGCCATAAAACATTAAAGATCATTTTATTTGCTCAAATGACCTGCTCAATCAGTCTAGTAAATAAGGCTAGCTAGTGATGTGAGGAAGTCGACCACAAGGAACGAGCGCGACCTATCGATCAGATCACCCACACCACCCCACCGCCCACATCGCCCATCAGTAATCAAATCACACTCGGACACTTGCACCACTAGTGTACTGCACTCAACACACCTAAACACTTGTTGTAGAGAATTTAACACCCTTACTAGGTGTTAGGCTCAAATTGTAGCCGACTGGGTTGATACCACCGTACTGAATGTAAGATGGCCGCATAACAGCCTCGGTTATGTTCTCCTCTAGTCCAGTATAGCCAGCAATCCAGGAAAGTCTCCGGTATGGCACCTACCTTCTCGGAGGTGATATTGGCTGGTCAGAGCATGCGTTTTAGCCCCTCCAACTCAGCCACTCATACCGGATTACAAAAAAAAAAACTTGGGAACCTAGGAAAGTTTAAACCTGGTAAAATTTGTATTTTAACAGATAGTTCCATATTAATTACGGATTTATATTACTTTGAATGCACATAAGGATTCTGAACAACATTTGCTGAATCCACGTTCACTTTTCTATTTCCCTCACAGACCAGCGATCGGCGGATTTCTTTGTTCTGTGATTTCTCTTAACATAATTCATATTTCGAAGTGCACTCCTGTCGATCCGAGAAACGTTAACAGTGGCAAAGTGGCGCGTCGCAGCTGTTGTTTAGCAGTAAGCGCTGCGAAACGCAATAGAGCCGGCTATTGTTTACTTCAAACTCGTATTTTCACCCTGCTGTAGCACCGGGCGATCGCAGATGTTCGCTTAGACCCTGAATAAGCAATACTTTTTTTTTCTTTTTTTTTTCCTCTTATAATATCTCCGGACGAGCCGGTCACGTAGCAAATGCAAATCGTTGCCGGTGAAATGTTTGCTTTTCATCCGAATAATTTTTCGAGACTCCTCGCTTCCCGCCCCGCCGCCGCCGCCGCGCCGACCCCTCCCTACCTTGTTTCTTTGCGATCTCTTCAGTAACATGAGATGGAAAGTAAATAACAAGACAAGATGGGTTCTGCCCTGAAAGGACGCCGCGGCCGGCCTATCGGGAACCTATCATAACTTATCAAATATCAACATATATAGGTACTGTAATATAAATCAATACAGTGTCACCGAACGCAATAAGTTTTGAGATACGCCAAAGCTGTGGAGGTAGGTAAGGTAATTGGAAAATGTCATATATCGCTGGCTGGCAAATATATTTGAAAATCTAACACAGTCGCAGCTTTGTTTGAAATTCATTAAGAAAAAAATATATTGCACTTTTTCCAAACCATTTAGAATAGAATAGAATAGAATATCGTTTATTTCCTCATTCACGTAGATAGAGAAAATTACAACAACATAGAACTAGGACATGACTAGGCAATCATGAAATTTGACAAACAAAAAGGTGACGCACAAGTATGTCTAGAATAACAAGTTATATCACTTTATATCAGTATATCAATCAATATCAAGTTATATCAGATTTTGATTTGTTTCGTCGGTCAAGATCCTTTTTCTCATGAACGGATAGGGGTATCAAGTTGAAATTTGGTGTGATATAGTGAAAATTCTAAAGTAAAAGAACGAATAATAAAAACTGGCGCGAGTCCGACTCGCACTTGGCCGCTTTCTTTATATAGTGGGGTGAAATACAGAAATGAAAAAAATTAAAATAAAATAAAACAAAGCGCCCCTATTGATAGATATTTTAATGTTTGTGAGATAGGTTTTTAATTATTTAGTTGTTAGTTTACTTTTTTAAATTTTATGAAAATGAAGCATTATTCTGAGAATAATACATTATTTTTATTTATTATATCTATCTATGTCTCTACGTCAGCAGCGACCGCTTCTTGACATCTGACTGACCGAGGTGTCGGGTGTCCTCCGAATACGAAGTTCTCAGCAGATACAGGCAGTGGCAGAATGGTACAAAGTTATTAATGTTTTACCTATTACAGCAAATTCAATCTGATATGCTCTTAAGAACAACTCAAACTAGGCATAAACTTTAATTAGCTTAAACTTTCTGACTATTCTGAACCAGCCTAGCGTATAAGATCTGTATGTATACTGTAAATGTTTATTGAAGGTGAGTTAGATGTTCTCAGGTTTGAATAATATAATTGGCACTCTCCTCGTACGTTCCTTAAGCTTTAAATACAAACTATTGCTCTTGGGTGCAGGTCGTGGAAGCACTCGGGCTATTCTCCGAGAGCTTATAAAATATTTACATTGACATCTGCTCCACTTTGCCGCCCAGACACGATGCCTCGCTACAGCCCACAGCGCCCCGCCTCTCCCCGCCCCGCGCCGCCCGCCCCACAACCTTAAATTTGCCCAAGATGGAAGCAAACTCTCGGAAATTACTTTGCAAACATATTTTCTCCTATTTTTCTTCTTTTTTGACGAATAATAGATACTTTCGGTGTTAGATAGTAATTTCAAGGTTACATCACTTTACGTGCACTTTACATATTTACTGAGATGTCAGAATAAAATATTATATGCTAACATCAGTAACAGATAAGATTTATGTAAGTACATTAAACGATTGAAATTTTAAAAAGAAAAAAAGTACGTCCGTGAAGTACCTATTCAAGTTTGATGGGTTTCACGCATAGACGTTAGTAGGTGTAGGAGTCCATTCAGCACCCGTCCGTGGGAACAGCTGATATTATATTTACTTCAACCAAACTAGAAAACTAATTTCATATGACTATCACGCATGTTGAACAAACACCTGTCCTGTCCTTGTAAATTGTATGATGTAGGTACAAAGAAATCATGTCTCCTGTGTTCAGAGTTAGTCAATATTTATGTAATTACCTATAACATCATTTAATACTTATGTATGTACAAGCTGGTACATTATGTGTATAATATATAATATCTAACTTGTACAACCGTGGCGGAGTCGATTGAGTTCACATTGAGTTGGACGAAATTTTTACTTACAGTAAGAATGTAATTATTTAGTATTTTTTATTTATTAGGTTAATTTTACTCAATTTATCAAGTTGTATTTTGTTTTACTGTTTTAATAAAGTTATCTAGCGTTAAAGCCTAAAAAACGTATGTAATATGTTACTATTAATATTTTTAATTATTTAAAAAAAAATTGTCTCAATATTTCAAATTGTATTTCTTTCCTCTACTCACCTACTAGTTATCATGCCCCAAAATTTCACCAAGGCGTTATGGCCTTCCATCATGCATGTTGTAGGTGATGGAGCCAACTGTGTCAGTTTCCATTAAAAAAAAGTATTCGGGAAGAAAATGCTTAAGGCATTAAATGTTGTCTTAGCTTTTGCCCATAAGTATTTTATTTTGAGTGCAACAAAATATATGCAATACTATACAATGTAATATTTTATTCATAAAATGTAATCTGCCTTAACACCGCCAATGCGTACATGATACTTGTAATAAAAGTACATGACACTTGGGTAATGATCACGGAACGAGGATGTGTGCTATATTCAGCCAATTTATCGACATTTTCCCGCCGAAATGGACGCTCGTTAAGTGCACTCGCGCCACCTCGTGTGTCTAATGTCCTGTCCTATGTCATAATATGTTCACTTTTACACCACCCACCACCACCACACCGCAGCGCTGCGCTCTTCCGCACAGTCTGACCAAGTCTGAGCCAATAATGCTGGGAGACGAACACACGCAAAATGTAGGTACCAGAAATGTCAAACACACTTTGTTTTGATTAAGCAGTGGAAATCTATAATTTGCTTTTATGGTATAACCTACATGTAATCACCTATTGTAAAACTGCTGTTGATTTCCCAAATAAACAAAAAAAAAAAAATAGAAAAGTAAAAAAAAAAAAACATTTATTTAACGACAAATTAGTATAATAATAATATAGACAAAAAAACAAAGTAATTAAAAAAACGGGCCAAGTTGCGAATCGGACCCGCGCACCGATGTTTCCGTAGCACCACGTGATTTTTTTTTATGTAAACCAATATGACTTTCTGTGCAGAGAGACCAATGGTGAAGTCGACCGAGTCAAACCACCCTATCCTCGCGAAACCACGCTCAGTGAGTGCGCCATGCCAGCAGATTTGCGGACCGTTGCTAGGCTGTCTGTCTATAACCTGTTAATACGACCTTTGAAGACACTCAGATTAAAGGAATCGGGAAACCGACCAATTTCTGACTCTTCCGGAGATTGTCTCCGGAAGAGTCAGAAATTGGTCGGTTTTTATTATTTGTTTTTTTACTTTAGAGTTTGCACACCAAGTGTGAAGCTTGTATGTGTTACCGTTTTTACGACAGCGCAAAAAAAAAACTTTAAAAGTCCCTTAATTTTTAATGTACTTTTTGTTTTTATATTATTTGTTAGGTAGGATCCGCCATAACACACATTCTGTTAAAATTGCAACCGGCTTTCTATTACGGTACAAAAGATACAGCCCTCGGATAGACAGACAGATAGCACACAGCTTAGTAATATAATATCACAGAGGAAATAGACTTCGGTATGTTTACGGAACCCTAAAAATTTACGATCTTTATACTACAGCAACTACCACAGAGTACAAAAATGTATAATCTATACCAATTGAACATAGGATTTTAGGAGTACAGAAATATGTTCCCTGGGAAGGGCGACCATTCCAAACTTAGCAGTTTAACATAACAGTTTAAAATTAACAGAAATGTCAGGAGTACCTAACTGCGAAACATTCCTCAGGCAACGGATAGCCCTTGCTATCCAGCGTGGAAATGCAGCGAGTGTTTTAGGTACCCTGCGCAGTCATTTCGGAGACAGTTTAAACGAGATTTTTTATATATTATAGTTTTTAGTTAATTGTCTATTTAGTACCTATTTTTGCTGTTGAATAAATAAATTCATATACATGTGACAATGTGTTCCAGAGTACATAAGAACGATTTAGAAATTCGTGTGGTTTGAAGAACCTCTAGCGCCGACTACCAAGATGCTCCGCTAGTGTGCGGTGGATTGTGTCATTTTCCATTGTGGACAATGTCAATCCAACCTCTTGCCCAACAACAACAACAGATCTTGCCCAACTCGGCTAATTAACCATAGGTAACATGCAAAGATGACTAGTATAAGGTAAACTAGTAAAAGTGAACTACTAAAATAATAACGAAACGATTAACTCTTACGGGTTACAATATATTTTAGCTTTAATATTTAGCCATAATTAATAGCTATGCCACTTCGACGTTGTGTAATCAAAAGGTGAAAGCAGAAACGGAAAACGTAGCTTAACCAATGTGCGTCGGTAAGGATTAATTAAGTAATGAAATACATACCTATAATTCTTAAGTGAAACATAGTATATATTTTTTATGTTTATTTATAACTAGCTGAGCCCGCGGCTCCGCTCGCGTGAAATTCGTATTCCAAAGAAGAATGTAAATAACTAAGGGCGAGGCCGAAGGCCGAGCTGCGTTCAGGTAATCGATAAACCTTCTTAAAGAAAGTAACTAACTAAGGGCGAGGCCGAAGGCCGAGATGCTTTCAGGTAAACGATAAACCTTTCTCAAATAAAGGAAGTAAGTAAGGGCGAGGCCGAAGGCCGAGCTGCGTTCAGGAAGACGATAAACCTTCTGGAATAAAGGAAGGAACTAAGTGCGAGGCCGAAGGCCGAGCTGCGTTCAGGTAAACCCTTCGATCATAAAAATATTTTTTTCCGTCTACGGGTAAACCAAACACCCTCTTCCGCCTTCGGGCCTCGCCCTTAAAGACTTCCTTTCTTCGATAGAATATAATATCGTTTACTCAATCTATTTATTTCATAAAAATAAAAAAGTAATATTAATAACTAAAGAATTAAACCTACCTAACAAACATTAAAATAACTATCAAAATGGGCATTTTCAAATGTTCTCAGAGCACTTGCGGCATTACCCCGCTGGATGGCAAGGCTTACCCTTTGAATGAAGTACATAAGCCCTTGATGGCGGGACACCAGTTGCGTCAACCAGCTCAAGCCTCTTTTGGCTTCACTGCTCCACGGACCGAGGGTTTCAACCGCAAACGCAACAAATTCGAAATCCTGAATTATATTCCTATATTTGCTGCGTTTGAGGCTCTCCGCCCCAGCCTCGGCCGGGCCGCCGCTCTTGAAGATGTCCTAACGTGGCTTGGAGCCAATGTGAGAACAAAAGTGGCGTCCCACATCAAAGAACTACCCTTAGTCCATGGCACTATGGTGATAGCATCGGGCCTCTTGCTATCCAGCCGGGAATAACCGCGAGGTTCTAGGATGCACGGTATATTTGCCGTTAGAAGCGTGGACTTTATAATAAAATTTAAATTAAATTAACTCAATCTTAATATTAATTAACTTCATTCGAGATGGTTTAGCTTCTTCCTGAACGCAGCTCGGCCTTCGGCCTCGCCCTTAGTTACTTGCTTTCTTCGAGATGGTTTATCATTTGTCAGAACGTAGCTCGGCCTTCGGCCTCGCCTTAGTTGCTTACTTTCTTCAAGATGGTTTAGCTTCTTCCTGAACGCAGCTAGGCCTTCGGCCTCGCCCTTAGTTACTTGCTTCCTTCGAGATGGTTTATCATTTGTCAGAACGTAGCTCGGCCTTCGGCCTCGCCTTAGTTGCTTACTTTCTTCAAGATGGTTTAGCTTCTTCCTGAACGCAGCTCGGCCTTCGGCCTCGCCCTTAGTTACTTGCTTTCTTCGAGATGGTTTTTCAATTATCCGAACGTAGCTCGGCCTTCGACCTCGCCTTAGTTACTTACTTTCTTCAAGATGGTTTAGCTTCTTCCTGAACGCAGCTCGGCCTGCGGCCTCGCCCATAGTTACTTACTTTCTTCGAGAAGGTTTATGGTCTTCCAGAATACAGCTCGGCCTTCGGCCTCGCCCTTAATTACTTACTTTCTTCAAGAATATTTTTCTTCTTCCTGAACTCAGCTCCGCCTTCCGCCTCGTCCTTAGTTACTTTCATCGAGAAAGAATATCGTTTACGTGAGCGCAGATCCGCCTTCGGGCCCGCCTTTAGTTACTTACTTTCTTTTTTTTAAATACGAATTTCACGCGAGCGAAGCCGCGGGCAACAGATATATAAATTTTATTGCACCAATGACAGCGACATAACTTCGACTTTCAATTATTATTTTTATTTATCAAACAATTTGTCACCGGCCAGCTCACGTCGAGATGACAGTTCTCCGTTATCAACATGACATTTAAAAATTTTTTTTACCCATACTTTGGATTACGTGATTTTTATTATATTTTTTAATTATTATGTTCATCCGGGATATACACTGTCACTATAAAAAGTTTCGTCAAATTCCGTTCAGTGGTTTTTGCGAGATGCGCGTACAAATAGACATTTTTGCATTTACGATTTTATGATATGTATAGAAAGAATAGATATGTATAGACTATTGTGTTCAAGTTATAAAAAAGAAGAACTGTCATCTTCGTTATATCTACTTATTTTTAAATTTCGAATGAATATTTTATTCAAATTGTATTTGCTGCCAGTTCTCAAGATATAATTATGTACTTTGGACTACGTGATTTTAAACGCGCAATAATGTTTATAATTGTTAATTATTTTTTATTTTTGTTATTTTTTTTACGTATTATGTTAACCCGGCATATAAACTGCCACTATACAAAGTTTCGTCTAATTCCGTTCAGTGGTTTTTGCGTGATGCGCGTACAGACAAACAAACAAACAAACAAACAAACAAAAATTTTAAAAACTTTTCTAACATGTTCAGTATCTCATTTTAAGCCACCCTGGTTAGTTTTTTTCCGAATGCATTCAATGTACAGACTTTCTTACCTCTACGATTTTATTATATGTATAGATTTAAGTAGGTAGGTACCTATATAATATATTAAAACTACAATATATATTATGCGTCTATTGACACTTATAATAAAAATCATAAAATTTCTAATATATATTTTTTTATTTAAATAAGGTTTTCCGACTAAATATCGGAGGTTGATTAAAACAAACAATACCGTTTTTATTTTTCAGGAAAATATATTCACACACATACCTACTGGTACCTGCTTGAATTAAGTTGTGTGGGAAGTGTTTCGTCGTTGGAGCGCGGAGTTCCTTTAATGCTATCACTTAGCCCTAATGCTTAATTAAAACGCCTCCTTCTACCGTGTTTATTCAAACTACCAAGTAGGAAAATTTGAATAAGGAATAATTGAATAATCTGTGGATTTACTTATTAATGCAGTAAGTACTCGTATCATTCAATAATGCTATCACACTATACTACAAACGTTTCCCCACCAGCCTAGATCGCAGAACATTATTTTCCTGATCTTATTTTCTCATAATACGAGTATGTAGTGTACCTTCTAAGTATAGATTCTAAATAATTTTGGCAAAACCTTAATAATATACCTATCCTTTCAATTCTCCTCAAAATAGGTATTTAGACACGTAGGCGAGTCTAGAATACACACAGAGAAGTTAATCCTTGATGTTCCGTCGAATTTAGGCTAATGGGTGCTTGAGAGCCGGCTACGTCCACGGCAGCGCAGCGCGGGGGCGGGCGCGGCGGGGGCGCCTTTATTCACTTTAATGCTTCTCTAGCTAAATGGACGTAGGATTCGATTGAATGTTATATTCACCGTTAGATTTGAAGGTACGCACAAGTAATAAATAAAATAGAAATGGAATGTGATAACGAACAGTAATAGTACCTAACCCTTGGAATAATACTTTGTGAAATAAATGAGGCATAAATTTTAGCAGAGAGCTTCACGATGCGCACCGGAGCCACTGGAGGAGATGATGAGGTCATGAATAAAACATGTGGGAAGCGACCAGTTTGTGCTTGTCGCAAACACACGCTCGGCCAGCTCATCGTAACGGGGTGCGCACATTTCCTCCAAGGGTGGGCATGCTTGGGCACAGGAACAAATTGACTCCATGACTATTCCCGTTTCCACCAATACAAGCAATGTTTACCACAAATAAACTATACAACCCCGGCTCTACAACCCCTCTGTGATGATGATACATAGTTAAAAAAAAATTGTTTTAATAATATTTTTAGTATACGAGTAGAAATCACATTCTGCATGGCTGCAGCGGATCTTAAAGTCTATCCAAACTGCAATTTTCTGTACATAAATTTAATGAAAATATAAACTTGTTACAGCGTTGCTGTGTGCGTCGCTAGAGAGTAGCGGACCGCAGTTTCTAAGCGAGCCGGTGCATCGCCTCGACTTCTCCAACGATACCGGTGCCGCGCTACACTGTGCCGCGTCACCGCACGCCAACCACAAGGTCAGTCTGCAATCTGGAGCATCAAACTATAACGCGCACACCGGCTGAGCGCTTCCTACCTCCATGGTCTGGAGTGATCCCAGCGACGACATGTTCGCGTTGCAGCAAATATCTTGTATGAGCTCATTTACATTTCATTGATTGCTTCAAACACGCTGCACTGTGCTGATGCACCATACACCTACAGGTCGGTTAACGAAAGCTGGCGCGTGCACAGTACTCACACCAATGCAATTGTGCAAGTGCGAGTGAGACAGATCGGGGCATACGCATCACGAAAACCCGATCTGTCTTACTCGCACTTGCACAATTGCATTGGTGTGAGTACTGTGCACGCGCCAGCTTTGGTTAACCGACCTGTACGTCAAAATAGTTGCATGCGACGCGTGCGATTCTATAGTTCCTTCATAACAGTCAGTTCTCAATTGAATCCATGACATTAGGGCCAAACGATTTCCTTTCACATAACCACAGACTCACATAACACACAATGGCTGACAGTGACAGGTGGACAGGTCAACACAAGGTAGACAGCGCGGTTTTCTCAAGAGTTCACTTCGAAAGAATGCGGCGCGCACCCTCCGCTCTCCGCCTCCACCGTACTGACGGGCAATTGTGGTGGGAGCGGAGAGCGGAGGGTGCGCGCCGCATTCTTTCGAAGTGAACGGTTGAGAAAACCCCGCCAGAAAACCGGGTTTGCACGCCCTAGTAGACAGCGAGATCAGCCGATTTGTCGTTCACGTGTAATGGCCCTCAGAAGTAGCTTATCATCTAGCCTGCGACATTACATTAGACTTCATTTTTCTTGTAGTGTAAGCAGAATCGAATAAAAGACGAAAACATTATATGATTCGCCTCCGTGCAAACAAAATCGTAGTAGGTATGCTGTGTAGAAGTTTTCCTTTATTCCGCGCTTTCATCCTATTCAGCCATTGTGTGTTATTGGCACAATGACAGGTCGCGCCAAAAGCGTCAAGTCGACAAGATGGCGACACGGGACGGGGGCGAAGACGACGACGACGACGGCGCGGCACGCGCGGCGTGTCGCCTCCGCGGCGCGACGGGAGACCTCACTATTTGTTTATTTCCTCCCGAAAGGATTACGACAAGGGAAGACAAATTGTGGGAGAAATTTTTCGTTAAGCCCCCTAGTCGTGTTTCGCTTTATTTCAGTGTCTCCGGCGGCGGCGGCGTGCGGCTCTCGTAGACAAGCCAACATATGAGTATTCATTACCTACACTCAATGATAAATGTACATAAGCTGTTGGCAATACAAATTCTATTATCGCACACTTATGTAAGTGTATATAGGAGTACTGGAAAATATATTTAATATTTACTTACGTCACACACTATCAACTGAAGGATGCATAAAAATACTCGTAAAAATATTTCGTGGACATGTCAATCAGTTTACAGAATCCTCCATTCGGGCCGTAGCTACCAACTTTTTCAGAATTTGTATATCTTTTTATATACTAATACATACACACCACACACAGTATCCCGACAATCGGGGTAAGCAGAGTAATCGGTGTTGTGCTGCAAGTACTCTGGTAAATTACAGCACAACACCAACCACCACGTTTAGCAAAGTATTCGGACAAGATAGCTATCAGGCAGCAAGTAAGGTACGAAGGCCTACCTGCGAAATACACACTTCTTCTAAGATAAAGGGTGTTTGATGACTATAGGTCAAGAAGCAAATCAGGTACTCCTGAGCCTATTTGGAGCAAAAGAGTTACATGACATTTTGCTCTACGGTGAACTTTTTTTTTTTCCATACAAAACTAAATAAAATTAATTCGTTTTATACGGAAAAAAAAGTTCACCGTAGCGCTAAACGTCATCTAACTTTTTTGCTCCAAATAGGCTTAGGAGTACCTGGTTTGCTTTTGACCTATAGTCATCAAACAACCTGTATATGTATTTCGACTTCAGTTGAAATAATATTAAACCAAATAATGGTAATAATACAAAATATTTTATTTACAACGTTTTTAACAACTAGATTTCTTGCCTGTCTTTAAATTTGTTTGTCCTGTTCAAATTTTGCAATTGATTTTAAACTAACTTCCCGATGACCTAACTACAGCTTGAAACATTAAACATAGCTCAGAACTGGATGACAATGCAATATTAAATCGTAATAGTAAGGTACCTATGTATACAATTAAGCTTAAAAAAACATAGTTTTTAAAATGAACTATAAAGTATAAAATTATTTTTCCCATACAGATTTAATCGGAAAAACTTGTGGCGCGTGCAATAGGCAAGTAAGGAATGTAGAGTTAGCAGTCGTTGAGAAATCTCACACAACTCAGTTCATATAATTTGCAGTGCAATAAAATTGTTATATAGTTACTTAGGTGAACTATTCATGCAATAAAACTATCTATTGCATGCGCTTGCGCCCCAAGTTTTTCGTTTTAAATCTGTATGGGGCTAGGAGAAATTATTTTACACGTTTAAGTTTGTTTTAAAAACTTTGTTTTTATAAATATAATTCATCCCAAAATTATAATCCCACAATGTATATTGATTTTAAAATACATCCCTACCCAGCAAGGAACTTTCAGCTCCAACTTGCTCGACCGTATTTGGTAAATGTAAATGATGTTAACTAGACTAAATAGATCGGGCAGCGGGGGGTCACGACCGCGACTCCTCTCGCGGGGGCCGAGAGCAGTAGGGGCCGATGTGGGGTCGGTGCGCGAGTGAGGCGGGGAGGGGCGGGGGCGGCGCGATACATATACACAGGCAACCAGGGCAGTAGCGAGACATTCTTTAAACGAGACGAATGTGATCTTCTCTGTCACCCCACCCAGGTACTTAGGCGGAGGTGTATGCGACGATTATGCCCCCCAACCCTGCCCCCCCCCCCCCCCCCTCTCCGGCTCCGGATTCTGTCTGTCGGAGAACAGATCCGTGTTACTGATCCAAGTACAGCCAGTACAGTTTTCCATGGTCATTGTTAGACACATCCTTGTATGTGAAAAGATACCGCGTGCCGGCTTTCCATTAAAAAAAAATCTATGACATTCGCATCGTACTTTCGGGCGGCCGCATGTATACTTAGATATAATGTAAGTAAAAATGCACAAGAAAATAGTTATTAAAATATAAACTTTTTTTTTTACTTTTTTAAACGGACTAAAAAGTTTAAATGATTTCTCCTATCCGATCCGTTTTGTGCTCTTGCCCCCGTTGCTACGCGGCGCGGCTGCTACTAGCCGGCGCGCCACCACCGCTGTGAAAGTTGGGCAGTCGGTCGGAAAATGCAAATATTTCCTCGCCAACTTTTCTTTATTTGACTTTCTTGGGCGCTTCGGATGAACGAAATGTTTCCCTGGGGCCAGTGTTGGGTGGTTTTCGATATCGAGCTTCAGGTAGGCAGACGCGGCGCGCCGCGCCGGGGCGGCGCGCCGCGCCGGGGCGGCGGCCTGTGGTTTCAATTACCTAATAAATATGTTTTATATGTCTACTTTGGTGTTACTTATTTTGTTGAGCGTTTATTTAAATAATTTATCCTCCAAGCCTTTTTGGTAACGGTGGAAGTACATGGCCAAATTTAACCTGCAATAAAAATTAGTGTGGACCATTGCAACCAATGAAATAAGGTATCAATGGTGAATTTATTGTGGAATATTATGTGAGTATGTATTTTTAATACAATCAGTAATTCAAATGCAAATACAATTCACAATTCGAACTGAAAGTCCCCAAACGTATCGATACATAGCACACTACGACACCCCTCGGGTAGCAGAAATTAACATAAGAATGAGGAGTGTTAGGAAGTCGTTACAACATCGTGTAAGCATCGAGCCAGTTCGTGTGAACATTCCAATTCGTAGTGTAAACATCAGTATGCACAATGGGCAAATAATATTGTCTTTCGTGTTTGCTGAGCGGATTTCAAGGCACATTTCCCACGGAGTAACTTAATGGAGAATAGTTAAGTTACAGTTGAAAGGGGGCCCATGAAAATTTATTCATAGAAACCACAATAGGTTTTGTTTGCGAAGCCAGCGACTTGCGAGGAAAGAAGGTTCGACGTTACCTTAAATAAAACACTTTTATTCTTAACACATTTTAGATAGGTACCTACCTACATTCCAGTTAGTTCTGCATGAATTTTGCGTTTTCGTACATATATATTTTTGTGAATTATGCATGATATAAATTCTAATAATAAAAATGAAATTATTTTTGTAAGTAAAAAAGTAGCGCGACTAAAAATTCAGTGTGCACTCCCAAATGCCCATCGAAGTGAAACATGAGTTGATGCTTTAAAATCGCCGCACTGCTTTTTCATAGTACAGTCAGACTAAAAGTGAAAATAAATCTATGCATGGCGGTTAGTTGTTGAACAGCCCGCCTTACATTAGTAGTCAGGAACCTACATCGATAAGTATGTTCTTTTTGTATTTTCGTGGAATTTGTATGCCTTGTTCTTTATTCTTTATTCTTTATTCATCATTCGTAAGGTAGTACACTACGCTGGAATTTGTCCTGTTAGTTTTTACAATCCGGTTCGATTACACCCACAAAGAAGAGCCGGCAAGAAACTTCGCAGGGTTCTTTTTTTAACGTCTTCAATTACAATACATTGTGACTAGCTACACAACAGACACCGCTTACAGTGTTAAGATATAGTTTGAGAGCTAGAATAACTATAATTTAAGCTTGATAATTCTGACCACATAAAATCAAAAGTTAAAGTAAAAGTATAGATAAAATCAGGTGTATAGAGCCTTTGTCAGAAATTGTTGATACATATCGTATCAAGTCATGTCAGTTATAAATATTCATACCACATTGTAGTACAATGTCAAAAAATAAAATAAATAAATTTGATACTTAATGTATCAATTAGTCAAGGTAATATTTTAGTATGCGTGCTAAATAAACTTGATACTTAATGTATCAATTAGTCAAATTAATATTCAGCATGCGTCAGCAGTATAAATTAAGGTACAGGTTGTACCCTGTCAAGATTCAAAATTTGTATGCAGTCAGAATCTCAAGTGAACATGTTTGTAGCATTTTCAGTTTATACCAGTGATAATACGAGGTAGTACAAATCTCAAAGACCAAAAAGTAATGTGATGAAAAATATAAATCTGCGACAAATGTAACAGTTCATGACAGATACTATAGTTCCTTTTAAAAATATACGCCTAACATATAAAATATACAATGTTACCAATTGGAGCAGGCCAGTCTCCACGAACAGCACCCGTTCACGAGCATCACGCCAGGGCCAGCCATCGCTTCCCTCAACCATATTTTAGGGAGAGAGGCGACCCGGACCAAGCGTCACCGTAAGCAAAGACCTTAAAGCGATGCATTACTCCAGTGGCAACATGAAACTTATACGATATGTTTGCATTTTGTTTTACATAATACCACTGCTTCTGTCACAAACTGCTACAGTGCCCCGATCACAAAGCAATATGAAGTATGTATGTATATCTAGCCATCACTCCAATAGAGGAAACATCATGGCTGTGTAAGAAATGTGATTCAGCAATAACGACGCTTCTACATACAGACAGAACAGTACAAGTACAATACTTACAGTAACCGGCAGTAGATAATGAACATTGAGCTTTAGAAAGACACAATCCGGTTGTAGAGATTCGTCCCGTGTCGCAAGAACTCGCTCGAGCTTTAGAAAGAAACAATCCGGTTGTAGAGCGTCGTCCCTGTCGCAAGAACTCGCTCTAGCTTTAGAAAGAGAAAATCCGGTCGTAGAGCGTCGTCCCTGTCGCAAGAACTCGCTCGAGCTCTAGAAAGAGACAATCCGGTTGTAGAGCGTCTTCCCTGTCGCAAGAACTCGCTCGAGCTCTAGAAAGAGACAATCCGGTTGTAGAGCGTCGTCCCTATCGCAAGAACTCGTTCGAGCTCTAGAAAGAGACAATCCGGTTGTAGAGCGTCGTCCCTGTCGCAAGAACTCGCTCGAGCTCTAGAAAGAGACAATCCGGTTGTAGAGCGTCTTCCCTGTCGCAAGAACTCGCTCGAGCTCTAGAAAGAGACAATCCGGTTGTAGAGCGTCGTCCCTGTCGCAAGAACTCGCTCGAGCTCTAGAAAGAGACAATCCGGTTGTAGAGCGTCTTCCCTGTCGCAAGAACTCGCTCGAGCTCTAGAAAGAGACAATCCGGTTGTAGAGCGTCTTCCCTGTCGCAAGAACTTGCTCGAGCTCTAGAAAGAGACAATCCGGTTGTAGAGCGTCGTCCCTGTCGCAAGAACTCGCTCGAGCTCTAGAAAGAGACAATCCGGTTGTAGAGCGTCTTCCCTGTCGCAAGAACTCGCTCGAGCTCTAGAAAGAGACAATCCGGTTGTAGAGCGTCGTCCCTGTCGCAAGAACTCGTTCGAGCTCTAGAAAGAGACAATCCGGTTGTAGAGCGTCGTCCCTGTCGCAAGAACTCGCTATCGAGCTCTAGATAGAGCTCGATGTTCATTATTTTCTGTCGGGTACTGTTATGTTATGTATGAATGTATATGTGATACTTCTACAGATATATGTTTATTTTTAGAGTGGAATGTACCTCGGTTGAAATGGTTGTTGCCTGAGCTGCGCGGCGGCGGCGGCGTGGCTTTGCGTGGTGGTACGTCGACACGAGACGCGATGTAGGTGCGCAGTAGTGTTGTCACACTAATGGAGTACCCGCTCCCTCTGGGATGCTTTTAAGAAATTAAATATCTTTGGCTCGCCCGCCTCGTAGCGCCTCGATGCGCTTTTGCAGGCGACGAACTGTTGAAATCTCGTAGCCCAATGCACTCGAGACTTGCAACTAGTGCGTGCAGCAAAGGGGACTCTACTTTTTCGAAATAATCATATTTGAACAAAGGGGTCGTACGAACTGTCTCGAAAGAGACAACACTGGCTAAGGAACAAGTTTCATTGTTAGCTGTCCATTTACACTGTCTTGTGTTTCTGAAGAATTTCGAATCGAAACAAGAGAAAGTTTGCATATTGTGTTTAAACAAAATGATATAATAATATCACTTATCGATATCTCTCTTCTCTCTCTATATACACGTAAACATATATGCGTAATAAAGTATTTATGTAGTATTCTTTTGTAGTTTATCATATTGCTTTACTGCTTAATACATTGCCATAAACTATTCTTTTTCGCCTGCATATACTTCTCCCACATTCCACAGGTTAGTTAGAATAGAATGCCTCAAGGCATTAAGCTCGCTTGGTGTTTTTAATTTGTATAAATTGGTGTTCAATCAAGTTCAATAAAGAATATATTCAAACATACATACATACGTACATATATTAAATAAAATCATTTATTAATACAAATGTAACAGCTATATTGCGCGGTTCTCCGAGCTGTGTGGCGCGACATTTCTGGCCAGTCGTAGGGCCCGTGTTCATGAGCACTCTGCCGGGCGGCGCGACGGTTGATAGAGAACGGAGATCGACCGTGATAAAACCTTAACATGTTTAATAAATTTTTAACAACGGCCGTAATTTAAAAACTCAAAACATTTATGTATTTCAAGCAATTCATTTATTGCAAGCTTCACAATTTACAAACTAATTTCTGCTCTATAAAAATATTGGTTTCGCAGAGGAATCCATATTTATTTATTTATATTTATCTATATTATTTACTTAAGTGTTGAAAATTATTTACAAATAAAACATTTTGGCAATTATAAAAGAAAATATTACAAGTGTTAATATTTTTAAATATATTTAAAGATAAAAACCAATTTATAATGTGATACATATCTGTAAACCGTTTTAATATTATTTCACCGTATTTAAGTATTTATTTTTTTTTAATCATATTACGTACTGAATTTTTTTTTCGTCAGTTTAATTTCGCATACATTAATTCAGTAGTTGACAAGATCTTTATAAAAAGCTCCAACGAATATCCTCATCACTTTCCATATTTTCATATGAATACCTCATATCTACGAGTAGCTCTCGTACAACGCGACGCCTCTCCCGATCTCTGCGGGCTCCGCAAACATCTGCTCACGTATTGGCACCAGCGCGGAATACTTTGCGAAAATTTACCTCCTGGATATTTCAATCGGCTTAACTTTTGTTTGAGCTTTTACGTTCGCTTTTATCTTTTCGTATTAGAACTAGTGGTATTTCATGTGTTCAATTATTCAGCCTAGATAACATTTAAGTACTTACAACATGATCACGTGCATGTTTTTAGGCGCTGAACAGACGACATTCTTTTTCATGTCATTCTTTTTGCATGTGAAAATGGACGAAAAAGACCGACTAGTAAAGTACTAGCAGTATCAATTTCATGTGAAAAGAGCGTGTCGTCTGTTCAACGCCTCCGCGCAGTGCACGCACGCATATCTACACACTTTATTTTACACTTGGCTGCTGTCGTTATCGAAGGAGATCGTGTATGCACTTCTATGAAGAAAGAAATCGCGAAGAAGATCAACTTCTGCAATAAGTTCGTCTTCTGTACGGCTGAAAAGTATAATACGGTTCGATGCGATCAAAGTAAACGTAAATAATATTCTTTGCTGTACACACAAATGTAACAAGAAACATTTTCGTATTAAATATTCTAGCTGACCTTTTGGATGTGGTAAACGTTACGAACGAACGTTCAGACGAATAAGAGAGACATGAGAAAACCTAAAGATGTAAAAAACTCGCGAACTCGCGTGGAGAGGGTTCCGTACTAGTTCCTTTTCCGAGAGAACTTTAAAACTTTAAATTTCGTTTAGATTCAAGGATTTTCGTTTAGATTTTTCTGTAAACTATAAGAGAAGGCATATATTTGCTATTTATTTCGAAATTGTATCCTCAGTAATTTCGTAGATAAGAGCCCCATCCCCTGGTCGATTTTTGAAGTGAAAACTTCTTTAGCAGCGCTTGGCACTTTTTTAGGTGGGTAAAAAATGTTAAACTCGCGTCAGATCTCGAAAAGCGTCAGAGCGTCAGATCTCGAAAAGCGTCAGATTTATTTTTATTATTTAAAATGTAACCTTAAGTCATTGCATTAAGTTACGATTGGCTCGGGATCAATTCTGTTCGTCTCTCAGTGACAGTAAAGCCGAAAGCGAATCAAGGGAATCCGATATTCGTTTGGTCGTTTATGTGATTTCGTGGCTCAATGGTAAGAGTGTAGGAATTTGTATTTTTTGACCATGGGTTCGAATCCCTCAAAATTTGTTTTGTTTTTTTTTCTTTTGTTTTCTTTTTTAAGCAATGTTACGGTGTTTAAATTTTTTTAGGGTGTTTAGTTTTTTTTATAACCACCTAAGAATTATTTTCGGAAATACAAAAAGTTTTCACTTCTGCCTGCCGGCACTCCCGGAGTGCAACTGGGGCTTTTGTATATTTTCTTTATTATATAATTTTTTAACCATGCATTTTAAAATTATAAATCTCTTTTTAATTATAAGCTTTTTTTTATTGATATGTCACACAAAAAAATTAACATTCTGATTATTCTTCCAAAACTGACACCAAAATCGAATTGACACCAAATTCGTACATTTACGCTGTACGACCGTGATTCGGTCATCAAACTCTATAGGTATATGTAGCACATTTCAACTTTTTTCGCCCGGATACGTACGGATCCCTCATAAAATACATGCAAATATTAGGTGCTTACCTATGAAATTGGCGTTTCTACAAACTGACCACTTTGAACGTGGCTAACTTTTGTTTGCGTACGAATTCTAAATTCAAATATTTTTTGTTATAAAGGCAAATTATTCTTTTTTCAAAATCAGTCGTTCGTTTGTTTTCCCGCCGTTCGGTTTTTTTTAAATCGCTGGTTCTGTGACCATGGAAAAATGGAAATTGTGCGTTATTTTGCAATATGAATTCCGTCGCGGCACCAACGCAGCACAGACGGCACGCACTATCATCGACATGTATGGACCAGGTACCGCAAGTGAACGCACTGTGCGTTTTTGGTTTAATCGCTTCCGTTCTGGAAATTTTCATCTCAATGATGAGCCTCGTGGCCGACCGGAGACGAAAGTCGATAACGGTGAATTGAAAGTCATAGTTGAAGCAGATTCATCACACACCACGTCGGAATTAGCAGCAGCCTTCAATGTAAGTGATAAAATGATACTGATTCATTTACGTTAAATTGGAAAGATAAAAAAGCTCGGAAAGTGGGTACCGTATGAACTCACTGAACAACAACAACAAAATCGCGTCGAAGCTTGTCTTAACTTGTTGAATAGGCACAGAAATGAGGGGATTCTGAATCGGATTTTCACTTGTGATGAAAAGTGGATCCTGTAAGATAAGCGAAAGCGTCCGTCGCACTGGTTGGACACAGGGGAGGCAGCCAAACCATGTCCCAAACGCAAAATGAGTCAAAAGAAGTTGCTTGTCAGTGTATGATGGACCTGTGCCGGCATTATTCATTACAGCTTCTTGATACCTGGCGCAATAATTACTGCAGATGTGTACTGTGAAGAATTTAAAATAATGATTGATAAGCTCGCTGTCAAACAACCGAGACTTGCCAATTGCTCTAGTCCACTCCTTCTTCACGACAAAGCTCGCCCACACACCGCACAATGGACCGTCTCAAAACTACGGGAGTTACGACTGCAAACTCTCCGTCACCCACCATATTAACCAGACCTTGCTCCAACTGGTTTCCATTTTTTTTTTCGAAATTTGGATAACTTTTTACAGGGGAAATTTTCAAATCCGATGAGGCAGTGAAAAACGCCTTTAAATAGTTAATCGATTCCCATCCCCAGGATTTCTATAGCAGAGGCATCAATGAACTTTCAGTAAAATGGCCAAAGTGCATTGATAATAATGCCCAATACTTCGATTAAAAATTTTTTTTTTTTTCATAAGAAAAAATTGTTTGATTTTTTCTATATAAAACGCCAATTTCATAGGTAAGGACCTAATACTACATATTATACTTATATTTTATAGATCTATAATATTATACCAACTGTATAAATTATACATATACAAGTGCATACAAAAAATTTGTCGTCACAATTACCTGTGGCACCTACGTAGTTGTAGCTACGGGAACATGTTTGTACAATGTACATATGTGCCACGATCGCATAAACCAGAGTTTGCTTCAGGTAACATAACATATCCTTTAGATCAGCACAAACAAGACTCTTAGTCTCTCCAGAGTGTAAACTGGCGACTCCCGCGGGTGCTCTTCCGATGTGTTCGTTCAGTCTCCACGAGTTAGCTATAGTTGGTAGGTCTGCCCCTGACGCGCTCCCAGGGGTTCGACGGGGCGGTACCAAACTTGCACGTTTACCTGAAAACACTCTGACCCGAGTACGCTTTTGGGCGAGAAAGTGACAGACGTAAAAGGGTTTGCTAACTTCGGGGTAAATTTCAAGACGAACTAACGTTCACATTTACCTTTTAACTTTGGCTCCACTGGAGGCACGATGGGAATAAAGTATAATGTTAGATAACATGGTAACGTCCTGAGAAAACACTAAAATATTTTGATAAAAATAAAGTAATAATTATTGTTATAGGAACACGACAATGACAAACAAACATCTTCTCTTCTTATAGTGCTATCTTCTAAAATAGACTACCTAGTGTACCGTGTGGAGCCGGTACTTTAAAAGAATAGCCCCACTGCATTTCTCGCCGTGTATGTCGTAAAAGGCGACTAAGGGATATGACCAGTGATGATAAGGGATATGACGAAGTAACTATTAAGTAATCTGTGATATGACTCCCTTCTTATATTACTACGTGGTAGGGTTTAACCCGCCCGGGTTGATACCACCGCACTGAATGAAAGGTCGGTCGAAACGGCTATGTAAATAGTTTGTATTTTCCGTCCAGTTCAGTGTAGCCGGCACGACCGAAGGGAAGCACTGAAGTGGCACCAAGTTCACCCGGTGTTATGGGCTGACATCACGGATGTTGTAGGTGATGTAGCCAACCGTGTCAGTTTCCATAAAAAAAAGACTGCCTACCATTGCTTGCAAAATAATAAAACACGAACTAAGGAACAAAAGCGAATTTGTTACCATGAGCTTTCTTTTAAAAAGGTTTTGCTAAAAAATCTGAGTTTAAATTTAAACCTAAAATACTAGGAGGACTAAAACCTCCCAGAGGACATACTTAAAGGTCAAGAGCTGCCTTAGATTACCTTTTCAAAATTCCAGCAGGCGACACCTCGCTGTCAGTAAAATGTACAGAATAACGTATTTCCTCGGAGAGGTAACGTCTCGCAGCTCACGACCTACAGCGCCTACCATCACGGTTGGCAAAAGGTGAAATATAGCCTCAGCGCAGTTACAAAGATGTCCTCATAATATTCCCAGTCAGAGACGTGGAACCTTACAATGAAAGGAAATGTACAGAAAAGAGAACACAGCTGTACGCCTCAACTGCCTAGCTACAAGTTCGCAGGTGTGTGTCTGTATTTGTGTGTGCACGCGCGAGAGAAGGTGTGTGCGAGAGTGAGCGTGCGTGTGTGAGTGTGTGCTTAGACTTCAGAGGAGTGAGGGAGGACTAAGCCTGAGGTAAAGCTGCACACGGAAGAGTGACTCCGCGCTACGAGGTTATAGAATCTCGGTCTCGCGCTCTCGACTATGTATGTCAAAATTCAGCATATTTCTCTACTGTGGCTCGTTTCTAATGGCTATTCACGAGACATGTCTACGGCAGTGCGCAAGCATCGTAATAACGTATTTTCACGCAGCTTAGCTTAGGCATAGATAGAACAAATGTTCTCATATTAATATAACATTCAAAGAAAAAAAACTAATAATAAATTAAGGGAAGCACTGACATGTCACCTAGTTTACTTGGTGTTATGGGCTGACATCACGCATGTTGTAGGTGATGTAGCCAACCAAGTCAGTTTCCATAAAAAATGGTATTAATATATATATTATATATATATATTAATAATATATATATATATATATATATATATATTATTAATATATTATTGTTAACATTGTGTATAGATAGGCATTCCACACCACCATAACAACAACATTCATATTCGTGCAGGAGTATGTGTCATGACATGAACCTATTAATTACGTTATCCAGAAGTACCGATTTGTATGTCTGAATGTATTGTGAATAAAATAATGAAATGCTTTATAATTTTAAAGTACGTGGGCGACCAAACTTCGCTCGGCGTCTTTCGAGTTTGCCTTGGGAACGGCAGATTGCATTACATGCAATGCATGAATATTTCAGTCAATATTCTAAGAGATGGCTTTAGAAAAAACTATATGATTTGTTTGAAAACGGATTTTCTCAGGGATAAAACTTGGAAATAAAACATTATCTAAACACACAATTTCATCCAAATCGTTGGAGCCATTTCCTAAAAACCAATTATATATACAAGAATAGCTCAAATAAAGTAATAGGATGAGGATTCAAATAATGTTGTATATAATATATACATATATTATATACCACACTATTTGCTTCAGTATACAGGGCGTTCGGCACATCGACCGACAAAATTATTTTGTAGGTAAGTGGGGCCATTTGCAACGTTTTGACCCATAATACCTTTTGTCAGATGTCACGTGGTATCGAGATACGATTTTTTTTTGTTTATTTTTGAAAATTACCAAAATCTCAGAATTTTTTTATGATTTTATCAGCACGAAATAAAATTTATTGAATTTTACGATGTACCCTTGTTCTAGAAAAAATATTATTTGATGAAGTTAATACCATGAAAATATCTTATGACCTCCCATAGTCCCGAGAACGATTAAAAATAATTACTTAATTCATTTTAAAAAAACTGACAGCAAATTGATAGCTTCATTTTGTTTTAAAAAGTTCGCTAGGTTACGCCCTTTCCAACGGTATACCACATGTCATACAAATAATTCACTATGTGGTCAATATTAGGCACAGAGACAGAACAGAACAACAAAATTAGGGATAATTTGCAAGAGGGCCCGCGCGACCGGGCATGTTCTAAATTTGAAAATGCTTCCGAAAACGCTCTCAATACGGGAAGCGACCACCGATAAGTGCCCGTGTTGTCGTCAGTTCTCTGTGCCTAATTTTGACCACATAGTGAAATATTTGTATGACATGTGGTATACCGGAAAGGGCGTAAACTAGCAAACTTTTTAAAACAAAATGAAGCACTCAATTACTGTCGGTTTTTTTTAAAATGAATTAAGAAATTAAGATTCTGTCAGATTTTTACTCGTTCTCGGGACTTTGGGAGGTCGTAAAACATTTTCATGGTATTAACTTCATCAAATAATATTTTTTCTAGAACATGCGGATATTATAGCTTCAGTAGTCGGGATCACTACTCTCTAAATTCGACGGTGGAGGCGGCGGCGGGGTGGCCTCGGCGGTGGCTCAAACTTAAATTATGCAGAAAAATGTAAATTTGTAGAGAGCAACCGCCAACACGATAATGCTGCCACCGCCCACCCGGTCCGGCTCTAGCGTCACTTTGCGGTAAACATTTGTGAATCCTACATCACAGAAGTCAAACAACTAGAAGAGATAGCGCAATAACTCGTCACACTTGCCACAAGTAAGCCAACTTGACCTCCGCCCATATCAGCCATATCAGTCACCTTCAATTAATTTCACGGAAACCATCTAGCCTAAAAAATAAAAAAAATTCTTTCACAAATAGTTTATATGGAAATTGCGTAAGCGGGTCTTCGTGCTCTGTGCTAGGTATGTAACTATTTGTTTTTATTGACAGCGCAACATTGTGTCGTAGCGAGCCACCCCATTAGGTGTCTAACGACGCCCATGGACATTCGGTCGTATGCGGGGGTTACGAATGCCATGCCGACCTGACAAGTGCCTATTCACGTCCCTCTTGAAGGGCCGTGAATTAATTTTATTATTACCTATTACGTTATGACGTTACTTCTATTCGTTTTTAATTTTCTAAGATAGGTTTTTTTTATATAAATATAAAATTAAAAAATATACAACTTTACAAAAAAACTCCTTCGTGAGAACTTTCGCACTTTGCAAAAGAAAATGAAAATCTGTATAGAACACGAACTTAACAACATTCGAATTTGCTTTTATCACCTATCAACTTTACGATATCACCACGAACGAGGTGCGTGTGCATTACCGAAGCAATTCAGATATAATCTAAACTTTGTCAATTTACCAGGACGCGTCGTTCGGCGGGGGCGGGCGGGCGGAGCGCGCGTCGGCCGACCGGCGCGCAACCGCAGAATATACAATTCAACCGTCGAATACGTTTATAGAGATGCCCAGTTAACTGTCAAATTGTGCCACTTTTGTTTCCCTTCCAACTCGATTTGTCTACTCTAAAACGACTCTAAATCGTCGAGCTATGACTCGCAACTCCGCGGGGCGCTTTCTACCTCCATGGTCCAAATGGATAACTTTCAACAGCAACTTGGGGAGTGATATTGTAAACTAGGCGTGCATATTTTTATGGAAACTGACACGGTTGGCTACATTACGTACAACATCCGTGATGTTAGCCCATAATACCTTGGTGAACTATGTGCAATATCAGTGCTTCTCTTTGTTCGTGCCGGCTACGGAACGTATTATTAGATTCAAAATAAAGTAAATAAATAAATACACTGAACTGGACAGAAAACACGAACTATTTACCGATTTCTCTTTGGGTGATATAGGTGTTTTGATCAAAACTTTATTATTTCTTACTAAAAGTTGTAAGTATTTTATTATAATATTTGGTCAAAACTTGCTCATTAAGTATTTTGTTCTATTTTATTTTTCGTTATGGCAATATTAATCCTCAACGAATCAATTGTTCAGTGCTAATTCATAGTTAGTTCTTGTATGGGAGCCCCTCTTAATTTTTTACTTTTTCTATTTTTTATTATTTGTTGTAATATCCGCCATAATAACACATATTCTGTGAACCGGCTACCTATTACGGTTCCAAAGATACAGCAGTCCATGGTAATAGGCTTCCGTACGGGATACGGAAACCTGAAAATTAATATCATCCACTTTTATTCGCCAGCTCCTCAAATGTCGCAATGACACGAAAGTCAAAATGGCGAAATGACGAAATAACAGTGAACCGATTGCATTATTGTCAGTAATATCTCCAGCAAAATACTGATCTTTCGAAAACCACATTAGACATTAGATATGCCCTTTCCACATAGATATATCTTTCCTTATTCCGACGGCACACCTCACATTCGCGACGCTCGAAACAATTCCCGGCTGAACCGCGCAGCGCGCCGCCCCGCCGCCGCCACCGCGCCGGGGGACTATGAATAATACATTATTTTCAATAAAAACTTCACAACTTTTACCGTTTGAGAAATTTTATCCCACATTTATGAAAACAATGAGCTTCATTACGTGAGGTTTTGGATTACGCGCTGGCCCTTTATTAGTGAAGTTGGACTACACGCGCCCAGTACGCAGATTCCTATTTCTAAACGTAGTATTGGTACCCGTAACTGGTATAATAATGGGCATTTGTAGGGTTCCGTACTCATACCGAAGCCTATTACTAAGCCTACGCCGTCTGTCTGTCGGTTTTACTTTGGAGTTAGCACTAAAATGACACCAAGTTTAACGTTCGTGTGTATTTACCGTTTTTACAATAGAATAAAATTATTAAGTCCTTCGTATCCTCCCTCACGCCATCTATCTGTGAGCATTATCATACCTTCCGGTTCATGCTTTTGCTTATTTTATTTATTATTTGTTGGCATATCAGCTATAATAACGCATATCCTGTGAAAATTTCAACGGGCTACCTATTCCGGTTCAAAAGTTACAGCCCTCGGATGGAGAGACAGACAGACTAGGAATAGGATACGGATGAATAAAAAGTATTTTAGACATCTAGCTTGGCCATATTACCTTATAATTTTTCGCAAGTCCCAAACGCAATTTGGTTTCTGCGCCCCTAAGAGCACCGCCGGTGGTGCTAATACCACTCCTTCACAGCGAATGAAGCCGTATTTCTTTTTATAACGTATTTATATTACACGGAGGGGCGAGGAGAGTTATAAACTTCGCAAATTTTGCTCCCAGGAGTGTCTTCTTCTACTTTTAAGGTTCCGGACCTCAAAAGAGAAAAAAGACGGAACCCTTACTCTTGTGTCTGTCTGTCTGTCTGTTCGTCTGTCACAGCTTATTTTCTATGGATCTTGGTGAAAAAGGTTTAAATTTGGCAAATATATTATAGAGTTTGATTCAATCACTGACGCATAGCGTAAATGAACGAATTCCAATAATGGGTGTAAATTTTGAGGGACTAATTAGAAAGTTAAAACATTTTTGTTGTTTTGAGTGCATCATGTAACATCAATGAAAAGGGCTCGTTATAAGGAAAACAAATTTAAATTTTTTAATTTAAAAATTTATAGTTTCAAATATATTAAACCAAATATACAAAAATCAACATTCCCCTCGCCTAATATCAAAAACTACTGCGTTTAAAATTTCGAAAAAAAAATATGGGAGGGCCTCTCTTATACTTTACAAATAAAAAATCTAAACGAAAATATTCAGTCTTAAATTAAAGTTCTCACGGAGAGCGGAATGGTGACGGGATATAAATGTACGGAACCCTCTCCACGCGAGCTCGACCGCTTTTTTCCTCTATTCCTCCTCCTCACCTTTAATCTAGCCCTTCGTTAATATAAAAATTTCAACCAAGGCATAGTAAGTAATCAAATTTAAATAAACAGCTTACAGTTAAACCAATGAATGAAATTAAATGCAGAGATTTCATTAAACACAACACGGCACAACTCAAAAAAAGTTTGGTCAGTGTCAACTAACACGCATTTTTTAGAAATACTTATTTGTCCTACACCCAAGATTGCTCCTGAAGATCGAGGCAGAAGAGCGAATCACAGAGCTGAGCCTGAGGGAGTGTCTTCTATCCACGATTTGAATATGCAAGGACTCGCAGAACACACCGGCTCCGAAATGAGCTCCTCTGGATATTTTGGTGAACTGAGAACACACAGTATCTGAATATTACTCTATTCAATATCACATTACCCTAATGTATTGTTGCTAATGACAGCGAAGTAATTAATGTCATGACTCGACTGAGGGCGCATTGAAGTGAAGAGTTTTCTCAAAACTCTGCTGTTTCCCAAGTTTAGCTCCAAACCTCGCCTCGCGCTTGCGCTCCTCCCGCGCCCAGACAAAGGATCAATTTTGCTCAACTCCGAAGGTCAGAGTATAAAAGGAAAAATATGAGTTTCTTCTGATACCCCAGATGACTATTGTCCCCCGCTCATTTCCTTTTCGTGACAGTGCTCCGAGATTTCAATATTCGCTTATGAAATGTCTCGAATTTAAGACAGCATTGAAGCGACTTAGAGAAATGAAAGAAGCTGAAATCCTGGCACCGAGAACTTGTAATACATTTTATTGTCAGTTCTATTTAAATAAAACTTCCGTTTTCTCATTTATTGCCTAGCCCTATACACATAGACGTACATACAGCAAAACATGCAACGAAAGGTTCGTTATGGTTTGGGTATTTTTTTTTTGTGTTCCTAATAAATTATCAGCCTTCCGTATTCGGGAGAAATTATAAAGTCACGATGTATAAACCTCCATTCGTTGAGTAAGAAAGGGCGAATTCAGTGAATACAGATTCTAACACTGTGTTAGAATCTGTATTCACTGAATTCGCAACACATCATAATGTTCAAATAAAGCGAGTATCATAATTAACATCAGCTGCTGTCTCCTCCCGACGCTCCCGCCACGACGCGTTCGTTGTCTTTAGGCTACAAACGCGCGAAAGCATAGAAGAAAGCTGCCGTATTTATTTGTCCGTCGTTCGCAAACGGAAAGCCTTTAAAATATTCAAGTGCCCTCGGGTTGCTGCGCTAAAACAAGCGAGGACGGACGTACGGACTGTCCGGTCCGAGCTCCCACGGCCACGCCCCCTCACCGCTGTGCTTACAGCTCGCTTCCCTAGGCGGGCGAACGCTCCATTCCAACTACCTATATAGCATTTGTTTGTTATATTTTGTCATTGCCCGAGTTGACATTTTGTTAGGTTTACTTTCTCATTTATTTCGTCGACAGAATCCTAATAAATAAAGAGAAGTTTTATAACGTAAATAGTTCGTGTTTTCCGTGTTCAGCCGACATGAAATGTAGGGAAGCTGACATCACGGATGTTGTAGGTGATGTAACCAACCGTGTCAGTTTCCATTAAAAAAAACGTACGTCGAACGTCGATATATGAATATCCTTGTAACTCGTGAACCGCTTTATCGATTTGTATACTGTTTTAACTGTTACATGCTGTCACTTCTCAATATGGTCTTTAAGTCGTAACACTAAGTCATCGGCGGCCTGAGCTGTGAGCAAAAAATCACGCGAAGCGAAGTCGCGGGCAAAAGCTATAAACAATGAAGGACTGAAGATGACTGCTAAGAAAATGCCGGCGTATGTCGCGCACGCGCACGAACATGTATTGATATACACGTACTTAGCCTATGCTGCAGCTATCTACAAAACGCGAAGTCTAGTTGTTGTTGTAAAGCAAAATGAAAACACACACCGATCTGAGTTAAAAAAAATCACGTCCACGTTCTAGTTCCGGATTTCATTTCAGATCTTTCAGCATGAAATGTACTTTTTTTATTTCTCTCGTCCCATACACACACATATAGATATAAGAAAACACAATACTGACAAGAAACATTGGACCTGACACGCCTTTGTCCCTCACCACCGAGTCCGGGAGGCGGTGAGAGGGAAGCTCATTTTAAGTCAGGCCCAAAGCATGCAGTTTCCTATTGAAAATGTTCTTTCGAGATCCAAGATTCCGTAGAGATGCAGGTAGCCACACCCCATCCACATGCAGTAACAGAATTCGATAGAACCATTAGAAATTCAGTATTTATATATAGGTACAAAGGCAGGTAGGTAGAAGCTAGTATATATAGGCACCTATATCCCTATATCTGTGCACACACGTGGACCGGCCACTCAAAGGCCGAAGTCCATTTGCATTTTTGAGATACATACCTATATCATTTGGCGGCGGAGCACTATACCACACATATACATCGTCAGAATTTACAAATACAAATAAATTTACAAATAGTTCAGTGAGGTGCGCAACCAAAAATAGGTAAACAATATTTTCGAAAAGATCATGTAGAAAACATTACAAACATTTTATTAAAACATTAAACTTCGGATTTCACAACACTAATTCGTCAACATTACAATATTCGTCAATAATATTCAAAATACAGAATTTTTATTTCATTCCATTTCCATTTAACCAGATGCTAGATACTTTTAATTAAAATTAACAATTTCAGGTAGAAGTAATACAACCAGCAACAGTGAATAAAATAATATAAATGTAATCTGAATTTTTTTTTATTAATTTCCGTGCACAAAATTGTTGTTACGAGTAACCATCGAGTCCGGGCTCTCTACCTCCGTTTTCCTGTGCACGGCCGACTGTAGAACACGGTTACTCCAACGGTCGTAGTCTCTTCGGCTGAAGAGGTGCGTCGTACCTAATAAGCCTAAGAATAACAATAATTGTATGTAAATTGAGTTTTATGTAAGTCACCAATAACCCGTCTAACATAACACATCGACATCGCAACGGGGAAGTATTCTTAAAAAAATTAAACTGGCAAATGTATCAATTAGTGGATTTTTTCTATTGCTCCCGAACTGTGTAGCTGTGCTCGAGGTCGTAGCCTCAAGCGCAGAAAATTCACCCACGAGGAGGTGCCAGTCCGGCTTGAAGGCGGACTAAAGTCGCTGGGGAGATGCGTGGATTGTAGTTTGCATGTAGTCTCCGATGTTGATGCGTGTACTGTTGGTGCAGGTGGAGTGGGTGACATCAGACGGCACGGTGGCGTCGCCGGTGCCGGGGTTGCGGCGGCCGCTGTCCAACGGCTCGCTCGAGTTCCCGGCCTTCCCCGAGGAGCAGTACCGGCACGATGTGCACTCGGCGACGTACCGGTGTCGACTGCGCTCCGCGAGCGGCCGCGTCGTGCTCTCGCGCGAGGCCCACGTGCGAGCCGGTACATATTCACAACTACCCTCATTCTAATTACCATACCTCTCTAATTACCGTAGCTACTCTTTATAATTATAACATTTTAAACAGTGTACATTTTATTCAAGGTACATTTATTTCAAATTGTGGTCCTATACGGGAGTACAACCTAACTGATAAATATGGCAATAAAGGTAAATTATAGGTACTACAAAAAGATATTCATAAATTCACGAAAAGTATGATTCTGTAGGTCCAAAATGATCTTTATTTATCTTACATTGTTGATGATTTTTTACAATCTTACATCGCAAAAAACGGGATCCTATAGGACAACCTTTGAATAGATATTTTCCATTTGTATAAAAGCGTATTCATTGGCGAAAAAAGTGGTTCATCTTGACTTGCAGACTTATACAGGTGAAACTGTACGTCCCGGTGACATTGTCGGCAGTGCTGCGTCAGGTGTACGAGGTGAAGGTGTTCGACGAGTACGTGATCCTGGGCAACGCGGTGACGCTGCACTGCGCTGCGCCGGCGCACCTCGCCGCGCACCAGGACACCGTCGCCTGGCTCGCAGACGACAACCGCGACCTGCTCCACGTGCAGCATCTCGGTTCGTACCAACCTCTACATTCATCATTCCACCATTAAATAAGAACCAAAAACAAATCAATTACAACAATTCAAATTGTTTATACCTATACACATGCAAATAAACATAGAGACGTGCCTTTTTATTCAAGAGTCGTGACAAGTATTCTTAAAAATGTACGTTGCACCCAAAGATATATTACGTACTAGATCAATCACTCGGCTAACTAACATGTTCCACCGAGTTGCGGTTCACGATCCTCAAGTCTCTTAGTCGAGCGCGAGAGGCCGCAGCGCGCAGTCGTCGCCTATGCCTGCTGCGATCGCGCCTCGCCTACTTTAAACTAATACATTTACACATCTTCGTCGATGCGAAGGTGCGATGGCGAATCTGGAGATGAAGTGTTAGAATGAAAAGACAATATGCACCCCGACGCACGAGTGCGGTCGTTCTCCTTACCCTTTGCCTCTCTCCCGCAGGGTTCCCGCCCCGCGCGAGCCCCCCAGACCGGCCGCCAGACCGTCTCCCACACGCTTCCCGCCCCGCGCGCGCTCCCCTCTACTGCTCGACTCTGCGCTCCGCCTCCCCGCTACCTTACCCCAAACCCCAGCCGCTCGAACACCGCTTCTCTGTATATTTCTTCGGAGCGCGAACTCTATATAATATTTCCTCAAAGGTTGTACCCACAGAGGTGTTGTGCCGGCTAGATCGAATAATTCGTTAATACTCTAAACTGGCCATACCTTACCTATGGTTGTTTCCTATAGGTTTTTAGTCGGGCCACTATTGATATTTGGTTAGGTAACTCAGATTAACATCCATTACAAACATTTATTATTTTCAACTAGCTGTTGGCCGCGACTTCGCTCGCGTGAAATTCGCATTTCAAAAAAGAATGTAAGTAACTAAGGGCGAGACCGAAGGCCTAGCTGGGTTCAGGTAAACGATAAACCTTCTCAAAGAAAGTAACTAACCAAGGGCGAGGCCAAAGGCCGAGCTGCGTTCAGGTCAACGATAAACCTTCTCAAATAAAGTAAGTAACTAACGGCTAGTCAATATTCGTGGTTTTTGAAAAAAAAAACGGGATGCATAATTTACTCTCCCAAATTTAGGTAGCATACTAATCAGTCTTACAAATTTTAATTCTATAGAAAGCATACATATATTAATATTGTTGATATCACACAGACTACTAGAACTCACTTAACTGAGGTTTGGTAAACTTACTATTAACTTTATAAATATACTAAGTAACATCTGTTATATTAATGATATAGTTTATAAGCTGTTATAAGTTGGTTTTCATAAAAATTTTACTTAAATAACAGCAGTTGTCCCTACTGTGCCGCGTTGTTGTTCTACCCACTCTCTTTCACTTTTTACTCACTACTCACACTACATTAAGTATCTGAGCTGAATTATACCTACAATTGCCTCAGTCGTAATCAGCTATTTTATATTTGATCGTGAGAAAGGATAACTCGGAGTCGGAGTCGGCTGATGGACTGACTTCGTAAAAGGGTCAACTAGCTCCCGCGATCTTCCGTGACGGAGTAACATTGTCAAGTCTTTGATTACTTCGACTTTTTACGACCCAGAGCGCCGCCTCCATTTTTAGGGCTCAATTGTTTTATACTTTGTATGCAAATGTGCTTTTTAATACAGCCGCCTCCCGCTCGCGCGGTTTATCTCGCCGCGAACTCTTGGCGTTTATATTTTCTCCGCGCGCGCCGCGCGGTGAAGCTGCGATGCGTCGTCAGTGCGAGCGAAATGTGACAGATGTCGCGGCGATCTGCCGTAAGACGGCCCGATGTGAAATACGACAGATGAATACATTTCATTGCCTATTCCCGCGTTCGGGCAACGATTACGCGAGGATACATTTCGCAGAAAACTTCCAAAGCCTCCACGCCTCGGATCGGGAGACGATAAATGATAGGATTACGACGTCGCCGATACGTCTGTAGATGAAAATCTCTACCTCGATATTTCCGTGACATAAATTGGAAACTTTCCTTATGATTGAAGATACAAGTTATTCGGGTAGAGATTATGTCCCACAGTCTAGACGCGACTGAAGATAAGCACGTATGTGCTTCCGTACGTGCGTATTATTTGTTGTTTTATATTTAGTTTAAAGATAAACAATGTGTACTATTTGTGTCAGTCAGTCAGTCAGCGTGTATTCGCCCACTGCTGGACATATTCAGCGGTACGGAACGACTACTTGAGCTCGTCCTCTCACCTGGCGGGTGATCTTCCCACGCTCCGTTTTCCTGTCCACGGCCGCCAGTGGAGGACACGATTACTCCAACAGTCATCTCTTCGGCTGAATTGCGCAGCTCACTGCCACATGAGCTTGCCACCCGGTGTCCAATATCGACTACTTTAGTGCGTCGGCGGATTGCCTCGTTATGCACCATATCACGTAGCGATATTCCCAGTATGGCTCGTTCCATTATGTGTCCAATGTGTGTACTTTCGCTTTACTTGCGGGTATATCTTTATGCAAAGTACCAGCAGTTACATAGGTACTCGTATTTAAAAACATTTCTCACTGCTCAATTTCATACTGTAGGAATTTTCATGTTATAGAATAGTCGAAATATCATATTTGCTTTGTTCGCGGTTGCGCGGCTACAAGAGACGTACAATCGAATGCCGTCCGCCGCCCCAGCCCGCCCGCCCCGCGCGCCGACTCGCCTGTTAGCTTTACGACCACATTCTGACCGCGCTTGCTCAACTTGCTTTAACTTTTTCAATTATACCCTCAAATTCGTGTTCAACGTGACTTCTATAATTGCAGTATTCGTAGAAAACTTCTGAGTAGCAGATAAAATAATGTATTACATATTGATTTTACCTATACTCTATATAGAATACTCTCGCCATTGAAACATCTAAATCCTTCTTAGGCCTGTTATTATCAGTCTAAAACTAAAATGAATACGCTATATATCCTATATTAAGAAATTGTGATTAGCTGTTTACTGGTTTATCTTGGAGTATCTTGCTACATTGAATTTCGGGGAAAACCTTCAGGAAAGCATAGAACAAATTTTAACAATCAAAATTCATCTAAAGTTTTGCTTAAAACATTATAAAGAGGAAATACTCTTACATCCTAAATACCGATACTTACTGAACAAAATGTTTGTATATTTGGATGCGCAGGTTCGAAGTACGTGCGGCTAGACAACGGCGACCTTTACGTGAGCGAGGCGAGTCCGGCCGACCGCTACAACATGTTCAAGTGCAAGGCTCGCGACAGGCTCACCGGACGCGAGCACACCAGCAACTACTACGGTTAGTACGCCAGTAGATACCTAGTAGTATTAGTAATTAGTAGCAGTAGTAGTTAGTGCAGATTGTAGGTGTTGATCATATCGATCACTAGCTGTTCCTACGGCTTTACTTCGCGGTCGCACATATCCTATTACGAGCATTACTTAGACGAGTTTGAAATTTCAGTGAAAACCGTAATTGATTGAGTAGCTCTCGGCTTATAAGCTGACATAGAATCTATACAACGACGACGCGACGACGACGGCGAGGTTCGACGAACAAATTGTGGATATTTATTAACTATAGATAAACATACATACCAATCATCCGAATTCCGCGATGAAACTTAGTACAAGTACATTTATTTTGAATATATGGGACACAGGATAGGCTAAATAAAATGCAGTTCCGATTACGCTAAGATGTGGCTCTCATACAAGCAGAATTGTTCCGGGCGCCGATAGAAAGGTAACGCAGGATCGCAGCTCGGCCTTCTTTCTTTTGCTTTCTTCTTTTTAAATACGAATTTCACGCGAGCGAAGCCGCGGACTAAAGCTAGTATTTAATAAAGATAAATAAAACATAACATCGACAAGTAAGAAATATCAATGAGAATATATAGGTATTTGATATATTTACCCTACTCACATAAAAGCTACTTCATGCTTCACATAGAGTTACATAATTATGTAAAACAACAGTACCCTAATCACGAGATTTAACTTAACCTACTACGCTACGCTACGCCGTGTTCTCCGCATCATTCTGTATGGAGAAACGGAGCAGCGCCTCTAGTGATAAATTTGCGAACTTCGTTTCTCCATACAAAATTATGCGGAGAATACGGCGTAGCGTAGCGTAGCGTAGTAGGTTAAATCTCGTGATTAGGGTACAGGTGTTGAATGAATCGTTGTTGTTTGTTTAGTTCGAGTGCATAGTATGTGTGTGCGCAGGTCACATGATCGTGACGGAGCCGAAGGGCGCGGTGCAGCCGCGCGTGACGGTGGAGAAGCACGCGACGCGGCGCGTGCGCGTCGGCGACGACGTGCGGCTCGCGTGCGTCGCGCAAGCTTGGCCAGTGCCTCATTATAGGTAAGCATCCTCCCATTTTTAGGTTTCCGTACTCCGTACGGAAGCCTACAACGTTTGTCCGTCCGTCCGTCCGTCCGATGGCTGTATCTTTGGAACCGTAATAGCTAGCCGATTGAAATTTTCACTGAATATATGTTAATTTGGCGGTCTCATATTATAAAAAAAATTAAAAGTGAAAAACTAAGCAGGTCCCTTACAAGAAACGTGTTTTTTTCTCAACGTTTTTTTTTTCTGTGGTGCGGAAACCTCGGTGCGCGAGTCTGACTCGTACTTGGCCGGTTTTCCTCTTCAACTTCTCTAAAGTAATATAGAGCGCGCACCGAAACAAACTCGTGGCCGAAACTATATGCATGGGGAACAGAGTGAGTATATTGCGGACCTTACCCAACTCTGTTCCCACCGCCACAGTTTCGACGTGGTTGCTACATCGCTCTAGCTAGATAGACTAACCGTTTTGTCTAAAAATTTGGTTTTTTTAAGAAAACTGACACGGTTGGCTACGTCACCTACAACATCCGTGATGCCAGCCCATAACACCTTGGCACACTAGGTACCACTGGCTACACTGAACTGAACGTAAAATACGAACTATTTAAATAGCCGTTTCAACCGACCTTTCATTCAGTGCGGTTGTACCAACCCGGGCGGGTTAAACCCTACCACCTAGTAAGGTAGGAAGGGTAGGGACCTACAGTTTTACGTGAAATCTGAACCACGGTCAGCCTTCAAGGGTCGACCTGTCACCCATCCATCCACTGACCACGCCCAAAATTATATTATTGTTTCGCTATTATCAAGCAACATGTAACATTTTACGAGCTTTCACTAATTATCTCGCATGAACTCGTTACAAGCGTGTGCCTCTCGCGAACCAAATCACAGAAAGTAATTTCAGTAAATACTCGGCCACAGTTACGTTAGAACTTTAAGAATTCCGCCTCCGGTACAGCAGTAACGAGTTGCCGGTGAGACGAGGCGCCTGGCGCGGACAGACAGCCCACCTCTCATTATGTGCACGTAGAGATTAATGACTTCTAAGTGAACTCAATGTACAGTGCGACAGAGTATTAACGTGGCAGAAAACATAATAATATGAACTAATCGCTGAAAGAGAAGGTTAGATTGGGTTAAAAGTTTCAATAAAAGGTTAGTTTTTTCGTGATATTTGTAAAATGAGTGTGTCTATTTTAATATTCTTTATATTTTATTTTATATTATTGTGTTAAGTATACAGACGTTAAGCCAAATAATTCTCTATTAAGAGATAAATGTAGTACATAGCTAACAACATACCGAAAATGTGTTACTGTTAATGCAATTAATTAGCAATATTTATTATCCGTGTTTCTGTTTTTTCTGTTTTGTGTTTGTAGGTTTATAAGAGTATGAGTAAGAGTGCTCAGCCTCCAGCCTCGGTAGCTCAGTGGTGCGGTCGGTCGACTGTTGTTAAGTACACCCGGGCGCGGGCAGTGGATGGATGGGTCGACCGTTGGAGGCTGACCGTGGTTCGGATTCCACGTAAAACTGTAGGCCCCTTCCCTTCTTACCTTACTAGGTGGTAGGGTTTCCGTCCAGTTCAGTGTAGCCGACATGAAATGACAGGAAGCACTGACATGGCACCTAGTTCACCCGGTGTTATGGGCCGACATCATGGATGTAGCCATGTAGATGAGGTAGCCAACCGTATCAGTTTTCATAAAAAAAAACTGAGAAAATAATTGTGAGAAAAAAAAACGCTTGCGTTATTATATTTATTTTTTCGATTACAAAATTTTAGCCCTGGTGCGTAAAAAATTTCACATTTTTTTGTCAATAAATGTGAACTGACTTGGCTCTACAGCGTGTCGTTTTAGTTTTATATTTGTTATTAGGTCAATAAGCAGCAGTCGAAATGTTACAAGACATTTATATTATGTGTTACATCTTTACATACTTTATTCCATAGCCTTTAAATCCTATTACATATAATATATTCTCGTATTTTGTGTAAGTTACACTCTTAAACTTACTTAAAGAATATAATAGAATATCTTTTATATCCTCATTGACTCCATAAAATACAGAACATGTAAAACATACAACTAGGAAGAAAAGGGAGCCACCTTAGAATATCTGTTACAGCTGCGTTTCATACATAATGTAGAGTTGTAACAAAAAAAAAAAAACAAAAAAAACACCACAACTTTACGAAGACTGGAAAAAAAATGTAGACACCGGTATCGAAATATAACGTCTGCAAGAGAACGTATTCACGAGAAACGTGAATAAATTACTTTCGTACTTTTGGTGTGAAGTTTCGAGAATTTTCCGAGTTAGTGCCGCCTCCTCCACTGTATAAATCATCTCTCATTTTGACGTAAGCGCGATGAGCTTAAAAAATATTTACATTATTTTGTGTTTGCGCCTATTGATTGAATGTGGAGAAACAACTATATTTTGAGTAAATGTGTTTATCTACACTACAGTGATGCATTACACTGAATTAGAGGCAAAATTTGCCGTGTATTTAATACCATTTAATTTTTTAGCCGTTTAGTTTTACACCTTTACAAGATGCTTTAGCGGTAGGCATCTCTGCTCATTATTTATGCATTATATGCATTATTTTTACAAGAACACATGTGAGAGTGCAGACTTACAGGTAAATATACATTTTTAAAAATATGCTCTTAGAATTCCATCAAAATAAAATCAAAGGTATGCCTCAATCACGATTACATCCACTCGAAAGCCCTTTCAGCTTTTAGCTTAAAACGTGTACCTTGACGTGAGTGTCCATAAATTTGAGGATAATGACACTCGAATCGCCCTTTTATAGCTCACCCGTTGTGCCTTTACGACCTCTACACTAATGCTAAATTGCACAAAACCTTTCGTATCATTATCGGCGAGTACTTGCAAATATTGTAAGCATTAAGTCTACCTATTTATAAACAACACATAAGTATAATTACTCTCCCATACAGCTAGACAATTTACAATTTTATTGTAAATGTTTTCAATATTTATTAAATTTCAGATTTTGTTACCACGCATCTAAGATAGGCATATATTATGTCTCTACAAAACCTCAGTATATTTGTGTACGAGGTTTCGTAGGCGCCTCTATAAAATCTCCGTAGTCAGCCAACAAAATAATTTTCGCTAAACAATGTGTCTGTAGACGCCCTCTACAAAATCTTCGTAGACATCGCGCACTACGAAACTTCCTTAGACGCCTCTACCAAATTTCTTCAGACACCTCCATGGAATGTTTGTAGACGCCGCGCCCCTACCAATATCCTTAGCCGGTTCTGCGAAATTTCTGTAGACGCCTCTACGAAATTTCTGTAGACGCGTTTACGAAATTTCCGTAGACATCGCGTCATTATAAAGCTTTCGTAGATGCTTCTACGAAATTTATGTAAACACCTCTACGAGATTCTAGTATATGGGTATACGAAATATCCGTAGACATCGCGCCATTACGAAACTTCCGTAGATGCCTCTACGGAAATTATGTACTTGCACGCATCTACGACATTTCCATAGACATCGCGTCATTACCAAACTTACGTTGTCTTCGCAGAGGCAATTTTTGCAAATCAAGCCTTTACGAAATTTCCGTAATGCTTCTACGAAATTTTGTAGACGCTATAACGAAACTTCCGTAGATGCCACTTGGTAACCTCACACATCTCACCTCTGTCAATATGACTACGAAACGTTTTGTAGATACCGCGCTACTATGATACTTACATAGAGTTCTTTACGGAAATTCTGTAGGCACCTCTATGCCGCGTCACTACGAAACTTCCTTGTAGACACTTCTACGAAATGTCCGTAGACGCCTCTATGAAATGTTCTTAGATGCCTCTGATAAATCTTCGTAGTTATCTCTGCGAATTGGTTGTAAAACTCTCTACGTGATTTCCTTAGACGCCTCTACTATACACTCCTGTGCTTCTACGTCGGCTTCGCTCGCTCGTAGAAGTGCTACGAACATCTGGAGACTGCTACAAAATTGTAGTAGCCAAATATTATGAGGCTCGCAAGTCGTGAATTGCTTTGGAACGACCTGTTACGAAAGCGTTATGGGCGCTATAATAGCATTCCGTAAGCTCGCGAGATGTGTCGGAGTTTTTGCTGAGAAAGCTGCGAGTTAAGTAGATTTATAGAATTCGGGATGCAACGTACGAGCACCCATTCAGTCCGTCCTACTCACACGAATTATCAAAAACTAAGCTTCTCGAAATGGTTCCACTGTCGTAGTAAGAAAGGTATGTAAAAGGACTCCCGAGATTTAAAGAAATAAGAAATTGTTGATTAAACTGTAGGTAGGCTGTTATATAATTACTAAGAAAGAAAAATTAAATTATTTTTATGCGTTTTTAAATTACCGTGGTTATTAACATAATTACAAAAATGTTCGGCTTTACACACGGTCCTCTCCGATCTATGTGACTCAACGTTTCGGTCCAACCGTCGGCGCACCAGGCGAAGGGCTCACGTGGATGGGCCATACGTTTAGCCCGAAACGTTGAGCCACATAGCTCGGAGACGACCGTGAGTAAAGCTGAACATTTTTGTAATTATAAATTAAATTACTATTGATTCACCAAGTAATTAAACAAACCACAAGTGAAATAAGTAATCCGATTTGATTAAAACTTATGTAAGCCGACAACATTCCAAAGCATTGCGCACCGCGTGCATATACTTGTATTAATCTAAACTAACCTAATATAAAATGATTTAACTACTTAACTTAAATTTCTCTATACTTATTCTAATTTAACATCTAATAATAATAATATAATTTCGCTATATTTGCGTAGGGACTGCATGTTTTAATAATTTAAAATGTTGCCACCTCGATCATACGCTGAATTATAACTACATAATGAATAACAGTCTAAGTGAAAACAGCAACATTCATTATATGGTTATATTTACGAGTACCTAGGAATATTTCGCGAGATACTCTCATGCACTCTTCTTTCCGCTCAAATTCGCAGCCAACCTTTCGCGTGAAGGATTTGTCGTCACCTCTCGAGATGTCGGCTTGAATTCTTAGATATCGGCACGTGACGGGAAACGGGAAGTACGGATTTGTGTGCGTACTCCAAACCTCGAACTCGACGCATTCCTATGTACTCGCACAGCTACGAGCGCCTCATTTGTGTTCACGGCGCCAGCTGTAGACACAGTGCTATTTAGTTTCACACTTCTGTGAAAGAATGAAATATGATATTTTGTGGAAATATGAATATTATATTCGCACGTACACCCGATTAGACTATTTTAGCCGAAGCAGGCACAAGTTGCCGACGGAATGTTAGCAGTGTAGCGGCTCTTTTCAGTGGGTTATTTATGAAAATGTTACATGTTAATTTGAATACCTACTACAGTTTTGTTCATTACTGTTCAAAAGCAAATTTAAGAAACTACATACATACATCCATGCATGGAGTCGCGCCTGTTTCCGAGTGGGGTAGGCAGAGACAACGGATCTCCACGTGCCACGATCCTGACAAGAAACTATTGAGTATTATTGAACAGGCATAGACAAAGTATTGCACTTTACATAATCACTCCATCAATTGGAGATAACCAACACGAAATATTTAAAATTCATCCATACCTATTAACCCTATAAATAGCGAACAGTAATATAATGATCGGAACGACCGAGCCCAGCAATATTATAGGTTTGAATAGATAAAATATCAATACGCAAGACACTACGCTTATCTAACTAAAGCATCGTTAACACTACATGATGTGATGGTTATGACTCGCCTAAACGTGTATATCCAAATAATCGTTGGATTAACCTTAATACAACGTTTATAAATAATTAAACGCGAGAACAAACTCTCTGAGTAAATCCACTCGATTCTCACCAACACCTCAAGAGACTGTTATACGACGTTTTATAAGAGTGTATGTATGTGCGTAGACCCCGTTAATTCTTTCTTGTCACTCGACTATTGGCCACCTGTACAAAGAAGAAGGCGCCAAAGGTGTTTGTTAGTAGCATAGTACTTTGGAACGTACGGTAAACGTACGGTACTGGGTTCATTTCTCCTTACTTACCGTAACACTCAACGATGAGAAGTGCCAGTTGCTGTTGGGAAGTGCAATTTTTTCCGAACTGCCAATACAATTTAATGAGAGATGGCTAGGTATAGCTACTGCGTATAGAACATATATGTTCAAGAACCTTTACCGAAAATTTTAAAACTTTAACCACTGCGAAATTTGAAAGTTATAATACAGTAATCAGTTATGACAAAAAGTTTAATTTAAAATTTAAAAAAAAAGTCAAAAATATTTTCCGTTTACTTTCTTAAAGGAGTCGGGAGACCGCTAAGTAAATTCCCGCGCAACTCTGAAATTTTATAATTTATTTAATTAGCGGTCCCCCGACTCCTTTATGTAAGTAAACGGAAATTATTTTTGACATTTTAAGGGTCGGAGGTTTTTTAACTTCGTAAATAAACTTTTATTTCAAGCCTTTAAAAAAAACCGCATGCAAATCGGTCCACTTTTTAAGATATTTAATTGTTTGATTACTTAATTACTTGATTACAAACATAGCTAAGAACCATCCCGATTAAACCAGCTTTCTAATAAAAAAACCGCATCTAAAACGGTCCATCCGTTTGGGAGCTACGATGCCACAGACAGACCCACCCGTACACACATACACACATACATACACAGGTTAAACTTATAACACCCCTCTCCGTTTGCGTCGAGGGTTAAACAGAACCGTTCCTAGCTTTATAGTTCAGTAATTTAACTTTATCTATCTCGTAATTGAGGACCGTTTTCTCAGAGTGATACATCAATAAACAACATTTTTACAGCAGACATATTGTTGTGTATAAAAAGTGGCCTGAGCGTTATAGCGAAATAAAAAAAAACAGCAATCGCTTATTGAGTGTAACGTTTATTATTAATTATTATTATATAAATCTACCACACTTAACTTCTTTAAAGTATTAAAACAAAAAGTGAGCGTTTTTTTCCAAAGTGATACATCATCAAATAAATGAGTGAATGTCATCAATATTTTTTAAAACTATGTTATATTTAGCGTGTCAAATGACGCGTATCGAAGAGGGCTACAAGATTGTGAAAAAAAATAATTAAAAAAGTTTTTTTTTTTTTAGAAAATCGCAAAAACCGCTTATAATAGCCGTTTTTAGGAGGTTTAAAACGGTAACTTTTAAACATATTTCTAAATATATATTTTAAACTTTTCTATTTTTATATTGTAGATTGACTAAATATCTGAGGACGTTTTTTTGATTGTTTGAAAAAAGTGAAAAATTTGGGAGTTATAATTTGTTAAATTTTCCGTTACGCGAGTTACGAGTCGTCTTTATCTTGCAGTATGAGTAGTTAAAATGGTTTTCGTGTATGCGTATACTTAAAATTAAGAATATATTTAAAATTCAAATTAAGAATTTTATTGTTTAAAATTTTTTTTTTTACATTTTATGTCTATTTTCAAAATTGACATATTTCAGTATGAAAAAGCAAGTAAATTATAATCAAATTTTTAAATATGAATACATGTTAGTATTTACAGGAGTAGAAGTAATTATATAGTGAACAGGTGCGCGCTGTTAGAATCTGGAGTGCGTTATAATGTGTTGGTTCCTTGCCATACAACGTTCTCATGTAGATTTGATGTATCGGTTTGTTAAAACTCCTTTGTTGATAATGTATCACTTTGAAAAAACTCGTGATTTTGGTCTGCTAAAACTATAGTTTATGTATCGCTTTTAGAAAATTTTCTTTCACTATTACCACCGGGCTTGCAAAACGAAAAAAAATCCGCTAAAAAGTCAATATCGAAAAAAATTATGATGTATTACTTTGAGAAAACGGTCCTCAATTGTATTATTTCATTCATTACAGTTGAAGAACTTATTTGTTTTTGAATGAAATATAAATGTTTAATATAATGAAAGTTTTCAATGGAATATAAGACCACTTCTCTCTATCACTTCGCGTCTGGTGCCTCCTCTCTTCTCCGCAATCGCATTCTTAGAGGCGGTGTGCGGGGGAGGCGGAGGCGGCGGCGGGAGGAGAGGGGGCGCACCTGTTACGCAATAAAATAGGTCCTGGAACGCTCATATAAATTGCCTCGGGAGGAATAAATGCCCAGGCGAGCGTAATTCTGTAAGCAATCGGGCCGACTGAGCGGGCGGGGCGAGCAGTGGAAATAGGAGCGCCAACCACCTCGCTCTCCCTATTGTAACCGGTGAAAATATTATACAGCTATTAGTAGAAGCGTTTGATTGAATTCGTTCGTGAAGTGACAATGTGCCCAAAATTGCTACGCTGGATGACAGAAAGTGTTTATAGTATAGTAGTGTATATTAAAGTAGCCATGTGGGACCGGTACTTGAAAAGAATATCCCCACTACACATCTCCCCGTAGTCCCCGTGCATGTCGTAAGAGGCGACTAAGGGATAAGGGCAAGATGCCGCCGGTAAATTTCAATGCATATTTAAAATTTGATATCTATGACCTCTACTTTCATCAGTGAAACACAACCTGTGCGAAATGGGAATTTCGTTTTTAAAAGCTGCAGGACGTTCATCATCATTGTGTTATTGTGTGTGGCGGTGGTTGTGGCAGATGGTACCGCGTGACGCACCCGGGCGGCGAGCTGGTGGGCGTGGAGGCGTCGGAGCTGGGCGCGCGGGCGAGCGTGGCGGGCGGCGGGGGCCTGCTGCTGCTGCGCGCGGCGCGGCGCACCGACGCCGGACACCTGCTGTGCCGGGTCAACAACAGCGCCGGCGAGGACTCGGTGCGCTTCACGCTTCAAGTCACAGGTCCGCCTGCAGCCTCCTCTCATTAACAATTTATAATTTTATAATTTAGCGAAGTCTCCGGTATGGCACCTACCTTCTCGGAGGTGATATTGGCTGGTCGGAGCATGTGCTTTGGGCCCTCCGACTCGGCCACTCATAACGGATTACATAAAAAAAAACACCTCAATACGTTTCTTTTCGTACTGTATGCACCTCATTTTCAACGATAAATAATATCGATGGCGGATACTCTTTGCTCTTTGTATTCTGAATTCCATATGTCACGAATGGCTCCGTGGTTCGCATTTCGTGTAAATCATCGAATACCGCTACCGCCTAATTGAACGATGAATTTGTCCCCGTTTCGGCAGCGCCGCTCTCCGTTCGCATCGACCCTCAGAAGCTGACCGTGGAGGCGGGTAAAGAGGCTCAGCTGGAGTGTGGGGTGACGGGGCACCCGGTGTCGCGCGTCGAGTGGCTGCACGACGGCCGGCCCGTGTCGCCCGACGGCCGCACCCTGCTGCAGCAGGACGCGAGGGTGCTCCGCCTGCGCCAAACGAGCAAAGAAGACGAGGGCATGTACCAGTGCGTGGCGACAAACGAGTGGGACCAGGCACAGGCCGTCGCCGAATTACAGTTTGGAGGTGAGCTTGTTAAATTTTTAATGTTTCTGTACTTCATGTTATTCTTACTTAAAGTTATGCATAAACGTTGTATGCAACTGTAATGATCTGCATTTTCCTTGCAAAATTTTCTTTTTTATAATCATCACAATTGAATAATAACAAAACTTAAAAAAAATTCCACGACGTATGAGAAAAATAAAGCTAGCAATTGAAATATTTTTACCTAAATTTCGTAACCTCTAATCTTAACTTAAAAGCTCTGCTTGCGAATTTCCGCTGTGATAAATTTGAAAGGCTATCCCAAAAATTCAATGCAAACCTCTCTTAGCAAAAAGCTAATAAAATTTCCTTCGAGGATAGATTCCTTGCTCTCGGCCAGGTACCGCAGATTTATTACGGCTCCTGTAGACATTTTCTAAGAGACAGATTACCGGAGAGTGCTTTCATAAAATGTAATATTCAATACTTATAAAATGTGATTGAAACCAGTAGTCGAATATTGCAAACGTCAACGGTGTTATTATTTATGTCTTTCACAAATCATCAACGTTTTATCGCTTCGGCGTCGTCCGTCGGTCGCTGCGGGACTGTGTAACGCAATTTTGTTTTTAGAGTTACTCAAATAGAGATCAGTTCAACATTATTTTCAATAAACTACGACTATTTGCGCGATCTTTTCAAGTAGCACCCACAAACTGAACGATTGATAAAAAAATTATCAGATTCTGTCAAACGCAGATAACATCTATCACTCAACACAACATAAATAAAATAAAAAAATGTATTCAAGATAAAGCTGGCTCTATCATAAATAATATTTAAATTTTCAATAAATTCGAATATTAAAAAACAATATTTCACCATTCTTTCGCCCAACGCTTGACGTCTTTGGAGAAATTGGAGATGAAATTTACATTTATATTACCTAACCTCGGGAATATCGTTGATTATTACACAGCCTTTGAATTTCAAAGTTCACTTATTGAAATTTGATCTGATATTGGGTCGAACATTAAACGTTCCACCCGAATACTTTCATAGTTTCGAGCTTAGTTTTGAATGTATTTTATCTAGTTGTCTCAGTATGTATCACCGACATTTTCTTTTAAGTAATTGGTATTGAACAACTTGCGTTTGTTTGTGAGTGCGCTGCACGGTGGCGGCGGAGGCGCTGGATCTGTTGCGGAGAGTGGTGTGGAGTGTCGGGTGGCTGGTGATTTATGAAAGTGAATAATGGATGTTTGGTGCGTCAGGTGTGGTGGCGGCGCGGGCGGCGCGGGCGGCGCGGCGCGCGCAGAGCCGGAGCCGCTCGCGCCACGCGCGCGCCCCCGCCCTCACCCCCGCCCTCGAGTCGCAGGCCCAAGCGCAGTCCACCTTCCAGGAGACCGATTGGAATTTCACAAGGGGTAAATCCTTCATTCACTCTTCGTGCCTGTGAGCTTCCTTTGACATCTCATCCTGTTCATCTGCGGTATTCATCAGAGTCGATAGTGTCGCACTATACACTCTGTAACATCCATCGTTGAGCTTGTCTTAAGATCACTTTCATGTTCATTTCATAGAATTAGCTAGTCGTGACGGTGTTCGCTGCCGGTTGTTGTCTTGTGTGTAGTTTCGACTAGATTAGCTTTTAGTGGTGGTACCTATCATTGTTAGTTAGATACTAAGTGTTAATATAGTAGTTAGAGAGTAATGTGTCCACTACTGGTGTCTCCAGGCGTCTACCATACCCTCTATCGTCGGTCGTTGAAACCTTTGACGACTAACAGGGGTTATAAGGTATCTATGCAGAGCGGACTGCCTACCGTCTACCTCATGCTTTACAAAAAAAAAAATGCCCTCATGGTGCCCTCTCGTCATCACCTACTTGCTCTACATCGCATTAAAATGTATCCTAGAAACGCTAAACCAAATTAAAATAATTACTTCTGCTGCATTTGTCACTCGTAGATATCGCAGCACGGAGGAATTGCAGCTCGGGTCGCGAGCGTGAAAAATGTTCGGATCAAGTGTCGAAAACATTGAGGAAGTTAGCTAAATTAAAGAATACATTACTAGCCTAGTGGATAAATATTGCATTTTGGGATGTATCAGTAATGATTTCCGTCGCTCGCTAGTGACTCCAATATATTTACTCCCTTATGAATTAGATTTTAAAAATCTTACAGAACTTTCAGTGCCTTTTTATTAGGGTTCCGTACCTCAAATCAGGAAAACACCGCACCCTTATATGATCATCGATCACTCACGTCTGTCCTTCTGTCGTCGAAGCTTATTTTCTCCGAATCTACTGCACGAAAAAAGTCGAAATTTGATACATAATTTATAAAGTTTCTCCACAGAACTGGTAAACTCTGGAACGCTCTCACTGTCCACATATTTCCCCCCAAGTATAGTCTCGGGTCCTTCAAGAGAGGCGTGAATAGGCACCTGTCAGGCCGGTATGGCATTCGCAACCCCCGTGTACGACCGAATGTTCATGGGCGTCGTTAGACTCCCATGAACATGTGAGGCTCGGCGCCACATGTCGCGCTTTCTTTAAAATAAAAAGAAAGTTTGACGACCCAATCACGGAAGTATAGCCTCAATGAACTAATTTAGATTTTAAAGGAACGATTTTTTTTTCTTTTTGATTTCACAGGAAAACCTAACCGGAGTGGTATTTATTATTATTTTATAATTATAGTAACATTAAGATTATCTGATAGACTTCACCTGTTTTCACCTTTAAATTAAATTTCATTTAACATTAAATTACACTTTTAAACGTCATTCAATCAAAATTTCACAGAATGTCTCAGATCCCAGTAATATCAGATATAATATTATTTTGAAGTCAATCATAATATCAGTGTTCGATAATGAGCGATGCACCCTGAATGTAATTATATATGTTTTATTGATCGTGCTGGGTCGGAATAAAGAGTTAGGGAGAGTCAGGCGGGGCGAGCGCGCGCGCGCTGCTATTCCAATTAAGCAGGAGTGGCTGCGATCATTTGTCTTCAATCTTGCAACACAAGCGAGATTTTTTTTATTTCTCCACAGAGCGCGTCGTCCAAGTTAATTGCTCGTTTATTATTTAAAGTTGTGCGGGTGGAGGATGTGAGACTAGCGTGTATTGAAAAGGGACTTCTAACACTGTTGGTAGAGACAAAGAAATAAAAAAACATAAAACCGACTTCCTAAAAAAAGTAAAACTAAAAAACTATTTAAAATAAAAATATAAAAACCGCCTTCAAAAATATATGAAATAAAAACCTAAAAAAAAAAAGAACCCTAGAGTTGAAGGCGGTGCTAAAAAGGCTACACAAATCACAAAGGATATTATCATCCACTCATGTTTTCTTTCATGCATCATTTTTGCTTGCTTTAGCACCGCCTTCAACTCTAGGGTTCTTTTTTTTTTAGGTTTTTATTTCATATATTTTTGAAGGCGGTTTTTATATTTTTATTTTAAATAGTTTTTTAGTTTTACTTTTTTTAGGAAGTCGGTTTTATGTTTTTTAAAACTTTTTTTTTATTTCACAGTTTTTTTTAGTAATTTTTTGCTATTAATGTACTCGGCGGAATCGCTCGGCCTTCGGCCTCGCGATTCCGCCTCGCTTTCCAATCCGATCTTGACCCAATTAAAATAGGACCACGTCAGCTTCGATAGCTCAGTGGTGCAGACAGTCAACTGTCGCTATTGAATGTTAAGCAACGCTGGGTGCGGTCAGTACTTGGATGGGTGACCGCTGACCGTTGGAGGCTGACCGAGGTTCGGATTCCTCGTAAAACTGTAAGTCCCTTCCCTCCTAATCTTACTTGGTGGTAGGCTTTAACCTGCCCGGGTTGGTACCACCGCACTGAATTAAACGTCGGTCGAAACGGCTATGTAAATAGTTTGTGTTTTCCGACCAGTTCAGTGTAGTCAGCACGATCAAAAGGGGAAGCACTGACATGGCACTTAGTTTACCCGGTGTTATGGGCTGACATCACGGACGTTGTAGGTGATGTTGCAGAACTTAGTAGAATGGACAGACATAAACGTGTTACGGAACCCTACTTTTATTATAAAATAACCGTCGGAGGACCTTGGTTGAAAATTGTAAAATTTAGTAGAAAAGACAGACATGCATTTGTTACGGAACCCTACATTCATTTTGCAGAACTTAGTAGAATGGACAGACATAAACGTGTTACCGAACCCTACTGAACAGTTGCACTCCGGGAGTGCCGGCAGATCCCGTGCCACTCTAACTTAACCCTTAATGCAATGACTTAAGGTTTCATTTTAAAAATGACGCTGACGCGATGTCGCGAATTATACATTTTTTACCCACCTAAAAAGTGCCAAGCGCCGCTAAAGAAGTTTTCACTTCAACAACCTCAGGGTTATCCCCTTTCAAATAAAAAAAAAAAAGAATTTTCAAAATCGGCCCACAATTGACGGAGTAATCGCGTAACAAACATCCAAAAAAAGAAAACATACCGTCGAATTGAGAATCTCTTAGGTCTAAAGTAAATTGCTCGTGAAGACAAATGCAACGAGCCCAAACACGATGGGTTTATCATGTGTAGTTTAGGAGTTCCTATGGCCACCTTCTGTCTCCATCATCAGACCAGCTCGATGGTACTCGTACCCAAAGAGTTTGAATTACGTCGCCGACGTAATACAAACTCTTTGCTCGTACCATAATAAATTAAGCGCACCTGGCCGGTCGGAAAAGATAAAAAATTTCAAATTTAGAATATTCATGAAACAAGGGTCCGAATATGTATCACTAGTATATCGATTCATGTATTTCAACAGGACAGAGAAAATTTCAAAATATTAGGTATTTAATACTTTTTAGTTCTTTTTTTTTTTGTTTTTTGGAAATCGGTTTAATATTTTTTAAAACAGTTTTTATTTCATTCTTTTTAGTAATATTATTATTTATATTATTTATATTATTATTTATATTAGGAATTGTTGATGGACACACATGAGAAGCATTACCAAATGCCTTCGGAAATCTGTACCACAGCATTAAGACCGGATATACTCATATTCTCAAAAGCGACAAAGCATGTAGTACTTGTTGAACTTACAGTTCCATGGGAAAGTAACATACCGAAGGACCACAACATCAAACTTAACAAGTACTGCAACTTAGTAGACCGGATTGTGAGAAACGGATTCAAGACTGATCTCTTCGCTGTGGAAGTCGGAGCAAGAGGACTACCAGCGAAGTCGCTCTACAGTCTCTTCAAGAATCTAGGGCTCCCAAGATCGACGCTAAGCTCATATATGGAGAGAGCTTCGAAAACGTCACTGGAAGCATCCTACAGAATATGGATAGGTAGAGAGAGGGAGGTCGAGAGCGGGACTGGTGGTTTCCCCGCGTCCTAGTCAACGCAGACTAGCTGACGAGGGCTTGAAGCGAGCCGAAACGTGGAGCATGCGCGGGAAATTTAGAGTGGCCACTCGCTAGTCCCGACCTCGATTAATACCCTCCTCTACTGCCGATGGGCCCGGTGAAGCCATCGTAAGCTTAGATCCACACCTTCCCTTCCATATTACATAAAAAAGAATAATCGAAATCGAATAATCGAAATAGATTGAAGTGGTACAGAATTATTCGCCATATGTGTCAGACTGCAAATTGCTGAATAAGCCCACATCACAAAAGTTTTGCTGAAGGTAACCACACACCATACTAATTTATCAAACTGAAAATTGCCGAAAACGACCACATCACAAGTTTTGCTGAAGGTAACCACACACCATAGTATTATGCTGATTTTTCGAAAACCACTGAACCAATTTCGATAAAATTGAAATGGGACCACCTCGGAAGTATGACCTAACTAACAAAAAAAGAATTTTCTAAATCGGCCCTCAATTGACGGAGAAATCGTGTTACAAACATACAAAAAAATAAAAAAAATAAAAAAAAAAAAAACATACAGACGAATTGAGAACCTCCTCCTTTTTTGGAAGTCGGTTAAAAATGCGTTATAATATGAAAATTTTACCATGGAGGAACATAAAAAAAAAATCAAATGTAATATATTTCAATTTTATATAATTCAATTTTATTTAGATTAATCAAAATAACCTAATACAATAAAATTAAACTAAAATTAAGAAATATGATAAAACTAAACTAAAATAACTTATAAACTAAATCTAAAAAATAAATTTGACTTATTTAATTATTTTAGGCGACCCTCGAAGTTGTGCAGAATTATGTCTATCTTGGACAAACCATCCAACTAGGGAAGCACAACTTTGACAAGGAGGCCAACAGAAGGATTCAGCTAGGCTGGGCGGCATTTGGGAAACTCCGCCACATCTTTTCATCCTCCATCCCACAGTCATTGAATACGAAGATTTTCAATCAGTGCGTTCTGCCAGTAATGACGTACGGAGCGGAAACGTGGACCCTGACGATGAGCCTGGTCCACAAATTTAAAGTCGCTCAGCGAGCTATGGAAAGAGCAATGCTCGGCATTTCTTTGACCGATAAAATCCGTAACGACGTGATACGTCAAAGAACTAAGGTTGTCGACATTGCTAATAAAATAAGCAAACTGAAGTGGCAGTTGGCTGGGCACATCTGTCGTAGACCCGACAACCGATGGGGTAGACGGCTGCTCGAATGGAGGCCACGTACAATGATGGAGGCTGATGAATGAATATTGGAGGCGTACGTACGCAAACGTAGCGTGGAACGCCCCCCGGCTAGGTGGACAGATGACCTAAAAAGGCTGCCGGGAGTGGATGGATGATAAGAGCGGAAGACCGCGTGTGGTGGCGTGCCTTGGGAGAGACCTATGTCCAGCAATGGACCGATACAGACTGATGATGATGATGAATTATTTAAAAAGATTTTTTTTTAATATTATTTAGGTCTACGAATGAAATTCTTACATTATTTATTACGAAAGATATTCTAAGGACTATCATAAAATACTTCTTCCTGCTGGCAGTAATATTTCAGTTTCTGAATATACAGTGTTCCACTTGTTATTGCCTTTATTGCAGGTATCAGTACATGTGACGGTAATACTTCATAATAAGGCAATACATTACATATATTAAGTGCGTGATGATGAGTAAGAGAATAATAATCGTTTATTACATAACTTTTACAGTGTTGAAATACATTTAGTTAACACTGACATGGGAATAACTAGAAAAATACTATTTAATTTAACATTTTCTTAGTTTAATAATCAATTTCGTTTATGATGCGTTTTTTTTTAGGAATTGAAAAAATGAAAATAATTAGGAAGTAAAAATCTTTACAGTTTGAAATGTAATAACATGCTTTTTCGGACTTATCATGTTGAACTTACGCGGGAAGTTCTGATCGGCCGCCGACCTCTGCTGTGAAATTACATTAAATTATCCAATATATATTTAATAACAAATGAATATTGCGCAATATGTACGAGTAGATATGTAATTATTACCTGTTAGTGTGTGGATAAGCAGTTTGAATGGGGGACTACAATATTAGAATATTTCACTTGAAGGCACCTTTAGTTAGGTAAGTAGATATGAGGGCAAAGTATTTTTCAGAAGCGCGGAAGTCGGCTCATAAGTCGTCGCGAGGCGCGCCGTACATCATCGCTAACGACACCTGCCGGTGCGCGGGGGAGCCACGCCCAGCATACCTACACACCTAGCACCACACACAGCTAACACAATAATACAAGCTACAGCTTCGGCGAACCGGTAAACAGTACTGCCTGCATACCGAGCAAAAACCAACAACAAAATCATATAATATATAATATGAAGAAAACAATTTTTTTAGGCTGCTCTTGAAGAGACCCCAAGCAGAGTTAGTTTCCTAAATGGAATACTTCTTTCATAATTTCTTATTTTCTGACAACGTGGATAAACTTCTGATTCTTGATTTCAAGCCAATTTCACTTTCCAAGTATCGTTTTATAACAGTTTGCGTAGAGCTTCTCCTTTGGAATATAGCAAAAATGTCCAAGATGAAGAATTAAGGCCATTAGGTTTGAAATTTCCACTTGATATTTACGTGATTTACACTATCATAATACAAGCCCGAAAGAGAAAAAATTATGCGAACTGTTGTTGAACTTGTCTTCAAAACAAACAAAATATAACTACATCAATTCGTCTTTTTCCTAATAGTTGTAAGCAAGTTAGCAATAGAGAAAACATTATTATTATTATGTATTATATAATAGCTATGTGTCCTTGGTACCGCTTGCGGTAAGGTCGGTGAAAACTTTATGTAAATCGTTTGAGTAGTTTTCGAGTAAATCACACGATAGCTAACCGAATTGATAGATTTGTTTTTCTCAAGTGCGTTCACATTCGACTTCACTGCTCAGTACATACTTAATATGAATAATGGCGTGATGTATATAGCTTATAACCTGACGGAGATAATATGTCGCATTACATAGCCAAAAACCGCAAGAGAATAATTTACACCCAGTCAGACCGCAGACTGTTACTATAATATGTAGGGATAGGGATTCAGAATATAATTTTTTTTATTCATATATAGAACAAAAACTCTGAAGTAAATGTTTGTTGATCTTCTTTTTAAAGAGCGCAATCTAAATATGATACTCGTATAGGAAGAAACGAGTAATATAAATCGCCTTATAACCTAACATTTACATAACACCCCCGCTGAGCGAGCAGTAGGAAAACTGTTTTTATTCAGTCACATTTCAATTCAGAATCCCCGCTTTGGGAATCTGCACAAGAATTTGAGACCATAGACAAGCCAGCCGCCTCCGCCGCCGGCGCCGCCGGTGGCTTACTGGACCTTTTTGCGACACCGAACACTGTTATCAGAAAATCGTGGCATTAGGTTGGATCAGCCAAAGCATTGTCTGTCCCGGCTTAATGCGTTGAAAACTGTTAAATCTATATTGTCAAGAATGAAATTTGTGAAATGTGTACGTAGGTAACTGACGTAGACACACATACTTTCACTGTTTGCAGTGCCTTGGCTGCCTCAAATCCTACGAGAAGAGTTTTCAAGAGAAAAAAATAATATTCTACCGACTCTGCATATTTCTGCAGCTTGAATTATTAGGAAAAATTCCCTACATATAAGTGCAATCCTAATAACATAGATATTACATAAACTTGAAATATTACATCAGAATTCACCCTAAGCGAAAAGGCCCTCAATATCGGCAAACTGTTTATATCGAACTGTCAATAAAGTATTATAGCAAAGTGTTTAAGAGTTCTGCAAGTGTTACTTCCTACCACAGGTTCTAATTATCGTAGAGGTAGAAGGTTCGGAGGGTATAATGCCTTCGACGCGTTTCGGCCACCACGGGGCATCGAGTTGACGAAACTTTTTTGCCTAGCTTCGGGCTTATATTGATAGTTTCCACTTGTGGTTATGTAGGAGCATGTAAACACACCGGGCAAACATCCGAAACATGGTGAAACAAACTGTTATACATATATGTGCTCTCTTCTCTCCGTTACGTCTGGGGAGGAACGGTTTGATGTTGTTCGAGATGATTTAGTCCTGAGCTCGAAGAGATTGTAGGGTTTCATATCTGATTCTCTTTTAGCATAACTAGCGCGCACTGGGACTTTTAAGTAGGTATTACCGTAGGCTATTTAAGAAAATACTTTGCAATTAATAAAGCTCAGAAGACGAAGTATTATGTCCACTTTTGCGCACATGTACTTATTCTACACATACCACACACGCTGTATTCCAACAATCAGGTTGAGCGGAATAATCGGTGCTGTGTCGCAAGAACTCTCGTAAATTACAGCACAACACCGAACACCACTCTTAGCAAAGTATTAGAACAATATCATGATCAAGCATGAAGTAAGGCACGAAGCGAAGACTTATCTACTGTATATAACTTAATGTAAGGGCCTTGCCTAGGTTAGAAAGGGCTATGCCGTATCTCTTTAGAACCGCATCTTATTCTTATCCTTTGGTCATCTTTTACGACATGTACAGAGAGAGATGCACTGGGACTATTATTTTTAAGTACTTAACCCACACAATCCGTGGTGGAAGAATTTCTTTTCCATTCTGATAATGATAGTATCAAAATAATTAGCCAGTCAACGCCCATCAGATAAACCAACGAACATCTGAATTACAAGTATGGATGTAGGAGTGAGGAGCTTGTGAGTACTCTCGGGTCGAATGTTCCGCTCCGCCAGCTCGCCGCCCCTTCACAAACTTAAGTACTTCGCAGAGTTACCGAAACTGCTGAAGATTGTACCATCATAGCGCTAATCATATGTACCTAGGTACTTACGTGTGGCGCGTGTATGATCTGCTGAAGATTGTACCATCATAGCGCTAATCATATGTACCAAGGTACTTACGTGTGGCGCGTGTATGATATGCTGAAGATTGTACCAGCATAACGCTAATCATATATGTACCTAGGTACTTACGTGTCGCGTGTGTATGAACTGCTGAAGATTGTACCCGCATAGCGCTAATCATGTAATATGTACTTAGGTACTTATGTGTCGCGCGTGTATGAACTGCTGAAGATTGTACCAGCATAGCGCTAATCATATATGTACTTAGGTACTTATGTGTCGGGCGTGTATGAACTGCTGAAGATTATACCAGCATAGCACTAATCATATATGTACTTAGGTACTTATGTGTCGCGCGTGTATGAACTGCTGAAGATTGTACCAGCATAGCGCTAATCATATATTTACTTAGGTACTTACGTGTCGCGTGTGTATTATCTGCTGAAGATTGTACCAGCATAGCGCTAATCATGTAATATGTACTTAGGTACTTATATGTCGCGCGTGTATTAACTGCTGAAGATTGTACCAGTATAGCACTAATCATATATGTACTTAGGTACTTACGTGTCGCGCGTGTATTAACTGCTGAAGATTGTACCAGTATAGCACTAATCATATATGTACTTAGGTACTTACGTGTCGCGCGTGTATTAACTGCTGAAGATTGTACCAGCATAGCGCTAATCATATATGTACTTAGGTACTTACGTGTCGCGTGTGTATTATCTGCTGAAGATTGTACCAGCATAGCGCTAATCATGTAATATGTACTTAGGTACTTATGTGTCGCGCGTGTATTAACTGCTGAAGATTGTACCAGTAGAGCACTAATCATATATGTACTTAGGTACTTACGTGTCGCGCGTGTATTAACTGCTGAAGATTGTACCAGCATAGCGCTAATTATATGCACATACGTGTCGCGCGTGTACGAACTGCTAAGCGTTTATACCTTTATACACCTTTACGTAGAAAGTTTAAAATCAAACCCATATGTTGAGTACGCTTCGTATAAAAACCGGGTTAACTGTTATTTTTAGGGTTTAGTAGCCAGCGACGCTCTTTATAAAAAGGATCCCTCCTTATAAATAAGTCCGGTGTCCGTCCATCCATCCATCTGTCCGTCACATACTGTAGACAGTCGTAAACGACTTGAGCTATTTTCTTGAAACTTGGAATGTTATAGATTTATAGTTGAAAAAAGGGGTATGTAAAGACAGGTGTCCTCAACTATAATTAATAGGGGCCGCAAAAATCGACCTGAAAATAAATAAAAACATTTTTCTAATAGGTAAATTTGTGTATCGTTGAAAAGGTCTTACAATTTTTTTAAATTTTTACTTGTATGAAAAGATAAGTTGAAATATATCAAATTTGTTCTGTTCGAGGCGATCATTTAAAAATAATAGCTCAATAAATAAAACAAATATTGACGTTGTACATTTAGTGCTCACGGCACAGAATATCTAATAGGTACTGTCGTACCAGAAGCGACACTCCACAAAGCCACATAAAGGAATAGCTACTCTTGCTGAGACGCAATAAAGTGCAATTCAGCTCGCAAAGCGCTGCATGCCTAACTCGAATAATAGCCTACACCACGCTTCTCTTTCTATCGCGTAACTCTATCTCTTTTGGCGCGATTCGTATCGTGTTAGGGTTTTGCCAGTCAGTAGGTATAAAGAAACAGGACGCGTGCGATTCAATGTACCGACGACGCGACGTCACAGGCTCACAGCAGTGTAATTTTATAATAGGTAGGTAAGTAGACCGTAAAAGACGCGAATTTTTTTTTTGCCTAACTGCGCACTCGTGTTACTAGTACTAGTTACTCTATTTACTAGGCAACAACTACTATAACTAGGTACACCTACTTAATTAGGAAACTCCTAAAACTACATGTAAAATGAACAAAATATAAATATTTCTTACCTTCCAGAATCTTTCGGTAAAGTAAAAAAAGACAACGTTGAGTTCTTCTGTTTATTGAGACAGCCGTACACGCAACAATTATTATTAGTATTACGATGCTCCAATTGCTCCATTATTATTATTATATCGAAGAATAGGCACAGAATACTTCATAGGTACTGAATAGAATAGTTCGTTCCATCCAGGCGATCGACTGTATGCGTGCGCTCGCAAGCGCGGGGCTGCCCGCCGGGTTTTGTACTCTCAGAATATCGCGCGCTGTAGGTGATTATCGCGGTAGGTATGAAGGAGTGTCTGAGGCCTGCTCACGGCACGAATATTACACTGTGCGCGGGGCGGGGTGCGCCGCGGGGAAGCACGGGCCACGGCACGGGGAACAAACATTCTTGTAAAACCAATATGTGAGTGAATATCGGGCTTGGAACCCCATATCACTCACATAAAAGTCAGGTCGCTTAACGAATAGGTAGGTAACCCAGTTAATCTCGCCCAGGTAGAACAGAATGGATTCCAGTGCGTCGCAGGTGCGTGCGCAAACTGAAATCCTACAAATGGAACCACAGTTATTTGCTGACTGCCTTGTAGGCCGCAATAACTACACGAGGAATTCATCGCGTGTTAACACGCGCAAAACACAACTGACAGACATAAATCGGGATTTCATTCCTCAAAGACAACGGCGCCAAGCGGCTTTTGGGCGGAACGCCTCCGCACCACCCCGCGCCCTCGTAGGCGGCTCCTACTTGTAAGCCTATCGAGTTTCGAGAGGAAGCCCGAGTAGGCTTCGCGGCGCTCGAATGTTTCCTTCCGCGCCGCGTGTTACGCGATTCCCTCGCGCCGACCCGACCGACATCAACTCGTGCGGTTCGAATAATCGTTCACAATTGTATCGCAATTCGCGCGCTAAAGACTATCTCTTTATTATTTTATCAGGGCGACATCCCCTGTCTCTTTGTTCGCCGATTCTCCGCTCCGCTGCACCATCACCGCTGGGTCCGCGAGCACCGCGCCTGTGAGAACCTCGTAAAAAATTTAAAAGTCCATTTTTTTCGCCGAGATCCGCTGGAAGCTATTAAAGGCGGCCCCTCGAATTCAAACCTTCCAGCACCTGCCCTGCGCGCCGAGGCCCTCATCGCTAAGTGGAGGAAAATGTATTTTCTAATTACAATCTTATCTACAAGGTCATAAAGTTGAGGTTTGGCGGCGCCGGCGCGACAGATAAGCCTCAACGCCGATTTACGATTTACGCCTTCCACTACAAAATATTCTCGCGTCCCCACACCCTACCTGTTGTAGTGATGTGATATATTTTTTAGAATGCGTCGATATTTCAAGCGTATTAAAAAGTAATTACCGACAATATGTAAACAAACTTAGGTAGTTTTGAGGGTTCCGTACGGGACCCTATTACTAAACCTATGCCGTCTGTTCGCCAGTCTGTCCTACCTTTAAAGGGCTGTATATTTTGAAAAGTAATCGGTAGCCGGTTGAAATTTTCACAAAATGTGTTTTAAGGAAATAATAAAAAAAAGGAAAAAAAATATTTTTTGTTTTTTGTTTTGTTTTTGCTCTATCGTAAAAACGGTCATAAACCGGCAAATGTCAGTCGGGCTCGTAGTAAAAAACTTTGTTTTTTAAATACATAACAGAACCTATATTGTGTGGTACTGCGGAATTTTATGAGAGTGGAAGAGACGGCAGACGTGTGTCAGAATCGTGGCACGCGGAGATCCGTTGTCTCTGCCTACCCCACTGGGAAAGAGGTGTGACGCTATGTATGTATGTATATATGTATATGTATGGTACGGAACACTCGGTGCGCGAGTCCGACTCGTAGTTGGCCGGTCTTTTTTTTTCATGTAAAATTGCTAGGTGAAAACCACTGATGAAAAATATATGTCTTACCATTATCAGTCAAGACATATCAGATTTTCATTAAGTATTGCAGCTTTCGGATAATGCGTAGACAAAAATTCTGTTTGGCCCTGTTGTGAAAACAGTTTCTATGGAGACTAAGCGCGTGTTGATAGGAAATGGTAAATTATGTGTAATAGTGTAAATAAAACACAATAAAACAAAATAACATTTAAACAGTGTTGCGTTTATTACCGTGTGGGACCGGTATTTAAAAAGAATAGTCCCACTGCATCTCTCCCCGTGCATGTCGCAAAAGGCGACTAAGGGATAAAGACGAGATTCCGTGCAAAAGGGCGACAGTCCTTCCACCGAGTCAGGCAGCAGGTGGATCTTCGTGCCTTACTTGATAGTTATCTTGTCCTAAATACTTTGCGAAACGTGGGCATTTTTTCTCTTCAATTTTAATATGGACGATACCGGCAAACTCTACCTATAGACTATCGATATCCATTCTCTCTGCCTCGCTACTAGCGCACAGCTTCATAGCGTCGAATGACTGATGTTTATAGCGGCTCTATAGGTACCTACCTCCACCAGCCGCGTCCCTCACCGCCACCACCCCCTCCCTCCCCCACCCCCCGAAGCTGAATGCTTTAGCAAGTTTACTGCATGATCTAGTGCTCGAACCCCGGCCCCGGCTTTCGCAGTACGTATTAAAAGCGAGGCCGTTCACAGATGCTCGCAAACAATTAAGATTTACTACCGGAGCATCGACGTTATCTAACCTTTCAAGAGTTCCGCTTTAGAATTAAGTATTCATATCTTTTATTAGTTTTCGTTTGCTCAATTGTTCTATCTACATAAGTTGAACGGTTGATGAAATTTTTGATGAGGTAGGTAGGTAGGTCTCTCGTCCCTTACTGTATGGTAGGCTCAAATTGTAGCCGACCGGGTTGGTACCACCGTACTTGATGTAAGATGGCTGCACAGCAGCTTCGGCGGTGCTGTCCTCTAGCCAGCAATCCAAAAAGCGAAGTCTCCGATATGGCACCTACCTTCTCGGATGTAATATTGGCTGGTCGGAGCATGTGTTCTGACCCCTTTGATTCAGCCACCCATATCGGATTATATAAAATATACATATGCGTTAGGCAACATAACGTACACACAATAGAGCAATTAGTTATTATAAGTGAGACTAGCAACTTTTCGCATTACCTAAATGCAATTTTCTCTTACAGTACCTTAAATGCACCATTGCCTCGACTTCATCTTACCACAACCCTCATTCGTCTTTAAATGTAATTTTGCACTTGACACTCTCTATTGCAGCTTAGTTAATTTTGGTTATCTCACACTAAAAGTATGTTGCCTAAGCTTTCTGGAACAGTAGGATCCCTGTCTTCATAGGGAGCCTTGACCGTAGTCTCTTCCAATGCTAGTGGCTTGAGACTACTATAATATAGGTCCCCTGTACACATGTTACTAAATATCAGGCTAGCAGCGTACTCTTGAATATTTAGGTGTTTGCGTAATGTTTTTCATACTCTGCTGGGCAAGAAGTAACAGAATACAACGTAAAATACGTGACGAAAATATGAAAATTATAATGATTTCTTGTCAATTTACATTCATTCAGGAGTCCTTTACAGCACTCAAATATACGTGAGTACGTTTTACTAAGTCCCTTTGTTTTATTTCTTTTGTGATTTTGGTGAAAACATAATTTTTATTTCTTAGAAACATCAGTAGACGAGCTAAACGGAATATATCGCCAGACCTTTACAAAATAATCAGTTTCATTGGTTAAATTGAGGAAAATCTTTACTGCGCACGGTTACTATCCAGTAGTCCATGAAGAATTGGTAAAGCAGGCGTATGAAGGACATGCTCGCCGCGCCGCGTCGCCGCCGCGGGGCGCGGCACCGCCCAATCCGTTTTAGTCCCAAATTCTTTCAATATAACAAGTTTCCACACCGCTGACCGCTTCCTTTTTCGCACCTCCACACCTACCCTCGAGCTCACCTTTCCCTACATTTTAATTCCCTCCGTAGGTCGACCCAACTTAACTCCTCCTTCACACAAAACAAAGGCCATTATATTTTGAGAGATGGAATTCGATGGGTCGTTACGAAATAAGAATACTCGCTGCGGTGCCGACGCCTGTTTATTATTCGCTGATCTTCAACTTTTTGTTAGCGACCGCTAGGCGGTGATGTTGATTTTGCACTACAATATTAACATTTTATCTTCAGATTCTGCTGAAAATATTGAAGGAATTTAAATTCAAAAAATGTATATGGAAGTATAATATAAATTCAACTATTATTTTTATGGCACCTGTAAATAAAATTTTCTCGTATACTTTATATAATAATATGCACACACTTTATACACACTGATGCCCCCAACCACTTTTAGGATGGTGACTATACCAACTTGCTTCTCAAACATTTTCTGTTTCCCAAATCTTTTCCGATACACGTACCACCAATACATGAATGGGTTAAAATTACCGGTAAAGGATTTATACCTCAACGACCTCAGGCCGTCTGCTCACGTCCCTGAAATCGGAGCCGATATCATAGTATCGGTGGTGAGGCGAAATCGGGTACTACCGCGGTACAAGCCGAGCTGCCGCTTGGCTTAATCGCTCCGATTCCGTTCGTTCGATCGCATATTATAAAAAATAATAAAAAGGCTAAAATTTCAATCTCATTGGAATCACTGTCTGTCGTCTGACTGTCAAATATAGAGTCGGAATCCAGACAGTATGAAGTAACAGCATCGATAAACTACGCTGACTGTCATAAGTATTACTAATTTACGTTAATAGTCCAAGAAAAACAGAGCTCTCGTCGTCATATGTTTTGTATGGCGACGAGTGATCTATTTACTTCTTGTCTCGAACTATACCTAATCCTTTCCGCAGAGATTACATTAGAACCTAACACTTATCCAACAGTCTGTCAGAATTAGGTTAGCACGAATAAGCCCGCGGGCTACACGTGAACTTAAGCCCAGCAGTCTGTCGCGACAACTCCGCTTCTTATCTCGGCTTCAGCCGCAGCCTCCGCGCCCCTCGCCGCTCGCTCCAACAACGCGGAGAGACCGTAATAAGTTGACTCGACTGCGACTTGTGTTTACTTGTATGGAACTAAGTACTTGTGAAAGTTCCGAAGCTGTCTCGGGCGAGCCGTGTTTGCTCGCGAAGGTGATAAAGATGGCGGACATCGTCGTACTCTTATTCTCTGGTCTGCGGAGAAAGCGTGAAGTTATTCCTCTATTGCCTTACTCGACCCTACGCTCTAGCGTTTTGAATACCTACATAAGTTCCGCTTGCATACGGGTATGCATTTTGATACTGAACATTGAAAACATTCTGTTACTTAAGTGAGTTATTCTTGTATGTAAGTACATATAAGTGTATTGTATTGGTTTCTCATCAACGGCTCTAACAATTTGAATGAAATTTAGTATTTAGATAATGTTTTATTTTTCAAGTTTATCTAGATAGGTGTCATCCCTGAGAAGATCCGTTTAAAAAAAATAGTTTTCTTGTTTTCTTGGAATGTTGAAGTACCAGTAGACAGTAGGTAGGTACAGTTGCTTTCACGAGTCATGAGCACACTTTTCATTGGTCAGTTTGACGGGATGTGACGTCGACGGTACCGACGCTTCACGCGATTGGTTAGACAGTCAGCGTCAGTCGACGCTCGTCGCCTATTGGGCTCACACGCATCGTTCGACTACTACACATGCGTGCAATATTAGTTCACTCTCAATCTGTGCTCATGAGAGTTAATAAGTGGGCAAGGAATATTTATAACTATAAAAAATTATAGAATTATTAATCAAGTTTATCAAATAAATAATTTTAAAATGTATTTATTTAGTTTTGTTTTATTTAATAACTGTAGCAGTATCTCCTGTCGTGTTGACACTGTAGTACCATCTGTTGACGGGCGAAGCACGGTCGCCCTAGTAGGTACCAGTTTTCAAAACCGTTTGATCATTTCTTAGAATAAGTTCTAAAGAATTTTCATACTTTCTATGAAGTATTGCATATTTCAGCATGATACAACAAATTTTAATACAGTAAAACAAAATTAAATTAAATATGTACCTATTAGGGCGAGATCGTATATATTAACAAAATATTCATGGAAGCCAACTTTACGCGGGGGGTTTGTTTGAACTCAGAATTGGTACTGAGAGCTCTCAAAGTGCTCGTGGAAAGACGTTGCTTAGCTTACTTACTCCTGCTTCTAATGCTAAAATCAACCATCTTCATAAATATTCATTTCCACGTCCTAAACGTTTTATGCAAGGGCGGCGCGCGATGGCGCCGCGGGGATCGGGCCATCAGTTTATGTTTTATGTTGATAAAATAAAAGTTTTGACGCCCACCCGGACCCCTTGCCCGGGCGAACTTTCCAGATGTCTGAAGCCTCTATCCCCCGCCGCCCCTGCCCGCCCCTGCCCGCCCCCGCGCGGTATCGGTATCCTCGGACGAGTCAGCTCTCCTTGTTGTTTGTATTGTCCTACGTTACTTTCTTAACTTCATTTTGATGCAGAACTTATTTTGTCGGGAACTGTTGTTAGTTTTCGCGACAGTCGCTTTGGGGTTAGAGCGTGCGTTGTATTGTTTTATTTACTCCGTGCTCCGACGCGCTCGCTTGCCAAATGTTCCAATATCCAGCTGAAATACAATATAACCAAACAATTTACGAAATATTTGTAAGATTTTATTTAGCAATGGATTTGTTTATTGTTTCGTCTTTATTATTCAATACCTCTTATATATTTTCTTTAACAGAGTTTTAAAATAGAGCTTCTTTGTTGAAAGTAAATTCAATTTTTAATATTAACAGTTTCCTCCTATTTTCTAAGAGTTATGTCAGGCAGCCGACGGATTCAGGGAGCATATTTCCTATATGCTCCTCTGAAAATACTTATAGATATGTCGGCTGCTGCCACGCACGACCTGACACCTTCGCGTCCTCCTCCATCAGGAATATTACGCAAAATTATGGACGCGACCGGAAGAGCCGCCTATTATAACAACTGGTTGCTATTTGACGCTATCGTAGCTGTTATTTAACTCCATCAATATACTAATACTAAATCTGTAAGGGATAGTCACTGTTTTATGAGATATTGCGTCTGTAGACTCTATGTATGATATTACAACTAAATTTACGATTTTAAGAAATATTTTCTGGATGTATGTATGTTCTTCCATAACTCTTAAACCGATTATCCGAATTCGATTAGATTTAGTACAAGCACATTTAGTTATCCGCGACACGCGACGCGAGTTCCGGTCACGGTAAGATATGGCTCTACTCTTATACAAACCGAATTTTCCGCGCGCCGAAATAAAGGTACGGCAGCGGGCTACTTACTTTCTCCTTTTTAAATACGAATTTCTAGCGAGCGAAGCCGCGGGCAAAAGCTAGTACAAAATAAGAAAAATGTACACTTGACCGGTAGAGAAGAAGTATTCAGAGACGAAATAAACACATCTGTTAATCTGCCGAAATTATCTAAGACATAAAAAACAACTCGAAAATTTTCTAAATGTTTATAGCAAACGGTCACATTAATTCATTATTTCACGCATTGAGTCTTAAGTTTTATTCAAGAGCAATCTGTTTGCTATTGATGTTTTCCCAGTCGCGCGCTAAAATGTTGTAGAAATATAAATAATGAAAAAAAAAACCTTTATTTTTCACAATTTTTAAGTCACATCACAATTAATTTATGACAATGAAGTACCTACACATCAATATTATGAACATTAATCTAGATATTATACTGAATATGGGTATGTAGGTATTGAATATGCATAAGAACTTCAAGTTTTATTTTTAATTATATGTATACATTATTGCAAGTACGAGTGAGTACATGGCTCCTAGTCTTATTAACTTCGTTACACCTAATGCTGCGATGGTCGACGAAAAATTAAATGCTGCGATATTTTTTATGCTATGAAGAAAATGAGCTTTATTATGCCATTGTTTAACTCGTGCTATATTAATCGGTGAATGTTCCAAAGAGAGACAAAGTTAAGTAAAGTTTCCCTCGGTCCCGTCTCCCGTCACTTTTTGTCGTCGTCTCATGGCGCCTCGTGCCGACTCACTTCGGTTACCGAGTCGACAAAGATATACATACAACAGAAATTTCATTGTCGTTTAGATGTACGCATTATATTCTACTCGAACTTTACCCGTACAATAAAAAATAAAAACTCAAAGAGTTTGTATGCGACGTAATACAAACTCTTTGTAAAAACTGTACTATCCGCTGTCCTCTGCAGCACAGTCTACGGACTAGTGCAGGGGACAGTACATAATACATTGTACTGTACTACTTTTGAATAAATAATTTTTACTTTTTTACTTTACATTACATGAATTGTGTCTTTATTAGTAAGATTTGGTCGGCGTGCAGTCTATTTGCATAAATCAAGTTTGACAAAGATTTATTTAGGTAATTTCCTCCTTCTGCAATGTTCACTAAAATGTCAGCTCCTCGACAAGTTGATATCATTTCAATGCTTTTAAACTGTTTGCCGAGTCCGTATTAACGGCGTTTGTTTCGGACGGTGTATAATTCAATTAACGTAAACGAGACTAAATTAATGTTGTCTCTTAGAGCCGCCTCTTAGTCGCGCTGAATACTGCTGCTTTACCATTTAAACTTTGCCCGGCGCGGCGTCTCGGATATTTAATTCTAATGTAAGTAGGCATTTTTAGATAGACAATACTTTATTGCTTCAAAAACATTTTACGGAAACAAGAACAGCTTAATATTCACATGACTTATCCCTTACAAAGATTGCTTCGTCCAACAAATATTGACTACCTTTCGATGTTTGAGTATCGATTAATATAGTGAAATGTAAATGTGTAAATAGGTAGTAGCTAAGACCTTGAGTGTGAGAATTGAAAATAAAAAAATTAATAATAACACAAATATTTAAAATGTAAATAAACTAAACATTCTTCAAAATCTTGGAGTACTTACTTGGCTATGAGGAGTTCCGAATATTTAAATTATGCACGTACATAATACCATTCTGTGATAATACGCACACTTCGTAAATTCGTATATACCCTGAAGTGGGCAGGCTGAAATCTCTGGAAGCGATAAATCCGTCTTTTAAAAACTTTCTGTTACATGTCTGTGGGGAAACCAATATTCAAGAATAAATAGTATTCAAGCTGTTGCAGGTTTACTGGTAGCATTTTAAGATTCAATCGCTTTAGTTTCGCCGAGCCACCCATAAGGTATCTAACGACGCCCATGGACAGTCGGTCGTATGCGGGTCGATACGAATGCTATGCCGGCCTGACAGGTGCCACATTTATTCACGCTCCTCTTGAAGGACCTGAGCCTGTACTTGGGGAGAAATATATGGACAGAGAGAGCGTTCCAGAGTTTACCGATTCTGCAGAGGAAGGAACTGCAGAACCGATTTACTCATCCGCGGTAAGTCCAGCGTTTAGGGATGGGAAGTCAAGCGGCGGGTGGCCGAGTGGTTTGAGCATCGGCTTTTCATGCGGGAGGTCCGAGGTTCGAATCCGGTCGGCGTGTACCAATGAGTTTTTTCTGACGAAAAAATTTACGTGCATACCTACACCTGCTGCTTCACCGTTCGGAACCGGTGTAAAACTCTAGGTCCCTTCCCTTGCCCCTTACTAGGTGGTAGGCTCAAATTGTATCCGACTGGGTTGGTACCACCGTACTGGATGTAAGATGGCGGCATAGCAACCTCGGTTGTGTTCTCCTCTAGTCCAGTATAGCCAACAATCTAGGGAAGTCTCCGGTATGGCACCTACCTTCTCGGATGTGATATTGGCTAGTCAGAGCATGTGCTTTGGCCCCTCTGACTCAGTCACCCATACCGGATTACATAAAAAAAAAAAATTTTATCCTCGGAGTAACGCTTCAAACTCTATTCCTAAATATTAATATAATTCCAAGATATGACCGTTAGTTAGTTCCCCACAGCTCGGTTCACGCAGCAGAGCATAAAGCACCAGCCAGTATGCATTGTTACATAGCCGGGTAGAAGCTTCATTTATTACCTCGGGGCGCCGGAAGTTTATCCTACTTCCGGCAGTTACCCTGTGACCTGACGCATCGAAACTCCTCCAAACTCCTAAAGACATACATATTTGTTCGTTTCCTATTCGTTCGTCCCTGTTCCTTACCTTACTAGGTGGTAGGTACTAGGTACCACTGCACTGAAAGAAAAGTCGGTCGAAGCGACTATGTCAATATTTTATGTTTTCCATCCAGTTTAGTGTACTTAGCCGGTACAAATAAATGGAAGCACTGATATGGTACCTAGTTCATTAAGTTGTCAAGGTGACTGAAATCACGGTTGTAGTAGGTGATGTAGCCACCCAACCATCTAAAGTTCCTTAAAAAAAGACATGCAATACATACAATTCACTTTTTTTCGCAATTTATTAACATCAACACGAATCAGACAGAAAGACGAAAAAATATAACACAATTTTTTAAATAGACATAGGTACGAGAATTTGTAAACTATTTTCGTTACCCCGTTTAAAATAACTTCTTTCATACTAGACTATATGATGTCCTTTCTGTACTATTTCATTCTTTCTATTTAAATACATAATATCGATATATTATACAGGATGTTACAGAACGAATGGCCAGTACGTTAACGTTTTAGAATATTTTTTTCTGCCCTTTATCTAATTATAATTACATACATTCATTCATTCTTTTTTGCTCCAAATAAGTTCAGAACTCTATGTTTTGAGTATTGACCATTCGTCTTGTAACTTTTTGTATTCACGTCGCATCTTCGTCAAGATACTTCCCTTATTATGAGTATCACCGTTTATTTTATATAATACATTATGTAATATTTGACGTTTTATAATCACATATTATATATTTAATATCTATAACATGTAAAATGTAATATGTAATATTATGTAAAACAATGTTAACATGCTGTGTTTTAAATCTAAGGTTAAATAAATGGTTTTATTATTAATATTATTTTAAATAAACAAACAACCGCCCGTGCCTCGTGTGACAAATGTTCAACATCTCTCAATATGCGAATAAACAACATTAACGCGAGCGGAGCTTCGGGTAAAAGCAAGTAAACAATAAGCAGTAGGATCGTAACTCGCCGTGCATCCAAGCCAGTACGTTTTATTGCCACAAACTTCATTCAATCAGCAGCGCAGCGGTACCACGAGCGGAGCGCGGCGGGTTCAGCGGGGAACTGTGAGCTATTTGGCTGGAATCGTGTGGGGAAATCGCCGTTTTAGTGCTCTGGGAAGCGAGCTTACACCGCGACACGACTTCAATTGCAATAAAATAAGGAACTGTTTAGTTAGTTAACGTCCTGGCGTCATTACTGCGTTAAATGTAGTGAGGAGTGGTGTTATTGGCTGTGTCTGATCTTCTTTTGAACTTTTGGGCACAGCCACCCGTGCCTGTTGTCCATAAAAAAAGAGTGAGAGAACAAACGCATAGTAATGTAATGTACTCGTACATATTGTATTATATTCAACTTTTTGCGACGCAGCGGATTTACTGCATGATCGATGACATTTATTTCAATCAACTCAACAACACTAAATAACCCAAGTAACTAATAAATAGTTTGCACGTTTTAATAATGAGAATTTTCAGTGACATAATTGAAATGATCGAAATTAATTGAATATCTATGTGTCGCCATTTCAGATAACAAAACAATAAATAGTGAAAAAACTACACATCAAAAATTTGCGACAGTTTGTGCGCAACTCGCACGTGCAATACGAAATCTACTTAGTACAAACCTTACGTCACACATTTAATAGCACCGTAAATAAATGACCAGTAAATAAAATTCATTTTCCACTAAGCCACCAAAGGCTTACTCCTGATGTATTCTCGTTGGAGAGGCTTAGCATTCGTAGCACGTGTCCCTCCTCACCCCCCCCCCCCCTTCGCGCGGTCTGGAAGGGCGGGAGGGAGGGGCGCGCGGCGGGGGTGTGGGGGCAAGTCCTGTTGGTTGAGCGTCATTTGTCATATTCCGTAGTACAAGCTGAATAACAAGGATTACGGTGATCCTCGGCCTTGCCACGAATAGGTAGGTACAATATAAATTATCCATTCTCATAAAATTTTAAAAACCCTATAATTCTATTTTTACAAATAAATAAATAGGTATAAAATTAAAACCCAAGCATGTATTTAATTGCCTTGCTATTTAATGCTACCAGTACTTTACCTCCTAGTACAATTTTAACCAATGTGCTTCAACCGACATCGTACAGTTTGTTGTTACGTTTAAACTCACTTACCGATTATAATAAGTAATTTGTCTTTGGAACAATATAATAAGGTCTTTCAATAGTAGGTAACGATACGCTAAGGGATTTATGTGTATCAGATACTGATCACGTTCCCATACCAATTTTTTTTACGATATAAAAAACATACTTATTATGGTGAAATACGCGCACTTCACGTATTAAATTTGGAGGAGTGAGTAGGTTATTTGTAGCGTAAAAAAAATTGGTCTGGGAACGTGATCACTGATCAGTATCTGATACACAACACCCCTTAGCGTATCGTTACCTACTAATGAAAGATCTTACATAAGTACAACCGTTCCTTACAAATTTAAGTTTGTAAACCTAGTACATACATATACAAATCGTGCATACCAGGATACAATGCGTCGATGCCATAGAAATAATACATCGATGCATACGGCGTGAAACCACGTGCCTGCCTCCATACCTGAAGAGCATTGCAGTCCCATTCCAATCTACGGAATTCGCTATTCGTAGCGCACGTAGAACATATCACACACAATACGGCAGACAGTTCCGCGCACCACGTACGCTCAGCTCAGTTCATTGCAACTCAGCGCCTGCTCGCCGAGGCGACGCGATGCCGACTTGCCGACGTAGCACTCATTATTTCCTTTCGAAGAAAAGATCCTCTCTGCTATATACAAAATGTACAAAAGGTACATAGTTCTTTTTCAAACGGACGCCCGAACGAAAGGCTTTCTGCAATCGAGAACACGTATCGGTCCGTGCTTGTGACCCGCGAGACGCCTCAGACTTTCCATTTATTTGCTGAATTCCTGTTCGTAAAGAGGCGTGATCCTAGATCTAATCGCAAGAATTTAACAGCACTTATATATATCGCTATAAGGATTTATGGTATCTTCTGATACAATTTCGACGGGTAGGCCTTTATGCAGATTCGAAACGTGAATCGTGCACGAATTCACGAAATCAGAGTAGAAATTTCGGCTGGAAAGATGCCACAGGCGCCATGCCTTATGTTATGCAGAACAAAAGCACAGGACGCGACCAAAAAAATACAACCGCGACGTAACCATACCGTAACCGTACCATGCACCTGCTCAAAACCACTTAGAGCAGGTGCATCGACAATATTGTCTAATGGTATTTTTCATGAAATGTCCATATGAATGCCCAGAGTAGACTCCATTATTTCCAGTAGATGTTACCGTCTAGCTAGAGTGACAAGTGAGCGGTGGTTGCAGACGCGAAGCCGGAGCTGGTGTACTGGTTCTCGGAGCAGACGCTGCAGCCGGGTCCGAGCGTCTCGCTCAAGTGTGTCGCGATGGGCAGTCCGCCTCCGCAGTTCACCTGGACACTGGACGGCTTCCCCGTACCCAACAACGCCAGGTAATCTCGTACTGCCTACTCATTTATTACCTTCAAATGCTAATCGGTGGTCCTCTAGCCTGCAAGTCAGGCCCACGCAAACTTTTCGCACCACTACATTTCCGTGTGAAACGTAGACTCTGATGGTCGCTGTGCGCCCATGCGAGCAATGAATGACCCATGCTGGGAATATCGTTATACGTGATATCGTGCGTAACGAGGCAATTCGTCGACGCACCAAAGTAGTCGATATTTGACACTGGGTGGCCATGGTCAAGTGGTAGTAGGCTGGGCACGTGAACCAAATAAACTACGACCATTGGAGTAACCGTAATGTAATGGCGGCCGTGGACAGGAAAACTGAGTTCGGGAAGACCACCCGCCAGGTGGGACGACGACATCAACTCTCTCGGCGGTAAGGAGTGGTTCCGTACCGCTGAAAGACTGGAGGAAAATTGTAGAGACATATGTCCAGCAGTTGTCACATATCCGTGGGCCCCCTTAGCCACCTACCATCTGGGATGACTCCAGCTCTTTCGGTTAATAACCTCGACGTTTCTTCGAGCTGTACACGGATAGATTCTTCAAAGATGTCAATGCTATTTAACGTGATGTATGTGTGTGGCAGGTTCGTGGTGGGACAATACGTGACGGTGCAGGACGACGTGATAAGTCACCTGAACATCAGCCGCGTGACGGAGCAGGACGGTGGCGAGTACGCGTGCGCGGCGCACAACAGCGTCGGCCGCGCGCACCACGCTGCCAGGGTCAACGTCTACGGCCTGCCCTACATCCGGGAGATGCCCAAGATCACGGCGGTGGCCGGTAGCGACCTCGTCATCAAGTGCCCCGTCGCCGGTTACCCCATAGAGTCCATCACCTGGGAGCGAGGTCAGCCTTCAAACATTCACATTTACAATTATGGCGACTACTTCTACAACGTGTCCCAAAATTCACGTCAAGCGGGAACCAGGGAGTAGGCCAGTTTATGAATACCCCAGGGCAAAATGAGAAAAAAAAAATCGGAAAAAAATAGAACTGAATATTTTTTGTGATAAACTATCGGTATTTTGGTTTTATTTGGGATACTGATCAATAGCAGAGTTATTTAAGATACCAATAAAAAAAAAATTACAATTATATTTGCAAATTTGTAGTCGTAGTACCTACCTAAAAATGTTGCACGAGAGTGTTTTTCAAAAAATGCTCATATCATAAAAACAAATGACTCCGATTTTTTTTTATTTTTCCCTGGGTAGTCATAAACTAGCCTACTCCCCGCTTGACGTTGAGTCTTGGGACACGTTGTATATGTATGTATTACGAGTGTTATCAAAACTCTTAACGTTATACTACATCTGTTCCGTTATTGGCCAATGCACTTCACACGGTTTTTCTTGCTAGTGCATTTGAATAGATGGAAAACTGAGATAGAAAAGACATCTTCAAGTAGGTAAATGTAAATCTAATTCTCACAAAGCTTTCATTCTGTTATATTTGTGTCCGGGTACAATTTGTTTCTTTGCTAACTGTCGACAACACTTAATAGTCATCCTGAGCGCCAGCCAGTACCAGATATTATGCTCTTGAGATATTTTAAGCATGTTGCGTTTAAACAAGCACAATTCGTGTCGTGTACAGTGATATGCTAAAGTAATATATGAGTCAATGGTCGTGTAGAGGCCATCTTATATAGCGCTCACACAGCCGTTTATGACAGCGGCATTTAGTGTTGTGCGCGGCGCGACAGCATCTTGGCAGCGCGCCCGCTCCGCGCGCCGAATGCTTCGCTATTAAACGCCGAAGACACATTATGAGCTCGGTATAAACAATCTCGATATGGCGATGTTTTCCCTACGATTTCCTCCGCAATAATAAGTTGTGCCGGTGCTAGTTTAATGCCTTATTCATGAACCCGGCTGGAAACCGAGTCGGAGGCGACGAGGCGAAACGGCAGCGGCAGTCGGCTGCATAATGTATCTATCTGAATATCTTATATCGTGTTTACTGCTCCCCCGCGTCATTTGTTATTACAGTTGCAACCGATGTGCAGCTTACAGTTGAAGCGGGAAAGGTCTAAGACGTTTCTCGTTGTGGAGTTAATTTCCAGCGGAACAACAAGAGTGTGAGGCTCGAGAAAGAGGATCAACATCGTAAATAGTTGAAAGAAAACAGAACCATGCTATAATATCTTGTTTGCCCTCATTCCTCCGCAATTAATATGAGAGCGCCCTCCGTGCAATTCAGTTCAAAGAAATTGTGAATATTTACGATCGTCATTGCTTTGTGTGGGAAAAAATTCTCGCTCGTGTTCGCACCTCTCCGCGCCCGGAGATAAAACGGGCTAGGGAGGGCCAGGAGAGTTATATTATAAATATCAGCACTTGGACGAATTTTCGCTCGAAGTTCGGCCTCAACATCTCCAAGTTTAATAAGTTTTGATAAATTTCCAAGATGAACTTTTCCTTTGTAATAGTTGCTCCGGATCGAGTCTGGCCCAATGAATTTCAGCCTTCTTTCTACATCGATGCTCTAGCCCCACAACAGCCTCTGTCGGTGTAGCCAAATACCCAAATGAATAATAAAATTATTCATTTGGGCTGTTCCATCCTGAACAATGTTCACACCACAGTATTATAGTATGGTGTATGGCTTCACTTATCTATGTGAAGCCATACACAATACTATATACTATACTATAATACGGAGTAGTTTTGCTCATAACGAAATAATGAAGTTAGAGAACTCCAAAGAGTTTTAATCGAGTCCGACGTTATCTGAACTTGCAGGGGGGCGGTGGCGGCGCGGTCGTGCCTAATCTCCGCAGGACCCTCCCGAGATAACAATCCACATACTTGTGATATGACAGCGGATGCTGCGTGCTCTCCGCCTCGCCTAGTTAACAATCGCGAGATCCGTGAGACAGCGCCGCGGGCCGCCCCGCCGCCGCACTATGGATCGAAAATCGGCCTCCATAGTATTAGGAGATTTTTTTCGCAAACTTGGTTTTTTTTAAAAACTGTTTTTGTTATATTTAGGGTTACATAAGATAATACCAAATATATAGTTGTAGTGATATCAGTCAAGTAGATATTTTATTAAAAATACTTGAAGTTTTCAGTTGTATGGGACGGAGAATGTTTAGTCGATTTTTTCAAAAGTCTTTCGAAGTGTCGCAGATCTTTTAATACATCATGAAGTAGACCACGAGTGTAATAAGACCACATAAAAACTGTAACCCAATTCGACCCGGTATAGAAAATATCAAAGTCCGAATTTATAAATTTTCGTTTATTTTCTTTATACATTATTTATGGTTTAACTTTACAATTAATTACATTTTCTTGTGTTTTGTGATTGCCAAGTGTGTAAGTTATACTAATTTGTACATTATGTAACAACTGTACCTACCACTGTGGTTGAAAATACCCTCCAATATTTGTAGCGTTTTAAATGTTTATTTGGTATTCATAATTGATTTGAGGACACATTAAATAAACAAATATGTGAAGACGCGTAGCTTGACAGTACGTATGTATGTTAGGTTCAAATATATAAAGTATATATATATTTTTTTTATATTTTAAAATTTGCAATGTATGGGACGGAGAACATTATATTTATTTTGCGGGACTACAAAGATGTGTCAAACTCTTATTAGCAAGGTTGTGTAGCACAACATAAAAATAAACACACTCAGTAAAAAAAATGTTAGAAAGGTGCAGCCTTCCAAGTATCAACAGGTCAAAGTATAGCATTTTTTACCTTTTTTCTTTAACAGTAATTTTTGGTTACATTATGATTGTACAATTATTAAGCAGGTATGCAAATATGTGAGGCATATAATTCTATATCAGATATGTACACACCATTCCGATTAACAGTGTAAAAAATAGCAATATTTTTATTTAATAAAACTGAAAACATTATAGTACATTATTCGAAACTGTTAAGAACTAACAAAGTCTTAACAGTAACGTGATGTTGAACGTGACGGAAAAGAGGCTGTACAAAAAAAAATTGTGAACAGTTGCACTTTCTCAAGATGTTAAAAAATTTTCTATTCAAAATTATTCACCAAAATAAATACAAGGTTGAATAAAAACAGGACAAATTAATAAACTGAACTTATAAATAAAAGATTCACCAAAATTAATTTTATAAAAAAATTGTTTTATATAAAATTCGAGCCGGTATAGAAAATATGTAAGTCTGAATTTGTAGATTTTTGTTTTCTTTCTTTTTAATATAATTTACAATCTTAGAATAGAACATACATACAAGGCTTTGCAGCTCATTCATTATGACGACGCATTAGATACTAATTATCATTCGGTAAGACGAAAACATTCCCACATCCCTGTTTGTGAAACCCCACTATATTTGTAAAAACCGGTAATTAGTGTCCTTTGGTCGCGAATTTCAGTTTATTATCTGTTCAACGCGCGTAAGTGACGGATTTCTCCTTTCGACACGAGTTATCGCTGTTTTCAAATACTTTCCTTCCTGCATTATTGTATGCTGCAAAAACACGTGCTTCCACTTCCGTGACCTTGACACTTTCTTTCGGACGGTAACACTCGACCTTTTTTTTGGAGCTGATAGTATAAGGGATACAGTTCAACTCCTGCTTCAATTGCCGTTGCCCGTAGTTCGCAGTATTGCGATTTGGACAGTTGCTGGGAACTGAAGAGGCTGAGGGCTTTCTCTGGCGAGTATTGTGTTCTTTTTTTAACTTGAATGTATTCCTTTATTCTACCAACCTCATCTGAATTTTCCAGAAGAAACTTAAGCACCTCAGCAACATCATGTCTTTCCGTATTAATACCTTTACTCACCGCAGCGAATGCGAGCTCGTCGAAGTAATTTTCCGTACACAGATGTGCGGTTCTGCGCCTTTTTGGCTGGTAGTGAAGTTCGTGGAATTGTTTTCGAGGACTGAACTCTGGTTTAGGAGATGTTGAAGCTTCTGAATGCTGTTTCGCTGGTGATTGCGGCACGAGTGGTTCCGCTTCCTCATGTCTTGGTTCTTGAGGTATGTTTTGAACATATTCGGGCCACTTTATGTCTGACGTCAACCATGTTTCAAATTTGCATTTGAAGAAACTGAACGAATAATTTGTACTTTTCCACTTTTTATACATATTAGACAAGTAGGTTTTACAAAAACACTTGAATTGATCACGGTTTTCATCAGATATATGAACGGAAAACTTGTCAAATAGTATGTTTGGGTCGGAGAAGCCTTGCTCGTTTTTTAACAAAACCAAAAGTTTCAGATTTGATTTAAACTCTTTCATTTTGTAAAATGTTGGAGTTCGAACCGAAAATGTACCTAGTTTTCAAGTAATAATGCAGGAAGGAAAGTATTTGAAAACAGCGATAACTCGTTTCGAAAGGAGAGATCCGTCCCTTACGCGCGTTGAACAAATACTAAACTGAAATTCGCGACCAAAGGACACCACCTGATGTACTAAACCGGTTTTTACCAATGTAGTGGGGTTTCACAAACAGGGATGTGGGAATGTTTTCGTCTTACCGAATGGTAATTAGTATCTAATGCGTCGTCATAATGAATGAGCTGCAAAGCCTTGTATTTATGTTCTATTCTAAAACTGTAATTTATATTTAAAGGAAAGAAAACAAAAATCTACAAATTCGGACTTACATATTTTCCATACCGGCTCAAATTTTATATAAAACAATTTTTTTATAAAATTAATTTTGAATAGAATTTTTTTTAACATCTTGGAAAGTGCGTTCACAATTTTTTTTTGTACAGCCTCTTTTCTGTCACGTTCAACATCACGTTACTGTTAAGACTTTGTTAGTTCTTAGCAGTTTCGAATAATGTACTGTAATGTTTTCAGTTTTATTAAATAAAAATATTGCTATTTTTTACACTGTTAATCGGAATGGTCTGTACATATCTGATATAGAATTATATGCCTCACATATTTGCATACCTGCTTAATAATTGTACAATCATAATGTTACCAAAAATTACTGTTAAAGAAAAAAGGTAAAAAATGCTATACTTTGACCTGTCGATACTCGGAAGGCTGTACCTTTCTAAATTTTTTTTTACTGAATGTGTTTATTTTTATGTTGTGCTACACAACATTGCTAATAAGAGTTTGACACATGTTTGTAGTCCGGCAAAATAAATATAATGTCCTCCGTCCCATACATTGCAAATTTTAAAATATAAAAAATATATATATATACTTTATATATTTGAACCTAACATACATACGTACTGTCAAGCTACGCGTCTTCACATATTTGTTTATTTAATATGTCCTCAAATCAATTATGAATAACGAATAAACATTTAAAACGCTACAAATATTGGAGGGTATTTTCGACCACAGTGGTAGGTATAGTTGTTACATAATGTACCAATTAGTATAACTTACACACTTGGCAATCACAAAACATAAGAAAATGTTATTAATTGTAAAGTTAAACCATAAATAATGTATAAAGAAAATAGACGAAAATTTATAAATTCGGACTTACATATTTTCTATACCGGGTCGAATTGGGTTACAGTTTTTATGTGGTCTTATTACACTCGTGGCCTACTTCATGATGTATTAAAAGATCTGCGACACCTCGAAAGACTTTTGAAAAAATCGACTAAACATTCTCCGTCCCATACAACTGAAAACTTCAAGTATTTTTAATAAAATATCTACTTGACTGATATCACTACAACTATATATTTGGTATTATGTTATGTAACCCTAAATATAACAAAAACAGTTTTTAAAAAAAAATCAAGTTTGCGAAAAAAATCTCCTAATACTATGGAGGCCGTTTCTCGATCCATAGTGCGCCGCCCGCCGCCGCCGGTGGATCTAGCTAGGGGTTAGTCTGTCTGGGGAGTCTGCCTACCTCCCTCTTCATTATACTACCTGCTCTATAATTGCTGATAGGTCAGTAATATCGTGCGGGTCGCGCTCCCAATCTCTCTTTATCACTATTCTGAATGTGAAACGAAATAGTGATAACCTCTGGAGGTCAGCCCTGATTTAAATAATTTAAATCAGTTAAGTAATTATTATAACCGATATGATATACAGTAATATAATGGTTGCTGAATATTGCAAAAGCATTAAAAGTTTCACATTTGAATAAAACAAACTGATCTGGTTGTACATATAAAGGGACCACTGTACAAAACTGAGCTAAGACGTGCAAGTTCTCTACCTCCATGGTTGGCATATATTCATAATTATGTGATCATGTGTTCACTTGCACGGCTACCCTATTTCATTGTATCCCTTTGCGCAGTATACCAGCGAACGCGGATTTAAATTATGAGCAGTAAACATAACGTCATAGGCTTAAAAAATATGAGTTTTTAAAACTAAGCTTCACGCTGAGCCTGCGCGGGTTTGCGTTTATATACAATTCACTTTGACTAATGGACTCCTGTGGCGGAGTTTTTGCGAATAATGTTACAAAAATATTTCAGATTTTCCCAAATTCGACAGGCTCTTCTGAAATTCCGCCATTTTGCCTCTGACGGCGGAAATGACCCTAATGAAATTCACGCAAATAAATCTAAGACTGCCATATTTTAAAGTGGATAGGCACAAGAAGAAAAGTTTAAACATTGAAAGTAAAAAAAAAACATGGCACCTAGTTCACCCGGTTTTATAGGCTGACATCACGGATGTTGTAGGTGATGTAGCCAACCGTGTCAGTTTCCATAAAAAAAACTATCCATTCTTTTGATCTAAAGTACAATGCCTAAATATTCCTTCTATCGCCTACTTAGGTACGTCTTACATGTAGACGTTTGCGATGCGGAATATATTTTGTGGGAGTTTTAAAAAAAATATCTCCTTAGTTTCAAACGTTTGAACATTCGCCTACCTATGTAACGCAGAAAGGTTCGGAGAACGCATTTTATTAAAGTAGGAAGATGGTAAAAGTTTTCACATATTTTGACTTTCATATGTGCTACATATTCTGCGAGCGCATTTTAGTTGGGAATACGATGTGTGTTCTTTCCAAATAAAAAAAACAATTTTTCCCGTAAAAACCACGTAAATTTGCCGTCACATCACCCCGCCAGCGCTTCGGGGACAGGGTGGCGCAGAGGGGCGGAGGCGCAAGGACGGGTTGGTAAGTACCTAGGTACTACATTAGTTGAACTTGGCGTGCGATGGAAACCTGAATCACAAACTCTAACTACGACTAGCACTATGGCACGAATCTAGCGCTACCGTAATACATATGCACTCAGTTTTAGTAATTGTGCAGTACCTACAAGCGACGTGCTTTAGGAAAAAATTCGCATAAACCCTTTCTCATACATTCATACATACCACATACCACACGATTTATCCCGACAATCGGGATAAATCGGTGTTGTGCTGCAAGTACTCCTGTAAATTACAGCACAACTCCGACCACCACGTTTAGCAATGTATAAGGACAAGATAACCATCATGCAGCAAATAAGGCACAAGGACCCACCTGCTGCATGACACGCTGGAAGGGCCGTTCCAAGGTGAGAGACGGGAGACCCTTTCGCCCTTTAGCACGACATCATGTTCTTTTCCCTTAGTCGCCTGAAGGACCGTGCCAAGGTTAGAGGCGGCACGACCGAAGGGAAGCAAGCTGACGTGGCACCAAGTTCACCCGGTGTTATGGGCTGACATCACGGATGTTGTAGGTGATGTAGCCAACCGTGTCAGTTTCCATAAAAAAAAATCGCCCTTTAGCATGACACCTTGTCCTTTTCCCTTAGTCGCCTTTTACGACATGCACAGGGAGAGATGTATAGGTACACTAACTACTACGTCTGTCTTTAAAGGGTTGTATCTTTTGAACCGTAATAGGTAGCCAGTTGAAGTTCTAACAGAATGTGTGTTATTATTGCGTATATTTTAACAAATAAAAAACTAAAATATAAAATTAAGGAGGTTCCGTACAAGACAGGTGTTTTTTTTTCAACTTTTTTCGTTTCTTGATCTATCGTAAAAACAGTAATACATAAACGCAGCAAACTTGGTGTTATTATAGTACAATCTAAAGTATAAGAAAAAATTATAAAAACCGTCCATTTGCGTGGGGGTACGGAAACCTCGGTCCGCGATTCCGACTCGCACTTGGCCGGCTTTTTTTATCCTTTAGTATCTAATAAAGACTACAAACTCAAGAGTTGAACGCAATCCAAATAGAGAAGTACCCATTTGGTAATTATTTTTTTAGGTTTAGTAAAACTGAACACTTGAAAAAACATGAAACCCTCAATCCTAAAAAAATCAAGTAAATTTTTATAAGTATTGTCAAGTGTACTCACCAAATAAGACGCCTTAATTAACTTGCTAAGTCAGAATAAACTTAACATTATTTCCGAACCATTAATCAAAAGTAAGTAAACATAAAATCGCGGTTTACGAATCCTTGTAGATTATTTAATTAAGTTTGCCAAAGATAAACGTGATGTACTAACTACGTACATGATTTTAATAGAAATAGAAAAATATTTCTTTTCAATAAATTCAGTAAAATGAAAAGGCATTTAAATTATGGTAAATTAATTTAATTCTTATCCTAAATTATTTTAATCCTCCTCCTCCGAACGAGACGGATATTTATTGCTATACGGGTAGCAGCACTAGCAATGCTGTGACCAAGTTAGTATATACGATAGACCGCATTCACTGACTCAATTCACATAATATAATTGGTTTGCCTCCGAAATTCTGGAAAAGCATCGTAAAGCATTAAGTATTCGCTGTTTCTTCACAAAGCTGAGACTTGGCCGCAGCATCCGCTTAGAAATGCGAGACACAATCTGAGTGAACACATCGCCTTGCCAGTGTCACCTCTTCCACCCGCCTCGTGGACGGGTCGTCCTTCGCGGTCCCGCCCGTGCCGCCCCGCCCCGCGCCTGCCGTATGGCCTAAGGCCCTCCATTAACCAATTTATGCGGTAAACAAGCATTACAACCGTTTAATCCCTCTCAAACTCGATTACACACTCTCACTCGTTGCCGCTCGTCGCTGCGAATTATCTAACACTCGGCACGGGATGCCACGTCTGTTATCACAACCTTTAGACAGGTAAGGATAGAAAAATAAGTATAATACTTACGTATAGAACTTAAGCATACAGGACTCACAGGCAACACGGAGCGACAGCTTTTAATATCGCTTAGGTATGTAGGCGGTCGCCTCTGCAAAATCGTCGCCGGGCTTATTACGTCAAATTGCAATTCGGTGTGGATTAGTGAGGACGCAAACAGCGACGGCGAATAGGTTTTTTTTCGTCGGATGTCGGCGATGCCCCCGGGATTATTACCCGAGCAGCAAATTGCGCGGAGAGAACAAATTAAGATGTGCCCTTTGAGCCGTGTCGCTCCTAATATTTTTTGCCACCGCCTCCGCGCGGAGGACGCTACCGAAATGCGGAAAGAGGAGAATAACTGAATTTCGCAATTTTTGCACGACACAACAACAGCAGCATTTTTCGAGATCTTCGGAACGCGATCTGACATTACGATAAGCTACGAGGAGTGTACGGAACTTTATTTCGTAATTAATTTAGTGGTGATCACTTCCGGGAACTGCAGCGCGGCGGCGGCGGAGCGAGCGGCGACCGACGCGACGCGACGCGGCGACGGGCCAGTCTTGTCGCCTAACGCGACGCGACGTTGCCGAACTTTACTTTAGGAAGTGAAGAGATAGTTTCATCTGAAGTGTCTCCACAGCCGCTCCGCCGCGCCGCCGCCGTGCCGGCCGGATCCACCGGTGCGTCGAGTCGAGATCGAGCGACGGACGGAGCGGGACAGTATGGCGCTCCAGCCGGAAACCGAAACAAAACTTGTAAAGTAACTTCGGAAAATGATTGCAGACAGTACTAAAATAATGCAGAATACGGTTTTGCTTTGCATTTCTGCTAGAAATGTCATACCGAACAGGTATATAATATAGTCTGAACCACAGATTAGGCCAGAGTGATCAGGAGGACCACCACGCAATAGACGGGTTCAAAACTTTAAAAAATCTACTCTCCATCGGTTTGTATGTCGAAGCTGACACCCGATGTCGGTCTTTGTCATCTCATCTAACGACTTGTTGCTGACGCGGGGTTCCGAGGGTCGCGTGACCCGCCGCCCGCGTCCCCCGCCCCCTACACACTACTACACACCCTCACACACACACCTGCCAGACGGGAGGGAAAGGAAGGAGACTGAAATCAGAGCTATTGTGTTTTGTGGACACGCACGGTCCAGAAAGAGAGAGATGGAGAAAATGAAAACGGAGACGACATTATCATTTTAAAAAGAGTGCCAGCGAGTGTCGGTCTATTTCAGTAAATTCCCAACTTCATAAAGCTTTCAGTCTGCCGAAGTATGTAGAGTGACTCAGCTATAGGTCGAAGACATTGCACCGAAGAAACAACTTCCAGCAACGACGACGTTACGGGGCGGCGGCGCGGCGCTGCGGGATGGGGCAGGACGAGTAATAAGTTTAAATGAAATTACTGTCCTATTCAAATAAGTCTGCGCACCGTTTAATTTAAAAGGCTAACTAAAGCTTCTGGCAAATAATGTTCACCATAAGTTGTGGAAGGGGCGAGCGCAAGTTGGTCTCGCGCGCGGTCGCGCCGGAAGCGCTCGGAGAGTCGTAGTCCGCCCGCGTCGTCTCCTCTCGGCCCCGCCCGCAGCGCTGCGGTCGCTGGCGGCGACAAAGGCAAATTAAAATTTATTTCGCTCACGTTTTTCGCTGAACTATGTTCGGAAACGGTAAATACAACGGTCTATCCAAATACCGTGTGATTCGCGAAGACGAAATTCGTTTGAAGAAAATTGCGCGGAAGTTCAGCTTGCGGCGGGGAACAGAGCTTTTTTGTGTCTGCGCGCCATTACGGTACGGCTGACGAGCAACTTTGCAGAATAAGGAATGTATTTATTCACGAAAGTAGCTGTAACTGCGAGTTACAATGTTGCCTTCTATTGAATAATACTTATCGTCCCGTCTCCTATTGCTCCATACGAAACATCAACAAATCTTTAAGATACGATTTAAGGTAGCTGAAGTTCGTGTACAGGTACTTAGCTTCGTTTTGTTAAATATTTTGTGGGTCTAAACTTGCTAGTACCGGTATTTTACTTATTTGAAGTAAAACTCTTAGGCCCACTTGCACCAACACGAATTTAACTATAAACCAGTTTAACTCGTTAAGCTAGCACACGTTGTATGTGGGAACCGCGTTTAAACCGCGTTTAAATCCATAACTCGCTACTTAACTCTAAACTCGTGTTGGTGCAAGTGGGCCTTAGTTTCTTATACAAAACGGCGCTCAATTTCTCATGATTACGTGAGGCCTAACATTGTCGTCGAGAGATTATAAAGTGCGTCAACCATGACCTCACGCTTCTGTTCTGATAAATTATTTTTTACTTCCCAACTTAACTTTATTTTTTGTCCTGAGTGAATATTTTTGTTTCCAGACGGGCAGACGCTGCCGTTGAACCGGCGGCAGCGCGCCTTCGCCAACGGAACCCTAGTGGTGGAGCAGGCGCAGCGGGGCGAGGACGCCGGCACCTACACCTGCCAGGCCGCCAACAGGCAGCGCCACGCCGCGCGCAGGGACGTCGAGGTCCAGATTATTGGTGAGCGCTACGGAACCCTTCTCCAACCCGCCAAACAAACCACCGTCTCGTTATCTCCCAATCATAAAATCCATTTCACATAAATCCTTGTTTACTTCACCAGAGTAAAAAGACAAACATCCAATACAACTCGATAAACAACTAACAAAGTTATCGACGAGCTACCGATGTTCGATCATTTGTAGTGAGGAAGAATCCCAAAAAAAAAACTGGTAGAGAAAAATCAGAGCCGTAAATCCAGAACCTATAAAAAGTGGACTTAATCTATTTAATGAATTTACCGTTCAGCGAGCGCTTACTGAGCTTTAAAAACTTTCTTGCCGGCTCCAAGTTAATGGGTCAATAAAATGAAATAAAAAAACGGTCAAGAGCAAGTTGCGCGACGAGGGTTCCGTATCAGGCAATCATGTCACACTTTATTCTCACATACTTCGGGAGATGTATTCATTCGTTTATATCTAAACGCTTTCTTCTACTTGTAAACTTACTTTCTTTGAAGAAGCTATGTCTTTCAATAGAACGCAGCTCTGCCTCCGGCCTTGCCAGTGGTGACTTACTGTTTTCGAAAAAAAAAATATATTTTACCGAGACGCAGTTCTGCCCATGTTCTCACTGATTTAACATGTTCGAGAAAGTATATATTTTAGCTGAATGATGATCGGCCTTCGGCCTCGCCCTTAGTACTTGTAAACTTACTTTCTTTGAAGAAGCTATGTCTTTCAATAGAACGCAGCTCTGCCTCCGGCCTTGCCAGTGGTGACTTACTGTTTTCGAAAAAAAAAATATATTTTACCGAGACGCAGTTCTGCCCATGTTCTCACTGATTTAACATGTTCGAAAACGTATATAATTTAACTGAATGCAGATTTTCTTTCGGTCTTGCCCTCGGTGACTTTTTAAGCTTTTTAAGAGAGCTGAGATTCCTTCGCCAATTAAGAAAAGTGCCGATGCTCTTCGAATCGGTTAACTTAATCTTCATTATCCATAATTAAGAACCATCCCGGTTAAACAAGCTTTCTAATATAAAAAAATTGCATCCAAATCTGTCCATCCGATGAAGGTTCCTTTTTTACAATTTTGGCACGGAACCCTAAAAATAAAAACTGGTGCGAACGAACCGTGCATAAAGTCAGCTCATCTGGAAACCCTTGGCGGCGCGCCATAAATTGGAAGTTTACAGTTTTTCCCAATAATTAAAAACTCGCCAGAGCGTCCGCATCCGGACCCGGTTCTGAACACTCTTACCTAATCTCGCCTCTTTATAGATGTATTTACTTGGATTCAGACGATAACGGTCATCCGAGGACGCTGTGATGACTCCCACGCTCCTCGTAAAATTAGCTTATGGATATATTCCAAAGCTCCTCTCCTCTCATATTTTAAAGCTCTCGTAAATGTGGCGTAATGGAAAGTAAGAATTTCCGCGCCCTTGTAAATCTAATAAAAAATGCATTTACACGATCAGCTAGACGACCTCCAGAGCCACAACTCAAGATAACCACAACAAACACACATCTTACTATCTTGATCGAGTTGTAAGTTAACTGCTTCATGGTTAACGTCAAAGCTCAAGTTTGGCATTCCGGCCGAGACACACAAAAGTCAGCATCTATCAAGAGGAGAGCTATTTCATATACAATACATTTTGTCACTATGCACATCCAAGAACGTGAATAAACCATCAAAACCACATGACGTATTCTTACCCTGCTTCATTGCATCCCGCCAATCTCTCTCCCGCAGTCCAGCCGAAAATCCTGCCCATGCAGCCGATGACGAACCTGCTGCGCGAGGGCATGCGCGCCGCCATCTCGTGCCAGATCCTCGAGGGCGACCTGCCCATCACGTTCCGCTGGGAGAAGAACGGCCAGCCCATAGTTGCTTCCCCCTACGCGGGCTCCGCCAGCGGCATCATCACCAGGCGCCTGGACGAGTACTCCGCTTCGCTGGTCATCGAGCACATTACTTCGGCTCACAGCGGCAACTACACTTGCGTCGCCTCCAATGTTGCCGGCGCTGAACGCTTCACTGTACCACTAACTGTCAACGGTATTGTTGGTTGCATATTATATTGGAGGATTCTGCTTAGCAGAAGGTGAACTCAGTCAACTTCGTACTCACCACTCGTCAACACCTTAGCACAGGGTTTTTCACAGTACTTCACGAACTTGCTTACGCATTTTCTTCTTATAATGTAGACTTACCAAAGCTGCATAAATATTTTTGAAGGCTTAATACTGAACTTCTGTCGAGAAAGTCTTAGGCCTATGAGGGAATACAGGTGCTCAGTATGTGCTTAGCTGACTGCGACGAAGTAATCTGGCGACGAGTAAGAATAATAATGAGGTTGTATGGTGCAGTGCCGCCCCGGTGGCGACTAGAGCCAGCAGACGGCGCGGTGGCGGCCGGGCAGGACGTCACTCTGCAGTGCCAAGCGGACGGCTACCCGCAACCAACCATCACCTGGAAAAAAGCTGTCGGTACGTCACGTCATCAGGGAACTTTACCATACTAACTGGCTTTGGATTTTCGATTAAGACTGATGCTGTGATAACTATTTATAATACTTTCTGTGTTAGGTACTAACATTGTGCCAACTCACCTCAGTTAAAGATGTACCTACGTGACAACTGTTTTGATAACGTCGATGCAGGTAACACACCCGGCGAATACAAGGACTTCTTGTTCGAGCCGAACGTGCGCGTGTTCGCGAACGGTTCTCTCATGTTCGCGCGCGTCGGCAAGGACAGCGAGGGACACTACCTGTGCGAGGGGCGCAACAACATCGGCGCTGGTCTCAGCAAGCTCATCTTTCTCAAGGTCAATGGTGAGTAACAGCTTGAGACAGACACTTCATTCTCGTAAAGTTGAACCTTGAGAACTTAATTTGGCTTGTTGCGTTAAAAAACAATGCCATATACAGTTGCTTTCACGAGTCATGAGCACACTTTTAATTGGTCGGTTTTACGGGAAGTGACGTCGACGGCGCCGACGCTTCACGTGATTGGTTCGTCGATTAGGCTCACACGCGTCGTTCGACTAATTACTTATTATACACTTGCGTGCAATGTTAGTGCACCGTCCATCTGTGCTCATGATGACTCGTGAAAGCAATACTCTACCACTTATTTTTGTTATGTTATCTCGGGCACTGCTTTTGATACCTTAACATACAATTAATGTTAACAGAAGTTCAAGAATAAAAAATCTGAGCCGATTCAAGTATTCTTAATCAGTGCTTATGGGGCACCACAAAACTATAGCTCGATCCAATACTTTTTTTCAGGTCATCAACTTTTCACTATGGTCGGAAAACATTTTTACTTCCCGAAGCAAAGATAATTGACAATTTACATTGAATACATACATAAGTATACCTTACAGTCTCCCGTCTTAAAAAATGTCTTTACCAACCTCTTTATGTCGTGATCAAACAGTATTTTATTCTTTCGACCTTTCTAGGTCTACGAATTCAATAAACGGAACATGCTCATAAACTTGACATTTTATCCAATACAATATTTAGCTATTCTTAAAACGTATTTTCCTGCTATTGTGCATACTGCACATAAACTCCGTTAGATTTCCCTGGATTTCACTATGTAGCGAAACATACACACTAATTGAATAAACTAATATCAGAGCTTCCTGAGCCAAAATCCTGATACTTTCACCATCTCCCACGTCGCTTAGGAGTACAGCCAATAATGCGCTCTGTGGCGAATGCGGCAATTAACAAGCGCAATGTGTACCGACAGTTTGGTGCTTTAGAAATCCCTTTCAGGTCCGCACCGGTCGGCGATTCCCGCCTCGCCCGCCGAGTCACGTCGCTATAGCTCCGCAAACAGTCCTCTGTGTATCGTATAATTTGTATTTCTCTGCAACGCCCCCCCGGCAGCGGCCCAAAGCTCCGGCGTGCTGTTCCCTCGACTAAGCTTTATTTCATTTTAGCGCAACCTTTGCAGCGTGAGGCAATCAAAGTATATCTCCGAGAAGACGTGAGAGGACTTTGTGTTCATATTTTTGAAATAAGAATTTCTTCGCGAGTCTCCTTCTCTACTTACTAATGATTTAAAGACGAAACGCGCAAGACATTTGGAAACGTCCGCACTAGAATTTGAGTTAGAAAATGAGATACTCGTCGCCCTACTTAATTACACTGAATTATATCGTAGTTAAAATTATACATTAATTACATGACGTCACGCCTGTTTCCAGTGGGGGTAGGCACACGCAACGGATACTGCAATCCTGTCCTGAGACACCTCCAACAACGCCTCGACTATACTCTCATAATGTTCTTCATATAGTCCAAGAAAATTCATAAAATCACGGGAAATAATTCGTGTAGTTTTGTAAATTGGTACATTTATACCTTGCGGTATCCAGATGAACATACTAAAAGTCCTCAAGTGTGGGGGGTGTGCTAAGGTTGTGAGGGGGGGTCAAGATACCTTTTTTCAGATTTTTGCTCATATCTCGAATATCTGTACGAATAGCATTATGATTACTTTGCCTCTTCCTTTCCACTTTCCCTCTTCCTGGCTTGACAAGGAATATTTGCTTCTCTGGTGGTGATAGAGCCATTAGAAGAACTACTAAATCCACATCTTCCCCAACAACAGCAACTACGGGATGGTATGACCGAAAGGCCGACCGACAGTCGAGACCGAGCTTGCGAGCTATCTATCTACAAGGTCGTCTATCTCAGACGCGCTCGCGTAGTGATTCGACCTTCAGATACGAGTCGCGATCGGATTGAGTCACGAAAATGTACTATGGTTCTCTGCACTACGTGACGGGGGCAGGACGGGAAAGACGGGTGAGAACGAGAAACAACGGTTTTAATTCAACCTCAGTGGTATGCGGCGGTCCGCACCGCGCTGGCTGACGCCCGTCTCGTCTCCTCGTCTCTGTTTACATTATCACCTTTTTTGTTTAGAATTCTCAATAGATCGACATGAGTTTTTTTATGTTGGGCCGGCAGATGACTAAGCTTGCTTTTTCTAAACTAAAAATGTAAGCGATGATGAACAATGAAGAAAAAAAACCACGCCGTTTTCTCCAATTGTAAATTTTTTATCTCTCTATTAAAACTTAAACACCCTGTAGCTCCTAAAGTATTGATCGTAGAGGAAAAATATATATGGGCAAATTTGCAGGAAATTTTATTAGAAACTTTTGTCAGAAGTAATCATAATGCTATTCGTACAGATATTCGAGATATGAGCAAAAATCTGAAAAAAGGTACCTTCAACCCCCCCTCACACCCTTAGCACACCCCCCACACTTGAGGACTTTTAGTATGTTCATCTGGATACCACAAGGTATAACTGTACCAATTTACAAACTACACGAATTATTTCCCCTGATTGCCCATATTCGGCTTAATTTGATCGTACTAATACATGCTCGTCGGTTACATTTACTACGCACTTGACCGTTGACGTTTAAATTATAATTATATTTATTTATGTTGGTTACATCACCTACTACATCCGTGATGCCTGTTAGCCCATAACACCTTGGTGAACCAGGTGCCATGTTAGTGGCTTCCCTTCGGTCGTGCCGGTTACACTGAACTGGACTGAAAACACGAACTATTTACATAGCTATTTTATTACGAACTATTTTCATTCAGTGCGGTGGTACCAACCCGGGCGTATTAAATCCTACCACCTAGTGAGATAAGAAGGGAAGGGACCTACAGTTTTACGTGGAATCAGAACCACGGTCAGCCTCCAACGGTCGAGCGGTCACCCATCCATACACTGACCGCGCCCAGGTGTGCTTATGAACCGACCGACAGTCGACCGACCGCACCACTGAGCTACCGAGGCTGACAAATATATATCTCTATATATATATACATTATAATATCGAATTATTAAAATCGCAACAAATTTTCGGATTGACGACTTTTCATCGTACTCTAGTTAGTACTTAAAGTAATTAATTATTTTTACTTTACAAGTTACTGAGGCAGAGTTCCTAAAATATACTTACCAAAGATGCACAGATTTTTTTGCCAAGAGGGAACATCAATCAAAGTCAGTGGAGTTCTGCTTCCGACCTACCCTTCCCAGCAATTTGTTATCCCGTTTTCAACTACTTAAAATCCCATCACTTCACCATCCATCCACCATCCCGTCATTCAGGAACACCATAATGATCTTAGGTTGTCTTGGCGCGCGGCGCCCGCCAGTCGACACCGCAGTCGGTTACCTATAGGCCTATAGGTTGGCGGGGCGGCGATGGTGTGGAAAATTCAATAAGCAGGTAGTCAGCCTTATTGCAGCCGGGGCGGCGCGGAGGCCGGAAGTGGTGCCGCTAGGCGGGGGCGGGGGGCGGGCGGGCGCGGCGTCCGCAAACACCTCGACGTAGGACGCAATCCCGCTCTAATTCCTTTTGTCTTCCAAAGGCGTTTTATAGATCCCAGCCGCGCCTCCGGGACCGGTGTGTAGGTATTGTACTAGGTAGGCAGGAGCTTGAGGATTAATTTAAAAGTTGTCGCTACTGCTCTTTACCTGTTGGTGGTATCGCTTAAGCTTTCTATTTTGAAGTTGAGCACGGTTTTACTTCTGCAGGGTTTAACGTCTCAAATAACTGAAGACCTTAGGTATACAAAACTATTTTCCGTCTGTGAAAATTCAACACGTGTTCATCTCTAGTTGATCCCAGTAAGAAGTTTGTATCATTATTGAAATTTTTAAAACAATGAATGATATTTAAACTTTGTGCGGTGGAAATGGTAAATTTTCCTCCAGTCGGCCAGGTACTTAGATCATGTACATAACTTGCTCAACCCGGAGGGCACGTTATGTTATTATTTTAATAAATAGATATCCATAGTTACTTATTATATTAGCATTTCCTATTACTAATATGTGGAAGCATCTGTTTACGAGCATATTATATTATTTTCATAGACATACAACACCGACGAGAAGCGACAAGCGAAAACGGCGCGCCTCCGCTCCACCTCCGCGCCGCGCCGGTAACAATGTGGGTGTCGCACTAAATGATTGATTACTGATTACTAATGTCAGGAGTCTTCAAGTTTCGAAAAGGGCGACATTTTTGGGCAAAGGCCACAATTTGTCAGTTCAGTAAGACAGTTCGCGGGCAATATTATAAAAAATAAAAAATAAAAAAAATACGTTGAATGAACTTCAAATAAAAAGCGGCCAAGTGCGTGTCGGGCCACGCGCAGTGTAGGGTTCCGTAGTTGCGGAGCCCTGTCAAAATAAATTATTTGATTATTTGTATAATTTTGTAGGGGAAATAAATGAATGTTAATTTGAAAAAGTTCTTCAACAGTGAAATGAAATGACTTATAAAATGTACGGCTGTCGTCCGTACATTTTATAAGTTGGTCGACTATTACTCGTCAATCTGTACAGCCTACTTAGCTGTGATAGTTTTCCTTTTAATTTCGATATAATATATTATATACTACTGCTGTGAATTTTTTCATATATCTAATAACAACCGTTTAGCTGGCAGGGGGTGGGGACACTTGATTTTAACTAAAATTAGCACTTAAAAGCTTAATAATTCGCAAACAGATACCTAAATCTAAAAATGCTTTTCACAAACCCGCAATATTTTCCAAAGACCTATCCAACGACATCACACACGATCGGGTAGACGTGAAAAAAAAATTCATCCCCACTTTACGTGAAGGGGAGGTACCTTAAGGGCAAAACTAGATTTACTTTAGATGGACGAAACTTTGAACTTGTTAGCTCTTTCTGCGTATTGCTACTTCTGTGGTTTCAACCGAACGGGCCGGTTACATTGCTGGTTGAACTCTCTGTCGAGGGCCGAATTTACTGAGCCCGTGGGCCGTAGTTTGAAAGTTGCTGACTTATGTTAAAACAATCAATTTTCGCTGAATTGCGTAATTGGCTGTGTTGTGACATTTCCTGGACACAGGGCCGGATCTAGGGGGGGGCGGGAAGGGGCACTTGCCCCGGGCGGCAAGATTGGGGGGCGGCAAAATCACGCCCATAAACATAAAGATAAATTGTAAATTACTTATAAAATGTGTTTTTGATTTCGATTCGACAAGATGGCCGCGAAATAATTCGTGTAATGGTAAAGGAGCGGAGGCGTTGATCCGGACGGCGGAGGCGGCAGGGGGCGGCGCAGCGGCTAGTCTAGTAAGCGAACGTCGCTCGTCGCCGTCGCCTCGCGCCGTAGCGTAGTCGGTCGGTCGGCCGAACGAGCGGCATACGTTCGGCAGCGGCGGCGGCGCGGCCGCGGTAGAGCGGCACCCGCTCCGCTCGCGCGCGTGGTTGGATCGCACGCCTAATCAGTTCTATTTATATTTTTACAAAAAAATATATCTATTTGGTTTTCAAGATTGGTTTTAATGTCTCTATATAGGAACCTAGAAATAAAAAAAATCGAACCCTAGAGTTGAAGGCGGTCGGTTATTTTTGCTTGCTTTAGCACCGCCTTCAACTGTAGGGTTCGATTTTTTTTATTTCATGCATTTTTTAAGGCGGTTTTTATATTTTTTTTAATAGTTTTTTATTTCACAGTTTTTTTTAGTAATTTTTTGCTAATGTCCTCGGCGGAATCGCTCGGCCTTCGGCCTCGCAATTCCGCCTCGCTTTCCAATCCGATCTTGACCAAATTGAAATGGGACCAGACGGAAAGCACCAGCTTTAAAAAAAAAAAAAAAAGAATCATCAAAATCGGTTCACCCAGACGAAAGTTCTGACGGGACAAACATAAAAAAAAATACAGTCGAATTGAGAACGTCCTCCTTTTTTAAAGTCGGTTAAAAAAATATTTTTTTGTACATTAATAATTGGAATTTAAATGTCAAACTACCAAATTCACTTTACAAAGGATGTAGGTATCAATCACATACATTTTTTGGAAGAAGTTAACATGACTACTTTTTTAGGTATTTAAAAATCGAAAAAATTTCGATTTTTTTAATGATATGATTTTCCAAGGTATGTGATTGCCTTAATATCGGCGTGAGTACCTGTATTAATTGATGTGATATTGATTGATTGATATCGATACACCGATATTGATCGGCGGCGCGGTGGAGGTGGCTCCACTCCGCGCCCGCACGCATCGCCATAGGCCAATCCAGTCAGTATTATTTTGCTCGTATACATTCAATAATAAAAAACATAAAACCGACTTCCTAAAAAAAGTAAAACTAAAAAACTATTTAAAATAAAAATATAAAAACCGCCTTCAAAAATATATGAAATAAAAACCTAAAAAAAAAACGAACCCTAGAGTTGAAGGCGGTGCTAAAAAGGCTACACAAATCACAAAGGATATTATCATCCACTCATGTTTTCTTTCATGCATCATTTTTGCTTGCTTTAGCACCGCCTTCAACTCTAGGGTTCGTTTTTTTTTTAGGTTTTTATTTCATATATTTTTGAAGGCGGTTTTTATATTTTTATTTTAAATAGTTTTTTAGTTTTACTTTTTTTAGGAAGTCGGTTTTATGTTTTTTAAAACTTTTTTTTTATTTCACAGTTTTTTTTAGTAATTTTTTGCTATTAATGTACTCGGCGGAATCGCTCGGCCTTCGGCCTCGCGATTCCGCCTCGCTTTCCAATCCGATCTTGACCCAATTAAAGTAGGACCACGTCAGCTTCGATAGCTCAGTGGTGCAGACAGTCAACTGTCGCTATTGAATGTTAAGCAACGCTGGGTGCGGTCAGTACTTGGATGGGTGACCGCTGACCGTTGGAGGCTGACCGAGGTTCGGATTCCTCGTAAAACTGTAAGTCCCTTCCCTCCTAATCTTACTTGGTGGTAGGGTTTAACCTGCCCGGGTTGGTACCACCGCACTGAATTAAACGTCGGTCGAAACGGCTATGTAAATAGTTTGTGTTTTCCGACCAGTTCAGTGTAGTCAGCACGATCAAAGGGGGAAGCACTGACATGGCACTTAGTTTACCCGGTGTTATGGGCTGACATCACGGACGTTGTAGGTGATGTTGCAGAACTTAGTAGAATGGACCGACATAAACGTGTTACGGAAACCTACTTTTATTATAAAATAACCGTCGGAGGACCTTGCTTGAAAATTGTGAAATTTAGTAGAACGGACAGACATACATTTGTTACGGAACCCTACTTTTATTATAAAATAACCGTCAGAGGACCATGGTTGAAAATTGTAAAATTTAGTAGAACGGACAGACATGCATTTGTTACGGAACCCTACATCCATTTTGAAATAAATGTTAAATTTAGTAGAACAGACAGACATGCATTTGTTACGGAACCCTACATTCATTTTGCAGAACTTAGTAGAATGGACAGACATAAACGTGTTACCGAACCCTACTTAACAGTTGCACTCCGGGAGTGCCGGCAGATCCCGTGCCACTCTAACTTAACCCTTAATGCAATGACTTAAGGTTTCATTTTAAAAATGACGCTGACGCGATGTCGCGAGTTATACATTTTTTACCCACCTAAAAAGTGCCAAGCGCCGCTAAAGAAGTTTTCACTTCAAAAACCTCAGGGTTATCCCCTTTCAAATAAAAAAAAAAGAATTTTCAAAATCGGCCCACAATTGACGGAGTAATCGCGTAACAAACATCCAAAAAAAGAAAACATACCGTCGAATTGAGAATCTCTTAGGTCTAAAGTAAATTTCTCGTGAAGACAAATGCAACGAGCCCAAACACGATGGGTTTATCAAGTGTAGTTTAGGAGTTCCTATGGCCACCTTCTGTCTCCATCATCAGACCAGCTCGATGGTACTCGGTACAGTAGGTACCGGTCAGGTACCATAATAAATTAAGCGCACCTGGCCGGTCGGAAAAGATAAAAAATTTCAAATTTAGAATATTCATGAAACAAGGGTCCGAATATGTATCATTAGTATATCGATTCATGTATTTCAACAGGACAGAGAAAATTTCAAAATATTAGGTATTTAATACTTTTTAGTTCTTTTTTTTTTTGTTTTTTGGAAATCGGTTTAATATTTTTTAAAACAGTTTTTATTTCATTCTTTTTAGTAATATTACATAAAAAAGAATAATCGAAATCGAATAAACGAAATCGATTGAAGTGGTACAGAATTATTCGCCATATGTGTCAGACTGCAAATTGCTGAATAAGTCCACATCACAAAAGTTTTGCTGAAGGTAACCACACACCATACTAATTTATCAAACTGAAAATTGCCGAAAACGACCACATCACAAGTTTTGCTGAAGATAACCACACACCATAGTATTATGCTGATTTTTCGAAAACCACTGAACCAATTTCGATAAAATTGAAATGGGACCACCTCGGAAGTATGACCTAACAAAAAAAGAATTTTCTAAATCGGCCCTCAATTGACGGAGAAATCGCGTAACAAACATACAAAAAAAAAAAATAAATAAATAAAAAATAAAAAAACATACAGACGAATTGAGGACCTCCTCCTTTTTTGGAAGTCGGTTAAAAAATGAAATTATCGTTTAATTTTTATTTTATTGATTCCTGTATTTCATTTTTCCAGACATTTCTTTTTTAATACCGATATACGGGATGGTTCATGATAGGGTTTCGTAACTTCAGGGTTCGAAAGCGGTCCATATTTGAAAACGCAAAGCTCTAACACTTTTTCCCAGATTCGGTCATTTTAGTACTTTTTGGTGAAAGTCGTTTCATCGAGCTTTGGTGGACGGTTAACGTCCACCTTTATTTAAATAAAAATGAAATGACTAACTTACATGCTTAACTAGTAGAATTGTACTGCATGTAGGTAATTCCAAACACTTAAATTTGAATGGCATCAAAAGAAAAGGGGACTGGACTAGGTCATTGCACTCCCTAGACCTAAACAGCACTGTTGACAAATCTCACTGTCCATCGAGTTTTTATAAGAATTTTCAATTTTTGTATGAAACAAAAAATACAGAATTTCGATTTGAGTGATAAGGATTTTTTTCTTCTAATAATGAGTACTTTCTATTCCTGAAGTTTCTCAAGCTTATCCTGAAACAGCCTGCATATACTATTTTGTGTACTGATCATTTTGTGGTACATACAAAATAAATACCTATACACAATTTTTAGCGTACTACTATTTTTAGTGTATAAAAAAGATGTAAAATATATAATTTCTTTTTTGCATATGCAAAAAGATTTGAGTTATTTTTTTATTTTATTTTTTTATTGACAGCGTTACATATGGCGCCGATCCACCCATAAGGTGTCTAACGACGCCCGTGGACATAGGATCGTATGCGGGGGTTGCGAATGACATGCCGGCCTGACCGGTGCCCATTCACGCCCCTCTAGAAGGACCCGAGACTGTACTTGGGGGGAAATATATGGGCAGGGAGAGCATTCCAGGGTTTATCTATTAGTTATGTACTTATTATGTGGCAGAATAAATACTCAATGAAACGCGGCGTCCGTAGATTATGGACACTATAAGTAGGAATTTTTACGCCCGTTCGCGCCAACCATTGTATAATGTCGAATTGAATGTGAATTCGCCGCTAGCGTCCTCGGTACAGTGCCCACATCGTCACACCTGGAGGAGGGTTTTGTATTGGTTATAGGTTTATATTTTATTTTGTAGTTAATTTTTAGTTTTTAGTAGTTTTTAGTTATAGTTTATTTTATTTTATATTTAGTTTAAGTTTATTTAAATAATTTTAATTTATTACTGTAAAATTTATATTAATAAAATAAAAAAAAATGTCTTTCGATATTTTGTATGTTTTCCAAACCTCGTAAAAAATACATATTTTTTTAGCATTAGTATTAGTAAATTATCTAGAATAACCCCCCTTCTTTCGGTAATGTCACCCATTTTACTATAAAAATTAACGAGCGCAAAAGGGCGGCATTTTAAGATTTTGCACCCCCTCCAAAAATATGTAGATCCGGGGCTGCCTGGACAGCTTCCGGTGTCATCTCCCGTGGGTAAATGTGCTTACACACCTTCTCAATTAGCTAAGCAAGCGTACTTATAGCAAAGGATTTGATTTATTTGAGTACAGAAGATCAGAGGCCATCGAACTCTACATATTTTCAGTTAATCCTTCGTTACTTTCTAATTAAATATTTCTAACTATACGCTCCCTGTACTATTTACAACTATTTTCTATTTTCGGGTGATTTACTGAAGCGCTGCTGGTTTTAAAATGTCTTTCTTTGTTTATTTCGCGCTGCTTTCCTGCGATTTCAGGCGAAAGGAAAAATAAAATCAACTGAAATGAAAGCACAGATCTTTGTCATATATTAAACATTTATAGTTAATGTTTTAATGTTTTTAATGTCTTTTTAATATTGTTTTCCTTTAATGTTTTTTTTAAGGGTTCCGTACGTTAAATGTAAAAACGGAACCATTCCGTCTGTCACAGAGGATTTTTTCAATGCCGACCCACTTTCATCAATTTATAAAAAAAAACTGTCTGCGTGAGTCCAGTTTAGTGATAAATGTAAATTTATAGAGGTGTAATGATATGGGTTGGGGAGGGTTGGATAAATTGAGTAGGTTATAACGTCTCTAACCTTATAGTTACCTACATTAAGTGTACATACACACATGACAGCTATTCTTAGAGTTCAGTTGGAGCCCATTTCACTGTCAGCGAGGCTCTGACTATTTCATTAATTATTTGTATAGCTGCTCGTATTCGAGGCAAATGTTCGCTAAAACACGAGAAAGCCTTGCGATGTATAAATGTAATTATTAGGATTGCCAATATTAGAAAGCTTCCAGCAAATGTAACAATTCTCTTTTCTCTTAAAGCTATGTACCTATCTCATATTATTTATTTAATGTTATTTTAAGTTTAGTTTATTAGGTAAATGAACTTACTACCAAAAACCAAAGGTAATTAGACCTGGTAATTACTAGAAGAGAAGTAGAGCTGAGACCAAGATCAAATACATTATCAACAGATCCAATAAAAATGTCATAATATCTCCCCTGAGCAAAATGGCCTATATACACAGATAAAAGGAAGTTCACTTACGTACTGTCAGTTGTAAGTTGTCCTTTTCTTGTAATGTAAAAACCAGCTGCACAGTCAAATAAAAAGAAATTTAATTGCAATTAATTACTTAGTTAAAAATCAAAAAGTATAAAATACTTAGGTTTATAGGCAATTGAAAAAAAAAGTAGAGAACTATTTAGAATAAAAAATTAACCAAATTTTTAGGGGTGATCCATTTGACAATTTTGTCCCCAGTTTTGTATGGAAAAAAGGGGTTGTTCTCAGGGTAACCAATATTTAAAAAAAATTACACAAAATTCTTTGTGCAGCTTCTTTCTTATTGATGAATTACTTATCTGAGAGTTGCTGTAACTATTAACATAAGGTGAATTTATCAAGATATTATCCTTTTATCAGACAGATACCAAAAACAAGAAAAATTTGATCCACCCCCATACACTACAGTGTGATATCGTTCACAGCTCCGGCGCGATTTCCCGCGAAGAGCAAAACAGTGCAAGTGGTAGCGGGCGAGGCGGCGCACCTGCAGTGCGCGGCCTCCGGGGACGCGCCCCTCGATATCACGTGGCGCTCTCCGCACCACCACACCATCGCGCACCATCTAGATCAGAGGTACTAGCCGGTTCGCTGTTGTCCTGTTCAGCGTAGCCGGCATTAACACGATGCAGGCACTCACAATGTCACCTAGTTCCGAGAAAGAGATAAATCTTAAGTGGTTTCCATCAAGAGTTTAAATACGGATATGTATAAAAAAAAACTCCAAAATAAAAGTATAGAACGCTTAATGCAATATCGAGTATCACATTCTTTGATTTTTACCGTATTTTAAACTCTTCTCCAATACCTCAACTAATCACGCTACCCATCCCTAGATTGTTGAGTTTATTTTTCATTGTGTGATACCAATGTGTATGTATGTATGCTTAATATTATACCTTGATCGTATCCTCAGTGAGGATGCATATTGCATAAACTGCATTGCACGTATATACGCACGCAGTAGGCATACTGTATTGCCCTGTGAACGCATTGTGTGTGTTCATCGTTATATTTATAGCATTGTGAACGCAAGTACGCGATCCGGGAGCTGGTGTTGGACGACGGACTGGTGTCGGAGCTGAGCATCCTGCAGACGTACCGGCAGGACACCGGCGCGCTCACCTGTCTCTCTGCCAACGTTATAAAGCATTGTGAATGCAGGTACACGATCCGGGAGCAGGTGTTGGACGACGGACTGGTGTCGGAGCTGAGCATCCTGCAGACGTACCGGCAGAACACCGGCGCGCTCACCTGTCTCGCTGCCAACGTTATATAGCATTGTGAATGCAGGTACACGATCCGGGAGCAGGTGTTGGACGACGGACTGGTGTCGGAGCTGAGCATCCTGCAGACGTACCGGCAGAACACCGGCGCGCTAACCTGTCTCGCTGCCAACGTTATATAGCATTGTGAATGCAGGTACACGATCCGGGAGCAGGCGTTGGACGACGGACTGGTGTCGGAGCTGAGCATCCTGCAGACGTACCGGCAGGACACCGACGCGCTCACTTGTCTCGCTGCCAACGTTATATAGCATTGTGAATGCAGGTACGATCCGGGAGCAGGTGTTGGACGACGAACTGGTGTCGGAGCTGAGCATCCTGCAGACGCACCGGCAGGACACCGGCGCGCTCACCTGTCTTGCTGCCAACGTTATATAGCATTGTGGTGAATGCAGGTACACGATCCGGGAGCAGGTGTTGGACGACGGACTGGTGTCGGAGCTGAGCATCTTGCAGACGTACCGGCAGGACACCGGCGCGCTCACCTGTCTCGCTGCCAACGCTTACGGGCAAGACGAGATGCTAATACACCTCGTCGTGCAGGAGGTAGGCTAAGCGAAAACATATTCACGACGGCAACTCTATATAAATGTTTACTTCTCAATTTTTTTTAAACCATTCTTTGTCTATTAATGTGTCTCGCTATCTACTTAAAATCCGGCTTAAGCCGGCCACACTCAGAGGAAAATCGGTTAGTTTTCAAGGAAGAGATAGACATCTCAGATATTCCGGAAGGTGTGTAGTAGAAAACTCTCGTAATTTCTACCTTGTGCCAGCCTGATGTAAATACGAAAAATCATTCGATCAACAGTCCAGTCGGTCGTACTCCGTCAGGCAGGATGCCTCAAGGCAAGCCGGAGCGTCTTTGCCAGCCTCAAGGCAAAACGGACGGGCTTTCCTTAACGTGTTTGGTCGGCACTAGGATTACTGAATACTATAGCGATGAAAATTTTCTAGCCTATCATATATGGTCAGTTCCGCCTGATCCGACGCAAAATCGTGTTGGCCTTGAGGAATGCGTCATGAGACTTTCTCCAATTTCCATGCATGCTGAGTGGGCTTAGGAATTACCCTACGTGGGTGGGTGCAAATTTTGCCATAACAAACAATGGCATGGTTAATATTTGAAAATTTATAAAAATGTGGCTTATGAAAATATTTCATCATGAGGCCCTGATTCTGAAGGAACTGATTACTTCCTATTAATTCCTGGCGCTCCATCAGGGCTACCCTGAAATAACTACTAGATTTTCTACGTAAGTATACAATTTTTTGTGATTGCAGGTACCAGAGATGCCGAAGAACATTAGGATAATAGACCAGCAGTCCCGGTCTATACAGATATCGTGGACACAACCTTACGCCGGAAACAGCCCTATTATCAACTACATAGTGCAGTATAAAGAAGGATCAGGTATCTGCGGCAATATTTTGATATATTCTAATAACTGCTTTCACATAATGATTATGATGACATCAGTATAGCACTTTGATTGCCCTACTGCTGGGACTTGATCTGGAACTTAAGAAAATCCTTTCGTATAATGATAGCGTACGACTTCCTCACAGTTTGAAACTTTTTGCGATGGTTTAATTCGAAATCTCATTGGGGATATTGAGGGCATTTAATTTAAGCCCCAAACCTTATTACAGAGTTAACCGCCACTTAGACTTTTCGTGTACGCCATCATTCTATGTTTTCTTACCCAGAACCGTGGCCAACGAGTCCACAAAAGGTTATAGTTCCCGGCAGCGTGACTTCAGCCACGGTTCAGTCTCTTCAGCCAGCCAGCTCCTACCACCTGCGCATCGTTGCCGAGAACAGACTGGGTCAGAGCGAGCCCAGTCAACTCGTTCAGGTCACAACGCTTGAAGAGGGTAAGCGCACTTCAGGCCGATCAACTCTCGCTTTTGCATCAGCTTTCGGACTCATAATCTTTTCGTAGAGCTAACATACCTAAGCTTAGATTAAAGCTCGAATTGGTGAATGTATTTCTTTAGGCCTAACTACCACGACGTTGAAACTTTCTTCTGTGGTCAGATCTTTGTAATGTTCATCAAACTGAGATATAGGCACGGTGTCGGTCAGGGGTTTTTTTTCTCACCTTTATCCTGGTTCACAGTACCGAGCGGACCACCGCTGGACGTGCGAGTAGAAGCCAAAAGTTCCACGGAGCTGGTGGTGACGTGGGAGCCGCCACAACGCGACTTGTGGAACGGGAACATCCTCGGTTACTACGTCGGCTTCCAAGAGGTACCCACCATGTTAGCTTTCTTTGTGTTGTGCGCAAGTTGAGGTATCGTAGGTAGGTATTATAGGTATATAGTGTAGGTATCTATAATCACAAAATGTAGTGATGTTGTACAATTTTATATATCACTAAACTAAGAATTCAATTTTCAATAATATTCCAAGAAATGTAGCAATAGAAACAATTGCCGTAGATGGTATTGCCACAATTATAATCACTGATTGATTAGATCTTAAAAGGCTGGCATCATTTCACCGCAAACCTTACACGCTAGAATATTTCAAATATCATTCTGACCGTTAATAAATGACTGATAAACATGATACAAACTTCAGGTAACGAGCAACAGCACACTGGGCAGCGTGGGTGCCGCGGTGGGGGTGAGCTCCGGCGGCGTGGGTGCCGGCGCAGGAGCGACGTACACTGTGCGCACCGTGGAGCCGACAGGCGGCGCCACGCGCGCGCGCACCACGCTCTCAGCGCTCCACAAGTACACCTCCTACGCTGTCGTAGTGCAGGCCTACAACAGCCGCGGCGCGGGCCCGGCCTCCGTCCCCCTCACCGCTACCACTATGGAAGACGGTGGGTAGCGAACGTGACTAGCTATAATGTTTGCTATGATTCGTCGAACCTGTTCAGTCACCGGCTGAACATTTTCAACACAACCTTTCACACATCTTGGTCACAAACCACATTAGATCCTTTAATTCCAACGAATGATTCACCTGGGATTCGAAATTCAGCCCTCCTTCAATATGTTAGACTATGACATAATATTAATTGAAGTTGTGCCTCGCAGTACCGAGTCTGCCCCCCGGTGCACTTCAGTGTGCGGCGCTAAGCTCCCAGTCAGTACGCGTGTCGTGGGAGCCACCTCCGACTAGGGGCCGCAATGGCGTGCTGCAAGGGTACAAGGTCACATACGCACCGCAGCACGATTGGTATGGTAAGATATTACATTTTAAGATAGTACAATCGTTGCTGTATATATTCTGCTAGCAGATTACATAAAGCAGGCAAACGTGTTTGTTTTGGTGTAAATACGCGGTTTTATCAAATTTGCCATTCCCTTTCACCTCCGGCATTTCAAATTGCCTGTCTAATACAAAATTTCCAACTTAGATAAGGTTTCATTTCGTTATCTCTCTCTCCGCCGAAATAAATTTGACATCCAAACTTTTCAATGAGCTCACACTGAATCGATGAAAAGTATCTATTTCTTCATATCAGGTGGTGAGGAAGCTGTGACGAAGCAGATTTCAGGCCTACGCACAACCCTGTCGGGGCTGCGTCGCTACACTAACTACTCAGTAGCTGTGGCCGCCTTCACAGCTGCCGGCGACGGAGTGAGGACCGCACCCGTCTACTGCCATACTGAAGAGGACGGTGAGAAGCTTATAGTTTTGTAGTGTTGCTGTTGTATTGTGGTTGTACTGCTGCGATGACATCTTTTTATCGTTTCACTCACACTCTGATTGCCGGAAGTCCTCGACTACTATCGAGGATTGATCGTGCCTCCTTGCCTGAGATTATGTACAACGGTACTGCCATACCATACACTAGGGTTGTCAAAAACCTCGGAATCCTTATGGATGATACGCTATCTTGGCAGGCTCAGGTCAATGAGGTCAGTCGAAAAGTCTATGCTGCGGCGCACTCCCTAAGGCGGCTGCAGAACCTTCTTCCGACCTCCACAAAGACAATTCTAGCACAATCGCTGCTTCTCCCCATCCTTGATTATGCAGATGTATGTTGCCTGGACGTTACTGAGGAACTTCTGGACAAGCTTGAGCGTCTGCAAAACATGTGTATACGCTTCATTTTCGGTCTACGTAAGTACGACCATGTTTCTGAATACCGCAGACGTCTCAAGTGGCTCCCAATCCGTCTCCACAGAAATTCCCACATCCTTGGACTTCTTTATTCTTGTATCAACAACCCTTCTGCTCCCGAGTATCTATCTTCACGTTTTCAATACTTATCTTCCCACGGTGTCACGCTTCGTTCAAGTGATGACAATATCTTAGCCATTTCCACTCATAAAACAGGATTTTACACAAACTCATTTTCTGTGCACGCAGCTCGTCTGTGGAATCAACTACCTCACTGTATACGGCACTGCAAGTCGCTTCCGTTATTCAAAAAACACTTAAAGTTGTACTATCTCCGTCAATGTGAAGTCAATAGTTAAAAAATCCTTTAATTCTGAATGGACAAGTATGTATGTATGTATATATTTAGGTATTATGTATTATATAATCTTTAATACATATGTATTTAATTTATAGTTTTATGTATTTAATTTAATTTATAATTTGCCATTTCTACGTTTAAACTGGTATGTACTTATATTATGTAGTGCAAGTATATTATAGTTTATCATAGTTATTTTCCATATATTATATTTTACATTCCCACACTCAAGTCTTTTGCTACTACCTACTTATATCTCACAACATACGACTCTCAAACATCCAAAGGTTGACTGGGAGAAATCCCTGTAAGGGATAAGTCCGCCTTTGCCCCTCATGTAAATTACTTATCGTTTGTTACTGTTAAATGTTTTGGAGCAATAAAGTATTTCTATCTATCTATCTATCTATCACTCTACTAGATGCATAAAATATAGTTGGGTTTCTAGACGTACACGATGTTATGCGCAGTGCCGTCCGCTCCTGCCGACATGAAAGCTGTGGTGTCGTCGCGGACCAAGATTCTGGTGTCGTGGTTGCCCCCGGAGTTCCCCAATGGAGTGCTAGTCGGATATACCTTCTACATGAGCGTCATTGAGGACGGCCGCGAGGTCAGCTACTATTATGGAAAATTACTATACAACCCAAACATTCCCTACACATCGATGTTATGAAGTGAACATATTCAGCAGATCCTTCGCTTTGGCCGGTATGTTCATTTATCATTTCATACCTTCATTTTCCAAATTACTTTTCAATTTCCATTCACAAATTATTATTCGACGAACTCCTAGGTGTAAGCCACTCTGGAACAAAGAAATCAACAGTCCGATCTGACTATATTTCTGTTCGGTACTCGACCAGCTTCATCTAACCTCGACCGACCACAGTCCTCAGATCTTTCGACCATCTCACAAACGCTCACTACCACTGCTCTTGCCAGTGTGCTGTATTTGGTTCCCCGACGACGATTGTCATCCCTTCTTCCTGGCTATAACAATGGCCAATTGCAAATGGCGAAGAACGCATCCCGGAGCAACAATAAAGTTTTAATCTCGATGTTTTTACGACAGGAAGGAACACACAAGCGCATGTTGTCACCGAGTACTTTGTACCACGAGACGCCGCGCGCACCGCCGCACGCCACGCATCAGTTCTGGGTGTCGGCCTCCACGCGACTTGGTGAAGGGGAACCTACCAGAGTACTCACCGTATTGCCTAGCGATGATGGTAACTGTTTTGCTTGGTATACATAAGTTTTCAATCAAAGACTTCGCGAACTGATAACTTTTAAACAAGGTAAGCGAGAAAATGCATAGCGAACTTGAATGTTTTTATTCCGACATCCTCTTGTCCCAATTTCCGAAGTTTGACCTATTCCTCTGTCATGAGATATAGGTACACAGGTATCAAAATAACCACCAGATAACATGCTCCAGCGTTAAACAATATTTTCAGTAATTTCCCACATCTTTAAAACATCCGAACTCTTACCACAATAACAAAATTTCAGTGCCAGGACGTATCACATCATTCAGCAGAAGTATAATAACGCCATGGAAAGAGAACATCTCTCTCGCTTGCAACAAGGTCGGCATTCCCCTGCCGACCACTGCCTGGACCCTGCAGGGCAATCCGCTCGAGTCCACGCTTCGTAAGAACATCACCTTCGAGGGCACGCTCGTCATCAGGTACGAGTATGCTTCGTATCACATTATTGTGTGTCTTTTATTCTTAACCAATTGTGCAGCATCAACTCTTGGACCGGTATTATTGAATTTCCAGGCTAGAAGATTTCAACACTAGTACCTACATATGTAGGTATCGTAATATCCAAAACAATAATATTTCGCATATTATTTTGTCACTATTCATAGTACAAAGTACAAACACTAAACGAACGAAGATATCATACACACAACCTCATCATATACATCTTCTGTTTCAGCATGACCCAGTATGCGGACAGCGGCAACTATACCTGCATGGTGGAGAACGTTCACGGACGTGACGACATCACGTACTCGGTGGAGGTGAAAGTCCCGCCACAGCCTCCGATCCTCGCCGTCGTAGATTCGTATGCAGACTCCCTTCATCTCCAGTGGAGCGATCAAGGCGATGGTGGAAGTCCTATACTTGGTGAGTTAAACCCTTCCGAAATGTACCTATTCAAAAAATTCAATTGACGTCTAACGCACAGTTTATTTATGGAAGTCTTACGAATGGACAAGCACGGAGTAGGTAATGCGGCAGTGCAGTAGTAGCAGCCGAGAAGTGCTTGTAGTCGACATAGCAGTAACCTGCCTCACACTTGTTCACAAAGTACGTACTCATCTGTGTTGCTTCCAGGCTACGTAATAAACTACAAGCGTGAGCACGGCGACTGGGAGGAGCTGCAGGTGGAGGCGGGTGCGGCAGAACACGTGCTGCCCAACCTGTGGTGCGGCACCCGCTACCAACTCTACATCACCGCCTTCAACCGCATCGGCACAGGCCTGCCCTGCGATATCGTCAACGCATTCACTAAGGGCACCGGTTTGTAACTAACCTACTTCATACATTATCTATTAAGTATAACGAATTACATATTATGTTGGTTCACAAGTATAGAAAATACTCTCATCGGTCAGACTCACTAGCTTGCTGCTCACCATCATGTAACATTTCACGTATCTGAAACATCCTACAAGTATTTTCACTTTTGAAGCCGAATATGAGTAGGTAGTACGAATACATGCATTAAACTTTAATTTCTGAGTCCATAATCAGGTGATATTTTGTTTCAAGCACTACATAAAGTTACTGTTCCAGTAGTGAATTTTGTATGTCCTAAGTATACATTTGTATTGCGAATATAAGAGTAATCCAAGGAAACTTTTGGACAATTGATATTTCTAATCGATGCCTCGATTTTCCAGTGCCAGTAAAGCCAAAGCATTCACAAATGATAACTCTTAACACGACCGTGGTGACGGTGTGGCTGGACTCGTGGGGCGACGGCGGCTGCGGCATTCTATACTTCGTCATCGAGTACCGGGAGATCAGCCAGTCACAGGCAAGCTCACTCTTATTCTCTTACAAGTGATTGTCGAGCTGTACGAGCAATACAAAGGATTGTTTTAGGTACACTGGCATCTCGTTTTGACAGGAATTCGGGCTTCGAAACCCATTGACCATTTTGTCGCTTCTTCTCAACTTTATGTCGTTCTGGTTTTTCGACATTGGTATGCTTAACACAGGTAATTTTGTTTCAGTGGCGGCTGGTTTCGAACAGTGTACAGGCGACGGAACGCGTGTTCAGTGTGACGGGGCTGACTCCAGCCACGCAATACCAGCTCAAGATAACTGCACACAACAACGCGGGCTTCGCGGTCGCGCTTTACAACTTCACCACGCATTCGATTAGCGGTGGTAAGACCATTGACACCAGAATTACTACATTTGTCTTACTTTAGCTAATATCAAATTGGCTATCATGAAAATATTAGTCAATTAGACGGTTGATTCTCCAGATACTTGATATGTTTATTAATTGTAGCATGCGTAACTACAAATAAGTAGTTATATTGAAAATATATTTGAACGCAAGTCTTCCAGGCAGTTGGAGTAACCGTGTCCTACACTGGCGGCCGTGGACAGGAGAACGGAGTGTGGGAAGACCACCCGCCAGGTCGTCCACATCAAATACGTCGGTGGAAAGCAGTGGTTCCGTACCGCTGAAAGCCGGGAGGACTGGAGGAAAATTGGAGAGGCGTATGTCCAGCAGTGGACGCTTACACGCTGACTGACTGACTGACTTCCAGACACTCTTCCAGACCTGTCAGAAGACGCCATGTCTGCAGGCCACCCATACCAATAGTGTTGTGCAGTAGACGCGGCAGGATGCTTTAGAAGCCGTGGTTTGACTGTCGGTACAGTGTTGGACGCGGACCTCGCGCCGCCGGTGTCGCACTCTGGCGGAGAGCGGTCGCTGTACGGAGGCGCGCGCGTGCTGCTGCCGGCCTCGCTCTCGCTGCTCGTGCTCGGCGCCCTCGTCGCCATCGTGCTCCTAGTGCGCCGCACCAGTCAGTATACCTACTTACACCACTCCGTCACAGATTACTTAATATTTACTTCGTAACAGATAAATCACTCCATAGAAAAAGTTCCATACCTTCGGCTTCAATAGCCTACTGTTTCACGTCGCCAATCGCTGCGTGCGAAAATGTACCTAATTGATCGAGTGTAAAGTGATTATTGCTTTGCAGCTGCGCGCAGTTGCGTGGGCGAGCGTCTAGGTATGCTTCGCGCGGCTGACGAATTCCCACTGAATTAGACCGCCGCCGGCGGCCCGCTGGGCGGTAGGTAGTTAACGCGTGCAAGTACATAGAGTGCGTGAGGCCTGACTCCGTGCTGAAGATATTTTTTTCACTTCACCCGGTCCCATACCCCTATAAATAGCAGGCGAACATTGTATTTAATTAAGTAGGTGAACATCGCAAAATGCTCCATGCAGTATTGTAGAAGGGGTCTTAAAAACGCTGAACTACCCGAATGAAGGCATCTTCAATCCACAGAGAGCGGTGGAACAGAGACTGCGGGCACAGAAGGCGGCGTCGGGGAGTCGCCGTCAGTGGCTCAGCTTCAGAACAAGGTGAACCGAGACGCGCAGTACCTGGCGGCGCGCGGCCAGCACCCGCCGCCCCCGCCGGGCTCCGACACACCGTACAAGCACAACTCCAACGGTAACCTCACACGGAATCACTGTGTACACATCATGTCACCATGGCCATGCACTGCAAGTCATCATAGGCCGGCCGAGACAGGGAACGAAGGGATGATTAAATACACACCCAGCAACCACTCTACACTGTTGTAGAGTGGTTCCTGGGTGTGGTGGACAACAAGTCAGCTTGTATGCGTCCACTGCTGGACATACGCCTCTTCAATTTTCCTCCAGTCCTCCGGCCTTCAGCGGTACGGAACCAATGCTTTCCGCCGACGTACTTGATGTCGTCGTTCCACCTGGCTGGTGGTCTTCACCCACTCCGTTTTCCTGTTCACGGCCACCATCTTCGTCTCTTCGGCCAACGTACCCAGCCCACTGCCACTTGAGCTTAGCCACCCGGTGTCCAGAATCGACTAATTTTGTGCTTCGGCGGATTGCCTCGTTACGCACCACATCACGTTAGCGATATTCCCAGCATGGCTCTTTCCATTGCGCTCTGGGCAACTTTCAACCTTTGGACCACAGCGACCGTCAAGAGTCCACGTTTCACACCCGTACCTTACTTATAACCGGGAACAAGGCAAACAAGGGAAGTCTCCGGTATGGCACCTACCTTCTCGGAAGTGATATTGGCTGGTCAGAGCATGTGCTTTCGCCCCTCCGACTCAGCCACCCATATCGAATAACATTAAAAAAAACGCTAAACGAAAAGTTTGTCTTAAAAATATTTTATCTTTCACGTCACGACACTACAGTTGGAACTTGGTGGACTTTGCAGAGTACATCGAGGACATCTGCCCGTACGCGACGTTTCAGCTGAGCAAGCCTACAGCGTACAGCGAGAGCAGCTACAGCGGCAACGTGTACAGCGGCCCCTACCACTCCGTGCGCGGCTCCTTCGTCTACCACGACCTCAAGCAGGACAAGTACAAGCCTCCGCACGTACGTACCTGCGCTACTCTAATCTATACACGTTGTTTCAGGATAGGGTTTCGTAACTTAAGCGTTCGAAAATTGTCCATATTTGAAGACGAAAAGTTCTGAAACATTTTCCCATATTCGGTCATTTTACTATATAGTACTTTATGGTTAAAATTGATTCATCAAGATTTGGTGGACAGTTAACGTGTGTCTTTATTAAATAGAAATAAAATCAGAAACGGTTATGTTTGCATATATAACTAGTAGAATTGAACTGCATGTAGTTAAATTCCAAACCCTGAAAATTCAATGACATCAAATGAAAAAGGGGACTGGACAGCACAGTTTCCAAATCTACCCAGACTTCCAGTCCATCGAGTTTTTATTACAATTTCCAATTTTTGTGTGAAAAAAAATAAGGAATTTCGATTTGAGTGATAAGGATTTTTTTCTTCTAATAATGAGTACTTTCTATTCCTGAAGTTTCTCAAGCCTATCCTGAAACACCCTGTATACAGTCACGTGCAAGAGTATAAGGATATGCCTTTCATACAAATTATCTCGCCCTATGCAGCGCCGATAAACAAGATCTCCATCTATGAGTACTGCGGGGCGCGTTTGCAAGTACCCGGGTGGTCCCAGAAGTAATATGTAGGCTTCGAATTGGTCATGTTTGTTCTCCTTTTCACCTAGCTAAATTGCATATTAAGGACTCTTCGCTATGTGAGTGCGGTCTGGACGAGGGTACAGTCGAGCATATTCTACTTGCTTGCCGGCTTCATACGCCTCCTCTTTATGATTCTCTCCCTAGGCTTAAGGTTCCTCTTCCCACTAATGTTTCATCCCTTCTTTGTTCAAATAATTTCAAAATTCTTAAACTATTAGCCTCTTTTATTAGAACTCATGATATTAAGTTATAAACTTACTGATTTAGATCTATTTGTATAATTATATATATTCTTTGTATTTGATATAGTGAATATAAAAGTATATACATTTTCCCTTTTAATTTTCTCCTTCATCTGAGTGCAAATTATTCATTGTTTATATCAAAATTATTTGTTTTCTCTATGTGAGAAGTAGTACTTATTTATTACCGTGGATCTTTCAAGACTTGATATTGGCGCAATAAGTCGAACGTATATCGGCTAATCGCCAGAAATAAAAAGAAGAAGAAGAAGAAGAAGTTTTAGAAATGGATAAAATTGGTCACCGTTATGTGATTCAATATTTTCTTCTGAAAGGTCTGAATTCAACTAATATCAAAGATGAGCTGGATTCAACTCTGGGGCAGTCTGCTCCATCGTTTACGATAGTAAAATATTGGGTGGCAGAGTTCAAACGAGGTTGTACGATCTGCCAAGACGAACATCGCAGTGGTCGGCCAAACGAAGTGACCACGCCAGAAATGGTGAAGAAAATCGATAAAATAGTATTGGATGACCGTCGGTTGAAAGTGCGCGAGTTAGCAGATATGGTAGGCATTTCAAAAAGTGCTGTACATCGCATATTGACTGAAAATTTGGACACGAGAAAGCTGTGCGCAAGATGGGTGCCGCGTTTACTCACAATGGAACAAAAACAACTTCGTGAGGATGTTTCAGTCGAGTGTTTTACAATAATAAAGCGGAATTTTTGCGCCGATTCGTAACAATGGACGAGACCATGGGTTCATCATTTCACACCTGAGACCTTGAAACTTGAAAAAATGGCTCGGAGGTAAAAGATTTACAAACAATAAAGAGGTAGAGTCGGCAGTTGAGGGCTACTTTGAGGAGCTCGACGGTTCTCGCTATAAACATGGTATCGAAGCTATTGAACATCGCTGGGAAAAGTGTATCGAGCTAAAAGGAGACTACGTTGAGAAATAAAGGTAGTTTTTCAAAATTTTTTTTCGTTTTCTTTGTTAGGCCGGGTACTTCTGGAACCACCCTCGTAGGTAAGTGGCGGACACTTCGCGTTTGTTCACCATTTTTATAGTGAGGACATTTTTTGAGGTTGTATGGGCCCGTCCTTAACGCTAGTAATATATAGAATAGAATAGAATAGAATATACTCTATTGCGGTCCAATGCATTTTTTTTTACAAAAGGCGGACTCATTACCTGAGGTAATATCTGCCAGTCAACCTGACTTTTATGAACACTACTCGTATAAGGGTAGCAAAACAGAAACTAACAAAACAATAAAATAAAGTGAACAAGACGACGATATATAAGTCAATTATGACTTTTTATACCCACACCCCACACCCATATGGAATTCCTCATAGAACATGCCACTGTGAAATTAGTCTGCCACTGTGAAGGTGAGTTCGAACGAAGAGAAGCCATATGGAATTCCTCATAGAACATGCCATTGTGAAATTAGTCTGCCACTGTGAAGGTGAGTTCGAACGAAGAGAAGGAGTTTTTCACTTAGCTAACTTCACGGCGGCAAAATGTCTGGTACCTATAACCAAACGAAACCGATTTCAGATTCGGTAGCTCAGTAGTGGTGCGGTCGGTTGACTGTCGGTCGGATCATAAGCACACCTGGGCGCGGTCAGTGGATGGATCATGGATGCGTGACCGCTCGACCGTTGGAGGCTGTTTGTGGTTCGGATTCAACGTAAAACTGTAGGTCCCTTGCCTTCTTGCCTTATTAGGTGGTAGGGTTTAACCCGCCGAGTTGATACCACCGCACTGAATAAATGGTCGGTTTAAACGGCTGTTTTAATAGTTCGTATTTTCCGCCCAGTTCAGTCTAGCCGGCATGACCGAAGGGAATCACCTAGTTCACCAAGGTTTAAAAAAACTAAAACGCACAGCTCCATGCAATGGCTAGCGGGCAAAACGGCCTGCCACAAGCGATGCCAGAGTGAGTTAAGTTAAAGAAACCCTACCATCGAAAAATCTTGATATCATGTAACACTGGTAGCCAACCGTGTTAGTTTTAAATAAAAAAAATGTAGGCAAACCAATCGCTATGCTCTGCATAAAATAACTCTTGAAACTGAAGTGACCGTGTCTTTGTTTCAGGGAAAGGAGCCCGAATACACCAAAGTTAGAAGAAAAGGCAATCGGCTACGAGACCCTCATTCAGAGAGTCAAGGTATTTTCATGTTATATAAACACAACACAATCCGTATGGTTATGTCTACTACTCCAAATCTTGTTCATAAAACCGTTGTAACGGTGAACTCCTTCGCACCAGAAGATGCATCTACAACAAAACATCAAACCACTTGTGTAGTTAGGTACGAATAGGTACATAAGTAAGGTGCGAATAAATTATTAACCACTTGAACTGTAATTGACTGAGTTATGTTGGTGCAAGACGCGCTAAATCGCCTTTTTACCTATGTATATTTTTTATGGATAGCGGGACATGTGGCATCGTTTACCTACAAGTAGGTGTCTAACGATGCCCATGGACATTCTGTGATGCACGGGGATTGCGAATGCCATGCCGGCCTGACAGAAGCCTTTTCACGCCCCTTTTGAAAAACCCCAGGCTATACTTGGGAAGAATAGATGTGCCGTTCCACATTTTCCCGGTTCTGTGAATAAAATACCTACAGAACCGGTTGTGCGCATCCGTGGAAGGTCGATTGAATAGGGGTGCATCCCCTGCCCGGTACGCGTAGTTATATTATGCTGACCCATTGGGAGCATATAACTGGTGTTCTTGGTATACCTACCTTACAAAAGGTAAGCGCATAAGATCCAGTAGTTTTATATTTATGGTTTCATATTCGTTACTAGAATTAGATTAATGTAACTTCCTGCGGAAAATCCATTATCATCGCCTTTTTTGCCTTAAAATTTCAAGTGCGTTTATTAGTATTCCAGCGTGTGTGATAGATAACAATCATTCTACATCGATTGTATATATTTTGCATTTCGATAGGTGCATTCTCATTTTTAAAGTGTAATTTTGATAAAAATAATTTCACAAACTTTTAGGGAAATAAAAGTAAATAAGGAAATAAAGTCAATTCTATGCATTACACCTGCTCTCTTACAAATAACAACTGTCGTCCTACAGACTGGACAAAATGATACCTTGATTGAACACAGCGTTCAAATGTCATACTCATCTTTATTATGTTCAAGTATCAGTTCAAGCAAGTATTTAAATATAAAAATCATAAAAAAACATTCAATCTAATGTCGCACCTTTACAATGTAACCGAAATACCAAAATAAATTATCACAATAGATAGAGCAACCGCATTTTCATCCTAAACATGTAGGAATATAGGTGGTGTGGTAGTGGTGGCGCGCGCGGAGTATAGGTATGTACGTACATGTGGCGTTGTATGTTTCAGAGTCGGACAACCTGGGCTCCACGGACTCGGAGGTGAAGAAGATACTAACGCTGCACCTGCCCATTACAGAGTACGAGGACGACGCGAGCGACGACGCCAGCGCGCCCGCCAACTCGGACAGTGAGGCCGGCGCGGGCGCGCGCCGCCACCACCGCCCTTCCGCCCCGCAAGCATGTGAGCCGCGCGCGCCGCCCCGCTCGCTTATCTAAATACCTACCTATTCATCCACTCCAACATCCGTCACACATAGTTAAATGAGTACCTTGCGAAACGTGGTGGTCGGTGTTGTGCTGTAATTTACCAGAGTTCTTGCATCATAACACTGACTACTCTGCTTATCCCGATTGTAGGAATTCAGCGTGAGTGATACATATGTATGCAACCATCTATCTATGTACAATTGTCTCTAAAGCTCGATGTTGATTACTTACTGCCGGGTACTCTACATACCTAGGTGCCTACCTACGTCTCCTTTAGCTTGGTGTGGTTTCTCCATAGACGTATATTATTTCTCTATGGGTTTTTCAGATCCGGGCGTGGGGCCGGAGGAGTCGTCGAGTTCGTCAGAGAACTCGCTGGGCGAGATCGTGCGCAAGGCGTTCCCCTCGCGCAAGGGCAAGGCGGGCGCCCTCGGCAAGCGTCACGTCCGCTCCTCCAGCGGATACTCCAGCCACAACGACGAGACCACATTCAGGTATACTTGTCTACTGTCGTCCGTCTCCTCTCTGTTGTACCCGCTTCCGTCCAGCAACTCCTGTGGTCTGATGTTGTGGGGTGGTTGCTCAGCCTGCAATGGTTTTCTTAAGTCGGGAACTTTTTGCAATCCTTCTTGGTTAGTTTTAATTCAGCCAGGTATATTTTCATATATGTACCTACCTACTGGTTTTCTTCTTTTACGCGGAAAAGCTTAACGATGTTTTAATTAAAATTCATGAAATAGGAAGTTATTGTTCAGCCCTATCCTATGTGAATGCTTCTAAAGCGCAATGTAATTGATGACTAACCAATGGAGCCGCTTCGTTCTCCATCTTCCGTTGCAGATGTCTGAAGCCACCCTGGTCGCCTGGTGGCCTTCACGGAGGACATAGGTCGGAGACCAAGGAGACTGTACGAAAGTCACCGAATTTGCAGGACTAGTTTGCAGGCGTAGCAACCAGCATAGAACTACAACAGCTACAACCTACATTATGTATGTGACAATGAAAGCTTCGATGTACGATTAGTATCTCCACATTTTTTTGGTCTCCAAAATACGTCTTCGTTGCAGTATATCGAATTACCCTTCGTTCAACGAGCACATCCACCCGCCTACGCGCTTCTCCGACGACACCGAGTGTGAGACCAACCTACACCATCGGAGGAAACGCGCAGACGGCAAGCTCACGCGAGAAGCCTTCCAGATCAACGTTTAACACGAATCCCTCTTACACTCCCCAGGTACGAAGAGGATGTCACTACATTCTATCGTACAAACGAGATAACATCTTGATTGGGAGACACATAATGCACCCCGAATATGTTAAATTTGTCACCTCTCAAACAATTCTGCACTTCTTAGAGATGGTGAGAATGGACGGTGAACTTAAGGGGGTATCGATATGAAAAGACGGCAGTGACAAGTCGCCTAAAGCTCGCACCCCATTAGCAAGCCTTTAATAGATGCGCTTTAACTCTCATCTCATTCAATCGTTTGGAAATGGTGTTCCCTAGCCCCTAGCACTCTTCGATTCGTATAGAAATCGGACAAGTCACCACATGGCCAGTACTTTGGAAATAAGGTACTTGCAGCATGTTCATTTCTATGGGAATATGAGTATCATTACATTGTCAAAAAATTGGCATTGGCAAGTTAGACAATATCTCATAATGTGTGTACCTATGTAAGTGAGCACGGAATAATAAAGAAAATAGTGATGCAGCGAAGATCGAAATGTGGATGAGAAAAATACACGAATAGGCCAAAATGTAATGCAAAAAATTCTCGCTTTTTATAATATTTTATGAAGCAGATAGTGTTGGCTACAACATTATGGATCTAACAAGGTCTTAGAGACGGCAATGTACAATGCACAGCCAATATGGTGCCAAAATGTAACCTACGATTGTTGACAAAATTAGTCTTATCAACGATGGCAAGCGTGTAAATATATTTAAGTAGTGCCAATATTGTGTATGTAATAAATAACTATTATCACCAAATTAAAGTGAGTCAAGTTTGATTTAATGTACTCTTTATGATGCGATGCACGGGTCGTCGCGTCAAATGATGTGTACCTATCTATAAAAAACGATATAATTTAGTTTACCTAACTTTAAGTTGTTTTAACATTCCATTATTATTTTACCTCAGTTTTAGATGTCGGTATAAGAGTGTAAATAGTATTACAAATAAGAGCAACCTGTATCTACTAAAATAATATAATAGTGTGAACAATAATTACTCTTATCCTGTATTAAAACTTAATGCCTTATTGACCAAAGTCTTTTAGGATAGTTACATCAGCAAATTTATAGAACCTTACATTTTGTTAAAAACCTTTCAATTGTGAAAGTAAAGTGTGGTGGAATTTAATTGTGTTATATAAAAAAGCAGTTACTTTGAAGATAGAAAGTTTTCTTTTTCTTCGTAAAACTTTTTGCAGCCCATTTATTATTTATAGATGTTTTGAGAGCATGAGATCGATACGAGGTTTACATCAGACTGAGCCAAAATCTTTAGCGGCGATCCGAACGGGACAAATAATAATTGTACACGCATCTCCACAAGCAACAACAAACAGACAATACAGTACTTGGTGAATACGGCAAGAAGTTATTATCATTTCCGATAGGTAATATCAGTACGTATGTATAGAATAGCTATTATGAGTGTTCAACACTTAAGATTATGATAATTTTTATAAGAGAAGAATATATGTTTAGATAATGAATAATAGAGCCGAAGTTACTTTATCGCCCTAGGTTATTGTTGGTCATGGTTTTTATCGATTATCTAACTCCAAGAAAGACTGCAATCCTTTATGTTTAGTGAATACAAACATAATATTAGTTAGGTAGCATAGTCAATTGTTTTATATGGCGGACATTGCGTTGCCAGATTTCGTATCCAATGTTTCCGGCCCATCTTCAACAGTATGGAAATGTCTGTTAACTATGTGTATCCGTAAGTTGTTTTCCAGCCTAACGCAAGGTGTGCCGTTTTATTTCTAAAACATTTTATAACTAGTTTTTATTGACTAATGCAACGGATACAGAGCCCATTACCTGCATCCATATCATTTAAATGTAAGGTTTTACTGAACCCACAGCATACCTATTAATAATCCTACAACGATATTAGACCGAGCCGAAACAGCTGCAATCCCTTTTTTTTTTACAAAACAAATGCTCCGATTCGCATGAATCATTTTGACTAAACATTTACATAACGAAGTGGTCACTTGCAGCTATTGCCTAATATTACTTAATATTCATTTTATAAATTTAGATACTGATGCTGTAAATGAAAATGAATTTTAGTTTTACGACATAGTTAAGTCAAGCTTCAGAGGAAATTGCCGCCATATGATATGGAACAGCACACATGTTATCTAGCTACTGTTGTTTTTACTGGATTATAAATGACTTCTGATGTCGAAAACATATTTGTACAATTTAACAACATGTATACAATTTAATGTTAAAAAATTTAAAGCACAATATTTAAATTTTTTTTTTTACGATTAACTATATAGCATCTGCGTAATTTTAAATGTGCGTGGAGACATCGTTCACTCTGCAACTTGAGATTTTATAATCTGTTGCCAATTAATAAAACAAGTTATAATAGCTCTTGCGAAGTGTAAACTTAAAATTTTAGACTTTATTGTAAACAAAAATGAATAAATTTATTTGTTACCTGACAATAATGTGACTTGTGTCTTTCATTGCCCTTTTCATTCTCGTATAAAAAATATTGTTCCTGTTATGAAACGTGGTGGTCGGTGTTGTGATGTAATTTACCAGAGTTCTTGCAGCACAACACCGATTACCCTGATTACCCCATTGTCGGGATTCAGCGTGTGTGATATGTATGTAAGAAATAAAATCAAAACTATCTCATTATGCCAAAATGTATTTTGTACATGACATAATACTGATACTGAAAGTACATTTTTTTTAACAAGGTCACAATCCATTCACACACTTTTTCACTAATGTCCCGCAGTTCAGTCACTGTCCGCGTCGTCGTCTGCAGTGAAGTCGTAGGGGCGGAACTGGCGGCGGAAGGCGAGCACGCAGCGTGCCTCCTCCTCGCGCTCCAGCAGACACTGCCGCCAGTCCGCCTTGTCCTCGCAGTTGAGCAGCGGCGGACTCGACAGCACGTCCCTAAAGCACACGAACACACACACTTAGTTGCACGTCGTAAGGTGAAGTCATAGGGATGGAAGGCGAGCACGCAGCGTGCCTCCTCCTCGCGCTCCAGCAGACACTGCCGCCAGTCCGCCTTGTCCTCGCAGTTGAGCAGCGGCGGACTCGACAGCACGTCCCTAAAGCACACGAACACACACACTTAGTTGCACGTCGTAAGGTGAGGTCGTAGGGGCGGGAGGCGAGCACGCAGCGTGCCTCCTCCTCGCGCTCCAGCAGACACTGCCGCCAGTCCGCCTTGTCCTCGCAGTTGAGCAGCGGCGGACTCGACAGCACGTCCCTAAAGCACACGAACACACACACTTAGTTGCACGTCGTAAGGTGAGGTCGTAGTGGCGGGAGGCGAGCACGCAGCGTGCCTCCTCCTCGCGCTCCAGCACACACTGCCGCCAGTCCGCCTTGTCCTCGCAGTTGAGCAGCGGCGGACTCGACAGCACGTCCCTAAAGCACACGAACACACACACTTAGTTGCACGTCGTAAGGTGAGGTCGTAGGGGCGGGAGGCGAGCACGCAGCGTGCCTCCTCCTCGCGCTCCAGCAGACACTGCCGCCAGTCCGCCTTGTCCTCGCAGTTGAGCAGCGGCGGACTCGACAGCACGTCCCTAAAGCACACGAACACACACACTTAATTGCACGTCGTAAGGTGAGGTCGTAGGGGCGGGAGGCGAGCACGCAGCGTGCCTCCTCCTCGCGCTCCAGCAGACACTGCCGCCAGTCCGCCTTGTCCTCGCAGTTGAGCAGCGGCGGACTCGACAGCACGTCCCTAAAGCACACGAACACACACACTTAGTTGCACGTCGTAAGGTGAGGTCGTAGGGGCGGGAGGCGAGCACGCAGCGTGCCTCCTCCTCGCGCTCCAGCAGACACTGCCGCCAGTCCGCCTTGTCCTCGCAGTTGAGCAGCGGCGGTCTCGACAGCACTTCCATAAAGCACACATGCACACACCCACACACTCGTTGAACTGTTAATCCAACCCACTTATTCAGTCAGAATTGTTTTTTCCCTTTAATTGACCGCACATGACCATGAATCTTCACTTACTTGACACTGGCCAAAACGTCTCAAAAAGACGATCGCAAAAAAAAACAGAATTTCTACAGACGAAATCGCCCCGGCGCCAAAGAGTGCCCGGAGTGTTGGAGGGACAAAATCGTCCAGGAGGCACCGACTTTCGGAATTTTTATTTATTTATTTATTTATTTATTTATTTATCTCTTTATTTCAGCCAACTAGGGCCATATTGAAAATACATATTAAATGTCTTAACCTAAGAACTAAAATTACTTTTTCTCCACTTGTGTCTGTACGGGTCCCAATAGAGACCCGTATGCGTCATATTAGTCTGCTGACGCGGTGGATCAGGTGCGCGTAGAGTGGGCGCAGATTGCGTCCGCGGCACGGGCGTCGGCAGCGGCGCGGGCGTCGGCAGCGGCGCGGGCGTCGTCGGCGGCGGCGCGGGTTGCGTATCCTGAATGTGCAGGACGGCAGTTGTAGACAGCTCCGGCGCGGGCTCAGCATACTTATGGCGCGCGACCTCACGATGAAGGTCGCGATTGTAACGCCGGAACACCACACCGGAGGGCCAAAACTCACTGCGAAGGAATGTCTTCACCTTCTCGGCAGGAATGCACAGCTTGAAAGCGCAAAAGTTCGTGTCAGCCCAGTGAGAAGGAAGAGCCTCGACACTCTCAACTCGCTCACCCTTATCCTGGACGTGGCGGATGAGGTCCTCGATCTTCATGTCCTTTCGCAGGCGAGACACGTAGATGAGAGCCGTGCGGGGAGCTGCCTTCAAACAGCTCTCTTCAGGGGGCGCAGATCCGCGCTTATTGCACCTCTTCCTTCTCTTCTTCCTGCTCTCGACGAGTACGAACCCGTCTTTGTCACGTGCAGCCTCCTGCCGACAGTCGGGACGCGGTTCCAAGCGCGGGGATACCATTGTTGTTTTCTCCACCGTTTTACTGATGCGCTTCGTCATAGATCGGCGTCGCCTTTTCGGACGAGTGGCAACGGGGCGGGTGGGCGTAGGAGCGGGAGGGGTGCGCAGTGTAGAAGTCGAGACATCAACAGCACCGTCAGCGCTTACGTAGCATACCGGCGTCGATGTGCAATCGCTGGGTGACGACACTTGAGCACCTCGCCTGCGCATATTGATGTTACGCACACTCAGCGTTTCGTTCGGTGTCCCCACTTGCGGAATGCGATCAGGCTGCAGAGACGGGGTTATCGGCCGGAGTGACTCGGAACATGACAATTTCTCAACTGCCTGTTTCAGCTGTTGAACTTCCGCGACGAGAGATGTTGGCCCCTGCGCCGCTGTCGCTCCACAGTTTCCCTTCAGTTGAGCTATGTCCGCTTTTATGATCACCAAATCTTTCAGGAAGGCCGTAACGTCGACGTGGTCGAAGGATACAGGCGGCAACTTATTGAGGTCGTACGCCACGAACCTTGGCACGTCGTCGGGGTCTGTCTCCTTTAAGATGGTGATGATGTCCTGGATAGTCTTCTTCTTCCGATTTTCTCCCTTGCGAGTCGGCTTTCTTGACGGAATGCACGCACAAAGGAGAACTCTCGCGGTCTCAACGTCATCTTCGGTGAAGGCGGACTCACAGATCCGGATGATGCTGACTTCATCCAAGACGTCCGCTTTATGGTTTATGAAGGCTAGTACTTCGTTCACAACCACATTGCATTTATCGCACGCCATTTTCGCTTACTTCGCAGGTGCGTCTAGAGTGCATCGTGTGCGCGTCCGTCGCCGACCGATGCGAGCTCAGTATTAAAATACCCTATACTGGAACCTGGTGAAGTCTCTTTGAATATGGAGATAAGGCTCATTATACCTACTTCTCAATAAAGGTGAAAATGATCTTGAACTTGATCTGATTCACTTTGTTGCCAGCCTAGAGCAAAAAATTTACGGATTTCTCGGTTGATTTCGAGACTTGGTGACGGATGCCATTTAGGCACGTCGCCACCTCAAATATAAATGGTCTTTGGTGTTTTTAGTGAGTAGTTTGTTGTGTTTGTGTATAAATTCGAAACAATAACATTTCTGAAGTGAATGTTATAATTGGATGTTTCGCGAGTGAGTGAAGTTGAAAAAAAAACGTAACCTTACTATATTTGTAGGATGCAATGTTCGTGCAATGTTCAACTCACAATTTGGAATCAAAACAAAGGCCACTGCAAGATAAGGTAGGTATACATATATTTGTAGGAAATTTTGTAACAATTATAACCATGGTAAATTTGCTATAGGTGTTCATATATTTTTGGTCTTCACGCGCAACAAATGCGGTCGCTTGCGACGGCAAAGGAAATGTACACACCGCTATTTTGATCCATCGTCTAAGAAACACAACTGATAATGCAAAAACGGTCCGACTTCATGGGATCACTCAACAATAACCATACAACAGCATTACAAAACAAGAGCACTAACCTGCCAAACTGCAGCGGAAAGCCGTGCTTGGTCCTGGCGAAGAGCTGGTCGCCGCTGGGCAGCTCGGCGTGGAAATAGGCCGTGCCCACCGCCACCAGCTGGCTGACATCTGTGTGCTCAGGCAGCAGGTCCAGTTGAATGCTGTTGATGCCCGCCTCGTCCTACGTCAATCATACTATTACATTCTCCTTTACACCTCAACAACGCAAGCTTGCTTGAATCGACTTTGGTGTTTTTGTAGAACTTCAACACCCTTTCAACGTCAATGGTGGGTGAATTCATAAGAACATAATATATTCATAAAGATGTGCTTGTCTCTTTTTTCATGTAATGCTTATTGCAAATTATTCCCAGGCATTCGCTTTCTTGCAGAGTATTATCAAATGTTTCATTCATATCAGATACAATTTCAGATGTAATTTTGCTTCCACACTTTGAAGGGACGAGACCTCAGCCTATATAAATAGACGGGTGCGGACTAACCGTCACACCATTTTGTCACACCAGTGTGGACCAGAAGAATTTTTTTCCTCCGTGTCACACTGACTGGTGTGACAGTTAATCATTAACTAAAAGTAAGACTAACCGTCACACTGCTATTCAGAATTAAATGCATTTTATTGATTTATTAACAACTATATAATATTGTAATATTTCCTTAGATACACATTTTTTTAAATAATATTTAAAATAATTTTATATATAAAACGTTAAAAAAATACATTACATTACAATACCGTTTTTACGATAGATGATTTATTGTAAAATTGTATAGCAAAGGAAATTCTATCTACACTGCAGCTAGCTAAAAATAATGTATGATTATTTGATAATGTAAAATTTGAAAAATTACCAGGAATGTAGCAATGATAAGGAGCTGTATACGCGGGAAAAAATATTGTATGACATGGTATGTTATTTACTGATACTCTTATCTACTGATGTACCCGGTTTTTGCCCACCGTCCACCTCCTGAGACCACCTGGGTGAGCCGTGGAAAGTTTTTTTTTACGACGGTTCACCTTTGTCCACCTGGGTGTTCCGTGGGATGGGAAATATTAAATTTCCACCGTCCACCTTTTTGTTGTTGTTATAAGATATTAAAAGATCGTTCCATCTAGTTCAGTGTAGCCGACTTGAAATGAAGGGAAGCACTGGCATGGCACCTAGTTCACCCGGTGTTATGGGCTGACATCACGCGGATGTATCAGCGATGGATCAGCGGATGTAGCCAACCGTGTCAGTTTCCATAAAAAAATAATAAAACTATAGTTTAAACAAATAAATTCGTTTTTGAATTAAAAATTCGTTTAGGCTCAGTCATATCTCGTATCTGAGTTAGTGTTTTTACCGAAAACTTAATAATAAATTTAAACAAAATAATTAATACAAACTAACTTAAACATTCAACACATAAAAAAAATAATTTAGTCAGCCTCGTTAGCTCAGTGGTGCAGACAGTCAACTGTCGCTATTGAATGTTAAGCAACGCTGGGTGCGGTCAGTACTTGGATGGGTGACCGCTGACCGTTGGAGGCTGACCGAGGTTCGGATTCCTCGTAAAACTGTAGGTCCCTTCCCTCCTAATCTTACTTGGTGGTAGGGTTTAACCCGCCCGGGTTGGTACCACCGCACTGAATGAAACGTCGGTCTAAACGGCTATTTAAATAGTTTGTGTTTTCCGACCAGTTCAGTGTAGCCGGCACGATCAAAGGGGGAAGCACTGACATGGCACCTAGTTCACCCGGTGTTATGGGCTGACATCACGGACGTTGTAGGTGATGTAGCCAACCGTGTCAGTTTCCATAAAAAAAAAAAAAAAAAAAAAAAGAACACAGATCACAATAGATCTGATTAGGTCGCAGTGACGACAGGGCTCTGGTGCCCTAACTCTCACCCAAGAACATGTTCTTGCTCTCACCCTTAAATCGAGGTGAACACAAGTGCTCATTACACGATTGTTTCTTATGTGGCTGGGAAAGAAAACGAGACCTCGAAAAAAAAAATAATAGTGTGACAGTGGAGAATAAAATTCGCGACTGTCACACTAGTGTGACACGGAGGAAAAAAATTCTTCTGGTCCACACTGGTGTGACAAAATGGTGTGACGGTTAGTCCGCACCCAAATAGACCTGAGATTATTTGAGATAAATCAACGAACCTGGAAGACCTCAAGTATTTGGTCCTCGCACATCTTGGGAAGCGGCACGCACTGTATCTGCAGATGTGAGGTCTTGAAGTTCCTCTCGAAGAACACGACCACCAGGTTCATTCCCGTGAACATCTTCCTCAGCGCCTCCTTGAACTTCTTTATTTCATCCAATATCTCATCTGACACCTGAAGCACATAAGCGAACCATTCTGTCGTTTCATCTATTGGTGTGAAAGTAGTTTTCAACGAAAAAAACTTCTTTGACGAAAAGACACCGGAGTGAATTTATAATGGTTCCGTTTTTCCTTTTAAGGTAACCATAAAAAGTTTGGATCAGAAATGTGTAGCCGGCGCGAAATGAAGGGAACCACTGACATGGCACCTAGTTCACCCGGTGTTATGGGCTGACATTACGGATGTTGTAGGTGATGTAGCCAACCGTGTCAGGTTCCATAAAAAAATTTAAAAAAAGCTGTACCTGCTGCTTCGCTTCGGGGCATAATATCCGATATCCTTAGCAATCCTTGGCCATCCCGACAGAAAAAACTCCACGTGAGTTGGTCGAGTATTTCTCGACTTATAAGTGAAATTAAATGGATTTTTCTATATTTTCAATTAATTTTGTGAAAATGAAGGTAAGTTATACAAAGTGAGATAAATATACCTGGGTAACGGCCTGATGATGTGTGATAGGCAATATGAGGACATGTTCAGGTGTGAGAGGACCCTTAGCCAGCGCCAGATAGCAGTGTTGGCCTACGCTGATGACCAGGTGCTTCTCCACCGACGGCGACGACAGGCAGAACCAGCAGCTGTCTGTAATGTCCCAGCCACATCACCCATTACACCCCTCATAGCAGCCCATTACACCCCTCATAGCTGCCCATTACACCCCTCATAGCAGTCCATTGTACCCCTCATAGCACCCCATTACACCTCTCATAGCAACCCATTACACCCCTCATAGTAGCCCATTACACCTCTCATAGCAACCCATTACACCCCTCATAGCACCCCACTACACCTCTCATAGCAACCCATTACACCCCTCATAGCAGCCCATTACACCTCTCATAGCAACCCATTACACCCCTCATAGCAGCCCATTACACCCCTCATAGTAGCCCATTACACCTCTCATAGCAACCCATTACACCCCTCATAGTAGCCCATTACACCTCTCATAGCAACCCATTACACCCCTCATAGCACCCCACTACACCTCTCATAGCAACCCATTACACCCCTCATAGCAGCCCATTACACCTCTCATAGCAACCCATTACACCCCTCATAGCAGCCCATTACACCCCTCATAGCAGTCCATTACACTTCTCATAGCAACCCATTACACCCCTCATAGCAGTCCATTACACCTCTCATTGCAGCCCGTTACCCTCATAGCAGCATTACCTATGCACCTGATCAGAAACAACTAGGTGCTAATTAGTATTTGTGCCTGCTACACTGAACTGACAGAAAACATAAACTGATTTTCATATCTGTTTCCACTAACCTTCTTTCAATCTAATTTTTCCAATATACATAGGTGGGAGGTGATTTGTTCTGGATCCTATAGGTAAGGTAGGTGATACAGAAACTAGGAACTGTGTACGAGGAAAGGTTCTGTAAGGGACATTCATTCAACTTTTGATGTTATGCAATGATATGTTTAACATCATAATCATGTTCCCAATGTTCAGTGGCTCACCAGGGTCCACTTCGCGTCGCTTCCGCTCGCGGTCGCCGTCGCTACGCTGTCTCCTCTTACCGCCGCCTAGGTCGTCAGCCGACGCATCCATGTCGTAGAAAAACTGACTATTTCCTGTGCACTGAAAACATAAATAACATTATCTCTTTAAGAATAATTTATCACTAGAACATTTTATTTATAATGCATCCTTCTGAGCCCAATGAAACAGAGAAATACTCGATGTGGCAATTACAATATGTCCACACTGTAGTAGTTAATCAAACATTTCAGGAAGTTTGTCTTTGCATTCTTCATTATTGAGGCAACTAAGTGAAAAAATGAATAAATAAAATGACAAGAAATTATTATAAAAAATAAATAAAAGTGAGAATCAAACGCACTCAACACTCAAGTACAGCTTAAAGCTGCTAGTTTATACTACAATAATAATAATAACAATTCGGCGCTCCATCGCCCGCATCTGCCGGCGACAACGGCAAACCAACGACGCGCTCCCGTCACACCGCCTACGACGGGACGATGACTACCACAGCCGACCAGCTTGCATCGCCGGAGCCTCGTGCCCCATCTTCAGTCCCCACTACCGACGGTATATGTGCAACGGCGACACATGCATGAAGATCAAGATCGATAAAAGGGCTGCGTGACGTCGCCCTGCAGTCCGAAAAATATGAAGCTCTCCGAGATGGGTGTGGTGGTGGCCTACAAGTCTAGTACCTATCATTCGTAGCTTGCCACGTGTCATCTCGAAGACCTCCGTATCCACGGCCTGTGCAAGCCGGCGTGCTTGGAGGCCTGCCTCCCGCCACCGGCGGAATTAAACCATTTTTATTTTGTGCATTTTTAATACTTTTAATGCAATTAATTTAAAATTAATATAAATGTCTGGTCAAAATGTGAAATAAAGGACAATTACAATAATAATAATTTTATGGGCACACTTTTCTGTAGGTTCATCTTAGAATAATCTTGAGACATAATGCATACTTATCAAATCTACCACCCAAAACCAATTAATGGTACATTTGTGGCCAACAAGAGGTCAAATCCCAAGCTCAAAGCACATTTCTTTAATAATTTCAAAAGAGAGACCTTAACGACTTTCCCCGGCTGATGCTGCTTGAGTAGGTTCGGGTCGTAGGGACAGAGAGTTTCGTCGGTGGTGGCTTGCAGGAGCTCCGTCATGCGCATGCGGCTGATGGGCTGCAGCGAGCACGCATAGATCCACTTCTCCTTCGCCTTGTTGCCGACGCTCGCCAGCGCTATGAACCGAGTCGCACTCTCTCGGTAGTCCTGGTGAATGCTTAAATTTCTGAAGCATTCATTGGAGATGTAAGTCCCTACTCTTTGTTATATGTGAGGACTGTTATCGGACATGGGCAAAGTAGTAAAACTCTGTGCGTTGATATCACTAAGTCAGTGCAATTGGGCCGGGGCACAATGCGCTTTGCCTGCCAGCAACGAAATCGTTGAGTAGCTCCATAGACGCAACACTGCACTATATACTATATGCCTAATATTTACACCAACTTTTTCCTAATAACCATTGTGACTGTTATATACAGTTAATTATTTTTATATTGAACAAGAGCAGGGCCCCGTATAGAACTACGCAATTATCTTTATATTTGACTCACGGCTGGCACAGAACTTCATGTAACTTAAAAATGCTACGCCTGTCTAATCAAGCTATGTCGGAATAACCAAAAAAATGTTTTATCCGTAAGTTGATTAAAAATATGGTAGGTACATGACTAACCTATAGGGTTGCCTCTCGTAGTAAGTGCTGGGCGATGGAGAGAAGTGGTAACGAGGCTTGATGTGCATACACAGCCACGACACCAGGTCGGACATGTGTTTACCATCTATGTTCATCTGGAACAAAGACATTTAACATAAGCTATGTCTGTGAGCTATGTGAATATGTTGTATTAATTAACCCTAAAAAAGTTGGTGTTGACGTGTACTGGAGGTGCCAAAAAAGGATGGAAATGTCTTCATTAATGTCGCGTCGACGGCGGTAGTGCCGATAGTCAGCATTAAAATGTACTAAGTATTATCTTTAATTAAAGACATAAGCCTCAATTTTAGTTTTTAGTTAAAGGTAGAGATATTGATCTGGTTAAGTTTGTTGCTAACCTTGAAGAAAAAAAATATTCCAGTTCTCTTAGGGTTTGTTTCGCTGCAGCAATAAATAAATAAAATTTCAATATTGAAACATAAAAAGTAATGAATAAGGCTGATTTCTACAAACCTTCTGTTTCTCATCGCTCTGTACACCGGCGGGCCACATAGACGTGAGGAGTATATCAACGCCGCGGTACTCGCTTTGAGCGCGGAGACAGGCGTCGCGCACAGCGCTGCAGTCGCTCGGCTCGAACGTGCCGCCGGGCTCCTCCGCGCCGCGCTCCCGCCGCGACGCACCGCTCAGGTACGCGATCTTCACATCCGCACTCGTTGTGAACACACCGCGCTTGCCTGCACAAGTGTTCATTTTAAGTTGTTTCATTGTTTTGTCTGTTTAAATATTATTAAAAAAGTTAAAGTAAATAAAATTGAAGCTATGTAACCTAAAAACTAGTTCTGATACAACAAAGAAAGTGGATTTGTTACCCGAAATGAACGTTTAAATATGTATAAATCTGTATCTGCATAAAATGTTTGGTTCTAGGTACTACTTTTTATTCTGATTAGAAAATAATGCATGTCCACTGTGTTGATGCAATCACATGCACAAGCATTAACTGTGTGTGCATGTGATTGAGTAAACTGGTTAACGAACGGTGGCTCGACACACGTCATCCCATATTGGGAAATGCATGAGCTGAAATACATGTTCCCACACATTCAAAGTTGAATCTTTGTTTTATCCATACAACCAACGTCCCGTCATTACACCATCACAATTTTTACCTTGACAAATCCCATAGTTACTTACTCCAGAAACGATATGAAAAACAACATTTTCAACGCTAAATTAATTTAATTTATAACCCTAAGATTGGACCTTTTGAAACTGAGTAATGAATTATGCCTATGACTCACCGCATCCCGCTTCTCTGTGAAACACCCGCACTACCCCAGCAGTAGGTTCAACTCCAAAAGGTTCAATCTTAATAGCAACGTAACTGCTTTATACCCACCCATATAGACTATGTTGGGGACAATTTCTGCACCCTCTTCACAAGTGAACCGCTCATCAGGAATACTCGGACCAAACACGTACGTGGGTACTGTAACTAAAAAATTAAACAAATATTTATCAGTTACAAAAAGGTTTTGTGTATGCACAAAGAAATGTTCGCACAATACTTTTACTACTTTGGTGAAGGAAACCTACACAGAGATGTTGTAAAAGACAGTCGAACTTGTGCCTATCTTGTGCGATCTTGTTCCTGAACAACAGAAAAACACATTCGGCGATTAGTCTGTTTTCTGCGATACAGAAAATGTAAATAGGCACAGTTAAAAAAATTCAAAAAATCCATCTGTCCTTCTAAATAATTAAATCCTCACTTGTTATCCATAGTTTTGTGGATGATTTCATTGGCTCAAGTGCAAATAGAGTTTATTGATCTGACTTCATTATTTTACGAAATATTTGAGTTTATTGTGCTGAGAAAGTGCAGTGAAAGTGGCCTGGGAGTCAGAGGGTAAGCATTATTATAACCTGAGGGAGCCAACAGGTAAGTTATCCCGTAATGTTTGCTCACCTTTTTTAGTTCCCATTTTGTAGGCATCAAGCTGTGAATTGTCATCTCCGAAAAACTCTCCGACACACAGGAGTACGTCAAATGCTCCAGACTTCTTACAGATGCTGTCAACCCGGTTAAACAAAATGTTGAAGTTGCCACGGACATCTCCGCAAATTAGCCTGTAATCATTTAAATATTATTTCTTTTCCACTATGCAACGACAAAGAATATCGCAAAGATTTGTAACAATTTACATACTTCTAGGAAAATGTTAGCGACTATTGTAATAAATTGCAAATATTCGCATTTGCGTATATGCATTCGCTTATATGAATATAGAAGTTATCATTGGCAAAGCAGAACCCAAACCAAACAAAACAGTAAAACCATAAACAGTAAGTAAATCTAAAAAAATCGGTATGAAAGTAGACCAAATTGGTAGATAATATGTACATTTAGAACTAATATAAAATATGCATTCTTACGTTTTTTGCTTATCAGCCATCTTGCATTGATTTAAATTTTCTTCAGTGCGATGGTTTCGTTACTTTCGTCTATATTTTTGTTATTTCCCGAAATTATATTGCTTACAGATTCGTTCGTTCTTGCCAATAACCCTTTCTTTAGCCATTTCATTGACGTTTAGTTGACGCAGGTTATATTGTTGTTGTTTTGTGGTTAGATTCTTTTTTTTTTTTCTTTTTTTTTTGGTTATTTTTTTTTTTAGATTAATTCGCGTCCTCCCGAAACAGGCAAAACTCATTAGAGTATACAGCGAATTCTGTTGTAGCTTTTAACGTCTGTTGTATAAGTTCTCGCACCGCGAGAACCACAAAAAAATATATTTTTAATTACAACGACGACGCCACAAACTTCCGCCGTCCGCCATCTTTTTCAACTTTATTAGATTTTATTAGACTTTATTAGATTCTATCACTATTCGAAGGAGTAGACGGGCCAGTCGCGAAAGGATCAGCCCGACTCAATGGACCATATCACGCAAGTGACAATAAATACTGTCATTCATGCATGAGCTACACGTAAAATGTAAATACTTCCGATAACAATTTTTTTTATGTAGTTATTATAAGAAAGACCATAAAATACCGTAACAATGAAATAAAAAGTTAAAAAGTACTTACAATATAATATAAAGCTGTTTTATGTGGTTAAAAGAAAATTATCATAACAAATTTTTAATACCTACCGTGGAGCCAGCAGATAAAAAAAGAGACAAATAATTTAATTTTGCACAATGGGGGCTCGAACCCACCACCATGAGGTCAAAAATTGTATATGCTGTACACTCTGCCCCTATACCAGCAGATCATATGGGTGAAGTTGTTAGTTTTATTAGGACATAAAAGTCCTGAACTCCTGAAATTTTATAAAATGAAACAACATATTTCAATTCCGGTATCCCTAACGCCACAGAAACTAATGTACACACACGACATATAACACGATTCTACGAACTGTCAAACTGACAGAACAAACTGTTGTTTGTACGGTCTGCACGCCCGCACGCATATTTCCGAAGTCCACTAGGCGAGTTGCTCTGATTGGTCGTTCTCAGTTTTGCGGGAAAATTTAAATTTCGGAAGTATTTTCGAAAATAAAGTTTTTTTAGGTGGTTATAAAAATATAACCTTAACCTAATTTTAACACCCTAAAAAACTTAACAAAAAAAAAAAGGAAAAAATATAAATTTCGGAAGTATTTTCGAAAATATTTTCGAAAATAAATTTTTTTTTAGGTGGTTATAAAAAAATAACCTTAACCTAATTTTAACACCCTAACATAGGTTCACAAAAAAAACCAACAAAATTTGGCAACGGGACTCGAACCCACGGTCGAGATCGAAAAAATAAAGCCCTACACTATACCACTAAGCCACCAAATCACATAAACGACCTAACGAATATCGGATTCACTAGGTTCGCTGGGAGTGCCGGAGGCGAAGCCAGACGAAATTTAAACTTTCCGCCAAACTGGCATCGACCAATCAGCATAATTCGCCTAGTGGACTTTGGATATATGCCGCCCGCACAGGTTTACAAGTTTGCGTTTCTTTGTTTCAATTGTTAATTTTGTTTGTTATTTGTTTTTGTGTTTTTTAGGGTTCTGTATCCGGTACCCTATTACTAAACCTACGCCGTCTGTCTGTCTGTCTATCTGTCCGTCCGTCTGTCCGAGGGCTGTATCTCTTGAACCGTAATAGGTAGCCCGTTGAAAGTTTCACAGAATATGTGTTATATATAAGGCTGATGTAACAATAAATAATAAAAATAAGAAAAAGTAAAAAATTCACGGGGGGTCCCATAGAAGAAACTAAAAACTAAAAAGTGTATGCGCGCCATCTACCGAAAATAGTAAGAATTTTAACTAATCATGAATTTTAACTAATATGAAGCATTTCACAAACACGCCATAGGTGGCGTGAGCGGCGCTGGCCATGACATGACGATACGGAACCGTTCGTTATTGACTTTCTTGCTCTGGGACCTTTCCGTGTGTAGACGAAAATGAGTAAAAGAGGTTCTGTTTTATATCGAAGATCTCGAGAAATTATCAGAAATATTGATAAGCTCTTCGTGGGCGAAAAAGAACCCGCCTCTGCAATCCTGCAACAATTGAAGAACCCGGAAATTGTATCAGAATCAGATATGAATCAGATCAGAATCAGAAATATCTACATGACTCAAGAAGTCTACTCGAGCCCACCAACGTTTCATTCAGTGCGGTGCTATGAACCCGGCCTGGATAAACCCTACCACCTAGTAAGGTAAGAAGGTAAGAAACCTACAGTTTTACGTGAAACACAATCACCCATTCAAGTACTGACCGCGCCCAGGTGTCCATAACAACAGTTTACCGACCGCACCACTGAGCTACCGAGGCTGAACTCATTATAATATTAGTCCTAAGTACATTAGTTTATAATATGAACATATTCTAATAACTTTCATTTACTCCTAAGTGATGAATGCTGACAGTAACAGCAGCAGCAGTAGCGACTCGGAACAATCAGACAACCATGCTGAAAGGAGTGGTATTGAAGACCTGGAGTAGAATAACAAGTTTTGTATGCATCTGTGTGAATTTCTGTTCTTCAAATAAAGTATTAATTATTCTATTTCCAATTTTCTTATTTTTTTCGAATCGTATATTTCTTCTTTTGTGCACCATACGGAAGTCTTACTGAAGTGAAGGCAGTTTGACGTTTGTCCCGTCAGTTTGACAGTTCGTAGAATCCTATTCTTATTTGAATCGTGTTTTACCTTTACATATTATGCGCTACCAACTTAAGTTTTTTAAGTATATTCAGCTGAAGAATTTGCATAATAAATCCAAAAATAAGTGAATATTCGAGTTTACAACATTTCGTTACATAATCTATCGATAACAACTTTAATATGATATAACTATAATTTGTCAGTAATTAATTATCAACACTCCAAGCAGCAGTTTCCTACCTACGTCTTATGTATATGACTTATTATGAGCTTAAAAAAAAAAATAATAATAACGGGACCCGTTACCACTTTAACAGTGCCTAATCTAAAATGTACGTTTCAAAAGATATGTAAATATATTGTCATGCCCAGGCCTTCTTGATAAAAAAAAAGCCCCAGTTGCACTCCGGGAGTGCCGGCAGAAGTGAAAACTTTTTGTATTCCCGAAAATAATTCTTAGGTGGTTAAATAAATCTGTCGCTTTACGAGACTGACCATGACGATCTGACGCGAGTTTAACATTTTTTACCCACCTAAAAAAGTGCCAAGCGCCGTTATAGAAGTTTTCACTTCAAAAACAATAACAACCTGTCAGTCACGCACGATCCAGAGATTTGATGGTGATGTTCCTCTGACTGTGACACTCCCCAAACGATCCCTACGTCTTTCGAAAGAATTCTTTCAAATACATACAACTACCCAGCCATTTATACATATAAGAAATACAATTGGAAAAATATAATTACAAAAATACGTATAAAAGAAGAAAATTGCGAATTGGCAGTATGGTCAAATGATCTTTGCCTGCCTATTTATGACGAAAACAACAGCAACAACAACATGTGACTGACAGATTTTAGTTAGGCGGTTTGCTTGCTTGACTGCTTGTTTTTGTTTTTTTTTTGTGAGAATTTGTCGTGTACAGTGTTTACTTTTTGTCTTCTCGTACACTTTTCCAACTCCTGAGTCCCTTATGTTATGTATGAGCCAAGAAAGTCTTAGTGACGATGGCGTCCGGCAGCAAGCTCCCGGGCACGGGGCTAGAGGAGATGGGGGTGCCCGGGCAGACCTTCCTGCGAGACGCGCTCACCAGCTGCACTGACCCATTGAAGGCTATCGAGGAGTTCCAGCTCGAGAATGGAATTCTGTTGCCGTCGCTGCGGCCGATGCTGCCGCTGCTCGACCTGCACGGGGTGCGCCGGCTCGACTTCCACACGTCTGTACTGGAGGAGCTACGCGACAAGCTGATCGCACACATCGACGAGATCGGCGCGAAGGAGGGGCGCGACCGCGATCGCAAGCTGAAGGAGCTGCTCGTAAAGAGCTTCCCGGTGGTGCGCGTGAAGGCGCTGCGGCCTGTCGTGATGTGCATCCTGCGCAATACGCCGCACATCGACGACAAATACCTGCGCGTGCTCGTGCGCGACCGCGAGCTCTACAACGACACAGACACCGAGGTGAAGCGGCAGATCTGGCAGGACAACCAGTCGCTGTTTGGTGACGAGGTCTCCCCGCTGCTCAGCCAGTACATACGTGAAAAGGAAAACATTCTGTTTGACCACGAGAACCTTACTAATTTATTCTTCTCACCATCGCCGAAGGTGCGTCGCCAGGGCGCAGTCGTCCAAAAACTTGCACATATGATCGGCACGAGCGTTCGGCTCTACGACATGGTGCTGCAGTTTCTCCGGACACTATTCCTGCGAACGAGAAACGTTCACTACTGCACTCTACGTGCAGAATTGCTGATGGCGCTCCACGATGTTGACGTTCAGGATATTATCTCGGTCGACCCGTGCCACAAGTTTACGTGGTGCCTTGACGCCTGCATCCGCGAGAGAAACGTGGACATCAAGCGATCCAGGGAGCTCCAGGGCTTCCTGGACAGCATCAAGCGAGGCCAGGAGCAGGTGCTCGGGGACCTGTCGATGACTTTGTGCGACCCGTACGCTATCAACTTCCTCGCGACGTCCGCCGTCAAGATCCTGCAGCATCTCATCAACACAGAGGGACTGCCGCGGGACAACACCATCCTCATTCTGCTGCTGCGGATGCTGGCGCTAGGACTGAGCGCGTGGGTCATGATCGACTCCCAGGAATTCAAGGAGCCCAAGCTGGACAGTCAGGTGGTGACCAAGTACTTGCCGGCGCTCATGTCCCTCATGGTGGACGACCAAGTGCGCCAGCTGCACAACAAACTGCCTCCCGACGAGAGAGAATCCGCCATCACCACCATCGAGCACTCGGGGCCGCCGCCCGACGCATGCGAGGCCTACATGAGGGAGAACTCCGTCTGCGGAGTACTCGCAATGTATTACACACTTCATGCGGCCAAACTAAAAGATCGCGGAGCATTACTACGCATTCTGAGCATCCTGGGCAGCTGCAAGGACGGGCGCGCCTACGAGGACCCGTTCCTGCACGCGCTCGTCGCCCTGCTCATACAGCTGCCGGACGAGTTCCAGGGAGAGGACTTCAGCACCGTCTTGTTCGACGAGTTCTTCTTCGCGGGCCTCACGAGAGACAACGTCACGAGACATCTGCTCAAACTGCTCTGGTACATCCACCCGAAGCTGCCGGAGACGAGGGTGCAGGCGCTGCTGAAGGCTCTGCAGCCGGGTCTCCAGCACATCGACTCGGTGCATAAGCTGTACGAGTCTCTGCAGGAGAAGCTTCTCTCCACCAGCGAGCCCCCGCCTCCCGCCGCCGACATCGAGTACATGGACTCTCCTCTCATGAGCGTGCCCACGCCAGCCCCTTATCACATTTAGTGCCTATTTAAAATATATAAGTGTAATTTTACCGTACACATTGTAATAAAACAGATCTATTGGATAAATCAGACTGAAAAGTGTCTACTTATTTATGGGATTGTTACGACAGCATTACAATGTTGCTTGTAAATAAATATAGAACAGATATCTTAGATTTTATTACTAATCCTTAGCTCTCAGAATAAATTTTGATTTAGGGAAATCTTTTCTAAAGGAAATATGTTTAAAGACATGGGTGCAAAATATGTACCTATGTAATTAATTATTAGTACTTGAGTAATTATTTTCCCTTAGAATTGACCATAAATTCCCTTGCCCCTTACTAAGTGGCTCAAATTGTAGCTAACTGGGTTATTTATTATAGCCAATAATAACCCAGTTAGCTACAATTTGAGCCACTTAGTAAGGGGCAAGGGAATCTATGGTCAATATAGGGTTACCATACTGGATGTAAGATGACAACATAGCAGTCTCGGCTGTGTTCTCCTCTAGTCAAGTAAAGCCAGCAATGTGGGTATATAAATTGGGTATATAAGGTCTTTCATTAGTAGGTAACTTTACGCTAAGGGGTGTATGTGTATATGTATCACGTTCCCATACCAATTTTTTTTTTACGATATAAAAAACCTACTCATGGAGAATGGGCGTTTTGGTCTACCCCTCCACTAGCTGTGAGTGTTACATCAATGGAAAGGTTGATTTATATAGAACATTTTTAGTATGGCAGCCAACGTCAATTATTAGTACTTTAGGAGTTATATCACTTTTAAACTTTATAAACATAGAACCTTATCATAGTAATATGCTTACCTCTGTACGATGATCATCGTTCTAGGAGGAAGGTTAAGTACTTAGAGCAAAATAGTTCCAAAATGACCGAGCGGTATTGAAACCGTAATGATTAAAATACCATTTTTTTGGTTTCAATACCGCTCGGTCATTTTGGTACTGTTTCGCTCTAAGTAATTACCCTTCCTAGAACGATGATCATGGTACAGAGGTAAGCATATTAGTATGATAAGGTTCTATGTTTATAAAACTTAAAGTGATATAACTCGTAAAGTACTAACAATAGATGTTAGGTATGTTTGGACAAAATGGTTTTCTTGGAAAGATCTTTCGATTGATATATCATTCATTGTTAGAGGAGGGGTAGACCAACTCCCATACAATTTTGCCCATTCTCCTTTAAATACGTGAAGTATTTCACCTTAATCTATGGCTTTTTATATCGTAAAAAAAAATTTGTATGGCAACGTTATCAGTATCTGATACACATACACCCCTTAGCGTAGCGTTACCTAGTATTGAAAGACCTTATATAACTTTTTGTTTATGGAAACTGGCACGTTTGGCTACATCACCTACAACATCTGTGATGTCAGCCCATAAGACCGGGTGAACTAGGTGCCATGTCAGTGCTTCCCTTTATTATTTCATGTCGACTACACTAAACTGGCCGGAAAACACGGAACTATTTACATAGCCGTTTCGACCGACGTTTCGTTCAGTGCGGTGGTACCAACCCGGCCTTGGTAAACTACCTAGTAAGGTAAGAAGGGAAGGGACCTACAGTTTAACGTGGAATCCGAACCACGGTCAACGTGCAACGGTCGAGCGGCCACCCATCCAAGTACTGACCGCGCTCAGGATTGCTTGACAACAGGCGACTGACCGCACCACCGAGCTACCGAGGCTGAAGAATCTCCTTATTCCTTAGTCGACTTTTACGACATGCGACGGGGAGAGATGCAGTGGCGCTATTCTTTTTAAGTACCGGCCCCACACGGTACAACTTTATATAATTTCATATTAAAAATTCACAGATCTCATGTATTACATGACCTTCGGGTACATTGAAAATGTTTGATCCCCCCTCTCCCCCATCCCCATCCCCAGATATTGAGTTAATCTACAATATAAAATTTTTATTTAGAAATCTGTTTAAAAGTGCCCTTTTTAAACCCTCTTTAAAATGGCTATTTTAAGGGTTTTTTTTGCGATTTTCTCAAAAAGTGTCAAACTTTTTAATTTTTTTCACTATTTTGTAGCCCTCGTCGATACGCGTCATTTGACACCCTAAATATTCACATAGCCTTAAAACTCGCGACACCAGGGCAAATTCGCACTCTCGCTGGAAATAGGGGATTATACTGAAGCGATCGAAAATATATTTTCAATGTCAAAAATTTTCCCTTTGTCATGAAATGCTGAATATGAGTAAAGGGATGATAGGTGATTTGATTAGTCATGCGTGTTTAGGTAGGTAGTAAGCAGCAAACATTTTATAAAAATTAGACTAAGTGCACATTGAAAACAATTTCCTGTGAAGATTCTAACTGGTTACAATGTAAATATGACAAATCTGAGCGCAATGTACTGCCAAGAGATGATAAATAAACATTTTGAAGTGAAGTCTCGGTGTGGCACCTACCTTCTCGGATGTTATATTGGCTGGTTGGATCATGTGCTTTGGTTCCTCTGACTCAGACACCCATACCGGATTACATACAAAATAATAATATAAAGAAAATTCAATTTTCATATTTAATTTGTTTACTGATGCTTTACAAGTAAAGTTCATAATCATTACACATTTTATCCGACTGTTGAAAATATACAGTAGAATCTTAAAATCTAACCAATAGTTATATATTTAATTTTAAAAACATATTTTATTGTAAACTTGAACAGCACATGGCGCGATTATGTTGAGAAATAAAAAAATATTTATTTAGTTGTAAGAGTGCTAAGACTGAAATAATTACTCTCATAACAATGCAGACATGGAAAATTATAATTTGTCAAGTATCGATCACATAATATATGAAAAAAGTCAATGGTATTTACAAATTTGGTCAAACATTTTAAATGCATAGTGCCTTATGAAAAGAACTTGGGTAGGCTATAAAATATATTTAAAGAAAATGGTAAAAATTCTGTATTATTAAAATTGGGAGAGAGTACAAATACTTTGGGAAAGGCACAACAATTTAAAACTTGGAAATGATGTAGGTACTCAGGAAATTTGCACAAGCCCTTGTTACTGTAACACAGTTCTTGTGAAATTATCCAAATCCAATCATAATTAAATGGTGTGATACCACAACAGATGTGCCGATTTTCAATATGAACTGACCATTCAGGAATTAGAATAGTTTTGAACACTGATGTAAAGTAATATTCAACTTGGATCGTTCCAACATTGGCAGTGAGTTCTCAAGCCCGACGGTCATCGGGCTGTATGTCGAGGGAGTGCAGCGAGCGCAGGGATCGGGAGCGTTCGAAGAGCGAGGGGTCGGTGTAGATGGGCTCGCTGCCGTCGTCGAAGGCGCTGGCCAGCCGCGCGCCGGAGCCTTCCTGCCCGCCCTGCTCCGGACCGAAGCTACGTCCGAGACCGCTGCAATAAAACAACTATCTGTTAAACCTGAAGTCAAGTGAAGCATTAATATATGTCATCAATACTTGTAATGAAACCTACTTTGAAGTGGAAAATTTTGAATGAACTAATAACCCTCCTTTTTGCTTCGCGCAATCTGGTAAAAACTATCTCAAATGAGTTAAATCAGGTAGTTACAGAGTGCCCCATTGTGGACGATAAAATAACAAATTCGCAGCCAAGTCGAACCCTACCGCTTGGTGGAGGGAGACCACACAAAAAAGGAAAAGAAGAAATCACAAATTGGGTATATAGGTATCTATTATGAAACATAATTTGACAGATTCAGCTTCTAACATAGCGATCATATTTTAAGCACTTTGTCCGTTGTTCCATATGATATGGGTCGCTTGGCCGCGCAACCGTAAAAAAATTGTCTTGTCAACATTCGAAGCTCACACAAACTCACTGTTTACATTCGCCGTACTTTTGTACAGAAAAGACAAACTGACACTAACCTGAGCGAGAAAGGCTTGTGCAATACTGAAGCTGAGAAGAGCGGAGGCCTGGAAGCCCGCTGGGCCGCAGACGGGACCGGCCGCAGCGGTGGCGCTGTGCTCGATGCGTGCAGGTTCTTACGTACCACTCGCCAGTAGCGTCTGGTGGTAAACAAATATGAAGCTAAGCATACAAAATAAATCTAACAATGTACCATTCTCCGTCCTCCGTGTAGGTAGCACAATTCATTTAAACTCGATAGTGGACAATCAATACATAGGTTGCTGAGGTACCTACACGTAGAACTTTGTCACAACTCAAGTTAACTCTGTGGAGTCATTCATTATGTACTCATCGAGTAGCTTAGTGAATGATTCATAATGTCTCCACTTTTAAGGTCGAATGTACATACATAGGTAAGTACGTGGGCTGTTCCGAAAATTGTTAGTCACAGAATAAATACAATTATTTTTTTCCTGAAACTATTTTGATTTGACGGCTATTTTCTCTCGTCTCCTTGATGAAAATTATCGGCCACCTAGGTGTAGTTCCTTTTTTTAATATTTTTAACGGTTATCCGTCACTCATATTTTATTGCAACAATGGTCGTCTCGCCAGAAGCTTTTCGTGTTATGATTTTCTATGATTATAAACGAGGGTTAATCTTCAAGGAATCTCACGAAAATTTACAAGCTGCTTTTGGGGAGTCTGCTCTTGCGTTAGCAACAGTTACTTATTGGTTTCGTGAATTTAAACGTGGTCGAGAGAACCTAAACGATGACCCCAGACCCGGTCGACCATCAACTGCAGTCACTCATGAAAACGTCATCAGGGTAGAGTGGCTATTGCGGGAGAACAGACTCAGAACAGATTCAGGGAGAACAGATTCAGGCTGAACTGAAGATTAGATCACAGGCAGTTTCCACCATCCTGCATGAACACCTCAAAGATAGGAAGGTTGCTTCGCGATGGATACCTCATTCTCTCACGGAAGAACAAAAATCCCGTCGTGTCGATTGGTGTAAATTTATGCTGGAAAAGTTCGAAGAAGGAACTTCGCAAAACGTATCCTACATCCTTACAACTGACGAATCTTGGATCTACAGCTACGATCCTCTCACGAAGCAGCAATCCACGCAATGGGTGTTTGAAGAGGACGATTGCCCACAAAAGTTGTTCGCGGACGGAGCGTTAATAAAAAAATGATAGCGGTTTTTTTTCGCCGCAGTGAACCAGTAGCAGTAATTCCGCTAGAAGACCGTACAACAGTTACTAGTGAATGGTTGCGAAGTTTGTCTGCCTCAAGCTTTCGGGGAGTTGAATAGCGAGCGCCCAAGGAGCGGCGTCCGTGGCATTCTTTTTCACCAAGATAACGCGCCCGCTCACACAGCTGCTAGAACCATGGACTATTTGACAACTTCGGGGGTACAAATGTTATCCCATCCTCCGTACAGTCCAGATTTAGCTACATGCGATTTTTTTTAGATTCCCTCGGTAAAAAAAATGCTTCGCGGGCGAAAATTCAACACTGCAGACGAGGCCGTCGAAGAATTTCGGCGGTTATTTTTCAACCTTTTTTTTTTTTTTTTTTTTTTTATGGAACCTGACATGGTTGGCTACATCACCTAAACATCCGTGATGTCAGCCCATAACACAGGGTGAACTAGGTGCCATGTCAGTGCTTCCCTTCATTTCATGTCGGCTACACTAAACTGGACGGAAAACACGAACTATTTACATAGCCGTTTCGACCTCCCGCAAGATACGTTTCTTAAATGTTTTGAAAGCTGATTCACCCGAATGCATAAGTGCATAGGGATTGGAGGGGAATATTTTGAAAAGCAGTAAATAATTTTTTTTCATATTCTAACTATTTTTCATTTCACTAACAATTTTCGGAACAGCCTATGTATATATACAATTTCCTTACTTTTTTAAAACAAGCTACTTTATAATATAAACAAAGGTATCGTGTCGACCTCCCTCTCTCTACCTATCCATCTTCTGAGGATGCCTCCACTAAGCTCTCTCCATAGCTTTAACGTCGATCTTGGCAGGTTGCAAAGTCTATCATTCGCTTGCAGTTTTTTGGCCTATTTAATGCGACATATCTCCGACCATCACGCCATTATTCGTATGAGCCCAGCAGTGGGATCGGCAGTGAACGCAGTCGAAAAAAATCCTTTAAATCTCCTTCCCCTGGAGCGGAGTCGCGGGCACAGCAGCTGACTAGCTGTGCCCGCAGCCAGTGCTCACTTATAAATTATAATATAATAAGCAAAGGGAAGGAACCTAAAATGTTACATGAACTGGCTCGACATCGAGAATATAGCCAAAAAATACCTGTAGACGAAGAGTGCGGCCACCAGAAGGGCAAGTATGACTGCCAGCAGAGCGACGAGCGCTGTGAGCAGAGCTCTGTAGTGGTGCGGCGAGACGCACACCCCCGCCGCCACCACGGCCGGCGCAGCACTGCTGTCCTCCAGCATCTCGTTCCGGTTGTCGAACACCTGCCAGTGCTCAGCGTGTTATAGACGTGGAATACAATGCAAGTGACTGGGAGTAACCACTGGTCATGCCACCGAACTTCCTACACGAAGGAATTACTTGGATTTTCGAAGAATTTATGAGCACTTTGGTACCTATGTAAAAAATAAATTTGGACCCCTGGTCCACATTTATTTTTCCGCTCCATCCCCATGGAACGGAGTGTTTAGAGGACACTCGCCGTATTCCACGCTATAACTTAATAACAATACTAAAATTGTGCCCAAGATGAACTAGAAGAAATGTCATTCTGCAGTAAGTCCTAATTTTCAAAAATAATTCCATTTTACTATTAGTTTGCCATAAAAAATGGGCGATTTCTCTTTTTAAGCCTGAAATGTAGGTGTTTTGATCAAAACTGTGTGATTTTTTACTAAAATAGTTCAAAACTTTAAAATAAAAATTTTATTACACGATTTTTTATTAAATAGATATTTAATTATTCATTGTTTGACGTAATTAATTCGTAAGCTATTTCACCTGCAATACTATAATTCAACAATAGAAACAACAAGAGAATAAAAAAATTCTTAAGTAAAGGGTCCTAGTTACCTACCAGTTTACGTTGTACTCTATTGTAAAATTTTATAAAAATTAAAATCAACCACTTTTGTTCGCCAGCTCCTCATTTACATAATATTCGATAACAATGCAACTGTTGTGCATCGATGTAGACAGACCAACTAGATAAGATAAGGGGTAGTTACGAGGCACGAGGGGCCACAAGGGGTCATGTTTTCGTAGACATTGACGTCAATACATTTTTACATTTACCTAAGGCTCTTACAGAGTTGCGAAATTCCTGATCCCGACTGACTAGTGGAATTTTCCCTCGTTTATAAACGAGGGAAAATTCCACTAAAAAAACATAAATGTGTGTTTTTAGGGTCCCGTCGCAAAATGCGAAAAAAGGGACCCTTATGGGATCGCTCTTGTGTCTGTCTTTCCGTCTGTCGGTCACACGCAGATATCTCCGGACCTACTGAACCGATTTCGATGAAACTGACGCCTAATTACGTGTAATTTGCCGCTAGGTATATTACAGATGAGTTTGTCTAATAGTCCAATGGAAAGTACAGGGTACCCCAAAATGTAAACCAATTTTTTTTTTTGTTTTTTTAAATAAATCATCATGTCATTCTATAGGTATTGTTAAGCCAATTACAAAAATATATAACTTTGCTATAAACAATAAGTTTGCTTTAACAAATATTTCGTTTAAAAATTGACAAAAAACTGCACTTTTGTCGCCGAACTTTGACCTATTAAGGGTTGTTTGAAAATTCTGAAAAAAATAAGCATTATAGGTACTCTTATGTAGTTGTGCACAAAACTATTCATTTTCCTCAAAATATCATAAATTTGGAGATAAAGTTAAATACTCGTATCTGAACAGCCAATATTTAAATTTTTCGCGAGACTTTTTGGTCACAGCTCAAGCCACCGATAACATAGCGTTGTGATTGATAGCTTAAAATCATCCTGAGAAGTAAGGAAATGTAACAGTGAAACCGTATGTAAATCGATAAAGTGGTTTTCGAGTTATAAGAACATTTCATTTATATATACGTACGTTACACTGTCGGTCGGTCGGTGGCTTTGAAGACGGGGGTTGAGGTAGGGGGCGGGGGGGGGGGGGAGGTCCGCGGGGAGAGGGGAAGGGAGGATAATTTAATGTCTATCTTCTTTTCTCTATCTAAAACTACTAAGTCTAGAAAGCTGACATTTTGAAATGGGGGGTGAAAGTTTGTATTGAAGTATCGGTTTTTTTAAAGGTAGGAACTTGAAAATCATAATTATAGCTACTCATCATAAATAAATAATGATGTGTTTCAGGATTTTTGGAACACACAGCCCTTTGTTACTTACTTTCTTCGAGAAGGATTAAAGTCTTCCTGAACGCGGCTCGGCCTTCGGCCTCGCCCTCAGTTGCTTACTTTCTTCCAGAAGGTTTATGATCTTCCTGAATGTAGCTCGGCCTTCGGCCTCGCCCTTAATTACGTAGTTTCTTAGATAAGGTTTATAGTCTTCCTGAACGCAGCTCGGCCTTCGGCCTCGCTCTTTGTTACTTACTTTCTTCGAGAAGGTTTATAGTCTTCCTGGACGCAGCTCGGCCTTCCCTCGCCCTCAGTTACTTACTTTCTTCGAGAAGGTTTATCGTTTACCTTAACGCAGCTTGGCCTTCGGCCTCGCCCTTAATTACTTACTTTCTTAGAGATGGTTTATCGACTTCCTGAACGCAGCTCGGCCTTCGGCGTCGCCTCTAGTTACTTACTGTCTTCTTTGAAATACGAATTTCACGCGAGCGGAGCCGCGAGCTCAGCTAGTATGTACATAAAGGGATGAAACTATAGTTTCAAGTGGAATCCGAACCACAGCCAGCCGAACCACGGTCGTACGGCGACCCATCCAAAGCCTGACCGCACCCAGGTAGAAAATATAATTAGATGAAAGCGAAGCAGTGCGGTTACGGGACCCTCGGCACGTGAACAAGGTTCATTTGACCATTTCTTTTATGGAAACTGACACGGTTGGCTACATCACCTACAACATCCGTGATATCAACCCATGAACTAGGTGCCATGTCAGTACTTCCCCCTTTGATCGTGCCGGCTACACTGAACTATTGATTAATTTATTGATTAATTTTAATATCGAAAAAAAATCACTTGGGAATCAATCAAACGGTAGTAGGTATTTTTCAAACTTCCTCTCATTCCATTTGTCGTGTAAATAGGTATTTGAATGAAATAGGCAACCTACGAAGATTTTGAACTTCGATTAACCCTTTGCGATCCGTAAGCCACACACTGGACAAACACTTAAAACTTAAACTTTTAATTAAAGGTAAACTAATTTAGTTTAAACCCATTGGTGTCTAAGTCGTTTGTTGCTTGTCTAACTCACCTCGATCATCTTCCGCACGTGTTTCGGAGTCTCAACATTTTCCTCCAGGTACCCGTCGACGCCGGCCTCCTCGTAGGATACTTTATATACGCTGGCGCCATCCTTCCCGCCCTGCTCCTTAGAGACTTCGCCTTCGGCAGTCCTGTTCACGTCGGCATCACTCGCCTTGTTTTCTTCGAGGTCGGTGGAATTCACGTCGCGGCGACGTCTCCCGAAAGATGGTCGCGATGGGTCTGACCTTCCAGGGTTGCTGGGACAATATGCCTGGAGGAAGGAAAAACTGTATGCATGGCGACCATAGGAAAGAGGAATGTTTACTCTCGGCTCTATTTTCTTTGTTAGTCTATGACACAGGATAACCTGCTCTCACCCTATGTAAAGATAAAGTCTATTTTTGTTTTGTCAAAGCTGTTTGCTTTTATCTGCTATGTATCTATTATTATTATGTATTATATATGTGTTATAATATACTATATATATAAATAATATGTTATATATATAACATTGCTATTACGTACCTTCACACTATGCCTTCACGGAGTACAGAACTCAACATGCTTTACTTTTTAGGTTTCCGTACCTATTCACCCGCTACTGACCCGAGCGCACCAGCCTTGCGGCCATAGCACCCACACTGTGTCACGACATCATTATGGAAGAATCACTTGAAGATCGTTGCTCGCAGGGAGGCCCGCTGCCGGGATACCACCAATTTGGTCCAGGTGACGCGCATTGAGTGCGCTCCAGCCCCCCCTTGGAGAGACTCATAAAGGCGTTCTGATTCCCCCCGTAAGGGTAGTATTTACTAAGCCTAGGTGTCTGTGCGTCTGTCTGTGTGACCTTTAAACCCTTATCTTTTGAACCGTAATAGGTAGCCGGTTGAAAATTTCACAGAATATAATATGTTTTATGGCCGATATCCTAACAAATAATAAAAAAACTAAATGTAAAAATTAAGGCGGGGAAGAACCGTGTTTGTTCGGGTCCCGTATGGATACGAAACCCTAAAAATATCAATTAATATACTTACCGGCTGGCATCCATCGCGACAGGTCCTCACAGTAGCCTCAAAGACGAGGAAGTTAGACTCCGGTATCTTGAAGGCGTTGAACCTGGCCTCCAGCGTGTCGGGGCTGCGACCCTTATCCAGCTCGGGGAACACGTAGCTGTCCACTGGGCACCTGCGTGGCAGACACGTCGCTGTAGCGAATATCCCTAGTTGTTGAGCTTGGCTCGAAGGCGTGGGAATACCTACTTCTGAAAATATCTTGTCACGCTCACTACCTTGTTGCGAGTTGCGATAAACATTTGACATCTACACTTGTAGAGCTGACCTGTACATGTGACTACGTGTTTCCAAAGAAACCACGAGTGTCCAACAATAATTTCATTCTCAAGAATAAACATTTCAGTTATTTTTCGCATACCTATGTTAATTCTTCATTTTTCAACATACCTACTTTTTGCTCTTCGCTCTACTTCCCAGATTATTTTCAACAAGGAATCTACTCATCGCTGTGATTTTTAATGTATTCTAAGGACCCATCTACCAAATGGTTTTTTGGGCATACTTAAAAATAACACTCACCCAGTTCTATCAATAAGTTGCACAGATCTTCCCGAGTATGGATCTCTCGCTATTACATTGGTAGCAAAGATATCCGTAGCATAGTTGTATCCATCTTGAGCTTCAAGGCGGAAGGTAAGTGGGTCTCCGACGGCGATGGTGGTGGTCGGTCGACCTTGGTACAGGATCATCAGCCGCACCTTGGAGTTCAGGGAGCTCTCCTCGGGAAGATATTCTATAGGGATGGGACTCCCAGACCTGTCGACCAAATCCCAAGCAAGACTACATTTAGGCTTCAAGTCGACCATTGAATTGCTTATAGATGTTGACTTTAAATAAATTCTCTTTGTCTATGTTTACAGTGCATCACGGAAAGTCTAAATAGCTATTCTGAATTTATTTAAAGTCAGCAGTTAGTAGCAAATTAGTGTTGTAAATACTAACAAACTGCTCCCTCATACATTGCAAAAATCAAAATTCTACAAGCAGACTAAATCACGCATGAGTCTGATTTCAGCTAATTTTAATCCAAAATTCATGACATAACTCCACACGAAAAAATCACACACGTTATCAAACCAAATAAAAAGAAATAATAAAAAAGTTCAATCAAACTGCGGGCATGCGTAACGAAAAACGATAAAGTGTTATAATATAAGCTATCCACGAACGTTATCATCAGATAACACAATCTATAGTCTTAGCGTATATTGTACTTAGAATTTTTCAGAAGATACACCGTAGCGCGCGCGATATCAAAATGTACGAAAGGGTAAAGCATCACTCGCACACTGTTAACCGTTAATTCGGGTTATGTATGACAGAACTTCAATCTCTTAACTTGCACGGATCGAAGACAGAAAAACTGCCGACTCACATCTAATATAAAACGGGCCTATCTGAAAGCCGTAGCCGGCACTATAGGTCCCCTTGTGCAGCACCTATTAAATGTTGTACATATTGTTATCACTTCATTCCTTTGTTGTTACGAATGTTATTTAAATGTATGTTCTGTGTATTTTTTTGTTTTTTGTATAGGTATTTCCTTTTGTTAATTGATGACAATAAATGTTATTTTCAACCGACTTCCAAAAAGGAGGAGGTTCTCAATTCGTCTGTATGTTTTTTTTTTCTTTCTTACCTATAATATAACATTATCGCTGCAAATCGGTACCTACGTCGCAATTATTTCAAGATATCAGATATAAGAAACTTACACTTATAAACATAGTAATTTATATACCTACCTACACATAGCTCAGAAAAATAGCCCCGCTGTACTGACAACCTTACTCTGTCTTTATTTCCTAAAGTATATTGAAATCTAATAATTAGCAAATTCCATCATGACGAAGTCTTCGATCCGTGCAACAGTGCGTTGGCCAGGCAACGCTATGCTCACCCGGCACCGATGTAGTTGGAGGTGACGACCGCCTCAGCCGGACCCCGGAACAGGCAGGTGAGGTTGAACCGCTTGTCTCGAGACGTTTGCACGTTGTCGCTGAACTGGACCACTACGATGTTCGTCATCGTGTCGCCGTACTATCACACAAAGAAATCGTAAGAACGACGTACTTCTTGCTTTGACTAATGCAAAATAACAGTGACACAAAAATTGCAGAATAATATCAAGCGACTTACCCTCTGTGTGCCGCAGTCAGGGAAGCCACTGATGCGCAGTACGTTGATGGTTTCGCCTTTCCCGCGCACAAAGCAACGATCATAAAAACCGTACGTGTAGATCCTTCCGAAGAAACCTTCCGGCAGGCGCAGCGTGAACTCCATCCCGTCCTCGTTGCAAACTTGGCTCACTGTACCAACACACAATTACAAATAAGTTCTTTCGAACATTCTGCTGACCACTCATTCAACCTCGTGGAATCGATTCGGTCATCATTACAATCAACCTGCTATTTTCTAATGCTGGACCTGATAGGTCTTCTCAAGACGACACGGATATCTGCTGCCAGCCTAAAATACTGACTAGCGGGAAACTGATTTCAGCGTTCACCTAGCAAGAGACCAAGAGACATTACGTTACGTGATCCATAATCGCCAGTAGATACTTGTTTACTCTAACCTTTTTGTGCAACTCTGGTAAATCCCAAATGAGTTGAAGGAATGAAAGTGAATTTATTCGCTAAATTGTTGCATCAATCCAATCCAGAAAGAAGCATCATACCATCGAGACAGTCGTCAGCGGATCGTCCAAGGGCTCGCTCGTAGAAGTCATATTCGTTGGCAGTGTTGTCGAAATGTGCGGGGTTGGCGGCGTTTAATTCGCGCGTGTCGCGGTCGCTCAGCTCGCAGTTGTCTCGCGCCTCACCGGGCCCGTACGCTCCGGGACTGGGCTCCCTGTATCAATCCGGTCATCGTCATAATGCTCAATGGTCATCTTGGCTATCTGCACGAAATGGATTATATGTAACTTTCCAAACAGAAGCGGAACACCGTAGTATTGTATTGTACCTATTGTATTGTTTATTGATCATTCATATGGCAGTTAGACTGCACTCGAACTTGTCATAGTTTGTTCTATTCGGTTCGATTACACCCAAGAAGAAGAACCGACAAGAAACTTCGCAGGGTTTTTTTTACTGATGTATCAGTCATAAATCACAATCATTTTTTAATGCAGGTTAGTCGAAACATATATGAAAATAGTTCGTGTTTTCATTCAATTCAGTGTAACCGGTAAGACCAAAAGGCAGTACTTTTACGGCACCTTGCTCCGTCAAATAATGACACAGCTGAAATCTGGAGTGAAGACGTTGATATAGCCAAACATGTCACTTCACAAAGAAATGTGTACATAAAGTGTTGGAACTCGCCTGAAGTTGAAAGCTCTGCATATGAAGTCCCTCGCCTCGATGCACTCTCTCTGGCAGTGCGCGAGTGAGTTAGCGGTGGTGAACCTCCTGACGAAGCGGCGCTGCATGCGCTGGCGACCGACCTGCCGGAACGAGTCCTCCTCGCAGCGGGAACCGAACCCTGGACGCACACCACCGGACACAGGCTCCGGCTCGTATCCTCCGTAGCCTCCGCTGCCGCCGCCGTATCCTCCTGTTGATTATCTAGGTTCAGCGACCACATTTTCAGACTATCCGGAGGATCGGAGGAATATTTGTCAATAGGTCTCAAATACGAGGAACTCTTTGGAATGGTGCAATTTGAGTGCAGCCCAGAGTCGTAACCATTTTCGCACCATTATTATCGCAGTCTGTTATTATGTAGGTAAACAGATAATTTTCAAGTGTGGAGTCAAGCCTTTTAGTCATGTGTTACCGAATGTTTATTCGGAACTCATAAATGTTTTTGCCCTTTATTATTTGTTAGATACCTAACTTAGAAGAATCTTTTAGAAAAATATAAACCAAAATCACAAACCCAAGGGCCTGTCCAATCCAGGAGGAGGGTAGCTTCCTCTGTATCCGCCGGGACGATCGAGAGGTCTTCGATATCCGCCGCCACCGTAGCCTGCTCCTGGCCGGTCTGGTTCGTATCTAAACCAAACATTGATACACTTTACATAAGGACATTCACTCAAATCAACATGTCACATTTTTTAGAAAGATTTGAGTGAAATGCTACCCACACGGGCCGAGGTCTTCTGTCGGGAGTGCGGTCGTAGTCGAGGCCTCCGTAGTATCCGCCCCGACCGTAACCTGCTGTAGAATCAATACATTTTTAATAAACATACTTTAGGCATAAAAAATAAGCGTATCTACATTGTGAATGGCTGTACATTTTCTAATATAGGTAAATAAATAATAATAATCATGAAACATTACAATATACGTATTTACTCTTGTGGCAGGTTACGTCAGCTAAATGTATTAATGGGTTAGGTAGTTAAACATATTAGAGTAAATTTATTATTCTATTAAAAAAAAAACAATAACAAAAAAATGCATGCTTAATGTAATACGTGTAATTATATGTAAGTAACTTAAGATTAGTGAGGTGGGCTCACCCGGATAGGATGATCCAGAAGGTGGATATCTGGAGTAGGAACCGGGGTCGCGGTCGCCGCCCACGGGGGGTCGGTCTCGGTTGACGCCAACCGGGTACCAGCTATACGGGTATCTGCCCCAGTCGGACGCTCCGGGGCGGTCTCGGTCGCCTGGGTACGCGTCCGGATACCGGCTGGGGTACTGAGCCGGTCGGGACGGGTATCCACCCCAGCCTCCGCGCACGGGGTAGTCGTCAGGGTACTCGCCGGGGTACCGTGAGGGAGAGCGGTCGGCCGGGTAGTAGTCGGCCGGGTAGCGCGGCCGGTATCTGCCCGGCGGTCGCCGGTCGGAGTCGTAGTACGGTCGGCGGTCCCGGTATCCGCCGATGTCGTTGCTCATCGGGTAGTCGTAGGGGTCTCCACCGACAGGGTACTGGTCGCGGTCTCGCACCGGGTTCCTGTATATTCCCGGCGGATACTTGCCTCCACCGGGCGGATACACATCCAGAGGATATTGGTCCGAGCCCGGCCTCCAGCGGTCGTTAAATCTATCCGGATATCTGTCGTCTCCGATGGGGTATCTATCGATCGGCGGCGGATATCTGTCAGGGCGGGCCGGGTAGGGGTCTCCTCCGGCGCCGTATCTGTCGTCGGGCAGGGGGCGGATCGGTCTGCGGTCGTCGTCGATGGGATAGCCGTCGTCGCCCGAGTAGCCGTAGGAGCCGGGAGGGTAGCGGTCCCGGTCGCGGTCGCGGTCGCCTCCGCCGCTGCCTCCTTGCGTGGGGTGAAACATTGTGTGGGTTAGTCGCCTGGTAAGTCGTAGTACCAGTTGAGACTAAGTTAATTCTATTAATATATCTACTCTACATCTCTACTTCTACATAGTGCAGCAAGTAACTAAAACATTTTAAACTTCAGTGAGACTACGCATTACTTCTACAAGGACGGGAATAGTTGAAAGGTAAATTAACAAAGGTTAGGTTAGATCATATAATTACAATAATTTATTCATTTGTGCCATTACATTGTTCAGAGGCGGCGCAAGGCGTGGGCGACGTGGGCGACCGCCCACGGCCGCGCGGTCCGCGGGGCCTCGCGCCTCGAAACTTCATGCAGCTTTTATTCATGAAAAATATGCAGCTAGATCTATTAAAAGAGACCCTGAGTAAACATGTTTACACTTAAATAAAGGCAAACTAAAGCTTATTAAAAAGCCTTTATTAGACACAAGATGGAAAAGCCAGGACAGAGGCAGTGAATATTGCAATAATACAGTGGATGTGTTATTGCGATTTGATTTTGTTGAATATATTGAGAATTGGCAGATATGAGAGGGCCTCGCAAAATTTATTTTGCCCACATCAAATTAAGTTCATGCCCCACCACTGACATTGTTTCGTCCATTCATATTGCATACGTTTTTGTTAGACTGTTTATGATACATCTGTAGATATTATTAGTGCCTTTAACAGTGTCACCCTCGTCTGAATAAGTGCAATCTACCTATGTACAGTGACCAATAAGTAATAAACTAGGTACAAAGTACAAAAGAACACTAACTTGCATTGCTAACTAAATATTTATAAATTATGTTGCCGAAGTACACGAAATACAGGTTTAACTACATACGAGTACAACCACAAGCCGATAACACGCACCATTCAATAAACAACAATCACAACGTGAAACTACCACCTTGAAAAGAGTCAGACCAAGAAACAAAACACACAATCGTCTCGGAGCCACCACTACGAGAACAGTACCGGATAAAACAATAAAGAGAATGGTGCCAAAAGATAGTTCTATGTAACTCTCTACCTCAACGATATCAAAGCAAAAAATAAATAAATATGAGTATTGAGACTCGCGTCTTTCGGTGAAATCAGCTGACCATAAAATACGTAAGTTCCTAGAATTTTATCAAATAGGTGTCAATTTCATCTTCTAACGTTTGATTCTAAGTAGTTGGTCAGCAAAATGTACTCTGTGATTAGCAGATTTCTATTACTGAATTGTTTCCATGGAGTCCTTGCAAAATGCAGTGATTTTCAGGAAATCGCCTATCACCAAATTCCTAGTGAGCAAGGAAGCAGTAAAGTTGAAATGCTTCTCCGATGCTCCGAAGGTTGTGTCGAATTATCCGAACCTGTAGTGGTGGGGCGGCCCCAGGGCGCCTGCCCGCCGCCCGCGCCAGCGCCTGCCGCCGCTCCCCCTTCGCCTGCTCCCACACTCTGATCTAAATCGCGAACATCATGCGTCAGTCTGGTGCGGAGTACTACTCGAGTGTAGACAGGGGGTTAGATTAGTCAAGAACTTTGATGGAGGCAGTCTAAAGTTTCAAAATTTGTATATTCTTTAATTCCTTCAAATCCTCATTATGTTGTAACTTGTCATTTGATTTCTAAATAAATAAAAATAAAATTATCATCACTTTACTCTTTTTACTCAAAGTGCGTTTAGCAAGATTAAGTTTATTGTAACCAAGAATTGCCCCCATTATAAAATAAAGGCTTTTCCTGAATCTGTACAATTAATATGGGCATCAACGCACTCGTCAATAACGATTATACTCGTGGATAGCGAGCGTTGGGGTGTGATTTTTTTTAAATCCAATTCTATTACGAAAAAATGCAAGATTTGGCTCTGACCTTGTTGTTTCCAAAAGGTAGGAATCGATGCAGGCACTGCACATTTTGCGACACCGACCGAACCATCTGATACATTCGAAAATAATAACTTACGCATCAAGTTCTCGTAGTAATCGAAGTCTGGATCGTACACGAGCCGCATGCCGTCCTTCTGGTTGTACCGGCTCAGCTTGCAGGTCCGCTCCCGCTCGCTGTACGCTGCCGATCTGCGCGCCATTACCTCATTCATTAACTCTACATTTTGTTCTGTTCTCATCATTCAATATATTTTCTTTGAGTATATTCTTTTTTTTTTAACATGTCGAGTGTTCTGCTTCCAATGATGGACCTACTTCTCTTTTACTTGGACCTAATTTTATCAACTTATCACCCTAATGTTACGCTTTTTTTTTTCTCTGTATGTTTAGTATTTATTAGTAGTAGGTTTGGTTTTATTTTATACTTAGAATATTTATTGCCCATATCATTGTTTTTTGTTAGCAATTAAGTTGTTGTGTACTTTAAATTTTGGTAGAAAAGTCGTGTGTTTCGTCAACTACTCTGTTGAAGTACCTTAGATAAATAAATAAATAAATAAAGAGCTATCAGTCTCCACCATCTCATCGACGATGCACCGAATCTTTGACACTTACATTTCCAGCTCTAATCTGATCGATGTTTGGTTATCCAGAACGTTGCGATCAAGTTGCGATAATATCGGCTGACTGACATAGTTTGTACATGGTACCTCTTCAACGTAATATGTGTTGTTTTTTTTTTCAATCTATTTTCAATTAGCCTAAGTTAAAATACCTTAAAGAAGTCTGACCTGACCACCTGATTAAGGTAAAGGAAGGTAGCTATCCTGAAAGCAATTTACTATTAGTCCGATGTATCGATTTCCCGATGTCCGATCCGATGGCGGTGTAAGTGGATTGAATGAGTTTTCAAAATGAAAAATTTAAGGAAAATTGTGTGATGAAATGTATGCAGACCGTCTGGAATCAACTTTAAGCATGTTTGATTTCATGGAGGACATAGGCTGTATGGGGCAGCAGGAAGCGACTGGGATCGGAATGGCTCAATTTTCTGGAACCACTTGCAGGCGCTGCAACTATACGCTTCCTGCAATGAGCGAACAGCAAGCATACCTGCACTGGAAGGTGGGTTGTCGGAGACAGTCGTCCAAGCACTCGCTGAGCGTCCGCCCCGAGAACTCTGACTGCGGAGACTCGATGACGGTGATGCGGCTGTTCCGGTAGCGCTGGAAGGCTGTGTCCGGTCTCCGGCCAGGTGAGAAGAGCGGCGAAGTGATGCTGTTGTCGGGGTATTCCGTGCCGCGCGCTGTTCGTATTACTGCATGTAAATTATAATCTTTGGGAGCGTCCGGTTAGTACTGTTAATGGGACACACAGTTTGCAATATCTAGATGAGTTTGAGATTCGGTAATGCTACTAGTCACTTACTGCACAAGTTTTTTGCACAATCCTAATGTTGATTAGTCATATTAGGTTAAGACGTAGGTAGATCAATATTATAAAGAAAATATTGATGACTTTTGTTCTTCAGAAAAGAACTTGAAAAGTCTTCAGTGTCTAATTAACATTAGTGTGCACAATATAGACAATATACCTAGTAAACAGTAATAATCAGTAAGACATGTGAGGTGTAAAGAGGGAAAAATTACATGAAAATAAAAAAAAAACACACAAATTAAATTTAAAATTATCCAACTTATTTGTATTATATTCAGTACACAAAGTGAAACAGATGAATAGTGTAGATCTCACGGTTGTCGAGGCAGACGAGCTCGTAGAAGTGGTGCGTGGGGGAGGCGCTGACGATGACGTCATCCTTCTGCGACACCGAGTCCTCCTCCGACAGCACGCACTCCCGCGTCGCCTCGTCGTACTCCACCGAGCGGCAGAAGAACCTGATTATACCAATCATTGGAAAACAATCTGAAAAGGATCATCACACATTTGGAAAAGAATTATTGAAATGATTTTGAAATGAATTATGAAAATTAAATTAAATCAAATTACCGTGATGAATATTTGTAGAAACAAAACGTAGGTATTCACGAATGGCGTTACGCTCGATTGTTTCGTGGTTACAATATTTGGGCCAAAGGTATAATGCGCGGGACGGATCTCGGCGTGTCGTCGCCGCAGCGGGCGACCCGCCACGCGAATACACTATACAAGTACGGCGCGGGTGCGAGGGAGAACACTGACGAACCGCTGCGGCGGCGACACGCCGAGATCCGCCCCGCGCATTATAGGTATGGTCAATCCACACGATAAGCCGTAGAATTTCAGAAGTCGAGATGCAAACCTTAACTGTTTCAAATGCATTTTGTTAAGTCCTTTGTGGTTCTATCTATCCCAAAAATTAAAGACATGATATGTCACTTCACAGTTAACAATCTATAATTTTGTTTGAGAGACAGGAGCATCGACTCTTTTGGAAATCTTTGTACTTACTTTTCAGCCTGCACACAAGTCGCTTGGCAATCGTCCAGTGTGGTGTTATATACAACTTGTGCTTCGAAGGGTCCTCCTAATTTCTTATTCTCTTCCTTCACGAACACTGCGAGGCCGTCACATCGACGCTCAGCTACAAAGCAAAAATAATTTATGGAATTCATTTCAAACGGGATATCCTCTGTCAGAAATATATCTATATAATTATGTACATATGTGTTTGTCATTTTACGCACAATACGCCTTAAGTAGACAACACAGACATTCAAAGTACCTATTGAAATCTCTTTGGGTAGCAAAGATCAAAAAGGCAATATCACACAAAATACTACATTTTCTGACCATGTGAAACAAAATAATTTTGTCGAATCACTCACAGACCCTGCAGAAACGACAATAAGTTTCACAACAGGGTCTTCTTGCGTTAATACAATAAGTATCAGTCAAAAATGTTTCAGACGACTGTACATATAGAAACTCTCACCATTGAGGCAGGTATTTTCCAGGTAGTCCGCATTATGATCTTCCACTAGGAGTTCAGGATGCGTCCTCCTGGTGAACCTGCTGATGGAGCAGGTGCTGAGCGCGGTGTCGTACGTAGCCGAGCGGCACACGAAGCTGATCTCACCCAGGCACTTGTCCTCGCACTCCGTCCTGTTCACCGCCATGAACTCCTTCAGGTCGGAGCTGGGCAGCTTGAGACGCTTGCGTGCGTGACGCTCGAACACGTAGCGCCGGGACGGACACTCGCGCTCTGGCCGATTCGCTGTAAAAGAAACGCAGAAACAGAATATGTCAGAGGAATTTCTATATAAAATTAACACAGGGTGTGTTAATTTTATATAGAAATTCCTTTACATAAAATATAAAAAAGTAATACTAATAACTAAAGAAATAAACCTACGTTTGTTACGTAGGTTTATTACATTAAAATAACTATCAAAAGGGGCATTTTCAAATATTCCTAGAACACTTGCTGCATTACCCCGCTGGATAGCAAGGCTTACCCTTTGAATGAAGTAGGCCCTTGATTGCGGGACGCCAGTTGCGTCCACCAGCAGAGGCACAAGCCTCTTAAACCCCTAACTAAATTCAAGATTATATTGCCTAAACCGGCAATAATCTTATTAATAACGTCGTTGGCAAACTACTTACTTTCAGATGGAATTGCCTACATATAGATTCTGAGCGATCAAACGCTCCGTCAAATCCGGAGCGTCTCACGTCCGAGGACTGTTTTCCGCCCTTTGACGCATGCAGTTCTGTTCTCGATATGTTGGCCTTAACACTCTGACATGTGGAAATTTTCTTCATTTTCCAAACTCGATACAAAGGTTGTGGACTCACATGTAAGGCAGACCTCGTTGAAGTGCACACTATTGGGAACGAGCATGAGCATGCCGAGGCCCTCTGGCGCCGCCTGCTCCCTGGTGAGGTAGCAGGTGGACTCCTCGTACTCTGCCTTCTGGCTGTAGGCGGCGATGCGCGCGCCCGGCTGGAAGTCTATGGAACTGCATACGCGGAACACGCTGTGACTGGTGGTGTCGCGGAGGCATAGGTCTTGACACTTCTCCAGGACTCGCAACGGCTCCAGCGTGTCTCGCACCTGGGTCGAAAGGCAGGGTTAAGATTACTATATGACGCTGGTTAACTGCTGCTGAAGTAACGTAGAGCCATTATCGATTTTTTTTACTGAACTTTGCCTCCAATTTCAAACTATGAAATGGCAGAAATAGCTCATAATCGTTTGGAAAATTAATGAATGTACTTATTACATACCACATCATCGTCGTAGCGATGCAGCTGCTGGTTGGGGAGACGTTCGTACATCACTCGACCCATGTTCTGGTTGCATGTCGTCTGAGCTGCAGACGAAGAACGATATTATTGCAAAATCAAAAGAAGTTAGAAGTAAAAACAAATATGAAACAATCAGATCAGGGTATATGCGGCCGACCGAAGAAGGAAAATTTCCCAATAGCAGAACAGCGGTCGTCTTCCCCCGGCCGGCCTTCCCTACCCGGCGCGTCTTTGTCTGTATGACCGAAACATAATTTCTCTGGTCCTTCTCCTTTCTATTACTAGGACTATTTTTTTTTTTTTTTTTTTTTTTTTTATGGAACCTGACACGGTTGGCTACATCACCTACAACATCCGTGATGTGAGCCCATAACACAGGGTGAACTAGGACTATTCTCGGATTGAATCCTTTCAGTTCCTCCTAGTTATTCGAAGATTCTATAGTCTGTCCAGCTCTTAAATAAGAACGAAATATAAATAATATGATAAGCGTGAACAGTATTTACCGTTCGCCATAGTGAGCATGGTGATGGCGGTGAACGCTTGCATGGCGCGGTGGGCGGCCCGTCTTCTCATCTTCACGTGTGCGCTCGTGCTACCGGCTGCTGCTGCGCCCTCTCTTCCCACTCATGGGCCCCTCTGCAACACGCACACTACATCATTGCGCCCCCCTGTCTCCTCCTGTCCTCAATGGGGTAGGCAGTGACGATGGATGGACTCTTATGTTCCACAGTCCTACCACATCTCTCAAGCTTCTTCCAAATTCATGCGTTATCATACGCGCGCGTCGATTTCGAATCCCTCGAATTTTTTTAACCCCCGACGAACAAAGAGGGGTGTTATAAGTTTAACGTGTGTGTGTATGTGTGTGTCTGTCTGTGGCATCGTAGTTCCCAAACGGATGGACCGATTTGGATGCGGTTTTTTAAAAGCTTGAAATAAAAGTTAAATTACAAATTTAAAAACCCCCGACCCTTAAAAAGTCAAAAATAATTTTCGTTTACTTACTTAAAAGAGTCGGGGGACCCTAAGTAAATAAAATGTAAAAACTCAGAGCAGCCTGAGAATTTACTTAGCGGTCCCCCGACTCCTAACGGAAACGGACGTAAGTAAACGGAAATTATTTTTGAATTTTTAAGGCTCGGAGTTTTTTAAATTTGTAATGTTTGTTTTTGAATCACATTCCCGGCCCTAGTCTAGATACCATGACTACACTACACATGCAATAACAATTTCAAATTCATAGTATTGTTACAGATAAATATTCAGAATAATTCTCTCCCAACGGAAGGGCGCAAACCCTAATTAGACGCGATTGCCTCGTAATTGCAAATTAACATCATTCGCTGTGACTCCTAGGGTTAAAAACCTCAGTTTCAACACCCACACACACATGATTCATGGCATACACCGGCGACCAATCATAAAACGGACTTGGTCACATTTTGAGCGTTCAGTCAGACACGGTCTGCTGCTGCCGCTGAATGGGGGAAGCCGACGCTGAAAACAATGAGAGCAAGGTTAGGTTAGAGCTCAATAATTATGGTATTTGGCGATGATCAGAATGCGTCCGGCCGAGTCATTTAAAGCCCGCTCAATATTATAGAGATATCCTTGGCTGCTGAATAATACCATAGTCGCAATGTATGAATGTAATGCAAACGAATTTGCAAACAAATGTATGTTACATTTTTGCTGTAATGGTTAACACTTAATCGGTCAGTATGTGGTTATGATAACAATTTGCACATTTTAATTTAATTGCCATAGAAAATGTAAGCAAAATTAAATAACTCACAGGATTTAAAAAAACCTGTCTAAAAAAATACAATCACACTTTTTAATTTTTTTTTATCTATCTGTAAGGGCATTTTCAAAGTCTGGAATCACATAAGAAAGAATCGAATGCTTCTCTTCTCTCTAAAATTCATGCATGATTTTTTTTTTGAGTGCATAAGTACCTTAGGTCAAAAGATTTAATAATGTTACGAACTAGGTATACAGGAGAAGGAATGTTTGATGACCGAGCACTCCGCGCCGCGCCGCCGCCCGCGGACGCGCCCGCGCCCTATACGGTCGAACAAAGCGCCCATCATTTTGTCGTAGCATTTGACGGTACATTGACTCTCGACGCCAACCTACTTTATTTGAAACGTGTGCAATAAAAGAAAACGAGATAACGAACAATAACTGTACAACTATTGTAGCAATTGATTGTATTTGTAATGGAGCCTGGCGCAAATGAAATTTTACCGTTATCCGTGAGAAAAATGCCAATAAATATAACGTTGTACCATACAGGACTCACTGACCGAGCCGAGCCATCCTAGGGCAGCTTGCAAGCGTATGGCTTAACTAACATTTCAAACAAGTTGGAATAAAATAAATTGGCCCTAAACCTATATAGAATACGAAATGATTCGTTATTGAAATACATACGTAGCTACCTCAGTTAGTGTCTCAGGTAAAATGAATCGCATCTATAACTAAAAACTATTTAAAAAAATATAAAAACCGCCTCCAAAAATGTATGAAATAAAAAAAATTTAACCCTAGAGTTGAAGACGGTCGGTTATTTTTGCTTGCTTTAGCACCGCCTTCAACTCTAGGGTTCGATTTTTTTATCTCATACATCTTGACCAAATTGAAATGGCACCACACGGGAAGCACCAGCTTTCAAATAAAAAAGAATCATCAAAATCGGTTCACCCCACAGAGCATGGAATACCGCCCGCCGCGCCTCCTAGAGACGCCCTGAGCGCGATTTCCCTACAACGCCGTTGAAGCCTGTGGGCGTGGCCTATGACTTACATATGTGTGTTGTGCGTGTGCATTTGTTTTGTGCGTGTGCCTAACTTGCTCCTCTTTGTGTGTAGTGTCGATACTAACACACACACACACATACGTAGCGCTAGCAGCTCTGCGTACTATTATTGGGTTTCAAATATTATCGCTTAGGGCGTCTCTAGGAGGGGGCGCGCGCGGTATTCCATGCTCTGTGGTTCACCCAGTCGAAAGTTCTGAGGGGACAAACATAAAAAAAAATACAGTCGAATTAAGAACCTCCTCCTTTTTTTTAAGTCGGTTAAAAATTTATTCCGTCCATATATTATATCGATCATAATTTTCCAACTTTTTTTTTTATGTAAACCAACATGTGTGGCTGTGTCGAGGGACCAATGGTACAGTCGACAGAGCCAAAAAACCCCTCTCCTCGCGAAACCACGCTCAGTGAGGCGCCATTCCAGCAGATTTGCGGACTGTTGCTAGGCTGTCTAACCCGTTGATACGAAGACACCCAGGTTAAAGGATTCGGGAAACACACTCGCCGGGAGATAGTTCCACGCCCTATCGGTGCGACAAAGAAACGATTTTAAGAACCGATGGGTTCTCAAAAGCCCAATGTCAACAACAAAAGGGTGCTCAGTTTTTTCTGCGGCGAGTTCTGCGAAGATAGGTTGGATGGCAAGGAATAAGGGAGGCAAGTTCGTCCGAGCAGCGTCCATGATAGTACCTGTAGAACAGGCGGAGTGACCCTACAAATCGTCTGTGACTGAGAGACTCCAGATCATCAGTCAGTTTCGGGTCTCCCACCAAACGGACGGCTCGGCGCTGTATTGAATCCGAGGACGCCAATAGATACTGGGGGCTGCCTTCCCAAATGTGGCTACAGTATTCCATCACCGGCCTAATCTGCGATTTGTACAACATAAGTAATTGTGCCGGTGAGAAGAACCTCCTATTTCGGTATAGGATCCCCAGTTTTTTTGATGCGGTTTTGGCCTTGGACTCAATAAACTGCCTAAAGCCCACGTCCTTGGAAATGTTGCACCCCAGTAGACAGGAACGACACTGCCTTGGAAACTTGCAAGGAAAGGGAAAGGGTCGACCTTAGCAGAGAAGACACAGCATTGCGTCTTGCGAACGTTGAAGGCAACAAGGTTCTCGTTGCCCTAAGTGGCAACTTTTTCAAGAACCTTATCTACCCTTTCTACAAAAGAACGTTGCGCCTTACTGGGCTGTGCATCTCTGCTCTTCCAATCCTTGACATAACCTTCATGCCCTGTGCTGTCATCTGCGTAACTATGAATCATGCCCAGGGACAGTAAGTCGTTAATGAAGATTAAAAATAACGCAGGTTACAGCACAGAGCCCTGCGGAACACCAGCGTTAATAAACTGCTTGCACCTTTATGTAATTCAATCATAACATTATATTGATTTTGTATATAAATAACATTACTATCGGTTCCTTATCATGCACCGTGCGTTGTCCTCAATTCGATGATCTTTATCGTGACGACTCTGTCACTCGCTCACGTCAGAATAAGTAAGGACACATCACACAAATGCGAGTAAACATGAAGTGAGTAGTAAATAGTATTGTTATCTCTGTGTACATATTTGCGTAGTAAAATTTGCTCAGTAAGGCAACTTGTGAACAAGAGAACAACGAAACCAAACACGGTCTTTCTCGTGTTTAATAAATAATAATAATAGCTATGTAAATGATAACGAAAGCCCGTATAACTAAATGTTGGGTATTCATAACTCTGGAAAGTTACGGTCAAAATTCCTCACCAAATATTGCTTAGATGCATGTCATGAATGGTTTATTTGTCTGAAATAATGGCCTTTCATTCATTATTCTGGGTCCTGGGTACATTTCAATGTACGCAGTGCCCACCAATGTTGGTTTATAATTAAATTCCTTTACGTATTGCTGTAACATGTTACATGAGTTAGGTCCGAACTAAGTCAGGTAAAATTATAAGGAAGTACCTAACCACTAAAGTCCAGTTGCAGAAAAGAGGATTATCCTACGATTGTCTATGGTTCCACAAATCTTAGGATTATCTAAGAATTTCAAGGATACTGGAGAAGATATAATATACTTCCAGGATAAATCTTAAGATTCGCTGAATCAGAACATAATCATCCTTCCCGCAATTGGGCCTAAGTGAAGATAGAATTTTGAAACTGTATCTGTTCGTTCGTTAGTACGATCGAAAAGTTCTCGAAGACGAATTTATGACTTTTACTCATACTATCACCGAATATGAATTGGGTGTTTTGAGGAGGAAAAGTTTAACTAGAGGTCTATTCCCAATTTTCTGAGAAATATTAAAGGCTTATTTCATTTATCATTTTCTTAAAATGTTTTTTATAAGCTTTCATAATGGAAAATTCAATAAAGACCAGGGTTGACTGATGGTCCTGATATTTTACAAAAAATCTATCCCCCATTTGTTCCCAGAACATATTTTGAAAATTAAAAACCATTAAAATGTAATAATGTGTTCCATCCTTTTATTTATATTTATCGCCTACCTCTAAAACGGAACAATAATTTATAACTAAACCTAAACTCTACCTTAACTTAATATATGTAGGTATACGTACGTATACATTTGGGAGATTAAATACCATTAAAATTTAATAGTGTGCTTCATCCTTTTATTTATATATATCACCCACCTGCGTATCTTCTAAAATGCTACATAATTATATCTAACTTACACTCTACCTTACGACCGTACCGTAAAAAATAAAATTGAGAGTACCTATCCTACTACACATCTATACAGTACGAGTACGAGCTAGGTACCTAAGTACTGCGTAGAACGCGCTAGTAGAGTGTGTTTGGAAGGCAAGTTGTCTCTCCTTTGTTTACTAATACCCTGATAAAGACGAACATTTTTACTAGTTTTTTTTTCATTCATGAGAATGAAAAAAATTAGTAGGTATACGTTTCATAAACTATATTAAAACTTGTTAGGCTGTGCACGGAGCTCCGCGACTTGGCGTGGTTTGTAGTATACTCGTAGGCTTCAATTAGAATGACAAAAGACTAGAGGCCCGAGTCCGGGCGGCGAACGTGAAAATTTTGGCGTTTTCGAAAAGTGTGCCGATCGCACGCCAGCGGAAGCGAAGTTCCGGCCTTTTGTACCCGAGCGATGTCCTCGGCCGAATATTTTAATATCACTACTCCAAATATTACACCTGAACTTGTCGCGTCGTTTCATCCCACCCGCCCTTGCATGCTATACTAGAGCTTAAAAAGAGATAGGTAAACATAATGTCGGAGTGCTCTAGACGAATACAGTTATCTGTTTGTGGAAATCGGACTGGCCGAGGTTGATTTTGGCCGTCTGGTCTGCGGTGATGCGACAGTTTCCACCGTGAAGGACAGGCGGCGAATTTTTGTGATATTAATGACCTCTAACGATTCCTCGAAATTTTAACAATGACGGCTACTCTGCTGTGGGTACTCTGGGAAAAAATTCGCCAATTTTATAAGCTTAACTACCCTTTACATTTTTTTTTATTGAAAGCGCGGTATATGGCACCGATCCACCCATAAGGTGTCTAACGACGACCATGGACGGACATTCGGTCATATGCGGGGTTTGGGAATGTCATGCCGGTCTGACAGGTGCCCATTCACGCCCCTCTCGAAGGACATGAATGAGACTGTACTTGAGGGGAAATATATGGGCAGTGAGAGCGTTCCAGAGTTTACCGGTTCTTGTTTAATTTCATCCATTTATTCACACATTTCTTTTTATATAAATTTTAAATTTTTACTTTAATTATTATTAAGTTGAGAATAATAATTAAAAAATTACATTTTCGGAATTGTAATTTAGATTTGCAAATAAAATGAAACTTATTTTATATACTTAACGTTATGGTCTTAATTTAATAAAGCATTACCTATCATATTAAGCAACCCTGGGCGCGGTCGGTACTTGGATGGGTGACCGCTCGACCGTTGGAGGCTGATTGTGGTTCGGATTCCACGTTAAACTGTAGGTCCCTTCCCTTCTTGCCGCACTAGGTGGTATGATTTATCCCGGCCGGTTAGTACCACCGCACTGAACGAAACGTCGGGTCGGTCGAAACGGCTATGTAAATAGTTCGTGTTTTCCGTCCAGTTCAGTGTAGCCGACATGACATGAAGGGAAGCACTGACATGGCACCTAGTTCACCCGGTGTTATGGGGTAACATCATGGATGCTGTAGGTGATGTAGCCAACCGTGTCAGTTTCGATGAAAAAACCTTTATTATTATTATTATTATATGTATATATTTATATACTAGCTTTTGCCTATGGCTTCGCTCGCGTGAAATTCGTATTTTAAGTAAGTAAGCCGGCTACCGTACTTTATTTCGGCGGGCGGATTTGTATGAGAGCCACATCTTACCGTAACCGGAACTGAATTTTATTCCTGTGTCCCGTATAATCAAATGTACTTGTACTAAGTTTTATCGAATTCGGATAATCGGTTCAAGAGTTATGGAGGTACATACATACTGACATGGCACCTAGTCCACCCGGTGTTATGGGCTGACATCACGGACGTTGTAGGTGACGTGTCATACATAGAGTCTACAGACGCAGTATCTCATAAAACAAAGTAACTTACTCCATGAACATCCCTTACAGATTTATTATTAGTCTCTTAGTCGGCTCAGTCGTGTCGTCAGGCAAGATAGCAAATAATAAAACTCAGTTCCGGTTACGCTAAGCTGTTAATGATAATTACATTATAACTGCTGTCATTTTTAATTACATATTACATATAAAATATTTCTCCCAGAGTCCCGGACTACGGGAGTTGGTAGCTCATTGTAAGCGTGTGTTGTATGTAACCCTAATATCAGAATATGTACAACGCAATTTGTACGGAAAAATAAATCTTCACATTCTGACAAGGTGATGTTTGTTTGTTAGCATTTCGAGTATCGCGCGCGCGCGCGGTGCTGCGGTGCTCTCGCTCTTGATTATTTCTCATGATAGGCTATTGACATATTTATGATGTTATCATCCGTATAAATCGCATTATGCATAGTTTGATAACGTCAACGTTGTGTATTTACGAAGTTGAAACGCTGAAGTATAAAACAATTTGTATGCGTTCCGAGATGCGTTCCGCAATGGCAAACTTAATATTTATCTGTAAATAAACGTAGCTCAAAACGAAGTGGATAAATTCCATAGCTTAGAGTATGTTGTGGTGGCCAATGCATGCAGTATAAATATAAGTTATTATAACTAAAGAGTGTTTTGTTCCCGGGACGTTCTGGTACAATAATGATCGTACTTAACCTAGATATTGTATGTATGTAGGTATATTGGTTTTGTTTTATTGTTATCCTAGGAGTGAGCTATACTTATATTACAGCACAATAGTATTTACATACTTATTACCATTCTTTTCTTTTATAACTCACTGTAGTCTCAAAAATCTTTAAATTTAATTTAATGTTTATGTTAATTTCTTAAATGTCTAGCGAGACTTGAGCGAGACACACTAAGTAGGCAGGTAGGTAGGTATGTCAATGTATTTCTTCATATCTATCATATTTTAAACCAAATTAGTACATATTTATGTTTTTTTCCTGACAGAAATATATTGTCCTATATCATTAGTATAAATATTTTGTTGAGATTGAGACTAAGCGCGTCTTGCACCAACACGAGTTTAAAGTTAAGTAGCGAGTTATGGATTTAAACGCGGTTCACACATACAACGGGTGCTAGTTTAACGAGTTAAACTGGTTTATATATTAAATTTGTGTTGGTGCAAGTGGGCCTAAGTGAAATATTTCCACAACTGATAGTGTATAATCTCTCCAAAGTTTTGACTCTACTTTATTCAATGCTGTGTAGATATGTAGAGCAACAAATTCGTACATAGTCCTGGAGTTTATTAAAAGGAATCAAGTATTATAATATTTTATGTAAAATAGTGATTACAATTTTCACAGCTACAACGACGATGTACTTAAATAATAGAGAAACGGCGCCGTTTTTCGATCGAGCAGTGACTGGTTTCGAGAAATTGCGCATTTTTTTCGATGTAAGTAAACTTAATCACAATGAATTGGTTATAGTACGTATTATTAGTATGCGTTTAGTAGTTTCAATATACTGTATATTGAAACTACTAAACGCATACTATTATATACATATAGTAGCTATTCGACTCTCGACTTTTCCTGAATTGCCCTTCTGTTCTTAGCACAAAGGGATCGCAGTGCGTGCCGGTGCGGTGCTACATAAATAGCGTGAAAGAAGACAATATTGATCGTATCTGATTGTTCGATCACGCATGACGAAACTGTGTGAACTCCAGTTCCTGGTCGAGATCAGAATGGGTGGTGGGAGCGGCACGCGGGTCGTGGGAACACTGGATGGGTGTCACAGCGCAGCCTGGCCTGCGACCTGTGGCCAGCAGGTCTATTCTTGTAAATTCTGACAGCGGAATCAGCGCTGTTGTGGCGCTGAAAGGCCACTTTGGTAAGTGGCTCTCAGCGCCACAACAGCGCTGATTCCGCTGTCAGAATTTACAAGAATAGAGCTGCTGTGGGTAGGTAGGTAAGTAGGTACCTACACATTGTGACCTGACGTTTTTGTAGAACGTTAGAGAATGAAAGGGCCTTGTGAAAATAGACGTGAGAATGTTTCGGTTGGAAGTTATGTATGAGATACCAATCGTAATAGGAATATAAAAATATACCTACAATTAGGTACTTCGTCTTTATATTCGTTATGAAAACCCGCTGCCGAGGTAAAAATATGTAGATGGACTTTCGTATTTGTATCATATTCAACTTGCATTCATTTTCGTCTTCTAGCTTCAAAAATGTTAAAAAAACATAAACGAGTCGAGCCAAAGCGGACACGTCGGCGAAAGCCTTTGTTAGGTATATAAACTTATTATGCGCCTTTTTGAAGACTACTCAACACGCACGAATATTTTAATATAGTTGTAGATCCGGGCAAGCCCCCATGCTAATTCGCTATACCTACTGCTAATTCAATCAATTTATAGAGCACGTCAACCACAAATAAGTATGTCTGTGCACATTGTGCTCGGCGGAGTTTCCTTCAATTTGTAATTTTGCACCTACGAGACAAATACAATATTTCAGTTTACACCTGGTCGAGTTTATGTGAGATAGCGCACGACACCTGCAAGTTGCCAGTCAACAATGCATGACATCATTCTTGTGGTTCACGATTCAAGTATTGCCAGCATACCATACTGCGTACATATACGATACGATTCTCCGCGTAAAATTGTAAATGTTCAAAAGGGTACTAGCTGAGCCCGTGGTTCCGGTCGCCTTATTTTAATGTTTGGCAATGCCAGTATAGGAAAATCCATAACATTTTCAGCTAAAATTAAATCAAAATAAAATCAATACATATAAATATATAAATACAAATTATATTTATAATTTCTCCGACTGCGTCCACTTCTGTGCCCACTGCTCAGCTCATACGAATAATGGCGTGATGATACATAAACTGTCACATATTTTCTGATAACTCCATCCGAATTGCCCCTGTAGGTAGATGCGTGGCCAAACAAACGCACAACAGGCAGAACAGCAAACCCAAATATTATCTTCAATGTGTAAATAAACAGTCCACGGTTTTGTTATATGTATTCATTTATTGACGATTGATGAATGGGTAGTCGGTGAACTATTTTTTAATGTATATAATATCGACGGGTAAATTAAGCTTACTTACGGTGGTATGTAGTTATTAGGGGCAAAATTTATTAAAACATGGTATTAAAAAATTGTATTAAAAACATGTAGTTTTCTGCTTTTCAGTTTATTTAAAATATTTTGTTTTTGGTTAAATTCCGACACATTATATTTCCTTTATTTATCTTGATATACATAGGTATTTATTGAACAAGTGCAGCCGAAACATTACATTAGGTTAGGTAAAAACTATTGTTATCCTACTGGAGATATTGAAATAAAATCGATTAAATGTGAACTCAAAACAACGCAGGTACCTACGCGTAAATAGAAAATGATTACATGGATTACATGGGTGCAGTGTCACCACACCACGCGCGCGTGCGAGGGCGGAGGGGCACGCACGCGGTGACTAGGCGAGCGGAGGGGAGGCAACCGAGCGTGCGGTGCGCGCGCACCGTGCCACGCGCAGTTGCGACATCAGCGCATGCAACGCGCACTACGTCGCAGCCGCATTCCGCGTGCGCTGCATCGCTGCATCACACCACTATTGAACCTACCACGACTATCATCTATCGTCTAGCTAGCCTAGCATGGTGCGTAGATAGTCAAACTTGTTGCCTACATGATGGCGGCGCGACCGTTGAAATACCTTATCTATGACTCCCTTATATTACTAGGTGGTTGGTAGGGTTTAACCCGCCCGGGTTGGTACCACCGCACTGAATGAAAGGTCGGTCGAAACGGCTATGTAAATAGTTTGTGTTTTCTGTCCAGATCAGTGTAGCCGGCACGACCAAAGGGAAGCACTGACGTGGCACCTAGTTCATCCGGTGTTATGGGCTCATCACGGATGTTGTAGGTGATGTAGCCAACCGTGTCAGTTTCCATAAAAAAAAAATCAGTCAGTCAGCTTGTATGCTTCTACTGCTGGACATTGCCTCTCCAATTTCCTTCCCGTCCACAAATAATACCTTAGCATCATTCTATCTAGTTCATAACAATCTTATTTCTTTTAAAAGCGAATTACATTTATACATATACATATTATTTCTCTATGCATTTATACAATAAAATTAATATATAAAATAATATTGATATACTTCGACTTGATTCCTGATTCGATTTGGAAATCGACTTAGTGGTACCACGTGTTTTTTTTTAATGTAATCCGATATGGGTGGCTGAGTCGGAGGGGCCAAAGCGCTTGCTCCGACCAGCCAATATCACCTCCGAGAAGGTAGGTGCCATACCGGAGACTTCCCTGGATTTCTGGCTATACTGGACTAGAGGAGAACACAACCGAGGCTGCTATGCGGCCATCTTGCATCCAGTACGGTGGTACCAAACCAGTCGGCTACAATTCGAGCCTACCACCTAGTAAGGGGCAAGTGAAGGGACCTACAGCTTTACACCGGTTCCGAACGGTGACGCAGCAGGTGTAGTATGCATACGCAATTTTTTTCGTCAGAAAAAACTCATAGGTACACGCCGACCGGATTTGAACCGCGGACCTCTCGCATGAGAAGCCGATGCCCAAACCACTCGGCCACCCGCCGCTTACTACTACTACGCCGCGTACATACTAGATATTCTTTTTAGAGAGAACAGAATCCTAAAGTGATTGTTCTCCTTCATGGACAATGTTCTTGTTGTAAGTATTAATAAAATCTATGCATACATTAATAAAGAAAGAATATTTTGGAAAACTAATAAGATCCTTCAGATTGTAAACATTCATCAGCAATTCTAAAATAATAACAAGAAAAACACCGCCACTAAAAGGTTTTTTTTTATGGTAAACTGACACGGTTGGCAGTGTACAGTGTACACCTACTACATCCATGTGTCAGCCCATAACACCTTGGTGAACTAGGTGATATGTCAGTGCTTGGCTTAGGTAGCAAACCGCGTCAGTTTCCTTTAAAGAAAAAGAATGATTCTATAAGGGTTTCGTTGTTTTTTTCCTCTTTTGAGGTACGGAACCCTAAAAACCGGCCAAGTGTGAGTCAGACTCGCGCACCGAAGGTTCCGTACCACCACGTAATTGACCGGTTTTTATTATTTTACTTTAGATTTTGCACTACGACCATACCAAGTTTGAAGTTTGTATGCATTACCGTTATTACGATGGAGAAAAACCAAAAAACGTTAAAAACAGTTTCTTGTATGGAGACCGTGTATATTTTTATTATTTGGTAAAATATCCTCCATAATAAATAAAACATATTCTTTGAAAATTTCAGCCGGCTACCTATTACGGCCAACTTTAGGTACAGTGGGTACAGCCCTTCAAAGGTATTACGTACAGACAGACGGACGGCATAGGCTTAGTTATATAGGCTTCCGTACCAGACAGAACGGCGCGGAGCCCTAAAAAGTCAAAACAATAATAATAATGAAAATATTCTTAGGTACCTTTTTATACATATATTCAATGTACAAATAAATACATGCACAATGCACTGCTGTTTATGAATAGTAAGTGGACATTATGTAATAAGACGTGTTCAGACAATCTTCTCTATAAGAAGTTCGTTTGTCTTGCTACGCGCGCGTAGCATCACAAGATATTTGGCGCGCTCGCTACGAAGTATTTGGTTAGTGCTACATCCGCCCGCCCTCACTTCGCGGTGTTCGCACCGCGCCGCGCCGCCGCCCTGTGGCGTGCTGTGTAGTGTGGCCGCACTCCCCGCCCCCGCCCCCGCCCACGCACAGCCGCACTGCCTCCATATCAAAGCAAAACTTTTTCTTGCGTTACCATAATGCGGTATGGATTATTATAATTTATTCTTAAAACAAATTGCTAATTATTTCAATTATTAGCGAATTTTATTATCAAAATACGAGAATTTAGAGTATTTATAAAACGCAATCAAATAAATCATATCCATTATTCACTCTCTGTTTATATTTTATTATTATAAAGTAACACAATAAAAAAGCCGACCTTCTCACAACCTGCTCATATTTTTACTTAGATGTACTTACAACAATTTTAATTTAGTATCTAGATATTTCATACACAATTCCTGTAAATTAAAAAAAAATATTATCACCCTGTTTTTAATTATTGCAATGAAAGAATATTTTAATCTTTGTACAAATAATAATATAAGGCAATGTGTGGAAGCAATAATAATATTGTCTTATGAGCTTTTGCCCGCGGCTTCGCTCGCGTGAAATTTGTATTTAAATTGAATAAAGTAAGTTAGCCCGCTACCGTACCTTTATTTCGGCGCTCGGAAGAATTTGGTTTTTATGAGAGCCACATCTTAGCGTAACCGGAACTCAATTTTATTTAGCTAATCCTGTGTCGCGTATAGTTAAATGTGTTTGTACTAAGTTTCATCGAATTCGGACGATCTGTTTAAGAGTTATGGAGGAGCATACATACATACAGAAAATATTTCTAAAAATCGTCAATTTAGTTTTAGTATCACACATAGAGTCTACAAACGCTGTATCTCATAAAACAAAGTAACTCGCGTGCACATAGTAATCTTTTTTTTTTATCTGTTCCGATTCTTACCTAACCTATTACTGCTACTAGGTACTAAGTTTTGATTATTTTATTGTGTATGAAGATTTTAATTTTCGGTCGTTTCCTTACCTAAATAAGAGGTACCAAACCAAATGTTACAAAAATAATGATTATGGCGCAATAAAAATATCACAGAATAAAAAAATAAAAAAAATTAAATATCAACTTTAAACGATTTTATAAAAACACTGACCGAGAATCCTCGAGAAATTGGCGTCGAGAATTCTCGAAACTCGAGAAAAAAAAGATGGAGGAATAAAGTAAGTAGGAGAGCTGCGCGCACTGTTGTGACTATATTTTAACATATTATATTATGTTAGGTTGAGCAGCGGCTGGTTTATATTTTATCGAAATAACGAATAAATCATAACACCACTTTTCACTCATATCTTCAAAAGAAGTCACTTACTTGTCTCAAAACTAGTTCCGCTCGCGAACAGCCAGCAGCGAGCCGCACGCCTCCCACCGTTCTCCGACAGTCCAAGCAAGTACACCTGCCACTGCTAGGTCTAGCCCTCACTCACAGCAACAGGACGAGCGCACTCGCGGACGACTCGCTCCAAATTGCTGGTCAACTTGATGTATATTCAGTTAAATCACATCACCGGGGCCGGTGACAATGGAATAGCGCACTGGACGAATCACCATCGCAACGCATCGCTAACTTCCCATAGAAAATGCTAATGTCCACTGCCTACCCAAAATGCATGTGATGCAGACCTTCGCCGAGCGACACCGCGCCACGCGCGCCGCTCTCTGCTACATACTTACAGAGGCTCCTTATGCGATCTAAAGCTAAGATCCAACTTGGAAAATAAGCAGAACTGTTGCATTGTAACCTGAAGATACACTTTCATAAATACTTACTTAGCTAACGTGCCCAAGTGGCATTTCAAAACTTGCTATTTTTCAATGTATTTATATGGATTGCAATAACGCTTTTTTTAATGTGTTAGTACCGGAAAGAGGGTGATTCTTCGCCTGAAACATTTATTCTACGACGTTTCATTTTAGGAACTTTTTTTAATTTTTTCATAGGAAAATACGGAAAAAATTGAAAATTTTCACATTTATAAAAAACACAGTTACGTGTCAAACGTTGTGGACACTGGACAGACGACCTAAATAAAAAGGTAGCCGGGAGTGGATGGATGAGGAGAGCGGAAGACCGCGTGTGGTGGCGTGCCTTGGGAGAGGCCTATGTCCAGCAGTGGACCTACTGATGATGGTGATGATGATAAAAATTTTTTTTAGTTTCACATACAGAATAAATTTACAACAAAAAACCTACAATGTAACACTATGATGATGATCTACGAAAAGATAAAGCGAAATAGTTTACGTCCCCAACATTACACTTATATTATGTAGGAACATTGTACCGTGCAAACATCGTGCATAGCTCTCCTACTCCTGATAATAGTGAAGGGGATACTTGAGTTGTGTGGATATCTGATTTTTATCTTGCTATAAGTACACTCGTATCCTGTATCCATACATAGAATATTTCTTCTAAAATATTTAAAGAGGTCTACGAATTGTATGAAATACACCTGCATAAATTGTATTGTTACACCACCGTTTACTTAAATACCAGTTGTATATAACCCTCTAAACGTAGGTACTACCGACGTAGATGTACAAAAGTTTACTGAACCTATTTGAACCCTCTCGACATAGGCATACACGCAGGTACACACGTCCCGACACATCTCTCATCTCATCCGCCTAATACATACATAATAATAAATAATACATGACAGATAATCCTATTTACCGAAGCATGTCTCCACTCCGGTCAAGGTTAAAGACTAATTAAATAAAAAAAAATGTTTTTCGAACTTGATTTTATCGAACGCGTCCAATTTTGAAATGCGCGCGCGTCGTCGTCCGCAAATCAAATATGGCGGCTCGTTCGTTGTCGTTTGGCGCGCTTCGGCCGCCATTGTCTGCGATTTCCGGGAAAAGCGAGCAACGTACTACACTTTGGGGTCACTGAATGTGTGGAGTGACGAGTGTACTTGTGTGCTCACGCGCTGACGCGCGCCCCTCCGCTCGGCTCGCTCCGTGTGGGCTAGATGTCGTGAAACAACCTAGATATGAATCAAGCGCACTTTTAAATGTTTCGCATGGATAATTTCATGAATGGGCATTTTAAAGGACTGCGTTCGTCATGTACCGCATCACGGTATACTAGCTCAAGAGAATGCAATATTTATCTATGAATTCAACTGCAAATAATATTTTGGATGTTATAGAACCAAGCGAGAAGACAGGTAGCTATTAAAAAAAATGTTTTTTTATTTTAGATCTAAAACAATTTTGCCTTTACAAATTATTTGACCTAAAATTTCATCATCATCTAACCGTTTCGGTGCTCTTCCAAGGCACGCACCACACGCCTACTCAATACGTCTCATCCATGAGCTCATCCATGCAACTTAGGCAACTTTTTTAGGTCGTCAGTCCACCTAGCCGTGAGGCATCAAACGCTACGTTTGCTTTTGCAAGAGAAAACTATAAAAAGAAAAATATAACTGGATATTAGCCAGCCATAACGACAAGTATGCATATAAAATATACATATCATGTACAGTACATGCTATAACAGAAATTCGTCCATGCGCTCAATCGTCAGATGTAGGCACAGCACAGCAACGTAGGTACCGAATGATAATACAGGCGTACGAGTAGGTATCCACGTAGTAGTAATGTATTTCGAGATAAGAACTCATATAGCGACGAATAAACCACTAGAATACATCGTGGGCACTCCACTTCACCTTGAACCTTCACCATGCCTGCTCGCACCACAAGACCATATCTTATTTACTCAACGCTGTCGTTATGAAGTTATGTTGTCGTTATCTTATGGGTCCGTGGTACCCTGTGGGGCCGGTACTTAAAAAGAATAGACCCACTGCATCTCTCCCCGCGCATGTCGTAAAAGATGACCTTTGCACCTTCTTGATAGTTTTCTGGTACTAATACTTTGCTAAACTTGGTGGTTGGCGTTGTGCTGTAAATTAAAAGAGTACTTGCAGCACAACACCAATTACTATTTTCATACAGATTGTCGGGATACCTACAGCGTATGGTATATTGTATCCTATGGGTCTGTCGCTCGCTTAACACTTGAAAATTCCGTATTTATAACATACGGAGGTAGACGGCGCGCGGCGTAGGCTTAGTAATATGGTCCTGTACGGTACGGGCGGAACCCTAAAGTAATACAAGCGGCAAATTTATTTAAATTTTTATAAATCAAAATCGTTATAATGTATAATGAGTATAAATGAGTATGTAAAAATAAATATGAGTATAAATGAGTATGTAAAAATAATTTTGTGTTTTGTGTTCACAATTTATAAATTAAAATTATTAAATAAACTGCAACTACCTATCAAATAAAATTTAACGATAAATATAACTAATTAAAAAACTATAACTAAAAACTAACTTATAAATTATATATTTCCTCTAGGGGCGTCGTCCCCGGGATGGTTCCCAGGATGGCGGCCGCGTTGACCCTCTGTATCCCCAGACTAACTCGGTGCCGGAAATACGAGAGGCAAATTTTTTTTTTATTCGTTTTTATAAATTGTATAAATTTTATTTGCATTTATATAAAGTCCAATATTTGGCACCGTTACACCTACGAGCAGGTGCCTAACCTTGTGTCTAACAATGCCCATGGGCATTTTGTGTTGCACGGGGTTTGCGAATGCTATATCGGTCTGACAGAAGTATTTTCACGCCCCCTTAGAAGAATCCCAGGCTTTGCTTGGGATTGTGAAGAAAATAATGGGCAGGAAGTGCGCTCCACATCTTCCCGGTTCTGTGAATAAACAGAACCGGCCTAACCGGTGATGTGGCCAAAACCATGTCATGTTTAGTTTTTTCCTCTATCGTACCGGCCAATTTTCTAAATAAACAAAAAAAATCTAATTTATCAAAATAACGTGAAGCACTATTTAATGAAAACGATTTGGTAGTGTTGAGCAACAAAAACAAATATTGAAACTTCACCTAGGTAATATATTTCTTATCTCCATTATGTACTAATGAGCACATTCGTGAATGTGGGACAACGACAATCATTCTCTTTATCATGTTGCAAAATATTACGATGTCTTGTCTAAAATAAGAAAATAACGATAACACTCCTGCTAGGCAACAAGCTAATTTAAACGCAAAATTTTATCTGAGCATCTTTATAGTATATATTGGTATAAGTTCTATATACATTATAATATCTTTTAACATAATATTTAATCAGAAGTATCCCATTTTCCATAACATCGCAATATGTACTTACCCTGGACTAAACCAAAATAGAGTAATATTAATCATAATTTTATCAAAGGCGAGTATTAGATAATAAAATGTATAAAAACATCACTAATGAGAATAAGTCTACGTAATAATAAATAAAACACTCGTGCATTACATATCGACGTGATCAGGGCCAAATCACACATATCGGGCCAATATCGGCCTTCTTAATGATAACCACCATCACATGGTGTACACGCAGTACACATAGGCGTAGGATACGCTATGTCCATAATATATTCATACTGGTATTTAATTTGGTTGGTATTTGGTTTACCATGGTTTGAACTCGCGGTCATTGTGGCCGACGTTTCGGACTGGCACGTGCAGTCCATCTTCAGGACGAGTGCCTGGCTGCTGCCTGTCAACCGCGAGCGGCTGCGAAGATTGTAGTTGCAGCTGTGGTTAGGCACCAATTCGGCTTGGGCTAGGGCTTGGTCAATCTTCGCAGCCGCTCGCGGTTGACAGGCAGCAGCCAGGCACTCGTCCTAAAGATGAACTGCACGTGCCAGTCCGAAACGTCGTCGGCCACAATGACCGCGAGTTCAAACCATGGTAAGCCAAATACCAACCGAAAATATTAATATCCATGGTAGACTAAAAGTATTTATATTATTTGGTTATGTACTTATAAAGTACTTACAAAGTACTGATAAAGTATGTACCTATATAGAGTATTTTTGGCAATATCAGTGTCAACTACATAAGAGGATATTATTTTGTACATTATTAATTGGTTTTACTCGCAGTTATTGTTTTAGGTGAAAATTATATTTTTAACCAGGTCATTTATTGCATTGTTTCACGCACGCAGTGGTAGGGGGAGGTAGAGGGTCCTATCACATACATTTTCATGATAACCGAGACTTGGGTATAAAAAATGTATACATTAGAGAAAGTACTCCAATATTCGACCTCTCCTGTCACACAAAGAGATACACATTGTCTGGTATACTTTCATTTGAGGCAAGTTTTTGATATATTTGACTGCACTTGCTTGGCCTAAATAAATAAAGAGTTTATTGGAATAATATAAAATAGACGATTGTGCAGTTACCAACATAAAACTTCCTCTAAAGTTCGTTAACCTCTATAATGATCATTAAACTCGTATTCATGTCATCATTCGCTGATACTGCTGTAACTCAATAATATCCAGTCACATAATTTCGCTTATTAGAGTTATAAATAAGTAATCGCATCGCTCTCAGTGTGCGTCCGATAGCTTGACCAGTAATGCATATTCGTAGAGTTCAGAATACGTTTATTTCATGCGGAACATTCAACAAACACTTTACAAGCTTAGAAATAGTTTTGATTTATAATAATTATTTGTACTTATATGTAACTTCCTAGCTTTTGCCCGTCACTTCGCTCGCGTGAAATTCGTATTTAAAAAGAAGAATTTCGGCGCGCGGAACAATTCGGTTTGTACGAGAGCCACATCTTGGATTAACCGGAACTGAATTTTGTTAAGCTTATCCTGTGTCGCGTATAGTTAAATGTGCTTGTACTAAGTTTCATCGAAGCCGGATGATCGGTTTAAGAATTATGGAAGAACATACATACAGATGGGTTATGTATGACTCCCTTCTTATATTACTGGGTTTCATTCAGTGCGGTGGTATCAACCCGCCCGGGTTGATACCACCGCACTGAATGAAAGGTCGGTCGAAACGGAAACATGTTATTCATTACGCATATTATACGCCCCACGTTTTTATATTATTCTGTTAAAAGTCTCAATTTATTACTTAATCCGCTGACGCAGCGACACAATGTGCCCTTTGGCATCCGATATGAGAAGACAGCACGCTAGTATTGCACGATTTCTTACCCAGACGTAAAATCTTAAGAAGGCCCAGGCTTGTGTCCTTATTATTTTCTAGTTTTTTGTACAGCTGTTTTTTTTCTAGTTTTTTTTTATTAAAACCGTTTAACTTAAAAGTTTTTTTACAAATTTTTTTATTTACTCGTTTTTAGTTTGATTTTTGGCTCGTATCATTCATTACGCAAACTCCTCATCCTTTCCAACTCTCTCATTGCATCTTTGTTACTCGGTTTCTTACCTGTCAATTTCTCACAATCAAGCTTCTCAATACATGGCCCTTCTAAAGACTTTACGCGACTCAATGCAACATACGCTTGACCCTCCTCAAATAGTCTGGAGCCCAAATACACGACAGCATGGTCAACAGTACTGCCCTGCATTTTATGGACAGTGGAGGCCCATGAAAAAATTATCGGTAACATCCGTCTCTCAGCTGTTGCATAATTAAACTTTGCTGGAAACTGTATGGTTTTAGGATGGATAAGGTGTCCGCCGTCCCTTTCAAAATCAATTTGAACAGATGGTATGTCTGTTTCATACATTTGCGTTCGACAAGTATGGGACGCTCGTCCAAACAAACCAAATGAGCCCAAACTCGAGGGGGTTACTAGTAACGGTTGAAGAGTTCCACTGTACACCTCCTGACTCAATCATCAGACCCTCGTCACCAAGTGTGTTGGTAGAAGTATGCGACACTCGTCCAAGCCAACCATATGAGCCCAAACTCGAGGGGGTTACTAGTAATGGTTGAAGAGTTCCACTGTACACCTCCTGACTCCATCATCAGACCCTCGTCACCAAGTGTATTGGTAGAAGTATGGGGCACTCGTTCAAACAAACTAAATGAGCCCAAACTCGAGAGGGTTACTAGTAAAGGTTGAAGAGTTCCACTGTACACCTCCTGACTCCATCATCAGACCCTTGTCACCAAGTGTATTGGTAGAAGTATGGGACACTCGTCCAAACCAACCATATGAGCCCAAACTCGAGGGGGTTAATAGTAACGGTTGAAGAGTTCCACTGTACACCTCCTGACTCCATCATCAGACCCTCGTCACCAAGTGTATTGGTAGAAGTATGGGACACTCGTCCAAACCAACCAAATGAGCCCAAACTCGAGGAGGTTACTATTAGTAACGGTTGAAGAGTTCCACTGTCCACCTCCTGACTCCATCATCAGACCCTCGTCACCAAGTGTATTGGTAGAAGTATGGGACACTCGTCCAAACCAACCAAATGAGCCCAAACTCGAGGGGGTTACTAGTAACGGTTGAAGAGTTCCACTGTACACCTCCTGACTCCATCGTCAGACCCTCGTCACCAAGTGTATTGGTAAAAGTATGGGACACTCATTCAAACCAACCAAATGAGCCCAAATTCGAGGGGGTTACTAGTAACGGTTGAAGAGTTCCACTGTACACCTCCTGACTCCATCATCAGACCCTCGTCACCAAGTGTATTGGTAGAAGTATGGGACACTCGTCCAGACCAACCAAATGAGCCCAAATTCGAGGGGGTTACTAGTAACGGTTGAAGAGTTCCACTGTACACCTCCTGACTCCATCATCAGACCCTCGTCACCAAGTGTATTGGTAGAAGTATGGGACACTCGTCCAAACCAACCAAATGAGCCCAAACTCGAGGAGGTTACTATTAGTAACGGTTGAAGAGTTCCACTGTCCACCTCCTGACTCCATCATCAGACCCTCGTCACCAAGTGTATTGGTAGAAGTATGGGACACTCGTCCAAACCAACCAAATGAGCCCAAACTCGAGGGGGTTACTAGTAACGGTTGAAGAGTTCCACTGTACACCTCCTGACTCCATCGTCAGACCCTCGTCACCAAGTGTATTGGTAAAAGTATGGGACACTCATTCAAACCAACCAAATGAGCCCAAATTCGAGGGGGTTACTAGTAACGGTTGAAGAGTTCCACTGTACACCTCCTGACTCCATCATCAGACCCTCGTCACCAAGTGTATTGGTAGAAGTATGGGACACTCGTCCAGACCAACCAAATGAGCCCAAATTCGAGGGGGTTACTAGTAACGGTTGAAGAGTTCCACTGTACACCTCCTGACTCCATCATCAGACCCTCGTCACCAAGTGTATTGGTAGAAGTATGGGACACTCGTCCAAACCAAGCAAATGAGCCCAAACTCGAGGGGGTTACTAGTAACAGTTGAAGAGTTCCACTGTACACCTCCTGCCTCCATCATCAGACCCTCGTCACCAAGTGTACTGGTAGAAGTATGGGACACTCGTCCAAACTAACCAAATGAGCTCAAACTCGAGGGGGTTACTAGTAACGGTTGAAGAGTTCCACTGTCCACCTCCTGACTCCATCATCAGACCCTCGTTACCAAGTTGAAATTATCATAATATTGTATTGTCACGAGAACTCAATGTGTGAGCACAGTTTCATAAAAATCGGTTCAGTAGAAGTAGTTGAAAAAGTTGTCGCAAGATTTGAAACAAAGATAGTAACAAACAAACAAATATACGGAGTCAAGCTAAATAAAACCGTTTAAAAAAAGGAAGTCAATTATAATCAAATTTTAAAATATGGATATATATTCTTTATTGAACACCAATTTATGTATGATAGTTCGGAATAAGAGGTACCTCTTATTTCGTAATTGAACAGTTTTTCCTATGATGCACCGTTTTCGAGATATATGCGAAAAACCGAAAAATGGGACCTTCTTTGTGCTTCCCCCCGTAGGGCGCACCCCCCAGTGGTGGGGACTTTTAGTATGTTTACCTCCTAACTAGTCAGAACAAAGTTCCGAAGTTAAACTTTCTGCTTTCGAGCTTTCCGGCTAGACCCCATAATTGAGCACTCATTTACTACACTAAAAAGTCATTTTCAATGTACCCGAAGGTCATGTAATGCATGAGATCTGTGAATTTTTTCACTGTTTGGAGAAACAGCTTCAGGAGCGCGCACCTGACTGTAGCCTCGTCAAACTGTGTCGTTGCATGCCCAATTGCCCATGAGAAGGCGTGTTCGTCGGCCTAGTGATTGTGTTTGGTCTCACAATCGCAAGTCGCGACTGCTGTCTACCTGTAGCTGCGCGCGTGGCGCGGCGCAGAGGGTACCCATGTGCCTACGTGATCTCCGTCATGCCGGTCGGCCGGCGGCGGCGGAGCGGCGGCGCGACCCCCTCTGGGACGCCGCGTGCTGAACTGCAGGCGCCCCTCCGCCCGTCTCCGCCCGCATTTCGTTGGTGAATGGAGAGGGTCAGCCAGCCGTCAGCGAGGGGAGTTGGGGGAATGATAAGGAATGGGACAAACGGACAATATCGATAAACAAAAAAATATTTTTTATTGAAGAAATGGGTAACAATGTAAGTAATTTACAACTCTCTCACAATCGATCTTTGTAAATCAATCATAGGTACATAAAGAAAAATTTCGATAAGAAAAGCGTTAACTACCTATTTACTTTGATCTGATATACTTACCTACCTACCGGTCCGGCCTCAGACAGATCCACGCTCATACATCAGTGCTCAGCATACGGAAATGTTGGTAATTTTGAGAATACTGTTCGGATGCGGATTGCATCTGATTTACAATTAACTACAGTTTACTCTACCTAGGTTGATGCGCGTCAAGTCAAATCATTCTTTGGGACGATACCTTAAAATTCATTTCATAACCTTGACATAATAATACGTAAATACTTATGCACATCTATTAGACCTGTAGCGCTAGGATTTTTGGTTTCGAAAATATTAAACTTGTTTATTTTTCGCATATACTTTCCGAACCATTTGCCCAACCTAATATATTAGTTTGTGTCATCCTAGGAATTTGCATACGTAGAAATTTAGGTATTTGTCTTTTAGATCAGTATTGGACGAAAAGAAAATTAGAAAAGAAAATTTTACTTTAATGATAATATTGAAGTAGTAACCGATGTGCAAAAACATTTTGTGTCATCTCTGTCCACGGAAATCCTTATATTTAACCAGTACCTAATACATCGCCCAAATAGCTCTAAAAGAATATTAGAAAAGGTTAAATAGGTGTTACGCGTTTTAGGCCCACTTGCACCAACACAAGTTCAATATATAAACCAGTTCAACTCGTTAAACTAGCACCCGTTGTATGTGTGAACCGCGTTTAAATCCATAACTCGCTACTTAACTTTAAACTCGTGTTGGTGCAAGACGCGCTTAGAGTACTGATATCTGTTGTTCAAAATATTTTGTGTCGAATTCATCCACGACATTTATAGATATTTAATATTTTTATTACAACAACCTCTAAAAGCCACAAAAGAAAATACGGGTTATTAGAGTTTACGTCTTTTTGATTATTATGGTGTAACAAAACACTATTCATAATTTGTGTCGTTTTTAACCACGGAATTTTATTATTTGAAAAAAACTTAGCATGAAGTGCGAGCGCGGGGAATAGCGCGAGCGCGGGCGGCGGGGCGGCGGGAGGCGAGCGAGCTAGCGAGGCACGCCACGCCACGCTGCCTCGTACCTACTTGATTAATTTTAGGTGCAAACCTATGTAAAAAAATGTGTTGTTGCGAGTCGATGTTAGCGGATATTTACCTAACTGAAGTTCCTATTTGATTTAAGTTAATTGATCGTGTGTTTATTATATTGTACGTAGTGTAGTATGCGCGCAATATTAGCGAACAGATTCTTATTTTTACCCGACTACGGCGAAGCGAGAAGGAAGGTTATGTGTTTCACCGGTATGTGTGTATGTATGTATGTATGTATATATGTATGTATGTATGTATGTATGTATGTATGTATGTATGTATGTATGTATGTATGTATGTATGTTCATCTGTTCCCTCATACATAACTTCGAAACTACCTACTTATCATAATTTGACAAATCGAAGGTATCGTTGGATGCGTCTTGACCGTCTGCTGGTTGACTATGGTTGGCTGGTTGGCTATGTGACGTCCCATAAAATTGGATATGGCGCCCTCTAGACGACATAAAGGGATGACCTAAAAAAATGTTTTTAGTGTGGGGTATCAAATGAAAGGGCTTAATTAGCACATTTCAAAAATTTATATATTGTTAGCTGTTGCTTTCGGATTTGCTTGCATGCATCCGATAATTGCGAATAATTTCTAAAATCTATCTATCTGTCACGTGAACCTTTGTTTTGGTCATAACTCGAGAACCACTGGTGCTAGACCTATCGTGTTGGTACTCAAACTTCAGGTCTGGGTGAGATCTATCCATCTGTCACGTGAACTTTTGTTTTGGTCATAACTCGAGAACCACTGGTGCTAGACCTATCGTGTTGGTACTCAAACTTCAGGTCTGGGTGAGATCTATCCATCTGTCACGTGAACATTGGTCATAACTCGAGGACCACTGGTGCTAGACCCATCGTGTTGGTACTCAAACTTCAAGTCTCTATGAGATCTATCCATCTCTCACGTGAATTTTTTTTGGCCATAACTCGAGAAACACTGGTGCTAACCCATCGTGTTGGAAGTTTGAGTACCAACACGATGGGTCTAGCACCAGTGGTTCTCGAGTTATGATCAAAACAAAAGTTCACCTGACAGATGGATAGATCTCACCGAGACCTGAAGTTTGAGTACCAACACGTTGGGCCTAGCACCAGTGATTCTCGAGTTATGACCAAAACAAAAGTTCACGTGACAGATGGATAGATCTCACCGAGACCTGAAGTTTGAGTACCAACACGATAGGTCTAGCACCAGTGGTTCTCGAGTTATGACCAAAACAAAAGTTCACTTGACAGATGGATAGATTTCACTGAGACCTAAAGTTTGAGTAGCAACACGATGGGTCTAGCACCAGTGGTTCTCGAGTTATGACCAAAACAAAAGTTCACGTGACAGATGGATAGATCTCACCGAGACATGAAGTTTGAGTACCAACACGATGGGTCTAGCACCAGTGGTTCTCGAGTTATGACCAAAACAAAGGTTCACGTGACACATGGATAGATCTCACCGAGACCTGAAGTTTGAGTACCAACATGATGGGTCTAGCACCAGTGGTTCTCGAGTTATGACCAAAACAAAAGTTCACTTGACAGATGGATAGATTTCACTGAGACCTAAAGTTTGAGTAGCAACACGATGGGTCTAGCACCAGTGGTTCTCGAGTTATGACCAAAACAAAAGTTCACGTGACAGATGGATAGATCTCACCGAGACATGAAGTTTGAGTACCAACACGATGGGTCTAGCACCAGTGGTTCTCGAGTTATGACCAAAACAAAGGTTCACGTGACAGATGGATAGATCTCACCGAGACCTGAAGTTTGAGTAGCAACACGATGGGTCTAGCACCAGTGGTTCTCGAGTTATGACCAAAACAAAAGTTCACTTGACAGATGGATAGATTTCACCGAGACCTGAAGTTTGAGTAGCAACACGATGGGTCTAGCACCAGTGGTTCTCGAGTTATGACCAAAACAAAAGTTCACTTGACAGATGGATAGATTTCACCGAGACCTGAAGTTTGAGTAGCAACACGATGGGTCTAGCACCAGTGGTTCTCGAGTTATGACCAAAACAAAAGTTCACGGGACAGATGGATAGATCTCACCGAGACCTGAAGTTTTGAGTACCAACACGATTGAGTTTGAGTACCAGTACTCAAACTTCAGGTCTCGGTGAGATCTATCCATCTGTCACGTGAACTTTTGTTTTGGTCATAACTCGAGAATCACTGGTGCTAGGCCCAACGTGTTGGTACTCAAACTTCAGGTCTCGGTGAGATCTATCCATCTGTCAGGTGAACTTTTGTTTTGATCATAACTCGAGAACCACTGGTGCTAGACCCATCGTGTTGGTACTCAAACTTCCAACACGATGGGTTAGCACCAGTGTTTCTCGAGTTATGGCCAAAAAAAATTCACGTGAGAGATGGATAGATCTCATAGAGACTTGAAGTTTGAGTAGCAACACGATGGGTCTAGCACCAGTGGTTCTCGAGTTATGACCAAAACAAAAGTTCACGTGACAGATGGATAGATCTCACCGAGACATGAAGTTTGAGTACCAACACGATGGGTCTAGCACCAGTGGTTCTCGAGTTATGACCAAAACAAAGGTTCACGTGACAGATGGATAGATCTCACCGAGACCTGAAGTTTGAGTAGCAACACGATGGGTCTAGCACCAGTGGTTCTCGAGTTATGACCAAAACAAAAGTTCACTTGACAGATGGATAGATTTCACCGAGACCTGAAGTTTGAGTAGCAACACGATGGGTCTAGCACCAGTGGTTCTCGAGTTATGACCAAAACAAAAGTTCACTTGACAGATGGATAGATTTCACCGAGACCTGAAGTTTGAGTAGCAACACGATGGGTCTAGCACCAGTGGTTCTCGAGTTATGACCAAAACAAAAGTTCACGGGACAGATGGATAGATCTCACCGAGACCTGAAGTTTTGAGTACCAACACGATGGGTCTAGCACCAGTGGTTCTCGAGTTATGACCAAAACAAAAGTTCACGTGACACATGGATAGATCTCACCGAGACCTGAAGTTTGAGTACCAACATGATGGGTCTAGCACCAGTGGTTCTCGAGTTATGACCAAAACAAAAGTTCACTTGACAGATGGATAGATTTCACTGAGACCTAAAGTTTGAGTAGCAACACGATGGGTCTAGCACCAGTGGTTCTCGAGTTATGACCAAAACAAAAGTTCACGTGACAGATGGATAGATCTCACCGAGACATGAAGTTTGAGTACCAACACGATGGGTCTAGCACCAGTGGTTCTCGAGTTATGACCAAAACAAAGGTTCACGTGACAGATGGATAGATCTCACCGAGACCTGAAGTTTGAGTAGCAACACGATGGGTCTAGCACCAGTGGTTCTCGAGTTATGACCAAAACAAAAGTTCACTTGACAGATGGATAGATTTCACCGAGACCTGAAGTTTGAGTAGCAACACGATGGGTCTAGCACCAGTGGTTCTCGAGTTATGACCAAAACAAAAGTTCACTTGACAGATGGATAGATTTCACCAAGACCTGAAGTTTGAGTAGCAACACGATGGGTCTAGCACCAGTGGTTCTCGAGTTATGACCAAAACAAAAGTTCACGGGACAGATGGATAGATCTCACCGAGACCTGAAGTTTTGAGTACCAACACGATGGGTCTAGCACCAGTGGTTCTTGAGTTATGATGATCAAAACCAAAGTTGTATGTATCTATGTATATATTCTTTATTGAACACCAATTTATCAAAATTAGGTACAACAGGCGAGCTTAATTTTTTTTTTTAAACTGACACGGTTGTCTACATTACCTACAACGTCCGTGATGTCAGCCCATGACACCGGGTGAACTAGGTGCCATGTCAGTGCTTCCCCCTTTGATCGTGCCGGCTACACTGAACTGGTCGGAAAACACAAACTATTTACATAGGCGTTTAGACCGACGTTTCATTCAGTGCTGTGGTACCAACCCGGGCGGGTTAAACCCTACCACCAAGTAAGATTAGGAGGGAAGGGACCTACAGTTTTACGAGGAATCCGAACCTCGGTCAGCCTCCAACGGTCAGAGGTCACCCATCCAACTACTGACCGCACCCAGCGTTGCTTAACATTCAATAGCGACAGTTGACTGTCTGCACCACTGAGCTATCGAAGCTGACAAAATACTTACTTGACTTAATGCCGCGAGGCATTCTATTCTAACTAACCTTTGGGATGTGAGAGAAGTACATGCAGGCGAACAAGAAAAGTTCATGGCGAAGTTTCTAGTTCTCACAGAAAACGGGATATTAGTTCAGCCCGATTGTGTTTGGGTCATGAAAGGTAGGGTCGTTTGAACTTATGCAAATTTGAAGCGAATCGAAGCGTCAATCTAAAATAATATTGACCACATTGACCATTGACATTCGTAGGAATTGAGATTGCAGACGCGCGCTTTGTACAAAATTCGCACTGCATTATTATCTCTATAGGTAGGTAGATACCAAACTTCTTCGTACGAAGTGCGAGCGCGGGGAAGAGCGCGGGCGCGGGCGGTGCGGCGAGCGAGGCACGCCAGGCGCCGCGGCCGGCCGTCGCGTCGCTTCGCATAGAATAAATCGTAGGTACCGAACGAACGTATGAGCGTGCGTATGCCCCCCGCCCGCCGCCACCTGCCCGCGTCCGTCCGCTTTGACCGCAACAACTGTTTTTGTGTTTTATTCATTTATTTCGAGCATGAAAATGACACAAATTTAAAATGTACATTTTTCATGCATTTATGAAATTGAATATGTAATCTCTAATAATTCTAATATTTTTTTGAAGCTTTTGTAGCTTGGAAAAATAAAATATTCGAAAATCTTAAAATTGCGAGGCCTAATTTGGCACAAATTCATTTAATGGGCATATGTAAGTGATCTGAGATAGGAAATAATAATTTTGTCAATTCAAAAATTTTTTTAGGCACTGTTTTTACATACTGACGATAGGTCAGTTTGCACTGGACGAAGATGACACAAACTGGGTTTGCACACTCCGCAGGCTATCCTAGTTAAGATACCATAATTATTTTAAAGTTTAGATTAATTTTGCCAGTTTTGAATGGAATTAAAAAAAACAACCACAAATCTTCGAATTGCTGAAAATGCAAGTGACAGATGTGACACAAAACGCAATATTATGCTTCATATGTACGACTGTATCCACAGGCAAGAAATAAGCAAAATTTAGAATTTTTTTAACTTATGACCTCAAAATAGCCCAGCGCTATCGGTCTATATCAGAAATAATCTTATTAACTGACACGCACTTTCGTAATAGTATTTTTATCTCATACACATATAATGTGTATGTTAATTATATTTACATCGAATACTTTATTTGATCATTCTATTTCCTCCCAAGTACAGCCTGGGGTTCTTCAAAGGGGGCGGGAAAAGGCTCCTGTCAGGCCGGCATGGCATGCGCAATCCCCGTGCATGACAGAATGTCCTTGGGCATCGTTAGACACCTACTTGTAGGTGAAACGATGCCACATGTCGCGCTATCCATAAAAAAATTATAATAATTAAGGTCGATAAAAATATGTAGAGACGCAGTACAGCACTACTCGCCGTTCCCCACACCAATATAAATACACCTACGCACAAACACAACCACAACCACGTATATGAGGATAACGAACGGCAAGCGGAGAGCCGAGCGGCAATCAGCCGGTCCGTGTTTTGTTCAACTCAACAAGACTCACTCCACTCAGCTCACTCGATTCGATTCAATTTCTGGAGAGATCCTCGCCGTGTCGGTCGTGTTGTGTTCTTTGTGCGTCTTTCTTATCGTTCTTGAATTACACATAAAAAGTCCTTCATCGCTCCTCGCTCCTCAGGTTCTATCCTTCGGAAGATTTTAAAATTAAAGTTCGCATTTAGTAGCGGAATAAGTGATAGAGTTCGTGGCGATGTTTGCCTCACGGCGCGCTGCGGAGTGTGCGGCGGCGGCGTGCGGCCGCGAGCTACGCCGGCAGATCAGCAAGACGACCAGCGTCACCAACTCGGACGCCATGACTCCTCGCCTCGACCAGCCGCAGCCTCCCGCACGCTACTCGCCACTCGACGATAAAGGAAGACCGAAACTGCTAAACCTACAGAAATACCACAGGTCAGTGGGTCCGGCTCCCCTAGCGCCTCGCCGATCGCCGACGGACGGGCGACGCGCGACGTGTCCTTATGTATATGTTTTGGAACCTGTTTTGTAATATAATGTCCGTCAAAAGTGTGTATGGGCATCGGCGTGAACCGCTATGGCCGTTGGCTAAATCGCAATGTTTTCCACTTTAGGAAATCTCGCCTTGATATTGCTACTGTTGCAATAGGTTGCGCAGCCATCGAACCTGGGGAAAGCGGAATTGGCGCTCGAATAAATATTTACACAACACAATTAATGGCATTGCCAACAAAACATATTGTGAAATTAGAAATTGAAATAGCTAGGTATTTTGAAGGACGACCGATGTACCTATTCAAATTGAAATAATTGTTGTCCATTATGTATAGGTACACTAGGTTTATCATCCGTTTGTAATTTGAATTTGATTTGATTGATCTGAATATGATTCGATTTTGAATATCTAACTAATTTGGTAAACCAAATTGTAGTATTAGTTTTTGCAAAACATATTGGCATCACTCCACCCTTTGACTCCCACACGTTGAAAATAGTAGAGTTGCAAACTGTAGAGTTAGAATGGATGAGTGTGGTTGAATAGGGGCTTGGCGCACTGGCATTGCAGATATCTGTCGACCCTGAACTCGCAGCAGCTGCCGCTGGCGGCGCGAGGGACTGCCGCCTCCAAGGAGCAGTCTCGGGAATTCATGGCATGCTTCCCGGACATCGTGAGGGAACTCACCGAGACCGGCAAGCATCTCGATGCTCCCGAGGCCTCCAAGTGGATCGCCAAGGTAATTTTTGACTGCAAGTCAAAATTGCCGCTTGGAGGGGGATGACGTATTGAAATTGGGCTTCCATTAATTAAAGCCAAATTTGAGGTTTCCAATAAACCCCAATAGAAATTATATGTGCAATCCACCAAAGAAAAGTTGGATGAAAAATCATTTGCATATATTATGTTTATATCGCCAGCTCCAGATTCAGCTACAGCTACTACATTAAGGACATATTTTTCCTATCGCTTGCTGTCAGGGTCACAAACATCGTCTTGTTAAACTTGTAAATTATAAGTAGGTAACCATAAATAGGCAGATATCAATTGACCACCACACACTATATGGACTGAGAAAATCTATCATGGTGTCATTGCAATGTCCCCTGATCATCATCTGTTCTACTATACTTGACAATTTAACATTTTAGGCTCAATTCAGGCAACACATGGATGAAATTACAGTTGAATAACCTTTATTAATTAAATCATGTGTCCATATCACACATAGCATGACTAAATTATCAATAATAGAAATAACGCGGTGTAGTTAAAAAGTACTTATGCGACGCAATGTGCTTAAATTACAAGAGCTAAATTTAGAAATGGGTGCAATGTGGGGGACAATCATGCTGTGAAAGACTTACAGTAACTCAATATAATGTTCTATTGAATAATCCCAACGTAAGTATGAGCTATTTCCTAGCTGGCCTTACACATAAAATATGTAGAGACGCAGTACAGTATAGCACTTTCGACTGTTTCGGCGTAATACATACATTCATATTTTGAATTTCAAATATAGCGGCCTCACTTTTCTTAAAAAATTAGAATACCTACATAAGAAACAAAAATATGACTCATTTGAGCTCATGGAGATATGTAGTACAATGATGGTTCAAACTACGGGTATTTAAAACAAAGAATAAATAAACAAAAACTAAATATTTAAATAAATATTTTTGGTTTAACAGTGAAATTTGTTTTGCTCTTTTTCAGCTGCTGCAGTACAACGTGCCAGGGGGTAAGAAGAACCGCGGACTTGCCACGACGCTGGCGTACAAGATGTTGGAGCGACCAGATCTGCTCACTCCCGAGAACTTACGTCTCGCCAATGTCATGGGCTGGTGCGCTGAAATGGTGAGCTATTTCTTAATATTTATTATTATTTTTTCTTTCTTCGTAATGGAACAACAATAGCAACATCTGTTTCTCTACCTGACTCCTCTAGGTGTATTTATAAGACTGCTTTGTCCCTCCACGATCAATGAATAAGAAAATACTTATTTCTCTACCTGGCTCCTCTAATCTGATATTCTATTGTATTCGTTTTGGAACAAGAGCGAAGGAGTTCTTTATCTAACTCTGACACTTTATGTAAAATTAAATGCATGACGGAACAACTGAAGATCAGCGATATGCAATCAATAAGTCAATGCTGAAAGTAGCATATTCTGTAACTACATAATTAAATGGACTTCCAAGAAATTCGAATTCACATTATATCTCACAACTCGGATCACGTAGTCACAACATCAGTTAATGATTTATGAGAAGAATCGATGAAGATACTACAGACAATAGCGTATGGTATCAGGGCACACTAACTAACACCCGATCACACAGAGCGCAAAAGTTTTAAGCAGCGGGTCGCCGAGTGGTCTGGGCGCCGGTTTCTCTTACGAGAGGTCCGAGGTTCGAATCCGGTCGGCACGTACCAATTAGTTTTTTATTGACAGAAAAATTGGTTGTCTGTAAAGTCGGTTTACGGACGATAGTTTTACGTGATAACGTCATTAAGTGGTAAGACTACTGGGAACGGTTCTAAAGTACCAGGGCAGAAGAAATTGAAAGTTGCCTCTCTATCGCTTGTTACGCGCTCTCGCTTGCACACACAAGCTCAGATGGAACGTGACACATTTTCGTGCGTGCAGCCGGTGTTCATCAATTTATAAGACGTGACGTTATCACGTCAAAAACTTGCACCTGCTGCTTCACCGTTCGGAACCTGTGTAAAACTGTAGGTCCCTTCCCTTGTCCCTTACGTGGTAGGCTCAAATTTTAGCCGACTGGGTTGATACCACCGTAGGTACTTAGTGTAATATGACCGCATAGCAGCCTCGGCTGTGTTCTCCTCTAGTCCAGTATAACAAGCAATCAAAAAGTCACCGGTATGGCATCTACTTTCTCGGAGGCGAATTTGACTGGTCGGAGCATGTTCGTTTTCCCCTCTGATTCAGCCTACCGGATTGCACAAAAAAAATATTCGAAAAATGTCTATATTTTCATAAGATAATTTCAACAATCGAATGACGGGAGAGTGAAGACTCTTGTATGTAACAACTTTCTGCGGCGTCAAAGTCAAGGTTGAAGGCAGCGTGCGCTGTTTCCAGTTTGCAAGTTAAACAAACGGAAGTTTCTAAATTCGCAACCACTCTGTTCGTGTTCTAATTCACGTTTATAAAAATTGAATAATCACATTGTTTGGCATCACGCGTCTCTTCTTTTTCTTCATCGACCTGCTGCTGTGCACTGCTGGACAATGGCTGGACACACGCTTGCGCCAGATGACACCTATTGTTTCTTCTGACATCATCTTCCCGAAACGTGCCCAAACTACTAACGACCTTATATGTCGATGCTAACGACCGGAAAACTGTGTCGGGTCGCAGTGTACAAGTAGTTACCTACGGATACCTACGTATTACCTATAGATAGAAGTAGCTACATGTACTTACTTGCATTTTCATGATCATGACGTGAATGACATGATTGATCATCAAAGACATTCAACATTGCGATAACCTATTAAATATTTAAATTTATTTATTGGTCATGTTCAGGCAATGTGATTGATTAGTAAGAACAATACATTGATTGCGCCGCGCAAGAAAAAGCACTGTGTGAAAATCGTAATGCATGTGGAATGCGCCTTGTTTAATAGTCAGCAACTGCTTGCAGTTGCTGACGGACGGACAACTGCAGGACGGCTTGGATAGTCTAAGTGACAAAGTCCACAGACGCGTAGTGGATAAATATTTCATGTAGATACAGCCAGCCACGCACGGCGCACATGATACCGGCAACCGGTTTTATAGCAGACAGAATAACAAACAACACGGGCGCCAACGACTGTCTGCCGCCCCTCGCGCCGCGCGCCGGCCGGCATATGAAGTTTTTTACCATCGGTTTTACCTTTACTCCTACACACAAACACAAGGTCAATCATATAAATATTGTTATTATTACGACACAAGCAAACAAACATCATACTGATAACGGTGTTCGATTTCCTTCCTTTTATTTTAGCTACATTCGTATTTATTCGGAAAAAATTTACAGAACTGCTACGCGAGTTGGTAACATATTATTCATTGCCTCATTTTGTTGCTTATCTACTTACATTATTTGTTGCTTAGTTACATAAGATACCACATGCCTAACACCATCGATTCCTAACACCTGATTTTACAATGTAATACCAATGTGTTTCTTTAGGTAGATACTGAGGTAGATACATTATATTCAGTAATTAGTCATTCATGGGATTTTTTAACAGTTTCATTGATCTACTGTTTGCAGTGGTACTGGTAACATTTACTTTACATGTTTCACGTTGAAATTTTCACGTTATTCCAACAAAACATTTTTCTTCACTCATTCTTTTGGTGCTTACAGCAATGATCCTAAAATCTGAATGTTATGTATGATTGCTTCGAGGATTGCTGCGTGTTTATCTTTAAAACAATCATATTAAGTAGGTGCTTGATTCAGAAAGGTTTATATATGTATTTCAATCATATTAGCTTTCTTTTTATATCCTTCGCTTCAGTTATCTATCACTTGACAATCTTTGGCTTTACGCATCGAGTCAGCCACTTGTATGATATGTAACGATTTTCGTAAGTCCAAATTGTTTGCCCCGCATTTTGAACATTGTACCTTCAATCTAGATTTTTACATCATTTTTATGGTTCCGTACCCCAAAAGAGGAATAAAACTTAACCCTTATAGGAACACTCTTGCGTCCATCTGTCTGTCACAGAATGAACTAATTTAGATTTTAGGGGAAAATTAAAAAACAAATTTCAAGTTCAGGTTGTGATATTTCATTTAAATTCATTCATTAAAAGTGCTTCCCCCCTTATCTCCAAACTATTGAGTCTACAATAAAAAAAATGTATATAGGCCCTCTTTTATAATTTACAGGAAAATTTTAACGAAAATCCTAAGTCTTGAAGTTCTCACGGAAAACGGAATGGTACGGAACCCTCTCCATGTGACTTCGACTCGCCCTTGACCGCTGTTTTTTATGTATACCTATCATTTATGGAAATTTGACTACACAGAGTGGTGGCATTATTTATGTGGTGGCATTATATGGCACCACATCAAATAGGAGCATTAGCGGATCTGATGCTCCTATTTGATGTGGTGCGAGGGCGCTTGGGCAGCGCGGAATTGCTGGGAGAGGTGGCGCTGAATGTTCCGCTCCGCCGCACTCGTCACACGGCGCTCTTTCATGTGCCCATGCACCTCACCAATTACGCTCAGAACAATGTTCTTACCAGAGTAGCACGCAGCTACAACAACTCATTCGCGGATGTTGATATATTTCAACTCTCCAGGTCTGCATATAAAAAAACAATCACCCAAAGTATTTTTACGAGCGAATGAACATCCTCTCTCTTTTTATTTTTATTTTTTTTTTCTCTTCTTTACAATGTCCCACTCACTCACACACCCTCAAACACTACACTCACACTCACTTACACGTACACGTACACACACACATCCGCACTTTAAATTGTTCATAGTATAATATATGTATGGTATAAGGATCCTGGATGAATATTTATGTAAATGAAATTATTAGCTTTTAAGGAAAATCTGTAATTGGCGAAAATATTAGATTTTAGTTTAATTAATTTATAAGTATACTAAGCTGTAGATTTTCTCAATAAATAAAAAAAAAAAAAAAAAAAAAAATTAGTTCACGAACGAACAGAGGACATGTATCCAATTCCAAATTCCAAATTCCAAATGATTTATTCAGTACTTACATTACTTATAAAAGATACATCAATCAATGACATAAAAACTAAGACCAATAGTAATGAAACATCTTTTTTAATTTATTCTTAATAATTAATAAGACCGCTAGATGGCGCTCACCTTGTAAACACTATCACAGAAGACCTCTAAAATAAAATCTTATTAAACATTAAAGAAACAAATTAAACGACAATTAAGTTATTGCGTATTAGTTAGTCAGTGTCTGAACAAACTGTGTGAGTGAGTGATAAGAATACAAGGAGTGAAAAATAAAATAAGTAAGTAAAACAGCACATTCAACAAAATCCACCTAAACACCATAGAAAACAAAAATAACTGAAAGACAGTCTAAATACTCAATTTGACTTTATTTTTTAACTATACATTTTCATAAAACTTTAAATAATTTAAGAATAGTAATAACTTAAAAAAAAAACTACCCACTATAACATCTATAAATATACTACAGCGCCATCTATTATCAAACCAGAATAACTGCAAACTTGATCGCTCACCAGAAGTGAGTGAACACATCCACTGAACAAACGAACATCCATCCATTCAGAAGTTTGAACACGTCCACTCAAGAGAACCAACGAAGATCAGTTCAATACTTAATGCAGACCGACGCCAGAAGATGGCGTTCCATTGATTTAAAGACGTGACAACTAGTATAAAACTACGCACATCGACATTTATAAAATTGCAAATTTTTTTAAGAACAATTACTATCCGGCCGTCAAAATTATTTTAAAACAAAATCTTAGTATTGTAAAATAAAAATAACTAAAAATATATATATAATAATTATAATAGAAAAACCCAGTAGCTAACTGGTATCGCCCTCTGGCCCTCTTAGGAGGATTTTCAAGTAACTTACATCTATTGAACGATACTATGATGCGTAGAAGTACTAGAATCGTGAAGACCACGGAACAAGGAAATTCAGATGTTCATAAAAAAAAGAAAGAAAAAATTGATACAATGAAATCACTACGAATGGACTTAGAAAAAGCTAATAGAACCAACGAAGGGCTCTTACAAGAAATAGAACTATGTGCCACAGAGTATAAGTCGTTATTAAATAAAAACACTGTAATAAAGTCTGAGTTGGCTAAGCAAGAAATTGCAATGTATGACGCCATGGCTGAGCGTGACGATCTCATGAAAGAAGTAAAAAAACTTCGTCTAGCAAACGAATCCTATGAAGACGCGCTTTGTTTAATAAAAGAGCTGGAGAAGACTATCACACTACTGCGTAAGATGAATAATGCTAAATATGAGTACTCACCTTCAAATAAATCCAAGCGTCACAAGCAAATACGTCAGTTTATTTCATCAAGGTCTTCAGAACTGACTCGCTTGGTGCGATTACGACATCTAATACAAAAAAGACTTTTATTAAGAAAACGAGAAAGAAGAGCAGCTCGACTCCCCGCGGATACCCAGTCCAGTGATGCAGCCCAAGTCGCAGCGAGCGCCCAGGCAGGCGCCACTACCGAACTTTTCACCGGTAATGCACTTCGAGTCGCCGCGAGTGCCCAGGCGGCTGCCACTACCGGCTTTTCGGCCGGTGATGCAGCTCGAGTCGCCGCCGCGAGGGAAGGCGTCACTACCGGCTTATCTGCTGGTGAGGCAACCCGTGTCGCCGCGAGTGCCCGGACCGGTGCCACTACCGGCTTGTCGGTCCGTGTTGCAACCCGAGTCGCCGCCGCGAGTGACCAAGTGGGCGCCACTACCGGCTTGTCTGCTGGTGATGCTGCCCAAATCGCCGCGAGCGCCCGGGAGGGCGTCACTACCGGCCTATCTGCTGGTGAGGCAGTCCGAGTCGCCGGGAGTGTCCAGGCGGGTGCCACTACCGGCTTGTCTGCTGGTGATGCTGCCCGAATCTCCGTGAGCGCTCGGGAGGGCGTCACTACCGGCCTATCTGCTGGTAAGGCAGTCCGTGTCGCCGCGAGTGCCCAGGCGGGTGCCACTACCAGCTTTTCGGCCGGTGTTGCAGCCCGAATCGCCGCCGCGAGCGACCAGGTGGGCGCCACTACCGGCTTGTCTGCTGGTGATGCTGCCCGAATCGTCGGGATCGCCCGGGAGGGCGTCGCTACCAGCCTATCTGCTGGTGAGGCAGTCCGAGTTGTCGCAAGTGCTCAGGCGGGTGCCACTACCGGCTTGTCGGCTGGTGATGCAGCCCGAGTCGCCATCACGAGCGACCAGGTGGGCGCCACTACCGGCTTATCTGCTGGTGATGCTGCCCGTGGCGCCATGACTCTAACGGCAGGTACCACTGACGGCAACGATTCTGAAACCGAAGCTGCGACTAATGTGATACCTGTGAAAAAATCTACAAAAATAAAGAAACAACTAAAAAATAAAACTAAAAATAGTAACGCTACCAAGAACACAAAAAAAGGAAAAACTAGTACAAAAGTAGAAGATAAGGAGTCAGAAAAAATTAAGCAAAAGACTTTCGACAACCCAGCATTTGTTGGTCGCATCACGAATATAAACAACAATGAGGAACCCGATGCCTACATAAATAAGGGTGACATTACAAGAAACAAAGCTCTCATATATACAGACTCTTGCGGAATCGGCATGTCAGAATTACTTCACAGACAAATGTCCGGAGACTACACAACAACCACAATATGTAAGCCTGGTGCCAAAAGCTATGACATTTTAAAAAACTTAAAAAGTCATACAAAATGTTTTGGTGAAAACGACGTCGTCATATTCCTCATTGGACACTACTCATCAATAGTTAACCATGACAAACCCACAACATTGAGAAATATTTTTGAGACAGCAGAAGTAAATAAGTTCAAACTTATAATATCAACTATAGTGTACAACGGGAGAAATGACGAAAGTATATTCCGTATTAACAAGAGACTGTACAGGGTGGCAGCAGCTCACAGAAACTGTGCAATTTTTGACATTAACGATGTAATCAATTTCAAAACTGTGCAACGCTTCAATCAAATTGAAAAAATTAATGTTGTAAAGGCTTTAAGCGACTTATGTAGTTCCTCGGCCTTCAAAACAATATCCAACCTGCGGTTTATCGATATGAACGGCTTCTCCACAACATTTTCTCGCCAATCTTTTTTAGGATGACTTCTACCAGACAAGGTTTAGAAAATGCTGATAAACCACAGGCTCTAAGTGTGTATGTTAATAACTTACCACTCCAAAATAAAATTGTACCGATGTCTAATAACAGGGTTGTTAAAGTTCAATCAAATGCAAGTAATAATAGACTTTCGTATGGGGTATGGAAACCCAAAACTGATAATTTACCTAGTCCAACAACTCAACGACAGCTTGTAATTGGTCATCAAAACATACAAGGCCTACGGGGAAAATTACTATTGCTTGACTTATGTTTAAATGAACTTGCGATTGATGTCTTCTGTATAACTGAATCATGGCTGAAGTGTGATGAAATTTGTGTACATAATGTAAATAGTTATAACATAGTTAGTAATAGTCACAGAACTAAATATAACAGAGGCGGAACTCTAATAATGATAAAGAAGGGTATACGAGCAAAAAATAGACCGGATATAGTTAAATTGACAGTGGAAAAGGATTTCGAGGTTTTGGTAGTATATAGATCTCCCTCAGGTAGCCTTACCTTCTTCAAAAAAAACCTGGAGGATTGTTTGTACAAACTAAGCAATAAAAATAATAAGTCAATAATACTGTGTGGGGATTTCAATATAAACTTTCCGCTAAACGACGTTGATTCTCATGAACTCTCTGACATATTAGACAGCTTTTTAATGAAACAGCAAATTTTTGATTACACCAGAACCACAGAATCCTCCAAAACATGTATAGATAATATATTCACAAACTGTGTAGTCAATGCTGCTACAATTTTTAAGACTTTAAAGTCAGATCACTATGGTCAAATTATTCAAACTGAAATGATAGAAAATAAACCAACTAAACATGTAAATACCAAACGTAGGATTTTAAGTAATGACCGTATTCACGAATTAAAATTATCATTAGAAAATGAATTTAAAAACTGTGACGATATTAAGAATTTTAAATCCTTCTTTAGCACATTCATTAGGTACATGAACACGCATATTCCAGTAAAATGTGTTAAAAGTAAAGGTAAAAGATGTTTTAATGATTGGGCGACTCCTGGAATAATAATATCACGTAATAAACTTTTTGCACTGTATGATTTACTAAAAGTTTATAATAATAATAAATTAAAATCATATGTTAAAAAATATAGTAAAATATTTAAAATGGTTTCATTGCAAGCAAAACAGAATCAATTAAAGCAGAGAATATTGAATTCAGACAATAAAATTAAAACTACCTGGGCGATAATTAAGGAAGAAACGGGTAGGCAACTTTCTTGTGATAGGAAAGAAACTGTAGAACTAAAAACAAGTAGTGGCCAAATTATCAGAGATGGAAAAGATGTGTCTAATCATTTCAATAATTTTTTTTGCACCATCGCAGAATTAGTAACGGAAAAACTCAAATCTAGTAAAATAAAATCAATGGAATTTCTTGAAAATTTCATTACGAGAAATAAAGATAGTGCCGATTTTAATCTAACAACTTCGTTCGAGGTAAGGCGAATTTTAAAGCAAATAAAATCGAAATCTTCCCTAGATCTATGGCACTTATCTCCAAAAATCTTGAAATTGGTGGGTAATGAGATAATAAATCCTTTAGTGCAATTACTAAATGAATCCATTAAAACCGGCACATTCCCAGATGAACTAAAACTAGCTAAGGTCATCCCTCTTCATAAAAAAGGATGCGTCAAAGATGCACAGAATTATAGGCCAATTTCACTGCTCCCAATATTTAGTAAGGTCTTTGAAAAAATTATGTCGAGTAGGCTTATAGATTTTCTAAGCAAACATAAGATTTTAAGTTCTAAGCAATTTGGATTTCAAAAAAATAAATCTACATGTGATGCTATAGCCGAAATGTTAAAATCAATTCTACTTGCATTGGAGGGATCTCAGCAAACATTTGGATTGTTCTGTGATCTTTCCAAGGCTTTTGACTGTGTCCAACACGACATCATACTAAAAAAACTTAACCATTACGGTATAAGAGGCACAGAGCTAGAATTATTCAGGTCATACTTATCAAAGAGAAAACAAGTATGTGATGTAGATGGAGTCATCTCTGACCCATCATGTATACAGTTTGGAGTACCGCAAGGTTCTATATTGGGCCCAATATTATTTCTGGTATACGTAAATGACCTAAGTGTTTGCTTATGTGAAGAGAGTGACATGATCATGTTCGCGGATGACACCTCTTGCTTGTTCCATCACAGGCAAGATGAGGTATTGGGGCAAAGAATCAATGAAACTGTCAGCAAACTAGCATTGTGGTTTGAAGCAAATAATCTCCTGTTAAACGTAAGCAAAACGAGTGTCGTACATTTTGCTTTGAGAGTAAGAACAACTGACATGAACTCTCCGGTCATGAATATTCTCTCTGATCTGGAACTCAAAACCGTCAGTGAAGTTGACTTTCTGGGTATAAAAATGGACCAAAAATTAAATTGGGAACTCCAAATCGACAAGGTGGCAAAAAGGTTAAGTTCAGCGTGCTACGCAATTAAAAAAGTGTTTGAATTATGCGGAAAACAAACAGCCAAGACTGTATATTTTGCCTACTTTCATAGTATAATGACATATGGCCTTATGTTCTGGGGTACGGCTGCCCAAGCGAAAAGAATATTTATCCTGCAGAAACGTGCTGTCAGATACATAATGGGTATGAAACCTAGAGACTCCTGCCGAAGTGTCTTTAGAGAGCTTGGTATTATGACCTTTACTGCAGAATATGTGTACCAAAATATTATTTATGCTAGGAAAAACTTAAATAACACCCCATCTAACTCACAGATCCATGACTATAATACGAGACACTGTGAACTTATTCGTATTAACCAGCATAGGTTAACAAAAGTCTCGAAGAGTTTTATAATAAATAGTGTAAAATTTTATAACAAACTAACTCCAGAAGTAAGAGCGCTAGGATTAGAGGAATTCAGGAAAACAATTAAAATAATGTTAATAAATAAAAGTTATTATGACGTGAGCGAGGCTCTAAGCGACAATTTCTAATTAATCTAGTCATTATTCTAGTCATTTTTACATTTAATCTTAGATCTTAGATTTAGTATATTTTTGTTTTATTTCACTTATTGCAAATAATTGATTTTTCTGTTGACCATTAAATTTTAATATAGATTTTAATTTTAATTTTAATTTTTGTTGTGTGTTACCTATCAGGATATTTTACTAATATTTTTTTAATAATTTCTTTTATCCTTTTATATCAACTGACAAATTCATATTGAATTTTATTTTTATCGTGTTTTTATCATATTGACATATTTGACATGATTTTTTTTATGTTTTTATTTTTGACAAATGAAATTTTACTGTGGATTTTTTTTTTCAAGCAAGTCTTTTTTTACTAATCTCTTTTATCCTTTTATATCAATTGACAAATTCATATTGAATTTTATTTTTAACATGTTTTTATCATTTTATTATTTGACATGATTTTTTTATGTTTTTATTTTTGACAAATGAAATTTTACTGTGGATTTTTTTTTCAAGCAAGTCTTTTCTAATTTATTGTAAGTACCTTCTTTTATTGTATTCGTGACATTTCAGATGTAACCTAAAAATCTTGATTATATATTTTTATGTTGTGATTTTTTTCCTATGCCTTTTTATTCAAATGGTATTGTGTTATTTATTATTAAGTTTTAAAGTATTGACGAAGGCTATTTTTTGCTCGAACCCAAACATTTTACTTATAATTACCTAGCTAATAATAATTTATATGTGTTCTATTCAATGTGTGTGTAAATGTTATGACTGACTTATTCAAGTGTACCGTGGTACCAAAGGAATCAATAAAAATATGAATATGAATATGAATATGAATTGGAAATATACGAGTAGTTATGAGAGCAGCAGAGATTATTGAGATTTTCAATCATGTTAGATAGGTACTACAGTAACAAGTAATTGCGATACTTGAATAAAATCCAACCTCATATCTTTTAAGTTAATATAACGTAAGAAGCTGATAAAGTTGTATTCTCTAAATCAGGGGTTCTCAACCTTTTTTCCTCTGCGACACATCTGAAGATTTTTTTTAGACTAGCGACACACTCAATGAAAAGTCTTACAAGTAGGTAGATACCATTGATTTTATAACCCTGTCGGTAGGTACCTAATTTTATTACAATTAGAGATTTTGGAAGCATACATACGATTAATATCAATTAACTAAGTAATACAAGTAATAGTTTGAACTACTAAACATTAGGCTGAACATAGATCTATCTATGTTCCACCACACAGTACACATTCAAACACAGTCTAGTCTAGGCCACAGTGCCATCCCTGTTTTTATTATGAGCCTTTTTGTTTTTCACCTCCTGTAAATGTCACTTTGACATTTAGTTAGACAATCAGCTGGGAGACGGTCGCCATGTGTTTAGGAAAATTTCGCGTAAAAATGTCACATTCTAATCTGGCGGGAAATTCAAATCAGCCCTATCTTATAATGCCAGCTGTTCGCAGTGGCGGCTGGTGACTTCAGTGACCGGTAGTGCACTAAGTACCTACCTACTTAAATACCAAATTTCCCAACACATTCCCGTCATGTTATTTTAAGATCGGAACTTCCGAATTTTTGAAACGCCTGCGTTTTATTATGTACGTACCTAGTATGAATATTCTCAAGACACTCAATGTGTTGCAAAAAACAAGAAAAAAAATCCAAACAAGTTGTTTAACTAATTTTTAGTACCTTTATGAACACACCCATATACCACAATACTACTGCAGTTAAGAAAACAGTAGTAATGTCCCAAAAATACTTTAAAAAAATATATAAAAATAAAAGCATTTGAAAAGTAGGGATTGAACCCGGGATCACCTGATTGTAAAGCATCACCTTTAACCAATGCTTAGGCAAATATCGGCACCACTTAATTCACAGTATCACGTGACAGAAAGCACACAACCTAACCATATCCCATTTTAAATATTCGCGCGCTAACGGGTATGTGACATCACATGACAGCGCGCTGACTCTAGGTAGACGGACTCGTGCAAAAAGAATCGCTCGCGACGTGTCGCCCGCGCGGCTATTCACGATATAGCGTCCTTGTTTGGCACTCGTGCGCCGCACGCAGAACTCCATTTCGGCCCATACTGTTTCTATGAAGTATCTTTTGTCTCACGCGCCAGCGGTGTTTTGCCGATCCCTATACATTCAGTATGGGAGACCCGCGTGCGGGTTTCGATTCCGCACGGCGCGCGCGTTTACTCGCAAAAAAGTGCCTTGTGATCTATAAAATAAGGTCGAATTCACATTCTTATTTATTTGGAGTACGATCGTTATGGTTTTAAATGTAGTTATGTTGTAAGATATTATTTATTTTGAGTGAAGTGAAGACTTCTCGTGGTACGGTAGTACGGCGCACGAGCGCACTTTAGGACCAGCCGCCAGTGTGTTCGAGTAAACTGGCGCGCGGAGGGAGGAAGGAGCCGCGCCCCGTGACCACGCCACCGCGGCCGATGCAGCACGACAGCGCGGCGACCGGGCGAAAGGGCGATTTATTTTTATTTTTAGAAATTCTCACGACACACCTGACACACTGGTTGAGAATGGCTGCTCTAAATAATTAAATCTGTCTGTATATGTGTACAAGTCTTGTTTACCTACGTAACATAACACGAATGCACAAAGTGATGCGTATCGTACCAGGTACACTACTGTCCCGTCGTATTGTCGCATTGTCTATTCTAGTGCCGCCGCCTCTTTATACTTTTATTGTCAAGTGATTTCCGTCTTCAAGCGAGTGGTTCTCCTGAGAACTTTATACAGGGTGTCCCAAAACTCGACGTCCAAACGAAAGGAGGTCATAGAGAAGGTCATTTCCAATCAGAATCACCCTATTTGTAGTTATCCATTTCTCAGTCGTTTAGAAGTTATAGCTCTTTTTCTGAGTTTTTCTAATTTCAACCCCAATTTTCGAATAAAAAATAAAAAAAAAAATTACATGTAACTTACGTTCATTAAATTTTTTGGGGTTTTATTGCAATTAGTGTAGCTTTGTGAAAAAATTTGTTTTATAACATTTTCTTTCTTATTCCAATAGTAAAGCCTATTTCAATTAAAATTTTTCAGTAATTCATCAATGAAGCCTTGACTTTGATTGAAGTTTACTTTAAAAAAATGTACTACAGGAAAGTGAACCTCCTTTGCAAAAACATGTACAGTTCATACGGATTCCAGAAAGGTACAATTCATTAGATTCATTACCATAAAACTTAACGAAGATATGAATGAAACAACTAATCCGGTGTAACAAATTTAATAGCGTTAGGTACTTTCTTAGAAGAGAACAATGGAGGGCCTCTCCGTTGAGCCCGTGAAAACAATGGGACCGGTCGCCAACATGTTTCACCTACCCTCTTCCCTCCCCTCCCACTCCTTTAAGCCGTTCATCACCTATCTGCGCCTGACCCACTCTTTCAGTTTCAGTGACTCGCTAGCTGCTTGTAACATCGCCGTTCCGCTATTCTGTTTTCTTTTTCTTTCTTTACATACGATTTGGCTATTCTTTACGAACTTTGATCCCTATCCTGTGTGTTTAACCTGCGCTTGTGATTTGGACTTGTTATTGAACTGAAAACTGCGTAGAGATGGCAGCCTGCACGCCCCGTGAATATGCAGAAATGCATTTTATTTACGGTTTATGTGACGGACGACAACGCTCGTAATGCTGCGAGGGAATACTGCAATCGGTACCCGGAACGCGAACGCTATCCTGATCATAGAGTGTTCATAAATGTACATAACGCACACGTTCAAGGTGAAATTCCTGGTACACATCGAGTAGGTACCGAGGTATCGAGTAGGCACGTCGAGCACTTCTTCTTCGCCGTCGATCCCAACGAATTAAAAAGTATCGGGAAGTGGCATACAACGCACCGACTTGAGGCGCGCTATTTGTGAGCATTCGGCACACACTCTTTCGCGAGCACTCAGTCCGCCGCACTGCGCCGCTCAGGCAGGTCACGTTTTTGTATCAATCCGTCCATAAAAGAGAGATCCAATATCATGTATTCGCATACACAAAATATGACAGAATAGCGGAACGGCGATGTTACAAGAAGCTAGCGAGTCACTGAAACTGAAAGAGTGGGTCAGGCGCAGATAGGTGATGAACGGCTTAAAGGAGTGGGTGGGGTGGGGGGGGGGGGGGGGGGGGGAGGGGGTAGGTGAAACATGTTGGCGACCGGTCCCATTGTTTTCACGGGCTCAACGGAGAGGCCCTCCATTGTTCTCTTCTAAGAAAGTACCTAACACTTTTAAATTTGTTACACCGGATTAGTTGTTTCATTCATATCTTCGTTAAGTTTTATGGTAATGAATCTAATGAATTGTACCTTTCTGGAATCCGTATGAACTGTACATGTTTTTGCAAAGCAGGTTCACTTTCCTGTAGTACATTTTTTTAAAGTAAACTTCAATCAAAGTCAAGGCTTCATTGATGAATTACTGAAAAATTCTAATTGAAATAGGCTTTACTATTGGAATAAGAAAGAAAATGTTATAAAACAAATGTCTTCACAAAGCTACACTAATTGCAATAAAACCCCAAAAAATTAAATGAAACTAAGTTACATGTAATTTTTTTTACGATTTTTTATTCGAAAATTGGGGTTGTAATTAGAAAAACCCAGAAAAAGAGCTATAACTTCTAAACGACTGAGAAATGGATAACTACATATAGGGTGATTCTGATTGGAAGTGACCTCCTCTATGACCTCCTTTCGTTTGGACGTCGAGTTTTGGGACACCCGTATAGGGAGGACTTCTTGAGAAATCAATAGTTATTAATATTAAATCAAGTAGCTATTGAAAGAACTTAGGTTAGGAAAGAATCATAACAAACTTCAAAGAAAGATAAGATAAGATAAAGATGTTTATATATATAAATTTTCATCAACTGAGTTCATTTGATTTTTTAAGTTCAATAGATAGTAGCCAGGAATATACATGTTTTTTAAATAGATATGTTTTACCAATTTTTCTAATAGGATAATCTAATTTATTGGTCAAGTAGGGTCCGATAAATGTATGACATTTTTGGGCAAAGCTAGTACTAACAGTGAAGGTCCAACGAAGGTGCAACCGACAATGATGAGATAATTTTCCGAGGCGTGCCTAACGGCGGCGTCTACCTCATATTATTAATATCTAGTTATATAATGGAATGGAATACTGTAGCCACATTTGAAAAGGCAGCCCACTGCACACACAATCTCCACCACTGTGTATGCCTTATCTTGTACTCGTATAAATCGATAAAACATCAGCTCTATCATTACTATTACAACATTGTGATGGTTTCTGTCATTATGTTTGTCTAACTAATTATTGTTATTCCCAATTCAGTGATTGTTACTATTGAACACGCTATATAGGCCACGTGTGGATCTGAAATTGTACACGGATCTAGCTAACATGCCATGCATACGTAGTGAATATTATAAGAATATGTAAGCGAGCGAAATTTAGTAATGAATACAATACAATATTAAGTGTTGCTTCTTGCTGTCGGCAGTTTCACGCGCACCAGATGATCTTGGACGACATGATGGACGGATCCACAACGCGGCGCGGCGCCCCCTGCTGGTACCGCCAGCCGGAAGTAGGCTTGTCTGCAGTGAACGACGCCGCACTTTTGCAGGCCGCCATGTACTCCACACTCAAGAAGAACTTCAACACGAAGCCATACTACCAGAGCGTCCTCGAGATGTTCAACGAGGTGAGATTAGTTCTGCTGACTCCTCCAATCTTTCACCTCCACGAATGGACTAATATGTCAAGAAACTGCACACTTTGAGACTGTATTCTCAAAGTTCAAATTCAAACTTTGTGATGTAGAAAAAATCTACTATAATACAGTACCTACATATTGCAAATCATCTATGCAAGGACATGAAATGGAATAATTACGTTTTGAAAAACCCCCTCAAAAAATTACAAGTACCATCCACCATAAAATATCGAATAGGCGAATAGTTATCAACTTGCACAAACCGGATTTATATGTAAGAAAATCATCATGTCATCTACGCATACAATAAGAACCCTGTCATTCACTAACTTGCTAAGCTTTGGGATCTACGTCCACTTTTAGATTGAACTGTAATTTACGAGCTTTTATTCGACTTCTAACTAACGTTAGTACTGAAAACTCCTTCCAGATGCTATTGAAGACCTGCATCGGCCAGTACATGGATATGTCTATGAAACGCGCGGACAAACCGGACCTGCGTCAATTCACTATGGACAAATACAACGCGATAGTCAAGTACAAGACGTCCTACTACACCTTCCAAATGCCCATCAGCCTGGCCATGCTGATGGCGGGCGTTCTGGACGCGGAGACGCACCGCCAGGCGAAGACTATTCTGTTGGAGATGGGACAATTTTATCAGATTCAGGTATTAATAGTATCTTTGTATCTTGCTCATGAATTGGTGGTGCACGATCAGACATATCAGAAAGTGGCCCGAGATAAAAAATCTCTTCATACAATTTGTTTATGATAGAGAAAAAAAAAAAATTTAAAGTACAGAAATGAAAAAAAATATTTTCGTATTGGCAATCATAAACCTTCGCCGTGATCGGGTAAAAAGCATTTGCAAGAACAAAAAACGGTCAAATGCGAGTTAGACTTGCGCGCCGAGGGAGTCAGTCAATCATATCAATTAATTCGTATATCTACTAAACGCTTTCTTCTTTTTATAAACATTTATTCGAAAAACTATATCTTTCACCCGAACGCAGCTCGACCTTCGGCCTTCTTACATAGGTATATTTCTATTATTCTTTGTGTGATGCTCTACTCGTATTGTTGTTTTATTATTGCTTTGCAATCAAATAATATTTTCAAATCTATTCTAAGATAAAAATGTGTTGTTTACTTCAGTAGGTATTTTTGGAAACAGAATTTCACATGAGCTCACAAACCAGTGGGCAATAAAATCAGCCTGTACCCATTCCGAGATATGTCAGATTTTATCAGTGAAAACTGTATGTAAATGGGCTTAGCCGTTCCTGAGTTTACATGTCATATAAAAATACACAGTTCACAAATCCTTCACACGCAAGTACATCATCATCATCATCCATCACACAGGACAAATTCAAGCGTAGTGTACTACCATACGAATGATGAATAAAGAATAAAGAATAAAGAATAAAGAATCCGGACGCGGCCAGAGCTTAGATGGGTAACCGTTCGTTCTTTGAGACTGACGTAGTTCGGGTTCAACGTAAAACTGTAGGTGATTTTATCTTACTAGGTGGTAGGGTTTAATCAGGCCGGATTGATAACACCGCACTTTTTTATTTTCACTTTATGACTCCACTCTGACCCTGATAGACACATAATATAATTTTTTTTTGTATTACCTGAACTTTTGTGTGTACAATACTAATTTCATACAACATTTAAATTTTCTAGGACAAGCCGTTTAATAGGTAAGGGGCTGTGACATACAGACAGATATACATACAGAAAAACAGACGGACGGACAACGGGTGGCCTTTTTTTCAAGATTATACGGAACCCTATAAATTGAAATGAAAATGTACTTTATTGTTCACTATTATGTAAAAAGGTCACAAAAGGCGAGTTTATTGCTTTGCGACATTCTTTACGAACTAACCTTTGGGATGTAAGTTTCCTACGCCAATAGACACAACTCAACCTGCCACAGGCAGGTTGAGTTGTGTCTATTGGCTGCTCAACGTTCAACTGGCCCAGTTATTTAACAAGATAATTGAACTGACTTACAGGACACGTGATAGCTTCGACTGTGTCCGCTCTCATTCTCATGAATAACGACTGACTGGCTGAGTTGAATGTTTCATGTGAGCCAATTACAGTAAAACAATAAGAAAGAAACATAAGGAGAACGAATAACTATCAGGAATATCTACCTACACTATTTTTAAACATTGAATTAACCAGATGCCTCCCGCCTGACCTTCTCATCGAGGAAACATTTTTACGCGTGGTCGGGGCGGGAGAGGAAGACGAAGGCCGATCGTTGAAGAAGGCCCTTTATATCGATAACACTCACCTAGAACCCGTCTGAACACCTTCCCTCCCGAATCTGGTGCACAACAAAATTAACGAATCACTTATGTACAATAAACACATTTCAGGATGACTTCCTTGACTGTTTCGCGAACCCAGCAGTTACCGGCAAAGTGGGAACCGACATCGAAGAAGGCAAGTGCACCTGGCTAGCCGTGGTGGCGCTCCAGCGTGCCAGTCCAGCCCAGAGGCTCATCATGGAGGAATGCTACGGCAGTCGAGACCCCCAGAATGTCGCTAAAGTGAAGCTTCTGTACGAGGAACTCGATCTTCCTCACACCTACTCCGTGTATGAAGAGACCACGTACAATATCATCAGAACACACATCCAGCAGATCACGAGGGGACTCCCGCACGATCTCTTCTTCAATATCTTGGATAAGATCTTCAAGAGAGATTCGTGAGCGTGTCTGGTTGTTGGACGTATTGAATGGGCTTTGGCAAACGAATTGTGACATTGAACTAAGCTGAGGTTAGGTCAGGAATCGTCTGTCAAGCTACTTTTAAGTATATTTTAGTACTTATCTAGGTGGTGTAAAATGTGATGAAGTAATATTGGTGAAATTTAAGCTAGAGAGAGTGTTATTATGAATGTGGCGGATGTTTGATTGTATACAATTTATCTGGTCTCACCCAGTAGATAGAACCTAAGCAGAACTATAATTGTTTAATTTTTATTTATTTAATTGTTAACTGTTATTTCTAAAGGGCTTTGACTTAACTGGTTAATTGGTTAATTGGTAATTGAGATAAACTTGGGACCTATATTTCCACAAAAATATAAGTTCTTTGAAAGTTTATTTGTTTCGAAGTATTTTGTGTAAATCCCTTGCAAACAAATGTGTATGTAATTACAAAATTACATGGAAAAACATTAACTTCTAGTAAGACTATTATTGGTCTATTGACCTTATTTTGCTGTTACCTATTTATATTCAGCAAATGAATACATGCGTTTAGCTTTATCCTTGGCTTTATAACATACTTAATTACAACAGAAATAAAATTTTGAAATACAAATTTAGATCATATTACTGTGTGTTAAGTAGAGCGAAGATTGTGATTCTCAGCGTTATTAAATATACGTATAATAATAATTACCGTGTTTTATTAAAATGAATGAACATTCTGAGTGACCAACGAATGCATTCCGCCTGTGCGTGCTGTGTGAGTAACAAATGCATTCTGCCTGTGCGCTCTGTGTGAGAAACAAATGCATTCAGCCTGTGCGTGCGGTGTGAGCAACAAATGCATTCCGTCTGTGTGTGCTGTGTGAGCAAAAAATTCATTCCGCCTGTGCGTGCTGAGTGAGCAATAGATGCATTCCGTATTTGCGTGGTGTGTGGACAACAAATGCATTCCGCCCGCTTGTGTGTGCTATGTGAGCAACAAATGCATTCTACCTGTGCGTGCTGTGTGAGCAACAAATGCATTCCGCCTATACGTGCTGTGTGAGTCACAAATGCATGTCGCCTGTGCGTACTGTATAAGCAACAAATGCACCGTTCCTAGATTGAATTGCTTTAACAATAACCTAGGAGTAAAGTCATTATTGAAGGGGTGACGTTTTATTCTCGGTTTTACTGACATTGATCAGTTTCTTTTTTGGGAGCACGACAAATGGCGCGCGCCAGACTAACGCAGAGGTGTAGTCCGACGGTGCCCACGGGCATTCGGATATTTACGGGGGCTGCGAATACCTTGTCGGCCGGCTAGGTGCACCTTCACATTCAAAGTCAAAGTCAAAGTCATTTATTCAGTGATAAGTGATTATAAAAATTAACATAGTGTATATAATTTTTTTTCCTTTTCACTTCGTCATAAAAATTAACCTAGTATAAAATTATATTAAAAATTAGAGTTAAAAATTAAATAATCATATTAAAAATTACAGTTAAAAAATTAAAATTAAACATTAAAAACAATATAAAAAATTTAAAAAGTAATAAGGTATTAAAAACATTATTTTTATCATTGCAGCAATTGTCTTATATGTCTAACTTAAAATACGTCATGTCATAAAATGTTTTATTTAAAAGCCATTTATGCAGTTTCTTTTTAAAAGAGACTTCGCTCTCCTCTCTTTGCAATTCAAGGGGCAGTTTGTTATAAATGCTAGCCGCCTTGAATTTTAAGCTTTTTTGGAATTTCGTGGTGCTGTGACTTGGCATTTGAAGTAGTTGCTTGTGCCTGGTAGTGTAGGTGTGTGTGCGTGCGTTGTATTCTGAGCCGTTACACCTCGCAAACAGCACGACTTTCTTCACGTAAGCATCGTACATCGTCAGCATCTTGAGCTTTTTAAATATTGGTGCGCAGTGGTCGTTCCATGCCGATTTGTTTATTATTCGTACTGCACGTTTTTGCAGTACGAATATGTTGTGGGCGTCGCCTGCTACTCCCCAGAATTCTAACCCGAATATCATTGTGGAGTAGAAATATCCGTAATATGCGTTTACCATTGTTTTTATGTCACATGATTGGGCCAGAATTCTGAGACAGTAGCATGCTTTACTCAATTTGGCACAAACACTGTCGATGTGGTCCGAGTACCTGAGGTTGTTGTCGAGCGTAAGACCTAAGAATTTATGGGACTTTTGGAACTCGATGACATCTCCGAAATGTCGAACACACATATTATTTCCTAAATCCCCTCTATTGATTATCGTGAAATGCACACATCCTGTTTTTGATTTATTCATCAGTAGCTTGTTTGCTGTGAACCAGTCGAATAAAGCTATTAAGCAGTATTCTAACTTGTTTAGCAATTCTGTTTGATCTTTTGCTTTAACAATTGCATTGGCATCGTCTGCGTACAATATTAGTAATGCGCATTTTATTGCATCTGGTAAATCATTAATGAAAAGTAAGAATAATAGTGTCGACAATATGGAACCCTGTGGAACGCCGTATGTTATTTTGAAGGGTGCCGAGATTGAATCCGTCAGTTCGAGGTCAAGCATGCTTTTTACTGACACTTGCGCTTTTCTATCGTGTAGGTATGTTCGAAACCAGTCCAAAGCAATCCCACGTATTCCGTAGAATTCTAATTTGTTGAGCAACAAACCGTGGTCTACGAGATCAAACGCCTTAGACAGGTCCACGAACACACCCGCGACTCGTTCTTGTTTGTCAAGACTCTCCAGTATGGCTGTGGTGAGTTGGTAGGTGGCTGACGATATAGATCTGCCGGGACGGAATCCATGCTGCGAGTCGGTAAGTATTCCATTCAGTTTTATAAAGTTCATGAGCCTGCCGTAGATAGCTTTTTCGAAAATTTTGGAAAATACAGGAAGTATTGATACCGGCCTATAGTTTTCCACTGCGGATTCCGCTCCTTTTTTGAACAATGGCAAAATCTTAGCGTTTGAGAGAGCTGAGGGGAATGTTCCTGTTTGAAAAGATAAATTAATAAGAAATGTTATTATATTTAATATAGGTCCATAACATTTTTTAAGAAGGGATACAGGCATTCCGTTAATATCTTGTGAATTTTTGTTTTTTAGTGATCCTATAAGCTTCATGATTTCTTCCGTGTCGCAAGGCCTGAGGAAAAACGTATTTGAAATTGGCTTAATGTTTTCCCTGAGTAGTTTATAAGATGTTTCCGTACATTGCGGCATGGTAAGGAGAAGTTTTTCTGCAATGCTCGAGTAATGTTTACCAAATTCTTCTGCTACTCTCTGTGGTTCTGAGGTTACCTGGCCTTCACTAGTAACTAGTTTAATATTTTTTACGATTCCCCTGTGAGTGCCCTTCGAAGTTTCTCGTTTCACAATGTTCCACATTGTCTTCTGCTTGTTATCACTGTTTTCTATTATTGCTTTATAGTAATTAGCCTTTTCAGTTTTAATTTGCACGTCATATTTAACTTTTACTTTATTTAGTGTATTTGTGTATTCCCGGCTTTCCGTTGTGCGTCTTAGCATATCAAAAATTTCAATTTTATTCTTTAGGTTTTTACTATCTTCTGAAAGCCATGGTGCTAATTCTTTTCTTTTATTTGTACTATATTTCTTTGGTGTAATTGGGAAACTTGAATTAAAAATGTATGTGAATTGAGTAAAAAATAAATCAAAAGCGATATTTGCATTTTCGTGCACGAGTACCTCGGACCAGTCGGCACTGCTCAGCCTCGACACAAACGAGCAGACGTTACGATCCGAAAAGACGCGCTGCCTGCATGTGTACGCGACGGGTGGTAAGTTCGATAGGCTCTTTACTTCTACCTCCTGGCACAAATGGTCAGATAGGTTGTTCGAAATTACTCTGCACCCAATTCTCTCTTTTGCCAAATCAGTCACCACGAAATCCAATTGTGAATTTTTGGTTTTACCTGTCCTAGTGGGTTCATTAACAATGTTGTGGAGGTTAAACATATCCAAAATTATTTTAAGTCGTTTGTAGTAAGGGGAGCTCACTACAAAAAAGTCAATATTCCAGTCGCCACAAACAATAATACTATCATAGTTTTTCATACATTCATTCACCACATATTCAAATTTTTCAAAAAAACTATTGATATTCTGTCCTGTTCTGTATAGAATAATAATGCAGATTTTATTCTTTTTTGATAGATTGAAATAAAAAATCACTGTTTCAAATATTTGATCACAGAAAAGGGTATTATAATGTGTCACAATTTTAAAATAGTGTTTATAATGTTCTTGTGCAAATATACATATCCCCCCACCATCCATCGTGGTACGTGTGTACTGGCCTATAACGCAGTAGCCCGGGAGTGATGGAGCCGGCTCGTCGCGCTTCAGCCACGCCTCCGTGATGCAGATGAGTGCGGGAAGTTGTGGTAGCTCGCTAGTGAAAGCCGCCAGTGGCGTCATCTTGTGTCGGAGGCTGCGTAGATTTTGGTGCAAAATTATTAATCGATCTGGAGCTTGTTTTTTGATCGTGTTTTTGCCGATATTGCATCGAATGCTAGTGGAGTGAAGAATTTGTTTTTTTGGTTCACCGGGGAAGAGAGTGGCGTTTCCATCGGTGATTCGGTTCCTGGCGTCATCGGCGCCGTTTCCTTTGCTTTTTTCTCTTCTGCCTTCTGTTCTGTTTTCTGATCTATATCTCCTGTTTTCCTTGTCCCTAAAAAAGTAGACGCGTTTTTTCTTTCTAAATATCTTCTAACTCCTGTTCCCTTCGGCCAGAAGCCTGGATCTAGTAACTTGTCGGTATATGTCTTTTGACTTTCGATCTTGAATGACGCGTAATAGTCCCCTCGGGGTGTGAGTTTTTCAATTTTTAAATTTGTTTCTTTCATATCCTTATTTTCTTTCAAAATATATGTTCTTATTTGTTCTACAGTTGTGGCTCGATCTAGGCGGCATATATGAACGGCAGTAGTGGGCTCCGGTCGTTGTACAACTTTTAGAGTTGTCTCTTGGTCGCCGGTGTCGCGAGTACCGACGAGCATTGGGTTATTTTGGTTTCTACGATTTGAAATCCGTGCTCTTTCGCTTTGTTCCACTGCAGTCGGGCGCATTCCTTTAGCTGCAGCATTTGCATAAGTTACGGGTGAAAATTCGGATCCGGTCGGCAACACTGAATAATGTTTGAAGGACCCCAGACTGTGCATTAGAGGAAAGTATGCAGGTGGGAGTGAATTCCACATGTTGGTAACCCTGTAAATAAAGGATTTACAGGATCGATTTGTCCTAAGTGGGGGAACATCCGACAGTGTGTGGATGTATTCCCAAACTGTTGCGCGTGGAACGATGCTAGAATGGGGATGGAGGGATCGCATCGTGCAGCTCCTTGGAACACTCTCCGTGGTACAGGCGATAGAACACACACAAAGATCCAACGTCCCTGCGGACTGCGGAGTTGTAAGGTCTCTAAGTTCCGGGATATCCGGGGCTCGTTAACGAGGCGGACAGCATGACGTTGAATCGAGTCTAAGGAGCCGAGCAGGTATTTTGCGGATCCTTCCCACAGATGTAAACAGTACTCCACGCATGAGCGAATCTAAGTAACATACATACTAAGTAAGTAACATACTAAAGGCGAGGCCGAAGGCCGAGCTGCGTTCAGGAAGACTATAAACCTTCTCGAAGAAATTAAGTAATTGAGGGCGAGTCCGAAGGCCGAGCTGCGTTCAGGAAGACTATAAACCGTCTTGGAGAAAGTAAGTAACTATCGCCCATAGTTACTTCCTGTCATCGAGAAGGTTTGGCGTCTTCTAGGATACAGCTCGACCTTAGGCCTCGCCCTCAGTTACTTACTTTCTTCGAGAAGGTTGAAGGTCTTTCTGAACGCAGCTCGGCCTTCGGCCTCGCCCTTTGTTACTTACTTTCTTCGAAAAGGTTTATACACTTCCTGAACGCAGCTCGGCCTTCGGCCTCGCCTTTAGTATGTTACTTACTCTCTTTGAGAATGTTTATTGTTTATCTGAATCCAGTTCGCCCTCCGGCGCCGGCCTAAGTACTTATTTTCTTCTTGTGAAATACGAATTTCACGCGAGCGAATCCGCGGGAAAAACCTATCGATATTAAAATAAGAAACTTCAGTTAAAATAAATCAAATACTTTAGATACTAACTAAGTAAAATACTCCACATATTAGCGTAACCGGAACTTAATTTTATTTACCCTATCCTATGTCCCGTACAGCTAAATGTGCGTGTACTAATTTTAATCGAATTTAGATGATCGGCTTAAATGTTATGGAGGAAATTCATACATACATATTCGCCTATCGCCCTGCTGCCCCCCGCCCCGCCCGTACTGTGTGCCGCAGGACGCCATGATATTGAGAGAAGCGCAGCGCTTCTCTCAAGACATTCTCATCGTCGTAACTTTTAAACTATTTATCCAAATTACTTAGTGTAAAGTCCTCTACTTTAAATACCAGAAGCGATAAAAGTATGTATTTTGATAAGAATTAATTCAATATTATAAAATGTGCATTGTAAATATACAGTATTCAATTTAAATGTATTTATGGTTCACCATTTCGGCTATAGTGGCTTTCACATAAAAGGTAGATATATGCTGTCGCGGATTTTTTTTTAGAACTATTTAAGATAAACAACCTCACCATACATTATCTTCGTTTACGGTTTATGCAGCGCACGCCGAGATAGCTCTCAGATGGCAGGATTTTTTCCAACTTACCTAACATTTATCGATATATTTGGGCCAATTTAGACAATATCTTTATGAATTATAGGCCATATGTTATTTTGATGTATAATCTATAGTACTGTAAAGAAAAAAAAAGAAAAAAAAGTACTGTAAAGGCTCATTAAAATCTGTTCAGTAGTTTTTGCGTGAAAGAGGAACAAAGGTCCATACTCACAAACTTTCGCGTTTATAATACCTATTAGTAGGATGCATCCTACTTTGTACCATATGAGTAAGACGTGATTCCACGTCAAAAATTAAGATCATATCAAATTAAAATGTTAGCTTTCTATCATAGTGCGGCTGCTCGGTTCGCTATTGAGTTTATATAATAGGCACCCGCCCGCTCGCCGCGCCTCCGCCGCCCGATCGGTAAATACCTATACTGCTCAGGCGCGCGGACGGAACTTATCGGTTTGTAAGGGAGCCACATCTTAGCGAAACCGGAAGTGAATTTTATTTTAAATGTGATTGTACTAAGTTTCGTCGAATTTGGATGATGGCTTTAAGAGTTATGGTGGAACATACATACAGAAAAGATTTCTAAAAATCGTCAATATAGTTTTATTATCATATACAGAGTCTACAAACGCAATATTTCATAAAACAAAGTAACTTACTCCATGACTATCCCTTACAGATTTTTTATTAGTACTAGCTTTTGCCCGCGGCTTCGCTCGCGTGATATTCGTATTTAAAAAGAAGAAAGTAAGTAAGCCCGCTACCGTACCTTTATTTCGGCGAGCGGAACAATGCGGTTTGTATGAGAGCTGCATCTTAGCGTAACCGGAACTGAATTTTAGCCTATCCTGTGTCCAGTATAGTAAAATGTGCTTGTACTAAGTTTCATCGAATTCGGATGATCGGTTTAAGAGTTATGGAGGAACATACATACATACAGAAAATATTTCTAAAAATCGTCAATTTAGTTTTAGTATCATGCCATATATTCTACAAAATCAGTATCTAATAAAACAAAGTAACTTACTCTATGACGATCCCTTACAGATTTATTATTAGTATTGATTGATTGATGATGATTGATTGATGATAATATATAATATATATTGATGATTGATGATGATGATATTGATTGATTGATGATAGATTGATTCTATAAACAAGAAGCAATTTGTTATCGTTTTCATTATGACAGTAAATAGATAAATGAAGTTATTTCTTCATACAAACTGTTTCGTAAAAATGTTCGATAAAACGCACGTGTTTCTTACTAACGTTAAATTTTGAAATATATCTGTATAAGTAGACCAGTAAATATTACAGGAAAATTTGTTAATTTGTTAATACATTGTGTTAATTTTGATGATATAGCACAAAACCTCAGTGCTCGAGTTTCACTCAGTAATTAAACCAATCTATCTCATAACAAGGAATGAAAAAAGTAGAATGTGGTATTATTTCCCACATTGTAGAATTGGCAGCAGATTAGCAGTGGTAATAGATTACTCATTTAAAATGTTCCGTGGCCTGTGCCTGTAGTGGGTACATTGCTGCTTGCAATAATTGCTTGCAATGCTTGTTAAATAAGTTTACACTTTTACAGTCTTAGCCTTGCCAATCTTTATTTTGTGGGTTTCGCCTTTGCCAATTTAATTATAAATTTTATTCATAATTTTTACATTTAACTTAATATACAAACATTAATTATGTTTTACTAAAAAAATTAACAGTTCATTGCATAAAATAAAAAAATCTATACATTTATTTATTGAATTACATTACAAGCGAAGCGATATTGATAACATAATCATCTTTATGTGCAATTTGTCCATGTCAGTTAAGTATTTATATTTCATACTACTGTCCATTCTTTAGTACCGCCCCTACGCATTTTCCACATCTAAAAGGTTAGCACGTAAAGCAAGGCATTAAAGTCCCTTAAAATTTAATCTAATTTCATAAGGTAATGTAAATGTAACGTGTATGTATGTATACATGTGATAGGTACCAGTAAGTGCATAGGCACAGGTACGAGTACACTATAGGTAGGTAAGTACATTTATATTTTCAAGGCGTATGCTATGTGCAGGCATAATTTGCCTTATGTATATTCATAGCCTTTTCAGTATGTGCGAAAACTAGAGCAGACAATCCTTGAATATACAGACAATACTTTCAATTATTACAAGCCCTCATCTCATCATATAAGCAGGCACTACAACAAACATAAGGTTTCGTTTAGAATTCTAGCATATCCAATATCATTTATTAGGTACATGTTCGTACGCGCTACATAAAATTGCTTAATCTGTCTGCAAATTGTGTCATAATTGGATGAGCGTATAATTCTGCCTGACCCAGATTGGCCGACAGATTGACTGAATTCGAGTGGAGTGGTAGGTGTGCACTTTAACAAGGCGATGCCTACACAAGTTAAAAATAATGCTTACGAGACTTATGCCGCCTACATTGCCTTGTGCGTGCATTACTAATTCGAAACACGAGTCTACTGTCAGTAACGTGATAAGATGCGGTCTATCTATGTAGAATTTAACTAACTGTACATTACTACTTACTTGACATAAATTTCACACCTGCATACATACATACCACATGCTGTATTCCGACAATCGGTGTAAGCTTAGTTATCGGTGTTGTGCTGCAAGGACTCTGGTAAGGTACAGCACAACACCGGCCATCACGTTTCGCAAAGTATACGCACAAAATAACTATCAAGCAGCAAGTGCACCTACTGCATGACTCGGTGGAAAGACCGTGCCTAAGTGAGACGTGGTTAGCCTGCCACCCTAAAGGGCGAGGGTTAGGGTGCTAAAGCACGGCGTATTGTCCTTATCCGCTAGTCGTCTTTACGACAGGCGGGGAGAGATGCAGTGAGGCTATTCTTTTTAAGTACCGACCCCACACGGTAATTTAACACCTAATGCAGAATTAACAGATTCACAAATAAACCTTTCAGAAAATTGTGTTTATTTATTGTAAAATTGCATCCATCCGTAGATATATTTTACTCAGATATGTAGATCACATTAGGTAAATAATTTTCCTCATGCGAAGAAGATCTACTAATCATTCGGTCGGATTTGTGGACATTGAACAATGATAGGTGCAAGAGAGTTCAAAATTTCTATACAATGATGTCGTGCCTTAGTTCGAGCCTCACCATGAACTCTTGGGCTTCGGTCTCGGCAATTTTAATAAGTACCAGGACATTCGGGCCGCAAAATCAATACATCCTTTTTTTGTTCGTCAGAACTACATAGATACTGATGTATATTCTATACAGCGAGACGGCACGCAAAGCGCAGTGATACGATGCGCCTCGTTCATGACAATTCTCAGCTAATCTCGCTGCAAGGTCGCACTGTTTGATTCCACGTATCGAGAGCGCACGACCTGCTATTGTTACTGGGTAGGTAGTTAGGTACTGCCGCTCCACAGCGCTAGTCCCGTTAACGATATAATGGATTACGCTTTCTAGAGTCTCAGGCGGAGTCTTCAAACATGCTAATACATACATGGAAGAGGCATTGTCGAAGAGATATAAAAAAGTGCACAAAAACAATTTTACATCTCCTCTGTCACACTTACCTATCCATCTTCTGTCCGCTACGAACAATGACGAACAGTGGCTGCAAAAGAAATGAATGCCTGTGAAATGTCGACTATGATAAAGCCGCTACTGGATGTTTATTTCGATAGTCTACGACAGGAATGGCGAGAAGGCCGCCGCCGCGCCGTCTTTTCACCATTGCTTTCGCAGGCCAAAACTGGCCCGCGAGTCTGTTCAATCCGGCCCGCGGCATTTGAGTGCAAAGGTATAGGGGCAGTGCTCTTCCTTAATATCTAGGTACGTTACGACATAATATTTAAACTTATTTTGTTAGTAAATGTGTTTTTATTTTATTTAGTTAGGAGATTATTCATTAATTTATTTTTTAATGAGGATAAAAAATGTTTCACTATATTTTTCTTATCGATATAGTGTTTATAATCGTACTCTATTTCTAATACAGAAGCATTGATAAGAAATTAACTAATAAATTTTTTCACGGATATGAATATCTAGGTACGCCGTTTTTTTTATGGGTGGCGCGACAGGTGGCATCGTTTCACCTACAAGTAGATGTCTAACGATGCCCATGGGCATTCTGTGATGCACGGGGATTGCGAATGCCATGCCGGCCTGACAGGAGCCTTATCACGCCCCTTTTGAAAAACCACAGGCTGTACTTGGGAGGAAGTATTTCCCCATCCCTGGTCTACGAGTAGGTGTATTATTAAGTATTTGGTTGAGCAGAGATAGCGCATGGAAGTTCCATGTACTTACTAGGTACCTATCTCTTGGAAGGCTTGCTGAAGGCAACCTCGCTATCAGATTTAACTTGGAAACGGTTTGAATAAGCATATTGAAATGGTAGTTTACCTTTCTCAAACTTAACTTTAGTACTTACATATGTATGTATGTATTTCATATGTAGCTACTCATGCTCTCTTGGGCTTTGGTTTTGGTAATTTTAATACCAGGACATTCTGGCTCCAAAATTTACTTTATCGTTTTTGTTCGCCAGAACTATAAGGTCTTTCAAAATTAGTTAATAGTACGCTAAGGGGGGTTTCTGTATCGGAAATAGATCACTTATGATGATATGAAGAACAAAGAATTTTTTTTTTACAAAAAAAGAATTTTTTTTATTCGTTTCAGTTTCATGCCAGAAACAAAAAAAGTATTCCAGCACATAGATCTCTTTCTTTCAGAAATTGTGAAAAACCACAATTTTAGTTTTATTAGTATGGAATAGAAATAATTTGATTTTTTTTACCAACTTACACGTATTACATCATAATGGTAATGAAGACTTTTTTGTTACTGTTATGAAACTGAATCGATTAGGCTATAAAAATAAACCACCTATTTATTTATTTAAATACATAAAAAAATATTTTACATAAAAAAAAGCCCAAAGTCCAAAAAATTGTATATAGGTTTTACTCCCTAATACAGAAATTTAGAGTACTATTAACTAATTTTGAAAGACTTTATATGTACAGGGTCTTTCAGGATAGGATTTCGTAACTTAAGGGTTCGAAAGGGGCCCATATTTGAAGACGAAAAGCTCTGAAACTTTTTCCCAAATTCGGTAATTTTATAGTACTTTTTGGTGAAAATCGTTTAATCGAGATTTGGTGGACGGATAACTTCTGCCTTTATCGTATGTGATGTGTAATCGAATCGGATGGAACAAATTGTGACAAGTAAACAATAAACAACAACATTGATATTAAGATTTGTCAGCCTCGATAGCTCAGTGGTGCAGACAGTCAACTGTCCCTATTGAATGTTAAGCAACGCTGGGTGCGGTCAGTACTTGGATGGGTGACCGCTGACCGTTGGAGGCTGACCGAGGTTCGGATTCCTCGTAAAACTGTAGGTCCCTTCCCTCCTAATCTTACTTGGTGGTAGGGTTTAACCCGCCCGGGTTGGTACCACCGCACTGAATTAAACGTCGGTCTAAACGGCTATGTAAATAGTTTGTGTTTTCCGACCAGTTCAGTGTAGCCGGCACGATCAAAGGGGGAAGCACTGACATGGCACCTAGTTCACCCGGTGTTATGGGCTGACATCACGGACGTTGTAGGTGATGTAACCAACCGTGTCAGTTTCCATAAAAAAAAAAAAAGATATACGGAACAATAATAATATAAACACATATCTATACTATACACACTATTACACATATTATATCACATACAGGTTTGCCCCATTCCTTGATCAAATTATTTTGTTGGTTACTCTACAATGTCATCTTTACTTTTATATTAGGTAGGTACTTAATCCAGAAAATATTAAATAACTAATACAACCTGCTTAAAAAACCGGATAACGAAATAGGTAACTAGGCGAAAGAATGTGTACCTAATAATGAAGCAGGTTTGCAAACATGGATATTGTACTAAATTAGTACCTAGCTAGGGACCTAAGTACTTGTGGACTTACATAGGTTAGGTTCCATACCTAGTAACAATTTAATGAGTTGAACGAATTACTTCCTGTTTCCTAACAACGCACAACAATAATACATTGTATGAATAGACTTAATAGTACCGTGAACCTACCGTGTCACTGGTACTACGTAGATAACATGGTACACTCGCGCTCATATTTGCATTGGCACCTCTAGAACCATGGCCTGATGGTGATCCACGTGCAGTGTTTCATCGAGGTCCACGTGAAGTTACTTATTGTGGCAAGGTTCTTCACCTACTGCTTACTGCATGATGCGAGTATAATATTTGTGCACTGAATTCCAATGGACAAATAAATAACGAGTATATGCCCAACTAACATTACGGTGTTAAGACAGGCGTTATAAGAGCTGTTTAATAGAGGCCCATTCTTAAACAGGTTAAGGTTCTTTGTGACTTTACAATAGTTTTGTAAGTGTTATAAGGGTGGGACAAGGCTCTACAGTATTGACGCGTTATATTAATCCAATATAGGTACCACTTTAAGATCTAAACAACCTGCCGTTAGCACCAATTTATTTGTTGGTTGGCGACGCTCCTTTGTTCAATTCTTGTGAATCTCGGAGCTTTATATTATTTACTTTGCCGCAGATTATTAAGTAATCCAAGTATATTCTATCACTTTAAGTTAGCTAAACTTGTATGTATATATTTAACTATATAATATATAATTGGTTTCTAGGAAACGACTATAACGATTTGGATGAAATTTTGTATTTAGATATTGTTTTTTTTTCAAGTTTATCTAGATAGGTGTAGATGCCGAGCGAAGCTCGGTCGCCCAGGTATACTTATTGTATAAACCTATGTCACCCGGTGTTATGGGCTGACATAACGGACGTTGTAGGGGAAGTAGCCAACCGTGTTAGTTTCCATAAAAAAACGTTATTCTCTGTAAAAAAATTTATGTAATCCGGTATGGGTGGCTTCGTCAGAGAGGCCGAAGCACATGCTCCGATCAACCAATATTACCTCCGAGAAGGTAGGTGCCATATCGGAGACTTCCCTTTGAATTGCTGGCTATACTGGACTAGACTAGAGTAGAACACAGCCGAGGCTGCTATGCGGCCACCTTACATCCAGTATGCTTGTAAGAACCCGGTCTGCTACAATTTAAGCTTACCACCTTTAAGGGGCTAGGGAAGGGACTTACAATTTTACACTGTTCCGAACGGTGAAGCAGCAGGCGTACGTATGCACGTAAATTTCTCCGTCAGGAAAAACTCATTGATACACCCAGACCGGATTCGAACCTCGCATGACCTCTCGCAAGATAAGCCGACACGCCCAGACCACTCGGCCACTTTTGCCATAAAGAATATAAATTGTTAACAACATTATGTTGACAATAAAAACTAAATAAAATAAATGTTGTGGTAACTCTCTAGTTGTATTATAAGAGAAGATCCGTTGTCTCTGCCTAGCCCATTGGAAAACCAGCTTGACATTATGTAGGTATGTACATGGTTATCTGCGTCAGTAAGTCGTACAGCGGCATTGTGTGAATAAGACAAAAAGACAGACCGCTGAAGTTTCATGATAATGCTTCGTTTCATATGCTCGAAGGACGGACGGCACTGCCGGCAGCGCAGTCCGCCCCGAGCCCCGAGCGGTGCGCGCTGAAACTCGTAGCTAGGCGGGCGGCGCGCATAGCTACTTGTGCGGGCGGGCGAACGGCGGCAGGCTATCGGAAGGGCGGTGTCTGCGGCAAGATTCAAGTCTTACCTTTCTAGAGCATTGTAAAAATAATGCTGTTCTTGGTTACATCTGGAAGGCAGATTACATAAGAACTAAGTTAATTCGTTCTTACACTTCACAGGTTAACACCAAAGTTTCTGTAAAGAGTTAAAAATAAATTTAATTTAATTTAATTTATTTTTAACTCTTTATTTTATATTCTTTTTATTCTTTATTATTATATACTTTATTGTTTACTGTTATGTAAACAATAAAGTATATGTATATGTTTTACTGTAAAAGGGTCACGAAAGGCGAGCTGAATGCCTGACAGTATGTGTTTATTATAAACTAACCTTTATAATAGGTTAGTAACCTCGTTTTAATTATTCTCAAAATGTTATTTAACTATACCTAAATATTGTATTAGTTGCAATTTAAGAGTAGCTAAGGTTTTAATAATTTTGTTTTTACTTTACATAGTCAGCATCAGCGTTTGCATTAAATACGAACGACATAATACAAGTGTCATAACATAATTTCACTCAACAGTTCAACAGAACTACTTGCATACATATAGGGTGTTCCAGTTCAACCGGATTTCCTTGCCACCACAGGATGGTATTGCTCGTTTATTAAGCTTCAAAAAAAGCTCACTAGGTAGCGTTTTTTTTTTCTAGGACTCGTATTTTTCTATACAATCGAGCTTTATGCGTTAGGAAATGGTCGCCAAAGCCATGTCCAACATCGGAAGCTGACCTTTTAAAGGCGATTATCTCGAAAAATAAGAATCCGTGAAAAAAATTACTTCCCGTGGTGGTAAGCAAAGCCGCTCGATCTGGGACACGCGGTATATAGAGTAAAGCTCCTTAGAGTAGAGTAATGTGAATCAGGGCCAACGTTGGCGAGAGATATCGGAGATACAGAAATAACGCGTGCAGTGACACTGCAGATCTGCTGCAGTCGAATAAGAGCAATTCTGCAAAGCGCTAGTGAATCTAAAATAAACGAATAGGCACACTCATTGTTATGTCAGAGGAGGGAAGCGAAGAGGTCGATACCGGCGTCCGGCCGGCAGTCGAGGTGCGCCGGTCGCGCGCTGCGCACGTGTCTGATAGTTCGCGCGCACTCTCCCGCGCGAGTCGTGCGCCCGCCGCCACTGCGCGAACCGCGATGTTTTGACATTTGGTAAATAGCAACAACGGAACGGTATCTTTCTGATAGAAAACTGACAAAAATATTAATAACGGTCACATTCAGATCCCGACGGCGCGGCGGCCCTGAGACAGCTTTTTATTGACGTAGAGCTTTGATAATCGAATAACAGAGTGAATGCGCGGTCAATCACATTTTGCTTAATCTTCAACGTCACTGTAAGAATAATAAGTACCTACTACATTAAGTGAAAAAAGGATTTTGGGTAAGATGTAGTGTTTATTTTGACAAAGGAAATATTCATATTTTCAATTATAGTGCTCGGTTCTTCAGTTAGTTCATGCAAATCTATGAAAGAAGATACATCAACAGTGGAATATAAATGTGATTTGAGGAGCTGGCGAACAAAGGCGGCTAAATTCGACAAACTCTTTTTATTTCTTTTCTTTTTTTCTTTTTAGACTAATCTAGCATTCTTGCTACAAAATAAATAAAATTATAAAGAAATCAAATGCTAAAGTTGTCCAAAGGCCGCGTCAGCATATGTATCTGGCTGCACCGGCGTGCACGGTGCACGGGGGTTGCAGGCAGTGTGTAGTGTGTACGGATCACAGTGGTCGCTGCTGTACAGGAAATAATATTAATTGTAAAATTGTCTTAGATTTAAACCTGGAGGAGATTATAAAGGGATCAGGTTATTTGTCCAAAATGTGTATATTACATTTTGGGAAAATACCCTATGCTAGTAGTCAATATTTGATTTTAACTTTGTAACTTACCGCGTATGCGAACTATCGGTTATGTAGGTCGATCTACAGAGCCGGTAAGTTCTGGAATGCTCTCCCAGGGCGTGTATGTCCTCCAAGTATAGTCTCGGGTGCTTCAAGAGGGACATAAGTACGCACCTTTCGAGCCGGCTCGGCATTCGAATTCCCGCAATTCCAATGTCCATGGGCACCGTTCGCAATTATTAATTAATGGGTGAAAATAGGGCCCATGTAGCGCCTCGTACAAAAAAAATCATAATATGTTGAAAAAATAATATATTTATAAAAGCTTACTAACATACATTGCCTTTTGTATTTCCGGAAATTCATAAATAATTACTATTTCCGTTCAGTTCAGTGCAGCCAACACGACTAAGGGGAAGCACTGATATGACACCAGTTCCGGCAGGAACAAGGTGTGATAAGTCCGCGTCTGTATCACATGAAAGTATTTACAATGCGTATGCATGTACATAGACGAAGTATGTATGTAAGTACATACGAAGTACGATAAGGTGTGAGCGGAATAATCTATTAAGAGAAATAAAGCATGCATGCATAGTGACAGTTTGAGTCCGCGCACAGTTAGGTAAGTCGCCTCCTGCTAGTTTAGAGTAACCGATGGCGTCCGGCGCGGGGCGGCGGCGCGGGGGCGGCGGCGGCGTCGGAGGCGGCGGCGGGGGCGGCGCGAGGAACGGATCCAATCTACAATCTAACCGTGATTGGATGTGGGAAGTCGTGTGCGATCTCATCTCCACACCTCACGTCACGTCACGTCTCAAGGAGTTAACGAGCGAAAAAAATCAGGCCCTAAACATTTTATTTATGCATTTTATCAAATTTTACTTATAGATAAACATTATACCTACTTACGGCACCGCACTACCATACATCGGTTTCTCCCTATTGATGTTTCTTGTAAACCACTGTAAATTTGACGTTAGAAAAAAACGCTGCTTAGGTACCTAAAATGAAATTGGATTCACGTAACTATGATCCGTACCGTCCATCATGATATAGTCATGTAATTTTACATAATAGATAAAAATACCATACTCGTTTCCGTCCAAGTGAGTATTATTTCTTTAATTAAATATTACGCCTTCAAATTGATTCTGCACTTACGTCCTCCAAACTGACAGTGACGAGGAACATGGATCGGGAGAAACCGACAAAACGATTAGTACCTAATACAGAACAAAATAATATTGTTTTCATTTGCCTCTCTTAGGAAGACCAATGGGAAAACCACAAAGTACACTCACGTCGTTCCACGTGTGGCAGAAACCTCGTACAAATAATATGGAAAATTAAATACCTACTAAACTAGATAAATTGGTATTCCTAATAGCTAAATAAAGTTAATTACAGATAAAGCATATAAAATGCTTGGCTTTGTCCTGCGAGTTTCCAGACGGTTCAAATCCCCAACTACTTTGATGTTGTTATACTTTGCCTACGTCAGAAGTCATCTGGAGTTTGCCTCTGCAGTTTGGAACCCGCAGTATAAAGTTTATATTCAATCTATTGAAAAAATTCAGAAAAATTTCTGAAGCATCTATCTTTTCGGTGTTTCACTCAATTTAAGAAATTAACTTCGTTGACTGAACGTCGAATGGTTACAGATGTTAAGTTACTGCATAAAATACTAAACAATAAAGTTAATTCTCCCCACTTACTCAGCAAAATTAATTTCCGATGTCCGAAATTTCGCACACGTTCTGGTAATTTATTTAATATTCCTAAAAGTAATTGTAACTACCTTAGTAATGCTTTCCTTCGTCGCTCTTGAGTAACTTATAATAATCAATTTTCTCATGTTGACATCTTTCACGACAATCTAAAAAAAATTAAATTTTACTCGTAGTGTTTCATTAGCTTATTACTCGTATTAAGTTTATTATATTTTCTCCTTTAATATTAGATTTATCCTTGCATAAATATATTAGTTTGGGTTATAGCTTTGTTATTCTCTTTTGGCATTTTGTTTACAATAAAATTGTGTCTTTTTAATTTAGCATCATACTTTTTTTTTATATTACTACTTATATGTTAATGTAATCTTAGCTGGTTTTTAGTTTGTTAAATATTTTATAGGAATTGTTTATTATGTACGCAAAGCGAAGGCGCAGGCAAAAGCTAATGGTTAATCAGGCGAAGATCTAAACGGATGTGTAGGTAGGTACATACATGTACCATGCGGGACCCCAAGCTCCGAACACAATGAGGACTAAAGCTGTAAATTCTTCTAAATAGCTATCCCAAAGACAATAAACCAGATTTATTACATTGTGATAAGAGATGTTAATTTCTCAGGAAACCGATTTGAAAACTACTTTCCTTGTATACACCAAAATAAATACTAGAAGCGACAAACCGCGATGAAACTTGTTACCTTTCGGTAAACAAATGTTCGTGCCTTCACATGCAATTGTCATCATAAATTACTTTCAAACGATCGCATAATACATTTCAAACTATGAATGCGCTCCTCACTCGCGTAATTTGCGGACAGCTATATAAGACAAACATCATTGATTGTGATATCAGCTTATAAGCTCCATTGGTCCATAACATGTTTTTTAGGAGTGATGTATCATCGAGAAAGGATCACCAGTACTACAGATCAGGGCTTTTATACGCATTTTTCCTGACTTAAATCTCAGGACAGATAAAGTAATAGGGAATATTCGTCTTGGGAACCCTAATAATATTGCGATTACAAAGCCTTTGCATAGAGCATATTTTTATATCATCCGGCCTCTCGGATAAGCATTTGATCTCAATAACGTATCTGTATGCGACCCGAGTTTGATCACAAGACACAATGTTATCTATCATCCATCACATCACAGAATCAATCGAGCGTGACGATCATGTACGCCGAAATCTGAGCTCGAACCATTTTCCAAGGTCAGTGTTTATAAGTGGTTAGCGCGATCCCTCTGTAAGTTTACTTCAGTGGTTATAAGTTATAACATAGTTTTTTTTTATTCTTTGAGAAGAATATGTCATTCAAGTCTAGCTACGGTTTGAAGACTAATTTAGGTTAGGCACCTTGTAGTGTATGGATACACGAGACGCGCGTCAAGCTAAAATTCTAATTAATTGTCTTCTTATATTTTCACCTAATTGTCTTGGACAGCGTAATGAGTGGTTTAATTTATCCGATTTTTTGGTAAAGGAAAATTCACTAGTTCCCACATCCTTCTTATAGATAGAGTTTGTTAGACCACTATATAAGGTCTATCATTAGTAGGTAGCGATACGCTAAGGGATGTATGTGTATAAGATACTGATCACGTTGCCATACCAATTTTTTTTTTTGCGAAATAAAAAACCTACTCACTCCTCAAATTTAACGTGAAGTGCGCGTATTTCACCTTAATAAGTATGTTTTTTATATCGTAAAAAAAATATTGGTATGGGAACGTGATCAGTATCTGATACACATACACCCCTTAGCGTATTGTTTATTATTGTTATTGTTTATTGTATAATTTCATCCATAGGTAGGTAACCTACGCTTGGACATGTCGAAAATTCCGCCAGTTCTAAATTCAATGCGAAGAAGAACTGACAAACAAACTTCGCAAGTCACAATGTTTTGTTAGTACCTTATAAGTATTATATTATAGTAACTTACAAATAATTAACCCATACTACCGCTCACAGGAGCATTAATATTTACAGCATAAACATGAATACTGAAGAATTTGACCACACTGCCTATTTAAATTACCTATATCTGGTGTATAGTGCCATCGTCAATTTTGATACTTCATATTATATCAAGTCAAAAAATAAATAAAAATTAGTTTACATTTATTACAAAGAGATGTAATAAGTCATATAAAAAAAAAAAAAATTATGATACAAAGTGTATCCAAATGTCAAATTGTCAAAGTTTGTTAGTGGAAAAAACAGTAGTCAAACTCTTAGATAAAATTACGGTCAGTTAATGCATCCTTAATAGTGTAATAACTCTTTTCAATTAACATTAATTTAATCCGTCGTTTGAAATTATTATCATCTAATTGTTTTATGTTAGAAGACAGTTTATTATAAAATCTAACACTATTACAAATAAAGCTTTTTGAGGTTTTAGCTAATCTATGTCTTATTAGTTGTACATTATTCTTACACCGTGTATCATAGTTATGATTGTCGGAATTAAGAGAGGAATCATTAATGTATTTTCTGGCATAGCATATGTTCTGGTAAACATATGCACTTGGTAAAGTCATGATTCCTATCTCCCCGAACGCTGTCCTACAAGTATCTCTAGTTTTCATATTTAGGATGTACCGCAAGGCCCTCTTCTGTAATAAAAATATTCTATTTGAGTCTGCTGCATTTCCCCAAAACATAAGGCCATATGACATGATGCTCTCAAAATAGGCATGATAAACCGTCTTTGCAGCATGAGTTCCGCATAGCTCTTTAATTTTTTTTATAGCATAACAAGCGGAACTCAACTTACCAGCTAAAGAGTTTATGTGGGCTTTCCAAGTAAAACTTTTATCAAATATTACCCCAAGAAAAGTTAGTTCATTAGCAAGGTTTAATGACAAGTTTTCTGCAGTTTTTAATATGGCATCAGTGTTATTATGTCTATGAGTACCTAGAGCAAAGTGCATAATGTTAGTTTTGTTAACATTTAGTAATAGGTTGTTGCATTCGAACCATGATTTTAGAGATTCTAGTACATTTAAAAAGGATTCTCTTAGTTTACTTATATCATTGTTTTTCAGTACAACTGAGATATCGTCTGCAAACATTACCATCTCTATATCGTCTGTTATACAGCTCGAGATGTCGTTAACATATGTTAGAAACAATAATGGTCCCAGGATAGAACCCTGCGGCACACCCATTGTAATTGATTCTACATTAGATTTTAAGCCATTGACGTCACATATTTGAGCTCTATTTTCTAAATATGATTGGAATATACGCAATTCATTGTCTCTTATACCATAATGTTCTAGTTTCATTAGTAATATTTCATGATTTACACAGTCAAAGGCTTTGGACAGATCACAAAAGATGCCATAAGTATGCTGAGAGTCGTCTAGGGAAGTTAATATTGATTTTACCATAGAAGCTATAGCATCACCCGTTGACAGTCCTTTCCGAAATCCAAATTGTTTACAATTTAAAAGTTCATTATCAATAAAGAATTTAATTAACCGTTTTTCCAAAATTTTTTCAAAGACCTTACTGAAAACCGGCAATATAGAGACGGGACGATAGTTCTCAACATTGTTATGACATCCCTTTTTATACAAAGGTATAACTTTGGCTACTTTTAATGAATCTGGGAATATGCCATTTTTTAGAGAGTCATTTACAATATCTGTTAGCGGGCCGATGACACTTGTTATAGATTTCAATAATACAGGTGAGATACTCCAAAGATCTTGGGAATGTTTAGATTTAAGGTCCCTAATTACTCTCTTAGTCTCTAGGTATGTGACAGGTGCAAATATGGCTGATTCAGAATTCCGAGGGATAAACGCTTTGAGGTAGTTTAATGATACTTCTTTACTAGACTTTAGACTTTGAGTAGTACTATGGGCTATTGTGGAAAAGAATTTATTCACATGATTGGCAATCGTTGTGTTATCCGAAATAATTTCTGATCCAATTTTTAACTCTAGCTTGGTGTTACAGTCGTTAGATTTGCCAGTTTCTTCTTTAATTATGGTCCAGGCCATTTTTATTTTATTATTTGAATTCATAATTTTGTTTTTAAGGAACAGTTGCTTGGCTTTAATGGTAACTTGTTTAAAGATTTTGCTGTAACGTGTAACATAAGATCTAAGATCTGGATTATTGTTAACTTTAAGGAGATCATATAAATAAAATAATTTGTCTTTAGAAATAATAATAGCTGGAGTAGCCCAGTCGGCAAATGTTTTTTTATTAGTTACACACATATGTTTTAGTGGCATATGCTTGTCTAGATATCTCATAAATATATTGAAAAATTCTTTAAAGCTATAAATATTATTACCACAGAATTCAGATTGTAAATCTAAGTTTAACGAATTTATCAGAACCTTGTTTGATATTCGTTTCATCTTGCCCGAAGTAGTATTCTTACTTGTCGAGTAATTTATAGAAATTAATTGCGCGTAATGATCTGATGATATTCCAGGAAATACTTTTGACTCTAGTACTTTACAATCAGTAAAAATATTATCAATGCACGATGAACACGAATCTGTCACTCTAGTATATTGGAAGATTGTTTGTCTAAGCAAAAAACTATCCATCAAATCAGATAGCTCATGTTGCCCTCCTTCTTCTAAGGGGAATTTAATATTAAAGTCTCCACAAACAATTATTGATTTATTATTATTGGTATTCAATTTACACAAACATTCTTCCAATTTGTTTATAAATGATGGCACATTCCCACACGGTGACCTATATACTGATACTATGAATATTGAGTCCATTTCTATACAACTTATTTCAAACTCTTTTTCCACTGACTTTTTTACTACATCTAGTCTGTTTTTAGCTTTGTGACCGTTCTTCACCAGAATTAAAGTACCACCTCTTATAAAGTTTTTTCGATGGCTACTGCTAATAATAGAATAGTTCTTAATACATTGAGTGCTTAATTCATTACAATCTATCCAGGACTCGGTTACGCAATAAACATCAATTATATTTTCTTTTAAAATTAATTCTAATAGTAGATTTTTGCCGCGCAGACCCTGTACATTTTGATGACTGATAACTAGCTTATTTTTCAATAGACAACAATGTTTAGAAGAATTTAACTTAGTTCCGAACGAATCACGGCCACTAGAAACAGAATTTAACCTAAAAAAGCATTTGATTCAATTAGCTTATTTTTAGGAGCACTATTTTCTAATTCTACAAAGTGTAGATTTGATTTTTTCATGCTAAAATTACAGTTCTGTATATAAGAATGCATTTGTTTTCGGCCCATGCTATTAATACGGCCATCAAGTGCATAGCACGACTTTCCGAGCGTATTTACATCGATATAGATGGTATTAGGAACGCTCCTTGTCAACATATACACTAGATGGTTGCTCCTGTGTGCGGCAGTATTGATTCTGTGTGAATCATGCATTCGAGTCGGCACATACAGTAGCGAGCTGATAAATATTGTTACTTTTGCCGCATTGCAAATCTCGACTGCATACTTCACACAGCTGAGGTAAGCTACTGTGTCTGTGTTAGTTTCTGCGCCGCCTACCAACAAGATAACAATATCTTTCTCCTCCAGCTTGCTCACTTGGCTCGGTAGGTCCTTGATAATGTCGGAGATGCTCGCCGCTGGCTTGCATGTGGTCGAGACGGTGTCCGACGACTGTCGCGACTCGTGGAATGTGCGACCCATGTTGAGTGCGAGCTCATCACCGAGTATTACGATCCTCCTGGCCGGCTTCGCGCAGCTGGAGTGGACGGGGGTTGGCGGGGGGGTCGGTAGGGTGGTGGTGGTCCGGGGTAGGGGTGTTGTCGATTTTTCCGCCTCAGTAACGCAGACACGGGGGACCGGTTGCTTCCCATGTCGACCTTTTCCTTTTCCAACAGCTGAACGGGACTCCTTGGCAGCTGTCTTCTTCTTTCCCTTTCCCTTTCTCTTCTTGGAAGACTTCCCACCTGACGTCTCCACGCTGTGTGCTATCCTGGTTGGAGGCGGTGTGGCGGCGGCAGAGCTGGTACTTGCCGCTGCAGGTGGCTCGCTTGATCGCGTGGCAGTGGGGGGGATGGGGGAAAGAAGTGGCTCTGTAGAAGGGGGGGTGTGCCGCGGGGACTCCTGTGGAGACGCAGTTTGCCGATCCACTGGGGTGTCGAGAATAACGACGCATTCTACGGCGGGGCAGGGGGAGGGGCAGCGACCTCGCCGGGGCGTCGTGGAGTGTGCGCTCGCGCTGCAGCGAACGGCTGCCTCCAGCTCCATCAGTCTTAGTGACTGGTCGCGGATGACTGAGTTCTTCTCAGCTACGTCTTTCCGCAGCGCGACGTTCTGCTTCCTCTCAATAGTCAGCCGGTCTCTCACCTCGCGCAGTTCCTCCGCCGTCCCGTCATAGGAGTACGAGCAGCTGCTGTCCTTAATGCTCCGCACCTCCAGCAACTCCTTGTGCAGTGCGTTGTTGGAGTCCAGAACTTTCTCAAACTCCTTCTGGTTATCGTTACCTACTAATGAAAGACCTTATATATAGAATTAGGTGCTCATTTCTTTCCACGTCACTTAATTTTTGCCAATGATGAACACAATAAGAATTGTACCCACTGATCATGGTGTATTTCGACTGGGCATTATTACTTGGTGCATTGTTGTATGTAACACGGAACTATGGGCGCTGTGTGAAAGGGCTATAGTAAAGTTATCGCTACATTTAGCGTTAGTAAGATTACCGCTATCTGATCTTCTGAAAGGGGCGACATTTTATCGTGGACGCTTACCACGTGCGTCAATGATATGTCCGCCCTCTTGTCTGTCATACTAATGTGTAGGATTTCAATACCTACCCTCATATTAATGTACAGAACTTCGAGAATAACATTTAGCCCAAATGTTCCTAAGTACTCTTGCTTGTACAATGTTCACCTACGTGCGTCAAATAAGTATTTGACACGGATACGTCGAATGGACATGACGTGTAATGAAATGACGCCCACTATTCTATCGACATTCGACCGACCTTTCACACTACAGTTGCTGTAGAGAAAGGCACCTGTCAGACTTGTATTTCGTTCATCGCCGGCATCACAGACAGAGTAAAGAAGACACGCCGCGCCGGGGCGGCGGGTGGGGGAAGACGGCGGTCGCTTTTCTGTGGCGGGCATTAAAATAATAATTCAATTTTTATATTATAGTACTAAGCATGTATCCGCCTTATACTTCATTTCATTAGATAGATGCAAATCAAAATGATAACATCATATTATCACCGGTAAACTCTGGAATGCTCTTCATGCCCACATATTTCCTTCCAAGTACAGTATCTGGTGCTTCAAGAGAAGCGTACATAGACACCTGTAAGGACGACATAGTACTATAAAAAAGCGAACACAGCAAAGCAGAAAATTTTGAAAAAAAAAAATTGTCTCTATCTAAAACATGGAGGGAACCATCTGCGTGCACAGTTTGCAATAATTAAAATAAAATAGAAACTTTTATTGCTTATCTCTTCATACATTTCAAATACACGAGAAAAATAAAACGATTTCGGAATTACGCAAAGGGAGACTCGTCGCACACTTTTAGTCCACATTTTCACCTCCTGAACATTTAAAATCCTTTCATAATATTTTCAAAGAAGATAAATACTGTGTTGAAACAGCTTCAAACTGTCCTCGCGCCACATTATTCTCATTTTGTCAAAGATATTTGTCAAATTCGATAGGCGATAGCAGTTAAACCTTCAAGATGCCTACTCGTTCTCGACAGGTAGCTAAACGAACGGTCGTATTTTTGGAAGATGAATTTAAACAACTTGCCAGATTCCCTCGCTCGCTGTTGTATACATCGGTTAAAATTAATTACCTGCCGACATGATTCAACCTCAACAACACGGCTGCTATGGAAAATATAGAAATTGTCGACGAAATTAAATACTTGCTAAAACCAGGTCGACTGTGTGTGTTGTTGGAGACCCGAAACTCACAAGTCACACTTTTACTTATACGTTCATTTAGTCTGTTCTACAGGTTCTACCACGGGCGCTGCTCTGCTTGCATCCCTTTTTTCTTGCCATTCAAGTTATATCCGCAGATAAACTGAACAACTTTTTGTTGTTGACATCGGGATTATGAGAAAACATAGCTTCTCAAATTCGTTTCTCTGTCGCATCGCTATGGTGTGGAATTGTCTGCCGGCGAGTGTTTATCCTGATACCTTCAATATGCGGTATCCAAGCAAGCTGAATTGTGGGACTGCCACAATATGTAGTCTGGTATGGTACCTCACTGAGCGTGGTTTAGCGAGTGGACGTGCAATTGGCTGTGTCGAGCACCTTTGGTCCCCCGGCTGAGCTACCCATACTCGTACCGTTTCACATAAAAAAAAAATTTAAAAAAGTACAAGTAGGTAGAGTAAACGTAGACGCCGGTGTCTCTAGCTAGAAGTACTCACAGTTTTGTTAAAAAAAATGGTTCATTCTATAAAATTATACCGTTAACTTTAGTTAGAGCTCGTTACGTTTCGCCGCGCAGCGCCGCCGGTACCACGACGCACACCACGAGAGTTCAGCAATTTTAAGTAGATCTTACCTATTTACATAACACAGCGTCATCGTGTTCTAGACGTTGTTATAAACATAGAATTATATTATAGGACTGAAGTTGTCATATTGTGTCGTCCCAAACATAATTTTTACATTGCCCATAATTGCATTTCTCATTGTGCACAGTTGATAAAGAAGCGCGGGTCCACAAATTGTGATAGACGTATGTACATTACTTAATTCGTTTTTGTGTACACCATTTATGTATTTTCGTCTGCCCAACGATTTTAAAGCTAATTCTATTATTTTGAGTTCTTCGATTGCAAGTACATACGAATATTCTAATTCTTTGTAAGTGTAAGAAACAAGTTGCTGCTTATCTCATAGACCAAGTATTGGCCCATTTTCTAGCGTGTATCTAAATACCTATTTCGTGTCGTATCTCCATTTCAGGTGTAGCACAATATGCATAGCATATTTATTATATTTATGAATTGGTATGTATTTATGTTTCATAATTTTTTTAAATTGTTATAACTACATCGCACAGTACATTTTAATATCACTTCAGGGGTCTTATGTTGTCCAACTCCTAATATAGCTAGTAGTTTGTATAGAAATTGCATTATGTATGTATGTATATATTTGTTTATATGTATGTATGTGCCTATTATGAACATTTAAGTATGTATGTAATGAATGTAGGTATTTATTTGTGTTTAAATATATAAATTTTTTAGCTAATTTCGCACAAACAATCCCAGTCATGACTGGTAGAGAAAGCATTTAGGCTTTAAGTTCGCTTTTTGTAAATTATCATCTTATTTCAATACCTATTCCGTATTTGTGTTCTCTACCACACCAAACTCTTTCATGAGGTCCCAAAAGTTGGCTGGAGGAGAACGCCTTTGGCGTTCTAACCTTTTTCAACTAATTTTTAAATTCAATAAATATAAAATAAAATAATCGAATTTGTTTGAATTTCTTTGAAGGCTAGTCTAACTAATTGAGATAGATTCGTTGTTGTGTCTAACACGCTCTACAATGAATGTAATGAATGATAATGAATGAATAAATGCCTATCCAAAAATTCAAATATTCAGTAACAGGTAAGGTTACTTCCGGCAGTAGGTATGGCACACCTGATTACATTTCTAAATGTAAAGTGCGCTCTATCTATGTACTAACGAGGTACGTAGCTATAATTCGTAGGTATCTCATTTTCATTTCGTCGCGTGTCGGCGGCGGCGGCGGCGTGACGTACGGTTCAAAGCTCCCAATATAAATAAAATACAATTGGTCCGCAAAGCTTACTGGAAAAAAAATATACGTGATGAATTTCCACCGCGAGGACTCAGCGCCTCGGCACGTTTTCGTAAACAAAATGTCCGTCGGTCTGTCCGGGCCCGGTGGCAGGTGCGGCGGGCGGGGCGGCACCACCGGGTTCAATCGAGCTTCGCAAAAGGCGGAATAAATAAACCCTGATTGATTTTAGCGTGCATTCGGCTAAGCTAACCAATTTAAATGGCGAAGCGCCGCCGGCGCCGCCGAGCCGCCGCGCTCCGTCCGACATCGTATCCGGGTGCGCAGACTCTACGGATGAGTTAGAAGTGCACTTATAAGCATGGTGTGTGTTGTGTGTGTGTGTGTGTGTGTGTGTGTATGCGAAAGTATACAAAATGCTATGCTGTTTAAAACTTGAACTTGACATACACGCAGGATTGTATATGTTTTATTTAGATATAGAATAGAGATATAATAATAAGACCATATAAGTTGGTTCAGAGATTCACCGCAAGTTATTCGGAGAAAAAAATCAGTTGTTCATTTTCTTATAGATAAGGGCCTTAAATATGTATATGTATTTCACTTAACGATAGGGAAAGACGGGTCTTCGAATGGAGGCCACGTACAATACAAGCAAAGGAGCGTCCTCGCTAGGACGCCACCCGGCTAGATGGGCAGACGAGATAAAACGTAGCCGGGAGTGGATGGATGGAAGAGCGGAAAACCGTGTGTGGTAGCGTGCCTTGGAAGAGGCCTATACCCAGTGGACGGATACGGACTGATGAAGATGATGATAATATTTCACTTAACATTTCATTGTAACATTTCTCATCCCTCTTTCGTCTATGGATCGAGAACGAATCGAAGGCTATCAATTGCGTGGGCCCTCAGAAAGGTGACAGATTCAATCGTCGACAACAAATGGATTGGCGTCTTTTCAATAGAACTGCGTAGTGAGTAGCGAAGCGACGACGACGGTCGGACGGACAGACAGCTGGAGTAGAACTTTGCACTTCATCATTGTTTTCGATCGGAGATATTGACAGCTTTCGAAGAAGGCTCAAGCCAAAACTGATGTCTAAAGTATTGTCGTAGTAAGTACAAATATTTGCATTCGATAGTCGCTCTTTACCCGACTACGACAAAGCCAAAAGTAAGGGTTATTTATCCACGCGTTTTGCAGGCGTTTACCAAAGATGTGCACTGGGCGCGTGAGTGGTTATTTGTTTTTATTAAAACATTTTTTTAACAATGGCTAAGAAAACATAATATCGAGGGCTTACTTCAAGAATGCATTAAGTCAGAAAAAGTAGTTTTGAGATAATCAAGATTTAAAGTTTACAAAATAAAAATAAAAAAATCTACTTATATTTACAATATCAGTATTATGTACCGGGATTTATTATCTATCGAGGTTAAAAATGTTATTAAAGAAAAGAATTATATGTTAACACAATACCATGTTTTATTCAAAAGTGTAGGAGAAGGTACTGACTTAGTGTATTTTCCTTGACGATTAATTTTGCAGTAAAATAAAAATACTGTGTTAAGTCTTATACTCATTTAATGAAAAAGACAGTTGTTGTTGGTGCTTTGGTTTGGGGTTGGCTCTAGGCCTGCAAACTAGTCCCGCTTGGTTGGGGACCTTGTGAAAAACCCCGCGATCTCCAGCTACCCCAGCCAGGCTATGTCATGGAATGCCTTTCATGGAAGAAAGCCACAATTCGACTGGGGCGTCTGCAGACCGCTGCAACGGAAGATGGAGAACGGAGTACGTCCCTTCGTTGGTTGTCAAACACACTGCACTCCAACAAAACATGCTCGGTCATTTCATTAGTCGCCAAACATCCCCTGCACAGTGGACTATCCGTATTACCCACGGTGTGTAGATGTTTATTTAGTGAGCAGTGGCCGCTCATAAGACCAACGGCTATTCTCAGCTTAGCCCGGGCCAGATTGATAAGCTTCAGAACCAGCCTTCGGTCTGGTTTAGGAAGAGCAGCTCTCGACTGTCTGCACTCTACGAGGCCCTTCCATCTGTCCCTGTGTTTCCGTGATGTCGACGCGTCGTGATTATCACGGGTTCCGCTCCTTTGGGTATAGTTCTGGAGCCTGTTCGGGCGACGTCATCAGAACTGTCATTTCTGTCGTCATCGTTGTGGCCTTTTATCCACTGGAGGATCACCTTGTTATTATTACCTGAAACCTTCTCCAGGGCCTCATGACATTGAAGTACCAGGCCTGAGGTACACCTCTTGCTCTTCAGTGACATAAGAGTCGCTGCGCTGTCTGAGAGTATCTCTGTACTCTCTGTATGCTTGACATACGCCCATCTCAGTCCCAGCGGTTGCCGCTTGTAGCACCCCTATTACTTCCATTTGGAAAACTGTTGAGTGTGCACCAAGTCGTACTGATCTATTAATGTTCAGCTCCCGTGAGAAAATGCCCGCACCGGTCCAACTGCTTGTCCGTGACCCGTCTGTGAAGATTCTTAGTTCCGTCTCACTAGATGGGCCGGGGGTTGGTCCTTATCGAAGCTTTATCGGTTCGTCCCCTTTTCATAATCCTAGTGCCTTGAGTCTGAAGCGGACGCCGCTGCCTCCTGTTTGACACATAGGTCCAGCGTTGAGACAGAGTATGGCTTCAGTGGTGGCCGTGGGTTTAGCGCATATAATCCGTAATATCCTTGGAGGTAAGCCTCTGCAGCTTCTCTAATTGCGTCGTTGATTAAAAAGACAGTTTTACGGGCAGTATTAGAATTTTTCAGTGAATTACAATGATGGTTGCTACTAAACTAGTTGTGTTGATCTTCTTCTATCAATCACGATTACCAGAGTGAAAACGCTTCCTTCATTTTGCTAAAAAAAAACTTTTTTAACTAGATAACCTCAAATTACAATAGCTCACTAACAAATTCACTCAGCGAATGCTTGAGGTGTCATCCACGATTCAGTATTGCAAGTACACAATTCTAATTTATGTCGATTTAATGCATCGGCCAGTGTAGTTGTTAACAACAACCACTTCAAGTAATACCGCCAAGAATACATTAAGTCCGACTTTTCGCAGTACGTTTTTGACGACGTTTCTAAAAATCACATCTTCGTAAATGCACTAAGTGACTTAATGTCTTTTTGAAAATGATTTCGTTAAGTCCCAGCAAGCCAAAACCGCAACATGAAATGCATTAAGTCACTTAATGCTTTATTGCAGAATAGTATTCTACCACGAATTATCGAAATTGTATTTTTGAAATAACACTAAGTAGACTTAATGCATTCCAGAAGAATAACTTTTTGCGATTCACATAAAAAACATTTACAGTAAGGCACTAAATTGTACTTAGTGTATTTACGTTGACTATAATTTCAACAATAATCAGAACTTAGTGCCATTCTATTCGAATCATGTCATTTAGTGCTTTTTGCTTGTACAAAGTAGTGATATTATGACTTAATGCTATAGCTATCTTTGGATCTCGTCAGTGTACGACTTAGTGTGTTTTTGAAGAATGTAGCGCAAAAAATTATGAACAAAACTGTATAATTAAGTCAAAATCGAATTTTTTTGACATAGTGCATTCTTGAAGTAAGCCCTCGATATGAGAATCGAGCATACGATAGACTTCAACGCCGCTTGCTGTAATTGCACAAACAAAATGTATTCAACATGAGTAATGAAGTGTGTAATGTAAAACTTAAATCGTAAATGAAATAAAATTATAGTTTCATACAAAATATTGTACTTATGTAACTTAAAAACAGAAAACCGTAAAAACTACGCCTTGCAAATTATTTATTTCCTCGTAAATCCGCTGAAGGCCGGGAGGACTGGAGGAAAATTTGAGAGGCACGTTCAGAAGTGAACGCAAACACGCTGACTGACTGACTGACTGACTGTGTGTTATTTTCAGACCCAAAGTGTAAACATAATTTTCCAAATATTTTGAAATTGTATCTTACCTGATGGCGTGATCTACGGGTATATGCTTACGAAGTTGTTTAATTAGCTCTATAGTAATGAGTTGACATTCACAAGCTAACTATGCGTGTGTCCGCTGGGGGGCACAGCAGTGTCGCTATTTTACGATGCACTCAATTACTTGGGCCTGAACCTCGTACAATTCACATTGGCAGAGGACCTGCGTGCGCAGTATACTGATTTAGGAGGAAGTGCATCTCAACATGCACAAGAGCAAGCGCGTGACAGTGGCCCATGTAATCCTGTAAATGTTTTATTTATAGGGTTGCCAACATGTGGAATGCACTCCCACCTGCATCCTTTCGTCTAATGTTCAGTATGGGATCCTTCAAACATAATGTCAAGGTGCACCTAGCCGGCCGACATGGTATTCGCAGCCCCCGTAAATATCCGAATGCCCATGGGCGCCGTCGGACTACAACTCTGCGTTAGTCTACCGCGCGCCATATGTCGTGCTTCCCATAAAAAAATGTGGGAGGTGTAAGATTTCTGTGGGTGTAACACACAATAAATACTAGAACAGAAGAACGGTATTTGAACAAAACTGCAATCAATAATTTGACCTTAGTTTTTATATTTATCTCTTAGTTAAGTGATTCAAGCGAATAATTTAACATCTTAAGTTTTTTCTAACTCTGAATAATATAGCAGACATACCGGAGAACTAAAATCAATTACAATAAAATAAACGAAATCAGTCATATAAAGTGACAACACAAAGAAGAGGATTTTTTTTTCATTGCAAAGCCGAAATGAAGAAAAACCAGACCAGGATTCGAACCTAAAACTTTTTTTTTTAATTTCATGACATTTCCGCTTAAAGGTCCTTTATAAAACAGCGAATATAATTAATAATGAATGAGTTTAATGTTCAGCCAAGTACAGAAGAAAAACATTTTATTGCTGTCGTCCGTTCTATAAGGAGTAGTGGGCTGTCAGAAGCCCGCACGCTGGAACGTGTAGACAATGCCAGAGGTTTGTACGTGTGTGAACTAACACAGTCGTTTTAAGTAACTAAGTACAGTCGTTTTAAGTAATGGAGATACACTTAAACAACACTTTTTTTTATGGAAACTGACACGGTTGGCTACATCACCTACAACATCCGTGATGTCAGCCCATAACACCGGATGAGCTTGGTGCCACGTCAGCCTTCCCCTCGGTCGTGCCGGCTACACTGAACTGGACGGAAAACACAAACTATTTACATAGCCGTTTCCACCGACCTTTCATTCAGTGCGGTGGTACCAACCCGGGCGGGTTAAACCCTACCACCTAGTAATATAAGAAGGGAGTCATATCCCTTAGTCGCCTTTTACGACATACACGGGGAGAGATGCAGTGGGGCTATTCTTTTAAAGGACCGGCCCCACACGGTACACTGTCACACGCAGGCATGATACGACCGAAGCACAGATATTGGTTTCGACATAACAATGTTGTAATAGGCTAACATCACGTCTGTTGCTGGTGATGTAGCCAACTACGTCAGATTCCACAAAGAAAGTCTTGACAACGAGGCGTGTAACAATGCAAGGTTGTACAGATTTATTTGTACTTTTGGCATAGACTTTACCATAAATGAACAGAACAATATGGGTAGTCTGTCTTGCTTGGCATGGTCATGATTTTATTCTGTGTTAGTCATTGACTGTTGTGAATGACTGAAGCAAATCATTAGTGATGCGATGCTCTGATGGTGAATCTGTATACCTACTACAATTTAGTGTATACATCAACTTATAGTTTTTTAGATTTCCTTAGAAGTATGGAAGCCTATTACTAAGCGTTTCTTTGAATTGTAATAGGATTTTATTGCAGAATATGTGTTATTATGGCGGATATCCTAAAAAAAATAATAAAAAGAAAAGTTAATAATTAAGGGTGGTCCCCATAAAAAAAAATTGTTTCAGGGTTTTTTTTTTGCTCTATCGTAAAAACGGTAATACATCCAAGTGTCAAACTTGTGTGATTATAGTGCTAACTCTAAAAAGTAAAATAACAAATACCTAATAAAAACTGGTCAATTACCTGGTGCTGCGGAAACCTCGGTGCGCGAGCTCGACTCGAACATGGCCGTTTTTTTTATTTACTGTTTCTTTCGAGTACTTATCATTATTATCCCGAGTCCTCAAAATAAACTTTGTTCAGTTAATAAGCATATTAGTATGTATAAAATTAGTTAATTCAGAATTTTGTTCAGAGTAAGCTCAACTCACTGTATGCACAAATTATAACTACACATTCAACAGAAAATTTCCAAATCAACAGCAATATAATTAGCACTCCGGTTGACATGATCGTTTCCGTTGCTTGTGCTAAAATATTTGCTGATGTGTTGCTATGGTCAGAGTCGTTGACCTAAGACAAACTACATCGTTTTATAGTATCTGCGTAGGCGGGTCAGTTTTGGCACATCCGTTATCGATCTTCGTTGGAATGTATTTTGTACAATAGGCGTTGGTACCGATGATGTTTAGTTACCTCTAAGGAGGCTTTATTTGTAAATGTCGATTTCATCACATTCGGCTAAATGTAGCTGCCAGTACTCCGTCAAATGTATGAGAAATGTCACTTTAACCGATAAAAAAACTGTCGGACTAGACTTAACCGGAGGTGGTGAAAACGCACATTATGAATATATTTATACCTACATACTACAATAATTACAATTAACCTAGCGTGCTAGCTAACGTAGATCAATATTATTATTACAAAAGATAGGGCGACTCTACATCACACGATAACATTACATGGATAAACCCGTAAAAAAATTACCTTGGGATTATGAAGTAATTTACTACTTCGTGGTATTATGTTTTTATCTCTCGATGACTTTATTGCTTGTCAACAATCTATTGGTTAACAATCACATAATATACATACTATAAAAAGATAATAGATGGAAATATCGGTTACAATATTACACAACATATTTACTGTTCATTCATACACTGAAATTTCATTAAACTCCTCCGTCTACTGTCTCGTACTTTAATATATCACTATATATATATATATATATATAGGAGACTATGCTTTCTACAATAACAAGGCTTCCTGAAACGCTACGAACGCACCGGCGGCGGCATAGACCAATATGAATAATTTGATACCAATAAATAGAGAAGGGTGGGTCTTCATCATTGCGCGCTCCAAACGTCACGGGCATTGGGTGGCTGTTCCTGGAACTTGGAACACTTCATAAGCTTTAATGACCGTTTGCGAACGAGGTAGCGTACTTCTCGAAGCAACCGTAACTCAGAATCGATTTTATGGGCGGTTTTAATGTTCTGTTGACTATTTCTGCGCGTGTCCAGATCGCGCACATGCGACATTATAGCGCTTCAAAATAATATGGCACATAACTTGTTGAGATTATTTAAGACAATTTTCTAAGACAAACTCCTGTAAACCTAAGTATGAAACCGGGCGCTCATATTTCAACAATCCCGACCTCTTCAAATCCGAAAGTATTCCCTCGCAAGCGTTGGTCCGCCTCCAAGCCGGCTTGGCACCTATCCACGTGGACGCGGCATAATTAACTGAGTCGAAACGCTAACACGTTTTGACACACAAGACAGAAACGACATGCCAGCTGCATGCTATCTCACGGAACGAAACAGGCTTAAGAAACTGTGAACCGTGTACGGAGTCCTGTGATCCCGTACCTATGTGATTATCTGGAGCAAGTATTGATATTTTTCTTCGGCCGTTTACAGGTATGTTACCGTGAGCTTATACAATGTGAAAATGGTTTGATTGTATCTAAATATTCATAATGTATGCCCTTATTTATAAAACAATGTGACGTCATAAAAGTCACCTAGCAACATCGACACAAGACCAACGACCATAACGATAAAGGCAAAGGATTCGTGTGTTTCATTAATTCACACAGATAGAATATATGCTATTTGCCTTTCCTTCCTCGTGCCACTTATCGAGTCGCCCTTCGTTTGCTTAGGTAACAGCGGTAATTGGTAAAGTAGTGCAATTAGGTAGAAGGCCAGGGCTTGACGACACTATACAACTCTCCTTTTGCCCATCGACGAGCGACGCCTGACTGGATGACTGGATATTTAGAAGAGCTCAACCTACAACAAACTGTTGAATGAAACAATTAATTAGGAAGAGACATACATTTACAACATCCATCACACATCTATCCCCTCTCCCGATATGAACTTGCGTGGGGACTGATGTAATACCAGTACAAGAGGCTGAGAGTCTAAAACGACCAGACGAAGAATTTATATATATATCTATGTATATACACTGCATATACATAGATACGTACTGCGTATCTCCCCGTGCATGTCGTAAAAGGCGACTAAGGGATAAGGACAAGATGTCGCGCTAAAGGGCGAAAGGCTAGCCACCTCTCACCTTGGCGCGGTCCTTCCACCTTGTCATGCAGCAGGTGGGTCTTCGTGCCTCACTTGCTGCTTGATAGTTATCTTGTCCGTATACTGTGCTAAACGTGGTGGTCGGTGTTGTGCTTTAATTTACCAGAGTACTTATGGGAGTGAAAGTTGGGTATGGCAGGCGAAGCATGAGAGCAGGATAAATGATGTTGAAATGCGCGCGTTGAGAGGAGTATGTGTGGAATAGGAGGAGTATGTGTGTGTGTAGAATGGATGATAGGAAACTAATGAAAGAAATCTATGGATCGAATGTTAGTGGAAGAGTCGGGAAGGGTCGCCCTAGACGCACGTACCTGGACCAGATCGGGCATGTGCTCGAAAAGGGTCAGGTGCGTAGGACCCGTAACCGACGAGCATGTATGAAGAACATTATGAGAGTGGAAGAGGCGGCAAAAGTGTGTCAGGATCGTGGCGCTTGGAGGTTGGGTTGTTTGCGTGGGTTGGGTCTGTTGTCTTTGCCTGCCCCACTGGGAGGCAGGCAGGCGTGACGTTATGTATGTGTATGTATGTATGAACTTATAGCACAACACCGATTACTCTGCTTACCCTGATTGTCGGGATACAAAAGCGTGAGTTATGTATGTATGTATGTACATTTAAAAATGTAAATAATTTTGTGGGAATCTAGTACGTAGGTAATTAATATTAAATTAATCATAAAATAAAAGTCACATGAAATGTTGACGAAAATGTTTTTGGACAAAAATTTAATGAAACCACCAAATCGAATATAATTTTCAATGACATCTTCCGAACAGTTGTGTAGGGGTGGGGTTGGTCGAACACTTTCTACCAGTAATAATAGTACTAGTAGTAGTAATACAATCTAGCTAGACTCCTTCGTCGGCTTACTGCCTCGGGTAAGTAATATAATTATTCCGCCAACTCATTGCTACCCGCTGTTCACTAACAACGTCTCAATCAGTTCCAACCAACAGTATGTACTTACACTTCCTTCACGCCTTTTCTGCACTCTCGTACCATTAGGTAGGTATGCTTACATCTGTATAACACTAATCTCATTCACGTACAACCAGCACAACACCATTTAGTGATCGAGTCAAAAGTGCCAACTTACCAAATATGTAAATATATATAAATGTTTATGGAACAACTCGCGAAAACGTCTGCCGTAGCGTACCTAGTTGCTAAAATGATTCGCTCGATTCGATTAAACGTTCTAACCATGCTCCTAACCGTCCTTTGTTATCATATCAATGTTGTCTCCATTCCGCAATGTAGGTATTTATTTATTTGTATTTGCAACGTCATCAATATTTTTATTTTTATTATATTTATTTACATGCAGTAAACATAAACGTAACTTAAGTGGTTTTAGTTAGTTTTAATAGTTATATTTACTTGCTTCATGCAATAATTTAACATTAAAGATATATAAAAGAGAATATTAGCAACCAAAGCGACCACTTACTGTTACTGTATCACAGAATGTCCATGGGCATCGCTAGATACCTACCTGTAGTTGAAACGACGCCACATGTCGCGCTATCCATAAAAAAAAACCGGCCAAGTGTGAGTCGAACTCGCGCACCGAGGGTTCCGTATTGCCATGTCATGGTTAGCGCCACTCACGCCATCTATGGCGTGTTATGAAATGCTTCATATTAGTTAAAATGCTTCATGCTCTATTCGGTAGATGGCGCGCGCGCATACATTTTTTGGTCTCTTCTATGGGAACTCCCATGAATTTTTTACTTTTTCTTATTTTTATTATTTGTTGTTATAGGTATCGGTCATAATAACAGTGCTACCTTCTGTACAACAATATGTGCAATAAACGTTTTTTTATTTGATTTGATTTGAATAACACATATTCTGTGAAAATTTCAACGGTTATGGTTCAAGAGATACAGCCCTCGGACAGACGAACGGACGGACGGACGGACGGACAGACAGACAAACGGCGTAGGCTTAGTAATAGGGTCCCGTACGGGATACGGAAACCTAAAAAAAGCATTGCACCGACTTCAAAAACTAGATTCACATTCGGACCCTTGAGTTGAAGGCGGTACAAAAGCACACCTGAGAATTGATAGATGGACCCCTTTTGTGCTTTTGTACCCCCTTCAACTCAAGGGTCCGAATATGAAACAAAATACCTATGATTTAACACTTTTCAGTTGTAGTTGTTTTTTGTACCGTGTGGGTTCGGTACTTAAAAAGAATAGCCCCACTGCATCTCTCCCCGTGGATGTCGTAAAAAGGCGACTAAGGGATAAGGACGGGATGCCGTGCTAAAGGGCGACAGGTTCGCCACCTCTCACCTTGGCACGGTACTTCCACCGAGACATGCAGCAGGTGGGTCTTCGTGCCTTACTTTGATCGATTTAATCTTGTTCGAATACTTTGCGAAACGTGGTGGTCGGTGTTGTGCTGTAATTTACCCGAGCCTTGCAGCTCAACACCGATTACTCTGCTTACCCCGATTGTCGGGATTCAGCGTGTGTGATATGTATGTATGTATTGTTTTTCTGTTTCATATTTTTCACTCTGTGCTATGAGTGCTGAGACGTTTCACATCATCAAGACATTTTTCATTGTCGCAACATGCTGAAATAATTTATTGATCGAACCCACTAAACACTCCCCACTCTGTTGATCGAAGCCACTGTTAGCATTGTCAACAGTCGGTCGATTGTTTGCGCTGGTTGCTGGGTCGTGCCTGTTCTATGTACAACCTACCCATTTATGTTATGTATGACCGAACTGACCAAGGGGTCCTGACGAAAACGTCCTATGTCTTAACGATGGCCATTCCAACGAGTGTTCCAGAGTTTACCAATTCTGACGACGATAGATCTGGAAAACTGATTGGTACGCATCCGCGGTAAGTCTATCATGTAGGGATGCGATCCCTGTCCAGTGAGCGCTTTTCGGAAGTGGAAAGAGGACGGCGCGGCGGGACCACAGCGGGACCGCGTCAAGCAGCTCCTCTGAATATTTCCTATAGAATAAGCGATAGAACTTATTTAGAGCGCCGAGTTCCGTACGAAGTTGCAGTGGTTCTAGATCGCGTACATACAATTCAAAAGATGTATACGTAGATAAGGCCTAGGCCGAGGCCCGTTCGACTCGACTCTACGGGCAAAACAAAAGCTATATAGATATTCACCATGGTATGGGCGGTGCCCCGGCGGAGGCGACGATGTTGATACCTATCAGCAATTATAGCAATAAACAAAAGAACAGACGTACGACTCCGCCTGGTGGAAAATTTGCCTCAAACATGCAACCTTGTTATTACGTAGATTCACGTGAGCTCGCGGCTATTACATTAGCGTTCGCTTTAATTGCCCGACCGTAGACAGACGTGTCTCTAATCTCTTCCGGTTTGAGACTTTTGTCGGTTTTGTTTCTTGTTTTTGTCCAACCATCATTCATTGCCCTCCTACTAGTCTGGTTTAAAGCTTTCTTCAACCACCAGCCTCCAAGTATCTCTCGACGCGACTTCATTAAATTTGTACGTGCACAATAAGTAATAAGCTCAAGAATTTCAACACTGCAATAAAATGTTCTTTATAATCTTCGAATTCCATAACAAATTAAATATTACAAAAAATATATAAATAAACAACACGCTAAATTCAACATTAAATTAACTTAAATACAACAGGCACATATACGAAGTACACAATATTAAAATAAACAAAATACATGAAAATTAATTAATGAAGCAAGCCTTGTCTCGTGTTGCATAAAACCCGCCGTCAGCTCCAGCTTATTTTCCCAGAGCACTAATTATTATATTGTAGCGTGGGGCGGATTACAACCCCGCCCTCTCCTCGCGCCCCCGCGCGCCCGCGTCTCTCTCATTTCCTCTTTCCTCTTCCTTTCGCCGACACGTGCCTCGCCTCACCCTTCCGTAGCTTCGGACACGAGCTAGTCCCTGTTACAATCATTCCAATACTTACCAACACAAAAACGCTTAGTCTAATGTTTGATGTAATAAATATTCATATACATAATTCCGAAATACATAATTTCATTTGATATTATAATTTTCATTTCATATAATCTTAACTTGATGTAATCTTCATTTATCATAAAATGTTTTGATTTACTATTACTTGATGGAAATCATTCACATTCTTTAACATTCATATCGCATAGGTAACTTTCTACGGCATAATTTAGATGTTACATAATATTCTTTTGGCGTAATATTCATTTAACAAAATGTTCAGATGACATAATAATCATTTGGAATTGCGTTTGGTAACATAAGGAACATAAAATTTCATTTTTTATAAAAAAAAGTATAGTATACATATAAGAGGCTCTCGCTGAGTAGTTGGGTCAAGGGCCAGATCCAGAAGGCAGCCCTGCTCGACACTGCACGCATCGTCCGGAGGTTACTCTCTTTGGGATCCGACCATCGCGATCGGTAGCCTGAGCTCGCCCCGCCGCCGCCGCCGGGGTGGTGGAAACTCCGTTTATTTATATAGCCATTTATCAAGCCCTCGTCAGCTATTCTGCGTTGACTAGGACGCGGGGAACCACCAGTCCCGCTCACGACCCTCTCTCTACCTATCCATATTCTGTAGGATGCTTCCAGTGACGTTTTCGAAGCTCTCTCCATATATGAGCTTACCTTCGATCTTAGCAGCCCTAGATTCTTGAAGCGACTGTACAGCGACTTCGCTGGTAGTCATCTTGCTCCGACTTCCACAGCGAAGAGATCAGTCTTGAATCCGTTTCTCACAATCCGGTCTACTAAGTTGCAGTACTTATTAAATTTGATATTGTGGTCCTTGGGTATGTTACTTTCTCATGGAACTGTAAGTTCAACAAGTATTGAGCATATGAGTATATCCGTTCTTAATGCTGTGGTACAGATTTCCGAAGGTATTTGGTAATGCTTCTCGTGGTTGTCCATCAACAATTCCCCTTATATCAGAAGACTTTATATGAACTGATAGACAACCACAAAAAGATAATCATTAATAAGTTAATTACTGGAATCATCCTCCCAGATTGCTTTAAGTATTTATGGTTTCATTTCATTACACTAGAAGCTTTTTAAAGTTAAAATCTCATTCAATTTCTATTTCAATTCGACATTTCTTTCAAAAGCACATAACATAAGGGATACTAACTTTATTTTCATACATGAACCTTGTTCATGTATGAAAATACTATTGTCGCCCTTCCGTGAAAGTTCACAGAGACCGCATACTTTTGCAGAATAATTTACGCATCTCTGTTTCATAGGTTTCACTCTGTAGGTATCTGTTCACATATTGGTTAAATATGTTCTTCATTAGGTTAATTTTATTCTAATTATTTGTATTTGTTTCCTTGTATATAGATTGGATTGTTGTAAAATTAAATAAAATTAAATCTCTCGAGTTGAAAGGTTCATTATTCACCTCTTTAAAAAAATTACGTTCTACCTCAAATAGACCTATTATCTTGTAATAGTATCTCTTAAATATCAACTTTAATTATATAAGTTCTTTCAAAATTAGTTCATAGTACGCTAAGGGGGGGTTCTGTATCGGAAATAGATCACTTTTGAAGAAAATTTTTTTTTTATTTAAAATGTAAAAAAAAAATTCTTAATCGTTTCAGTTTCATGCCAGGAACAAAAAAGTCTTCCCACACATAGAGCTCTTTCTTTCAGAAATTGTGAAAACCACAATTTTAGTTTCATTAGTATGGAATAGAAAGATTTTTTTTTTTACCAACTTACACGTGTTACATCATAATGGTAATGAGGACTTTTTTGTTACTGTTATGAAACTGAATCGATTAGGCTATAAAAATCAACCACCTATTTCTTTATTTAAATACATAAGAAAATATTACATAAAAAAAAGCCCAAGGTCCAAAACATTTTACACAGGTTTTACTCCATAAATGATACAGAACCCCCCCTTAGCGTACTATGAACTAATTTTGAAAGACGTTATGTAGAGTCTTCAATCAACAGAACGAACTGAAAACTATTCGGACGATTGAATTCAGTCACAGGAAGGAATTCGCTCACCACGAAGTATGAGCAGAGATTCGCTCGCTCGATCCGCATCACGATCGCTTACAACAATGTAAGTAGTATGAGTAGGTCAGTTAGTTAAGCGCTTTTGCTGATTGCAGCGTATTTATAGTCGCACTCATTTAGACACTGCGTTAGCTAGCACGTGTCCCATCCCATCTGTCTGTCGACCGTGACACTGCTCATATTTATTTTTGAACACCGCTTATATTGATGAAGCTTTGGTTATTTTTTTATGTTAGGTAGTTAATGGTATTTAGTGGAAAATCAATTAAATCGTTTATATAAATTAATGCATATACTAAAATTGTGAAATTTGCGTGTCTGTACATTTGCAATAAATAAATAAATATTAATAGGGGAGTTGAAGAATATGGTATAATACCCTTGTATTGATCTAATAACGGAATATTATGAATGTTACAAAATGCAATATAAGATAGCGTGGTAATGCTGGTACCCAGTTCAAACAAAAGCACTTTTCCGCCACTCGAGTGAAATGAAGTGAAGTGGTCGCTTTGAGTGCGGGGCATTGCGGCGTGGTGCGTGAGTTATCTTGTCTATATCGATAGGAAGCTGGTCTCCTAACCGTCAACACAAATATTATTTCAATTGCCTTCAACGACTTTTTCAAACTTTTAATACTCGATCCTCGATCAGACAGGAGTATGCGCGAACGCGATCACCCGATGCGGAGGGCGCGCGGCGGACGCGCGGCGGAGGCGCGCGCGGAGGCTGGGCGCTCCACGGAAGCCACCAACAAATGAAATGAAGGAAGCACTGACATGGCACCTAGTTCACCCGATGTTATGCCCATAACTGACATCACGGATGTTGTAAGTGATGTAGCCAACCGTGTCAGATTCCATAAAAAAAAAGAAATAAAATGGGCATCAACTCGTTCAGCAGGTGAAAAGTTATTGTAAATTTGTTCTCGCAAGGAAGAAATTGCAAATATGTCAACTGATGTGACCTATATAGTAGTTAGTGTAACTACGGCGCCTACGTTTATTACGACTGTATTAAGAAAATTGTGGGCATTTATAATAAATTAGGTTTAGGAGGAAGTAAATAGTATGAAATGATATTGGGAGTTTTATTCTGAATTATTTACCGCTCCACAGTGCGATGGCCGCCTGCGCCGCAAACACGCCTCCTAAATCGCCTATTAAAAAGGCCGCACAAAAAGCAATTTCCAGAGAACCATTTAAAAACGTTTCGTTGCAGATCCGCCGGTTAATATTCAACGCCTCCTTCGCGTTTTCTTTCGACTCAATTTGGCGATTCCGTTACAAATGCATGCGAAATTCTCGCTCACTGTTTTTCTTTCCTTAATTTGACATTTTGTAATCGGGCAAACACAGCGCACAGACCCACTCAGCACAAGAAAAAGCTATTGAATATACCGTGAAAACTCCGCGAACACTTACATCAAATCAGTCAATTTCTACCTGTTAGCTACAACCGTCGATTGATGACACTGATACCAAATTCTTGATTTCATTTTTTCGATATCGTTTTTCGTTGTTGAGAAATCGCCGATTCAATGAGAGAAGACACCAAAAAATCACGTCATTTTTCGAAATTTTTTTATTTTTTGAAAAAAGTTTTTGACTTTTCCAAAATTTTTTTACGCCATATTGTAGCCCTCGCCGAGACGCATCTTTTGGCAGCCCAATTATCCAGGTAGCCAATTATCACGACACCAGGGCGATGTCGCACTTTTCCTTGAAATGGGTGCCCTTCCAACGCGATCGAAAAAACATTTTCAATGTTAAAAACACTGACGGTAAAACAGTGACCTTCTCACATTGACTTATACATTACTGCCTTCTCAATATTATTACATGGAAGCAACACACGTGTAGGCACAATAATAATGGAAATAATGATGGCAACAATAGGAATAAACTAGTAACAAGCGGAAATGTGTAGTGTAATTTTTTTTTCATTGAAAGCGCGACATGTTTTGTCGAGCCACCCATATGGTGTCTAACGACGCCCGTGGACATTCGGTCGTACACCGGGGTTGCGAATGCCTTGGCGGCCTGCCAGGTGCCTATTCACGCCTCTCTTGAAGGACCCGCCACTTTACTTGGGGGGAAATATGAAAATTGCAAAAACATATCTAATTACCCACAAAATATTAGTCTCATAGGAAGCTCGTGCGTGTAAATACGAGTACATTCACTATTTGCAAAAATAAGCTTTTCGTTAAAACACCTTTTTACTATCAAACTATTTAACCACGGTCGCGATATCTAGACAGGACAGTAAACATACAGCGTACAAGATATTATCTGGCAGCAGCATGATGTGATGATAGTGATAAGATATAATTTGACTTCCCTTTTTATTCATCGAACGCCATATTATGTATTCACCGGTCGTGTTTGTAGGCCTAGGAATATTCTGTGGCCTACTACTAGGCCAGGCCTAGGTAGAAACATTCTTGATCCGTCGTACACTCGGTACAGTTAGCAGATCTAATGAATTTAATAAAAATTAGCAAAGTGGGTGATCGATCACTGATGAATATGCATGTTAATCTGTTTCCACAGTCATTATCGAAGTATGTGATCTCAATCAACGAAAATGAAGTGATATTAAAATTTTAAGTGTTATAAAAACTCCAAACGGTCGGCAAAAAGTGAATGGAACTGGCGTTATGAAAGCAGAAGAAGAGTTGCGTTGACTATTGAGGTGTGCTAGGGTAATGGTAATGGTTGAGAGATAGGAGTGTGTGCGTGCGGGTGCGGTGCGGGGGTGGAGATGGCGTGCGGGCTGGGGCGGCGTAAGCTGAGCGTGCTGCGGCTGGGGCGTTGCGTCGCGTTCCTCGCCGCCACCGCCTTCCTGCTGCCCTTCACCATCCTCGTGCTGGTGGCCGACCAGCAGTTCAAGCTGGCCTACAACACCAAGCGCGTCTTCTATCAAGAGGTAAGACAGTCCGCCGTTCACTCAATACGAGGCTCGCGCCCACCACACACACATCACTTTCAAACTCGTCTATTGGAGCGTACGGCTACCTAGTTGAAAACAATGCAACAGTGTTTCTTTTATTTTCATATTCCCTTTCCCGAGCTTCAGTGTTTTTGCTGTAGTGATTATGTTATTTTGATTTCCTTTATGCTCTAATATAAATTATCATTTATTATTAAAGGCTATTTCATTCCTACTTATTTCTTTATATTCATTAAGTTTTACTGTTTGGTCCAATGTCACAATTAGGTTAGGTAAACTGCAAATGTTGGACTAAATTAATGGAAATGTTGTCCGAACATCACCAAGACCTTCCAGTGATTCAAGCAAGAAGTCAAGACTTACAATAGCCATATTAGGTTGTTTAACTTATGGCTGTTCTCTTAATTTTTTTATTCTAAAAATATTTCACAAGTTTCTCGGATCACACTTCGGACATGAAAGCGTGATGTTATGTCCGAATCATTGGACGTATACTATATGATGATTGATGAAGTATACATACATACATGTATGCAATACAATGTATAGTATGGTCGCAAAAATGGTCGCAACTATATTACTGCGTGCATCCTTTATCTTTGCTATTGTTTTGTTCATGTCCTTATGCTTATCCTTTTATTTTCCTTCAGTTTGTCCTGCTGCCCATCTGAGTTGAGCTCTCTTCCGTAGTCTAGCGAATACTTTTTTCTGTTTCAGAGCGACTTCTATAAAATTAACGGTTCACTTTACGTGCAAGCGAACAGCCTAGTTCCCACTTCGCCCACACTCTCTTACAGAACACAGGTAACCCGTCGTCCGATCCGGGGTGTGTGCTCTCTTGCATACCAAACCTCAAAGCTATCCCCACAGGGAAAATGTTGAGTGTTGGAATGCTGCGACGCATACGGTATTTGATGTTTAGTTACCACCTCACCTTACTTACTTACTAACTCACGAGCTTCCACCGAGCACCGTCGCGGAGACTTCACTCACGACAACAAGTCTACAGACGACTTTCGAGTTTAAACTGTGACCGCCCCAGGGGTTCTGAAGTTTCCTCGCAGCACCCGGTATCACTTCGCCATTTATTTTGCACTCAGAACTTCATAATGCTCAAATCCACATTCACTTCATTACGCTTACGTACATTACAAGATTCGATAACTTTTTGCACAAACTTTCGCAGTGCCCTCGGCAGTGCCTCAAAAGATGTACGATTTCATGAAATATTTTCGAGAGCAAATGTTTTACTGGCCTGCTACGTTACCACTAACTGTGTTATATTGGGTGCTTCTTACAAATTCTTATAGGCACCTTATCTAATGTCGAATATAGCTCTTTCGTTCATGCTTTGCAAACGGAACTTCAAAAAAAAACCTCAATGTTGTTAGAGAATCTAAACTTCAGAACCCCGAGATATGAGACGTAGCGAATTGTGTGACCGATCGTTGTGTCGTACCTACATACTAGTTGTTTGAATGTGTTGACTCCTTACTAATAAATTACTAACACGTTTTAAACTTCACTTGCCTCGAGGATTCGAGCTTCAAGGTGATGTTTAATGTTAGTAAGGAAGTGACACCATCCTTTATCGATGGAGCGATTATTATTCTAAACTGACCTGTGGGTGAGCAGGCCGTCTGTGACACGTGCATTACTAATTAGTGGAATTTGTTGGTTTATCTGTATTTCTTATGTTAAATGACTAAACATGTTCTGTGTTGTGACTGTCGTTATAAATACCTATTCATTAAAAACTTGCGATAAATTTGAACATTCGCTTGTAAAAACATTCACATTTAAGTCGGTACCATTGCAAAATGACGGGTCAGTTTTATCATTTCATTTGAATGTTTTCAATCTATCGTAGGTTTTAGATATTTCGGGTGTGGGTATCGAAAATAATATGTTTACTATGTTTGCATAAGGAAAACAACAGTTGAATAATAACTAATCGGTCTCTTCATTAACAAGTAAGGAAGTTTTGTGACAGAAATAGGTCGTGTAACTCGGCTCTATACCTACGGGGGCTACGGGTGTTAGAGGGTTGGGCGCGGCGCGGCGCGGCGCACGGTGGGCGCGCGTCGCGTCGGCCGCCGCCACTTTCATCCAATCGATACTCGGTTGAATCGATATTGTACCGACCGACCGAGTGTCGATAGAGTCCTCAGAAATATCAGCAAGCCAAGTTCAGCCAGGCTATGCTTGTGCGTACTTACGTGTCTCGCGTGTTCCCGGAATTCGAGGGTCAAAATCGGGCCGAGCTTGTTCACGATCACGAACCAATCAACACACAGGTAGGCGTAGATGTGGAATATTCATAGATATATTTAATACATAATATATAGTATAGAATACATGTTACATACATATAATAAATAATCGACCGAGTAGAGGTCTCTCTCCTCCATACCCAAGATTCTTTCCATCTACCTACAAATTAGGTGGTTATATTTAAATTTGGTCTGTATATAGCAAACCAACGTTCTTGCAAACTTATAAGAAATTAGATATAAATAAAACTAAATAAAAATTTGGCCAACCTTACATGAACTAAAGTAACAAAAAGTATAAATAATAAGTCAAAAATAATTTCCACTTAAAGGAGTCGGTGGACCGCTAAGTAAATTCCCGCGCAGCTCTGAGTTTTTAAATTTTATTTACAGCCTGTATAATAAATTATTACGTGTATTTATTTTATTTAATTTCTTTGGACTTAGAATTCGACTTTTCTTCATTGGAAAGTGCAATTTATTTCTTTAATTTATAAACGGGCATTGTTAAACTAGAAAACCACGTGAGCGGAGCCACAAGCTCAGATACATACATACATACATACATAGCGTCACGCCTGTTTCTCGGTGGGGTAGGCAGAGACAACGGATCTCCACGTGCCACGATCCTGACACACCTCTGCCGCCTCTTCCACTCCCATAATGTTCTTCATGCATGCTCGTCGGTTACGGGTACTAAGCACTTGCCCCTTTTTGAGCACATGCCCGATCTGGTCCAGGTACGTGCGTCTAGGGCGACCCTTCCCGACTCTTCCACTCACATTTGCTTCATAAATTTCTTTCGTTAGTCTCCATCATCCATTCTTCCAACATGACCGAACCACCGAAGCATCCCTTTCTCAATCCTTGTCACTATATCTTCTTTCAACCCACAGCGCTCTCGCACTACACTATTTAACCGACTTCAAAAAAAAGGAGGAGGTTCTATGTTCGGCTGTATGTATTTTTTTTATGTATGTTCAGCAATATCTTCCCCAATTGTGAACCGATTTCGATGATTCTTTTTGTGTTCGGTTCAGTCTAGCTCCAAGGTGGTCCCATTTTTTTTGGTCAAGATCGGATTGGAAAGCGAGGCGGAATCGCGAGGCCGAAGGCCGAGCGATTCCGCCGAGTACATTAATAGCAAATAAAAATTACTAAAAAACTGTAAAATAAAAAACTATTTAAAAAAATATAAAAACCGCCTTCAAAAATGTATGAAATAAAAAAATAAAAATCGAACCCTAGAGTTGAAGGCGGTCGGTTATTTTTGCTTGCTCTAGCACCACCGCCTTCAACTCTAGGGTTCGATTTTAATTTTTTTATTTCATACATTTTTGAAGGCAGTTTTTTCTCAATCTATCTAGCTCAGATAGATATAGAAAATATAGTAAAATCTTCAAGACGTACTCGCACAGCATTGAATGAGGAAACCTGCTCGTTAGATAGAATCACAATCTATTCTAACGATGTCCCAAACTACTTCTTCAATTATACCGCGGCCCGTCCAACTTCGCAACTAAGTGAGGTACAGTCGAGATGTGATACGGGTGTAGCCGCGCGTACAACCTTGTCATACTCTTTATTCTGCATGTAATAAGGTTTAGAAATTAGCTCCGAATCTACTGGACGAAAAAAACCCCCGACTCTTAAAAAGTCAAAAATAATTTCCGTTTACTTACTTAAAGGAGTCGGTAGACCGCTAAGTAAATTCCCGCGCAACTTTCGAGTCTTTATATTTAATTTACTTAGCGGTCCCCCGACTCCTTTAAGTAAGTAAACGGAAATTATTTTTGACTTTTTAAGAGTCGGGGGTTTTTTAAATTTGTAATTTAACTTTTATTTCAAGCTTTTTAAAAAAAACCGCATGCAAATCGGTCCACTTTTTAAGATAATTATTTTTTTTATTACTTAATTACTTTATTACTTGATTACAAACATAGCTAAGAACCATCCCGATTAAACAGGCTTCCTAATAAAAAAAACCGCATCCAAATCGGTCCATCCGTTTGGGAGCTACGATGCCACAGACAGACACACACACACACACACACACACACACACACACACGTCAAACTTATAACACCCCTCCGTTTTTTTCGTCGGGGGTTAAAAAAGGAAATTTGGGTACCTACATATGTAGAGTTTGGTGACCCAATCGCGGACGTACAGCGCGTAAATGAACGAATTTCGATTTAGATTATGGGGGACAAATTAGAAAGTTAAAAACAATTATTTGTTTCAAGTACATCATGTGATGTGTCAATGGAAACGGCTCGTTATAAGAAACAAACATAATATACTTTTCTTATAATTTTAAAATCCATAGTTTAAAAGATATTTTAGAAAATATACGAAAACGGACCACCCTCCCCGTTATCTCCGAAACTACTTAGTCTAAATGTTTGAAATTAATAGAGAATATGGGCCCTCTCTTATGCCGGCACTTCACTTGGCTGTATGCACACAAATATTTGGCAAAAATTTCCGTTTCGTCTCCCTTTAATGGCTTGTTTAGAGCGAGATAAAACTAAAATGTTTGCCACAATCGCGAATACGTTAAGCCAAGTGAAGTGCCACCTTTACAATTTACAGGAAAACACCAACGAAAATCCTAAGTCTAAGGTTCTCACGGAAAACGGAATGGTACGGAATCTTCTCCACGCGAGTTCGACTCGCACTTGACCGCTTTTTTTATTCGTTGGCTTGCTACGTGCCTCACACGAACGGACACACTTCGCGACGAGCGAACGCGCGTCGAAGCACTTTTGGAGCTGACCGACCATATTATATACCTACCGGCCATCTCTAATTACATCAAAGCGAAGCGTCAGCGTCGTCGTCCGGTCGCGATAAACTATAGAACCTTCGTTAACATTAATTAACGTTAACATCTTCGTTAATATGTTGGACATTTTTGGGAGACTTTTAACTAAGTAACATAACGCTGCTCTAATGGTACTTTTAGAACAGCGTTAGGAGGACGTAGCTGAGTAGGTACCTACTGCACTAAAGTTGTACCACAAACGCACTCGTGGGGATGATATAAATAGCACCGACGCGAAGACCTATGGACGCCCTGAGTGTGTGCCCGCGGAGCAGTTCCCAGGCTGGGAGAAGGATATAGGTCTTCAACCACGCCCCAGATTCCATCTCGGATGAGCCAGGTTGCGGGCGCGGGAGATATCGGAGCTATTCTGGAGGAGGGGTGGGTGCGTGATTGAATTATGCAATGGGGAGATCCCAGAATTATTGTTAGCTCTTAAAAAAAACGTACCCTAGGCAGATCTCTCTTAGTGGAATCAACACTTGCCTAAAGAAGTTCAATTTATTTATTTTTCTACCTGCTAACTCATCGACATTTAAGTACTTAGTGAAAAGAATGCAAAAAACTACATAATTGTTGGTAAATACATAATAATAATTTCCACTAGTACAATGTTCAATTGAACTCGTATTGAATCATGGCTCAACTCACAATTATTATTCCACTCAAGTGACTCCAACAACACGTATAGGTAGGTACTCGTAGAACTACTTAAGCAGCTATTTCAAGTACCTACTTAGGTGGTTTATTTGCTTAGTGTATTTTTTTTTTCAATAAAGCTTATAAAGGTAAAAATAAAGAAAAGGTAAAAAATATTCTCATAAACACTAAAACATAGAATACAGGAAAAGTACATGTTTTTTATTCGACAATTATTGCGGAAAAAAAAGCATTTTTTTAAGTATAACTACAAGAAGTAATGGTTTGCTTGATAGATCAAACCATGCGCGTTTCGTTATTTTCGAAAACAGTATTATTTTGTTAAACACATAACACAAATATATTGTGTGGTGGTACGGAACCCTCGGTTCGCAAATCCAACTCGCACTTGGCGGTTTTTTTTTTATTGCACCGAATCCACACATTCACTCAAATGTGCCACCAAACTTCCTCGGCCGCCCGCGTCTCCAGTTGGACGTCCCATAACTCTGGCCGCAGATGATGTCGTGTCACCGATCAGCATTAAGTGTCGTTTTGGACCGAGCGGAGCGCCCCAGAAATCGCTTCGGCCTGGGGCGGTGGCGCTGGCGGAGGCGCGGCGGGGCGGCGGCGGCGGTGCTTGGCCGCTTTCCAACCGCGTCCGCAATGCGTCCTACCGCCCCGTCCCCCCGCCGCCCCCTCCGCTGCACCGCCCCTCACCACCCCCGGGCCTGACGCTATCTGCATAGCCCCCTCCGCTCTGGACGTCTTTGGAGATGCATTCATCCTCACTACTACGGCACAAAAGCGCATATTTTTGGCAGCGAATTCAATTTTTTTCTTTCAAAGTTTAAACAAACACAATTGGATGCCGGCTGCGGTCATCATTCTTGTGAATAGCTCGGTTTTGAATACATAGTGGGAGGACATACGTCTCATACATTCAGTCAATACGTAGTCACTATTCAATCACGCTTTCTCACGGTAACAAACTGGTTGGTTCTTTTGTAACATTCCATGTTTTGTAACTCTGAAACCCTTGTGCCTAATGAATGAAACCTATGCACTGGTATGCCGTACATAAGATGCTCTGGATCTGAGAGAGAAATCGCTAATAGAAATTACTATTTACATCTGGATCTTGCTGTGATATTGCATTTCATTAAATAGAGCTACATAGTGTGATTGAAAAAATGTACAAAATATTTTTTGTAATTAAGTAGGTACATCACCCAGTATGCTAATACATACTATGAAATAATAAATATCTATAACTATGTATGTATGTATGTAAGATAAGATGCGGCAAGTTACTTAACAGCTGAGAAAGAAAGCGTCTCCGATTGCACAATGATATAACCGCACTCTGCCAGAAAACGTCGTGACTCGTCGCGCTCGCGAATTATTATAACTCTTCTACTAAGTTGAAACTAAAATGCTTTCTCGGCTGTCATAGTTGGAACAGTCAAGCGAGATAATATATTTGCAAAGCATAATTGCTGGGCGCGGTGGGAACTTGGATTGGTGGTCGTCCGACCGGTGAGGCTGACCGTGATTCGTATTCCACGTAAAACGGTAGGTCTCTTCTCTTCTTACCTTACGAGGTGTTAGGGTTTAACCTGCCCGGGTTGATACCACTGCACTGAACGACAGGCCGATCGAAGCGGCTATGTAAATATTTAGTTCGTGTTTTCCGTCCAGGTTCAGTGTAGCCTGCACGACTAAAGGGAAGCACTGACATGGCACCTATTGTGTGTTTGCACTGGTAGTCAGAATTAAATGTACAACAAGTATAGATCGGTGAAGCAAACTGTCAAACGAGACGAAAAATCGAAAATCGATTTGTGTTAGTGTGCGTGTAAAATGTGAATGTGTTCAACCTCTTTGTGTACAACATGCAATCAGCAATTTAGTAGGTGAAGCCAAAACTAAAAAACCCTTTACAGACAATTGACAGGTCAATCAACGGTCACCTTCGAAGCACTCGACGATTACTTTTCAAATATGAAATACCATAGATAGACTCTATGATAAAAAGTATAAAAATCTTGCAATGGTCAGCTAGCAGTGCATTATTTACAACTAGATAAATCCATTATCTCCAGAGATAGATAAAGAATCGGCTCAACAGCATCCACATACTGTTGCAAACACAGAGCAGCGAGCGACGGACATCCTCCAATACTGAGCCGCGATAAAGATGAGCAGCATCTATTCAAGTGTGCGAATTTCACGCGAGCGAAGCCGCGGGCAACAGCTAATTAGTAATACTAAATACATCGGCACTGTAACAATACATACATGGCTCCTGACGTACCGAAAGTCGCATTTAATTATTAAATTCCTTCCCAAAAACACTAATTCCCTCTTATAAGTTGTTCCGTAGGAAGTATGCATAGACATTTATAATATATGGAAGTGTTATCTGCGAGCGGAGTGAGAGAGGTAGTGGGCTTTCGACGTAGGTAGTCGGAAACTAAATTGCCCGAAAATAGGGCGATTAAATGAATATGAGCAAGAGAGAGGGAAGATTTATCTGCTTAGTTCGGAAAGTATGCACATGTTATATACGCTTGTCTGCTTCCTACTAGGTACCTACGCAAACTTATATAAATTCACCGACTGATATAAAATAACCGCTGCGGTTTATTCACGATTCCTGCAGGACATTGAGTCTAGTATTATATAAATAATACCACAAATAAAAATCATAGCGAGGCCAAAGGCCGGGCTTTGTTCGCGTAAATGATATTATATTCTATCGAAGAAGCAAGTCATTAAGCAACATAAACTTATTTCCTTACTTTCTTCAAGCAGGTTTATCGTCTTCCTGAAAGCAGCTCGGCCTTCACAAGCAACTAAGGGCGAGGGCCCTTAGTTACTTACTTTCTTCGAGAAGGTCTTGCTGAACGCAGCCTGGCATTCGATCTGACCCTTAGTTACCTACTTACTTTCTTCGAGAAGGTTTATCGTCTTCCTAAACGGAGCCCGTCTTCGGCCTCGCCCTTGCTTACTTTCTTCGAGAAGGTGTATTGTCTTCCAGAATGCACCTCGGGCTCCGGCCTCGCCGTTAGTTACTTACTTTATTCGAGAAGGTTTATCGTTTACCTGGACGCAGCTCGGCCTTCGACCTTGCCCCTAGTTACTTACTTTCCTCTTTTGAAATACGAATTTCACGCGAGCGAAGCCGCGGGCAACAGCTAGTTAGTAATAAAGTTCATAATGTTTGAAAAATATTCATTATTATGTTGGTAACTACACTAGTGACACTACCGAACGAGTTTATCGGAAAAGAAACAATAGGAAGATTCACTTTCAGACACACATTTGGAGCGCGAGGGCGGGGCGGAAGCAGACTGTGCACTGTGTTGTTAGTACACAGCCTACTCCTACCCGGACCGGAACACTAGCGACCGGACCGACCGGTCCGCCTGTAGCTCCGCCCGCTTCGCCAAATTATGTTTGCCGACTTGACGGATTTATCAAGTTTGACTTTTATTCGTTTAATTCACAGAACAGCGAGCGGTAGCCGTCCTCCCTCAGCCGGCCTCGGCGCGGTTTCTGACACTGTAGTTTAATTTCAAGTTGAACTTACTTTTTTGTGAAACCAAGCGTTTGCGTATAAATGAGCCTGCATTAATATTTCATGAATGGACGGATCAAAGCCTTTTAAATTCACTGTATAATTATTATGTACCTTCTCTGCGCCTATGTTTTATTTAGAACTGCGTCGCAGCATTTAACTTACTATCTATACTTACTTATATATTATGTATGACTTATATGCTTTCATAGGACCATAAAATTAACTCAATGTTTCATTTAATTTTTACATTCGTCATTTGTCTCTGAGATAAATCAAACACGGGAAGAGATGGATGTTATGTGTTTGAAGTAAACAGAAGGTCGCCGGGTCTATTCGAATTTCGAAAACAAGCGGTCCATGAATATTATGAATAGCTCGCAGATGTGCATTCAGGCAGACAAGACTCCAGACATCGTGTTGATATCAGATCGTCCGCCCGCCCACAGTCACAGAGTCAACTTGGCTAATGGCTGAAAGCATCCGCGGAAATTCGCAATTTCAGGCGAGGTGTATTCGGTGCGCGATTTTCAAACACCCTGTCATCTATTTCACATTTCGGACAGTATTTATTAACAATGTCTTCATTTGCCGGAGCGATGAAATTCCACATTAATTTACTTAAAAATAGGAGTAAGTTAACGACCATTTAGAATTTCGGGAACCTTCACCACAAGAAGCACGTAGCACAAGCTTTTCCTCTTGTAAGATATATTTACACCATTATATGTGATTAATAACTTTTTTTACTTTAAAGTTCAATGAACCAGCTCCTCCTCCATTTAAACCCCTGAGCAACTCCAAACATGCATAAAGTAGATTGTATACAAAGTGTGTGCAACGATTATTATAATAGTATGCTAACCAACCTAACTTAACCTTAATTAATTTTGGCATTATATAATGTGTCTTTAGAGGGTCTCCAGTTCGACCGGATTTGATTACCGTCACAGGATTCCTCATTGAATAAAGAATAACGGAGTTGATAACGGAGAATAGACATAACAATTAGATTTATTTAAGCCACATTAAATGAAATAATTTGACATTATTTTTAGGTCTTGGTTTGTAAGTTTTGCAATATCTGCAATAATCAATTTGTTAATAAATTATAAATGCAATAACGATCTACAATATTGAATGGAAAGCGTCCATCAATATAAATCCATCATCTTTCCATCAGCTTCCCAACGATATAAAAAAAGTTGATAATATTAAATGAGAGATAAAACCTCGATTATCTCGAAAGTATGAGACTCGCGAATATGAAAAGAGCTTTTTCGGATTCTATTCAATGAGGAATCCCTTGGTGGTGGCAAGCGAATCCGGTCGAACTGAGACATGCTGTATAGACACGCACGTACGTACAGCTCTCAAGCGGCTGCATTGTAAACCCGCCGCCACCAATGTTGTACGAAGCCACGTTCGGAGTTCCTCTTTGCAAAATTGTATTCTCCTATCGCCTATATCGCGCCGTGTAGCCCGGGCGTAAACTACCTATGACCCGACCTGAAGTTTCTTCTGTTGGTAACTAAGTCAGATCCAAATTTTTTAATATTTATTGTAAGCTCGACATAATATTTATTACGGTACCGAGGCACCCATGAGGTGTCTAATAAATAATAGAACAAATTGTGACAACTTCGAGTGCAGTCTAACTGCCATATGAATGATCAATAAACAATACAATACAACAATACAATAACTGCGCCCATGGCCATTCGGACGTATGCATAGTGTCTTCTAAGTGTTAATTTGTCTTCATTAGCAGTAGAAACCGCTGCGGTGTGCTCGGTAAAACGGACAACGGTATCCAACAGTTTATCGCAGTTATGCTCAATTTAAACTTCACATGCGTAAATTTGACAACGGTACTTATGACTGATCACGACTTTTAATCTGGGTCGCTCCACTTTGTATTTCAAATACCTAGTCTCAATTTGAGTCGAAGCGAAAGGTATCCATCCGCATACAATCGGGGCTCACCTCACATACCCAATATTTTCATCTGTACAAGTTTTGGGTGTAAATTATTTAAAATTAATCATGAAGTGTAAATTGTGTGCGCTACGTTAGTGATGAATAAATGGTGTGCATGTAACAGTAGCAAAGCAGTTCTATCCTTTTGAATTGTTAGTACAATATGAATGACATTCTGCGGTTACAGGAGAGGCAGAGCGGTTGCCATAATGTGAGTGGATTGCGCTAGATAGAGTGCGGTGAGATGCTCCGAACTGTTACCTGTCACGTGACAGCACAGCGGACGCGCATGCGTGCCGGTGACATTTGTCCGACAACATTATAAATACCTACCTAGGTACGTAAAGTTATTTACAAATATAATTCAATAAATATCATAAGTTCGCACTTTTTGCTCACAGCTCAGACCGCCGATGAGGTAGCGTTATTATGACTTATTAACCTAAGCCATCTTGAGAAGTGCCATAAAGTAACAGTGAAAATTGTATGTAAATCGATAAAGTGGTTCTCGAGTTATAAGGATATTCACATATTGACGTACGTTACACAGTCGGTCGCCCGTGGAAACTTCGATGTATTTATTAGGAAATAGCTGTGCCCGCGACTTCCTCCGCGTGGACTTAGATCTATCTCAGCCTGTTATAAAACGCAACGTGACTCTGTCTATCCGTTCGTTAGTATGATTCGATTTTTTTTTTGTGTTTGTTAATTGGACTTGATTCGATAATTACCTACGTACGTAAAGCCGCAACCAATGCTAATTTATAATCTACATTAGCGCTTCTCTGTAAACTATTGTGACCACACACCAAACTGTCGATAAACCAAAGCTCTTGAGTCACTCACTCACTTCACTACTCCTACCAGCGTTATTAACGCAGCAGTGTGTAAGATCGCATGCGTCCACATACAATATGTACTGAAAACAGATATCGCAATAACGCATTGCGAAAATATCGACCGTTATAACGCACCTATGTGGGATAGCCGAAGACTCTACCTACACCAAAGAATTTAATACTCAGTACCGCAGACTCTACACTAACTACAAGCACACTACCTACAAGCTATCACGATGCACGTTTACACAAAAATATGTTTAATTATGTCAAATGGAATATAAAATGACCCATTTGGAAAAGGAACCTTTGTCGCGGTTCGTATACGAAAGCTTTTCATTTTCGGCTTACGGCGCGGCTGCCCGCCCGCCCGGCTGTCTCTTCCGCGCCGCGCCGCGCCGCCCCACCGCGCCGTCCGATGGGGCCGACAACAAAGTACGTAAGGTACACGTACTGAGCGAGCGATGACGACAGGTCTCTAACCGCTATGGTAATCTGTTAATTAGTATTATGAATGTTATTACTCCACTTTCCGTGTCGTAATTAATTTTTTTTTATTCTCCAGAGCACAGACCATTAAACGCAACTTATTTCAATTCTACCAGTAGGTAGATTATATCTATCTATCTATCCTATGTAGGTGTAGTAATACTAATTGTGTAGATTATAGGATGGATGAACCAGTTAATCAACAGGCAATGTTAAAAGATGCCTCAACGCATCGACTCACTTCTTTTTATAAAGCTGCGGGTATTGTATTATTAGTAAATCTATTTTGTAGGTAAATAAATACAGATAATAATAAACAAAAAATCGGCCAAGTGTGAGTTTTACTCGCACACGGGCGCCAAACCAAATCCATCTTTTGACTTTCTACAATGCAAAATATAAAAGCCTGTGGAGCCATCTATTATTCAGTAGCGCGAATAATCGATTCTTAGAAAGGTTATTCTATTCTATGGGGACCCCTTAATTTTATACTTTTTTGTTTTTTATTATTTATTGGCACACCCGCCATAATAACACACATTCTGTGAAAATTTCGACCGGCTACCTTATTTTTTTTTTTATGGAACTGACACGGTTGGCTACATCACCTACAACATCCGCGATGTCAGCCCATAACACCGGGTGAACTAGGTGCCACGTCAGTGCTTCCCTTCGGTCGTGCCGACTACACTGAACTGGACGGAAAACACAAACTATTTACATAGCCGTTTCGACCGACCTTTCATTCAGTGCGATGGTACCAACCCGGGCGGGTTGCACCCTACCACCTAGTAATTTAAGAAGGGAATCATATCCCTTGGTCGCCTTTTACGACATACACGGGGAGAGATGCAGTGTGGCTATTCTTTTAAAGTACCGGCCCCAAACGGTAAAACCTATTACGCTTCAAAAGATACGGCACTCGGACAGACGGACGGACAGACGGACAGACAAACAGACAGAAAGACGACGTAGGCTTCTGTGTGTATACGGAATTCTATCATAACCTTTGAAGTAAGGAGCCAAACAGACTAGCTAGACAGTGGAACTAGATTAGAAAACCTGTTTTATTTGAAAAACGTTAATGTTTATCATCAAAGTTCATTCATAGACAAAAACTATTTTAACCAAATGTTTTGTCGTTGCTAACCTCGTTCAGGTTTGATAAGGTTTTACTGCCGTGTCTCAGCTCAAGACCCTAACTAAAAGGATTTTTGAAGTCAAGTCATATTCATGAGAATATGGTCGTAAGCTTAGATTAGAGCCAATATTCAGATATTGGCTAAGTGTTTAGGTAGAGACTTAGAAAATGTTAAATTCAAAATGAAAAGTTTAACCACAAAAATCTGTTACATTTCCAATGCCGTGCCATCTTTTTTTAGGGTCGCGTACCTCAAAAGATGAAAAAATTTATCACTCTTGTGTCTGTCTGTCCGTGTGTCAAAGCTTATTTTCTCCAAATGTACTGAACATTAAATTTGGTACATATACTAAGTTTGATGACCCAATCGCGGATGTAAGTTTAGCGTAAATGAACGAATTTCGATTTTGGGAGACAAATTAAAAATAAAAAAAAAAATCAATACAAATATATTTTAAAGAAAGCATACAAAAATCGAGGAACCCTAACGAAAATCCTAAGTCTTAAAGTTCTCACGGAAAACGGAATGTTACAGAACCCTCTCCACGCTCTAGTTCGATTCGCCCTTGACCGTTTTTTTTTTTCGTTGGTAATTATTCGTTATTACATGCTACAGGCAGAGCTATCTTTAGAACTTTGCACAATTTGTCAATCATCCTACATAGTATGAACTAACTACAAGAACATTATTTTCCCAAAACACCCCTCCGAACATCTGGCAACACAGACACGACGTGAGCGGGGGTTTAAGTATGCAACACAGATGTCTTCTATTGAAGTTTGCAGTGTGGACATTTAACTAACTTCGCCAATCTCCGAACCCCGAATTCAAGACCCGCCGGAAGTTCGGGGAAACTTCGTACAACTACCATTATGCATAAACATGTAGGTAACAGAGGTAAGTTAGACCTGGTCAAATATGGCGTGACATAAACTTCGATAATGTCCGCAACTTCCGTTACTCAAGAGTCTTGAGTCAACACAATGAATGAAGTAGATTGAATGAAGTAGATTCGCAAATGGTTTGACACATTGCTGGATATGGTCGCAACTCGCAGCTGTGGTCGTGTTAGTAGGTAGAACAGGCACTACATTAAATCTACGCTAGAACAAATTCTCAAACATGAAAGAACCAGAATAATTGTTATCTACGTGTACATATCTTCCGAATTACATTTTCAAGAATGAATAGCTATTTTTAGGGTTTTATATATTCATAGTTTTAAATTCATTTAATGGAAAATTAAAGTGTCGTTTGAACTAAAAAAAAAAATATCTCATAAGCATTATAGAATAATTCGTCTTCTACATACATCGCACCGATCATACAATCACTCGACAACCTTGACCAATTCAATCTGACTTGGTAACCCCCAAGCCCCCAACCAAGTTTCTTGCACGTTCATCCCATCGGAAGGAATTATTACTATATAAGGTGCTTCGTTATTTATGTCAAAAATTTCGGGAGGGTTACTGCTGTTACAGTTAGCTGTTTGTTGTAAGTAAGTCACAAGGTCACTATGATTGGTTTTTACAGCTACTTATTTGATTTTATTTTTTGTTAGGAGAAAAAATGCTCCTATAAACATATCTTTCACCGTTCGGAACCGGTGTAAAACTGTAGGTCCCTTCCCTTGCCCCTTACTAGGTTGTAGGCTCAAATTGTAGCCGACTGGGTTGGTACCACCGTACTGGATGTAAGATGGCCGCATAGCAGCCTCGGTTGTGTTCTCCTCTAGTCCAGTATAGCCAGCAATCCAGGGATGTCTCCGGTATGGCACCTACCTTCTCGGAGGTGATATTGGCTGGTCGGAGCATGCGCTTTGGCCCCTCCAACTTAGCCACCCATACAGGATTACATAAAAAAAAATTATGTTTTTTTCTTACGTAAAGTGTTTATTTGAGTGCGTATGTAACCCTCCCGAAATGTTTGACATAAATAACGAAAGCACCTTATATAAACAATTGACTATCCATATTTTAGATATACAATTTGACGGTGTGCGAGAATTCCGTATGAGTTATTTGAAACAATGTCCCAAAACGTAATATCTCGACGGCGACATGCAGTGGCGCATTCAAATGCCCAATCCAATTCATGTTCGATTCCATTCGACGTGGTTTTGACACGTTCCAAATTCAAATGCACTTACAACCGAACGAGCCGCGATCTAATCCGAATGAATAGTGTGGGTTGCCATACGTTGCGGCAAGCGCTCAGTGCATTGGATGTGGTAGGCAAAATGGAAATGGAATCAGTTAAAGTTAAATGGAAAATCGCCCAACTCATTCGTAAATCGAATGCGAATTTGCAAGGCAACGAGCATGCGGGCATTGTTGGGGATTCGGTTGGGGATTATATCCCCCTCTGCCCTAGACAAAGACAGGAAAATTGGAAGGGTAAAGCGAGCAAGCAGCAGTGCTGCTCTAACGACCCGCTGCTGTAGCTCTCAGACCGCGCTCTATCAAAGTCAGCCCGTCTGTTATTGAGAGGCGTGTCTTCTTTCACCAGTGCATTCGCACCACTTATGTAGAAGGGTACGCGGGAATCTTTCGTACATACTGTACCTATTTTCTAAAAATAAATTTCCAGAACCACCTCAGACACCTTTGCCACAAAAATATTGTTCTGCGGGTCTATTTCACCATGTATAGATAAAGTGACGGATTACTATCTGATAGATATTTTTGTCTATCAGTTAAATAAAATGGATTTCACCAAGCATTTCCATCTGCTAGATTGTTATCTACCAGATGAACGTTTCCTAGACGATTTAACTAAATTTTACCTAATTTAATATATTTTATTTGGTTTTGCTTTTTCATTGTTTTTATACTACTCAAAATGACAAAATTTTACAATATTATCATTAAGCATTAAAATATTAGTACGATGTTGCGGTGGAGCGTCTAGGCAACATTGCCAAGTTGTAATGTCAATGTCGCTATTGTCTCCAAACTCTGGATGGGTTGCCGATTCTTTGTAAAAAGAATTGATTCTGGGAATCGATCTTGGATTTTAACACAAATAGGTTATGCACATGAGCACAGAGGGTTTCATTAAACGAGACTGACTTCTGAAGTCAACAACATCAAACAGCGTCATGTAATCTGGTCGAGGTCGTAGTTGTCTTCTTCTTCCTTCTTCTTCTTCTTGGTCTCGGTATCTAAGCTTTGTCCAAGTACATATCCAGAAGATCAATGTCTTCCGTGTCTCGCGCGCGGATGATTAGGTAGATAATTTTTTGGCAATTATGTGACTGTTGTGTAATTAAAACGAAGAAAATTTAATAATCTGGTAAAAACTTGCAGGCATAACCTAGCAAATCACTCTTACGAAAAGACCAATGAACCACAGATTACTGATATATGCAATTAAATGAACTGTCAACTACCAGTTAATCTTGTTATCTGGCACTCAGCCCTTCAGTTACTTTATCTGCCAGTTTAACTGGCATATTATCATGTTTAACTGTCACTTATTTCGATGGTGAAAATGAATATTTAGTTATCAGACACTTTATCTGTCAGTTACGTTATCCGGAACTTTAACTGAACGTGGTGAAATAGGCCCTGTTGTAGAACTTGAAACACGAATGCCGCTGTTTCGAGTCATTTTATATGAATCTATATGAGTAGATAGCGAGGCAGTAGGTATACACTATTGCATGCGATACAAACCAACTATGATTTGTAGATTGATATTCCTCCAAAGAAACCTAAATTTTGGTTGTCGCAAATGTTGTAATTATATAATCATACTAAGCAGACTTATACGCGGGGTGATTTTGTGAATACCTGCAACGCTTCAGGGAGTGATTTTGTATCTCAAACTGACAACTTTTGCGTCGAAATTAGAAAAAAAAAACAAAAGTGTTTCTCCTTTATATATTTTTTTATTTATTTTCTAACCTGAAAAATTATGGGGTGATACACAGAGATACGCGCCCCCGCGGTAGGTATTTGATGCTCTGTGGGGTGATATATCAAAATATATGTTTACAGAAAGACTCGGTGAAGTACTGTATTATTCACAAAATCCCATGTACCTACCCATAAGATAATACTCATATAAGTCCGACCGAAGACACTTTTATGGGATGTGAATTGGCACAAGTGTGTCAGCGCGCGTAGATACCCATACTCCCATACTATTCAGCTCCGGCCCCGGGATTTCCGGCCGGAAATTCCGTTGAGTGTGTCTTCGCGCTAAATAAGCCTTGCATTATATTTGTATGTAGTCGTGTAATTGTCACAACTAAGTGGGTACCTATGTATGCCATTGTTCGAATTCAAACTGAAAGTTTGACTGTGCACAGTGCTACTATAGTTACATTCATTGTAGAATATCTGTTTCGGTTCTAAGAGTGCATACATTTTAGAACTCTGTCACATCCACCCCAGCTTGTCACGTGGCGTATGACAAGGTTTTAAGTGCAAGTACTGTAAGATATTTTCATCGCCAAAATCTCGGAAATATCAAAATGTTCAAAATGTACAGGAAGGAATGAGTGTTTCTCATATGTTAGCTACAGTAGGTGAGTGTAATGGGCGCGGGTTGTTGCAGTTGCTATATGAGAACGGGACGCGCGAGGGCGTGGGCGGGGTGGCGGCGGGGCTGCTGCCGCGGCAGAGGCTGCTGGAGGTGGGCGAGCGGATGGACCGCCGCAGCGAGTTCCTGGAGCGCGAGTGCTCCAGGCTGGGTCTAACGGCGACCGCGCACAAGCCCTACACCTGGGAATATCTTATCAATAAGCAATATCATGTTATTTGGTGAGTACCAGAGGTGCTACTATACTATCCCCCTTGCGCACCTCACCTTACACTATCGCTTGAACCACCTTGCCTTGTGTTTTTCGTAAACAACAAATATGTATAACAAAGAGGTGTTCAGCAGAGCATTCGTAGCGTTCAGAAATGTGTGAGAGGGTGAAGGGTCGCCGGAACGTAATGAGCCGTCAAACATTGTTTACCGTGTAGTTTTACGATACCTACTCTGGCGCGGCACGACAGATCTGCCTAAACGCTTTATTACGTCATGAACCTACAGAAATCGAGACCGCAATGTAACCCACTCATCCGTGTTAATAACCTACTTAGAACATCGTATTCTTTAATCCTAAGAAAGTTGGTTAAATAGAGCATAAAATGAGATTAAGCATTGTAGCGGGCACGGCCAAAAACCGTTTTGAGAATTTAACAATTGGCACGGCACCTAGTTCACTAAAGTGTCATGGGCTGACATCACGGGTGGTGTTAGGTGATGTAGCCATCGAAGTCAATTTCCATAAAAAAAGTTTAGGAGTTAAGATGTAGAAGAGTATGTACAGGAATTAATTATAGTAGGTAAATCTACTTCTTCCAGTCAATTAGCTCACTCACTAAATATTTATTAGTCGACATCATATTTTAAATGATGTCATAATAATATATTATTATGCGCATCTATGGTTTTTAGTGCAGCAGCCAAATTATAGCAGATATCGCACGATGTAAAGAATAGTCACCCTTCCGTATTATTTGTAATCATTTTGAAATAGCCCACACATCTCCCTTCTCAGGTGCAACATATTCAAGGCAGCGTCCACATCCTGGATGTACAACTTCAATCTAATGGCCAACTACTCGGCCGCCTTCCTAGACAAGACGAAAGAAGTCCCGCTCGAGCTCGCCAGGAAGAAATATGTGAGACCCACCGTGGAGATGGTGCGGAGAGCCCAGCAAGATTCCATCACCTTCCTCATAGTGCGGCATCCGCTAGAAAGACTAGCCTCGGCTTATAAGGACAAGATAGTCCACGCGTGGCCGAGGTCCTTTCACGCTAAGATGGGCGCAAAGATTATTAAGAAATATAGAAAGGTACGTTTAATGTGAAACGAAACGAAGGGAAACGCATACGTTAGTCCATGTATCACAATTTCGGAACTAAAATCAAGTGACAAGGTACTAATAAATTGTACATAGAATTTAACCCACCAATAAACACCTAGAAACCTCTGGCTGTTCAACATTGATCAGATCATTCACATCAGTGATCTGAAGCTATCAATCTTATTTGTCTTTTTGACGAAACACTCGCAAATATTATTCTATAAGAGAACGCTTTAACCTGCAAGAACTGAGTTCCTATGCGTTAGTTTGAATGAGCGACTTTCATGTCTGCATGTGTTCCTCAAATCCCATCTGGGTGCTGCTTCTTGGCAGACAGCTGATGTCGCTATTGGTGTATTGGACAGAGGGTGCCACACACCGGTAGCGGCGAGCGCTGGCCGCTGTTCGAGGAGTTCGTGGCGCACGTGTTGGACGAGGCGAAGGCGCACCGCACGCTTGACATGCACTGGACGCCGTACACAGACTTCTGCACACCCTGCTGCTTCCACTTCGACGCGATACTCAAGTTCGAGACCCTCGAGGTTAGATACAGTCTTTTTGCAATCGGCAGATGTATAATATGTGCTATCTTTAATAAAATAAATTAAATTCAGTTAACATCTAAGATTGGTCCTTCGAGCCGGATCCGATCATGTCTGTATTGATTGAGAAGTTAGTCACACTGAACTACATTATTTTTTACTAAATATCATTAATGCAATTATATGTAAGTAATTTAAAATTTTATATTTCCGCCGGAAATAGTTGGCTAATCGGTGATGATACCTATAAATTGCATTATCAAAATGTATGTGTTTATGGTTCCGTACCTTAAAAGGAATTACAGAAGTTTTTCTCGAAACTAAGTAACATAGAAACTTGAAATTTGGCATGATGATAGATCTTGATGACCCTGACATACGAGTATATCGCTCGTCATAATCTATTAATTTTACATTAATAACAATTTATTTTATATTAATATGGGAGTCAATTTGATATCAATAAAAAAAAAGTTTAAACTAACATATCGTGCCGTGCGGGTATCATTTTAAGAGCTAACGGCAAGGATTCTAAAAATATTTTTCTTACAATTTTGTTTAGATGAAATATACCTACAACACCGGAGCTAAAAATTTTTATTTCGACCGAAAAAAATAGATTTTTTTATTTTTATTTTTATTTCTTATAGTTGCTATAACTAAACCATGGACGAAAATATACAAGTATATTTTCGTCCACGTTACAACAAAAAAAAAAGAATTGTAAAAATCAGATAAGGTTTAGGGGGGTTAAAAACATAAATGCCGAAAGACGATTTTGTATGGAGAAAGTTAACTTCCGTTTCGTCTTAAGCCATAGATTAGGTACAGGAAAACTGCACGTTTTTTCGACAATGTTATATTTGCTGGGAAAAAACATTTTTTGTTTTAGTACAGAACCATAATTTGTGCGAGCCTGACTCGCTCGTGCGTGACCCATTTTCTTTTAGCTTTTGAAGTTATTTAAGTCAAAATAAAGGATGGCCCAATTAGAAAGCCATTTTCAAATGTTATTCAAAATGCATCATTTAGAATGTGATGATACTGTATGGACAGGAGGACCAGAAGTTCCTGATCCAGGTGGCGAAGCTGCACGAGGTGGTGAAGCCGGAGTGGCGCAACACCGGCAAGGGCACCAACACACTCTCCAAGATCAACAATTACTACTCGCGCATCACGCGCGCACAACTCGACGCTCTTTATAACCTCTACAAGTAATATATTCTCTCTCCTTTTTAATCATACGTACGTATAGTCAGCGCGTACGTTCGTGGCCTCCGGCAGGAAAGCGAGAATGGAATTTATAGTGTTGTGAATCAATCTCTGAAAGTAACGACGTTTACGAAACCTCTTTTTTTTATTTATGACAATGAATTATTTATCTAATACGGTTTTATTGCGTGATTTAAGTACGAAGACAAAGCAGGGATAATAATAGTTTAAAGATCTATCGGCCTCCGCCCGCAGAGGCCACGAACGTGCGCGCTAACAGTACGTAGGTATATATCTGGCCGAATGTTAAACTGTTTTGTTTGGTGTTATTTATCATGGTGTTCTTCCCACATAACTGGTATAACTTGTTCACAGTAACAAGATAAGCTTAACAGTAGATAAATGCTACACGGTTTATGTACAACAAAGATAATATGATATCTGATGTATTTTTATTAGGCTGACAGCAGGGAATGAATGATTAACAAGTAGGTACATAGTAACAACAGTAAGTAATGAATGAACATAGTAATGAACGAAATACGAAACCTCAGTCACAAAATGAATTCCGCTCCCCAATTAATTGATGTCCAAATAAGAGGCAGATGCAGTTCCGTATATTTATGAGAATGTTATGCAAAAGTAGAACACAAATTATTAAATGAATCATGTATATATATTTTTTTTTTTTTATGGAAACTGACACGGTTGGCACCTACAACGTCCGTGATGTCAGCCCATAACACCACACATGATGTCACGCCTATTTCCCAGTGGGGTAGGCAGAAGCAACGAATATCCACGTGATCCTGACACACCTCCTCCGACGCCTCCTGCACTTCCATATGTTCTTCACCGATCTGGTCTAGGACGTGCGCTTAGGCCCGACGACCCTTCCACTCACATTAGTTCCATAAATCACTTTCCTTCGATTTATGTGATCGATTCTTCCAACATAACGGAACAACATTATATTACATATTGATGCAGAAAAGTACAGCATACGCAACGACAATACGCTTTATCCCGGCAAACCGGGGTAAGCTAAGTAATCGGTGTTGCACTGCAAGAACTCGGATAAAAAAAAAAAAAAAAAAAAAAAAAAAGTCCAGCACAATAAGGATCATTGCGTTTAGTAAAGTATAAGGACAAGATGACTATACCAAGCAGCAAGTGAGACACGAAGATATTTACTGCAAGACTTGCAAAGGGAAAAGGAAAATACTGACACCGTTCACCGAGGTGTTATGGGCTGACATCGCGGATTTTGTAGGTGATGTAATCAACCGTGTCAGTTTCTGTAAAAAAAATATTAAAAAAAAAGCCCCAATTGCACTCCGGGAGTGCCGGCAGACGTGAAAACTTTTTGTATTTCCGAAAATAATTCTTAGGTGGTTATAAAAAAAACTAAACACCCTAAAAAAATTTAAACACCGTAACATTGCTTAAAAAAGAAAACAAAAGAAAAAAAAAACAAAAAAATTTTTGAACCCATGCCATGGTCAAAAAATACAAATCCTACACCATTGAGCCACGAAATCACATAAACGACCAAACGAATATCGGATTCCCTTGATTCGCTTTTGGCTCTACTGTCACTGAGAGACGAACAGAATTGATCCCGAGCCACTCGTAACTTAACCCTTAATGCAATGACTTAAGGTTACATTTTAAATAATAAAAATAAATCTGACGCTTTTCGAGATCTGACGCGAGTTTAACATTTTTTACCCACCTAAAAAAGTGCCAAGCGACGCTAAAGAAGTTTTCACTTCAAAAAAAGACCAAAGGACCATACCATGGTGAAAGTTAGCTATCCTGTCGCCCTTTAGCGCGGTATATAGTACCGTGTGGGGCCGGTACTTTAAAAGAATAGCCCCACTGCAACTGTCCCCGTGTATGTCGTAAAAGGCGACAAAGGGATTATGACTCCCTTCTTATATTACTAGGGGGTACCACCACACTGAATGAAAGGTCCGTCGAAACGGCTATGTAAATAGTTTGTGTTTTCCGTCCAGTTCAGTGTAGCCGGCACGACCGAAGGGAAGCACTGACGTGGCACCAAGTTCACCCGGTGTTATAGGCTGACATCACGGATGTTGTAGGTGATGTAACCCGTGTCAGTTTCCATAAAAAAATTTTTTTTTAAATCTAGTCCCTATCCCTTTGTCGCCTTGTACGACGAGCACAGGAAGAGATACAGTGAAACTTTAGTTTTTAAGTACACTGGACCCCACATTGTACAGAAAATAATGTTTGTTTCAGGTATGACTTCCAGCTGTTCAACTACACCATCGACAACTACTACGAAATGGTGCAGGACGGCTGAGACACCGCGCGCCTTCCTGCGCGCAGTGAGAACCATCCCAGTTAGCCCGCCGGCATCACTCGCCAGTCCGCCGGCTGGCCGGGCTCAATTAGTAGGTGAACATTTCACATGATTTACATCGAGGTGAGCGGCTAAACCTCAATCGGTCTAAAAGGGAACATGAAAAGGGCTATCATATCGAATATGTATTGTGAGAGGAAAAGAAACGGTCAAATGTAAATGTCTACAAGCTCAGGATCCGGCCTTTTAGTTTTAAAAACATTACATTTAGAAACCCAATTGGAAAATAATTTTAATTCAACTTTTTATACCACATCAGACAATTCTAATTTCGATGTGTCGATACAATTAAATCGTTCTAAAAATATATCTTATTTTCCATTTTAGTGCTCGATACTACCGAAGTAAATACTAGAAGAGCCAAAGCACGATGAAATACGTTATCTGTAAGCAAATGCACGTGCCTTCACATGCAATTGTCATCGCAACTACATTCAAAGAATCACATTAAAAGCCATCTCATGCTAATAATGCGCTAACGCTCTTCACTCGAGTATTTATGAACGTAAGACGATAAAGTGAATCATACAACACAGGCATCAGTCATTGTGAACTTAGCTTATAAGCTGATTTGGTCGGTGACATGTTTTTTTCGGGAGTGAATTATAAGAAAGGCTCATCTAGTACTATAGATTAGTTCTCGATAGAGTTACACAGACAATTCCATGAGACTATTTAGAATATTTCGTGATCCCTGCATTATATTATTCAGTGCCAGTGGACTCTGAAACACCTAAATACCAATAGATGGTGAATCGACCCTGACCAATAGATTTTCCAACTTTCTTGCAGGTGGGATCCTAAAAAGCTGTAACAATTATTGCCAAATGTAATAATATTTAGCGTCGGTCTAAGATAAGTTTCACTGTGTTCATAATGATAACTAGTTGTGAGCGGCCTAACCATACTGCTCAGTCTTCATTACTCTACCTACAGTACCGTAGTACTATACTATTTCTACATACTAATAAATACCAAAGGCTAAGTAGGCGCATTCGGCCTACAATACCTAAACTTGATTTTATTCCTAACATTCATTCTCTCTCTCTATCTATCTATCTCTCTCCCTCTCTCTCCCTACAGGTTAATAATATTATGTACAATAAATCACTAGAGCAGTGGTGTCCAATGGGTAGTACGCGGCCTTATTTTGAGGCCCGCACACAGACGTTGCAATAAACATGAACATTGAAAGACTCCAGAACATGTAAAAATTGTATTATATATATAGCAGATTTTGTCAATGTGTCTGAAAATCTAAATAGCCAGGTATGACATTAAAATTTATAGGTAAACGTCATACATACATACTGAAAAAATTTATTGATGAAAAAAAATATTTCTTCATCAATAATCTCCAAAATTATTATTTTAAATATTAAACTATTTTTTGTCGACATTATTTTCATAATAAAAATTTTATTATTTATATTCTCTAGAGTAATATTTTTTATCATTCACCCATATTATTATCTATGGGATTAACAATTCTATTACTACTTGAAGGTACCCGCTGGGCTTGACAGAAATAGCGAAACCAGTTGGACACCACTGCACTAGAGTTAAGTTAAGTTAGTGAGAAAAGTCAATAGGAAAAAATGTGAATGGTATTATGTTAAACTTTTATAATGTTATTAAATTATTTTTAGCTTTATCCAACCAATTGGAGCTGTGCTTAGAGAGACGTAGATGTATGCCAAGTGTTTTTCGATAGCGGATAGTGGTTTAGATTATTTTGTACAAATAAGTTGTGAGAAGAGAAAAACGTACAAAGTCAATTCGGCTACGCAAGTAATCTGAATTATATAAGCGAAAACCTTATCTGTTGTACATTTGAATTATTATTAAATTAATTGAATTTGTAAACGTCGCTCTTTAGGTTAGTCGGCATTTTCCTAAATCAATAGATGCGTAAATTAGTGATTATTATTATTCCACTGCGAGGATGTGATGAAGAAAGTACGAAGCGATGAAGTTAGAACAAACTAGGAAAATATTACAGTTAATGTTAATTAAATATATAAAAATCAATCAAGAATAAAAAAAATCTGCAATAGTCCAGTGCCATTGATTAAGTTAACTTTGAACAAGTGCCAGTATGTAAAACAAATAGAATTGTTAGCATTATTTACATTTGCAGGTTAAGTACATAACTACATATTATGAAGGCAAACGTCATTTCTCATTGTATACATTTTTACATTAGCGGAGCTTGTGTATTCGAGAATGTGTTCCCGTTGTTGACTTATTGTGAAAATGACAGTAAACTTATCAAATAATTTTGTTTTAATAATTTCGTCTACATGAAGTAGGATTGGGTAGTCTTAAATTTTTTTTCTTATTATTTCAGTCAGCGTGTATGCCTCCACTGCTGGACATACACCTCTCCAATTTTCCTCCAGTCCTCCCGGCCATCAGCGGTACGGAACCACTTCTTTCCGCCGACGTACTTGATGTGTTGTTCCACCGGGCCGGTGGTCTTCCCACACTCTAGTTTTCCTGTCAACGGCCGCCAGTGTAGAACACTATTACTCTAACGGTCGTCGTCTCTTCGGCTGACGTGCCCCCCAATGCCACTTGACTTAGCCACCCAGTGTCCAATTTCGACTACTTTGGTGCGTCGGCGGATTGCCTCGTTACGCACCATATCATGTAGCGATATTCCCAGAATGTCTCGCTCCATTGCTCGCTGGGTAACTTTCAAACTCTGGACAACAGCGACCGTCAGTCTTTATTATTATATTTTTTATGTCCCGACTTTAAACGAAAACCTAATTATTTGATAAACAATAAATCAACTAAGAAACACACTATCGCAAGTGTCGAATATGCCCTTAAAACGTTTCAAAGTGTGAATAACTAAATATACTTTTATGTTTAGGGAATAATAGCATCCATATCAAAATGTAAGCAATATTGTTTGAGAATTTGTAGATAAATTGGCTTTACTCTACATCGGATTAAGTACATCGCTCCTGTTATTTGCTTATTGGACCAAAGCATTAACCATATCTGCAAACAGATTTATGAGAGCCTCTGCGACATACCAATAATGTTTGAGGAAAACCTACAATGGAGGAACAATGAAACTATGCCATGTGTTTAGTATTAATAACGGCAATAGGATGAATATTAGCAAGTATTTTATTGCCAGCCCCGCTGTACCTGTGAGCTGTGTCGTTGCTATCTATATATTTCATCGTAATGATGTCCTCGGGGCCGTGTACAGGTGCAGTGGACTAGGCTCATCAAGCAACAAGCAATAGCTAAGACGGACACTATTCACCTAGTCGTAACGTAGATAATGGTAGCGTGTATGAAGAGCTACGAAAGGTAAATTAGACCAAAATGAAAGAAATGGCCTATGAACGCAACTGTATTGGTGCTAAAGTCCCTCTAGATGTATGATCTCTTATCATGTATTTAAAATTGAGACAAGTGAGTACGCGCGCATCATTGTGAGTAAAATTGCGGTTGTGTTTCTTAATGTTATGACATTAAATGATTATTAGTACTTATGGAGAAATAAATTATTTAATAGTTGATTTGTTTTAAAATGACGTTTTATTCAATCACCCACAAGTGACTAATCAATAATCAACCATCACACTCTAATCGTCGCTCGCCCTATCACTCACACAATAACACTAACTACACCTAGGTGGATTTAATTAAATGCATTGGAAACTGCGACAAGTATCCTCTCCTCTCCTTCTTCTTTTCTGTGTTGTTTCTGAAAATAAAGACAAAACTTAAGACCAATTGTAAAGTTTCAATACAACAAACAAAGTTGAGTTAACAGGGCAATACTAAGGGTCCCCATCTCACATTCTAATGCGACAGTTTGTTACATTTGAGGAATTTGTCTTGACTTAACAACATTAACCTAGGTCCAGTGAGCCGGACAAGATTCAAGGAAAGTATTCAGGCTCTTGCAACACTGTGTAATATCTATCATTGTTCATTATGATTGCGAATATGATTCCGTGTGTCGATATTGCCATTCGAGCAGAATTAAAAAAACATTAACAAAACCTAAGACTCACGATGTGGGGGTCCTGCGCTTGGGAATGTCGAATATGTCAACTGGCTCGAGAGTGAGTTGAACGGGACGCACGGAACCGAAGAAGTCGGTGATGGGGACGCGCGCCGGGTCGCGAGGGAACAGGTCGCGCCGCACTCCCACCGTCGACATGCACACCCGGTTCGGACACACCGCAAGCTGCAAACGTACAAAATTTCATGAACTGATGAAGAACAATATTGTGCACAATAATTTGCCCATGTAATATTTGTTATTTATCATATGTAATACTAGGTACTCTCGAACTTGTCAACAACCTGACAATGTATTACTTAATTATTAAATAGGTGACCTCACAGAACAAAGATCGACTGCTGGCGCCGCTCGCGCGCCCCGAGTAGAAACGAAATCAATAATATTACTTGAAGCCACCTAACCGCCACAGAAGCCGCTAGTTAATCGAGTGTATCCTACTCTCTCACAGTAACTGCGCATATCTTTAGCCTACTCACGGGTCGAGCGCCTGCGTGCATCCTACACTCACTGCGCTATTTTCGTTAGCGCATATGTTCAGCCTACCTACTCTACTAAGCGATTACAAGAGTTTGTCGTGAATCGGGTAAAAAAACATCTCTGGGACACAGTTAAACTTCAAACCTCTAGTGCAAAGGCCTACATGGTGCATTTCATAGTAACAAAAAGATAACAGACATACTACATCATGAGTTTAGTGAGTTAATGTACCTAGCGATCACAGCGAATGTTGCAAAATGATGAATGCATATTGAACACTTACAAATTCAGCGATGGAGCGCTTGCTGTCCGGCTTCACTTGCTCTAGGAACTCCAGTGCGTAGTACGTGTAACGATCTATTATGTACACTCCTATCGCTGAGTCCACATGGTGCTAGAAATGCATAATGTCATTTGCATAATTATATACATTTTTGGACAAAATATGGCTAGACACACTTACATTGGTGACGTGATATGTAGTAAATGCATTAAATACATATATCAAAGGATAATTATTTTAATCACACTGTTTAGTAACTCATTCATTTTGGGCAATTTAAATGTGGACCTATCTTTGAACTACCACCTTCTTGCATTTAGACTAGAATATGCTCAGATGTATGGTGACAGTCTAAATTTATTATAATGCATAATCTGTAAGTTATTTTTAGTATGGACACAGTTTCCTGTAACGTATATAAATAAACATAATAAATATAGAAAAAGTAAAAAAAATTCAAATAAGAACCCAATGTATAAGAGAATAGGTTAAAAAAGACAACGCACGGACAAGGAGTCTTCGCCGACTAGACTGCTGGCCACGGCCAGGATGTTGGGCGAGTAGAACTTCTCGTACATTGAGGCAGCTTGGCAGGTGTCTATCACGAAGAATATCTCATTGTATCTGCAACATTACAATGCATGCTCCGTTTCTTTACCTATAATTCTTTCAATTGCAATTTAAACAAATAATAAAAGAAGCTTAATCAAACAATACAATGATGATGATGCTCCGTGACGCTGCTCCGTGTTCATAGAGCAAAACTATTTATAATTTTTAGGGTTGCTTAATGGTCATTGCACACTTAACAGATGACACCTCTATGTAATTGGAGTAACGGAGAGTCCACGGTGCAGAGCATGCCTGCAGGTAGACGAGATGGCCACCCACGTTGTTTTAGAAGCGAGGAGATGGCAGACTTAGGGCAAAGGAGCTGGAAGGCCCGAATACACTTCGAGAGGTATGCCAAGATCCAGAGAGAGTGTGCCGCTTCCTGAAAGAACTCAGCTGGTTGGAGTAAGGCCGTAAAAGGCCCACAATGTAGTGGGCTTAAGCGCGGAGAACGAATCTGAACAACAACAATACAATGATGTAAAGCTATGCATTCTATGCAAAAGCTATGGGTTGGTACCACCGCACTGAATGAAAGGTCGGTCGAAACGGCTATGTAAATAGTTTGTGTTTTCCGTCTAGTTCAGTTTAGCCGGCACGACCTAAGGGAGGCACTGACATGGCACCAAGTTCGGTGTTATGGGCTGACATCACGGATGTTGTTGGTGATATAGCCAACCGTGTCAGATAGCATAAAAAAAATGCAGACTGCAAAACTTCCTTGTGAACAGCACTTGAGCATTCATTTGCTTCATTGCATTACAATGTTCATTAAATATTCACCTCCCATTACTTTTTATGGAACCTGACACGGATATACCTTAAATGCTACAGCCATGATACAACATGTTCCTGTTAGAAAGTGCAATACTAGTGTTTCGCTTTGGTTGCCCGGGTACCCTTAAAAAATTATGGAAAAAAAGTTCAGAAGTAAAGGCCGGTTGCATTATCTTAGTCATTAGGAGATTGCGCTAGGAGAATACATTAATAGAAATGTATAAACGGTAGCTTTTATTTATTAGTACTACTCGCATTAGTACGATCTACTCGTCAACTCATAAAATCAAATAGAATCACTTTTTATTTTTGTTTCTAGTGACACCCTACCCTTCCCAGTACTGTGTGGGGTCGGTACTTAATAAGAATAGTCCCACTACATCTCTACCCGTGCATGTCGTAAAAGGCGACTAAGGGTTAAGCGGCCTGTAGACACCCCGGTCGACTTGTGGCTTCCATGGAAGACATATGCTGGCTGAGGTAGCTGGAGACTGCGGGGTTTTGCACGAAGGTCCCCAACCAAGCGGGATTAGTTTGCAGGCCTAGAGCCAACCCCAAACCAAAACAACAACAACAACAATCCTTCCCTTCCCGCACCCTCTCAACCCCCCGCGCGTCACTATCCTCGCTACTAGCTGTTGTGTAAACGGACAATTTAGTACCTAACAACTTTAGTAGAGTGCATTAGTGAATAGGCGGAGGACGTGTGATCTACTGGAAAGGCAATAAAACTACTAAAGCACTCGCTTTCGAGTGCTACAAGAGCTGCGTTGACACAACTAAAGTTCGTTTGGACAAAGTTCATTTTAATGACTACTTGGACGCTACTTTGATCGTGGCTGATCAAAGTACACTTGGACGATGGTGTCCGATCAAAGTGGACTTGGATGAAACAAAATGGTGGCAAGTGCAAAAACAGTGGCACCTTGCAATAAAAAAACTGTAGTGAGCTCTCTCTACTATCCAATTTGTCAAACTATACGAGGCAGAAGCCGTTTTTTGGAACAGCTTCTGCCGAAAGCAGCCTCAAAAACTACAAGATTTTGTATTTACAAAAAATACCATTTTCGTTTCTTTCCCCGCGTTAGCTCTTCTATGAACAAGTCTGTTACAATTCTGATACTGTCTAACAACAAATCTGTCTCGTTCGACATCGTTCAATCTTAAATGCTTAAAATATGAAGAAATGCATCCAAGTGAACTATGTTATGTGTCAACAGGTATCAAAGTGAACTTTTGTCAAAGCTACTTCGTCCAAGCGGACTTGGATTGTGTCAACGCGGCTCAAGAGTAGAGGTACCTCCGTTTCTGCCACATCTGCTCCATAGCGTCGGCCATCTCTTGACTGGTGACCTCCTCCGAGTCCTGGAACTTGAGGAAGCCGTCGCCGCCGTGGCCCGTGAGGTAGATGAGCACGTTGCTGCCCTCGTCCGACGCCAGCCGCTTGGAGAGCGGAGTGTCCGGCGGCAGGCGGTCCGTGAGCAGGCGAACAAAGTTCTCTACCGTCACCTGCGTCAAGCGTTGCATCCTTCTTGTTCAATTATATTACGAGTATAACAAACATTCACCATTATATTTATATTTGCATCATTGTGCAGCAGCAGTGCAGAAGAACTTATCAGTCAACAAATTAGCTTTCATCAGTTTTGTTTCAAAGAGGTGGCTGATAAATTATACACATCAATGTACCGTGTGGGGCCGGTACTTTAAAAGAATAGCCCCACTGCATCGCTTCGACCACTACTTCTTATATTACTACGTGGTAGGGTTTAACCCGCCCGGGTTGGTACCACCGCACTGAATGAAAGGTCGGTCGAAACGGCTATGTAAATAGTTTGTGTTTTCCATCCAGTTCAGTGTAGCCGGCACGACCGAAAGGAAGCACTGACGTGGCACGAAGTCATTCGGTGTTATGGGCTGACATCTCGGATGTTGTAGGTGATGTAGCCAACCGTGTCAGTTGCAATAAAAAATAAAAAAATATTAAGTAAGAAAGTTAAACAATGAGTGTTTTATTTACTGCATGAATAATTTCACCTCGTATCCCCTGTAATCAACTTCGACATCATCGCCGTACACGTTGATTTGTTCGTTGGCATTGTTGAAGACGGTGGCGGGGCGCGGGTTGCGCGGGTTGCAAGCCATGTCGTCCGCCACCATCAGGATGATCTGGCTGTCGGGGATGCCGAGCCGCTTCACGCTGCGGTAGATGGACAGTACGTTGGCCACGTGTCGGTAGTTGAACCAGAAGCGCGACGTGTCCACGAGCACGGCCCAGTTGTTGGTGTGGTTGGACTTGGCGAATCGTTGCGGCACCTATACAAAAGAGAGAATCAAGTTAGCTACTGTGGCGCATTGACAGGTTGCAATGATTTTCATTCATATATGTTATCTGTTTCTTCTGTTATCCGCCATTAAACAAATAATCATTTGCATAAACACGACTGTGTTTGATTTATTAAAATCTACATGCATCTAAAAATCTTGCACTGACTGGATCATTTCAGGACAGTTCAGGTAGGTACCTAACTTAAAAAGTGAGATCAAATGCACGCAGGCATACGTGGAGAAAGTGCAGTGGCCCGGGTGGCAGGGGGTGTAAGCATTAGGGAGCCAACAGGTTAATATGATTAGGAAATGGGAACTGGTCTCCGGCTAGTAGATCATAGGGAAAACTGTAATAATTCCTGGAAGTAAAAAAAGGTAAGTGAAGACCTAAAACCCGATCCTGAACTCTTATAAGAGTGAAGCACCGGAGAGTAAAAACATGTGAGTGATGATTATCTTCAGACTCACTTCATTTGCACGTGCACCACAGAAAGCCCAAATGAGCACCGCTCCTCCAAGAAGTCGCATCTTGTACTTTTCCACTATTCTGCTTACTTACATTATATTTTACCACCGAACTTTTCGTCTTCTCACTCTACAAAAAAAACCAAAAAAATCCTACTGTAATCAGATCAAATCACCTGAAACTCGAAGCTGTCACTGTCACAGCTGTCACCTCGAAATGTCAGATATATATATATTTTTTTTCTTTTCTTTTTTTTTCAATAAGATCAAAAAATTAAGACTCTCTACCCTACACTCTACCACTGCACCAGCGAAGCATATTATGGATTACCAATTTGATTAACAATAGGATTACAATGGATTATCTTTTTCAGTTCAGACAAGGAATAGCCTATGAGGTAGCCTACTTTATGATCAGTGGAAGCGTGTCAACTAGTCATTTGTTCCGAATCACAAGAGTGTGGCAATAAAAACGGAAATGTCAACTGTCAAAATGACTGGCGTATGTTCCTGCCTGTCAAAAGCCAGTGAACTCGATCGAACCAAAGAGAATATAACCACACTCGAACCGAACCGAACAGTGAAGTGAAACCGATCGAAGGGTTTGTGGTACTATGCATTAGTTGAACTGTGTTTTATGCGATTCACCTACATGGATAAGGCGTAGTTTCACTCATCGTAGACTAATGAACTGAAACTGTAATCTGTTGATCGATCCTTCCTACCCACCCCGGCAGTGTTATCGTCATCATGAGTGCTCTGCGGGCTGCGCCTCCAGACGAGCACTTCGATTACCTGTTCAAGATAGTTTTGATCGGGGACTGCGGCACAGGGAAGACGTGCCTCGTTCGCCGCCTCAAGTCGGGAACTTTCATCGAGCGCCATGCCAACACCATAGGCGTTGATTTCTCCATGAAGACCCTCGTCGTTGACGGAAAGAAGGTCAAGGTAAGTCCAAGTAATTTAATTATATAGGTACTCTAATACATTGTAAGCCTCACTCGTATGGAAAATATGTTATTGATACATGAATGCATTCTCTTAGAGATGGCATGGGCTCTATTAAAAAGGCACCAGTTTATTATTCCAAAGGTCTTCTTGAAACGGAGTTTCTTCAAGCGTCGTATCAACAGGCTAGACGGCTCGGCAACAGCCCACAAACCTGCCGGCATGGCATCTCACTGAGCGTGGTTTCGCAAGGAATTTCGCTCTGTCGACTGCACCATCGGTCCCTCTGGCACGGACTCACAGTCTGGTTTTTATTTAAAAAAACTATGTCTTCTCGTCTAAATGATCTTTAATACAGATATTTTTAATAAAAGGTATGTCAAAAGATGTGAAGATAAATGGTCTGTCTCAGCCTCTCATCTGATGGTGCTCTGCTCTACCGCAGCACTGATGTTCAGACAGACCCTCCGTATTTACTTTTGTAGCTGAACACACATATTATGACTGAAAGCGAGATGAGTAAATAATTCAAAATCGACGAGAAATAAAACATTAAAAATATGAAATTTCTCAAAAAAGAGGGCAAAAACAGACACAATTAACGCAATTGACGGAACGGAAGGGTATGGTAGAGAAAACAAAAACATCATACATGCGTACACAATATGAACTAGGTACCTACATAGAGAATGTGCTATATAAACAGGAAGTGTCTATTCGCAGGTATACCTGCGAATAGCCCTGTCCGATCGGGCATGTCTATTCGCAGGTAAACCTGCATGCAGGTATGCAAACTGCACTATGGGAGTTTACAACGAAACGTAACAAAAACGACATGCGCCGCCTAAACATTAGGTTATTTTTTTTTAAACCAACTCGCATAGTGCAGTTCGTACCTACGAATACCTCATACCTGTGAATAGCACTGTCCCGCCTGGTAGATCTATTCGTAGGAAATCAAATAGGACACTCCCAGTTCTTATTTAATAATCTCTGTTTGGCGAACCTACGAGTTCTTAGTTAATAATCTATGTTTGGCGAACCTACGAGTTCTTAGTTAATAATCTATGTTTGGCGTACCTGCGAATAGCCCTGCCCATATAAACGTGTCTATTCTGGATTTCAGCTGCAGATCTGGGATACGGCCGGCCAAGAGAGATTCCGCACCATCACACAGAGCTACTATCGCTCTGCCAATGGAGTCATCATAGGTGCGAACCTTATTACATTTTAAATTAAAATTTTATTCGTTAAAATTTTAATGGATTTTTTTAAGGTATTTTGAATGCAAAGAAGTAGGAATATCCAGAAAGAATGAACAAGTTCAAAAAAGCCCCTTTAAGTTTCAATCTGCTTAGTTTTACGCTCGTTGGGATGGGAAATTATGTCTTGTAATATGAGTATCTTAACATCGGACAATGTTGTCCTATGCTCGGTGTTGTTGAAGCTCGGCTGGAAAGCAAAGCAGATGTAGCGGCGTCGGGAGTTCGGCGGCCATTCTCGGACCCAGGCAGCCACACAGTAATATCACAGTTCGCTCCTTTTGAATATTCCTATTTCTATGTTCTAATGTTACTCATTCTTAGGTACGTACGCACTATGTTTTTCTGTTGAGTATGTACTGCAAAAATTATTTAGAATATAATTTTGTATTTAACAAATTTTCCTAAACTGTAAAAGAAATAAGATATGAGCTTTAGGAACTGCCTAATTAACGTACGTAAGTATAATGTTTCAGTGTACGACATAACAAAGCGGTCGACGTTCCTCTCCCTCCAGAAGTGGATGGAGGAGGTCCGGCGATACACGGCCTCCAACGTGGTCGTGTCGCTGATGGGCAACAAGTGCGACCTGACGGCCCAGCGCGAGGTAGAGGTCGAGGAGCCTCTCTCCTTCTGCCGCTACTTGCCCGAGATCATGTTCGTCATGGAGACATCTGCAAAGGACAACACTAATGTTGAAGACGCCTTCAGGAGCATGGCTACAGAATTGAAGGTATTTTTTTATTTATTTTTTATTTAGTACTAGCTTTTGCCCGTGGCTTCGCTCGCGTGAAACTCGTATTTAAAAAGAAGATAGTAAGTAAACCCGCTACCATAAGTACCTTTATTTCGGCGCGCGAAACAATTCGGTTTGTATGAGAGCCACATCTTAGCGTAACCGGAACTGAATTTTATTTAGCTTATCCTGTGTCGCGTATAGTTAAACGTGCTTGTACTAAGTTTCAGATGAAACGAACTCGAATTCAGATGATCGGTTTAAGAGTTATGGAGGAACATACATACATACAGAAAATAATTTCTAAAAATCGTCAATTTCGTTTTAGTAGCATACATAGAGTCTACAAACGCAATATCTCATAAAACAAAGTAACTTACTCCATGACCATCCCTTACAGATTTATTATTATTATTGATTATTGATTGATTCATCATTCATTCATTCATTCATCATCAGCCTGTATCGGCCCACTGCTGGACATAGGCCTCTCCCAAGGCACACCACCACACGCTGATTGATTGATACATTCAAATTTATGACAATTTCTGTTATTATTGTAAACCCTTATATTTCAACCGCAATTACATCTCCAGTATACCTACAATATATTTCATCATCGTACCTTCTGTAAAAAGCTGGTAATTTTTTCGAGCTTGAACATAGCACATGATAATGTTAAAGCGTTAAGTGAAGTATGCTTATAGCCAGTGCGTTATTGTTTACATGAATATCAAATTTATGAGGTGTGGCCTATTCAACATGTTCCAATATAAATCAATAATGGTGTTGTAAATTGTTTATCATATAAGAAATTTAAAAATAATTGCCATACTGTTTTGGGAAAAAATGTTTGCTGAATGCTCTCTGTATGATATTATGCCGAATGAATTAGCAATAGATTTAAATGCATATAATTTTTGAAAATCTGTATATGTGACCAGTGCGTCCTCCTGGTTATGTATGACGTACGGGTGTGTAACGTGGGCTCTGACGGTCGCTGTTGTCCAAAGGTTGAAAGTTGCCCAGCGAGCAATGGAGCGAGCCATGTTGGGTGGCAGTGGGCTGGGCGTGTAAGCCGAAGAAATGACCACCGTAACCTATGAGTAACCGTGTCCTACACTGGATGCCGTGGACAGGAAAACGGAGTGTGGCGCGAGGTGGATGACGACATGACACGGATGAAAGCAGTGGTTCCGTACCGCTGAAGGTCGGAAGGATTGAAGGAAATTTGGAGAGGTGTATGTCCAGTAATTTAAAAAAATCTGTTTTTATTATCTGCAGCGACAACACGATAACAGCGAAGGGCCCCCAGCCGACACCGACTCAGTGAACCTCGGAGACGGGCACTCCGTCAGTAGATGTCAGCCGTGCACCTCCTCTTAGACTAGTCACCGCGGGTTTTGTACCACGAACACATGTGTGTTGTCTCTTTGGCTTCTATAGTTGTTTCAACTGTTGAGTGTGTGTCGTAGTTTTTAGTTGTGTAGACACAGCTTTTTGTCTGTGCTAAGATAATTTTCTGTAGTTTTACAAGTGTGGATGACCATGTCCATTTTTGTTGACAAATGTATTCATTATTCTTGAAGAAAGAGTTAAAAAAAGTTGCCATGCCTATTTATAATCTGGTAATATGTGTCTGTATAATGTTGTACAGGTTTCAAATGTTCTAGGGTTTAATTAAATCAAGTTAATTGAACGCCATTCCAAAACTTCATAAGTATTCTGCTGTTTAAATAAAATAGATTGACATGTCTGCTGTTTCAATAAAACATGTAGATTGTGCGCTTTTGACCATTGCATTAAATGGTTGCGTGTGGGGTGCTTATTATAATTCTAAGGACCGTAATACAAATTTAGCTAACCTCGGGTTTCTGTTGCTGTTGCTGTCTCCGAGAGGGTACCTGTATCGTTAAATAGAACTAAATTATTTTATTATATTATTTAGTAGTGGGGTGCGTGCTCCGCCATCAGGCTCCACTGTCACTGCGACCTTTTCAGATCTACTGCGACTATTCGGTATTCCCATTCAGGGTTCACTCTTCCTATCTTCTGTAAGAAGTGCAGGATTTGTTCAGGTGCGATATCTTTCTCCGGGTGCATTAACGGTGCCTGTGGCTAGATACGTACTTCTTTTGTGAAATAACGGGCCACTGTCGCATAGAAGATGAGTCACAGTTTCCTCCCCTTGGATTCGACCCTTAGCTGTGTTTTAATAATATTCCACCAGGTCGATATAGATTACAATAATATTTCAGAACATATTTGTTTAAAGTTTGTGAGTTTTCTGATTTCGACTACCTGATCAATGCGAATCATATACTGAAGAATTCTCATTTGAAATCTCAAAATATCTGTTATGTCTTGTATTGTAAAAAATATTAAAATTTTAGCAGCGTAGATAGTTACATTTGTTATTTATAATTGACTAGCTGTGCCCGCGGCTCCGCCCGCTCTCATATTTGACTTCTCTGCTAACCTCATAAGCCATTTAGCGTGATAGTAAGTAGCCTATAGTTGATGGGAAGAATCAAGCTATCCGTAGAATTTTGTTTTATTAAAATCGGTTCAGTGGTTCTCGAGTTATAAGCGGACAGACAGACAGACAGAAAGCAGACGTTGGATTTTATTATAGGTAAGGATGTTTAGCAGAGTTCTTTTAAATGTAATGTTTTGCCCTGTGAAATAGGCAACTTGTTTATGCGTTTGTATCACCGCACCGCACAACTGCACAATACATGGGAGTACTGAAGTTGAATGAAGGTAGGTACTCTTGCAGTCGTATGCAGGCGCCGAGCAGTCGCATCCTCCTAACAGGGCCGTGTAGTATGTCTCTAAAGCTGAGCTTTAATTTAATTGTAAGGGTGTATGAAAATAGCTTCATTATATTATTTTATAGATTTTGTGTGTTAAGTTAAAGTGCTGAAATTATTGACTGTTCATATACCTTTAAATCATAATGACTTTGTAATCTTAAATTATTATGAAATTATATTCTTAATGTACATGTCTTTTAAAATGTATCAAGTTACCTTTTTTTATAACCGATAGGGTTGAACTGCAGGCATTTTGATGTAGTTTGTACGCTGAGAAACATTTCTGTAGGAAGTGTAAAATGAACACAGATTGTTATGCACATGTGTGATTAGTGCTATAACGTTTACAATATTTGTAATTATTACAAAAGTATAAACTATATAGATCTAAATATTGCTGGTGTTTGTAATTTATGTGTACAATTTGAAGTTATCTTCTCATCACATTTAATTAGAGAATGCACATGTATTAAATTGGTACTACGGAAGTCAGAGATAGCGTGCTCGTGAAAACACGCAAGCAATGTGCATTGATAATTGTTTTAAAATAAATTAAAAAATTGGCAATAATTATTGTGAAGTGCAGTTTAAATGTATAAATCCAGCAATAATTGAACGTATATGCACCAGTGTTTTAATAAATTTACTACATAAATGTAGGCCATACAGGTTAATCCTGAAACTTGCCCTCCTCTCGAAGTAATTTAGAATGTGTTACCTGTTAAGTTTTACACACATAAAAATATATAAAGATGTCTCGAAAAGATGTATATGCGATTTCGTTAAGAATTTCACAGTTGTGTATGTCTTCTAGAGATATATGTCAGAGTGAAATTGGCAAAACCTCCATCAAAATTGGCCAAGCTGTTCTCAAGTTATATACGAACATTCATATATAACAATGTGCAAACGGCAGTCGTTGCATTTTGTGATATGTAGGAAGAGAAAATCATTATTCCCAAACCATTCGGGCTAAACACATTACCCTTGTTTTGACTTCACCGTAGTCGGGTAAAAATAAAACATAAAATATGTAATCTTGCCTAATTGACAGAACAAGTTGCTCTGTTCTTAAATGACCTCTGGTATAGATGTGATCTAAAGTAGGTAACTAATAAGTTAATAGTACATGGAGATCCTGTTAAATAGTTTATGTCTGTGTTGTAATTATTACATAATTTGAATCAGCTCTCATACTCGGAGCTGTAAATAGTTTTGTTGAATAATAAAAAAATTATCATAAGGAGACTGAATAAAATGCCATATTGGCTTCTTGTTTTCTCTCTGGCAATTCCTTCAATATAATTTGTATGTTTTTTGCAATATTTTCTCTTTGATATATGTATATTTTTTATTTTACTAACTTTGCATTCTAAAAATTACGTATGTTGAAAAGACAAAAAAACATGATATTATTAGAGATCCTACTTGACTCCACTTAAATCACTAATGTTATGTGGTTACTTAATAATTTTTTTATAATAAAAAACGAATGCATTTTTAAATATTAAGAGTCATACATAACTTTGTTATCATAGACTGGAATCTCGACTAGGATATAATTTAAAACATTTTAGTTTAAAACAGTATTTTAAAATGTGGGTTTACTGATTATAAACCGTATTACAAATCATAAACCTAATTGACTTATTTATAAACATGTGTTTTAGGAGAAATCTATAGTTGTCCTAAATAGCGAGCTCCCAGGAGACATGTTGTGCACTTATTGATCAGACAGAACGTGTGGCCGGAGATAAGATTACTCCACCCTGTTTAAGCTAGGATTACATGTTGGTGCGCTCGTACTAACTAGGCGGGTACTTCATCTGATGCAGGCTGCAGTCATTATGTCCATGTGCCTTCGGTATTTTAACAAAATAGAAATATTAATTCTTCGCAGGTGGAGCTTCATGGCTTACTTGCTGCTTGATAGTTTATCTTGTCCTAATACATTGCTAAACGTGGTGTTCGGTGTTATTCTGTAATTTACAAGAGTACTTTGCAGCACAACACTGATTACTTTGCATACCCCGATTGTCGGGATACAGCGTGTGGTATGTATGTATCAATTGTTTTTTTTATAACTTTATGAGTAGATATTTTTATTCAGGGTTAATTTAGGGATGTGGTTCTTGGTAACCAGAATAATATTTTTGTTTTGTAATAATGGATGTATTTATATTTTGTCAATATATTAATAATTATTATTAATAATAATTTAGGGTTAATAATAATTTTGGATAATATTACAATAACTATTAACTATTGTTTACCTCATAGCCTCATTACCTTTTCTAATGTAGTAAGTACCTACTTACAATCCTTATAAGTACTCATCACACCATAGACTCAGAGCTGGGCAAATTACCAACATTATATCTTTAGTTTTATTTCTGTAATATCAGTGTCACTTATTTCATCTCACTCACTGGTGCAACTACACTACACTGACACAGTTAAATCCGCACGTCCGAGCGTAAATTAATCATGTAAGCCTTTCTTCGTGAAGGCAAAAACCTAATTAGGGTCGCCCATCTAGGTCAATTAGCGATGAGTGGGCGTACACAAATGAGTTGCTCTGGGAGCACGCTATTTGGGACGTACTATTATGAAATGGAAAAAAAATCTGAATTTATGCCGATAGTTGGCGTCTGTTTATTGGTACCCATATGACAACTCCTCCACTGTCAACACTGAATACATTATGTCTTGTGTTCGGATATTTTTTACACAGTATATTTTTTAGTATATTTTATAACATTCCACAGAATAAACTCGAAATATTTATATAATAAATATAACCTCAAAACGTCACACTATTTTTCTCTATGGGCATGGATGCCAGTGAGTGTGGCGCCATCTGAGATTTACTTCGCCTTCGCCTCCGCATTTGATTATGCCTTCAGCACTAGGTAGAGACTGTTCCATATAAATCTTCCCTTCGCCGTTATGTTGGCTCCACTGTCTATCTGTCAAAACAGCGTTGAGGGTTGCTATGTGTACAAATTTACCCGTAATTATCAGTATTTACCGTATTTATTATATGGTAAATACCGATTACATTATTAAGTAATATAATCTTCACAATCTGGCAACAGGAATTTAAGCACTGACAGTGACACTGGCAGTGGAGCCAACATAACGGCGAAGGGAAGATTTAGTTGGAACGCTCTCTACTGGTTTACACAAATCTAAGGGTGCGTTCTAGGGACTTACAAGTTTCGTATTTGTATTCAGTTCAGTTCAGTTCATTTATTTCATGTTTGGACAAAACTGCCGCTCAGACATGTCACACATTACATTTCATATTATATATTAGGTTACAATTTGTTACCTTTGCTTATTTCTAAAACACTAAATTTATTCATTATAAAATTCCTCTACAGAGTAGTACGATTTTTTTTCTCTCTCTTAAATCCTCCATCTCCCAGTTTTACATAATTCGTTGGTAACCTATATAACCTATTGTTTATTGATCATTCATTTATGGCAGTTATCGGCAGAGTGGCGTCTAGCTACGTCAAAATTGCACTCTGAGCGCTAAGAGCGCCCTTTGTCGCAGACCTGCCTTTGTCTAGACATTGATAGAGAGGGACAGGTCTTCACCGGTGCGCGAAGAGCAAGCGTGGAGGGTCGCTAAAGGCTTTTTGCTTTATTACCAAATTGCGGAGTATTGATTAAATATCACCGTTTTAATTATACTGCTTTTTATATTTGACATATTTTGTTAATTTAACTATTTTGTGCATATTTGTTATGTTTTATATATATATATATTTATATATTTTAATGATTTTATAAATATTTCAGCAATCAACTTAGGATGTAACCTAGTTAAAATAATTTGTATTAGTTTCACTGTAGTTCATGGAAAGAATGCATTTGCATAACTGATATTTTGATGTTACCTACAGTTGTAACTTGGGTTACCTACATAGTAACTATAACTGAATCGAAATTATCTTTAAAATTTATATTGTTTAGCATTACTTATAAATTATTTTTATTAGGTAATCTCTAGCAAATTATTTTTATTACTCACTAGCAAATTATGAATTTATAGATATTCGACAGAATTGTGCATACGAGTATTATTTGACATAATATGCATGAATAAAACATCTTTTATTTTTCTCAATACTAAGTTTTATTTTCTTCACATCCTATCACTAATTTTCCAAAATGCACTACGATGTACGAGACATACTCGTAGATACCTAACATAATTTGTCCTCCTGGTTTGGCCATAAACTTAAAAAAATAGGACTTTCCAGCAGTCCTATCTATCTCTAGTGTGGGCACCAGGCCCATTACTACGAAGGCTACACAGGCGCCTTGGTATCGAGGATTCCGGTTTAAGCACTGTCCGAGGACTTTCCCATTACAAATCCAGAATTAATATAAAACAGGTTAATTATATAAAATTGACACAATGGTTCTTGGTATCGCTGATGATGATATCGAGCTCCTTAGTGACGAATATGCCCGAGATCCATCCGAACTTGCCCGGCTGCTGGCCGAGGCCACCGAACACCCTCACCAGCTGGCCGGAGGGCTTGAACACCTGCACGCGAGAGTTGCCGGAGTCTCCCACCAGGATGAAGCCGAGCGGGTCCAGGGTGAGCACCTCCGGCTGACGGAACTGCCCCTTGCGCTGCCCCAGCGAGCCAAACTCGAACATCTTCGCTCTGTCCTGCTTGCTGTACACCTGAAGTTTCATCAGGATTAAATATGGAATCAAGTTGTATTCGTGAATAATTCGTTGTTCTATCGTCTATTTCACGGGGAGTGTTCGGAGGAGCTGTTTAACGCGATTCCGCCGTCCCCATTCCACCTCCGCACTACGCGTACTGGGCAGGGGATGCACCCCTATACAATCGACCTACCGAGGATGCGCTCCAACCGGTTCTGTAGGTCTTTTATTCACTGAACCGGGAAAATGTGGAACGCACTCCCTGCTCATCTATTTCCTCCCAAGTACAGCCTGGGGTTTTTAAAAAGGGGAGTGAAAAGGCTCCTTTCAGGCCGGCATGGCATTCGCAATCCCCGTGCATCACAGAATGTCCATGGGCATCGTAAGTCACCTATTCGTAAGTGAATCGATACCACATGTTGCGTTTTCGATCAAAAAAATGGATAGCTAGTCTATAATATGGCTCAGCGAATTCCTGGCGCAAGTTTTTCGGCCAATAATAAACTATTGGGTGAATCAACATCGCGTAGCGAAAATAACTAGTTTCGCTCGCAGAAGGTTCGCATCAATAATTAGATCTTTTATTAGGTAAATACGAGTAGAGAAGAATTTTTTTTACTTCTACGTATTTGCGAAAAAATCCATTCAGATTTAGTTAAGGCGCTGTGACAGGACGAACAGACAGACAACTGAGTCTGATGATTCCTCGCCTTAATAGTTCCTTTGTGCCATTTTGTACGGAACGGAACCGATCGAATATAAACTATAGATATCGAAATGCAATTTTAACAGAGTTGACAGAAACTATTAATATGGAACCTTGACGCGTCTGTTGCCGCTGTCCAGTATGACGACACGGTCTGCAGAGAGCGCGATACTGGTGGGTGTGTTGAGCTCCGTGCACTCCGTGTCGTGGGACTGCCACGCGCCGCCAGAGTGCACGCTCGGCACTGGCTTGGTCACCATACCGATCTGGCCCACGTACTTGCCGTCTGGCTCCAAGATCTGCAATGAATTTTGCCAAGTCGAAAGCTAGGTCATTTCCGTCAACAAATGGTGCGAAGGTAAAGCTCTGGCTTTATTGGGTATAATATGCCTTACACTTTCAAACCACCTGTTCCGTTCAGTGAAAACAACGATTGTATTCGATGTCAAGTGAAAAGTCGCCGAGATCCCTCGACCGTTTCAACTCACTTGGACCCTATCATTGCCTGTGTCGACCACGTAGATCAAGTTCTGCGAGTTGTCGGTGGCGATGCCTTCGGGTGACCGGAACGTGCCCAGGCGGCTTCCCTTCTGTCCCAGAGACCTCAAGTACTCTCCGTCCTTGGAGAATACATGCACGCAGTGCTTCCATTTATCTGCAAAGAAAGTTTTTAAATCGAATGAGAAGTGCTAGAGCTGTTAAACAAGCGGAAAATATAGCTACAGTGAGCGGTCATTCATTACGACGACCGTTTCGGTAACCGCGCCGAGCCTCAAAGTAGATGGCTGCATTTACCCGTGACAAAGATCTCCCCCGTGCCCTTCATGAAGGCGATGTGTGTGGGGCAGAGAATCTCGTCGCAGGTGAGCCTGGCAACAATCTTGGCGTGCGTCCGCTCCACCACGAGTACGCTGTGGGTGTCCATGCCGCACACGTACAGATGATTTGTCCACGGACTCATACCGATGCCACCGGGACGCGGCGTCTTGCGCCATACATAGTGCGGCACGAAGTTCCGCGACCTGCACGAACACGTTCTAATTTAGTCTGTTACAGCTTCGCTTTAGTCAGACAGTTTATTTATCTATTCATTACATTCGGCAAAGCTTTACTTACCTACATAGTTACACGAAAAACCCAAAGTATACTTTCGCTTGTTTTGTAAAGATATGTAGGTAACTATATCATTTATAGAAGTGGGATTTTTTTTTTAAGTAGAGCAGTCTATAACCGAGTTCATAACCCTTTTTGCATAACTGTGTGTGCGTGTGCGTGCTTGAAATGGTCTCTCCTTTTTATTATTTTTGCCATATGTAGGCACCAAACATATTGATTAAGTTTCACCAGGTAAGCATCACACACATTATTATCTACATTTCAGTAGGTAGGTATACTATTCAGTAGGTATAATATACGCGGACCCACCGATAATGCACGACGAGATTCTCTTCGTTCTCGAGCGGGTTGTTCTCGCGGTTGCCGAACGGGAGCGGCTCCTCGGACTCTGCCTCCGAGGGTGTCGCGATGTCGCTGTCTATGCGGAACCTCTCCTTGTCGAACACGAACTTCTGCTCGTCCCACTTGGCCACGTCGCTAATGATCTGCAGCGCGTTCTGATGCAGGTTTAAGTATATGGCAACCTGCGAAGCAACGAGTCTCACTTACAGTTCTGGTAAATAATAATAATATAAAAACAATATTTATGGCTTGAAGAAAGAAAACCAATACGTACCACTACATAATTGGCCGGCTTTTATTATTATTTCTTGTTTTCCTTAGAGTTTGTACTATAATCACACCAAGTTTGACGCTTGTATGCATTATCGTTTTTAGTGTTCCGTATCCATACGAAAGTATATTACTAAGCCTACGCCGTCTGTCTGTCTGTCTTCTGTTCATTTATCATTAAAATATTGTAAGCTAGAGCGGAAGTTGTATGTCTTCAATTGTTAATCTTTAAATTGTTCAAGGGCTGGACTTAAATACAGCGCTGAGTCTAGTGAAATCTTCACTAGACTCAGCATAGGCTGTGTTCAGTCCTTTTTTTCCTTTTTCCTTCTGTAACTGTTTAAATGTTATGTGTTAATTAATATTACTTGTCTTGATTGTTTTTAAATGTGTCTTAATATGTTAAAATAATGTAAAGCTGAAGGGGAAAAAATAAATATTTCTTATTTCTTATTTCTTATTTCTTATTTCTGTCTGTCCGTCCGTCCGTCCGAGAGCTGTATCTTTTGAACCCTCGTTTGAACCGTAATAGGTAGCCGGTTGAATTTTTCACAGAATATGTATTATTATGGCGGATATTCCAACAAAATTAAATATAAAAAAGCAAAAAGTCAAAAATTTAGGGGGGGCCCCGTACAAGAAACGTGCTAAGAATCGGTTTGTTCATATTCACGCTCCTAAATAATAGATGACGCCACAGGTACTTTGACTTTGCATTGCAGACAGACTAACATAGACGGATAGTCGGATATGGTTTCTTGACAGATATGGTATTGCAGATCTACGGAAACCTTCGTGAAGGGACCGTAGACCTTAGTATTTGATATTAATTTCAACTTGACATCTCTACTAGTTCCTGAGAAAAACGGTCTTGACAAGACTGTTTTTTCCCTTTGTGGTACAGAACTCTAAAAAGAAATCGCGATTTAGAAATTCAAATGAAAAAATAAATTAAAGTTTAATAAATCTTGCAATTAACAGTCAATAATGCAACATATCACTGAACATATTAAATTCTATAAAATAAAATAAGATAAAATTAAATTCGTCAATTCGATACATGTAATTGTAAATAAATTTAAATAATAAATGTACTAAATATGGAGTAAAAATAAAAATAAGTTCTTCACCTTCTCATTATCGGTCTTCATTGAATCTAAAGATTCATCGTTGCTCGTAGATTTGGCGACAGTCTCTAGAGCTTCGCCTACAGATGTCCTGAGCGCGAGTGCTGCCATGTCACCTGTCTTCTCTATATCCGCCGCTTCCTTCAGTAACGCATCCTTCTCGTCGAGTATGGCGTTTATCTTGTCTTCCGTGGCGGCGTTTATCTGTTGCCGAAGTCTTTCGCAGCGATCCTGCCACATCAAACCGACCGTTGAACATTCTAGCTTTTGAATTTAATTGGATTAATCCTCACTTAAGTATCTATCGTATTAGTGTACCTCTGTATAATAGTTTCAACAAACACTCACCTTAAAGTTCTCCAATTTGTGTTCTAGCCTGCTAGACGCAGATTCCATCTGCTTTAATATTGAGCCTATTTGTGACTTTAACTCATCCATATGCTGCCTCCAGCATAATCCGCAGAAGTCCTAGAAAATTGAGACAGCATATAGTTACTAGCAAACCATGCATGATGCTTCTCAAAGGTATACAATGATACCGGAGACCCCATCAGTTGAATATGTCTGTTATGTATAAAATACCATCATATCTATGTATAGTCGTGATTTATTATCAGACTATGATTTGGAGCATGTTTCTACAGTACCCGGCAGTAAGAAATGAACATCGAGCTTTAGAAAGAGACAATATGGTTGTAGAGCGTCGTCTCTGTCGCACGAACTCCCACGCCCTGCGTGCGACAGGACGACGCTCTACAACCGGATTGTCTCCTTCTAAATATATTTTATATTTTTTTAACCCATCATGTCATGTTAACCCAAAGGTTGGCTGGAGGAGAACGCCTACGGTGTTAAGGTGTACCTTTTGCAATTTTTTTTTCAAGTGCAATAAGAAAATCTCGATGTTCAATACTTACTGCCAGATACTGAACCTAGATATAGATATTTGAAATTAACTCATCGTCATCGAACTGATTTCGCCTAGACTCAGTAAGTACCTTCGAACTTCGGCCAGCCAAATCCAACAGAAACTGTTAGGCAATTTGAAACTACTGCTAACACGTCGCATTTCCCGATCAACGGTCGTCATATAACTAACCCGCCGCGCCAGGAAGTATGTATGGAATTTATCCAAAGCCTATCCCACCGTCGCGGTGATGTAACTTACCAATTTGCAATGATTGCAGCAGGTAGTCGACGAGCTGTCGCTCATGGTCTTACAGTTGGAGCAGCGCACTCCAGCCGCGAATAAGTCGCAGGGCACCTCAGCCCTCGCAGGCGTAGCCGGGGGCGCGCCCATAGTCTGCAGCTCCTGCGCAGTGACTCCGCTACCTCCACCCACCAGCTCCAGCAGCGAGTCTATGTACAGGTTCGAGGGCAGGTTGTCGAGAGCATTCGGACTCGTCAGCGCGAACTTCACTGAGCATATCGGACACTCGAGGAACGCCTTTCCTGGAATAATCAAACTTTGGCTCTGATTGCTGTAATTTCGAGAATAGGGGAAATCTCCAGAAAGGTTGTGATGGACAGGATCAATGGAGATAAATGTTTTGTGTATAAAATGGAACTTGATTGATCGGTGCTAAGGACAAGCGTATAATAAACCTATGCAGTGAAATTACTGTTTCAATTTTTAATTTACTCACTTCATAGAAGTGACCAAAAAAAGAGAACTGAAAATATTTAAAAACATTATTTAATTATTATTTAATTTGGGCGACGTTTTGGTTGATGATGCAATATCAGATGTTCCACGCAGTATGACCGACTGCTTGCATATGTATTACTGCCTACCTTATATGTTTTTTTTAGAGTTCTTTCAGTTTATTCGTAGGTATAGTTAAGTAGGCACAGTTTGCAGAGTACATAACAAAATTGCGGAATAGTGAAGTGGTAACCGTACCGGCAGTGTGTGCCTTGAGACAGGCCAGGCAGAACGTGTGCTGGCAGGGCAGCATCTTGGCGTTGTAGAACTTCTCCAGGCAGAGCGGACATTGCACCAGCTCGTGAAGGCCGCTCGCTGAAAATCTGCATTCAATATTACTTTTAGATTAAGTGTACAGTAATGTTAAGTACATATTTTCATAAGCCAGAATTTTTTACAACATTTTTAGCAGTATCTACTGCTAAAAATGTTGTAAAGTATCTATCTAGATACCGTCTTACGAACAGTATGTATAATTCTTTATTTCTTAATTTTTATTAAAACTGAAAATACTGAACGTCTCAAAGTACTAGCTAGGTATATATAATATGATGATTGATTTGATTACGCAAAAAGAAACTGTTCGAAAGGAATACAACTATAGGTACAAACAACGCATGTATTGATTGTATGTATTTCTTTGTTCGTGCTTCTTACATCATGCTATGTGATTATAATGACATCGTTGGATCGGACGAGTATGAGCAGGAAAACTGGAAGAGAGATATCGTTAGCCCGAATTACTTAACAAACAATTGATAAATAATTCACATCATCAACAGCGAACTTCTAACTTCTCTCACTCTCACCTCTTAGACTTCCTGGATATGGAAGCGCTGAATATCTTGGCGGCGGAGGGGGAGGAGTGCTTGTAGTAGCCCGGCGAGGGTGGCGCCTCCGCTCCCGGCACATCCTCCAACTGATCCTTCTTCTTGAATATGAAGAACTGCTTCCTATTCGGCTTTTGCGACATGGCGCCACACTCGCCGTACTTAACGCAGCGATTAAGTAAATTCAAATCAAACAAAACTATTGAGATCCTCAATTCCCGCAAAACACGCAAACGAACTCGTGAAATCAAAGGCAATGAATGACGAATCTGCAACTGAACCGATTATGGCTTATCTATTAAGATATTGTATCATTGTTATTGGAATCTTATCTAACAATGTACTCGTAATTTTTCCGATTAAAGCAAATGGGGTGCGCTGATTTAAGCGGCGCTCGAGCAGTGTTCTGTCTCGAGTGTGAGCTATCGAGAAATGTTCAGATAAACTGTCTACATAGATTGTTTCCTGTGGTCTGTCTGTGCGTACTGTACGGGTTCATTCGTCGATGGACTTCCGAAGATACTTCAGGAACACTCTAAATATCGATCCTCGCTCGTATAACCTATCTTCATTAGCCATCTCGTTAGTCCCTCGTAAGCGATTATGAGCATTTTAATATTTATTATCACATTTCTGATCTGAAGCTTATTCAGGGATATACCGCCATACTTCGATGAAGAGTTTCATCTACAGAACACGAATCACAAGCACTATACACAAATTCGAGGTTCTTGTGGCTTTGCCAGAATAGCAATATCGAGCCAATCTTGAAAAAAGCAAAAACTTTAATAGGTCTTTGGACAATCTCCTCAGACTTTTTGCAGGCTTCAAGATTGTAGGTTTAATATTAAACAATAGGGAATTAAATGTTAAATAATATCTACCTTGATAACAAATTTTATTATGACCGTCATATTGTCAGACCACTGGCAACCCTGAACATGCTGAAAACCCTTCGATTACTTGATTACTTCTCAACCTTCTAAATACAGATAGCTTAGTACACTCCTCATGCTCTTTATCTAATATGATATCAATCATCATCAATCATCAATACTAATAATAAATCTGTAAGGGGTGGTCATGGAGTAAGTTACTTTGTTTTAGGAAATATTGAGTTTGTAGCCTCTATGTATGATACTAAAGCTAAATTGACGATTTTTAGAAATCTTTTCTGTATGTATGTATGTATGTATGTTCCGCCATAACTCTTAAACCGATCATCCGAATTCGATGAAACTTTGTACAAGCACATTTAACTATATGGGACACAGGATAGGCTACATAAAATTCAGTTCCGGTTACGCTAAGATGTGGCTCCCATACAAACCGATATGTTCAATCCGCGCGCCTTAGTACTATACATAGGTATTTACCGAGCGAGCGGCGGCAGTTGGCGGCGGGGCGGCACGGTGCGACGGCGCGGGGGAGGCGCGGCCTATAAACTCAACAGAGAACCGAACAGCCGCACTATATTCCTCTTTCACGCAAAAAATACTGAACAGATTTTGATGAGCCTTTTGATGAGTACTATAGCTTATACATCGAAAAGGCTATAATTTATAAAGACACTAGCTTTTGCCCGCGGCTTCGCTCGCGTGAAATTCGTATTTCAAACGAAGAAATTAAGTAACTAAAGGCGAGCTGGGTTCAGGTAAACTATAAACCGTCTCGAAGAAAGTGAGTAACTTTTTGAGGCCGAAGGCGGAGTTGCGTTCAGGAAGACGATAAACCTTCTCGAAGACAGTAAGTAACTATGGGCGAGGCCGAAGGCCGAGCTGCGTTCAGGAAGAGGATAACCTTTTCGAAGAAAGTAAGTAACTATGGGCGAGGCCGAAGGCCGAGCTTCGTTCAGGATGAGGGTAAACTTTTCGAAGAAAGTAAGTAACAGAGGGCGAGGCCGAAGGCCGAGCTGCGTTCAGGCAAACTGAACCTTCTCGAAGACAGTAAGTAAATATGGGCGAGGCCGAAGGCCGAGCTGCGTTCAGGAATAGGATAAACCATCTTTAAGAAGTAAGTAACAAAGGGCGAGGCCGAAGGCCGAGCTGCGTTCAGGAAGAGGATAACCTTTTCGAAGAATGTAAGTAACAGAGGGCGAGTCCGAAGGCCGAGCTGCGTACAGGAAGACCATAAATCTTCTCGAAGAAAGTAACTTCTTTGTTACTTACTTTCTTCGAAAAGGTTTATCCTCTTCCTGAACACATCTCGGCCTTCGGCCTTGCCCATAGTTACTTACTGTCTTCGAGAATTTATAGTCTTCTTCGCTCGGCCTTCGGCCTCGCCCTCTTTCTACTTACTTACTTTCTTCGAAAAGGTCATCCTCTTAAGTTTAGGTCATAACTTAAGGTCATCCTCTAAAGTTACTTACTTTCTTCGAAAAGGTCATCCTCTTCCTGAACGCAGCTCGGCCTTCGGCCTCGCACATAGTTACTTACTGTCTTCGAGAAAGTTTATCGTTTTCCTGAACGCAGCTCGGCCTTCGGCCTCGCCCTCTGTTACTTACTTTCTTCGAAAAGGTTATCCTCTTTCTGAACGCAGCTCGGCCTTCGGCCTCGCCCATAGTTACTTACTGTCTTCGAGAAGGTTTATCGTTTTCCTGAACGCAGCTCGGCCATCAGCCTCGCCCTCTGTTACTTACTTTCTTCGAAAAGTTTACCCTCATCCTGAACGCAGCTCGGCCTTCGGCCTCGCCCATAGTTACATACTTTCTTCGAAAAGGTTATCCTCTTCCTGAACGCAGCTCGGCCTTCGGCCTCGCCCTTTGTTACTTACTTTCTTAAAGATGGTTTATCCTCTTCCTGAACGCAGCTCGGCCTTCGGCCTCGCCCATAGTTACTTACTATCTTCGAAAAGGTTTATCGTCTTCCTGAACGCAGCTTGGCCTTCGGCCTCGCCCTCTGTTACTTACTTTCTTAGAAAAGGTTATCCTCTTCCTGAACGAAGCTCGGCCTTCGGCCTCGCCCATAGTTACTTACTGTCTTCGAGAAGGTTCAGTTTTCCTGAACGCAGCTCGGCCTTCGGCCTCGCCCTCTGTTACTTACTTTCTTCGAAAAGTTTACCCTCATCCTGAACGAAGCTCGGCCTTCGGCCCCGCTCATAGTTACTTACTTTCTTCGAAAAGGTTATCCTCTTCCTGAACGCAGCTCGGCCTTCGGCCTCGCCCTTTGTTACTTACTTTCTTAAAGATGGCTTATCCTTTTCCTGAACGCAGCTCGGCCTTCGGCCTCGCCCATAGTTACTTACTGTTTTCGAGAAGGTTTATCGTCTTCCTGAACGCAACTCCGCCTTCGGCCTCAAAAAGTTACTCACTTTCTTCGAGACGGTTTATCGTTTACCTGAACCCAGATCGCCCTTAGTTACTTACTTTCTTCCTTTGAAATACGAATTTCCCGCGAGCGAAGCCGCGGGCAAAAGCTAGTTCTGTAATAAACGACTCATTCATGCATGATTCTACACGTGTAAGCGTCTACTCCTGGACATACGCCTCTCCAATTTTCCTCCAGTCCTCCCGGCCTTCAGCGGTACGGAACCATTGCTTTCCGCCGACGTACTTGATGTCGTCGTCCCACCTGGCGGGTGGTCTTCCCATACTCCGTTTTCCAGTCCACGGCCGCCAGTGTAGGACACGTTTACTCCAACGTTCGTCGTCTCTTCGGCTAACGTGCCCTGCCCACTGCCACTTGAGCTTAGCCACCCGGTGTCCTATATCGACTACTTTGGTGCGTCGGCGGATTGCCTCGTTACGCACCATATCACATAGCGATATTCCCAGCATGGCTCGCTCCAGTGCTCGTTGGGCAACTTTCAACCTTTGGACAACAGCGACCGTCAGAGTCCACGTTTCAGACCCGTACCTCATAACCGGGAGGACGCTAGGTCATATATATAGGTATACGGGTCTTTAAATTTTATACCCAAGAAATTAATTCAATATCGACGTTGGTTGAACCAGGTCAACCATTGACTTATCACTTTTGGCGAAGGACCAACAAGATTTTGGATCGCACTGAGCCCAAAATAAAACACACACTTTCCAAAAACTTTCCACAAATGATTTATTCAATACAATCCTCACAGACGGAACACCGGCCAGACATTTTAACATTATATGTAGCTGTACGCTGTGGTTCTTCCCACAAGGAAGTGGAAACTATTGGCTAAAACCTTGCGTGTGAATATTCGATGCCATCATTGGCATCAATTATTATTATAAAATGCGTCATAAACAAAATATAAATATAAAATATATTTAAAAAGTTTGTCTCAAATATATTCAGACAGAAATAAGTGTTCCCAATGAAGGTCAGGGTGTAGGAAAAGTCAAAACACACCTTGTCATGAGTCATGCAGGTTTCAGAATGACAGGGTTATACAAATGAGTATCCTCTTTTATCCGTAACTTGTACAAGCTAATCTAATCGTCTTCGAACCACTTAGCCACGATTAATCTATATCTATAGGAGATAAGTAGGTACATGGACTTATTAATTTCGTGTTTGTCGCCAATATTAACCAATCACCAAAGCCTGATAATTGAAGAACAAAAACATTCATGCATACATACATCCATACCATAGGTATCTGTCTAAAAATTGCATTGTAACGTGGTTGCTACGTCTAGTACTGACCTTAATAATAATTCAGTCAGCCAGTCAGTCAGAGTGTATGCGTCCACTGCTAGACATACCCCTCTCAGGGGGCGTTGACCGTGGTACTACCGGTAGCACTACTAGTAGTGCCACGGTTAAAATTTATTTACCGTAGCACTACTGATGTAATACAGGTAGTGCCACGGTTAAAATTTATTAACCGTAGCACTACTGATTTAATTTTATAGGTTTACTCCCAAAATACAATAATCCAAGACAGTAGCAAAACCCGGGAAACCTGCATTGTGTGAGATTCCAAAGTGAAACTTTTTCGCACTATTACTATAAGATTCTAAATAAACAAAATAACCGTAGCACAGTCGAAGCTTGTAGGATTATTCATCAGTTCAATAAAGCACTTAGTTCCAAAGGAACCTCACACATACAGTGACAAAGATGTGTTCCTCTGTTTCCAAAGCAATTTCGACGACGACGACGTCTATGGGCGTCGCTAGACACCTTATAGGTGACTCGACGCCATATAAACCTCGACGCTATCAAATTAAATCAGTAGTGATGCGGTAAATTAATTTTAACTGTGGCGCTACCTGTATTAAATCAGTAGTGCTACGGTAAATGAATTTTAACCGTGGCACTACTAGTAGTGCTACCGGTAGTGCCACGGTCAACGCGCGCCTCACAGTCCTCCCGACCTTCAGCGGTACGGAGCCCCTGCTTGCCGCCGACGTACTTGATGTCGTCCTCGTCCCACGGCGGCGGGTGGGTGGTCTTCCCACACTCCATTTTCCTATCCAGGGCCGCCAATATAGTACACGGTTACGGATCTGATTATTATTTGATCTGAAAAATAATCAGATGGATTATTTTTCTACGTATGCCCCGTATTCTCGTTGAAACAGCCCTTATGATCGGAGATCTGCGTCTTCGTTTTTAACCATCCCACGATGTGTAAGTAAGGTTTCAGCCACTTTTCGGCTAGTTTTGATGCTGTTCCTTTTATAAAAGTATTATATTCGTACATATTATGAAATGAAGGGAAGCACTGACATGGCACCTAGTTCACCCTGTGTTATGGGCTGACATCACGGATGTTGTAGGTGATGTAGCCAACCGTGTCAGGTTCCATAAAAAAAAAAAAAAAAAATATTCATTAGGGTGGGTCATAAAATTTTTTTTTCTTCAATTGTTTTTTAATAGGAGGGAAAAGTTGTCTATGTACTTAAGTAAAGCTTCAGTGAAATATCACTCAAATATTTCAATTGCTTCAGCCCGCGCATTTCATTTGAAAATCTGTAAACATCTGCAAAATAGTAAAAATATGCAACCATTAAATGCATTTAAATTATGGTTTACAAAAACAAAATCTGACTAGAAATGACCTTATAAACGATGAAATGTACTCTTCTCTCCACTATTACTCTCTGTTCTATTGCGCGGAGGCTGACCAACTGCAGAACAAACGCACTAATTCAATTAATTAGTGTTGCAAAGTCCCGCTGGCGGTTTTCGCGCCATATCGACGTATTATTGTGTTTATTATCGTTATCACTTAATTTGAACTATTCGTGAACATGGAGGAGACAAGAAAATCGCACCAGTGTCCTATATTTGGGACCACACAAGAATTTCGACAAAATGAATTACCGACTTGCGAAGACGTCATTTAACATTATGAATGGACGAGATCTTGTTTCAAAATCGAGAGAAGCAGTAATAAAGAGCCGCCCTTCCTTAATATTGCAGAGATTGTTTCAGTGGAAGTGGAAAATGTTTGGAAAAAAGCTTCAATACCAATTGTGTCTCATAAGCAAGTAATACAGTTGATGAAAAGTTTTCATTCAAAGTGCTGGCTCTAAGAACCTATGGAAATTAATTTCTAGTTCACGATACCTCCCTGACGAACTGAATACAGTATTAGATCCTGTTACTCGACGTAATTCATACTTCGTACATCCAGAAAATCTGTTGTTGGCCATGCTGACTGACGAAGAAAAACATGTGAGAGAACTGGCTGCCAGAAGAATAATAAAAGTATGAATCGTCGTGAATTTGAGGTCCCGCAGATCAATCTCGAAGCTGGGTCATATATTGACCGAATAGACTGCCAGCAGACTCTGTACGACCCACCGATTCTGAAAAATGTTACCCATGAAGACATAACCAAGATCATCGAAACTAAAGGCGACGACAGTCTGAAATTTATGAAGTTACGTTGTCATACACAAGCCGTAGAGCGATCTGTGAAAATTGTGACGGAAGCAGCTGTGTCGTTGTGTGATAAAAAGTCGAGAGAAGGCTTAATACTAACAAAGATTTCCTCAAGAAAAATCATGAACAAATTCCAAAGTAAGAAGGATTTTAAACAGTGATTCAAATGACTTTTATTGAATATTTGTCTTCATTACTGTTTATTTTAAGTTACAGGATTTATGTGTCATGTTTATTTGTAAGTTTTATGTCACTTGTGATACATGGTTCATTGTAATTAATAAATTTTAAAAATAAAATTAAAAATTAATTATTGAAAATTTGCCATTTTTTTGAAGACCATGCGCGGGTTGAAGATGCAGGAAAAGTAATTCTTTTTTTTACTTAATTTCATTTAACTAGACCAGTTACAACTTTTTAGAACTATTACCATTCAATTAAAAAAAAAATTTTTTTCTCCATACAAGAGTGACCCACCCTAATATTCATGTTTTGCTTTCGTATAATACATGTAGTTAATAATTATTCCTGGTGTAAGTATTTCGTCCTCTTATGTTCTTAATTACTTAATAATTAATTATGTAATTCTTTCCGGTATAAATATTTTAAAGTTTAAAACAAGGAACCTTTCCTTGTTTTCGTGTTATACATTGAGTATTATTCAATACTTTCGTGTTCCGTGTCCAGGAGCGGCCGGCCCTGTAGTCAGCGCTGCGTTCGAAAATAATATTTTAGGGAAGACCGGTCCAGAATAACGGCATTCTGTGCATAGCCTTGCATCCATTTACTGTACGTATACCTACAGCTGTTCCGAAAGCGAAGATTCACGTACCACCTTGTCAAACCAGTACTGACTCGCTAGGCGGAATGTGCAATAGGATGTCCTGCAACTCTGTGAATGGGACAAAGGTCTCCACATGCACGTGGTATGTTATAATGTAACGACGTAGTGCACGGATTCGAGGCGAGATTCCTTCGGAGAAATGACGGAAACCAATCAACCTGTCTGCGGAGACCGCTTGTCTCAACTTTTGTGCGATTGGCACAATTTTGCTGTATTTTTTGGGTCAATGTTCACCGGGTCAATTAAATGAATAATTAATTAATATTTTTACAATTGAATTAAATAATGTCACCAACAAAATTAACACATTATCGATTTTGTCTAAGAAATAATAAATAAACCTAAGGAATTACCTAACTTTTGGTAAATAAAAAAAAGTTAACTTTCTGGTCGCAGTCAGTACTGATGTTTCCTTTTGTTTGGGAAACATTTATGAAGATAAGTAGCTGCATTGTTCAGCCTCCTGCACTATGCTCCTACGAAGGGAGTAAAAAGGTACCTAATTGCCTTACGAAGTAAGGTAGAAATTATTTTAATAAATGTTGTTATGGTCGGTGCCTGGAAAAAACAAACTTTTCGATCTTGGGGGGTAAGGGCGCGTGCCGCCATCATGAACTTAGGGGTGAAGATATTCGATTTTTTTTTCTATAAAATATAATGTCTACGAAAAACGGAAGATAAAATTCGTAAGATTGTAGGTGAGTGAAAACTCTATTTGTATTGTAGGTAGTTATGTGTAATGTGTAATATTTAACGAGTTACAGCGGCGTCAAGACGAATGTTTTAAAATATTTTTTTTTAAATAACTAAGTACTTTGTAGTAACTATGTATATGAATGTTGGCATAGAACTCGAGAACACTCCGCCGATAATTATTAATTTCAGTAGATGCTTTGGCTTATCTAACTTTTATTACAATATATTATAATTATTTACCTAATATTTATTGAAGTGAAAACTTCTTTAGCGGCGCTTGGCACTTTTTTAGGTGGGTAAAAAATGTTAGACTCGCGACAGATCTCGAAAAGCGAGATTTATTTTTATTATTTAAAATGCAACCTTAAGACATTGCATTAAGGGTTAAGTTACGATGGCTCGGGATCAATTCTGTTCGTCTCTTAGTGACAGTGGAAATCCGATAGTCGATAATCAATTCAAAATGAATGTAGGGTTCCGGAACAAATGCATGTCTGTCCGTTCTACTAAATTTTACAATTTTCAACCAAGGTCCTCCGACGGTTATTCTATAATAATAAAAGTAGGGTTCCGTAACACGTTTATGTCTGTCCATTCTACTAAGTTCTGCAAAATGAATGTAGGGTTCCGTAACAAATGCATGTCTGTCCGTCCTACTAAATTTTACAATTTTCAACCAAGTTCCTCCGACGGTTATTTTATAATGAAAGTAGGGTTCCGTAACACGTTTATGTCTGTCCATTCTACTAAGTTCTGCAAAATGAATGTAGGGTTCCGTAACAAATGCATGTTTGTCCGTCCTACTAAATTTAACCTTTTTTTTTATTTTTTTTCATAATTTTTTTTTTTTTTAGCGTGTTTAGTTTTTTTTATAACCACCTAAGAATTATTTTAAGAATTTTTTTCGGAAATACAAAAAGTTTTCACTTCTGCCGGCACTCTCGAAGTGCAACGGCTATGTTTTAAGCGGCGGGTGGCCGAATGGTTTGGGCATCGGCTTCTCATGCGGGAGGTCCGAGGTTCGAATCCGTCGGCGTGTACCAATGAGTTTTTTCTGACGAAAAAATTTACGTGCATACCTACACCCGCTGCTTCACCGTTCGGAACCGGTGTAAAACTGTAGGTCCCTTCCCTTGCCCCTTACTAGGTGGTAGGCTCAAATTGTAGCCGACTGGGTTGGTACCACCGTACTGGATGTAAGATGGCCGCATAGCAACCTCGGTTGTGTTCTCCTCTAGTCCAGTATAGCCAGCAATCCAGGGAAGTCTCCGGTATGGCACCTACGTTCTCGGAGGTGACATTGGCTAGTCAGAGCATGTGCTTTGGCCCCTCTGACTCAGCCACTCATACCGGATTACATAAAAAAAACTGACGTTTTTTTTAATATTAAATAAAGAATTGATGATTTAAATTACTAGGTGTTGCCGCGGCTTCGCTTCACAGCACCTCATTAATAAATATCATATATTTTAACCATTCTTAGGTATGTGTCAGAAAAAGAAAAAGTCAGTGGAAACACAATTTAAATTGATTGAGTAGTCCTCGAGTTATAAGTGGACATAAATTCGTCAACGGCGCGCACATCGTTACAAATTAATAAGTGAGCAGGTCTCACTCGTACAAATTAACCGTGTTAGAGTGAATCTGCAATCCGGTGGCGCGGATTCACACTCAATCCCGATTTAAAGATTTTTGTTTGTTTTTTTTTGAATTGAAAATGGTAGCCCTGGTTGTTCGGTGTATGAGCCTTTGCAGAAGTAGGGATAATCATTTAAAAACCGACCAAGTGCGAGGCGAACTCGCGCGGAGAGGGCTCTGTACCATTCCGTTTTCCGTGAGAATTTTCGTTTAGGTATTCCTGTAAACTATACCGTCTACCATCAGGGTACCTACTGACTAATTAGTATAAGTACGTGCAATTATGTATTGAAGAAGTTCATGCACTTACATGATGTAAATGTTATTACAATTCTATAATCGGTACAACAATTTCATCTCCCTCAAAGTACTCCGTTGTATGTAATACACTTAACCCAATGCGATTTCCTTTGCTGGAAGCAGTGTTGCAGGTTTTTGTTGGGCAGGTATCCCTTGCTCTCCACTCTGTCTTGACGTTGTTTCTCCCAATCAACTAGATATTTAGTTTAGGAGCTAAAGGGCTCTAACCACATAACAACGATCGGGCCACACCGCATGTGCACTGGTCTGGTTCAAAGCTCCTTGGCTCTAACAGACAGACAAACGAATGGAACGACGGATGGACAGTTATACAGACGTTGTAGCGAAACGATTAATTAGGTTTCCTGGTTTTACTAAAAATAAACACAATATTGAAACTTGTATTTGGCGAATTTTTTATTATCAAAATGCAACAAATTCAAAAAACAATATTTATAATTTAGCAGGGTTAGGATCCAGATGGCATGGCATAGCGACCCCCAGGCCAGATAATCTCGTTGACTAGCCAGGTAGATGGACTTAGCCGCGGCCGGTGCGGAGCGGAGGCAAAGTGCAAACTCGTCAGATACGAGTAGAGACACACACATGCACTACGTAAACACATACACCATATCCACCCCGGACTCAATTTGAAAACTCTTCCAGTTAGGAAAACTTCAAAAATCTCCGTTCAACATTCGAAACAAGCTCGCGTATTGTTCAGAAACTGATGTGATTCTCATATCTACTTCTTGTTCTATTTCAACAGCTTGTTAACAAAGTATCTTTGTAGAGGCCGCAAACCGCTCTATCTCTGCTAGATCTCCGCACGAATCTTCAAAAAATTTACTTAGTAGAAAATAGTAGTACCTTATGGAAGTATGCAAGAACACGAGAGGAATAGCAAGAACTTCAAATGAGCCTACTCGGAAAACTTCTTCATTATTGTTGGAGTTGCAATGGAGGATAAATAAAACGTCTATTTTAAGGATGAAGCTCCATCAGGGATAGGGTGCCGTAGTAGATCAAAGTAACTTCACTACTCTTTTAAACTTCAATGATTTTTACAGGAAAGTTAATTATTTTAACCTTTTACGATTTTGAAACGTTTTCTTCTGTATTTCTGCAAAAACATTTGTTACAGACTAACTCACTTTCAGGAGAGCAAAACGAGCTTGGATACGGTCCACCACGTGAACTGCAGCGCTGGTCTTGCCGGAAGCCCTAAATGAGCACGTTTATAAAAGACCGATAGTGCTCTGTAGACTAGGCGCTAAATTTAAGTATTTCTAACTTTGAGAAATAATAAAATCCTACCGTAAAACATGCAAATTTGTTTTCACAGTTCCGTTGTAATGGCTAAAACAAATGAAAAGCACACGTCGGAACTGTTAGGTACCATAAAAGTTTCTGCGTAACCCTAACAATATGAATGTCTTTACTTTCGTTCCGGAGAGCACGGTACGGTACCCGATATGAATAACAAGTGCCACACAATGTTTTGTCGATTACTCCTCATAAAACGTACGGAACCACGCTTACGAATACGCCGAGTACAGTCTGATGCGAAAGCTGCGAAATGTTTATTCGTCAAAGTTACACATGGTAAATACTTATTCCATAATAGAGAATTGGAAAATCAAAGGGAGGGAACGAGGTGCCAAGTGAAATAGAGCAATGGCAAGTGAGCAATGAATCCAAATAAATAAATGACAAGATCGAAAATTTAAGAAAAGCAGTTAAAACGCCTACATAGTAAACACTACTACAAGAATACGAGTCAGACCATATAGCAGATATCCATAAACGGACATGCGCTATTAGCATTGTTGTAAACAGGCATCCAAACGAAGGTTATGTATAATTTTAACCTAATTATAATTTCTACCTTAGCTCGCTTTTCTTATGAATACATACGACAAAGCACATAATAGTAAACCCTCTAATTTCAGGCGATCTCGAATTTCAAAGACGTTTTTCAATAATAAGAAGTAGGTTCCTTCCCTTCTTACCTTACTAGGTGGTTGGGTATGTACCACCGCACTGAATGAAACGTCGGTCGAAACGGCTATGTAATAGTTCGCGTTTTCTGTCCAGTTCAGTGTAGCCGATATGAAATGAAAGGATACACTGACATGGCATCTAGTTCACCCGGTGTTATTGGCTGACATCACGGATGTTGTAGGCTTGTAGGTGATGCCAACCGTGTTAGTTACCATTAAAAAAAGGTATAATATGTAAATATCTTCTCAAATTATGTTAGTCATTCTACTTGGCAAGTTTCGGCGAATTATCTAGGTACTTACTTTCTTGTTTATTTGCGTAGCTAGGTATCACTTTTTATTTACAGTTTACTGGACTACTTCAAGGACTACTTGTAGTAAAACCATTTCTGTATTGGTCAATATTATTACTATCAAGTCAACTAGGAATATCACTCTTCCAAAAAATCTTCCAATTCTAATGCGGCGGGAAAGTCCAGCGCAGGACTTTCCCGCGGCAGATTTTCTAGGTAGGAAGATATGTAAATGCATAGGTTTCTGTGTAAAATTTATAAATATTCAAACATTTGCGTTATTTATATAATCACTGCTACCGTATTAGATAATTAAAATGATGGATATTATTGAATTGCAGTCATTATCCTCAGATATCCATAAAATCTGAATCCGAGATCACGATAAAGTAGTGATTTACGAATTTAATCTTATTTAAACATCATGCTCGTTATTATTTTATGTTGATTTACGTACATACGTGCACACTCCAAGTAGTTATGTGATCAAAGTTCTGAGGTGCGCCGGAAGATATGTAGAACCGAATAAGCAATGCTGTTCCTTCAGTGCGGTGCTGACCGTGGTGTTAGTGTAGGTAATGTCCTGGGGCATTTTATTTTACCTACTAATTTACACGAAATCCAAATTATGCAGCAGATATTATTGATAGATATAAGAATGCACTCATCCAACTTCGAATGATCCAGAAATGTAGTATGTGAGCTCAAGTGCGACAGCCGGCGACCGGCGGCGGCGACGATAGCACATCATTTTAGCAAGCTGTCCCTCTAACACAGATAAAAGATCAGCGAGGAAGCGAGTTCCAGATCCAGCCTCGCGGGCAGGTTTCGTATACTCGGAGCGGCGCACTCGTGGGTTGCTATTGCATCCACTGGATGGCACGTTGCACTGTTTATAACTATTGGGTGTATTTTCCAATGTTCAAGTGTAAGTGCGTATATTATGTATGCCAGACAGAACAACAAGAATATGTATATACATATGTGAGAACGTGATAACTGAGCCCGTGGTTGCGTTCGCGTTACTTTCTTATTGGACAATGCCAGTAGTATAGAGAAATCAATTAAATTTAAACTCCAATTATAAAGAATTAATCAAATCACGTAATAATATTTTATAATTTATCCGACCGCACTCACTCTCGACCTCACTAATCAGCGCATATCAATATTGACATGACGGTTGATGTCACTTACGTACGAGTAAGTATTACACCTAGTTAAGCTCGTATTTTTTTCTCAAAACTCCATCCAAATTGAGGCAATAGTTTTTAAGTGATGTGTGACCAAACAGACCAAAATTTCAAAATTCGTTTTAATGCATTATCGCCTCACATTTTAATTAATTGTTTTGCAAATATTTTAAATGTACATACGAAACGTTTACAGTTCTTGCACTAACATAATATTGAATAGTGAGTGTACAAAGTATACGAAATACCTAAACCGCTATAAATCATATTATGGCTACTGCGCATATCCTATATTACTTCCATTCAACAATCTTCGATGTGCCCACAGAACAATACATAAGACGAGTGTGTGAGTAGCGAGCAGCTTGTGAGAAGGTTATATACCTACATACATGCTTAAAAGTTTCACATATATTTATCTCTATTAAAATATGAATGAAATACTATTTACAGCAATATTTGGTTTTAGATATTTTAATAATATATATATTGTACATTAGAAATAATATATAAAAATAATGTACAAAATATATATTATAAAAATCTATATTAAAATGTGGTTATACCTACTCAGACTGAGTTAAACCTAACTAGTGAACTTTAATCGGTCAGGTGATATCAATCAGGTGAACAAAGTTGAACAAATCCTTGGAGAACAAAACCTAAAACGCCTTCAAACAAAATGTCCATCTCGCGGTCCGCTCGCAGTACACCCAGGAGCGGACCGGCCGGTCCGCAGCGCCTCCGCCGAAGCTGACCGCTTTTGCTTTTCACGGAATTCTATAAGAATACATAGGAAAACTTAAATTTTCTAGTGTTGTTTGATGTTCAACTCTTTTATCCTTAAAATCCTAAAAACATTGACGTTATAGGAATGTCGAAACTTCAACATTTTCAAATGTTCCAGCAAATAATTTAATTTAAGTTAATTTGTATGGATAGGATATTTGTTAATTTAACTTACAGATAAAGAACAACCTCATGCAAAGACGTATGTATATTAAAATAACACTATGCGAAGAGAAAACTTCCTAATCAGCAATTCCACGCTTTGTTCCACACGAATGTTTATAAGTAACTACCCACAGCCTGTAAGTGTGCATACATTGGCACTGGCAGGTGTCGAGTCGAGTGCATTGTGAATTATATCCAATGCACTTTCGGCGTCTCGCGGTATGCAGATAGATGCAGATGCGTTGCGGTACCGTGCACGCGACCTGCATAGTTCAGTGGTTTTGTGTTGACTAGAATTCGATTGTTTTGGCGCCTCGCCTGGCGCCGAGCGCCGACTTCACAATAGCCCTATGCACTTTCCGGCATTGGAAAGTGTTCATAACTCCGGTGCATTGATTGACATTTACTTAAAATATGTTATTTAGTTCTTACTTAGTCGCGCGCCGTCACTCATAATTAAATTTACAATTATTTTAGCGGCTTATCGGTGCGACTTGTCTCGAGCCACATCGCTGTGCAGCTCGACATTTCCAGTTCTTCTGTGGAGCTCGTCATCGTGTTGTGCGTGTGCTCACAATTATTAACAAATATATATTATATTAATGTTTTATATGTATATAATCCTTAATATTATGAGTTAATATTGCATTGTCATCCAGTTCTGAGCAATGTTTAAAGTTTCAAGTCACTTGCTCATAGGGAAGTTCGTTTAAAATCCATCACAAAATTTGTACCGAACAGATAAACAGACAGGCAAGGAAGCAAGTTAATAGAAAAACGTGTTAAAATGGAAGCTCCATCGGAGGTGGCGGCGGCGACGACGGAGGCATGGATGCCGAGGTGAGGGTCGGGCGCGGGTCCCAAAGAGAGGAACCTCCGGATCAGGCATGTGGTGCGCCCGCGCAGTGTCTAGGAGGGCTGTTTTTTGGGCCCTTGATCTCATGATTATTACTAGGTGTCAAGTTATCTCTGAGCCCGTGGCTCTGCTCGCGTTGTTTACTGTTTTGTTTGTCTATGTGAATATATATAAATCAATCCTATGTTCTACTTGTCCCAAGATAAGTAATGTCCTGTCTTCATCGCCAAACAATATTTGCCTAAAGTAATCGAGGCAAACAGGAGACGGCATATCTCGTGAGCAAAACTGTCGGCCAACAGATCGTGTTCGATATTACCTATATTACCCCTATTGACTTATTATTCATCATACCTGCTGTATATTTAGGTACCATTACGTCCCAGGGATATTTAATGGTGGAATAGGGGAAAACTCGTCTTACTTCTCGAAGGGAATGGGAAAAATAAATAAATGTATTAAAAAGAAAGTAAAAATTAATTTTCAAAAATCGCCCCTCTTAGCCTGTGGGACTAAAGATTGGTCTTAAGCCGCGTCCCTGTGAATGTTTTTTTCGACATGGAAACATCGAAACATTGGGGCGTGGCCATATACATTTGTATGAAAGTTTTTGTGTAATGTTTCGAAAAAGCATGCGCAGAAGACGCGGCTTTAAGTTCTCAACATTCAATTTACTTTTTATTGAAATTACTGGATGAGACTTAAATAACCATCTTAAAAACTGAGTGTACATTAAAAAAAGGTAAAACATACCTACCTAACTATAACTTTTTTATGTAAACTGTCACGGTTGGCTACATCATACAACACAGATGAGATACTACTGCAATATCCGTGATGTTCGCCCATAACACCGGGTGAACTAGGTGCCATCAGTGCTTCCCTTCATTTCATGTCGGCTACACTGAACTGGACGGAATACACGAACTATTTACATAGCCGTTTCGACGACGTTTCATTCAGTGCGGTAGTAGTAAGCCTGGCGGGATAAACCCTACCACCTAGTAAGATAAGAAAGGAAGGGACCTACAGTTTTACCACAGTCAGACTCGAACGATCGAGCGGTCACCCATCCAAGCGCTGACCACGCCCACGTGTGCTTAACAACAGTCGACCGACCGTACCACTGAGCTACCGAGGCTGACAAGGACAACTAAATTACAAAATTAAAATTGATAATGGCATTATGTATGTTATCAAGTACGTCATTCCACAAGTAAGGTGAGCTTCCTCATCCGACCCGCATCCGATAAATCATACATTTTAGCGCTAAAAAATGCAAGCTCATTCTCATTCATTGCAACCGACGAGTGCTCGTTGAGTTACAATTACACTGTCTTCGAAAGTGCTTGTGTTATCGCTACCTGTGTAGATATGTATGTAATTCGTACCTACCAATACGTAGGATGTGATAATCTTATCCTCTGTTCACTTTTTATTGCCTCCATCTCATCTGCTCGGAGGGCTCGACCTCACGACTGCTAGGTGTTTGACCTCTTCTTTCCTACCTTCTCCAAACATTAACTGCCTATTTATACCTTAACAAGGTAGAAATCTCGGCAGGAAATCTACGAACTTATTTATAGAGGCGAAAGAGAGAAGATTAGAGCGTATACATTGTATACTTTTCGTTTCAGGACACAAGTACGATGTTCGTACTGTCGTCGTCCTTGAACTGCCGAGTTGAACTACTCGGAAAATACATAGCCAGGGTTCAAGCAACTGTTAATTCGTAAAATATTATTTTATGAGTATTCGATTCGATTTTATAGTTTCTACGATATCTTTTCTATGTGGTATACATTTATTCAAAATAACATAACGATAACATAACAGATAAATAACAGAAAGAATTTATAGATAAGAACTAGAAAATTAAAGTTATCATAAAACAAAACCAACCTAAAAAATAATTTTCGTTTAACGGCTTTGCCCCCGGGATAGTGCAGAGGATTTCGACCGGAATGAGGGGTGCCATCATCGTCCTTATCTCGGGCAAAAGCTGTCGCCTCGTCCGATCTTGAGCCGAAGGTTTGGACGGCTAATTTGAATTAATATCTTTTTATAAGATATTTTTTATTTTACCTAGTGCCACCCTGGCTACGCCCATAAACTAGGCACAAGTTGGACTCGCCACCTCTCTCCTTGGCACGGTACTTCCACTGAGTCATGCAGCAGGTGGGTCTTCGTGCCTTACTTGCTGCTTGATCGATTGAATCTTGTTCGAATACTTTGCGAAACGTGGTGGTCGGTGTTGTGCTGTAATTTACCAGTTCTTGCAGCACAACACCGATTACTCTGCTTACCCCGATTGTCGGGATTCAGCGTGTGTGATATGTATGTATGCAAGTTGGATTTATAAAACAAACCGAAATTAAAGTCTCTAGGACCTAGGCAGGTTAACTAATTGGAAAAAAATTCGGCACCATGCGACTGCTTCACCGACTCCAGTTACCATTTCAGCATTAGTAGAGAGGTAGGTAGAGCATCAGCAGACACTGTATTGCGAACCGGGGACGAAAGAAAACGCGATCAAGCAGTCCCCGCTCCGGCGCAGTCCCCGCTCCGGCGCAGTCCCCGCTCCGGCGCCGTCCCCGCGGCGCTGTAGCGCCGGCCGGAGCGCCTCGCGAGGAGCGCGCGTGTGTGCGTTATAAAGGCGCACGGCTGGAAAAGGAGCACCGCTAACCTACTGGCCAACTGACGACATTGGCTGATTGCAACCGCCTGCGCCACGCCGCCGCTCCGCGCCACCATTCCGCGGCCTGCGACCGTGCGGGGCTACGCGTCGCTCTGTTCCCGCCGCATCCGTCCGCCAGTCCAGACCCGCAGCCCTCGTGCTCGCCGCATCCGTTCTAGACGTGGTCTATTCTCGCGCGTGAATCAATCGAATGTTCCATTGTTCGGTAGCCGTCGCTAGTAAAGAGTGGCAACGTCAAGTGCGAGTGTGACCGGGTAGTTATGTGGAAATGTGGGTGCGGGCGTGGAGCCGGTGACCCGCCGCCTCCGCAGGCCCGGCGAGGACGTCCGGCGCATCACAATTAGCCGCCGCGACAGCCGAGACGCGCCCGACCCTCCACAGCGAACCTAACACGCATTCGTAATATTGAGGTGGAAGCGAAACGCATCGCCGAAGCGCGCCTCCGGTCGCTCAAGTATCGGAACTTCAGTGTGGGATGCGAGAAGAGCCGGGGCGTTCGCAAGGACGATCGAAGCAAACTATCCTCACGGCGGTGCTTAGTATGCGCCGCTCGTACAGTGTAGTGAAAATTTGGCAACGCGGCATCGTGCCTGCAGAAATTAATTCAAAGTTTTCGGGATGAGAGCACGTGGGGGCTGGGGGCAGTGGCTGTGCTTGCTGTGTTGAGTTCGTGCTGAGCTTTACTCGATGAAAGTGTGGACAGGGAGACGAAACGGACGGGACGCTCGTCAGTGTCGGTAGAGAGAACTTCGGCCTTCGTGATGGTTCACAGGCGAGTTTTTAACGGTTTAAACATTACTTCTTTAGATTTTTTAAAATCAACTGTTCCTGTACAATAAAGCTTGTTGTATATGTACATTTACATTTAAATAAGAATGTTTGTTTTATAAGTATACATTTAAATATACATATATTACATAAATATATTTTATTTTTATTTATTTATTATTATTATTTTTATTTATTCATGGAGTACGGAGAGTATGGGGACGAAGTTTACGATTAGTATTACTGACGAGCTTTCGAAGTGTGCGAGTGCTTGCGTGAGGCACGCTCGTCTGCATTCTTCGTGTGATTACTTCTACCTGCATCCAGTCATTTTAAAACAACATTAATCAAATCTAAATACAGTTATTCCAATTAATATGTTTGCAAAAAGTACTGCTTAACGCCGTAGGCCTTCTCCTCCAGTCAACCTTTGGTTTTTATCACGAAAGAGTGTGGAGCGGCAGAGAACGAATAAGGAGATGATGTAGGTGTAAAATTCTCAATTAATAAATTTAATTAAATTTAATTGAAAAGATAAATAAACAATTTTATTATTCTTTAGTTTTACTTAGAAATATACATTATACATATTATTTAGAAATATACATTATTTTACGTAAAACTTTGCAGACTCCGTTTCTCAAATACTCGTTTTGATAGTTATATGAAATCAAGGAAACCCATCAGCGTTGAAGTCTTTTGAAGGTAATTTAGTAATACACTCGCTAAGCTCCGCTATCATGCATCATTATCATTCAAAAGATGTCTATAATAATTTCCTTTACTCTATTTCAATAGTATTATTATTTCATCCATTTATTCACACATTTCTTTTTATATAAATTTTAATTTTAGTTTTTTTATTAAAACCTAAAATTAATATAAAAACAAAACGGAGTTTCCACTACCGGCGGCGGTAAATAAATTTAAATATGTTTAACAAATTTAAATTAAATATGTTTATACCTACTCTCCTTCTCCGCTACTCAGTCTCGGTAGCTCAGTGATACGATCGGTCGACTTTCGTTCGTGGTCATGCACACCTGCGTTCAGAACTTGGATGGGTGACCGTTCTACCGTTGGAGGCTGCCCGTGGTTCGGATTCCACGTAAACTGCCTCTTCTATTCTTACCTTACTAAGTGTTAGGGTTTAATCCGCCCGGGATTGTACCGTCACACTAAATGAAAGTCGGTCGAAATGGCTAAGTCAATAGTTCGTGTTTTCTTTCGATTTTAGGGTACGACCAAAGGGAAGCACTGACATGGTACCCAGTTCAAGAAGGTGTTATACCGATGTTATAGGTGATGTAGCCAACCGTGTCAGTTTCCATTAAAAAAAAATAGTTATATATTTTTTTTTAAGAAATTGTTTTGCGAGCTGGAATTCTCAATGACTTATCTGACTTATCTGAAATCTCAACACAAACTCAGAAGTACCTACTTGATTCATAGTAAACAGTCTTCTAAACAAGGTCAACACGAGTATTGTTGGGAATTGTCCAAACCACGGCGCGACATCTCTGCGGCTTTGCAATCAAATCAAACTGATGCAAATGCAATGCGACGACCATCTCCCGCACATACATACATACTCTACATAACCATGCGGTGTTTATATGTAGACATACTCGCATGTAATGTGTCCGTGCAAACAAGTTGCACTACTACTGCAGCCGATTAACCTAAACCAACTCATTTGTGTTACATTGACTTCAGACACTTTGATAATAATGTAAATTGTTGTTTATTGTAACGGTCAGCCACCAAACCAAGGAAACAGGTCACGTGACTATTTTGAAATGAAAAATTATTTCATATATTCACTAACACTTTAGAATTCAAAAATATTTTTTCCGATATACCTGTCTACATTTTTTTTTTTTATCGAACCTGACACGGATGGCTACACCACCTACAACATCCGTGATGTCAGCCCATAATACCGGGTGAACTTGGTGCCAAATCAGTGCTTCCCTTCGGTCGTGCCGGCTACACTGAACTGGACGGAAAACACAATTTACATAGCCGTTTCGACGAACCTTTCATTCAGTGCGGTGGTACCAACCCGGGCGGGTTAAACCCTACCACCTAGTAATATAAGAATGGAGTCATATCCCTTAGTCGCCTTTTACGACATACACGGGGAGAGATGCAGTGGGGCTATTCTTTTAAAGTACCGGCGCCACACGGTACTACGCTTTTTTGAGATCATAATATATAATTATTTTAAATATATCAATAGGTGCCCTCATTGTCTATTTAGGTCAGTTAGTACCAAGAACCGACCTACACCATAATGCGGTCAATGACCCTATAGTTAACCCTTGGCGGCGATGGTTATTTTCCCGCGCAAGCGCCGTCGTCGTCGTAGGAACCAGCTTCACATCCACTCACTACTACTATCTCAGTACCTCATTTATACTCATTATTATTCATAGTATTGCCTCAGACATGTGGTTCTGAGATGGAGCCCGGTATACGAGTAATAATGTTTTTACATCATCAGCTTATTTTGTTAGTTACGGCTGAACTGTTGGCTACGCACACGTTTATGTAAATGTTAGAATCCCAAGCCCAAGGAACAACCAGCTTAGTAGCTTTTCGGTATTTATATGTATTATGTATTATTTATATGTATATATAATATGTAATCGTATTTCGCTTTATAAAATCTTTATTATGAATTTTATATATCAAAGAACGTGAATAATAGACATTCACTTAAAAAGATGCATTCATTTTACGTATTGCTGTTACTAATGAAATCATAATAAATACCTAACTCCTAACAATTTTAAAACTATATTAGACTAAACTTATTAAACAAAGAAATCTGGAAATCATAGCAAATCACAAAATATTCTTAAAACTGACGGACAGACAGTTTAAAGCTGTGTTTATTTGAACGACGTAGGTAATTTGTAAAACTCTTCGCATACAGCTTGGAGATTTATGCAGATAAATTCACTCCCTAACTCCACTACTTTCAACTCCGCTACTGAAGGAGTAATCGATCGTGCGATCGACGGCTCCATCGAATACATCCGAAGTTTCGCTAAATTGACATCGATTTCGCATACGAATAAGGCTTCCGAACGCATTCCGCAGTTTTGGGCCGCAGGCGCATTTAGAAAACGAAATAGGACCGTGGGGTGCTGGCGGCGGCGCCACGCTGCATATACATTAGCCTGTCTCACACCTGTACCTCTAACCAAATATTATGCGATTCACAATTCGAGGCAATCGTGACACTAGACGTATGTACATACATACGCCGCACACTGTATCCCGACTATCGGGGTAAGCAGAGTAATCGGTGCTGTACTGCGAGAACTCTTATGTGTTATGTATTCTTGCTATAAATATATTTTCATCTCTATATAGCTGAACAGATAGTTTTGACTATTCGGCGTATAAAATTAGTTTAATAAATAATCAACATAGGTACATAAATGTAACAAAATTTTAAAATTGGCGTTGTCCATAAGTTAGCCTCATATTATTATTATTTGTATTTCTTAATTGTCATGTTTGGTATCTGCTTGTTTTTATAGGTTTCCTTATCCGTACGGAAGCCTATTATTAAAAGCTTTCGCCGTCTGGCTGTCTGTCCGTCTGTCTGTTCGAGGGCAATATCTTATTAATCTTAATACCTAGGCGGTTGAAATTTTTACATAGGTAATATGTGTTATATGGCGAATATACTAACAAATAATAAAACATATGGGGCTGTCCCCATACAAGAAACGTATTTTTTTATTTTTTAGTAAAAACGGTAATACATACGCGTGACACTTGGTGTGATAGTGCAAACTCTGAAGTAAAACAACAAATTAATAAAAACCAGTCAATTACATGGTGGTACGGAAACCTCGGTGCGCGAGTTCGACTCGCATTTGGCCGTTTTTTTTTTTTAGTCTTATGGATGGTTAGAAAGGGGAGACTCCGAAAATCAGCTGCGCCGTCGTGTATAGTGAATCAGCTGAGAGGGCTTCCTTTTCGTCAGTTTGGTTAAATTGTTTTTGTGAAAAAAAAATTGTAACGAATAAATCGTTCTTCTTTCTTTCACAATAAAGAAATTGACAAAAACAATTATTGTGGGTATGAAAGATAAGTAATTAAATGCCTTTGAGATCATTTTTAGAAATGTATGTTTGTATGTTTGTTTGTGCACTCATCACGTATAAACTACTGAACCGATTCCCATGGAGCTTTCAGAAAATATATGGCCTAACTCGGGTTAACTAACATAATATAGCATCAGTCATTCATGATTCATATGATCTGAACTGAGTCGGAGAAATTATAAAATATTATTAATTCCATTATTTAACTGTTTGTTTGTTTAGTTGATTTAGTGTGTAATTTATTTTTAAACTGGGAATGCCACGTGAGCGGCGCTGAGGGCTCAGCGAGTAATACACATTAATTATCTAAAATCTAAGTAAATCATCCCTCCGAATTTAAAAAAAATATATATTTATCTTTAAGTAACTCATTTATACCTTATTGATTTTTCGTCATAAAAAAATGTAGTTCAATATTATTTTACTTATTCTATAATATTATAAATACCTTGTCCGTTTATCCATAGTAAAAAACTATATTTTTGCATAGACTAATAATTCCATTCGAAAGAATGAATTCTGTTCGTAAAATTAAAGTATTTAATAATTGATGATACCAACGCAATAACACACAGACGGAACGTAAAAACTGAATTTAAAGCACTTTAATTTAAAAGCACTTTAGAAGAAAACGTCAATACTAAGTAAAAATATAGTAGTTGTGGGTAAGTATTGTACGATATGGTGCGGTCTACGCACACACACCACCAAACCTCTGTGACAGCGGTCGTTGTATTCACGGTGGACCTAATAAGTGAAATTTAAAGAAGCGACGTGACCTGAGTATCAAACCGCTCAGATCCAGATAGTGGATACACTGGCGGTAGTTAGAACTAGGTACGTCTGCAAGTTATCAAACAAGTTAATCGATAGGCCAAGGTAAATAAATGTATTTTTTTTACGTTTAACGCAAGTCTGAAAATATACCTAAAACCAATCGTTTAGCAAATATTTACATTATATACTGAAAAAATTGCATACCTTAAAACACAGCTATGCCATAAGACTGCAAACGCAAAGAACGATTGTTCAATAGTCCTTTTATTTTTATATACAATTATTTATGTTTGTGTTTCATATAATATGTCCTGCCAACTATATCTGACCCTTAAACATTAGAGCTTGATTATATTTTGCAACCGTAATTATTATTTAAATTATCACATATTCCAAAATGAACAAAAATAATACTTATTTTATTTATAATTAGTATTCAACCGTCTACGACATTCTAGTTCCGGCGAGGGAGAAGGGAAAAGTCGTATATCGAGGAAGGAGGACGGATAGTGAATAGAAGTCGGTGCGGGCGGGTGTTGTGCGCACACAAACTGCCACCTTCATTGCGCATGCTCCGCTCATTGACGAATTTCAATATTTTCTCTCAGCGAACAAAGAGCTGTCAACGAGCTATTTCTGTTCATTACAATATGACAATGACCGTTACAGATTTTAATATTTACATACGAAGGCTCACTTTGAAACAAAGCCTCTTGTACTCACCGCTCTTCATACAAATGTACGTCTTCGGGGCGCACCTGCGCAATCCGCTCAACAAATCACCTAATTTATTTCCACAAAAGGAACGCCGAGTTTGGTTCAACTTTCTAGATACCTATAGATTCTACGCCTAATAATGGTGTGAAAATATAAGCCAATTGCGCGTTGCGATTATCTTCTGCTTGTCTATGCTCCATTAATATTAGGAGTGTCTCATGGATACATAATAAATAAGATATTGTATTTTTCCGCGAGATAATCTTAAGATTAAGTTAGTCTGGGGATACAGAGGGGCAACGCGGCCGCCGTCCTGGGAACAATCCCGGGGACGACGCCCCTTGAGGAAATTTATAATTTAATTATAGTTTATATAGTAAATTATATTGTAGTAATAATTTAAAAAATCACTTGTTACCTAAAGAGAATAAATAAATAAAATGTTATAGATATATCCATCTTATGATTAGCGGAATCAGAGGACAATCCTGATATAGCCAGTTATTTAATTTATTATCGATGCTCCGTATTCGCACCAAGACTTCAAGATAATACGTCTGAACGAACGTCAAAACGCCGTTATTGCATAAAAAATAAAATCACTGGCCAAAATGTCTTAAAAGACAATTGTAAAAAAAACAAAAAAAAACTATTGTGATAGTTACATCCCTATTAGTCTGTGGTCATTATGCGTCATAATTTCAGCTATTCACTGTTTATTAAAACGCTCTGAGTTCACTGTAGTTATTCGCACATTTTTTAACTTACAATTCTGTTCTTTGTGAAAATCCCAATACACGCTAACAGTGATAGAAATACTACATGTGTCCAATCTGTAATAAATGAATAGCATATAATATGTGTTTATAACTTATAAAGTAAACGCAGCGTAAATGTATTCTTTCAACAGTAAAAACTTCATTACAAAACATATTCGCATAATAGACAGAAGCGATTATGGCCTAGACGTGGAAAAATTCATTGAAAACTTGGAAATATGCTTTAAGATTGACTTCAGAAAAATACCACAATCAAAAAAGCTTATTAAAAGTTTGTTCAATGTCAAGACTGAAAGACACTTGAACATTCAAGAAGCTAACATTCGACATAATGAGATCATCCAGAAACTTCTAATCGAATACTTTCGACCTTCTCCATTCGAACCCATGAATATGTCAAGAGAAAGGTTTAAAAGGGCAACTCAATCGAGTAAACAATCAATTACGGCATTGACAAATAAATCTTCTGAACGATCATTGGCAGACATTTCCCAGATGATAGAAAAAATAGAAATTGAAAATATAATGGAAGGAAATGAAGAAAACGACGAGCAAGAAGAATCGAAAAAAGAAGACCAAGAAGACAAAATATGTAATGAGGAGAAAATTGATGAACCTTTTGTTGTTTCAGCGAACCCTAAAAGACTCGTATCACTAATACGCTGGCTTGAAAATATTAAATTGGTTTACACGGGAACTGAGAAAAATAATGCTATTGTAATGATGACTTCCTCGAACCGAAGTATTAGAAACAGAACTGCACTAGTCGTCGCCTCGCCGCAGCACATTGTCATAGAGCACCAGGACCATCAGACGTCGAGAAAACCTTCTGTAGTTCATTTTAAAATTGTCAACACTTCTAAAGATATCGTTTTAATACGATACACAGAACGAAAAAGCAAGCCTTTCAACATAGTCTCTATTAAACCCCCCAAAAATGTGAAAGCGTATCCCGGTATGGGGGTAACATTTTCGATGTACTACAAACTAGCAAAAATTGATAGCAGTGTTGAAACTGAATTATTGTTTCGCGTTTACCGAAATTTATTTGAAAACCCATACGAAGAGATGCTCATTGTACCGATTGATATTCAAGTACAAGAGTCAAAACCCATCTGCATCCCAAAAACTATAATGACAGACTCCGTTTCTTTATGGAACTGTAAAAATCACGTCCTGAAGCCAAAATACGGTATTTTAAAGATCCTGGTTAAAGCTACCTCCTACCATGTTCACATTCGCAAGCAAATCAGAGATAACTGGATCGAGAACAATTTCGACAAACCTGTTCCTGGGTATGTCGGTGACCGCGAATCTAAATCTTACACGAGCCCCAAGCGAGTCAACAGCGAGATATCAACACGCAACTCATCGGCAAGCAGAACTGAAGCAGAGTTCCTGTGCCAATATCTATATGAAGAAGTTATCGATGTAGCTCTGAATACTTTCGTCTTTAATAAATCCTACATATATGCCAAACCCAACTCTACGACCGAAGTGGGAGTATATTTCAGCAAACCAGAGCGGGTTGGCTTCCATCAGGATCGGTACAATATATTTTTCTTCAGCACAAGTGATTATGAGCTCTGTGTTACCGAATCAGTACTTGTTTTTGGGGAGGTGATTAAAAATCTACTTACTATGTCGCCAAAAGTTCTGGACATGAGATTATCACCTGTTACACACGGAGTACTCAGGGATTACTTCACGATTACCAATACCAATACCCAACAGTCAGTTACGGTCAAAGTAATCTTATCAACTCGTTTGAAGAACACGATTGTCATCAAACCGTCGCATTGCGTGATTCCGCCTGCAGGAAACTTTCAAATTTATATATCGTTTTGCTCAAAGGCCATTATCGAGGGGACGCACAAACTAGATGACTTATTGCACTTTCATTTGAAACTAAAGATATTGGGGAAATTATCTTTGTGTTACGACAATGCGCCGCTACAATTTTACTACAATGTAATAGCTCCGTACACCGATTGTAATGATCTTACTAAAATAAATGAATAACAATTATTGAATAAAATTTACATGCATTGTCACTGTTTTCCTTAGACTGTGCGATCTATCCGTGTTTTGGGCCTCTTCTAGGAGCCTAATTGCTTGCTACTGTTGGGGGTAAGTACAACAGTTGTCAAAATATACAAATGTGGGTACAAAGTCCAAGCGCAATGCCGACCGCGTCCCGCGCCGCCCCGCGTTGCCAGTGCCGATACCCCTCCCCCTCCCTGCCCTTCCCGCCGCGACGCACGGACTTTGGACCCACATTTGTACGTTGTGACTACTGTACTTCAGGATAAAGCTCGTACCCTAAACTTCCTCTGTATTCCAAGAGATGTCATTGTTAAAAGAAAAAACTATTTCTGGATTCAGTTTGGACTGAGGACTAGACTGTAAATGAGTAGGAAGGCCCAAACGATTAAAATTCTTGATTGGGTTCTAGGTTAGAATATGTTTCATTAGCTTCGTTTAGACAAGAATACAAATACATATAGGTAATTCGAGCGCCTACCATAAACTGAGGGCCATTTCCTTCCAGATGTACAATGGACGTGAGAATGCCTCGTGTGATGCTGAGCATTGCTCTGGCGGCGCTGCTGCCCCTGGCGTCTCCCGATCGAACACAGGAGAAGCTCTCCAAGGAGAATGTGCCACACTCGAGGCAGAAGCGGATATTATGGATCACCAATGACGGAAGACTGGCGCTGCCTCCTGGCACCACTATGAGCATCACGCCGTCCATATCGATGCCCCTGGTGCGGTACCCGCCGGAAGGATTCCTCTCCAACATCACCATCAGTTTTCCCTTTACAAGTAAGTTGCATTTTCGAGTGTTTTACGGAAGTAGGTAGTACCTACTTAGTTCAATACAAATTTAAACATTCGTTGCCGTTTTTATACGACGAAGGGTCCATAGTTTAGACTCCAACACTGAAATACGCATTCCGTACCAGTAATACAGTAACATCTTGATCGTAGGAAAATCATCTACGCCACTTTAACTGATTCCAGATACTATACGACCCCTTTGGTTAATTAATTATTCTAATTAACTTTCATTGTTTGCACAATTAAAAGCAGAATGTTAAGGCCTGGTAACATAATGCCATCATGTTTCCTCAGTCGATTTTGACAAACTGGGACTGACGGACAACGAGAACCCATACGGGACCCTTCCACCGGTCTTCGAGCGGTCCTTCGGACACACGGCCGGCTCCATTGTGGCGGACTACCTGGGACAATATTTGGACCGCCGGAGAGGCAAGAGAGACACGCTGGAGCCGACCACACTCCCGCCGGGGCTGGAGACGGCCGCCATGGATAGGATGCACGGCGGGGAAAGGTCATTTCACATCTTTCTCTTTCAAACAAGCGCGTATAAAACAGAATCGTCAACATTAATGAAAAGCTCCTCTACTTTGCCGCCTGGCCGCCTCTCACTCAGTCAAGTCCTCGTCATATTTATTAAAACTCGATTACGTTATCTATGTTCCTAGTAATTTCAGCCATTAGAAAAGAGGCAAATTATAGTTCGGTTTCAATAATGGTTTAAATTAAGTACCTAACTCATGACTACCACAGGGCGATATTATACGGCATGGCAGAGGACGTGCTGGCAAATATGGGATGGTCGGGTCGTGCGTGTCTGCTGCGAGCAATCTGCGAGGTCCACGTCCATTCGCTCACCAACTTCGGCTTCCTGGGAGAGGTGTTACGACTTTTCTTTACGTGAGTAGTTCCTATCGTTTCCGAATCACTTAGGTACTACAAAATTTGGACGATTTCTTATAGAGGTTCAGCCCGATGATGGCTTCCTAGAGCCACAATGAGTCGTTTACCTTTCTTGTACCTCTACTAGAGCATGGATCGGCAAACATTTTCGCCAGAAGAATAAAATTCCACATTATCTCAATTTAATCATTTCCACACAAACCACCGAGCCCAGCAAGAGCCACAAAGAATTTCCTTTTAATTGCTAATTAAAAAGCCACAGTGAAAGGGCCACAGTCGTGTAGAACCGCACGTGGCTCGCAAGCTGCATTTTGCCGACTTTGCGCTTTGTCCCCTCTGACTCCCACCCATACCGGATTACATAAAAAATATAAGCTCGGTGAGTGCTTCCCCTACTTCAAGTAAACGACAGTGTTGTGTGATGCAGGCCCAGTCAGTCGCCGTACACGCACCTACTGCCGGAGTACACGGCAGCGCGGCGCACGGGGCAGGAGCTGGGCGAGTGCTTCCCCTACTTCAAGTAAACGACAGTGTTCTGTGATGCAGGCCCAGTCAGTCGCCGTATGCGCACCTACTACCGGAGTACACGGCAGCGCAGCGCACGGGGCAGAAGCTGGGCGAGTGCTTCCCCTACTTCAAGTAAACGATAGTGTTGTGTGATGCAGGCCCAGTCAGTCGCCGTACGCGCACCTACTACCGGAGTACACGGCAGCGCAGCGCAAGGGGCAGGAGCTGGGCGAGCGCTTCCCCTACTTCAATTAAACGATAGTGTTGTGTGATGCAGGCCCAGTCAGTCGCCGTACGCGCATCTACTGCCGGAGTACACGGCAGCGCAGCGCGCGGGGCAGGAGCTGGGCGAGTGCTTCCCCTACTTCAAGGATTGTCCAAAGAGTATCTTCTTGCCGAAAACAAATAAGTACTCGTGAGTGCCCCTTTTCACTTTTTAAAACCTTTTCCATTTTTTTTTCTATCGCTATTCCTTCTAACACAACACAAGCGACCTATATTTATAGTCGGACTACCCGGATCTGGGTAACCATTAATAAGAGTGACCCGGAATTGTTCGACTTATAAATTACATTTCTTTTGGAACTGTTTAAACGCAGACCGGATGCGCGGTCTCCTCGGGTCGTCCGGTTACTTTTGTTCTGCGACTCTGATCACTGGCCTATAAGAATATGATCACAGAATGTCACGTCATGCGCATAAGGCATACTATAAAGTTGGCTAACCTGAGGTCGGTGTCGCCATATTCGATTTAGACGATTTACCTGTACATAGTGTGAAAATAAACAGTTCTAGGTTTGTGCATAGTAAAACTTTTTTTTTATGTAAGTAAACCAACATGGGTGGCTGTGTGGAGGGACCAATAAAACAGTCAAAACCCCAAAGCCAAACACCCCTCTCCTCGCGAAACCACGCTCAGTGAGGCGCCATGCCAGCAGATTTGCGGACTGTTGCTAGGCTGTCTAGCCCGTTGATACGACGTTTGAAGACACCCAGGTTTAAAGGATTCGGGAAACACACTCGCCGGGAGACAGTTCCACACCCTAGCGGTGCGACAAAGAAACGATTTTGAGAACCGATGGGTTCTCAAATGCCCAATGTAAACAACAAAAGGGTGCTCAGTTTCTCTGCGGCGAGTGCTGCAAAGATAGGTTAGGTGGCAAGGAGGGAAGCAAGTTCCTCCTAGCGTCCATGATAGTACCTGTAGAACAGATTGAGTGACCCTACAAATCGTCTGTGACTGAGAGACTCCAGATCATCAGTCAGTTTCGGGTCCCTCACCAGACGGACGGCTCTGCGCTGTATTGAATCCAAGGACGCCAACAGATATTGATACTGGGGCTGCCTTCCCAAATGTGGCTACAGTATTCCATCACCGGCCTAATCTGGGATTTGTACAACATAAGTAGTTGTGCCGGTGAGAAGAACCTCCTATTTCGGTACAGGATCCCCAGTTTTTTTATGCGGTTTTGGCCTTGGACATGTTGCGCCCCAGTAGGTCTAGGTGCTCCGAGACAGGAACGACACTGCCTTGGAAACTCGCAAGGAAAGGGAAGGAGTCGACCTTAGCAGAGAATACACAGCATTGCGTCTTGCGAACGTTGAAGGCAACAAGGTACTCGTTGTCCCAAGTGGCAACTTTTTCAAGAACCTTATCCACCCTTTCTACAACAGAACTTTGCGCCTTGCTGGGCTGTGCTCTGCTCTTCCAGTCCTTGACATAACCTTCATGCCCTGTGCTGTCATCTGCGTAACTGTAACACTTTGATGTTTTTAACTCTCCTAAAATATTTGACCCTAATAAAGAGGCACATTATATATAATTTAATTTTCCACTACTAGGGAAATATATAAATAGCAGGTAACATTTTTCATGATTTAGCATGCAATGCCAACCTAGCGGGAGAATAAAGTGACACATGTCAGAGGTAAAATAACCTGTGAACGATCTATACCTATCTTCGTTTGAATCACATTATTTATGTTTGTACTATGTGGGGCCGGTACTTAAAAAGAATAGCCCCACTGCATCTCTTCACGTGCAAAGGTTCCGTGCTAAAGAGCGACAGGCTAGCCACCTATCACCTTGTCACGGTCTTTCCACAGAGTCACGCAGCAGGTGGGTCTTCGTGCCTTATTTGCTGCTTGATAGTTATATAGTCCTAACTAATATATTTCTAAACGTGGTAGTCGATGTTGTGCTGTAATTTGCAAAAGTACTTGCAGCACTACACCGAATACTCTGCTTACCCCTACTGTCGGGATACAGCGTGTGATATGTATGTATGTATTTATGATTGCAGGAAAGAAGCTGAAGAACTGCATCGAACGGAGCAAGTAGCTGAAACCGAAATAAACGAAATCAGGGCGATGTGACGTCACATGTTACTTCAGCACATTTTATGACAAATAACTGCAAATAACCACAGAACAGCTATCGGCGATCGTCTTCGCCCGGCCGGAGTATAGCGTCCACTTCTACACTGTGAAAAAATACCTTCTTAAAACCAAATCGCGTGCAGTATGTATGCTTTGAGGCATCAAACCACACAGCCAGGCTTCAAAACCGTTGTACATAGCGAACCATATAGTCTGTAAGATAAAAGGAGCATTGTTAATTATATAGCATGTGATTTTGATTATTTTCAGTTTATTTAGTCAGTAAATAGCGAAAAATTTTGAGATCGTGAGCTTTTCCAATTAGATGTAGTATACGACCAAAGTTGACTCAATTTATTTATTTATATTCTAGGGTGCCATTTCATATTTTTGCAAAGAAAGGTGTTAGGAATTTTGAATGTTATGTGTGTTTCCTTATAAAATTACTTTCATAGGTTTTAAGGTGCATTTTTGAATGCTTACATATTGCAAATCCTTTCATAAATAGTGAGCGTGTGCTAATAAGATAATAGGTACTAAGTAGATTTTGTAAAATATTATTTGAAATAAATTATTATTGAAATGTTTGTGGCTTTTGTTTTTCCAGCATTGACCATCCATTCTGAAAGGCCACATAATATATATATAGTACACACATAAACATTTCGTCGTTATGTAGTATCGTAGTATTTTTTTTTTATGTAAACTGACACGGTTGGCTGCATCACCTACAACATCCGTGATGTCAGCCCATAACACCGGGTGAACTAGGTGTCATGTCAGTGCTTCCCTTCGGTCGTGCCGGCTACACTGAACTGGACGGGAAACACAAACTATTTACATAGCCGTTTCGACCGACGCTTTATTCAGTGCGGTGGTATCAACCCGGGCGGGTTGAACCCTACCACCTAGTAAGGTAAGAAGGGAAGGGACCTATAGTTTTACGTGGAATCCGAACGACGGTCTGCAGCCTCCAACGATCGAGCGGTCACCCATCCAAGTACTGACCGCGTAGCGAAAGTCGACTGTCTGCACCACTGAGCTATCGAGGCTGACAGTATGGTCGAAAGTCATTGCAATCTCGCCCTTTTATTATCCCACTGTTGGACATAGGCCTCCCACTTCACGCCCTTATTCATATGAGCTGAACAGTTGGGTCGGACGGAAGTGAACGCAGTCATTCAGTCTCAGAACAAACTGGCATTGTCAAAAAATAAAACCAGGAGAGCGAAGACGCGGGCTCAACTAGCAAATAATACGTGAACACATAAAGAGGCACATAAACACATACATTATACATACATATATACATATACACTCACACATTAATTTATATATAAATATGTACTATATGTACACCATACTACTTGTGCCGCTCCGCTGGCGGTAAAGTCGGTGAAATCGGCAGAGTAGTAACTAAATAACATTTCATTTGTAGATTTTTTTCTGACTGCGTTCACTTTCGATCCCATACTGCTCCTCAGCTCATATGAATAAAATAGCGTAATGCCTATAACCTGGTGGAGATATGTAGCATTACATAGGCAAAAACGGCAAGCGAATGAGTTGAGCCGTTCTTGAGTTATAAGCGAATATACCTACATACATACACACAGTCAGGCGACGTTGAAACTTATCATATGTAGGGATTTTAGTAGTCAGATGTTTTTTATACTGTACATAATAATAGTATTTGCTATAGTTTGATGAAACGCACATACACTGACACACTTTGTGACAGACAGAACACATGAACGTGACTGACTGTAGCTGAAACTAATCAAAGTAGGTGCACACAAACACATACACACACATGCACCCTCATTAATACATAATTACCTTTCACCCACCTAATAGGTTCCCTCATATCAAACTGACACACTTAAATACAAATAGGTACCTAAGCACTAAATATGGTACAAGTAAGTACCTATTAGCATTGTCGGGTACTGTTACAAGCACAACCACCTGTATTTTTTATTATAGGTTACTTTCCACTTACTTGAAACTTAAGTTAGTTTAGTGTGGGAAGTGACATACAATTTGTAAACGTAAATACTTAAATTTAAATAGAAAAAAAACTAATCGTGTTGATGCCAAATTGCCCATGCGTAGATGAACTTCCAAAGTACAATATTTCAGTCAGATAAAGATTGCGATATGCACTATAATTTTTCATTGTAAGTACCAAGGAACCTGCATGGTATCTCAACATCATATTCTCCATTTCTGAGGTCTGACACTACTTACACATAATAAGAACACTTATTAATAATAATACACGTAATTAAATGCTAGTTAAATAAAAAGCCACACTTACTTGGTTAAAGACATTTAAATTACCCAAGAAGCTTAAGCTCTTTGATCCCTAGCCTAAATAGTTACCCTAGATTCTCCGGTCTGTTGTATGGAATTAGGGATGTAGGTCGTCCCGTCTGCCGATCACGCGAGACCCTCCGCTGAAACATTCCTTCGTCACGCCATCTCTCTCCCTCTACCATTGACGTCACGATCCTAACCTACGAACCGAGCTTAACGGCTCTAAAAAAAGTCCAAAGTAAATGGGAACTTAATACACGCACATAGCTTGTATTATTCAATCCTCTTTTCCGGTCTCTCTCACTCTAAGGAATCCGAGTGACTAAAGTCCTTTGACAGCTCCTGCCAAATTAAAACATAATTCCTAATACATTTAAGGTTTATTATTACTTACCGAATATTTTGCGCTGTATTGAGCACCGGCTACCGAGTGTTGTGCAGTGGAGTGACGTGTAAAGGCTTACAGGGCGTGAAATGTGAAAATCTTCAAGACGTGTTTGGGCGTTAGCGTTGGGCGAAGGGCGTTTGCTATGAATAAGGTTAGTAAAATATGTTACATACGAATGAGTGTTTCATAAGTGAGTGGTTTGGGTAGCGGATGTACGGTGCAGAAGATGCTGGGTGGAGTTAAGGGCGGTAGAGAGAGGGTTAAGGCAGTGGGAGGGAGGTTATAGTATTGTTTACGTGCTTACAACGTGTATTTACAGGCTCTTACATATATATGTAGGCAGATACTCCCGCGCGGCAACATTTTATGGAGTAAAGCAGTGAGTATTTAAATGCTGAAGCTGTACACATACACACACACACCCTAAAACACAATGATTCTCTAGGTAGAGTGTGTTGTACTATATTCACTGATTGAACACCTCAAACTGCGTTTCTTGTGTGACTTCATTGTAAATTCAATTCTCAAAATCTATAAGTAAATTAATAGAATTTAAAAAAAAAATACTACTGCATTTTTAGGCCACCGAACCAGAATAGCTTATTTTATAATTTTTGAAGAAGAAGTGGTGTGGATGGCTTTGATGCAGCATCATTAAAGGACATCAACCAAGTTTCAGAAATGTTTGGGTAAGTAATAGTTTTGGCCGAGCAATAAATAGCATGGTATTCTGGTAGAGTATGCTATTTATAATAAAATTTTTTAATATGGGACGAAATATCTAATGCTGTTGTCTAAATTATTATATGAGCTTTAAAAGATATTTCGGAATGTTTCTGCGTAGTTCATGACTATAACGCTTCAAGTTGAATTGTGCATTTCGGAAAGGTTGGTTGTAATAGATACCAAATATAGCTGAATACCTACTCCTCTAAATATAAGAACAACTTCTGTTAATTACCACCACTGAGGTAATTGGACAGAAATGAGTTGTGTACGTCCTCTGCAAATTAAATTTTGTTCTAATATTCAATGTTAGCTTATTTCTACTAAAGAGCTCCTAAATCAAATAATATTTTCGTTGCCAACCTATGTTTTCTCCAGCCATTGCCCATTTTAATTGTGGAAGTTCCTATTGCACTTATTACTTATTGATTGACTGATCATCTGTCAGAGATTGCCTTAGGCCCTTAGGCAACAAATCCACCTTCTGTGACAATTTGTATTTTTTTTAATTAATAGCGCGACATATAGCCCTGAGCCACCCATAAGGTGTCTAATGACGCCCACTGACATTCGGTCGTTGGAATACGCAAACAATAAAAACATATTATATCTATTAATTATATATGACTTACAGGTGCGGTATGTGGCCTCCGCCACCGCCGCCATATTGTGTTGCGTCATGCTCAGCCCACCCCTGTGCTCCGGCGCAGGCGACATGAACAAGAGGGGCTACTCCGACCAATCTGTACGGGGATATCTCGCAGAGGTAATTATTTTTGTATTTCAAGAGATTGTTAAACGGTTTTATTTAGCTTGACTCCGTATATTTGTTTGTTTCTTTGTTTGTTTCTATCTTTGTTTCAAATCTTGCGACAACTTTTTCAACTACTTCTACTGAACCGATTTTTATGAAACTTTGCACACATATTGAGTTCTCGTGACAATACAATATTATGATAATTTGAACTTGGTAACGAGGGTCTGATGATGGAGTCAGGAGGTGGACAGTGGAACTCTTCAACCGTTACTAGTAGCCCCCTCGAGTTTGGGCTCATTTGGTTGATTTGGACGAGTGTCCCATACTTCTACCAATACACTTGGTGAGGAGGGTCTGATGATGGAGTCAGGAGGTGTACAGTGGAACTCTTCAACCGTTACTAGTAACCCCCTCGAGTTTGGGCCCATATGGTTCGATTGGACGAGTGTCCCATACTTCTACCAATACACTTGGTGACGAGGGTCTGATGATCTAGTCAGGAGGTGTACGGTGGAACTCTTCAACCGTTACTAGTAGCCCCCTCGAGTTTGGGCTCATTTGGTTTGTTTGGACGAGTGTCCTATAGTTCTACCAATACACTTGGTGACGAGGGTCTGATGATGGAGTCAGGAGGTGGACAGTGGAACTCTTCAACCGTTAATAGTAACCCCCTCGAGTTTGGGCTCATTTGGTTAGTTTGGACGAGTGTTCCATACTTCTACTAATATAAGAGACTTGGTGACGAGGGTCTGATGATGGAATCAGGAGGTGTACAGTGGAACTCTTCAACCGTTACTAGTAACCCCCTCGAGTTTGGGCTCATTTGGTTGGTTTGGACGAGTGTCCCATACTTCTACCAATACACTTGGTGACGAGGGTCTGATGATGGAGTCAGGAGGTGTACAGTGGAACTCTTCAACCGTTACTAGTAACCCCCTCGAGTTTGGGCTCATTTGGTTGGTTTGGACGAGTGTCCCATACTTCTATCAATACACTTGGTGACGAGGGTCTGATGATGGAGTCAGGAGGTGTACAGTGGAACTCTTAGACCGTTACTAGTAACCCCCTCGAGTTTGGGCTCATTTGGTTGGTTTGGACGAGTGTCCCATACTTCTACCAATACACTTGGTGACGAGGGTCTGATGATGGAGTCAGGAGGTGTACAGTGGAACTCTTCAACCGTTACTAGTAACCCCTCGAGTTTGGGCTCATTTGTTTTGTTTGGACGAGTGTCCCATACTTGTCGAACGCAAATATATGAAACAGACATACCATCTGTTCAAATTGATTTTGAAAGGGACGGCGGACACCTTATCCATCCTAAGGCCATACAGTTTCCAGCAAAGTTTAATTATGGAACAGCTGAGAGACGGATGTTACCGATAATTTTGTCATGGGCCTCCACTGTCCATAAAATGCAGGGCAGTACTGTTGACCATGCTGTCGTGTATTTGGGCTCCAGACTATTTGAGGAGGGTCAAGCCTATGTTGCATTGAGTTGCGTAAAGTCTTTAGAAGAGCTATGTATTGAGGAGCTTGATTGTGAGAAATTGGCAGGTAAGAAATCGAGTAACAAAGATGCAATGAGAGAGTTGGAAAGGATGAGGAGTTTGCGTAATGAATGATACGAGCCAAAAATCAAACTAAAAACGAGTAAATAAAAAAATAGGTAAAAAAACTTTTAAGTTAAACGGTTTTATAAAAAAAAAAAAAAGACACATCCGCTGTATAAAAAACTAGAAAATAATAAGGACACAAGCAAGACACACCTTCTTAAGATTTTACGTCTGGGTAAGAAATCGTGTAATACCAGCGTGCTGTCTTCTCATGTCGGATGCCAAAGGGCACATTGTGTGGCTGCGTCAGCGAAATAAGTAATAAATTGAGACTTTTAACAGACTAATATAAAAACGTGGGGCGTATAATATGCGTAATATGCGTAAACATGTGCCCCACGTTTTTATATTAGTCTGTTAAAAGTCTCAATTTATTACTTATTTCGCTGACGCAGCCACACAATGTGCCCTTTGGCATCCGACATGAGAAGACAGCACGCTAGTATTGCACGATTTCTTACCCAGACGTAAAATCTTAAGAAGGTCCAGGCTTGTGTCCTTATTATTTTCTAGTTTTTTATACAGAGGATGTGTCTTTTTTTTTTTTTTATAAAACCGTTTAACTTAAAAGTTTTTTTACCTATTTTTTTTTCGTATATAACTACTCGTATAAGTCAGTAGCAAGAGTTGGTTCGGTGTAGTCAATGTAGTGTAAGCCCAAATACTATAAGTATACTTTTAGGGTTTTTAACAATAATTTGTTAATATCAGCCCCATAGTGCTCATCTTCTCTATCCCTTATGGCCCAGAGTCCCTAAGGGATAGAGAACGTTCAACGAGGTGCAGCACAAATACTAAATCCCTCTCACTTGGGCTTTGCCATCAGTCTATGTATACTAAAAAACTAATTGAGTCTGTCCACCGCAGTCTGCAATTCCCGTTCTGACAAGACTCCATCAGGAAATGGTACATGTAATCCTCCTTGTTGCATCGATTAAAATTTGAAGAATCTCTTTTTCATCGGGAATTTAAATTTATTATTTTAAAAAGACCATAACGAAGTCTTAGGGCTAAGACTACGTTCTGGTCACATTGCATTGAATTAATTAATTTAACAGTAATAGAACCTTACCTTAGCACATGTCGTGCTTTCAATAAAACAAAATTAGCTTGTAGTATTTTGCTAAATTGGAACAAATAGGCAGTTCAGTTCGTGACCAAAGTCGGATTGAAAAGTAAGTAGCGATGGAAGACGATAATGGAATTTAAGTCTCTCACAACAGACCAAAACCTGACTACAAGCCGCTCGACGGAATTGATGTGTGCAGCGAACGTGCTGGTGGAACGAGGTGTGCAAGGAGGAGTTCCAGACGCAGTTCCGCTGCAAGTGTCCCACCTGGTCGTTCTGCCGCAGCCCGGGCCGCTACTACAACGCCTTCTGCTCCATGACCGGCACCGGCTATATCTGGGCGCAGCCGCCCTCCGACTGGACCGGCCCGTGACCGCACTCTCCTGCCACTCCCGTCCACAACTGTCCCTACCCTCAGCTAGGTTACTGCCGTCTGTAAAGTCCCCGCAGTCCGCGACGCCCCTGCCTCTACTAACACCCTTAATGCTAGGTAGTTTGTTATCGTCAATCGTCAACTGCGTTTCTACCGTGAGCTAAGTTACTAAATAGTCTTATCGTCAGCTAGGTTCCTGCCGTCAGCAAAGCCTCTAACATCAGCAACGCCCCTGCATAAGCTAGGTTCGTACCGTTCTTGCCATCAACATTGTAATTAACCAGCTTTTCTTTATAGACTCGGTCGGTGGGTACCATGCATCCTTAACTCTCGAATTCTAGTTCTTCTTAATTAAATGCTGTTCTCATAATAATTATGAGATAAGATATGTTATGATATGAGAGAAGATACTTTAAAATCAATACATATTTCGGCTTCCCTAGCTAATGCCCTAATTACTTAGGTACCTAGCTAATCTTTCCTAATAACACAGATTGGTAATATAGAATGTTTGCTCGATCATTGCGTATTAACAATTATCGCAAAACATAGACCTATCCTCTATCGTCTACCTATACCATCTCAACCTCGATCTTGACATCAATTATGTACTCTTCTCACGCCCATAGGGACAGGGACTGTATTGCACCGTGATTGATTATATGCGGGCACGTTGAATGTAAACATCATGAATGGTTGAGGCTTCTCCACGTGATTAGCTCGCTGTTGGGTATGTTATCTACTACCTACGTACAAATGAACTGTAAACTGCCAAACGAAATTTACCGACATCGAATCGAATAGAGGGCTAAGAATGAGAGAGAGAAAGACAAAGACTAGATTTATTATTTAACACCGTAAATCCACATAAATCTGATATCAACAAAATTTTTCAGTACCGTGTGAATTTATAACTGCTGAATTTAACTATAGAACTTGTTTTAATTGTTGTATAATCCGGCAAATGTAAAGTAAGTAGGTATATGGAATGATCAAATTTGGCGAATACATTTTATGAAAATGTTATCTACTTATTTTATGAAAATATAAATACGTCTATCTTTACGTATCTATTCATTTTTTTGTCTTAGTTTTAATACATAATAAAAGTAAATGTTTTATCATAATATTATCATATCACGTCCATTGTCGTGTCGACGAAACGGCCGACTTTATTATATGTTCACGTGGGGTTGTGAATTTTTTCCCATGCATGTACAAATCGGCTTCGCTAGTCGATATAAAACTATTCACAAAACAAGTCAGTAATTGACTCGGTCGTTTGGCAAGCAATCGTGCGACTACGATCCCGCGATTACGGCTAACCTACCACCTGAAAATAAAGTGGACCTTGAGTCGGCGACCCCGACGATTTCGAATCACGCAAATCGGCAAATGCCGCACCGGCAACCTTCACAAGTGCCGCACATGCGCAGTGCTTCCGAACACTCAATCAATACACCATTTCACCCACAAATGCAACGCACAACGAATCACTTGCCTCGCGTGCTGTTTTGAAGCGAGTTTTGAGACAAGATGCACTTGTGCTTGGTGTTTCTGTCGACCGCGGCGGTGTGGGCCGGCGTGAGAAGCGAACCGGAGACCGTGAGGGACAACTTCGACTATTTCAGCTATGGGACCAATGAAGACATTCTGCGGAACTTGGACCTCCATCTGGTGAGTTCCATATTGTTTCTTATTTGGTGTGTCGGTCATTCATTATAGAGCAGTGGTATCGGGCCACCGATACCGAAGAAAACGCCAGTTTTCTTTGTTGAGTAAGTTGGGAACGGTATTTCAAAAGGTCCCAAGTCTCAAAGTGCCTAATATCTAACTATGTACATACTACTACCATAATAACATCTTAATGATAGATAACTATTAATAATATATGCATCGCACACTAATTTTGATGGGTGGCACTCAATCCGATATTGTCTGCTGGGCTTATAGACAAACCAAGGAGCTAGCTAGCTTTATAGTTCTAGGTCTATGCGATCTGAATGGAGCGACTCCTGTTTATGACGGAAGGCGCTCTTACAACCTTATAATGCCACCCGCAATAGTTATATTAGGTATAATAAGTAATTATATCGCTTGGCCACTCGTGTCCTCATGGACAAGATACAATATGGACTCAGAAAGGTTTGTTTTTATTTAATTCTGTATGGCTGAGTTAGAGGGGCCAGAGCACGCATGCTCCGACTAGCCAATATCACCTCCGAGAAGGTGCTAAACCGAATAAATAAATAAATAGTCCGGAATTAGTGAGAAAAATAAATTCGCGTTAGTTCAGTTTACAAAATCTAAACTACTGCTAATCAAAAAATATCATTTGTTCCATCATGGAACTGTTCCATGGAACCTCTGCGAAGTATCCGAATTGCTGGCTATCTCTATAATGGACTAGCTATACAGCCGAGGCTGGTATGCGGCCATCTTACATGCAATAGGGTGGTATCAACCCAGTCGGCTATAATTTGAGCCATAAGATAAGGGGCAAAGGAAGGAACCTACAGTTTTATACTGGTTCCGAACGGTGAAGCATCAGGTCAAGGTATGCACGTAAACTTATCCCTCAGAAAAAACTCATTGATGCATGTCGGCCAGATTCGAACCTCGAACCCTGACCGTCGACCACCCAACGCTTTGTCTTTACACAAATCTATGTATCTATATTCTTTTCAATTAAAATATCTAACATTTGTGTTGCCTAGCGAATATATACCGTGTGTTCCAGCCGAAGGAGGAGGTGGCTTTACGGCCGCAGGAAGTGCGGGACTGGCCGCGACAATCGCTGAACGTGGGCCAGATAACAGGCGTCTCCGTTAACTCACTCGGTCAGCCCATCATCTTCCACAGGGCCGACAGGATATGGGATGAAAGGTCAGCATTTCCAAGAAAATCTTCGAAGTTTTCTTAATTAGAGAAATCTAGGCACCTATCCTTCTTTACAACCTAGTATGTTGTGAGATGATGTCGGGTGACGTGCTGTTCAGGTCCATGAGTTTTTTTTTATGTAATCCGGCATGGGTGGCTGTGTCGGAGGGGCCAAAACGCATGCTCCGACCAGCCAATATCACCTCCGAGAAGGTAGGTGCCATACCGGAGACTTCCCTGGATTGCTGGCTATACTGACTAAATGGCTATTTGAGTTAGCGCGAAGACACATTTAGCGGAATTCCGCCCGTAAACTGGCGGCGGCGCCACACTGGCCGGAAGAGTGCTCACCCGGACACTCACAGTTCTCATAATTAGCAACAGAAAGAGCGTACTGTTCTCTCCGCCTGGAATCCCGTCCGATCTCAGTCCGAAATCGGCACAATGTGTCACCGCGCATAGAGTCCCATACTATTCAGGTTTTTTGTGTTTTTTTATGGAAACAAGCTCGGAAACAAGACACGGTTGGCTACATCACCTACAACATCCGTGATGTCAGTCAGCCCATAACACCGGGTGAAATTGGTGCCACGTCAGTGCTTTCCTTCGGTTGTGCCGGCTACTGCGGCTACACTGAACTGGACGGAAAACACAAACTATTTACATAGCCGTTTCGACCGACCTTTCATTCAATGCGGTGGTACCAACCCGGGCGGGTTACACCCTACCATCTAGTAATATAAGGAGGGAATCATATGTCGGAATATTGCAGGCGGAAATTCCGGTCTTCGCGGTTATCCGTGCTTCAAGTGATTATTCGGGGAACGGAACCATTCGTTACTGAGTTCTAGGCGAGGTTCTAGGCTCCGCTCGCATTGTTTTCTTGTTTGACAATGCCAGTTTTGAGAATTCAACTAAAAAAAATTCGATTCTAAATAGTTATTACCTACACTAATATTTATTAATTTCTCTAACTGTCGCAGTCGATAGCGTGATGCTATATTATAGATAGCCTATACAGGGTTTTTTTACCATGCCGCGGCGAAATTGTTGTTTTTGTTCTCCATACATTTTCGAAAATACCTAACCTCTAAATGTATGGAGATCCCAATGCTTTTTTTTCTAATTTTCCCACCGTTATTTTCTTAAATCTACTTAGCTTTTTATACAGATTAACCACCTGAAAAACACCCTGTATATTACTCCAACTTAAGCCCTGTAGTTTTCTGAAAATTCCATCTGAACATATTATAATATAGTTTATGTGATGCAGACAAACATTCAAAAAATAATTTTAATGCATTCTATATTTTGTGATGTTTCAGAATGTTGTGCAATAATGTGTTTCTATTATATTGTACTGTACGATTGCAGCACGTTCAACGAGACGAATGCGTACCAGAACATGGAGCTGGGCCCGATCACGGAGGACACAGTTCTGGTTCTGGAGCCGCAGACTGGCGCGGTGCTAGCCGGCTGGGGAGCCAGCAGCTTCTACATGCCCCACGGCCTCACGGTCGACCGACACGACAACGTCTGGCTCACAGACGTCGCCAAGCATCAGGTGTTCAAGGTACCTAACCTATTCGCGCCAAACTGTTCTGTCAAAACCTAACATTTCTACAATTTTGCACTGCCATTGGCGTATATAGAGGGGGGGGGGGGGGGGGGGGGGGCCGGGTGGGCTGGGCACGGCCCACCCCAGAAGTATCTGGTGCCCACCCCAGGATGTTGGGTTGCCATGCCAACCCAAAATTATAGGGTGGGCACTTAAATAATTTCACACAAACACACTTAAATAATCTACAGCTGAGGAATCAACATAAAATTCCATTTCCATCCAGGTAATCAAAATAAACACTTAAAAAAATTGTTTTGTTTAATTGTATTTAGGTAAAGAAACTTTCCGAAATCAATGGTCGAAATACGCCTCAACACTTCAAGTTCAAATCACCTACTTTTATTGAGTAGGTACATCAGGTTTCGGCTTCATCGGCCATCGCTTTTCAGGGGCCAGGCACACCCTGGAAAATAACCATAGATACGCCAATGCACTGCTTAGATGCCAGGACTGGTTAAAACCCAACAAAACATCTTCGTGAACCAGGTTCCCTTTCCTTCGCGGTTTCTCTATCATCTGGTCAGTGTAGTAGCCGGTAGTAGCCCTAAAACAACATATATAGAAATATAGAAACAACTAAAACTGTACACACCGATTGATTGCAGTACACACCGGGCAACCACAAATACCCGAGCATGACAATCGGCGAGGCGTTCTACTCCGGATACGCAACGCGCAGGCGCGTGCTACTCTGCATGCCCACCTCCGTGGCGGTCGCCAGCACCGGCGAGATATTCGTCGCCGACGGATACTGCAACAACCAGATCCTCAAGTTCAACGCCGCCGGCGGTCTGCTCCACGCCGTCCCGACAGACGACCGGCAGATATCGCTCAACGTTCCCCACAGCATCACCTTGCTCGAGCATCTGGACGTCGTCTGCGTTGCGGACAGGGAGAACATGCGGATAGTATGCACACCGGCCGGACTCAAGAGTTACCTGAAGATCTTGGAGCCTGCGACCGTGATTCAGGACCCGTCGCTGGGGCGCGTGTTCGCGGTGGCGTCGCACGGCGACACAATCTACGCGGTGAACGGGCCCACCGCGCACAACATCGCCGTCCGCGGCTTCACACTCAACGCCATCTTCGGCAACATTGTGGACACGTGGGAGCCCAGTGGTGTGAGTAGATATTTTTTATGGACACCGACACTGTTGGCTACATCACCTACAACATCGGTGATGTCAGCCCATAACACCGGGTTAACTAGTTGCCATGTCAGTGCTTCCCTTCATTTCATGTAGGTTACACTGAACTGGACGGAAAACACCAACTATTTACATTGGCCGTTTCGACCGACGTTTCATTCAGTGAGGTGGTACCAATCCGGGCGGGATAAACCCTACCACCTAGTAGGTGAGAAGGGAAGGGACCTACAGTTTTACGTGGAATCCGCACCACGGTCAGCCTCCAACGGTCGAGCGGTCAACCGGTTGGAGTAGGATGCAACACAATCAATCAATCAAAAATTAGGTTTTTATTTTTTTATTCCAAAACTACGGATCGAAACAAAAAAGTGAAAAGCTACGGATTTAGATATAATATATTCAACAAATAAAATATTTTTTTTCCAAAATCTTTCTTTTGGTCACGTTGCCTTATATACGTTTTTATAACAAAATTCAAAGGCATGTTCATGATTTTATTCTATCGAGCGAAGTCAATCAAATCGTATTTCAAAAAGCTATCGATCTGCGCTGATAGATGAAGTTTTGCATAGATATATTAAAACTAAATCTGTCAGGTAAGTAATATTCGCGGTACACTTTTTGAAATTCGAGTCAGACGCAGTCTCACATCACCTTAACAACAGTCGACCGACCGCACCACTGAGCTACCGAGGCTGACGACGCTGACGACGACGCTTTACCCATAGTAGTAGTAGCGCGATTACGTATTAGTATGAAGACAGTGTAATACAATTTCCATACTAACAACTAGTGAGTTGTGATGCCTCCAAGTTATAGTTGACCACCTTTAGACAAATGCCTCTGTGTGTCGTTTGTGCACTGTGATATAGCACAACATGGATCTGTATGGTTTAAGTTGATAACCGTGACTGTAATGAAACACTGAAAGACTGATACGGGTGAAGATAAGCGCGCGGAACTACGCTGACTCCGGACTCGTGGCACGACTCACGAGCCATCGCGCTACGCTACCTACTCATTTTCTTATGCTCTGTGAATTTACCATGCCTAACCATGGCGTATGTATGACTTTCATAAACCAAGCAGGGGTACAGATGTTTTATCTCACGAGCGCGGGTGAGTCATACTTGTAGTTGTAATGCGTATAGACACGCGCTCCTGTGTGTGTAGCGTTAGCGCAGGTAGCGCTCCCGAGCTTACGCAGGCAATGACAGTGTGCATGTACATTTACACATTTACATACACAAGCGTGGCTTACCCGCGCTCGTGAGATAAAACATCTGTATCATTAGTGATTATATACTTTTCCATAATTAATGCATTATTGCACAAGTAGAACCTTGTACCACTGACTAACTTGGTCATTAAACAAGGTTCTAAATTGTCTATACATAAAAATCCCTCTCTACATTTGCATGAAGGCTCCCAAGTGTTCCAGTGTGACCTCCATAGTTCACAGTGTGTAACACCCGCGCGCTAGCTATTGTATTGATGCATTGTGTTGTTGCAGGGCTTCACTAACCCGCATTCGGTGACGGTCACTCGGAACGGCTCTCATCTATACGTCACGGAGATCGGTCCCAACAAAATCTGGAAATTCCTACTAACGGACGAGTTCGACAAGAAGTAGAAGTAACAATGTACCATAGAGAGTAGGGCAACTGGAGTATTCGGGAGGAATTGAAAGCACTCAGTAGATATGTTATTTTTTCAGTGGGAAAGAAACTTTCTAACAATTATGAGCTTAGCTCGATTGAATTTAGAAACAAGACTTCAAAGAGTAGGCAGGGCCACTATGAACTGGGAATTATGCGCACTTGGACAACATTCTGACAATGAATAGAGAATTAGTATAAGCTGACAACTTTAGGAAATTTGTCTTTCACATGTCGCAGTTATTGAGGGAAATAGTTGTTTTATTTCAGAAAGATTTTTTTCTAAATTATCTGTAATCTATTATTTATAATTATAATGCACCCAAAACATTTATATATTTGTATGAGTTTATTGAATCAGAAAAAGAAATTGCCAAGAAGGTAAAGTTGATTGTAATATGTATTATTATTAAAATAGTAACTTGTTGGTATATTAATCAATTGCCAACAGTACAGTAAGTAAGTTGCATTGAGTAGTCAACAGAATATGATTGTTTTCAATGACTGGTGTTATGTATCACCTTTACTTTCTAATATGGTTCAAAATCTTAATAATGTACAATAAGTAATTTTAGCTCAAATATAATGTTAGTTCATTTAAATTGTTTATAAATTCTAATGATATTTTTGCTGTTTTGTAGTTTCGCCGAAATATTTCACAAATATATTGACATTGCTTTCTAGTTGTCGGCTTATTTTTTAAGATAGTATGAAACTACAAAATTTATATTTTAGTTAAAAAATATAACAAGTACAGAGTAAGATGCTGGATATTTATTTATTTCTAATTAGTAGTATACTCATTTCATAAAACATCATATGTGAAGCGGCGCTTCCTGCGTGTGCTTTGCTGCGCGTGGCTATACACCGCACATACACAAACCTCTACAGCTGCACTAATCAATATTGTGTCGGTACACATAGTTGACATAGGCGAACAATGATTTTGCTTTCCACATGGGACATGAAACATCTACATGTTTGCCTAAAAGCGAACTGAAATGTCTACCCGCGCTGGTACGCTGGTAGAGGGTTTCAGTTCCCTTTCACTTTATTTAGTTGGTAACATCGTACATTTTATTGTACACAGTTTATTGAGCAGGTAGTAAAACTAATCTTCATTATCACAATTTGTTATCAGTTTATTTTATATCTGGTTATATTACACCTACGAAGAAAAGCTGGCAAGAAATTTCGCGGAGTTTTCTTTTTATAAATATTGTTACACATATTATAGTGACTATTCACATAATATTCACCGCTTTACACTTTACATGTTTAAAACATTAAGTACACTTAGTAAACACTTACACTAACTCAAGTCAAACATAATAACATATCTGATTTGAAAAAATGTACATGCATCCAGTACATGTACATGTTAAAAACTGTACAAGCTGTCCTCTGCTGCACAGTCTACGGACTAGTGCAGGGGGCAGTACTGCAACTACAGTTTTACGTGTAATCAAAACCAAGGAAGGAACTATTAAAGTAAAGTAAAAATGGTACATTTACAAATGGTACATTGTAAATGTACAATTTTTTAATAAAGAATTTTTACTTTACTTTAATAGTTCCTTGGTTTTGATTACACGTAAAACTGTAGGTCCACCGGGTTGACTGGAAGAAATTTCCTTAGGCAATAAGTCCGCTCTTGCCTTACACGTGACATATAGTTTACATAATATTATTAATTACTATATGTACACTTCCTAATACATGCTAAATTACATTACAATTGTAATAAAACCCAATAACAATATTACCCTATTTCTTCTTCTTCATAACCTTCATGAACAATACCATATCTGAAAAAGGAAAAACAAATACCTATTAATCAACTTAGTAATTCAAGTTGCATCACTTTCACAAATGAAATGAGAGCTGTCACATACGTGTTGGCATGACTGACATGGCATTCACAATCCCAGTTATCCAGTTAATGTACCTACATGAGCAACTATTAGCCAAATACATTATACACAGATTGCTACCACATCACATCCTTTTTGCATCGCGCAGTCGGGTAAAAACCTATATGATTCTGAATGAAAAATGTTCTATCATTACGTATTTAGGATCAAATGCCCTATGGACAGGACGACGGACAGAATAGAATATTTGGTACAGAACCGCGCAGAATGTATGGTTGAGTACTCACTGATGAATATGATGATGACTATGGCAAGCATGATCCAGAGCCAGCACTTCCACGCGCCGCGGCTGTGCTCCTGCAGCCGGCCCGACTCCACGTGCAGCGACGACATGTTCCGCTCCGTCAGCTCCGACGACTGCTTCAGCGTCTGCAACAACCTCAACACTCTACAGCGGCGGTACCCAAGAGGTGTTCCGCGGAACCCTGGGGTTCCGCCGAAGGGTCACAGGGGTTCCGTGGGTTACAGCCGGAAAAGGACAAAACGCTCTCCCTAATCAAAAACGTGTAATATGTTTTTAATTTCAAACTATATTCTTTATGTAAGTACACATATTTTATTAATAACAATAAAAAAGCACATTTATTGAAATATTTCGCCCCGATGTCGGTGGTGTCTTCAGTCAAATGAAAAATAATGATTTGATAGATGTTTTTTAAATATTTTCTTCTTTTTTTTTTTTTTTTTATGAAGTTCTTAGTATTTAATTAATAAAATATATATATTTATAAAGTGAAACTATATTCTTGCTTTTCAAATCAAACATGATAATTCACCAACAATTTAGTATACAAAATTAGGTACAGGTCACATACATTTAGTTTTTATGTTCACAATAGCTAAATAACTTTTTTAATTGGTGTTCCGCCAACAGAAGGACCATCATTTAGGGTTCCGTAGACGAAAATAATTGGGAACCGCTGCTCTACAGTCTACACACACCGACTATACGTAAATGTAACCAATACGACAGCCGACTATTTCTTCAGGTTCAGTCGAAGGTGTTGAGCTGAGCTTGCGATGGCTTCATCGAACATATCTGGGCCCATTGGCTAGAGGAGGGTGTCAATCGAGGTCGGGACTAAAGAGTGACCACTCTGTGTAGTTCTCCAGCGTGCGTTACGTTTCGGCTCGCGGCAAGCCCTATTCAGCTAGTCTGTGGTGACTAGGACGCGAAGACTCATCATCATTATCATCAGTAGCCCGTATCGGTCCACTGCTGGACATATGCCTCTCCCAAGGCACACCACCACATACGGACTTCCGCTCTTCTCATCCATCCATTCACTCACAACCATTTCTAGGTCTCTGTCCACGTAGCAGGGGCGGCATCCCACGCTATGATTGCTTACACGTGGCCTCCATTTGAGCACCCGACTACGCCAGTGGTTATCGGGTCAGCGACAGGTTCAGTAATCCCGATCTTAACCGACTAGGTGCCATGTCAGTGCTTCCCTTTGGTCGTGCCGGGTGCTGTGAACTGTACAGAAAACCGGATCGGATTGGTGAATGAAAGGTGACCGCACTGAATGAAAGGTCAGTCGAAGCGGTTATGTAAATCATTCGTGTTTTCAGTCCAGTTGAATGTTTCAGCACAACCAAGTGGAAGTGCTGACGTGGCACTTAGTTCACCAAGATGTTATGAGCTGACATCATGAGTACAGTAGGTGATGTAGCCAACCATGACAGGTTCCACAAAAAAAATTAACAATGGACTGTGTATATGATGATTTGTCAATTGAAGTTGAGAGTTAGGGCTCAGAGCCCTATTATCACTACGACCTAGAAAGATCTATTCTGATCTCTTAATAGTTCGGACAAGATAACAACAAGCAGCAAGTATCACCTACTGCTTGACTCGGTGGACGGACCGTGCCAAGGTGAGGGGTGACTAGGGCGCTCTATAACACGGCATCTTGTCCTTATCCCTTAGTCGCCTATTAGGACATGCACGGGGAGAGATGCAGTAGGGCTATTATATTCAAGTACCGGCCCCATGCGGTAATTTTTTTTTATTTTAATTTTTTTTTTATGGAAACTGACACGGTTGGCTACATCGCCTACAACATCTGTGATGTCAGCCCATAACACCGGATGAACTAGGTGCCATGTCAGTGCTTCCCTTCGGTCGTGCCGGCTACTCGGAACTGGACGGAAAACACAAACTGTTTACATAGCTGTTTCGACCGACCTTTTATTCAGTGCGGTCAGAGGCGGACTTTCCATATAGGCCGACTAGGCCCGGGCCTAGGGCGGCCAGATATTAGGGGCGGCCAATCTGTACCTGCTGCTGGAAGCAGTGAGCGCAGGTACAGAATAGAAAGGGTGCCGGCCGGAGCAAGTGCGTGCGACGTGCGGGAGTGGTGAGCGCGGCGGAGGTGATGACGCACTATTTACGCGGAAAAAATAATTTTGCTATGACTATAAGGTCAATATTGCCGTAAAACTTGTAAAAAATACTTTTACTATATGTAAAATAAGCCGAGAAATACCTAATATATTTTTGGCAGGTTGAACCGAACGCAATACTGATTTTCATACAACTTCACATTTGTATCTATGCTGTAAACTTGAAAGGGGCGGCTGCATTGAATTGGGGCGGCTGGTACTAAACGGCCTAGGGCGGCTAAAGCTGCTAGTCCGCCTCTGAGTGCGGTGGTACCAACCCGGGCGGGTTGGACCCTACCACCTAGTAAGTTAAGAAGGGAAGGGTTTTTACGTGGAATCCGAAGCATGGTCAGCCCCCAACAGTCGAGCGGTCACCCATCCAAGTACTGACCGCGCCCAGCGTTGCTTAACAATCAATAGCGACAGTCGGCTGTCGGCACCACTGAGCTATCGAGGCTGCGTATAGTGCTACAGAGCAGAATGTACCTCGGTATCCTTGCGTATAATGGTGCTGGCGGTGAGGGACTGCTCCTTGAGGCTCTCGGTGAGCAGCAGCATGTTCTCGGCGACCTTCTCCTGCATGTTCTGGTGGTAGCGGAGCAGCGTGTCCATCTCCTGCTGCTGGCTGCCGTTGCTCGTGAAGTTGGGCGCCTTGATTATGTTCCGCTGTCGGAGTGTGTCCTCCGTGTCTGCTGGAAGAGTCACTTTATTGAACAAGGATCTGGCAACGCTCAGTCTGCATAATAGCTTGGCTACTAATTTGACTAGGTAGCGTATTATTTTCCAAATTGTACAAAATATGTCAACAGAGAGCAGTTAGAGCCAAATTAACACATTGAACGATGACCTCACTTTCGAACTTTGAAGTAGCACGACAAAATGTAGGTACTTATAACCCCATTTTTTTAACTGTGCACTTCGAGCTGTCAAAGTCGTTAGGTTCTCAGCACTGAATGCACCCTCCCCGCTTACTTGCTCACCTCTCCGCCGACGCCTATCAGTACGGTCTGCACTCCGTACTGATTAGGCGTCGGCGGTGAGGTAAAGAAGTACAAGCGGGTGTGAATTCAGTGCTGAGAACCTAACGATTTTGACAGCTCGAAGTGCACAGTTAAAAAAATTGGGTTATACTACTGATTTTAGGAATCCATAACTTGAAATGAATTTGAGAAATGAAGTTGTAATGTATTCTTTCTGACGCTTAGAAACTTGAGACCTGTGATGAGGAAAAATTAATTTGTGCAATGAGAAATGCGGGCGCGGTCACTAGTGACCGCCCGCCACGGCCTGAATGAAATAACCACAATATGGACAGCCACGCGTTGGCGTTCAATGTGTTAAACTATCAAACATTGCCTCTAAAAACCTTCGAAAACAAAATAAATAGGTCTCATAAATTCTACATAACTCACAAATTCTGACACACCAAATTGATACCAGCCACATACAAAACTGCCCTATCGAGTGTGATAATTGGCAACATTTTCGTGGACAAAATTTATACCCTAGCCCCACCCTCTATTTCCTCGAAGCTCAAAACTTTAAACTTCTTTTTTTTTTTATAATCTGTGGTATAAACAAAGCCCTCTCACTTAAGGCTGCATACAAGGTAAAATGCCATTCTTACTTATATATAGGTACCATCAATATTACTCAACTGACATATTCAGTTTTAACTCTTCGACTCCCGTAAATTTAAATATGCTTACCCCTCCCCCCTTCACACCCATGTCACTTTCGCCGCGCGGAGATTCTGTGCGCGCGCCGAATCTCCAAGTTCATAATTTAAGTAGATTAGGTATTTAGTAGCTAAACTCACCGAGTCCAAACAGGTCGGATCTCAGTTCCATGCCGTACTTGGCGACCGTCTTCTGATGTATCTCAAGTGAAGGTGCATCGGCACACGCGGTGGCGGCCCCGCGCGGCAGCTGCTGGACTGCTTCCAGCTGTCCGTACAATATTGTTCACAATCACTATTTTATGGCCAAACACTGCTGAGTTATATTTTAGCCAAGCACAAAAACAAGACACAAACATTTCTAAAAAATATTGAGACTGTATTGAATGTCACATATAATTTTTGTTGGGCTGTAACATTATTTGCAATGGAACATTGCGACCTCGACTAATAAGAATTATAAATATATCGTCGTGGTAGAGTAAAACAGAGCCAAGCCACATTTTAGCGAAAATGCGTTTTTAATGCCAAAATACTCATAATGAGACGGAGATTATAGTGGAAAAGAGAGCCAAGCGATTAAGAGATTAGAAGTGCGTTAAATATTTCAATAATGATAAAGGGATTAACTGAAATTCCATATAAACTTTTTAAAAGATAAATAACTTTAGGCGTCATAGTATTGGTTTACTATCAATAAATTTTTCAATATTTCTGTACTACCCAACGAAGCCTAGCCACATAAATACTGTTGACCAACAACATTCACAGAAAATTGGTTCTAAATGGATGAAACTTATAATGCTTAACTGAGATAACCAACATAGCTTCATTATGCTCCACCACAATCCTGCTTACGCGATAGAACATTTTCTCAGTAGTAAACAGAGGTTAAGTGCTAAACCCTTAATAACTAAAAAACTACAAATGATAGGGTCCAAACTTCATATTATCCCATTAGAATATGTACATTACTACCACGTGTAAACATTTTGGGAAAATATGATATGTAGTTTGAAAGATACAACTAAAAACATATACATTTTCGAGACTTTTAAATCTTTAATCGTCAATATCTCTAAATGTTGCATGTGTGGCTCAGCTCTGTTTATCTCTACTACGACGATATGAGTAAATGTATCTTAGTATCCAAGTGCAGAGAACAGGCGGACCCCACAGAACAAGAACTACTAACACTCTCAGAGATTTCGTCCTCCCTGAATTAAATGGCTGATAATATAACTGGTGCAGACCTTGTCGATGGGGTCGACGAGGGCAGAGGTCTGCAGTAGGCCCGTGAGGAAAGCAGTTCGCTTCGTGTAGTCCAGCAGTCTCTCCGCCATGTCCTCCTTGGACGCTTTGCTGGAACAAGCGGCAATTGTTGTTGTTGTTGTTGTTTATTAATCATTCATATGGCAGTTAGACTGCATTCAAACTTGTCACAATTTGTTCTATCCGGTTCGATTACACCCACGAGGAAGAATCGACAAGAAACTTCGCAGGGTATTTTTTTATACATATTATTACAAGTACTTTAGTGACTCACCACATAATAGGTAACATCGCTTACAGTCTATCGAAAACACAGCTTGAGAGCAAGATTAACAATCTTGTTGCGAGTTCTGACTACAAAAACTGGGCGAAAGTTACTAATCTGCCATCGTATACCATACAAGCAGCCGATGTCCCCCCCCCCCGTCCTGCGCACCCGCTGATCAGCCTTTCGAGTTGGCGCAGCGGGGAGCACATTTAGCGACTAGCGAGCAAGGCTAGGTGTGTTGTGTGTGTGTGAGTGTGCGCGCTGCTGCAGCAGCGTATGCGTGACTGCTTTATAAACAAAATCTCGCGAGTTGATAGCTGCATATATTCCGTTTTGTAGGCATGGACCTGTTATGGATGAATCCTGTGCGGTGTTTTATTGGAAAAAATGGCAAACTCCAGCGCGAAATCCATAATAGAAGATCTATTGGAAAAAACGTTCTCAACGAGGACATTTTCTGAAAAATTTTTAATTGTTCAAAACGGTCAAGTTTGTCAAATGGGTGATTCTACGTTAAGACTTCCTAGCGACGGCCACAACAAAAAACCCAACATTTTTCGAAAAATTTACACCAAGAACATAATATTTCTTTAAAATACAGCGTCTACTTTTATGGCGGTTAATTTCATCATTTCAATTTGCGTAGTTTGACTACAATCGCAGATTAACCTCGAAAAATATCTCTCCCCTGGTCTGTCCCTCAACAGTATTTTCAGTAAATCAGTAACTTTTAAGTACTTCTCAAATGATAAAATAGGTTAATATTATTAATTTTATAAACTAGAATAACTGATTAATGTTGTATATTAGTAAAACTACAAAAACATTACCTTTTTCATTAAAAAAATTCAAGACTAAACTTGTCCCCTGCATTTTCTGTCTCCTCCCCTGACATTTTAAATACCTTCAACATTGGGTAAAATAATTTCGTAGTTGCGAACCCAAAGCTGTCAACACTCAGTGTTTCACGTGAAGTTAGCAGCAAACATCACGAAAGCCATCCGCACGTTTTCATTGGCGGCCATTCTGGCCACGCCTGTCGTGTTGTGAGGATGTGAACAGTGAACACGGTCTCTCCACTGGAGAGCATTAAATTGTAATTATTTATGTAAATAGATGATTTTATACGTTAATTAACTGTAATGTATGCACAGATTATCATGTTTGTTTGTGATTTCTTAGTGATAAATACTTTAAAGGTAATTTCCGTTTTATGGCAAAAATTTCTCTCCCCTGCCATATTTCCCCTGCCTCGAAAGACACCAGGGTAGAGACAAAGCGTCCAGGGGAGATATTATATATGTGAGCTCAGTAATATGTAGTAGGTATCAACATGTACTAGAACTGTTATGAGACAGTGTATTCATTTTTAAACTTCTGTGTTAGTTATTATTGTTATTATATTCGCCTTTGGTAGGCAGGCAAAGGTCACGGACCATACAGTCTGTTTCTAGCTGTAGATGCGAGGGTAGATCCACAAGTTCGTGGACTAACATAGAAAGAGCCATGAATTTTTTTTTAAATCTACCCTCATTTGTTAATACAATTCTTCAGCATTCTATGTGCGAAGTTTGGTTTCGATACTGCAAGCCATATTTTTTTCGTGATTATTTGTTTAACGCTATCTGACAAGATTTTCAATAATGGAGAAAATTTAACACCGAGCAGTGACGAAGTACCTCCATAAAAAAAGCTTGTCACTGAAAGATATCCATCAAGATATGGTGAACACATTAGGGGAGTCTGCTCCATCGTATTCCAGTGTCAAAAAGTGGGTAGCTGAGTTTAAGCGGGGTCGGGAGAGCATTCAAGATGACCCTAGGAGCGGAAGGCCTTCGACGTCTACCACGAAGGAAAGCATCAATAAAATATGTGATCTGATACTGAGTGACCGAAGATTGACCATAAATAAGATAGCTGAGATCACAGAGATTAGTTATGGCCGGGTCCAAACATTATATCAGAAGAATTGGGGTTCCATAAGGTTTCTGCTCGTTGGGTCTCAAGATTGCTTTCAGCTGAACAAAAACGAGGTTGCTTCACAATTTCCCGCGATTGTTTGGAACTTTTTGAGGCAGATGCCGAGGATTTTTTGTGCCGTTTTTTGGATGAAAGCTGGGTTCACCACCATACTCCTGAATCAAAACAACAATCGAAGCAGTGGAAAAGATCAGGCTCACCCACTCCGAAGAAGGCTAAGGTCGTTTTGTCGACCAACAAAGACATGGTTTCAGTTTTCTGGGATGCGACGGGGATTATTTTCGTCAAAAGGCCAAATTATAAATTCCAAATATTATTGCAACCTTTTGCGAAGACTTCGGGAAGAAATCAAAGAAAAAAGGCCGGGGTTGCTGCGGAAGAAAGTGTTGTTTCATCAAGATAATGCCTGGGTTCACACTTCGGTCTGAAACATAATGGATTACCACCTTTTTCCAAATAAAAAAAACACTAGGTGGCTCGGAAATTTATTTTTAAGGCAATATTCTGCCAATTGTTTTTAAAAGCTAAAAACAATTGGCATTTAGTTGTTAAAATTACTAGTTATTAAAATGTTTTGTTAAAATTTTGTTTTTGTGGTAAGAAAGAATTTACGTTTAAGGCGCTACTTATTTTATTAATATGGAAAATCTGTTTGGAAAGTAAGGATTAATGATTAGCACAAACAACTTTAATTTAAAGTTGATTGCTATAAAATTTATCAGTGCTTCATTTACAAATCTACACACGAAGTCCCTCCCCTGTTCACATTGTACCCTACCCTGTCACCATGTCCCTCCCCTGTATAGAATATCTCCCCTGGTGTCTTCTAAAACGAGAAAAAATTAAAAAAATGACTGGCCATCTTACAGAAACGCAAAAAGTTGCTGTTTGATTAAAAATATACTATTATAACTTAAAATTAAAAAGAAAATTGTCGTGCCGCCATCCCATACAACCAAGGAAGTCTTAACGTAGAATCACCCAAATTTAAAGTAAGCAAAACGTAAGTACGACCGAATGTCCATGGGCGTCGTTAGACACCTTATCGGTGGCTCGCCGCCACATGCGCGCTTTCTATAAAAAAAATTGAAATCGTCTTTCAGTTTTTGAACTCATTATGATAGAAATAAATTAACGCGTAAGTTATAAAATTATGAGAACAAAAATTCCTTAGCCAGAGCCAACCCAACTCAGCACCAGGAATCGCCACTGATCAGTTTATCGTTAAACAAACTGAAAAAAACCGCACTGAATGAAAGGTCGGTCGAAACGGCTATGTAAATAGTGTGTGTTTTCCGTCCAGTTCAGTGTAGCCGGCACGACCGAAGGGAAGCACTGACGTGGCACCAGGTTCACCCGGTGTTATGGGCTGACATCACGGATGTTGTAGGTGATGTAGCCAACCGTGTCAGTTTCCATAAAAAAAAAATTATAATATAATATTGCTCCATCTACAGCCCTCGCTACCGGTGGTGTGGCGGTAAAGTGCGCAGCGGCAATGCACGCACGACAATCCAAGATAATGAAAGGGCTGCGTGACGTTCGCCCCGCAAACCGGCGGATACGTAGCTCTCCGAGATGGGGGTGGTGGTGGCCTACGAGTCTAGTACCACCACCTATTGCTTGTAGCTTGCCTCGCGTCGTCTCGGATAACTCCGTAGCCACGACCTGCACCCGCCGGCGCGCTTGCAGGCCTGCCTCCCGCCACCGGCGGAAATTTACCATTTTTATTTAGATTTTAATTTTGTGTATTTTTCTAAGTTTTTGCATAATATAAAATATGTAAAATTAATAAATGTATGATAGAAATGTGAAAATAAAGAATAATATTATGAGAGCTCACTCGGGCGTAGACTTAAGCTCGATCAGCATCTCGCCGAGCGCCTCCACGTACTTCCTCAAGCGCCAGTTATCGTCGAGCTGCTGCTCGCGCGCCAGGGTCTCGCAGCGCCGCAACAGCTGCCGCACGTTCACCTCCAGTCGAGTCAGCTGCATCACTGATGTTCTATTTATTTTGTCCTCTTACACAATGTACTCTGTGTCTTACCATGTGGCGAATATATTTCTGATTCTGATGTGTAATTGTGGAGCGATTTTAATTTTTTTTTTCATTTCTTCTTCTTCTTCTTTTTATTTCTGGCGATTAGCCGATATACGTTCGACTTATTGCGCCAATATCAAGTCTTGAAAGATCCACGGTAATAAATAAGTACTACTTCTCACATAGAGAAAACAAATAATTTTGATATAAACAATATATCAAAATTATTTGCACTCATTATTATAATTTGTTTGTAATTTTGTTTGTTGTATAATTTATTATTATAATTTGCACTCAGATGAAGGAGAAAATTAAAAGGGAAAATGTATATACTTTTATATTCACTATATCAAATACAAAGAATATATATAATTATACAAATAGATCTAAATCAGTAAGTTTATAACTTAATATCATGAGTTCTAATAAAAGAGGCTAATAGTTTAAGAATTTTGAAATTATTTGAACAAAGAAGGGATGAAACATTAGTGGGAAGAGGAACCTTAAGCCTAGGGAGAGAATCATAAAGAGGAGGCGTATGCAGCCGGCAAGCAAGTAGAATATGCTCGACTGTACCCTCGTCCAGACCACACTCACATAGCGAAGAGTCCTTAATATGCAATTTAGCTAGGTGAAAAGGAGAACAAACATGACCAATTCGAAGCCTACATATTACTGAAGCAACTGTTTTATTCACATTTAATTTGAAAAACCATGGCTTGGATGGGATCTCAGGCTGGATATTAGCATAAAATGCTCCTTTATATTTACTTGTCCTATGCCAAGCCTTAGACCAAGATTTTTGTTGATAACCCTGAGGCAAACAAATTAAGTCATGACAATAGTTTCTAAAGTTTGATCGGTCACCATGGATCACTGCATCTTTAGCACACTCATCAGCACGTTCATTACCCATAATGCCACAGTGAGCAGGGATCCATGCAAGAACAACTTCAATTTTGTTTAAATGAAATTGAAACAGAAGTTCCCTGATTTGTAGAATAAGAGGATTATGAGTCTTAGTTTTGAAAGGATTTTGAGCAATTGATTGAAGGGAACTTCGTGAATCTGAGAGAATTAAGTTTTTAACCATGGATCCAGATAGTTGGATATATTTCAACGCCTCCAAGATAGCACGGACTTCACCTGTATATACAGATGCTTCAGGGGGACTCTTGGTCTTACAAACAATGTCACAATTTTGATGAAAAAGAGAGGAACCTACACATCCAACCGGGGACAGTTTAGAAGCATCAGTATAAATATAATGATAATCATGCCAATTTTCTTTTAGCCAGAAATTAAATTCATCATTCGCTTTTGAAGAATTCTTATCAATTCCAAAATTGAGAACAATTTTAGGGGAATAGATCAGAGCTTGATACGAAGTTTCAAAGAGAGGAAGACTTTTTGATCTATAAGTAACACTGTTCAAAGCAGAGAATCTTTGAAAACTTTTAACAAGTCTAGGGGAAGTTTTATTTAACCAATATCTTTTTGTGAAGGAAAATCTTGATAATAATTGGAGTTTTGGAAGGATTGGATGAGTAGAAAATTGAGCTACCCTAAATAAGTATCTGTCTGACAGATATTGTCTCCGTAAGTACAAAGGAGCATCCACACATTCAACCTGAAGAGCATTTATAGGAGATGATTTCATGGCTCCAGAGATAATGCGCAGGCACTTGGACTGTATAAGATCCAGACTTTTTAAAGCTTTACCGTTTGCTGGTTCAAAAATAAATGTACCATAATCCAGATGACTGCGAATAATAGCATTATATACCAATTTAAGCGAGAATGGATGGGCACCCCACCACACACCCGCTAATGAACGAATAATGTTAATGTTTTTCTCAGTTTTGGACACTATATATTCCATATGAGGGACTCCTGTCATCTTCGAGTCCAAAATGACTCCAAGAAATTTAACTGAGGAAAGTTGGGGAACAGGGGACTCACATACAAAGATAGATAAATTAGGAATATTTCGCTTTCTTGAAAAAGCTACTACATTACTCTTGGAAGGGGATAAATCCAATCCATGAGAGTTTAACCACTGAACTAAGGATTTAATAGAAGAGTTGACTATATCTGCAGCTTTAGAAATATACTTATCTGAGATATATATTAGCAAATCATCAGCATATTGCAAGACACGACATGTTGAATTTACAGAACAAGCCAAATCACATGTATACAAATTATATAAGAGGGGACTTATAACTGATCCTTGAGGCAGACCTTTCCAGAGAGTTCTGGACTGAGTAAGCTGTCCATCTTCTGACCTGAGGAAGATTGTTCTTTGAACTAGAAGGTTGTTGATAAAAAGAACCAACTTTTCAGGCACACCCAGCTGAATCAGTTTTTGCCTGAGAATAGGAAGATGAACATTATCATAGGCTCCAGAAACATCTAAAAAGGCCGCTACCAAAGATTCATCGCGACTAAAGGCTAAGCGAATGTCAGTGCAAAATATACTTAAGTTATCCATGGTACTCCTGCCTTTTCTGAATCCGTATTGAGAATCAGATAATAGCCCATTACTCTCAGCAAACCATTCTAATCGGTTTTTAATCATGTGCTCTGTCACCTTTGAAAGCACAGAAGAGAGGGCAATAGGACGGTATGATGACCCCACACTAGGATCCTTTTTTGGTTTTAATATAGGAATAATCATCTGAGATTTCCAACTCTCAGGGACAACACCTGTGTAAAAGGAATGGTTTGCTAATTGTAAATAATATTCAAGACTGAAGTTATTTAAATATTTAACAAATGAATATGGGATCCCATCAATGCCAGGGGCAGTGTCATTTACATATTTTAACACTTTTTGAAGTTCTTCCAAAGAAAAGGGAGCTTCTAAGGGGTCCAAGGAAGGGGATGGATGGTACAGCAAAGGAATCTCAGTCAGTTGAGGTGACGACGACGGGGCTAGTTTATTAAGAAATTCAAACATCCATAAATCTGATGAAGACTTGGGGGGAGGATCTTCTCTGAAAGCCGACCTATATCTCTTTATGTTTTTCCACACAATAGACGGGGGAGTGATGGGGGACAAAGACTCGCAGAACCTGCGCCATCCTTCTCTTTTTTTCTTATTTAGCATCCGAGTGGTCTGAGCTGATGTTTTTTTTAAATGTAAAAAATTGCAATTGTTCATACATTCAGCATATTTTTTTCCCGATTGCTTTCTCACTTTTATAGCTTCAGTGCATTCTGCATCCCACCAAGGAGGGGATGGACGCCTATTCAGAGCAGAATTCTTTAATGGAATAAACTCATCAGCTGATGAGATAAGAGATTCTACAAATTTTGAATAGCACCACTGAAAATTAATTTCATTGACAGCGGGGAGATTTTTTATCTTTTCATCCACTGCATTTTTAAAAGCATACCAGTCGGCATCAGAAACCCGGTATTTCTGAAGTGGCTTTCTTGAAGGAAGGGGGAAGTTCCGAGAAGGCATCGTCATTAAAATTGGAAAGTGATCACTTCCATGAGTTGAGCTCAAGGTATTCCAGGAGAGTAATAAGGCAAGATCTGGGGAGCAGAATGACAGGTCTACAAAGCTGAGGTTCTGGAAAGGCGATACTCGGCGGGTGGAAGATCCATCATTCAACAGACACAAATTTAGCTCATCCATGATATCTACCATTTTAGAGCCAAATGAGTCCGAGGAAGGAGCACCCCATAAAGTATGTTTGCAATTAAAATCTCCCATAATTAAAAAGGGTTTGGGAATGGAAGAAATGAGAGACTTTAAAACTTGATGAGAAGAAGGGGATGGTTTAGGAACATAAACTGAGAGGAAAGAAATATTTTGCACCCTCACCGCAACAGCATTAATACTGTCACCGTGGGGAGGCAAGATAATGGGAGAATAAGGAAATGAATTATTTACAATGAGGGCGCTACCGCCCCATCCATCTTGTCTGTCATCCCTGAGAATAGCATAGCCGGGAACCCGAAAGTGGGAATCCGGTTTAAGCCAAGTCTCAGAAATGGCAAACACCATGGGAGTGTGTTTATTAATTAAGTAAACAATTTCAGACTTTTTACGAACAACGCTTCTACTATTCCATTGTAGAAACGTTGTTCTTGAGAAGGGCATCTTTTAAAATAGATAAAATAGGAAACAGTTTAGAGGCAACGTTGGACGGTAAAGAGCATTTGGACGAGACAAGGTTCACAAGTAAAGAAATTAAAGTAATGATTGAATCAGAGGAATCACCCGAACACTGAACCTCTGGAGGGTACGCACAGCCGTTTGAAGAGGGAGGAATATCGAAACTCTTGAGAAGAGAATTATGTTCTCTACTGTCATAACCAGGAGAGAGGGGAGCATGGGATCGAGGATTTAAGTGAACCGTTTTCTTATATGAAGAATTAGAAGAATTGATAGATGGAATACGAATATTTCTAGACGGAGTATTCACTGATGAAGTGGACGCCACACTTGCATAAGACCGATTTCCATAAACGGGAAATTTTTTCGAGGCTTCTGGGTACGAAATTGCTTCCTCCGCCATAAGATGTTTAATAGATTGCTGTCTTAAAAATTCTGGGCATTTTTTATTAATGGCAAAGTGATTGCCTCTACAGGAAATGCAGGAGACATCCGCTTCATCCAGAGCACACACTTCTCCAGAGTGCGCCTCACCACACCTGAAGCAACGAGGTTTCGACCTGCATTGTACCTTCGTATGACCGAATCGGCAACAATGGAAACACTGTATCGTAGGGAATTTATACAGATCTACCACAAGTGAAGAATGAACGCAAAAAATTCTTTTGGGAAGGGTTTGACCGTCAAATGTTAAGATGACCGACTCTGTTGGTTTCCAAACGACTGTGGCATCCACTGAACTTTTATAATTTACTCTACGAGCTTTCAATACAGGGCCACATCCTTCCGGGACACGAACCTCTTCTATTATTTGTTCCGGAGACCACTCCCGAGGGATCCCCTTCACAATTCCAATGCGAGTGACGTTAAATGAGGGAATGAAAGCCTTGTACTTTTTTTCTAGGAGCATTTCGTTTAAGACAAGCTCGTTTGCATCCTGAAAATGTTTCAACTCTATGGAAACCCTGTTTCGACCAATGCTCTTTACCCCATCTTCGACTATGTTTGAGATGTTCATCTTCCTCATGAGGAGTCCAAAAGTAATGGGATGAATGGATGTTCCCGCCGAGGGATCTTCAAACTCTTTTTGCACGTGAACTAGGAATGGACCCTTATCTAAAGAATTATACATCTTCCTGTTCACTGAGCTAGGAGAGCCATGAACAAGAGAGGCAGAAGGGATAGTAGTCAACTTTGAGGAATTATTATAATTTTTAATGTTTTCCTCTGCCTCTGTTTCACTGGGAAGAACATGAACAAGAGGATCAGTAGGGGAAGAAGTCTTCTTTGAGAAATTTTTTTTTTTTTTTAAGATTTTCTCATCTTCTATTTGACTATCTGACGAATCCAAAACATTAGACTGGGATTTAGATCGAAACAGTTTTTGGTTCTTATTGTCAGATTTAGGCGCCTTCCTTTTTCCATGCCTGCACACTTCCGGAAGGGCGCGAGGGGCTGAGGGAGGCAACAAAAAGCCATCCTCATTCAAGGAAGTATCAAAAGCTGCAAATGAATTATTAGTATCAATTGTCATGTACAAGCTAGGGGAAGGAGGAGCATTATTGACAAAGGATTCGTCACTGAGCGATACGCTCTGAGTGTTAGTAAGATCGAGAGACCGCCGGCATGACCCCGGCAACATACCACCTCCTCCAGGATCTTCAGGGTCGGGAGGCTTATGTGGCATTGTTGTTACTCAAGTGCTTAAACCAACTTCCTAGTGCAAATTACATTTACTTAGCTCAATAAAATTTTATAAAATAACTCAGCCAAAAGAAACTCGTGTATCCTCCGACGACCTTCAATTGTTTCACTGAGCGATGCAGGATGCTTGCAGGATGCCAGGAGAGGAGGAGAAGACCACTTGATAGGAGCAGGATTACAAAGCCAGGTGAGCGGAAGGGAACGACTGTAGATTAGGAGGGATTTGCAGAATATTTTCAGCGGAGCACTTATTTCACAACCGAAACCAAACGACGTTCAATTGTTTTCCTTTTTTCATTTACTTTGTTTAGATCACAGATGATCACAGATAGTATTATATTCTTTGATCACAGAAAAGGAATAGAAAATAGAATCGAAGGGCGCACGAGCGTCTCTTTATAGTAAGCGCCTGACAATTAACTTTTTTTTTCTTACGGAAAAGCAAGGTGAACATATAGCCATATCTTGTTTTTTTCATTCTTCTCATTTGCATTTGTTTTCTTCTTGTCTTTATTCCAATTTTTTAAGGCAATCAGCGACTAATTTAACTCTTTTGATGTGTTGATAGGATTGTGGTTGGCGCGTGCGGGCGGTTTCCAAAACGTACACCTCGTAAAAAATTAATAAAAAATACAGGAGCGTAAAGGACCACAAAACATTGCTATTAGAAAAGACTTAGCCTGCGGAAATCAAAACTGGGGCCAAAAATGAAAAAATTAAATTTCACTAAAAATATTTCATACAAAATGGCGACTTCCGCGAATTTATTTTCAATTGCGACTTAGGATTGCCTCTTCTCCGGCGCTGCGGGAAGTGCAGCCCCCCGTCCTTGCGTAACACAGCGCAGGCACCCATGCTCGCCTCCGCAGCATTTTTGGTTCAGCCTCAGCCGCTCCGGCTCGCATGGGTGCCTGCGATTTGTTACGCGCCGGCGGGCGGGGGTTTCACTCCCTCCGCGCCTCCGGCTTAAATAAACACTCTAGGGAATAGCCACATTAACAGGTTATGTCGGGGCGGTGAGAAATGAAATGAAGAATGAAATGAAGAATGTTAATTTTTTTTATGTAAACCAGCATGGGTGGCTCTGCCGAGAGACCAATGGTGCAGTCGACAGAGCCAAAATCACCTCTCCTCGTGAAACGACACGGTGAGCCACCTGAAAGACCTGCTCGATCCTGCAACATATATTCCTTTCGGCAAACTTCGGCTCGAAGGAGGAATGTGTGGTATGAGTGATGTTGTGTGGTATGTATTAGTGATGCTTTTGGTGGTTTAAATGATAACCTAACCTAACCTAACCTAACCTAACCTAACTAACCTAACCTAACCTAATGTTGAGGCGGCGCATGTCTTTTTTGTTACGTTTGTATTTCCGAAAATAAAGCTTTCTTAGGTGGTTATAAAAAAAAATAACCATAACCTAATTTTAACACCCTAACATTGCTTAAAAAAAACAAAACAAAACAAATTTTGACAAAAGGGACACGAACAAAAATCCTACTCTCTTATAACACTGAGCCAACAAATTACATAAACGACCAAAGGTATATCGGATTCAGTTGGTTCGCTTTCGATTCGAGCCGAGGCAACCCGAGTGTTTCCGAAAGGAGCATAGGAGGAAGCGCAGGATCAGCCAGAGCTGGCAGGTGCCAAACCCGCGAAACAACGCTCGAAATTACCCTTAAGCGTTGTGTGTGTGTGTGTGTGCGTGGCAATGGCAACTGGCAAGGCAAGCGCGTAGTATGGCAATTTCTTTTATTGTCCTTTCAAATGTTGTCAACACACACCTTAACTATACACCATTATGTACGACGAACGACGAACTTGCTTCGCTTCTCGACTTTCGCTATACGCGTTGTGTGTGTGTACGTGTACGTGGCAAGGCTTTTCCAGCAGCGTCAGCTGTCAGGTGCTCACTACAAAGAGACACTTGTTTTTCTAATATCAGTGTTTTGTGGTCCTTTGTGCTCCTGTATTTTTTTTACGAGGTGCAACAAACGTAAACGAGAGGAATGAAAAAACAAGACATGGCTATACGATCAAACAATCCTTGCCTTTCCGTAAGAAAAAAAAATTACTATCAGGTGCTTACTGCGAAGAGACGCTCGTCATTTTGCACCTTGTGATGTTGATGTCTGTCATGTAATTGGTATGGTAATCTGTGGTCAGTCACCACCACGTGCTGGAAGGAAGGAATCCCGAATCTGATTGAGCTGATTTGCTTTGGTCAAGAATGCCAGCAGTAACTATAAACATTTTAGTTTCTAATTCGATTACCTAGATTTATAACCACCTTGTTCGCCTGCACTTTAGTGGAAAATAATAAAATGGATAACTTCCTCAAGGCGCACACTGTGAAGATGCGAAGTCCGAATGTTCGAAACAAGAATAAGAAACTGAAGAATAAGCTCAGGTTAATGCTGTCTGGATATGAACGCAACGACACTAACGCTATCCGCAGTGCGGTCGAACTTGCCTCTCGCTCTGACGACAGCGATCTCGATTTTGCGATTGACGACGAGTCGGACTTGGAATCGGAAGCCGATCCCCGCTGTCTTACACCTTCACCTGTCCGGTCCTCTGCATCTTCGCCGCTTCAGCCTCGGCGCAAGCGAGCTGCCGAGTCGCATACACGCTCGCACGCAGCTTCATGCTCTGTGTCGCGTAAAGAGGCAGACGACGTCGGCCACATGATGCAAACCATCAACAATATCCTCAATCTCGGGAGCGACATAGACGAAAATACATCTGCGGAAGTCGCGAAGCCCGACTCCTCGATCCACACAGTTGATACTGACGACGGCCTTGTTGACACCTCCATGGATGTTTCTAACACCAGTTCCTCAACATTCTCAGAGTTCGATAGCAATGGTCGACTCGCCTCATGTATATTGGAAAAACTTAATGCACGCAATGCAAACCCATACAACGATCAGAGTGAATGTGAGATGAATACTGCTCCATCAGTTGCTGGTTTTGTGGTAAAACAAAAGACAAAAAGGCAAAAGACTAAATCAAAGAGTAAGCCCGTTTGTCAGGTCGACACAGAGCGCTCACTTCCGAAAATAATAAAAAATAAAATACCAAAAGAAAACCATTTGGTGTCACCTACATTTGTCTCTGTTGATGCTACTAAAGAAGATCTACCGCAATTCCTAAGTTTATTTGGTCAGTACAAATACAGCACCAGCAGACAAATTGCTCCAAAAGTGTTTCACTGTCGAGAAAACTCATCCTTCTACGATATAAAAAATGTGAAAGGAGAAATTAAGGAGGTTGATGTGTCGGACTCGTGTGGTAGTGAAAATGGCCTTCAGAACCACGAAATGATCATTAGGAAGCATACTAACTCTATTGAAGATTACTTTGATGAAAGCACTACTGAAAATGGCAATGATGAAATAAGCATCGAGGAATTGGGTGTTGCAGATCCTGTCGGAATTAAAGATAATGCTCGTTCAGCTTCTGCTGAGATTGAAGAAATTCCTCCTCCAACTCCACCGTTCGAGATTCATCATCTGGTTAGCAGCTGCATCATAGTTCTGAGGCATCCAACAGAGATCTACCTCCACGGCATAGCGAATGTGTCCAGCCTGTGCGGCACGCTCGATATCATGGGCTACAAACTCCAGGGAACTAGTGCACCGGTCTATGCGCCGAGATTCAGCTTCCCACATACTATCAGAACCGTAGCTACCGAATGCAGCCAGTACGGTCTCTTCTCAAAGTTGACCGCTCGTGGGCTGTCCGTATCTACCACTGAAGATATCGTAGTTTCGATCAGAGAGTTTGATGCAGTTATACATCTGGAACCTTTGGTGGACAAGAAGATGGACTTTGTGGAAAAAGAGTTCACTACAGCAGACGTGTTTCATTTGTCCAAAAAACAGATGAATGAACCGCTCCCTGAAATGTTATCATGCTCGCTCTACACTGAGAAGCCTTATAAAAAGTTCGAGGAAATTCCCATTTGGCCTGAAGTAGTAAAGTGTGGAATAGGTATTATCACTTTTAGACATTATTGAATGCTTATCACTATCCTGCTTATAGACACACTACAAAACGATTGTTGCGTACATACAATAAAAATGTATGCAAACCAAATAGGTGAATCACATCCAAACATACTCAGAGTACTGTGGTTTAGGTTTTGCCAATATTGCTGACATAATACGCACAGTGATATTAACTCATGTACACATTTCTATATTATGCCAGCTGGTGACGAGCACAGCACTCCATGGCTGTACCGAACACAACCCGATCAAAAGTTGGGAGAAAGTTTCAATGGAGCATGAGACCAGCGAGTGGCCACTATTGCTCTCATAGAGTGCACTGGATCCTTCGGGTCATATCAAGCCCTCGCCAGTTAGTCTACGTTGACTAGGACGTGGAGCAGAACTAGTCCCGTGCTCTATTTTCCTCTCTACCGATCCAAACTCTGTATGAGACTTCCAGTACAAACACTTTATTGTGTACTTTTTTTCGAAAACAGATAGATTTTGATAGAACTTGCACTTTACTGATACTTTTATAATCATGACTCTAACTCTACAGTGCAACAGTATGTGTGTTTAATACTCAGCATGTTTTCAGAGCTGCAAGGTCAGTTTTAAAACGAAGATAAAAATTCTATGTTATATATATATAATTCAAGAACGCTTATAATTCTGATTATATAATCGAATATTGTAATTATGTGCACATTTTGTTCACAGGTAAGAATAGTAAAGGAATTGTCTGCGGTGGCAAAAGTACTGGAAAGTCAACATTCTTAAGATATTACATCAACAGTATGGTGTCGCAGGGACCCGTTGTAGTCATAGACTTAGATCCTGGACAATCCGAGTTCACAGTCGCCGGCAACATATCCATTACTATTGTCAAAGATGCAGTCATCGGTCCAAATTTTACACATCTGCTGGTGCCTGCAAGGTTAGTGTTTCACACATACATAAAAGAAACAAAAATAATTCCACAAGTGTTTCAAAAATTAATACTAGTGCTTTTTTCAGAATGTTACATTTGGGACTAATAAGTGTTCTGGATAATGTAGAGCGCTATGTGTCGGCGGTGACTCAGCTACTGAACCACGCGACGCAACAGGATGAATATCGTCAACTACCGTGGATCGTCAATACAATGGGAATGAGCAACTCAATCGGCTTAAAATTCATCACTTACATCATATTATTGCTGAAACCTACATTTTTGGTGCAAATGGACTCAGCCATAGAGAAAAAGTGCTTTGAAATGCTTCTCACTTCCCAAGAAATAATTAGAGTATATTCAGAGAAATATGAAGACGATGAAATGTTTGAAAATATCACATGCCCGAAAGATTTAAACTTTCAATATTACTTTTCAATTCATCCTAAGGTTTCTGGAAAAGATAACATGACTGCCAAGGATAAGAGATATCTTAGTTTCCTGTCCTATTTTGGTGGAGGATTAATTAGAAGTCACGACAGCTTATTGGGATTAAGACCATACATGTGAGTAACCTATTTTTTTATTGTAGAGATAAAGAAATTATTCACTAATAAGGTATCCAGGAATGCACTAAAGACTTAGCTTGTACCCCTCAAGTTCAATTTTGTTTACTTTCTAATAGCAGTTTCAATTATGATACCGATCAGACTTCCTCCAGTTATTCGTTTTGTCCTAATCCATTAGAAAGTATATACCGTGGTTCAGATTCCACATAAAACTGTAGGTCTCTTCCCTTCTTACCTTGCTAGGTGGTAGGGTTTTACCACAGAGCATCAAATACCTACCGCGGGCGCCCCCTACTAGAGGCGCCCTAAGCGATAATATTTGAAACCCAATAACCGTACGCTGAGCTGCTAGCGCTTCGTATGTGTGTGTGTGTGCTAGTATCGACACTACACACAAAGAGGAGCAAGTTAGGCACACGCACAAAACAAATGCACACGCACAACACACATATGTAAGTCATAGGCCACGCCCACAGGCTTCAATGCCGTTGTAGAGAAATCGCGCTCACGGCGCCTCTAGTAGGGGCGGGCGCGCGCATTTCATGCTCTGTGGGTTTTACTCTACCGGGTTTGTGCCACCGCACTGAATGAAAGCTCGGTTGAAACGGCTATTTAAATAGTTCATGTTTTCCGTCCAGTTCAGTGTAGCCGGCACGACCGAAGGAAAACATCGACATGGCACCTAGTTCACCAAGGTGTTATGGGCTGACATCACGGATGTAGTAGGTGATGTAGTCAATTTCCATAAAAAAAATTAAATACAGAAAAAAATGTTACAGGGTGCAACTAAAGTCTCTAAGAATAGCGACAAACTGTAAAGTCGAAGAAGATGCAATAACGAGCGTCATCAATGGAAAAATTGTGGCTCTGTGTGAAGACAGCTCGAACGGTCTCGAGAAAACGTTCACTATAGAGGAAAATGCGCTATTATGTCATGGACACGGTGAGCTGTTTACTCTGAGTATAAACTGGTGACTAAGCTTCGATAATCTTGTACTTTGATGAGTCATACACGATAATTATGTGAATAAGTAACCGGTTTCACATTTTGTGAATAAGGTTTTTTCAACCACACCTCGGGCACTGGCAGCTTGACTAGAATCATTTGATTTGTCAACCTCCAATACTGAAGGAGCCTACAAATACTGACTGCTTCATACGTCTAGCACCTTCCTAACCTAGCACTACTATCCTGCCACCCAATAGCAGTCTTTGTGCCTTAATTGCTCCTTGATAGTTATCTTGTCCTAATACTTTGTTTTACCCCAGTACAACACCCGATTGCTCTGCTTACTCTGAATGTAGGCATACAGCGTACTTAGTTATGTATCATGCAGTGTCGTTTTTCATGTAGATTTTTTTTAGTTGGGTAAAGGAACCTGTCCATTACGTCTATTATATATTCCTAGCTAATGTTTGGTTTGGGAACCGTGCGAACTTGCCCACACAAAGTGAAAAAAAGATTATGGTACCCCGCTGAGCATAGTTTCGCGACGGGAAATGGAATTGTCCCCTTTGATCTCTCGGCACAGCTACCCATGCTTGTTTACATTCAACTCTTTCTATTTAAATGGCAGGAGTTATACGGGGAGTGGATTTGGACACCGAGTCTCTATACATAATAACTCCAGAGAGGCGGGAGGTGTTGTCCCAAGTGAACGTGCTGGTCTACTGTGATGCGCAGCCGGAGCTGACGGCAGGCGATGCCGGGCTGGCTCCTGGCACCCTCGTGCCGTACCGCGCGCCGCTGCGTCCCCACAACAAGCAGCTCTTGAAGTCCCCTAAGCGGAGATTTAATCCGCTACAATTGTTGAAGATGAAAAAGCTCAGAATTCCTCAATAATGTTTGTAATGTTTCTTTAATAATTGATTGAATTTATGGCTAATTAAAATGTTGGATTGAACTTGTATATGATTTTTATGATTTAATACATTCCCATCCTGAAAATCTCATTTGTGAAGGCACCTGACCCCAGAATGTATCATACTTTAAGTGATTAGAATAGCCAAGAACGTAAAACCTTTTTAGATTATTCACAGAGCTCCATTAGCATTGCACACATGTTGGTCTTCCATTGTTATTGATTATATCTTTACTGGAGCACCTGATAATAGTAAGAGTTATATAATTGTTCTATACTTGGTTGTGAAACTGCATACCGTGACTAGGTTCTTACATGCTCATATCATTGAAGCTATAAATGAAGGATTCTACATGAATGTTACATTTATGTATATTTGAAAGATAATTTTGTACTTATAATATAGTAGAAATTATATTTAACATAGACGCTTGCACCTTTGATATAAAAAAAACATTAGATCAAATCTGTATTAAATGCAGACGGTCATTAGTGCTACACGCCGATGAAATAAAGATGTCAGAAAATAGGAATATTGAAACATGGGGTTTATTTAGTACTAACAAATTATATTAGCATGCGCTCTATCAGTATGCCAAAGTTAAAAATTTCACGCCGATAACAATTTGATTACAATTAAAATTAAAAGAGCCCCCTACTCCCCCTCGGTCTCCCGGCAGCTCTAGCTGCAGCCCTCCGCGCGCACGACGCTTGGGTCTAGTTAGGGGAGCTTGTCTCTCCTCCCTCTTCCGCTCTTGTTAAATAAACATCCTAATTTATGATACATCACTATTTTATTGAAAAAAAAAAATAAAATACAAAATATGAAACTAAATAGTTGAGTTACGGCAAAGCCACCGGTCGTAAATCCAATACTCAGGAAAATGCTACTTGATATATCAATAACATGATAGTTTAGCACAATAAGTTTGGAGCAGCGAGCGCGACGTGGACCCTCGCGCTCGCCGCGCTCACATTATTTGTTAAGGCAATTACGCTTACTCTTTATAGATAATCTATAAATATACAATGTACCGATTGTGAATAGAAGGCGAGCGGGCGGCGGGCGAGGCGCGGGCGCGAGATACGGGCGCGAGGGAGGAAGCACTGTGCGGCGCGCCCCGCCACCCCGCGCCGCCCGCGCGCCTCCACCGCCGCGCGGTCCATTACAGCACGCTACACCTAGTCTTCTTCTTCTTCTTGACCTGTAGCGCGGCGCGCGTCGCCGTCTCGAACACCTCGCGCACGCCCTCCTTGCTCTTAGCGGAGCACTCGAGGTACGCGAAGGCGTTGATCTTCTCGGCCATGGCGCGGCCCTCCTGCGGCTTCACCGGCTCCTGCTTCATCTTGCGCAACTCGTTGATGGTGGCGGGGTCATTGCGCAGGTCTTTCTTGTTACCCACCAGAATGATGGGCACGCTCGGGCAGAAGTGCTTCACTTCCGGCGTCCACTTCTCAGGTATGTTCTCGAGAGAGTCGGGCGAGTCTACCGAGAAGCACATGAGGATGACGTCCGTGTCGGGGTACGAGAGCGGTCGCAGGCGGTCGTAGTCCTCTTGCCCGGCCGTGTCCCACAGCGCGAGCTCCACCTGCTTGCCGTCCACCTCGATGTCGGCCACGTAATTCTCGAACACGGTCGGCACGTAAACCTCGGGGAACTGGTCCTTGCTGAACACGATCAGCAGGCACGTCTTTCCGCACGCGCCGTCGCCGACGATCACCAGCTTCTTGCGGATGGCCGCCATCGCTTCTGCAACAGAGAATGCGACACCGGTCAGTGTACGCCCGTCGCGCCGTCCGCTCTACTCTACGCTACGCTATGCAGACACGGCGGCGGCGGCGACGCCTCGCGCCCGCTCGGCAATATGGCGGCCGCCCAGCGACACACGACACACACCTGAGTCCGGGGTGGAGCAGCAGCGCCGCATGCGTCGCCCGCCCGCCGCCGCCTCAGCAGCACTACCTCACTTCACTACCTGTCGATCTACTACTGCAATGTCCGCTCCTCGACGCACTCCACTTGTTCACTTCACTGCACCGAGCGTAACACACGTACAAATCGAGCTCATCACACACAAAAGGCGAGACAGAACAGACGAGAAGACGTCGACGGACGGTGTTGCCAATGTATGTCCAACTTCGTGATGGATGACTCCACCCGACCGTCCGTTACTTTTTTCTATTCTGTGGTATAACGTCTAACGTCAGTGGCTTGGCGCGGAAGTCGCAGGATTCAACGGCAGCGGCGGCGGTTTAGCGCGCCGGCTGCGGGGAGGGCGGCGGGGGCCGCGAACAATACAATAGAAAATCAAAACAATAGAAAATGATAGAACAAAAAATTGTTCCAAGATATACTCGCTCCACACCTTGGCTATTCGCATTTGCGATTCGCGTATTTGGCAAATAACTTCCAATTATGGAGAGTACATTTGCCAAAATATTTGCGATGTTTGCCTATTCGGCAAATAAACAAACACGGCCTACACACGTCTGTCGATTTTCTAGGCACATCAAAGGATCCACATAGGCAAACACTCTCCATTCATGTGGACAGACGTATTTCGTCGTATCACGTATTTCCCCATATGTATAAATACAGCAAACACACAATCACGAATACATACGAATAGAGAATTGTGGAAGAATTGTAGTAATTTGTGCCATCCATACATGGCCAGCATAAAAAAATTCTATTTGTAAAATACATTGACACTTACAATAAAAAACCCAATACCAAAGATCTAAATCGATAGATCGGGTTAAGCGCTCAAGAGTTCGTCACCAAATTAGACATAGCGGCGGCGAGTGCCTCTCCCGCCGCGCCTCTCATACTACGCCAATCAGACCCAAAAAGCGAGTTCTCTCGATTCCCCCACCATTTTCGCCGAGCGCCGTTAACTCGTGCCGGGAGCTGTACAAGCGTACAAGTATCTGGCACGATCGTACAAGCGTCTGGCACGAACCACGCAGGCGAAATTACTTACACTACGATTAATTACACTTACGAATTTTCATATCTTCGTCGTTGTCCCTGCGTGGGAACGTGAACGAATGTGGCATAGCGTGTTAAGCGTTAAATCCTAGATGTAAAATAGTAATATTTTAGTGGATAAACTTATACCTAAGGTAGGTACACTTCTTTTAGTTACATTACAACTTGTTCTCTTCCGTAAAACGATCTCTCAACACGCGCGTGGTGTTGCGTATGATGCGAAGTAGCTGCATGCGGCCCTTTTATTGGTGACATTGTGTGTGCGCCATGTTAGACTATGCCGGATCTATCGATTTAAATCTTTGCCCATTACTTATTCCATTTGGAACTGGTTACACCACTGGTTAAAACAAGACACCAATCTGAGGTAATTTGCAACTGCTCACGACCGGCTATGTATGGGTCACGCTTCAATTATTAGTTTGTGCATAGCTTCGGAAACAAAGAGCAATAGAACACTCTTAGGGAGCCGACAAGCCGGTAACGACATACGGAGTTCGCTTTTAGTGAGGCACCACCTACATAATAGCATTTTATTAATGTTGTATTGCAGTTTTCATTTCGAGGACAGGACATGCCCAAAGTCTAGCAATAAATAAACATCCATGTTGATTTTTTTTCCTTTACCTTCAAGATAATTAAGTGAGGTGGAGCCTCACTTGCTTCACCTGGGGAACCGCCACGTTGCAGTGGTTCTATGTAGATCGCACGGGATCTTCGGCGTCACCCACTAATCGCCCGGCTCGCGCCGCAAAGCCAACCCACAGGTGCGATCAGTACTCCAAGCAGGACGGACGTGGTCGGGCGTGAAGTACCGTCGCGTAGCCCCTTAATGAGTATGCTTAGCTTTTTAGAAGCAAGCTTTGCCCAGTCTTCGATATGGCGACGAAAGTTTAGGTCATGCGATATTTAACTCCGAGGATCCCGAGATGGTCCCTTATTTTAAGCGACGTGTCTTGGAAGTAAGGAGCTGGTATGAATGAGTGCCGCTCTCTTCGCATGTCGAAAGCTTTGGCAAAGGACAATGGGCGTTTTGGTACCCCCCACCAACCACCACCAACAGCAATGAGTCATATGTCGTTGGAAAGGTCTTTTAATATGTATCAATACTTACTATGAAGGCTCATCCCAAAGAGTTGTGCTTTCGGAGATATACCGATTTTTTTATATATGCTATCAATATATATATCTTTATACAAAGAGATTTTATGTATAGAGTGAGCACTACGAAGAAAGAATACAGAGAAATGACGGCCAATAGCTGAGGTATGAGGTAAGGTAGCGGGGTGGCGGAACGCTGAGCCGCGCGGGGCGGGAAGCGAGCGGGAGAGGGGCTAGCTAGCGAGCGACTAGCGGCTAGCGGCCCGGCCGGCCCGGCCGGTCAGTCAACACGTGCATTGGAATACGTAGGGTTGTCACTTAGTCTACCAAAAATATATTTTTCGATTTATTATTTTACGAGTAGGTATTATGGTTAATTGTGCCCGTAGTCTAGTGGTAACGCTTCTCAATGCAGAAGTTGCGGGTTCAAATCCCGGGCACTAACTAATGTACTTATTTATTTCCTTGATAAGGATTGATATACGTGCATTTCATAACGAATAGGTACGATCGGTCCGATGAAGAAAAATAAAGTTAGGTAACTAGTGCACACTGGTCTATGAAAGGTATTTTTGTGTAAACTGCTTCTGATTTCCACTGGTCACCATGTACGAGTAATCGAACCGGATATAACAAATTGTGACAAGTTCGAGTGCAATATGACTGCCATAAGAATACTCAATAAACAATAAAACAACAACAATAAAAACAATACCTCCTATGTCAGTGGGCAGAGTCCGTGCCTAGCAGTGGGACGTTTTAAAGGATTACAGAAGAAAACAGATAGTGAATTTCATCGAAAAAAACGTTTTTATGTATTTAAACTTAAAATACAGAACTATAATAACTTGAAATACATACCTAAACTTATATGGGTTTTTAAATTACCGTGGTTATTTGACATTTTAAGAAGTAACAACGGCTTTACTCGCTATCGAAATACGAGCTGTGTGGCTCGACATTTCGGCCAGAGTGCTCATGATGATGGGCCATACGTTTGGCCCGAAACGTCGAGCCACAAAGCTCGTATTTCGACCGCGAGTAAAGCCGTTTTGTATTCTTATAATACCTACACTTAATAACTAGAATAATATCTAAAAAACTAAACTTAATAATAAAGAATTCATAACTGCGGTCTTGGCCTTGGACTAAACTTAAAATCTCCAAACCAAACATACATAAAATAAAGAGTGCAGCATTTATTTAAAAATATATATATATATATATATATAACTAAAAAAACCATTAGGTATTGTCACGTAGTGAATTTTAATAGCGGACTGTCGAAATGCCGTTTACCGAAGTGTCAGAGACACATTGCCAGTACGGAGGAAAATACTCCGTACTAAGGCTACGGTACACGTGAGGCGTCCGTTACTATTCAATATTATTACTGCCAACCTACATCTTTGAAAATTCAATCACACATATCTCGGCGTACTACACTCTCACTACGTAACCGAGCACACATTCTTGCATCATTTACCGAGCGTGAATTTCCACGATCTCTTTCCGCTGTCAGCCCATACTAAAATTATATATTGTTTGACGTAACGAAAAAGATAGCGAGCGTCGGTATGGAATTTCTGTTTGCTGTATTTGGCAACACCGCACATCGCGGTGTTGATTAATGGGTTGCCATGCGGTTAAAATATATCCCAAATAGACGGGAATTCACATTCACCTCGGTTGTATTTATCTTACATATTAATTCAGACATCATCGGAGGACCCCTAGTAGAGGTCCATTATTACCAACAAATGGTGTTACAGGCCTTCAGCCACTTAGATTCAGGTAACCACATACAGTGCGCGTCATTGCGTGCTAGCCGACTTCATTCCGCAGCCACACCACAAACGCGCGCTGTCACCTATAAAAGCGGTACTCAGTCAACCAAGACTTCACTTCTTCTGTTAAATAATTCTCCGCTGCAAGATAAAATATAACGCGCTCGATCTGCCGCCGTGAGTTACACTAGTTTCCCTCGCGACCGTGCCATTGTCAACGAGCCGCGGCGCTGTACCGCCGCCGCCGTCGGACGCTTCCAGCCGTTCATCTCAGCGTTGAGACAGGAGTCCCCACAGCCAGGGTTACGGGTAACATTACAATCTCTCCAGCTCTGCCCTGCCTGTCGCTTGTGAGACACCGCCGGCCTAGCGGTTGTCGTTGCGCTTCACGCACAAAACGTATAACGCCCATCTGTGTATTTTCTCTCTTCCCATCCACAGGGCACCTTGATATGTGTGCATTATTTAATGTGGGTGTGTTTGTGTGTGTGTGTGTACAGCTTCTACGTCTGCACGTAGATCCTTCTACGTTACACGTAGACTTCCACGTTCTACGTTCTCCGTCCGAGGACGCCTGCATCATCTGCGACGGCATAGCCGGTACGAGCCACCTGGGCCCTACTCCTCGTCCGGCTGTTCCGAAGCAGAACTTTGTGAAGAGGGTGGAGATCGAGCGACGCGTCGGAGACTTCGTGTCGGCCTTCCTGCGAAGACCTTCGTCTCCCCTTCCGAAGCTAAGTTCTCGGACAGAATTATAGCTCTAATCGATTAGCTCGGTCGTCACCCCTACGATGCTCAAGTGATTCTGATAACTCACACCCTGTCTTTTTACATCGTATATTTGTGTTTTATGAAATAAACGATAAATTTATATTTATGAGCCGTATTCTATTATTTAAGTCCCCTTTTTCGTCTCAGTATACTTTGGACTACACACACAAACACAACTAAAATAACTCTTCCTCCGTACTTAAACAAAATAATTTAAATTTCACTTTACACAAATTTAAATTTTCACTTTCCCTTAAACAATGTATCATCTTGGACTATTTTTATCCATCTTTCTCGTATTGATCCCTTAGTAGGATGTGGAAACCTTGTAAAAAAAAATATTTTCTTGAAAATTTCTCAATTACTTACTAATAAAAAAAAAATAAAAGAATAGCGACAACCCTAATTAGCGGTCAATTCACTCTCATATTTTAACGTGGTTTAATACATATTTATTTACTTTCATACATGATATCCCAGAACTCTATTTCTAATCATTCATATGTGGCAGCCCTAATGAGCGCGTTCAATTTATTTGTTTAATTAAATAATGCTTATGTTATTGCAATGCGAGGTCAATACATAAAATTTACAAAATTTTCAAATTGAAGTAGCGTTGTGACAGCCCTAATTGGCCAGTTGAACCAAATATTTCTAAGCACATGGAAAACAAGATATTATATATAAGTTCTTTCAAAATTAGTTAATAGTACGCTAAGGGGGGGTTCTGTATCGTAAATAAATCACTTTTGAGGAACAAAGATTTTTGTTTACAAAAAAAAAATTTATAATAATGTAAAATGTAAAAAAAAATTCTTTTCTTAATCGTTTCAGTTTCATGCCAGGAACAAAAAAGTCTTTCAACACATAGATCTCTATCTTTCAGAAATTGTGAAAACCACAATTTTAGTTTTATTAGTATGGAATAGAAAGAATTTGATTTTTTTTACCAACTTACACGTGTTACATCAAAATGGTAATGAAGAATTTTTTGTTACTGTTATGAAAATGAATCGATTAGGCTATAAAAATCAACCACATATTTTTTTACATACATAGATTTTCATACATAAAAAACATTTTTCATAAAAAAAGCCCAAGGTCCAAAAAATTTTATATAGGTTTTACTCCCTATATGATGCAGAACCCCCCCTTAGCGTACTATTAACTAATTTTGAAAGACCTTATATATTAAGATCACAATGAAGTGACCTATGAAATGAGATGCCATCACTTTTCCCAATATTTTTGGTATGATTTTTGCAATATCGCAACACACAACCGGGCATAATGACTGGCGCGATGCGAGCCGCAGACGGACGGCAGCGAGCGCGCGGACGGCGCGTCCGCCGCGTTCGGTCGCTCGCGAGCTACTAGTCTCAAGAGGGTCCCTCCGCGAAATGGTTACTCCACCGCGGTGGAGCGAAGGCTGTTGCCCGGGTAAGAGGTCTAGTAGAATACATGATACGTCATTGTCTTTATATAGCTATAGAGTATAGGTACGGCAGGGTGTGGGCAAATTTTTCATAATTTTGATTTGCATTGTGTATTAGATAATAATTACTGACGGACTGACTGACTGCATTATGGAATTAATATATTCTGAAATAAAGTTATATTATTATTATTATTAATAGTCTTCATTATACAAAAAACATGTTAATAACATGTGAATGGTGTTGTATTATTTATTAACTCAGACAGAACATCGACTGTGACCAACCGCGGGCTGCATTACTGTTATAGCTTATGTATCCTTGAAATAAAGCAAGTCTTCTCAGAAAAATATTTCGTTTTACTCCATTTTCATCAATGACGTATCATGTATTCTACTAGACCTCTTACCCGGGCAACAGCCTTCGCTCCACCGCGGTGGAGTAACCATTACGCGGAGGGACCCTCTTGAGACTAGTAGCTCGCGAGCGGCCGAACGCGGCGGACGCGCCGCCCGGCCCGCGCGCTCGCTGCCGTCCGTCTGCGGCTTGCATCGCGCCAGTCATTATGCCCGTTTGTGTGTTGCGATATTGCAAAAATCATACCAAAAATATTGGAAAAACTGATGGCATCTCATTTCATAGGTAAGTATCACTTCATTGTGATCTTAATATATAAGCTCTTTCAAAGTTAGTTAATAGTACGCTAAGGGGGGGTTCTGCATCATATAGGGAGTAAAACCTATATAAAATTTTTTGGACCTTGGGCTTTTTTTATGTAAAATGTTTTTATGTATTTAAATAAAAAAATAGGTGGTTGATTTTTATAGCCTAATCGATTCAGTTTCGTAACAATAACAAAAAAGTCTTCATTACCATTTTGATGTAACATGTGTAAGTTGGTAAAAAAAATCAAATTCTTTCTATTCCATACTAATAAAACTAAAATTGTGGTTTTTCACAATTTCTGAAAGAAAGAGATCTATGTGTTGGAAGACTTTTTTGTTCCTGGCATGAAATTGAAACGATTAAGAAAAGAATTTTTTTTTACATTTTACATTATTATAAAAATTTATTTTTGTAAAAAAAATATTTGCTCCTCAAAAGTGATTTATTTACGATACAGAACCCCCCCTTAGCGTACTATTAACTAATTTTGAAAGACCTTATATATAATATCTTGTTTTCCATGTGCTTAGAAATATTTGGTTCAACTGGCCAATTAGGGTTGTCACAACGCTACATCAATTTGAAAATTTTGTACATTTTATGTATTGACCTCGCATTGCAATAACATAAGCATTATTTAATTAAACAAATAAATTGAACGCGCTCATTAGGGCTGCCACATATGAATGATTAGAAATAGAGTTCTGGGATATCATGTATGAAAGTAAATAAATATGTATTAAACCACGTTAAAATATAAGAGTGAATTGACCGCTAATTAGGGTTGTCGCTATTCTTAAAAAAAATTTGAATTAATAAGTAATTGAGAAATTTTCAAGAACAATTTTTTTTTTTACAAGATTTCCACATCCTACTAAGGGATCAATACTAGAAAGATGGATAAAAATAGTCCAAGATGATACATTGTTTAAGGGAAAGTGAAAATTCAAATTTGTGTAAAGTGAAATTTAAATTATTTTGTTTAAGGACGGAGGAAGAGTTATTTTAGTTGTGTTTGTGTGTGTAGTCCAATGTATACCTAATGGTTTTTTTAGTTATATTTTTTTATTTATTTTTTAAATAAATGCTGCACTCTTTATTTTATGTATGTTTGGTTCGGAGATTTTAAGTTTAGTCCAATGCCAAGACCGCAGTTATTAATTCTTTATTATTAAGTTTAGTTTTTTAGATATTATTCTAGTTATTAAGTGTAGGTATTATAAGAATAAAAACGGCTTTACTCGCGGTCGAAATACGAGCTGTGTAGCTCGACGTTTCGGGCCAAACGTATGGCCCATCATCATGAGCACTCTGGCCGAAATGTCGAGCCACACAGCTCGTATTTCGATAGTGAGTAAAGCCGTTGTTTATTCTTAAAATGTCAAACAACCACGGTAATTTAAAAACCCATATAAGTTTAGTTATGTATTTCAAGTTATTATAGTTCTGTATTTTAAGTTTAATAAATACATAAAAACTTTTTTTTCGATGAAATTCACTATCTGTTTTCTTCTATAATCCTTTAAAATGTCCCACCTAGGCACGGACTCTGCCCACTGACATAGGAGGTATTGTTTTTATTGTTGTTGTTTTATTGTTTATTGAGTATTCTTATGGCAGTCATATTGCACTCGAACTTGTCACAATTTGTTATATCCGGTTCGATTACTCGTACACTTCCATGGTGACCAGTGGAAATCAGAAGCAGTTTACACAATAAATACCTTTCATAGACCAGTGTGCCCTAGTTACCTAACTTTATTTTTCTTCACTGGAGCGATCGTACCTATTCGTTATGAAATGCACGTATATCAATCCTTATCAAGGAAATAAATACATTAGTTAGTGCCCGGGATTTGAACCCGCAACTTCTGCATTGAGAAGCGTTACCACTAGACTACGGGCGCAATTAACCATAATACCTACTCGTATAATAATAAATCGAAAAATATATTTTTGGTAGACTAAGTGACAACCCTACGTATTCCAATGCACGTGTTGCCTGACCGGCCGGCCGGGCCGCCGCTAGTCGCTAGCTAGCCCCTCTCCCGCTCGCTTCCCGCCCCGCGCGGCTCTGCGCTCCGCCACCCCGCTACCTTACCTCATACCTCAGCTATTGGCCGTCATTTCTCTATATTCTTTCTTCGTAGTGCTCACTCTATACATAAAATCTCTTTGATTTTCATCAATGACAACATAACAGAATATTACATGTCAAACATAACATTAATACTTTTCTTTTATGAGTTGATTTGAGATTGTCTATGAATAGAGGTTATTGCAATCTCTCCAACACTCCTCCTTAATCTCACAATCATACTTCTCATCATACACTCACCATGCATCACTCTAGCACTTAGACAAAACATTCTTTCAAAGTTCATGCACTCAAACCCATTCCTTTCACACAGAATTCAAACTTCCCTCTCAGAAGCGGCTTGGTTAAAGCATCTGCGATCATCTCGGTTGTTGCTTTGTATTTTAATTGAATAACACCGTTCACTGCTGTCTCTCTTACAAAGTGATATCTGACGTCCATATGTTTAGTACGTTGGTGATGAACTGGATTGGTAGCTATCGCCATAGCAGACTGGCTGTCTGTGTAGACAGTGATGAAGCCCTCCGGCTTCTTCGTCATCTCTGCGATGAATCTACGTAGAAATACTGCTTCCTTCGCAGCTTGTGACAAACTCACATATTCCGCCTCCGCAGTTGACAATGCCACAGTTTTTTGTTTTCTGCTCTCCCAGCAGACCGCAGCTCCGGCAAGATTGAACACGAAGCCTGAATATGATCGTCTGTCGCAAATATCACCTCCGTGATCTGCATCTGCAAACCCTTTGATACATCGATCATGTCTTCTGTACTTTGGGCCATAGCTCCTTGTGCCCTTCAAATACCGAAGAACTCTCTTTGCAGCCACCCAGTGCTCTTCGCTGTAACAGTTGTTGAACTGGCTCAAGTAGCTGACGACATGTGCTATATCTGGTCTCGTGCACACTGCCAGGTACATAAGAGATCCTATCAGTCCTTGGTATGGAATCTTCTCATCCGGCTTGTGGTTTTGACCCAGTTTGGTTAACCTCTGACCTGGAACTGACGGAGTAGTGACTGGCTTACAGTCCTCCATGCCGAACCTTTTGAGAAGCTTGTTTACATACTCTTCTTGATCTATTTTGATCTCTCCCTTCTCTTGTTTCAGCCTCATACCGATTACAAGTTCAGCTTTCCCCAAGTCTTTCATGCTGAACTTAGATTTAAGTTCCTTCTTCACATGCTGCATCTCTTGCGCATTATTCCAGAATATCAGTAAGTCATCAACATACACTGCAATGATGATAACTTTTCCTTCGTTAACTCTTGTATAAACACATGGTTCATTCTCGGACCTCTTGAAGTTCATCCGCTCTAACTCAAAATTAAGCTTCTGGTTCCATGCTCTCGGAGCCTGCTTAAGTCCATACAGTGACTTCTTCAGTAAACAGATGTAGTCTTCTTTTCCCTTTTCAGCAAACCCCTCCGGTTGCTTCATATAGACAACTTCGTTTAAGTTGCCATTCAGGAATGCAGTTGTCACATCCATGTGATCGACATTCAGACCTAACTCTACAGCCAGTGCCATCAGTACTCTCAGTGAACTGTATCTCACTACAGGTGCAAATGTCTCATCATAGTCGATTCCTCTTCTCTGACTGAAACCTCGTGCAACAAGTCGAGCCTTGTATCTTGTCTTATTTCCCGCCTCCTTTTTGACTCGAAATAACCATTTTGAATCAACAACGTTGCACACTCGTGGAGGTTTCACCAAACTCCAGGTTTCATTCTTCTTTAGAGCATCTAACTCCTCCTGAATTGCCATTCTCCATTTATCTTGATCTCTTCTAGATAAAGCCTCTGTCAAGGTTGATGGTTCGTCTTCATCAATTACCGACTGGTATGTGACGTGGTCTGGAAAACACTTCTGCTTTCTATCCCTAGCTGGGTATCTTCTCTCTGGAACAAAAGCTGGAATATCTGAACTTTCACTCTCAACCATGTCATCTATGTCTTCAGCTGGACTCTTTTCATTAGAGTTTTCTTGATCAATGTCACTCTCATTTATGTCGTCTCTTTCTTCAGTTGATTTACTATCATTAAATCTGTCTTGATCTTTTATGTCAAGTATCTCTTCTAGAATTACCTCTGCCTCTGGTGTCTCTTTAGGGATTCTAGGTGAATTCGCGACTTCTGTTTGAGACTCTTTCTCAAACGTAATAGGGACATAAATCGGTTCTCTTTCAGGTGTTTCTACCTTACTGTTGTATTTTTGATTTTCAAAAAATACAACATCTCTCGCCTTGTGTAATTTTCCAGTGCTCGGATCAAACAGCCTGTATGCCTTAGAGTTCTCGTCGCATCCAAGGTGAATTAGCTCTCTACTTTTTGGATCCCACTTGGTACGTTTCTGATCTGGAATGTGCATAAAAGCTTTGCACCCGAAAACTCTAATCGCACTCAGGTCTGGATGTTTCCCCGTCCAAGCCTCTTCAGGTGTCATATTCTTGACAGCGATGGTAGGCGATCTATTTTTCAGATAGGTTGCAGTACAGACAGCCTCTGCCCAGTACTTAATATCTAGGCCTGATTCTTGGAGCATGCTCCTACCTTTTTCTACGATTGTGCGATTTGCACGCTCAGCAACTCCATTCTGCTCAGGTGTGTATTCTACAGTCAGCTGATGTTGAATTCCATATGTTTTCGCAAATTCTCCCACTTGTTTATTGACATACTCACTGCCGTTGTCCGACCTTATAATCTTTAGCTTCTGACCTGTTTGAGTTTCAGCAAAGCTCTTGAACTCCTTTATCTTTCCAAACACATCACTCTTGCGCTTGAGAAAATAGACGAAGGTCTTCCGTGTCTTATCGTCAATGAATGTCATGAAGTACTTACTCTCACCGATGGAGTCCTCGCTCATTGGTCCGCACACATCTGTATGTACTAACCCTAGTACCTCAGTAGCCCTCGTAGCACTACCCTTCTTGAATGGTTGTCTTGTCTGTTTGCCCTTCAGACATGGTTCGCACTCTAGCGATGTGGTAGTAACATTTATGAAACTCACCCCTGTTGCCATGTGGTCTCTAAGTAGTTTCAGGTTACGTACTCCTAGGTGTGCCATCCTCCGATGCCACAAAAACAGTTCATCACTTGCTGTTGAAGTTAGTGCAACTCCCTGTGAAGAGTATTTCAGTTTATAAATACCTTTTTCTACAGTACCTTTAACTGACACCTTGCCTATTATACTAACTTCACTCTCTTTGTATATCTTGCATTCTCTCTCTGAGAACACAGCCACTAAACCTCTCTTAGTTAGAGTACTTATACTCAGTAGATTAGTTGATAACCCAGGTACATACATAACATTTCTCACATCAACATCCAATTCATCTATCACCACAGTTCCAGTTCCTTGTCCATACATCTTACCACCATTCGCAGCCGAGACCTCCCTCTTTTCGTGCTCTTTGTATCCTCTTAACCAATCTACCCGATTAGACATATGAGACGATGCTCCAGAATCTAGGATCCACTCTTCCTGGGGATGATCTTTTTCAGTAGCAGCAAACGTCGTATGCACACTCGCAGGAGAAATATTCTTTCCTCTTGGGTTGTCCGGACAGTCTCTTGCCTTGTGCGGTCCATTACAAATGAAACACTTGATTTGTCTCTGATTATCCCTCTGAATCTCTCGCTTGATGTTTGTGGTCCTCTTTGAAATAAGTGCAGAACTCGTCGCTGTAGTAGTGCCGAAGTAAACTTCATCCATTTGTAGAAGTTTAGTCTTGATGTAGTCGGTCGTCAACGTAATGTTTGTGTTCTCAATAGCCATTCTCATAGGTTGAAAATCTTCGGTAAGACCTTGTAGCATTAGTGCTGCAAGTAGCTCATCATCTATCTCCTTGCCTATGTCGCGCAGTTGTTGTGCTACCGTTATCTGAGCAGTTACATAGTCTCTCACTGTTGTAAATTGCTCCAACTTGAGACTGACTAGCTTCGACAGCATTCGACATCGATTATTGAGGCCTCTGTCCTCAAATGCAAACTTGAGAGCATCCCAAGCTTCCTTAGCATTTCTCGCCTGGCGTACGTGAACTAAACAATGCGGCCTAACCATCAGGCAAATTTTTGCACGTGCCTTTTGGTCTCCTTTGATGCCTTTTGCATCACCCTCTGCCGGCATGGAATGAGTATACTGCCACAAATCATCGTGGATTAAGTGCAACTCCATCAAAAACTTCCACGTATTATAGTTGGTGTTTCCATCTAATTTCTCTATAGACGGCATACCTCCAAAGTGCGACTCCTCGCAGCCCGGCGGTGGTTCCTCACCACCTCCGCCACTTGCCATCACTGAGAAAACTTTCTCTCTGCTTTACACGAAACACGCTGCGCCCATAACCTGTTATAGCTTATGTATCCTTGAAATAAAGCAAGTCTTCTCAGAAAAATATTTCGTTTTACTCCATTTTCATCAATGACAACATAACAGAATATTACATGTCAAACATAACATTAATACTTTTCTTTTATGAGTTGATTTGAGATTGTCTATGAATAGAGGTTATTGCAATCTCTCCAACAATTACACCCCCCCTCCCCCGCCATTCCTAGATGCGTGGCGTGCGTATGAGCAGGCATCATACAGGTAGGTAGTCGTTCGATTATATTTATTTTTTATGTAATCCAGTATGGGTGGCTGAGTCGGAGGGGCCAAAGCTCATGCTCCGACAAGCCAATATCACCTCCGAGAAGGTAGGTGCCATACCGGAGACTTCCCTGGATTGCTGGCTAAACTGAACTAGAGGAGAACACAGCCGAGGCTTCTATGCGGCCATCTTACATCCAGTACGGTGTACCAATCCAGTCGGCTACAATTTGAGCCTATACTTTTCGACGACTATTACCGTGATCTGTGTTTATCGTGGACCTCTGCTTTTTCCTGGAACTGTTACCTGTTATTATCGTTGACCTCTGCTTTCTCCTGGACTTGTTATCTGATACTATCGTTGACTTGGGCGTGAATTGTGAATTTCTGGAACTACATATGACTTAATTATTAGTATGAACGAGTTTTATTTATATTATCCTCAATAGTATGACACGCAAAATAAAATAGAGAGCAATAAATATAAAAACCTTAATATCTCTGAAAAAAAGGCTGCTAGCTTATTCAAATAAAAAGTAGTACATTAATATAATTTTTATTAATATTAAATGGTCTATAAAACGCTTTTCATTGTAACCAATGAAAAGCGTTTTATAGCTAACATTTTTAGTTACAAAAATATTTGCTGGCTCGTCCAAGATTTTAATGATTACATTCGAAATCCGCTCTCGTATATATAAAATGTAAAATGACAGTGACAAGACAGATAACAAGTCCAGGAGAAAGCAGAGGTCAACGATAATAACAGGTAACAGTTCCAGGAAAAAGCAGAGGTCCACGATAAACACAGAACACGGTAATAGTCGTCGAAAAGTAAAGTAATAGAAATGAAACGTCTTCCCTCACACAATACTATGTATGTATAATACTAGGTGGTAGGCTCAAATTGTAGCCGACTGGATTGGTACACCCTACTGGATGTAAGATGGCCGCATAGCAGCCTCGGCTGTGTTCTCCTCTAGTTCAGTATAGCCAGCAATCTAGGGAAGTCTCCGGTATGGCACCTACCTTCTCGGAGGTGATATTGGCTTGTCGGAGCATGAGCTTTGGCCCCTCCGACTCAGCCACCCATACTGGATTACATAAAAAATATATAAACGAACGACTACCTACCTGTATGCTGCCTGCGCATACGCACGCCACGCATCTAGCAATGGCGGGGGTGGGGGTGGGTTCGGGGGTGGGGGTAATGCAGCCCGCGGTTTGTCACAGTCGATGTTCTGTCTGAGTTAATAAATAATACAACACCATTCACATGTTATTAACATGTTTTTTGTATAATGAAGACTATTGATAGCATATATAAAAAAATCGGTATATCTCCGAAAGCACAACTCTTTGGGATGAGCCGTCATAGTAAGTATTGATACATATTAAAAGACCTTTCCAACGACATATGACTCATTGCTGTTGGTGGTGGTTGGTGGAGGGTACCAGAGTCCATACATTTTTGCCCATACTCCTTTTAGAGGCTCCTTTAGAAGTTCTTCCGCCTTCTTTGACAGAACAGGATACCCTGGCCTGGCAAACCACACCTTTGTGAATACGTTGGCCAACGTTCTATTCTAACACCTACAGACGGTGCGGTGGTCTGTGCTGTGCCTAGGCCTACAGATCGAGAAATAAAATAACCCGTCTACACGTTGGCAAATGCATTGGCAAAAGCATTGGCCAACGCTTAGAGCCAGCAGTATGTATGTGCAGACCGCGCGCGAGCTCCGAGGAAGTTTAAGGAATGTTGACGTAATAACCTAGTGCAGTGATTTAGTCGATATTACGTTATTGATATTAATTTTCTCTCTGTTCTCATTGCTCGTGCTCGCAATTTCTTCTTCATCCATATTAAATGTCTATTTGTTCACACAAAATGAAGACCGGTAATAACTTAAAGAGTAACTAATTAAGATGCGATTGACTAATACGCGCGCATATTACGAATACGGCATCGATAAGCATGCTCTCGCGTCAAGGCCAACACTCGTACTAGTAGGAGCGCGCGGGGTGTGAAACGACGGTCGGGAGGGGCGCACACCCGCCCGCTTCCCCAGCCCCCCGATTCCTCGGAGCTCGCGCGCGGACTGTACGAGCGAATTGGGCGAGCTTTTTGTGCGAGTGTCGGTTTTTGACGTGATAACGTCTAATAAATTGATGAACACCGGCTGCACACACCAAAAAGTGTCACGTTGTGTCACGTTCAATCTGAGCCGTGTCACGTTCCATCTGAGCCTGTGCGTGCAAGCGAGAGCGCGTAACAAGCGATAGAGAGGCACAATCTGCCCAAGCGGCAGTGTTGCCAAACGTACGGTAATTGCCGTATCGTACGGTAATCGAGGCTAGAAATCGACAAATGTACGGCGTACGCGTACCGCGTACGGCAGCGATAGGGGTGCCGTACGAAAAAATACGGTAATTATTATAGCTGTGTTTCTTTATGACGTTATCACGTAAAACTATCGTCCGTAAACCGTCTTTACAACGAGTGGCTCGGGATCAATTCTGTTGGCTCTTGCTGACAGCTGTGACGTCATAGAGCCGAAAGCGAATCAAGGGAATTCGATATTCGTTTGTTCGTGATTTCGTGGCTCAGGGTTGAGGGTGTAGGACTAGTAGTTTTATGACCGGTTCGAATCCCACAAAATCTTTTTGGTTTTTTTTTGCTTTTTTTTCTTTTTTAAGTAATGTTACGGTGTTTAAATTGTTTTAGGGTGTTCAGTTTTTTTTATAACCACCTAAGAATTATTTTCGGAAATACAAACTTGTAACAAAAACGACATGCACTGCCTCAACATTAGGTTAGGGTTAATATAAGGAAGATGCGTCGCGTAGCGACGCATCTTTATATTAACCCTGGCTTTTTTTTTTAAACCACCAAAACAGTTTGCTTATATTCCAAATATTTCCGAAAATAAAAATTTCTTAGGGGGAGAACTGTCAGTGAGAGACATCAGAATTTATCCCGAGCCACTCGTACTTTACAGACAACTATTTTTTTTTAAATATTTATTCGTCCCTCCCTTTTCGGAACAGGCAAAAGCAAAACTAATTAAAGTAAACAGCCTTTTCTGTTGTACTTCTAATGTCTGTTGTTTTCTTCTCGAATCCCGAGAATCTCAATAATTACTTTTCATTTACGGCGACGCGGCAAACAAACTTGTTCATCCGACATCTTTAGTTAGATTGCTGTAGGTTCGAATGACAATGGAGGGCTTTTTGTTTCACGAATGAGTTTCACCATCATGGCGTACGTAGTATGTTTTTTTTTTCCAGCAACGTCAGCTGTCAGGTGCTTACTACAAAGAGACACTCATGGCGCGACGGCGCGAGTGAGATGGAACTTTCATTCATTCCCTTGCTTGAGTGATTCTGATTAGTAATTTAGCCTTGATGTGATGAGATGACAGTCATTTTGTATTATATTCTTTGGTCATTTTGGTTGAGTGAGTCCACGATGTGATAAAACGTAGTTGTTATATTCTCTTTGGATGTGATGTGAGTCATTCATTCCACGGGGGTGACAGCTCCTTACAGCAACACATTCTATAGATGGGCAACTAAAACTACTATTGACTTAAGACGTGACTATGGCTTAAATACGCTAAACTAAAAGCGTGATCGCCAAAAAAAAAAAAAAGTCGGCCATCTTAGGAGCTCATGATAAACGGACCAATCACATTCCGCTGTCAATTAGACATTAGATCTAAGTGGCGGTCAAGCGGCCACTAGTTAATAGAACAGATTTATTCGGTTTTCGGAAGGGAAAAAGTACCATGGACAGTCTTGCATTGTTTTCTACGGATGTTCGTCTCTCTTTTAGTCGAGATGAATCCATTGTAGCTGCATTTCTTGATATATCTGCTGCTTACGATAATGTTCAGCTCCCTATGTTAAGGAAAAAATTACAAAAGTTGAAGGTGCCTGAGAAACTGACGATGTTTATCTCCAACATTTTATTGGAGAGACATATTCATCTCTATACTGATGGAGATGGCCATCTTGTTAGGACTGTGTGGAAAGGTCTTCCACAGGGATCTGTGCTGAGCCCTCTATTATATAGTATCTACACTTTTGATATGGATATTGAAATTAAACATCATTGTCGCGTTTTACAGTACGCTGATGACCTTTTATTGTATGCTTCAAACAAATCTATCGTCAAAGCATCTGAGTCAATTAATTTGGCCCTAATTTCTCTAGACACTTGGCTTCTGAATAATGGTTTAGAACTTTCGGCATCCAAAAGCTCAGTAGTAACCTTTTCCCGAAAAAGAAATATCCCCCCTTTCATTGTCATTCATCAAGATACCCCAATTAAGCAGTCTGATTCGGTTAAGTTTCTTGGAGTTATTCTTGACTCAAAGATGACAGGAGTGCTACATATAGATTATATAAAAACAAAATGTCTAAAGAATATTAATATCATTCGTTGTCTTTCTGGTGTGTGGTGGGGTTCCCATCCATTTTATATGAAATTAATTTATAATGCTATTATCCGTCCTCACCTAGATTATGGTACTTTTATCTTTGAGCCTGCAAATTGCAAAGCACTTAGAAGTCTAGACTTAATCCAATACCAATGTCTCCGTATAATTTCAGGGAATATGAAATCCTCACCCACCAATGCTCTCCAAGTGGAATGTGTTGACCCTCCCCTTCATATGAGACGGCAATATTTAGCAAATAGATATTTATTTAAAGCTGTTCAGTTTTCTAACCATCCTATTATTCCGAAGCTTAGGCTCCTTACCGAATATACTCGTACAATGAACTTCTGGAGGCTTAAGTCTCATCCAAATTTAGTACACAGCTTCAGGAAATTTATTAATTTAAGAGCTCCGACTCACAGAGATAGAACAGTGCCAATTTTTCAAATTCCATATGAAGCGCTTAACTTCATCCCCAACATTCATACTTCTATAGATATTGACAAAGATACTTTGGATCCCAACAAAAAGCTTCTGCAATGGTTAGATAAAAACTGTAAGGGATGGCAATATATTTATACGGATGCCTCCAAGTTATCTCCCGAAGGTAGTGTTGGTTATGCAGTTTTTCACAAGAATGCTAACAAGTCTTTGAAGATGAAAAGTCCTCCGGAGGCATCTGTGTTTACAGGAGAGGCGTTGGCTATTCTGGAAGCTGTTAAATATATTAGATTTAATAATATTGCCAAGGCGGTTATTCTAACTGACTCTCAAAGCTCTCTTCAGTCCATACAGCAAAATCCATTCAAATCTAAAATGCATAATGACATTGTTCTTAAAATTAGATTAATTCTGTTAGAACTCCAATCCAATAGTTCTGAGGTTGTTCTTGTTTGGATCCCTGGTCATGCTAATATAGCAGGGAACGAAATCGCTGATCAATTAGCTAAGGAGGCGGTTGTTAGTGGTGACAAATTAAATTACAAAAATTACTGCCACGACCTTGTAGCTCTCCCTAAGGTTTACCTTAAAAAATCATGGTCCTCAAACTGGATAAATACCAGCAAAACTAGAGGTTCATACTATGCCAAGATCCAACCAGAAATTCCAGTGATACCTTGGTTCTTTAAAATTTCTCTCCCTAAAAAAGAAACTTCTATTATAAACAGGCTCAGAATGGGCCATTGCTGTAGTCCAGTCCACCTTGCCAAACTTCGCATTAGGGACAACTCTCTATGCGAATGTGGCCTTGAGGAGGGTAATGTAGACCACATTATATTTTCTTGCCCTCTCAATAACAAAATGCCATCAATTTATGAAATGCTTCCAAAATTAAAAGTTTCACTTCCCATTAATATTCACTCTCTTCTGTTCTGTCCCTCACCCAAAATATTGAAATTGCTTGCTAGATGCATAAATAGCAACAATATCAAACTTTAGTTAAGTCGGCTTGCTTTCCTTGTTTCTATGTGTATATAGAATTCCTACTTGTATATTTTCTGTTGTATTGTTTCTTTTTCTATTTTTGAAGTATAGGTAAGTTATAATGGCTATGTAATGATTTGAATTATTTATGACATGATTTAGAGTTTGATTATTTCTTTTCTTTTTATGTGTAATGTAAAGATTTCAGCATTTTCTTTGCCCGTTAATCAAAATTTTGTACAATGACATTTTTTGTTTATAAAAATATATAACGTGGATATCTTAACGTGACACTGGCAGTATTTAGATCTCAAATAAAAAAAGAGATCAGTTGCCATTACGGCTCAAGGACCGCTCTGAACATCTTGCGGTTGCAAGTCGGAAAAGAAGAAGAAGAAGAAGAACAGATTTATTAAATTTTGACAACTTTGTTTATAGTCTTGTCATTGCAGACTTGTCAATCTTCCTAATAAACAAAAATATAATAAAATATATAATTTTACGAGCATCATATTATTTTATCCACCACGAGCAGCTAAATATATACTGTCGGCGCCGGGCGGTGGTCGTCGGCGGCGGCGCGGCGTCGCGTCGCGTCTCTCCAAGATTTTACGTTCGTTCTTTTCTTTCGGCCTGTGATTTTGGTGCGCGCTAGCAATCGCAATACTTAGGTGTTTTTTTTATTTGTTCGCTGTGTGAAGTAAATAATAAGGCTTGTGATGTGAAAATTTCTCTGATCGTCGTGAAGAAGATAGTGCTGTGTGCCCGGTTGCATCAGCAAGAAGGGTGGAATCACCCCAGTCTACAGCGTCCGGACTCCGGACTCTGTATGTAATGTACTCTGAATGTACTCTGTCTTAAATAAAAGTGTATCATTTTATGCTCTTTAGTGTGAATAAATTATCTGAGCAAGAATCTGATATGATTTGTAATATTTTAAAATATATATATATTGTGAAAACGTACAAGTTTTATTTTTATGTAGATATTTAGTACTTGCTTGATTGTTATTGGAAAGTCCTGTTTTACGAGTCTAAATATCTACATCCAACAACCTGACGATGCACTGGGCGAGAATTTTCAATTTTCGCTGGAATAACATCGAAAATTGAAAAATCACGCAAAACAAATAACACCTTTTCTATAAAGAGGGAACATCGATTGTATGTGCATCCCTAGTGCATCGATAATTTTCGTTCAAATTATTGCACCTCACTAATCCTTCCCTCTTATTGGTCAGCTTTTTAACAGCAGTGATTAGCTGTTTCGTCTTGAGCCCCCTCTGACGTCACTCATTCTATACGGGCTCCCAGTCATAGTGGCAGTGTCGCATCTGTCCCCAGACATATATATTGGTAGAGAGCGTTCCATATAAAAGTTCCCTTCGCCGTTATGTTGGCTCCACTGTCTGTCAAAACAGCGTTGAGGGTTGCTATGTGTACAGATTTACCCGTAATTTTTTTTTTTTTATGGAAACTGACTCGGTTGGCTACATCACCTACAACGTCCGTGATGTCAGCCCATAACACCGGGTGAACTAGGTGCTATGTCAGTGCTTCCCCCTTTGATCGTGCCGGCTACACTGAACTGGTCGGAAAACATAAACTATTTACATAGCCGTTTAGACCGACGTTTCATTCAGTGCGGTGGTACCAACCCGGGCGGGTTAAACCCTACAACTAAGTAAGATTAGGAGGGAAGGGACCTACAGTTTTACGAGGAATCCGAACCTCGGTCAGCCTCCAACGGTCAGCGGTCACCCATCCAAGTACTGAACGCACCCAGCGTTGCTTAACATTCAATAGCGAAAGTTGACTGTCTGCACCACTGAGCTATCGAGGCTGACGATTAACAGTATTTACAGTATTTTTTGTACGGTAAATACCGATTACATTATTAGGTAATATAATCTTCACAATCTGGCAACAGGAATTTAAGCACTGACAGTGACACTGGCAGAGGAGCCAACATAACGGGTTAACGGCGAAGGGAACTTTTATTTCACGGGGAGCCAAGTCCAGTCCGGCTGTCGTGGCCTAAGTTTCATATTATATTCTTTGGTTTTCAAGGTTGTGGGAAAATTTCGAGAGGAACAGCCCTACAGAAAATTCATGCAAAATGAAAGGGAGAGCACTGCACTTCCCCGGTATTACCGAATTGCCAGGTCCAGGGTTTTATGGGGAAATTTATTCAAACTAATTACACCAAGCACGATGTTAACAGTTTTACAGCTGTAAAAAAAAATACGGAGCAGTAAAATATATTATTTTCTCCTCATAATTGTAATTTCAGACAGCAGTAAGAAGGTTTTTTTATTCAATTTCCAAATTGAATTGAGCATTTCTTCATTTTTTACCTGGCACCATTACGGATTCCAGAATTTACGAAATTTTACCCAAAGAAAAGAATCATTTACCTAAAAACACGAGATAAGCCTTTTACTAGCATTTTTCGTTCGAAAACGAATGCGCCAAGCTTGCAGCAAACAGTATAAGAGTATTTGGGTCAAGTGCAGTGCTTCACGGAGGTAAGAAAAGTGCTTTCGATACTTGTCGATATTTCATATTTTTCCACGATATCTCCTATATTTTTCAAATAACATAATGTTATAGCATGTTTTGTAGTGGATACTTGCCTTTGTCTGTTAGTACAGAGTAAGTTATTACTTGGGTTGTAGTGAAAATTGTCAAACATAACCTCAAAGTGTGCAGTATCATCCATAATCATTATGGATGCCGCACGCCTTTGTGTACAGGAAATTGAAATACGTCTCTAGTTCTCTACTACGAGAGATCCACAATGAACAAAAAAAACAATGCTGCTGGCGAATTATGTAAGGTTTTTATTGAGTGGCGCTGTTCTCCACTCAGTCCTATCCGATAAATGTAAAATAGGGTCTGCAGCCTTAGACTATATTTATGACTCCCCTCTGACTCAACTTCCGCAGTAGCTAACAAATTTAGGTTCCTGTCTACAACGGCCGACCACAAATCAAAGTACATATGTAGGTACTAATAATCTTATAAATAAAATCTTGGTGTGTTTTTTCCCAGATATCACCATGGAAGTCCGTAAAATGTGGGGCGTCTTCTGCAAAACACGCGGTCGAAGCAGCACGATCATATGACAGATTTCCTTCACCTAACTTGAACAATTTTGAAAGGTAAGACCAATGGTATGTACAATACTTATGGCAGTCAATCAGAACGGTAAAGAAAAGATGTGAGTGAAATTGACAGCATAAGCGATGAGTCACTCAGTATCTGGGGCTTTACTGGCCTCTCAAGTGCGAGGTTGTGGGTTTGAATCCCAGTCCTTGTAAAAGTCTTTACAATTTGCCCGTCGTCGCTCCGGCGAGTGAAGGAAAACACTGCAAGGAAATCCTTTCCATCCTTACAAGGTGGTAACACTTACCACTGAAAATCAATCAATCAATCAATCCGAAACCAATCAATCAATTTACTTCTACGCCACGGCATGCCGTCAGCCAGCGGGCTGAACAGTTAATACAAATGCGCACGCAGTCACGGGTAAATGCTAGTATTATATACATACATGCTCATTACTCCTAATATGTTACAGGTGAGCTGCCCCTGCAAGCAGTGACAACGGCGAACCTCGTAGAAGATGTGGACCAGCTCTTTGGGCAACAACACAAGCAAGTCATTAAACATTGAAAGTGGTTAGGAGCGAGGGCCACTCAACCTTCCCAAAATTAGTGGATTGCTACAATAGAAGCATTTGAGCGTTTGTTTAAAATGTTACAACGTCTAGACTTTTATTTAGTCTCAACGAACTGTCTAAATCAAGATAATTTGGAAAACATGTTTGGGGGCGTAAGATCAAGCTGTGGAAATAAGACCAATCCCACAGTCCAGCAATTCTCGCTGGATTAAAAACTGTGATGGATGATCAGTGACATAGTAGCGCACAGTCGTAGTTCAAACTTAAAACTGTAACTTACAAGGTCAGTCACATTTAATAAATAATTTAGAAAACTTCATTTGTGAAGCGCCCCAGCTCACAACAGTTAAAGACGAATTGTTTTATGAAATGTTCGAGGAAATCGTGCATTTGTAATTATATGTAATTTTGTAAGTATGTAGTAATATGAGGATGTTCATTTTATATAAGCATTCAGTTATGTATGAGTTATTTATTATGTACACACTTGTTATAAGCCAAGTTGTTATAGGCGAACTTCACTATATAAAATTTTTTTAAGAGAAAAACAAACAAAAAAAGATCATAAAACAAACTTATTATGTACAGTCCAATTATTTGGATAAAATTGCTTATTATAATTTAGTTGTGTAATAGTTTACTTGTACAAACACTTCATTTCGTAATAAAAAGCATTTGTTGTGTACTCATGATGTTATTTATTTGGCACATTTAGCCAAACTGTGACCATTTCACACTGATATTTCTAAAATTGTCAGTCCTGCCTGCTCAGTCAAAGTCGGCTGACAATTTTAGGAATATCAGTGTGAAATGGTCACAGTTTGGCTAAATGTGCAGTACTTACCTACTAAAAATAAATTAAATTCGAAATTCCCGCCGAGTGCTAGTTCTGAAATTCGCCGTGTGGGAAAATTTGGCGCTTCAAGGTTAAAACATAGGCAAACAAATTTTGTATGGGCTTGTGCTTCTTCTACGCCCTAGTAGTATTATATTCTTTGTTTTATTTAGTTGGAACGATCTCTAATCTGTGATTCATTCATTCCAGTCCAGTCCAGTAGATAATAAATAACTCTATCTATGATTCATATTTCTTCTTTCCTTCCTTCCTTGCAAAGAATAATACGTTCCTAGATCCTTGTGCATTCGGAAGAAATCGTTCTTTCTTGTTAATTCATGCATTTGGTTTGGGGTTTATTCCCGTTCGTTGAGTGATTCTTCTACTGTGCCCAAAGAATAAAATTACCTGTGCGTGCTCTTTTGTCTGCTTGTTACTGTGGATGTCGCGGCTCTCTTCCCAAGTATGTATATAACTAATTTCTGAAGAAGTTATGGGGCGGGTTTCCATTACGAACAACTAGCCTTCCAGTTTTGGAGAAAAAAATTTGAAACGATTCCTTCAACTACACCAGGTGGCGGCCGCGAAAAGCCGTCACCTGGTGTAGTATGGAAAAAAAATCATTTTGGAAGATTTTTCCATGAAACTTTATGAACTTGCGAATGGATTGTATTTATAGATAAATATTCTAGCTATAAATGGCATTTTTATATATATATTACATATTTTGGTCAAAACCAACACTTTCGCACTCACAAGCCATTCCAACATTTTGGCGAATTGTATTACGTAAATATGTAAGTTAGGTATATGGAAAGCACATGGTTGGATAGATAATTTTATCTACTTATCTTGAGACACTTTCTACACTCAAAAATGCGAATTTTAGCAAAATTATAAATAAATTACGACACTGAATCGAAAATATATGAGGTTATGTAAAATGCTAATATCTTGATCATTTATACGTTTAGTGCAAATAAAACACTATTGTTCTCTTTGGAAATAACTAAACTTTCATATTTGAGCCCATTTTTATCCATATATAATCCTTTTAATATGTTGCAGCATGTCAGGTCTGGAGAGTAGCGTGGAGGCACTCGAGCGACAGCTAATAGGACTGCAGGTCCAACACTCGCCTGCACCGGGCAAGAAGATTCCGCCCCCACCCCCGCCCAAGAAGAACCGCGGGCAGCCGCAAGTGCCACGCAGTGCGGGTGTGCACGCGGCGTGCGAGGCCTCCTACTCCACCGGCCTCCTCGCCAACAACAATCCTGTATACAGCAACGTGCCGCTTCCGCCACCGCCCCCGCACCATCACCTCTACAGCAATGTCATCTCACAGGGGCCCCCGCTCCCGCCGCCCCCGCAGGGTGCATACCTTCCGCGCTACGACGACAATCGCAATTGCGACGACCTGCCGCCGGCGCCCTCTCCCGTCAGCTCCAACTACAGCGAGCTCGCCCGCGCCACGCGACACTCCTACGTGCCAGTCGCCTCCCACTACCCGCCCTACCAGAACTACGCCGACTACAGCTCGCACGCATCCACATATGAGTCTATCTACGAGCCAATCGAGCCGAGGCCTCCAACGATGCCCACTCCGCTCGCTCACACAGCGTACGTAGAAAATGTTAACCGCCGACCCCTCGTCCATGATAAGAATGTCCCGGCGGTGCAGCCTGGCCACACTGCATATCGTAATGGTGGCATCGACGCTCGTTCTCTGGCCAAAGAGGAGGAAGTAGATGCGCTGACAGACCTCCTGGTGCAGTCGATCGGCGAGGGGGCAGAACCTGATACGTACGGTGTGTGTGTGCGGTGCCGGCGCCGCGTGCAGGGCGACGACTCGGGCTGCACAGCCATGGACCAGGTGTACCACGTACGGTGCTTCGCATGCGCGTGCTGTGGCGACAGCCTGCAGGGTGAGCCGTTCTACGCGGTGGAGGGGCAGCCGTACTGTGAGCGCGACTACCTGCGCACGCTCGAACGCTGCTCCGTGTGCGACGAGCCCATCCGCGAGCGCATCCTGCGCGCCACCGGCAAGCCGTACCACCCTGCGTGCTTTGTGTGTGTCGCCTGCGGCAAGAGCCTCGATGGGGTGCCCTTCACCGTGGACGCGGCCAATCAGATCCATTGCATCGAGGACTTTCACTCCAAGTTCGCTCCACGCTGCTGTGTGTGCGCGCTGCCCATCATGCCGGAAGAGGGGCAGGAGGAGACGGTTCGAGTGGTGGCGCTCGACCGCAGCTTCCACGTCAAGTGCTACCGCTGCGAGGACTGCGGTTTGCATCTCTCGTCGGAGGCGGAAGGCCGCGGCTGCTACCCTCTCGACGACCACATTCTGTGCAAAGCGTGCAACGCACAGCGTGTGCGCAATCTCACTAATGTTATTACCACCGATTTGTAAGTCTGGCCGTTCCTGAGATTTATTCATTCCATATAACAACTATGTCCAGTTTTAAGCTTGTAACTTATGTGTAACTTGTAACTTGTGTATAGCATTCCAAGGATCACACCCACTGACTACTAATCCAGAAAGAGCCGACCAGCTCCTTCCATCTAGGTCAGGGTATGACGTGTAAATTATGAAGTTCTTTGTCTGTGTGTGTTGTGTCAACCTTCTCCAACTAACCTCATTCATCCAATCTTAACTTTTAGCTATGGCGATTCCAATACTACTACAGCGCTTTGTTGGGTCTTTCTGTATTCGTGGTCAGTGTGATTTTCCCACTGTATGGGGCTGCATCTTCATTTATTTTCCGCTTTATTACTTTGAGTCTAATATATTCAGAGCGCTTGGTGCAGCGAAAAACCCCCAACGCCTTAGCTGTAGTGTTTTACTTTAAGTTTCCTAAATTCTAAATTGTATAATTGTATATGTCTTGCATTAATAATATTTTAAGCATTATTATGTATGTTACACACCTTCACATATTGTATTATGAATTTCTATAATTTTTATGAAAATATAGTGGTGCTAATGTAAGGAAATTATTGTGTAATAGTAATGAATGTGCCTTAGACATACAATTATCTACGATCTGGCCCAAGGAGTTTATACCCTCATCTGTTATTCGGATAAGTCATTGTTTATAACAAAGATAATATGTAGGCTAATTGACCACGACTAGCTTGCGAAGCAATACCTTGGTCACTCCCTTATCTCCAAAGCTATTAGGTACACACAATTCAGAAAAATATCAAGAGCTCTTTAACGAACTATTAATTAAATATGACCTGACTTAGATTTGGCTTTTGCCCGCCGTCCACCTCCTGAGACCACCTTGTGTTATTATAATAGATCTAAGAAGAGTATCGTTTTGCCATAACTGGCTATGGAACCCTAAAAAAGGAATAAAAATATGATTTTCTATAATTTCTCTTTAATTTTTAATGCATAAGACTTTTCAGTACACAACAGTCTTAAAGGTATGATTTTTTTTTCACAATTATATATATTTCTGAATATATTATTTCACAACCTAAAAGGTTATGAAGTAAGGTCAACATCAAGATATAGCTAGGCAACCTAGTCGCAAACTATTAGCCCACCTACGTTATCTTTTAAATAAACTGTCATATCCGAATAGTAACTGAGGATATAACCTTCTTTGGCCAGATTAATTATTACTAATAATATTAATATCTACATAAATTATCTATAATATCTGGGAATATATCATCATAATTTCTCTAATCTTGTAAATAAGTTACTTGTAATGAAACTATTGATGATAGATGTTTGACATGAAAAATATTTTGGGCATTAAAATGTACCTACCTATTAAATTGTTTTGTATCATGCATGAATGAATTCATTGTTGAATAGCCAAATGATTGATTGTTTAGATTTGTTTATGTAATCCCGTATGGGTGGCTGAGTCAGTAGGGCCAGAGCATAATATCATCCCTGAGAAGATATGAGATATTGATGCCAGATATGAAATTTACCGATGATCTATATATTTTTAGTTATAAGTAGCTCACAAAGCTGATAAATATGTATTATAAAATATTGGAAGGACTAGTAGATTTGACATCGAAAGTAACATAAGAGTTGAAACTGCATTTTATTAAGATTTTATTAAATATTATGTATTTTATTATAACATTTATTAAATTTATTCAACTTTTGCCTTTTGCTGTGTATTTTATTTAACGCAATGTATGTTTTGTGGACAGGGCTATTCGTAGGTAAGCCAAACAGAGATTATTAACCAAGAACTGGGAGTGTCCTATTTGATTCTCTGCGACAGTGGCGGTTCCCCAGGTGAAGCAAGTGAAGCACCGCCTCACTTAATTATCTTGAAAGTAAAGAAAAAAAAAACATTTCAAAATATCAAGAAAGAAAACTTAAAAAAGTCAAGTATATGCGATCCGAACTGATCACAATATTAGCGCGGCGGCGGCGGCGCGGAGGAGGCGGAGGCGGCTGGTGCGACGCGCGCGACGAAATACGTTAAAGATGTGTTAGTGCATCAACACCACCAACACAGCACGCACACACACACACACAGACGTGACGTGTGACTTGTCACGTACGGCATGGCATATGGTCACTCACCCCGGTCCGGTGCGGCGACGAATCGCTTATTTTGATATCGCTTCACCAAGCGTAAAGACAACAGGTTGACCTTGGAGGCTTTGGATGTAGGGAGCAGCTGAGGCTCTGATAAATGGCGCCGAACGAGACATCTATATCCAATTAAAAGAATGCAGAGCGAGATGGGGCGATTCACGTTTTCTATAAGTCGGTTTGTTTTACCTCCGTGATTAACATGATGGCGAAATTCGCATTAGTTAGGGTAAGTTTCATAGCTCAATGGTATATGCTTCGCTTTTCAATCTAGTGACGTTGGTTCGAATCTCACTTTTGCGAATTCTTTTTTTTTTGTTTTTAGGGTTCCGTATCCGGTACGGGACCCTATTACTAAGCCTACGCCGTCTGTCTGTACGTCCGTCCGTCCTTTTTTTTTTATGTAATCCGGTATGGGTGGCTGAGCCGGAGGGGCATGCTCCGACCAGCCAATATCACCTCCGAGAAGGTAGGTGCCATACCGGAGACTTCCCTGGATTGCTGGCTATACTGGACTAGAGGAGAACACAGCCGAGGCTGCTATGCGGCAGCAGCAGGTGTAGGTATGCATGCACGTAAATTTTTTCGTCAGAAAAAAACTCATTGTTACACGCCGACCGGATTCGAACCTCGCACCTCTCGCATTTGAAGCCAATGCCCAAACCACTCGGCCACCCGCCGCTTGTCTGTCCGTCCGTCCGTCTGTCCGAGGCCTGTATCTCTTGAACCGTAATTGGTAGCCCGTTGAAATGTTCACAGAAAATGTGTTATTATGGCCGATATAACAAAAAATAATGAAAATAAGAAAAAAGTAAAAAACTCACGGGGGTTCCCATAGATGGCGCGCGCGCATACACTTTTTGGTTTCAAAAAGTGTATGCGCGCGCGCCATCTACCAAATAGATGATGAATCATTTTCTAATCGTGACTAACTAATATGAAGTATTTCATAACACGCCATCTAGATGGCGTGGTGTGTTATGAAATTCATCTAGTGGCGCTAGCCGTGACATGGCGATACGGTACCCTCGGTGCGCGATTCGATAGTAGTTTTTGGTTAAGTATTGTTAGGGCCAAAAAAAATTTGGTTTAGGTTTTTCAATTTATCATAAAGTAATAGCAATGTAGGTGGATTTTTAGCCGCCTCACTAAGATTTATAGGTCAAAGCCGCCACTGCTCTGCGAATAGACCTATTAGGCGGGACAGTGCCAAAGAGTAGGTATGAGGTTAGAGCGTCTTGTCCTATTTTATTCTATCAAAGTAAATGTTTTGGTGGTTTAAAAAAAAATAACCAGGGTTAATTTACAGAATCTATAATTTAACCCTAACCTAATGTTGAGGCGGCGCATGTCGTTTTTGTATCATGCAGGTATACCTACGAATAGACACTTCCATGTTTTGTCGCCTACATGGAAACCTTTTACATTGGTTGGTTCATGATCAGCGGTTCCAGGCTTCCAACTGGATTGATCATGGATCTGATATAAAAATATCATTTAAATACTGTAATTAGATAGCAGCTAAGTAATGTGATGTTGGGACATTGAACAATGTAATCATCTTCTATTTTTCTGAAGAAAATAAAACACATTATGTTGTATATAAAAGGCACTTATTTAATCACAGTACTTATCCTTACCAAACTAAACAAGAAATATTAAATGCAAAAAGATAGCGCACTACTGTTTAGGCTATTCTCACTAAAACTACTACTAAACTACAACTATGGAAGCTGGGAATGTTGGATCACATATTGCTCGACTTTCACAAAGTCATTTTCCTTAAGTCTTACGGTGTATATAGTTCTCAGCTGGAAGACAAAAATACTTATTTTGAGAGCTACAGTGACTTGTGTCTGCAATGTGTGCAGCAAGTACATATGATGCACAATAGAGTGGTGGCACTACATTGGCCATGTCGCTGTTAGTATGCACGGATATCTCTGACAGATACTATGCCACATTATCACAAATGATAACAATTATCATGTTTTGTGTTTAGTCTTGGTGTTGAATTTAGGCGGGCTGAGGACTTGCTTGAGGAACAAGCTGCGTTTCTCCTTCACGTTCCTGGGACTGGTGCGACCCCGCCCCCAAACCGCACCCGACGCCGCCTCCTTGAGTTTGAGCTCCCCTGCACACTCCCGCGCCGTTCTCTCATTCTGGGAGCCCAGAGGACATTGACTCAGTTTATTTTGGAATCGCACATCGAACACGGGTCCACTCTGCGGTGGAGAGCTTTTATTTTCATAATGTTGATACAGCGCTTCTTCGTCCTCCACTTTGGCCAGTTTCGGCTCAAAATGTTCCCGGAGAAGTGAAAACTTTCTCTTTGGTCGGTTTCGGGTGGACTTCTTTACGTTGGACTTAAGAACGGCAGCGCCGACGTTGACCACAGGAGCCGCGACGCTCTCCTTCAATATCAATGACTGCAGTGAGGAAGTGATGTGACTAGCGCTCAAATCCTCTGTGGAGTTAAGCTGCAATGGCAAGCTATTGTCCGACACTAACTGCCAAAGGAAATCTACATCCTTATTCGAAAGGTCGTGAATTTCTTCAGTACTAGCATTGTTATTTTTCAATTGAGATCTTAAGTTGGTCATCTTTTCACTGCTTCCATTTTTTCTGCATTTTTGGGGCCCATTCTTTGTAGGGTCGATTGCTAAAGCTGATGCGAGTACTAGGTCAGGGGCGGCAGGTTTGCGGGGCGGAAATTTGCATTGGCTGAACTCGCTTACAATATTCTCCTTCTCCTGTAGGGACTCCAAGATGTTGCTGGGATTGAACTTGGAAGGCTCCTTCCAGAGGGCGCGTTTCAGGCTTGATTCTATTTTTGCCGGAGCATTCGTTTGAGGAGAGTCCCACATGTTCTCTCGTCTATGGTAAACATTTCTTGGTGAATTTGTTATAGTTCCTTTCCTGATCTCGTCGATGGTTGCGACGAGCGAACTCTCTGAATTGAGTCGAGGCTTGCTCGGCGGCTCCACGTCACCCAGGTCGTCGATCTCCTCAAGAATTGGCTCGAGGTGGCTCACTGCACTCTCCACTATGCACGGCTTCACCGATAGCACGGAGACATCGGCATCGTCGTCATGTGAATGCAAATCACTCGCATATTCGTGGTGGTGCGGTCTGTCTACAAAGACATTGGAGTAGGTGGGCATGCGGGGCGGGGGCGCGACGGCCGACAGGATGTGGTGGCGAAGCTCGTGGGAGATGCAGCTGCTGATCTCGGAGCTGGCGGAGGTGAGTGTGTCACGGCGGCGATCTCGCACCACGCTGCCATCGTGCCGCCAGCTCTCGATGTCCGAGTATACGTTCCACGAGCGCAGCCCCCACGCCTCCCGCGCTATGTTGACCGCGCAAATATTCTCGTAGTCGTGCACAGAGATAATCTCAGTCGGAGTGTCGAGATCTCGCTTGGATCCCAAGAGGACTTCCTGCCCAATCATCTTCCTGTGCTTGCCCTTCTTGGCGTACATCTCCTTGAGGATGTCGAGTGCGATGCGCTGAATGTTCTGGATGTCAGCATCCTGGTTGCCCACCTTGATGTTCTTGAGTGTGCTGAGGCAAAGCTTCTGCACGATGTTCTCATTGAACTCGTTGATGTCGGAGCTGTTGACGTCGCTGAAGCTGAGCTCGAGGTCCATGTCGATGGAGTCGGACGAGGTCTTCTTGTTGGAGCTGTCCGTGTCGTGGCTGAGCTCGGAGCCGCGCTCCCGCGTCCTGAGGTCGGCCGCCTCCAGCTGCTGAAGCTCCTCCTCTAGTTCGTCGGAGGAGCAGATGCCGCGCCGCTTCTGCAGCGTCAGGGTGCTTGAGGTGAAGTCGTCGATGGACCTCTCCATGTGCTCGATCGAGGACAGCTTAAGATTCAGTTCAGTCGGGGAACAGATGCCTACTTTCTTTCTGTTGTTGGTCTTAGTTCTTGCTGTTGCGTTTTCAGAAGCAAGTGAGACGCTGGTGGATTGTGGAGTATTCTCCACTGTATGTAATTCGATGCCTGACAGGTCAATGCCCGCGTTGCAGACTGGAGCAGACACAAAAGTGGGCGTCCCAGACCGAGCGATCCAGTGGTCGAGGAGGAACTTCTTGTCGGTGCTGCCTATCTCTGGCTGAGGACTGACTTCTTGTGAACTGCCGCCGGGCCTGTAAATCGCCATACTCTTATAAAAACTGAACAATCATTCATTTTCATATAGAAAAAGTACACTTACCAACTTTCAGAATGTTTCAATGTTTGTACATACACTCAAAGATGGCAAACCACTTTTTCATGTTGTCAATATAATAAGATATTATATAAACTTCAGTTAAAAAATAGTTTTTTACTGTGATGTGCAGTCAGGATTGTGCTTGTTATTAATAAAAGAGGGTGCAATATTTTGGTCCCAACCACCAATAGAGATGAGCTATATAAATACATTTATTTGTGGTTAAAAATGTATTACGAATAATAAATAATGATTAAAACAAAACAAAATTAATTGTTTATCAGCCAAGGCTGCCTGACTAAAATTAATAAATAACAGACATGCAAGGCGGCGCTGGAGTCGTGCGGTGCGGGGGCGGGGGTTAGGGGGGTTAGGGGCCACATTCCATCAGTATACATTGGAAGATAACCTTAGCAACACTGAATATGTAATATATAATAAATTAATTGACTAGAACTGAGCAAATCAGTGATGTATGTAATGTGGCTCCTTTTTTTTTATGCAAACTGACACGCTTGGCTACATCACCTACAACATCCGTGATGCCAGCCCATAACACTGGGTGAACTTGGTGTCACGTCAGTGCTTCCCTCCGGTCGTGCCGGCTACACTAAACTGGACGGAAAACACAAACTATTTACATATCCGTTTCGACCGACCTTTCATTCAGTGCGGTGGTACCAACCCGTGCGGGTTAAACCCTACCATCTAGTAATATAAGAAGGGAGTCATATCCCCCCTGTCCTCGCTTCACCCAGCACTGCTCCAACGCCGCCAAATGAAGGTTAGTTATCCATACATAAATAATTTTTTATAAAACTTTTTGAGCCACCGGAGCAACAACGCTGTTGGTGGGTGGGACCAGATCCCATTCGCTTTCCCCGTGCTCCTTTAAACAACGGTTATGTAAATCGTTCGTGTTTTCCATCCAGTTCAGTCTACGACCAACGGGAACGCCGACATGACACCTAGTTTGCCAAGTTGTTATGGGCTGAAATGGCGGATGTTGTAGATAATGTGGCTACATTATCTACAACATCCGTCATTCATCGTTCCGTCGGTTTCCATAAAAAAACGAATACTGCAAAGTGCTTACCTCATAGTGTCTCGGGGTACAGCGGAACAATTCTTGAGAGACCTACTTGCGTAGCTTCCGGAAGGGTCACATTTGTCCGTTCTCCTCACGGCAAGAGTCGTGGAATCCTTGTTGTTCAGCTCAATGTCGTCGTCCACCATATTATTCCAAGTGATGGGGCCCGCGGGGTGGAACCATCTGTAGTAGGAGAGCATACTGCAGAGACCTGAAACATTTTATATGATAATACCAGAATTATGTTAGTCTGTTATTGTAACAGTAACTCATAATAATATATATTTCCTATGAAACCAGATATGATTGACTACATCACCTACTTCATCTGGATGCACTAGGTGCCATGTCAGTGTTTTCGTTGGTCGTGCCGGACCGAAAAGGCAAACAATTTACATTTCCGCTTCAGTTGACCTTTCACTCAGTTCGTTGGCATCAATCTGAACGGGTTAAACCCTACCACCTAGTAAGGGAAGGAAAGGGACCTACAGTTTCACGTGGAATTCGAACCACGGCCAGCCTCAACGGACGAATGGTCACCTGTCAAAGTTTTGACAGCTCCTCTCGGGTGTGATCAACTTCGCGATTGGATGTCTATGCATAGGCCCACCGAGCTACAGAAGCTAACAAAACTGGTCTTAAAAACTGTAAGATATATTAAAAACCTACCTTAATCGGATATTCTAGGGAGCAAGCCTAACATATAAATAAAAAATAGGGTCTTTGGACATCAGAACATCAGTCGCTCAGCATAAGTACCTACATGGTTATGAGAGCTAGCTACACTGCTAATTTCTTCTGGCTTTCTGACTTTAAAGCTGTGCTCTCTCTCTCTTCTATGGATATGTTGGATTCTCAGTACCTAGTTCACAGAGTTCTGCCACCCGCGCTAATTGCTTTAGTCGCTTCACTAGGGCTAGGGTGAAGAGTGCCACTTTCTCATGCTCATGGATCACAACAACAATTTAATATTGCAACAGGCAACAGTGCTCACCCACGACGGTGCCGCACACTATGCACACCGTAGCCAACACCGCCCAGACCCTCTTCTGCCTCGCGACCTCCGAGAGCAGCATGAAGAGCAACAGGCTGGCCAGGTTCTGGGTCACGGTGAGCGTGTAGAACGTCACCAGTCGATATCTCGTCCGCCCTTCCTGCAGATTGAAGTAGCAGAAGCAGTAGATGAAGCCAATCGCAACGTTGTAGAGTAACTCCTCGGCTTTCGTCGGGCAGAACTCGCTCTTTTGGGATGCGATCCACACCGTCATGGCCGCCCAGTGTATCCCTGTAAGAGTAAGAGTGTTATACATTCTGATTACCTAAATATTAAGTTTTTATGACTCAAAAGAGTTATTTTTCATTGCAAAACAAAACAGTGAACTAACTATATGCAATACAGAAAGCAATGGGGTAGGTTAGGTACACTACACTGTGCATGTGTGCCAAATAGATATTTTCTAGTTAACCATAAGCTATATATTTATTATTTTGATTAAAACTTTATTTTAAAGATTGATGGACAAATCTCTAATCTTCAGCAAGCACAATAAATTCACATCCACAAACCTATAACTGTGTATCTATAGCTAGAGTCTACATATAACAATACATGGGCTTGGGATCACGCTGTTCTAAAAGTCTACGAAAAAGTTCTTCATACGACCTACAAAATCACCCCCTCCAGTTTCAAGTTACATATTCACAAAGATATACATACATTTGAAAAAATCTGCCAAGTGCGTGTCGGAACACGCACAGTGAAGGGTTCCGTAGTCGGAAAGAACGTTCACGGTTAAAATACAAAGTTAATAATAAATTATGTGTAGGCTCATAAAAAAAAAATGCTCCAAAAACCAAAACACAAACAAGTATATACAAATATATAAGTATATAATTTTTTTTTATCCCTCAGTTACATGTATGCTGTGCCATCCTAATTTTTATTTTCGTAATTTCACTGCACCATTCTAAGTATAGCGGTTCATAGAATACACCTTTCTTCCAAATTTCACCTATGTATATGTATAGTGCCAATAGTATCCGAGTAAAATGGCTGTGACATACAGACGGACAGATGGACAGGACGAAATTATAAGGATTCCGATTTTTGCTGTTTAGCCAAATGGCAAAAAACGGAAACCCTATAATAGAAACATACAAAAGTAAAAAATTCTATACATTTAAATAATAAAATGTTGACTGGAAGAAGTACGCCTAAGTCTGCCTTTGTGCACTCCTTAATTTTTTTTTTCTGTTCATCAACTGTTTTTCTTTCTATTGTACGAAATTAAACAATTTCTATTCCATTTTAAAAGATACATCGATGAAAAAAATACACTCACCCAAAGGCACCAACGTCCACAGTCCAAAGACCACAGTGAAGAGTATGACGGCGGCCAGCCTGGCGGCCAGCATGCCGCAGAACCAGCCGCTCCGCAGCAGCACGGACGGCCAGCGCACGGGCCGCGCCACCGCGCCGCCGCACCACCTGTACGCCGCACCCATCCACAGCAGCGACACCGCCGACATCACCAGCGATACACCTGCAATCAGTGCACATATTCATTTAACACTGAACTATTATTTAATACATTTCTTTTGTAATCTTTATTTGTTTTTAAAGCACGGAACCCAATTACAAGATTTCGCAAATAAAATAAATTTTAATCTACATACGTACATAGCGTCACGTCTGTTTCCTAGTGAGGTAGGCAGAGACAACGGATCTTCGCGTGCATCCTGACACCTCTGTCACCTCATCCACTCAAATTTTAATCTAGTTTAATTAAATTATTGGTCGAATTAGTCGATGATGGCGAGTTTTACCTCTGACATGAGAGTGTTGGCTCGAAGCGATGCAGTAGTAAGACTGTAGCACCACCTGCGGCGCTGACTGCAGGAAGGAGCGGAACAGGTTCAGCACCCTCAGGTCTGCGAGAGGGCCGCGCAACCCTGGAGCGCGTGACTTGTCTCGTAGCTCCGGTGATACGATACATTTGAGTAAGGTTATGTACCTGGAATATTACTTTATTTATTGAAGAAAACATACAGTCCTTCACAATAAAAACTGGTAGGTACATTATTTTTATTTTTATACATAAAGTATGGCTTATTCCCTGTTTAGTTTTAGTTACATTTGATTCACCCTATCAAAGCCCTTAGAGCGGCGATACCACTACTTTAGAAGTTAAGCAGCGGCAATTCACATTTACGGATGTTCCCTAACGAAGCCTCACTCTCTGTAATGATAACATTCACCACTGTCTATGTTCTATGGAATGCTGTGCGCACGATCTTCGCACATGCGAGCGACACATTTACTCGTATATTCCGGTATTCCGGTAGAATCTCGCTTTGGCCTAACTGATTCCCTGTTGTCAAAATAAAAGAATATTCCTACATACTAAAAATGCATTATTCAAGACCACCCAGATTCCACCTAGCTAGACTAGACTAGGAGAGGAACCCAACCAACCAATCACAGGGGAGTGAGCATTTTGTAGTGGGATATGTTAATATTATCAAGGAAGTGGGTGCTAAGGCGGGAAAATAAAATGGGGAAAGGTATTAAGGCGGGAAGGAAGGAAAAAAATACATTTAAATAATAATATAAAATCTGTATTTTTTTATGGTATTTCGACTTTTATTAGTTCTCGTCAGATAATAACATTTTAAAACATATTTATTTATATATTTTAAAATGTTATTATCTGATGACGACTAATAAAAGTCGAAATATCATAAAAAAAATATGTGTTTTTAAGTGATATCAATAATATCACGCAGCTCATGACGTACCTAGAGACAAATAATCTCATCAGCGATCGGCAATACGGCTTCCGGCCAAACCGATCAGCTGGTGATCTCCTAGCGTACGTCACTCACCTTTGGGGGAAAGCGCTTGAAGGGTACGGTGAATCCTTGGCAATTGGACTCGATATTGCCAAGGCATTTGACCGGGTCTGGCATAAAGCGCTTCTGGGCAAGCTGCCGGCGTACGGAATCCCCTCTGGCCTTTGTGACTGGGTCACCGACTTTCTACATGGGCGTAGCATTCAGGTCCTCGTGGACGGCTGCTCGTCGGACGCCATGTCAGTGAATGCCGGTGTACCGCAGGGTTCTGTGTTGTCTCCCACGCTGTTTCTTCTGCATATCAATGATATGCTGTCACTTGGCAACATACATTGTTATGCAGACGACAGCACGGCACACGGATCCTACACCAGTCACCCTTCAGCCGGACGGAACGTTGTGGACGAGAAGAGGCTAGCACTTGTGTCTGAACTCGAGCAAACCCTCCGGTATATTGCCGAATGGGGCCGGAGCAACTTGGTCGTGTTCAACGCATCGAAGACACAAGTGTGTGCGTTCAGTGCGAAGAGAACGGCGTTCACGCCAGCTCCTTCCTTCCAAAACACGTCGCTGAAACTAAGCGACCACCTCGGGGTCCTCGGTGTCGAACTGTCGCACGACTTGAACTTCCGGCGCCATATTGAGGGCAAAGCCAAGCTGGCCTCAAAAAAGCTGGGCGTACTGAACAACAAAGTGCGACGGTACTTCACGCCGGGCCAAAAACTGACGTTGTACAAAACACAGGTTAGGTCCTGCTTGGAGTACTGCTCGCACTTGTGGGATGGCTCAGCTAAATACCAGCTTGCGCCGCTAGACTCAATCCAGCGTCGTGCCGTGCGACTGTTGGGTGACCCCGTGGTGTCTTGTCCGCGTGTGGTGTCTTGTGGTGTCCGCGACTTAGAACCACTGCAACTCCGTAGGGACGTCGGCTCCCTGAGTGTGTTCTATCGTTTATTTCATGGGGAGTGTTCGGAGGAGCTGTTTAACGCGATTCCGTCGTCCCCATTCCACCTCCGCACTACGCGTACTGGGCAGGGGATGCACCCCTATTCAATCGACCTACCACGCACCAACCGGTTCTGTAGGTCTTTTATTCACAGAACCGGGAAAATGTGGAACGCACTTCCTGCCCATCTATTTCCTCCCAAGTACAGTCTGGGGTTTTTCAAAAGGGGCGTGAAAAGGCTCCTGTCAGGCCGGCATGACATTCGCAATCCCCGTGCATCACAGAATGTCCATGGGCATCGTTAGACACCTACTTGTAGGTGTAACGATGCCACATGTCGCGCTATCGATAAAAAAAAAAAAAAAAAAAATATATATAGTAAAACTAACTAAAGACCAAATATTGGTTTTAAAAAATATTTTATTCACAATATAAAATCTGAAAATATAAAAAAAATATATGAATATCGCAAAATATAAACCTTTTTTCTATTTTTTTTCATTGAGATTGGGCTCCACGGCGTGGCATATTTAAAGTGTGGCAAGCCAAAGATTTAAGTAGGTAACAAAGGCTCTTTACACCTGATTCACTTAATTAATAAGTCTTCTTAGTCAGAACTCTCAGCAAAATTGTTAATCTTGCTCTCAAGCTGTGTTTTAGATAGACTATGGGCGGTGTTATTATGTGGCTAGTCACTAAATACTTGTAAAAATATGTTTAAAAAAATATCCTGCGAAGTTTCTTGTCGGTTCTTCTTTGTGGGTGTGATCGAACCGGATAGAACAAATTGTGACAAGTTCAAACGCAGTCTAACTGCCATATGAATGCTCAATAAACAATACAATACAATACAAAACATTTTATTTTATTTGAATTGTTAGCAGGAATTTATTTGGGTGTGACTTTATACTGGGGTCACAAATTGCTGGTAAGCTTAATGTGTAGGCTGAGTTAAAAGACAAATTTTAGTGAAAGACAGATTTTTCATACAAATTTTAAAACTTTTTTTTAAGGCACGAAAACATCGATATTGAATAGCAAAAACGCAAAGATGCAAAAAGGACATGGACTGCCCCAACATTAGGTTAGGGTTAATTAACCCTGGTTATTTTTTTTTTGCAATGGTTTCGTACCGCTGAAGGCCGGGAGGACTGGAGGAAAATTTGAGAGGCATGTCCAGCAGTGGACACTTACACGCTGACTGACTGACTATTTTTTTTTTAACCACCAAAATATTCACCTAGCCGACCCCCGTCCCCTCCCCCTCTGCTCCCCTCTTTTAAACCACCCACATTATAATATAAAAAAAATTAAAAAAAATATTTTCCATACAAAATTAATTTTCATAAAAAACAACACCCCTCCTCCCTTCCCCTCCCCCTCCCGCAGAGGGGGTGAAGTAAATCAATACCTGACCCCGCCCCCACTCCTCTTGTCGCCCCCTCTACCTCGGCTCCCCAGTATAAAGCCACGCCACCCCCATTAATTTGAAATATTGAACCTAGAACACGATCCCACCTGTGGAATAGTCCAGATAGACCAACATGGCTGAACCAATGCCAGATTGTAGCCGTGCCATCAGCGATGTGCCACCGCAATGAAAACACTTGAACTACAGCGTTCGGAGCCAATATTAACAGGAACGTTGATAGCGCCCACTGAACATTATAAAATGTCCAGTACTCTGCAAGGAGTACTACATCTGGAAAGAACATTGTCATTTTGAGATAAATTACCTACATCAATTATGTTATACAGTAGCTAAGCACTAAGCACTGAACGTCGAGCCTACCTGTACCGAGGTCGGCGACCAACACCCCCGCGGAGACCGCGAGACACAAAATGTCCAATATGCGAGAATCCTCCGGTTTTTCCTTACGACATGAGGGTCTCGTCGGCCCGACCGCCAGCTGCGACACTTCCACTCGCGGTGCCTCCGCCATACTCAAGTATTTTGACTGTGTACCTAATTCATGAATATGTCTTGTTTTTCTTTTTGTAAATTTTATTATTTAGAACTTTTTTTGCTTTGCTGCATTCAAACAAACGTCAATCAAAACTGGGCGGTTAACTTTTTATGACGCTGGTTGCATGTTTCCATCCGGGACAGCTAGGGCAGTTTCCTCTTACTCTTTGGTAATCGCGTACAGACGGTCAATCACTAAGTAAATTATATATCCACTTCGCTTTGTATAAAGCTGGCTCTGTAGGCGAGTATTTTGTCGATTCGATTTGGTAGGCATTTGACTGAGCGTTGTATGTATTGCCAACCTGTAGTCGGGCTCGGGCCTGCCAAGTCATTGTGGCAAGCGGTTTGTTTGGCCAACGTGCAGTGCAGATGCCCATGGGGTCTAATCTAATGTCTATCTATCTACCACGTGGTATTCAGTCAATCCATGCAAAAAAAAAAAAAAGCAGCCAACTGTCATATGAATAAAATAAATAGGTACGTCAAATTGGCTGTATGGTCAAATGATCTTTGCCTGCCTATTTATGGCGAAAACAACAACAACAACAAACAATAGGCACGTCACACGTCAAACCAACGCCAAGCCAACAAACAAAACAAAAACTGCACGAAACTGCAAAAGAGAACTATGTGTGCGTGTGCGAAATTATAAAATAAAAGCATAAAAATGTATACTAGTTTTTACGCTAGTATCTATAGTCTGTGCTAGTTCAAAACTATGCAATAGCAAGATGATTCATGATGCTCTCATGATTTTGTGGGACTGCTCTACTGTTAGCGACAAGCCAGTAAGTAGTCATCAGACACCACCACTTATAACCCGGTTACGTTGCTATTAACCCTTTGTATCCCCCCAATTATATATGCTTGACTCCCATGCAAAACTCGCGAAATTTGGGCGCGCGCGCGTGCGAGCACATAAACTCAAATATTTGGTAAAATAATGAAAACATATCAATAAACTCTATTCGCACTCATAGACAATGAAATTACCCACTAAACTATGTAAAACAAGTGAGGATTCACTTAATTTAGAAGCACAGTGGAATTTTTTAAACTCCAGGAAAAAACAAAACTTGGCCCCACATTTTTTTCCGAATTTTTGTAACCTAAAATTGACAATTCCCCAACACAGATTGCATATGAAAATGTAGGCAAAGAATTGATCTGTTCAAATAATACATTTTGAAATAATGTTTGACTAGAAACCAGTTTACCATCCTGCCAGTAATGAATGATTTAGATTTTAGATTAAACAGCAAAATAATGTTTACATTTTTTTTCTCGGATTATTGAGACCGTGATTTCTATGGTGAAGGCAAAGGTTTTTTTATCCGTACAACCAGCACTCTCTCGTTTTAACAAGAAAGATTAATCATATCTACAGTCTACAGTCTCTTCAAGAATCTAGGGCTCCCAAGATCGATGCTAAGCTCATATATGGAGAGAGCTTCGAAAACGTCACTGGAAGCATCCTACAGAATATGGATAGGTAGAGAGAGGGAGGTCGAGAGCGGGACCGGTGGTTTCCCCGCTTCCTAGTCAACGCAGACTAGCTGACGAGGGCTTGAAGCGAGCCGAAACGTGAAGCATGCGCGGAAAATTTAGAGTGGCCACTCGCTAGTCCCAGCCTCGATTAATACCCTCCTCTACTGCCGATGGGCCCAGATATGTTCGGTGAAGCCATTGCAAGCTTAGATCCACACCTTCCTTCCTTCCTTCTAAATGGCTATTAGCTATATTTTCAGCACCCGCTCATCGACAGCTGATCGCCCATTTTTGGGAATCAACAACGGTAGGGTAATATGTCTATGGCTGATCGGTCATTGTGGCACGCTAAGGGTTAAGATTGGACCTTTTTAAACTAAGTAACAAATTATACCTATGCGTCTACGACCCACCATGTCTCGCTTCTCCGCGAAACACCCGCGCTACCCCAGCCATAGGTTAAATTCCAAAAGGTTCAATGTTAATAGCAATGTAACTGTGTAATAGCAACATAGATGACACCAAGGTCATTATATTACAACAAAGTTACTAAAAAGTAGATATTAACTAAAAACCGTTGAAAATCAGTTCCAGCACGATGAGTGGAGTGGCCTTCACGACGATAAGGAGATGTATGGCCGGATCTGTAACATCGCCAGATCTCATCATCGGATTCAGTCATTTATCAACGGTTATTCATTTCAGTCAAGAAAAACGCATGCAGGTAAAACATTAATAGATCTGCAACATCGCCAGATCTCATCATCGGATTCAGTCATTTATCAATAATTACATTTGAACCCCGTGGTTCACACGCGCCCATCTAATTTTGCCGAACAAATTATTTCTTGTGATTGTGAGGTCCAGCCAGCATATATTCAAGTCCTTTTGCCTGCAGACTACAGCTAACGTATGTTGGCACCATTTTACAACAAAGTACCAGTTCCGAAGCAGAGACTAGGAAACATAGTAAACAGTACATCTAGTACAAACATAGTGAGTCCGCCATGTAACTGCATGACCTTGAAGAATGGGAGTATGAAATTGCAACTTTTTTTTTTTTTAAGTTATACTTTCTTAGTGTTTGATTATTTGTCATCGGATTATTTGACTGATTGTTCTAATCCAGTCTATAAATTTTACGTTATTCAGTAAAATGACCAGATACATTTATAATATAAGTATCTGGATACATATTAATATAGTATACAATTATTATTGTGTGATGATAATGAACCATTAATATCTACTACTGTTCAAAAGTTACAAATATCAAGTAAGGAAGGCGAAAGGAAATAATATATTTCGCCGTATTTAATGCAATAAATTGTAAATTCCTCGCAGAGGTCTTTTCAGGATCAAATAAAAAAATGTTAAGAGTGCTATAAAAAAATTCAAATCTTTTCAGTCACATAGCTATGATCCTGTAGAATGTGAATTAATTATTTAATTATTTAACCCCAAATGTCTGAACTTTTGTTCGAGACTTTGCACTATGCGCCGTCACGGCGGCGTTTCGGCATGATATGCGCCCTAAAGATTGCGCGCCCGGTTCTAATGATCCATTTGTTCCTATGGTAGGTCCGGTCTTGCTTGGAACCCAGCTCCCAGACCATTGGCTGTTCAACTGCATATCTATAAATTTACAAGACATAGGGATTGTAACAAGAAAATGTTTATTTCAGTTGCGACTAGCCCGAGTACATTCGGGCTCTACTCCCAAGCTCTAAGCGAAGGTATGGAGGAGGTCATTCATTCATACAAAGAGACATTGATGGATATCGAGAGAGAAGTGCTCTTAAATCACAACTACACCTTGTCCTACGTGTATGGTCGGGTAGACGAGTACCGAGGGCTATTTAACACTCTGAGCCGCGTGATATCGTCCGTGAAGGAACGGCGGTTGAGGGGTTGTCAGATCTTAAGTCTCACTCATCAGCACATCTTAAGTGGCAGCGAGGTGGTGCGGAAGGCTATATTGAAGTGAGTTCTCTGCGAGCTTATATATTTTTTTGTTATTGTTTTAGATGTAAATTCATTTTTGTGAGATCGAAATGATCTTCAAATGTCAAAAGAATAAAAACAAACAAACAAAATGACTTCAGCATATTAATTGACCAATTGATCTATTGTGGTAGTTAAGTAAGAATTACATTTAGTTCATTTGAATAATAGAGGAATTTTGAATTTTAATTTCCAAATTGATTGCTCTACCTAAGATGGTTGAACATATTGGTTCACATGAAATACTAATGTTTGTTAACCATTCAATCAACGTCAACTTTCATGTTAACGAACATAGCTGATCCTCATTGCGCAGCAAACCAAAGCCGAAGTCTATTAATGTTATACTAAGTGAACTTGTACGATTGCAGAATATTTGCATATGTGAACAAAGTATTTGTGAGTCAGCTCTGCAGCTGGCTGCTTTACGGAGAGTTGAAGGATCCGTATCAGGAATTCTTTATATACTGCCAGCAAGACCGCAACGACTCCAAGGAGACCGTCCTCTCCTCACCCTCCACTTACGAAAAAACCTTAGCCACCTCTGTGAGCATAACTATTATTTATACTAATAATTATGTACCTTTGTAGTAACAGAAAGAAAGAAATAGTTTATTGTATAAGGGTTTTTTACATACAATATATATATAATAGGTAGGTAGCTTATTATTTATGTACATGAAGATTGGTTCTCTCTCAGAACTAAACGATAGACCCTGTTCCCTGATAGCACAGGGAATCCTAAAATGGGAAACAGTGGAACCTCCACTAGAAACTACGTACAATAGTTAAAAAATAACCCTAGTAATTAATATGTATCTAATTTTATGTAAAAAAAAACTTTATATTACGTATACAATAAACAATTTCTTTCTTGACAGAACCATTTCATTTTATTACCTTTTGGTTTTTTCTTTATATTATAATGTTGATACATATTTATTTCGATAAATATGAATGAAATGTGCATATTATTAGTTACTTTGTTTATTGTTGTATATGTTGAATTTGCATTCATATTCTCAGTTGTAATAAACAATACCTATTCAGCATTTGCGCGAAAGAGCGGGATCAATTGAACAGAAAATGAAAGAAGGGTTTACCAGTCTTGTACATAAATAAGTATCTGCTTGCAGATCCGAGACACTGCTCTAGATTGTGGCTGCACAATAAACACTCAGCTGCTGCCGCACTTCATACCGCTGTCGCTCGCTCAGGCGATACTCTTTATTGGCAAGACGGTCATTCTGTTTGGTTTCGACCCGCGAGACATCAGGAAAACTTCTCAGACTCGCACTTCAAATCTGTTGCCTCTACAGAAGTGCTCCAATACTGATTCTAGAAGGTAATACCTACTAATTATGTACTATATTAGTACTTAAATATTGTTGCTTAAAAATTAGTACTTACTTAAAAATTGAACATTTATCTAATGGACCGTACCAGTAATCCTGAGGAGACACGTCGCTCCACTACTATCCACATGTTCAAAAAACGTATCCACAAACGATTTCTGAAACCACATGGCAATGAGTAGGTAAAATAAATATATATACTCACCGATGCCCTTGCGTCTTCAATCCAGTTGAAATATATGTAAAGTATGTATATAAGTATGTATGTATAGTATATAAGAGTTGATGTAGGTATATTATAATATGTATATTTCTTATTGTATATATGTAATTATGTATATGTAAGGATTTATATTGATTGTATGTAGCTTTGTACAATTTGTATATGTGTGTATTTATATTTCATACAACTGTTCCCGGTTTAGTACTGCATTGTCCGCCCCTATGTCTGTTCCACATCCCAAAGGTTAGTTCGTAAAGAATGCCGCAAGGCATTAAACTCGCCTTTTGTAACCTTTTTATACGGTGTACAATAAAGTATATTTTCATTTCATTTCATTCATTTCATTCAGTAATACGTGACCGATTTGAGGGGTGGGAGGGGTTAGTCAATATACCACGCACGGTCACATCCAAAAGTGGCCTAAAATCGGTCCCGCCCGTGGTATGGCTACCTCCTAAGTACTACTTATTACTTCGAGATCATATCTGACATCAGATGACACGTGTGACATTGCGTGCGATATATTGTGTGTGCGTAGTTTTAAGCTTCTCTATATATTCTAATTTATTCTATCCTTGATTATAGGTTTACAATCTGGGACGAAAAGGAAACAGAATTTCACGAAAAACTACAGAAGTTGAAAGAGCCCGATGTGTTTGAAGTCAGTGATTTGAGAGCTGTGGTGAACGACATCAAAGTGTGCGTGACTAAGGTATTTTTCTTCAACGTATTTCTAAAAGGTGTATTCTTAGTATTTTTTTTTTATGGAATCTGACACGTCTGGCTACATCACCTACAACATCCGTGATGTCAGCCCATAACACCGGGTGAACTTGGTGCCAAGTCAGTGCTTCCCTTCGGTCGTGCCGGCTACACTGAACTGGACAGAAAACACAAACTATTTACATAGCCGTTTCGACCGACCTTTCATTTAGTGCGGTGGTACCAACCCGGGCGGGTTGAACCCTACCACCTAGTAACATAAGAAGGCAGTCATATCCCTTAGTCGCCTTTTACGACATACACGGGGAGCGATGCAGTGGGGCTATTCTTTTAAAGTACCAGCCCCACACGGTACCTACACATACCTACACATTATGCCGGCACTTCACTTGGCTTAGCGTATTCGTGTATTTGGCAAAAAATTCCGTTTCGTCTCCCTTTAATGGCTTGTTTAGAGCGAGATAAAACTAAAATGTTTGCAACAAACACGAATTCGCTACTAAGCCAAGTGAAGTGCCGGCATTATAGGTGTCGTATTTAGCTCCTGTTTAAAAGTGTAGTTTCCCATATTTGAAAATAATAATAGTTGACATCTTATCATGAGACAGGTTTGTGTTGTGCCTTAGCCACTAGGCTACCTGCCTCTTTTTTTATGTGATCAATCCTGTATGAGTGGCTGAGTCACAGGGGCCAAAGCACTTGCTCCGACCAGCCAATATCACCTCTGAAAAGGCAATTACCATACCGGAGACTTCCCCTTTGGTTGCTGGCTATACTGAATTACAGGAGAAGACACAGCCGAGGCTGCTATGTGGTCATCTTATATCCAGTACGGTGGTACCAGCCCATTCGGCTACAATTTGATCCTACCACCTTGTAAGGGGCCGAAGCAGTAGGTATGCATGTAAATTTTTCTGTCAGAAAAAACTCATTGGTACACGCCAACCGCATTGGAACCACGGACCTCTCGCAAGAGAAGCCGAAGCCCAGACCACTCGGCCACCTGACGCTTTATAGTTTGTACATATATTAAGAGTGTTCCGTGCAAAATGACAGGCGACGGTGCTGCCACTCAAGTAAATAATATATATCTCTTAAACAAAGCCATAACTAGAAAAAACAAGCCATGAAGCTGTAGTTGATTTTGATTATGATATTCTAAGGTATTGGAAACAGTTTTGTATTGCTCTGATTATCCATAAACATAATAACGGATTACGGTGGCTATCGAAATCCGTTATAATGATTGTGGATAAACTGAGCAATACAACTGTTTCCAGTATCTTAGAATATCATAATCAAAATCAACTACAGCTTCATGGCTTGTTTTTTCCAGTTATGGCTTTGTTTAAGAGATATATATTATTTACTTGAGTGGCAGCACCGTCGCCTGTCATTTTGCACGGAACGCTCTTAAATGGACAGCTAAATGTCAGCTAGATGATAAGAGTGTAGTGTCCCCGCAGCACCTGTGGCTGGTGACAGTACGGGAGGCGAATCTGCTGCATGAGCTGCGTCTGCTGAAGGACTTCTACCTGCTGGGCCGCGGAGAGCTGTTCCTCGAGCTGCTGAGACTCTCCAGCCACGTCCTCGACGCGCCCGCCACGCGCACGTCTACTAGAGGTGAGACCAGTGGCGGTTATCCAGGTGAAGCAAGTGAAGCACCGCCTCACTTAATTATCTTGAAGGTAAAGAAAAAAAAATTTCAAAATACCATGAAAGAAAATTTAAAAAAAGTCCATCCAAACTGATCAGCGGCGCGGAGGCGAGCCGGCGGTGCGGCGCGGGGAGGTGGTGCGAGAGGGGTCCTTAGAGGCGACGAACGAAATACTTCAGCTCTGCGCCAAAGACTAAATACACATGTACTTGTCCACGCGCGTGTGTTGGCGCAAATGCCGACAGCACCATTACAGCACAGCGCATAATTTGAAAAAGTACCAGGGACACAGCCATGACAAGGAGCCGCACGCGCGGGAAAAAACATTGCATGACATTGTGCACAGTTGGTGAGACGCCGGACACATCCGGCTCATATCGCTTCACCTCGTAGAGACCAAAGTTTGACCTTGAATTCGTTGCATTTACCTAGCAATGAGGCGCTGATAAATCCTGCTGCATGAACGATTACGTCGCGTCGTCGCTGCGCTCGCCTAGACGGGCGGCGAGCGCTCTGTGTTCCCTTGAAGTACCAGGGTATAATCGGTAGATAAGAGTCTCAGTAAATAACATAACATGTCATACAGCACAGCGCATAATTTGAAAAAGTACCAGGGACACAGCTATGACAAGGAGCCGCACGCGCGGGAAAAAACATTGCATGAAATTGTGCACAGTTGGTGAGACGCCGGACACATCCGGCTCATATCGCCTTGAATTCGTGGCATGTACCTAGCAATTTGAGGCGCTAATAAATCCTGCTGCATAAGAACGATTACGTCGTCGCTGCGCTCGCCTAGACGAGCGGCGAGCGCTCATGAAGCTCATGAAGTACCAGAGTACAATCGGTAGATAAGAGTCTCAGTAAATAACATAACATGTCATACAATATTTTTTCCCGCGCACAGCTCCCCACCACGGCCAACCCTACCAAAAAGGTAACGATTTTGTGGTCCGATTGATGTTGAAGTACCAGGGTAGAATCGGTAGATACGTAAGAGTCTCTGTAACTACCATAACATGTCACATAATATTTCTTCCCGCGCACACAGCTCCCACGGCCTCTCTCGGCTGATCTCCTGGCACCTTTTCAAATTATGTGCAAAATTCTATCATAGGAATATCAAAGATACGCTGCGCTCCTTTATTATAATAACCCTATGGGCACACGAGTACGAGAACGAATGAAGTCCGCTGCGGGGTGTAGTGCGGGCAGGGGAGCGCGCGCTCGGCGAAGTTCGGCTGCAACTGGGCGCGCGCGAACTGCGAACGTGTTGGTACTCAAACTTCAGGTCTCGGTGAGATCTATCCATCTGTCACGTGAACTTTTGTTTTGGTCATAACTCGAGAACCACTGGTGCCAGACCCATCGTGTCGGTACTCAAACTTCAGGTCTCGGTGAGATCTATCTATCTGTCACATGAACGTTTGTTTTGGTCATAACTCGAGAACCACTGGCGCTAGACCCATCGTGTTGGTACTCAAACTTCAGGTCTCGGTGAGATCTATCCATCTGTCACATGAACGTTTGTTTTGGTCATAACTCGAGAACCATACTGGTGCTAGACCCATCGTGTTGGTACTCAAACTTCAGGTCTCGGTGAGATCTATCCATCTGTCACATGAACTTTTGTTTTGGTCATAACTCGAGAACCACTGGTGCTAGACCCATCGTGTTGGTACTCAAACTTCAGGTCTCGGTGAGATCTATCCATCTGTCACATGAACTTTTGTTTTGGTCATAACTCGAGAACCACTAGTGCTAGATCCATCGTGTTGGTACTCAAACTTCAGGTCTAAGCTATGTAGGTGGATTTTTAGTCGCCTCACTAAAATTTATTGGTCAAAGCCGCCACTGGGTGAGACATCCTAACTACAACATGTGTTCAAACTAATCTCCCAGAATATGTTTGTATCGAGATATTGTTGAAAAAGTGAATAAACTATTTTCTTAAACTATATATAATTCGCCATTTTAAGGTTTAGCGTGCGTTGCGATTGACTTTGCGATTTTAAATAGCGACTGAACTTGCACTCGCAAGAGATCACAATAGATGTATCTAGGTCGCAGTGCTAACAGGGCTCAGAGGCGTAACTATCACACAAACAATCACGCACTCGCGCACCGCTACAAAAATTCGCGAAAATTGCCAATGCTACATGGATCTCGTACAGAGCAACTGCATGTAGTGCTGTATTATTGTATCAAAATAAAATTACTGATATTGAATCCCCCCTTAACAAATCAAACTGCGTATGGTATTTTTATTTTTTTTATGGAACTTTTTGAAATCATTAGGGCCAATAAAAATGGGATTTTTAACACGTTCAGACCGGGAATGATTTTGTAATTTTGTAATTTTGTGATTTTGTAATGAGTAGTTATTTGGTGGTTTGTGGTGATTCCAGACATGAACCAAGCATTCCAATTGGCGGCACGTGCAGTGCAGCTCGCGGGCAGTGCAGATCTGGACAAGTTCAGTCTGGAGCTACCGTATGTGAAGCCGCAGGCCTCAATCGACTCCACAGTCGATAGCGACACAACTACATGTACTATTCAAACATGTTATATACACTTTGCCATCCTTACTTTGCATTGAATATAGGCTTAAAATTTAGAACCTGTATATCAAGAAAGATATTATTTTACTAGAAGTTCAAAGAAGAGCGACCAAGATCCCAAAAGAACTAAATTCATTCGCCACCATGGTGGCCAAAATTTGTGAAGTTTTTATAAGCTATTTTCTTTTTCTGATTCCACAGTAGCAATTAAAAACTTTAGTTGCCGTCCTAATAAAAATAATTTTGGAAATGGACTGTAATTAAGATTTTCGTTTGGCGCTCCATTTAGCATTTTATATTACGTATTTGTTTCTCATGTACAGTTTTACATACCCGCTCCCAAAGCGTTGGATCACCTTGCCTTACATCAATTTTTCATGAGCCAAGAGCTGTACTGTAGGGCATTTGGATGTGTGTCAGTATCGGACGGGTGGTCGAGCATAGTGCTGAAGTACGACTTCAAGTGGCCGCTGCACCTGGTGTTCACTCCGGAGGTGCTGGCGCGCTACAACGACATGTTCCGTCTGCTCCTGCGCATCAAGAAGACGCAACACGACCTGCACGCCCTGTGGAAGGACTACAAGCAGAGAAGGTTCACCACTTGTACCTAGTACTCTAGTATATGAAGCTGTTTGAGAGACTAATAGTGTTACTCTTTTCACTTACGAACCATCAATACTAATAACTTCCAAAGCAACATCTCGTAAATACCATTTTGTTTTCAAGGTTCAATGTTTTTATGTTTATGTGTATCAATTATATTATAATAACACACACGCACACACCAATTGAATATGTTTTGACACTTTGAGTCATCACATCCGTACATGATCAAATTGGAATGCATAATACCTAGTGTTATATTAATTTGCTTGCAGTTTCTCAATGTGCCAGCTGCACAAGAAGCTAATGTTCCTAATGGACAACCTCCAACACTACCTACAAGCAGACGTCCTCGAGACAAACTTCTCCAAGCTGCTGGAGGCGACGGCCAATACAAATGATTTCGAAGAGTTGAAGCGAGCACATGCCTCCTTCCTGGCGGACATACTTAGTCAGTCCTTCCTCACTGTCATGCCGGTATGTTGATTATTTTGTCTCCTCCTAGATTCACGATTTCAGCCTTACTCTTGCTGGAACAAGCTCGTCGAAGATTGGAAACAACTTCCGTAGGACATTATCAGTGCAAACGGTGGGTGGCCGAGTGGTTTGGGCATCGGCTTCTCATGCGAGAGGTCCGAGGTTCGAATCCGGTCGGCGTGTACCAATGAGTTTTTTTCAGCCGAAAAAAATTATGTGCACACCTACACCTGCTGCTTCACCGTTCGGAACCGGTGTAAAGCTGTAGATCCTTCCCTTGCCCCTTACTAGGTGGTAGGCTCAAATTGTAGTCGATTGGGTTGATACCACCATACTGGATGTAAGATGACCGCATAGCAACGTTGGTTGTGTTGTCCTCAAGTCAAGTATAGCCAGCAATCCAGGGAAGTCTCCGGTATGACACCTACCTTCTCGGAGGTGATATTGGCTCGTCGGAGCATGTCACCCATACCGGATTACATAAAAAAAACCAATGTATACCAATTTAAAAACCCGCTCATGTGATTAAGATAAAAAAGTAACTAAGTGAACCAAAATCAAATAAGTGAAAAAAATAATATTATAACTACAGCAATGAACTATGAACTATATGAACTTGATTTAGATACATCAGCCCAGGCTGCCTGTCTAGAATAAAAAAATAAATAAAAACAATGGCATGTCACTTCAGAATACTTCCCTTGTCTTCTGGTTCGGATACACTGAACTGAATGGAAATTGATTTTTTATTTTTATATAACAGCGATGACATGTCGGACTTCATCCTAATACCTTAGAAATGAGCAATGCATGAGCTATTAATTTTCTTGAGAGAAATGCTACCTCAGAATAACAAGGGATGAACAGGCTGATTGGTAAGGTACTACTGCACAATTAAATAATAGTCCTGTCTCTTTCAGTCCCCTGATGAGAGTGTTTGTGTGGAAGAGCCATCGGATATTATCGACAACCCAGTGTTCTACAACATCATGGACCTGCTCAAGCTGTGCCACTCCTTCTGCAGCATGAGCCACACCATCGCGGACCAGTCCTCAGAGGCCTACCATATCACTGGCTATACTGAAAGGTGGATATTCCAAAAAGCCTTGAGCACAAAATGGTGGTGGTCAATCAAATTGCCAATTTATGATTTCACATAAATTGCTTAATTGGTGGATTGTTTTTGCTTTATATGGAGTTTTCTATTCTATGATATTTGTACCAAGTCTTCGTACAAATGCTCACAAGGCAATATGATCAAGGTGCATTTTGTTTTGTTACCTTCACATTTACATAAAAGCTTACCAAAGGAAATCACTGATCACTGTTATGAGCATACATCGGAATCCGCGGGGCACGAATGATTCAAGGTTGTTTAGTGATGGGACAATGTATCCACAAATATCGAAAATCGATCGTTATTTTAGAATAATATGAAATAATGTCGATTAATTAAACTAAGAGTATTTCTATAGAAAATAAGATATAATAAACAAATGTTGTATTTACTTTGTAGGTACAATACAAATCTGTTCAAACCACAATATTAGTTTTATTAGTTTTTTTTTTTTTTTTTTTATGGAACCTGACACGGTTGGCTACATCACCTACAACATCCGTGATGTCAGCCCATAACACAGGGTGAACTAGGTGCCATGTCAGTGCTTCCCTTCATTTCATGTCGGCTACACTAAACTGGACGGAAAACACGAACTATTTACATAGCCGTTTCGACCGACGTTTCGTTCAGTGCGGTGGTACCAACCCGGCCGGGATAAACCCTACCACCTAGTAAGGTAAGAAGGGAAGGGACCTACAGTTTAACGTGGAATCCGAACCACGGTCAGCCTCCAACGGTCGAGCGGTCACCCATCCAATCACTGACCGCGCTCAGCGTTGCTTAATAACAGTTGACTAACCAACCGCGCCACTGAGCTACCGAGGCCGACGAATTTTCTTATCCCTTAGTCGACTTTTACGACATGCGACGGGGAGAGATGCAGTGGGGCTATTCTTTTTAAGTACCGACCCCACACGGTACAAAATGTAAGTAAGGTAGGTAAGATGTATTAGTATGGAATAGAAAGAATTTGATTTTTTTTACCAACTTACACGTGTTACATCATAATGATAGACTTTTTTGTTACTGTTATGAAACTGAATCGATTAGGCTATAAAAATCAACCACCTATTTTTTTATTTAAACACATAAAAAAATATTTTACCTACATAAAAAAAAGCCCAATGTCCAAAAAAATAGGTCTTAAAAAATTAGTTCATAGTAAGCTAAGGGGGGGTTCTGTATCGGAAATAGATCACTTTTGAAGAACAAAGAATTTTTTTTTTCACAAAAATTTTTTTTTTAATGTTAAATGTAAAAAAAAATTTTTCTTAATCGTTTCGGTTTCGTGCTAGGAACAAAAAAGTCTTCCAACACGTTCACTCTTTCTTTCAGAAATTGTGAAAAACCACAATTTTAGTTTTATTAGTATGGAATAGAAAGAATTTAATTTTTTTTACCAACTTACACGTGTTACATCATAATGGTCATGAAGACTTTTTTGTTACTGTTATGAAACTGAATCGATTAGGTTATAAAAATCAACCACCTATTTTTTTATTTAAATACCTACATAAAAAAAATTTTTACTTAAAAAAAGCCCAAGGTCCAAAAATTTTTATATAGTTTTTACTCCCTATATGATACAGAACCCCCCCTTAGCGTACTATGAACTAATTTTGAAAGACCTTATATAAATATGTATTATATTTACTTAATCGTTAACATAAAGTATACATGTTTATATATGTACTGTAGGTATATAAGTATTCAGGTCTGAAATATGACATGAATAAAATACAATAAACAAATAAATATGAGTATCGATAACAGTGTCGATTGTTTATTGATCGCCGTAGTCAATCCCTAACAAGGTCGTATTCGTGCCCCGCGGATTCCGATGTCTGGTTATGAGTATGACCCACTGTCAGGTTTCATAAAAAAAGTTGGTGCTGAGTTAATTAATGTCACAAGAAGGTTGATCAGCGCAGAACTAAATAAAACATTTCAAAATGTCTTGTGTTAAGGTTCGACACCCTGGTGGCGCAGTTACTGCAACTGCTCACGTCGCTACGCGCGCGGCCTTGCGGCGCGTTCCTCGCGCGTCTCCTCATGCGCCTCGACTACAACCGCTGGTTCAGCTCCACCGCTCACCTCACGCAGTCCGTCACAAGCATGCTGTATTGACAAGTTATTATTCTGTGGAGTTAGTTGACTATAAGCAGGCCATTATACATTTGTTGTAACCTATTGTCAGGCCCTATGCCAACCTGCTTTCAAACTGCTGCCAAACTTTCCTCAGTTGAAGACAGTCAACTGAGGAATAATTTTTTTTTTTCGAGGAAGGAGCAAGTTTCAATTTTAAGTTCACATTGATATTTGCGAATTTTTAAATATGAAGCATGCAAAACCACAAGACTAATGATAATTTAGTTTATTAAAACATTTTGAAAAATTAAGATGTATTAATGATCGCTGTCACTCCCGCTGTAGTATTCCTCCATATCTTTCTGTAGCTCATCTCCCTGAGGCCCTAGTGCAGTGGCAGTGGCAGTGGGTGCTGGGTGGGTGGCCATATAATGGCTGATGACCATGCACTTGGTCATGTGACATGAGCAGGGCGTTGGATGTTGCACTTTCTCGGGGTCCAGGAGGGTCACTTCCAGGTCATATCTGAATGTTATTCATAGCAAATTAAGATTATGGATTTGTCTGACAAAATTTGTACACTTTTAGTTCATTCTACAATAAAAGTATTCTACTCAGACATATTTCTACTGCAACAGAGTCATACGATTTCACACCTAGTTTGAAGTAAGCCAAACGGTCCTACCAACCACCTTCTTTTTCCATCTAACTTACTCGATCTGGTCTGTCGCGAAAATTTACGTTGAGAGACTTGTCCATTTTCCATTTGTCTACCTTTCTCCTCTGTATCCCTAGTTTCTGAGCTGACCAATCAATATTGTTGTATTTTTATGTTGTTTGTTTTGTGTAGTTTAGACATGTCATAATATTGTTCATGGAATTGTTTGATGACTGTAAAATGGGTAAACAATAATAGAGTATATTAGGTAAGTATAGAAAAAAAACAGTCTCTTTCATTGCGTATTGGCACAGAGTAAAATACCTAGATCCTGGTTAAAGTACATTCAAAATATTAGATGAAAAAAATTATAAGCTTATACAAACAGTATAGTAGATGAAGATACTCACCGTCGCCGACTACTCTCTGATCTCCCGACATTGAGCTGGAAGGCGATGGGTTCGCCCCGCTCCAGCCTCCGCTCCTGCGGGAGCACCACCACCGTCTGCTTCCAGTGCGTCGCCGGCGAGAAGGGGCTCGTGCTCAGGTGCACCGGCGGCTCAGTGGCGTCGTTCGCAAGTTCAGGGAACGCACAGTCGAACCATACGCAAATACCCTGGTACAGACCAGCTGTTGATGCACCTGTACAGTTATGCATTCCTTTCAATGCCTGTTGCTCCATGGTTCGAATTCCATGTAAAACTACAAGTTATTTCCTTGTACTTACAACGTGAAGTTAAAAAAAGCTTAAGTGCGAACATATTATTGCTATTCACTTCTTGCATGCATAACCGTTGCTTCGTGCTCTGTAGTGTCGCCGGCCGTTCACAGTTGTTCACAATGTTCAGACTAGTCATATTGGAGAAGTGTATGTCCAACAGGGCACGCATACACGATGACTGATCGACTGACTGACATATTATTATATTGATATTGTAAAATGTTATTTTCTTTGGAATTTTTTTTGTTTTAAATGACTTCCACTTTTACTAACAATCAATAGTTATTATTTTCAACGAATAGACAAGTCCTAGACAATTTTATATTTATAAGTTCCAAAATCACTTGATTTAAATTATGATTTCATCCTCCCTCCAACAAGTACCGTACCTACTGTGTCTCACCCAAAGAAAACTTTTGTCTGTGGTGTTTCCCTAGATTCTATTAGCTTTTCGATGTCTGGTATATTTTTTTATGGTTTTAAGTTACTAATATTTTGTGTTACACTCAGATTCCGAACCGGCGGCACACATTCCAAGTTATAAGACGTTTTCACGTCAAAAGAAGTCCCTGTTTGCCATCCCATCCAGTGTAGACGGGATAACCAAAGAGAGACACTGGCATGGTAACTCGTTCTGACTAGATGTATAGGCTGACATAACGAGTATAGCAAATGATATCTGGGATGTACAAACCTGTAACATATGTCAAGGTATAGCGGTCCAGATCTTCCGCCTTGTCTTCCTTGAGATTGATCCAGCACAGAGCTTCCTCCTGAGCCAGCAGTTCTTGTGGCTGCACTAGAATAATTTCTGGCCGGCCACTCTTGCTCTGCTGCAGGTGCCTACCAAATGTCTTCAGTGACACTCCTTGTACATTCTCCCATTGTTGGTACATTGAAGGGACACTGGAAATTGAGCAATGTTAGTGAGATGTGAAAATTTAGTTTTAGATAGTATTTGCTAATAAACATTGGCTTCGGCTGCTCATTCATCAAACATTATTTTATTTAGTAGAATACATTTTAAATTTTCTTTCATCAATTTTCTCCATTGACGAAAAACAGTTCATCAGCTCTATAGGTGCCCTGCCAAAGTGTTTTGTCTTATTGAGGTACACTAAAGTTAAAGAAACAAGTTTAAATAATACAGGGTGTCCAGGGTCTGTTCAGCAATATCGAAATGAGCTATTGTATATCATCTAATAAACACATTAAAAAAAAGAAAAATGGTCCTATCCATACTAGTTTTCGAGATATGAATTTTCAAAGTTTTCAATTTAGTCAATCTATGCGCGCTCTAAGTGACCAGACCGCGGCGGTGCGGAGGAGGCGGGGCGGCGCGGCGGGCGCGCCGGCCGGGTCGAATGTTCGCTATAGCACCGCACCGCACCGCGCTGTTGCGCCCCCGCGCCGCCCCGTGTCGGCATCGCACGCTGCTATCAAAGCAGGCATCGCACGATGCCGCCCGGTGGCGGCATCGTGCGCTGCCATCAAAGGACGCCGCGCGGGCGCGGCGGGCAGCGCGGGCGCGGAGGGCGGCGCGCCGCGCTGCCTGTATGCGACCGACCTGCATTGCGCTTCAGCCGGTCACGCGGCGCGGAAGATCAATGTGTGTCAGTCGGTCAGTATGTCAAGGGCGGCCGACCGTGTTGACGTATTTTTGGTAATTCGATTCGTAAATTGAATTAGTGAAAGTTTCGCGCTCGTGTTTAACATACGTACTTGTTAAAAGTTCCATTCACGAATAACGAATATGTGGATATGTTGCTCGCGTATGGAGCAGCAAACGGAAATGGGCTTCAAACGCATTTATCGTGAAAGATTTCCAAACAGGCGTCAAGACTGCCGGTGCTGGCTGAAGTGATTGTGCGTGCATTGTACTGTTTACGGGAACATGGCAATCTAGACCCGCTACTGCATCGCCCGGGTCTCGTCATAATGCATCGAGCTGCAAGGAGATCACGTAGAAAACCTTCACATCATTTGAGGTATGTAGATAATCATTTACTTTTTACTGGCTACATACATACATACACCTACATGCCTTATTGCAGTGTAGTAGGTAGGTATGCTACGTCTTATATCGAAATCTATGATTCTCGCTCGTCAGCGCCGCGCGCGCCCCGCGCCCGCGCATCTCACGCCTCGCGATCGCGAACCGCGCGCCTCGCGCCGCGTCCCTTGCATAGCCCTACGCGGCCGTGCACAAGCATAGAGCGCGATCACACTATCGTATGCATTTACTTTGTTAGAAAATGGCAAAATTGGAAATAATTGAGATTTAAAAAAAATTCTTTCATCACTGCACTTTACACACGATACATATCACGATCCTTCGATATTCCACATCACACTTTGGACACCCTGTATTATGGTTTCAATAAATTAATAACCCCCAAAAAAAAAACAACTCTCCGTATTGATGGTTTTATTCATATTAATTGACTGTGGCAATACGGTTCTAAGACAGCTATACAACATACTTCAGTCAATAAATAAACTCGCACCTACAGGGTGCTGCGTAAATGGTTGCGCTCTCCGGGAACATGTGTCCGTCGGACTTGAGGAAGTTGTCACGAGCAAACAGCACCGAGTCCAGCATGCCTTCATGCAGGAGATAGAACCCCATCCACTCCGACACGATCACATCAACGCGCTCCCCGTCCGGCAGCGACACATCTTCTACGCGACATTTCAATACCTGCCACATACAATTTGAATTATTTCATATGGTCTGTAGGAATTGCCCCCGAAGTACGTAAGTACTAAGCGGCGGGTGGCCGAGTGATTTGGGCATCGGCTTCTCATGCGGGAGATCCGAGGTTCGAATCCAGTCACCGTGTACCAATGAGTTTTTTCTGGCGAAAAAATTTACGTGCATACCTACACCTGCTGCTTCACCGTTCGGAACCGGTGTGAAACTGAAGGTCCCTTCCCTTGCCCCTTACTAGGTGGTAGGCTCAAATTGTAGCCGACTGGGTTGGTACCACCGTACTGGATGTAAGATGACCGCATAGCAGCCTCGGTTGTGTTCTCCTCTAGTCCAGTATAGCCAGCAATCCAGGTAAGTCTCTGGTATGGCACCTACCTTCTCGGAGGTGATATTGGCTAGTCAGAGCATGTGCTTTGGCCCCTCTGACTCAGCCACCCATACCGGATTACATAAAAACAAAGTGTGGAAAGGACCGAGAATGATGCCCCATGGAAGAGTTCGGGTGACTGGAGTACCCGGAGAAGCTACCACCTCCCCCAACACAAGAGGCTGGCCAGCAAACAAACAAACAAAGGTCTTCATTCTTCATCTATGTACATGTAGTTGTAATTTGTGATCCCAAGCTCACGGAGGGACTCGAATCATTGGGCCACAGGCGAACAATCAGTTCTCTTAGCCTGTTCTATAGGTTCTACCATGGACGTTGCTCTGATGAATTGGCTTCCCTCATCCCTCCAGCCCCCATCCGTCTCCGCCACACCCGCCGGACTCGCTCGGAACATCCATATGTTGTTGACACCCAACTACTAAGAACACATCATTTTTCGAAACGGCGAAAATATGGAACGGTCTTTCGGTGAGTGTGTTCCCCACCACCTATAACCTGAGAATCTTCAAAAGGCATGTCAATAAATTAGAGGACAACCTTTTTGTCCGCCTCATTGCCGGCATGGCGCCTCTCTGAGCGTGGTTTCGCGAGGAATGGTGTTATTGGCTGTGTCTGATCTTCCGTTGAAGTACCTATTAGGCAAAGACAACCGTGCCGGGTGTCTATAAAAAAAAAAGAATAATTTGTGATGCAGCTGCAGGCAAAGATCTCCCTCACCTCAACAACATTCTCACATTGATTGTCCTTGATGGTCTCGCGTGTCAGGGAAGCTAACGCACTCGCCTCCACGGCGTAGACTCGACGCGCGCCAGCCTGCGCACACAACACCGCCAGCACACCCGTGCCGCTCCCCACGTCCATCACCACCTTGTCCTTTATGTACGACGCGTTGTTATTTATCGCCTTCCTGTAGGCGAGCATACGCGGGTGGTCTTCCAGCATTAACTTGTGCACCTGAAACATTCATTCTTTACTCTGGAAATCTGCATGTGGCATATTGAGGGGAAAAATGATGTGGAAATGCAGAAATTTTAATGGAGCCTAAAAGAGCATGCATTTTATTAGTTAAGGCAGTTTCATTCTATACACAGACGTTCCCAGGGTTCATATGACTCAAATTATATTGTGCAATAGTTCTTATTGCTCAATTATAAGACCATATAGAGAATACTGAAAAAGGTTTGGGGCAAGTTGGTTCAATATTATTGCGCAATAACATTATTGTGCAATAATATTGTAATGTGTGGGTTCCTCCTAAAACTAGTGGAGCCCGTTGGTCCACTCGTGTTGTTTTTTTACAATGCCACTTTAGGAAAATTAATTCCGTAGGGGATGAAACTGAGTAAAATCTCTTTTCACATATTCTCAATAGCTCTTTTACTCTATGCTATATCGACCTGGTTTTTCATTACAATGATTGTTCAGACCAACATTTAAAAACCGAATTCAGGATTTTCTGGAAATTCAACCCTGCCGTTCCAAGGTGACCGAAAATATCCAAACCCTTCGCATATCGGTCATTAGGTTAACCAGGCCTCCCCATGACTGCATCAAGAGATCTCCATACCTAGGCTTATCATTTCGAAATTTAAAAGTCCTGAAAAAATCCGGACTGATAGTAGCCCTATCCACGCCCACCGAGGTGCCAGGAAGTCTAAAATAAGGAGTCCGACGCCGAGCCCGCTCCGAGCACCCGCAACTTTTAAATAAAAGATAAAATGAAAAGGTCCAACGGCCGTGAAGTTACCTCGAGGTCTTCATAGCTAGTAAAGTAGTCCGAAGCCGCTTCACCGACGGATTCCATTATTGAGAACCGAACAAACTTCGATAAATGATACTTATTAATAATTTAGCTCTTCTGCTACTTATAGAGAACACACTATTTTAGATACAATTTATTAGAGGTTATGTTATGACTTCGATTCGAGCTGTCAAAGTCGTTAGGTTGGCAGGATTGAATTCAACCCCCGCTTACTTCTCATCTCTCCTCGGCCAACAAAACTATGCCGGTCCGCCACCTGAAAGCCTTTTCGCAACATTCGAACCTGCGAATCCTACTCCTTTCGTGCATAAATATCTTCGATACATACTTAAAATAGCGTCACGCCTGTTTCCCGGTGGGGTAGGCAGAGACAACGGATCTCCACGTGCCACGATCCTGACACACCTCTGCCGCCTCTTCCACTCCCATAATGTTCTTCATGCATGCTCGTCGGATACGGGTACTACGCACTTGCCCCTTTTTGAGCACATGCCCGATCTGGTCCAGGTAAGTGCGTCTAGGGCGACCCTTCCCGACTCTTCCACTCACATTTGCTTCATAAATTTCTTTTGTTAGTCTCCTATCATCCATTCTTCCAACATGACCGAACCACCGAGGCATCCCTTTCTCAATCCTTGTCTCTATATCTTCTTTCAGCCCACAGCGCTCTCGCACTACACTATTTCTCAATCTATCTTTCATTGTAACTCCACACATACTCCTCAACGCGCGCATTTCCACAGCATTAAACCTGCTTTCATGCTTCTTCTGCCATGCCCAACTTTCACTCCCGTACATAAGTGTAAGGGCCAGCACTCCAACATGGACAGCCAAACGTGCCCTAGTTGACATGCGTTGGCTGCTCATAATAGCGTGCAACGCCCCATTCACTTGGTTGCCGGCTTTCACTCTCTTTTCTACATCTCCTTCACATTTTCCATCCCGCGTGAACCTATTCCCCAGATATACGAATTCGTTCACTTGCTCCAGTCTCTCATTCCCAATCCTTACATCGCATTCGGACACTATTTCATTCCTTTCCAGTACCAGTACTTTCGTCCTGTTTACATTCACTTTCATTCCCTTCCTTAAGCTTCAACCATAACAGTTACCATGTCCTGCAACTCGCCCACCGGCGACGCAAGTATCACTTGATCGTCGGCGTACAAGAGGCATTTCACAACTAACTCATTGCGATAGTCGCACCCCCAGACCCTCGCATTTAAACGCGGGAAAGGGAAGACGCCCTTTCGATTAAGATAAAAATGAGAAAATGTTAATTTTGGCTGTGAACGTCATAGTGGTGTGAAGACATTAAGAGACGAGTCCCTACGACAGTTTGGTTCCATGACTCCGTGACATTAAATGACATCGGCATACCTACGTCATGAAAGGGATGCCCCTCGCCAACGTAGAGGCACTGCAGGTTATTATGCGACATGAATAATCTGTCACCGATGGATATTCTTTTATTTTATAGAGATATGATTAATTGTATTTGAGGATATTTATTACATTAGTGATGACTTTCTATAGTTCGGCGACAAGTTATTGTCACATAAGGAGAGGCGCCTACCTAACAGTCTTCACGTGAAGCTAAAGTGATAGCTAACGGGTACATCCTAGCGTCTTCATGTCCGTCGCGTCTCCCCACCCCGTGACCTAGATAGACAGGTGGGTGACCTGTCATTGCAACATTGAACAAAGTAATAAAACTTGCGACGTCCAGCATTCTCGCCCAACGCGCAGTTCTCAGATGGACACTTCAGACCAGAAAGCTAGATCATTCTCAGGTAATATAGCCTTGTTCTGGCTACACTGACACTAACTCACCTACGCTAGTCTAAAGTTCTTGAATCGAGGAATAATATGTTCCGTCTAATTGAGCCACAATCACGCGCCAGTGCTTAGATGTAACGCCCAACTGAGAACCCTATCTGACAGACACAAAACTCCCCCACCCAATGGCTACAGACGTTTCTTATCCCTCAACCCCAAGTTACTCTCTCACCAGTCCAAAGGTCATTGTCAATAAACGGAATTACGTGTCGCGAGGCGTTCGAAGAAATTAAACTGTAGGTCTCCAAGCCGCTCCTGTGTATATAAATTATCGTATTCCGTCGCCTCCGTGAGAGAGAATCTGTTGGTCACCAACTGATTCCTTCCGGTGCTGTTGCTTGTGTCTCGTTCGTAATAAATAATAAGCACGCAGGCTCCTCCTTACACACTATGTACGTATCCACGTAGAAACACGGCCTGTGGGAAACTTCCAAATATACCTAGTCGTTTAAAACCGAGGGAACCTTCCACTCCTACAAACATTTAATTACCCTTACAACTAATTCCGAACAAATACGATTACATATAAACAACCTAAAACGGGGAAGCATCAAAGCAATAGTCATAAATATTATAAAATTAGAGAATTATTCGGTAGTTGTCCATGCGCTACTCATCCAAATCCGGCTCTGTCTAGCGGCATTCGCGCCAATTCTTCTATTGTCCGTTCGGCTGCTTCGCTCACTGTATACGCAGTTATAGTTTAGTTCAACAGGCGCGCCTGATTATCACAAACACTGCACTTTCACTTTCTAGTCACCGGTCTATCTGTCTCGCCTTATTCCACCGATAAAGCAATTGTCTTGGCTTAAAATTACTCGTTATAAATTAAAAAACGATCGGAGATGCGCCCGCGCTGTCTACATCATCCCCCGTCTCGCCTCACTGACTAACCGCCGCGCCGCGTCCCCACGCCTCCGTTGACAACGCCCCCCTCCCTCGAAAGCTTCCCCTTTACCTCCTACCTACCCCTTGCTCTACCCTGACTATGTACCTGCCATCCCTACGATGTCGAAGCAAACGCGCAAATCGTGAAGGTTGGAAATTATCTGATATATTCATAATTACCGAACCGTCACAGTCCTCCCCGAGATTTTCAAGACTGATGCAAAGCTCTCCAAGCGTACTGCACTCAGGAGTGAAATCTAAATATAACTTCCCTACATATTTCCCAGCTTGCAGCGAAGTCTCAGGCTAGCCGTGCACCAAGCGAACGTGTCCGCTTGAGCGACGGGTCCTCCCCGCCAATGGTAGACTTTATGGCGGTCTTCCATTGTCCTTCCTAACTACCCCGCACTGTCTAATACATTTCACTAGCAAAATATGCCGGGCGTAGATTAAACAATGGACACGCCCTACGACGACCTGCAGCCGGAACACAAAGGATCTATGGATTTCGGCCATCGTAAGAGCAGTTTTATAGCAGGATGTCTGAGTTTCGCTAGAAGTAATATACCATTGCCTACGTAACACTTGTCCCGCCAAACGAATAACGTCGTAGTAAATTACGAGGACATGCCAGTAGACACTGGACAATTTGGGATTTTTTTTTCGACTCGGCTTGCATGAGTTCTAGCCCTCAACGTTAATCGCCTCTATGCGTCGAAGAAACTCGAGGGCCTGTTTCGCAGAGGTCCCTTTAGCGATTAACCAAAGCCGACAGATTTCGCCTGGAAACTGTGCCATAATTTCCTGCACGTAGAACTCCTTAGGCAATGAATCTGAAAGTCTGAGAGCTAAGGCGAACTTACGAATAAAATATGCCGACATAGTTTCAGTTTCACCCCACCGTCCTGATATCACCTCTTTGCGCGATTTATTCTGTTCAGCCTTACCCCAAAACTGCTTCACGAAATTACTCTTAAAATCATCAAACGTAGTCCATTCGCTACGCATGATAATCGACCAATCACGCGCCTCCCCGACAAGGCAACCGCACGCCACTTCTAAGTCGCTATTACGGCCCGTGGCCTTAAGGTAAATACCTAAATCTTCTAAAAAGTTCATAGGGTGAGTCCTCCCGCCGACAGCATACTTAGGTCTAAGTGGTGCTGGGATTAGCATAACAGGCACTGTCTGGTCTAATTCAGAGCCTACCCGACCACCGTCTAGACCTCTCGAGCTCCTGGCATTTTCCAGGGCTGCAATCCTACTGGCTAATGGGGACACGTTGCTACAAACAGCGTCAGCTACCTTTTTGTTTACTATACTCTCTAAATAAGCGATTCGCCGTACCAATGGTCTGAGGTTGGCTCGTAAAATTCCATTTAGGTACAAAGCCTTTGATTTTCTCAAACGGGCTTTGTCGTTCTTGCTACCAGAAGTCTGCCTCCCACTCCTCTTAGAAACAGAGCCGGTTTTGGAAGAACCATCATTCCTGTAACAGCGAGATGTATTTACTGCATCACCGTCAGACCTGGCAGCGAGTCTTGGTGAAGTTCGTACCGCGACAGACCTTCTAGACATAAAGCCTGCTTTCTTAGAACGACCCATTTTCTGTAAATATTGACAAGGAGAAAGATAATAATAAACTAAGCGGAACCCTATAAATTACTATTCTATTCTAAAACCCGCCTATAACAACCGAATGTCCGCGTACTCATGAGCACATAATGAACAAAATAAATCCCGATTCCTACCTACTGTCTCCTTTGTTTCAAAACACGGTAACCTCGGTATCCTGTCATTTAAGTGCCATATCGGCGACTGATGAGAATAATCGCCTAAAACTATCGAATACGCACATCCCTACACCCTAAGCTACTTCGCTAACTTAGATAATATTCTTATTTACCTATTATGTATAAACAGGTTCCCGAAAAATGCTCTTCTTATAACTATGTATTTACATATCATGTTAAACTGTGTTTTTCAACCGTATTTTACACTGGAAATTAAGCCAATATGTTTTCTTATTAATACCTACTCATCTGCATAACTATACCTAAATATAATACCTATATGAAACTATGCCTAAGTATTTAAGTATAATATAGGCTTACTGTCAGTCGGACGGTCGACTTGATTACGTTAATTAATACCTAATCATATATAAAACAACGCTACTAAACAATCGTAATATTAATTTCTAATGCCGATTACATTTTTCGACCTCCTTCCTCGCAAATCCTATATTATTAATTCACTACTTATCTATGCCTAAAGCAATTGGAAAAATTGGCGTACTGTCGACCAACTACTTACTACATAATTCAAAACGGTTAATCAATAACTCTAATGGCATATTATTATCTATGTGAAACTACAAGTACAATCTTAAAATAATTATTTTACAATTATCCAACGAGATAGTAACTAATAATGCTCTAAACTGCACGCCCATACCTCCCCCAGACGTAACATTACAAAAAATTCGACCCTCGGTCGAGCGGTCGCAGGTACCTGGGTAGGGTCTAACTAGCTTGCCTCGTCGGCCCGAGATTCTGCACATGTGGCGGCCGACCATGCACCGCCCGTCCGTCCTGCCTAACTAGTCAGGGCAGGGGCGCACTCTGACTCCCACCGTTAATTTAATTTTATAGTACTAATTACTAATAAATTATCTCTTATAAGGTAATTTCTAAAATATAATACTAGACCAATCTGCCGTTGGGACTCGCTTGGAATGTCTTTTTAGGAACCCTTTATTGTTGTGAATAGTAAACCAAATTCTTTTTTAGCCTGGATCAAACTAATTTTATTTTATTTGTTTTGATTAGATTGACCCATGTCTAGCTAAATACTGGGAACGGACACCACTGCGATAGTCGCACCCCCAGACCCTCGCATTTAAACGCGGGAAAGGGAAGACGCCCTTTCGATTAAGATAAAAATGAGAAAATGTTAATTTTGGCTGTGAACGTCATAGTGGTGTGAAGACATTAAGAGACGAGTCCCTACGACAGTTTGGTTCCATGACTCCGTGACATTAAATGACATCGGCATACCTACGTCATGAAAGGGATGCCCCTCGCCAACGTAGAGGCACTGCAGGTTATTATGCGACATGAATAATCTGTCACCGATGGATATTCTTTTATTTTATAGAGATATGATTAATTGTATTTGAGGATATTTATTACATTAGTGATGACTTTCTATAGTTCGGCGACAAGTTATTGTCACATAAGGAGAGGCGCCTACCTAACAGTCTTCACGTGAAGCTAAAGTGATAGCTAACGGGTACATCCTAGCGTCTTCATGTCCGTCGCGTCTCCCCACCCCGTGACCTAGATAGACAGGTGGGTGACCTGTCATTGCAACATTGAACAAAGTAATAAAACTTGCGACGTCCAGCATTCTCGCCCAACGCGCAGTTCTCAGATGGACACTTCAGACCAGAAAGCTAGATCATTCTCAGGTAATATAGCCTTGTTCTGGCTACACTGACACTAACTCACCTACGCTAGTCTAAAGTTCTTGAATCGAGGAATAATATGTTCCGTCAAATTGAGCCACAATCACGCGCCAGTGCTTAGATGTAACGCCCAACTGAGAACCCTATCTGACAGACACAAAACTCCCCCACCCAATGGCTACAGACGTTTCTTATCCCTCAACCCCAAGTTACTCTCTCACCAGTCCAAAGGTCATTGTCAATAAACGGAATTACGTGTCGCGAGGCGTTCGAAGAAATTAAACTGTAGGTCTCCAAGCCGCTCCTGTGTATATAAATTATCGTATTCCGTCGCCTCCGTGAGAGAGAATCTGTTGGTCACCAACTGATTCCTTCCGGTGCTGTTGCTTGTGTCTCGTTCGTAATAAATAATAAGCACGCAGGCTCCTCCTTACACACTGTACGTATCCACGTAGAAACACGGCCTGTGGGAAACTTCCAAATATACCTAGTCGTTTAAAACCGAGGGAACCTTCCACTCCTACAAACATTTAATTACCCTTACAACTAATTCCGAACAAATACGATTACATATAAACAACCTAAAACGGGGAAGCATCAAAGCAATAGTCATAAATATTATAAAATTAGAGAATTATTCGGTAGTTGTCCATGCGCTACTCATCCAAATCCGGCTCTGTCTAGCGGCATTCGCGCCAATTCTTCTATTGTCCGTTCGGCTGCTTCGCTCACTGTATACGCAGTTATAGTTTAGTTCAACAGGCGCGCCTGATTATCACAAACACTGCACTTTCACTTTCTAGTCACCGGTCTATCTGTCTCGCCTTATTCCACCGATAAAGCAATTGTCTTGGCTTAAAATTACTCGTTATAAATTAAAAAACGATCGGAGATGCGCCCGCGCTGTCTACATCATCCCCCGTCTCGCCTCACTGACTAACCGCCGCGCCGCGTCCCCACGCCTCCGTTGACAACGCCCCCCTCCCTCGAAAGCTTCCCCTTTACCTCCTACCTACCCCTCGCTCTACCCTGACTATGTACCTGCCATCCCTACGATGTCGAAGCAAACGCGCAAATCGTGAAGGTTGGAAATTATCTGATATATTCATAATTACCGAACCGTCACATCATCCATTCTTAATCCACAATCATATTCTTTCAGATCTTCGATATCGATATCTTATACTTATCGGCAAGTGGTATGAGATGAGTGATGTTTTGGTGGTTTAAAAAAAAAATAACCAGGGTTAATTTATAGAAGGCGACGCATCTTCTATATATTAAGTATTAACCCTAACCTAATGTTGAGGCGGTGCATGTCGTTTTTGTTAAGCAGGCGCGCAACGGTCAAGCGGCTTGAACAAGCCTTACGTGATTGAAGGTGATTGAAGCAATGCTTGATCGTTGCCAGACGATGCTTGACGCGCTTGACAAGAAAACTACGTGCTTGACGGTGATTGATGTGGTTGATGGATTTTTATATTTTTTGTGCGGCTGTCTCGGCTTGATCAAGCCGCTTGACCGTTGCCGCGTCAGTCAGACGCTCCGCAGCGACAATGGAGGACTACTCGGAGTGCTTCGACACAGAAGAAATAAGAGAGCGCAGCGAGCGCGATTTCCTGGTGCTTTTAATATCTTTATATGGAGATGCCCCCGAACTGTGGAATGTGAAATCAAAGTCGTATTATGACTAAAATAAAAAATCATTGGCTCCGACTAATATATTGCAAGCTCTACTTGTATACGACAAAGACCTTCGTAGTCAATTCTTAGAAAATTTTTATAATCATCGGGTTCCGTAATTTGTAGAACATTCAACAAATGTTCCTGGGTAAAACGTTCTCCTTGTACCATTCTTTCGACCAGCGTTTTTTTTTTCTTTTATTTTTGCGAGCACAGAGCCATATAGTGATGGCGAGAAACGCTTCATCTGCGTTTGAGCACATTATTTTTTCGTCCTTCGTTGCTCACAACTGGCCGCCTGCCATACAAATGAATGAAATTGCTTGACGCTCTGCTTGAAGCTCCGTCAAGCACATCAAGCCAAGCCTATCAATCACGTAAGGCTTGACGTGCTTGACGTGCTTGATGCTTGATCGTTGCGCGGGGCCTTTACGCTTGTATTTCCGAAAATAATGCTTTCTTAGGTGGTTATAACATTATAACATATATACAGGGTGTCCCAGAAACCGACGATAATCCTTTAACAGGAGATAGGGCTGCTAATTACCTCTCAGAATATCTAATTTTAGGTTTAGTAAAAATGGCTTAGTTTTTGAGATATTGTCATTTTTGTAAAAATCCAAAATTTTCTCCCTCACCTCATTTTTTTAAATGCCACAAGTACAAATGTAAGATTTTCTTAAATCTAGTTTTTGTCAAATATTCCTGAAAAGTAAGGCTTTCACAGGGTATAATTTATTTTTTCATATTTAATCCGGTTTAGCTGAAAAACGACTTAAGAGCCACATGTTAAAAAATTTTCAGCCTCTTCCCTTGAGTTTGGCCCTTCGTGGTGAAAAAAAAAATTACTACACGAAAGTGGCATTATGCAACAAAAATATGCCCATCTAATCTAGTTTTTAAAATGGTACATCACTTACCGATTTGCCCAATAATTTATGAGATATTGTTATTTAACTGCAAAAGGACCTCGGAATTTGATAACTGTTCTACCAAGTACGAATAGGAATAAAATAAACACTTGAAGTAATTGGTCTTTATTAACCTGTTAAAGTAGATGTTCAAATTGTTTACAACCTGCACAAATGCTAGCTCGACATCTTCTCACAAATGCCCGGTTGATGCGTCGAGCAAGTACTCGATGCAAGTGCAGATACGTCCACCTATGCTATGTAGTTTGTGTTTTCCGTCCAGTTGAGTGTAGCCGGCACGACCGAAGGCAAGCACTGACGTGGCACCAAGTTCACTCGGTGTTATGGGCTGACATCACGGATGTTGTAGGTGATGTAGTCAACCATGTCAGTTTACATAAAAAAAAAAACAATGCAAAAAAACAATGCAAGTGGCGAGGAGGTCACAAGACGTCCGTTGAATTGTAGATACTTTAAACGGGCGAATTATCTTGAGTTTCTGTAACAGGAGCTTCAGAGCTTCATTGGCCATACGGAGGTGGTTGCAAAATGATGGCTACCCAGCCCATTACGCTAGAGAAGTGCGTAATTTTTTAGACCAATCATATCCCCACAGATAGACCGGACGTCTAGATCACCGGATTTAAATCCGTTAGATTTTTATTATTGGGGCTATTTAAAAGAAAAAGTTTACGGGAAACCGGTGGAAAACTTGATAGAGCTCAAAGAAAGAATTACGGCAGTAGCTCAGGTTTTTTTTTATGTAAACTGACATGGTTGGCTACATCACCTACAACATCCGTGATGTCAGCCCATAACACCGGGTGAACTTGGTGCCACGTCAGTCCTTGCCTTCGGTCGTGCCGGCTACACTCAGCTGGACGGAAAACACAAACTACATAGCATAGGTGGACGTATCTGCACTTGCATCGAGTACTTGCTCGACGCATCAACCGGGCATTTGTGAGAAGATGTCGAGATAGCATTTGTGCAGGTGGTAAACAATTTGAACATCTACTTTAAACAGGTTAATAAAGACCAATTTACTTCAAGTGTTTATTTTATTCCTATTCGTACTTGGTAGAACAGTTATCAAATTCCGAGGTCCTTTTGCAGTTAAATAACAATATCTCATAAATTATTGGGCAAATCGGTAAGTGATGTACCATTTTAAAAACTACATTAGATGGGCGTATTTTTGTTGCATAATGCCACTTTAGTGTAGTAATTTTTTTTTTCGCCGCGAAGGGCCAAACTCAAGGGATAAGGCTGAAATTTTTTTAACATGTGGCTCTTAAGTCGTTTTTCAGCTAAACCGGATTAAATATGAAAAAATAAATTATACCGTGTGAAAGCCTTACTTTTCAGGAATATTTGACAAAAACTAGATTTAAGAAAATCTTACATTTGTACTTGTGGCATTTAAAAAAATGAGCTGAGGGAGAAAATATTGGATTTTTACAAAAATGACAATATCTCAAAAACTAAGCCATTTTTACTAAACCTAAAATTAGATATTTTGAGAGGTAATTAGCAGCCCTATCTCCTGTTAAAGGATTATCGTCGGTTTCTGGGACACCCTGTATAACATTGCTTTAAAAAAAAAACAAAACAAAAAAAAATTTGAGGGACACGAACCCATGGTCGAAATAAACCAACCCTACACTCCTACCACTGAGCCACCAAATCACATAAACGACCAAACGAATATCGGCTTCAGTTGGTTCCGAAAGGAGTAGGTCGCATGTTCGAGGCACCGCAGGCTCTAAAAAGGCTTTCAGGTGCCGTACCGTTCAGTAGTCAGTGCCTCAGTGGTTTGTTATATTCTCTTTGGAATCAGTCACAGTCACAGAGCAGTGGTTATATCCTCTTTGGTCACAGACAGGAAAGGAAATGGGATGGGAATGCAGAGATATTCTTTCTTGGCTTTTTCAAGAGTGGGTTGATTAGCTTCAGCTTGCTTGGTGATATCTAGCATTTTGTTTTGTTTGTGTGTTTTCTGTGGTGTTATTCGATGAGAAGATAGGTTAGGGATAATTCTTATCTTAGGGTTAGGCAGCAAGCAAAGAGAATCTAACATAGGCAGGCTCGCTCTGAAGACGTCAATGGTCGGCGCAACTGCTGCGGCTGCGGTCGCCGGCGAGGGCAGGATGACTAGCTCACGGGCGCGAGAGAGCGACATGTCGCTGTACGCCGACGTATTAGAGCCCTTTCGGCGCGTCATCGGCTCCGTCGGAGGGGAAGAGGACCGTGAGAAGTGCGCTACTGCCGCACGCCTCAGTTTCACCGAACTGGATAACACGACCGACGCTGGTGGGAAAGAAGGTTTGCTCACTCATTGCCAAATGCCCGAGCACCAATCGACTACAGTAAAATAATTTGAATTCAAATTGTGTGGGGCTTTATACTGGGAGCCGAGGTTGCGGGCGGGGGTACGAGGGGGCGCGGGAGGGGGTGTTTTTTGTATAAAATAATAAAATGGTATGGAAAATATAATGGGGGTGGCTTAGAAGAGGGGAGGAGAGCGGGAGGGAGAGCGAAGAGGTGTGTTAACACTAACCTCCTGTTGAGGTGGCCCATGTCGTTTTTGCATCCATTACGATTAAAAATCATATATATAAATTTTTTATGGAAACTGACATGTGCCGCCTCAACATTAGGTTATGGTTAATTTATAAAGCGACGCATCTTCTATAAATTAATCCTGGTTATTTTTTTTTAAACCACCAAAACATAACATGCACCCATACCACTTCCCTTATTTTTACATATATTTTATATTCAAAACCAATGGTTTGGTGCCTTAAAATTTATTGTTTTTATTTTGTATAAAAAAATTATTTGGTTTTTTTTCTCCGAAACTACGACCCCCCCCCCCCCCCCCCCCCCCCCCCCCCCCCGGAAAACATGAACTATTTACATAGCCGTTTCGACCGACGTTTCGTTCAGTGCGGTGGTACAAACCCGGTCGGGATAAATGCAAATCACATATTGGAGTGTAGGGAAAGAAACAATCTCTTCAAATAATGCATTTGAAATAAAGTAGACTAGAAACTTAATTTAATTAAACTTAATTCTGTGTGACTGCAGTGTGTTTTATGAAAATAGCTAGGATTTCTATCGATCGCCATTTGCCCATCGGAAGCGATCGGACGTAAAAGGATCGGGGCCCACGCTGGCCGCTCGAAGCGCAACAGGTTAATAATTGTCACTTGATTGTGTTTTGTGCAGTTCTCGGTGGCATGTCATTACTAGGCAAGCGCACATCGAGTGCGGCGGGCACTACAACTGTGACTCCAGTCAAGCGCACTCGCACTGATTCGGACTCGACGGGTGCCACCGCCACCACACCCGCCACCTCGCCGTGGGAGGCCAAACGACTGAGGATTGAACTCATAGCTTCTAAGGCGCGGGTAATTGTTGCAGATATTTTAATAGGTAGTAATTGAACTGTGCTGGAATTCATAGGATTCACTCGAGGTTTATTTTGCATTAAGTATTTTCTATCTCATTCTCTTGCATCCCCTTTCATCTCACTCTAGCACTTCTGTTTCGAGTGAGTTCACATTTCACCAGCGACTCACTACCCTAGGAATAAACCCGCTGAATTTAAAAAATAAATAGGTAAATTGAAATAATGTAAGTCAAAGTGAACTACTTCATAGGTGATGAATAAGGAATAGTAATTGTAAATGTTAATTGTTTAGAATAAAATGGTCAGTATGGCCATCAAAGTGTTCACATATATATAATGAACCATTTGAATATTGGTTCACAGATAACCAAGTTAGAATCGCGCATCAACCAACAGCACACGGTGCGTAAAGAAATGCAGATCCTGTTTGAGGAGGAGCGCCAGACGGCGGCGGAGCAGCAGCGGCGCGACCGGCAGGCGCTCGCCAGCCTCGAGGAGAGGCTCTCTCTCGTGCGACGCCGCGAGACCGATCTCAAGGAGGAGCTGGCTGAAGTAATTCTAAATTATCTACTGCACAGCAATAGTACTAATTAATTAATTACACATGACATTCATTTTTTTTTTATGGAAACTGACACGGTTGTCTACATCACCTACAAGGTCCGTGATGTCAGCCCATAACACCGGGTGAACTAGGTGCCATGTCAGTGCTTGCCCCTTTGATCGTGCCGGCTACACTGAACTGGTCGGAAAACACAAACTATTTACATACGTTTCGACCGACGTTTCATTCAGTGCGGTGGTACCAACCCGGGCGGGTTAAACCCTACCACCAAGTAAGATTAGGAGGGAAGGGACCTGCAGTTTTACGAGGAATCCGAACCTCGGTCAGCCTCCAACGGTCAGCGGTCACCCATCCAAGTACTGACCGCGCCCAGCGTTGCTTAACATTCAATAGCGACAGTTGACTGTCTGCACCACTGAGCTATCGAGGCTGACAAGATTCATGTACAATGTTTAAATTCTTTTTTTTTTTTTTTTTTTTTTTTTTATGGAACCTGACACGGTTGGCTACATCACCTACAACATCCGTGATGTCAGCCCATAACACAGGGTGAACTAGGTGCCATGTCAGTGTTTCCCTTCATTTCATGTCGGCTACACTAAACTGGACGGAGAACACGAACTATTTACATAGCCGTTTCGACCGACGTTTCGTTCAGTGCGGTGGTACCAACCCGGCCTGGATAAACCCTACCACCTAGTAAGGTAAGAAGGGAAGGGACCTACAGTTTAACGTGGAATCCGAACCACGGTCAGCCTCCAACGGTCGAGCGGTCACCCATCCAATAACTGACCGCGCTCAGCGTTGCTTAATATCAGTTGACTAACCAACCGCGCCACTGAGCTACCGAGGCTGACGAATTTTCTTATCCCTTAGTCGACTTTTACGACATGCGACGGGGAGAGATGCAGTGGGGCTATTCTTTTTAAGTACCGACCCCACACGGTACAGATTCTGTTAGTTAAATAGCATAGAACAATTCCCATAGTTAGATCCCGTGATTTCATATTCTTCTCTAATTTAGGCCTCACTCAGGCTGTGCTTGATGAAGCTATTGGAAGCTCAGATTGTGCCTACGCAAAGGGGACACATTTTAAGACTAACTGTTCATTATTGCCCCAGTCAGTTATCATTTTAGCAACCACTCCAAGACCACCACGCCCCTCCCATATTTCTCTAATCTTTATCCGGGATTCATTAACACCTAAAGGTCGACTTGTAGCACAGACTTATCATTAAGTCTGCCTTTGTATGCTATTGTTAATTTTTATGTGTTTCTTTTCTTATGTAATTTGGTGCATAATAAAAAAATTCTATTCTAATCTGCCTGTACTGTAATAAATCCTTTCTTTTTCATTGCATTGACACAATGAGTTTGATCGTGCAGAACGTTCGAAGGGGAAACGAGAGCAAGGCCAAGTGGGATAAGGAGCGGGAAGATTTTCAGAAGCAAATATCCGAATTGAGGGACAAAGTACTGGAGGCCAACGTCACCTGCAAGGGGCAGGTCTCCGAGATGAAGAAGGACATGGATGAGCTCCTACAGGTTTGAACAGGCTTCACATTATACTTAGTGTGACCACATGTGACCGCAGGGTATTGAATCACAACCCTTTACAATACCGATGAAGTTATAAACTTCTTCGTGCTCTCATGGTATACATTTACCTTTGAGTCGTCAAGATATAAAGTTACCTTCGTGTCCTAGAAATATAAATGAGCTTTGTGTCCACGCACTATAATGTAACCTAACCTAACCTACTGTGGTTTGTCGTAATGCAGGCGCTGGAGGGCGCGCAGGGGGAGGTGGAGGTGCTGAAGCGGGAGGTGGGGCGGCAGACGGCGCGCGCGCAAGAGTGCGCCGCGCTGCGCACACAGGTCGACCGGCAGACCCTCGAGTTGCAGCAGCTCAGCACTCAGCTCCGCGACCTGCAGTATGAGAGGGACTCCTATAAGGACTGGCAACAGCAAGCAAAGGTAATTAATTTTTCTTCTTGGTTTATACATTAAAACCCGCTTATTGCAGTCCCGGCTAATATGATTTCCTGAGTAATAAATACACTCTTGTGTTGGTCCCAGTACTCTCCACCCATTTTACATACACATTTTGCCGCTTAAATCTTAGATAATGCCTAGTACAGCTCCAAAACAGATGCTAATAATGTATGTGCACTACGCCTCGACGTGTTGAATTGATTATTACACCCTTATACAGTTAGAGATCATAAGAGTGTTATTATGTTTTCATTATAATTTACCTATTTTGTGTGATTTTGGAATGACTGATAGTATTCAACAAAAAACATACAGCAACACCAAAACTTACTTTCACGAATATATCTCTGAATAAATATTCTATAAAATAATGAATAAAATTATATAAGATACGTCTAATATCCAATTTTGGAACGGTCACGTGTGAGCGGTTAATAAAATTATATAAGATATTTCCAGACAGCGCAAAAACGACTATCCAACATGTGTGACCTGGAGCGGGAGGTTGGTCGGCTGCGGGCGGCGGAGCGCTCGCTGCGGGACTCAGTGTGCAATAAGCTGCTGCTGGAGGAGCAGGTCGCCTCGCTCTCCGCCCGGCTCAACGCACTGCAGCCAGCGCAGCAGGAGCTACACTCAGCCAAGGTACTGTCCAACATGTGCTAGCTAGAGCAGGTGGTCGGTCGGCAGCGGCCGGCGGAGCGCTCGCTGCGGGACTCGCTGTGCAATAAGCTGCTGCTGGAGGAGCAGGTCGCCTCGCTCTCCGCCCGGCTCAACGCACTGCAGCCAGCGCAGCAGGAGCTACACTCAGCCAAGGTACTGTCCAACATGTGCTAGCTAGAGCAGGTGGTCGGTCGGCTGCGGGCGGCGGAGCGCTCGCTGCGGGACTCAGTGTGCAATAAGCTGCTGCTGGAGGAGCAGGTCGCCTCGCTCTCCGCCCGGCTCAACGCACTGCAGCCAGCGCAGCAGGAGCTACACTCAGCCAAGGTACTGTCCAACATGTGCTAGCTAGAGCAGGTGGTCGGTCGGCTGCGGGCGGCGGAGCGCTCGCTGCGGGACTCAGTGTGCAATAAGCTGCTGCTGGAGGAGCAGGTCGTCTCGCTCTCCGCCCGGCTCAACGCACTGCAGCCAGCGCAGCAGGAGCTACACTCAGCCAAGGTACTGTCCAACATGTGCTAGCTAGAGCAGGTGGTCGGTCGGCTGCGGGCGGCGGAGCGCTCGCTGCAGGACTCGCCGTGCAATAAGCTGCTGCTGGAGGAGCAGGTGATACTAAAGAAATATCTAATTAGGGGACACATAATGTATAATGCTCGTAAAAGTCCCCACATAGCCCCTTGCATAATGCCAGGTCTAGTGGTAGTTTTTTTTTTTTTAAATCTTATTTTGTTTAAAGCTTTAGCCATTCCTGGCTATGCGAGCCCCATAGTAACTATATTGATTTTTTATTGTACTTCAGCACGATTCAACGCCTGTGACTTCACAAAAAAACTTAGTATGAATTCAAACTCCTCCTCCTGAGCTCGCCCCAAGGCTTCATGTACTTTAAAAAACAGGTTGAGTCTGTAAGTTCTTAAGTCTCTCAATAGCTTCTGCCTCAGTTCTTGGTTCCGGGCACATTCCAACAGTATATGGAGTAGGTCCTCTTCTATCCCACATATGCTACAGTTGGGTGATTGTGCTATCTTCATAAGGTACATTGTCTTATTTGTTGGAATGTGTCCACATCGTAGTCTCAGGCCCATTACAATTTCTGTTCTCGGTCTGTCGCTCTTGGCAAACCAGGGAATTTTTAACGGTTCACACTGTATTGTTCTGTACCATATTTTATACCTTTCTGCACTGATCTCTCATCGAAATATTGCTTCCACATATTATAACAGTTCTTTTTATAACAGAGGTGGTTTGAATGAAGTGTTTATAAGTGAAGAGAGCAAACGGACAGACGGCATCTCATATAATAACAAGAGAAAGTATAATAGAGATTGGGTGCAGGTGAAGATGGCAGCGTTGGAGAGTGCACTGGAGGACTGGACGGGAGTAGCTCGGCGGCGCGGCGCGCGATCCGCCGCCGAACTGGGCGCCGCGCTCGACCGCGCGCTCCAGAGAGAGCTGGCCGCGGTAGCCGACCACAGCAGTGCCAAGTCACAGCTCGCGCAAATCAATGAGGTTCATTTTAAACACATTCTCCTGTTGCATAATTCATATGTTGGATAGCTATCCCTTTGCACGTTAAGGGGCCACCTCCCTAAATTGTGCCTCTCACTCTAACAATGCGCATTTTATATTATTATGAAGAAATTATACAACTTATAAAAAAATCCTCTGGGAGATACATGCATGATAAAATGTTAATGCTTTTCAATAAAAATATTTGGTACTCCACATTTTTTCCGAATTTTATCTAATCTTAAGTTGACAATTTGAGTACACACATTATATATAGTTTTTTTTATTAATGGCTTGGATTCCCTGGCCCTTCTCCCATTATATTTCTCCATTCTTTTCTATTGTGCTTATTTTGTAATTCTTAATGCTTTTATAATATTTGTGTTGAGATAACTCTTTAAGTGTAGGAAAATACTGCCACGAGACCACAATCGTAATAAAAATGTATGAATGCATGAATCCAATTCACACATAAAAGGTGAGAAGTAAGAATGTACATAATCATCGGCTATGATGAGCAAATATGCACAGGAGCTGACAACGGCCAAGTTTGAGCAAGACAAGGCTTCCACAAAACTGACAGAGGTGATGGCCGTGCGCAAGAGTCAGGAGAGCCTCATACACCGGCTCCAGAAGAGACTGCTGCTGGTGACGCGCGAACGAGACAGCTACAGGTAACTTCACACACCAGTGTCCTATATCCTCTATATCATCAGTATCTATTGTCCCTTATCTTACTAGGAAGTAAGTTAAACATGTTTGGATTGATACCACCACAATGCACAAAAGTCAGCCAAAAGGTCTATTTTTGTGTTGTATCACCTAATTCCGTGTGCGACCCGACGAAAGGTACTGTGTGGGGTCGGTACTTAATAAGAATAGTCCCACTGCATCTTTCCCCTTGCATGTCGTAAAAGGCGACTAAGGGATAAGCGGCCTGCAGACACCCCGGTCGACATGTGGCTTTCATGGAAGACATAGGCTGGCTGGGGTAGCTGGAGACTGCGGGGTTTTGCACGAAGGTCCCCAACCAAGCGAGATTAGTTTGCAGGCCTAGAGCCAACCCCAAACCAAAACAACAACAACAAGACCCGACGAAAGGTGCATGGATGGAATGTAAATAGTATGTTTGTTGGCAGACAACAGCTGGACTGCTACGAGAAGGAGCTCTCGGTGACGTTCAGCGGCGAGGGTGGGGCCGCGGGCGCGGGGGGCGCGGCGCTCATGTCCGCGCGCATCGAGCAGCTGGAGCGCTCTCTGCAGGGCTACCGGGACCTTCTCAACCAGACCGACCAGGAGGCGCATACTAAAGGTTCGCGTCTGTCTTATATGGCAAGCATAATTGTATACGTTTTTCGGTTATGCGGAAAAACGTATACAATGTGTAATAGCAGTAAAAGCCTAAACGAACATATTGGCAAGCATCAGTTCACATTCGGCATCAGGCAACTATCCAACGACCACTGTATATATTATATGTTTAGATGTAGGTACCTAGATTTTCCACAGTCAACTCAATTTTTCTAAACACCAAATCCGTCAGCCACCAATAACTAGATAGATAGATAGAAATACTTTATTGCTCCAAAAATATTTACAGCATGAACATCAATTTAGTGTATGTTATTACTATTATCTATGTTTTATTGTTTATTTTTGTACTCTTAAAAAAAATCTCTCATTTAATTTTCCGCACTACCCATCTACCCTACTCACAATCCCAGGTATGACTGGCAGATAATGCCTTTAGGATTTAAGTCCGCCTTTTGTCACATTTTGTGCAATAAAGTATATTTTCATTTCATTTCATCAATTAACAGCGCCATATTATATATAAGGCATTCCCTAGGATGCGGGTTATTTTCAGCATTATTGGTTAGCTTATAGAAAAATAACTAATGAAGATATTGGTATAGATTTTTTTTAATAATAGACAAATCTTTTTATTTTAGGATAATGAATAAAACAATTATATCTATATTCTTACCTTAGGTTACCACAAGCGAAACAAAAATGTAGGTTTAAAAAAATTTTTATGTGAATGCTCTGGCGTAGCTCGCGGCGCACTGAGTAGCGGCGCTCTTACCTCTTATAGATGAATTGTATATGTGTGTGTAGCTAAAACATTCAACTACAGTATACACGAAACGCAGATCACAAACAGTGTAAAATCTGATGATGAGTCAAATTCGTGATCCGCAAGCTAGAGAAAACATACCACCACGAACGCTATTCGTGATCCGCTGTTAACGTGTTAAGAACCTGACCACTCTGCCTATTTCCATTACCTATATCTATATAAAGAAAAAATATATATATATAAATAAACTAAAATGTTTTCCTAATATAAATTGTACCTATACCTACCGCCCATGTTACCGACACCTGACAGTTTAATGCCTAAAGGTAATCTTACCTGGAATAGTTGGTAAAGTTGGTAGGCAATTAACACAATAAGATAAATTATATGATTGTTAGTGCACTAACACTATATTTATGGTGAAACCATTGGAAGCCAAGTTCTACGTCTCCCTTCTAGTCTCCACTAACAGTAATAGTAGTGATTCAATGACCTGTTGTACCGTTTGGAGCGTGCTTTACTGAAGACCTAACCTTGACTTTTTCATATTGATTGACAGAGAGAGGTCGCGCATTCGTAGCTAGAGGGATGAGAGAGGACCAAAGGAGGTGGTCACTGATGGCATGTATCTAGGGTTGCCATCTCCATGCTGGTAAAACTAGGACAATAAAATCTAAAACCCCTTTCATTTTGGACAAAAATCCAGACACAAAATAAAAATCTAATAATTTTCTTAGCATTGTATGGAAAAGAAACTAGTATGGGTTCGCCGAGCCGGGACCCGAGAAACCGACATTTGGCGCGGTATTTAAAAACTTAGAATGATTAAAAAAAACCGCCCGGACTTCCCCGGACACCCTAAAAACCCTGATCCTGTCCGTGGAAACCCGGACGGATGGCAACCCTACATGTATGTAATAATGTGCGTGCAGTGATGGAGCGTCTGCGCGCGGACGCGACGCGGTGGCGGGAGGAGGCGGAGGCGGCGCAGCGCGACGTGCACAAGCTGCGCGCGCAGCGAGACCAGCTCGAGGTGCAGCTGCACAAGCTGCAAGTCCACTCTACCAAGGTTAGAATGAACCTATTGTTGTTGTGCTTCTTGTTGTGTTGTTGTTGTTTATGTGCTTGTGTATAGGTGGTGCCTGATTTGCCTGCAAACACTTTGTGCGCTTCCCGTGGTCTCCGGCTGCCTTAGCCTAGCTAGCTTGTATCTTCCATTAAGTCTCCCAGGCGGCCTGAATATGCAGATAGCCTGCAACTGAATATAGTATTTCGAAAAATAATATATGGACGCACTAGCTTGCTGCACTCACTAATAAACATCCACAGGTGACTGTTTAGTGTATCTTTGCTTTAAAATTTTCTTTGTAATAATCTTACAGTGTAGAAGCGGGAGAAGGTATGTAGAAATATTATGTCTCCAGAAATATGTGTTACATTTACAGAGGCGCTTAGTAATTGTGCAGCTCACGGTGCCTAGGGAGACTGACATAACGAATGACTATTTTATGAAAGTTAACAAAATCTGCCATCCGATCCAGTAGAGGATATAGTCAAATAAGAGTTCAAGATAGAATTATTGGCATTTGAAGTCGGTGCAAAAGTAGCTCAACTACCTGCGAAATCTGTCTATAGTATCTTACTGCCTGTCTGCATATTTTTATTGTTTTTTTTTCAATCTTGCCATAGGTTCTTCATTTAGAGGACAACCCAGCAGCGAGTGCACAAAAAGAATTGCAGACTGAGCTAGAAACTGCACAAGAGGAGGTATGTATACACGGTGTTAACTTTTTGCGCGACATTTCAATTTTATTACTGAATAATAAACCATTTCGTATACTGATTATTTTGTGGTACTTAAAAATAAAATCTAAAATAGTTTAAAAAAAATTGCATATTTTGTTAATAATTTTACCTCAGCGACAATTTCTCTTTGGAATGGTGTAGCGAGCGCCGCCGCGCGCCGCGCGCCTGCGACCGTGCGTACCCAGCTGACTGACGTCGTGTCGCGCGCTAGCTGTTGTATCGTGTCGATATGAATGTGAATTTTTTGGTTTATTTGAAAAATTACCCAGCTTTCGATTTTTTTGGTAATGCAGTGCGATTCCTATTACGAAATGCCATGTTTTTATACCAAATATAGAAATTGAAAATTTTAAAACCAAAGCTCAAAAAAAAACCTTACCCCCTTTTTCGGCATCAGTATGTGACCCAGAATAACCCCCTTTCGGGAATGTCGCCCATTAAAGTTAACACCGTGTATAATTTGTTAAATTCCACAGAAGATGTCTTCAATAAAACAATATGATAAATTGAGATTTTATGAAACATCATGCACAGAATGCTTGTATGTAGAATGGCGAGTAGTAGCTTTTGTGGTAGTAGTGTTGTTTCATGCACTCCAGTAAGGTGTTACTAACCCAATTGGATACAATTTGTGTCTTCCATCTAGTAACGGGCAAGGGAAGGGACCTACAGTTTTACAACGGTTCTGAACGGCGAAGCAGCAGGTGTAGGTATGCACGTACATTTCTCCGTCAGAAAAAAATACCTTCAGATCCAATGATATTATCCCCTGACGTGCGTACGGCCCCGTCGGGGCGGTGTCATTTGCTGTGTCGGACGTGCGGCCCGCCCCCGCGGGGCGGCTCGGACGACTTCATACAAATAATTTATTGTAACGTGCAACATCCTTCTTAACTCTTCTAACGAATGTCTAGTAATTGATGAAAGAGTAGGCTACCTAAAAATACACACTTCTATGTGCTTGTCCTGTCAAATAATTATTGACAAGCGATCTTCAGTCGGTCTCTTCGCGTTCGCGGACGGTGACGTGTGCGCCTCGTGTTTTTAGTCGGTTTTTGTGGATTTTTTGGTGTTTTCTTTGTGAAAAACGATGGAAGGGTAAGTAATCTTCATTTACAATAGTTTCTCGGCGCTGAGGAACGATTTATTCGTAAAGTATCGTAATTTTGGTAACCCCCTAGGCAAAAACCGTTCCGAAAATTCTTGATTTTTTTAAACCAGTTTAATAATGATAGTATTAAACACATTACCAATGGAATTATAGAAAATTTTATGTACATTTGGAAAATAAAACCTTTTCATATACGTTTAAAAGAAAAAAGTCTAGAAATATCGCCAAAAACGCAGAGCGCACCCGATTTTGACCAAAATTTATTTTGGCCAAAATGGCGACGCACTCAAGGGCTGACAGCTAATCGGGTCCGCTCGCACATGAGGGGATATAAGTTAAAAGGAGGTAGATAGGTTATCTGAGCTCCCAAGCTGCACATTAAATACAAGACCACAGTCCTGTCTGAAGTTAGTCGCCCACCAACTACGCACGCATTCAGACCGCTAACCGCGAGTCACTAACACATCGAAAATGCCGTCGTGTGTAATGAGATTCTGCATTAATTCTAATAATTGGAATAAGACTATTCGAGTCGGCGCATCACTTAATAGTTCTTCCTCTCAACTTTTCAAGGATGTGCCATGTGTGAGCACTGAATGTCATATAGATAACCTATCTTTCCTAAAATATCATTGTTCAGATCATTCAAAATTCTATGCCGACCGGGCGGTGCTATTGCGTGCGCCTCTAGTCAGTTTTGTTGACAGTTTATTTGGCACGTTGTAGATAAAGAGGCTGAAGGGTGCGATGCAGGAGGGTGGGCAGCAGGAGGCGGGCGCGGGAGCGACGGTCGCCGCACTGAAGAAACAAATAGAGAGCAGCCGCATCAAGATGCAGCGGTGAGTGTCTGCAACTCTGCACATGTTGACACACGCCATCTAATTTAACATGTACTGAGTTATATATAATACACATTATAACTTATCGTAGTTTACTTTTGAATCTGAGGTGAAGTTCCCACACTTCGGACGGTTTGGTAGTGCGATTTCAGACAACGCTGGTACCATCTAACACTGCATTATGTTTGTGTAATTGATTAAACTGACTTAACATCACATATCTCTGAAAAATATTCTCATTGGATTGTATTTTATTTCAGGATAAAAGAAGAGTACACGTCTTCAGCGCAAGAGTACCGCGACGCATGCTACTTGCTTCTAGGTTATAAAATAGATAGGACCGGCCACAAAAATTATAGGTATGCTTCATATTTTCGCATTGGTTCGTCGGTCAGTTTAGTTTTCAACGAATGGAGTGGCATTGTCTGCCGATGGGTTGACGGAACTGGATCATTGCAGGTTATCCAGCATGTATGCGGAGAGTGCAGAAGAATATCTTACATTCACTCTGAGCGACGACGGCATTGAGATGGTGCACACGGAGTACTCGGCGAGCCTGGAAGAGCTGGTGGAGCTGCACCTGCACACCCACCGCTCCATCCCCCTCTTCCTCTCCGCCCTCACCGCCGAACTCTTCTCCCGCACCACCGTCCAGCAGGACTAGTCTCATTAACAAGATTCTGACATGTAATTTTTTACTCTAGTTCCTGGTTTTTTTTCTTTTTCAATGGATTCTAATTTTTTATTTGTCTGCCGTATTGTTTACCTACACATTGACATATAATTTGTATGGGTAAATTTCCAATTTTAGGTTAGAAAATTTCGAAAAATGTGTGCGTGTTTTGATATTCCTGTAGTTCAAATAAAATGTATGTGCTTCTAAACAATGAATCCTCACTAGATAATTTCATTGGCTTTACGTGCCAATACAATTTATCGATCTAACTTCATTATTTTATGAAATATTTGAGTTATTGTCAAGGCTTGTGCACCACACGGAGAAAATGTAAGGGTGTGCCATTGAAGCCAAGGGGTGTAAGCATTAAAGTGTTTGCAAAGCGTTAACTATTAGGGGTAATATTTAACGCCTTGTCACCTCACCATTGTCATGTCACCTTCATGTCTGAATTGTTGCTGCGCTTAGTGGCGTTTATATTCTAAAAGCAGACAAGCGTCTGTTGATAACAATGTTCAGCTTACGTATTTGTACGCTTGTGGGGACGGGTCGAAGGCACTTCTCGAAATACACTCCGCATGATCAAAGCATCGCTCGTGCTCCGCAACGCAGAGTTTGACAAGTTATTGTTGTGTCATCTTCTAGTTCTTGAGCTGCTCTATAAAGTGACCTAAGCAGAGCAGACATTTTTAAAAGGTGTCCTGAAAGATGTTGGCCTGATTGAAAGTCGAAAATCGTAAAAAAATTGCCTTGGTAATTATGTTTATAGTCGCAAAATAATTCATGATTCCCATACAATTTTCACATTTAGCACCACAAAAATGTGTGAAGATTGTGATAATTTTTTTAGATTTCGAAAAATCCAAAATTCCTGTTGTTTTTTATGTCATGTTTGAATCAACACTTCAAATGTTAGTAGTTAGCTGAATCAGCCTGTCTGTAAGTGTAATTTTTTTCTTATGAAAATTATTAGTTTGGAAATTCAATGTAATTAAATAAGGTAAATATTTTGCACATTAATATAATGTAGTAAGTGAATTAAATATTGTAAGTCCATCTTAGAAATGATAATTTAAATGAATTAGTTACCAATAAAGATAAACATGCGAGCAATGTTGCGTACACATTTTTCATGCAACATAGGGCAGACATTTACCTGTATTCTGCGAAATTGTACCTTAGTGAATGCAAGGCTTTTCCTTTCGAAATGATCACCTCAGTCAGCTCATGTGACGTACTGTCCGACAGACACCTGACCTGTTGTGTAAGGGTGACGCTAGGGTGGCTGGCTAGTGGCTACTGAACCCTAAACAGGACCGTTTTGTCTATTAAGTTCAAATATTCCCTTAGGCAATTATGTACACCTGACTGAAACCTTCACAACAGTGTTCTCATATTGTAACAAATAAACAGTTTAAAAGGGTAGGTATTTGAATGCAATAATCAACATTTAAATTGGAATTAAGCTATTGTTTCCTGATGTCATTATTTTGAACTCAGTTTCTTTATACCAACTTGGACGAGTTATTATAAAAAAAATTCAGTCCATTCATTATTAGCTCTGCGAGAACATGAGGCCCATTAGGCAGCTTTTCCACCCGCCAGCCGGCTCATTGTGTTTTTTTCACATGTTCAGTACTTACATTATAACTGTATGTGTATTGATAGTTACAGATCCATTGTTCGAACTAACCAAATGTATGACATCCTGATTGATATATATAAGATTTAGGGAAGGCCAAATGTCCTATACCATAGCCGACTATCATTGTCTCCCTCTACGGAGACCAAGCCATGCTGCATCGTCATAGCCCCACTGCGACGTTGCTATCGCTTACTCGCTCACGCTTGCCTACCGATGACAGGAACGAGAGAGAAAAAGAAGATTTCGTCGGTCGCCCGATGAAGGGTGAGCGATTTCATGTTTCTCTCTCGCTCCTGTCATCGGTAGGCAGGCGAGAGCGAGTAAGCGATAGCAACGTCGCAGTGGGGCTATGACGATGCAGCATGGCTTGTCTCCGTAGAGGGAGACAATGACAGTCGGCTCTGCCTATACCTAATAAAATTAATAATTTGTACTTTTGGGTGTTTCAATATTAAGCTGCTATTGCAGCAAGCACCGCACTGCATTGTTTGTGGAAACTGTGAGCGTGCATCCAATCTACCCTCTCAAAAAAGGGCAACCACAATTCCACAATAAAACAACACTCTTAATTTTGTAAAATCTTTTGATGGTAAAGACATTTATTCAACAAGAATATATTATACAATCTAATGTTATGCAATGAGAAAATTACGGCAAATCATCCAATTCAAAAGTTTGCAAAGTAATTTGCAATGCAAAATTTAACAATTTCCACTAATTCTAAATTAATTGACAAGATAAATAAAAATTTACAATGTGCACTACGCTGCGCGGCGGGGTGGGGCGGGGCGGGGCGGCGAGCTCCCACAACACGTGAGTTGTTCCATGGTGTCAATACCGTGTAAAACTGTAGGTCCATTACTTTACTAGCTAAGCTTAAACTCCTGCACATCGCACCTAGTTCCCACAGGATGATGGTGTTCGGGTGTGGGTGGGTGGTGATGTGGCCCACCGCCCTGCCCCCCCCCCCCCCCCCTCGCCCCCACTCCCGGCGACGTCGCGTCGTTGGTGAGGAGCGGAAGCGGCGCAGTGCAGAAAACAAACCACAAAAACCCCCTTGCATCATAATACTGACTAATTCACCAAACCACTGGCGAAGTTTAAGTACCTACAACACTACCTCATTCTCAATTAGATTGGAAGCGTAGTGTATTGAGATTGTTCCTTGGACACGACATATAAATTGAAAGTTTTTGCTTCCCCGAACAAGGAAAATAATTTATACGTATTGCACTTTCTCTCACTTTCACAAAATCAACAATTATAAACATTATACGACCAACATCATTTTCTTTCTAAATAAAAGTCCTCTCCGAAGTCTCTTCAGTCGTTGCCTAACTTATTCTACGAGTTATGCAGAATGAATCTAATTTTTAAGTTTCGTTCGTAAGTCTTGCAAATTATAAGTAGACCAGTCGCTACCTACAAAAATAAACCCTGAAAAAAGTTCGATAATAGTATTTTCTTTTTATAATCATTCTCTAAAATTCAACAAGATCTGCAGTGTAACTGGTTTTATTGTTAAAAAACTTGCCCATTTTAAACTTTGGAATAAAAATGGTCATTACGAAACTTGTAAGAAATTTAATTCTGTACTACTTTATAGACATAAATATTTTTTTTTATAGACAGCCGGCGCGGGTGTCTGTGCCCAATACTTCAAAGGAAGATCTGACACAGCCAATAACACCATTCCTCGCGAAACCACGCTCAGAGAGGCGCCATGCCGGCTATGAGGCGGACAAAAAGGTTGTCGTCTAATTTATTGGCATGCCTTTTGAAGATTCCCAGGTTATAGGTGGTTGGGGGGAACACACTCACCGAAAGACCGTTCCATATTTTCACCGTTCGACACAGGAAAGATTTCGAAATACGATGTGTTCTTAGAAGTTGCGCGTCAACAACATATGGATGTTCCAAGCGAGTCCGGCGGGTGTGACGGAGACGGATGGGGGCAGGAGGGATGAGGGAAGCCAATTCATCAGAGCAACGTCCATGGTAGTACCTATAAAACAGGCTAAGAGAACCGATTGTTCGCCTGTGGCCCAATGATTCGAGTCCCTCCCTGAGCTTGGGCTCACCAATTAGACGAATAGCGCGGCGCTGGATAGAGTCCAAGGACACCAATAAGTAAAGAGGGCATCCGTCCCACCCACAGATGACTACAGTACTCCATTACCGGGCGAACTTACGCTTTATATAGCATAAGGAGTTGCGCCGGTGAGAAGAACCGTCTGCTGCGGTAGAGGACGCCTAATTTCCTAGAGACAAGTGTCGCTTTGGACTCTATGAAACCCCTAAATCCCACATCCTTGGTCAATTCCACGCCCAGGAGGTCAAATTTGTCATTATTAAGTATGGCGGTACCCTGGAACGTAGCTTGGAAGGGAAACCGGTCGGCCTTGATAGAGAAGGCGCATGCTTGAGTTTTGCTATGTTTTGTCTATGTTTGATATTTTTCCACAAAAACCTGAAAAAGGGGCGAAATTTAATTATAGCATTATCTCATGTGTTTTTACCTAGCACATACAGAATAAACTTGATCACACATGTAGGGAATACAATTCTCTACAACTTTGGTTCTTTCCTTTTTTCTTCTAATGTACATATTTTTGTGCTTACACCTACTACGCTAAAGGAACCAACCATGTAAGGTCAATACGGGAAACTGCGCCTACGTAGGAAGTGCTTAGTCCTATTAAATTTGCCACCCTACAAGTTTAGAATAATGCAATAATGATTTTCGCTCCTTTTTATTCAAGTTTAATCTAAAAATATTCATCATAGACAAAAATAGTTATGATGACCAAAGTTGTAGAGAATAAAATGTCCACAAAAGTTTTTTGAATGTCCAAGTTTGCCCCTATGTATTATTTACCTCAGCAGTCTTGTCTGTCGGTCCGTCTGTCCGAGGGCTGCATCTCCTGAACAGTTTAAATTTTCACAGAATATGTGTTGTTTATTAAGGCGGATAGGTATGCCAACCAACAATAAAAACAGCAAAAATTAAACAATTAAGGGGTCAAGATACATACAAAGGATTAGAAAAAGAAAATAGTGATATCGGATTTTTTTTGTAATTCAAATGTACAATCCGACTGGAATAACGAAGTAAATTTTTAAATAGTTACATTTCTAATAGGTATCTATAAAATTATTATGGTGTCCAAGCGTCTAATTAAATTTATGTAAAAGTCTGAATAGAGATTATCTTGTCCATAAAAAATTTATTCTATCTAGAATGAGGCTAGAAATATTTCTGACTAATTCTGTAAGTACAAAGTTACAATTTGGTGCATTATATTATTATCTAATTAAGAACATCTGTGCTATAGTTTATGTTATTAATTGTCTACTTATCATTTATGTTTCACCCATTGTAAGCAGATTTCCCTCCACACATCCTATTTCTCCGTCTGACGAGACTTGATATTAGAAGTTTGTCGAAACAACGATAAACAAGTATATGTATAGCTTCTAGCGCCAAATCGTCGAACGCCTCGACTGAACAGTACCCTAATCACGAGATTTAAGGCGGAAATAGGACTCAAACCGTGCTACCCGAGCACTGATGATTGAAACACGAACCGTATGCAGATGTAATAGGTGCGAGATTAGTTCTACTCGTGCGGTGGCTGATACATCGCGCCGACGAAGATCGTTTGCGCGAAAATCACACTATTTATTAAATTTCACGTATTGGAAAGATGGAAAACAATATTTTTTTTCGCGACGATTGTAGGGAAATATATTATCTATATTTCTATGAGGGTCTTGTATTGAAACTATTGATGTTTCTCAAGATAAATCATCTTGAAAGTACAATTTTCGTACTTTTCGTTATTTTTTGGACATTTATTTAACACCTTTCCAAAGTAGTAAAATATATTTTTTTTCGCTACGTTTGTTAATTAAAGATCAATACATAACACATATTTTTTACAGATTTGTTATCTTTACCAATAGCTCAATAAGTTGACCTTTTGACACTTATTCTCGCCTTAACCTACTACGCTACGCCGTGTTCTCCGCATCATTTTGTATGGAGAAACGAAGTTCGCAAATCTATCTCTAGAGGCGCTGCTCCGTTTCTCCATACAAAATGATGCGGAGAACACGGCGTAGCGTAGTACGCGGTGTAGGTTAAATCTCGTGATTAGGGTACAGATTATTATTTATTTGTGTCGGCGCGACAACAGCGTCGGCGGTCGGGTGCGCAACTTACTAGGTACACAAATCGGAGTCTGCAGTCGGCACCTGGCTGCCATCTACACTGCACTGCCCACATTTACTCGCTCCACTCTCACATCACTATGAATGTCCATTATGGTTTCATTACCTGCAACATAATGCTATTAAAATTAAAATATTCTTAAGCGTACTTAAGTCGTACTTAATTCATAAAGTTATTCTGTACCAGTTCTGCCTGGGTTTGTGGGTTAAATGTATGTTGGTGCGAAATCATGGCGATCATATCTCTTCAAGAACTAGACTCCCACAGCTTAAGACGAGAAGATCGCTAATCTGCTCCCGCTCCTAGGCGGAAGCAGAATAGGAAACCGGCACTGTGACAATGAGAATTTCAAAACGGTGGATGAAGAGAATACAACACATACGTCCTTACAGGAAGTTACGCACCTAGGTACATACATGCATACATACCTACCTAATGAAGTTACTGTACGAAATATGACACAGGAGTTTGACAACATAATATTTAGTTCCCTCAAGTGAGATTTGAGAGATAAATTTACGAGTTGCTTCAACGGCAAAAGAATGGGTATTTATGGAACTGGAAGGAATCGGGGCACAGACACACTGTCCAGTCCGATCCTGGTAGAATGCTTACGTTTGCACGGTCCAGAATGCATCGGTTCGACTAGGCGACCGGTGTCGCAGACGTGGCGCTGCAGGCGGCACCAGGAGGCGTAAGTGCGTGCGTCGTCCCCGCACATGCGCCGGCGCCGTGCTCCGCGCCCCGCGCCCCCGCTTTCCAAGCACGTGCTACACGTCACGCAGCGCACGCCGCTCACGCCTCCCACCACGCAGCGCTGGTTCACGCTGCACCCGATCTCCGCGCACGTCGCGTTCGCTGAAACTTTTTCTATTTAGAATGATCGTTATTTTTATTATTTATTGAATTCTTTACACTGATTAACGTAATGTCTGTTTTGTAAATGTGATTTTAGTCCTAATCACTAACCCAAGTGGTGAAATAAATTTGTGATCAGTATACCTAGTATTAGTAGGTTGATCATATTTGGTGCCGTGACCAGGATCTTCACATATAATTTTATAATTACGAGTAAAGCGATGTCAGCTAAGAGACAAAACATTTCTCGAGTGATTGATAATGTATTTCTAATAACAATAAAAATATTTAATTGATTTGAAGGCATGATGGGTGAGGGCTACCTGTGCAGGGTCCCCTGTATGCGAGCGGCAAGGCGCGACCTCGCTCGCAGGCGGCGCGGCGCAGTGCGCAGGCGCCGGCGTACGTGTGTCCGTCGACGGCGCAGAGCGGCGAACCGCCGGCTCCAGAGCAGGCGGCGCAGCGCACACAGTGTGCACCCAGCTCCGCGTCCAGTACGCACCTCTTGCCGCCTCCGCACCGCACCCCGCGGCACTCGCCCACTGCAATATCTCTCGTCTCAATCATACATTTAGTTTTATGGCGTGCAAGGTGTAGATAGTGCACGCGTTAGCTCAATAACGAGTTCAAAGAAATCACCTGGGTAGAGGCAGCGGAGGTACCTAGTATAATTTCGAAGTAGAGTGAACGTGTACTGAACTGCAATTACGCTGTCGCGGTTTATTAGGTTTTCTAGAAAACGGTTAAGCAGTAAACTAAAGTGCTGCTATTTTATGACCGCTCCGAGAACATGCAAGCTCTAGCGTCCAACTTATAAAATTCAAGGTGCAGCTCGATTTATGAATGAACTAACCGCAAACACGGCAATACTTAAACAAATTAAACAAGCCTACAAAGTTAGAAGCACTGCGAGTTAATAGCCCAGCAGAAGTCTTAAACACGCCAAAGGCACGACGGGAGAATTCATCACCGAGCAACAAATTGGCTATTTAGGTGGGCAATCATGTGCAGTCTAGCCGAGGAGGCGGAGTGGACGGAGCGTGTCTGCGTGAGTAATGATAGGAATCTGGAGCTGAGGAACTGCGTGGGGTGCGGGCGGCGCGTCATTACAGGCCTCGAGCTGGTGCGGCAATGTATCGTCAGCGATCCGCTCGCTGATACCGGCCGCCGCAGCTGGAGCCTTCCGTCCGCCCGCTGCGACCCAACCGCCAAGCTCATCTACTCCGCACTCGTGCGTGTCCGCTCGCCTCGCCTAATCTCTACTATTCTGCACATATTTATTTATTTTAGAGAACCGTATAGTTATAAATATCTTATCTATCAATTAATAAATAGTAAACGTAGAAACCAGTAAAGTTTCTACAATTAGGCTAGACCATAAGGATTTTTTTAATTTATTAAATTTTTAACATCTGGACTGGATCACAAATTATAATTTTTTACATGAAGTCATGCTGTTTCTTAAAACTACCTAATTTGGTGTTAAAAATGTCTGCACATTTTATTTTTTTTGTAAATTTCATTGAATGATGATACAACTTCTGTTTATAAACATATGTTTACTGTAATTACAGTGAGTTTTATATTAAACGAAAGTGTCATTAGAACGCGTCTGTTTCGATGGCGACTTTTCCGCATATTTATTTTTATCTGAGGATCGCTTAGCTATAGCATAATTATAGTAGAAATAAATAGCAAATCGTGCTCTTTTAAAGCAGAGATGAAATATTATGAAATGCCTAGAGCTATTAATGGGCTCTCGGTGTAATGCGCTATTGTTAAAGGCGTAAAGCCTGCTCAGCGATTCCAGATAGAGATGTTATTGCCTCGTGGTTTCTAGGAACAACGCAGGCAATTTGCTAGTCCACAATCGTCGCCGGCGGGAGCGATGGGTCATTATTATATGCGAGCACTAAGCACAACCCGGTCGGTCCGGTAGGTATGTAGCGGTCCTGGTATGTAGCTGGGCGGTTCTCTAACTGACGTATTTGTACCGAAACAATTTAATAGTCACTGATCGTTTTAACAAGCTGATAAGGAGCTGTAGAGTGAAAGAAAATCGAGTTGTTGATTGATTGCATGCAGATATATACATTGCTTTTGACCCTATGGATAGGTGGGAGTGAAGAGATAACAATTGCACATACAACCGTGGATTGAATCAGTCAGCGTGGAAGCATGCACTGCTGGACGTAACTCTCCGATTTTGCTCCAGTTCCCTCAAACTTGCTTTCAGGTAAGACGCACCTGGTGAGTGAACTTCTGGCACTTCGTTTTCGCCTCCATGGCCGCCAGTCTTACTCTACACATCACTGATTTAAATGCCAAGAAAATTGGTCATAGTGGTGCTGTGACCAAGTCATATTCAAATTTTTTCTATAAAATATTTAATCATACATATTTGTACATACCTATTACGAGTAGTACGAGTACCTACCTTATAATCTATTTTTAACCCCCGACGAAAAAAACGGAGGGGTGTTATAAGTTTGACGTGTGTGTGTGTGTGTGTGTGTGTGTGTGTGTGTGTCTGTCTGTGGCATCGTAGCAACCAAACGGATGGACCGATTTGAATGCGGTTTTTTTTATTAGAAAGCTTGTTTAATCGGGATGGTTCTTAGCTATGTTTGTAATCAAGTAATAAAGTAATTAAGTAATAAAAAAAATAATTATCTTAAAAAGTGGACCGATTTGCATGCGGTTTTTTTTTAAAAGCTTGAAATAAAAGTTAAATTACAAATTTAAAAAACCCCCGACTCTTAAAAAGTAAAAAATAATTTCCGTTTACTTACTTAAAGGAGTCGGGGGACCGCTAAGTAAATTAAATATAAAAACTCAAGAGTTGCGCGGGAATTTACTTAGCGGTCCACCGACTCCTTTAAGTAAGTAAACGGAAATTATTTTTTACTTTTTAAGAGTCGGGGGTTTTTTATATACTTCAAAATGTAATGTCTCCTCGACAGAGTGGCAACGCGACAACGACCTTGCTATTGGAAGGGGGGCGGCGCGGCGTTACGTTTTTTGTTTACTTACCCTGGCAGTGGCCGGGATAGTCGAGGAGGATGTGCTTGTTGGGCCGGCGGCAGGCGCGGCGCCGCAGCCGGCAGAGGGAGCGGTAGGTGCGTCCGTCGGAGCCGCAGACGGGGCCGGCGCGAGCGCACCGCGCGCCGCACACGCAGCGCGCGCGCCCCTCCCGCACTGTGCAGTGCCGACCAGCCGCGCACGTCATGCCCGCGCACGACTCTACATAATACTCATAAAGTTATCGCTTGGGCGGAATTTGATTTACCTACACCAAGATAAGATCAGAAAAGTGAATAAAATTTATGGACCCTCAAATCTTGCTTGGAAAATGTCGGTAGGTAGGATGAAAGACATATGAGGTTGCTGACCCGAGCAAGCTTTGCAAGCGACGCCTCCGCCGAGCACTTTCCAGAAGAAGAGAGCGCCGCTGTCGAGGTCCTGCTCGCTCCAGGCGGCGGCGGCGGCGGCGGCGGCGGGCGCGGCGGCGTGCGCTCCGGCGCCGGCGCAGCACTGCTCGCGCGACACGTGCTCCGCCAGCACCGAGCTGCAGCGCCCCGACCGCTCCATCGACGACCAGCAGATGCCGGCTGTGGACATGTAACCCTCGTGACCCACACAAACATTTCTATCGATCGAGCGGTGTTCGTCCTTCCGAGCCAAATACTAGTATAAGCGGGTCCTAGGACCCGATTTAAAATATTGTTTTTACGAGAGACCGACCGCTTTTTAGTTTTGGTTTTTTGTTACCTCCAGTGCAGCCAGCATCTCACCCGTAGCGGCTGTTTCTGTTTCGGCGCCGAAGGTAGCGCGGGACGTGTTCGCCACTCGCCTCGCCCTACCTACCCTATCTGCGCGCTCGCTCCTCCCGTTCGTCCCGCCCGCCTTCTAATAAGTACCACCTGCCCTAGTCAGTTCAATCAGTCGTGCCCCCGCAGACTCTGGCTTTCTCTGTGGCTAAGCGCCAAACCATGCATCAAACAAAAATAATAGCGAAACAAGCCACCATTTTTAAAGCGGGAACCGTGGTGACTCGGGATCGTGGTGTGCTGTAAACAATTATACGGTAACTGTAAACAATTGTAATTGCTTTCAATTAACCTTTCGACGATCCCTACTCGATTGCATACTGCCTAGATAGATGCTTCTGTTATTTATTGCTAATTTATTGCCTAGTAGGTACTTCTGTTATTGCTGATCTTAAGTATTTACATAAAAGATTAAAAGTAACATCTGTAGAACATACACGGTGTTAGATTTTAAGTGGTGTTTTGTTTTTTTAGATTTCACCGAAAACGATGTTACGTGAAATTGAAATGTCAAAATTATAAAATGCTTTCGGTACTTTTGTGTGCAAATTTTGAAAAAAAAGTGAGAACTTTTCTCCAAATATCTAGTCGTAGAACAAAAGTTGGCCCGTTTCAGAACTTTCAGGCCTAGAATCACCCACTTTACGAGAAAAGATGCTGACATACGACGGTCGTTAGGGTCCGGCTGGGAGTTTACCCGCGTAATCCTAAACTTCATTACTTAACATATATTTACAAATGAATTTAAAAATAAAGTTTCGGCCGACCAAATCATTCTATAACTTCGGTCGGTAACTACTTCGAAACTGATCCTGCCTGAGCCCGAGACGACGTAAACGGTAAAGTCCGAGACGGGAGTCGTCCCACGAGCCAAAAATAATCCTCCAAGCAGGGTTGAAGGTGTGAAGTGGTCCTTCGAGTCGAAAGTGTTTCAAGTCGATGCTGTAGTAGTTCTTCATTGTGATCTGTCGTGTCCATGTCGTGTAAATGGATGATTAATGCTCGCATTAATGCACTTATAGAAAGCATTAAATTAAACATGGTCGGTCAGCCTCGGTAGCTCAGTGGTACGCTCCGTGGACTGTCGTTTGTGATCATTAGCACACCTGGGCGCGGTCAAAACTTGGATGGGTGACCGTTCGACCGTTGGAATTCTACGGATTCTACGTAAAAATGTAGGTCCCTTCCATTCTTACCTTAGTAGTACGGACGGTCATTCTGTTTTTCAAACACATTAATAAAGTGTTGAAACTTGTGTGACAATTATACCTTTGGGTATGAGGTGCTCAAAACTCGGGTTTAAAACTCACGACCAATGGGAAGCACTGACATGGCACCTGCTATCTAATTCACCAAGGAAGGTGTTATGGGACTGACATCACGTAGGTTATGTAGCCAAGCCAACCGTGTCAGTTTTCACACAATTACATATAGATATCCATCTTGGGCCTGACTTAAAATCAGCGTCCCTCTCATGGGCTCTCAGTCAGGCTCGGTAGCTTTTCGAGCTCGCGGCCTCGCGGTGAGTCAGAAGCGGTGCAGCGAAAACGGGAGAAGACGTTTGGTTTGTCAATCGTAGAGTACCGATTCACTTGTCTATGGCGATATTACACGGTTCAACCAAATTGAATTAAATGCGGATGAAAGGAGCAGAAGTGAAAGCTATTGCTATTTACACGTTGAATAGTGTAAACTGAAAAGTGAACCATTCAATGAGTATTGCTGCAGAAGATGTTTTCGCAGTAAACAATATCTACACGTCTCTCTCTCACCGCAGCGATCAGGATTGAACAGCGATTGAACCGTTCAATGCGTGTGTTTACACGTTCAACTCTCATTCAATCGCATTGAACGTTGAATGGTAAAAGTGAAAATATTGAGCAAGCTCAATCCTTTCAATGCGGTTGAATGTGGTTGCCCGTGATTGAACATTGACAATTAATGTTTCACTTTTAAGTTTACACTATTCAATTTGGTTGCTTCAACCGCATTGAAAGGCAGAAGTGAACCGTGTAATATCACCATGATTCGACCAGTGTTTTTCAACCTGCTGGAATACGTGACCCCTTTACAAGTAAACACCCCCCCCCCCCCCCCCCCCTTGGACCGTAACAAAACTAATACAGTTATTCTAAAGACGACTTAATTTTCGTTCTCAATAGCAATCGATCAGCATGGTCTCAATAGACTATAAACTGATCGAGAAATCAAGTGCATGTGCAAGGTAGTTATTTAAGTGTTCTGCAGGTAGTGTTGCCGCGGGGGAGACGTGGGAGGCGAGAAGGTGTCAGCGGCCGCATCGGTTCGGGACAGTTCATTTTCGTTCGCGTCAGTCACTTTCAGTAGTTTCAGTCAATCAGTTGTCCGAGTATGGCATAGAGTAACTTATCTTCAGCGTGTACGGACGTGATTATAGTGTCTTGTGCTTCGCTCCGAGCGAGCATAAAATGGACAAGTTTCTCAAAAGATATGCGCAGTCCTCCCTCGCGAGATGAGTCTGTCTCCCGCTAGCACCCGTATCGTACTGAACACTCGTTTCAGTCAGAGCACTGCGGACGCTACCCGTACGGGTCTCCCGTACAGCTGCGAAACCAGCCTAACTGCTTTACGGCTCTGGATTATGGATTATTTCGATGCTCTGGATGCGGGAAATATGTGGGCAGGGAGAGCGTTCCAGTCCAGAGTTCTGTGGAGGAAAGACCTGCAGAATCCACGGTAGCCGGTAAGTCTAACGTGTAAGTAGGGATGTAATCCCTGCCCAGTGCGCGTTCTGCGGAGGCGGAAAGGGGACGGCCGCGGCGGCGGCTGCGGGTTGTATCTTGTAAGTAAAGAATGGAGTAACTAATGGCAAGTAGTTTGAACAACAAGCAAAAAAATAATTCAATGTCACTTATTAATTTCATTGTTGAATTTATTGAATTTATTTTGTGTGAGTGAATAACTTGTAAATTGGTAGGTAACCCACCCAATTATGATTAATTTAACGAAATTCACAGTCGTTTTCTCCACTCAAATAAAGTTTCGCTGAGCGAGTGGCGCGTTACGTACCTACCTATATTCGAGCAAAACGCAAACGCTAACGACTCCTTGTCTGAAACTTACCTTGGTGAATACCATTTTGTCGAAGTGCACCGTTTCCGACGAACGTAAACGTTACGTAGGTAGGTATAGGTACACTGTAATTCTCGAGCTGAATTGAGCTTCTGTCGTGGTGTGTGTAGGTACGTAAAGCCGCGTCTCCTGCGAATGTTTTTTTCGAAACTTTACACCGAAACATTGGGGCGTGGCCATACACATTTGTATGAAAACATTTTTTTTTATGGAAACTGACACGGACATCACCTACAATACAACATCCGTGATGTCATGTCAGCCCATAACACCGGGTGAACTTGGTGCCACGTAAGTGCTTCCCTTCGGTCGTGCCGGCTATACTGAACTGGGCGTAAACACAAACTATTTACATAGCCGTTACGACCGACCTTTCATTCAGTGCGATGGTACCAACCGGGGCGGGTTAAACCCTACCACCTAGTAATATAAGAAGGGAGTCATATCACTTAGTCGCCTTTTACGACATACACGGGGAGAGATGCAGTGGGGCTATTCTTTTAAAGTACCGGCCTCACGCGTTCCAAATGTTTTTGTGTAATGTTTCGAGAAAACATGCGCAGGAGACGCGGCTTTACGTACACCGGGAATTCCGTTTAAACGGAACCATATAAACAGGTGGAGGGAGTCGGTCACTGTCGCTACTCACTACTTCACATTAGACATTTTTACCTGTCGCCTTTCGCTGTGTGCGTACCTACCTTATGGCGCGGCGCAGCAGCAGGAATTTCACGACTTGTTCATTGGCAGCTCTCAGCAGCTTACATGTCCGCCTAGCTTCTAGCTGTTAGTTACCTCCTTTTACTATTCGAGTTGAATTAGAGACAAGCCACAAGCTAGTCTACTTACTCGTAATATTACGGAACAATTATTATGAGAGACAAGCCACAAAGCCTACTCATAATATCACGAAAGAATTTAATACAAAAAGAACGAATTTAGAAATGAATGAATTAAGAAATTTTACTCATATCTCATGTCGTCTACAAAATATTATATTCACGTGAAAATCGAATTCGCTCATTTTTCAATCGAGCTACCAGTTACCCACTTCGCGTGGTGTGAGCGAGCATGGAAGAATGCACCGGCGGCCCTGCAACCACGGCGCGCGGTGGCGCGCAGCGCGGGGGCACCAGCCGGGGCACCGAATAATATAATAGGTAGGTACCTACTGCCGAGAGGGTCACTTCGGCAGCAGGCACTCAGCCACAGATGAACTCAGCGCCGCCCCCGCGCCCCGCCCCGCCCCCGGCGTCCCGGACTGGTACGAAACGTCTGTCGTCGAGGCGGCCGTTGACTTCACGTCGTCGTCGGCCGGTATGCCGCGCCGCGCCGTTTGAATCTTAATACCTACCTACCTACACTTCATCATTTGGAAAGGAATTCGAATGATAAAAATGTTAGCGCCGGACGATCTCCCCCCGTTTAGTTATTTTGGTCGCCTTCTTCGTCGCGCAAAAATACCTATCACCATTTGCAAGAAAATCGCGACGTAACGGAAGATCTCTCTGGATCAAGAGTCATTGCTCGGGTCATCAGGATATGTTTGTCTGATCGGAACAATCATGAATGAGGACGAAACGGACACGGTGCAACGTACCAAAGATCGTACCCTGCCTAATAAATAATACAGGAATATGTAACGGCATATGCGCTGTAATCATTATGTTCGCTTATAAAACTAAATAAGTCGAGAACTGCTCGATCGATTCGCATGGGGTTTTGGGCCAGAAGGACCTGCATGCTACGGCCATGTAGGAAATCGGTGACCCTGTCACAAAGGCCAGAGGGGATTCGTACGCCATATGTATTATCGAGTCCAATTGCCAAGGATTCATCGTATCCTTCGAGCGATTCCCCCCAAATGTGAGTGACGTACCTACTTTATAGGAGATCAGCAGCTGATCGGTTTGGCCGGAAGCCGATGAAATGACGAGATAACGAGATTATTCGTCTCCAGGTAGGTCATGCATGAGCTGTGCATTGAAAACGCGCTCCACCACCTTGCAAAGTAGGGTGCATGGTTATGTCGCTATAGGTCGTGTCAAAGCGATCGCCCTTTTTGAGGACAGACTGAAAGAAAGCAGATTTCCAAGCTGTCGGCACGCGCCCAGTAGGAGAGAAGGAGAGGCGGAAAAGGCGCTTCAGTACTGGAGTCAGCTCGGAAGCGCACCTTTTCAACCCCAATGCAGGCACTCAGTCAGCCCACTCTATAGGGAGATATACTCTATGGGGAGAGAAACTTCTTCCGCAAGTTCGCTGTCGGAACTGTACTTCTGGCATGGAGTTCTCACACGTATAGTCATGGAAGGAGGAGTAGCTCTCCCATCATCCAGGTGGGAATTTCCCGCAAAAAGAGACTCCAGTGCACTGGAGAGGCGGAAGTGAGGAGCGACAGAAATTCGACTCGACAGATTTGGCGAGAGACCAGAACTCACGGCTCCCAGTTGGTTCCTGGTTCAGCCTATCGCCAACTCTACCGATATGTTCGAAATTGCTCTTGGAATAGCCCTCTCACAGGACCTATAGAGGCGATTGTAGATGTTATTCAGCTCTGAGATATTTGGATCGCCTCTGGCATTGAGTACGTGATCATGCTCGATATGCCGCTGTACCAAGGTTGACTCTTACCGGTTATTACCACCGAACCGAACTGAGGCATTGGGAATAAACATTTCCATACCCCCAGAGTAACATCGGCTACGGCGGCATTGGCGCATTCCGATCCCACGGATTGTCGGAGTTAAAGCAGAGCTCTCTCCCTCTCTTCCTATTGATTGTTAAGCAACGCTGGGCGCGGTCAGTACTTGGATGGGTGACCGCTCGACCGTTGGAGGCTGACCGTGGTTCGGATTTCACGTAAAACTGTAGGTCCCTTCCCTTCTTACCTTACTAGGTGGTAGGGTACAACCCGCCCGGGTTGATACCACCGCACTGAATGAAACGTCGGTCGAAACGGCTATGTAAATAGTTTGTGTTTTCCGTCCAGTTCAGTGTAGCCGGCACGACCGAAGGGAAGGCTTCCCTTCGGTCGTGCCATGTCAGTGCTTCCCTGGGAAGCACTGACATGGCACCTAGTTCACCCGGTGTTATGGGCAGACATCACGGATGTTGTAGGCGATGTAGCCAACCGTATCAGTTTCCATAAAAAAAAAAATAGTAGCATGCGACATATTCTCGCATTCCATCCCTATCTGCTGTAGTTAGGTACTACGCCATAGATGTGGACATCGCGCGTCTAGAGCTTAAAATAACAATTTCAAAAATATACTACACACTTTATAACTAAAAAGTATACAATAAGAATAACAGTTGAAAAAACCCGACAGCTAATAAAAATGATATAAACAAGGAAAGACCAGTAGAAAATGTTCTAGTCGGGCTTGTAAAGGATTCGAATATTATACGGAGTCCTATTATTATAATACAGAATTTTCTACTATTTCCTTGTTTTAATTTTTACTAGCAGTAGTGCTGTTACATAATATGAAAGATAATTACAGTTAAAAAAAAAGACTAAGTGCAATTTCACGTACCTAGTTATTCGAACCGTTTAGAAAACGACTCGCGCACCGAAACTGACTCGGCTGGCTACATAACCTAACCCCATAACACCTTGGACGGAAACCACGAACTGTTTACATATTCGTTTCGACTGCCCTTCATTTGTGGAATCCAAACCACGGTCAGCCTTCAACGGTCGAACGGTCACCCAACCAAGTTCTGACCGCGCCCAGCTTATGATCACGAAGAACAGTCGACCGATCGCAACACTGAGCTACCGAGGCTAACTAAATTAAGTTGTTTTAAGTTTGCTTGCACTATAAATCATGCGAAGTTTGACGCTTGTATGTACTCGTATTATCGTTTTTACGATAGAGCGAAAACAAAAAACACTTCGAAAAAAAAACGTTTCTTGTATGAGAACTGGGCTTTAAAGGAACGGGTGTCAATAACTATCGCGAGAATTTCCTTGGTCCCGAGTCCCGTGAATGGGTGTCAACATGGCGAGAATTTTCGTGGTCCCGAGTCCTGTGAACGGGTGTCAACAACTATCGCGAGAATTTTCGTGGTCCCGAGTCCCGCGAACGGGTGTCAAAAACTATCGCGAGAATTTTCTTGGTCGCGCCCGAGTCCCGTGAACGGGTGTCAACATCGCGAGAATTTCCTTGGTCCCGCCCGAGTCCCATGAACGGGTGTCAACAACTATCGCGAGAATTTCCTTGGTCCCGAGTCCCATGAACGGGTGTCAACAACTATCGCGAGAATTTCCTTGGTTCCGAGTCCCGTGAATGGGTGCGATGCGATAGCGACGCACGCGTCTTTCTAGTGTTCCAGAATGTCATCAATGAAGGTGGAATCCGCAGCAACAGCAGCGGTGCGATCACCTCGCGCCACCTCGTGTCGCCGCCAGCGTTGGCTCTCAGTTAGGCCGGTTGTAGAGTAGCCATAGACCAGACGACTTATTCAAAACAACAACGAGGTTGTGTTCATCGTCCTCTATCGTTGTAATAAAACTAGTAGGTTTCTATTCTATTCTATCCATAATAAGGTCTGACCTTCCACAAATTTAAAAACCCGTATATTATATGACCAGTGTGTCCTCCCGGTTATGACGTACGGGTGTGAAACGTGGACTCTTGACGGTCGCTGTTGTCCAAAGGTTGAAAGTTGCCCAGCGAGCAAATGGAGCGAGCCATGCTGGGAATATCGCTACGTGATATGGTGCGTAACGAGGCAATCCGCTGAAGCCACAAAGTAGTCGATATTGGATACCGGGTGGCTAAGCTCAAGTGGCAGTGGGCTGGGCACGTCAGCCGAAGAGACGACGACCGTTTGAGTTACCGTGTCCTTCACTGGCGGCCGTGGGCAACGGAGTGTGGGAAGACCACCCGCCAGGTGAGACGACGACATCAAGTACATCGGCGGAAAGCAGTGGTTGCGTACCGCTGAAGACCGGGAGAACTGAAGGAAAATTGGAGAGGCGTATGTCCAGCAGTGGACGCTTACACGCTGACTGACTGACTATCCATAATAACTCATAGCTAAAATTCCGATACGATTTCGCTTCGCGAAAGCTGATTATCCATCGACTTACGACATCGTTTTACTGTCTATGATACCTACCGAAAATAGTTCGTGTTTTCCGTCCAATTCAGTGTAGCCGACATGAAATGAAGGGAAGCACTGATATGGCACCTAGTTCACCCGGTGTTATGTGCTGGTATCACGGATGTTGTAGGTGATGTAGCCAACCGTGTCAGTTTCCATAAAAAAGCATATTCAACATTGTGTACATATGTCACCAATGTTCTATTCTGTGCCAATGGATACAAGCAGCAGCCGGCGGCGGCGGCGGCTGGGCGGCGCGGAGGCGGCCGGCGGCGGGCGCCTACCGTTCGCACTTCTCCATGGCGGCGCAGACATGAGAGCCAACATACGCAAATGATCGCCTGCATAAATTTATGATTGAAAATATTGTTTACACAGGAGATTAAATTTTATCGTCTGACTGATGCCATGACATTGGGGAGCCGCGGCAGAGCGGGCGGGCCGACCTCGTGCTCGCAGACTCGACGATAAAACACGTCTAGCCTCCGTCTGTCTGTCTGCCTCCGCCGCCCGCGCCCGGGCGCCCTGCCTGCCCACGTCCGCACCGGTCGCCCCTCCTCCTCCTCCCGCCGCCTCCGCCGCCGTGTCGTCGTTATTACATCGCCGCCAATCGACGGACATAAACTCATCAGGGCTCAGACGACGAACTGGGCAAAAAGTCGGTGTGCAGAGCAGCGCACCGCACCTACCTACTACGCGCTCTTTTTATAGATATTCGTCGTGCACATGAACGAAACGATCATTCAGGACATCAGCGCTGATGGGATTATGTCGAACGCGAAGTGAATGCCGCTAGCTAGGTGCATACACACACCTGGGTGTTTGCGTTGGTTCACAGTGTGAACTTCTCACGCTTGTTGAGATGCGCCAGCCGTCTCGCGTCGCGGTCACCTTAGGGGAGGGAGACTGAAGGGGCCCGTACGCGTACGTAACCCGCGTCGCCTCCGCCGTGATACAGACACGCTACCAGTACAGCCACCACTGAAATGGAAACCAATAAACCGAGCGCGATAGAGAATTACAATAAGGCCAATGCTTCACTACACTATTGTCTATATTTTGCAATAAAACAATTGAATAAATTTTACAATGGGGCGAATGGAAGAAATATGAGAACTTAGTGCTGCCGGCACGCGGCCCGCGGGAAGACTAGAACACGGGAGCTGTGTGGGGGCAATGAACCCGACACCTGCAGTAATAGAAGAATGCAACTCGACGCGGCCTTTGCTTGCCCTCACTCACTTCCCGGTTCACGGGGGATTCTTCATTGAACTACGGCGGCGGCGCGGCGCGGCGAAGGCGTGCTACACGAAGATTGAACTAGAACATTTTTGGAGCTATAGTGCGTGTGTCGCTTCGCTACACATGAATGCTGGCCACTAGGCCTGTTAGTTTGGTTGGCTGGGTGGATCTGCTCTTCTTGTTAGTTAGATAGCAGCACCAAGAGATTAATTCATGTACATATAAGGTTTTTTTTAACTGATTGATGAGCCTTACTAAGGGAGTTCTGTATCGGAAATAGATCATATTAAAATTATAAAAAAGGGGGGTAAAATTTTTTATTTTATTAAATATTACAAAAAAGTACAAACATACTTGCCTGAACATAGTAAATATCTTTTGCTAAGAAACTATGTTTCTGTTTCTAATAATTACAGAGATAATAATTGTGAAAGTTTATTAAAGTTTAAATTCATAACGAACACCGACGTAACTTCGTGTATTATCTGTGCTACGCGGCGGTTATTGAACTTCGGCCTTGACACACATTAGTAATTTTTACAATTTCAATAACGCGCAATCAGCTATCTTGAAAACTTCTGAACCGATTTTGATAAAGCTTGTACTGTTCCCTAAGTTGAAGTAAATGTAAGCCAATAAAAAAGAATGATTTCAATCCGATTAATAGTTTCGGAGAAATGCGTGGACAAACGTACATACATACATACAAACATACGTTACTATACCTTTAAATTTATGTATATTTGTTTGGAAGCCCTAATAGATAATCATATATTTCAGTTCCATTAATATTAAATACATAGGTACATGTCGAATTGACAACCTCCTTTTTATGAAGTCGGTTAAAAATACCTTATATACATACTATTATGCTTAGGTACATATTATATAGCAGCTACGAACAATAACCTGCATCGCTTTTATTACATTGGTGCAGTATCTACATTAAAAAATTAAATGCATCAAAAAGAGCCACAACAAAATGAAGTAGGTATAACCACTGCAGAGTCTGCCTGCAGTGGTGCAGACTGCAGTCGACCGACCGAGCCGCATGAATGCAAGCAATGCAATGCAATGCAACGCAATGCACTGCCTCTCAAATTATTGGTGCATTGACGCCGCGCGCCGGCCGAGCCTCCCCGCCCCGCCCCCGGCCACCCGCGCGCCTCGCTCGCGCCAGACCTTCCCGACCAAACCCGCCGGACCAGACAGACAGACCGCAATACATAACTATACACAATACTCAATGCACCGATGCACCTTTACACATTAATTACTATGCACGTAGCTGCGCTGGACTGAGGTTCAATGTTGGTTGTACGCAGTGTTGCCAACTTAGTGCTAGCGCCACTAGATCTGGTGGTTTGGAATCCCGTCTGGTGGCCAAATTTGATCTAGGGTCTAGTGCTGAGTATGGTGGTTTGATCAGATTTTTTTAGTGGTTGTGCAAAAAATTTTGTGTTTTTAATCGATGAATGTGGCGAATTAAATAAACAATCTAGTTTAGCCAAAGAGAAAGAATCTATGGTTCTCGCTGGATTCCCCAAGGAACTGTTAAACAAAATTGGAACCAAAAGTGTTTATGCTGCACTGCACCCAGTGGCGGCTGGTGACTTAAGTGACCGGCAGTGCGCTAAGTACCTACCTAGGTACTTAAATACCAAATTTCCCAACACATTCCCGTCATGTTATTTTAAGATCGGGACTTACGAATTTTTTAAACGCCTGCATACGTACCTAGCATGAATATTCTTAAGACACTCAATGAGTTGCAAAAAAACAGGAAAAAAAATCCAAACAAGTTTTTTAACTCATTTTTAGTACCTTTATGAACACACCCATAGACCACAACACTACTGCAGCTTTCAAAAAGAAAACAGTAGTAATGTCCCAAAAATACTTCAAAAAGTATATAAAAATTAAAACATTTGAAAAGTAGGAATTGAACCCGGGATCACCTGATTGTAAAGCCTTACCTTTATCCAACGCTTAGGCAAATATAGGCACCACTTAATTCACAGTATCACGCGACAGAAAGCACAAAACCTAACCATATCCCATTTTAAATATTCGCGCGCTAACGGGTATGTGACATCATCACATGACAGCGCAGCGCGCTGACTCTAGGCAGACGGACTCACAAGCAGAACGAATCGCCCGCGACGTGTCGCACGCGCGTCTTTCCACAATATACTGTCCTTCTTTTTCCGTCGTGTGTCACACGCAGAATGCAACCTTGTTCCACACATAATCGTATGAAGAGTGTTTTGTTTCACGCGGCGGGGCAGCGGCGTTTGACATTTTCTCATAGTAGACGTTCGCGGTGTTTTGTAATGCACTCGGCGGCGAGCTCGGCGGCGATACGTCGTATGTAGTACGTATTAGGTACAGCAAAATCGTGCCTTGTTGTCTAGGAAATAGGAACGAATTCAGTTTGATATTTTTACTTCGATCGGTGACAATCATGGAGAATGTTTAATATTTTAATTGATTTATTTCTTTCGGGTGAAGGCGCTATATTTTGTGGTAGTGCGGCGCACGAGCGCACTTAAGGGCCAGCCGCCACTGACTGCACCCATTCCATGCGAAGAAGCTGAGACGCTTTCTTCTTCAGAAGAAGACTAATCTCAAGTGTTATTTTAATAATGTTATTTTGTATGTAACCATCTGTCCTGTGATTGCAGTGATAATAATTAATAAGTATAATATATTGATTTGTTTGGAGATGATCGTACCTACTCTTTTATTTGAAGATCCTGAAAAGGACGTTTGTCCGGTTTTTCATTATTCTGAAGACCAGACACAGCCTCAAAAACCGGACTATCCGGTCCAAAAACGGACATCGGCAACCCTCCATGGTACATACATATTTTGTCATGCATGTTTATTGGTCTAAAAATATTTTTTTAGGTTAAGTTCCGTTTTTTAAACGGTGCTTTCTGCTCTGTCCATAAAAACATTCTATTTTTATTTCTACATATTAGAATTTTTTTAATTTTTGAGTATTTCTGAAAATCTGGGGAAATTCTGGTGGTTTCGACTGGCGCATCTGGTGGGCGAGCTAGAAAAGAGTTGGCAACACTGGTTGTACGTTTAGTAGATAGAATATATACTTGAGCTAGAACGCGTGCACTTGTGTCGTGTCGTGTGTGTACGAGTATATTGGATGGAATGAAGGTGTGTTTGTTTGGCGCGCTTTTGCAATCGCGATCGAAGTGGAAGTCAAGTAGGAACTGCATTGCAGAGCGGTTTTATTGAAAAAAAAAATGCTTTTGTCCGCGACTTTACTCGTGAAATTCGGATTTAAAATATACCAGATATGAGATAACAGATATAATACAGATACATAAGAGACACTTAAGATAATATAAGAATTAACTTTCAATATAGCTTACTTTTTACAAAAAATAAGTCATAGAAGTCGAGGCCAAAATCCGAGTTGCGTTCAGGTAAAAGCATATTATATAGCTCTACGGGGAAAGTATAAGGTACTTTCTGGGAGACAAGGAGTCACCGAGGGCGAGGCCGAATGCCGAGCTGCGTTCAAATAAAGAATATTCTTATATGATACTTAAATACTTTTAGTCTAGGTAGGTAGGTACCATGAATATTAATATTAGATCAATTTGGCTTATCATTGATGGTAATCGCGGTCACTTTGGCCGACGTTTCGAACTGGCGCGTGCAGTCCATCATCGGGACGAGAGCCTGGCTGCGGTCGGGCCCGCGGTTGAATTAATTCGTTAGAAGATCTCCTGTGGACTGCGCTTTACGAAAACCATACTGCTAGTTACTTCTATAATATTTTATTTTATTTTTAAAAATGCTAAACGGTCTAGCTAATGTAAATGAGTTTAGCCAAAGGTGAAACTCAGAACAAACTCATAGAGAAGAATTTAAAGATGGACGGACGATGCTTCGTGTCATGGTGTGGTCAGGTATCTATGTAAATAGGACCCTAGTGGTACAACTTATATATTCTATAAGGCAGCGGATTGTGCCGTCTAACTAAAGCAGATATGAACGGATTATCGAGCTGAGCTGAGCAGTCCGGGAGGCGAGACGAACGCAGTGTTTGTTTAGTTTAGATTAGATAAAGATGTCTAGTAGCCAGTACTTAGGTCTATTTCCTTGGAGCACTGTCTCCTCGAGACCCGAGTACGCTGGCTGTTGGGCGCTGGCGCTGCAGATGGCGCTACACCCTAAGCCGTCTAAGCGGCGCACACAACGCTTCATTGCACAAACACGGTAGAGAAAGAAAAACTCCTTTCCTACCTAATTATTATTTTAAAATGCAACGTCTGCCGTCTGTGTGTAGGTTTGCAAGAGTAAAACAATCCCTCTTCCTATCTCTAGATCTAGATCTACCTAACATCAATAGTAAAGTCTGCCGCTGTTATAATAGGTAGTTATATTATATCTGTTAGAGCTATCTAGAAGCGCTTCATGCGGTTGAAGCCGAGGACACAGCACAGCTATTAGCCATCACCCTCTTTTTGACTTCGCCGGTCGGTCGGGCACGAGTGGTAAAATAAGCAGGGCGAGCGCCATTATTCCACCGCGCCGCGCCGCCGCCGCCGTCGCCCAGCGCGCACAGGCGGCGCGGAGATGCGGGCGGCGCGCCACTTTCAGTTCATTTAAATCTTACAAAAGCCGGCCAAGTGCGAGTCGAACACGCGCACCGAGGGTTCCGTATCGCCATGTCATGGTCAGCGCCACTCACACCATCTATAGCGTGTTTATGAAATGCTTCATATAAAATTCATGATTAGTTAAAATGTTTCATACTCTTTTCGGTAGATGACGCGTGCGCATACACTTTTTAGTTTCTTCTATAGGAACCCCGTGATTTTTTTACTTTTCCTTATTTTTATTATTTGTTGTTATATCGGCCATAATAAATAACACATAACTGTGAAAATTTCATCGGGCTACCTATTACGGTTCGCAAGAGATACAGCCCTCGGACAGACAGACAGACAGGCGGTTTAGGCTTAGTAATAGATACGGAACCCTAAAAAGTTTCTAAAGCGTTTGTACACTTGATCGATACCGACAACCGATATGTCGGTGGTCGGTCGATTTTCTATTGCGAACGAAACGGCCCGACGAAATCGCGTGGACAGACAGACGCGCCGCCACATCGGAGCGACGAAGACGGCGTTATCGGTTATCTGTATTGGCCATATCGGCCGTCGCGGACAAATGGACTATGGCTTCAAGAGTACATTTTGACTCAAACTTTTTTTTGATAAGCACGCCTAAAAATGATGGCTGAAAGAAGGTACTCAGGGGAACCCTCCCAAAGATGAATGAAAAGTTCCATCACCGGTCTTACTTGTGCTTCATAAAGTGTAAGCAGTTGAACCGGCGTGAAAAATCGCCGACATCATATAGGATCCCTAATTTTCTAGACGCTAGTTTCGCCTTGGACACTAAGAACTATCGAATTCAACGTCCCTGGATACCTCCATACCCAGGACGCCCAGACTACCATCGTCACATCGTCACATACAGACGTCCATCGGGAACTTGGCTGCCCTGGAAAGTAGCTTGGAGAGGAAACGAATCAGCTAAGGTTTAGGCTTCTCTACCTTAGTAGAGAAGGTGCAAGCTTGCGTCTTGGCTACGTTGAAGTTGAACAAGTTCTCCTTCCCCCAAGAGGATACTTTTTCGAGAACTAGGTCAACTGAGCAACAGCATTTAGCGACATTTCATCCAAAATATTGCCAGATATAAAATATATAAAATAACCACTGCTAATTAGAGCGTCACCTCTATTTTTAACCGACTTCCAAAAAAGGAGGAGGTTCTCAATTCGTCTGTATGTTTTTTTTTATTTTTTTTTTTTTATTTTTTTTTTGTATGTTTGTTACGCGATTTCTCCGTCAATTGAGGCTTTTTTTGTTAGCTAGGTCATACTTCCGAGGTGGTCCCATTTCAATTTTATCGAAATTGGTTCAGTAGTTTTCGAAAAATCAGCATAATACTATGGTGTGTGGTTACCTTCAGCAAAACTTGTGATGTGGTCGTTTTCGGCAATTTTCAGTTTGATAAATTAGTATGGTGTGTGGTTACCTTCAGCAAAACTTTTGTGATGTGGACTTATTCAGCAATTTGCAGTCTGACACATATGGCGAATAATTCTGTACCACTTCAATCGATTTCGATTATTCTTTTTTATGTAATATTACTAAAAAGAATGAAATAAAAACTGTTTTAAAAAATATTAAACCGATTTCCAAAAAACAAAAAAAAAAGAACTAAAAAGTATTAAATACCTAATATTTTGAAATTTTCTCTGTCCTGTTGAAATACATGAATCGATATACTAATGTGATACATATTCGGACCCTTGTTTCATGAATATTCTAAATTTGAAATTTTTTATCTTTTCCGACCGGCCAGGTCCGCTTAATTTATTATGGTACCTGACCGGTACCTACTGTACCGAGTACCATCGAGCTGGTCTGATGATGGAGACAGAAGGTGGCCATAGGAACTCCTAAACTACACGTGATAAACCCATCGTGTTTGGGCTCGTTGCATTTGTCTTCACGAGCAATTTACTTTAGACCTAAGAGATTCTCAACGACGGTATGTTTTCTTTTTTTGGATGTTTGTTACGCGATTACTCCGTCAATTGTGGGCCGATTTTGAAAATTCTTTTTTTTTTATTTGAAAGGGGATAACCCTGAGGTTGTTGAAGTGAAAACTTCTTTAGCGGCGCTTGGCACTTTTTTAGGTGGGTAAAAAATGAATAATTCGCGACATCGCGTCAGCGTCATTTTTAAATCGAAACCTTAAGTCATTGCATTAAGGGTTAAGTTAGAGTGGCACGGGATCTTCCGGCACTCCCGGAGTGCAACTGTTAAGTAGGGTTCGGTAACACGTTTATGTCTGTCCATTCTACTAAGTTCTGCAAAATGAATGTAGGGTTCCGTAACAAATGCATGTCTGTCTTTTCTACTAAATTTAACATTTATTTCAAAATTAATGTAGGGTTCCGTAACAAATGCATGTCTATCCGTTCTACTAAATTTTACAATTTTCAACCAAGGTCCTCCGACGGTTATTTTATAATAAAAGTAGGGTTCCGTAACACGTTTATGTCTGTCCATTCTACTAAGTTCTGCAAGATGAATGTAGGGTTCCGTAACAAATGCATGTCTGTCCGTTCTACAAAATTTAACATTTATTTCAAAATGAATGTAGGGTTCCGTAACAAATGTATGTCTGTCCGTTCTACAAAATTTTACAATTTTCAACCAAGGCCCTCCGACGGTTATTTATAATAAAAGTAGGGTTCCGTAACAAATGTATGTCTGTCCGTTCTACTAATTTTCTCAATTTTCAACCAAGGTCCTCCGACGGTTATTTTATAATAAAAGTAGGGTTCCGTTACACGTTCATGTCTGTCCATTCTACTAAGTTCTGCAACATCACCTACAACGTCCGTGATGTCAGCCCATAACACCGGGTAAACTAAGTGCCATGTCAGTGCTTCCCCCTTTGATCGTGCTGACTACACTGAACTGGTCGGAAAACACAAACTATTTACATAGCCGTTTCGACCGACGTTTAATTCAGTGCGGTGGTACCAACCCGGGCAGGTTAAACCCTACCACCAAGTAAGATTAGGAGGGAAGGGACTTACAGTTTTACGAGGAATCCGAACCTCGGTCAGCCTCCAACGGTCAGCGGTCACCCATCCAAGTACTGACCACACCCAGCGTTGCTTAACATTCAATAGCGACAGTTGACTGTCTGCACCACTGAGCTATCGAAGCTGACGTGGTCCTATTTTAATTGGGTCAAGATCGGATTGGAAAGCGAGGCGGAATCGCGAGGCCGAAGGCCGAGCGATTCCGCCGAGTACATTAATAGCAAAAAATTACTAAAAAAAACCGTGAAATAAAAAAAAAGTTTAAAAAAACATAAAACCGACTTCCTAAAAAAAGTAAAACTAAAAAACTATTTAAAATAAAAATATAAAAACCGCCTTCAAAAATATATGAAATAAAAACCTAAAAAAAAAAAACGAACCCTAGAGTTGAAGGCGGTGCTAAAGCAAGCAAAAATGATGCATGAAAGAAAACATGAGTGGATGATAATATCCTTTGTGATTTGTGTAGACTTTTTAGCACCGCCTTCAACTCTAGGGTTCGTTTTTTTTTTAGGTTTTTTAGGCCGATAACTTTTCTACCTCCCTGGTGTATATATTTATATTTAAATTAGTCAACTTACGAGTATCTTCTATTTTTGCTGTTTTAGTATGTTGCATTTTATCTGTATATACATCTATATATCAATATTTTATCTGTATATTTTATCTGTGTGTACTTGGGAGGCACAGTACTGGTGCTGGCTGGCTGGGGGCACATACACATATAGTTTTAGTTTATTTGTGCATGTGTAATGTTGTGTTTCTGTTTGTGTGTGTCCAATAAAACAAAATAGGTTTAACTAAATAAACTAGAAAAAAAAAACTCTCCCCCAAGTGCTACTAATGAACTTACTTCCAAATATTATTATTTGAATAATTAAAGTTTTTAGTAGAAAGGAAGAAGAAGTACTCTAATTGAGGAAAGGAAATGCATTGGACGTGCGGCGGGCGGCGGGTGGCGGTGGGCGGACGGGCCGACATGATGGACGGTTCTATTCTGGGCGCGGACGGACGGAGGCGGGCGCCGCGCGCCGGACGCGGCGAGGCGGAGCGGGGCGGGGTTGCGACCGGTGAGGGAACAACGTGCACTTGCCGTGCCGCACCGCCGCGCCCCGCCGCGCCGGTATCGGGGCCAGAATCTAGGCCACTCGAGTGCATTCCGCTCCTACTAGTGCAACATACCACACACACACACACCCTTGTTTGCTCAGTCCTAAATGTGAGGCCCAACTTCTTGACTTGTTGAAATGCACAAATCCGAGACCCTCAGCTTTATAATCAAAATACAGAAATATGGCAACGTTTATATGGACGGTCTTCGTCTTTTCACACATACTCTCAAAAACCCGTTCCGATAGCATATATGATTCCAGAAATATTCAAGATTTTTAATGTGCTGACACACCCATATCCGACCGAGGCCTGCACGAATTCGAGACGCGGGCTCGCATTTTGCTTCATAGCAGGTGGTGTGTGTCAAAGGGCTCGCTTTTGGTGTGTATCATAGTTGTGTATCAAGAGTCTCGCTTTTGGGATTGTGAAATGCCCAAATATGAGGCCTCACATTTAAACTTTCAACCGGATAATCTGTGTAAAACGTCTCACTTTAGGCGTGTGTGAGCAGTCTGACTTATGTATGACTAGCTCTGCCCGCGGCTCCGCCCGCTCTCATATTTGACTTCACTGCTTACCTCATAAGCCATTTAGCTTGATAGTAAGTAGCCTATAGTTGATGGGAAGAATCAAGCTATCCGTAGATTTTTTTTATTAAAATCGGTTCAGTGGTTCTCGAGTTATAAGCGGACAGACAGACATACACTCAGACACTCAGACAGAAAGCAGACGTTGGATTTTATTATAGGTAAGGATATTGTCAGGTGTTGTCGGGTAAACAAGCCCGAACCTCAGTATTTTTCACAAATCTTGTGTTAGTTGCGTTAGGGGCGACGTGAAAGTTACCCTTTACTGTGTCATTATAAAATTCATGTCCAAGGTCATTTAACGGTAAAATTAGCTCTTGCATATGTACACATTTTCAATCAGTTAATTCTTCGAGGATTTCTTTAAATTCACAGACAGACAAGGAATAAGAGTTTGTTGGCCGTTCGCGGCTTAATATATATTTCAGAGCTTTTAAATATTGACGAACATCAAGCTCGATCATAAAACATATCGCAATATACATATTATACTCAGTTTCAGCAACGAATATGTCAGATAATCCCTGGAATTAAAACTGAGCGGAGCTGGACCTGAAGCGGAAGTCAATAAAATTCTCGCTGCACTTTCCTATATGTATATAGGTACATTATTTTTAAATCAAAACAGCTTTACTCACCTTAACCTAACCTAACCTAACCGTGAGTAAAGCTGTTTTGATTTAAAAATAATGTCTAACAACCACGGTAATTTAAAAACCCATATATTATAGCTACATTTAATTAGAAACACAATTAAAATATCAAGTTCAATTTGTTCTTTTGATAGGTTCTACTATTCATTTATTTTCATAAAATATAAAAAGTAATACTAATAAATAACACAATTTTGATAAGGTAATTTTTGTGCTTGTATAAAATAAGAAGTCAGTAATTTGATTTATTTTCCTATTTTTGTTTATCGTAAAAAAATAGGTGCAAACAAATATAGTTTTTGAGTAATTATTTTTTTATTCTTATGTAGTTTCTTTTTTTCGTGCAAATTATGAAGTTTCAGGTGGGTTTTGATTTTTTTAAGTGTGGCTATAAAATAAAAATACCTGAAAAAAACATGTTCACTGAATATCATAAATGCGAAAGTATATTTGATTGTTTGTTTGTTTGTTCCTCTTTCACGCCTGAACGCTAGACAGATTTTGACAAAACTTCGTGTAGTGTATCCCTGAGTAACATAATTTAAAAAAAAGTGGTCAAGTTCGAGTCGAGCTCGCGTAAAGAGGGTTCCGTTTGTTTGTTTGTTTGTTCCTCTTTCACGCCTGAACGGCTGGACGGATTTTGACGAAACTTCGTATCGTGGCAGTGTATATCCCGGAGTAACAAAATTTAGAAAAAGTGGTCAAGTTCGAGTCGAGCTCACGTAAAGAGGGTTCCGTACTATCCCGTTTTCTCTGAGAACTAGAAGACTTAGGATTTTCGTTTAGGTTTTCCTGTAAATTAAGTGTATATCTCATCCCATCCCAAATCCCATATAATATTATAAACGTGAAAGTATATATTTGTTTTTTTGTTCCCATACCAACTCCTGATAAACGCTGCGTGTTAAAATAAAAGGATATAGGGGGAGGGAGGGGGAGCTATGAAGGGGGGAACGAAGGGGGAGGGGCATCAATAATGTGTCAGTATTTTCAATAAAATCTGATTAGTTATTTATTTGGATAGAATCGGCTTCGCCGCCGTAGTAGGGTAGGGTAGATTGCTCTTCGTTCGGCCTCTATCAAATTATATTGTTGTCTGGTTCACATGTCCGCACATAGCTGGCACATACACGATCGAAGACCTTTTTAGGGTACCGTCGCAAAATGAGAAAAAAGGGACCCTTATGTGATCGCTCTGGTGTCTGTCTGTCTGTCTGTCCGTCGGTCACACGCAGATATCTCTGGACTCCGCACCTACTGAACCGATTTCGATGAAACTAACGCCAAATTACGTATAATTTTTGCCGCTAGATAAAATTATAGATAACTTTGTCTAATAGTCCTGTGAAAATACATGGTACCCAAAAATCTGAACCAAAAATTGTTTTTGTTTTTCAAATAAATCAAGTGTAATGTAATTCTATAGGGCAATTTCAAAAATATATAACTTTGCTATAATCAATAAGTTTGCTTTAACAAATATTTCGTTTAAAAGTTGACAAAAAACTTCAGTTTTGTCGCCGAACTTTCTACTACCTATAATATAAACAATATACTTACGTTTATATAGTTGTGCACAAAACTATTCAATTTGCTCGAAATGTCATACATTTGTTAATAAAGTTAAATGTCTGAACAGCCAAAATTTCAATTTTTCGCGTAACTTTTTGCTCACAGCTCAGGCCGCCGATAACGTAGCGGTGTGATTGATAGCTTAATCCTGAGAAGTGACAGAATGTAACAGTGAAAACTGTATGTAAATCGCTGAAGTGGTTCTCGAGTTATAAGGATATTCATATATTGACGTACATTACACGATGGGTCGCCCGTAGAAAGTTCGATTTATTTATTAGGAATTATCTACCAAATGAAGTAACTTACTGGCACCTAGGTACGACAGAAAAAATATGCTTTGGTCGTGCCGGCTACACTGAACTAGACGAAAAAAAGAACGATTTACATACCAGAATGTAACAGTGAAAACCATAAAATATGTAAATGGATAAAGTGGTTTTCGAGTTATATATAAGAATATTCATAAATATGCCCATGGACATTGGGTCGTAAGCCAGGGTGCGAATGCTATACCGGCGGCCTTGCGGTATAGCATTGCGGCGAGCCAAAGCACATGCCTGACAGGCGCCTATGATTCACGTCCCTCTTAAGGATCGAGACTGAACTTGGGGGGAAATAGGTATATGGGCAGGGCAATGAGCTTACACAGAACTTACAGAGAACAGAACTTGAGCTTACAGAGAATAGAACAAAACGACAACACGGGCACTTATCGGTGGTTGCTTCCCGCATTGAGAGCGATTTCGGGAGCATTTCAAATTTAGAACATGTACCGGTCGCGCGGGCACTTTGTTCAATTCTCCATGTTCAATGTTTAGACTCTTGCAAATTATCCCAAATTTTGACCACATAGTCACTATGTGTATATATACTGTGTCATAGTGTACATAGTATACTATGTCATAGTGAATTATTTGTATGACATGTGGTATACCGTTGGAAAGGGCGTAAACTAGTGAACGTTTTAAAATAAAATTAAGCTATCAATTTGCTGCCACTTTTTTTTTAATTTTTTTATTTTTTATTTAATTCGGTATTGGTGGCTGAGTCAGAGGGGCCAAAGCACATGCTCTGACTAGCCAATATCACCTCCGAGAAGGTAGGTGCCATACCAAGAGACTTCCCTGGATTGCTGGCTATAATGGACTAGAGGAGAACACAACCGAGGTTGCTATGCGGCCATCTTACATCCTGTACGGTTGTACCAACCCAGTCGGCTACAATTTGAGCCTACCACCTAGTAAGGGGCAAGGGAAATTAATTAAGGAATTAATTAAGAAATTAAGATTCTGTCATATTTTTACTCGTTCTCGGGACTTTGGGAGGTCATAAGACCTTTTCATGGTATTAACTTCATCAAATAATATTTTTTCTAGAACAAGGACACATCGTAAAATTCAATAAATGTTATTTCGTGCTGATACAATCATAAACAAAAAAGTTACAAGGGTTTAAAGCTGGGATTTTGGTAATTTTCAAAAATAAAGAGAAAAAATCTTATCTCGATACCACGTGGCATCTGACAAAAGGTATCATGGGTCAAAACGTTGCAAATGACCCCACTTAGCTACAAAAAAATTTTGTCGGTCGATGTGCCGAACATTCTGTATAATATCATATGTATATATATATACCTATACGTGGAGGGCGCAGGCGCGAGTGATGTGGCCCGATCGTTGTTCTGTGGGGCAGGGAGAGCGTTCCAGAGTTTACCGGTTCTGTAGAGGAAATATCAGCAGAACCGATTGGACGAACTGGGCAGAAAACACATATTTTTATATAGGGTGTTTCAGGATAGGCTTGAGAAACTTCAGGAATAGAAAGTACTCATTATTAGAAGAAAAAAATCCCTATCACTCAAATCGAAATTCCGTATTTTTTTCATACATAATTTGACAATTATACTAAAACTCAATGGACAGTGAGTATGGGGAGATTTGGCAATATTTCTGTCTAGGTCTAGGGAGTGCAATGACCTAGTCCAGTCCCCTTTTTCTTTTGATGTCATTCAAATTTAAGTTTTTGGAATTTACCTACATATATTCACTTTAATCCTACTAGTTAAACCATGTAAGTTAGTCATTATATTTTTATTATTTAAGGCGGATGTTAACCGTCCACCAAATCTCGACAAAACAATTTTCACCAAAAAGTACTATAAAATGACCGAATCTGGGAAAAAGTTTCAGAGCTTTTCCTCTTCAAATATGGACCCCTTTCGAACGCTGAAGTTACGAAATCCTATCCTGAAACACCCTATATATATTTTTTATGAAAATTTGACACGATTGGCTACATCACCTACAGCATCCGTGATGTTAGCCTGTAAAAATTTTATAGCCTTTTCTTCGACCGACCTTCGTTTAGTGCTGGTGTACCAATCCGAACGAGTTAATCCCTACCAGCTAAATATCTACATCTCTACTTCTTATAAAAGGGAACGTCTGTCTGTATGTATGTATTTTTGAGGTAAACTCCGGAACCACTGAACAGATTTTGATGCGGTTTACACCCATGTGTAGTTCGCGAGGCTCACTATAGGTTATATACCATCACGCTAAATAGCCTTAGAGCTGAGCAGTATCAAAGAAAGTAGGTATATAGTATGGACGGGAGAGAGAGAGAATATAAGAGAAGCGACCGTTCACATATTATCAAACCCCGAGCGAAGCCGCGGGCCAAAGCTAGTACCTATAGTAAGATAAAGGGATGAAACTATAGTTCCAAGTGGAATCTGAACCACGGCCAACTTCAACGGCCGTACGGCCACCCATCCAAAGCCTGACCGCACCATAGTAGAAAATTTTATTAGATGAAAATTAAGCAGCGGTTGCGGGACCCTCGGCACGTGAACGAACATGGTTCACTTGACCACTTTTTTATAGCAACTTGCAACAATTTAGTTCTTACATGTTTTTGTTAAGTTTATTTGAATTAGTAATTTTAATTTTTTTAGAAACTCTACTCGTACATTCTGAGCTACAAAAGAATGAAATGTTTTCTTGATTTTTTGCATTGTCAGGTTTTGAGTTTCCGGTTTGACGTAAAATAAATACCTACGTCTAGGAGTTCGGATTATACACGGTGTTGCAATTGCCCCCGTAATATTTTTAACTGACATCAGGGGGTGGTTCTATATGTGAAACTAAATAACTTATGCGGCCAAAAAAAAAAACATTGAAACAAAAATAAAATTTCTTTTTTCCATACAAAATTTTAATACCTATTCTCAAAATGTATGGGGAAAATATTTTTTTTTTCTTCAAATTAAAAAGTCGTAGAACAAAAATTGTTCGGTTTCATGTACACAATAACCCCCTTTCGGGTTTAACGGTTGGGGTTGCAACACTGTGTATATAATATGAAGTTTCTATAGAGTGGCATGCTCGAGTTTTGAGAAACGGAAACGTATGAAATAAAATATCCATACGCGCTGAATATTATATGCGAGAAGTTTGCTGGAACTTGGAAAATGTTTTCGAAGACGATGGTTACGCGTCCACCGTCCAAAGTTGGAGAATTTGTATTTACGTATTCTACGTTTAATCTGTGGTCGTGTCTGACACAAGGATTTTTTGCGTAAACAATATTACCTACTAGCTGTTGCCCGCGGCTTCGCTCGCGTGAAATTCGTATTCCAAAGAAGAATGTAAGTAACTAAGGGCGAGGCCGAAGACCGAGCTGCGTTCTGGTAATCGATAAACCTTCTCAAAGAAGACAAATCTTGAATTCTATTTAAATATTTATATTATCTAATAAATATTTCTATATTTGTTGCGTTTGAGGCTCTCCGCCCCAACCTCGGCCGCGCCAGCCGCTCTTGAAGATGTCCTAACGTGACTTGGAGCCAATGTGAGAACACAAGTGGCGTCCCACATCAAAGAACTACCCTTAGTCCATGGCACTAAGGTGATAGCATCGGGCCTCTTGCCATCTAGCCGGGAATAACCGCGAGGTTCTAGGATGCACGGTATATTTGCCGTCAGAAGCGTGGACTTTATAATAAAATTTAAATTAAATTAACTCAATCTTAATATTAATTAACTTTATTCGAGATGGTTTAGCTTCTTCCTGAACGAAGCTCGGCCTTCGGCCTCGCCCTTAGTTACTTGCTTTCTTCGAGATGGTTTATCATTTGTCAGAACGTAGCTCGGCCTTCGGCCTCGCCTTAGCTACTTACTTTCTTCAAAAATGTTTACCTTCTTCCTGAACGCAGCTCGGCCTACGGCCTCGCCCTTAGTTACTTGCTTTCTTCGAGATGGTTTATGGTCTTCCCGAATAGAGCACGGCCTCCGGCCTCGCCCTTATTTACTTACTTTCTTCAAGATGGTTTAGCTTCTTCCTGAACGAAGCTCGGCCTTCGGCCTCGCCCTTAGTTACTTGCTTTCTTCGAGATGGTTTTTCAATTGTCAGAACGTAGCTCGGCCTTCGGCCTCGCCTTATTTACTTACTTTCCTCAAGATGGTTTAGCTTCTTCCTGAACGCAGCTCGGTCTGCGGCCTCGCCCATAGTTACTTACTTTCTTCGAGAAGGTTTATGGTCTTCCAGAATAGAGCTCGGCCTTCGGCCTAGCCCTTAATTACTTACTTTCTTCAAGAATGTTTTTCTTCTTCCTGAACTCAGCTCCGCCTTCCGCCTCGCCCTTAGTTACTTTCATCGAGAAAGAATATCGTTTACGTGAGCGCAGATCCGCCTTCGGGCCCGCCTTAAGTTACTTACTTTCTTTTTTTGAAATACGAATTTCACGCGAGCGAAGCCGCGGGCAACAGATATATAAATTTTATTGCACCAATGACAGCGACATAACTTCGACTTTCAATGATTTTTTTTATTTATCAAACAATTTGTCACCGGCCAGCTCACGTCGAGATGACAGTTCTCCGTTGTCAACATGACATTTAAAATTGTTTTTTACCTTTACTTTGGGTTACGTGATTTTTATTATATGTTTTAATTATTACGTTAATCCGGGATATACACTGTCACTATAAAAAGTTTCGTAAAATTCCGTTCAGTGGTTTTTGCGAGATGCGCGTACAAGTAGGCATTTTTGCATTTACGATTTTATTATATGTATAGAAAGAATATATATGTATAGACTATTGTGTTCAAGTTATAAAAAAGAAGAACTGTCATTTTCGTTGTATGTACTTATTTTTAAATTTCGAATGAATATTTTATTTAAATTGTATTTGCTTACAGTTCTCAAGATATAATTATGTACTTTGGACTACGTGATTTTAAACGCGCAATAACGTTTATAATTGTTAATTTTTTTTTTATTTTCGATATTTTTTTTTACGTATTATCCTAACCCGGCATATAAACTGCCACTATACAAAGTTTCGTCTAATGCCGTTCAGTGGTTTTTGCGTGATGCGCGTACAGACAAACAAACAAACAAACAAAAATTTTAAAAACTGTTCTAACATGTTCAGTATCTCATTTTAAGCCACCCTGGTTAGTTTCTTTTCGAATACATTCAATGTACAGACTTTCTTACCTTTACGATTTTATTATATGTATAGATAATAGGTAATAATAACTTTCAGCTGATTCTATTTCAATGGATACAAAGAGCAGACCGATGGACGACAGTGTTGACGCCAACTGTGAACCTGTGAAGCGTTCGCACTCCATTATCTCACTGAGAGACCACAACAACGAGGACCAGCACCGCCTCGCTATACATACGATACAATACACGCACGCAGCACTCTTTACTGTGCTAACAATACCACAAACAACGCCAAACAGGGCAGGCAGCCCCGGCGGCGGCGGCGCGGCGGATCGCGCGGGTGCAGAGTGCAGTGTACGTACAAGCAGCCGGGCGAGGTGAACTTACCACCTTGCGTTCACTATCTAAAATCATTCAGCCGCGCGCGGGCTACATTTTTGGCTCACATTCGGGAGTTTATTTTACGCCGTATCTACCTAATAAAGTTAGGATCGCCTGGGTCAGCCCACTACCCACACCTGAAGTGCATTTAGCTATACCGGTCCTCTGCTATCTTTCATTACAACAAATACGCGCCTGCGTTCGTCTGCCGCCGCGTCGTCCTCTCGACCGCTCGTCGCCTCCTCCGCCGCCGCCGCCGCAGTGCACTCTCGCACAAAAACAAACATTACGTAGGTACCTATTTTTTGTTTACGAACGAGCGCGTCTAGACGGTGGACTTTTTTTTCGTTTTGAACCGACTGAATGGAAACCTGGGCCGTACTAACTCGTTCCGCTGTGCGCGAGCGAGGTCCGAGTACAGGCGACGACGCGCCGCGACCGCAGCACTGCAGGTCTCTGCACTTCCCGGTGCACACAGCCCAACTCTAAATAATGCAGCTTAATGCAAGTAGGGGAAGTAGGTCTGGAGCCTGCACTAGTTATGTAGAAGTATTCGCCGGAGTGGCGCTCACCTGAAGCCGAGCGCGCGAACACGAGCAGCGCCAGTAGCGGCGCGGCCCGCATGCTCCCGCCTAGCTGAGCATCCCTGCGACGCGTGTGGCGCAGTGCGCGCTGCCCGGCCGCCGCTGCGGTACTGCGAGCGCGGACAGAGCGACCACGCCACCTCCTCCGCCGGCCGCCGCGCCGCGCCCGCACGTGCGACGCACTCCCGTCTACCGGTCTACCGGCCGGCCGGCCCACGTGCGCGCAACAAGTGCCGTCCCTCCGTCCCTCCGCCTCCGGATCCTCCGCCGCCGTCGTCGTCGTCGGCGGCGCATCCTCCCGCCCTCCACCGCGCTGCCTCCGCCGACCGCAGGCCGCAGGATGGATGCACACGGTGCTTCGCTTCCTCCGCCCCGCTTAGCAGCCTGCGCCGCGCCATCGACATCGAAAGCCTCAGTCGCACTCCGAAGAGGCTGCGTCAGATCACTGCTGCGCCGACTGAACCGGTATGTACCTAGGTAGGTTTCGAAAGATGTAAATTCATCTCAAACGCTATTGCGAGTCCAGTCGCGCGGGTGGGATGGATGGATGGATGGGATGCACTTCGGTGGCTGTGTGAGCTGCGGACGACGACGATGACGCGATTACGTGACGGTGGCGCGGCTCAGAGGCGGCGGCGCGTGGTCTCAACAACACGGGGACGTGCGGCGTCGGGGCCGCGGCCGGAGGCGGTGCGACGGGCACGGTAGCCGGTTCCGCCGGTGAAAACCTGAAAAGTGTCGACGACCGACCGACCGCGGCGCGCGCCCGGCCCGGCTGACGGAGCGCGAGATCGCTATCGAGTAGGGTACCTACCTACTCAACACATAATGTTTGGATGCAGAGGAGGTTGGGCCTAAGACAACTTCGGAGGCAGAGCTGGCGGCGCGACGAGTGAAGATGATCTCGAGATATTTTGCGCGTAATTTTATTAAAGCGCAGATAGGTACACAAAGAGGCTGGGCCGCGCGCGCGCGACGACTTCGATGGCGCGGAATGTGCGCGCGCGCGCCACTCGGCCACACGGTCAGCGACGGCCGCCGGCGGCGGCGGCGGCGGCTGCGGCGGAGTGGGCGCGGGTGGAGTCGCTTCGCCTCCAGTCCAGATGCCCATATTGCGTATTGCTCGTATTGTCCGTATCAAAATAAGAGCGCCCGCACATTTCTTCCTCCCACGGATATGTTTCAAATGTTTGCGAATAGGTATTACAAACGCGTAAAATTCTTTGAAAGCTATTATCGGTGCATCCGGTTCACATTGGCAGCGGGCCCGCTTCCAATTTGTGTTGCATGCGTTGCAGATGTTGGTCTACTCACTCAGTCAATAGATGTAGAGTCTACTCAGCCAGACTCTACGTAGATACGGCACGGAGGTACATAAAACGAGAAGTGATAACACGCCCTGCGCTGCGCGTCTCTCTACGTTGATCTACTCACTCAATCAATAGATGTAGAGTCTGTAAATGTTTGATAATTTATAATAAATAAAATACATTTAATGAGTCCATCTTTATTTTACCATGTTGACTGACTGTCAAAATTACAACTTTTTCTATGAACTAAATAATAACCAGCCAACCCATGACATCTCCTTTTTTAACTCTTTTAACTAAAGCAAGTGAAAACACTAATAACATATATAATCATGCAGATATGCCGGTGGTCTAATAACCCTACCGCTTCTGGTTGTTACATGTTTATTTCCTAAATTTATTGTCTCCTGCTCTACATCATTATCAGGTACAGGTACATAATTATTGTCTGTATCAGCACAGGCATCAGCTGGCGTTACATCAGTATCAACATTATATTGATACAAGAAAGTGTTTCCTTTATTACCAATAACATCCTTCTTATTTCGTTCAATAACATATCCATTTTCTAAAAGTAATCTATAAGATCTAGGCCGCTTTGCATAACCAATAACAATAGCTGGTTTAGCTTGTCCTCTCTCTTTTCTTACAAATACTTGATCTCCCTGCTCAAAATCATCCCTTTCTCTTGTACCTCTTTTGTCATAATAATATTTCTGTGAATATTGACGTTTTACTAAATTATTGTAGTGTTTTTTATAATTTACTGTAACCTTATTATTTACATCAAGCAATTGTGGCATTATGCCTACTATTTTTCTCCCAAACAATAACTCTGCTGGAGACAACATATTGTCATCAATAGGTGTATTTCTTAGCTCGAGTAAAGCCAAATAGATATCTTTTTTTTCAAGATCACATTTCTTGAGAACATTTTTCACAGTTTGAATCATTCGCTCAGCTTGTCCATTAGACTGCTGATGTTTTGGACTTGAAGTTTTGTGTATTATATCCCATTCTTTCATAAACATTCTAAATTTGCCACTCGAATAATTTCCCCCGTTATCTGAATAAAATACATGCGATACATGCCATATCTGGAAAACACTGATTTCAGGACCTCAATTGTCGTTTCAGTTGACTCGTCTTTAAGCAAAGCCAACTCAATAAATTTTGAAAAATAGTCAACAATAATTAAATAAGGTTTGTCTTTGAAAAAATATATATCTGATCCTAACATTGACCACGGTCGTTTTGGTAATTCTCTAAGTATAAGTGGCTCTTTGCAAGGTTTCTTTCTATATTGAGCACAAATAGAGCACTTTTCGACAATATCTTCAATATCTCGGTTCATGTTTGGCCAGAATACTACGCCTCTAGCTCTATTTTTACATTTGTTCTTCCCTAAATGATTATAATGTATTCTATACAAAGCATCTTTTCTTAGTTTATTAGGAACTACAATAGCGCTTCCTTTAAATACTAAATTATTACATATATAGAGATCATCTCTTACTTGGAAATATGGCAACATTTGATTAGTTATTTTACCTTTTGACCATCCATTTGTGATATGTTCTTTTAAAGTAATCATATCTGGATCTGTAGCAGTACCTTCAATATATAATTTTAACTTGTCATTAGTTACAGGCAATTGTTCAACAACTAATCCAACGTGGGCTTCAATTTTGGAGTCATCTACGTAATCTGAATCATCTAAAAAATTCCTTGACAATGCATCAGCAATAAGTAACTCCTTACCTGGTTTATACTCAATTTTCAAATCATACTTTTGCAATTGTAACCTCATGCGTTGGAGTCTCATAGGACATTCGTTGAGTGGTTTCTTAAATATAAATTGAAGTGGTCTGTGATCACTTTCTACATTTACTTGTTTACCATATATATATTGATGAAATCTTTCACAACCAAATACTATTGCTAGTGTTTCTTTCTCTATTTGAGCATATAATTGTTGTGTCGGCGATAATGCCTTAGATGCGTAACATATCGGCAAATTGTCTTGAAGCAACACTGCACCCATCCCGTCTTTACTGGAGTCCACCGATAAAACCACTGGTTTATTAATATCATAGTATCTTAGTACTTGTTTAGACATTAGTGTTTGCTTAATTGCTTCAAATGCTTTACGATGTTCATCCGTCCATTTCCAATTGACACCTTTTCGCACCAAGCCTCTCAGCGGTGAGTTTATCTGAGAAATATTAGGAATATAACGCGACACATATGTTATCATACCTAAAAATGTTAGTAACTCCTTTGCATTGGTTGGTTCTTTGAGATTTTTTATAGCTTTAACCTTACTGTCATCAACTCTAATTCCTTCCTGTGTGAGAGTGTGACCTAAAAATTTTACTTCAGTAACAGCTATTTTACATTTATCTACATTAAGTATTATTCCATAACATTTTGCTCTATCAAGAACTTTTTTTAAGCGTTCGTCGTGTTCTTTTCGGTTGCGACCCCATATCAAAAAATCATCAATAAACGTTTCACATCCCTCAATGTCATCAAAAATGTTTCTGAAAGTTTTATGAAAAATCTCTGGTGCTGTACATAAGCCATATGGCATTCGGTTATAGCAAAACCTACCAAAAGGAGTATTAAATGTGCACAAATGACGACTATTCTCTGACATTTTTATTTGATGGAATGCAGTTCTGGCGTCTAAACTACTAAATATCTTAGCTTCATGAATTCTACTCGAAATCTCTTCAAAGGTTGGTAATACATAATGCTCCCTGTGAATTTGTTTATTTAAATGTTGTGGGTCTAGGCAGATTCTCAATGAGTTATCAGGCTTCTTAACTATAACCAAACTATTCACAAATTCAGTTGGTTCATTCACCTTACTGATAACACCAGATTCTTCCATTTTCTGTAATTCAATTTTTAATCGGTCAATCAAACTAAAAGGTACTTTACGACAAGCTTCCACTTTTGGTTCATAATTATCTTTTAATTTGATATTACATTGATAATCCATTATTGTTCCTAATTTATTTTCGAACACTTGGGGCCAAATTAACACAATGTTATTTTTATCATACTCACCATTATGGATTATTGTTTTAATTTCATTCCGGTTTATTAATTTTAATCGAAGTAATGTGCGCCACCCCAACACTGGTATAACATTTCGCCTTACTTCGTCTATTACCATAAATTCTAGACAATGTGACTTCATATTTTGAAACATGCAGACTACTCTTATTTTACCTATACAATTCAGACTAGTACCATTGTAATTAGTAAGTCTTGAGTTTGTTGGTTGAATGTTGCTTTCGTTGAACCCAATTTGCTTCAGTATATACAGGGTGTAAAAACGGCGAGTACATTAAATTTAGGAAATGATTATTGGGATCGAGAGTAACAAAAAAGTCAAATAACTTTTTTCTGAATTCCCTTTAAATAAAAAGTTGCAGTTTTCATACAAACTAATTGATTATTTTAGTGTAAAAATGCTCTAATGACAACAGGGCGGCGCGGAGGGGGGAAGAGCGGGTGAGACGTGAGCGCCTCGGACGGAGGTGTTGGCGGGAGGGTCGGGGGTTAGCTTTGTGAGTGGAGGACTGGAGGTCGGCAAGCGGAGGGTGCGGAGCGGCAACAACGCGTTAAATTACACTAGACGAAAACATACATTTGAAAAATTCATATCTCGAAAACTAGACACTTTAGAGAAAATCTTTATTTGCTTTTTTGTCTAGGAAAAACGTGAGGATTGCGCTGGCGAAATTAATGTACTCGCCGTTTTAACACCCTGTATAGCGGCATAACATCGCAATCAGCTCCTGAGTCTAATTTAACTTTGAATCTTGAATTTCCGTACTTCAGTTCTTCAATGAAACAATTTTCTTGTTCATCGTTTGTAATTGCATCCAAGGTAAATTCCTCCATGACGTTCTCATCTTTTCTTTCACTGTCATCTTCCTTGATTTCATGAACTACTCCTCCATTCTTAGTTCGACACATTTTTGCAAAATGATTGGGCTTGTTACATTTAACGTACATTTTCTTATATGCTGGGCATTTTACAGCTTCATAAACATGTTTTGTTCCACATCTCTTGCAATCAATTTGTTTTGACATTTTTTCGGTTCTGACAACCTCATCTTTTCTTTTGTAGACTTTTGATACATTCTTTTCCATCATTGTTTCGAGTTGTGCAGAGGCGAGTTCCGTTGCTTTACAAATTTGTAAACATGTTTTCAATGATAGATTGATGTGCTGAAGAAGTTTTTCTCTCAATTTATTATTGCTGATTCCTCTTACTATTTGGTCTCTCACCAACCCATCTTTTAGTTTTTCGAAACCACAATCTTTCGATAAATTCTTCAATGCTATTACAAATTCATCGAAACTCTCTGATTCTTTCTGAACTCTTGAAAAAAATGTATGCCTCAATACGGTTTCATTGCGAATCGGCTCACAATAGCTTTGAAAAGCATCCAGCAATATCTCAACTGTGAGGGTTTTTTCTTCTATTTCTTCAAAGGTGTTGTAAATTTCCAGAGCGTCCTCACCAATTGTGTGTAGCAATAATGCGACTTGTTGTTCCACATCGAACTTCTTATCTGCTCCTGTGGCCTTGTAGTACAACAAAAACCGTTGTTTGAATTTTTTAAAATTCTCCGCTACATTACCTTGTAGGTCGAGTGGTGGCGGTTGCTTTAGTGATTCCATTTCCACTTTATACCGGCTGCGCCATGTAAATGTTTGATAATTTATAATAAATAAAATACATTTAATGAGTCCATCTTTATTTTACCATGTTGACTGACTGTCAAAATTACAACTTTTTCTATGAACTAAATAATAACCAGCCAACCCATGACAGAGTCTACTCAGCCATACTCTACATCTGTACTTAGATACAGCACGGCGGCACATATAACGAGAAGTGATAACACGCCCTGCGCCGCGCGTCTCTCTACGTTGGTCTACTCACTCAGTCAATAGATGTAGAGTCCACTCAGCCAGACTCTACATCTGTACGTAGATACAGCACGGATGCACATATAACGAGAAGTGATAACACGCCCTGCGCCCCGCGTCTTTCTACGTTGGTCTGCTCACTCAGTCAATAGATGTAAAGTCTACTAAGCCAGACTCTACATCTGTACGTAGATACGGCACGGAGGCACATAAAACGAGAAGTGATAACACGCCCTGCGACGCGCGTCTCTCTACGTTGATCTACTCACTCAGTCAATAGATGTAGAGTCTACTCAGCCAGACTCTACATCTGTACTTAGATACAGCACGGCGGCACATAACACGAGAAGTGATAACACGCCCTGCGCCCCGCGTCTCTACGTTGGTCTACTCACTCAGTCAATAGATGTAGAGTCTACTCAGCCAGACTCTACATCTGTACTTAGATACAGCACGGAGGCACATAACACGAGAAGTGATAACACGCCCTGCGCCCCGCGTCTCTACGTTGGTCTACTCACTCAGTCAATAGATGTAGAGTCTACTCAGCCAGACTCTACATCTGTACGTAGATACAGCACGGAGGTACTAGATTTGTGAAAGAACTGCATTAAGATAAACGTGACGGGTTTTAACGTAATGCCCGGACAGACAGACAGACAGACAAACATACATACAGATAAACATTAAAGCATTTGTGAACCGTGAAGGAATTTTGCGCAAATGTTGTTATACAGGCTAGGCGCCGCGCCGCCGCCGCGCCCCTTCCCCTTGTTGGTTTACAGTTAGTGGTGAGGTGATGGTGATGGTTATTCTGCAGCTAAGGAACCGAATTATGTACTTAAGTAGGTAGGTAGGTACTCTTAAAGTTAAAGAAATGAAACACCGAATGACTGTCACGACGTAACTCTATTCTATGTAAGCATCGAGATAAGTATGAATACATTATATGTAGGTATCTATCCATCCTCCGTGTGTAAGTATGATTATATGGATAATCCCATACCGTGAATCACCTCTTGGGAATGTGAATATGTGAATATATTCGCCGTATGCTGAGATGCAAACGTAAATAACACTCACAAAAACAAACTGTCGAGGTCCGATGCTTACAAATTGAGCCAAATTATTCAATACAATGATCACGCGACGACTGAAATATTGCCTGCTGTCTGTGCGGTGATTTCAACGCACAGACAGCAGGCAAAAGAAGCTCGAAAAAGAATTATTGTGAACCCGGAGTTGAACGATTTAATCTCACCCATTAATTCATTCACGTACTGACCTAGGTGACCACGCCCAGGCCTTGAATAATTTTTTGAAATATTAAATTTATTTAAAGAAAAATTGTTGGCGTGGATTTTAAGTAATTAAGAACCTGCAGAAAGTGAGATCGTCCAAGCTTATTATGTGTTGGGTCTTTTTTGCTGAACAGTAAAAATAACATGAAAAATAACCATATTCTTCTGGTAGAGGAAAAAATCCTACATGCAATATTACAAAAAAGTAGAATATCCCGGTAATCGTGCTTTCTATCGTAGAAATTTAAATAGCATTCAAATAAATAGTTAACCACAAGTTAGGTACTGATGTAGACAAACTGGCAACATCCAGGTAAATCCATAAAAAATATTTATATAATTTGTAAATTATTTTCAAATTCAAATCATAACTTAGAGAACAATTCGTAAAGACGGCGGGATCAGGCCCATTGCCATAGGAAATACGTTTAGGCGTCTAGTTTCAAAATTGTGCTGTAAACTTACTTTAACTAAACTAGAACCATATTTAAAACCAATACAGCTGGGTGTTGCAGTCAAAAAGGGTTGCGAGGCGGCCATTCATGCTACTAGGTCATACATTTCATCAAACAAATTTTCCCAAAAAATTCTTCTTAAAATTGATAAAAAGAATGCATTTAATTCAGTCGAGAGGGATACCATTTTAATTAGAATTAAGGATAAAGCCCCTGCCCTTCTTCCTTATCTTTGGCAATGCTATTCAAATCCATCTTTTCTTTTCTTTGGGACAAAAACCATCTCCTCCCAGGTTGGTGCCCAACAAGGAGATCCCCTAGGCCCACTAATATTTAGTTTGGCAATACAACCAATTTTAGAAAAGATATCAAGTGAATTGAATATTTGGTATTTAGATGATGGAACGCTTGGAGGCCAAGCAGCAGATGTTTTAAGTGATTGCAAAATGCTCATTAGTGAATTTAATTCAATTGGTCTCCAATTTAATACGAACAAATGTGAATTGACATTCTTAGGCAGCGATCCTATTGTCAGCAGTTTTCCTGCACTTCTTGATTTGCTACCTGGTCTCCACATAACCCATGCTCACGAGCTAGAATTATTAGGCGCCCCTATTTCTTCTGAGGCAACACCCGGCTTTCTAGATAAGAAATTAACCATCATCGAGGAGATGTTAGACCGCCTGCGCTCGCTGCATCCTCATGTTGGATATGTTTTGCTAAAAATTTGTTTTGCAATGCCCAGAATGACCTACCTTACTCGAACATCTCCTACGTGGCTTTTTAAAGACCAAATTCGAAAAATAGATAACCTTTTTCGACATTCTTTAGAAACTATCCTTAATATAAAATTAGACAATGACCAATGGATCCAGGCATCTCTACCCGTTCGCAGCGGAGGGATTGGGGTGCGTCGTATCGAGGACGTTGGAGTCCCGGCGTTTCTGGGCTCGGCTTTCGGAGTCACAGAACTTGTCACAGCCATATTACCACAAACTAGTGACAAGCCTGTGATTTGCTTCCTAGATGAGGCCATAAACGTCTGGAAGTCCCTGTGCCCAAATGAAGCCTTACCACTCGCCAAAATTAGCCAAAAGGTTTGGGATCTGCCCGTAGTTAAAGCTTTACATGAATCTCTTCAAGAATCGGTCTCCCCCGTCGAACTAGCTCGGATAAAAGCAGTCTCCACTCCAGAATCAGGATGCTGGCTCCATGCTATCCCGTCTCCTCAGACCGGCACACTTTTGGATAGCAACACACTCCGCATAGCAATAACATTACGCTTAGGTTGTGACGTTTGCCAACCCCATTTATGTGTTTGTGGAAATTCGGTGAACTCGAAAGGCCGCCACGGCCTAAGCTGTTGCAAAAGCGCAGGTAGGTTCTCTCGGCACGCCGCGCTGAATGAAATTATAAAAAGAGCCTTCAATTCAATTCATGTTCCATCTATTCGAGAACCTGTTGGCCTTAGTAGGGAAGACGGCAAGAGGCCAGACGGAATGTCTTTGATTCCTTGGTCCAGAGGCAGAGCCATTGTTTGGGATGCGACGTGTGCAGACACTTTGGCAGAGTCTCATGTGACTGCCACATCTCGCCATGCTGGCGCCGCCGCGGAATCAGCAGCTCGCTCGAAGCACCTAAAGTACTTGACAATTAAGACCAATCACGATTTCGTGGCCTTTGCCGTCGAGACTTTAGGTGCTTGGAGCAAAGAGGCAAAGTCACTAACCTCCGTTTTAAGTAAAAAATTAATTGACCTGTCAGGCAATCTTAAGGCAGGGCAATACCTTAGACAGCGGATAGCAATCGCTATCCAACGCGGGAATGCTGCGAGCGTTTTGGGTACCCTTCGAGGAGAGAGCGATCAAAATTTGTGTGAAATTTTTTATGTTGTTTAGGTTAGTTTATTATTAGTCATAAATTTTTTTGTTAATTTCATATTGTGCAATAAATATATTTCCCCTTTAATTCGTCCCATAACATTATTGTTTTGTAATGCTATATACTCTACCAGAAATAATGGTTATTTTCACTGACCGGCTAAAACTAATACATCAAACATTGACATCAAAACTTTATAAATCTAAATCTCTGAACGGAGTATTAAACACACGACGGGACAGGAACTAAGAATTTCATTAGAAGATGGTTGCCTGCCACCAACACACACCGCACATTGTAAGTACCTATATGCATGGAGTTGGAGAATTATGCGACACCCCACGCCAAGTATTGTGCATCGTGGAGTGTAATATATGCTTTAATTTAGATCACAAACCAGTCTGAAAAAAATTAAGTTGACAACTATTCATTGCTCACACTTAACCGCGACACTCCCCAGCCCCAGATGCCTCAGAAGACTGCTGCCATCGTAGTGCGCATCCAGTAGCGCCACCGCTCCCATCGTAGTGCGCCGCCAGCAGCGCCACCGCTGCCATCGTAGTGCGCCGCCATCAGCGCCACTGCTGTGCAGCCATCGTAGTGCGCCGCTAGCAGCGCACACACTGCCATCGTAGTGCGCCGCCAGAAGCGCCAGCGCAGCCCTCGTAGTGCGCCGCCAGCAGCGCCACCGCTGCCATCGTAGTGCGCCGCCATCAGCGCCACTGCTGTGCAGCCATCGTAGTGCGCCGCTAGCAGCGCCAACACTGCCATCGTAGTGCGCCGCCAGAAGCGCCAGCGCAGCCCTCGTAGTGCGCCGCCAGCAGCGCCACCGCTGCCATCGTAGTGCGCCGCCAGCAGCGCCACCGCTCCCATCGTAGTGCGCCGCCAGCAGCGCCACCGCAGCCATATGGAACATAGGTATTTAGGTAGACAGCACAGTCGTTGCAAGCGGGTGCAAAATGCCGAGCCGAAATTTTGCAAAAAATATAGTCTGTTAGGTCCGAATAAATGTTCTGTTAGGCCCTGACTAGATAGAGTCGTTTTTGTCAACAGTCGAGAGCAATAGGCCACGCCTCCAAAACGACGCTCCATAGAAATGTATGGAGTTTTGACCCGTCGACTACATGCACAACTCATGCGAGTCGAGAGCATGCTGAGTTGAAAAAATCCACTGCATGTTGCGTTTTCTTCGACTGGACACGAGTCGAAGTTGTCGACTTGAGTTAACAGAACGTATGGAGTTGTATGACGCCGACTAAATGCGCTTTCAGCGAGTCGAATTTTTCGACTTCTCCAGTCGAACTCGTTTCATTTATCTAGATATTCTCTAATTTGTGGGTACATGTTTTGAAAAAACTCCTTCAGTTAACCGGTTTTGGTACATTGGATGAACCCAATATATCATTTTCTTCTTCTTCTTCTTTCTTGCTTTGTTAACTGCGACAGCCAAATATGATTATTCAGGTTATCCATGCTTGATGCACATCCGACTCCAAGAGCGGCCGGCGACAGAGTAGAAAGTAGAATATTTTTATTCAGCACGACATGTAGTGCACAAGAGGCGTGGCAGTTGTTTTTTCGACTGTTGAAAAAAACGACTCTATCTAGTCCGGGCCTTAGGTTAGCAAGACGTTATGTTAGCCAGCTGTTCAAGGTATCTATAGACCGACAGACAGGTAATATAATCAGCCTCGCGCGACCTCGGAACTGTCGGAACACGACACTAGCGAATTCCTTGCGAACTGAACTGAATCAACTTCTCGGAATGTGGCGAATTCGCGAGGGGAGTAGGGTTGCCAACTCTTATTAGAAGAAGTAACGTATTTCTGATTTCAGGAGTGGTTGGTATTATAAAATACGGCCTCATAAAAAAGTATTATTTATTTAAATTTTGAATTTCGTTTTCGAAAAGAGTTCTTAGTGCTCTTTGTAAATTTATGTAGTGATGATGTATAGTTGAGTACACATATAATTCAGATTCAGATATTTATTTCGTCATAAATAACACAGAATATTTCATTGAGACATAAGTATATTCAGTATGGTTCGTCATCTTTTTTTCATGTACCGTTCAGCAGTGTAATCTATATGGAAGAGCCGGACTAGAACCTTATAGAGCTCTTTTTAGGGTTCCGTACCTCAAAGGAGGAAAAAACGGAACCCTTATATTTTTAATATAACTTACATAGGTAGGTACTAAATTTTAATTACGTTAAATATAACATACTATATATATCTAAGTAAAATAATTTTAAAATCTTACGAATTTTTGACTTTCTCCGTCGAAACTTTAGGCCCCTGGGGTAAGGAAGTAAAAAATCTTGTGCACACTTTAGGCTCAAAATTTAAAATTATATCGGGCGACCCTCGTTCAGGAGTTTATCTTAAACAGAGGGTCAGCATCGCCATGCAGCATGAGTATGCTGGGAACACTCAGCTCCATCCCCAGGCAAAATTTCAGTGAAATATTTTATATTGTTATGTAAGTAGTTTGTTTAGCATTTTAATTTTGTATTCATTTTATATCAAATAAATCCTTTATTTTAGTAAAATAATATTTATATATATTAAGTTGATGATATATCCATAAAAAAATATAAAAAAATAATGTAATATAATAATATATGATGCGCTGCATTAGATTACCGCGGTGCTGTCTGTTTACGTTTCATTTCATGCATTAAATTAACTTTAGATTGAAATAAAGTATTTCACGTACTTCATTGCTATATAAAAGTTTAAAGTACGAAGACCTAAAATAAATTAAGACACTTTATTTTAAAGTAAGGTTGGCAACCCTAGAGGTGAGAGGCGAGACGGACGCGCCGCAGCGTAAACCATGGAAATAATATCACAGAAATGGCATTGTCATACATTCCATTCATTTTCTATTGATCCCAAGTCCCAACCCAAAATTATATCGACCTGCACGCACTCCGATTAGGATAGATATATAGATAGAAAATTCTTTATTGCTCCAGTAAACATTAAACAGTAACAAATACATTGGAAAATTTACATAAGGTGCAAAGGCGGATTTATCCCTTACAGAGATTTCTTACAGTCAACCTTTGGATGTTTGAGATTCGATAATATAGTGAAATGTAAGTAGGTAGTAGCAAAAGAGTTGAGCGTGACAATTGAAGGAAGATAAAATAATAATAAGAATACTTATTAACAATACATTTATGTGCATGCTAGTAAAATATAAGCCATACATGTTTAATACATATAAATTACTAAATATATAGAATATTATATACAAATAAAAGAATTATTAGATAGAATTATATTACCACTATTATATTATATACAAAGAAAATAAAGGAATAGGACTAGACAGAAAGATACGTGCGTGATTGATTAAGCAACATTAAATTGTTACTTCGCCTATCTAGCCTAGTGGTGTCATCTCTCCCTCCCTCCCTTCTCCCACCCCTCCTCCCCACCGCCCGTTTTCCCTCACTCCCCTCCCTTCATTCCCCCACCCCTCCACCCCGCCGCCCGTTTTCCCTCCCTCCCCTCCCTTCCTACCCACTCCTTCCCCAACCACTGATATCTAGGGAAAATAAAAACAATCTGGAAATAGCTTTACACCAAATTCTTGTAGGTATTTGTAACGTTAACACAATTTGAGATCGTTTTGATTTTGCAAAAACACTATCCTAAAATCTAAACTACTCGTCCAAACAATATTGTGTAAGAAATTTTTTATCAACATAACATTTTCCTGACAATAAACAAATTCCCTCCCTCTCACCCACCACCATCCCTCCCCCTTGCGCCCACCCACCTCCTCCCCTCCCTTTCCTTCCCCACTCTCCCCCTCCCATCACTGCTTTTCCTCCTCCACCCTTCCTTCGTCTCCCTACCTCCCCCTCCTCTCCCGACCCATCCTCCCTCCCCTCCCTTCCATCTCTCTACGTCCACCTCAACACCTTCCTCCCTCTATCCTTTATTTATTATCTATATTATCAGAGATACATCATGTTTTGTTAATTTATTGTCGATTTTGACCGGCCTATAACCTAAATCGCCGATAACTACGAAATGCAACCAAATATTTGGTCAGTTTTTTTTACTATTAAGCTAGTGCATGATGTTACTTTCATGTTTCGTCATTTTCAGCCATTTACCTTATCATTTTTTTTTTGTTCACAATAAAGCATCTTTGAACGGGCGTTGCTCCTTAACGCAACCGAATTTTTGGTCAGTTTTTTCGTAAGTCACGTGAGTACAACTAGTACTTACTTGCTCTACTATGTTCAGGACCTTATCTTTTTATTTTGGTCACGATAACGAATTTTTCAGGCGCCATATTTAAATAACGCAACCACTTTACGCAAACAGACCGACATATTTAGCATTAGAGAGTTGTTCTTCATCCTGTGAAACCAGATTCAGCCACTTACGATATCGTTACCAGATTTTTCGCGACCTCCCAGTCTATAACTTCTTACTAACTCTATACTACGCACCTAACTATTAAAACGCGAGTGCGGCAATAATAATAATAAAAGAACATCAGTGAGCGAATGTTCTAGAAGTTTGTTCACTTTAGAACGGATAGGTTCATCATAGAGGCTTCCTCTATGGGCGCCATCCCATGACCCTCACAAGTTGCAAGAAGAGACTTTGCAAATCGGTTTCCTTCGACACCTCACCTGTCGTATCGATCATACCACTGGTTCACTCTCCGTCGTGCTATGCATCTGTCCATAGCCGACTATCATTGGTCTCGAGGGAGACAGTGATAGTCGGCTATGATCTGTCTATACTGCACGGTATGGTCGGGCCACAGAATAGAAAAGAGTACTCCGTACAGAAGCTGCTCTGTACAAACACTCACAAAGAAATAGCTACTCTGCGACGACGCGATAAAGTACAAATTGACTCGCCCACAGCTACATGCCTAACCACGATAATTGCCTACATTTCGCTTCTCTTTCTGTCGTGTAACTCTATCTCTAAAGCGCGCCGTTCAGCGCGTTAAGGGCTGTGTCTTTGTGCTGTCTTATTGTGAGGAATAAAATGAAGATGATACCTACCAACTTTTATCGTTCTAGCTACCAACGATATGATATTTAGCTACGGCAAATTCATGCGAACAAATTCATGCATGCGTAAGCGTCACAATTAGTTTCTCACATCGAAGCGTGCATTGCGTGCAACCTTCCAGTGATAGTTTTGTTTGATCAATAAATTTAATGATCAATGATCATCTACAATGTACCTATTATCCTTATATGAATTAGGCCATACACACCACGCTGTTCGGCGTACTAATGTTATTGGCAATATAATAATATCATTTTAAATCAATGACCTCCTACTATATGAATAAATAAATTACTAGAAATAAATCAAAATGCTACTAAACAAAATACTTACCTTTCTTCGTCTCTCGGCAATGAAAAAAAAGACAAGTTTTCATTTGTCTGTTGACTTTTGCACCCGTCCACTGCACAATAATGACGTGATTTCGACATTTCTAATGATTTCGTGATTTCGAAACGAAACGTAGTAGATGCGCGCACCGCACGCTCGCTCTGGCTGGATAGCGAAGCGACAGCCCACTGTTACTTGTGCATTAACCGACACGCCAAGCGGTAGGCATTTAACTCGCGACCTTGAGCGAGTGACGAAGGCCTGGTCGGGCGGAGGGAGCGGCGGAGGCGAGGCAGGCGCGGGGTCGCGGGGATACAGAACCGCGGCAGCCGCGATGGCGCCGCCGCTACGGCCACTCCCCGCATGCACCGTGCACCTCACCGCCTCCGCCGTCGTCGCCACCGTCGTCGTTGTCACCGCCGCCATAGTAAAAGAAGACGAGTAAGATAACTGGAGGCCATTTTTAAAATAACTACCTACGCTGCGCCGAGCCTCCAGGGATGTCACAACTCACAACACTAACACAATTGACAGGCAGTGAGCCCATCATGGTGGAAATGCTATTCTTTAAAATTATTATGTACATTTATGTATTTTTTATTTATAGACCAAGAGCCAGCTCCCAAAATTAATGAATTACTTAATAACTTGGTTGGTCGCTAGCAGTCATGAAAGTGTCCGCGGTAGGAGCTGTGGCCATTTATAGAAGACAAAACCGCGCGAAATTGCGTTGTGCGTCTGAACAAACAACAACAAGTCTGAACAAGTCGACAACCGCGGGCCCGCGCGCGGCGCCGCGGCGCAGTCTTCGCGTGCGCCGCGCGGCCGCGCCCGATGCCGGGGTTCGCGAATGGTTTTTGCAGCTAGTACCTAGCTATTAATAACTAATTAATACTATAATTAAATACTAATAGGTACTTTGCTCTGACGTTACCGAGCCAGGTCTCAAGTCAATTCCTTCGCTTAGTACCTACTCGTATTAATAACTTACATAATTTAACTACATACTTTAATAATATTTTTTATGTTACTTACCTTTCGATGGGAGCAGGTAATGAGAATAATGTTAACTCGCGATTCGAGCCTGATCTATTCATGCAGCCGCGTACACACTGCAGAAACGCGGAGCCATTATGTTAGTGCAATAAAATAAAATTCGAATAATAATACTTTCTATCGCGAAGCAGCAGGCGGCAGGCAGCGGCCGTCACGTGGTGTGCGTCAGCGAGCGCGGGGGCGGGGCGACCATCACTGACTACGCGCGAGAGACAGTGAGAATGCATGTAGTGGTTGTATACAGACAGCGTGCGCAGGCGCGCGCTTGTGTGAGTGCGAAATTGGCGCGTTTGTATGAAGACGGCTAACTTGTGTGGTTTAACTATGCCGCCGCCGCCGTCTCCGCCGCCACGCATTCCACGAAAAGGAGAGCCGAGCTATAATATCTATGTCCACGTAGGAGTAGTATGACAGGCGCGGCCGCGGCGCCGCCGCCGCGCCGGGGAGTGTCTACAATTCGAGCGAATTCCTCGCAAACAATTCGACAATTCAAGGCACGTTGCGTTGAGGTGCCCGGAGCCGCAGCACAACTCGTGTTGTTATTTACCTGTCGTTCGTCTACAGACAGTGCTGGGATTCATAGGATTCCTCGATTCTCTCTTGTATCACTCCCACGCTCGCCATCTCGCTCTCACGCTTCCGTTTCCACTTTCGAGTGATTTAACTTTCGCCGGCGACTCCCTCACTGAGGAATAGACAATTTTTGCCATATTTTCGCAATATCCAACTTTAGAACGGATAGGTTCATCATAGAGGCTTCCTCTATGGATCCGTAATAGACCCGCAGATCGCCCCACAGCATCTCCTCCGCCGCCACGCCTCCGCAGCCTCCGCCTCCGCGCCGCCCGCCCGCGCCGCGTCCGCGACGACGTTCTAAAAGAAAATAGCAATAAAGCTCGTTCTCGGGAGTTTTTTTTCATGTCACTATGACAGGCAGGGTCTGTGTATTCATCAGGTACACCGGGAAACATGAATCAGCAACGGTTCCATGTAAATAAGTAGCGAACATCGTTGACGTTGATGAAAAACACCGCTGAACATTTTCTTGTGACCCCTAGACATGTTCGTTTTTCTTTTTTAAAATGTCTCAGTTACTCAGGTATTCAGTAAGCAGTAGGTGCATAATTAAAATCTGAAAAAGCAGTTAAGTGTATTATATATTGGGTGACTGCGATGCACGCCGATTTACTAAAGCTCCGGCCACACCTGCGCGACCAAAGTGTCTGCGAAGCGGGAGCGTCTGTGGAGCGTCTACAACGCGAAATAGGCGTGCACACCTGCGCGACTACGGCGGCGCGAATCTCCATACACTTGACGCGCGCGTCCCGCTCTGCTGACCCGCGCGTCCCGCTCTGCCGACGCGCGCGTCCCGCGTTGTGGCTATAGGGAGTAATAGTATTATGAAGTTAGTAATAAATTTTAACTTAAAACAAATTTAAACATAATAAGATTTATTTACTTACCATCCATTTCAAACACCTAACCGATTGAATTCCATATATTATCATTTTTTTCTCATGTTTTTGCACCCAGGATCTTTCAAATCATATAAAATATGATGTTCTCTCACTTTTTCAGTGAACATCTCTGTAGTATATTCCGTTCTAGACATCGTGAAAATTAAAATACACAAAGCAAGTATACTCTCGTAACACAATACACACGTCTGACCCCTTGACGCGCGCGTCCCGCTCTGCGGACGCTGTCGTCCCGCGTTCACGGCGCCATATAGATACATGGGTAGCGTCCGCCGCGCGACTGACGCTCCCGCTTCGCAGACGCTTTGGTCGCGCGGGTGTGGGCTGTGGCCGGAGCTTAATACTTATCTACGTAGGTATCGTATGTAGTTAGATAAGTGTCTCGTCGTCCGTCGCGTCGTCGCCCGCCAGGCCAGGACCACTCGGTCCACAGTCTCTGGGAGCAGAAGATTTCGTTTATCAAGTCCACTGGGCCGACTCTCGTTCCACTGTTCCACTGTGGCGTTGTGAGCAGGGATTGCAAACAAATACTCGCATAATTTCAACAGTTGGCATATGCTTTCAGGATTTTCAGTTTATTAAAAAAAAAATTAAACCATTTCTCTTCCATCGAATTGGTCTACTTCCATTCTTTCGATCCATACCGCTCGAAACGGCACGGGCCGCGCAAAAATGTTAAATTTCCATTGCGCAGTTTCGATCGGGACATTTTAGTATTTGGTCGGGAACTCGGGAAACAGACCTCAATAACGGTAACAGTCCAGATATATCGGGACGGATAGCAACCCTACATACCGGACCGGAGACTCCCCTACGAACTTGCCTTTAGTTACTTACCTACTTCAAAGTAATTTATTATGAATAGCATACTTTCATATCATCACTATGAGACAATGTTAATATTTATAAACGGTAGGAGATATAATATACTACATCACTTCGCCTGGTATGCCAAGTTATAGCGCCGTCGCCGCGCCGCCGCCGCCGGGGGGGCGGAACTGCCGCAATATATGGGAAGTGGGAGTACGGTAGTGCCCCCACCAAGTTCGAACTTTCTCTACCCTTTACTTACTGGAACTATTTCCGCGTACTTTTAACCTTTTAATTATGTCACTGACCCAAATGACTCATTTTAAAAATTCTAGGATGCTTTACTTTCCGTGATTGTAAAATGCTGAAATGTTGTATGGTGGTAGAGTTTACGAGGTAAAAAAAGGAATAAATCACAAACCTGCAACTTTCCCTCGTTCAAGCACGATGTTCAACCCTTGGTATAGGGCATAGGGTGAACTGTCACTGTCAATATATTATAATGACAGTGACTATTGTCTAGCTCGACGACCCCATACCTGAACACATGCTCAATTAGTTATTTGTGGCAAGATGACGTGACTTTGTATTTCGATAGTTAGGTAGGTAGGGTGTAGGTGGGTACATGGGCGGGTGCGTAGACGTACACGTGCCGCGTGCGTATTTAGGTGGATTTGGAGTATAAAGCTAGAAACTCATTGGGCCCACGTACGCTACGCACGCGTACGTGGGCGCGTCGGTCTCCATACATTTTGTAGGGAAGAGTGCAGCACGCAGTGTGTCGCGTAGCGTAGGGTGGCGTGGGCGCAATGAAACTGCGTGCTGCACTCTTCCATATAAAATGTATAGAGACCGACGACGCGCCCAGATTCGCGTGTGGCGTACGTGGGCCCAATGAGTTTCTAGCTTAACTCTAACCCTAACCTTGTCTACATAAATTGTGTTCCCTTGTGTTCTATTGAGGTATATTGTGTTCTACATACATATCACACGCTGTATCCAGAAAATCAAGGTAAGCAGAGTAACCGGTATTGTGCTGCAGACTCTGGTAAATTACATATTTACCCTGCTCACATACATTATCGGGTCCTTCAAGAGAAGCGTGAATAGGCACCTGTCAGGCCGGCATGGCGTTAACAATACCCGCATGCCACATGGGCGTCGTTAGACACCATGGGTTGCTCGGGGCCACATGTCGCACTTTCTATAAAAAAACTGTTTTAAAAAACCTTGAATTGACTTCAAAAAACAACTTTTTGATTCATATTCGAACCCTTGAGTCGACCCTACACCCTACACAATGACACCACTCGATGGGTTTTCGAGAAATCGTATTTTTTTACAGTTGGACAATGGCGGCCGCCATTTTGAATTTTCTAAAAAATATAGTCCGCAGTGATACCTACCCGTGCGATTGAGATTTATTAAATTGACTTCCTTTGACTTGGCCATTGTACATTCCAAGATTGTGCAATAACACAATATAACCAAATAAGTTTTGTCTTAATTACAGTCCTTACCCTACGAGCCGGAACGCCGCTGCCGCGCCGCCGCCGCCGCACAGTGGGGCGATACCGTAAAAAATGGGACATAGGATAATTAAATTTTTTTATTTTTATTTCTGAAATTTAAGTACGCTAAATTAATCTACCCATCATTAGAAATAACATTCATAGATTCATATTTTCTCATTTAAGCCTTATTTTTCGAGATATACCACTTTTTATTAATTTGTACTATGGAAATTGGGTAACTTTATTTTTTTTCTCGAAATGCTTAAAATAGCTAGACCCGTGGTTACTAAATAATGATTCCCCAAGGTAAAAAGATTATTACTGTGTAAAAACCGTATCCGACGACGTCCGACTTTTCCGTATAATGCCATTTTAATATTATAATAACATTTATTCCTGCAAAGCTCACCTTTATTCTTTTTTTTTTTTTATTGAAACTGACACGGTTGGCTACATCACCTACAACGTCCGTGATGTCAGCCCATAGCACCGGGTGAACTAGGTGCCATGTCAGTGCTTCCCCCTTTGATCGTGCCGGCTACACTGAACTGGTCGGAGAACACAAACTATTTACATAGCCGTTTCGACCGACGTTTCATTCAGTGCGGTGGTACCAACCCGGGCGGGTTAAACCCTACCACCAAGTAAGATTAGGAGGGAAGGGACCTACAGTTTTACGAGGAATCCGCTCGAATTACGAGGAATTCACTATATTCGTAACTTTCAGCTATATTCAAATAACAAATATTGTTTATTTGCATTGGATGTATATATTTGTATTTTAATGGTAAATATATTTCTCCATATCACCTATATATTTGAACTTGATGAAAATGTTTAATTTTTTTTTTATTGAAAGCGCGATGGCGCTGAGGCACCCAGAAGGTGACAAACGACGCCCATCTAATTAACTTTGTACTTTTAGTTTCATTGGTCTATTTTGATAATAATCTACGGAGCCGCTATTATCGGCTGCTATACTTACTTATAATATCTCTTATAAATGCTTACCATTATATTAGGAATATTTTCAACTTCGCGAGGATTAGCGGATTAGGGATATTTATGTGAATTGTCACGTATTTCCATGAAAGCTCTCGAAGAAACAATTACACTGCATTGCTAATTGTTATCTACTTAACAAGGATTAACGATATACCAGGAATACTGCAAACTGTGCGAACTAATTAGCAGTATTCATTAGTGAACAACACAATCAATCTGGCACTCAGTCTGCTCCAGTCGTTTGCACGAGTCAGTCTTCATACCCGTGCTTTACATATTTAAAACTATTCAATACGAAAACATGGAGTCTTTTGTTAATAACATTGATATTTACGTGTTTATGAGAAATTGTGACAGTTTTCTGAATTACGCGGTATTGGTTGCCGCTATTGCCTCAATAGTTAGTGTAAATTTGCCCGAAGAGACACAAGTGAAAGAATTTTGTCGTAAATATTGTTACAATCTACACAAACGATGGGTGAAGTCAAGCTACAACGAGGAACGTTTTCTACAGAAGAATCGAGAATGGTTGGACTCGGCCATCAAGTGGCCCGAATTCGTAAAGAAACAACTGCCTTCAGCGAGTAGCGACCTCGCGGATAACCAAAAGGTTTGCACTTCTCAAATAATTTCTCCGGGACCATCGACAGCGCCTCCTATCTTTGTAGCATCTTCACATAAATCATCGCCGAGAAAACCATTTGAAAGTTTAGGAGCCAAACAAAAGCGAAGAAGAACCGAAGACATTCGCACAAACTATACATCGCAGGAACTAGCATTTGCGACCAAAATGCGTTTGAAGGCAAATGGGAACGAGGACTTGGGGAAAGTTTTGGACCATTTGCTTCAGAATCCAGGCGAAATCGAAAAAGTCAAAGAGTTCATTGAAAAAAAGGAGTCCAAGACTATTTATTCATCTGAAAAAGCACTTGCGATTTTGGTGTCTTTAAAGCTATCAAGATGGCAATATATAACTTTAAGAGACATGGCTAAGGAAGAAGGTTCCGACCTCTATCCATCTTATTATAAAATTCAACATGCGAAAATTGAGTGTTACCCCCCAAAACAGGACATTGAAGTTACCGAAACACAGGCCAAAATTAAACTGCAAGCGCTTTTGGACCATACTGCAAAAAGAATTTTGAAAGTGGCGAACCGAAACCTCACAGGCTGCCAGCTAACATTAACAAGCAAGTGGGGATTCGATGGCGCTTCTGGCCAAAGTACATATAAACAAAGATTTCAAGAACTGAACGAAGGAGACGACTCAAGCATTTTCATGGCAAGTTTGGTTCCTATAAAACTGGTTTATGGAGACGAAGTGATCTGGGAAAATGAGACGCCATCTTCGACGAACTACTGCCGTCCTATCTTCTTCAAATTTATGAAGGAGACAATCGATAACGTGAAAAGTGAAATGGCTACCATAGAATCCGAAATACGAGATCTCAAAACCAGCGATTACGAAGGCGTTTTGATTGAGCATTCGTTAATTATGACGATGATCGATGGTAAAATTACGTCGATTATCTCCGGTACCTCTAATCAGTCATGTGATATTTGCAGAGCTAAACCGTCTGAGATGAATAACGTTAATATAATTAAAAGTAAAGAAGTAAACACAAATATGTACCGGTTCGGACTATCTACGTTGCATGCCTGGATTCGATGCATGGAATGCCTTCTCCATATTGCATACCGCATGGATTTTCAGCAGTGGTCGGCCAAAGGTAATAATAAAGAAATTATGACCGAGAAAAAAAAACAAATTCAAGATAATTTCAGGAAAGAAACTGGTTTATTGATCGACGTGGTAAAACAAGGTTCAGGAACCACGAACGATGGCAACACTGCAAGGCGCTTTTTCCAGAATCCCGAGCAAACTGCCTCTATTACCGGTCTCGATAAGGATTTAATTAATAGATTCGCGGTGATCCTTAAGGCCATCTCCTCGGGAGAAAAAGTTTGCACTCAAAACTTTGAAATCTATGCTCAAGAAACAATTCAACTTTATATATCATTGTATAGCTGGTATCATATGCCAGCAAGTGTTCATAAACTTTTATTCCATGGATCTGAAATAATAAAGCATTTTAACGTAATTCCAATTGGCATACTCTCCGAAGAGGCATCAGAAGCAAGAAATAAAGATTTCAAGAAGTACAGGGAACACTACTCTCGAAAATGCGATCGCAAATCGACTAATCAAGACATTCTCAACAACTTGCTCGTATCGTCGGATCCATATTTGTCTAGTATGAAGCCAAAACTTCAAAAACAAAAGCAGCCCTTATCCAGTGAAGTGCGACATTTGCTAATTATAGACGATAAAAATAAGGAAAATATTGAATTTATTGATACCAGTATTATCTGTGTTCAATCGGATGTGGAGGATGATGATGGTTCTGACGCTGAAGACGCTTTAGGTTGTTCCAGTGATGAAAATGAAAATTTGTAGAAATATTGAGTAAATAAATTGTAATAAAAATAGGAAGCTTTATGTACTTTAAAAATATTTATTTAAAAGTTATTAAGTATGTTTTATTTTAAGGTTTTTGTAAGATTGAAATAAGATTTTTTCTCAGAAATATGTAGTTTGAATTTCTTTTTGTTATGCACGATAAACATACTTCAGAAAATTACTTTTATTCTTGACCATAATTTTTATTGATAGTTGGTATTTTTACATTAAATAGGCTCCGTTAAAAGCCATGGGTATTTGGGTAATAATGTATTATTACTTTGAAAACTTTTATTATTACTTTTAATAATGTATTATTACTTTTCTCATCATTAATCACTATTCTTAATGTTGATGTTATTAATTTTATACTTTGAAGTAGGTTTATAATATACTTTGACGGGGGCAATTTTTTGCCTAATTATAATAAATTATAGTAAGTTTGATATATCGAAGTGTGCAGAGCCACCAAAATGACGAAATGAAAATACACAACGATATATATAACTTATAATAAGTTAATAATTCGGTAAGTTCCGTAAATACAAAAATATATGTAGTTAGTTAAATATGTAGTAATTTATATATGTTTAATTACTATCGCCAGATTAATTTGTAATATTTTATGCAAATATGCGCCGTCTGATTGATTGTATTTTGTGTGTAATAAACGTACCATTCCACTACAATAATTTTATTCAGATTAGACTACTCAACTTGAAGAATCATTATTAAGTAACCACAGGTCTAGTTATTTTAAGCATTTCAATAAAAAAAGTTACTAAATCTCCATTGTACAAACTATTGAAAAGGATTATAACACCTTAACAGAAAATCTCTGAGAACAAAATGTATTCACATATTCAGTTTTCCACATATCCCAATTTTTTTTACTAAAGAATTTTCAATGTGATATATCTAAAAAATAACAATTGAAACCGAAAATATGGAAGAGTAATACTAGTTACAAGAAATTGTATTTTTTAAAGTTCAAATTGCTATATCTCAGAAAATAAGACTTAAAATGGAAAATTTCTAAGAATAAAAGTAGTTTGTAATCATTAAGAGAATATATTAACATACTCACTTTTTACTATATTATAAATGTTTTTATAAGTGCTTATATCTCGGAAAATAATTTTTTTATCAAAAAATCTCACAGAATGAAAGTTGTTCGTAATTAATAGTAGAATCTATTTGCGTAGTCATTTCGCCCTATGTCCCGGTTTTTGCGGTATCGCCCCACTGTGCGCCGTCGCGTCGTCGTCGGCGTGGTCGTCGCGACGGCGCGGAGGTGGCCACTGCGACTCAGACAGGTTTATCCCTAACGACCTCCACGCGCTGCCCTCTGGAATACTACTCAACTAAGCTCTCCCGGAGCGGAGGAGGCGGCGACCGGCGGCGGAGATGGACAGGAAGCTCCGCAGACAGGTTAAGCTCATGTATCTCTCGCGTGTAGTTCTGTATGTATGTAAGTACATACGTAATGCGGAGCGATGCTACCGCACGGTCGTCCGTCTCTCGCGTTCAGGCTTGGCTGCGTCTCTTTCTTTTATGAAATGGCTGCGCAATAATCTATTGAAATTTCCTGGACTAGGCAACTTCAGACGTTACGATTGATTGATCGTTCGCGTTCTCGCGTATGACTTTGCAACGCAGCTAGAGCGTCGCGCGGCGCGGCGTCGTCGCACCTCGTCCGTCGGCCGGCTCGTCATTACGTACTATTGCACGTCCTTCTTCAGCCGTAATCAACGTCGAGACGTAAGGCACGTACGTAATAAAGGACAATTAGAACTCATAAAAAGACGCGGAACGGGCGTGAAAAATATGTCGTAAAATTTTATGTAGTAGAATTACAGGGTCGAACCCTAGCGGCACAACTAGCAGGCTCTGCAGGTATGATCTTTAAAAAATTAATTTCAATAACTACAACAAAACTAGCTAAATGTAATGTACAGTTTCTACGCTGGAACTCAGCGTAAACAAAATTCGAACGAGTAAGTTCAAGGTAATAGTGATTGAGAAGTTAACTATTTCTGTCATGGAGAATTATCGTTGATTTCTGTAGAGTAGGCAGCTCGCAGCGCGACTTGCTTTTATTGACTGAGATGAGAACGAACCTATCGGCAAAGCTATCGGCGGCGTAGCGTAGTGGGTGTGGCAGGTAGCTGAATGCTTGCTCGTTATGCCTAGCGGCGCGGCGGAGTGGCGCGGCGGTGGCGGCGCGGAAGCGCGGCGCCGCGCCGTCCGTCGCTCGTCTATTGCGAAAAACATACATTTGAGCAAGCCAGACCAGACAGCACGAGGGTGTTGTGACTGGCGGCGGCGGCGGCGCGAGCGCGCGGAGCCGCCGCCGCGTCGCCTCCGCCTCTGCCTCCGCGCGCCGCCGCCGGCGCCGCCTCCGCCTCCGCCGCCGCTCCGCCGTGTTCGCAGAGCGGAGGTGGACTTGACTTGAGTGATTCCAGCTATTTAGCGCTATGATGTTGTGTCTGGCTGGCCGGCTGGTTGCGTCTCGCCGAGCGGCGCGGCGGCGGCGGGCGCGGCCTTCTGCGAACCGGCTAATGTTGTCTGTCCGGTGACGCCGGACGCGCCTCCACACACACACACACACACAGCACCAGCTGCCGCGCCGGTGTATGCGAATATTGTGTTCCAAAGTCAAGAGAATCTCGAATAAATATTGATTTTATTGTATTCGGGAAACAACACTTATAAATACAGTCATTTTGTGCTTAAAAGGGCGCCTAGCTTACAAGTTGTGGGGTAGTTTTGATTTCTTCGATTCTATATGTTTTTTGGGGTGCTGAATCCGAATCCGTGCAAGTGATTGTCCTTCTGCAGGACTTTAACCTTCCTATACCCGCGCATGGTCTCGTAGACCGAAAGTTCGGACAACTACAATAACATTTTTTTACTAAAAACCTTTATAGATATTATTTTTTCCTAAAACTAAAGGATATAATGAAACAATAAATATAATTTTATGACTTTATTATCAATTATTTTACTGACTATCACTCTATTACAAAACAGCCTTCAAAATTAAGGTTTTTATCTTAGGTACTACATAAACAGAACTAAAACCATATTTTCTTATAAAAAAATACAAAAATAAACTTGTTCATCGTCAATTGTTGCTCCATATTGTATGTTTCCTTTTGTGTTTCGACAAAATCGCCCTCCTCGCTGTCATTATCGTTTTCATAGCTAGAGACCAAATTTTCTTCCTCCAACAGCAATCTGATGTGATCATCATCCATCTTGATATCAAATATAAACTGTAAAGTATAAAATGAGTCAATACATATATACACACATAGCGAATAAAGCAAAAAATACCAATACACAATCAATTTAATACATTTTATACTTACACAAAAAGTTGCACCTATACCCGCGTCGGTCTCAAGGACCGATTGGCGCCAAGTGTGTGACCACACGTGTGTAACCCACGAATTCGCGGTGTGCACTAAAGTGAAGCTAACAACAAATCCGGCAGCTAGCAAAAGACTCGATTTCCCAGCATTTCTGAGAAAAGAAATAAATACGAAAAAGTGTTTCGTCGGTCTCTCAGACCAACGCGCGGGTATAGGAAGGTTAAGAAATTTCAGTTTCCCTTGATTAAACAAAGCAGACGTCATGTCAGTGCCACTCATCGCGTGCAGGAACAATATATGGTTTTGGAGTGAAAAAAGTGGGTATTTGCGGAAACAGCCGAAAAACGCAAATTTTCAACTGACGCTGGAACCTGAACGGTTCTTCGGAGAAATAAACCTATGTAATGCAATTTGTAGCAAATTTTATAAGCTTTCATTTTGTATAAGAAGGTTATTTACGAAAAGTTAATAGTTTCCGAGTTATAAGCAAAACTCCGCTAAAAAATGTTTTTTTTTACCTTTTTTTGCATTTTGTTTATGTTCCGTCATGAAATTTTGTTGGGAAACCTCGGATTCGGATTCAGCACCCCAAAAAACATATAGAATCCAAGAAATCAAAACTACCCCACAACTTGTCAGGTAAAAAGCACAATATGACTGAACTATTATTGTAATTATAGCAACTTGAGAATTTGAGCACCAAATACATAGTATTTAAGTCTGTCTGTTTACCATCTTACTGCCACCCTCGGTAGCTCGGTGCTGCGATGTATTGGCGTGTGGCGTGCGATCGACTTAAGCTGACTTAAGCACAGCCGCGGTCGGTCAGAACTTGGATGGCTGACCATTCGGCCGTTGACGCTGGCCGTGGTTCAGATTCCACGTTATACTGTAGGTCCCTTCCATTCTCACGATACTTAAAGGTGGTAAGGTTTGACCCGTCCAGACTGATACCACGCACACCACTGAATGAAAGACAGATCGGTCGATCGAAGCGACTTCGTGTTTTACGTTCAGTTCAGTGTAGCAGGCACGATCAAAGGGGAAGCACTGACATGTCACCTAGTTGACCGTGGTGTTCCGGGCTGACACACGTAAAACTGTAGGTTCCTTCCCTTCTTACCTTACTAGGTGGTAGGGTTCAACCCGGGTTGGTTCCACCGCACTGAATGAAACGTCGGTCAAAACGGCTATGTAAATAGTTTGTGTTTTCCGTCCAGTTCAGTGTAGCCGGCACGACCGAAGGGAAGTACTGACATGGCACCTAGTTCACCCGGTCTAATGGGCTGACATCACGGATGTTGTAGGTGATGTAGCCAACGGTGTCAGTTTCCATAAAAAAAAAAAAATTATAAATTACGGATGTAGTAGCCTAGTAGGTGATGTAACCCAACATACATAGCTTACATACAAACATTTATGAATGCGTTTCGGAATTACATAATTGGGATCGAGAAATAAAATGCTATAACAAAATGAGCATACGAGTACGCGCCTAATTGCGAATTTTATTTACTTATATTTATAACAAAACATATTTCAACGACTTATAGATAATATGACTAGGAGAGTAGCGAGCGAGGACAGCTAGTCGTCTTCCTCGAGCGGGTCGCGGAAGGCGCTGGCGGCGGGGCGGAGGGGGCGCGTGCGCGGGCGCGCGCTCAGCCGCATGGCGGGCAGCACGCGCGGTGCGCCGGCGCCGCCCGCGCCCAGCCCCGCCGTGCCCTCGTTGCTTACCAGCGGCACCTGCACACAACCAACATGCACACCATATTATGTTTGCTATGCTAAACACTATTCATTATTTTTAGGGTCCCGTCGCAAAATGCGAAAAAAGGGACCCCTATGGGATCGCTCAGGTCTATCTGTCTGTCGGTCACACGCAGATACACGCAGATAATATCCCCGGACCTACTGAACCGATTTAGATGAAGCCAAATTACGTATAATTTTTACCGCTAGATAGATTATAGATGAGTTTGTCTAATAGAATATTCCTGTGGAAAGTACAGGATACCCCAAAATGAGAGCCAAAAATAATATTTGTATTTTTTTAAATAAATCAAGTATCACGTATCACATAGGTATTGTTAAGGCAATTTAAAAAATATTATAACTTTGCTATAATCAATAAGTTTGCTTTAACAAATATTTCGTTTATAAGTTGACAAAAAAGTGAAAATTTTCGCCGAACTTTTTCCTGAAAAGCAAACGACAAGCGATGATCTCGCGAGCATAGATCAGTCGAATGTACGCTGTGAATATTGCGGCTGCTCAAACTCAAAACCTAGCTAGTATTTTTTTCAAAAAGTTCAGGAGAGCGCAAAAAATGTTTTAGACCAGCCGCAGCAAATCAAGCATTTTAACATTAAAAAAAGTATGCCATACCTATAGGTACTAAACCCCCTAACTTTAAATTGTATGATTTATTTATTGCTGCACGTTTTATAGCACGTAGTTTTAAAATTTGTGATAATTTTTATTTTTTAAAACGTAGCAAATGCAAATGCTTGGTTTTGCAATTTATATTATACTTAAAGCTAAAAATCTCCAGATTGCATCCGAGAAAATTATAACCTCAAATAAATCACATGCGACCGGACAACCAACAGACAAGAATAATAACATTGCGAAGACTGATAGCGAAAGACTGTCGTCTGTCAAAATTCCTAGCAAGCTAAATTTGTTGCAAGCAAAAAATTCAAGAATGCCAATTTCAATACCTATGTAGAATCAAAATACATCAACGATAAACATTTGGAAAACTTGAAATGTTCCTTGCTCTGTTTTCATTTAGGTATTTTGAAATTTAATTGAACTTGCTAGGTTTTTGCTACACTAAAAATCTATGAATCAGTGTAAAATTTTAAGATATCTAAATGTGAATGTATGGTGTGGTGAGTGACCTAGTAAGTGCATAAAACCAACGAATTAAAATTATCGGGAAGTGGCATACAACGCACCGAATTGAGGCGCGCTATTTGTGAGCATTCAGCACACTCTCTAATCGTTGTCTCCTTTATACGTATCAAATTTCCAATTAACCGTCTTACTCTATCGACGTTCACAGAGCGGAAACGTAACGTGATGTATGAGGCGCTCGCGCACTTACGCTGTTTTAAATATTGGCAATATATAGAAGAACTCCAATCGCACCTTTCTACCGGTAAAATGTATAACGAGGGCCTGTCCAGAAAGTGGAATGTCGTTGCATAAAACGAGAAAAACAATTAAAAACAAAGATTTTGAATTTGGGCAGCTGATTTAGATCTAGAGTTTGGCCGTGCCCGCTACATTGAACTGGACATAAAGCACGTACCTATATATAATTTTTATAGCCGTTTTCTTCGCCCGACCTTAGTTCAGTGCTGGTGTACCAATCCGAACGGGTTAATCCCTACCAACCAGCTAAATATGAACATAGTAAGATAAAGGGATGAAACTACAGTTTCAAGTGGAAACCGAACCACTGCCAACTTCAACGGTCGTACGACCAACCATCCAAAGCCTGACCGCACCCTAGTAGAAAATATAATTAGATGAAAGCGAAGCAGCGGTTACGGGACCCTCAGTACGTGAACATGGTCAATTTGACCACTTTTTTTATAGAATTACTCCTGCTCTATCTGCAGATCGCTCTAGTTTCCTCACATGACTACAGTACGGACGGGCGCATGAGTCTCCGTTTGTATCATTAGGTTCCGTTTGTATCTCTTTAAGGTAGGGAACCTAAAAATATACAAAAAACATTTTTGTAGGTTATGTATGAGTGGTAGAGTTATGAGGTCGATCTGGGCCAGGCTATATACAGGGTGTTCGGCACATCGACCGACAAATTGTTTTTGTAGGTAAGTGGGGTCATTTGCAACGTTTTGACCCATGATACCTTTTGTCAGATGTCATGTGGTATAAAGATACGATTTTTTTTCTTTATATTTGAAAATTACCAAAATTCCAGCTTTAAACCCTTGTAACTTTTTTTTTATGATTGTATCAGCACGAAATAAACTTCATTGAAATTTACGATGTATCCTTGTTCTAGAAAAAAATATTATTTGATAAAGTTAATGCCATGAAAAGGTTTTATGACCTCCCAAAGTCCCGAGAACGAGTAAAAATGTGACAGAATCTTAATTTCTTAATTCATTTAAAAAAAAAACGAAAGCAATTGAGCACTTCATTTTCTTTTAAAAAGTTCCCTAGTTTACGCCCTTTCCAACGGTATAGCACATGTCATACAAATAATTCACTATGTGGTCAAAATTAGGCACAGAGACAGAACAGAACGACAACACGGGCACTCGCTTCCCGTATTAAGAGCTTTTTCATATTTAGAATATGTACCGGTCGCGCGGGCACTCTTGCAAATTATCCCTAATTTTGTCGTTCTGCTCTGTCTCTGTGCCTAATTTTGACCACATAGTGAATTGTTTGTATGACATGTGGTATACCGTTGGAAAGGGCATAAACTAGAAAACTTTTTAAAATAAAATGAAGCTATCAATTGCTGTTAGTTTTTTTTAAATGAATTAATAAAATAAGATTCTGTCATATTTTTACTCGTTCTCGGGACTTTGGAAGGTCATAAGACCTTTTCATGGTATTAACTTCATCAAATAATATTTTTTCTAGAACAAGGATACATCGTAAAATGCAATAAATTTTATTTCGTTCTGATAAAATCATAAACAAGGGTTTAAAGCTGGGATTTTGGTAATTTTCAAAAATAAAGAAAACAAATCGTATCTTTATACCACGTGACATCTGACAAAAGGTATCATGGGTCAAAACGTTGCAAATGACCCCACTTACCTACAAAAAAAATTTGTCGGTCGATGTGCCGAACATCCTGTATAGTACATGCTACACGCTAAGCTCATATTCCTTTCTTTTGGCTTCACTATTCACATCACAACAGCACACACGTCATATGTTTTCGTCGTTGGTTCCGCTGTTCCGTTCCGTTCCGCAGCCGATACTTAACCATTCAATAAACGCAGTCTATTTATGGTTTCACCCTTTTAAAGGCCGGTCTACGATTGTATATTCTCGTAGCTCGTAATGGAGCGGAAGCTAGACGAGCGCTTCCGGTCGCCACGCACGCGGTGAACGTCTCTTGGTCTAGCTAGCTAGATATGGCGGTTGGTCGCCCTGCTGCGCTTGCGGTGCTGCGCCGAGCTACTCCTTGTACGGCGGTAGGTACTCGTCAAGGCCGGTTCGGAGAGCCCGCCGCGCCGCGGTCGCGAGACGCTGAACAAACATGTCTCTGTCCCCAGGGACGCAGTTCATTATTCGCTGTGTAACCGGTCGATAAACTTTCAATGGCACAGTCCTTCTGTTCTATGCTGTTCCCGCATATATGGTGCGCTCGACAAACGCCGTGGCCACGCGCCCGTCTAGACGCGTGTTTCTTCGGTGCCCGTCCATCCACTATAGGTGAAGTGCAGAATTTCTGGAAAGGATGGGCGCGTCGGAGCGCACCACACTAAAGACCACACGCAGTCCAAGACAGTCCAAGGTCTCCTGTTTCTCCTGTTTTATAAAAAAACGACATGCGCCGCCTCAACATTAGGTTAGGGTTAATTCATAGAAGATACGTCGCGTAGCGAAGCATCTTCTATAAATTAACCCTGGTTATTTTTTTTTAAACCACCAAAACATTCACCCATACTACTTTCCTGTTTTTACATTCATTTATACGTTCATTTTATATAGACGGGCGTCGAAGAAATGCACGTCTAGACGGGCGCGCCGCGTAGCCACAGCCCTCGACAAAAGTGGTGCACGCCTGATCCTCTGTAGTAGTCACAGACGAATTAACCTTAATTAAGGTAAAGTCGTCTGTGGTAGTAGTAGTCCTCTTTCGCTCTTCACTTCATAGTATATTCTTTCAAATGATGTTTATCACGTTCATGAAAGTGAATTATTTGTAAATGTATTTAAAGAGAGCGCGCCTCCAAGCGTTCTCACGACTTTTTCCCAACTAAGAGAAATGCTCTACTTTGAGGTAGCCAAAAAAATAATGGTGGCTCTAAAAATCTAATTCTTCGGTACTTGAAACAGTCTAATTGTCTATTTTAAAAATAACTTCAGCCATCCAAGAAGGTATTGGATTGGCCCAAAAGTATTGATGGCTGAGCCTTGCATGAAGCGATAACACATAAGCGTCTACGCACATCATATCAGTGCGTTGCGTCGCGTCGTCGGCGCGGCGGCGGATATTATTTCAATTTTTACCCGACGACTAGGCGAAACTTCGACTACGGTGAATCCAAAAATAGGGTAATGTGTTTATGACCATTGTTATTATATATAAAATATAACGCTAGTGGGGACTCCTACTAGGGTTATAATATCCAAATGTTTTGACCACAGAGCATCAAATGCGCGCGCCCCTCCTAGAGGCGCCCTGAGCGCGATTTCTCTACAACGCCGTTGAAGCCTGTGGGCGTGGCCTATGACTTATATATGTGTGTTGTGCGTGTGCATTTGTTTTGTGCGTGTGCCTAACTTGCTCCTCTTTGTGGGAGGGAGAGGGAGAGGGAGAGGGAGAGGGAGAGGGAGAGGGAGAGGGAGAGGGAGAGGGAGAGGGAGAGGGAGAGGGAGAGGGAGAGGGAGAGGGAGAGGGAGAGGGAGAGGGAGAGGGAGAGGGAGAGGGAGAGGGAGAGGGAGAGGGAGAGGGAGAGGGAGAGGGAGATGGAGAGGGAGAGGGAGAGGGAGAGGGAGAGGGAGAGGGAGAGGGAGAGGGAGAGGGAGAGGGAGAGGGGGAGGGGATAAGGTTTCTCTAAGAGAAACTTAGGTTATATCATATTTGCGTTTAAATCGGATTTGCTGTTAAATCGAGTCTACCGCGAGCGAAGCCGCGGGCAAAAGCTAGTAGGTATATAAATAAATAATACAGTTTGATGACCTAATCACGGACGTATAGCGTAATTGAAAGAATTTGGATTTGCGGGTCAATTATGGAGACAAATTGTACAGTTAAAGTACTGGTGGGCATTGAAGTCTCCTTGGAGACTTCAATGCCCATCACGAGGCATGGCTAGGCTCCAGGAGAACTGACTTTGCGGGGAGAGCCGCCTACGACTTCGCCCTGACGCATGCCCTGTCTCAACTGGTAGACCAGCCCACCAGGCTGCCAGATATAGACGGTCATGAACCCTCTCTGCTGGATCTTCTGCTGACGACGAACCCCACTGGATATAAGGTCGCAGTGAGAGCCCCGCTGGGTTCTTCTGATCACTGTTTAGTGGGGTCCACGGTGCCATCTTCGCCTCCTCAGTCCCGTACTGGAGGAATGCGTCGAATTTGGCACTACGCGTCAGCAGATTGGGATGGGATGCGAGAACACTTCGCATCCTACCCTTGGAGAGAGATCTGCTTCAGTTCGGACGATCCGTCGCAATGTGCTAATACCGTTGCCGAGGTGGTTATGGGGGCAATGGAAATGTTTATTCCCAGCGCCTCTGTCCACCTCGGTGGTAAAAGCCAGCCATGGTACAGCCGCGACTGTGCTAATGCTGCGCAGCTTATCGTGCATGGTCGCGCGCTCGTGCCGGACGTGATTCAAACGTATCCGAACTGAAGAAGGAATACAACCGCCTCTCCAGATCCTGCAAAAGGGTTATTGCCAGGGCCAAATTTGACCACATCGGCAGAATCGGCGATAGACTGAACCAATACCCAACTGGGAGCCGTGAGTTCTGGTCTCTCGCCAAATCTGTCGAGTCAAATTTCTGCCGCTCCTCTCTTCCACCTCTGCAGTGTCCTGGAGGCTCACTTGCCCACTCCGCAAAGAGAAAGCTGACTTACTGGTATCTCTCTTTGCGGGGAACTCCAACCTGGACGATGGGGGTGCCACTCCCCCATCCATACCTAGGTGTGAGAACTCCATGCCGGAAGTGCAGTTTCGACAACGGACTGTACGGGCGGAGCTTCTCTCCCTAGACGACAGGAAAGCGAGTGGGCCGGATAGGATTCCTGCATTGGTGTTAAAAAGGTGTGCTCCCGAGCTGGCTCCAGTGCTGACGCGCCTATTCCGTCTCTCCTACTCCAAAGGCCGTGTGCCGGCGGCCTGGAAATCGGCGTTTGTGCAAGCGGTCCCCAAAAAGGGTGACCGTTCAAACCCGTCAAACTACCGACCTATAGCGATTACCTCCCTTCTCTGTAAGGTGATGGAGCGCATTATAAATGCGCAGCTCATGAAGTACCTAGAGACGAATGACCTCATCAGCGATCGGCAATACGGCCGGCCAAAACGATCTGCTGGTGATCTCCTAGCGTACGTCACTCACCTTTGGGGGGAATCGCTTGAAGGTCATGGTGAATCCTTGGCAATTGGCCTTGATATTGCCAAGGCATTTGACCGGGTTTGGCACAAGTCGCTCTTGAGTAAATTGCCGGCTTACGGACTTCCTTCTGGCCTCTGTGACTGGGTCGCCGACTTCCTACATGGGCGTAGCATTCAGGTCCTAGTGGACGGTTGCTCGTCGGACGCCATGTCAGTGAACGCCGGTGTACCACAAGGATCTGTGTTGTCACCCACGCTGTTTCTTCTGCATATAAATGATATGCTGTCTCTGGGCAACATACATTGTTATGGAGATGACAGTACGGCACACGGATCCTACACCAGTCACCCTTCAGCCAGTCGGGATGTTGTGGATGAGAAGAGGCGAAGACTTGTGTCTGAGCTCGAACACACACTCGGCTCTATTTACGAATGGGGCCGTAGTAATTTGGCCGAGTTCAACGCTTCCAAGACACAAGTTTGCGCGTTCAGTGCGAAGAGAGCGGCGTTCACACCGGCTCCTTCATTCCAAGGCACGTCGCTTAAATTAAGCGAACACCTCGGGGTCCTTGGAGTCGAACTGTCGCACGACCTGAACTTTCGTCGCCATATCGAGGGGAAGGCCAAGCTGGCTTCTAAAAAGCTGGGCGTACTCAATAAGGTGCGACGGTACTTCACGCCGGACCAAAAGCTGCTTCTGTATAAATCGCAGATCAGGTCCTGCTTGGAGTACTGCTCGCACCTGTGGGATGGCTCTGCCAAATACCAGCTTGCGCCTCTAGACTCAATCCAGCGTCGAGCCGTGCGACTAGTGGGTGACCCCGAAGTGTCCTGCGATCTAGAACCACTGCATCACCGTAGGGATGTCGGCTCCCTAAGTGTGTTCTATCGCTTATTCCATGGGGAGTGCTCGGAGGAGCTGTTTAATGCGATCCCGCCGTCCCCTTTCCACCTTCGCACCACGCGCACTGGGCAGGGATTGCATCCCTACACGCTGGACTTACCGCGGATGCGTACCAATCGATTCTGCAGATCTTTCCTCTACAGAACCGGTAAACTCTGGAACGCTCTCCCTGCCCATATCTTTCCCCCAAAGTACAGTCTCGGGTCCTTCAAGAGGGGCGTGAATGGGCACCTGTCAGGCCGGCATGGCATTCGCAACCCCCGCATACGACCGAATGTCCATGGGCGTCGTTAGACACCTTATGGGTGGCTCGACGCCATATGTCGCGCTGTCAATAAAAAAAAAAAAAAAATAATGAATAAATTTTATTTTATATCTGTATACATAGGTAGTAGGTACTCACTCGTTTTGTCATCTCAAGTAAAAAAAACTTTCGTTAATATGCGTTTTAGTGATGAAAATATATAACGTAGGTACCTAATTATAAATTCAAATTGTTAAAAAATATAAAATAGGTAAGTAGATAGATAGAAAAGAATTATTCTGAATAAATTTTGACAAGTTATTCATTCTAATTTTATAATTGTTTTTCTTCAGAAAGCGGAAACTTTTTCTGTATTTTTTAAATATTAAACCTTGTTTATTAATATCTACGTATTTAGTGTCCATAATTTCTTATTAACCGACTTCAAAAGAAGGAGGAGGTTCTCAATTCGACTGTATTTTTTTTTATGTTTGTCCCCTCAGAACTTTCGACTGGTTGAACCGATTTTGATGATTCTTTTTATATTTGAAAGCTGGTGCTTCCCGTGTGGTCCCATTTCAATTTGGTCAAGATCGGATTGGAAAGCGAGGCCGAGCGATTCCGCCGAGTACATTAATAGCAAAAAAATACTAAAAAAAACTGTGAAATAAAAAACTATTAAAAAATATATATAAAAACCGCCTTCAAAAATGTATGAAATGAAAAAAAATCCAACCCTGGAGTTGAAGGCGGTTCTAAAGCAAGCAAAAATGATGCATGAAAGAAAACATGAGTGGATGATATAATACTTTGTGATTTGTGTAGCCTTCTTTAGCACCGCCTTCAATTCAACTCTAGGGTTCGATTTTTTTTTATTTCATACATTTTTGAAGGCGGTTTTTATATATTTTTTCATTCATCTGAAACCTCAATCGCTATTTCTCTTTACAAATTGCATATTGGTCAAGAAAACTAGTATGACCACAAGGAAACGGCGGAAATAACGAAGATGAGTGATTGAGTAGGTATGTGCGGAAAGATAACCGTCTTGGGATATGAGGCCGCGCAGCATTACCACAGAATAGAAAAGAGTACTGCATTACCGCATAACCGTTTTTGTTATATAATAAAATAGACAATACTGTCTCGTCATTATAGGTCGACTATAAGATCTTGATACTTGATATGAAAAATTTCACAAATATTGGATTAGATTTTGCGGTTGGAAAAGATCACAGAGCAAAAAAGTCCGGTCTTGTGCACGGGCGGTGTGGCCCGATCGTTGTTCTGTGGAAAAGATGATTAATATTAACTTACTTACTAAGAGCTTACTAATAGTCATTACTTACTTAGCATTTAATTTCGCACTACCCATCTATCTACCTTACCCACAACACAATCCCAGGAGTGCCTGATAGAGAACGGGCTCTAAGCCCTTTTGTCACTTCTTTTGTGCAATAACGAGTGCAATAAAGTATATTTTCATTTCATTTTAATTTTTCATTTCATGTCGATCCATTTTGCACGAAAACCAATTTGACATTTATTTAGACGGATGGCTGGGTTGGGTTGCCATATTATGTAAACATCGTGTTAGTTAGTTCACTTGTACGCCACAATGACGGTTATCTTTCCGCCTCCAAGCTTTCCGTACAGACTGCTATCAGTTTTTGACAGGAAAATGTCCCTTTTGCACCATAGCGCGACGACGACGCGACGAAGTGAACGAACACCTCCACCCTACGATGCTGTGACCTCATTCACACCCACGAAATTGTGCTCACAACACCACACCATTGACTTACATACTTCGCTCAAACCGAGCCCTCCGCGCCTGTGTCACGTACCACGTCACGAATAAACCTTGTCCATTAGCTAGTTTTATTTCACCATTATTATATTTTTAGCATCAACTCCGACCCCGCATGCGCGTCAGATGGCGCGCGCGACAACGCCGGATGCGGCGAAGCCGAGTGCATACAAATTGTCTCATAATTTTATTACCTGCGACCTCAAATGTGCATAATAAACGCCCGGTACGAACAGTACAAACGAACACGATGTGCACTTTATTTTCCTTTGAAACGCAATCTTTTGTAGACGGACGTTTTACACAACACCCGGCCGGCCAGTACCCTAATCACGGAATTTAACCTACAACGCGTACTACGCTACGCCGTGTTCTCCGTATCATTTTGTATGGAGAAACGGAGCAGCGCCTCTAGTGATAGATTTGCGAACTTCGTTTCTCCATACAAAATGAGCAAAATGATGCGGAGAACACGGCGTAACCAAGGGCGTCGTAACGTAGTACGCGGTGTAGGTTAAATCTCGTGAAGGGTACAGTACCCTAATCACGAGATTTAACCTACTACGCTACGCCGCCGTGTTCTCCGCATCATTTTGTATGGAGAAACGGAGCAGCGCCTCTAGTGATAGATTTGCGAACTTCGTTTCTCCATACAAAATGATGCGGAGAACACGGCGTAGCGTAGTACGCGGTGTAGGTTAAATCTCGTGAAGGGTACAGTACCCTAATCACGAGATTTAACCTACTACGCTACGCCGTGTTCTCCGCATCATTTTGTATGGAGAAACGGAGCAGCGCCTCTAGTGATAGATTTGCGAACTTCGTTTCTCCATACAAAATGATGCGGAGAACACGGCGTAACGTAGTACGCGGTGTAGGTTAAATCTCGTGAAGGGTACAGAGTACCCTAATCACGAGATTTAACCTACTACGCTACGCCGTGTTCTCCGCATCATTTTGTATGGAGAAACGGAGCAGCGCCTCTATTGATAGATTTGCGAACTTCGTTTCTCCATACATCACGAGATTTAACCTACTACGCTTCGCACGCTACGCCGTGTTCTCCGCATAATTTTGTATGGAGAAACGAAGTTCGCAAATCTATCACTAGAGGCGCTGCTCCGTTTCTCCATACAAAATGATGCGGAGAACACGGCGTAGCGTAGCGTAGTAATCGTAATCTCGTGATTAGGGTACAGTAGGGATATTACGAGTTTCGCTACGCCGCGGCCGGCTACGCCGCGGCCGGCTACGCCGCCGCACAGTGGTCTGGAAATCGAGCTCCATAGACATAGAACCTTAATGTCAGGAATAAAAATGAAAACAAATTTAATGTCTCTGGTATACCTCCCTTTATTTCATATTATAGTATGAAGGGTATAAGTAGCTCCACGAGTGAGAAAAAAAAAGTTTTGTCTTTTTTTGTATGGATGAAAACACTTAAAGTAATTTTTTTTTTAACTGAATGAAACTGAAGGGCTGGTGCTCACATCTTCTATTGCACCTTACACGGCGATCAAGATGACATACAATTGCTTCACCTTTGGGTGCCTATTTGCGCGTAGCAAACGTTTGAAATTTGGAATTTTCGATAAATTCTTTTTCAAACCTTAGTCGTAATTTAATGAAGTTGCCTATCGCTTTGAATATGAAAATACTTTTCTCATGTTGTTATTGTACTGAGTAGTACTGACAGTACAGTAATTAACCATATTTTATAGTAAATACAGCGTAGCACTGTTAAAATTATAAGAATAACATACAACACACACAAGCGAGCGACAACTAATTAACGAGTTAGCGAAAACCGGTTTTTTTCCACTCGCAGCGCGTACTAATCCTCAACACATAACCAGTCCCATGCCTTCTTAGCTTCAGCGAAATTCTTTCAGTAGCTTTTAGCACTTGTGCGCGCTAACATACTTATTACGTTCTATTTGTTTTCGTGCTATGATGGAAGGTTTTGGTACCAACTTGGACATTTTCGTGTTTGTGGCAAATAATAGTTGTTTCTCACAGCCCAGGGCGTTCTTTTAAGTTTTTAGGAGTGCCTTTGATCAGAAAGTGAAAAGAAAGAACTGAAACAATTCTGTCAGACTTATGTGTGTTCGTTGAGGAACAAATGGATCTCATGTAATCGCACGAGACATGCATTCACGAAGAAGTACGAGAAGTGGCTGCAAGAAAACATAAAATGGCCTGAGTTCATGAGGGAAAAGATGACACCTTCTTTAGTGACAGTAGAGCGGCAACCATGTTCCAGTGACTTCGGTGTAAATGAGGGTGCATCAACGTCCTCAAAACCAGAGACGTGCATTGTTGGAATATCACCAAGAGTTGTGAGTGAAAGGAAACCGTTCTCGGAACTAAGCCTTAAACAGAAGAGAAGGATAGTGGAAGAGCTCCTAACGCATAGCACTGAAAGCCTCGCTCATGCAACTGTTTGAAGTGTGAACAACAAGGATGTGGCAGAAATAATAAAATTGGTCACAGAGCATCCCGAAGAGGCTACAAAGATAAAACAATTGTTGAAGCCCAAGAAAGCTGTGCCCGTATGTTCCGTTGATAAAGCTTTAGATATTTTGACGTAGAGACGCAGAGGCACAAAGGAGCACATAAAAATACTGGAATCATCTTTGTCCGCCATACTTTGCTTGTACAAACTTTGCCCTGAAGCACCATCAAAGCCCCACTTGGGTATTAGTTTTAGTTCTTTGCCATCCAGCGAACATCCCAAACGTAGGAATTTTCCTAGCTTAGCAACAGTTTTGTCCAAAATTGCTTGAAGATTTACTCTTACCGATCTTTTCGTGATTTTTATTGTATCTTTTGGTGGGTAACACTTCTTTGCCTCTAAGATGGCAGTATACGAAGGATAGAGTTGTACTCTTCTTGTTTTGCACAAGCTCTTAATGTTGTATACTGCCACTTCGAAAGCTTCAACGACGTCAAAATACCTAAATCTTTATCAACGGAATATACGGGCACAGCTTTCTTGGGCTTCAACAATTGTTTTATCTTTGTAGCCTCTTCGGGATGCTCTGTGACCAATTTTATTATTTCTGCCACATCCTTGTTGTTCACACTTCAAACAGTTGCATGAGCGAGGCTTTCAGTGCTATGCGTTAGGAGCTCTTCCACTCTCCTTCCCTTCTGTTTAGGGCTTAGTTCCGAGAACGGTTTCCTTTCAGTCACAACTCTTGGTGATATTCCAACAGTGCACGTCTCTGGTTTTGAGGACGTTGATGCACCCTCATTTACACCGAAGTCACTGGAACATGGTTGCCGCTCTACTGACACTAAAGAAGGTGTCATCTTTTCCCTCATGAACTCAGGCCATTTTATGTTTTCTTGCAGCCACGTCTCGTACTTCTTCGTGAATGCATGTCTCGTGCGATTACACGAGATCCATTTGTTCCTCAACGAACACACATAAGTCTGACAGAATTGTTTCAGTTCTTTCTTTTCACTTTCTGATCAAGGGCACTCCTAAAAACTTCAAAGAACGCCCTGGGCTGTGAGAAACAACTATTATTTGCCACAAACACGAAAATGTCCAAATTGGTACCAACACCTTCCATCATAGCACGAAAACAAATAGAACGTAATAAGTATAGTTGTTAGCGCACAAGTGCTAAAAGCTACTGAAAGAATTTCGCTGAAACTAAGAAGGCATGGGACTGGTTATGTGTTGGGGATTAGTACGCGCTGCGTGTGGAAAAACCCGGTTTTCACTAACTCGTTATTTAGTTGGCGCTCGCTTGTGTGTGTTGTATGTTATTCTTATAATTTTAACAGTGCTACGCTGTGTTTACTATAAAATATGGTTAATTACTGTACTGTCAGTACTACTCAGTACAATAACAACATGAGAAAAGTATTTTCATATTCAAAGCGATAGGCAACTTCATTAAATTACGACAAAGGTTTAAAAAATAATTTATCGAAAATTCCAAATTTCAAACGTTTGCTACGCGCAAATAGGCCCAACCCAAAGGTGAAGCAATTGTATGTCATCTTGATCGCTGTGTAAGGTGCAATAGAAGATGTGAGCACCAGCCCTTCAGTTTCATTCAGTTAAAAAAAAATTACTTTGAGTGTTTTCTTCCATACAAAAAAAAAACAAAACTTTTTTTTTCTCACTCGTGGAGCTACTTATACCCTTCATACTATAATATGAAATAAAGGGAGGTATACCAGAGACATTAAATTTGTTTTCATTTTTATTCCTGACATTAAGGTTCTATGTCTATGGAGCTCGATTTCCAGACCACTGTGCGCCGCCGCGCCGTCGCCGAGGTGTAGCGTGCGTAGAGAGCGTAAGCGTCTGCGCGGAAGCGAATGCGATAGATTTGCGAACTCGCTTCCGCGCAGCGGCTTACGTTCTCTACGCACGCTACACCTCGGCGTAGCCGGGGCGTAGCGAATCTCGTAATAGCCCTGCTGATCTCTGCAACGAACGACACCGCCGCCGCCGCCTCCGCCGCCACAGAATACTTTCCGCCCCCGCGCCGAGTAAGTGAGTCAACGAGTACCTAAACACAATGTAGACGCTCGTTCGTTATCAACCGACTTCCAAAAATGAGGTAGTTCTCAATTCGCCTGTGTTTTGAATATTTTTTTTTTGTGTGTTACTCGATTTCTCCGCCAATTCTCAACTGATTTTAATGATTATTTTTTTCATGAGTAGGGTATATCTCAGGGGTGGTCCTTTCATAAATTTTATTAAAGAATAACACGCCTAAAGGTGGAAAATTAAGGGATGAACACTTTCACACTAAGGAATTTTTCAATCACCCACTTCCCGTCAACCGAATATTATGTGATATTACTAAGAAGAGTGAAATAAAAAAACTGTTTTAAAAAAACAATGAACCGACTTCAAACCCTAAAAAGTATGAAAAAATAATACTTTGATCTTGAATAAAAGGCCAAAAGCAGGCTTGAAAATTTATAGATAGACCCTTTTGTGCTTTTGTACCGGCTTCTACTCAAGATCAAAATATTATTTAATACTTTTTAGGGTTTAAAGTCGGTTCTATGTTTTTAAACAGTTTTTTTTTTAACGGAAGGTTTCTCGAGTGTCGGCATGTGGCGCGCGCGTTCAGCTAAACATTTTACTGCCTTATTCAGAGTCACGCGGTTAAACGAGGACTAGATCGGTATAACTTAACACTTGTATTTGATATAAAACGAACATAACATTCTTATCTATTCAGAGTGCCACATCAACCGCGAACTAAACTAACACTCGAATTTAGTTTTCGTGTGGCAACACAGCATAAAATAACCATTGTCTACGACACAAAATGGGGTTTGTTCATAATGACAGTTTGCGCGCGTATCGTGCTATCTCATTATCTGACATATGTTAGAAGAAGACAACACTACTGTTTAATTAGTTAGGTTCATTTGGGTATTCTGTGACAAAGTAGGCACTTTAGGCTCATGTTTAGTGCTAGCTATATATTAAAAATATCAAGCAATTGTATGTTGTACGTACGTATGTAGCTTACTTGTGTGTTGTACTTAAGTGGCAAAACCACTTAGGCATGCCAAAATCTTCAGAACACACAACACTTCTCGTACTCGTGAATTTCCGCGAGTTCTTCCATTACAACACTAAAACGAATCAATAACACTTGTAATCACCACAATTCACAAATTCACCAACTCGAAATCACGCTTCGAAAAATCAACACAAGCACAACAGCTGTCTAACAATCATGGCCGCCGCCATTGTAATTATATGACCGCCGCTCGTTAGATAGGGTTTAAACCCGCCTCCACCTGCTTTAAACAATGAATGGAGCTAACTCGCTGCAAATATGCCGAATAAAGATAAAACTGCTCTCTGAATAGCTTTTTTGTTAACACGGTCTAAATAGCCGATATAACTCTGTGTTAACTTTAACCTGGGAACTCTGAATAAGGCAGTTAATGTTCAATGAAGGTGACATTGGTTTTTGTCCTGGTCGGTCCTGGTGTTCTGGTACAGGGTACTTCGTACTTATATTTTGCTCTATGGCGTGACACGCAAGCAACAAAGCAATAGTTAAAGCTACAAAATATGCATTAGCAGAGCATTAGGTATGTAGCGAGGTGTGTAGGTATATTAATAGTTTATGCAATATTTTAATTTTACACCTTTTATGAAAAAGTAGACCAAAATCGATCGAGTGCGAGTCCCGCGCCGAGGAGGGTTCCGTATCAATCAATCATATCATTCCGGACCACGTCATAATCTTCGGCCTTCGGCCTCGTTCTAATTGATTTACGCAGAAGCAGAGGAGAATGCATGCATGCGCGCAGCGCGCAGGTAAATAGGTACCGTCTCGCATCCATCGAATTATGCGATCTCCACTGTGGATCAATGTCACGCACGCGCAGATCTCCGCTCCGCGCACTCACGACGAGCGCTATTGTTTATGGGTGCGTATAGCCTCATTATTACACGAACGTTTAAAGCCAACCCGGTATGTTCTCGTCCTTGGAGCATTGCACATGTTTTAAGTCATTCTGCTGGCTCCTCGGCTGGCTCCTTGCATTATTTATTATATTGCAAGTTTCCGTCTTTGTATGACCTGAAATTTTGCGTATCTATCTATACTAATATTATAAAGAGGCAACATTTGTTTGTTTGTTTGTAGGGGGTAATCTCTGGAACTACTGAATCGATTGTAATAATTCTTCTCTAATAGAAATGCACTAATAGAATTCACATTCACTAATAGAGAGCTACGCTATTGCTGAGTAACATAGGCTATCTTTTATTTTGATAAATATAATTTTTCAGTTCGAAATCTCAATATTTGTAAATCAAATCGTACAAAAAAGCACCGCAGGTTGGCTGGTAGGTATATTGGTGTGCGCTGACCTCATGGTCGGATGGATGTACGTGAAAATAATGTACTACACAAATATTTGTCACTAATAGCACAGATTACTAATAGATGTAAATAAAAGTCAGCGACACGATATATCTAGCTTAAACGTTATTTATGTTAACATTTTGTTGAAAATTTTATTATTAGGTGCTATATCTTGATTTTCATAAAAAATAATCATTTTATCATTAGTATTAAATATTGGTACTATTACTAACATCTGTTAAGTGCGAGTTTTACTCGCGCACGGAGGTCTCCGCATCTATCCGCCTATCTTTTGTCTTTCAGCAATGCAATGTATAAAAGCCTGTGGCGCCATCTATCATTCAGTAGTGTGACTAATCGATTTTTCAGTACGTTTGTTGTATGGAAGCCCCCCTTAATTTTTAACATTTTCTTTTTTTTATTATTTGTTGTTATATCCGCCATAGTAACACATATTCTGTGAAAATTTCAACGGGCTACCTTCAAGAGATACAGCCCACGGACAGACGGACGGACGGCGGCGGCAGAGGCTTAGTAATAGGCTTCCGTGCGGGATACGGAAACCTAAAAAGCTATCTACTAACTATAGGTATGGGTTATATTTATATAAGGTGTTTCGTTATTCATGTCGTTTCTTTCAGGGGGTTGTTCTGTATCCTAAACTTAGTAACTTTTGTTCTATAGCTTTATGGAAATTGGAAAACAAAAATCACTTTCTCCATACATTTAAGGGCAGACCTAACCTCCAACCAAATGTATGGGGAAAGTGATTTTTTTTTCCAATTTCCAAAAGCTATAGAACAAAAGTTACTCAGTTTAGGATACAGAACAACCCCCTGAAAGAAACGACATGAATAAGGAAACACCTTATATATGTATAACGTACGTATCTTATTTATTACGTACTTCTGCTAACCTAACTCTAACTGGGATATTTTTTAAATAAGTAGGTACTACGTACGTATAGCACTAGAATCGAGACGAAGAGAACCGCATGACGACGGTGCAGAGTCTGGAAGCAAATTTCAAGTGTGACAATCAATTACATATACAGTATCACGCTGTATCCCGACAATCGGTGTAACCAAAGAAATTGTTACAAATTTCTTCGATATCTACGACGACGACGACGATATGCTTATGCATTGGCTTACTCAAGGACATTAGTTCCAACTGCTACGCGACGCGTCGTCAAAACGTGTCCCACTTGCTAGGATGGAACGGAACGGGCGGAGTGGGCGCGGGCGGGCCTCGGTGAGTGCAAGAAGGTGACAGCACTCATTAGGTGTTGACTTTAGAGGTGTGCGTGCACACAAAGTACACATTCAAGATGCGCTTATGGCACCTTATGTTCTTCGCGCCGCGCCGCCGGCGCCGGGCGGGCGTCACCCGCCGCGCCGCTGCCTTCACGAGCGGTCGCCGGAGTGCTCCGAGTACTTTTTTCTGTTTCCGTATACTGTTTTTAAACGGTTTTATTTAGCTTGACTCCGTATATTTGTTTGTTTGTTTTTTCTTATGTTTTTATGAAATGCAGTATGGGTGGCAGTGCCGAGAGACGAGAGGGACCCAAAACAGACAAACCTCACCCGCGAAACCACGCTCAGTGAGACGCCATATCAGCAGATTCGCGGACTATTCGCGAGCTTGAAGACTCCCAGGTTGAAAGTATCGGGAACCCTCACCGGTAGACAATTCCACGCCTAGCGGTGCGATGTGGCTATGTGATTTTGAGAAACGAAGGGACCTCAAAACTGTTTCCTTACTTAGGGCGACTTATATAAATTAGGGCTGCCTACAATACCGAAATGACGATATTCCTCCCATCCACATTGTTCACTACAATTTTCCAGGAAAGTACAAAGTTGTCCGGCACTGCAAGCAAAGTTTCTTGTATATTTTATTGATGTTAATAGTGGTTTTTTACTCGTTTACGCTCGAGTCATTAATTACTTTGCAAGGTATTTTGTAAGTAAGTAGGTAAGTGAACTCCTTTCGCTGAGCAGCTCTGCTATTATCTCACAACTTCAACTGTGACGCGCCATGCTTTACTGTCATAGATGTTACTGTTTGCATAACATTTACATTTAATTCATTAAGATTACAGTAAAATTGGTCTGGCATCTTGGGGTTTCCAGAAGTGCCGCAGAACCTACCTAAGCCGCGTTACGGAGAACTGGAAGCAACAATAGGTTCCGGGCTAGAGATATAATGGCACTTGTTGTGTAAGCACTTGTTGGAAAGCTGTCACGACTTTTAAGTTATTGTACGAAGATCCCCATGCGTCCAGTTTATACAAGAATTTAAAGTAGCGACAATTTTACAGCAACGCCATTAGGCGCAGTAGGCTACCCTGAACCCTCTGCTTGCCGTGTGGTTAGAATTAGACAAAGGCTCGCCAACCGCACCGCAGCCAGGCTAGCTACAATGTCTGCAGCGCCGGGTACCGGACGCGGTGAGCCGATCATTAGTCTGTCTGTCTCCGGGCTGGAGCTGGCTGGATGGAGCGCTTAGCGTCGCGTCGCGCCCGCGCCCGCCCCGCCTGCAGCGTGCATTGTACGACACCCGCCGCGCCCGGCCCAGGCAAGCATGGATAGGGACACCCTTCTCTATCCCTACCGACTCCAGCCAGACCCAAATTTACTTTTGAGCATAACGTCTCCGGTACATTATATATAAATAATACTAAGTGTTAATTGTCATAGTTATTTTAGTGTAAAAAATTATAAAATAAAAAAACTAAGGCATAATGAAGGATAAGATAAGATATTCTTATAAAGACAAATTATGTATGGGAAATTATAATATCCTACAGATGTGCTCCCGTCTCAGGCGCGGCACACTTCTAAACCACTTGTCAAATTCTCTAGCGCTCTTCGGCATAATGCGTACCAGATTCTAGCAATCATTCATTTTTGATATTCCGTTTCAGTGGCGTAGGTTATTATAAATAATTAAACAAATATCTAGAGATTCTGATGATCTAATATTGTTTGCTAGCCGGGATATGTTGGCCTCAAACAGATTCCAATAAATCCAAAAACATCGCTGCCTACCCAAAATAAACATCGGTCGCGCAGCTCACACACAGACAATCGAATGCGCTGCATCATTGCGCCTTTGTGATGGATGAGAGGTAGTGGCTCAATTCGCAGCATAGCTCTTGCAATTCACGAGCGGGCGGGACTTTTTACTAATATAATAAATAAAAAATAAACAATTTATAAAACCGACCATGAAGAACGAAGAAAAGAAGGCAAGTTGATCTTAACAGCAGTATAAAATGTTGTAGTCGGGCGTTTAAACGAATTAGAATGAACAGAGAGCCCAATTACAACAAGTGTACAGCAGTATAAAATGTTGTAGTCGGGCGTTTAAACGAATTAGAATGAACAGACAGCCCGACTACAACAAGTGTACCTACCTACTGCTGTTTAAGACCAACTTCTTGAAATTCGGTGTGATTACAGTGAAAACTCTAAAGTAAAACAACAAATAATAAAAACTTCCCAATTACGTGGTGGTACGGAAGGTTGCTCGAGTCTGGCCGCTTTTTATTCTTTAGAATATAATATCGTTTATTTTTTCATTCACGTAGATAGAGAACATTAGAAAAACAGAACTAGGAGGAAAAGTGAGCCAGCTCAGAGAATGTGCTGCAGGTGCCGCGCGATGAGAGCGCTGCAGCGCTGCTCTTCCGCTGCTCCCAACACACGTGTGCATATTCACGTAGAAGATAGAGAACATTAGAACAACATAGAACTAGGAGGAAAAGTGAGCCAGCTCAGCGAATTTTCTGCAGCTGCCTCGCGATTAGAGCGCTGCAGCGCTGCTCTTCCGCTGCTCCCAACACACGTGAGCATATTCGCGTAGAAGATAGAGAACATTAGAACAACATAGAACTAGGAGGAAAAGTGAGCCAGCTCAGCGAATTTGCTGCAGCTGCCTCGCGATGAGAGCGCTGCAGCGCTGCTCTTCCGCTGCTCCCAACACACGTGAGCATATTCACGTAGAAGATAGAGAACATTAGAACAACATAGAACTAGGAGGAAAAGTGAGCCAGCTCAGCGAATTTTCTGCAGCTGCCTCGCGATTAGAGCGCTGCAGCGCTGCTCTTCCGCTGCTCCCAACACACGTGAGCATATTCACGTAGAAGATAGAGAACATTAGAACAACATAGAACTAGCAGGAAAAGTGAGTCAGCTCAGCGAATTTGCTGCAGCTGCCTCGCGATGAGAGCACTAATTAAAATAAAATAATAAAATAATTAATATAATAAAATAATAAAATAATTAAAATAATATCAGCTATCAGTTATCACAATTTAGAATCACACGCACTAGGACACAGAAACCAAACGAGAAGAAAACAAGTGTACTTTTTCTAGTTAAAGAAAAGAAAAAAAAAACACATGTATTTGCAAACATGTCTAGCTCGCCCGAGTACCACCGCACTCAATGAAAGGTCGGTCGAAACGCCTACGTAAAAAGTTGATGTTTTACGTCCAGTTCAGTGTAGAAGGCACAATCAAAGGGAAGCACTGAGACGGCACCTAGTTCACCAAGGCATAAGGTGTTATGGGCTGACATGAAAGATTTTGTAGGTGAGGTGATGTATCCAACCGCGTCAGTTACCAAATTGTTTATTTTTCTTTAACACAACACAAGCAAGGGCGACGCGACGCGCGCTCGTGAATTGCAAGGACTGTAACGCGGATCATAATTGGATGCATTTGCCATCGATGACCCGACGACGTCGACAGATTTCGCTGCCCTGTCTCTTCGTTGTTGATTCGCTGCGGTGCGAGTAGCTAGCTGGCTATGCTTTGTTGGGCCTCAATTTTACTAATGACGTAAATTGCACCCAAGCGTCCGACACAAGTGTTAGGACGAAATGACAGCACTAATTGGGAAATTATTTTCATGAGCATGCGACGACGCGACGCTACTAAATTGTCTTCAACTAATGCGCCGTAAGTGGATGCCGAGGGCATTTTGCACGATGTAAGGTATATACATATAAGGTATATACGCTCACATGCAGCGCGAGGAAAGAAGTGTCGGTTGATCGCAAACAAATCTTTGGCCCTTCACGATTTCGAGATTCGAAGGGTCTCCACGTTTTCCGCCCCCTGAAATCTTGTTAGGTAGGTACATACATAGCGTCACGCCTGTTTCCCGGTGGGGTAGGCATAGACAACGGATCTCCACGTGCCACGATCCTGACACACCTCTGCCGCCTCTAGGTAGGTATCATTTTGATTTAATCGTATTCCCAACTACTTAGGTTTGCGCGGAGCAAAACGTAATTGATTATTCACGGGCCGAGTGGGTGGGACATCATGAATGATGAGGTCTGTTTGCGAATATCTATGCGGATTAATTGAATCGGACATTCTCCATACAATGTTCCCTTGTCTCGACCGGAGCGACCGCAGCGCAGCCACAATGTTGCGGTGCGGAGTGATGGCGCGCGGTGGTGGAGCGGCGCGCGGGGGCGGAAGAGCCAGGCGCGCGGGGCGGCGCCGACCGACGAACGAAGCGGACGCGACGAACCGGCGCGGTGGGACCGCTGAATACCACTGAACATGAGAAGCAGGCAGGATCGTCCGTGTATTTTGAAAATTCTCATCCCATCCAATTTTCTATTTCCTATGTATTCAATTCATATTATAGTTAGGTACATAGAGACTCGTTCTGTATATGGTCAGCGATGCAAGCATTGACTTACATATTACTAGCAGACGGGCCCGTATGAACTGAATAAAATGTATTCGATCAGGCGCCAGAGGTCTACTTATCAAATAGCCCATTTCTCATTTTGACTACTTCTCTAGGTGACTACTTCGCTATCGGCCCACTTAGCAAACAGCCGATTTCGCATTCTGTCTATTTCTACCTAACGAACCACCTACTTCGCAAACCGTCTAGATTTTCTGTTACGTCATTTTCGGACAGTTAGCATCAAAATTGATTTAAGTAATGTATCACGGAAAGAAGATCGGTAGATACTAATATACAAGATTAGCAGCATTACCTATTTCCTTTAATAAGTATTTATATACTCATCAATTTGCATCGTACCACGAATGTGCTAGAGGGTTGGCATAGGCGCGTCAACTCCAGGATACCAAAAAAAATGACATTTTTTTTTATTTGTTCATAGACTACGTAAAGAAGGGAAACATTTCAACTTCGATATTGCAAGAATATTGTCACACCCAAAAAAAAAGAACCGCAACAACTGCGATATACAATTCGACCGAAAATTGAGCAGGAACTGGAAGATAACGAAATAACAATTACACGATATTTCCAAAATGTAGTCTACATGCCGTTGAAGTTTTAATTTGTTTTTAGATTTTCAGAAGAATGATATTTGTTTAAAATAATTAACGTAACTCTGTGGGACGTACGAGGCATAATTTTTTTAGTTTAGTTTTGGTATAAATAAGTAAACCTCTGGCGACATTAAAATAGTTTGATGTTAAATATGTTTTTATTATCTACATACCTATTAACAAGAGTTCAACATAATCAGATCTATACCTTACCTAAGTCCTTGCTGTACTGGGAGAAAGAAAATAAACAGTTTTTCGATTCATTGTACTTCAGTCGTTTTATGACAAGTAGGCAGTCTGCGAAGTAGGTAGTTCGAGAAATAGACAGAATGCGAAATCGGCTGTTTTCTAAGTGGGCCGATAGCGAAGTAGTCACCTAGAGAAGTAGTCAAAATGAGAAATGGGCTATTTCATAAGTAGACACCTGGCGCCTGATCGAATGTACTCACTAAAGTGGTAGGCAAACCATCGTAAGAACGTCTAAAACTACCAAAAAACATTTTGGAAACTGAATGTAGCACATATACTATAATTTATATTATGTTATACATATTTTGATTATTTTGATTTGACAAGGTACAAACTGGTGGTACCTACCACAGGCGACACGCGATTAGTTCATTTGAGACTAGTTTGAATGAGCTTTAGAGTGAGGACATTATTAAGTTCGAATTACTATGACCGTGTGTATTGTATGGGTGTGTCCTTACGTTAGTAATATGCAAGAACGTCTGAAAAAGTTGATAATACGAGTAATAGGTATATAAATAAGTCAATGTGTGTAAGTAGCGTCGCGGTACGGTGCAGCGAAAGGTGCAACTGAACTGGACTGGAAGAAAGTGCTTTATCCAATCTGTCTAGTGATTTAGCTATATTGCATAATTAATTAGCTGTTGCCCGCGGCTTTGATCGCGTGGAATTCGTATTTCAAAAGAACTTAGAGGAGAGTAAGTACATTATACATAACGAAGTTCATACATAAAGTAGTAAATAAAGTAAGTTAAACGATAAACCTTCTCGAAGAAAGTCAGTAAGAAAAGGCGAGGCCGAAGGCGGAGCTGCTTTCACGTAAACGATATATTTTTTTCTCTATGAAAGTAACTAAGAGCGAGGCCGAAGGCGGAGCTGCGTATAGCTAAACCATATAGGTACTTTCTTAAAGGAAGTAGCTGAGAGCGAGGCCGAAGGCCGTTTCTCATTTTAAGACGCCCTGGCTGTTTTTTTTTTCGAATACTTTCAATGTACATACACTTTTAACTTAACAATTTTATTATATGTAAATAATGACATTGTTACCATGACAAACTTTTGTAAATAAACAATATTTTATTCATATCATAATACATAATTACTGAAGACGGCATTCGCCGAAATATATAAAATGTGTATAAAAAAAACATGTGTTCTTTTTCAATAAATAATATTATATGTAAAGATACTCAACTGTGTGGTTGTGGTTGGAGTGCCAGGAACTGACTTGTTACCATTCAAAATGCATTTCGGTCGTGAGTGTGTCGTCGAAGTCAGACCCCTCAACCGCAGGCTTCAGCATTCATTAATCATTAATGTACCGTGTCATCTTCCTCACATCTCTGTAGGTATTTATTGCGCTCAGAGCGGCGACGACGACGGGGCGCGGGGGACGGGCGGCGGCGGCGGCGGACGGAGCATTGGCGTATATAGAGGGGGGGCTGGGTGGGCACGGCCCACCCCAGAAGTGTCTGGTGCCCACCCCAGGATGTTGGGTTGCCAACCCAAAATTCTACGGTGGGCACTTAAATAATTTCACACAAAAACACTTAAATAATCTACAGCTGAGGAATCAACATACAATTCCATTTCCATCCAGGTAATCAAGATAAACACTTTAAAATGTTTTTTTTTTTGTTTAATTTTGTTTAGGTAAAGAAACTTTCCGAAATCAATGGTCGAAATACGGCTCAACACTTGAAGTTCAAATTACCTACTTTTATTGCGTAGGTACATCGGGTTTCGGCTTCATCGGCCATCGCTTTTCAGGGGCTAGGCCCACCCTGGAAAATAACCCTAGATACGCCAATGGGACGGAGGCTGCACAGTTGTGTCCGCTGGACCGCGGCGCGGGCGGGGGGTGCGGCCGCGGGGCGGGGCGGGGCACGGGCGGCATCTCCTCGTCGCGTCGGTTCGCCAAATCATGACTGGCTGGATGCAAATCGAAGGAGACTTGAACGGGCGATTCAGCCTCATCAATATCTCACCACATACACACACATCAGATACCAACGTAGGTACGCTTTATTATCAACTTTGATGCCCAATTTGTTTTCTAAAAAATACTCTGCAACAATGTTGCACCGGGGGCGGCGCGGCGGCGGCGGCGCGGAGCGGCGGCGGAGGGAGGAGTCGTCGTCGGTCGCGCTCGCTCAATCTGACGACGCGATGCAAAGGCGTCCGTAGCGAGGAGAGGAGAGCGGGGCTGTACCACGCTGTACTAGCTCGGCGGAGGAGGCGCGGCGGCGAGGCGGAGGAGGCGCGGCGGCGAGGCGGCGCGGCGCGGCGGGCGGCGCGGTCGCTACATTGTAGCGCGGACATTTTGAGCTGGACAATATAACAAATGAGAATGTCTCGCGCTGTCGCCCGCGAGCCCCGGTGCATGGTGGTGCGCCGTGTTGTCGCAGCCTCCTCCGCCCGGCCGGCCCACCTCGCTCGTGCCGGCCGGCCGTGTGTCGTGCGGCGGCGGCGCGGCGGCGCACAATGAACCAACTTCAAAAAACAACTACTTAGAACTAAAGGGGTTTATCTATCAATTTTCTAGTGTGGTTTTGTACCGCCTTCATCTCAATTATTTAATATTTTTTTTATTTCTAAGTAATTCTTTTTTGAAGTTGGTTCAATGTTTTTTTAACAGTTTTTTATTTCACTCTTTTTAGTAATATCACTAATACGACATAAAAAAGAATCACAGAAATCGGTTGTCGTGGTATAGAGTTATTCGCCCATTTGACACACTTAACAGCCTATATCTTGAAAACTACTGAACCGATTTTAATTAAACTTGCACTGTTCCCTAAGTTGAAGTAAATGTAAGCCAATAAGAAAAAATAATCACAGAAATCGGTTGTCGTGGTACCTATGCTATAGAGTTATTCGCCCATTTGACACACTCAGCCCAAACTACTAAACCGATTTTGATTAAACTTGCACTGTTCTGTTCCCTAAGTTGAAGTAAATGCAAGCTAATAAAAATGGTCACAGTCCGATTAATAGTTTCGGAGAAATGCGTGTACAAACATACGCTTATGAAATTTGGCACACCTGTTTAGTAGCCCACATAGACTAACATGTACGAATATTGTGCAATTCCAACGATATTACATACATACATACGTGTTGAATTGATAACCTCCTTTTTTTTAAGAAGCCGGTTAAAAATATGCAGTTCGTATTCGTTTTGTAAGTTCCGAGACGGAGCTTTATTTATCGGTGACTGACTAGGCACGTGTCTCGTCGCTCGACGCAGCTATCCCGCGCGCGCCACACGCGAGCGCGACACACGGTGCGACCGCGTGGCACTCGCTATGCGTGCAAGAAGGAAATGACTACGGAACCCTCTGTGCCTGAACAACGTTCGTAATTAACAGGCATTTTTAGGGTTCCGTATCCGGTACGGGACCCTATTACTAAGCCTACGCCGTCTGTCTGTCTGTCTGGTCGTCCGTCCGTCCGTGGGCTGTATCTCTTGAACCATAATAGGTAGCCCGTTGAAATTTTCACAGAATGTGTTATTATTATGGCCGATATAACAAATAATAAAAATAAGAAAAAGTAAAAAATTCACGGGGGTTCCCTTCCCATAGAAGAAACCGAAAAATGTATGCGCGCGCACATACAATTTTTGGTGCACTAATATGAACTACTAATATGAAGCATTTCATAACGCCATAGATGGCGTGAGTGGCGCTAGCCATGACATGGCGATACGGAACCCTCAGTGCACGAGTTCGACTCGCACTTGGCCGGTTTTTTATTGAGACGCGTTATTCGCGGTTGAGCTGATGAATCGGAAGTTTCATACATACAAGCACGCTGTATCCCGACAATCGGGGTAAGCAGAGTAATCGGAGCTGTACTGCTGGTACTCCTGTAAATTACAGCACAACACCGACCACCAGGTTTAGCAAAGAATTGGGAAGATTTCCTTGCTTCATAACAGTGTTACCCCACCCCATGCCGTACGTCCTGCCGGTTGCATGTCCGGCCAGAGTGACCACCCAGCCTTGCACGGGGCGCGGCGCGGCGGCGGCGCGCGGCGTGTCGCGTGGAGTAGGAGCGTGCATATCAGACAATGCCCTAAGTCGCACAAGGTGTCGTTGCCGCTAGATTATCTACGTTTTCGTCGTGGTGGGAGTGCGGCTATAATGTCGCTTGCATTGTTCTGTCGAGCGCGCAAGAAGCGGAGTCGTGCAGCAGATGCAACAAAGTTGCATGCAGGTCGCCTCCTCCGCGCCCCGCGCCGCCGCGGCACCTCACGCCGCGCCGCCGCGGCACCTCACGCCGCGCCATTCAGCCGCGCACCGCAAATTAAGTTGTCTGCTGAGCGACTGCTTCCAGCTACGAGCGGACTTTGAGAAGTGAACATTGAACGCATCGGTTGTCCATTTCTGCATTTCCGGTTGATAGGTTGCACCTATAATGCATTTGACAGTACCTAATTATTTATATTTAAAAAAACCTTCCAAGTTTTTCGCCGGCTCTTCTTCGGTGTTATCGAACCGGACATCAAAACCATTCTGACAAGTTCACGGGAAATGTATGGCTTCAGATTTACTTAAAGGAAATTCCAATACTGGAACGAGCCTAGAAAACTTTCTAAGTGGTCGAACCATTGCATCCTTGCATCCCTAGTTAGTGTGACAAAAAAAATTCATAATGAACATTGTAGTTTAAAAAAATTGTTTTAAAAACATTACACCGTGACACCGACTTCAAAAAAACAACAAGAACTGAAAAGTATTAAATAATATTTTGATTCATATTCGGACCCTTGAGTTGAATGAAGGTGGTCCAAAAGCATAAAAGGGGTCCAAATTTTCAGGTGTGCTTTTGTACCGCCTTCAGTTCAAGGGTCCGAATACGAATCAAAATATTATTTTTACTTAACACTTTTCAGATCTAGTTCTTTTTTTTAAGTCGGTTAGTCGGGTAATGTTTTCAAAAACAGTTTTTTATTTCACTCTTTTTAGTTATATCACACTAGCTTTTACCCGCGGCTTCGCAAATATTATAAATAAACGATCGCTTCTTTTGTATTCTCTCTCTCCCTCTCTCTCTCTCCCTTCCTCCCTCGATTCCCCTCCTCCCGCCCCTCTCCCTTCTCCGTACCTCTCTTTCCCCTTCTCCTTATCTCCCTCCCACCCCCTCGTTATCTGCTTACCTCTCTCCCTACTTCTGTCCTTCCCCTCTCCTTTCTCCCTCGCTCCCCCTTTTTCCCCATCCCCACTCGCTCCGCCCACTCGATCCCTCCCTATTCCCCTCCCACCGCCTCCTTACCTCCGACTCTTTCGCCTTCCTCCCTCTTCCCTCCCCTTTCCCTCCTTCCTCCCCTTCATCCCTCTCATCCAATCCAACCCCTCCCTTTCCTCCCTCCCCTCGCTCCCCGTTCCTCCCTCAGTCCTCGTTCAACCATCTCTTCCCCGCCGCTTTCCTTCCCTCCCTCACCCCTCCCCCTCCTTCGTCGCCCCTCTCCTCACCTCCCGCTCCCCAGTATTTGGTTCAGACACAACGTTTAGAATTTTTTTTTAAGTTTCTACGCAAATTTTTCTTTTCTCTAATTTCGCAGGAGTATAGTACCTAAATGAAGTTGCCATCCTGAAAAAAATATTTTAGAAATCGACTTCGAACTTTAGTAGTAATGCTCGTTTTTGTGTCGCGCTCCGGTTTGCGTTTTACATGCGCTATGCGGGCGCCGCGCCGCCTCCGCGCAGAGCCCTAGTCAAACTGAAAATGCAACAGCGAAGGGTGAACGTCGGTCGCACCTGCTGAACAAAACGATCGGCTCTCGGTGCGGAGGGAAAGACACCCGTAACAAACGTGCCACGCTGATGCGCTTGTGTGCCGGCCGGTCTAACGCGCTTCACGGCACGGGGGGATCCTAGACAACGAGCGCCTGACGAAACTGTTCCGGTGAATACTGAAGTGACTCCATGACCAGGGCCGTCTTAGGTCATGCAGGGGCCCTTGGGCACAAAACAATTTGGGGCCCTCTTGAGCTGCAATTTTGCATGCCTTCGGTGCGAAGGCATAGATCTATTAGGGCCTAAAAATCGCTCACCCCATTTTTTTCACTTAAAATTTTTATTACGTTATTACTTATTAGGTATAGAAATTATTAGAGTGAGTTAAAAATTTTTTTTACAATAATTAAATGCCGTTTTTACAAAAAACTAGTGATTTTGTTAGCTTACGGGGCCAATTTTTCCGATGTACTCTCATTGTTAACACAAATACGTCCGAAAAAATCATTTTTTTAACAAAAATGTGTTAATTTATTAAACATAAGTTTAATAAATTAACACATTTTTGTTAAAAAAATGATTTTTTCGGACGCCACTGAATATCAATTGAAGCCTTAATATTGTACCGTTTATTTGTAATTAATTTATTTCTATCGGGTATCAGAGAATTTTCTGGCGTCTGAGCTGCCATATTATATAAATTTTTTTTCTAAATACAGCTTTGAGACAGCTTATACTATACTGAATTCACTCAATTATTATTTATTATAGAACTAAGCGATCGCTGGTAATGTAGTTTTCAAAGAATAATTTTTTTCTTGTTAGACTGAGTTGGCGCGTCGGGCGTCCTATATAACTAATGGGAGCGGCGGAAAAATTTTCATCAACATCAAGGGGGTCCCGGGGGCCCCCTTGATGTCGGAGGCCCTGGGCCTGTGCCCCGTGTGCCCTTATGGTAAAGACGCTATTGTCCATGACTTGAACACTGTCTCAGGCCTAAAATAATGTGTCCTGTTTCAATTTGAAATATACAATAGGACTCCACTCCTAGAGAGCGTCCACTCCGCTGTACTTGGTGTTTACTGTTTCCATTTCAGTGCCAGTAATGGTGGCGAGCTATGGCAGTGTGTAGGTTGCAAGCTCTTTATACGTACGATAACATTGCTAATTTAAAACGTAAGGAGGACAAGTCTACCTACCTAAATGACCACAGAGAATTTCCAAAGTACTACCTAGTCATAAAGCGTTGGAGCGAGCATCATCGCGAGGACTGTTTAAAATGCTAAAGTGCACGAACCTCGCACATACTGAACACTATTGAGCGTTTGATTGCATTTTTATTACTGAAACTAAGGCTTATAGATGTAAAAGTCCAGACAAACGTGAGCAAACAAGATTATTTGCATTTATTATGGTTTTCTTTACCTTCATTGCGCTGCGTTAGTTCGATAATATGGATGGATAGGTGTTCGTACGAGCATATCTACCCAGCGAGCACACGCACTTCCTTGGCTCAGTCTGTATCTCCAGTATGTAGCGTCCAAAACTGTCCTTCAAAACCGAAAATGGTAGTGCCGGTGCTTTCTGCTTTTACAATTTAACTCTCCTTAGTTCAATTTAAAAAATGTTTGCTACACTAAAAATAAAAAAACCGGCCAAGTGCGAGTCGGACTCGCGCATCGAGATTTCCGCACAACAAAAAAAAACGTTGAAAAAACACGTTTCTCGTATGGGGACCCCATGATTTTTTCACTTTAAATCTTTTTTTATTATTTGTTGTATCCGCCAAAATAAATTCAAATTCAAATTCAAATAGTTTATTTGTAAACCTAAAAAATCAATGGAACTAACAAAAATACATTAGATATGTGTCTACTTTAACACAAACAAAAGAAAAGAAATACAAACGAGACATTTTGAACATAATAGCTAAAAACAAAAAATAAGGTAAGAAATACATATCTATAATACTTAAATAATCGATGGTTTACAAAGAGGAATATGGCGCAGCTCTAATCCCTAATCAGGATGCTGAATTTAAGCCATTCCCTAATAACATATATGTATTCTGTGAAAATTTCAACCGGCTAGCTATTACGATTCCAAAGATCACCCATCGGACGGACGGACGGACGGACGGACAGACAGACAGACGTTGTAGGCTTGGTAATGGGCTTCCGTACGGAGTACGGCCACCTAAAAATTACTGAATGTTAAATAATAATATGTATATCTACATATTATATACATAATTATGTATATCTACTAGAGCTTTTTATTTGTGATAGATTTAATAGACAAAGCTAATCCTAAAGCGTATTGTATTGTACGTAACTACTCAGGAATCGGTCAGTGAGAGGGATGGGAGTATGGGGGGTATTGGGAGCGGGTACAGGAAGCGCACCAGACGATGGGGGTGGCGGAGGGAGTGGGGAGCGGCGCGGCGCGGCGGCGCGCGCGGGGGTGTTCGTCCTTCGCCGACGACCGCGAGGTCGCCGCATGACACTGTCTGCGGCTTCGTCCAAATTAGGTATTATATTTTCATGCGCGCGGTCGCGATGCAGCCTTATTAATTAGTGACAGCTCATCAATCTGTCTGCGCGGGCGGGCGGCGGAGGCGCGCGGAGGAGGGCGGCACCTAATGCCCACTTAGCGCCGCGGCCGCAAAACGATGAGTTGGCAAATTGATTTAAATGGACCACAGGTAGAAATCGCGTGCTCACCGCGGCCACATACATAATGCTACTTTTAGCTCTGACCTATATTCAAAGGAATGCGCGAGGTATAATTTGCCGTTTTGATTGTTCTTCCGCGAAAACATTTTGTCCAACGCACCAAAAGTGAATGTATCCCTATAAGCTGTATTATTTTTAATTACCTATGTTGATGTAGTGCACACACACAGGAGTACAGGACCGTACGCGGATACACCTGGGCATTGCCTCATCTATTAGATAGCATAATTTTCTGAGGATTTTTTTTTTATAATTTTTGTTTTTATGGAACCTGATGTGGTTGGCTACATCACCCACTAGACGTGTGGTGTCAGCCCATAATACCTTGGTGAACTAGGTGCCATGTCAGTGCTTTCCTGTAGTTGCGCCGGCTACACCCAACTCGACGGAAAAAACGAACTATTTACATGGCCGCATCAAGTAGATGATGCTAGGGACTTCACTCATATAGGGAATATGTTTATTTATCTTATTTTACATGATTAGACAACCAATTAATTACTTAATTAATGACAATAAATTATTTTTATTTACAAAATGTTTGTTTGATTAATTTTTATATATTAATATTATTTATAAAATTATTAATACAGATATTTCGACTGTGTTGTCGTCATCAGTGAAAAATATAACATATTATGTATGGTGTTGATATTTATGACATATGAGTGGTTGATATGGTTTTTTTTTTTTGTTTTTTTTAATGAACGATATTTAATCCCGGGGTATGATGCGCGCCTAGGTTCCATATGAATGATGATTCCCAAGTTCTTAAATCATTCAGTCCACCACTTAAAGAAATAGATTTAAGAACTTGGGAATCATCATTCATATGGAACCTAGGCGCGCATCATACCCCGGGATTAAATATCGTTCATTAAAAAAAACAAAAAAAAAAACCATATCAACCACTCATATGTCATAAATATCAACACCATACATAATATGTTATATTTTTCACTGATGACGACAACACAGTCGAAATATCTGTATTAATTGTGTAATTTTATAAATAATATTAATATATAAAAATTACTTAATTAATGAATTACTTAACTTTAATTAAGAAAACAATAATATAAATGAGTGGCTGTCTCAGCTTATTGCTGTGACAGCGGGCGAATCTTCTGCCGCAGCACTGATTTTCAGACGGACGAGGGGTCTTTTATACTAATCAAAGAACATAACAAACACAACTGTGATAGGGATAAAAAAAACTGTACAATATACTCATATACATACAAAAACAGTTTACATAGAATAACGCACACATCTGAAACATTTAAAATAAATTTATATTTATAAATATATATGTATACTCGATACTCGTACATAAATAGGAATAATAAAAAAAAATCTGTTAGTATTATTTGTTTTTCCAGCAATCACTTCTTGCAGGATATCTTAAATGATCCAATTCCAGTGAAATGCTGGTGAAAGGTTAAAGGTATGTCTTTATACAACCTGTACATACCTACATAAAGTACATAAGTACGCACTACGTACACAAGTAGGTAGATGCGGAAAAAAATAGTAGTGAAAGCATACATAGTCCATTTTAAACATTAAGGGCCTGGGCACTTATGAAAATGCACCGACGTAAGTACGGCTCTGGCAATGAAGGCAGCAAAATATTTGCATAAAATGTATGTAAAGAGAAACTGAATGAACTAGCCACCGGCAGAGAAGTTACCATAGGCTGGGTTCCCGGGCACAGTAACATCAAAGGCAACGAGCTGGCAGATGAATTCGCCAGAAAAGGATCAGACACGACCTTCATTGGCCCGGAACCGGGAATTCCTATCTCGGAAAGAGCAATTCTAGAATCCATAAATAGCTGGGCTAGGGAAAAAAGTAAAATTAGTTGGAAATCCCAAGAAGGATGTAGACAATCCAAGCTATTTATAGAGTCAATCAATGGCAAAAGAACAAGATGGCTGCTAGGATTGAGCCGACAAAATGTACGAAAAATCACTGGTATAGGTACGGGGCACAACTGTCTCAAAAGACATTTCCACATAATGGGACTAAGTGACGACCCACTGTGCGCTCAATGTGGGGAGGCAGAAACCAGTGCTCACTACGTCGGCCAGTGCACCATGTATGCAGGACCACGATGGAAGACACTGGGGAAAGACCACTACAGTGAGGAAGAACTTCGAGGAATCGACTGGAAGAAATTATTGGAGTATATAGCGAAGACGGGCAGACTGGACCACCATGAGCAGGGAGTAGACGACGGCAGCAGGTAAATCCCCCCAGCCCCTCCGGGATAGGCGATATAGTCCCAACCTAGCGGACCTGATCGCCGGACTGACTCCGTCAGTCCTCCCACCAAGAACTATATATATATATATATACATAGTCCATTTTAAACATTAAGGGCCTGGGCACTTATGAAAATTATGATTAAGCTCCGTTTGCACCGACGTAAATACGGCTCTGGCAATGAAGGCAGCAAAATATTTGCATAAAATGTATTTGCGGCTTGAACATAGTATAACATAAGTGATTTCTAAGTATGTACTTAAGGTAAAATTACAAGGTAAAATTCCGCTCTTTCTCGGAGATATACCATCAATATTACTCACCTCACATATTTAGTTTGAATACATGTAAAACTTCATCTATCAGGCCACATTTTGAAAAACCGACTTTATTAACTCGATGGAAAAAATTAAAATTAATCTGAATCCTAATAGATAGGCGAAATTTCCACGGGCGACCCTGTAACATACTTCAATATATGGATATCCTTGTAACTCGAGAACCGTTTTATCGATTTACTTACATACGGTTTTCACTATTACATTCTGTCACTTCTCAACATGGTTTTATTTAGGCTATAAAACATAACGCTATGTTGCCTAATCTACGAGCAAAAAGTCACGCGAAGCAAAGCCGCGGGTAAAAACTAGTTTACTTATGAAAACATATTGGATGTAATGTGATCAAAGCAAGGTTTTATTGAAATTTGTAAATCTACATTATTCTTATATTTTATTCTCTGCCCCTTCACACTCATTTATGATTGATTGACTAGGCTTGCCATATGTCCGGATTTAGTCCGGACTGTCCGGATTTGGCAACCATGTCCGGACTTTTGTCCGGACTCGTAATTATGTCCGGATTTTTCTGAAAAGTACGAATGTTACTTAGAATCAGAAGGAGCCAAACGAAGACGTGATATAAAGCTGGAGATGGAGAAGGACCTAGTAATCAGTAGCCATATTAATAATAATAAGTATGCTCATGAATTAGATAATTGTGTTGATTTTGAATCTTTTTAATTTTTTTTATGCACCTGACTTAGAAGGGCTACACCACCGACAATAGCGGTGATATCAGCGCAACACGCTTTGATGAACTGGGTGCCATGTCAGTGCTTCCTCCTTTTTGATTGTGCTGAACTGGTAGGAAAACATGAACTATTTTATTTCATAGCTGCTTCGGCCAACCTTCATTCAATGCGGTGGTACCACCGCACTGGATGAAGGTCCATCCAATCCGTCCGATCTATCCAATCCATCCGGAAGGGGGAGGCACTTGTTTTTGAGGATCAGTGTGGCGTCCGGACTTGAGTCTGGAAAATTATGGCAAGCCTATTGATAACCAAAAGGTTGGCTGAATGAGAACTCCTACGGCGTTAAGCTGTACCTTTTGCAAAATTTTAAAAGTGCAATAAACAAATTATAATTTGATTTCATTTTGAAAAAAAAAAATATTTGTTGATTACTTATTATTTATGTCGGTAGCTTTTTACTTTTTGTTTCGTAGTTTTGTACTCGGTTTTGTATTAATAAATAAAAGCCGAATTTTCGCTTAAGCTAAAAAAAATAGCGCGCGATGCATCCAACTCCAACCGGAAAAAAGCGGCGCCGCTATCCTGCTCACCCCCGAGGAATTTGCACAGTGCTTGCTTATCATGTATGGAACCCTAATGCAATTGTAGTGTTTGTAGTGACTGGAAGCGAGAGGCAAACACAAAGTCCGAATATACATATAAAGGTTTATTGGATCTACGCTATCTTACAAATGTGCGACCGCGTGGTACTAACTGCCGCCGCCGAGGCAATGTCGCATTGCAGTTCATCGAAGGTGAGGAATTGATAGTGCAAAACTGCAGACTTTCAAGACTGTACTCGACTTATCTATCACTCTACACAATATGTGCAGTCAGGCATGAAAGGCATTTTTAGGGTTCCGTGCCGTACGGGACCCTATTACTATGCCTACGCCGTCTGTCTGTCCGTCCGTCCTACCTTTAAATGGCTGTATCTTTTGAACCGTAATAGGTGGCCGGTTGAAATTTTCACATATTATTATTACGTGTTATTAATTTATGGCGGATATCCTAAGAAATAGTAAAAAAAAAAAAAGTAAAAAAACAAGGGGGTCCTCAACCCGGGAACCGTGTTTTTTTTTCAATGATTTTTTGTTTTTTGTTTTGACGATTGTCTTTTCAAGACATTTTTGTTTTAGCTCTATTGTAAAAGCGGTAATACATACATACAAGTGTCAAACGTGTGGTTATATTGCAAACTCTAGACCACTGGCGGCTGGTCCTAAAGTGCGCTCGTGCGCCGCACTACCGTACCACGAGAAGTCTTCACTTCACTCAAAATAAATAATATCTTACAACATACCTACATTAAAACCATAAAGATCGTACTCCAAATAAATAAGAATGTGAATTCGACCTTATTTTATAGATCACAAGGCACTTTTTTGCGAGTAAACGCGCGCCCCGTGCGGAATCGAAACGCGCACGCAGGTCCCCCATGCCGAATGTATGGGGATCGGCAAAACACCGCTGGCGCGTGAGACAAAAGATACTTCATAGAAATAGTGTGGACCGAAATGGAGTTCTGCGTGCGGCGCACGAGCGCCAAACAAGGACGCTATATCGTGAATAGCCGCGCGTGCGACACGTCGCGAGCGATTCGTTTTGCACGAGTCCGTCAGGCTGGCACGTACTAACACTATCGCGTAGTGTCTGTGTGTAAGCGCACGGGTGACGTCGCACTGCATACGCCTCATCTGTCTCACTCGCACTTACACAATTGCATTGGTGTGAGTAGGTACTAGTACCTAGAGTCAGCGCGCTGTCATGTGATGTCACATACCCGTTAGCGCGCGAATATTTAAAATGGGATATGGTTAGATTTTGTGCTTTCTGTCACGTGATACTGTGAATTAAATGGTGCCGATATTTGCTTAATAGTCCAGGAAACGAGGAAATTCCTTGTATGGGCTCTTCGGACTAATTCCTCTGTCGCTGAAACTTTGCAGTGTGATAGAGTAGGGTTTAAAATATACGTTTGACAAATTATCTAGGATTTTTGATGTTTGGAAGTTAGGTATTAAAATGAATGAATGCCTAAAAATGAAAATCGCTTATAACTGCTGATGAAAAATTGCTCCGTCCGAAATTCCTTCGGTATATGATATTATATATTAATAAGAGTATATATTAACATTATCTAGGAAAATTTCGATTTCGAATAGGCAGAAATTTGAAAATATCTATTTTGTATCACAACTTCTTCAGAAAAATTGCTCTGTCAATTTAAATTTTTTTATATGTCTTAATTTATTTAAATATATCGCTTTTGACAATTATCTAGGAAATTTTCCATATCGATCACACCTTTACAGATTTTCGGCAATAATTCGCTGTGAAAAATTGCTCCGTCCGAAATTCCTTCGGAATATGATATTATATATTAATAAGAGTATACATACAACATTATCTAGGAAAATTTCGATTTCGAATAGGCAGAAATTTGAAAATACCTATTTTGTATCACAACTTCTTCAGAAAATTGACCATATAAATGCCAAAAGGCACCAACCCACAAATTGGTTAAAAATGAGTTAAATATACCAATCGAGAGCTAATCAACCCTCTATTTTTTGCAGAAAAGACCCAGGCAGGCTACTTGGTATGATACTAATAGGTTTCTACACATTCGTCTAAGAACCATCCGCCCAATTGAGGTATATCGCAACAGCAGAAAAGAATTATGCTACTTGGTACTAGCTAACTGGTCAGATTTTTTTTTTGCGTAAAAGATCCAAGCGAGATGGACTCTTTTGTTTTTAATGAAGTACGCTAAAAGTATTTATCAAAACAGAGCCAAGATATCTGGTTCTTTTTGGCATTATATAATAAAAACAAACTGTATATCGCAAAGTGGAACCAATTTATGTGGTTCTTTTTGGCATTTATAATAAAAACAAACGGTATATTGCAAAAATGGCATCAATTTATGTGGTTGGTTTGCCTTTGGGGACCTATAGTGAGTCTTATTTCATTGGAAATAAGAGTTCTTTTTCTAAAAATAAAATCAAACATGTCTACGTTCTATGAAACAGAACGCCTAATAATAAATAAGTTCAGTTCAGTTCACTACCGCGACGAATGTGTCAGTTCACGACCGCGAAGTAAAGTAAATTGCTGTTTTCGACGTGGCTCAATGTACCTACTACGTAGTGATCGCGACATATCGTCAGAGTGTAGTTCGACGTCGTCGTCCAAGCAGGTGCCTACGCCGCGCCGCCTAACGTAACCATTGAAGATAGAATAGAATAGAATAGAATATTTATTTGTATAACATATACAAGTCACAAACTAACATTCACACATTTTAAAATTTTTCTATTTAGAAAATAAAATAATATGAAACATAATAAATGAATCCTATTAAAATTAAAATTATTAATAATAGAAATCCGATATAAAAGTCACACGTGCCTCCTGGGTGGTGCCAAATGAACAGCAATCAGCGTGTGGGAGATCTTCGGATCGGCTGGGTTCGCCACCACACCCCGGGAGAAACAATTACACCGGCATAACAGTTCGCTGTGTTCCGGTGTACTTCCCGGGGACCCAGTAGCAGGTGGGGTTGGCTGTGGTGAGGAGTAGGCCAGTGATCCCGACGCGGATTCGCTGTTCAGAGGTGACGCATCGACACGGTTGACAGGGAGACCCGGTTAAACGGTTATTCCGCTGGCCGCCCGCCGGGTAGTACAGGAGCCCAATCGCGTCTAACCAACGCGAGAGGCTGCCCCGGTCAACCGGCGCATAATCCCGGAGTGGTCCGTCGTGCCGGTTGGTGACCGGAGTAGGGGTTCCGGCGGCCACTTCCGGGGGGGACCGGGGGCCTTTCCGTCTTCCGTGTCGGCGCAACACTAACCTGAGTAGTAAGCGATGAAGCTAGGGTCCACGCTTTGCCCGTGAATCACCACAGCCACCCTTTCATGCTCTTTCCCTCCCTCTTACAAAAATCATGGCAGCGAAAAAAAAGGAAAAAAAGGTCCGTGTGGGGCCGGTACTTTAAAAGAATAGCCCCACTGCATCTCTCCCCGTGTATGTCGTAAAAGGCGACTAAGGGATATGACTCCCTTCTTATATTACTAGGTGGTAGGGTTTAACCCGCCCGGGTTGGTACCACCGCACTGAATGAAAGGTCGGTCGAAACGGCTATGTAAATAGTTTGTGTTTTCCGTCCAGTTCAGTGTAGCCGGCACGACCGAAGGGAAGCACTGACGTGGCACCAAGTTCACCCGGTGTTATGGGCTGACATCACGGATGTTGTAGGTGATGGTAGCCAACCGTGTCAGTTTCCATAAAAAAAAAAAAAAAAGGTCCAATCAGCGGTGCACACCCTTACACCACTATTTAGCGTTGACTCGACCAACGTGCGGGGGTTGCATACCAATTTGAATGCCGTCCATCACCACCTGGAGACGAAGAAGCCGGCCTTGCTTTTCCTGACGGAATCACAAATATATCGACCTGCACTACCCCGGCTACACCCTGGAAGAAGCCTTCCGGTCGCGAGCCGGGGTTTGCTTGTTTGTCAGGGCAGATATTTGCTGTCGTCGCCTGCGCTGCCTTGAGGACTCCGAGCTATCAGTACTTTGGGTCCACGAGGATCTGGGAACGGTCTCGCGGGTGTACGCCTGTCTGTACAGGTCGCACTCTGGTGATGCAGAGACAGCTCGGTTATTTGAGTACCTGAGTGGAGCGGCAGACAAAGTCCAAGAGCGGTTCCCTACCGCGGATTTGGTTCTTCTTGGAGACTTCAATGCCCATCACGAGGCATGGCTAGGCTCCAGGAGAACTGACTTTGCGGGGAGAGCCGCCTACGACTTCGCCCTGACGCATGACCTGTCTCAACTGGTAGACCAGCCCACCAGGCTGCCAGATATAGACGGTCATGAACCCTCTCTGCTGGATCTTCTGCTGACAACGAACCCCACTGGATATAAGGTCGCAGTGAGAGCCCCGCTGGGTTCCTCTGATCATTGTTTAGTGTGGTCCACGGTGCCATCTTCGCCTCCTCAGTCCCGTACTGGAAAAACGCGTCGAATTTGGCACTACGCGTCAGCAGATTGGGATGGGATGCGAGAACACTTCGCATCCTACCCTTGGAGAGAGATCTGCTTCAGTTCGGGCGATCCGTCGCAATGCGCTAATACCGTTGCCGAGGTGGTTCTGGGGGCAATGGAAATGTTTATTCGCAGCGCCTCTGTCTACCTCGGTGGTAAAAGCCAACCATGGTACAGCCGCGACTGTGCTGATGCTGTCGCAGCTAAATGCGCAGCTTATCGGGCATGGTCGCGCGCTCGTGCCGGACGTGATCCGAACGCATCCTAACTGAAGAAGGAATACGACCGCCTCTCCAGATCCTGCAAAAAGGTTATTGCCAGGGCCAAATTTGACCACATCGGCAGAATCGGCGATAGACTGAACCAGCACCCAACTGGGAGCCGTGAGTTCTGGTCTCTCGCTAAATATGTCGAGTCAAATTTCTGCCGCTCCTCTCTTCCACCTCTGCAGTGTCCTGGAGGCTCATTTGCCCACTCCGCAAAAAAGAAAGCCGACTTACTGGTATCTCTCTTTGCGGGGAGCTCCAACCTGGACGATGGGGGTGCCACTCCCCCATCCATACCTAGGTGCGAGAACTCCATGTCGGAAGTGCAGTTTCGACAACGGACTGTACGGACGGAACTTCTCTCCCTAGACGTCAGGAAGGCGAGTGGGCCGGATAGGATTCCTGCATTGGTGTTAAAAAGGTGTGCTCCCGAGCTGGCCCCAGTGCTGACGCGCCTATTCCGTCTCTCCTACTCCAATTGCCGTGTGCCGGCGGCCTGGAAATCTGCGTTTTTGCAAGCGGTCCCTAAAAAGGGTGACCGCTCAAACCCGTCAAACTACCGACCTATAGCGATTACCTCCCTTTTCTGTAAGGTGATGGAGCGCATTATCAATACGCAGCTCATGAAGTACCTGGAAACGAATGACCTCATCAGCGATCGGCAATACGGCTTCCGGCCAAAACGATCTGCTGGTGATCTCCTAGCGTACGTCACTCACCTTTGGGGGGAATCGCTTGAAGGTCATGGTGAATTGATGCTACCTATTTTAATTTTGAATTTTAATTTATTTTAATTTTTTTTAATTTTATTTTAATTTTATATTTTTTTATATTGACATAATTGAATTTTTAACCTTTGACAATTCTATTGATGCGAAGTATTTTAATTTAGCTCTAGTTTTAATTGCCTTTCATGCACAAAACAGTTTTTTTTTCTCTGTATTCTTATAATTTTTAGTTATGTACCTATATTATTGCTAATTATTAGTCCCTTACCATGGCTAGACCCAGACAGTTTCAATTGTAAATTTGGTAAACTAAAATGTGACGAACTCAAGTGTACCGATGGTACCTAAGATGGAAATGAATAAATGAAAAATGAAATGAAAAATACTTGGCAATTGGCCTTGATATTGCCAAGGCATTTGATCGGCTTTGGCACAAGTCGCTCTTGGGCAAATTGCCGGCTTACGGACTTCCTTCTGGCCTCTGTGACTGGGTCGCCGACTTCCTACATGGGCGTAGCATTCAGGTCCTAGTGGACGGTTGCTCGTCGGACGCCATGTCAGTGAACGCCGGCGTACCACAAGGATCTGTGTTGTCACCCACGCTGTTTCTTCTGCATATCAATGATATGCTGTCTCTGGGCAACATACATTGTTATGCGGATGACAGTACGGCACACGGATCCTACACCAGTCACCCTTCAGCCAGTCGGGATATTGTGGATGAGAAGAGGCGAAGACTTGTGTCTGAGCTCGAACACACACTCGGCTCTATTTCCGAATGGGGCCGTAGCAATTTGGTCGAGTTCAACGCTTCCAAGACACAAGTTTGCGCGTTAAGTGCGAAGAGAGCGGCGTTCACACCGGCTCCTTCATTCCAAGGCACGTCGCTTAAATTAAGCGAACACCTCGGGGTCCTCGGAGTCGAACTGTCGCACGACTTGAACTTTCGTCGCCATATCGAGGGGAAGGCCAAGCTGGCTTCTAAAAAGCTGGGCGTACTCAATAAGGTGCGACGGTACTTCACGCCGGACCAAAGGCTGCTTTTGTATAAATCGCAGATCAGGTCCTGCTTGGAGTACTGCTCGCACCTGTGGGATGGCTCTGCCAAATACCAGCTTGCGCCTCTGGACTCGATCCAGCGTCGAGCCGTGCGAATAGTGGGTGACCCCGCAGTGTCCCGCGATCTAAAACCACTGCAACACCGTAGGGATGTCGGCTCCCTAAGTGTGTTCTATCGCTTATTCCATGGGGAGTACTCGGAGGAGCTGTTTAACGCAATCCCGCCGTCCCCTTTCCATCTCCGCACCACATGAACTGGGCAGGGATTGCATCCCTATACGCTGGACTTACCGCGGATGCGTACTAATCGATTCTGCAGATCATTCCTCTACAGAACCGGTAAACTCTGGAATGCTCTCCCTGCTCATATATTTCCCCCCAAGTACAGTCTCGGGTCCTTCAAGAGGGGCGTGAATGGGCACCTGTCAGGCCGGCATGGCATTCGCAACCCCCGCATACGACCGAATGTCCATGGGCGTCGTTAGACACCTTATGGGTGGCTCGGCGCCATATGTCGCGCTTTCAATAAAAAAATAAATAAAAAAAAAAACGTTCCTCTATTCTCTTCGCCTCAAGACTCTACCTGCAGCGGTCTTCATGCAAGAAGCACACAGCGCCTCCTGGCGGAAAGGAGAAGAGTCCGGTTGCCTAGGCGACGGACTGTTGTGATCTGACACGTCCGAAAATACAAGCGGGAGCGGGCGGTTTTGTTCAAACATTTTGCTCTGGAAAAGATAAAATCCACCCTGATCTTGCGCGGCGCGGGCTCTCAGGGCTTGTTGCGACCTAATACGGCATAAGTATAGTGAGTGTAGTTTCCGAAGTGTGTGCGTAGCTGGGCCCAGCAGATCCTCGGACACCGGGACGGTGCCGTGACGATCTCTCCCTAGTTTGCGCCAGCCCTGCTCGGAGATGCCAGCACACGGAAAGTCGTACGTCTTCGAGCATCCAGTGCACGTAGCTCCATCACCAGCATTCGCTCCACAACTACTGCAAATCATTTCAGCTTCGCAACTTGCAGTACTTTTAAAGTAACAGACGTCGAGGTGGTGTTTGTCAACAAACAAACTGTCAGTCGAACACCAGCTGATCTGTGTAATTTGACAGTGAACCACTGACAACAGAAACTTCAACAAATCCGTGCGTAAAATTGCGTGATTACTGTGGGTAGTTGCGATTATTGACGTTGTGTGCTGCAAGTTATTTTGTAGATTTCCACTAAGTAATCAGTTTTACCGGGAAAATATGTCTCAGAGTATGAAACAACAAATGTATAGTATAGTTTGAAACACAAACACAAGCACTAGCGCGACTTTTCGCCGTAAATTATTAAGTTTAGAAACAGGTAGGTTTAGTGATGTTGTCACCATCTGAGGTGCGTTCCGAAACTGTGCGCTACGCCAAACTAATCCTATCACGAAGCGCAAAATAAGATCTGAACTGACTGATAGATAACAGTGGACAACACCCGTCGCCGCCGCGTAAACCAGCCTCGGGGAAACTTGTAAAAGTCCCAATCGTCTCTTATTTACCCTATTTCACCCCTTATGAAACTATCAAACCCAGAATATGAGTACCGCTGCGGTGACGGCGTGATATTGCATGTGCACAGTCGCACCCCCACCCAACTACAGTCCACCCACTAACACCACGGGGTGAGAACGACTGTTGCGTACAGCGGCCCCATTCGGAAATGGACCGAAGCGTTTGTTTGAGATCAGACACAAGTCTTCGCCTCTTCATCCACAACATCCCGTCTGACTGAAGGGTCACTGGTATAGGATCCATGTGCTGTACTGTCATCCGCATAACAATTTATGTTGCCGAGTGGCAGCATGTCATTGATATGCAGAAGAAACAGTGTTGGTGACAAGACAACACAGATCCCTGCGGTACGCCGGCATTCACTGACAGGGCGTCCGAAGAGCAACCGTCCACTAGGACCTGAATGCTACGCCCATGTAGGAAGTCGGCGACCCAGTCGCAGAGGCCAGAAGGTAGTCCGTACGACGGAAGCTAGCCCAGAAGCGATTTGTGCCAAACCCATTCGAATGCCTTGGCAATATCGAGACCAATTCACACCGTTTCAGCACCAATGCAGGAATCATATCCGGCCCACTCGCCTTCCTGGTGTCTAGGGAGATAAGCTCCGCCCGCACAGTTCGTTGTCGGAACTGTACTTCCGGCATGGAGTTCTCACACCTAGTTATGGATGGGGGGATGGCACCCCGTCGTCCAGGGTGGAGTTCTACGCAAAGAGAGCATTTACATTTGCGGAGTGGGCAAGTGAGCCCCCAGGACACTGTAGAGGTGGAAGGGAGGAGCGGTAGAAAATCGATACGACAGATTTGGCGAGAGACCAAAACTCACGGCTCCCAGTTGGGTGCTGGTTCAGCATATCACCAACTCTGCCGATATGCTCGAATTTGGCCCTGGCGATAGCCCTCTTGCAGGATCTGGAGAGGCGGTTGTATTCTTTCTTCAGTTCGGATACATTAGGATCGCGTCTGGCACGAGCGCACGACCATGCACGATAAGCTGCGCCATTAGCTGCGACAGCTTCACCACAGTCGCGGCTGTACCAGGCCTGGCTTTTACCACCGAGGCGCACGAGGGCGCTGGGAATGAACATCTCCATTCCCCCCAGAACCACCTCGGCTACGGCATTGGCGCATTCTGCCGGAATGCGCCAATGCCGTAGCCAAGGTGTAGATCATCCGAGGTGTAGATCATCCGAACTGAAGCATAGCTCTCTCCATGGGTAGGATGTGATGTATTCTCGCATCCCGTCCCAATCCGCTGACACGTAGTGCCAAATTGGACGCATTCCTCCAGTACGAGACTAAGGAGGCAAAAATGGCACCGTGGACCCCACTAAACAGTGGTCAGAGAAGCCAAGAGGAGTGCTCGCTGTGACTTTGTATCCAGCAGGGTTCGTCGTCAGCAGAAGATCCAGCAGAGAGGGTGCATGATCGTCCATGTCTGGCACTTTGGTAGGTTGGTCTATCAGTTGAGGCAGGTCATGCGTCAGGGCGAAGTCGTAGGCGGCTCTCCCCTCGAAGTCAGTTCTCCCGGAGCCCAGCCACTCCTCGTGATGGGCATTAAAATCCCCAAGCAGAACCATATCCGCGGATATATATATATATAGGGAAACTACATGCACTTCATCTGCCGCTCTACTCAAGTGCTCGAACAATCGAGCTGTCCCCTCGTCGTCTGAGTGCGACCTGGAGATACTTACAGGCGGACACACGCGACTCCGTCCCCAAGTGAACCGATTTTGATGATTCTTTTTTTATTTGAAAGCTGGTGCTTTCCGTGTGGTCCCATTTCTATTTCATCAAGATCGGATTGGAAAGCGAGGCGGATTCGCGAAGCCAAAGGCCGAGCGATTCCGCCGAGTACATTAATAGCAAAAAATTACTAAAAAAACTGAAATAAAAAACTATTAAAAAAAATATAAAAACCGCCTTCAAAAATGTATGAAATAAAAAAAATCGAACCCTAGAGTTGAAGGCGGTGCTAAAGCAAGCAAAAATAACCGACCGCCTTCAACTCTAGGGTTCGATTTTTTTTAATTTCATACATTTTTGAAGGCGGTTTTTAATTTTTTAAATCGTTTTTTTACAAAAATGTATACACTTTATTTACATACAGATTGTACGTGCATGAAATATGTTTAATAAGTTGTTTCGACATACTGTCATACAAATTAAATTACAGAACGAAAGTTAAATTTTAAAAGTTCCTAATACTATATAGGCCCTACATTTTCGTTCCATAGGCGGCAGGACGGCGCGGCGGAGCGGCGTTGTAGTGGGACGACAGAGGTGGCGGGCGGAATAGCGAGCCGCGAGCATCGACGACGCTCGCGTGTCGTCTCGTCGGTCGCGGTGCGGGACGATGAGCTGCTGGCGCGCGGGCGGGCGGGCTTATTCTTCCCCACTCCCCGCAGCCCTCCCGCACCCCGAGTTCAGTGTAGTGCGAGCGCGCGCTTTTTAAACGTTGTTTTATTATATTGCGATACTCGAAACTACTCGAAAGTTCATGTTTAATGGAGAAATTTTATTGGATAATATACAATTATATTATATTTTGATGTTCTGTGTCTAATAAGTTAATAAAAACAGACGAAGCAATTTTTCACAGTGCTTGGGTTATTGCCAAAAATATGGTGATCGATAAGGAAAATTTCCTAGATAATTGTGAAAAGCGATATATTTAAAGAAATTAGGAGATGAAAAAAAATAAAAATTGACAGAGTAATTTTTATAGGTATTTTCAAATTTCTGCCTGTTCGAAATCGAAATTTTCCTAGATAATGTTATATATATACTCTTATTAATATATAATATCATATTCCGAAAGAATTTTGGACGGAGCAATTTTTCACAGCGAATTATTGCCGAAAATCTGTAAAGGTGTGATCGATAAGGAAAATTTCCTAGATACTTGTCTAAAGCGATATATATAAATAAATTAAGACATATAATCAAATAAAAATTGCCAGAGCAATTTTTCTGAAGAAGTTGTGATATAAAATAGGTATTTTCAAATTTCTGCCTATTCGAAATCGAAATTTTCATAGATAATGTTATATATATACTCTTATTAATATATAATATCATATACCGAAGGAACTTCGGACGGAGCAATTTTTCACCAGCAGTTATAAGCGATTTTCATCTTTAGGTATAAATACCTAACTTCCAAACATCAAAAATCCTAGATAATTTGTCAAACGTGTATTTTAAACCCTACTTTATCACACTGCAAAGATTCAGCGACAGAGGAATTACGTCGAGTGGAAATGCTTCATTGATTGGAGTATAAGAGTTGGTTAAAGGTAAGGCTTTACAATCAGGTGATCCCGGGTTCAATTCCTACTTTTCAAATGCTTTTATTTATATATATTTTTTTGAAGTATTTTTGGGACATTACTACTTTTTCTTTTTGAAAGCTGCAGTAGTGTTGTGGTCTATGGGTGTGTTCATAAAGGTACTAAAACTGAGTTAAAAAACTTGTTTGGTTTATTTTTTTCTTGTTTTTTGCAACTCATTGAGTGTCTTGAAAATATTCATACTAGGTAGGTACATAATAAAACGCAGGCGTTTAAAAAATTCGGAAGTCCCGATCTTAAAATAACATGACGGGAATTTGTTGGGAAATTTGGTATGTAGGTAGTTAGGTACTTAGCGCACTACCGGTCACTGAAGTCACCAGCCGCCACTGCTCTAGACTATAACAACAAATACCACGTACTGTGTAGGCAGTAACATACACTTTTGTAAAAAGAGATTAGGGGGACTTAAAAAAAATTCAGCTAAGTTTCTTGCCAGTTCTTGTTCACTATGATAATCAAACTGGGTAAATGATAAAATATGACGAATCCGAGTTCAGTGTACTATCTATGGATGATGAATAAAGAATAAACAAATAATAAAAACTGGCCAATGACGTGGTGGTACGGAACCCTCTGCGCGCGAGTTCGACTCACACTTGGCCGGTTTATTCCATCGCATCCTTCTTCAGGAGCAGGACCGATGCAGTCACAGGAGTGACTGTATCGGTCAGCAGTCACTCAAAGCTTTATGTATTTGGATGACACCAAATGCTCGCCCATACTCGTCCAGCTCGGGTAGAAATTTTTCAGAAGGGAACACAGTTGTATGTCGGTCCTCGACAGAGCAGGCTTTAGAAGTATACAGGCTGTTCCAGTTCAAGCGGATTTGCTTACCCCCAACATTACTCATTTAATAAGCTTCATATGTTTTTCTACTAGGTGTGCTACTAATTGCCTCGTACGAGTGCACTGTAAATAATCTGGATGACTATACTGTTTCCGCTCAATGTGCAGAATACATAGGTCATTGTATTACGACTAAATATCTTTCAAATTCGATTGAGAACCTAATTCCTAACAGAAATTTAGTTGGAATAATATGACTGACCGGATCCTTGTCTCCCTGCCGCTCCTTCCCCAGTCCCTCGCCCTTCTTCCAGCCCATCTTGGCGAGTAATTGGAAGCCTTTGTTGTCCGCCTCGAGGCTCCTACCGCAAACAATATGACGTTGAATGTTCAGCAAACATACTAAGACACCCGGGACACGCTCGTGCATGAATGATCAAGCTACGTAATTGACACCATGTATGAACATGTTCGCACTCGCCGCCAAGCATTGTGCATGCATGAACGTGTCGTGTGATACTTCATAGAGACAGAACCGCACAACTCTTGAACAAGACACGACCGAGGCGATCGTGCCACGAAGAATACTTATTTCGTACATTTCATGCTTCCAAAACAGAGCATCATGCGTGCATGAAGTATTCCTTCAACCACGTAAATGCTTGACACGAATGAACATGTCCCGAGTACTTTAAAATGGCTTTGGTGATAAAAGTTTTTATTTTGGTGGTAATATAATGTGAACCAACTACGAGTATGTTTGATAGATAATGCATTCTTTGTAAGATTCAACCTGTTCGGGTCAGTACCACCGCACTGAATAAATAATAGTTAAGCACAGTTAAAACTGTATTGATTAAGACATAGCCAACTTCAGCCTCGATAGCTCAGTGGTGCAGACAGTCGACTGTCGCTATTGATGGTTAAGCAACGCTGGGCCGGTCAGTACTTGGATGGGCGACCGCTCGACTGTTGGAGGCTGACCGTGGTTCGGATTCCACGTAAAACTGTAGATCCCTTCCCTTCTCACCTTACTAGGTGGTAGGGCTCAACCCGCCCGGGTTGCTACCACCGCACTGAATGAAACGTCGGTCGAAACGGCTATGTAAATAGTTTGTGTTTTCCGTCCATTTCAGTGTAGCCGGCACGACCGAAGGGAAGCACTGACATGGCACCTAGTTCACCCGGTGTTATTGTGAAAAATATTTCAAAGTACTAACGTGGCGAGATCGCTCTGCTGTGTCTTCTCGGCGTGGTGGGTGGAGCCGACTGTGTCGCGGCGCGCCTTCGCTCGGTCGTTGTAGGCGCCGTCCTCGATGGCGAGCGGTTCGGGCGCGTAGCGGTTCCTCAGCCGCGCCAGCTCCAGCGCGTGTTGCTTCTTCACGCTGCAGTTGCGCGTGTACGCGACGCGCCCGCCCGCCTCCTCCGCTGCCGCCGGCACACACACACACATTCAACAATCTAAATACCTATACTATACAGACACAAAATTATCTAGATCATACAATTTTTAACAAAAAAAAATTTTTGATTTTTAATTTTTATTGAAACTGACACAGTTGGCTTCATCACCTACAACATCCGTGATGTCAGCCCATAACACCGGGTGAACTAGGTGCCATGTCAGTGCTTCCCTTCGGTCGTGCTGGCTACACTGAACTGGACAGAAAACACAAATATTTACATAGCCGTTTCGACCGACGTTTCATTCAGTGCGGTGGTACCAACCCGGGCGGGTTGAGCCCTACCACCTAGTAAGGTGAGAAGGGAAGGGACCTATAGGTTTACGTGGAATCCGAACCACGGTCAGCCTCCAACGGTCGAGCGGTCACCCATCCAAGTACTGACCGCGCCCAGTGTTGCTTAACAATAATAGCTACAGTCGACTGTCTGCACCACTGAGCTTTCGAGGCTGAAAAATATGGAGATAATTCAGCAGGTGCCGAACTCGCCACACAATGCCTTTACCGAACACACACCGGCCCATCGCAAATAGAAGGCTTCAATCGAGTTTGTTACTAGAGAGTGGCCACTCTTGCTCTCTTACGACTCGCATCAATCCCTCGTGAGCTGGTCTGCAACTAGACTAAGACTCTAGTAGACTAGGACATAGAGCAGAACAGTCCCGTGCTCAATCCTCCTCTATCTCTCTCTCTCTAAACCTATACAAATTCTGTGAGGATTCAGAGCGGTGTGCGAAGCACTTACCATAAATAAATACATACATACCACACACTATATCCGGACAATCGGAGTGGGCAGATTAATGAGTGTTGTGCTGCAAGGACTCTTATAAATTATAGCACAACATCGAACACCACATTTAGCAAAGTATTCGGACTAGATAACTATCAAATACGATCAAACACAAACAAACATTCAGGCTAAACACATGAACACACACAAGAAGGGAAGGTGTGGAACTAAGCTTGCGATGGCTTCACCGAACATATCCGGGCCCATCGGCAGTAAAGGCGGGTGTTAATCGAGGTCGGGACTAGCGAGCGGCCACTCTAAATTTCCCGCGCATGCTTCACGCTTCGGCTCGGGTAATAACAGCTCTTACCACATAGGAGTTTATCTAGGCAAGCTTAGGTTCTTGAAGAAACTAGATTGATTTGGCAGGTTGCACCGCTTCTACTGTGAATAATTCGGCCTTGAACTCTTTTCTCACTGTCTGACTTACTTGTGAGCAGTCTTGTTAACTTTCACATTATGATCCTTCGGTATGTTAGTTTCCCATGGGAAGGTGAGCACTGCATGTGAGCACAAGTAGGTACTACAAGTTGTGTAAATGTAGAGTAAGACAAGGAGCGCATGTTTGTAGGTATCACCTGACATGAGTAGGCCGGGCTCGCAGTGTCCGCAGGTGTCAGCGCCGGGGTGCACGTGGCACAGCAGCTTGGTCTCGCCCACCTGCAGAGTGCTGCCGTGCACCACCTGCACCCACGTGTACCGCTCATTAGCTTCCGTTATAAAATCAATGGCTACCGTACACATACAAGAAAAAAAAACTGAACCTTATAGGATCTGTACCTGTACTGTGTGGGGCCGGTACTTTAAAAGAATGGCCCCACTGTATCTCTCCCCGTGTATGTCGTAAAAGGCGACTTAGGGATACGACTACCTTCTTATATTACTAGGTGGCAGAGTTTAACCCGCCCGGGTTAAACTCTGCCGGCCCTTAACGGGCCCGGCCACCGTACTGAATGAAAGGTCGGTCGAAACGGCTATGTAAATAGTTTGTGTTTTCCGTCCAGTTCAGCGTAGCCGGCACGACCGAAGGGAAGCACTGACGTGGCACCAAGTTCACCCGGTGTTATGGCCTGACATCACGGATGTTGTAGGTGATGTAGCCAACAGTGTCAGTTTCCATAAAAAAAAAGGATCACTTTGTTGTCCGGCCGTTCGGTCGTCCGTCCCATCTGTCAAGATCCTTTTTCTCAGGAACGGGTAGAGGTATCATGTTGAAATTAATATCAAATAGTTGGAGGTTTAAAAAATTCAAGCTACTAAGTCAACGCAATCAAAAGATGCGGCCACATTTATGTCACATATTTTTTTATACTCGCACTCACTTATCATATACATCATCCATCAATCACGTCACGTACACCTATAGGGTACTTCCCATTGACCTGCAATCACGAAATTTGGCAAGATGCAAGGTCACAGGACAAGCAAAGGAAAAAAAATCCGAAAATCGGTAATTTGTAGTTATATCCCATAAAAACAATTATAATACATACAATCGCCAAACTTGGTGTGATTTTAATGCAAACTCTAAAAAAAACAACAAATAATAAAAAGCTGCCAATTACATGGTGGTACGAAACTCTCGGTATGCAAGTCCGACTCGCACTTGGCCTGTTTTTTTTTACATAAATTGACTTTTTGTCATTTGGCCGTTGTCAAAAAGTGCTATAAGTTCAACATGGCCTTAGAGAGATAGAATAAGCGGTCAATCTGTAATTTATTTGAAATACTAAAAGTAATCTTTTTTTTATGGAAACTGACACGGTTGGCTACATCACCTACAACATCGGTGATGTCAGCTCATAACACCTTGCTGAACAGGTGCCATGTCAGTGCCTTCCTTTGGTCGTGCACTTGTGTCGGCACTTAACTGGATGGAAAACACGAACTATTTACATAGCTGCTTCGACCAACCTTTCATTTAGTGTGGTGATACAGACAAAGGTAGGTTATCCCTGCACCTAGTAAAGTAAGGAGGGCCAGTTGGATCACGGTCAGCCTCAACGGTCAAACCCTCATCAACGGTCAAAGTATTGCTCATCCAGTTCCAACGCGCAATGATGCGTGACTATGTCAGATCACATCTTCACAGAAAACAATATTTTTTAATTTTGTATTGTCACATTTAGTCCCCTGTGTGGTTGCGATGTTTCAATGCAAAGTAATATTTTCTAATTTTATGCCAAAATTCTATATTATAAATATAAGCAGTCATTAGAAGTTATGTATGGCCCTGTGAGAAACGAACGAACAGATCAATGCACGAGTCACACCATCAGGTTTCGTTTTCACATCTTTTCAGCCTCCCCACTACTTCGCGTCTCTTATTTTAAATGAGGTAATATAAGTACGGATGACCCTCATGGCCCCTAAAAATGGCTTAGTCTCAGAAAGCCAATATTTAAAAACAGAATGACCATGCTCAGATTAAATTGTTCAGTAAGTAGTTCTCTCCCTTCTCTCCGTGGATATTATTCAAGTAGCTACCCAAACTTATAGAAATATATGTGATGGGATATCACACGCTATATCCCGACAATCGGGGTAAGCAGAGTGATCGGTGTTGTGCTGCAAGGACTCTGGTAAATATAGCACAACACCGACCACCACGTCTAGCAAAGCATTCGGAGAAGATAGCTATCAAGCAGCAAGTAAGGCACGAAGACCCGCCTGCTGCACGTCTCGGTGGAAGGACGGCGCCACGGTGAGAGGTGGCTAGCCTGTTTTGAGTTTAGTATATGTTAATGTATTACTCACGTCCATAGGTTGACTGACTTCCTGGCTCTCGGACATGCGTGTTCCGTTCAGAATGGTTCCATTTTTAGAGCCAAGGTCTATCGCTTTGTAGCACCGCTCCTTGTCGTCGTATAAGAACTGTAGGTGGATCTGTGTAAAAAAACTAAATTTAGATGAGACTGGCATAGCCAAATGTTAGCTAAGAGTCCTCACAAAAACCAATAAAAAAACACTTTTGACGTGATAACGTCTTATAAATTGATGAACACCGGCTGCACGCACGAATATCACGTCACGTTCCATCTGAGCCTGTGTGTGCAAGCGAGAGCGCGTAACAAGCGATAGAGAGGCACAATCGGCCCAAGCGTCGGCTTGTAAAAGTACCAGGGCCGCAGAAATTAAAACGAGGTTACTCGTACCATAATATCTGGCCGGTCGGAAAATATTCCAAATTTAGAATATTCATGAAACAAGGGTTGTATGACGTTATCACGTAAAACTATCGTCCGTAAACCGACTTTACAGACAACCAATTTTTTTTACGTATCAAAATTTGTGAATCTCTTCGCTGTGGAAGTCGGAGCAAGAGGACTACCAGCGAAGTCACTCTACAGTCTCTCCAAGAACCTAGCCTTGCCAAGTTCGACACTAAGCTCATATACGAAGAGAGCTGCGAGAGCGTCACTGGGCGTCAATTTCAACTAGAGATCATCACGGTGAATGGAAGCTTTATTACTGCAACCCCTAGACCAGGGGTTGAATTACCAGTATATTTCGCTACATTCAGTGATGGTATTGTATGATATGTAGATATACCGATATTATTAAATGGTATTTGAAGTACCGGTAAGGAGCTGCATCAAATCAAATGAAAAGGGAAGTAATATTAATTTTTAATTCATCAGTTCTGGTACCGGTGTCCTATTTCGCTACCAGTGCAATACCATTACATTACCAAGGGTATCGTATCGGGTACCGGTAAGTTTCCAAGGCCAAGCGAATACTAGATACCACAGTAAAAAATTATGTTAAATAAATATATCCTAAGTCATGCCCACTAAAAGTATTGTTATAAATACAGGTGCTTTTTTCGTTCTCAACTTTGAGTCCTGTACTTCGACAATGTTATTTATTTTGGTGCTCAAGAATAATTATATGATAGCAACGAAATAAAAATATAATTGTATAGTGTTAATCACACCTGTATATTTATACCGTCGTGCACAACATTCCCACGACTCAATAGCTCGATATTTATTTTAAGCTCACCCTCGACACATTCTCATCGCGTATAATCACAGCATGCTCCTCGCCCTCCCGGCCGAGCGTGCCGCCGTCCTTAGTCACCAGGAACAGACTGCCAACCTTCAGCTTAGGCAGGCGCGTCTCACGCACCACTATGCGCATGCACGGCGGGTGATGCCTCACTACGCTCTCTGTGGACAAAGATGCGTTTCAGCTATCATTGTATATGAGCAGTATTATTGTAGTAGACGATTAACTTGGCCACTGTAAAATTATGTAGCCTAAGAGTTGCGAAGTGTTAGTATTTTTCATCAAAAAAATCCAGCCATGCTCTGATGTGGACTATCGAAACCAATTCAACAATGGCTCATTAACCCTTTGCTTTCCACAAAGGCCGATCGGCGTAAGAACATTACACTCACGTTGCCTTCCTAAAGGCCAATCGGACTCAGATGGAATGGTGTCGAAAATATTCCTAATAGCTTCTTCAATGAATTTTTCTTAGAAAAACGCACTAAAATTGCCAATTTATGGTTAAAAATCCTAGCTATTTTCATAAAATACACTGCAGCAACACTTTCTCGTCATACACATACACCGGATAGAACAAATTGTGACAAGTTCGAGTGCAGTCTTACTGCCACAAGAATGTTCAACAAACAATAAACACAGAATTAAATTAATCCGACTGCTGTCAAAATCAACCTACAGTATTTCCCGCAGATGGTAAACTGGTTTCTAGCCTTGTTTTGAAAATGCATTATTTAAAGAGTTCTTTTCTGTATCTACACATCGATATAAGATTTTATATGGAGGAGTCTATTGGTGTGACTTCATTATTTTACAAAATATTTGAGTTTTTGCCAAGGTCTACACCCAAGACCTGTGACACACCTGGAACTCAACGGGGGTAAACATATTTAATAAGTAGGAAGTCAAAGGGTGAACATACACAGAGGCAACAATATGAATAATTACTTTTGATTACAAGAACTTCTGCACACACCCAATGTCACAAAATAGTTTTACCATCAACATCAGTGTTGGTAGAGTCACTATCGGCATCGTCCACCAAGTGATCGTCGGCCTCACTCTCGGCGTCGTCCACCGAGTGAGCGTTGGCCTCGCTGGCTGTGTCACTGCACTCTCCGTCTTCCATCTCCTCTTGCTTCGCTTGCAGTTCACTGGTCTTCTCTGTGTCAGTCTTGTCCGCTTCCTCTTTATTATCATCAGTTTCTTCTGTTTCTATAGACATTTCGATATCTATATCTTTACTCAAAATGTCATTATTCTTTGATTTGTCATCTGAATGTATTATATTTACATGTTCTTCACTTGCAGTGATATGCTCTTTTGTTCCGTTTGTATTTTCAATAAGATAGTTCACATTTTCAGATTCGATTTTTTTCAGTTCATCCTCAATTTTCCCATCTCTTTGATCACGTTTCTCTTTCTTCTTTCTCTTGGCCTCTGTCGGTCCTTTGTCATCTTCTTGGTGTTCCTGCAAGTAATATTTGTAACGTTGGTATTTGTGAAGTAACAAACTAGCCCTTGGCTATTTACCTAACGCCTTTCTGTGACTCTTGAGCGATACGGTCGAGAGCCTGGACGTCAGCCCTTCAATGTCAACCTCCGGCGTGCAAACCTGCAAACAATGTATTATTCATTTAGTGCATGTATTTGTTATAGTTATTAGGGATTAATATAATATAATATCAGTCCCACAGTATTTATCCCATCTACCCATTAGCACGCGGGAACTCTGACAGGAATATGTATTTTAATAATGTAGTTCTGTAAAAGTGGAAATGCAGGCTCCAGGACCTTGTCGCAAGATCGTTCACCTCCTGAGACTCCGTTATCAGGGTTAGTTATATTTTGATGGTAGATTTTCTTCAGCGGTGTTAAAAGAGTCATGAAAATGATTCAAATTTCATATCAAATATGAAGATTTCTACAATTCTCATGTTACTGTGACAAACTAGGCTAAAACATTACATGGTCCCAGCATGAGCGAAGTGCACACGTTGACAAATGTAAAGACCACCTTTTTAAGTTTCCTAAGTTTCTGTTTCTTGCGCAGCAGCTGTTGTGTCTCGGGCGGGAGGGCGGCGGCGACGGCGGCGGGGTGTGTTTGTGTGTGTGCCTGCGTGTGTCCGCTCGTGTCCGCGTGTGAATGGTATGTGAACTCGTTCTTCTCCTCCGAGTAGTAGTAGTAGCAGCCAGTGCTGCTGTGATAGTATAGCCCTAACTCCTGTAACATTAAAGTGTTCATTACTCATTAGCATACGTACATACCCACCGACTAGTGGGGCCACGAACACACAAGATAAAGACAATTAACCAATGGTGGGTCAACTTTGTGGCATCACAAGTCACACACCATATATACGAGTACTTATACCACTTTCGTTGTATCCCGATAATCGGGGTAAGCAGAGTGATCCGTGTTCTGCTGCAAGAACTCAGGAAAAGTACAGCACAACACTGTCTACTAGTGAAGGAATTAATAGCATTCAGAAAAGTAATTCGTATGAATATTATGAAGTTTGTTGAAACAAAATCCTGGACACGCGAGTGATATGCACTACTTATAACATTACAACTTTTCTTTTTAATCCACTGATGCCGGGATATTTTTTTTTCTTTTCTTTTTTCATCTACAATCAGTCGGATGACTTTTATTAGATGTGATGTGTGAAGGTTGTCGTGAAGGTGCCACATCCATCAATGCGGCTCCCCATATGGTAGTAGATACAGCTTCCTCAGTTTCCTCAGTTAGGTATTTCGAGAAAGACAGTCCGTTTTAGTCTGTCAGTCTTGCTGCCTGGATTTGAAGAATATAAATAAATGAGGCGTACTCACAGAGTTGTAATAGTATCCGCTCTTGTAGTCATAGTACATGCCGGCGGACTCAACGTAGACCATGCCGGTCTGCGCGAGCGCACTCTGCGCTACCTCCGCCACCTGCTCCGCGATGCTCTGCTGCCGCCCGTCGCCCTCCGTCCAACCCGCACCCGCTTCCACCACCGCACTCTCCACCCCGGCCTCCGCAGGCACGCTCTCCTCCGACATTAATACACTCTCCGTTTGACATGATGACTCCTTACAGGTTTTGACGGACTTGCTTTTCTGAAAATAATATATTGGCTATCATGACTGGACTAGGTACATTGCATCAGTTATTACTGCAAAATGTTTGCATGAAATGTACGAGCAAATAAGAAATTTAGATTGTATTTAACCAATTCCGATTCTCTAAATCCTTCTTGTGTAGCACTGCAAAGGTGTGGAACAGGCTTCCGGGGAATATCTTTCCATACTCCTGCAAATCTTCAAATCGCAGGTTAACAGCCTTTCCCCAGAGACCTTAGTCCGCCTTCATACTGGACTGGCAACTCCTAGGGGGTGAAATTGGCTGCGCCTGAGGCGCCAACCTCGAGTTCGGCAGCAATAAAAAAAAACAAACCTAAACTCACCAGTTTCTTTACTTTCGCTTTGAGTTTCACTACCAAGTTCTTCTTCTTCTCGACGAGCCGACGTAGCGACAGCACGAGTCGCAACACGTCCGGCCGTCCACACAGCACTGCCTTCAGTTGCCTCGCGCTCAGCGACTTCAGGCCGCTTTTCTTGCGACTAGAACCGAACACAGGGGTTCCGCGGTTGACTGAACGCTGCCCAGCCCTGTCCGGCATCTGCATGGCGTCACTCACTCACCCCGTCTACCTACGATTCTAAAGTAAACTACAAACAAAACATCGAATGGCTGGTCAATTAGTGTCCAACTCCATTGGCCGATGTTCTCGTTTAGTAAATAATTATTATTAGAATTATAAAACTAATGACATTTTCAGTTGACACCTATCAGCTGTCAGTGCTGTTGTTGTTGTGTTACCCCACCATATAAGTTACTCTATGTTGTGTTGTTTGTTGTTTCCAGTTTTCTTTTTGTTGGTTGGTTAGTTAGTACAAAAAACTTCACGAGCCCGTCAAACCGTCAAGGAAGGATCAGGGCACCTCGGTTTTAATCAAAACATACCGGGAACCGTAATTTGCTTATACCTTGGTACTGCACTCTGGCATAAATTATATTATACAGATGTTGTAACGTACTGTGTGAGGCCGGTACGGTAAAGTATAGCCCCACTGCGTCTCTCCCCATGCATGTCGTAAAAGGCTACTAAGGGATAAGGACGAGATGCCGTGCTAAAGGGCGATAGGCTAGCCACCTGTCACCTTGGCATGGTCCTTCCACCGAGTCGTGCTCGTGCAGCAGGTGGGTCTTTGTGCCTTACTTGCTGCTTCATAGTTATCTTGTCCGAATACTTTGCTAAACGTGGTAGTTGATGTTATGTTGCAATTATCTTCAAAGTTCTTGCAGCACAACACCGATTTCTCTGCTTACCCTGATTGTTGGGATACAGCGTGTGTGATATGTATATTATGTTTGTATTGTAACGGCAAGTACATTAATTTCGCCAGCGCAATCGCCGCCGCGCATCTACTCTCTCCGCGCACTTGTCCCTGCTCGTTCCCTCACCGCGCGCGCGCCTTTCATTCCCACCCCACGTTCGTTCGGAACATTAGATCCTTTTACACTAAATAAATCAATTAGTCTTCTTCACAAAGTTCTTGCAGCACAACACTGATTACTCTGCTTACCCCGATTGTCGGGATTCAGCGTGTCTGATATGTATGTATGTATGTAAATCAATTAGTTTGTATGAAAGCTGTAACTTTTTATTTAAAGGGAATTCAGAAAAACGTTATTTGACTTTTTTGTTACTATTCATTCCAATAATCATTTCCTAAATTTTATGTAGTGGCCGTTACAACCGTTACAAGCCTGAATAGTAAAATACTTAGCACACAAAATACTTTTCTAAATTGTTTATTAGATAAATAAACATAATAATTTTTTAATACAATGCATTAACAAAAAAAAGCCAGATTAGTCGTGGGGCCTGTGAAAAAAAATAATTGGTTGTCTGTTTACGGACGATAGTTTACGTGATAACGTCATAAAGTGGTCGCATCTTCTTTATATGTTGAGGCGGCGCATGTCGTTTTTGTTACGTTTGTATTTCCGAAAATAATTCTTAGGTGGTTATAAAAAAACTAAACACCCTAAAAAAATTTAAACACTTTCAATTTTGCGGAAGGTCAGACCTCAGGACGAATTTGAGCTTTCCAAAGGCAGACCAACCCAATTGAATTCGTCCTCCACCTCCTTAAGCAGACCTTGTTTATAGAGCGTTCCAACTAAATCTTCCCTTCGCCGTTATGTTGGCTCCACTACCAGTGTCACTGTCAGTGCTTAAATTCCTGTTGCCAGATTGTGAAGATTATATTACTTTAGTAATGTAATAGGTATTTGCCGTATAATAAATACGGTAAATACTGATAATTACGGGTAAATCTGTACACATAGCAACCTTCAACGCTGTTTTGACAGATAGACAGTGGAGCCAACATAACGGCGATGGGAAGATTTATATGGAACGCTCTCTACCAAGCCGCAGAATTTGACCGAGCTATAATAAATAATATATACATTGAAATAAATTCCATTGAAGTTTCTTGTCAGTTCTTCCTCCCTCGCTGTGATAATCGAACTGGCGGAATGTTACAATGTTTGTACCGTGTGGGGCCGGTACTTTAAAAGAATAGCCCCACTGCATCTCTCCCCATGTATGTCGTAAAAGGCGACTAAGGGATATGACTCCCTTCTTATATTACTAAGTGGTAGGGTTTACCCGCCCGGGTTGGTACCACCGCACTGAATGAAAGGTCGGTCGAAACGGCTATGTAAATAGTTTGTGTTTTCCGTTCAGTTCAGTGTAGCCGGCACGACCGAAGGGAAGCACTGACGTGGCACCAAGTTCCCCCGGTGTTATGGGCTGACATCACGGATCTTGTAGATTGTAGTCAACCGTGTATCCATAAAAAAAAAAAATTTAAATATGACAAATCTGAGCGCAGTGTGCTGCCAATAGATGCTAAATAAACAATAAACTTCGATCGCCATGACCTTGGTTTTGTCCCGGTTCCCCTTCAGATCCACCTTTATTTACTGTGAGACAAGTGGTCCAAAATCGCGAGCAGTACAACAAGCCGCTCTTCCTAGCCTTCGACTATGAGAAGGCGTTCGACTCAGTTGAAAAATGGGCTTTCGAAAATTCCCTCCTTAGGTGCAGAATCGACCACCGCTACATCGAGGTAATCCGAAATCTGTATCGGTCCGTGGCGATGACTGAGGCTCCATGAGAAAATACCTCTATATTTTTAATAAAGCAGGATGACCAGGGTGCATCAGAAATTTGCTTAGTATGTCATTTTGAACCCTCTGTAAAACCACCGGTACCATACCACCACACTGAATGAACGGTCGGTTGAAACGGCTGTGTAAATAGTTCGTGTTTTTGGCCCAGTTCAGTGTAGCCGGCACGAACAACGGGAATTACTGACATGGCACCTAGTTCACCAAGGTGTTATGGGCGGATGTTGTAGGTGATGATGTAGTCAACCGTGTCAGTTTCCATAAAAAAAAATGCAGACATTTAATGACTCTCTATCTGAGTCCCACAGCTGTATGATACTTGGAGGTACTTAACAAATTAAAACGCAATGAAAACAATTCGATGCTAGTTTATTTAATGTTTTAATAGGTATAATACAACATAAGCATTACTCATACATAAATTATCTGTGATTGATCGATATAAACATTGCACAGTGACTTTTTTTCATTCTCGACATTTCGTTAAAACATTACTTCAGTCTTTTCACGTAAAACTAGATAATCTCACACTCACAAAGTAACCTCTACATAACTCCTAAGGGATACTCGGTGTGTTCCAACATTGCCCCAGTGATCGGTGACGGGAAGTCAAAAATTAGAGAAGCCTTGCAAACAGCGTAAGAATTTTACTATTTTTATTATTTACATTATTGCTTAGTTTCATTTAGGATAATATTTTATTCGTTAGGCCATAAAAATACGTAACAATATGCTGCATAATTATGTTCGTTCACCGCATCGGGATCTCGAAGCGGAGTGGAGTGCGGTGCTAGGTGCAGGGGCACCTCGGCGGCACGAGGCTACGTACTCGCGGTACGTAATGAAGTAAGTACGCGACGGAGGTGTGGCGGCCATTATCTGGCGTCGACGGTGTCGAGTGTGAGGGGCGGCGGCGGCGGAGGCGGTTGCGGGTGGGGACTGCCCCGGTCGGGGGCGGGCTGCAGCCGCTGGCTGAGCGGCAAGTTGTACTCCCACCCCTCCTCTCCCTTCGCTCTGAACATCTGTCACATAAACAAACATTTATTACTTACCTATGTGTTATTTCATAAACACTCCACATATGTATCAATACTCAAGTGCACATACATTCAAATGCGAAAATGTTGTGTGTAAGGAATAGCTGGGAAAGTTTTTTCTGTAATATAATTACTGTGCTACAAGTTTTTTTCAATACTTTTTTTTACTATTGACTTAGAATTGTATCACTGTATTAGAAGCCTAGGATCATTGGACAGCACGGTTATTAAATTTCATAATGGAAATTTGAATAACCAATGATTTAAAAATGCCCACATATCAATTTAATTTAAAAAAATAGTAACAAGCGGTTAAACGTTGAAAACAATACATACTTGAGTGATCCACTTGTCTCGGTTGAGTTCGCGCTCGCGCGCGCTGTCGCGCTGAGCCTGCTCGACGCGTCGCTTTGCGCTTGTGGCGAGGTCGACGTCGCCGGTTCGCAGGCCGGCCGTTACGTGGCGCCACACGCGCCGCGACTCGTTAGGAGTCTGCCGCGCTATCGACGCCACCAGCTTGCGACGCGGCTTCATCGCCGACACCTCAAACAGCACCTCTGTTCGCTGCACAATATTATCACATCACTTTCTATTTTACAATTTAAATTTATTATATTTTTCAATAAAAAGAGCATCATAGACTCTCCCGGCCGGGCCTTACACAGGAGAGTCAATAACCTCAAGTAATCAGCTGTTTAGGTACATAGTGGCACATTGAGGACCAGTTTTGATTGTGTAGTTAGAACACTGACATGTTTTGTTGAATTTCTCGAAAACTAATGCTAAAAACATATTGGGTTTTTTTTTTGCTTAACGTGTTTATTGTGGTGGGTCTCTCTCAAAATATTTGCAGCTAATAAAGAAACATCCTACATATTTTTTTATTTTCATACTATCTCTCGACTCCAATAGGGTTCTGAAAAGTGTTAGACCACACATTTATTATTGAAATCACTTTAAACCCACTACCTGCTTTTGCAGAAGCAGGCAGTAAGTAGTGTGGTAAAATAATCTGAGTTGCTTGGCTTCAAAGTTACGTCTTAGCACACAAGAACTGCCAACAAAAACGCCAGTACTAAGTCCCGGGTCTTAAAGCATAGTGATTACTCTCTCTCTGTTGTGTGTCTAATGAGCTTACCTGACAGAAAATTACTTACAGGAAAATTATGCTGCCATTTTAACATTAGGTTTGCCATATTCACACAAAGCAAAGATGGCAGCGTTCAGACCCTACCAACTTTTGAGCGAGGGACCACCACAATACCACTCAGACTGACCCCGGTGTCGGTCCAGCGAGCCTCCATGCGCGTGCTCCACTCGCCCTGCGCGCTCAGGTACGGCTTCTTGTCCTGGCCGGCGAACAGGTCGCAGGTGACGCGGTTCTTCTTGCCGCCGTAGAACGGCTTCGTGAGGAACTCGATGTGCGCGCGGTGGCCCGTCTGCGCGCACTCGATAGTCACCGGCCCGCCCAGCTCGATCCACGGCACCGTCAGTATCGACCTGCGCATCCCGCTCATTACACATACACCTACTGCTCACTTTGTCTTTGGTGAAACTCTACAACTTTGTTGTTGTTGAAGAAAACAAGATATTGAGGGCTCAACCAAAGGGTACACTCCGCTAGGTTCTGTATATTATAAAGTAAAAAGTCTATTATTGCAAGTATAAGGGCTGAATAAAAATGTATATGACGTAATGGTGGTGTGATTAATTCATACAGTACGGCTGCTCAAACCCAAACCCAGCAAGTATTTTTTGCAAAAATGTTCAGGAGAGCGCATATACATGTTTTGGACCAGCCGCAGCAAATTAAGCATTTTAACATAAAAAAGTATGCCATAACGTGTGCAGTTGGCCTAAACTTTAAATTGTATTTTTTTTATTAGTGCAAGTTTTATAGCACTTCAGTTTTAAAATTTGTGATAATTTTTAATTATATATTTTTTCCATTTAAAAACCTAGCAAATGTAAATACTTGGTTTGAAAATGATATCGTAAAGCTAAAAACCGCGAGATTGCATACGAGAAAATTATACCCTCAAATAAATCACGTGCTATCGGACAACCAACAGACAAGAATAATTATTGTGAAGACTGACAGCGAGTGACTGTCAAAATTCCTAACACAAGAATGTCAATTTTAATCCCTAATATCAACATACATCTACAATAACAATTTGGAAACCTAGCAACTGACACAGACTTGCTGGGTAATGAAATGGTAGATGTTCCTTGCTGTGTGTTCATTTAGGTATTTTGAAATTTGATTGAACTTGCTAGGTTTGTGTTACACAAAAAGTCTATGAATCAGTGTAAAATTTTAAGATATTTAAATGTGAATGTATGGTGAGTGACCTAGTAGGTGCATAAAAAGAGAAAAACGATTTTTACAAAAAATTTTGGTTGCTAGTTTTTGAATTTTGGCAGCCGACTGTAGTCTAGGTGAGCGAGGCAAACTCGATTGAATTTTTTGTGTTTTACAGAGGTGTAACATTGATGCGTGCAGCCGCCACACGCGCGTGCTACCGCGCGCCGGTAGATGGCGCTGCTAGTACATTCTGCGTGATTCCTACATCGCGCTAACCAAATGTTCAACCACTCACATAAAAAGGAGTGCGAGCAACCATTGTATAATATATACAGTTTCAGTGTACTATATAGTTTGTCATATATAGTTAGCCGGTCTCCAATAATTAGGTTGCTAGGGCAAGTATCCAGGACTGCATCTCATGGTCGGTCCCTGGAAAATGCTCGACGCACCTATTTAGGAGAACAACGAGTACGAAGGCCTGAATCGCCACGGTGGTCGCCCTTCGGACAGTTTACATTACTTATATTTCGTAAAAGTACATGTTACGGAACTTACGGAATATACGAGTCTGTTACTAAACATCAAACGGTTTATTTTCACCCCGCCATCGAGTCCGCCTTGCTACAATCTGGCGCCCAACGTGGGGCCCGGAACCTCATCGAAGTTCGTCACCACGAGGTACGGACGTGAGACAACGACGTCGGCGAAACCCGGGAAAGAAGAGAAAGAAGCAAGACCAGATGGCGGTGAATTTCACAAACGAACAATTTCAAGAACTCCTGTCTACACTGGCGCACCACGTGAAGCACGAATCACCACCGAAGTTTATTATCACAAAATACGGTAGGGTGACCACAACTCCGGTGAAATCACCTAAGAGATTTAAGGCCAAGAAAGACAAGATGGCGGTTAACTTAACCAATGCCCAGTTTGAGCAACTCTTAAACACATTGGCTGCCCGTAAATTTCATTGATAACCCAGACGACATGTACGAACTATATTCAGAGGACTATGCAATGTTCCCAAGTAGTCAGGAAAGGCAGCAGGTGAGCGACGACCTTGAAGACCAAGCAGCTCCCAGCACATTCCAGTCTACCGCAGTATCACCTGCCAAACGCCCCTGTCCTCCAACAGGCGGACGAAGCCAAACCCTATGTAATCAAGACTGACACTAGCAGCTACGCCCTCGGGGCTGTTTTGGTCCAAGGGGAGGGCGAGAATGAACATCCTGTGGAATGCTGACATCCCATCTGAACCTGTTCGGCCTCTGCGCAAGAGGGGTGGACCTAGGAAAGAAACGATGGCACAACCAACAGCTGCTTCAACAACTGCACGTCGCTAACCCAAGAAGATCTAGCCGCATCACTGTTCCTTTTTGCTGTCACCTCGCCGGGTCGTCTTCGGTTCCAGAGGGGGAGTCTGTAACATTGATGCGTGCAGCCGCCACACGCGCGTGCTACCGCGCGCCGGTAGATGGCGCTGCTAGTACATTCTGCGTGATTCCTACATCGCGCTAACCAAATGTTCAACCACTCACATAAAAAGGAGTGCGAGCAACCATTGTATAATATATACAGTTTCAGTGTACTATATAGTTTGTCATATGTAGTTAGCCGGTCTCCAATAATTAGGTTGCTAGGGCAAGTATCCAGTAGTCTTGTTACGAGTCGAATACATGGACGACTCGAGTGACTCGAGTTGAAAACATCTATAACTCGAGTTGCGACTCGAATACAAAAACACTCGCTATAGATTTTCTATTTATTAGTCTCGGAACCATTATTTAATTCTTAAATAATAGCTCCTTAAATAATTTTAAGTCACTAATCTCGTACAGCGCGTCACCAGTTCAATCAAATGAATTCAACTGTCTCGCAGCAGCAGATCGCGTCACCCACTCCACGCGCTCGACTCGAGTGCACTCGGATGACTGAATGTGCGAATGCGAGTTGACGAACGAATACAAAATACTCGGCGACTCGCGGCCTTGAGAGACTGCGACTCGAGTCGGTCTACTAGAGTATGGTCGGTCGGCCGGCGTGTCGTCGCCGTCAGTCAGTCTCTCAAGGCCGCGAGTCGAGTACTATTTTGTATTCGTTCGTCAACTCGCATTCGCGATCAGTCAGTCGTCCGAGTGCGTGCACTCGAGTCGAGCGAAGCGAGTGGGCAGACTGCCTGACTGACTGCTTGTCCGTACGAATACGAGTCCGACTCGGTTTCGCTCCGAATCCTACTCGAGTTGACGAGTTTTAGGCTTGACTCGAGTCACACGAGTATTATCACTCGACTCGTTACAACGTTAGTATCCAGGACTGCATCTCATGGTCGGTCCCTGGAAATTGCTCGACGCACCTATTTAGGAGAACAACGAGTACGAAGGCCTGAATCGCCACGGTGGTCGCCCTTCGGACAGTTTACATTACTTATATTTCGTAAAAGTACATGTTACGGAACTTACGGAATATACGAGTCTGTTACTAAACATCAAACGGTTTATTTTCACCCCGCCATCGAGTCCGCCTTGCTACAGAGGTAAATTAAAATATTTTGAATTGATAGATAACTGACCTGCCGTATCCATTAGGGAATGTGAGGGTATACTGCTCCTGCAGGTCGAGTAGGGTGACCACCCCGCAACCGATGTTGTGGACCCCGATGGACAGTCCCAAAAACTTGCTTTTGGTCCACACCCACGCTTCGAACTGGATTCGCCGGTTGTAGTGCTCCGCGTAGAACGCTGATACTGCAAACGGATGAAAGGATTGAAGAACTGTTTTAGTTTATGCTGATAAAGTTTAGTGCTTCAAGGATTATTTTGCAAATAAACCAATAAGTACATAACATAACATATCTCTACAATTTGAAAGAAATACTCTGTATGGCACAAAGACAAATGTAGCCATCTCTGTCACACTTGTGAATTATCATTCATGTAACGATTATTCAGATGGTTGTTTATTGTATAATTTCATTCATGGGTAGGTAGCCTACGCTTGGACATGTCGAAAATTCCGCCAGTTCTAAATTCAATGCGAAGAAGAACTGACAAATAAACTTCGCAAGTCACAATGTTTTGTTAATACCTTATAAGTATTATATTATAGTAACTTACAAATAATTAATCCATACTACCGCTAACAAGAACATTAATATTTACAGCACAAACATGAATACTGAAGAATCTGACCACTCTGCCTATTTACATTACTTATATGGTGTATAATGCCATCGCCAATTTTGAAGGAGTTGAGGATAGAATTAGTTTGTAGATGTAGACGAGGTATGACAATATCAGTTATATCCTTTTCAATAGTAGTGAAAGGAACAAGGGGTGTGAGGACTCACTCGGCGGGTGATGGGAGACCTGCTCGGCCACGAAGGAGAGCTGGTCGGGCGAGCACCACGGCACCGGCCCTTCCCCTACTTCCTGCAACACAACCTCACCACATTAATATACCTACATGTGCACACAACAACATGCAAAACATTTCATTATATCCTGAAACAGATTGTAGATAGCTTAACAAACAGAAAAACAAATTAAATATATTCCAACTTAGATTTTACAAATCAAAGCTTTGAATGAAACTAAGTGGACTCAAAATTTGGGAAAGCTCTCTATACTGGCAATTACTTCTATCAGGAGAAGTAAACTTAAAATGTAACCTAACAAAACAATCATATCAATGATTGAACTTGGTGGAATATTTAATGATACACAAATTTGAGAAAATATATACTTGTCCAACAGTAAAAAATGTAATTTAGTGAATTGAAGGTCTTATGCTCCCAAAATTGAGAGTTGTGACGTACAGACCGACGGATGGACGGACGGATTTTGTTTAGTTTGTTTAGACAATAAATTCGCCCGTGTCTTAAATGTCGCCACAGGCCAACCGAACCGATTACAATGGGCTGTTTAAACAAGAGTACCTTGTTATTGTCTGACGCGGGGCAAGGCGGGTCGAGGTCCCAGTGGCAGCGGAACACCTCGCCCAAGATGGGGTTGTAGGGCTTCTTGGCGACGGCGGACTTGCGGCCGGCGTGGTACGAGCTGAGGTACCAGCGCACCACCTGCAGCATGCGCTCCCGCGGCGTCGCCATCTCCGCTATACTGCTCACAACACAACAACTACACTCACATTCACTCTTCTCACCATCTCTTTCACTGTGCCCAATCAGGAGCCTGCATGTAAGCGTATAGAACTTGTTTTTTTTATTCTAACTGGATTAAGTCAGTCAGCGTGAACATATTCGTTCACTGGTGAACATATTCCTCCAATTTTCCTGCAGTCCTCCCGACCTTTAGCGGTACGGAACCACTGCCACTTTATGTCGTGAAAATTTAATTTCTCGTACCTATGTTATCTGTTATTTAAATAATTCAGTGAACACAGCTAGCGTTGTGAGTTGTGACGCATGAGCGTTGCGATCGCAACGCAACTGTAGCGCGAGGTAACTAGAACGCCTGTAATCGCGCTCAGACATTGTTCCAGCGACCTTAATTTTTTCACATACTCGAGAGCCTGGGCGGCGGCGCCACAGCGAGCGGGAGAGTGCTGCCAAAGCTAAGCTACTCTGGAACGCTTTAACAGCTGTTAGACACTGCTTGCAGCACCAAAAACGCTATTTTTAGGTAGCTAGACGTAACTTGTAGGCCACTAGAGCGCAGCTAAAAGTGTCTAGAGAGGGACTACTTGAAAAAATATGTCGCGTCCCTAGACGCTTTGATGTGTAAACACGTAAGTACAATGCTATAATAAAGCTTAAGGATGAAATTATTTTGCTGACCGAACAAACTGGTCGGGATGAGCGAAGTAGTCTGCGTACATCTCTAGCAAGGATCTTCGCTCCAGGATGAAGGTCGGCAGCACCACCTGAAACCGCAACGCCCCAGTCTGTACCACTACACGTACCAGTACCACTGTACGTCCCAGTAAGCTAGTCTAGATCACATTCAGTGGTGAATCAGCTGTAAAATTCACGCGGTAATCTAACTCCAACGTCTGCTGCTACTTAAATTGACAACAACTCAACTATCAACCACAAGTAGGCTTTCTGTCACCTCCAAAAAAGATAATGTCGAGCATTAAGTCAACCTATCTGGAATTTGCGAATGAAATATGTATGAATATTAGTCTTTAGACTTTCACACCTTTACTGGGCATTTTTGTGCGGATTCCGCGCGAGTAAACTCTAAAATTAAACTTTCAAATATTGTTACCAGTTTACTTCTTTAATAATTATTTTGTTTAGGTTTTAATTATTTAATGCACAGTGTAAGTAAACTATTTTGTTTTAATTTCTAATCAAAATTGTATGCAATGCAAAATTATATTTTCCCTTTTATTTTTATTGTAGCATAGTTAAAATATCGAAAATGAAATATAGACCGTTACATATTCACTTAATTATTACAGTTACACAGTACACTTAACAGTTAATTATGGATTTGATTATAGTGAGGGAATGTCGCTTACCTTAGTGAGGTCCATGCCGATCTTGACCTGAGACAGGAGGTGTGTGACGACGGAGCCGTGACTCTCCATGGAGCAAGCTTCGTCATCTGACTGCTCCTCGTATAGTGCTGCAAAATACACAAATATTATTCTATACTTATACCAACAGTTATATTCGGCACCATGCACGCTTTATTTATTTATTTATATTAGAAAACATACAGCCATTCACAATATAGATACACTTATTTTTTTTACAGTTACATTTAGGGTGGTACTTTTTTGGAAAAGTTAATATTTCATACATACTTTTTGGGCACTTTTGCATGACTAAAAGAACTTCTCAAAATAAAAAGTAGTAGAACAAAAGTTGTTTAGTTTCAGATGTAGAGTTTACCCTCTTCCGGGTAGTTTAATGAATGTACGTTCAGATGCCTAATCTCGCAATCCCTTGGACTTCATATATCCGAAAATCATCGCTTTTATTAAATTACACCATTACGATACCTTCCGTCTAAATCAGTATTTCGGTGACCTACCGTAGCGCTACGAGCCTGCTCTATCGAAGACCGACGCTTTCCTTTTTAACAGGCAGACGAAAATTTCAAATGCAGTTCGCTTTGAAGGAGGAAAAAAAGTTAGAGAAGGGGTAAAGTAAAGTGGGATGGAGTTATGCATGTACATAGGTGTGTGTGTGTACTGTACCGTCATAGTCTATGTCGCCGGTGGTGGTGCGCGGCAGGTCGGCGGCGGAGGCGGGGCCGGGCGGTGCGGGGGGCGCCGCGCCGGGTGCCAGATCCGCGGTCCCACCCCCCGCCGCGTCCGCGCCCGCACCCAGCGCGCCGCACGAGCGGCTCGCGCTGCAACACACACACACAGCCATCTCACTCACTGTACTCATAGATAGCGTCCTGATTCTTTCTCCAGTCCTGTACCCTAATCACGAGATTTAACCTACACCGCGTACTACGCTACGCCGTGTTCACCACATAAGTTTGTATAAAGTGATAGATTTGCGAACTTCGTTTCTCCATACAAAATGATGCGGAGAACACGGCGTAGCGTAGCGCGCGGTGTAGGTTAAATCTCGTGATTAGGGTACTGATCACCTGAACCACTGATTACCTCCGACGTACTTGATGTCGTCGTACCACCTGGCGGGCGGTCTTCCCACACTCCGTTTCCCTGTCAACGGCCGCCAGTGTATATGAGCTGTTTACTCCAACTATCGTTATCTCGTAGACTGACGTGCTCGCTCACCCCACTGTTATTTGAGCGTAGCCACCAATGTCCAATACCGACTACAGTACCCGGCCGGCATTAAGTAAGTAAGTAATGAATGAACATAGAGGTTTAGAGAGGCAATCCGGTTGTAGAGCGTCGTCTCTGTCGCACAGAGACATGCGAGTTCGTGCGACAGACAACGTTCTACAACCGGATTGTCTCTTTCTAAACTCGATGTTAATTAAAAAAAAGTTCATGAAACAATTACATAGAAGGAAATTATTCTTTCTTTTAAAGTAGGGGTCTTAAATAATGAAAACGATGAATGGCTTCTAACAGCTGAATGAACGGTGAAAAAAAGATATTTAAAAAAATGTGTAAGTGCCCAAAATGTATGTAAGCAAACAACTCGACGAACCAACCAACATTGGCAACAAGCTGGCTACAATGAGGCAAGTGCGTATTTCAAAAGAATTCTAAATGGAAACAAACAAGAATATAATGAAGGTAATCTACGAGTATATTGCGCGATGGAAACTTCGCACCATCGGCTTTGAGGTACATTTGAGAACCTGCCAATTCTCTATCTACGATCATAGCCTGCAGAATGATTCAATGTTTTGGCGTGTTGTTGAACTTTGAAGTCTGTACATTGCTATCAATATTTTATTGTGTTATGCTGACACCACACTTGGCTGTATGCGCACAAATATTTGGCAAAAATTTCCGTTTCGTCTCCCTTTAATGGCTTGTTTAGAGCGAGATAAAACTAAAATTTTTGCAACAATCACGAATACGCTAAGCCAAGTGAAGTGCCGGCATTAAGTATAGATGTTCGTTAAATGTCAGATATCGTAAAATCTCTCTATTTTCAAGAATAGCTACATTGCCGGCCACAGAGCGAGCAACACCGCGCCGGTTGAGGGACGACGGCCGCGGATCGCTGTTCTGCGTTGCCGGCCATCATGAGGCTATTTTGTAATTTTTTTTTTGCTTCCACCATCTCGCAATCGGAATGTGACCAGGATCGGACATACGAGGAGGGTTATCAATGGATGAAATGACTCACACGACCAACATCGCACAGAAAATCTGCTTTGCGTATTTATTTCCTATCCTCCAGTGCAAGGATGTGATAGCGGTTTAGCCTGTTGGTGTAGTTGCTCTCGGTCAAAAGATCAGAAGCCAGTCTGTTGGGATGCGTCGCCAGTGGTTTTTTGTACTTTTTGTTAGATTGTCTAATTTCATCCTTGACTGTTGACATTTCGTGGACTTCGGCAATGATATACTAAGAAAGATACGTTGTCTATACGACATTCGGTGCTCACACACGGCACGAACTTGAAACGTTGACAGAAAGAACTATAAAGTGATGCGCCGACTCGAATAGTCCTATTCCAATTATTAAGGGAGGGAATTCAAGTTATGTGGCGGTTGGTATAACTGATGTGATTGATAACTACTTAGGAAGGACGACGCACGTCTGAACGCGTGCGTAGTTGGTGCGCGACTAACTTCAAACAAGACTGTGGTCTTGTATTTTATGTGCCGCTTTGGGAGCTCGTATAACCTATCTACCTCCTTTTTAACATATAATAATATCATTGGACTTCGGAGTTTTTTGTAAACCAGGGAACGTGCGATGTCTCTTACGCTCTTGAGCATTTTGTTTTGGAATATTTGAAAGGCTTTAATTGACAATATGCCGTAGCAAACCCTTTCTCTCCCATGCATGCATTCCCACATTTAGATATGCTTCCTACTACGATAAACTGAAGTTGCTTCTATCGCAGTCCACATAATGCAGTGGTACCTATAGTCAGTAGATATTAGACCTATGGGCTATGTACCACTTGTAGCACCTTGTCACTCACTGGCACGCTATTTCACCGTTCATAGTGGTGAGAGTATCGCTCAAAAAGCTGGCTAGTATGGCAAGGTTCTAGACTGTCCTAAGTGAAGGCTACAGGGAAGAAACGTGAGTTATCACTGAAGGATACTTTTACAGGAGGTGATTTTTAATTTTTGAAGGTGGATATCTTAATGAATAAAGAATATTTTTTTTAACTCTTAGCCTTAATAAGGGTATAAGGGAATAAGGGTATTCCATATATCTAAAGACATTACGTTTTAGTTAAGCAGTTTTCTAGAAATTAAATAAAAATTGACAGAAACCCATTTTTAACAGGGAAGAAACGTGATATGATGCTCTCAAAAAAGTTAAGAACTTAGTTTAGTTCTGATAAAAAGGGAAATAGACAACCAATTTTTATAAATCAAAATGTTTATTACAAATTAAAATAGAAATCATCAGTCTGTAAAAACATTTCAGTCGATTGATTGCAGTTGCACATTTCAATAGTTTCGTGCGACTGCAGTTTAATTTGTTTAGATCAAAGTTAATGGTTTAGATAGGTACTTCTGAAACGAGCCCAATTTCTTCCTTTTTTTTAGTCTACAATCGTCGATCCTCTTGTTCTTCAGAAAATATATCGCCCATGATTCATCAGAAAGCGCCGCCTTTGCAGCTAGATGTCTATCAACATGTAACAAGTAACAAACAATTCGTAATACAATTATATTTTAAGGTTATGGTTTTCTCTGTGCTGGCTGATTCCGACTGTTTGAACAAACTGAGGGGCAACTTTCACTCTATAAACGTATTAATTATAGTTCTAACAATTCAATTAATAATAAACATTAATATTTACCTCTATATAAGCATAAAGCTTATATAGAGGTAAATATTGTTTATATATATATTGCAAAAGTTAAATATATTTTGATAGTCAATCCTCGCGCACTTCGCTCTTTCCGTGCGTGCGGTGCGTGCGCCGAATCCATTGCCTTCTTCTACTCTTCTCGGTGACTTTTCACATCGGCTTCAATCGTCAACTTATAAAGAAAACACAGGAGAACTCAGCTCCAACGAGTTCTGACCGGTTAAATGACAGTGAGAGATGTCAAGTGTGAAAATGTCGAAAAACGCGTCTATGGATGCTAAGACAAAACACGTTTTTTCCCGGTTACATCTAACATCTTTTGGTTCTTGAGCAGTTTTTGATTACTATATTGTTTTTCTTCCCTGCACGAACTAGAATATAATGCCAAAAAGATGGTGACATCGTACGTTTTTACCCGGTTCGATAAGTGCGTTCTATAGAATTCGGAATTCTGAACAAACTGGCATCAAAAACTCATTTTAGGAAAAAAGTGACAACTCACGTTTCTTCCCTGTACCCTTCAAGTGGTATGTGCGTGTAGGCCTGCCATGCCACCCCTCCGGGTTTGACCCGGAGTCTACGGGTTTGAATGGTGTATATCCGGGCTACGGGTTAACATCGTATATCTCCGGGTCTGACCGGGCGGGCGGTGCGTCGAGCCGAGCGGTGAATTCGGCTCGACTGACTGAATCACTGGATGATCGGAGCGGAGTGGGTGGACATCGGACGAATTGGATGCACCGTGCGTGTGCGCACGCGATTATGGGTTCAATGATTATTAAAAGTAACAAATTTCACAGAATTACCGAAAATAATTGGATTTTTTTTTTCAATACCGATTATTAATGCTTTTGTGGAATGCGATTTTTCCTTAATGAAAAATTTATGGACAGACGAGAGAAACTGCTTATCAGTCGACATGGTGAAGTCGGAGTTAATTATTTGTAAAGATTAATATTATAATATGACCTGTCGAGAATTTTTAAAGTATTTGAAAAAACCTGAGAAAGAAAAGTTGATAAAAAAATCACAATCATCTGTTTTTAAATTACAATTTGTAATACTATTTCATATTGAATGATACCTACCTCTGAAAATTTACATTTAATTTTATAAACATTTTGAATTTTCTGAATACTCCGGGTCTACCATTTTTTAAAGGTGGCAGCCCTATGTGCGTGGGTTGTACCGATACAGCCTGGTAAGGGGGCAAGGCAAGCAATAATTGAATAGGGTAAATTTGTAGCAATGTCCATGTGATGCTCTTGGGAACGCCTGCTTGAGTGAATATCCAATGTCCGCACCTGCCTTATTCCCATACATATATGCGATCGATGACCGTGAGTGAGGCAGTGATGGTCTAGCTAGCAATATGCACTTTAATATCCTATTTTTTTATTTTTATTATTTCACTTACAATACAACTGACGCTGTTCTTTCCGAACACATCAAAATCCGTTCACAAAACACTAGTTCCCATGAAAACCCCCAATCTTTCGGCTTTCACATTTGACGGTCCCTTGCGACATTTGCACAGACTAAATAGGGACATTTGTGATCAATAAATCTAAATACAAGAAACTGATCAATCAACATTGCAACATTGGTTCAAGGGTCCTCAAGAGATCATAGCACACATACGTCAGATCACGATGTCAGATGTTGCAATTCAAAGAGAATTGATTGCCAAAGAGAAATATATAACCTGTTGATAGCGTTCATCAATATACATCAGTAATCTGTGGTGTTCATTTGATAAGAATATGCGCAAATATTGTTGATATTTTTTCTTCTCCTTTTTTTATTCCTGGCATTTAGCCGTTTTATCTAAGAATTATTTTTTGCCAAAGTCAAATCTTGAAAGAAATCCCTATTTAATTTAGTCAGTGACGGTAATAAAAATAAATTATGACATTATAATTTTTTTTATAGTTCCTAAAGTTCTGTTCTGAGTGAGGCCCAATCGTGGGAAGGAATATTATACTCTCATTATCTACGAGTATGATACAAACAAATCATTTATTATGAACAAATACAATTAAATTCTGATACATAGGTAGTTGATATGTTTACAAAAATTACATTTAGAGGTGATTAACAAGTATCTTTTTTATTTTTCTATTTTCACCAAAAATTACTATAAATAAAAAGACAGAATCTGGGAAAACGTTTCAGAGCTTTTCGTCTTCAAATATGGACCACTTTCGAACCCTGAAGATATGAAACTCTACCCTGAAACACCCTGTATATAAATTCCCGCGAGATAATCTTAAAATTAGGGGAATGAGAGGATAATCTTCCTTCCCGCAATTGGGCCTGAAGCTCTCAGAAAATGAAATAACCGAAGAAACGGTGATTCCCGCGATCAACATTTCCGTGGGGTGGGTTGAGTCTTGGCGGACTTCCTCAAATGGAAATAATGGAATCTTACGACGCAAATGCCAAGAAAAGGGGAGGTGCCTGTCCGCACTGCGCATTCGACCGACGACGTTACTAGTTCATGAACAAGGCAAACGAAAGAACAAAATTATATCTCGCAAGAAGACGAGACTTTCTGCTTGTAATTTTATTAGCTTGTGTGATCAAAGAAAAATATAACCACTGTGCGATGATGACGGAAGAACCATACTGAATATGATTGATTAATTGATTATGCATACGTGTCAAATATTTCAAGAGTTCTTGACATTAGCAAAATTTATTTTGAAGCCGAAGATAAAACGGCTACTAATTACCAGGATAAAAAAAAATAAAAATAAAAATAAATATTATGAATAACCGTAATCTGTGATAGATAATATTGTTTCGTGTGTTCGCATAGAACAATATACATTATTTTATTTATCTGTGCATAGAACGACGACGTTATTATTACATGCTTGCGGTATTCATCAATAAATAATAGTTCGTTTCGTAGTAATCATCACACTATCGTAAATATAACCTGAGCAGCAGGAGCGAAAGTCATAGTTATCCCGATTGATGTTTCTCGTAAACCACTGTGAGTTTGATTTTGGAAAAAATATAAGGTTTTCCACAAGACATACTGCTTCCCAACAAGGAGCCTAAAATGCAATTGGATCTATTTGACTTGATAGAAAAAAAAATCTACTACATATATAAAAAATGAATATTCGTTCGTTCGTTAGCCTTCTATGCGTTCGTACACGATTCATCCGATTACGATGAAACTTTGGTGTGATCTGCGCACGCCCGTGAAGTTTCTGACAAAATTATTACGCGAGTGGAGCCGCGGGCAAAAGCTAGTAGATAATAAAATACAATACTTCATTCCGTCAAGGAAAATATGATTTATTTTATGAAATATTAAGCCTACAATTAAATATTTATTGATTCTGTACTTACGTCCTCCAAGCTCAGTGGTTTACGAGAAACACCAACCGGGAGAAACCAATTTTTGGTACTGCTGGGTCTTAACGCGAGCGGAGTCGTGGACACAGTAATAATTACTACGGGCGGCGTAGTAGACGATCGATGCTATCGCACAAACTGTTGATTCCCCTCTTCGCCCCCTATCCCAACCGAATTTCCCGTCGCCAACCCCTCGCGCCTCGGGGCGATGCGGAGTTTCTCTTGTTGGCTGCTTGCCAGCTTATCATAATGCGTCTTCCTTTCCTTCTTTTCTTTTTCATGTGATGAGATCACTGTTCATTGTTTCTTGGAATGAATAACACGAACACTCCTAATACATTTTATCACGAATAGAAGGACATCTAAATCTTCATTGCAGCAACCTTACGAAGATTTAGAATTCTGAAATAAAATCTTAGATTGCTAAAATGTATAATGTGAACTTACGGATGAAAGAAATACATAAACTGATTGCCACTTACTATGAATGCAGGACTGGAGGAAAATTGGAGATATAATGTCCAGCAGTGCACGCATACACGAATGAATGATCAAAAGACACAAATTCAAACGCAAATGCATAGAGCACAAAAAGAGTGAACCTGAAAAATTATAAAAACGGTTACGTTGTAAAACTAAAACGTGTATGAAAAAATCTGACAAATCAGAAAGTAAGTAACCGTCAACAAAACCAACATGTACTGAATACAGTCAACATTTCTAGCGCACAGAAACAAAGGCCTATGTAATAAATATTAGTCCAGCCAGGAAGCAGTAGGTACCGACTACACTCTGAAACCGAATATTTTCTCAATCAAGCAAGACATCTGCTCTAAGTGAATACTGTGTATACTACAGCTGTTGAGGATATACCAGAACCCTGGACGGCTTTTCGGTTTTTCCTTGGAGGCAGACAAACTACAGGATATGTATGTAGGATGGAATAATTAGTTGAATGCATCCAGACCAGAAGCTCGATTCTGCTATAAGATTAGTGCGTGTGTTATGTTTGTGTTTCGTCAAAACCGCACGTTTCGCCGAAATGCTATTCTACTCGATAAGTTAGAGCAAACGCGCGTGTTATGTTATGTTATGTTTGTGAAACACTAACACGCCGTCTGCTTCAAAGTAACGATGTGTTTTGGTGAAAACATATTATTTTTGAGGTGATTTCGAATGTTTTGTTTTTAGTTTTGGGTTTAATTTTAAATTGTTGTTTGTGAAAGTTTCGAAAAATGGCAGAAGGCTATCTAGAAATGAGAATGAGGAGACAGGGATCGCCGAGAGAAAACGGAGATACGCGTCAAACCCTCTCGACGTACCGATGAATTTGCTATTTTATTATTTATGATTTATTATTTATTACTTATTACTTGTTACTACGTTTGCTTGTACGTGGCCTCCATTCGAGCACCCGTCTACCCCATCGGTTGTCGGGTCTACGACAGATGTGCCCAGCCCACTGCCACTTCAGCTTGCTTATTTTCTTAGCAATGTCGACTACCTAGTGGATGGATGAGAAGAGCGGAAGACCGCGTGTGGTGGCGTGCCTTGGGAGAGGCCTATGTCCAGCAGTGGACCGATACAGGCTGATGATGATGATGATGATGATGACTTGTTACTTATTACTTGTTACTTGTCACTTGTCACTTGTCACTTGTCACTTGTCACTTGTCACTTATTATTTATTATGTATTATGTATTATGTATTATGTATTATGTATTATTTATTATTTATTATTTATTATTTATTATTTATTATTTATTATTTATTATTTATTATTTATTATTTATTATTTATTATTTATTATTTATTATTTATTATTTATTATTTATTATTTATTATTTATTATTGGTTGTTAGTTATTTGTTATTTATTTATTTAAATCCTTTATTTCACATTTTTAAAATGTTATATTAATTTTACATATTTAAACTAAAACTAATAAAAAATACATAAAATGTACAAATTTAATAAAAACGGTAATTATTAATTATTCATGTTTGCCGTTTTGGCTTCTAAATAAATTATGTTAACGTACCTACTATTCAGATTATTTCAGTGAAATTATATTAATTGTAATATCACTTACTTTTATGCATATTATATTTTATATTTATGTAATAATAATTATATAACATTTTGTAAAAATGATTCTTTCTAGCAAATAAATCCCCAACAAAGAGGGATTTGTAAAATGGTATCACATCTATGAGCGTGTCGCCAAGCGACGAAAATCAGTAAACATTTGCACTCAATTTGAACAAAATAAATGTATAACTCGCTTAATTATGAATGTTTGTTACAATAATTATTTCTTGCATATTTTTATGCACCTATTACGCATAATTCATTATTTTTATTGGTAAGTATTTAAAAGAAAAAACTTTAGTCAACATTATTGTCAGAATTTTTCGCGTTAGGCGACGCGATGTCAAACCTTCACCTAAGCTCCGCCTCCTGTTACCATAGACACTAACTAAACGTGTTTTGTAAATAGCAGAATAGCATCATGTGGAAACCACGTCCAAACTTACTCGTGTTATGTTTGACTCAAACACAACACACGAAGTATGTTTGAAAATTGTGCAATTAGCAGAATCGAGCTTCTGACGCTCGACCTTGCGGGCGATATCTCTACTGGTGTCTACAGAGAACATGTCCCGTGAATTTACACTACTTAAGGCCGCTGCATACGTAGCGGGGCGCCGGCGGGAGCGGAGCGGAGCGGGGAAATATTCTCCATAAGAATATATTATATCCCGCTCCGCTCCCGCTCCGCCGCCGCTCCCGCTCCGCCGCCGCTCCGCTCCCACCCCGCCGCGTATAAACACGTGCTTGCACTAATTCCTGAGGATTTTGCAGAAAAGCTCGCCCCGCCCGGCCCCCGCCCCGCCGGCGCCCCACTAAGTATGCAGCGGCCTTTATAAGGTTTTGTTCTTATTGATTTGCTAGTCAACTTCTTTGTCCATCTGTACAAGGTTACATTATTTTGGGAGGCAATTTAGTTCGGCAATGAATTTGCGGATCAAAAGCGTAGCAATTGTGAGCGAGCGAGCTAGCTGCCTATTCATGCGTTTATGGTGAGATGTATGGGGTTCTTAGTACCCGACGGTGGTCCTCTGGTCCTCACCTGTCACTGTCCCTGCGCAGCGACCACCGTCGAGACGTCAGCATGCGGAACATGGCGGCTAACCTAAATCGTTGTCCGTCCACAGCGCCATCTGACACACGCAGCACTGATTCACACCGATCTCTCGCCCTTCCAAGGGCAGTGCACGGTCGAGGCCGAAGGCCGAGCCACTTTCATTTGACCACGAATTCCATAATATCGGTTTTCTTAGTCACTTCATTTGATAGGATTCTTCATTTACGTCATTTTGGATGCTTGATTGTGCTGTGCTCTGTGAGACAAGAGATTCTTCCTTTTGATTATTCACATTTTGAAAAATTTTCCGTGGTTATAGTTCCTTGGTTACAGTGATAATAATATAATTTGTGTTTATGAAACTATGTTATTGAATGTAGGTACGAAGACCGTAAGCTATCTGAAGCGTGTGAGAGTGGAGCAGCTGTGCTGAAGGCCAACCTTGGCCGAGTTTCAGGGTCGACTCGGCACAGAGCCGGGTTTTTTAATTGCTTCCTCTTTTTAATGGCGACCTGCAGTGAACACTCTTTGTTCCGTAATATGCTTGATTGCTTGCGGATCTGTACACCGAGGCGAGGCGACGCTCTATGCGGCTGGCCTGGCTGCTTGTTCAAATTATATTTGACTTCAGCTGAGTTCAGCTTTATTCGTCTCTTCCCCTAAGTTCACTGTGCACTCGTAATTAATGCTAGACACATCAAAATTGTTTTCAACGAAAAACATCCAACAAACTAATGTCCACAAATTTCAGGCACTGGGTTGAAATGTTTTTATTGTTTGATTTATTTACATAGTTTATACTGAAATGTACATACATATTACCCTAGTTTCAGCTTGAATAAATATAACTTTCATTTACAATCAGGAGCACAGTAAAAAGAGCTGTCTACAGGTATGAATGATTCGTAGCGTGTGGGTAACTGGCGTGTGCTTCATTCATATCGTCGAATGATGTTTTAAGTATCAGACCTTCGATCGGAGCAGACAGCTGGCCTTAACCGCACCCTTCGCCGGAGCTATATATACAGTTCCAACCCTCAATCTTGCCGCGTCGCGACGACGAGCGACAACAGAACACGACGGTTTTACATACGAGTGCCTGTCCGAGAGTCGGGCAAGACGACTCAGCGGCCTGGGTGGAAATGGAATACATACTTAATACAAGTGTCGGCCGCAACCATTGCCAGTTCGACACGTGTATGTTGGACTAGCTAGCGGATAAGTTCGTATTGATCGCCGGATGGGCAATTATCGGAATATTTTGAAAAACAAATGGGTCTTTCCTATTCCGCAAATAAAAGACGACCAAAGGCGTTAAAACTGTAACCAACTAAACCGACCAGTTGGTTTTGCGATTAATACTAATCATGAGAATATAATATATATAATATTTTTAAGCAAATTTAGATGCATTTATACGTGTTACAAAAACCCCCTATACCTAATATCATATAAATATATTCAGTCCAAAATTCTATCTGGCTAGTAGAGATGACCACGAATTTGTAGTTATTCGCTATCGCTAAAACATCTTGACTCTGACATACAGAATACATTTCTACTCATATAAATGAAAGGAAGCCCGCCCTTGACACACGAACAATTCATACAATTTCCCGCCTATTCAAGTTGGTTGGGCGCGGGCGGTGCGCGTGCCGCGCGTTGGGCATTGTTGGGACAATCACCAGCCGCCTCCGCCGAGACGACGCGAGGCTCGGCCCGACCTTATAATAACTCTACTCGAGTTGGCAAACACTTTCTTAGAGTAACTAAACGTTACACAGAGTAAGTAACTTTAAGTGCTGATGCTAAGAGCGGGTGGCGGCGTCGGCGCGGCGACGCGAAGCGAAACAAAATGATCTCGCCACCCTGGGGGTAAACCGCGGCTATAGAAACACGGGAGTAAAAAAGTTTTTGTAGTAATCAATAATTAATTAGGGGTTATTAAACTATAAATTGGAGACGTAAACAGCCGTATACAAATACGAAATATTAACACGAGAAGTAGTCCAGGAAACGAATGATTGTAAGCCGGAAAGCTCGAAAGCAGAAAGTTTGACTTCGAAACCTTGTTCTGACTAGTTAGGAGGTAAACATACAAAAAGTCCCCACCACTGGGGGGTGCGCCCTAGTTGGTCACAAAGAAGGTCCCATTTTTCGGTTTTTCGCTTATATCTCGAAAACGGTGCATAATAGGAAAAACTGTTCAATTACGGAATAAGAGGTGATAAAACACTTTTTACCAATTCTCAATCGTTGTCCAGATATTAGGTCCGAAAAAAGGCCGATTTTATTTGCAAAAGCAATGTATGACAAAAAACGTGAGGTAAAAAACTATTTTTTGAAAAAAAAACATTTTTGAAAACGCACAAGGTCCGAAAAAAGGCCGATTTTCAAAAATGAGTTATTTACCTCACGTTTTTTGTCATACATTGCTTTTATTTGCAAATAAAATCGGCCTTTCTTCGGACCTTATATCTCGACAACGATTGAGAATTGGTAAAAAGTGTATAATATCAAAGTTATAGAGAATTTTATCACCTCTTGAACAGTTTTTCCTATGATGCACCGTTTTCGAAATATTTAAAGCGAAACCCCGAAAAATGGGACCTTCTTTGTGCCGCCCAAAGGGCGCACCCCAGTGGTGGGGACTTTTAGTATGTTTACCTCCTACATAACTAGTCAAAACAAAGTTCCGACGTCAAACATTCTGCTTTCGAGCTTTCCGGCTACACCCCTAATTTGAGCACTCATTGACTACGCTAAAGCTGATTTAAGAAAGAAATAGAGAAAGGACTATATTCCTAAAGCGCCAAGTCGTGAAATCAACTGTGTGCTTCTTGCATAATAATGAACAGCTAAGGAGCTAAGTTCGTGTCCTATAAACCTTCTTGTGGAGCCGATCTGGAAATACGCCTGTGTTCGCGTACTGAAAGAACTTTTCAATAACACGACGTCACCGCCTGGCGTCACACATGTCTTGCGCCTTTGTTTATTTATCTATACGACAGAGTCAGTCTAAACAGCGCCAGACAATTACGACCTGTAGACAAAACAACGACACGCATCCATCTTATGTGAACATAGTATTTTTTTTTTTTATGGAAACTGACACGGTTGGCTACATCACCTACAACGTCCGTGATGTCAGCCCATAACACCGGGTGAACTAGGTGCCATGTCAGTGCTTCCCCCTTTGATCGTGCCGGCTACACTGAACTGGTCGGAAAACACAAACTATTCGCATAGCCGTTTAGACCGACGTTTCATTCAGTGCGGTGGTATCAACCCGGGCGGGTTAAACCCTACCACCAAGTAAGATTAGGAGGGAAGGAACCTAGTCTGTAGTAAAGAAACCCAACTGTCGGTAAAGGCACAGGTAAGCAGTGAATTAAAATTGTTGTGATTCAACCAATCGCAAAGCTAAGCGAAGCGACGCGACTGGAGATACGTTGCCTCACGTCACGCACGCCCACCAACCCCAACTTCAATAGCCAGTGGCTGGTGCAGCAAGAGAGGAGCAAAGGAGCTCCCTACCCCTAAATGCAGCTTTAGGGCGCGATAACTGCCCATCCTAAAGGTTTATTTACTTCTGTACGAAAGATTTTATTTACCAGACTGACGTAACTCACGTACACTTAAACTTTGTTACGTTATATGTATATTGTTATGAATGAGGGAGCTACCCTCATTCATATTCATAACAATGATAGCCACATCATTGTTATGTATGAGTTAGTGTCAGGGTTTAAGATAGCTATAAGCTATAAGCGATATAAGATCTCTGATTTCAGACGCTACCGAATTTGAGTTTACCACGTATTTATTTATTACTCAAGTCAAGAAGCTCGTCTATAAAGCATGCTTCCATACATTCGTCAGCCGAAAAGGCCGTATGCGACAAAGAGGAAATTTGCGTCCTGAGAAATTTCCCCCTTGAAGAAATTCTCAATACAACTACGGACGCTGAAATTTTTCCGCGTACTGATCTATGCGACTGTACAGCAGTGCAGGTCTAGGTAGGTAGGACTCTCTGCTGGCTACGACGCGACGGGAAGTGGCGCCGAAAATAAGATTACATAAAAAGTTTCCTATTACTTAGGAAGTGATATGAAATTTAAGCTAGTCCGTTCCTTGTCTGAAATCTTATAACTTGGTAGAAATTATGGATCCGTCTTGGAGAATACTCAACATAATGTATAGTTGGGACCTTAGTTGGGTGGGACCATGTATGGACAGAATGAAAGTAAGTAAACTAAAATATCATGAAGAGAAATGTATAACTACCTATACACCGCCTAGAATAGAAAGGCCATATAATACATAATTCATGCAGGCATGCAGGCATGGTGTTTTCATAAGGACCAACATGTTATAATTGATTTACATAGACGTTTATGTATTAATTAATTAATCTACCTACAAGAATAACTGTATTAAGTAATCAAATGGTCAATGTATCGAGAGCAGCTTATCTTGATCTTCGCATCCTGAAATTGTGAATTGTGTACATATTCACTTTAGTAGAGTTTGCTCATTTATTAACCGACTTCAAAAAAAGGAGGAGGTTCTCAATTCGACTGTATTTTTTTCATTAAATAAATAGTAGTTAGTACTTCCGGCGAGTTTGCGACTCCAGTTCAGAATGCCAACAGCTTCGAGCGGCGCGGTGGAGGCGGCGCGGAGGAGCGTCGGAAATGGGTCAATTGGTATTAACACGCACTTCTGAGAGCGATGCTACTTGACTACCTACTAACACTAGTACCACACCGACACACACACACACACACACACACACTCGCAGCTTCTATAGCGGCACCGCAATACTGTACACATACGGAAAGAGCAAGGATCCTGCAAGTCAGACACTATCATGCTTTAGCTGCATCCAGGCATTAGCGGTAGAGCTGCATCGAGACATCGACCCACCAGCGCCGCCGGCAATCGGGACCAACCGACGACTGACGCAGCCGATATACGTTAGATTGTTTACTAAAAGAGCAAAGGTAAACGAGCCCGAGTGCACGATAGTAGAGCAAACGGTCCACACAGCATTCCTCGCAAAACTATAAATACAGAGTCCCGCAAATCGCGAATCATGCATCCGCGCCGCGAGCACAACAAACAGCGCACAGCTCCGGGATATAAATACGGAGCGCCCGCGTCCGTCGCGTCGCCTCGTACGTACGTAATGTTGTCGAATGTCGCGACACACCGAGGAGCGGATGCTGGAGGTGATCACCGCGGCGGCGGAACACTCGAGCGGACGTCGCCGCCGAGTGAATCGATCACCGCTCGCGAAAGTCGAGCGCGAGGGTGGAGGATCGGGGAGCGAAGAAGAGGAAGCGGCGGCGGGGGCGGCGCGGGGCGCGGCACGTCCGCCGGCGAGGCTGTGTCGCGCGACACTGTACCGCGCCACCTAGCCGGCTATACGGCTACTGTATAGCCGCCCACATCGACCGAGAGCCGCCCGCCCGCCCTCGCCGACTGCAGATACGACGCGGCGGCGCGCGGCGCGGTCGAGCGGACTGACTGACCCTTTTGCTCGTTCGTTATCCGCACGGAGGAGCCCCTACGTCACCCAACTTACCGGAACACTTACGATCGTCGATTAGCGACTGAGCACTAATTTAGTCGCACGCACGACGCACCAAAGTAATCGATATTGGATACCGGGTGGCTAAGCTCAAGTGGCAGTGGGCTGGGCACGTCAGCCGAAGAGACGACGACCGTTGGAGTAACCGTGTCCTACACTGGCGGCCGTGGACAGGAAAACAGAGTGTGGGAAGACCACCCGCCAGGTGGGACGACGACATCAAGTACATCGGCGGAAAGCAGTGGTTCCGTACCGCTGAAGGCCGGGAGGACTGGAGAAAAATTGAGAGGCGTATGTCCAGCAGTGGACGCTTACACGCTGACTGACTGGCTGACTCATACATAGACACAGCACAACCCCTTGAGCGTTTAATGTTTTTGTGTGATGATCAGTCGACGTTTAGCCACGTTCCTGATATGTTTGCATTCACCTTTCCAAAATGCGAATAGTTTAGCTTGCAAATTAAGAATTCTTCGTAAAATATCCCAGACTTGGGTTCAGAAGTAACCGCGTCAAACGATGCATAAACAATTTTATCACCCTTAACCCAAAACCTTACACTAAATTGGCCAATTTGCCTAGGAGGCCTGTCCTTCGACCGTGAGAGTATCGACATGTACACACAAAAACATTAAACCAGACAATTTTTCCCTTTTAATCTCTTTGTGTACACAGTGTACCGTGTGGGCCCGGTACTTCATAAGAATAGCCCACTGAATCTCTCCCCGTGCATGTCGTAAAAGGCGACTAAGGGATGTGACTCCCTTCTTATATAACTAGAACTAGGTGGTAGGGTTTAACCCGCCCGGGTTGATACCACCGCACTGAATGAAAGGTCGGTCGAAACGGCTATATAAATAGTTTGTGTTTTCCGTCTAGTTCAGTGTAGCCGGCACGACCGAAGGGAAGCACTGACGTGGCACCAAGTTCAACCCGGTGTTATGGGCTGACATCACGGATGTTGTAGGTGATGTAGCCAACCGTGTGTTTCAATAAAAAAAAAAAAAAAAAAAAACAGTTCCAGGCATTCAATTCAATAATGCGTGTCGAGCTTTAGAAAGAAAACTTCGGCTGTAGTGTGTCGTCCCTGTCGCACAGAGACGCGCGAGTTGGTGCGACAGGGACGACGCTCTACGACCGGATTGTCCCTTTCTAAAGCTCGACACGCTTTGCTGCCGGGAACTGTACAGTCGAGAACACCTGTAGAACCTTGTTAATCTAGTGAGTGTCTAAGTTCTAAAGATGTTTTAGCCGCAAGTATAGTTTCACGCTTCTCGCTTGAGTGGGCTCCCGCACCCCGCCGTTCAGCAAGTCGAAGGCAGAGAATTGAGATATAATATAAGTAACAGACTTGTCACGTGAAATAGAGCTCGGTGTTATTTCATGAAACGGCGCCGAGCCGACAGTCTTTCACAGCTGCGGTTTGCAATTACTGTGGAGCGTGGGTGGACAATGGAATCAACTTGCGGGCCGCGCCGCGTAGCGTCGGGATTTTTTTTTTTTCATTATAAATGAAACCACACAATGTTATACATGAAACTACAAAAAAGAAACTGTCAAATTGACTAAATATTATACTCATAAAATCTTAAAATACAAAGGTTGTGGAAAACAAATACCAAACGTCATACCTAAAAGATTTAGAACTACAGGAAATAAATCAAAAACCCCTACAGGTATACACAAATTTCCTGAAAAAAATTATATAAATAGTGACAATGTGTTCCAGAGTCAGCTGAAAATATTCCTTTTAGACAATCCATTTTACAAGACCCTTCATCACTGGAGCGGGCAATATTGCCCGCCGAGCATTTATACCGTCATCTATGGAGCGGTCAATATTAACCCGCCACCGCTCCAAACCGCTGCATGGGCCGAAAAATAATTTTTCCCTACACAATCTACTATTATAGTATTAGTACAAAGAGACATACTATAAAGTTGACAAAATTGATCTACCAACGAATGTCTTAACAAATTAACTATAGAGTAACAACTATAACTAAAAACTACTAAAAACTAAAAAACTTAACTACAAAATAAAATATAAACCTATAACCAATACAAAACTTAATAACCCTCCTCCAGGTGTGACGATGTGGGCACTGTACCGAGGACGCTAGCGGCGTTGCCTCGCTGGATGGCCACACTGATACGCTGCCTCAGGAACTCGAGCGAACGTTGTTCTCCTGAAGCAGCGTACAGGGACATCCCGATGTCTTTCGCGAGCCGCTTTGCCTCCTCAGACCATGCCCCCATCGTCTCCACCGAAAATGCGGCGAAGATGTGCTGGTGTGCCACCGAACTGTATTTGGTGTGCTTGTGGCGGGCTGCAGTTTCAGCGGCTGCGCCGGCGCGCTTCGAGCATGCCTTAACGTGACTGCTGCACAGAGTATCGGCGCAGGTAGCATCCCACACCAGTGACTTTCCCTCACGCCACGGGATGATGGTCATGCCATCTGGACGCTTACCATCGTCCCGGAATAGGCCCACTGGCTCCAGAGTTGAGGGAAAGCCGGCTGATACGAGTGATCTTTTTAATATGTCGTTGAGCATATGGTGACGTGGGATTCTACCCGCGCTCTTCTGGCAGCATAACCCGTGGTGCCCGAATTCGTCAGCAGTATCGCCACATACACACCTGTGGAGAGCATTTGTTTTAGCGCCAAGACGCAGGGAGATGGCTATGCGGATGGAGTGCGGATCCAGGAGCATGCCCGTTGTTGGCGAGGGTATAGCATGCAACCAGGACCCGGACTCTCTCTCACGCAACGCCAAAAGGCGCGCCTCGTCTGCGGGTGTTTTTTTTTCCAGTGAATCAAATATTTTTTCAATGATGGGTTTATCCCATATTTTCTGACTATTAGGTTCGCTGGGGGCATCGGTGCAGGAGGATAAATTCTTCCAGATCTCAAAAGCCTCTGTTTCACCGATCATTGGCTCCTCGGTGTTCTGTTTGGTTTTAGCGAGAATGTCTGTACAGAGAGTGCGGGTGCTGTGAACGGATGATAAGTATGCCGGTGTGCAAATATCAACCAATTTTCTAATGCCCAAACCACCGTAACTTATTGGAAGCGATGCTTGTGTGAAATTAGTTAAATGTATATTTAAAATGTTATTTAATGAATGTTGAATGATGTGGTCAAAATCGTGAAGAAGTGCATATGTCCAGGTAGGCGTGGTGCGCAACAAGTATGTGATCCTAGGGACTGAAAGGCAGTTCCTTAACAAAAAATATGCAATATGCGGATGAATTGTTTGCAATCTTTCAGTCATAGTTTTAAGAACAGTAAATTTTTTTTCCAACTCTGATTCAGTGGCTTCTTTAAAAATAGGTGCACCAAGAATGGTGAAATCGTTTCTGTTGATAATTTTAATGTCAGGTGCCAGATTACGAAATGAATTTACTATTGTGTGATTAGTGGAGTGATGAAAAAATAATTCACATTTAGAGGGATTGATTTCAAGACCAAGATTCTTTGATTCCCGTAAAAGTTTTTCAAAGTCGGAGAGTACTGATTCCGGGTCACCTCCTAATGTACCATCGTCGAGGTACCAGACGTTCAACTCACTTGTTAATGTTTCGATGAGAGGATGAATGACCATACTAAATCCAGCGGGACCCAAAGGGTCGCCTTGTTGACAACCAACCTCTGACGAAATAACGTTATCACCGTAAAATAACGCAGATGGTGTGGCATAACATTGCCACATGTATGCATATATAAGTGGTGCTTTATTCTTGATAGCCTGTAGTAGACAATCTCGCTCTATTGAGTTAAATGCATTTTTGTAATCTATTTTTAGTAATACAGTTGTATCTGCATGATGGCTTGAAATGAATTTTCTGGTGGCATGAACGGCTGCTTCACAACCACCTTTTGTTGCAAAACCTAACTGAATTGGACGAAAATTTGAGCCTGTTTCAGAACTGATAGAGTGACATGATAATTTAGAAGCCAATCGTCTAAAGACATTACCGACTGCGATTGGGCGCAAACCACCATCCTTTTTTTTTAAAGCACAAAGTGAAGCACCATACATGTACTTCGTACATTGTGAGTTAATTCCGCCGGAAAGCATCATATTAATCAATGATGTGATCGAGTGGAGTAATCTCCCTCCTGCAGCGCCTGCTGAAAATGACACAAGATCCTTCAGGTGTTGTGGTCTAATACCATCTAAACCTCCGGCTGAGCCATTAGGAAAGTTCTTAATACAGTATAAGACATCATGTGCTTCTACTTTGAGATGTTCATCATCAGATTTAGGAGGCTCTGGAAGCTGGAGTGGCCTGGAAGGCTTCGGATGTTTTGACTGCAGAACACGAAGGGTTTCCGCGTCACATGGTGCAAAATCATCATTAGATGAAAGCACACGAACAGCGCCTCTTATGTCGCCATCTGCAACCTTACTTTCAACCCTCTTACTGAGACTAGTTGTTCCTGCGACGTAGTTTGAGCTAGCATTCATGAACTGAGGGTTCGTAATATTTTCCTTTATGGCAACAGAAATGGATTTATGTTTTGTGGAAGGGACTCTCAGCACGGAATAAGAATAGAGAAACAGGTTATGCCAAGCATCTATGGAGTTGGATTCGATACATTTGTCTATAATATTGGTCAATTTGTCCGCAGCACAAATTCTTGCGCCTTTTGGGATCCGTTTTAGGACTTTAACATTTTGTCGGCAGCTAGATAACACTATCTACCAACACTATCATTACCGAAGACAACAACGAGCCGACAGAGTAGGAAAAAAATATCATATCTGTCGTCATTGTTGTGGGTGTTGTGTTGTGGGTCGGTGTAGTGAATGTTCGTTGAGTTTGTTCACCAAATACAGAAGAATGGACCGGTAAGTGATGTTTTTTCTCTTTTTCATTATATTCCGGACCTATTGAGTACATTTGTTTGTACTGAGTTGAGATGCATTTTACGTAAAAAGTCGAAGAAAAGTCCTACTCCATACTGACAATTTTTTCCTGTTTGTTGTTGTTGTCAAAGCTTGTTTCTCAAAATAAATCGGTTTTTCGGAGAAAGTGAGGTGACAGAAATGTTCATTAGTTCTTCTAGTTGAATAATATATGCCGTTTAGTGCTTACATGTCGTACATTTACGAGAAACAAGCCATTTTTGTGACCTAGGTCTCGCGCCATACAAACTTGCCTGTTTTGAGAAGCTTGTTTCTCAAAATAAATCGTTTTTTTGGAAAAAGTGAGGTGACAGAAATGTTCCTTAGTTCTTCTAGTTGAATAATATGTGCCGCTTAGTGCTTGCATGTCGTAAATTTACGAGAAATGAGCCATTTTTGTGACCTAGGTTTCGCCTAGGAACTTGGTGAAAGTGTTTTTTTTGCCAACATTTTTTGCGAATTCAAAATTTTATTGTGGTTGACACGGGGGCTGCTGATACACAAGAAAGGTATGATTAGGTCCGTTATTTATTAGTGTTTATAATAAAAATACTATGTGACCGATTTCCGGTCTAATAAATTTATAAAAATAAAAAATCTGAGACAGGTCGCGATTTTCATATAACACAACTTTACAAAATAATAATATGCAATATATATAAAAAAATACTATTTATAGCTAGAATATTTATCTGTAAATACAATCCATATGTTAGTTCATGAAGTTTTATGGAAAAATCTTCCAAAATGATTTTTTTTCGAGAGTAATGCGCCGGCGCCGATCGCGCCCGCCACCTGGTGTAGGCGAAGGATTGTTTTGGTTAATGCTTCCGTAGAGGACGGGTTAAGTGAATTGCTTTCCTATTGTAAATAAAAAAAATTGCTGACTTGATGTTTTTTTATTCACGAATAAAATCGTACGTCGGATTACTTCCAGTGAAGGTTTTTTTTTTATGTAATCCGGTATGGGTGACTGAGTTGGAGGGGCCAAAGCGCATGCTCCGACCAGCCAATATCACCTCCGAGAAGGTAGGTGCCATACCGGAGACTTCCCTGGATTGCTGGCTATACTGGACTAGAGGAGAACACAACCGAGGCTGCTATGCGGCCATCTTACATCCAGTACGGTGGTACCAACCCAGTCGGCTACAATTGGTAGGCACAATTTGTACAGGCTTGTAGGGAGAGGGTTATATTGTGGTGCTTTCGTCAAGCAACACCTTCTCGATGCGCCACTGCCACAGAACATCAATGGGCGGCCGTTTCCCCCGGCGCGGCGCCGGCCATGGCGCGTATTCCTTGCTCTGTAGCCGCTGCCCAAGACTGTCTAACAATCCGACCCATGGCAATTCCTAGTGGAGACTTGATGGAGGAGTAGGGCTCGTCGTCAATTATTATATGTAAGTATAATAATTTTTAATAATATAAATTGAGATAATGCACGCACGGGCAACTCGTACAGACTGAATATAATAGATGTGAGGTGAGAGGATCTTACTTTATGAATTCAGGAAGGAATATAAAGGTAGAATTGAGTGTTGCTAACGTTACTTATTGGCATGGCCGTCTCGTAAGCAATATATAACATGATGATCTTTTCTGGCCAAAACGTTTATACACAAATAAATAAAAAAAAGCCACAGTTGCACTCCGGGAGTGCCGGCAGAAGTGAAAACTTTTTGTATTTCCGAAAATAATTCTTAGATGGTTATAAAAAAAACTAAACACCCTAAAAAAATTTAAACACCGTAACATTGCTTAAAAAAAACCAAAAAAAAAATTGTGGGACTCGAACCCATGGTCAAAAAATACAACCCTACACGCTTACCACTGAGCTAACAAATTACATAAACGACCAAACGAATATCTGCTTCTGTTGGTTCGCTCCGGGCGAATTTATAACCGTACGTACCGCCATCTAGTTGATATAATAAAAATTATTTGAATTGATCCCGTGCCACTCGTAACTTAACCCTTAATGCAATGACTTAAGGTTACATTTTAAATAATAAAAATAAATCTGACGCTTTTCGAGATCTGACGCGAGTTTAACATTTTTTACCCACCTAAAAAGGTGCCAAGCGCCGCTAAAGAAGTTTTCACTTCAAAAAAGAGCATTCTTCTTATTTGCTCTGTGAAAAGATGTGATAAGCAATAATAGTTAGGGAGGCGAATAGGGGATTTTTCGGGCATACTCGAGCGCATCAGTTTAAGATATGAGAGATACCTTAGACCTAATAGAACAACTTTGGAAAGTATTAGCTCTTTATCTAGTGACGCGCCTAGCATAGACCATCATATTAGTAAAAAAAATCGATAGTCTGAAATACTCGAGCGCGTGAGATTAAGATATTGGGGGTTGATTTTAGTGTTTTAAGACTAAATTTAACTAATCTGACGATAAGTCCTTGACGCCGCAAAGTTATAGGGTCGCGAACTTGTAAAAAAAAACCTTAATCCGGTATTCTCGAGCGCGATCAATTTTTTATTTTTATTTTGAAGAATATAATCTAAAACTTACAAAAAATACAAAATCTGCCGGTTTCCGCATTACCGGAAGTGTGGAGGAGCCATTTCGTCTTCCGAAAAACGCGTTGCGGCATATAAGTCGCAAACGATACATTTTACAAAAAAAAGGTTCAATTAAAAAAAAAGGTGATTTTATTTTACACAAAAAAGGTCTCTTTATATTTTTGTCTAAAGTCAAACCTTTTGGACTTATAGCATCATAAAAACTCAAACTCCCGGTTTTTTTAGTATATCTCGAAAACGGAGGGTAAAAATCGATATGAAACAACGATGATTAAATTATTTAACTTTTATTATATCTCAAACTTTTTTTTCCTAAAGCTTCTCAAAAATTTTTGTAGACTCAAAAAAAGTTCCTCGTATCTGTATAAAAATCTGACGCTCTCGAGTATTTCAAAAGAACTTTCAAAAATTTGTCGTAAGTTATCGTCACGCCGAAATCGTCAGTTTTTTTGAAGGGAGCTTCCTTGGGGCCTACTTAACACCCCTTCTGAAAATCTGACGCTCTCGAGTACATTTTTTTTTCGGATTTTTGACTATCTTGTATGCCTACTCCCACCACACAAACCGGCAGATTAGTATACCGTTGTTATCAGAGGCACTTGGGGCATACGTGGTATCAATATCTGACGAGCTCGAGAATGCCCAAGTAACAGTTTTTTTTACATTTTTGAAAAACCGTACACGCCATACCCACCGCTAAAATGGTTTTTATCAGACTAGCTTTTCTTTTCGAAATTACTTCATCTTTGGATTTTAATAGGTCTCGACGGTGCTCGAGAATGCCGCCAATCCGCCATTTAGCGACCTCACCTCCCTAACTATAAGTACACTGTCCTTTCCTGTTCGGCTCTTTGGTGTATTTGCACCACAAGCTAAGCTCTAAAGTTCTACTCAAAAGTGTCAGACGGAATGGGGAAAGAACCACTGCAATATGTCTTGCTGTAGAGGCATATTTGGTGAAAAAAATTAATTATATAGGTCGTATGATGAATACGTTTATTTTTGGATGGAATACGCTACACATCTCTTCTATGAATAAATCACGTAGGCATTGACCCATTAACGATGTTATCGCTGGTAATTATCGCAATTCGCAAATAGCGGGAGAGCAGCAGCGGGCGGTAGAAGTAAACCGCAACACTGACAGAATGTAAACAGCGAGGGACCACCGGACATACACCAGAGATCACAGCATTGTGCGTCTTAAGCCGCGTCTCCTGCGAATGTTTTTTTCGAAACATTACACAGAAACATCGAAACATTGGGGCGTGGCGTGATGTTTCTTGTGTAATGTTTCGAAAAAAACATGCGCAGGAGGCGCGGCTTAACACAGTAGTACCAGAGAGCAGCCGAGGAGAAATTCCTTGGCGTTATATGTAATTCGAGTGAATGATAACGGCTCGGAAAGGTATGATTAACAATTAATAAATAGAAAATATTTTCTCGTCACAAATACCTGTACTACCTACTTCAATGCTTGCATGCGACTTATTTCCTAAAATATTTGTAAACTGACCTTAGCTTATTTGGTTATTGTATAATAGTGACTATGGGACAATAGCTAGTTTACCATATTGCCATAAATACATAATATGAAATGCAAACCGTATCGCCACACAAAAAGGCTCATTGCTACTAAAGTTCTAAGTCGATTTCCAAAATATTTTTTTCTATTAGATTCAGGAACTCTTTGAGATTGTTTTAGGATATATATCATACTTGGGGTGATGCAACAATCCATACAAATGTGACCTAATTTTTTTTTTTTTTTTCATGCGCCCGAAACTGTGGCAAAAGCTAGTCAGTGTATAAATTGGCTGGACAGCCCTTTAATAGTGCTTCAATCTGCTGGCGGCGGCGTGGCACTTCACTGAGTGTGACTATGCGCGAAGCGAGGTGGTGCTGATTGGCTATGTCGACTGCATAATTTGGTCCCTCCACACAGACAACAACGTTTCAGAAAACAATGAATAAAGAATGTATATAGTTACCTCGGCAGCGGAGACTTGATGGAGGAGTAGGGCTCGTCGTCTGCGTCGAAGAAGTCGTCCTCGCCCTCCGACGAGGAGTACGAGGTGTCCGGCACGAGCAGCGTCATCGGCTGCCCTGCATCATCACCACGCGTCCGTTACAACCGGCCACCCAGCCCGCCGGCTGCCGTACTCACTTTCTGTTTCAGGCTTGTTATGCATTATCTTGTCAGCCTCGATAGCTCAGTGGTGCAGACAGTCGACTGCCGCTATTGATGGTTAAGCAACGCTGGGCGCGGTCAGTACTTGGATGGGTGACCGCTCGACCGTTGCGAGGCTGACCGTGGTTCGGATTCCACGTAAAACTGTAGGTCCCTTCCCTTCTTACCTTACTAGGTGGTAGGGTTGGCTACATCACCTACAACATCCATGATGTCAGCCCATAACACCGGGTGAACTTGGTGCCACGTCAGTGCTTCCCTTCGGTCGTGCCGGCTACACCCAACTGGACAGAAAACACAAACTATTTACATAGCCGTTTCGACCGACCTTTCATTCAGTGCGGTGGTATCAACCCGGGCGGGTTAAACCCTACCGCCTCGTAATATAAGAAGGGAGTCATATCCCTTAGTCGCCTTTTACGACATACACGGGGAGAGATGCAGTGGAGCTATTGTTTTAAAGTACCGGCTCCGCACGGTACTTACTTGTTTAATAATTTGTTTACAACGCTGAGCCTCACGCTGTTCAATCTGGGAGGATCTCGCTCTGATTTCACTGTGTCCGAACTGCCAGATATTATTTTTTTTTTCACTCTTGGCACACTAATGAAGATTTTATTTGGTGTTAGTGATCGATATATTCGTATACACTGAGGCGCAATACAGTATATTTATATACCGTAGTTTGTGAAGTCATTTTGATATTTTCAAATACAATAAGCTTTAACACGCGACACATGCTTACTTGCCTAACAAAGCGGGCAAGCCTCCTGACCCTGAGCCAAGTGACTCTTCACGGTAACACGAGTGTGTGGGATTTTTTACGAATCTCTGAAGATATTGTGAAGCCGTAAAGAAAAAATATTACTTTAAGTTGAAACTTGAATAATTAGAAATACATATAGTAGGTACAGTTTCTAAGCTCATTGATAATGATAATACATTATAATATTTGGGAAAGGTAAACATAATTTTGCATACTAAGGTGCATATAATATACATAACTTGAGGTGAAACGGAACCTAATGATGTAATTTTTCTATGCCTCAGCTCTAATCGTATTGGAACTTGAGTTAGTTCATGCTGAGCAAGTTCATTTGTCAAATCTTTTTGTCAAACTATTGTTATTAAAAGTTTATGTAAATAATTGTGTATTGGTGAAGACAATACATTATGGCTTTATAGGTATTGATTTTTTTTATACACATAATGATTATCGCAATCATGATTCTATGCATAAAAAGATGTTTTAAATGCTCATACATAAACCAGCTTTTTGTTAGTGAAGCGCAAGCGATGCACGATAGCAAATTTTAAGTGAATTGTTGCTTTGGCGCTGTTTCCAAGTGTTATTGAAATATTAAATGAGCCTGAAACTCTCTAGTTAGTTACCTACTCTACTACCCTACTACTAGTAGTACTCTCACCTAGTTTAAAATTGAAATATTCTGATGATTTAATGAGACATCAAGAGACTAGTTTATGTAGGTACTGTGCTTTGGCACCCTGAATGTAGGAAGCGCTATTACTAGAATTGAAAATCATTTAAATGCTTTTTCTTTAGAATCAATGTTTCGCGTGCACTAGCTTGGGCTGTAATGTGTTGCTGGCTCGATAGTGAATGCTCATGAGCTGCTAACGCTGTCGACCACAGATGACTCGATAACAGGCCATTCACGATCGATTATTATAGCATGTTCACTAACTAAAATAACTCTACGTAGGATACGTAGTGAGATTTTTTTTTGCGCTTTGGGCATGTTTTACATTCACTGCTGTCATTATTTAAACCCTATAACTATCCCGAGATTCTAGAAGTAGATGCCATAGCTAAAACTGCATTCACAAACAGACAAAAAGGGAAGAGTAGAGAACTCAGGGTGGAAATAGTTTCTGTGGATCGTTTATCTAAAGAACTGGTAAACTCTGGAACATTCTCCCAGTCCAAATATTTCCCCTCAAGTACTGTCTCGGGTCCTTCGTCCTCCTGTTTCGGGGCGTAAACAGGCACATGTCAGGTCGGCATGACACTCGCAACCCCCGCAAACGACCGAATGTCCATGCGTGTCGCTATATATATACACACACATATATAAGACCTTATGGGTAGCTCGGTGCTACGTGTCGCGATAACTAGGTATGCAAAAAATCCGGTCAAGTGCGAGTTAGACTCGCGCGCCGAGGGCTGCGTTTGCGTATCAGTCAATCATATCTCATTTTACATACTACGAGAGATGTATTCATTTGTTTATCAAAACGCTTTCTTCTTCTAAGCTTACTTTCTTCGAAAAAACGATATCTTTGATCCGAACGTATCTCGGCCTTCGGCCTCGCCTTGGGGGGAGGACATAGATTTATTTAAATACATATTTTTATAAATTACCTTTTAATAAGTAATCTAACAATATTGTAAAAAAAATGTTTCATATCCTCAAAGTAAGCCGTTATTAATGATATGCCACATGCCTAATACAATTTTAAATTTTTTTATTTTAACTTTACTGCCCCGCCCTGACTGGTACCATTTTATTTTTGCGTATGTATCACCAGAACTTTGTGCGTCACCCGTTAGTGAACTTTTTATATAACATATTTAATACAAAGTTTTTAATTTTCTAGGACCAGCCGTTTAGAAGTTAAGGGGCTGTGACATATGACATACAGACAGACGGACAGACGGATGGACACACGGACAACGAAGTAATAGTGTTCCATTTTACCATTTTGGTAGGGAACGCTAAATAAAGAATATGTGTGAAGTGTGACTGACTTGCGGGCGGCAGGGGCGGGGGCGCGGAAAGCTCGCGGCACTCGGCGCCAAACTCCACCGCCGCCAGACCCTCTGCAAGCAGCGCGCCACACGCGCCCCTTATTAACCCTCGCCCAATCACCCGAAATCTCTATCTATTCCCACATATCAGGTCCACATCGTCGTGTCATTTAGTGTGGGTCAGAAATAAAAAATTGGTTGCATAGATTTTGCATTGATCTGTTTCGTCCTTGGAGGAAGTTCCGTCCGATATAAGCCAGTATAGTGCATGTAGTACATAGTACTCTGTAGTTCCGACCTGTCACTGTTTGGGCCTAACGAAAAATATATGTAGCTAACGACGAAACACCGACCTTACTCGGCCCTGATATGTGGGAATAGGCCTTAAGTCGCACTAAGCAATGGCACTAAGAATTTCAACCTGATGTTTTCCTCGTTGCAAGAATGGTAGGTAAACAACATCTCATTTGATAGAGAACTAATTATCGCAAACAGTGACAACATTTGAAGAAAACTTCTTTTGTATATTAACAAGTTTGGTATCATTTTCATAACGTTTCGTCACTATGAAGGGTAAACATGATAATTGATTATTTTTACTGATACTGATATTATGTTTGATGAATTTCAAGCGGATGATGTTTTTGGTACATGATCAGCGGTGGTTTCTTTCGTTTTTATAATTTGTTAATGCTGCTCTATCCTTTAAATGCGTTTGCAACAGGTGCTTGGATGACATTGCCCGCAGCAGTTTAGTCCATTAGATTAGATTACTATTATGTTAGAGGTGCTCTCATGCATTTGTTGAGCATCAAGTTCAATCCATCTTCAAGCTGTGACCTCGGATGTTTTATTAAAAACGATTTATCACTAATTGCTACTGTGTAGATTAGATCACCTGATTTAGGTAGCGATGTAGCGGATACAGTGGTGGGGCCCTGGTACACTCCGTTCACAGGATTGACCGTGTTCTGGCGACCGACACACACACACGCACAGTTAAACACCCACCGACATCCGCAAGCAGGGTTTAGTGACACATTCAGTATTTACAACCATATCCTTCAATATTTTAGACAATCTTAAACACGACAAATCAATTAAAACCTTATAGTGCGGTTTTTATAACCGTTCACTTCGCGCTGCAAACTCTTTGGTTGCTTCGAATTCCGCACATTCTTTCCAAGTGAACGGTTAGAAAAACGGCGCTACGCTCACAGCACTAACTATGATTCTTTCAAACAATGAGAATATACTGTTGTCGAAATTCTACATTAATTCTGATGACATATTGAAGACATCTAAATTCTACATAACACGCAAAGACTTGTGTAACAAATATTGCCAATCTATGGAAGCTAGATAGATATGGAATGGAAGATAGAATAAGAAACGAAGAGCTCCAGAGCGCGGAAATACTTCTCGCAATGCGAATTAAAGAATAACTACAAAATAATATTCATACAAATCAACATACCTTTGCTATTTGAAGAAGCACTATGGAATGCTTAATGTTATCCAACATTGCCTGTAATAAAATTAATAAAAATAATATACTTTTAATCCGCATTTCTACAGCTATAGTGCTGCACTGACTGATGAATGACGCCTCACAAGCTTCATAACCTACATTGGATTTTCAATTAATTGTTTCAATATCATGATTTGCCATTATGTATTTGTGTTAACTAATATCAATAATATGTGCAGAAGACGAGCATAGCATACTCGGCAATGTTGCATTCAAATAAATAGGTCATGAAACTTATGAGAAAGACTTCGCTGTAGGTAGAGTAAACTCACGTTGCCGTGCTCCAGTATCACGTGACCTTTAGCCTTCTCGTGGGGGTCTGACATCTCCGTTACTCTTATTTCTAATTTCTGAAAGCAAAATAAAGATTTAATCAGACAACAATTCAATTGACCGCTCATAATAACTAAGCACTCATGGAATTGTGAAATTGTTGATACATACATTGTGTACCTACAATGTGCATGTATTAGTCATACATAAATGAACCTATTGGCCGCCAAGTAAGTCGAAACATATATTATATCAAGTACCTGCACTGCAGTTTGGCATTGGACAGACAAGATTATATTGTACCTACTGTTTGTATTTTTGAAAATTAAGTAATCAAATTATTCCCAATGGGACAATTGATATATTCTCAGTGAGCAAGACATCGGAAGATTTATTCATTCACCCAGGTGCCTAGTGTCCATTCACATACCAGGATAATAGATGTTAATTAATTTCATAGACAGACACCCTTATAAATGTACAGGATTTTTTTATGGAATCTTACAAGATTGGCTACATCACCTACAACATCCGTGATGTCAGCCCATAACACCGGGTGAACTAGGTGCCATGTCAGTGCTTGCCTTCATTTCATGTCGGCTACACTGAACTGGACGGAAAACACGAACTATTTACATAGCTGTTTCGACCGACGTTTCATTCAGTGCGGTGGTATAAACCCTACCACCTAGTAAGGTAAGAAGGGAAGGGACCTACAGTTTAACGTGGTATCCGAACCACGGTCAGCCTCCAACGGTCGAACGGTCACCCATCCAAGTACTGACCGCGCTCAGCGTTGCTTAACAACAGTCGACCGACCGCACCACTGAGCTACCGAGGCTGACAAATGCCTTCAGAGTTAAAGCGTTTTTATTTTAGCAATTCATTTTGACCTAATACATATTCATGTGAAATTGTTGAAGCGCTAACAATAACGGTGCTCATGAATAAGAACTTAAGCATCGGCCTAGGCGACTTCGTATTATATATAACGCCAATATAATTATGCTAAGGATTGTCGGCGCGGCGCCGGCGCAGGGTTCTCACACTTGATTGGAGCCCTGTTTTGTGATTGATGTAAGTCTCGTGCATCACGGAATTAGAGCGGAGCTATTATAAGATAAGTGATCATTGTTTTAACGTTAAACCAGCCTGAATATTCATGCAAATTGCGCTCTGGGTTGTGATGAGATTTTATGTTTCATTTATTATATTTATTGTTACATACTTCATTCAAATAAATCATTGACAGACATTATATAATATTTCAAAATAGCTAGTGAGTACCTACGAGAGGCTAAATCCTCTGAATGGACGGATAGAAAATGAACCCGAATCCATCAAGAGACAGATGAGAAGCAGACAGAGAGAACGATTTGTAACGACGAACCCAAAAAGGAAAGTCTTGATCGGCAAAAATCTCATACACGAAGAGAGCTTCGCGGGCCTAACACAGAATTTGGATTGGTAGAGGTCGAGCAGACAACTTGTTCTGCTCCAAGTCCGAGTCAACGCAGACGATCAACGAGCCGCAACGTCTAGCGCGCTGTTGAGAGCAAAGTGGCCCACCAAGTCATGTACTCAATTTAAACGGTTCTCCTACTATCGCAGGGCCCGGATGTATTCGGTGAAGCCAGATGAGTATAGTGAGTCGGTCGGTGCTGTGGACAGGTCACAGGACAGGATGCCGGTGCCGGTATACTGACCGCGACGAGATCGATCATGATCTGCAGGTAGGCGTCCGCCTCGGCGACGCGCCGCTCGAGGTCTGCGTGCGGGTGGTGCGGGGCGGAGGCCGCGCGCGACCAGCGCTCGCGCCGCCCGTGCCGCGAGATCGTCTCCTCCAGCGCGCGCACCCAGCGCTCCCGCTCCCCGCCGTCTCGCGCCTGCGATACCACATCACCCACCGTGTACCACCAGTTCAGCACAGTATTCATATACACATACATATCACACACGCTGAATCCCGACAGTCGGGGTAAGCAGAGTAATCGGTGCGGTGCGGCAAGAACTCTGGTAATTACAGCACAACACCGACTACCACGTTTCGCAAAGTATTCGAACAAGATTAAATCGATCAAGCAGCAAGTAAGGCACGAAGACCCACCTGCTGCATGAGTCGGTGGAAGTACCGTGCCAAGGTGAGAGGTGGCGAGCCTGTCGCCCTTCAGCACGGCATCTTGTCCTTATCCCTTAGTCGCCTTTTACGACATGCATGGGGAGAGATGCAGTGGTGATATTCTTTTTAAGTACCGGCCCCACACGCTACATTCATATACATTATACATTTTTTTACATTTATTGGTTAGACTAGGCCCAATTGCTGGAAGGAGGACTATCCTCTGATTGTCTATGGTTCCACTAATGTTAGCATTATCTCAAGGATACAGAAGAAGAGATTATACATTTCCGATCAGGATACTTCTTCTTCCCGCTATTTGGTCTTATGATGTTCATGTAACTTATACAAATACAGTTTGTGTAAAATACATTTTATGAATGAAAATATCCTTCATATCAGAAATACATGGTTGCTAGATAGACAATCTTAATGTCATAAGATAAGGCATTCTATACTAGTTAACTTTGGGCTAAATATTGCCATATGTACTTATTATACAGGCTGTTCGGCACATTGACCGACAAAATTTGTTTGTAGGTAAGCGGGGTTATTTGCAACGTTTTGACCCATGATACCTTTTGTCAGATGTCACGTGGTGTCGAGATACGATTTTTTTTTCTTTAGCTTTAAACCGTTGTAACTTTTTTGTTTATGATTGTATCAGCACAAAATAAAATTTATTGAATTTCACGATGTACCCTTGCTCTAGAAAAATATTATTTGATGAAGTTGTAGAGCTGTGAGGTAAAAGGTGAAGCGGTGTCGTGTCCTCTGGCTCCACGTGTAGCTGCAGCTGATGTTGTTGTATGGGCTAGTGCCCGGTTGTTCTGCCAAGCGATCTGTATTTATGCGAGGCGTATTTGATATTTCAGCAATGTGTTATGTGGCGTATGGAATTCTTAATTAGCCGTTATTTGCCACCTGTTGGTGTGCTAGTGAATCTTTCTGTTTCTTCGTCGCGAAGCGATGTAGGTTATTATCGATCTTTATTATTCAGTTGTGGGATAGGTGTCGCTATCACCACAAAGTTAATAATATGAAAAGGTCTTATGACCTCCCAAAGTCCCGAGAACGAGTAAAAATATGACAGAATCTTAATTTCTTAATTCATAAAAAAAAACTGACAGCAATTGATATCTTCATTTTCTTTTTGTCCGTCGATGTGCCGAACATCCTGTATATAAACTTATAGAAGGATATTGTAATAATGTAGAGATGGACCTGAAAGTGGAATGTCTTGTGGTCGACGGTGATGGTGAAGGTGGAGTCGTCCTCGTCGTCGATGCCGATGACGGCGGCGCGCAGGCGCACGCAGCCGCGCCGCACGCCCCGCGTCATCTTCTCCTTCGACTGAAACAACCGTCGTTGACAATCATTACTATTTCTATCATTCATTATATCTCTCATACACGCATACATACATAGCATGCATACCCACACGTTGATATCAACAACAGCAAGAACTATATTGTTGTTGTATACTGTGTATAACCTAAGAGAAACGTTTTTCAAACGCAGACAGAGGGTTGCTTAGCACCAGGACCCCTGATATTGTTTTGTAATTATTTTTTAGGGCTTTGCAGGTGAAATTTTGTTACCGCCCGGGTATCTAAAAACATTCAAGTTTCAAGAAGATAACTCGAAGCGTTTAGGAGCTACAGGCTTTGACAGACAGACGGGCGGATGGACGGACACTGGACAGACATCTGGCCGATTCATACTAGCGTCGCTGGCTACTAAATCCTAAAAAGATTTTAGAGCCTATGCGCTTCAGATTCATTATTATCACCCTTGGCAAATTGGCCTGTATAGCGATTAGCAGGAAGAGTAAGTAATGGTCCGAAGTGATGGTCCCTTGACAACCCTAAGCCCACATCGATGCATATTTTGATTATTCGTAAATGACTTGCAAATTCAATACCTATGGTCGAGACCTAGTGGTCGATTATGTAGTCAGTTCAATGTGACAGGGCCGTCCCGTTACACGTTTTGCGAAAATTAACAATAAAAAAAAGTTTTATTAATTACGGTCCTCAATATTGTACTGAATAAACTAACAAGAAATTATATTAATTTGTTGCATATGTAATTCTGCGTATGTAATCCTTTAAGTATTTTTTGTTCTTCCAGCACGATGGATATGATAGCAAAAGCTTACAATACAGTATTTTACGAAAATGCTGGTAAGTCTGTAATGGTAATTTATTAGCTATGTACCTATTTATTGCTTAATTAATTGTACTACGCCAAATATTTAATTTGAAGTAAAACATATTCTTTGAATTATCCCGCATCGCATTGCATAATAATTGTTGGGTATCCCAAAATGTAGAGTAACTACTAAATTCTAGGCTGCGTAGGTATAAGTATATTTATTTATATTTTACACATGCCGTAATTTAACCCAGAAAAACCTAACCTACCCCCAACAAACCAAGTGAAGTAACATTAGCCTTGTGGAGAATTCTCAAAAGACGCTCGTTGAGAAAGCATTCGTCAAATATGTCCGCGCTGTCAGATGATGCTAGAGTTGTGCGAATATGTATTGTTGTACGCTGACTGAACTGAAGAGTATTACAGATCCGCGCGTAAAGGACTGGTTCCTGATGCGGAGTCCGGTGCTGCCGACGTCGCTCTGCCTGTGCTACCTGCTCGCGGTGAAGGTGCTCCTGCCGCTGCACATGCGAGGCCGGCCGCCCTACGATCTCAGGCGCGTCATCAGGTGCTATAACATCGCGCAGATCCTCGCGAACCTCGTCACCGCTTGGGGGGTGAGCCGACCGCCCTCAGTACATTAGCCGACACGTCGCTCAACATAGTACGTATTTGTTAACAGCAGGTAGGTATAAAACTAAGGCAAAGTATAGAACGAAGTGGGCGGTCTATTGTTTCATTTTTGAAAAGCTCTAGGTAGGTATATGTGCGTATATGTGTATGTATGCTTGGAGTTTTAGACAAAGCGGGTCTGACTGGGTCACATAAGTCTATTACTAGGTATTACGTGTGTCAATCGGACAGATATACACCTGCCAAAGCGACCCCATAAAGGTTATTTTTGACAATATTTGCGACCAACCTAAAACAAATCAATAACTATGACAAAATATAACTTTGTAAGAAAAAATTTCAACAGAACACCTGCGTGGAAACCATAATTTGGCCGTTACACCGTCCGCAGCACCACATCCTATCTTTAATAATGTAGGAAGCTGTTTTTTTTTTTTCATAAATTGACGCGCGTGGCTTTGATTTATTATTATGATATGACTTATAAAACCCGTTCAACGCGTCATAGTCTCAATCGCGGCGAAACAACGAACAACCTGCAGCCAAGTAGAAAGTGCGGTTTAACATCTTAATTGCTTGATCTCTCAGATATAACTTCAGAGAATAACGACCAAAACATCATTGAGGTTAATTTACTATTATAGTGTAGTAACACGTTACACCTTTTCATTCATGCCTAACACTGTAAACTTGCAGTAAAAAAGTAATGCTGAAAAGAAGAAAAAACTGAAAAGCTTATGTATGAATTACGCTAATAAAGCAAAAAAATACACATTATATATGTATTTAATAATGAAAAAGAATGAAAGTTCGTGTTTTCGGTCAGGACGACGACGAAGTAACTATTAAGGTAATCTGTGGTGTAGCACCGATGAGCACGGCCAAATGGAACCACTGACATGGCATCCTAGTTCACCAAGTGTTTATTGGCTGACATCGGGGTGTAGATGATGTAACCAACCATGTCTAAAAAACATTGTTAAATTCCATAATACCTAGCTCTCATTCAAATAAAAACGTTTACATTAAAAAGCATGTAGGTATAATGCGCGGGGCGGATCTCGGCGTGTCGCCGCCGCAGCGGTTCGTCAGTGTTCTCCCTCGCACCCGCACCGTACTTGTATAGTGTATTCGCGTGGCGGGTCGCCCGCTGCGGCGACGACACGCCTAGATCCGTCCCGCGCACTATAGTAGTACATAAATTTCGGCTTAATGTAGATAGAGTAAGGCGCCGCGCGCCGCCAAAACGCCAGTTGCTCCTGTATGAACGAGCAAGGTATGAGAGCATTTGGATGAAGTAACGCAACAGCTGTGATTCCATATATTGAATAATTCATTTTCTTAAATAAATCTAATAACATCTTCAAACAATTTACTTATGAGGAAGAAATAAATACCTCTACTTACCGATTCTAAGGTACACGACAAAGCGTCATTGTAGGGTTATCTACAGCCATTGCATTATCTTCATGCACCTAGCTAACATTAGATATCGCTTTAACTAGCAGCGGTCTTTCTTTACACACAACAAAACACAGCTGGAGACGCTCGTAAAAAGTTTCCAAAGTGTCCAATTATTGCCTCTATTCTTTCATCTTTCCGTCGTAGTCACTACGAATAATAAAGCCCGCGGTTGCGTAATGCGTAAAACAAATACCTGGATTTATGCTGAAACTAAAAATAATGAGGCATTGTAGAGCCGTTCCGAGAAACTATTTGTATCGCATGTCACCTTCCTATTGACGTGGAATGTACGGTGAGTGAGTGAAGGGTACGGGACGGTGTATAGTTTATACCTACTTATTAGACATTTCATTATGAGATTATTGTTACACTAGTTACGCGTTTCAATGGCGTGCGAATCATTACATTGCGCCATCTTTGAAAGTGGTCTGTCTGAATAGAATTTTTACCGTTTCCTTACTAGGCTGTCGATAACTGTTTTGGACAAGCAACCCGGTAACATATCGACGATTTTGTACCATTATTATATTGAATATGTATACCTACTTAACTTCAGCAAACACCCCTAATTCATGATTTCGATTAAAATTTTACGAGTAATTTGCGACAAAGTGAGAATCGCAAAGTGAAAGCAATCCTTGCACACAAATTGATTGCACATACTTGCGAATCGATCGCAAACAATTGCCTTGTCTCGTTGGCAAATAGGTATGTTCGTCAGGACAGGACAGTGGATGTTAATATTGCGTAGGTCTGTATGCCAGCAGCAACGTTATGATCACCTCTGTTATTGCGATTAACGGAGATAACGTTTCAGATCGTTAACGTAAAATGTTTATGATGCTGTTAATACAGTAAAAATTGATTACTTTAAGCTTAGACTTGAAGCAAATAGCTTTTAGTCTAATGGCTTTTATAGACAACCTGTTACCGAGTATGTCACACGTTTTTTTTATTGAAAGTGCGACATGTGGCATCTTTCACTTAGAAGTAGCTAGGTAGCTAGGTACGTATAAATGGTTTCAGCGCAATATTAAATATTGTGATCTGTAATACCTAATAATCTGCCTAATCATCTGTATGCTGGCTGGCGCGTTGAAGATTAGCTGCTCCGCTCGCTCGCTTACATCAGAAATGAGCTGTTTAGCCTGCCTAATTTTATCAGGTGGCAATATGGCGCTAAATGTATGTACGAAAGGCTGGACTGATTGGCACAATTAACCGATACGGGCTCTGGGAAATGATGTGATGTAATGGAATGAGGGTACCTACATTTGTTTAAAAAAGGGATGTTATAATACTATTGCAAATTATCGTCCCGTGCCTTTGCTTCCTGTGTTAAAGTATTTGAAAAGGCTATAGAAAAGCCTAGGTTAATACATTTTTAATTAAAATAACATATACAACTATAAACAATTTGGATTTCGTAAGGCCAGGTCAGCGGGAGATGGCATTGCCGCCGTAAAGAGGATTAGCTCTATAGAATAGGCACCTAGGTACCTAAGAATAGTACAGTATCAAATCAAATAAAAAAAACGTTTATTGCACAGAAATCGTACAAAGGGTAAATACCTAATGAATGTGGCATTTTCTAGAGTAGAGCGATGATGTATACCGAACAATACCATAGGTACATGTGCAATGTATGTACAATGTAACAACAACTGTTGCAGATGCTGACGTCCGGGTGGAGCACGACGTACCACTTCGGCTGCCTCCTGCCCGACTACTCGGACGACCCGATGGCGGTGCGCATGCTCACCTACATGTGGTGGACGGTGGTGATCAAGCACTGCGAGTTCCTCGAGACCTTCTTCTTCATCCTGCGCAAGCGCGAGCGGCAGGCCTCCTTCCTTCACGTCTACCACCACGTCACCAGCGTCATCGTCATTTGGTGCGGTGTCAAGTATATCGGCGGTGAGTTCTTACATCATTCCTTGTAGATTCTTTCAAATTATAGTGTCTACTTTTCATAGTGACATACAACCATTATAACAGGGTCTCCTCTACTCTCTCTACTCTACCATTACTCAACCAGACTCCACCATAATATGATTAATTACTAAATTCCCCGACCACTACCCACGAAGACAATAATGTTCCTATGCACTTCAGACTTCAACCCTTAAAATGAGATAGATAGATAGAACATTATGTATTTATTGCTCGAAAACCAGGTATTTCAAAATTTGTTAATAGTACGCTAAGGGGGGGGTTCTGTATCATATCATAAGGGAGTGAAACCTATACCATTTTTTCGACCTTGGGGGTGTTTGTGATAATGTGTCTGAGGGTGAGAGGGTGTGTGTATGATATTGTCATATTTTTATTTTTATTTTTTATTTTTATTTATGGATAAGGAAACATGTGTGTGTGAGTTGCGCCTGCTACTGTTACCTATATCCGCTTAAATCATTGAGAAGCTTTGTTTTCTTTTCCCCCTATAATTCTATTCACTTCCTTTATTATAGAGGTCTCTGTGTCGTGCGATCGTGTCGATCTCCCAAAAGGTGCGATTGTAGGCATCCATACACCGATTCATTGTCGAATTCCTAGCGGAGTTCGTGTTGCACAAGCGAGGCTGGAACAGTCGAGGACGCCGGGTGCACGCTGGAGCCGCCCCCAAAGATATGCGAGCGAGAGAGGAGGTCCGGGCAGTCAATGTTGTGGTTAATAATATTGAACAAAAAATTCATGTCAGCTGCGGACCTCCTCTGCTCCAGGGTCAGCAGTTTATAGTGGACCGCTGCTTCTTCATAGTCTGCAAAGGACAATTTGGAACGAAAGTTCATGTATCTAATGAACTTACGTTGAATTCATTCAATACGCCGCACATGTGTCACGTATGATGGTGACCATGTCTGACACGCAAACTCCAACACACTCCGAACGTACGCGAAGTAAACGACTTTGAATGTTGCAAGATTGGTAAATGGTTTGCACGTGCGCATGAGGAACCCCAACATTTTATATGCCTTTGAGACTATGTGCTCGTAGTGCTTGTCGAAGACGAGCTTCGAGTCGAGCATAACGCCCAAGTCCCTAACGACGTCGCGTCGGTTCGTGGTATGGGCTCATTATTCAAATTGTATACATTATTCACCGGCTTCCTATTCCTGCTGAATGTGATGATGACTTGACATTTCTTAATATTCAAGTCTAGCGATTGAGTGAACAGTAGAGTGACAATCTATCAAGGTCTTCCTGTAACTATTGTCTGCCTCGATTGCTATTGATTTTGTCAGCCTCGATAGCTCAGTGGTGCAGACAGTCAACTGTCGCTATTGAATGTTAAGCAACGCTGGGTGCGGTCAGTACTTGGATGGGTGACCGCTGACCGTTGGAGGCTGACCGAGGTTCGGATTCCTCGTAAAACTGCAGGTCCCTTCCCTCCTAATCTTACTTGGTGGTAGGGTTTAACCCGCCCGGGTTGGTACCACCGCACTGAATGAAACGTCGGTCTAAGCGGCTATGTAAATAGTTTGTGTTTTCCGACCGATCAGTTTAGCCGGCACGATCAAAGGGGGAAGCACTGACATGGCACCTAGTTCACCCGGTGTTATGGGCTGACATCATGGACGTTGTAGGTGATGTAGCCAACCGTGTCAGTTTCCATAAAAAAAAAAACTTAATACAGTCGGATTGGTTCTCAATCGCCATGTATACTTTTTTGTCATCAACATACAGCAGGAACAGGGCCCAATGGAAACATTTAACGACGTCGTAGAGGTAGGTGTTTAAGAAGAGCGGGCCGAGATGTGAACCCTGAGGCACTCCGGACGGTATTTCGACTAACTCTGACCTATACGCACCCGTCTTCACCCCCTGAGACCTGTTCCTCAAGTATGACTCGATCCACCTCAGAAGACATCCGTGGATACCCAGTTCCCCGAGCTTCCGAACCAGGATTCCATGGTCTATCCTGTCAAAGCATTTAGCGTAGTCAGTGTAAACAGCATCGACTTGTACCCGCTTATCCAACTTCATCGAAACATAGTCAATGAACACGGCTAAGTTAGATACTACAGAACGCCCGCGCATAAAGCCGTGTTGCGTGCGACGACGAGATGCTTGAAGAAATTATTGGGTAAATCTGGTCGTAGACTACGCGCTCGAAAACTGTTAATTACATGGTTCAGATTAAAGAGATGAAATCCTTTCCTAGAAGAGTTGCGGTCTCTTCATTTAAATTCCACCGGAAATTATATTAAACTTGCCATGTAATGTTAAATTCGTCTTCATTTCAGTTATATTCATTAATGAATTTCGCAATAATGAACACATTATGTGATTATGAAAACATTCCATATTAAACGACTTTGCACAATGCGCATTCTTTTTGTCTCTTTACACAGATGTTATCGAATATTATGTTCGAATTATCCCGCAGTGTTACTTTGTATTTGATAGAAAGAGCAGTGATAAAATGCAGGATGTATTATGATGACGTAATAGGCAATCGAAGGATGCCCACACCCTTAAAAAATCCCTAAAAATCTTACTGTTCGTGTTAAACAATTATCATAGAAAGTGTTTCTTCACAGTGCCTTTTCCCCCATACAAAACCGCTCCTTGCGAACGACCGCTTTCGAAGTGGCACAACAATGTCGAGGTGAAGCCAGAAACAGGGTGAGCGAGCTCTCAGGAGAGAAGGTGAAACAAGACCCCGCGCCTATTTCAACTATTTGAAAGTTTTGCTAGGGAAAACGTAATTAATTAATATTTATGGATAAATTAAGAGTTTTGAAGGTAACGTCATATAGATTTTTTAGCTCCAAATGATCTCGATAATCGCTCGTTAAAATGTTTGGGATGTGTCTTTGCATCCTCTATATCCAGCAAATACATCAAGATAATTCGAGTTGTTGATATTTCTCTACTTGAGTGAAAGTTGTTCACGTATTTGTGTGCACATACGTATTACCTTTGCAATGTTGGGTTTGAAAAATAATAAAACCCAGCTAGGGGTTTGAACAAAAATAACAAAGATAAAGACGCAGGTAACATCGATAACACCCCGCCGGACGCCGCCGCTCCGCGTCGCGCCACCCCGCCACAATCAACAAACAATATTCCAAACTGTGAATCTCTGATAAAGGGGTTTGCAAATATGAGGGGACGTGTAAAGAGCGGAGCGACGGAAGAAAAATGTTGAAGTTTCCAAAAGCATTTCAACAAATTGCGAAACTCATTTTGAGCAAAGTGCCACTAACCAACGAAGATATTCTTGTGAGATTAGTTACGTTGACAGAACGCACAGGAAGCCATTCGATAGCCAGTCATCCGCCCATCTCTGCAATATCTATTTCTCATTCAAGTTAGACTTGACTGACGGCGTATGATGTAGGTACCACGAATGAACAGAGCAGACGTATTTTTAGCCAGATTTGAAATCGTGCGTGACATTACCATTCCTTCACCATACCAGGTGCGAGCGGTGTACGCGGCGCTGAAAGTGGAGATAATAACTTTGTCACACGCGTATTCACTCGAAATCGTGCAGTGGTCTGAAGGGTTAAGAAAAGTTCATTAGTATTATGGTAAGTGATGGTAAGATTCTACAGAGGAGTATCTCCAGTCGGAGCCGGCTGTACCTGGTTGTCTCACGGACGACCTTTGCGAGAAGTTCACACAACGTTTGCGTCAGGAATGTGACCGCGGCGGGGTGGCGGAGGCGGTGTAGGCCCGGTGGTCGGAATTCGCAAAGATGCGACGCGCATGGCTTTCACTTTTTACTTCCCAGCCGGACGCGAACAGGTGCTAATATAAAGCATAGATCGGAGCCACGAGCCAAGCTGCCCGCACGTTCGCCGCGCGTCTCTCGGCTCTCCACCTACTCGCCCATACTAAGTACATTCGCATCGCAGGTGGAGGGTGGAGGTGGAGGCGGAGAGGCGGCGGCGCGGAGGAGGCCGTCTTCAGTCAGTTACGTCAACGCAATAATCCTCTTTCAATACAAATAATACGAGTAAACGGCGAAGTTACGTGAACGTTTTCTTTTTCTAAAACAAACAGCAGCCGACGAGCGAGACATTGAAAACATTTGAATACAGATGTGGCGATAGGTCACAGCTGTGATTGTGATATATAGGTAAGTACCTAGACGTACTCGCAACTCGCAGGCACCGATCATAATATTAAATCGTAATGAATGAGGTTCATGTCGGGGAGTTGAAATAGAACATAGATGAGATCGAAGACAGAACAAGCATTGTTGACTGCAATTTAGATTTCATTAAAATTGCAGTCATCAATCTCTTTCACTTGGGAGAAAATGTATACATAGAAAAGTCAGTAAAAATAAGAAAATTACTAACTTAAGTATATAGGTAGAATGGTAGGGGGATTATGAGATGTCACTGCGCAACGGTGTGACATACATTACATCAATAGCATTTAAAAGACCGGCGCGGCAGCCAGCCCCCGGGCGGCGACGCGACGGCTAGCTGCATTATCCACCCCCTTTATCTGAGAATGTCTGAGACTTTGTTGCGGGCGGCTGTCGCTGGATCTCACAAGCCGCTTATCGCGGCTCGGCACATAGACGTGGAGAGCAGAGCCGTAACAATGTAGGAACTAATGGGTCATCGCCCACACAGGCCCGAGAGCACCCTACACTCACTATAGGATTGACGTCACGTCGCGTCGTCATGCGTTAGTACGCTTCTGATTAGCGCTGCTACAGGACCTTATCACGTACGAGCTCCGCTCCAGTGACATTTTGAGGAACGAGAAGTTAATTAGCGAGCGTGACAATTTTCTAGAAATCCGCCGTCACACATCACCACAGTTATATCGTGACTATATACCTAAACACATAATATTCACCAGAGGTCCCGCAGACTCGACGTAGCGACTACCTAGGCACCTGTCCGACCCGGCCCGGACACGCACGGGCCACCACTAGAGCCTACGTGCCAACAACGCCGCGACCCAAATCCGCTCGCCTCTTCAGAGCGGACGCTTTCATTCGAAGTCCACCAACTACGAGGTGGCTATACAGAGCTACTGAGCTGAAGGGGGCTGAGGGGGGTATTTGTATGATGTGCAACTGTACATACATGCGCGTGTGCTGAATTGCACCGTAGATTGAACTAATTCAATCTACGGTTGCCCAGTTACCTACAGTTGATTAAATCAAGGTACGGTAACAAATTGATTACACATCCAATTTAAGCCGTATTCAATCAGATAAATGAACATAGACCAGAAAAAATAAAATTTTCTATCTCAATAGGTATGATTGTATGTTTTGATGAGCCGAAAGGCGAAACCACAATTAGGTACTAGTTTTCGTCAATTTATGTAGGTAGGTCGCTTAGGTGTCGTATGCGTAAAAGAATCTTAAATGTAAAATAATAAAATAATGTTTACCAAAAGCAAATCACTATAACGTATCATTAGGAAATTCCAAGTGTCCTAAGCGAGATCCTAAGTGTACGCATACGAAGAGAATAACCGTACAGTTCTGCGGCTTTCTGCTCAACTGTCATTTCCAGCTCATCTCGCTAAATAAATGAGCAGATACCTAACAACATCGCGGCGACAACGAGCTGTGACATTTCAACCGAACAACGAGGCACAAATTATTGTGCTCCGGCTCTGATAATCACCGCGCATCCATCCAGGCTGATTTGATCACACAGAAAGTTAGTCACGCACGATGTACGTAAAAGAAGTACCTACATATGTACCTACTTTACAATCGCATATTCGTAAACGAGTTGGAAGTTTCTGGTTAAAATCGTTTTCGCGGTGGTGGGCGAGTTGAGTAGTTCTGTCTGAGGGTTAATAAAGCCCAACATTCACATGCGCACCCGTACCCGCACCCTTATTACGGTCTAGGACTATTCCGCACCGCCGATACGTCGCCAGACAAGCCGCCTTCGGCGAGTCACCGCGGAGACAGTTCCCCGCCTTGACGATTCACTTCGAACATATTCGACCCCGGGTACTATTTGTCGCAGGGTTCAAGCCGCCACCGCCGACCCGAAGCGAGCCAACTCGACGCGAAAAGTTCATAAATCAAACAATTGTGTAAATTGTTGGTTATTTCTCGGAGAGGGGCCGAAGTAGGTACCTGGATTGTGTGTGAGGGTTTTAGAAAAAAATTCGGATGTACCCTATTATGTGGTGTACACATTTAGATAACGTTTGCTGTTGATATTCGTCTTACGAGTTACTTGAGGATGCGAGGGAGGATGCAATGTTCACCGCAGTTTTGTGTTAGAACATTATAATATTATACCTGTAAATATATATTTATGGTCTAAGTACGCGTCATTTGTTGTCATTGTAGATTCTAGTAGGTAGGTATGATATGTTTATTAACAATATATATAGTTCTTCTTCGGGAGATAATAATATGATCGCAGGGATTGACTACATTTCCAAGTACGTAGTACTTAGATAGATACTAAACTATTTATTTGGTATGGGTTTTAAGTATATTCTCGTGAGAAAGGACCATCCGTTTGGCCTGAAACATCGAGCCACATAGGAAAAGTACCGTGAATAAAGTGGTAGAATTTTGAACCAAATTTATTTAATATTAAGTAACTGGTGAAGTTTTTACGAGTATTCGATTATTGTATTATTTTATTGGTATTAGCGACACGACGATTTATTGTAGTCCTACACTCGCGGCGCGCTTAGGCTTTTGTATCTTTAGTATTTTTAGTATCTATTAGTAGTATCGAGAGCTTTTGTTTAATACTTAGATATATATAGTCAACATATTTTTTTTAGTTAGCACATCCAACATTTTGTGTATGTATAGTACATATTCAAAGAATTATTTTAAAGAGTTGACCGCTCTTAAAATGTGGTAGCAAAGTCGTGTGTCCTGTCAACTTCTCCGTTCAAACCAACATCGCAAGTCACAATGTTTTATTAGTACCTTATATAAGTGTTATTATATTATTTATTGTTTATTTATCATCTCTTGATGTTAGTACGCTGCGCTCAGATTTGTCATACATAATGTACATTGTAACATTCCGCCAATTTGATTATCACAGCGAAGAAGAACTGACAAGAAACTTTACTGGATTTTTTTTTCACTGGAAATTATAGTAACTTACAAATAAAATTACCCATAGGTACTACCGCTCACAAGAGAATCATTATTAACAGCATAAACATGAATACTTACCGATCTGCCTATTTAAATTATCTTCATCTGGTTTAATAGTGAAATCGTTAATTTTGATAAGATATCAGTTCAATAACAATTTATTTTCTCTAAATTGTTGTTAGACATTTCGTATCGCAAAAAAGTAATTCGCTACGACGGCGGCGCGGCGGCGGAGCGGCGGAGCGGCGGCGCCGACGACGACGACGTCGACGTCAACATTTGTAGTAGGCTAACGGAGGAAGTTAGTAGAGAGAAGTTGCAGCATCCCATCTAATTTCTAGTAAAACAGTCAGTGCGGGGAGTAACGGGAGGCACAACTTTTCTCCACTAATCACACCAAAACTATCTGGTTCTCTAGAGAGCACGTTTAGTGTGATGCTATAAAAATATATGGTCTTTTGTAAGATCTACTGCGTCCAATGTAAACTTTAAAACTTACATACATACATATCACACACGTTGAATCCCGACAATCGGGGTAAGCAGAGTAATCGGTGTTGTGCTGCAAGAACTCTGGTTAATTACAGCACAACACCGACCACCACGTTTCGCAAAATATTCGAACAAGATTCGATCGATCAAGCAGCAAGTAAGGCACGAAGACCCCTTACCTGCTGCATGACTCGGTGGAAGTACCGTGCCAAGGTGAGAGGTGGCAACCTGTCGCCCTTTAGCACGGCATCTTGTCCTTATCCCTTAGTCGCCTTTTACGACATGCACGGGGAGAGATGCAGTTGGGCTATTCTTTTAAAGTACCGGCCCCACACGGTACGATGGTGAAACCACCCAGTTGGTGAAAACACGTACCCTGTCTACTTAGACTAACTCCTCTACTATTTTTTTCCGTGGTATAGTCGAAGAGCACTGCCACACATGTTAAGGCCGGGTCCAGATGGGCCGGTATTGTTTTTAGAACGTACAATGCAACCATTGCTCAAAAGCGTCAACCCCTAGCCCCTATTCAAAAATACTGTTTTTACTCGTTATTTCTTTATTTCAAAAACTTCATTCTAACAATTCGGTGCGATTTACGTATGGTGAAGCAGCAGGTGTAAGTTAGGTAAAGTTTTCATTAAAAACTCATTTATGCACGTCGGCCGTATTGGAACTTGCGAAACCGCGCCGACCAGCTACCGCTATATAAATAGTTTAGGAGTCAATTTATAGCAAAACAATTAAGCTAACGTCACAGAACAGCGATCGGCGACCGTCATCCTTCAGCCGGTAGCCCGCTCACCCCTAGAAAGGGTGAAACGGTTTCTTGCTATGTGGCTAAAATGTGCCCCCTGAATATTTTTTATATAATGTGAAAGAGAGCTCTCATGCAAATATGCATATTTTCTTTAAAAAAAATTATTATATGATAAGTCTAAATTAGTAAATCGTGGTCGTTTCTGAAATGTTTTTGAAGCAATATGGTATTTCTATGGTGCATTTTCATAGTGATTGGAAGTAGTAGATATTAAATTTTTTTTAGTTGGACCATAATACTTCTGACCTGTGGCTACACTCAATAATTGTTGGTGTGCTACGGATAGACGTCCGGTCGGAAAGTGAAGCACACCCGGGCGCGGTTGTAACTTTTTTTTTTTTATGGAACCTGACACGGTTGGCTACATCACCTACAACATCCGTGATGTCAGCCCATAACACAGGGTGAACTAGGTGCCATGCCAGTGCTTCCCTTCATTTCATGTCGGCTACACTAAACTGGACGGAAAACACGAACTATTTACATAGCCGTTTCGACCGACGTTTCGTTCAGTGCGGTGGTACCAACCCGGCCGGGATAAACCCTACCACCTAGTAAGGTAAGAAGGGAAGGGACCTACAGTTTAACGTGGAATCCGAACCACGGTCAGCCTCCAACGGTCCGAGCGGTCACCCATCCAATCACTGACCGCGCTCAGCGTTGCTTAATAACAGTTGACTAACCAACCGCGCCACTGAGCTACCGAGGCTGACGAATTTTCTTATTCCTTAGTCGACTTTTACGACATGCGACGGGGAGAGATGCAGTGGGGCTATTCTTTTTAAGTACCGACCCCACACGGTACTTAGACGGGTTATTTTATTAGGTGGAGTGGAAAACTGTCGCTTACCTTATCTCAGTAGGTGGTAGGGTTGGTAATTGGTAGCACTGCTACGTCGATTGCGAAGCGGCTATGAAAATATTTCTTATTTTTATATATTTTATTAAATATTTCATAAGCAAAGGGAAGCACTGACATGACACCTAGTTCACTAAGGTACTATGGGCTACTACATCAAGAGTGTAGTAGGTGATGTAATGTAGCCAACCTTGTCAGATTCCATAAAAACATTTTAATTTGTTCTGTTCTGTTTTGTTCTGTATACATATGTAGGTTATGTATACATATGTAATCATTTATGTCCTGGCACCAAAGACATTAAACCCACCCTCTGGCACTTTATGCCGGGCGGATTGAACCGGTTCAGGCAGATCACGGCAGACTTTTGGGAAACTTTTCTTACATATTGTGAAATTCATTTAGCACTATAAGAAATAACCTTTATCAGTTAGGAATTACCAAGTTGAATGTACATATAAAATAACCAATCTAAATCCGTTCAGTTGTTCTCGAGTTAGATAGATAGTTAGAAATACTCTATTGCTCCAAAAAACATTTTACAGAAACAAACAAGCACCATACTCGTATTGTATAATTTATATGAGGCGTAAATATAGTTTGTGTTTTCCGTCCAGTTCAGTGTAGCCGTCACGACCGAAGGGAAGCACTCACGTGGCACAAAGTTCACCCGGTGTTATGGGCTGACATCACGGATGTTGTAGGTCATGTAGCCAACCGTGTCAGTATGCATAAAAAAATGTGGACTTATCCCTTACGGATATTTCTTCCAGTCAACATACACACAGACGACACGTAGCGTTTTATTTTATTACTAGCTGTGCACGCGGCTCCGCTCGCGTGAAATTGGTTTAATAGTAAAAGTGATTGAAGCACAAATATGTAGTCATGAAGAGCAAGGTGGAAGGCCGAGCTGAGTTCACGTAAATGAAATATGTATACCTACTCTCTCAAAGAAAGTAACCCCAATCACATCATATAGGTATCATTATTTGCTGAAACATGGACGAACGGACGGACAGACAGATACCTGACCGATTTTCTAATTTTTAGGGTTCCGTACCTCAAACGAGGAAAAAAACGGAACCCTTATAGGATCACTTTGTTGTCCGTCTGTCTGTCTGTCTGTCAAGACCTTTTTTCTCAGGAACGGGTAGAGAGGTATCAAGGTGAAATTAACATCAAATACTAAGGTCTACGTTTCCTCGGAGGTGTAAAAAATTTAAGCTAGTTTAGTCAACGCAATCCTTAGATACGGCCATTGAAGTCACATATTTTGCTACTGGCAAATCAAATAAAAAAATATAGAGTACTTCCCGTTGACTAAGGCCCACTTGCACCAACACGAATTTAACGATATAAACCAGTTTAACTCGTTAAGCTAGCACCCGTTGACTGTGGGAACCGCGTTTAAATCCATAACTCGCTACTTAACTCTAAACTCGTGTTGGTGCAAGTGGGCCTAAGCTAGCATAATGAAATTTGGCAAAAAGCAAGTTCTCACAGCACAAGTAAAGGATTAATCCTAAAATAGTAAATTAGGAGTTATGTCATATAAAAACAATTTTTTTTTGTATATTTTAACTACAAGAGTGCCTAACAGTCAAACCATTACTGTATATATGTAGTTTTTATTTAGAAAGGCGTTTCGTGATTTTCCAAAACACAATAATTTTTGTATGCATACATAATACAAATATATTGTGTGATGGTACGGAACCCTCGGTGCTCGAGTCCAACTCGCACTTGGCGGCTTTTTTATTACGGCACACTTTTTCATTTACGAAAATTTCACGGCACAGCACATTTATATTCATAAAGAAAGCATATAAAATTTTGAAACTAAAGACGAAGAAATTGGCGACTTCGTACTTACGTAATGTAGCGTACTTACTTACGTATTAAAAGTATTCATCAGTGAAAACTCTCATTTTAACTGAGGATGTCAAAATGCCCTTCGAACTGCCTTCCCTGCGAACTCTCATTTAATTTCTTGAGGTGTTCAAACAAATCAGTCAGAAAATGTCATTGTGGATAATCTATCTATGTATATAGATAGACGAAAAATTATGCTTGCTCTTTTCTTCCGCGGTTTTCAAACACAGTTTGAATGAGTTACTTAGAATTCGCGGCACACCTGGATGCCACTCGCGGCACACCAGTATGCCGCGGCACACCGGTTGAAAACCCCTGCTTTAGGTATCGAACTAAATTCATTGATAGGTGCATTATGCAACGAAATATCGTTACATTGTTGAAAAAAAATTATATAGATTATACAGCTTAGTTACATATTGATACAAGTATTTTAGTGACTACAAAGACTTATACTTATTATATACGAGTAAGTGTGTGTAAAGAGCCTTTTTCAAACTTTAATACCTATGTAATTTGTATCAACTTAATGTGTTCGTACATTAAACATAATACAATGTACTCGTAGTATAATTTTCAAAAAATAAGAAAAAATATATAAAATATTAAGATACCTACTATAATTTTACATGGAATGCGAACCATGGAGCAACTCATGTTCAAGAAATTTACTTATCAAACTCGGAAAGAAAAATAAAGTGGTTCACGCCAATGGGCACTGAACGCGCGACCTTCCGGTTAATAAGCAAGGCCGTTACCACTTATCCACGAGCTACTCATAATAACATTGCAACCCGAACCTCATAAATTAAACTTGGGCTCATGCAAAAAATAAAGCCCCTATTGTGCGTGCGACTCGCTGCATACAGCTCGCACCCCAGGGGGTGTCGCGCTCAGTAGTACTGGGGTCCAGTTGACTTGCTTTAAGATGTCCTCGCGTCGAGTTGTACTTCGCGGTGAAGAGTCCCCAAAGTAAATTACCGAATGCGACTCGGCGGGAGTCAGTCGGCGGGGTCGAGACGGCCGCGGGGAAAGGGCCCATTCCGCCCTTATTACGATAATGGTGCTGATGTTGCGACTGGTGTTGATGTTGCGACTGCGACGGACAAAATTGGTATTACGATAATGCGACCGGTCCCGCGGACCGACATCAAAGGTTGGTTGTTGGTTCAGGTAAGGTGCCAAATTTTGAAAGAAACTTGTAAAATGTTACTACGAATGGTAAAAGTATATATTAAAATCAATAATAAATAACGTATGTTACTTTTAACATGCCAAATATAGGAACGTAAAGCAATGATAATTAATACAAGCGATTGAACAAATTATTTATTGTGTTACGGATTGCTTAGGAAAGGCGTTTCTGCCTGCACGGCGCGGCGGTCTGTCGGGCGGTATATGTATACATACTGATATATACACATAAAGATCTGATGGCGGCCGATTTCATCTATCTCGGTCATCATATTGTGTGCTTGAATAGCCTAGCAGGCAGAAGAGCCGCCCTCAATAATCAATGCAGGAGGTTGTGGGTTCTAATCCTGATTGTGGAATGCTACAATGTTATTTCTGATATTAAAAATATTTTGTCTCGAAAAAAACATTTCTGTTACAAAAGTTATTTAGCTTTACATACACAATAACCTCCTGATGGCAGTTAAAAATATAGCGTGGGCATTTGCAACACCGTATATATTGTACAATTATGTAAAGTCACTTGTATTATAATTTCTATGACGCAGAAGACCAAAATGTTTTATCAAGTAAAACTTCTAAATGTTTTGTTATTCCTATTACAATATAGATAATATAGAGATTGTATATATAGATGATAAGTATGGGCGTCGTCGGCTCAACAATCCATGCTGACGGCGCCAAGTGTCTCGGGTACCAACAATAAAAAAAAAAAGACTAAGTTAAAATTTTAAATTAATTTAAAAAACAAAGAGAGAGAGAGAGAGACAGAGAGAGAGATAGAGAGTTTATTATTCCTGTTATATAATATTCTATAACATAAATGATATAAATTCAAGACCAAGTTAAAATTATATATATTTAAGAAATACTTTTGAAATACAAAATTTACTAAAAAACATAATTCAAACACTATGAATGAACATACGTTACTTATTTTAGCGACTATAAATATACCTATACGATGTCACCACCGAAAACAAAGAAAAAATCGTCGCTCGTTAGCCGTGAATGGTGCTATGATGCTGCTCAGGAGGAGCATCACGGATGACAGCTCGCGGGCTGCGGTCGGTCGCAAGTTTGACAGTTTTGCGACTGCAAATGCGATCGTAATATCAATATGCCGTAAAATGTATTACACATCTGCGGGCTGATACCGCAATACCCGTTGCACGGACTGGTTGCATTCCAAAATCGCATAAAACAGTCGCCGAACTGTCAGATTTGGAGCTACGGACCGGTCCGGCGGACCGGTTGCATTATCGTAATAAGGGTGCCGTACGCCGGATTTGTCGCCGCAAATCCGCGTGTAAATGTCGCACGGTGCAGTGCGTCACGCATGATTCGCCACTAATTGGCGGACAGCGGATCAGCGGACATACCTACTCTACCGTCGAAAGCCACCCCCGGGCTTTTGCTTTGGCTTTTGCCAACAGGGAGGGTCACTCACTTTACCCGGAGCTTCACCCGCGTTAATGTCGGACTTAGCAGAAAGTCGAGGTTCTTATCTAATTGCAAACGATCAATGTATTTTAAATTTTTTTTATAAAATAAGCCTATTATTGATACTGTTTTACATTTTTTTTTCGAAAAATGTTTTTCTTATTTAAACTTAAACCTAATTTTCAGTTATCGGCGCTCGGTGTTCTCTTCTTATAAGTTTGTCTATCGTCAAAGGTCTCCTGTAAAGATTTCCAAGTCTCTCTGTCCTTTGCCATTCTGCTGATCTAGTCTGGACCAGCTACTCTTTTGACGTCATCTTCCCAAAGTTGCGTTTGTCGCCCTTTACTTCTATTGCCATCCCTTGGGTACCACTTTGTTATTATTTTGGTAAATTTTTTCTTGTTTCTCTTTTAACATTATATATGTCCTGCCCAGTGGCGGCTGGTGACTTCAGTGACCGGTAGTGCGCTAAGTACCTACCTACTTAAATACCAAATTTCCCAACACATTCCCGTCATGTTATTTTAAGATCGAGACTTCCGAATTTTTTAAACGACTGCGTTTTATTATGTAAGTACCTAGTATGAATATTCTCAAGACACTCAATGAGTTGCAAAAAACAAGAAAAAAAATCCAAACAAGTTTTTTAACTTATTTTAGTACCTTTATGAATACACCCCATAGACCACAACACTACTGCAGCTTTCAAAAAGAAAACAGTCCAAAAATACTTAAAAAAATAAATAAAAATAAAAGCATTTGAAAAGTAGGAATTGAACCCGGGATCACCTGATTGTAAAGCCTTGCCTTTAACAAACGCTTAGGCAAATATCGGCACCACTTAATTCACAGTATCACGTGACAGAAAGCACAAAACCTAACCATATCCCATTTTAAATATTCGCGCGCTAACGGGTATGTGACATCACATGACAGCGCGCTGACTCTAGGTAGACGGCAAAGAGTTGTAAGACGGACTTGTGCAAAACGTATCGCTCGCGACGCGACGTGTCGCACGCGCTGGTATTCACGATATAGCGTCCTTGTTTGGCGCTCGTGCGCCGCACGCAGAACTCCTTTCGGCCCATACTGTTTCTATGAAGTATCTTCTGTCTCACGCGCCAGCGGTGTTTTGCCGATCCCCATACATTCAGTATGGGAGACCCGCGTGCGATTTATATTCCGCACGGCGCGCGCGTTTACTCGCAAAAACGTGCCTTGTGATCTATAAAATAAGGTCGAATTCACATTCGTATTTATTTGGAGTACGATCTTTATGGTTTTAATGTAGTATGTTGTAAGGTATTATTTATTTTGAGTGAAGTGAAGACTTCTCGTGGTATGGTAGTGCGGCGCACGAGCGCACTTTAGGACCAGCCGCCAGTGGTCCTGCCCATCTCCATTTTTGCGTTCTACAAACTGGTTTTTTTTCTTGTTGTTTTCTTCGTTGTTTGTTGTTGTTTTCTTGACTCCAATTTCACTTCTCTCTAACTAAACCGAACGGAAACAAAAACTGAAACATAGCAAGAAAACATAACAAAAAATGTGTTTTGATTTCAATTCAAAAATATAAGTAGGTACCTACTCGGTCCCTATTGAAAAACCCTTTACTTATCGCTCGCTAATTTACCGCCATAGCATCAAACTCGCACAACCTTGTGTCAAATTAGATGCTGAATAACAAAGGGAAAGTTCTATTTCAAAGTTAATATCTTCTCATATAGTAATTATCTATGCCATAGATAGATGATGCGATCACTTTAATCTGGTAAATTAGGAATGTAAAATTGTATAGAAATTTGTACCGTAGCGGCGGGTTACTTTGGCTTATTTTTTAAACAATTTTAGAATTTGATCTGTAGTTTGTTTCGGTATTGTCATTTTAGTATTCTCATATTTTATATACAAGCTCAAAGATGTAACTAATGATATTCAGTGTATTTTAGAAATATGCTAAGCATAACTTAGGTTTTTTTTTTTTTGTAAAGTTTGGGCCAAAGTTGTTCTTAGGAAAGGGTTAGTTAAATCTCATGAAAATTTATCGGTGAAAAGTCGCATTTAGAGCTATCAGTGGCTAAAGTAACCCCAAGGGCGGTAAGATTGAATATCTAGGACAGGTTTAATGTAAGAAATAGTTCAAAATAAACAAAAGTACGATAGAAAATCATCATTACCAAAATAAAATACTTCACACAAAAGTTTGCAGCACAGTAATTCGCCGGTTTTAGCTGTCAAAACTTCAAATGCCACAGACCCACAAAGTTGCTCGCGGCGAGTCGGTAAATGTACCGCAAGTACGCATCTATATAGCCATCTATTGGTTAGCGAAGGAACTGCAACGTTTGGTTGAGTGGTAGCGACATGGCGGAAAGTTCAAACAATTTCTCGATTTGGGCCAAAGTTATGCCCTAGGGTCAAAGTAACCCGCCGCTACGGTAATGATTTTTTTGGTGTGATGCAATTGCTTTTTAAACAATAAATAATGTAATTCAAATTAAATGTAGGTATTTATTTATAATATTTTAATATACTTACATCTATACAATTTAGATATTACATAGGTGAGTTGAGATAAAGGTAAAGGCTACATCACCTAGCTAGCACACCCTAACCTAACGTAGTATCTGCGTCCTAGTGTAGCACACCTACATTAATATTATAGTGAGCAAGCCTAACTAAGCAAGCTAGATAGAAAAAAGGTTGTCTGAGCGCCAAAGTGCCGTACAGTGCCTGGCACCCAACCCACAAAGAAATCATATAATATTAGCCAAGGTGAAATGCAATTTGGCATATCCAAAACTAATTATTGTTATAGCTAAGAAACTTTGCTAATGTAAACCTTATCTAAATATATCAGTAATATAATTGCAGCTCGGAGCGGTGACTACTACGTTAATTATTTCAGCATGGATAGCAACAAGTAGTAGCGATTTACTTACCTTAAACACACTGACATTGAGAAAATCTATACTTTTTAATGAAATTAAAATATACTTTGTTTTATATTAGGTCCTTACCTATGAAATTGGCGTTTTATATAGAAACGTGGACGTGGTTTGTGATGAATCTGCTTCAACTATGGCTTTCAATTCATCGTTATCGACTTTTGTCTCTGGTCGGCCATGGGGCTCATCATTGAGATGAAAATTTCCAGAACGGAAGCAATGTAACCAAAAACGCAGAGTGCGTTCACTTGCGGTACCTGGTGTCCATATACGTCGATGATATTGCGTGCCGTCTGTGCTGCGTTGGTGCCGCGACGGAATTAATATTCGAAAATAACACGCAATTTAGATTTTTCCATGGTCACAGAATCAGCGATGTAAAAAAAAAACGAACAGTGTGAAAACAAACGAACAACTGATTTTGGAAAAAAAAATTTGCCTTTATAACAGAAAATATTTGAATTTGGAATTCCTACGCAAAAAAAAAGTTAGCCACGTTCAAAGTGGCCAGTTTGTAGAAACGCCAATTTCATAGGTAAGCACCTAATATTATAATTCTTATAGGTGAAGTTACTAGTGATACCTGAGATTGTGGGTAAAGTTGATGGGATTGGAAATAATATTTAGCATTAGAGTTTGGCAATAGTTTGGTTATAGATTTACTGTTGGTAAATATAATGTAAAGCAGCGGTTCTCAATCTATGGTGGTACGCGTACCACGAGAGTACGCCGATTGCTTCGAGGTGGTACGCGAAAAAATAAAACATTATGCTCTAACAAAATTTAATAAATAAAAGGTGCCATAATCCTAATTTAGTAAGTTTTGTTGATGAACATAAATATAATTTTGAATTCTGATCTTCTTACCGATATAAAACCCACTGTTAAATGCTCAAGACTAGTTTACGACTAGTAGACTAGACGACTAGTAGACTAGTTCAACGAAGAATAGTTTAAACAAGACTTTTCAGAACTAAATTTTATAAGAAATGAATATTTAGATTCGATTCCGATATCACTTACATTGGAGGAAAGAGAATCATTAAGGAGGGGGGGAGCTTGGTGTATCGATTTATGAGCCCCCATCCCCGAGGAGGGGGGCCGTTTTATGGGCATACAAAGTACCTCCAAAAATAACGTACGTTTAAAAATAAAGTAACGTATAAAAAAAACTCATTAGCTTATTACATTGCCTCTTACTATATAGTGTGGTGGCGTGCCTTGGGAGAGGTCTATGTCCAGCAGTGGACCGATAGAGGCTGATGATGATGATTGCCTCTTCTCCGGCGCTGCGGGAAGTGCAACCCCTCCGTCCTTGCTTAACAAAATGCAGGACGGGGGCTGCACTCCCTCCGCGCTTCCGGCTTATAAAAACACTCTAGGGAATAGCCATACGAAAAGGTTATGTCGGGGCGGTGAATTTAAATTTAGAAATTTTTTTTTCTCGAAAAGTATTGATCTCCTCGGGCTAATTCTTTCACTACTATTCTTCTGAAATCCTAAACTACAGGATATAACAACCAGCAATTTGCTATCAAACCTGCCATTAACTATACCTCAGCCCTTTCTTGTTTGAATTGAAAGCTATGTTGATTACATCCTTTAAATATTTGTTAATTGCCGATTGCGGTCCTCGTGAAAGACGACACCACCCGGAAAATGTATCTCACATAAAATATTATGAATTCTTTGATGGGTCTACAAGTCACTTTTTGCTCTACACATTTTCAGCGATCGACCTAAAAGCCTCTAGGGATCGACTGGTCGATTGTGATCGACCGTTTGGGCACCACTGATATAGAAGATATGTATTATTATTAGCTTCTTCTAGGTAAAGGTGGTACGCCGCAAAACATAGTTAGGTTAGGTTAGGTTAGTAAATAGTGGTAACTGAAAAAAAAAGTTTGAGAACCCCTGATGTAAAGTATGATTTGGCGGCAGGCGGCATGACGTCGTTCACTCCGCTTGTGAACAACTGGATACACGTGCTGATGTACAGCTACTACCTAGCGGCGGCGGAGGGTGGACCCGCAATGCGAGCTGTCCTCACCAAGTACAAGAAATACCTCACCGTGCTGCAAATGGTTGGTCCTCTTCATTACCTATTACGTACTCAATTACTCCTCTAGGTTGACTAGAAAATATTCACTTTCATAATGAGTGAGTTTGTGCTTGTCAGAAATTATTCAAAATCATGCCAGTATTTTTTCCATATAACTATAATAGAATAGAAATGTTTCATTGCACACACCTTTAAAAATTATAAGCAGTGCATACGAGAAACAAAGAGGCACAACGGTGCATTTGTCACTATATACAGGGTATTCCAGTTTGCCTGGATTTGCTTACCGCCACGGGATTCCTCATCGCACAAACTCACTCTCGCATTTACAAATGGATGAGGGCTCAAACACAGAAGCAATCTTTTCTAACATTCTGCATTTCTTTATCCATGCTTCAAACTCTGCGAGCTCTTCGAGTTGTGAGAAAGAGCGCAAAAGAATGTTACACCTACACGTGTCCACAGAGTGTCATAATATTCTTGATATATATATTTTTTTTATGTAATCCAGTATGGGTGGCTGAGTCGGAGGGGCCAAAGCGCATGCTCCGACCAGCCAATATCACCTCTGAGAAGGTAGGTGCCATACCGGAGACTTCCCTGGATTGCTGGCTATACTGGACTAGAGGAGAACACAACCGAGGCTGCTATGCGGCCATCTTACATCCAGTACGGTGGTACCAACCCAGTCGACTACAAATTTGAGCCTACCACCTAGTAAGGGGCAAGCTTACAGCTTTACACCGGTTCTGAACGGTGAAGCAGCAGGTGTACATTGGTACACGCCGACCGGATTCGAACAGAGGACCTCTCGCATGAGAAGCCGATGCCCAAACCACTCGGCTACCCGCCGCTTAGAAAATATATATTAGAAACATCGGGTGTTAAACGAGTGGGAGTGCGACCGAACCAAGATGTTTTGCATAAAGAAGAATCAGCCAATAAGGTTGAGTGATGTGCGTGTCTGTGTGTGCAGGTGCAGTTCATACTGCTGCTGGTGCACGCGGCGCAGGTGTACCTGCCCTCCTGCCCCGCGCCCCTCGGCGTCACCTACTTCTACTTCCCCAACCTCATCTTCATCTACTACATGTTCCTCAACTTCTTCCGGGAGAACTACTCCCGGCGTGCCCGCACCAACGCACACGACACTACCAAGACTCAATAAATGCATTAATTTAATAATAAATTTGTACAATGTAGTAGGTATAATAGTTCTTCGTTATTATAATTTACGATTAGAGACTCATTTTTATAATTTATCTTTATTTTGTTTCTTTCTAACAGCACTTAGCACTTATGTTAGCGCGAAGTGGCAGCAGTGGCTGGCTGTTAATAATACCTATAGTCGGGGAGACATTATTCTCCTTTTGCATATTCTGCAGGAGACTTTCTGCATATTCTATCTCTAGGTATGCTAAAAGTTGACTGGAAGAAATCACTTGCAGTGATACGTACAGTACGCCTATTCGGTGTTTCCAATACGTACACCTTTCTTTAAACTAGCTGGTATGATAGGCTACACGCCTAGGCTTGGCACGTTTAGGCTTTTACGATTCTAAAGATGCAATTTTTATTGTATTGTATTGTTTATTGATCATTCATATGGCAGTTAGACTGCGCTCGAACTTGTCACAATTTGTTCTATCCGGTTCGATTACACCCACGAAGAAGAACCAACAAGAAACTTCGCAGGGTATTTTTTTAAACATATTTTTACAAGTATTTAGTGACTAGCCACATACAGGTCTGTTAAACCAAAGCTAGCGCGTGCACAGTACTCACACCAATGCAATTGTGCAAGTGCGAGTGAGACAGATCGGGTTTTCGTGATGCGTATGCCCCGATCTGTCTCACTCGCACTTGCACAATTGCATTGGTGTGAGTACTGTGCACGCGCCAGCTTTGGTTAACCGACCTGTAATAACACCGCCCATAGTCTGTCTAAAACACAGCTTTAGAGCAAGATTAACAATTTTTCTGAGAGGTCTGACTACAAAGACTTATCAATTAAGTGAATCAGGTGTAAAGAGCCTTTGTCAAGCTTTGATACGTAATTTGTATCAACAGCAAAGGATTGGGAATTGTTGATGGACACACATGAGAAGCATTACCAAATGCCTTCGGAAATCTGTACCACAGCATTAAGGCCGGATATACTCATATTCTCAAAAGCGACAAAGCATGTAGTACTTGTTGAACTTACAGTTCCATGGGAAAGTAACATACCGAAGGACCACAACATCAAGCTTAACAAGTACTGCAACTTAGTAGACCGGATTGTGAGAAACGGATTCAAGACTGATCTCTTCGCTGTGGAAGTCGGAGCAAGAGGACTACCAGCGAAGTCGCTCTACAGTCTCTTCAAGAATCTAGGGCTCCCAAGATCGACGCTAAGCTCATATATGGAGAGAGCTTCGAAAACGTCACTGGAAGCATCCTACAGAATATGGATAGGTAGAGAGAGGGAGGTCGAGAGCGGGACTGGTGGTTTCCCCGCGTCCTAGTCAACGCAGACTAGCTGACGAGGGCTTGACGCGAGCCGAAACGTGAAGCATGCGCGGGAAACTTAGAGTGGCCACTCGCTAGTCCCGGCCTCGATTAATACCCTCCTCTACTGCCGATGGGCCCGGATATGTTCGGTGAAGCCATCGTAAGCTTAGATCCACACCTTCGAAACAAGACAGCCCGGAGAGACGGGATGACGCTGGAAAGACAGCTGGCGACCGGGAAAGACCGTTGACGAATGGGAAAGTCCATTTGACGACCGGGAAAGACTGGTGACGCTGGAGAGACAGACGGGCGTTAGGCCTAGCAAGCCGCGCCAGGAAATAAAAGCTACGACAGTCAAAAGAGTAAATACCCTCAGAGCGGTCCGAGAGGGAGGGAGGATGAACCGCTCACCGATCGATATCTCTGACAACCTTGGCATGAATATGGACTTGAAATGCTCGAAGTGTGGGAAACAATATAAGCGAAAAATCTGGCTAGAAAAGCACGTGAAGGAGAAACATAGCGACAGTGAAGCAGGGCAGAAAGCGCCTGTAAGTTCTCCACCTGACACTATTGACAGAGTACAACCTCACACGTCACAAAGTGTTGCGCAACCTTCCTCTCACCATGAAGCATTTTCGCCCAGAGACCGACTAAGCTTACCGAGCATATCCGAGACCACTTGGAAGCAACATGATCGATGCCTAGCCGAAAGACTTGACCTCCCAGGCTGCAGGCAGAGTCCCGAAGATCAGCTGTATGACTTCCAGGGAACAATTTACAATTACTTCTCCGAATTGTACCCTGTTCGCTATCACCACAACCCAATGGAAAGAGAAAACACTTTCAAAGCAAAGCTTAGGAGAAGGAAGAGAGAGTTGATAAAGCAGCTAAGGAAGGCTAAAGCCTCAGGAGACAGAAATCTATGCCACCAATTAGCCAGAGCGATGAGATCTATCCTAAAACTCATCCAGAAAGTATCTGAGCAAATTACGGTTGCTGGCAATGAATTTCGAAAGGCTCAGAATATAGCAGCTTTCGAGAAGAACCCCTTTTACTTCGCCAAAAAAGCTTTTAAGGAACAGCAGGGTACAATTAGGTTAAGTACGGACGAGATGTTCAACTACTTTACCACCCCGGAGGCAGATATAACTTACAGGGATCCACCAGCTCCAAAACCCAAAGAACCTGCTCTAGCATTTGATGCTGATTCACCGACGATGGAAGAGCTGGAATACCACATAAAAAGGAAACCAAATAGTTCCGCCCCGGGACCCGATGGCATACCATACATCATATACAAAAAATGTCCATCAGTGCGGAAACACATGTTGAACATCTACAAAAGAATTTGGACGAACAGAGAAGTGCCAGACTGTCTTGGTAAAGCCGTGTTTGTTCTTCTACCAAAAAAGAAAGAAGTTACTGATCCCAAGGATATTAGACCTATAGCCCTTACGAACACAATTTCGAAAATATTCTTCTCCATTATACAGGCCAGACTACTCAAACACATGTGTACCAACGACTACTTACCGAAGAAGTACCAGAAAGGTTTTCTCCCAAGAGTTGCAGGATGTCTCGAACATAATTCTTTGCTGACTGAATGTCTTAGAGATGCAAGGAAGAATGAGAGACAATTAACTGCCACGTGGTTAGACTTTGAAAACGCCTTCGGTTCGGTGCGCCATGAGTTACTATTAAAGGCGCTAGAGTGGTATAATGTGCCACCTCTGATCTGTAATATAATAGCCTCCTACTACAAAAAACTTTCCTTTGTAATACAAGTAAAAGGCGAAACGGAAAAGATACCGGAAATTCGTTACGGCATAGGACTTTTCCAGGGTTGCTGCCTCTCTCCTGTTACATTTAACATTGTTATCAACATTCTAATTGATACGCTTGTCGTAAAAGAAAAGAAATGGGGATACAGGTTCAAATATGGAGACACATATATGGCGGCCATCCTGGCATTTGCGGATGATATTACGCTGTTAACCCGCAATCCAAAACAAAATCAGGCGCTTCTTAAGGTGGTAGATGACTATTGTGAATGGACTAAAGGGATGAAGATAAAACCAGCGAAGTGCTACTGTTTGAGCTTAACCAGGAAAGGTTCAAAGTTTACCTCGAGCAATCCAGGTCTGACAGTAGCCGGAAAACCAATCGCAACCGTGGCTGATGAAGCTCCTTTTAAATTCTTGGGAAAAAGGATCACCAGCAGAGGAAAGGAGCATCCTACTGATGATATTGTCCAACTTTTCGAAGAGAGCCTCCGCCAAACTGACAATCTTCCCCTCCTGGGTACACAAAAGGCATGGATTTACGATAACTACCTGACATCAAAACTTTCATGGCCATTTCTCGTCTACGACTTCACAAAGCAAAACCTGACTAAATTAGACTCGTATGTGACCAGATTCCTGAAATCATGGTTTGGACTGGCTCACCCGGCTGACTCGTCAACGCTATACAGATCTCACAATAACTTTGGACTGAACATTAAGAAAACGTCGATATTTTATCAAAAGGCGAGAATAGCCAAACGATGTATACTCAAAGACTCCAATGATAGCGCTATTCAAGCCTTACCCAACACATCACTATCAGATGAACTGGAATCGAGACTCGACTTCTACAAATCATTCCAAGTTGGTACACGCACCAATAGATCTGGATTGGGCATAGAAACAGCAAAGTCTGATAAAGAAATACTGAAAGGTTTTGCTCAGGAGGACATGGAACAAGGCTTCAAACTTCACGCCTTAAACCTAGAAATGCAGAATGATTGGCTAACAGTGGGTGACTTCTGCATCCCTCCTGCATTGAAGTGGAAATCCATAATATACAACTGGTCCCCTGAGCTGCTTAAGTTCTACTTAAATGCATTCCAGCTTACTCTCCCCGACCCGAGTAACCTAGTTAGATGGGGGAAATCTACAAATAGACTATGCCCGTCATGTAAGGAGTTCGTAGGCACGGCCAAACATTTGTTATGCGGATGCAAAATACTACTTGAGCGAGGCCAGTATTCCTACCGTCATGATAAAGTCCTCCAAATCATCAGAGAGGCCATCAACCTGTCAATTGCACGGACCAGGAAAGGGCAAACCAGTAGCGGCTTCCAGAAGGTCAACTTTGTGAAACCTGGAGCCAATAAGCTGCCCAAAGATAGGACTAAACCTTCTTCAATTTTGGGAGCAGCAAAGGATTGGGAATTGTTGATGGACACACATGAGAAGCATTACCAAATGCCTTCGGAAATCTGTACCACAGCATTAAGGCCGGATATACTCATATTCTCAAAAGCGACAAAGCATGTAGTACTTGTTGAACTTACAGTTCCATGGGAAAGTAACATACCGAAGGACCACAACATCAAGCTTAACAAGTACTGCAACTTAGTAGACCGGATTGTGAGAAACGGATTCAAGACTGATCTCTTCGCTGTGGAAGTCGGAGCAAGAGGACTACCAGCGAAGTCGCTCTACAGTCTCTTCAAGAATCTAGGGCTCCCAAGATCGACGCTAAGCTCATATATGGAGAGAGCTTCGAAAACGTCACTGGAAGCATCCTACAGAATATGGATAGGTAGAGAGAGGGAGGTCGAGAGCGGGACTGGTGGTTTCCCCGCGTCCTAGTCAACGCAGACTAGCTGACGAGGGCTTGACGCGAGCCGAAACGTGAAGCATGCGCGGGAAACTTAGAGTGGCCACTCGCTAGTCCCGGCCTCGATTAATACCCTCCTCTACTGCCGATGGGCCCGGATATGTTCGGTGAAGCCATCGTAAGCTTAGATCCACACCTTCTGTTAGTATATTAAACTACAATGTAGTATAATTTTATTGTCAAAAATCAAAAATAAATATATGAATATTTAAAATACTTGAAGTATCAAGTTGTCAATGTGTTAATAAAGTTGAGGTACTAATGGTACCTAGCATTGGCGTATCTAGGGTTATTTTCCAGGGTGGGCCAGGCCTAGAAAAGCAATGGCCGATGAAGCCGAAGCCTGATATAGGTACTTACGCAATAAAAGTATGTAAACTTGTATTGTTGAGCCGTTAAATTCGGCCAATTATTTTGGAATGTTTCTTTACTGAAATAAAATTCAACAAAAACATTTTTCATGAAAAGTGTTTATTTTGATTACCAACCAACTTTAATTTTCGACTTTTCTCGGCAAAAATATTTTTAAAAAATCGGGTGTATTATTTAACATATTTATTTTCTTGAACTCAATGGAACTCCGGCTTGTACTCAAGCCGGAGTTCCATGTTCGAATCCTGATCGGGATGTATTTTTTTTTTCTCTTCATTTTCGACTTTGCATTTATCTAATAAATAACGAAATATAAAAAGCGAAGTACTAATATATAAAAATAAAAACATAATATTGAAATATGGTTGATTTTCAATACTAAGCGGCGCTCCTTCAGTCAATGGCGTGCACGTGGCTCTTTAATTCTGCGGAAATTATTAGTTTCAGAGAAAACAATTAATAAAGAAACATTTTTTCCGTTTCTGCGACTTTGTCACACTCACTCGCTTGCTGTACACATACGCTTACTTACTACTACTTAATGTGACAAGGCACCACCCGGGACTTATATAGTGCAGGGAGTGCAGCCCCCGTCCGCCGTAACAAACCGCTGGCGACCAAAAAGCCGAAGCTGCGGAGGCGAGCATGTGTGCCTGCCCTGTGTTACGCAAGGACGGCTGGGCGCAGAAGAGGCAATCCTAAGTCACTATTGATAATAATTAAATTCGGGGAAGTCGCCATTTTGCATGAAATTTTTTCGTGAATTTAAATTTTTAGCCCCAGTTTTGATTTTCGCAGGCAATTTCTTTTCTAATAGCAGTGTTTTGTGGTCCTTTATGCTCTTGAACTTTTTTTTACGAGGTGTACGTTTTGGAAACCCGCCCTGAGTACTGTTCTTCTTTCAATTGTGTGCAATAAAGAGTTTCTGTTTTTTTCTGAGAGTTAAAAAAATACTAATATTAGCATTTTTTTTTATTAAATTATTATTAATTAAATTAAAACAAAACACGCTTGAAATTTTTTCCAAATTTTAGTGTGTAGGCAAAGAATTTGGTCTGTTCTAATAATTTGTTTGAAATAATGTAAAACTAGAACCATCCATCCTCTACCATTCTTCCATTATTTCACAAAAGGTCCTTGGGATCACCATCTCCTCCGATCTAAAATGGGAACCCCACATCACAGATATAGTGAAAAGAGCCAACTCCTTAATATAGATAACTCACACTTTTGTATCCCGACAATCAGGGTAAGCAGAGTAATCGGTGTTGTGCTATAAGTTCATACATACATACACATACATAACGTCACGCTTTACTGCCTCCCAGTGGGGCAGGCAAAGACAACGGACCCAACCCAACCCAACCCCCACGCGCCACAATCCTGACACACTTTTGCCGCCTCTTCCACTCTCATAATGTTCTTCATACATGCTCGTCGGTTACGGGTACTACGCACCTGACCCTTTTCGAGCACATGCCCGATCTGGTCCAGGTACGTGCGTCTAGGGCGACCCATCCCGACTCTTCCACTAACATTCGCTCCATAGATTTCTTTCATTAGTCTCCCTCCTATCATCCATTCTACAGACACACATACTCTTATTCCACACATACTCCTCTCAACCCGCGCATTTCGACATCATTTATCCTGCTCTCATGCTTCGCCTGCCATACCCAACTTTCACTCCCATAAGTACTCTGGTAAATTAAAGCACAACACCGACCACCACGTTTAGCACAGTATACGGTCAAGATAACTATCAAGCAGCAAGTGAGGCACCAAGACCCACCTGCTGCATGACAAGGTGGAAGGACCGCGCCAAGGTGAGAGGTGGCTCGCCTTTCGCCCTTTAGCGCGACATCTTGTCCTTATCCCTTAGTCGCCTTTTACGACATGCACGGGGAGATATGCAGTGGGGCTATTCTTTTTAAGTACCGGCCCCACACGGTACTCCTTAATATATCTCATAAAAAAGAGCTTCATCGTGTTGCCGCCACTTATAATGCTTAAAATTAACAAGACTTATGTTAACCGCTTTTGTAATACGGTTTCCAGATATGGCAACCAGTTAAAGACATCCACCAATTAGAACGAAGATTCACCAAAATTCCCTATGAGCTAAAAATATTGAGCTACGAAGAAAGATTAAAACTACTTGAACTGATCACATTAGAAGAACGCCGCGACAGAGGAGACCTCATTGAAGTCTACAAAATACTCACCTCAAAGTATGATTCCCCAGACTTAATTGAAATGTTTGACCTGAACCAGAACTACATACCTTCGTGCGTACTACCTTCGTACTACCTTCGTGGTCACAACAAAACCTTAACCAGACAGCTTCTAACACAAACATCCGAAACCACGTCATAACAAATCGCGTGGTGAACGCCTGGAATAAACTGCCACAGGATGTGATTGACTCCCCAAACACAAACACCTTCAAAAACCGATTAGATAAATACATAAAAAGTACATCAACTAACAAATAGCAACAGTGCCCACGAATCAAAACTAAAAACAAAAAACAAAAAACATAATCAATTATTATCTGAAAAAAAAAAAGTGATATGAACCATGATATGAACACATCAGCTAGAGCTGCTTGTTTATTGAAAAATAAATAAATAATAAATTCTGCCAGAAATGATGAAGCTATAAATTGACAGCCGTCAATTAATAATTTTTAAATTTTTTCCTCAAAAGGTTTTTTATCCATACAACCTACCATTCTCACTGGATTTAATAAGAAACATTGATTGAAATCGCTATAGCCAATATTTTCCAAGCTCGCTCATCGACAGCAAATCTGTCGTTGAGAAAGTCAACAGTAGTGAATGTTTCACGGCTGATCGGCCGTTGTGGCACGCAGGGGGTTAAGGCAGGAAGGGCTGGAGGAAAATTGGAGGGGCGTATGTGTAGCAGTGGACGCTTACACTTTGACTGATTGACTAACATGAGATAAATAAAGTTATGTATGTACCTAATTGGATTCGGACTGGAACCCCTCGGTTAGAAGCACTTAGCAATTTGACTTATCAATTTTATCAGCAACACGGCGTTGTGGGCAGGCAGCACAAAAGCTGTGTAGTGTAGCTAAATAGGTACTAGTGTAAGTAAATAGAGGTGACTCACTGTGTAGTACGACAGTAAGCCGGCGTTGTCGTCCAGCACGAACCAGCGGTACTGCCACCCCTTCATCACGTTGGTCCACTTGCTGAGGGAGCCCTCCATCGTGACGTCACTTCACTGTGCACTCATCAGCATTACACGACACCCCTCACACACCAGCTACCAGCAAGCAGCTTCTTCAGCGCCCTGATATGATCCAATTTAGAGTCGAGCTCGAGCTGATACGACGACGGACGGACTGATGATCGCAGTCGCACGCACGCACGCACGCACAGCAAGCGAGCGGGACGAGCATATAAGTTACTCTATGGGGACGAGCGAGACAAACAATCAATCACACGCACACGCAGTGAAGGATTAACTGACACTGACATATAGTATTGCCAGTCTATAAAAAGTAAAAATACCGTCTAAAAAATACCAACCGCCACAGTACAACCTGGGTGAAAACATATTAAAAATATTATTTATAAAAAGTACCTGTTGTGATATTATTTAGGCCTTCTAGACTGGCGGAAAATTTGGCCAGGAGCATTTCTAGCGGCATCTCGTGAAACTTTTTAGCACCGGGTTTTTTTAGACTAATTAGGCCCCGCTGAATCCGATTCTGCCCGGTGCCAACCCCTCCCCCCCTTCCTTCCCCCCCTCCGCCCTAAAATGTGTCCCTATCAGCGTTTTTTTTTATTTTATACAAAAACTGTTGGACCTATCCAAAAAATGTCTTCGGCATAAATAATCTTCATTAAATTCTCTACAATAATGTGGTACAATTTGTTTTGATAGGACTAATAGTTTCTGAAATACATCTACCCAAACTTAATGTTTTTTTATTTATTTTTTTATTTTGCATTTGCACTCTATTTCTATAAAAAACCGCCGAAGCTGTGATAAAATGGTCTAAAAGAAAATTAATCTTATATTTACCTACAAAATAAGACCTGACTTATTATCGTATGAGTATTCGTTCACGATTTACAGCTCGCAGCGCATACGCCGCGCCGCCGCCGCGAGCATCGAAAAATAATTCTCGAGCATCACACTCGTATATTTATTTACTAATTTACAGTATATTGTATTTCGTAGGTGGTATGAATTTATTAAAAAAATACAAAACAATAAAAAATAATAATTAGGTACTTTACAATAATTGGGCATTTACAATTTTTAATAAATTATTTTGTTAGAAAAAATGGATATAAAAAAGGCAAAATAAGCAATTTTTGAGTTATGAATAACATCATCTTTTTAAATACATTATAAAAAATGTTTTATATTATACATCGCATAAGTATCAAGAAAAAAAAAACAGTCGAGGCAAACCTTCCTGGCCACCAACCATTCCGTATGTTTTATAGTTCACCGTTGGCACACATCCCTTTACAATAGCAGCCTGGTGTGCAACATTGCTTGACTTCCCGACGACAAACACAAGCTGCAGTTTTGCATCCTGCCTTACAGCCGCATGTTAGAAGGTCTTTGCAAGCCTTAGGAACGACTTCTAAAGTGATAAGCACTGGAGTCAGCTTGTCACCATCCTGGTGCCAGTCATAGTATTTTGGAGAAAGCAGCTCGATTTCTCCAACGTGCGCATTTCTCCAGATGTACGCTTGATAATGCGCCCGGTGGATATGCAATCGAGCTGCATCTGAAGTTGGTGGCAGGCAGCGCCTCAGGTGTGGTGACTTTTTAGTAGAGAAGATGCCTTGTTGCATCTGTTGTGTCTACAGGAGAGTTTATTTTGTATAATCTCACCATGAACTTTTCTGCGCCGTTTTTGAGCTCCACGGACACCTTCTCTCTCTTCTTGGAGTATCACCATTGACCGAAGAAACTCTTGCGGACGCAGAAAAGTTGTGCAAAAGGCTTGCAAAGACATTGCGGCTGTAAGGCAGGATGCAAAACTGCAGCTTGTGTTTGTCGTCGGGAAGTCAAGCAATGTTGCACACCAGGCTGCTATTGTAAAGGGATATGTTCCAACGGTGAACTATAGAACATGCGGAATGGTTGGAGGCCAGGAAGGTGCGCCTCGACTGTATTTTTTTTTATACTTATGCGATGTATAATATAAAACATTTTTATAACGTGTTTAATAAACATGATGTTATTCATATCTCAAAAATTGCTTTGCCTTTTTCTGGCAATTTTTCTACCAAAACAAATTATTAAAAATTGTAAATGCCCAATTGTAAAGTAATTATTATTTTTACAATAGTGTTAGATTAGTTTAGTTTGTAGTTTTGTAAATATTTTATTCTGCAATAAATGTCAAAACATAAAAAAAAAAAAACATTGTGGCTGTCTACCATTATTTTTTTTTATTGTTTATATTTTTTAAAGTACCATTAAATTCATATCACGTAGGAAATATAATATTACTGTAAATTAGTAAATAAATATACGAGTGTGATGCTCGAGCATTATTTTTCGAAGCTCGCGGCGGCGGCTATTTTGTAGGTAAATATATAAAGATTAATTTTCTTTTAGACCACTGTATCACAGCTTCGGCGTTTTTTTAGGGAAATAGCGTGCAAATGCAAAATAAAAAAAATAAATAAAAAAACATTAAGTTTGGGTAGATGTATTTCAGAAACTATTACATCTATCAAAACAAATTGTACCACATTATTGTAGAGAATTTAATGAAGATTATTTATGCCGCAGACATTTTTGGATAGGTCCAACAGTTTTTGTATAAAATAAAAAAAACCGCTGATAGGGACACATTTTAGGGCGGGGGGGGGGGGGGGGGGAGAAGGGCGGGGAGGGGTTGGCACCGGGCAGAATCGGATTCAGCGGGGCCTAATTAGTCTAAAAAAACCGGTGCAAGGCGACAAGTGACAATTTGTCGGGAAAAATTTGTCAAATTTGTGCAAAAACAAAACACTAAATTGTCATGACAGATGGACATATTTGTCGAATTGTCAGAGATTTTCGACAGGCCAATCATCCAATGTCAAGCCAATTCGGCTATGTCAGAAAAAAGTGACAAATTTGTCAATTACCATGACAAAATATAAGTCAGAATATTTTCTTAGAGACTCGACAGGTAAAAAATTATAATTGTCGCCTTTATTCAACGGGTTTTTAGTCTGATAATTTTGTCAGTATTTACCTGTCGCATTTGGACATAATTGTCATCTTTATTTTTTATACCATGCTATTGTGGGAGAAATAATGTCAGTATTTCCTTAATTCTTAATACTGGCAATAATATTGATCGTCGCGTGTCGTTTCGTGGTGCGTGTCGTACGACTCGTACGTACGTACACGTACACACACTCGTTTATCTCGGTCAAAGAATTTAAAACTCTAGACAGCAAGCGGCATATGAAAGAACATAGGAAGTGGATTTTGGCCTGTCTGCGCGATCAGCTGATTCCCCCCGCCTCAACATTAGGTTAGCGTTAATTTTTTTTAAACCACCAAGAAACCACCAAAACATTCATCCATACTATTTGTTTACAATCTTTACAATCAGCTGATCCGCGCAGACAGACTTCCTTTGTTCTTTCATGTGCCAGACCCCTCTGGCTAGGATGACATTTAATGTGTTGCCAGATAGTTACAATTTCTTACATTTTTAGCAACTTTTGACCCTCTCGCGCAACTTTTGTTTTTAGGCAAAGTGGGACGAGTTCGAACGGGATCTTTTCACAATCCCGTTCAGATTCTCTCATAGTTTAAGGATCTGTATGCCTCAGTTCTATCAAGTGCTATCGTTTTGAGAATTTTACGAAAACATATTGTGTCCCATACAAAAAAATTTTTTTTTTTTTTTTACCTGATCTTTGATTTGTACCTGTTCTTTGAACATAGCATCAACAGATTGGACGTTCTTCATTGACGAGTGAATCAGATGTCACCTTGAAAAAGCTCAATCCCACCAGAAGCTCGATTCTGCTAATTGTACAATTTTCAAACATACTTCGTGTGTTGTGTTTGAGACAAACATAACACGAGTAAGTTTGGACGTGGTTTCCACATGATGCTATTCTGCTATTTACAAAACACGTTTAGTTAGTGTCTACGGTAACAGGAGGCGACGCGAAAAATTCTGAAATTCCAATAATGTTGACTAAAGTGTTTTCTTTTAAATCCTTATCAATAAAAATCATGAATTATACAAAATAGTGCATAAAAATATCCAAGAATCAATTATTGTAAAACACATTCACAAATAACCGAGTTATAAATTTATTTTGTTCATCAATGAATGCAAATTTTTAGTGATTTTCGTCGCTTGGCGACACGCTCTTATATGTGATAACATGGTGATACCATTGTATTAATCCCTCTTAGTTGGGGTTTGTCTACTAGAAAGAATAACTTTTACAATATGTTATATTATTATAATTACATAGATATAAAATGTAATATGCATGTAAAGAAGTGATATTACAATTAACTTAATTTCCCTGAAATAATCTGAATAGTAGGTACGTTAACATAATTTATTTAGAAGCCAAAACGGCAAACATTAATAATAAATGATTACCGTTTTTATTAAATTTGTACATTTTATGTATTTTTTATTAGTTTTAGTTTAAATATGTAAAATTAATATAACATTTTAAAAATGTGAAATAAAGGATTTAAATAAATAAATAATAAATAATAAATAATAAATAATAAATAACAAGTGACAAGTGACAAGTGACAAGTGCCAAGTGACAAGTGACAAGTGACAAGTGACAAGTGACAAGTGACAAGTGACAAATGACAAGTAACAAGTAATAAGTAATAAATAATAAGTAATAAATAATAAATCATAAATAATAAAATACCAAATTCATCGGTACGTCGAGAGGGTTTGACGCGTATCTCCGTTTTCTCTTGGCGATCCCTGTCTCCTCATTCTCATTTCTAGATAGCCTTCTGCCATTTTTCGAAACTTTCACAAACAACAATTTAAAATTAAACCCAAAACTAAAAACAAAACATTCGAAATCACCTCAAAAATAATATGTTTTCACCAAAACACATCGTTACTTTGAAGCAGACGGCGTGTTAGTGTTTCACAAACATAACATAACATAACACGCGCATTTGCTCTAACTTAGCGAGTAGAATAGCATTTCGGCGAAACGTGCGGTTTTGACGAAACACAAACATAACACACGCACTAATCTTATAGCAGAATCGAGCTTCTGGTGGGCATCAAGGTACCAGTCTATTTTAGCCATTAAGCTAAGGTTCCTTGATTTTATGAAAGCTCACAGGAAAGTTAGAATTATTTTCTGAACTAAATATCAGTTCGCAACTACTACTACGAAAACAGACGGACCATGAGAAGGCTTTAAGCGCTCTCCAGAGCAGAGAAGCAAGGAATCGATAAAGCTGATGAGAGGAGAATGTCATCAAGTAAAATTGTCATCAGAAACAGCCATTTCTGTCGCCGCGAATGTGTTCAACTCACTTTTGGATATAATCCAAAACCAAATAGATAATCGTTTTTCAGCCTTTCAAAACGTTGTGGATTTATTTTCTGTACTGTTTCCTAATTATACAGCTGTCGGAGGAAGAAATTTGGGCAAAGCTCAAGTCCTTCAAAATAAGTACAAGAAAGATATTGGACTATCCTTACCGATGGAACTGTTGTCGCTTCGAAATGGGCTTAAAATAGAAATAAACAAAATCGACACAAATTTCGAACTGGCAAGGCTCCTCCATGTTGAGTTCAAGTTCAATCATTGCATCTAGCTACCCAGAAGTTGTAACTGCTTTAACATTATACTTAACTTTACCTGTTTCTGTCGCATCAGCTGAAAGCTCATTCTCGGCTTTGAAGAGGATCAAATCTAAGGACTTCTATGGGACAAGACACTGTCTGCTATGTAGGAATGTTGGCTATCAACCATCTGGAAGCATCAGCCTTAAATTGACAAAAACTTATACAGGGTGTCCCAAAACTCAACGTCAAGCGGGAACTAGGGAGTAGGCCAGTTTATGACAACCCAGTGAAAAATAAGAAAAAAAAAATCGGAGTCATTTGTTTTTTATGATATGAGCATTTTTTGAGAAACGTTGAAAATTGACATTTTTAGGTACTCCTTACGACTACAAATTTGCAAATATAATTCTTAAAAAAAATTATTGGTAGCCTAAATATCTATGCTATTGATCATTATCCCAAACAAAACCAGAATGCCTGTAGTTTTACCAAAAAAAATATTCAGTTCATTTTTTTTCTAAAAAAATTTTTTTCTAAATAAACTGGCCTACTCCCTGGTTCCCGCTTGACGTTGAGTTTTGGGACACGGTGTATGTAATTTTGCAGAAATGAAAACGAGGAAGCAGAAATTCTTACTATAGGATTTGTTTTCAAATTACAAATAATAGTGATCATAATAAAAAAAAATATTTCAACTTAAAGGGGTCTTTTATTTTTTCTTGCGGGGGGCCGAAAATTTCTAGATCCGGCACTGGGTTTGACTGACATATTACTACCCTCAGTCTTTAGATCCCCTACCAAAATTTGGATTTTCGGACTTTAAATAAATCAGCAATAGGGATTTGAAACAGTATTGACACTTTATACATAGATCGCATATAATGATTGCTATGTCTCTCTTATTGATTGGTACTTAACTATTATGTACCTATATAATATATTTAGTATAATAATTGAAACAATTTAATCAAGATAAGTAATAAATTGTATTACACCTTTAATATTTTCAAGCGGTATTATTAGGTAAGTACATAAAGCAACGAAATAAAACAGATACAATGTTTAAATATCTATTTAATTTTATTTATTGTACAAAATTGTCTTCATTCTTTCTCTTCGTGAAAAACAACCTTCGATTCGATCGTAGCACAATTTAACATTTAATTTAGGAATATTTCTAGGATTGCACTAGATAATATGTACAAGGCTCCACTCACTATACGATACCTACGTCGGACATTTTCTATATTAGTCTCAATGATGGCTAAACGATCTTCCCTTTTTCGTTTTACTGTACCCGGTTGATATGGAGACTCGACTGCCGTCTTGGTTTAGTTTCATACTCGAGAAGTCGACGTACAATGGCACATTGTCGGAACTATCCGACATTATTTCTTCGTCTTCGTATGAATCTTCGTCGCCCGTGCTGGAGTCCGCCGGCGGATCTGTACTCAGCTGCGTGGTTACAGCGGGGACGGCAGAAGCGACGCTAGTTTTGAAAGACTCCGGGGTACCTTCGCCCTCTATGGCAAGCTTCTCGATGTCTCTACTTAGCGAGTTGTTCTCGGCTGCTTCGACGAAAGCGGAAGACAAGTCGCCGCTGAGCTTGTTCACGTTGTTGGTCTCAGGGTCGAACATGAAGATTTCCTTCTCTGCCGCAGGGTCATCGCTTCTATAGAAGAAAATATTGCCATTAGATAGAAAGTTATGTAATCGACGAGTTCTATGAACAAGTGCTAAGTGCAAGAGCATGGGGATGAATGAAATATGCAAGTGCCGATGCTCGCTGACATGTGTAGATGCTCGCTGACATGTGTAATAGTGCGGGGTAACAATACAATATCACGTCTGACCATTCGTGTAGCTATGTTATGAATACGATTAATTAATTCTGCAATAGAGCTATGTATACAAAATGCTTGCAGGTGCCAAAAAAATAATAGTGAAAACTTCTGAATGTATGTATGGAAAGGAAATATGAAATTTTTCATTACGCTGTTGGTAACTTGTAAGAAACCAAACTTAAATGATGATCGAAAATCCAGATGGAAGTCTAACCCCGACAAAATACAATTGACCAAGCACAATTTTTTTATATGCGTAAAGAAATTTCACCTACCCGGTGACTAGAAGGATCACAGACTGATGATCCGTCGCCGTACTCCTCTCCGTATCCAGCCATCTCTTAAAATTTTCTGTTGAGGGTTTTTTTAATAGCTGTTGCAAACTGTCGCCAGCTACAAATTTTATGCCCTTCAATTTGTTTTCGGTCGCTCTCTCCAGCCTGGTGTGCTCCGGCACGTTCAGCGCTTCCGTCAGTACTGGCGCCAGCACGACTACCGACGTAACCTTTCTGCCTTTCAATATATCCGGTACTGGGAATTGATTTCCGCTGACCTTAAGTGGTAAGTACCGATTGTATTTCTTATCATTAAGTGCTACAGGTTCCAACTGAGTTGCATCATTTTTAACGTATTCGTGCGCTAGGCTCTGACCCTCCATGGTAGAAGGGTCGAAGTGGACTACTTTCATTTCGACGTCAGACTTCCTATCGGCCGACGGCGGCGGTGCGACTACAGAGGCGATGTTCTCCGAAGCCGACGACTCCTGATCGTCGTCCTCTAGGTCGTCGATTCTCTCAAACACTTTTTCACCATTCGGTTTTACGACAACGGGTCTGTTCTCGCTGGCGGCGATTTGCTGACCGCCACCGGCACTGAAGAAATTCGCCAACTGGTCTGGGGGCAATTGATCGAGCGAGGTGTCGCCGACTTTATCGTAGTCGAGAATGCTTATGTCTGCGTTATCCAATATTCCCGATGATAATAACTGCTGCCGTAGGTCATCTGGAACTTCGTCTGGTAATTCAATCGCTGGCTTCTTTTTCTTTTCGGTTTTTTTCGCTTCTGGCGTGGTATTGATGGAATTTAGAGTGGAAGATACGTAGCGCTGTGTTGTGGGTGTTATATCAACCGTACGAGATGTGCTCTGGTAATAGGGAGAGCTTGTACTCGAGGAGTAGGCCGATAAGGGAGATTTCGATCTTTCCTGGGGAATATTATGGTATTGACTCTGAGATGTTTGCTCCTTTTGCGAGTTGCGAGATTCTTGCTTGTTATAGTTACTCCCTGGGAAGTTATAGTTCTGTTGGTATTGGTTACTTTGATCGAACGGCTTATCACTGTGTTGTTGTTGTGGGCGAACATGCTGCTGGTTTTGTTGTTGGTGCTGCTGCTGCTGCTGGTGTTGGTGCTGCTGCTGCTGCTGCTGCTGGTGTTGGTGCTGGTGCTGCTGCTGTTGTGGCAGTGGTTGATGCTGCTGCTGGTGTTGCTGGTGATGTTGTTGTTGTTGCTGCTGCTTCTGTGCATGGAACAGCTGCGCTTGAAGTCGTTGAATTTCTTCTTGCTGCTTTTGAACATTTTGTGCTAGTTGATAGCGAACTTGTTGTTGTTCAGTATCATAGAATTGCTGTTTAACCTGCTGGCGTAACTGTTCATCTGTGAGGGCCGGCGTCGGCGTCGGTTGACTTAGGCTGTATGTGGGCTGAGCCTGACTTCCGGGACCGCTTACAGTGATGTGCTGCTCATACTTTGGAATAGCGGCTACAAGCTCACCACCGTTAGGGACTAACTGCCCCACATTTTGCTGGTGGAAATCATTTGAATGTGCCTGTGACGGTTCACCGAGCCCGTTTTGCTGAAAGTGTGGACGGCCCGAAGGCTGTGGTTCATTGTTTGGAGGAGCAGGGCTAGGAAATCTGGCGTTTAGATGGGGGGTCTCTAAAGTAGGGAACTGGGGTTGATGAATGTGAGGCTGATGAGGCGACTGCGAGGGTTGCGGTTGCGGCGGTCGTTGATGAAATTGGTGTGTTTGTGGAATTTGTTGGTGTTGCTGATGCTCCTGGTGAATATTGAATTGTGGATGTTGTTGAATTGCCGGCTGATTAAACGTGGACCCGCTTAGTTCCTGATTAGGGCGGAAGTTCTGGAACACCGGTCCATTAAATTGAGGCGGTCTTGCGGACGGATTGGGTCTGTTGTGTGTGCTGTCTAAAAAGTGTTGAGGTGGCCGCTGCTGCGGCAGTTGCTGCGCGACCGGCAATTCGACCGGACGGCCCGGTTGCTCGTGGAATTGTGGATAGTATCTTTTATTATATTCTTCTTGCGATATCGGAGTTGGACTAGGTTGCGGAATGGGGCTAGGTTTCGGAACGAAATCAAAGTTTTGTGGAGGCCTGCTTTGAAGGTGCTGATCCTTTGGCTGGTCGATTTGTTCGGTAGTAATAGTGTGATAATTGTCTTGTAAGTATTTGGGTTCGTTGAAGAAATGCTGCGCTTGAGGTCCCGAATGGAAGGTTCTCGGTGGACCCGAATGGAAACTATTCCTCGAAGGTGAATTTAATGGGTGAGGATTGGGTCTCGAATGGAACACGGGTGCGCTGGTCGGTCTCGGTTGGAATGTCGGTAAGCTTTGCGGTCTCGGTGGCCCATTTACGAAAGTGGGCCCGGTCGGCCCCGGGAGACGCTGATGGCCAGTCGAGAATGATGGTCCAAAAGGTCCTGGATGATTCGGTGGTCCGCTAGAGAACGATGGGGAGTTCAAGAACTGAGGAGGAGTCGGTGATCCAAACGGACCTTGACGTGCGACGTGAGATTGGAAGGTTCTAAAGGATTGATGGTTTGTGCTCTGCCTTGGAAGCTGCTGATCGTGAGACAAGAACGGCTGTTGGAACTGAATGCGACTCTGTGCGTGCTGTTGAGCCGGTCTGATATTCGGCTTACTGTTAAATGGCGGAGGTGGCCGAGGAAATTGCTCGTTGTATTGTATTTTCTGCTGCGAATGAGTAGCCGCAGAAGTAGGCGGGTGGTTCGCCGGCGCCTGGGGGTAAGCTATGGCTGGTCTAGGAGCAGTCTCCTCGTGCCCTTCACTTCCACCATATTCGTCGTGGCTGTGATGGTGTTTGTTTTCGGATCCAAAGGTAACCTTTACACCGCTGTCGCTGTGGTACACTTCGGAGTCCGGCTTGATGATAGTTCGCAAGGTGGTGCTCGGGCCAGGCAGCTGGAGCGGCTCGGGCGTCACGGTCACGTAGCTCTCGCGGTGATGCTCTTCTACATTGGTTGGAGGAGTGATCGCCGGAACAGGCTTGTCATAGATGACCTTGTTCTCCGAGTGGGGGTCCTTGCTATATTTCACGTAGAACACTTGCACTGGATCCTTCTTCACCTGTTGCGGCGGAAGCTGAGGCGGTGCCGGAAGTGATTCGTTGGACTCCTTGATAATGATTTCGATTATCGGCTCCGGCTCCTCGTAGTAGTGCGGGTGTTGGTGGCTGTAGAGCGGCGCAGTCGGCAGCGAGCCGTAAGGAGGTCCGAAGGACGTGTCGATATGAGTGTCGTCGCCCTGGAATTCGTCGTGCTCTTGCACGTTGAGTATCTTAGGTTGCGCCTGAATCTCGTTCTGGTTGACGGCGCCATCCTCGAGGCTGTCATGGTTGGGGTCGTAGAGCGGATCCTTCTGTGAATACTGGACCATCGGCTCCATCTGCACCGCATAGGGCGGCAGCTTGGAGGGTCGCAGAGGACCGCTCGATATCCGGCGGTCGGCGCCGAGCGCGCGGAAGGAGGAAACCCTCGAGTGCGGGAGGACGAGCGAGTACTGCAGGTTCTGCGGAGTCCGGATGCTCTCCGCTTGTCTTTTACTCTTGTCGGACTTGGTCTCTATAGCGACCGTGGTCGTGACTAGCACGGCCACCGCCATGACCTGTAACAAGGGAGAAATAAATAAATAATCAGCTTTGATCTGCACGACAGTGCGGGAAGCGCGCGTGCGCGTATAGCACCGAGAAGAGTAGAAAGTTAGAGTTCAAGACCGAGACTGGAAGTGCCGACGAGCGACGAGACGGTTTCCTCATAGTTGAGCTCGGCGATATGTAAGAAGCTGACGCGCCGTGAACTTAGAAATAATGATATAACGAGGTATGATATAACGCCTGCAGGTAGGTACCTAATGATAATGACACCCATGGCACGCGATCATTATCTTATTCATTATCGCACGCTTCAACAGTTTTGTCTTCATTAGACGAAGTTAAAGAGGCCGGGTTGTGTCTAACACGACCGCTATCACCTTCGAGAAGGTAGGTGCCATATCGGAGACTTCCCTTTGGATTTTGCGTGACAACGGAGCCGAGTCAATTTAATGTTTTCTTCTCATGCACTAGGTACGAGTATTTATGTTGTTAATATAAAGTATTCTCCTTTTCTCCTGATTTGTTTTTTTAAATATGTTTTCTTACATATCGTGTGGGGTATCATTTGAAAGAGCTATCTTTTTTACTATTTTAAGTTCACTGCTCTTATTGATATATATAGCTGAAAATGTGCAAAACATGACCGCCCCCCCCTCCCTGTTCTCCTAGGTTTCTAAAGCTAAAATGTTTATTTTTGTAGCACTGATTTTTTTGTTGTAAACTGCAAGTTTTTGCGACAATATAATATTTGGGGGGAAAAATATATTTTTATTTTAGTACGGAACCATAATTTGTGCGAGCATGACTCTCTCTTGACCGGTTTTTAGTCGTATCCCGTACGGAAGCCTACGCCGCCGCCGCCGCCGCCGTCTGTCCGTTTGGAACCGTAATAGGTAGCCGGTTGAAATTTTCAAAGAATATGTGTTATTATGGTGGTTCCAGAGTTTACCGGAATAGTAAGGTAAGAAGGGAACAGACCTACAGAATTTAGAATACGAACCAAGGTCAGCCTCAGCGGTCGAACCGGTCACCCATCGGAGTTCTGACCGCAACCACAAACAACGGTCAATCGATCGCACTACTGAGCTACCGAGGCTGACCTAGTACGCCCGCCGGCTATTGTAGGCCTAATTGCCTTACCACGGACCCGTGAGCAAAATTCCGCTCATTTTTAAATATATAGGGCTGACATGACAGGGTGTACGTGCGGTAAGACCTTGTCACGTCAAAAAAAATATTAAAGATTATTTGCATTTGCAAGGGCGAGTTGAACTTCGCACAAAAATGTTATATGTAATTCCTTCGAAATGTTGCCCATACTTTTTTATCAATTTTGACGTTATAATACCTTTAAATGTGAGATTTTTCGATAAGAGAAAAATACTTCCCGACCAGGTTTCGAACCTAGCACGAGCCGCCAACGCTTTACCGCGTTACCAATTTCGACATCGGATGCTTCGTGTGACGTATTCTCTCTGAATTTTCTCTATGCATCTTCTAAATAATATATTATGATTTGTTCTATGAGTCACAAGCTTTCACTAGGCATGTCAGTCGATGGCGATGAATTCTTTTAATTTTTTATGATCTGTGTGATCCCTTATTTTTCATTCATCATCTAAGTAGCTTGTACCGTTTGGTTCTGGGAGCTTTTGTGTGACAAAAAGACGGATGGACGAACAGACACAGGACCGGGGCCATAATGCGTAAATGTGTGTGTGTGTGTGTGTTTTTTTTTTTTACCCTGAAAACTTTGCCTGAAAATAAAGGATCCAGTGAAGAAGCGGAAACCTTTTATAGCTTCGGAAAAAATGGTTTCTTCGCAAGTTGTATAGCACTTATAGAAATAATTTTATTTGTCTTTGAAGATAGGAGTGCCCAGTGGTACTTTATGTGTTTTATTAACTGGCATAACATCTAGCTAGCATCTTCCACGTTGTATAACCACAGCGCGATGAAACGACATTTCATCATAGTTATAATTTTCCGCAAATTACAGTGTGTCTCTAGCAAGTGAGATATCTATCTGAGTGTCGGACTGGCGGCAGGCAGCGGCGCGGAAGCCGTACTCCATGTGAACACATTCAGCAGTTTACAGCGCGCGCAGCCAGCCAGCGTGCGTGGGACCGCGCCGCCCGCGCCGCCCGCCGCCGCCGCCGCCGCCAGGGCGGCCGGCGGCGACGACGACGTGAGGCGAGCGGGCGCTCAGTCCGATTGAATTCTCGATTACGATGCGGTTGTAATGCAAATTGCTTTCGTCTCTGAGATGGTTCATTGTATGAAAGCAGGAAGCCGTTTAAATGTGACGAATTGACGGAACTCAGGTATGAATAGGACGATGCTGTTGTAAGGCATAATTTATTATTGTGACGAAAGTTAATTTCCTATAGTCGCTACAAGGCTAATTTGCATCAAAATCCCATCTTACTAGCTACCTAGTATACTTAGTAGTCTATGACATAACAACATTAAAAAATATATGTTAGTTCAGTGTATGCTCATCAATACATCCGTTCGCTCTAAACTCGTTTAATTTCTAAAACGCACAACTATATAAACTACAAAAAGAAATAGAAGGTAACTTTTTTGAGTAACTTATAAAACGAAACGACTAAAAACTACCTAAAAACATAAAAATACCTAACTGTCACGAAAAGGCGTGTTTTGGAAAGTTCCTAGAACACTTGCGCTATTATCTTGTGTTCTATGTTCCTAGAACACTTTCTCTGGATGACAAGGCTTACCCTCTAAACTCGCCTTTCGATAAAGTAGATTGCGGGACGTCAGTTGGGTCCATCAGCAGAGGACCATAGGCCGCTTCAAAATACTTTTTCCTTCCACGGACCGAGGGCTTCGACCTCAAACGCAACAACTCTGAAATCTTGAAAGATATTTTTTAAGTTTGAGGCTCTCGCTCTCGCAGAGACCGCGCCAGCCGCTGTTGGGGGCCTCTTCAAAAGCGCCAACCGCTCTTGAAGAGGCCCGAACTTGGCTCTGTTCCAATGTGTCGACACATTCGTCCACCTAAACTCTGCATCTGGATCGCCCGCTTTTCTGCGGGTCGTTCCATCTTCGTTAAACCATTCATGGTTCAAAATCAGACGACTTTCCCATCAACGCTGGTGTTCCGCAGGGCTCTGTGCTATCACCTACGCTATTCTTAATCTTTATAAACTATCTACTGTCCTTGGGCATGTTACACAGCTATGCAGACGACTACGGAGCAAGAAGGCTATGAGTAGGTATTCGCGCCATAGTGAAGCTCAACGTACGGGAACTGCATGCCTACCTATACCTGTGTACTTGTAAAGAGAGAATAATGATGAATGTAGAGTGTAGACTAAGTGGACGTAAAAAAACGTATCCAGCAAAGTTTCTTGCCAGTTCTTCTTCGCTATGATAATCGAACTGTCTAAATGTTTAATGTTAAAATATGACGAGACATATTTAATAGGATCATTTTAACCTCTTGCAAAATTCTGAAAATCTGCTGCAATGGTGCCTACCTGAGCGTGGTTTCGCGAGGAGAGGTGATTTTGACTCAGTCGACTGCACCATTGATTGGTCCCTCGACAGAGCCACCCATGTGATCATCATGACCATCGGGTCCACGTAGGCCTAAATTCACTATACATTCTGTACTGCACACCAGTAATAGAAAAATATTAAGAATGAAACCTATCTATGAAATAGTATTATAGTATTTATTAATCAACCAAAAAATGAAGATACAATAAAAATTAAACTAATTATCTAAGCTAAACTAATATAAAATATAACTAAGTTAAAAACTAAAATTAACCTAAAATTAAAACTAACCTAAAAAATATAAAATATTTCGTCCAGCCCGTCCATCAAATCTATGAAATCAATTATGTTATGACAATTTACCTATTATATTATGATAGTTAAAAGTGTCACAACGATGGTCCGGAACTCACTCACAAATCAATCGAAATGCATTTAAATGCAGAAGCGTGTAAAATATGCAAAAGGCATAATTTTATCTCGTATTGCCAGATTCGATTATAAAACACAATAACTATGACGTTCACGACTGTGAAAGTTAGGACACAACAGCCCACTTACATTTGCTCTTGTAAAGTTTGGTCCAGCCGGTAGGTTATTGCCTCTTAACCATCGATAAGTAACATTAAACCTATCTTTGGTGAGAAAGAAGAAGAGCTTTTAATTTTGGGAAATAGGCGGAGACGCTATAAATCAAATAGACAACAATAAAATTGTTGGCTAAGTTAAGTTTTAACTAATTTTTTCTCGCGCATGGAGAGCCCCTGCATGCCATCGTCGCACCCCGCTCCCACGGATCGATTCCACTTGCACAAGCTATTGTTGTGTAGTGTTTTTGTGCGACTGTTCTTAGATCACAGACTACAGATTTACTTACAGAAGTGTAGCAAAGAGGCTACAATTTGTAGCCAGTAGGCGGTACGGCGCTTAATTGTACGCCAGTAGTTAGTGGACTAGTGGAACATTATGCGACTTTGTTCCTCATTGCCAGCTGCGGGTCCGGCCTATGAGTGCTGTAACAGCGCAACTGCAGCGAAACTACTCTTCGTGTTTCCTTAACATGTTATCTTATGGTGACTGGCAATGAGCACGCTGCGTTTTCCGTTTTCCAGGTGATGATAGTTGTTTTACTTTCCATCAAATATAAACTTCCGTGAAAGGCTCTAGCTAGAGTATGAGAGTAGTACCTACCTTGAGAGAGTAGATAGGAGATTAGGGTAGAGTTGTGAGTTAGCTAGCTGTCCACGTAAATTAAATTACCGAATGTATTTATGCATATACTTATTCTGTATTAAACATATTTTTTTACAAATTTGGTACAATAGGCGAGCTTAATGTCATAAATAAGGCATTATATTCTAAGTTAACCTAACCTTTGGGATGTGGGTGAAGTGCATCCAGGCGAACAAGACATTTTGTGGCAATGTATTAAACTGTAAAGAAATATGTTCCCCTCTGTACTACCAGCTGTTCGATAGTCTACAAACAAAGACTTAACTACCGTAATGATTATCTATAACATCTTTCCTTGAAATAGGATCCACACTCAGTAGTGTAGTGGGCACACACAGAATCGATCATGCGTTTGATATGGGACAATATTTTTGTATTTTGAGGAATTGTGGAATATGGTTTCTTTGTCCTTCAACTGAGTTTAGATATTTTGACTCTATACATTGTGTATGTTGGGCATTAGGCAGAATTAATAAATAATACTTTCGTCAAAATATTTGTCTACAAATTAATGCACATCAACCGGCACAAGTACTCGGTTATATATCACTTACGTAAGCTCATTTTATCAAAATGTTAAAAACGTGAAATCGCAAGTGGTTTCGTCGCTAGCTGCGTGACCCGAGTGACCCGACCCGACCTTTCGTCGCGACCTTTGCTGCGACACGAACCTACAACACCTATTGTACGACGCGGACGGTTGTATTGTATTGTAAACTATGATGTCATGAAATAAATACACTTTTTTTTATTTACTTTTTTACTAAATTTTATAAAGATAGAGACCATTACGAAAGTTCAACGACTTATATCGCAATAAATCTTTCAAGGAGGCATACTTTGTTACAATTTATTCAGTGTGCTGGCTGGCCCTTGCATCAGAAACCGAGTTAGGATAACATGTTATGGCAAAGATGATATGGTCACAATGTTTTAGGGTTTTCTTTTTTAATCACATTTACCTACCGCGCCTCGACCGCCCGCCCCGCCCACCTCCCGACGACAAGCTGCCGCGCCGCCCGCCGGGACGACGACGCGACGGGGCGGCGGCGGCGGCGATGGCGGCGCGGCGAGGCGCGTGCGCAGGCGAGACGCGACGAAGCGGTTAATCTACTTGTATTATTGTAGACACTAGACACGTCGCTGTTGTCTTCATTCGCACATTTACTTCCTTATTGATATTAAAAACTGTCTTAAAGAAACGTGTTTTGCCTTCACTAATGCAAAGTTAGGGTTCAATCCTGGTTAGAAAAAAATCTAATCCTTCTCTTTTTTTCTGATTGGTCTATTAAAATCACTAGTAAATTTTTCCTAAATCTAAGCATTGTTAAATATTGAGGATAAAGAAACCGTTAATAATACAACATTAACTAAAAGCGCCGAGCCATTCGTCTTGTTGGTGACCCGACACATACAGAACGTCAGAGGGTTTGCAGGTTCGGTTAATCTGTTTTACGGGTAATTTACATCATCGGCGCTGCTCTGAGGAACTACCATCGCTTATTCTCTGTTACCCGTCCGTTCTCCGCAGCACTCGTCGGAGAGAGACTCAGCACCCTTTTGTTGTTGACATTGGGCTCTCAAATTTGTTTCTTTGTCGCACCGCTAGGGCGTGGAACTGTCTTCCGGCGAGTGTGTTTCCCGAATACCACACCTTGGGTGTCTTCAAACGCCGTATTAACAGGCTGAACAGCCTAGCAACAGTCCACTGTGACGCATGTGAAGCGTCAGCGTCACTGAGCGTGGTTTCGCGAGAAGAGGTGATTTTGGCTTTGACGACTGCCCCATTGCAAGTTTACATAAAAAAAATCTACCTTCTTTTGTCCAATCTACGAGCATCGTCGAAATTTTCCCACCGAATCTTCAGACGTTTGTTTTGTGTAATAAATAACGTACGTGTTTGTCTGTTTCGTTTACATAGCTACGAGTATATAAACCGGCAGTAGGTATCAATTGCCACCTGAGCTGAAATCTATGGCGAACCTCAATCGAGTTCACCGCAGTGAATTCAAGATTGATGTCGCATGCAAATCGCTCTTTCCGCTCAGTCTAGTTTGACTGCACTCCTTTCCACCGCTAGTGCTCACTCTTCCGCCTTGTTACTTGACCGACAACGCTTGTTAGTGGTTAGCGGACGAGTAGGCGGCTGGAGGCATGAAGACAAGCCGAGCCGTGGCCTACTGCCACCGAATCCCGCGCCGCGCGCGCCCGAATTGTCGATCAACTCGATGCCATAGACTTAGCACTGCCGCAGAACTGCCGGAAAGCAAATATCGAACTAATATAGATTTTATGTAATACTGATAACGTGTCTTTGTAATTATAAACAAATGTGATGGCGAACTCACAAACATGAATTAGATGGTCCGGAACGCACTCGAGAACAACACTGAAACTAAAATTTTTTTCTAGAAACTACCTCTATTTACGTGATTAGTGTAAACGTACGTAAATGTATCGTAAATCGAACAATAAAATTCGCAAAGTTTGAATTAACATTTATTATTGCAGAAATATATGGAAGTAGGTCTGTGGGGTCCACGCCATGTCCGCGGCACACTGAACAGTAAACTAGTTTGTGTACGGCAAGGTATTGTGTACGCTCGTCGCGCCCGCGCCCATACGCCCGCACCAACGCTACCGACGACGGCACGGCGGCGGGGGCTGCGGTGCGGAGGAGGCGGCGGGGAAGCTCTTTTTAACCGACTTCTTCAAAAAAGGAGGTTATCAATTCGACACGTATGTATGTAATATCGTTGGAATTGCACAATATTCGTATATGTTAGGCTATGTGGGCTTCACATACGTGGGGTGTACCAAATTTCATAAGCGTATGTTTGTATGTATGTATGTTTGTCCACGCATTTCTCCGAAAATATTGATCGGATTGTGACCATTATGTTTTTATTGGCTTACATTTACTTCAAAATCGGCTCAGTATTTTTCAAGATATGGACTGTTACGTGTGTAATCAAATCACTTAAAAAACACGTCGTCGATTCGGTTAACGCCCAATTCTACGCAGAACTTGTTATGTGATATAATATAACTAAAAAAAGTTAAATAAAAAACTGCTTTAAAAACATTGCACCGACTTTTTTATTATTTTTTTTATGGAAACTGACACGGTTGGCTACATCACATGGATGTCAGCCCATAAAACCGGGTGAACTTGGTGCCACGTCAGTGCTTCCCTTCGGTCGTGCCGGCTACACTGAACTGGACGGAAATTCCGTCCAGTTCAGTGTAGCCACTTCAAAAACAACTAGAACTTAAAAGTGTTAAATAATATTTTGATTCATAAATTGGACCCTTGAGTTGAAGGCGGTACAAAAGCACACCTGATAAAAATTTATAGATACACCCCTTTTGTGCTTTTGTACCGTCTTCAACTCAAGGGTCCGAATATGAATCAAAATATTATTTAACACTTTTGAGTTCTAACGTAGTTGTTTTTTGAAGCTGGTCCAATGGTTTTATTATGCAACTTGAAATGGTTGGCCACATCAAATTTTAACTTGCGTTATCATAGCTCACATTATCTTTCCATGAAGCTACATACATACCCAAAAATTATCAAATCTTGTTGGTCAAGCTATCAAAAACTTGACTGTAAGAAATATCTGTAACTGATGATAAATCCGCCTTTGCGCCTTATGTAAATGTTCTAATCGATGAGATGGACGACGTGTCGGGAGTCCTCCAGGTCCTCGCAGTTCCGCGATTCCTGTGTGTGACGCGGGTTTTTTATAGAAAGCTGGTTTAACCGTGATGTTTCTTAGCTGTGTTAGTAATCAAGTAATTATGAAGTAATCAAAAAATTACGTCTCACGGATGAACCGACTTGGATGCGGTTTTTCAATAAAAAAACTTGAATATAAAAACTCAGATCTGCGCGGTTATTTAAAATTAAAATTAGATATTAGTTGAATTAAAAAAAAATATTCAATCTGGAGTCGTCGAAAAACAACGGAAACAAAAGGAAACAACGCGAGCGGAGGCATAGGCTCAGCTATAGTCATCAATATACTAACTGACGACAGCTACAGTAATGAACACACGCATAAGCGAATAAATCGTCTCACTTTAAGGCGCATTGATTTAGAGTCCATCTCGGACTTACCCACGCTGTCCGCCGCGCCGCCGCAGGGCGTGTTAGCGCGCGTCGACACGCGCGTGTTACACGCATCTCGCTACAATTGTAGATTTTCTCTACTACTAAAAGGCAATGTCTGTCTGTCTGCAACGGGTAAACTCGAAAACGGCCAAACTGATTTACATGCGGTTTTCATTAATTTTAATCTGGCCTACATAACTCGACTTGCTTAAAGGGACGGATTAATATCACGCGGTTACATATATCTATGTACAGCACATATATGTATGTACACAGCGTATATACTAACTCCTCAGCATGCATCAGAAACATGAGCCCAAACTACATAAAGCCGGGAGCCGAGCAAATATTACAAGATCATCTTTAAATATTAAAATAACATTCAAATATTTTAAATATTCAAATATTAAAGAATATTACAAGATACCGCAACGCCGCCGCCGCCGCGGCCACCGTGCAATCAAGTTGTCGGATACCATAGTTAGTTTAGTTCACCGCTTAATGAAGAGATGAGCAGAGATGTGAAGAAGCCGATCTGTATACATTATAAGGTGTATTTCCACGAGCGAGTCGCTTTCCTTCGGGGGAAAGTAGTCGTGGACGCGGGAGAAAAACTAACCTTGTGGACACCGGTCGCCAGGCTGTCTTGCGACTGCCTTCTCACATAAGCTGCCTGCTATACAGGCTGATAGTAAGTTTGCAAAGAATCACGAATTATGTGTATTTTAGATCCTTTGGGAGCGAATGGAGAAATACTGCAAGTTCCAGGGCGATTTTTAGGGTTCCGTACGTCAAAAGTGGAACGGAACCGGAAATAAAACGGAACCTTTTAACGGCACGATAACTCTCGTGCCTGCCTATCCGTCTGTCACACTTTATTTTCTCAGAATCTACAGGATTAAAAAAGTTGAGATTTTGTACATAGGTATATAATAATAATAATAATAATAAAATTCTTTATTCAGGCAAAAAAACCCACACTTCACAATACATACACAACACACAATAAAAAATTAAAAAATAACAGCAAACATTTCATACCCCGTTGGGTGTAGTCATAATTTTTTCCCAGTGGGCAAACATTCCGCCGCACAGGCTTTGTGAAAGCCCTGCGAGAATCTCGTTCGAGCTCATCACGAGTCTCTGTCGGAATCCGGATACCCTGGAGCGCATAATGGCGTAAAAGTCCTGCACTCTTGCATCTGCAAACATGCCCGATGCACTGCAGTGTCTGGGCAACTGCATGAGCTGCCTGAAGATGTTGTTGTACTGGACTCTTACACCATTATACGCCCCTTTTGTGTACGTCGTCCACAGTTGGCACGTGTAGAAAGTTTGGCAATATGCCCTGAATAGGGTAATTTTCACCTCCTCAGGGCATTTGCCAAACCTCCTAGCCACCATATTGCCAACCACGGATAATGCCCTCCGCTGCCTCTCAATATCAGCATCATCTTTCAGGTCGGAAGTCAGCACGTGACCAAGGTACTTAAACTGTTCAACCCGTTTTATGACTGAGCCATTTAGATATACTGGCGGAACATGGTTCGGCCCAGCACGGTGTTTGAATACCATCATTTCAGTCTTTTTGACGTTGTACGCGAGCCCATGTTCCGCCGCGTATCTCTCGCACACTGTTAAGAGTCTTCGAAGTCCTTTGATCGATGGACTCAGCAACACCATGTCGTCAGCGTAGCTCAGGTTATTAACATATCTTGAACCCAGCTTGAGTCCGACGTCGGTGTTGCTGAGTTCAACGATCAGGTCATTAACATACAGGTTGAACAGGTCGGGAGAGGTCAACCCGCCCTGTCTCACACCACAACACAACCTGTAGGGATCCGATAACTCGCCCCCCCAACGTACGCAGTTATCTTGATTGGTGTACCAGTATTTGAGGAGCTGGGTGACCTCACCCGGCACCCCGGCCCCATGAAGCTTCCGCCATAATTTTCCATAGCAAACCGTGTCGAACGCCTTACTCAGGTCGAGGAAACACGCATACACAGATGTTTCGTTCCGAGTATACCGACTAACCGTGCGTTTAAGCGAGAAAATCGCAGAGTCAGTCGATAATCCCGGTCTGAAGCCAAACTGTGCATCGTCCAGCTTCAAGTGAGATAGTATCCTCGGCTGAACGAGACGCTCGAACACCTTGGCTAATATGGTGGCCAGGGATATCGGCCTATAATTAGCGCTCGACGAGATATCCCCGGTTTTGTTTTTAACTATTGGTACCACCACAGTACGCATGATGTCACACGGCAGGTAATTGTATTTAACACATAGGTTATAGAATAGTGATAGAACGTTGTGAATACTCTGGCCCGCGTACAGAACGTGTTCAACGCTTAAACTGTCGTGACCGGGCGATTTACCTCTTTTCATTTTCTTTATTGTCTCAAAAATCTCGTTTGGTGTAAATTTAATCCTCTCCCGATCACGACAGTCGTCATCGCTGAGGCTGGATGCGTCTTCATCAATGTTACTGTCAACTCGAAAGCGACGAACAAACAGATCCGCAATCTGTTTCTTATCTTGAATTCCTTCAACAGACAGAGGTAGACTAGATGCGTGCTTAAGTTTGTTCGTCGCTTTCCAGAACTTGGAAAAATTCTTTTCACGTCTGTGGCGGGCCAGAATATTCAACCTAATCAGTTCTTGATTATTCTGGGCCCATTTGAGTTTACTTTTAAATTGTTTACGTGCCGAACGCATTTCGTCTAAAAAAGGCCCAGATTGCGGTTTGCCGCGTGACATCCATTCTCGAAATGCTGACTTTGCGTTATCATAAGCACTCTTGACATGGTAATTCCACCCTACCACTACATTGCGCGCGCGCGTGGGGCGGAATGTTTGCTCAGAGGCGAACTGCAGTGTTTGTACAATGTTAAAATATAATAAATCAATAAAACGCTTGTATGAAATTTCATCTAAAGTTGAATTGTTTAAAATCTTGTAAAATTTTCCATTATCACAGATTACCTTAATACTGCAGAAACAATTTTCTAACTGGTACATATTGTAGTTTTCAAAATTATTCATCTTTTCATTTAAACATTTAATAATACATTCAAAATTATCACAGTCGCAATCATCACTTAACAACATATTCTGAAAGACATCCTCACAAATTTGTGCATATCTGTTTATTTGTTCTGGCTCTCTGTTACCCCAAATATATTTTACATTATGCGTATTGTTCGAGGTGTTGTACAGTTTTGGAATTATGCCATTCGAATCGCACCTAATCACAAGTGGGAAGTGATCACTCCAAAAGACATCGTTTAAAACTTGCACAGAAATAATAGTCCGAGAGGCTGAATGGGTGACGACGCAGTGATCTAACCACCTGCGGCTCCCGTGCGAGTCGCTGACATAGGTAAATGTTTCCGAGTTAACTCCCAGCACATCCAGGTCAGCACATCTCAAATTATTCTCTTCACAAAAGTTAGTTAGGTCATTGCTAAATAACGTACCTGGATGTGCATTGTAGTCCCCGAGGGCGTACACGCATTCCACATCTCCGCCATTAATAACGGCACTTACATTTCCCAAACATGTCGAAAAATCAGGCAAATTCTCTGCACTATTTGTAGGCATATACACACTCATAATGATCGCGGCGCGATCGCCGATACACACTTGCACCGCAGCGATCCGCGGGTTGTCACACTCGATACGGCTCACTTCACTAAATAATGATTTTCGCCACAAGACCGCGACGCCTCCGTAGGGACGCCCACGCACCGGACCTGCAGTCGTGTCGATCGCAGACGTGCCCACGCTGCCGAACTCCGGGTCTATCTGGTCGAGAGCTGCGAGCTCGAAGGGAAACAGCCATGTTTCCTGAAGGCATACGATGTCGCAGGATTTACATAACTGTCTTATCTGTTCTATAGATCGCTTGACAGATTTGCAGTTAAATGAGGTCATTGTTACTGCGCCTGGTGTAGTAGGTATAACCTTGGAGCCTTCTGTTATCGCCGCTGGGTCGCGACCGAACGCGACCTACTACTGTGACTCCTCACGTCGAAATAACGCCTAAAGACGATGTCCCCCGGCCATAGGTCGTCATTCATAAACACGTCAAGTTTACTGGAGGGCACGAGGATGCGGTAAGCGTCGAAACCGTTGTCTTCGTGCGTATTAATCTTAAATAATTTGACGTTTTCACCGGTCTTGTCCATAATAAAATCTGAAATTCCCTCAATAGTTGAAGAACGGTCGACTCTTGATATGTATAAAGAAGTCATTCTCGTAGCGGCCTTAAAATTATATCTGGAATCACTTTCGGCTTTCCCTCTTTGGTTTTTAAATTTCTTAATATGCCTAGATGTTTGTTTACGTTCTACAACCGTCCAATCTTCGTTCAACTCATTGCTACGGTCTAAGATGACTGTATGTATAGATGTGTCCGTTGGTATCTTGTTATTTATTGTGGACGAATGTTTCATCAAGCTGCCACCGCAGCCGCCTCGGCCGCTCCCACCGCCCTTCGTATTGCCTTTACATATTTCCGCTAATGTAGGTTTCAGTCGATTCGACATTGTGTGCGCATGCGCACCCGCCACCGTCGTCGCACAGGCCGGATTCAGTCTGTCATTCGTTTCGTTCGAAGTAGGTATCGAACTCGTCGCCCTCGTCCCCGCGCCGCCGCCGACCCCGGCGCCGCACAGTGGGTGTGCGCCGCCGTCATTGTCGATGCGAGCGCCTCCGCTCGAATGTTGCCGATCCTCGCTTTTCGCATTACCCTCCCTCTCATTGATTATCTTATTATGACAATAAGAGTCGAGAGGCGGGACGGAAGGATTGTGGCAGGAAGCTGGCTCGATCGCAGTCCTTGCCGACGTAGTCGTTATCTCCTTAATCGATCGCTTTATCTCATCAACGCTGTTCTTGATGGAGACAATCTCTTCTTCTTTAGTATGTAATTGATCACGCCGAGACTTTACTTCCTCGAGGTCCTTTCTCATAATAGCCATCTCCTTGAGAAGACTCGTGACGTCGATGTGATCAAAGGTCACGGGTGGCAGTTTGCTTAGATTACGTGCTGCAAATACAGGAAGATTACTAGGCTCGCATTCCTTAATCAAGGTAATGATGTCCTTCAAACTTTTCTGTTCACGTCCCTCAGTCGCGCGCAGGACTCTCCTGTCAGGATCCAGGAGTGCGAGTAACAGAACCCGCGCCTCCTCTATTTCCGTAGCGTTGTACGCACTTGAACATATTTGTATAATGCTCACTTCCGTCAAAGTATCCACTTTATCACAAACAAAAGTTAGTAGCTCGTTAATAACAATATTGCACTGAGCACATTTCAGCGAGGTCGAGTTCTTAACGCGATCGCGATCGCGAGACGTACGTGGCGGCGTCCGATGCATCTTGACGCGCGCGAGCGACTATGATATAAGATATATAGAGTTTGATGACCAAATCACGGACGTATAGCGTAAATCAGGGATCGGCAAACTTTTTCAGTGAGGGGCCAAATTGAAATATGTATTTAAATTTTGCAGCGGGCCAACATTCAATAATTTTGCGCAAATCTCGTATATTCGCGATTATGAACGAATTTCGATTAAAAATATATATATATTTTTTTTATTATTTTTAAATGCATAATTGAAAAGATATTAAAGAAAATATACGAAAATAGGGCATTACCCACCCTTTATCTCCGAAACTACAAGTCTTCAATTTTGAAAAAAAAAATTAGTTTACAGGTTTAGAAACTGTCAAATTAGGTAAAATAATGTTTTTTTACAGTGAAATCGCAACACTCCGTACCGGACCACCACGTCATCGTGGTGTGTGACGCAAGTTCCGCAGATGGCTCCGAGCAGATGAAAGTAGACCAGCAGCGCGGAGGATGCGGCGGCGGCGGCGCGACAAACTGCATGCCGACCTCCGCCATTTTCTACAAGTCTTATGTCCCTCACCTCTATCGATGCGGGTGTAAACCCGCTTGGAAAATACTAGCTGACTACTAGTGTGAAAATGTACTAACTCCCGAGGCGGTAGCGGTCTAGTCTCACACAACCAAGACAACGCTGTGAAATAACATGTTGGGAAATATACGAGAATTGTGTAAAATACTACTGCAGATTTCGTCTTGTGGTAGCTGGCTACATCTCCTATGCATCCGATGGCAGCCCAATGCACTTTGTTCTTTCCTGAACATGCAAGTGCCGTGCTAGTGCCAAGTACTGACCGCGCTTAGCGTTGCTTAACAACAGTCGACCGACCGCACCACTGAGCTACCGAGGCTGACTCAGATACGCAAGTAGAGCTTTGTCGCATTCACAAAATATCTGCTGCACCCTTTTGGACACTTGCACTTTAAACCTAAACGTGGCTGAGATAGACCAGCCAGAGCTCATGCTCCGACCATCCAATATCACCTCCGAGATGGTAGTGCCATACCGGAGACTTCCTTTTGGATTGCTGGTTATACTGGACTAGAGGAGAACACAGTCGAGGCTACTATACGGGAATCTTTCATCCAGTTCGGTCATCGACCACAGTACGGTAATGGTTTGACCCAGAATGGAGTCGGCTATATTTTGAGCCTACCACCTTATTAGAGGCAAGGGAAGGTACCTACAGTTTTACATAGTTCCGAACTTTGAAGCAACAGGTGGAGGTATGCACGTAAATGTTTCAAGCATAAATACTCTCGCACGTGCACGTCGTCGGGATTCGAATCTCTAACTTTGCGATCAATAGTCCGACGCTAGACCGCTCCGACCACCCATCGCTCTAATTAATATTACATTAAGCCGCGTCTCCTGCGAATGATTTTTTTTTTTGAAACATTACACAGAAACATCGAAACATTGGGGCGTGGCCATATACATTTGTATGAAAACAAATGTTTTTGTGTAATGTTTCGAAAAAAACATGCGCAGGAGACGCGGCTTTAGACATAGCGGTCTGTCTTCCTATGAGTGAGAGTGTTGGCTGCCGAGCCCACAGACCACTAAGAAGCCAAACGGAGTGTCGGTCGCGTCGCATTACCATGCGTCTCTCGCTCGGCTCTGTTTTACTGCCTCGTCAAACTCTCTCATATCGCACGCGCTTCGCCGTTTCTATTTTCTGTGATTCAACGAATTATAATTCGCTAACGTTTCTCCGCAACAACATTTGCCTATGAACTTGAGCTCCGTCGTCGGTGCCGGCACAATACTCACGATCCGTGACCGTCGTAATATGCATATTCTCTGCTTCTTCTTGTACAAAAGTCTGAGTGATACAAAGATACCAGAGTACATACCTCTCGTATGTACTCTGGTATCTGATGATAGTTCCACTTTCACAGAATGGGCGACCACTGAGATCTTGATCAGAATTCTCCAAATCCCTAAGCACTGCTCACGCTTCATGAGCAGATCATATGCTGTGCAGGTTCCTCGATTTTGGAATGCACTACCAATCGAATCAGAAGCGTGCCAAGACTTCAATCTTTTAAAAGTAAACTCAAATCTCACTACCTCTGCTAATTTCTGCGATTGTTATGTATTATGCAAATGGTCAAAATCGACAAATAGTAGTAGTAGTAGTAGTAGTAGTAGTAGTAGTAGTAGTAGTAGTAGTAGTAGTAGTAGTAGTAGTAGTAGTAGTAGTAGTAGTAGTAGTAGTAGTAGTAGGTGGGTAATTCCCTGTAGGTAGTTTGTTGATTTTTTGTTAGTCTTGCTGTTTCATAATTTAAAATTTTGTATTGTTAATTTCTGCCACCAAATAAAGTCTGACCGCAAAGGAGATGTTAAATAAGCAGTTTCTATCTCTTAAGAAGGGGGTAAGAGATTGCTCGTATGCAATACCCCTTGCCTTTTGAGTAAGCACCGTCACACCAGTCAGCAACAACATAAATCATGTAAATAAATGTATTAAGACGTAAGACTAAGTATTACTGCTCTGTATGCAAATGTTTATCACACTCAATAAATGTTTTTTTTATTTTATTATTTACTTATTAATACCAATCTAAGGTTGGTGGTACCGGTGGCCAACTCAGAGGTAGGTATTAATATAACTTTTTTTTCTGCCGCCATTTCGATTTGGCGTTGGTTGTCGTTTCGCCCGCCAGTCGTTTGTTGAGTGAGAAAGTGCAGAAGCGGAAAATTCGCTATTAAGCATTTTACACTTGAGCAAGGTGTTTTAATTTATTGAAACGTTCTACTGTTGCGGAAACACTGAGAAGAATGTTTCCACGTCAAATTAATCTCAAGAAATTGTGACTTTAATTGAGCCCCAAGATCAGCGGCAAGAACATTTAGACAGCGGATTTTACATCTCCTGGCTTTATTTTTTCTGTGAGGCTATCTAAAGGGGCGTGTAAATGCTAATAGGCTGATGAACCTTCCGCCATGTGAATATAAAGTGGTTAGGAAACCTAGGTGCCCATATAGGAGCACTATATTTGGCTACCTATGCTTGCTAACTGTCTGTGTTCCTGAGTACTCATTTCTGCGATTTGTTAAATCTACACTACTTCTATAATTGTAATTATACGAGCCAAAAGATAAATAGAAGTTTACGTTGCTACGATAAATGTGTGGTAAGGTTGCATTATTAATACATTTCTATAAAATCTTCCAATCTCGGCGGACGAAATCTTATTTTCATGGACACTTATCTATCAGTTACTTACTCGTATATTATTATATTATGTTTAGATTTTATTTTAATATTTAAGCTCCGCAGTCAGTCAGTGTGGAAGCTGTCCGCTGCTGGACATACGCCTCTCCAATTTGCCTCCAGTCCTCCCGGCATTCAGCGGTACGGAGTTACAATTTAATTTCCGCCAACGTACAAGATTTCGTCGTCCCACCTATCGGGTGGTCTTCCCACACTCCGTTTTTCTGTCCACGGCCGCCAGTGTAGGACACGGTTACTCCAACGGTCGTCGTCGTCTTCGGCTGATGTGCCCAGCCTACTGCCACTCCACACATTTTATTATTGAGACCAGCCCATGTATATATTGATTGTTTATTTATTTAGACATAATAAGGGAGTTATGTATATATTATGTATTTCGCATGTTCGTATCTTGTCAGCCTAATAAGCACACCTGGGCGCGGTCAGTAATTGGAGGGTTGACCGCTCGACCGTTGGAGCGGGACCGGTGTTTCAGATTTGTGTAGTTTCCTTTCCTTCTTACCTTACTAGGTGATAGGGTTTACCCCGCCCGGGTTGCTACCACCGCAATGAATGAAAAGTCGGTTAAAACGGGCATGTAAATAGTTCGTGTTTTCCATCCAGTTCAGTGTAGTCGGCACGACCGAAGGGAAGCACTGACATGGCTCATTCTCGGATGTTGTAGTGTGTTAGTAATGTTTAGTGTTTTTGATAAACTTGCTGACATAGCTAAGTAATTTTGTAACCTACAGGCTCGAACAAAGTTATATTTTTCTTGGTAGTATTGATTGAAGTAAGTATGACGAAAAGTTGGTATTTTTCACGAGATTCTGTCAGCGCGAGTGACGTTGTGAGGGCGAGAGGAGACGGCTGGGGGGGGGGGGGGGGGGGGCATGCGTGCGCGCGCAAGAGCGCTAGCGCTAAACATTCAGTTAGCGCGCGGCCGATAAACACTTTTACCGCACTTTTTACTTTCGCGGAAGGTCGCGTGGACGGACAGAGACAGACTCGGACTATGGAAACGTATATTTTTATTTTGGAAAAAAATCTATTTGTACAGTAGGTACTGTTGCCCAGCACGCAGCTGGTGAATAGACCGAGTTTAATATTCAGAAAGATGGACTGAATCGAATGAAGCCAAATATAAATATATGTCTTACGGTGTCAAAATGTTTAACATAACTAAATTAAATTTGTTCCATCAATAGGTTCAAAATTATCGGAAATATCAGGAGTACCTAATTGCGAAACATTCCTCAGGCAACGGATAGCCCTTGCTATCCAGCGTGGAAATGCAGCAAGTGTTTTAGGTACCCTTCGCGGTCATTTCGGGGACAGGTTAAATGAGATTTTTTATATATTATAGTTTTTAGTTATTAATTGTCTATTATGTAATGTTTTTTTTTTGCTGTTTAATAAATAAAATCATCCACATAGATAAATGATTGTTTTTAACATTAGCATTTGAAAATTATGTTCTTACTGTAAACGTGTTGCATATTGTTCAACGATTTTCGAAATCATGCTCACTTACATGTAAGTATAAATTTTTGGTACAAGGAAACCCAAGCGTTCATGTCTTTTGATCGAGAAACGCGCATAGCGCAGTATGGTAGCTGCGGCGTTATCTCAATTGCACACTGGTCAAACGATCTTAGATAAACTGTACCTACTAATTCGCAGTTTAATTTAAAAAAAAACTAGTTTCGATGTGTTTGAAAAGGGAAATATGTATAACAAATTCCATTACCTTACCCAATACATAAAAACGCATTACTGTTTTCTGTGCCGAAAGTTAGAAGATGCATATAAACGAGAACATTGTTTATTACACTGTAATGCAATTTGAAATAGCAGCTCTACACATGCCACTATTCCACACATTTTCGGGGAAAGGTGACTTCGTCAAGATGCGCACAGGTGTGATGTAAGCGGCGGCGCGGCGCCTCCACCGCGCCGCGCCCCGCCCGCCTCCGCCACGCCGCGCCGCCGCGCCGGCTACCGCGACCAATCGCCGCGCAGCGTGACGATGTTGCCATCTAAATAATAATCTCGTTTGTGTTCTAACTTTGAAAACACGCGTAACGACTTTATAAATATGGAAATAAAATAATAAGCGCATTAGCGAAACGTCATATCGTGGTGCAATCGCTGTAAAGCTTTTGGCGGTAATGTAGCGGAATTATTAACTTCGGTGAACCGGGTTTATTGCAAGACATAAAATCTGTAACGATCGTGAGGTAACATCAGATTCGGTGATCGTATTTATTCAGGTTACGTGTACACCTACAGGTACGTACTCGTACCTACACACATTCTCTAAACTCGCACTATAAACTCTCAGCTAAATACCAGCTTGCGCCTCTGGACGCAACCCACCGTCGAGCCATGCGTCCCGCGATCTAGAACCACTGCAACTCAGTAGGCATGTCGGCTACCTAAGTGTGTTCTATAACTTATTCCATTGGGAGTGCTCGGAGGAGTTGTTTGATGCGATCCCGCCGTCCCCTTTCCATCTCCGCACCACGCACAGAGGCCAGGAATTGCCTCCCTACACTACACGCTGGAATTACCGCGGATGCTTAAAAATCGGTTCTGCAGATCATAGTGACGAACGAGACGGGGCAGTTAGTTGTCCATATAATATTGGTCGGTATAGAAACGGTAAACTCTGTAACGCGCTCCCTGCTCCATAAATTTCCCTCCAAGTACAGTCTCGGGTCCTTCGAGGAAGGCGTGAATAGACACCTGGCCGGCATGTCATTCGCAATGTCGCATTGTCGTATGCAGGGGTTGCGAATACCATGAATTTGAAAATTTCAAAGTGCTTAATTTTCTTATGATTACATTTAGAGAAAATTATGTTCTCGTACATTATAATTGTTTATTGTAAACATTGCTCGATTAAAATTTATTATAGTACGAAGGTCCAGCGCTAACATCACTGGTACTTCCTTTTTACCCGACTATGGAGAAGCTAAAAGGAGGATATGAACCAAATAAAAGCAATTTATCTGCATATTACTCACTTTAATTGAGTTAGCAATGTGCATCTCCCCTTTTCTCTCTCTCTCTCTCTCTCTCTCTATCCGTATGTATACCGTAAGTGGTTATTATGTCAACTTCTCGTACTTTGTTGGTAGATTATAATAATTTTTTATAATACATTGCATGTGTTAACTGTCAAATTAAGTAGGTACGCAAAGTTTTAAATGTAAATAACCATTAACCATTAAATAGCCCATAACTACTAATAACATTATAATGATATATTGTATCAGCGGGTATGCGTTCACTGCTGGACATACACCTCTCCAATTTTCTTCCATTCCTCTTGGCCTATCCTATGTATACTAAACTTACAAAAAAATTTAGTCTACTAACATTTTGTCTCTTTCAAGGTCTTCTTTGGAAGGACGTTTATATTTACCATTTTACATTACTATACATAGCCTTTATTAGGTTCTCATGCCACGTTTGGACTATACGTCAAAGAGCATAAGTTGACACTTTCACCTGCAGGAAATTGCCATAAACTAAATAGAGAATTCAATGGATTATGAATGCATCGATGATGCTTTCGTCACGCGTCGACTAGTGCAATCGAAACTACTAATACTACATGGACAGCCGGCCGCTTCTGTATCCTTCGTCGACTCAAAAATACCTAATTTTAATCCTAATAAATAAATCTAAGTTTCTAAGGGCGATCGTGTAACGTACGTCAATATATTAATATCCTTAATTAGTTGAACGAAATAAATATTATGTATTAAATAACAGGTACAATGAAATAAATTAACACATGGTAATATATCCTTAATATACATACGGTTTTCACTATTACATTCTGTCACTTCTTACGATGGTGGCTATAAATCATAACGCTACATCATCAGCGGCCTGAGCTGTGAGCAAAAAGTCACGTGAGTTAAGCGAAGCCGTGGGCAAAAAGTAAATTAATAAATACTTAATATTTCAGTAGCTGATACAATGTTGTTTATTTTTTTATAGGTATAGGAAACTAAGGAGAAGCCACAGAGCATCGAATGCGCGCGCCTGCGCGCGCCCGGAGAAGCGAAAGGAAAATAGAGGATACCCATAGCTGGCTGCTTTGCATAGAAAAAGGTCGTAAGTCGGTGTTGTTATTTAATTTTAAAAAATGAATGGTAATAAAATTTTAAAATCTACAACAAAAACAATTCGATAAGCAGCAATTGTTCAGGGGGCCTTTCGGCCGTGTCGGTGCCGATGGGTGAGATTTTCTATGTCGTTTGATGAACGCCGACGTCGCGTCGTCGTCGTTGGTGGCTCCCGAGATCACTGCAATCCTGGCTCGTCTGCACATGGACCGTTTTTTATTTTTTTTATTTAAATTATATTTCAATAGTTATGAAGATAGATAGTCTGTATTTTTATCGATGTTACTAAATATTTGTAAATTTATTTTCTTTATTATTATTTTTACTATTTTACTATTTTTAGGTTATTAGGTTAAATAAACTTTGCATGCATGATAATTTTTTGCTTATCTGTACTCGCGTCTGTGTAAGAGAAGTTTAATTTACTTTCAGAAAATGAGAGTTTTTATGCCATGAACCGAAGAACCATATCGTTAATATACTTTTTTATGTAATACAGTATAGGTGTCTGAGTCAGAGGGGCCAAAGCCCATGCTCCAATCAATATCACCTCCGAGACGGTTGCTCTCATATCGGAGACTTCCCTTTGGATTGCTGGCTATACTGGACTAGAGGAGAACACAGCCGAGGCTGCTTTGCTCCCATCTTACATCCAGTACGATTCTATCAACCCAGTCGGCCACAATTTGAGCCTAACAACTGTAAGGGACAAGGGAAGTGACCTATATTTAAGTTACAATACCAACGTAACCTTGCATAACGTGATGAGCATAATAAAATGTGTTTTCTTACTTATTTATTCATTTACATATATTTTACCAGACGTTTCAATTTTTTCTTTAATTTTAAATATATTTTACGGTGCAATATTTTTTAGGTTTATTGTATTTTCCGAAACAAATTTGTAATAATTTATTATTACTAGGCCAGTTCTGTTTTATTATATACGTCTGGACAGCGTGCACAAAAACTTTATTGGATTTCTGTTAGATTTTTTTTTATGTGTTTAACATTTTATTTCCTTCGAATTTTGCATTTTAGTTACCTACATGGTTCAAATAATTTCCTCATTTGACTACATCGACGGCTAATATTGACTGGGCAAGCAAATCTCGCCCGCCGTCTTTCACCTTGCGTCGGCCACCGCAAGCGCAGCCGAAAACACCAGCCAACGTTTGCTTCGCTCATTCGAGTGATTATGACTGTTTAGTCGGCAAACAAGGTGCCAAAAGGTGAATGCTTTTGCTTGCCAGCTTCTACTGAAATACTGCCTAACAGATCAATCTATTCGGTCCACCAGGATCTAGCGTACATTAGGATTTTCCATACATGAAGTGGTTGTTTTTCGTATTTGCGTAATTCTGTGCCTGAAACGGATTAACATGCCACGGTGTCCCTCTTCGGTCAAATGATACAAGATTATAGCCGTCTCCACATAAAACTGGCTTGACCACATTTTATCCGACACCGCAAATAGCTTTCCTTATTCAAAAAACACCTAACATCTCCGGCAGTGTGAAGTGAAAATCTAAAAAAAAACATGATTTTTTATAGTTTGTGTTTTCCGTTAGCCGGCACGATCGAAGGGAAGCACTGACATGGCACCTAGTTCACCCGGTGCTATAGGCTGACATCACGGATGTTGTAGGTGATGTAGCCAACCGTGTCACTTTCCATAAAAAAAAAAACTCAATAGACAAGTATATTATTTTAGTGTATATTATATTTTAGTAATTTGTGTGTATTTCTTCATATAATTATAGCTTTTATTTAACTAGCATGTACTTACTCGTACATGTATTATTTATTGTAATTAATTATTGTATCTTCAATGCTCACACTTCCTTCGTTTTTTATTTTTGTTTTTATTTTTTTGCATGTATCTACAACATCTACAACCGACGAAGCAATATCGCTTCCTAGAAGGTGCCACACCGGATACTTGCCTTTAGATTGAACCTATCTGTACCAACATTTAAAACTGAATTAGTCCTCCAAATATGTACCGACTACCGATGTATTATATTATTCATTATTTTAACATACAATTTTTTCTTGAAGAATTGATTTTTCAGTCATGTAACCTTCTACCGTCTCGCGACCACATTTTAAAACCAGTGCGTATAATATTGTATCCTAGGGCATCGTATCGCATGTATTTATTAAGTGTTGATTTAATATCCATACACCTATATGTATCGCCGATGCGGTCTCTACTCTAGTGAGTGAGATGAGAAAAGAAGCGCCTCCAGCAATAAGTGGTGAGTAAATACAGCGGGCGTGTCGCAAGCGCAGCGGTGAGTCCGGCTCCGGTAGCCGCGCTGCGAGACGTTTCTCCTGCGCGCGCAGGTTTCACACAACGCGCTGCCTCTCCACTGCCTGCAGGCTGCTGTTTCTCCATTCACGCGGATATTGAGAAATTATATTCAAATTACACTTTGAACTCTGCCTCTGGAGAGCAAGCAAGAATATAATATAAATTCAAAATATACGTACGATTATTACCGAGCACTGGGATAATTCAATCCTTAATTATTGTACCAATTCATATGAAACTTCATATTTGAAAGACAGGCGTGCTTGTATAACACGCCAGTAACAATTTTAGACATACGATTCGTTCCATAAATATTTTACCACTATTAGCAACAATTGTTAGCAATTCAACAGTGTAATTTAGACCAGGAACACCGATTTATGTACACGTGGTTTTGATGTCTCACGTGGTGTCTATGTTGAGTAAGTTGTTCCACCGTCACTGTGTCTGTGTCCATGACACCAATCACAACTGGAAGGCTCATAATATATTCAGTACTGACGAAGATAACACAAGGATGTAGGTTTGAGTTTTCAATAACACAACGAGTTCCGTGGAAGAGCAGCGAGGAGAACGCGCCGCAATTGTGGGAAGGAAAGTTTTTCTTAAATTTATTTACGCTTTCGCTTGTACGGACGTTGAAGTAAACTTTACTCACCCGTCATAATATAATTTGTATTGGTTATTTACCGACGGATTTCATGGTTGATTACTACCACTAGCAAACCCTGCTTTCATTTTATCATTAATCGTCATAGCGCAGCGTAGAGTAAAAAAAATCCGGCATGCAGTGTCCTTACACTGCCGAATTTGTATGTAACAGGGAAGTTAGGAATGAATGAACCCGGTACTTTTCCGTTAGGGCTGATATGCCTAATACAATGTTAGAAACCCCGTCCCGCCATCTATTATACATTTCGAGATATAAGGCTCGCAGAGTGAAGTGAAATTGTCTAAATCGCATTTCTGACATGCACTCCCAGTTCACAACGAATAGACGTTCATAAGAATTCACGTCGAAACACCAACGCAGAAATTTCCTTATGAAAAAATAAATTATTATTTACTTGTTATTTCAACATCGTAATAGAATATCTGTAATTGTAATGAATATTTATAACATAAAATATATTTCAATGGTTATTTTATTTTGGTGCAATTAATTCATAATTAATCATTAATAATTACTAGCACAGTAATTGCTCAAATTATTTTAACTTTTCGCCTTCCTACCTACGATTTTTGGCACTTATTTTAATTATAAAACTTTTCCTAATGTAATATCTAGTAATAATTGTTAGTAATTAAAGAATAGAATAGAATAGAAATACTTTATTAATTATTACACATAAATACAGTAACAAAGATGCAGAAGACAGAAGATAATATACAGAAAAGCAATAGAAATTTACAATACTTCACACAGAAACCAGAAATAAGTAGCGTAAAGAAAATAAACTTTCAAATAAAAATTTTATAATAAGTAATACCCAATATAAATTTATATTAATGACTATTTAAATCTAAATCTAAAATAAAAATAAACATCTACATAAAACTAAAGTCTCATTTAATAATTAAAAACCGTTGCAGATGACATAACGCTCGATGCACGGCCAGACTGATGCTAATTGCTAATTACTGAATTAATTGAATAGTGGTCAACAATAATAAGTTAGGAAAAGTTGTTCAAACATAATAACATGCGTATACACAGCACAAGCGGCCCGCCGACTGGCAACTATTTGTAAAGTGTAAATAGCATTGTGTAAAGGTGCTGCGCGGCGCGGCGCGGGCGGGACAACCTATGAACAAATAAGCTTTTTACACGCACGCACGCGCAACAGTTTGTTCGTGAGTTTTCTGCAAAGCTGCAATAACCGCCGCCACTTTTATGTTCTTTCCGCGCGTGATTTTCTTAAATATTCTTTTGTGTATTTAAATAGGCATCACTTAGTTAGAGGTACCTAAGTATATGAGCACGTAAACGCAAATGGTTTAAAGATCTATGTCGGCGATTTGTATAACTATTACAATATTTTTTAAACCTTCTCCAGCATTTACTAAAATAAAATAAATTAAATTGTCTGAAGCATGTATTAAGAAGGAATATTATTAAATAATTATTGTTAATTATATATTATTATCATTGTGAATTAAAAAAATTAGAGAAACCGCTACATATTTAACATTTAATAAAGTGAGGAAACCCTGCGCGTTGATGTCTTTTGCTTTAGCGTAGCGGCGGCGGCCGTCCGCATTCACTGCAACACTTGAGCTTTCGATGTTCACGAGATGTAGACAGCTGAAGTGTTTACCCTCGTTCTATCCCATCATATTTCTGACTACATATACGTTAATTTTGGCTCCAATTATTATTTAAATTTGATTCGAAATTAAATTTGCAGTGGAAATATGTTAACGATTTGATTTGAAAGATGAACGGAGCGGAGACGGACTCCCGTTTGCGTGGCGGCAAAAAATCGTTTATGATACTCGAAGGCGGACTTTCACCGCGCGGCCGGGCCCGGCGGGACTCGTCGCGGAGAAAGTCGAGCCGGCGGCGGCGCCCCCCCTACTCGCCGTCTCCTACCTTCCACCCTACACCCACCGGCCCGACCCGGCGCACTCTCCCGCGGGAGCCGACCACTCACCCAAAACAGCGGCTTCATGATCGCGTCCCGTCAGCACATTCAGTTCCACTAAAAGCTATATCACTGTTCACTCTCAGCGAATAGTCCCGGGTGCATCACGGACTATGCGCGGGCGGGCGGGCGGGGGTGCACGCGGCGCGTGCAGCGCGACGGCGCGGGACTGGCGCTGGCGGTGCTGTGGCGGCGCGACCGGGCGCACTGGCTTCGCTTCGCGGACTGTGGGTGTCGCGCGGCGGAGCGCCCACCCCGCGCGGCGGTCAGGTCGCTCGTTCGCACGCCGTGCCCCACCCGTGTCGCGCTCCCCGAAGAAAGTCGTCCGCGGAGCATCCCGCTCACCTCTCACACTCCACACAACACGCGCGCGCGCGAGCGCACGACCAACGTGACGGCGGCGGCGCGGGGCGGCGCGGCGCGGTGCGGGAGCAACCTTGCCGGACGGACGTTCTAAATTATTACATCAAACTGTATTAGATAGAGGCACAGTCACAACATCGATCCGCCGCCGCTGCCTCCGCCGCACCGCACACGAGCGATATAATAGGATTACAAAGCTCATTCGGCTGTCGGTCGGGATCAGACGGCGCGGCGCGGTGCGCCGGAGCTTCATAATGAGCTTGAGACTAATGTGAATAGATAATGTTAGTGGCAGAGTTGCGTTGTGCAATGTTAACTACTTGTGGTCGCGCTCCGAGAACCTCACTCCAATCACACTGAGCAAATTATCAGAACAAGCCCTTTAAATTGTAATTGGCATTCGCCAATCAAAGATTAGGAGATAGGTACATAATATTATGTACTAAATATACTTACGTCCATAGGTTGCTTAGCACATTTGCCTTTAGATTAGATAAATTCAATATTATTATACTAATATTTTTGCATACGTACTTAAACTGTTTTTATAATAATGAAATGAAATATACTTACCCAATATTGCTAAAAGTTCACACATTTTTTCTGAAAAAAAAATACAATGTCTCATGCATGCATAAACCAATTATAGGCAAACACATGGTTAGTTTGCCTATGTCGTTGTCGTCGTTGCCGGTATTGTGATGCGTAAATAATTTACAATTTACACATTTTTAGCTCGTTTATATTTACAATTTATCGACATATTAAGTACGTAAGTCTAATTAAATATTCTAAACATAAAAACGCACGAAACCTTAAAAAAAACTCTAAATAGCAATAGAACAACATAATGTAACAGGCTAACAGCGGTACGTTAACGATAAAACTATATAAGTTGTCTAGAATTATTTTGTGTACTATAATACAAACACATACTTGTTCGTAATCTCCTACTGTGTGCACTACGTCACTTTACAACTAACTAATATGTAAATTTTTTATTGTTCGGTTTAAAAGTTTTCAAAAGTTTTGATTATAAACGAGAACAGCAATAAGATACCGCAATGAAGACCGTCGAATGTTTGGAAGGAAACCCGAAGCGTTGATGTCTCTAGCTAGGCGCTGCGATCAGAACACTCGATTGTTCGAAGACTACGACAAAATAATATGTTTCTTCAGATTTATGTAATTGCAAGTTAGATTTGAACCCCCGACACCCATGTTATAAGCATGTGAAGTCCCGAATTACAATATATTTACAAATTATAATAATTACAAAAGCCTAACTTGCAGAATGTCTTTAAAGCAAAACGTCTACAATCAATGTCTAAGTTGTAAAATGTCTAAGAAGCAAAACGTCTAAAACGTTACTTGCCTTAACAGCATTACGTCTACTATGGTAAAATGTCTAAGAAACAAAAGGTCTAAAACGTAATTTGCCTTTTGTATGCATTGTGCACATTTTTCTACATTACATACAATTTTTATATCGTCGAGAACTCGACCGACCAAATCCTTTCTACTTCTGAAGGACTTCGTAGTTAGATGGTTTTATAGATAGATAGATAGAAATACTTTATTGCTCCAAAACATTTAACAGTAACAAACGATAAGTAATTTACGTGAGGGGCAAAGGCGGACTTATCCCTTACAGGGATTTCTCCCAGTCAACCTTTGAATGTTTGAGAGTCGTATGTTGTGAGATATAAGTAGGTAGTAGCAAAAGACTTGAGTGTGGGAATGTAAAATATAATATATGGGAAATAACTATTATATTTTTATTGTATTTTTATGGGGTTTTATTATATTTTTAACCGACTTCAAAAAAAGGAGGAGGTTCTCAATTCGACTGTATTTTTTGTTTATGTTTGTCCCCTCAGAACTTTCGACTGGGTGAACCGATTTTGATTATTCCTTTTTTTATTTGAAAGCTGGTGCTTTCCGTGTGGTCCCATTTCAATTTGGTCAAGATCGGATTGGAAAGCGAGGCGGAATCGCGAGGCCGAAGGCCGAGCAATTCCGCCGAGTACATTAATAGCAAAAAATTAAAAAAAACTGTGAAATAAAAAAATATAAAAAACCGCCTTCATAAATAGATGAAATAAAAAAAATCAAACCCTAGAGTTGAACGCGGTGCTAAAGCAAGCCGCAAAAATAGCCGACCGCCTTCAACTCTAGGGATAGATTTTTTTTATTTCATATATTTATGAAGGCGGTTTTTATATATATATTTTATTTTTTATTTTTTATTACTTATATTCAATTAGATTCGAAATTCAAATTGCTGCAGCAAGCAACAATTAAATTGTGATCGAACATGTAACAGTTTATGCTTTCCGATTCGATTTCGCAATGAAGGCCGCCGACTTTATCTTCACCGAATCAATTCGAGATAATTCCTGTGACCTCATTAATTTAAGCACAGGGGCAATTTTAATCGTGGTTATAAGTGGAAAATTACTAAATATTCTTTGCTAATGCTGTATAGTTTGTTTGTTTAAAATTCTTTACTTACTTTGTATATCAAAATATGTCACCGGTTTTAGAGTGCATTTAAACGCAAATGCAAGATAATATTTGTTTTGTGTGCATACTAGCGGTGACCGAATTGAATCGACCGAAAATAACTAACGCGAATGAAGTTGTCTTCATTCGCGTTAATTATAGCGTTATTTATGGTCTTAAAATTTCTGGAAATATGTCAGAAGTGAAAACACACACACAAGCGAACATGTTTAATTTATTTTAAAAACGTAACATACCCCATACCCTTTCCTTCTAGTAGATAAATAGGGATTAACAAGACAAGGTTCTACAAGGCATAATGATAATTCACCCTACACCGCTATAATAGAATGCAGCAACATTTGGAGAACGCGGACGCGGAGCAACTCGTAGCGCAGATGTTACGAGAGGATCTTGCTGCAACTCGCTAATTGCGAATAGGTATTTCACGAAATCTCATCGGCTTGTTAAATCGTGAGCTGTATTACTTTAAATAATTAAAAACTAGTACACGACCTGCTCAATTTGGGTATGCATCAAATTGGTATGTTGGCGAATATAAAGTTTTGAATAATATTTTTTAAACGTGGGTAGTATTTCATATACCTAAATGATTATTAAAATTATGGCAAATGTATAGAGATTATAGGTAAAAAGTAGATGGCTGATACCTACACTGCTACACAACTGTTGAGAGTCATGTCAACAGTTGTGTTGTCAGTCTGTTGAGAAGCATGTCTAGTGTAATCTAAATAGCAAAAGACGTTGTGAATAAAAAAATATAATAGTCTAATACTTATTTATAATGATACTGCATTGTATTGTTTATTGAGCATTCTCATGTTAGTTTTATCTCTCTCAAACTTGTCACAATTTTTTTTATTAGATTTTATTACACACTAGGAAGAGCCGACACAAAAATATAAGTTTTATAAATATCTTATTACAATATTTGGTAACTATATCTACATACGGGCCCTAACTCTTACACTTTATATCATAATCATTCATCCATATAATATACAGCGCTTATGTATATTTTATAATACACTTAATTTTAGTTAAATCTTGCAATGTGTATTGTGATAAATCGCCTAGGATTTTCATTTGGTCAAAACGAATTCGAGTGTGGGGTGGAGCCGGGACGCGGCGCGGCGGCGGCGGTGCGTTCATTACTTTCTATTTTTTATTACTTTGATTACCGCCGCCGCCCCGCGCCCCTGACACACCGCCCGAGACATCCGACACTCAGATGAGTCATTAGACGTTTTCGAGTTCAACATTCATCGCTTTGTCTGCGATCACAAACACGTAACACTTTATCACAAATTGAAAAATGATTCTTTGTATCGAACGAAAGCTGTTCGTGCCATATTACACGAAGCGTTATTGTACCGATTTAGATAGGTACCCACTAAGTGGAGCCCTTCTGTCTACGATACGTGTTGTTATAAGAGCGATTTCTGCTTTCATAAACGTGATCTGTAACAAATAATATTATAGGTATTTTGTACTTTCGTTTTGTGATTAGGTAGTTTTGAGCTCGACATGATTCCTCGCTCTCATTTATGTCGATGCTTAGAGAGAGGTTGATTTCAACGTCGATATATTTGAAAAATACACAAATGTACAAAAAGATATGATCGCAACATCAATAGAGAACAAATCGGTAGCAAAGGAACAGTAGGTTAGGACGTTCAGGTTTCGAGAGTATTTGAGTTGAGGTTCTCCAAGATTAGAGTATACACGCTGACGTGCGTGAAGCTCAATGGCCGCGCGCCGCCGCCGCGCGCCGCGCGCGTAGGAATGCCGCCGGATTGGGTCAGTGGGCCGATGAGATGCATTTGAACCAAACCGTTAAAAGGGATAGAAGTGGCATCAACTTTTTAATTCGACGGAGGAACAGGGTAAGTTGAAAAAGAAAGAAAAGTGTAGAAATAAATATATTACTAACATTTTAACGGCTTTACTCGCGGTCATTTCCGAGCTATATGGCTGACGTGTCGGGCCAAACGTATGGGCCATCTTCGATGACGAAGATTGTAGCGGTGGCCAGTGCGGGAAGTGTCTGCAGACGAAGCTTCCTCCGATGAGTTCCGTATCTCGGCGGAGAGGCGGAAGACGCTGACGATGTCCTCTTCCGGTCGGTCGTGTCCGTCGTGTTGTCTTCTCTTGAGCGGCGCTGTGACTATATTCCACATAGGCGACAACTTCATGGAGTCCTCCCGCTTGAAGTTGTCGTGCTTCTTGATTTCTATGGACTGTTGGACGAGGCGTGGGACGTGCCGTGTTTCAGTCGCAAGAATTAAACAACCATCCGGTCGCTGCGTACCGTGTGTAATGAGTTTTTTCTGACGAAAAAAATTACGTGCATACCTACACCTGCTGCTTCACCGTTCGGAATCGGTGTAAAAACTGTAGGTCCCTTCCCTTGACCCTTACTAGGTGGTACGCTAAAATTGTAGCCGACTGGGTTGGTACCAACGTACTGGATGTAAGATGGCCGCATAGCAGCCTCGATTGTGTTCTCCTCTAGTCCAGTATAGCCAGCAATCCAGGGAAGTCTCCGGTATGGCATCTACCTTCTCGGAGGTGATATGGGCTGGTCGGGGCATGCGCTTTGGCACCTCCGACTAAAAAAAACCACGATAGGTAATGCAAAACCCAAATAAATATATTGTCACCCGTGTGTACTCACGTCTGTGTATAATTCGTCTGATGCAAATGGATCGCACGCCCACCAAATGTTAGTAACAAGGTCAATTGTTCAACAATGGCGTTTCTGTGCTATGCATCTCTTTCGTTTGAACACCGAGGAAGCAGTGCTCCGAACCAGAGACGCGGTGAGACCGCGGCGCGGCGGGCGCGGGCGGCGCGGCGGCGGCGGCGGCGCCGGCGCGGCAGGACTTCTTCATTACAAACAAGTAGAGTCTACCTAAGTGCATGATATTATTTACTAAGCACTTTCTAAAGCACAACCCGCAGCTAGAGTAGTTGCTGAGAGAAATTAAAGTTTTCTCGCTATTTATATACTTAACGACACTGTTTATACATATATTTTCTTATATATTATTTATTTATTAATTTTTTATTTATAATTAATTACTACAGTAATTAAAATTAAAATTTATGCATATTACTAACAGATCACAGGTGCGTAGCCATTCGGTGGTTCCCCCGTTAGGTTCTATAATTGCTGCGATGTAATAACAAGTAGATATATATTACATATAATTTATGTCGATCGTGTAAATCATGAGTACGCATACATCAAAAAATAAAATACAAGTTAACAATCCAAATAATTACTAATAAAAATCATTATTATTATTTAACTAACAAAAATAAGATTTTGAAATTCGAAATTCAATTTAAGTTTGTGTATTGTAATTGAATTGTTGTCTTTAAGTACAATAAAGGATATTACTTAAGTTTTCAACAACTGGTCAAACAATTTAATTATGAAAATGTAATATAAGTCCTTTTATATTTATTTGGGACCCTGCTAAACCTGCCGCCAGGAACATTAAAGGTTAACCTTAAAGGTGAACATTAAAGTTTAACATTCTCCGCCGCCGGGCCGCCCGCGCCGCCGCGTACACCTCGCGTCGGGCGACCACAGCGCCTACGTATCAAAAGCTCGGACAAGTTGCGGCGACAGGTGCTCACAAAAACTGCTCAAATAGACTTTTAAAATTTAGGGTTCGATGTAAAGTGTACTCTGTAGTAGAGACGAAACACATTTTTTATTAAGTACTGAAATACGAGACGATAAGCCGACAAGATATATCACTATGAATTATCAGAGGGACCATCTGTAGGAGACCATTTAAACTAAATACTATAAGAGTTGGTTTAATGACACTGCGTACCTACGCTATATTGACTTTGGGAAGTTAAAAAGGCTAAGAAGTAAATTTCCGGTTCTAAAAGTTATCCGTCGTCTCGGTATTTTAGAATGTGGCTGGTGTAATGCGCCCACCCTGACTGAACACATAATGGAGGAAATAAAATCAAAGCGAAAAAATAGTGCATAATTTTAGTGTTTCATTTATTAGTTTCATTTAAATTCCTAAGAACGAGTACATATGGGTGGCTCGGCGCCACATGTCGAGCTTTCAATAAAAAAATAAAATAAAATGAAAAAAATAAACTTCAGGACGCACTTTCTCAATACATTTTATTATTTGGTTTGTAAAATATTGTTGAGGAAGCATGATGGCGGCAACAAGGAATGCGGCTGACTAACACGGTATCGGACACGTGGGTGGTCCGCACCGTTACCGACACAGGCCAGGATCTCGTTGTCTGAACCTACCTCGAAAATATACCGCTTTCTCGCGCCTCGACAAAACGATCACTTAGTAGAGCGGTGGTGATACACCGCTGGAACCTTATCACACTGAGCTTGTTGACGCATCTGCAGTTTCCAGTTAGAGTAATGGCAAGGTTCTGCAGGTGGGGTGGTACTGCCCGATGGTACAAGTCCTCTATGTCTTACCCTGTGCCCCACCAGGCAGTGCTACCGTTAAATGTTCAATTAAATAAATCCCCAACAGCATTGCTTGCGTTTTAATTTAGATTTTCATTTATTTTTGTTTTATTACTTGACAGGTTTTTATAAGCTTATATTTGTAATATTGTCAATTAATTATGTTTTGTTTTTTTTTATGGAAACTGACACGGTTGACCTACAACACCTACAACATTCGTGATGTCAGCCCATAACACCGGGTGAACTAGGTGCCATGTCAGTGCTTCCCTTCATTTCAGGTCGGCTACACTGGGACGGAAAACACATTTTATCATAAATATTGTGTGTGAGGGTGTGTGAGGGTTCTTTTTCCCGTGCCGTGGTAACGGCTTACTGAATCTTACTGAAGAGTCCACAGGTAATACTGCAGCCTCCTACAAGCCGTATTTCCTTTTCATCTTCATTATATTTATAACTATATGAAGTTAATCATATATGTCAAACCTAGCTGAATATGTGACAAAGAATCTCGACAAAGGAAAATTGTGTCTCGGTGTGTTCCTAGACCTAGCTAAAGCGTTTGACACGGTATCCATACCAATACTGCTATGCAAGATAGAGAATGCGGGTATTAGGGGTATAGCATTGAACTGGTTCCGTGACTATCTCACAAGCAGAACACAGAGAACTAAGGTGAATGGGGAACTGAGTACACTAAGTTCAGTCACGTTTGGTGTTCCGCAAGGCAGTGTCTTGGGCCCTATTTTATTTTTGTTATATATAAACGACTTGTGCAACACAGAGCTGGGGAACTCCAAAATAATAACATTTGCTGACGACACCGCTATTTTATTCTATGGTAGTGACTGGGAGTCAATAAAAGAAGAGGTTGAATTAAGTCTGTGCAAAGTGAAACTATGGTTACAAGAAAACTTGTTAACGCTGAATGCCTCCAAAACCAAATATATTTGCTTCTCTATAGATATAAAAAAAACAACCAAATGCAAATTTTACTATTAAAATACATAGTTGTGACCAGATAAACTGTAATACCTGCAACTGTGAAATTTTGGAAAGGGTCCAATCAATTAAATACTTGGGCGTAATTATTGACTGTAACCTTAATTGGAGATTGCACATACAAAAATTAGCATGTCGCCTAAAAAAATTATTATACTTTTTTAAAACAGTTCATCTAATTGTACTCGAACGAGCTCATAGATCCATCCTTAGAGTAATGTACAGGAAACCGTTCCGTTACCCCACTGAGGATCTGTACTTAGAATGTGAACTGCTGTCTGTCCGGCAATCTTTTATAAAAAGTATTGTACAGATCTACTATAAGAAAAAATATATGTTAACGTACGCGACGCACAGGCATCCCACCAGGCAGAGAATAAATAAGCAATGTATTGTTCCCGCCACAAACTATAGTTTTGCTCAAAAGTGTCACACCTTCCTGGGTCCCTATCTCTTCAACAAAATGGATCCCTCTGTTCGAGAGTCAGCAAGTTATTTCTTATTTAAAAAAGGGGCTAAAAATGGCTTTCAGATATTGGCCGGGCAAAGGTTGAAGATCTTTTACGAATAGTAAAATAGATAAATTTAGTAATAACACTATGCAACATTAAAAAAAAATAATAATTATTAGTTAAAAAAAAAAATTATAACAATTTGGGTACATTATATAAATATAAATGTACACACACAAATATAAATAGACTGCACACCATTCCACACCCACATGCTCGCACACACACAAGCGATATAAAATATATATTAATTTAAATATAAACTAAGTAGGTATAAGGCTGACAGTTACCTGCATCCTGTGACACGGCGAATGCCAGTATAGGATGCAGGGATCGTCTCTTTTATATAGTATCTGTGTTTTGTTGTATTGTCCTAATTGTAATTAGTAAAAATGTTAAATTTATGTTTTTCTGAAAATAAAGTATTTTGAATTTTGAATTTGAATGTACAAGAGTTGACGCATATTACAATATTTATTTTTAAATTGTATATTTTTAATTATGTACAGGGTGTCCAGTGGCAAAGTTCATATTTTAAAATGTTATAAAAGAAAAACTTAATTGATTCATAAGTATTTATTTACATCAAAATATTCATAAATTCAGCTGGTTTCACTTTTGGAATATGATCCATACGATTGGATACGTCCATTCGTACGCACTCTTCTAATCGTGCGCGCAAACTCACGAACACTCTGATGCAGAGTTGCGGAGAAATGTTATTGATTTCGCGGCGGATATTTTCTTTCAACGCTCTTAATGTCCATGGATTGTTAGAGTAGAATTTTGATTTTACTAAATAACCCCACAGAAAAAAATCACATGGATCGGGTGACCTGTGAGGCCAGGGTATGTTTCCGAACCTCGATATCACTTTTTGGGGAAAAAGCGCTCGCACCGTGTCCAGGGACCCCCTTGCAGTATGGGCAGTGGCCCCAACCTGCTGAAACCATGTGTCAAAGTCTGAATCCATCTCCACAATAGGAGCAAAAAAAGTTTCGATCATCTTTCTGTACCGTTAGGAATTGACTGTCAGTGCTTGACCATTTTGATTTTCAAAGAAAAACGGACCAATTACGATAATTAAGAATTTTCAGAGAATAACAGACTACGGTAGAGACAGTAGGCGCGGGGCCTGGAACGGGTATTTGGCGGCAAAACTCGTTTCACGGAACTTCTTTATCCACTTTTTTAACAGATTAACACTCGGGGCATCTCTTGACCGGCAAATATTATAGTGCGAACGAACGAAATTTCCGAAGCGCTGCAGCGTAGGATTCACCATTCATAAAATAAGCTGCTATTGCAAAAGCGCGGTGCAATCCTGTCCAACGCTCCATCATCGTGATTACTAAACCCGCAGATTGCGCGCGTCGATCGAGATCACTCCCTGCTTCCCGCGTCAACAGTTCCCGCGCAATTCAAATTTGGAATGTGAACTTTCTCTCTGAACATACTGTATATGCAACAATGTATATTGCTTATATTTATCTATGTATAATTTGTTCACGTACGTTATGTATTTCTATTTCATACCTACTATTTTCCTTTCTTTAGTACTGCATTGTCCGCCCGTGTGCGTTTTTCTCATCCCAAAGGTTAGTTTGCAAATAATGCCGTAAGGCAATAAATTCGCCTTTTGTGACCGTTTTACATAATGATGAACACAAAAGTACATGTGAAACTACTACGAACTAGCAGTTCACATAATTCACCTTCAACACTTGGTTGACAGGTTGGATTGTATCTGAGGAAGGACATTTCTCTCTACGAGTTCAAACTGTTCGCTGCGGCACGTCGCGGTCGTCGGTTGCGTTATCCTGAGCTGCCATCGAGATCGCCCGACAGAGGAGTGATGATGGTGATGGCGTGTCGGTGCGCATGCGCAGTTGACCCTACTTTTACTCACCTCCTACGTGAGTTTCATCACACGTTAAACGCCTATTAGCGAGAAATGTGTCTGCTCCATAGATAATCGTTAGGTTATGCTTGGCGCGCATTACGCTACCTTTGCATTGGCAATAAAAATGTATGGTAGGTACTTACTGCGCGGAGGCGCTCGGGCGCTGAGAGAAAGGGAAGACGCTTCGGTGACGAAATGCAATATTTACACATCATCAAATTCGATATGAATGCGTAACGTTACGGCAACAGAAAACGTCTAATAGTCTAACCACGGCGGCGACTTGTGCAACGCCTTCGGATGTCAAACAGTATTCTTGGCCGTAACACATCAGTCGAGGAGTGCACGACCTCGCCGGCGCGGCGGCGGGGCGGCGCGGCGCCACTGTCTGCCCGCCTGCCTACTTACCTCCTACTTGCTTCACTTTACTTTGCTTTACCTATTTGCGAAATAAAGTTGTGTCCAATTTATTATTCCATTTCTGTATAACTCCATATTAGTGTGAATCATAGAGAAATAACCTCATCTGGAGAAGTATTAAGAAATGAATGCCCACTTCATAGCTAAATGTACATACATAGAGTCACATGGTCACGCCTGTTTCCCAGTGGGGTAAGCAGAGTCAACAATAGCTAAACGTATTTACATTTCAACTAACTAAATAACTAACACAAGGAACTAGCACATCCAATCGAGAGAATTGATATTATTATCAATTCTTCAAAAAGGCAGAAGGTATTTCACCGCCATCTGGGTAAAACAAATTATTACGGTGATTGACCGAGCTTGAGCATTATACGCATCGGCACGGAGGGACAACAACGTATCCGTAATCCGTATGCGAGCAAATTCAAATCAACTTTTCCATCCTGTGGCTCATTCATCATTTAATGATGAAAATAGTATAATGCATGCCTCAGCTCAGGTATTTCAATTTTAACTGGCCAATAATAACCTCCGCTAATGATGTCAGCGGAATGAATGTGGTCACACGAGTGCAAGGGTTACTGTAGATTGCTTGGGCAGAGAGAACACCTCGGTTTGGCGCAGCAGCGCGGCGTGCTCGACTTGACCAAATGTTTCGTTAGTGGTTATTTATTGCCTCCCATCCGCCCACATAATAGCACATGCACGCGTGCACGGACAGACACACTTGTGCTTTATTATCCAATCCGAGCGAACAAATCGTTCTAATGTAATAAAATTAATGAGCTTCTGATGAAGCCGCGCGTTCCCAATAAATCACGCTGCCGGCGGCGGCGGCGGCGCGGCGGCGCGGTCCGGCATGCAAGAAACACTATTATGTACCTATTACATAACAGTTTTTAATGAAATGCGAGATAGGAAGATTGCCTCGAAAAGTGCACCTTTGTCACAACAAACTTCGTTTCCGTGAATTCTTGAAACAGAAATGCAATAAAAACTAGTGAGATTGAAAAGGCTTATCCGTGTCGTGTTATCAAATGTCGCCTGAGTACATTTAGCGGTTGTCCCGTGGGTCAAGTCAAACGTTTCCTCAGAAGTACCTAGCAGAAAGCAGCACATGACAGAAACAACATTTATTTAGTTAAGTATGAATGAAGAGATGCAAAATAAATTCATTTTATGGCAAAATATTGCCACCAACTCGCAGAAGTGACCAATATGCTATTCCGAAGAGCAACTGAAGTGAGTAGTGAGTAGTAAGTGATGAGCTAACACAATGGACAAATTGAATGAGTGACCGCGCTCGAGCGAATGTGTTACGAGTCCGGGATCTTTTATTTTTGACCTCAATTCGCGCCGAGAGTTAGCAACTTGCAATATTCCTCGCGGTTACTCACCGGCTGTCATATTTTTCACTCTAATATGTATGACTGCAGATTACATCTCAAGCGAACGGAACATTAGGAGTACCTGTGAAGTGTGGTGTGTCCACTCCAGCCCAGATGCGCAATCTTTTTAAACTTTCTGTTAACAATTAGAGCACTATGGCTAGGCATAACAGCTAGCTCGGAGGAGTAGCCTGGGACAATTAAGTCCATGTACATACATACATAATTCAGTTTCTCCTCTTGAAATCGTCAGGCACACTGCACACTGCCTGCACACAATACACTGCACATTGACGTTACAAATACTAGGTACATGTATGTAGGTATGTTTTCATCATCCACGCTTAACAAAAAATTCGCGAGTTTTTTTTATAGTTTCCAGATAGAGTAAGGGTATTTATTAATCAGAAATACAGCTTTTTTTATGTAATCCGGTATGGGTGGCTGAGTCGGAGGGGCCAAAGCGCATGCTCCGACTAGTCAATGTCACCTTCGAGAAGGTAGGTGCCATACCGGAGACTTCCCTGGATTGCTGGCTATACTGGACTAGAGGAGAACACAACCGAGGCTGCTATGCGGCCATCTTACATCCAGTACGGTGGTACCAACCCAGTCGGCTACAATTTGAGCCTACCAACTAGTAAGGGCCAAGGGAAGGGACCTACAGGTGGACCTACAGTTTTACACCGGTTCCGAACGGTGAAGCAGCAGGTGTATTTCTGTCACGTAATACACCATGTCGGCACGTAAATTTCTTCTTCAGAAAAAACTCATTGGTACACGCCGACCGGATTCGAACCGCGGACTTACAATAACTAGAAAATTTAACTAAAACTAACCTAAAAAATTAATATCTTAATGCGATTTTGCCCCCCGGGGTAGTGCCGAGGATGCCGGCCGCGTTATTCTCTGATAGCCAGGCTAATCCTTTGTTTCTGGATTGTTTTTACGAAGCTCAAAATGTTACCTAACTGAAGTGCGAAACAAGTACAGGTTTATATGGCCCTTGTGCAGCCAGCACGTATATGTACGAGCAGTGAGTACGAGTGGCTTGGCCAACTGCAACGCCCGCCCGCCCGCCGTCTTACCGATCCTCTCGAGTGTCCTCCTACGTAATCGTTTCATTCTGTATGAGAACCGAATACAAAATAATAAACTATACTCGTTTACTCCCAACACGGGTTCGCCGATGGCGTAACAAACGTTAAACACTAAGTCCAAACAAATAAATACCCAGAAACTTTATTGTTTCATTTTTTTTTTATTCGGACCCAGCATGGTTGACTGCACTACTCCATCAACAAAACCCACAATACCTTGATGAACTAGGCGCCATGGCAGTGCTTCACTTAGGTCGTGCCGGCTTCACTGAACTGAAAGCCGCTTAGACCTGCGTCTGTCTGTGCGGTGGCATCCTAGTAAGGTAAGGAAAGGGACCTACAGCTTTACGTGGAATCAGAACCACGGTCGGTCTCAAATGGCGAACGGTCTCTGTGCCTAATTACACGATCGGATGACGATCCATAACACCACCGAACTACCGAGGCTGACAATTACGTGCACACGTGCATTACCTCGTTACCAGCATTTTATCGGCTTGCCCACAATTTCCATGGGACAGAAGATACTTGAGTGAACAAGTGTGAAAGAGATATAATAATACGTTTATAATGTATTCCTGGTGCACTTTGGTTTGGTGACGCCACTACTCTAGGTGTTTATTTCTGTGGCTACGGCAATTTGCCGCAAACCGTCGACAGTTACGATGCGCCACGTGCCCCGCTGCCATTTTACGAGAGTTTTGGAGACATAGAATGTCGAACTATTCCACTGAAGCTATTAAAATGGTGATAAAATCATGACGTAAGCTCTGCCAGTCTAGTCTAGAGCGTGCGGTACTAAAGCCCGCGCCCAACGAAACCTATATTAAGTTAAAGTTGCTCAAGCTGCCGAGACTCTACCGTTGTAAATAGCTCGAAATCTTCGTCTTATTTTTAGCGGAGGTTAATGAGTGGTAAATGAAGTGTGAAATATATTAAGCTGTATTTGCTGTATGTGTGTGAAACTGTTAGTAAACCTTGAAAACTTTGAAAACCTTAGTATGTGTGTGTGTAGTAGCCAGACACAAAAGAGTGCATAAGATAGACAAAAATTATACATTATATGAGATACAATAATTACGTATATTTCAAGCTTTTGGGGGAAACGCGTTCCGGTTCGTGAATAAGTCCAATTCGACCACTGAGTTCAAATGGAAATACCTAAGTATATAATTTTGGCGCGACCCGCATATTGCGCCGTGAATGTCTATACTAATATACCAATATACCCACTTGCATGAGAATATCGAGAACTCGGTTAAGAAAACGAGAACACCGAAAATTTAATCAAAAAATAATTAAATGCATTAAAACTCGGTCTCGCTCGATTCGTTTAACCTATGTTTATCGATACGTAGTCTACCAGCTACATACTTAGGTTTGCGTACATACGTATATACAAATTATCAAGCTTAAACTATAGTAATTCTAGCTCTCAAACTGTATTTTTTTAACATGTTAAGCAACCTGTCTCTATTATGCAGTTGGTCACAGCGTATTGTAATCAACGACGTTAAAAAAATGCTGCGATGTTTCTTGCCGGCTCTTCTTCGGTGGGCGTAGTCGAACCGGATTTTAAATCAAAATATGACAAAATATTCAAGTGTAGTGTAACTGCCATACGAATTATTATTGATTAATAAATCATATAGACAGACAGTCCAAATTCAGTCAATTCTTATTGAATGGCGTAAGTAAGCTATGCAATGCTTATGTCATCGCATATCAATAGACTGCCTGAAGTCGCTTATGCAGATGAAATGTTCCACCTGTTCAAGGCCTAACGCAAGCTCTGAGGTTATTCTTACAAAAATACAGTCGAATTGAGAACCTCCTCCCCTTTTTTTGAAGTCGGTTATAAAGATAGAAGCGCCAATGCGATATATTAGTCAGCAAACATTACTTCATAATATATTATTCAATTGATACGGAACCTGACCACATGCATCTGGGGCAATCGAACCGGAATTAATACGAATTGCTTGAATTCTTTGCTTTTATCGTCTAGTTTGTCAATTGGTTTAATTATATCAAAAATTGTAAGTACCTATTCATACTATCATTTATAATAAAATTCCAACAGAGATGTATTCACATAATCTGACTGAGACGTCCGGAGAGTGGTTATCCCTGGCAAGACCGTCCTTAGTACTTCACTCGTTGTATGCACTCGTTAGTACGAGCACCCATGTAAAGTATCTCAAGAATTATCATCATCATCATCATCAGCCTGTATCGGTCCACTGCTGGACATAGGCCTCTCCCAAGGCACGCCACCACACGCGGTCTTCCGCTCTAAGAATTATACTAAAATTATATTAATTCGGCCAACAAATTGTTAGTCACAGAGGAGGTTTGTTAGAAAGGCGTGAATATTGAGTGCTTCCTCGTCGAGGACATCTGCAGTCGGCGCATGCGCCATTTGTTCACTTTCACATCCTTACCGGGTCACAGCTCAGCGGCGAGGCGGAGTCGCATCTATTGTGGCTTCCTGCTGCTTCCTATTGTTGCCTATACATACCAATATATATACATATTATGCTTGCTTAGATATTCATAATCCATATTCCTTCCTTCCTGTCCAATCGTTGCATAATCAAGAATGGGAGAACCCATTCTTGATTATGCAGATGTATGTTATCTGGACTGGACGTTACTGAGGAACTCCTGGATAAGCTTTAGCGTCTGCAAAACATGTGTGTACGATTCGTCTGCGGACTACGCAAGTATGACCATGTTTCAGAATATCGCAGACATCTCAAATGGCTCCCATCCGTCTCCGCAGAAATTCCCACATCCTTATTCTCCTTTATTCTTGTCTTAACAACCCTTCTGCTACCAAGTATCTATCTTCCCGTCTTCAGAACATATCTTTTCTCACGGTGTCCCACTTCGGTCAAGTCATGACAATATTTTAGCTATCTCCTCTCATAACATTTGTTTTTATACGAACTCATTTTCTGTTCAGGCAGCTCGAATTTGTGGAATTCTCTCCCACACTTTATCCGACATTGTAAATCGTTTCCTTTTTAAGGGAATAACATACGTTGTATGTCGGCGCGGGGCGTGGCTTATGATATGACATCAAGGAGGTGCTTCGACTCCCGCGTAGACTTGCATACATATTGTCGGTAGAGGCGACAATCAAATTCCAAAATTGTCACTTTTTATTAGGGTACGGGACCCTATTACTAAGCGTACGCCGTCTGTCTGCCTGTCTGTCTGTCCGTCCGTCCGTCTGTCCGAGGGCTGTATTTCTTGAACCGTATTATTACTTACACTACTTTCCTTCTACACTATACATATGATGTGTCTTGATTACTGTTGTCTTCGATGCTACGGCTATTGACAAAATAAAAACATTCACTGGTATTTTTCAACAATAGTTACGTTGCAGGTGACGTTGCGTCACTTTGCTTGCTAATAAAAAAAAGTGAAATTAAGATATTATTAAATACTAGCTGTTGCCCGCGGCTTCGCTCGCGTGAAATTCGTATTCCAAAGAAGAATGTAAGTAACTAAGGGCGAGGCCGAAGACCGAGCTGCGTTCTGGTAATCGATAAACCTTCTCAAAGAAGACAAATCTTGAATTCTATTTAAATATTTATATTATCTAATAAATATTTCTATATTTGTTGCGTTTGAGGCTCTCCGCCCCAACCTCGGCCGCGCCAGCCGCTCTTGAAGATGTCCTAACGTGACTTGGAGCCAATGTGAGAACACAAGTGGCGTCCCACATCAAAGAACTACCCTTAGTCCATGGCACTAAGGTGATAGCATCGGGCCTCTTGCCATCTAGCCGGGAATAACCGCGAGGTTCTAGGATGCACGGTATATTTGCCGTCAGAAGCGTGGACTTTATAATAAAATTTAAATTAAATTAACTCAATCTTAATATTAATTAACTTTATTCGAGATGGTTTAGCTTCTTCCTGAACGAAGCTCGGCCTTCGGCCTCGCCCTTAGTTACTTGCTTTCTTCGAGATGGTTTATCATTTGTCAGAACGTAGCTCGGCCTTCGGCCTCGCCTTAGCTACTTACTTTCTTCAAAAATGTTTACCTTCTTCCTGAACGCAGCTCGGCCTACGGCCTCGCCCTTAGTTACTTGCTTTCTTCGAGATGGTTTATGGTCTTCCCGAATAGAGCACGGCCTCCGGCCTCGCCCTTATTTACTTACTTTCTTCAAGATGGTTTAGCCTCTTCCTGAACGAAGCTCGGCCTTCGGCCTCGCCCTTAGTTACTTGCTTTCTTCGAGATGGTTTTTCAATTGTCAGAACGTAGCTCGGCCTTCGGCCTCGCCTTATTTACTTACTTTCCTCAAGATGGTTTAGCTTCTTCCTGAACGCAGCTCGGTCTGCGGCCTCGCCCATAGTTACTTACTTTCTTCGAGAAGGTTTATGGTCTTCCAGAATAGAGCTCGGCCTTCGGCCTAGCCCTTAATTACTTACTTTCTTCAAGAATGTTTTTCTTCTTCCTGAACTCAGCTCCGCCTTCCGCCTCGCCCTTAGTTACTTTCATCGAGAAAGAATATCGTTTACGTGAGCGCAGATCCGCCTTCGGGCCCGCCTTAAGTTACTTACTTTCTTTTTTTGAAATACGAATTTCACGCGAGCGAAGCCGCGGGCAACAGATATATAAATTTTATTGCACCAATGACAGCGACATAACTTCGACTTTCAATGATTTTTTTTATTTATCAAACAATTTGTCACCGGCCAGCTCACGTCGAGATGACAGTTCTCCGTTGTCAACATGACATTTAAAATTGTTTTTTACCTTTACTTTGGGTTACGTGATTTTTATTATATGTTTTAATTATTACGTTAATCCGGGATATACACTGTCACTATAAAAAGTTTCGTAAAATTCCGTTCAGTGGTTTTTGCGAGATGCGCGTACAAGTAGGCATTTTTGCATTTACGATTTTATTATATGTATAGAAAGAATATATATGTATAGACTATTGTGTTCAAGTTATAAAAAAGAAGAACTGTCATTTTCGTTGTATGTACTTATTTTTAAATTTCGAATGAATATTTTATTTAAATTGTATTTGCTTACAGTTCTCAAGATATAATTATGTATTTTGGACTACGTGATTTTAAACGCGCAATAACGTTTATAATTGTTAATTTTTTTTTTATTTTCGATATTTTTTTTTACGTATTATCCTAACCCGGCATATAAACTGCCACTATACAAAGTTTCGTCTAATGCCGTTCAGTGGTTTTTGCGTGATGCGCGTACAGACAAACAAACAAACAAACAAAAATTTTAAAAACTGTTCTAACATGTTCAGTATCTCATTTTAAGCCACCCTGGTTAGTTTCTTTTCGAATACATTCAATGTACAGACTTTCTTACCTTTACGATTTTATTATATGTATAGATGATATCTATTAAAACAATCACACGTCCGAACTTCCAAAACATTTGAATGAGACAGTCGTCGACAGTTCACATTACTATTACAAGATATGCTCACTTAATGTGAGGCTGGAGATACACGAACACATTCACCGTAAACTTGCAAGTGTCCAACAAGCTGCTCTACTCTAGGTGACATAACATGTATATTATTGCAATTTTAACTAGCAAACGATGAATGATATGTGCTGAGGTGCTGTGGCAGAAACAAACATAATTCTCAATATCACAATATTTCGGGATCAAAACTTTTAACCAGCGAGAATCCATAAAACTAAAGCCGGGTCTCCTGTGAATGTTTTTTCAAAACATTTACACAGAAACATCGAAACATTGAGGCGTGGCCATCCACATTTGTAAGAAAACTATAGAGAAATAATGTTTTTGTTTCATGTTTTTTGTGTATTGTTTCGAAAAAAACATGCACAGGAGACGCGGCTTAACTCTTCGTTACCGGTAAGATTAGCCATGTGATATGGCGCTATTCTTATGTCTACTGCTTCGTCTTATGTCTAAAGTTTTCTACATAGGTATCCGTTCCGATTTGTTCGTGAAAAGTAGTTTCTTCGTACCTACACCACATTTTGAATTTTATTTTCAGCAAAGTTTTATCACAAACATTGCTCCGGTAACAAAAATAACCCATGTACTCGTAATAAATTCTACTACTACGCAATGAATATGAAACTTCTTCACACTTCTCGTGTTTTCAAAGACCGTGTAGCTCACGCGTCATTCTCGAAGCATTCTCTCTGCCTTTCTTTTGGCACCCAGCGGCGGAGGGGCGGCGCGGGGCGGCGCGGAGGAGTTGTTGCCAGCAGCATCAGCGGTCAGAGCTCTCCTTTCACACACGTGCTGCTACAAATTACATTACACATGCTGATAGAAGTGACGAGCGGCCGGAAGAACAATCCCTGAGTCACGATATGTTGCGAGGAGGCCTATTTCTGTCAGCGGAATTGCGGGCGCGGGCGCGGGGGCGGGCGCGGGGGCGGGCGACGGCGGCACCAATATATGTACAACAAGCAGAAAAACTCGTTGCCAATATACGATGTGCCCGTAGCTCAGCTCGCGGATCGAAGATTTCTGTGAAGACAGAGTTTGTTAGACAGAGCGCCTACATACAAACTATTAGCATCTCAGATGTTAGAATTGTTTAAAACTACCATTTCCTTCATACATACCTGAGACATAAGCCAGAGTTCGTCGATCTATTTCAGACGGAATTCTACTTTTTCCGAGTTCAGTGCAAAGTGTTAATTAGTTGGAGAAACACAGTTAAGATACATAAACTATAACCGCCCCGAGATATTTTATTTTGTTTGCAAGGAAAAGAGAGCATAACAAACTTTATATGAAAAACCAGATAGGTCAGATTAATGATACTACATACAAACTGATTCAGCAGTTTTCTAGATGACCTAGTACATACAGACAGAGACACGTTACGTTTTATACCTACTCGTAGAAATGACTGCGGACCTTGTGTGTGATGAAGGGATTGAAAGAAAATCTCTTCCTCAAGTTGCGAAATCTATAAGTCCCACAGAAAGAGCAGTCTTTATCAAATCTCGACAAATCCTTTGAACACGACTTCGAACAAAATACAAGCCACACGAATATACCATTCCTCATCAACGGTCTAAGCGTCTATCGTTACTTCAATGGATAATCCAGATTACCTAATGAGTGAGAGACGCCCCATCCAAGGGCGTCAAAACAGAGTTGTGTTAGACAGATCCCATGCTTCTGTCTATTCCATTGGGAAATAGACGTGACTTTGTTGGGTATGTGTGTAATGTATTAATTACCTGAGCACCGTCTCCGTTCGTATGTCTGTCTATCTGTGTGTCTGATGCAAAATTGTCACCCTCAGAAGCTCGGTGGTGCTGTGGGTCGACGTCCGATCGTGAAGATAAGCACACCCGGGCGCGGGCGCTTGGATGGGTGACCGGCGACCGTTGAGGCTGTCCGTGGTTCGGACTCCACGTAAACCTGCAGGTCGCTTCCCATACCTTATACGAGATGTAGGATTTAGATTGGTACCACGGCACGCACGGAATGAAACAAATGAAAGGTCGGTCGAAGCGGTTATGTAAATAGTTCGTTTTTTCTGTCCAGTCCAATGTAACCAGCACGACCGAAAGAACCACTGACATGGCACATGGCGCCTAGTTCACCAAGGTGTTATGGACTGACATCACGTAGGTGATGTAGCCAAACACATCAGACTTTCAGCCGCCCCATTCTTAACATGTGTCCATGTTGTTCAAATGGCAAATAAAATTCTTCTTTCTTCCCCTCTCAGAGTTTTCAGGCTAATTGTCGTCTAGCCGCGCTGACGCAACGTACTGCGGCGCAATGCACTAAGAAAGAAGACTAATGCCCGCGCTAAACAACAATGCAACATTTACAGCAAGCGGCCTCCTGTGCGGACCGCCGCACAGTGCAGTGAGCCTTTACCAAAAATCGAAAAATGAGCTATAAATTCCATGGACTTTCATCCTGCCGTTGTAAAGTAGATAAGGCATTACTTCTAGGAATTATAGTTATACTCCGTGAACTGCGCTCATTGGCTCATGATCACCCCTCCAACTGGAACAATGTCGCGGCGAGTAGTTAATCCCTCTTATCAGTTGTATGTTGTCCGTTGCATCGAGTGTCCTAACAAAAGTATTAGCAAGTGTTTTTAAGTGATTGAAAATGGATTCTGTAGCCCAAGGTACGTAGTTTAATACGTTATATAAATGTTGTCTTTTTGTTTAAGATTTATTTTTCTATTAGGTCTTAAACATACCCTTGAAAATTATCTATAATTAATGCAATTCCAAACTTTGACGAAGCTTTAAAAAAAAAGTGCGCAAAGTGTCTCGAGGTTTTTACTTTTTGTTGTAGCTATATTAATGTACTTTCAGATTTAGTAAAGTTTGTCTGCCAATATCTGCCAATAGGTAATATATAGATTTTTTTTTCAGAGAGGGGATCGTCATACAAAAATTGGAGCTTGCGGCATAAACAGCAGCAAAAATGACCGCAAACAAGTTGTATTCAACGAAATATGTTCTCGTTTGAGTATATTTGAACGATGAAAAAGTATATAAAATGTGAGTAGGTTATATCCTCGCAGAGGAAGGTATCTACACACAAATATGTGAGAATAGACGGCGATGTTAATGATTATTTGAAAAAAATGGCTCCAGTCTCGCAATGTAGATCTAGATATACCTACTGAATTTAGATTTAAGGGAAGACGATTATTCAGATTCTAATTAGTTTTAACGTTGTAATTTAATATTAATTATAAGTTTAATTATATATATATATGATCTATATTCTATATATATAGCTATTATACATAAAAAATAATGTTATATATTGAAATATGAATAAAATAAAAATTTTATTTAAATACAGCCGGAGTTTCGATTTTTGTCCCATTCTTCCATACATTCACTGCACTGTGCGCCGCGCCGCCGCCGCCGGTAAGACGGCAGACGTGTGATGTAACAGCGCACAATGAGGAACTGCATAACATGTGTTAATTAAATAGTATCAATCACTTACTAGTACTACACCCATCGCCAGCTGCCTTCCCTATACCCACATACTCGTATTATAAAATACAGCGTCTGCTATCTATGCATATGTAGGTAAATACACATATGTACATACATCACACACGCTGAATCCCGACAATCGGGGTAAGCAGAGTAATCGGTGTTGTGCTGCAAGAACTCTGGTAAATTACAGCACAACACCGACCACCACGTTTCGCAAAGTATTCGAACAAGATTCAATCGATCAAGCAGCAAGTAAGGCACGAAGACCCACCTGCTGCAAGACTCGGTGGAAGTATCATGCGAAGGTGAGAGGTGGTGAGCCTGTGGCCTTTTAGCATGGCATCTTGTCCTTATCCCTTAGTCGCCTTTTACGACATGCATGGGGAGAGATATAGGGAGAGGTATACGTAGGTATCATCGCCTATAACTAGAGAACGACTCAACCAATTCAGATGCGGTTTTCACTAAATCGGCATGATATAGATATCTCCGGATGGTGAAAGCCAAGTCATGGGGAGAGCCTAACCTTCACACAGGTTAATTAAGCTGGCCAATACTTACGCATTTGCCGAAGTTTCCACGCTTCGCAGGTCAAACAGATACATTCTAATTATGAAACAAATCTGCGGCAATAGTGAATGTATTTTTAGAACACCGAATCAAGAGTGCAATTATGCAAATGGTGTATAAAGATATTATGTGTACAACTGTACAGTCGGCAGTACAAGTGATGATTACACATCAAAACTATAGAAGAAGCATAAACTCGATCCGCTATTAAAGTGACCACGTGAGGCTGCTTCTGACTCGAATTTCAAGAAGTGTACCGCCAATATTACTTACCTGACAGATTCAGTTTTAATATATGTATGTAAAACTTGATCAATCAGCGCAGATTGATAGCTTTTAAAAAAAATTGATTAAATTCGCTCGATAGAAAAAAATCATGAACATGCCTCTGAATTTAGTTATAAAAACGTATTTAAGGCAACGTGACCAAATCAAGGCTTTGGAAAAAATAAATTTTATTTGTTGAATATACAACGGTCCCAAAACTCAACGTCAAGCGGAAACCAGGGAGTAGGCCAGTTTATGAAAACCCAGGGGAAAATAAGAAAAAAAAATCGGAGTCATTTATTTTTTTAGAAAAATATTTAACTGAATATTTTTTTGGTAAAACTACAGGCATTCTGGTTTTATTTGGGATACTGATCAATAGCAGAGTTATTTAGGCTACCAATAAAAAAAATTCACAATTGTATGTAGTCATAGCACCTAAAAATGTAAATTTTCAACGTTTTTTTTTTTTCAAAAAATGCTCATATAAAAAATAATTACTCCGATTTTTTTTCTTATTTTTCCCTGGGTAGTCATAAACTGGCCTACTTCCTGGTTCCCGCTTGACGTTGAGTTTTGGGCCACCCTGTATAAATCTAAATCCGTAGTTTTTTAGTTTTTTGTTTCGATCCGTAGTTTTGGAATAAAACAATAAAAACCAAATTTTTTATTGCGTAGGGTGCAAGGTCCAACCAGCGAAAGCGGCGGCGGCTTGAAAGAGGAGTACGGGTAATACAGGTTGACAGGGCCTTAATTGTCTTAGGCCCACTTGCACCAACACGAGTTTAAAGTTAAGTAGCGAGTTATGGATTTAAACGCGGTTCCCACATACAACGGGTGCTAGCTTAAACTGGTTTAGCGAGTTAAACTGGTTTATATATTAAATTTGTGTTGGTGCAAGTGGGCCTTATTGTTTACGTTAGTTGTGTTGCTTGTGTTAATGTTCATTGTTTTTGTTTGTTTAGTATAATAAATTGGACCTCCTGGGCGTGGAATTGACCAAGGATGTGGGTTTAGGGGTTTCATAGAGTTCAAAGCGACACACTTGGCTCTAGGAAATTAGGCGTCCTCTACCGCAGCAGACGGTTCTTCTCACCGGCGCAGCTCCTTATCCATACTATATATACTATATAATATTATAAATTCGAAAGTAACTCTGTTGTCTGTCTGTTACCTTTTCACGCCTAAACCGCTGAACAGATTTCGATAAAATATTGCACGGAGATGAATTGCATCCTGAGGACGGACATAGGCTACTTTTTGTCTCAAAAAACAACCCTTATGGGGGTGAAATAGGGGATGAAAGTTTGTATGGGGAACTCAGCATTTCTTAAGTTAGGCATATGACAATTTATATTTGGGCTTTTGGTATAAAATAAAGAATTACGTGTTTCAGCGTTTTTGCTAAATCAACCCTTAAATTAAAATAGGGGATGATTTCAAAATTAGATTTTAGGATTTTAAATGATTGTAAATAATTTTATCCATACTGGGGGTGGCTTTGAAGAGGGGTGGTTGACGTAGGGGGGAGGGCTCCACGGGGAGAGGGGAAGGGAGGATAATTTAATCTCTATCTTCTTTTCTCTATCTCTACTTCTTATAAAAGGAAACGTCTGTTTGCATGTATGTATGTATGTATGTATGTTTGAGGTAAACTCGGAACCACTTAACAGATTTTGATGCGGTTTACACCAATGTAAAGAGTAGTTCTTCAGGCTCACTATAGGCTATATACCATAAAGCTAAATAGCCTTAGGGTTGAGCAGTATCAAAGAAAACGGAATTTAGTGTCGAATGGTCGTAATATATGGCGTTAGCAGTTCTGTTGCGTTGCGTTGGTGTAAATAGATGCTTTTGGTAGAAGAGACGAATAGAATAAAGAGTAGATATCTATCTATACTTATAAAATTGTTTGTCCTGACTGACTGATCTATCAACGCACAGCCAAAACTACTAAGTCTAGAAAGGGAAATTGGGACGACGACTTTGTATGAAAGTCTTTGTTATTTGAAGTTAGAAACATAAAAATTTGAATTACAGCTGTTGAGAATAAATCACTAAAGACGTGTTTCAGGGTTTTTGGTTTTAAAATTTTAAAGGAGGGGGTGGGGGGGGGGGGGGGGGGGGAAGGAATCGGGCGTGCCAGTGGCCTCGCCCTTAGTTACGTACTTTCTTCGAGAAGGTTTACTGTATTCCAGAATGCAGCTTAGCCTAAAGCCTCACCTTTAGCTACTTAATTTATTTAAGAAGGTTTATCGTTTACCTAAACGCAGCTCGGAGAAGGTTTATCCTCTTCCTGAACGCAGATCGGCCTTCGGCCTCACCCATAGTTTATACTTACTTTCACCTAGATGGTTTATAGCCTTCGGCCTCACACTCAGTTACTTACTTTCTTCGAGAAGGTTTATAGCCTTCCTGAACGCAGCTCGGCCTTCGGCCTCGCCCTTAGTTACTTAGTTTCTTCGAGAAGGTTTATGGTCTTCCTGAACGTAGTTCGGCCTTCGGCCTCGCCCTTAATTACTTACTTTCTTAGATAAGGTTTATCGCCTTCCTGAACGCAGCTCGGCCTTCGGCCTCGCCCTTTGTTACTTACTTTCTTTGAGAAGGTTTATAGTCTTTCTGAACGCAGCTCGACCTTCGGCCTCGCTCTTTGTTACTTACTTTCTATGAGAAGGTTTATAGTCTTTCTGAACGTAGCTCGGCCTTCGGCCTCGCTCTCAGTTACTTACTTTCTTCGAGAAGGTTTATGGTCTTCCTGAACGTAGCTTGGCCCTCGGCCACGCCCTTAATTACGTACTTTCTTAGATAAGGTTTATCGCCTTCCTGAACGCAGCTCGGCCTTCGGCCTCGCCCTCAGATACTTACTGTCTTCGAGAAGGTTCATGGTATTTCTGAACGCAGCTCGGCCTTCGGCCTCGCCCATACTTACTTACTTTCTTCGAGATGGTTTATAGTCTTCCTGAACGCAGCTCGGCCTTCGGCCTCGCCCTTAATTACGTACTTTCTTAGATAAGGTTTATCGCCTTCCTGAACGCAGCTCGGCCTTCGGCCTCGCCCTCAGTTACTTACTGTCTTCGAGAAGGTTTATGGTCTTTCTGAACGCAGGTCGGCATTCTGCCTCGCCCTCAGTTACTTACTGTCTTCGAGAAGGTTAATGGTATTTCTGAACGCAGCTCGGCCTTCGGCCTCGCCCTTAGTTACTTACTTTTTTTGAGAAGGTTTATAGTCTTTCTGAACGCAGGTCGGCATTCTGCCTCGCCCTCAGTTACTTACTTTTTCGAGAAGGTTTATCGTCTTCCTGAACGCAGCTCGGCCTTCGGCCTCGCCCTCAGTTACTTACTTTCTTCGAGAAGGTTTATTTTCTTTCTAGAATACAGTTCAGCCTGAAGCCTCGCCGTTGGTTACTTACTTTATTTGAGAAGGTTTATCGTTTACCTTAACGCAGCTTGCTTTCGGCCTCGGCCTTAAGTACTTACTTTCTTAGAGGTGGTTTATCGGCTTCCTGAACGCAGCTCGGCTTTCGGCCTCGGCCATAGTTACGTACTGTCTTCTTTGAAATACGAATTTCACGCGAGCGGAGCCGCGGGCTCAGCTAGTGCTATATAAAGCGCAAGTTCGACCGGTGATGGAGTACTGTAGTCATCTGTGGGGTGGATGCCCTCTTTACTTATTGGCGTCCTTGGACTCTATCCAGCGCCGCGCTATCCGTCTAATTGGTGATCCCAAGCTCACGGAGGGACTTGAATCATTGGGCCACAGGCGAACAATCTGTTCTCTTAGCCTGTTCTATAGGTACTACCATGGACGTTGCTCTGATGAATTGGCTTCCCTCATCCCTCCAGCCCCCATCCGTCTCCGTCACACCCGCCGGACTCGCTCGGAACATCCATATGTTGTTGACACCCAACTACTAAGGGGACACATCGTTTTTCTAAATCGTTCATGTGTCGAACGGCGAAAATATGGAACGGTCTTCCGGTGAGTGTGTTCCCCACCACCTATAACCTGGGAATCTTCAAAAGGCGTGTCAATAAATTAGACGACAACCTTTTTGTCCGCCTCATAGCCGGCATGGCGCCTCTCTGAGCGTGGTTTCGCGAGGAATGGTGTTATTGGCTGTGTCTGATCTTCAGTTGAAGTATTGGTCACAGAAGCCCGCGCCGGCTGTCTATAAAAAAAAAAAAAAATTTATTATCATAAATCTGTTATATCTGCGTTTAGCTTCTAAAAGCTGGTTGATTTGATATCCGCCTACACGCCGCCGTCATCTTAATTAAGGGTAAGCAGTACCAAAAATAGATTTCTCCCAATTGATGTTTCTCGTAAAACATTGTGAGTTTGATGTTAGAAAAAAAAAACTGGACCTATTTGACTCGATAGGAAAAAAAACGGAAAAGTATGCCCTCGAAAATATGAAAACCCATCCCATGTATCCGTGCCATACATCATGTTATAAGCATGTAATTATACATAATAGATAATAAATACTTCTTCCAGTCAAAATATATTAGAATAGAAACTCTTTATTGCACATAGTTGAACTGTGCATACCTATAGATTTACATCATTTAATTTAATTTCATTAACGTCACTAAAAGTTATTATACATTATGTGACCACCAGAGTCAATGTGTCTATCGCTCTCGCACCTGTTGACTCACGTGGGTAACTGTTTAACGTGCGAGTTAAGATGTACCTATCGTTCAAATAATGTGTTTACAGTTTATATTGAGGACGAAGACATTTTTTTAAGTTTGCAATGTCACAATAGCAGTTCTAAATTCTTTGCACTCTATGCTGCGCGCGAACACTTGTAGGATTACTAAGGTTCCATCTAGAAGAGAGGTTTGTTTCTATGCACCAATTTTAATGCAGACATTTATATTACGTATTTACCGATTACAAAATATTATTACGTATTATTAGTACAATAGCCTTAGACAAATTGCAAGGTCTTCTACTGTCATTTTAGTTATTTGAGCTTATTTGACTGTATGAGGAAATTTTCAACTACACATCTCGAATGGCGATTCTCCTGTATCTACCTAAATATAAGCAGATAAATAACTAATTCTATCGGAGTGGAGTTTCATTTCACAATATCCTTACAAAGACATTTTAAACTTTAGATATCATTTATCTTGTAGCTATTGAGTGTGAAGATAGAACGGACTCCATAAATACCTAGTAGCAAATATGCGTGCAGGTTGCTTCGACATTTGTCTACCTTGAAAGAAGGTGAGAAATAGCCGTCCGTCCACCGTCTATTAGCCAACGTCAAACAAATGGCTTCTCTTAATTACCGACTATCTTTCTTTACCTAAGCGAAGTGTATAGGCAAACACAATGGCGGCTGAATTTCGTAAAGTGTATGTACGGTCCACTAATAAAAGGAAGATACACCCGTAAGCCCTTGTCAAAGTCATGAACTTGCCGGGGGCCTCAATAAACACTATGTACATAGCCAAAGATAGAGTATTTGACAAAGTTCTAAAATGTATAAATGCTTTGATTTGCGACTGTACTTACTTGACTTCGAGATGACCTCTGACAGGAGCTAATTTGGTGTTTTAGACACCAATTCAATTCGCGGTTACTAAACAACAGCTCGACCTTCAGCCTCGTTGTGTCCTAATCCATTTTATTTAATTTTTTCACACGTGATTTTCAGTTGGGAACCTTTACCAATAAGAGCTGTAATATGAGCGTCATTGTTCTCACATAGGTTCACGGTTTATTATTTAGTTAATAAGGATGTCTTATCAGTTATCAGTTATTTTCATTGCTTAACAGTTGAATCTAGTGCTATTTATTTAGGTAGGCAGGACGACCTAGGCATACTTAACTAAATACAGTATCGATTGTGCTGACAAAATTCTTGAAAAGTTATAGAAAGTTACCTACTGAACGTACCTTTATACATTGTATGAAAGTAGGTTTGTAAGTTTGATGTGTTAAATATGTGAAACCCTCGTATCGTAGTAGTTGAGCTTCGAAATTCAATTAGGAGCGCTTGCGCGCGGGCGCGTGTTAATCGGCGGTTGTCAAAGATGGCGTCACTTCCGTTACACTTTTCATTTCGCGTAGCCAATTTGTGAGAATCTGTGCGCCTCCAACAGATGTGCGATTCTCACAAATTTAGACAATGTCCATTTTAGTTTTGGTCTATAATTTTTTTTAGAACAGTAAATCAAACTAAGGTCGCGCTCACGTTTACTCAAAATGTTTAACTAAAGTTTAATACGTACCCACACCACTTCTTTATTAAAAAAACTTGCTGCAAGAACTGTATTTGTGGAACTGACATTTTCCAATGTACTTAGTACCTAGTTGACGTGATGTACCAAATTACCAAATAGGACTCTCGGACGATTTTTTTTTATGGTAACTGACACGGATTCCTATCCTACATCACCTACCTACTACATCCGCGATGTCAGCCGATAACATACCTTGGTGAACTAGGTGAAATGTCAGTGCTTCGGTCGTGCCGGCTACACTAAACTACACGGAAAACACCACGAACTATTTACATAGCCTTTTCAACCGACATTTCATTCAGTGCGGTGGTACCAACCCGGGCGGGTTAAACCCTACCACCTAATAACGTAAGAAAGGAAGGGCCCTACAGTTTTACGTGGAATCCGAACCACGGTCAGCCTCCAACGGTCGAGCGGTCACCAATCCAAGGACTGACCGCGCCCAGGTGTGCTTATGATCACGACCGACAGTCGACCGATCTCACCACAGAGCTACCGAGGCTGACAAATGAAACATGGTTATGCGCATCCATCAGAGTGAACTACCACCACAGAGCACCAGCGCTGGCGGGGGCGGGGCGCGCGGGCGGCGCGGGGTCCACAGAGACGCGGCCTGGTGCGGCGCCGGCGTCGGTCCACAAAGACCAGGGGAGCCGGTGGCGAAACATTTGGCATATAGTGATTTACGGCCCGCAGCACTAGACTACGTGATAGGATGAGCCACATTGAAATAAATACGTACATCTACCTAGGCGCCAATCCCACGAAACGGTATTATCGATATTTCATATATTTTACATGTTAGCAACAATAGACGGAAGATAGTGAGTATGTTCTGTGCGCCAGAAATGGACATACTTACTTATACCTCTAGCGTAGTAAATGAGTGCTCAAATAAGGGGTGTAGCCGGAAAGCTCGAAAGCAGAAAGTTTGACTTCGGAGCATTGTTCTGACTAGTTAGGAGGTAAACATACTAAAAAAAGTAAAACTAAAAAACTATTTAAAATAAAAATATAAAAACCGCCTTCAAAAATATATGAAATAAAAACCTAAAAAAAAAACGAACCCTAGAGTTGAAGGAGGTGCTAAAAAGGCTACACAAATCACAAAGGATATTATCATCCACTCATGTTTTCTTTCATGCATCATTTTTGCTTGCTTTAGCACCGCCTTCAACTCTAGGGTTCGTTTTTTTTTTAGGTTTTTATTTCATATATTTTTGAAGGCGGTTTTTATATTTTTATTTTAAATAGTTTTTTAGTTTTACTTTTTTTAGGAAGTCGGTTTTATGTTTTTTAAAACTTTTTTTTTATTTCACAGTTTTTTTTAGTAATTTTTTGCTATTAATGTACTCGGCGGAATCGCTCGGCCTTCGGCCTCGCGATTCCGCCTCGCTTTCCAATCCGATCTTGACCCAATTAAAATAGGACCACGTCAGCTTCGATAGCTCAGTGGTGCAGACAGTCAACTGTCGCTATTGAATGTTAAGCAACGCTGGGTGCGGTCAGTACTTGGATGGGTGACCGCTGACCGTTGGAGGCTGACCGAGGTTCGGATTCCTCGTAAAACTGTAAGTCTCTTCCCTCCTAATCTTACTTGGTGGTAGGGTTTAACCTGCCCGGGTTGGTACCACCGCACTGAATTAAACGTCGGTCGAAACGGCTATGTAAATAGTTTGTGTTTTCCGACCAGTTCAGTGTAGTCAGCACGATCAAAGGGGGAAGCACTGACATGGCACTTAGTTTACCCGGTGTTATGGGCTGACATCACGGACGTTGTAGGTGATGTTGCAGAACTTAGTAGAATGGACAGACATAAACGTGTTACGGAACCCTACTTTTATTATAAAATAACCGTCGGAGGACCTTGGTTGAAAATTGTGAAATTTAGTAGAACGGACAGACATACATTTGTTACGGAACCCTACTTTTATTATAAATAACCGTCGGAGGGCCTTGGTTGAAAATTGTAAAATTTTGTAGAACGGACAGACATACATTTGTTACGGAACCCTACATTCATTTTGAAATAAATGTTAAATTTTGTAGAACGGACAGACATTCATTTGTTACGGAACCCTACATTCATCTTGCAGAACTTAGTAGAATGGACAGACATAAACGTGTTACGGAACCCTACTTTTATTATAAAATAACCGTTGGAGGACCTTGGTTGAAAATTGTAAAATTTAGTAGAACGGATAGACATGCATTTGTTACGGAACCCTACATTCATTTTGAAATAAATGTTAAATTTAGTAGAAAAGACAGACATGCATTTGTTACGGAACCCTACATTCATTTTGCAGAACTTAGTAGAATGGACAGACAAACGTGTTACCGAACCCTACTTAACAGTTGCACTCCGGGAGTGCCGGCAGATCCCGTGCCACTCTAACTTAACCCTTAATGCAATGACTTAAGGTTTCATTTTAAAAATGACGCTGACGCGATGTCGCGAATTATACATTTTTTACCCACCTAAAAATGTGCCAAGCGCCGCTAAAGAAGTTTTCACTTCAACAACCTCAGGGTTATCCCCTTTCAAATAAAAAAAAAAAGAATTTTCAAAATCGGCCCACAATTGACGGAGTAATCGCGTAACAAACATCCAAAAAAAGAAAACATACCGTCGAATTGAGAATCTCTTAGGTCTAAAGTAAATTGCTCGTGAAGACAAATGCAACGAGCCCAAACACGATGGGTTTATCATGTGTAGTTTAGGAGTTCCTATGGCCACCTTCTGTCTCCATCATCAGACCAGCTCGATGGTACTCGTACCATAATAAATTAAGCGCACCTGGCCGGTCGGAAAAGATAAAAAATTTCAAATTTAGAATATTCATGAAACAAGGGTCCGAATATGTATCACTAGTATATCGATTCATGTATTTCAACAGGACAGAGAAAATTTCAAAATATTAGGTATTTAATACTTTTTAGTTCTTTTTTTTTTGTTTTTTGGAAATCGGTTTAAAATTTTTTAAAACAGTTTTTATTTCATTCTTTTTAGTAATATTATTAGTAATATTACATATAAAAGAATAATCGAAATCGAATAATCGAAATCGATTGAAGTGGTACAGAATTATTCGCCATATGTGTCAGACTGCAAATTGCTGAATAAGTCCACATCACAAAAGTTTTGCTGAAGGTAACCACACACCATACTAATTTATCAAACTGAAAATTGCCGAAAACGACCACATCACAAGTTTTGCTGAAGGTAGTATATACACACCATAGTATTATGCTGATTTTTCGAAAACCACTGAACCAATTTCGATAAAATTGAAATGGGACCACCTCGGAAGTATGACCTAGCTAACAAAAAAATAATTTTCTAAATCGGCCCTCAATTGACGGAAAAATCGCGTAACAAACATACAAAAAAAAAAAATAAAAAAAAAAACATACAGACGAATTGAGAACCTCCTCCTTTTTTGGAAGTCGGTTAAAAAGTCCCCACCACTGGAGGGTGCGCCCTAATGGGGGGCACAAAGAAGGTCCCATTTTTCGGTTTTTCGCTTATATCTCGAAAACGGTGCATCATAGGAAAAACTGTTCAATTACGGAATAAGAGGTGATAAAATTCTCTACAACTTTGTTATTATGCACTTTTTACCAATTCTCAATCGTTGTCGCGAAATAAGGTCCGAAAAAAGGCCGATTTTAAAAAATTAGTTTTTTACCTCACGTCTTTTGTCATACATTGCTTTTATTTGCAAATAAAATCGGCCTTTTTTCGGACCTTTTATAAATCTCGACAACGATTGAGAATTGGTAAACAGTGTATAATATCAGGCGACTTTTACTATGTTTACCTCCTAACTAGTCAGAACAATGTTCCCAAGTCAATCTTTCTGCTTTCGAGCTTTCCGGCTACAATCATTCGTTTCCTGGACTACTTCTTATTTGTAATTTCATAAATCTTAGAGCATTTCCTTCCTTCTCCTCGGCAGGATGTAGACATGTTGATGCCCCCTCTAGATATTTAAATTCATTATCCACTCGGCGGCAATAGTGAGAGGAGTTTGCGTAAGGCCCGCCACAGCTGCATAAGTCGCTACACTGCATCTGCAGTCTCGTTTTGAACTCGGTTTTGAAACACAATCCAAGCGCAGTATGTGCTGGATCAAATATGTGAGGGAGGGGGCGGGCAGTGGAAAATTAACTTTGTCATGTCCAATTGCGATATAACTTCATGCAAGATTTATTTGGACACAACCGACATTAGGTAAGAGTGTACCCAAGAACGTGTCCTAGGTGTTTTCCCTCATGTATGATGTAATCCGGTATGGGCTGCTGTCACAGGGGTCAGAGCACATGTCCGACCAGCCAGTAGCACCTCCGAGGAAGTGCCTTACCGGTAATTTACCTTTAGATTGCTAGGATGTAAGCGCTACTGGCTACGTATAGATACATTATTCGGGACATCCTCGGGACAATGAGAGATGTCCCGAGGATGTCCCGAGGATGTCCCGAGGATGTCCCGAGGATGTCCCGAGGATGCATGAATATTTTTATTTACCTAATTCAGTTTCATTTATTAACGTCTTTTGTGTAAATGTTTGGTTTTACCTGTAATAAATACTTCTAAAGTGCCACCTAGCAATGGTTGGCTACAATTTATTAGGATGAATCTCCATCTTAGTGTAGCACGAAAAAAGAGGCCACGTGCTGCGGTCATACCCTAAGCTGAGATTATGTAGCTGAGAAATATGTAAGGCGTTTTTGGTGTATTTACCTATTCATCTGCCTTGAATCCTATACCTTACTTGTTGCTAATTTATTACTCAAATTGATTTTCTTAATAACTTGTTGGACTAACCCATATAAGTCAGTCAGTCAGTGTGTAAGCGTCCACTGCTGGACATACGCCTCTCCAATTTTCCTCCAGTCCTCCCGGCCTTCAGCGGTACGGAACCACTGTTTTCCGCCGACGTACTAGATGGCGTCGTCCCACCTGGCGGGTGGTCTTCCCACACTCCGTTTTCCTGTTCACGGCCGCCAGATATAACCTACGATATAACTATTTTCATTTGCACGCATTACCTACATTTTCAATTTCCATCCATTCACCGATTTCTAGTCGCTCTTCAATATCATCAACCTTGCGCCAACCAACCTGTCTTGAACACTAAGCACGTCTCGCTAGATATTATCTGCGTGTCCGGGCGAGGTGAGGAGAGGCCGGAAGTACCGCGAATGCTCTCCAAAACTAATACCAAACATATCGCTAATCTATTACAATACAATAGATAGGTATGTACCTACGTACAAGGCATTACCTAATCAGAATACGACGCGCATCTCACTATAGACCCGCAGCAGGTTGCTTGGCTTATTTGAATATTGTTTGAATGCAGAAGAATGCGCAGATGTTTCATCAATACATAAGGTTTAGAAAAGCCATACCTACTCAAACTTTTTTTCCTCGGGCCACTTACATAATTTGTATATCTGTGGGCACGGACCGCAACTTAATGAAAAACCCTATTACAGTTTAATTGTTGTTTGTATTTTTAAAGCTAAACGGTATTATATAGGTAAACACTTAGGTTTCGTCTGCTGCGCTGCAGACATCATCAGGACGTGCTGGTGCGATGACATAATTGACTTAGTTACACTACATAGGATTTGAAGCTACACCAGGTGAGCACTTAGAACAGCTTGGCGGGCCGCACTTAGTTACACTACATAGGATTTGAAGCTACACCAGGTGAGCACTTAGAACAGCTTGGCGGGCCGCACTTTGGGTATGACTGGTTTAGAATAATGTTAATAGCCATCTCCTGTAATGAATCGTACAAAAAAATCAATTTTTTTTATTTTTTATTTATTTTAGTCTGGATAAACGCAGATAAGAAAATATATGATTGGCAGACTGTGTTGTTATAAAGTTATGGATTAATTAATACATACATACCACACGCTGTAGCCCGACAATCGAGGTGAGCAGAGTAATCGGTGTTGTGCTACAAGTACTCTTGTAAATTACAGCACAACACCGACCACCACGTTTAGTAATGTATTAGAACAAGATAACTATCAATCAGCAAGTAAGGCACGAAGATCCACGTGCTACATGACTCGGTGGAAGAGCCGTGCCAAGGTGGCTACCTGTCACCCTTTAGCACGGCACCTTGTCCTTATCTCTTACTAGCCTTTTACGGCATGCACGGGGAGAGATTCAGTGGGGCTATTCTTTTAAGTACGGCCCCACACGGTACAAGGTGAATGAGAAGCGACATTGAAGACGAGGTCTCCGTGTGCAATGCAACTGTGTATGCCTCGTAGAAAATAGGTAAATGTTTAAGAACACATTTAGTCAAGTTTTTGTTGAACAAGTGGGCCCTTCTCTAGCTAGTGACGGTGTTATGTCAACGTGTACCTCTGTAACCTATTACCACGTACACACACACCGGACCGGCTGCCTATGCCGATGCTGGCGCGATGTAGATAGCCTCTCGTCTCGTCGCGTAGGTATTTTACCATCTCTTTATATGAAAGTAACAGCTGACCCACTGTGAGGTTAACCAATTTTATGTGTATGTACCTTTCAACTTATATTTATTTATATGCTTTCATTACTGGCCGGTCGTTATATATAATGTATGAGTATGGCTATTATTTTGCGTTTCAATATTTTGGTCGGTCTCCTTATGTTTCGAAGTACACTCCTAAGGCCCACTTGCACCAACACGAATTTAACGATATAAACCAGTTTAACTCGTTAAGCTAGTACCCGTTGACTGTGGGAACCGCGTTTAAATCCATAACTCGCTACTTAACTCTAAATTCGTGTTGGCGCAATTGAGCCTTAGTCTCCATCGACTTATATATTACTAACGTATATATTATATACGTATATAGTATTATAGTATTATATTATATACGTATATAGTATATATTACTTTAGCATATCACTGTTAGTCTCTGTCTAGCCTAGCCACCAGTTAAAACGTCTGAGCATTTACGGACCACCAAAGTTTCTGTATATTATTTTCGGAACGGTCGGGAACCACAATGAATGATCTAACTAATCGATGCGTGCGGTGCGATGCTATGTCATGCCGCTGTCGTCGTCACTGCTCCGCTGCGCTGGTAAAGTCGAGGAATCGACATTTGCGGTCTAGCAGAGCCACGACTAGATGGAGTAAGTGAAACAGTTTATAAGAATACAGCGGCTGCGGTGCGGTGGTGGCGGTCGGCTCGCTGGTGTTGCGGTATTCTGCTTCGTTTCCGCCGTCATCAGGCGGGCTCGTGCGCTCCCTTTTATTTCATTTTCCCGTCAACCTCCATGCCGTCACCAGATAGAGCTTTCATTTAAAATAGTTTCCTTTCATTTCATTTTACTTTTCATAGCTTTCATGATTGCTCGTGACTTGTTGCTATCTCTAGCGATATACGAGACTTTGAGGTCCTAACGACGACTTAAATACAATTTAAATCTGTTGAATGGTAGAATTTATTTCGAACACAAACAACGTAGAGGAAAGCAGCGGACCGGAAGATGTTATTGGGGTAGATAAGCATTCTAATCGAAATCCTCTTTGTTGCACTGCAATCGCTGCCTATAATAAAGTGTGCAGCAGTACACGTTTAGCGGTTTTATGTCTGCGCCGCGACATCCACTATAATGCCGATTTTGGAGGCCAGCGTATGAGAACGTAGTAGGTACAATTTTTCCAGTCAACATTTAAGATTTATGTACTCTAGTTTTACGTAAAGACCTGTGGTAAAGACTGTTTCTGCTCCAGCATTACGGTTCACGGCATAATGTGAATTTGTTATTCCTTATTTTAGACACTTTCAAATTAATTAAACGTTTCCATGTTCCATGCAGTGGACCGATTCAGGCTGATGATGATGATGATGATGATGTTTTCAACTAAGTAAACGTTGAGTGAGACGACTGCTAAGTATATCTATTTGGTCCTTCGAGCCGGATATGGACTTCGTTCTCATAAATCCGGATCTAACAGTTAATTTGAATACACTCGACAGTATAACCATGATCCGCGTATATAATACACGATCCTAAATTTACCGACACCCTACATTTAATTTAAATTGTAATAAAACATTAAATTTTTTTTTTTATTGCAGAAAAGTACTCAAATAATTTATTTAATGTAACAAGTTAAATTAAAATACAATAACTACCTAATAAACATAAAAAAGCTCCTCTAGAGTTCGGCATGTCGGGAATGTGCCCATAACGCTCGCAGCATTCCCTCTCTGCACAGCGAGGCTTATTCTCTCCCTTAAAAACTTTTCCGAATTTTGAACGCTGGTTGTTTCCCCAATTTAATTAATTATTAATTTATTAATTTAATTATTTCATCTTGTAGAAATGTTTAATGTTGCCTTACAATCAACTTATTACATAATTATTAGTTTTATTATAGAGTTTATGCAATTAGTCATACAGAGTCAAAATAATTATTGTCATTAATTTTTATGTTACCTATTGTTGTAGGCGCCTAGTTATTGGAGGTTGCTTCATAAATTAATGTTTACAGGGACGTCGGTTTTAGATACCTACAATATTAGATATAAAGGCATTATTTTAATTTTGATTTAAAAAAATTATAAAAAAATACCTAGGTCTCGTCGACATTTATAAACCCCTCCTTTTTTTAGTTATTTTAATAAAATAATTATGTTTATCTGCCGGGCCGCCCGCCTTCGCCACTACCGCGCCGCCTACCACCATGTGTCGGGTCAAAACATTTACTTTGTTCCTGTACAGGGCTGAGAGTGGAGTCTACCGCCCAACTTTCGACATCCCTGAAGTTTTTAAGTTGACGTGTGCTAAAATGAATAATAAATGTTTACTTGCTAGTTTGTGTCTATTTCTCTGCTATTATTTAATGTAATGTTGATATGGCTACGTGGCGATACCTAATGTTAACAACAGTGAACAATCAGATATAGTTTTATATGTGAATTAACTATTTATTACAAAATAATGTAGGTATACGTATCCTGGCTAGCACTCTCCTGCCTGACTTTGATACCGACTGTGATTAGATATCAGAGGGTGAATCCTCGGTCCAAGTCAGCTCAGAGTCTCCGACACTTCTTGAAACACGTCAGGGTCATTATGCGTTCTTATTTGTGCAATATGTTCTTAGATGAGATTATGCAGATGAATATCCGGCTGTGATATGTAAAGGTAAGAAATTAAGATAAAAAATGTACCAACAACGTTGAAACGCAAACGAGCAAACATTTTGATCCTATCCGATGCAGCTTGCTCAATATTATCGAAATCTTTGCGAAGCGTCCTCGGGTGGCGGCTTCAACCGTTTGTTCACTAATTAAAACAAAATAATTACATTTTCATGTGTGAAGTTACTGTGAGAACACTTAATTACGCAAGCTTATATGCAATTGCTTCAAAACGCGTTGCGCGTTGCGTTGCGGGTGATATCTGGATATGCCCCTCCACTAAAGCTTGTATATGTACACCCACTTACATTACGAAAGCTTGTGAGTAAAAGTGAAAGAATAGTTGAGAAGTATCTGAGCAAAAGTGGTTAACTACGTCAGGGGTAAATATTACATCCTTGCCTTTAATAAAATCCAACGTCTGCTTTCTGTCTGTCTGTCTGTCCGCTTATAACTTGAGAACCACTGAACCGATTTTAATAAAAACAAATCTACGGATAGCTTGATTCTTCCCATCAACTATAGGCTACTTATTATCACGCTAAATGGCTTATGAGGTTAGCAGAGAAGTCAAATATGAGAGCGGGCGGAGCCGCGGGTACAGCTAGTGATCATACATGCTTCCGCTCTAGCTTTCAATGAAACGTTCTTTACCCAACAGGGAAAATAAAAAAGGAACAAATCGAGTAATTTTCCGTCGTAAACCTCACTTGAAATTAGCCTGCCAAGTCCATTATTTGAGTTTGGTATAATATGAATGGCCAAGTCATAACCTATTCAAAAATGTATTAACTCTAGACTGAGAACTACGATCGGAGAAAGTATAGTCGGAGCATTCCACCGTTTCTGGATTTTTTTGGGAGATTGGAAACATCAACCTACTCCCGGTACGATTCCAGCCCTCGATTGGATTACCCATGCAGTTGACCTCAAAGCCACTTCCAAGTGCTTTTATTAGCGCGACATGCGGCGCCGAGCCATCCATAAGGTATCCAACTACGCCCATGGACATTCGGTCGTATGCAGGGGTTTGGGAATGCCAGATGACAAGTGTTTTACCGATGAGGTCCAAACTGGCATAAGCGGAAGCTTAGGAATGCAGGAAGCGCGATATCTAATGCGCGGCGTACTCCAATGCCTACAAACGTAGATAGGTATACAAAAACAATGTAAAAAGCGAGGTAAAAAGTACAGTGACACATGTGGCTGATGTACTAGTTCTTACAGATTCTTAGGTACTGATATATTACAGAAAGTTCTCACTAAAAATCCCACCGAGACCACCTAAATAATTTGGCTCATCGATTATTTATTTAATTAAAAATGGCGTTACGACATCTTACGTGGTCGTCGCCCGGCGAGATTGTCGCTATCTGCCATCTATGTAAAAGAATGCGCGTGTAATTAATTCAGTTTAGTTCCGACTGTGAAAGTGGCGCGAACTCAGCGGTGTGCGTGCGAAGAGCCGCACAGCCGCGAGCAGCGGCGGCAGTCGCCGTCAGCAGCTTGCAAACTATGAACTTGGAAAGTGTACTTGCGAGCACTGGCGGCCGGTCCTAAAGTGCGCCCGTGCGCCGCACTACCATACCACGAGAAGTCTTCACTTCACTCAAAATAAATAATATCTTACAATACAACATACCTACCTACATTAAAACCATAAAGATCGTACTTCAAATAAATACGAATGTGAATTCGATCTTATTTTATAGATCAAAATGCACGTTTTTGCGAGTAAACCCGCGCCGCGTGCGGAATCGAAAACCGCACGCGGGTCTCCCATCTGAATGTATGGGGATCGGCAAAACAACGCTGGCGCGTGAGATAAAAGATACTTCATAGAAATAGTATGGGCCGAAATGGAGTTCTGCGTGCGGCGCACGAGTGCCAAACAAGAACGCTATATCGTGAATAGCCGCGCGTGCGACACGTCGCGAGCGATTCCTTTTGCACTAGTCCGTCTACCTAGAGTCAGCGCGCTGTCAGCGCGCGCAGTGTGATGTCACATACCCGTTAGCGCGCGAATATTTAAAATGGGATATGGTTAGGTTTTGTGCTTTCTGTCACGTGATACTGTGAAGTAAGTGGTGCCGATATTTGCCTAAGAGTTGGTTAAAGGTAAGGCTTTACAGTCAGGTGATCCCGGGTTCAATTCCTACTTTCCAAATGTGTTTTTTTTTATAAATTTTTTAAGTATTTTTGGGACATTGCTATTGTTTTTCTTTTTGAAAGCTGCAACAGTGCAGTGTTGTGGTCTATGGGTGTGTTCATAAAGGTTTTTTTTGCAACTCATTGAGTGTCTTGAGAATATTCATACTAAGTATGTAAATAATACAACACAGGCGTTTAAAAAAATCGGAAGTCGCGATCTTAAAATAACATTGGGAATGTGTTGGGAAATTTGGTATTTAAGTAGGTAGGTACTTAGCGCACTACCGGTCACTGAAGTCACCAGCCGCCACTGCTTGCGAGGATTCGCTCCGTTTGCTCTTCCGTCCTCCGGTCCCTCACACTTCTCACAGATGCGGGCAGTGGTTCTGATCGAAGGATCAAGGAATGCTTTTTCGTCGTAGACTATCGAAACTTTTCGTCCGTGCAATACAGGCCATGGGCAAATTTTGTGTCCCATAGTATAATATTATATATAATTTATTAGATCAGAAAACCACCAAAATTTCGGTTGCACTTCGTTTAGGCCTCAAAATTTGTGAAAGTCATATTTGTGTGTGTGGGTCACCAGTCGACATATATGGCCACCACGGACTATCATGTATCAAAAGTGCAGGTAGAAACTCCAGGCATCAAAATTTAAATTTTATTATAAAGTCCACGCTTCTGACAGCAAACATACCGTGCATCCTAGAACCTTGCGGTTATTCCCGGCTGGATGGCAAGAGGCCCGATGGTATCACCCTGGTGCCATGGGCTAAGGGTAGGTCATTGATGTGGGACGCCACTTGTGTCGACACATTGGCTCCAAGTCACGTTCGGGCATCTTCAAGAGCGGCTGGCGCGGCCGCGGCCGGAGCGGAGACCCTCAAACGCAACAAATATTCAAATATTATTCAAGATTTCGAATTTGTTGCGTTTGCGGTTGAAACCCTCGGTCCGTGGAGCAGTGAAGCCAAAAGCTTCTTGAAGAGGCTTGGGCCTCTGCTGGTGGACGCTACTGGCGTCCCGCAATCAAGGGCCTACTTCATTCAAAGGGTAAGCCTTGCCATCCAGCGGGGTAATGCAGCAAGTGTTCTAGGAACATTTGAAAATGCCCCTTTTGATAGTTATTTTAATGTTTGTTAGGTAGGTTTATTTCTTTAGTTATTAGTATTACTTTTTTGTTATTTATTAAATAAATATTCTTAATAAAAAAATAAAAAAAAATTTATAAGTAAATACCTTGTAAATAATGAATTTTTACAAGAACATTTTTAAATGATAATACCTACATACCTCCTTGAAATGTTTTTAGTGAGTCGGTTTTTTATAGCGTAAAAAAAATTGGTATGGGAAATCGTTACCTACTAATGAAAGACCTTATATAATGTATGTATATAGTGTACTCAAGGCAAGACCCAACGTAACCGTCTTACCTACCGAGGTCCGGCACAGGAACCTGAAACCTAAATAGAACCGAATGAATACGCTGATCGGGCACCAAAACACCTATATTACACCTTGGGTGCGAGCTAGGCACTTAGATCTGCTTTATCAGCCTCGATAGCTCAGTGCCACTGAGCTATCGAGACTGATAAAGCAGTCGACTGTCTGCACCACTGAGTCAGTGGTGCAGACAGTCAACTGTCGCTATTGAATGTTAAGCAACGCTGGGTGCGGTCAGTATTTGGATGGGTGACCGCGACCGTTGGAGGCTGACCGAGGTTCGGATTCCTCATAAACTGTAGGTCCCTTCCCTCCTAATCTTACTTGGTGGTAGGGTTTAACCCGCCCGGGTTGGTACCACCGCACTGAATGAAACGTCGGTCCAAACGGCTATGTAAATAGTTTGTGCTTTCCGACCAGTTCAGTGTAGCCGGCATGATCAAAGGGGGAAGCACCAGCGGCGACTCCTCTCAGTTGGCGAGGTTGGCGCCGCCAAACCAAATAAAATGAATGACACCATTAATACAGAAGTATAAGGCTAAAATAAATGTAAAAAAATTTCGGAGTTGTATTATTTATGTCATATAATCCACGATTAATAAGATAAAACGTCAATCCCGTATCCGTTACATAATTTGAAATTTCGCGCGCGTCAAACGCGGGCGACGACGAATGACGACACATCAAGGCATTCATTGGCCGGTTGGCTACATTTTGAAGCGCCATCGTATTCCATACAAGGCGGAAGCGACCGATGTCCCCCCCGTCCCGCGCGGACCCGCTGATCAGCCTTTCGAGTTGGCGCAGCGGGGAGTGCATTTAGTGACGCGGTAGCGAGTAGAGCGAGCTAGCGAGCGAGCTAGGTGTGTGTGTTGCGTGTGCGGGTGTGTGCGCGCTGCGTCCACACGACGAGTATTCTTGTGCTGTGCGACGTGCGATGCGATGCGTGCGACTAGCGAGCTAGGCTAGGTGTGTTGTGTGCGCGTGTGTGTGCGCATTGGCTCGCGAGTTGATAGCTGCATATATTCCGTTATGTAGGTATGGACTTTGTATGGATGAATCCTGTGCAGTGTTGTTAAATTTAAAGTGATTTATTGGTAATTATAATGGCAAACTCCTACCGAGCTATCTACGGAGCACTCAAGGACAAGAGAGACTCAGTAATTTGGCACTCTTACATATCTGTGGAAAAGGAGTTGCTAACAAAATTGAGGAAGAAAGAAGATTTTCACGATCGAGTCATCGAAAATTCTTGTCTGTGGAACGAAGAGTGGACTTCATGTACAAATAAAATGTACATAATAAAATGTATCGACGACGAGACAGGCATACAATTCAAGCTTGTGTGCCTGTCTCGTCGTCGTCGTCGTGCCAGAGGAGACGTCGCTGTTGTCGGCTGCACTGCAACTCGACAGCTTTGACACAACCAGTAGGTACCTATCTACAGACAAATAAATCGTAAGTGAGCAAAATAAATCATTTAAACTAAATATTATAAACTATCTATATCTTAATCGTCTTTCAGTTTTTGAACTCATTGTGGTAGAAATAAATTAACGCGTAGGTACCTAAGTTATGAAATATTGAAAAAAAAAATCCTTAGCTAGAGCCAACCCAATATTCAGGACCAGGAGTCGCCGCTGGGAAGCACTGACATGGCACCTAGTTCACCCGGTGTTATGGGCTGACATCACGGACGTTGTAGGTGATGTAGCCAACCGTGCGTTTCCATAAAAAAAAATCAACCTTTTTTCGCCGAGAAATTGCAACTAGAGAAGAAACTGCAAATTGTTTAAAAAAAAATCCTCATAATTCATACTAGCTAAGGTTTCAAACACATTTCATTGTGACAAAACATTATTTGGGGTGGCCGAAATAAGGCATTCTCATTTGCAGGGCTAATGTATGATGCAGTCCGCTCTAAAGTAAACAAATATTTGTAGAACCATGTCAGACGCATTACATTACGGTACGCCCCTCAAACCTGCGAGCAGGGACCGTAGTATGACAAAGTTCTATACAGAGAGGTGTATGCATTTTCTGCATTCGGACTTCGGAGCATACTAATTTATTAACATTTCAGATCAGATGACGTATACACCTTCGTAACTTCCATTTTGTTGCAATAGTTTGTTGGAGGTGAGCAAGTTGTCAGCCGATATTCATCGAGTCCGTATATAAGTACTTGTAAGTGTTGAAGCGGGCCTTGCATCTCGGTCAAAGTCACTTCAGTACTGCCTGCCCAAACTGGAGTGAAAGTTTGATGTTGAAATCGCTTATCATATCAAGCCATCTGAGTTGTCTTATATATCCATATATACATTAAAAAGTCGTAATAAATTAATAAGTATGAATCAGTGTAAAACTAGGTTTGTTCTCCCACCCCTTGCCCTAGGTGGTAAACTCAAATTGTAGCCGACTGGGTTGGTACTACCGTACTGGTCGTAAGATGGCCGCACAGTAGCCCCAGATGTGTTTTCTAGTCCAGTACAGCCGGCAATCCAAAGGGAAGTCTCCGGTATGCGGTATGGCACTTTCTAGATCATATTGGCTGGTCGGAACTCGGAGCACGTACTCTGGCCCCTCTAACTCAGCCATACAACATAAAAAAACCTGTAGGTAAGAGTTTTGCCATTTCCTTCAAGGTTTACCTATATTATTCTTGGATGCAATGCAACAAGGTAGGTACTAGAAAATCTCCTTTTTCTGTAAATAAAGCAGCACCCTAATTGAAACAGGTGTTTGTCAAGTAACATTAAGGCCTGTTAAACGTAACCTACCATTTACAATGGAAATAGAAATGGCAATCCTCCAAGAAAACCACAAACCTTTTCTGGTATCCACAATGGTCGTTTGTCTCGTTGTCGCGAACATGGTCTTGGCGATTAATTACGATCTAGTCGTGGGCTGAAAGTGGCAGCGATGGGTCCACATGCAGTCTAAAAATAGCTGGGAACGACCTGAATCTGTGTGTATACGTAGGTCACTATAATATAAGTTATAGTAATAAGTTTTGAGATGCTCGTTTGAAAATTAAACGCCTGTTGTCATATATTCTATGACATGAAATCTATTTGCCCGTAAAAGATGATTCCGACTGTATCAAACTGCAGAGCGATTTAGATAGGGTCAGTGAATATTGCAACTTGAATCTTCTTGACCTAAATGTAGGTAAATGCCAAGTCATATCGTTTACTCGTAATAAAAATGTGATACATTCACTGGATACATTATGATTACAGCATCAAGAGCTCTAGTGTGCCGCGGACTAGCGTCGTGCGGGACCTGGATGTTATGCTTTATTTATTTATTTATTTATTTACTTTGCTGGACAAATTACTTTACGACAAACACTACGACCAAATCGACGCGAAGTCTTACAGGACCCTAGGTTTCGTTCGACGCATATGCGTGCCATTTAAGAGGATATCCACGCTCAAAACTCTTTATTACGCTTATGTCCGCAGTACACTGGAGTTCGCTTCTCCTATATGGTCACCGCAGTATAATGTGAATCCAAAACAAATTTGTCAAGCACTTAAACTATAGGGAGCAAGTCACATTCCCCAGCTACGAGGAGGCGTTGAGACACCACAAGCTGATGTCTCTCGAGAGCAGACGCGCGGTGGCTGACGCTAGCCTGCTTCACAAAATAGGTACTGAACGGGGCGGCGTGGACTGCCCTGAGCTGGTAGCGAGAGTGCCTCTGCACTGCAGCGCCACTAGGCCCCCCACCCCCGTTTAAAATCCGCTTTCGGTGAGTCTGCTCCTTCGCAACCATTTTTAGATGGTTTAACGAATTTCAAAGGGGGAAAAGTAGCCTTGAAGATGATGACAGAAGTGGACGCCCGCCAACAGCAGTCACTGCAGAAAATGTGTGAACTCCTGAAATGCTGGTGCGAAAAGACCCACGAATTACATAGGTAGAGAAAATCTTAGCTATCAGTTCGGTTAGTGTTCACACCATATTACATGAACATCTCGGAATGAGGAAGCTTTTTTGCCGTTGGATACCTCGTTTGCTTTCCGAAACGGAAAAAGAAGCCCGTGTGGATTGGTGCTGTGATACGTGTCTACGTTTTGAAAATGGGAGATCTAGACGTTTTTCTGAAATCATTACTGGCAACGAATCATGGATATGTTGTTGTTGTTTGCTGCCCAGCCTCTTGGGAAGGCGGGTGGGCCATTCTCCGCACTGAGACCTCAAGACGGTCCGTTGTACGTTGACATCATGGATATATCAAATGATCCGGAAAGCAAGAAGCGTTCGTCGGTATGGGTGTTTCCAGATGGCCAGTTGCCAACAAAATAGCAAAGACCGTAGAACATTGGCAAAAAAATGGTGGCCAGTTTTTTTTCAGAGTGGGCATCTTGCAACATCAATGCTAGAGAATTATATGTCAGTTAACTCAGAATGGTACACTACAGACAGTAGCATTGCCAAAAGTTTTCAAAGCTGTGCAGGAGAGACGACCAAAGACCGGGCTCCGAGGAATGATGCTGCACCATGACAACGCGGCTTCACTCTTCCATCAGAATAAAGGGGTTTTTTCAAGAATCTGGTATTGAAACCCTACCTCAGTTACCTTACAGCCTTGACTTAGCTCCTTGTGATTTCTTTTTATTCCCCGCCATAAAGGATAAGACAAAAGGAAAGTTTTCAAGTGCCGAAGAAGTGGTGGCTGCCTATGAATCATCCATTTCTGATCATATAAGTTATAAGTATTTATAATTTTTATGATCAGAATATAATATAAATTATAAGTATTTATTGTTTACTTTTTGCGTGTCTCAAAACTTATATAGTCAAATAAGTATAGTAAACTTTTTGTTAAGCAGAAGGTGGACCCGTTGCGTAATACAATTTCTTCCAATGAATCTTGTAACAACGCATTATTAGCGTACAGGTCTCCTCACGATCACCAGAGAATGTTGCGTGATGTGATATGATACACTATGGTACTAGACTCTCGTCATGAATGAAGAGACAAGGCTGACTAAAGGACAGTAGTTTCATGCGTTTTTCACAAGCAACATTAGTAACAGATTTGATATTTCACGTATAACCATTTGTTTTATGGATACGCAAGACACTTGGCTCCGCCAGCGTGCCGTGTAACAGTGTAACATCTGTCAGGAGAACAAGAGAAACTAGTCTCGTGCGATTAATACACATTGGCCTGGGGATATATTATACTTGATTAGTGCTTGTTTACACCTGGTTATCTCACATTACTCTTACAATACTCTTATTTTTTATCTCTGAATATGGAATCTGCAATATATGCTGACAAAAATAAAAGACAAATTATACAATAAAAATGTATTTATCTATAACATAACATGTTACCGTAACCATAAAAAGGAGATAATTTATTTCATCGCATGTTTAAATAGTCGCATGAGCTAGTGGCGCCTCTGCGCCCTGTATTAACTTGTATATTTACAATGTATAAGGTTATGAAGACACTGGAGAGTGGCACTTTACATGAAGTCATCGTAATCCTGTTCGTAGTTGCCATATGAATCGTATTGGTTGAGATGAGCCTGCAACAAAGCAATCTGTTAGAGTAACCCCCCTATCCACAATAACATCTTTACGACATACCACTCTTTCCACCTCGGTCTTTCAACATTAGCAAGACCATCAGCAGCATACCATCTACACAGCTGACTTACTGAAATCAGATCACATCCTCAGCGCAACCTATGCAGACGCCATGGCATGTCTTGCAAGCAGTGTTGACCCTATACTGGCACGAAATATACTACAGAAACACCTCCACAAAAGTTGGAGAATGGCTAAACAAGTGGTGTATACAAGCAAGCTCATCGAAGTCCGCACACATAGCTTTCACTTTGAGGCGTGGTGGCTGTCCACCGGTACAGATGAAGGGCGAGACTCCACCCCACAAAACCGTCGTCAAATACCTGGGTTGCTATCTAGACAAGAGGACTTTAACTGGAAGACACACATTCTGACAAAAAGGGATCACCTAAATATTAAATTTAATAACAAGTACTGGCTGCTTGGTGGACGATCCCCACTTTCACTGGCAAACAAACTCCTCATTAACATATAACCTTATTCTCAAGCCAGTTTCGACCTACACCATAGAACTGTGGGGGTCAGCTAGTACTGTTTGTTTGTTTGCTGCCCAACCTCTTGGGAAGGTGGGTGGGCCATTCTTCGCACTGAGACCTCAAGACGGTTCGTTGTACATTGGCGCCCGGGTAGTGCTATGCCAGCCACCCGAGCTCTTTCATGAAGTGGAGCACTCTTTTTGGTCGCTTCCACACTTCATGGGCAGTTCCCAAGAAACTGCAGTCGTTGCCACCACCCGGCACTCCAGGAGCACGTGGGTGGCTGTTTCTTCCTCTGCCATGCAGCCTCTGCATAGGGGGCTGTCGGTGACACCTATGATGAACAAGTGCCTGTTGAGTAGGCCTGTAAGGAGTCCCACAGCTGTTCGGAGCGCGCCACGACCGATTGCTTAACTTTTCGTGTTCGTGCTAAGCGCCATGTTCAGGGCTAGGTCCGGTACCACCTCTGATCCCCAGTACCTGGAAGTGCCAACTGTAAAGAAGGAAATCCAGAAGCGGTCAATAAAATATAAGGTCCATCTCCAGAAGCACGTAAATAACTCTGGCGGTTTGGACATAACAAATGTTGTGTTGTACCGGCGGAGCAACTGTAATTCTGAAAAGCTGAGCTGTAAAAAGTTGAAGCTGCAGTTGATGAACGGCAGCTTCCAAAAAGAAAAGTACATAAACAAATCTGATAAAGGCTATAAAGCTGCTGATAGATGGAGCACAGAGAGAAAAAAAATTTCACCAAGACAGAGGTGGGTCACGAACGATCACTTTAGAACTGTGCACGTGTTTACACAGCAGCTCTACTTGCATTTCGGGCACATTACAGAAGCACCGTTCACAAACACTACAGATTGGCGCACCAGCGCCCCCTGATGTGTCCGCATACAACTTTCTGTCATATTTAGTACGCTAACAGTGTAATGTCTGTGGAACAGGACAACAAGAGCAAGCCCAATAAAGACTGACTGCCCCGCACAGGAAAGAGGAAAACGCATTCACTGTTACCCAGGGCAGAAACAAGAGCCCATCTGAGGTGGCGAAAGGGTAACCCGACATAAATAATGTAATTAATACTAATATAATCTTTCACCTACGAAAATAAAACAAAGAGCACCTTGAGAATGACATTTGAAGAGCATTTTTGCTGATAATATATTTGTTAATATGTGACAGAGAAAGGGTTGAGCTGCTTCATTGTGCCACCAGGTAGATGTTCAGGAAAACAAAAAATAAAATGTGTACTCACGTTATCGCCTTCAACTCTTAATTTAGCTTTTCCTTTTCCTTTCGTAGGTTTCTTCGTTTTATCATTTTTCTCAGCTTTTTGTTTCTCTATGTATATATTGTCTACTGTAGTTTTTATTCTCTTTATGTCTATTGAGGACACTGAAACAGAAAAGGAGGAAAATCGTTTATACAGTTGTTTATGCAGATAAGTAAGCACTGGGAACCACCAGTGTTTGTTAAATATATGTTATGAATGATATTATTTATGAATGTAGTATGTATGAATGTTAATATATTTTACAATTAAACTTTTCAAATTTCTTAAGTTCTCCTCATAAGACTGAGAGGCACAGACGCCTGAGAAATATCTTGCTAATGAATCTAGAGCTCGCAAGCTATAGCAATATAACATGGCATATATTTATCTTTGTGAGAAGGCTAGGTGTGGTTAGTTGATTGTTATGCAAAACGTCTTTACTATGCAAGTATCGTAATAAAAAGTATTGTACTACTATATAACTTTAACTGCCACTCATAAGCTTAACGCATAATTTTATGTACTGTTCGTAGTCTCAGGGCAGAAGACAATTCCTACATAATATGTAGGACTTGACGGCCAGAAATGGTGGCCGACAAAACTAAATGCATCACTATAATCTCATGGATGGAACAGTTCTGTTGACAGATTTATCCACTTGCTGGTGATAGCGGAAGAGCACACTTGCCAGGTGCCCGGGATTTCCAGGATTGTCCCGGGCTAGGCTCCCATGTCCGTGTCCCGTGTCCCGGGCCAAGGATAATTTTGTCCTGGAGAGTGTAATTTGTCCCAGGAAGAAAAATAGGTATGTTTGTATATAGGACTTGACGTTGTGCAAAGAAGCAGGCACGGAGTGGAATCGGTCGATTTAGTGTGCTCACTAAAGTTATTCGCAATAAAAAAAAGCTAAAGGTTTGCCATAACAATATACCCAGAAAAATAGTGGTCTTTCATTTCTCCACCTTATTTATAAAGAACTGCAGGTAGTAGGTCCGTAAAACTGTAGGTCCCTTCCCTTCTTACCTTACTAGGTGGTAGAGATGAACCCGCCCGGGTTGGTACCACCGCATTGAATGAAACGTCGGTCAAAACGGCTATGTAAATTGTTTGTGTTTTCCGTCCAGTTCAGTGTAGCCGGCACGACCAAAGGGAAGCACTGACATGGCACCTAATTCACCCGGTGTTATGGGCTGACATCACGGACGTTGTAGGTGATGTAGCCAACTGTCAGTTTCCATAAAAAAAAATTTTTAAAAGTAGATATGTCCCGGGAAGGTTAACATCAGATCTGGCAAGCCTACGGCGAAGTCTTTCTATCGCCGACACGGTACATCGATGACATAGCACCTTGCTGAGCATGGTTTTGCGGTTTTTGGTTTATTGGTTGTGTCTAGACAATCGGACACAGCCAATAACACCGCCTCTCGATGGACTTTTGGGCACAGTCTTACTGTTAAATTGTTTCATTGTATACTTTCGGAGACAGAGGGGGACTTGAGCTTAAGTTTGTATTGTAAAAATTTGAAAAAAATATTTTCCGATTCTATAAGTCGACCCGGTTAAAACGATGTGTCATGTCTTCATGTATCATATAAAAAAATTTGATGATTTCAATGTCACATTCCATCTACATGTGGGGGAAATTTTTTATATATTTTGAAATTATACATATTCTCTAATTTCATACCAAATTTCAACTTGGTGTGATCAATGGTTTAGATTAGAAGTTATAATCCTGTGTGGCATACAGACAGACGCATGAGTCACATCATTATCCGTTTTCACCTCTTTGAGGTACGGAATCTAAAAATGAGGCGTTGCACTGTGAACTCACTTTGAACAGTGATATTCCTAAAGAGATCTTCCACGAAGCTCGGGAACTCCTCCTTGGAGCGATATAAGTTGATCTTCTTGGAGAGCAGCTCTGCAAACTCTACGAACTCTTCCCTCGTGTTCGGGTTGAATGAGTCGATCTTGCCACCAAAGTTGGTGTCAGTGATGCCTGCCACACACAAACACGCCGATAAGCATTCTTCAATGATGCAGATACAACACACAGCAATATTTATTTATTCAGTATGTAATACAAATTATTAAAGAATAAATACAAACAATCTAAAAAAACACCAAGATAACAACTCTGGAGCAACCAAGACATAGAGACATACAAATATGACACTACAACTGCCCAGAACTGGAGAGCATGTTTGTGTTAAATTCAAACAATCGTCAGCCTCGGTAGCTCAGTGGTGCGGTCGGTCGACTGTTGTTAAGCAACGCTGAGCGCGGTCAGTACTTGGATGGGTGATCGCTCGACCGTTGGAGGCTGACCGTAGTTCAGATTCCACGTTAAACTGTAGGTCCCTTCCCTTCTTACCTTACTAGGTGGTAGCGTTTATCCCGGCCGGGTTGATACCACTGCACTGAGCGAAACGTCGGTCGAAACGGCTATGTAAATAGTTCGTGTTTTCCGTCCAGTTCAGTGTAGCCGACATGCAATGAAGAGAAGCACTGCCATGGCACCTAGTACACCCGGTGTTATGGGCTGACATCACGGATGTATTAGGTGATATAGGCAACTGTGCCAGTTTCCATAAAAAAAAACCCCCTCCTCAGCTTGAAACTCAATTTAACAAGCTTTCAGCCGAAGCAAGAAACCACTTCCTGACTCGACATAATCGTGAAAAGCTGGAATAAACTGCCCGAAAAGTTACTGAAGCACCCACAATAAACACATTCCAAAATAGGCTTGCCAAGTATTAAAAAAACTAAGAAAGACATCAAATAGCAAAAGCAGTGATCTTCACAGACATGAACACATAAGCATATTAAGTTGCTAGTAACAAATAACAAATAAAATTTAACTTCCAGAATAAATGTGTCAAAGATAACGCTAATTGAAATGCATCTCTGTAAGTTCGTTGAAGGGAGGTCGGAAGAACAGAGAGGGGTAGGGATCGCGATAAGCTCGGTCAACTTGTGAGCAAGTTTTAAATTCAGCATAGCATATTAAAAACACGCATAGACCTTCTGTATGAACGAATTCTAGGATGGTGTTTCACTGTACGAATCCGGGGCCCTTGCAGGCAGAGTTCCCTAGGCCGCTCACATAAAACCGTTGAACGGGAGCACCCGTTCAATCCGAGCGGGAGAATGGTTCTTCCAGTAAACGGGATTGAAGTCAATGTATCCGGTGATAAAAGATGCCATATGAATCATTTAAAGCCCAAAAATTACATTTATATTATTTATAATCTCAAATCTTTAACACGTTCAGCGCCACGTGTATATATCATTATACACCCTAGTGCAACTCTCACAGGCCAGTGTATATCTGGTTATACACCGTGAGTAGTCAACTTCAGAGGCCAATGTATCAGTGAATATACACGGCGCCGAACATTTTGTATGAAGACTTTATAGCCCTGGCCCTCACAAATCGTTCTGTGTATCTGGGGTATAAAAATGTAATATAGTTTAGGAATTATGGGATTTTTTATTTTTTGGTATCTTTAACAACCTTTTTCGCCTATGTATTATTATTGTAATGAGTTTATGCATTACAAAAAAGTCTTACTTAGTATTTATTTGTCACAATTACTTATTTATTTGTACTTTACTATTACTTATTTATTTGTTCTTTCAATCAGATACTCATCAAGTATATCAATAATTCGATAATCATCAAGCCTTTTTATTTATTTATTCTTATTCTAATAATTAACCTTATATTTCTATTTACTGTGGACTTCGTTGAAGCAGGGTCGGCAGCAAAAAAAAATTGCATATGGAGCAAATGGTCGTCACTTGAGCAGCAAACTTTATTTGGCCAGGTTGAGCCTTGCCCTTTTTGCCACACTTTGTGTAGCAGTGTTAAATGTAAGGAAAAAAGGTGGGAAAACTCATAAATGTAGGAGAAGTAGTGTGTATCGTATAATATACACTTGGCCCCTGAGACTGACTTTTCTAAAAGTCAGTCTCAGGGGCCAGTGTATATTATATGATACACCTAAAAAAAACGGGTAAAAACTTGCCTTGGCGCTGAACGTGTTAAATAAGTATAATTCCCAGGAAAACAAAATACCATTGAAAAGTACAAATCAGATCCTATATCTTACAACTTATACTATTCAGACACAAAACAAAAAATTGGGGACTGAGCTCCATAGTAGTTTGGGCAATGTGCTTTGTATGTGTGTGTAAGAAGAGATGTTGTGAAGGCGGTGTGCGTGTGCGTACGCACCGAAGGTCTCCATGGCAACGCGCAGGTCCGACTCCTCCTGCAGCTTCTGGCGACGCAGCTTCTCCGCGACCCGCTGCTCCGGCGTCATCTGCTCCACCGGCTCGCCCACCCGCCGCTCCGCCTCCGCCTTGGCCGCGCGCTGCACCACACACATAATATCTCATTCTTCTTAACTCTTCTGTCCCAAACATTCACTTCAACAGAGCTTTCGCAACATCTGCATACTTTCTGAATTGATATTTACATATGATTTCCGTATAATTGTTGTCGGTCGCTTTTTTTATTCATAGATTAAATATCTATGAATAAAAGACCTTCATCTACTGTTCCTAATATAATTAACCCCTTGGCTTCTCAATTATTAAATATGCTTACACCCCTTGGCTTCCATGTCATTGTTGCCGCGTGGACACACGAAATTTGACACATCCATAACCCAAACGTAAACCGTAACCTCAAGTAGTAAAGTAATGAAATGAGAATTAAGCTTTATTGGCACTTTACACCAATGAAATTCTCCAGAAAATTATATACAACAAGTGAGGATTCACTTATTTAGACGCACTATAGGAAAGCAAAGGTTTTCATCCGTATAGCCAGTCCTCAATCGTCCTCGTAAGAAAAATTTATAGAAATTAAAACAATTTTTTTGGGTCAGCCATCCCTTCTCGAATTCAGTGGATGTAAGCGTTTTGGAGGACGGCTGGCCCTTCCGAAATCCAAGAGTTTAATGCCAGTATACAGCTTGGATCTCCTGAATATCAATGAAAAGGTAAACAGAAACACCAAAGTAGGCAATTTAATTTGACAGATGTGTCATTGAAACACTTGTGTCTGACAGCTCACCTCTTTCTCAGCTATTTTGTCGATGAGCTTCTTCTTGTTCTTGGCCGGGGCAGGCGTGGACTCCTTCTTCTCCTCGTCCTTTTTTTCCTCCTCGTCATCCTCCCAGCTCTCCTGCGCACGCGCAAGCAGTACACGTCAGCATCGAGGTTAGGCTATCTCGTCACATATTGTCGTCAAATCAGTAGTCGCGCGCAAAAGACAAATGTACCTATAAATAAATATGACGAGTCGCTCGTTGACGACGATCGTTACCTTCACGTCGTCGTCCTCGTCCTCGCCTTCCCATTTGGACGACGTCAACGTGGTCGTGAGCTTCGGCTCGAAGTTCTCCGCGTCTGAAAGTACACCTATCTACAGTCTCTGTCTCCACATAGATGTACCAGATTGGACGGAACTGTCGGACGCACTTACCCCACGACTCCTCCATGCTGCACGTGGAACTCCTCAGCTGCAGAGATTTGTGCGATTCGGGTTCACGAAAAGACGATCAAGTGAGTGAGCGAGCGTGTCTCTAGCTAGATGTCGCTTGAGTCGCCCGAGTGCGAGGCGCTTTGGGTGGAGCGGGGTCAGACTCTCGAAGGGTGAGAGCGCGTTGTAGCGCCTGTCAAAGATGAGGCAAATCTACGGGCAGATACATGACGCACAACCACAGCCGGGAGGGCAGACCGAAACTCCATTGCACACGAGATTTTTTCAGAAACTATTTGACTGAAGGATGAAACAAAATGGCCGCCTGCCTGGCCGACCCCAAAGAGAATATAATGTAACCACTACTCTACTCTATGTGGCCGATCCGTACTCTTTGGTTGGGTGGGACGACCGAACGAAATTTTAGTTACCGTATCTAAAGCCTGACCAGGAATATATGAGAGCTGTCAAGATGGAGCCACTTTTTAGATTTATATAGCAACATTCAGTATAGTACGCTCATATTGAATTGGCCGATGTTTTTATTCAAAATGTACTTTTGCACTCAAATACACAATAAGATATACAAAATGTATTTTAATTTAATGCATCTTTTATATATATTTTGATGTCAATGTAAGCCTTGTTTACATGTTCACAACATTTTTTCCATGTATCTGCACATATGTTCTGAAGCAAAGTGGACAAATTATTAAAAAAATTATTAATCGACCTTGCTGAAACACAAAACTTTTTAATAAAAATTCTAGTTCAGAAAAGCTTAACCTAAGCTATTTTTATTCGAACGTTTCGTATTTCTGTAAAGTCAAAAAGTGTTTTTTGTTCAGAACGAATAATATTTACGTCCCTCTTTTGTTTGCTATTCGGTAAATAGATGCTTGAGATACACCTACATAGAACAAAAAATAATTACCTAATTGTACATTACGGCGGCCAATTCATGACAATCTCACTACAATGACAACGTTTCACCTAAATGTCAGTTCAGAAGCAATTTTGACATTGACAACAGATTATCAAGCATCAAACATAATTGTGGCCAGTGTAAGAAATTAGTTCCAACGAAATTCCGCAATATGGCGGCCCCTCATATATTCCTGGTCAGGCTTTATTTTTGTTGCGCTACTTCACTGAAGGATACGGTAAAATATTGTACACATTTCGCTTCACTGCGTTCGATTCGAGCGTGTTTGCGCAATATACAGCGTGTTCGTTCGGCACATCGACCGACAAATTTTTTTTGTAGATAAGTGGGGTAATTTGCAACGTTTTGACAACGACGTATCATGTTTGACCCATGATACCTTTTGTAAAATGTGACGTGGTATCGAGATACGATTTTTTTTTCTTTATTTTTGAAAATTACCAAAATCCCAGCTTTAAACCCTTGTAACTTTTTTCTTTATGATTTTATCAGCACATAAAAAAAATATATATTGGATTTAGTGATTTATTTGTATGACATTGGTGTACCGTTAGAAAGAGTGTAAAGTAGCGAACTTATTAAAAGAAAATTAAGCTATAAATTGTGGTCACTTTTTTTTTAATGAATTAAGAAATTATGATTCTGTCATATTTTTACTCGTTCTCGGGACTTTGGGAGGTCATGAAACCTTTCCATGGTATTAACTCCATCAAATAATATTGTTTCTAGAACAAGAATACATCGTAAAATTCAATAAATTTTATTTCGTGCTGATACATTCATAAACAAAAAAGTTACAAGGGATTTTGGTAATTTTCAAAAATAAAGAAAAAAAATCGTAACTCGATACCACGTGACATCTGACAAAAAAAATTATTGGATTTAGTGATTTATTTGTATGACATGTGGTGTACCGTTAGAAAGAGTGTAAAGTAGCGAACTTTTTAAAAGAAAAGTAAGCTATCAATTGTTGTCACTTTTTTTTTAATGAATTAGAAATTATGATTCTGTCATATTTTTACTCGTTCTCGGGACTTTGGGAGGTCATGAAACCTTTCCATGGTATTAACTCCATCAAATAATATTGTTTCTAGAACAAGAATACATCGTAAAATTCAATAAATTTTATTTCGTGCTGATACATTCATAAACAAAAAAGTTACAAGGGATTTTGGTAATTTTCAAAAATAAAGAAAAAAAATCGTAACTCGATACCACGTGACATCTGACAAAAAAAATTATTGGATTTAGTGATTTATTTGTATGACATGTGGTGTACCGTTAGAAAGAGTGTAAAGTAGCGAACTTTTTAAAAGAAAAGTAAGCTATCAATTGTTGTAACTTTTTTTTAATGAATTAGAAATTATGATTCTGTCATATTTTTACTCGTTCTCGGGACTTTGGGAGGTCATGAAACCTTTCCATGGTATTAACTCCATCAAATAATATTGTTTCTAGAACAAGAATACATCGTAAAATTCAATAAATTTTATTTCGTGCTGATACATTCATAAACAAAAAAGTTACAAGGGATTTTGGTAATTTTCAAAAATTAAAGAAAAAAAATCGTAACTCGATACCACGTGACATCTGACAAAAAGTATCATGGGCCAAAATCAAAACGTTGCAAATGACCCCACTTACCTACAAAAATGTTTTGTCGGTCGATGTGCCGAACACCTACCTATATGTACCCACAAACTGCTCTATGGTCGTGGAAATATGCCGTCGTATGTGGTGAAATTTTTTTAAAACTATTACGGGAAAGCATTGAAGGAAAATGGAATCACCACGGGAATCACATATCTATCACAGATGATATCAAATATGACCGTGGCCGGTCCGACATCGAACGACACAACCATACACAACTAACGGAAAAGCCGGTATCTCTTTCTAGCATAGTATGTCCTATAGAAGTAGGTACCTCACTATCGGTCTCCGTCAGTCATGCATTTCTGGTGTGAGTGTGTCGTGTTCACCGGTCTTCCAAGCTAACCCTGTCGATCATCTACATACAATATTGTAGCAGTGTTTCAAATGTGTCCAGTCCATACATAGCCTCGGAAGACATGTATGGCTGTATGGCACATTAACTGGGCGGCCCCAATGGCGGCCCAGATAATGTGGTTGTCTGACAGCTCAGCTGTCACTAAATTACAGCCAGACGGCGAAGCGGCACATGAAAGAACAAAGGAAGATAAGCTGTTTCGCGTAATTGTCCGTCCACCCACATGTACGAAACGAAACGTAACGAAAACGACATGCACCGCCTCAACATTAGGTTAGGGTTAATATAGAGAAGATGCGTCGCGCGACGCATCTTCTTTATATTAACCCTGGTTATTTTTGTTTAAACCACTCGTTTACAATCAGCTGATCTATAGCGCAAGAGTCAATCCTATTCCTTTGTTCTCTCATGTGCCAGACCCGCAAGACTAGGAGCGTAAAATCGCAAGCGCGTCATCCGTGCGTACTGATGGGTCGATCCCGGGATTGAATCTTTATGGGCGGGATTTTATCATAAAAACCCGGATTTAATCCTATTCTAGGACCGAATGAGGATTTTATGTTTTAAGGTTAAGTATGTGAAGTTGTTCTGTAATATGAGCGAAATTTTATCATAAAGTCCCGGATTTAATCCTATTTTAAGATCGAAAGGATTTTATGTTTTTAAATAGCTTTTGCCCGCGGCTTCGCTCGCGTGAAATTCGTATTTCAAAAGAAGAAACTAAATCATTAAGGGCGAGGCCGAAGGCTGAGCTGCGTTCAGGTTAATGATAAACCTTCTCGAATAAAGTATGTTTTTAACTAGCTTTTGCCCGCGGCTTCGCTCGCGTGAAATTCGTATTTCAAAAGAAGAAACTAAATCATTAAGGGCGAGGATCTCGTTATGAGCCACGCAAGTTTGTAACGAGTTTTCACGAGTCGTATTTGTGAGTGGTCATTGCAAGGGATCGCTTGGACTATCCGCTCTGATCTGATGACATTACATCTCTGATTACATTACACAAGTAGTATTAAGCGGCGGGTGGCCGAGTTTTTGGGTATCGGGTTCTCATGCACGAGGTCCGAGGTTCGAATCCGGTCGGTGTGTACCAATGAGTTTTTTCTGACGAACAAATTTACGTGCATATTTACACCTGCTGCTTCACCGTTTAGAACTGGTGTAAAACTAGGTACCTTCCCTTGCCCCTTACGAAGTTGTAGGCTCAAATTGTAGCCGACTGGGTTAGTACCACCGTACTGGATGTAAGATGGCCGCATAGCAGGCTCGGCTGTGTTCTCTTCTAGTTCAGTATATCCAGCAATCCAGGGAAGTCTCCGGTATGCACGGGCACCTACCTTCTCGGAGGTGATATTGGCTGGTCGGAGAATGTGCTTAGGCCCCTTCGACTCAGGCGACCGGATTACATAAAACAGTATTATTTTTAGTAACTATTATAGTTTACTAGCTTATGCCCGCTCTCGTGAAATTCGTATTTCAAAAGAAGAAAGTAAGTTATAAAGCGAAAAGGGCGAAAGCTGAGCTGCATTCAGGGTAATGATAAACCTTCTCGAACAAAATATGTAACTACTGACTAGGCCGAAGGTCGAGCTCCTTTCAGGTAAACGTTATTTTTCTCGAAGAAACTAAGTTACCTATGGCGACGCCGAAGGCGGAGCTCCCTATAGGTAAACCATATACTTTTTCAAAGAGGCCGACGAGGCCGAAGGCCGAGCTGCGTTCAAGTAAATGATAATCCTTCTCAAAGAAACTAAGTTAATGCCCTGCCGAACGCCGAGTTGCGTTCGCGTAAATGATATTCTCGCCCTTATTTACTTACTTTCATCGAGAAATATATCGTTAACTTGAACGAAGCTCCGCTTTCGGCCTCTCCCTTAGTTACTTACTTCGAAAAGGTACATGTTTCGTATCGGTGACGTCATATTTAGTTTACATGTATCCTAACTTGTACCATAAGAATAGGATAAAAAAATTAGGATCGAATCAAATTACAATTTTGGCTTTCTATAGTATGGGGAGTGCGCTTTTATAGGCACCCGCCCGCGCGCTGCGCCGCCCGCTCCCCCGCACCGCCCGCTCCGCCAAGCCGCCGGCTCGCTCATATCTGATACCTGCGCGCGAAACATTACAGTTTGGGAACCACATCTTAGCGTAACCGGAACTGAATTTTATTTAGCTTATCCTCTGTGTCGTATAGTATAGGATATAACATCCTTGTACGATGTTTCATCGAATTCAGATGATCGGTTTAAGAGTTATGGTGGAACATACATACACAGAAAATATTTCTAAAAATCGTCAATTTAGCTTTAGTATCATACATAGAGTCTTATACCTCAGTATCTCATAAAACAAAGTAACTTACTCTATGACCATCCCTTACAGATTTATTATTAGTATTGATTTAACAAATATCGGTAGATTATGACCTCAAATCGTTATTTTTTAACCGACTTAAAAAAAAGGAGGAGGTTCTCAATTCGACTGTATGTTTTTTGGTCAAACATGACCGAAATTGGTAGATCTACCAAAAAATCAGTACCTAACTTTTTACACTGTCACGGTCACTGAACAGACTCGATTACCGACCTTTTTCCTCTCTCACATCACGGCGAAATGTACGCGCGCTCAAACGACCACAGATATTGATTATTTTGTAAACATAACTAGGGAATCATGCATTCAAATTAAAACCTGTCGAGACATTATTTATTTAGATATAGGAATTCATCCAGTAAAACAATGATCTACATACCTACTACCAAATTATGCCTAGTACTAATGAAAACAACTCATTCACGATGTTGAAATCTAATATTAAAATAAAATCCTATTTCATAGGATCGAATGAGGAACCTTCCCCAACTTTCCCAATAAAATCCCTATAAAGTCTCGAATAAGGATTCGGTCCCAAATGGGATTGAATCCTTGCCCATCAGTATCCGTGCGTGAGTCCGTGACCGAGATGCCGATAGTTGGTGTTGCAAGGGCGAAAAAAAATGAAGGAATTTCTTAGTTTTCGTGAGTTGTAAAATACTAAACAAATACTCGAATGATTGAAAATTCAATTCAATTCAGGAGGCCCGGACGCATTATCCAAGGTCTAATAGTAGGCGCGTTTGACACCTGAAAGACTTCCTGGCTCCTTTCGTGTACACTCGGCTCGAAACGTAACAAAAACGACATGCACGGCCAGACGAAATTTAAATTTCCCGCCAAACTGGCATCGACCAATCAGAGCAACTCGCCTACTAGACTTTGGAAATATGCCACCGGGTGAACTTGGTGCCACGATGAGGGACCGCTAAACACCCTGCGATACTCAGCATTTGTAAAATCGGCAGTAACGATCAAAGTTAACCTGCCCGCCTCATACATTGAAGGAATTTGCTGGATATTGTGCGCCGTCTAATCAATCTCTGCTGCCTTTCTGGAAGTACACGTTCATCTGTCCAGAGCTTAAGCCTTAGCCTTAGGACCAGCAGGTCGACGTCCTCCCCAATGATAAAAACTATATCGAACGATAAACTCTTGGAAAGGGCTGTCCTCACTGTATCAGCATCGGCGTCTTCTTGTAGGCAGTGGCGTGCCTATCATAAGGCTAGGCGGTGCAGCGCACCGGGGCCCCCAAGCTCAGGGGGCCCTCGGCCACAGATTACTAAATAGTTACTTCGTAACAGATGAATCTCTCCATAGAAAAAGTTACGTACCTTCGGCTTTAATAGCCTAAACTTTTACGACGCCAGTCGCTGCGTGCGAAAATGTACCTAAACGAAAGAGCGTAAAGTGATTATTGCTTTGCAGCTGCGCGCGGACGCGGGGCCTTGAAGCAAATTCGGTGACGTTAGGGCTGCTACTTTCGATAAAAATATCAATGCATTACACAATCTTTAATATTATTATATTGTAAAGAGGAAATATGTGTGAATGTTTGTTCGCGAGCTGCAGCACAGATTTAAAAATGTTTTTTTACTGTTAGATAGGTACCAATTTTTTTTTTGTTTAAAATATAGGCTACTACTAGTTTTAGCCCGCGGCTTCGCCCTCGTTAAAATATATTAAAGGAAGAAATTAGTTCAGCCCGAAAATATTTCAGGTAATCCTACCTACCTACTACCCCTGTAATGTTATTACGACAAGCGAACCGCCTACCGCTACGCGCCGCTAGCACATGCCGCTAGGTTTCTTTAAAGTGTCGCGCGCCGCGCGTGCACAGCTAGAATTAATATGTCATATTTTGGGATTATTCGTATTTGTAAGAATGACGTCAGTTTTGGCCAGACTGTCCTCCTACGTCACGTTACAATCATCTGCAAACCTGTGTTATTTTATGTTATGTTGTGTCCTACTTGTAGAAAACCAAATAAATAAATACACCTCCCCCCCCCCCCCCCTCCATTTTCAAATGACGACCCCCATCTTCACGGACGTTGTTTTCCGTTCCGTTGCGTCGTACGTAGTCTTACAATTGCCTTAACAACCAGAAAATGTCAGCTGTATGCACACAAATCGTAAAGTGACTGTGATAGACAAACAGACAGATATATCGAACATACCTTAACTCAAGCGAAACACAACATAAACCAAAATACCTATCTACCTACCATTTTTAGTGTTCCGTACCAAAGGGTGCCACGGGACCATATTACTAAGCCCCGCCGTCCGTCCGTCTGTCAGCGGGCTGTATTTCTATTACCGCTATAACAAGAAATAGTAAAAATATAAAAAATAAAGTACCTACATAGTGTTAAATCTTGTACGGTGGTACGGAACCCTTCGTGTGCGAGTCCGACTCGCACTTGTCCGGTTTTTTAGAATAGGTAATTATTGCTCAACAAAAACAATATACTCACATTTCTTCATCAGCAGGTAAATGGAAAAAAGAGAGATTTTTATCTCTCCTCTTGCTGGATTTACATCCATCTACTGCACATAAATTGCCACTGCCACTATTAACAGAAGCCATGTCAACTTGAATTAAGACATAGGCAAAGAAACTCTTTGGATATAGGTAGGTACGACCGTTCGAAGCAGTAGCGTGAGCGCGCGCTCACGTAGGTTAGTTCCACGCGGCTGTCGGCAGCCCAATGAATTATGGATCGCCGGCGGTCCGGTCGGCGGTAGGTAGTTATCGCGCGCAAGTACATAGAGTGCGTGAGCCCTGCCTCGGCCCCCTGAGCAATGCTACCCCGAGGCGCTATGTGGTCGTATGTGGCTACTGGTCGTATGTGGCTACTCCCTAACTAGAGACTATTGGTATTTACTAAATATAGAAGTTATTTATACAAATCAAACATGAAAACTTGGAATAATTCTTCAAAAAATCTCCTAAAATTTTACCTGGATTTTTTATTTTCAACCGACTTCAAATAAGGACGAAGTTCTCACTTCGAATGAATGTTTTTTTTAATGTTTGTTACGCGATTACTCCTTCAATTGTGGGCCGATTTTGAAAATTCTTTTTTTGTTTGGTAAGTCACACTTCAGAGGTGGTCCCATTTAAATTGATTCAGCGGTTTTTGAAAAATCAACAAAAAACTATGGTTTGTGGTTACCTTCAGCAAAACTTTTGTGATGTGAACTTTTTAACCGACTTCCCAAAAGGAGGAGGTTCTCAATTCGACTGTATGTTTTTTTATGTTTGTTACGCGATTTCTCCGTCAATTGTAGGCCGATTTTAAAAACTAGAACTAAAAAGTATTAAATACCTAATACTTTGAAATTGTCTCTGTCATTGTATTGAAATACATGAATCGATATTGTGATTCATATTCGGACCCTTTTTTTCATGAATAAGTATTCTAAATTTGAAATCTTTTCCGACGGGCCAGATGCGCTTAATATTTTATTATACGAGTACCATCGAGCTGGTCTGATGATGGAGACGGAAGGTGGCCATAGGAACTCCTAAACTACACATGATAAACCCACTGTGTGTGGACTACTTGCATTTGTCTTCACGAGCAATTTACTTTAGACCTAGCAGATTCTCAATTCGACGGTATGTTTTATTTTTTTTATGTTTGTTACGCGATTACTCTGTCAATTGTGGGCCGATTTCGAAAATTCTTGCTTTGTTTGAAAGGGGATAACCCTGAGGTGGTCCCATTTTAATTTGGTCAAGATCGGATTGGAAAGCGAGGCGGAATATTTCGCCGAGTACATTAGCAAAAAATAACAAAAAAAACTTAAATAAAGAACTATTTAAAAAAATATAAAAACCACCTTCAAAAATGTATTAAATCAAAAAAATCGAACCCTAGAGTTGAAGACAGTGCTAATAAGGTTGCATTATACTGCAACCTTCACTGCACACGCTCAAAACTGCAGTTTGACACATGGCGAATAATTCTGTACCACTTCAACCGATTTCGATTATTCTTTTTTATGTAATATTTCGGCCTCGCGATTCCGCCGAGTACACCATAGCAAAAAATTTGGAAAAAAAACTGTGAAACAAAAAACTATTTATAAAAAATATAAAAACCGACTTGAAAAATGTATTAAATAAAAAAAAATCGAACCCTAGAGTTGAAGGCTGCAAGGAAGTGCTAAAGCAAGCAAAAATGATGGATGAAGGAAAACATGAGTGGATGATACCCTTTTGTGATTTTGTGTAGTCTTCTTTCGCATCGCCTTCAACTCTAGGGTTAGATTTTTTTTTATTTCATACATTTTTCGAGTCGGTTTTCCTAAAAAAGTTCGGTAGGTACATTCCTTTCATATTTTCACCGAGCATCTCACTAATATCATAAATGTGAAAGTATATTTGTTTGTTTGTTTGTTTATTTGTTTGTTTGTTTGTTTGTTCCTCTTTCACGCCTGAACGGCTGGACGGATTTTGACGAAACTTTGTATAGTGGTAGCATATATCCCGGAGTAACATAATTAAAAAAAAAATGGTCAAGTTCGAGACGAGCTCGCGTAAAGAGGGTTCCGTACCATTCCGTTTTCTGTGAGAACTAGAAGGCTCAGGATTTTCGTTTAGGTTTTCCTGTAAATGAAGTTTATATCCCATGGTAACATAATTTAAAAAGAAAGTAGTCAAATTCGAGTCGAGCTCGCGTAAAGATGGTTCCGTACCATCCCGTTTTCTGTGAGAACTAAAAGACTTAGGATTTACGATTAATGAGCTGTGAACGAAGAACGAAGGGGGGAAGGGGGTGGGGGTAAATAGAGGCATAGAGGTGAGGGAGGGGCGAGAGGGGAGGTGGACGTAGAGAGATGGAATGGAGGGGGGAGGGGTCGGCAGAGGAGGGGGAGGGGAGAAGGAGAGGGATAAGGAGAGGGAGAGGGATAGGGAGAGGGAGAGGGAGAGGGAGAGGGAGAGGGAGAGGGAGAGGGAGAGGGAGAGGGAGGGAGAGGGAGAGGGAGAGGGAGAGGGAGAGGGAGAGGGAGAGGGAGAGGGAGAGGGAGAGGGAGAGGGAGAGGGAGAGGGAGAGGGAGAGGGAGAGGGAGAGGGAGAGGGAGAGGGAGAGGGAGAGGGAGAGGGAGATGGAGAACATAAGAGAAACAACAGTTCATTATCATATTTGCGTTTAAATCGGATTTACTGTTAAATCGAGTCTACAGCGAGCGAAGCCGCGGGCAAAAGCTATCCTCCATAAAATTTAGGCCGATCATCTAAATTCGATTAAAATTAGTACACGCACATTTTGCTATACGTGACACAGGATAGGCTAAATCAAATTCAGTTCCGGTTACGCTAATAGGTGGAATATTTTACTTAGTTAGGTATCTAAAGTATTTCATTTATTTTAACTGAAGTTTGTTATTGTAATATCGATAGCTTTTTCCCGCGGATTCGCTCGCGTGAAATTCGTATTTCAAAAGAAGAAAGTAAGTAACTTAGGCCGGGCCGGAGGGTGAACTGGATTCAGATATAACAATAAAAATTCTCAAAGAAAGTAAGTAACATACTAAAGGCGACGCCGAAGGCCGAGCTGCGTTCAGGAAGAGTATAAACCTTTTCGAAGAAAGTAAGTAACAAAGGGCGAGGCCGAAGGCCGGGCTTCGTTCAGGACCTTCAACCTTCTCGAAGAAAGTAAGTAACTGAGGGCGAGGCCTAAGGTCGAGCTGCGTTCAGGAAGACTGTAATCCTTCTCGAAGAAAGTAAGTAACTAAGGGCCCGGCCGAAGGCCGAACTGTATCCTGGAAGACGCTGACAGTAAAGGCATTCAAGGCGGTTTATAGTCTTTCTCAACGCAGCTCGGCCTTCGGCCTCGCCCTCAATTACTTGATTTCTTCGAAAAGGTTTATAGTCTTCCTGAACACAGCTCGGCATTCGGCCTCGCCCTTATTTACTTACTTTCTTCGAGAAAGTTTATAGTCTTCCTGAACGAAGCTCGGCCTTCGGCCTCGCCCTCAGTTGCTTAGTTTCTTCGAGAAGGTTTATGGTCTTCCTGAACGCAGCTCGGCCTTCGGCCTCGCCCTCTGTTACTTACTTTCTTCGAAAAGGTTATCGTCTTCCTGAACGTAGCTCGGCCTTCTGCCTCGCCCTCAGTTACTTACTTTTTTCGAGAAGGTTTATTGTCTAACAGAATGCAGCTCAGCCTGAAGCCTCGCCGTTAGTTACTTACTTTAGTTGAGAAGGTTTATTGTTTACCTTAACGCAGATTGGCCTTAGTTACTTAATTTCTTCTTTTGAAATACGAATTTCACGCGAGCGAAGCCGCGGGCAAAAGCTAGTGTTATATAATTTTGAAGAAAATTTCATTGGATTTTCAATGGAAATGGTGTTTTTACAATTAACGGCAAGATTTTTAAATAAGTTTGATTTGTATCGAATGGCGGCCCAAGTCACTAACACATTCACACAATAGCGTCATATTCGTATACTCGGCATGACGTGACGTATCTGGTCGGCGTGTACAGTCGTAACAAGTTTTTTTTATCTTATCATAATCTTAGCCTGTATTCTCATTAATATGTAAAATATGTCTTTTAGTTAGTAGAGGTTCACTGCTGGAAATATGCCTCTACCATTTTTTTATTTTAAAAACTAGTAAAAAATGTAGATTTTTTTTTACTTATTTTTAAAATAAAAACATCGTAGAAGCATATTTCCAGCAGCGGACGTGTACAGGCTAACATTTGTCATAAAGATAAAATAATTACTTCACAATAATAAAAAAAAATCGTAAGCAATATTTTTTTTTACTCATTTTATATTTTAAACCTAACCATTAGATAGGGCCCCAAATTTTTATTGCACCGGGGCCCTTGGTTACCTAGTTACGGCACTACTTGTAGGCTCAAATTATAGCAAAGTTAGCTTTGCAAAAATATAAAACGAAGATAGCACCTGAAAAACGCTTCCATAATGGTAGTTGAAACAAGCAGTTTGAACAAAACTGAAACAAGTGCCAAAGTATCGCACTTTTTCGAGCACCATGGGGTTAGCGCAGGTTTTCAGGGTTGCAAACTTCGGTATAAACTACTCTCAAGGGGCCCAATATAAAAAAATCCATGCGCTTTAGCGATGTTTGCCTTTTTTATAGGTTTACACAACTTTGAATTTCGGTTTCGTTAACTTTCAGTTTCAGTTTCGTTAAAAAAAAAAAATAACTTTCGGTTTCGCTTTTGTTTCGTTATGAATGACTTTCGTTACAACACTAGTAATTACCACTATTGCACCCAAGTGAATTAGGCTAGAAAAGTTTACAAATAGTTAATGCACCTATGTCAATTACATGACAGACCCACCATACCCCTGGCCATAAGTACCTACACTGCACGTAAAATACTAGTTTTTATTGGATAATAAATCAATCATTAAATCACATTATGTTAAATTGTTTTGTACTATTATGTGTATCGAAGTGGGCGAAACCGTGAGTGAATGGTTTGGCCTAATGAAAATGTTCCCAATGACCACTCCACAGCCTAATATTTAAATCCCCTCGACCAACCGTTGAATGACACACACATAATGAAAAATAATATCTTTATTGTTCTTTACAACAAAATTGTACACAGACTACACTTGAATGCTTCACGGAGCGTCGAATCTTACGACAAGCATCACTTACCTGTAAATATATCATCATATCATTAGCAATATTAAAATTTAATAGAGTATAGCGAACACAAGATGGCAATTAAATTATCAGTGCACTGTGGATATCCTCACATATCAGTACAGGTCTGTGCTAATCATCATTTAATAAAGAATTAGTTCAATTATTGTATAGAGAACATTATTGATAATTATAAATTTTCTTTTTCTCGTCTATAACAATCGCGAATGTACTTAACCCCATGACTTCTAACTAATAACATAGGTGGTTGGGGCTACTTTTTCATGCCAATATGTTCTGACGTCTTCTCATTTTTGACTGAGGTTGTTTCTGACATTTGTTTCTTATTTTGTTTGTGGATAAGATGTAATGGCTTCGTCTGTACGTTGTTCGGCATCTTAGTGGCAGCGTTCTTCACTTAAAACTTGGTGTATAATTTGTAAAGGGGAATTGACAATTTTAGGTTCGAAAAAATTCCGAAAAAAATGTGGGGTGCGTTTTGTTTTTCCTGGAATTCAAAAAAATCTGTGCTTCTAAATGAGTGAATCAGTATTGTTTTACATAGTTTGTGGATAATTTCATTGGAAATATGTGTAAATAGAGTTTATTGATCTGACGTCATTATTTTACTATATATTTGAGTTTATGGGCTTATATGCGCGAAATTCCGCTAATTTTCGCACAGCGAAAATGGCATGGAAGCCAAGGGGAGGTAAACATATTTAATAAGTGGGAACTCTAAGATAAGAAAAATTCAATGGCGACTATTGGTTACTATTGGCGATATTTTTTAATGCAAACTTTTGACCAGCCCCATCGGAAGTCAACGGATCGGAAGCCAGAAGGTTTTCCGATCTGTTGACGCCTGACATTATTTCTAACCTAAAACTGACAATTCAAATACACAAATTATATATCATTGTGTAGAACGCTGCCACTAAGAGACCACAAACATATAAACAATTTGGGACTTAATCAAATTCACAAATAAATAAAGAAAACCAAGGAACCTTCAATACACATATTGAAGCCAAACGAAAATATAATGCCTGCTCCGCGCTGAGCAGTTGGGAGCCGACGGATGTAAGAGTAGGTGCACCGCGCGGAGCAGATGGTAGCTGGCATGTCAAAGTTTATAGTAAACAACATTATTGAAAAATTATACCTGTAATTTTATTGTCAATACTGTTGTAATGTTATTGTTTCTCACTCTTGAAATGTAGACTCCATGACATCTGTGAAAAATAAATACCACATTACTGCCATAACCATGACCATTGTTAAACCTCCTATTTATTACTTTCGTCAGTCCTGTTGAGCTTTGACAAACCATCACGGTGGCTCTGGGTATTAAAGTTATCATCATAGTACTGCTACTCATGTGGTCGCACAAACTTGCACGTCTGTGCGACAGGGACGATGCTCTACAACCGGATTGTCTCTTTCAAAGCTTGAAAGTTGAGATATGCATATAATTAAAATATTATGTGCAAATTTAAATTCATCAGCCTCGGTAGCTCAGTGGTGCGATCGGTCGTCGATAAGCACGCCTGGGCGCAGTCGGAACTTACAATTTTAAGGCGTTTAGCGGTGGTTAAGTGATTCATTTTGTAAATGTGTTTTTAAGACACGTTTCAAACACGCACCATTATTGACAGCTGTCTAATTTACAGTGTTGGCAATATAAGAAAAACTAATTTTGTAGATCACCTATAAACTGGTCAGATACAAAATTATATCTTGACTCGTCCAATTGTATTACCAACTGGATCAATAAATAAACTGAATTAACCTATTAGTTTTATAGGTTGCCTTTGAATGATCAAGATAAAATGTTCTTAGTAATCAATAACATGCATACCTGATCTATTCAAGCTCCTTGTTGATGGTTGTAGTCTGGAAGAAAGAAGATATTTCCTCAACAACAGCACAGTATGTACAAATGTGTGTATTTAGACTAATGCTAAATCAAGTCAGATTAAAGAAAAATGTGTCCTCAACAAACGTCAGAACAGGTCTGTGTGTGTAGCATCATATAACAAGCTCATATAATTAGAGAAGTTGTTCTGCGAACTGGCTCAGAAATGTTGATACGAGTACAACAGTGCGTATTGTAACTTACATGTTCCTGAGCATTCCCTGTTCGACAGATATCTCCAATTCAGATAGTAGTTTGTTCTTTGCGACACAAACATTCCACTTCACCAACTTTCATGATATTATGTCGAGTGACTCTTTGATATTTTCTGCAACAAAAGAAATTATTGTTTAAAAAATATGATTTTTTCACAGAAGCGCAAATTAGGTCTATACTATTTTGTCAGTCCTGTTGAGCTTGATAATTAACCATCATTATAACTCTGGAGGAAGTTTAACATCATTCAAAGTTTGTACGAGTTATTAAAAAAAATATAATTATGTAGTGGCGGGTGGACTGAGCGTTTGGGTGGTGGCGAAAGGTTATCAGTGCAGAGGTCCAATGCTCGAATCCTGGTCGGAATTTACCAATGAGTTCTTTCCGATATCAAATTTACATCCATATCTTCACCAGCTACTTTGTGGTTCAGGTTCCATGTAAAACTCCACCAGGTTGACTGGAAGAGATTGCCTAAGGCGACAAATGCGCCAATGCCACACATTTAGTGTAATATTAATATTACGATTAATTAATATGCGAAAAATCTATAACTTACCAACTCTAGTAGTGGCGCAGCTTTCCCAGATGTTAACTTTGCACAGTAACACACGCTGCCTGAAAACACAAACTCTATTTATTACTGAGCCGTGGTATCTTTACAAACGAATGCTTTTGCAAAGATCAACTCACCGTTCACAAATTGTCAGGCCCCAGGTTCCTGGAAGTGAATTACCTTACTGTGGGGGCAAATTAAAGAGCATAATAATAATAAAGGTATAATTTAAAAACTAATTACAAAATAATTCAATTGATAGGTGGCGCGGCAGGGGCGGCCCGATTCCATACAATAACATTACAACATAACGAGCGGGCTGCGTGCGGAGGCACGCGTCATCCACTCCGGTCTACTCCTCGAGTATCACAAGTATTAAGGTATCTGGCGTATTCACTATAACGGCTGGAATAGCCGCGCGCGCGGGCACAGCAAGCGGGCGGGAGGCGTGGATGTAAAATAAAAGAATTGTTTTGGTAAAAAAAATAATTAAAATAGATTATTCCGATATAATAATAAAAACAAGAAATGTTTGTTTGATTGTTTCATTGCCCTTGCAGTCGGCGGCGGCGCGGACAGTCTTCGTTACAAGTTCAACCATAATATATTAGATTGGTGGTGCATTAACTAGTGCTGCGTCACATTTACAACTTGTCCAGGTATTGACTTAGGTCGGGCAGGCCCTCCTTGAGTCCTTTCCTTTTCCTCGTGTCCTGCAACAAGCGACACACAATCCCCACATAGAAAACAATCATTATAACATCATCAGTTCAAGAGTTGCTTCGTGATATAATAACAGCAACAATGCAAACACAATGTACCTGAACGATGCCGTAGGGCTTGGAGCCCAGCTCGGTGGGGTCACCGGGCAGCACCTGCCAGTGGTCGAAGACGCACTGCGGGAAGGCCTGGCCTCCCGTGTTGGAGCGCAGGTCCGCCGTGAAGCCAAACGACTCGTTGACGGGCAAGTACGCCTTCACCACGAACATGGGTGTGCCCGGCACCTGCATCTCCTCGAACACGTGGCCACGTCTCCGGTTCAGCACACCGTAGATACCGCCCACTGCCACTTCCGGGCACTGCAACACACAATTTACTATTATACAAATCACTACTAATTTAGTTATATATACATTTACAGAAGGAGTATGCTGGAAGGAGAAGAAGAGCAGATGCCAAAATTACAAAGAGGAAACCATATGATAAGTTGAAATTGCTGAAACTTACATTACAAGACTGTATATAGAGAGAGAGAGGGGACCTCATAGAGGCCTACCAAATAATCAGCTGTCACTATGATTGCCCTGAACTAAAAGATCTCTTCATAATGAATCAAAATAGTCACCTCTGAGGTAACTTGAAAGTCAATTTAACTTCAAGCTCAACAAATTCAGGAAAACATTTCTTATGCAACAGAATAGTTGACAAATGGAATAAACTGCCCGATGATGTCGTCCAAGCACCCACCACAAACTCATTCAAGAACAGGCTTATCCAGCCTTTAACCAATTAACTTCTTAACTTTATAGTTATCTATTGTTTTGTATTGTTTAGGGTCATCCACGCGGATGACAGGGAACGTAACAGGTTAAAAGAACTGTACAATAAAAATTAAATAAACCCAGTGAACATAGATTGCTCCTTCATCAAAATAAAATAATAAGTAGCCGAGGGTTTGTTTCATATAGAAGTGATTTCTGTAAATTGGCAAGTTTCTCAAAACAAGAAAACCACGAGACTGGAGCGACGGGTTCAGCTAGTCATTAATATGGAGAATATTAATAATATAAATACTCAAGACACGAAATTGGATCTTGAGTGTTTTGCGAGGTAGTTCTAAGTGCTAAGTTTTGTTAGTTCTACTATTTGGGCAAGATAGACAGCAGCACAAATTGCCAACTGATAGAGGAACAACTGTTGCTGTGCCACGGTTCGGAAGCACGAGGCTCGCTGTAGCTCGTGAGCCTCGATCAGGATGTCCGTGGAGGCCGGATGAGGTGGGAGGTAGGTGGGAGGTGGGTACGCACCTGGATCTCGCACAGGTAGACGGGCTCCATGAGGCGGGGCGCGGCGGTGATGAGGCAGGCGTAGAGGCAGCGCCGGGTGGTGGGAATGATCTGGCCGCCGCCACGGTGGATGGCGTCCGTGTGCAGGGTGACATCGTAGATGTTGAAGCGCACTCCACGCAAGTTCTCCTCCGCCATTACCCCCTCCTTGGCGGCCCACTGGAAGCCGGCTACGACCGAGTCCTTAATCTCATTGAGGTACTGCACTCCCTTGGTGCAGTCCACGAGGATGTTGGGGCCGGTGCCGTCGGGGCCGAAGCACCAGATCTTACGCGCCTCCGTCACGTCGTACTCGTACTTCTCCGCCAGGTAGCGACCGCGCGTCTTGAAGTCGTCGCGCGGGTTCACCTTGCCCTGTACACATCATTAGCCAACATTAGGTACACCATTTTAACAGGCTTCACTAGGACAGTTACGGTGTCCTATGCAGTGACTACTATTCCAAAATTCTGACAGGTACCTAATATTGTTTTTTTTTTCCTAATAAATATTAAATATTGGGTCTCGTTACAAATGTAGTGGTTGTGCCTTAGCGTGCGGCACCGGGACATAAGGAAAGAGGTCCTGCCGCAGCGTTTGAGCACAACCACCCGTGCTCTACTTCCATCTGCACCGCCGACAACCTCACCGCAGCGGCCGGCCCGCTGGGTTCCGGCCACCACTCGGTAGCGGCACGGGTTGTGCTGGAAGACCTGTTTTCGGTCGACAATATGCTGCTGACTTTATTGGGTTTATATTAACAATTGGTATAATAACTGGAACAAGTAGTATTATTACTGGATTGATTTAACTCAGGCAGCATTGACTGATGTGTTTCACTTGTGTATAGTGCCGGCAGAGCAGAGAGCACTTACATCGTCAATGTCCTCGGGCAGACCATCGGGCATGGGCTGGGCCTTCATGAAGAGGCGGTTGTGCTTGTTGGGTGACTTGGAGAGGCACATCTGGTCCGACTCCTCGGCGACCGTCTCACGGTACGACACCACCGGATCAGACTTCTTGATGGGGATGCAGGCGTGGTCCTCTTCCAGATCCTGAGAAAGGGGTTATTATTGTTTAATCATAATTTAAGAGTTCACAGTATTAAAGTAAATGTTTTAGGGCCACTGAGCATGCCATCTGGCCGGCGTGCGGCAACCCACTGAATTGCGCCTGGTCGGACAGGCGGCCGATGTACGTGTAGCTTCATACCTAAAGTGCAGAGTGCGTCTGGTCTGACAGAGGTCAGTAATGTACAACAAACCAGGTTTGTTTGTCGTCACCATAATTAATAAAAGTTGGTTTTACCTTGAGACAAATCTCGAGATGGAGCTCGCCGGCGCCGGCGATGATATGCTCGCCAGACTCCTCGATGATGCACTGCACCATGGGGTCAGACTTAGCCAGTCGCTTGAGCCCCTCCACCAGCTTTGGCAGGTCAGCCGGGTTCTTGGGCTCCACCGCCACGCGCACCACCGGCGACACGCTGAACTTCATCACCTGCCGACACACACACACACACACACACACACACACATTACTCCTACTATATACTTGCATGTGTGGAGACCTGCGCAGAGAGCACAGGCTGATTGAGGAAACAGGGACAAAGACTAAATGCATAATGAATTTGCTAGGACAGCAGAAAATGATTTAACATATTCGGCTCTGGCAGAAGTTCACAGTTCAAATTGTTACAAAATTTCCTAAAAAACAAATATACTGTATATACCTTACAGTCCACTGACCTTTGTTTTGATTCCAAATTGTGAGTTAACATTGCACGAACATTGGACTCCACAAATATAGTGAGTTTAAGTTTTTTAATGTTATATTTGAATTTGAATTCGAATTTATACACGAACACAACAAACCAATGATTAAAAACACCAAAAATAATGTTTATTTGAGGCGGCAGCAAGTCTCGAAAACAACTGTATTCTTTATTCATCTTCCATAGACAGTACACACTGCACTCGGATTCGTCATATTTTACGTTTAGGATTTTGCCAGTTCGATTATCACAGCGAAGAAGAACTGGCAAGAAACATCGCTGGACCCTTTTTTTTACGTCCGCTTAGTCTACATTTACAAAAATGTTTGCCACGGCCTACACAGTACGAGTTATCACTTTCTACAAATTTATCACAAATACATTTTTTCTATAAACGTAAACCATTCATATAACATGTTGGAACCAATTGGAGCAGGCCAGTCTCCACAAACAGCACCCGTTCACGAGCATCACGCCAGGATCGGCCATCGCCTCCCTCAACCATATTTGAGGGTGAGAGACCCGGACCAAGTGTCACCATAAGCAAAGACCTTAAAAGCGATGAAGTGCAGAGTCTGTAATTTTTTGCTGGCGCCAATGTAAATCAGATCAAGTAGGGCATATCTTCACGTTTATTTAGAAGTATAATGAGCTTTATCCCAATATTCAAAGATATTGTAATGCAGAAAGTCGGCCGCGCCACCAGGACGGTATCGTCCTGCCGACACCCGAGCGGTTAATGTACACATGCCACTTTAAACATGGTGTTACAGGCAATTGTATATAACAAGGGCTTCGCATCGCGATAGCATCGTGTGTATAAGCGTACCTTCATGTTGTGAGCGTCCTTGAAGGTGGTGATGGTGCCGGTCTTCACGAGGAACTGGTCCACTCCGACCAGCCCGCAGATGTTGCCGGAGGGGACGTCCTCGATGGCCTCCACATAGCGGCCCATCATGAGGATGGTGCGCTGGATGGTCTTCTCGTAGAGATCCTCCTTCTTGCCGGGCGTGAAGTTGGGGCCCATGATGCGGGCCTTCTGCCCGGTGGCGACCTTGCCCGAGAACACTCGGCCGAACGCGTAGAAGCGTCCCTTGTCCGTCGTCGGCACCATCTTACTCACGTACATCATGAGGGGCGCATCCGGATCGCAGTTCTGGTAACAACAATCAACTCGCTATAGTAAACCCTCAACTCACTATCTTGAGAATCACACACCTTCCGCAGAGTAGTGCAATGAGCTTTACATATTACAACTCAACATATCAGATTCTAATGGCATGAACAATTTTAGTTCAAAAGAAGTGTAAATTAGGCCTCCATACAAAACATACTTCTTATTATTTTTAAATGATATAATTTTAGCAAAATACACCATTTGTCTAAGTAAATAAATAAATGCACATGTATCTCAGATGCCTCCGTCAGTAAGTCCAGCCGGACAAAATAACCAATAACGTCTGAGAAGTCCATGTCCGTCCTGGTCTGCCGCTGATATACGAAATAGAGTTTCGTAGCCAGTATCAATAGGACGGCAATCTATTTTATTAAAATAAATTCATAAAAAATACTCTACACAAGAAATAAAGTGTAGAAAAAATAATAAGTCGAAATAACCAAGTGTGGAGCGTCCACCAACATCGGCCCTCTCACATCCCAAGACCCATCCGTTGATCCTGGATCATCCAAGATCTGTCCATAAATATGAAAAAAAAACAAGTATATACATACCTGCACTAGAATGTGCTGCAAATGCTACTGTAGGTCATTGAAGTACTGCTACAATTGTATGTTGAGATGCATTAGCATCTCGCTCAGGTCAGCTTTAGACATGTGTGAAGTGAAGCGTACCTTGACACCAAGAGCGGCCTCGTCGTCATGGGGTCCCTCATACAGCATCTCCATACGGTACTTCTGCGCAACAACAGGCGACGGCAGGTGGATGGCGATCATCTGAAGTAGAGCTTCGCCCGCCGGCAGCCACGAGCGCATCACCACCTGCACGCACCGCCAACACTCATAACTACACCAGTACCTCATCTTATATGCTTTTTAGATTATCCTAAAAAGCCCTTTGCTTTCTCCATAGATATAACTGTTTAACAAAAATGCACCCTGAAGCTTCAGTTTTGTTTTTGTTGAATATTTCATTAATATATGGAATTACTGAAATATTTCACTAAATTAAATTCATTGATGCCTACAGTCAATTATTAGCATGAGTCATAGTGATCATGATGTGTAGACAGTAACCTCTGCTTGACCTGTAGGTACATGTGTAACATAAAATGTCGATCAACGCCTTGTATGCAGTGCAGTTTTTTATTTTGCAGATAACAGAATGACAATGTCCAAAGTGTGGTGGAAAAGTTTCTTGTAATTATTATTATGAGCAACTTCAAACAATAAATATAAATGTAGTGGTTGTGCCTTAGCGTGCGGCACTGGGACATAAGGATAGAGGTCCTGCCGCAGCGTTTGAGCGCAAGCACCCGCGCTCTACTTCCATCTGCACCGCCGACAACCTCACCGCAGCGGCCGGCCCGCTGGGTTCCGGCCACCACTCGGTAGCGGCACGGGTTGTGCTGGAAGATTCCCATATCAATTCAATCAATAAAAAATCGTAAAATAACTTTGTTGTAAAATGTACTCATCACACACAAACTTCTCCGTTATGAAAGGCTGACAAAATGGGTGCGACTTACGTACGCCCCTCCCCACTACCACCAATATTAACCATTTATCAACAAGTGTTCATTTTGTACAGTTTGTCAGGCACTACAATAGTAACGAACCTTGAGCAGAGCCTTGCCGTCCTTGTCGGTGTCTTCGTGCTTGAGGGAGACGCCAATCTTCTTAAGCAGACCGTCGATCTCCTCCTTCTTGAAGTTCATGATGGCATCGAACACCTTATAGATGGGGTCGAGCACGTACATGCAGAATGAACGCTTGTTGTCATTGTCCTTCTGCTTGGCCCACTTCTTGGTCTTGGCATTGAAGAAGTTTTCGCCCCACAGCCTGTAAGCCACATTATTTGTAAAGTATTGACCTTAAAAGCGCATTAATAATTTCCTTATGCACCCCACTGTGACGCATTTATGTCGTATATAGCATGTAATTTTCGCCCAATTGCGGCACCCTCTACCCTGCGGTGTTCAAAATCACTGTATGTCACATCTTAATACTATTCTTCTGTCAATTTATACAAAAAAGGATTTTAACCATAAAATTTATAGTATAACATAAAATATTGTCTTATCATACCAAAATATTAGAACAAAACCAAAGGAGCTCCAGCGGCAGCTAAAACCCCAGCAATCGAAATAAGTATGTTTCGTACCTGTTCATGAGCTTGACGAGGTCAATCTTGAACTTGTCGGCGTACATCTCAGCGAACTGCTTGAGCGTGAAGGCCCAACCGTGCAGGCCCGAGCCGAAGCCCACGGAACCCTTGCTGGGATCCACGCGCACCTCGCCTGCACAACCCATTCTCTATTTATGTTGTTCAAACAGTGTGAGTGGCGTGTTACAAAACAATTTTGTTCCCTACTGGTTCGATACCCATTACCTTCTGGAGTGAAGGATTGTGCAACTCTACATGTTTTAAATACCTAATAAGAAATTTTTAATTTATTGATTGCAGACAAAAGTACAAACTATGCACCGACTTCAAAAAACAACTAGAACTTAAGTGTTAAATAATAGTTTGATTCATATTCGGACCCTTGAATTGAAGGCGGTACAAAAGCACAAAGGGGTCCATCTATCAATTTTCAAATGTGCTTTTGTGCCGCTCAAGGGTCTTCAACTCAAAGGTTCAAATATGAATCAAAATATTATTTAACACTTTTAAGTTCTAGTTGTTTTTTGAAGTCGGAGCAATGTTTTTTAAAACAGTTTTTTATTTCAATCTTTTTAATTATATCACAAGTTCTGCATAGAATAGAAGCCCACATAGACTAACTTATACAATATTGTGCAATTCCAACCATATTACATACATACGGGTCGAATTGATAACCTCCTTTTTTTGAAGTATGTAGTCAGTTAAAAATGAGGAGTAAAATTTTCAGAAATTTCGTCACCGGTTATTTCCAGAGAATATATAAAGCAGAGAGAAAGAAGTAGAGGTAGGAGAGAGAAAGAAGCACGAAACTTGTTTTATTGTATCTTTCGATTATGGGGTCCCTCAGAAATATTCTGAACAACCAATTCCTGAAAGAATGTAATGTAAGTCCTTTCTGACACCCAGAAGCCTAGAAGGGGCTACTGGCAACACTTGGGACTATAATTTGAGGTGCCCTGTCCAAGCCTAAGAAACAAATTATTGTTCCCATTGCTTTCATGCAGGAATGCAATGCTATCTGCATTGCATTGCTCTACGCAGGAGAGTAGAGTTGGTCTAAGCAACTGGGTGCATCGCTGCAAACTGGGCACGTCCGCGTCGCCATAAACTGAGGCGCACTTCATCAAAGTGGGTGTGGCATGTATCAGTCGCGTCAACCGAATGCGAAGCAGTGCCTCCCCCCGCTGCTCAATGCAGTGGTAACAAAATATTTAGTAGAAATAAGAGCTAGCAACAACTCCTCCGTGGTTTAATGCATATATGAACAATGTGTCAAGACTTGAAATGACTGCAGCACTATCAATGAAAGAAGAAAATTGCAATGAAAAGCAACTGATTAGCAAGAGGTTGATAAAGTTTGTCAGTGTCATTTCAATGTTATCTCAGGTGCTGTTCAAGTTCTCAGTGCTGTTTCATGTTTAAATGCAGTGCAATAAGTTTTGTAATTAGAATTTTTTTATTTATCTCTTTATTTCAGCCAACTAGGGCAATATTGGAAAATCCATATTAAATGTAATAAATGAAGTAATAATTTTATCTATATACTATAAATTAATGCAGCCTAGAAATGGTCAATAAAATGCATGAAATGTATACATTTTATTGACAATTTTTAGGCTGTGTTAAAAATTAATTGGGATTTTCATTATCTACAATTATTTACATAAGTTCGCTGCCATGCCCTTGGCCAACATTTCAGTTTCATGAGTTCTTATGTGTAAATCAAAATATCATCATCAGCCTGTATCGGTCCACTGCTGGACATAGGCCTCTCCCAAGGCACGCCACCACACGCGGTCTTCCGCTCTTCTCATCCATCCACTCCCGGCTACTAAATACAGTCAAAATACACTAAAACTAAAGTTTCCACAAAGGTATGGAGACTATCTGAGTATTGTGCAATATGAAAATAGTATCTCAACGTCAGATTTTGCAACATTTCACATTGAACACTGAGCATTGATTGCCGGAGTGCGTACCTAATCACCTAATCGGCTCAGATACATGTTCATGCCTACATGTTCAGATATTGTATAAGTATATATTATGTATATTGAAAGTACACGGAGTGGCGGATGGCCGAGTGTTCTGGGCGTCGGCTTCTCTTGCTACAGGTCGCATGCATACCTATACCAGCTTCCCTTCCTAATACTAGGTGTATGCTCAAATTGTTGCCGACTGGGTCGGTACCACCGTGCTGGATGTAAGATGGCCGCAATGCAGCTTGTTATTTTTAAGGATTAATTTAAGAGAAAATAAAAATCATTTCTTTCTTTCTAGTCCAGTATAACCAGTAATCCAAAGGGCAGTCCCGGTAAGGCACCTACCATCTCGCATTGGCTGGTCGGAGCATGTGCTTTAGCCTCTCTGCCTCAGCCGCACACACCGGATTACATTAGTGCAATGTTGGCGGAACGTGGTGGGGAGACGTAGGATGTAGTTACCCATAGGTCCGGAGTCGTCCGAGTAGGTGGCTATGATGACGTTGACGTTCTCAACGATGCGCTGGAAGGTCTGGTAGAGCTCCTCCGACTCTAGCTGCAGCTCCAGCAGCGCGCGGTCCATCTTGTTCATGAATAGGATGGGCTTGATGCGCTCCGCGATCGCCTGTCGCAGCACCGTCTCCGTCTGCACGCACACCCCTGCACCGCGCGCACACACCTCAACACAACTGCACTCGTGTACTCATTAGCGAGGTGTCTCTATGTGTGTGCCTATTCCATATTTTCTATTTTACTCCAATTATATCTAACCTCAATTTTGAATGTTTCTTTTTTGTTATGAAAGTATATTTTGTTATGCAATATTATGTTTTGCCTCAATTTTCAATTGCAACATAGAATGAAATTAACTATTTGTTGCGATAGAATATGTAAACAATTCTTCAAGAATATTATGATTGTTCCTCTCATTTATGGGGTCATCAATTTGACAGTAAACGGACAACCAATTCCAGAGAGATGTCGCTGTCAGTCCACTTTGACACCCAGCACCTCACTCGATGAGTTACCGGCAACACTTGGGACTTCCTCGGTACTAACAACAAAGCCCTGATAGATTGCTTGCTTAAATAACTTTTCATTGAATCATATACACTGCCAACTGTTAAGCCTCTTGTCCCAGCATCAGCCTCAAATTGTACTTATGTATTTCATAACAATGTTGTTCGTAGATGCTACAATGAGTTTATAGAGAATTTAAGAGAATACAAATTATCTGGCTTGTGAATACATAAATAGTAGATGTTAGTGACGCGCTACACACTGGGATGACAACTTAGGGCTTTTCTTCCTTTTAGAGAATTTAGGGAAAATTTCCCTAAATAATTTTGAAAAATTCCCAGCAAAAAAAAATACATTTACAAAAAAAAACCCATCAAACATCCACATACTAAGAATTGTTTTTCGGGTTTTCGGTGAAATAAAAAAGGGTAAGTACTGTATTGTACCATATTGTAACAGTCTGTAATATAAATAAGGCTTACATAATAAAAATGTATAATGTGTGCCAAGAAACTAAATCTAGTTTTTTAAAATGTTTTATTAGCTAGTAATCTCTAGGGGGATATCCCCCTATTCATTTTTAGAGTGATTTTAGAAAGGTTTTATGAGGGAAGACACATTTTGGGTTGGCAACCCTGGCTAAACAGCAAAAGGGGTACTAAGCCGGTACTCACCAGAGACACAGTCGACGACAACGAGAGCGCCGTCGGTGACGCGCAGGGCTGCCGTCACCTCCGACGAGAAGTCCACGTGTCCGGGCGAGTCGATCAGGTTGATCAAGAAGCCCTTCTCGCTCTTCTCACGCTGATCCGGGTTCGTAATGAACGCCAGATCCTTCTCCTCCAGCTCGAAGAACATCGAGATGGCACTGCAAGCGTCCACTCATTCAACACCAGTCAACACACAGACACAACAACCAACGACGCCCATGTTGTACATCAGCTGGCCGTTCTAGAATCCTCATACACAAGTCAGGCTTCAAGTGGAAGAACAATCATCATAATAGATTTTATTTCTTCAGAATCCTTCTACATGATCATAAAGGTTTGATATTATTTGTATATCAAATATTGCACCACAAGGTGAAATGAGTCACCCATGTTTTGAACATGTAACATATGGCATCAAGGTCAATTGCGCGTGATGGTGAAAATCCAGATGAAAGGTACCCTAAACGAATGTATAATGTTATAAATGTTCATCAATTTTGACATAACTTCTATAACACATACGAGGGGATTTCATGAAAAAATTGGGTGACCTGCAATAAAACTTACGTGGACTTGATGGTGATGCAGCGATCCTGCTCGTCTTTCCGCGTGTCCGTGAAGCGCGTCTCGCCGGCGCGCGCGCCCGCGATGATGCCGGCCTTCGACACCAGCGAGTCCGTCAGCGTGGACTTGCCGTGGTCGACGTGCGCAATCACCGACATGTTGCGGATGTTCCGCTTTTTGTCCATCATGCTGCGGATCTCGTCCACGGTGAAGTTCACCTGTGCAGAGACCACACGTAAACATCGCGCTGCTGTACCAGATACTCTTGCCGCGGCACTGCTCCTGTACACTGAACCGACCCATTGCATTCATCGGGCTGCGCGACAGCAGCTGGCAATGCACACAGCACTATGCGGTACGTCACCAGCCGGGCTAAGCACGGAACTGGCCTCTCAGAGAAACTCATTTTACGAAGCACTTTTAGCCGGCACTGCCGAAATGTAAGTAAAACACGGTCGATTGCTTCATTGGCTTCATCTTCGTGCACACACTTGTCTTCTTCGCGACTCACCATTTTGGATGTTTCTCGATTTCTCCGCCGATCGAAAAACTAGATACGCCACCAATGGCGTACGCTCAGAAAAGGAACGTCGGCCGGATGTCGTGGGCGACGTCAGAAAGAGAGTATATATATTAAATAAAACCGAACACACGCAAGAGGGCGCTGCTCGGTTTGGGTGCTAGAGTGGGGATTTAGGGCTCCGGCACACGAACAATAATTGTATCATCAACTAATAAATCGTTCTGTTGAGTTAGCATGACGGCCGATTTTTCTCCAACCCAACTTCTTAGTCGTAGAGGCATATTAGCAAACTGCACTATGGGAGTTTTCAAAGAAACTTAACGCGCCGCCTCAACATTAGGTTAGGTTAGGTTACGTTATGTTAGGTTAGGTTAGATAAGTGGTCCCGGAGGCGATTGATCGCAATTGACAATGTCTACGTGACTTACGGTTTCAAATGATTGATGGGCGATTGAACCTCCAATTGACGGAGCATCAATCGCGCACGCCTCATTCGAATGCTGACTGTGTTGAGAACGATAGTGTCGCTCATACCACAGAATACTTAATACCTAGGTAATACATATAGGTAGGTCATGGATGGTGTAGTGTAGTGCCAACCGTGTCAGCTTCCATAAAAAAAAACAAAGATTTCAAACGCAGATATGGCATTTGTTGCAATAACTCTCGCGATTGTTACATACCATATCATACCACACGCTGTACCCCGACAATCGGGGTGAGCAGAGTAATCGGTGTTGTGCTGCAAGTACTCCTGTAAATTACAGCGCAACACCGATGTACCACGTTTAGCAAAGTATTCGGACAAGTTAACTATCAAGCAGCAAGTAAGGCACGAAGACCCACCTGCTGCAGGACTCGGTGGAAGGACCGCGTCAAGGTGAGAGGTGGCTAGCCTTTCGACCTTTAGCACGGAACCTTATACCTTATACCTTAGTCGCCTATTACGATATGCACGGGGGAGAGATGCAGTGGGGTTATTCTTTTTAAGTACCGACCCCAGACGGTACACGGTTACGGTTTTTTATTGTTTTTCCGTATATGTCGACTTATAAATTTGTAGTGATTGTGTGATAGTTTGCAACGCAATGGACCGTTTGTTTTTGTTCATGTAATCTTTGCTTTTCTTTCACCTTCCACAACACAGAACAATACCCTGTAAAAGACATGAGTAACAAAACAAAATCGCGCTCTGTAATTAGATCAGCGCTAGCGGCAAAGGCCGCTTAACATCTTGTTCAGGCACGTCCGCCATGTTCGGTCTTCGGTGGCGCAGTCGAGATTGAAGAAAGCGATTGTCAATTGCCGTCAATGAGCGTCAATGTACGGGACGTCATTCGAAAAGTTCCATCAATTGCGTTCAATCACGTAGTAGCGCATGACAATCGCTTCAATTGGCTCGGTAAACGATCAATTGCAATTGTCAATCGCGTAGAATTGACCATTGCTATTGCTCGTCTCCGAGATCCATAAGCACTAGTGACATCTGTCAGGCAGGATAACTAAAATAATAACAAACGTATTTACAATAAAATTTTATTACTTATGGCGGGTCTCCTGCGAATGTTTTTTTTTCGAAACATTACACAGAAACATCGAAACATTGGGGCGTGGCCATCCATATTTGTATGAAAACCATAGAGAAATAATGTTTTTGTTTCATATTTTTTGTGTATTGTTTCGAGAAAACATTTTTTTTATTGCTACCGAACTGGGTGGCTCTGCCCGAGGTCGCAACCTCAGGCGCAGCCAATTTCAACCCCGAGGAGGTGCCAGTCCGGCTTGGAGGTGGACTAATGTTGCTGGGGAAAGGCTATTAACCCGCGATTTGAAGATCCGTGAATTATAGGAGTGGGGGAAGGGAAGATATTCCCTGGGAGCCCGTTCGACACCTTTGCAGTGCGGCACAAGAACGATGGGTCGTTCCGCCATTTCGTTCAAATTGCATTTCCGCGCAATAAAGGCGTGTGAAAATGTATGCTTTTGACGTGATGATGTCACGTCTTATAAATTGATGAACACCGGCTGCACGCACGAAGAAGTGTAACGTTCCATCTAAACCTGTGTGGGCAAGCGAGAGCGCGATTCTTCATTGTAATATATAGGTTTAGATGAAAGGGAAAAGTAGTATTTAACGAATCTTACATTTGTCCATTCAATTAAATAAAAAAAAATAAAAACCTTCAAAATTCTCATTCCTATCCTCTTCCAAACGAAGGATCAGTATTTAGTATATTTTTTTTTTTTTAGTTTTTCCAAGTAAAATGATTATATTAATAAACCCATCTGTAGTGTAACTAATATACTAATAACGCATGTTTCTTAGTGATTCATTGAATTTTAGAGCCATTTATAGATTTAAAGATCCATAAAAGATTTAATATTTCATTTTTGTCCGTGGAAAAACGTAGCCTTTACCCGTAACTTTCAAGCTTTCTCTTCCCCGAACTTTATACACTATGAATTATAAATTACTTAGCTAAAATGTTGATGTTAATGGTGTCGAACTTTTGATAATCGTTAACATTATTACTACCATCAGCTAAATAATGATATCTTTATCATTATCATAATCATAATAATATAATAAAGCAAATTTCATTAAGACATACTAGCATGCTTCATTACCATCCAAACGCATAAATTACCATCCAGGTGTTTTTCATTACCATCCACACCTTCATTACATTCCATCAATTTTCTCCGAAACTAAAAGTTGTACATAGATCCCTTTCTTATGTTACTACATCTAATAAGTACAGGAACACATATATATATAAATATATTTCACAAAATAAAAAAATAAAAATTCCGCCAAAACATGCAAATTTTAACGAAATGGCGGAACGACCCATTTAGAGAATCGTGCAGTTCGAAGAACTCTTCTGTCGACTACAAAGGGGTGTTCCGCGAGAGTATGGCGGGTTTGGCGAAGGCGAACAGGAGGAGGAGGGATAAGGGAAGCGCAGGAGACGCGGCTTTATAGTGGTTATATTCTCTTTGACAATAACGAGAGCATGAAGTTATGAGAGCGAGATGAGCCCATCAAGACAGGATCATAGAAAATTATGATATTATATGTAAAAAAAATAGGTAGATAGTTTCTTCTAGCTCCGCAAGCGGCGCTTTAAAATTGAGACAATTTTCCGGTCTGAGGTCAGTCTCGCCTCGCACCATCGACACATGTGTTCAACACACTTTAAAATATTTTTATACACAAGAAAAAGCTTCTAGAAGTCAAGAAATCACATATCATTTGTCTTGTATTACTTTTTCCATCATATATGTTTTCTCAAATTTCAAACTAATATCCCGATGCGTGAGTGCGATAGAGAAGTTATTAGCGGGGCGATGCAGAGCAAACTTGTCTCTTTTGTTCTCTCAACAATAGATATGCCATCTTACTTGCCCATAAGAGACAAAATTTCAAAGTCACAATATTATAAAATATTATGACGTTAAAATGTGGCATTCTTTAGTTGTCACCGACTCCCCAAGGATCAATTAAAAAGTTGTATAGCTTCATAAAGTCATGCATGAGCGCTATAGCGATGCGCACAGGGTCGACTTTTTGTCTTAAACCCTTCGCCTCCCGCCGTATTAATATTCTTACCTGCAGTTACCTCCCAGCCCTTTTCGCCGCGCGCAAAAACGCAAAATTTTGGCGCGCGCGCTCCCGCACAAATTCGAATATCCCGCCTCAATCGATCGAATCATCACTGATATGTATTCAGTCTTCTTTGTACTGAAATTGCGCGTTCAGTCATACCAAACACTTCAGGATTCACTTATTTAGAAGCACAGACCGATTTTTTGAACTCCAGGCAAAACAAAACACACTCGACTTGTTTTTCGATTTTTTCTGACCAAAACTGTATAATTTCCATAGACGAGTCATACCTCTAAATAAAGCTAATAAGACGTACTCTCGAATACGGGTACACAAAATACGGTACAAGATCTGTGTATTCCAGTGTCTGTGGAAATGTCAGTTGTCTTGGGAGCTCTTATTTTTTTTGACATTTAAAAAAAATATTTTCTGTGTGAATGTGAAGTGTTGCCCCCAGTCTGTTTGTACTAGTTCTAGTACTTTTAACCAAGAAGTGATACCAGTAATCAGTTCTTTGGTCGAAAATTGGTAGAATTAGTGATGAATTTAATAGTGAGCCGCGCGCCGCCGCGCCGCGCCGAACCCCGATCGGGGTTTCCGGGAGGCAACCGGAGAACAGTGTATAAACCCCGATCGGGGTTTCCGGGAGTCAAAGAGTTGGACGTTGTTTTAATCGCCGCTGCCTTGATATCACTCTCATTGGATTTGTCTACCAACTTGTCGACCAACAATCTCGATTAGTGGTCCACTACCTTCACAGTGACTGAACGGTCGTCCGTGTTGAACCTCAACGACTAAACAGTTGGGTTGGTTGGAGAGAAATCGGCCGTCAAGCCCAACTCAAATAAACAGTTTTGTTGGTGATACAATCGGTCGTGTGCGGGGTCCCTAACTATACGAATAAAATCGAACTGGCAAGAACACTCCTGAGATGCATGCAACATGAATTTGCCCTTAGTGCGAAAGAGACAAGTTTAGAGTATATTTTCCATAGAAATGTTATCGTTTGTGTGTGTTAGAACGAGACAAGACTAACTTTGGTAATCTGTGCTAGCTAGACTGTTTGTCATTCATTCTTCGTTCACGGACACAAAGTGGCCCTTGGGTCATAGATAACTTTGGCTTTTGTGGTCAATCGGGGATGTGGTCGTTAATGGGATGTGGCTGCTCGAGGAAGTGGCCGTTATAGGGAAACGGACGTTCGAGGGAAATGGTCGTTCGGTTCCGTATCCAAAGTTATCGCTGTCTCCAAATTTGGAGACAGGCGCCGCGCCAGTGCAGAATTCTGTCTTTTATCAAAAAATATAATAATGTAACTAAAATTGTAATGGCTTGTGTCGATGTGGGCCAAACGATGGGTTGGTGCCTTCGACCATATAAAACTATAGACGCATCATCCATCAGGCCAAAACTCCTAAGAAATGTGCGAGCCACCTGCTGCTAGGGTTGCTACAACGCGATTTGAATTTTCCATCATTCGAGTATTTCTTTATTATTTTATCACGGTAGAAATTATCTTTTAAACGAACAAACGAATATCGAATTCCCTTGATTCGGTTTCGGCTCTATGACGTCGCAGCTGTGAGCGAGAGTAATCAGAATTGATCCCGAGCCACTCGTTATTTATTTGTACACAACGTGTCCTTATATGTTGAGAGGAGTAATGCTCTCCGCTCTCCGCTCCGACACCCCAGCGCATCTAGCGGAGAAAACGACAACCATTGCTTGCATGGTGGGTGGGTGGGGTGATTGAACTGTCTCTCTCTCAATGTCACTTGCAGTCAAATCAGTTGCAGTAGCGACTTAGGATTGCCTCTTCTCCGGCGCTGCGGGAAGTGCAGCCCCTCCGTCCTTGCGTAACAAAGCGCAGGCACCCGTACTCGCCTCCGCACCTTCGGCCGACCAGCCTCAGCCGCTCAGGCTCACACGGGTACCTGCGCTTTGTTACGGCGGACGGGGGCTGCACTCCCTCCGCGCCTTCGGCTTATAAAAACACTCTAGGGAAAGCCATACTAACAGGTTATGTCGGGGCGGTGAATTTACACACACAACTGATTTGTGTGTGACATTGAGAGAGAGACAGTACAGTTCATTGTTCAATCACCCCCACCATGCAAGCAATGGTTGACGTTTTCTCCGCTAGATGAGCGGGGGTGTCGGTCGGAGCGGAGAGCGGAGAGCGGGAGCATTATTCCTCTCAACATAAGGATTCGTGTCATTATTCGATGCTTTGTGGTGTCATTACTTCGTGGTGTCATACACACTCTCAAATTCTATTGTGTCCTTGGTAATAGGGACTGTCTATATATTTAAAAGCATTTTGAATTAATAAAAATAGGTGGTTATTATTTTTATACCACATAAAAAAATATTATCGGGAGTATTTTACTATAATATAATAATATAGTATACAAATGCAGTAAAAAGTATAAGTAAATTACGGTTCAATAATATAAATGTTTTGGTCAGATCGCTGCTGCCCTAATCCAGAAATGAAGCTGGGAGTTATCACTGTCAATGGATAGATGGCGATAATAGTATCATTGTTCTATTTACATTTTTAGGGTTCCGTGTTCTTTTGATTCGCGTGGTTCACTTCTTAGTAGTGAAAGATGTGGTGCAGGGGTGAATATCGTTGTGTCGGGGCGGGGGAACGCGGGACGAGGGTGCCGTGGGGGTGCCGCGCCGCCCGCCCCGCCCGCCCTCGCGTGGGCGGTAGTGGAACCGGTGGCGCCAAGCTGGCGCCTGCTCCCACCTCCGCGCACTTCAACCCGATAGACTGGAAGATAAATGCGAATGCGTAACGGAAAATACTTCGTAGGGTGCCGAACCCAGGGCTGGACCAGGGGTAGATACTTACGTAGCACTTAGTACTACCATACGTACGTACGATAGTACCTACTAAGTATTCTGTGGTACTACTACTATAGTATTAGTACTTAGTAGTAACTGCCCACCCCCCTGGCCGAGCAAGAGAAAAATGATATGTAAACTATAGAAAAATGGACAAAGGAAAAACGAAAGAACATGAACGTTAAAGAAAACTATAGCCAAGAAACCCCAAATCGGCCTCTGCTCTCGGACGAACCCGACTTTGTGTGATGGATGACAGTAAAGAAAGGTGTAAAGGTCACCGAGTAGAAGGAAAGGTTTAGAAATTGATTCGAAGAATAGCTTCAAGTCACTAAGGGATGCCTATGAAGGATGAGGGATATAAATAAATAGAAATAATTGTGAAACTCTTCACCCCCACAGCGACGGAATTGATACCATCTCTGAGAGGATGTAGAGTTACAATAGAGAAAGGAATTTTACTATTTACAAAGAACCAGGAACTCTAAAATGAAAGTCCGGCTTAAGCCAAATCTCCGAGACTTTTTTAGTTTAAATTTATTAAAAGAAAAAAAATCTGAATTATTTTTAATTATACTTCGACAATTCCACTGAAGAATCGACTCGAAGTGAGCCTTCGCTGGCAGCGAGAGAGAGCGGAGTTTGCGTATTGGAAGCAGCGTGGTGCGGTAAGTGTTTGATGATTTTAAAAAGGCCAAAAAGGAAATAAAGAGGTCATGGATATCCCCAAGGTTAACGACATACTCAGGTCTCAAGATAATTCTGAGATTGTAAGGCACACGCATTCTGGGACGACGAAAAATTAAATTGATTAAGGATTTTTTATGGACCTTCCTGTCGTAACCCTGTACTGTGGTAAAGGGGCACTAGGGCAAAAGGGCACTAATATAACTAGTCTATAATACCGTTCCTGAACCGTTCCTGAAAAATCATTAATAATATTGACGGTGACTGTACTAGCCGATCAGTAGGTACAATGCCCATACAATATAATCATTTTCTTGCTACAGTCCTACCGGTAGTACCACGGACAAAAATAATTGCCCTTGGTTCTACCAGTAGGACTACGCAGTAAGACCACGGGCAACAAAGGAGCCGGACGGCGGGAAAGACCATGAGACACCCGCCGATCGCGATCGCTGTTCTGTGGCTCTACTCAATATGAATGAGTGCTGATCGTAATTAACTGTAGGTACCTACCTACATTCGTGGACTTGAGCCAGTGATGTATGGCATGATTCCAACAAAACGGTAGCCGGTGTCGAATAATCTTTTTATTTTACTTTTTTACCCGACTACGGCGAAGCCAAATGGAGGGTTATTATTTTAGCAATGTATGTACATATGTGTGTTCGTTTGTGTCTTCGTAGAGTCTAAACTGCTTCACCAATTTCAACATATGAGGCATTTTGGGATTGGTCTCGCTCGCTCGATAGTCCGCGTGTCTTATGCTACATTTTTTTTAAATGAAATATTCAATATCAAATCTATGAAATTTTGTTTTCATTAATCCCGTTCAGTGGTGTATAGTTGTCAAAATCGATTTAAAAAACTTAGAACTTAGACTTAAAAATTTAGACCTAAAAAATTTAATAAAACCCGACTACGAAAAACTAATCAAATAGGTGGGTTTGTAGACAAATTCGAATAAACAGGTTGTTGTTGTTGTTTATTGACCATTCTTTAAACAGCAATACTTCACTCGAACTTGTCACAAATTTATTCTCGAAGCCCGACTATAACATTGTTGATCAACTTTCCTTGTTATTTGATTAGTTTTTCGTAGTCGTGTTTTTCGTTTTACACATATTGGCTATTGTCGACAAAATGTTCTTTTAAAATGTAAGTACCTAGGTAGCAAGCGAGCAGCTATGTATGTTTATTTAGTTATAAGAAGATGCATGTAGTACCTAGCTACCTACTTAGAATTGGTACGTATATTTTACTTAGACTTAGACCTACCTACAACGCCTATCTTATGTATATTTATAACATGCTTTTTTCGGTTTAATTGGTTCCCAACCCCAACACATAAATGACAAAATTAACATGCAGATTATCTATGTGGATTTATTATTGATTAATTACAGAAGCACAAATACCTACTTTGTAACTTAGAAGAGATGAGTCATTGTTACAAGCACGCTCTTTCATTCAAATTTCCAATCTGTAACTTTTTTTTTAAATAATTCCATTTAATTTTAAATAATACTTGATCCAAGAGGAAGGCAGAGTTTTAATTTTCATTAAAAAAAAATTAATATTTTGCGTACCGCGCGCGTGGGCGTCAAATTGGCAAGCTCAAGCGTGTTTCCCTCTGACACGCTCCGTTCGTTCCGTCCCACTTCTAATTCTATCAAATCTCGATTCCCAACCACACTTCTACTTGTCTACAATCTGGTTGGGGAATTCGTATGGAACGTGCGGATCTGTCGACCGACTGGTCGGTCGATTGGAATATTTCTAACACTGAAAAACATCGCGAAAGCTCGGTTAGAGTCAGTGCAGTAAACAGCTTTTTAAGATAATCGCGCCCTATATCGAAGTCATGTAATATGCACAAACTTCTTTATGGGGTTCTATAGCCAGCGACTCTGCCAGGAACCTTTTACAATCGGTCAGGTGTCTGCCTGCGTGTCTGTCCGTCTGTCTGTCACAGCCTCAGAGGCGGACTTTCCATATAGGCCGACTAGGCCCGGGCCTAGGGCGGCCAGATATTAGGGGCGGCCAATCTGTACCTGCTGCTGGAAGCAGTGAGCGCAGGTACAGAATAGAAAGGGTGCCGGCCTAGGGCGGCTAAGGCTGCTAGTCCGCCTCTGCACAGCCTGTATCTCCTAAACGGCTTCAGCGATCTTCTTGCCACATTAAATCCTCAAAAACATGGAAATTATAAGCCGGATAAAAAATATATAATAATCATTTTCGAGTCGAGAGTTTTATTTCTGTCCTAATTCCTAACGCCCAAGATTCCGAACGACACGATAAATTATGCAAAGATTAACACAAAGCTCTTTGAAGATAACGCGTTACGACTTACAACTGCTAATGATTAGTTCGAGGACGATGTGACTTTATTTTCGTCTAATACACCTAATTTGAATCCAAATTTATAACCCAGCTTGCATTTGAAATAGCCGCTAAAATATCACCTGGAAATCATTTTCGTGTCATTTTCGTAGGTACTTTCGCAATGACAAAAGCAAGACGACTGAGGCAACACTTTAGTTGATGAAATCACTCTTCTAGTGTTTGTTGTGGTTTCGAGTTTGATTCTTTTACGTCCATTACCTACGGTATGGTTAGGTAGGGCAGGGTAGGTTAGGTTAGGTTAGGTTCTGCAGTCATCGTATTTTCAACAGATATTTCTGAACAACGAAGCTTGCGTGCGCGATCCGCCTCTCGCAAGTCGCAAGGATTGGGTACATACTAACGCAGTTTAAAATTTTTATTTTTCAGTTTTTTATTTTGAAATTTAAAACATACCTCCTTATTTGCATATAAGTTACTGCATAACATTATTAAATTTTTACACTAACATTACATTTTTACTTTAACGCTCTGTCCATCTATTTCCTCCCAAGTACAGCCTGGGGTCTTTCAAAAGGGGGCACAGTGTCAAATATGACCATAAAATCGGACACGTCCTGTTTATTCCAGAAATTTATAGATTTAGTTATTTAAAATGCTAGAGTAAAACTCCCCCGCCTCTGCGACTTTTAGTTTAGGAGAAATAATTTTTTGAAAATTACACTTTTTTAGTTTCGAAAAAACGAAAAATAATTCTACAATTAAAACTAAGCTACTTATTTAAATTTCACCCAGCCTTATCAAAGACCCTTTCGAATATCCATATTTGAAAAGTTATTCGAGGCTGTGAAAGTTTACAGAAATCGAATTATATATTTTTTTAATTTTTTTTATTTTATTTTTTTTTCTCCTAGATCCCGTAGTAGTAGGCGGAGATATTTACACCGAAAATAGTTCACTATTTCCTCTGTACGTTAAAAAAAACCGACGCCTAATTCCATGGGTTTAAGAAGTTATGCTCATTTTAGTGCAATTATCAAGTTTCGGGCAATAGGGTTGGCACTTAACAAAATCTTTTATTTTTCCGCAAAATAATGATATGGTCCCAGCAGTGGATGTATGTGGACTGGTCAGTTAGTCCAGTGTGTATGTGTTCACTGCTGGACATACGCCTCCCCAATTTTAAACATAGTAGCCGACATGAAATGAAGGGAAACACTGGCATGGCATGCATACCTAGTTCTCCCGGTGTTATGGGCTGACATCACGGATGCTGTAGTGTAGGTGATTTAGCGAGCCGTGTCAGTTTCCATAAAAAAAAAAACAAAAAAAAAACAAAAAAAAAACCAAAACCAGCTAATTATTATTAAAAGAAATCACGAAACAATACAATAAAATTAATCAAATGTCAAAAATAAATAAATAAAAAATGGGAAAATTTTTATTCATTCTAGTAACAACCCTACCCCATAGCGAATAACTCCTGTAACTTCTTAATCCCATGGAATTAGGCGTCGGTTTTTAACGGACAGAGGAAACAGTGAACTATTTTCGGTATAAATATCTCCGCCTACTACTATGGGATCTAGGAGAAAAAAAATAAAATAAAAAAAATTAAAAATAAATATAATTCGATTTCTGTAAACTTTCACAGCCTCGAATAACTTTTCAAATGTGGATATTCGAAAGCGTCTTTGATAAGGCTGAGTGAAATTTAAATAAGTAGCTTAGTTTTAATTGTAGAATTATTTTTCGTTTTTCCGAAACTAAAAAAGTGTAATTTTCAAAAAATTATTTCTCCTAAACTAAAAGTCGCAGAGGCGGGGGAGTTTTACTCTAGCATTTTAAATAACTAAATCTATTAATTTCTGGAATAAAAAGAACGTGTCCGATTAAGGTCATATTTGACACTGTGGGGGGGTGAAAAGCTCCTGTCAGGCCGGCATGGCATTCGCAATCCCCTTGCATCACAGAATGTACATGGGCATCGTTAGACACCTACTTGTAGGCGAAACGATGCCACATTTGGCGCTATCCATAATTAAAAAATAATAATAACTAAGTTCATATCCGTGATAGTTATTGCGTAAATGTAATTTCGGCCAATTCAGTTAAATTAGGTATGTGTTTCTTGCCAACGCGGTGCGCTGGTGGTGGGGAAGTGGGGACGCGACTGTGATGGTGGGAAAACTGCCAAGGTGCAGTTAGTTACATAGGTACTTACAATATATAACGTTTACTGAGAATCGACCTAAATCAAGATCTCGTCTTATTCTTCTAGCTAGTTTTATCTACTATAATTTATATCTATAGGTAAGCAAGCCTTGTCAGCCTCGATAGCTCAGTGGTGCAGACAGTCGACTGTTGACTTGGATTGGTGAACGCTCGACCGTTGTAGGCTGACCGTGGTTCGGATTCCACGTAAAACTGTAGGTCCCTTGCCTTTCTACCTTACTCGGTGGTAGAGTTCAACCCGCCCGGGTTGATACCACCGCTCTGAATGAAACGTCGTCGGTCGAAACGGCTATGTAAATCGTTTGTGTTTTCCGTCCAGTTCAGTGTAGCCGGCACGATCGAAGGGAAGCACTGACATGGCACCAATTCACCCGGTGTTATGGGCTGACATCACGGTTGTTGTAGGTGATGTAGCCAACCGTGTCAGTTTCCATAAAAAAAACACACTCAGTGATTAGGTACCTGCCGACAGCTTTTATATTTTTTCTCGATGTGTTATTTTTAACCCCCGACACAAAAGGAGGGGTGTTACAGTTTGACACCTCCGCCTGTCTGTGTGTCTGTCTGTGGCATCGTAGCTTCAAAACAGATGAGCCGATTTGGATGCGGTTTTATTGATTAGAAAGCTGGTTTAACCGGCATAGTTCTTAGCTCTATTTTGATGATCAGGTCAACCGATACGAAGATCATCGACACGTTTCCTAATATGGAGAAGGGATATCTGCTGCGGAACGGAATTTCGGAAACGCAAATTCATTACATCTGCACTCCTCGCCTTTAAGTAAATAAACGGAAATTATTACAAAACTAATTTATGTGCTTGTATCCTAACCTAACCTAACCTTACCTAACAAAATTATTACAAGTTCAAATTACGTCTATTAAAAAGCTTGAAATAAAAGTTATACCTATAATGTAAAATTAAAGTTATAAAAACCCCCCGACAGATCAACAACAACCCTTAAACAGTCAAAAATAATTTCCGCTTAGTCAATTAAAGGCGTCAGGGGACCGTTAAGTAAAAAAAAATCAATATACATATAATATCACACACGCTGAATCCCGACAATCGGGGTAAGCAGAGTAATCGGTGTTGTGCTGCAAGAACCGTGGTAAATTACAGCACAACACCGACCACCACGTTTCGCAATGTATTCGAACAAGATTCAATCGATCAAGCAGCAAGTAAGGCACGAAGACCCACCTGCTGCATGACTCGGTGGAAATACCGTGCCAAGGTGAGAGGTGGCGATCCTATCGCCCTTTAGCACGTCACCTTGTCCTTATCCCTTAGTCGCCTTTTACGACATGCATGGGGAGAGATGCAGTGGGGCTATTATTTTTAAGTACCGGCCCCACGCGGTCGGTCCCTAATCGGCCTTTAATTTATCTAAGCCGAAATTATTTTTTACCTTTTAAAGGGTTGTTGTGTCAGGGTTTTCTTTAATTTTAATTTAATTTTGATATTGTATAGGTACTTAGTTACAATCAAAGGTGGCTTACATATTATAATACATTCTCAGTACATTACAGTAATAATAATGCTTCAAATTACAGAAATGTATAAAGTAATACATACTTACGTACTCGTACTTGCCGCCTAGTGTGTTTCTGTTGGTTTTCCTCTTTTGGGTTTTCTCGTCACAAGTTTACCTAATAAGTATATCTATTACGCATTTTCCTTAAACTGTAGGTATGTAGGTAGACGTGTAGGATACAGTTTTATTGTATTAGTTGACCGCTCGCTTTCCAACACAAGCAATGTTTCGCTATCATTCATTTACAGTTATAGGTCTTTTTACGGGTTCCGTATCTATACAGAAGCCTATTACTAAGCCTACGTCGTCTTTCTGTCTGTCCGTCTTTCCGTCCGTCCGAGTGATGTATGTTTTGAACGGTAATGGGTAGCCTGTTAAAAAATTTCACAGAATATGTGTTATTAAGGCGGATAATAATATGCTAAGTGCTAACATAGAATAAAAAAGCAAAAAGCAAAAAATTAAGGGGCGTCCCCATACCAGAAAGGTTTCTCCACATACAATCTAAGATTCTACTCATCCGTCACATAAGAAAATTATGTTAAATCGTATCTGACACACAAGCTGCCTCCCCCACGTGTCTGAAAATAAATCCAAATTATAGTTGCACTGGCTTTTTTATTTTTAGCGTACGAACGAAGGTAGGAGAGGGTTCGTAGTCGTACACTGCGCGATTAGTGTGGAAGATGAGACGAATAAATCAGGGCGGGCGGCGCGCGGCGGTTGGGCGGGCGGTGAAGGGACGGTGGGTGGGTGGGTTGGGACGTGAGTGAGTCAATGCGAGACGCCGCGCGACGACGACGCGACGAGACGCCGCCACCGCAGCTAGAAATTGGCGAAATTGGAAGAGTTTTACCATGGCCGGAAACAGAAACAGGGGAGTTTTACTATTACAATTGCAAAAATCTCTGCAAAAACCTCATTGCTATCTTTTTTGACAGGTAAGAATATTTTTCATGTTGATAAAATATTTTAAAAAACATTATCCATCACGACGTTCGTCCGTTATAAAGTGATGATTCCTGATCTAGGTAGTTTGTATTGTTCTAGTACCTTGTATTACATGAACATGAGGCAGGAATCAGCAACATGCATTTTTCTGCGAAGTGTTTGGTTTTTGGACGCAGGTAATACAGCCGTAGATTGAAATCTACGATACAGCCAAGAAAATAATTAAATCCATGCACAATTTAATGGGATCCTGAATGTAATGTAATGAAATAAATAACTAAACAGGAGATTGTGAAAACGGGGAAAACGAGAAAATATTACTTATTAAAAATTAATTTAACTATAGAATGAAACCATTCCACGAATACGGTTATACACAAAGACATTAATCTCTTTGGTTATACAATACAAACGGAAGCGAGCAGAGGTGAGTGGGAAAAGCGAACACGTGCTGCGTGCGCGCCGAGTAGAACACTGAAGAAGAAAGTGGTGAGTCACATCACATCGGATACGAGTGCATACGAGGCAAGGCATGGGCTTGCTCGGCGTGACACATCCGTCGTCGCTACTCTACTCGTCTGTTTGTTCTCTACATTGCTTTATTTGTTGCCAGACGAGACTACCGGCGGCGGCGCCGGCGGCGGCGCGGCGCTGGCGCTGATGCAACATGTTGAACTAACTAGATTAATTTTAAAAACTCTGTGTTTAACTAACATGGCTGGAAATATCGCTTCCCTCCCTTTTTCGTTTCATTTTTTATTTCATTTCACAAGATTCAGAGCACATAAATATTTAACGTTGCCTGTGGAATCATTGTTGAATTATTAAACTAATAAATTATGGCGTTTATTCTATTTTGCCATAAACAACCCATCAAACGATTATTTTTATTTATAAGTAGTTAGATTTATTTTTATAGTAAATTTTTTTTGGGTCTAGATTTAATTATTTTATTTGAAATAAAGTATTATATGTCAGTTAATTGATTAGTTTTCGAGTTATAAATTGTATATTTTCTGTTTCCTATCAATAGTATTGATGGGCGGCATGGCGGGCGCAGGCGCACCGCTCACCGCACCGTGTCGTCGTCTGGCTGGCTGGAGAGTATGCGGGTTCTTTATTGACTAGGCAGATACGCCGAGCTTGTGATGTTCCACCGCACAGTACTAACGCGCTAATGTGAAGCACAATTTGGATCAATTAGCTCCATTTTGATACGAGCACGCTAACGCGAGGGGAATTTGAGCTCGCTTTTGTAATTCACGCTTGAGTCGATTCGGCCGAAGAGCATTTAAAAAAAGTATTCCTCTAACATTATGTTATGATTTATGATTATTCTATGTACTAATACATACACATACATACATCAATACATCAATAGAATGAATAATTTATTAAAAGTAGTAGCTTGTCCCGGTCACTGCGCGCATGCTCCTGGGAAATTAGACTACAGCACTAGACTTTCCGAGCCACCTCTCTCTGCCGTCCGTGTCACATTGCCCACACAGCTCAGTCAGCGCGCCCACCACACCCTTCAGAGCGTGTCGGATTGTTATTTATTAGGTAGGGCTCGTGTGGGCCAATCCCTGTGTTGGGTTATTTAAAGATATAAGGCATAATATTTTATTGAATCACTGTATAGAGCAGCGACATGTAGAGTAAGTACAAGCCAATCCAACGATGATAGGATAGTTGTTTGTTCCTGTGTAGCTTTTATTGAGTACATACCATTATAATATAAGTAGTATTGAGGACTTTTAGGTGTGATGATTGCTGACTAGGGATGCCATCCGTCCTTTTTCCCAGGACACGTCCTAGATTTTAGGGTGTGTCTTATGTATGAGCTGTCTGAATGTTTACTGTCTTGTCTTTGATGAACCACAGACACAGCTAAATAAATAAAACAATGGAAGCACTGAATGAAACGTCGTCGGTCTACGTCTATGGCTATGTAAATAGTTTGTGTTTTCCGACCAGTTCAGTGTAGCCGGCACGATCAAAGGTGGAAGCACTGACATGGCACCTAGTTCACCCGGTGTTATGGGCTGACATCACGGACATTGTACGAGTACGGACATTGTTCGAGTACAAACTCAGTATGTAATACATACTGTAAATACATACTATGTATGTATCACAGACAGGTAATTAATAACGCAACTTCAGTCTTGAATCTTTAGGGCATGCCAAGAATGTTATATTTGTTCTGACTGACAGATCCACACCTCTTTTGTTTGTCGACCGAAATCTGTTCTGGTCTATTTGGATCCGGAACCGAACGTCTATTTCCCTCGAACGTCCATTTCCCTTTATCGGCCACTTCCTCGAACAGCCACATCTCATTAACACCTCATTAACGACCACATCCCCGATTGACCACAAAAGCCGTAATCTGTGACCGAAGGGCCACTTACCCGAACCGCCACATCAATGAAAACAAAAATTACCTTTGAAAAAAAATATATAGATCTGCTACGAAAATTCTATTTTCTTGAGCGTGTAGGATTTAATTTTATTTAGTAGGTAGGTATTGTAATATACCTTAACGGCAACGAACGCCAAAATAGCAATATATCAAATTGTACGAGCATGTTTACATGAAGTGTACAAATACTCTATTTTAGCTAAGGGTAATTTTTAATATTGTGTCTTGCATACTAAACTTAATATACATTAATTTTAACATACAAAATAATACTAATACCAAATTCTTAGAATATTCTTACGAGGCGCCATACATACAAGCCGCGGGACGGGCCGCAGAGCTATACAATTGAGGGGTGCAGTGCAGGCGAGGCGAGAGTGGAGGTCGAGTGGTGACTTTTGCGAGGGAGGATCCCGCCCTCGAGCGTTCTGTTACACCCGCAAGTCGCAAATAGACAAACAACTCCATAATTATGTAGGTACTCTGTATGTAAGTTTAAATAATGCTATGGTAGTATGGTAGGCAATGATTTGAGATTTTTTTTTAAAGTTGCGGGTGGCCGAGTGATCTGGGCGTCTCTGGGCACTGCCGTCCGATGGCAAAATCGTGCAAGTCGAAAACATTGGTTTTGAGATAATTCCGTTTAAAGTTTTTTGCCTTTTTTGTTTCATAAAGTTTGATTTATGTATTTTCTAGTTATGAAAAATATACAAAAAGAAGCATTTTTGTACCCTTTTCATGGGAGGTGTAAAAAAAAGTCACTATTTACTTTATTTTAATAACAATATTAAAAAACCTACTCTGGCGGAACATTCACTAGATAAGTATTGAAAATCCATATGCCAAACTACGGCAAGTCTTGAGTTGCAGTTGTTTACCGTAATCTTTTAGCTTCTAGCTTGTATTGAAAATGCCCATAACTCTAGTTGTAATGATTTGCCTTGAGAAAGAGATTTGATTTGAGAAAGAGCTTAAAGGGCAAGAGATAAATAATAATTGGTGCTTTAAAACATTTGCTATTTATATATATACAGAATATATTGAGTATTGCTTAATTTGAAAATCGTGGTAGTTCTGGGGGGAATGGAGATGTTCATTCCCAGCGCCCTCGTCCACCCCGGTGGTAAAAGCCAGTCGGTGCTGAAGCTGTCGCAGCTAATGGTGCAACTTACCGTACATGGTCGTGCGCTGCGCTCGTGCCGGAGGTGATCCTAACATCTCCGAACTGAAGAAAGAATGCAACCGCCTCTCCAGTTCCTGCAAGAGGACTGTTGTCAAGGCAAAATTCGAGCATATCGGCAGAGTTGGCGACAGGCTGAACCAGCACCCAACTGGGAGCCGTGAGTTTTGGTCTCTCGCCATATCTGTCGAGTCGAATTTCTGCCGCTCCTCACTTCCGCTTCTGCAGTGTTCTGGGGGCTCACTTGCTCACTCCGCAAAGGAGAAAGCCGACTTACTGGTGTCTCTCTTTGCGGGGAACTCTAACCTGGACGATGAGGGCGCCATTCCTCCATCCATAAGTAGTTGTGAGAACTGATCCTCGCCGGAAGTACAGTTGCGACAATGAACTGTCCGGGCGGAGCTTCTCTCCCTAGACACCAGGAAGGCGAGTGGGCCGGACAGGATTCCTGCATTGGTGTTAAAACGGTGTGCTACCGAGCTGGCTCCAGTGCTGACGCGCCTTTTCCGCCTCTCTTACTCCACTTGCCGTGTGCCGGCAGCCTGGAAATCTGCGTTTGCCCAAGCAATTCCCAAAATGGGCGACCGGTCAAACCCGTCCAACTACCGACCCGTCGAATTACCGACCTCCCTACTCTGTAAGGTGATAGAGCGCATTATCAATGCACAGCTCATGACGTACTGGGAGACAAATCACCTCATAAGCGATCGGCAATATGGCTTCCGGCCAAACCGATCTGCAGGTGATCTCCTAGCGTACGTCACTCACACTCACCTTTGGGGTGAATCGCTTGAAGGAAATGGTGAATCCTTGGAAATTGCCCTCGGTATTGCCAAGGCATTTTACAGGGTTTGGCACAAGTCGCTCTTGGGAAAGCGTCCGGCGTATGGACTGCCTTCTGGCCTATGCGAGTGGGTCGCCGACTTCCTACATGGGCGTAGCATTCAGGTCCTGGTGGATAGTTGCTCGTCAGACTCCATGTCAGTGAATGCTGGCGTCCCACAGGCATCTGTGTTGTCACCCACACTGTTTCTTCTGCATATCAATGATATGCTGCCACTGGTGATATGCTGTCACCCTTCAGTCAGACGGGATGTTGTGGATGAGAAGAGGCGAAGTCTGAACTCGAACAAACGCTTGGGTCTATTTCCGAATGGGGCCGTAGTAATTTGGTCGAGTTCAACGCTTCCAAAACAAGTCTGCGCGTTCAGTGCAAAAATAACGGCGTTCACACCAGCTCCTTCCTTCCAGGGCACGTCGCTAAAATTAAGCGACCACCTCGGGGTCCTCGGAGTCGAACTGTTGCACGACCTAAACTTTCGACCCTATATCGAGGGCTAGGCCAAGCTGGCTTCTAAAGAGCTGGGCGTACTCAATAATTTGCGACGGTACTTCACGCCGGGCCAAAGGCTGCTTTTGTATAAATCGCAGATTAGGTTCTGCTTGGAGTACTGCTCGCACTTGTGGGATAGCTCAGCTAAATACCAGCTTGCGCCTTTGGATTCGATCAAGCGTCGAGCCGTGCGACTAGTGCGCGACCCCGATGTGTCTGTGTATGTGTGATCTAGAACCACTGCAACTCCGTAGCGCCCCAAGTGTGTTCTATCGCTGATTCCAAGGAGCTGTTTAACGCGATCCCGCCGTCCCCTTTCCACCTCCGCACAACACGCACTGGGCAGGGATTGCATCCCTATACGCTTGACTTACCACGGATATGTACCAATCGGTTCTGCAGATCCTTCCTCCACAGAACTGGTAAACTCGGGAACGCTCTCCCTGCCCACATATTTCCCCCCAAGTATAGTCTCGGTTCCTTCAAGACTCTAGCAAGAATCTAGACTTTGTCAAACTCTAGTCTTTTTAACCGACTTCAAAAAAAGGAGGAGGTTCTCAATTCGACTGTATTTTATTTTTGTTACCTCAGAACTTTCGACTGGGTGAACCGATTTTGATGATTCTTTTTTTATTTGAAAGCTGGTGCTTCCCGTGTGGTCCCATTTCAATTTGGTCAAGATCGGATTGAAAAGCTAGGCGGAATCGCGAGGCCGAAGGCCGGGCGATTCCGCCGAGTACATTAATAGCAAAAAATTACGAAAAAAAAACTGTGAAATAAAAAACTATTTAAAAAAATATAAAAACCGCCTTCAATAATGTATGAAATAAAAAAAATCGAACCCTAGAGTTGAAGGCGGTGCTAAAGCAAGCAAAAATAACCGACCGCCTTCAACTCTAGGTTTCGATTTTTTTTTATTTCATACATTTTTGACGGTGGTTTTTATATTTTTTGAAATAGTTTATAAGGGATCGCGTACTGAATTTTTTTCCTCAGCAGGGGTGATCATGTCCGGTGTTTGTGGTAAAGCATTCCTTGTCATATCCGTCGACAAGGCGCGTCACCACCGTCACTCACATGGCAAACTACTGTAACTTGAGTTATTGCGTATTGCCTTGTGGAAATATGAAGTGGCAATTTTGCGGCAAACTCATACAACTGTACTTGCTTTATTTTGCCATCTGGAATGAAAATTTTACCGACTTGCAGCAAATTTTAAATCCTCTAAATTCGTCTAGAAACACGTTATTAGAAATCTGCCTTCACTAGGTAGATAGGTTATTAAATAGATAGGTTATGACTAGAGAAATCGTTTGAGCCATGTTACGGCAAACTCGTGTAACTCGAGTTGCATGAGTTTGCCATCGGACGGCAGTGCGGCAGTGGGCTTCTCTTGCGAGAGGTCCGAGATTCGAATTCGGTCGGCGTGAACCTACCAATAAGTTTTTTCTGTTATCTCTGAAAAATTTACGGGCATGCTGCACCTGCTCCTTTACCTACCGTTGGGAACCGGTGTAAAACTATAGGTCCCTTCCCTTGCCCCTTACTAGTAGGTAGACTCAAATTGTAGCCGAATGATACCACCCATGGATGAATAAGAGATACCACCGTACTGGACGTAAGATGAACTCGTAGCAGCCTCGGTTGTGTTCTCCTCTAGTCCAGCATAGCCAGCAATCCAAAGGGAAGTCTCCGATATGGCACCTACCTTCTCGGAGATGATATTGGCTGGTCGGAGCGTGTACTTTGGCTCCTCTGACTCAGCCAACCATACCGGATTACATAAAAATAATCTCTAAAACCGAATTAACATACGATACTACTTCGATTAATGCGTTCATCTCTCTTCCTGTAAACTCCTTATCTACACACACCAAAAAATTTCGCATTGATAAATCATACAATATTAAAAATTCAAATAATAAACAATTTTTCTTTGTAAAAGCAATCAAGGATTTAATATTCTATCATTCAGAATTGTTTTCCCGATCGCGGCCTCCCCTAGTCAGACAGAAGGGGAGTGAGACAGTGGCGTGGCTAGCTATAGCTAGCTAGCTAGCTAAGAAACATAGTTCTCTGTGATTGTTCTCCCTATATCCAGGAGAATATTACTCTGAGAGGACTAAGCCAAACCCCACACCCCACACACAACATTGCAGATTGCCAAAATATAATGTAAGTACCTATTATATCTTATAATGTTGGCCAGTTTTTAGTCACGAAAAAAATGTCTCAATTGCATATCAGCATCAGGTGAGCAGAAAGAAGTAAAGTCACAGAACATCAGTGCAGTCTGTGCTCTGAGTAAAACTTTGGAAAAGGAAGGACAAGAAGTTGGCGGAAGGATTTAGTATCGGTCTGTCGTGATGACCTTAATGCGAGGTGAGTCATTCATACATAAAGATCACGCTCTAATCAAGCAACAAAAGCACGAGATAAATAATCAAAATATCATCTATTTATACTGAGTTTATTAGATTGGAGTCGTGACTTGATGCTCGGTACGCGGCGCGAACGGTGCGGGTGTGGGCGGATGGATACGCTATCGGCCTTGCCATCTTAACACGCGCGTGTCATCCGTCAGTATCCAGTCTCCGAGATCGATGTCTACCGTTTGTTTACTGCTATAATTATTTATTCAAGAAAATAATATAAAAAACACCGACTTCAAGAACAACTAGAACTTAAAAGTGTTAAGTAATATTTTGATTCCTTTTCGGACCCTTGAGTTGAAGTCGGTACTAAAGCACAAAAGGGGTCCATCTATCAATTTTCAGGTGATTTTTTAAAGTCGGTGCAATGTTTATATTAAAACAGTTTTTTATTTCACTTTTAATATTAATTTTATAATCACATAACAAGTTCTGCGTGTTTTTCCAGTGATTGGTACTGATTGGTAGTGACTTGGCACTGCAAGTCGCTTCCGTTATTCAAAAAACAAAAGTTGTACTAGGTTCCGTTAGTGTGAAGTCAATACTTCGCTAAAAAATCCTTTAATTCTGAATGGACAAGTATGTATGTATATATTTAGGTATTATGTATTAACTGCCACGTGGTTAGACTTTGAAAACGCCTTCGGTTCGGTGCGCCATGAGTTACTATTAAAGGCGCTAGAGTGGTATAATGTGCCACCTCTGATCTGTAATATAATAGCCTCCTACTACAAAAAACTTTCCTTTGTAATACAAGTAAAAGGCGAAACGGAGAAGACACCGGAAATTCGTTACGGCATAGGACTTTTCCAGGGTTGCTGCCTCTCTCCTGTCACATTTAACATTGTTATCAACATTCTAATTGATACGCTTGTCGTAAAAGAAAAGAAATGGGGATACAGGTTCAAATATGGAGACACATATATGGCGGCCATCCTGGCATTTGCGGATGATATTACGCTGTTAACCCGCAATCCAAAACAAAATCAGTCGCTTCTTAAGGTGGTGGATGACTATTGTGAATGGACCAAAGGGATGAAGATAAAACCAGCGAAGTGCTACTGTTTGAGCTTAACCAGGAAAGGTTCAAAGTTTACCTCGAGCAATCCAGGTTTGACAGTAGCCGGAAAACCAATCGCAACCGTGGCTGATGAAGCTCCTTTTAAATTCTTGGGCAAAAGGATCACCAGCAGAGGAAAGGAGCATCCTACTGATGATATTGTCCAACTTTTCGAAGAGAGCCTCCGCCAAACTGACAATCTTCCCCTCCTGGGTACACAAAAGGCATGGATTTACGATAACTACCTGACATCAAAACTTTCATGGCCATTTCTCGTCTACGACTTCACAAAGCAAAACCTGACTAAATTAGACTCGTATGTGACCAGATTCCTGAAATCATGGTTTGGACTGGCTCACCCGGCTGACTCGTCAACGCTATACAGATCTCACAATAACTTTGGACTGAACATTAAGAAACCGTCGATATTTTATCAAAAGGCGAGAATAGCCAAACGATGTATACTCAAAGACTCCAATGATAGCGCTATTCAAGCCTTACCCAACACATCACTATCAGATGAACTGGAATCGAGACTCGACTTCTACAAATCATTCCAAGTTGGTACACGCACCAATAGATCTGGATTGGGCATAGAAACAGCAAAGTCTGATAAAGAAATACTGAAAGGTTTTGCTCAGGAGGACATGGAACAAGGCTTCAAACTTCACGCCTTAAACCTAGAAATGCAGAATGATTGGCTAACAGTGGGTGACTTCTGCATCCCTCCTGCATTGAAGTGGAAATCCATAATATACAACTGGTCCCCTGAGCTGCTTAAGTTCTACTTAAATGCATTCCAGCTTACTCTCCCCGACCCGAGTAACCTAGTTAGATGGGGGAAATCTACAAATAAACTATGCCCGTCATGTAAGGAGTTCGTAGGCACGGCCAAACATTTGTTATGCGGATGCAAAATACTACTTGAGCGAGGCCAGTATTCCTACCGTCATGACAAAGTCCTCCAAATCATCAGAGAGGCCATCAACCTGTCAATTGCACGGACCAGGAAAGGGCAAACCAGTAGCGGCTTCCAGAAGGTCAACTTTGTGAAACCTGGAGCCAATAAGCTGCCCAAAGATAGGACTAAACCTTCTTCAATTTTGGGAGCAGCAAAGGATTGGGAATTGTTGATGGACACACATGAGAAGCATTACCAAATGCCTTCGGAAATCTGTACCACAGCATTAAGACCGGATATACTCATATTCTCAAAAGCGACAAAGCATGTAGTACTTGTTGAACTTACAGTTCCATGGGAAAGTAACATACCGAAGGACCACAACATCAAACTTAACAAGTACTGCAACTTAGTAGACCGGATTGTGAGAAACGGATTCAAGACTGATCTCTTCGCTGTGGAAGTCGGAGCAAGGGGACTACCAGCGAAGTCGCTCTACAGTCTCTTCAAGAATCTAGGGCTCCCATGATCGACGCTAAGCTCATATATGGAGAGAGCTTCGAAAACGTCACTGGAAGCATCCTACAGAATATGGATAGGTAGAGAGAGGGAGGTCGAGAGCGGGACTGGTGGTTTCCCCGCGTCCTAGTCAACGCAGACTAGCTGACGAGGGCTTGCAGCGAGCCGAAACGTGAAGCATGCGCGGGAAATTTAGAGTGGCCACTCGCTAGTCCCGGCCTCGATTAATACCCTCCTCTACTGCCGATGGGCCCGGATATGTTCGGTGAAGCCATCGTAAGCTTAGATCCACACCTTCCTTCCTAAACTGTAACTCATATGTATTTAATTTAATTTATAAATAGTAATTTATACATTTTATTTACTAGTAACTACGTACTTGTATGTAGTGTATACTATAGTTTATCATAGCTATTTTCCTTATATTATAGGTATTTTACATTCCCACACTCAAGTATTTTGCTACTACCTACTTACATCTCACAGTCAGACACAAGTCACAACACAACATACGACTCTCAAACATCCAAAGGTTGACTGGGAGAAATCCCTGTAATGGATAAGTCCGCCTTTGTCCCTCATGTAAATTACTTATCGTTTTTCTGTAATTTTTTTTAGCAATAATGTATTTCTATCTATTTATCTATCTATCATACATACATACACCTATACAATTTTGTATATTTAATTTTGTTTGGAAGCCCTAATAGATTATCATATGTGAATATATTGCATTTCAACATACATACCTACGTGTTGAATTGATAACCTCCTTTTTTTTAAGTCGGTTAAATAAAAAGTAATACAAACAACAATTAAATCCTACCTAACAAAGATTAAAATAACCATCAGTAAAAGAGGCGTCTTCAAAAGTTCCCAGAACACTAGCGACATACTCCGCTGGATGGCAAGGCCTACCCTTTGTATGGCTCTTGATTGCGGGACGCCCGTTGCGATCACCAGCAGAGGGCCAAGCCTCTTCAAGAAGCTTTTGGCTTCACTCCTCCACGGACCGAGGGTTTCAACCGCAAACGTAACAAATTCTAAATCTTAAATGTTAGTTCTATATGTTTTACGTTTGAGGCTCTCCGCTCCGCCCCGGCCGCGGTCGCGACAGCCGCTTTTGAAGAGGCCCGAAAGTGACTTGATGCCAATGTGTCGACACAAGTGGCGTCCCACATCAAAGGCCTACCCTTAGCCCACGGCACTAGGGTGATACCATCGGGCCTCTTGCCATTCAATCCACCTGGGAATCTGGGAATAACCGCAAGGTTCTAGGATGCACGGATACATGCAGTAAGAAGCGTGGACTTCTTATAAAAAATAATTTTTATGCCTGGAGTTCCTGCCTGCGCTTTTGATGCAATGCACGATAGACCGTGGTGGCCACAAAACATCGATGGCCATAAATGTTTATTTATTTCCATTTCTATTTTAGAAATGAGCAAAAACGCGAAGTGACAAAAGTATGATCAAAATGCCGTGAGTTTACTGTTTCATTCATTAGCAGTTATTTTTGGTAAGAACTAATCAAACTTAGAGGAGACTAAATGGAGTGGACTTGTCACTGCAAGAAAACCGAAGATACTTGAGGCCAGCGAATTAATTAAAAAGTAGAATGTCGTTGCTTGAGGCGGTGTAAGATTTCTATGGGGAAGTGTCGAGCCCAAGCAAGCAAACCAGTCGCCTCTGATAGGCAGGCGTGCGTGCGCCGCTCAATCAGCCGCCCTTCTTTGTCGCACTGCTAGAGTGTGGAACTGTCTTCCGGCGGTGTCTTCACAGCCTAGCAACAGTCCGCAAATCTGCTGGCATGGCACCTAACTGAGCGTGATTTCGCGAGGAGAGGTGGTTTTGGCTCTGTCGACTGCACCATTGGTCTCTCGGCACAGCCACCCATGCTGGTTTACATAAAAAAACAGACACTAGAGTCTAGACCGAGTACGCCGGAGACGGAGATGCGTCTATGAGATAAAGGCTGACTTGGCGTAACTATTATTTAATATTATGTGCCTTATGGCATAACTAAAACATTCGGGATCACCACAGAAATATTATAATTCATTCGGCACGATTTTCTATTAAAATAAACACAATTACAAAATAATTTGTTTTTGTGTTGTCGTCGTCGTGTGGTGTACTGGTGTGGTGTGCGTGAGGTGAGGATGGCGCCGCGGAGGAGGCGGAGGGGCGGCCCTCCGCCGTCACGAATAGTGTACCGGTAGCGCACAGTATGAAATTTGGCCTGATTTTCGGACATGGTTTTTTTACTCCAGAACTAGTCAGTCTTTAGTATTTTAAAAGGTAGAGTAGAACTCCCGTGGGTCAGTTATGTATACTTCCAAAGTTATAAATTTTTGAAAAACAAACTTTTTTTTGGCCGAAAAATTAAAAAAAATTATTGCTCCGAGATTATGGAATATATTAATAATTATATTTTTCAATATACAAGAATGACTTTACCCCCCTTATTTGAAGCTATTTCAAACCTCCTACAGTTAGTACAAAACGAGTAAAAATTTATTTTTTATTTTTCGTTTTTATTTTTTTTCTCCTAAACCAAGTCGCATTAGCACAAAATTCTTACATTACAATTAACCCTAGACCATGTTTAATAAGTACCAGAAAAAACAAAAGATAATCCCGCTTGGTATAGGAGTTATAGCTACTCAAGTTTTTTCGTTAGGGTTGCCATAAAATTTCGGCCCAAGTTTGGCCGAAAATTTTAAACAACTAAATAATAGTTTGTCCAAATATATCTATGAATAAATTAACCAAGACTTGAAATAGACCAACAGTAAAAAAATTTGTGAGAAATTTTAAATTTTAACGTGAAAATCCGTTGTCTCTGCCTACCCCACTGGGAAACAGGCGTGACGTTATGTATGTATGTATGTAGTAAAAAAATTTCTTAAAATATACCTACAGATAAGTACAGAGTAATTAAAATAATAAATAAAAAAAACAAGATACATTTTATGGAATATAATATTTATTTGCATATTTCTTTACATTTATTATTTTAGGGTTAGGCAGGGGATGAACAAAAATAATGATGCCAATTTATTAATAATAATTTCAATAATAACAGTATTGAAGAATACTTACACTCCATTCAACCTAGCAACTATTGCCGAGCGGTTTCTCTTTCTCTATACTTCTCGCTCTCGCAAAGAGTGATTGAAGTGACTGTGAACTGAGGTTATGAATATAGTTTAATTTAAAAAATGTATTTTATTATTGTTTATTTATTTCATGAATGAAATTTTGCAATAAACCTGTTTATTTTTTGCTTGGAATCATGTTAAATATTTATATTTTCACGGTAAATTATTAAATATTAAAATTATATATTATTTAAATTTTGTGCCTAATGTACTTACTTCAGCCACCGTTTCAGCTGTTCGTTCTATTGTATTGTAGGTGGCTAAGTTAACGCAGTGCCGTAATACCGGGTAATTCCATATTCATCACTGTCTGATGATTCCCCCACGTCACAGAGGTCCTCGTCACTGCCGCTGCTATCCTCACGTAGATTTATGATATCCATCCATCTGTCACGTGAACTTTTGTTTTGGTCATAACTCAAGAACCACTGGTGCTAGACTCATCGTGTTGGTACTCAAACTTCAGGTCTCGGTGAGATCTATCCATCTGTCACGTGAACTTTTGTTTTGGTCATAACTCGAGAACCACTCGTGCTAGACCCATCGTGTTGGTACTCAAACTTCAGGTCTCGGTGAGATCTATCCATCTGTCACGTGAACTTTTGTTTTGGTCATATCTCGAGAACCACTGGTGCTAGACCCATTGTGTTGGTACTCAAACTTCAGGTCTTGGTGAGATCTATCCATCTGTCACATGAGCTTTTGTTTTGGTCATAACTCGAGAACCACTGGTGCTAGACCCATCGTGTTGGCACTCAAACTTCAGGTCTCGGTGAGATCTATCCATCTGTCACATGAACTTTTGTGTTGGTCATAACTCGAGAACCACTGGTGCTAGACCCATCGTGTTGGTACTCAAACTTCAGGTCTCGGTGAGATCTATCCATCTGTCACATAAACTTTTGTTTTGGTCATAACTCGAGAACCACTGGTGCTAGACCCATCGTGTTGGTACTCAAACTTCAGGTCTCGGTGAGATCTATCCATCTGTCACATGAATTTTTGTTTTGGTCATAACTCGAGAACCACTGGTGCTAGACCCATCGTGTTGGTACTCAAACTTCAGGTCTTGGTGAGATCTATCCATCTGTCACATAAAATTTTGTTTTGGTATAACTATATAACTCGAGAACCACTGGTGCTAGACCCATCGTGTTGGTACTCAAACTTCAGGCCTCGGTGAGATCTATCCATCTGTCACGTGAACCTTTGTTTTGGTCATAACTCAAGAACCACTGGTGCTAGGCCCATCGTTTTGGTACTCAAACTTCAGGTCTCTTCAGGAACAAAACAAAAGTTCATGTGACAGATGGATAGATCTCACCGAGACCTGAAGTTTGAGTACCAACACAATGGGTCTAGCTTCAGTGGTTCTCGAGTTATGACCAAAACAAAAGTTCATTAGACAGATGGATAGATCTCACCGAGACCTGAAGTATGAGTACCAACACGATGGGTCTAGCACCAGTGGTTCTCGAGTTATAACCAAAACAAAAGTTCACGTGACAGATGGATAGATCTCACCGAGACCTGAAGTTTCAGTACCAACACGATGGGTGTAGCACCAGTGGTTCTCGAGTTATGACCAAAACAAAGGTTCACGTGACAGATGGATAGATCTCACCGAGACCTGAAGTTTGAGTACCAACATGATGGGTCTAGCACCAGTGGTTCTCGAGTTATGACTAAAACAAAAGTTCACGTGACAGATGGATAGATCTCACCGAGACCTGAAGTTTGAGTACCAACACGTTGGGTCTAGCACCAGTGGTTCTCGAGTTATGACCAAAACCAAAGTTCATGTGACAGTTGGATAGATTTCACCGAGACCTGAAGTTTGAGTACCAACACGATGGGTCTAGCACCAGTGGTTCTCGAGTTATGACCAACACAAAAGTTCATGTGACAGATGGATAGATCTCACCGAGACCTGAAGTTTGAGTGCCAACACGATGGGTCTAGCACCAGTGGTTCTCGAGTTATGTATGACCAAACAAACAAACAAACAAACAATTTACTTTCGCATTTATTATAAAGTGAGTAACGTAATTTTCTTATGAGTGTTGCATGCATGCATTGCATAGTGCCATTCAGTTTTTGTGAAAAACAACATGTGAAAAATATGCAAAACAATTTTATTATTATGACTATGACGCCTATGAAAGGCTACTGATTGTAATGCGTTGACTCAGAATAAAAACGCAATACTAACTCCCAGGCGCAGCTATGTACGCGCGTATGTATACGCGCCGTTATGGTTTTGAGATGGCTTACGCATACACCTATGACTCACACATACAACGTTGTGTCCTGTGTAAAGAAGGGTAATAACCGTTGCGAGAGCGAGAAACCGCTCGGCATTAGTTGCTAGGATGAACGGAGTATAGGCTACGAATATTTCCGAAATGAAAACAATTGTTAATCCTCTTAATCCAATTGAAGTGGATGGATGAGAAGAGCGGAAGACCGCGTGTGGTGGCGTGCCTTGGGAGAGGCCTATGTCCAGCAGTGGACCGATACGGGCTGATGATGATGATGATGATGATGATGATGATGATGTTAATCCTCAGCACTGAGAAATAGGCCACCTTCTCCCAGACCTAGACCTAGTGCACCTAGTGCAGATTCTTCGGCGAAAGTGTTGGCATCTGCCGGTTTTAGCAATGCTAATGCCTGAGCTGGAAGTGGTAACTTTCGTAACTTTTTCTGTCTGTGGCGCAACCTAATGTTGGAGATGAGAGGATCTCTAGGCATTTTCTAACAGAAAAGCTTTGGGTTATGACAGCTAATTTCTTACCAATGTTTTTATTGATATAATTTGGAATGTTTACAATAGCTAACGTATACCTACGTGCATCAGAGCACGTTAAAACAATCGAAAGTTACTAACTAGGTATATCACTACTAGAAATATTTTTTTTAATCCCGGGAATTTTTCATTATTTTCAAAAGGGACCATATCAATATAATGACTGCATAACGCAATTATAAAAAATCGCTTTACCGTATCCGATCATGATAATTAATCATAATTTAATAAAAAATTCACTTTCGGCCAAAAAATAAAATTAAACTACGATTCGAAAAGTGCCAACCCTGACTGTAAAATTGTCGGCCTAAACATTATTTAGTTAAAACTCCTATACCAAGCGGGATTATCTTTTAGTTTTTTTAGCACTTATTAAACAAGGTCTGGGGTTATTTGTAATGTAAGAATTTTGTGCTAATGCGACTTGGTTTAGGAGAAAAAAAATAAAAATGAAAAATAAAAAAAAAATTATTGCTCGTTTTGTACTAACTGTAGAAGGTTCGAAATTGCTTCAAAAAATGGGGCTATAGTCATTCTTGTATATAAAAAAATATTATTATTAATATTTTCCATAATCTCGGAGTAATATTTTTTTTTTATTTTTCGGCCAAAAAAAACTTACCTTTTTCAAAAATTCATAACTTTGCAACTATACGTAACTGACACACGGGAGTTCTACTCTAGCTTTTAAAATAGTAAAGACTAACTAGTTTGGGAATAAAAATACCATGTCCGAAAATCAGGTCAAATTTCATACTGTGTAGCGGTACCACGCGCGGCCGCGGGCGGCACAGTCTGTCTGTGCGGACCTCGTACTATGAGTAAGGTACGCTCGCGCTGCTCTTTAGATCGATTCGATACAGTACAAAAATATTTCCATACAAGTAAAATTATTTACCCACTTGCACAAGTTTCTAAGACAAGTTACAAAAAGTTGACTTAGCCTATGATAAAGGGCCTAATGCATTAATTAATCCTAAAATTGGGAATATTAGAACTGCATTCATATTCGGCGAATAGTGACGTGCAAAATAGGTCACTGCACTGGTGATCATCGTCTACATGGTGGAAGTCACAGCTGAAGCTCAAAACGAAAATTACGGTCACGCGGCCGCGGGTGCGTGAAGGATAACGAAGGACATCGCGTACACATCAACATGGGTACCGTGCAAGGAGGATACTACCGTGTATGCAATGCAACTAACACGGTTACGGCTACGGATAAAGCTCGCATCAGATGAGTTTTATGATGAGCAGCTTATTTCACTCGCGAAACGTTACTTGGTGGCGGGCGCAAGGCATTTCCGGTGCGGAATATTGACGGCGGCGGAGGCGGAGGCGGCGGCGCGGGCGGAGGAGGCGGGCGATGACCGCCTCCTCCGCCTCTCCACTCCCCCCTCCGCTCCTCCACTGCCCTCCTGCCCCTCCGCCGCCCCGTGCTCCGCACAATCGCCTATGCAGTTACATTATCATCATCACATAAAAATACAGTATTTACCTAAGCAATCAATTCAGTCCACTGGTGAGGGAAACCAGAACATGCCTGAACTAGATAACCGTTACCGATACGTGCCGATACAAGTAACTGTAATCTGTGCCGATACTAACAAACATTTCTGCATAGCCACACTTCTTCGAAATAATAAATCGGTAAGGGATGGTCATGGAGTAAGTTACTTCGTTTTATGAGAGACTGCGTTTGTAGACTCTATGTATTATACGAGTATTAAAACTAGATTGACGATTTTTAGAAATATTTTCTGTATGTATGTTCCTCCATAACTCTTAAACCGACCATCTGAATTCAATGAAACTTAGTATAAGCACATTTTATTACTATACGTGACTAAAGTGACACAGGATTGGCTAAATAAAATTCAGTTGCAGTTCCACTAAGATATCCGAGGGGTTAGCCACTCCGAAATAAATTGTACACAGGTTGTCGGTGAACTTGGATTACAATGGATTACAAGTGTACTACAAATATTAAAGAATAATTCATAGTATTTTAAAATGTATTGTATTATTCCTGTACTACATAGTATTAAATGTACTACAAAGTGGAATACAGATGATTACACTGGAATATAGTGGATTACATGTTATTACAAGTGTACTACTATAATAAATAGATATCTAGTAATATTGTAGTATTCATGTACTACACAATATTATTTGCTAGTAATGTAAAATACGATGTATTACATTATATTACGCTATATTTTCAGCAAGTTAGGATATCTTTAGATTTCGTGTATTTTTTTGTATTTGACTTGACCTCAGACGAGGCGAGACAACACATATTATTGAGTTTCGTACCAAAAAGGTGAAAGCTAAACTTTTATGGTATCAGAAAAATGCAAATCGAAAATCATTGGAAAAAATACATCCCGACCAGGATATTTTTTCCAATGATTTTCGATTTGCATTTTTCTAATTAAAAAAAAATATATAAAGCGAGTACGTGCTTACTGCTTAGTACTACTACTAACATATAATATAAACATAAAATATTATTAAAAACCTCAAGTCAACTTCTAGTGTCTGATGCCAAATACGACTTTGGTGACGACAGCATAAGGTTCAATATGGAACCGTGCAAGTTGACTCTTCGCAAAAATTATGCGACATCATGCATGAAGGTGCAATAAGATCGAAAATTTGGAGATAATACGTCACGGCCCGGTTGCGTAGTTGGTTATCGCGTTGGCAGCTCAAGCCAGAGACGGTTCGAATCCTGGTCGGGATGTATTTTTTCCAATGATTTTCGATTTGCATTTTTTTTATTAAAAATATATTATAAAGCAAGTACGTGCTTACACCGAGCATACCTACGGGAGTGGCAACCGTCGAGCGCTAGTATATAGGAAAATTAGCCGCGTGTTAGAGCATTATGCACTAACATATAGCGCTGCTGCGGGATCGACCGTCAGTGCGCTCGCGACTTGGGAACGAAGAACACGTATATGTGCACTACGCAAAATGGCGATTTGTGCAGTTCGTACGTGTCGAAAGAGCTCAAGATCATCAGGAATGACAAAAGATGGCGTAACCTTTCATAATTAGGTCATTTTAATGATAATACAATGCTTAAAGCGTGTAAAATACAAAAATTCCGCGAGTTAGGAGCACGACTGCGCGCCATACCGGACGCGTACACATGATAGGCAAATTGAAATCAATTATTGTATATGGGTGTTGTTAGTTTTTTTTATGGCAATGACATGGATGAATTCAATTTATAATATGTATTATTATTATCAGTGATAGGAATTAGGTAGGACTTATTTACCTAAACTTCGAGGAACAGAGTAAAAGATTGGAGACTTCCTTACGACAATATTTTTTTCCGGTTTAATAATATTCATGGTGTTTTAATTTTATTAATTTAAAAAAAGTGGCCGCCATTTTGAACTTTTTAGTAACTGGATCGATTGCTTTCAAAATCGATATCTGGCTGGGTGTCAGTGTGGGCTCTGAATACGAATCTGTAGTCAAAATTTAAAAAAGTGGCCGCCATTTTGAACTTTTTAGTTACTGGACCGATTGCTTTCAAAATCGATATTGGGCGTCTGTGTGGACTCTGAATACGAATCTGTAGTCAAAATTTAAAAAAGTAGCCGCCATTTTGAACTTTTTAGTTACTGGACCGATTGCTTTCAAAATCGATATCTGGGCGTCTGTGTGGACTCAGAATACGAATCTGTAGTAAAAATTAAAAAAAAGTGGCCGCCATTTTGAACTTTTTAGTTACTGGGCCGATTGCTTTCAAAATCGATATCTGGGTGTCTATGTAGGCTCTGAATACGAATCCGTTGTCAAAATTTAAAAAAGTGACCGCCATTTTGAACTTTTTAGTTACATGACCGATTGCTTTCAAAATCGATATCTGGGTGTCTATGTAGGCTCTGAATACGAATCTGTAGTCAAAATTTAAAAAAGTGGCCGCCATTTTGAACTTTTTAGTTACTGGATCGATTGCTTCCAAAATCGATATCTGGGTGTATGTGTGGGCTCTGAATTCGAATCTGTAGTAAAAAATTAAAAAAAGTGGCCGCCATTTTGAACTTTTTAGTTACTGGACCAATTGCTTTCAAAATCGATATCTGGGTGTCTGTGTGGGCTCTGAATACGAATATGTAGTCAAAATTTAAAAAAAGTGGCCGCCATTTTGAACTTTTTAGTTACTGGACCGATTGGTTTCAAAATCTATATCTGGGTGTATGTGTGGGCTCAGAATACGAATCCGTTGTCAAAATTTAAAAAAAGTGGCCGCCATTTTGAACTTTTCAGTTACTGGGCCGATTGCTTTCAAAATCAATATCTGGGTGTCTGTGTGGGCTCTGAATACGAATCTGTAGTCAAATTTAAAAAAAAGTGGCCGGCATTTTGAACTTTTTAGTTACTGGACCGATTGCTTTCAAAATCGATATCTGGGTGTCTGTGTGGGCTCTGAATACGAATCCGTTGTCAAAATTTAAAAAAAAGTGGCCGCCATTTTGAACTTTTTAGTTACTGCAGCGGGAGCACAAATGCGTCGATAAGCCTATATCGATCGATAAACATCTATTTGCTTCGTTCGACGAAGTAGAATAGAAGAAGACGAATAGATGTTTATCTATCGATATAGGCTTATCGACGCATTTGTGCTCCCGCTGCAGGACCGATTAATTTCAAAAACGATATCCTGTAATAGCAATATGTAGTGAACATTAAAAAAATATTATATCGATTTTGAAAGCAATCGGTCCGGTAACTAAAAAGATCAAAATGGCGGCCCCCTTTTTAAAATTTGACTACAGATTCGTAGTGCCCACACAGACACCCAGATATCTATTTCGAAAACAATCGGTCCAGTAACTAAAAGATCAAAATGGCGGCCCCTTTTTTTAAATTTTCACAACAGATTCGTATTCAGAACCCACACAGACACCCAGATATCGATTTTGAAAGCAATCGGTCCAATAACCAAAAAGTTCAAAATGGCGGTAACTTTTTTAAATTTTGACAACGGATTCGTATTAAGAGCCTACATAGACACCCAGATATCGATTTTGAAAGCAATCGGTCCAGTAACTAAAAAGTTCAAAATGGCGGCCACTTTTTTTACATTTTGACAACGGATTCGTATTCAGAGCCCACACAGACACCCAGATATCGATTTTGAAAGCAATCGGTCCAGTAACTAAAAAGTTCAAAATGGCGGCCACTTTTTTAAATTTTGCCTACAGATTCGTATTCAGAGTCCACACAGATGCCCAGATATCGATTTCGAAAGCAATCGGTCCAGTAACTAAAAAGTTAAAAATGGCGGCCACTTTTTTTAAATTTTGACTACAGATTCGTATTCAGAGTCTATACAGACGCCCAGATATCGATTTTGAAAGCAATCGGTCCAGTAACTAAAAAGTTAAAAATGGCGGCCACTTTTTTTACATTTTGACTACAGATTCGTATTCAGAGTCCACACAGACGCCCAGATATCGATTTTGAAAGCAATCGGTCCAGTAACTAAAAAGTTAAAAATGGCGGCCCCTTTTTTTAAATTTTGACTACAGATTCGTATTCAGAGTCCACACAGACGCCCAGACATCGATTTTGAAAGCAATCGGTCCAGTAACTAAAAAGTTCAAAATGGCGGCCACTTTTTTAAAATTTTGACTACAGATTCGTATTCAGAGTCCACACAGACGCCCAGATATCGATTTAGAAAGCAATCGGTCCAGTAACTAAAAAGTTCAAAATGGCGGCCACTTTTTTTAATTTTGACTACAGATTCGTATTCAGAGTCCACACAGACGCCCAGATATCGATTTTGAAAGCAATCGGTCCAGTAACTAAAAAGTTCAAAATGGCAGCCACTTTTTTTTAATCGCGAAATTAAAAAACCATGAATATTATTTTCGTACCCCAGGAACAAAAATAATATTTTAATTTGGTCGTAAGGAAGTCTCCTATCTTTTATGTACTGTTAATATTCCGAGGAATATTCGTTGACTTTGACTTTCACTCTAATAATTCACAGTACTGCCGAGGCACTGGACAATCTACGAATGAACACTGCAAGCAAATTAGAAAAAAAGTACAGAGGAATTTAAACAACTTATTAGTATTATAGCGTATTACAAAGAATTACAAAGGATTAAAAGGATTTCTGTACTACAGACAGACTACAGAGGATTTCGTAGTATTATGTGGAATATGTAGTATTTGTAAAAGTACAGATTATCAGAGAGATTATTTCATTGAAAATACTATAATATTAAGGATTTTTATAAGATTTCAAAGTATTACATAGGTTTTCGAAGGATTTCATTATATTACATTGTATTTTGCAATTTTGCCTGTATTACGACGGATTTATTCAGATTACAAGGAAATCGTACACAGTATTACAGAGTGGTAAACCCCTCGAAGATATCGCTCTCACACAAACCGAATCGACGTGCGTGAACCGTTCACTGCTGCTTCTGCTGCGTTCGGAACCGGTGTAAACCTTCAATCATAAAAAAATATACCTAACAATTTTTTCCGTCTACACCTGTGGTCTACCTACACAGTGTAAACTTTAGATCCTACGGCCTACCCTTGCCCCGCACTAGGTGGTATGGTCAATTTGTTGCCGACTGGGTTGGTACTACCGTACTGGATGTAAGATAGCCAACAATCGAAAGGGAAGTCACCGATATGGCAACTACCTTCCTAGGTCGGACGTTTGCCTTGGCCCCTGTCACTCAGCCACCCATACCGAATGGCATTAAAAAAATGCGAGGTATATACCTATATATGTACACACAACATATTATTTTGTCGCCGTTTGCCGTTGGAAAAACGTAACGCTGCGTGGTCTTACTCCGCTCTCTTTACGTCCGTCTGTCCGTCCGTCCGTCCGTCACACGCTCCCAGTGCCACAGTTCAAGCTAGCTATAAATAAAATAAATAAATAAAATAAAATACACTTGAAATTTGGCATAGTCAAAGCTTGTTATGGCGCACTTATGGCCCAAGGCTGAAGGCTGTGGTTTAGATATGGTTCAATAGTTCGGGTAATTAGGTAGATACCTACTATGTGTAATAAAATAATAAATAACAATGGAATTAACATTAAATACTAACCCATCGATTCGTGTGTCTAAGGAAAGGTGAGTGACCCATATAAAACAATCACACATTTTTTCTTTATTATGTATTTGGTGAAATTGTTAAAGAAAGGAAATTGTTTGTTCCACATCCCATTTATTCCGAAAGTTAGCAAGTGGCAATGCTGAGACTTGCTTATAATTCAGATACATTTTATTATTATTTATACTTTTTGATAAAAACGCACAGACAACAACATTTCACAACAATACAATTTTATATATAAGGTGTTTCGCTGACCATGTCATTAACTTCGGGAGGGTTACATACACACTGAAATAAACACTTTACGTAAGAAAAAAACATATGTTTATAGGAGCATTTTTTCTCCTAACAAAAAAATTAAATCAAATAAGTAGCTGTAAAAACCAATCATAGTGACCTTGTGACTTACTTACAACAAACAGCTGTTCTGCGTTTGAACATAGTACGGTCATTGACCCCGTACAATGCAAGTTACCTACTGTTACACACAGGTTAATGTTTAGGTAGCTAACACGTTTTGTTAAATTTCTCGAAAAGTAATACTATAAACATATATTTTTTTTTGCGTAACGTGTTTATTTGAGTGTCTATGTAACCCTCCCGAAGTTAATGACATGGTTATCGTAACACCCTATATAGGCCCGACTCCTCGCCCGACTCGCACCGCACTTAACAGCTTTTTCTATTTAATCTATGTATGTACATTGTGTGTCTGTTTACTCTACTACTGTCTATTCTATTCTATCTACCTAGACATTGAAATGGCAGACAGACACCCACACCACGTCCACCGCACTTAGTATAAAAATTAGAAGCAAAATGAAACCACAAGCAAACACTAGCTTTTATCCTCGTTCTCTTCTTTAGTGCGCGACTCGGCAAAGATCGTAAAAATCGTGTTTTCAGGGTCGATCGTTAGAACTTTGGAAGTGAAAAATGTTTGGAAGTGCTTGTCGCCTCGGGTAGTAAGTATTATATTCTTTGCCTCGGATTATCGGACGGATAACAGGTTCGGTCTACCGTCCACCCACCACACGTCCCGCTTGACGTCAAAGTAAAGCTGTAAATAGGGTATCCAACCCTCCCGGAGTTTCGTGTTTCAAAAATGTCCCGTCTCCCGGAATCTACACTAATATTATAAAAAAAGAGGTAGAGTTTGTAAGTTTTGATGTAGGAGGTAATCTACGAAAATATTAATCCGGTTTCAAAAATTATTTTAGCAATATTTGACCTTCAGGATGGACATCGGCTATGCGAGCGAAGCCGCGGCCAAAAGCTAGTCATGAATAAAAGTATCGGAAATATTAAAAACCAAGACAACCTTGGTATGAAGTAGCATTATAGCATTCAAAACAACCAAAAATTGTTGAATAAATCTGAACCACCGAACAAATTCATTATTCTTAGTCTTAGAGCCCGCAAAAATTATCATAAAATAAAATACTAAACTTAATAATAAAAATAAAAAATTACCTACTCTGCTTGCTTGCAGGATCCCACAGCCTATAATAAAAGTAGGTACGTATTTTACCATTTATTCTATTTCATAATTAATTTTGGGGCGTAGAACTCCCTAACAAACCAGGTTAATACTGATCAACAACTTCATTACTTGTTTTCATTGTTCGTTTGATTTCGCCTATGGATTTCGCGCATCGGTGGCGGCGACGACGGCAGCGGCGGCAGCGGCGGCGGCAGCAAACGTAATAGAACCTTGTCACGCTCAGCTTCTTAATCCGTGCGTTGCTCTAACTATATACACATACGTAGAACTCAGAATCTACTTCACCATCTTCCTGTCGTTCGTGTGTGTAATTTATTGCATAGGTACTCTACTCTATCATCATCATGACTCTACCCATATTACTTGACCTCCTAAATTGTTACCATTATTGACAAAACATTAATTTTTAATGTCCATTGTGAACACAAGCAGGAGTGTAGGATTTTGTGTGTGAATGAACGGATAAATTTCTATGGTGTTGAACACCATATATCACACACAATATCCTAGACATATCCTGCTCGATGGATCCATGCGGGCGGGCAAATAAAACAACACAAAACAACGAGGCGTAGACTCTTTATGTGCCTACTTATACGAATATCTACAATGTAGATGGGATGACTAAACCCAAGGAATGTCAATATATTTTTTCAGGTTTCATTCAGCTGCTGAAGAACATATGTCATCTGAAGCATGCTTTCGCCATGACGAAGCTTAGGTATGTTATGTATGCATGCATATACATATTTGTGAATTGTATACATATATGTAGGTACATACATAACGTAGCGTATGTAAGTAAACAGAAGATCGCGTTACTCATTTCCCATTTCCCTTGCCGGCTCGTTCGCCGCGCATCGCAACCGCAACACGGCTCAAGGCCGAGCCGGGCGCTGAAAAACGTTTTCCGAGAAGTGTCACACTCACAGCCAGCACAGCTTTACGACCGACGACACCGGGGCCGGGGCGGGCGGCGCGTGCGGCGCGGCGTGCGGAGGCGAGGGCGGCCGCCGGCGGCAGCGGCAGCCGGGCGGGGCGCGGAGATGTAATGTTCCAAAATACTTAGTTACATACTAAATAGGAACAATCAGGTTTTTAATCGTGTTTAATCGCGTTTAGTTAACGAAAACCCAGAAAGATTTATTTACTAAATTTTAAAGCCTCCTTCGTTCTGGCCACATTCCATTAAATAAATTTAAATTCCTGACGAAAAAGATAGATTCTCCAAATTGTGATCGATGTTTAACAAGGAGGATGACAGACATGTACTATTTGCTGATGGAGTGTGGTCAGAACGAGGAATTACGTACGGAGGGAATTACAGACGTCACTTACGGTGGACAGGCTTGTTTTTATTTAACCGACTTCAAAAAAAGGAGGTTATCAATTCGACCCGTATGTATGTAATATCGTTGGAATTGTACAATATTCGTATATGTTAGTCTATGTGGGCTTCTAAACAGGTGTGCAAAATTTCATAAGTGTCTTGTAATGTGATGTCTTGTGATGTATGTATGTTTTTATGTATGTATGATTGATTGTCCACGCATTTCTCCGAAACTATTAATCGGATTGCGATCATTCGTTTATTTATTTTTATTGACTTACATTTACTTCAACTTAGGGAACAGTGCAAGTTTCATCAAAATCGGTTCAGTAGTTTTTAAGATATGGACTGTTAAATGGAGCGCGCGCTCCACTTTTCGTCGACGACTGTTGGCTCCCAGATGGAGCGCGCGCTCCACTTATTGCGCGCCTTTTGCGCGCCGCTAGTTTTAATTCATTATCTAATTCTACCAATTTTCTACCAAAACACTGAATACTGGTATTATTTCTTGGTTAAACTTACTAGTAACTATTCTCAGACACGACTGGGCAACACAATCACCTTCACACAGAAAATAATTAATGAAGTTGACAGAAAATAAAATGTCACTTTTGGCAGCTGACATTTCCACTGACGCTGGCTGGAATAACGAGTGGCTCGGGATCAATTCTGTTGGCTCTCGCTGACAGCTGTGACGTCATAGAGCCGAAAGCGAATCAAGGGAATTCGATATTCGTTTGTTCGTTTAAGTGATTTCGTGGCTCAAGGGTGAGGGTCAAGGACTAGTAGTTTTATGACCATGGGTTCGTATCCCACCAAATCTTTTAGGTTTTTTTTTTGCTTTTTTTTTCTTTTTTAAGCAATGTTACGGTGTTTAAATTGTTTTAGCGTGTTTAGTTTTTTTTATAACCACCTAAGAATTATTTTCGGAAATATAAACTTGTAACAAAAACGACATGCACCGCCTCAACATTAGGTTAGGGTTAATATAAAGAAGATGCGTCGCGTACTGGTTTTTTTTTTTAAACCACCAAAACAGTTTGTATATTTCCGAATATTTCCGAAAATAAAGATTTCTTAGGAGGACAACTGTCAGTGAGAGACATCAGAATTGGCACAGAGCCATTCTTCTGGAATAGACTAAGATTGTACCCGTAAACGTAGTTCGGTATTCCATAGTTCGTTTCAATGCGCTCATTTCGGTATACGACATATAAGGCGAAATTGTACAGTTTTGGTCAGAAAAAATCGAAAAAAATGTCGAGTATGTTTTGTTTTGCCTGGAGTTCAAAAAATCGGTCTGTGCTTCTAAATAAGTGAATCCTGAAGTGTTTGGTATCACTGAACGCGTAATTTCAGTACAAACAAGACTGAATAACGAGTATTGATGGATCGATCGATTGAGGCGGGATATTCGAAATTGTGCGGGAGCGCGCGCGCCAAAATTTCGCGTTTTTGAGCGCCGCTAAAAGGGCCTAGTAGAGTACTCTTTTCTATTCTGTGCTAGTAGTAGAGTAGTACTATTTTAGGTACTATTTTCAACGTTTGGGAGTCAATGGGTCAATGGTCACACCCGATTTCTGTGATTCTTTTTTATGTGATATTCCTAAAAAGAGTGAAATAAAAAACATTGAACCGTCTTAAAAAAACAACTATGTACTTAGAACTAAAAATTATTAAATAATTGAGTTGAAGGTGGTACAAAAGCACACCCGAAAATTTATAGATGAAGCCCTTTTGTGCTTTTTAGTTTTAAGTATTTAGTTGTTTTTTTAGTCGGTTCAATATTTTTTTAAACAGTTTTTTTTTAGTATAAAAAAATTAAAAATAATAAAAACACTACACAAACATACCTACCTACATACATTAATTATGTACAAAGTAATAATATAAGTAAAAATATGTATTTTGCTATCAGTTGAAAATTCGTTGTACTTTCCCCTGGGGGTGGTCGGTGTGTGAAACAAAACGAAAATATTTTCAGAAAAGTCCATCAATAAAATGTATACCTATTACTAATTTCGTTATATCAGTAGGTATGTGGGAATGGCAGTGATAGACAATAATCGTTTAGGCATCGATGTCTATTTAGGCACATCACAATAGAATTGCTGAACATTTTAGACGTGAAAATCGCTAGCTAGGTACATATCGGTCGGACAATGCGCATAGTGAAATCTTGCGCAGTGTGCAGGTGACTATAATAATTCCCACACCTGACGCTAGATCGCGCCACTCTTAGGTCCACCACCATAGTTTAAACAGACTTCAAACAACTTTAAACAGTCTCCTTTTACTATGGTCTCATGTTGGTGCGCGCATGGTTGGTGAGGTGAGTCACACGTAGAATGGAGGGAGGGAATAGAGCGGCTGCTGCCGCGCGGTGGCGCGGGCGGAGCGGGGGCGCGGGGACGGAGCGGAGATAATGCAACAGGTGGTGGCTGATACACAATATGCACCGTACCGTACCATGTCATAGTCGAAACCGAGCGACCAGTCTGATAGATAACACGAGATGTGGGGAGGAGCGTCCCTCCCAACGAATTGTCCCTCCCCGGTAAAGTTTCAGTTATGGTTTCAATCTTCTGATAGTAACACCAATGCTCACAGACATAGAAAGACATTCAACTAAGTCAAAGCTCTGCTGGGACGCTTCCGCACCCCTTCGCCTTTTTTCTATAGATTCTATAGTTCTATCTAATTTATCTTGGGAAATCCCCCACTCTTGTTACTTCTCGAACCAGCATAATGCTGCGCGTGCGCCGGGTCATCGGGCCAACAGGTTGCACCAGGTTGCACTATCGGAACATTGCTTTACATTTGCGCAAGCTATTTCGTTATATCTAACTTAGATAGACGGAACTAGGAGGCGTTCCGCCACATCCGGCCCAGCATCGCCTCTCCCCCTCCACTCCCCCCTCCGTCCGCTTCCAGCTTCGCAACTGCCCGCGCGCACCACGCCTCCGCCGCCGCCACGATGCAATACGCAATACTTTACTTTCACCTGCCACCGTCTCGTCGTTGTTCGGCGGCGCGGCGGGCGGGGGCGGCGCGGCGGGCGGGGGCGGCGCGGCGCCACGCACCTATCCGGTTTCGGGGTTTCCCACTTGCCGGCCGCCGCCGCCGCCGCCGCTCCGCCGCCGCCGCACCGCCTCCGCCGCTGCGGCCGCGCCGCCCCGCCGCCACACCGCCCCGTCGCGTCGCTCTGTGCCTGCCTCCTCGCCTCGGTGCCTACCTGCCTACCCGACTGCCCTCTCCCTGTACGCGCCGCCCTAATTTGTGGCTTCTTGGAACGCAACATTCGTCTACCTGTTACGTCCTCCTTCGTGCCCGTGCGCTAATCACGCGCTAATAATGAGGTATTTAGTGGGTATAGCCATAGTTAATCTGTGGTATTACAGTAAATATGACGACTCTAGGATTAATAATAGGTTTAAACTTCCCAAATTCTGGTCATTTAAGCGCGTCTTGCACCAACACGAGTTTAAAGTTAAGTAGCGAGTTATGGATTTAAACGCGGTTCACACATACAACGGGTGCTAGTTTAACGAGTTAAACTGGTTTATATATTAAATTTGTGTTGGTGCAAGTGGGCCTAAGACCCATAGAAACTTGACAACGTCCCAGTAGCCAGACACGCTAATAAACAGCAAACATTTTGAAGCACGGACGAAGATTTCTTAATCATGGCGGTGGGGGGGATTCCAGATCAACAAACAAACGTCTCCAAACCGTGATTGTGGCCGAAATTAAGTTTAACCCTTAGACCCCTGCATTTGATCTCCGGAACTAGCAGAGCAACTTTATGAAAATTTGTACACTTTTTGTAGACATAAAAATAGATGTAGGGTGGATAATATGCCAAATATCGGCCCCCCTCAAGGGTTTTTTCACTTTGAAACTCTGTTGCTGCCACAATTACGGTCTTAAAAATATCGTTGATGCAGATGCAGCATCATTTTGTCGATTAGTTTTACGTAGTTTTTTGGGAAAAAAATTGGCAAGCGTTTTAATGCACGAAGGGCGAAAAACCCTAATTCCGGCCGTCTGTGCCCTAATATCGGCCGGATTTTTGCCTAATTCCGGCCGGGTACAGGCGGTTACAAAATAAAACCACAATGTTTGTTCAAAATGAAAAATTGTTGATTTTTATTTAATAAAAAAAACCAGTATGAACTAAATGAACTGATTCGCTGTCCATACAATAGTAGTGTAATGATAATAATTTGAAAACAAGAAAAATATTTGTTTATTTACGAGAAGTTAAGAGAAATCCATGCCTGAACGTCCATGCCTAAACCTAACCTAACCTGTAAATGCTGAGATTATAACGGTCTTAAGTTTTTAATACAAAATTTTGAACCGCTAGGTATTTATAAGGTTTTTTTAAAAGGCAATTTACGGGCATAGATTTCTTTTATTCGATCGTAAACAAACAAATCCTTTTATAAAACAACTTTATATGCTAAGCCTAAAATAATAATTAAAATCATATTTGAGAACAGCCTGTGTATTGCTGTAAAGATTTGATGGCCGGCCGAAATTAGGTTCCCATATAATTCTAATATCGGCCCCTAATTTGAAGAGCAAATAACTCAGGAATTAAGCATTATTCACCCGGCCGTATTTAGGCTACTGGATGCAGGATAAGTAAATCTAGTTAATAGCACTTCAAATTTCAACCTTAAGACGAGCAAATGATGATGAATTTAATTTTTCAAACGAAAGTTATTTGCCCAACATCGGCCCCCGGCCGATAAAAGGATTTTATGAAAAATCACCAACCTAACTCCAGCCCCCCGATTTTCTCTGAAATTAGTGAATTTTCTTGCAAATAAGTAATTCTAAAAAGTAATCGAGAAAGTAATTTATTTAATCTATTACTAGTATTAAAGATTAAAACCACAAAAATATAGCATCTTACCTTCGTAAACTGACTTCCCAAAGATCGGGTCGGCCGTTCTCTTGACCGTTTTTTGGGCGAAAAGCGAGGCGAAAAGCACTCTCTTTCGGCCTCGGTGACTGACTGACTACTAATGCTCGTTGTGTGAATTGTAATTGACGTATCGGGGTAATATTGATCTTAAAACTTAGAGGATTAACTGGAGTTGTGACTCCATTAAACAGTTTTAGATTGTTTATAGTTTTTTAGTAAAGCAAAGCAAAAATGTTTTGGGGGCCGGTATTAGGAGTGGGGCCGGAGTTAGGCATATCCACCCTACTTGTTTTTTTTTCAGTCTTCTATTTTCATAGATTTCAGGTTTATCAGGTGAGATGACATAGATCCCAGTAGTGGTTTATGGGTTGGATTTTTATATCCTAGCAGTAGTTTATGAATAAAATAATAATTTTAACAGTGATTATAATTTTTTTGTGTTGCGTAGGTAATCTATAAATAAAAGGCAAAATTACACACAGAAGTATTTATTATAAAAATTATATTAAATGAAATTAATTAAATTTACGAAAAATTTCACGAAAAAGTAACAACGCATGCGTCCTTAGTCACTTTGATGGCCGAATGATGTGTAAAGTTAGGTGCAGATCATGCTACCAACACTCCAATTGTTCATAATTTTCATAAACATAGAGATTGGGTATGAAATACATACAGTGGAATTTTTGTAAACTTTTTGGGATATAAAATTACCCCATAGGGTCTAAGGGTTAAGAATATCCGTAAGCTTAGCCTAAGATTAAGAAAAAAGAATAAAGAAGTTTATTTTCCATAATTTTATAAAAATTAAGTAGTTAGGTAGGTATCCACTTAAATCTATAGTTAATGAACGCAAAATATAATTTGAGAGTAGGTCTGTACTGTAACAAAAAACAATAAACAAAATAATTACTTAAAACTAGGAAAACCCCGGCCAAGTGCGAGTCGGACTAGCGCACCGAGGGCCGAGGGTTCCGTACGTACGACCACGTCATTGACATGTTTTTATAATTAGTTGCTTTACTGTAGAATTTTCACTAGGTTTAATCACACCAAGTTTAATGCTTGTATGTATTACCTACGGTTTTTACGATAGAGAAAAACAGTAAAAAAAACACTTTTCTTGTATGACTACGTAAGGGGGCCCCTTTACTTTTTGTTTGTTTGGTTTTTTTTTTGTGGGGATGAAGGATAACTATACGAATGTATTAGTTTAGTATGTTTGTTTGAGCACGCATCACCTAAAATAATCGCCAACCCCGCAAGCAAACTGACAAGTTTTTTTTTCTTTTCAGTTTTCATCTACAATCAGTCGAACGACTTTTATTAGATGTGATGTGTGAAGGTTGTCGTGAAGGTGCCACATCCATCAATGCGGCTCCCCATATGGTAGTAGATACAGCTTCCTCAGTTTCCTCAGTTAGGTATTTCGAGAAAGACTGTTTTAGTCTTTTCACATTGCCTGTTGTATTCAGCAGGCTTGCTGCAAGTTGATTGGGGTGATGGGCAAGAATTTCCTTTTAAATTCATTTTGGATGTGTATTTGAACATGAACGACGACACCACAAGGTGACATACAAACGCCCAGCCCCGGCACTGATTGAATTCAGTCGGCCGATAAAGGAGACACAGCCTAAACAAAGAGCATCGCATCTGGTTAGCGCGGGCGCGGGGCGGCGGCGGCGGCGCGGGGCGGCGCGGGGCGGCGCGGGCGGGCCCCCAATAAGTGTCATTGACCGCGGCGGGGAGCGGGCGGCCATAGGAGATTTCTGTGCGTCGTCGTCGTCGTCGGTTGGGAGAAGCCATGGAGAAGCGATAGCGAAGACTCGGTGACCGGGTGTCGTTAGATTAACATGTACTTATGTATTATCTATTTATCTATCACTTTTATCACAGTGTTGCGGTAACTGGTAATTAATGTAATAGAGTTTATTATGTATGATCAATGATCATGATGAATCATGATATTATACTAGCTTTTTCCCGCGGCTTCGCTCGCGTGAAATTCGTATTTAAAAAGACTAAGTAAGATTGTACCTTTATTTCGGCAAGGCAAGGAGCCTCGAAAATGTGAAACCCGAACCACAGATTATTTAATAGTTACGCCGAACCTTGTGTGTGACTCGCTCGTGCGTCCGACCTGATCCCGACACGTCCGCCTGTCTGTCCGTCTGTCCGTCTCACAGAGTCACAAATAATTTCTAGAGAATATTATTTTGCATAAAAGTGACATTGAAAAAAAAAAGTGAATGTTTATTTATCTGGCGAGTGCAACCCAGTTACATAGAACCAAAACGCGATCGTGAGAACCGGGCCGGTTGGCTTGTAGATTCCAGGAACATATTATAATATACTTAAAGTTAATGTAAGTTCATTCTTCCAAAAAACATGCAACAATCACAATTAGGTAAGTAGGTAGGTATGTCTTCGTCGCGTTGCACTGAACTGCGCATGGCAAGATCTGTGATTTTGTTTGATTGACATCGGAATCCGCGGGGCACGAATACGACCTTGTTAGGGATTGACTACGGCGATCAATAAACAATCGACACTGTTATCGATACTCATATTTATTTGTTTATTGTATTTTATTCATGTCATATTTCAGACCTGAATACTTATATACCTACAGTACTTATATAAACATGTATACTTTATGTTAACGATTAAGTAAATATAATACATATTTATATAAGGTCTTTCAAAATTAGTTCATAGTGCGCTAAGGTGGGTTCTGTATCATATAGGGAGTAAAACCTATATAAAAATTTTTGGACCTTAGGCTTTTTTTAAGTAAAAAAATTTTTTATGTAGGTATTTAAATAAAAAAATAGGTGGTTGATTTTTATAACCTAATCGATTCAGTTTCATAACAGTAACAAAAAAGTCTTCATGACCATTATGATGTAACACGTATAAGTTGGTAAAAAAAATTAAATTCTTTCTATTCCATACTAATAAAACTAAAATTGTGGTTTTTCACAATTTCTGAAAGAAAGAGATATACGTGTTGGAAGACATTTTTGTTCCTAGCACGAAACCGAAACAATTAAGAAAAAATTTTTTTTACATTTAACATTGAAAAAAAAAAATTTTTGTGAAAAAAAAAAATCTTTGTTCTTCAAAAGTGATCTATTTCCGATACAGAACCCCCCCTTAGCTTACTATGAACTAATTTTGTAAGACCTATTTTTTTGGACCTTGGCCTTTTTTTTATGTAAAATATTTTTTATGTGTTTAAATAAAAAAATAGGTGGTTGATTTTTATAGCCTAATCGATTCAGTTTCATAACAGTAACAAAAAAGTCTTCAATATCATTTTGATGTAACACGTGTAAGTTGGTAAAAAAAAAAAATTCTTTCTATTCCATACTAATAAAACTAATATTGTGGTTTGAACAGATTTGTATTGTACCTACAAAGTAAATACAACATTTGTTTATTATATCTTATTTTCTATAGAAATACTCTTAGTTTTAATAATCGACATTATTTCATATTATTCTAAAATAACGATCGATTTTCGATATTTGTGGATACATTGTCCCATCACTAAACAACCTTGAATCATTCGTGCCCCGCGGATTCCGATGTATTATTTATTACTGCTGACACCGCCCACACCGCTGCTGCTGTGCTTGGTGCGCGTGTGTCCCACACAACTAGGGTTACCAGATGCAAAATTGAAAAAGGAGGACATTTACTCTGGAAAGGTTCGAATTAGAGAAATGTTGCAATAAAATAAAATATATTTTAACTATGCATTATATTTATCAGAACTACCTATTATTGAATATAACTGGTCATTTTATAAGATATATTGTATAAAATTTAGAACATGTTACATTTTTAGGGTTCCGCACCTCAAAGGAGGAAAAAACGGAACCCTTATAGGATCACTTTGTTGTCCGTCTGGCTGGCTGGCTGGGTGTCTGTCTGTCAAGACCCTTTTTCTCAGGAACGGGTAGAGGTATCAAGTTGAAATTAATATCAAATACTAATGTCTACGTTTCCTCGGAGGTGTAAAAAAGTTAAGCTTCTAGGTCAACGCAATCACTAGCTAGATACGCCCATTTAAGTCACATATTTTGCTACCGGCAAATCAAATCAAAACCTATAGAGTACTTCCCGTTAACCTAGAATCATGAAATTTCGTAGGAAGTAAGGTCTCACAGCACAAGTAAAGGGAAAAATCGAAAAGTGTAAATTTATGGTTATGTGACATAAAAAAAATGATTGTTTGTTTTGTATGTCAAGGTCCCTTTTTCTCAGGAATGGATCAAGATAACAAATTGAAATTAATACGAAATTATAAGATCTACGATCTCTATAAGGTGTAGAATATTAAAGCTTCTAAATCAACGCAATCAAAAGATACGGTCATCTATGTCAGATTTCATACTCGCAAACTCACTCAAATCAAATCAAAACCTATAGGGTATTTCCTGTTAACATAGAATCATAAAATTTGGTAAGAAGCAAGATCTGACAGCACAAGTAAAGGAAAAAATCCGAAAATTGTAAAATTGTAGTTATTGACATTTAAAAAAAAAATTTTTTTTTTTGTATTTCAAGGACTCTTTTTTGCAGGAACGGATCAAGATATCAAATTGAAATTAATACGAAATACTAAGATCTACGATTTCTTTACGGTGTATAAAATGCAAGCTTCTAAATCAACGCAATCAAAAGATACGGCCATCTATGTCAGATTTCATACTCGCAAACTCACTCCAATCAAATCAAAACCTATAGGGTATTTCCCGTCAACCTAGAATCATAAAATTTGGTAAGAAGTAAGATCTTACAGCACAAGTAAAGGAAAAAATCCGAAAATTGTAAAATTGTAGTTATTGACATTAAAAAAAAATTGTTTTGTATGTCAAGGACCCTTTTTCTCAGGAACGGATCAAGATAACAAATTGAAATAATACGAAATACTAAGATCTACGATCTCTTTACGGTGTATAAAATGCAAGCTTCTAAATCAACGCAATCAAAAGATACGGCCATCTATGTCAGATTTCATACTCGCAAACTCACTCCAATCAAATCAAAACCTATAGGGTATTTCCCGCCAACCTAGAATCATAAAATTTGGTAAGAAGTAAGGTCTCATAGCACACGTAAAGGAAAAAATCCTAAAATTTTAATCTTGTAGTTATATGATATTAAAAAAAAATTTGCTTGTTTTGTGTGTCAAGCAAGATCCCTTTTCTCAGTAATGAGTCAAGATATCAAATTGAAATTAATATGAAATACTAACGTCTGCGATCCCTTCGAGTTATAGAAAATGAAAGCTTCTAAATCAATATAATCAAAAGATACGGCTATTTATGGCAAATTTTAATACTTGCAAACTCACTCAAATGAAATCAAATCCTATAGGGTACTTACCGTTGACCTAGAGTAATGAAATTAGGCAAGAAGCAAGGTCTCACATCACAAGTAAAGAAAAATAAAAATATAAAATTGTAGATATGTCGTTAAATATGGTCATATAAGAAATATATTTTTGTATATTTCTACTCCACGAATGCCGCACAGTCAACCCTTGCTGCAGTGTTTATTTAGGCGGTTCGTGATTTTCCAAAACAATTGTTTTTGTACATACATAATACAAATATATTGAGCGATACTGATGACGCGGAACCCTCGGTGCGCGAGTCCAACTCGCACTTGCCGACTTTTTTAAATTGCACTTAGGATTGTAGCTTTTACGCATTCTACAATTAGTATATTCCGCTCCTTTAGAAAACACTCGTTCAAAGTTTCCATTGTTGTGGGATGAAATACAAATATAAAATTTCCGCCTGGCGGAAGGAAAACAAAACAGAGCGGGTGAATGCAGCGCGGGCGGGAACCTCGAATAATATGGTTTATTTCAAATAAGGAGGACAACTGAGGCCGGAAGGAGGACGTTCCTATTTGACCCGAAAAGTAGGAAATGTCCTCGTTTGGGATACCATCTGGTAACCCTACACACAACTACCCCCACGCACCACCACCAGCTGCACCGAAAGCCATCTCAGGCCGTTAGGCCATGCACGGTCACTTGGGCACATTGAATGTAAACGTCAGTATGTTGTACTTTTATTTAGCGACTTGTGTGAATATTATAAAGTTATTTATATATGTACACTAGCTGTGCCCGCGGCTCCGCCCGCTCTCATATTTTGACTTCTCTGCTAACCTCATAAGCCATTTAGCGTGATAGTAAGTAGCCTATAGTTGATGGGAAGAATCAAGATATCCGTAGATTTTTTTTTATTAAAATCGGTTCAGTGGTTCTCTAGTTATAAGCGGACAGACAGACATACAGACAGACAGACAGAAAGCAGACGTTGGATTTTATTAAAGGTATAAAGGAAAGGAAGGATTTTATAGATTTCATTAAGAAATTTTGCGTTATGTATTTTTCTGATTGTTTTTTAGATTAGTAAAATTTTGTTCACAATTTAAATTTTTTAGCAATCTCATCGGGTTTCTGATTTACATTCAAAGACATTTTAACGGCATATCTTAGTAAAATACACTAAATTTTTTTCGGTATAAATGACGACGTCGCGTCTTTGTCGGCACTTTGGGGCCCTCATCGGGCCCGGGCCCTGGGCTCGTGCCCCACGTACCCTTGTGGACAATACTTCCCTCCCTGGCTGCACCCCAACCCTCACATCACTCGCCATGCCGTCTCCTCCTCCGCGCCGCGCGCCGCACCGCGCCGCCACCACCGCACCGCACCGCTCCGCTCCGCGCCGCCGCCGCCGCCGCTAGCTCTGACCCAGCCCATACATAAGCAAGCATAGGTTATTGCTAACCATTAAACAGCGAATGTGCCGCCACGCCATAAACCTACTATCGGAGTAACGACAGACATTCTCAGAAAACTCTATTACATTAATGACCGCGCGGAGGCGGCGGCGTCGGCGGGCGGCGCGGCGGAGGCAATCGAAGAATCAATATAATAGCTATCGTGCTTCTCTATCACAACAATCCCTTCTCAGAAATGACAAACGTTTGATTTTTTTTATATTATGTTAGTAGGTAGGTCGTCGTAGGTACGTCCCTGCGACTGCGGCCCACCTTGCACTCTACCTTTCCCTTCAATATGTCACACAAGTGTTCGCCTTACCGGCGGCGGCGGCGGCGGCGGGGGCGCGGCAGTTTCCGGTCCTCATAGAATAGGAGGCAGTAACAACAAAATGACGTGCTTTTTTTGTCACTGTCTCGCCTCCTAGCCTAGACCCTAAGTAAGTACCTTCCTTCAGTTGAATGTTGAACTCCGAACAAGCTAGTCAGAGGACGTCCCTGTCAGAGAAGGTCCCTGTCGAGTATAACTTTAATTTCTTTGTGGCACTGCCAAGGTGGGGAACTGAGAAGAAGAATCTTCCGGCGAGTGTGTTTCCTGAAACCTTTAAACTGGGAAACCATGGCTAGCAACAGTCCGCAAATCTGCTGGCATGGTGCCTCACTGAGCGGGCTTTCGCGTGGAGAGGTAATTTTGAACTACGCCATTAGTACCTTGGCACAGACAGACACCCATGTAAGTTAACATAAAAAAAGCCGGCCAAATGCGAGTTGGACTCGCGCATCGAGGGCTCCGTCCGTAGTCCGTACACATCCGAACGACCACGTTGTCGCCATTTTTTGTTGATGTGCCATATGTATATAAATAATGTTACTTGTTAAACTGGCGACGAATAAACACTCATTTCATTTCATTTAATTTCACGTAATTTCGCCGGTTGTTTTCATCTTCATTAAATCAAATCAAATACTAATTTATTAATTAAACTAGCTTTTGCCCGCGGCTTCGCTCGCGTTAAATTCGTATTTAAAAAGAAGAAAGTAAGTAAGCCCGCAACCGTAGCTACCGTACCTTTATTTCGGCGCGCGGATAGTTAAATGTGCTTGTACTAAGTTTAATAGAATTGGGATGATCGGTTTAAGAGTTATGGAGGAACATACATACATACTGAAAATATTTCTAAATATCGTCAATTTAGTTTTAGTATCATAGATAGAGTCTATCTCATTAAACAAAGTAATAGAGTCTATCTCATTAAACAAAGTAACTTACTCCATGACCATCCCTTACAGATTTGTTATTAGTATTGATGATTATTAATTAAATATGTTTAAGGTTTAAGGCAAGTATATAGATAAGATATAATTTTGAATATAGAAAAAGTAAAAAAAATGCACTGGTAGTCGTGGGTCTATGTCTACCACCGGTAGACATAGACATGGAATCATGGGCAGACATAGTATAATAATCGCGCAAGTACATAGAGTGCAAATGGCCTGACACGACGTGGCGCTGACGGAGTTTCGTCGATATTCAAATCGTTGCCATTTTCTAAGTTCTCGGCCGATTTCTTTTAGGTCGAGGCATTTCAAATTTTTTAGTCCACGGTGGGATTCCATGTCAAAAACAGAAGTCACTGGCTTTTTTTCGCCCCAGAGATCGTAATAATAATTTGTTACACGTGTTGGTCGCTCGCCTTGTGCAGTCATCAATCTGAGTTCTTAGAGAGCACAACATCGGGATACAGCGTGTACGTACACCGACAATGACCTAAGTATGTGTATTTATGTGTCTTTGAAACTTTCAAATTGCTTAGAAATGAAATTATTACTCAATCTATGGCAAGGGCCCCACGCCATGTGAGAGAAACCTCATTAAAATGCAATTATTTTTTATCCAATATGCCAAGCCAATATGTAATTATTTATACATATAAAAAAGAAGACGGTCTCACGTGCACACGATCTCAACGCTTCGTGATCCAGTTCACGCGTGATGGACTGTGGGGCAAAATGTTGTGTGTGTGCAAAACAGAACAGCAGGTGTCCTTCTGCCCCGCCTGACTGAGGTGATCTAAACGCTTCGTGATCCAGTTCACGCGTGTTGAACTGTGTAGCACGATGTTGTGTGCATAACAGAACAGCAGTGTCCTTCTGCCCAGCCTGACTGAGGTGATCTCAACGCTTCGTAAATCGTGATCCAGTTCACGCGTGATGGACTGTGTGGCACGATGTTGTGTGCATAACAGAACAGCAGTGTCCTTCTGCCCCGCCTGACTGAGGTGATCTCAACGCTTCGTGAATCGTGATCCAGTTCACGCGTGATGGACTGTGTGGCACGATGTTGTCTGCATAACAGAACAACAGTATCCTGCTGCGCCGCCTGAATTAGGTGATTACGACAGGAACACCTGGAAACATAAATCCAAACATTTAATATTATATTTCACAAATAAAAAAAGCGGCGGGTGGCCGAGTGGTTTGGGCATCGGCTTCTCATGCGAGAGGTCCGACGTTCAAATCCGATCGGGGTGTACCAGTGAGTTATTTATTTCTGACGAAAAAAATTACGTGCATACCTACACCTGCTGCCTCACCGTTCGGAACCGGTGTAAAACTGTAGGTCCTTTCCCTTGCCCCTTACTAGGTGTTAGGCTCAAATTGTAGCCGACTGGGTTGGTACCACCCTACTGGATGTAAGATGGCCGCATAGCAACCTCGGTTGTGTTCTCCTCTAGTCCGGTATAGCCAGCAATCCAGGGAAGTCTCCGGTATGGCACCTACCTTCTCGGAGGTGATATCGGCTGGTCGGAGCATGTGCTTTGGCCCCTCCAACTCAGCCACCTATACCGAATTACATAAAAAAGTGTCTTCTAGAAGTTTTGATGAAAGGTAATAGCATTCAATAGACGAAAAAGCTTCTCCGTGATGTCAAACTTAAAAAATGTTCTTCTTCTTCTTCTGGTATCTGGTATCTGCGAAGGAAAAAAGGTATTAGTCATCATAAGACTATCACACCGCAACCGGTCTTTTTTACGCGGTAAACCGCGCGAAACCTGCCGTCACTTTTCCCGCCCTAAGTATATAAAATAGGGCAGTCGCCGTGGCCAGCCGGCTGGCAATTTAGTAGCGGTCACTATGTCCGCCCTAAGTTAGGGCGGTCGCAGTGACCGACTGCTGGCTGAGGGCGAGCGGCATCGAAGCCGCTTCTGCTGCTGGCACGTTCTGCAGTTTCTCGACTGCTGCAGCTGCCTGTGGTGAGGAGAAAAGCAAATGAGTCGCGAATGTCGGTAGAACCGCCTGCTTGCTCGACATCGTCCCCGGCGCCTCCCGGGGCGATGGTGTTCTTCTTCTTCTTCTTCTTCTTAAAGAAGAGAGAGATTTCAGGCCTTCACATCAATACAAGTTTGTTTATGGAAACTGACACGGTTGGCCACATCACCTTTAACATCCGTGATGTCAGCCCAAAACATCTGGTGAACTAGGTGTCATGTCATGTCAGTGCTTCCATTCATTTCATGTCGGCTACACTGAACTGGACGGAAAACACAAACTATTTACATAGCCGTTTCGACCGACGACGGTGTTTGTGGTATTAACTCGGGCGGGATAAACCCTACCACCTAGTAAGGTAAGAAGGAAACCGACCTACAGTTTTACGTGGAAGCCGAACCAGAAAACGGCACATTCTCTTTTTTCGGATCGATAGTACGCCTGCCTGCGAAGGTCAGGCACAGGCATAGCGTAGTACAGGCTCTGATTATTTGGTCCAAAATAAATGTAAATAAATATGAAATTTTAGAAATTAAAAAAGCCGTGGTGTGTGAAATGTTCCAACATATTTTATTTTTTATTATATTTTAAGTAAGTATGTACTCTGTATAACTAGCTACATTGTAAGAATAATTATTGTGATTCTTTATTCTTTGTCTATTTCAGCTCTTGGTTACTTTAAACATAGATAAAGGATAGTCTATCAATCTCATATACCTACCTAGTTTATATTAATAGATTTTTAGATATTATAAAATAATATAGTGTATGTACTGATGTTTTTTCATATTTGTTTTTGTTTGTCAACTGTTGTAGAATAATTTTTTTGTTCATTTAATTTCATTTCATTAATTGATTTAGTGGTAAACATTTTTTGGCCAAACTTAGCCCGAACATTTGTGACAACCCTAACGAAAAAACTTATGTAGCTGTAACTTCTATATCAAGCGAGATAATCTTTCGGTGTTTCTGGCATACGTTAGGCATGCTCTGGGGTTATTTGTTATATAATATTTTTTTGCTAATGCGACTTAAAAAAAATTAAAAATAATTATTACCTACTCGTATAGTATAAAATGCCCTCAAAAGGCGCGGGATTAGTTGTTGCTCTTTTATATAGAGGAATCGAATTATTAATCACTAGCTGTTGCCCGCGGCTTCGCTCGCGTGAAATTCGTATTCCAAAGAAGAATGTAAGTAACTAAGGGCGAGGCCGAAGACCGAGCTGCGTTCTGGTAATCGATAAACCTTCTCAAAGAAGACAAATCTTGAATTCTATTTAAATATTTATATTATCTAATAAATATTTCTATATTTGTTGCGTTTGAGGCTCTCCGCCCCAACCTCGGCCGCGCCAGCCGCTCTTGAAGATGTCCTAACGTGACTTGGAGCCAATGTGAGAACACAAGTGGCGTCCCACATCAAAGAACTACCCTTAGTCCATGGCACTAAGGTGATAGCATCGGGCCTCTTGCCATCTAGCCGGGAATAACCGCGAGGTTCTAGGATGCACGGTATATTTGCCGTCAGAAGCGTGGACTTTATAATAAAATTTAAATTAAATTAACTCAATCTTAATATTAATTAACTTTATTCGAGATGGTTTAGCTTCTTCCTGAACGAAGCTCGGCCTTCGGCCTCGCCCTTAGTTACTTGCTTTCTTCGAGATGGTTTATCATTTGTCAGAACGTAGCTCGGCCTTCGGCCTCGCCTTAGCTACTTACTTTCTTCAAAAATGTTTACCTTCTTCCTGAACGCAGCTCGGCCTACGGCCTCGCCCTTAGTTACTTGCTTTCTTCGAGATGGTTTATGGTCTTCCCGAATAGAGCACGGCCTCCGGCCTCGCCCTTATTTACTTACTTTCTTCAAGATGGTTTAGCTTCTTCCTGAACGAAGCTCGGCCTTCGGCCTCGCCCTTAGTTACTTGCTTTCTTCGAGATGGTTTTTCAATTGTCAGAACGTAGCTCGGCCTTCGGCCTCGCCTTATTTACTTACTTTCCTCAAGATGGTTTAGCTTCTTCCTGAACGCAGCTCGGTCTGCGGCCTCGCCCATAGTTACTTACTTTCTTCGAGAAGGTTTATGGTCTTCCAGAATAGAGCTCGGCCTTCGGCCTAGCCCTTAATTACTTACTTTCTTCAAGAATGTTTTTCTTCTTCCTGAACTCAGCTCCGCCTTCCGCCTCGCCCTTAGTTACTTTCATCGAGAAAGAATATCGTTTACGTGAGCGCAGATCCGCCTTCGGGCCCGCCTTAAGTTACTTACTTTCTTTTTTTGAAATACGAATTTCACGCGAGCGAAGCCGCGGGCAACAGATATATAAATTTTATTGCACCAATGACAGCGACATAACTTCGACTTTCAATGATTTTTTTTATTTATCAAACAATTTGTCACCGGCCAGCTCACGTCGAGATGACAGTTCTCCGTTGTCAACATGACATTTAAAATTGTTTTTTACCTTTACTTTGGGTTACGTGATTTTTATTATATGTTTTAATTATTACGTTAATCCGGGATATACACTGTCACTATAAAAAGTTTCGTAAAATTCCGTTCAGTGGTTTTTGCGAGATGCGCGTACAAGTAGGCATTTTTGCATTTACGATTTTATTATATGTATAGAAAGAATATATATGTATAGACTATTGTGTTCAAGTTATAAAAAAGAAGAACTGTCATTTTCGTTGTATGTACTTATTTTTAAATTTCGAATGAATATTTTATTTAAATTGTATTTGCTTACAGTTCTCAAGATATAATTATGTACTTTGGACTACGTGATTTTAAACGCGCAATAACGTTTATAATTGTTAATTTTTTTTTTATTTTCGATATTTTTTTTTACGTATTATCCTAACCCGGCATATAAACTGCCACTATACAAAGTTTCGTCTAATGCCGTTCAGTGGTTTTTGCGTGATGCGCGTACAGACAAACAAACAAACAAACAAAAATTTTAAAAACTGTTCTAACATGTTCAGTATCTCATTTTAAGCCACCCTGGTTAGTTTCTTTTCGAATACATTCAATGTACAGACTTTCTTACCTTTACGATTTTATTATATGTATAGATAGATAGATGGAGCAACAGAATCATTTCTGCTGAATGCTAAACGAATTTCTGGTGAAATTTTCAAGGCTTTCTGCCGTGCTTTTCTAAATTCTTACTGACTGGCTAGTGGCTAAAAATTCTTGTGATTCTGCGAACCATGTTCTGTTATTTTGGCCAGAACGGAAGATAAAGCAATAGGGCGGTATGATTGGTGGTTTTTGTGATCCTTACCTTACATAATATAGGGATTATAATTAATTGGATTTCCAGTCTTTAGGAACCATTCTAATGTTATTCAAGATTTCAAGTATTAATGTGGTTTAGAAAGTAGGACAGAGAAATTTCAGAAGCCTCAGTAGTCTTAAAAGTAGCTAGAATAATCTGTGGTAAAAGTATAGTAGGTACAGTGTGCTTGTAGATTGCTGAAGGAACGGTCCATTGTTTGCACACTGATTAAATATTAGCCCTGACACAATTTGATATGAGTTCGAGCGACTGTGGTCGCTTTCGCTTCGCAAAAGGACATATTATTAGTGTCGAGGGTTCCCGCAGAAGACCGCGCCGTTTGTCCAAAGTCAAAACTGAAAGCGATGGCGATAATAAATACAGCCTCGATGCTAATAATAGTATTAATACAGCCAAGTGTTTAACTTTTTTATTATCGACATTTACATACAGCTGTAGTAAGGTGCGCGAATATTTTACGATCATCGACGTTGCTTCGACCCAGGAACAAACACAAGGTTTATGCGGAAGTCTTGCATGTTATATGGATATATCACTTCGAAACATAACGAAGCTCCTCCTATGAGATAAATCATTATTAGTCATTCACACGGAATAACATATTAGGATGGGTGTTCAGTTCACTCACATAGTGTGAAGGTTGTAGGCATGATGTAGGTTGGAAATTTCCTAAAGCCTCGTTTAACTAAGTTATACACTCAACCTCAGACCAAGCTTAGCGCGTCTTGCACCAACACGAGTTTAAAGTTAAGTAGCGAGTTATGGATTTAAACGCGGTTCACACATACAACGGGTGTTAGTTTAACGAGTTAAACTGGTTTATATATTAAATTTGTGTTGGTGCAAGTGGGCCTAAAAGTCGAGTACTCAACTACATAAATGAGTTTAACTTAATTGTAATAAATGAGAAGAAGGCCGACGACAGTGACAAATAAAATTATTATTTTCCATATATTTGTTTCCCAGTACTGAGTTTTGAACATTTGAAAGGCTGTTTTGGGCTTGGTCATAGAAATTATTTAGGCTTGACTATTTCAATCGAAATACTTGGTATAAGGAAGTAGGAACACAACAGGCAAAAATATGGATAACCACCAGGCCTGCCTGACTGACTGGCATCGTCTCTGTCCCACACAAATGTGCCTATATTTGTTCCTTGTTTTAATGTGTTATTTGTAAATCTCTCTGTGCGGTCTATATGGGGTATACCTGAAAAAAACTAGGTATTTATTATTATTATTAAATAAGTACTAGCTATTGTCTGCGGCTTCGCTCGCGAAAAAATTGTATTTAAAAAAAAGAAAGTAGGTATGTAAGAAAGAAGGCCGAGTAAGGTAAACAATAAACTTTCTTGATGAAAGTAAGTAACTAAGGGCGAGCGAGACCCACTGCCGTACTTTTATGTCGGCGCGCGGAACAATTCGGTTTGTATGAGAGCCAGGCCAGCCACACCTTAACGGAACAGGAACTGAATTTTATTTAGCCCACCTGTGTCACGTACTCACGTATAATTAAATGTGCTTATACTCAAAGATTCTTATACTAGGTTTCATCGAATTCGAATGATCGGTTTAAGAGTTATGAAGGAACATACATACATACAGAAAATATTTCTAAAAATCGTAAATTGAAAGAGTCTACAAACGCAGTATGATGTAACTTCCTCCATGAACATCCCTCACAGATTTATTTAATCATCAAGTACTTTATTAGTACTTGATGATTAGTACTTTACATAGGGATGTGATACATTTCTAAATTGCTTGCTAGGTTGTCATGACAACGGTTTGTGTAGTCAAATAGAACAATTTTATTAAGAGGCTAACGGTGATAATAAGTGTATTAATGAATAAGTGTAACATAAAGAAATTTTTATATTTAAGTAGGTAGGTGTTTCTTTCATATACTGGTTTTCTGTGAATTGTGAACAATAAGTGTTTCTATCCTATTATACCTATTCGTAAAATATTACTTTAGCAACAAACCTCAGCAAGGGACGCTAGAGTACCTACCTACACCAGTATCTCATCTGTGCCTACACGGTTGATGTGTTGTCTTGTCTTTAATTTCTTCTTCTATTAAGATTATTTCTTCTTCTATTAAGATTATTTCCCAATTAAATTGGTTAGATTTGCCCGTATATATATTGAGTAATCTGTGGATTAGTCCTGACTCGTGCACTATATGATGCTAGAGCTATGTCACATCCTTATTATGTATGTAATTTGACATATAATAATGTAAAATTTACAGTAATTTTTTTTTCAGAAAAATGGTATTTTTGGTGGTAACTAGTTGTCTTACAAATAAAGTTCGTACTCCGTGTCCAAATATCGTGCATTCATCATAAATATCATAATATAACAAGACAGCCAGTGTAATATGCCAAATCAAGCAATACCTACCTATTTTAACGCGGCGTGCTGAACATACACCTAACTTTTTTTTTTTTTTATGGAGCCTGACACGGTTGGCTACATCACCTACAACATTCGTGATGTCAGCCCATAACACAGGGTGAACTAGGTGCCATGTCAGTGCTTCCCTTCAGAACACGACATGAAATATTTGAGAAGTCTTTCAAAATTAGTTAATAGTACGCTGAGGGGGGATTCTGTATCGGAAATAGATCACTTTTGAAGAACAAAGATTTTTTTTTTATAAAAAAAATGTTTTTTTATGTAAAATATAAAAAAAAAATTACTTAATCGTTTCAGTTTCATGCCAGGAACAAAAGTCTTCCAACAAATAGATCTTTCTTTCAGAAATTGTGAAAAACCACAGTTTTAGTTTTATTAGTATGGAAGAATTTAATTTTTTTTACCAACTTACACGTGTTACATCATACATAATGGTAATGAAGACTTTTTTGTTACTGTTATGAAACTGAATCAATAAAGTAGGTTATAAAAATCAACCACTTATGTTTTTATTTAAATACACAAAAAATATTTTACATAAAAAAAAGCCCAAGGTCCAAAAAAATTTATATAGGTTTTACTCCCTAACTATATGATAATACAGAACCCCCCCCCCCTTAGCGTACTATTAAATTAACTTGGGACTTGTTTGAAAGACCTTAATATATTAATAGTCATATTTTTCGTACAATTAAGTATGTAGTATCTCGCTATGTATTTCCGTGTACGACATTTTGGTGATAGGATGTTCTAATAGCATAAATATTACATGGTATAATATTAAACGCCACGAAATGTAAAAAAAATATACTTAATCGAGCGTCAAGAATACTGAATTATTGCGGCCATAGAAATTTGCGGCACAATGTATCTAAGTACCTCACTCAACACAGCACTCGGGTTCAGCACTCAGCAGCCGCGGCCGCGTCTCCGCGCCGTGTTGACATTGACACGCGCCGCAATGTTGTTGATCAAAATGTGGTGGCATTGAGCGCGAGGTCGTCTCCTCGGCGCCGCGCCCCGCCGCGCGTCTGCACCTCCCGCCGCACACCGCTCTGCTCCGCCGCATCCAGCCAGTTGCCATTTATCAAACTAAACACCCACTCGACGCACCTTCCGTGTTGCATGTATTTTGGCTATTTCTCATCGTTGGCTCTTCTATTTCGACGAGAATTAATTTTACATTTAATTGATAAATGTGGGACCGAGGCTCTGCGTGAGAAAAGTTGGTGATTTCGCCAGCTCTCAAACGTGGATATTTTTGTCCCTTGGGAGTTAGGTCGGCCACTATTGGCATATATCTATTGAGGTCTTTCAAAATTAGTTCAGAGTTCAGAGTACGCTAAGGGGGGGTTCTGTATCGGAAATAGATCACTTTTAAAGAATAAAGTTTTTTTTTTTTTTTTTAATGTAAAATGAAAAAAAAAATAATTCTGAATCGTTTCAGTTTCATGCCAGGAACATAAAAGTCTTCCAACACATAGACCTTTTTCATTCAGAAATTGTGAAAAACCACAATTTTAGTTTTATTAGTATGGAATAGAAAGAATTTGATTTTTTTTACCAACTTACACGTGTTACATCATAATAGTAACGAAGACTTTTTTGTTACTGTTATGAAACTGAATCGATTAGGCTATAAAAATCAACCACCTATTTTTTTATTTAAATACATAAAAAAATATTTTGCATAAAAAGAAAAGCCCAAGGTCAAATAAAATTTATATAGGTTTTACTCCCTATATGATACAGAACCCCCCCTTAGCGTACTATGAACTAATTTTGAAAGACCTTATATAGTGGTATATACCTAGACCACCCTTTCCCTTGCCTATGGCCAATCCAATTATCGCACCTTGGAAGGTACATACATAGTTAAATTCTGGTAAGAAACAAAATGTTGTTATCTTCTGCTAGTTACTACCAACGTTACTACTATTTTTGAGATCACCGCTTGTACCGGTACTCCTAAACTCTCTGTCCAGTCCGTTGTGTTGTGTGTGAGTGGTGTCTTCCGATTTGCAACCCCACCGAGCCGAGAGTAGATACATGTAGAGACGACGCGCGAAACGAGCGAGGCGCGGCATACACACGCACAGTGGGCGGTGAACTGGTGCACAGATGAGATACTAGTTACTACACTGGTGGCTGGTGTATCGTGCTGCGTGCTGGCTGAGTAGGGACTTATGCTGAGAGTAGAGCATGTAGAGTAGAGACGACGCGCGAAGCGAGCGAGGCAAGCGAGGCGCGGCATACACACAGTGTGCGGTGAACTGGTGCACAGATGAGATACTAGTTACTACACTGGTGGCTGGTGTATCGTGCTGCGTGCTGGCTGAGTAGGGACTTATGCTGAGAGTAGAGCATGTAGAGTAGAGACGACGCGCGAAGCGAGCGAGGCAAGCGAGGCGCGGCATACACACAGTGTGCGATGAACTGGTGCACAGATGAGATACTAGTTACTACACTGGTGGCTAGTGTATCGTGCTGCGTGCTGGCTGAGTAGGGACTTATGCTGAGAGTAGAGCATGTAGAGTAGAGACGACGCGCGAAGCGAGCGAGGCAAGCGAGGCGCGGCATACACACAGTGTGCGGTGAACTGGTGCACAGATGAGATACTAGTTACTACACTGGTGGCTGGTGTATCGTGCTGCGTGCTGGCTGAGTAGGGACTTATGCTGAGAGTAGAGCATGTAGAGTAGAGACGACGCGCGAAGCGAGCGAGGCAAGCGAGGCGCGGCATACACACAGTGTGCGATGAACTGGTGCACAGATGAGATACTAGTTACTACACTGGTGGCTAGTGTATCGTGCTGCGTGCTGGCTGAGTAGGGACTTATGCTGAGAGTAGAGCATGTAGAGTAGAGACGACGCGCGAAGCGAGCGAGGCAAGCGAGGCGCGGCATACACACAGTGGGCGATGCGATGGACTGGTGCACAGATGATATAGATACTAGTTACTACAGTGGTGGCTGCTGTATCGTGCTGGCTGAGTAGACAGATAAGAAATAGAAAGCGGAGACGGTGTCCTTGTGCTCAACTCGACAGCCAGCGGTACTGTATGTTATGTAGGTACTTATGTATGTACAGTCGCGTTTAACCACATAGCCAATTAGCCATTTACCTTTGAATTTTCGAACATTCAGCATAGCATCCATCTGCTCTGCACTGCACTCTAAATTTAATAAAAAACCACAATCCACCTACATGAAACCTGCCTTGGAAAGTAAAAGTTTATCATTCCTAAATACTAAAGCTTTTAATATTTCATCATAGCACAGCAGTTATATGTCATACTTTGGTAGGTACTTAGGTATCTCCTTCTCGTATGGAAACCACGTTCATAATGGTAGGTAGATATTTTCAAGATATTTTTTGCTTCTATATTTTTTTTCAATGCTCAAGAGCATGTTGCTCACCTTGACCGAACGATGTGAGCAGAGCGGTCTGAATGAATGACTACGAGAATACCCACAGATCATATTATACCTAACTGTGAGAATACCTATTATTCTTGTATACACGTGTATCATGTGTATCATATAGTAGTAATGATGTAGGAAGGATCTACCTACTACCTACCTACCTAACCCCTTACTCCCCCTAATCAGAGTAAAGTTGGTACGCATGTATAAATACACCTTAGTAGTATACATATAGGGCTCCGAGCACACACTCGTGATTTTTCTAAGTCCGAGAATCAGGGGGCGTGGCCTAATTTCGGGTGTACGTAGGGCTTCGAAGTCAGGGTTCAGCTCCAGGGTGTCAGGTCAGGGTGCTGCGCCCCATCAATTTGGAGGGTGTACGTAGGCCTTCGGATTCAGGCTTCAGACTTTCGAACTCACCTCTCGATTTTTCTAAGTCCGAGAATCGGGGGGCGTGGCCTAATTTGGGGTGTACGTAGGGCTTCGGAGTCAGGGTTCAGCTCCAGGGTGCCAGGTCAGGGTGCTGCGCCCCATCAATTTGGTGTGTACGTAGGCCTTCGGAGTCAGGGTTCAGACCTTCGGATTCAGGATTCAGGCCTTAGGATTCAGGATTCAGGGTTCCAGATTCAGGGTTCAGGTCTAGGGTGCTAGGTCAGGGTGCTGCGCCCCATCCATTTGAGGCGTACGTAGGCCTTCGGAGTCATGGTTCAGCTCCAGGGTGCTGCACCCCACCAGCATGGTTCCACATGCACCGAGGCTTCGCCCCTGCCCCCTACCCCGCCCCGCCCTTGCCACACCCTTCGCCCCAGCCTTCACCCCTCCACAGTACCCCTGCCGACCGAGCGCAGGTAAATAGAGGTAGATAAACTAAGAGTGGTGCGTATTGTCTACCTGATAAGGGGTAGTTGATTCACCTCTATTGTCGGGAGGCAGGTTTAAACCTGTAGCAACCTGTAGGAACGACTGACTCCGCTTACGCATTGAATAGAAATATAACATTAACAATTGTTCTGTGAAATGTATTCATACTCAGCATGACTAAGGCATCGTCAGTCAGGTAGGTTGGAGCCTAATGGTGTAGGAATGCAGACATGGCGCCGTCGCCGTCGGGCTTTGGCGGCGGGGAAGTTTGGCTGGTGCATTTAAAAATTCCGACACGCTCACTGTGACCGCAGTCGACAACGATGAACAGTCAGCCGCCAACATTACGCCGAGCTGCACGCCTGCGCCCACCGCTACAATGTCGCTAACGACTATCCACGTGCACACCTCGGGGCCGAGGCACGAGCGCTATTCGTCCGAGTCGGCACGTCTTCAAACATTCAACGATTAGCCACGCGCCCTCCGGCAGAAGCCTGAAGAAATGGTTAAGGCTGGGTTTTTCTACACTGGTTTTGGTGACAAAGTGGCGTGCTTTTACTGCGGAGGAACACTCAACCAGTGGCGACCGGAAGACACACCGTGGGAGGAGCACACGAGGCTAGACCGCTGCGCTTTCGTCTACATAATGAAGGGAGCTGACTTCGCCACAGTCAAAGCAAAAGGATTGGACGAGATCGACATTCCGAGCTATTCGCCATACTTGTATGCGCCATCAGACGATGGAGCCTTTAACTTGAAATGATTAATTTTCAATAAATATTTTTACATTTAAACAGTGAATACATTTATTTCAACCCACCCACACCCATAAATGAAACAAAAGTTAGCAGAAATGTTTATTTATTTTCACAAATCTTAATGCTAAAGTGTACATGATATATGTTTTAGAAAAGTCACTTAAACCCATTATTTACATAAATGGGGCAACCTAAGTTTCGTCAGCCAATATTTATTTCTTGGTCAGGTCTATGATGGTTGTTTTAAAGATGATGATGATGGCGTGGTAGATAGGTTAGAAATCAGCTTGCTGTCGCGCTGGTTAATGGTGATATGTATGATGGCCCATTACCTCTGAGAAAAAATTGTATTGGATGTTGTCAGAATATTTTAATTTTTCATGACATATTTTATTATTTAATTTACGTACAAAGTGGAAATCTTATACTCTTAATCTATTTGTATAACATTTTGCTGCGCATCTAAAATTTGCGTAACGATATTGGCTATAGCGGAGATTATCCTTCGCTCATATTGGTTTAGCTCTGGGGTCTGCTGCACAATGCCTAACGTTGGCGATTGATGCTGCTGAGTGATCCAATCTGAAGATTGCAATGTGCACACGTTTGATGTTGGATCTTGCTTGTGCGATGTCAGCGGTGATGGCGGCTGCTGTTGATGTGTAGGCGAATAGTATGCAGATGAGTGTCGCGGTGGAGATGTCGCTGGTAGAGGTGGCGATGGTGAATAATTCATCAGGGTATACGTAGGTGAGCCGTAGGTGGGTGAGTATCGCGTTGGATATATCGTTGGTGGAGATGTAGGTGGTGAATTAAGCAGCGGTGAGTCTTGCGCAAGCGAACCCACCCAACTTATGAGTGGTGGTGCGGAAATGTATTAGGACAGTGTTTTTCAAACTGTGGATAGCGAAGCCAGTGCTAGGTCAGGGTGCTGCGCCCCACCAGCGTGGTTCCACTGGCACCGAGGCTTCGCCCCTTCCCCCTACCCCGCCCCGCCCCTGCCACCCCCCTCCGCCAGTCAGGTAGGTTGGAGCCTAATGGTGTAGGAATGCAGACATGGTTGACTCAATATCTTTGGAATTTTACCTGTAGAGACGTGACGTAATGAAGTACCACTCCAACCTATCGTCCTGTGAGTTACACCGAGTCGAGATCGAGGAGGTGAAAGCTCATGCCACTCGGTGTGCGAGTTGGACTCGCACTTAGTCGGGAAACTGGCTCGGTTGACTATATCAACTACAACCTACAGTTATACGTTTATCCTACAGTTGGTGAAAGCTGCAAGTTGAAATCAAACTTATTACAATGGCTCAAGGTACATTATTTATGTTTGATTCCTGCCTACGTGCCGGAGTACCTAGCGTGTTAATACTTGCTTACAGTGTGACTCATTTAGGGATGAACAATTAGAAATTGTGGTGTGAAGGGTGGTTGGTGAAAGCTGCAAGTTGAAATCAAACTTATTACAATGGCTCAAGGTACATTATTTATGTTTGATTCCTGCCTACGTGCCGGAGTACCTAGCGTGTTAATACTTGCTTACAGTGTGACTCATTTAGGGATGAACAATTAGAAATTGTGAACTGGGGTTGACAAAAGAGCTCATTAGTGGTATATACCAAGGGATCGCTCACAGGCAACGCAGATTGAGACTTGTTGAAATATACCAATTGTTGTGGAGATATTTTTAAATGTAAAATTTTCTTAGTGCAACTATTGTGAAAGATAACTGATGTCTGGGGTTGAACAAAAGAGCTCATTACTGGAAGGTATCAGCGGGTCGCTCACAGGTGACGCAGCGCAGGTTGAGACTTGCAGAAACATGAAAATGTTTGGTGAAATTATTTAAAAGTAATATCGCGCTGTGATAAAGTGTAGGTAAGTCGACCCTTCCCACAACAGCCATTATTAAAGATAATAGACGTCTTTGGGGGTTGAACAAAAGAGCTCTGTACTGTAAAAACCAACGGGTCCATCTCGTTCGACGCAGATTGAGACTTGTAGAAACATGAAAATGTTTGACAAATTTTTAAAGTAAAATATTTTTTAGTATATACTTTTTCCACATCATCATGTGAGGGGGTGGGGGTTATTTATCTATATAGCTCATGTTTATAAGACTGAGCGCACAATTTTAGTAAAACAGTTCGATCGCAGCAGCACGCCGACTTGTATCTCTACACACCACGGTGAGCTGATTTCTAAATATCGACCACACCAGCATCATCTTCACACCAACCATCATGGACCTAACCAAGATCAACGAAGCGGGCAAGCGAGCCTTCCTGGAGACGCGGAAACTCGCCATCTTGGAGATTGGAAAACTCTACCGAGTGACCGACTTGCGCAAAGTTGCAACCAAATACGGAGATCGCATTGTAGCTGACATCGATGAGACTTTCTGCGTCTTCCTACCCAAGCGGATGATCGACGCCTTCAACAAGGATGGGAAGATGTTCGAAGATATGGTTGAAGCTAGCAGAGAAAACATGCTTGGGCTGAAATACCTTGGTGGGACGTATAATGCTATCGAGTTCGATAGTATGTAAGAAGAGGGCGTGGAAATGTATGTGGAATACCAACGTTTTAGCTGTACGATTTTACAGAAATAAAATTTTTTGTCTAATATATGTACTGTGTATTAAGGAAAATAACCTTATGTAATAAAGCTTATAATTGAACAATATTTTTTAATTTTCATACCCAACCGCACTAGATAATACCAAGGTATATAGTTATTAGTTTCTTAGTAAGAAACTCTAACAATTTTGTGAATCATCAAAATATATTTCACTAAGGTTGGAAACAAAAGATTAAAAATTGTGCGAATTCTTTTCATAGCTTCAGCCCACAACTTTACCTGCGCACATGTAGGTACTTCTGGCATGAGGGGGCTGCTTCTAGATTAGGAAAGGTGGGTTGACGCTTGAGTTTAAATAATATTATTTCGAGGCATCATTTAAAATTGAAACGTCGTGCAAGCAAGTTCTCAAAGAAATCAACATCATGGGAGTGACCGCTAAATGGCGAATTAACAGCACGGCGCAAGTGCAGGGGGCCATCGTGCGGCACAACAGTGGAAAATTCAATGATGGCGAGCTGTATCGCTGTATTCAGCTAACCTATTCTTCAGGTGAGATATATTTGTCATTATAATATATATTTTATACATACCACTTTTTTTACAGAATCACAATGTTTACTCGATGTGAGCCTATTATACCTTATCACTATTTGATCATTGTCAGCCTCGGTAGCTCAGTGGTGTGTCAACAGCTGTAAAGCAACCCTGGGTGCGGATAGTGCTGAGATGGGTGATTGATCACTCATCCGTTGGAGGCTGACCGTGGTTCGGATCCTACGTTAAACTGTAGGATAAACGTATAACTGTAGGTTGTAGTTGATATAGTCAACCGAGCCAGTTTCCCGACCAAGTGCGAATCCAACTCGCACACCGAGGGTTCCGTATCACCATATCATGGTCAGCACCACTCACGCCATTAGTTATAATGCTTCATACACTACTATTTTGGCACCTATATTTATTATTAAGACCTATACTCAGGGCATTGAGGTGTACCAATGGGTTAAAAAAAAAGCTGAAATCGGCACTCTTGTTAGCACAAAAGGGCCATTGACGATTTAAAAAAAAATTATGTTTTGTCGTTTTATGTATCTCTTTTCTAATTTTATTTATTGCTGCGTTGTATTTAGTTATATTATTTTATTGTGTTGTTACTTTTTGTATTATTCTGTTTTTGCTATCCCTTGTGTTATTATAAGGTATTATTTTAAAGTTGTTATTTATAGTGTTAGTCATTTGTTTGTTTATTGATAGAAAAAGGTTCTGTGCTTATGTTAGGTTAGCACCATTGTTACATTATCATATCTACCTAAGGGTAGACCGGGCAGGATCTACCTGAGATGGGGCCTGGCGGCGAAGCTTTACAAGCGCAATTGTTCAGCCGGAAGCCGGAGCCGGTGGGGTAGCACGTTAAATTTATTAACATTTTATTAGGTAATAATTACTCCAATTAACTACTCTATTAAACTGATATGAAACTTAGGCGGTAATATTTCTAAAAATTATTTTGATTGCTCCAATTAAAACAAGAATTACATTTATTGAAGTTTTATTAGGTACCTATTAATTATCCCCATTAACCTGATAAGACCCTTAGCCTACAGAAAACGTTCAACGAGCCAACATTTCCGAGAGTTGGTGGATGACTCAAGATTCGGGAAGCATGATACCGGATTCGGGAATCATGAATTGGAGCCCAGGAGGTGGCGAGGGTGGCGGAGCGGGGGTAGCGGGGGTGGGTGGCACGCTAAATTAATAATTTTTTTATTAGGTATTAATTACCCCAATTAACTACTCTATTAAACTGATATGAAGCTTAGGCGGTAACATTTCTAAAAATTTTTTTAATTACTCCAATTAAAACGATAATTACATTTATTGACGTTTTATTAGGTATTAATTACCCCAATTAACTGGCGATTGATGCTGCTGAGTGATCCAATCTGAAGATTGCAATGTGCACACGTTTGATGTTGGATCTTGCTTGTGCGATGTCAGCGGTGATGGCGGCTGCTGTTGATGTGTAGGCGAATAGTATGCAGATGAGTGTCGCGGTGGAGATGTCGCTGGTAGAGGTGGCGATGGTGAATAATTCATCAGGGTATACGTAGGTGAGCCGTAGGTGGGTGAGTATCGCGTTGGATATATCGTTGGTGGAGATGTAGGTGGTGAATTAAGCAGCGGTGAGTCTTGCGCAAGCGAACCCACCCAACTTATGAGTGGTGGTGCGGAAATGTATTAGGACAGTGTTTTTCAAACTGTGGATAGCGAAGCCAGTGCTAGGTCAGGGTGCTGCGCCCCACCAGCGTGGTTCCACTGGCACCGAGGCTTCGCCCCTTCCCCCTACCCCGCCCCGCCCCTGCCACCCCCCTCCGCCAGTCAGGTAGGTTGGAGCCTAATGGTGTAGGAATGCAGACATGGCTGACTCAATATCTTTGGAATTTTACCTGTAGAGACGTGACGTAATGAAGTACCACTCCAACCTATCGTCCTGTGAGTTACACCGAGTCGAGATCGAGGAGGTGAAAGCTCATGCCACTCGGTGTGCGAGTTGGACTCGCACTTAGTCGGGAAACTGGCTCGGTTGACTATATCAACTACAACCTACAGTTATACGTTTATCCTACAGTTGGTGAAAGCTGCAAGTTGAAATCAAACTGATTACAATGGCTCAAGGTACATTATCATAAAACCCCATCGAGGATTTGTGCTCCCGACTTGCACGGCGGCCTCTAAAGTTCCTCTTCGCTTCCACCTGATAACATTTTATTAGGTAATAATTACTCAATTAACTACTCTATTAAACTGATATGAAACTTAGGCGGTAATATTTCTAAAAATTATTTTGATTGCTCCAATTAAAACAAGAATTACATTTATTGAAGTTTTATTAGGTACCTATTAATTATCTCCATTAACCTGATAAGACCCTTAGCCTACAGAAAACGTTCAACGAGCCAACATTTCCGCAGGGTTCAGGTCCAGGGTGCTAGGTCAGGGTGCTGCGCCCCACCACCAGCGTGGTTCCACTGGCACCGAGGCTTCGCCCCTTCCCCCTACCCCGCCCCGCCCCTGCCACCCCCCCCCCCCCCCCCCCCCCCCCCCCCCCCTGGGCAGTATCCCTGCCGCCCGATCGGAGTCAGGGTTCAGCTACAGGGTGCCATGTCAAGGTGCTGCGCCCCATCAATTTGTCTGTTAATTGGGGTAATTAATACCTAATAAAACGTCAATAAATGTAATTATCGTTTTAATTGGAGTAATTAAAAAATTTTTTAGAAATGTTACCGCCTAAGCTTCATATCAGTTTAATAGAGTAGTTAATTGGGGTAATTAATACCTAATAAAAAAATTATTAATTTAGCGTGCCACCCCACCCCCGCTACCCCCGCTCCGCCACCCTCGCCACCTCCTGGGCTCCAATTCATGATTCCCGAATCCGGTATCATGCTTCCCGAATCTTGAGTCATCCACCAACTCTCGGAAATGTTGGCTCGTTGAACGTTTTCTGTAGGCTAAGGGTCTTATCAGGTTAATGGGGATAATTAATAGGTACCTAATAAAACTTCAATAAATGTAATTCTTGTTTTAATTGGAGCAATCAAAATAATTTTTAGAAATATTACCGCCTAAGTTTCATATCAGTTTAATAGAGTAGTTAATTGGAGTAATTATTACCTAATAAAATGTTAATAAATTTAACGTGCTACCCCCACCGGCTCCGGCTTCCGGCTGAACAATTGCGCTTGTAAAGCTTCGCCGCCAGGCCCCATCTCAGGTAGATCCTGCCCGGTCTACCCTTAGGTAGATATGATAATGTAACAATGGTGCTAACCTAACATAAGCACAGAACCTTTTTCTATCAATAAACAAACAAATGACTAACACTATAAATAACAACTTTAAAATAATACCTTATAATAACACAAGGGATAGCAAAAACAGAATAATACAAAAAGTAACAACACAATAAAATAATATAACTAAATACAACGCAGCAATAAATAAAATTAGAAAAGAGATACATAAAACGACAAAACATAAATTTTTTTTAAATCGTCAATGGCCCTTTTGTGCTAACAAGAGTGCCGATTTCAGCTTTTTTTTTAACCCATTGGTACACCTCAATGCCCTGAGTATAGGTCTTAATAATAAATATAGGTGCCAAAATAGTAGTGTATGAAGCATTATAACTAATGGCGTGAGTGGTGCTGACCATGATATGGTGATACGGAACCCTCGGTGTGCGAGTTGGATTCGCACTTGGTCGGGAAACTGGCTCGGTTGACTATATCAACTACAACCTACAGTTATACGTTTATCCTACAGTTTAACGTAGGATCCGAACCACGGTCAGCCTCCAACGGATGAGTGATCAATCACCCATCTCAGCACTATCCGCACCCAGGGTTGCTTTACAGCTGTTGACACACCACTGAGCTACCGAGGCTGACAATGATCAAATAGTGATAAGGTATAATAGGCTCACATCGAGTAAACATTGTGATTCTGTAAAAAAAGTGGTATGTATAAAATATATATTATAATGACAAATATATCTCACCTGAAGAATAGGTTAGCTGAATACAGCGATACAGCTCGCCATCATTGAATTTTCCACTGTTGTGCCGCACGATGGCCCCCTGCACTTGCGCGGTGCTGTTAATTCGCCATTTAGCGGTCACTCCCATGATGTTGATTTCTTTGAGAACTTGCTTGCACGACGTTTCAATTTTAAATGATGCCTCGAAATAATATTATTTAAACTCAAGCGTCAACCCACCTTTCCTAATCTAGAAGCAGCCCCCTCATGCCAGAAGTACCTACATGTGCGCAGGTAAAGTTGTGGGCTGAAGCTATGAAAAGAATTCGCACAATTTTTAATCTTTTGTTTCCAACCTTAGTGAAATATATTTTGATGATTCACAAAATTGTTAGAGTTTCTTACTAAGAAACTAATAACTATATACCTTGGTATTATCTAGTGCGGTTGGGTATGAAAATTAAAAAATATTGTTCAATTATAAGCTTTATTACATAAGGTTATTTTCCTTAATACACAGTACATATATTAGACAAAAAATTTTATTTCTGTAAAATCGTACAGCTAAAACGTTGGTATTCCACATACATTTCCACGCCCTCTTCTTACATACTATCGAACTCGATAGCATTATACGTCCCACCAAGGTATTTCAGCCCAAGCATGTTTTCTCTGCTAGCTTCAACCATATCTTCGAACATCTTCCCATCCTTGTTGAAGGCGTCGATCATCCGCTTGGGTAGGAAGACGCAGAAAGTCTCATCGATGTCAGCTACAATGCGATCTCCGTATTTGGTTGCAACTTTGCGCAAGTCGGTCACTCGGTAGAGTTTTCCAATCTCCAAGATGGCGAGTTTCCGCGTCTCAGGAAGGCTCGCTTGCCCGCTTCGTTGATCTTGGTTAGGTCCATGATGGTTGGTGTGAAGATGATGCTGGTGTGGTCGATATTTAGAAATCAGCTCACCGTGGTGTGTAGAGATACAAGTCGGCGTGCTGCTGCGATCGAACTGTTTTACTAAAATTGTGCGCTCAGTCCAGTCTTATAAACATGAGCTATATAGATAAATAACCCCCACCCCCTCACATGATGATGTGGAAAAAGTATATACTAAAAAATATTTTACTTTAAAAATTTGTCAAACATTTTCATGTTTCTACAAGTCTCAATCTGCGTCGAACGAGATGGACCCGTTGGTTTTTACAGTACAGAGCTCTTTTGTTCAACCCCAAAGACGTCTATTATCTTTAATAATGGCTGTTGTGGGAAGGGTCGACTTACCTACACTTTATCACAGCGCGATATTACTTTTAAATAATTTCACCAAACATTTTCATGTTTCTGCAAGTCTCAACCTGCGCTGCGTCACCTGTGAGCGACCCGCTGATACCTTCCAGTAATGAGCTCTTTTGTTCAACCCCAGACATCAGTTATCTTTCACAATAGTTGCACTAAGAAAATTTTACATTTAAAAATATCTCCACAACAATTGGTATATTTCAACAAGTCTCAATCTGCGTTGCCTGTGAGCGATCCCTTAGTATATACCACTAATGAGCTCTTTTGTCAACCCCAGTTCACAATTTCTAATTGTTCATCCCTAAATGAGTCACACTGTAAGCAAGTATTAACACGCTAGGTACTCCGGCACGTAGGCAGGAATCAAACATAAATAATGTACCTTGAGCCATTGTAATAAGTTTGATTTCAACTTGCAGCTTTCACCAACCACCCTTCACACCACAATTTCTAATTGTTCATCCCTAAATGAGTCACACTGTAAGCAAGTATTAACACGCTAGGTACTCCGGCACGTAGGCAGGAATCAAACATAAATAATGTACCTTGAGCCATTGTAATAAGTTTGATTTCAACTTGCAGCTTTCACCAACTGTAGGATAAACGTATAACTGTAGGTTGTAGTTGATATAGTCAACCGAGCCAGTTTCCCGACTAAGTGCGAGTCCAACTCGCACACCGAGTGGCATGAGCTTTCACCTCCTCGATCTCGACTCGGTGTAACTCACAGGACGATAGGTTGGAGTGGTACTTCATTACGTCACGTCTCTACAGGTAAAATTCCAAAGATATTGAGTCAACCATGTCTGCATTCCTACACCATTAGGCTCCAACCTACCTGACTGGCGGAGGGGGGTGGCAGGGGCGGGGCGGGGTAGGGGGAAGGGGCGAAGCCTCGGTGTCAGTGGAACCACGCTGGTGGGGCGCAGCACCCTGACCTAGCACTGGCTTCGCTATCCACAGTTTGAAAAACACTGTCCTAATACATTTCCGCACCACCACTCATAAGTTGGGTGGGTTCGCTTGCGCAAGACTCACCGCTGCTTAATTCACCACCTACATCTCCACCAACGATATATCCAACGCGATACTCACCCACCTACGGCTCACCTACGTATACCCTGATGAATTATTCACCATCGCCACCTCTACCAGCGACATCTCCACCGCGACACTCATCTGCATACTATTCGCCTACACATCAACAGCAGCCGCCATCACCGCTGACATCGCACAAGCAAGATCCAACATCAAACGTGTGCACATTGCAATCTTCAGATTGGATCACTCAGCAGCATCAATCGCCAACGTTAGGCATTGTGCAGCAGACCCCAGAGCTAAACCAATATGAGCGAAGGATAATCTCCGCTATAGCCAATATCGTTACGCAAATTTTAGATGCGCAGCAAAATGTTATACAAATAGATTAAGAGTATAAGATTTCCACTTTGTACGTAAATTAAATAATAAAATATGTCATGAAAAATTAAAATATTCTGACAACATCCAATACAATTTTTTCTCAGAGGTAATGGGCCATCATACATATCACCATTAACCAGCGCGACAGCAAGCTGATTTCTAACCTATCTACCACGCCATCATCATCATCTTTAAAACAACCATCATAGACCTGACCAAGAAATAAATATTGGCTGACGAAACTTAGGTTGCCCCATTTATGTAAATAATGGGTTTAAGTGACTTTTCTAAAACATATATCATGTACACTTTAGCATTAAGATTTGTGAAAATAAATAAACATTTCTGCTAACTTTTGTTTCATTTATGGGTGTGGGTGGGTTGAAATAAATGTATTCACTGTTTAAATGTAAAAATATTTATTGAAAATTAATCATTTCAAGTTAAAGGCTCCATCGTCTGATGGCGCATACAAGTATGGCGAATAGCTCGGAATGTCGATCTCGTCCAATCCTTTTGCTTTGACTGTGGCGAAGTCAGCTGCCTTCATTATGTAGACGAAAGCGCAGCGGTCTAGCCTCGTGTGCTCCTCCCACGGTGTGTCTTCCGGTCGCCACTGGTTGAGTGTTCCTCCGCAGTAAAAGCACGCCACTTTGTCACCAAAACCAGTGTAGAAAAACCCAGCCTTAACCATTTCTTCAGGCTTCTGCCGGAGGGCGCGTGGCTAATCGTTGAATGTTTGAAGACGTGCCGACTCGGACGAATAGCGCTCGTGCCTCGGCCCCGAGGTGTGCACGTGGATAGTCGTTAGCGACATTGTAGCGGTGGGCGCAGGCGTGCAGCTCGGCGTAATGTTGGCGGCTGACTGTTCATCGTTGTCGACTGCGGTCACAGTGAGCGTGTCGGAATTTTTAAATGCACCAGCCAAACTTCCCCGCCGCCAAAGCCCGACGGCGACGGCGCCATGTCTGCATTCCTACACCATTAGGCTCCAACCTACCTGACTGACGATGCCTTAGTCATGCTGAGTATGAATACATTTCACAGAACAATTGTTAATGTTATATTTCTATTCAATGCGTAAGCGGAGTCAGTCGTTCCTACAGGTTGCTACAGGTTTAAACCTGCCTCCCGACAATAGAGGTGAATCAACTACCCCTTATCAGGTAGACAATACGCACCACTCTTAGTTTATCTACCTCTATTTACCTGCGCTCGGTCGGCAGGGGTACTGTGGAGGGGTGAAGGCTGGGGCGAAGGGTGTGGCAAGGGCGGGGCGGGGTAGGGGGCAGGGGCGAAGCCTCGGTGCATGTGGAACCATGCTGGTGGGGTGCAGCACCCTGGAGCTGAACCATGACTCCGAAGGCCTACGTACGCCTCAAATGGATGGGGCGCAGCACCCTGACCTAGCACCCTAGACCTGAACCCTGAATCTGGAACCCTGAATCCTGAATCCTAAGGCCTGAATCCTGAATCCGAAGGTCTGAACCCTGACTCCGAAGGCCTACGTACACACCAAATTGATGGGGCGCAGCACCCTGACCTGGCACCCTGGAGCTGAACCCTGACTCCGAAGCCCTACGTACACCCCAAATTAGGCCACGCCCCCCGATTCTCGGACTTAGAAAAATCGAGAGGTGAGTTCGAAAGTCTGAAGCCTGAATCCGAAGGCCTACGTACACCCTCCAAATTGATGGGGCGCAGCACCCTGACCTGACACCCTGGAGCTGAACCCTGACTTCGAAGCCCTACGTACACCCCAAATTAGGCCACGCCCCCTGATTCTCGGACTTAGAAAAATCACGAGTGTGTGCTCGGAGCCCTATATGTATACTACTCACCTTTGTTTGAATATTTATGATTAGAGGTAGATTTATAGCGTAGTAGTAAGTATGTAGGTACATTTATTCGCCATCAAGTAGATTGTAAAGTAGAGTAGGTATCTATACGGTTCCAATTTGAGAACCTAGGTACCTACATTCCTTACCGAAATTGGACACTATTTTCAATTATTTATAGCTGTGGCCTGTGGACAAGGTTTAGGTGTAGGTAGTTGATACTCAATATTCACCTCTATTCTAGTATATTATTTCTTTATTATCACATTTTCATTGTATAATATTTATATTAATAATTTATACATTTATACATATTCAATATAAAAATATACAAAATTAATAAAAACATATAAAAACAAAAACGGCATTACCGCCGCGCCGGCGGCGGCGGGAGACAGGCCTCCAAGCGAGACCGACGGGTGCAGGCCGTGGCTACGGAGCTCTCCGGGACGACGCGAGGCAAGCTACGAGCGATAGGTGGTGGTACTAGACACGTAGGCCACCACCACCCCCATCTCGGAGAGCTCCGTATCCGTCGGTCCGCTGGGCGACGACACGCAGCCATTTCATCTAACATGATTGTCGCGCGTGCGTCACCGTTGCGCACTTTGCCGCCACGATGTATGTATATTACATATACATACATACATACATATATTACATATACATACATCGTTGTTATCTAAACAACGAAGTCATACTAATTAATTACCTGTCTACCTAATTCGTTGGTCTACCTATGTTATCTATCTATGTAAATTACTAACAAATTGGGTGAAACAATTTATTTAATGTAATTTAATGTTAACAATAACTATTGTTATTAAAAGAAAATAAAAACTTACATAACTAAGTAAGTAGGTAGGTAAGGTACCTAATAAGGTCTTTCAAAATTAGTTCATAGTACGCTAAGGGGGGGGTTCTGTATCGGAAATAGATCACTTTTGAAGAACAAAGAATTTTTTTTTTACAAAAAAATTTTTTTTTATGTAAGTAAAATGTTAAAAAAAAATTTCAGTTTCATGCCAGGAACAAAAAAGTCTTCCAACACATAGATCTATTTCTTTCAGAAATTGTGAAAAACCTCAATTTTAGTTTTATTATTATGGAATAGAAAGAATTTGATTGTTTTTACCAACTTACACGTGTTACATCATAATAATGGTAATGAAGACTTTTTTGTTACTGTTATGAAACTGAATCGATTAGGATATAAAAATCAACCACCTACTTTTTTATTTACATACATAAAAAAAAATTTTACACAAAAAAAAGCCGATGGAGCGGATTGGGGATGGAGCGGATTGGGGATGGAGCGGACAGTTCCGAACAAAGAACTACGGTACTTACTAGCCATACATACATACCACACACCACACAATGTTTATCGCAGAGTTATGCAAGCGGTATACGTAGGTATATCCCCTCCCGGCGGCGGCGCGGCACCGACCGAGTCTGCGACTCTGCGAGTACGCACGTGCACCACCGACCGACCGACGCACAGTGGTCTGGAAATCGAGCTCCATAGACATAGAACCTTAATGTCAGGAATAAAAATAAAAACAAATTTAATGTCTCTGGTATACCTCCCTTTATTTCATATTATAGTATGAAGGGTATAAGTAGCTCCACGAGTGAGAAAAAAAAAGTTTTGTTTTTTTTTGTATGGATGAAAACACTTAAAGTAATTTTTTTTTTAACTGAATGAAACTGAAGGGCTGGTGCTCACATCGTCTATTGCACCTTACACGGCGATCAAGATGACATACAATTCCTTCACCTTTGGGTGCCTATTTGCGCGTAGCAAACGTTTGAAATTTGGAATTTTCGATAAATTATTTTTCAAACCTTAGTCGTAATTAAATGAAGTTGACTATCGCTTTGAATATGAAAATAATATTTAAACAATAGACAGTTATGTAATAAAGAAATAAATAATAATAAAGAATCAAAAAATAAGTAGAAGATAAATTATTTTTATTTCTTTATTGTGTACAAATAGTTATATTATAATGTAAAACACGTTTATTCTAATACTAATATATTACAAAAAATTATTCCTTACATTTATGTATCAATGATTATAAAAATACAGCAAAATTAGTGTTGTATGCTGCTTACGACTATTACAACTATATTAAGAATTATTACTATTTAATTTTACAACGAATACTCTCTAAAGTATTGCTTATTTTATGACTATTACCAACTGTATTATGAATTTTTATTTATAACTACTTTTTATTTATTCATTTCTTCTTAGGTACTACACTGGTACACTTGATTTCGTCGCAATGTTTATAAAGTAATAATAAATTATTTAAAAAGTAACTAGCATCACAAGATTTGCCAAAAATAAAAAATAAACTAAAAAAATTGGTTGTCTGTAAAGACGGTTGACGGACGATAGTTTTACGTGATAACGTCATAAAGTGGTAAGACTACGCATGTCGTTTTTGTTACGTTTGTATTTCCGAAAATAATTCTTAGGTGGTTATAAAAAAAACTAAACACCCTAAAAAAATGTAAACACCGTAACATTGCAACAGTTTTGTCCAAAATTGCTTGAAGCTTTACTCTTACCGATCTTTCGGTGATTTCTATTGTATCTTTTGGTGGGTAGCACTCCTTCTTTGCCTCTAAGATGGCAGTATACGAAGGATAGAGTTGTACTCCTTCTTGTTTTGCACAAGCTCTTAATGTTGTATACTGCCACTTCGAAAGCTTCAACGACGTCAAAATACCTAAAGCTTTATCAACGGAATATACGGGCACAGCTTTCTTGGGCTTCAACAATTCTTTTATCTTTGTAGCCTCTTCGGGATGCTCTGTGACCAATTTTATTATTTCTGCCACATCCTTGTTGTTCACACTTAAGACAGTTGCATGAGCGAGGCTTTCAGTGCTATGCGTTAGGAGCTCTTCCACTCTCCTTCTCTTCTGTTTAAGGCTTAGTTCCGAGAACGGTTTCCTTTCACTCACAACTCTTGGTGATATTCCAACAGTGCCAGTCTCTGGTTTTGAGGACGTTGATGCACCCTCATTTACACCGAAGTCACTGGAACATGGTTGCCGCTCTACTGACACTAAAGAAGGTGTCATCTTTTCCCTCATGAACTCAGGCCATTTTATGTTTTCTTGCAGCCACGTCTCGTACTTCTTCGTGCATGTCTCGTGCGATTACACGAGATCCATTTGTTCCTCAACGAACACACATAAGTCTGACAGAATTGTTTCAGTTCTTTCTTTTCACTTTCTGACAGATCAAGGGCACTCCTAAAAACTCAAACAACGCTCTGGGCTGTGAGAAACAACTGTTGTTTGCCACAAACACGAAAATGTCCAAATTGGTACCAAAACCTTCCATCATAGCACGAAAACAAATAGAACGTAATAAGTATAGTTGTTAGCGCGCGCAAGTGCCAAAAGCTACTGAAAGAATTTCGCTGAAACTAAGAAGGCATGGGGCTGGTTATGTGTTGGGGATTAGTATGCGCTGCGAGTGGAAAAAACCGGTTTTCGCTAACTCGTTAATTAGTTGTCGCTCGCTTGTGTGTGTTGTATGTTATTGTTATTATTTTAACAGTGCTACGCTGTGTTTACTATAAAATATGGTTAATTACTGTACTGTCAGTACTACTCAGTACAATAACAACATGAGAAAAGTATTTTCATATTCAAAGCGATAGGCAACTGCATTAAATTACGACTAAGGTTTGATAAATAATTTATCGAAAATTCCAAATTTCAAACGTTTGCTACACGCAAATAGGCACCCAAAGGTGAAGGAATTATATGTCATCTTGATCGCCGTGTAAGGTGCAATAGACGATGTGAGCACCAGCCCTTCAGTTTCAATCAGTTAAAAAAAAAATTACTTTAAGTGTTTTCATCCATACAAAAAAAAACAAAACTTTTTTTTTCTCACTCGTGGAGCTACATCTACCCTTCATACTATAATATGAAATAAAGGGAGGTATACCAGAGACATTAGATTGGTTTTCATTTTTATTCCTGACATTAAGGTTCTATGTCTATGGAGCTCGATTTCCAGACCACTGTGCGACGCGGACGCAACAAACGCCGCGCCGCGCCGCCCGCCTCCATCGCCGCCGCCCCTCCGCCGTCCATATTTAGTCAACAAAGACAAGAAACAAAGAAAATGTAGGAAAGACCTAAACTTAATGCTAAAAGTGTAGCTATGCTGGGCTTGCTAGTTATTCCTGTGCACGGAAAAAAATACTATAATATATACTACATATTATATACATACATTACATATACAGGATGTTCGGCACATCGAGCGACAACTCGTCCTCGGGACTTTGGTAGGTCATATCCACAGATCAGAGAGTCATATCATAAGTCCTTTTCATGGTATTAACTTTATCAAATAATATTTTTTTCTAGACCAAGGGTACGTTCTAAAATCCAATTAATGTTATTTCGTGCTGATACAATCATAAACAAAAAAGTTACAAGTGATTAAAGCTGGGATTTTGGTAATTAAAAAAAAAAAATCCTATCTCGACTCGATACCACGTGACATCTGGCAAAAGGCATCTTGGGCCAAACCTTGCAAATGACCTCACTTACCTACAAAAAAATGTTGTCGCACGATGTGCCGAACACCCTGTATATTATATACATAAACATTTTCTATCTGTATGTGTTCTATCTATTCTGCATAATTTTTTAAAATATATTTTTTTAGATTTAATTTTGAGTCTAGCTAGTACACCGCACTCTAATGCAGTCTGCACTTCTTCCAATATATAGGTCAATGCGTCGAGCGAGTCACAGGAGGAGAACTCCAATAAGTAAGTACTTGTAAAGATTTCTTGTAGTATTGGATTTGAATGTTGCGGCACAGAAGAGAGATATAGGGCTAACTAACGTAGCGGGTAGCGGGACTACTAGAGGGGCAGTCTAGTGAGAGAGATGAGAAGGATAGATGTGATGTGGATTTTGGTGCGGCGACGAGCGGACGAGCAAGAAGAGTGAAAGGGGAGGAGAGAACAGAACAGGTAGCGGGCGGAGCTCCTCGGGAGGAGACGCGCTCGCTACTCGCTCGGTGGTGTATGCTGTGGTATGTTGGTGTGGTGGCTGGTGATGATGAGTGATGACTCATCGGGACAAGTGGACGGGCGGGCGGCAAGCTCGGAGCACCTTGCACAGCAGATAATCTCTATCTTTTCTCAAATTACAACATTCTTAACGTTTGTTCTTAACTATACCAAGTACAAGTATCACATACATGCTATAAAAATGTAAATACATAAATGGTAGGGCAATACCCCACTGACTTTCTCGCTTGTTTGGCGAACTCAACGGTTTCGACCACAGATCAGAGAAGTACCTATTACTTGGTTTCGACGTAAGGTCGGGTAGAATCAACCAATCTCGGAAAATGCATATATTATATTGAGTCTGCAGCAGAATTTTACGTTTGCTACGTTTTTATGTTCGAAATTCAAAAATACTGGCAGGACAGTTCCGTTGATTTAGTTAGGCGCTCACAACAAACATTTTGATTGCAATATTTAATACTCGTAGAAAGAAACCTTCGTTTGCATGGCAGCCACCTATTTTTAGTTTTCCTGGAAAAACAGATAATATATATAATATATATAAAATCATATAATAGACTAGTAATAGGGTTTCTATGTGGAAAATAAAAATGTGGCTTAAGCCATTTTTTGAGAAAATCGACCTTATCGAAATCATTTGTATGACAGTACATACATATCGCACACGCTGAATCCCGACAATCGGGGTAAGCAGAGTAATCGGTGTTGTGCTGCAAGAACTCAGGTAAATTACATCACAACACCGACCACCACGTTTCGCCAAGTATTCGAACAAGATTCAATCGATCAAGCAGCAAGTAAGGCACGAAGACCCACCTGCTGCATGACTTGGTGGAAGTACCGCGCCAAGGTGAGAGGTGGCGAGCCTGTCGCCCTTTAGCACGGCATCTTGTCCTTATCCCTTAGTCGTCTTTTACGACATGCGCGGGGAGAGATGCAGTGGGGCTATTCTTTTTAAGTACCGGCCCCACACGGTACTTAAGTACCGGGCCCACACGGTACATGACGGTATGACAGGTACCCTTATTTTTTGAATTTTAAAAAACTAAAAGAAGGTAGCCCTAGGTAATCGTTTCAAACTACTAAATTCGAATTTTGAACGAAATCGGTTGAGCGGTTGAGGCGCAAGCTCGCTGGACGGACACACACACACCACACCCCTCACACAAACACACACACACCCTCATACATGTTTTTCAAAACCACTTTTTTTGGGATCTTTGAATGATATAAATTATAGCCCAAATCAGTCGAAATCTCACCTTCGAAATTTTGGACTATCACAGAGAGAGATCACAAGAGAGCGGCGTTCACACCGGCTCCTTCATTCCAAGGCACGTCGCTTAAATTAAGCGAACACCTCGGGGTCCTCGGAGCCGAACTGTCGCACGACTTGAACTTTCGTCGCCCTATCGAGGGGAAGGCCAAGCTGGCTTCTAAAAAGCTGGGCGTACTCAATAAGGTGCGACGGTACTTCACGCCGGACCAAAGGCTGCTTTTGTATAAATCTCAGATCAGTTCCTGCTTGGAGTACTGCTCGCACCTGTGGGATGGCTCTGCCAAATACCAGCTTGCGCCTCTGGACTCGATCCAGCGTCGAGCCGTGCGACTAGTGGGTGACCCCGAAGTGTCCCGCGATCTAGAACCATTGCAACACCGTAGGGATGTCGGCTCCCTAAGTGTGTTCTATCGCTTATTCCATGGGGAGTGCTCGGAGGAGCTGTTTAACGCAATCCCGCCGTCCCCTTTCCATCTCCGCACCACACGCACTGGGCAGGGATTGCATCGCCCTATACGCTGGACTTACCGCGGATGCGTACTAATCGATTCTGCAGATCTTTCCTCTACAGAACCGGTCAACTCTGGAACGCTCTCCCTGATCATATATTTCCCCCCAAGTACAGTCTCGGGTCCTTCAAGAGGGGCGTGAATGGGCACCTGTCAGGCCGGCATGGCATTCGCAACCCCCGCATACGTCCGAATGTCCATGGGCGTCGTTAGACACCTTATGGGTGGCTCGGCGCCATATGTCGCGATTTCAATAAAAAAAAAACAATATCTACTTCCTTTCTCCTTACAGTCGCTCGAAAGTAAAAAACATAATGTTTTATTCCTAGAAGTGGTGGTCGGTCTTGTGCTGGAATTTACCTGAGTTCTTGCAGCACAACACCGATTACTCTGATTACCCCGATTGTTGGGATTCAGCGTGTGGTATGTATGTATGTATACAATAATGTAACATCTGGCTACTATTAAGTAATATGTGATCATCAGGCTCATCACTCGAGATCGGCTCAACTATTGAATAATGAATTAATGATTAATGACTTATTTGCGGTTTTCACCTATATCGATTTCTTTAGGCTACTTATGTATATACACGGTGAACAAAAAACCTGTCGAACACCCGAAGGCAGGAAGTACAGTTTCAGATACTGAATCGGATAGGCTAGTTTTTTTTTTCAAAATTCTAATGCAAATATACCCTTTTTCAATATTCCTAAAGTATCAAGATGTATTTAAACAACTAAATTATGTCTGCATGCCATCATAACAGTGAGGTGAAGTCAAACCCTACTACCATGTCTGCACGTGATAGCAGTTTTCTAGGTGCTTACCTAGGTAATATTGTAAAACTTATTAGGTATACAAAATAATAGTTTGTTGCACACTAACTGACCTCAAAGCACTTACCGACTTCATTTTCAGCGCAGAAGACAAAAATAATCCAAATCGGCAAATTATTTTACAAAGAATTTCATTAAAGACATAAAAGAACGCTCTCTGTCTTCACTTCAATGCCGCCTCAAGATAATTTATGACACCGGCGCGGCGGCGGCGCGGCGCGGCGCTACTAATTAGATTTTTTAATTGAAAAATTTTGTCGAAATAAAAAAAAACTAGCCTATCCGATTCAGTATCTGAAACTGTACTTCCTGTCTTCGGGTGTTCGACAGGTTTTTTGTTCACCGTATGCAGGGTGTTCGGCACATCGACCGACAATTTTTTTTGTAGATAAGTGGGGTCATTTGCAACGTTTTGACCCATGATACCTACCTTTTGTCAGATGTCACGTGGTATCGAGAAATCGAGATACGATTTTTTTTCTTTATTTTTGAAAATTACTAAAATCCCAGCTATAAACCCTTGTAACTTTTTTGTTTGTGATTGTATCAGCACGAAATAAAATTTATTGAATTCTACGATGTATCGTTATTCTATAAAAAATATTATTTGATGAAGTTAATACCATGAAAAGGTTTTATGACCTCCCAAAGTCCCGAGAACGAGTAAAAAGTTGACAGAATCTTAATTTCTTAATTCATTAAAAAAAAAACTAACAGCAATTGAGTGCTTCATTTTCTTTGAAAAAGTTCGCTAGTTTACGCCCTTTCCAACGGTATACCACATGTCATACAAATAATTCATTATGTGGTCAAAATTAGGCACAGAGACAGAACATTTTGTGGCGGGTGGCCGAGTGGTTTGGGCATCGTCTTCTCATGCGAGAGGTCCGCGGTTCGAATCCCGTCGGCATGTACCAATGAGTTTTTTCTGACGAAAAAATTTACGTGCATACCTTCACCTGCTGCTTCACCGTTCGGAACCGGTGTAAAACTGTAGGTCTCTTCCCTTGCCCCTTACTAGGTGGTAGGCTCAATTTGTAGCCGACTGGGTTGTTACCACCGTACTGGATGTAAGATGACCTCATAGCAACTTCGGTTGTGTTCTCCTCTAGTCCAGTATAGCCAGCAATCCAGGGAAGTCTCCGGTATGGCACCTACCTTCTCGGAGGTGATATTGGCTGGTCGGAGCATGCGCTTTGGCCCCTCCAACGCAGCCACCCATACCGAATTACATAAAAAAAAAAAATAACAGAACGACAACATTACACGGGCACTAATCGGTGGTCGCTTCCCGTATTGAGAGCGTTTTCGGGAGAATTTTCAAATTTAGAAGATGTACCGGTCGCGCGGGCTCTCTTGCAAATTATCCCTAATTTTGTCGTTCTGTTCTGTCTCTGTGCCTAATTTTGGCCTCATAGTGAATTATTTGTATGACATGTGGTATACCGTTGGAAAGGGCGTAAACTAGGGAACTTTTTAAAAGAAAATGAAGCACTCAATTGCTGTTAGTTTTTTTTTAATGAATTAAGAAATTAAGATTCTGTCAACTTTTTAATCGTTCTCGGGACTTTGGGAGGTCATAAAACCTTTTCATGGTATTAACTTCATTAAATAATATTTTTTCTTGAACATACATCGCAAAATTCAATAAATTTTATTTCGTGCTGATAAACTGATAAACAAAAAAGTTACAAGGGTTTAAAGCTGGGATTTTGGTAATTTTCAAAAATAATGAAAAAAAATCGTATCTCGATACCACGTGACATTTGACAAAAGGTATCATGGGTCAAAACGTTGCAAATGACATCACTTACCTACAAAAAAAAATTCACAGATTTCGTGCCTTACACGACTATCGAGCACATTGAAAATGAATCTACGGAATTCGAAAAAATATTGTCGCTGAGCGACACGAGAAAGTCGGAATAAGGAAAAGGTTAGTTGGGTTCTGATGATGGAGCCGGAAGGAAGCCATAGGAACTTCTAAACTACACATGATAAACCCATCGTGTTTGGGCTCGTTGGATTTGTCTTCGCAAGTACTCTAGTCATATGTTATTTCCAGGGTCCTGATGATGGAGCCGGAAGGAAGCCATATGAACTCCTAAACTACACATGATAAATCCACCATATTTGGGCTCGTTGGATATAGGAATATAGGAATATAGGATAGGTTAGAAGATGCGTCGCGCAACCTATATTCTTATCTTCTATATCCTTATATTATATTTTTATATTTGATATTTATTAAATTGTTACTTTATTTAGACATAATGTCAAGCTTATCTCTTTTTCTGTCTAAATTTTAGTTCACATTTTTTAAGCTGCTTGTGTTTTTGAAAAATAATAAAAAATATATAATGTAATATATATTTTTTATTTTGTTGAATTCATGTTCAATGCGACGCATCTTCTAACCTAACATGTATTCCTATATTCCTATATCCAACGAGCCCAAATATGGTGGATTTATCATGTGTAGTTTAGGAGTTCCTATGGCTTCCTTCCGGCTCCATCATCAGGACCCTGGAAATAACATATGACTAGAGTACTTGCGAAGCCAAATCCAACGAGCCCAAACACGGTCGATTTATCATGTGTGGTTTAGGAGTTCCTATGGCTTCATTCCGGCTCCATAATCAGACCCCCAACTAACCTTTTCCTTATCCCGACTTTCTCGTATCGCTCAGCGACAATATTTTTTCGAATTCCGTAGATTCATTTGCTTTCTTTTTTCAGAAAGGTTGAGCTACAGGGCAAACCCTTAACCCGATCGTCTTTGTTTTAGGCTCAAATTGTAGCTGACTAAACTTTCCAGACGAGTTTTTCTCAAAATTTTTATATCATTCTTCGTTTCCAAAATATCGAGCGCCAAAATCAAAAATTCTGAAAAAATTTAATTTTTTTTTCACGATTTCTGCCATAACTTTTTTTACTTTCTCGAATAATTATTTTTGCACCTTACAGCTCTCATGAATACGCGTCTTTTGAGCCTTTTTTGAATATCATATCTTCATAACTCTCCGAGATATAAGGGGATCGCACTTTTTCGTGAAATCGGGGCCTATACTGAAACGAACCAAAATACATTTTCAATGTCAAAATTTGTCGGTCGATGTGCCGAACAGCCTGTATAACATTTAGATAGGGACTGAGCACTGATCAGGGTTGCTATGTGATAGGAAGGACTGGGAAAACGTTTGAATCAGCTTTACTATGTAATTCAATTCAACATTCACACAAGCGGAGCCGCGACAGCCGGCCGCGAGCACAGCTAAACAGTTTCATGGTATGTATATCTACTCTCTAATCTCTATCTCTCTCAAAGAGTATTTAGCCACAGAAACTGTTCTGTGATTGTAGCTCTATCTCTACTTCGTACTGGGTGCGCGGAGCGTCGGGAGGGGCGTGCGCGTTTGCTCCAGCGGTCAACGCTGCGTTTTTTGGCTGGCCTCAGTGTCAGGTCAGTGCACTGCAAGCGTTCAGCGGGCAAGGTGGCGTTTTACGTTTAAATCTTGGAACGACACGATTGCACGCTGTCTTGACCGCTCTGAACGCTCCATAGAACACTCGAAAACACAAACTGGTTTGAATCGCACGCGCACGCTCCGCTGCCCGCTCGAGCGCCCGCTCCCCGCTCCGCTCACAACGCTGCGCACTAAGGACACTAAATAGTAGCGCGCGCGCATGTTTGAATTGCCCGCTCCACGCTCCGCTCCGCAAAACGCTGCACGCAACGCTGCACCCAGGACGTACCCTTATAAAAGGGAACGTCTGTCAGATTTTGATGCGGTTTGCACCAATGTAAAGAGTAGTTCTTGATCTTGACTTGACGCTCACTAGGCTATATACTATTATCACGCTAAATAGCCTTAGGGTTAAGCAGTATCAAATATAGTATATTATGAACGGAATTTAGTGTCGAATGGTAGTGCCGGATGGAGAGGGGAGAGAAGGACGAAGGGGAGGGGAGGGAGGGGCTGAGGTGAACTAGGGAGGGATAGGGAGGGAATACGCTCTGTATACGCTCTCGGCTTTTTTTTTTTTTTTTTTTTATGGAACCTGACACGGTTGGCTACCAGTGGCGGCTGGTGACCTATGGGACTGGGTGTGCGGCGCACAGCACACCCAGTCCCATAGGTACCTAGCGCACGATGTGCGCTAACTTACTCGTAGTACTAAACCCAAACGTGAATGGATACGGAGACGTGATTTTTTATTTTATTTTCATGTCTGAGTTAATTGCCCAAATTATGTACGACCGAAGGGAAGCACTGACGTGGCACCAAGTTCATCCGGTGTTATGGGCTGACATCACGGATGTTGTAGGTGATGTAGCCAACCGTGCCAGTATCCATAAAAAAAAAATGTAAAAGTATTCTCACTCAACAGATACATAGTTGAAAGACAAAATAAGGTAAGGATAAAAGTGATAAAATTATTAAAATATATGTAATAAAAATGTACTCACTTTTAGATTGAAATATGTAGGTATGGTGTTTTGAAGAACACGCCAGCGAATTTATGAAAATTATGAAGAAATCAGTCACATACACACACACACCACACACACTACAGTTTGATTGGGTAGGTCTAATATTGTTCTATTTATAATGTAAGTCTATTCGTCGGGTTTTATCTTGCGCAAATATTTCTATAACTTTTTTGTCACGCACTAGAAACACAACCAGAGTCCTAATTGCTCGAAGAACCAAAGCGACGCTTCACTGCGCAGTGGCCGGCCACTGAGCCGCGGCCGCCGGGGCGCCGCCGCGCGCGAGGCGTGGCCGGCGCGCGCGCCCGCGCCCACCGGCCAGCCTTGCCGCGCCGGGTAATGAAGAAAACTTCACAATGTACTGTTAACTGACGAAAAGTCGTTCAAACTGCTAAAAAACTGATTTGCAAAACATCCCGGCGCGGCAAAGATATATTACGTTCAATATTTCATCTATATTACGTACAATATTTCATCTAAGCGGCGCCGCGGCGCGGAGCGGCCATTATCGGTCGACGCGACGACGACGGGCCTCGCCCCGAACTGAGAGAGATGGCGCGCTGGCGCGGCGCGACGAGACGCAGAGTTTAGATCGCTCCCGCCGCGCCCGCGCCCCCCGCCCGCGCGTGCCAGCGGTCGGGTTTACGATCTCGGCTTACATCGGCTCATCGTCGGCTGGCTCGGTCGCGACGTGTCGCACGCGCGTCTATCCACAATATACTGTCCTTCTTTTTCCGTCGTGTGTCACACGCAGAATGCATCCTTGTTCCACACATAATCGTATGAAGAGTGTTTTGTTTCACACGGCGGGGCAGCGGCGTTTAAATTTTTTTCATAGTAACACGTTCGCGGTGTTTTGTGATGCACACGGCGGCGAGCTCGGCGGCGATACGTAGTAAGTAGTACGTATTACGTACAGCAAAATCGTGCCTTGTTGTCTGGGAAATAGGAACGAATTCAGTTTGATATTTTTACTTCGATCGGCGAGATTCATGGAGAATGTTTAATATTTTTATTTATTTATTTCTTTCGGATGAAGGCGCTGTTTGGTGGTAGTGCGGCGCACGAACGCACTTAAGGGCCAGCCGCCACTGTTGGCTACATCACCTACAACATCCGTGATGTCAGCCCATAACACAGGGTGAACTAGGTGCCATGTCAGTGCTTCCCTTCATTTCATGTCGGCTACACTAAACTGGACGGAAAACACGAACTATTTACATAGCCGTTTCGACCGACGTTTCGTTCAGTGCGGTGGTACCAACCCGGCCGGGATAAACCCTACCACCTAGTAAGGTAAGAAGGGAAGGGACCTACAGTTTAACGTGGAATCCGAACCACGGTCAGCCTCCAACGGTCGAGCGGTCACCCATCCAAACACTGACCGCGCTCAGCGTTGCTTAATAACAGTTGACTAACCAACCGCGCCACTGAGCTACCGAGGCTGACGAATTTTCTTATCCCTTAGTCGACTTTTACGACATGCGACGGGGAGAGATGCAGTGGGGCTATTCTTTTAAGTACCGACCCCACACGGTACAAAATCGGCTGTGCTCTCGGTATGCGCTCGGTATGCGCTCGATATGCGCTCGGTATGCGCTCGATATGCGCTCGGTATGCGCTCGGCATGCGCTCGGTCGGTATACGCTCGGTATGCGCTCCTCGGTATGCGCTCCTCGGTATGCACTCTCGGTATGCGGTACATAATCTACCCGACTAGGTAGGTAGGTGCTTCTTTTGTTAAATTACCTCCATCTCTCACCTTTGTCTAAGAAAATGTAATTCTATTGTCGTGTTGCCGTTTAAATGGTTACACGACATACCTACATACCAGCTACCGCTAAGATTTCACACACACAGTATAAACTGTCAGCTTTCAAGATTGTTTTTACAATTGGATCTGAAGGGGCGTTTTTGAAATGTATTTTTTTTTTTTTTTTTTTTTTTTTTTATGGAAACTGACACGGTTGGCTACATCACCTACAACGTCCGTGATGTCAGCCCATAACACCGGGTGAACTAGGTGCCATGTCAGTGCTTCCCCCTTTGATCGTGCCGGCTACACTGAACTGGTCGGAAAACACAAACTATTTACATAGCCGTTTTGACCGACGTTTCATTCAGTGCGGTGGTACCATCCCGGGCGGGTTAAACCCTACCACCAAGTAAGATTAGGAGGGAAGGGACCTACAGTTTTACGAGGAATCCGAACCTCGGTCAGCCTCCAACGGTCAGCGGTCACCCATCCAAGTACTGACCGCACCCAGCGTTGCTTAACATTCAATAGCGACAGTTGACTGTCTGCACCACTGAACTATCGAGGCTGACAAAAGCTTTTATTTTCTTTATTTTCTTTAGCACACAAAAACATTTGTTTATCTTTTTTGACCTCATACTTCAGCTTTGTGCTAACAGTTCGGTGTGATAATATATTTTGATTATCCCACTGTTAGACATGTATGCCTCCGCCCTCCCTCCCCCATCATTGCCACATGACATGAGCCGAGAAACGGAATAAAATCAATGAGAATGTTGTTTGTTATTTCATATAGCTGTTATGTTTTTGCTTATTCACTGTAAAGATAATACCTACTGAAAATGTTATTATTGTTTCCGTTCAAACACGCAGTCTCGTAAACACCTCGGTAAACACTGATAGCAAGAAATGCTAAGATAAAATCCAACGACTTCGCGGTAGAGTATTCATCGGAGTATGTACTGGGTGGGACACTGCGTGGGATTCACACCGTATTGGAGCTCGCAGTGGTGGTATAATATATATGTACTCTACGAAGCAGATAATATTAACATCCACTACTTACATAGTTGAAAATATTAGGTAGGTATCTTTATGCGTTATCTCATATTTACTCCACCTCTCACCTTGGCGCGGTGCTTCCGCCGTGTTATGCCGCAGCAGGTGGGTCTTCGTGCCTTACTTGCTGCTTGATAGTTTATGTTGTCCGAATACTTTGCTGTGGTGATCGGTGTTGGGCAGTAATTTACCAGATTCCTAGCAGCACAACACAAATTACTCTGATTACCCCGATTGTCGGGATACTGCGTGTGGTACCTATGTATGTATGTAACATGTATGTATGGTACCTAAATATGCAACTCAATATCAAATGCAACTGACATTGTAGGTTTGTTGTATGTAGAGAACATATTGTAGAGAATGAGACGTGAACCAACAAAATTATTTATTGAGTAAAACAATTAACTACTTACCTAATGAAAAGATACTATTCAGATGTGTTTTAACCCCAACGAAAAAAGTGGGATATTATAAGTTTAACGTGTATGGGTGTGTCTGTCCGTGGCATCGTAGCTCCCAAACGGATGGACCGATTTAGATGCGGTATTTTTATTAGAACGCTGGTTTAATCGGGATGTTTGTAATCAAGTAATTAAGTAATAAAAACAAATATCTTAAAAAGTGGACCGATTTGCATGCGGTTTTTTTATAAAAGCTCGAATTAAAAGTTAAATTACAAATTTAAAAGAACCCCCGACCCTTAAAATATAATAATTTCCGGTTACTTACTTAAAGGAGTCGTGGTACCGCAAAGTAAATAAAATATAAAAAATTCAGAGCAGCGCGGGAATTTACTTAGCGATCCCCCGAATCCTTTAAGTAAACGGGGTTTTTACATTTGTAATTTCGGTAATGTGTATGTACGTATGTATCTGCTTTTTCAGAGTATTTGACTTAGCTATCGAATATAGTCAGTCGGCAGGTCGTTGGACAATTACATAGACATAGTCATTACAGCTTATCTTAAACTAAGACACATGAAACTATTAGGCACATTTTATTAATAAAAAACTGTTTAAAAAAAACATTGAACCGACTTCAAAACCTAAAAAGTATTAAATAACATTTTGAGTGCATTATGCCTTTTTAATGGTCGGGGTTTTTTTAATTTGTAATTTAACTTTTATTTCAAGTTTTAAAAAAACCGCACCCAAATCGGTCCATCCGTTTGGGACCTACGACAGACAGACACACAGACTGTGCTGAATGTAATTACATATGTACCTACATATCTACTAGAACCTACCTACGTAGCCTAGGTACGGAAAGTTTATATATTTCTGTTATTTATTACATTAGGTACGAGAGCGCACTACAAAAACCCCACGCACGTCTCACGAGTAGGTACGAAGACAACGGCACCAGTTTGTGGTGGTTTCGAATAGGATAGGCCTCTTAAATCTACAATGTTGCCTGAGCAAATCTTGGAACGTTTTGTGTAGAAGGTACTTAATTAAAAGTAGATTTTTTTTGTACAAATTACGGCCTACGCCTGCATGTTCGAGACAATATCACAATATTCTCGATGAATACTCGATTATGTTATGTATGTGTTACGAGCATCAGCACAGCAGCGGCCGCGATGTAGTTCGTGGAGATCATGTTCATGTGTATGAGATGAGGAATGCGGCGATATGGGAGAAGGGTAAAGGGGGCGGGGGGCGGTGGACAGGACAGCCGACCGAGCCTACCTTGACCTGCTTGCGGCCTGCCGGACGGACGCGGCGCGGCGGCGGCGGCGGCGCGGCACGGACACTCTCGTGTGGCGGGGGCACACCCAACCCGACGATGTCCAATGTAATAAAGTAATAAAATACATGCATACAGGTACGACACGGCGAGCTAGGTAGGTAACTATGCTAGGTAGGAGTTAGGACCCTCGACCACCTCGACGCAGGCTTCCGTTTTTTCCCTCTCTTTCGAAATAAGGAACCCTAAAAAACTGTTTTAAAAAAACATTTAATCGACTTCAAACCCTAAAAAGTGTTAAATAATATTTTGATCTTGAGTAGAAGGCGGTAGAAAAGCACAAAAGGGTCTATCTATAAATTTTCAGGTGTGCTTTTGTACCGCCTTCTAAGCAAGATCACAATATTATTTAATACTTTTTAGGGTTTGAAGTCGGTTCAATGTTTTTTATAACAGTTTTTTTATTTCAGTCTTTTTCTCGGTCTTTTTAGTAATATCACGTAATATTATATTAAAATCGGTTGACGCGAAGTCGGTGATTGAAAAATTCGTTAGTGTGAAAGTGTTCATCCCTTAATTTACCACCCTTAGGGGTGGTATTCTTTCATAAAATTTATGAAAAGACCACCCCTGAGATATACCCTACTCATGAAAAAAGAATCATTCGAGTAATGTACACACAAAAAAAACATACATACCAAATTGAGAACCTTCTAATTTTTGGAAGTCGGTTGAAAAAGTATACAATTCTAAAATGCTTGTAGGGGGCGCAAGCGCAAAACTGGCGCGTAGTCTTTTGGAAAAGAAAGGTAATATAATGTTTCTATTTATTTAGATAGGTACCTATACACGGTGTTGCAGTTGCCCCCATAATCTTTTTAACTGACATAAGGGGGTGAAACTAGACAACTCATGCGGCGAAAAAAAAATGTTTGAAACAAAAAAAAAATTTTTTTTTTCATGCAAATTTTAAATACCTATTCTCAAAATGTATGGAGAAAAAAAAATTTTTTTTCTTCAAAGTAAAAAGTCGTAGAACAAAAGTTCTATTTCACGTACAGAATCACCACTTTCGGGTTTTACGGTTGGGGTTGCATTGCAACATCGTGTATGTATGTACCTACCTAGTGAATTTATTTTCCCGACACGCATGAAACGATGCGATATGCGACGAGACACGACGCCAATATGTCTCGCCTTGCCCTCCTATCCCTCCACCACCGCTCAGAATCAACACAGCGCAGCGAGGCCGAGCGATAGCGGACTATGTCACAGATTCTGTGACACAGAATACTATGTTGTGTATGAGCATGTGTATGAGGGTGTGTGTGTGTGTGTGCCGTGTGCTCTACACACTCTCACACGAGTGCACACACCACCCATATTCTAATTAAATAATTATCTACTCGAAGGTGCATATCTATAGTTTTTGCGTCAACAAAGTATCATGCGATCGCTCTTGGAACTGACTGATAGATAAAAAATATGTACCCAGAAATTATCGAAACTAGGTATGTTTACTTGAGGAAATCTATGTAATACTGGAAACACGTCAGGATATTCTGTGAATTTCATATTATGTTTTCCTTCTTCTTTCCTTCTAATCAGAGATGTACGCTCTGCGCTCTAAGTTCGTTGAACATAGTGCTTGATTAATATAAGTTTTATTTTTTTTATTTTTTATTGTTAGCTCGACATATGGCGTCGAGGCACCCATGAGGTGCCTAACGGCGCCCATGGACATTCGGTCGTATTCGGGGGTTGCGAATGCCATGCCGCCTGACACGTGCCCATTCACGCCCCTCTTGAAGGACCCGCGACTGTACTTGGGGGGAAATATATGAACAGGGAGAGCGTTCCAGAGTTTACCGGTTCTGTAAAGGAAAGATCTGCAGGATCGATTGGTACGCAGCATGCGCGGTAAGTCCAGCGTATAGGGATGCAATCCCTGCCCAGTGCGCGTGGTGCGGAGGTGGAAAGGGGACGGCGGGATCGCGTTAAACAGCTCCTCCGAGCACTCCCCATGGAATAAGCGATAGAACACACTTAGGGAGCCGACATCCCTACGGTGTTGCAGTGGTATTAATTTAAATTAATATTTGGTTACCATTTCGCTACATTTACATCAGTAAATGGTTTTGAAATAATGTTTTATAGCACTTAAGGAATGTGCTCCGAGCGAGAGTGCTTACTGTTGAGTGGTGACTGCTGGCTGTTCCTACAATCTCCAATCTCCGCGTCTTCAATCTAACTCCGACCGAACAGTCTCCAACTCCCCGTCTAAAACTGTTTGGAAGCAGGTGTCCGTGCAGTGAAATTGGCTGAATCGGAGCGGCTCTTCTGGCTCAGGCCCATATGGGATCGTATTTATTAGATTATCTGTCAATACATAAGAATCGAGATAAGAATACACCTTGCTTGACCAACAACTTTACCAAGAACCTTACCATCGCATTCCTAAAGACATCTTATCGATTCGACAACATTCGATCTATCTATAGCGACGACGGAGCGAATTGTTTTCCTCGTTGTTATCAATGTACATACCATGCCGGCCGGCAAGAACGTTAGAAGAGGTAGGGACATCGGACTGTCCAATGCTTGTATGAGAACCAGCGTCGCAGAGCTCCGCGGGTAGCGGAGGGGACGGCGCGCGCTCTGATTGGGTGGTATCGGGTGGGGGAAGGTTGACGCTACGTGGCCAGCGGGCGAGCGACGAATGTTATTGGTACGTTTTTACTAATATCGTGTTACGCTGGCGCGGGGAAGATCCGACGTCCCTACCTCTTCCAACGTTCTTGCCGGCCGGTGTGAAGCTTATCTATCAGTGCGATGCGAGGTGATATCTTTCAACGCTCGATGCTGGAATTTCTTAGCTCGATTCTACACAATAAACAGCCAAAATGTATCTATCTATGTGCGTTGCTGCGCGCGCATGCACAATTTATTTATTGACTGATTGAAATTATGTAGTTGTTGTATTATTTATTAGTTGCAGAAAGCGAAACCTCTGCACTTGGCTACATTATAGGAAAAAGTTGACTTGGAACTTGAAATTATTACCTACCTACCTACCTACTAGTAGTTGGTGCTTGACACAAAACACTTGTCGGTCGTCGAGGTACGCTGGATTTACCCAGGCCTAAGTCCAAGTCATCATAAGACTTCGTTTAAGACGAGACGGAGGTTAACTTTGTCCATACAAAATCGTCTTTCGGCATTTATGTTTTTTAAACCATATCCGATTTTTACAATTCTTTTTTTGTTGTAATAAGGACATTCGAATCTACGATAAAATAAAAACATAAGACGATTTTGCATTTTTTATGGAAACTGACACGGTTGGCTACATCACCTACAACACCCGTGATGTCAGCCCATAACACCGGGTGTGAAATTGGTGCCACGTCAGTGCTTCCCTTCGGTCGTGCCGGTTACACTGAACTGGACGGAAAACACAAACTATTTACATAGCCGTTTCGACCGACCTTTCATTCAGTGCGGTGGTATCTACCCGGGCGCGCGGGTTAAACCCTACCACCTTATCTATACATATAATAAAATCGTAAAGGTAAGAAAGTCTGTACATTGAATGTATTCGGAAAAAAATGAGATACTGAACATGTTAGAACAGTTTTTAAAATTTTTGTTTGTTTGTTTGTTTGTTTGTTTGTTTGTCTGTACGCGCATCACGCAAAATCCACTGAACGGAATTAGACGAAACTTTGTATAGTGGCAGTTTATATGCCGGGTTAACATAATACGTAAAAAAAAAAAAAAAAATTAAAAAAAATTAAACAATTATAAACATTATTGCGCGTTTAAAATCACGTAGTCCAAAGTACATAATTATATCTTGAGAACTGGCAGCAAATACAATTTGAATAAAATATTCATTAGAAATTTAAAAACAAGTAGATACAACGAAAATGACAGTTCTTCTTTTTTATAACTTGAACACAATAGTCTATACATATCTATTCTTTCTATACATATAATAAAATCGTAAATGCAAAAATGTCTATTTGTACGCTCATCTCGCAAAAACCACTGAACGGAATTTGACGAAACTTTTTATAGTGACAGTGTATATCAAATCACGTAATCAAAAGTAGAGGTAAAAAACAATTTTAAATGTCATGTTGACAACGGAGAACTGTCATCCCGACGCGACGTGAGCTGGCTGGTGACAAATTGTTTGATAAATAAAAAAATATAATTGAAAGTCGAAGTTATGTCGCTGTCATCGGTGCAATAAAATTTATATATCTGTTGCCCGCGGCTTCGCTCGCGTGAAATTCGTATTAAAAAAAAAGAAAGTAAGTAACTAAAGGCGGGCCCGAAGGCGGATCTGCGCTCACGTAAACGATATTCTTTCTCGATGAAAGTAACTAAGGGCTAGGCGGAAGGCGGAGCTGAGTTCAGCAAGAAGAAAAACATTCTTGAAGAAAGTAAGTAACTAAAGGCGAGGCCGAAGGCCGAGCTCTGTTCTGGAAGACCATAAACCTTCTCGAAGAAAGTAAGTAACTATGGGCGAGGCCGCAGGCCGAGCTGCGTTCAGGAAGAAGCTAAGCCATCTTGAAGAAAGTAAGTAACTAAGGCGAGGCCGAAGGCCGAGCTACGTTCGAATAATTGAAAAACCATCTGGAAGAAACAAGGAACTAAGGGCAAGGCCGAGGGCCGAGCTGCGTCCAGCAAGAAGCTAAAGCATCTTGAAGAAAGTAAGTAACTAAGGCGAGGCCGAAGGCCGAGCTACGTTCTGATAATTGAAAAACCATCTCGAAGAAAGCAAGTAACTAAGGGCGAGGCCGAAGGCCGAGCTGCGTTCAGGAAGAAGCTAAACGATCTGGAAGAAAGCAAGCAACTAAGGGCGACATATTTGAAGAAAGTAAGTAACTAAGGCGAGGCCGAAGGCCGAGCTACGTTCTAACAAATGATAAACCATCTCGAAGAAAGGAAGTAACTAAGGGCGAGGCCGAAGGCCGAGCTGCGTTCAGGAAGAAGCTAAACCATCTCGAATATAGTCAATTAATATTAAGATTGAGTTAATTTAATTAAAATTTTATTATAAAGTCCACGCTTCTGACGGCAAATATCCTAGAACCTCGCGGTTATTCCCGGCTGGATGGCAAGAGGCCCGATGCTATCACCTTAGTGCCATGGACTAAGGGTAGTTCTTGGATGTGGGACGCCACTTGTGTTCTCACATTGGCTTCAAGTCACGTTAGGACATCTTCAAGAGCGGCTGGCGCGGCCGAGGCTGGGGCGGAGAGCCTCAAACGCAACAAATATAGAAATATAATTCAATATTTCGAATTTGTTGTGTTTGCGGTTGAAACCCTCGGTCCGAGGAGCAGTGACGCCAAAGGAGCCTTGGGCCTCTGCTGGTTGACGCAACTGGTGTCCCGCCATCAAGAGCTTATGTACTGCATTGAAAGGGTAAGCCTTACCATCCAGCGGGGTAATGCCGCAAGTGCTCTAAGAATATTTGAAAATGCCCGTTTTGATAGTTATTTTAATGTTTGTTAGGTAGGTTTTAATACTTTAGTTATTAATATTACTTTTTTATTTTTATGAAATAAATAGATTGAGTAAACGATATTATATTATATCGAAGAAAGGAAGTCTTTAAGGGCGAGGCCAGAAGGCGGAAGAGGGTTTTTGGTTTACCTGAACGCAGCTCAGCCTTCGGCCTCGCACTTAGTTCCTTCCTTTCTTCCAGAAGGTTTATCGTATTCCTGAACGCAGCTCGGCCTTCGGCCTCGCCCTTACTTACTTCCTTTATTTGAGAAAGGTTTATCGTTTACCTGAAAGCAGCTCGGCCTTCGGCCTCGCCCTTAGTTAGTTACTTTCTTTGAGAAGGTTTATCGATTACCTGAACGCAGCTCGGCCTTCGGCCTCGCCCTTAGTTACTTACATTCTTCTTTGGAAAACGAATTTCACGCGAGCGAAGCCGCGGGCAACAGCTAGTTAGTAATATAAGAAGGGAGTCATATCCCTTGTATGGAGAAAGTTAACTTCCGTCTCGTTTTAAGTAGCGCTATAAAAATACAAAGGTTTTAAATAATTTAACCCATTAGTGAACATATATCTGGGGAAAGACGGATGTTTCTAAACAGAGTTTTATTTTTATGATTTCACTATTATTGGGTCCATCCATCCATTGCAATCCCGGTAATAAAACAATTCGCAATTCTGTTGTAGGAATGTTCCTCTTGTTAGGGTTCTGCTCTGCTCTACGCAAACTTGCTATACGTGCAAGAAGGAAATGGTTACGGAACCTACCTCTGTAGGTAGCTAAATAACGTTTGAAGTTTTTCATGTCTACGATGATGTACCCCGTTTTGCAATAACAACACGCTGCTAGGTGATATGATATTGATAACATAATATTTAGCTGCCAATGTGCGTGACACAAAAGCAGACACCTCTATGTAGGACATGATTTTTGTTTCTTTTAGAATGTTGATTTTATGTGAAACAGTGCGCCGCGCTCCGGGGCGGCGCGGAGGAGGCGGCGCGGTGCGGCGGCAGCGGCGCGGCCCGCTGGGCGGTAGGTAGTTAGCGCGCGCAAGTACATAGAGGGCATAAGCATGAGGCCTGAGTTTTCCTCCCAGTTTAAGGTAGCCGGCAGCACCAAAACTATGACCAAAGTGAATGACTGCCTTGCTGATACCATTGCATGGATGGAGCAGCGGGTGACGTAGCCAGCCATGTCAGCTTTTATAAAACTAATACCTATTTGTTCTTGTGGAATAGAATGGAAAGGAATATTCAATACTGACGACACATACTTAGGTACGGAGGAAATATACGGGTCGCTGTGGTCGCTATACCATAGTAAAAGAAGACGAGTAAGATAACTGGAGGCCATTTTTAAAATAACTACCTACGCTGCGCCGAGCCTCCAGGGATGTCACAACTCACAACACTAACACAATTGACAGGCAGTGAGCCCATCATGGTGGAAATGCTATTCTTTAAAATTATTATGTACATTTATGTATTTTTTATTTATAGACCAAGAGCCAGCTCCCAAAATTTTACTCTAACAGAATATATGAGTTGTCATAGATTTATTATATACTGGCGTTAAGGTAATTTTCGAAAGCTGTATTTTCGATAGACAGTGAACGATGTTATTTTGATGTTTGAGCCCTTGACAACGATACCCCACTCAATAATCGGATGCTTAGTTCTGGCGCTACGGTGGAACATACGTAAAAACAAACATACACACACATAAATTGCTAAAAAGATAACCCTTCATGTTTGCTTCGCGCAGTCGGGTAAATTTTTTTTTTTAACTTTAACCTCCCAAAAATTAATGCAATGTCAAAATTCAACTTTAACTCACGTCCGTCTTTGGACAACCATTTCGTAGTCGCGGACGATGAAGATAGGTAATTAATAAGTGGGCAAAAAATTTATAACTATAAAAATTATAGAAAATACATTTAGAATTATACATTAATATAATTATTCATCTTAATAAAAAAATTATCAAATAAATAATTTTAAAATGTATTTATTAATTTTGTTTTATTATTACTTAATAAGAATAACTTATATTTTTATTTTTGTTATTTTAATGAATTACTTAATAACTTGGTTGGTCGCTAGCAGTCATGAAAGTGTCCGCGGTAGGAGCTGTGGCCATTTATAGAAGACAAAACCGCGCGAAATTACGTTGTGCGTGGTATCTCTAACAAGTCTGAACAAGTCGACAACCGCGGGCCCGCGCACGGCGCAGCCTTTGCGTGCGCCGCGCGGCCGCGCCCGATGCCGGGGTTCGCGAATGGTTTTTGCAGCTAGTACCTACCTATTAATAACTAATTAATACTATAATTTAATACTAATAGGTACTCTGCTCTGACGTTACCGAGCCTGCAGGTCTATTCTTGTAAATTCTGACAGCGGAATCAGCGCTGATGTGGCGCTGAGAGCCGCTTTGGTAAGTGGCTCTCAGCGCCACAACAGCGCTGATTCCGCTGTCAGAATTTACAAGAATAGACCTGCAGGTCTCAAGTCAATTCCTTCGCTTAGTACCTACTCGTATTAATAACTTACATAATTTAACTACATACTTTAATAATATTTTTTATGTTACTTGCCTTTCATGCAGCCATACACACTGCAGAAACGCGGAGCCATTATGTTAGTGCAATAAAATAAAATTCGAATAATAATACTTTCGGGAATCGGGAAGCGGCAGGCGGCGCGGTGGCAGGCAGCGGCCGTCACGTGGTGTGCGTCACCGAGCGCGGGGGCGGGGCGACCATCACTGACTACGCGCGAGGAACAGTGAGAATGCATGTAGTGGTTGTGTACAGACAGCGTGCGCAGGCGCGCGCTTGTGTGAGTGCGAAATCGGCGCGTTTGTATGAAGACGGCTAACTTGTGTAGTTATACGCTGCGTGTGTAATAATAATAGCATGTTTACCTATCTTATCTGTGGCCGGAGGCGGGCGGCGGCGCGGCGGAGGCGGCCTCCTTCACTCCTTATCTTGAGAGAAGGCGGATTCTGTCGTCCGTCTGCGGCCTGCGGCGAGTGCGGTAGGTACTCGTTAGATACCTACTTATTTCGATGTTTTCGAGATTCCATATGCCTAACCCTATCGTGTGTGTGGACGGGGTGGGTCACCTCATGGAGGCCACCAGGATCCCCAAGCCCGATCCCCTAGGGGATCCCTGTGAGTGAACTCATCAGTTCATCAGGGTCCCCTCCTGGTGGTGTCTTGGTGTTGGTAGAGTGTGTCCAAATCCAAACAGTTCGTATATGGGCTTGTCCTACGCCTCGGGCTTCTAATACTTACTAACCTAATCGGAGTCTCAGACGATTTATATGATTGTTCGCTAGGGCTGCTTTACAGTTAGGTATTTATTATCTTCTCTATCTCTATCTGTGTCTCTATCTCTTCTCTACTTCTTATAAAAGACTTACGTCAAATGTTTGACGTAAACTTCGGAACCACTGAACAGATTTTGATGCGGTTTGCACCAATGTAAAGAGTAGTTCTCGGGGCTCACTATTATACTATATGAATCAAAATATTTGAACACTTTTAAGTTCTAGTTGTTTTTTTAAACAGTTTTTTATTTCACTCTTTTTAGTTAAGTATATGAGTTTATATAATACTAGCTGTTGCCCGCGGCTTCGCTCGCGTGAAATTCGTTTTCCAAAGAAGAATGTAAGTAACTAAAGGCGAGGCCGAAGGCCGAGCTGCGTTCAGGTAAACCAAAAACCCTCTTCCGCCTTCTGGCCTCGCCCTTAAAGACTTCCTTTCTTCGATATAATATAATATCGTTTACTCAATCTATTTATTTCATAAAAATAAAAAAGTAATATTAATAACTAAAGTATTAAAACCTACCTAACAAACATTAAAATAACTATCAAAACGGGCATTTTCAAATATTCTTAGAGCACTTGCGGCATTACCCCGCTGGATGGTAAGGCTTACCCTTTCAATGCAGTACATAAGCTCTTGATGGCGGGACACCAGTTGCGTCAACCAGCAGAGGCCCAAGCCTCCTTTGGCGTCACTGCTCCTCGGACCGAGGGTTTCAACCGCAAACACAACAAATTCGAAATATTGAATTATATTTCTATATTTGTTGCGTTTGAGGCTCTCCGCCCCAGCCTCGGCCGCGCCAGCCGCTCTTGAAGATGTCCTAACGTGACTTGAAGCCAATGTGAGAACACAAGTGGCGTCCCACATCCAAGAACTACCCTTAGTCCATGGCACTAAGGTGATAGCATCGGGCCTCTTGCCATCCAGCCGGGAATAACCGCGAGGTTCTAGGATATTTGCCGTCAGAAGCGTGGACTTTATAATAAAATTTTAATTAAATTAACTCAATCTTAATATTAATTGACTATATTCGAGATGGTTTAGCTTCTTCCTGAACGCAGCTCGGCCTTCGGCCTCGCCCTTAGTTACTTCCTTTCTTCGAGATGGTTTATCATTTGTTAGAACGTAGCTCGGCCTTCGGCCTCGCCTTAGTTACTTACTTTCTTCAAATATGTCGCCCTTAGTTGCTTGCTTTCTTCCAGATCGTTTAGCTTCTTCCTGAACGCAGCTCGGCCTTCGGCCTCGCCCTTAGTTACTTGCTTTCTTCGAGATGGTTTTTCAATTATCAGAACGTAGCTCGGCCTTCGGCCTCGCCTTAGTTACTTACTTTCTTCAAGATGCTTTAGCTTCTTGCTGGACGCAGCTCGGCCCTCGGCCTTGCCCTTAGTTCCTTGTTTCTTCCAGATGGTTTTTCAATTATTCGAACGTAGCTCGGCCTTCGGCCTCGCCTTAGTTACTTACTTTCTTCAAGATGGCTTAGCTTCTTCCTGAACGCAGCTCGGCCTGCGGCCTCGCCCATAGTTACTTACTTTCTTCGAGAAGGTTTATGGTCTTCCAGAACAGAGCTCGGCCTTCGGCCTCGCCTTTAGTTACTTACTTTCTTCAAGAATGTTTTTCTTCTTGCTGAACTCAGCTCCGCCTTCCGCCTAGCCCTTAGTTACTTTCATCGAGAAAGAATATCGTTTACGTGAGCGCAGATCCGCCTTCGGGCCCGCCTTTAGTTACTTACTTTCTTTTTTTTTAATACGAATTTCACGCGAGCGAAGCCGCGGGCAACAGATATATAAATTTTATTGCACCGATGACAGCGACATAACTTCGACTTTCAATTATATTTTTTTATTTATCAAACAATTTGTCACCAGCCAGCTCACGTCGCGTCGGGATGACAGTTCTCCGTTGTCAACATGACATTTAAAATTGTTTTTTACCTCTACTTTTGATTACGTGATTTGATATACACTGTCACTATAAAAAGTTTCGTCAAATTCCGTTCAGTGGTTTTTGCGAGATGAGCGTACAAATAGACATTTTTGCATTTACGATTTTATTATATGTATAGAAAGAATAGATATGTATAGACTATTGTGTTCAAGTTATAAAAAAGAAGAACTGTCATTTTCGTTGTATCTACTTGTTTTTAAATTTCTAATGAATATTTTATTCAAATTGTATTTGCTGCCAGTTCTCAAGATATAATTATGTACTTTGGACTACGTGATTTTAAACGCGCAATAATGTTTATAATTGTTTAATTTTTTTTTATTTTTGTTATTTTTTTTACGTATTATGTTAACCCGGCATATAAACTGCCACTATACAAAGTTTCGTCTAATTCCGTTCAGTGGATTTTGCGTGATGCGCGTACAGACAAACAAACAAACAAACAAACAAAAATTTTAAAAACTGTTCTAATATGTTCAGTATCTCATTTTAAGCCACCCTGGTTAGTTTTTTTCCGAATACATTCAATGTACAGACTTTCTTACCTTTACGATTTTATTATATGTATAGATCACATAACTAGTTCTGCGTATAATTGGGCGTTACCAGTCCACATCTTGAAAAAAATACTGAACCGATTTTGATGAAACTTGCACTGTTCCCTAAGTTGAAATGAATGTAAGCCAATAATAATAAAAAAGAATGGTCACACACAATCCGATTAATAGTTGCGGACAAATGCGTGGACAAATCGACACCTGATTAGAATAACATTGTAACTCGATTTCGCTAGGTTTACAGGAGAGCATAAACACAATTTAAACAATTCGAAAAATTACTAACTCGTTCTGTATGAAAAATTCTGTTTTCTTTTTATGGTAATGTTTTTTCCATGTTTGAGGAGTTTTATCTGTATATTTCGTTTTCGTTTAAAGTAGTTAGAAGGCCCATTTTGAATCAATTACAATGCAAAAAATTTAGAAATAGCTCGAAATGTTTAGAAGAATAAAATTGTATCAATAGTTATAATGGAAATTCTTAGTTATTATGATCATAATTATACATGATTATAGTAATTGTGTGTGTAGGAATAACATGGTAAGTCTACTTACCATGTTATTCCTTTTAAATCTCTACCACTAGAATATTGTACTATAGGCGAGTCTAATTGTAAGTCATGTTACCATTTTATTACTTTTCAAATGAATTCCACAATCAGTTACAATGAAAACGTTTTGCTCTACAACTTTGGACCTAATGGTGCTAGGAATACGGTTCATTGATAGAAAAAAAGATTTTTTATTTTTGCTATTTTACATACAATAAAAATAAAACATGGTAACTAGGGTTACAATGTTATTCTAATCAGGTGTCGAAATATACATACAAACATACATACATAAAACATACATACATACACTAATGTTTGACACACCTGTTTAGAAGCCCACATATAGGTCGAATTGATAACCTCCTTTTGAAGAAGTCGGTTAATGAAGAATTCGGTTATGTACATAAACAGGTTCAACGACATTTTATCGAAAAAGAACAGTTTTTTTTTGCGGTTTCCATAGATTTATTATTGAAATAATATATTTAATATCTTTCCCTAGGTACCCCCCTTTCCTCAGTTCCCATAGCAGTATGTCATCTCCATAGCGGCTATGGCATAGCCTGATTTAATAATTTATATGGGAATACCCAAAGCCAACTGTCATTTCTTCTCCGTAGAAAATAACAGTCGGCTCTGGAATACCCTTTTAAAAGTACCACCCTCATTAGGTCCCCTCACCCCCTCCCCCCAGCCCCGTCTCTCTGGTGTCCGTATTGTATGGATCCCAGTCCCGGTTACTTTGTACCTTTTTAGTATGGAAACCTGAAACGTTGCTTAAGATGGGTGCCGCGTTCCAGAGAAAAGCGAATTTTGTAAGTTTTTGGGTCGTTTTGTGACCATTAACGAAACCACCACTGTATCATCAGAAACTCAAAACTTCCTGGCAGGGCCGCACGAAAATGCGAGTCAAAAAAATCGCCAAATAGGTACCTAAAAATTTTTTTTTTATGAATACTTACACGGTTGGCTGCCTGCATCACCTACAACATCCGTGATGTCAGCCCATAACACCGGGTGAACTTGGTGCCACGTCAGTGCTTCCCTTCGATCGTGCCGGCTACACTGAACTGGACGGAAAACACAAACTATTTACATAACCGTTTCGACCGACCTTTCATTCAGTGCGGTGGTACCAACCCGGGAGGGTAAACCCCTACCACCTAGTAATATAAGAAGGGAGTCATATCCCTTAGTCGCCTTTTACGACATACACGGGGAGAGATGCAGTGGGACTATTCTTTTAAAGTACCGGCCCCACACGGTACACATACACGGGGAGAGATGCAGTGGGACTACTCTTAACCTACATAAGACGAAGGAATCGCGGCGATGAAGAACGTCGAGGAGGCTACGTCGAAAAATTAAGTAGTTTGTTTTTAGTACCTACTAGGTATAAAACCTAGGTACCTAATCATCAAACCGCCCTTGTATTTCTAGGTATACCTATATGCCTACCTGATGAGGTGATGCAAGCAATACCTACTCGTAATTTAATTGACGCCTATAGATTATTATTATTTGATGAGTTCGACTTCATGACGCTTGACTTGATGAATTTGACAGTTCGCCAGTCTACCTACGACTACGACGCTACCTACCTACCATTATTTATTACTTGCTAATAACAGCCACACACACCGAGACACACACAACGCACAGACACCGTCCTTCATCGATCCCATTTATGGCAGCGATTTTACAAATAGCTGTCATTTACTAATAGCTCAAGATTACGTCGCCGCCGGAAGCAAGTCGGAAGCTATATAGGTAGGTACTTAGCACATAAATACCATAAATGTAATACGAAATGACCAGAAGAATGACCCAGGTAGGTACCTATACTTCCTTCCTTCCTTCCTTCCTTCCTTATCCTTATCCTTATTCCTTCCTTACCTTTAATAAAATCCAACGTCTGCTTTCTGTCTGTCTGTCTGTCTGTCCGCTTATAACTCGAGAACCACTAAACCGATTTTAATAAAAAAAAATTCTACGGATAGCTTGATTCTTCCCGTCAACTATAGGCTACTTATTATCACGCTAAATGGCTTATGAGGTTAGCAGAGAAGTCAAATATGAGAGCAGGCGGAGCCGCGGGCACAGCTAGTTTCTACATAAAACATAGCTGCTAGGTACATAAACATAATACACGACACACGTTTCTACGAAAATAGTATGAGATGTCAAGGCTTGAACAGAATACCTACTACGCGAGAGTGTAGTTGTATGTAGGTGAGAGTTGGACTCCTGCCAAGCCAAGTCAACGGTGACAGACAATGATGTCGCTCCACACAGATGCACCTGCCTGCTGGCTAACCTGCAATGCTCATTAGCAGCGCAGGCCACATGCGAATGCGAAAGGCACAGCAAGCACTAAAGACAATTCACCGAACTAAGCCAGCTGCATAGCCACTTTAGAGCAGCCTCAGGCGTGCTCACTCAGGCCGAGCAGCCTCAGGCGTGCTCACTCAGGCCGAGCAGCCTCGACTTGAAGCAAACTGAGGCTGCTCACTCTGAGGCATAGGCTCGAGGCACGTTGCGGATCAAGGTGAGGCGTGTCGCCTCACCTTGATCCGCACCCTTATTACGATAATGGTGCTGATGTTGCGACTGGTGTTGATGTTGCGACTGCGACGGCCAAAATTGGTATTACGATAATGCGACCGGTCCCGCGGACCGACATCAAAGGTTGGTTGTTGGTTCAGGTAAGGTGCCAAATTTTGAAAGAAACTTGTAAAATGTTACTACGAATGGTAAAAGTATATATTAAAATCATAATAAATAACGTATGTTACTTTTAACATGCCAAATATAGGAACATAAAGCAATGATAATTAATACAAGCGATTGAACAAATTATTTATTGTGTTACGGATTGCTTAGGAAAGGCGTTTCTGCCTGCACGGCGCGGCGGTCTGTCGGGCGGTGTATGTATACATACTGATATATACACATAAAGATATGATGGCGGCCGCTTTCATGCTATCTCGGTCTCCCTCATATGTATTGTGTGCTTGAATAGCCTAGCAGGCAGAAGAGCCGCCTTCAATAATCAATGCAGGAGGTTGTGGGTTCTAATCCTGATTGTGGAATGCTACAATGTTATTTCTGATATTAAAAATATTTTGTCTCGAAAAAAACATTTCTGTTACAAAAGTTATTTAGCTTCACATACAGAATAACCTCCTGATGGCAGTTAAAAATATAGCGTGGGCATTTGCAACACCGTATATATTGTACAATTATGTAAAGTCACTTGTATTGACGCAGAAGACCCAAATGTTTTATCAACTAAAACTTCAAAATTTTTTGTTATTCCTATTACAACATAGATAATATAGAGATTGTATATATAGATGATAAATATGGGCGTCGTCGGCTCAACAATCCATGCTGACGGCGCGGCGCCAAGTGCTATTAAAATACAAAATTTACTACAAGAACATAATTCAAACAATATAAATAAACATACGTTACTTATTTTACCCACTATAAATAAACCTATACGATGTCACCACCAAAAACACAGAAAAGATCGTCGCTCCTTAGCCGTGAATGGTGCTATGATGCTGCTCAGGAGGAGCATCACGGATGACAGCTCGCGGGCTGAGGTCGGTCGCAAGTTTGACAGTTGTGCGACTGCAAATGCGATCGTAATACCAATATGCAGTAAAATGTATGACACATCTGCGGACTGATACCGCAATACCAGTTGCACGGACTGGTTGCATTCCAAAATCGCATAAAACAGTCGCCGAACTGTCAGATTTGGAGCTACGGACAGCTACGGACCGGTCCGGCGGACCGGTTGCATTATCGTAATAAGGGTGCCGGAGCCAGTTTGCAAAAACGCGATGACACCAGACGCGCGTAGAGTAGCTGCTGCTTTAATAGTCATTAACACTATTAAAAAAAAAAGAGAATACAACAAAAAACTATACAGAAGTGGAAGCATCGATGGTGGATCCCAAAGAACACGATGACTCTCGTATAATTTTATTAATTTAACTCCAGTATCGTTGCCCATTGCGACCTGAGGCGACACGCCCCCCGTCTCCACTCCACCAATTTAACGGCTCGGACCCTTAAGTAGTATTATATTCTTTGGCTCGGACTGAGGCTCCTTTGAGCGCGGCAAAAAACCGACAAAATATGGCTCGGCCCGCCCGCGGCGACGAATTTGCCTCATGGCGCGGCGTGCCTCTGGTTGAGGCAGCGTAACTATTAAGTGTAAGGGCAAAGAGGCAATTTGAACGACCGTGACGAATTTGTTTTGTTGAGAGCCAGACAACACAAAATACAGAAACAGTGTGAGTCACAGCATATTAGGTCAGCTGAAGAAAGTATCAAAGACAATCCCAAGCAACTCTGGACATATATAAAATCCAGAAGAGGATGCTCAAACTACCCTAAAATGTTCACATATAAAAATAATACGTACACAAATAGCGTTGATATTTGTGATGGGTTTAGCAACTTTTTTGAGAATAACTTCAGGATTCCGGCTAATGCGGACACATATTCGGAGTATTTGGACAATCTTCCCCCTCCAACTAGCGAACGTGGTACTATCCACAATATTTCATTATCTGTCGAGAAAGTGCTTACACTGCTGCGTAAACTTGATATCACTAAAGGAGCGGGTAGCGATCAAATACCACCCGTGTTCATAATTAGATGCGCTGAAGTTCTTGCTTATCCTGTTTGCGTTCTCTTTCGCAGATCATTAAACGAAGGTATTTTCCCCAAACTCTGGAAGGAGGCGCACATTGTACCTGTCCATAAAAAAGGCTCTAAAGGAACGATTGAAAATTATAGACCTATTTCTATACTGAACGTATTTAGCAAACTATTAGAGAAAATCGTTCACGATAATATATATCCTGTTATTGCTGGATGTTTAACTGAAAACCAACACGGGTTTTTAAGGAAACGTTCCACTTCAACTAATTTGGCCATTTTTACTAATTATGTGCTTGAAAATATGGAGGGAGGTGGCCAGGTGGATGCAATCTATACTGATTTCGAAAAAGCATTCGATCGGGTTGACCATGTGATATTAATAAGCAAGCTACAGCGGCTCGGTATACACGGTGATCTCTTACGTTGGACAAAATCGTATATTGTATGCCGGTCTCAAGCTGTTGTAATAGGAGGATTCAAATCGAATTTTGTAAATATCCCTTCAGGAGTTCCCCAGGGATCACTGCTGGGTCCGCTCTTTTACGTTGCGTACCTTTATGACATTTACACTTGTTTTAAATTCGCCAAATACTTATTATATGCAGATGATAAGAAAGTTGTCATGAAGGTGCGCAGCGTGATTGACTGCGAAAACATCCAGAGTGATCTAAACCGCTTATACAACTACTATATTAAGAATCATATCACGGTGAATGCACAAAAGTGTCAATTTATAAAGTTTACGCGCAGTACACGTCCTATTGAATACAACTACTACTTTAACGAAACTCCAATCGCTAAAACTAACATAATACGTGATCTTGGTGTCCTACTTGATCAAAAACTCACCTTTATTGAACACTATAATTACATCACGAGTAAGGCAATCAGGAACTTAGGATTCATAAAACGCACAACCAAGGGTTTTCGTGATATCACATGCATTAAAACTATATACTATGCATATATAAGAAGCCATCTTGAATATGCCTGCTCCATCTGGTCGCCTCACTATCAAATACATATGAACCAAATAGAACAAATCCAAGTGAAACTCGTAAGGTACCTGAACTTTATATCCAAAATCAGTAAGCATGCACAAACATATGAGCAAAGTTGCAATAGACATCGAATGTTAACTCTAGAGCAAAGAAGGGTGCTGCTAGACATGCTGCTGCTACATGACGTGGTGAACGGGCGCCTGGACTGCTCCGAGCTGCTGGCGGAGATATCGCTGTGCACGCCGACTCGACGCACTCGACATACACAACTTTTTTACGAGTCACCGCACACGACCAACTTTGCCCGTAATGCCCTTATACCTCGAATTACACGCACATACAATCATACATATGGGTCTTTCTCCGCCGTCGCAATATTTCGATGACTTCGGTGGCACTTTTTTTTCTTTGAATTTAGACATTCTCACAGGCAAAACATAATTTAGAATTAATTTAGAATCAAATGGTAGTGGAGGGAACGAAATTGATTGAACGGTTATGAAGTTATTGAATTTAAAAAATATGATGTCCACCGAAATCAATATTTTAGTCACCGAAATCAAATCGTGTAATTACTTTATAACTTAACACTTTAAACACTATGCAACTGTTTAAAAGAACAAACAATACCGACTACAATTGTGTGCAATTTCGATATGAGTAGGTATTGAGTAGATTTATATTGTAAACATTTTTTTGTGATATTGCCGGTCTCTTTCATTGTTAAGTGCATAAAATATGGGGTCGCTTTTATTTCTAGCTTTTCTAAGTCTTTCAGCCACTCTTTTTTTAGCTAAGCGTTCCCTTTTGAATCCGCTATCACGGCAAAGCTGAAAAGGATAATCACACGTAATACTATAATAATAAATCGACCACCGATACGTCGAGATACTGCAAAACTTGTATCGGTAAACGGCGGTGACTGTGAGGCTGCATGAAAATACCCGCCCCATCCAATGATATTCTGCTACTCGGCAGCATACATTGTTATGCGGACAAAAGTAGGTACACGGATCCTACACCAGTCACCCTTCAGCCAGACGGGACGTTGTGGATGAGAAGAGGCGAAGAACAAACGCTTCGGTCTATTTCCGAATGGGGCCGTACTAATTTGGTCGAGTTTAACGCTTCCAAGACACAAGTATGTGCGTTCAGTGCGAAAAGAACGGCGTTCACACCCGCTCCTTCCTTCCAGGTCCCGTCGCTAAAATTAAGCCATCACCTCGGGGTCCTCGGAGTCGAACTGTCGCACGACCTAAACTTTCGGCGCCATAATCTAGTTAGGGCAAGGCCTACCTAGTTTCTAAAAAGTTGGGCGTACTCAATAAGGTGCGACGGTACTTCACGCCGGGCCAAAGGCTGCTTTTGTATAGCACAGATTAGGTCCTGCTTGGGGTACTGCTCGCACTTGTGGGTTGGTTCAGCTAAATACCAGCTTGCGCCTTTGGATTCGATCCAGAGTCGAGCCCTGCGACTAGTGGATGACCCCAACGTGTCCCGCGATCTAGAACCACTGCAACTCCGTAGGAATGTCGGCGACCTAAGTGTGTTCTATCGCTTATTCAATCCATGGTAAATGCTCGGAGGAGCTGTTTAACGCGATCCTTCCGTCCCCTTTCCACCTCCGCACAACGCTCACTGGACAGGGATTGCATCCCTATACGCTGGACTTATACGGGTGCGTACCAATCGGTTCTGCAGGTATTTCCTCCACAGAACTGGTAAACTCTGGAACGCTCTGCCTGCCCACGTATTTACCCCAAGTATCGTCTCGGGTCCTTCAAGAGAGGCGTGAATAGCACCTGTCAGGCCGGCATGGCATTTGAAAGCCCAGCATACGACCGAATTTACATGGGCGTCATTAGGCACCTTATTGGCGGCTCGGCGTCGATGGCGCGCTTTTTATTAAAAAAAAATGCTTCTTGGTAAGGGAGTGAGGCAAGGGGCCGTGATCTCACCCAAGCTCCTTACAAAAGCACTTGAAGACGTGTTCAAGACGCCTGAGTGGGAGAACATTGGAATAAATGTCAATGGGGAGTTTCCCAGTCATCTCCGTTTCGCGGATAACATTGTCCTCCTCGCCCATACCCGGGTTCAGCTTCAAGAGACGCTCAGCGACCTTTACGAGGTCTCGCTGAATGTCGGCCTGAGGATGAACCTGGATTTGTTTTATTACTTCCGAACTGGGTGGCTCTGCCCGAGGTCGAAGCTTCAGGCGCAACCAATTTCACCGCCGAGGAGGTGCCAGTCCGGCTTGGAGCGGGACTAATGTCGCTGGGGAAAGTCTGCCTGCGATTTGAAGATCCGTGTATTGTAGGAGTGGGGAAAGATATTCCCTGGGAGCCCGTTCCACACCTTTGCAGTGCGGCACAAGAATGATTTAGAGAATCGTGCAGTTCGAAGAACTCTTCTGTCGACTACAAAGGGGTGTTCCGCGAGAGTATGGCGGGTTTGGCGAAGGCAAACAGTAGGAGGAGGGATAAGGCAAGTTCATCAGAGCAGCGGCCATAGTAGTACCGATAAAACAGGCTCAATGACCCCACGATACGTCTGTGCTTTAAAGGCTGAAGGTCCTTTGTGAGTACAGAGTCACCAATGATGCGAATGGCTCGTCGCTGAATTGAATCCAAGGCTGAAAGAAGGTACTCAGGGGAACCCTTCCATTCCCAAAGACGACTGCAATATTCCATCACCGGTCTTACTTGTGCTTTATACAGTGTAATCAGTTGGACCGGCGTGAAAAATCGCCGACATCGGTAAAGGATCCCTAATTTTCGAGAAGCTAGTTTCGCCTTGGACTCTATGAACGATCGAAACCCAACGTCCCTGGACACTTCCATGCCCAGGACGCCCAGACTACCATCTTTGGGGACTTGGCTGCCCTGGAAAGTGGCTTGGAGAGGAAACGGATTAGCCTTAGTAGAGAAGGCACAAGTTTGCGTCTTAGAGGATACTTTTCGAGAACCTGGTCAACCCGAGCAACAGTTTCGCGTCTCGCGTTTGCTGCTGAGGCTTCTCTACCCTTCCAGTCCTTGATGAATCCTTGATGCACCGTGCTGTCGTCCATGTAACAATGTATTTCGCCGAGCGAGAGCATGTCGTTGATGAATAATAGAAACAGCGTAGGCGACATCACGGATCCTTGTGGAACACCAGCATTAATTGAGTAGTCGGCCGAGCAGGCACCATCTAGGGTGACAAAGATCGACCGACCACTCAAAAAGCTGGAGATCGAAGTGCACAGTTTTGTAGGGACACCGTAAGCTTTCTTAACAGTCCCCGGTGCCAGACGCGATCGAATGCTCTGGATATGTCCAGGGTGACCGCCAGCGATTCCCCAAAACCATCGAGCCTTTCAGCCTACAAATGCGTGACGTACGCAAGAAGATCTCCAGTCGACCTTTGCTTGCGGAAGCCATATTGCTTGTCATCGAGAAGTTTACAGTCTTCTAGATACGTCAGAGCGCTGAGTTGGCAATACGCTCCATAACCTTACTCAAAAGTAAGGTTAGGGATAAATCCAACGTCATGATGATGGAGGTTATGGGTGAGGGGGATATTCTGATCGACGGTGAAGTGATCAAACAAGTGGAGGAATACGTATATTTCGGACAAATATTTCGGCTAGGTAGGTCGACAAGGCCTACTCAAGGAGGTAGAGAGACACATTCAACTGGGTTGGGCTGCCTTCGGAAAGCTGAAGTTCGTCCTAAAGTCTGATCTACCGTAACGCAAAACATATTTAATAAGAAATATATACTAGTCTCAAAAGTTATTTAGTTAATACAGTGTAAACGGCATGATGTAACTTCGATTAAAAGAAAAACTGTTCTTTTTTTTTACTTCATTCGACGAAAACTCTCAATGACGCAATAGAATACAGTAAGTTAGGTTTTGCTACGTAGAGTTTGTAGTCTTAAATGTTTTTAACTTTATGTGAATTTAATTTTTTTTTTCATTTCTAATACTCAAATACATAAGTTATCCTGTTTATAAGTTATAATAGGCATGCTATTTAATTAAAAAATATGTTTCTTGCTTTCGGTGGTTTTGAAATTGACTTCGGTGCACCTATTTCCACCGAAAACACCGAAGTCATTGACACTGAAATCAAAAAAGTAAGGAAAATCTAAAATATTTGCAAATATAACCTATATATGCAGCATTGCTCTCTAAGTTGGAGATCTAGTACTAATAAGACAATCTCTAATTAAAATATTATAGTAATATGTCAAATAAATAACGAGAAAATTGGTTCAGCGAAATCAATTTTATAGCTTACCAAGCCACCGAAAACGATTACATACCTTAATAACACGGCCGCACAGGAACGCACAGACGTGTTGTCCTCGCCACGGAAGCGGCGCGACTGATATTTTTTTTCGCTTTAACAGCTATTCACGCAGCTACAATAGTATAGGATCTATGAGCGTATTCGTGCGCGCCACCGATATCAAAGGAAACTAGCGGACGCAGATAAAATAATTCATATTTCGTCTTCTAAAGCGTATTCATGCTTAGTAAAAATATAAGTTAAAGCATAACTAACTAGGTTTTAGAGAACATATACATAGTAGCGTAATTCCTTATAGATGATAAGAAAAAAAATTTGTTCTACCGCAAAGTGTAGTCCGGACGCGCCAGTGAAGTCAAGATTTCAGCAGTTTTAATTTTTTTTATCGCATTTCTAATTAATTAATTTAAAAAAGGACACAGGCCCCCCCCAGTATTTTAATCATATCTACAATATAAAAAAATATAAAAGTATTACGAATCCATTTTATAAGACTTTTCGATCCGGACTCGCTTATTCTCATATACGGACCTCGACATTTTCATATTAAGTAAGAGTGTCTTTAGGAATAAAATCGTCACAACAATGACCCAAACTACAAATGCCAGAGTATTGTCATCTCTTCTCAAAAACATAGGTAAAATCAATTATAATTTATTTATATATATATATTTTTTTTCCTTTTATATTTATATCTATGTTTGGTTTAAAAACTGGTCTTGTAATTCTGTAAAGATACTGCCTGGTACGTGACTACTGCATCCCACCACATCACACTACATTACACCACACTACACTACACTACACTACACTACACTACACTACACTACACTACACTACACTACACTACACTGCACTGCACTGCACTACACTACACTACACTATACTGCACTACACTACACTACAATACACTACACAACCACCACAAAACATTACGCTACACCACACTACATTACACAACACTACACTGCATTGACACTCACTACGTACACACACACACACGTTGATCCCACTAACTAAACTATAGCCTAATCATCAGGGAAACAAAAAATGGCCAGACGTCAATGTATATACAATTTATGCTTTATCTGTTTGTCATTAGGCTGTCTGTTTTCTAATAAATAAATAAATAAAGTAATCTGTGGCAGCATCTCCACTTGTGCGGCCTCCGGTCGAGCGGCTGCCTCGCCCCGAATCTGCCTCTAGTGCCTCCATACTCAACCTGCGGCCCGCGGGCCGCGAGTGGCCCGCTAGCCTTTTCTGCGCAGCCCGAAGCCTAGTACAGTATTTTTAGATTAACAGTAGTATTTAATGATAACGGTAAAAAAAATTGTGCAAAAATAATGTTCTTCATTTATTCATTATTTCACTCGCTCACTCTCATTCCTCACTCTTACCAACCAAAACTCTAACCAATATGAAGAATTCTGGAGATTAGTACCCGATAACTTTGAAACGCTCAAAAATATACCTGTGCGAATCCTCGTATTAAAAAATTTAATATGCGAAAAATGTCTACAGATCTCGGCTTACTGATTCGCACCTAGACGACGTTTTGAGAGTAGCATGCAGTAATTACGTGCCAGATTTATAAAAAAAATGTCAAAAATTTGTCTCAGTGTTAAAAATCACATTAATTTTTAAATAAATGCTTATTCATTTCAAATGTTGCGTTTTATTGTAGTTTAATATATTTTATGTAATACACATACAGTGTCAGCTAGATATTGCGGCCCGCAATGTGTAGCAGTAGCGACAGCGACTATGTGGCCCAAGGGGGAAAAAATTTGAGTATGGCTGCTCTAGTGGATACGCAGCTCTAGGTGTGTACAATTAGGTAGGCTTGCCATACGTCCGGAATTGTACCGGACTGTCCGGCATTCGGACGGCTCGTCCGGAATTTCGTCCCATTTGTCCGGCAATTTTGCAAGTTTAAAGTTTAATTTACGCTACAGATTTATGTAAGTTTGCCCGCGGCTTCGCTCGCGTGAAATTCGTAGTTAAAAAGAAGAAAATAAGTGAAAAAGAAGGCCGAAACGCGTTCCTGCGTTACCTCTATTTCGGCGTGCGGAATAGGTAATTCGGTTTTTATGAGAGTCACATCATAGCGTAACCGGAACTGAATTTTATTTAGTCTATCCCTTGTCACGTAGGTACATGTGCCTACTTAAGTTTCATCGAATTCGGATGATCGGTTTAAGGCTCGGTTTAAGGGGGCAAAAGCACGTCGTATTTCCCTAACCATACCCATATTTCAAGTGATTTAACTAGAATTTATATGTCTATAGTTAGGTAAAGATTCAAGGTATAATGTGAAAACATTATTTTTAATTTAATCTTATAAATTCCCTTAAAAATATGTGGGTTCAAGTGGTAAAATCTTGGGTAAAATCGTTCAACTAAGAGTTATGGAGGAACATACATACAGAAAATATTTCTAAAAATCGTCAATTTAGTTTTAGTATTATTATTGATTACATAGTCTACAAACGCAGTCCTATCTCACAAAACAAACTAACTTACTCCATGACCATCCCTTACAGATTTATTATTAGTATTGATGTAGGTAGGTATCTACGTAGGTAAGTAACTATCTTTTTAATAATCAACTAGCTTTTTATTTCTGGAAAACCTTGATGGAGGCGGATCCTACTTACAACGTCAATTTCATTCACAAGCATTTGCCCTCGGCTCCGCTCGGAGTATTTTCGCTAAACTTGCAAATTCGACCTCAAATCTCGCCTCAAATTTTCAACCCGTGTGCCGCGGCATAACAGCGGAAGAAAAGAACAAGCATAATTTTTCGTCTAGATAGATCGTGGATAGTTAATCCACAATGACATTTCTGACTTATTTGTTTGAACACCTCAACAAATAAAATGAGATTTCGCAGGGAAGTGTTGAGAACATTTTGACATCCTCAGTTAAAATGCGAGTTTTCACTGATAATTAATTTAAAACATAGCGTAGATTACGTAGTAGGTACGAAGTCGCCAGTAGATTTTAGTTTTCTTTCATGCTTTCTTTATGAATATAAATGTGGTGTGTGTGTGTGTGTGTGTGTGTGTGTGCCGTGTCTCCGTAAAAGAAAGTGTGCCAGTTGATAAAAAAAAGCGGCCAAGTGCTTGTCGGGCCACGCGCAGTGTAGGGTTCCGTAGCTGCGGAACCCTATCCAAATAAATTATTTGATTATTTGTATAATTTTGTAGGGGAAATAAATGAATGTTAATTTGAAAAAGTTCTTCAACAGTGAAATGATGGCTATCGTCCGTACATTTTATAAGTTGGTCGACTACTTAGCCGTGATAGTTTTCCTTTTAATTTCGATATATATACTACTGCTGTGAATTTTTTCACATATCTAATAACAACCGTTTAGCTGGCAGGGGGTGGGGACACTTGACTCTAAATTAGCACTTAAAAGCTTAATAATTTGCAAACGGATCCCTAAATCGAAAAATACTTTCCCAAACCCGCAATATTTTCCAAAGACCTATCCAACGACACCCACACGATGGGGTAGACGTGAAAAAAAAATTCATCCCCACTTTACGTGTAGGGGAGGTACCCTAAAAAAAAATTATTTCAAAATTTTAATTTTACCACTTGGTCGGCGTTATTAATATGTATACCCATACCAACTTACAACTTTCTAGTACTAAGGGTATCTGAGCTAAGCCGCGGACAGACGGACGGACATGGCGAAAATATAAGGGTTCCTTGTTGACTACGGAACCCTAAAAAGGTTGAAAAGGCCTGGGTTAAGGCATGTTAAGGGAATGTGAAATTCCGTGTTTCCAGCCAGATTCTTTAATATTATTTGTAATAGCCGGTGTTTCAAATTAAAAATACCTGTTGTTAATAATGTATAGATATAGGTTTATTCAATCTACGCCTACATTAGGTACCTACCACAGATCAGAGAAGTAATTTCTGTGGTACCTACCTATGTTTTCCTCGTTGGTATTGAAGTATTCTGTGGTATTGACGTAGAGGCTGGTTTATCTCATTGCCTGCAGATCAGTACATCATTTCATCATCTATTTTGAAGCAATTCTTGTGTTTTAAAAGCAAGGTAGGTAGGTACCTAGGTAATCAAATAAATCATACAACCTACTAAATTTATATCAGTGATACTTTATTCTCTTTCTTAATACTAAAAAGTTCATACAATAAGGATCAGTAGAAAACAATATTGTTATTTCGTAGAAATATTTAGCATAAATTATTATATTATATAACTGTTTATTTATTGTATTTAAATCATTTTTATGCGTTGATTATCTGATCAATAGAAATAAGAAAATAAATACATCAAGAACTTTTAAATTGTAAATTTTTGGATACAAATCTAGGTAATTAGAAAGACATTTTAACCAATTTCAGTGGTGATCTGCCTGCTCTTTCACAAATATAGCTATAATTTCCGTACAAAATGACCCAGGGTATTATTTGTTTTTTTTTTTAAGATGGGGTTGTAGGTACAGTAAGTTGGTTACTCGAATAAAGTTTGTTAAATTGTATGTTCTACTTAAAAGCTATAACTGCTGTAGCACAGGTTATGGTAACAAAAATATTTTATAAAATATACATTTTCAGTTTATAAAAAGCCTAGGCACTCGAGATTGCTAATCACCGTGTTTAATAATGACTCATACATCCTCTCTAATAAATACAAACTTATAGCACATTCCTTTTTCTTCTTCAAATGCATGCACACATATTCGGTAAGAGTTCTCGCAGAGCGGACCATCACGGATCGCCGGGTGTACCGGCGTTTTAACAAATTCAAAGTGGACGGTCCTTCACGTTCTTATCTAAAATAGTTTGTCATTTAATGTTACATAGAGCACCGGGTCTGTTTGAGACATAAAATATAAACATTGTCAACGATACACTTTCGCTCACACTCATTCATTCTTTCATACTCGATAGCTGAAACAAAATTCGCGTTACTCGTGGCTACTAATCGTCATCATAAGCCTAACCGGCTACCCACTCAAGCCAAGGGTCGATTACACTATTCAAAGTATGGCATGAGCATGCATGACAGTCCGTGACGACCTCGACTCGAGCTAACACACCACACAGGCAAGCGGAATGATAATTAGCGGAACATCCGTTTGCTTAGCGCGCGGCTTTTAGACTCTGTCCTCAACTGTTCGCCTCAAGAGTTTAAATCATACATAAGTCACAATTTCAGTCAGTGAGCGACCAATATATGCGATAAATGTCACTGTTTCATATTGATTGCTCTGTCAGTGCTCATTAATTTTAAAAGGAGTAGCCAGAAGGGCTTACATTTTCAATAAAGTTTATATCATACAAAATTATGAATCAGTAAGTATTGTAGTTTTATCCCGTTTTCTGTACGCGCCGCGCCAAGCAAGCTTTAACATGAGCGAGGCCAAATTGGCAACAGCGCCTGAAGTGCCGGTAGGTGCGGCAACATCGCGTGACCTCGGCCATCCCCCTTCCCCCCTTCTCCTCCGCTCCTCTAGCACGACCGCCTACACACGATAAAATATGCGAAGAGCGGACGACGACGGACGCGACGACCCAGTGAAGTGAGTTACGTTTTCATTCGGCGAAGCGCTTCAAGCGCTTGGTATTCACGAACTTCGAGAAATAACACTTCAACCAACAAACACTGATGCAATAGTACTTTATGTATGGCGAAAAGTTAACATGCGCACTCGTGGACACTCCCATATCTATTAAATTTCTCAATTCGCACAACATAACAAACATAATGTCTTGTTAGGCCACCTACCTACATACATACAGTACTAATTTATTTACAACATAATTCTCACAATTATTTTATACAATCACAATTCGTAACGAAATTATAATAACACTATATTACAGTAACTAGAGTTATAGGGTAATATTAAGATCACAAGTGCTTTGTATCTTGCGTCCGTGGAAGGCGGACGCGACTAGCGTGGAATGTGCCGACTGCCGGCTGGCGAGCGCGTCTCCGCCGCCCTCAGAACTGTGCGTCGATCTGACAGCCGCTCTGCACGTGCTCCATCACTTGCTCCTTGAGCCGGTATACGTGCTCCTTCAGCTTGAGCACCATTGTCGCCAGCTCCGAGTTCTCGCCCTTGAGCAGTTTCACTTTGTCTTCTAGCCTAGAGATCCTCTCCAGCTTCCGCCGTCTGCACTTGGAAGCAGCGACCCTGTTTCGTTGCCGCTTTCGCTCGAGTTTTATTTTTTCTTGACTCTCCATGTCGATGGGCGACATGGGCGGGGAGGAGGAGGCGCTGGGAACCGTCTGGGGCTCGTCCTTGACGAGCGGAGCCGGGTAGCGGTCGCCGCGGTCCAGATCCGCGTACACGATGCCGCCTCGCGCCCCACCGGACCCGGAGTCGTGGGTGTGGAGCTCGTTGAGGGCGTCGACGAAGCCCCGAGCATACATCTCCTGTTCCTCGGTAGGCGTAGCCGCTGCGGGGAACAGCACCGGTGCACCAGGCGTGGGCGTGGCCGTCGTGACCATGCCGTTCTGAATGATGAGCTTCTCGAGCTCCGGGGATCCAAGTTTCAGCATGTGCAAATCGGGAGAGGATAAAACCGGCGCGGAGGGGCGAGCCCGCTTGCCGTACTGCCGTCCCACCACGTCCAGATCCAGTGTGAGAGTACGCTTTATGTGCTCCACCGGGGCGTTGACCGCGTACTGTTCCTCATAAAAAGTAGTCTCCATTCCGTGGCCGGAGTGGCGAACCAAAACCATGTGTCCTCAAGAGATCCAAACTGGCGCGCTCTCGTCACGTCACTGTGTACCAAACGGCACGGCACAACACTGTTATTTATTACGCGTTCACGCACTCGCGACACACGTCCACTCTCCACGACGGCTTTGTTGTTTCTAAACGTTGTGAAGGAGTGCGCCGTGCTTATATTACGTGACTCAGATAAGCTATATTTAGACATTTCGACATGCACTCGGCATATCATTGGCGGAAAATGTCGATATTATCATGACGTCCGCAGCGACCCACTCTACGATTGGTCGTGTGAAATTTTGTAACAGAGAGGTAGAGCGGTGGGGGTATTTACGAGTCGCGATACCGAGAATTGAGCAAAGGGGCCGCATGGAGGTGGAAAGAGACGAGGAAGGAAGGGAGTGCGGAGTTGGAGAAGTTAGGTGTATGAGATGCAATATTTATGTTGCCGTAGCGCGAGTGAGACAAAGTAGTGAGGCGATGCGATAGAAACCTAGGTAGGTATACATTATAAGTATATTCCTCACTGACACTGCGGTGCGGGCGGGTATAATAAACATACATTGAGGTGATTGAGGCAAAGCGAAATCGCCCAAATAAATAATAAATAAAAAATATTCGTAGTTTTTTTGTAGGTACGTACGATATGAACGAACGTGATATTCCTATATAATTATTTATGTGTGCGTGGAAACCTCTAATTGTTCATTAAACCATAAAAATAATACAAACTTCCTTGGATTTGTCTTGTATGTACCTACCGAGGTACCTACCTAAATCGATGTCTACCTACCTATAAAAAGTCTATGCATTTTTTTTTAAGAATACCCAATGGAAATTCGTGCGACCTTGGTGCGAGCATTGCGAGAAAGATTAAAAAAAAAATGACCATCGTAATAAAAGCGTTTGTGTTTGATGTTATATTATATAATAAAAAAACCGGCCAAGTGCGAGTCGAACTCGCGCACCGAGGGTTCCGTAGGTTCCGTATCGCCATGTCATGGTTAGTGCCACTCACGCTATATATGGTGTGTTATAAAATGCTTCATATGAGTTAAAATTCATGATTAATTAAAATGCTTCCTTCATACTCAATTCGGTAGATGGCGCGCGCGCATACACTTTTTGGTTTCTTCTATGGAAACCCCCATACATTTTTTACTTTTTCTTTTTTTATTATTTGTTGTTATATCGACCATAATAAATAATATAACACATACTTATTCTGTGAAAATTTCAACGGGCTACCTATTACGGTTCAAGAGATACAGCCCTCGGACAGACGGCGACGCCCGTACCGGATACGGAACCCTAAAAAAAGACCGGACTAGGAAACTAGGATGCAAGATCATAAATTATATATTCGTAGGTACCTGCTGTTTTTACACAAATGTTCGTGTATAATGCGCGGGGCGGATCACGGCGTGTCGCCGCCGCAGCGGTTCGTCGGTGTTCTCCCTCGCACCCGTACCGTACTTGTATAGCGTATTCGCGTGGCGGGTCGCCCGCTGCGGCGACGACACGCCGAGATCCGTCCCGCGTAGTCTACCTACATTTGATTACGCCATCTGAGTGAGCGCCAGAGCTGAGAGCGCCTTGCGAAACGACACCTGAAAGACATTGCGGCTCCTTTCGTAAACACTCGGTTCGAAACGAAACGTAACAAAAACGACATGCGCCGCCTCAACATTAGGTTAGTTAGGGTTAATAAATAGAAGATGCGTCGCGTATAATGCGCGGGGCGGATCTCGGCGTGTCGCCCCCGCCGCGGTTCGTCAGTGTTCTCCCTCGCACCCGCACCGTACTTGTATAGTGTATTCGCGTGGCGGGTCGCCCGCTGCGGCGACGACACGCCGAGATCCGTCCCGCGCATTATAGCTATAAATTAATCCTGGTTATTTTTTTTATACCACCAAAACATCACTCATAGGTACGGACGGATACCACACTCCTTCGAGCCGGCCGAGTGTTTCCGAAAGGAGGTTCCGCACGAGTGTCTCTTTGTAGTAACGTTAATTTTTTTCTTTTTTGACGTGATAACGTCTTATAAATTGATGAACACCGGCTGCACGCACGAATATCACGTCACGTTCCATCTGAGCCTGTGTGTGCAAGCGAGAGCGCGTAACAAGCGATAGAGAGGCACAATCGGCCCAAGCGTCGGCTTGTAAAAGTACCAGGGCCGCAGAATTAAAACGAGGTTACTCGTAACATAATACCTGGCCGGTCGGAAAATATTTCAAATTTAGAATATTCATGAAACAATGGTTGTATGACGTTATTTTCTACGGAAAGGCAAAGATAGTGTGACCGTATAGCCACAACAACCACAAAACACTGCTATTAGAAATGACTTAGCCTGCGGAAATCAAAACTGGGGCCAAAAATAAAACTTCACGAAAAGAATTTATTTTCAATAGCGAGTTAGGATTGCCTATTTTCCGGCGCTGCGGGAAGTGCAGCCCCGTCGCCGTCCTTGCGTAACACCGCGCAGGCACCCATGCTCGCCTCCGCAGCTTCGGCTTTTTGGTCGCCTGCGGCGATCAGCCTCAGCCGCTCCGGCTCACACGGGTGCCTGCGCTGTGTTACGGCGGACGGGGGCTGCACTCCATACGCGCCTCCGGCTTATAAAAGCACTATAGGGAATAGCCACACTAACAGGTTATGTCGGGGCGGTGGATTTAGTTAACCTCCATTGTCCTTACAAATGTCATCAACACACACCTTATCTATACACCATTCTGTACGATGAACAACGAACTTGCTTCGCTTCTCGACTTCGTTATAAGCGTTGTGCGTAGCAAGGCAAGCGCGTGCGTAGTATGGTAATTTTTGTTCCGGTGAAGCGTGAGCCAAAGAATATAATACTTGCCGTCAGATTTGCTCAAATAAATAAATAATCTGTGTAAAAAAAAAGTTAACTGTTACTACAAAGAGACCAAAGAATATAATACTACGAAAGAGACACTAGTGTTTCCGCAGGAGCCGCCAGAGCTGTCAGGTGGCGGACCGATCAATGTTTAAAAAAAAAATGGCGGACGGCGGAAGTTTGTCGCGTCGTCCTTGTAATTACAAAATATATTTTTGTGGTTCTCGCGGTGCGAGAATTTAATACAACAGAACAGACGTTAAAAGCTACCTACAACAGAAATGGCTGTATACTCTAATGAGTTTTGCCTCTTTCGGGAGGAGTATAGAATTTAAAAAAATTATAATAACAGACAAGGATACATGATACATGGTTTATCACCTTTGCCTATCCCAAAAAATGGATAAAAGCAATTAAAAAAAAACTCGAATGAATAAATACATTTGCAAACTCAGAGCAAGAAAACTCTAGAGGTGCAACTTGAACAAAAGTGAACGTGACGTGACGTGAGCCTAAAATATATAAAAAAGGTAGTAGGGTCAAATTATTTATGTTTCATCTTTATAGCCTTCTTGCTCTTTGGTTTGCAGTTTGGATTTCGCTGCACTGCACGCACGTTTGGTTTGAAGTACCTACATATTTAAGTGGTCCCGGAGACGATCAATCGCAATTGACAATGTCTACGTGATTGACGGTTTCAAATGATGGGCGATTGAAGCTCCAATTGACGGTGCATCAATCGCGCACGCCTCATTGGAATGCCGAACTGTGTTGAGAACGGTAGTGTCGCTCATACATGAACAATAATTTCAAACAATGATTGCAATAACTCGGTATGCGGTTTCTGTTCAGAAACAAATTGAGATGCCGGTTCGCATATTTCCAAAGTCTAGTAGGCGAGTTGCTCTGATTGGTCGATGCCAGTTTGGCGGGAAATTTAAATTTTGGAAGTATTTTCGAAAATAAAGTTTTTTTAGGTGGTTATAAAAAATGTTAACACCCTAACATAAAAAAAGGGTTCGCTGGGAGTGCCGGAGGCGGACCCAGACGAAATTGAAATTTCCCGCCAAACTGGCATCGACCAATCAGAGCAACTAGCCTACTAGACTTTGGATATATGCTACCAGTTGGTGGCATATAATTTGGGATCGCGTACTTTAGGTCCGATAATTTGGTACATGAAAATGTACCAAAATCCGGCCCGAGACCGTATTTTAGGTATCAATACTTTGGGTCTGATAATTTGGTCCATTGATTCTAGTACATAAAATTTGTACCAAATTATCGGACCTAAAATACGATGTACTAGAATACGGCGTCGCGCCGTACTTTGGGTATCCGTAATTTGGGTCGATAATTTGGTACATCGTATTTTAGGCCGTCTACACAGCTCCATCTATGAGTGACTGGCTATACTATTACGAAACGTTGCTATTCAAACGTTCTGTTACTCGAGAAGGTTCAATTATTATTTCGCTACTTGTTGATAGATGGCGATAGCTGGATATTTACAATTATACATTTTGCTGTGATGATTTTCTTGGTATCTGTATTACTTTAAAACATCATTGGGTATACTACCGGTGTAAAACTGTAGGTCCCTTCCCTTGCCCCTTACTAGGTGGTAGGCTCAAATTGTGGCCGACTGGGGTGACCGACCACCGTACTGGATGTAAGATCGACTCGGCTGTGTTCTCCTCTTGTCCAAGTAGTATAGCAAGCAATCTAAAAGGGAAGTCTCTGGTATGGCACCTACCTACTAGGAGGTGAAATTGGCTGGTCGGAGCATGTGCTCTGGCCCCTCAGACTCAGTCATCCATATCGGATTATATAAAAAAAAACTATGGTCCTACAACAGGATAAAGTGAATGACCCATCACTACTTGTCTCCGTCACTCGCACGCAAGTAAATAGTGCGAGTGCCGTCGCGCTCGCACAACGCGTCTGTGCGGCGAGCGACGGCAATATTCTCGTATTTCTATGAATAAAAAACGATAACATAGAAGTAGGATATATGATAGTGGAATGGCGAGGCGGCCTTAGGTACAATAAGTAGGTACCTACCTACCTACGTAGTTATATATATATAACCAGCTGTGCCCGCGGCTCCGCCCGCTCTCATATTTCACTTCACTGCTAACCTCATAAACCATTTAGCGTGATAGTAAGTAGCCTATAGTTGATGGGGAAAATCAAGCTATCCGTAGATTTTTTTTTAATTAAAATCGGTACAGACATACATATACACTCAGACAGAAAGCAGACGTTGGCTTTTATTATAGGTAAGGATTTCGAATGTCAACGTTGCCAATTCGTGCAGCGCAGCACACTTTGGTGTGGTGTGTGTGTGTCAAAGCAACAAACAGCTGATGACAGCAGCGCCGCGGCGGCCGCCGCGCCGCATAGACTGAACTAAATGCGGAAGCGGAATAGCGGGATGAAACTAAACTTGTCAACATAAATACATACTTCCAATCAAACGATATCGCATTACAAGCCATCAGATGCTGTGCCTGTGTGTGAATGAATATACACGGTGTTGCAAATTGTCCTCGCAGTATTTTTAAATGACATCTGGGGGTTATTCTATATGTGAAACTAAATAACATCTGCGGCGAAAAAAAAAAATATTTTTTCCATAAAAAATTTTAAACCTATTCTCAAAATGTATGGGGAAAATGAATGAAAGAAAGACTCGTTGGTAGACGCCGCGCCGCGCCGCCCGCCGCCGCGCCGTTACACGAGTAAAGAAGGGACTCTCGCTTCTCTATTCATGTGGCGCCGCGCCGTCACCGCGCGGCAGCGCGGCGGAGGCGCCGCGCGCCGCCGGCGCGGCGGCGGTGTCGTCAGATAGATAACCGTTCTTTAGTTAGATAATACGCAGTACAAGTACAAAACTATACACGGTGTTGCACCCCCAACCACTAAACCCGAAAGGGGGTGATTCTGTACATGAAACCGAACAACTTTTGTTCTACGACTTTTTAATTTGAAGAAAAAAAAAATTATCTTCTCCATACATTTTGAGAATAGGTATTAAAATTTTGTATGGAAAAAAAATATTTTACTTTTATTGTTTTATTTTTATGGAACCTGGCACGATTGGCTACATCACCTACAACGTCCGTGATGTCAGCCCATAACACTGGGTGAACTAGGTGCCATGTCAGTGCTTCCCCCTTTGATCGTGCCGGCTACACTGAACTGGTCGGAAAACACAAACTATTTACATCCGTTTCGACCGACGTTTCATTCAGTGCGGTAGTACCAACCCGGGCGGGTTAAACCCTACCACCAAGTAAGATTAGGAGGGAAGAGACCTACAGTTTTACGAGGAATCCGAACCTCGGTCCGCCTCCAACGGTCAGCGGTCACCCATCCAATTACTGACCGCACCCAGCGTTGAGTAAGATTAGGAGGGAAGGGACCTACAGGTTTACGAGGAATCCGAACCTCGGTCCGCCTCCAACGGTCAGCGGTCACCCATCCAATTACTGACCGCACCCAGCGTTGCTTAAAGCGTTGTTGACTGTTTGCACCACTGAGCTATCGAGGCTGACTGTAATGAAATGAATGATGGATGAATGATCCAAAACTCAATCTCAGTGTTTATAAATACTTTGTCAAAATAGTTAATAAATTAGAAGTGTGGGATAAACACGCGCAAGTCGTAGGTCGTAGCGTAGGACGCCCTGGACGCCGCGCCCGCCTGCGGCAACGTACAAAGGCAAAGAAAGAAGGATTGTATTCCGTAAGAACAATAGTCGCCGAGGACCGGATGAGTATGCTTACTTATACTATACTACTTGCTCGAACTATTTTGACTATTATTATTTATTTATTACCATGATTATGGAATGGATTACCGATGTTACGGGATACCCACGATAGATAGACATTTGGATAAGTCGTCGAATGAAACATATTAAAATTATGTATAAAATTATTTATTACATCTTCTATGATGGGGTGCTATATACTGCATTAATGTATAAATGCTTTACGCGTATCATAAAAGGACTCACCCAAAGGAATAATATTAACAAACTGCTGCAAATACGCAGTGAATTAGTTGGATTTTGTGCACCCAAGCAATAACATAGGTTATAAAAAATTATAACCTATGTTATTGGTGCAAATATTATGTAAATGTATATTTGCAATGCATGGGATTTTCTTCTGAATTTTTGGAAAAGTTTTTGATAGAAAAATACGGGTCACAAAATTAGCAATTTTTTTAATAAAAAAAAATCAAGCAAACTTTACAAAAATACAATAAGTATATATAAGTACGGATTTTGTGGTTGTGGTTGGGGTTGAACACCCAACCACGACCACAAAATCCGATTCTGTACATGAAACAGAACAACTTTTGTTCTTCTACGCAGAAGTTATTTAGTTTCACATATAGAATAGCCCCCTGAAGCCAGTAAAAAAATTGCGGAGGGCAATTGCAACACCATGTATATATATATGTTTATGTACCTTCTAGTGCAGAGGCTCAGTTATTAAAATGTGTGTATGTCATTTTGAAATTAATAAATTAGATTTGATTTGAAATTGAATAAATTTGATTTGAACTTGCCGGAAAGAAAATTGTGTAACATAAGTAGGTCGTACTTAGGTAGGTATGTACTTAAAAATGGAACCTGATTGTCTTAATTGTGGTTTTTTTTTTCAGAAAATGCAATGCCTCGCTCCATACAAAGAAGATTCCATTTGGGCTTTTTATGAAGGGAACTAGGTATTATTTTAGAAGACGCTGCACTAGGCTGGCGTCTGGTCAGCAGGTTGATTGAGCACTTTACGTGCTCTTGTCCAGGATGTCCAGCGAAGTTCACCAACCACCCAACTCGTGGACAACAGACAAGGAATGTGCACATCCACGATGACCAACAATACTGGATACCTGATAGGTTTAACCCACCTTTATACCTGATAGGTTTAAGTTGTTGACTTTACTATGTTCTTATTATGTACGTACCTACCTATCCTTTAATTCTTTCATGTTCTGGAACTTTCACTAAAATATTCCTTCCTCCTAATTAGTTTATCCCTTGGAAGGAATTTCCAGCATAAGTTATACTGTATAATATATATAGTATTAAGGAAAACGAAGGAAATAAGAAGGAAATTTGACCAAAGTATGTTACCTATCAGGAAATTTTACTAATATTTTTGACGTGATGACGTCACGTCTTATAAATTGATGAACACCGGCTGCACGCACGTAGGAGTGTCACGTTCCATCTGAGCCTGTGTGTGGAGGCGAGAGCGCGTAACAAGCGATAGAGACGAGCAATCGGTATAGTCAAAGTTACCATGGAAACGTCTTAAGAAGTAAAACTGTCAAGATCAGACAACAGAAGTTTATTGATGGCCAGTCACAAGATGATTAATCTTTCTACTGGAAATGTAAGAAATAGAATTACTGATATAGTTATGCTCTATGTACTACGATTATTCCACGTCATCACGTAAAACTATCGTCCGTAAACCGACTTTACAGACAACCAATTTTTTTTTACTAATTTCTTTTATCCTTTTATATCAATTGATTGACAAGTTCATATTGAATTTTATTTTTATCGTGTTTTTATCATTTTACTAGCTGTTGCCCGCGGCTTCGCTCGCGTGAAATTCGTATTCCAAAGAAGAATGTAAGTAACTAAGGGCGAGGCCGAAGACCGAGCAGCGTTCAGGTAATCGATAAACCTTCTCAAAGAAATTAACTAACTAAGGGCGAGGCCGAAGGCCGAGCTGCTTTCAGGTAAACGATAAACCTTTCTCAAATAAAGGAAGTAAGTAAGGGCGAGGCCGAAGGCCGAGCTGCGTTCAGGAAGACGATAACCCTTCTGGAAGAAAGGAAGGAACTAAGTGCAAGGCCGAAGACCGAGCTGCGTTTAGGTAAACCAAAAACCCTCTTCCGCCTTCGGGTCTTGCCCCTAAAGACTTCCTTTCTTCCATAGAATATAATATCGTTTACTCAATCGATTTATTTCATAAAAATAAAAAAGTAATATTAATAACTAAAGAATTAAAACCTACCTAACTAACATTAAAATAACTATCAAAACTGGCATTTTCAAATGTTCTTAGAGCATTTGCGGCATTACCCCGCTGGATGGCAAGGCTTGCCCTTTGAATGAAGTACATAAGCTCTTGATGGCGGGACACCAGTTGCGTCAAGCAGCAGAGGCCCAAGCCTCTTTTGGCTTCACTGCTCCACGGACCGAGGGTTTCAACCGCAAACGCAACAAATTCGAAATCTTGAATTATATTTCTATATTGGTTGCGTTTGAGGCTCTCCGCCCCAGCCTCGGCCGCGCCAGCCGCTCTTGAAGATGTCCTAACGTGACTTGGAGCCAATGTGAGAACACAAGTGGCGTCGAACAAGACCGAACGAAAAAAAAAATATTAAAAAAAAAATTAATGAAAAAAAAACAAAAAAAAAATATAAAAAAAAAAAAAATAATGAAAAAAAAAATTCAAAAATTAATGTTAAATTTAGTATAGTAGAACGGACAGACATGCATTTGTTACGGAACCCTACATTCATTTTGAAATTAATGTTAAATTTAGTAGAACGGACAGACATACATTTGTTACGGAACCCTACAATTCATTTTGCAGAACTTAGTAGAATGGACAGACATAAACGTGTTACGAAACCCTACTTAACAGTTGCAATCCGGGAGTGCCGGCAAATCCCGTGCCAATCGTAACTTAACCACTTAACCCTTAATGCAATGACTTTTTAAATAATAATGTCGCTGTCGCGGTGTTACGAACAGAATTGATCCCGTGCCACTATAACTTAACCCTTAATGCAATGAGTTAAGGTTACATTTCGCTTTTCGAGACTGACGAAGACGCGATGACGCGAGATTAATTTTTTTTACCCAAACTACGCTAAAGAAGTTTTCACTTCAAAAATCTATTCTGGTACATCGGTACATTTTTTTTTACCTACATTGTCGCGCTGAGTCTTACGTGCGCGTAATCCGTATTTCCGTCTCTTTGGCGCGTAGTAACGAACGTCACACCACACACATGTAGATTTTTGAAGAAGTAGCCTGTGCCCCCCTTATTTGTTCTATTTTTCTTATTCTTATTATGTGTTGGTATATCCGCCGAGCTGACGGACGGACGGCCCGGACGGACGGACGGACAGACGGACAGACAGGCGGACGCCCGCCGCCGCGCCGCCGCCGCCGCCGCCGCGCCGCCGCCGCCGCCGCGCCGCCGCCGCCGCACAGTGGGGCGATACCGTAAAAAATGGGACATAGGATAATTAAATTTTTTTATTTTTATTTCTGAAATTTAAGTACGCTAAATTAATCTACCCATCATTAGAAATAACATTCATAGATTCATATTTTCTCATTTAAGCCTTATTTTTCGAGATATACCACTTTTTATTAATTTGTACTATGGAAATTGGGTAACTTTATTTTTTTTCTCGAAATGCTTAAAATAGCTAGACCCGTGGTTACTAAATAATGATTCCCCAAGGTAAAAAGATTATTACTGTGTAAAAACCGTATCCGACGACGTCCGACTTTTCCGTATAATGCAATTTTAATATTATAATAACATTTATTCCTGCAAAGCTCACCTTTATTCTTTTTTTTTTTTTTATTGAAACTGACACGGTTGGCTACATCACCTACAACGTCCGTGATGTCAGCCCATAGCACCGGGTGAACTAGGTGCCATGTCAGTGCTTCCCCCTTTGATCGTGCCGGCTACACTGAACTGGTCGGAGAACACAAACTATTTACATAGCCGTTTCGACCGACGTTTCATTCAGTGCGGTGGTACCAACCCGGGCGGGTTAAACCCTACCACCAAGTAAGATTAGGAGGGAAGGGACCTACAGTTTTACGAGGAATCCGCTCGAATTACGAGGAATTCACTATATTCGTAACTTTCAGCTATATTCAAATAACAAATATTGTTTATTTGCATTGGATGTATATATTTGTATTTTAATGGTAAATATATTTCTCCATATCACCTATATATTTGAACTTGATGAAAATGTTTAATTTTTTTTTTATTGAAAGCGCGATGGCGCTGAGGCACCCAGAAGGTGACAAACGACGCCCATCTAATTAACTTTGTACTTTTAGTTTCATTGGTCTATTTTGATAATAATCTACGGAGCCGCTATTATCGGCTGCTATACTTACTTATAATATCTCTTATAAATGCTTACCATTATATTAGGAATATTTTCAACTTCGCGAGGATTAGCGGATTAGGGATATTTATGTGAATTGTCACGTATTTCCATGAAAGCTCTCGAAGAAACAATTACACTGCATTGCTAATTGTTATCTACTTAACAAGGATTAACGATATACCAGGAATACTGCAAACTGTGCGAACTAATTAGCAGTATTCATTAGTGAACAACACAATCAATCTGGCACTCAGTCTGCTCCAGTCGTTTGCACGAGTCAGTCTTCATACCCGTGCTTTACATATTTAAAACTATTCAATACGAAAACATGGAGTCTTTTGTTAATAACATTGATATTTACGTGTTTATGAGAAATTGTGACAGTTTTCTGAATTACGCGGTATTGGTTGCCGCTATTGCCTCAATAGTTAGTGTAAATTTGCCCGAAGAGACACAAGTGAAAGAATTTTGTCGTAAATATTGTTACAATCTACACAAACGATGGGTGAAGTCAAGCTACAACGAGGAACGTTTTCTACAGAAGAATCAAGAATGGTTGGACTCGGCCATCAAGTGGCCCGAATTCGTAAAGAAACAACTGCCTTCAGCGAGTAGCGACCTCGCGGATCCAAAAGGTTTGCACTTCTCAAATAATTTCTCCGGGACCATCGACAGCGCCTCCTATCTTTGTAGCATCTTCACATAAATCATCGCCGAGAAAACCATTTGAAAGTTTAGGAGCCAAACAAAAGCGAAGAAGAACCGAAGACATTCGCACAAACTATACATCGCAGGAACTAGCATTTGCGACCAAAATGCGTTTGAAGGCAAATGGGAACGAGGACCTGGGGAAAGTTTTGGACCATTTGCTTCAGAATCCAGGCGAAATCGAAAAAGTCAAAGAATTCATTGAAAAAAAGGAGTCCAAGACTATTTATTCATCTGAAAAAGCACTTGCGATTTTGGTGTCTTTAAAACTATCAAGATGGCAATATATAACTTTAAGAGACATGGCTAAGGAAGAAGGTTCCGACCTCTATCCATCTTATTATAAAATTCAACATGCGAAAATTGAGTATTACCCCCCAAAACAGGACATTGAAGTTACCGAAACACAGGCCAAAATTAAACTGCAAGTGCTTTTGGACCATACTGCAAAAAGAATTTTGAAAGTGGCGAACCGAAACCTCACAGGCTGCCAGCTAACATTAACAAGCAAGTGGGGATTCGATGGCGCTTCTGGCCAAAGTACATATAAACAAAGATTTCAAGAACTGAACGAAGGAGACGACTCAAGCATTTTCATGGCAAGTTTGGTTCCTATAAAACTGGTTTATGGAGACGAAGTGATCTGGGAAAATGAGACGCCATCTTCGACGAACTACTGCCGTCCTATCTTCTTCAAATTTGTGAAGGAGACAATCGATAACGTGAAAAGTGAAATGGCTACCATAGAATCCGAAATACGAGATCTCAAAACCAGCGATTACGAAGGCGTTTTGATTGAGCATTCGTTAATTATGACGATGATCGATGGTAAAATTACGTCGATTATCTCCGGTACCTCTAATCAGTCATGTGATATTTGCAGAGCTAAACCGTCTGAGATGAATAACGTTAATATAATTAAAAGTAAAGAAGTAAACACAAATATGTACCGGTTCGGACTATCTACGTTGCATGCCTGGATTCGATGCATGGAATGCCTTCTCCATATTGCATACCGCATGGATTTTCAGCAGTGGTCGGCCAAAGGTAATAATAAAGAAATTATGACCGAGAAAAAAAAACAAATTCAAGATAATTTCAGGAAAGAAACTGGTTTATTGATCGACGTGGTAAAACAAGGTTCAGGAACCACGAACGATGGCAACACTGCAAGGCGCTTTTTCCAGAATCCCGAGCAAACTGCCTCTATTACCGGTCTCGATAAGGATTTAATTAATAGATTCGCGGTGATCCTTAAGGCCATCTCCTCGGGAGAAAAAGTTTGCACTCAAAACTTTGAAATCTATGCTCAAGAAACAATTCAACTTTATATATCATTGTATAGCTGGTATCATATGCCAGCAAGTGTTCATAAACTTTTATTCCATGGATCTGAAATAATAAAGCATTTTAACGTAATTCCAATTGGCATACTCTCCGAAGAGGCATCAGAAGCAAGAAATAAAGATTTCAAGAAGTACAGGGAACACTACTCTCGAAAATGCGATCGCAAATCGACTAATCAAGACATTCTCAACAACTTGCTCGTATCGTCGGATCCATATTTGTCTAGTATGAAGCCAAAACTTCAAAAACAAAAGCAGCCCTTATCCAGTGAAGTGCGACATTTGCTAATTATAGACGATAAAAATAAGGAAAATATTGAATTTATTGATACCAGTATTATCTGTGTTCAATCGGATGTGGAGGATGATGATGATTCTGACGCTGAAGACGCTTTAGGTTGTTCCAGTGATGAAAATGAAAATTTGTAGAAATATTGAGTAAATAAATTGTAATAAAAATAGGAAGCTTTATGTACTTTAAAAATATTTATTTAAAAGTTATTAAGTATGTTTTATTTTAAGGTTTTTGTAAGATTGAAATAAGATTTTTTCTCAGAAATATGTAGTTTGAATTTCTTTTTGTTATGCACGATAAACATACTTCAGAAAATTACTTTTATTCTTGACCATAATTTTTATTGATAGTTGGTATTTTTACATTAAATAGGCTCCGTTAAAAGCCATGGGTATTTGGGTAATAATGTATTATTACTTTGAAAACTTTTATTATTACTTTTAATAATGTATTATTACTTTTCTCATCATTAATCACTATTCTTAATGTTGATGTTATTAATTTTATACTTTGAAGTAGGTTTATAATATACTTTGACGGGGGCAATTTTTTGCCTAATTATAATAAATTATAGTAAGTTTGATATATCGAAGTGTGCAGAGCCACCAAAATGACGAAATGAAAATACACAACGATATATATAACTTATAATAAGTTAATAATTCGGTAAGTTCCGTAAATACAAAAATATATGTAGTTAGTTAAATATGTAGTAATTTATATATGTTTAATTACTATCGCCAGATTAATTTGTAATATTTTATGCAAATATGCGCCGTCTGATTGATTGTATTTTGTGTGTAATAAACGTACCATTCCACTACAATAATTTTATTCAGATTAGACTACTCAACTTGAAGAATCATTATTAAGTAACCACAGGTCTAGTTATTTTAAGCATTTCAATAAAAAAAGTTACTAAATCTCCATTGTACAAACTATTGAAAAGGATTATAACACCTTAACAGAAAATCTCTGAGAACAAAATGTATTCACATATTCAGTTTTCCACATATCCCAATTTTTTTTACTAAAGAATTTTCAATGTGATATATCTAAAAAATAACAATTGAAACCGAAAATATGGAAGAGTAATACTAGTTACAAGAAATTGTATTTTTTAAAGTTCAAATTGCTATATCTCAGAAAATAAGACTTAAAATGGAAAATTTCTAAGAATAAAAGTAGTTTGTAATCATTAAGAGAATATATTAACATACTCACTTTTTACTATATTATAAATGTTTTTATAAGTGCTTATATCTCGGAAAATAATTTTTTTATCAAAAAATCTCACAGAATGAAAGTTGTTCGTAATTAATAGTAGAATCTATTTGCGTAGTCATTTCGCCCTATGTCCCGGTTTTTGCGGTATCGCCCCACTGTGCGCCGCCGCGCCGTAGGCTTCGGTAGTAATAACTCGGTCGACTTAACTCGGCACCTGGCTCGATCGGCTTGCACACAGGGTTGCTAGATGCCTTGCTGGTCAAGTAGCCACTTCGCGGTAAAAAGATAGCTCAATTCGCCCAATTTACACAAAGAAAAAAGTGTTACCACAATAATTAAATGAGAATCATACATAACATAACCTATCATAAGAAATAAAAAATAATTTAAATAATAAAATATGGCTTTAATTAATTTTTAAAAATAATTAAAATCTGTATAAAAAATCGGACATTTACGGTGGTGGTACTGAACCCTCGGTGCGCGAAAAAGATTAGGTCCGGTCGGTGAACCGTCGCACTTGCTTGGTTCGAAAGTACAATAAAGCGGACTTTGATTTTTTTTTTCCGAATGTTAATGTTTTTTCGATGGAATCATATTTGTAGGCGAAATATAAGACACTTTTATTCTTACACGTTTTTCACTAAAGTTGATAGTTCCGGAGAAAAAAAATATATTATATTATTTTTTTGTAGGCGACACAATATGTTTTCGTTAAATTCTCAAAACAATAGCACTTGATAGAACTTCGGCATATAGATCCTTAAACTATGAGAGAATCTGAACGAGATTGTGAAAAGATCCTGTCCGAACTCGTTCCCCTTTGCCTAAAAACAAAAGTTGCGCGAGAGTGTCAAAAGTTGCTAAAAATGTAAGAAATTGTAACCATCTGGCAACACATGACGAAATGTCATCCGAGCCAGGTGTCTAGTTAAGTCGATCGAGTTATAGTTCCTAACGGACGGTTAACTATTTATCTATTTTTGCTCTATTATCTATAGGCTCGGTTCCTTACCCGTACGGGACCTAACCTAACCTAACCTAACCTAACCTAACCTAAAAAAAATCAGGGCGAGGTTTGCGGAGTGGCATCGCGTGCGGCCAAGTGCGCGAACCATTCTCGGAGCTGTGCAGTGGGAACATACCTAGACCCCCACACCAACCCCCCAAAGGTTCACGGTGATCGGTCCAGCAGTTTCGGAGTCTATCGGGCTCCAACAAACAGATCAACAGACAGATACCAACATCCATTTATTTTTTTTATATGTACATTTACATATGTCGAGAGATATGCATACCATACTCCTATAGACCAAAGATTAATTATTTATCTTAGCTATAAACTTTTACATTCGTATTTAGCGATACACCGGAAATAGAGAAAGAAGTTCGATCTATTTTCGTCTGTGTAAAAAAGAGATATGAATTTCATCTCTTTCAAGTATTTTGTTAAAAAAGTGAATGCTGTACCTACAGAATTAAAATGCCTAACAATTATATACATTAATTACTTACTGGATAATGTATGCATACCATTCATTTTATAATTCCAAAACCAATTATGCATACACAATCTAAAAAAAAAATATTGTCGTCTCTAGCTAGACAGGGTGTCCCGGCTGCATATTTCCAAAGTCTATAGGATGAGTTCCTCTGATTGGTCGATGCCAGTTTGGCGGGAAATTTAAATTTCGGAAGTATTTGAACTGCACTATGCGAGTTTTCTCCGTTTTGGTGGTTTAAAAAAAATAACCAGGGTTAAATTTAGAAGATGCGTCGCGTAACCTAATGTTGAGGCGGCGCATGTCGTTTTTGCAAGTAGAAACCAAACTTAAATGCGGCTGTGAGATGCGCCCGTGTGTGTCTGCGCAAAAGACGATTAATAGGGCAGAGGGGGGAGAACGGGAGGTGTGCAAAGGGGGTATCGGCGCACCCTACCGCGCTCCCCCGCGTTGCTAGGATACGACCTCGCGCCGTCGCCGCCCGCGTCCTGTCGCCCGCGCACGCCCCCCTCTCATCTGTGCGTGCACCATTGTACAGTCACTCACTATTTATTTGTTTCTTCCGTAGTGTCGCGGTAGATTTTATACTAATGGTGGTTTCACACATGTTTATTCGTATTCGTGATTGTAGCAAACATGTTAGTTTTATCTCACTCTAACCAAGCCATTAGAAGGAGGCGAAACGGAAATGTTTACCAAATATTTGTGTACATACAGCTATGTGTGGCTAGCATGATAAATGTTTATTGGCGAAGTGCGTTTACCGGGGTCGCCCAAACAACACCAACACGTCGTAATTTCAAACCGGTTTTAACCATGATCGATACATCGGTGTGCACAAACATAATATAATACAATAATATATCAAAATAATATAAAGCAAGACTCTCTTTTTTTATCTGTAAATGATAATGTAATAATTTTATAAATTTTCTGGCAAAATATTCGATTGAATATTTTATTTGACTATACATGCGCAGTCAAGCGGCCGAACTTCAGGCCAATACGTATATACGTGTTTTTCCGAAAATAAATCTTTTATGTGGTTATAAAAAAAATTTAACACCCTAAAAAAATTTAAACACCCTAACATTGCTTAAAAAAGAAAAAAAAACCAAAAAAAAACCAGAAAGATTTGGTGGGATTCGAACCCATGGTCAAAAAATACAAACTCTACACCGTACCAATGCGCTACGAAATCACTTAGACGAGTTAACGAATTTCGGGTTCAGTAGGTTCGCTAGGAGTGCCGGATGCGGAGCCGGACGAAATTTAATTTCCCGCCAAACTGGCATCGACCAATCAGCATAACTCACCTATAGATAGATTATGGATATATGCGTCCCGGCTTGCGTAAGAAATATTCAAATAAGGTCGTAGCGTAGGTACTCCTTATATGGCGTTGAATACGGATATGAAAGAATTTTTCAGTGTAGTTTAGAATTTTTTTGATTGTCTATGTCTATATATAAACTTTCAATATTTACTTCGGCCAGAATATATCTATGGGGACAGTAAAAAAAATCTTAACCAAACTGAAAAATTATTTCATATTCGTGTTTTACACCATGGAGTAGTAAATATTGAATATTAAAATCAAATATCTACACCAGATTTTAATGTTCCCTACGCAAACTGGGATACCTGTATATGCACTGATATATGATATAGGGGTCTTTTCATAACGTTTTTTTTTTATATTTTGTCACTCTACACCCTAGGGTTGAGACTTGGGACAGACGGCCATGGCCATGGAGTCCATGCACGTTCAGTAAAAAGCAGCATAGAAGGACGCCACCTGTGGACGCCACCCAACTCCCAAGAGCCAAGGGTGCAACTTCCAATACATCATAAGTACCTATACATTTTATTCTATTAGTATTTTTTGGAGTAAATTTACGTGCATACATTAACCCACTGCTCCATTTCGGATTCCATGTAAAACTGGAGGTCCAGCTGGTTGACTGGAGGAGACTGCCTAAGGCAATAAGTGCGCCCTTGCCACTAGTTGCGACACATTAAGTGGCATAAAGTGTACCTAATTATTATATGCATTTATTCACACGTTTCTTTTTATATAAATTTTACATATAATTTACAAACTTAAAATCTAATAGGTACTTACAAGCATACAAATGCGGCGGCGCGGCGGGACGGCGGCGTCGGCGGGGGTGGCGCCCCGGCGCGGGCGGCGGCGGTGATTTATTTCCAGCTTACTATTTATTATTTTTTTTTTTTTATGGAACCTGACACGGTTGACTACATCACCTACAACATCCGTGATGTCAGCCCATAACACAGGGTGAACTAGGTGCCATGTCAGTGCTTCCCTTCATTTCATGTCGGCTACACTAAACTGGACGGAAAACACGAACTATTTACATAGCCGTTTCGACCGACGTTTCATTCAGTGCGGTGGTACCAACCCGGCCGGGATAAACCCTACCACCTAGTAAGGTAAGAAGGGAAGGGACCTACAGTTTAACGTGGAATCCGAACCACGGTCAGCCTCCAACGGTCGAGCGGTCACCCATCCAATCACTGACCGCGCTCAGCGTTGCTTAATAACAGTTGACTAACCAACCGCGCCACTGAGCTACCGAGGCTGACGAATTTTCTTATCCCTTAGTCGACTTTTACGACATGCGACGGGGAGAGATGCAGTGGGGCTATTCTTTTTAAGTACCGACCCCACACGGTACAATTACTATAATTATTATTATGTTTCAGGTAAGAAAAAAAATGCTTAGGTAATTAAAAATTATTGACATGCTTAAATTACGTAAGTACCTATTTATTTTACGTCGTCAACTCTAAATAACTGCCTAAAACAATGATTCGGTAAATCTGTAAATACTGCAGTAAATCGTTAATAAATTATATGGCAATACTAGATAGATACCTACCTTTTTTCCTAAACTAGTACCGTGAAATCTTTAATGTGGAAAAACTTCTTTTACATTTATTTTAATGTAGCTAGTGACATCTAACAGACAATACATGAATCAAACTAGCAGACTAATAAGTAAGCTTGAACATGCTGATAAGTTGAAGGGAGATTGCTACTTCCCGGTAGATGTCGTTAATTATTTATTCGACACTACCCAAAGTACGGCGCCTCGGCGTACTCTAGTCCATCGTATTTTAGGTCCGATAATTTGGGTCATGATGCCTAAATTATCGTGTACCAAATTATCGGACCTAGAGTACGCTGTACTAGAATACGGATGCCCAAAATAAGATACCTCGAATACGATGTACCAAAATACGATGAACCAAATTATCGGACCCAGAGTACGATGGACTCGAATACGATGTACTAGAATATGGTACACCCTACCAGTTCACTCATGCACATTTGCAAAGAACTCTTCATTCTTGAAGCCTCAGTCCCTTAGCCTCATTCATGATTATAAAAATGTTCTTCAAATGGACTAGAATGGTTTTTATTGTTACATACATACATAGGTACATACCGAGACGAGATACATACCACACGCAGTATCCAGACAATCGTGGTGAGCAGAGTAATCGGTGTTGTGCTGCAAGTACTCTTGTACAAACTACAGCACAACACATATGTACCACATTAAGCAAAGTATTCGGACAAGATAACTATCAAGCAGCAAGTAAGGCACGAAGACTTACTAGCTGCATGATTCGGTGGAAGGACCGCGCCAAGATGAGAGGTGGCTACCTATTGCCCTTTAGCACGACACCTTGTCCGTATCCCTTTTACGACATGCACGAGGAGAGATGCAGTGGGGCTATTCTTTTTAAGTACCGACCCCACACGGTACACGGAACGGTTGACATGGAATCCATATCATGCGTCCGGCATATGTCTTTTGCAAAAATCGACTGTCATTTTTAATGTACTTTCGGCATACCACTATCTCACGAACCGCTCACTCAACCAATCCCAGCAAACCAGGTGTCAGGTGATTCGCCACTCGGGCCACTCGGCCCCCTTCCACCTATGGCAACGTCAGTGAATAATATGAACAATTGATGACGCATAGCCTTTACAAAAAAGGCTTTGATAATCAATAAATGTCTATAACTCCTAAACTACTGGTTGGATCAACTTGAAATGTATTTCCTTCCGAAAAAAAAAATTATCTTTCTGAAATAATGTTTTTTTTTTCAAAATCGGTTCAACCCGTTTCGAAAAAAAAAGGAAAAATACTTTGAGAGGGCATATCTCGGAAACTACTGATCCCAGCCTACTCATTCATTCCCATATGGAAAATTATAAGTCACGACGAGATAAAACTTTTTTTTAGGGCATATCTCTGAAATTACTGTTCCAAGACTACTCATCCGATGAAGGAAATGATAGATCTGGCTGGACGAGAATTTTTTTATTATAATTTTTTTTATATAATTTTTTTCTTTTTAATGTCTTTTTTTATAGTATTTTTTAAATTTTTTTGTTTTTTTTTATTTGTTTTAGGTTTTTTTTAGTTAAAAAAAAAGAATATTCATGTCTGATCAAGAAGATACAAAGTGCGTTGTAATTCTCAGAACTCTCAGAACAGTAATTATTAGTTAAATCTCTCCAATAACACCAGTTTGAGTACAAGAAAGAAATACTGAAGAAAGAGAAAATAATAACATTTGAACTAAAAAATTTCAAATGTCCATTAATATTTCTTTACATTTATAGTAAAAAAAAAACATTACATTTTCACCGTAAAAATCAATGATATGTAATAATATATAAAAATTAATTTTAAAATGACTTAAAGATTAATAAAATCTCTTTAATATCTTCAATATTATACTCTAACATAAGTATCGGCCGAGAACTTAGAAAATGGCAACCATTTGAATATTGACGAAACCCAGTCAGCGCCACGTCAGGCCATTTGCATTTGCATGTACTTGCGCGATTATTATATGTCTGCCCATGATTCTATGTCTATGTCTACCGGTAGTCCCACGACCAGGGCATTTTTTTTATTGTTCGTCTACTTATAAATTTGAAGGTAGTCATTGTGTGATGGTTTTATAGGCAATGGACTATTTGTTTTTGTTCATGTAATCTTTGCTTTTCACCTTCCACAACACAAAACAATCCCTGTAAAAGACATGATGAGTAACAAAACAAAATCGCGCTCTGTAATTAGATCGGCTCGCGCACTTAAACATGTAATTATGTGAGGCACTTTTACGTACACGCCTCACATACTTTCCATAATATACTTTTCTGCACACATTCACAAAATTGTACTTTTTCCCATAAAGGTTACCTTTCAGCTCGGCACAATGAAATAAAACGGCAAAGTTAGACATTGTTCTTTATTGTGTCTACTTGACGGTGACGGAGAGTATGCGAACATCGTCGTAGGGCTTGTCTGTCTTGGGGTTGGTCTTCACGTTGCTGATGTTCTGTACCACTTCCATCCCCTTCACCACTCGCCCGAACACCGTGTGCTTGTTGTCTAGCCACGGCTGCACATCAAACAAATACTATGTTAGGGACCCACTGAATGTAAGATCGGTCCAAGCAGTTTTCCGTCCAGTTCAGTGTAGCCGATACGACCGAATGGAAGCACTGACATGACACCCAGTTTAACAAGCTGTTATAGGCTGACATCAGGGATGTTGTAGGTGATATGGATAACCGATTCAATCTCCATAAAAAAAATTACCTAACAGTTAGTGCTATAAATAATATCCTCACCAGGGATGCCAAATATACCACTAGGGTCGCGCATGGAACAAGGGCCAGATCCAGAAGGCAGCCCTGCTCGACACTGTATGCATTGTCTGGAGGTTTCTCTCCCTGGGTCCCGACCATCGGTAGCCCGGGTTCGCCCTGCCTCCACCGGTAGTGGAAACTTCATTCACTTTTATTATATACCTATTATATGTCTTTATATTTTATATTCGAATCTATACAAAATAAGTGTAAATATAAGGTGTAAATTAACAAAATAAAATAATAATAATAATAGTCAATTAGTCTTTTATAGCATGCAACAAAGTATGGCAAAACATATTTTTTCATAGGGAGCGTGATATGTGGCATCATTCTGTAAATTTTTTATCTTTGTTATATTGTATAGATGTTTCGAGGGCGAGAACTCGACTGTCGAATTGAAATTATGTTTAAAGTGCAGTGAGCGAGTACCGTGGGCGCGAGGGTGATGAAGAACTGGCTGCCGTTTGTGTTGGGGCCGGCGTTGGCCATGCTGAGCGTGTACGGCCGGTCGTGCTTCAGCGCCGGCCGGAATTCGTCCGCAAACTCACCTCCCCAAATGCTCTCCCCACCCGTGCCGGTCCCTGATCATCACAACCAACCATGTAAGATAACGTACTCATACCACATCACCGATTTTATCAAGGGGTCTGTCAAAATAACACGCTGGGTCATCGGGAGGAAGGGGGGCTTTTTCACCGTCACATGAAATGCTATTATTATGCTAGCTGAAATTGTGTTAATGTACTTTAAACAGTACTAAATTACCATTATTTGTCCAATAGGAATCATGATACAATTCCTTAGACCAAAAAAAATTTATAGTTTTTTTCGTCTCCTGTAAAATTGTGATTTTTTAGATAGGAGGTATTGGTACTTCATCGTCGATATATGGAGCATACGAGTTATAGGTAGAGGTAACTATAAAGAATGAGGATAGTCTTTGGGTTAGTACTGCACAAGGATCGCTTCTGTTTTAGACTATGCAGTTACTGCAGTAATGTTAATGAAGTTAAGTGCTGACAAAGAAGGGACGCAACACTCGCCCGTAGGATCGCCCGTCTGGATCATGAAGCCCTTGATGATTCGATGAAAGATGTGTCCGTTGTAGTAGCCGTTCTTGCTGTGCACGGAGAAGTTCTCAACAGCGCGCGGCGCCTCCTTGCCAAACAGGCGAACGTGCACGTCGCCTAGAGCCGTGTGCAGCACCGCCTGCTCGTACAGTTTCTGTACACCTGCCACAAGCCACCCTCTCACCAATCCACTCTCTTCGCAAACCAAACTCTCCCCACCATTCGCACTCATCACACCATCACCAAATCACCTGTTCATTAAACCATCCTAATATTATAAATAATAAGAAAATGTTCTAAAGTGGTTCCAGGAGCTATGCATTTCCCAGTTTTGATTTTTCAGAATGATTTCAAGGTGGGTTTTCAATTGAGCGACACCACTAGCAGAAGCATCAAGTTTTCAGGTCTGTTGAAGGTCGTGTCAGAGGCTCTTTATGTTAGTTTGTCACCTTATATCAACACTAGCCTAGATTTAGGATATACCCACACCACCTTCCTGAAGCCAGGTGTAGCCTTCCAATAGAAACGAGTAGTGGCGGGGCATGAACTTAATTTGAAGTGGGCTAGATAAATTTTGCGAGGCCCTATCAATTTAGCTAATACTCAATACATTCAACAACATCATCAAACTGCAATAATACAGCCACTGTATTATTGCAATATTCACTGCCTTTGTCCTGCTTTCCCATCTTGTGTCGGATAAAGGCTTTATAGCAAGGTCTAGTTTGCCTTTTATTAAGTCTAACCATGTTTACACGGGTTCTCTTTTAATAGATCTAGCTGAATGTTTTTCATAAATCAAAACTGCATGAACTTTCGAGGCGCGAGGCCCCTCGGGCCGCGAGGCCGTGGGCGGTCGCCCACGGCTTGCGCCGCCTCTGGAAACAAGCTATGTAGGTATAACTGTAAAATTAAAATATTTCATGAAACCTTGTCCTTCTGTAGCAGAGATTATGTCCTCCTTGGAAGGCTTTTCATTGAAGACATCGCGGTCTGCGTCAGGAGACTTGATGTCGTCTGGACTTCTCCGCGAGAACATGTAGAATCTGCAACATTAGACAATAAAAATATATCAACCTTTCTTTCTTTCTCCTTTTCACACAGAGTGGGGTACATTATAATGTGTTCACTTAAGCATTTGAATGAAGTTTCAAGACAAGACACATATGTACCTAGTGTTATGTTGCACCGGCTACATGGGTGTGTTCTGTCCTTGTCTAAAGGAGTCAAAACCCTAATTTAAAAAAATTTAATTGTTGTTTTAAAGGGATAGAAATTTTCGTGAGAAATTGGTTCTTTTCGCTTGTGCATTTTGTCTGGATAATGGATTTGCGTCCCTGTAGATACCGGCAGGATCGCCTATTCTCTTAGGAACACATATTAGTTGTTCTTAGAATCAGTTCCAAATATGCCATGAGCCCCGCCAGGCGCACATCTGCTATAGGCGCACATCTGCTATAGCCGAGCCTGAGGAATGTCGTCGCTGAAGGGACATACGACCTAGGGACCGCTGGCCACATCACTGGTGGGGTTCGTGGCTCTGGGCAATGTTATGAATTGTTGTGATGCACCATTAAAAGATTCTAATACAGTTGTGACAATTAGGAGTTTAAAAACAATGACCTAATTTATACTATATGGCACCCACAGAAAATCTGTATTCAGGTGAAGTACAAACCTATTCTTTTTATAAGCGGTACAAAATAAAGTTGGATCCATCTTGAGGTTGAGTAATGTCGGATTTTCTGAGCCTTCCATTTCTAAAGTTGTTGCTACTTTAGGCTGATTCGCTCGACCCTGGAAAGAATATTTCGTATATTCCTTATTCTCTTTAGTACAGATAAACGGTAAAACTCGCACTGAGAGTGTATCAAGCAATTATATCTTCATTTTATTACTAGATTTTGCCTGTGGCCTGAAGTAGATCAGACGAAAGAAGGTAACTTTTGATACATTATGAAAAACTGTTTCTACGACTCGAAGACTGTGTGCGAGGATGAAGTCACGGATAGCGAGGCCAAAGGCCAAGCTGCCTCAAGTAAAAAACACTTTCTTGCAGAAAATTTGTCACCGATGCAGAGGTCAAGTGGCGAGCCACATCAGTGCAAAGTCCGAAGTCCGAGCCGCTTCAACTAAAAGACATAATTTCATGAAGAAAAGAAGTCACTGAGGGCGAGGCCGAGTATGTACAGAGATATAAATGAATATAAAATAATATCTAAATTATATCTCTGTACATACCTAAATAAACTAAACTGAGGGCAAGGCGGAGGAGGCATGCACAGAGATATAAATGAATATAAAAATAATATCAAAATTACATTTCAAACTGAGAAATACCTATTGCATGGTTTAAATAATAAGCTTTCTTTAATTTAAGCTATGCACCATTTATATTTGTTGTAAAATAAATATATTACAATTTGTCGAAATAAAGAAATAAGGAATAGGTGAGCGGGTACCTGGAAAAGCGCCAGATGGAGCGGGCGCAGGTTTTCGTGTTTGCCGAGGACGCGCGCACAGCGGTTGGTGACCAGGTTGACACACTTGACGCCCAGCATGGTGGCGTACAGCACGAAGTGGCCGCTTGCGTCGAACATCACGTTCCCTAGCTGCATCGCAGGAGACTTCTCCAGCTCCCGCTCCACCGCCATCCTGTCACACGTATGCACTCATCTCATACTGACCGATGTTTATAGCCGTTTAAAATTTTGGATTGCATAAAAAAAGTTAAGGATTATTGCATACATCCTTAACTTTACTTTCTTATACAATGCAGTATGGGTGGCTGAGATAGAGGGGCCAGAGCACATGCTCCGACCAACCAATGTCATCTCCGAGAAGGCGACATTCACTCCCGAGGAGGTGCCAGTCCCGCTTGAAGGGGGACTAATGTCGCTGAGGAAAGGCTATATATTCCATTGACAATCTGTGGATTGTAGGAATAGGAAGGAATTGGGTTGCTGGCATAAAGTATATTAATTTATATGTCTATGAGTGCTGACTATACTGTAAGCGTGAGGTATGAACCCAGTGTAATTTGAGCCTGTCACCTAGCTAGTAACCGTAGCGGTAACATAAGGAACCTGCAGTTTTACACTGGTTCCAAATTGTAAATCGGCTGGTGTAGGTATGCACGTAAATTAAATGTGAAACGATCTTTGGTGCATATCCTTTCGTCGTTGTCGAGATCAATAGTCCGATGGCCGGACGGGACCTCTCTGACCACCCGTGGTTCATCATTGTTATATTGTACTATACCTAGGTATAGGGCTTCTCAAGGAGAATGCACAATGGCCATATCTTCATCGTACATTTCCAATAAAAAAAAATATTGAAGCTTGTGGAGAATAAAATCAATTTTGGAGTTTATTAACCCTGCAGTGCACGCGCGCGGACTCAGACTCCGCACTTTTACTATAATCGCAATATATTCTTTCGTTTTCATCTGACTTCCCTTGCGCCTTAGGTACCTTCCTCCCACAGGAGGGGCTTTCGCTTAGTTCAATCAGTCGCAAATTAGCGAGCCCAGGGAGTGTATGAGTGAGACTTGCGGACTCTGAGTCCGCGCGCGTGCATGGGTGTTATGGACTGCGGAGTGTGAGTGAGTATGTGTGGGTATATGTAAAATACAGACCCACTAGTTATCGGTGCCATAATGGTAATTATCTAACATCTGTTTGCCTTGGCCATGTAGATTAATTTGACATAAATTGAAAAAAAATCGCGTTGTTTGTAAACAAGAAAAAATTATCAATGTAGATGTGTGCTTATGTTTATGTATTTTTTTCTTTGTGACACTATGATTCTTAGAAGATAATTGTTTTAGGTCTAATAATGCAATAAGTACTTTATATGATTATATTTTTGTTTTTAATCAACCCTAAACAGAGCCTAATAATAGAAGGGGGCCCCCCTTCTATTATTACCTTGCGGAGTCTGAGCCCGTGCGCGTGCGTCCGTGTGACTTTTAGGTGTGCGTGTACTGCAGGGTTAATAAATGCTAACTGAGAATCAAACGAAAATAGAGCTATAAAAATATATCTGAAAACCAGAGGTAACTTGTCAGCTCAACTAAAATTACCTCCTACCAAATTCCATATTGGGCAGCTGCTGGGTGTGGTGCTGCAGCTCCTGGAAGCGTTGCAGGCTCTCGTCCAGCACCTTAGACAGCTTCCCCGTCACGAAGTGGAATATTCGCACCTTCCGCTCCACCGAGATAGCCGCCATCTTTCTTCCGTCGGGCGAGAAGGCTAGGCCGGTCGGATATGTTTTGTTTTTGACAAAGTCATATAGGTCCGTATCGAGTTTAGACTGGAAGGTGACTTTCTTAGGAAAGCTGTACTCGTGCTTGGGCCCCGTCCAGTACTCAACGATGCCTGACTTATCGACGGACACTGCAGTCTCATATACAGGGTTGTAGCAGATCACGACAACTGCGCTTTGGTGCAGTTTGTCAAAAGTGTATAGCGGAGTACTGGATGTCTGTGTTCCGTCGAATATGTGGATTTTGTTACTATTTGATTCTGAGCTGAAATTTAAAGATATTTTAAAGAAATGCTCTAAAAATTAACATTTAAGAAAAATTTTATGAAATATGACATAACTTACACAGCGAGTGCTGATATAGCATCCCCCGCCGAGTGAACCCACTCCGTGCAGTAGGGCTCGAACTCTATCGTCATCATGTTGATCATATCTACACAACCGTTCAGAACACTATTACAACTCTGAGGAACTCAACCAATTTAGCGTGACACCAGAAGTAATCTGTGAAATGTGGTCTGCAGGATAAAGGTTGGCTGGGATAGTTGGAGGCCAAGGGTATTGCACCAAGGTGAAATTAGTTTACGTGCAAAGCTACACACTGCACCTACACTGCAAACATTTTCCTGGGAGAATCCTAACCTATTACATAACCTTTCATGCAATCTACTTAATAAAATTCTTACCACTGACTGCCTGACAACAACGCACAGCCTAAACCGGTGGGTCTAGCTAGACGCATGAAATTTTGCATAGGCGTTCCTTATACATATAACGTAGGTGAGCACTAAGAAAGGATTATTGAAAATTCATCCCCTAAGTTAGGGGGTAAAATAAGGGACTCAAATTAAGCATAACCTACAATGCCGCAAGCTGAGCCGCAGGCAAAAAGCTAGTAATGTATTATAATCAAAATTACCAAAATTAATAATATCGAAGACCTTGAGAGTTTTCTCAGAAGAAGCCGTACAGAGTAGGGTTCCGTTACAGTTGGCGGCGAGGTGTGTGACGGGCGCGAGATGACAGCGGAAGTGCTTCACAAACTCGATGCCTTCCTCCTGCTTCTTCCAGAACTTGATGTGTCCGTCCTGGCTGGCGGTGATGAGGAAGTCGGTGCACGTCACCACGCAGTGCGTCACCGTGTCCCGGTGCATGTAGCTCCGCTCGTAGGTCTCCGACCACGGCAGATTCTCCAGGTACAGCTCCTCGAACTCCAGCACTACACAATATAATCATAGCTAAAACTTCTGCCCACCTTTTCTGAGTCTGCCAGAAAAATAATAACCTAACTGCATCTCTCCCCGTGCCTGTCGCAAAAGACAACTAAGGGATAAGGACGAGGTGCCATTATGCTATAGGGCGAGAGTCTATTCACCTTAGCACCAGGTGGGTCGGCATGCCTTACTTTCTGCTTGATGTTATCTTGTCCGAATGAGAGATCGCAATAGATCTATCTAGGTCGCAGTGATAATAGGGCTCAGTCAGGAGTCCCAAAACTCAACTTCAAATCATAAATCATGTCTGTTGGGTTAACTATTACTATTTATAATTGTTCAATTATTACAGGTATAAATAGTTTACGCGCCTACATATCTATAAATACATGCGCAGGCAGCCTTTTAAGTCCTCATGTTAACAAACCTCCAGCGATTATTAAAAAAAAAACTTATAGAATTGTGGCGTCACCTGGCCACAGCCGAACGAAACTCGAGAACCACTTACGACGGTACTCTTCAGAAACAACAAGTTGACTCACGAACGCGCGAACAGATGGCGCAGAACCGTAAAATGTCAAAATTCATACATTCGCTCAACGCATTCTTAAATGTGCAAATACGCTCTGTATATATACAGTTAGTACCTCGAGCAATCCAGGTTTGACAGTAGCCGGAAAACCAATCGCAACCGTGGCTGATGAAGCTCCTTTTAAATTCTTGGGCAAAAGGATCACCAGCAGAGGAAAGGAGCATCCTACTGATGATATTGTCCAACTTTTCGAAGAGAGCCTCCGCCAAACTGACAATCTTCCCCTCCTGGGTACACAAAAGGCATGGATTTACGATAACTACCTGACATCAAAACTTTCATGGCCATTTCTCGTCTACGACTTCACAAAGCAAAACCTGACTAAATTAGACTCGTATGTGACCAGATTCCTGAAATCATGGTTTGGACTGGCTCACCCGGCTGACTCGTCAACGCTATACAGATCTCACAATAACTTTGGACTGAACATTAAGAAACCGTCGATATTTTATCAAAAGGCGAGAATAGCCAAACGATGTATACTCAAAGACTCCAATGATAGCGCTATTCAAGCCTTACCCAACACATCACTATCAGATGAACTGGAATCGAGACTCGACTTCTACAAATCATTCCAAGTTGGTACACGCACCAATAGATCTGGATTGGGCATAGAAACAGCAAAGTCTGATAAAGAAATACTGAAAGGTTTTGCTCAGGAGGACATGGAACAAGGCTTCAAACTTCACGCCTTAAACCTAGAAATGCAGAATGATTGGCTAACAGTGGGTGACTTCTGCATCCCTCCTGCATTGAAGTGGAAATCCATAATATACAACTGGTCCCCTGAGCTGCTTAAGTTCTACTTAAATGCATTCCAGCTTACTCTCCCCGACCCGAGTAACCTAGTTAGATGGGGGAAATCTACAAATAAACTATGCCCGTCATGTAAGGAGTTCGTAGGCACGGCCAAACATTTGTTATGCGGATGCAAAATACTACTTGAGCGAGGCCAGTATTCCTACCGTCATGATAAAGTCCTCCAAATCATCAGAGAGGCCATCAACCTGTCAATTGCACGGACCAGGAAAGGGCAAACCAGTAGCGGCTTCCAGAAGGTCAACTTTGTGAAACCTGGAGCCAATAAGCTGCCCAAAGATAGGACTAAACCTTCTTCAATTTTGGGAGCAGCAAAGGATTGGGAATTGTTGATGGACACACATGAGAAGCATTACCAAATGCCTTCGGAAATCTGTACCACAGCATTAAGACCGGATATACTCATATTCTCAAAAGCGACAAAGCATGTAGTACTTGTTGAACTTACAGTTCCATGGGAAAGTAACATACCGAAGGACCACAACATCAAACTTAACAAGTACTGCAACTTAGTAGACCGGATTGTGAGAAACGGATTCAAGACTGATCTCTTCGCTGTGGAAGTCGGAGCAAGAGGACTACCAGCGAAGTCACTCTACAGTCTCTTCAAGAATCTAGGGCTCCCAAGATCGACGCTAAGCTCATATATGGAGAGAGCTTCGAAAACGTCACTGGAAGCATCCTACAGAATATGGATAGGTAGAGAGAGGGAGGTCGAGAGCGGGACTGGTGGTTTCCCCGCGTCCTAGTCAACGCAGACTAGCTGACGAGGGCTTGAAGCGAGCCGAAACGTGAAGCATGCGCGGGAAATTTAGAGTGGCCACTCGCCAGTCCCGACCTCGATTAACACTCTCCTCTACTGCCGATGGGCCCGGATATGTTGGGTGTAGACATCGCAAGCTCAGGTCCACACCCTCAAAAGAAAAGGGCAAACCAGTGGCGGCTTCCAGAAGGTCAACTTTGTGAAACCTGGAGCCAAAAAGCTGCCCAAAGATTGGACTAAACCTTCTTCAGTTCCATGGGAAGCAACATACCGACGGAACACAACATCAGACTTAACAAGTACTGCAACTTAGTAGACCGGATTGTGAGAAACGGATTCAAGACTGATCTCTTTGCTGTGGAAGTCGGAGCAAGTGGACTACCAGCAAAGTCGCTCTACAGTCTCTTCAAGAATCTAGGGCTGCCAAGATCGACGCTAAGCTCATACATGGAGAGAGCTTTGAAAACGTCACTGGAAGCATCCTACAGAATATGAATAGGTAGAGAGAGGGTGGTCGAGAGCGGGACTGGTATTTCCCCGCGTCCTAGTCAACGTAGACTAGCTGACGAGGGCTTGAAGCGAGCCGAAACGTGAAGCATGCGCGGGAAATTTAGAGTGGCCACTCGCTAGTCCCGGCCTCGATTAATACCCTCCTCTACTGCCGATGGGCCCGGATATGTTCGGTGAAGCCATCGTAAGCTTAGATCCACACCTTCCTTCCTTCTTCACTGAGAGCGTTGGGCAGTAGCCCACACAACATCCAGCTGCGCAGCCGCCCCGGTGGATACAAGACATAAACATCTCTCCACCTTTTACAGCTACTCCCACATTGGTGACCCCGACGTGATTCGACGTGATACTCCCACATTGGTGACCCCGACGTGATTGAACATCGCAACTTCTGAAGCTCGTCACATCAGTTGCCTACCGGCCTCCTACCACCAGGTTTCACCGGTAGGTAACACGAAGCAAGCAAGCACTCTCGCCGCCCCTGCACGCCACCGCGACACTCTCGTCCTCGCAGCTCTCTTCACAGCGCCGCCTAGGACGGAGTACATAGGACAACTCCAGCAAGTCACGAGCACCACTGACCGACTCACAGCGTCATCACTCGCTGACATCAGGACGTCTGACCGACTCACCGTGTCATCCACTCATCGTGTCATCCTGATACTGCTGGCCATAGGCGCCGACTACGTGGGTGCTCGGGGGCTCCAGCACCCACGAGGGGTGAGTAGTGGGTGCGGAGCACCCACGACGATAGATATAAAAACTGATCAGTAATCGGATTTGAGCTATATAAAAGTGCCTTATTTACTCACAAGCCTTTGAGCGGCCACATTTACACATTCGCACTAGTGGCGCGACGAATAGCGAACGTTACTATAGTACTCCTATATTATTCCATACCATTCAATAGAATATAGGAACACTACATGCGTAGGTACATCGTGCAAATGTGTAACTGCGGCAAATGCAAAACATTGTGCGAACGTTTTGTGAATCCATGCTGCAGGGTGCCGGGAGAATTAGTGAAAAATTGGAGAAGCATATGTCCAGCAGTGGACGTCAACACGTTGATGATGATGATGATTGTTCAATAAAAAAAAAAAACCTCAGGTGCACTCCGGGAGTGCCGGCAGAAGTGAAAACACCGTAAAATTGCTTAAAAAAAAAAAAAGTTTAAGTTTTAAGTTTATTTATAAAGGTTTAAAAAAAAAAAATTAAAATAAAAATAATAATGAATAAAAAAAATGATTAATGAAAAAAAAATATTAGGAAAAAACAAATAAAAAAAAATTTATGTAAAATTTAGTAGAACGGACATACATGCATTTGTTACGGAACCCTACATTCATTTTGCAGAACTTAGTAGAATGGACAGACATAAATGTGTTACGGAACCCTACTTTTATTATAAAATAAATAACCGTCGGAGGACCTTGGTTGAAAATTGTAAAATTTAGTAGAACGGACAGACATGCATTTGTCACGGAACCCTTCATTCATTTTGAAATAAATGTTAAATTTAGTAGAACGGACAGACATGCATTTGTTACGGAACCCAACATTCATTTTGCAGAACTTAGTAGAATGGACAGACATAAACGTGTTACGGAACCCTACTTTTATTATAAAATAACCGCCGGAGGTCCTTGGTTGAAAATTGTAAAATTTAGTAGAACGGACAGTCATGCATTTGTTACGGAACCCTACATTTATTTTGAAATAAATGTTAAATTTAGTAGAACGGACAGACATGCATTTGTTACGGAACCCTACAATTCATTTTGCAGAACTTAGTAGAATGGACAGACATAAACGTGTTACGAAAAGAAACCCTACAACCGAAACCGGGAGTGCCGGCAGATCCCGTGCCAATCGTAACTTAACCCTTATTGCAATGACTTAAGGTTACATTTAAATAATAATGTCGCTGTCGCGGTGTTACGAACAGAATTGATCCCGTGCCACTGTAACTTAACCCTTAATGCAATGACTTAAGGTTACATTTCGCTTTTCGAGACTGACGAGGACGGGATGACGCGAGTTAAAATTTTTTTACCCAAGCGCCGCTAAAAAGTTTTCACTTCAAAAATTGCATGAGCACCCACGAGGATTTCTAAAAGTCGGCGCCCCTGCTGCTGGCGTTCGGCTCATATCACGGCCAACGTCATGACTGGGGGTGAGTACTGTGGCGTCACCTGGCCACAGCCGAACGAAATTCGAGAACCACTTACGACGGTACTCTTCAGAAACAACAAGTTGACTCACGAACGCGCTAACAGATGGCGCAGAACCGTAAAATGTCAAAATTCATACATTCGCTCAACGCATTCTTAAATGTGCAAATACGCTCTGTATATATACAGTTAGCTCACTGAGAGCGTTGGGCAGTAGCCCACACAACATCCAGCTGCGCAGCCGCCCCGGTGGATACAAGACATCAACATCTCTCCACCTTTTACAGCTACTCCCACAGAATTTTTACTTTTTGAATTTAGAAGCAATCCTAAAAAGCAAACCATACCTTTTTGCTTTTTGGCCTTTACTTTAGCTGCCTCAGAAGGCATCGGTCCGATCCAGCCGTCTTCTTCCGCTTCCGCTTCAGTTGTGGCAACCCCAGCATTCTCTGCAGAAGAACTCTGTTCGCTCTCGGGGGAATGCACTCGTTTCTTGTCTGACATGATGATTGATGAAAATTGGAATGTGATCTGGAACTGATCTGGAACAAGTTCGATGCGGTGTCAACTGCATGCATTATGTTATTTCTTCTTCTTGTTTTTTTTATTCCTGGCAATTAGCCGTTCTAGTGAATTTTTACTTGTTTTATATCATTTTATGGGTAATTTCAATCGCTTTATGTATATATTGAATTGACTCACTTCATTATTTTACTAAATGTTTGAGTTGATGAGTTTAAGTAAATGCCAAAGAGTTTGTATTACGTCGCTGCGCTCCTTTATAGAGCGACCCTATGGGCACACGGCTACGAGAAAGAATGAAGCCAGCTGCGCGGTGTAGTGCGGGCAGGGGAACGACGTTCGGCTCCTACTCGGGCATGCGCGAACGGAAAGCGTCCAAACGTAGAAACAATGTATCTCTTATTTTGCAAAATTTAATTTGTATTGTAAGTGAGGTTGTAGGTACCTTAATATATTGAATTCTTACGGTGCTTACTTTTATTACTTTATCCTATTACTTTAAGTAGCTAAACTTGTATGTATATATTTGTTTCTCGGAAACGGCTCTAACAATTTCGACGAAATTTAATTGTATTTACATAATGTTACTTTTTCAAGTTTATTCATCTACATGTAGACACGTACAATGTAGACACCGAGCAAAGCTCGATCGCTCAGGTACTTGCCATTATGAAAGATTCCTATTTACGACAAATGAGTGAAAAAAAAACATAACATAACAAAAGTTTTTTAAATCAAAATTTATGAATTTTTAAAATTCAACATTCGAACGAAAACATGATTGACGTCTTTATTTGGAATTTAACTAAACCTCACACAAAAAGTTGCGGATTATGAGTTATCTATCACTACTACATTACTATACTAGGAAAACGCAATGGATGATGGTGTTCGTAAAATGCTCCAAAAATTCAAGTTTATATTGAATATCACTCGTTTAGGACTTTAAAAATAAATGTACATATAAAGGCTTTAAAATTCCATGCACTCTTTTTCTTCTCTTTTGTAAAGGGGGATTTTTTTTCTTCTGACAACCTTGTAGTTCAGGCAATAAAGGAGGTGTAGAGTGCGTGAGCAGGATCAAATGCGATTTCTTCAGAAACCTGTTCGGGGTGCTTAGGGAGTAAACATACTAAAAGTCCTGGCGTCGACGAGGTGAGCCGGAGGGGGTGGGGCCCAAATAAGGTCCTACTTTTGTGTTTTTCGCTACAATCTCGAAAACGGTGCCCCGTAGAGAAAAATTGTCTTATACCGAATGAAAGCTCATAAAATTATCTACAACTTCTATTCTATTCACTTTTTTCAAATTCCGAATCGTTTTCGAGCTACACGCTTAGGAAAAGTGAAAATTTCCGAAAAATTTATTTTTACCTCATATTTCTCATCAAAAATTCCTTCATATCGTCTAAACTATTCACCTGAGAAAGATATTGTGAAACAAGAAGCTATATAGAGAATTCAATTCCCTTCAATTGTGTACATACATATGCTAATTTATCTCCAGCTGTTCTTACATTCATCTACCGGCTGCGACACAACATCTGCAACTTTCAGGAGAAGTAAAGTGGGCTTCTTAAAATTGTACTTGAAGTCGGAACTCATCAAGGAAGCGGCAGTGATCTTTTGCAACCCCGCCTCCACTTACGGCGAGGTTGAATAGGCTGGGAAGATGTGCTTCCTCAAATGGTATGGGGCACCAGCAAGACAGACCTCTCTCAACCAGTACCGTCCAGTCGTTTGAGGTCAGTGGCTAGTATATAGCCTGAAATTAGTTCGCGCCCACCAACTGAGAGCACAGCTAAACAGCACGCAAAGGCCCTTCATCAAGAACCACCCACCACTGAGGATGAAGATGCCATGGAGGAAGAACCCTTACCAGTGCCCTCACGTCCAAAGAGGATGAAACTTCTTGGAAGTAAAACAATGATTTATTAAAATAAAATAAAATTGCTTACCTTATATATAACAAACTTTTATTTATCATCTATAAAATATAATTTTCCATTTCTTCCAGTGACATGAATTCCATTTACTGCATTTAACCCGCTTTCAAGTGTGACATATTATTAGATGGTACATAGGTGTAACAAACGATAGTTGTGGCTCAGAAATGACCAAAACAACGTTTTCTGAAAATGATGAAATTTTACAAAAAATCTTAAAATTGGTGCAACTGTTGACCGGCTGGAGATAAATTAGCATATGCATACACACTTTTAAAGGGAATTAAATTATCTCAATATCTTTCTCAGGTGAATAGCTTAGACGAATTGAAAATTACCTAATTGCCATCTTTCACTAAACAAAATTACTCGGAAAACAGTATACATACTAAATAGTCCATATTTAGGCGCTTTTTTATGGAATCTGACACAGTTGGCTACCTACATCACCTACAACCTCCGTAATGTCAGCCCATAACACCGGGTGAGCTAGGTGCTATGTCGGTGCTTCCCTTCATTTCATGTCGGCTACACTGAACTGGTCGGAAAACACGAACTATTTACATAGCCGTTTCGACCGACGTTTCGTCAGAGCGGTGGTATCAACCTGGCCGGGATAAACCCTACCACCTAGTAAGGTATGAAGAGAAGGGGCCTACAGGTTAACGTGTAATCCGAACCACGGTCAGCTCCAACGGTCGAGCGGTCACCCATCCAGTACAGACCGCGTTCAGGGTTGCTTAAGAACGAAGTATGCGTGATTTACGTTAAGCTCATTCTATTCGTTTCGAAAAGGTGGCCATTTTATGAAAAAAATTAAATGCTTCATAAGATACCTACGTGAACATGCGTCGTTTAATAAAGTAACCGAGCTCTAAAGTCCTTCCATAGAGTATTGACTTTTACTTGGTTTAAAAAAACATACACGAAAGATCATATCTGCCTCCTATTTTGGAACGTTATCATCAATACCTACTAATAATAAATCTGTAAGGGATGGCCATGGAGTAAGTTTCTTTGTTTTATGAGATATTGCGTTTGTAGACTCTATGTATGATACTAAAACTAAATTGATGATTTTTAGAACTATTTTCTGTATGTATGTAACTATGTATATTCCACCATAGCTCTTAAACCGATCATCCGAATTCGATGAAACTTAGGACAAGCAAATTTATGTATACGAGACATAGGATAGGCTAAATAAAATTCAGTTCCGGTTACGCTATGATGTGGCTGTCATACAAACCGAAAAGGTACGGGGGCGGGCTTAATTACTTTCTTCTTTTTAAATTCGAATTTCACGCGAGCGAAGCCGCAGGCAAAAGCTAGTACTACTTAAATTAAATACGTAATTACATGGATTATTTATTATATAAATATTTGGGAATAAATATGATTTAGACTTAGCACGTTTTCGTGCCGCCACCGCCGTCGCTCCCGGTTAAAATATCACCAAAATACCAATTCCCTGTGGAATCTTAGACCATTCACGATTCTAGTCTACTTCTTTGAGTCAGATTTGCAAATTAAAACGCAACAGTTGACCATTTTGGCTGAATTTTAGGAATAAATCTAAGAAATCGATCCCTCTGCATCGCGCGACGGAGCATGGCCGATGACTGCCGATCGGACCCGAACGCGGTTCGTGGCGCTCACCAACGAAGCTTCACCTCACCAACGCTCACATTCTCTCTATAAAGGAGCGCAGCGACGTAATACAAACTCTTTGGTAAATGCACGCTCCAATTCTTCATGCGGCCTTAAGTCATAGAATTAGTGATTTTGGACTATGTTTTTTAAATGCACCAGGTTAATGAATGGAAATCGGTCACCATGCAACATTGCATCTTTTTCTAAACCATCAGCACCATCATTTCCAACATCCAACTATCCCTGAATGACCTGGAATCTAGGCACTGACAATTTCAAGGTTTATTGTAGTGCAATGCTACAGTAATTTTCTGATTTATTATGGGGCTTTTCCATAGAAATAACTTTTTTTATGTCAATGGGCTTTGCAAATTATTTTTGAATTGATTTTTTTTATCGCTTTATGAGCACACAATGTGTCTGTGTCGTTGTGCATATTGTCTTTTCATTCTAACACTTCATCTCCAGATTCGCCATCGCACCTTCGCTTGGACGAAGATGTGTAAATGTATTAGTTTAAAGTAGGCGAGGCGCGATCGCAGCAGGCAGGCGACAACTGCGCGCTGCGGCCTCTCGCGCTCGACTAAGACACTTGAGGATCGTGAACTGCAACTCGGTGGAACATGTTAGTTGGCTGAGTGATTCATCTAGTACGCTAGTACATAATATACCTATCTTTGTAGTCAACACATTGTGAGTATATTAAAAAAACCGGCCAAGTGCGAGTTGGACTCACGTACCTAGGTTTCCGCACCACAAAAAAAATTGTTGTTATAATTGTTATATCCACCATAATAACACATATTCTGTGAAAATTTCAACCGGCTACCTATTACAGTTCCAAAGATACAGCAGTAGGACAGACTACCGGGATACGGAAACCTAAAAAAGATTAAATTAGATGACTGTGAACCTATATTTTTAATTTATTTTGAACAATAAAGTTATGGAAATCAAAATAATATGCGGATTATAAAAAAGTATAGATAGAAGGTGGACAGAATTAACAGGGAGAAAAACCTTAATTTTTGGAAGACTGCGGTAAATTTGACTTTTTTCATATAAGGGACAAGCAAATAAAATGTGATTAGCATCACCGACCTCTCCTAGTCCACATTCGCACAGCGAAGAATTAATAACACAAATTTTGAAAAGATAAGAAGGAAGGCAAGAGTGGCCTATTCGTAAACGACAAATAATGGAGGAGACAAAATTAATTGTCATTTTGAAAAACCAGGGTTTTGTAGGAATCTCCATCTGTATTTTAAAATAAAATAGGCCCTTTCTTTTACTAGTTTTGGACCAATTATTGGACCAAGATTTTTTAAGGTATTGATGGGATAGGTTAATAAGATCAGAGGAGTAATATAAAAAGGGGAATCGATCACCATGGAGAATAGCATCTTTAGCCAGGTTGTCTGCGCGTTCATTCCCAACAATCCCTGAGTGTGCAGGGATCCAGGCAATAACCACTTTAATATTGATGGACGAACAGAAAAATAGTAAATTTGGAATATTGAAAATGATAGGATTTTGACGACAAGTTTTTGAAAGGGTTTATGGGCCTTGATTAGGTTAGGATACGTTACCCTCCTCAAGGCCACATTCGCACAGGGAATCTATGCCTCACTCACAACAAACAAAGAGCTTACACCTCCTCTCTAGGGAGAGAGACCTCCCTCACAGATGTCCACAAACTATATTATAGTAAGAGCAGATGGCTCACCTCCAAGAATTTTTGTTTTTCTTCAATGGCAAGAGGCCTCTCGACTTTGGGACAGTCTAAAAATATGACAACCGAGTCAACTCAACACATTGTAAGTAGAATTTATTTAGCGGTTCCTCGAGATGAAACGTTCGCTCACCTCACTAAAAAAAAATGCGCCATACATACAGCCAAAGAGAATCTGACAGTGTCACTGTCAGTCAGTCAGTCATTTTTTTAATCAAAAAATTTCAGGTTCTGGATGTGATGTCCTTCGTACCCAATCTTTTAAATTTTTTTAATTCTCATAAATTTTACATATGGTTTTTATAAAAAATTGTATAACGGTTCATAAAATTTTGAGTTTGAGAAAATATCTTAAATTTTTGTAGGCACTTCACTATTATTTTGGACATCTCAGATTTCTTGCACTCTTGCTTCCAGCCTCTGTACCAGGCGGCGCGGCGACGCGGTAGTAACAAACTCGCCGATGTTAGTTAAGGCGGCTACTGACACACCTGCCCCAAAGGCAATTTCAGGCGCACGGTGGTCGGGGCAATTTAGTTGTCTCTCTACACACATGCCTGCCGTTCAGTATGAGAGTGAACGTCCCGCTGACTGAACACATGCGTTGTGAATTGTGAATGGCGCTGGAATTATCGAAACCTCAAAGGTTCGTTAAAGCCTTAGATCTTTCCGAGGTGCTAACGCAAAAAAAAAAGAAAAAGGAGATGCTGGGTGAAAACATTAATGCAAACAAAAGCTTGCTGTCTCATATAAATAATGTTTGTTTTTTTCTGTCCCACATGTGGGGCCGGTCTTGTTGCCCCCTGCTTGCTCACACATTACAATCAAGGAGGCAATCCCGAGATTGCCCCTGCGGCAGGTGTGTCAGTCAGTCAAAAGCCGCCTTTCGATGACGAGACGAGCGTCTCTTTGTAGTAAGCATCTGACAGTAAACTTTTGTTTTCTTACTTAAGGTATAGGGATGTCTTGTTTTTTCATTCTTCTCATTTGCATTTTGTTTTCTTCTTTTCTTTATTCCAACGACCTAACCTGCGGAAATCAAAACTAGTGCCAAAAATAAAATTTCACGAAAAAAAAATCATACAAAATGGCGACATCCGCGAATTTATTTTCAATAGCGATTAATGAGTAGGACTGCCTCTTCTCCGGCTTATAAAAAATCTCTAGGGAATAGCCACACTAACAGGTTATGTCGGGGCGGTGGATTTAGTTTTTCCGCAAATTAGGACAGGGCTATTCGTAGGTACGCCAAACAGAGATAATTAACTACGAACTCGTCGGTATGCATATATCCATAATCTATAGGGTGAGTTATGCTGATTGGTCGATGCCAGTTTGGCGGGAAATTTAAATTTCGTCTGGCTCCGCCTCCGGCACTTCTAGCGAACCTACTGAACCCGATATTCGTTATGTCGTCTCAGTGATTTCGTGGCGCATTGGTACGGTGTAGGGTTTGTACTTTTTGACCATGGGTTCGAGTCCCACAAAAGTTGTTTTTTTTAAGCAATGTTAGGATGTTAAAATTTTTTTAGGGTGTTTAGTTTTTTTTATAACCAACTAAAAGCTTGATTTTTGGAAATACAAACGCAACAAAAACGTCATGCGCCACCTCAACATTAGGTTAGGGTTAAATCTGTAATTTAACCCTGGTTTTGTTTTTAAACCACCAAAACGGAGAAAATTCACATAGTGCAGTTCAAATACTTCCGAAATTTAAATTTCCCGCCAAACTGGCATCGACCAATCAGAGCAACTCACCCTATAGACTTTGGAAATATGGCGTCGGTATGCCAAACAGAGATTATTAACTACTCGATTCCCTGCGAATAGACCTATTAGGCGGGACAGTGCATTCGCAGGTATGTAAAATGAACGTGTATATGAATGTAAAAACAGGCCGTTTTGATGGTTTAAAAAAAATTAACCCTAACTTAATGTTGAGGCGGCGCATGTCGTTTTTGTATAAAACGGGAGCATGCAGGTATACCTACGAATAGACACTTCCCGCAAAGTATGTTAATTACCCCCATTGTCCTTTCAAATGTTGTCAACACACACCTTATCTATACACCATTCTGTACGACTAACTTGCTTCGCTTCTCTACTTTCGTTTTATGCGTTGTGGCAAGGCAAGCGCGTAGTATAGTATGGTAACTTTTTTTCCAGCAGCGTCAGCTGTCAGGCGCTTACTACAAAGAGACACTCGTGTTCGACGAGGCATCCGGTCCGGCATATTTCCAAAGTCTAGTAGGCGAGTTGCTCTGATTGGTCATTCTCAGTTTGGCGGGAAATTTAAATTTCGGAAGCAAAAAATATAAATTTCGGAAGTATTTTTGAAAATAAAGTTTTTTTAGGTGGTTATAAAAAAATACCAATAACCAAATTTGAACACCCTAACAGTTTTAGAAAGAGATAATCAGTTTATTAGAGCGTCGTGCAGTTCCGGCAGCAAATGCATGTCGAACTATCCGGTTGTAGAGCCTCGTTCCTGTCGCACGTATCTGTGCGGCAGTGATGACGCTCTACAACCGGATGCTTTCTAAAGCTCGACACAAATTAATTGCTGCCGGAAACTGTACATAATTTACTGCATCATTTTCTTTTGGCATTGTCTTGTCGGAAGGTTCTGTCTGCATCGACATTGATGGTTTCTTTGGTCCAAAGCACCACTCCATGTCAAGTGTAAGAAAAGAATGGATCACAACCAACATACTATGCAGTTTGTAGTGGCTATCTTTTTTTGAACTAGTTTTCTTACAAGGTACTATACCGATATATAAATTTTATATGCACCCTTATCAACTAGAATTTCGGAAATCCTCCGGGTTGGGGGCAAACGAAATGTTCCTACGAAACAGCACCAATTAGAATAGTAGCTGGTCATCGATTAAAAAATATTTGATAGCATTTATTTTTATCGAGAAAAGCAAAAAATACTGTGCATCCTTTGCTAAAAAACCTATTCACATTTGGGGCATGGAAGTGTTCAATATTATTTGAAAAACAACTTTACTGCAGAATAGCTGTCGTGGATAGACAAGCATGTCAAAACGTATCTCTTACCACGCTCTTACGTGTGAGTCACTGGTGAGTAGCACCCACTCATTCCCTGTCTGGGTAATCCGCTAGCTATGAACGAACAGACTAGTGGAAAGGCTCACATATGCCACATCTCTTGTTCAGCTGGTTAATTAGCCAAATTCTTGTGGTAGAAAAGAGGTCAAAGCACTTTGTTCAGGTTCCAATCAGTGTAAAATTTATGATGGAATATTATTTTTTTATATTACATAATAGAGTTCTAGTTTGAAACTTTGTGGACTACTATGTGGACAGTACTACTAAATGTCATAATCAGAAGATTGTGAATGGAAACTAGTTAGCTAATTTAGAGATAACAAATAAAACTTCAACAATGAATATGATCATAATCATAAAACTAAAATCATAATCTAACAGGTTATTGCAGGAGCAAGGTCACATGTAGGACAAATAAAATTACTGGTTGATGAAAATCTAGTTTACCACTTCCAAGAATGAAGATCCTTAGTTAACTACAATATAAGGACCTGATATAAACAAAATAAACATAAAGTGCAAAACAGACGAGGTTTTATTAATGGAATATCATTCACTCAAAGCTCACACAGCGAATAAAATGTATCTCAGTAACTGTACAACAGGACAGGAGCAGACGGGACGAGTCCAGAGCCTCCCCAGCTACACTCAGTGAAAACACAAAATCAAATTACGCCACCATCCCATTTATCTTTTGAAAAAAAAAAAGAAACTGTACAAAATATATTAAATATATACTCTGTAATGCTTAAATTGTAACGCTACCATTTTCCATTTCATCACGATTATTATACCATTTAAACAAAATAACATCTCCTGATCAGAACAAACATTAACCTAATAGTTCAGTCGACTGCCGTCAATCTGCTAGTGGACTTTATACAGTTCGGGGCGGGCGAGTTATGTACAAACGAGTCAACATTTTAAAAATTAATACTCCATCTCGTCTACTTCACAAAAAATACCATTAAACAACTATTTCAAATTTTTTTGTTAATTCTGTTTTCGAATTTTCTTACAAATTTGGAGTAATTGTGTAGTCTTAAGATCTAAATGAGTGCGGGCTCTGTGGATAGTGTCGGTGCGGCCGGCGACGTCGCTTCATCCTCTCCAGCTCGCTGGCGATACGTACTTTTGAATTAATTCCTCTCATCATACATATATAGTTTTATAAATCTCGGATAATGTAATATTCAGAGTGTCAGAAGGCTCGTGCGTGGTGTCGCCAGGGCCGAGCGGCTAGTTCCGGTCGCTCTCCTCGCACTCACGACTGATGTGGCCGGGCTTTCCGCACACATAGCAGGTCTTGGTGCCATCGGGGCAGTTGCGGGATATGTGTCCCGACTTGTTGCAGTTGTAGCACGTCTGCCCGCGCGTGTCACGCTCCTGTCCCCCCTCCGGGCAGTTGCGGGCGATGTGGCCCGTCTTGTTGCAGTTGTAGCACGACGGCTCGTCCGGACTCTGCGCGCACTCGCGCGCTATGTGCCCCGTCCCGTTACATCTGCAAAACAACAATATAAAGTAAAATTAAACCCTCCTGAACCTTCAAGCTTAAATAATTCCAACAAATTCCCATTGAACACATTGGGTCTAACTAAGCTGTTGTCGCACTGGGTCTATCTGGGCCAGGAAGAAATAATTTTAGTAGTCACTGTCCACTACTCTTACATATAACACACTGCTCAATTAAACTCACTAATGCTCGTATGCAGATCCATTTCTTAAAACTCAATCACAACGTAAACTATAATATACCTACTTTTGCTCGTACATCAAATCACTATAAAAAAGGATACACCGTAGAAGCTTGTCACATGATTTGCCGATAGCTTATTTCAACATTGAATGGACACAGCAGGGGATCGTTACACGCACCTGTAGCAGCGGTCGGCCTCCTCCTTGCAGTCGCGGGCGAAGTGCCCCGAGCGGTTGCACTTGAAGCACTTCTCGCGGCCCTGCCGGTTGTAGTCGCCGCCGCTGCGGTAGGCGGCGTCACGCCCGCCCACGCCGCCTGCGCCACCCGCCGTGCACTCGCGGGCAAAGTGCCCTGTGCGGTTGCACTTGTAGCACACGCTTGAGCTCATCTCTGCAACAACAGACACCCACTCGCTTTAAACTTTTAGCATTTACGAGAATGAATTCTAAAGCATTTCATGATATTTGGCATTTTTTAGGGTCCCATCGCAAAATGCGAAAAAAGGGACCCTTATGGGATTGCTCTCGTGTCTGTCTGTCTGTCGGTCACACGCAGATATCTTCGGACCTACTGAACCGATTTCGATGAAACTAACGCCAAATTACGTATAATTTTATATATAAGCTTGTCTAATAGTCTTGTGAAAAGTATAGGGTACCCCAAAATGTGAACGAAAAATAATATTTTTATTTTAATAAATCAAGTTTCATGTCATTCTAAAGGCAATTTCAAAAATATATAACTTTGTCATAATCAATAAAAAGTTGACATTAAACTGCAGTTTTGTCGCCAAACTTTGACCTATTAAGGTTTGTTTGAAAATTATGAAAAAAATAAACAGTATAGGCATTCTTATGTAGTTGTGCACAAAACTATTCATTTTGTTCAAAATGTCATACATTTTGAGATAAAGTTAAATGTCTGATGAGCCAAAATTTAAATTTTCAGGGTGACTATTTACTCACCAGCTCAGGCCACCGATAACAGCGTTGTGATTAATAGCCTAAAACCATCCTTAGAAGCGAAAAATTTAATAGTGAAAATTGTATGTAAATCGATAAAGTGGTTCTCTAGCTATAAGAATATTCATATATTGACATAAGTTAGTGTTTTTTTTTTTATTGATACTGACACGGTTGGCTACATCACCTACAACATCCGTGATGTCAGCCCATAACACCGGGTGAACTTGGTGCCACATCAGTGCTTCCCTTCGGTCGTGCCGGCTACACTGAACTGGACGGAAAACACAAACTATTTACATAGCCGTTTCGACCGACCTTTCATTCAGTGCGGTGGTACCAATCCGGGCGGGTTAAACCCTACCACCTAGTAATATAAGAAGGGAGTCATATCCCTTAGTCGCCTTTTACGACATGCACGGGGAGAGATGCAGTGGGGCCATTCTTTTAAAGTACCGGCCCCACACGGTACAAAGCACGGTACACGAGTTGCCCGTAGAAACTTCGCTTTATTTATTAGGAATTACCTACCATCATACCTAGGTACGAAAGAAAACAATATGCTTTGGCCGTACCGGCTACACTGAACTGGACGGAAACAAGAACGATTTACATACCAGAATGTAACAGTAAAAGACGGAAGAAATAACTAACGAACGCGTCCGGAACTTGCAAGATGAGGCGTAACAGTCTACCTACCGGCCGGTCACAGAGTTTCGCGCGCAGCGCGTATTGCTTGCACTCACCACGATTTGATACTGTCTCTCTAGACACATTTTTTTTTTATTTCACTGCACGCACTGCATGTACATAAATGTCCATGTAGAACGTCCGCATAGCCCCGCACATAACTCTGTCGTCCGTTACGAGTATAATTTTTATAGCCGTTTTCTTCAACCAACCTTCGTTCAGTGCTGGTGTACCAATCCGAACGGGTTAATCCCTATCAGCTAAATATGTACACAGTAAGATAAAGGGACGACACAACAGTTTCAAGTGGAATGCTAACCACTGCCAACTTCAACGGTCGTACGGCCACCCATCCAAAGCCTGACTGCACCCTAGTAGAAAATGTACTCGTAATTAGATGAAAGCGAAACAGCGGATATGGGACCCTCGGCACGTGAACATGGTTCACTTGACCACTTTTTTAAGGAAAAATCACAATAATATAACCTCAATATTAACACTTTTGGACTTTTGTAATTCAAGGCATAAGAACTAGATGAACACCCGAAACAAGTAGTAAATAAATGTTCAGTTTTCTTTCATATTACTACAGCATTCAAATAAAAGTGACCTTCCTTAAAAAACCTGAACTAAAAGAAAAGACATAGTGGCTGCGAAAACATTTAATAGATCGAGCCGTGTCCGAGGTCCAAGGGCAACTAAATCCTGCTTTTTGTTCTGCCTGCCTGTGTTTTGTTCTTGTTTGGCGTGGGCAGTAGGGATGCGCAAGGAATATAGTGTTGTATACTCGATGTCGATAAGCTAAATAATCACAGTTTCGTCCTGAGCACCTAAAATCTAAAAATGTCTGCATTGCGGCGACCACTGCATCATCTTAAAATTTCTGGCCTCTTACATATTCCTTCAGAATCGGAAATAAATAGAAATGACTAGGTGTGAGGTGTGGTGAATATGGAGGATGTAAAAACTAGTATTTCAAAGCCAGCATCATGAATGGCAGCCATTGCAACTGTGGACTTTTGTGCCAGGGTGTTATCCTGGTGAAACAGAACAACTTTGAGTTGGAAATTAACCCTTCAGCTCCCGCGATTTTAATATGCTTACCTACCGTTGACTCCCAGCCCTTTTCGCCGCGCGCAAAAATGCTAAATTTTGGCGTGTACGCTCCCGCACAAATTCGAATATCCCGCCTCAATCGATCGATTCATCAATGATCTGTATTCAGTCTCATTTGTACTGAAATTGCGCATTCAGTCATACCGAACACTTCAGGACTCACTTATTTAGAAGCACAGACCGATTTTTTTAACTCCAGGCAAAACAAAACACACTCGACATTTTTTTTTGGTTTTTTCTGACCAAAACTGTATAATTTCCTCCCCAAGTCGCCCATCAAAATATAGGTATTGAAACGTACTCTAGAATACGGGTACCCGAAATACGGTACAAGATCTGTGTATTCCAGTGTCTGTGGAAATGTCAGTTGTCTTGGAAGCCTTTTTTTTTTGACATTTTCAAAAAATTCTGTATGAAGGTGATGTGTTGCCCAGTCATGTTTGATAATAGTTACTAGTAAATTTAACCAAGAATGTATACCAGTAATCAGTTGTTTGATAGGAAATTGGTAGAATTAGTTATGAATTAAATAGGGAGCCGCGCCGCGCCGACACCCGGCCGGGTGTTGTGAGAGTTGACGGATTGGCGCGTCGTAAAACCCGGCCGGGTCTTGTGGGAACCGAATTAATTACTGAATTAAAAAAAAAAACAAGAGACAATCTCTTCATATTTTTATTTTTAATCTTGACAGATGGATGGCTTAGCTAGGCCTTCCAGTATTAATTTTATTAGTTCAAGGAGCATGTACCTAATTCTCACTTTTATTTGAATGCTCCTTGTATTTTTTGTCAAAATAAACATGTGGATGGAAATTTTAGGGATTATAATTTAGTGTGAGACATAATAACTTATTTTTGAATGCTAAAATATAAGTGTATCTTCTGATATGTTATGAATTCACATCTTCATCCTAGCAGTAACTTTTGCAAACAAATAATATAACATCTGAAAATCTTTTTTTTTTTATTAAATTCACAAAGGACAACACACAACACATTACATATTGTCTTGTACAAAGAGAGACAGATTCTTGCAATGTAAAATATATATTTGGTTCGCTGTGTATAATGAAACTCGGTGCATAGTAGGCCAGACTATGTGTATCAGGTTCCTTAAACTGTCAAGAAGAAAATTACCCATATGAAAATAATTGTTGCTGAGTTAATGTTAAAGGAGTAAGTCATTTGTTTCATATTATCAAAGTTTGTTTGTTCCAGCTACCGAATCCACATCACATTACACGCCATCATCACCATCACTACATTCGCATCCATGCAGATAACCGTATGTTAGCACAGGTGTGCTTCACATTGTGGCCCCAAAACGTTGCTTATACTTGGCCCCAATATCTTGCTAAGTGAGTTACACACTCTCTCACCCTCTCCTATCATAAACAGAATAATATATTACATACAACAGTATGATAAATAATTGTTGATATGATTTCATTCCTTCCACGAGAGCGAGATATTCAAAATAAATTGTGCATGGTTGAAACAGTGCAAGTCAAATATAATAATTGTTTAAATTTCTCTATTTCATCTGGCGTTCAGCGTGATTGAATGAATGCTGGCATAAACAGCTGTGTAGAAACAATGTGCAACACTGCTGCGGCTCTGAAGAGATGCGTACTGTACTGATCATCAGCGTCGGCTACACTGCCCCTTTGAATCTCCAGCCCTATTCGCTGGAGAAAAAAGATTTGGCGTGGCGGGTGCCCGACTTTTCTATTAACAACTTTCCGAGCTGATCAGTAAAGCATTTTGCGTGGGACGACCACACACCAAGGGTTTCCACGGCGAAGGCTAAAAACTCAAAGGAGCAACACAGGGTAGAATATTTGCTCTTCTTAAAATTTTGGGGCCCGAGAGCAGCAGACCCGGCAGAGATGGAGGAACCGGCAATGTGAGTGGGGACAAGGGTGTCCACACACGTTGCGTCCCACACCAACTGCTCCACGGGATCAAAGTACACTTCAACTCAACCAAAACACATTCAACTATTATAGGTATAGGTAACCTTATTAGTTAGTCTAACTAAAAAACATTTTCAAAACAAGGAGTGGTGCGGAATGTGATCTAATTTTACTTTTATTCATTATTTCGTTGGTGCGCAAAAAATTAACTGCGACCATCTGCGACGCGTTCACAACATGCTCCTAGCTTCGCGCCAGAACGACAACTGACTGAATGCGGAAGTCCAACTGGACTAGGGTTACCATTTCAAAATTTGAAAAGTCCAAATTAAAACCTGGACATCAAAAAGTCTCTCTGCGCTGCCTTGCGTTTTCCCCCATCATTCTGGGAATACTTTACTGAGGAAGACCGCAAATGCATCTGCTTGATCTTTTTCGCTCCTTGCCCATTCATTGTTGTCAGGTAGTCGGATGGCGTCTGACCCAGTTTGCGGCTTTTCAGGTATTTTGTCGCTTTCTACAAGGAGTAGTCCATTCTCTGACAAGGCGATAGAGATTCAATGTAATGCTGAGTGTTTCACCTGTATTTGTTTCAGTTCTCTTGTTATTTTTAGAGCTTTGTTGAGGTTGAATTTGTCAGATGGGTTCTGGGTTGTCTGCCAGATAAGCCACTGCCTTCTCTTTTCCCTCAGCAACTTATTGACCTCTGCCGGGTAGTAGTGGCCGTGTTTCCATGCAGCCACCTGAATTAGGTTTGTAAAAGATCTAGCTGCTAACACCACATCAGTTGGTGTTTTTAAACGAATGTTTAGTTTTATGTTATACAGTGGCGTGGCGTGAAAATTTGACTGAGGAAAGCCGGAGGTGTAGGTTAGATATAATAGTGTGCGTACTGACTGGGTGCATAGTATTAAAAGGAAAGCCGGCGGGAATCGGATTGTTTGAACGCCATGCCACTCGTGTGTGGTATGTATGTATGTATGTATTTATGTTATCTTAGTGTGATCTCTGAACGATTCGTCAGTTTGTTTGATAAACTTTCCCTTGGTTCTACTTCCATGATTGCAGTACTTATGTGGCATTGATAGGGGTATGATCAGAAGAGCCATCTAGGTGGCTTTCTATAGAAAAGTACAGTCTGGACATACCCTTTACGATGAAGAAGTCTTATCAGGTCTGGGGTTTTATTAGGATCTGTCGGCCAGTGCGGGGTTGGGCTGTAGTAGTCAAGACATTTAGGTTCAGTTTATTTATTAAGTTCTTCTTAAGTTCTCTTCCTCGGGTTAATGTTAGTTGAGACCCCCGGTGTACATTTTTTGGCACACCCGGAATAAGAGGTGTGGTATCTGCGCAGGTACCAGGGAACCATAAAAAAGTGATAGCTGATGGTTCTCTTGTCAAATGTATGATTAATGTCACTCTGACGGACAAATAAATGTTAGACGAGACTTAACCAGAGGTGGAAAAGGGAAAATGGCCATCAGACACCTCCTTGATAAATTTACTATGTAGGTATAATGACTAATGTGTCAGCGCAGATGAAGAACACAGCACCCCATAGCTTCCTTCAAACACGTCAGGTACCATCGCAGATAGAAGATTTCAATGGAGCATGAGACCAGCGATTGGTTGTGGCTTTATAGAGGGGTGCCGAGCTAACAAATTGCTGATAAGGTTATTGTGTAGGCCGAGTTAAAAGATGAATTTTAGTGAAATATTTTTTAGCAGGAGACGCGTAGTTTCAGAGGAAAAAAATTATAATAATAAAAATAGATTTTACACACAAAATTAAAACTTGTAACAAAAACATTCACCCAGCCGACCCCCCTCCCCCGCTGCTCCCCTCTTCTAAGCCGTTGTTATATTTTCCATACAAAAAAGACCCATACTCCCTTCCCCTACCTCGGCACCCCTCTATAAAGCCACCCCCCAGTGATTGGACAATCTTGCTCTCTTACAAGACGTTTCAGCTAGCGTCAAGCCCTCGTCGACTAGTCTGCATTGACTAGGACATGGAGTAGAACTAGTCCTGTGCTCGACTTCCCTCTCACCTCTACCGATCCAAATTCTGTATGAGGCGTCTAGTGGGGCCCGCGAAGCTCTTTCCATGTACGAGCTTGTCGCCAATCTAAACTTTTCTTTTTTTTATGAGACATTTATGAGACTGATGTGAGATGTGATGTTATCAACTTCCCTCGAGCGGCTAAATCTATCCGTACAGAGTGGTAGAGCACATGTGAGGTTACTGTATGATATCAGTTGTTGTGACACTTCAACGTGTCCATACAAAAAAGGAGAAAAGGAAAGGATCGATTAGACTGAATTGTAATTCATAATAAAAATATATAAGTGTTCAAGTACCTGCCATGCTGTTAGATAGTCTTCACTGCAGCGTCAGCGCAAAGCTTAGTCGTCAAATTTCTGTGTAAAATATTTAAACAAGTCAGGTGGGTGTTTAGAGCATGTGCTGCAAACAATAAAGCATACCTACATAAATGCGACACACAAAACACATTTACATTAGAAAAAGAAAAACTATAAATTTTAGACCATGCACCAACATTAGCCCAAGTCTAGGCATTCTAGGGAGCAATGCAACAGATAGAAAATAAATTACACACAAAAGCGTTTATAAAATATGAGGAGTAGGGTTATATATGCATTTGTTGTGGGGTACCACATTTTCATTTGGACCAGGTTTATGTTGGTCGGTGGGTACCTACTTCTTGTGTACAAAGGGAAGTCACCGAAAGCGCATTCGGCTAGAATACTTCTCCCGATTAATCGAGCTACATGCCGCGTGGTTAGACACGGTGCGCATAGTATTACCCCGAAATTTCAATTTTAGTATTTACACGACACGACGAGAAAGCGCGACGACCATTGCACTCGTCATTCAACGCGCTACCGCCAGCGCGCCAAAGCGACACGTATGTCGCCTCATACCGATCGCACAAACACTTTGCGGCGTCAGCATAGAACTATGACTCGTAAACGAGTAAGAAATACAGAAATCTGAGTGGCGCTGCGCATATAGCAGCCGCCGCCGCCGTGTCGCACCACGTGTGCCGGTAGCGAGATCGGACGCTGAGCGCAGAACAGGAACACTTACCGCTCTCCGCCGAATCTGTGTCCACTCACTCCGACACCGGTCGTTATTAGCACGACCGAGTGTTGCACCGAGTCACGAAATTTTCGCTAAAACGGAGATTTCGCTCGCAAGAAGCCCACACCACCGTCGCTATCCAACCGCAAAAGACACTACCATAGAGCTCGCGCGCACTCGCGCCGAACGGATGCATCGAAAGCTTCTACTGTGTTTTGTTACGAGAAAATGCTGTATTGAGAGTTTTGCTATTGCTAGCTCTTACTAATTCTTTACACCTCGAAAGAGATAGAATAGGCTTTTTTTTTGGATGGTGCCTTAAACCAAATTCAAGGAAATATTATCTATGCTACTTCCGTCGCGTCGTCAAAGGTGTGCCATTTGTCATACAGTATTTCACATACCCGATATGAATTGTAATTTGTATTTAATTTTATTATAGTATTTTAAATTTGTATTATTTTACATGGAAAGAAAGGAAGGAAGAATATTTTTATTTTACATATTATATTACATACTCTTATCATTTACTTTAAAAATTGTCCTACCTATCTAGTTTGTGGAGAAAACAGATGGGAGATAGTCGATCGAACACGCTAGAGATGTAATGTGAATTTGACCCTAGTGCGAAAGAGACAGTTAGTTTAGTTAGTCTAGCTTTAGTCTAGCTAGAGAGAGCTAGAGCAAAACGGTCGATCAAATTATAATATTTGATGTAACTAACATTTTCCGGGTGGTATTGTCTTCCCAAAGGACCGCAATAGTAACAAAATATAAAGGATGTAATAAACATAGCTCTCAGTTCTAACAAAAATGACTAACAAATTATTGAACAACGAAAACTTTTGGTAGAAGTGTTGATCTCACAACTTTAATTTTTTTTAGGTAGATCTTAATTTTTTATAGGTAGATCTTCATAGAAAAAAGTATGGGCACCACTGGTCTAGAGAATATTTTTCATAAAAATATAAATAGTTTGTGTGTGAACGAGACCAGACTAGACAGTACTTTTTTATTGTCAGCGGGACATGTGGCGCCGAGTCACCCATAAGGTGTCTAATGACGCCCATGGACATTCGGTCGTATGCGAGGGTTGCGAACGCCATGCCGGCCTGACAGGTGCCTATTCACGCTCCTCTTGAAGGACCCGTGACTTTTGTCATGTTTAGTGGCATTTCGTTCACGCACACAAACTCGCTCACACCAATTGTTTGTGTCAGGCAGGACTCAGGAGCCAGTGTAGAATTTGGCATTTATCAAACCAAATATAACTAAAATTTTAGAGGATTCTATTGTAGGTGGGTATGAATTGTGTATGGCAAAATGTGTATAGCCACGCTCCAATGTTTCGATGTTTCGAAACATTACACAGAAACATCGAAACATTGGGGCGTGGCCATACACATTTGTCTGAAAACCATAGAGAAATAATGTTTTTGAGTAATGTTTCTTGTGTAATGTTTCGAAAAAACATGCGCAGAAGAACAGAGAAACATTACACAGAAACATCGAAACATTGGGGCGTGGCCATACACATTTGTATGAAAACAAATTTATTTATTTATTTATTTATTATAGAATCAACATCTTTACAGTTACAATCAATTAAGTAGTAAAAACTTATACAATATTAAAGACAATAACAGATTCAAGCAATATTGATATAGTATGGTATAAACCACAGTATAGACGGAGAACATTTGAGTTGCATTGCAAGAAAGAGAGATATGTAATTGTAATGCTAGATTGGTGGTGAAAAATAACAATCGAATGCAATGATTAAGTAAAGGAGCACTAAGCAATGCGTAGATATCTTATAGATTAAGCAAGTCCACAATTCACTTTATTTAGGTAAAAAACGCATTTAAATGTTTAGGTTTATAATAAACCAGCTAAAGTTAAAGTTCGAGTTCGCTCTTCACAGCACTGCCATCGTAAGTATAGTAAAAATAATTTTACATAAGTATGGTAATACATAAAAGGTAGAATAATTTATATGACTTTATATCTAAATAGAGAAAATGTGTGGGAGATATTGAGGAATAAGGTATTATATGTGTATATGTCTAATCTATCTATAAAGTGTTTAGTGTTGTTTTGATTTGGTTTCTATATGCTGTTCTGCTTAGATGGAAATGTTTTTGTGTAATGTTTGGAAAAAACATGCACAAGAGATGCGGCTTAAAAGTGATCAAGATCATGCTCTTGAGCACAATTCGCTGGCCATGATAGTAGGTACTTACCCGGAGGTAATGATACAAATTTTCGGCAATACAATTTTTTTAATGGCAATACTGATCCTGGCTGACTGGCAATTTGTACCGTGTGGGGCCGGTACTTTAAAAGAATAGCCCCACTGCATCTCTCCCCGTGTATGTCGTAAAAGGCGACTAAGGGATATGACTCCCTTCTTATATTACTAGGTGGTAGGGTTTAACCCGCCCGGGTTGGTACCACCGCACTGAATGAAAGGTCGGTCGAAACGGCTATGTAAATAGTTTGTGTTTTCCGTCCAGTTCAGTGTAGCCGGCACGACCGAAGGGAAGGCTGACGTGGCACCAAGTTCACCCGGTGTTATGGGCTGACATCACGGATGTTGTAGGCGATGTAGCCAACCGTGTCAGTTTCCATAAAAAAAAAAAAATAAAAAAAAAAATCTGCCGCACTAACATGCAGAAGGAAAAATATAATAAATTTGTATAGTGTTGTATGGTGCCGGTGCCTAACCGTTGCCTATTTCGAAAGGTTTACAATTACTTAAGTGAAAAACAGACTCGTAAATAAAAAGTATTTATTTTTGAGATTCTCGCAATCCGAGAAGAAAACAGAATTTCCACCTTCGCACCACGCACACTGGGCAGGGATTGCATCCCTACACGCTGGACTTACCGCGGATGCGTACCAATCGATTCTGCAGATCTTTCCTCTACAGAACCGGTAAACTCTTGTACGCTCTCCCTGCAATTTTTCCCCAAGTACAGTCTCGGGTCTTTTAAGAGAGACGTGAATGGGCACCTGTCAGGCCGGCACGGCATTCGCAACCCTCGCATACGACCGAATGTCCATGGGCGTCGTCAGATACTTTGTACGTGGCTCGGCGCCATATGTCGTGCTATCAATAAAAAAAAAGACATTAGAACGACAACAGAAAAGGCTCTTTAATTAGTTTTAAAGGGGCGAACACAAAAATAAATAAAACAAATAAAGATGGCGGACGGCGAAAGTTTGTCGCGTCGTCGTTGTAATTAAAAATTATATTTTTGTCGTTCTCGCGGTGCGAGAATTTATACAACAGAAGTTAAAAGCTACAACAGAAATGGCTCTATACTCTAATGCCGATTGTACACACTCGCCGAGAACCTCTCGCCGAGTGTCTCGGGCGAGAGAGCTCTCGGCGAGGGCGCACCATGTACACACACACTCGGTGTTATCAGTTCAACTGCAGATACCCGCCACGATGCACCTAGAAACTGCTGCCGCATTTTGTCTTTTTGCTGCTAGTTATTATAATTATTTAGCTGTATATCATAAAAAAAAAGATTACCAAGCCGTGGCGAAGAAGAAGATGGTGGATGGTAACCATGGAAAGGCGTCGTCAGCGTCACGCAAACACAGTTAGCGGGCAACTAAACGTACGAGTGTGTACATGCTTGCTCTCGTTTTCCTCGCGAGACATCATGAGACCCTTTGACTCGGGCGGGACCAAAAAACCGACATACGACCGAGAGGTAGCGACTAGCGAGGCGAGACGAGAGAGGGCGAGACGAGACGAGAGCACCATGTACACACTCGCTCTCGGCCTGCCTCGGGATGTCTCGCCGAGTGTGTTCAGCCGTTCAGCCGGCATAATGAGTTTTGCCTGTTTCGGGAGGAGACCTCTGTGGGAGGAGACGATTAATATAAAAAAAAACAATAATAAAAAAAGAATAATAAATAAAAAAAAAATTTCAGCTGTCAGTACGCTGTCATGTCAATCACAGATCACAGTTCTCAGTCGACAGCTGTTTTATACTGGTTTGGATTGGCCGCTGTTTTCCAACGTTGAAAATGTGAAAGTAGAGTTATATTAATTGCTGAGGTGTTTATCAACGAGGCGAAGGTAGCTGCTCGTGTTCAGTGTAGTGTGTCGTTGTTGTCCAACTCGCTGAAGAACAATGTCGTTTCTACGCGGTTCCGAGAACTATGTGTGGTGCACGACGAGCGTTCTCGGCAAGGGGGCAACCGGAGCCGTGTTTCAGGGCGTTAATAAAAACAACGGCGAGCCCGTCGCTGTGAAGACCTTCAATCAGCTGAGCCACATGCGGCCGCACGACGTGCAGATGCGTGAGTTCGAGGTGCTGCGGAAGGTGAAGCACGAGAACATCGTGAAGCTGCTCGCCATCGAGGAGGAGCAGGAGGGGCGCGGCAAGGTGATCGTGATGGAGCTCTGCACCGGCGGCAGTCTGTTTAACATCCTCGACGATCCCGAGAACACGTACGGGCTCGCCGAGCACGAGTTCCTGCTGGTGGTGGAGCACCTGACGGCCGGCATGAAGCACCTGCGCGACAACAGCCTCGTGCACCGCGACCTCAAGCCCGGCAACATCATGAAGTTCATCAACGACGACGGCACCACCGTCTACAAGCTGACGGACTTCGGTGCGGCGCGCGAGCTCGAGGAGGATCAACAGTTCGTGTCGCTGTACGGCACCGAGGAGTACCTCCACCCAGACATGTACGAGCGCGCAGTGCTACGCAAGCCGGTCGGCAAGACCTTCGGCGCCACTGTCGACCTCTGGTCCATCGGCGTGACGCTGTACCACGTGGCGACGGGCAACCTGCCGTTCCGGCCGTTCGGTGGACGCCGCAACAAGGAGACCATGTTCTACATCACCACCAAGAAGGCGTCGGGAGTTATCTCGGGCTCGCAGAGCTCGGACAACGGGCCTATCGAGTGGACGCGGGAGCTGCCGGAGCACTGCCAGCTGAGCGCGGGGCTGCGCAAGCTAATCACGCCGCTGCTGGCGGGGCTGCTCGAGGTGGACCCGCATCGCATCTGGACGTTCGACCGCTTCTTCAGCGAGGTGCAGACTTCGCTCAACACCAAGCCCATACACATCTTCCACGTGAACAAAGCGTGCAGCATCAAGGTACCTACTCCATACTTCACGTGTTACATCGCGTGCCACTACTTGTTGTCAACAACAATGCATATTAATTATTCAGATTCAGTCGTTCATTGGTGTTATGTTCAATCGTAAAGTTAAGCACACCGGGCGCAGGCAGACTGGATGGAAAAGTCGACAGAACTGAATGGCTGGTTAAACTGGACGACAATGACATATTATTTTATTTTATTGTAATATTTAATAATTAGGTGTGTTGTTGCTTTAATTTTCATTATTTTCATTTTGAACATTCCAGACGCCAGACTCGAGTCCGGCATGTTAGACCCGAGTTATCTGGAGCAGGCGACATTTTATTTACAATACATATGTGTTTTATACAGTTCATTTGGAATTTTTTTAGCCGTTATATTATGAAGATCTTAATAATGACTATTGCTCTGTTGCCAGGTGTTCCTAAAGCTGGATGAAGTGTATGAACACCTGCAAACCTACATCTGCGAGCAGACCTGCGTAGTCCCCGAGACACAGATCCTGCTATACAAGGACCGACTTCTCACGACAGTCGTGGACGACGCTGCACCAGGTTACTTGTCTATCTTTTATTATTCAATATTCCTGCATTGTTTAATTTTTTTATAATTTTATCTAACATTATAATAATTTTGTCTAAAAGTTTCATAGCACAACATGCCTAAATATATTTGGAACGCTGGTCGGAATGAAAATGAACTATGCATCCAGTTAGCAACACAAAACAAACACTAATTCACATTTAACATCTGTGTTAGCTGGAACAATTTCTGTTCTCCCTGATTTTTATTATCAAACTGTATTGTAAAACAAATTCTATCGACATTGTAGAGTGACGTCATTAGCCTGGCGGTCAGCTAACAATGAGCGTGGATAATCTATAATGGATGAGGTAAAACTTCTCGAACCCGCTCACTGGAAAGTTGTCAAGGACTTAATGTCTGCGGCCACTGCCGGTAATCATGTTGCATAACATTACCCTCCTATGCATTGACATTTTTATTATGAAGCTATGTAAAAAGTAAGAGAAAGTAAAGTAAATAGTTATTTTTATTCACTCTCTAAATATTACATACTTCAATATAATAGCATTCAATAAAGTTAAGTGTGTATGGTTTTTTGTTAATAAAAAAATACCTATAAAATCTCTATAAACTCTAAACAAAATTAATTTAAACTTGAATCCCTTGTGTCACAGAGCCTCTAATAAAATTTATTTAGTTAACACAAAGGCAATTTAAGATAGGGATTAGAGGAAGTAGTAAGTAGTATCAAAACAATTGTAACATTGTAACAACAATTGGTTGGCAGGTCGCTGCTATCCCGAAACCACCACAGAGGAGCCGCTGATGTTGTTCAACAAAAACAACAACAACGTCACCTTAGCTCCGGAGCCAGATATACCCAAGTTCCCTGTCTTCCCCAACATGGTCTCCGTGGAGAACGATGCCAGCCAGGCCAAGGTCCAAATTTTTGCTTCCTATTCTAACTATTCCTATTTGAACGATGCAACATCACAAAGAAATTTCCACTACAAAATCTAAAACATAAATTGCTAATGGAATGTGGCTGTCTGCATAATGAGCTAGATGTATATACATCTCAGTTGTTAATGAAAGGAGGATGTGAGAAAAAGTTTTCTGAGATAATTGCACTTAAAGTTCACGGGTTAGCTATAAATCAGTTTTGTATTTTTTTAAATAAGTCAGTTTTTTATGGAAACTGAGCCAGTTGGCTACATCGCCTACCACATCCGTAATGTCAGCTTGTAACCTTGGTGAACTGGGTTCACATTCAGTGCCAAGAGAAGCATGGATGGAAAACCCTGGTTAAACCATACCACCTAGTAATGTAAGAAGGGAAGGGACCTACAGTTTTACTTGGAATCCGAACCACGGTCAGCATCCGTCAAGTACTGACCGCGCCCAGATGTGCTTATGATCACAATTGACCGCACCACTGAGCTAGCGAGGCCTACATGTCCTTGTATCTTTACAGTGCTCTAAGCACCTGTATCAGGCCTTCGTCACTCGCTCAAGGTCGAGCGTTAAATGCCTACCGCTTGGCGTGTCGGTTAATGCACAAGTAACAGTGGGCTGCCGCTATCCAGCCAGAGCGAGCGTGCGGTGCGCGCACCGCACGGTGCATCTACTACGTTTCGTTTCGAAATCACGAAATCATTAGAAATGTCGAAGTCACGTCATTATTGTGCAGCATTTTGATTTATTTCTAGTAATTTATTTATTCATATTAGTAGGAGGTCATAGATTTAAAATAATATTATCATATTGCCAATAACATTAGTTAGATGACGTCGAACAGCGTGGTATGTATGGCCTAATTCGTATAAGGATAGAAATAGAACATTCATTAGTTCTCTGTCTCTCAATGTGGGTTTTATACAATAAAAAACACCATTAAAACAATAGGTACATTGTAGATGATCATTAAATTTATTGATCAAACAAAACTATCACTGGAAGGTTGCACGCTTCCATGTGAAAAACTAATTGTACGCATGCATGAATTTGTTCGCATGAATTTGCCGTAGCTAATATTGTATCGTTGGTAGGTATCATCTTCATTTTATTCCTCACAAAAAGACAGCCAAAGACACAGCCCTTACACGCGCTGAACGATGCGCTTTCGAGATAGAGTTACGCGACAGAAAGAGAAGCGAAATGTAGGTGATTATCGTGGTTAGGCATGCAGCTCTGTGCGAGTCAATTTGTACTTTATCGCGTCGTCGCAGAGTAGCTATTTCTTTGTGAGTGTTTGTACAGAGAAGCTTCTGTACGGAGTACTCTTTTCTATTCTGTGCCTGTATGTGTACACAAATAAGCGGCGGGTGGCCGAGTGGTTTGGGCATCGGCTTCTCATGCGGGAGGTCCGAGGTTCGAATCCGTCGGCGTGTACCAATGAGTTTTTTCTGACGAAAAAATTTACGTGCATACCTAAACCCACTGCTTCACCGTTCGGAACCGGTGTAAAACTGTAGGTCCCTTCCCTTGCCCCTTACTAGGTGGTAGGCTCAAATTGTAGCCGACTGGGTTGGTACCACCGCACTGGATGTAAGATGGCCGCATAGCAACCTCGGTTGTGTTCTCCTCTAGTCCAGTATAGCCAGCCATCCAGGGAAGTCTCCGGTATGGCACCTACCTTCTCGGAGGTGATATTGGCTAGTCAGAGCATGTGCTTTGGCCCCTCTGACTCAGCCACCCATACCGGATTACATAAAAAAAAAAAAAAAAAAACAAATCCCCGTACCGCTAACACCTCTGCGAAATGAACTCAAAGAAGCAGTGCGGATTCCTATCATTCGAATGTCACGTGAAAATTTCAACCAATCGTGGACCAATCGCGTAAAGATATTATATACGCATATTATCCACATATTTGTGTTAAATTTGAAATTCATTTTTTAACGAATCTGGGTAATAGGCGGTCGCGTAAAGGTATTACGTGGCACGTGGTGGGACAACTAGAAACTGGTTTGATGATTATTTCCTAATTGTAAACATAACGACAGCCGGCTTCCTATTCTCAAACATTGCCATATCTTATTTGTTGTTGGGGTAAAATGTTTTCACTTTGCAATTATGCCAGACTCAAAACAACTAGATTTAGAAACATCAGCCGAAGACGAAGTAAATACATATATTAAAATGCTCCATTTCGAACTAGACACGTACTGACTGTGGAACAACATGTGCAGGTGGCGTGCAGCGTGGGTCATGTGATCAAGCGGCGGGTGGAGCGCGCGTGCGAGGCGTCGCTGCTCTGCGGGCTGTGCGTGGCTCAGTGGGGCTCGCTCGTCAGCAGTCGGCTCGGCGCGCTCGTGACGCGCGCCGACGCACTCGCCACGCACACGGCCCGCCTCCACGACGCCGCCAGAGCGCTTGATCTCGCACTCAACGCCTCCAGAGACATTGATACTGTGGTAGTTATTTGCTTCTAGCTTTGTGCAATTGTCACCCCATACAACAATACCCATGGTAATGTTTCATGTTCACGTACAAACAGTTAAATACAAAGTGAGAATACGTAACCATCCCAACGAACTGGCTTGAGAATTAATGGAAGACAGATTACCTTCAGTAGGCTCCACAAGGTCTACTCTATTGAGAAATAGGGATGTAATCAATGGATACTATCCATGCAGGCCAACACGGACATTTAACATATTTATTAACTACTGTTGAATATCAAAGATTTTCAGTATCAAAAGGAGATTTAAAAGGAAGTTTCATGTCACCGCGAGGCCTAAAGCTGAACTGAGTTTAGTTAAACAATTTATTCTCCTGAAGTATGAGTAAATCATCAGTTTTTAAGCTTCTCAAGAATGTAGATCTGGGTAAGTCAGCCGGTCCTGATGCCATCTCACCTCAGTTCATTCAACGCTGTGCGAAAAGTATTACTATTCCCCTGGCACTACTCTTTCGCCGCTCATTGTCGGAAGGAATAGTTCCTTCAATATGGAAATCAGCATACATTACTCCAGTTCATAAGAAAGGTCAGAAAAACAATATTGCGAATTATCGGCCTATTTCCAAATTGTGTATATTTAACAAGATTTTTGAAAAGATTGTACATGAACAGTTATATGCAGCTTTTAATCAATTACTGTGTCCGGCCCAACATGGTTTTTTACGTGGACGTTCAACAGTCACCAACGTACTACTTCTAACTGAATCTATATTTAACAGCATGGACAGCAGAATACAGGTGGATGCAGTATACACGGATTATAGTAAAGCATTTGATAGAATTGACCACCGTATTCTGCTGACCAAGCTTGAACACGCAGGCATCCACGGTGACCTTTTCAGGTGGTTTAGTTCATATGTGAAAAATCGCAGTCAAGCTGTGGTGGTAAATGGTTTCACGTCAAGCTGGATTCAAGTACCCTCCGGAGTTCCTCAAGGTTCCCTATTGGGCCCTTTATTATTTATCTTATTTATTAATGTATATAATATATATATAAATTCTCATTTCTTCATGCTAACATACTACTTTTTGCAGATGATAGGAAAATCATGATGGAGATAAAAACACCATCTGATAGTGATCTTCTTCAAGATGATTTGAACCGCTTTGAACACTATTGCATTGTTAATCGGCTTGATCTGAACGTATCCAAGTGTGAATTCATATCATTTACAAGGAATCTTAAAACTATAGACACAAAATACAGTTTGATGGGTCAACAATTGAAAAGAGTTACTGCTGTAAAAGACCTAGGTGTCGTGCTCGACTCGAAACTGTTATTCGATTCACACATTGACCACATTTTTAAAAAAGCGAGCTGGGCACTCGGTTTTATACTAAGAATCTCTCGAAATTTTAAAAATCCGAATTCATTGCGAACCCTTTACTGTACGTATGTCCGCAATCACCTTGAATATGCCTCTCAAGTGTGGAATCCGAGATATTCAACCTATATATATATATAGGTTGTTATAGTCATTATATAGGAATAATGACTTTACCTGGTGCCTACATCTTTCAAAACATTTGTTATGCAAGAAAGCATCTATTAGTCTCCACTTTTAACTCGGACAATCACAACTATAATACTAGATATAAGGATAACCTACTGGGAATAAAACATAGGTTGTCTAAAATGTCAAAAAGTTTTGTAATAGTGTTAGATTTTATAACAAAATACCACAGGAAATAAGGAATCTAGGTGAAAATTCTTTCAAAATAACCCTGAAAAAAATATTAACCAAAAAAAGCTATTACAGTATTAAAGATGCCTTAACTGACGAATTTTGTGATTCTGACACATAATAAATTAAGTACAAAAGTATGACATAACGTAATGTTCTCTACTAACTCTAAGACAATGGGTACTTGTGTATCTATTTTTTTTTTTTACCCTCGACATTTTATACTACATTGTAGTATGTTACTTGCTTACTAACAAAATGAAATAATGACTTGATAAAATTTCTTATCAAATTTGACGATGGCACTATACACCGGACTTTTTACATAATACCTATATACTTCAGAAGTTGTCAGAATCACATGATAAATAAATATAATTAATGATGCGATATGAATGTAATTAATTAGTTAAGCGATAACGACATGTGGTGGTTTGTGACAGAAACCAGTAGTCCATACAATTTCATAGTAAAAATGTTTTCACTTTGTCATGAATTGCTGCATGTCACAAATCAGCACAAATCAGCACATGCGTGTCTAGGCAGTGGCAAACATTTTTGTATAGACTAAGTGGACATTGAAAAAATTTCCAGTGAAGTTTCTTGTCAGTTCTTCTTCGCTGTGATAATCGAACTGGCGGAATGTTACAATGTAAATATGACAAATCTGAGCGCAGTGTACTGCCAATAGATGCTAAATAAACAATAAACAATAAACAATATAAGATTAGACTAGACCGTGTCCAAAAAAGGTTGCTCAAATTTCTCAATTTCCGGACAAACGTTGGGTTCCCTAACACTGAAATGGCATGCCATTTCCATAAGTTGCTTCCTCTAGACAGTAGGCGAGAAATGCTTGACATTACCTTACTACTGAAAATAAGCAGTGGATCCATCGATTGCCCGGAACTTTTGGGTCACATTAATCTACTTGTGCCGAGACTTGCGACGAGGAGTAACGCAATAATACACCTCCCCCTTGCCCATTCCAATTATAAACAGAATTCATTTTTCTGGCGTGCTGGTAAGTTATTCAACGACATAAGCGACGATGTTGATTTGTTTTGCACGAGCCCTAGTGTACTTAAGAATAAATTTAGACGTGCTTTCGACTCAACTTAACGTTTTAGATTTATGTTAGTTTTTTTTAAGTATTAATTTGTGTAAGAAATGCCCACTTAAATGTCTGTTGTCTTCATTAGCTGTGTTAAATTTTAGCTTTTTTTCTCTCTAAATTTGAACCTAAATGTGTAAACTTATAATTGGTGTCCTGTAGTTATAATTGTATGTTTATTCAATATGTATCTGCACTGTAAGTTTACCGAAATAAATAAAATAAAAAATAAAATAAAATAAAAAAATAAAAATCAATTAGGGCAAGAATGTGGAATGATATGAATGATTATATGGAAGCCTCCGACCGCAGTCTAATTTGGGAGTTTTTTCTTGTTTTTTTTTGTTGTGATAGCTGGATTATTGTATGTTATGGGCGCCACACACCTTCAATTAATATTGCGCAAGTCCAGACTTGTGCAAGTGTACCGTTACGTGTGTGGGAAGTTTATTGCGCAATTTTCTAGACTTGGGGCGTATGCAGACTTGCACAAGTCTGAACTTGCGCAATATTAATTGAAGGTGTGTGGCGCCCATTAGTCGCCTATGATCTCGTGGCCTGACTGAGGGGCATCGCTTCTCGAAGGTTCATGCAGCTTTAAATCATGAAGAATATGGACCTAATAAACATTTTTTAAGAAGTACTGTGGGTCAGGAATTATATACAACAAAATAAGCTTTGGCAGTTTTATTTATTGAAGCAGATATAACATCTAAACTGAAATTATTATACAGTTATTAGTAGAACATTTAGGTTTAACTCTTATTATGTTGGGGAATGGGGTGGTTGCAATTTTTAAGAATAATAATGAAAATCTTATCAAAACAGTCTGCATTTAGTATAGATATTACAATAATAATGTAAATAAATTACTTAACACAATTTATGTCTCTTCTTTTATTAACAAAAACTAATGGCTCTGTATAAAAAAATCTTCCTCTCGCGTCGCCAGGGGCCTAGCAAAATTCATCTTGCGTACATCAAATTCAGGTCTTGTCTCGCCTCTGTATGTTAGACTTAGTTTGTGTGCTGAGACAAGACTGCAGCTTATAATCAATATTGTAAACATTACTTCTTATTTAGTATATAACAGCATAAATTATTTTGTTGTGGCGTCTGCAATCGGAAAGTGAGCGTAAGCAGACTAACTTGCTGCAGGCTGTTGTGACATAACAGACATACAGGTGATTGTATTGTGTGGTGCAGGTGAACGGGAGTGCTGAGAAGCGTAGCGGTGAGAGTTGGAGCGCGGCGGCGGGCCTGCTGAGCGGGGAGGCGGCGTCGCTGGCGAGCTCGGCGCGCGCGCTGCACGCGCGGCACGCCGGCGGCACCGCCCTGCGCACCGACTGGGACGCCGACTCGCGCATCGTGCCCTGTCCCCACGAGCAGCGCATGCAGCACAAGGCCAAGACATTAGTCAGTCTTATATTATTCAAGAGATAATAGTATACCAGCATATAAAGCAAATACATTCATTATACATTTGTGGTTTTTCCATAAACAACCAACTATTTTTTATTTTGCTGACAGCCTTGTAGCGTGGAAAGTGTAAAGGTGTACATGGATGCATGCAACAGTGGAATGTGTCTACGAAATGTTCCATACGTATCCTTATATTGTTGTCTTTTGTCATACATAACTTATATATAAGTCAGTAAATGGAATGGCGTATGAGAGATATTGAATAGAGTTCTGTTATTGTGGACAGGTTGAGCGACTGCGTGACTCGTGGCAGCACCTGGTGCGCGACCGCGCGACGCGCTCGCTCACCTACAACGACGAGCAGTTTCACGTGCTGGAGCGCATCACCGTGGCGGAGACGGGGCGTCGTGCGCGCACCCTACTGCAGCGCGCCGCCTCCGCCGCGCACGCGCGCGCTGACTCACTCGCTGACTGGTTTGCTTTGTTTTTATGAAATTATCCATTTTTCTCTTGAACATTTTTCTCTTTATAATATTATTATAGTATATAGTATAGATGTTGAATTCTGTTTAGCTTTTTCCCGCTGCCGCCGAATTGGTAGATTTTTTTTCAATAGCGTTTACTTCCGACCCCACTGCTTAGCTTATATGAACAATGGCGTGATGCTATATAGCTAATGTGCCCGCGGCTCCGCCCGCTCTCATATTTGACTTCTCTGCTAACCTCATAAGCCATTTAGCGTGATAGTAAGTAGCCTATAGTTGATGGGAAGAATCAAGCTATCCGTAGAATTTTTTTTATTAAAATCGGTTTAGTGGTTCTCGAGTTATAAGCGGACAGACAGACATACATACATACACTCAGACAGAAAGCAGACGTTGGATTTTATTATAGGTAAGGATAGGCTGGCGAAGATATGTCGCATTACACTGTAAAAATCGCAAGTCCGCAAGTAAAAAAGTTGAGCCGTTCTTGAGTTATAAGAGAACATACAAACATTCACACAGACAGATGACAGATGTTGAATCTTCTTATAATATGTAGGCATGTGGTGACCAGGTATGGCGACGATTAACCTCACACTTACACGGAGTGTTGTATGCCTGCCACTGTGGTATCCCACCGTACTGAATGAAGTTCAGTCGAAATTGCAATGAAAAATAATAATGTTTTTCGACCAGTTCAGTATAACCGGTAGAAGCAATGCGAAATACTGGCACCTCGTTCAGACAGGAGGCTCCGTATGTTGCGAGAGCAGTGTGATGATTGCGTGTGTGTGTGTGTGCGAGACAGGTACGAGATAGCACAGACGGTGTACCTGCAGACGCAGATCCTGGACAAGGACATGGCGTCCAACGAGCTGCGGCTGCTGGCGACGGCGGCGCGGCTGCAGGACGCCGAGCACCGCGCGCGCTCCACCCTCGCCAGCTCCATGCAGCAGGTACGCGCGCACCGCACACCCGACACACTCACCCGCCCACACACACACAGTCCAACGAGCTGCGGCTGCTGGCGACGGCGGCGCGGCTGCAGGACGCCGAGCACCGCGCGCGCTCCACCCTCGCCAGCTCCATGCAGCAGGTACGCGCGCACCGCACACCCGACACACTCACCCGCCCACACACACACAGTCCAACGAGCTGCGGCTGCTGGCGACGGCGGCGCGGCTGCAGGACGCCGAGCACCGCGCGCGCTCCACCCTCGCCAGCTCCATGCAGCAGGTACGCGCGCACCGCACACCCGACACACTCACCCGCCCACACACACACAGTCCAACGAGCTGCGGCTGCTGGCGACGGCGGCGCGGCTGCAGGACGCCGAGCACCGCGCGCGCTCCACCCTCGCCAGCTCCATGCAGCAGGTACGCGCGCACCGCACACCCGACACACTCACCCGCCCACACACACACAGTCCAACGAGCTGCGGCTGCTGGCGACGGCGGCGCGGCTGCAGGACGCCGAGTACCGCGCGCGATCCACCCTCGCCAGCTCCATGCAGCAGGTACGCGCGCACCGCACACCCGACACACTCACCCGCCTACACACACACAGTCCAACCTTTCTTTGGCTCCTCTTTTTTTTGCAGTTCCACTATTATCCTTGGATTGTTAGGTATGCATTCTTTTTAGTATCCTGCCGCGAAAAATTTAATTAAGATCTTCTAAACGAGCTCTATAGACTTTTATACATTAATTCGCTACATCTTTGGTAGAACCATATTTCGGAATATCGCACACGCTTACGGCTCGATATTCAAAGTCTCAGGAATAGCCACGTCCTCTCTCCTATCTTTCGCACACTGAGCGACCTTGCTGCTCCGATATACCTGAGAGGTTTACTCTTCTGTTCCGTATTGCACGTTCCATCTCGTAAGATCATCTGACAACTTACTCCTAGCAATACCAGTTTACTGGAGTTTGTTTTATATGAACTCATTTACAGTCAGTGCTGCTCGCATGTCCTGAACAGATATGACCATACATCGGAATCCGCGGGGCACGAATGATTCAAGGTTGTTTAGTGATGGGACAATGTATCCACAAATATCGAAAATCGATCGTTATTTTAGAATAATATGAAATAATGTCGATTATTAAAACTAAGAGTATTTCTATAGAAAATAAGATATAATAAACAAATGTTGTATTTACTTTGTAGGTACAATACAAATCTGTTCAAACCACAATATTAGTTTTATTAGTATGGAATAGAAAGAATTTGATTTTTTTTACCAACTTACACGTGTTACATCATAATGATATTGAAGACTTTTTTGTTACTGTTATGAAACTGAATCGATTAGGCTATAAAAATCATCCACCTATTTTTTTATTTAAACACATAAAAAAATATTTTACATAAAAAAAAGGCCAAGGTCCAAAAAAATTGGTCTTACAAAATTAGTTCATAGTAAGCTAAGGGGGGGTTCTGTATCGGAAATAGATCTCTTTTGAAGAACAAAGAATTTTTTTTTCACAATTTTTTTTTTTTTAATGTTAATTGTAAAAAAAATTTTTTCTTAATCGTTTCGGTTTCATGCTAGGAACAAAAAAGTCTTCCAACACGTATATCTCTTTCTTTCAGAAATTGTGAAAAACCAAAATTTTAGTTTTATTAGTATGGAATAGAAAGAATTTAATTTTTTTTACCAACTTACACGTGTTACATCATAATGATCATGAAGACTTTTTTGTTACTGTTATGAAACTGAATCGATTAGGTTATAAAAATCAACCACCTATTTTTTTTATTTAAATACCTACATAAAAAAATTTTTTACTAAAAAAAAGCCCAAGGTCCAAAAAAATTTATATAGGTTTTACTCTCTATATGATACAGAACCCCCCCTTAGCGTACTATGAACTAATTTTGAAAGACCTTTTATAAATATGTATTATATTTACTTAATCGTTAACATAAAGTATACATGTTTATATAAGTACTGTAGGTATATAAGTATTCAGGTCTGAAATATGACATGAATAAAATACAATAAACAAATAAATATGAGTATCGATAACAGTGTCGATTGTTTATTGATCGCCGTAGTCAATCCCTAACAAGGTCGTATTCGTGCCCCGCGGATTCCGATGTCTGGATATGACGCTCCAACACTCCTCATGTTCAAAGAGCGTATCTGCTAACTGTTTCAAATATCTTATGGCGATGAGTAGGTACATCAATATAATTACTCATTGATGCCCTTACTTACATCTGCTATCTAAACTATAATTATAATAAGTAGGTTTTTATTTCTTAACATATTTTCGTAAGAACTGATATATTACAATATTTATTTATCATATTGTATATAAATTTATACAATATGATAAACAAAACAAAATACAACAAGGAATTTCGTACTCATGAAATGTGCAATCACTAGAAATGTACCTTCTGAAAGAGTTATGTAAAGATCATAGGCCCATAATTTAAACCTGTCCGTATATTATAACTCTATGGGAAGGATGTATTGATTGATTTATGTTATGTATTATATTTCTTTCATACTATTGTATTTTCCCCTTTCCATGCGCTTTCCACATCGCAATGGTTAGTTTGTAAAGAATGCTGCAAGGCATCAAACCCACCTTTTGTGACCCATTTACACACTGGTGAACTAATAAAGTATATTATAATTTAATATCTTGTATCTCCACAGCTCACAAGTTTCAAGAAGGTGATGGACGAGAAAGCGCAGGCGGCGGTGAATGCGACTCCGGCGGCGACGAGCTCAGCTCGCGCACCGGCGGGCGGCCTGTCCGCCAGTCGCGTGGGCGTGCGCGCGCTACTCGCCGCGCAGGACGACGTCGCCGCCGCCGTCACCTCCAACTCCTTGCTGCTGGCGCGCATCAGCAGCATCACGGCCGAGCTCGCGCCCTAGCCGCCTACTCTTGTATCAGTCGCGTGGGCGTGCGCACGCTGCTCGCCGCGCAGGACGACGTCGCCGCCGCCGTCACCTCCAACTCCTTGCTGCTGGCGCGCATCAGCAGCATCACGGCCGAGCTCGCGCCCTAGCCGCCTACTCTTGTATCAGTCGCGTGGGCGTGCACACGCTGCTCGCCGCGCAGGACGACGTCGCCGCCGCCGTCACCTCCAACTCCTTGCTGCTGGCGCGCATCAGCAGCATCACGGCCGAGCTCGCGCCCTAGCCGCCTACTCTTGTATCAGTCGCGTGGGCGTGCGCACACTGCTCGCCGCGCAGGACGACGTCGCCGCCGCCGTCACCTCCAACTCCTTGCTGCTGGCGCGCATCAGCAGCATCACGGCCGAGCTCGCGCCCTAGCCGCCTACTCTTGTATCAGTCGCGTGGGCGTGCGCACGCTGCTCGCCGCGCAGGACGACGTCGCCGCCGCCGTCACCTCCAACTCCTTGCTGCTGGCGCGCATCAGCAGCATCACGGCCGAGCTCGCGCCCTAGCCGCCTACTCTTGTATCAGTCGCGTGGGCGTGCGCACGCTGCTCGTTGCTGCTGGCGCGTATCAGCAGCATCACGGCCGAGCTCGCGCCCTAGCCGCCTACTCTTGTATCAGTCGCGTGGGCGTGCGCACGCTGCTCGTTGCTGCTGGCGCGCATCAGCAGCATCACGGCCGAGCTCGCGCCCTAGCCGCCTACTCTTGTATCAGTCGCGTGGGCGTGCGCACGCTGCTCGCCGCGCAGGACGACGTCGCCGCCGCAGTCACCTCCAACTCCTTGCTGCTGGCGCGCATCCGCAGCATCACGGCCGAGCTCGCGCCCTAGCCGCCTACTCTTGTATCAGTCGCGTGGGCGTGCGCACGCTGCTCGCCGCGCAGGACGACGTCGCCGCCGCCGTCACCTCCAACTCCTTGCTGCTGGCGCGCATCAGCAGCATCACGGCCGAGCTCGCGCCCTAGCCGCCTACTCTTGTATCAGTCGCGTGGGCGTGCGCACGCTGCTCGCCGCGCAGGACGACGTCGCCGCCGCCGTCACCTCCAACTCCTTGCTGCTGGCGCGCATCGGCAGCATCACGGCCGAGCTCGCGCCCTAGCCGCCTACTCTTGTATCAGTCGCGTGGGCGTGCGCACGCTGCTCGCCGCGCAGGACGACGTCGCCGCCGCCGTCACCTCCAACTCCTTGCTGCTGGCGCGCATCAGCAGCATAACGGCCGAGCTCGCGCCCTAGCCGCCTACTCTTGTATCAGTCGCGTGGGCGTGCGCACGCTGCTCGCCGCGCAGGACGACGTCGCCGCCGCCGTCACCTCCAACTCCTTGCTGCTGGCGCGCATCAGCAGCATCACGGCCGAGCTCGTGCCCTAGCCGCCTACTCTTGTATCAGTCGCGTGGGCATGCGCACGCTGCTCGCCGCGCAGGACGACGTCGCCGCCGCCGTCACCTCCAACTCCTTGCTGCTGGCGCGCATCAGCAGCATCACGGCCGAGCTCGCGCCCTAGCCGCCTACTCTTGTATCAGTCGCGTGGGCGTGCGCACGCTGCTCGCCGCGCAGGACGACGTCGCCGCCGCCGTCACCTCCAACTCCTTGCTGCTGGCGCGCATCAGCAGCATCACGGCCGAGCTCGCGCCCTAGCCGCCTACTCTTGTATCAGTCGCGTGGGCGTGCGCACGCTGCTCGCCGCGCAGGACGACGTCGCCGCCGCCGTCACCTCCAACTCCTTGCTGCTGGCGCGCATCGGCAGCATCACGGCCGAGCTCGCGCCCTAGCCGCCTACTCTTGTATCAGTCGCGTGGGCGTGCGCACGCTGCTCGCCGCGCAGGACGACGTCGCCGCCGCCGTCACCTCCAACCCCTTGCTGCTGGCGCGCATCAGCAGCATAACGGCCGAGCTCGCGCCCTAGCCGCCTACTCTTGTATCAGTCGCGTGGGCGTGCGCACGCTGCTCGCCGCGCAGGACGACGTCGCCGCCGCCGTCACCTCCAACTCCTTGCTGCTGGCGCGCATCAGCAGCATCACGGCCGAGCTCGTGCCCTAGCCGCCTACTCTTGTATCAGTCGCGTGGGCATGCGCACGCTGCTCGCCGCGCAGGACGACGTCGCCGCCGCCGTCACCTCCAACTCCTTGCTGCTGGCGCGCATCAGCAGCATCACGGCCGAGCTCGCGCCCTAGCCGCCTACTCTTGTATCAGTCGCGTGGGCGTGCGCACGCTGCTCGCCGCGCAGGACGACGTCGCCGCCGCCGTCACCTCCAACTCCTTGCTGCTGGCGCGCATCAGCAGCATCACGGCCGAGCTCGCGCCCTAGCCGCCTACTCTTGTATCAGTCGCGTGGGCATGCGCACGCTGCTCGCCGCGCAGGACGACGTCGCCGCCGCCGTCACCTCCAACTCCTTGCTGCTGGCGCGCATCAGCAGCATCACGGCCGAGCTCGCGCCCTAGCCGCCTCCTCTTGTCGTAGTAGGCGACTCAGATGTGTTCTGTGGGGCCCGATCTCTGCACTGGGACTTTAAGCAGTCCGTTATGATGATGGGCATGATTAAGGGCATGCTGTGCGCCTCCACTCCCATACTAACACAATCGAGCGATTGCTTCTAAAACTGTTTGGTAATAAACATTTTCGTTTTTATAAGTTCACAGTTTTTCACTTGTTACATGTGAGGCCAAATGTGTTGTTGTGTATACAGTCAGTTCCCAACAAGGTTCTTGTCAACCGACTTGTTCTATGAAGTGGATAGCTGATGATTTTAATATTAATGACACACATACATAATTTTGTACATGTGACTAAAAACATTTTAGAAATGTTAATGATTATTCTCTATGGATAATTCAGATATAATATTTGTTCTATATTAATTTACTTGCATCTCCTTAAACAATTAAAAAAAAAATTCTTCGTTATATTCTAACTAAAGTACCTACCTTTAAGAATTGTTTATAATAATATAAAAATATTATGCCACTATGCCACTGCATTTAGATGACACACGCGCTACTAGTGACAATAAGTAAAGTAGTCTTTACATTCCACAACACGAGCAAACTAACAAATACTTTACATTCAACTTTATGTTGGTACGTTGTGATACATGTGGTGCATTCACAAAAAAAAAATTTAACTAAACATTTAATTTTCTTGAAACGATTAGTATATACGTGAAGAAAGTGTTGAAATATTTTGCTCTATTATATCATCTGTCTTTCACTTTGTAGAAATTGCTATACATGTTAATTATTTAATCCAGTTTATCAAATGAGTGATACCTAGGATGGCCAGGCGGCCTGGAGCTGTTGAAATATAATGTTTGCTCACTCAATAGCTACATAGTTGCACAAGTTGTAGCTACTCTGTATAATGTTGTACATTACAATCTTGCTTATTTGTTTTCTTATTTTTACTGCACTGTGATAATTATAGGATAAATTTAAATAACAAAAATATATACTTAAAATAAATATATTTAGGAAAATAAAAGAATCATAATAGGGTCACTTGGTCGACAGTGAACCATGACCCCACCTACAAATGAAATTATGTTGTGTGCGTGATGTTCTTTTAACACAACAATGCCGCCGCCTGGCAAACGAATTCGCACCAGTCAGCCTGCGTGCGCTGCTAAATGCTTGTGTGGGAGGTGATTTTAAAATGTATTAAATTCATATGAAATTGCATTCTATCACAATGAACACAAGGATATTGTTTACCAATTAATAATGATTGCTATGTACAGTAACTTGTTTATTTTTTATGGTTTTTACCACAGCTTGACTATGAGAGCAATCTCAGAAAAAGGAGTGTTGACCAAGGTGTTCATTGTTGACCAGGTGACTCTAAATACTTACACAGTTTGAAATATTTGTATGGAAAGTAGAAATTTTGTTGGGTTTCAGCAAAATTAGTACCTACCTATATTACATAGCTATTTGGGGTGTAATTAATAATACACCTGACAACTGTTGCTGACAAATGTTTCTGCAACAACATAATAATGTAATATTTGTTAAGAGACTGAATTGCAATTTTAGTTGTATGGGCTATACCTATATTTCTACAGTCAGTTTTTTCGGAAGACGGAGGAAAGTGACATTTACTGATGATGTTTATTTATATAGATGGATGTATAATTAGTGATTAAAGTCAATAAAAATACTATAGAGTTTTATCGATTGAAGAATCTTTAGTGTTAGTTATAATGCGACTTAGAAGTCCTGATATTAAGTAAAGTGAAACACAATTATTTTCTTTCCGGTATCAATTTCCTCACCACACTTCCAATGTTGGCATTATCCAGCGGCTTCAAAAGGGGATTCTTAAAATCTGAGCCAATGCACAGTGGTCATACATAACCACCACGGAAATACACTAGCTCCTCGAAATATTGACCGTCTGCGAAGAAAATAGCTTCTGTCACAAATAACGGCTCATAAAGCACCTCATCCAGCTGGCAGGACAGCTTACTACACCCCCATATCAGAAAAGGCTCAAGAGACAACCAGAAGTTCAATAACTCAGCTGTACAAGGTGGGCCAAAAGTAATCACTATAACGACGACGCTATAACTTTTCAAAATGGCGGCAAATGTAAATTCTGTTTTGACATTTGTGAAGTAAACAGATGCAGAATACACATCAATAAGCCATGGAACGCTATTCTCCTCAAGAACGCGGAATAATTGAATCCATTTTTTGCGCAATAATTCGTCTGTGGTATTGACGCAGCGTGAATTTCGTCGAAGATTTCCGATTTCGGCCAGATCTCCCGATTTGACCGCTCCAGCTAATTTTTTGTGGGGTTACTTAAAGTCCCGGGTTTATGTAAACAATCCTCGGACTCTTGAAGCACTTAAAGAACCTATCGCCGGAAGTTCTGACACAAGTGATGAAAAATGCCATAAAACGAGCCCGTATGGTCATTAATTCTGACGGCGGACACTTGACCGATACCATTTTCTCGATTTAATGAAAAATATTCTAATTCATTAAATAAACATAATCCATAAGTAGAACCAATGTTTTCCTTTTAAAAAAAAAATTACAGCCAAAGAACATAAGGTGATTACTTTTAGCCTCGATTATACAAGGTTGGCCTTGTATAATCGAGGCATCTTCGATAGAGGGTGCGTGCCTTAATCCGTCTTAAAAAGTCTTAACCCCGCCACACACACACGCTTATCGGTCTAAACACTGATCGCTTAAAAAAACAATTTTTTCCTACATCGTGCTGGTGTAAACAAGACACACCTTCACACATGCGCACTAGCTGTAGTGTTGCCAACTTAACTTTTTTCTAATTAGATTTAGCTGAACATTTTGGTCAAATCCAAAATTAGATAAATATTTGAGTTTACAGCATTTCATTAGTTAATCAATAGATACATTTATCGATAACTACAATTTAAAATTGGTCTGAAACTGGCAACACTCCGAAGGTCACTGCCACCGTCTTCTAAAAAAAAATACATACTATAGAAATAAAGATTGTTTTTTTTAGAGAAATATATTTTTATTTATTAAGATTGTTTTGTTTTATTTAGCTCTCGCGTAACAACTATATCTAGAGCCATAGTCCGCTCACATAATTATGACATTTAGATCAGTCAGTCAGCGTGCACGCGTCCACTGCTGGACATACACTCTCCAATTTTCCTGCTGCTTAATCACAAAGTATGAACAATAAAACCACATGAACTGGAATGTAAAATGTATATTACTTTTTCAAAACTTCCTCCAATATTTACATTTTGGTATTTAGGTAGCTAATATCACTAAGTGGCGACTCAATCGTACAATTATCAGATTCAGAGACCTGCGAGTTAGTGCGACAGAGACGACGCTCTACAAGCGGACTGTCTCTCTCCAAAGCACGACGCGCATTATTTACCGCCGCGTACTGTACCAACAGTTGCAGAAGTGGAATGTCATCGGTAAAGCCTCGTCACACCTGGCCTGTTGCAGGCTAAGCCAAGGCAGTTTGTGCAGTAAGACTCGACCAACAATGGCAAACCGTTTTTGTCAATCTACAATTAAAGCATAACCAATTTGTTCTATATAAATTAATGAAATAAATTTGTAAATACAAGTACATCTAATGTATAGTAACAAAGTGTTAAGTATCTTGGTGTTGTGAGAACAGATCTTTGGCTACGAGTGGCTCTTGTCGAACAAGGACAGGTTCTTGGTGCGGTCGGTGAGTTTGTACGCACGGTGCGCCGCCTGGATACGCGTGAAGTCCTTGATCATCAGATCGAAGTCTATGTTGGCCTTGTTGTCGCTGTGTTTCTTCTTGTCTCTGCAAGGAAATTAACATTTTCAATACAATAATCTTCGAATTCGATAATATTCGAGAATATCTAGGTTGACTGGAAGAAATTGCCTAAGGCAATAAGCCCCCCCTTGCTACACATTAAGTGACGTAAAGTGTAAATTAATTTCTTTCTTTTCGAAGCCGTCACGTGGAGTATGCTCCTATAGAATATTTTTGCTCGAGAGCCCGAGTAGTCACTGAAAATAATGTTGACGGAAAACGAAATGCAAAAGCTGCTAATGCACCGTGTAGAGTGTAGACATCGTAATGAGCGCGAGAGGTGAACGCATCCAGTGCGTTGACTTTACAGGTGCATCCTATTGTGTACAAATCAATGCGAAAAGTTTCCGTGCGATGAACTCGTGTGATGGTGAGGCTAGAATGCGTTGATGTATTTTGGCAGTACTTACAACTGAAATTAATTTGAAGACTTCAAAACAAAAAGATAAACGCTTGGGTGCCAATACAACACAATCATCGTAGATAAAAAAATTGGCTCTTGTTTTCATGTTTTTAGTGTTTTGTTACTCTGGATACCTACTAGGTACTTTGTTATTTCTGCTTTGCGAGCTTAAAAGCCACCACAGTGTAATTTCATGTCTATGGAAGATTCTACATACTGTACCAAAAAGTACAATATATTATTAGAGCTCAGAAAATTCATATAGCTGTTCAGTTCAGAAAGTTTACCTTTCGGGAAGCTGTTCAGTTTCAGACACAAAAGGTGTTATTCATGAAAAGGGCCTTCATTTGTGTGATTATGTTCTTAGTAGTGCAGCGCTCACAATAAGTCGCACGTATGTATCACACCATGCACGTGCCATGTACAGACTTCACCATTGAAACCAGTGATAAAAAAGAATTAAAAAGTGTTATTTTAACTCATTGTTATCTATTTCAAACGTAAAATATATTTGTGCTCATGTCTACACTACCTTAAAGTCTAGTTTAGCTATACTTAACATTATAAGAGAATAAAACAATACAGTTCATCTTTTTTATGGCTTTTCGCTGTGTTTACACGGCAAAACTAAAAAGAGCATGGGAATGAGATGAGAAGTTGAGAACGGTTGCAGTAGATACGGACGGCTGGTGTTGCGCGGGCGGCGGCGCGCACTGCAGACGGCGCCGGAGAGTCTGGAACGCCTCCGTCTGCGGCAGCAACATCAGCAGCCCGTGCAGTGCACTGCGCAGGCTGTCACTCTCTTCAGAGTCCAACAGCTCTAACCGCAAGTCTGATGACAAAAGTATTCACATACTGGCTGATTCGAAAGTAACGGCCCACATTTAAAGGGGCCATTCTGGAGCTCAAATGAACAAGTTTATTGCTGTAATTTCTTAAAAAAAAAATTATGATCCCCATACATCGTTAAATTTACCAGAACTAAAATGTATGAAGATCATGTCTCGTGAACGTCATGTTGTGATCGTGAATTGGCATTCGGTAAATTCACGATCATGACGATCGATTGTAATTTCCTTTTAGATTGAAAAAAAAAATATTTTTTTGCCCCCTTAAAATTTTATTAGGTTGTTGCTGAATCACATGTTTTTCTATTCCTTCTTTCGCTAAATAGCGGTACTGTCAAGTTGTCCTCAAGCTAGCTATCTAACAAACATTATCGCCATTCAGAATAGCCCTTTCGATCCATGCGATTTTTTGAAATTATTCTTGTATTGCACTGCAAAGGTGTGAAATAGGCAAATGGGGATATCTTTCCCTACTTCTACAAAGCAGACATCTACAAATTGCAGGTAAATGGCCTTTCCCAGCTACGGAACGGCACCTCTTAAATTGACTGTGCCTGAGACTCCGACATCAAATTTAGTTACCTTAAACAAAAAAATAAAAATAAGTTTACATAAAAAATAAACTAAAATAAGTTAATGGAGTACTCGTTTAACAACACTCAAACGGTTTATGTCGTCTCTTTGTTTGTTACCCGTCGGAAATGTTTTACTATAATAGGCCATTTCTGAACCTTAAATTTGTCCATGGGCAAAGCTGAAGTTGCGGCTAAGGCCGCTGCATACGTAGCGGGGCGCCGGCGGGGCGGGGGCGGGGCGAGCTTTTCCGCAGAATCCTCAGGAACTAGTGCAAGCACGTGTTTATACGCGGCGGAGCGGGAGCGGAGCGGGATATAATACATAGGGCACACTAAAAGTTTCCGGAATTGGCCACTTACATAAACAATATTTAAAAAGTAATTACATCATTTGAAAATGGAACTCTTTGGCTGTAGAATGCAGTTTGTTTCATCTGACTGTCAATTGTTTTTACATTGTGGCGTCATTTTAGAAATAGCGTGTCTACATTAACATAAATTTAACCCGGGAAAATTTTCGTAGTATGATTTTCTACGATTTTAAGTGTAATTTGACAGCTCATCAGAGCCTCGCTCGGCTTCAATCTGCTTTTGGCGATGAAGCACCATGCAAGACGACTATTTATTGCTGGTTTGCAGAATTCAAGCGCGGTCGTGTCAATCTCAGTGACGAATCTCGCGATGGTCGCCCGTTCACCGCTGTGAACAACAAAAACATCGATGCTGTGCGCCGTATGATCGAAACAGACAGGCATGTGACCTACCATGAGATTCGGGCATCCTTAGACATAGGCATGAGTGAAATACAATCAATCCTACACAAACATTTGGGTGTGAGAAAGCTGTGCTCGCGGTGGATCCCACACAATTTGACCGAGGCTCAAAAAACGCACCGCGTCACTTGGTGCAATGCCATGCTTACCAGATTCAACAAAGGCGCTTCAAATTTGGTGTGGGACATAGTAACAGGTGACGGAACCTTGTGACTTTTTTCTGTTCCCAAAAATTAAGAAGCAATTACGCGGTCAACGATTTTCATCACCAGAAGAGGCTGTCGAAGAATATGAAAAACACGTTTCTGAGGTCACCACGGCGGAGTGGCACAAAAGTTTTCAAAATTGGTTTAATCGTATGAAAAAGTGCATTTACGCAAAGGGAGAATATTTTGAGAAACAATAAATTCATTTTTGACCTTTAATAGTATTTTATTCTTATTAATTCCGGAAACTTTTAGTGTGCCCCACGTATATTCTTATGGAGAATATTTCCCCGCTCCGTTCTGCTCCCGCCGGCGCCCCGCTACGTATGCAGCGGCCTTTAGCGACTCGGCTCAACAGGTCTAGCTATAATGACAAGCGAAACAGACGGAGATTCAGCCCCAAAAAATAACAACAAGCGACTCACAAGCAAAGATAGGTGACTCTATGAGCTGCACGAGCTTGTCGACCTCTGTGAGGAAGTCGACTGTGATCTCGAGGTCGCCGAACAGCTTGATGAGCCGGTTGCAGTGCGCGTAGTTGTGCGTGAGCAGACACAGCGCCAGCAGCGACACCGGACTGTGGCACCAGCACTCGTACAGCTTCTTAAACAGCAAGTGTGTCGTCTGCCACCCACCACGCACACATACACACACACACACTCATTACTATTTATATTTGTTCTTTGGCCATGTTTCTGAACCCTTTCATTTGCTACGCATCTCGTGATAACTATTACATTTCTCTGCAATATAGAAAGCGGACTTATTTCAGAATGCAATTTTTTTCAGTCAACCTTGTATATACACGGTGTTAACCTAAATAGGCAGTAGACAGCTGGAAAAAAACCCAGACACCATAGCACTGATCCAAGAGCCGTGGATCAGGAAAGATAGAATTTGCGGTCTGAGTAACCTAGGTGGTAAAATCATTCTTAACACCGCGATCAACAGTCCCCGAACGTGCATATATGTACCCAGACATTTAAGTACAAGTATTGTAACACAGGACTGTTCTAGGGACCTGACGACCATCAGGGTAACTAGGGATACGGAACTGGGGACCCAACACATCCTGATGGCGTCGTCCTACCTGCCTGGAGAGGAGGAGGCTCCAACTAGACCACTGGAGGACCTCGTCCGCTCCAGCGAAGACAACAACCAACCGGTAATTATCATGGTGGACTCCAACGCTCTGGGGCAGCAAGACAAACAACAAGAGGGGTGAGGACTTTGTAGACTTTCTCCTCAGCACTAACCTTGTAATCATTAACAGAGGTAACGAACCCACGTTTGTCTCCTCGCGCTACCAAACCATCATAGATTTGACACTAGCATCCAGCACGATAGCCAGCTCCCTATCTGACTGGCACGTCTCCAAGGAAGCCTCGTGCTCAGACCACAGATGGATACAAGCCAAGCTGCAGGGAAATGTCCGGCGACCGGAGCCCAAACGGAACCCCAGGAAAACCGACAAGTCGCTTTTCCAGGAAAAGGTACGTAACTGTCTAAGTACTATGCAAACGCCTGGTAACATAAACACAACAGGGGAAATCGAGTCCTGGGTAAACACCATCAACTCGTGTCTAACAAACAACTATCATGATTCCTGTCCACTCAGCGATCCCTCAAAGTACAAACAAAACAAAAGCAGCTGGTGATGCCCTAAACTCGAAAGTTTTCGAAAAAGGGTAAGGAAACTTTTTAACAGGGCAAAAAACACTAGAGTAGAGAGTGACTGGGACTCTTATAAAGAGACTCTAGCCCAATATAAGCATAGCATTCGAGAGGAAAAAAGAAAATCATGGAGGAACTTCTGCAGTGGTATCGAATCCACAACAGAAGCAGCCAGGCTCAAGAAGGTCCTCTCCAGGGAACCGGACAGGGACTTGGGACACCTAAAGAAACCTGACAACACCTTCACCCAGAATGACGCAGAGACTAGTGAACTTTTGCTCAATACTCACTTTCCAGGTTCACAAATTATGAACCACGTCAACTGGGATACACAACAACACAGATACTACAGATTCGGACTGGACTACAGCTGACAAAGTAGTGACAAAAAACAAACTAAAATGGGCCATAAACAGCTTCTCCCCATTCAAATCCGCAGGAATAGACAAAATCTTCCCGGGACTCCTGCAATGGTCGGGTGAAACCCTAACACCCTTCCTCATATACATATTCAGAGCCAGTCTTGCTCACAAATATGTCCCAATGATTTGGAGGGGGGTTAAAATAGTCTTCATTCCCAAGCCCGGAAGAGAGGACTACACTAGCGCAAAATCATTTAGACCAATTAGTCTGACATCCTTTCTTTTAAAAACCCTGGAAAGACTCGTGGATAGGGAGATTAGGGGTACAACTATAGTCGAACACCCAATTCACCCACATCAACATGCATACACGACAGGTAAATCCACAGAGACCGCATTACACAGTGTAGTCTCCAAAATTGAGTACGCCATGAGGTCAAAGGCATCAACCCTAGGTGCCTTCATAGACATAGAAGGGGCCTTTGATAAGACCACCTTTGAGAGCATTAATAGAGCATTGACCAGGCAGGGAGTAGACTCCACCCTATGCAGCTGGATAGGCAACATGCTAGAATAGAGCCATCCAGTTCACTATTAACAGCACAACTAGAGGCATCGTAGCCAAAGGATGCCCTCAAGGAGGAGTCCTGTCACCACTCCTGTGGAATCTTGTGGTGGATGACCTCATCAGACATCTAAACACAGCAGAGCACTACACGGTAGGATATGCAGACGACCTGACTGTGCTGATTGACGGCAAATTCGAAAGCACCCAATGCAGTTTGATTCAAGATGCCTTCAAAATCATAGAACGATGGTGCAAAGAGTTCTCGCTTAACGTAAATAAGACTGAGCTAGTTCTCTTTACACACAAACGGAAGTTAGGTGACTTAACACTGCCAAAACTCTTCAGCACCCCAATACCCCTGGCAACAGAAGTCAAATACCTGGGCATCACACTTGACAGTAAGCTAAACTGGGCCAAACATCTTAATCTCAAAATAAATAAAGCTCGTATAGCCTTTTGGCAATGTCGCAGACTCATAGGTAAGACATGGAGACTCAACCCTAACATTACGCTGTGGCTATACTCAGCTATAATAAGACCTATGGTAACTTATGGTGCAGTAGTATGGTGGCCCAGGACCAAACTCAGCACAGTCATTAACAAACTCCAAAGTTTCCAGCGTCTAGCGTGCGTTGCGACCACAGGGTGCATGCGCACAACACCCACGGCAGCGATGGAAGCCATGCTGTGCCTTCCGCCTCTTGAACTTTTCATACAACAAGAGGCGGCAGCCGCAGCAATTAGGCTGAACGTCCTAGGACTGTGGAGGGCTAGTACACAAACACCACACACGACCATACTTCAGGAAATCACAAAAAAACATCCCCTGATAGAGGCACCGTGTGATAGAATCAGGAAAACACACGTGTTTGACAAACACTACTATGTAGAACTAGCTGAGGAACCTAAGGACTATTCGGGGTCCGAGGTAAGAATATACACCGACGGGTCAAAAACAGGGTCGGGAACAGGGGCAGCAGCTTTCTCACTTGACCTAAACATACATAAGACAATCACTCTAGGTATTCACAACTCAATCTTCCAGGCTGAGTGCATCGGAATAATAGAGGCAGCAGCGGCAGTACGCAACAGAGAAATCACTGGTTACCAGATCAGAGTACTGTCAGACAGCGCATCGGTGCTACAAGCCCTAAACACCATGACAATCAACTCCGGACTGATACTCCAGTGCCACCAGGCACTAGAGGGTATAGCGGTAAACAACAAGGTAACCCTACAGTGGATCAGGGGGCACAGCGGCTCCTACGGGAACGATGCGGCGGACGAGCTGGCTAAACGGGGCTCCAGCTGGAGTGCAGAAGGCCCAGAACCGTATGTACCCTTACCAATCAGCCAGTTCAAATATTGGCTACATCAACTTACAAAATCTAAACATGAAAATCTTTGGGCCAACACCAGGGACTGCAGGCAATCCCGGGAAGCCATTCCCAAACCAGACCTGAGACTCAGGAAGTGCCTGCTAAAGTTCCACAGAGGTCAACTGCGTATGGCGGTAGGACTTCTTACGGGTCATTGCCCACTCAACAGACACTTGTTTATAATAGGTGTCACCGACAGTCCCCTGTGCAGAGGCTGCATGGCGGAGGACGAATCAGCCACCCACGTGCTCCTGGAGTGCCCGGTGGTGGCAGAAGTACGACTGCAGTTTCTTGGGAACGTGGGAACTGCCCATGGAGTGTGGAAGCGTCCAAGAAGAGTGCTCCACTTCATGAAAGAGCTCGGGTGGCTGGAGTAACACCACCCGAGCGCCAACGTACAAAGGACCGTCTTGAGGTCTCAGTGCGGAGAATGGCCCACCCGCCTTCCCAAGAGGCTGGGCAGCAAACAACAACAACAACAACCTAAATAGGCGACATTCCCTAAAGGGGGTTATTCTGGGTCACATACTAATGCCGAAAAAGGGGGTATTTTTTTTGAGCTTTCGTTTTAAAATTTTCATTTTCTATTTTTGGTGTAAAAACATGGTATTTCGTAATAGGATTCGCACTGCATTACCAAAAAAATCGAAAGCTGGGTAATTTTTCAAATAAATAAAAAAATTCACATTCATATCGACATGATACAACAGCTAGCGCGCGACACGTTGTCAGTCAGCTGGGTACGCACGGTCGAAGGCGCGGCGCGCGGCGCGCGGTGGCGCTCGCTACACCATTCCAAAAAGAAATTGTCGCTGAGGTAAAATTATTAATAAAATATGCAATTTTTTTTAAACTATTTTAGATTTTATTTTTAAGTACCACAAAATAATCAGTATATACGAAATGGTTATTATTCGGTATTAAAATTGAAATGTCGCGAAAAAAGTTAACACCGTGTATATAGTCGGCGGAGATGGATGAAATTTTTTTTATTTAATAGGTGTTAATTTTAGTTTTTTTTTTCATTGTTATGGTGATTTACCTTGTATATGACAACACATATACAATACACACATATATACATAATATACACATAATATTTGTAGTATATGTAAAGTTTTCTACACAAGAGTTTTTTTATAATCCTTTTATTTTACACAACAATCTGTCTCTCTTTGTACAGGACATAGTAATGTGTTTGGTCCTCCGTCTACTCGATCATGTCTTGCCAGGGCGTGCTTCCATTGAGGCATCCCTAAATGTGCTTCCCTCTGATTATATTTGTTCAGGAGGTCTATCTAACATGGCATTCTTCGTTTGAGGTGTTTGATCAATGATCACATTTCTTCTTGTCATGTTGTTGTTGTCGCCAGGCGTCGTTTGGTTGCTTGTCTATGCATATTTTATAATTCTTAACTGTTTTACTTGTGATCTCTTGAACTGTTGAACTTTTGAGATCATTGTGAAGGATGTCTTACTGACATATCATGGAGCGTCTGTTATCAGTCTGAGCATTTTGGATTGAAACACAGGAATGTTAGTGTTGCTTTAATTTTCTTAGCAGTGTTATACCTAAACAGGAATGTTAGCTCAGGTTTGAGTTTCTTAGCAGTGTTCTACACAGGATTTTTAGTGTAGGTTTGAGTTTCTTAGCAGTGTTCTATACATGAATATTAGTGTAGGTTTGAGTTTCTTAGCAGTGTTCTATACAGGAATGTTAGTGTAGGTGTGAGTTTCTTAGCAGTGTTCTACACAGGAATGTTAGTGTAGGTTTGAGTTTCTTAGCAGTGTTCTACACAGGAATGTTAGTGTAGGTTTGAGTTTCTTAGCAGTGTTCTACACAGGAATGTTAGTGTAGGTTTGAGTTTCTTAGCAGTGTTCTACACAGGAATGTGTAGGTTTGAGTTTCTTAGCAGTGTTCTACACAGGAATGTTAGTGTAGGTTTGACTTTCTTAGCAGTGTTCTACACAGGAATGTTAGTGTAGGTTTGAGTTTCTTAGCAGTGTTCTACACAGGAATGTTAGTGTAGGTTTGAGTTTTTTAGCAGGGTTCTATACAGGAATGTTAGTGTAGGTTCGAGTTTCTTAGCAGTGTTCTATACAGGAATGTTAGTGTAGGTTTGAGTTTCTTAGCAGTGTTCTACACAGGAATGTTAGTGTAGGTTTGATTTTTAAGCAGCACTGGCGGCCGGTCCTAAATTGCGCCCGTGCGCCGCACTACCATACCACGAGAAGTCTTCACTTCACTCAAAATAAATAATATCTTACAATACAACATACCTACATTAAAACCATAAAGTTCGTACTCCAAATAAATACGAATGTGAATTCAACCTTATTTTATAGATCACAAGGCACGTTTTTGCGAGTAAACCCGCGCCCCGTGCGGAATCGAATAACGCACGCGGGTCTCCCATCTGAAGTATGGGGATCGACAAAACACCGCTGGCGCGTGAGACAAAAGATACTTCATAGAAACAGTATGGGCCGAAATGGAGTTCTGCGTGCGGCGCACGAGCGCCAAACAAGGACATCACATATATCGTGAATAGCCGCGCGTGCGAAACGTCGCGAGCGATTCCTTTTGCACGAGTCCGTCTACCTATTAGAGTCAGCGCGCTGTCATGTGATGTCACATACCCGTTAGCGCGCGAATATTTAAAAAGGGATATTGTTAGGTTTTGTGCTTTCTGTCACGTGATACGGTGAATTAAGTGGTGCCGATATTTGCCTAAGAGTTGGTTAAAGGTAAGGCTTTACAAACAGGCGATCCCGGGTTCAATTCCTACTTTTGAAATGTTTTTGATTATACATTTTTTAAGTATTTTTGGGACATTGCTATTGTTTTCTTTTTGAAAGCTGCAGCAGTGTTGTGGTCTATGGGTGTGTTCATAAAGGTACTAATATGAGTTAAAAAACTTGTTTGGATTTCTTTTCTTGTTTTTTTGCAACTCATTGAGTGTCTTGAGAATATTCATACTAGGTACGTACATAATACAACGCGGCGATTAAAAAATTCGGAAGTCGCGATCTTAAAATAACATTGGGAATGTATTGGGAAATTTTGGTATTTAAGGAGGTATGTACTTAGCGCACTACCGGTCACTGAAGTCACCAGCCACCACTGCTTAGCAGTGTTCCACACAGGAATGTTAGTGTAGGTTTGAGTCTCTTAGCAGTGTTGTACACAGGAATGTTAGTGTAGGTTTGAGTTTCTTAGCAGTGTTCCACACAGGAATGTTAGTGTAGATTTGAGTTTCTTAGCTGTCTTCTACATAGGAATGTTAGTGTAGGTTTGAGTTTCTTAGCAGTGTTCTATACATGAATGTTAGTGTAGGTTTGAGTTTCTTAGCAGTGTTCTATACAGGAATGTTAGTGTAGGTTTGAGTTTCTTAGCAGTGTTCTACACAGGAATGTTAGTGTAGGTTTGAGTTTTTTAGCAGGGTTCTATACAGGAATGTTAGTGTAGGTTCGAGTTTCTTAGCAGTGTTCTATACAGGAATGTTAGTGTAGGTTTGAGTTTCTTAGCAGTGTTCTATACATGAATGTTAGTGTAGGTTTGAGTTTCTTGGCAGTGTTCTATACAGGAATGTTAGTGTAGGTGTGAGTTTCTTAGCAGTGTTCTACACAGGAATGTTAGTGTAGGTTTGACTTTCTTGGCAGTGTTCTATACAGGAATGTTAGTGTAGGTTTGAGTTTCTTAGCAGTGTTCTATACAGGAATGTTAGTGTAGGTTTGAGTTTCTTAGCAGTGTTCCACACAGGAATGTTAGTGTAGGTTTGAGTCTCTTAGCAGTGTTGTACACAGGAATGTTAGTGCAGGTTTGAGTTTCTTAGCAGTGTTCTACATAGGAATGTTAGTGTAGGTTTGAGTTTCTTAGCTGTCTTCTACACAGGAATGTTAGTGTAGGTTTAAGTTTCTTAGCAGGGTTCCACACAGGAATGTTAGTGTAGATTTGAGTTTCTTAGCTGTCTTCTACACAGGAATGTTAGTGTAGGTTTGAGTCTCTTAGCAGTGTTCTACACAGGAATGTTAGTGTAGGTTTGAGTTTCTTAGCAGTGTTCTATACATGAATGTTAGTGTAGGTTTGAGTTTCTTAGCAGTGTTCTATACAGGAATGTTAGTGTAGGTGTGAGTTTCTTAGCAGTGTTCTACACAGGAATGTTAGTGTAGGTTTGAGTTTTTTAGCAGGGTTCTATACAGGAATGTTAGTGTAGGTTTGAGTTTTTTAGCAGGGTTCTATACAGGAATGTTAGTGTAGGTTCGAGTTTCTTAGCAGTGATCTATACAGGAATGTTAGTGTAGGTTTGACTTTCTTGGCAGTGTCTATACAGGAATGTTAGTGTAGGTTTGAGTTTCTTAGCAGTGTTCTACACAGGAATGTTAGTGTAGGTTTGAGTTTCTTAGCAGTGTTCCACACAGGAATGTTAGTGTAGGTTTGAGTTTCTTAGCAGTGTTCTACACAGGAATGTTAGTGTAGGTTCGAGTTTCTTAGCAGTGTTCTATACAGGAATGTTAGTGTAGGTTTAACTTTCTTGGCAGTGTTCTATACAGGAATGTTAGTGTAGGTGTGAGTTTCTTAGCAGTGTTCTACACAGGAATGTTAGTGTAGGTTTGAGTTTCTTAGCAGTGTTCTACACAGGAATGTTAGTGTAGGTTTGAGTTTCTTAGCAGTGTTCTACACAGGAATGTTAGTGTAGGTTTGAGTCTCTTAGCAGTGTTGTACACAGGAATGTTAGTGTAGGTTTGAGTTTCTTAGCAGTGTTCCACACAGGAATGTTAGTGTAGATTTGAGTTTCTTAGCTGTCTTCTACACAGGAATGTTAGTGTAGGTGTGAGTTTCTTAGCAGTGTTCTACACAGGAATGCTAGTGTAGGTTTGAGTTTCTTAGCAGTGTTCTACACAGGAATGTTAGTGTAAGTTTGAGTTTTTTAGCAGGGTTCTATACAGGAATGTTAGTGTAGGTTCGAGTTTCTTAGCAGTGATCTATACAGGAATGTTAGTGTAGGTTTGACTTTCTTGGCAGTGTTCTATACAGGAATGTTAGTGTAGGTTTGAGTTTCTTAGCAGTGTTCTACACAGGAATGTTAGTGTAGGTTTGAGTTTCTTAGCAGTGTTCCACACAGGAATGTTAGTGTAGGTTTGAGTTTCTTAGCAGTGTTCTACACAGGAATTTTAGTGTAGGTTTGAGTCTCTTAGCAGTGTTGTACACAGGAATGTTAGTGTAGGTTTGAGTTTCTTAGCAGTGTTCCACACAGGAATGTTAGTGTAGATTTGAGTTTCTTAGCTGTCTTCTACACAGGAATGTTAGTGTAGGTTTGAGTCTCTTAGCAGTGTTGTACACAGGAATGTTAGTGTAGGTTTGAGTTTCTTAGCAGTGTTCCACACAGGAATGTTACTGTAGATTTAAGTTTCTTAGCTGTCTTCTACACAGGAATGTTAGTGTAGGTTTGAGTCTCTTAGCAGTGTTCTACACAGGAATGTTAGTGTAGGTTTCAGTTTCTTAGCAGTGTTATATACATGAATGTTAGTGTAGGTTTGAGTTTCTTAGCAGTGTTCCACACAGGAATGTTAGTGTAGATTTGAGTTTCTTAGCTGTCTTCTACACAGGAATGTTAGTGTAGGTTTGAGTCTCTTAGCAGTGTTCTACACAGGAATGTTAGTGTAGGTTTGAGTTTCTTAGCAGTGTTATATACATGAATGTTAGTGTAGGTTTGAGTTTCTTAGCAGTGTTCTACACAGGAATGTTAGTGTAGGTTTGAGTTTTTTAGCAGGGTTCTATACAGGAATGTTAGTGTAGGTTCGAGTTTTTTAGCAGTGTTCTACACAGGAATGTTAGTGTAGGTTTGAGTTTTTTAGCAGGGTTCTATACAGGAATGTTAGTGTAGGTTCGAGTTTTTTAGCAGTGTTCTACACAGGAATGTTAGTGTAGATTTGAGTTTTTTAGCAGGGTTCTATACAGGAATGTTAGTGTAGGTTTGAGTTTTTTAGCAGTGTTCTACACAGGAATGTTAGTGTAGGTTTGAGTTTTTTAGCAGGGTTCTATACAGGAATGTTAGTGTAGGTTTGAGTTTTTTAGCAGGGTTCTATACAGGAATGTTAGTGTAGGTTCGAGTTTCTTAGCAGTGTTCTATACAGGAATGTTAGTGTAGGTTTGAGTCTCTTAGCAGTGTTCTACACAGGAATGTTAGTGTAGGTTTGAGTTTTTTAGCAGGGTTCTATACAGGAATGTTAGTGTAGGTTCGAGTTTCTTAGCAGTGTTCTATACAGGAATGTTAGTGTAGGTTTGAGTCTCTTAGCAGTGTTCTACACAGGAATGTTAGTGTAGGTTTGAGTTGCTTAGCAGTGTTCGACACAGGAATATTAGTGTACAGGTTTGAGTTTCCTCAGTGTTCTCCACAGGAATGTTAGTGTAGGTTTGAGTTTTTTAGCAGTGTTCTACACAGGAATGTTAGTGTAGGTTTGAGTTTTTTAGCAGTGTTCTACACAGGAATGTTAGTGTAGGTTTGAGTTTTTTAGCAGTGTTCTACACAAGAATGTTAGTGTAGGTTTGAGTTGCTTAGCAGTGTTCTACACAGGAATGTTAGTGTAGGTTTGAGTTTTTTAGCAGTGTTCTATGCAGTATATAAATATGAATAAATCAACCAGGTAAATTCTTCGAAAATACGAAAGGCTCTTTTAGTCTAGTGGAGTGGCAGAGAGCTTTACCGACCGGTTTGTTGAAATCCTTGAGCTGGAGACGAAGGTCGTAGAGCTCGGCGGAAGTGAGCAGGATGGTGTTGAGAATGTCCACCATTGTAGACACGAATTTGAGGTTCTTCTCCGATAGCATTATCATTGATAGTGCCTTGTAAATTTCCTCTGCGTTGAGAAGTACGCACAGTTGTCTGAAAAGAGATCAATGAATCGAGAATTTAGATTATTTTCAACCGATTTAAATAAAAATCACAATGTATGATTTAGCTTTTTATGGGAAATAAACTTACTTAAAATATTGCGAGTAACAAAACTATAAATTACTATAATTGTCCTGATAATAACTCTGTAAATAAATCTGTCTTAATCCAGCTCTCCCAGGGAATATCTTTCCCCACTCCTACAATCCACAGATCTTCAAATCACGGGTTAATAGCCCTTCCCCAGCGACATTAGTCCACCTCCAAGCCGGACTCGCACCTCCTCGGCGGTGAAATTGGCTGCGCCTGAGGCTGCGACCTGGGGCAGAGCCACCCAGTTCGGAAGCAATAAAAAAAAGCTCTGGAGAGATGAGCTGTTGCTCACCTTATAATGAAAGCTCCTCTGTCTTCTAGTAGGTTGTCATCAGCTGCCAGTAGCCGCAGTAGTGCTGTCAGAAACTTATAGTAATACGGACTAGACTCCAATTCACTGCCTACAACAGAAATATAATTATTATTTTTTACTTTCATATTGCACATTAACCTAAATATTTTTATTAAAAAAAACCATACAGTACAACAATAAAATAATTCTATAAGTTGGCGACCAATTGTTAAGCACTTTACAAAGTGCCTACGCCTGTCACATTCTTAGGTGCTTTACAAAGAGGTAGTTCTAGGTTAGTTTATTTTTATAAAAGTGTCAATGGAGGCATGCTAAGCACGACCAACTTACATTCTAAATTATTGCCTAATGCCCTTGTTGGTGTTGTAGTTTAGGGATGGCTTTTTCGCCTGCAAACTAATCCCTCAAAGTCCTCCATCCAAAACCTCCGTACATTCACTTCGATTTATAGCTAACCCCGGCATACTCCACAATGGTGGGGTGGCTGCAGAATCGCTATAGTTTAAAACAAAATGAAGCATGTAGTGCACTGACTGCTCTTCCTGGTGGGTCCGGAGCAGATCTCGGCGAGCACGGCCAGGCTCTGGCGCACCACGTCGTCGCTAGCGTCCGTCAGGCTGCCCACCAGACTCAGGAACAACTTGTCTGTGTGCCCGAACATCTGTACCACACCACATATTACATTTTATTTTCTTTTCAAGGTCACAAAACAGCTACCCGGTGTTACATCTTTTTATTTCACGAAAAATGTGGAACTAAACCATATTTAAATTGTAACTTTGTTTTTCAAATGTAGAAAATTTTAAGGAAGTGAAAAAAAACTCGAATTTTACAGTATGTTAAAGCTACGTCAATCAGATATGTACTGGGTTTGGAAAGTAATTTTTTAGTAGGTATGTATAAACACTATAACGTTTATGAAGAGAATTTGCTTCACTTATGAGAAGGTTAAGGTATTGAAACTGTTTCTTATATTATAAAAAAAAACACAACTTTACCGAAAAATGTGCTTTAAAGTAATAAAACTCAGCTTGATTCGGAAAAAGTTAAATACTTGGAAACATATGTACCTACTAATTATAATTGTTTAGCTTGAGAAGGGAGAGTATTAAACAAGTCACACAAATTGTTGAGATTTTTTTGATTAGTGTCAAGTTTGTGGTCTCGACATACGGTTTTTTGCACTTGTAACTCTGGATTTTGATCATCGTCTTTTTACTGTAGGATATAACAAAAAAAAAATTTTTATGCCAAACGAACGCACCTCACTAGGAATCTTATTGTACAGATGCAGTATCCACTTGAGGACTGCCACCTTGGTGTGAACTGAGTTATGATGTAGCAGCTGACTGAGGACTTCCACCACCGCCGGCAGGTCCATCCTCTCCCTTCCCTCCCGCCCATCTGCTCCTGTCGCCTCCCCGCCCCCTTCCTCCTCTCTCGCAGACGCTATCAGCTTGCTCAGCTGGAAGTTCACTGTGGCCGCCGTTTCCTTGATGTCTGTTACTGTTGTGTTAAGGTTTGCATTCAACATTCAATATGACAACTCCCTGTGAAACTTGACCATGAAAATGTATCAAAATTGACAATGACACCAGATATAGGTAATGTAATAACTAGACAAGAGTGGTCAGATTCTTAACCACTCAAGCGCCGGCGAGCCGCATCGTGGCCCGCCGAAAAAAAGTGCGCTAGGTGTGGTTGGGAAAAGTTTAAGAAAATAATTTTGCCTTGCCTCTTACTAGGTGGTAGGCTCAAATTGTAGCCGAAAGGGTCCAGTATACCCAGTAATCCAAAGGGAAGTCCCCGCTATGGAACCTACCTTCTCGGAGGAGATATTTGTTGGTCCGAGCATGTGCTTTGGCCCCTCTGACCCCGCAATCTAAAGGGAAGTCTCCGCTATGGAACCTACCTTTTTGGACGAGATATTAGTTGGTCCGAGCATGTGCTTTGACCCCTTTGATATCAACCTCAGTCAGCCTCAATAGCTCAGTGGTGCAGACCGTCAACTGTCGCTATTGAATGTTAAGCAACGCTGGGTGCGGTCAGTACTTGGATGGGTGACCGCTGAACGTTGGAGGCTGACCGAGGTTCGGATTCCTCGTAAAACTGTAGGTCCCTTCCCTCCTAATCTTACTTGGTGGTAGGGTTTAACCCGCCCGGGTTGGTACTACTGCACTGCATGAAACGTCGGTCCAAACGTCTATGTAAATAGTTTGTGTTTTCCGACCAGTTCAGTGTAGTCGGCACGATCAAAGGGGGAAGCACTGACATGGCACCTACTTCACCCGGTGTTATGGGCTGACATCACGGACCCTGTAGGTGATGTAGCCAACCGCGTCAATTCCATAAAAAAAAACCAAGAAATAAATACATAAAAAAAATACAGACATACAGATGAACGCAGAAGTCACATCATTAGGTTCTGTTTTCGCCTCTTAGGAGACTTAGATGTTCTGCGTCGGATTAAGAGGAAAGCAACAAAGGATACTTCTTCTCGAGTCCTCGTTGTAGGAGAGACAGGGCAGGACGGCCAGCAGAATACCAGACATGAACGGCAGCATATCCGCCCCCGACAGCTCCACAAACTCCTTTATCCACGTGATCGCTGTGAACTTGAGAGAGCAACATCATATAGTGTTTCATACTACAAATTGGGTAGATTTTTGAATAAAAAAACCAAGTGACATTTTTACTGAAAATTCATTGGAAAATATACCAGGTGCTATAAAAAAACTCCGGAAAATCACTAAATAAAACAGAGGGAGGTGAATCTCAATATTTATAGAGAGGAAGATAAAGTTTGTGTTATGAAAATTATTCTTTCGGTTAGAACAATCAAAAAAACGTGAATAACTTTGTATTTGGGATTCAATTGGAAAAATTATTATTATCGACAGTTTAAACATTGTAATATTTAATATTTACTGTTTTTGTTAATAAACTATTTGATTTTATTTGTGTGCAGATTTGCTTCCCTAGGTCACAAAACTTTATTGGCCGACCTGCTAGGAACCTTTGATATTACCATAGGTGTTTTATAGGAAGTCTGAAATATGGCATAACTCCACCTGATGCGCACTAACCGTACTCGCATTCGATGGAGCATGGTGATTCAGATTTTACTCACCTGCAACATTTCCTCCGGGGACTGCGCGTGGATGATGAGAACATTGATCATGGCTGAGAAGTCAACTCGGGAGGGGTCCTTCTTAATACTGCGCAGGAACTCATTCAGCTGCACGTCGCACCTTTAACATAAAACTATTTTATTTGTCTATTATACTTGCTACGATGTAAAAAGCGAACTTTAGTGCAGAGTGTGCAACGCGGCCAGTTCCCTTTGTTCGTGTCAGCTGCGACAAAAGGACAAAAGGGCAGATCACGTATTCAACTTTGTTTCCCACGTTTTTAATGGTGTGCTGCTGTGCAATAAAGAATAATAGATTTGATTGAATGATAGAACTATTTTTGACAGCAGTTCGACCTTCATTCAGTGTAATGGTATCAATGGGACAGGTTTAACCCCTATTTACATAGTAACAAAAGGGAAAGGAACTACAGTTTTATTTAACTGTTATATGTTTATTACTTACATCCTCTTAATTTCAGGCATGACATCGTCCAGCATCTTGAACAAGCCATCTAGTATCTCGGGCAGGTACACGATGAGGTCTATATCGGGCACTGCGTCCAGCACCGACACCCATGAGATTATGAACTGGCGGCCGAATGCGTTGCGCGTGTAGATGCGCTCGCGAAGCAGCGGCACGAACGCTGACAGCTCGAATGTTGCACTCTCAGTTACAATGTCCTGTATTATAGAAACCATTATTTTTTGTAAATTGAACGTGTGCGTAGGTAAGTTGATATGTTCAAAGATACTTTAATTAATAAGAAATGACAGGCTAAACTTTAAATTATATTATATAAAAAATAAATAAAAAAGTTCTAATAGGTTGAGTATTCATAACATTAAAAATTTCATGTAGGATGCTACTTCTGAATATTTACAGAATGAAAAACTTTAAACAAAACCAATACTACCCAGACAACATGCTGAAACACACCCTAGACACGCAGACACTAGCACACATGGCAGCGGCTGAGCATCAGCGCCGGGACAGTGTTTCCGTGCTGTCCCGGCACACGCTGAGCGCATTTAGCTAATTTTGCATTAAAGTATACTAACTTATTACTGTTTAATGTTTATTGGAGTAATAAACCATTTTCTATCTATCTATCTATCTATCCAATATAAAACGAAAACCTTACCTTGTGTGTAACCTAGTAACATAGCTGGCTACAACCCTGCCCGCCTGATCATGTCAGCTCATTACACGGTCAACCTGTCAGAGCTAGGTGTCATACACATGCTTACATTGTGTTCGTGCATGCAACAATTTTTAAGAGCTGTTTTGATTACCTATTTTATCATCTTAGATTTCGACAGCAACAAGTACCGGCGCGGCACCTCGTTGTGGGTGTAGCAGGTAGCCAAACATAACAAGTTCAAAATGGGAAGTAGTAAAATAATGACCTTGATGAGTCGGTCCAGTAGCTCTGCACCCTGCTTGACCTGCGGCTCAGAGTCCGTGGCGAGCTTGCCGAGCGCATCGAACACAACCGGGAAGTGTGCGAGCATGGCCTCGCGCGCGATCTTCGCAACGTTGAACAAGGCCTCGGTGGCCTGGTAGCGCACGCGCGAGTCTGCCTCCGAGAAGCACGCCACTATCGGCTCCAGCAGCTCCGGTAGGTACTTTACGCACTCCTGCCAGCACATTTACTATTATTGCCTTAGAATGCCTACAGAAGGACTACACATGTGGACAAATTGTGGCTAAAGGATATAAAGCGCTAAGCGCGCTGGATGCTGAAACGAGCGGTCTGTATCCTATCCCTGTCTGTATATTATCTCTCTCTATCTCTGCAAGATGGCGAATAAAGTGACACATATGTAAAAATGTGCTTTAATTTATTTTCACATTTCCGCCCTTTAGTGAAATCATTGAACCACGACGAGAGCCATCACATCACAAGAGGAAGGAGTGGGCGGATATTTCAGGTATTCCCCCCACCAGTAAGCAAAGCTCACCAGAAATCCCATTCACCGCTCCACCGTTGCAGTGGGACCTGCAGCCAGCACCACAAATAAAAAAAGAAGTAGTATGATTTTCGCTTTAGTTTCCGGCATTTATGTAGTGTTTTAACTATTTAACACATTTCCTGCTTGTGCTGGGTCCTGTGGTTTGGCCGTTTATAACTTTTTTAAGTGGAATATAGCATTATTTCCTTTTTTATGGTTCCTTATTCATACTGAAGCAGAAGTATAATGTGCCTTATGCCCATATTCAAGTATTTCAATGCCGAGAGTCAACCGCCACACCCCACCGTTACAGTGTATCGAAAGCTGCGTTTCGGTCACTTTTAAATGATTAGATTATGTGGCTTCAAAAAGGGATGCGGGTCAACAGGTAGATGTGGCTTACTTTGATTACCGTAAAGCCTTTGACCGCGTGAACAATGACGTCCTCTTGCAAAAGTTTGCAGCTGCCGGCTACCCTCCTAGGCTACTACATTTCTTCGCTGACTACTTTCGAGATAGAAAGCAGTATGTGCAACTGGCAGGTGTCCGCTCTGACATCTATTTCACCCGCTCCGGTGTGAGTCAAGGTAGCACTCTTGGTCCTTCTCAGTTCATCTTAATGATCAATGAACTACCACAATCCCTCACGACAGCTAAGTGTCTAATGTTTGCGGACGATTTAAAACTGATTTTGGCTATTGAATCCTCTTCTTACTGTGTTTTGTTAAAAGACGACATCGACGGTGTCCAAGATTGGGGAGCGAGACCCATGATGGAATTTAATATAAATAAGTGCTCAGTAATGACCTACTCCAGATCTCGTAATCCCATTCATCATGATTACACATTGTCCGGCACCACTCTTAGCAGAATCTATCTTACAAAAGACTTAGGTGTTTACTTCGACGAACGATTGACATTTCACGAACACACAATTGAGAAATGCAAGCAGGCATGCAGGAGTCTAGGATTTGTCATGAGACAAGGGTACAACTTCCGTAGTCCTCTTGTACTAGGCTCCTGTATGATGCATATGTTCGCACCAAATTGGAATATAATGCACTCGTGTGGAATCCGCATGAATCGAAATATAAGGAATGTGTGGAACTAAGCTTGCGATGGCTTCACCGAACATATCCGGGCCCATCGGCAGTAGAGGAGAGTGTTAATCGGGGTCGGGACTAGCAAGTGGCAACTCTAAATTTCCCGCGCATGCTTTACGTTTCGGCTCGCATCAAGCCCTTGTCAGCTAGTCTGCGTTGAGCCACGCGGGGAACCACCAGTCCCGCTCTCGACCTCCCTCTCTCTACCTATGCATATTCTGTAGGATGTTTCCAATGACGTTTTCGAAGCTCTCTCCATATATGAGCTTAGCGTCGATCTTGGCAGCCCGAGATTCTTGAAGAGACTGTAGAGCGACCTTCTGGAAGCCGCTACTGGTTTGCACTTTCCTGGTCCGTGCAATTGACAGTTTTATGGCCTCTCTGATGATTTGGAGGTCTTTATTATGACGGTAGGAATAATGGTGGATAAGATGCAATGTAAATTCACCAGGTTCTTATATAAAAAGTTGTATGGCTGATACCCGTACAATGTTGAACGCTGTCAAAACTATCCATCTTTGTATGTAAGTGGAATGGTTGGATATACGACCCTTCGGCTAAGAAGAAATGTACAGTTACTTATGCATTTCTTCCTCTTGCATTCTGCATTGTTAAATTTTGGGGTTTGCTCTGTAGTAACAACGTAAAGAAATATATAAAATGTCGTGCCATATGCTGGCACGCGACGCTCGAGCGGTTAACGTCAAGGACGTGGAGTAGTAGAGTGGCACCTAGCTAGCAAATTGCTGGTAAGCTTATTGTGTAGGCCGAGTTAAAAGATGAATTAAAGTGAAATAATTGTTTGACGGAAATGCGTAGTTTCAGAGAAAAAACAGTACCCATACAAAATAAATTTGTTATACAAAAAACTAAAAAAAATATTTTAAGGCACCAAAACATTGATTTCGAATATAAATTATGTAAAAACAACGCAAGTGGTATGGGTATTGGTGATTTAAAAAAAAATAGCCAGGGTTAATTTATAGAAGTTAAGAAAAAGACTTCTATAAATTAAGCCTAACCTAATGTTGAGGTGGCGAATGTTGTTTTTGCATAAATGCCTATTCAAAATAAATATTTGGTGATTTAAAAAAAATATTCCAAAATTAATTTTATATGAAAAATATTATTTCAAGAAAAAAAATTCTCCGAAATTACGGCTTTCCCGCAAACGATTCTTTCACTATCTTTTAACTCGGCCTACACAATAAGCTTACAAGCAATTTGCTAGAGCTAGGTGCCGCCACTCTACTACTCCACGCCCAACGTCAACACTGGCAGTAATGAGAATAATTGCTAAAGAGGCCAGTTGACAATCTGGCTAAACGATCCTATGTACCATCTTGCGGTCACAAGTCAATAAAAAAGAACAAGAAGTACCTTACTGAGCCCCACGGCAACGGAGGAAAGCCCCATAAGAGCTCCATTCTTAACGTTAGGGTTTCCAACTGAGATAAGATCTTGGCCCAACACTCGCAGCAGCCGCTTAATTTGGTTTATATTGTTAGCATCATTGAAGTCCTTCACCATCCTAAAGATAAAAAAATACAAACATTATATGAATAGGCACATACTAGGGCACATAGATGAATAGTTTTTCTTTATGGAAATATTTATTATTATTAAATATTTAATAATAGTATTATTGAAATACAAATTGTCATAGGTTCGTAGAGCATCCTAGGCAGTATATGTATTATATATAATACAATGTTCAAAGATGTAACGAATGAGCGTGGTTATTTTGGGGGAAAGTTCGCTGATACTGACTTTTCTATCTCAACGCCCGCACATTTACGCTTCTCGTAAATCTTATCGCATAGACCGCGCACACACGCCGTGCTTAGCGGCGCGTAATCTCGCTCCGTCATTTTACTGGAAAATGTGGCAGACCACAGCGCACCATCGGCACCAAAGATCGCGGCACGCACAGATAAATAAAATAATGTGCGGCACGCCCTAGTAGTATTATATTCTTTGATCGCGGCACCAATTCGGCACTAGAGCACTCAGCACAGCGCACTAACAGCCATAGAGTAACTTATAAGGTGGGGCGCAGAGCACTTTGCTTGCACACAAACATAGAAGTTACTCTATGCACACAAAGAGTAAAGTCAAAGAATATAATACTACTAGGGCGTAGAAGAAGCACAAGCCCATACAAAATTTGTTTGCCTATGTTTTAACCTTGGTGGCGCCAAATGCGGCCACCGGCGTCCTTCAGAACTAGCACTTGGCGGGAATTGGCGGGAATTTCGAATTAAATTTATTTTTAGTAGGTACTGCACATTTAGCCAAACTGTGACCATTTCACACTGATATTTCTAAAATTGTCAGCCCACTCTGACTGAGCAGGCAGGACTGACAATTTTAGAACTAACAATGTGAGATGGTCACAGTTTAGCTAAATGTGCCAAATAAATAACATCATGAGTACACAGCAAATTATCTTTTATTAAGAAATGAAGTGTTTGCACAAGTAAACTATTACACAAGTAAATATTAAAGTAAATAAGCAATTTCATCCAAATAATAATTGACACAAACCGTACAACATAGGAAACTGTACATAATAAGTTTGTTTTATGATCTTTTTTTTGTTTGTTTTTGTCTTAACAATTTTTTATATGGTGAAGTTCGCATATAACAACTTGGCTTATAACAAGTATGTACATAATAACTCATAAATCAATGCTTATATATAATGAACATCCTCATATTACTACATACTTACAATATTACCCTTACATATAATTACAAATGCACAATTACCTCGAACATTTCATAAAACAATTTGTCTTTATCTGTTTGAGCTGGGGCGCTAGTTTTCTAAATAATTTATTAAATGTGACTGACCTTGTAAGATACATTTTGTACTATGACTGTGCGCCACTATGCCACTAATCGTCACAGTTTTTAGTCCAGCAAGAATTGCTGGACTGTGGGATTGTTGTTATTTCCACAGCTCGATCTTACGCCCCCAAACATGTTTTCTAAATTGTCTTGATTTAGACAGTTCGTTGAGACTAAATAAAAGTCTAGACGTTGTAACATTTTAAACAAACGCTCAAGTGCTTCTATTGTAGCAATCCACTCATTGTGGGTAGGTGGAGTGGCCCTCGCTCCTAACCACTTTCAATGTTTAATGGCTTGCCTGTGTTGTTGCCCAAAGAGCTGGTCCACATCTTCTACGAGGTTCGCCGTTGTCACTGCTTGCAGGGGCAGCTCACCTGTAACATATTAGGAGTAATGAGCATGTATGTTAATACTAGCATTTACCCGTGATGCGCGCATATTTATATTAAGGCCGTGACAAACGCCAACGACCTTGAGCATTCGGGAATTCTACATAATGTACCATGCGACTGCTAATTTCGCTTCGCACGTTCAAGTCACATTTAGCGTAGTTTGTCGCTATCAGCCTAAAGAGTTGATGGTTCGGGGTTCGAATCCCACTTTCGTATGTTTTTTTTTTTTGCTTTTTTATTATTTTAATTATTAAAATGATTGTGGCTTATGTAACTGATGCGTGATTCTAATTTTTTATTTTTTATTATTTTACCTAAATAACATTTTATTGTAATTTCTTCCAAATTATTTTAGTTCATGTACTTACCACTTTTTATAAACCTCTAAATAGACTATCGATGAAAACTAAAATAAAAATAGGTAGGTAGGTAATAGGTAGATAGGCATTTAGGTATGTATGGCAAATATCATAGCAACATAGGTACCGGCCGGCGCGCGCGGCGCGCGCGGCGGCAGCATGGCACGGTGCGGTGGGGTGCGGTGCGGTGCGGTAACTCAGTAGCAGCGTGCCACTCACGCATGCAAGCAAGCAATAACAAGCCGCTCCTCCGCGCCGCGCCGCCGCTCCTCCGCGCCGCGCCGCGCCGCCGCGTCGTCACCGCTCCGCGCCACCACAGTGCCGCCGCCGCCGCCGCCCCCGCTCCGCAGCGCGCCGCTGTTGCTAGGCTACTTTTATTTAGGCACGGTTCTATAGTCCTTGCATCTCAAGCGCAGACAGCGTTATACCAAACCCGTGACACTAGTCACATTTTCTATGAAGCGGCCGAAAATGTGTACCTACTGCTCACGTACGCGGGCGCCTTTGCGTGTATTGGTGCGACCTCGATAACTTGGGTACTGGGTTGGCACTCTTTATGAGAAGTTTGTAGTGGACAATATTATAAATTATATTTGACGTAATTTAAAAGGAAACATTTTTAATTATGACTATCTATGTATATGTACCTCTTAACATTATTGGAGGGCAAGAAAAAAAGAAAAACATCAACTTATATGCACATGTTTTATTTTTACTCGCTAACTAAACGACAATTTTGCAGTGAAAGTTTCACTAAATTTTGGAAACTTTGCAATAGGTATTCCATTTTTATTATTTTTAAGCCGAATCGTATGTGAAGCTAAAGTGAAATTTTCAATGTATACTTGCCGCCATTTTGAACTTTTTAGTTACTGGACCGATTGCTTTCAAAATTGATATCTGGGTGTCTGTGTAGGCTCTGAATACGAATCTGTAATCAAAATTAAAAAAAAGTGGCCGCCATTTTGAACTTTTTAGTTACTGGACCGATTGCTTTCAAAATTGATATCTGGGTGTCTGTGTAGGCTCTGAATACGAATCTGTAATCAAAATAAAAAAAAGTGGCCGCCATTTTGAACTTTTCAGTTACTGGACCGATTGCTTTCAAAATTGATATCTGGGTGTCTGTGTAGGCTCTGAATACGAATCTGTAATCAAAATAAAAAAAAGTGGCCGCCATTTTGAACTTTTTAGTTACTGGACCGATTGCTTTCAAAATTGATATCTGGGTGTCTGTGTAGGCTCTGAATACGAATCTGTAATCAAAATAAAAAAAAAGTGGCCGCCATTTTGAACTTTTCAGTTACTGGACCGATTGCTTTCAAAATTGATATCTGGGTGGCTGTGTAGGCTCTGAATACGAATCTGTAATCAAAATAAAAAAAAGTGGCCGCCATTTTGAACTTTTTAGTTACTGGACCGATTGCTTTCAAAATTGATATCTGGGTGTCTGTGTAGGCTCTGAATACGAATCTGTAATCAAAATAAAAAAAGTGGCCGCCATTTTAAACTTTTCAGTTACTGGACCGATTGCTTTCAAAATCGATATCTGGGTGTCTGTGTGGGCTCGGAATACGAATCTGTAGTCAAAATTAAAAAAAAGTGGCCGCCATTTTGAACTTTTTAGTTACTGGACCGATTGATTTCAAAATTGATATCTGGGTGTCTGTGTAGGCTCTGAATACGAATCTGTAGTCAAAATTTAAAAAAAGTGGCCGCCATTTTGAACTTTTCAGTTACTGGACCAATTGCTTTCAAAATCGATGTCTGGGTGTCTGTGTGTGCTCTGAATACGAATCTGTAGTCAAAATTAAGTGGCCGCCATTTTAAACTTTTTAGTTACTGGACCGATTGATTTCAAAATTGATATCTGGGTGTCTGTGTAGGCTCTGAATACGAATCTGTAGTCAAAATTTAAAAAAAGTGGCCGCCATTTTGAACTTTTCATTTACTGGACCAATTGCTTTCAAAATCGATGTCTGGGTGTCTGTGTGTGCTCTGAATACGAATCTGTAGTCAAAATTAAGTGGCCGCCATTTTAAACTTTTTAGTTACTGGACCGATTGCTTTCAAAATAGATATCTGCGTGTCTGTGTGGGCTCTAAATATGAATCTGTAGTCAAAACTAAAAAGTGCAAGATGGCGGCAACTATTTTTAAATTTTGAAAACGGATTCGTATTCAGAGCCCATACAGATACCCAGATATCAATTTTGAAAGCAATCGGTCCAGTAACTAAAAAGTTCAAAATGGCGGCCACTTTTTTTTAATGTTCACTACAGATTCGTATTCAGAGCCCACGCAGACACCCAGATATCGATTTTGAAAGCAATCGGTCCAGTAACTAAAAAGTTCAAAATGGCGGCCACTTTTTTTAAATTTTGACAACGGATTCGTATTCAGAGTCCACACAGACACCCAGATATCGACTTTGAAAGCAATCGGTCCAGTAACTAAAAAGTTCAAAATGGCGGCCACTTTTTTTAAATTTTGACAACGGATTCGTATTCAGAGCCCACACAGACACCCAGATATTGATTTTGAAAGCAATCGGTCGAATAACTAAAAAGGTCAAAATGGCGGCAACTTTTTTTAAATATTCACTACATATTTGTATTCAGAGTCTACACAAACACCCAGATATCGATTTTGAAATCAATCGGTCCAGTAATTAAAAAGTTCAAAATGGCGGCAACCTTTTTTAAATGTTCACTACAGATTCGTATTCAGAGCCCACACAGACACCCAGATATCGATTTTGAAAGCAATCGGTCCAGTAACTAAGAAGTTCAAAATGGCAGCCGCTTTTTTTAAATTTTGACAACGGATTCGTATTCAGAGTCCACACAGACACCCAGATATCGACTTTGAAAGCAATCGGTCCAGTAACTAAAAAGTTCAAAATGGCGGCCACTTTTTTTAAATTTTGACAACGGATTCGTATTCAGAGCCCACACAGACACCCAGATATTGATTTTGAAAGCAATCGGTCCAGTAACTAAAAAGTTCAAAATGGCGGCCACTTTTTTTTAATGTTCACTACAGATTCGTATTCAGAGCCCACGCAGACACCCAGATATCGATTTTGAAAGCAATCGGTCCAGTAACTAAAAAGTTCAAAATGGCGGCCACTTTTTTTAAATTTTGACAACGGATTCGTATTCAGAGTCCACACAGACACCCAGATATCGACTTTGAAAGCAATCGGTCCAGTAACTAAAAAGTTCAAAATGGCGGCCACTTTTTTAAATTTTGACAACGGATTCGTATTCAGAGCCCACACAGACACCCAGATATTGATTTTGAAAGCAATCGGTCGAATAACTAAAAAGGTCAAAATGGCGGCAACTTTTTTTAAATATTCACTACATATTTGTATTCAGAGTCCACACAAACACCCAGATATCGATTTTGAAATCAATCGGTCCAGTAATTAAAAAGTTCAAAATGGCGGCAACTTTTTTTAAATGTTCACTACAGATTCGTATTCAGAGCCCACACAGACACCCAGATATCGATTTTGAAAGCAATCGGTCCAGTAACTAAGAAGTTCAAAATGGCAGCCGCTTTTTTTAAATTTTGACAACGGATTCGTATTCAGAGTCCACACAGACACCCAGATATCGACTTTGAAAGCAATCGGTCCAGTAACTAAAAAGTTCAAAATGGCGGCCACTTTTTTAAATTTTGACAACGGATTCGTATTCAGAGTCCACACAGACACCCAGATATCGACTTTGAAAGCAATCGGTCCAGTAACTAAAAAGTTCAAAATGGCGGCCACTTTTTTTAAATTTTGACAACGGATTCGTATTCAGAGCCCACACAGACACCCAGATATCGACTTTGAAAGCAATCGGTCCAGTAACTAAAAAGTTCAAAATGGCGGCCACTTTTTTTAAATTTTGACAACGGATTCGTATTCAGAGCCCACACAGACACCCAGATATCGACTTTGAAAGCAATCGGTCCAGTAACTAAAAAGTTCAAAATGGCAGCCGCTTTTTTTAAATTTTGACAACGGATTCGTATTCAGAGCCCACACAGACACCCAGATATCGACTTTGAAAGCAATCGGTCCAGTAACTAAAAAGTTCAAAATGGCGGCCACTTTTTTTAAATTTTGACAACGGATTCGTATTCAGAGCCCACACAGACACCCAGATATCGACTTTGAAAGCAATCGGTCCAGTAACTAAAAAGTTCAAAATGGCGGCCACTTTTTTTAAATTTTGACAACGGATTCGTATTCAGAGCCCACACAGACACCCAGATATCGACTTTGAAAGCAATCGGTCCAGTAACTAAAAAGTTCAAAATGGCGGCCACTTTTTTTAAATGTTCATATGATTAAGATTCGCTCCGGTGAAGGAAAACACCGTGAGGAAACCTGTGCACAGCAGTACATATAAAATTGTTGTGGACACCGCTTCCAATCCAGCTTGTCACGTGGAAATGTATAACAATTCCCTTCCATGTTCATGGGAAAGGCTTGCGCTCAGTAGTAGGACATTAAAATTGACTCAAGAAGAAGAATAAGAAACCAAATTGATATCTGATTTGTGTAACATAAATTTCATTATTTCACATAAGAATGAAAATTTCACAGTAATTTTGCAGAAAGTGCAAAATTTCACTGCAAAATTTCAAGTGAAATTTTTGTGCAAAATTGCGCCTTGCATCTCTAAGTAAGTGCGAACAAGGAGGTTTGAAGTCCACCGCGCGCGCGGGCGCGGCCGGCCCGATCGTTGTTCTGTGCTGTGAGTGCGAAAGAACCGCGCGCGTACGTGTAAGTAGCTACTACTCCCTCTCGAAGGTGCGCTCGCTCTCCTCTCGACAGTCGGTGCCAGCCTGACTAGCCGTCCGCCAGAAGTCGACCAGACAGCGCTCGCGGGCTGCGGGGCGCGGGGGGAAGCAAACTCGCTTCGAGGCGGAGCGTCGCTTCTATACGCCAGTATTATAAGTATTCTATGGTTATACCACAGTACCTATTAGTTATTCTGTGGTTATACCAACGAAAGCCATGCATATAACGCCCCGTCAAGTTACGTACCGGAGCGTATACTGATAGATACCACAGAAGAGAGATATTACTGATACGGTCGTACTGTATACTGGTACGGAAAATGACACGGTGGCAACATCACCTACAATACAACATCCGAGATGTCAGCTCGTAACAACTGGTGAAGTAGGTGCTATGTCAGTGCTTTTCTTCGGTCGTACCGGCTTCACTGAACTGGACGGAAAAAAAGAAGGGAGTCATATCCCGAAATAGTTTGTATTTTCCGTCCAGTTTAGTGTAGCCGGCACGACCAAAGGGAAGCACTGACATGGCACCTAAGTTCCCCGGTGTTATGGGCTGACATCACGGATGTTATAGGTGATATAGCAAACTGTGTCAGTTTACATAAAAAAATCCCTCAGTCGCCTTTTACGACATGCACGGGGAGAGATGCAGTGGGGCTATTATTTTAAATTACCATCCCACACGGTACAAATATACCTAACCACCTATCTTTTTTCCATTCGATCCAAACACAGAAGACAGAAATGACGACCGACACGCGGGCGCAGCAGGGCAGGAGCGAGCAAGCGAGCCCGGAACTAAAATTGTATCTAGTATTGAAGTGCCTGCTAAATTGACGAAGGCAAAAATTTTACCCTTCCGACTGAAGAATTACGTCAATAATTTCATGTAGGCGTTTTTTGTTTTTTATTTTTATCTCCTTTCGTGGATAAAATAATAAAAAAAATTGAATAGAGTTTTCTCAGAGCTTTGTGACCTTTGAATCGGTGGTATTGTAAAATTGTAATAATACACACATACTCAGATTTTCAAAAATTCATGCTTTTTTTATATATTTTTAATTTTATGTTTATTACTTACTTTTACTCATTATTAAAAAAACCAGCAATGCACTTTGTTGGTAAGGAACCAAAATATAGGTTGGTATTTTTTTAATTTTCTGAATGTGTGTCAATTGGTCAGTTTTGGACCTTCTTTGTCGCACTTTTTGCATGTTTTGCGTATTTGGCGTTTGTCACCGCCTTAACTGTTCAGCCCGCTGACGGCATGCCGTGACGTAGAAGTAAATTGATTGATTGGATTCGGATTGATTGACTGATTTTCAGTGGTAAGTCCTACCACCTTGTAAAGAGGGAAAGGATTTCCTTGCAGTGTTTTCCTTCACTCGCCGGAGTGACGACGGACAAATTGTAAAGATTTTTACAAACACTGGGATTCGAACCCACAACCTCGCGCTTGAGAGGCCAGTAAAGCCCCAGATACTGAGTGACTCATCGCTTATGCTGTCAATTTCAATCACATCTTTTCTGTACCGTTCTGATTGACTTCCATAAGTATTGTACATACCATTGGTCTTACCTTTCAAAATTGTTCAAGTTAGGTGAAGGAAATCTGTGATATGATCGTGCTGCTTCGACCGCGTGTTTTGCAGAAGACGCCCCACTCTTCTACGAGATTCGCCGTTGTCACTGCTTGCAGGGGCAGCTCACCTGTAACATATTAGGAGTAATGAGCATGTATGTATATAAAACTAGCATTTACCCGTGACTGCGTGCGCATTTATATCAACTGTTCAGTCCGCTGACGGCATGCCGTGACGTAGAAGTAAATTGATTGATTGGATTCAGATTGATTGATTGATTGATTGATTTTCAGTTGTAAGTCCTACCACCTTGTAATGATGGAAAAGATTTCCTTGCAGTGTTTTCCTTCACTCGCCGGAGCGACGACGGGCAAATTGTAAAGATTTTTTACAAGGACTGGGATTCGAACCCACAACCTCGCGCTTGAGAGGCCAGTAAAGCCCCAGATACTGAGTGACTCATCGCTTATGCTGTAAATTTCACTCACATCTTTTCTGTACCGTTCTGATTGACTTCCGTAAGTATTGTACATACCATTGGTCTTACCTTTCAAAATTGTTCAAGTTAGGTGAAGGAAATCAGTGATATGATCGTGCTGCTTCGACCGCGTGTTTTGCAGAAGACGCCCCACTCTTCTACGAGATTCGCCGTTGTCACTGCTTGCAGGGGCAGCTCACCTGTAACATATTAGGAGTAATGAGCATGTATGTATATAAAACTAGCATTTACCCGTGACTGCGTGCGCATTTATATCAACTGTTCAGTCCGCTGACGGCATGCCGTGACGTAGAAGTAAATTGATTGATTGGATATGGATTGATTGATTGATTTTCAGTGGTAAGTCCTACCACCTTGTAAGGATGGAAAGGATTTCCTTGCAGTGTTTTCCTTCACTCGCCGGAGCGACGACGGGCAAATTGTAAAGATTTTTACAAGGACTGGGATTCGAACCCACAACCTCGCGCTTGAGAGGCCAGTAAAGCCCCAGATATTGAGTGACATCGCTTATGCTGTCAATTTCACTCACATATTTTCTTTACCGTTCTGATTGACTTCCATAAGTATTGTACATACCATTGGTCTTACCTTTCGAAATTGTTCAAGTTAGGTGAAGGAAATCTGTGATATGATCGTGCTGCTTCGACCGCGTGTTTTGCAGACGACGCCCCACATTTTACGGACTTCTATGGTGTTATCTGGGAAAGAACACACCAAGATTTTATTTATAAGATTATTAGTACCTACATACTTTGATTTGTGGTCGGCCGTTGTAGACAGTAACCTAAATTGGTTTGCTACTGCAGGAGTTGAGTCAGAGGGGAGTCATAAATATATTCTAAGGCTGCAGTACATTTATCGGATAGGACTGAGTCAATAAAAACCTTACCTAATTAACCAGCAGCATTATTATTTTTTTCATTGTGGATCTCTCGTAATAGAGAACTAGAGACGTATTTCAATTTCCTGTACACAAAGGCGTGCGGCATACATAATATATATGGATGATACTGCACATTTTATAGAGGTTATGTTTCTTTTGACAATTTTCACTACAACCCTACTTGGGTAATAACTTACTCTGTACTACAGACAAAGGCAAGCATCCAATAAATAACATGCTGTAACATTATGTTATTTGGAAAATATAGGAGATATCGAGGGTATTCTTCAAAAACGAGTTATCTGACATTTTTTGCGAAAATGAACTAAAAATGCAGTTTTAGACAAAGAGATTTTATGTATAGAGTGAGCACTACGAAGAAAGAATACAGAGAAATGACGGCCAATAACTGAGGTATGAGGTAAGGTAGCGGGGTGGCGGAACGCTGAGCCGCGCGGGGCGGGAAGCGAGCGGGAGAGGGGCTAGCTAGCGAGCGAAGCGACTAGCGGCTAGCGGCCCGGCCGGCCCGGCCGGTCAGTCAACACGTGCATTGGAATACGTAGGGTTGTCACTTAGTCTACCAAAAATATATTTTTCGATTTATTATTTTACGAGTAGGTATTATGGTTAATTGTGCCCGTAGTCTAGTGGTAACGCTTCTCAATGCAGAAGTTGCGGGTTCAAAATCCCGGGCACTAACTAATGTACTTATTTATTTCCTTGATAAAGATTGATATACGTGCATTTCATAACGAATAGGTACGATCGCTCCGGTGAAGAAAAATAAAGTTAGGTAACTAGTGCACACTGGTCTATGAAAGGTATTTTTGTGTAAACTGCTTCTGATTTCCACTGGTCACCATGTACGAGTAATCGAATCGGATATAACAAATTGTGACAAGTTCGAGTGCAATATGACTGCCATAAGAATACTCAATAAACAATAAAACAACAACAATAAAAACAATACCTCCTATGTCAGTGAGCAGAGTCCGTGCCTAGCAGTGAGACGTTTTAAAGGATTATAGAAGAAAACAGATAGTGAATTTCATCGAAAAAAACGTTTTTATGTATTTAAACTTAAAATACAGAACTATAATAACTTGAAATACATACCTAAACTTATATGGGTTTTTAAATTACCGTGGTTATTTGACATTTTAAGAAGTAACAACGGCTTTACTCACTATCGAAATACGAGCTGTGTGGCTCGACATTTCGGCCAGAGTGCTCATGATGATGGGCCATACGTTTGGCCCGAAACGTCGAGCCACACAGCTCATATTTCGACCGCGAGTAAAGCCGTTTTGTATTCTTATAATACCTACACTTAATAACTAGAATAATATCTAAAAAACTAAACTTAATAATAAAGAATTCATAACTGCGGTCTTGGCCTTGGACTAAGCTTAAAATCTCCAAACCAAACATACATAAAATAAAGAGTGCAGCATTTATAAAAATATATATATATATATATATAACTAAAAAAAAACATTAGGTATACTTTGGACTACACACACAAACACAACTAAAATAACTCTTCCTCCGTACTTAAACAAAATAATTTTAATTTCACTTTACACAAATTTAAATTTTCACTTTCCCTTAAACAATGTATCATCTTGGACTATTTTTATCCATCTTTCTCGTATTGATCCCTTAGAAGGATGTGGAAACATTGTAAAAAAAATTTTTTCTTGAAAATTTCTCAATTACTTACTAATTAAAAAAAAATAAAAGAATAGCGACAACCCTAATTAGCGGTCAATTCACTCTCATATTTTAACGTGGTTTAATACATATTTATTTACTTTCATACATGATATCCCAGAACTCTATTTCTAATCATTCATATGTGGCAGCCCTAATGAGCGCGTTCAATTTATTTGTTTAATTAAATAATGCTTATGTTATTGCAATGCGAGGTCAATACATAAAATGTACAAAATTTTAAAATTGAAGTAGCCTTGTGACAGCCCTAATTGGCCAGTTGAACCAAATATTTCTAAGCACATGGAAAACAATATATTATATATAAGGTCTTTCAAAATTAGTTAATAGTACGCTAAGGGGGGGTTCTGTATCGTAAATAAATCACTTTTGAGGAACAAAGATTTTTTTTTACAAAAAAAAAAAATTATAATAATGTAAAATGTAAAAAAAAATTCTTTTCTTAATCGTTTCAGTTTCATGCCAGGAACAAAAAAGTCTTCAAACACATAGATCTCTTTCTTTCAGAAATTGTGAAAACCACAATTTTAGTTTTATTAGTATGGAATAGAAAGAATTTGATTTTTTTTACCAACTTACACGTGTTACATCAAAATGGTAATGAAGACTTTTTTGTTACTGTTATGAAAATGAATCGATTAGGCTATAAAAATCAACCACATATTTTTTTATTTAAATACATACAAAACATTTTACATAAAAAAAGCCTAAGGTCCAAAAAATTTTATATAGGTTTTACTCCCTATATGATGCAGAACCCCCCCTTAGCGTACTATTAACTAATTTTGAAAGACCTTATATATTAAGATCACAATGAAGTGATAATTACCTATGAAATGAGATGCCATCAGTTTTCCCAATATTTTTGGTATGATTTTTGCAATATCGCAATTCGCAACACACAACCGGGCATAATGAATGACTGGCGCGATGCGAGCCGCAGACGGACGGCAGCGAGCGCGCGGACGGCGCGTCCGCCGCGTTCGGTCGCTCGCGAGCTACTAGTCTCAAGAGGGTCCCTCCGCGTAATGGTTACTCCACCGCGGTGGAGCGAAGGCTGTTGCCCGGGTAAGAGGTCTAGTAGAATACATGATACGTCATTGGTTTTAGACAGTTTTTAATTTTCTACCTCCCAGTAAAACCCATTTCTTGATATAAGGCTTCGTTTTTAAATTAGATTGTGGTAGAACCTGATAACTAAAGAATTATTACAAATTAAAAACATGTCAAACACACTAAAATCATATAATGTACTAATTTCGTAATTTTTTTCCAGACAAAACCATTACAGTAGCTTGTCTGGCTTTTCTTGTCACTTTATTCGTTCACATTCGTTGTAGATTTCGAGTCAAATACATTATCTTCACTTAACTTGTTTTACCTGTACTATGCTCATATTAAGTACAATATAATACTTTGCAGGAGGAAACCAATAAAACACTTTAGTGTCATTCACTTTTCCATACGAAACCTAATTTCTAACAACCTTTGTGTAAGTCAAACGAGTTATAGTATTTTTACGGTTTTGAGCAGTACTTCCGCGCGCGGCGCGTGCGCGTGTAAAGTGTTATTCGACTAGTAAGTGAAGTTCCAAGAAGATGAGGTCCTCAAGAGGTTGTCAGTTAGTCGATTTGGCGATAGGAAAAATAAAAATTTGTAAGGGTAAGTGTTTCAAACATCTATAATATTTAATTTGAAGTCACATTTTGAGGTTATTTGGCTGTGTGGGTTCCGGCACATAAAAAGAATATAAGTGGGCCCACTGCATTTCTTCCTATGCATGTCGTAAAAGACAACAAAGGTATTCCTATATAATGACAACAGGCACCCAGCAATTTTACGAGATTCGTTTAATATGTAAAAGTTGATAGGCGCAGTCTTCTAATACTTATGCTAAACTATGGATCCATATGCCATGCAGATTTATTGATTTACAAACCGTTTTGTAGTTTGAAGGTTTTAATTGGAATAATTGCGCATCTTGCAGATTTGAATCATCATTCTGAAGCCGATTCGTCCGAACTCGATGAAGAACAAACACGTATGGCCGATGAGCTGAATAATCTGTTCAGTAGCGACCTATCAGATGAAGACCCAACCTTCAAGCCCTAATTGCTGCAAGAACTACCAGCTAATTTAAGCAGCTCTGAAGATGAAGCATTTATTACTTTGGCCGATTTAAAACCCCTCTATAATAAACCATTGCCGAACAACGTAGCCAAGAAGAATGATCTGGTCAAGTTGTGTACAAAAGGAGTTATCCCGGAACAGTTTCACACCTGGTTCAAGGCCCTGGCTACCTCTTCTACGGCAGTTGATCGTGTGCCTGAGCCTGCAGTAGAAGAGTCTTCAGATGAAGAATTAAAAAAGTATTGTTTATGTCAATAAATGGTGTGCATTTGTGTAAAAATTGTTGTTCAATTTCAAAACACTTTGAATTTCCAATTTTCCCATTCTTTTCCAAGCTAGTTTCCAAGGCGGCGTCGTACCTGTCTCGGAGCAGCTGGACCTCCTGGGCACCACTATTTCCAAAGACGTAGGTTTCCGGCAACTAATTGAGTCTAACGCCAAAACTGCATTCAGAAAATTAGGAATACTTTTCCGCAATCGGCGGTTCTTCTCACCGCCACAACTATTCCTGTTGTACAAAACACAGATTATGCCGGTGATGGAGTACTGCAGTCACAGCTGGGAGGGTAGTCCCCATTATCTGCTTGCGTCCTTGGACTCGATACAGAGTCGAGCTATCCGTCTTGTTGGTGATCCGAAACTTATAAATGGTCTGGAGTCTCTGAGCCACAGACGATTTGTGGGTTCGCTTAGTCTGTTTTACAGATACTATCACGGACGCTGGTATGTGGAACTAGCATTCCTTATTCCCTGCCACCCGTCCTATCTCCGCATGACTCTTCGCAGAGTGACCCAGCACCCTTTTGTTATTGACATTGGGCTTTTGAGAACCCATCGGTTCTCTAAATCGTTTCTTTGTCGCACCGCTAGGGGTGTGGAACCGTCTTCCGGCGAGTTTTTTCCGAATTCTTTAACCTGGGTGTCTTCAAACGTCATATTAACAGGCTAGACAGCCTAGCAACAGACCGCAAATCTGCTGGCAGTGCACCTAACTGAGCGTGGTTTCGCGAGGAGAGGTGATTTTGGCTCTGTCCACAGCACCATTGGTATCTCGGTACAGTCACCCATGTCGGTTTACATAAAAAAAAATTACATACCTACGAAAAAGTGTCTAAGTTCGATTTGTAAAGCACTAAGTTTAACAAATTGTACTTTTTGTACTGAACAGTTAGTTTGTTTATTTTTATAAATTATTCAAGTCAAGTGCCATAAAAGCATTTATATTTAAAATGCATGTAAATTAGGTCAAATTCCCCAAATAGTGTACTTGTCAAACGAGTTATCTACACTACCTTCCTTGGAATATTTTTATTTAAAAAAATAACTGCAACTTGATAGTTCAAATTCCGAGCAGAATTAATAGTTCATGAAACAGTGGCTAAGTATAAAAAACCGTAGATATAATTTTTCAATTACAGACAGTTTTTCAAGCACTTAAACTTTCAAAAGCCTTTTTCTCAAAAGTACAATTCTTGCAGATAACTCGTTTTTGAAGAATGCCCTCGATATCGTGGAAAAATTTGAAATATCGACAAGTATCAAAAGCACTTTTCTTACCTCCGTGAAGCTGTAGGTACACTGCACTTCACCCAAATACTTTTACTGTTTGCTGCAAGCTTGGTGCATTCGTTTTCGAGCGAAAAATGATAGTAAAAGGCATAACTCGTGTTTTTACGTGGTTGATTCTTTTTTTTTTTTTTTTTTTTTTTTTTTGGCAACTCGCGCTGACGCGCGAACTTTGCCATTGTCAAGTGTGATAGGATTACAACGGTATAAAAAGTTTTACAAATCAAAACAAATGCATAATTTCAAGAAAAGAAAAGAAAACCCTAAGAACGAAAACAAAATGATTAACTCTGATTAATAACTGAAAAGTTACAAATTAATGTTATGAAAAAAAATAAATTTCGAAATGAGTTTATAAATAGCAATATTGTTAGACGATAGTAAGCAACAGATATTAGAAGGGAGGGGAATTTTAAGTTCAGGCAGAGTGGAATATAAGGTGGGATCTTGATTAATGAGTGGACAAGAAAACAAAATATGATCAACAGTGCCTTCGTCAATGCCGCATTCACAAACTGAAGAATCCCGAATCCTCAACCTAGCCAGGTGCACAGGAGAGCAACAATGACCAAATCGTAAACGGCATATTATTGATGTAACTTTTTTTGATGTTCGAAGTTTATAAAACCATGGTTTGAGAGGAATTTCTGGTTGGATACAGGCATAGTATGTCCCCTTGACTTTACTGGATTTATTCCATGCATTCGACCAAGAAGAGTGTAAATAAATTCTTGGAAGGGCGATAAGGTCGTGCGAAAAATTTTCGTAGTCAACCTTACCCCCACGAACCACAGCATCTTTTGCAAGGGCGTCAACGTGTTCATTACCTTGAATACCACTGTGAGAGGGGATCCAGGCAAACACCACTTGTCTCCCGGTAAGACCAGATAATACATTTTTAATATTATAAATTATGGGATTGTGAATTTTGGATTTAAAAGGATTTTGAAGCAAGGATTGAAGTGAACTAAGCGAATCCGAAAAAATTATAGCTTTATCTATCTCGCTATTCAAAGAAATATACTTCACCGCCTCCAACAAGGCTCTACATTCTCCTGTAAAAACTGAGGATTCTGGAGGACATTTTATTTTCAAATATACATCCTTGTTGACACAAAACACAGCAACACCTACACTGCCGTTTGGAGTCAATTTAGATGAGTCCGTAAAGAAATTCTTTGGGTAAAATTTCGTAAATGCTGGAATCCATAATGTTGCCACGTAAAAAATGTAAAAATGCTCAATTCAATTTTATTTGAATTGAATAAAAAAACCTTCTTACCACTGTCTGAAATTACTCATTTAAGCAATTAAGTGGAGAAAATATTATATTTTACTGTTCCGTATTTTTTACAGATGTATAACTGTTAAAAACGTGCTTACTTCGTGTAATTAATTTGAATAAATTTCCCCATAAAACCCTGAAACTGGCAATTCAGTAATACCGGGGAAGTGCAGTGTTGTCTCTTTCATTTTGCGCGAATTTTCTGTAGAGCTGTCCCTCTCGAAATGTGGCCACTGACCTTCAAAACCAAAGAATATAATTAAAACATAGGCCACGACAGCCGGACTGGACTTGGCTCCCCGTGAGTAAAGTACACTTGCACAGCACAAACAGAGAGCGTTTCAAGTTTCAACCAAGCTGTCAAATAAAAACAGCGTTGAGGGTTGCTATGTGTACAGATTTACCCGTAATTATCGGTATTTACCGTATTTATTATACGGTGAATACCGATTACATTATTAGGTAATATAATCTTCACAACCTGGCGACACGAATTTAAGCACTGACAGTGACATCTGTCAAAACAGCGTTAAGGGTTGCTATGTGTACAGATTTACCCGTAATTATCGGTATTTACCATTACATTATTTAGTAATATAATCTTCAGAATCTCTGGCAACACGAATTTAAGCACTGACAGTGACAATGACAGTGGACTGTGGAGCCACCTTAGCAGCGTAGGGAACTTTTAGTTGAAACGCTCCCTACATATGGGCACTACGGTGGTTGACAAACCAAAATAAAGGGATTAGGGAACGTAATTCTACGCACGAACAGCCATCAGCAAGACAAGCTAAAATAAATTACTCTATGCTAAAGAGGTACGGATTTTTTACGAGTGTTTGTTTGTAGTAAGCACCAGTGGCGGCTTTGACCTATAAATCTTAGTGAGGCGACTAAAAAATCCACCTACATTGCTATTACTTTATGATAAATTGAAAAACCTAAACCTAATTTTTTTTGGCCCTAACAATACTTAACCAAAAACTACTATCGAATCGCGCACCGAGGGTACCGTATCGCCATGTCACGGCTAGCGCCACTAGATGAATTTCATAACACGCCACGCCATCTAGATGGCGTGTTATGAAATACTTCATATTAGTTAGTCACGATTAGAAAATGATTCATCATCTATTTGGTAGATGGCGCGCGCGCATACACTTTTTGAAACCAAAAAGTGTATGCGCGCGCGCCATCTATGGGAACCCCCGTGAGTTTTTTACTTTTTCTTATTTTCATTATTTTTTGTTATATCGGCCATAATAACACATTTTCTGTGAACATTTCAACGGGCTACCAAATTACGGTTCAAGAGATACAGGCCTCGGACAGACGGACGGACAGACAAGCGGCGGGTGGCCGAGTGGTTTGGGCATTGGCTTCAAATGCGAGAGGTGCGAGGTTCGAATCCGGTCGGCGTGTAACAATGAGTTTTTTCTGACGAAAAAATTTACGTATATGCATACCTACACCTGCTGCTGCCGCATAGCAGCCTCGGCTGTGTTCTCCTCTAGTCTAGTATAGCCAGCAATCCAGGGAAGTCTCCGGTATGGCACCTACCTTCTCGGAGGTGATATTGGCTGGTCGGAGCATGCGCTTTGGCCCCTCCGGCTCAGCCACCCATACCGGATTACATAAAAAAAAAAGACGGACGGACGGACGGACAGACAGACAGACAGACAGACGGCGTAGGCTTAGTAATAGGGTCCCGTACCGGATACGGAACCCTAAAAACAAAAAAAAAGAATTCGCAAAAGTGAGATTCGAACCAACGTCACTAGATTGAAAAGCGAAGCATATGCCATTGAGCTATGAAACTTACCGTAACTAGTGCGAATTTCGCCATCATGTTAATCACGGAGGTAAAACAAACCGACTTATAGAAAACGTGATCGCCCCATCTCGCTCTGCATTCTTTTAATTGCATATAGATGTCTCGTCCGGCGCCATTTATCAGAGCCTCAGCTGCTCCCTACATCCAAAGCCTCCAAGGTCAACCTGTTGTCTTTACGCTTGGTGAAGCGATATCAAAATAAGCGATTCGTCGCCGCACCGGACCGGGGTGAGTCACCATATGCCATGCCGTACGTGACACGTCACACGTCACGTCTGTGTGTGTGTGCGTGCTGTGTTGGTGGTGTTGATGCACTAACACATCCGTATTTCGTCGCGCGCGTCGCACCAGCCGCCTCCGCCTCCTCCGCGCCGCCGCCGCCGCGCTAATATTGTGATCAGTTCGGATCGGATATACTTGACTTTTTTAAGTTTTCTTTCTTGATATTTTGAAATGTTTTTTTTTTCTTTACTTTCAAGATAATTAAGTGAGGCGGTGCTTCACTTGCTTCACCTGGGGAACCGCCACTGGTAAGCACCTGACAGCTGACGCTGCTGGAAAAAAAATACCATACACTGCGCGCTTGCCTTGCCACGCACAACACATACATAATATAACGAAAGTCGAGAAGCGAAGCAAGTTAGTCGTTCGTCGTACAGAATGGTGTATAAATAAGGTGTGTGTTGACAACATTTGAAAGGACAATTGGGGTAATTAACATACGTTGCGGAAAAACTAAATCCACCGCCCCGACATAACCTGTCAGTGTGGCTATTCCCTAGAGTGTTTTATAGGCCGGAGACGCGGAGGGAGTGCAGCCCCCGTCCGCCGCCGTAACAAAGCGCAGGCACCCGTGTAAGCTGCGGAGGCGAGCATGGTGCCTGCGCTGTGTTATGCAAGGACGGCGGGGCTTCACTTCCCGCATACCTAGTCGGAGAAGAGGCAATCCTAAGTCGCTATTGAAAATAAATTCGCGGAAGTCGCCAATTTGATTGAATTTTTTTTCGTGAAATTTAATTTCTTTATTTTTGGCCCCAGTTTTGATTTCCGCAGGCTAGGTCTTTTCTAATAGCAGTGTTTTGTGGTTCTTTATGCTCCTGTATTTTTTATTTATTTTTTACGAGGTCTACGTTTTGGAAACCCGCCGCCCCACGCGCCAACGACAATTTGTGTGTCATTTGATGTGTTAATAGGTTTGGCCCAAACCTATTAACACATCAAATGAGTTATATCAGTCGCTAACAGCCTTGCAGAAAAGAAGAAAACAAATGCAAATGAGAAGAATGAAAAAACAAGACATTACTATACGGTTACACTACCCTTGCCTTTCCGTAAGAAAAAGAAAAGTTAACTGTCACTTGTCAGGTGTGCCGTGTGAGGTGTGTGCATAGAAGAGTAACCTAAATGGGTGTGTGTGTGTCAGTGTCAGGTGCTTACTGCTTGTGCTTGTGATTTTTTGTGTTATTCAAGGAGAGCACGAGAGGATAAGAAGCACAGATTACCAATATAGATAAGAAGAAGGAACTGAAGGTAAAATATTATTGTACGCGCGCGGGCATTTGCGCCGCGTAAGGAATGCGGCCGACACCCGCGCTAACCCCCGCGCGGCAGGATGCGGGTGGGAAGCGCGCTTCCTCTCCCCCTTTACCTCTGGCCGCGCAGCCAGCACATGTGCTCGCGCGCCGATAATACCTTCTCTCTCTGTGGCAGGTAAAGTTTACCATTATCTTATCTGTAAAGATTACTGATTTTATCTGTCGGATTTATTAGCAATGGAAAAATTTCAATCCATTCTTTATTTTCAAAATAAAATTTCTTAGACTAACATCCAGCCTTTTATGTACAAGATATACCATTCAAGTTTGCCGGTCTGTGGAATGCAATTGCACGCTATCGTCACAGAAGTAATATATAGGGGCTACCGCCTATCGTCCTGTTGACGTCACAGCGTCATCGGCAAACCAGGGTGGGACGTGTTGTACCCTCATCTGTTATTTTAGGTTAGCGACCAACACAAGCACATTCACTATGATGCCATAGATAGATGTATAAAAACACGTCCGGCCTCCGCCGGCATGCCCTGTCTGCTGGAGCAACCAGGCATCTCACGCTCGGACGGTAAAAGATCAGACGGGTACAGTACAACGCATATTGGGAACGAACGGTAGAGTCCTCGTTAGCTATATGGAGTCACAAGCTGTATGTACCACATCCTTTTCATATCATGAGGCTGGGCGCTCCACCTATATTTGTATTTTGTATATTAAGAGATGAATTTATTTATTCAACAGCAAAAATAGGTACTAAATAGACAATTAACTAAAAACTATAATACAATTGTTATTTTAAGCAAACGATCAATTACAGCCTTCATTGTGAAATAAATGTTTCCATTTAATTTAGTGTGGAACACCACGTGCGTCGACACACTGATGCCTAGCCACGTCCGCCGTTTAGAATTTTCACATTTTTTTTATAGCCTCTTACCCCCTACGGACCTCATGTTAATACATACATACACTCGAAAAACATTACCCTCCTTCCGAGACAGTCGGGTAAAAATAAAGATCATAAATGACAAAAAAATTGATAACCTTCTGTTTTGAAGTGGGTATTTAAATGGTGAAGCAGCAGGTGTAGGTATGCACATACATTTTTTTGTCAGAAAAAAACTCATTGGTACACGCCGACCGGATTCGAACCTCAGACCTCTCGCATGAGAAGCCGATGCCCAAACTACTCGGCGACCCGCCGCTTAAGTCTATCAGCAATTCAAAGTGAAGTCTCCAGTACGGCACTAACTAACATTATAACATATCAATGCTCACACGAAGAGGTTAGTGTGGTTCTGGGCGTTAACCCACGTTAATTTTTCATATGTAGCAGTAGAATACTTCAATAGAAAGCAAATTTCATAGGTTTTACCTTGAGGGAAAAAATAAATCTCATACAAAATAATTCACAAATTCTGTCACACTGAGTTGATACCAGCCACATGACTTGGTAACACTTTCGTAGGACAAATTTTATGCCCTAACTCCCAGCTTATTCTTTTTTTTCTCGGAGGGATCTTGAGACAAATAAACAGTTGCAGGAGTCTCATAGTACAAATTCCTGAAATAAATTGTGATTTCGCTAGCAGCTTTGCATTTTTTGTATGGATGCACCTATAAACGAGATTTTTTAAGTATGGGATAATAACATTATAGATTTATATTGTGCATAACATACAAAATAGTCTGAATTTTTTATTTCAGATCATGAAAGCCATATTCTTTACAAGCGTCTCCGAGAGTTATCAAGGCGTTTTTGAAACAAATGGGTTCAAAGTATTATTCATTGAACCACTACAATTTAAATATATAAATTTGGCAGTCTTATCGAAGAAATGTTCAAGTTCGGAGTACAATGGGATTATACTAACAAGTCCACGAGCTATAGAAGCACTTTCAAAAAGTCTTAATCAGGATGAGTTATCTTTATGGAGAGATCGAAGGGTGTACACAGTCGGAGAAGCAAGCGGCAACAAAATAAAAGACTTATTAAATTTATCTGCAACCGGATTGGACAGTGGAGATGCGGAAAATTTAGCTGAGGTCATAATAAAAGAGAACTCGGTCGGATCAAGATTTTTATTTCCATGCGGTAATCTTAAAACAGAAACATTAATTAAAAAACTTCAACTAAATGGAATACTTGTAGAGCATGTGACCGTATATGAAACTGAAGAAAACGAGAGTTTGAAAAGCAATCTCTCAAGTTTAATGCAAGATGAAGAAACTGTACTACTGTTTTTCTTTAGTCCTTCTGGTGTGCAATTCGTCCTCAGTCACCTGCAGTCTGAGGAGACTGATATTTCCAAAATTCTCATTTTCGCAATTGGGAACACGACTTGTAAGAAACTGACCGAGATGGGAGTGAAAGTGTGCGGTGTAGCGAGCAAGCCCAACGCTGCAAGTCTGCTGGAAGCAGTTAATAAGACTTTACACATTGAAAATAAGCTCTTGATATAACTAAAAAGTTAATAAATTATTGTAGTATTGTTTTTACAATTGGTAATAAAAATATTTTTTATTAATAAAACATATTTTTATAAGTCAGTAGAACTCCTACGTGTCCCATCCAATGTGTCTTTTTCTTTTGTCTTTTCAATGTTGGTCCAACGTCTAGTCGATGAAATATATGTTGCAGCCACACTTACTATTACAAGCACTGATGTTAGGATAGCGATGGGCTAAAACAAGCAAGCATTGTTAATTTTGTAATTTTGTTTTGTGTGACATGTTCTCAAGTTCAATTTTGAATATTATCATATAGAGATTGTGTTAGTTCACTGCCCTTTTCAACATTTAATTAAACTAACTAAATACAAAATTTTATCGAAATGGTTAGTCATTTCTGAAAAACCAATTAAGTATGTAACTATATATACAAGAATAGCTCAATATATTAGAATGGAAAAATTATAGATAGTGTCTTATTTTTTCCTTTTTGAGTTATAGAGAAAATCTAAAACCATTTTTTTATATTTTCTACTATATCTCAAAACATTATTATTTTAGCTCATGATTTTATTTATCTGCGATCTGCAGTTCCAGAGGGGCCACCAGGATTCCCTAGAGCGATCCCCCCAGGGGATCATCGTGAACTCATCAGTGTCTCCTTTTCTAAGTGGGAAGGTAATGTGGTTGAATTTAGCGGCACTAGATTTTATTCTCCAGTTCTGCAAGTTGAGTTTGCAGTTTCTTGGATAAAAGTAATAAAAGTATTACTTCCTCCATAATTTTTCATTTATCTGTAACTACACATTATTTCTTATACGCATGATTTGTTTCAGAAATGTATACCCAAAACAAGAAAAGGTTCGGACATAAGGGATCAAGAGACATAACTAGGCAACCTAGTCGCAGAAATATGTTATGTGAATTTGGTTACACTGCCTTCTTACTAATAATAATAATAAACTTCTAGGTACTCTGTTTTATCTTCTGTGGGATATGGCGTAAAAGTAAAGACGTACCTAATCAAGTAAAAAAAATAATTAGCTTACCCCAGGAATAAAATCAATTGCATTAGTATTAGAACATATGGACATAGTCACAATAGCGATGACCAACATGAGGATTCCTGCTGCAGTGCTAAGGATAATGTCCTGTTGTGAAAAACAAAATAAATTAACCAACATACAAGTTGTAACTAAATGGTCACTGCCAGCCACAGGTTATATATAGTGCCAATATGTTAACCATATAAATTCTTGGGGGTAAAAACTTCGAGGGTAAAAATTACATTTACTTCTACGGACATTTTATTTACTTATTTTTGAAGTGAAAACTTCTTTAGCGGCGCTTGGCACTTTTTATATGGGGGAAAAAATCTATGTTCGCTTCAGCGCGTCAGATAACAATCTATAGTTGCTATGACAACCGCGTCAGATAACAATCTATCGTTGCTATGACAACCGCGTCAGATAACAATATATCGTTGCTATGACAACGCTCAATACATGACATCTCAAAGTTCTGCAAAATGAATGTAGGGTTCAAAATTATATATTTACAGCTTTCGCAGTTGAAACAATGGGGCCCTGGTGTGCCGAGGCAAAAATTTTAGTGAGAGAGTTGGGAGAACTTTTGCGGGAAATTTCAGGAGATAGCCGTGCCGGTTCCTACCTCACACAAGGAATCGGCCTTGCCATTGTGAGGGGGAACGCGGCCAGTGTCATGGGCACCTTTCCGACAGCGGCAGCGATGGACGAGATTTTTTACTTTTAGTTGCTGTCGGCAAGGTGCTCGTGTAGCATCTTCGGGGATTTCCCGTTAAGGTTTTTATATATTTATTTATTTATTATTATTTCTTTTATAGTTTTAGGTAATTTTAATTTAGGTAGTTTTAGTTTTTATGTTGTATGTTTTAAGTTTAGGTAATTTTAATTTAGGTAGTTTTAGTTTATATTTGTTATCTAATATTAATAATGTAATTGTCTAAATAAAGATATTTTCTTAGTATGTAGGGTTCCGTAACAAATGCATGTCTGTCCGTTCTACTAAATTTAACATTTATTTCAAAATGAATGTAGGGTTCCGTAACAAATGCATGTCTGTCCTTTCTACTAAATTAAACTGTTTTTTTTTTAATATTTTTTTTACATAAATATTTTTTTTTATTTTTTATTTTTTTTTCCATTAATTTTTTTTTGTAATTTTTTTTTTTAATATTTTTTTTTCCATTAATTTTTTTTTTATTTATTTTTTTTAAGTAATGTTACGGTGTTTTTTTCACTTCTGCCGGCACTCCCGGAGTGCAACTGTGGCTTTTTTTTTTTATGGAAACTGACACGGTTGGCTACATCACCTACAACATGCGTGATGTCAGCCCATAACACCGGGTGAACTTGGTGCCATGTCAGTGCTTCCCTTCGGTCGTGCCGGCTACACTGAACTGGACGGAAAACACAAACTATTTACATAGCCGTTTCGACCGACCTTTCATTCAGTGCGCGGTTGTATCAACCCGGGTGGGTACAAACCCTACAACCTAGTAATTTAAAAGGGAGTCATATATCCCTTAGTCGCCTTTTACGACATACACCGGGAGAGATGCAGTGGGGCTATCCTTTTAAAGTACCGGCCCCACACAGTACATTTCGTAATTTTGGCATTAATTCCGGTTCGAAACCTGAGTGTAACGCAAATGGTAGGTAGGTACTAAGAAACTCTAACAGACAGACATTATTGTTATTTATTGAGCATTGACTACACTCGAACAATTTCTTATATGCGGTTCGATTAGGTAGACCCACGAAGAAAAACTGGCAAGAAACTTCGCAGGGTATTTGTATATTGGTGTTTTTTTTATAAATATTGTTACAAATATTTTAATGTTTTACATTTGATTGCTCCGAATATACCAAGGAATCAGGTTAACATATACTGGCCGCATAAACAAGTCAAACATTAAAACACCAAAGTAGTAAAGTAATTTCTATTGATAAATACTTATGTACTGTGTGGGGCCGGTACTTAAAAAGAATATCCTCACTGCATCTCTCCCCATGCATGTCGTAAAAGGCGACTAAGGGATAAAGACAAGATGCCGTGCTAAAGGGCGACAGGCTCGCCACCTCTCACCTTGGCACGGTACTTCCACCGAGTCATGCAGCAGGTGGGTCTTCGTGCCTTACTTGCTGCTTGATCGATTTAATCTTGTTCGTATACTTTGCGAGACGTGGTGGTCGGTGTTGTGCTGTGGTTGACAAGAGTGCTTGCAGCACAACACCGATTACTCTGCTTACCCCGATTGTCGGGATTCAGCGTGTGTGATATGTAAATACTTATGTTCAATTGTGTAATCTGTAGCTGGATAAAAAATTTTTTTTTATTAGTAACTAATACTTACGCATGTTGGTAAACAAAAATGACAGTAGTTTGCTTTCAAGGAGCTTTGAACCAGATCAGCGCGCGGGCACGGGCTGTGTGGCCCCGATCGTTGTTCTGTGTTTGCTTTCATTTAACAATAATAACACCATACCATAGACATATTATTATTTCTCTATGCACCATACTATTATCAGTATCACATAGAGTGGGACATCACCTTTGAAGTCTCGAAAACATGCCGCTTTTCGTCACTGCCTTAAGCCTCATCTCCTGTGAATGTTTTTTTCGAAACATTACACAGAAACATCGAAACATTGGGGCGTGGCCATACACATTTGTATGAAAACAGATGTTTTTGTGTAATGTTTCGAAAAAACATTCGCAGGAGACGCGGCTTTAGGGTGTCACGGGTGATGACGGGTGTCACATTTTTACTTAGTCTGTACAACTAATAATAACTTAATGAGCTTGTGTCCTTTTAGATTTTTATGCGAATGAATATTGTTTTATTAGTTAATAACAACAGTAGGTAACAATTTTTCGATACCAAACAACCTAACAAAATAAAATATTATTAGACCTAGTTACCTTTTTTCTGTGTGCGGAAAGCGGAAACTGATGAAATTTTCAGTTCTTATTTATTCGAGATGATGACATGCAGTTTCTCACAGCACTTAGTATGTATAACTCCATCTCTGGCCATGTTCAAAAAGCTTTTGAAAGCATCTTATATCTCCAAGGAATAAGGTGACTATATATTATTTATAGATAGGAGTATATCTAAGTAGCTTATGTAATTTATTTATCGAGTATCTATTGTTAGTACTTAATACATATATAAGTAGTTATGCGTCTATGTATTCTTATTTAGTATATTAATATGTCCTATATTTATGTAATATATTATCTTATTGTAACTGTATATAATAAGCCTGGCGTCTGCTTGTTCAATTTTATTAATTAACTTTCGTTAGTATTAAGTTTTTTTCATTCTTCTTTTGTTGCTACCTTATATTATGTTTTCCATTAACAAAGGTTGACTGGCAGAGATTGCCATAGGTAATAAGTCCGCCTTTTGTAAAAATTATATTTAAGTACAATAAAGGATATTTCTATTATATTCTATGTATGAACCATTATAATTATATAACTCTACGGAACACTTAATAAAATGCGTTACTGAAATACGCCACTCCCTAAACTGCGGCGGCGTGTCCCGATATTTATTCTAAATTCTTGAAATAAGTACATTGATTTCATGTCAGTAAATCAATAAAATGTGAATAATATACTCACAAAATACAACCATACTTGTGGCAAGTACTGTCCACATCTCATGATGGCTCCAATATATGTGACGGCTATCGCTATAGCGCTCATAAGCATCGCGACAGGGAATGTTGGCACGAGTCCTCGATATGTGGCACAAACTCCACCAGCCATGAATACTACAGACGAAACTAGGCAAAGTACCTGTTGAGCAAAATTAACATTTAATTTCCTAAAAAATATTCCAATGAGTGTGAAATATAAAGGCCCAGGAGGCAGGACAAAGGTCTAAGTAGTTAATCGCTGGTGTTGCTCATTTGAAAATATTGCTTTCAAAATGTTTCTGTCCCTACTAAGTAAATTATTAAGAAAAACATTTTTTGTTCTGTTATTGTAATAAGACTTTCGCCGCCGTGCCCTGCAACCATGCCAGCCCCATCGTGCCTATTGAAAATTCTCCAAAGCATCTCTAAACTGTTAATGAAAAGTTACTTACAATGGATATGAATTTCAAAATTCCTTCTGTCGACAAAACAAATTCACTCCCAGAATAGAACTGCCGCAACACATCACTGTATGTGTGAGCTGTTTCATCCATTGCGTCCAACACCCGATTATTTTTTATAAATCTGTAAATTACACATTATAAATAATATCAGTGGATCTAAATTCCTATTGAGCGTTCCAAAGAAGATTTCTACAAACACTAAAATGTGAAATTTAATGTTCATGTACACATCAATTGGATGTAGGATCAAGATAAAAATATAATCAGACAGCAGAATCTACATTAATTAGGTTTAGCACTATAGGACGCTGATAAGACAAGTGTGTGGATTATAAAAACACTAGTTGGATGATAAATGGATCAAATGGATGAATGGAAGAAATTCATCTAGCAATCGTCCACACAATGCAACATCTCCAAGCACACTACTGAAAAGGTGGGACTCCATTAGAGGCTGCATCGGGTCGAGCCATGGTCCGTAGTGGAGTGACTCGGGCTGAGCGGTGTATTCCGAGGCTGCTCGTGTCGAGATCACTCGAATGGAGCCCAACTTTATAAATTCTTTGGCAGATCGCTGAAATTTGTAGGGTCATTATGGTGAAAACCTCAATAAAAGAAATATATATGTTATATTTTTCACTGATGACGACAACACAGTCGAAATATCTGTATTGTGTAATTTTATAAATAATATTAATATATAAAAATTCATCAAACAAACATTTTGTAAATAAAAATAATTTATTGTCAATAAAAGAAAGCCATTGTAAAAATCCATGTATTTATTATTAGAGTTTAAAGTAAAAATAATTAGTACTTATACTTAACTAATTACATTCATATCTATATTCTGAGATTATACAAAACATGAAGGTTTTGTAAAATAATCCTATTATACAATAACAAAATCTTTAATTTTAAATAAAATTATATTACACACTACATCCAAAATCTTATTCATAAAACTTCAGTGAACATAATCATGAGTCTGTCCTTGTGTGCGAGGCTTATAGATGTTGCGTAGGCATATGCACAACATGCAGGTATAAGCCTTCACACCACACCTACACCCCTAGTCATCCACACATTCCAACACAATCGTCAAGGGCACAAATTAGCACATTGGAAAAAAGAAAGTTCGCATCCATAATTTCAATAGATCTAGCTGTGCCCGTGGCTATGCTCGCGGTAAAGCCGCAAATATGATGATAAACAATTGCATATGTATAGGTAGTTATTACCCGCTGTCACCTTAATTTCCAAGCTGAATGGAATCGAGCAAAAGTAAGTCAATAAGGGCGAGGTTGAAGGGTGAGCTTCGTTCACGTAAACAATATACTTTCTCAAAAGTAAGTCTGTAAGGGCAAGGCCGAAGGCCGTGCTGCGTTCAGGTAAACTGTATATTCCTCGAACAAAGCCACGAAGGACATGGCAGAAGGCGGAGCTGCGTTCAGGAAAACAATATATAATTTTTCGAAGTAATTGTATTTATTATGGTGATGTGTTCCTGTCTATGGTGATCACTGGCATAGGCGCCGACTCCGTGGGTGCTCGGGGGCTCCAGCACCCACGACGATAGATATAAAAACTGATCAATAATCGGATTTGAGCTATGATAAAAGTGCTTTATTTCCTTCCTACAAGCATTTACACATTCGCACTAGTGGCGCGGCGAATAGCGAACGTTATTAGTACTCCTATATTATTCTATACCATGCAACATAATATAGGAGCACTACATGCGTAGGTACATTCGTGCGAATGTGTAAATGCAGCGTCAAATGCAAAACATTGTGCGAAAGTTTTGCGAATCCATGCTGCCGGGTGCCGGGAGAATTAAAGAAAAATTGGAGAAGCGTATGTCCAGCAGTGGACGGCAACACGCTGATGATGATTGATCTAGGATTTTATACTTATCTTCTTTTCTTCTCTTCTATATCATTTAAGTGGCTAAAGTAAAAAAAAATTTGCATGAGCAACCACGAGGATTTCTAAAAGTCGGCGGCGCCCCTGATTGCTGGTGTTGCTAATTGTTATATTTTTCCGTTTTCTAAATAGGTACTTGTCAAGCCTAATTTTGAATGTGTTTGTGTTGGTTGCTTCAAAAACTTCAATAGTTAAATCACTACGGTCGAGGTCGAAGGCCGAGTTACGTTCACGTAATTGATATACTCTCTCAAAGAAAGTAAATCACTAAGGGCGAAGCCGAAGCCCGAGGTGCATTCAGGTAAACTGCATATTTACTCTAACTACACCAAGGATTAAGTCGAAGGCTGCCTTTACTGCAGATATTTGTATCAAAATATGATTTATCTAAAGAGAAACTTAAAAAACATCCCATCTAATTCACACTACAATACGAGACACTGTGAACGGAGCATAGATTAACAAAAGTCTTGAAGAATTTTATAATAAGTACTGTAAAATGTTATATCAAACAATCTCAGAAGTAAGAGCGCAAGTATTAGATGAATTTAGGAAAAAGATCAAAACAAATTTAATAAGTAAATAGAAGTTATTATGACATGAGCGAGGCTTTAAGCAATAGTTTCTAATTAATAGTCATAATTCTAGTAATTTTTACATTTAGTTTTAAGTTTTACTGTCATGATTTAGTACATAGGTAATATGTTTTATTTTATTTATTACAAAAAAATTTAGAAACAACTTTATTTTGAAGAACTGCTCAACCTATTCTTTCTCAACCTGTTATGACGTGCGGGTGTGAAACGTGGACTCCTGGCAGTCGCTGTTGTGCAAAGGTTGAAAGTTGCACAGCGAGCCATGCTGGGAACGTTATATTGTGCGTAAAGAGGCAATCTGCCGACGCACCAAAGTTGTTGATATTGGACAGTGGGTGGCTAAGCTTAAGTGGCGGTGGGCTGGGCACGTCAGTAGATGAGACGACAAACGTTGGAGTAACCGTGTCTACATGGCGGTTGTGGACAGAAAAACAGAGTGTGGGAAAACCACCCGCCAGGTGGGACGACAGCGTTTAGATTAACAATATACTTTCTCGAAAACAGTAAGGGCGAGATTGTTAGTTGAGCACAACGCTCTCATATCAAGTGCGCTCAAAGCATCGGCAGCTGTCAACAACATCAACAAGGGCGAAACCATTATACGTCTATGGGCGAAACGGATGGCCGAGCTGCATTCACGTAAACAATATACTCTCTCAAAGAAATGAGTTACTAAGGACATGGTCGAAGGTTTTTTTCTTTTTGGTGGAAACTCTATGTATATTGGTTGAGTATTTTTCGAATAAATCACATTAAAGCAAACCAATTCTCAAATTTCTATTACTTCTGACTATAGTACTCAACCCCTATCAAATATGGCGTGATGTTACATAAATGTCAATAATACCAAAACATCACAGATCATATTGGTCAAAACCCTAGACTTCGTAATTTTCGTGTAAATCACATGAAAGCTAGCTGTTAACTGCCAAAGAAGCTCTGTAAGGTTTCTTACCCGGTTCTACCTTATAGATTGCATTGCTGAACGGGAAATAACAAAAAAAATTAAATAATTATGACAAACCATACTGAATATGCATTCATATGTCTCAATGAAATATTGTTATTGTTGTGTGTTCTTTATGGCGAAATAAATATCTGAATCTGACACGAACTTGACTAATTCCTGGAGCCAACATCTGGTGTCCGTTGTACCAAACGTCAGAGTAGGATTGTATTTGTGAGTAGGTGTGACTGATGTGTGCTGTGACAGCCCGGGCAGCCGAAAAGGCGATAACTTCTTGATGTCGTCCCTATTGAAATTCCTGTGCTCGGTGAATTCGATGGCTTCCCTGACTGCAGGTGTGGAGTGTAGTGGCGTTCTACCCCAAGTACCGAGGCTTCATCGAACCTGGTGCAATAGTTAGCATCACCAAGCAATAGATGCTCCGCAATGGCCCATTTCTGCAAGTCACCTATTCTTGACTGCTTTCTTGACAGCAAAATGGATTTAACACTACAACTTGCAATGTTCAAGTCCGAGCGGTCTTGAGACCATAAGGGACAAAATGTCTATAACTAGGTAGTAAACTGAGTGTTGGCAGTGACTCATAGCCGGACCTCGCCTCCCAACCCCCGAGGGGGTGAAAACCTATAGTTTGCTATGGACGCTGCCAACATTTCTTGAAAAAAGTATAGTCAAAAACAGATGTCAATAAATCATGTAATTTTGTACTCCCAGATCCGGAAAATGGGTTATGCAAGTGTTTAGAAACTAGAGTGAGTGAGTGTGTGGTCAGATATTTAGATGATAGAGGTGTTAGTTTCACAACCATACAATTAATTTATTGGCCTTTCATCGATACTCATTACAGTCATCACTCATTCATCAATCATACATAATGTACACATATGTATACTCACACAATCAAGCCACTTTTACAAGGAATAGGCAAGGACGATTCATATTTCTTTGATAAATTAAATACTCTCCAAAGAGCAATTTTCTATAGAATACACAAAATAGCTATGTATCACTCGTTGCAATTTAAATATTTTCTTCACACTTGGAACACAATTATTTTTTCCAATGAACATTTCGTGGTTGTTATTAATGAACAAATAAAATATTAGCTTAAATCAGAAGCGCATAGAATATAAGTTGTTAATAATAGAGAGTACAGGAGTGATTACACCGACTTAAATAATCTTACAAGTATGACAGATTGTACAAAACGTTAACTTATGTCCGGTATATATATTTCAGTGTTGATCCAGTGACAATATAGTAATCGGTTACAGAAACCGCAACACATCCAGTCACAGTGGCCAGTTGGTATCATCGCCCCCCCCACCACCAAGAAACTCTATTATTCTAAATTAAACTCTACTACTATGTCTATCAAATACTCGCTCAAGGCCGGCGCCATTACGCAACGTGAGTTTACAACAATTTACCACAGGAGAAGTCTTGACAAAATTTTCGCACAAAGTTAAGGCGATATTACACGGTTCAACCAAATTGATTCAATAAAAGATTCGGTTGAAAGGCACAGAAGTGAAAGATAATGCTGTTTACACGTATCTTTGAAGTGAACTATTCAATACACAAGATGTGGAGTACACAATATCTACACGTCTCTCTCTCACCTCAGCGATCAAGATTGAATATCGAGTGAATCGTTCAATTCTTGTGTTTACACGTTCAACTCTCATTCAATCGCATTGAACGTTGAACGGCAAAAGTGCAAATATTGAGCAAGCTCAATCCTTTCAATGCGGTTGAACGTGGTTGCCCGTGATTGAACATTGACATTGAATGGTTCACTTTTATGTTTACACTATTCAATTTGGATGCTTCAACCAAATGGAAAGGCAGAAGTGAACCATGTAATATCACCATTATCTATAACTTACAGTGCACTGACCTTTGTTTTGAGTCCAAATTGTGAGTTGAACATTGCACTTCACAAATAAAGTGAGGTTATGTTTTGTTTGGATTTCACACACACGAGAATGGATAAAAACCTCCAATAAAGCTGAGACCGCACAGCGGCGCACGGATGTGCAAACGGATGCGCGTGTACGCAGGCGACTCCACAGCCAGTTATGCCGACCCACGCACGCGTAGCATTTGTTGGAACATTTCAAACAAACGAAGCGGACGTATGGCAGCGCTGCAAGCTTTCATTTTACTCAGTCTCGAAAGTTCTTTCGATGATGATAGTGACAGTGACCATGAATATAATGCAAATTTACCCACAAGAAAATCGATTTTGGCTTGAAAGTCACATTGTTTGCAGAAAAAATTTCATACAATATTTTTTTCACTTCTGAGAAATTAAAAAATTATCACCGATTGACTAGATAGAAGTTCGCTGAAATTCATCAACTCATTGCTGATAAAATAAAGCGAGCGAGTATGCACGCGGGTGGCGGGGAGCGAGTTGCGTGGATTTGACTTCGCTTGCCTATCGAAGCCAAGTCCACGCGTGGCCGTGGGTGTGACGTCACATATCCACGCCGCCGCACGCAGCTCGCAGTGCAGACGCCTCCATACAAATCCATAGAGAGGGAATCTAGACACACAGCTTGGCCGTGCGCCACTGTGCAGTCTCAGCATAAAATGTATTCTTTCGAATTTATACACAAACAACAAACTAATGACTAAAAACACCAAAAATCTATATAATAAAATCGAAAAACCAGAATGAGATAAACAAAACGAGACAGAGCGGGATTGCGCTCTACAAAACTTTTTTGTCACATTTATCCCAAACGGCGCAATATTTCTCGGGAATTTCAGCCTCGATAGCTCAGTGGTTCAGACAGTCGACTGTTGCCATTGATTGTTAAGCCACACTGGGCGCGGTCAGTACTTGGATGGGTGACCGTGGTTCGGATTCCACGTTAAACTGTAGGTCCCTTCCCTTCTTACCTTACTAGGTGGTAGGGTTTATCCCGCCTGGGTTGGTACCACCGCACTGATGAAACGTCGGTCGAAACGGCTATGTAAATAGTTCGTGTTTTCCGTCCAGTTCAGTGTAGCCGACATGAAACGAAGGGAAGCACTGATATGGCACCTAGTTCACCCGGTGTTATGGGCTGACATCACGGATGTTGTAAGTGATGTAGCCAACCGTGTCAGTTTCCATAAAAAACAAATTGTATGTAATGTGATTCCTTGACCTCGGGAATCGCGACATACTTGAGAAAATATGATATCGATTATGTAATTTTTGTATAAAGCAAAATAAAATCGCACGTTCAAATTTCGAGCCAAAAGAAGGTGAATTCACTGTCAATGCCAGTGTTGCCGTTTAGGAAAAAAAACGTATATGAAAAGTCGTGACATTTCTTTGGGTGGTTTAAGTGGGCCTTAGTACGTACAGTAGCGAGTTAAGTTAATGTTGTATACCAATACTCTGACTGTCGATACTAACAGTAAAAATAAATACAGTACAAATAAAACCTAAAATGACAAAACAGTAACAATATCGATGGGGGTTGGGGGAGGGTAGGGGAGGGGGGAGAGGAGGGAGAGGGAGAGAAAAGCGATCGTTTATTTTATTTACGTTAAAATCGGATTTGCTATTAAACCGAGTCTACCGTGAACGAAGCCGCGGGCAAAACCTAGTAATTTATATTTTCGGCGGGGGCGTGCAAAAACCGTGTGCACGTCATGAATTCACTAGAAAGTTTATTAATTTTTAGGGTTCCAGTAAAAGAAGAACAGAACGGAACCCTTATAGGATAGATAGATAGAAATACTTTAATGCACTAAAACATTTTACAGTAACAAACGATTAGTAATTTACATGAGGCGCAAATGCCATAAAAAAAGGGGGAAAAGGTGGACTTATCCTTTTTTTTTATTGCTTACGAACTGGGTGGCTCTGCCCGAGGTCTTAGACTCAGGCGCAGCCAATTTCACCGCCGAGGAGAAATTGGCTGCAGTCCGGCTTGGACATTAGTCCACCTGACTAATGTCGCTGGAGAAATGCTATTAACCCGCAATTTGAAGATCCGTGAATAGTAGGAGTGGGGAAAGATATTCCCTGGGAGCCCGTTCCACACCTTTGCAGTGCGGCACAAGAACGATTTAGAGAATCTTGCAGTTCGAAGAACTCTTCTGTCGACTACAAAGGGGTGTTCCGCGAGAGTATGACGGGTTTGGCGAAGGCGAACAGGAGAAAGAGGGATAAGGGAAGCAAGTTCGTCTGAGCAGCGGCCATAGTAGTATCGATAAAACAGGCATTTCTCCCTTACAGGGATTTCTCCCAGTCAACCTTTGGATCAGTGGCGGCTGGTGACTTCAGTGACCGGTAGTGCGCTAAGTACCTAAGTACCTCTTAAATACCAAATTTCCCAACACATTCCCAATGTTATTTTAAGATCGCGACTTCCAAATTTTTTAAACGCCTGCGTTGTATAATGCGTTGCAAAAAACAAGAAAATAAATCCAAACAAGTTTTTTAACTCATTTATAGTACCTTTATGAACACACCCATAGGACACAACACTACTGCAGCTTCCAAAAAGAAAACAATAGCAATGACCCAAAAATACTTAAAAAATTTACATATAAAAAAAAAATTTTGAAAAGTAGGAATTGAACCCGGGATCACCTGATTGTAAAGCCTTACCTTTAACCAACTCTTAGGCAAATATCGGCACCACTTAATTCATAGTATCACGTGACAGAAAGCACAAAACCTAACCATATCCCATATTAAATATTCGCGCGCTAACGGGTATGTGACATCACATGACAGCGCGCTGACTCTAGGTAGACGGACTCGTGCAAAGGAATCGCTCGCGACGTGTCGCACGCGCGGCAATTCACGATATAGCGTCCTTGTTTGGCGCTCGTGCGCCGCACGCAGAACTCTATTTCAGCCCATACTGTTTCTATGAAATATCTTTTGTCTCACGCGCCAGCGGTGTTTTGCCGATCCCCATACATTCAGATGGGAGACCCGCGTGCGTTGTTCGATTCCGCACGGGGCGCGGGTTTACTCGCAAAAACGTGCCTTGTGATCTATAAAATAAGGTCGAATTCACATTCGTATTTATTTGGAGTACGATCTTTATGGTTTTAATGTAGGTATGTTGTATTGTAAGATATTATTTAGTTTGAGTGAAGTGAAGACTTCTCGTGGTATGGTAGTGCGGCGCACGGGCGCACTTTAGGACCGGCCGCCAGTGCTTTGGATGTTTGAATCATATGTTGTGAGCTATAAGTAGGTAGTAGCAAAAGACTAGGATCACTCTTGTGTCTGTCTGTCACAACTTATTTTCTCCGAATCTACTGGATGAAATATATCGTTTCAGGAAGGTGTGGTTCTACGCTTGCGATGGCTTCACCGAACATATCCGGGCCCATCGGCAGTAGAGGAGGGTATTAATCGAGGCCGGGACTAGCGAGTGGCCATTCTAAATTTCTCGCGCATGCTTCACGTTTCGGCTCGCTTCAAGCCCTCGTCAGCTAGTCTGCGTTGACTAGGACGCGGGGAAACCACCAGTCCCGCTCTCGACCTCCCTCTCTCTACCTATCCATATTCTGTAGGATGCTTCCAGTGACGTTTTCGAAGCTCTCTCCATATATATGGTGAACTAATTTCTTCCTCTAATATATTTGAACGAGGGCGAAGCCGCGGGCCTAAGTTAGTAGTAGCCTATATGTTAAACCAAAAAAAAAAGATAGGTACCTATCTAAAAGTAAAAAAACATTTTTAAATCTGTGCTGTAGCTCGCGAACAAACATTCACACATATTTCCCCTTTACAATATAATGCATTGATATTTTTATCGAAAGTAGCAGCCCTAGCGTCACCGAGATTGCTTCAAGGCCCCGCGTCCGCGCGCAGCTGCAAAGCAATAATCACTTTACGCTCTTTCGTTTAGGTACATTTTCGCACGCAGCGACTGGCGACGTAAAAGTTTAGGCTATTAAAGCCGAAGGTATGTAACTTTTTCTATGGACAGATTCATCTGTTACGAAGTAACTATTAAGTAATCTGTGACGCAAATTTGACTCGCACTTGACCACTTTTTCTACAAAGTTGGCAACAACATGAATCAGATTGAGAAGGGCATACCTCTTTTTCAGACATATAATTGAGCCATACCCCACATTGAAAGAGCGTGTCTTTAAGTGTATTTTAATGCCAAAAGTCAGGTGCGGCAGCGGGACACATGTGTCCCACCGGCGTTTCGGGCACATGTGTCCCGTGGGCACTTGAGCGTTTAAATTACACATGAATACTTAAAGAAATGTTTTTAATAGAATGTAAAGCAAATCTGAGTCAAAACATTGAAGTGCACTTGGTGTGGGGGAGCATGGTAGGTAGGACGGTTCCACAAGGGTTGCAACAGCTGCAACATCGGTGTGAGCGCCGCGCGATATGGTCACAAACAATATGGTCCGACCCACAGAACAAGAAGTAGCGCAATGATCCGCTGTGCGTACAAAAAGGTAATAGTAATGAATGACACATCTGCCCACACCTCATCTCCATCTCATAACAGTTGCATCGCATCTCATTACTGTCAAGTAAACCAACAAAATAAAATGATTTACGATAGCCGCACAAATAAATTGTCTGAAATTAGTGAATTTATAACTTGAGAGGTATTAAATCTAAAAAATTTCTTCTATGGGAATTCGGTTACATTATATTAAACAAGGGCCTGGATAAATATTTACTTCAAATTCCAAAATATGTACATGGACCTAAAAAAGGTGAAAATATTGAAGATATGGACTAAAAAAATTCATACGAAAAAAAAAACACTATTAGGTACTTTACACTTTACAAAATATTATAAATATATGATAAACTTAGGTTCGTAAACAAAAACACGAAACGAAAATGCACGCAATCAAACAGAAACCACACAAGCGTTCTTTTTTCTTTCAGTCTTTTCTTACAGTGCTAATATCATTGATCTCTCTCACTCTGTCTTATTGATATGGAGAGAGAGAGAACTATGCGACACTACTATTTCGGAACGCGCCCTGAGACGGCCGGCCGGCGCATGTGCGGAACGCAGATAGAGCAGGATATAAAGAATGTGTCTTCTTCTAACGCATAACTGCGTCCCGCACACGCGCCCGCTGACTTCGGTAACAGTCTGCGCCCGGGCTAAGAGGTGGCGCTTTCTTGCGCGCGAAATTTGAAAACGCAATTGAATGTTTTTAGAGAAAATAAAGGCAAAAATGTAAAAAAAGATGTATTTTATGTATGAAATATGGATTTATAGATGAAATATTGGGAAAAGTTGTCAAAATATGGAAAATAAAAACTACTTTTTCGGACTTATATTATCATAATTCGTGCAGAAACAAAGCCATGCGTGTATATCTTGAAATAAAAAATATATATTTACATCGGGGCCCTATGACTTATAATAAGTCATCGTGCTACACAACTTCAATGTTCTGTGGTCTGACCTACCGCAGCTAACTTACAAAATATTACACATATAACTAAACTATTTACCCTTTTGTTACAATTTTGTGTATATGATTTAACATCTATTGTTTGTAATAAAACTGTATAATAATCAGGACTCGGTGGTACACAGGAGCTTGCGACGACACAGTCGATATACAGAGAGAATCTCTATTGGGTTTCCGAACTAGACAACATCGTTAAAACTTCATTCTCTTACAGCTTATTACACTCACACATCTTATTCTACTACTAAATAAAAAATTTATGCTCGAGGTCATGATGAATACAAAAATCAACTTAAAACTAAACCTGAGGATGGACTAGACGAAATCAGACTTGCTGTAAAACTAACCTACGCTTCGGTACCACAAGTGAACATTTTATGGAAACTGCAAGTGAACCGAACTGTGCGCAATAATTGAGATCTCATACGTGCGTTTACCACAGCTGGGGATAAGCACGTAATAATTAAATATAAATATCAATACAAAACTTGTCCTCTAGCACATGGACGTGAGACTCGGCGGCGTGGGTGGCGGCAGTAGTCAAGAGACGGAGGGCGGATTGGACGAGCGTCCGCGGCGCTCTGGGGAGAAGTCCACTCTTAGAAGTGCGTGCACTCGGGCCTTCACTATAAGGGATTATCGCGGGAGGGTCCGGGCTGGGGCTCGAGCGCAGGGTGGGGCGCAAGCGCGCGGTACGCCGTGCGCAGCGACACCGATGATGACCGCTGCGTGTGTGACGACGCCGAGCGCGCCGCGACCCCGCTGCGCGCGCACGACGCGCGGTGCGCGCGCAGCGCACACCCGCCCAGCGCCAGCGACACGCATCCTGCGCCCAAACCCACTCCCTGAAATGTAATACCGCATTACATTCAGCACTACAATATTAATCAGGTTCTTTGACATCAATAATACAGACTCCCTACATTTCATCTCACTTGGTCTGCCTATCTATCGTAATTTAGTGCGGTGCGCGCGCAGCGCACACCCGCCCAGCGCCAGCGACACGCATCCTGCGCCCAAACCCACTCCCTGAAATGTAATACCGCATTACATTCAGCACTACAATATTAATCAGGTTCTTTGACATCAATAATACAGACTCCCTACATTTCATCTCACTTGGTCTGCCTATCTATCGTAATTTGGTAATATGGCAAAACTATTTTTTAAGTGGCAGCATAATTTTTCCCGATTTTATCAGGTCTCAAAAAATCTGCTACTATTTGTCACACCCCAGGAAAGTGTATTTGAATGAAAGCATACCTCATTGTATCTCTTCGATATTTCTTTGTTCTTTGGAAGCAAAACCTTTTGGATTGTTTTTTTTTTTCGAGTGTTCGAAAATGCATCTCTCCCCATGCATGTCGCGACTAAGTGATAACGACAAGATGCCGTGCTAAAGCCACCTCCCACCTTGGCACGGTACTTCCACCGAGTCATGCAGCAGGTGGGTCTTCGTGCCTTATTTGCTGCTTGATCGATTGAATCTTGTTCGAATACTTTGCGAAATGTGGTGGTCGGTGATGTCACTGATGTGCCATAATTTACCAGAGTTCTTGCAGCACAACACCGATTACTCTGCTTACTCTGATTGTCGGGATTCAGCGTGTGTGATATGTATGTATGTATGATCGAAAATGTGGTAAACTTGTTGAAAAATTGAGTGAATAGAGTTTATTGATCTGACTTCATTATTTTACGAAATATTTGAGTTTAGGTGTGCAGGCCACTGACCTAAATACATTTAAAAAGTGACCACTGGCCATTTTCACCACCTGCAGCTATAATGCAGCTCTCAGTTATGTCCTGTTAAATGTATGAGAAGTCACTGTAACCGACAGATAACTGTTATTAGACTATAGGTAAACTGGTGGTGACTGTCCAAAAACAAATAATACTAAATAAATAAATAAACCCTCACACAGAACATGGCACAACAGCATGCGGTGGGCCTCATGTTAGATGTTCATGTTAATGACACAGAATACAACACACAGAGCTGTGCTCATAAGTTTTCGTTAAGTAAGTTAATGTACTGACTGCAGCGGCGACGAGAAGGTTGGCGACGTGCGGTGGCGCCCACTGGTACTCGGGCGCGGCGAGCACCGCGTGCAGCAGCAGCGAGCCGCCGCACACGTACGACAGCACGCTCCACACACACATCCCTATCGTCTGCAACCAACATACACTTACAAACACACATACGTACACAACGCCATGCCTCTTGCCTAATGAAGCGGGGTAGAGACAACGGAATACAACACGACACAATCCTGACACACATCATGAATGGAACGAAGAGAGTGGACGCAAAAGCACGCGCAAACACTATTTTAAGAAAAATCCCTAGGACCATCCTTATTTAGTGTTTATGGAACATCGCAAACCTTTACTATTATCAATAGCGGTATATAAGGTCAATGATGTATTCTCATGTTGTTCTCCTGCATTCAGTCAAATTGCAAGATTTAATATTGAATCTTATGCTGTTGTTATCAAAGTTGGCATCGGACTCTAGGGTTATAGCATTAGAGAGATGAGTGTACTGCAAGAGTGGTCACCAGCTTGTTCCAGTCGATGGGGAACAGGAGTGTGAGGCGGGTGACGTCGAGGAAGATGAGCAGGGTGTGCAGCAGCAGGGAGGAGAGGGCGGCCAGCAGCAGCAGGCGCACGCGGCCCGGCAGCGGCAGCAGCCACGGCCGCAGCCCCACCAGCCCCCACACGCACCCGCACACGCATGCCGAAACCACCTGACACAACCTTCCAACTCACCGCACCACCATGGACAAACACTTCATTCATTCATGTTTCATTACTTTTGCCCGTAGTAACGTATGCTCCCAGCATTGTCTGTTTTGGGCGAAGGTTTCTGAAATATGCTCATCTTAGATAACTGCCAGACGCATTTTTATACAATTAAATGTAGTATTACGTAGATTATCTCTTGCCAGATAAGCCAGGGTGTGTTAATTATATGATTTTCATGTATCATCATCGTTCAATGCTCAACTTCTTAGTTAAATATCACAATGAAACTTCAACTTGTCTTCTACTGAGTCACCAGTATACCCTACAAATAATATATTGATTGAGGGATACATAGTATAATATAAACATTATCGGTCAAACCTCAAAAAAATTTGCACTTTTTCACATATTGTAATATCTATATTGAGTAGCTGGATCAGAGGAGCCAGAGGACAGAGCACATGCTCTGACCAGCTAATGTCACCTCAGAGTGCCATATGGGAGACCTGCTTTTGGATTGCTGACTATACTGAACTGAGAACTTCTATGCTGCTATCTTTCGTCCAGTACGCGTGTACCAACCCAGTGGGCCACAAATTGATCCTACAACCTTTAAGTAAGAGGCAATGGAAGGGAAGAAGAGATTAAAGAACAATAAAGATACCACGAGCAACAGCCGCAGGAGGCCTATGAGTGTGCAGAGTGCGCGGAGGCGGCAGTAGAGGGGTGCGACAGGAGCTGGGCGCGGGTGCGGCGGGCGGCGGTAGTGCGCGTGTGAGTCCCAAGACCGCTCCGTGCCCACCGGCGACCGCCCCCCCGCGCCCGTCACACTACCCGCTATCTCGAAGTCCTGCAACGCACACCACCTACATTATATACAACTGCATTTATTATGTACTAGCTTTTGCCCGCAGCTTCGCTTCGCGGTACTTTTTGCTCACAGCTCAGGCCGCTGATGATGTAGCGTTATGATTTATAGCCTAACACCATCTTAAGAAGTGACAGAATGTAATAGTGAAACCTTATATAAATCGATAAAGTGCTTGTCAAGTTATATTATAAGGATATTCATATTGACGCACATTACACAGTCGGTCGCCAGTCGCCCGCCTGTAGAAACTTGTCTTTATTTATTAGAATAAATAATCATGAGTCAATTAAGCAATAATCATTATTGTCTCACTAGATGTAGCGATTAGAAATGAAGTAACACTAATAAATGAAGTAACGCTAACATTATCACATTAAAAAACAATTAAGATGAAAAAATGGCTTTATTACCTAAGTATTAGTAGCATGTAGCATCTAATAAGTACAGTATACTACTAAACTATCTTTGTACACATTAATTAATTAATGATACAGATCTTCATCTACAAATGTTCATAGAAAATACGAAATGTAAAATTACCTATAGCTTTAACCAAAACAACTATCCAGTTATACAACATTATGGAACAAATCAGTTTTCTCAATATTCATACTTAAAAGGTGCAGGGGTACCTGGATGTCTTCGGCGCAGCAGCTGGTGGGCTCCAGCTCTCTGATTTCGTCCAACAGTAGCTCCACTTCGTCGGCAGCGTACAGCTCGCTCACCGAACTCACGTGCATAGCCCCCGACCCCACTCACCCAGCGCCCGTTGCCCTGTACACACATTGCAAATTTTAAAAATCGAATCTCGCTCTAGTACTTGGGCTTCCTTGTAAGTTTTGCAATAATCATCATTCATTGAAAAATGCATTAATTCTAATTTCATTGGACACCACTGACCTCATTGCAACACCGATAACAACCATTTTTAATCTGCGGCGTCTTTACAAAATAACCCTGTTGGTATTTGTCTACTTAAAGAATGTTATTTATAAAATATTTTTTTTTACCACTCAGGTGTCAGCGAGAGGAAATCAAGGGCGTAGCCAGGTACGGGCAGGGGAGGGCAGCTGAGAGCAGGTGATACCAGCGTAGGGATGCCCAAATTGATTTTTTAGAAGAATTATCTTTTGCCATATGATTTTACGAGGGTGGATCATAAAGTTTTTGGAATGACCATGAATACAATAACAAATTATTATTAAATTATTATATATTTTATACAATTATTATATTATTAAAATAACAAATAAAAAACTACTAATTTTTTCCTTCTATCTCACTTAGCCGTGTTTATTTGATAGAGACAAAGTATAAAGTAGAATTATTTAGCTACACATCGGTACCACTAACTTGATATGAGCGAGACGACAGATTACGAAAAAAAATCTTAGTCTCTCACCTTTTGTCCGTGCGTGTTGTATGTGCGAGTCGTCTTTTGTTTTTGCAATTTCAAAGCTAATTTGATTATATATGGATAAAAATGGGCTCAAATATGAAAGTTTAGTTCTTTCCGAAGAGAACAATAGTGTTTTCTTTGCACTAAACGTATAAATGCTCAAGATATTGGCATTTTACATAACTTCATATATTTTCGAGTCAGTGTCGTAATATATTTATAAGGTTTCCTAAAATTCGTATTTTTGAGTGTAGAAAGTGTCTCAAGATAAGTACATAAAAATTATCTATCCAACCATGTGCTTTCCATATACCTAACTCACATATTTACGTAATAAAATTCGCCAAAACGTTGGAATGGCTTGTGAGTGCGAAAGTGTTGTTTTTGACCAAAATTTTGTGCGAATTCAAGATTTTATTGTGTGCGACACCGGAACTGCTGATACACCAGAAAGGTTTGTTAGATTTTAGATGTATTACTTTTTATAATGCAAATACTATTTGACCGATTTGCAGTTGTGATAAATTTAAAAAAATTAAAAATCTGAGAGAGGTCGTGATTTTCACATAGAACAACTTTACAAAAGGGGTGGATGATTTTATTTATTATACAGCAAAAAAAAACCCATTACATAATAGACAATTAGTAACTAAAAACTATAATATAAGGTAACAAAATAATTTTGTTACCTAGAATATGTAATATATAAAAAAATGTCATTTATAGCTAGAATGTTTATCTGTAAATACAATCCATTCGTCAGTTCATAAAGTTTCATGGAAAAATCTTCCAAAATGATTTTTTTTTCATACTACACCAGGTGGCGGCCTTTCGCGGCCACCACATGGTGTAGGTGAAGGAATCGTTTCAAAATTTTTGCTCCCAAAATAGAAAGGTTAAAAAGACAATTGCCCAAAAAAAAACCCCGTTATCATGTAGTCAGAAAGCAGCCAAAGTAGCCGCCAATGACTGACATAATTCACAGCAACGGGTCCGACACCCACATTCTGGGGTTTTTCACAATGAAAAAATCAGAATCTGTAAGCCGTCAGCAACTTTTTGATGAAATAGGCGTATGATTCAATATAGTTGCGGATGTTCTATTTATCATATCACTTACCTACATGTTATCAGATTTAGTGAATTTACCGTATTCAGTCCAAATAGGACATTGCAATCGTAAAAGTGGAACATTTCGGTACTCCTTGGCGGTAGGTACCCTGATTCCTCGAGGAATTTGCCCTAATTTTTAGGGTCAACATATAATATTTTTTTTACTTCACCGATATTTTTCTTCAAACGGACACACCTGCGCCGCCGCATAGTACCAGCAACGCCTCAAGACACCTTGCTACTTGCGACGACTGCCCTGTGCCCGCACGCAGACCCGACACCTACACTCACACCGCCCGCAGCGACGCGCAACACCGACCGCCATGTTTACATCACTCATCAAAGAGAATATTCACTCATCACATCACACCAAAGAATATAATACTACTCATCACATCACACCACGATGTAGGATTCATGACATGAGGCAGGCCAGGCAGACAGATGCGACGTGATTTTTGCCGGTTTGCCACCTGAAAGCTCTGGCGGATCCTGCGGCTCCTGCCGTCGCGTCGCTCGTCGCGCCGTCCTGCGCTCCTTTTTTTTTCCTATGGAAACTGACACGGTTGGCTACATCACCTACAACGTCCGTGATGTCAGCCCATAACACCGGGTGATCTAGGTACCATGTCAGTGCTTCCCCCGATCGTGCCGGCTACACTGAACTGGCTCCATTCGGAAACACGGCTCGGGTTGACTCGGCTCGAAAGCGAACCAACTGAATCCGATATTCGTTTGGTCGTTTATGTAATTTGGTGGCTCAGTGGTACAAGAGTGTAGGATTTTTATTTTTTCGATCTCGCTCGACCATGGGTTCGTGTCTCTTTTGTCAAAATTTGTTTTGTTTTGTTTTTTTTAAGCTGTGTTAAAATTAGGTTATGGTTATTTTTTTTTATAACCACCTAAGAAAGCTTTATTTTCGGAAATACAAACGTAACAAAAAAAAAATAGGTAAAAAAACTTTTAAGTTAAACGGTTTTATTAAAAAAAAACTAGAAAGAAAAACATCAGCTGTACAAAAAACTAGAAAATAATAAGGACACAAGCCTGGGCCTCCTTAAGATTTTGCGTCTGGGTAAGAAATCGTGTTATTTATTACGCATATTAAACGCCCCACGTTTTTATATTAGTCTGTTAAAAGTCTCAATTTATTACTTATTCCGCTGACGCAGCGACACAATGTGCCCTTTGGCATCCGACATGAGAAGACAGCACGCTAGTATTGCACGATTTCTTACCCAGACGTAAAATCTTAAGAAGGCCCAGGCTTGTGTCCTTATTATTTTCTAGTTTTTTGTACAGCTGATGTTTTTCTTTCTAGTTTTTTTTTAATAAAACCGTTTAACTTAAAAGTTTTTTTACCTATTTTTTTATTTACTCGTTTTTAGTTTGATTTGTGACTCGTATCATAAATTACGCAAACTCCTCATCCTTTCCAACTCTCTCATTGCATCTTTGTTACTTGGTTTCTTACCTGTCAATTTATCACAATCAAGCTCCTCAATACATAGCCCTTCTAAAGACTTTACGCAACTCAATGCAACATACGCTTGACCCTCCTCAAATAGCCCAAATAGCATGGTCAACAGTACTGCCCTGCATTTTATGGACAGTGGAGGCCCATGACAAAATTATCGGTAACATCCGTCTCTCAGCTGTTCCATAATTAAACTTTGCTGGAAAATGTATGGCTTTAGGATGGATAAGTAAGGTGTCCGCCGTCCCTTTCAAAATCAATTTGAACAGATGGTATGTCTGTTTCATACATTTGCGTTCGACAAGTATGGGACACTCGTCCAAACAAACCAAATGAGCCCAAACTCGAGGGGGTTACTAGTAACGGTTGAAGAGTTCCACTGTACACCTCCTGACTCCATCATCAGACCCTCGTCACCAAGTGTATTGGTAGAAGTATGGGACACTCGTCCAAACCAACCAAATTAGCCCAAACTCGAGGGCGTTACTAGTAACGGTTGAAGAGTTCCACTGTACACCTCGTGACTCCATCATCAGACCCTCGTCACCAAGTGTATTGGTGGAAGTATGGGACACTCGTCCAAACCAACCAAATGAGCCCAAACTCGAGGGGGTTACTAGTAACGGTTGAAGAGTTCCACTGTACACCTCGTGACTCCATCATCAGACCCTCGTCACCAAGTGTATTGGTAGAAGTATGGGACACTCGTCCAAACCAACCATATGAGCCCAAACTCGAGGGGGTTACTAGTAAAGGTTGAAGAGTTCCACTGTACACCTCGTGACTCCATCATCAGACCCTCGTCACCAAGTGTATTGGTAGAAGTATGGGACACTCGTCCAAACCAACCATATGAGCCCAAACTCGAGGGGGTTACTAGTAACGGTTGAAGAGTTCCACTGTACATCTCCTGACTCCATCATCAGACTCTCGTCACCAAGTGTATTGGTAGAAGTATGGGACACTCGTCCAAATCAACCAAATGAGCCCAAACGCGAGGGGGTTACTAGTAACGGTTGAAGAGTTCCACTGTACACCTCGTGACTCCATCATCAGACCCTCGTCACCAAGTGTATTGGTAGAAGTATGGGACACTCGTCCAAACCAACCAAATGAGCCCAAACTCGAGGGGGTTACTAGTAACGGTTGAAGAGTTCCACTGTACACCTCCTGACTCCATCATCAGACCCTCGTCACCAAGTGGATTGGTAGAAGTATGGGACACTCGTTCAAACTAACCAAATGAGCCCAAACTCGAGGGGGCTACTAGTAACGGTTGAAGAGTTCGACTCAACGTTGACCCTCGTTTACAAGTTGAAATTATCATAATATTGTATTGTCACGAGAACTCAATGTGTGTGCAAAGTTTCATAAAAATCGGTTCAGTAGAAGTAGTTGAAAAAGTTATCGCAAGATTTGAAACAAAGATAGAAACAAATATACGGAGTCAAGCTACATAAAACCGTTTAAAAACGATATGGCGCCGCCTCAAAATTAGGTTAGGGTTAATATAGAGAAGATGCGTCGCTACGCATTGCTGGTTATTTTTTTTAAACCACCAAAACATCACTCATACATACCATACCACACACAGACACACATTCCTCCTTCGAGCCGAAGTTTGCCGAAAGGAGCTAAAGGAGCAGTTGTAGGATCAAGCAGGTCTTTCAGGTGGCAGACCGTCATTTTGTTAGCTAGGTAGCATATTTCCAAAGTCTAGTGGGCGAGTTGCTCTGATTGGTCGTTCTCAGTTAGGTGGTTATAAAAAAATAGCCATAACCTAATTTTAACACCCTAACATTGCTTAAAAAAAATAAAACAAAACAAATTTTGGCAAAAGGGACACGAACCCATGGTCCAGATCGAAAAAATAAATACCCTACACTCTTACCACTGAGCCACCAAATTACATAAACGACCAAACGAATATCGGATTCAGTTGGTTCGCTGGGAGTGCCGGAGGCGGAGCCAGACGAAATTTAAATTTCCCGCCAAACTGGCATCGACCAATCAGAGAAACTCGCCCAGTAGACTTTGGAAATATGCAGCTAGGTAGGGTTAGCCGAGAGTATATTTTTCATGCAAATATAAATGGATCGTGTTAGAACAAGACAAGACTAGACTGGACTATTTGAATGTAAATGCGTACATTAGGGCTACCGCAGACGACCGACTATCCACCGACTTGATTATTTAATTGAGTTGGATCGGGTTGGAACGGTCACTGAGGTGCGCAGTGCACACACGAACGATCTTTTGTCACGTTTCGTTTCGATCCGAGTGTTCACGAAAGGGGCCAGAAGGTCTTTCAGGTGTTGTTTCGCAAAGACCCTGACCATATAAAAACTATTTGTAGCAGTGTTGCCAGATCTGGAGGTTTCCATCCACAACTGGAGGTTTTTTCGATGGTCTTCCTGGAGGGAAGGATAATATCCTTGCCTCCAGGGGGTCTATCTGCGTTAACTCACTCGCTAACTACTCGCATATTTCAACCAATAGCCGGGCCGGACGCCTCACCAAACGCCTGAGCCGGTACAGGGGCAGGTCGTACATACTTGTTTCCACTAAAAATATCAGTTTTCGTAAAAATCTGGAGGTTCTCATGGTGTAGCAAGAACTTGTGAATTCTATTTTTGTTTCTATTTCTATTGAAGTTATATTTTTAACCGACTTCAAAAAACGGAGGAGGTTCTCAATTCGACTGTATTTTTTTTTATATTTGTTACCTCAGAACTTTCGACTGGGTGGGCCGATTTTGAAAATACTTTTTTTATTCGAAAGCTGGTGCTTCCCGTGTGGTCCCATTTTAATTTGGTCAAAATCGGATTGGAAAGCGAGGCGGAATCGCGAGGCCGAAGGCCGAGCGATTCCGCCGAGTACATTAATAGCAAACAATTACTAAAAAAAACTGTGAAATGAAAAAAGTATTTAAAAAATATAAAAACCGCCTTCAAATATGTATGAAAAAAAAAATCGAACCCTAGCGTTAAAGGCGGTGCTAAAGCAAGCAAAAATGATGCACTTCCGCCTTCAACTCTTGGGTTCGATTTTTTTTATTTCATACATTTTTGAAGGCGGTTTTTATATATTTTTAAATAGTTTTTTTATTATAATAAAAGTCACCCATCAATCCGTATCCTTAATTTTTGCCATAGAATCGAAGCGAAGACTTAACTGAATTATTGCAAGGATGGAAGGTTTTAATTAAAACATGGGAAAATGTAAGTTTTTTTTTATGGTTTTGAAGGGATTTGGCATAACTGATCTAGCAAACCTGCTTGTAGTGAATGAAGTACAATTAGGTGGTTCCAAGCAAAGTCTTCTTCCAACTCACTTTTATTGCAATAGTAGGGGAGGGCCATGTTTAGAGACCCGGCTTTAATCCGCGTCTCCTGCGCATGTTTTTTCGAAAAAATACACAGAAAACATTAAAACAAAAAAATTATTTCTATCTATGGTTTTCATACAAATGTGGTTGGCCATGCCAAAATGTTTCGATGTTTCTGTATAAATGTTTCGAAAAAACATTCGCAGGAGACACGGCTTTAAGGGACTGGTGTAGTCCCTTTAAGGAGGCTATTCTACGCCTTGTAACAAAAGCACTGGTGAAAGAATTTTTTGAATATGTGCTTTCATTCAAATTTTAGGAATTCCTAACCAACTAAATGCGTACTACAATGTGTGGTCGCCTATAGCGACGCGGCGGGGCACGGGCGGTACGCGAGCGGAGCGGTCGATGGTGGTGGCGCGGGCGGTACGCGGGCGGGGCGGACTATCTGTTTGCGTTCACTCGCGTCGCGTCCGTCCGTATTCCCGCAGGCCCCGCTGCCTGCTGCCACGCGCCCCGCGCGCGCCCGATTAGGGCATTACAACGGGCGTACCTAGAACCCTATTTCTTTTTAAACGACTTAAAAAAAAGGAGGAGGTTCTCAACTATTATTCGACTGTATTTTTTTTTTAAGTTTGTTACCTCATATCATAACTTTCGACTGGGTGAACCGATTTTGATGATTATTTTTTTATTTGAAAGCTGGTGCTTCCCGTTTGGTCAATTTGGTCAAGATCGGACTGGAAAGCGAGGCGGAATTCCGCCGAGTAATTAATGGCAAAAAATTACTAAAAAAACCGTGAAATAAAAACTATTAAAAAAAATATAAAAACCGCCTTAAAAAATTTATGAAATAAAAAAAAACGAACCCTAGAGTTGAAGGCGGTGCTAAAGCAAGCAAAAATGATGCATGAAAGAAAACATGAGTGGATGATATGCTTTGTGATTTGTGTAGCCTTCTTTAGCACCGCCTTCAACTCTAGGGTTCAATTTTTTTTTTATTTCATACATTTTTGAAGGCGGTTTTTATATTTTTTTTTACAAATTTTAGTCCTGGGACAGTCTGCATATCAGTATACCAAGTTCGGAAAAGTATTATATTCTTTGTCTGAAATCGTTAACTGCGGTCCGCCACCTGAGCTCTGGCGGCTCCTGCGGATCCTGCGGAAACTCCTTTCGGAAACACTCGGCTCGAAGGAAAGTGTGGTGTGGTATGTATGAGTGATGTTTTGGTGGTTTAAAAAAAAATAACCAGGGTTAATAAAATTCTTTATATTAACCCTAGTTATTTTTTTTAAACCACCAAAACATCACTTATACCCTTCGAGCAGCTCGAAGCTCATACCACACTTTCCTTCGAGCCGAGTGTTTCCGAAAGGAGTTTCCGCAGGATCCGCGGGAGCCTGCGGGAGCCGCCTGTGCTGTCAGGTGGCGGACCGCCACATTTGTATGAAAACCATAGACAAATAATGTTTTGGATTCATGTTTTTTTTTTGTTGTTGTCTTGCTGTTGTTGTTTGCAAATTATATTCTTTGGTGGAAACAGACAGAACATCGTCCAACAGAACAGTGACAGTGACAGTGCAAACAACACCGGGAACAAATCATGTTTATTCCAAGATGAATATAAACTGCATCATCTGTAGCGACCTGATAGCACAAACCGAGAACATTTACTTCACGAAATGCGGCCACGTTTTCCATTACCATTGCCTGGTGCAGTGGATTGAAAGGTAGGTAATGAAAAGTAATTACTACCGCTGCAATAAAATAAGGATATTGATTTGTTTGATTTCTGGGGCGGGTTTCCAAAACGTACACCTCGTAAAAAATAAATAAAAAATACAGGAGCATAAAGGACCACAAAACACTGCTATTAGAAAATACTTAGCCTGCGGAAATCAAAACTGGGGCCAAAAATAAAAAAATTAAATTTCGGGAAAACAATTTCATAAAAAATGTCGACTTTCGCGAATTTATTTTCAATAGCGACTTAGGATTGCCTCTTCTCCGGCGCTGCGGGAAGTGCAGCCCCGCCGTCCTTGCGTAACACAGCGCAGGCACCCATGCTCGCCTCCGCAGCTCCGGCTTATAAAATCACTCTAGGGAATAGCCACACTAACAGGTTATGTCGGGGCGGTGGATTTAGTTTTTCCGCAAAGTATGTTAATTACCATTTACCCCCATTGTCCTTTCAAATGTTGTGTATATATCAACACACTATACCATTCTGTACGAAACACACTTCAAACTATTATATTTATTCTAATAAGTCCCGGGTGGTACCTTGTCACATTTCGTAGTAGTAAGTAAGCGTATGTGTACAGCAAATGAGTGAGGGTGACAAAGTCGCATAAACGGAAAAAAGTTTCTTTATTAATTTTTTTCTCCGAAACTACTAATTTCCGCAGAATAAAAATTACATCTTTAGAATCGTAAAAGCCTAAACTACTCGCCTATCATACCAGCTAGTTGAAAGAAAGGTGTACGTATTGGAAACCCAGCCTGATTTCTTATTCGTACGTTACGTTAAGCAGTTCAGTATTTTTATTTGTAAGTATAAAAAAATTGCAGATCAAAATCGTGCCCGCAATGCCGCAACAAAGTGACAGAGAAATGCATCAGCCGTGTGTACTTCAACTTCGCGAGCGGGGAGGGGATCGTGGAGGACGCCACTACGCTACAGTCCAAGCTGGACAATGCTAACTTCCAGCTCCTTCAGCGCGACACAGACGTTCGCCTTAAGGGCGACAAGATTAAGTCCTTGGAGGAGAAGCTCAAAGTTAACGAGTCAGATTATTTTTTTATCTATAAAATAAAATAAGACAGCATTGTAAACATTTTCAGCAGCCGGGTCAAATTTTAGAAGTAATTTTGCTTTTATAAAAACATAAATTTTTTTGGCAAGTACTTAATGCTAATAAGGAATAATTTATTGTGGTGGCTTTTTTAATAACACTATCCACGTTAATAGGTAATGGCTTTTTATTAGTAGAAATGCAGAACAAATTCGTACTGTATTTAACTAAACTGTACTGACGTACTCCTTCAGTACAGTTAATGCGTCCACCATGCCATGACCCGTACCGTGTGGGGCCGGAACTTAAAAAGAATAGCCCCACTGGATCTCTCCACGTGAAATGTCGTAAAAGGCAACTAAGGGATAAGGATGAGATGCCGTGCTAGAGGGCGACAGGCTAGCCACCTTTCACCTTGGCACGGTCCTTCCACCGAGTCACGCGACAGGTGGGTCTGCGTGCCTTACTAGCTCCTTGATGTTATCTTGTCTGAACAATCCATATATCACAATAGACATAGGTATCTAAGTCGCAGTGATAACAGGGGTCAGGGGCCCTAACGCTCAACTTCAAATCAAATCATGCCCTGACCATAATATAGCGCATGCGAGAATTATTAAAACTAAATTTCAGTAGGTAGTTATGAAATGCACCCGATAAACACTATCTTGCTTTTTCGTGGAGCTGATGGTGCTAAAAATGAGGAATAATGAACTGTTTTCTTGTTGGTTTAATAATGAAAAAATAATTAATGTAATGAAAAAAAAAATCAACCAATCAAATTTCAGGCCTCACGGTATAAACTTCAAGGTATCATAAGTCGATCATTTGAATGCAAGAATATGTTTGACAAGAGTAATGGCATGATGATTTTCCATTTCATATTTTCAGGGAAATATTGAAGGGGACAGAGAAGAAGCTAGTCAGCAAGGAATCGGCAATATTAGCCCTGAAGGACCAACTGGAATATATTAAGGTTCAAAATCGTGAAACGGAGAGACTTCGTTCGGAAAACGAAAGACTAGAAAAAAGTCTGAACACACTAAATGGGTGAGTTTTCTCATTATTATTTATTGCAAAATCTTAATGATTTCATATAATGAATGACTAATGGTTTTAGTATGAAACTTTTTGCTTAAATAAAATTTTCTTCATCCCCAGTGTAATCTGTCATGCGCTTTGCATCAGATGGCTCGCAACATGCATATATAAGATATGCATATATATATATATATATATATATATATATATAAGATATGTGAGTCCAGAAATGTCACAGAGATAGACACATTTGTAGTATCATCCTTGTGTCACACATTTATAATTACTTCACCACCTGCTCGACGATTCCCCTTTAATATCCCTTTGAATTATATAGCTTCTCTCACAAAATCTGCTAAAGGTCTCATTGTAAGACTGTAGATGGCAAAAGCCCAAAAAAATGGCTTCAAACAGTCAGTCAAGTGTTTATGCGTTCACTGCTGAACATAGCCTCTCCAATTTTCCTCCAGGTCTCCCTCCAAGTCTTCCTTTGTTTCCCTGTCGTTGTTTCGTCGGCTGACGTGCCCACCCATCTGCCATTATTTGGCTGGATTAGTCTGTATCAATCTGTGTATCTTGTCTGCAAGATTCATGGTGTGCATGTGAAATGTTTAAAACTGGATGTATGTACATAACTAATAAAGGGTATTTAATTTTTACTTATATGTTAGTACTAAGCATGTACCCACTTTTTATTTTCAGCTTTGCAACTCTAATGGAGAAGTATTATAAATTACTTATGTATGTGTGACTGTGCAGTTTACAGAAAGTACTGAATGCTACAGCAGACGAGGTGGACCGCATGCTGGCTGATTACCCAGATGTTAAGACTATCGCTACTTTTGCGATTGCACTCAAAAGGTTGGTTATATTAACACTACACCACTTGCTGAAGGCCTAACGTTATGATATATTCCGATGATACTTCTCGATGAAATAAATACTACACAATTTCAAGAAAAACTGCATCGAAATCGGAGAACTATTAGAGGTTGTATTGGTGCATGGACGTAAACATCCATCTGCACAGAGAGAGCCGCTCCACGCCCCGCAAGGACGGCCCGAACTGAGAGGAGTTTGCGTCATCCGTCGCCCGCCTGCTCCGAGCTGAGTGGAGCAAACACTTGTTTACTACTACTACCAAAGTGATTATTATGTACAATTGACCTTTGGACCGCACGCTTTGAATAGTGCGCTCGCGAGGCGCCTTCCCAGCCGGCCTCACGTGCGACAGAAATATTCCTTGCATTGGGTTAGAATGAGACAAACGAACTTGGGTTACTTGGATTTAAAAAAAAACCACTAAACAAAAGTTGTTCGAAAATAAGACCATGTGACGGCAATAGCTGAGAAATAAATAAAATACCTGTTTGAATGCCGGCGCGAATAGAAAGGAGTACCCCTCAGTACCAGTACCACTGGAGTACCCCGACCGAGCGGATATCATACAAGCTTGGCCTCGACTTCACCCTGAATGTAATTCTACAATCACTGCGTTCATCTGTTCGAGACTCATCAACCCTCAACCACAATCGCAACCCTTTTCCTATCTGTCCTAATATTCCAGTATTGGCTTCAATTTGTCCTTTATGTTGGTCAATTAATTTTATCTTATGTCCCATCCCTGAGCGTGATACCCCTTTTTACAAATAATTAAACCCTCTGGTTTCTTCGACCGGGCTGTTTTTTGGGAGAACTCCTGGCTATAGGGTGCTACAAGTTACAAGTTACACGTTTCAATGCGGTTGTCGAAGTGGTTTTCAAAATCGATCACAGCACTTATCACTACTTGTAGTGGAGGATTTAGTGCGATATACCCTGCATTTTTACTTAGAAGGCTCATACTTGCAACAGTTGTTCCTTAGGTGCTCCTGAGTGGATTTCCACCGGTAGACATCGGGGGTCACCGCGGGGGTGGCGGGGGGAGGGGGTGGAAGTTTGCTTCTGCCGCGCTTCACTTTGTACCCTATTCCTTCAAAACTATAGGTATTAGAGCAAGTGTGATGTCATTTTCTAATTACTCAAGGATATCGGATTCATTTCTGGAAGAAACATTTTGCCTTTCTATACAAAAAAATATAAATATTAGGCAAAACTCACAAAATGTGATTTTTTTTTTTTAAATAAACGTCGTTTACTTTTGAACTACTAAAGATAAAGATAAATAAAAAATATGTACTAAAAGCTGCATTTACCAGGATTACAAATATATAAATTTTATTGGGATGGCGTAATAATAAGTAAGTGAAAAAAATTTCAAAACAGTGCCTTGTATTTACATTTTGAGGCAAACATCGTGCTAAGATCAAGCTAAGATGCGTAGTAAATTGAAAACAGTACCTAGATTATACGTGATAACCATTGATTTTATAACCCTGTCGGGACAGATAGACCACTCCATATAACAAATTTGGTAACGTTGTAAATCGTAAAACCAACAGAGGGCGTTAATAATTTTTCTTGATGTTGTCGTAAAACAAACAGGTGGCGTTAATGTTTGTTAATACTTCTATACTAAGGGCGCTATCTAGTTGAAATACAACATGTATCTAGGTACCTTTAATTGTCACTAGGCTGTAGAATTACTGCTACTAGACAAAAGATGGCGCTTTCATTTATATTTATAAAGAACATTATTTATGTAAATTCCAAAATTTTTAATTATATTTGAATAATAAAATTATGACAATTTACAATTAAACTAACACTTCTTATCAAATTAAATAAAATAAAAAAATGTTTTGAAAATTATTTGGTATACGGAACAAAATATTATTATGATTGTAATTTCCTGTTTGTGCGCTTTTAATAGATAGATCCACACAGAGCACGGAATACCCCCGCGCGCGCGCGCGCGGTATTCCGTGCTCTGTGGATAGAACGTATTTATTTAGTTGAACAGTTAAACAAATACTCGTCACTCTTCATTCTAATAATGTCAGCATTGTATGTAAAAAAAAAAATATGAAAACTGCCTTAAAAAATTTATGAAATTAAAAAAATCGAACCCTAGAGTTGAAGGCGGTGCTAAAGAAGGCTACACAAATCACAAAGGATATCATCCACGCATGTTTTCTTTCATGTATCATTTTTGCTTGCTTTAGCACCGCCTTCAACTCTAGGGTTCGATTTTTTTGATTTCATACATTTTTGAAGGCGGTTTTTATATATTTTTTTAAATAGTTTTTTATTTCACAGTTTTTTTTGGAATTTTTTGCTATTAATGTACTCGGCGGAATCGCTCGACCTTCGGCCTCGCGATTCCGCCTCGCTTTCCAATCTGATCTCGACCAAATTAAAATGGAACCACGTCATGGTTATCCCCTTTCAAACAAAAAAAAAGAATTTTCAAAATCGGCCCACAATAATTGACGGAGTAATCGCGTAACAAACATCCAAAAAAAGAAAACATACCGTCGAATTGAGAATCTCCTAGGTCTAAAGTAAATTGCTCGTGATGACAAATTCAACGAGCCCAAACACGATGGGTTTATCATGTGTAGTTTAGGAGTTCCTATGGCCACCTTCCGTCTCCATCATCAGACCAGCTCGATGGTACTCGTACTCGTATTATAATATATTAAACGCATCTGGCCGGTCGGAAAAGATTTCAAATTTAGAATATTCATGAAACAAGGGTCCGAATATGAATGACAATATCGATTCATGTATTTCAATACAATGACAGAGAAAATTTCAAAATATTAGGTACCTATTCTACCTATTTAATACTTTTTAGTTCTAGTTTATTTTTTTTAAGTCGGTTTTATATTTTTAAAACAATATTACATAAAAAACAATAATCGAAATCGAATAATCGAAATCGGTTGAAGTGGTACAGAATTATTCGCCATGTGTCAAACTGCAAATTGCTGAAAAAGCCCACATCACAAAAGTTTTGCTGAAGGTAACCACACACCAATAGTATTTTGTTGCTTTTTCATAAACCGCTCAATCAATTTCAATAAAATTTCAATGGGAGCACCTCTGAAGTATGACCTACCAAACAAAAAAAGAATTTTCAAAATCAGCCCACAATTAACACGTTGAACGCCATACGACCCACCGGTGGGCCTAGCGTACTTTTCGGTTCGGGCCAAGCCAAACTCATTATATCCGTAATTTTCATCAACTTGAGATTTTCATCACAAAGTTTATAAAATGCGGTAATTTGTAAGGAAAATAAAAATTTGCGACTTTTACCGTCTAATTTTCGAGATATAGCAGAAGGCTCACGGGTGGATCGTGTGGCCTCCTATGAAGGATTTGTATTTTTCTGTTGGCTGGGGCCGCGGGGTCACGCCGCGGCCCACCCGTTGCGCGCGCGCCGCGGACGCAGCGATCAATCCCGGTCCGGCTGCGTCGACAATTGAGGATGTTTTACGCTTTTCTCGCCAAAAATGATTATTTTGAAGATTTCGAGTTAACACAAGAAGCGCTAACGCAGTTAGAAAACATCGAGATAGATCTTCTGAACCGTAGTTTCGGAATAGATTCTATGAAGACGTAGTTCAACCAACGAAAAGAAGATGCTGTCGAATTCTTTTGTCGGAGAGTGAGGATAGCGACTATGAAATGCATATAGAAAGACGGAAGAGAATGAAACACACTCTGGAAAGGAAAGAGGGATTGGCCAGAAAAGTGAGAAGAACATGTCACCAATGTTATGCAAAGAACGTACCAATAATGGGTAGCAAACAGGCTAAAACCAAGTCGAAAAAAGTATCCACTTATTGCCAAAGCAGCCCAACTAAACCATTCCTTTGTTTGCCTTGTTTTAACATGACTCACGGATAATTCTTTATTGTTTATGGTTAAACCCTTTGGGGTTAAGATGATTGATTATTTTAAATAATGAAGTGTCATAATGTTGTGATTGTTCAATTTCATAAATATTTTGTTTTGTTCAATTTCATAAATTATTTTCGTAATAAATAATGTCTTCTTATTTGGCCATGAAGAAAATTTTATGTTCATTTTTATTTTGACGAATATTTTCTTATTATTTTCTGGTTTTATTAATTCTATTAATACAAATATTATTTTCTACCTTATCGTTAAGAGCAGCCCTAGCATCGTTACAATTAACTTAATAAAAAACTACAAGTTTCTATTGGATTTGAAAACCACGCCGTCCGCTTCGACTACAAGGCCATGCGGCTCACTTCCATATTGGCTTTGTAGCTGCGCTCTGTGGCTTGTAGGAAGCGTTTACGTAGGCCCTCTCACGCGGCTCACCGGTGACCCCCATGCCCTGAATGGTTCAGTAAGGAAAGGCTCACCGGTGAGCGGTGAGCCCCGTGGCCCAAACGGAAATACTGGATTTTTCATGTGGCGTTGAACGTGTAAGATTGTAATTTCCTGTTTGCGGTTTTACTCCGGTCCAAAGAATTTACAAACTCTTTGGTTGTACTTGGGTTGTACCTAGCTCCGCTTATTTGTTGTTATATCCGCTATAGTAACACATATTCTGTGAAAATTTCAACGGGCTTCCTATTACGGTTCAAGAGATACAGCCCTCGGATAGACAAACGGACGGACGGACAGACAGACTGCGGAGGCTTAGTAATAGGCTTCCGTACAGGGATACGGAAACCTAAAAATAAGGGGTGAAATAGGGGTGAAAGTTTTTGTATGGGGAATCCATGATTTCTCTAGGTAAGGATATGAAAATTTATTATCTAGTCTTTTGGCACAGATTACTCAATAGTTACTGCTTTTGGTAAGAAATAATGAATAATGGTCAGGAAGAGGAAGGGGGAGAGAAAAGAAGGGGGAGTGGGTGGGAGGTACGTTTGTCAGCCTGGGTAGCTCAGTGGTGCAGGCAACCCTGGGCGCGGTCAACACTTGGATGGGTGACCGCTCGACCATTTGAGGCTGACCGTGGTTCGGATTCCACGTAAAACTGTAGCACCCTTCCCTTCTTACCTTACTAGGGTTGGTACCACCGCACTGAATAAAACGTATGTCGAAACGGCTATGTAAATCAAAGAGATTTGATGTAAATAGTTTTTTCGTTTTTTTTCGTCCAGTTCAGTATAGCCGGCACGACATGTCCGACATCACGGATGTTGTAGGTGATGTATCCAACCATGTCAGTTTCCATAAAAAAAAGAAGAAGAGGAGGAGAGGTATGGAGGGAGGAAGGGTTAGTGAATGAGGGTAGGTGTGGGGGAGGGAGGTAGTAGAGGGAACGAGGAGGAATGGATATCGAGGGAGTGAGAGGTTGAAAGGGGGAAGGGGCGGGGTAAGAGGGGGTTGCGGACAGGATGAGGGGTAGTAGGGGAGGAATGGAATGCGAGGGTGATGGGAAGGAGGGGCGACATGAGGGGAGGAAGGGAAGTAGGGAGAGAGGGAGGGAATGGGCGAAAGGGAAGGTGGCAAAGAGGGGGTCCGTGAAGGGTGAGGGGAAGGAGGGGAGGAAGGCGGGATCGAGGAGAGAAGACCGGGAGAGAGGTGAGTGAGAGATGGGCGAGGAAGGAATCCCTTCCTTCCTCCCGAAAAAGATAGAGAATATAAGAGAAGCGATGGTTTATTATCAATTTTGCATTTAAATCAGATTTACTATTTTTTTAGTTTATTCGTTGTCGTGTCGTCGTCGGTAAAATCTACAATTTTACAATTTTATATAAAATATCATTGACTTATATATTCTGTAAAGCTTATCACAAATACATTAAACCCACCCTCTTTTAATCTCTTTGGTATAACACCACCAGCAGCATCGTAGATGGAAAATATAGCCCTGGACTCAACTTTTTTTAATTCGGTGCCTGGACTCCCTACTTCATACTCAAAGACATTTTGTTCATACTTCAACTATTACTAAAACGAGACACCGCGATTATGGTAGTGTGCGTATCGCGTGAATACAGAACCGACCGTCTCAAGAGATCGCATCGATATTGTGTCATCCTTTTTCCACGCGCAGTAACCCGTATCGCTTGCCTGCACGCTCCACGCAAACATTTGCGTGTTCCAAAACAAGCGAACGTCGCGCGTCGATCGATAAATTACCGCAACGGCTAAAAACTATGGAGGTGGCTTTTTACTTTCGAGCGACTGTAAGGAGAAAGGAAGTATTGTGATCGTCCAAAATGTCGAAGTTGAGAATGCGACTGATTTTTTTTTTTTTTATTGAAACTGTCACGGTTGGCTACATCACCTACAACATCCGTGATGTCAGCCCATAACACCGGGTGAACTTGGTGCCACGTCAGTGCTTCCCTTCGGTCGTGCCGACTACACTGAACTGGACGGAAAACACAAACTATTTACATAGCCGTTTGGACCGACCTTTCATTCAGTGCGGTGGTACCTACCCGGGCGGGTTAAACCCTACCACCTAGTAATATAAGAAGGGGGTCATATCCCTTAGTCGCCTTTTACGACATACACGGGGAGAGATGCAGTGGGGCTATTCTTTTAAAGTACCGGCCCCACACAGTACAGATTTGGGCTATATATCTGTCAACGATCCCAAAAAAGTGGTTTTGAGAAACATGTATGTGTGTGTGTGTGTGTGTGTGTGTCCGTCCAGCGACCTTGTGCCTAAACTGCTCAACCGATTTCGTTCAAAATTCGTATTTAGTAGTTTGAAATGATAATCTAGGGGTACCTTTTTTAGTTTTTTTTAATTAAAAAAAAATAAGGGTAGCTGTTATACAAATTATTTCGTTGAGGTCGATTTTCTTATAAATGGCTAACGATTTTTATTATTATTATTATATTTAATCCATCGTGTTTGTTTCCGTTTTCAAAGGTGGTGAGGTAAAAAAATATAATTTTAAAGAAGGTATCTCCACTTTATCCTAACCGCACGCGCGTATTTGAATTGCACGCAGGTTTGGTTGGTGGGTATTTTGGTATTTGGCAACTAAAAATATAATAAGAAATAGGCATGCCATCTATAGACAAATAGGACAACTTAACTTTGGTCTGACATCTATGATGCAGAAGCGGCGAAATTATACATTTTATCCGCCAAGCTCACGGACTGACAAAACATGAAAATATTTATTGGAAAAATTATGAAAACCTTAAAATACACTATTTTGAAATTTCTACTTAATATAAAATAATCTTTAAATTTAACTATGCTGTTCCCACTTAGCATCGTTCTATAATTAGCAGATTTAAAAATATAATAATTATTTAATTCAAATTCGATACTCCTGGCGCCATCTTAGGACATAATTGAAGACTAATTTCATGTTACCTTTAAAACATCGCTGACGGTACATCTGACTCCCCCTATAAAATCAATGGTGATAACTATTATTTTTATACATTTGTAAAATTATTGCTAATTAAACATTAAATTATTCACATACCCACACACCCACCCTCACATACACACACACACATACCTACCTTACTTACCCATGTTTGTGATTGCTACCTAAAGTAAATGATTTATAATATTACCATGTCGTCTTTTTTGATTTTTGGAAACTGACACGGTTGGCTACATCACCTACAACATCCGTGATGTAAGCCCATAACACTGGGTGAACTAGGTGCCATTTCAAGGCTTCCCTTAATTTCGCGCCGGCTACACTGAACTGGACGGAAAACACGAACTATTCACATAGCCGTTTCGACCGAAGTTCTATTAATTTCATAATAGTTATATTAGTTAAAAAAGTCGTTCCGGAAGGACGTAGAAGTTCTGAAAAGGGGGGCCCATATGGCGAACAAAGAAGTATCCACTTCAAAAAAATATTAGTAAATCTACATGTCATAATATAAAATAACGACGTATTTTTCAATCGTCGTCATTGCCTTTTCGAGCCGCCCTTCAGTCGCTGACAAAGGCCTCCCATGCTTCAAAAGCACTTTTCTTCCCTTTTCCGCTGAAGCAAGAGACAGTGTCACACCCAGAAAACGCATGAAACAGAGGCAAGGCCCTCGCTCTCTGTGGTACTGTAAAAAAATTACATTATAATATAAAGCATCTATTGTGTCTATACTTAATATAGGTATAGGTAATGCAAACATTTAAGTCTTTACTTATGGAAGTCGCAATATCATGGCAGCAAAGTTACTGGCGGAAAGCAGTGGTTCCGTACCGCTGAAGGCCGGGAGGACTGGAGGAAAATTGGAAGGCGTATGTCCAGCAGTGGACGCTTACACGCTGACTGACTGACTGAAAGGTACTGGTGGTGTTTTCCAGTACCTATGTGCACCCACAGCTCTTCAAGCTGAGGTAATTTTTGCACCTGTGCAACTACTAGCACGACGACATCGGTATCTACAGTACGTAGTATCCGCCTCTTCATGATTACACGGGGCTAATCGCTGTGTGTCACGGGCACGGGTGATGTTGGTGAAAATATTTGGCCCATCCGTGATGCAAACTTCTTTCCCATTCTCAATTTCGTTTGCGTAGGATTGTCAGAGTATTGAAAGCAATTGAAACAGTCCTTCTTTGTTTGAATTGTCCCTTAGGAAATTCCCCCAGCCTTTAGGTATATTGGCCGTAGCAGACACCATTGTTTTGTGTCCAGTGCCACGTTTTTCTCTAGTTATATTTTTTAGACTGTCGCTCTTATACGCTCTTAAACGCGGCGGCGGCGCACGTACGGTGCGGCGCGGGGGGCGACTAGAATCATACGCACCCCGCAGCTATACCCTGCCCGCTCGGCTCTAATGGATATAGCTAAGTAGGCATACGTACGTACTTACTACGTACCTAATAAATAATCTACAAATTAATAGAACTAATATAAACTGTTAATAGAACTTTATGAAATTAATAGAACTTCGGTCGAAACGGCTATGCGAATAGTTCGTGTTTTCCGTCCAGTTCAGTGTAGCCGGCGCGAAATGAAGGGAAGCAATGACATGGCACCTAGTTTACCCGGTGTTATGGGCTGACATCACGGATGTTGTAGGTTATGTAGCCAACCGTGTCAGTTTCCAAAAAAAAATGACAACATGGTAATAAATATAAAGCATTCACTTTAGGTAGCAATCACAAACATGGGTAAGGTAGGTATGTGTGTGTGTATTTGAGGGTGTGTGTGTGTGTGTGTGTATGTGAATAATTTAATGTTTAATTTAATGTTAAATTTAAGCAATAATTTTACAAATGTATAATAATAATAATTATCACGTATCACCTAGGTGCTGTTTTCGCTATGTTCACCTCAAAATGTAAATACACCGCACTGTTTTGAATTTTTTTTCACTCACTTATTATTACTCCATCCCGATAAAATTTATATATTTGTAATCCTGGTAAATGCAGCTTTTAGAAAATATTTTTTATTTATCTTTATCTTTAGTAGTTCAAAAGTAAACGACGTTTATTTAAAAAAAATATTTTCACGTTTTGTGAGTTTTGCCTAATATTTATATTTTTTTGTATAGAAAGGCAAAATGTTTCTTCCAGAAATGAATCCGATATCCTTGAGTAATTAGAAAATGACATCACACTTGCCCTAATACCTATAGTTTTGAAGGAATAGGGTACAAAGTGAAGCGCGGCAGAAGCAAACTTCCACCCCCTCCCCCCGCCACTCCCGCGGTGACCCCCGATGTCTACCGGTGGAAATCCACTCAGGAGCACCTAAGGAACAACTGTTGCAAGTATGAGCCTTCTAAGTAAAAATGCAGGGTGTCCATACAAACTATCGTACTAAATCCCCCACTATTGAGGCAGTTATTCCATAAGTCCACCACTCCCTTAGAAAGAAAGTACTTCCTTGGGTTTGAATTAAAACTAGTTTGGTTGAGTTTTAGCAATGATCAGGAAGTGCCATATTAGTGTTCATATTATTTATATATATATTTTTTTTATGTAAACCAGCATGGGTGGCTGTGCCGAGAGACCAATGGTGCAGTCGACAGAGCCAAAATCACCTCTCCTCGCGAAACCAAGCTCAGTTAGGTGCCATGCCAGCAGATTTGCGGACTGCAACAACAACAACAATGCGGACTACCCTCCCAGATGTGACTGCAGTACTCCATCACTGGCCTAATCTGTGTTTTGTACAACAGGAATAGTTGTGCCGGTCAGAAGAACCGCCGATTGCGGAAAAGTATTCCCAATTTTCTGGATGCAGTTTTGGCCTTAGACTCGATTAGTTGCCGGAAACCCACTTCTTATGATTCTTACTATGTAACTATGTGTTTTGAGTATATACGAAAATGAACCCGTTTTGTGGAACACAAAACTGCAGGGCATAAAAATAGAAACAACCAGCCATAAGATGCGTGGCTGCTTGGGGGTAGAGAAGGGACAACTTAATGTCAAATTAAAGGAAGTAAGTATGCACGAGCGAGCCTGCAGGCGCCCTGGGGAAGGTGCTCCGAGCTCAAATCGTCACCGAGTCACGCCGCTCGTGATATCACGGGTCGTGGGAAGCCACCTTAAGAATGCTGGTTTATTTTGTTGTTAATGACAATCAAGTGCTAGAACAGTCGCATAGGCTTTGACACGCTCGCAAAACCAGATAGTTTTCAGCGAGTGAATGCAAATTCTCCCCCCACTTCACCATAATTAACTTGGTGTAAACGTTTTTCTATCCACAATCGAGCATTCTTTCAGATTTGTTCGCTGTCTATTATCTAGAATGCTCGCTCGTTTTGTGTAAATGATGCTAGAGCACTCGAACAGTAATGCGGAGAATTCCTTCATCATACTATCTTTTTGGATTGTCAATACAGTTTTAAACTTAAGTATAAAAATATGTGCATGCATGTTAAATCTCTGTGTGTGCACCTTAAAATAAAATTGAAAAAATTACTAAATATACATGATGTCTTTTTTCTAGGGCTTTATATGAAGCAGAGGGACATAAAAATGACTCGAGATCAAAACTACAAGCGTTGAGGACTCAATTAACATCTCAAAATGCTCATGTGACTGAATTGGAAGTTCTTGTAAGGTAACATTTATTTCATTCACTGAAAAATTATAGTCACCATTATAATTAATGTCACATCTGCATTATTTTACTGTTCTATGAGATCTTATGGCATCTTCCGCTCAAGCCTGTGTGCAGAAGTCTTATTATCTATCATGAGATGGCTTGCTAGATAGTTGGGGCGTAGTGTGAAGGTGTGGAACTAAGCTTGCAATGGCTTCACCGAACATATCCGGGCCCATCGGTAGTAGAGGAGGGTGTTAATCGAGGTCGGGACTAGCGAGTGGCCACTCTAAATTTCCCGCGCCTCAGTATTCTTTTTTTTTTGCACGATTTAGTTTGCTTGGTGATCTCCTTCACGGTAGGCACATCTAAGTTGCGGTGTAAAACTTAATTGGTGCGTTTGTTATGATACGTAGCATTTTGGACTGGAACCTTTTTATGATTTCAATGTTTGAGTTTGACGCTGTACTCCAGAGATTAATACCATAAGTACATATGGGCTTGAGGATGGATGTGGAACATATGTGGAACTACTCCGTTGCTAGCTATACCCTCCTGTGATAGTAAAAAAACTACAGAACCCATTACTATAAGTACAGTACTTTATATTTCATGTCATGTACGATATAAAGGCTGTTCGGCACATCAACTGACAAATTTTTTTTGTAGGTAAGTGTGGTCATTTACAAGGTTTTGACCTATGATACCTTTTGTCAGGTGTCACGAGGTATCGATTTTTTTTTAAATAAAAAAAAATCCAGCATTATTCAGGGTTACCCTTGTAACTTTTTGTTTATCATTGTATCTGCACCAAATAAAATTTATTTGATTTTCCGATGTATCCTTGTTCTAAGAAAAATATTATTTCATGAAGTTAATACCATGAAACGGACTTATGACCTCCCAAAGTCCTGAGGACGAGTAATAATATGACAGAATCTTAATTAATTAATTAATTTAAAAAAAACTGACAGCAATTGAGAGCTTCTTTTTCTTTGAAAAAGTTTGCTAGTTTACGTCCTTTCCAACGGTATACCAGTATACGGTATATTAATGTCTTATGCCAGACTGTTTGGGTAAAGCCGTGTTTGTTCTACTACCTAAAAAGAAAGAAGTTACTGATCCCAAGGATATTAGACCTATAGCCCTTACGAACACAATTTTGAAAATATTCTTCTCCATTATACAGGCCAGACTACTCAAACACATGTATACCAACGACTACTTACCTTAATTCTTTGCTGACTGAAGGTCTTAGAGATGCAAGGAAGAATGAGAGATAATTAACTGCCACGTGGTTAGACTTTGAAAATGTATTCGGTTCGGTGCGCCATGAGTTACTATTAAAGGCGCTAGAGTGGTATAATGTGCCACCTCTGATCTGTAATATAATAGCCTCCTACTACAAAAAACTTCCGTTAAGACACCGGAAATTCGTTATGGCATAGGACTTTTCCAGATCAATCACTTAGCGATCTATGAGCAACTTCATAGTCATTAAATAAATAAAAAGGGATAGAAACACGCCTTAAACTTCAATCCTACACGCGCGAGCAGGATGAAGCCCTTTTTGTCGCCTGGGTATTTTTTGACACTAGTATCCACGATGTACAGACGGTCAAAACGGCTTGGATACCATAGTATCCAAAGTGTAGCGAGTGGATAGGAAAGGCAAAGATTTTTGTCCGTACAGCTGTTCTCATTCGTTCTGGTAAGAAAAATTCATAGAAATAGCAATTGGCGGCCGGTCCTTCCGGATGTAAGCGGTATGGGGCCGGGCGGCCCTTCCGGAAGCCAAGAGGTTAAGTTGAATGTTGTTTATTTAAAAATTATTATAATATAAAAAGTGTTTCACTCTGTGTTCACATTTCAGGCAACTGCAAGAGAAACTTTCAGCGGCTGAACGAAAGACCAAATTAATTCTGAGCAAAAGGAAAATGGACGAAGCGAGCAGAGCGTCAGCCACAGACACCGGAGACGAAACTCCCGCTAAAATTCGCAAGCCCTACAGTTCTACAGGCATCCATGATGGAAGCCCTTCCATAGACAGCCCGTCCACTTCGAAAGCAGATGACAGTCTTAATGATTTAAGCATGGTACAAACTAATAAATTTCAGTTATTTTGATACTTATTTTCCATAGATCAAAGACTGCTCTTTTCAGATTTATACATATTATCCATTCCACGTTGAAATAGCACTGGATTGCATGACATCAATTAACCAATACTAGTACACTTCTGGGGTTCCAATGGGACTGGCATGGTCAATACGTAAACCGATGAAACAATGGTATTATGCAGTTGGTTCCTAAAGATACTCAAGTTTTACTTTTGCACTACCCGACCCGAGCAACCTAGTCAGATGGTAAAATTATCCAAAGAATTCTTGCCTATCGTGTAAGAGTTTGTAGAGTTATCTGTAATAAACATCTATGCAGATGATGCAAAGTACTTCTTGAGAAAGTTCAACATTCCTACAGTCATGGTAAAGTCCTAATAATCAGAGAGCTCATCGGCCAATCCAGTTAAGCGGCAGGTGACCGAGAAGCAGAAGGTTCAAATCCGGTCGGCGTATACCAATAAGATGTCTTATTGAAAAATTTACGTGTACTAATTTACCTGCTGCGTCACCGTTCAGAACAAGTGTAAAACTGTAGATCTCTCCCCTTGCACCTTACTAGGTGTTAGGCTCAAATTGTAGCAAACTGGGTTGATACCATACCATTGTAGCAAACTGGGTTGATACCATACCACGGTACTGGATGTAAGATGGCCGCATAGCAGCCTCGGGTGTGTTTTCCTCTAGTCCTTAATCAGAAATCCAAAGAGAAGTCTCCGATATGGCACCAAACTTCTCGGAGGTGATATTGTCTGGTCGAAGCATCGGTATGATTACATAAAAAAAAAATCCATATCACAAACCAGGCCGACTAACCCGAAAAAGTTTTCAGATCTTCTGGATTTTCTGTGTTAATATAAGGTATAACCGAATAATAAAATTGTATCATAGTATTGAATCTTGCCTGGAATGTCCATCGGACCACACACCTATTATAATGACGCTGACCACCATGGTTGTTCGAAAGCAGAAACAACAAGAAAACTGACTAGAATGCATTTCAGGGAAATCTGGAGATGACTATAAATTTACAATTTCTCATTAAAATTTTTGTTGCCCATATTAATTATAGTTGAGGACCTCTGACATTGATGACCAATGAAACGTTGTTGCCTCTCCAGAACATTCCACGTTTCAAGAAGATCACTCCCAACGGTTTATGAGCTATATACAGGCTGTGACAGACAGACAGATTTTATAAAGGTCCCTGCCAGCGTCACTGCCTACGGAACCCAAAAACCACCCTTTCAACCAAAAACACACATTCTGAAATGTCTACATGCACAATCTAGGAAAGAAGGAAAATGGTATATCCGCGAAAAATTTTAAAAATACCTAAGTTCCATAGAACATTGTAATTTTATTCATAAAAAAAAAAATTTAACCCTAGAGTTGAAGGCGGTGCTAAAGAAGGCTAAACAAATAACAAAGGATATCATCCACTCATGTTTTCTTTCATGCATCATTTTTGCTTACTTTAGCACCGCCTTCCAACTCTAGGGTTCGATTTTTTTTTTATTTCATACATTTTTGAAGGCGGTTTTTATATTTTTTTAAATAGTTTTTTATTTCACAGTTTTCTTTAGTAATTTTTTGCTATTAATGTACTCGGCGGAATCGCTTTCCAATCCGATCTTGATCAAATTGAAATGGGACCACACGGGAAGCACCAGCTTTCAAATAAAAAAAGAATCATCAAAATCGGTTCACCCAATCGAAAGTTCTGAGGGGACAAACATAAAAAAAAATACAGTCGAATTGAGAACCTCCTTTTTTTTTAAGTCTGTTAAAAAGAGACATGTTTGTGGTTGTGGTACAAACAGAACCTACGGATGTTGCAACTGACATGATGCATTACAGAGGGCACTCGTGAAGAGAATAGAGAACTCGGACTCCCCATACCTCAAGCTGCAGCAGGGCGGGGGCGGAGTGGGCCGCAGTATGCTCACCGTTCGCAACACACTCAACACTGACAACCTCAAGGTAACCAGATTTATTTATTAATTTTTTTAAATATAGAAAGCGCTATATTTGGCCGTTGTACAACGCCCATGGACATTCAGTTGCACGCAGGGTTAGTGTATGTCATGCCGGCCTGTCAGGTGCCTATTCACGCCTCGCTTGAAGGACCCGAGACTATACTTGGGGGGAAATATATTTTTTAATATTATTTTATTTTGATGAAAGAGCAGCCGATGTAGGTGTGTTTGAATCTATGTTCGCTGGGTTTATTTTATTTTTATTGTATAGTGATTTTACAGTACTTGAATGAATTTGTGGTGGGTGCTTTGACATACGGTAAGGGAGAGCGACCACCACGACAATGCAGTATGTATAAGAATTTCCACTGTATCCTCTCAATGGCATGTGTATACCTGTCGTAGATTGGACTCCAAATAGGCGCAGCACTTGTGATCTTATTAGGGTTATATCTAAATATTTATAAGTTGAAGCTTTCTCAAAGTATACCGAGGACCTCAAAACAACCTCTGCGTGACTTTGTAGATTTCATTTTCTTCCCGTCTTTGGTGGAATAGCCTCTAGATAGCGAAATGCTTGAAGGCTTCCTGGTTTCGGCAGATGGGTAGTTACACTTTGTAGTTTTCGCCGATTCGGTACCTACTTAACCGTGTCTCCTTTGAATTTAAGGCAGAGTAGTGGTGCAGCAGAAATTAGGTATAAAACCGTAAAAAAAAATTATTGGGGAAAATATTTCCATACGAGATTTCCATCTTAGTCAGAATCAGAATTTGAATTTTCTATGACAGATTCAGACTACAAGCTATCACATACTGTCAATTTGGGGAAACCAAAGAAAATTGTGTCCCCAGTGAAAATGTCGTCGAGGTGAATGGGTTTATTAATAAATAATACAAAATATGAACTTCTTTCAGCCGTCGGAGTTCCCCATATTGAACCCATCAAAAAGTGTGTTCTCTTTGGGCCTCAGTCGAGCGGCATCCACTAGTTCTATGAAGTCGACGAGTCAAGATAACCCTCACTCTATATTTAACAAGCCACACAACAAAAGTCTGGACATGTTTCTGGACGATATGGAAAGAGTGAGTGAGAGTCTGGAGACGTCTTATGACGGACTCGGTGGGCACTCCAAGCCCGACGTGTTTCCAGTGCCTCTCAAGAAATCACCGCTGAAGGGCTGCATCCCCAAAGTGACAGCGCGGCACCGTCTCAAAAACCCCAACTCGACAAATACAACCAGCATTGGGAAATACTTCAATCTTCGACAAGACAGATAAAATGTTTTTTATGGACACTGGCACGGTTGCTACATCACCTACAACATCCGTCATGTCAGCCCATAACACCGGGTGAAGTAGGTGCCATGTCAGTGCTTCCCTTCTTAACATAACAATAACATAACATTTTGTATAGAGAATGAAAGTTTTTAATTGGATATAATATAATAAATACATAGCTCAATCAATAAGCAATGTTTCATAACATCAATTAATCAAAGTCAAACTGGCATATAACTAGATCAATTAGGAGCCACAGTGGGCCCACAGGCCGGCAGTCCTATGTGCTGGTTTGTTTAGTAAATGTGGAATATTGAGGGAGTACCACTGGAGCCTATACCGATGCAATCTGTGTTAAATATATTTTTACTATGCATAATGAATTAAATTTTTTTTTTCATAAAATGAACTAGTCTAATAAAGGTAATTTTGGTTTTTCAAATTGTAACACACATTTTTTTATTTCGTACAAGTTTACAGTAATTTTGATAGATGAACGAGTCTCAGTACCAGAACCAGTTCACCATCAGAAATTAGCCGAATGTTTAAATGAAACACTCTTTGTAGCTGTGTATGTATGTAATACTCATTACTATGGGGAGGTAGGTGGCTGTCAATACAATTCGTGGAATCACAATGTAAAAATAATAAAGTAATCCTTATCTTCTAGTAAAGCAATATTTTATTATCCTATAAACAATGAGGTTAGTCAACAATTCTATTATTAAAGGTCAAACGGCATTGGCGGCGCGACACGACGCGGCCAAAATATTCTTTGTATGCAATCGTATGGGGCAAGCCGCCTTCACGCGGCAGCGGCGCTGCGCGGCGCAGTTGACCAACTAGGCAAAACTGTAGCGCCGCGCCGCGCCGTTGCAGTCCGCTGTCGCGTCAATGCAGTATGGCAAGCGGCACTGGCGCGACACATTCAGTGTTGCCAGATCGGTTATCCCAAATTCCTCCAAACAAGTTTTTATTTTTATCATCTAACTATAACTTTACGACATAATATTGTTTCTATAAAATTAAAACCTCCAGAAAACCACTATATTTTTACGAAATAAATCCAGAATCCTTCCCACCATCGATGCACCAGATCCGTACATAATCGAAAAACCCTCCAGTTTTCGAGAGAACCCTCCAGATCTGGCAGCACTGGACGCTATTATCATCACGTCTACATCACTTCCGTACGTTCTGCTCAGAGGTTGAAGAACGACTGCAGGACAAATTTGCCGCGTAGTGTCGCGCCGCTGCAGTCGCAATGCGGGTTACCAAACGCGGCCGCGACGTGCCGCGCCGCGCCGTTGCAGTTCAGTTGCCGCCAATGCGGTTTGACCTTAAGTGTTGAAAAAACTGTAAAACCAAGTCTTGTCATGAGCCAATAAGCGACAAGGTTCAACAGATGATTCACCAATTTAGAACAACTTAAAACTATGAATAACATTTTAATATAGTCAACACAATGCTCCTTGATTATTCAATTAAATTGGACTCAGCCGAGGGAATATCTGAGCATCTGAATCACTTCCCTGAAAGGAGTTATTTTATTACAGTACCCAAACGCAATCTAAGTCTTGTGAAATTTTAAACAAAACCCGCTCTTATTTCATATCCACAAATAGTTTATAGGAAATGAATGCTAAGAGTAATAGGCAAGAGGCAAATCTTAACTTATTTATGCAATGTTAAACGAAACTCACTGTTGCACTGTAAGAAACCATGAAAGGAGTTTTTTTTTTTTATGGAAACTGACACGGTTGGCTACATCACCTACAACGTCCGTGATGTCAGCCCATAACACCGGGCGAACTTGTGTCAGTGCTTCCCCCTTTGATCGTGCCGGCTACACTGTTATTTTATTACGGAATCTAACCGCAATCTGAGTTCGAGCGATTTCGAACGAAAACCACTGTTGCCTTAGAAAAAGTGAACTTGTTAAGGGTAAAAGGCCAATGACAATCCTACGAAATGTTACATTCGTTCTAGGAAGATCTATGTCATCTACTGTACTGTACGTTGGGGACGTGACATTTCACACACATTGTTTTGGTCCCTAACGCCCTTAGTACACCGACGCATTCTTATGTGGTAGCGATTCAACGAAAAAAACTAAGTTGTATGGCAGCATTTCGCATATATGCTATGTCTCACTCTACTATATATATAGTAGGATGAGATAGTTACGTCCTAGTCAGTACTGTTACGCAGGTAACTGCGAAATGGTTCGCTAGTGGTGTTTCGCATCGCAAGGCGTCACCACACGTTCTGTCCGGGCGAACGGATTTTCGTATAATGGAAGCCGAAAATATTGAAATATTGTTGAATATAATTCGAAATTATCCCGAATTATTTGCAGTTGGACACGTGGATTAAAAAAATGCGTACAAAAAAGAGGTGGCATAGAGGAAAAAAAAACAATCGCTGCCGCATACGAACGCGTCGGTGTACTAAGGGCGTAAAGCCTGAATTACGCGCGAACAACACTACTGCCGCATGCTACAATGCCGCATGGTGCGGCACAACTCGACGTGCGACATGGCAACACGTGTCGTGCCACAAGCTATTGCGCGAGCGGCCGCACGCGTTTTCCATTTCCATGCGTTTGTTTTCCATGTTGAGATTATGAAATGTTTTTTTTTACTGCAATCTGTCTGCGCGCCGACATTCATCAATAGTTGAGTTTTGAAACTCAGACTCCAACATTGTAACTGGGCCAATTGTTTTTCCACCACAGCTTTCTTTTTCTTTCAGAGGCATGTGCCAATATCAAGAATGGTGTAGGTCCCTTCTTACCTTACTAGGTGGTAGGGTTTAACCCGCCCGGGTTGGTACCACTACACTGAATTAAATCGTGTAGATAAATATAACTTTATGTTGCCGTCCAGTTCAGCCGGCACAACCAAAGGAAAGCACTGGCATGGCGCCTAGTTCACCAAGGTGTTATGACACATGTGTTGTAGGTGATGCAGCCAACAGTGTCAGTTTGCATAAAAAAATGTGTAATTAATTACTTGATCAGTCATATTTTCACTTGTATCTCGGACAATATTTTGGTTGCTTTGGTATAAATGGAACTTATGCATGCCACAAAAACCGCAAGGCGTCGCTTCTTGTGGCATGCTGCATGGCAATGGCACAAGCTGTCGCAGGTGACAAAATGTGGCATTCTGCAATGTGACGCAACGTTGCTCTGGCGTAATCCAAGCTAAGTATTAAGTATTATTAAGCCAAAGTTTAATGCAACAGTGAGCAATTGTCGTTTTTTTTTTATTTCATAAAAATAACCAATAACAAAGCAGGAAGGACGAGTGTTTGTTTAAAAAAAATATGATAAACTAAATAATAATACCAGACTGTAGAAACTTTAGAACTAAAACATAATTATCACAACCTATAAACTAGTTTCTTGAAGATGACCTACTGTCGATTTCAGCTAACAATATGTATTCTTGCGAGAAGTACTAAACTGTTGCAAATGGCCTTTAGATAAACTCGGGGTTCGAATAGTGTTAAGTGTTCCATTTGGAACTTTCGTGAGAGTTTTCAGCCAATAAGTCTTTGTGATCAGTGTTATTAGTTCCCAGTGCTGTGAAAACTGTAATACTGATGCAGTGAGTGAACGATTCAGGTAATGAGATAATATTCTCGTGCATTCAGTCGCAGGTATTAGCGTACCGCACAAACAACTTAGCTCTATGACAAGTTTATAATGTAGAGGCTTGCTGCAAACACAGAAAATAAAAAACGGTAGAAGTGGTGCGGTGACAGAGACCAGTGGAACCAAATTAACATACAAAACAATGTGTGAGTTTTGATACCTCCAAGTTATAATTAACCACTGATAGGACCAATTGCCGGAAGGATTATATTCTGAGGACAAATTGCTGATAGTTGGATTGTCTTGTTTCCGTTAATCTTAAGATTAACTCGTCGAAATGTATAATCTCTTCTTCTGTATCTGAGATGATCCCAAGATTAGCGGACCATAGGCAATCAGAGGAATTAAATTCCTTTCCACAATTCAAATTCAAGTCAATCGCGCTTCTTCTACTCAATGTTTGTTTTGTGGTTGCAACTAAACAATAAGTGATGTGTCAGTTGCCAAACCTTTCAGTCACACTCCATTCAATACACTCTTGACAAATATAAGGAGTAACCGTGTTCTCCGCTGGCGGACGTGGAAGTAGACGACCCGCCAGGTAGGATGACGACATAGAGTACGTCGGCGGAAAGCAGTGGTTCCGTACCGCTGAAGGCCGGGAGGACTGGAGGAAAATTGGAGAGGCAATGTTCAGCAGTGGACGCATACGCGCTGACTGGCTGTCATTATTGCTTTGTTACAATTTTTTGCACGAATTTATACATGAATACTTTCTCTATCTTGATCTACATATAAGTGAGAAATGCACTTTAAATGTACCTAGTATGACTATGTACGATTCAGATATTTACATTATATATGCACTACACGTACATTATTATAAGCACTACACGGGAAGTGCCCACACACCCCATCTTGCTGGTGGATGATGAGATATACTGAGGTCATCTTTATGTACGCACTAGTTGTGGCCGCGGCTCCGCTCGCGTTAAAGTCGGTGATGTAAATCGATTGAGTGGTTTTCAAGTTTCATAAAAAAAACCTGCAAAGTTTCTTGCCGGTTCTTCTTCGCGGGTGTAATCGAACTAGATAGAGCAAATTGTGACAACTTCGAGTGCAGTCTAACTGCCATATGAATGATCAATAAACGCAATACAATACAATCAAATTGGTAGGTTTTTTTCTGACTGTGTTCACTTTCGACCCCACTGCTGAGCTCATATGAATAACGGTGTGATTCTATATAGTCTATAACCTGGTGGAGATATCTCGCATTGTATAGGAAGAACCCGCAAGCGAATAGGATGAGCCGTTCTTGAGTTATATATAAGCGAACATACATACATACACACAAATGGCAGAAGTTGAATCTTATATGTATAGGGATACATACCTAAACTTATTATCTATGAAGATCAATATAGTTTTAGTCCAACCATGGGAGAATACATTAGTTCAGTTCAGTTCAGTTCGAAATTTGAGATGGCGTAAGATATACTTATCCCTTTGACAACATAAGTAGGTAGTTTGTATATCACAGAGTGTTGTTCTTCTTTCTGCTTTACTTTTAAAAGTATTATATACTAACAAGTGACAATACTATTGCAAGAGCAACTTGCTAACTCACATTGTTCTGATATTCAGTTATTTTGGTGTTCATATTCATAGCTAGATCTCTCTTAACCTCTTGGCTCCCACAGGTTATAATAACGTTTACCCCCTGACTCCTGGGCCACTTTCACTGCACTTTCTCGCGCACCATAAACTCAAATATTCCGTAAAATAATAAAGTCATATACACGGTGGACAAAAAACGTGTCGAACACCCAAAAGCAGGAAGATTAAAAAATTAAATTAGTATCCGACCTTTTACTTCCAATGCAAAATTATTTACTCTAGGCGGCGGCGCACGACACAAAGCGCCCGCCGCCGCGCCGGTGTCATAAATTATCTTGAGGCGGCATTTAATGAAGTGAAGGCAGAGAGCGTTTTCTTGTCTTTAGTGAAATTCTTTGTAAAATAATTTGCCAATTTTTTTTGTCTTCTGTACTGATAATGAAGTCGGTAAGTGCTTTGAGGTCAGTTAGTGTGCAAGAAACTATTATTTTGTATACCTAATAAACAAGTTTTACAATATTACCTAGGTACTAGGTACCTACAAAACTGCTATCAGGTGCTTAAGACATAATGGTGGTAGGGTTTAACTTCACCTCACTGTTATGATGGAATGCAGACATAATTTAGTTATTTAAAGACATCTTGATACTTTAGGAATAATTGAAAAAGGGCACATTTTCATATACATTTTGAAAAAAAAAAACTAGCCTGTCCGATTCAGTATCTGAAACTGTACTTCCTGCCTTCGGGTGTTCGACAGGTTTTTTTTGTTCACATGTATAATAAGCGCTATTTGTACTTATATCCAATGAAATTATCCACAAAACTGGAAGACAAGTTAGTTAGGATTCACTTTAGATGCACAGATGGATTTTTTTAACTCCCGAAAAAACAAAACAGGCTCCACATTTTTTCCGAACTTTTTCTAACATAAAATTGGCAATTACCCTTTAGGTACACATATACCAAATTTTAGCTAAAGAACGCTGCCACTAAAACGCCGAACAACGTATGTATGTGGCTATTTAATCTTATCCACAAACAAATAAAGAAGAACAAGGAGAAACAAAAACAAAGTGTTTTCTGTTTGAGAGCGGAATTGTTTGTTTGATGGTAATGGAAAGGTTTTTAATTCATCTATCTACCCGCGCGGAGCAGATGGGAAACAGCAGAGATAAGAAATATCTGCTCGGCGCGTAGTAGTTGGGAGCCGGCAGGTAAGTGCCCAAAAATATATTTATGTAAGTACTACGAAATGTACACCAAAATAATCTGTTTCAATCAATAACTAATAATTATTAAATGCAAAATACTTTTTTGAGGTCATGACGTTTTTCTATATCTAACTAGGTATCTAGATTTAGTCTTAGTTTCGTCTATGAATGTCAGCCTTAGAATCTTATGTTAATTACTTTCTGATCGAAATCAAGTCGACAAACCACGCATGGTTAAAACCACCAATAAATTCACGTAGGTATGCAAAATGTGAGTTTAGCCGCTACGAAGATACGTAGAGCACATAATCTCACGTCACTGGGCATTGATCTCAAATGTGTGAGGCATACTCATTCTGTGTTAACTATGTTAGCTATTCAGTCTATAGCTTTTCAGTGAGCCATTATGATTTACATGTTGGGAGAGACTGGGATTATGCATTTCCAGCGGCTCTGTATCTTACAAGTTACAGAGCTGGTGGGGCTATGACAGGCGATTATTATCATGCTTCTATTTATTTGTTAATTTAATTCCCAAATCTCTCACTACGCCCTTGTGGTGACATATTGAGCGTTCTCATTCTCTGCTCTATATACTTATTACGAATTTCAGAATTGAGGGTGTTCAATATTTCCACTTCAATGTCGTTAAGTTCCAAGCCTTTGGACAGTTGAATGTGCCCATTAGCAGCTTCGTTGTGAGGTTCCAACTGCTCAAAGTTATCTTGAAAATAATCAGATACTGCCTGTCTCGGGTAACATCCATGGGCATTTTCATTGTGTTCTGGAAAATATCCGGGTGGGTACACATTTGGGTATTGAATATATTCAGGGTATCCCCAGGGACTTCGACTATACACGGAAGGATAATCTACGGAGTGTTGATAATATTCAGGTGTATTCTCCATGAACTGTGGATAATATCCCGGGGCATATTCCTTAGATCGTTGATAATGTGGATACTGGCTGAAGAGAGGTTGAGGTCTAGCAGTGGGCACTCCATGCTGTTCGTAGTATTCAAAATTGTCTTGCCTGTGAAGAGTGAGTGCCTCACGTGGGAACCTATGAAAAGTGGGAGCCTCATGTGGGAACCTATGAGGTTGGGAACTATCTAAATTATCCATTGGTTCAATATTTGCCTGACTTTGTACAGGTTCTGGGAGCTGAATATGTTCTGTTGTCGAGGTTTCGCGATATTCTGAGTTCTGTTGAGACGACGGCTGTTCACGAGCCAGTGGCTTCACAAGTGCAATCTTTCGATCAATTACACTTTGGAAGTGCGGCCTATTCTGCAACGCAGGGTCCACGAGGTCGTTCAACGCGCACATGGAAACATACGCAGCTCGTGAGCTGCAGCCTGATTTTGAACGCAAAGTTTCTTTGGAACCATCACTCACAGAGCTATCGTCGCTCGTGTGAGAGATCTGTCTATACCCGGGCAGCCATGGCTTAGCTGTCGCAGAGAGACTACTCGTCGAAACAGAATCCTCATCTACGTGTGTAGAACATTCAGATACCGAATAACTAGAGTGGGTAGGAAATGTTTTGTGCGAGGGCTGACAATTGTTCAATGGTATTGTGTTGTAAGTATATGTGGGCAAATCTTCCTCATATGGCACACTAGGTCCCCGTGTAACTTCTGTTTGACTGTGTGGTGGCATAGCCTCAAGCGCAGTGTCCGTGTGTTGGAGCAGCGATGCAGCTGCAGAACGAGCTTCCTCTTGGTGGCTTTTCACCACAACAGGTACACGGAGCGGAGTTTCCAGCCCTTCAGGAAAGATGCCGGCCGCCACCAGCTTACATTTCTCCGTCAAATTCATCGCCCGGCCATTTTCAAAGTCTTCAAACGAGGGAAGCAGGTAATCCTCCAATATCTGTAATAATGTATAAAAAATTATGCCTTAATAGTAAAATGAAAAGATTCATAGTGAAATGTTGTAATAAACTTTTTATTTAAATTAAGAAAAATGAACATTCGTACAGATATTGAAGGTTTTGGAATATACCTGATGAATAATAGATGAAGATGTAATAACTTGTTTTAATTTTTTATTCACAAAATAATATTTTATTGGTAATAAATAGTGAAAATAATAACAGAAACTATAGGTTCTCATGCTAGAGTCGGAAGTTCAAATTACACCAATGAGGTTGAGAAAAAAAATATTCAGTACCCAGTTACGCTCCTAATATAGGCTTTTCCGCCCTAACTTGTTATTCATTGTTAATCAAAACTTTAATTTTCACACACTTATTATCGCTCAATGATGATAGAATTAAAAAAAAACAATTTGGAATACTCCATGTTATTAAAAACTAGCGAAGGTAGTACATAGGATTAGGAACATAACATACCAGTGTATTCAGCTACTACGGAATAGTTACTTCGGTAAGGCTGAAATACAGTGTATTCCACGACAGATTAACGGTGGATTTTATCAAGACACATGTTTATTTTTTGAAGATCCTAATTTTAATATACAAAGTTTTAATAACAATAAGTTTTAATATAATTACAATTTTATTTTGATTATTTTGTCTGATTATTTAATATACTTTCAACATTTTGTACTGGATGAGTTAAAGATGTGTCATTGACATTTATGAGACAAAAGTTTTACAATGTCATTATTACTTATCTTATCATTATTATCTTGAAAAATCCCTAGGTCCAGTTTCCGATGTTTAGGCTATTCATATGGATTTCATTCTTACTTCAGGCAGTTAGTTTCAGCAAGACTATTACATAACACCACGGAAAAATGTCTATTATCATGTTTATGCAATGCATAATGAAAAACATTTTTTTAGCATAATCTTCCTTAGATAAATGCAAAGCCGAAAATGAAGAGAAAAATCAATGGAAAATGAATTGTGCAACTTGACTGAACGCAGGAGATTGTGTCATACCTATTAGAGAAGATGCAAGCTACGGTTCGAAAATTTAGACCCGGTGGCGGAATTGGTAACGCACTGGCGGCTCAATCTGGAGTTCCAGGTTCAAATCCTGGTATGGGACGTATTTTTTTCTCTGCATGTTCAGCTTTGCATTTTTTTTTTTTATGGAAACTGACACGGTTGGCTACATCACCTACAACATCCGTGATGTCAGCCCATAACACCGGGTGAACTAGGTGCCATGTCAGTCCTTCCCCTTTGATCGTGCCGACTACACTGAACTGGTCGGAAAACACTAACTATTTACATAGCCGTTTAGACCGACGTTTCATTCAGTGCGGTGGTACCAACCCGGACGGGTTAAACCCTACCACCAAGTAAGATTATGAGGGAAGGGACCTACAGTTTTACGAGGAATCCGAACCTCGGTCAGCCTCCAACGGTCAGCGGTCACCCATCCAAGTACTGACCGCACCCAGCGTTGCTTAACATTCAATAGCGACAGTCAGTGGCGTGCACAGACATTCGAGACTGGGTAGGCAGGCAGCCATGAAAATTCAAAATATATAAGGTCTTTCAATAGTAGGTAACGATACGCTAAGGGGTGTATGTGTATTAGATACTGATCACGTTCCCATTCCCATACCAATTATTTTTTTACGATATAAAAAACGAACTTATTAAGGTGAAATACGCGCACTTCACGTATTAAATGTGAGGAGTGAGTAGGCTTTTTATATCGTAAAAAAAAAATTAGCATGGGAACGTGATCAGTATCTGATACACATACCTACGTACACCCCTCAGCGTATCGTTACCTACTAATGAAAGACCTAAACAAGTTTAATTGTATTCCTCTTTCTTCACCCTTCCATTATCAGCCCGGTTTTCATCTCTCACATCTTTATATATCCACATGAAATGTTCCAGCAGATTTTTTTTAATGCCACCGCAGACATCCAATAAATGATTTAATTTTAATTACACATGTCATAAATACAGATGCAGGGTGGCTTTGAAAAAAGTATTTTTGTGTCATTTAAACAGAATCAATCTACAAATACAGTGCCGTAGATAGACTTAAATATCACAAGAAAAAACAGAAAAAGATTAAATAGAAATAATTAGAGTGGAGGAGAGGTACCTACTTTTCTTAGAAATCAATGAGCATATCCTTTTGTTAATATAGTGCAAACACTTCTTTCTTATAAAGTGTACCAGACAGGTACCCGGCCAACCGACGACGCGCGCGCGCGGGAACGATGATAGACCAGCTACACCTACGTTACGAGGCATTGTTGTGGTGTTAGTGAAAAGCAAGCCTACCCTAGCCTAGTAAATCGCGCATCGAATCACGCATACACACGCACAATTCGTAGCGTAGCGTAGCGTATATGACGCAGGATTTGAGTAATAGTGTGAGTGACCACCAGGCAGTCATGTTGTGTACTTATCCCGCGCGACGGGCGGGGCGCTGCGTCCGCGCGAGCGGCCGCGCCGAGAGGAAGGAGCGCGCGGCAAATTTTAAATCATTAGTTTTTTCGTGAAGCCGAGTAGTTCTATTCTATACGTTTAAATTTGATTGTTTGGTTGGGTGGAATTCGGACTTCAGTCAGGGTAGGCAGTGCTTTTCTGCCTTTATGGGATGCACGCCCCTGGCGACAGTTGACTGTCTGCACCACTGAGCTATCGAGGCTGACGAAGGCATTTATCTATATAAAAAGCGAGTAAATGCTTAGTACTAAAATATAAAAATATAATAATCTTAACATTGTCTATGCATTGCACCTCAGTTTGTGAGTTGTAAGTAAAGTTGTTGTAAATTTCAATGTGATGCACTTTTTGGTACCTAAGACATTCCAGAAAACTGAAGGTGAAAGATCCACTACAGCATCACTTTAATCAGGAAAGTATCGATTTACCGGGTTCTTAGTATCCTCCACCGGCCCACTGATCAATGAGCCTGACTCTGTTTGCTGTCGTGCAGCCTGTGTCGCCAGCAGCCTCCTCACTAACTCTATTCGGAATTTCGGAGAATCGGGTACTCGATTCGGTAGTACTTTAGAACGCAAAATGTTGACCTTTGTCAGGCTCTGACGGTCCGTATTGGCAAATGTCTTGAGTGTACTTTCCGTTATAGGTATCTTGGCTTTATTGTGCTTGCTCTCTATAATCGCTCGCGATAACACTGCCTCTCGGTTCGCAAGGACACTGTGGTCGCTCTCGGTGTTGGCATCCGCAGAGGAAGGCGTCCACTCCTTGAGTCGTTTCGGTGACCGATCTACGACGACAGATGCTGATTCGGAAATGTCCGAGCTGGACGAAGTGCGCACCCATACTTCGTAGGCGGCGGTGTCGTGGGCGGGAGTAAGCGGGACTACGGAGGGCAGACTTACTTCCTGATCCATGTGGGTGTAGCTGGCGTGTTTCTCTTTCACCAGCAAGTCATGAATGTGGACGTCTTCCGCCGACGTTGTATCGATTAGAAACATTCGCACGACTGATGTCTGAAAACAACAGCCATTATGAGAACAACACTTTCAAGTTTTACAGCCCTATTTCAACAACAACTTACAACTTCTTGAAAATACACAATTTATTTATTTATTTATTATATAGCCTAAGCCAAATTGGCTCATAGAACAACATTGTCACGAACACAATCTTAACCACTGGAGATGCCTCAAAGCCCTGCCCTATCTCTGCGAAACAAATTATTTTCACTTAGTTAAGTTATTTAAAAAATATATATTTCTTAATTTTATATTTTTAATCAAATGTTTGCTCAACTGGTTCATAAAATTTTTTTTGTCTCCTCTTCAACAATCTGTCTCGCGTGACATTCAGTTGTTCTTTGGTTTTATGACGACGGACTAACCTTCACACTGCTCTGTCACACCAGTGTGAAGGTTAGGAAAATTATGTCCCAACCTTCACATTAGTGTTAAGGATAGGAAGTCGCTTTCCTAACCTTCATACCTTCTAATTTCTTTTCTCACCTTTACACTCACTTAGGACTAACCTTCGCACTGTTCAGCCAAACTGAATTGAACAGTGTTTACCTGCCTACTTAAAAAATACATTCATAAATTTAACCTGACTACTGAAAAATCACGCTCTAAAAATTATGAAACAAGAAAATAATGCATAGTGTTATTCAGAGGATAGCCGTGGTTGTATGCCACCTACCCTAAAAAAACAATACATTCTAATTTCTAACAGTAGTAAGCGATCATAAATTTTAGGGCAATGTGGCATATGACCACAGCTTTCCTCTGAACATGAATTATGAATTATTTTCTTGTGCGTGTGCGTGATTTGTCAGTAGTCGGGTTTTAGTTATTTGGACTTATTTTTATTAAAATTATTTTAGGGTTAAAATTTCCAGATAAAGCACAGACTATATAGGGATATCAGGGTATCAAACTGCCGACTGTAGAACCAAAATACTCAGTACGTTTTAATGTAGATTACATTACTTTTTTTTCGGTCAAGATGGCAAAGTCAAAGTCAAATATTTTTATTTCAGCGAGCATAAATTCGGATACATGGTATCTGTACGCTATAGAAATCGTCATTTAGTATGTGCACAATAATTATTATTACACAATAGTCATATTATCTTGTATATATATATACATATATATACAAGATTATATATATATATACATATATATACATATATAAAGGCGTGCGTAAGCATGGCGGAAGCCATGCGATAACATAGAAAAAAAAAATTATACGCCCTCAGGTATGATACCTAACTACAATATTCTCTTTGCCTTTATAGTCTGTGGTAGGTATTTAATATATAAGGTCTTTCATTAGTAGGTAACGATACGCTAAGGGGTGTATGTGTATCAGATACTGATCACGTTCCCATACCAATTTTTTTTTACGATATAAAAAACCATTCACTCCTCAAATTTAATAAGTGTGCGCGTATTTCACCTTAAAAAGTATGTTTTTATATAGTAAAAAAAAAAAATTATGGGAACGTGATCAGTATCTGATACACATACACCCCTTAGCGTATCGTTACCTACTATTGAAAGACCTTATACGTTTTAAAATACAATTAAAAGTATCATTGTGAAATTTTATTATTCTAGTAATAATGACAAACAAAAAGCTTTGAAAGCTACTCTGGAGATTGCTTTAAATCATCACGATTCAGACACTTTACCCATGTGTTAAGCACAGATTACCAATATACAGGGTGTCCCAGAAACCGACGATAATCCTTTAACAGGAGATAGGGCTGCTAATTACCTCTCAGAATATCTAATTTTAGGTCTAGTAAAAATGGCTTAGTTTTTGAGATATTGTCATTTTTGTAAAAATCCAAAATTTTCTCCCTCAGATAATTTTTTTAAATGCCACAAGTACAAATGTAAGATTTTCTTAAATCTAGTTTTTGTTAAATATTTCTGAAAAGTAAGGCTTTCACACGGTTTAATTTATTTTTTCATGTTTAATCCTGTTTAGCTGAAACACGACTTAAGAGCTACATGTTAAAAAAATTTCAGCCTCACCCCTTGAGTTTGGCCCTTCGCGGTGAAAAAAAAAATTACTACACTAAAGTGGCATTATGCAACAAAAATACGCCCATCTAATGTAGTTTTTAAAATGGTACATCCCTTACCGATTTTCCCAATAATTTATGAGATATTGTTATTTAACTGCAAAATGACCTCGGAATTTGATAACTGTTCTACCAAGTACGAAATAGTACGAATTGGAATAAAATAAACACTTTAAGTAAATTGGTCTTTATTAACCTGTTAAAGTAGATGTTCAAATTGTTTACCACCTGCACAAATGCTAGCTCGACATCTTCTCACAAATGCCCGGTTGATGCATCTAGCAAGTACTCGATGCAAGTGCAGATACGTCCACCTATGCTATGTAAATAGTTTGTGTTTTCCGTCCAGTTGACTATAGTCGGCACGACCGAAGGGAAGCACTGACGTGGCACCAAGTTCACCCGGTGTTATGGGGTGACATCACGGATGTTGTAGGTGATGTAGCCAACCATGTCAGCTTACATTAAGAAAAACATGAGCTACTGCCGTAATTCTTTGTGTAATTCTTACTTGGAGCTCTATCAAGTTTTCCACCGGTTTCCCGTAAACTTTTTCTTTTAAATAGCCCCAATAATAAAAATCTCTAGGTCCCTTCCCTTCTAATCTTACTTGGTCGTAGGGTCTAACCCGCCCGGGTTGGTACCACCGCACTGAATGAAACGTCGGTCGAAACGGCCGTGTAAATAGTTTGTGTTTTCCGACCAGTTCAGTGTAGCCGGCACGATCAAAGGGGGAAGCACTGACATGGCACCTAGTTCACCCGGTGTTACGGGCTGACATCACGGACGTTGTAGGTGATGTAGCCAACCGTGTCAGGTTCAATAAAAAAAAAAAATTATCTAACGGATTAAAATCTGGTGATCTAGACGTCCGGACTATCTGTGGGGATGCAAGTGGCTAGGAGGCCACAAGACGCCCGTTGAATTTTAGAGACTTTAAACGGGCGAATTATCTTGAGTTTCTGCAACAGGAGCTTCAGAGCCTTTTAGAAGATGTACCATTGGCTATACGGAGGTGGTTGCAAAATGATGGCTGCCCAGCCCATTACGCTAGAGAAGTGCGTAATTTTTTAGACCAAGCATATCCCCACAGATGGATCGGACGTCTAGATCACCGGATTTAAATCCGTTAGATTTTTATTATTGGGGCTATTTAAAAGAAAAAGTTTACGGGAAACCGGTGGAAAACTTGATAGAGCTCAAAGAAAGAATTACGGCAGTAGCTCAGGTTTTTTTTAATGTAAACTGACATGGTTGGCTACATCACCTACAACATCCGTGATGTCAGCCCATAACACCGAGTGAACTTGGTGCCACGTCAGTGCTTCCCTTCGGTCGTGCCGGCAAAACTCAACTGGACGGAAAATACAAACTATTTACATAGCATAGGTGGGACGTATCTGCACTTGCATCGAGTACTTGCTCGACGCATCAACCAGGCATTTGTGAGAAGATGTCGAGCTAGCATTTGTGCAGGTTGTAAACAATTTGAACATCTACTTTAACAGGGTAATAAAGAAAGACCAATTACTTCAAGTGTTTATTTTATTCCAATTCGTAGTTGGTAGAACAGTTATCAAATTCCGAGGTCCTTTTGCAGTTAAATAACAATATCTTATAAATTATTGGGCAAATCGGTAAGTGAGGTACCATTTTAAAAACTACATTAGATGGGCGTATTTTTCGTGCATAATGCCACTTTTGTGTAGTTATTTTTTTTTTCACTGCGAAGGGACAAACTCAAGGGATGAGGCTGAAATTTTTTTAACATGTGGCTCTTAAGTCGTTTTTCAGCTAAACAGGATTAAACAAGAAAAAATAAATTATACCGTGTGAAAGCCTTACTTTTCAGAAATATTTAACAAAAACTAGATTTAAGAAAATCTTACATTTGTACTTGTGGCATTTAAAAAAATGAGCTGAGGGAGAAAATTTTGGATTTTTACAAAAATGACAATATCTCAAAAACTAAGCCATTTTTACTAAACCTAAAATTAGATATTCTGAGAGGTAATTAGCAGCCCTATCTCCAGTCAAAGGATTATCGTCGGTTTTTGGGACACCCTGTATATGTCTGGGGACATTGATGACATCCCATCCCAACTTCAATTATCTTTTTTTTAGCAACGACATCTGAGATATAATTTTATCCAAGTGGCCAGTGATATCATAATTTAGTAAAGAGGGTTTTAATTCGCAACGGTGTGAAGGTTACGAAAGCGACTTCCTATCCTTATGTGAATGTTAGGAAAGAAAATTCCTAACGTTCACACTGCTCTTAATCGTGGCACTCACGGTGTGAAGGTTGAGAAATAATTTTCCTAACCTTCACACTGGTATGACAGAGCAGTGTGAAGGTTAGTCCGTCGTCGGTTTTATGCTCTTGTTCAGATTGGCATTTTCGTGGGTTATGTTGATGTTTCATGTGACTCGAGAGACTAACTACAAGTTCAATAACAAAGATGGACTTTATATTCAGATTGGCATTTTGGTGGGTTGTGTTGATGTTTCATTTGACTCGAGAGACTCTAACTACAAGTTCAATAACAAAGATGGAATTTATGTTCATATTGGCATTTTGGTGGGTTGTGTTGATGTTGAATGTGACTCGAGAGACTCTAACTACAAGTTCAATAACAAAGATGGAATATATGTTCAGATTGGCATTTTGGTGGGTTGTGTTGATGTTTCATGTGACTCGAGAGACTCTAACTACAAGTTCAATAACAAAGATGGAATTTATGTTCATATTGGCATTTTGGTGGGTTGTGTTGATGTTGAATGTGATTCGGGAGATTCTAACTACAAGTTCAATAACAAAGATAGAATTTATGTTCAGGTTGGCATTTTGGTGGGTTGTGTTGATGTTTGATGTGACTCGAGAGACTCTAACTACAAGTTCAATCACAAAGATGAAATGTATGAGATGGACACAAATCGCTTCCTTGTCGAGCCATGACACGAGCGAACCTCTCCACTGATGGAGTGTATCTTGGCGAAGAGCGGTTTGCTGTCGATGAGGGCGTGGAAGCGCATGGCGGCTTCGTGCATCCAGCAGGAGACTCGGCCGGCGGGGCGCAGGTGCGCGAGGCAGCCGCGCAGCGCCTGCGCCGGCAGTGCCGCCCACTCCCGCCGCAGCACGCGCAGCTCACTCCGCTCCACCGTGTCCAGCGACCCGTAGTCCACGTGACGAACCTTGTTCGAACATTCAACTAGTTATTGCTAACGTAGCAAGTGTCAATAGCATTTTATTCAAAACTATCTGTGTCCAAAACTAACCATCCCTGTCTGCGCCTAAAAGAAAAAGTCCTACAGTATTTATCCCTTCACGCACACATTTTTTTACACCCTAATGTAATCATTTTATATTTTGGTAATTTCAAAAGTTTGTACCATGGCAACCAATTATATTATTTACATGCCAAAAAGCCCTATGAAATTATCTTTCTATTTACGTGTAATACCTTCAAAGTGAATAAACTGAATTCTCACTTGAATTATTCTGGATGAAGGGAAACATCGTAGTGGGAGAAAGAAATATTTTTATAAGGCCATATTTTTTTGTTATCTGATATGGGATGCTGTCTCAGAGGGGCCAGAGCAAATGCTTCGACCAGCCAATATCTCCCCATCGAGTTTACAACAACGGTTTAACAAAATTTGGACTGGCCGGTGTATCGGTGTTATAGCCACAACCGGTTTTCCACCACTACACCGGTTTCGACACCGACACCGATACCTTCATGCAAATCAGTTCATATGCCACAAAACCGAGGCGCGCAACGCGTCGCGGGAGTTGGTCGGTTGGTCGGTCGGGTCGGGAGTCGGGATTCGGGCGGGCGGGCGATAGGGGACGGGCACGGGCGGGCGGGACAGACAGTCAGTCAGTCGTTCGGTCGTTCGTGCTCTGCTCGTTAACGGTCGTCCGTCGTGTGAAGTCGTGTCTCAAGCACTCTCAAAAGCCAACAGGTTCGCCGATTCGTTTGTTCGGGAATGGCTATTGGCTCGGTCTCGGTGTAAACAAAAGAATTCATTAGTTAATATAACTCCTTCTCAAGTTTTTTCGAAATCTATTCCGTGGTTTAGGCGTGAAAGCGTAACAAACAAATAAACAAACTCACTTTTGAATTTACAATATTATTAGAATTAGGATTTAAATGTTAAAAATAACACCTGTTTATAAAAAAATACACCTGTCTATAACCAAACACCGATTAATACAAACACCGGTGCAAACCAAAACCCCGGTACTAACCAAACACCAGTGTTGGTGTTGACACCGGCACACCGACTGAAAAACCGGTAGTCGCGAACAGCTAAAACTGGTTTCCAAAACTCAAAGGCCTAATTTTGGGAACCGATTGGTTCTCTATTCTTGGTCTGATTCTGTGATTTTTCAATTTCAGAAGTATGTGATTGGAGTGGTCGTGCCTTTTTTTATTGCCTAAGTTGGTCTTCGCTCCTCACCACCTAAAGGTTGACTGGGAAGAGATCACTTATAGTCTTTGCACTGTACTTTCTTTTATTATACTTTTATGTACTGTTTTCTGTAAATTGTGTGCAATAAAATGTTTATGTTCTATTCTATTGTAGGTGTTGAGGATATGCATGGTAAATAAACAATACAGCCTTGGTATAGATATGTATGCATACCTTGACAAACTTAGAGTTGACAATCTGAACGATGATGGAGCGGTGCCAGCCCTCAGTTCCGTAGTTAGTGGCGCAGTACTGCGCCACTTGTACTGCCCCAAACTCCATAACACGGTCGCGGCCTTCACCAGTAGTGTAATATGCCCTGCCACACACAATATACCATCTCTTAAATACTATGTACATATAAAAATGACAATCTGAATATAGCTATTTTTATGTAATGTAACTGTGCCTGCGGCTACGCTCGCGTTAAAATCGGTTTAGAAGCAAATCGGATGTAAACACAAATATTAATAGAAATGCTACAGAACATTAAACAAATATTCCTTATGGCCGAGTCTGTGGCTCCGCTCACATGACACTATTAAAAAAATTTTAATCTATAAGTGTGTAAGTACAGTACCCGGTAGTAAATAATGAACATCGAGCTTTAGAAAGAGTAATCCGGTTGTGAAGAGTCTTCCGTCTTCTTTGTTGAAATACTTCTTGACAAGCTTGAACGCTTGCAGAATCTATGCATTTGTTTCATATTTGGTCTGCGTATGTACGACCATGTCTCCCAGTACCGAGCACGGCTCGAATGGCTCCTATCCTTAGTCTTTTATATGGCGTATTAAACAATCCTGATGCTCCCGACTACCTTCGTTCTCGCCTCCTCCCCCTATCCTCTCACGGCCTTCTTCTCCGCTCTAGTGATGATAACATCCTAAGGATATAATATTTCATAGTTCATAGTTTTTCTGACTCAGTTCATTTCAGACCCCACTGATCAGCTATATGACAAATGGTGTGATGAGATGAGGCATGAATATTTCTCACAGTGAGATAATAAAAGGGCTAGAATATGATATAAATGATTTACTTACAAAAAATAGTGCCCATTATTTTCACAAATTTAGTCCACTTTCGGCCATAATACTCAACCCCTTTGTTTTATTTATCTATTTAACAGACAAACAGCCTAATCACAAAACAATAAAATATAATATTATGTATGACATGCATACAATGAAGTCTGGCAATATTATGTCTCCCTGATTAGGCCATTGTTTATTGGGATGTGTCAGTGCAGTTAGTGTGTAGTGTTGTATAGTGTAGTGGTTGTGTAGTGTAATGTAATGTAAAGTAGTGTAATGTGGTTTGATGCAGTAGTCACGTACCAACCAAGCAGTTATAATATTTTTTTTCTTGTAAAAAATTGTTTTTAATTTGAATTTGATTATTTTATATCATACACCTAATTATGCACTAAGTGGTTATAAGTATGGTGACAGCGGCGGAGCAACAGGAAATTCTAAATATATTACAACGTGACTTAACAGAAACTTAGTACCTAAATGTAAAAATAATATTATACTCTTAAAATATAATCTGCATCATCCATCAATGACACATTAACTTATACTATGCTATAAAAAATTACAAAAATAAACAAATCAATATAATAAAAATAAAGAGGAGTGAGAATAAAATGCAATCAACATACAGTATGTATTTTGATTAAAGCTGCCAGTGAATATTTAAATATAATACTGACTGCATTTCATCCATGAGCAGCTCAAGCGCGAGGTCGTGCTCCTCTCCGCGCAGCTGGAACCAGAAATGCGAGGGGTCCAGCACCTCCGATACATTCACCTCTACCAGCTGGCCCGCCTTCAGGCTCTTCAGCGAGAGCACCGCGATCGACTCTCGGTGCCCCATGCAGTCCTCGGGGAATATTCCCTCGTCCTAAACATATACATTCACATTTATAAGCTGCCTAAAATACTTTAAAAAAAGTCAAGTGCGAGTCAAACTCGCGTGGAGAGGGTTCCGTACCATTCCGTTTTCTGTGAGAACTTTAAGACTTAGGATTTTTGTTAAGGTTTTCCTGTAAACTATATTCCCTTTTTTATTTTATTTTAGACTCAGTAGTTTCGAATATATGGGGGGGGGGGGGGTCAATATTAAATTTCATATACCTATGGGAACGAACGTTCCCATACCATGTGACCGATTTTAGGCCACTTGTGGCATGAAATGCCTCCCCCCCCCCCCCCCCTGAACCCCTCCCCCCTCTCCAATCGGTCACGTGGTATGGGAATGTTTAATGCATTTTAAATAAAGTAAGACTAGAACCAGTTTACCATCTGCCGGAAATGACGTAGGATGAAATTGACAACTGTCAGATAATTTAATTATGTGTGACGGCAGTGTTGCTGCAGTGTGTTTTATGAAAATAGCTAGGATTTTATTGGCAATTCTAGCACATTTTACTATAAAAAATTCACTGAGCAATAGACGAATATTGTCCACGCCACCCATCGCGGCCCACGTGGGCCCGATAGAAGCGAACGCACATAAAAGGATCAGGGCCCTCGTGGGCACATCGGGAGCCGACAGTTAAACTTGAATTTGAAAAATGTAATTTCAATTCAAATGGAAATAATTTCAGGGGCTGGTTAGTTAATGTTTCAGTAATTAAATAAACGTAGGTATACAATGAAATGTAGTACTTACATATGGCACCCCAGGCAGTGCGTCGTCTGAATCGCCAGAGATTTCCTGCTGGTAAGAGTAAGACCTGGAAAGAGGGCGCGAAGGGCGTAGCAGATGTGAAGTGTTGTCCGCTCGAGCGCTCAGCACCACCATCCGGCCCGGCGTAGCCGAGCTCTCAAGGCGCACCGTGTCGCTCATGCCACGACACATGCTGGCGACGCTGCTGTATCCCACGCTACCGTAGTCCAACTCACAATCAAACCTCTCGCTGCAACCAGACACACATTCAGCGCCCGTTCACATTAACACGCTTCAGTTATTGATGTTGACTTCTCCAAGTGTATCAAATTAGTCCATAAAGATTTGAAACTGAGCTCAGTTATTGCAATGCACAGAAATAAGAACATGCAGATAGAGTGAACGAGCGAAAAGTTGTGTTCACTAAAGTTCCCTTATGGAGAGCACTTTCAGTTTCAGCCTTTCAGTCTGATTCAGTCATAACCCTGTTCGGATGTGCGATTATATGTTGTCAGTATAGTTTTTTATTTATTTATTTTATGTATTTTATTTATTTTATTTCACACTCAAGATCCATTTCATGCATTTTATATACCTATCAGAAATTGCAAATCACAAATTTCAATTATTCTATGAAATAAAATGAGATGAAGACCCCAGGTACGTAAATGTCGGGCATGGGACGGGGCCGGCTTAATAAATTAAATAAATTTTTTTTGCGAACTGAACTAATACATAATGAAGTTATGTACAAAAATGTGTTTATAATAATTATGTAAATATTAACCTGTACTGCTCGCTCAGATCGTCAAGCCACATGCCTTCTGGACGTTCTTCCATCAGTTGGTTCAGATGTGTTTTCATGTCCTTTGATGCTGCCATTTTTTTGCCTGCAGTAAGATCATTATTGGATTTTATAGGAGTAGGTAACCCAAATTGTTGTCAAATACCAAATCTGTGGTAGCATGATGGAAAAGTTTGAGGAACCTTCAATTGGTATGAAAATAGTTAGAAAAAAACTACACAACATACTCACATGTAGCTTGTGACAGTGAGGGTTTTCCGAGTTTTTGTGACTGCTGAAAAGAGCTCGGTTGCTCCTGTGCCGTGTCCACCTTTACGGGTCGCTTCTCAGGTTCTTTTTCACTGTGCTTATTTTCACTGTTCTTGCGGATCGCTCCGAGAGATACCGATTGCTTTTGTTGTTGTGGTTGATACACTGTATTAGACGGCTTTTCAATTTTTTTTTCCACAAAAACACTACTTCTTTTCCCCCTACTGCAATAAACAAAGAGAAAAAAAAATTTACCGAAATATTGTTTTTAATGAAAGCGCAACATGTGGCACAGATCCATCCATAGACATTCGGTCGTACGCGGAGGTTGCGAATGCCATGCCACGCTCCTCTTGAAGGACTGAACTTGTGGGGAAATATATGGTCAGGGAGAGCGTTCCAGAGTTTACCGGTTCTGCAGAAGTGTTTGGTACGCATTCGCGGTAAGTCCAGCCCATCTTGCTTATTAACTTTCATTCCCAATTCCACGAGGCATTTCACAACTAACTCGTAAATTTTTTATCCACAATCGTATTCTTTCAGATAGGCCAAGCAGCTGTCCATGAATAGATTGAACAGCCAAGATGACGCCACACACCCCTGTATGACCCCTCTAGAGATGTCAGACCAGACGGTGTATGCCCCGTTTATCCTGATGCAAACCCTGGAGCCCTTATAGAGGGATTAACCACCTCTCCACCCTTATAGAGGAATTACCCACTCTTCGGGATGTTATTAGAAAATACCTCGACCCACCCCTCCCTTCTTGGAATTTCGATAGCCTCATATTACTTTATCTATGACAAGTTTGACGAAACCTTTTTACTTACAACTTTGCAGTTGATGGAATTCTCTGTTTGCTAATAAGGTCGTTGAGATGTCTTAATTTTTCTTCAATTACTGGGGTAACAATCGGGTTACGCGGGTCACCAGAAAGCTGAAAAATAAATAAATTCACACCTGCTTAAATACTTACAAAAGTATATAGGCTGTAGTGATATATTTGCAAGTGTTTTGAACAAAGTTCAGACACTCCCTAGAAAAGGAAGAATAGGTACTGTATTCTCGGACTCACAGGAGACAGGAGGCCAGTGGTCTTATTTATAATTAAAAACATCTACTTCCCAACTCAATCTACATGGTACTTAAATCATACCTGCACCAGAAACCCTCCCACGTAAAAGATGGGAAAATTGGGTTGTAAAATTTCACAAAATAAGGCCACAGGGATCTGTATTGGGTTCACCCTTGTATTCTATCTATACTGCAGACTTGCCAACTACTGAAGATGTTGAGACGGCTACACTCGCTTATGTCTTGGTAGTGATACGGACTCCTACAAAGATCCCAGAAACTGCAATCTTAACTTAAATACAATCAACCAATGGCTGGACACCTGAGATTAAAACCTAGTGTCACCAAATCACGTAATCTCATGTAATACTTAAATCCATGAAACAATATTTGGAAATGCCCACCGTGAAGGATTATGTTACTAAATACAAAAAAGGGCGGAAACAGCAGGCAAGGGATTTGTTGAGTTCAGATGGAGAAATAACACGCCTCAAGCGATGGTAGATCCTCGGGTTGGACAACAGGAGCTGAACAATGTGGCAAACATGATCTTGAATGGGTATGATATTCGATGGAACATCTCCCACAGCGCAATATAATAAAGTGCAAATGATTTGATGATGACCGGAAGGGCCAATGGCACATAGCTGCTAAGCAGAAAAAAAATTCAGACACTCAATAATTTGGCTCTTAATCCTAATAAATAGAGCGAAGATCTACAGCCGTGTAACATACATTCAATATATGAGAAAGAAAATGTTTTATTGTACATTACATAGGTACATAATAGAGTACTTTCAAATTTGAATATCCTTATAAAGTCGAGAACCACTTTATCCATTTCCATATAGTTACATTCAGTCAAGATGGTTTTAGGCTATATAAGTCATACAGCTACATCATCGGCGACCTGAGCAGTTAGCAAAAAGTCACGAGATGCGAAGCTGCAGGCAAAAGCTAATACATAAACAATCTGTCAATAAGGGGCCTACCACAAGGTAACCGCTGCAGCGCTCCTTGAGGAATGTGAAGATGGAGTCGTAGCCGAACTTGTGGTAAGGGACTGTCTCTCCCGTTTCTTTGCGGTAGTCGTTCAAGAGCGCGCGCAAGTTCATATGGGTTGGCGAGGACACCAGCAGGGAACGCAGAGTCACCTGCACCTCCGTCAACTGCGCCCCCGCCATCTGCAATCATCCACATAAATTATTGTTACTTCATACATTTAAATATTTACATTAATTTTACATTATACAGAGTTAAAAAATACTAAGACATGCGTAAAATTAATTTTAAAAAATCTGGAGTTTCCTCTGCCGGCAGCAGGCGAGGAGGAAATTGTGTCACAAAAAACATGTACTTTTGAAAGCTTCATACTCCTAAAGTATAAAAGTTAGAAAAATGATAAGTTATGTCGTTGTGAAGATTCATCGGGCGAAAAAACAAAAATATATGTTTGACCTTCCCCCCACCTCCTGCTATGACGTCAGACCGCAGAGGTGAGCACTGAATATGAGGGCGCAGTTTAGTACAACTCGTGCTAGCATCATCTTGTTGGATTTGAACAAAAACCGTAATTAATTAAAGTATAAACGTACATACATTATGACGTAAAAAATATGATTGAAAACATTATTAGCACGCAGAAATGCCGAGACAGAAAATCAGAAAGACAAAAATAGTCAAAATTAAAGAATTAATCCCGTTTACGACCGACCAAAACCACTTTCAGAAGTGGAGAGACAATGCCTTCATCGTTTACGAAAGAAAGAAGCTCAAAAGAATGACACCAGCTCGAACCAGGTTTGCGAAGATGCCGAACGGTGAAAGCGAAAATCGATGATTTCTACTTCCCAGCCATCCACATCAACCGGACCGCTTGCAAAATGTTTGAATGTAATTCCGATGGACGTGGACGATCCAGAGGAATCAGAAATTCGTCATCGAATTCACGAAAACATAAACTAGCGGTAGTAGCTCGACTTCTACCCACCCCAATTTTTCTTTGGTTGCGTCCTCGGTCCTCCTCTCGCCACCCGTTCCAGTATAGTTTGGGTCCTGAGCCCTCCAATAGACTGCTCCAACCGAACTCACGACGGTCCTGGAAGATTAACAGACGTTTGGGAATAGCTTGTTCCTATTGCGAATGCATACACGCGACACACCACACATAACCTCTCCATTCATCAATGAACCCCTGCCCCCTGCTTATTAGCGAATCTAACAGCGACTACAACTGCGACAAACTAATTCTTTCGACGGTGATAAATGTTGTCATCTAAAAAACTGCACTACAAACAAAGCCTCTTGATTCATTAATCTCAAAATTTACGTACGATTGATTCTCAATGTGATTGTAGCGGTTATATTCTCTTTGATCACGGCTGGTAATCTTCGTGTATCGGAATTTGACCTTATGAAACTCAATAATGTTATACTCTGTGGTTAGCAAATTGCATGACGTTTCCCCTCCCTAACCTCCCTCTGGCGACCGCCGTCAAAGATTTTCTGTTTTTTTTCTTTGGCTGTTGTCTTGCCTGTCTATTGACATTTTGGCCAGTGTCATCTTGAGAGCATATTTATTAATTATTTATTTATTGGCAGTTGTCTTTGACATTTTGGCCAGTGTCATGTTGAGAGCTTGCATGGTCATCTCATAATGTGCTGTTGCTATGGTTGCAATGCAAGGTTGTCCGGCTGACATTTTTTCCCTATAGAACAGATTACTCCTAACGGAGCATATGTCTCGTTCCAAAGAAAATACGCAAAAAATAGTTCGACAAAGTTCCAAACGCACTGTTTAGAAAACAGCACAAGTTGGCTCGCCCATTTCAAGTTGGCCACATGCCGACTCCGCAAAGGAGAAAGCCGACTTACTGGTATCTCTCTTTGCGGGGAACTCCAACCTGGACGTTGGGGGTGCCACTCCCCCATCCATACCTAGGTGTGAGAACTCCATGCCGGAAGTGCAGTTTCGACAACGGACTTTACGGGCGGAGCTTCTCTCCCCTAGACGTCAGGAAAGCGAGTGGGCCGGATAGGGTTCCTGCATTGGTGTTAAAAAAGTGTGCTCCCGAGCTGGCTTCAGTGCTGACGCGCCTTTTCCGTCTCTCCTACTCCAATGGTCGGGTGCCGGCGGCCTGGAAATCTGCGTTTGTGCAAGCGGTCCCCAAAAAGGGTGACCGCTCAAACCCGTCAAACTACCGACCTAAAGCGATAACCTCCCTTCTCTGTAAGGTGATGGAGCGCATTTATCAATGCGCAGCTCTTGAAGTACCTAGAGACGAAAGACCTCATCAGCGATCGGCAATACGGCTTCCGGCCAAAACGATCTGCTGCTGGTGATCTCCTAGCGTACGTCACTCACCTCTGGGGGGAATCGCTTGAAGGTCATGGTGAATCCTTGGCAATTGGCCTTGATATTGCCAAGGCATTTGACCGGGTTTGGCACAAGTCGCTCTTGGGCAAATTGCCGGCTTACGGACTTCCTTCTGGCCTCTGTGACTGAGTCGCCGACTTCCTACATGGGCGGAGCATTCAGGTCCTAGTGGACGGTTGCTCGTCGGACGCCATGTCAGTGAACGCCGGCGTACCACAAGGATCTGTGTTGTCACCCACGCTGTTTCTTCTGCACATCAATGATATGCTGTCTCTGGGCAACATACATCGTTATGCAGATGACAGTACGGCACACGGATCCTGCACCAGTCATCCTTCAGCCAGTCGGGATGTTGTGGATGAGAAGAGGCGAAGACTTGTGTCTGAGCTTGAACACACACTCGGCTCTATTTCCGAATGGGGCCGTAGTAATTTAGTCGAGTTCAACGCTTCCAAGACACAAGTTTGCGCGTTCAGTGCGAAGAGAGCGGCGTTCACATCGGCTCCTTCATTCCAAGGCAAGTCGCTTAAATTAAGCGAACACCTCGGGGTCCTCGGAGTCGAACTGTCGCACGACCTGAACTTTCATCGCCATAACAAGGGGAAGGCCAAGCTGGCTTCTAAAAAGCTGGGCGTACTCAATAAGGTGCGACGGTGCTTCCCGCCGGACCAAAAGCTGCTTCAGTATAAATCAGGATCAGATCAGGTCCTGCTTTGAGTACTGCTCGCACCTGTGGGATGGCTCTGTCAAATACCAGCTTGCGCCTTTGGACTCAATCCAGCGTCGAGCCGTGTGACAAGTGGGTGACCCCGAAGTGTCCTGCGATCTAGAACCACTGCAACACCGTAGGGATGTCGTCTCCCTATGTGTGTTCTATCGCTTATTCCATGGGGAGTACTCGGAGGAGCTGTTTAATGCGATCCCGCCGTCCCCTTTCCAACTTCGCACCACGCGCACTGGGCCGGGATTGCATCCCTACACGCTGTACTTACCGCGGATGCGTACCAATTGATTCTGCAGATCTTTCCTCTACAGAACCGGTAAACTCTGGAACGCTCTCCCTGCTCATATATTTTCCCCCAAGTACAGTCTCGGGTCATTCAAGAGGGTAGTGAATGGGCACCTGTCAGGCCGGCATGGCATTCGCAACCCCCGCATACGACCGAATGTTCATGGGCGTCGTTATACACCTTATGGGTGGCTCGGCGCCACATGTCGCACTGTCAATAAAAAAAAAGTGAAATTAAAGCAAGAAACTCATTGGACCCACGTACGCTACACACGCGAATCTGGGCGAATCTGGGGCCCAATGAGTTTGAATGAACTCATTGGGCCGACGCACACGTCTGCGACGTCAGCGGACGTGGGCGCGTGTGCACTCACTACGCCGACGCACACATTCGTACGTGTGTGTGGCACGTCAGTCTGGTGTTAGTTTTCGTACAGAGTGCGCGTACCAATGTCGAGAACACAGCGTAGGCTGCTATGCGACTATATTACATCCAGTGCGGTGGTACCAATCCAGTCGCCTACAATTTGAGCCTACCACCTAGAAGGGGCAAGGGAAGGAACCTACAGTTTTACACCGCTTCCGCATGTAAATTTTTTCTTCAGAAAAAACTCCTTGGTACACGCCGACCGGCTTCGAACTTCGGACCTCTCGCAAGAGAAGCCGACGCGACGCCCAGACCACTCGGCCACGCGCTGCGAAATATAATTTGTTATAATAATAAATGTTTTGAAGCCATAAAGAATTTATATCTACACATCAGCTCTAATAAAATAAAAGTCATCCGACTGATTGTAGATTAAAACTGAATAGAAAAAAAATCTATCTTTAGATCTATCTATAATTGATATCCCAAGACTTGTCTTTATTACTAATACAGAAAGTTCGACAAATTGAATAATATTTCATTTAATCGATTTATAATAGCGATTAACTTATATAAAATTATGGAAATCTGCTATAAATTTCTGCTGCCCTGGTACTTTAGAACCGTTCCCAGAACAGTGTAAAATAGAGGAAGCTTGCATAGCTACATTTAAGAAAAAAAAACTGTCATCTGATTTGCTCTAGATTTCTTGTAAGGCATAAACCAAATGTACCAGAGATGTCCGTCTGAAAATATTTTTTCCATAAACAGTCTGTGTCTTTGATTGTAAATAAGCAGTGTTGCCAACTCAAATTTTGAAATTCTCCTAGATTGACTTCGAAAATCTCCTAAAAATCTCCTAGAAAATTTTCATCCTCCTAAAAAATTCTCCTGTTATTCAAATTATAAAAATTTCACCACATTTTTAGTGTTCCTTATCCGTACGGGACCATATTACTAAGCCTAGGCCATCTGTCCGTCCGTCTGTCTGTCTTACATATAACGAGCTGTATCTTTTTCAGCCTGAAAACCGGTCAAGTGCGAGTCGAACTCGCGCACCGAGGGTTCTCTGTCAGTCAGTCAGCGTGTAAGTGTCTACTGCTGGACATTCGCCTTCAATTTTCCTCCAGTCTCTCGGCCTTCAGCGGTACGGACCACCGTTTTCCGCCGACATACTTCATGTCGGCGTCCCACCTGGCGGGTGGTCTTCCCACACTCCGTTTTCCTGTCCACGGCCGCCAATGTAGTACATGGTTACTCCAACGGTCGTCGTCCCTTCGGCTAACGTGCCCAGCCCACTGCCGTTTTAGCTTATCCACCTGGTTTCCAATATCGATTACTTTGGTGCGTCGGCGTATTGCCTCATTTATTACGCACCATTTCGCGTAGCTATACTCCCAGACCCAGCCCTACATGGCTAGTTCCATCGCTCGCTGGGCAACTTTGAAAACAACTACCTATAGTCAGAGCTCACGTTTCACACCCGTACTAGGAGGACGCACTGGTCATAATATATACGGGTCAGACCTCGGGGCAAATTTTAAATTTCCGAGACTGCCCAACTCATTGAATTCGTCCCTCGACCTCCTTAAGGAGAACTTCTCTACCAAGCAGTATTTGACCGAGATATACCTACGTACCTACTCTTCCTTCAACCTGTTCGATCACTTCTCCGCCAATAATGATTTGTCCTCCCGTCATAGCCACGATTGCCATTCCAACCACCCACGTAATTTGTCTGTTTTAATTATTTGTTTTTTTAAGCACACCAAGTTTGACACTTGTACTTACCGTTTTTACGTTACAGCAAAAGTTTTTTTTTAAACACGTTTCTTGTATGGGAAAGCCCTTAATTTTTTTTCTTATTATTTGATAGGATGTCCGCCAATCTCTGAAAAAATCTGTGAAAATCAAAACCAGCTACCTATTGCGGTACAAAAGATACAGCCCTTTTAAAGTAGTGCGGACTGACCTCAGGGACTGACGGACAGACTGTCGATCGACGTAGGCTTAGTAATACTACTGACTGATTATTACAAAGAATACATGTAAATAACATTGATTGTTAATGATAACAATATGTTCGTTCGGTTTGGCCCGCCCGGTAGTCGGCTGGTTGATCGATCGATGCACGCACACACTCACAGAGTGTCACGTTATCCTATCCAAAGAGCAAGAAGGTGAACCTTGCTCTTATCAAAAGACAAAATCCTATCGTATATTGTGTGACTTGACAAGTTGGTTGGTTGATTCATAGGCAGTTCATTCATTGTGTTATCATCACCGTACATTCCGACATATTTGTTTGTTACTAGTAAATATATGTTTTAATTTTAATCCTGAGTTTCTCACTCCTAAATCTTCTCCTGTAGTGATTTTCTTTCTCCTAAATTTTCTCCTACTCTCCTGACAGGCAAAAAGTTCTCCTAGCACCACTGAAATTCTCCTGAATCTAGAAGCAAATCTCCTAACGTGGCAACACTGTAAATAAGTAGTACAGACAGACAGATTTATGCCGACACTTCACTTGGCTTAGCGTATTCGTGTTTGTTGCAAACATTTTAGTTTTATCTCGCTCTAAACAAGCCATTAAAGAGAGACGAAACGGAAATTTTTGCCAAATACACGATCCACGAATTACACGAATACGCTAAGCCAAGTGAAGTGCCGGCATAACAATATTTATAACGTGTTTTCTATCACGGACTAATTAATACGGTCCGCCACCTGAAGACCTGCTTGATCCTACAACCAAGAAGGGAGGAATGTGCGGTCCGCCACCTGAAAGACCTGCTTGATCCTACAACCGCTCCTTTGGCAAACTTCGGCTCGAAGGAGGAATGTGTGGTATGTATGATATGAGTGATGTTGTGTGGTTTTGGTGGTTTAAAAAAAAATAACTTTAACCTAATTTTAACACCACCGCTTAAAAAAAAATTGGTTGTCTGTTTAAAAAAAAAAGTCTGTTTACGGACGATAGTTTTACGTGATGACGTGAATAATCGTAGTACATAGAGCAAATATCAGTAATTCTATTTCCAGTAGAAAGATTAATCATCTCGTGACTGGCCATCAATAAACTTCTGTTGTCTGATCTTGACAGTTTTACTACGTTTCCATGGTAACTTTGACTATACCCGCGCTCTCGCTTGCACACACAGGCTCAGATGGAACGTGACACTTTTTCGTTTGTGCAGCCGGTGTTCATCAATTTATAAGACGTGACGTCATCACGTCAAAAACAAAACAAAACAAATTTTGACAAAAGGGACACGAACCCATGGTCGAGATCGAAAAAATAAAAACCCTACACTCTTATACCACTGAGCCACCAAATTACATAAACGACCAGACGAATATCGGATTCAGTTGGTTCGCTTTCGAGCCGAGTCAATACCCGAAAGGAGCGTAGGAGTGTATCCGAAAGGAGCGTAGGAGGCGCAGAATCCGCCAGAGCTGTCAGGTGTCAAACCCACCTAAAGGTTCTTAGTTAATAATCTCTTGTTTGGAATACCTACGAATAGCCCTGTCCTGTCGGCCCTTTTTAGACGAGACTTTATTCGTACAGCAAAGGCCATCTCACCATGCCTGTCAACGAGAAACGAAACGTAACAAAAACGACATGCGCCGCCATAACATTAGGTTAGGGTTAAATTTATAGAAGATACGTCGCTTAGCGACGCATCTTCCATAAATTATCCCTGGTAATTTTTCCCGTTGACTATGGAGCGGTCGATGTCGACCGCTAGAGCACTATCAAAACATTCACCCATACAGTATACCACTTTCATGCTATTTGAGGGATGATGAGCCGGCCTTCGCTGTGCGAATAACGACTCGTCTTTTTAGGACCGTACCTTTTTAGTGACAGCAAGTGGTGCCAACCTAGCGGAAGATACAATGACATTGAGAGGAACGTCTGGCTCTGTGCTTCTTGCAGCATTATATTCTTTGACTTCTTGGTCAGATTTTTGCAAAGAGAGAATATAACCAAGATTTTTGATTGAATAACCGAAGGAAGTTATTTGTAGAAAATGTCGTGGTTCGTGTCGCGTGCAATATGTGCGGGTGCAAATGGTCTGCGCGTGGCGGGTGCACATCGCGTTGTGTGCGGGGTGCGCATTCCGCTGGCGTCGATGAGGCGAGGCGAGTCCACGACACCTACCTCAGAATCTCGACCGACCGTCGCAAAATTCGACCATCTGCAGAAGTCGCAACTCATCGACTTCGGAAAGTATGTAGCGGATTGCCTACCCAAGTATGTACAGAAAGTCCAGCTAACCGCCGGCAACGAGCTGGAGGTCCTGATTCCACCGGATGGCGTTCTGCCTGTGCTTCAGTTCCTGAAGGATCACCACAGCGCGCAGTTCGAGAATCTCATCGATATAGCCGGCGTGGACGTGCCGTCGCGCGCCAACCGGTTTGAGATCGTTTACAACCTGCTGTCTCTTCGGTACAATGCGCGGATCCGCGTGAAAACTTACACGGATGAGCTAACTCCGGTGGAGTCTATAAACGAGATCTACAAAGCGGCAAACTGGTACGAGCGCGAGATCTGGGATATGTTTGGAGTGTTCTTCGCCAACCACCCGGATTTGAGACGAATTCTCACAGACTACGGCTTCGAGGGCCACCCCTTCCGCAAGGACTTCCCGCTGAGTGGATACGTGGAGGTGCGCTACGACGACGAGAAGAAGCGCGTTGTGGTGGAGCCGCTGGAGCTGGCGCAGGAGTTCCGCCGCTTCGAGCTCAGCGCACCGTGGGAGCAATTTCCCAACTTCAGGAGCAACCCCGCAACCGAGGAGGTCACTAACCCTTCCAAGGAGCCCACTAAGTAACTCATTTTAGAGATTTGTTGCTTTTAACCGCTCAGGTGTCGCTAGGAAGAGTGCCCGAAGTGTGGATTTCTGGATTAAAATACACGCTTTCTTTGAATATGAGGATAAGGCTCGTTATACTTCTAAATAATGGTGAAGATGTGCCCTATTTGATTGGCGCCAGGCAGAGCAAAAAATTCTCAGTTGATTACGAGACTTGGTGACGGATGCCATTTTTGAATGCGAGCTCCAAATTTATCCATTGGCAAATATGTGAAATTGAAAAAAAAAATTTTCCTCAATATATTATTTGTTAGGTCATTGCATTGTAAGGTATATACATAAATTTGTAGGAAACGTTTACGATTACAACCATTTCTTCACTAGATAGATGAAATGTCGAAAATTAAGAGAAATAAAAATATGTCCTGACCGGGATTTTTTTTTTCTTTGTTTTCGGCTTTACATTTATCTAGTGAAGAAATATAAAGCGAGTACATGCTTAGTACTAACATATAAAAAATAAATCAATAGATGCTACCATGCTAAATTAGCTATAGGTGTCCATATTTTTTTCGACTAATGCGTACTCGACTCTGCGTAACGAATCGCGGCCGCGAATATTTGCGACATCTTAAGGAGATTAACACGCGCTGGCGCCGACACCAGAGCGGTTAAGGTTTGCAAAAATATACAGGTTGTGTGGATTTTTCACCAGCATGTTTTAACCTGATCAGATTGATACCACCATCGAAGCAGCTATGTAAGCCAGTTCAGTGTAGCCGTCACAACCAAAGGGAAACACTGACATGACACCTAGTTCAGCAAGGTGTTATGGGCTGACATCACAGGTGTAGTAACTAGTTGATATAGCCAACCAACCAACAGGTTTCATAAAAAAAATTTACCCCAGCCTATTTGGAGATGAAATGTAAATAAAATATTGTTTATAAACCCAATACTTGATATTGTTTTTATTTATTTTTTATTTTGTATGAAAATAAAAAAAATCTGTTGGTAGTTTTGAGTTAAGTCATCTTGACAGAAACATGCTATAAAGACTCCCAAGACATTTTGCTCCAAATGGCCTGGTGATAGTCTATGGTAGGTCTTTATACATCAGGTGTTGGCTAATAATTTATACCAATGTAGAGTGAAAGCAAAAGTGATTTGATTACATTCATGGCCGTCTATGGTGACCATGTCACACTATTGCTTACAATGCATTGAGATACACAAGAACTTTTTAATTAATATGATTTAATGTTATCTAAATATCTAAATTGGTTTAATTTAAATAAATAGTTAATAAAAAAGATATAAATAAAACTTTCAAATGTTTTATTCACTTATGTAATAATTAGTACACAATTTCTTTTTATATTAGGTATAATAATTATACATATTTCATTCAGTAAGACTTACTACAAAGAATACATTATACTACATACGCTGTATCCTGAAAATTGGGGTAAGCAGAGTAATCGGTGTTGTGCTGCAAGAATTCAGGTGAATTACAGCACAATACCAGAAAATCTATTTTAGAAAAATAATGTCTGTAGGTGACGATGGTCTGTAGGTGATGATGAGGCTAACAGTGTCAGATTCCATAAAAAAAATCCCCCTAAGGACGTATCTGAGAAAATAAAGGGTGTGATTTTCACGTTGACCACACAGTAGCTCTGACTGGAAATACCCCACGGCACTGCCCCTGCGATCGAGAGTGGACTGTAGCTCGTCTGCCCCCTCGTGTGTTTTTGATGTAGCTGTGCGCGTGGTTCACCGCCTGTAGCGATATCTCTTAAAGTGAAACCACAGCTGGAAGATGTTGTTGTGGAAGTGACAGCGGAATCCTCTCTTATACGAGTATTCCCATTCGCGGTTCACAATTTTGAATGCAATGTCCTCGTACGGAGGCCCGGCGTGGAATCGTAGCACTGCAAACTCTGCGTTCTCCGGACACGGTTTCTGCAAATTCAAATGCACTTTCAACAGTCTGGTAATGTTGACCATTTAAATTTTGAAAATGTAATAATGCTATGTCTATCTTATTCCTTGTATAGGTAACCTGCAATCAGTCCCAGGGGGTCTACCGGCGTTAACTCACTCGCTAAACTCACACAAATAGTCGAATATTTCAACCAATAGCCAGGTCGGATGCCATAGCGAAAACCTTCTGATTGGTTGAGTGAGATCGTTTCTCATACTCACATCGGCGAGTGAGTAAAGCCGGTACAGGGGCTGGAATTTAATCAAATTCGTTGTACAATGGTACAATGATACAATGCCTTTATAAGTACATTAGAATACACGACACATTACTAATATATCATGATACACATTTATACTCCCAGTGTGGGATATTTCCCTCCAAGTACAGTCTCTGCTCCTTCAAGAGGGGCGTAAATAGACATCTTGTCAGGCAGGATGGCCAACATTCGCAATCACCGCGTGCGACCAAATTACCATTGGCGTCGTTAGTGGTCATCGTTGGTGACATCGGCTGTTAGCCGATATCACCACCGATGTTAACCGAAGTATATTGCTAACACATGAACTGAAAATTGTCAAGACAGATTGCTATTGCTAACACTAATAAAGCCTTACCAAAGAGAACTGTGGTGTAGAGTTCTTGTCTATGAGGTCCGGGTAGAATATATTGAACTTGTAACCCTGAACAATCTTCGGAGGCGGGTTGTCCATGTCATAATGGGTCTGATTGTATTTGTTCCACTCGAATCCAGTGTGAACTCTGAAAACAGTAATATGTTTTGAAACTTTCTCAAAAAACATAATTGTCAGCTGATAGCAGAAACATTAAACAGAAAATAGAACATTAAAAAAATCAAATAGTGCATCATTGTGTAGTTTGTATCATTGTGTGGTTTGTACGCAGTACAACCAAAGGGAAGCTCTGACATGGCACCTCAATCCGACAGGAATAAAGTGTAACGGGCTGATAGACATTCCGTATGGTTTGTCATGGAATCTATAGGTACCACTTAGTGAGTTATGAGCAAGTGAGTGGCTTGCCTGTTGAAGTAGCGAGGCTTCCTCGGCCGGTACTTGTCGGACCAGAGGCAGGGCTGGTCGGGCAGCGGCTGCTCTACACTGAACTGTGCCTCGTCGTCGCCCATGCCGCGCCGCGCCGCGCGCACCATCGCTCCCTCCCCGCCACCCGCGCCGCCCGCGCCACCCGCGCCACTCGCGCCCGCCGCCGCCGTCCTTGCCGCCTCCGATGACAACTGACAAAACCATAAAGTACATCGTTTTAGGTCTAAAATCGTCTACCTGTTGGAGAAATCTCATTTTCCATTTGGACCGCAATTTTGAAGTAACTTCATAGTAAACAGCCTCTTTTTGTTCATAGTTCTGGTTAACTGACTTGTTAGACTCATTGTTTAACTTAGTATTATATGTATCCCGTTCCAAAATGCATGGCATTACTCTTAAGAATAAGCAGTCCTGTTGTCTTCATCAATCTTCCATGGTTTATTCCTCTGAAAATCTATATAGTTCTGGCAGCACCAGCCGGTTTGGCACTGCCCAGAGATTATATCCCTGTCATAGCGTTTTGTTGTCACTAGTATAACTTCATAAAAATTACGAAAATTTTAATTTTCTTTTATGTGGTTAAATTTTACCTAAGATAAATACTTGTTTTGATATTGACTGAATAATTTCAAGATAACCCTGAGCCCTCTGACTAACTGATTACATAAGTGTTTGTCTCCTGAGAATGTAGCCCTGCGCAGCCTTGCTCCATTCTTGAATATATATTCACCCTAGCGTCGTGTACTAAATTACTTGGAAGAAATTGCATTTTGCAATGCCAGAGTTAGGAGGGTGTAGAGAGGTAGCGCTACCTGCGCTGCGTGCTGGCTCTGCGCGTTGGCTGCGTGCAGGCGGGTCCTCAAGAAGATAAGCTTCTGTGTGTCGTGGTCGGGGTCAGTGAGCAGCGTGCCCGGCTCGAGCTGCGAGGGCTGGAGGCGTGCGGGGGAGTAGCGGCCGGCGGAGTAGGCGCGCGCGCACGCCCCCTCCAGCTCCTCGTCCCCGTCGCCCTCGCCCGGCTCCTCGTCCCCGCCCTCCGACGCAGACGACCTGACACATTATAATCTGTTCTATCATCCTTTCACTTGTTGTTGTTTGCTCTGAGCCTGCAGACTAGTCCCTCTTGTTCGGGGACATTTGTGCAAAACCCCCTCGATCTCCAGCTACCCCAGCCAGCCTATGTCCTCCATGAAGGCCACAAGACGACCGGGGCGGCTGCAGATTTTTTTTGCTATTGCCAAGCCACCCATAAGGTGTCTAACGACGCCCATGGACATTCGGTCGTACGCGGGGGTTGCGAATGCCATGCCGACCTGACAGGTGCCTATTCACGCCTCTCTTGAAGGACCAGAGACTATACTTGGGTGGAAATATGTGGACAGGGAGAGCGTTCCAGAATTTACCAGTTCTGTGGAGGAATGATTGTAATTATTTCTCTATGGATTGTATTGTATTGTATTGTTTATTGATCATTCATATGGCAGTTAGACTACACTCGAACTTGTCACAATTTGTTCTATCCGGTTTGATTACACCCACAAATTACTGCAGAACCGATTGGTACGCACCCAAGATTCACTTTATAGTTACTTTTTTGTCTTCATAAAACTTTTTTTATGTATATGTCGGGGCACCAAAGTACAGGTCGGTTAACTAAATTTGGGGAGTTCACATTACTCACACCAATGCAATCTTATTATACAGGATATTTATTCTAACCTCTAAATACACTAGTTACAATAATGCGTGTCAATTGACTTTCTTTGACTGACGGACGAGTTCAGACAAATCATCACGCTATATAGTAGTAAAAACAAAACAATAACCATCTCTGTCCCATTCATACGCTTGGCCGAGTGCGAGAGAGACAGATCGGTTATCCGTGATGCGTATGCAGTGCGACGTCACCCCGTGCACTTATTCACAGACACTACACAAGGGCAATATGTGAAAGTGTTTCTACGTGCCAGCTTTCGATAACCAAACTATAGTGGATATTGGACACCGGGTCGCTACGATCAAGTGGCAGCGGGCTGGGCACGTCAGCCGAAGAGACTGCGACGGTTGGAGTAACCGTGTCCTACACTGGTGACCGTGGACAGGAAAACGGAGTGTGCAAAGACCACCCGCCAGGTGTGACGACGACATGAAGTGGTTCCGTACCGCTGCTGAAGGACATGAGGTCTGGAGGAAAATCGGAGAGGATATGTCCAGCAGTGGACGCATACAGACTTACTAAACACACTGAAAAAATATTGGTTGTCTGTAAAGTCGGTTTCAAACTCAAACTCAAAATTTCATTTATTATTTTCACACTTTTACACAACAACAGATTGTCCCTATTTCATACATAACAGACTTTGCAATAATTGTTCTGTGTGTGGGCAAACACCATCTCCCAAACTGGCCTAACCGGCTGTATCATGAGCATGAGAAACGGTGGGTGCATACAATACCCATATTACAGTGTTATATATATAACACTTTGTGTAACACCTTAAAACGTGAGAGAATTAAACATTAGAGAAATTTTGCAGGTATCTAAAAAAATATAAAACAGAAAAACCAAAATAGTTTACCACCTAATAAGGAGTGTAAATGTGCTTGATTGAGTTCTGAGTGTGATTGTGTCTCTGTGAGTGTGTGTGTGTGTGTGAAATTTAGTGAAATTGACTGCAGTCAAAGAATGTACATATAACTCGCAGATAGGCAGGCACGACTCTCCTACGTTTTAATAAAACTTTGACCCTTTAATAATTTGGTTAAGAAGTGACACGTTGGGTAAGTTTATTAGTTAATCATTTATTTTTCATATCGTCCTACCGCATTATCGTAAGCATGCTTTCTACTTCTTCGTATTCCATCGCAAGTAGTAGTGACTTTATAACTTTCTTACATGTGGGTAAACTTAGTTTTCTTATGTTTCTAATGCTATCTACTTTATTATAGAGGAACGGGCCGAGGAACCATCTATACCGTTGCACCATTCCCGTTCGGACACAAGAGACTGCTAATAGATGTGCGAACCGGGTAAGATGTGCACCTCTCCCGGCCGTTTTACGTGATAACGTAATAAAGTGGTAAGACTACGCATGTCGTTTTTGTTACGTTTGTATTTCCGAAAATAATTCTTAGGTGGTTATAAAAAAAACTAAAGACCCTAAAAAAATTTAAACACCGTAACATTGCTTAAAAGAGAAAAAAAAAGAAAAAAAAAATTGTAGGGATTCGAACCCATGGTCAAAAAATACAAATCCTACACTCTTACCACTGAGCCACGAAATCACATAAACGACCAAACGAATATCGGATTCCCTTGGTTCGCTTTCGGCTTGGGCCGATTGTGCCTCTCTATCGCTTGTGACGCGCTCACGCTTGCACACACAGGCTCAGATGGAACGTGACACTTTTTCGTGCGTGCAGCCGGTGTTCATCAATTTATAAGACGTGACGTTATCACGTCAAAAAAAAGTGTCTAGGTATAATCCTATGCTAAGTATAATCCAACATCTCTAGCAGCTCTTCTTGAAATTTGACATGACTTTAGCTCTCGTTCCAATTTAAAAGTTACAAAGAAATACATACTGGTGGTCCTTTATTAGAGCGGAGGGCGGCGGTTGGGTGGAGGAGGTGGAGGGCTCGGGGGCGGCGTCCACGCCCTGCTCCTGCTTCAGCAGCTGCAGCTTGCGGCGCAGGTTCTGCTGGTGGCGGTCACGCAGGCGTGCTCGCGCCATGTGCGCTGTTACACACCATTCACTTAGTAACTCAACTACAAATGCACTATCTACAGGCCCAGTGTGCGGGTCTGTAGCCACGCAGCTCAGCTGATGTGTGCAACGTAAGCGCCATATTTTTTTTTTTATGTAAGAGTGTAAGACCGCGTGTGGTGGCGTGCCTTGGGAGAGGCCTATGTCTAGCAGTGGACCGATACAGGCTGATGATGATGATGATGACGATGTAAACCACCATGGGTGGCTGTGCCGAGAGACCAATGGTGCAGTCGACAGAGCCAAAATCACTTCTCCTCGCGAAACCACGCTCAGTTAGGTGCCATGCCAGCAGATTTGCGGACTGTTGCTAGGCTGTCTAGCCCGTTAATACGACGCTTGAAGACACCCAGGTTAAAGGATTCAGGAAAAACACTTAATGGACCATTAAGATACTCTTTTATTCATGGATATAATGTATGTTCATTTGGGGAACGTCACATAGGTAGTGCGAGTTTAGAGAGTCAATAAGCCCCTACGAAGCGAATATCTAAAGCCGACAAAACGCAAGTTTAAACAATAATTGCAAGTGTAAATAAATGCACCTTTGAGCTGACTGAGCAGACTCTCCCAGTAGCTGATGTCGACTCCCTCTCTCTTACCGCTGATTTTCTGCTCAATCTGGACCTTCATCGCCTCCAGCTGCGCCCCCGTCTTACCCTTGAACACCTGTCGACACACATTTTGGGCTTGGCTCAGACTACAGAAAATATATGGAATAATATTGTTCCACAAGCTCTACAACACTTAATGGAAATTGGAAAACTATCACAAATCAGCTTGCAACAAGATATACAACCGATGGAACATCGGTTGGAGTAGGTTAGAGCGGTTAGGCAGTGGCGTGACTAAGAATTTCAGGATGAAAAAATAAAAACTAGAATCAATATCTGTTTCTATAGATGTGGGTGTATGATGTATGGTGTGTGGTGTATGAAATACAAAAAGTGAGCTTAATGATAGATAGATAGAAAATACTTTATTGCTCCAGAAAACATTTTACACAAACAGACAATAAGTAATGTACATGAGGGGCAAAGACGGACTTATCCCTTAACAGGGATTTCTCCCAGTCAACCTTTGGATGTTTGAGAGTCATATGTTGTGAGATATAAGTAGGTAGTAGCAAAAGACTTGAGTGTGGGAATGTATAATATAATATAAGGAAAATAACTACGATAAACTATAATATACACTACATATAAGTACGTACTAGTTAATTAAACATATAAATTACTATTTATAAATTACATTAAATACATATGAATTACAATTTATATAATACATAATACCTAAATATATACATACATACTTGTCCATTCAGAATTAAAGGATTAGCTTTTGTCTTCACATTGACGGAGATAGTACAACTTTAAGTGTTTTTTGAATAACGGAAGCGACTTGCAGTGCCATATACAGTGATGCTGTATTCTTTACAAACTAACGTTTGGATGTGGAGAAGAGCCCGGGGTGGACAATGCAGTCAGATTTAAAATAAACTTTAATAAATGTAAAGCAATTTATCTTTTTAGATAAAATAAATAGACGAAAACATATACATCAAGTAAATACTATTATTAGTTGGGTTTTAACATTCCTTCCTAGCAGTGTAGAGTGTACACAAAGCTATTGAAATGCATGTTATTGCTGAATACTTGGAAAATACCTACATGTCGGCACTAATAAGTCATACATGACTGCACATTACTAACACAAACCGCTAAAATTTTTCGACGACTGAATGAAGCTGTACGCGACATCACAAAGCAAAGTCAGTCACAATCACATTTATTTTGTGGGCTAATTTTCACTCCTTGTACACCTACACACCAACCTGAGTGGCGTTGTGTGCCACAGAGAGGTATCCGCCATACCCAGCCGCCGCAGCTTCTCCAGCTCGTCGCCCAAGATGGTGGTCACGTCCTCCCAGTACGACTGGTTCTTATTGTTCTCCAGGTCATTGTACACCTACACACCCACCTAAGTGACATTGTGGTGCCACGGAGTGGTTTATGCTGTCGCGTCGCGCTCCGTCGCCTCCTGCCGGCGCAGCTTCTCCAGCTCGTCGCCCAAGATGGTGGTCACGTCCTATCAGTACGACAGGTTCTTATTGTTCTCCAGGTAATTGTACACCTACACACCCACCTAAGTGACATTGTGGTGCCACGGAGTGGTTTATGCTGTCGTGTCGTGCTCCGTCGCCTCCTGCCGGCGCAGCTTCTCCAGCTCGTCGCCCAAGATGGTGGTCACGTCCTCCCAGTACGACTTGTTCTTATTGTTCTCCAAGTCATTGTACACCTACACACCCACCTAAGTGACATTGTGGTGCCACGGAGTGGTTTATGCTGTCGTGTCGCGCTCCGTCGCCTCCTGCCGGCGCAGCTTCTCCAGCTCGTCGCCCAAGATGGTGGTCACGTCCTCCCAGTACGACTTGTTCTTATTGTTCTCCAAGTCATTGTACACCTACACACCCACCTAAGTGACATTGTGGTGCCACGGAGTGGTTTATGCTGTCGCGTCGCGCTCCGTCGCCTCCTGCCGGCGCAGCTTCTCCAGCTCGTCGCCCAAGATGGTGGTCACGTCCTCCCAGTACGACTTGTTCTTATTGTTCTCCAAGTCATTGTACACCTACACACCCACCTAAGTGACATTGTGGTGCCACGGAGTGGTTTATGCTGTCGCGTCGCGCTCCGTCGCCTCCTGCCGGCGCAGCTTCTCCAGCTCGTCGCCCAAGATGGTGGTCACATCCTCCCAGTACGACTTGTTCTTATTGTTCTCCAGGCATTGTACACCTACACACCCACCTGAGTGACGTTGTGTGCCACGGAGTGGTGTATGCCGTCGCGTCTCGCTCCGTCGCCTCCTGCCGCGCCCAGCCGGCGCTGCTTCTCCAGCTCGTCGCCCAAGATGGTGGTCACATCCTCCCAGTACGACTTGTTCTTATTGTTCTCCAGGCATTGTACACACACCCACCTGAGTGACGTCGTGTGCCACGGAGTGGTGTATGCCGTCGCGTCTCGCTCCGTCGCCTCCTGCCGCGCCCAGCCGGCGCAGCTTTTCCAGCTCGTCGCCAACGATGGTGGTCACGTCCTCCCAGTACGACTGATTCTTGTTGTTCTCCAGCTCCTTGTACACCTGCCATTCACAGATAAATACACTGTCACACACAACCCACTGTTATCAGTTGATGTATCAAGGTCTCGTCTGTAGGAAGTCTAATTACTTGCTAAAAACAAGAAAGTAATAAATTACTGCTTAACCAAGCTAACTATATCGCCCCGAGCTCAACGATTGTTATGAAGATCCTTGGTTTTTTTAATTCTTCTGCCTACAAAGTTTCAGTGTATCTGACAGAGAAAGAGATATTTAGTTTGATTTTTTTTGTTCTTTACTCACGGCAAAATACTTCAATACTTCGAGGTTACACAAGGGTCAATACTCCTACCAGGAGAACCCCCCCCCTCCCCCTAACACAAGAGGCTGGGCAAACAACAACTGTTCGAATGAGTAAAGTCTCGGCATAGCAAAAGGAACACTTAACACAATTGACAGGTAGGTAGTGGAGCCCATCATGGTAGAAATGAAATTCCAGAGAGAAAGAGAGATAGAGATAGAGATGGAGGGCGAGCGTGGGGCGGCTATCACAGACTACAAACGAGGAAAGTGAGAATGTAAGTAGTGGTTGTGTACGGACAGCGTGCGCTGGCGCGCCCTTGTGTGAGTGCGAAATCGGCGCACTTGTATGAACATGTTTAACTAGTCTGTTTAAACTATGGTCTTTGGTCCTTCAAGAGGGGCGTGAATGGGCACCTGTCAGGCCGGCATGGCATTCATAACCTGCATATGACCGAATGTCCATGGGCGTCGTTAGATAAAAAATACTGTCCCGTGTCAATGTAAAACGCAATCCTATCATAATTTTGGAAATCGTGACAGTTATTTCATTGTTCCTTAAAAGTACTTATGTATGTATTTAATAAAAAAACTCACACTAGGGGTACTGACCTTCTATTCATACTATAAGGAGAACCAACCTTGCACGGTCCTCCAATCGAGTGATGCAGCAGGTGGGTCTTCGTGTCTTACTTGCTGCTTGATAGTTATCTTGTCTAAATACTTTGCTAAGTGGTCGGTATTGTGCTGTAATTTAAAAGAGTACTAGCAGCACAACACCGATTGTTCTGCTTACTCCGTTGTCAGAATACAGCGTGTAGTATGTGTAAGGAGAACCGACCTTGATGTCCTCGAGCAAGTCCTCAAGGTCCTGCGCCTGCAGCCCGTTGAGATACGTGTAGGGCTCGTGCATCTCCAGCGCGTCCACACACTCCTCAGAGCTCACGTACCACGCCAGCAGGTCGATCGGCTTCGCTGCACAATTTAGAAATAACAACAGTAAAAAATTGTAAACAGCTTAATATAAAACTCTTCTCCTTCTTCATAAAACAATCACTGCTTATGCGAGCGTTGGTATCTTGTTAGACTTTCAGATTGGATCTCCATGGGTTAGCATGCACATTCCGTAGTTCCAGTTTAATGTTAATAAATGCCCCGAGACAAGCAACATGTTCTTCTTCTATACGGCCCGTGTGCACACTCACCCACATGCCATCCATAATACGTCGGAGCTCACTGATGTATTACTCCAGCCACCCAAGCTCTTATATCCAAGCGGAGCAACCAGCTATATGATGCTTCCCTTCTTACCTTAGTAGGTGGAAGGGTTCAACCCGCCCGGGTTGGTACCACCGCACTGAATGAAACGTCGTCGGTCGAAATGGCTATGTAAATAGTTTGTGTTTTCCGTCCAGTTCAGTGTAGCCGGCACGACCGAAGGGAAGCATTGACATGGCACCTAGTTCACCCGGTGTTATGGGCTGACATCACCGGTGTGTGTGTCAGTTTCCATAAAAAAAAACAATGACGAGAAAAGAAAGTGCGAGCTAACCCCTGCCATCGCGTATGCGTATCTGGCTGCGCAGACGCGCCTGCTGCAGGTGGAAGGCATCCTCCTGGCGCGCCCAGCTGTGGAACTGGGCGGCCTCGCGCGCGCGCTGCGCCGCCGACGCCTCGCCCTCGCGCGCCGCGCGCTCCGCCTCGCGCTCTAGCCGCCGCTGCTTCACCTGCACGCGCGCGCACACACACACACACACAGTCACATCACCTACGCCTTGCCGTGCAGCTCACTGCTCGCACATAACAACAATAAAGTAACTCGATTGAGTAGGCACAATTAATTTCCTGGAATTAAATAAATGGGAATAGTAACACATAAGGTGGCTGATCACTGGATCACAACACCTACAAGCCAAAATAAGACCGAAAAAACCTGCCTATGGTCGAAAGACCGATTGCAAGTAGCTGTAAAATAATAAAAAAAAACCTACACCTTGCTTCTGTTTCAACCACCTGTCGTGTCAGTGCCCCGCTTTGCTCCTGTCCGCTACCAATTCCTTCAGTTCAATAGCATCAATCCTGACGAGTTTAATCCTATCACCTAGTAAGGCTAGCCACAGTTTATTGTGATGTTTGTATTTTTCAGGGGTTTTTTTTCTATTATTTTGTTAGCAACAAATATACTAATTCATTTAATTTCCCTTTTCTATTCAACTAGGGAAGCGAAAAATATACTTAACAATTACAATTAAACATTGTTTGCTTAAAACCAGTATAGTGATTTTGCAGTAATCGTGGAATTAAATATTTAAATAGTTAAGCCTTGGCACAGAGCAGAAACATACACAGAGAACCAGCTCCCTAGGCGAGTCGATTATATTAGCCTATTCTTATAGGGCTGCCACACGAGCAAATATATTTAATTCAAAATGTAGATAAATGTTTTACATTATTGTATGTTTTAATATAGATAAAAATAAGTAAATGAAATAAATACATTTTTCTCAGGGAACATTATCTAAATACAAAATTTCATCCAAATAGCTAGAGCCATTTCCGAGAAACCAAAGGTTAGTAAGTTTATAAGTTTAGCTCACTTCAAGTAATAGGATCAAAGATTTAAATCTTTGAATAGGATATAATATGATAATATTCCGTGTTCTCGTAATTTCGATAAAATTGTATACTAAATTTTATAATTGTACTTACCTATCGCGATACTTGGGATATGTAAAGAAGGAGATGTTTACATTCCTTCTTGAATTAATCTACATCCAGTGGAACAGTTCACCATTTTCTGTTTAAAAAAATTATAATTTAAAATATCATAGAAACATGCGACAGTCTGTGACGTGTGGGCGGGCACCGACATAGGTATATCAATAATCTGTCTGTGGGCGCTGCAGTGAGGACGGACGACGTGGCGCGCCCCCGACACTCAGCCACTCGGCTCTCGTTCGGGAACCAGTAGGTAAACGCTCAAGCACACATTGATCGATTAGAGATAAGGACAAGATATTAGTGTACATACCGCTGCACGCTCTATGAAGCTGTTTCTCTGTACGTTGGTGTCCTCTGTGACCTTGGGCCCATAAATAATAGCCCTTCTTAGCCATCTGCATTAGATCCCAGGTTTAAAGTAGGAAGTGTGTCCATGAGTGTCTATAAAGAAAATACTAATGTACCTTCTCCAGTTCAATTTTGTTCTCCATCTGCTTCTGCCTATTAAGCGCCTCCAGCTCGTCGTGCGACACCACCTTAACGCCCTCCTTGGCGAGCTTCTTGGACCAGACGAAGGTCTGCGTGAGGGCACTGTCTCCGAAGGGGTTGTCCTGGTTGGTGTAGCACTGGTACTCCCCGTCCCAACCCATCCGCTCACGGCGGCGACGCTCCTTCTCTTGCTTCTCACGCAGACGACGCGCCCTGATCAACACATTTACATATCTTTTCATATATCATCATTTTATGGTTATAGCTTTCTGTGTCAAAATCTCAAAGAAATGTTCACAAAAAATACCTATGCAATCTTAGAGGGCACAGCTTAAAGCTAAATCGGTCAGCATTTCATTCTAAGCCAAGGAAACACTTCTTGGTGAACAGTTTTGGACTCTTGGAACGAACTACCGCAGGACGTCATAAGTGCTTAAGCTGCTTGTGTATCTAAACTCTAAAGAATAATAACAATAATAGGTTGTGCATAACAATATCCACCTTTTGGGATGGGGCTGGACGGCCACAAAAAAAAAAAATTCGAAAAATATGCCAAATTTCGACTTAAATTAATATTAAATTTGTTAGTAGAACGAGGACTGACCTCTTCTCCTCCGGAGTCTCCTTGGCCTTCAGCATCTCCTTGTCGTTGCGACGCTGCTCGGCGAGCCTGGCGCGCTCCGCCTCCAGCCGCTGCAGCAGCCTCAGCTCCTCGCCGCCCGAGTCGGAGCCGCTCGAGTCGCTGCTGCTGCTACTGCTGTCTCGCTTAGTCGTGTCCTTCTTGCGCTTCCGTGATGATGATCTCTCCTTCTCTTTCTTATCTGCGACATAAACATTGGTTTTTTTATATATATGTTTTTAGGTCTTGATTAGAGATAAGGACAAGATGCCGTGCTATAGGGCGACAGGCTCACCACCTCTCACCTTGGCACGGTAGTTCCACCGAGTCATGCAGCAGGTGGGGGTCTTCATGCCTTACTTGCTGCTTGATCGATTGAATCTTGTTCGAATACTTTGCGAAACATGGTGGTCGGTGTTGTGCTGTAATTTACCAGAGTTCTTGCAGCACAACACCGATTACTCTGCTTACCCAGATTGTCAGGATTCAGCGTGTGTGATATGTATGTATGTAGGTCTTGATTAAATTACATCTCATTTGCTTAAAACAGCCACATAGTCTCTAGCATTAGGGCTCAGTATCCCTAAGGTTTAGATAATGTTGAGCAGTCTTTCATTGGTACTGAGTCGGTGAGTTCTTACATACAAGAGGTAGGTACAAGAATAGTCCACTGAATTTCTCCCCGTGCATGTTCGGATAAGGACAAGATGGCGTGCTAAAGGGCGTCAAAAGTTAGTAAGTTAGTCAAACATCATGGCACCGTGCTTCCATCCAGTCATTCAGTAGGTAACTGTCTTTGTGCCTTACTAGCTGCAAGGTATGTTGCCCTAATAATTTGCTAAACATTTATCAACCTAGGTAGCTCGGTGGTGCTATGGATCAACGTTCGATCTTGACATTACGCACACCCGGGTGCAGTCAGAGCTTGAATGACCGTTCGACCATTAAAATAACCAAGATCATTTTTAAAACATTCATTGGTAGAATCATTGGTACGGTTTATCCCGTCCGGGTTGGTACCACCGCACTGAATGAAACGTCGGTCGAAACGGCTATGTAAATAGTTCATGTTTTCCGTCCAGTTCAGTGTAGCCGACATAAAATGAAGGGAAGCACTGACATGTCACTTAGTTCACCTGGTGTTATGGGCTGACATCACGGATGTTGTAAGGGTGTAGTCAACAACCGTGTCAGTTTCTATAAAAAAAATTTAAAATAATGCTTACATCAATTTTTTTTTATATCTATTCACAAAAAAAGGTAAACCACATTTAAAGAACAAACAAAACAAATGAACGAAATATAACAACCAAAAAACAAATAAAATTACCTAAGCACAGTGTAGTGTTAGTACCTATTTACAACACTATCTGAGTGAGGGTGTGTCTTTGTGTGTGGGTGTGTGGGTGTAAGATTATGCGTGAGAGAATTTAAAGGAGTATGTTTGGGTGTGTGTGTAGTGTAGTAATGTTGTGTAGCGTGTTATGTGAGTATTTTTAGCACTTGCTCAAGTACTCTATAGGTTTTGATTTGATTTGGCAGTAGCAAAATATGTGACATAAATGTCCGTATCTTGTTTGTGCGTTGACTTAGAAGCTTAAATATTTTACACCCCCAAGGAACCGTAGAACCTTAGTATTTGATATTAATTTCAACTTGATAACGTCTACCCATTCCTGAGAAAAACGGTCTTGACAGACCGACAGACAGACAGACGGACAACGAAGTGACCCTATAAGGGTTCCGTTTTTTCCTCTTTTGTCATACGGAACCCTTAAAATGGACTGAACTGTCAACGGTGTTGCTCCGTAACAGCTATTAAGAGACAACATATAAACAAAACCACTCACCATTCTTACGATGAGCGGAGTCCTCTCGCCGAAACGAGTGAGGCGACGCGTTGCTGCGCTCACGGCACCGCTCCCGCGACAGACTGCGCGACCGGTACCGCCTCATCTCACGTCTGCTAGACCTGCGGTGTCAACATTGTGTGTGACATGGTTATACTAAAGAAAAGAATACAAGAGGCATAAAACCTGCCATCTCCACGTCGACACCTCTTAATATTGTTTTTTATATAGCAGTCTGTCAGACATAAGACAGCCATGGAACAGTGATCCGCCACCCGCCTTTACGCGCCATTCTTATTCTGTGGACTCAAGCCAATAACCATACTCAGCGAGGCACCGTGTCAGCAGCTGTAAGGTGGACCTCCCCAGCCACCCTCTTTAACCTGCCGGCTCCCAAATGCTCCGCGTGGAGGAGGTATTTCTTATGCCGCCTGCTCCCATCTGTATCCGCACGAGTGATGATGATGAGATAGATGATTAAAAAACCTTTCCGTTGCCATTAGATGATTAAAAAACCTTCCCATTGCCATCAAACATACCTACAAAGAATTCTGGACTCAAACAAAAAAATATAATCTGACACCTCTTTTTTTTGTCCCGCAGGCACCAAGAACAGAAGGGTAAAAGCCCGCCAAAGAAGATCATATTAATTTGTAAACTCATTAGAAATTGTTTCAGATCTAAACGAAATCGCAAAATGAATTCAATCAAATCGTGTAACAATATCTATTTTGCTTTAAAATTACGTGCTTGACAAGTGTTGGCCTAGGAGCCACGCCTAGGAGCGAGCAAGACGTTTGCTTGAGGACAGACAGGGACACAGATAGGGGCGCCGAGTAAGTGGGTTAAAAGGTATAATTTTGTAGGAAATCTTCCACACCAAATCCAAACTTCAAATCCCATACATGGGTTGACCTCCCCACAAATCCTCTTTGACCTGCCGGTATTTTACTGAGAGGTATCTAGCACACCGGTTCCATGCTCCAAATATCCGAAATAGCACTATGTTTGACGCATAAATACTTTTGTAGGTGTGAGTGAGAAACATATAGGCGGAGAGCGGCGAGTGCGTCGACTGCTCCACGCGCCCCAGGCATCTGTGCCAGTGCGTGCAGCCATAGCCATCTCTATGTCCGAGCATACAGAGACGGCTATCGCGCACCGAGCAGCGGAAGCACCATCAGCACCATGGTGGGTGTAGTGGTGTGTACGGTTTGGTTGTGTGGGTATACACGCACACACACGGGTGGAAGAGCGCGCGGCACGGCATTAAATAAAAAAATGCATTGGATATTTATTTATTTATTTTAAACACTGACAGCTGACAGCGGTGCGTGTATTCTGTTTTATGAGTAGGTATATGAGTGCACTTGTAAGTTACAGGTGATGTAAAATACCAAGATCAAAAATACATCAAATAAGCGAAGTTTCTTGCCAGTTCTTCTTCGCTGTGATAAACGAACTGGCAAAATGCTCAATGTTAAAATATGACGAATCCGAGTGCAGTGTACTGTCTATGGATGATGGCTGAATAAAGAATAAGATTTATAGTTAGATAGATGATGCAAGCACCGAGGCTAGGTAGGAGTGGAGTGGAGGCCAGCAAGCACTGAGGTTATAAGAATGGGTGCAAGCAAATGGTTGGCTCTAGCTAAGTATTGAAAAACACCCTACTTACATAGCATCGAATGCGTCGGGGCAGCGATATTGTCAATTTCAATTATTTCTCTGTAAAACTGTAAACTAAAATTCGTTATTGTAGGAATTACCAAAAAGTTTTGGTTTGTATTCTTTGGTATTACGTCGCTGCGCAGTAATTTGGTCTGTGGTGTCCATTATATTCTTTGGCTGCGACCAAAGATTATAATAATACTAGGCTGAGCTGAGACCGGTCCGCCACCTGAAAGCCTTTTACGTGCCTGCGGTGCCTTCGAACCTGCGTACCTGGCTCCTTTCGTGCATAAAGCCTGCTGCCTGACCAGGAATATATGAGGGGCCGCCATATTGCGGAATTTCGTTGGAACTAATTTCTTACACTGGCTGGGCCTGGCCACAATGATGTTTGATGCTTGATAATCTGTTGTCATTGTCAAAATTTCATAACCTTTTGAAATTATGTTTTTGCGTTAAACTATAAAATAACACTATAAAATGCCAAAAATTAGTCATAGTAGGGAGCGGAATACTGTGCACAATGTTTTCAAGTGTTTGCAAGACAAAAAACCTGCAGGATGTGAAAGCATTCCTCTAAATGATGTAGTAAAGTTGGCTTCTGAACTGACATTTAGGTAAAACCGTTATGTCATTGTTTGTAGTGAGATTGTCATGAATTGGCCGCCGTAATGTACAATTAGGTAATTATTTTTTGTTCTATCTAGGTGTATATCAAGCATCTATTTACCGAATAGCAAACAAAAGAGGGACGTAAATATTATTCGTTCTGAACAAAAAACACTTTTTGACTTTACAGAAATACGAAACGTCCGAATAAAAATAGCTTAGGTTAAGTTTTTCTGAACTAGAATTTTTATTTAGAAGTTGAGTCTTTCAGCAAGGTCGATTTATTATTTTTCTAATAATTTGTACACTTTGCTTCAGGACATATCTGCAGATAACTACATGGAAAAAATGTTGAGGTTCGAAGTTCGAACCCATGGTCGATATCGAAAAAATAAACCATCCCTACACTGTTACCACTGAGCCACCAAATCACATTAAGCGACCAGACGAATATCGGCTTCACTTGGTTCGCTTCCGAGCCGAGTCAACCCGAGTGTCCGAAAGGAGCCAGGTTCGCAGGTTCGAAGGCACCGCAGGCACGAAAAAGGCTTTCAGGTGCCGTACCGGGCTGAGACGTAATACAAACTCTTTGGGTATTACCATACACGAGTGTCTCTTTGTAGTAACAAACAGTCATTTTTTTTTACACAGATTATTAATTTGAGCAAACCTGACGGGTTTGACACCTGAAAGCTCTGGCGGCTCCTGCGGATCCTGCGATCCTACGGCTCGGGTTGACTCGGCTCGAAACGAAACACTCGGCTTGAAACGAAACGTAACAAAAAACGATATGCACCGCCTCAACATATAACCTATTATATTATGTAACCTTTTATATTATATATAACCTTTTATATTATAACCTATTTAACCCTGGTTATTTTTTTTTAAACCACCAAAACATCACTCATACCGCATACCACACATTCCTTATGCCGACACTTCACTTGGCTTAGCGTATTCGTGTATTTGGCAAAAAATTCCGTTTCGTCTCCCTTTAATGGCTTGTTTAGAGCGAGATAAAACTAAGATGTTTGCAACAAACACGAATACGCTAAGCCAAGTGAAGTGCCGGCACTAGAGCCGTAGTTTGCCGAAAGGATCTATTTGCCGAAGATTCTAAAGGATCCGTAGTAGGAGCCAGCCGCTCTTTCAGGTGGCGGACCGAAACCTGACAGCTAGTTTATATTCTTTGGCTGACGCTGGTGACTCGGGATCAATTCTGATAACTCTCGCTCACAGCTGTGACGTCATAGAGCCGAAACCGAATCAAGGGAATTCGATATTCGTTTGTTCGTTTAAGTGAGTTCGTGGCTCAGGGCTGAGCCTGTGTGTGCAAGCGAGAGCGCGTAACAAGCGATAGAGAGGCACAATCGGCCCAAGCTTCGGCTAGTACCAGGGCAGCACAAATTAAAAGGAGCTTACTCGTACCATAATATATTACGCGCATCTGGCCGGTCGGAAAAAATTTCTAATTTAGAATATTCATGAAACTTCTAAAGTACCAGGGCAGCACAATTGAAAGGAGGTTACTCGTACCATAATATATTATAGCGCAAATAGCGGGAAAGAACATTTTACTAATCTGTTCCTTTTTTGAAAATGTAACGTTTTTAATGTCATCCAAACCAGCCAGATACACTTTAGAACCGTTCCCAGTAGTCTTACCACTTTATGACGTCATCACGTAAAACTATCGTCCGTAAACCGACTTTACAGGCAACCAATATTTTTTTAACATGAAAATGTTTTTTCGATCCCTCCGGTAGGGCCCCATTTTCGCTGAAAGTGTGTTTGCCCCGTGGTATACAGTGGTTTAGGGCCACGAGGACGTATGAGGGCTCAAAAGACGCAGAATTTGCAATGGCTTTCAGATGGTGAAAAAAAATTCGGAAAAGTCGAAAACTTTTTTCAAAAATTGAAAAAAAAACCAAAAAGAAACCTTGATTTTTTAACACCTTCCCTCGGAATATCTCCTGAATGAGGTCGAAAATCGAAAAACTGAGAGACATGTCTAGAGATATTGAGACTTTGAGACGGGGAACAATTTATGTCATTACAATTTTTTCAATATTGGTGACGGTTGAGGCTGTAGAGGTGCCCTTAGCCGCGAGTTTTGCGCGGCGCGAGGTGCGATATCACGCGGCGGGCGGCTCGCGTGCGGCCACGAGGACGTATGAGAGCTCAAAAGACGCGGAATTCGAAGGGATTTAAGATGATTTAAAAATATTTTGGAAAAGTTGGTTTTGAAAAAAAAATTTGGTCTTGAAAAATATTTTTTTTTGGAAATCGAAAAAAATTTAAAATTTTCGACCGAAAAATTACGCGTTCAGTTCAATCAAGGAAATGTCATAACTGTGCGCGTTGACAGTCTGTTAGATTTCACTAATTTAATGTTACAATTTTGCTCGATCGCTTCAGTAGGGCCCCATGTTAGATTTCACTAATTTAATGTTACAATTTTTTCGATCGCTTCAGTAGGGCCCTATTTTCGCTGAAAGTGTTACAGTCCCGTGGAACCTATTAGGACCTATTAGGACTCAAAAGACGCGGAATTCTAAGGGCTTTAAGATGGCGTCGTGCCTTAGGTTGTAGAGGTACCTAGGTAGAGGTAGGCGCACATGCGCCGCCTAGGTAGGTACTTCTACAACCTATGGCGTCGCAGGTTCGAGGTACCTATTTCCGAACATAAAAATTTCTTAGGAGGACAACTGTCAGTGAGAGTAATCAGAATTGATCCCGATCCACTCGTCTAAAGTTCCCTTCGCCGTTATGATGGCTCCACTGTCTATCTGTCATAACAGCTTGAAGGTTGCTATAGGTACAGATTTACCCGTAATTATCATACGGTCAATCCATACCGATTACATTATTAGGTAATATAAACTTCACAATCTGGCAACACGAATGGCACTGTGGCACTGACAGTCAGTGGGTGGAGCCAACATAACGGCGAAGGGGAACTTTTACTCTAGTTTAGTTTTTCATTCAACTCTAAAAAAACCGCTATAGAATTATATTCTTTGGTGAATATTTCTTTCTTCACCTTCATTTCTTGTTCACCCTATTATAATAATTTTGGACCATTATCGCAATTTTTCATTCTGTCTGTGCTTGAAATGCTGTCTTCGTGCAGCAAACGCCTTTTGTTCCATGACCCAAGTGCCTCTTGGGTGCTGCGCCTAACCCACGGAGGCTACAATGATGCCATACGCGATATTAGCTGGAGCGACGACGGAAAATATCTCCTGCAGGTACACATTGCTCCACCAAGCTCAACGTTTTCATATTTCCATCTCTCTAAACTTCAGGACATAATATAATATATTTCTTCAGTTATCTGTACTGATGAATGTAGAAATTACAAATAATAGCGCAAATGAATGAAATGAAATGAAGGGAAACACTGACATGGCACCTAGTTCACCCGGTGTTATGGGCTGACATCACGGATGTCGTAGGTGATGTAACCAACAGTGTCAGTTTCCATAAAAAAAAAGTATTGCTGTTTCATAGAACATTTGGGATTTATTTATATTTGTTGCTTTATTATTACATAATTATATACTTTTCTAAAATGTGTCAGTAATTAACCAAGAGGTTAATTCTAATTACCCCACAGGTTATAATTTGTTTTTTATGTAATCCTGTATGGGTGGCTGAGTCGGAGGGGCCAAAACACATGCTCTGGCTATACTGGACTAGAGGAGAACACAACCGAGGCTGCTATGTGGCCATCTTACATCCAGTAAGGTGGTACCAACCCAGTCGGCTACAATTTGAGCCCACCACCTAGTATGGGGCAAGGGAAGGGACCTACAGTTTTACACCGGTTCCGAACGGTGAAGCAGCAGGTGTAGGTTTGCACGTAAATTTTTTCATCAGAAAAAACTCATTGGTACACGCCGACCGGATTCGAACCTCGCACCTCTTGCATGAGAAGCCGATGCCCAAACCACTCGGCCACCCGCCGCTTAATATATATATATATATATATATAATATAATAATGCTTACCGTCGCTGACTCCCGGGCCACTTTCTGCTCGACGCACCCACATAAACTCAAATATTGGGTGTGGCTTTATACTGTGGAGCCGAGGACTCTAATTGCTGGTAAGTTTAATGTGTAGGCTGAGTTAAAAGATGAATTTTTTGGTGGAAACGTGTAGTTTCGGAGAAATGAAAAAAAAAATATAAAGAATAAGATTTTCCATACAAATTTAATTTTCCATTCATTCACATATTGAATAGAAATGTATGCAAAAACGACATGGGCCGCCTCAACATTAGGTTAAAGGGTTAATTTATGCAGAGCGAAGCGACACATCTTCTATAAATTATTTACCATCAAAACATTCAACCCCTCTTCTCCGCTCTTCTAAGCCCCTATAATATAAAAAAAAATACAAAAAAATATTTTCCATGCACAATTAATTTTTCATACAAAAAAATACCCCTCCACCCTTCCCCTCTTTCTTCCGGCATTGGGGGTGGGTGTAAATTAATACCCGCACCCACCCCCGTCCCCAGTCCTGGATTTCCCATTAGGCCGTATAGGCCGCGGCCTAGGGGCGGCAGATTTCCGAAGGCACTAAAGAATATTACAAGTAACACTTGCGTTTTGGTATGTTTGTGTAAGCCGTCAAGTTCGTGCGCGATTATGGACACAACTACTCAAGCATGTCACTTGTGGATAGAGTTTTCGATCTATTAAATGCTAAATGTCATTTGGGTAAAGGTTTTAAGTCCCCATTGCGACTTGGTAATACTCCTATCCTATGTTATTTGTGTTTTGAGCAGGCGGCGAAAGTCAAGCGGCCTATACTTAAGAATAGCACAAGTCCGGCACTGCCCGTCCCCTACTCCCTCCCTACCTCGGCTCCCCAGCATAAAGCCGGGGTGGCTTTATGCTAAATAGTTTGTAAAATAAAGAAGTCGGATCAACATTTTTATTCTTATAGCGAATGAAATTATTCACAAAACTATGTAAAATAAGTGAGGATGCACTTATTTAGAAGCACGGATGGATTTTTTTGAACTCCCAAGAAAAACGAAACAACCTTGACATTTTTTCCAAAATATTGATGTTTAGGTGAAAAACGCTGCCACTAAAACGCCGAAGAACGTTCATATATGGGCATTGAATCAACGACATTTTACTTTCTGGACGGGCCCTCGTCATACATTTTACCCGTTTACATTTTACTCGTCATACATATTTAAAACAGCGCCTCATACATAACGTTACGTTTCCGCTCTGTGAACGTCGATAGAGTAAGACGGTTAAATGGCAATTTGATACGTATAAAGGAGAGATAACGATTGGAGAGGGTGCTGAATGCTCACCAATTGCGCGCCTCAATTCGGTGCGTTGTATGCCACTTCCCGATAATTTAATTCGTTGCATTGAATCCAATCCACAAATAAATAAAGAAAAACAAGGAACCTTCAGTCAAAATTACAAAACGTCAGAATATTTTTTTTTCTGTTTGAATGCAGAATTGTTTTTGGTGTGTTTGATGTTGATGGATAGGTTTGTTAATCATCTATCTATAGTGCTCTCTCGTTCTAATAAGAAAAACATTACTGGAATAGTACTAGATGAAAATGTGCAACCATATAATGCGTACATATCTCTGCTATGCGCAGAGCAGACGAGAGCCGGCAGGTGAAATAAAGCCTGAAGTAAATTTAATGTAATGAGATTCAATAATATTTTTTTATTTCAGGTCAACCCAAAAGGCCTCATAGAGATTCTCAGTGCGGCAGATACTGAGGTGCGAAGTCTTCAGCACGTACCACTGAGAGAGACATGGGCTGCCTGCTTCCACCGTGAGGGGCACCGCAATGTAGCGGTTGGTTCTAAAACAGGCCAGGTCTCAATATGGGACACCAAGTACAAAAATACTCCCAAAACATTTCCCCTTCCTGCGCAGCTGGCCGCCGTCAACTTCTTGAGTTACAACGCAAAGAATACAAATGTTGCGGCTACAATGCAAAATGGCGACACCATCATTTATGGCACTACATCAAACAGTCCAGTTCTCACTGTGAGAGTGCCCCGTTCCAAAAGCATTTCTGCCATGAAGTTTCATCACGAGTCTCGATCGATACTCGGGCTCGCCACCGATGAGGGACACATGATTCTTCGCGATATCACCACCAACAAGGATAAAGTCTTCTTCAAAAGCGTACACGCCTCGCCCGTGAGCGATTTTGCTTATTCTGTCATTAATCGAGACGTTTTATTGTCCTGCGGCTACGACAAGACTGTCAGAGTTTACGATGTTCGAATAGAAAATGTTGTGTCGAACATTGAAACATCTTATCCCCTCACTTCTGTCGCCATAAACATTGAAAACCAAGTGGCATTAGGAAGTAGGAAAGGTGTGGTACTTGTTTACGATCTCCGAGATCTCGATACACCGCTCTCGATTATTGACGATCACACAGAAGAAGTGCGCCGTGTCACATTTCAACCTTCGAAAAGGAGGGTTGTGCCGACAGAATTGAGCCTGAAAGAGGAGACAGTTCAGACAATGTCTCCGATGCAGAGCAGGTCACCACTGTCTGCGCGGGCACCCGACTTGTTTTTAGTGTGCGACACTCCATCCCCAAAACCACAGCTCGATAGTAAAGTGAAGCACGAAATGGATCGAGCGGACTCATTTTTATTAAAGTTGGGTCTCGATAAGTCTGTGGCAGATGAATCTTTTGCTTTGAAGAAGTCCATGGAGCCCAACTCGGAAAGAAGACACAACACGTCAGATTTAAAACTTCAACAGTGGGATACAGATATTATTGCGAAATCTTCAACCCCGCTGGCCGGGAGAACCGCAGAGAACTTTCCCACTCCGTCGACGTACTGTGAGTCTGGTGAGCATTTGGAAATCGATTGCAAGAAGACCTTGGTGGAGACTCCTGTGAGCAAGCAGGCATCACCTTCGGCGCAACCGTTGAATGAGGGTGCATTCAACAACGAGGTGTTGATTCGTGAGCTGAGTGAGGAATTGAGAGACACTATTAGAATGTCTGTGGCGGACTTGGCCGAGGACAATAGGAACTACTACCTCAGCCTGCTGATGCAGCTGACTAAACAGAAGCTGTTCATGGAGAACCAGCTGACGGCAATGGTGACTCAGATGCAAAGCATGCAGCGCACCCAGGACACACTCTCTGAAGAAAACAAGAGACTTGCGATGGAAGTCGAGCTTCTCAAGGCCACTAGCTTACATGACAATTATTAAATTTACTTAATTGAAATGGAGCAACATATGAAGGATTTAAAAGGTCTCATTCCTTATTTTAGGAACTTACGCCTTGTGCAGTACAGCTTTGATTGATTGATCAAGATTGATTTAATGCATAGTTTATATCTCTAGGATTTCATGCATAAATTGCACTCTAATTAGGTGGAGTGATTTATTTTCAGTTGTTAGAAAAAAAAGTACAAATAATTAGATTCACAACAGTGGAATAATTATTTTGATATTTTGAAAGATGACAACACTGCAGAGGTTGAAATTTGCCTTTTTTCAAACCGCTCAGGCCCTGTACCGGCGGTGTTACAAACTCGCCGATGCGAGTATGAGAAATGATTGATCTCAACCAATCAGAAAGCGTTTGGTAACACACCTGGCCATATTCGTAATTGGCATTTGTGTGAATTAGCGAGCCTGTTAACACCGCTGGACCCGGTGATCTGCCCTTTTTAAAGTATGAAAGACAAAAACAAAGACCTTCCCTCACGCGGCGCGTATCCCGTGTACCCTAGATGAAGCTCGATGTTGGGTTCGACGGTTTCTAAACTTAAAATTAAACTTATTGTTATTTTTATGGTTTAGGGAATATATTAAAAAATATACCACGGGAACATTGAGCCATTTAAGATTAATTGCACAGTAAATATCGTATTTTGGTTGAAGAAAGGAATATTATCCTGTTCTTTATGTCATGACTGATGAGCTTAAGACACTTCATATGGTAACTAGTGAGCACAAGAATGTGTAAAAAAAAACATGTGGCTATAACTTTATTTTGAATTTTTTTAAAAACTTCCCCAAAGGATCATATCTCCCTCTTGTATGGGAGAGTCAATGTTCTTGGGGAGAGTTGATCCCATCCTGAGGGACAGTTGTTCCCCGGGGATCAAGTCTACCCGAAAAGTAAAAAATTAAAACAATGAAACAGAATGAAACACATTGAATACACACGTAATACAGCTTTAATGAACACTTTTACTAAAATTTGTTATTCCAAATCAAACTCACAAAGATGTTAACCAAAGGGTTAAAGTAAAAAACCACGTGGAAGAAATGTTCTACAGCGCTGCTCCGGTCACCCACCAGTGAGAAATGTACGATAACTGTGTCCTACGGCCCAAAAATTCGTTTCGAAAACAGGTCTGCTGACTATATAAGCTAAACAATGCCACTGGATTCATGTTTCTAAGACTAATAGTACATATTACATACCCCTTTCTTTGTTACGGTCCGGTTATCTGACCTGGTACTCATCAGTGTGATTTGATGTTTCACGTTTATCTATCCGCGCTGGTTCCCAAAGCACACTACAGAGAAGAGCCGGCACTCTAAATATTGGTAAATTTCGGCTATCTTGGGTGGGTGATATTTTGGCGAATTTGGGCTATCTTACTGAAAAAATATTATGGCGATTTGGGCTAAATCTTCATTTTGGTGACTTTACTTCCAGACTATCTGCCAACACTAGTCCTGTCAGGCATGCAAGGCAAGGCCATAATGAGTGTCTCTTTTTAGTAAGCACCTGACAGCTGACGCTGCTGAAAAAAAACCATACTACGCGCTTGTCTTGCCTTGCCACGCACAACGCATAAATTGTAACAAGCGAAGCAAGTTCGTCGTTCATCGTACAGAATGGTGTATAAATTTCCTATTCGTTTGGTTGCCACTATTTAAAAAAAGAAGAAGAAGAAGATAAGCTGTGTGTTGACAACATTTGAAAGGACAATGGCGGTAATTCACATACTTTGCGGAAAAACTAAATCCACCGCCCCGACATAACCTGTTAGTGTGGCTATTCCCTAGTGTTTTTATAAGCTGGAGAAGAGGCCATTGAAAATAAATTCGCGGAAATCGCCATTTTGTATGAAATTAATTTTTTTAAATTTTTGGCCCCAGTTTTGATTTCCGCGGGCTAAGTCTTTTATAATAGCAATGTTTTGGGGTCCTTTATGCTCCTGTATTTTTTTACGAGGTGCAATAAATGCAAATGAGAAGAAGAATGAAAAAACAAGACATGTGGCTATACGGTCACACTACCCTTGCCTTACCCTAAGAAAAAAGTTAACTGTCAGGTCCTTACTACAAAGAGACGCTCACGCACGCCATAGTAGTGTTCTATCATCAGCGTTGCCAGAAGGTTACTTTTGACGCTGAAAGGTTACTTCTAGGTTACACGACTCAAAAGGTTACTTTTAGGTAATTTTTCAGAATTAATTTGTATAATACATTTTTAATTTATTTTCTTACACGAAACCGATTAAACGGCGGAAATAGATTTAGGTGTGCGCCACAGACTATTATACTTTAGTGTGGATTCAATGCGAGTTCTGTGGGCAGAACTCTTTTATATTTTTTTCATGTTGGCAACGCAACACTTCGCTCGTAATTCGTCGTGGTTCTGTGTCTATTCTAAAAAGATGTTAAAAATACGAGTTCTCTCACACTAAAGGATGTGAATAACCAAATCACAAAAGCGTCTCGCTTCAATCTAATTGGCTCTTTTCGAGTTCGTTTGCTGTCGTTCGTTCGTGTCGCCTCCAGTCGTCGATCTTCGTGTCGTGTTGGTCGATAAATGAAAGAAAGTTTAGTTTTGTTTGTTTGTGTCGGTCGGGCCTACTTACATTGTGGTTTGAATTAAAAAAAAAACGACTGAAAAACTAGGTAAGTGTACAAATAAATACGTACGAGGATAAGGATAACCGATAAACTCTACTTAATACTGAAAAAAAATGAAAGGTTACTTTTCACACTAAAAGGTTACTTTTTTTTTTTTTTTTTTTCTATTTTAGGTAACTTTTGACAAGACCCCGCTGGCAACACTGTCTATCATTCCGTCCGTTCCGGATTCAGTTAGTCAAATTCTGAAAAAAACAATTGAACGTCGTTTGGTTTCGGTTGTGAAATAAGTGCTCCGCTGAAAATATTCTGCAAATCCTTCCTAATCTACAGTCGTTCCCTTCCGCTCACCTGGCTTTGTAATCCTGCTCCTATCAAGTGGTCTTCTCCTCCTCTCCTGGCATCCTGCAAGCATCCTGCATCGCTCAGTGAAACAATTGAAGGTCGTCGGAGGATACACGAGTTTCTTTTGGCTGAGTTATTTTATAAAATTTTATTGAGCTAAGTAAATGTAATTTGCACTAGGAAGTTGGTTTAAGCACTTGAGTAACAACAATGCCACATAAGCCTCCCGACCCTGAAGATCCTGGAGGAGGTGGTATGTTGCCGGGGTCATGCCGGCGGTCTCTCGATCTTACTAACACTCAGAGCGTATCGCTCAGTGACGAATCCTTTGTCAATAATGCTCCTCCTTCCCCTAGCTTGTACATGACAATTGATACTAATAATTCATTTGCAGCTTTTGATACTTCCTTGAATGAGGATGGCTTTTTGTTGCCTCCCTCAGCCCCTCGCGCCCTTCCGGAAGTGTGCAGGCATGGAAAAAGGAAGGCGCCTAAATCTGACAATAAGAACCAAAAACTGTTTCGATCTAAATCCCAGTCTAATGTTTTGGATTCGTCAGATAGTCAAATAGAAGATGAGAAAATCTTAAAAAAAAAAAAAAATTTCTCAAAGAAGACTTCTTCCCCTACTGATCCTCTTGTTCATGTTCTTCCCAGTGAAACAGAGGCAGAGGAAAACATTAAAAATTATAATAATTCCTCAAAGTTGACTACTATCCCTTCTGCCTCTCTTGTTCATGGCTCTCCTAGCTCAGTGAACAGGAAGATGTATAATTCTTTAGATAAGGGTCCATTCCTAGTTCACGTGCAAAAAGAGTTTGAAGATCCCTCGGCGGGAACATCCATTCATCCCATTACTTTTGGACTCCTCATGAGGAAGATGAACGTCTCAAACATAGTCGAAGATGGGGTAAAGAGCATTGGTCGAAACAGGGTTTCCATAGAGTTGAAACATTTTCAGGATGCAAACGAGCTTGTCTTAAACGAAATGCTCCTAGAAAAAAAGTACAAGGCTTTCATTCCCTCATTTAACGTCACTCGCATTGGAATTGTGAAGGGGATCCCTCGGGAGTGGTCTCCGGAACAAATAATAGAAGAGGTTCGTGTCCCGGAAGGATGTGGCCCTGTATTGAAAGCTCGTAGAGTAAATTATAAAAGTTCAGTGGATGCCACAGTCGTTTGGAAACCAACAGAGTCGGTCATCTTAACATTTGACGGTCAAACCCTTCCCAAAAGAATTTTTTGCGTTCATTCTTCACTTGTGGTAGATCTGTATAAATTCCCTACGATACAGTGTTTCCATTGTTGCCGATTCGGTCATACGAAGGTACAATGCAGGTCGAAACCTCGTTGCTACAGGTGTGGTGAGGCGCACTCTGGAGAAGTGTGTGCTCTGGATGAAGCGGATGTCTCCTGCATTACCTGTAGAGGCAATCACTTTGCCATTAATAAAAAATGCCCAGAATTTTTAAGACAGCAATCTATTAAACATCTTATGGCGGAGGAAGCAATTTCGTACCCAGAAGCCTCGAAAAAATTTCCCGTTTATGGAAATCGGTCTTATGCAAGTGTGGCGTCCACTTCATCAGTGAATACTCCGTCTAGAAATATTCGTATTCCATCTATCAATTCTTCTAATTCTTCATATAAGAAAACGGTTCACTTAAATCCTCGATCCCATGCTCCCCTCTCTCCTGGTTATGACAGTAGAGAACATAATTCTCTTCTCAAGAGTTTCGATATTCCTCCCTCTTCAAACGGCTGTGCGTACCCTCCAGAGGTTCAGTGTTCGGGTGATTCCTCTGATTCAATCATTACTTTAATTTCTTTACTTGTGAACCTTGTCTCGTCCAAATGCTCTTTACCGTCCAACGTTGCCTCTAAACTGTTTCCTATTTTATCTATTTTAAAAGATGCCCTTCTCAAGAACAACGTTTCTACAATGGAATAGTAGAAGCGTTGTTCGTAAAAAGTCTGAAATTGTTTACTTAATTAATAAACACACTCCCATGGTGTTTGCCATTTCTGAGACTTGGCTTAAACCGGATTCCCACTTTCGGGTTCCCGGCTATGCTATTCTCAGGGATGACAGACAGGATGGATGGGGCGGTAGCGCCCTCATTGTAAATAATTCATTTCCTTATTCTCCCATTATCTTGCCTCCCCACGGTGACAGTATTAATGCTGTTGCGGTGAGGGTGCAAAATATTTCTTTCCTCTCAGTTTATGTTCCTAAACCATCCCCTTCTTCTCATCAAGTTTTAAAGTCTCTCATTTCTTCCATTCCCAAACCCTTTTTAATTATGGGAGATTTTAATTGCAAACATACTTTATGGGGTGCTCCTTCCTCGGACTCATTTGGCTCTAAAATGGTAGATATCATGGATGAGCTAAATTTGTGTCTGTTGAATGATGGATCTTCCACCCGCCGAGTATCGCCTTTCCAGAACCTCAGCTTTGTAGACCTGTCATTCTGCTCCCCAGATCTTGCCTTATTACTCTCCTGGAATACCTTGAGCTCAACTCATGGAAGTCATCACTTTCCAATTTTAATGACGATGCCTTCTCGGAACTTCCCCCTTCCTTCAAGAAAGCCACTTCAGAAATACCGGGTTTCTGATGCCGACTGGTATGCTTTTAAAAATGCAGTGGATGAAAAGATAAAAAATCTCCCCGCTGTCAATGAAATTAATTTTCAGTGGTGCTATTCAAAATTTGTAGAATCTCTTATCTCATCAGCTGATGAGTTTATTCCATTAAAGAATTCTGCTCTGAATAGGCGTCCATCCCCTCCTTGGTGGGATGCAGAATGCACTGAAGCTATAAAAGTGAGAAAGCAATCGGGAAAAAAATATGCTGAATGTATGAACAATTGCAATTTTTTACATTTAAAAAAAACATCAGCTCAGACCACTCGGATGCTAAATAAGAAAAAAAGAGAAGGATGGCGCAGGTTCTGCGAGTCTTTGTCCCCCATCACTCCCCCGTCTATTGTGTGGAAAAACATAAAGAGATATAGGTCGGCTTTCAGAGAAGATCCTCCCCCCAAGTCTTCATCAGATTTATGGATGTTTGAATTTCTTAATAAACTAGCCCCGTCGTCGTCACCTCAACTGACTGAGATTCCTTTGCTGTACCATCCATCCCCTTCCTTGGACCCCTTAGAAGCTCCCTTTTCTTTGGAAGAACTTCAAAAAGTGTTAAAATATGTAAATGACACTGCCCCTGGCATTGATGGGATCCCATATTCATTTGTTAAATATTTAAATAACTTCAGTCTTGAATATTATTTACAATTAGCAAACCATTCCTTTTACACAGGTGTTGTCCCTGAGAGTTGGAAATCTCAGATGATTATTCCTATATTAAAACCAAAAAAGGATCCTAGTGTGGGGTCATCATACCGTCCTATTGCCCTCTCTTCTGTGCTTTCAAAGGTGACAGAGCACATGATTAAAAACCGATTAGAATGGTTTGCTGAGAGTAATGGGCTATTATCTGATTCTCAATACGGATTCAGAAAAGGCAGGAGTACCATGGATAACTTAAGTATATTTTGCACTGACATTCGCTTAGCCTTTAGTCGCGATGAATCTTTGGTAGCGGCCTTTTTAGATGTTTCTGGAGCCTATGATAATGTTCATCTTCCTATTCTCAGGCAAAAACTGATTCAGCTGGGAGTGCCTGAAAAGTTGGTTCTTTTTATCAACAACCTTCTAGTTCAAAGAACAATCTTCCTCAGGTCAGAAGATGGACAGCTTACTCAGTCCAGAACTCTCTGGAAAGGTCTGCCTCAAGGATCAGTTATAAGTCCCCTCTTATATAATTTGTATACATGTGATTTGGCTTGTTCTGTAAATTCAACATGTCGTGTCTTGCAATATGCTGATGATTTGCTAATATATATCTCAGATAAGTATATTTCTAAAGCTGCAGATATAGTCAACTCTTCTATTAAATCCTTAGTTCAGTGGTTAAACTCTCATGGATTGGATTTATCCCCTTCCAAGAGTAATGTAGTAGCTTTTTCAAGAAAGCGAAATATTCCTAATTTATCTATCTTTGTATGTGAGTCCCCTGTTCCCCAACTTTCCTCAGTTAAATTTCTTGGAGTTATTTTGGACTCGAAGATGACAGGAGTCCCTCATATGGAATATATAGTGTCCAAAACTGAGAAAAACATTAACATTATTCGTTCATTAGCGGGTGTGTGGTGGGGTGCCCATCCATTCTCGCTTAAATTGGTATATAATGCTATTATTCGCAGTCATCTGGATTATGGTACATTTATTTTTGAACCAGCAAATGGTAAAGCTTTAAAAAGTCTGGATCTTATACAGTCCAAGTGCCTGCGCATTATCTCTGGAGCCATGAAATCATCTCCTATAAATGCTCTTCAGGTTGAATGTGTGGATGCTCCTTTGTACTTACGGAGACAATATCTGTCAGACAGATACTTATTTAGGGTAGCTCAATTTTCTACTCATCCAATCCTTCCAAAACTCCAATTATTATCAAGATTTTCCTTCACAAAAAGATATTGGTTAAATAAAACTTCCCCTAGACTTGTTAAAAGTTTTCAAAGATTCTCTGCTTTGAACAGTGTTACTTATAGATCAAAAAGTCTTCCTCTCTTTGAAACTTCGTATCAAGCTCTGATCTATTCCCCTAAAATTGTTCTCAATTTTGGAATTGATAAGAATTCTTCAAAAGCGAATGATGAATTTAATTTCTGGCTAAAAGAAAATTGGCATGATTATCATTATATTTATACTGATGCTTCTAAACTGTCCCCGGTTGGATGTGTAGGTTCCTCTCTTTTTCATCAAAATTGTGACATTGTTTGTAAGACCAAGAGTCCCCCTGAAGCATCTGTATATACAGGTGAAGTCCGTGCTATCTTGGAGGCGTTGAAATATATCCAACTATCTGGATCCATGGTTAAAAACTTAATTCTCTCAGATTCACGAAGTTCCCTTCAATCAATTGCTCAAAATCCTTTCAAAACTAAGACTCATAATCCTCTTATTCTACAAATCAGGGAACTTCTGTTTCAATTTCATTTAAACAAAATTGAAGTTGTTCTTGCATGGATCCCTGCTCACTGTGGCATTATGGGTAATGAACGTGCTGATGAGTGTGCTAAAGATGCAGTGATCCATGGTGACCGATCAAACTTTAGAAACTATTGTCATGACTTAATTTGTTTGCCTCAGGGTTATCAACAAAAATCTTGGTCTAAGGCTTGGCATAGGACAAGTAAATATAAAGGAGCATTTTATGCTAATATCCAGCCTGAGATCCCATCCAAGCCATGGTTTTTCAAATTAAATGTGAATAAAACAGTTGCTTCAGTAATATGTAGGCTTCCAATTGGTCATGTTTGTTCTCCTTTTCACCTAGCTAAATTGCATATTAAGGACTCTTCGCTATGTGAGTGTGGTCTGGACGAGGGTACAGTCGAGCATATTCTACTTGCTTGCCGGCTGCATACGCCTCCTCTTTATGATTCTCTCCCTAGGCTTAAGGTTCCTCTTCCCACTAATGTTTCATCCCTTCTTTGTTCAAATAATTTCAAAATTCTTAAACTATTAGCCTCTTTTATTAGAACTCATGATATTAAGTTATAAACTTACTGATTTAGATCTATTTGTATAATTATATATATTCTTTGTATTTGATATAGTGAATATAAAAGTATATACATTTTCCCTTTTAATTTTCTCCTTCATCTGAGTGCAAATTATTCATTGTTTATATCAAAATTATTTGTTTTCTCTATGTGAGAAGTAGTACTTATTTATTACCGTGGATCTTTCAAGACTTGATATTGGCGCAATAAGTCGAACGTATATCGGCTAATCGCCAGAAATAAAAAGAAGAAGAAGAAGAAGTCAAATTCTGTGAGGATGGTTGGTGATTGGCTATTCTCGTGTTGTGTGGATTACATTACTAGGTTTAGCCCCGGGAAATTTTAAATTTTATAAATTGGTGAACTCTGTTTTAATACTTTTTTCATACTTTGTTTGTTTCCCATTTACTTGGTGAGTGTTTTTCTTTGTTTCGTCTTCTCTGAACGTCGCCATGGATCCGACAAAACCGCCGGACCCCGACCCTCCTCCGGAAAATAATTTTTCGCCATTACTGTCAGAGATTAATAATTTCATAAATCACGATAATTTTGACGCAGCCATGGACAGCCCTCTTACACCAAACAAATTTCCTGTTTCTCAACCATCGTCGATTGCTGCGTATGTCACAATCCAAAATGAAGAGTTTCTAACTCCTAAACCGCCGCGTGAGCGTAAACGTCGAGGTATAAAAAGAAATAGCTCCAAAAGGATTCGATCGCATTCAAGGAGTTCAGATTCAACATCGGGCAATGATAATACTACACACAGCAACACCAACACAACCTCTATTAAAAAAACAGGACCTGGTGATGTTCCATCACTTTATAGGTCTCATGACGTTGGACCATTCGTGGTCCACGTTCAACTTACGGAGACTCGTCCAGATTCAGGCACCACGCTTCATCCAGTAAATTTTGGTAAATTTTTAAAAAAGAATTCGTTTAAGGGCATCGCCAGTGACGGTGTCAAGAGTGTTGGGCGTAACAGAGTGGCAGTGACTTTCTCTACATTTGCGTACGCTAATAGTTTTATTCAAAATGAATGTGTTTTGTCTGCCAATTACAAGGCATTTATTCCATCGTTCATAATTACTCGTATTGGCCTAGTAAAAGGAGTTCCCATAGAATTATCAGCCGACGAGATAATTGAAGAAGTTGTTGTCCCTGTTGGGTGTGGTAGGGTCATTAAAGCCCGACGTCTGAACTACAAGCAAATCGTAAATAATTCCCCTGTTTGGAAACCTTCCCAGACAGTTGTGTTGACGTTTGAAGGTCAGAAACTACCTGACCGAGTCACTCTCATGTACAATTCCCTATCAATTGAATTATATAAGTATCCCACGGTACAATGCTACCGCTGCTGCCTTTTTGGCCACACTAAGATCGCATGTAGGTCAAAAATCCGATGCTTTAAATGTGGTGATCACCACGATTCTGAAAAATGCTTGGTCTCGGAGGTCGATGCTGTCTGTTTTTATTGCAAGGGCCAACACTTTGCAATCAACAAAAAGTGTGCCGAGCAATCAAGACAGAAAGAAATAAAGGCCATTATGGCAGAGGAATCGATCTCGTATGTGGAAGCTGCCAGGCGTTTTCCTCCTGCGAGACGTTCCTTTGCCGAAGTGACTTCTTCCTCTTCTCCAGTCGGCTCTCTCAGACAGATGTCAAGGACAGTCCTTGCATCCCAATCTCCCAAGTCCAATATTTCATACAAAAAAACCTTCGTTACTCAACCCCGAGCTCGAGCGCCGCTCGCTCCGGGTTATGACCGTAATGCCCATATGGCTATTATTGGTAATCCTCTCCAGTCTCAGAACAGTAGTGTCTTTCCATCACGAGTGGTGCAAGACACATTCACAATTGCTGACATACAATCTCTATTTATATCTTTTATTCAATCTTTTTCTCCAAACAAAACACCGAACCACGATGTTACTAATATGACCTCTTCTCCCCTCGTCACTGCCGATGACCCTCAACGAATCGGTTCTTCAGTGGAACTGTAGAAGCGCCTCAAAAAATAAATCTGATATTATTTATTTAGTTAATAAGCATGCTCCCATTGCGTTTGCCGTCGCGGAGACGTGGCTTAAGCCTGAGGCTCGGTTCAGAGTTCCTGGCTATGCCTCTCTTCGTGACGACAGGCGTGAAGGTTATGACGGGTGTGCATTATTTATAAACAAAAAAATTCCTTTCATTCGCCTTGATCTTCCCCCTCACAGTGACTGCTTTTTTGCAGTTGCTGCGAGGGTGAAACGCATTTCTTTTATATCTATTTACATTCCTCATCCTTCCCCCTCCTCATTACGTGACCTTAAGTCAATCTTAGATATAATTCCAAAACCGTTCATTCTTCTTGGTGATTTTAATTTTCACCACACAGTGTGGGGTTCGGCTACATGTGATACACCTGGAAACAGACTAATGGATCTGATAGATGAACTCAACATTTGTCTCTTGAATGATGGATCTCCTACTCGTAGGGTGTCCCCAATTCAAAATGTTAGTGCAGTTGATATATCACTTTGTTCTCCGAACTTGTCATCACTCTTGTCATGGCAAACTCTTAGTAGTACTTTTGGTAGTGATCATTTTCCCATTAAAATTATTTTACCGACCCAATCGAGCCCTATCGTAATTAAAAATCCTTTATTAAAATATCGTCTTGCAGGTGCGGATTGGGACAGTTTCAACTCAGCAGTAAATGAATTTATATCGAAACTTCCTGAAGTTTCCCTGGACAATCTTTCGTATTGTTACACTCAGTTCGCAGATGCTCTTATCCGTACAGCAGACAAGTTTATTCCTCTAAAAAACTTATCAGTCAGACGGTATTTTCCCCCTTGGTGGGACGCTGAGTGCTCGGATATTGTTCGTTCCCGCAAGGATGCTGAAATATTGTATAATGGTGATATGTCTATGCCGAACTTCTTGGAGTTACGGAGGATTCAAGCTAAAGCCAAGCGTCTTCTTAAAGACAAGAAGAGGTTGGGTTGGCAATCTTTTTGCGGTTCTATCTCCCCCTCTACTCCTTCCTCAATAGTGTGGTCGAACACTAGAAAATATAGGGCATCTTTTGTTAATGACGATAGCTCTAAGGCTTCGTCATCTAATTGGAAGGAGGTATTTTTGGACAAGCTGGCTCCTCCCTTTGTTCCACACTCAGAGGAAATACCTTTTTTATATCAGTCTATTCCTATTGCAGATCCCATGAATGTTCCATATTCCATGCAGGAACTGAAAACTGTTCTTAAATATGTAAAGGATTCCTCCCCAGGAATCGACGGTATTCCATATTCCTTTTTAGCTAGGGCTGATGATCTCATTTTACAATATTACTTAGATATGGTAAATTTTATAATCGACTCAGGACAAATTCCCCAAGCGTGGAAATGTCAAATTATCATCCCTATTTTAAAACCTGGTAAAGACCCAGAAGAGGGTTCCTCTTATCGACCAATAGCTCTCTCATCTACCCTTCTAAAGGTTACTGAGCATTTAGTTAAAAACAGAATGGAATGGTTAATAGAAAGTAGAGGCCTCTTAGCTTCTACTCAGTTTGGCTTCAGAAAAGGTAAGAGTACAATGGACAGCCTTGCCATATTCTCAACTGATATTCGTTTAGCCTTCAGCCGGAACGAATATGTAGTTGCCGCTTTTTTAGATGTTTCTGGAGCGTATGACAATGTTCTTCTTTCAGTTCTCAGACATAAGTTGCAGAAGCTGATTATTCCTCCAAAGATGATCAATTTTATTACTAACCTCTTATTTGAAAGATCCATCTTACTTCGAACTGATGGGGTTGTATCTGACCCTAGAGTAATCTGGAAAGGGCTTCCTCAGGGTTCAGTCCTTAGCCCCCTTCTCTACAATGTTTACACTCACGATCTTGAAAAGTATGTTCCTCCCTTTTCCAGGATATTGCAGTATGCTGATGATTTGCTCATTTATTCAGTTCATAATTCCATTGAAAATGCCTCTAATTCTGTTAACCAATCTATTGACTCCTTGACGACGTGGCTCTCTAATCATGGCTTGCAGTTATCTGCAACCAAGAGTAGTGCAGTTGTGTTCTCGAGGAAACACAAAATTCCGGATATCAGTATTCAGTGTGACAATGCTGAAATCCCTATTAAAAAAAAAGTTAAATTTCTTGGAGTTATTGTTGACTCGAAGATGTCTGGCTCTCTTCATATTGATTATGTAGTGAAAAAATGTGAACGTAATATCAATATTCTTCGAACGCTTGCTGGTGTTTGGTGGGGTGCTCATCCATATTCGTTAAAGCTCCTATATAATGCTTTAGTTCGCAGTCACCTGGACTATGGAACATTCTTGTTAGAACCGTCAAATAAAACGTCCCTTCGCAAACTGGATCTTATACAATCAAAGGCACTTCGCATCATTGCGGGAGCGATGAAATCAACTCCAATCAATGCTCTTCAGGTGGAATGTGTTGACCCTCCCTTATACCTACGACGTCAATTTTTGGCAAATAGGTATTTCTTTAGGGCGTGTCAATTTTTAAATCATCCACTGATCCCTAAATTAAATCTTTTAGCTGAATACACATTGCAAAAGTGCTACTGGGTTAATAAAGTTATACCTCGATTGGTTAATAGCTACAAAAAATTTAAGTGCCTCAAAGACCCGACCCATAGGTCCCTTACCCTGCCAATGTATGAATTTCCATACTCATCCGTCATTCTAAAACCTGAGGTGCTGCTAAGTATTGGCATTTACAAGGACATGCCAAATGCCAATGATGCATTTAGAATTGCCGTTAACAGTAATTGGCCTAATTGGCATGTTTTCTTTACGGACGCATCTAAATTGACTCCGAACGGCAGTGTAGGTGTTGCTGTGTTTTGTGTCAACAAGGATGTATATTTGAAAATAAAATGTCCTCCAGAATCCTCAGTTTTTACAGGAGAATGTAGAGCCTTGTTGGAGGCGGTGAAGTATATTTCTTTGAATATACTTATAGAGATAGATAAAGCTATAATTTTTTCGGATTCGCTTAGTTCACTTCAATCCTTGCTTCAAAATCCTTTTAAATCCAAAATTCACAATCCCATAATTTATAATATTAAAAATATATTATCTGGTCTTACCGGGAGACAAGTGGTGTTTGCCTGGATCCCCTCTCACAGTGGTATTCAAGGTAATGAACACGTTGACGCCCTTGCAAAAGATGCTGTGGTTCGTGGGGGTAAGGTTGACTACGAAAATTTTTCGCACGACCTTATCGCCCTTCCAAGAATTTATTTACACTCTTCTTGGTCGAATGCATGGAATAAATCCAGTAAAGTCAAGGGGACATACTATGCCAGTATCCAACCAGAAATTGCTCTCAAACCATGGTTTTATAAACTTCGAATATCAAAAAAAGTTACATCAATATTATGCCGTTTACGATTTGGTCATTGTTGCTCTCCCGTGCACCTGGCTAGGTTGAGGATTCGGGATTCTTCAGTTTGTGAATGCGGCATTGACGAAGGCACTGTTGATCATATTTTGTTTTCTTGTCCACTCATTAATCAATATCCCACCTTATATTCCACTCTGCCTGAACTTAAAATTCCCCTCCCTTCTAATATCTGCTGCTTACTATCGTCTAACAATATTGCTATTTATAAACTCATTTCGAATTTTTTTTTTTTTTCATAACATTAATTTGTAACTTTTCAGTTATTAATCAGAGTTAATCATTTTGTTTTCGTTCTTAGGGTTTTCTTTTCTTTTCTTGAAATTATGCTTTTGTTTTGATTTGTAAAACTTTTTATTCCGTTGTTGTAATCCTATCACACTTGACAATGGCAAAGTTCGCGCGTCAGCGCGAGTTGCCAAAAAAAAAAAAAAAAAAAAAAAAAAAAATTCTGTGAAATGTAAATGGAAACTTGGAAAGCTCACTCGCTTGTTTGATTTTGCTATTGTGCTTGTGGAGTTACAAATAACATTCATATTGTTTTTTTTACTCAACAGCGTGATTGATTATAGTTTATCTGTGATACTGATAACAGCGCGAAGGACAGAAAACAAGCTAAATAAATAGTTTAGTTTAAAATGTCGGCGGTGGGAGCGGAGTTCGTGGAGTACATTGCGCGCATTGAACTCTGCGGAGACAAGATTCCTTTCGAGTTGCTGCCACCTGCGGCGGCGCCCACTCAGAGCGGTGCTCCTGCACTTTTTGAATACGATGTACTGCCTATTTCTTATATTTTCTCTTTATTCTGTATTAAATGAACCCAGGAGCCATTTTGTAACCTATCAAAAAATGGTTTTCGTCAGAGTCGTAACCCTTGCCTTCACTTTTATTAATAATATATAAGTAAATACTTTCACCAAGAATTTGTTGCCAATCTCCTTGTTTATAATGAATGTGCGAATGGTGCGTTATCATCAACAAGACATGCGTTTGCAAAACTTCATTCCCACTGGCACAAAAATTACGCTCGCTCAATCTCTCTTATTGCCAATTCTAGATTATGCTGATGTGTGTTATCTTGACCTAAATGAAGATCTCCTCAACAAACTTGACCGTATTCTTAACTTGTGCATTCGCTATATTTTCGGATTGCGCAAGTATGACCATATATCTGAATATCGAGCTCGCCTTCAGTGGCTCGATGTTCGTGGTCGCAGGAACTCTCACGCCCTCTCTCTTCTCTTCCGCACACTTAATGATCCTGCTGCTCCCAAATACTTGAGTGAACGATTTGAATTTCTTTCTTCTCACGGCCTGGCTTTAAGATCTGCTTACTCTTGGCAATACCGGCTCAATCAAGCTCGTTCTACACGGACTCTTTCACAGTACAAACAGCTCGCCTCTGGAATAATCTGCCTGTGCATTTACGCTCCTCTACGTCTATGAATGTATTTAAGATAAATTTAAACAAACTTCTCCTTTCCTTACCGAAGTAAATGCAATTTATATTACATAAGTACATATCTTTACTCCCCTTCTCTTACTCTCCTGTCATTCAGTTGATTGTGTTGCACAACGGTACCACCGATTAATGTACATATAATATGTAAGTTTATTATATACATATATATGCTTATTAAAGTATCTATGTAGTATTCGTACGTAGTTTATCATACATATTTCTTTAATCTAACACATTGTCACAAACTATTCTTGTTCGCCTGCATGTACTTCTCCCACATCCCAAAGGTTAGTTAAAATAGAATGCCTCGCGGCATTAAGCTCGCCTGTTGTACCTAATTTTGATAAATTGGTGTTCAATAAAGAATATATACATACATACATGCACAATGCAGAACTCCTCGTGCTCGGTGTGCGATGGCTACTACAGACAGAGCAACGGGGAGCCGGTGTGCGCCTACTGCCACGGCTTCCTCTCCCCCGACTTCGCCTCCCACCCGCTCAGTTCATACTACTTCAGGTAATCATGTGTATAATGGAATACAGAATTCCTCGTGCTCCGTGTGCAATGGCTACTACGGTCCGAGCTTCGGGGAGCCCGTGTGCATCACCTGCCATGCCTTCCTCTTCCCCGACTTCGCCTCCTACTTGCCCACTTCATACTTCTACAGGTAACTCACGTACAACTGTGCCATTTGTATTATGCTCTAGGGGGGGATTAGTAGCTTTCTCCCCGGAGGGGGGGGGGGGGGGGGGGGGGCGTTTAGGGGTGGGGATACAGTACCTCCGAAAAAGGGGGCGAAAGCGATTATACAGCAATATAAAAGGGGGCGGGGGCAGTAACAATTAATTATTGCCCTTACGGCAAGAAATTCTTTCAGTAATATTCTTCTACAGGATAGAACTACCAGCAATATTCGATCCAGGGCGAGAGCTACTAATCGTCAGCCATACTCTATCCTTCGCAGTGTAGTTTGAAGTGACTCTGATTCGCTACCCTTAACTTATTCTGTATTAAGTTAGTCAAACTGCAGCTCTGAAAATTATCGAGGCTACTCCTTTGAGAAATTGTTACGATCGCATTGCATCGTTACCTGCTACCGTCCATACGTGCTGATTCGACGCAGTGGCGGTCGTTGGTTTGTCTCTCGCTATAACAAAAGAGGCACTCATTCGTCGTCGTTAAGTCGTCTCATAAAAGTTGTATATTTACAAAAATTTTATTTATTTGTATGGAACAGATTTACAAAAGAGAGTGACCCACGTAGCAGGAAACATCTAGAAATGGAAGAATGCTATATACCTTGGGATGTACACCTACCTAAACAGCTATTGCTTTCTCGACAGTACAGTTTAAGAAACATTTACTAAAAAAAAAAACACGTTGCGATAGATCGGTGCACTGTGATCATAGAATTTCTCACAACAATGTGGCCTCCTTTAGATTAATTAATATAAAAAAAAATTTAAAGCTATGCTTTAAACTTAAACAAACAAAATATTTCCTTTGTTTTGTTTAGTTAATAAGACATTCTTTATCCCAGCACATCTACATAATAAATAAGCATAGTGTATTTGAAATTTAAGTTTGTTGTCTGTTCCTCAAGTTTACATCTTACCATACTTTTGTTACCTGTAAATCTTGTGCACAATGTGCTGCCTATAATATCGGTGCTCTTCATACAGAACTCACATCTTAATGTCGATAATAATTTTATTTAGAAGATGTGTTGCTTAATCGTTTGAAATAATGTGACGCAGCGAGAAGACGGACGATGGTGACTCTGGCAATGATGAGCCCACAGACCTGAACTACGGCAGCGAGCGCCGCCTCCACCGCTGCAATCTCCACAACGTGCCCAGACTGATGTGGCGCCAGGTCTGCCCTCATACATACTTCCTTCCTTGTGCACTTGCACACAATATGTCTTCCAAGCATGGAAAAACAACTTATAAATTTTTTCCAAAACTGGGTCTTAAAAGTATCTACAGTAGATCTGCTGAAAATCCTTCCCAAACTGAAAATTATGTAGAATCAGAACACATGGTTTCCATTTATTCTGTTCCACCTCTTTTTTATGTTTGGGATGATTTTTGAGCAGCAAACTGTGTTTTTTTTTCATGGCTAGACACAAGCCATTGAAGCCATTGTTGTATAATGCAGCTGTAGAAGAGGAGGGGATTTTGCTTCAGCATCCTAATAAATTGGCTTCATGCCTCCTTTGCTTCAAACACATTCCTTGAGACTCTGTTCTCAAGGTGATTTTTATTTTATTGACAGCGAGAGGGAAATACAATTAGAAATAGGTGTATGATGTCAGCTTCTGTAGCTCGGTGGTGCAATCGATCGACCGCCGTTTGTTCTTGGATGGGTGACCGTGGATTGATGACCGTTGGATAGGTGACAAGTTCGAGTGCAGTCTTACTGCCATAAGAATGTCCAATTAACAATGAAGAAAAAATACGACGGAAAAAGAAGCTAAATCGTAATAATATTAGCAAATGAATGCGCCGTACCCTGAGTCGCAGAATTAACTGAGTGGGGCTGAGCGCATATTATAATGTCAGGTATTAATATTTTGTAATACTGTTAGTGTTTTAGCTATTTTTATATTGAGTATGCTAAGTATGTGTTATGGATAAAATAATACACAAAATTAAAAGCTGTACCCTATATTTCCATCACTAATTCAGTGTAGCTGGCTCGACCAAAGGGAAGCACTGATATGGCACCTAGTTGACCAAGGTGTTATGAGTTGACATCACGGGTGTTACGTGGTACACCCGTGATGTCGTGACGTGATCTAGCCAATCGTGTCAGTTTCCATAAAAAAAATATTGGTCAGGAGTCTATAGAGATCGAGCTGAGCCCGGAGGAGGAGGCGGCGAGGGTGGGAGCGCCGGGGTCGGCGGAGGCGGCGGAGGAGGCGGAGGAGGTGGAGGCCGGCGCAGCGGGAATGGCACCTCCCCCGCAGCCCCCCAGCGTGCAGCGCAGTCTACACATTCTCTCCACTCCCCGCCCCGACGACAATATTGCACCCGGCATCGTTGAGCAACTACCGCCTGAAGGTAAGCCAGTTTGTCCATTGGTTAATTGTCAATTGAAGAGATTCTGCTTTCCTCATGAGGTGTACTTTTGTTCCTCTGCTGTCAAGCGGCCTTTTGTATTTTGAACGGAGGCTCCATGTGCCGATGTCAAGTTTTGTTACACAAAGCTGAATTCCAAACAATCGTATTTAGCGAGCTACGCCCAAAGTAAAGTTCAGAAAGGAATACATTTTCGAAGTTAGCCAACTAAGCAAAATTATTGCATAATGTTTGTTAGTTTATTTACAAAATCAAAACAATACACAAATTACACATCAGAGAATAGTTACCTACGTTTCAACGGGTAGGTAGTAATATTGAACATCCCGGCAGTTAATACTGCACATCGACATTTAGAAAGACATAAACCAGTTGTAGAATTAGTGCGACAGTGACGACGCTCTACAACCGAATTGTCTCTTTCTAAAGGTCGATGTTCATTATTTATTGCCGGGTACTGTACTAACAGAAACTAAACCTTGGTATTTCAATTCGGGCACAGATTCGCAATGCGATATCCGTCACATAACCTTATTTCTAGCATTAAGTGGGCGTAAGTGTTAGTATAAGACATTGTATTGGATTGTACGTACCCATTCATCCAGAAATGGGCCTCATTGCTGAAGATGATTTTTTCGAATTTTTCGTTGCCCGAACAGAACACCCATTTTGATAAAACAATTTTATCATTTGCACGTGTTGTTGAACGCTATATCCATCCATGGTAAAAAGTACATCAACAAACAAATAGCAACAGTGCCCAAGTACGAAAACTAAAAAAAAAATTAAAAAAAAATTAAAACAATCATTCATTATCAAAAAAAAAAAATGATATGAACACATCAGCTAGAGCTGCTTGTTCATTAAAAAATAAATAAATAAATAAATAAGTAAATGGTGATTTGGCAAAACAGACTGAATAAATGACAGCCAATTTGACAGATGTAGCTTCAACAAGATGGCCGCTATCAACTGTCAAAGTTCGGAAGTCCCTATTGAAAGACTGTGTGTGTGTGCAGTGATGCTAGGAATATTCAGCTACTTGGACGACCTCTCTCTGAATGCGTGCGTGTGCGTGTGCACGCGCTGGCGCGGGCTACTCCGCATGCACGTCTCGCCCGCGCGCTGGGCCACCTTCACCGCGCGCCGCTGGCCCCTCTTCAGGCCTCTGCACTGCAACGTTGACTGGTACAAGGTACTTGTGTAGCCTGCTTTGTATTTAATAATCGCTATTTGCAATGTTTCAAAATCCATATCGCTCCCACGGGCTATTGTATATTCGTGGTCCGTCGACTCATGGATTCAGTCTTGACCATCAGGTTTGCGTTGGGCCTATCCTCATTGGTATTGGCGATTATATAACTGCATCTTAAAGAGACAAGACAATACTAATAATAAAAAATATGTAAGGGATGGTCATGGAGTAAGTTAATTTTATGAGATACTGCGTTTCTAGACTATGTATGGTACTAATTTTGTTTTTTTATGGATAGCGCGACATGTGGCATCGTTTCACCTACAAGTAGGTGTCTAATGATGCCCATGGACATTCTGTAATGCACGGGGATTGCGAATGTCATGCCGGCCTGACAGAAGACTTTTCACGCCCCTTTTGGAAAATCCCAGGCTGTATTTGGGAGGAAATAGATTGGCAGGGAGTGTATTCCACATTTTCCCGGTTCTGTGAATAAACGACCTACAGAACCGGCTGGTTTTCCGTGGTAGGTCGATTGAATAGGGGTGCATAAAAACGAAATTGATGATTTTTAGAAATCTTTTCAACTCTAAAACAGATCATCAGAATTCGATGAAGTTTGGTACAAGCACTTTTAACTATACGTGACACAGGATAGGCTAAATAAAATTATGCTAAGATGAGGCTCTCATACAAACCGAAATGTTCCCCGCGCTGATTAAAAGTAACGCAAGAATGCAGCTCGGCCTTCTTTCTTACTTACTTTCTTCTTTTAAAATACGAATTTCACGCGAGCGAAGCCGCGGGCAAAAGCTAGTATAATAATAAATAAAGATATTCCTACAATTTTTTAAGAATCTGTCATTTTTTTCCGTTGAGTCTCCCTTTACACAAGATTGTTCATTGTGTTTTTCTATTATTGTGTTCAATAAAGAATGAAATTGCGTAAAGCTCTCAAGTGTATACACAGATGTACCACGTGCTGGTGGCGTCATGCTTCTGCCGCAACTGCCTCGTGCAGATGTGCGTGCAGTCCCAGCCCATCGGCGAGGAGAACTCTTGGCGCAGGAACCGGCTTCGCGCCGAGCTCAAGGTCAGTTTACTCAACTTATATTATGGATTATTTACATTTCGCAAACTCAGAAGGAGGAGGAGAGTCTCAGAAGGAGTTTCAAACTACAATTTTAACAAATCAGGTGTACCACCAGTCGCAATGTTGGAGAAATATGAACATCTTGGCTTCCGAGGGGGCCGGTCGTACAAAAAAAACAAATAATAATAATAGAAAAATATCGTGAATTGCGATGCGACTGCGAATGAATTTTTCGTATTAAAAAAAACTATTTAAAAAAATATAAAAACCGCCTTCAAAAATGTATGAAATAAAAAAAAATCTAACCCTAGAGGTGAAGGCTGTCAGTGCAGCTATTTTTGCTTGCTTTAGCACCGCCTTCAACTTTAGGGTTTGATTTTTTTTTTATTTCATACTTTTTTGAAGGCGGTTTTTATATTTAATTTAATAGTTTTTTATTTCACGGTTTTTTTTTAAGTAATTTTTTGCTATTAATGTACTCGGCGGAATCGCTCGGCCTTCGGCCTCGCGATTCCGCCTCACTTTCCAATCCGATCTTGACCAAATTAAAATGGGACCACACGGGAAGCACCAGCTTTCAAATAAAAAAAGAATCATCAAAATCGGTTCACCCAGTCGAAAGTTCTAAGGGGAAAAACATTTAAAAAAAAAGTCGAATTGAGAACCTTCTCCTTTTTTTTTGAAGTCGGTTAATTGTGTGTCGGTTAGTGAGTGATAATTGTGGGCTGTATGGATAAAAACCTTTGCCTTTCCTATAGCACACACTTTCCTCACTTGTTTTATATCCTTATATGGGGAATTTCATTGGCTTTCAAGTACCAATAGTGGTTATTGAACTGACTTCATTACTTTACGAAATATTTGAGTTTACGTGCCCGCGGGCGTGCCGAATTTCGCGGATTTCATGGAACAGTACTCCCAACCTTCTATTAATTAATGCGAAGTCAAATGTTTAATAAGCGTTGTCTTGTATCTGCAGACCCTTTAGCCCAGTGACCCCAGTGCGCAGTGCCCATATTGCCCCAGCTTAGTCATGACCGTGGAAATAAGAAGTTGAAGTCACATGTTCGGCACATCGACGGACAATTTTTTTTTTTTGTAGGTAAGTAGGGTCATTTGTAACGTTTTGACCCATGATACCTTTTGTTAAATTTCACGTGGTATCGAGATTCGATTTTATTTCTTCATTTTTGAAATTACCAAAATCCCAGCTTTAAACCCTTGTAACTTTTTTGTTTATGATAGTACCAGCACGAAATAAAATTTATTGAATTTTATGATTTACATGACATGTAATTACTTGTGCAGATAATGCGCAATGACCCACCGGAGGGCATCTCAGCTAAGCCGCTCGATGTGAAGAGCTGCCACTGGCAGGCCTCCATCACCGGGCCCGTCGGCTCTCCGTACGAGGGCGGCATATTCTTTCTCTACATACAAGTGCCATATGGGTGAGCCTCTGCGATATATTTAATCAAATAATTGACCAAAAGAAGGATTCCAATTCCAAAAGCAGGATTCCAATGGAGATGTTCAAAATAATGTTTTGGTATGTATTATTTATTATTCCTTTATTTAAATAGCATCTATCTTATAATGTCGACTGTAGTTATCCGATCAGCCCGCCAGTGGTGCGCTTCCTCACGAAGATCCTGCACCCAAACGTCTCGCGGCACGGAGACGTCGGCATCGACTCGGTGCATCACAACTGGTCCCTCGCACTCACCATCAGCAAGGTGCTCATCTCCATACAGAGCCTGCTCACCGACCCCTACACTGCGGTAAGTATCCTTTACACATCCTACACATTGAAACATGCTCGGAGGTTCATGGTACAGCAACTACATAGGTCCGTGGTTATGACTTCGGCAGCAGTCTGCTTGTAGATCTATCACACTTTGTTTGTTGGTATGGGTGTCTTGAGTCCGAGGAGCCAAAACACATGCTACGACCAACCAATATCACCTCTGAGAAGGTAGGTACCATACAGGAGACTTCCTTTTGGATTGCTGCCTGTATTGGATTTTTTTTATTCATATAGTGATTTGCAGTTAAAGATTTGAAAAAAAAAGACCCATGTTTTTACCTATACCTAAACATTAAATTAGTATAATAATGAGAGAGGTATTTGTCTGTGGTCAGGTGTGCATGGAGCCTCAGCTGGGGGAGCTGTACACGCGGGACCGGAACGCGTTCGAGACGCTCGCGCGGCAGTGGACCTGGCGCTACGCCATGCACGACGCACTCCCTCCGTACACCAGCGAGTACGACTGAACGCTCTACTAACACCCTCCATATCTATGTTTTCTCATTTAGGCCAATATTTTATATGATTTATTTATTAATATTAAGGGCCCAGACAATATATCTATATAGCTTCGCGGCCTCGAGTGTCAATATTGACAAACTCAATATTTCGTAAAGTAATGGAGCTAGCCGGCACATAAAACTAATGAAATTACCTACAAAACAATGTGAAACAACTGAGCATTCACTTATTTAGAAGAAGCACAGTAGTTTTTTTAACTCGATGGCAAAGAAAACATGCTTGACATTTTTTCTGAATTTTTCGAATCGAAAAATAACTTTTTTTGTATGTTTGTCTTGTTCCAGTTTCCCAAGGCATGTTTGATATTAGTGGAAAGGTATTTTTAACCATCTATCGACCGTTCTATTGCGAAAAATTCACTGAAATAGGATAGTCGCAAAATGTCTGATCCATTTAGTGTGACCATTTCCTGGACCATACTCGATCCTGCTCCTGGACCATACATAGTCGACCATAGTAAGTGATCTGTTGTCCGCGCGACGACTTGAGAGCCTAAGGGAAGTGAAGTTTGTTTTCTTGATGTTTTGTAAAATTTATGAACTTATCAAAGTACTTTAGTTGCAACCGTGAAGCCGCCACAGTCTTGGTTCTTGTGGTTATTCAACTTACCCATTTATGAGTATTTGTAGAGCATGTACACTGTAGAGATTTACTGAAATATGTATTATTCCACAATATAAGAACATAATAATATAACCAAATTTTTTTTATATTAAAAAAACTCCAGTCACCTATGAATATACTTAGTTCATTTTGTTAGGCATTGTGTTGCATCACTTCAGGAATGTGTGCAATGTTTGACTGCAATACATTATATTTTATGTATGACTGAGATAGGCAATTATTCCATCTACATTGCGGTGCACTCTTGTTAAATCTAAGGTTTATTGTTTTTGAAAATGTATGTAACATAGAATATGTTACATATGGGTTATTTATACTATTAGATTCGAGAAACTGAAATGGCATGAAATATATTTAAATTAATAGTGCTGAAAGCCATACTCAATTGACACCCTACCTACTCTACTGCCAATGAGCCCGGATATGTTCGAAGAAGCCATCGCAAACTCAGTTCAACACCTTAATTTTTTAAAACCATGTTATACTCTTTATTCATCATCATCATCATCAGCCTGTATCGATCCACTGCTGGACATAGGCCTCTCCCAAGGCACGCCACCACACGCGGTCTTCCGCTCTTCTCATCCATCCACTCCCGGCTACCTTTTTTAGGTCATCTGTCCACCTAGCCGGGGGGCGTCCCACGCTACGTTTCGTTACCATTTATTATCGAGCAGGATTTTGAAAAGGTAAATAAAAAAAGCGAATTCTATTGCGCATTTAAAATTTTATTTTGTTTCTTACATAATTTTTACCAAATTATTTTGGTTCGTGTTCATTCTTGAATTTTTTTATATAAATAAAATAAAAAAAACACCATTTGATGATCTCGCATAGAAAATACAGGATTATCCGTTCTCTATTGTCGGCTTGTCCAAAGCTAAAACAATTTCAATCTTGAACATATAAAGCCAACTATTTACACATACATGCCGAGCTGAAAACTGAACTTTGAATTTAAATAGAGACTCTAATATGAACGACTCACTAAGTACTTATCAAAACTAGACTACGCTCCGCTTACAAGTCGGCTCTATTATTTTGTTCTGATTGACTTGGGACTCAACTCAGTTGTGCCGACAGGGCTGCACTCAAATGTTGTAAATAGGTCAATACCTAGTGCCTTCCACTTGTCCTACTTGTTGGAGTAGTGTAGCCATCGTCATCCATCCACCATAGATCTCTCTCACCAATAAGGCATTCACTCTCGCACATAATTTATAACAATGATATAATGCAAGCTTAACAATTTTAATAGAATCATTTGAAGCTAGTGATAGTGTTATATGGAGAGGCAATAGCGTGATACTCGAGATTCGAGAACTACGGAAATGATGTATCAAATAATGCATTTCAAATGGTTGCTAAGACAACCTAAGCACTGCTGCACGTATGCTACGTACAATTTGCAGTTGTGTTCATGACAACCCCGTCTTTTATATTTCCTTTGAGTTTGTGTATCAACTTTGAAATATATTCCACCTATGGTTGTTTCTATGAACAATTCATAAACATTGCAAATACAAAGTGTCCAGTCCACAGTAGGTACCTATGCTCATTAACTCTTTCACTACCGCTGCTGGATAAATACATCCCTACATATTACAAGATCCAACGTCTGCTGTATGTGTGTATGTATGTTTACTTATAACTCAAAAACAGTTCAACATATTCGCTTGCAGTTTTGCCTATGTAATGCGACATATCTCCGCCAGGTTATAGGCTAAATATATATGTAGCATCATTCCATTATTCATGAGCTAAGCAGTGAGGTCGAAAGTTAACGCAGTCGCAAAAAAATGCACTAATTGGGTTAGCTTTCATGTGATTTACTCCAAAACTACTCAACGAGTTTTCACCGACTACCGGAGCCGCAGGCCCCAACTAATCAATAATAAAAACAAAATGCACTATTGAGAATCACATCAGGCTGTCTTTCTTGAGAGATTTAGAGTCCTTTACCACGTCCTTCAGCCTAAATATATCTGCCAGTTCATTAAATTCCTGTCAACTGTATGAGAAATGTTATGGGAAAGGTCTATACAATGCATGTAATTTTTTTTAAGACAATGCTCTCCATTATATAGTAAATTTTTACATAGTGTCCGTTTAAATGCCCTTTCATGTCCCAACATTATACTCTTAATTACATTTATTTATAAATAATAATGTGTACCCAATTTTAAATATTTTATTCCATGTGGTTTGCGGATCTCATTACGTTAGTGAGTTTATTCAGATAACATACATATACAGTACAAAACATGTGATTTTATTTAATGTGGGTTGGGTCTACTATCTTAATGTATGGTTACACTCTACACAACCACACTTATTTACACTAATGAGAATTAGTGAATTACTTTTGTAAGCGACAACACCACAACCCACTTTATTCTTAAAGAAACTGAAATGAAATTAAACATTATCATTTGATGCTTTGTACCTTTTACTATATCAAATATTGTACAGGGACATTGCAGTACAGTACAATGAAATAATTTTCATTGTTTTAATACTTATTCTAGGCTCAACCATTATTGCCTACGCAGTCACAAATAAATGTTGAGTAGACTTAGAATATGGACAAAAACTCATTAAATAAAAAAACAACACTTCCGATACTCGTCCACCGAGCGACGACCGAGGTAGTTACACTGTCTCATGTCTCAAGTTACCTTCCCGCCAGTTAGCCCATCACTTCTATTCATCTAAGCTAAACGGTTACATCCAAATTGTATTGTTATCTTTACAGTCGCAAATAGTGTTCTAGTGTTTATATAGCAGCGTGTGAGCGTGCCTAACCGAGACCAACCCTCACCAGTGCAGTGTTAGCGCTGAGAGGGGTGTGAGGGGGCAAGGGGTAGGTAGTCATCATAACAAGTTATGAGCCGAGCGGCCTATAGATTGTTCTAGCTAACAAACTAGGAGGTGAAGTGTGCGGGGCGGCGACGGGCAGGTGTGGACGGCTAGCGGCGACGGCGGCCGCCGCCCGTCACTCAGTAGGGCGAGTAGAAGACGCCTCGCCGATAGCCGCGGCCGCGCCGCATGGGCCGATAGCCCGAGTAGGAGAAGAAGCCGCGCGAGCCGCGAGCGCCGCGCCCGCGCATGCCCCGCGGCGGCCGGTTCGTCGTCGTCACGCCCGGCTTGTTGGTGCGCTTCGGCATCACCTGTACCCGCACACACGCACACACACTCAGCCTACATACTCACACACATCACCAGACACTTCCTAACTAACAGCCTATTTATTATTCTTTATTGATCATTCATATGGTAGTACACTACGCTTGAATTTGTCCTGTTTAGTTTTTACAATCCGGTTTGATTACATCCACAAAGAATAGCCGGCGAGAAACTTTGCAGGGTTTTTTTTAACGTCTTCGATTACAATACATTGTGACTGGCTACAGTCACAATAGACACCGCTTACAGTGTTAAGATACAGTTTGAGAGCTAGAATAACTATAATTAGAGCTTGAAAATTCTGACCACATTAAACCAAAAGTAAAAGTATTAATAAAAAGATGTATAGAGCCTTTGTCAGAAATTGTTGATACGTATATCGTATCAAGTCATGTCAATTAGAAATATTCATACCACATTGTAGTATAATGTCAAAAAAATTTGATACCTAATGTATCAATTAGTCAAATTAATATTTAGCATGCGTCAGCAGTATAAATTATTAAGGTACAGGTTGTACCCTCTTAAAATTCGAAAACCGTATGCAGTCAGAATATTTCAGTAAGCAGCAAAAGAGTAAGTTTAAAATACAGAATCATCTCAATTTGGTACATAAAAATTTCGCTCCCCAGTGTAGCAGCTCACCGCAATATCACTGTCCAGTTTATGGAGCGGCCGAATTTGAACATTAAAATATACGCTCTTTCAATATGAGGATATTGAAAGAGCGTATTCTCAATTATACTTCTAAAAAATGGTGAAGATATGGCCTACCTACTTGATCTGATTCACTTTGTCACCAGCCTTAACCTTTCGAATGTCGGCGCCGCGCGCGCACTGCCTCCCTAAAATTTCGCGACTTTTTCGCGGGAGCGATTCGTTACGCAAGAAGTAAAAAAAATGTTTAGGAAAAAAAAATATGTGAACGCCTATTGCAAATTTAGCATGGTTTTGATTCCAAATTGTGAGTTGCACGCACGTTGTTGTTGTTGCACGAATATTTCACTTACCAAATATAGTGAGGTTATGTTTTGTTTCGATTTTACACACTCGCCAATGGATAAAAACTTCCAATAATAACACATTCACTTCATAAATGTTGTATTCTTTCGAATTTATACACAAAGACAACAAACTAATGACTAAAAACACCAAAAATCATTTATAATCGGGGCGTGGTCGCGGGGAATTCGCGCGCGAACTTGTACGTTCGTCGCCACTGCTCGAAAACAACTGAATAGATCTCTGCTCTGTGCTCCAGCTTGGCGACAAAATGAATCATTTCGAGAAGAGCATAACTTCACCTTTTTTTAGAAGTATAATTGAGCCTTGTCCCCATATTAAAAGAGCGTGTAGTGCAATGCCGAAGGTCGCCCGCGTCGCCGGGACATATGCTGTCCCGCCGACACATCGGTCACTTTTTGGTGCCGGGACATATGCTGTCCCGCCGACACGTTAGAGGTTAAACAACAAATTAACGAACATTCTTATCAGACAGAGACATTGTGACGCATGCATGTTCATCTCACTGCAAATAAAATTTATTTTTGGTGTTTTCAGTCATTGGTTTGTTGTGTTCGTGTAATTCGAAAGAATACAACATTTCAGAAGTGCATGTGTTATTTATTGGAGGTTCTATCCATTTGCGTGTGAAATAAAAAAAAACTGAACCTCACTTTGTGAAGTGCAATGTTCAACAACTCACAATTTGGAATCAAAACAAAAGTCATTGCACTGAAAGGTGTGGATAAGTTTGTAGGAAATATGTTGTAACGATTACAAGCAGGCTAAGTTAGTTCATATTTGTTTTTTTTTTTTTCAGAAAATGTACGTTCTAACTAAGTCTAAGAAGCGTATGTGAGGTCGCGACGTTTTACGTGAGGTATTAAATGCATAATTCAAATTTTTTTTGAGGAAAGTAATAAAATACCTTGATTTGTCTGCCTCTGAAGAGGGACTCGTCCATTGCCATTGCGGTCTGCACGCTGTCCTTGTCGCCAAACTCAATGTAGGCGAAACCCTTCGGGTGCCCGTCATATTTATTACATAATATCGTAACCCTGCAAATAATAATATAACAACATATTAGCCATTGTACACGGGCAGTTTTTTTAAGGTAGCCATCATCCATCACTGGAACTCTACCATAAGCAGATTAGGTGATGGAGATAGTGTCGTTCCTGTCGTGCGAGAAACATGCGAGTTCATGCGACACGGGGGGTCTCTTTCTAAAGCTCAACACACATTTTATTTGCTGCCAGGACCTGTACAGATCAAGAAACCGACCGAAATCGAAGATGAAATGACTAAATGTTTCATAGAACCATTGCTGTCAGTGGGTGTTCCAAAAAGGAACTCTGTTCCTCACGATGTTTTCCTTATGCCTACCGATTCCAAGGAAGCATCGCCTCTCTCTCTTTTTCTCTTTTTAGTACAACTCTTTTTAGTACAAAAAAAAAACCTCGAAAATACTTTTTGCCAATAGAAGTAGTATGAAAATGCTATAGATCTTTGTTCGTACTGAAAATTCATTCGCAACCCCTGCAAAACAAATTTCCATGGGCTTCACTAGTCACTTTATGGGTGACTCATTGCACTACGTGCTTCCAACGGAACAAGAAAAACTAGAAGAATGTTTATTGTGATAACTGATAAGGAATAAAGCAGTTTTCGGTGGTGGGCAGTGAGGTGAGATGAGATGAAATGAGAGATACCTATTGATAGAGCCGCAGCCGTGGAAGTGCTGCTCCAGCTCCTCGGCGGTGGCACCGTAATCCACGTTGCCCACGTACACCGACCGGTTGTCCGCCTCCATTTTCTCCTCGATCGACATGTTCAGCGGACTCGCTGCAAACACCACAACGACCACCTCATCACATCCTCCCTAATACTGCATTACTTTCATTATGTTCATTGAGCATTCGATAGATAGATAGAAATACTTTATTGCTCCAAAACATTTTACAGTAACAAACAATAAGTAATTTACATGAGCGGCAATGGCGGACTTATCCCTTACAGGAATTTCTCCCAGTCAACCTTTGGGTGTTTGAGAGTCGTATGTTGTGAGATATAAGTAGGTCGTAGCAAAATACTTGAGTGTGGGAATTTAAAATATAATATAAAGAAAATAACTATGATAAACTATAATATACACGACATACAAGTACATACTAGTTAATTAAACGTATAAAAATATACATAAAAGCATAAATTAAATATATATGAATTAAAAAAGAAAGAAAGAAGAAAGATTTATTTTCAGTCATCATATCACATTTGCTTAGCCTAAATTACATTACTTCTTACAAACTATTACCACTTAAGAAAATTATTGACTAACACTTTCGTTAATTTATAGTCCTGCCTCCCATGATAGGATACCCTGTGTTGTGGGAGGCAGGGTCTTTCACCTCGTTTAAGTTTTATATAATAATATAAAATGTATAAGTGTATGTGTTTATGTTTGTGTATGACTGTATGTTGGGTTGGGTGTATGGTTTATCTCCTGTTAATTTTAAATTTTTTTTAATTATATTGATTAAGGTTTTTTTTTTCTTTATTATTTTGGTATATTATTCTGCAAGTTTTCAGTTTCTTCATAGGATTTTGATTTCAGCTTCTCCGCCTCCTCCTCCATCTCCCGCACACGCGCCTAATGTATGTAACACTTACTGAGACCGGGCGGGCTGCCCATGCTCATCTGTTTGTCCACCTCGGTCTGCAGCTGCTTCAGCTTCTTCGCCTCCTCCTCCATCTCCCGCACGCGCGCCTAATGTATGTAACACTTACCGAGACCGGGCGGGCTGCCCATGCTCATCTGTTTGTCCACCTCGGTCTGCAGCTGCTTCAGCTTCTCCGCCTCCTCCTCCATCTCCCGCACACGCACCTAATGTATGTAACACTTACTGAGACCGGGCGGGCTGCCCATGCTCATCTGTTTGTCCACCTCGGTCTGCAGCTGCTTCAGCTTCTCCGCCTCCTCCTCCATCTCCCGTACGCGCGCCTAATGTATGTAACACTTACTGAGACCGGGCGGGCTGCCCATGTTGTTGTTGTTGTTTTGGTTTGGGGTTGGCTCTAGGCCTGCAAACTAATCCCGCTTGGTTGGGGACCTTCGTGCAAAACCCCGCAGTCCACAGCTATCCCAGCCACCCTATGTCTTCCATGAAAGCCACAAGTCGACCGGGGTGTCTGCAGGCCGCTTATCCCTTAGTCGCCTTTTACGACATGCACGGGGAGAGATGCAGTGGGACTATTCTTATTAAGTACCGACCCCACACAGTACAAACGCGGGTTGCCCATGCTCATCTGTTTGTCCACCTCGGTCTGCAGCTGCTTCAGCTTCTCCGCCTCCTCCTCCATCTCCCGCACACGCGCCTAATGTATGTAACACTGAGACCGGGCGGGCTGCCCATGCTCATCTGTTTGTCCACCTCGGTCTGCAGCTGCTTCAGCTTCACCGCCTCCTCCTCCATCTCCCGCACACGCGCCTAATGTATGTAACACTTACTGAGACCGGGCGGGCTGTCCATGCTCATCTGTTTGTCCACCTCGGTCTGCAGCTGCTTCAGCTTCTCCGCCTCCTCCTCCATCTCCCACACACGCGCCTAATGTATGTAACACTTACCGAGACCGGGCGGGCTGCCCATGCTCATCTGTTTGTCCACCTCGGTCTGCAGCTGCTTCAGCTTCTCCGCCTCCTCCTCCATCTCCCGCACACGCGCCTAATGTATGTAACACTTACTGAGACCGGGCGGGCTGCCCATGCTCATCTGTTTGTCCACCTCGGTCTGCAGCTGCTTCAGCTTCTCCGCCTCCTCCTCCATCTCCCGCACACGCGCCTTAATGGCGGCCAGGTCTGGCACCTCCCCGCCGCCGCCGCCCCCCTCCCCCTCGCCGCCCTGCGTGCACACACTCCACTCAGACCGCTATACTGGACTAGAGATGTCAGTCCAAACTGCTACGCTGGCCACCATTCGTCCAGTAGGGTGATATCAATACAATTTGAGCCTACTACCTAAGGTTCCCAGTGAACCGCTGTTCTGAGTCCGATCGGACCCCAGTGAGCCAACACATTGAAAAATAAATAAACACACACACACATAAGTATTACCTAAAGGTCAGTGACTTTAAACTTCACACAAAACAATACTATAAGAATGGAAGGATGTGATTTCCAAACTACAATCGCGATATCAACTACATAGCTAATGTGATAGTTTGTTTCTTTATGAACAAGTAGATGTAATTTTTCATTACAGGAGTTAGAACTGAAAAAATCAAAATATTCAAAATGGCAAAGTTTTGAAATTACCACCAATATTGGGTAATTTCGTTTGTTGTGAATAAACAAATGCTTTGATCAGAGGCGAGGACATAAGACGCGTCGCTCGTTGTTGCCACACTTGTCAGGTGGCAAATTATCCGTAATTTCTCAATGTCTCATCGAGTAGAGAAAGATGCTTTACTAAATATTATGATAACCGAGTGCAAAAATATATACGTGAACTAGAAGCAACATCTTAAAGAATCATATCAACTAGACTAACATCCTCAAAAATAACCATATAAAGTATAATGGCAAAACCAATGGTGTTATTTACGGTATGACACAAATACTCAAAATGTAAAATGCAACTAGAAAATATGTCAAGTACCTATGAATTTTATCATACACATATCATCTAAACCAGTACACTTACCATTCAATATCTGAAGATTTCGTTTTTCTAGGGTAGGCATACGCATAAGTAGGTACTTCAAGAGCAACTCACTCCGAGGCTGCTGTCCAAGTTCATAGAGCCATTCGTCTCCTCCAGCGAGTCCAAAGCCTCGCCGCCCAGGAAGTCGTCAGAATCCGCCATCACACGCCGCCTGCATCCACCAACACACCACGCTCAACTTGCACAAACACACTCGAGTAGAGACGGCACTATTGAATTTACCAAGGAACCGACGCCGGTCAAAAGCCCGGTGTCTAACCAAGTGCCGAAGGAAACAATCTTGGAAATACGCAACGCGGATCCTTCCTGGGGGCGTCACTATTCACAACGTACAGCAAGCCCTAAATCAGTTCTGTATTCGCACTGATGAGAACGGATACACTTCAACAGAACTCACCGAAAATCACAACACAAAATCCACAAAACGCCAAAATTGACAGGACAGACTATACATTATTTTATTTATCTGTGGGACAGACCAGCAGCGGTTATATTCTCTTTGGGACAGAACAGAACAAATAAACTACCAATGTTGCCAGGCCAGACAGAGAAACCCTTCAGAATAAAGGTGCTCTCACAGACCTCGAATTTCTATGGGTGCTCTACATTCACGCGACAAATCTCGCCATTCGCCGAGAATCCTTCCTTTGTTCTCTCCTGTGCCAGACCCTATTTTCAGTGACAGACTCTCACTGTCGTCATGTTCGTGGTCATGTCAAATAAAAAAGAAACAACAATGATTTAAAATGAATGATTTGAATGAGTACCGTGTGGGGCCGGTACTTAAAAAGAATATCCCCACTGCATCTCTCCCCATGCATGTCGTAAAAGGCGACTAAGGGATAAGGACAAGATGCCGTGCTAAAGGGCGATAGGCTCGCCACCTCTCACCTTGGCACGGTACTTCCACCGAGTCATGCAGCAGGTGGGTCTTCGTGCCTTACTTGCTGCTTGATCGATTGAATCTTGTTCGAATACTTTGCGAAACGTGGTGGTTGGAGTTGTGCTGTAATTGACCAGAGTTCTTGCAGCACAACACCGATTACTCTGCTTACCCCGATTGTCGGGATTTAGCGTGTGTGATATGTATGTATGTATGTATGATTTGAGTGAGATCGGTCCGCCACGTGACAGCTCAGGCGGCTCCTGCGGATCCTGCGAAAACTCCTTTCGGAAACACTCGGCTCGAAGGAGTGTGGTATCCGTATTATGAGTGATGTTTCGGTGGTTTAAAAAAAAACAGGGTTAATATAGAGTAAGTTTAGTTAGTCAAACAGGGTTAGTATAGAGAAGATGCGTCGCTACGCGGCGCATCTTCTCTATATTAACCCTAACCTAATGTTGAGGCGGCGCATGTCGTTTTTGTTACGTTTGTATTTGCGAAAATGTAGCTTTCTTAAGTGGTTATAAAAAAAAAACCATAATTAACACCCTAACATTTCTTAAAAAAAAACAAAACAAAACAAATTTGACAAAAGGTACACGAGTCCATGGTCGAGATCGAAAAAAAAGAGCCTACACTCTTACCACTGAGCCACCAGATTACATAAACGACCAAACGAATATCGGATTCAGTTAGTTCGCTTTCGAGCCGAGTCAATCCGAGCCGTAGGATCTAGGAGGCGCAGGTAAAGCTGTCAGGTGTCAAACCCGAGTGAGACAAATTTAAGGCGAAAACAACAACAACAACAACATATCTATACCACAGATCTAATTTTATAAGATACAAAATACGATTTTTTTTGTACGATTTTGAATTTTTGAGTTTGAGGTCGGGTCGCCATACCATATCACAGAGTACATTTGAAAGTAAGTAGCAATAAAAGTAAAAGAGGCATTATTGCTAAGGAAATTTTTCAAATTCTGTTGAAATACTTCTCTACGTTAATTTCATGAAGGGTTTAAGGTTTTCGTTAAGGTTGAATTCTTAGTCTTAATCATTGACGTCTTATATATTTTTATTTATTTATTTTTTTTTTTTTTTTCGTTATTATTAGTGTTTGTTTATATTTAACAAATGTTTGGCAAGTAGATTTTTTGTGTTATTAAATGACAATTTTGGCGGCTTTACCCACAACATAAACGCTAAATTCAATTTGTTATTTTTTTATAGTTTCCACTATAATCATACCAAGTTTGACGCTTACGTATGTATTATCGTTTTTACAATAGTGCAAAAAATAATGTTTTTATGTGAATGTGATATAACCTCAAATTAACGATTTTCTGATTTTTTCCTTGTGCTGTGAGACCTTGCTTCTTGCCAAATTTCATGATTCTAGGTCAATAGGAAGTACCCTATAGACTCACTATAAGTTCTGATGAGTGAGTTTGCAAGAATCAAAATATGTGACAGAAATTGCCATATCTTTTGATTACGTTGACATAGAAGGTTGAATTTTTTAACCCTCCAAGGTACCGTCGACCTTACTATTTCATAATTATTTTATCTTGTTACGTCTACACGTTCCTGAAAAAAATGCTCTAGACAGGCAGACGGATGGACAACAAAGTGATCCTGCAAGGGTTCCGTTTTTTACTTTGAGGTACGGAACCCTAAAAAAAATTATACATATTGTCGCAGTATGCATGCAATTTATATATCTGTGCTTTCTCACAGAGTTTATGACACCGCCGCCTACAAAGTCCCTTCCTTTCGTGGTTTTATGGAATGAGCGTCTCCAACTTGGGGTGCCGATTGTGTGTAGGGGTAAGTTTGGTTCACGTTTCCATTCACATAAGTATGCAAACCTTTTATTTATTTATAGGAAGCACAGCAAATCCGTAACGACGTGATACGTCAAAGAACTAAGGTAGTCGACATTGCTAAGAAAATAAGCAAGCTTAAGTGGCAGTGGGCTGGGCACATCTGTCGTAGACCCGACAACCGATGGGGTAGACGGGTGCTCGAGTGGAGGCCACGCCAAGCAAGCGTAGCGTGGGACGCCCCCCGGCTAGGTGGACAGATGACCTAAAAAAGGTAGCCGGGAGTGGATGGATGAGAAGAGCGGAAGACCGCGTGTGGTGGCGTGCCTTGGGAGAGGCGTATGTCCAGCAGTGGATCGATACAGGCTGATGATGACGATGATGATGATCTTCAAAAGACCTGTCAATAAATTAGACGACGACCTTTTTGCCCGCCTCATAGCCAGCATGGCGCCTCTTTGAGCGTGGTTTCGCGAGGAGTGGTGTTATTGGCCGTGTCTGGTCTTCCGTTGAAGTATTGGGCTGTATAAAAAAAAGTTTAGACAATAGTTCCACTTTGTACGTAAATAAATAAATAATTCACTAAATAGATTAGACTGAAATTTATTGTCGATGCTTTTTATTCGTTGTGAGGGCAAATTAAAAATAAAATGCATTTTAAGATACAAATTAAAAGCTTTCATAATGTTGAGATCAGTCAAATAGTTCGATACTCCTGTGTCACTGTGACATCAGCTCTCTTCCTTAATCGAACATCACAGCACAGCAAACGAATGTCGCTTCAACCCCTTCCTTAGCTCTATGCGTGCTAATGAAATGAAAGCTCGCTGGAGGACGCGTGTAATTGGCCGGGAAGAAACAGGGCGGCCGTGCCTGGGCGGGCGGGAACTGCGGCTGGGCGGGAGGACTGCACGCGGGCTGACCTGTCGCCTGACATATTTACGCCATACATAAATACTAGCCTTGGGTTGGCCTTCTGTACATAACATTTTGGCAACATGAAAGAGAAGCTCGTCTGGCTGCCGTCACGTCGGCTTCCCCTGTTATTTGTTTTAAATGCAATGATTTTTTCTTGATTTGAAAAAATAATACATGGAGATGATGGCTGTGCTTTGATCTTATTGCACACACGACCAACTTAAATTAAGTGTGTGATCGTCTTCTAAATAAATGCGAGTAATTTAAATAAAGCGGTAGCAGAAATGGAATGAACTCGTAATTTTTCATGTGGCGAAGGTAATGACGCTCGTTACTCTGAACTGACTGAACTGACGTGTTTTGCTCTCATGCGAGTAGTTGTGTTTAGTACTAAAATCAACATGTGTAAACAGACTATTTAGTGCTCAAGTGAGTAAATTTGCAAGTATAATAGCGAGGAGAGTGAATAGGAAGCCGTTCTATTTAAACGTGAGTGGGTTCCCCCACCACGTATCCACGTACTCGCTACATCACTCGGTCGGTACAAACAGATTATTATTATTATTATTATTTATTTATATACACTAGCAGCTTGCAGCTGATGCGTGTACTTCACGTGTTGAGTGCACTGTTTTATAATAGATCTTATTTATATTTTTATTGTTTTTGTTTTTTTTTTTTTATTATTAATTTTTTTTTTTATTATATTATTAGTGTTTGTTTTTATTTTTGTTTATATTTAGCAAATGTTTGTCAAGTAGATTTTTAAAACCATTCACTGAGATAGCACTTATCACTTCTTGTGGTAGCTTGTTCCAAGAGTCCACTACTCGGTTAGTTAGAAAGTACTTTCTTGGGTTGGAGTTGGAAGTGTTTCGGTTTAATTTTAAAGAGTGACCACGGAGTCCCTCGTTGGTGTTCATTGTGTACATTGAATTAAGGTTGGCTACATCGTAATGACCATTGAAAATTTTGAATGTTTCGATGAGGTCCCCTCTTTGCCTTCTTTGCTCTAGTGTAGTAATACCAAGTGCGTCCAAGCGGCTTTCGTAAGACTTGTTCCTCAGGGATGGAACCATCTTGGTTGCCCGCCTCTGCACTCTCTCCAGAAGTTCAATGTCCTTGATGAAGTAAGGGTTCCACACTTGGTAAGAGTATTCAAGGAGAGGACGGACATACGTTTTGTAGAGTTTGATGAACAAGTCTGGATTTATGTAGGAGAAAGCTTTTCTGATCATGTAAAGAAGTGAGTTTGCTCTTTTTACAACTTCTACTATATGTGGTTCCCATTTGAGGTCATGTGACACAGTTACTCCGAGATCTTTCTGTGCGTTGACTGGATGTACAAGGATTCCCTCGATCGTGTATTTGTGACGCGGATTCTTGGGACCTATATGCAGTACGGTGCATTTCGCTGCGTTTAGTGTAAGAAGCCAATCCTTGGTCCATTGCACGATGCGGTCGAGGTTGCCTTGAATTGATTGATGGCTTATAACAGGATCTCCGAAGAATTTAGTATCGTCAGCAAAAAGTGCAAAGGGTAATTCCATTATCGCTTTGAGGTCCGTCAGAAAGATACCAAACGCTACAGGGCCGATTACTGAACCTTGTGGTACGCCACTGAGTACATCGTGGGCTTCAGACAATTCCTCGCCGACTCATACCCGAAATTTCCTGTTTGTAAGAAAATCTGCAATCCATGACAGTAGTTTTCCTCTGAACCCAAAGTGTTCCAATTTATGGATTAACCGTTTTATTGGAACTCGGTCGAATGCTTTCTCGTAATCCAAGTAGATAACATCAATAGAGTTCCGTTCGTTCCACTCGCGGGTCCACTGGTCCACACATGTGAGGAGATTAGTCACGGTTGAGCGTCTCGGGACGAAACCATGTTGCTCTTCGATTATTATATTTTCCCCTGCTAGAAACATTCGAATTTTTTCCGCTACAATTTTTTCCATAGCTTTGCAAAAAATGCTAGTAAGGCTAATGGGACGATAGTTGGCTGGAGAAAGTTTATCGCCTTTTTTGTAAATTGGTGTTACAATTGCCTCTTTCCAGTCGTGTGGAAGTGTCGCGCTTTCGAAAGATAGTGTCATTTCCACAATTCCGCAGAGCACTTCTTCAGGAAAATAGCTGGAATTTCATCAGGTCCCATGGAAGTAGCATCCCTGAATGATGTTAAGACCTTTAGAATTGCATTTGGCTCGAACTCAATTGTCTCAATACAATTTACTAGTCTCGGCACCAATATTTGTGGCATAGAGTCATCAGGCTCTCGAACATAAGACTTTTCAAATTGACTTGCGAACACATTGGCAACGGCACGGTGTTCCGTTACTATGTCACTTGAGTTGTCAACTCTTAGCGCCGGTGGCACACACACCTTTGACGTCAGTTGTCTTCGGATGCCTTGGGTCCAGTTTCCACGACATTTTTTTCAAATGATTGCCTAAGTTGACGTATAGATGCCACAATCTTAGTGTTAATTTTCCTGTATTCTTGGTAGCTTGTATTTGATTTGTTTAGCTGGTAGATTGACCATAATTGTTTTTTCTCCTCAGTCATAGTTAAGATATGTTTGTTGACCCATGGTTTGTTTTTCGACTTCTTGGTTGGATTACACAGTGGTACATGGATATCTAGTGTTTTCTTTGTAATTAATTTAAAATCGTTCCATGCACTGAGTACATCTGTGGAGCTGGTGTTTAGAATGTTGTTTTGAGTAAGCGTAGCGCTTACATTGTCGTAATTTGTTCGAAAGTAGTCACGGCGAGGTTTCGTTTTGTACTTGTTGCTTCTTTCTTGAATAAATTGAATGGTTGCAATAATAACACAGTGATCGCTTTTCCCTATGTGTGGGTGGTGTTCTATATTCGTACAGAGGTTATCGTCGTTGCACAGTAATAAATAAGTCAAGGAGGGATTCCTCGTTGTTTCGCTTCCGTGTTATTCCTTTTACAAGTTGCTGGAGATCTGAGCTGGTATACATGTCAACAAACTTTTCGTGAAGAGCGTTATAACCGTTCAGTTTAACGAGCGGCCAACTGATATCTGGTAGATTGAAGTCACCTAAGACGAATATAGTGTTCTGTTCTGCGGCCTGCTGGATTGTGTTAAAAAGTTGGATATCTGATGGTTCAAGTGCGTAGTGAGTGGGGCGGTAGACAGCGCATATCAGCAGGTTTAAGTTCCCATACTGAACATTGAGCCAAAGCGCTTCCACAGTGTCGTCGTGGTATTTAGAGTTACGTTTTGCAAGTATAGGTGTATTCTTGTGTGAGTTTGCAACATAGATGGCTTTGTGTTTAGTGTTCAGTAGACAACGTGAGATGTTTAGCGGATGTGGAGCCGGCCGGGAGTGCACAAATTGTTTAAGTACCTCGTTTGATTTAAATATGTATATGTACATGGTATACATGTAAACAGTCACCAAGCGTTTAGTTGTTTAGTGTTAAACACAAGTACGCGCGAGAGCTAAACACGTGTAAACTAGGTATTATGTATCACCTTCATCTGACAAGTTGACTCGCCATTTCACATCCCAATAATGCATTTTTAGAACCAATGGGTTCTGGTTCTCAAAAGCCCGATTTCAACAGTAAAAGGGCGCAGAATCTCTCTGCGAGGATTGGTGCGGTGATAGGATGGGTGGCGGGGAATAAGGGATGCTAATGCCTCAGGTTGCGTGGCAGGTGCTGGTAGTGGCGAGCTGGGGACACGCGTTGTACGTGAGCTGGTATCTAGCGGGAGCTGGAATCCGACACGATGCCTCTCACGGCTGATGTTGCCGCTCAGCAGGTGCAGGTCGGTCTCTTGCTTTATTTTATTGCGAACGCCGCCGATGACAGACTGACCGGCCAGCGCGCGACCGTCCAATGAAACAAGCATGCTTTTGCTTATATCGTGTTACGCTGGCGAGGATGGGGTTCGGGGTCCATAACTCAGTAATATGCTCAGTGTCACAGTTGAAATAGGTATAATGTTCCAAAATATTTTTCATTCTTGAAACGAAGGCCTATCTGCTATCTGGTCCTGAACTAGATTTGATCTAATTCGTAAACTTTTTGGATAGCAGAATAACAATTATCGAAATTAAATTTCAGATAATCTTTGCTTACCTATGTATTTAGGCTACTTTAGCCTAAATACATAGTACGTACCGTGTGGGGTCGGTACTTAAAAAGAATAGCCCCACTGCATCTCTCCCCGTCGCATGTCGTAAAAGTCGACTAAGGGATAAGAAAATTCGTCAGCCTCGGTAGCTCAGTGGCGCGGTTGGTTAGTCAACTGTTATTAAGCAACGCTGAGCGCGGTCAGTGATTGGATGGGTGACCGCTCGACCGTTGGAGGCTGACCGTGGTTCGGATTCCACGTTAAACTGTTGGTCCCTTCCCTTCTTACCTTACTAGGTGGTAGGGTTTATCCCGGCCGGGTTGGTACCACCGCACTGAACGAAACGTCGGTCGAAACGGCTATGTAAATAGTTCGTGTTTTCCGTCCAGTTTAGTGTAGCCGACATGAAATGAAGGGAAGCACTGACATGGCACCTAGTTCACCCTGTGTTATGGGCTGACATCACGGATGTTGTAGGTGATGTAGCCAACCGTGTCAGGTTCCATAAAAAAAAAAAAAAAAAAAATTGCATTAAGATGAAATAATGTATGTAAACAAGCAGGAACGCCTTCGATCTCTTCATCGGCTGATCTTCGAGATCGAAGCGGAGAGGAGCCGGAATGAGCATTGTATTGAGTCGATCCTACGAGCGGAGAAGTCGGGCGAGTCATCTCCTTCTAACGAGGACTCCTCAGGCTCATATCAGCAGGTAACTTTATGTTTCATTTTAATATTAACCTAAACGCTTCCCAAATTTTTTCATATGTTTACCCCCTTAGCCCTTTAGCTTCCATGCCCAGCCTATAATATCAAATATTTCGTAAAATAATTAAGTCAGATTTAATAAGCTCTATATAAGGTGCTTCGTTATTCATGTCAATAACTTCGGGAGGGTTACATACGCACTCAAACAAACACTTTACGTAAAAAAAATCACATGTTTATAGGAGAACTTTTTCTCCTAACATCTCTTAACAAATAAATAAAATCAAATAGCTGTAAAAAGCAATCATGCTATAACCCTTGCAAACACGAAACGTAGGCACACACACCGCACACGTAGGTAGTTACCTACCTAACGTGATGTCTGACCCTGACGTCTCTAGTTTTAGAGCGGCGCGCGGCGGCGGCGGCGGCGCGCGGTGGCGGTGGCGGCGTGCGGTGCCGCGCTGACAAAAGGCCTAGTGATCTTGTGACTTACTTTGTCGGCATAAGCATTGCTCTGCTTGCGCCCGCACCGCCGCCCCCCGCACTCAACCTGCGCGCGGCGGCGGGGGCGGCGCTTTCTTTGTTTTTCGTCAGTGTGTTGCAATGGTTTCGCGAGAGAGTGTGAGTTGTGTAGTGTTGCTTTGTTTAGATGCAGCTGAAGAGCCTGTACAGGGCGGGACAGGCGGCGGCGGAGCAGGAGGAGCGGCTACTGCGCGCCGCGCTCTCCCGCATCTATGTCAACTTATTGCATAGTGTTGCTTTGTTTAGATGCAACTGAAGAGCCTGTACGGGGCGGGACAGGCGGCGGCGGAGCAGGAGGAGCGGCTGCTGCGCGCCGCGCTCTCCCGCATCTACGACATACGCGCAATACGCAACGAGCGACGCGTGCAGGTACTGCATAATGTTTCAAGTCACACTCCTTACAACTTCTTATTATCTCGTCCAGGGCTACATATCTCTGCAACGAAGAAAATTCAAAAACTCTTGGAAAAAATAACCTGCAACTCTTCTAAATATTTTTTTCTTTTAGCTTCGTCCTAGTATCTCAAAACCTAATAATAATATGACTTTCGCTATACTTTTTCTGTAATTTTGACTTTGATATTCCATTTTTTCTAAGAATATTAGATTTCATCACTTTCAGAGATAAGGGGATGCCCTGGGTGTTTCTGCATATTTTTATAAAATTACCTTATAATAACTTAATAAGTAATCTAAGAAAATTACAAAAATTAAGCCCTTTTCAATGATGCCATACATACATACATATCACACACGCTGAATCCTGACAATCGGGTTAAGCAGAGTAATCGGTGTTGTGCCGCAAGAACTCTGGTAAATTACAGCACAACACCGACCACCACGTTTCGCAAAGTATTCGAACAAGATTCAATCGATCAAGCAGCAAGTAAGGCACGAAGACCCACCCAGCAGGTGGGTCTTCGTGATGACTCGGTGGAAGTACCGTGCCAAGGTGAGAGGTAGCGAGCCTTTCGCCCTTTAGCACGGCATCTTGTCCTTATTCCTTAGTCACCTTTTACGACATGCACGGGAATAGATGCAGTGGCGATATTATTTGTATGTACTGGCCCCACACGGTAAATATAATGCACGGGAATAGATGCAGTGGCGATATTATTTGTATGTACCGGCCCCACACGGTAAATATAATGCACATAAATCATGACAATATCATTATTATTGAGGTATATATATTTGCAGGCGCGGCACGCCGGCAACAAGGAGACTCTCCGTGGATGCGGAGCCCTCATGAAGATGTTGCTCAGCACAGCGGGGACACTGCCGTTGCACGTGGGCCAGCCGGGTGAGCGTGCGCCGCCGCTGTGCGGGGCCGTGCCCGCAGACCCCAGCTACGTGGCGCGCCCGGGCGACACCGTGGCCGCACTCGTGCGTGTCTCCGATAAGGAGGAGAACTGGATATTGGCTGAGGTGATAAAGAATTGTCAGATACACATTCTCATACAAAATCAACACTTACTCTAATGTAGATACCTCGAAAATATTCTAAATGGATTTGGTTTTTTGTACTTTTAACCATTGACAATTTTTACTTTTTGAAATTGCGCCCGTCTTCGGCATCGCATGACGTCACACGACTGACGTGGTCACTGAGCCACTGAGAGCAAACGAAGGCATACCTACGCTACTGCTCATTATTTCTTTCTTCCATCAATGGCTTTGTTGGCATTGTCATTGCCACTTTATCTGAAAACGATAATACATACAAAATGCAGTGGGAAGACAGGCAGCTTGGTATACAAGGTCTGCTAAAGGATGTCGAGAGACGAATTCAACTGGGTTGGGCTGCCAACACAATTAATGTATGAAATTCGGTGAACGAGGAAGCATTGCATTTAGTCTTTTATTTATGCCACCCTTTAACGAGTTCGTTGTGCGATGTCGTTGATTTGAACAGCTTATTAATGCGGGATTATACCATTGCTTGCGAAAATAGTTCAGGAACTAATAATTTTCGGGGTTTTCGAAGATGTAGTCTCAATAGTTGACCAAACTTCCGGCATCTGATTAGCCGGTAAAAGTGAAAATTAGCACAGTTTCGTAATGTTCCGGTAGTCCTGTCTGTTTGTCTTGATGATTTCTCCAGTTTCAATATTTCTGTCCTTCCATATTTCCCTCGACTTTTTCCACACTCCTTTGCTTAAGTGGTAGGTAATAGCATCCGGTAATATTAGCGTTAGTTGGTAAGCATTAGCGTTGGTAAGCGTTAGCGTTGGTTGGTAGAAAGTGGTAGTTTTGGGAAATGGTCAAACAGGGAAGTGGTCGCTTTGGGAAATGGACGATCAGGGAATGGTCATTACGAGAAGTGGACGATCTGGGAATGGTCATTCTGGGATGTGGTCCTTTTGGGAAGTGGTCATTTTAGGAAGTGGTCATTCTGGGCCGAAACGACAATAATGACACAAACGGAAACCAATTTGGGCAATGTCCTTTAAAAATATCTTGGCCACATTTTGACCGTACATTTAAATGATGACTGCGACATAGAACGCCAAAGACGGGCGTTGTCTCTTAAGAGCAACATGCTGGCGAGACGGTTCGCTCGGTGCTCCAGAGAAGTAAAAATAATCTTATTTAATACCTACTGTCAGTCCATGTACACCTGCCAGCTGTGGACGAATTACACACAGCGTGCCTGTAACTCACTGCGTGTGCAGTACAATAACGCGTTCCGTTGCCCCATCAGACTCCTGCGGTTCAGCAGTGCCTCGGGGATGTTTACGGTGGCGAGAGTGGATGGATACTGGGCCACAATAAGGAAGAGGGTGGCTAGTTTCACAGATAGTATTTTGAAGACTGATAATTGTACTGTTCAATCAATCAGCGATGAGGGATGGATGTGGGAGAATGTTTCAATACTGGTCCCACATACACTTGCCTTGTCTGTATTGTTTCTTTTCTTTTGTATTTTTATTTATACATTGTTTTGTCTATTTTTGTGTTTTGATGTTGTATTGTGTAGTTATGGACAAATTTGTTCCAAATAAGCAGTGGGTGGCCGAGTGGTTTGGGCATCGGCTTCTCATGCGAGAGGTCCTCGGTTCGAATCCGGTCGGCGTGTACCAATGAGTTTTTTCTGACGAAAAAATCTACATGCATACCTACACCTGCTGCTTCACCGTTCGGAACCGGTGTAAAACTGTAGGTCCCTTCCCTTGCCCCTTACTAGGTGGTAGGCTCAAATTGTAGCCGACTGGGTTGGTACGACCGTACTGGATGTAAGATGGCCGCATAGCAGCCTCGGTTGTGTTCTCCTCTAGTCCAGTATAGCCAGCAATCCAGGGAAGTCTCTGGTATGGCACCTACCTTCTCGGAGGTGATATTGGCTGGTCGGAGCATGCGCTTTGGCCCCTCCGACTCAGCCACCCATACCGGATTACATAAAAAAAACAAAAAATAAAATAAAGAAGGTCATTTGAATTTTTTTTTTTTTTGTTATAATTGATCACATCACCAATATACAGGGTGTCCAGGGTCTGTTCGGGAATATCGAAATGAGCTATTGTATATCATCTAATAAACACATAAAAAAAAAGAAAAATGGTCCTATCCATACTAGTTTTCGAGATATGAATTTTCAAAGTTTTCATTTTAGTCAATCTATGCGCGCTCTAAGCGACCAGACCACGGCGGTGCGGAGGAGGCGGGGCGGCGCGGAGGGCCCGCCGCCGGCCGGGTGGAATGTTCGCTATAGCACCGCACCGCACCGCGCTGTTGCGCCCCCGCGCCGCCCCGTGTCGGCATCGCACGCTCCCATCAAAGGAGACGCCGCCCGGTGGCGGCATCGCGCGCTGCTATCAAAGGAGACGCCGCCCGGTGGCGGCATCGCGCGCTCCTATCAAAGGAGACGCAGGCGCGGCGGGCGGCGCGGCAGGCGGCGCGCCGCGCTGCCTGCGGGCGACCGACCTGCATTGCGTCAGTCCAGCCAGTCACGTGGCGCGGAAGATCAATGTGTGTCAGTCGGTCAGTATGTCAAGGGCGGCCGACCGTGTTGACGTATTTTTGGTAATTCGATTCGTAAATTGAATTAGTGAAAGTTTCGCGCTCGTGTTTAACAATACGTACCTACCACAGGATAAAGTGTTTGTTAAATGTTCCATTCACGAATAGCGAATATGTGGATATGTTGCTCGCGTATGGAGCAGCAAACGGAAATGGGCTTCAAACGCATTTATCGTGAAAGATTGCCGGTGCTGGCTGAAGTAATTGTGCGTGCATTGTACTGTTTACGGGAACATGGCAATCTAGACCCGCTACTGCATCGCCCGGGTCTCGTCATAATGCATCGAGCTGCAAGGAGATCACGTAGAAAACCTTCACATCATTTGAGGTATGTAGATAATCATTTACTTTTTACTGGCTACATACTACGTCTTATGAAATCTATGATTGATTATGAGCGCCGCGCGCGCCCCTCGCCCGCGCATCTCACGCCTCGCGATCGGGAAACGCGCGCCTCGCGCCGAGTCCCTCGCATAGCCCTACGCGGCCGTGCACAAGCATAGAGCGCGCTCACACTATCGTATGCATTTACTTTGTTAGAAAATGGCAAAATTGGAAATAATTGAGATAAAAAAAAAATTCTTTCATCACTGCACTTTACACACGATACATATCACGATCCTTCGATATTCCACATCACACTTTGGACACCCTGTATATATGCGCCACCGGCCACCTTGTATTAGAATGCATTAAATAACGGTCGCTCTTGAGACAGGTAGTGGGGTGGCTGCCGGCGCAGGGCAAGTACGAGGTGGACGACATCGATGAAGAGCAGAAGAACCGGCACGTGCTGAGCAAGCGCCGCGTGGTGCCGCTGCCGCTCATGCGCGCCAACCCGCTCACCGACGAGCAGGCGCTCTTCCCCAAGGGAGCCGTTGTGATGGCTCTCTACCCGCAGACCACCTGCTTCTACAAGGCTGTTGTCAATAAACTGCCGTCTGCTGCGCCCGACAGTTACGAGGTCTTGTTTGAGGTAAAATACATTATACTTGTAGAATTCTGTAGGTTTTGTTGACATAGCTGGTTTTAAAATCAGCTGCTAGAGTTTTTATAATGATATGATTTGATAACTTAGCGAAAGAAAGATATGAAGACACGGTTTTCACACTAAGTATCTATATATACTATACGCCGAAGTTACTAAGTATTATTTAAAATTATTTTATGTGTATCTGTCACGAAATTCTGAATAATATTTCTGAGAAGTAAATAAGTATATAGTTTAGTAGTAGAGACTTTAGGTGCTTGGAGCAAAGAGGCAAAGTCACTAACCTCCGTTTTAAGTAAAAAATTAATTGACCTGTCAGGCAATCTTAAGGCAGGGCAATACCTTAAACAGCGGATAGCAATCGCTATCCAGCGCGGGAATGCTGCGAGTGTTTTGGGTACCCTACGAGGAGAGAGTGACCAAAATTTGTGTGAAATTTTTTATGTTGTTTAGGTTAGTTTATTATTAGTCTTTAATTTATTTGTTAATTTCATATTGTGCATATGCATATATACAGTAGATAGTCAGGAGTCAGGAAAATAAAAAGTAGATGTTAGGATGGATCAACTTGGCCACCCGCTTTACAGAATGTTAGATGTTGCGTCTCGCGTTGAGTCTTCATCAGCTAGTCGTTGTGCTAGTGCGTTGACTGGGACGTAGAGAACTAGTCCCATGCTCAACCTACCTCCCTCTCTATACAGAATTCTGTATGAGGCTCCCAGTGAGGTCCGCGAAGCTCTCTCTATGTAGGAGCTTGTTGCCGATTATAGGCAAGCCTAGGTTAATGAAAAACCTATGACTGATTTCGCAGTTAGGTCTCCTGAAACAGTCAATGGTATAGAGCGTTCCAACTAAAAGTTCCCTTCGCCGTTATGTTGGCTCCACTGTCAGTGCTTAAGACTGTACCGAGGTTGTATTGCTCCATACAAAATCGTCTTTCGGCTCTCACGTTTTCTACCCCCCTAAACCTTAACCGATTCCGACGATTTTTTTGTGTTGTAATAAGGACAGTCCAATCTACGTACCTGTCTTTTTTTTATTTTGATAAAATATACGAGACCCGAGCTATAAATTGGTTTTAATAATGAAAAAATTGGAATTTTAAATTTTTTTATGACATGAAGTTCATTAAGCTGTATTTAATTATTACTTTGTATATCGAAGAAATAAAAAAGACAGGTACGTAGATTTGACTGTCCTTATTACAACAAAAATATAATCGTAAGAATCGGATAAGGTTTAGGGGGGTAGAAAACGTGAGAGCCAAAACACTAATTTTGTTGTAATTTGTAGATATATTCGCTGAGAACGTGCAGCTGTCCCTATTACACGTTTCGGTGAGGTACGAGCACGGGGGAGGGTGTAGAGACACACAACACACACACAGAGATAACTCTAAGCCATAGTGTTGTACCCCAATGTTATCGATAGCGATAAATCTTAGTGATGTGAACTATGTCATCGATGTGCAGATATTTTCAGCCCCTTCTGCGGGAAATGAACAATATATCCCGAAATATCTCAATATTTAGGGTTCCGTAAGTAAAATCAGAAACCTATTAGTCTTAGTTCAATGTCAGTTCGTCCATCCGACCGTCTGATAATACTGATGTCACCCAATGCTACAAATGGTATTAGAATTGTAATCAGAGGCGTAAATTCTGGTAAATGTATTAATATTTACCCACGACGACGGAACGGAGAAGCTGTATGCGTTTCTTTCCAGGTTTCTTTCTTTCTTTCGAATTTTTTAAATTAAATGAAATTAAGTACCTAGTAGGTAGGTACCTACCTATAGTAAAGTATTTTATGAGATGTGATGATTTATTTCCGCATTAGAAATATTATCAAGCGGCGGGTGGCCGAGTGGTTTGGGCATCGGCTTCTCATGCGAGAGGTCCGAGGTTCGAATCCGGTCGGCGTGTACCAATGAGTTTTTTCTGACGAAAAAACTTACATGCATACCTACACCTGCTGCTTCACCGTTCGGAACCGGTGTAAAACAGTAGGTCCCTTGGGAAGGGCCCTTGCCCCTTACTAAGTGGTAGGCTCAAATTGTAGCCGACTGGGTTGGTACCACCGTACTGGATGTAAGATGGCCGCATAGCAGCCTCGGTTGTGTTCTCCTCTAGTCCAGAAAAGCCAGCAATCCAGGGAAGCCTCCGGTATGGCACCTACCTTCTCGGAGGTGATATTGGCTGGTCGGAGCATGCGCTTTGGCCCCTCCGACTCGGCCACCCATACCGGATCACAAAAAAAAAAAATCTAGAACTTTGTCACAATAGCGTTCACTCAGAACGTAAAGTGTTCAAAACGGCGCGCAGTAATCTAGTGAGTGTGACAAGGTACTGTACGTACACAGCCTTTACGGAACCCTCTATATATTTTACTAAAGGAATTTGACTTATCCAATTTTTGTTATGTATGTGAATAAAAAAAAACCAAATGTTGTTTTATTCACTCAAATACAAATGAAGAAATTAACTAACCTACACAACCTCAATTAATTATTAATTACTTATATATAACATATCGAAAACTAAATGAATCTAAATAAAATAATACAATAAAGGTGTAGGTACAATAAAACATTACGACCGTCATGACCGTTATAGTCCGTAAGCCCGCTCCAAAAGTGCCTACGTCATATGACATTACGATAAAATGCATGGCACACGGTCGGAAAAGTTGTGCTGAGCGATAATGAGAAGATTATCGCACCTAAAATTGGCCGGAAGTTTGAGAAAATCCTTCACTTCCGCTCAAAATTTTAAGGTTATATTTACGTCATAATGACATCATTACGAAACACGTGGCATCATTAGGCTTGCCACCTGTCCCGGTTTGGCCGGGACAGTCCCGTTATTCTGTAACTTGTCCCGAGTCCCGGTTTGAATTGTAAATGTCCCGGAATTTATTACAAAATCGAAGAGCGAAGGATTGACAATTTACGCGCCGCGCTGCCGCCGCCGGCGCCGCGCCGCCATAGCATGCCGGCGGCGGCCGGTGTCAGTGACTGGACTGACTGACTGACTGTCAGGTCAGTTCGGTGGCGCTGCTAGTCCGTGCCGCCTGCACGCTGCCCGCCCGCCGTCGCTGACTGAGATTAATGAAGATTAAACTTTTCTCTCACTTGTAGTGAATTCGCAACTTTCATTAATGAAAATACAAGCCAATCCATTAATTTAATAAAGGCAGCAAAGTCGGATCAGAAATACACATGGAAAAGGAAATGATTCCTAGGTAGTATGATACTACTACCATTTTTCAGTACATAATACATATTTTCTTCGTACTTATTGAAATAGCGCATTTTTATTTTTGCTTTGTCATTCCTACGAAATAATTTGTCCCGGCCTATCAAACATTGGAGGTGGCAACCCTAGGCATCATTTAGCCCTGTAATTGTAGAGAGAGTAAACATAAATCTGTCTGTTCTGAAGTGACCGGAAGTACTTGACAGACTGCGCCAAAGATGGTCACTAAATACATTTTCGTACGTCATGTGACATCTTGACGAAAATTATTATAAAAGTATTGAAATAATAGTGTTTTTAAGAATAAATAAGTCTGCCATGCCATATCTGGCCGAAAGTATTTTAAAAGTGATTTTTTAATTGCTGGGTGAACGAATTATGTTAAATGCGCAAAATTTAACAAATTATAATCGATTAATAAGGATTGTCGACTCATCCTGTCGTGGTGGGTATAGATAGTATAAAAGAAATAATTACAAATCTGTTATATCAATCTAGGGAAAAATAAAGTCGCGTCGTACCTATTTTTTGTCAGCCAACGTTTGTTTGATCTTTATTGAATTAATTGTCGATTTTAAAAGGAAGTTTGCTTTAGGATCAGAGGCAACGTCAGTTGTATCATGGGGATCCAAATCTAATAACATTTTTGATGGATCTATCTCGGCTCTGCCTTCATAATGCGCAAGATGTCTGTTTGAAACAGTTGTCTTGATTCCGTCTCTTAGTAACATATGAGTAGGAAGGATTCGCTTCGATTAACCTCGACCTCATCTACTAAAGGTTCGTATTTACTTGTTCTGAAGATACGCTTCATGAGAACCGGTTCAGGTGTAGACAACCATGTTGGGATTGATTCTCCATTACTCGAGCGACGACAGTGCACAAACATACTCTCATGAGGAGTACAATTGGTTGCAGTACACAGTAAGGAACGAATTGAATGTAGAGCTTCGTCAACTACTTTCTCCCACATTGTTATAGGCATGCCTTTACTTTTCAGTGACAATTGTATGGTTTTCCATATTATTCCATTATAGCGTTCTATTTGTCCATTTCCTTTTGGATTTGCTGATGTAGTTCGGCTTTTAGCGACTCCTTTAGAATGTAGGTATTGTTTTAGTTCAGCAGACATAAATGAACGACCTCGATCGCTGTGGATGTATGCGGGCATTCCGAATAGGAAGAACAATTTGTTCAGACATTTGATAACTGTAGCTGTAGTTAAGTCATAGCAGGGAAGGGCAAAGGGGAACCTGGAATATTCATCGACGACAGTGAGCATGTATTTGTTTCTTGTATTCAATGGAATAGGGCCTTTGAAATCCAATGCCAACTCTCAAATGGGGCAGTAGCCTTAATCAATGTTCCTTTACTTTGCAGAAATCTTGGCTTAACTTCGGCGCAAATAGTACACTGTGCAGTAATCCTTCGAATGTCTTCAATCGAGTAAGGCAGATGTTTAGTACGGATCCAATGAGTCATTTGTGTTATCCCAGGGTGACAGAGTGAGCTGTGAAGTTCGATTAATTTTGTATCTGAACGCACAAAACTGGCACATACCCTGGACAACGCATCCGTAAATAGATTCTCGCGACCAGGTCTGTAGATTATGTCGTACTTGAAATTAGACAATTCGAGACGCCATCTTTCGATTTTCTCATTTTTTTCTAATCTTGCTCATGTGAGTCATACTGAACATGAATGAGACTGATCGTTGGTCCGTTATAATCTTGAATGGCCGTCCGAGGAGAAATTGTCTCCATTTACGAAGGCATTCGACGATGGCATATGCTTCTTTTTCTATAGAAGAATGTCTTCGCTCACTGTCAGATAGTGTTCTGGAAAAGAAAGCTACAGGTCTGCCGGCTTGGGAAAGGGACGCTCCGAGGGAAATATCCGATAAGTTTTATCTTTGATAGTCCGAAAAAACTTTTTGCTTCATTTATTGCACTCCTCGATGGCTTGCATGAATTTCCTTAATTTCCGGTCATGATCAGCTTTATCGCAGCCACACACTACAATATCGTCAAGATAAGAATACACAGATTCTAACGCATTCTCTCTGATGACATTATCGATTACCCGTTGAAAGGCAGCTACGCCATCTTGCTGCCTCGATGTAAAGCCTATCTTCTTCGGTGATCGGTATCTGGTGGTACGCGCTGCGTAGGTCGATTTTACTGAATACGTGGTGTTGAGCGACTTTGGCAACTAAGTCCTCAATGTTTGGCAGACGATATGCCTCAATCTGTGTGAATTTATTGATAGTTCTCGAATAGTCAATAACCATTATTTTGTTATGGTTTTGGTTCATTGTTATCAGAACTTGAGCTCGCCATGGTGAAGAGCTATTCTCAATAATGCCGTCCTCGAGTAACGTTTGTACTTCTCTAGTAATGAAAGCACTTTCAGCTTCAGAATAGCGCCGGGACTTTGTGGCAATCGGTCGACAATGTGGACAAAAATATTCGAAAAGCTTCACTGGTGGGACTGACGCCACCTTGAGGGAATTGCATGAAATTTTCTACGGTGCCATGGGGCCACCATACACTAATCCTTCCCGAGAACCACATCAGCGCAGAGATCTCTCATTATAAGTAATGGGAAGTTGTCGTGAGTGTGTCCTTGTACAAATAATTTTGCGTTGCATAAACCTTCTATTTGAGTTTTGGCCTTTTTAGATGCCAACTGTTCTTACTGTCTCATTGTAAGGAGAACTTGAGAGATGGTACTGTTGAACTAGGTTATGATTTATGAACGTATTAGTACTGCCTGTGTCTCAAGGCTTGTACTGGAATGCCGTTGACAGTGATTGAAATAATTGTCTCCTGGAGGCCTGCTGGAGCTGCAGCTATCATGGTGTTGCTACTGGATTCTTCCAAACAAGCAGTTTGTTTTCCCGATCGACATACTTTTCCAAAATGTCCTCTTTTAGAACATTTTAGGCAGGTAGGGTTGAATGCAGGACACTTTTGGCGTCGATGGCGTTGGTCTTGACAGCAGAAATAGCAGGATTCAGATTTATTTTTACTGACAGCTGAAGAGGTAGGATCAGCATTTTCACATCCATTTTCACGAACTGCATTCAAATGTCTAGAGGCACTGAATTTTTCAGAGTGAACTTGAGCCAATTCTAGAGACTGAGCTTGTTTGTAGGCCTCGGTGAGATCGAGACTACTGTTTTCGAGAAGCCTTTGCCGAATGTTAGGTGATGATAGTCCACTTATAAAGGCATCTCGTATGTAATCGCTTCGATTCTGAGCAGCGCTCACAGCGTGGAAGTTGTAATCTTTAGCTAACAACTCGAGGGCGCGTATGTACATATCAATTATCTCGGCAGGTTGTTGTAGTCTGTTCGCTAGTTTGTGTCGGGCATATATTTCGTTACGGGGTTTTACAAAGATCTTGTCCAGTATTTCTATAGCTTCATTGTATGTGCTTGCGTGCGAAATGTGATTAAATATCGACGAATATACATGATTTACCAGGAGGTAAATCGATTTTAAAATTTGACAACAACTTTTAAAATCGACAATATTAATGACTATAAATATCAAACAACCGCTGGCGAACAAAAAATTGGTATGACGCAACTTTGGTTTTTCCCTAGATTGTTATGTTAACAGATTAGTAATAATTTCTTTAATACTATCTATACCCACCACGACGGATGAGTCGATAATCCTTGATTATAATTTGTAAAATTTTGCGCAATTAACATAATTGGTTCCCCTAGCAGTTAAAAAATCACTTTTAAAATACTTCCGGCCAGATATGGCTTAACAGAGTTATTTATTATTAAATACACTATTATTTCAATACTTTTATAATAATTTTTGTCAAGATGTCACATGGCGTAGGAAAATGTATCCACTGACCATCTTTGGCGCAGTCTGTCAAGTACTTCCGGCCACTTCAGAACAGACAGACTTATGTTTACTCTCTCTACAATTACAGGGCTAAAATGATGCCACGTGTTTCGTAATGGTGTCATATGACGTAAATATAACCTTAAAATTTTGACCGGAAGTGAAGGATTTTTTACAAACTTCCGGCCAATTTTAGGTGCGATAATCTTCTGATTCTCGCTCAGCACAACTTTTCCGACCGTGTGCCATGCATTTTATCGTGATGTCATATGACGTAGGCAATTTCGTAGCGGGCTTACGGACTTTTTTTTTTTTTTTTTTTATTGAAACTGACACGGTTGGCTACATCACCTACAACATCCGTGATGTCAGCCCATAACACCGGGTTGAACTTGGTGCCACGTCAGCGCTTCCCTTCAGTCGTGCCGGCTACACTGAACTGGACGGAAAACACATACTATTTACATAGCCGTTTCGACCGACCTTTCATTCAGTGCGGTGGTACCAACCCGGGCGGGTTAAACCCTACCACCTAGTTATATAAGAAGGGAGTCACATCCCTTAGTCGCCTTTTACGACATGCACGGGGAGAGATGCAGTGGGGCTATTCTTTTAAAGTACCGGCCCCACACGGACTATTACAGGTTATCTTTCATCGTCCGATTCATCGTTTATACCTCGAATACACATTTTGCGTGGCTTTCTGGGGTCAATTATTTCTTTTAGCATACATTTGTGATAAAAATTTCCAGTTTAGTAATCATACTCATCTCCCAAAATTCGTCGTCTGTTTCGATTTTTTCGTATTCGAGTCCTTGTTCTGTCCATACGATAAAGAATGCAAACTTCTTCTCGGTGATGTGAAGCTGCCCCTGTACATGATAATAATAATCATGATTCCGTTTTAATTTTATTTGGCCAGACACAATATTGCAGAACTTTATCTTTTTCTGTTCGATGGCCTGTAGTATTGTATGGACATTGTACCGCCACAACACTCTCAGTACCTATCAGATGACGCTTATTTCCTTTGCGAGGTGTAAAGTTTAGTTCCGTGTTGGTGAATCAGTTTAGTTGGTGGAGTTTCGATTTCGAACGCAACGCACGCAACTGATTTAGCGAACGAAAACTGCAAGTTGCAATTTGCAAAACGTCTCGCTCGACTGGCCCGGCGCGGCGCGGCGGTGCGGTGGTGGCGGCGCGGTGCGGAGGCGCGGTACGCGGGCGGGGCGGACGGTGGTGTCCCCCGCCCGCTCCCCCAAACCTTCACAAATACACACAAACACGGCCGTGCGTGGCCGGTGGACGACTGGAGACAGCGATATTTTGTTCAAATACCTAACATGCGATCACGTGACTTACCTCGGTCTGCTCTTAAATTCGTGCTGCCAGATTGTGAAGATTATATTACCTATTAATGTAATCGGTATTTACCGTACAAAAAATACGGTAAATACTGATAATTACGGGTAAATCTGTACACATAGCAACCCTCAACGCTGTTTTGACAGATAGACAGTGGAGCCAACATAACGGCGAAGGGAACTTTTAGTTGGAACGCTCTCTACACGCCGACCAGATTTGAACCTTTGACCTCTTCATAAGGGAAGCAGACGCCGAACGACCCACGCTCGTCCGGCGCCGGGTATAATGTAATGCAACACAGTACAGCATATTGTTTGTCTCAGGACTCGACATACCCCGACGGCTACTCGCCACCGGAGCGCGTCGCGCAGCGCTACGTCATTGCCATCAAGGAGGGCAAGGGTCGCACCACCTGACCCCGGCCCCAGCAACAGCTCTCCTACGCTCGCACTTACAACATCTAGCCCAAGTGGCGGTAATCTTTCACTCGCAATTTGTATCCCATATCATTCTTCTATATTCTAACCTGCACCTAACCTTCCTTTCTCTTTTGGTCTTATAGGGATACAAACTGCAGGTGCACAGAATACAGATCTGCGATGAAGAGATCTTTCACAGCTTCCCGCGTTAGTGGGCGCGAACAGTTCATAATTATGGGAAATATGTGTATGTAATGTAAAAACATGCAATAATTTGTTCTACACCTTGAATTGTACCGTTATTGTATGAACTCTTTGAACTAGATATGTTATATATTAAGGAATTGCCCCAATCCTGCGTTGCTACAGTTCTGCTTGCTTGGTATATTTATACGTCAATAAATTACTATTCGCATGAAATACTAATTTTTCTATTATTTTGAAATGCTCACACAATGCACCTGTCTGAATTTGTTAGAATGAGAGATCTCAAAATTCAGGCTTTATCAAATTGTTTTAAGGAATTCAAACTGCTTCTCTTCCAAAACTGAATTGCCGGTTGCCGGTCATTTTATTCCAAAGTTGTTGTTGAGTAGTAGCCTACATTTAAAGCTATAATAAAACTAAATGTGTTTCTATAAAGTTTTATTGATTTAAAAATAAGAATATTGTGTACAGTACACGGTGATAAAAATTGGTCATGGGAAAAAATACACTATTGTGCACAAATTAGCTTCAGTTTATGTCGCACATTACGTCTGTAATTCTAATTCCCATATTGAGATAAACTAAAATGTAATGGAAGCCTGTGGTTGTCAAATAAAACCAAATTCCAAAGTTAATATTAGTTATGTAATAAATAATCATACATCAAGTGTTTGTTCACACTATTTGTGTTCTTACCATAAACTTATACAACATCAATGTTTACTGCCTGCCTCTCTAACAAAACGCTTTTGAACTCAACATTAATGTAAATTACTGAAACTTAGTCTTAAATTTAAAATTGTTGTTGTTAAATTATATATGTACCTATTTTTTTAAAGAACATAGTCTCGTTAATTATTATATTCCATAATCAAAGAACTGAGATCAAAGAAAATCGAAACAACTGCGGTGACAAGATATTCGGTAGTTCTGTCCACACATACGCCGGTCGCCAACATGCATTTCAGTCAGTCTCACAATGAATTTGTCAATGAACTTACAATTTGGTGCTATTGTACATTTTGGTTGGGCAGGCGTACGTGTGAATGGGCATGAAATCTAAGATGGATCTTGTTTTCTACTGTACACTATTGTCATCAGTATATTTGCCATTAATCAATATACTGATCTACTGATGGCATACAGCTGCGAGTCGTCAATATTATTGTCCATAACATTTTCCAGCAAAATATAGAGTGTGAAGCCCGTGAGAGACTTTAGAAAGGTGTATTACAATGGCAGTAGTAACATAGCACATGTGGTGTGCAGCGACAGGAACTAGACTAGCACCGCTCGTTCTGCTCCTGCAGAACTCTCTCTCTCTCTCACTCGCACTCTCCCACTGCACCTCTCCCTATCCGACGATGCAACCAACGTACGATGAAACAAAGGAAAGATAAGAAGGGCCAAATTGAGCAATTTTAAAATATTACAAAATATTTTTACATTTTGTTCTTAATTTAAACTTTTCTCTACTTTTAAGGAAATCATAATTTATCCATACAATATATTATAACTCTAGAGATATAATCCTAATAATTATGGTTTCAGTAAAAATATTGACTTTAGGGTTGGTCGCTGAAAGAATTATTTTTTTTAACTTGATGATCAATCTTACCATTATTCCAACAGTTGAATTTGTTTTTAATGTTTGTGAGGAAACTTAAAATGAAGTAAAATTTTTTTTTATGTAAATTATGCCCTGCAGAGCATAAATTAAAATCGAACCTTACCAAGCAAGAATGTTTCCATCAATCGCAGTAAAAATATTTCTTCATGTCCTATTTATTACATTTTACGTCAAACTTTGCACTCAAATGAGATGAGATGAAAATAATTTAGATAGCGGAAACATTGATACTAGTAATGCTGAAACACTTGCAGCGGTATAAATATGACATTGAAGGGCAGACAATACATACAGCAAGTGCAAGTACTTATAGTACTCAGCGCGCAATCATTTCTCTATCTCTACTTGCAATGTGTTTCCGCATTCGTTTGTTTGTTTACTTACTCGCAACAAAAGATGGCAACATTATATCACTAAGATAATAACATAAGTACATTACTTTATATTCTCAGTAGGAGATTTCTTCAAAAAGCTGGTAATCTGAAATTAAGAAAAGTTACTTAATGTTAACCATAGAACTATAGGCGTTCGAGTTTGCGGGGATTCAAGGCCAACCCAGACGATTTTTTTAAACTACAATATTCATTATTTATTTTTTGCACACTAACTAGGGATGCAATGGTTCCAAGAAAATTTTCGAGGCTCATTCCAAAATTGAAATTTATTTTGATCAATCGGAGACCGCCAGCTTCCATAGGGGACGGCCGTCCCCGAACATTGTGTCCCTTGCCCCTTACTGGGTGGTAGGCTCAATTTGCAGCCGACTGGGTTGGTACCACCGTACTGGATGTAAGATGGCCGCATAGCAACCTCGGTTGTGTTCTCCTCTAGTCCAGTATAGCCAGCAATCCAGGGAAGTCTCCGGTATGGCACCTACCTTCTCAGAGGTGATATTGGCTGGTCGGAGCATGCGCTTTGGCCCCTCCAACTCAGCCCCCCATACAGGATTACATAAAAAAAAAAAAAAAATTGTGTGCGATTCTACGGTCGCCAATTTTGGTCTATTGCTATTTAAGTAAAAAAAATTACTATAGAAAATATAGAGATAGATCGATAGCTGATGAAATTATCTTTTCACAGGAAATATCTCTGCAACGAAATGACAACAGACACACATGCTAAAAAAAGGTCTTGGATACTTGAACTCAAGGTTCCTTGTTTTTCTTAATTTAATTTTTTTGTGGATATGATGCAATAGCGTCGTACATACGTTGTTCGGCTTATTAGTGGCAGTGTTGGTCGCCTAAAATTTGGTATTATCATAAATGTAAAGTGAAATGCAAACTTTAGGTTAAAAAAAATTCAGAAAAAATTTCAGGCGTACTTCGTGAATCTTCGCTTGTTTTACATCGTTTTGTAGCTAATTTCATCAGTTTTACGTGGCAAAAGAGTATATTGATCTGAGTTCATTAGTTTACAAAATATTTGAGTTTTATGTACGCGTGCGCCACCGAAAATGGCATGGGACTGAAGGGGGGTAGCATGTTTTTAAAATGTGAGACTCAAGGGTTAACCTACAGTCAGCGCGTACATTCGTGGCCTCCGGCAGGAAAGCGAGAATGGAATGTATAGTGTTGTGAATCAATCCCTGAAAGTAACGACATTTACGAAACTCTTTTTTATTTATGACATTAAATTATTTATCTAATAAGGTTTTATTGCGTGGTTGAAGTACGAAGACAAAACAGTGATAATCGTTTAAAGATTTATCGGCCTCCGCCCGCAGAGACCACGAACGTGCGCGCTAACAGTACAAAGGACTGCTTATTGTCCGAGTGCGAATAATGGGCGCCCTCAATAAGGGCCACAACAACAATATTCTGCGCTGCAGTCAAGTGTAACAATACATTAGCTATTGAATCCACGCCTCAAGCAGTTGAAAGCTAAAGTGTAGTAGAGCAAGCTATATACAGTGAGTGTTGTACCTGGACTGGTATAGCTACGCTACACTCCCTGCCGGTCACTGAGGAGTCCGTGCAGCTTGCGCGCAACGCCGGGCGCGCCGTACGCCGCGCGCTTCCCCCCCTCCGGCCCCTCCTCCGCCACGCGCTTCACCCCGCGCATCGACATCTCGCAAGACAGCATCGTGTTGATGGCGCGCAGGTCCTGCACACAAATTACAACCGCCATTATTGTTGGCGTGGGCCGCAGGGCCGCCGGCACACACAACCCACTGTTTGCTATTATGTAATTACATTTTTCACGAGGGCGCGATCATGGATGTGTGGCCGTTCGACAGTTAAAGTTGGCCATTGTTCGGATTCCACTTGAAATTGCAGGCCCCTGCCCTTACCTTACTATGTACAAATGTGGTGGTAGGTGGTAGGGCTTAATCCGTCCGTCCGGAATGTTTTTTATATATGGACATAGTTTTTCAGAAGTTCAGAATTTTTTAAATCTCCATCCATATTGCCTTCTTCCATCCTAATTAATTTTTCCAATAAATATAAAATTTAAATTTTGGCTCTTCAAAAATCTAGCTATGCCAAAATCTGTGACTTTTTGAGCAAAATTAACATTTTTGTGTACATAAATGTACCTACATATATAAGGTGTTTCGTTAGTCATGTCAATAACTTCGGGAGGGTTACATACACACTCAAATAAACAGGTTATGCAAAAAAATATTTATTTTTTTAGCATTACTTTTCGAGAAATTTAACAAAACATGTTTGCTACCTAAACATTAACCTGTGTGTAACAGTAGGTAACATGCATTGTACGGGGTCAATGACCGTACTATATTCAAACTCAGAACAGCTGTTTGTTGTAAGTGAGTCACAAGGTCACTATGATTGGTTTTTACAACTACTTATTACTTATATTTTTATTTTTTTTGTTAGGAGAAAAAATGCTCCTATAAACATATGTTCTTTTTTAGCGTAAAATGTTTGTTTGAGTGCGTATGTAACCCTCCCTAAGTTATTGACATGACTAACGAAACACCTTATATAAAAAATTTTTTAAATTTTCAAATAACCATAAATAGGAAAAATTTTGGTGACAAAACAGCAGTTTTTTGTCTGTTAAACGAAATATTTGTTAAAGCAAACTTAATTATTATAGCCACGTTATATATTTCTGAAATTATCTCACTACCAATATCTATAGCAAGGTTTTTCCTTTTTTACTAACTGGCACACTTTTTCATCTCCGAAAATTTTCACAGCAGACCACATTTATGTTCACAGGTACAGAAAGCGTGTGAAATTTAGAAAACTAAAAACCATTGGCGACTTCGCACGTAATGTATCAGTTTATCAGTGAAAACTCTAATATTATTTTTCTTATGGAAACTGACACGGTTGCTACATCACCTACAACACCCGTGATGTCAGCCCATAATATCGGGTGAACTAGGTGCCATGTCAGTGCTTCCCTTCATTTCATGTCGGCTACACTGAACTGGAAGGAAAACACGAACCATTTACATAGCCGTTTCGACCGACGTTTCATTCAGCGCGGTGGTACCAACCAGGGCGGGATAAACCCTACCCTACTACCCTACTACCCTAGTAAGGTAAGAAGGGAAAGGACCTACAGTTCTGTTTTACGTGGAATCCGAACCACAGTCAGCCTCCAACGGTAGAGCGGTCACCCATCGAAGTACTGACCGCGCTCAGGGTTGCTTAACCACTCGCGCGTCGCTGGGACGCCCGTATGTCCCAGCGATAAAATGTTCACAGTGCGTCGCTGGGACATACGTCTATCCCGGCGCGGCAGTCGTCCTTTGCCATACAAATATACACTCTTATAATATGGGGATAAGGGTCTATTTTACCTCTAAAATAAGGTGAAGATATGCTCTTTCGATATGATTCAATAGTTCAAATGATGACAGCATCGTCTCTCGTTGAAAAAAATATTTGAACCACGCCCGCGCGCGCGCCAGTCAGTTCTGTGTCATGGCGGTGAGCGAGTGCCCGTGTTCGAACGATGTTTCCCAAGCGCCGAAGATACTTCCACACGATACTCGATTTATAAAAAAAAAACTTAAATTTTGTTTGGTCAGATTTTGAGACAAGACTTTTGTCTATTTATATAGTAAATATTTTCTATGATTTGTCTGTGTAGGCAAACATTTCGCGTATTATATTTCATCAAATCAGTTGTCCAGAGATATCTGCATGTAACCGAGAGACAAACAGACACCAGAGTGAGCCCATTAGGTTCCCTTTTTTTCGCAATGTTGCGATGGGACCCTAAAAGGGTGGCTGCTCCACTTGCATGCTAATCATACATACATACATAGATAACACACGCTGTATCCCGACAATCAGGGTAAGCAGAGTAATCGGTGTTGTGCTGTAAGGACACTGGTAAATTACAGCACAACACCGACCATCACATTTAGCACAGTATACGGACAAGACAACGATCAAGCAGCAAGTAAGGCACGAAGAATCCACCTGCTGCATGACTAGGTGCAATCCTGCAATATTAATCTTCATTCCCCGATTCCCTTGATGGATCGATCGAACACCTTGGCACATTTAATTTATGAAATGTCTCTCTGCAGGCAGACAGATGCGCGAGTGTTTCAGTTTAGAGAAGAACAGGAGTTGTGATGGGTGACGCAAGCATTACTGGTGGTATACCTTGGCGGGACTGCGGCTGAAGCGGTACGTGAGCTGGTTCTCAGCCGGCGGAGGTGACAGGAGTGGCTTCACGTAGAGGTGGTGGCGGTCGGAGACTCGCTGGCCAGCCGGCGAGCCGCACGCGCCCCCCCGCCCCGCCGGCAGCGGACTCAGGCTGCACTCCTGCACCGTACACACATCCCTTCAGGCAAACTCCAAAGAGTGAATATTCATTCTTCCCCGACTCGCACTTCCCCATCATTCGCTTGGTGTAAATGCGTTTCTATCCCTGAGCGAGTATTTATTAATTTGTTTATTCATTTTAGAGAGGCAGCGTTCGCCACAGATAACTACTAATGTACTGGTGTTGGCTGATACGTCTAAAATCTGGGTAAAAATTTGTTCATTTTGTAATTATTTGGATTTTTTTTATTCTCTCTGGCTTACCAGAGAGAATAAAAAAAATCTACTTTAAAAGAAATGTTACAGCTATTGGTAAACATAAAAAGTCTCTATTGGTGTCTAACCACAAAGTTAGCGTTTCAAAACAATTTTATTATTTTGGAAAGGTGTTAAATAAATTTCCAAAAAATAAGGATAACATATTTCCAAATTGAATGTTCTCTTCGCCTCCTGCTAGTCCCGCGCAGGTCGTTGTGCTAGTCGGACGTACGTCGCTTCGCTCCGTGATCGCGCTAAATCTTTGACGCACAAGCTCAGCAAGAGATACGAAAAAGGGTTAGAATATCTTACTATGGAAGGTGGCTTGGGACGGCGGCCATTTTGAAAAAAAAAATAAAAATTAAGTCCAGGGATAAAACCTTCATAAATCGATAGCGAAGAAATAGACAAGCATAAAATGTTACTTGTCATTACTTCCTAAAGTGTCATGTTACTGAGATAATTGGAGGTAAGGTTATAAGCCCGGCGCGGGGCTCTTTTGCTCACAATCTTCACTACTAACCCTAAACGGTCAAAAACAATATTTTTTTATTGAAAGCGCAATTCGTAACATTGTGCAATATAATTGATTGTTGAAGGACCCACCTTATAGACAGTCGGCGGGCCCTACACCTACACCAAGATTACTCCCCGTATAGGGATTTTTGCCAGAAAAAATAATTATTTTCAATTCAAGATCAGACTAATTTAGCATAACCACGACGCGCCCTGGACCAGGGAGCTAGCGTGCGCTATCACTCATGCTAATCGGGGTTACAAAATTAAAGCGAGCCTGTTATAATTTTATTCAATTAATAATGTTATTTCCAGTTGCTAATGAATGATAATGAAAAAAAAATACTCACATCCTTCTGTCTGCCGGTGAAGCGCATAGCGAAACTCTGCATATATTTCACATACACCTTGTTGTAGAACTTGATGAGGTCTTCTCTCGCCGGCGGATCTGCAAACACATACACCCACATCCTGTATATACCATTCTCCTCAAACAATTTCCCTCCAGTGCTCCCAGCCTTCAGCGGGACGGAACCACTGCTTTCCGCCGACGTACTTGGTCGTACAGGTGTAACATTGCCCCACCTGGCTGTAAATTTGTATTTATTTTTATGCCTATTTAGATCACTTCTACATTCAGTCCAAACTTGCAAATATGTATTCATAATAGTTTGTAGTTTGGCGGATTGGGTGGCTCTGCTTGAGGTTGCAGTTTCAGGCCCAGCCATTTCCACCCTCCAGAAGGTGTCACATCAGGAAGTTTCCACAACAATCTGTCTTTACTTAGCCGGAGTGGTGAGCAATTATAAATTAAACAGAATGTATGTGTGACATACCGTTGGGTCCATCTCCTTGTATGAGTACGGAGCGGTAGACGTGGTTGTCGGCTTGCGGCTGCTGACGATAACACTTCATTATCTCCGTGAACGTCCTCTCCACCCGCGCCGTCGGCGTGCTCGACACCTAAACCACAAGATATATGATTGAATACAGAGTAGTAGACGTGGTTGTCAGCTTGTGGCTGATGGCGGTAACACTTCATTATCTGAATGTCCTCCACCCGCGCCATCATTAATTATATGAAAACCAACAATCATAACATGAAAACCTAAAAATTGTTTTGAAAAAAATTATTGATTTGAAAATAATTTTTGGGATTTTTAATAAGGTATTCATAGATTACAGCATGTTACAAGTGTCAGAAGTTACTAACTATATCACTAACAGGAAATATTTTTCAAATTCCGGATTATCATTAGTCATTCATTACAGAACCTAAATAAATGTTTTAATAAATAATAATTTTACAATTTTACAAAATAATTTGAGTGATATCCCTAACGCTCCAATGGAGAGTAGGTACTTATTTCAAGAAATAGGCCTAGTTTCCATACTGCTTTAGCTATATATTTGCTGTGCGGGAGGTGACAAAAAGCTGGACCCTCCCCACCCTTCAACCGTCACGTGGTTTATGAACGCCCCCCAAGGGCAATGTTGCTTTCTTTGAGTGTTTCTTTAGTATCAGTTACCTTGCATATGACGTAGACGGCACACATGAGGATCTGATCGAGGTGGCGGTCTCGCATCAGCTGAGTGTGGTGCATGACCGAGTGCTCCATGCACGTCCAGATCTTGCGCTTCAGCTCCGAGTCTGTGAGTCGCAGTCGCAAGCAAAGGTCGTTCATACGCACCGCGGCCAGCGTATAGAACTACACCGGAACACATTACAGTCATTGTAAAAACTAAACAGGACAAATTCAAGCGTAGTGTACTATCATACGAATGATGAATAAAGAATAAGGAATAAAGAATTTATGATAAACCTGAGAAAATTAATTACTTACTCTGAAATCAATACTAATAATAAATCTGTAAGGGGTGGTCATGGAGTAAGTTACTTTGTTTTAGGAAATATTGAGTTTGTAGCCTCTATGTATGATACTAAAGCTAAATTGACGATTTTTAGAAATCTTTTCTGTATGTATGTATGTATGTTCCGCCATAACTCTTAAACCGATCATCCGAATTCGATGAAACTTTGTACAAGCACATTTAACTATATGGGACACAGGATAGGCTACATAAAATTCAGTTCCGGTTACGCTAAGATGTGGCTCCCATACAAACCGATATGTTCAATCCGCGCGCCTTAGTACTATACATAGGTATTTACCGAGCGAGCGGCGGCAGTTGGCGGCGGGGCGGCACGGTGCGACGGCGCGGGGGAGGCGCGGCCTATAAACTCAACAGAGAACCGAACAGCCGCACTATATTCCTCTTTCACGCAAAAAATACTGAACAGATTTTGATGAGCCTTTTGATGAGTACTATAGCTTATACATCGAAAAGGCTATAATTTATAAAGACACTAGCTTTTGCCCGCGGCTTCGCTCGCGTGAAATTCGTATTTCAAACGAAGAAATTAAGTAACTAAAGGCGAGCTGGGTTCAGGTAAACTATAAACCGTCTCGAAGAAAGTGAGTAACTTTTTGAGGCCGAAGGCGGAGTTGCGTTCAGGAAGACGATAAACCTTCTCGAAGACAGTAAGTAACTATGGGCGAGGCCGAAGGCCGAGCTGCGTTCAGGAAGAGGATAACCTTTTCGAAGAAAGTAAGTAACTATGGGCGAGGCCGAAGGCCGAGCTTCGTTCAGGATGAGGGTAAACTTTTCGAAGAAAGTAAGTAACAGAGGGCGAGGCCGAAGGCCGAGCTGCGTTCAGGCAAACTGAACCTTCTCGAAGACAGTAAGTAAATATGGGCGAGGCCGAAGGCCGAGCTGCGTTCAGGAATAGGATAAACCATCTTTAAGAAGTAAGTAACAAAGGGCGAGGCCGAAGGCCGAGCTGCGTTCAGGAAGAGGATAACCTTTTCGAAGAATGTAAGTAACAGAGGGCGAGTCCGAAGGCCGAGCTGCGTACAGGAAGACCATAAATCTTCTCGAAGAAAGTAACTTCTTTGTTACTTACTTTCTTCGAAAAGGTTTATCCTCTTCCTGAACACATCTCGGCCTTCGGCCTTGCCCATAGTTACTTACTGTCTTCGAGAATTTATAGTCTTCTTCGCTCGGCCTTCGGCCTCGCCCTCTTTCTACTTACTTACTTTCTTCGAAAAGGTCATCCTCTTAAGTTTAGGTCATAACTTAAGGTCATCCTCTAAAGTTACTTACTTTCTTCGAAAAGGTCATCCTCTTCCTGAACGCAGCTCGGCCTTCGGCCTCGCACATAGTTACTTACTGTCTTCGAGAAAGTTTATCGTTTTCCTGAACGCAGCTCGGCCTTCGGCCTCGCCCTCTGTTACTTACTTTCTTCGAAAAGGTTATCCTCTTTCTGAACGCAGCTCGGCCTTCGGCCTCGCCCATAGTTACTTACTGTCTTCGAGAAGGTTTATCGTTTTCCTGAACGCAGCTCGGCCATCAGCCTCGCCCTCTGTTACTTACTTTCTTCGAAAAGTTTACCCTCATCCTGAACGCAGCTCGGCCTTCGGCCTCGCCCATAGTTACATACTTTCTTCGAAAAGGTTATCCTCTTCCTGAACGCAGCTCGGCCTTCGGCCTCGCCCTTTGTTACTTACTTTCTTAAAGATGGTTTATCCTCTTCCTGAACGCAGCTCGGCCTTCGGCCTCGCCCATAGTTACTTACTATCTTCGAAAAGGTTTATCGTCTTCCTGAACGCAGCTTGGCCTTCGGCCTCGCCCTCTGTTACTTACTTTCTTAGAAAAGGTTATCCTCTTCCTGAACGAAGCTCGGCCTTCGGCCTCGCCCATAGTTACTTACTGTCTTCGAGAAGGTTCAGTTTTCCTGAACGCAGCTCGGCCTTCGGCCTCGCCCTCTGTTACTTACTTTCTTCGAAAAGTTTACCCTCATCCTGAACGAAGCTCGGCCTTCGGCCCCGCTCATAGTTACTTACTTTCTTCGAAAAGGTTATCCTCTTCCTGAACGCAGCTCGGCCTTCGGCCTCGCCCTTTGTTACTTACTTTCTTAAAGATGGCTTATCCTTTTCCTGAACGCAGCTCGGCCTTCGGCCTCGCCCATAGTTACTTACTGTTTTCGAGAAGGTTTATCGTCTTCCTGAACGCAACTCCGCCTTCGGCCTCAAAAAGTTACTCACTTTCTTCGAGACGGTTTATCGTTTACCTGAACCCAGATCGCCCTTAGTTACTTACTTTCTTCCTTTGAAATACGAATTTCCCGCGAGCGAAGCCGCGGGCAAAAGCTAGTACATAATATAAGTAGAATAATATTTAATCTGTTCTTAACACAATTTCTTACTAAATACTTGCTGTAAACGGTACCTTTATAGAGTTCCGTACCAATGACGCTGACAGGGACCCTTATAAAATCGGTCAGGTGTCTGTCCATTCATCCGTCGGTTACAGCATGTAGCTCCTAAATGGCTTGAGTGATTTTCTCGAAACTTCAAATATTCATAGATTTCAGACATTTTACGGGCCAAGCGAGGCCAGGTGTCCTAACTATAAATTAATAGTATATACAGGGTGTCCCAGAAACCGACGATAATCCTTTAACAGGAGATAGGGCTGCTAATTACCTCTCAGAATATCTAATTTTAGGTTTAGTAAAAATGGCTTAGTTTTTGAGATATTGTCATTTTTGTAAAAATCCAAAATTTTCTCCCTCAGCTCATTTTTTTAAATGCCACGAGTACAAATGTAAGATTTTCTTAAATCTAGTTTTTGTCAAATATTCCCGAAAAGTAAGGCTTTCACACGGTATAATTTATTTTTTTATGTTTAATCCTGTTTAGCTGAAAAACGACTTAACAGCCACATGTTAAAAAAATTTCAGCCTCATCCTTTGAGTTTGGCCCTTCGCGGTGAAAAAAAAAATTACTACACTAAAGTGGCATTATGCAAAAAAAATACGCCCATCTAATGTAGTTTTTAAAATGGTAAATCACTTACCGCTTTGCCCAATATTTTATGAGATATTGTTATTTAACTGCAAAAAGACCTCGAAATTTGATAACTGTTCTACCAACTACGAATTGGAATAAAATAAACATTTGAAGTAATTGGTCTTTATTAACCTGTTAAAGTAGATGTTCAAATTGTTTACCACCTGCACAAATGCTAGCTCGACATCTTCTCACAAATGCCCGGTTGATGCGTCGAGCAAGTACTCGATGCAAGTGCAGATACATCCACCTCCGATCCATAGGTACAATAGGTACATCTTCTAAAAGGCTCTGAAGCTCCTGTTTCAGAAACTCAAGATAATTCGCCCGTTTAAAGCCTCCACTATTCAACGGACGTCTTCTTGCCTCCTAGCCACTTGCGTCCCCACAGATAGAACGGACGTCTAGATCACCGGATTTAAATCCGTTAGATCTTTATTATTGGGGCTATTTAAAAGAAACAGTTTACGGGAAACCGGTGGAAAACTTGATAGAGCTCAAAGAAAGAATTACAGAAACTTTTTTTTAATGTAAACTGACATGGTTGGCTACATCACCTACAACATCCGTGATGTCAGCCCATAACACCGGGTGAACTTCGTGCCACGTCAGTGCTTCCCTTCGGTCGTGCCGACTATAGTCAACTGGACGGAAAACACAAACTATTTACATAGCATAGGTGGACGTATCTGCACTTGCATCGAGTACATGCTCGACGCATCAACCGGGCATTTGTGAGAAGATGTCGAGCTAGCATTTGTGCAGGTGGTAAACAATTTGAACATCTACTTTAACAGGTTAATAAAGACCAATTTACTTCAAGTGTTTATTTTATTCCAATTCGTAGTTGGTAGAACAGTTATCAAATTCCGAGGTCTTTTTGCAGTTAAATAACAATATCTCATAAATTATTGGGCAAAGCGGTAAGTGATGTACCATTTTAAAAACTACATTAGATGGGCGTATTTTTTTTGCATAATGCCACTTTAGTGTAGTAATTTTTTTTTTCACCGCGAAGGGCCAAACTCAAAGGATGAGGCTGAAATTTTTTTAACATGTGGCTCTTAAGTCGTTTTTCAGCTAAACAGGATTAAACATAAAAAAATAAATTATACCGTGTGAAAGCCTTACCTTTCGGGAATATTTGACAAAAACTAGATTTAAGAAAATCTTACATTTGTACTCGTGGCATTTAAAAAAATGAGCCGAGGGAGAAAATTTTGGATTTTTACAAAAATGACAATATCTCAAAAACTAAGCCATTTTTACTAAACCTAAAATTAGATATTTTGAGAGGTAATTACCAGCCCTATCTCCTGTTAAAGGATTATCGTCGGTTTCTGGGACACCCTGTATATAAACTATAAATAATAAGTGTTACACACTTAGCAGCAGCCTTTTTGTGGATGAATTATATACTTGGCGACCCATCAAAAGAAGTTCAAGAGTAGTGTGTACTAGCTTTGAATGCACAATCTATACTAATATTATAAAGATGTAAAATTTGTTTGTTTGTATGTAGTTACCCCTACATACAACAAAAAACAAATGCGTCTCTCTGGAACTACTGAACCGATTGTAAAAATTCTTTCATTAATACAAAGCTACACTATTCCCGAGTCACATAGGCTATATTTTATTTTGATAAATATAGGTTTTCAGTTCGAAATCTCAATATTTGTAAATCAAGTCGTACAAAAAAGCGCCGTTTGGCTGCTTTATTGGCGTGCGCTGACCTCATGGTTGGATGTACGTGAAAATAATGTACAACAAAAATATTTGTCACTAATAGATCTAAATAAAAGTCAGCGACGCCATATATCTAGCTTTTTATTTTAAGGTATTTGTATTTTTGTTTATAAAAGTTTTCTTAATAAATTTAAATAGAAAAAGAAAAATGTACACCGCAAAGAGCCAGCCTTGTTGCTCCTCCTGCTGTCGGACGTGGAGGCTGCATCTTGTGCCGGCTCTGCAGATGTGCTTGCGACTCCGTTACTGATGCATGAGTACACACACAGCTATTACACTACAACACGCACCTTCCTCAAGAACAGAGCGAGAGCCGGTCCTGTTGCTCCTCCTGCTGTCGGACGTGGAGGCTGCATCTTGTGCCGGCTCTGCAGATGTGCTTGCGACTCCGTTACTGATGCATGAGTACACACACAGCTATTACACTACAACACGCACCTTCCTCAAGAACAGAGCGAGAGCCGGTCCTGTTGCTCCTCCTGCTGTCGGACGTGGAGGCTGCATCTTGTGCCGGCTCTGCAGATGTGCTTGCGACTCCGTTACTGATGCATGAGTACACAGCTATTACACTACAACACGCACCTTCCTCAAGAACAGAGCGAGAGCCGGTACTATTGCTCCTCCTGTTGTCGGACGTGGAGGCTGCATCTTGTGCCGGCTCTGCAGATGTGCTCACGGCTCCGTTACTGATGCATGATTACACAGCTATTACACTAAAATACGGACCTTCCTCAAGAACAGAGCGAGAGCCAGCCTTGTTGCTCCTGCTGTCGGACGTGGAGGCTGCATCTTGTGCCGGCTCTGCAGATGTGCTTGCGACTCCGTTACTGATGCATGAGTACACACACAGCTATTACACTACAACACGCACCTTCCTCAAGAACAGAGCGAGAGCCGGTCCTGTTGCTCCTCCTGCTGTCGGACGTGGAGGCTGCATCTTGTGCCGGCTCTGCAGATGTGCTTGCGACTCCGTTACTGATGCATGAGTACACAGCTATTACACTACAACACGCACCTTCCTCAAGAACAGAGCGAGAGCCGGTACTATTGCTCCTCCTGATGTCGGACGTGGAGGCTGCATCTTGTGCCGGCTCTGCACATGTGCTCACGGCTCCGTTACTGATGCATGATTACACAGCTATTACACTAAAATACGGACCTTCCTCAAGAACAGAGCGAGAGAGCCGGCCCTGTTGCTCCTTCTGTTGTCGGACGTAGAGGCTGCTTCTTGTGCCGGCTCTGCAGATGTGCTCACGGCTCCGTTACTGATGATCACGCTGCTGCCACCTTGCACTGCACACAGATTGAAATATTATATTGTACCCTGTACCATATTTATATTGACCTTGACTGAGCTTTTAGCTGGGCTGTACGTTTTGGACTCTTGGTGATTCCGACAAAAATGCAGGCCATTTTGTTATGTACTCTAAAACTACTTGCTAAATTGGACCGTGCTGCTCTTCCAACCTTGGAATTCAACGGTGTAGTCATTCCATAGAGTAAACAAGTAAAAAATCTTGGTCTCGTCATGGATGAGACGCTTTCCTGGCATACAGGTTGGTGAGGTCAGCCGGAAATTGGTTGCTAGCATGCATTATCTCGAACGCCTTCAGAATTTTATTCCGGTCTCTACCAAAATGAAATGAAAAAGAGCTACTTAACAAACTTGATCGTCTTCTCAACTTGTGTATCCGATACATCGTTGGTGTGCACAAGTTTGATCAAATATCAGATTTTCGAAATCATTTGCAGTGGCTCCATATCCGCCATCGCAGGAATAGTCATGTTCTGCAAGTATCACTTCTCTACTGCACACTGTTTAATCCTAATGCTCCTAAATACATAAGTGATTGTTTTTCCTTTCTCAGCTCCCAGCACTCAGCTAGCTCTATCGCTAAGGTCAAATGATAACTTGGTGCTGACTATTCCTTCGCATTCCACTACATCATATTCTGACTCATTCACGATACATGCAGCTCGTCTGTGGAACCAGCTCCCTGTCAATCTCCGTCTCTCTTCTTCCATTCACACTTTCAAAATTATTTTAAAGAAGCACTTTTTGTCGTCATAAATTCTCTGATCCAAAACGATGTCTCTCATGTTCATCAAGACCTGAGCAATGGTTACAACAAACAAAGGCCATATTCAGTAAAGGGGGGAATACTCAAGGGATGACCCACCCTACATGCCACCAAACGATAACATCACCGAACCTGCTAGAGGTGCAAGCACCGTCGCATGGTGGACACTAAATAATAAATTAATTAAAAAAAAAGTTTCTGGTGTAGAATCAACCCCTTTCCCGTATCTATTACGGTAACACCGTGTATACCAGGGAACGCTACCTCGATATTACTCGTATTTGAGCAGTTTGTTCCGTCTACATAACTTTTGATTTCTTACAACAGCTACTCCTTAGTTTTATTTTTTTTTAATTTTTCAGGAAATCAACAGCACAAGTTATAATTTAAATCTATACATATAATAAAATCGTAAAGGTAAGAAAGTCTGTACATTGAATGTATTCGGAAAAAAACTAACCAGGGTGGCTTAAAATGAGATACTTAACATGTTAGAACAGTTTTTAAAATGTTTGTTTGTTTGTTTGTCTGTACGCGCATCACGCAAAAACCACTGAACGGAATTAGACGAAACTCTGTATAGTGGCAGTTTATATGCCGGGTTAACATAATACGTAAAAAAAATATCAAAAATAAAAAAAATTTACAATTATAAACATTATTGTGCGTTTAAAATCATGTAGTCCAAAGTACATAATTATATCTTGAGAACTGGCAGCAAATACAATTTGAATAAAATATTCATTCGAAATTTAAAAATAAGTAGATACAACGAAAATGACAGTTCTTCTTTTTTATAACTTGAACACAATAGTCTAAACATATCTATTCTTTCTATACATATAATAAAATCGTAAATGCAAAAATGTCCATTTGTACGCGCATCTCGCAAAAACCACTGAACGGAATTTGACGAAACTTTTTTTAGTGACAGTTATATCCCGGAGTAACATAATAATTAAAAAATATAATAAAAATCACGTAATCCAAATTAAAGGTAAAAAACAATTTTAATGTCATGTTGACAACGGAGAACTGTCATCTCAACGTGAGCTGGCCCGTGAAAAATTGTTTGATTAATAAAAAAAAAAATTGAGTGTCGATTTATATATCTGTTGCCCGCGGTTTCGCTCGCGTGAAATTCGTATTAAAAAAAAAGAAAGTAAGTAACTAAAGGCGGGACCGAAGGCGGATCTGCACTCACGTAAACGATATTCATTCTCCATGAAAGTAACTAAGGGCGAGGCGGAAGGCGGAGCTGAGTTCAGGAAGAAAAAAAACATTCTTGAAGAAAGTATGTAACTAAGGGCGAGGTCGAAGGCCGAGCTCTATTCTGGAAGACCATAAACCTTCTCGAAGAAAGTAAGTAACTATGGGCGAGGCCGCAGGCCGTGCTCTATTCGGGAAGACCATAAACCCTCTCGAAGAAAGCAAGTAACTAAGGGCGAGGCCGTAGGCCGAGATGCGTTCAGGAAGAAGGTAAACATTTTTGACGAAAGTAAGTAACTAAGGCGAGGCCGAAGGCCGAGCTACGTTCAGACAAATGATAAACCATCTCGAAGAAAGTAACGAAGGGCGAGGCCGAAGGCCGAGCTGCGTTCAGGAAGAAGCTAAACCATCTCGAATAAAGTTAATTAATAGTAAGATTGAGTTAATTTAATTTAAATTTTATTATAAAGTCCACGCTTCTGACGGCAAATATACCGTGCATCCTAGAACCTCGCGGTTATTCCCGGCTGGATGGCAAGAGGGCCGATGCTATCACCTTAGTGCCATGGACTAAGGGTAGTTTTTTGATGTGGGACGCCACTTTTGTTCTCACATTGGCTCCAAGTCACGTTAGGACATCTTCAAGAGCGGCTGGTGCGGCCGAGGCTGGGGCGGAGAGCCTCAAAGGCAACAAATATAGAAATATAATTCAAGATTTCGAATTTGTTGCGTTTGCGGTTGACACCCTCGGTCCGTGGAGCAGTGAAGCCAAAAGAGGCTTGGGCCTCTGCTGGTTGACGCAACTGGTGTCCCGCCATCAAGGGCTTATGTACTTCATTGAAAGGGTAAGCCTTGCCATCCAGCGGGGTAATGCCGCAAGTGCTCTAAGAACATTTGAAAATGCCCGTTTTGATAGTTATTTTAATGTTTGTTAGGTAGGTTTTAATTCTTTAGTTATTAAATTACTTTTTTATTTTTATGAAATAAATAGATTGAGTAAACGATATTATATTCTATCGAAGAAAGGAAGTCTTTAGAGGCGAGGACCGAAGGCGGAAGAGGGTTTTGGTTTACCTGAACGCAGCTCGGCCTTCGGCCTCACACTTAGTTCCTTCCTTTCTTCCAGAAGGTTTATCGTCTTCCTGAACGCAGCTCGCCCTTACTTACTTCCTCGCCCTTACTTACTCCTTTATTTGAGGAAGGTTTATCATTTACCTGAAAGCAGCTCGGCCTTCGGCCTCGCCCTTGGTTAGTTCTTTGAGAAGGTTTATCGATTACCTGAACGCAGCTCGGCCTTCGGCCTCGCCCTTCACGTCACGTTTTCATTCAGTTGCCCTTAGTTACTCACATTCTTCTTTGGAATACGAATTTCACGCGAGCGAAGCCGCAGGCAACAACTAGTAATAAATAAATATGTAAGGGATGGTCATGGAGTAAGTTACTTTGTTTTATGAGATAGTGAGTTTGTACACTCTATGTATGATACCAAATTGACGATTTTTAGATGCCTTTTCTGTATTTATGTAAATAAAATTCAGTTCTGGTTACGCTAAGATTTACGTAGCTCCCTCCCATTCAAACCGAAATGTTCCGCCCGGCGAAATAAAGACGGTAGCGGACTTACTTACTTTCTTCTTTTTAAATACGAATTTCACGCGAGCGAAGCTGCGGGCAAAAGCTAGTATTTAATAAAATCCAAGATTTTTATATGCTTTATTTATTACTGATTCTATGAAAGTTCTATGAAATTTAATTTATGATCTAAAACTACTCCAAGATCACGGACTGTATTAATTTGGATAATATTGGAATTATTTAAGGTATATGTGAAATGTATCGGCTTCTTTCTGCGAGTGAAGCTAATGCTTTGAACAACATTAACGGAGATTCTGTTCTGTGAATAGTATTGAGTTCGTCTTGAAGTAAATGACAGTCGGAAAGATTTTTAATTTGGTGTGCTATACTTTTTTTCATCAGCATAAAGCCAGTGTTTAGCATTTGTTAAGCACGTGTATTTATGTCGTATATGTACACTACATAAAATAATGGACCAAGGTGTGATCCTTGTGGGACGCCTGATGGAATTATAACAGCGTTAGACAGGAATTCACCAATTTTAACCACATGCGACCGACGAGTTAAATATGATTCTATCCATCGCAATAAATCGCCCTGTATACCAAGCCTTTGCAATTTTGCGAGCAGGATGACGTGATCCACAAGATCGAAGGCTTTTTCGAAGTCAGTGTATATCACGTCAACCTGCCCACCCTTTTCCATGTTGTTTAGACAGTATGTAGAAAAGAGGATAGATTTGTAACGATAGATTGTCCTTTGACAAAAAGATGTTGAGTATCTGGAATGCAGCGGAAAAGATCTGGGTAAATATGTGTGTATATAACCTTTTCAAAGAGCTTGCTAAAAGTACTAAGAATTGAGATAGGCTTATAATTTTCAATTTTCGTTTTCGGTCCTTTCTTATGTATTGGTACAATATTTGCTATCTTCCAGACCTTAGGAAAGCAACCTTCCTGTAGGGATCTGTTAAATAGCAGATACAGTAGATGCACCAGAGCGTTAACACATTGGAGGTATTAACTGGTATTATTTACTGGAGAGTGTAGACTAACCGAGAAGGGACTGGCCGGGGCGCACGGTGCAGGGCGTGTCCTTGAACAGTTGCTTCTTGGCCGCGTCGGCGCCCGGCGACAGGAAGCGCTCCGTCACCGACGACACCGGTGACTGCAGCCCTCCGTTTCCTGCAACTACCCATAGTCAAGTATGGTACAATTAATATAACTTGATCCGAGACTTAAGAGTTAAGACCACCTTACTCGGTTCCATAGATGGGTGAACTGAAAGCAGATAGATAGCTAGAAAATGCTTTATTGATCCAAGAAACATTCAACAGTAATAATCAGATTAGAAAATTTACATAAGTTGCAAAGGCGAACTTATCCCTTATAGAGATTTCTTACAGCCAACCTTTGGATGTAAGTAGTGGGTTTGTAAGGCCCCATACATATTTTACGCTGTTGAAAAAACTCAATAGTAATATAATGGATATAGCCAGTCTCAAAATAAATTCATTAACAATTTAGTTAATATATATTCATTTTTAACCGACTTCCAAAAAAGGAGGAGGTTCTCAATTCGTCTGTATGTTTTTTTTTATTTTTTTTTTTTATTTTTTTTTTTTTTATTTTTTTTTATGTTTGTTACGCGATTTCTCCGTCAATTGAGGGCCGATTTAGAAAATTCTTTTTTTGTTAGTTAGGTCATACTTCCGAGGTGGTCCCATTTCAATTTTATCGAAATTGGTTGAGTGGTTTTCGAAAAATCAGCATAATACTATAGTGTGTGGTTACCTTCAGCAAAACTTGTGATGTGGTCGTATTCGGCAATTTTCAGTTTGATAAATTAGTATGGTGTGTGGTTACCTTCAGCAAAACTTTTGTGATGTGGACTTATTCAGCAATTTGCAGTCTGACACATATGGCGAATAATTCTGTACCACTTCAATCGATTTCGATTATTCGATTTCGATTATTCTTATTTATGTAATATTACTAAAAAGAATGAAATAAAAACTGTTTTAAAAAATATTAAACCGATTTCAAAAAAACAAAAAAACAAAAAGAACTAAAAAGTATTAAATACCTAATATTTTGAAATTTTCTCTGTCCTGTTGAAATACATGAATCGATATTTACTAGTGATACATATTCGGACCCTTGTTTCATGAATATTCTAAATTTGAAATTTTTTATCTTTTCCGACCGGCCAGGTACCATAATTTATTATGGTACCTGACCGGTACCTACTGTACCGAGTACCATCGAGCTGGTCTGATGATGGAGACAGAAGGTGGCCATAGGAACTCCTAAACTACACATGATAAACCCATCGTGTTTGGGCTCGTTGCATTTGTCTTCACGAGAAATTTACTTTAGACCATTGATTTTATAACCCTGTCGGGACAGATAGACCACTCCATATAACAAATTTGGTAACGTTGTAAATCGTAAAACCAACAGAGGGCGTTAATAATTTTTCTTGATGTTGTCGTAAAACAAACAGGTGGCGTTAATGTTTGTTAATACTTCTATACTAAGGGCGCTATCTAGTTGAAATACAACATGTATCTAGGTACCTTTAATTGTCACTAGGCTGTAGAATTACTGCTACTAGACAAAAGATGGCGCTTTCATTTATATTTATAAAGAACATTATTTATGTAAATTCCAAAATTTTTTATTATATTTGAATAATAAAATTATGACAATTTACAATTAAACTAACACAAGAAGTGTTAGTTTAATTGTCATAATCAAATTAAATAAAATAAAAAAATGTTTTGAAAATTATTTGGTATACGGAACAAAATATTATTATGATTGTAATTTCCTGTTTGTGCGCTTTTAATAGATAGATCCACACAGAGCACGGAATACCCCCGCGCGCGCGCGCGCGGTATTCCGTGCTCTGTGGATAGAACGTATTTATTTAGTTGAACAGTTAAACAAATACTCGTCACTCTTCATTCTAATAATGTCAGCATTGTATGTAAAAAAAAATATGAAAACTGCCTTAAAAAATTTATGAAATTAAAAAAATCGAACCCTAGAGTTGAAGGCGGTGCTAAAGAAGGCTACACAAATCACAAAGGATATCATCCACGCATGTTTTCTTTCATGTATCATTTTTGCTTGCTTTAGCACCGCCTTCAACTCTAGGGTTCGATTTTTTTTATTTCATACATTTTTGAAGGCGGTTTTTATATATTTTTTTAAATAGTTTTTTATTTCACAGTTTTTTTTGGAATTTTTTGCTATTAATGTACTCGGCGAAATCGCTCGACCTTCGGCCTCGCGATTCCGCCTCGCTTTCCAGTCTGATCTCGACCAAATTAAAATGGAACCACGTCATGGTTATCCCCTTTCAAACAAAAAAAAAGAATTTTCAAAATCGGCCCACAATAATTGACGGAGTAATCGCGTAACAAACATCCAAAAAAAGAAAACATACCGTCGAATTGAGAATCTCCTAGGTCTAAAGTAAATTGCTCGTGATGACAAATTCAACGAGCCCAAACACGATGGGTTTATCATGTGTAGTTTAGGAGTTCCTATGGCCACCTTCCGTCTCCATCATCAGACCAGCTCGATGGTACTCGTACTCGTATTATAATATATTAAACGCATCTGGCCGGTCGGAAAAGATTTCAAATTTAGAATATTCATGAAACAAGGGTCCGAATATGAATGACAATATCGATTCATGTATTTCAATACAATGACAGAGAAAATTTCAAAATATTAGGTACCTATTCTACCTATTTAATACTTTTTAGTTCTAGTTTATTTTTTTTAAGTCGGTTTTATATTTTTAAAACAATATTACATAAAAAACAATAATCGAAATCGAATAATCGAAATCGGTTGAAGTGGTACAGAATTATTCGCCATGTGTCAAACTGCAAATTGCTGAAAAAGCCAAAGAGATTTTATGTGATACGTCATTGGAAAAAGCCCACATCACAAAAGTTTTGCTGAAGGTAACCACACACCAATAGTATTTTGTTGCTTTTTCATAAACCGCTCAATCAATTTCAATAAAATTTCAATGGGAGCACCTCTGAAGTATGACCTACCAAACAAAAAAAGAATTTTCAAAATCAGCCCACAATTAACACGTTGAACGCCATACGACCCACCGGTGGGCCTAGCGTACTTTTCGGTTCGGGCCAAGCCAAACTCATTATATCCGTAATTTTCATCAACTTGAGATTTTCATCACAAAGTTTATAAAATGCGGTAATTTGTAAGGAAAATAAAAATTTGCTACTTTTACCGTCTAATTTTCGAGATATAGCAGAAGGCTCACGGGTGGATCGTGTGGCCTCCTATGAAGGATTTGTATTTTTCTGTTGGCTGGGGCCGCGGGGTCACGCCGCGGCCCACCCGTTGCGCGCGCGCCGCTGACGCAGCGATCAATCCCGGTCCGGCTGCGTCGACAATTGAGGATGTTTTACGCTTTTCTCGCCAAAAATGATTATTTTGAAGATTTCGAGTTAACACAAGAAGCGCTAACGCAGTTAGAAAACATCGAGATAGATCTTCTGAACCGTAGTTTCGGAATAGATTCTATGAAGACGTAGTTCAACCAACGAAAAGAAGATGCTGTCGAATTCTTTTGTCGGAGAGTGAGGATAGCGACTATGAAATGCATATAGAAAGACGGAAGAGAATGAAACACACTCTGGAAAGGAAAGAGGGATTGGCCAGAAAAGTGAGAAGAACATGTCACCAATGTTATGCAAAGAACGTACCAATAATGGGTAGCAAACAGGCTAAAACCAAGTCGAAAAAAGTATCCACTTATTGCCAAAGCAGCCCAACTAAACCATTCCTTTGTTTGCCTTGTTTTAACATGACTCACGGATAATTCTTTATTGTTTATGGTTAAACCCTTTGAAGAAGTGTGATAATGTTGTGATTGTTCAATTTCATAAATATTTTGTTTTGTTCAATTTCATAAATTATTTTCGTAATAAATAATGTCTTCTTATTTGGCAATGAAGAAAATTTTATGTTCATTTTTATTTTGACGAATATTTTCTTATTATTTTCTGGTTTTATTAATTCTATTAATACAAATATTATTTTCTACCTTATCGTTAAGAGCAGCCCTAGCATCGTTACAATTAACTTAATAAAAAACTACAAGTTTCTATTGGATTTGAAAACCACGCCGTCCGCTTCGACTACAAGGCCATGCGGCTCACTTCCATATTGGCTTTGTAGCTGCGCTCTGTGGCTTGTAGGAAGCGTTTACGTAGGCCCTCTCACGCGGCTCACCGGTGACCCCCATGCCCTGAATGGTTCAGTAAGGAAAGGCTCACCGGTGAGCGGTGAGCCCCGTGGCCCAAACGGAAATACTGGATTTTTCATGTGGCGTTGAACGTGTAAGATTGTAATTTCCTGTTTGCGGTTTTACTCCGGTCCAAAGAATTTACAAACTCTTTGGTTGTACTTGGGTTGTACCTAGCTCCGCTTATTTGTTGTTATATCCGCTATAGTAACACATATTCTGTGAAAATTTCAACGGGCTTCCTATTACGGTTCAAGAGATACAGCCCTCGGATAGACAAACGGACGGACGGACAGACAGACTGCGGAGGCTTAGTAATAGGCTTCCGTACAGGGATACGGAAACCTAAAAATAAGGGGTGAAATAGGGGTGAAAGTTTTTGTATGGGGAATCCATGATTTCTCTAGGTAAGGATATGAAAATTTATTATCTAGGCTTTTGGCACAGATTACTCAATAGTTACTGCTTTTGGTAAGAAATAATGAATAATGGTCAGGAAGAGGAAGGGGGAGAGAAAAGAAGGGGGAGTGGGTGGGAGGTACGTTTGTCAGCCTGGGTAGCTCAGTGGTGCAGGCAACCCTGGGCGCGGTCAACACTTGGATGGGTGACCGCTCGACCATTTGAGGCTGACCGTGGTTCGGATTCCACGTAAAACTGTAGCACCCTTCCCTTCTTACCTTACTAGGGTTGGTACCACCGCACTGAATAAAACGTATGTCGAAACGGCTATGTAAATCAAAGAGATTTGATGTAAATAGTTTCTTCGTTTTTTTTCGTCCAGTTCAGTATAGCCGGCACGACATGTCCGACATCACGGATGTTGTAGGTGATGTATCCAACCATGTCAGTTTCCATAAAAAAAAGAAGAAGAGGAGGAGAGGTATGGAGGGAGGAAGGGTTAGTGAATGAGGGTAGGTGTGGGGGAGGGAGGTAGTAGAGGGAACGAGGAGGAATGGATATCGAGGGAGTGAGAGGTTGAAAGGGGGAAGGGGCGGGGTAAGAGGGGGTTGCGGACAGGATGAGGGGTATTAGGGGAGGAATGGAATGCGAGGGTGATGGGAAGGAGGGGCGACATGAGGGGAGGAAGGGAAGTAGGGAGAGAGGGAGGGAATGGGCGAAAGGGAAGGTGGCAAAGAGGGGGTCCGTGAAGGGTGAGGGGAAGGAGGGGAGGAAGGCGGGATCGAGGAGAGAAGACCGGGAGAGAGGTGAGTGAGAGATGGGCGAGGAAGGAATCCCTTCCTTCCTCCCGAAAAAGATAGAGAATATAAGAGAAGCGATGGTTTATTATCAATTTTGCATTTAAATCAGATTTACTATTTTTTTATTTTATTCGTTGTCGTGTCGTCGTCGGTAAAATCTACAATTTTACAATTTTATATAAAATATCATTGACTTATATATTCTGTAAAGCTTATCACAAATACATTAAACCCACCCTCTTTTAATCTCTTTGGTATAACACCACCAGCAGCATCGTAGATGGAAAAAATAGCCCTGGACTCAACTTTTTTTAATTCGGTGCCTGGACTCCCTACTTCATACTCAAAGACATTTTGTTCATACTTCAACTATTACTAAAACGAGACACCGCGATTATGGTAGTGTGCGTATCGCGTGAATACAGAACCGACCGTCTCAAGAGATCGCATCGATATTGTGTCATCCTTTTTCCACGCGCAGTAACCCGTATCGCTTGCCTGCACGCTCCACGCAAACATTTGCGTGTTCCAAAACAAGCGAACGTCGCGCGTCGATCGATAAATTACCGCAACGGCTAAAAACTATGGAGGTGGCTTTTTACTTTCGAGCGACTGTAAGGAGAAAGGAAGTATTGTGATCGTCCAAAATGTCGAAGTTGAGAATGCGACTGATTTTTTTTTTTTTTATTGAAACTGACACGGTTGGCTACATCACCTACAACATCCGTGATGTCAGCCCATAACACCGGGTGAACTTGGTGCCACGTCAGTGCTTCCCTTCGGTCGTGCCGACTACACTGAACTGGACGGAAAACACAAACTATTTACATAGCCGTTTGGACCGACCTTTCATTCAGTGCGGTGGTACCAACCCGGGCGGGTTAAACCCTACCACCTAGTAATATAAGAAGGGGGTCATATCCCTTAGTCGCCTTTTACGACATACACGGGGAGAGATGCAGTGGGGCTATTCTTTTAAAGTACCGGCCCCACACAGTACAGATTTGGGCTATATATCTGTCAACGATCCCAAAAAAGTGGTTTTGAGAAACATGTATGTGTGTGTGTGTGTGTGTGTGTGTCCGTCCAGCGACCTTGTGCCTAAACTGCTCAACCGATTTCGTTCAAAATTCGTATTTAGTAGTTTGAAATGATAATCTAGGGGTACCTTTTTTAGTTTTTTTTAATTAAAAAAAATAAGGGTAGCTGTCATACAAATTATTTCGTTGAGGTCGATTTTCTTATAAATGGCTAACGATTTTTATTATTATTATTATATTTAATCCATCGTGTTTGTTTCCGTTTTCAAAGGTGGTGAGGTAAAAAAATATAATTTTAAAGAAGGTATCTCCACTTTATCCTAACCGCACGCGCGTATTTGAATTGCACGCAGGTTTGGTTGGTGGGTATTTGGCAAAGACATTAAACTCACCCTCTTGGTATTTGGCAACTAAAAATATAATAAGAAATAGGCATGCCATCTATAGACAAATAGGACAACTTAACTTTGGTCTGACATCTATGATGCAGAAGCGGCGAAATTATACATTTTATCCGCCAAGCTCACGGACTGACAAAACATGAAAATATTTATTGGAAAAATTATGAAAACCTTAAAATACACTATTTTGAAATTTCTACTTAATATAAAATAATCTTTAAATTTAACTATGCTGTTCCCACTTAGCATCGTTCTATAATTAGCAGATTTAAAAATATAATAATTATTTAATTCAAATTCGATACTCCTGGCGCCATCTTAGGACATAATTGAAGACTAATTTCATGTTACCTTTAAAACATCGCTGACGGTACATCTGACTCCCCCTATAAAATCAATGCTTTAGACCTAAGAGATTCTCAATTCGACAGTATGTTTTCTTTTTTTTGATGTTTGTTACGCGATTACTCCGTCAATTGTGGGCCGATTTTGAAAATTCTTTTTTTTTTATTTGAAAGGGGATAACCCTGAGGTTTTTGAAGTGAAAACTTCTTTAGCGGCGCTTGGCACTTTTTTAGGTGGGTAAAAAATGTATAACTCGCGACATCGCGTCAGCGTCATTTTTAAAATGAAACCTTAAGTCATTGCATTAAGGGTTAAGTTAGAGTGGCACGGGATCTGCCGGCACTCCCGGAGTGCAACTGTTAAGTAGGGTTCGGTAACACGTTTATGTCTGTCCATTCTACTAAGTTCTGCAAAATGAATGTAGGGTTCCGTAACAAATGCATGTCTGTCTGTTCTACTAAATTTAACATTTATTTCAAAATGAATGTAGGGTTCCGTAACAAATGCATGTCTATCCGTTCTACTAAATTTTACAATTTTCAACCAAGGTCCTCCGACGGTTATTTTATAATAAAAGTAGGGTTCCGTAACACGTTTATGTCTGTCCATTCTACTAAGTTCTGCAAGATGAATGTAGGGTTCCGTGACAAATGCATGTCTGTCCGTTCTACAAAATTTAACATTTATTTCAAAATGAATGTAGGGTTCCGTAACAAATGTATGTCTGTCCGTTCTACTAAATTTTACAATTTTCAACCAAGGCCCTCCGACGGTTATTTTATAATAAAAGTAGGGTTCCGTAACAAATGTATGTCTGTCCGTTCTACTAAATTTCACAATTTTCAACCAAGGTCCTCCGACGGTTATTTTATAATAAAAGTAGGGTTCCGTAACATGTTTATGTCTGTCCATTCTACTAAGTTCTGCAACATCACCTACAACGTCCGTGATGTCAGCCCATAACACCGGGTAAACTAAGTGCCATGTCAGTACTTCCCCCTTTGATCGTACTGACTACACTGAACTGGTCGGAAAACACAAACTATTTACATAGCCGTTTCGACCGACGTTTAATTCAGTGCGGTGGTACCAACCCGGTCAGGTTAAACCCTACCACCAAGTAAGATTAGGAGGGAAGGGACCTACAGTTTTACGAGGAATCCGAACCTCGGTCAGCCTCCAACGGTCAGCGGTCACCCATCCAAGTACTGACCGCACCCAGCGTTGCTTAACATTCAATAGCGACAGTTGACTGTCTGCACCACTGAGCTATCGAAGCTGACGTGGTCCTATTTTAATTGGGTCAAGATCGGATTGGAAAGCGAGGCGGAATCGCGAGGCCGAAGGCCGAGCGATTCCGCCGAGTACATTAATAGCAAAATTACTAAAAAAAACTGTGAAATAAAAAAAAAGTTTTAAAAAACATAAAACCGACTTCCTAAAAAAAGGAAAACTAAAAAACTATTCAAAATAAAAATATAAAAACCGCCTTCAAAAATATATGAAATAAAAACCTAAAAAAAAAAAAACGAACCCTAGAGTTGAAGGCGGTGCTAAAGCAAGCAAAAATGATGCATGAAAGAAAACATGAGTGGATGATAATATCCTTTGTGATTTGTGTAGCCTTTTTAGCACCGCCTTCAACTCTAGGGTTCGTTTTTTTTTTTTTAGGTTTTTATTTCATATATTTTTGAAGGCGGTTTTTATATTTTTATTTTGAATAGTTTTTTAGTTTTCCTTTTTTTAGGAAGTCGGTTTTATGTTTTTTAAAACTTTTTTTTTAATATTAAATAACACACATAAGTCAGAATAGCTTTCCATGGGCACCAAATGCATAAAACAATTAGAATTTAAGGTGAACATTTTCAAACATTATTTGGGATATTTCTCACAGGCGTACCAGGCATCCCTTCTCGGCTTCTCGCTCTTTGCCGACCATAAAAATTTGTTTGTATACCCTCTTATAAGCTGTCAGTCAATACAAGACACCCTTGACCAAATTCTACAATGTACAAGACTGGCTACCAGTGGCGTGGGGTGAAATTACTGGAGAGACAAATTACTTGGTCCAAATTACCAATTTGGACCAAGGGAAGCTAGAACTAGATGCCAATCAATAAACTTACATGATTATGTATTACATTTGTAATATTATGTTATGATAGATATATTTTTATTATATCGACAGATAGATTTGTATATATATAAAATTACGATATTTATGGCGCCTCATGATGCTGCGACTACGATCAACTTTAAGATTATGCAAAAATGTTACTAAATAAAGAATCATCAATGCGCGTATTCCCGAAATCGATTGACCTCATACAACTTTGAAGACGTCTGTGCGAATGTGTTTTTGAGATGAATTAACTAAGCTATTTATATCGGTAAACCCCGTACTACTACATATACTACTTGAATGTGAAAGTAGAAGGAACGAAAAAGTGTAAATTTTGTTTAATTTGCACCAGTCAACCAATCATATTTTTCAGATAAATTGGAATGGAAATATTTTACCTGTCCATCTTGCAGTCTATTTCATTTCTGGTTTAACGCACCCGAGAGACATTATTTACCCCTCACTCAAATACTTTATTATTTTTTGCGAAAGATTATGGAACACAGAAGCCACGTGCGCGAGCTACTAGGGCAACAAAAACAAACCGAACATAAACTTTTCTAACTAACCGAGTAGTGGACTCTTCGAACAAGCTACCACAAGAAGGATAAGTGCTATCTCAGTGAATGGCTTTAAAAATCTATTCGACAAACATTTGTTAAATATAAACAAAAAATAAAAACAAACACTAATAATAAAATAAAAAATATATACAGGTTGTTCGATGACTATAGGTCATACATAACATAAAGCAAAAAACCAGGTTTAATGCGCGGGGCGGATCTCGGCGTGTCGCCGCCGCAGCGGTTCGTCTGTGTTCTCCCTCGCACCCGCACCGTACTTGTATAGTGCACTCGCGTGGCGGGTCGCCCGCTGCGGCGACGCCGTCCGAGATCCGTCCCGCGCATTATACTCCTGAGCCTATTTGGAGCAAAAAAGTTACCTGACATTTTGTTCTACGGTGAACTTTTTTTTTCCATACAAAAGTAAATAATTTTATTTAGTTTTGCAGTGTAAAAAAAAAAAAAGTTCTATGTATATTATAGGTCATAAAGGTTTGCTTTATGAGCTATCAGTCATCATCATCAAACAACCTGTATAAATAAGGTCTTTGAAAATTTGTTAATAGTACGCTTAGGGGGGGTTCTGTATCGGAAATAGATCACTTTTGAAGAACAAAAAATTTTTTTTTACAGAAAATAATTTTTTTAATGTAAAATGTAAAAAAAAAATTTCTTAATCCTTTCAGTTTCATGCCAGGAACAAAAAAGTCTTCCAACATCTCTTTCTTTCAGAAATTGTGAAAAACCACAATTTTAGTTTTATTAGTATGGAATAGAAAGCATTTGATTGTTTTTACCAACTTACACGTGTTACATCATAATGGTAATGAAGACTTTTTTGTTACTGTTATGAAACTTAATCGATTAGGCTATAAAAATCAACCACCTATTTTTTTATTTAAATAAACAAAAAAATAATTTACATAAAAAAAAGCCCAAGTAAATTTTATATAGGTTTTACTCCCTATATGATACAGAACCCCCCCTTAGCGTACTATTAACTAATTTTCAAAGACCTTATATATAAAATATGTAATAAGATCTATCATAAAACTGTGCACTCAACACGTGAAGTACACGCATCAGCTGCTAGCTGCTAGCTATATAAATAAATAATTATTATTATTATTCTCACGAATAGACCTGATATTGTGATAGTGGACTGGGAGGCGAGGCGCGCAACGCTGGTCGATATCTCCGTGCCGCACGATGGTAACCTCGTCAGTAAGGAAGCAGAGAAGATGTTAAATTATCTGAATCTGCAGCACGAGATTACCAAAATGTGGCCCGTCGACTCGACGATCGTTGTGCCCATAGTCGTATCAGCGCATGGGCTGATAGCGAAGAGCCTCGACGACCTTAAGAGGCTCTCGCTGACCCTTGACCCAACCAGGTCAAGGGTCAGATCCAGAAGGCAGCCCTGCTCGACACTGCGCGCATCGTCCGGAGGTTTTTCTCCCTAGGGCCCAAACATCGGTATCCTGGGCTCGCCCCGCCGCCGGTGGTGGAAAATTAATTTAGTTTTATATTTAATTTGTATATGTTTTCATATTTTATATTCTAACTAGCTTTTACCCACGGCTTCGCTCGCAGTAAAGTCAGTTTAATAGCAAATTCGATGACGCAAAAATGATAGCTTCGTTTGTGTTCTCTCTCTCCCTGCCCCTTTCTCCCTCCCTCTCTACTTAAGCAAGTACTGAATTGATCGATATCCGCAACGATGATAAGTCACTTCATCTCTTTCTAACCTATTACATTACTGCGTATCAATAGATTGCTATTTCGTTCAGCCTACAGGTGCACGTACGTACAACGCTCGCTGTCCAACCAATTTAAGCTATTTGTCTCTCTTGAACCTGCATAGTCTTAGCTGTGCATAACAGAGAGGCAAATTTATACATTCGCAGATCTCAGCGAGTTGTCCATTTTGAGTACCAACACGATGGGTCTAGACCAGCGGTTCTCGAGATATGACCTTTTAAAAAAAAATTACTCCGGGATATACGCTACCACTAGGTAGACCGGATTGTGAGAAACGGATTCAAGACTGATCTCTTCGCTGTGGAAGTCGGAGCAAGAGGACTACCAGCGAAGTCGCTCTACAGCCTCTTCAAGAATCTAGGGCTCCCAAGATCGACGCTAAGCTCATATATGGAGAGAGCTTCGAAAACGTCACTGGAAGCATCCTACAGAATATGGATAGGTAGAGAGAGGGAGGTCGAGAGCGGGACTGGTGGTTTCCCCGCGTCCTAGTCAACGCAGACTAGCTGACGAGGGCTTGAAGCGAGCCGAAACGTTAAGCATGCGCGGGAAATTTAGAGTGGCCACTCGCTAGTCCCGGCCTCGATTAATACAATCCTCTACTGCCGATGGGCCCGGATATGTTCGGTGAAGCCATCGCAAGCTTAGATCCACACCTTCGAAGTATCGTCAAAAATCCTAACCCTTCTAGTTCTCACAGAAAATGGGATGGCACGGAACCCTCTTTACGCGAGCTCGACTCTAACATGACCACTTTCCCATGATATAATACATATTTGCCCATGATATAAAAAAATTATAATTTAATCTTCAAGATTTGAAACGACGACCTATCGGGTCGTAAGCAAGCCCTTTCCCGCTGCGCTACATGACACTTTACTAGTGCGCTCAAATTTTCGTATCTCTTGTTGAGCTCGACTCACAGCTACCTATTAGTTTTGCGGGGTTCCTCGCCCTTTCCCCACCGATGTGGTCGAAATTCAAGGCCGCGTTCACTGTTATTTGCGCCTTAATGCTATTCCTCAACATTCGCATTCGCACATTCGCATTCCTATCATTCTTATTCGCATTCGCATTACCGAAAAATGTGAAAAATACGACATTCGTAAACTCCCCGGAGTGGAGCGCCCCTCGCCCCTGCACAACCCCGGCAGCGGCAAGGCATGGCGAAGCCAAATCGCGTCACGTGACTTAGGATGGAAGGAACATCCTCGTATAGCGCCATCTATCCTATATTTTGTAATCATGATTTTGTAAGCTCCTTGTGTTTCATATTGCTAATACGCCATCTAACAATACGCAATGGAGACGCATATCAATTACTTTAATTTTACATGTGAAAAGAAAAAATTGTAAGCAGAATATCCGAACAATATTTAAAATAAAAAAAAAATCTGGCATCTTTTGGTTGATAATAATGAGGTGGTAATTAAAATTTATTGCCTAAATACATGGCAATTCAACGTCCAGGCTATGTGTCAGCGCCATCTACATTTAGTATGGGGCTGTCAGTCCTCTTGTATATTTTCGTCCATGTTGATGGGTATTATGTTTACATGCTTGGTTAGAGACAATTTAGAAGGTAAGCGCTGCTAGGAATCAGCTTCTATGGACGCCACACCCTTGCTGGCTACTTTCACTCAACGGCAGTAAATATACAGTACTCCACATTTTTTTTTTTATTCCTTCCAAACTGGGTTGCTGTGCCCGAGGTCGAAGCCTCAGGTGCAGCCAATTTCACCCCTGAAGAGGTGTCAGTCCGGCTTGGAGGCTGACTAATGTCACTTGGGAAAGGCTATCAACCCGCAATTTGAAGATCAGTGGATTGTAGGAGTGGGGAAAGATATTCCCTGGAAGCTTTCAACACCTTTGCTATAGGGTCCTTATAGACGTAGACATAAGGTCTAAAAACTCAATGTTCTCATACTACATTGGCAGAAACCAAATACAGCCAGTTAATTCGCAAAAAGATATAGGTGTGGTGATATCAGGAGATCTAAAATGGGAAGGACACATAATTGAGCTAGTGAAGAGAGCAAATTCACTTCTCTATACAATAAAGGAAGCCTTCTCTTTCATCTTTTTCTGAAAGACATACATGTCTTTCAGCTGCATAATTGAATATGGCTATCAAATTTGGAGACCATATTTTAAGAAGGACATTGAGAGTACAGCCGGGAGCAACAAAGCATCAATTAAAAATAAAACAAATGAAAATCGCGTACAGGCAATGGGACTAACAACTCTTGAGGAAATGAGGCAACAAGAAGACATTACAGAAACCTATAAAATGCTAAAATAATACTATGATGTATCAAGTCTACAGTCAATGTAAGAAAGGAGCACCCAAGAATGTGTTCGCGGTCACTCATTAAAAATAAAATGGCCAACATATAGAACCAACCCCAGGAAGTATTTTCTGACACACCGGATCGTAAGCGCCTGGAAGCAATTATCTGAGGACACCATTAGCGCCCCCTCAGTTAATTCGTTAAAAACCAATTAGACCAGTGGTGTCCAACTGGTTTCGCGTTAAGAGCCAATTCCATAATTCTGTCTATCCCAGCGGGCACCTTCAAGTAGGGATAGTACCTATGTATGACTTTTTAATGGGATACCTGGCTATTTTGATTTTCAGACAAATTTACAAAATCTGCTATAAAATCCATATGACAGCATGACAGCATTAGTCAATTTTTATCATGTTCTGGAGTCAACGTATTTCTAAATTTATTTTGTATAATTTTTATTGAAACGTCTGTGTGCGGGCGCCTAAAAATAAGGCTGCGTACTACCGATTGGACACCACTGAATTAGAAAAAAACAGACAACTGTTAATGTTTAAAATAATTAAATATTCCTCAGAGAACAGAGGCCAGCTTGCCCATGCATAGCATGTCTCATGGAATTAGGTATAGTATAGTTGAGGGAACTACTCGCTCTCACCTGCAGCGATAACCCTGCGTCGCTGCGCGGCGGCGGCGGCGGTGGCGGCGGGGGTGCGGCACGGGGAGGAGGGCGGCGCGTCTGGCGCGGCGTACACATCCGCGGAGGCGGGCACCTCGCACGCGGCCAGCCGCTCCCACAGCGGGCTCTCCGTCGCCCACACCAGAGACTCCAGAGCCTGCTCCTCTACCTGTACATCAGCCAGCTATGTTACATAGCTGCCACATTTAACCTGACATTTTAAAATATATCATATTTAGCCTCAGACATTATGTATGTATGTATATATTCTTTATTGAACACCAATTTATAAAAAGTAGGTACAACAGGCGAGCTTAATGCCGCGAGGCATTCTATTCTAACTAACCTTTGGGATGTGGGAGAAGTATTACAGTTGGCATCTTGGCCCATTTGTGCACAAACTTCATGAATGATTGGGCTCTGGCAAGACTGTGGTGGCTCTTTGGCATTAGGCATGGCCATTGGCACGAAACTGGACTCTTCGGTGCACGTTTGGGCTCGGCGCAAGACTGAGCTTTTTGGCAACAAAGTATATAGTTTGGAATGAGATAAGTGATAATGAGATAATGAGTACCGTGTGAGGCCGGCACTTATAAGAATATCCCCACAGCATCTCCCCCATGCATGTCGTAAAAGGCGACTAAGGGATAAAGAGAAGATGCCGTGCTAAAGGGCGACAGGCTCGCCACCTCTTACCTTGGCACGGCACGGTACTTCCACCGAGTCATGCAGCAGGTGGGTCTTCGTGCCTTACTTGCTGCTTAATCGATTGAATCTTGTTCAAATACTTTACGAAACGTGGTGGTCGGTGTTGTGCTGTAATTTACCAGAGTTCTTGCAGCACAACACCGATTACTCGATCATGAGCCGACGATGAGCCGAGATCGTAAACCCGACCGCAGGCAAGCGCGGGCAGGGGGCGCGGGCACGCGGGCGCGGCGGGGGCGATCTGAACTCTGCGTCGAAGTCACACACACACAAGCGCTAAGTACCTACATATACGCGGTTGCACGAACCGACAGGCGAGTCCATTTTTGGAATATGGGTGTTTCTTATATATATATAACAGATCGAGTTTGCAATTGAATATTTGAATTATTCAAATATCGATATGATTCATATTCAAATGGTAATTTATAAAATATTCGAATGTTACGACAAACATTAATGATACTGCATATTTCGCTATTTTAAAGTAAAAAATGGAATCACCCAAAGACCTAGGCGTTGTTTAGTCGCGCGATCATCCGATCGATCGCTCGCCGCGCCGCGCCATCTCTCTCAGTTCGGGGCGAGACCCGTCGTCGTCGCGTCGACCGATAATGGCCGCTCCGCGCCTAGATGCGCGCCGCGCCTCCGCGCTTAGATGAAATATTGTACGTAATATATCTTTGCCGCGCCGGGATGTTTTGCAAATCAGTTTTTTAGCAGTTTGAATGACTTTTCGTCAGTAAACAGTACATTGTGAAGTCTTCTTCATTGCCCGGCGCGGCAAGGCTGGCCGGCGGGCGCGGGCGCGCGCGCCTGCCACGCCTCGCGCGCGGCGGCGCCCCGGCGGCCGCGGCTCAGTGGCCACTGCAGTGAAGTGTCGCTTTGGTTCTTCGAGCAATTAGGACTCTGGTTGTGTTTCTAGTGCGTGACAAAAAAGTGATAGAAATATTTGCGCAAGATAAAACCCGACGAATAGACGACCCAATCAAACTGTAGTGTGTGTGGTGTGTGAGTGTTGTGACTGATTTCTTCATAATTTTCATAAATTCGCTGGCGTGTTCTTCAAAACACCATACCTACATATTTCAATCTAAAAGTGAGTACATTTTTATTACATATATTTTAATAATTTTATCACTTTTATCCTTACCTTATTTTGTCTTTCAACTATGTATGTATCTGTTGAGTGAGAATACTTTTACATAATTTAAGCAATTAACTCAGACATGAAAATAAAATAAAAAATCACGTCTCGGTATCTATTAGATTCACGTTTGGGTTTAGTACTACGCTACGAGTAAGTTAGCGCACATTGTGCGCTAGGTACCTATGGGACTGGGTGTGCTGTGCGCCGCACACCCAGTCCCATAGGTCACCAGCCGCCACTGGTATGAGATAAGGCTATGAGGACTCACAGCGTTGAGGTGCTTCACAATGTCCCGACTGAGCTTGTCCATGACTGCGTGGACAACCAGCTCTATGATCTTGTAGAAGTGGAACGCAGACAGATTGAAGGTGTGCAGGACCCACGGGAAGCGAGCCGAGTGAGCTCCGTACGCGTGGAGTACCATCTCAGCGCAGCATGCGTACAGCGTCGTCTGGAATATCTCCTGCGACAGCAACATCTGCCAAAACACACAATAAAATAATAATAACCATAATATTCTCGCGAATAGACCTGATATTGTGATAGGGGACCGGGAGGCGAGGCGCGCAACGCTCGTCGATATCGCCGTGCCGCATGATGTTAAGCTCGTCAGTAAGGAAGCAGAGAAGATGTCATATGGATTTTATAGCAGATTTTGTAAATTTGTCTGAAAATCAAAATAGCCAGGTATCCCATTAAAAAGTCATACATAGGTACTGTCCCTACTTGAAGGTGCCCGCTGGGCTTGATAGAATTATGGAATTGGCTCTTAAGGCGAAACCAGTTGGACACCACTAGTTACTTTGGTTTTTAACAAATTAACTGAGGGGGCGCTAATGGTGTCCTCAGATAAATTGGTTCCAGGCGCTTACGATCCGGTGTGTCAGAAAATACTTCCTGGGGTTGGTTCTATATGTTGGCCATTTTATTTTTAATGAGTGACCGCGAGCACATTTTTTTTTTTTTTTTTTTTTAATGGACATTGTTTGGTGCTCCTTTCTTACATTGACTGTAGACTTGATACATCATAGTATTATTTTAGGATTTTATAGGTTTCTGTAATGTCTTCTTGTTGCCTCCTTTCCTCAAGAGTTGTTAGTCCCATTGCCTGTACGCGATTTTCATTTGTTTTATTTTTAATTGATGCTTTGTTGCTCCCGGCTGTACTCTCAATGTCCTTCTTAAAATATGATCTCCAAATTTGATAGCCATATTCAATTATGCAGCTGAAAGACATGTATGTCTTTCAGAAAAAGATGGAAGAGAAGACTTTCTTTATTGTATAGAGCAGTGAATTTGCTCTCTTCGCTAGCTCACTGTCTATAAATATGCAACTTGTTTGCCGTGAGTGTGTCGCATGCCCATCAACATTCTAAGTAACGTTTGACAGCTTAGCTCCTAAAGAGATTTAAATATTGAATGCTTTTTTTTGGCAAATATCTTTTTAAGATATAATGTCTTTGTTAGCACCCAACATTATGACTAGGAAGAACCTTTCGCCATTAAATAACAGCAACGTAAAAAGAAACATTAATATACAACACTAATATACTACGAAACAGATAGTATACTACTACACCTGTATATTTAAATGGAATAAGCGAGTCGTTGATTTTATTTGTGAATGTGATGTTTATATAAGTATGTAATAGCACTAACCTGCAGCGACACTTGCGGCTTCTTCCTCATCTCCTCGCGCAGTATGTGCTCGAGTATCTTGTAGTGTAGGGAGGAGACCATGTTGCAGCGCGCGGCGGCCGTCTCGTTGCTGACGATGCTCGCTTCCTTGAAGCGCAGCAGGAAGCGCTCCGCCCACGCGCGGCACGGCTCCACCACGCAGCTCTGCACCACCTCCTCATCCACTCCCCACTCCCTGCGCACGCATATACACAGCTATCCGCTCATCAACTAGTTATACAATACTATATTTTTTTCCTGAGTCGAAGTCGAAGACGCTACGCATTCAAGAGTCTCGTCAGTGTTTTCGTTTCAAACTGTTCCATAATGTCAAGTTTTGCCATGGCTGCTGTTCCCCAGAGCTGTATACAGTAAGTCCATACAGGTGCGAGAAGTGCATTGAATTTCGAGAAGATTCTATTGAAAAATAAAATATAAATTGTTTAAATGTATTTACTTTTACTAGCCCAGGCTCGTTGTAGCCTGACACCCTTATTATATAAGCTATACACTTTTGAAATGAGATTTTTGAATAAGTAATAATACTGACAGGAAGAGGGCGCGCAGCTGAGCGGAGGGCTGGGCCTTGTGGCCGCTGAGGTAGGCCTGCAGGCGCGCCACCGAGTGCGTGGCGGCCGACACGGGCGTGAGCTGCTCCGGCCTCGTCCCCCGTAGGTACCGCCGCCCCGTCAGCGGCGTATCCGGCGCGTGCGATCGTCCGCTCTGATAGTGCAATAACCACCTTCACAAACTAGCTAACTCAAAATCATGCTGCTTTTTTTTTATATGTAAACTGACACGGTTAGCTACATCACCTACAACATCTGTGATGTCAGCCCATAACACCGGGTGAACTTGGTGCCATGTCAGTGCCACCCTTAGGTCGTTATGCTATTTATTAAATGTGAAAAATACGAACAATATAAAAAACAGTTATTATTTAACAACTGCCGAAGGGAAGCACTGACGTGACACCAAGTTCACCCGGTGTTATGGGCTGACATCAAGGATATTGTAAACAAACTGTGTCAGTTTCCATAAAAAAAAAACTGCAGTAAGATTAGCAAATATATTTTGAGATTTTCCACATTAGGTTGTTTGCCCATACCGAGAGAAAATTTCCTCAGCTTTCCTTCAATAATAGAAGCTCAAACAGGAAACGCTCTTTAAGATCCTAAAAACAAAGTAATAATGATAAAATGCAAAGTAAACAAACAAATTGTATATCTGACAAGACAATCAAGGGAAAGTATAATTGCTTTAGGGCCGAAAGCTTTCTACAGGTACATCCGCAAGCAACTATCCTAACTATATGACACAAAATAAATTTTAACCGACCAATTAGAACACATTTGCAGAACAATTCAAAAAGTTGTTTGTACAAGATAATGTGACCCCTTGTTGCTATATATAAAGTCGCTGTTTGAAGAGTAGAGAATACTTAGTAAAGTTCCGAGTGAGAGTTGGCAACAATTTGTCTGAATCTCAACCAGTACTTAGTACCGCAAGGATCATTGTTGTGGCAATCTTTATCATTGAACTCAGTTTCTCGCTCTTTGCCGACGATAGGAAATTTTTCGCACACCCTCTTATAAGCCGTCGGACAACACAAGACACCTATGACGAAATACTACAACGGACAAAAGACTGGCTACTTTCACTCACCCGCCTTAAATTTACAGTACTCCACATAGGGTCTAAAAATTCAAAGTTCTCATACTAAAGTGGGAGAAACCAAATAGTCAGTTAAGTCGCAAAAGGATTTAAGTGTGGTTGTATCAGAAGATCTAAAAAGGGAAGCACACATAAATTGAGCTAGTGAAGAGAGCAAATTCGCTTATCTATACAATAAGGAAAACCTTCTCCCCCATTTGTTTCTGAAACTCTCCAAGACCACTACTTGAATATGGCTACCAAATTTGGAGTCCATATTTTAATAAAAAAGGACATTGAGTTAATAGAAAGAGTACAGCGCCGAGCAACAAAGATGGTATCATCAATTCAAAATAAACACATGAAAATCACTTACACGCACTGGGACTAACAACTCTTGAGGGAAGGAGGCAACGAGGAGACATTATAGAAACCTATCAATCCTAATCAAACAAAATACTGCGATGTACCAAGTCTACAGTCAATGTACGAAAAGAGCACGGAAGAACGTCACTCATAAATTAAAAAAACAGAATACAACAAATGTACCAGCTCCGAGCTGTTAGTATTTAAAATAAATAAATAAATAAACCCATTCACACAAAGTAGAAGTGAATTACTCACAGTTCCAAATGTAGCGATCGCTTTAGTGAACTCATCCCCGGATATTGCGCTTGCTGTTCCAACCTCAGTATTCGCATGTTCACCTACAATATGCACACATATATGCACGCACATACTTTTATCTAAAAATTCTATTATTACTGTAAGTACTATAAATATTTACATTTATAATTATGATTATCGTTTCTTTACCTTCATAATCAACACAACAAGAGAGAAGAGAACTCAAGCCAGAGTTAGCCATCTTTTTACCTGACTATTTTTTATAATTTCTTTATATTGAACACAATGTGACATTTTTCATATCAGATTTTTTTTTGCAATTCTCTTTTTAAGAAATTTGGCCAGTGTAATGCTAACAATATTACTCTATGGAGTAATTATGGGTGTAATGTAAGTGAGAATTCATGGTCATATTATGCGGTCAATTATGGGGGGAAAAAGTCTTGAAGAAGAGAAGTCTTCTTCTTCTTCTTTTTTTAAATAGTGGCCACCAAACGAATAGGAAATTCGTTTATTACTGCCAGTATCCAGTGACGGCGCTGCACGGTATAAATTTATGATTACTTATAATAAAACAAAATAGCTTTAAAAGGAACGAGACATTTGTAGTTACTAGTTTGCATCAGTTTGCACATAGAGTAATATTGTTATGCACAAATTCTGGTAGACACACAGTTGTAAATAAGAAGATGAAAGTAAATAAATAAAACATTATACATATATATAATTACAGTCTTCCGTCATTGCATTTTATAATATATATTTTATAACATGGAAATTGTTAGTACACAGTTCTGAAGTCTTGACACCATACAAAAACATATATATACACATACATATCTGGGATATTTCAGCACTGGAAAATTTTATAAATAGAATGTAAACAAATTTAAATAAAACCAAAAAAAAAAATTTACAAAAAAAATCTAAGATAACCACGAAAAACAACAAATTTTAACTGGATTTAGACGTACCAGCCTAGGCTGCCTGTCTAAAATAGATAAATAAATAAAATAAATATTTCGCACCTGCCAATGTTACTTTTTACTTTGCTGTTATTTAATGACGAAAGGTTCTTCCTAGTCATAATGTTGGGTGCTAACAAAGACATTATATCTTAAAAAGACAGTTGCCAAAAAAAGAAGCATTCTTTAGGAGCTAAGCTATCAAATGTTAATTAGAATGTTGATTGATGCCCATGCGACACACTCACGGCAAACCAGTGCAAAAGTAAAGTTGCATATTATAAAGACATTTTCTTCTCACCCAGAAATATTCTCTCATCGAACTCGCCCACGCTAAGGACATACGTCTCATACACATTGTTCAGTGATTTAAAGTTGGCGTCGAAATTCACCATGTCGAGGATGCCTGTCAAGTTTTTCTTGTCCCCTTTCAGCAACTAAAAATTTAATTACAAACTTTTTAACTGTAAGGTATAGATAGACTAATGTGGAGAATTGGTAGACATGCGAATAATGTAGATCGGTATGTCGGTGCTACACATACTTATATGTGGATGTGGGATGGATTTCTCACGAGCTAATGACGCTGACGTGAGTCAGTCATTCGAGACCGGTGGATCCCGGTACACATTAGGTGGTGGTCATATGCACTTCCACGCATATACATAGCTGGTGAAAACAAAAGCCGTTAGGCTAGTACAAAACGCTGAGGCCCTGGGCACAGGTTGTGGTTGGATAGGGTGCGGACCCCAGTGGCAGTGAAGGCTTCACCCCCGGCTCTCGACTTCGGTCGGGGGTTCCTTCGGGTGGACGGGTGGTGGCTCGGATCGGCTGGGGAAAGGTCACACATGGGAATCACACCTATGATTCCCATGGGATTATTTCGGAAGAACGGATGTTCGACAGAGCAGCTATGGGGCCTCGATCTGGCATACATGATCACTGTACTCGCAAGAGTGCAGGTAGTAGACGTCTGGATTTTGTAGCCGGAAGGTTGGTATCTCCGGACGTCTATAAACAAAACGTAAATCAATAAAATGATAGTAAGAAGGTTGTAAGGTATAGATAACTTTGTAGGATTTTTTTTTACATTTGCAACAGAATAAAAAAATAAGGTTAGCAGAACATACATTTTTATCAAAGAATGACTGAATGACGGGGCGCCAGTTGTACTGTTTGGTGGTGGAGACCTCGACGGCGAGTCCCTGGCGTGTGCGACACAGCTCAGCTACGATGCAGGGCGGCTCCTCCGCCACCTCCCCCTCAGTATTACCCCAACCCGCCGGTAGACCTGTTTCAACGATGCTCAATTTTCACTGCTGATTAAATGACTATTTCATGCTCATCTGTTTCCCCCAAACAAATTACAACCCGACATATTAATTCGCAATCCCGGTGCATCACCGCTTATTCGTGGGTATCCTTAGGTATGTACCAGTTGGTGCAACGGTTCCATAAATACCACGTTATATAAAAAGAAAACTTGTTAATCTCTGTTTCCAACTAAGTTAGGCTAAAATGAATATAATTTTAACTCCAGTGTTACAATTTGATAAGATAGATAAGATAATTGTTTATTTTGCATAATACCTTATTACACTTAATTTATGCAAAATTGGCCAAATCGGCTGAGCGTGTGCCAGGGCAGAAGTCTTTTCCTGGTGCTGATTTTCAACCGCTGCCAAGTGTGTGTGCATGCGTGCGTATGTGTGTGTGCTTGCGAAAGGGTGCGCTTCAGTGTGTCAACATGGTAAAATATTAGTTTTTTTTATAATTTGCCAACTCTGCTAATTCATGAGCATCTTCCGGCATGCAAACTTAAATGTTGGGAGACCCGCCATCTCTCTTATTGCATATTTGAAACTGTAACCTATAACTTAAAATATTGCTATATTTAAGGACTATTAACTTACCGCCAAACTTAGGGTTGATCAAGTCTGTGCGCTGGGCAACATACGCGTTGGCGAACACGTAGTCGAGACACGCAAGCAGCACGTGGTACATGTCGACAAGGTCGTGCGCGGAGCTGCGGAACTCTCCCTTCACGCTGATAAACAAGCACCACGTGAAGTCGAACAGAGAGTTCGCTGTGCACGGCACCAGTCTAAAACAAGTATTTAATTTGTTTACACATTCATCTACTGTGTGGGGCCGGTACCACAGATTACTTAATAGTTACTTCCTAACAGATAAATCTCTCCATAGAAAAAGTTCCATACCTACAACTTTAATAGCCTAATGCTTCACGTCGCCAATCGCTGCGTGTGAAAATGTACCTAAATGATCGAGTGTAAAGTGATTATTGCTTTGCAGCTGTGCGCAGTTGCAGTTGCGAGCGTGTAGGTATGCTTCGCGCGGATGACGAATTTCCACTGAATTAGGCTCGCCGGCAGGCCGCTGGGCCGTAGGTAGTTAGCGCGCGCAAGTACATAGAGTGCGTGAGGCCTGCCGGTACTTAGAATAGCCCCACTACATATCTCCCGTGCATGTCGTATAAGGCGACTTAGGGATAAGGGCAAGATACCGTGCTATAAGGCGACAGGATTGCCACCTCTCACCTTGGCACGGTCCTTCCAGCGAGTCACACAGCAGGTGGGTCGGCGTGCCTAACTTGCTGCTTGATGTTATCTTGTCTGAACTATTGAGAGATCACAATAGATCTATTCTAAGTCATATCGACAATAGGTATCAGGGACCATAACATAACTCTCAACTTCAAATCATAAATCATAAGGGGAGACGAATCAGCCATTGTGACCTTGGCATGGTCCTTCCACAAGTCACGCATACACATCTTCATCTTATATTAGAAGTAAAATGAGGGTGACCTGTCAGCATTGTTATATTATAACACAAATACTTTACAGCACGCCATTAACATGACAACATTTCCAGAGAGAGAGGGAGAAAGAGACACAATCACTAGTAGTTAAATGCCAAACAGGATTTTATTTGCATTCAATAAAAATATGATCACGTAATTCAATTTTTATTCCGTAAGATCAGTAAGACATCTTCGTATTCTAATCGATACATGTGTAGGAAGATTAGTTATCTATCGCACAGATGACAATAGTGCAATTAGAAAAGTGTGCCCTAGTGTTTACAATGAACGCATAATGGACTGATTATAATTTCAGTGTGGACAAAGAATCTTACAGAATAATCTATGAGCTCAGAAATGGAACATCTTGTTTAATTAAAGAGTCATTCAAACACCAACCACAAATGCACGAAAAAACAGGTTGACAAATATTTGAAGCAGAAAACAATACAAACAAAATAACCAGTAAACACATATAGAGGAATATTGGGGAGGCATATGTCCAGAAGTAAATACTAAATACTGACTAGATGAACATAAATATCAGTTTCAGAAGCTTAATCTAAATTAAATAAAAAATATGATTACTTTTGTTTCTTGGTCCCCTTGCTAGGTGTCCTGGTGGGCTCCCCACTCAACCCAATGAACAGATCTTGGAAGATGGGCCGGTACTTCTGGAAGAGGATGGTAGAGACGGCGAACTTGCGCTCCAGACGCTCGATCCTCGATATGAACTCTTCCGACATTGAAGCCATTCCCATCCATTTCTTTATCTTATTGAAAAATTGGATGAGGCTGAAACCAATTTATCGTAATTATTGTGATCTTTTAAGGCTCTTGGAAATGCAATAATCTTGTAATTAGCCGCTGGCTTATTCCAGAGGTCAAGTGAAATCCTGGATGATGACCATTTTTTTGTTTCTTTGTCATTTATTTTCTTTATTTAGTCTATGTATAACAACAATCAAAATAACAAAAATTACAAACAAAATACTTGCTGAACAAATTAAAGCAAATAACATTAGTTACCTTATGTTGGACAGCCTGAGCAGCTTGGTGAGACTGACGCAGTTGCCCTCGAGGGCGCCGCCGCCCTGCACGGTGCGCGTGACGGAGGTGCGGCACGCCACGTACAGCGCACACGCCAGCCAGTGCAGCGGCTCCCCCTGCCGACCGTGATCACAAACCTCAACTCACACCGCATATACAGGGCGTTTGATGACTATAGGTCAACAAGCAAACCAGGTACTCCTGAGCCTATTTGGAGCAAAAAAGTCTTTTTTTTTTCCTACAAAACTAGTTTTGTATGGAAAAAAAAAAGTTCACCGTAGAGCAAAATGTCATGTAACTTTTTTGCTCCAACTAGGCTCAGGAGTACCTGGTTTGCTTGTTGACCTATAGTCATCAAACACCCTGTATATAATTTGTTGTATGCAATGTTGAACCCTGCGTCCACTGCTGGACATAAGCCTCTCCTATATATCTCCAGTCCTTCTGACCTTCAGCGGTAGAGAACCACTGATTGCCTCCAATGTACTTTATTTCGTTGTCTCACCTGGCGGGTGGTATTCCCACACGATTCCATGTCCACGGCCGCTAGTGTAGGGCCCATTTACTCCAAATCCATTCGTCGACTAACATGCCCAGCCAACTGCCATTTAAATTAATTAACCCTCTGCCTGCGACCTAATCAAATATGCTTACCCTTTTTCACTTTCATGTCATTTTCGCCATGCGAAAATTTAGGCACATGCATATATTTAATAAAATAATGAAGTCAAATCAAGAAACTCCATTCGCACTAATGGCCATTGAAATTACCCACGAAACGATGTTGAACAACTGAGGATTCACTTATTTAGAAGCACAGATGATTTTTTTTAACTCCAGGAAAAACAAGACAGCCCCAACATTTTTCTAACCTAAATTTGCCAAAATAGGTACCCTATTACCCTATAGTAAAACACGTTAGATTGGCCAATATATTATTAAAAATCCCAACGATTTTCATAAAAAACACTGCAGGAACACTTCCCCCGTTACACAGAGACTGTCAAAATCATCCGTCATTTCCGGCAAATGGTGAAATGGTTTCTACTGGTTACTAGGTACTTAACAGATGGTAAATGACCGACGTGTATGTGAGACTGGAGAGCTCGCCGTGGCGTGCCGCAGCTCGGCAGTGCCTGGCAGAGTTTGGCGAGCGGCGGAGCACTCAGCACGGCACGACTCAGCTTCGGTGCGTTCTGTCACGTGACTCGGGCCAGTACCCCTTCCCCCTTCATGATCAGGCATGACTGAGAGCCGGACCCCTCCCCCCCTTAAATCCGACACTTGGTTTATGAATGCTCCCAGTAGGCGGGCACACATTCAGGGAGATGGAGTAATGGGTGGGATTAATCTGCCAGACACTGCCCTCATTTTAGGTGGATATGTATGACATATTCAGTGTGCTATAGCAGTTAGAGTAAATTCCACCATAACCTCTTAATAGATAGGGGAGACTGCACTAGCAGCTTGCAAATACATTCACATGCACAGCTCAAAGGCGCAGCACACATCGAAATCAGCATATACCTCAAGCATATAGTTATCAGCAATTGTGGTGTATGACTCCCAGGAGCTGCGCCGCGCCGCCTCGTCCACTGTGAGCGTCGCGCACAGCTCATTATGCTGGTGCTTGATGGGCTTTATTTCCTCTTCATCCGACATTGTAGCGCACTTCTTTCAGTCACAATACTTGACACTGACCAACACCTAGAACGCTTCAAACAAAACAAGCGGGAAACCAAGACGAGCTAAAAGCGTCCTACCCTACCCTACACACCGCTCTACCGCTCTTCACTTCACTTCACCGCACGCACACCCTTTCTTCCTTCCCTTCACAGTTCACACTTGTAAGAAAACATATGTACCGTATCTACTTCTTCTACTTGACGTGCCATTGCATTCAGTGGCGGGAAAAATGTGACGCGCGCGATCAGTCAGTGTTACCAAGCAGTGCGCTCTTTCATATTCACGTCCAGTGTTACCGATCTCTGGGGAATGGTTGCCAAGATTCACAAGCTCATAACCCTTACTGTTACTGTTAAAAAGTTGCTGATCTCATGACATGAAGAACCAAGCCCCTAACTCGACAAGGCCTACACATCCATTAGGCAAGGCAACATTAGGCAAGTCAGTCCGTCCTTATCTTCCCCGTAATGAAAGACAAAGAGAGGACTTTAATGCAAAAAATTCAGACTTAATGAGGATCAACACGCCACTTGAGTCGGCGGAGTGGGTCGCTTGTTTTCGATTAAAACAACAATTGAAGACATATAGAATTTAAAAAAAATATATATATATAATAAATAACAGACAAGGCTGCATGGTATAATACCTTTGCCTATCCCAAAAAAGAGATAAAAGCAACAATTTTGAAAAGATGGCGGACGGCGGAAGTTTGTCGCGTCGTCGTTGTAATTAAAAAAATATATTTTGTGGTTCTCGCGGGCCGAGAATTTATACAACAGACGTTGCTACAAAAGAAATGGCTGTATACTCTAATGAGTTTTGCCAGTTTCGGGAGGAGACGAATTAAATAAAAAAAAAAAAAAAGCAACAACAACAAAATCAAGCATAGCATCTGTCACTGTCAGTCATCAAGTCAATGACTTTACTCTTTGATGCCTGCATTGCTAATATTCACCTGCTAGCTAAAGCGGTCCAACAAAATCAGAGTTTGGTTGTGGTTTGGCGGTTTGGTTGGTCTCTCCAAAGAGTTTGAGTCGCTGCGCTGCGTGTTATTCAGGAACATTTAAAAAATAATTATGTTTATTTCGAAAGCTTATAGATTGTCTAACCATGTATGTCCAAGATATTTTCATACGGGATCGGGATTGTTCAATATTCCTATGAAAAAGCAAAGTAGGATCATGAACAAATTAATGAATGTTAAAGGGAAAGCTAAAAGGTAAGTAAAACATTTCTAAAATAAAAGTAAAGTCAGAAAAACGTTTCTAATGAGAGTTACATCTCAACGTCCTTGGAGGCCTCCGTCGCAGAATATCATATTCACAAAACATTATGTTCGCAAAATATCACAATCTCAAAACACCATAATCGCAAAACACAACATTCTTATGATACCACAAGTACAGTACATAATCCACAGTAATATTATATGTTTATGTATGTTTTGAGAAATAGAAAGTGCGAGAGCGCTGTGGGCTGAAAGAAGATGCAAGAATTGAGTATAGTGACAATAATTGAGAAAGGAATGCTTCCGTGTTTCGGTCATGTTGGAAGAATGGATGATAGGAGACTAACGAAAGAAATTTATGAAGCAAATGTGAGTGGAAGAGTCGGGAAAGGTCGCCCTAAATGCACAGAAGAGTCGGGAAAGGTCGCCCTAGATGCACATACCTGGACCAGATCGGGCATGTGCTCAAAAAGGGTCAAGTGCGTAGTACCCGTAACCGACGAGCATGCATGAAGAACATTATGGGAATGGAAGAGGCGGCAGAGGTGTGTCAGGATCGTGGCACGTGGAGATCCGTTGTCTCTGCCTACCCCACCGGGAAACAGGCGTGACGCTATGTATGTATGTATGTATGTATATTGTATGTATGTGTGTTGCATTTTGTAGTTTTTAGTGTTATTTTATCGGAAAATCGGAACAAACGGAAACAGAAAAACGTGAACCTTTCGTTCGTGACGTTCACTAGATTTTCCTCTTTCTTTTGTTTTTCCGATGTTTACTTGTTTTCCGATGATCCATCGCTTATTCCAATCTCAGAATATAGGTCTTAATTTGGTTTTTAGTGTGCAAAAAGTCCCCGTTTTGCGATGTCGCCATTATGCTACAAAAGAAATCTACACTGCATTTGCATGAATCTAAATATCATATTGTTTATCAAGAAAAAAATAATTATTACCTCTAATACATGTATTCCTTTCGAAACAATGAAATTATTTCACACATATATCTTTAGTTCAGTTGGATGTATTTATAACAATTAGTAGGAAACTTCATACAATACTTTTTACTAGAATTTTTTTATTTTTAAGTAAGAATTATTATGTGTAAATAACTATAAATATTAATAAATATAAATATAATAAATATTAATAAAGAAACAAAGAATTAAATTTAAATTCTTAGTCCTAATATGGGTGTCCCCGGACTGGTGTAGTTCCTTTTAGGAGGCTATTCTACACCTTGTAACAAAAGCACTGGTAAAAGAATTTTTTAAATACCTATGTGCTTTCATTATAATTTTAGGATTTCCTAACAAACTAAATGCGTACTACAATGTGTGGGCGCCTTTAGACCGCGCGACTGTGAAATGCGAGGCGGAATGGCGGGGGGCGGGCTATCTGTTTGCGTTCACTCGCGTCGCGTCCCGTCCGTATTCTCGCTGCCCGCTGCCCCGCGCCCTGCGCGCGCCCGATTAGAGCATTACAACATTACACTACATTAATAACTTTAAAAATTTATATCTCCGCAACGGACGTACCTAGAACCACTCTTACTAATTATGTTTGTTACAAAGCGTAGAATTGCCTCCTTGAAGGAACTACACCAGTCCGGAGACACCCTGTATAACTCTTGATATTACCTATGTATTAATTGCACATAACTGTTTCAAACACACTTGAATGCAGATTGTTTTTTCTAAACATTATACTTATAATTTTTGTATATTTTTCTATTACTTTTCCATTTAATTTTATTTTTACCTGTATATTTTACCTATTGATTTTTTATAGCGCTGTTACAAAGAATTTCGGTACCTACTAACAGCACACAAAGATAAAAAATGTTGTAAATAACAAATATTATGTTTTGCGAATATGATGTTTTCAGAATTTGATATTCTGCGATGGCGGCACTTGGACTATGTATATAATGTAAATAAATAAAGCATAAGTTTTGATACTGTTCACAAAATTTCTGAAGACAGTAACCTAATATCAAGGATTGATATTTTAGGTGTGAAAATAATTGACCGGAAGAGCAATACTCAATATGCCTAGACCTACTACAGGTGAGCTTGAATTAGGAGCAAAATATGAAGTGTTGATTTTTTAGATTTTTTTTGCAATTCATCGTATTCAAGGTTTGATCTCGGACCTCGAGATCAAGGATTTAAATTTGGACCTTGAGATCAAGAGTCCGATACCAAGACGCGCTGACCACCGGCGGTAGCTTAAAGACTGATTATCTGTTCATTATATTTTAATATTATCAGGAAGTGGTATGAACCGCCGGAAAATACTATGCCTACAATAAAGCATATATCGAAGACTGCACAAGAAACTGGCAAGATCGGAGCCAAGAGGGTGGCGGTATTGAACAAACTTTTTATGAAGAACATTACGGATCTCATGTGCACGGGCAGCTTGTCGCGAGAAGTTCTCGGTCGGGGTCTAGAAATATCCAAGGTAAGTTAAATTTGAACTGCCTCATCATCAGCCTGTATCGGTCCACTGCTGGACATAGGCCTCTCCCAAGGCACGCCACCACACGCGGTCTTCCGCTCTTCTCATCCATCCACTCCCGGCTACCTTTTTTAGGTCATCTGTCCACCTAGCCGGGGGGCGTCCCACGCTACGTTTGCTTGTACGTGGCCTCCATTCGAGCACCCGTCTACCCCATCGGTTGTCGGGTCTACGACAGATGTGCCCAGCCCACTGCCACTTCAGCTTGCTTATTTTCTTAGCAATGTCGACTACCTTAGTTCTTTGACGTATCACGTCGTTACGGATTTTATCGGTCAAAGAAATGCCGAGCATTGCTCTTTCCATAGCTCGCTGAGCGACTTTAAATTTGTGGACCAGGCCCATCGTCAGGGTCCACGTTTCCGCTCCGTACGTCATTACCGGCAGAACGCACTGATTGAAGACCTTCGTCTTCAATGACTGTGGGATGGAGGATGAAAAGATGTGGCGGAGTTCCCCAAATGCCGCCCAGCCTAGCTGAATCCTTCTGTTGGCCTCCTTGTCAAAGTTGTGCTTCCCTAGTTGGATGGTTTGTCCAAGATAGACATAGTTCTGCACAACTTCGAGGGTCGCCTCCAACTTTTACGTGCCCCGGGACGACGTGTTCGTTGAACATGACTTTCGTCTTGTCCAAATTCATCCCGAGGCCGACTCGGCGGGAGGCGACATTGAGGCCGTTCAGCATGTGATTCAGCTCCTCCAGCGATTCGCCTATCACGACTATGTCATCCGAAGTGGGCTGCAAACATTTTAGAAATCAGCACAAGGGGAAACAGTCGAAACTTTCGAGTGAGACACTGGAAGCGATGAGACAGAGACGCGAGGCAATAGTTGATTCGTCAGGTCTTCGGGCTCAAAATGCCAAAATAAAGAAGCTGATACGACGCGACCTTCGCCTGCACAATACACGCCGTGTGTATGAGGCGATAGAGCAGAATAAGGGCTCCAAAGTGTTCGTGCAGCAACTGGGCAGAAGCCACCTGACGAAACTTAAAACTGCAGATGGTCGAGCTGTCTCATCGAAGCCAGAACTACTCACAGAAGTCGAAAAGTTCTACGAACGGCTATATGACTCACGAGCTGCTGCTCCTACAGTCCCCGACAAAGACGACCGACGAGCCAGATTAACCCGCCACTACACGGAGGATATCCCAGACGTCAACATGGGCGAGATCAGGATTGCTCTAGAGCAGCTTAAAAATAACAAGGCTCCTGGTGAAGACGGAGTTACTACAGAGCTTCTCAGAGCCGGGGGGACAACGGTCCTCAAGGAACTACAGAGGCTCTTCAACTCTGTCATACACGGTGGCATTACGCCAGAGTCGTGGAACAGGAGTGTGGTCGTATTGTTCTTCAAGAAAGGAGACAAAGCCTTGTTGAAGAACTATAGGCCCATCTCGCTCCTGAGCCACGTATATAAGCTGTTCTCGAGAGTCCTCACCAATCGTCTCGCCCGAAGGTTCGACGACCACCAGCCGCCAGAGCAGGCCGGGTTTCGGAGGGGTTACAGTACCGTAGACCACATCCACACCTTACGGCAGATTATACAGAAGTCCGAAGAGTATAATCGGCCACTGTGTCTCGCTTTTGTGGACTACGAGAAAGCCTTTGACTCTATCGAAACCTGGGCTGTTATGGAATCCTTACAGCGATGCCAAACCGATTGGCGATACATTGAGGTGCTGAAATGTCTCTATAGTGCCGCGACAATGACCGTGCAAATACAGGACCAGCAGACGAAACCTATCCAATTGCATCGTGGAGTCAGGCAGGGAGACGTTATATCTCCGAAACTGTTTACGAATGCATTGGAAGATATATTCAAGCTGCTGGATTGGGAAAAGCACGGCATTATATTAACGGCGAGTACATTTCACACCTACGTTTCGCGGATGACATTGAACTGCCTACCTCCAACTATCTAAATATGGGAGACAGCTATTTTTCCTTCCTTTGCGTTTTCAAAATTACTTTTATGTTAGGTAGTTATTCTCTTTCTCTCTTTCTTACTTTTTATGAAAGTTTTAGAGACATTTCTAAATTCAAATAGTTCATTATTAGCTGATTCGATGAAACAGCCACAGTGACATACCTACAGATAGATGAACAAACCTTTAGCCCTTTCTCGCAATGATTGTAACATGTCAATTGTTTGTTTATTCAGTTAATAATTTATTATTAATTTAAATAATTTTATGTAATAAATAATTGTTATTATTAAACATATAATAATTGTTATACTTTACATAATTTTTTTTTGCCATCATTTTAATTACAATCAATGACCAACAACTTACATTCAATAATGACTTTGTAAATAAATAATGTCCTAATAATCGTAGGTATGTGACCAATCTTAAATATTTTTCTTTTATGAAGTGCAACATTGGAGCACCGTTCCCCTTCCACCCACCATAAATGCGAACAGTTTCCATTATTTTATGGAAACTGTTCGCATTAGGCGTTATTTAATTATTCTGTAGCAATTGGCTAATTGTGACAAAATCCTGTGAGATTATTTTCTTAACATATAACAACGTCATATTGTAAGCGTCGGTAGCTTGATGAACCTCTGAGACTGGCTGTGGTTTGAATTTCACGTAAAACTGTAGGTCCCTTCCCTACCTACCTTACTTGGTGGCAGAGGGTAAACCATCCGGATTGATACCACCGCACTGAAGAAAGCTATGATGAGGCTATGTAATGTAAATACCTAGTTCGTGTTTTCCTTCCAGTCCAGTGTAGCTGGCACGACCAAATGGAAACACTGACATGGCACCTAGTTCACCAAGGTGTTACCGGCTGACACGACAGCTGTTGTACACATGGTGATGTAGCTAACAATCTCAGATTCCATAAAAAGACGTAGTTTGCGAGCAGGTAGACATCACAAGCGACTTCAAGATCTTGCGCGTGTACTGGGTGTGCGGTGGTGGCGCGCGCGACACGGACACTGAGACGCTGCTGCACCGCACGGCCGGCGTGCTGAGGCACGAGCTCTCGCAGCTGCGGCTCATGGGAGAAGTGCCCACTATTATATTTGTAAAAGGTATGCATTGAAACGGCAAGAAATGACTATGGTCCTAACAAGCTTGTTGAAACCAGTTGCGTCTTTTAAATTACACCACACTTATAATGCTTTTCAAGCATGCACGCGGCTTACATGTACTATGCACTTGAGCCTTTTTAAGCTCATTCCCGATCTGGGCTTTTTCGCCAGAAGAGATATAATCTATATTATTTCAATTTATAAATTGTCAAACAGACACAAATAATTTTTTTCGAGTGCAATAATTAATTAATAAAAAGAAAGAACAATATAATCATCAGTATTTATGCAAATACAATATAAACCTTCTTGTGTGCTGTCAATACTTGTATTTTCATTGAAAGCTTTCTATACCAACTTTCTATACCAATACTTTCGCAACATGCAGCGCTACATGTAGTCTACGTGCTGCGGCAACATTGCACAAACATAGCATGCAACATAGTGCAGCATTTACGTGCCACGGGACATGTTGCGGGAGATATCTCTACTGGTGTGTTCAGAGAACATGTCCCGCATCATGTTCCAACATGTTCCCCGCAACATACACTGTAGAAGTTGCCCCTAGGGGGAACTGAATTGATTTGAATGGAATTGTTATAGCAAAATGACGCCATTTGTTATATCTATCGATCACACGCTTTTCAAAGTTCTAATGCGAAGGATCGCAATTTAAGAACAAAACCCTTATGAAAACTACTATGCGCTACGCCGTTGGTGATACTAGGCACCTTAAGTTATATTTTGTGAATGCAGACGAGCAGGCGGCATTGATCATGGAGTTGGATCAACGTCTAGCGCGCGCCGACTATGGCGAGGACTACGAGCCCAAGTCACTCGGACACATACTCAAGTCCGAGTTCACGCTCAACACCAAACTCTCACCCGAAATCATTGTAAGTTTACACTCTTTAATTTCTGAACTGACCTTATGTAACCATGATTTCGGGAAGGAAGATTATCCTTTGATTACCATTGATTGATACAGAAGAAGAGATTATACATTTCTGCGAGATCATTTTAAGTTTATCTGAATCAGATGATAATCCTTTGTGTCCCTATTTTCTATTAGCGATCATGGCAAAAACAACGGTGTGCTCTCGAGCTGGCTCCAGTGCTGACGCGCCTTTCCCACCTCTCTTACTTCACTTGACTCGGAGGTGTCCCGAGATCTAGAACCACTGTAACTCCGTGTAGGGATGATGTCGGCTTCCTAAGTGTGTTCTATTACTTATTCCATGGGAAATGCTCGTTTGATGCGATCCATCCGTCCCCTTTCTACCTCAGCACCACGAACACTGGGCAGGGTTTGCATCCAAAACGCTGAACTTACCGCGCGTGCATACAACCGAATGTCCACGTCCATTGAGTGAGACGGATCACGAGAAATTGCTAGTAGGTAGCGATGAATTGCTAATAGAGAATAGCTCCGCTGATTGCTTATGGTTGCTATAATCTTACGATTATCTCACAGATATAGAAGAAGAGATTATACATTTCTGCTCCGATATAATCTGAGGTTAGCGGAATCAGTGAAAAATGCTCTTCCTCGCACTTGGACCGAGTTGACCGTATTAGATACATACTAACCAACTGCAATTTTGACAAAATACTACTTGATTAAATAAACCCAAATCTTCGTTTGCGTTTAGTGATTTTCTTTAAAGATAAAATAGCAACTTCCCATTTAGAGGAATGACCACGGGGTCACGACGTCATGGAGATTCTTATATGAGTAGTAGGTCTACCCTCTGAAAATAGTTAAGAGTTGTTCTTGTTTACTGCTCAGCCCCTTGTCTAAGGGGAACAGGGGTGGGACATTCTCCATCCTGAGACCACTATCAGTACATAATAAACGTACGTAAGGTGTTCTATTAATAGACCGGCCATTCATTAATCAATTTCAGGCTAAAATCCAACAATTAGAAATGGACTGCGTCGATGAAGATGAAGAGAGAGTCCCAGAAATGACTCACACCGTATACGGGCTGGATCACCTGAAGTACACAAACCGTATTCGCGCCGCGCGTAAGACTAACGAGGACGCGTGGGGACGGCTCGGGAGCACTCCCTCCGCTCAACCTGACAACTTGGTGTCGTACCGCGCTTCCGATGATACAAACACTACATACAATTTCGATGAAGAGAGGAAGGAACTCTCCGATTTCTTACAGAAGAGGCAGGTGAGTGATGCTTTTTTTTTATATAAAACAATGGCAATGACGAAAACAGGAAGGTTAACTTTTTTCCAGATTAAATCTATTTTCTAAATTTTTATTATATCAGCATACTCAGTGATTTGAGTTTTTAAGTGTATGAATGAAATGCAATAACTAAAGTAAAATTAATCAACTGGCGTGACCTGTTTGTTTCATTGAATATAAAAAGCAGCAAAAATTACCAGGTGTGGGAATTCCAAAATGATGTAAACGGCCAATAGCGGCCACCAACTGTCACTACGTTATCCCGATAACTATCATTTCGTTCGTTCCTATCGTTTGTTTGTGATAGGTCTTCATTATAGAAAGGATCAAGTAAACTGTCAGTTGTTTAGTGAAGGCAACACGGTAATGTGGTATGTTAATATTGTTGTCTCGTACAGATCCAACAAGACAAGCTGCACAAGATGCTACACAGCAAGGACGCCGAGAGAAACATTGTCTACGAAATACAAGAGGATCACGAAGACGAGTACTATGAGGAAGACTTTGAAGAAGATTATAGTTTCTATGCTTCTGAAGAACTTGAGAACAATTCAATACCTGATCCTAAATGAATTAAAAACAGAAGTTTAACTCACGAAGGCGGGCGAGCCATGCTTGTTTTTTATTAATTCTTAATGGGGCTTGAGCCTTTTTCGGATATGTCAGCGCCATCGTGACTTTTAAGTTGATAGATTTCAAAATTAATTAATTAAATATCCCTCAAAGTGAGAGAAGTTTTAAAGAATGTTAACTGGTAGCACGACAGTGCCCCCGCCAAGTCGAGCAGACACGACCGTACGATCCTTTTCTCGATAACATCTTGACAGTTCATTGAGAGTGGATTACATAGTGCATAATGAATAATAAATAACAGGTTCATCCTAGCTCTGTAACCTGCTGACTAAATCTTTTCTCAAGCCCTCATTCCGCTCACACGTCGTGCAAAATGACAGGCGACGGTGCTGCCACTCAAGTAAATAATAATATCTCTTAAACAAAGCCATAACTGAAAAAAACAAGCCATGAAGCTGTAGTTGATTTTGATTGTGATATTCTAAGATACTGAAAACAGTCAGTTTATGCACTATCATTATAACGGATTACGGTGGCCACCGAAATCCGTTATAATGATTGTGCATAAACTGAGCAATATAAAACTGTTTTCAGTATCTTAGAATATCATAATCAAAATCAACTACAGCTTCATGGCTTGTTTTTTTCAGTTATGGCTTTGTTTAAGAGATATATATTATTTACTTCAGTTGCAGCACCGTCGCCTGTCATTTTGCAGGACACGCTCTTAATCAGAACATGAAACGTTTAGTTTCAAACACAAAAACAATGTGCGTGTGCAATTGTGAATCTACTCTCACATCTAAAACTAACCCGGCCTCGTGAGATAAAGCAACTGTAGCACGCTCCAAAGTAGTCAATAAATAATTTGTCAGGCACATCAGGCACGAACAAACATTTATTATTATCGGTATACAATTGAACAAGAGTTCTCCTGTATATTCTGTAAAAAGTCTGCCTTCTGCACTACATAACGCATACTATTACACATACAATATGCTTATATTTATTAATGAATTCTGATTCCTTGACGTCCAACCGAGCGTCCAACGTTATTCGTGTAGTCTCATAGTTATTGAGACAAACTAAAATGAAGGGATTGCAATCTGACAAGTCTAAGTATAAATATGGATTCCTAGCTCGTGTTGTGCGGGTAGAGTTTGATGAACACACGCTTGGCATCATTTCAGCCCATAGCACCTTACTGAACGTGGTGTCTTATCAGTGCTTCCCTTTGGTCGTGCCGGCTACACTGAACCGGATGAAAAACACCTTTACATAGCAGCTTCGACTGACCTTACATTCAGGCTGACTGTGGTGCCAAACCGGGCGGGTTCAACCCTACCACCTAGTAAGGTAACCAACAGTTTTATGTGGAATTCGAACCACAGTCAGCCTGAAGGGTCGAACAGCCACCCATCCAAGTTGTGAACACAACCCGGTGTGCTTAATTTTCGCGATCCCACATCGATCCTTTGCACCAGCGAGCTACCGAGGCTGACAAAAAACGTATGTTTAACTGTGGAAAATTTTTAATAATTATCCCATCATCATTCAGCTCTAGTCACAGGCCTGACAGTATTGTTAAAAAAGTAAACAAATATTTATTTTTTATTTCCACATTGCCACACGCATACTCTGTCATGGGATGATGACACTGTATGATATATATAGGTATAACTATCAGGCTTTCCACTCCGACCAACTAAACTGACCAACTGAAACGGATCAACTATTTTTCTTTCCCAACGATCCAATTTTTGGTTAGTTGGATAATAATATTTTATTAATTTAAATTTGTTCCCATCTGACCAATTGAAACGGATCAATTATTTATATATATTTTTTTTTGCCTTAAATACGTTTTTATAACTAAATTCAGAGGTGTGTTCATGATTTTTTTGCTATCTGGCGAAGTTAAAAAATCCCCACCCGGGAACCGTGGTACAACCGCGTTGTACGGTCAGTATAGTTGGTCGGAGTGGAAAGCCTTGGACGATTCAGTTGTCGGAGTACCCGTTTATCCAGTTGATCTGTTGGGAATAAAATTTTACCAAATTAAATATCTCATCAACTAGTTGGTTGTATCGGAATAAATGCCTTCATCGAGTTCCATTCTGCACAACTAGTTGGCCCATTTAGTTGGTCGGAGTGGAAAGCCTGATAACTATGTATGAGTGTCATCGATGACTGTCTGAGGCAGGGCAATACAAACAATGTGTTGTTTGTGCCGAGCGGGCCGGGGCCTCGATCTTGAGGCCGGCCGAGGCTATCGGTGTTGTCGGTCGGCTCCCGCTGCTGCCCGCTGCCGGATGCTCGAAGCTTCGAGGTGTGACTAACCCGACGGGAGCACTACATCATGTCAACTTCTCTTAATCATTTCTTTATTATTACCATCGCCAGTAAAAGGCCCCGCCTTGTTTCCAAATGGAGTAGGTATCTATAATTTATATAAGATAACTATAGATATAACTATTTATGTGCAAGATAACTTGCACATGGCCAAAAAAAAAAACTGCATGCAAATCGGCCCAACCGTTTGGGAGCTACAATACAGATGCTACGACACAAGACAGAGGCGTTATGTAACTTATAACAACTATTTTTTCGTCGGGGTTTAAAAATGTCCTCTGCCTACGTTTTGGCTACAACTGGCGAAGTGGAGTGGCTTATTTTAACACCCAATGAGATAAAAAACAAGAAACCTGCTTAAAGCTGAGGTGTGTGTGAATCGATAGAAAATGTATTGTTTCAATGTTTGAAGACTAAAGCCGTGTCTCCTGCGACTGTTTTTTTCGAAACATTACACCGAAACATCGAAACATTGGGGCGTGGCCATACGCATATTTATGAAAACAAATGTTTTTGTGTAATGTTCCGAAAAAAACATGCGCAGGAGACGCGATACATTAACTACCCGGTAGTAAATAATTAATCGAGCTTTAGAAAGAGACAATCGAAATCAAAAGGACTCGAGATGATTTACTATACCAATGCCCACTCTATAAACTATTCAATATTTTAATCTCTGGCTCTGCAGAAGTGCAGATAGATAACACAATCAAGGGGCTTCGGTTATACTGAGCTGTTATTAAACATCATTATCTTGTTGTGAAATGTGTACATACACATTATATTGCATTGTAGGATGATTGTAGGGAATGAACAATTCAACCACACTTGATTTACCTATAGAAATGTGTTTTTGACGTGAATTTGATGAAACGTCTTTATCCTGCTGCCGGAGGTTTTTTACAAAAAGTTATGTGTTGAAAATTATGTACTTTTGGTGACTTAGATCTCGAAAACTATAAGCTCGTCTTGCACCAACACAAATTTAATATATAAACCAGTTTAACTCGTTAAACTAGCACCCGTTGTACGTGTGAACCGCGTTTAAATCCATAACTCGCTACTTAACTTTAAACTCGTGTTGGTGCAAGTGAGCCTAAGAGTTACAGGAAGGTTAACCAAAGCTGGCGCGTACACAGCACTCACACCAATGCAATTGTGCAAGTGCGAGTGAGACAGATCGGGTTTTCGTGATGCGTATGCCCCGATCTGTCTCACTCGCACTTGCACAATTGCATTGGTGTGAGTACTGTGTACGCGCCAGCTTTGGCTAACCGACCTGTACTTATCGTCCTAAAGGTAGTTCTTCCGACTTGCTAAGACGACATACCCGTCGTACATCAAGCCCTTCTATAAATATGACCCTTAGAAAAAAGGCTTCGAAAATCAATAAATGCTTATAACTCCTGAACTACTGGTCAGATCGACTTGCAATTTGTTTCTTTTCGTAGAAAAAATTGCCCTTTTTTTAATTAGTTGTTTTTTTTTTTCTAAATCGGTTCAGCCGTTTTAGAATAAAAAAGGAAAAAGTTCTTGAGAGGGCATATCTCGGAAACTACTGATCCACGCCACGACTACCTACTCATTCGCTGGAGAAAATGATAGGCCTCGACGAGATTTTTTTTTACATAACATTGCATTGTCTTCGGAACTGAACCAACACTAAAAATGTGAACTTCGTAGGATAAGAGAAAGTGGTTCTAATTTGGCTTCCAAGAATTGACCCACACATACTAACAAACCAACATACCTACAGGGAATGTTAAATAAAAGCTTGTAAAATATTGTTAACCTACATTTAATTGCTCTAATTATACTAACGACTACTCATCCGCTGGAGGTTATGGGCCTCGATATGAATTTTTTTTTAAACTCCTCCCAAACTACTCGTTGACGTGAGATCTTCATCAAATTCACGAATCTGCGCACATTCACAGCCCACTCGCTTCTACTCTAGCTCCATCCATCACGAACGAAACGAATATCAGCAAGTATCATACGTTCATACCATACCATACATACTTATGTTTAGTTCGTCGACGCAGCGGCAGGTGGCGCCGAAAGTCTCACTGTAAAAAGTCGTGGCAAAAACCAAATCGCAGAGGATGCAAAAATGTGTGCTATTTTTGTTATTAATATCTACTATTTGTTATTATCATGTCTAAAATTAAATGAATGCATCATTCATAATTATTACGAACTAATTACAATACACAGAGCATATTGTTTTCATTAGGTTATGAGAGCTATCTATCACAGTTCATCGATGCACTCATCGTTACAGTTTTTTTTTTATTTTACTTAGGTCTTTATTCAGATTAACATCAATTTAAATTTAAATAAATAAATTAACAGTAAAATTGTGTTTGTTTTATTACCGACCTTTTATTTTGTTTTGTGCTTGAATAGTTTTGTGACTAGTAGCTGTACCCGCGGCTCCGCTCGCGATAAAGTCGGTGGAAACTCTATGTAAATCGGTTGAGTTATTTTCGAGTAAACATGAAAGCTGGCCGAATTGGCAGATTTTTCCGACTGCGTTCACTTTCGACTTCACTGCTAGCTCATATGAATAATGGCGTGATGCTGTATGGCCTATAACCTGGCAGAGATATTCACACATAGGCAAAAACCGCAAGCGAATTGGTTAAGCCGTTCTTGAGTTATATATAAGTGAACATACAGTGGGTGGCCAAATTATTAGAGCAACCTTGAAAAATAAACAATTTGTTTAAAAATGGTTTACAATTAAGCTACAAAATATATTGATATGTTTGTTTCTATTTTATTATGTTGGCACGTTGTAATTTTGAATAAAAAAATTAAATATATAAGGCCCACTTGCACCAACACGAGTTTAAACACAAACTGGTTTAATTTGTTTACAAAAACCAAAAATAAAAATTTTGCACTGTGGCTCTAATAATTTAGCCACCCACTGTACATACATGCAGACGACACAGACGTTGAATCATACATCGACTTCACAATATCTACGAAAAAAAAAATCTAAACTCGAGTCTAAACTTAAAACTTTTTTTTATGGAAACTGGCACGATTGGCTACCTCACCTATGTACAACATCCGTGATGGATGTCAGCCCATAACACCGGATGAACTAGGTGCCATGCAATGCTTCCCTTCATTTCATGGCGGCTACACTGAACTGGACGGAAAACACGAACTATTTACAGAGCCGTTTCAACCAACCTATCATTCAGTCAGTGCGGTGTTATCAACCCGGGCGGGATAAACCTTACCACCTATAATAAGTTTTACTCTATGATAGTAAGGTAAGAAGGAAAGGGCCCTACAGTTTTACGTGGAATCCGAATCACGGTCAGCCTCCAACGGTCGAGGGGTCAGTGGTCAGCTGGTCACCCATCCAAGACTGACCGCGCTCAGGGTTGCTTACGAGACGGAAGTTAACTTTCTCCATACAAAATCGTCCTACGGCATTTATGTTTTCTAGCCCCCTAAACCTTTTCCGACTTTGAAAAATTTTTTTTCTTGGTCTAAAGGACAGTCCAATCTACGTTCCTGTAATATTTTTGTTTAGATGAAATATACCTACAACACCGGAGCTAAAAAAAATTATTTCGACCGAAAAAAATTCATTTTTTTATGTCATGAAGTTCATTAAGCTTTGTTGAGTCATCCACGAGTCATCACATCAGTCATCCATCACTCATCAACTCATCACATCACTTTAGATATTCAAAAAATAAACGTAGATTCGACTGTCCTTATTACAACAAAAAAAAAGAATAGTAAAAATCGGATAAGGTTTAGGGGGGCAAAAAGAATGCCGAAAGACGATTTTGTATGGAGAAAGTTAACTTCCCGAAGGCACCACCAAAGGGCTACCTCACAGACAGCGAGGCTCACAGACAGATGGCCGTGCCGGCGGCGCGGGGCTGCGGTCAACTGGCGGTGGTGGCGCGGCGGCGCGCGGCGCGCCGCGCCGCCCGGCGAAGGCGGCGCGCGCGGGCCGGGCGTGTCGTCTCGCTTGCCGGCCCGGCCGGGCCGGTCCGTTTGCAGTGCATTGTTTGATTAAAATGCCTGTTTAGTCTAACTAAAGTAGAAATTAATTACGTCTATAAATAAAACGTAAATCAAATAAAATGATAGTTAAAGGTGTACTTTTTCTCCATACAAATTGACGGTGGGACGTAATGGGACTAAAAATTTGCAATATTAAATAATTTCCGTTACGTCCCACCCAGGTGGGGACATAATGGGTCTTCAAAATAAATAAAAGTGAGACCTAATGGGAATTTTAATAGGTGGGCTCAGATCTGTGGGTGGGACATTCAAAGTGAGACCTAATGGGCCGAGACCCCCGGTCGGTTACCCGCGCATAAAAGTACTTACAAAAAAAAAATTTACGTACCCTATCATTATTCCCTATTGGTTGGTATGTTGCATTGCATAAGTACTTCTTATTTATTATATAACATTTAGATTACTAATACTATGATTAATTTGGTTAATGATTATTTATTATATAAATATTATAGGACGAGCGAGATGGATGAGATAGCGTGCGCCCCGTGCGACCGAAACCGGCCCATCCATGCATGATCTTGATTCTTGGTTGGACTTGGATGGATCACAGCTTGTAATGGCTTGGATCTTGGTTGGAGTGCGTGCGGGGGTGGGGAGAAGGTGGTGGCCCGGGGCGGTCGTTGGTAGGACTGTAGTACTATGACTGTAGCGGGGCGGCGGCGCGGGGTCGCAGGCAGGAAGCGCGGCGCGCGGGGAACCGGCCGGCGAGACGACGACTGACTGACACGCCCGCGCGCGCGCCACCAGTCCACCACCCCGCCACATGAGACTCCGCCGCGGCCCGCGCCGCGCCGCCGCCGCTTTCGCGCCACCACCGCCCCGCGCCGCGCGTCCGCACGGCCACCTGTTTGTTCGTGTTGTGTTTGTGTGTTGGTTGGGTGGGTGGGTGGCGCTAGGGATGGGAAACATATCCGCATCCGTTTGTTGATGACAGAATTTTGTGTGAGATTATATTTTTTGCTCATTGAAATGAAATATATTCATTATGGAGTACCTTTTCAATTAATAATTTCATTAATTTTCGAGAAATTTAAGGGAAACTGAGAAAACAATATGTAGGTAATTATTTGCGTTTTAAACTAAAATACGTTATAGCTTAGAAAAAACGTACGTACTACACTACTTGTTCAGGACGACGGCCAGCCGGAGCGGCGACGACGGACCCGGCCCAGGGCGCGACGCACGCGTCGTCACTTCTGTAGAGTAGGGAAATAGGAAGCGGCCGGCGTAGCCTAGTTTAGGTAGTTTTAAGATGTAAATATATAGAAAAAAAAAACCCGACTGCGTAAAAAATTTACTTTAAATAAAAACTGAAAAGAAAAAAACAAGTCCAGTAGTCTAGAACTCTGTTAAGTAATATTGACTAACTACACCATTGAAAAATAGTTTCATGATCTATACACACATATAAAAATTTACTTTAAATAAAAACTGAAAAGAAAAAAACAAGTCCAGTAGTCTAGAACTCTGTTAAGTAATATTGACTAACTACACCATTGAAAAATAGTTTCATGATCTATACACACATATAATAAAACAAATAATAAACTCTAATGCGGAACATAGCGACTTTAACAGTCGGGACCCATTATTGGGAAAATTTCAATGGGTCCCGACTGTTAAAGTCGCTATGTTCCGCATTAGAGTTTATTATTTGTTTTATTATATGTGTGTATAGATCATGAAACTATTTTTCAATGGTGTTGTTAGTCAATATTACTTAACAGAGTTCTAGACTACTGGACTTGTTTTTTTCTTTTCAGTTTTTATTTAAAGTAAATTTTTATATGTGTGTATAGATCATGAAACTATTTTTCAATGGTGTAGTTAGTCAATATTACTTAACAGAGTTCTAGACTACTGGACTTGTTTTTTTCTTTTCAGTTTTTATTTAAAGTAAATTTTTTACGCAGTCGGGTTTTTTTATTTTTAAATAAACTTTTTTTATTTTACACTTTTTAGTTTGTAACTTTTTCGTTTATGATTGTATCAGCACGAAATAAAATTTATTGGATTTTACAATGTATCCTTCTTCTAGAAAAAATATCATTTGATGAAGTTAATGCAATGAAAATGACTTATGACCTTCGAAAGTCCCAAGAACGAGTAAAAATATGACAGAATCTTAATTTCTTAATTCATTTAAAAAAAGACTGACAGCAATTGAGAGCTTCATTTTCTTTTAAAAAGTTCGCTAATTTACGCCCTTTCCAACGGTATACCAAATGTCACACAAATAATTCACTATGTGGTCAAAATTAGGGACATAGACCAGAATAGAACGACAACACGGGCACTTTGTAACAGGGCCACTTACTTATCGGTGGTCGCTTCCCGTACTGAGAGCGTTTTCCCGAGCATTTTCAAATTTAGACCATGTACCGGTCGCGCGGGCACTTTGTTCAATTCTCCAATATTAATGTTTAGACTCTTGCAAATTATCTCTAATTTTGATCACATAGTGAATGATTTGTATAAAATGTGGTATACCTTTGGAAAGGGCGTAAACTAACAAACTTTTGACGTGATAACGTCACGTCTTATAAATTGATGAACACCGGCTGCACGCACGAAAAAGTGTCACGTTCCATCTGAGCCTGTGTGTGCAAGCGAGAGCGCGTAACAAGCGATATAGAGGCACAATCGGCCCAAGCGTCGGCTTGTACACATTTATCTCTCTGGTTCTAAAGTACCAGGGCAGCCGAAATTAAAAGGAGGTTACTCGTACCATAATATATTAAGCGCATTTGGCCGGTCGGAAAATATTTCAAATTTAGAATATTCATGTCTAAAGTACCAGGGCAGCAGAAATTTAAAGTAGTCTTACCACTTTATAACGTTATAATAACGTAAAACTGTCGTCCGTAAACCGACTTTACAGACAACCAAATTTTTTTTTTCTCAGACAAGGATACATCGTAAAATTCAATAAATTTTATTTCGTGCTGATACAAACATGAACATAAAGTTACAAGGGTTTATAGCTGGGATTTTGGTAATTTTCAAAAATAAAGAAAAAAAAAAATCGTATCTCGATACCACGTGACACCTGACAAAAGGTATGTTGGGTCAAAACGTTACAAATGACCCCACTTACCTACAAAAAATGAGAGATGAAAGGATTGAGAAAGGGATGCTTCGGTGGTTCGGTCATGTTGGAAGAATGGATGATAGGAGACTAACGAAAAACATTTATGAAGCAAATGTGAGTGGAAGAGTCGGGAAGGGTCGCCCTAGACGCACGTACCTGGACCAGATCGGGTATGTGCTCAAAAAGGGTCAAGTGCGTAGTACCCGTAACCGACGAGCATGCATAAAGAACATTATGGGAGCGGAAGAGGCGGCCGAGGTGTGTCAGGCAGGATCGTGGCACGTGGAGATCCGTTGTCTCTGTCTACCCCACCGGGAAACAGGCGTGACGCTATGTATGTAAACGATATTTTTTCTAGAAGAAGGATACATTGTAAATCCAATAAATTTTATTTCGTGCTGATACAATCATAAACAAGGGTTTAAAACTGGGATTTTTGGATTTTCAAAAATAAAGAAAAAAAAATCGTATCTTGATACCACGTGATACCTGACAAAAGGTATGATGTGTCAAAACATTGCAAATGACCCCACTTACCTACAAAAAAATGTTGTCGGTCGATGTGCCGAACACCCTGTATAATAATAAGAACTTTATCACAGCTCTACTAAAAGTTAAGTGAGAATGGTTGCTAACCAACTTTAAATCGTTATAGATCCTAAATGGTCACTCTAAATGAAAAATGGTAAGAGAAACCTAAAGATCATTTTCAAATACCTATTCAACGATACCCCACTTAACATAGTTAGTCAACTTTAATTTTTTTCTTTTTCACAATATGGCACCTAGTTGTCGCCATATTGAATTTTCATTACTGTCATGTATTTAGTGACACTCGCAAGATTAAGACAAATCGATTGACGTAAGAATCATCAAAATCGGCCCACGCGTTTGGTCTCTAGCGTGCCACAAAGGAACAAACATACATACATACATACATACATAGGCTGATAAACACATTACCCTCCTTTGCGTCGCGCAGTCGGGTAATAAGTAGAATAAGTAAATAAATATATATTAAAACCTCGTAGATTAAGTTAGTTAAGATAGATAGGCGTAGTTATAAGATAAATAGGCTAGAATAAGATAGGTAGGCATAGATATAAGATAGATAGGCATAGCTGTAAGATAGATAGTCTAGATTATAAGTTATATGAATAAAAATATAGTCGCTCACTGGGTTTCATTCGGGACGACCGGGAGGTGTGCACTCGCCAAAATCGTTAGGAGACTGAGCCGGCCCGAGGCGCGGAGCGGGGGCGGGGCGTGGCCGCAAAATCGGACGGCCGCGTCCGCGGCGCCTCAGCGCGCCCGCGCGTATATAAATATAGCGGTTCGGCCGGTTCAGTCATTCAGTCAGTCAGTACTCGTCCAGCCAGCAAGAAGAGAAGACGTCCCGAGCACCGGCTCTCCGCTACGATCGACCGAGGAACGAGCTTCAGTACGGAACAACTGCCTCGGCCGATCGGACGTTCTTCTCTCGGCGAGTGCTCACTCCACGTCCCGGGTGAAAGCCAGTGTGCGGCTGCATTATAGCTAGCACTGCGCCTTTCATTCCGTTCTCCACGCCCTACACTACGCGGCCAAACTCCCGGTGCCCCGCGGCACGCCGGTTGAGGTCTCTCCCCGTGCCCCGAGGCACGTCAGGTTGAGGACGCGGTCGCGTAGTGCGTACGTTCGCGCTTGCCGTCGTGCGGATCGGTCCGACGGTACAGCGGTACGCGGTACGGTACGAGGCGCGGTACAGTGGTGCGCGGTACGTGGTACGTCGGTACGTGGTACGTCGGTACGTGGTACGTCGGTACGTGGTACGTCGGTTGTGGTACGAGGGTACGTGGTACGCGAGGGTACGTGGTACAAGACTGCAGCCGGCCGCCGTGTACAGTGTTCGTGTGTGCATCGCGCCGCGGAGTGAAAGAGACAGCGCTATCGGTCGTCTCGGTCGCGTGTGCGAGCGGCGCACGCTTCACTCTGCGGGGCCCATATTCCGCTCTGCGGGACAGGCATCAAGCAAACGCCAGCGTATACAGTCCACCTCTGAGCATCGTCCAGTGTTTTATTTGATGTTGGCCCTATGAGGAATTATTTACAAGTAAAAACTTGTTATAGTTAGGTTATATAAGGTTTTTTTTTAATTGACGAGCCTTAATAAATCGATTGTACTGTATCGGAAATAGATCATATTAAAATTCGTGCCGTGCGACTAGTGGGTGACCCCGAAGTGTCCCGCGTTCTAGAACCACTGCAACACCGTAGGGATGTCGGCTCCCTAAGTGTGTTCTATCGCTTATACTATTCCATGGGGAGTGCTCGGAGGAGCTGTTTAACGCAATCCCGCCGTCCCCTTTACACCTCCGCACCAGGATGGACATTCGGTCGTGTGCGGGGGTTGCGGCCTGCCAGGTGCCCATTCATTCCGGCCTGCCAGGCGCCCATTCACGCCCCTCTTGAAGGATCCGAGACTGTACTTGGGGGGGAATATATGAGCAGGGAGATCGTTCCAGAGTTTACCGGTTCTATAGAGGAAAGATCTGCAGAACCGATTAGTACGCGACCGCGGTGAGTCCAGCGTGTAGGGATGTAACCCTGCCCGGTGCGCGTGGTGCGGAGGTGGAAAGGGGACGGCGGGATCGCGTTAAACCGCTCCTCCGAGCACTCCCCATGGAATAAGCGATATAACACACTTAGGGAGCCGACATCCCTGCGAAGTTGCAGTGGTTCTAGTCTAGATCGCGAGCCACTTCGGGGTTACCCACTAGTCGCACGGCTCGACGCTGGATCGAGTCCAGAGGCGCAGGCTGGTATTTGGCAGAGCCAGCCCACAGGTGCGAGCAGTACTCCAAGCTGGACCTGATCTGGATCTGCGATTTATACAAAAGCAGCTTTTGGTCCGGAGTGAAATACCGTTGCACCTAGTTGAGTACTCCCAGCTTTTCAGAAGTCAGCTTGGCCTTGACCTCGGTATGGCGACGAAAGTTCAGTTTTTTTGTTTTGTTTGTACGCCGCCGGTACGCAAGGCCGAAGTTCCTTTCCATTCCGAGACGGGGGCGGGGTGGGGGTAATACCTATGTCCGCTCAGCTGATAGCGCGCACCTCAAACCCTAAACCTCATCTCCTTCTGTTTCGGAGTTCATCGGTTTCTGAGTAAATTCATAACATGTTTGTCTGTCTTTCATCATTGTCTGAGTTTTATTTTTGTATATGCTTATATATATTTACTATTTACTTTGGTTACTATATGGTTATTATATGTATATATATAAATCTTTGTTTTTCTATTCTTCTATTATCTAAGATGTTTTGTTGCCCCTACCCTGGTTTTTATATGTAAAAAGGGTAGGCTGGCGGAAAATGCCATAGGCATTAAGTACTACCTTCTGTACGATTTTATGTGCAATAAACGTTTTTTGATTTGATTTTATTTAATATCGCCACAGAGATATCTCCGCGCGCGCCGTCCCCCGCCCCGCGCCGCCTACCCGAATTTGTGCCAAGGTCAAAGTTCAATAACCGTCGGGGCATTCCGATTTCAGTGCCGCTGTTCCACTATAAACTTTAATAAACTTTCACAATTATTATTTCGGTAATTATTAGAAATAGAAACATAGTTTTTTAGCAAAAGGTGTTAAATATCTTTATATAAAAATGTTACCTCCATTTTTATAATTTTAATATGATCTATTTCCGATACAAAAAATTCTTTCCACCGAGTCATGCAGCAGGTGGGTCTTCGTGCCTTACTTGCTGCTTGATCGATTTAATCTTGTTCGAATACTTTGCGAAACGTGGTGGTCGATGTTGTGCTGTAATTGACCAGAATTCTTGCAGCGCAACACCGATTACTCTGCTTACCCCGATTGTCGGGATTCATCGTGTGTGATATGTATGTATGTAGAAAGTTCCCTTTAAGGTTCGTCAATTAAAAATACCTTATATATTCATTAGTATACATATTTACTAGCCATTGCTAGAATTATTGCAAATCAAGTGTTTAGTTTGTCAATTTTGGTGTTAATGTTGGATGATTTAATAAAAATACGTTTATTGTGTGAATTTCGCGGTCCTGCGTATTCATGAACCGGGAGGTCCAGTGGAAACATTTTAATAGTACTTTAGTAATTTACTAGATTTTGGGGCTAGTGCATGTTACATGACGAGGGCAATCTACACCACAATTTGTAGGATATTGTTTAAAGACTAATATTTTTGCTTTGTTGTAAACATAAATAAAATAAATAAAAATCTATTAGAATATGATTGATATGTTATAGCTTTAATATTGACAATTTTGTAGGTATGTAATTCATCGTCATTATGAGATCTATCGAGCGAGGCGGCCATATACCAAGCCGGCCGCCGCCGCCCGCCGCCGCCGCCGCCGGATATAACCGCCCGTCTGAACGTTTGCAAGTGCACGCGAGTGGATCTAGTGTTCAGGGCGACCAAATTAAATACTGAATATTGAAGCGTGTAATGGTGTCTTCATCATGGCCAAGCTCGACGACACGTTGTCACTGAACGTGAACTGCGGCGAGATTGGAGACGCGGCGCTGTCACATAACCTCGTAAGAACTCTATATAGAGTATAGCTAATGGCAGGTTTGATAGCAAATTGCTGGTAGTTATATACTGTAGTTATATTATGTATAGTAGTAGTAGTATAGTATGTTAGAAGAATATTAGTGAAAGAATTAGCCCGAGGAGATTAATACTTTTGAAGACATTTTTTTTTGCTCCCTTCATTGTTTTATAGGCTTCATTTCTCATTTTCGCTCCCTTTTTGGAGGTAGTTTGTATGCCCACCCCTCCTAAACGGCCCCCCTCCTTGGGAGTAGGGGGGGGGGGGGGTATATACATCAAGCTCCCCCCTCCCCCCTCCTTAACAACAGTTGAAGCCAATTATATTATAAGTTAAAATGAGGTAGATATATAGGTAGGTTATCTGAGCTCTCAAGCGGCACATTAAATACAAGACCACAGTCCTGTCTGAAGTTAGTCGCCCACCAACTACGCACGCCTTCGGACCGCTAACCACGAGCAGCTAGCACATCGAAAATGCCGTCGTGTGTAATGAGATTCTGCACTAATTCTAATAATTGGAATAAGACTATTCGAGTCGGCGCATCACTTTATAGTTCTTACTCTCAACTTTTCAAGGACGTGCCATGTGTGAGCACTGAATGTCATATAGATAACCTGTCTTTCCTAAAATATCATTGGTTGAAGCGGTAATCTTGGCTGTCCCTGTCATATGAAACGTAGAAGGATTTTTGAATGGACCCCCAAGAGGGGGGTCCTCCTGCACAAATGGTATCCACACGTCTCGTGCGCGGATGCGGAAGAAGTTTGCGAAAGTGTAACATCCCCAATTTCAACACAACAAGGCGCACCGCGCATGTGTGTTGCGCGTTGCGCGTACATGTGCCTCTGTGCGTGTGTGTACCCCCTCGCTCGCCACCTCACCGTCGCGCTGTGCCTACTGCCTGTGCTACACTACACTACAACACAACCCAACCCAACCAAACCCCCACCCAACTCCCGTCACTACGCGCCCCGCGCCGCCGCCGCCGCGCGCCGCTCCCCCGCCCGCGCCGCGCCCGCGCGTCGCGCAATTCTTTTCCCCCGACTTCGACCCTACCCTACCTCCGCGCTCTTTCCTCCTCCTCACCCGTCCGTTCCGCAGTCCGCCCGCACCCGGCACCCGGCACCGGCACCTCACCGCAAAGCTCATTCGTTCGCGACGCGTCGCTCTGTCTGTGGTGCTGCCTGGCTGGCTCTTGCACTTATTAATTTTCGTTGCGTTTTAAAATAGCGCTTAGTAGCACTTTTTACATTTCAAATTGTAGCCGTTGATACCGTACCTACCGGTCTAGTGTCGAGCGGTGATCGGCCGGCTCGCGCGAATCCTTCGACTCAAAGTAGACGCCCGTTCAGATCGAAGATGACGGAGACGACCGACGCGCCGACCGCGGCCGCGGCGCCGGAGAAGGTGCCGACGGAGAACGGCAGCACGGACACGCCGCCGGAGGAGGCGCCGGAGAAGGCGGCCGCCGCCGTCGAGGAGAAGGAGAAGGAGGACCCGCCCAAGGAGATGCGAGCCGTCGTGCTCACCGGCTTCGGCGGCCTCAAGACCGTCAAAATTCTCAAGAAACCCGAGCCGACAGTCGGAGAGGGTGAGGTGCTCATCAGGGTGAAGGCTTGGTGAGTCCCATATCATATTTCGAGCACAAAAAATACAACTACCCGCATGGAGCTAATCCGCCTACCTGCGCAGAGCGAGCAGTGAGCATGCGCCCGCTCCGCGCCGCGCTCCGCCTCCGCCTCCGCCGCGCCGCCACCGCCGCCGCCGCCGCCTTTGACGGATGATTTATTTATTTTCCCATATTGGACTTAGTTTGATTGATACCTATTCCATAATCTGAAAACGGAAGCTAGATGCTGAATTTCTGTTGTAAGTGCTTAGGTGCCTGTGAAATTGCCGTTTTGCATAGAAACAGAAAAAATTTTTTTTTTAATTGTATAATAGTGTTGGAATTAGTCGAATTATTATTCCATATTATTTATTACCTACATAGTTTTTCCACTTTTTTATGGAAACTGACACTGTGGCTAGTGTATATACATACAACATCCGTGATATCACCCCTTAACACCTTGGTGAACTAGATGCCATGTCTAGCTTCCCTTCGGTCGTGCGTGCCGGCTAGACCGAACTGGTCGGAAACACGACCTATTTAAATCACATTTAAATAGTTGTTTAAACCGACCTTTCATTCAGTGTGGTGGTGTCAACCCGGGCGGGTTAAACCCTACCACCTAATAAATTTCATTTCAAACAAATGATATCTTGCTGTAACTGTCCTGTGGGTGGAAGTCGACAAATTCTATGAAAGTCGGTCGGTGATACTGATAAATATCAGTATCACTGCCTCTTTTTTCGGAGTATTTTTTTTTTCTTTGTAAAAAGTTATCCAATTTCGAAGAAACCGTAATAAGCATCGATTACCATTCGATGGTAATAAATAAGTTGAAGCAAGGTCCGACGAGTATGGTGGGTGACACCATGACAAGCATCGTGTACTGCGAACCGTTTTCAAACAAATTTCCTTCATCGTATTATTTGTTGTCGCTGTAGGTCGCCCCGCGCCGCTGCGCCACCTCGTGCGCCACCGATATTTGTGAATCACAATTCATCATTCAGGCGAAGTCTTTTTTCATGTCTTCATTCTTCTCAATTTAAGTGATTTTTTTTTATCAACAAAAACCTACTGGATAGAACTAATTGGTGCAAACCGCTTCAAAATCTGTTCAGTGGTTCCGGAGTTTACCTCATACATTCAGACGTACATACAGACAGACGTTCGTTTTTATAAGAAGTAGAGTTCTTAATTTTAATTATTATTTTTATAGTTTTCCTTCCATATTGTTATATGAATATGAAAGTTAGGCCTAAAATTAATCAAATAAAAAAGGACATAGATATTGATAATATCTTTTACACACAAACATTGTAAAATGGTAGTGCAAGATTTACACATTGGAAAGATACTTCCCCTGGAGTACCTATGAGAAAAATGCACTTCGGAAGTTAACTTTTTTTTTTTTTTTTATGGAATCTGACACGGTTGGCTTACATCACCTACAACATCCGTGATGTCAGCCCATAACATCGGGTGAACTTGGTGCCACGTCAGTGCTTCCCTTCGGTCGTGCCGGCTACACTGAACTTTGGAGAAAGTTAACTTCCGAAAGTTAACCGTCTGCCGTGAAGTGTGCGGCCTCCGCGCCTCCGCGGCTGCCGGGCCGGGCGTTGTCGTGAAGCAGAGCAGCAGTGCTTGGCGATTGACCAGCTTCGGGTGTTGCCCGGCGAGCTTCTCCATCATTGTCTGCAGTTACAGTACTGTTGAGCCAGATCTTGTGAATAACGCCGACACAGCTCCTTTTTGGCTGCGTTTTGGGTGACCTTTCGCGGTTTGGTTTAGTTAGATCTCCACTCATCCGATGAAGGAAGAAGGAATCCGGGGAAGGAAGCGCGGGGAAAGAGGGAAGGGAGGGGGAACGTTTTTCACCAGGGAATGGGCATAAAAAAATTGTGGTTTAAAAAATTGCGCCGTGCATCTCCTATTTCCTCCAAGTCTATAAACAAAATCTATAAATTAAGCCGCCGTCCATACCTAATTAATTAAGTAGGTAGGTATGTCTGCAGAGTTTAGAATTGTTTAGTTAGAGCATGTTTTGACATCATATATTTTATTTCTAGGTAGGTACCTAATTGATTTCTTTCGGATTGAAATCTGTCAAGTAGGTATGTTACCTACTACCTTATGGTAAACATTTACTTTGTTGTGCGGTGCGCAGCCTCCGCTCCCCGCCGCCGCCCGCCCCGCGCCCGTTTCGTTCGGCACAGGCACAGGTTTCGGTTCGTGATCGTTAGCGAGACGCTTTGATAATTAATTAGACGATGCTGCTGATTCACTCGCATCGCATCTGCCTGTGCCGCGCCATGCCAGTGCCACCGGAACTCGCACCCAGCCCGCGCCGCTCTACCGCGCCACCACCGGACCGCCCGCCGCGGCCGCCTCGTGCACAAAAATGCACGGACGGACGAAATTTGTGAATTCCACTCGCTCGCACCTTCACCTCACACACCCACATGACACCACACACACTACACACACAACTACCTACTCAACTCACGCATTATACATACACGCAATGATTTATATCATAAATCGCCTGGCTACACATTGTCACACGTCGCAGGATCTGCAGCAGAAGAGGATAGAAACTGACCGTATTAATACCACGATAGTAGGTACCTACGCACGCACGACCTACCTACGTAGGTAGGAGCATTATAGGAAATCAGAAAGGAAATAAGTAAGCACAATTTTTTATGGACAAGTGGCACAGGTGCTTGTGCCCAGAAGTTGAAAAAAAGATTCGATCACAGCCACTCGCGAAACCACACTCAGAGAGGTAATCAATCACAATCAGTAATCTCTCGGAGTATTATTTTTGAAAAAGTTGAAGCCGAGCACACAACACAAAAATGTACTGAAAAGGAAAACATTTTTGTAAAAGCCGTGTTAAATGAAAGCAAGAAACTTGCACTAAACTTACCTACAAGTTACTTCTTACATTATTTATTTGTACCTAAGTACCAATTTTAGGCTTTTCCTAAGGTGGGTATGCGATCATATTGGTATGATATTGGTTACAATGAAACCTCGCATGAAACCATGCATGAAACTACGAAAATCCGACTATTTGTAGGTACCATATTTTGTATTGCCCACCACCTACCAACCTCACGGGCGGCGCGGGCGCGGCGGCGGCGGAGGTCGGCTTCGGTACAAGTGTGGTACCTACCTACAAGTTCTTCTATCTTGCTTCACATACATACATACAATCTATTGTATAGCAAGTGCGGTCTGGTTAACGTAAACAAGATATTTTTAACCCAATAAACCGTTTTATCTATGTATTTACTTTACTTGTCACGCATCTCGGTCAAAAATGATTCACATTGACTTCGAGCAAAGAAATATTTTCCTCGAAGACATTGTATTGTACGTACATACTATTTTACATAATATGTACTAGCTAGCTATAGTAGCATAGCTGAACGTTTAACGAACTTAGTCATCGGATCTTCTTCAGTAGGAAGAAACCCAGTCAACACGTGTTGTGTTGTGTGTGTCAATCAATACGATTGTCAGCCTTCGTAGCTCAGTGGTGCGGTCGGTCTGTTAAGCACACGTGGGCGCGGTCAGTATTGGATGAAATCTTTGATTGGATGGGTGACCGTTTGACCGTTGGAATTAAGCCGACCGTGGTTCGGATGCCACTTAAAACTGTAGGTCCCTTCCCTTCTTTCTTACCTTACTAGGTGGTAGGGTAAGGTTTATCCCTTACGTTACGGTGCGTTAGTGGTAGGTACCTACCAACAACGCACTGAATGAAACGTCTGTCGAAACGGCTATGTAAATAGTTCGTGTTTTCCGTCCAGTTCAGTGTAGCCGACATGAAATGAAGGGCACCTGACATGACACCTCTGTTCACCCCGTGTTATGGGCTGACAAATCACGAATGTAGTAGGTGATGAAGCCAACCGCGCCAGGTTCTATAAAAAAAAGCGACTGCAATTTGACGCAGAATACGTCGAGCTATCCTATCGACTCCCTCCCTACCCACGCCCGCACCACCTCAGCCGCAGCGCCTCCCCGCCTCCCCGTCTCGCCGTTCCCGTGGGATACAGAATACAGTACCTACCGACGAACTAACTATTAAAGTAATCTGTGACAGTACGCCACATCTAAAGCTGACGTCATTTGCTTTCACCTTTGCTTTTTAACCGTATGTTTGTTACGCGATTACTCCGCCAATAAAATTGTGGGCTGATTTTGAAAATTATTTTGTTTGGTAGGTCATACTTCAGAGGTGGTCCCATATAAATTTTATCGAAATTGAATCAGCGGTTTTTTAAAAATTAACAAAATAATATGGTGTGTTCTGTTCCACCTTCAGCAAAACTTGTGATGTGGTCTTTTTCAGAAATTTGTGCAGTTTGATAATATTACTATGGTGTGTGTTTCTGGTTACCTTCAGCAAAACTGAATCACTTTCATTTGCTTAGAAATAGCCCAGTGGACCTAGGCTTTGAGCTTTCATAAATTTCATAATAATATTTTCTTTATCTCGTTCGCTAGTGTATCCTTATATGAATTAGATTTTCAGAGATCTTACAGAAATTTTCAGTGCATTTCTTTTAAATCAGTTTTTTAAGTACTCCTTCTCAACGGAAGAATATTTATAATTTTGGTTTCAAAATGTTGCTAATATTTGTATCCATGCTGTAAAAATTATGATTTCCGATAAGAAAACCTTGACTTTTAGACTTAAGTCAATAATCAATAACGCACCATGCATTGTATTGTAGTATAAGTAAAAACCGGCCAAGTGCGAGTCGAACTCGCGCACCGAGGGTTCCATATCGCCATGTCATGGTTAGCGCCACTGACGCCATGTATGGCGTGTTATGAAATGCTTCATATTAGTTAAATGTCATGATTAGTTAAAATGCTTCAAACTCTATTCGGTAGATGGCGCGCGCGCTTACACTTTTTGGTTTCTTCTATGGGAACCCCCGTGAATTTTTTACTTTTTCTTATTTTTATTATTTGTTATATCGGCCATAATAAGACATATTCTGTGAAAATTTCAACGGGCTACCTATTACGGTTCAAGAGATACATCCCTTGGTCGGACACGGATCGGACGGACGGACAGACGGACAAACGGCGTAGGCTTAGTAATAGGGCCCCGTACCGGATACGGAACCCTAAAAATTAATAATAAATCTTACTAAGCAAGTTTTTTGGTTTCGGTGGGGGTTTTGGGCGGTGGAGCGGTTGTTATTGATGGCCGACTGACTTGGCCCATTTGATGAGGCATCTTTCTGTTGCGTGTGCGCATCGCATTGTGTTGTGTTATCTCCCCGAAGAAGGGTCCGAGGCGGGCACATTGAATGAAGGCCTTGTTATTTTCAATTAGGTCAGTGCTCCATCCACTAGTGGAGTGGGTCGGTCTCGTCTCGTCGCATCGGTCGAACTTGTGAGAACAAGCGATGCACTCGCGCTCACGACATGCCTACTGGCTGCGCTGTCTCGAGATAATTTTGTACATAATTGCTTTCTTTTATCTTTTTTATTAGGTCGAGGATGTTGAGCACGTCATCTTCCAAGAAATGTTTGTGAATAGGGTGTCCTGGATGGAGCACTGTCTCAGCAGGCTGGGCGGCAAGCGCCCCAGACGCGATTGATGACCTGCCTGATTCTCCCTGGTTTTCTATACTGTGCCCTGGTCACGCGGTAGGTACAGAATAGAAATTAGTCGGTAGGGCTCTCGTCTGTCTGGGATGCTACCTGCGCGTCAACACGCTTGCGACTTCGCATGTCGCGTCGACCGCAAGACTGCGGGCTCCGCTACCGAGACAGATGCTCGCTCCTCCTACCCTACCTTATACCTGGCGATCAATAATCAAAATTATAAATTTCATCCCTTTCGGAATAGAAACTTGAGGTCCCGTTTGTGCAGCCGGAAAACAATTGTTGAGGGAGCAGGGCAAGAGGCTGCGCGAATCGTCCGGGGACAGTCGAGCCGGCTCGTTCCTCCTCCAGCGCGTGCAGAGAGGGAACGCAGCGAGCGTTATGGGAGCCTTTCCGCAGTCTCTGGACGGACCCCAGATGTTTTTTAATTAAAATTATGATTTTTTACGTGTAGAAGTTTATATTTTATGTTACCTACTTAATATAGATTATTTATTTATTTTTTTATTAATTTTCTCTTATATTATTATTTCTATAATAAATTCGTCCATTATATAAAATATAATGTTTGATGTTGTTATATTTTTTTAATATTATTAATCAAGTCAGCCCTATTTAAATACAAGACGGACATTAGATACTCGTAATACAAAGAAAACACATTAATGAAAATAAAAAAAACGGTCATGGTCGAGTTTTACTCATGGACGGAGGGTTCCGTATATCCGCTATCTATACCAACCTATCAAAAAACCATATTATCCATCTATCTTTTGTCTTTCTGCGATGTAAAGTAACTGAAATGAAATGAATAACTTTTATTTTTCTTGTTGACACACACGTAACTGTGACGCCTTCTATTATTTAGTAGCGTGAATATCTATTCTATCTTCTACTATACAACTGCTCTATTCGTGGCACGTTTCTTGTAAATTTTTTACGTCATTAGTTCCTTATTTATTATATTATATGCCTATTGTATTTTTTCGACCACGGAATATCATCTTCCGATAGGTAATCCATACATTTCAGAATAGTAAGTAGGTCCGCTCCGAATTATTTTCTCTTTCTGAATCTCGGATTTTCTCCACTATATAATTTTAGGCATTTTCTCCGTCTAAACTTCTGTTCACTGCTTCATTATGTTATGTATGACGCTTTTGTCGCTTCCTGTTTCAGTTTTCCCACAGGTTTTTCCCGTATTCTTATCTTTTCAGCGTTTGTGAGGAGCGATTCTAAAAAAAAAAATTGTATGATAATTTTTAATGGTTAAATACCTGCTCACATAAAATGTATAAACTAATGTAGTTGGAAAAAGTTAGGTAAGTACGTTCTATAATTGGAGAATATGAAAGGGATTAATAGTTTCATTTAGTGATTAGAGGAACTTTCATATTATGTTCTGTAAACTCTGGGACATGGTGACTGTGTGTGGAGGGACCAGACGACCTACGTACTCGAAACTGCCAAATCGCGAGGGCGAAACCACGCAACGCTCAGCGATACTCCATCCAGAGGAAACATTTTGAGAAACAATGGATTCTCAAAAGTTCATAGGTATGTCAACAACCAAAAGGTGTTCAGTTTCATTGCGACAGAGTCTAGCTAGACGTGCTGGCTAATGGCTGCAAGCTCTTTCTCGCATTTTCTCGATTTCTCGCAACTATTGGACGTTGAATTTCTCTTTCACCGTCCATAGTCCATATTCATGGTGTGGTGTTAATTATCGAAAGTAAACAATTAAAATGGGTGAGCATAGTTAATTGGGAGCTTTAAATGTCTAAATATAATATAGGTATGTATGCAGGCCGCCTCAGCCGCCGCCTCCTCTGTGCGGCCGGTCGCAATGCGCGCGCGCAACATGCGGCACTGAGCGAGCACTGTGTCGTACGATAGTACCTATTAAGTATTCTGTGGTACAGTTAGGGTTGCCAACCATACTGTTAAAACAGTATTATACTGGTTTTCACTCTACAATAGGTACTGTTAACTATTCAACAAACAAAAAGTATACAAAATTCTGTTTTCACCGTCACTTCACTGGTATCCAGTCCAGAGCCACAAATAAAACGCGCGTGTAGTGCAGTCTTCATTTCAGAACCAAATACCAGCCAAAAAGTATCGTATGAATACAAATATCAGCGGTTTATCATTAAATTCTCATGTTACATTCGATCATTTTGAAAAAAATTCTAGACAGTCATCATAATTTGCATAGACTAAATATTGCTATGGATGATTTGTATTCCGAATTAGTTTAGTTTTTCAAGTAAGTAGTTCAGAAAAAAGTATCAGAAGACGAATATTTTTTTTTTAAATCATTACTGCTCAAAAGTGGAGATGTTTTATTAATTAGGATTTCAAATGTAGTAGTGAGGCTTGCGAACTTTTTAAAAAAGATGATGATATTATTAAAACATTGTAAAAATAAATAAAATACTGTTCATTTTTCTAAAATACTGCTTAATTTCCTTTTCCGACCTTAATATACTTTTTTCCGTGAATAAAAAGTTGACAACCCTAGGTACAGTGTACAGTGTGTGTGGGGCGCTCCGCGCTCGGCGCGTGCGCGTGGAGCGCATACATTATTCTCAACGCTCTGTTAATTAAATGCATTATGAAGATATGCGGCGCCGCCGATCATTCTGCACATTCCTGAGCATCTGTCGCGTCCTGTGTAGATAAGTCGCCTATATCTACCCACCGCTAACCGCTAAACCGCTACCCAGTACGCGCACACCATCAGCTAGCACATGAGTAAATACTATTTATCTGCGTTACGACATTCATTATATTTACGGTTACCATAAAGGTGCAGGTACTGACCGGGACACTATATCAAAACCGTCAAAACTTAGGGCAGCACCTGTTCTACGAATATTAAATTAAATTTTAGATGATACAAGCGGCGCGGTGCGGCGCGGAGCGGCGCGGGACGGAGCGGCGTGGTGCGGTGCGGCGCGGAGCGGCGCGGGACGGAGCGACGCGGTGCGGGCGGAGCATACGAATTTCACGCGAGCGAAGCCGCGGGCAAAAGCTAGTAGATTATAAATGCATAAATTATATTAGATAATTAGGTAGGCAATGGTTTCAAATGTCCATAGCCAATAAATTATAGGCCCCAGAAGAGTGCTCGATTCAGAACGATCCACGCAGCTTTGTAAACTCACAGATAGTTAGCCAAAAGTCTCCACTGAACGTTCGTCGTCTATGTACATAGGGCACACTAAAAGTTTCCGGAATTGGCCACTTACATAAACAATATTTAAAAAGTAATTACAACATTTGAAAATGGAACTCTTTGGCTGTAGAATGCAGTTTGTTTCATCTGACTGTCAATTGTTTTTACATTGTGGCGGCATTTTAAAAATTGCGTGTCTACATTAACATGGATTTAACCCGGGAAAATTTTCGTAGTATGATTTTCTGCGATTTTAAGTGTAATTTGACAGCTCATCAGAGCCTCGCTCGGCTTTAATCGGCTTTTGGCGATGAAGCACCATGCAAGACGACTATTTATTGCTGGTTTGCAGAATTCAAGCGCGGTCGTGTCAATCTCAGTGACGAATCTCGCGATGGTCGCCCGTCCACCGCTGTGAACAACAAAAACATCGATGCTGTGCGCCGTATGATCGAAACAGACAGGCATGTGACCTACCATGAGATTCGGGCATCCTTAGACATAGGCATGAGTCAAATACAATCAATCCTACACAAACATATGGGTGTGAGAAAGCTGTGCTCGCGGTGGATCCCACACAATTTGACCGAGGCTCAAAAAACGCACCGCGTCACTTGGTGCAATGCCATGCTTACCAGATTCAACAAAGGCGCTTCAAATTTGGTGTGGGACATAGTAACAGGTGACGGCACCTTGTGACTTTTTTCTGTTCCCAAAAATTAAGAACCAATTACGCGGTCAACGATTTTCATCACCAGAAGAGGCTGTCGAAGAATATGAAAAACACGTTTCTGAGGTCACCACGGAGGAGTGGCACAAAAGTTTTCAAAATTGGTTTAATCGTATGAAAAAGTGCATTTACGCAAAGGGAGAATATTTTGAGAAACAATAAATTCATTTTTGACCTTTAATAGTATTTTATTCCTATTAATTCCGGAAACTTTTAGTGTGCCCCACGTATACTTATGATGCCTGAAACGCTCTGTAAGGAGTGTTAGGAAAAAAGAAGAAACACTAAACCCTTTAAATATTTTTTTTATAACATTAGTATGGATAAAACTAACTGGTTTTTGGTTCCCGACCGGGACATTCGGTGGTCAGGGGCTCAGGCGGGACGACCGGGACTGAGATTCTAAACCGGTGACAAGTCCCGGTGTACCGGGACGAATGGCAACCCTAATGATGTAATTTTTATTTTATTTTATTAATTTTTGGCTTGAATGCCGGTCCTTCTACCCTGCTACTACCTACTACCTCTATGTTAATATACGATGGGTTGCCATGAAAATGTCATCCATCCAGCTTTTAGCTGAATTAATCAATATCGTAATTAGCAAATAATTTTTGGAGTGATGTTCACAGAAAGGGAGGGCCCAGGCGCAGAGTCTGTATTGCTGAAATAAGTTCCGTCGATAAACGATAACAAAGGACGCGACGCGATGGCGAGACAGAGAATATGACTAATAGAATTGAAATGTGTTAAGTAGGTACCTTCTGTGAATTATAAAGTTTCGCATTGCGATGCGACTGCGAGTAACTAGTGTGACGCATTTATGGAATTTGGTCGACATGCATCGTAACCCAACCATAGCGCATACTTCCAACAAAAGTCGACCCTCGTGAAACTTTTTAAATGAAAGTGGCAGTTAATTGCTTCCATCCTTTCTTTTGTGGACACATCAATTTGAAGCTCGCATGCGTTCTAAAAATAAAATGCAGCGCGGCCGTCCGTTCATTTCGAAGGAGATACAGAGAGAGTGTGGAGAGAGGGAGAGAGAGCATTGTCTATGCGCGTGCGCCTGCCTGTGTGCGAGCATTGTCCGTTTTAATGGTCCTCAGAAGCGAGATAAGATGAGATGAAATTTGTTTATTGCCCTCTTCCTTATTGACCGCCACGGGAGCGGGCGCGGCGGTGGAGGGGCGACCGGGGTGGTTGCGGCGACGACGCGGGGACGGGTTTTACTGATGAAAGAAAATGAATGCGATTATTATAATACCAATGTATAATTTGAAAGTTCCTTGAAATTTTAAAATTTTAATGAGAAAAACGTTTTTTCCTTGTTCGAAATTTCAATCGAACATTTCGGTCACGTTCGGCTTTGACAGAAAGGAACAGTGTATTCAGTATTTCTTTTATGTACCTATAAACCGCGCGGTAGGTATGCGTAGAAAATTATTTGAAAGAAACACTGGGTGTAGGTACTTCTGTCGCAGTTCTACTGTACGTAGGTACCTATCGTCCTTTGGGATTCAAAATCGTAACCGCCCTTTTGGCCCGGCGCCCGCCGTGATGGTGTTAAAAATGTGGTCGAAACTGTGTGATTTCCTGACTTGAAATACGAATCTTTAGCGGATGGTCAGACCTCAGGGCGAGTTTTAACTTTCCGAAGGCAGCCCAACAGCCCAACCCAGTTGAATTCGTCTGGAGAATTTGACCGAGATATACGTACTGTTCAACATGTTCGACCATTTCTCCGTCAGTAATGATTTGTCCTCCCGTCATACCTGGATGGTTACCTTGGTTTTGTCCCGGTCGAGGTCCCGGTTCATAATAATGAGTTATGAGACCCACTTTCACGGACGCTTTATAAAGCGGTTGTCTAGCATGGTCTGAAACTGTACTCGGGAATTGGACAATGTCATCGGCGAAGCGGATCTCGTTCCGGTATTGACGGTCGCTGTTATCAAAATGTTGCCCAGCGAGCAATGGAGCCACAAGCCATGCGGGGAATATCGCTACGCGATGTGGCACGATATTGGACACCGGGTAGCTAAGCTCAAGTGGCAGTGGGCTGGGAACGTCGGCCGACGAGACGAGGACCGTTGGAGAAAACGTGTCCTAATAGGCGGCCGTGGACAACCGCCAGGTGGGACGACATCAATATACGTAGATGGAAATTAGTGGTTCCGTACAGCGGCCGTGGGAAAGGGCGATGATGAGTTAGTTTAGTTAGTGTCGACCCGTATCCTCCTTGACCCGTATCGACGAGTTCCACAGTCGATAGTGGCAAGCGCTAGCAATGAGCGGATTCTCGTGTCGGTAACTCAGTACGCGGCCCCTTGAAGAAGCCTTGGACAGCGTCTGAAGGTATTCCTCCAGAGCGGTGCTATAGCTAGGTTACTGTGGAGGTTGGCGTTTCTACGGTGGGTACCAGGGCGCACCTGTGACATGCGCAACCACCGACACTAAACTCTGTGACAGAGTAGGTAAGGTAGGTAGGAGAGTGAGCCTACTTATTACATTTCCTCGCCTCCAATAACTAACAAAAGGTCGAGCGACATTTGATAAATGTTATTGGCGTATTGGGTGGGGCGATAATCCGGGCGCGGGCGTATTGAGACTTGATTGAGACCTTAGAATTGATTGAATTTAGATGATTCGTGTAATATGCACCAACGGAAGAAATCTCTGTAAGGGATAAGTCCGTCTTTGGACGTCGTGTAAATTATATGTCGTCCTTGTTTGTGTGAAATGTTTTTGGAGCAATATAGTATTTATATTTATAACACATTTTTGTCTATCTAAATACTTGATTGTGTGAACAGTGAATTTGGAAATCACGCAACCAAGTAGAAATGCTACGTATAAGATTCGAGAGTTCCGTAGCCAGTACGGAATATTGCCCACAATTCCCCCATGATATTATTATCATGGGGTATGTGGCAGATTTGACTCTCTGACTGGATTGCACTTGACCCACCGGCCTCCCGTAAGTGTGGACAAACGTATCTCCTCGCGTATCTCTCTAACTAAACCTTGCTCTAAGCTTTACAACTTAGGAGTTAGGAGGACTCGGGGAGACGACGGATTCTTATCCAACTAAACAATCTTCCAAAATATTTGCAAAATCTATTTATTTTTATTTTAATGACGAGGGCAGTCACAGAGGGCAGTAGTAACTACATTTATTAATAAAAAATGTTAATATTCATTAATTAATGTTTATATAAATATATGTAAAATATAATTACATTATAATACTCGTATATAAAGTTATGTTAGTATACAATACACGGCGCCGACTCAACTTTTTAGTTGGTACTAGGTCTCTGGTTAGTTGGTGGTACCGACTCTCCACAACTCAACCCGACCTACTACATTAAGTAATCTGTGCTACTACCCTCGCTGCACTGTGCAGAGCTAACGACTAAACTATCGCCCGTAGAAAAATCGGCCGTCGTGATGCCCAACTAGTTGAGTTTGAAACTGTTTAGTTAGTTGGTGATACAATCGGCCGTGGAGCCGTGCCCTTATCTGCATTTACAATACAATATTGGTAGAAGAAGGTAATTACTCGCCGCAGGCAGGAGTCAGGAGCAAGAAACGTAGGTACGCTCACTCGAGTGACTCAGTCAGATGAAGTGTAGACCGTGCGGGTGCACCGACTGTACATCGCTTGTCTGTTGAACTTGTGACTCATGATGTCCACAGTTCCTGGCTCCAACTCGAGCGCCTTCTGAAATTGACTCATTGTCATCAAATCCGTCCGACTCACCCCCCCCCCCCCCCCCCCCCCCCCCCCCCAGCACAGTACAACATTAATAATGAATGAATGACACTCTGCTGCACATGCATGCATGCGTACAGAAAGTCGACGTTTTAGGGTTCAGAAATCTCTGTGTTGAATGAAACATTATTATCGCTCCGAACTTTTTCCGAGCTCCGTTTTCACCTCTTCTCTTCTTTTCACCGCGAGGGAGGCGGAAAGCGATGGCCGGAGATGTTTTCGAAAACAGTAGATAAATTTACACTAAGGGCGAGGCCGACGGCCGAGCCACGTTCAGTTAAACGGCTTCCGTACGTATACGGAACCCTAAAAACCGGCCAAGTGCGAGTCGAACTCGGGCACCGAGGGTTCCGTTCCGTATCGCCATGTCACGGTTAGCGCCACTCACGCCATCTATGGCGTGTTATGAAATGCTTAATGCTTCCTATTAGTTAAAATTCACGATTAGTTAAAATGCTTCATGCTCTATTCGGTAGATGGCACGCGCGCATACACTTTTTGGTTTCTTCTATGGGCACCCCATGAATTTTTTACTTTTTCTTTTATTATTTGTTGTTATATCGGCCATAATAAATAACACATATTCTGTGAAAATTTCAACGAGCTGCATAATATTACAGTTCAAGAGATACATCATACAGCCCTCGGACAGACAGACGGACGGACGGACGGACAGCCACACAGACGGCGGCGGGAGGTAGGCTTAGTAATAGGGTCCCGTACCGGAAACGGAACCCTAAAAATGATTAAACTGGATGAATCTAAAACGTAATTTTTGTATGTTTACATCGATGTGTTTATCCATTTTTCCATTTTCATAATGTTTTCATAGTGATTTTGTTGGCAATGACCTTCCCTATCTCGTATTTTCATTTATCCACTACTTATGGGACGCCCTTTTGCTTAAATACCTACTACTTATACAAATCTAACCGTTGGTTGACCTATTTTCCCAAGATGATGTCGCTAACCTTTATTAACCGACTTCCAAAAAGGAGGAGGTTCTCAATTCGTCTGTATGTTTTTTTTTTTAATTTTTTTTTTTTTTTTTTTTTTTTTGTATGTTTGTAACGCGATTTCTCCGTCAATTGAGGGCCGATTTAGAAAATTCTTTTTTTGTTAGTTAGGTCATACTTCCGAGGTGGTCCCATTTCAATTTTATCGAAATTGGTTCAGTGGTTTTCGAAAAATCAGCATAATACTATGGTGTGTGGTTACCTTCAGCAAAACTTGTGATGTGGTCGTTTTCGGCAATTTTCAGTTTGATAAATTAGTATGGTGTGTGGTTACCTTCAGCAAAACTTTTGTGATGTGGACTTATTCAGCAATTTGCAGTCTGACACATATGGCGAATAATTCTGTACCACTTCAATCGATTTCGATTATTCGATTTCGATTATTCTTTTTTATGTAATATTACTAAAAAGAATGAAATAAAAACTGTTTTAAAAAATATTAAACCGATTTCAAAAAAACAAAAAAAAAAAAAGAACTAAAAAGTATTAAATACCTAATATTTTGAAATTTTCTCTGTCCTGTTGAAATACATGAATCGATATTTACTAGTGATACATATTCGGACCCTTGTTTCATGAATATTCTAAATTTGAAATTTTTTATCTTTTCCGACCGGCCAGGTGCGCTTAATTTATTATGGTACCTGACCGGTACCTACTGTACAGAGTACCATCGAGCTGGTCTGATGATGGAGACAGAAGGTGGCCATAGGAACTCCTAAACTACACATGATAAACCCATCGTGTTTGGGCTCGTTGCATTTGTCTTCACGAGAAATTTACTTTAGACCTAAGAGATTCTCAATTCGACGGTATGTTTTCTTTTTTTGGATGTTTGTTACGCGATTACTCCGTCAATTGTGGGCCGATTTTGAAAATTCTTCTTTTTTTATTTGAAAGGGGATAACCCTGAGGTTTTTGAAGTGAAAACTTCTTTAGCGGCGCTTGGCACTTTTTTAGGTGGGTAAAAAATGTATAACTCGCGACATCGCGTCAGCGTCATTTTTAAAATGAAACCTTAAGTCATTGCATTAAGGGTTAAGTTAGAGTGGCACGGGATCTGCCGGCACTCCCGGAGTGCAACTGTTAAGTAGGGTTCGGTAACACGTTTATGTCTGTCCATTCTACTAAGTTCTGCAAAATGAATGTAGGGTTCCGTAACAAATGCATGTCTGTCTGTTCTACTAAATTTAACATTTATTTCAAAATGAATGTAGGGTTCCGTAACAAATGCATGTCTATCCGTTCTACTAAATTTTACAATTTTCAACCAAGGTCCTACGACGGTTATTTTATAATAAATGTAGGGTTCCGTAACACGTTTATGTCTGTCCATTCTACTAAGTTCTGCAAGATGAATGTAGGGTTCCGTAACAAATGCATGTCTGTCCGTTCTACAAAATTTAACATTTATTTCAAAATGAATGTAGGGTTCCGTAACAAATGTATGTCTGTCCGTTCTACTAAATTTTACAATTTTCAACCAAGGCCCTCCGACGGTTATTTTATAATAAAAGTAGGGTTCCGTAACAAATGTATGTCTGTCCGTTCTACTAAATTTCACAATTTTCAACCAAGGTCCTCCGACGGTTATTTTATAATAAAAGTAGGGTTCCGTAACACGTTTATGTCTGTCCATTCTACTAAGTTCTGCAACATCACCTACAACGTCCGTGATGTCAGCCCATAACACCGGGTAAACTAATTGCCATGTCAGTACTTCCCCCTTTGATCGTGCTGACTACACTGAACTGGTCGGAAAACACAAACTATTTACATAGCCGTTTCGACCGACGTTTAATTCAGTGCGGTGGTACCAACCCGGTCTGGTTAAACCCTACCACCAAGTAAGATTAGGAGGGAAGGGACCTACAGTTTTACGAGGAATCCGAACCTCCGTCAGCCTCCAACGGTCAGCGGTCACCCATCCAAGTACTGACCGCACCCAGCGTTGCTTAACATTCAATAGCGACAGTTGACTGTCTGCACCACTGAGCTATCGAAGCTGACGTGGTCCTATTTTAATTGGGTCAAGATCGGATTGGAAAGCGAGGCGGAATCGCGAGGCCGAAGGCCGAGCGATTCCGCCGAGTACATTAATAGCAAAAATTACTAAAAAAAACTGTGAAATAAAAAAAAAGTTTTAAAAAACATAAAACCGACTTCCTAAAAAAAGGAAAACTAAAAAACTATTTAAAATAAAAATATAAAAACCGCCTTCAAAAATATTTGAAATAAAAACCTAAAAAAAAAAAACGAACCCTAGAGTTGAAGGCGGTGCTAAAGCAAGCAAAAATGATGCATGAAAGAAAAGATGAGTGGATGATAATATCCTTTGTGATTTGTGTAGCCTTTTTAGCACCGCCTTCAACTCTAGGGTTCGTTTTTTTTTTTTAGGTTTTTATTTCAAATATTTTTGAAGGCGGTTTTTATATTTTTATTTTAAATAGTTTTTTAGTTTTCCTTTTTTTAGGAAGTCGGTTTTATGTTTTTTTTTTATTTTGTTTGTCCACATAGAATCATTTCATAAAATGTTTACCAACGTACGAAAAAAAATAACTGAACGATAAACGAAACGTTCTCTCAGAATTATCCACCGCGAGTTTTATTTGCAATCGCTAACTCCATTATACCTATACGTATGTTTGTGCTCTTTATCCAATCAAATTGGAAATAGGAGCTTGAAAGGTTTCCCAAGTTGCTGCGGAGAAGGCCTCGCCGCGCCGGGCTATGGACGACGCAGCGGGTGATAACGGCGCGGCGGCGGGCGGCCCGAGGTTGTCATCAGCCGCCATGTCTCTACTTACTTTCATACATATTTTGGGCTCGGCATGTGTTTGCCATTTACAGTAGGGCATTGAGTCGGAGCTGGCTACGTTTATGGGAATGCTACTTTCGGACGCGCGCGCTCGGGTCGCAGCGGGCTGCGTGGGAGTAATGCACTCCCGAAGTCCCGACTCTCGGGTGCTCTCGAGTCTCGCTCGCGAGCTGACTGTGATTTGTCACGTTGTTGCTATATATTTAGTCAAGCAACTTTCTTTCATTTTACCTGCGCGCACGCATGCTTGGTTCTCGTTCAATCGTTGACGGTCTGGGACTGTACAAAAATATCCAAATACCTACACTTTTATCATATTGCAAATTACTTCAGACAGAGGGTGTACAGCACAGCAGCGTGGACAGTCATTCATATATATCTGTCATCCAGAAAATGCGTACGCTACTGTACACACCTACCTAGCTAGACATTCAATAGGTAAGGGAATATGTACCCAAATACATATTTTATCTGCCTTCTATGAATGCCTTCAATATAAAGTTTTAGATGACGGTCGGAAATGAAAATTGACCAAAAGTGGTCAAGTGTGTAGTAGTATCCGCGTGGAAGACGATTCAAAGGTAGGTAAGTAAGAATGCTGGATCGCGGTCACGGCACGTGGTGGTGGCGATCCAGAGTAGGGTTGCCAACTCTTGGGAACGAAAATCTGGGAGGAAAAAGTTCAATTTAATCCTCGATTTAATCATAGATTTAATAATATAAATATGGACTTACTTGGACCAACTGCCAACATGGACTTATTGGACCAACATCTTAAATTTGAATTATTTTAAGCTACCTACGAGCTTTATGAATTGTTCCGGGCGCGAGATAGATTTTTGAATATTGATATAGATCTACTGAATCCGGGAAAATACAGGAATGTCGGGAGTGCTGGCAACCCTAATCCAGAGAGAGGATACTATATTTTTTATTTTCAAAGGGTTAGAATATTTGCAGGCCATATAAGTATCACACATAAATCATACATAACATAACTTTACAGCGCGTGAAGGCGGGCGGACTAGACATCAATATCGCTATGTTATTAGATGAAAAGGGCAAAGGGAATTCGATGAGTGACTTCTATTCAAAGGGTACAAAAGTGACTCGTTCGTTCAGGCATTTCATATGAAGTCTCATAATTTGAATCTCGAAATGTTTATATCTAACCAATGAACGCGTTGGAAAAGTAGGAATGTGGAATGCGAAGCGTCACTCGCCTCGCTAGAGCAGCCAGCAGACGGAAGTGCCTCATACTTACGTTGCATTTATCATTTACACAAGCATGCGTGAGTGGGTTAGGGGGGGCGCGGGCGGGACGGGACGGGAACATGTGCGTATGGTGTGGTGTGGGGGGCCATTAAATCTTTCAGCGAGCGCTCCGATCCTCTCGCTCGCTGACTGATGGATGGCTGATTGGCGCGGGGCGGCGGCGGCGGCGCGGCTGCCGGTAGGTAAGCAAGCACTCATCTTAATGCTGAAGGAACGGAACCTTAGAAAGAATATAAAAAAAATCTCATCAGACGCTCGGTGCTATTTTTCTCACAATAAAAAATGGCTTTGGAAAATCCCGTGAGTCGGCTCTCGTAGGTAGGAAGGCGAGTAGGAAGGGGTGCGTGCGGGGCGGTCGGGTTGTCGTGTCGCGCTCGTGTGTCGGTGGTGGCGACAGAGGGGTTGATGTCGGTCGGTCGGTCGGCCGGCGCAGCGGCGGCGGCGAGACTGGGCGGCGCGACGGCGGCGGCGGAGGGCGGCGGCGCGGCGGCGCCTTTGCGGCGGCGGCGCGGCGCGGGCGGGGCGGTGTGGGGACCTTCAGTGCTTCTGTTCATGCATGTCTGCCGGCGGCGCGGCGGCGCGGCGGCGACGCGGCGCGGAGGCGGAGGCGGGCGGCCGGGCCGGATCAATACAATGCCGCCTCCGCTCCCCGCGCTCCACGCCCGCACGCCGCCGCCCCACGCCCCCGCAGTTATTTCCCAAGTACTTACGATCCAATCTCCACAGGCCGTACATCTTTCCACGCCGTCTCCGCCGCCCGCCGCCGTCGCGTCGTCGTCTTCGGCTGCTCGTTTTTTACAACGGTCCATTAACCCTCCTCCTCCTGAGCTCGATTTAAATGAATAAAAGCGCATGTTTGTGTTTTTTCTACACATCCTCGCACCTAGCTGATGGAATTTTCCAGATTGTTCGTTCGGTCCCGTACGGAGCACGGCTCCGCTCCGCCGCGCCGCCCCGCCGCGCCGTGGCTCCGCGCGGTCTCTAATCCTCTTCCGCACCGCGCGCCGCGCCGGCCGCGCGCCCGCTGATAGGTATGAAAAAGTAGAATTCGTTCCGTGCGTTGATTTTGACAAATCTCCTGATTTAGGAGTGGGACCCGCCGCGACTCGCCGTGCCGCGGAATGGATGGAACCCCCCCCGCGCCTCCGACCGAACGTGTGAAGCCGCTCAAATAAATCAATAATAATACGGACCTGTGGAGTTAAAAAAAATCATGGCTTGTGGGTGCATTCAATAGATTATAGGCTTGCAAGAGATTACCATACATTTGTATGGCGACAGCCAACCTGTTGTTAAGCCTGCATACAGGTAAAAATTCTGCTGTTTCTGAGAAATGTACTATCAATAATACTCACCTGACAATCAGGGCAGATCGGTAGCTTTTTGAAAACACAATTTGATTACTTCACTCTAAAGAAAAAAAATCATGAAAATACTCCTGAATTTACTTATAAAATCGTACTGGACGTATCGTTAATCGTGATTCGTGTCGTGACCAAAGAAAGGTTGTAGAAAAAATATTTAATTTGTTGATTAAAGATCGATATCGGCGAACTTTTTTTACTTTTTTGTTTCAATTTTCGCTTGGGCTAAAAAATGTCCGCGCCATGCATCGTAAAATCGCACCCGAAAAGCGGCGGCGGCGTATCGCTATCGGCTATCCTGCAGGCCAGGCCAGGCCAGGGAATTGTTCCCGTGGTGCCACAGACAGCCCGTGCTTGCTTAGGTAGGTACCTTGTAGCCTTAAGGCCCCGCGCAACGATCAAGCATCAAACACGTCAAGCACGCAGATTGATAGGCTAGGCTTGATGTGCTTGACGGAGCTTCAAGCAGAGCGTCAAGCAATTTCATTCATTTGTGTGGCAGGCGGCCAGTTGTGAGCAAGGAAGACGAAAAAATTATGTGCTCAAACGCAGATGAAGCGTTTCTCACCATCACTATGGCTCTGTGCACGCAAAAAAAAACGCTGGTCGAAAGAATGGTACAAGTTAAGAGAACGTTTTACCCAGGAACATTTGTTGAATGTTCTACAAATTACGGAACCCGATGATTATAAAAATTTTCTAAGAATGGACTAGGAAGGTCTTTGTCGTATACAAGTAGAGCTTGCAATATATTAGTCGGAGCCAATGATTTTTTATTTTTGTCATATTACGATACTTTGATTTCACATTCCACAGTTCGGGGGCATCTCTATATAAAGATATTAAAAGCACCAGGAAATCGCGCTCGCTGCGCTCTCTTATTTCTTCTGTGTCGACGCACTCCGAGTCGTCCTCCATTGTCGCTGCGGAGCGTCTGACTGACGCGGCAACGGTCAAGCGGCTTGATCAAGCCGAGACAGCAGCACAAAAAATATAAAAATCCATAAAGCACATCAATCACCGTCAAGCACGTAGTTTTCTTGTCAAGCGCGTCAAGCATCGTCTGGCAACGATCAAGCATTGCTTCAATCACGTAAGGCTTGTTCAAGCCGCTTGACCGTTGCGCGCCTGCTTTATACAGATTCTCTCTGTCGCAGTATGCTCTCGATCCATCCTGTCTGCGCACGAGTACCTACGTTAAAAGCTGTTTGTTACAATGCGTTACATTGCAGGCGATGAAAAGAAGGAAGCCGGTTAAAAGTTATTTCTATCAATGGCCCCTCGGTCTACGTGCAGAGCGGCTTGCAGTGCGGCTCTGAGTAAACAATATCACGCACGGTTTAGTTGGTGGATGGAATTGAACATTGTATCGCGAACGTGTCCAGAAAATAAATTCTCTCTGCTCGCGCTTCGTCGCTACGACTAGTGTATACATCGATGAGTGTATTGGCGTGGCGATCTATTTTTAGGTCGAGCCGCGCTGCAGAAGGGTGAACCAAGCCTCAGGATTCAGGAATCGGGAGTCACGGCACGGTGGAGTCACGCTCGATAATTTCATTAACGAAACATCCAGAAGTGAAGTTTGGAACAATTCTTATTTATTACAATTTACATTAGTACAAATAGTGACTTGAGATTAGTATGTGAACCTTGGTTCCGATGAAGGTAGGTAGGTACCTATATTTGTTTACCCGATTTCCTGTCGACGAATGATGAATAGATCAGCGGTTCCCAAAAGGTGTGACGCGGGGTTCCGCGGCAGGGTCACACACAGGGATTCCGTGGGTTACAGCCGGAAAAAACACAAAACCCTCTCCTTAATCAAAAACTCGTAATATGTTACTATAGTCTGTGCTCTTGCTATTGAAACCAAACATGATAATCGGCCAACAATAATTTATCGTAGTTTCAAAAATTAGGTATACTTAGGTCACATAAATTTAGTTGTTATATTCACAATAGCTTTAGCTTTAGCTAACTTTTTTTAATGGCTTGGTGTTCCATCAACAAAAGGACGATCATGTAGGGTTCCGTAGACGAAAATAATTGGGAACCGCTGGAATAGATAATTTCGTTCTGAAAGTAAGTGTAGCTTTGGTGTGTTTGCTATTCATAATGTAAACACCGGTACACAATACATAATGTGGAGCAACCGGGTGCGTCTCCCTCCGTACCGGTATACCTACTGAAGGAATGTTCCCAGTATTCATTATGTATGGTGGTTGTGTGGCCGCCATATAAAAAACCTTTTACTGTCAAAGTGTCAAACACTTTGAAAATAATAACAACTTGTCAATCGATATAACATTACATCTCTTGCATAAGAACTCTTTCAAAGTATTTTCATTTAAGCAATCATTTTTTGTATGTTTAAATAAAACATCCAAACTGGTGACCCCGACGTGATGAACATGGCCGAGTCTAAAAGCATCGCTCGTGTATCTATTAAAATACCACCGTTCTGGAAGGCTGACCCAAAGTTGTGGTTCGCACAATTGGAATCGCAATTCTTCACAGCTCAAATCACAGAAGACGATACTAAATACCATTATGTGGTATCGTCGATCGAGACACAACTATTGACATACGTAAGTGACATTATTGTCAACCCACCCGCTGAGGGGAAATATCAGGCATTGAAAACAAGCATCATTAATCAGTTCCAACGAACAGAATCCGAAAAATTCAAGCATCTATTTGATTTAGAATTGGGTGACAAAAAACCAAGCCATTTGCTTCTGGAAATGAAGCAACTTCTGCAGCACAATGAGCACACGGAGGGCATTTTAAAGTCGATTTGGTTCCAGCGTCTCCCAAACTATATTCAACCGATACTCATCGCGAATGACGACAACTGTGACTTGAACAAGTTGGCAGCTCTTGCCGATAAGCTTATGGCTGCGCAAAACATGACACTTCCACAGTTCATCACAGAAACTGAAACAACGTCGACCAGTGCTCAAGAGCAGATTGCAGCACTATCCAACCAAGTCGATGCTCTCGAAAAGCAGTTTATCAACTTTAAAAAAAGTACCGTGCAAAAACAACAAACAAATTCAAAATCCCAATTTTGTTGGTATCACGAACATTTTGGAATGCGAGCAAAAAAATGTACGAATCCATGCAATTTCACGGAAGAAAAAAACGCAATAGGCAATCACTAAGGGCGATGGGTGATATTGTGCCAAAAAATTATCGCCTGACAATTTTCGATAAAATCAACAAAATGACTTTTCCCATTGACACAGGAGCAGATTTGTCTGTAATTCCGTGTACATATAAAGACAAAATAATTGGGCACTCGAATTTCGAGCTCTACGCAGCAAACGGATCGACTATTAAAACATATGGTAACAAAATATTAGAAATTGATCTCGGACTACACAAGAAATTTTCATGGAAATTCGTAATAGCCGACGTTTCAAAACCAATAATAGGTGCCGATTTTGTGCATTACCATGACATGTTAATTGATATGAAGAGACGTCGTCTGATTGAGAGCAAGTCAGCACAGTTTACAAATGGGAAGTTAACAGATACCCCCTGCACTGGTATCTCCACTGTAAATTTCCTTTCACCATATCACAGACTTTTGGCGGCGTACAAGGAAATCACAAATGAGCAACTAGCAAACAGGAGCTCTAAACACAATGTAACGCACCATATTCAGACTACTGGACCTCCTGTATCTGCAAAGCCAAGAAGACTCGCTCCTGACAAACTTAAAATAGCCAAAAAAGAATTTGATTACATGATAGAACAAGGTATTTGTCGTCCATCTAAGAGCAATTGGGCTAGTCCATTACACATGGTGCGAAAGAAGAACGGCGACTGGCGACCTTGTGGGGACTACCGACGTCTTAACGCTACGACAGTTCCTGACAAATACCCAATTCCACACATTCAAGACTTCTCTAACATTCTACATGCAAAGAAAATATTTTCTACCATTGACCTTGTCCGCGCTTACCATCAGATACCTGTAGAAGAAGATGATATTAAGAAGACCGCCATCACAACACCCTTTGGCTCATTCGAATTCCCTAGAATGACATTTGGTCTATGTAACGCTGGGCAGACTTTCCAAAGATTCATGCACGAAGTTACACGTGGACTCGACTTTTGCTTCACATATCTGGATGATATACTCGTCGCATCTGATACCGAAGCTGACCATATGGATCATCTCAAAAAGTTGTTCGAAGTTTCGAACGTCTCAAGGACTATGGCATTATCATTAACAACGCAAAATTACATTTCGGTCAAGCAACTGTAAATTTCTTGGGATATTTAATTACGAAGGATGGCGTGTCACCACTGCCTGAAAAGGTTGATGTGATTCTAGCATATAAGCAACCAGAAACGGTACTGGAGCTAAGAAGATTTCTGGCCATGATTAATTATTACAGACGATTTCTTCCTCATTCAGCAAACACACAGGTCATTCTTAATCAATACCTGAAGGGGAGCAAAAAGAATGACAAACGGCCAATAGAATGGACAACGACCGCATTGAATGCATTTAACACGTTGAAAGTTGATTTATCCAGAGCTTCAATTTTAGCTCATCCAAAAGACAATGCTCCATTAGCCCTAATGGTAGATGCTTCAAATCTGGCCATCGGTGGAGTAGTTCAACAAATGAATCAAGGGGAATGGCAGCCTCTAGGTTTTTTCTCAAAGCCACTAGATGAAACACAGAAGAGATACAGCACCTATGACCGCGAATTGCTGGCAGCATACACGAACATCAAACATTTTAGGCATATGCTCGAAGGACGAAATTTCACACTGTTTACGGACCACAAGCCACTTACATTTGCATTTGCACAGAAGCATGATAACTGTAGCCCAAGACAAATGCGACATTTGGATTTTATTGGCCAGTTTACAACTGACATTCGCCATCTGTCCGGTCCGGACAACATTGTTGCAGATGCACTATCTCGAATCTCGCCGATTTCATTACCGTCAAGTATTGATTATTCAGCAATAGCACTGGCTCAAAAAACAGACAATGAACTAAAACATCTTCTTGAGTCCAGTAAGTGTTCACTAATATTAGAAGAAATATTTATGCCGGAATTCAACACCACCATCATTTGCGATGTATCATTGGAACGGCCCCGTCCTTTCATACCGCTTCAATTCAGGAAAATCATCGTCGATTCCATTCATCGTTTGTCCCATCCGAGCATCAAAACGACTGCTCGAGCTGTACGTGAGAAATTCGTCTGGCCATCTATGAATAAAAACGTCACTGTCTGGATCAAAGAATGTATGGACTGTCAAAAATCAAAAATAAACAGACACGTCAACAGTCCGACTTGTCATTGTGACATTCAACCAAACGAGCGGTTCGAACATTTAAACATAGACCTCGTCGGTCCTCTGCCTCCGTCGAACGGCTATAGATACCTCCTCACATGTATCGACAGGTTCACGAGATGGCCGGAAGCCATTCCTATTCCAGACATGACGGCAGAGACTGTCGCCGCAGCAATATACGCCGGGTGGATTGCAAGGTTTGGAGTTCCATCGCGCATCACTACAGACCAAGGTGGACAATTCGAATCAAACCTGTTCAGCCAATTAGCAAGATTACTTGGTGTAAAGCACATTCATACCACTCCATATCATCCAGCCTCAAATGGCATGATTGAACGATTTCACCGTACTCTGAAGACTGCAATTAAATGCCACGCAACAAACAATTGGACAGAAGTCCTCCCTACCGCACTACTTGGCCTCAGAACGAGCTACAGAGACGAACTGCAAGCAACTACTTCGGAAATGGTCTACGGCTCTAGCCTTCGATTGCCAGGAGATTTTGTTGAAAGCAATATACATCATGACTTTCCCAGTACGCAGGATTTTGTCTGCCGACTTCGGGAATTTATGGGACAACTCCGACCTGTTCCAGCTTCTCATCATAACAAACAATCAGTGTTTGTGCATAAAGATCTGAGTACCTGTTCGCACGTATTTGTCCGTTGCGACTCCGTATTGTCGCCTCTTCAAAGGCCATACGATGGACCTTATCTAGTTATCGAGAGGTCGGACAAAGTTTTCAAGCTGTTAATCAAAGGTAAAGAAAAACACATTTCTATCGACCGCTTGAAACCTGCATTAATTTCATCAGATGATGAAGATTTTAAACCGACCCCTATCCATGTCAACCCAGTTCCACCCAAACTGGCGCACAAGATGACGTCGACACCGGCGGCGCAGAGACCAGTCAACGCCAGTCTACCGGAACTAGGCGAAGGGACTCCAACAACAACACGTTCGGGAAGAATAGTACGGCGTCCTACCAGATATTTCGTGAGGTCTGCGCAACGCCCTCACTCGGAGGGGAGCTGTGTGGCCGCCATATAAAAAACCTTTTACTGTCAAAGTGTCAAACACAAAATAATAACAACTTGTCAATCGATATAACATTACATCTCTTGCATAAGAACTCTTTCAAAGTATTTTCATTTAAGCAATCATTTTTTGTATGTTTAAATAAAACATCCAAAGTAGCACCAGCAACCAGCACCCAGTCAGTACTCAATAGTATCACATGTTGTTATGTATGAGGTAATAGACACTCCGTAGTATCAAGGTTCAATCCAATCAGCACATGGTGTGTCTAGGCAGTGGCAAACATTTTTGTAAAGTAGACTAAGTGTATCAAAAATGTGTGTGTGTAAAAATTTCTAGTGAAGTTTAACGGGCGGAATGTTACAATGTAAATATGACAAATCTGAGCGCAGTGTACTGCCAATAGATGCTAAATAAACAATAAGGCGGAAGATAAACATACCCCTTAGGTGGTATGGTAATCTCAAATTGTATCCGACTGGGTTGGTACCACCGTACTGCACGTATGATGGCTGCATAGAAGCCTCGGCAGCAAAAGGGAAATCTGCGATATGGCACCTTCTCTCTCGGGAGGTGATATTGGCTGGCCGGAGCATGCGCTCTGGCCCCTCTGACTCAGCTATCCATACTGGATTACATTAAAAATATAGTTTAGAACGAAACATGAATTTGGCTTCAAGCATTTTTTTTTTATGGAAACTGACACGGCTGGCTACATCACCTACAACATCCGTGATGTCAGCCCTTAACACCGGGTGAACTTGGTGCTACGTCAGTGCTTCCCTGCGGTCGTACCGGCTACACTGAACTGGACGGAAAACACAAACTATTTACATAGCCGTTTCGACCGACCTTTTATTCAGTACGGTGGTACCAATCCGGGCGGGTGAAAGCCTACCACCTAGTAATATAAGAAGGGAGTCATATCCCTTAGTCGCCTTTTACGAGATAGACGGGGAGAGATGCAGTGGGGCTATTCTTTTAAAGTACCGGCCCCACACGGCACGATAGCATAGCATAGAGCGCAATACTTTCACTAATGAGGTCTACACCTCCTCCAGACAACATGGGTGATCGCGTGCTGGCACTTAACCGCTGCTGCCCGGGTTACATGTGATGGGAACTGGGAATCGAGTCCGAGGCCGTACGTAGCTGCATTTCTAACGGGCACAAGGGCACCGAAGCGAGGCTCTGCCTGCCGTGGTCGCCAGGCCAGGTGCCGCGGTATGCCACGCGCCTTCTTTTTTTCCCCCTTTCGTGCCGTCCACCACGCTTGTTTTCACTCCGTGGAATAGTTTCCACAAGCCATCCTTCGAACGACGCGAGCTAGTCCAGTTCAGTATAGCCGCCGGCACGACCGAAGGGAAGCACTGAGACACAAAACAATCGCTTCTTTGACATAGACTGCGGCAACGAAATCACCTGCTGCGATCCAGCACACGGCGGCGCCCAGCATATAGGAGTGGCTCGAGAGTGCTGCAAATTTTATAGAAAACTTCTCGATGGAAGACACTGAATTCTGAATAGCTTTTTAAATTATTTTTTTACAGTTCATTATATTATGTTTGTTTAGTGTACATACTTCATAATGTTCATACGTAAACTAAAATAAACAATTCAAAATAACATTTCAATATTCATTTTGTTTCATTCTGGCTAATTTTCCGCAAGAACTCGACAAGGCACTGTTCAATTACAAGAAAAAGTATTTGCCTGGTCACATTCAAACATACAACTATTGAAATAATATTAAAATAGGTACACATTCGTTGTATAGGCTAAGTCAATTGTACCTACCTACGGCTTACAACCGTAATACCACTTTTTGGTCCAAAAGTAGCCTAAAATCAGCCTATTAAGTATTCTGTGACGTGGTATGGAAACGTTTCCTAAGGTGATGTAGCCAACCGTGTCTGTTTGTTTCCATAAAAAAAACCGACTTCAAAAATGGTATGAAATAAAAAAAAATCGAACCCTAGAGTTGAAGGCGGTGCAAACGAAGGCTACACAAAATCTCCACGAGTGGATATCATCCACTCATGTTTTCTTTCATCCATCATTTTTGCTTGCTTTAGCACCGCCTTCAACTCTAGTGTTTGATTTTTTTTATTTCATACATTTTTGAAGTCGGTTTTTATATATTTTTTTTAATAGTTTTTTATTTCACAGTTCTTTTATATCTATTCATATATTTCAATACAATGAGTCAATGACAGAGAAAATTTCAAAATATTTTATTTTAATACTTTTTAGGTCTGTGGTATAGTGCTGACGTATCGACATGCTTATGTTTTCTTATTGCTGAAAAAGTCCACACCACAAAAGTTTTGTTGAAGGTAACCACACACCATAGTTTTTTGTTGATTTTTCAAAAACCGCTAATCCAATTTCGATCAGGTTTGCCAGATATCCGGTTTTAGACCGGACAGTCCGGTTTTCCAGGTTTGCGTCCGGTCTCAAAAATATTGAAAAACCGGACATTCAAACGTCCGGTGTCTCTTCGTATAACGAGAATATTTATTTTGTTTAAAACATTTTAATGGTAATCTTACTGGGTTCTTCGATATTTCATTCAGTTCGATCAATTCGACCACAATACTCTCAATAAATTGCTGACTGCCTTTTATTTATCATCATCACTCTATCTAAATTTCATTTTCCAAAATTAAAGATCATAAAACATTTTGTTCCTGAATCCCCTCTTAATTTTTTTTAAACATTGTACTTGAAAATCAAAGGCCCTCTGATAAAAGATGTCCGGTTTTCAACTGAACCATCTGGCAACCCTGATTTCGATAAAATTTATATGGGACCACCAAAGAGATTTTATGTATAGAGTGAGCACTACGAAGAAAGAATACAGAGAAATGACGGCCAATAGCTGAGGTATGAGGTAAGGTAGCGGGGTGGCGGAACGCTGAGCCGCGCGGGGCGGGAAGCGAGCGGGAGAGGGGCTAGCTAGCGAGCGACTAGCGGCTAGCGGCCCGGCCGGCCCGGCCGGTCAGTCAACACGTGCATTGCGTAGGGTTGTCACTTAGTCTACCAAAAATATATTTTTCGATTTATTATTTTACGAGTAGGTATTATGGTTAATTGTGCCCGTAGTCTAGTGGTAACGCTTCTCAATGCAGAAGTTGCGGGTTCAAATCCCGGGCACTAACTAATGTACTTATTTATTTCCTTGATAAGGATTGATATACGTGCATTTCATAACGAATAGGTACGATCGCTCCGATGAAGAAAAATAAAGTTAGGTAACTAGTGCACACTGGTCTATGAAAGGTATTTTTGTGTAAACTGCTTCTGATTTCCACTGGTCACCATGTACGAGTAATCGAACCGGATATAACAAATTGTGACAAGTTCGAGTGCAATATGACTGCCATAAGAATACTCAATAAACAATAAAACAACAACAATAAAAACAATACCTCCTATGTCAGTGGGCAGAGTCCGTGCCTAGCAGTGGGACGTTTTAAAGGATTATAGAAGAAAACAGATAGTGAATTTCATCGAGAAAAACGTTTTTATGTATTTAAACTTAAAATACAGAACTATAATAACTTGAAATACATACCTAAACTTATATGGGTTTTTAAATTACCGTGGTTATTTGACATTTTAAGAAGTAACAACGGCTTTACTCGCTATCGAAATACGAGCTGTGTGGCTCGACATTTCGGCCAGAGTGCTCATGATGATGGGCCATACGTTTGGCCCGAAACGTCGAGCCACACAGCTCGTATTTCGACCGCGAGTAAAGCCGTTTTGTATTCTTATAATACCTACACTTAATAACTAGAATAATATCTAAAAAACTAAACTTAATAATAAATAATTCATAACTGCGGTCTTGGCCTTGGACTAAACTTAAAATCTCCAAACCAAACATACATAAAATAAAGAGTGCAGCATTTATTTAAAAAAAAATATATATATATAACTAAAAAAACCATTAGGTATACTTTGGACTACACACACAAACACAACTAAAATAACTCTTCCTCCGTACTTAAACAAAATAATTTAAATTTCACATTACACAAATTTAAATTTTCACTTTCCCTTAAACAATGTATCATCTTGGACTATTTTTATCCATCTTTCTCGTATTGATCCCTTAGTAGGATGTGGAAAACTTGTAAAAAAAAATTTTTTCTTGAAAATTTCTCAATTACTTACTAATTAAAAAAAATTAAAAGAATAGCGACAACCCTAATTAGCGGTCAATTCACTCTCATATTTTAACGTGGTTTAATACATATTTATTTACTTTCATACATGATATCCCAGAACTCTATTTCTAATCATTCATATGTGGCAGCCCTAATGAGCGCGTTCAATTTATTTGTTTAATTAAATAATGCTTATGTTATTGCAATGCTAGGTCAATACATAAAATGTACAAAATTTTCAAATTGAAGTAGCGTTGTGACAGCCCTAATTGGCCAGTTGAACCAAATATTTCTAAGCACATGGAAAACAAGATATTATATATAAGTTCTATCAAAATTAGTTAATCGTACGCTAAGGGGGGTTCTGTATCGTAAATAAATCACTTTTGAGGAACAAAGATTTTTGTTTACAAAAAAAAAAATTATAATAATGTAAAATGTAAAAAAAATTCTTTTCTTAATCGTTTCAGTTTCATGCCAGGAACAAAAAAGTCTTCCAACACATAGATCTCTTTCTTTCAGAAATTGTGAAAACCACAATTTTAGTTTTATTAGTATGGAATAGAAAGAATTTGATTTTTTTTACCAACTTACACGTGTTACATCAAAATGGTATTGAAGACTTTTTTGTTACTGTTATGAAAATGAATCGATTAGGCTATAAAATCAACCACATATTTTTTTACATACATACATTTTCATACATAAAAAACATTTTTCATAAAAAAAACCCAAGGTCCAAAAAAATTTATATAGGTTTTACTCCCTATATGATGCAGAACCCCCCCTTAGCGTACTATTAACTAATTTTGAAAGACCTTATATATTAAGATCACAATGAAGTGATACTTACCTATGAAATGAGATGCCATCACTTTTCCCAATATTTTTGGTATGATTTTTGCAATATCGCAACACACAACCGGGCATAATGACTGGCGCGATGCGAGCCGCAGACGGACGGCAGCGAGCGCGCGGACGGCGCGTCCGCCGCGTTCGGTCGCTCGCGAGCTACTAGTCTCAAGAGGGTCCCTCCGCGTAATGGTTACTCCACCGCGGTGGAGCGAAGGCTGTTGCCCGGGTAAGAGGTCTAGTAGAATACATGATACGTCATTGGGGACCACCTCTGAAGTATGACCTACCAACCAAAAAAAATCTTTTTAAAACCGGCCCACAAATCCCACAATTGACGGAGTAATCGCGTAACAAACATAAAATAAAAAAACATACAGTCGAATTGAGAACCTCCTCCTTTTGGGAAGTCTGTTGAAAAGAGAGGTTGGTTTCGTTGGTACATTACTTTCTACTTATATGAGATACTTACGTACTTTATTCCGGAAATACAAACAATTACATGGAAATCACATTTTTATTGTTCAATGTGATTTCATCCGGTCAGTCGTTTGCAAAATACTCTCGTTCAGTTTTCAGGTCAGATCGCCCGGCTTGGAGAAGACGGGCCGCCGATCATTGTCCTATTATTCTCTGGTAAAAAATAAGCCAGAGCGTCTAGCCCCACCAGTTTGTTTGTTTTCTACTTATATTGATTATGATTACACGAGTTATCTAAAGGTGTATCTATTATAACTATTGTTACGGGGGAAAATCCGCCGTACAATGACTTTCGTCTACTGCTGTAAATTATTTAAAATAAGATTGTGTCTGGAGATTGTCAAATTTGACATGCGCAAAGCGGACGACGGATGTCACTGACTTGAAAAACTAAGACGGACTATAAAAAGCTTCCGTAGAGAAATTGTAAATATAATTGCATCTAGGATGGATAATCTAGCGATATAAGTTCAAGCGGCATCTCAACCGTGTACTGAGGCGAACTAGCAATGGTGAGTGGGGTTTATTTTGGATAAACATTTTCTCTTTGTAAAAATATATGTAGGTACAATTTGTAATCCATGGCCTTAGGCGTGGATTAGAAGGCAAAGATTCTTATTCATTACAAAGCCTGCACATGTTTGTCAACAGTGGCTGTGTTGTGCATTGATACGCCGTAGGTTTTATGATAAAACTTGTATTACATCAAACCTGTGTTTGATCGACAGTTCGCGGTCAGGAGGCTGTGTGCCGATTCCTGTGAAGTCTGCCTTCACCTAGACACCAGTGCACAGCGTAAACCCGTGTCACTCGAGCCGTTCCCGGGGAGGCGTCTGTAGGATCTGGTGATGTCGCGGTCCACGTGTGCGGAGCCTCGACAAGACTGTCTTGAGGCTCACAGCTGAGTGACATCTGTTCCATTTTTACACGCTAGGACATTACTCGTTGTTACGTGTTATCGTCGTGGTGTGAGCCTAGGGTGCGACCCTGATTCGATTATCCGTTACCGGTTACCTGGTTATCTTTTACTTGTTTTACCTGGTTATCAAAACCAAGGTAAAAATACCTGGTTATATTTTATGAAGTTCTGTAACTAGTTCTCTTGTCTCTCTTGTTCTTCTTGTTACCTGGTTATAATGCCTGATTAGTTAGGAGTATTCTGATTTGTCTAGTTAATGGAAGCTTCTTAGGTATTTAGGTATTTTATAAGACCGCTCGAAATTACCACCGAACCTCGACCTTCTAGCTTTAATTAAAATAAAATAAATTACCATTGGTTAAATAAAATAGTTTTCATTCTGTGAATCTTTTATTCTATTTTTGAACCATGAAGGTAACAATGGCGCCCAACTTGGTAGTTTCGAGAACGGTTTAGGAGGATAACCGAGGTTTTGACCCTAGGCTCACAGCTGCAAGCACTCCCGGTCAATTATTATATTAATTATAGTTTAAGCGGTTTTAATCTTAAATTAGTTTAGTTGTGTATGTAGGGTGGTAGGCCGCTGTAAACCTCACTCACTGGAAGTAATTAAAAAAAAACATTGACCGCGGGGATTCACTAAACTGTTTGTCAAAATTTCTTAGCAGCTTAGTCTCATCCTTGCTTTAGTTTTGATATAGTATATTTAAAAAAAATCATAGAATATTCATCCTTGTAAGGGACTTTGTAATCTACATTGAAAGTATAATATTGCGTTCTAGAAAATCTTTGATATATCCAGATAGGGATATCCTAATTTAGAAGATTACGGAATATTTATACTGGATTCATTTGTTTTACCTTGACAGTCCTTACGAATATTCAACGCTTCTCAAACTCTTTTGAGAGCTCGTTCAAATCTGGGAATATGCATAGCGGTTTTTGTATATTTAAGAATGCTTTCTGTACTCTTCAATTGGATGCATTTTAAACTTGATCTTGCACCATCTAACTCATTACACTACTTATTATACCTTACCTAGGTACACTTAACCGGGAACTTCTAATTCGGACTGGAACTAATCTTAGCACTAAAATGGATTTCAAAATTTCATATGGGACCTTGAGAAAGGATGAACTCCAGTACGAAGTCTTGATTCGTGGGGAGACACCTAAGGCCACCGTGGCGGAACTTAGAAAACAGGTCGCAGAAATTGTGAAATTCTATCCTGAGTCCGAATTGGAAGAAACCGACTTCACATTCGAAGAGTAACACTCTGTCCTTGTTGCTAAAATAGAGGACGCTTACAAGTCCGACTCTAACTCGCAAAGGTTCAAGGCTCTAGTATGTCACCTGCATCACCGGGCGAGAAGGATGGTTGCGTCTAACGATGAGGAGGTCGAGGCTTTGACAAAAATAAAAGGTCAGCTTAAAAAATTGGAGGACATGCTGGTACCTCCATCCAGTAGTAAACCAGACATACCTAAGTCACCATCTTCCTCCGAATCGATCGTCACTGTAAACTGTGTGCATAACTTGAATGCTGAAGCTCTTAAAATTAAGTACGATGGTAAAAGCTGTGTACGCGCTTTTCTAGAAAGGGTAAAGGAAATAAGCGTGTCTAGGAATCTCTCGAATGCTAAACTTCTACAGATGGCACCGGAAATGTTCACTGGTCCAGCGCTACACTGGTACCGGGGTAACCGTGACAGTTTTGGTGATTGGGAGCAACTCAAATCTACACTTTTGGATGAATTCGACGTCGTTGATTATGATTATAGGCTTTTGAGCGAAATCCGCGCTAGAACACAAGGGAAAAATGAGACGATTGTCATCTATCTGGCAATCATGAACTCACTCTTCGGTAGGTTAACTAAGCCACTAACTGAAGAGGATCGGCTAGAGATCCTACTACATAACATTAGGCCAGGCTACAACCTAATGTTAGCATTCAGCGACGTTAAAACAATAGATAAGCTCAAAGAGGTCTGTCGTAAGGTAGAGACAACTCAAGCTATGTCTGATGCATTCGCGGAACCTCTTGCTGGGAACAGCTCCTCTCTTGCTGCTGATCTAGCATATCAACAACAAACTGTAAAGGACGCTGCGCCGATAGTGAAGGTATGCTCTGTCAGCAAATCCGAGGCATCACCTAAAACGAGCAAATTTTATTGCATCCGATGCAAAACTGACGACCACTCGCTGAGGAACTGCCAGGCTCCGAGAAACGTTAAGTGTTTCGGGTGTGGTAAGCCGGACGTTCGTCGACCAGATTGTCCCGATTGCAAGATTAAAAAACAAAAAAACTAAAACCTGTCCACGGTGACGTGACCAAACCACGGACATCAATCTCCACTTCTGGTCACTTTGATCCAGCTGACTGGAAAAATTGGTTGGATACTATCTCGACATTTTTCAAATCCTATCATCTTAGCTCAATTCTGTTCGACGATACTAATGACAGATTGAGACCTTATGTTACCGTTAAGACCAACAATGATGTAAACATTTGTGGGCTTCTAGACTCTGGTAGTCCTATTTCCATCTTGGGTGACTATTCACACAAAATCCTAGAAGGAAAAGGATTTTCTGCTCACAACTCTAGTGGTGTTTACGTCAGATCGGCTAGCGGAGATAAACTAGACAGCATAGGCTGTATCTACTTAGATTTAGAATTTAATGATCTCTGTCGAACTGTCAGATTTCATATTATTCCTGGCATCAAGGACAAGGTAATCTTTGGACTTGATTTCTGGAATTCCTTTAAATTAGCGCCCGAGGTCTTGCAAAACGTAGTATGTTTGTGTGAAGACAACTTTCGCGATGTCTCGTCTATTGAATTCTGCAAGTCAAAGGAGCATCTAGCGAACTTCGATGACCTCACTAATGAACAAAAGCTTCTCGCAGACAAGGTAATCGAGCAATTCGAAAATATATCAGCGGAAAAGGCTGGACTAGGTCGCACCACACTGTGTGAACATAATATTGAGACAGTGGGCAACCCTATCAGGCGTAGGAATAATAGGCTAAGCCCAGTTAAGCTCAAAGCTTTGTTTAAGGAACTCGACAGAATGCTACAACTTGATGTTGTTGAACCGAGTGAGAGTCCCTGGTGCTCTCCGGTTCTCTTAAGACAAAAGAAAGACGAATCTTGGAGGTTCTGTTTGGATAGCAGACAGCTGAACGCGGTAACGAAACGCGATTCATACAACTTACCTTACATCTCTTCTATTTTGGATAGCTTGAGGGAAGCTAAATTTCTCTCCAGCATAGATCTCAGTTCAGCTTTCTGGCAGATTCCTCTAGTAAAGGAAGCCAGAGAGAAAACAGCCTTCTATGTACCTAATAGAGGGTTGTATCATTTTAAAGTTCTTCCGTTTGGACTAACTAATGCCCCTGCTCGACAACAGCGTCTCATGGACTCCATATTCGGACCGGAGTTCGATGATAAAATCTTTTGTTACCTGGACGACATAATCATCATTTCGAAGAGCTTCTCCGAACATCTTGAACTTCTGCTTAAGGTAAAGGAACGCTTAGAGAAAGCAAACCTAACCATCAATAGAGGAAAATCACAATTTTTCAGGAGAGAACTCAAATACTTGGGACATGTTGTAGATGAGCATGGTCTGAGACCAGACCCAGAAAAGGTGAAGGCACTTCTAGAATACCCTCCACCAAAGAACAGAAAAGAACTTAAACGTTTTCTTGGTGTTATCGGATATCACCGACGTTTTATCCCTAATTTCTCGACAATCGCAGCACCTCTTAATAAACTAACCTCTACAGCGAAAGGAACACCTCCATTCCAATGGTCAGATGAAGCTGACAAAGCTTTTGGTGAACTCATCTTGACTCTAGCTAACACACCTGTAATGTCGTGTCCGGATTATACGAAACCTTTCGAAGTCCACACTGACGCCAGTGGGTATGGAATAGGTGCGATGCTCTGCCAAAATATCGACGGGGTTGAAAAGCCGGTTGCTTTTATGAGCAGATCATTAAACAAACATGAGCGCAACTACTCAGCAACCGAAAGGGAAGCACTTGGCGTGCTAGCAGCATTGGAACACTGGCGATGTTACATAGAGAACGGCCAAACTACAAAAGTCTATACCGACCATTCAAGCTTGAGGTGGTTTCTCAATCTAGACAACCCAACTGGCAGACTAGCCAGATGGAGTGTAAGACTTGCGCCGTTTGACATCGAAATAATTCATAGAAAGGGTGCTCTTAACGTCGTACCAGACGCATTATCTCGAGCTGTACCAGTGTCTTCTATACAAAACAACAGAGACTCGGAACCAGATGATTGGTATGATAAAATTTATACTCAATGTCAGGATGATCCTCAATCATTCTCTAATTTCAAAGTGGAAGATGGTAAACTGTATAGATATAGTAGGTCTAAATACGACCACAACAACGAGTTTGACTGGAAACTAGTTCTAAGGAAAGCACAGAGAAACTCGATCCTAGAGGAGTATCACTGTGAACCAACTGCTGGTCACTTTGGAATTTTCAAAACGTATAAAAGAATCTCATTGTTATATTACTGGCCAAAAATGTACTTAGACGTCATTAAATTGGTTAAGGAATGCGAAACTTGTCAAGCTTATAAACACTCAAGAAGAGCGCCTTTAGGACTGATGGGAAATCCTAAAATATGTGATAGACCCTTCCAGTCATTATCCATAGATCTTGTAGGTCCGCTTCCCAGATCTGTAAACGGACATTGTTACATTTTAGTAGTAACATGCTGTTTTACTAAATATTGTTTGATATTTCCTCTGCGTAAAGCTATAGCGCCGTCTATAATAAAACACCTGGAAAACAATGTATTCCTAGTACATGGTGTTCCGCGAACCATAATAATGGATAACGGTACACAATTCACTAGTCGCGCAATGAAAACTTTTCTGGAGAATTATAAAGTTCCACAAATCCACTTTACGGCCAACTATTCGCCGCAAGTAAATACTGTAGAGCGTTATAATCAAACGATTGAGACAGCGATATCTTCTTTCGTTGGTTCAGACCATAGACATTGGGACAAAAACCTGAACAAGATAAATTTCGCTATCAACAATTCAGTAAATGAAGCCACAGGTTTCACACCTGCCTTCTTAGTATTCGGGAGAGAACTTGTTCTAGATGGTTCACTCTACTCCAAATCTAAAGATGGAGATGTACAAGAAACTTTTGCTCCTAGAGACTTGTATAGTGAAAACATAGGTAACTTAGCACACATTTTCGACAAAGTACAGAAGAAACTTTACTTCGCACACGAAAAGAGCAAAAATAGGTATGATCTCAGACGTGCTGAGTTCGAATTTGATATTGGTGACATATGTTGGAAGAAAACTTTCAAACAAAGCGATGCTACGGCTCACTTTGCAGCAAAGCTTGCTGCAAAATACGAGAAATGTAAAATAATTGGGAAATTTTCTCCTTTAATTTATGGACTTTCAGATTTGAAAGGTAAACGGTTCGCAGGTCGTTGGCATATTAAAGACCTGAAACCTGACACAACTGCAACTGCAGTACGTTCTAGTACGTAGGCATGTTATTATATTTACTGTTATTATACTAACACTATTATACATATTTTTTAATAATACTATCGGTGTAGTCAGAAGTTTATTTTTATTCTTATCACTCATCTACCTGTGCAATTCAGAAAACTTAATCTGGTCTTGTAACAAACCTAAATTAAAACTAGAAACACTTCCATCCAAGTCATATACTGAAAAATCATACTAAATAGCTAACATTCAGGAACATGAAACCCTAGGACATTTAATACACAGCTATTCACCACGCATTAGGAATTCGAGCGGTAGCAACTCGTTAAATAGCCTTCAGCTAAAACTTTGCATTGTTAGTAATGTTTTAAACATTGTTTGCACCCTAGATATGCAAAGTTCTGATCGTGGTGCATAGGTGCACTCTTGGTTCCGTACGATGCTGGAGTATGGAAATGGGAGAACGCGGTCAGGCAAAATTTCCTAATGTCGGGGATAATGAGCAGTATTAGGTGCCTAGTACAAGTGGGGTGGGAGCGTTCTGGTCATAATGATGGCCAACCGCACCGTGTTGTAGGCCTCGTCAGTACATAAGCGACTGCGACGGCAGAATGGATGAGAAGTGTGAAAGAGAAGAACGAATGAGGAAGTATAGATGAGAGTATGAATGGAGCACCACACAAACACCAAGTTTCTGAAGTTGCTGACGTGGGTGAGTCTTCGCACGTCACAGGATTGAATTTTAACGGGGTTTAAATTCAAACCCAAGCGGAGGGGTATTGTTACGGGGGAAAATCCGCCGTACAATGACTTTCGTCTACTGCTGTAAATTATTTAAAATAAGATTGTGTCTGGAGATTGTCAAATTTGACATGCGCAAAGCGGACGACGGATGTCACTGACTTGAAAAACTAAGACGGACTATAAAAAGCTTCCGTAGAGAAATTGTAAATATAATTGCATCTAGGATGGATAATCTAGCGATATAAGTTCAAGCGGCATCTCAACCGTGTACTGAGGCGAACTAGCAATGGTGAGTGGGGTTTATTTTGGATAAACATTTTCTCTTTGTAAAAATATATGTAGGTACAATTTGTAATCCATGGCCTTAGGCGTGGATTAGAAGGCAAAGATTCTTATTCATTACAAAGCCTGCACATGTTTGTCAACAGTGGCTGTGTTGTGCATTGATACGCCGTAGGTTTTATGATAAAACTTGTATTACATCAAACCTGTGTTTGATCGACAGTTCGCGGTCAGGAGGCTGTGTGCCGATTCCTGTGAAGTCTGCCTTCACCTAGACACCAGTGCACAGCGTAAACCCGTGTCACTCGAGCCGTTCCCGGGGAGGCGTCTGTAGGATCTGGTGATGTCGCGGTCCACGTGTGCGGAGCCTCGACAAGACTGTCTTGAGGCTCACAGCTGAGTGACATCTGTTCCATTTTTACACGCTAGGACATTACTCGTTGTTACGTGTTATCGTCGTGGTGTGAGCCTAGGGTGCGACCCTGATTCGATTATCCGTTACCGGTTACCTGGTTATCTTTTACTTGTTTTACCTGGTTATCAAAACCAAGGTAAAAATACCTGGTTATATTTTATGAAGTTCTGTAACTAGTTCTCTTGTCTCTCTTGTTCTTCTTGTTACCTGGTTATAATGCCTGATTAGTTAGGAGTATTCTGATTAATATTTCTGATTCTGATTATTTATTTTATTAATATTAATAATTTCTAGTTAATGGAAGCTTCTTAGGTATTTAGGTATTTTATAAGACCGCTCGAAATTACCACCGAACCTCGACCTTCTAGCTTTAATTAAAATAAAATAAATTACCATTGGTTAAATAAAATAGTTTTCATTCTGTGAATCTTTTATTCTATTTTTGAACCATGAAGGTAACACTATATGCAATAAGTTGTCATATGTCACGTCGTCGTCTCGTGAAACACGGACAATGCAGTTACAGCGCGGGTGAATACGAATAGGAAGGAGAGACGCGAGGCGAGCGACGACGGGGGTCGCTGACCTGCCCGCGCCCCCCGCCACTACCCACCGCTCCACCCCCGCGGCGGCGCCGTCTGCTTCGGGTCGGGAGAACGCACAACTTTATTTTTTATCATTTAGTATTTTTGTGAGAAACTTCCCCCTTGCTTTGCCCACTTTTCCCCCTTTTCCCAATGTGCACTTCCGGGTATAACACGGGTGGGTGCTTGGAGGTGGGGGTGACGCATCTTTGTCAAATTATTGTAGACAACGCCGCGCGGACGTAAGTAGTTAGAGTTACCTATACTATAAGTAGGTAGGTTTGTGTGTGTGTGGCACACCAATACTCTACTGTATTGATGTGCTTCTACTATTTATTATATTAGGTGATAGGTGTTCCTATCTCTACAGTATGCAAATGCCCACTGCCCCCGTAGTACGGACGGAGGAACCCCGTATATGTAACACTTTTAGGTTTCTATTTCTAGACTCTGATCATTAAATCTACCAAATAAAACGAAAATGAATTTGTCAGCCTCAGCAGTGGCTGTGGTGCGATCGGTCGACTGTCGTTTGTGATCGTAAGCACAACTGGGCGCGCTCAGAACTTGGATGGCTGACCGTTCGACCGTTGGAGGCTGACAGTGGTTCGGATTCCAGGTAAAACTGTAGGTCCCTTCCCTTCTTACTTATAGGCCAGTCATATCTACATTCGAAATTGCATTAATTGCGGTAAACTTGCTTTTTTGATATGTTGTTTGGGTCCACCTAGATATTATTTACCCAGTTTTGCAGCACTTTGAAATGTGAGCGTGATGGATGAGTTATTTTATTGCTGAAAAACCGGTAATTTTTTTCACTTTTTTTAGTTTTATGCAAAAAATAAAAACAAATAGGAAGGCTCTAACGAGAAAGGTCACTATAACGTTTTTGAAGTAGATAAAATTCCCGACAGTTTGAGCAATTCTTTATGTACGATATGACCGGCCTATTAATATTGTGCAATTCCAACGATATTACATACATAACGGTCGAATTGATAACCTCTTTCTCTCTTTTTTATTGACTTACATTTACTTCAACTTAGGGAACAGTGCAAGTTTAATCTAAATCTTCAGGATAGGCTAAATAAAATTCAGATTCGGTTACGCTAAGATGTGGCTCTCATACGAACCGAATTGTTCCGCGCGCGAAATAAAGGTACAGTGTAGCGGGTTTACTTACTTTCTTCTTTTTATTAAATGCGAATTTCACGCTAGCGAAGCCGCGGGCAAAACTAGTAACCACAGAGCATGGAATACCGCGCGCGCGCGGTATTCCATGCTCTGTGCTAGTAACTAATAAAACTTCAAACATACATACGCGCTAAACCAGAGCCGACTGTATTGGAGAAATGTCAGTTGGCTTGGCTCTGGCTAAACTCGTACAACTTTCCTTTTGGCTTCGCGGTAATCGGGCAATACAAATTATAAAAAAATAGGTATGTAGATATTATTATTTATATATTAATTTTCAGATTAAAATAGTGCATAGTTAGTTAGTTAGGTTCCATTGTCTGTGTGTCTAACTAATGTGTTGTCCTTTACTCACAATATTTCACAGCTGAAAACACAGCTGTGAAATTAATTTCGCTCAGTGATTCACAGATTTCATGCGCTAATATAATTCATGCATGAGTGACCCCATTAAAGGCGTGAATCAGGCGCTGTAACATTTTGTATTGTTTACTTCTACGTAAAGTTAGATGAATCATTCAACTGACCGAATCCGATCGTCTATCGCTGATTGTTCATCGGGCTCGGAAACGTATCGGGCCGGGCGGCTGGCGGCGCGGCGCCGGCGGGTGCCGGGTGGGTCGCGTCGCGTGCTTCGGGGGTGTTGGTAGCCAACGCCATTCCGTATGGAGTCAGGCCCTGGCGTGCCCTGGCTAGCCGTCGCGACGCCAGAGCGCCGCGCTCGCGTCGTCGTCGCGCGCACCCGTGCCGCTGGCTGACGCTGACGTCAATCCGTCGCGACGACTGCGGTGTGGCGGGGCGGGCGCGTGGAGACGGAGGGGCACTGCAGATGACTGCAGGTTAATCGAACCGGATAGAACAAATTGTGACAAGTTCGAGCGCTGTCTAACTGCCATATGAATGATCAATAAACAATACAATACAAACAAGCGGCGCCCGGCGGCCCCGCGCGCGACACGTCCTGAATGTTCTGCGTGAATTGCGTGATAGTTCTGGCATAGGTCCCGGTCACGTAGTGACGATTTCTATGCACTGTTTAGTTAGACTTAGAACCTACGAATAGTTGAACGTTTTATTCTATGTTCAATGTTCTCGCTAGGAAATACCTAATCGTCGCGTGCGAAAGTTTGAAGTTCGCTTTGTAGGTACCTACTGGCACTAGTTACTTACTGACTGACAAAATAATGAAATTGTAATTAATTGGACGGGCAGAATTGATCGTCCCGGTCGCCAAAATCTTTGTGTTTCTACATAATAATATAAAACATTTTGTAAATTTTATACTGTAAGATCAAGTTGTACCGGCCTAGTAGCGTTCGCCCCTTGCCTTTAGCCCCGCCCCCTAAAATACCTACTGACTACACAAATGCGTGCTTTACACATGCTTTACACCATTGATTTTATAGGGGGAGTCAGATGTACCGTCAGCGATGTTTTAAAGGTAACATGAAATTAGTCTTCAATTATGTCCTAAGATGGCGACAGGAGTGTCGAATTTGAATTAAATAATTATTATATTTTAAATCTGCTAATTATAGAACGATGCTAAGTGGGAACAGCATAGCTAAATTTAAAGATTATTTTATATTAAGTAGAAATTTCAAAATAGTGTATTTTAAGGTTTTCATAATTTTTCCAATAAATATTTTCATGTTTTGTCAGTCAGTGAGCTTGGCGGATAAAATGTATAATTTCGTCGCTTCTGCATCATAGATGTCAGACCAAAGTTAACTTGTCCTATTTGTCTATAGATGGCATGCCTATTTCTTATTATATTTTTAGTTGCCAAATACCCACCAACCAAACCTGCGTGCAATTCAAATACGTGCGTGCGGTTAGGATAAAGTGGAGATACCTTCTTTCAAATTATATTTTTTTACGTCACCACCTTTGAAAACGGAAACAAACACGATGGATTCCCAAAAGAATTATTTTATAATAATATATTTTTATTGTTTTAATATATTATATGGAAATTTGAAAAGCTAGAGTACATTCAACAAAATACCAGAACCCCTAAACATTACTTTTATTTATAGATTTCTTTTTGTGTTTTCTTTGTTTTTGACGTGAATCTGATGAAACGTCTTTAGCCTGCTGCCGAATGTATTTCACAAAAAGTTGCGTCACGAAAATGATTTGGTTTCATAAGGGGCACTATCACTTGAGGCACTGCCATAGGCCCCGCTTAGTGTCCCTTATGAAACCAAATCACGAAAATTATGTACTTTTGGCGACTTAGATCTCAAAAACAATAACAGTTACAGGAAGGTGAGGCATATCGTCTTAAAGGTAGTTCTTCCGACTTGCTAAGACGACATACCCGAGAGTCGCATATCAAGCCCTTCTATATATGGCACTTAGAAAAAAGGCTTCGAAAATCAATAAATGCTTATAACTCCTGAACTACTGGTCAGATCGACTTGCAATTTGTTTCTTTTCGTAGAAAAAAATTGCTCTTTTTGAAATAGTTGTTTTTTTTTTCAAAATCAGTTCAGCCGTTTCAGAATAAAAAATTAAAAAGTGTTTGAAAGAGGGCATATCTCGGAAACTACTGATCCACGACTACTCATCCGCTGGAGGAAATGATAGGCCTCGATAGGATTTATTTTTTCGAAAACTACTGCTCCCAAACTACTCGTGTGGTGGGACAAGCAAGGATAGGGATCGATGAGATCTTCATCAAATTCACGAATCTGCGGCCGTGTCTCCGACACAGCCCACTCGCTTTTTTTTATTGAAAGCGCGACATGTGACCCCGAGCCACCCATGGTGTCTAACGACGCCGATGGACATTCGGTCGTATGTGGGGGTTGCGAATGCCATGCCGGCCCGACAGGTGCCTTTTCACGTCCCTCTTTAAGGGCCCGAGACTGTACTTGGGGGGAAATATATAGGCAGGAGAGCCTGCGTGTAGGGATGCAATCCTTTTTAACAAATTGCTGTTTTCAAACAATTTCCCTTTTAAAAGCTGATATTTGGCAGAGCCATCCCACAGGTGCAAGCAGTACTCCATCCAAGCAAGACCTGATCTGCGATTTGTGCAAAAGGACATTACGTCCATAAAAAAAAAACGTGCACAAGAAAACTTGATTCTTTCTTGGTTGTTGTTTGTTTGCTTCTGAATGTAATATTTACTTGATTTTATGACAAAGTGGTTCAAAAAAGTTTACTTTAAAGGGAGGAATTCGAAAATATGAAAAACTGGTCTCGTTTAAATAGTTAGTGAGAAATTATTATACCGCAAAATTAAGTTTGTTTGTAATATATTTATGTATCACAAATTTAATCTTGAGATGAACTTAATTTACATTGTGTGTGTGGCTTTGAAGTGGGAGGTGATGGCCGGGGGTGAGGAATGTTAATTTTTTTTATAACCAGTTTGATGGTTTAAAAAAATTATAAGGGTTAATTTATAGAAGATTCGTCACTACGCTCCGCACCTTCTATAAATTAACCGTACCTAACTTAATAGGGACCATGTCGAGGCGGCCCATGTCGTTTTTGCATAAGTACATGTCTATTCAAAATCAATGTTTTTGTGGTTAAAAAAAAGTAAAGTTTCCATTTTTCATGAAAACTTTAAAATTAAATGTGTGGAAAATCTGTTCCTATATATGTTTTAAGTAAACTAAATAAACTACGCGCACAGTAAAACACTAAAATTCCTATTTTAACTTGGTCTACGCAATAAGCTTACTAGCAATTTGCTAGCAAATCTCCCCACTGCAAAGCCACGCCCCCCATCGTATTTGTGCGGAACCCTCGGTTTACGGGTTCAACTCGACTTGGTCTGTGTTTTTAATGTTAGTAACATATTGGCTTTATTTCCAATAGACACTACTAAAGCTAATATTTAGTTATTCCTGTCATTGTTGTCATTTTGGGAAAGAAAGAAAGACAGGAGTGAACGAATTATTTAAGAATCTTAATTTTAAGCACATCTGTCAAATTGTAGGTGATTTTAGTTTCAAGTGATATAAGACATGTCTGAACTAAAAAAAAAATGACAAATGCGCTTTAAATTTTTATAAAATAATTCACTCATCGTCCATAGGTTTTATTTCACAAATAAACGAAAAAAATTGCAATAAATGTTTTTAATAAATAATTTAATAATAAAAAAATTGGTTGTCTGTAAAGTCGGTTTACGGACGATAGTTTTACGTGATAACGTCATAAAAAAACACAGCTATAAGAATTATCGTATTTTTCGTACGGCACCCCTGTCGCTGCCGTACGCCGTACATTTTTCGATTTCTAGCCTCGATTACCGTACGATACGGCAATTCCGTACGTTTGGCAACACTGCCGCTTGGGCCGATTGTGCCTCTCTATCGCTTGTTACGCGCTCTCGCTTGCACACACAGGCTCAGATGGAACGTGACACTTTTTTCGTGCGTGCAACCGGTGTTCATCAATTTATAAGACGTTATCACGTCAAAAAGTAAAAAGCCACCTCCATAGTTTTTAGCCGTTGCGGCAATTTATCGATCGACGCGCGACGTTCGCTTGTTTTGGAACACGCAATAAATGTTTGCGTGGAGCGTGCAGGCAAGCGATACGGGTTACTGCGCGTGGAAAAAGGATAACACAATATCGCTGCGATCTCTTGAGACGGTCGGTTCTGTATTCACGCGATACGCACACTACCATAATCGCGGTGTCTTGTTTTAGTAATAATTGAAGTATGAAGTACGGAGTCCAGCACCGAATAAAAAAAAGTTGAGTCCAGGGCAAAGAGATTTTGTCCAGGGCTATTTTTTCCATCTACGATGCTGCTGGTGGTGTTATACCAAAGAGATTAAAAGAGGGTGGGTTTAATGTATTTGTGTTATACTTTACAGAATATATAAGTCAATGATATTTTGTGTATTATATTTATATAAAATAGTAGATTTTACCGACGACGACGAATAGAATAAAAAAAAAATTAAAAAAATAGTAAATCTGATTTAAATGCAAAATTGATAATAAACCATCGCTTATCTTATATTCTCTATCTCTTTCTCCCTTCCTTCCTCGTCCATCTCTCACTCACCTCTCTCCCTGTCTTCTCTCCTCGATCCCGCCTTCCTCCCCTCCTTCCCCTCACCCTTCACGGACCCCCTCTTTGCCACCTTCCCATTCGCCCATTCCCTCCCTCTCTCCCTACTTCCCTTCCTCCCCTCATGCCGCCCCTCCTTCCCATCAGCCTCGCATTCCATTCCTCCCCTACTACCCCTCATCCTGTCCGCAACCCCCTTTTACCCCGCCCCTTCCCCCTTCCAACCTCTCCCTCCCTCGATCTCCATTCCTCCTCGTTCCCTCTACTACCTCCCTCCCCCACACCTACCCTCATTCACTAACCCTTCCTCCCTCCATACCTCTCCTCCTCTTCTTCTTTTTTTATGGAAACTGACATGGTTGGATACATCACCTACAACATCCGTGATGTCGGACATGTCGTGCCGGCTATACTGAACTGGACGGAAAAAAATAACTATTTACATAGCCGTTTCGACATACGTTTTATTCAGTGCGGTGGTACCAACCCTAGTAAGGTAAGAAGGGAAGGGTGCTACAGTTTTACGTGGAATCCGAACCACGGTCAGCCTCCAATGGTCGAGCGGTCACCCATCCAAGTGTTGACCGCGCCCAGTGTTGCCTGCACCACTGAGCTACCGAGGCTGACAAACGTACCTCCCACCCACTCCCCCCTCTTTTCTCTCCCCCTTCCTCTTCCTGACCATTATTCATTATTTCTTACCAAAAGCAGTAACTATTGAGTAATCTGTGCCAAAAGCCTAGATACAAAGACATTAACTTAATCTCTTTGCCTAGATATTAAATTTTCATATCGTTACCTTGAGAAATCATGGATTCCCCATACAAAAACTTTCACGCCTATTTCACCACTTATTTTTAGGTTTCCGTATCCCTGTACGGAAGCCTATTACTAAGCCTCCGCAGTCTGTCTGTTCGTCCGTCCGTCTGTCTGTCCGAGGGCTGTATCTCTTGAACCGTAATAGGTAGCCCGTTGAAATTTTCACAGAATATGTGTTACTATACCGGATATAACAACAAATAAGCGGAGCTAGGTACAACCAAAGAGTTTGTAAACTCTTTGGACCGGAGTAAAACCGCAAACAGGAAATTACAATCTTACACGTTCAACGCCACATGAAAAATCCAGTATTTCCGTTTGGGCCACGGGGCTCACCGCTCACCGGTGAGCCTTTCCTTACTGAACCATTCAGGTGATGGGGGTCACCGGTGAGCCGCGTGAGAGGTCCTACGTAAACGCTTCCTACAAGCCACAGAGCGCAGCTACAAAGCCAATATGCAAGTGAGCCGCGTGGCCTTGTAGTCGAAGCGGACGGCGTGGTTTTCAAATCCAATAGAAACTTGTATTTTTTTATTAAGTTTTTGTAACGATGCTAGGACTGCTCTTAACGATAAGGTAGAAAATAATATTTTTATTAATAGAATTAATAAAACCAGAAAATACTAAGAAAATATTTGTCAAAATAAAAATGAACATAACATTTTCTTCATTACCAAATAAGAAGACATTATTTATTACGAAAATAATTTATGAAATTGAACAAAAGAAAATATTTATGAAATTGAACAATCACAACATTATGACACTTCAGTATTTAAAATAATCAATCATCTTAACCCTTTGGCTCTCAACCATAAACAATAAAGAATTATCCGTGAGTCTTGTTAAAACAAGGCAAACAAAGGAATGGTTTAGTTGGGCTGCTTTGGCAATAAGTTTTTCGACTTGGTTTTAGCCTGTTTGCTACCCATTATTGGTACGTTCTTTGCATAACATTGGTGACATGTTCTTCTCACTTTTCTGGCCAATCCCTCTTTCCTTTCCAGAGTGTGTTTCATTCTCTTCCGTCTTACTATACGCATTTCATTGTCGCTATCCTCACTCTCCGACAAAAGAATTCGACAGCATCTTCTTTTCGTTGGTTGAACTACGTCTTCATAGAATCTATTCCGAAACTACGGTTCAGAAAATCTATCTCGATGTTTTCTAACTGCGTTAGCGCTTCTTGTGTTAACTCGAAATCTTCAAAATAATCCATTTTTGGCGAGAAAAGCGTAAAACATCCTCAATTGTCGACGCAGCCGGACCGGGATTGAGCGCTGCGTTCGCGGCGCGCGCGCAAGGGGTGGGCCGCGGCGTGACCCGGCGGCCCCAGCCAACAGAAAATTACAAATCCTTCATAGGAGGCCACACGATCCACCCGTGAGCCTTTTGCTATATCTCGAAAATTAAACGGTAAAAGTCGCAAATTTTTATTTTCCTTACAAATTACCGCATTTTATAAACTTTGTGATGAAAATCTCAAGTTGATGAAAATTACGGATATAATGAGTTTGGCTTGGCCCGAACGGAAAAGTACGCTAGGCCCACCGGTGGGTCGTATGGTGTTCAACGTGTTAATTGTGGGCTGATTTTGAAAATTCTTTTTTTGTTTGGTAGGTCATACTTCAGAGGTGCTCCCATTTAAATTTTATCGAAATTAATTCAGCGGTTTATGAAAAATCAACAAAATGCTATTGGTGTGTGGTTACCTCCAGCAAAACTTTTGTGATGTGGACTTTTTCAGCAATTTACAGTTTGACACCAAAGAGATTTTATGTATAGAGTGAGCACTACGAAGAAAGAATACAGAGAAATGACGGCCAATAGCTGAGGTATGAGGTAAGGTAGCGGGGTGGCGGAACGCTGAGCCGCGCGGGGCGGGAAGCGAGCGGGAGAGGGGCTAGCTAGCGAGCGACTAGCGGCTAGCGGCCCGGCCGGTCAGTCTACCTACTTACTTGCTTTTATTATTTTCATGCATGCAAGCTGTTCACTGTTCGCTTGTTTCGTAGTATGCGCGTTTTTTTTAACCTCTTCAATTTGATTGTTTATAAAATAAATATAAATGTTTTGCTCATGCAACTTCTATATAACTCTAAATACGGGACTTTGGCATAAATACACGAATTAAGTGTGATTGCCAAAAAAAAAAAAATAATACGTGCATTGGAATACGTAGGGTTGTCACTTAGTCTACCAAAAATATATTTTTCGATTTATTATGGTTAATTGTGCCCGTAGTCTAGTGGTAACGCTTCTCAATGCAGAAGTTGCGGGTTCAAATCCCGGGCACTAACTAATGTACTTATTTATTTCCTTGATAAGGATTGATATACGTGCATTTCATAACGAATAGGTACGATCGCTCCGATGAAGAAAAATAAAGTTAGGTAACTAGTGCACACTGGTCTATGAAAGGTATTTTTGTGTAAACTGCTTCTGATTTCCACTGGTCACCATGTACGAGTAATCGAACCGGATATAACAAATTGTGACAAGTTCGAGTGCAATATGACTGCCATAAGAATACTCAATAAACAATAAAACAACAACAATAAAAACAATACCTCCTATGTCAGTGGGCAGAGGCCGTGCCTAGCAGTGGGACTTTTTAAAGGATTATAGAAGAAAACAGATAGTGAATTTCATCGAAAAAAACGTTTTTATGTATTTAAACTTAAAATACAGAACTATAATAACTTGAAATACATACCTAAACTTATATGGGTTTTTAAATTACCGTGGTTATTTGACATTTTAAGAAGTAACAACGGCTTTACTCGCTATCGAAATACGAGCTGTGTGGCTCGACATTTCGGCCAGAGTGCTCATGATGATGGGCCATACGTTTGGCCCGAAACGTCGAGCCACACAGCTCGTATTTCGACCGCGAGTAAAGCCGTTTTGTATTCTTATAATACCTACACTTAATAACTAGAATAATATCTAAAAAACTAAACTTAATAATAAAGAATTCATAACTGCGGTCTTGGCCTTGGACTAAACTTAAAATCTCCAAACCAAACATACATAAAATAAAGAGTGCAGCATTTATTAAAAAAAATATATATATATATAACTAAAAAAACCATTAGGTATACTTTGGACTACACACAACTAAAATAACTCTTCCTCCGTACTTAAACAAAATAATTTAAATTTCACTTTACACAAATTTAAATTTTCACTTTCCCTTAAACAATGTATCATCTTGGACTATTTTTATCCATCTTTCTCGTATTGATCCCTTAGTAGGATGTGGAAACCTTGATTCAGATTCAGATTCAGATATTTATTTCGCCATAAAGAACACACAACAATAACAATATTTCATTGAGACATATGCATATTCAGTATGGTTCGTCATCATTTTTTATGATGTCCCGTTCAGTAGTGCAATCTATAAGGAAGAACCGGGTAAGAAACCTTACAGAGCTTTTTTTAAATATAACTTACATACTAAGTTTTCATTATGTTAAATATAACATACTATATGTAAAAAAAAAAATTTATGTAAAAAAAATTTTTTTTATGAAAATTTCTCAATTACTTACTAATTAAAAAAAATTAAAAGAATAGCGACAACCCTAATTAGCGGTCAATTCACTCTCATATTTTAACGTGGTTTAATACATATTTATTTACTTTCATACATTATATCCCAGAACTCTATTTCTAATCATTCATATGTGGCAGCCCTAATGAGCGCGTTCAATTTATTTGTTTAATTAAATAATGCTTATGTTATTGCAATGCGAGGTCAATACATAAAATGTACAAAATTTTCAAATTGAAGTAGCGTTGTGACAGCCCTAATTGGCCAGTTGAACCAAATATTTCTAAGCACATGGAAAACAAGATATTATATATAAGTTCTTTCAAAATTAGTTAATAGTACGCTAAGGGGGGGTTCTGTATCGTAAATAAATCACTTTTGAGGAACAAAGATTTTTGTTTACAAAAAAAAATTTATAATAATGTAAAATGTAAAAAAAAAATTATTTTCTTAATCGTTTCAGTTTCATGCCAGGAACAAAAAAGTCTTCCAACACATAGATCTCTTTCTTTCAGAAATTGTGAAAACCACAATTTTAGTTTTATTAGTATGGAATAGAAAGAATTTGATTTTTTTGCCAACTTACACGTGTTACATCAAAATGGTATTACAGACTTTTTTGTTACTGTTATGAAAATGAATCGATTAGGCTATAAAAATCAACCACATATTTTTTTACATACATACATTTTCATACATAAAAAACATTTTTCATAAAAAAAGCCCAAGGTCCAAAAAATTTTGTATAGGTTTTACTCCCTATATGATGCAGAACCCCCCCTTAGCGTACTATTAACTAATTTTGAAAGACCTTATATATTAAGATCACAATGAAGTGATACTTACCTATGAAATGAGATGCCATCACTTTTCCCAATATTTTTGGTATGATTTTTGCAATATCGCAACACACAACCGGGCATAATGACTGGCGTGATGCGAGCCGCAGACGGACGGCAGCGAGCGCGCGGACGGCGCGTCCGCCGCGTTCGGTCGCTCGCGAGCTACTAGTCTCAAGAGGGTCCCTCCGCGTAATGGTTACTCCACCGCGGTGGAGCGAAGGCTGTTGCCCGGGTAAGAGGTCTAGTAGAATACATGATACGTCATTGTTTGACACATGGCGAATAATTCTGTACCACTTCAACCGATTTTGATTATTCGATTTCGATTATTGTTTTTTATGTAATATTACTAAAAAGAATGAAATAAAAACTGTTTTAAAAAATATAAAACCGACTTAAAAAAAAAATTAACTAGAACTAAAAAGTATTAAATAGGTACCTAATTGCCTAATACCTAATATTTTGAAATTTTCTGTCATTATATTGAAATACATGAATCGATATTGTCATTCATATTCGGACTCTTGTTTCATGAATATTCTAAATTTGAAATCTTTTCCGACCGGCCAGATGCGCTTAATATATTATAATACGAGTACGAGTACCATCGAGCTGGTCTGATGATGGAGACGGAAGGTGGCCATAGGAACTCCTAAACTACACATGATAAGCCCATCGTGTTTGGGCTCGTTGCATTTGTCTTCACGAGCAATTTACTTTAGACCTAGGAGATTCTCAATTCGACGGTATGTTTTCTTTTTTTGGATGTTTGTTACGGGTTACTCCGTCAATTATTGTGGGCCGATTTTGAAAATTCTTTTTTTTGTTTGAAAGGGGATAACCATGAGATGGTTCCATTTTAATTTGTTCGAGATCAGATTGGAAAGCGAGGCGGAATCGCGAGGCCGAAGGTCGAGCGATTCCGCCGAATACATTAATAGCAAAAAATTACAAAAAAAAAACTGTGAAATAAAAAACTATTTAAAAAAATATATCAAAAAAGGCCTTCAAAAATTTATGAAATAAAAAAAAATCGAACCCTAGAGTTGAAGGCGGTGCTAAAGCAAGCAAAAATGATACATGAAAGAAAACATGCGTGGATGATATCCTCTGTGATTTGTGTAGCCTTCTTTAGCACCGCCTACAACTCTAGGGTTCGATTTTTTTTAATTTCATAAATTTTTGAAGGCAGTTTTCATACTTTTTTTTTACATACAATGCTGACATTATTAGAATGAAGAGTGACGAGTATTTGTTTAACTGTTCAACTAAATAAATACGTTCTATCCACAGAGCACGGAATACCGCGCGCGCGTGCGCCGGTGTATTCCGTGCTCTGTGGATCTATCTATTAAAAGCGCACAAACAGGAAATTACAATCATAATAATATTTTGTTCCGTATACCAAATTATTTTCAAAACATTTTTTTATTTTATTTAATTTGATAAGAAGTTTTAGTTTAATTGTAAATTGTCATAATTTTATTATCCAAATATAATTAAAAATTTTGGAATTTACATAAATAATTATCTTTGTAAATATAAATGAAAGCGTCATCTCTTGTCTAGTAGCAGTAATTCTACAGCCTAGTGACAATTAAAGGTAAATGTTCCATTTATTTCAACTAGATAGCGCCCTTAGTGTAGAAGTATTAACAAACATTAACGCCACCTGTTTGTTTTACGACAACATCAAGAAAAATTATTAACGCCCCCTGTTGGTTTTACGATTTACAACGTTACCAAATTTTTTATATGGAGTGGTCTATCTGTCCCGACAGGGTTATAAAATCAATGCTTTACACGAAACATTTCACAAAACAACTGAAACAATGGACTTGTTGAGATGCAAACAAAAAACCTACCTAATCCTGGCGTTCAACTCTAATCCCAGTATTATACGTAACACTAACACACACGTGCTCTCTCTACCGTGTGGCCCAGAGAAAAAATGCTTCGAAAACTTCGAAAATCAATAAATGCTTATACATATATAACTCCTGAACTACTGGTCAGATCGACTTGCAATTAGTTTCATTTCGTAGAAAAATTGCTCTTTTTTAAATAGTTGTTTTTTTTTCAAATCGTTTCAGCCGTTTCGAAAAAAAAGGAAAAGTTTTTGAGAGGGCATATCTCGGAAACTACTGATTTGACACATCCGCTGGAGGAAATGATAGGCCTCGACGAGATAATTTTTTAGATTTTTTTTATTTATTTATTCTTTTTAAATGAAAAGGTTTCTTCTACGTTGTGAACCTATACCTTCCAAAATCTATGAAACCAACACACAGGGAAATTTAAATAAAAAGCTTGTAAAATATTTTTAACCAACATTTAATTGCTCTAATAAAATTATACTACTGATCCACGACTACTCATCCCCTGGAGAAAATGATAGGCCTTGATAAGATTTTTTTTTTCGAAAACTACTGCTCCAAACTCCAAAACTACTCGTGTGGTGGGACAAGCAAGGATAGGTATCGATGAGATCTTCATCAAATTCACGAATCTGCTCGTGTGCGGCCGTGTCTCCGACACAGGACACAGCCCACTCGGTTTTGTTTTTTTTTTGCTCGCTTTGAATATCGAATTGGTTTTGGGCGATAAATAGACACTCCTTGAAGTTGTGCAGTCTCTGTACTTAAGGGATAATTAAGCTCTCTGTAAGTAATGCCGGAAATGGAGGCTTACTTAATTTTATTAAGTACGACCCCTTATTTGCGAAAGGCTGAAAAGCGTGAAGGAATGGGGCCAGGGCTCCAGGGCTGGCGCAGTGGCGCATGGCGCCCGAGTAATACCGTGTCAATAGTCCGCCGCCACAGCGTCGCCGCCGCTTCCCCTCCGCGCCGCCGCGCCGCCCGTCCCCGCGGCTTGTTGCGTGCGAGGTGGCTCGCCCTGAATTATTGAAATTGTGTCACCATTTTGACTTGCCATCACGTCTTACTCATTTTAAGGAGTCACACTCTTATCAAGAAAAGAAAAAAATATACATAATGCTAAATAAACTAAACCAACTATAATTAATTGCGCATTGCGCGAATAAGGCCTATGAGAAGTCGGTGATGCTTATCTATCACACTTTATTTGTTTGCCCCTTATATGAAAAGAAGTCAAATTTTTTAAAGACGGGGGTCTTCCAAAAATTTTTGGTTTTCTCCCTGTTAATTCTTTTCATCTCCTATCTTTCCTTTTTATAATCCGCGTATTATTTTGGTTCTCCAGAACTTAACTTTATTCAAAATAAATTCTACTATTATATATAGACATAATTTTCATCTTTTTTTAATCTACTTAGGTATAATGTGTTGAGTAATAGTCATATTTTTTATTTAGACGTTGTACCCAATATTTGGAACTCGCTTGGATCTCTGGCACATTGATCAACTCCTGCTGATCTCTAGGAGGCTAAAGTTGGCGGACCAGGTGAACGTGTCGCCGTCTAAGCGAACTGATGGATGACAGTTGCAGATGTGCCGGCTGTGTCGTTTTGCAAGTTCGGGTCCCGCCCGTGTGAAGGAACTCGACCCAGCCAGGAAGCTGGTGCGTGCGTGCGGTCGAGCGAATGAGCAACATAACGTGGTGGCACTAGACACGTAGGCCACCACCACCCCCATAGAGAGCTCCCTTATAAAATTCAACAATGATTTTATCGACATTTTAACACCCTCTTCAAAAGCCCTTGCAATCACATTGCCATGAGGGAACATTAATTGATCGAATGAAGCGAAATGCGGGCGAGACGCGACGGACGCGCGGACGTGGGCCACTATTTGCTTTCCCATGTTTTATAGAATGATATCGTCATAATTGTTTGAAATTGCTACGTAGAAAGCTTTTGTGTGCACAGACAAGAGTTCGTCACGGATGCGTACCCAGAACCCCTCGGAATGTAGCGGCGGAGGCGGCACCGCCGCGCCGGAAGGGTGTCGATAATGCAGCAGGGTGTAAGTAGGTAGGTAGGCGCACTCTCCCTATTCCGAGTACGTTATAGTTATGCATGCAGCGAGTCCTACTCCTACACTCCTACCTCGAACAAATTACTACCTAACCTACAAGTCGGAAGCATACTGCCATCCATGATACTGCCTCGGATACTGCCCTAACTATATCAGCAGATTTGCGAACGACGCGGGGTTTAGTTTGATTGAAGAGCAAGCCGAGTGGTGCGACCAAGAATTTGGAGATACCTACAATGCGTTGATTCTCAAAAAATCAATGTCAACAACAACAGAATGTTCAGACTCTGCGACGATTGTTGCGGATATAAGTAAATTATATGGCAAATAATAACAGAACTTTTTACAACCGATGTATACAAGAACAATAGCGAATTCCCTTGACCCTTACAAACTAGGTAGGTGGTATGGTAGGTTCAAATTGTAGCCGACTGGTTTGGTACCACCGTACTGGATGGCCGCATAGCAGCCCCGGCTGTGTTCTCCTCTAGTCCAATATAGCCAGCAATCTAAAGCGAAGTCGCCGGTATGTCACCTACTTTCTCAGAGGTGATATTGGCTAGTCGGAGGGCCCCTCTGATTCAGTTACCAAAGTATACCGAATCACATTAAAAAAAAATACGGATTCAAGTTCCTTAGAGCAGCGTCCACCCACACCGCACACGGCAGCACCGAATAAAATAAAACTGGTAAGTAGGTAGTACCTACAGTCAGCGCGTACGTTCGTGGCCTCCGGCAGGAAAGCGAGAATGGAATGTATAGTGTTGTGAATCAATCTATGAAAGTAACGACATTTACGAAACCCCTTTTTTATTTATGGCATTAAATTATTTATCTAATAAGGTTTTATTGCGTGGTTGAAGTACGAAGACAAAATAGGGATAATAGTTTAAAGATCTATCGGCCTCCGCCCGCAGAGGCCACGAACGTGCGCGCTAACAGTACCTAGTTACACCTAGTCAATTCTTCAAACCTCAATTACTTTCCCCTGTTCCGAGTAGGGATTATGCTTTCCTCGAAATATTCCCTTTTAGCATTCTGGAATTTCCACTGACAGTATTGACTACTGCTGGGGGGGCATGCAGCGTGAGCGGAAAGTAAAGTCGGCGGCGCGCGAGCCACGCCGCGCCCGCGGGCGATGCACGGGCTGCACGCATTCGTTACAAAATTAAAACATTTACCTATGTATGTATGTTCAGAATCGAGGAAACGCACCGCCTACCCCAAGCACGCTTCAAATGTGCATATTTACAAACAACGCTCGCTTCTGGAACGGGAAAATTCCGAGGAACACATAACAATACCCACATCACAACTGCCTACACTCTACACCAGCCAGCCAGGCTTCGTTCAACCTAGGTACCTAGGTACTTACCTAGATACTCGCGGCGGCGGCGGACGGTTGCGCGGCCAGTTTTGTGCAATTTGTTTATTATACAACCTAATCGCGGACTGCGAAGCGAATCGTAACACGAATCGACAATGTTTCTGTATTTCTACATCGGAAACTGTTCGTAGGAAATGCAGTCAACTGTTGTTTCTAAATCCAGGCTTCCTGAAATACCCAGTAGGTACTACTTGACTCGTACCTACGTAAGTACAGTGCCTACTGCGTGCGTACATAGTAGAGACCTATTTGTATTTGAAAGTGAAACTTTGAAACTGTCGTGGAATTTTTCCAGACATAATATCGACTTGCCCACACAGATAATGTGGTTAGTAAGCAATTGGGCAAAGCTTCCCTAGTCCCTAGAGATAAAATGATAGAAGTACACATTATGTACATAGATACGGTTATATATAAGTATATGGTTATTTATAATATTTTGATGGAATGTCCAAAATGGGCGTGGAGTAGAATATAATAGAATGTAGAACGAAAAGAAACAAGAAATAAAGCAGTGCGCGAACGCGGGATTATCACTGTAAGTGATCTCTTCCAGTCAACTTTTGGGTGATAGATTAACTCTAGAGTGGGCGCGTGGGCTACAGGTGTAGACCAGGGTGTCATATCATTGTTTCTTTCTGAAACGCTTTGCTATACCGCGTCGCCCTGTCGTCGGTTAGTAGCGTGCCTTATTTACATAATTATTCTACCGGATTGTTGAGAAAAAAGATCGTTTTTTTTTATTGGTTGGTTAAATAAAACTCGCCTATTTTAGGATCGAACGAACTCTATTATGTTATGTGATGATATGTCTTATACCTGTGACGGACGACTAATTAGCCATGAAAGCTATTTGCTGTGCAACTAAAGTTAGCTGTGTGTCTAACTAGAACTTTATGTATTGTTACAGCGGGCTGAACTTCCAAGACCTGATCGTGCGTCAGGGTGCGATCGACTCGCCTCCGAAGACCCCCTTCATCCTCGGCTTCGAGTGCGCCGGCGAGATAGAGCTAGTCGGCGAGGGCGTCGACAACTTCAAGGTGCGCGCGCGCATTGCCTCTTTGTCTGCCGAGCTATTAGAAGACTCTAAGAAAGCGTCTTTATCTATAACGCTAATAATGCGCAAACATTTAAAAGAATAGAATTCCTATTTTCATACACTTACAATTTACATCGTCCCTAACCCCAACCAACCTAATAAATAACCTACAAATGTACACAATTTTCCGCGTGTTGATTGTTAAGTGAGTCCGCAAGTGCGACAGCTAGAGGAACCTAGTACCTACAATGGATCATCCATCAATTCATCAGACTCGCGTAACTGCGACGACCTGGAGGACACCCGACACTCGTCCAGTCAGATGTCAATTCAATGGTCAACTGCTGACGTTCGCCGCTGACGTAGATTTTTTGTAGCGATGAGTTTGAGAGTACTTCGGCGGCGGCGCATCAGCTGAAGTAATGGAACTGTTTGGAATTGAACGTATACCTCCGTAGAAGGTACGTTAATTTTTAGGTTCAAGTTCCTCTTATGGGAATTCGACGACGTGTGAAATGCTCTCCTTTGGCGACCTCTAAGGGCATCAAGAAGTTTTGCCTTGTTTGTGCAGCCGCATAAGTTCTAGTCTTCAACTTTTGCTTTCCTACCCCAGTGGTCGGAGTTTCAATTCTAACTTTGTCTGCGTCCATCGAGGCCGACCCACCACGTATCATTGCTCTGCGCAGGGTTGCTTAATATTTTTTTGTATTCCTTGTTAGCGAGCTTTGCCTTATTAGTGGGAAAGTAATGCATATTTCTAAGATGTTTAATATCCTACTCGTATTTCAATTCGACAATAATTAAATTGTTGTAAGTACTCTGCCTTAATGAATTCATAAATTTCTAGGCTTATTTGGGCGAAAATTTCACATCAGCCCTTCAGCCGAGTTTGCAAACAGGCTTGTTGCCAGATTCTATTCCAGAGGGTGATTTGCGGCTTAGTTAATAGAGGGGAGATCTCTTTCATTAGCCACCCCTGTGATCGCATCCAAGTTCGCGATATGCAACGCAACGCAACATACTGATTTACCTTTTCCAGAATGTTTAATTTGTATTTGTTATATTGTTGGTGTGTACGTGTATGTAGTGGTAGGTATTATGGCAAGGGCACATAGCACTGGAGGTTTCCTCATTAATTTTGTTTCGGCATTTTCTAGTGTTGTTTTTGCTTTATGAGAACGCGCGGATACAGGTCTGTTAACCAAAGCTGGCGCGTGCACAGTACTCACACCAATGCTATTGTGCAAGTGCGAGTGAGACTCATCGGGTTTTCGTGATGCGTATGCCCCACAGAAATCTCTGATCTGTGGTATGCCCCGATCTGTCTCACTCGCACTTGCACAATTGCATTGGTGTGAGTACTGTGCACGCGCCAGCTTTGGTTAACAGACCTGTATGTGCAATTTAGAGAATGCGTAGTCTCTAGCTCTCTTAAAGCGTTTTCGCACAAAATTGTTTTCGATGAAATCGTTTCGTCGTGTACTGGCTAGAACAACGAGGCTAGAACTCTGGAAGAGCGTATGTAAAAATATTTCCAAAGCGATTGTTAGGATTAGTGATTTGGAAATGAAGCGTTGTGAATGGCACGGTATGCATGGATGGGATGGTGGTGGATGGTGAGGTGGTGTGAATAGAGGTGTGTGCAATGATATTATAAGGAGGTAGATAGGTTATTTGAGCTCCCAAGCGGCACATTAAATACAAGACAAGACCACAGTCTTGTCTGAAGTTAGTCGCCCACCAACTACGCACGCGTTCGGACCGTTAACAACGAGCCGCTAACACATCGAAAATGCCGTCGTGTGTAATGAATGAGATTCTGCACTAATTGTAATAATTGGAATAGACTATTCGAGTCGGCGCATCACTTTATAGTTCTTCCTCTCAACTTTTCAAGGACGTGCCATGTGTGAGCACTGAATGTCACATAGATAACCTATCTTTCCTAAAATATCATTGTGTGTGTTTGGTGCAGGTGGGGGACGCGGTGGTGGCGCTGCCGGAGTACCGGGCGTGGGCGGAGCTGGCGGCTGTGCCGGCGCGCTACGTGTACAAGCTGCCGGAGGGCATGTCGCCGCTGGACGCGGTCGCGCTCACCACCAGCTACACCGTCGCCTACATACTACTCTTCGAGATGGCCAACCTCACGCCCGGCAAGAGTCTGCTGCTCCACTCCGCGGGCGGCGGCGTCGTAAGTACCTACTCACTCACTAACCCACCCAGCCAGCAGTGTCCATCACCTACTTGGATGGGTGACCGTGGTTCGGATTCCACGTAAAACTATAGGTCCCATCCCTTCTTACCTTACTAGGTGGTAGGGTTTAATCCGCCCAGGTTGATACCACTGCACTAAATGAAAAGTCGGTCGAAACGGCTAGCACGAAACTACTAGTAGTAGTAGTAAGTAAGCACTAGGTATTATATTAGTATCGTCATAAAGATCTATGTGTTCTATCAGATAAGGGATCTGATAGCATCTAAGAGATCTATCCATCCACCAGATCCTGTATCCAAAGAATATAACTTATTAATATTTATTTCTCAACTCTACCAACTTCCAAATAAAAATTGCAATTTTTTTTTTCAATATTATAAAATCTTTATTGCAGCATAAAATATTTACAAACCTACAAGCTAAACTAATCTAAAACAATAAAAATACTTACAAATAAAAGTATTCCGACATGGGGGACCAGGGCATGGTCCCCATGACGGATGCAGCGTTCCCCATCTTGAACATATTATTATGTAGTATGATGTTGATGATATCAACTAAGGTGTGTGCGTGTGCGCACTGTGCGCAGGGGCAAGCCGTGGCGCAGCTCGCCAAGACAGTGGAGGGGGTGTCTGTGTTCGGCGTGTGCTCCAAGAGCAAGCACGAGGCGCTGAAGTCCAACAACAGCAACATCGACCACCTGCTGGAGCGCGGCAGCGACTACCCGAGCGAAGTTCGCAAGTCAGTTGTTGTTCACTACTCATTCTTCTTACATAACATAACCGACTTCAAAGAAAGGAGAAGGTTCTTAATTCGTCGGAACATTTGTTTTATTTAATGTGCCTACGTTCAGCAATAATTCTTGGACCCGTTTCGATGGTTCTTTTTTTATTAGAAAGAGGCTACCAACTACCTTAGGGGTGGTCACCATATAAGTTTGCTCAAGTTCTGATGATAGAATCCTTGAGAAAATCTTCAAACTCATAAATTTGTATACTTAAGCATGTGCATGACAAATGGACGAATGATATTTTTATGTTGGAAAGGAGGTAGGTAATTCAGGCGTTTAAGTAGGTTTTTAACTAAAGAGAGTTATTTGCATTTTAATTGAAAAATGTGACTTACTCCGACTTGGATCACTTCCGGCACTACTGCTCAGCCTTATTACGGTAGGTAGGTAAGTAAGTAGGCAACATTGTAATGTTTATTATTTACAAAAAAAATACAATTTAAAGTGTGTTGCGGTACGGAACACGTATTTCATGGGGCTTGGCTAGTAGGTACCTGATTTCTTTTTTTATTAATCTAAAATCAGATTAAATCTTTAATCCACGTATTGTTAAATAATTTCGTATTTATTATTTGTCACATCTCTGTACTTGTGTAGGAACATAGGATGTGACAAATAATAAACTCTTTATCATTCTGGACTTTATGTGTAATGCTATTAATAAATAACTTCAACTTCATGAAGACAATGAAAGCACACTTAAGTGTCTGGATTCCGAGACTGCGACGACTGTGCCGATTAATTACCTACTTACATATAAACGGAATTTTTATACATCCAAAAATACATAACTAACATTTAACGGTCCATAACTCCAGCTGGCGTGTTTATATTATTGCAGTCAGAAGAGAAGCTTGTTTATGTTCAGAAGAGCACATCCCATTCCATTCCGGTATAAAAATAGCCTCCTCCGTTATTTATAGTCGTAAACCATTAATCGCCCATTTACTGCTACTGTGCCGAGGAAATAGTCCATTCTCAGCGACAACACTAGAGAACTAGAGAACTATAGACCTGTGTCGATGACTCTCACGACACTTATCCACACTGGCTGGCTTCAAGTGTGTGTACACTGGTGCACATTGTGCCCTCTGAACAGTCAGCGGGCGACAATTAATTTTAATTTGACCAAAAAGTGCGGATGAATCATCATTTCATTAGACATGCCTTATGGGCAAACTTTTTATTGACCAAGGAATGTGATATAAAAACATTATCAACAAGAAGTAGTATGTACCTACGTACCTACGTAGAACTAATTACATAGGCACACTTGACTTGTTGCGCAGACAGGCAAGTTATCTTGTCCTAATACTTTACTAAACGAGGTGGTCGGTGTTGTGCTGTAATTTACAAGAGTACTCGCAGCACAACACCGACTACTTAGCATATCACTGCACAGAAGAAAGATTATTATAGGCATTATGTTGTTAGTAGGTACCTACTACCACTTCATCAATAAACGTAAATGTACCAGCTGCTCATGATAAAATGGTTAAGAGAATTTGAATTCGAGACATCTATAGTCCGGAATAGCGCAGAGCCGAGAGTCCCTGTAATGTTAAAAGATCCGATGGCAGTTTCTGATTTCCCAGGAGAACGTATCTTATTCCGAGGTCCGAAATACATCGACGCCTAAAGAAACTTATGTACCTATATTATGTACTTTATCTTGACACACATAGCTAACTCTCTGTGTGGCTGTGTTCTCCTCTAGTCCAGTATAGCCAGAAATCCAAAGGGAAGTCTCCGGTATGGCAATTGGCACCTACCTTCTCGGAGGAGATTGCTGGTCGTAGCTTGTGCTCTTACCCCTCTGACTCAGCAACCCATACCGGATTACATAAAAAACCGACTAGTACTACATACAAATGTATTCGATCCTATTACGCATCATGCATGTTACATTAAATGAGTAAATAAATCTATGATAGAGCAACAGTCACTTCCAATGATTGCAAAAAACGACGCTAAATTACGTAAAGTTGAAGATAGAAAAAAATTGAGACTTCCTTAGTCCTTATAAATTGAAGTTATATATTTTTTTTTACATCCCTTTTATTAATGTCCCACTGATGGGCACAGGCCTTTTCCAATGATATGGGAAGTGATATAAATGATAAGTGTTTTCTCAATTATTATAATTTAATTTTTCAAGTAGGAAATTGATTCAATTGTTTTAATGTATTGTTTGTTTAGTGTTCTTTAACTTTAAACGGGAACTACCGAAACGCGGAATAATAAAATTGTTCCGAAAAATTAAATTTATAATTCAGAAATCACTTATCATATCACTTCCCGTATCATTGGGAAAGGCCTGTGCCCATCAGTGGGACATAAAATAAAAAAGGACTGTTAAAAAAATATAACTTCAATTTATAAGGACTAAGGAAGTCTCAATTTTTTTTTCTATGTTCTTCAACTTTAGGTAACTTAGCGCCGCTTTCTCCGATCACTGGCATTTTCAAACTCGTTCCAGCGTTAATTTGTGTGTAAGAGTGGTCATGGCATGTGGTCATTCCTACCCTAGGAACGATTTAATATTAATTAGTATTTAACGTATTTGTACTCAGGATATCGCCGGACGGTGTGGACATCGTGCTGGACTGTCTGTGCGGGGAGGAGTGCAACCGCGGCTACTCACTGCTCAAGCCCATGGGCCGATACATACTCTACGGTAGGCAAAGATAGGTTATCTGAGCTCCCAAGCGGCACATTAAATACAAGACCACAGTCCTGTCTGAAGTTAGTCGCCCACCAACTACGCACGCGTTCAGACCGCCGCTAACACATCGAAAATGCCGTCGTGTGTAATGAGATTCTGCACTAATTCTAATAATTTGGAATAAGACATTCGAGTCGACGCATCACTTTATAGTTCTTCCTCTCAACTTTTCTCTGAAGCACTGAATGTCATACATATAGATAGGTAACCTATCTTTCCTAAAATATCATTGACGGTAGGTAACACTCGAGCCCTCGCACATGGGGACCGTCTTTGAAAGGACATCGGTTTCTCCATGTTTCGGATTGAATCTAAAACTGTAGGTATGTTTTAACATTGAAAATGTTTTTTCGATCGCTCTGGTAGGGCCCCATTTTTGCTGAAAGTGACTTTTGCCCCGTGGTAATAGTGGTTTAGGGCCACGAGGACGTATGATGGCTCAAAAGACGCAGAATTTTAATGGCTTTCAGATGGTAAAAAAAAATGTTGGAAAAGTCGAAAACTTTTTTCGAAAATTGAAAAATAAACAAAAAAAAACCTTGATTTTTTAACACCTTCCCTCGGAATATCTTCGATATCTCCTGAACGAGGTCGAAAATCGAAAAACTGAGAGACTCGCCTAGAGATATTGAGACGGGGAACATTTTAGGTCATTACACTTTTTTCGATATTGGTGACGGTTGAGGCTGTAGAGGTGGCCTTAGCCGCGAGTTTTGCGCGGCGCGAGGTGCGATATTACGCGGCGGGGGGCTCGCGTGCGGCCACGAGGACGTATGAGAGCTCAAAAGACGCAGAATTCGAAGGGATTTAAGATGATGTAAAAATATTTTGGAAAAGTTGGTTTTGAAAAAAAAAATTGGTTTTGAAAAAATTTTTTTTTGGAAATCGAAAAAAATTTAAAATGTTCGACCGAAAAATTACGCGTTCAGTTGAATCAAGGAAATATCAGCACTGTGCGCGTTGACACTCTGTTAGATTTCACTAATTTAATGTTACAATTTTTTCGATCGCTTCAGTAGGGCCCCATTTTCGCTGAAAGTGTGACAGCCCCGTGGAACTTCGCAGGTTTGAGATAGGAGGATCTATTAGGACTCAAAAGACGCGGAATTCTAAGGGCTTTAAGATGGTACGACGCCATAGGTTGTAGAGGTACCTAGGCGGCGCACATGCGCCGCCTAGGTACCTCTACAACCTATGGCGTTACTTCTGCCTATGGCGTTACTGAATTATCCCCAATGCATTGCACAGACTGTGACGACTTAGTAGTGTTAATGCATGGGTGGGCAATTAACACCGGAGTAGAATGAGTGATATTGTAAATGTTTGCGCTGATGGTTCAACGTGTTACTGTTTGCCCGCAGGCTCCTCCAACATCGTGACGGGTGAGACGAAGAGCTTCTTCAGTGCCGCGCGCGCTGTGAGTATTTTTCATATACATACCTACAGGCGGTGTTCAAGTTCGGCTGGATTTGCTTAGTGGATTTCCTGGTGATACCTCATGTCATAAGCTTCAAAAAATCTCCTCGGAATTATTTCCTGGAATATTTTTCAAAATAATGGAGGTTTTATGCGTTAGGAAAGGGTCGCCAACCATGTCCAACATCTGAAACTGACCTTTTAATGGCGATTAGAAAACAATTTTACTGAGCTTATTCAACCAAGAATCCCGTCGTATAGATAGGAAGAGAACTGCTCGCAACATTTGTTAGTGGATAAAGTTACCTACGTGAGTTCACAAGTGCGAGACACAGATAGACATTTTATAAATAAAATTAACATTTAATCAGTGGCAAAAAGGACATGGCTCAGCTCAGCGTGTGCTACGTTGATTGCGGCGAGCGAGGATAGAGCTAGCATCACAAATCATAAATGACTCATCAACTCGCCAATTATATGCGGCTTGTATAGTTTAGTTTGTACGAGCTACAGGACTGAGGTGTGTCGTCTTGTTGCAGTGGTGGCAGGTGGACAAGGTGTCGCCGATCAAGCTCTTCGACGAGAACAAGAGCCTGGCGGGCCTGAACCTGCGCCACCTGCTCTTCCAGCACGGCGGCGCCGGCGCAGAGTTCGTGCGCGGCGCCGTCGCGCGCGTCTTCGCTCTGTGGGCGCAGGGCAAGGTGAAGCCACTCGTCGACTCCACCTGGGCGCTCGAGGACGTACGTAGAACCTTCTTCACTCCACATTTATGTTAGCTATTTATTTATGGCCTGAAAGAAGGCTATTGACGAATGGATTGAGAAAGTAGTCATGTTGGAAGAATTGACGTGAAGCGAATGTGAGTGGAATGGAAGGGTCGGGAAAGGTAGCCCTAGCTAGGCGTACGTATCTATATCAGATTGGGCATATTGTGCTAAAAAAAGTGCGTAGTACCCATAACAGACGAGCATGCACAAAGGTGCGTCAGGATCTTGGCACGTGGAGATCTGTTGTCTTCTGCCTACCTCATTGCGAAACAGGTGTTGCTTTATCTATGTAAATTTATGTAACTAATACAACGGTTAAATGGTCTTTCTTACCTACTTTGAGCTTCTAAAAAATTAAACAATTTCTTTCTGTATTTTTTTTTTATAATTCGTAGGTAGGTTCATATCTATAGACTGAGCTGTGCACTTCAAGATGTATGCAGTTCTATCTAAACGTTCTCGCGACATTTCTAGTTAGAACCACCATGTTTATATTACCCAGTAGTTAGCGAAAAGTCTAATTATGACCAAAGGACGCAAGTTTGAAATCTAGGTAATACCAACATTTTAATTCGTTGGGTAATACTATCTTATCTAGTCTTAGTATTTGTCTCTAACGTCTTCCCAACCAAACCCAGTAATGGCACAGAATACGAACTGGTATTTTTTATTTTTATTTATGTAATGGGCTGCAAGAACAGCATGTGTTGCGCTCTCTAGAGACAAAATGATATAAAACATAAATAAAACTTTTAACCAGATTGTAACCAGCCATGGTTGCCTGCCTAAAATAAATAAATAACTAAAGACAGAAGTACGAAAATACAACATGCGAAAAAATATGGCACACCCTTTTGGAAGAATGAGACACATAATGCTAGATATTGTATGTGTGAGCGGTATAATTGTACATTGACCGAGTGAATACAAGGCGAGCCGTCCCCTGTATTACGCCACTATAACAAATCTAGTGTTGTTGGTTGATTGACGACTTCAAACAGCGTATGTACAACTAAATCCAAAAGAGACGAATAATGTCGGTATGTATCGTGCAGATAAATAGCGTTCCCGCGCGACCGCTGCGTGGGAGTGGTGCGTATGCTCGTAGCTTGATGGTATAAATGAATGTGGTTGTCGTTGTATGTGTGAGAGCAGGTGGCGGAGGCGATGCAGAAGATGCACGACCGCAAGAACATCGGCAAGCTGGTGCTGGACCCGTCGCTGGAGCCGAAGCCGAAACCGGCGACCCCCGCCAAGGGCAAGGCCGGCAAGGACAAGAAGCAGAGCTCCGAGGATAAGAAGGAGAAGGAGGACAAAGCGGACGAGAAGGAGAAGAAGCCGGCCGAGAACGGGGAGAAGGAGGAGCCAGCCACCAACGGCAACAGCGAACAAGGTCAGCTTACTATAGTCTGTTTTTTTGGAAGACTGAGTAAATTGACGTTTGGGGTGTTGCCAGTTTCTGGCAAATTTTAAATAGGCATGTAGTTGCTATCAATACTTTTATCGATTGATTAACTAATGAAATGCTGTAAACTCTAATATTTAGCTGATTGTGGATTTAATTGACAACATATTAAAGCTCAATCTAGCTAGAAAAATTTTAAGTTTAAGGCAGCGCCACAGGTAGCGCATAATATGTGTGAAGGTGTGTCGTGTCGTGTAAAAGTCGATACTATTTTCATCGACTACAATCACTAGTGGCGCAAAGCGTGCAACACTCTAATGTCGGTCAAACGTCAATTTACTCCGTCTTCCAAAAAAACAGACTATACACTCTCACATCATCTCACCTCACCTTGTTCAAAAGGTGAATAAACCATTTTAACAACAATGGATTAGTTTCTGCATAATTATTTTTGTTTTTTTTTTTTGTTAAATATATATGTAGAATATCGTATAAGGAAAATTCCTCACAATAGGGTGTTAGCGTGTGACTATTTTGGAGTAGGAGATAATATATTTTTGTGATTTGTCAGCCTCGGTAACTCGGTGGTGCGGTCGGTGGACTGTCAATGTTGATAGCACACCTGGGCGCAGTCAGTACTTGGATGGTTGACCGCTTGGCCGTGGTTCGGATTCCACGTCAAACTGTAGGTCCATTCCATTCTTTGTTTACTAGGTGGTAGGGTTTAACCCGCCCGGATTGGTACCACCGTACTGAATGAAAAGTCTTAAGTTGTCTAGAGTGTAGCCGGCACGACCGAAAGGAAGCACTGACATGACACCAAGGCGTTATGGGCTGACCATCACGGATATTGTAGGTGATGTAGCCAACCATGGCAGTATCCATAATTTTTTTTAAATAATAATTAGGTAACATATTTTTAGTAGAATTATAGGTAGGTACGCAGATTGATAATATTTTGCCTAAAATACTAATGGTTAATCTTTTCGTAATAATTTGCTTACAGAGTCTAAAGAGAAAGAATCCAGCTGAATTCCTGAGCAGAAGACAGGATTAGAAGAAACCACCGCCAATGAAAATAAATGATTTAGAGGTGATCTGCATTATTCCTTGCGAGATTATCATATTTCCCTTTTTATGATTGCTCATCTGTTTGTACTCGACGCTTATGTGTTATGAATATCACCGATGTATGTAGCGTAGCGGAGCGTGAGCTTTAGCTCTTTATTACTTATTCTGCATCTATGATTTGTTTTTATTTCAGGACTTATTTGAAAGGAAGAGGAAAATTATATTTAGCATTGAAATGATATATCTATTAAATGGATAGTAAGATATGAATGAGTACCTATGTGAAGTATTTGGAGATTATTCTATTTTATTCTCGAACAGCGAAAAAACAATGAATTGTGAAATGTAATCAGTTGAGCCCTGAGAACTGTTTGTGGACTTATTAAATTGTATGGTTTAATGTTAAGACTTTATTTCTAAGATGATATATTTTTTGATGCTGCAGTTATTTTGAATGTATATTGAAGATAGATGAGGTACGCAGATGCTTAATCTTTTATGTATGTTAAGCTTTGATATTTTATGATGAGTTTTATGGTTTGTGTGAGACGGATGGGAGGCATCCACTCTTGTTGCGTGCAGTCGGCCATCGCACTCACCCGCACCGACCGACCTTGCACACTACACCTGCGCGCTCTGTTGTCTGCTGACGTACTCGCTCCGGTCCGAGCTCATCTCTGGAGTGGAGTGAATCCTCCGCCCACACACCCTCACCAGGCTTGGACACCGTACCGTGCCACTCTATTCCACTCTCAGAGTGAAGTGTGTTGTCTTGCTGACGTGTTCGCATCCGTTCCATACAACAAACAAATCCGCTGTAAGAGTGGGGTGTATATCTAGACATACAAAAATGATCGCACCGATCCCGTACGATTAGTACATAATATTGAAAATGGAGTGTGCTGTCAGCTGACATAGTCACACTGGACCTAAGACCCTAGCCTAAAGTTATTTTGAGATAGATTGAATTGAAATCTCAATATTCTTGTTTCTTTGGTATGACACTTCAAAGGCTTGATAAATATTTGGCAGATGTGCAAGCTGTACCTAAAATTAGTCACTAGTGGGGGCGTGGATACGGATTATGTAGATAATTTGTACTGTAATTTTGTGCTATCTTTTTTATGACATTTTATTTAACGATTAGTTGTGCTGATTTTATATTTTTATATTGAAGATTTTAAAATTACTTTATAGTTAGGAAACGAATTGTCAACACTATACCATTAACCAGAATGTGCATTTTGTATCATTATACTAAGTTAGAGTGAAAGTATGTCCTTTTGCGCTGCTCAACACATTCACCCACTACTCGCTGCTCTCTCTCTAACGCACGAACATGTGCACTGGCTATACTTCATCACATCAGTCATCCGTCACAGAGTCACCGCGGACACGAAACTCATATTATGCAATATAAAATATTTTCTTCGATATGAAACAATATTTTTGATAATGTGATTCATTGAAAATATTCTGTAAGGAGCTTTTTCTACTTCCCTTTACACGAGTACCTATCACATATCTGCCGGAAAACGCTCGTATCGTAGGAATAATGTTTTGATACTAACTTCTTCACTTGAGAAATGTTTTTATGTGGAATTTTATATGCAACATTGTATTTTGAAGGATATAGTTACCTACGTACATTATGCTTCTTGCAGCATTTTATGCTAGGTATGTTAAGATTGTCTATCGGGCCTCACCCTCTGAGACCGACTGCTAATTTCCTAGGCGTTACCACATTTTATACATCTTTTAGTAACATATTTTATTATATTTAATATATCACATATCAAGTGGAACAAAGTCCGAAAAATACACGAAAACGCTGAGCCTTCCTTGCTCGTATTGTACAGGAAGGTAGAAGTGTAGGGCTGGGAGGCGGGTGAGATGGTTGTGACCCGGCTGTGGCCGGTCGCGTCCGGGAACTGAACCGCCGTCGCAGCTCTCCCACCGCCGAGACCAATGCTACTTTTTACTTAGATAGCTTTTGTAATCATATTTTATATAAATGGCTTAGTAACCTTTACGAGGCATAGCTTCCGCTGAACGCTCGTCGTGTGGTACGGTGGCTTCGCGTCTCGCACCCGGACCAACATCTATTGTTACTACTCCCTGTATGTCGCTTTAAATGTCATTGTCGAATATATTGTGCAGATTGATCTTATTGTAAAGCTATATAATATATATATTATCACGGTGAAGTATGTTGTATGTACCCGCGTAGTTGTGTAGACGTATCAGGTGGATGTATCGCGGACGGAGGAGGACGACCGCTGCCTGGCTATTATAATATTTTAAACAATTATTTTTGTAAGGGCGGGCCAGTGTGATATCTATACTATAATGTGAAATAAAATAAATATGTATGATCTGTAAAAATGCTTAAGTGAAGTTTTATTTCTTTATTCTTTATTCATCATCCATAGACAGTACACTGCACTCGGATTCGTCATATTTTAACATTTAACATTTAGCATTTTGCCAGTTTGATTATCACAGCGAAGAACTGGCAAGAAACTTCACTGGATACTTTTTTTTTACGTCTAAGAATGTTTGCCACTGCCTACACAGTACGAGTCATCACTATTTCTAAAAATGTATCACAAATACAAAATTTTTCTATAAGCGTAACATCCATTTAAAATGTTGGAGCCAATTGGAGCAGACCAGTCTCCACAAACAGCACCCGTTCACGAGCATCACACGAGGGCCAGCCATCGTCTCCCTCAACCATATTTGAGGGGAGAGGCAACCCGGACCAAGCTTCACCGTAAGCAAAGACCTTAAAGCGATGCACTACCCCAGCGGCAACACGGCATTACTTTTTTACGATTCTTGTGCACATTCAATTTTAATACTATTGCTTCAGTCACACATTCATAAAACATAAACAATTTCAAACATAATTGATAATTCTGACTACAAAAGACTTAGTAATTAAATGTATCAGGTGTAAAGAGCCTTTGTCAAAATTTGATTCCACATAATTATGATATCCTGGAGGAAATATGTACATGTAACAGCAAAGATGAGGATGAAATAAGGTTGCCCCATGCATGACTAAAGCAATTACTGATTGGGGGCTTTTAAAGGAAATCTGAAAAAAAAAAAATTTTTTTCGTGACAAAACAATTTTTTTTTCAACATCACTTCGGACTGTAAGCAGGTGTGTGGTTCAGACTTGATGAGTGCACCCTCTATCGAAGAAGCCTTGATTATTTTATTATACAGCTGGGATATTGGACGTCTGGTCTGGCCTTTTCTGATACGAGGGTATAGTAAGCTGTCCGGACAGCTGGTTAGGGTGTTATATGAGGCTTTGTTTATAAGCCTTAGTGACAGAAGCAATTAGCAGACGGTCGGCATTTCGAGGGGCTGATGTATTTTCGTGATGGTTATGAACCACGGATCAATTTTGAAGCCGCTGAATAATGCCAACATTGGAAGTATGGCACTCCCCCATAGCTGCGGACCATAGGTCCAGACAGGTTTTATTATAATACTGTACACTCCGATTTTCTGCCAATCGTCAGTCAATAGAGATTTTTATAGGGTACCTGTTTGCTTCGTCTTTTAGCTTTTATGTTTTTTCCATATAAGCTTTCTATAAAGGTGTGCCTAGGTATTTAACATTGTCTTCGTGGGGCAGCTCGTGGTCGTCCAGCTTCACTGGGGTGCAGTTTCCTTGCCTCAGTGTAAATGTGATCTGCACTGATTTTGTAGCACTTGCGTACAGCTTAATTTCTGGAGCCATTCGTGGACTACTTTTAGGTATGATTGCAGGTCCTGGGAAGCTATTATATGATCTGGGCTACTGGTAAGGATCGCAATGTCTGCAAAGGTAGCCATAATGGCATCTGAGTACTTGGCAAGCCGCCGTGAAGAGTGGAGAGCACTGGTCCCAGAACAGAACCTTGTGGGACGCCGTTTTCAATGACATGAAATAGGTATCTCCTTCCTTGACCTGGAACAATCTTTCCATCAGGTAGGATTCCAAGATGGAGGAGTGCGGGAGAAGCAACTTTATGTTGTACAGTAAATCCTTGTACCAAACTCTCTCAAAGGCCTGTTGGATATCAAGGAAGGAAGCAGCGCAGTACTGTTTTTCCTCCAGGAATTTCCTTATTTTATTGCTGACTGTGGACCTGGTTTATTGGGGAATGCTGCTGTCTAACCCCAAACTGGTTCCGGGATAATGTTTTGGCCAGTAAGTATTGGGTTGAGGCGAAACAATAAGACCCTTTCGAACATTTTGGAGCGTATTTGCAGCAGATTTATTGGTCGGTATAAGGTCACAAGATTTTCTGGCTTTCCAGGCTTGTGCATCATTATTATTTGTGACACCTTCCAAACACCTGGGTAGCAGGTTCTTCAACACCTCAGTAGCAGTAATCAGATCGAAATCTGGTGCCTTCTTGCCTTGGCGTCATGCCAGACGGCGACTGAATGTGGATGTGACAATCGCATACTTTATGGGCGCTACGGGCGCAAAATACTATCCGAGCGCGAGCTCCGAGGAATCGAGCGCTGAGTGCGCGGGCGGGTGTGCGCCCCTCCCGACAGTTGCTTCATACATACCCCGCACTAGTCCCAGTACGAGTATTGGCCTTGACGCGAGAGAGAGCACGCTTATCGACACCGACGTATATAAGGAGGGGGGGGGGGGGGGGGGGGGGTTTAGGGATCCGGACCCCCCCCCCCCCCCCCCCTTCGACACGCAGTTTACACTAGATATAATTAAATTTTCAAACTTCATATCCTTCCTTATCCTTACCTATAATAAAATCCAACGTCTGCTTTCTGTCTGTCTGTCTGTCCGCTTATAACTCGAGAACCACTGAACCGATTTTAATAAAACAAAATTCTACGGATAGCTTGATTCTTCCCATCAACTATAGGCTACTTACTATCACGCTAAATAGCTTATGAGGTTAGCAGTGAAGTGAAATATGAGAGCGGGCGGAGCCGCGGGCACAGCTTGTATACTATAATATAAGGTCTTTCAAAATTATTTATAGTACGCTAAGGGGGGTTCTGTATCATATAGGGAGTAAAACCTATATAAAATGGACCTTGGGCTTTTTTTATGTAAAATATTTTTGGCTCCATTTTTTGGCGGACATTTTGACAATTGGGCCAATACACCCCATTGGCCCAATTGTCAAAATGTCCAATTATCATTATATGTATTTAAATAAAGAAATAGGTGGTTGATTTTTATAGACTAATCGATTCAGTTTCATAACAGTAACAAAAAATTCTTCAGTACCATTATGATGTAACACGTGTAAGTTGGTAAAAAAAATCTAATTCTTTCTATTCCATACTAATAAAACTAAAATTGTGGTTTGCACAAATTCTGAAAGAAAGAGATCTATGTGTTTGAAGACTTTTTTGTTCCTGGCATGAAACTGAAACGACTAAGGATTTTTTTTTTACATTTAACATATAAAAAATTTTTTTTGTAAAAGAAAAATTCTTTGTTCTTCAAAAGTGATCTAATTCCGATACAGAACCCGCCCTTAGCGTACTATTAACTAATTTTGAAAGACCTTATATAAATTTTTTTTTGTCGAATTTAACCTGCCTGCCTTGCCACACAATTATAGAACTTTCAGTATCGGTGCCCCTCTAGGCCGAAATACAGAAACACTAGAATCTTATTGAGTTGAGTCGATCCCTATTTCGTCGGAACACCCCCCATGTGGAAGCTATAAATACGTCCCTGCTTATCGATGCCGTATTGTATTAGTCATTTGCGCGCGTTTGTGAGGGAACATAACATTACCTCTAACGAGTCTTAAGGAAATTACCGAACAAGCTATCACGGAAGAATATTGGTGTGGTTATGATGACCATGTCTTAGTATTAGATGAACATTACTGGCAAAGGGATGGCCTAATGGAGAATGCTACCGACTGATTTATTATTGAAATATGTGAGGAGAGTGACTATAGTACATAAAATTCTTCAAGCACATTGTTGGCGACTGGCCGCCTACATTTGGTTTTTTATATTGTTTGACATTGAGATCGGTGTCTTTTGTCAACGGGTTTTAAAATGGAGGAATTTATAATTTGGTAAAATACAATTTTCTCTAATTTTCATGTGTTTTCATTATTAGAGAGCTTAAAAACGAGTAAGTAAGATAATTATAGCCCAGATAACATTCAGTCCACTCATTTCCCTTCATATTTTGGTCCTTCGAGCCGGATCTAAATTCTACAGGACCCTACACAGGCATGAAAACATCTGTAAATAATCCAAAACGTGAAAATGTTCATACTACTGCATATGAAAATAGCTCTAATAAAAATTCTAAAATTTCAGAATGCGGTTATTGCAGTAAGCAGCACTTTATAGCAAAGTGCAAAGGTTTCGATTCGCTCAATGTCGACGAGAGATGGCGCTGGGTGCGCGAGAAAAAGGTTTGTTTTAGATGTTTGAAAGGCGGTTCGCACAGATGGAACACGTGTAAGACGAAACGTTGTGGCGTGGACGGGTGCATCCGACGCCACCATCCTTTACTTCATGGTGGCACGCCCGCCGCGACGAGCCACGGCGACTGCACGGCGGTTCCAAGCGAAAGCGCCCCATTTACGACATCGACATACCGCACCCAGACCGAGAGTGACTGCAGTAATAAAGTAAAAGTTTCGAATACATTAGAGACTACGTGCAATGTTACAGGTTCGACGCCGCCTTCAGCGCGCCCCTGCGCTTTGCTCAAGGTCCTACCCGTAGTGGTGCGAGGAACGACCGGAGAATGCGAGACGTACGCGCTCCTAGACGAGGGTAGCACCGCGACGCTCATAGATGCAGATGTAGCGAGACAGATCGGCGCTGAAGAAATGTGTAGAGGTCTATACGCATAGATGGCATTGGAGGCATGGCTAGATTTGCCAATGTAGGTTTTACAAACTTTTTCATTAGAGGGCGTATTTTCAGTGAGGAATATGAGGTAAAAAACGCACGCTCTATTGAAAACCTCGCTTTGGGTTCACAAGTCGTACGTAATATAGATATTAGTAATTACGGTCACTTGACAGAATTAGCCGAATATTTGACGTACGAGCAAGCGAGGCCTACCGTGTTGATAGGTGCCGGAGACTGGCACTTGTCTATCAGTAGAGAGGTCGTGTATGGTAAGCCTTCCGAGCCAGTCGCTACGCGCTCACTGTTAGGTTGGACCGTGCACGGTTTCATATCTAGCAAAACCAAACCAATCGAGTTTGTCAATCATTTATCTGATGTAGATTGTGATACAGTAGAAGCTTTAATAGAACAGTATAGACTGGACTCGATAGGTATTTCTAAATTACCACCTAAACATTGCGCCGATTACCAGCGTGCGATAGCTAGACGCCTTCCATCAGGGCGGTTTGAAGTCGGGCTCCCGTGGCGTAACTCATGTCTCACCACGTCAGTTGTGCCGGACAGCTACCCGCACGCCCTCTCCCGGCTCAGATCGCTCGAGAATCGTTTGGCGAAAGACAGTGAGTTCGCTACAGCGTACAATACGTATGTACAGGATGTTCTATCAAAAGGTTACGCCGAAGAGTGTTCTCCAGGTACTTATCACTCGGACAGTGACAAAAGTGACAACTTTCGTTGGTATTTACCTCACTTCGGCGTATATCATCCGCAAAAGAAAAAACTCCGTGTCGTGCACGATGCAGCAGCAACTACGAGAGGCATAAATCTGAATAGCATGTTGCTCGCTGGGCCCGACCTGTTGCAATCGCTTTTAGGTATATTATTTCGATTTCGTGAGGGTGAGATTGCAGTCATGGGTGACATCAAGGAAATGTTTCCACAGATTCGCATACAGGAAAGCGATAGAAATTCCCAACGTTTCCTGTGGCACGACCCGGTAAGTGTAAAGTCAGGTGGAGACATGTCTTTGCCTGTCAAAGAGTTTAGAATGTCGTCGATGATTTTCGGGGCAGTTTCCAGCCCATTCATCGCACTTTACATAAAAAATAAGAACGCTCTCGACTTTTCTAATTCGTACCCAGAAGCTGCCCAGGAAATCATCACCAATCACTACATGGATGATTATATTGCAAGTTTCAATAATGTGCAACGTGTAATGTCAAACAGCATCACGTGTAGTCGCAGATGTGCATAAAATACATAAAGCAGCTTGTTTTGAAATGAGGTCATGGGTTTCAAATAACGTACTGGACGGACTCCACCACGGTGATTCAGTGGCTACGTGGCGATGCTCGCCAATATAAACCCTTCGTGGCTCACCGTGTGTGAGAGATTACAGAAAATACCAATCCTTCTGATTGGCGTTGGCTTCCGAGTGAACTAAATGTAGCTGACGATGCTACCCGAAGTTACATTAATCCAACATTGAGTGACAGATGGTTCACTGGTCCTCCCTTTCTTTTGCAATCTCAAAAGGAATGGCCAGGGAAACCTACCACCGAACTCGCACCACCTCCAGAAATGAAGGAGATGGTGGGATTTCTTTCTGAAGATCTTACGCAAGATCCTCCCGTACCAGACGCCACTCGTTTCAGTGTCTGGTTACGTTTGTTGCGTGCGACAGCAACAGTAATAGTAGCAGCGCGAAAGTTTCGATCTTTTCTAGGTACACCTTTGAATCAAAATTCCATATTGTTTCGAGAAACACCGGAAGTATCTAATAATCAATTAACGGCTCTAGACATGAAAGCCGCAGAAAGATTGTTATTGTTGAAATCGCAGATAGATAGTTTCAGGCCAGAGATTGTAGCCATACGGCAGGGTAGACAGCTTTGTAAGTCAAGTCGGTTATTGTCCCTCTCTCCAAGGATTGAAGCGGATCTTCTAACCATGGACTCAAGAGTAAAGATAACATCAAACGGCGAGGACGACATAAAATCACGTATTCTGCTAGACGATCGCCATCCTATCGTGCACCTCCTTATAGCACATTATCATGCGAAAACCGGCCACGGTTTCAACGAACTCGTTTTCAACGAACTCAGAATACGTTTATGGGTCTTACGAGGAAGAAGAGCAATAAAGACTGTAGCTAACAGTTGTCGCGAGTGTGCGCGACGGAAGAGACTCCCTAAAACTCCTCCAACCGGAGATCTACCCCAGGAACGACTTGAACATCACGTGCGGCCTTTCACTAACGTCGGTCTCGACTACTTTGGACCACTAATTATTACTATAGGTCGACGCCATGAAAAACGGTATGTGGCCCTCTATACCTGTATGGTCACTCGTGCCCTGCACTTAGAAATTGTGGCAAGTTTATCCACCGACTCTGCAATCATGAGTTTACGACGTTTTATCGCCCGTCGTGGCTGCCCATCTAAAATTCTGTCAGACAACGGAACAGCCTTTGTTGGAGCCAATCGTGAACTTCAAGAACTTTTCGGCAGATCAGTCGAAGACTTTGCAGCCAACAACTGCATCCAGTGGATTAAACTACAGAAGATATCCTGGATTTTTATACCTCCAGCTTCGCCATTTATGGGTGGAGCGTGGGAAAGAATGGTACGAACTGTAAAATCAGCACTAAAGATGACATTGAGAGAGAAAGCGCCCAAGGAAGAAGAATTTTCCACCTTTCTGCTCGAAGCCGAATGTTTGATCAATTCAAGACCCCTAACTTATGTCACATCATCACCCGACGCGCCAGAAGCCATCACCCCTTTCCATTTCCTGATTGGAACATCGTCATCCAGATCGCAGTGGTTGGCCGGAGAGCTAAACGACGACGTGTTCATTCAGCACGCCAACTGGAAGAAGGTTTTACGGTTGGCAGATATATTTTGGCAGCAATGGATGAAAGAATACCTGCCTACTCTCGCTCCAAGACCCAAGTCTGGCACAACTCAAGATATCAAGGAAGGAGACGTGGTACTTATTGCAGACTCAAGTCTTCCAAGAGGGACATGGCCGTTAGGCAGGATCATCAAGACATATCCAGGACAGGACAAAGTAGTGAGGGTAGTAGATGTAAGTACTAGAGGTGGCGTCCTTAAACGCCCAACTAGAAAAATTGTTTTATTAGAAAGTTCCAGTCAGTCAGCCGCCACTCCTCAGTAGTAGTGCCTTGCACCAGGGGCCGGGATGTTGGCGACTGGCCGCCTACATTTGGTTTTTTATATTGTTTGACATTGAGATCGGTGTCTTTTGTCAACGGGTTTTAAAATGGAGGAATTTATAATTTGGTAAAATACAATTTCCTCTAATTTTCATGTGTTTTCATTATCAGAGAGCTTAAAAACGAGTAAGTAAGATAATTATAGCCCAGATAACATTCAGTCCACTCATTTCCCTTCACACATATTTTTCTGATTTCGACAGTAACTAATTAATTATAGAATAATTTCATAATTAATTAATATCGACTAAATCACTGCACTAGGTCATTACCTACACATTCCTTAAGCTTACTAGGTCGGGCGCGGACAGTATCCTTAAGGATAGATAAATAAATGCCTTGCTTGGATTTTCACCCTTCAATCGTCAATACACAACTTTGGCATTCGATTTAGCAATTATTCGATGCAAGATAAAAAAAAAAATTTCACTCTCCTAAGCATTTTGAAAAATTAAAATTATTTGGTTTTGTCCGGGAGCAGCCGAAGTGTCTGAAGGTGGAAGTAAAATTTGTTATTCTAATGTATTATGCCTCAAAATAGCCCCATCTAACCTAACCTAACATAATAATAAATCGTTCAGATAAAGGAGATTCTGATTTCACTCAAATCCAGACAATGAATAGAGCACCAGCATCCATGTACCTAATGCTTGATTACTTGCAGTAAAGCTGTACGTTTTCAGAATGTATGGTGTTATCGGTTGGAAGAAATATTCAATATTCTTGGTTCATGCACATGAAATAAAACTAAGATTACAAAACTGTTTATATTTAAAATTGGAATAGGAATAAATTCGATTATTAAACTTAATGATAAAGGAATATACAACAGCATTATTGTTATGCATGCATGCATGTCACTTGCAAGCATGGCTGCTGCATGTCTTGGCCATTTGTAACAAGTAACAACCCTTTTGTTTCAATTTACCTTAGCTTTAACTTTTTTTATAACTAATTTACAAATTTACAATCACATTTAGTCAGAACCGCTCAAACATCACAGATTTTTAAATTACTATATAAATGTATAAACAGATTAACCAATTTTATGTGCACCTAGCCGGCCGACATGGTATTCGCAGCCCCCGTAAATATCCGAATGCCCATGGGAGCCGTTGGACTAACACCTCTGCGTTAGTCTGGCGTGCGCCATATGACGTGCTTTCCCATAAAAAAAAAATGTACATAATGTAATTATTAGCAGTCCCAATGCTGTCAATCATACATGAAGACATTAATATGAATTCACAAGAATATACATTAGCGACACTGGCGGCGGGTCGAGCAGCGTGCGGGCTATAAGGCACTGTCGTATCGTGCCGCAGCAGGTACAGAGGTCTTCTTCGAGCTTAGTGGTCAACTGAGTGGTGGCCATCATTATGTGCAAAAATTTTAGATTCACATCAAAACCCACCAGTTAAAATGTGATTGCTACCACTTGATTGCACCACCAACCTATCGGGAGACTGTAGGCAGATGTGAGATAGCAGGGTAGCTATAGTTGCTGCAGCATCTTGAGCGCAGAAGTCTTGATGGAGGCGTGGATGCCACGGGCGCCCACGTAGCAGAACTCTGTGTCCACACCGCTGGCCAGCAGGTACTGCATCCACTGGATCTGCTTCATCGACGGCTTGTCCGAGTCACTCTTCACCTCCGCAAACTTTATCTGCATCGCATCGCAAGCACACACATTATTATATTGCATTCATCACTTTTTGCAGAGTAGGCTTTGAGACTTCTCAACATCTGCTCGAGTCACTCAATCTTACCGTCAGTGCAATCCCAAGTGAACACTATAAACACATTCCCGTAATGGTTTATATGGTGTATTAAACAATCCTGACGCTCCCGACTACCTTCGTTCTCGCTTCCTTCCCATATCTCACGGCCTTCTTCTCCGCTCTAGTGATCATAACATCCTAGGGATTCCTCATCACGCTTCTGGTTTCTAAACCAATTCATTTAATGTCCATTCTGCTCGTCTAAGGAACTCGCCGCACTATATCGCATAAAACAAAGTAACTTACTCCATGATCATCCCTTACAGATATACAATATACCTACATAAGTAATTAATAGTGTCCCGAAATCATGAGAACGTTGCACTTGTGAATCTCTGCACACAAACAAATTCCTCATCGTTCTATTCAGTTGGAACTGTGTCCTCTTGTGGTGAAATTAATGAATACAAGAACTGTTCAATGCAAGTAGTGGAGAATGTGTGTAAGGTTCTAAACAAATGTCTCAAGAAGAGTACCTTGCCGGTGGTTGGGTTCCAGAGCGTGAGGTCTGGGAAGCCGCTGTGTGCGTAGCGATAGTGGTGCGCGAGACGGCAACAGAGAGCTGTGAGCGTTCTAAACAAATGTCTCAAGAAGAGTACCTTGCCGGTGGTTGGGTTCCAGAGCGTGAGGTCTGGGAAGCCGCTGTGTGCGTAGCGATAGTGGTGCGCGAGACGGCAACAGAGGGCTGCGAGCGTTCTAAACAAATGTCTCAAGAAGAGGACCTTGCCGGTGGTTGGGTTCCAGAGCGTGAGGCCTGGGAAGCCGCTGTGTGCGTAGCGGTAGTGGTGCGCGAGACGGCGACAGAGGGCTGCGAGCGTTCTAAACAAATGTCTCAAGAAGAGTACCTTGCCGGTGGTTGGGTTCCAGAGCGTGAGGTCTGGGAAGCCGCTGTGTGCGTAGCGATAGTGGTGCGCGAGACGGCAACAGAGGGCTGCGAGCGTTCTAAACAAATGTCTCAAGAAGAGGACCTTGCCGGTGGTTGGGTTCCAGAGCGTGAGGCCTGGGAAGCCGCTGTGTGCGTAGCGGTAGTGGTGCGCGAGACGGCGACAGAGGGCTGCGAGCGTTCTAAACAAATGTCTCAAGAAGAGTACCTTGCCGGTGGTTGGGTTCCAGAGCATGAGGTTTGGGAAGCCGCTGTGTGCGTAGCGATAGTGGTGCGCGAGACGGCAACAGAGGGCTGCGAGCGTTCTAAACAAATGTCTCAAGAAGAGTACCTTGCCGGTGGTTGGGTTCCAGAGCGTGAGGTCTGGGAAGCCGCTGTGTGCGTAGCGATAGTGGTGCGCGAGACGGCAACAGAGGGCTGCGAGCGTTCTAAATAAATGTCTCAAGAAGTTCTAAATAGTATTCACCATTGGTCCTCGGAATGGCTCATAAAGCTTAATGCACAAAAATGCACAGTTCTACATTTGGGCAAGAAAAACCCGAAACTTCCCTACTACCTGGACAAGACACAACTGACACCAGGTAATTTACAAAAGGACCTTGGTATCACCATCTCCTCCGATCTCAAATGGGAACCCCACATCACAGATATAGTGAAAAGAGCCAACTCCTTGACATATCTCATAAAAAAGAGCTTCCTCGTGTTGTCGCCACTTATAATGCTTAAAATTTACAAGACTTACGTTCGACCGCTTTTGGAATACGGATTCCAGATATGGCAACCATATTTTGTTAAAGACATCCACCAATTGGAACAAGTTCAAAGAAGATTCATCAAAATTCCCTACGAGCTAAAAAGCTTGAGCTACGAAGAAAGATTAAAACTACTTGAACTGACCACATTAGAAGAACGCCGCGACAGAGGAGACCTCATTGAAGTCTACAAAAAACTCACCTCAAAGTATGATTGCCCAGACTTAATTGAAATGTTTGACCTGAACCAGAACTATCACCTTCGTGGTCACAGCAAAAAACTTAACCAGACAGCTTCTAACACAAACATCCGAAAGCACTTCATAACAAATCGAGTGGTGAACGCCTGGAATAAACTCCCACAGGATGTGATTGACTCCCCAAACACAAACACCTTCAAAAACCGATTAGATAAATACATAAAAAGTACATCAACAAACAAATAGCAACAGTGCCCAAGTACGAAAATAAAAAAAAAATAAAAAAATTAAAAAAAATTAAAACAATCATTCATTATCAAAAAAAATAAGACTGATATGAACACATCAGCTAGAGCTGCTTGTTCATTAAAAAATAAATAAATAAATAAGAAGAGGACCTTGCCGGTGGTTGGGTTCCAGAGCGTGAGGTCTGGGAAGCCGCTGTGTGCGTAGCGGTAGTGGTGCGCGAGACGGCGACAGAGGGCGGCGAGCGGGGCGGGGCGCAGGCAGCGCGCCACGGCCGCCACGCACTCCCACGGCAACTCACGCGTTACACCACCGTTCTCCCCTGACCATCATAATATCACACATTACTGTCATTAGTGTTTCCCTCTCACACTTTTGTTCTGAAAATACTTTTATAGTGCACCATGTTTGTTTTTGTCATCACATTTATTTTATGATTACATTTCAGCAGTACTATACTATATACATATAAATAACTAACCGCAAGAATATAACAGGAGCGGGGAGGCTGAGGTAAGAGCACCAAGAGCAGGTGGGGTGCATAGCAATGAGGCGTGAACCAATCACAGCCGGCGGCAGTTGTTGCGGGGGGGTTGTTGCTGGGTGTTAGTGGGGGATTTTGCATTTTTATGACAAAATGTCACACATTGAAAGCATTTCACAACTACGTTACATTATATAAATGCAAGGCTAGCATATAAATATAAATGTGTAGGAATGCCTGCTCCACGTGCTGCTGGGAGCAGAGAGCAGTTGGGAGCCAGGAGGTTAATTTAACTTACTGCTATAATTATTATTAGAAATAATCACTCAAATTGTTAAAAAAACAGACCTTCAGGCCTAAGGTTCCTGGTTCCACTCATCATCTGTAGGATATTGTCTATGGGAGAGGTCTCGATGAACTTGAGTCGCTCGTCTATGACGCTCTTGCGAGACTGGTAGAACGTGTCGCAGAACATGTCCAGCGGGTGTCTCTGGTAGTGGCAGAGGAAGATTCCTCGTGCGTCCTTTGGCTTTGAGTAGATTATGTCCCAAAATAGAAGGAAGAATAATGTGGTCACAATGCGACCTTCCCAGTGTTGGCCTGGAAACAATTCAAACCCAGTGTCAAAATTTATATTGTGACAAAACAGTTTTTAAGGTAATTTCCAGTAATATAATAGAGGTAGTATAACATACCGTGTGTATACTCGCCGCTCTCCAGATAACATTCTATGGCCACATTTTCGACAGAACTAATTGTGCGTCCATTCTCATTTCTGCTCTCGAAAAGAACTTTTCCTTTAGTAGTGTTTCTGAAAAAGTCATTATTACTAATTATGATGATCTTTGATCTGATTGACTTTTTTATATTTAATTGCAAATGCATGCAATCAAATCATCCTTGCAAATGCAAGTTCTCATCTATTCGGTTGAAGTTTGTGTTTTTAATACTTTATGAACTGCTATAGCAGAAACTCAGTGTAGGCATGGGCTAATGTAGGGTTCAAATTGTTTATGACTATCCATGTTAGGTATTTTAAATTATATATAGGTATAATTATTTATGAATCATATTGTTTCTTGACCATTATCTACAGGAAAAAATTATAATGTTTGGTACTGTTTAGTCTAGAAAGGCTGCCTCCCTTTCTAACTTTCTTCAAAACTCAGATTTCAATGCCTTTGCGAAACATACCTGGACCCAATGCAAGTAGAGAGGGATTTACAGAAGGTCATAAGTGACTTTGAAAAGGGGAAGTCATAATAAAAAAAAACATATTTCACATTTTGGTGAAGTTTCTTCTTTTGTTTAACCCTTTATATTCCCAAACTAAATATGCCTCAAGTCCTAAAGTTCCATGCCACGTTCGCCGTGCAGAGATTTGGCGCTGCGCACATAATCTCAAATATTTCGTAAAATAATGAAGTCAGATGAATAAACTCTGTTTTATTGGCATATAAAGCCAATCAAATTACCTACAAAATGGTGCGAAAAAACAACTGACGTTTTTATTAACTCCAGGAAAACAAAACATGCTCGACATTTATTCCGAATTTACTCTAACCTAACAATTTTACGTTTTCCCCGTCCTGTCCTCCGGCCGGCCCTTCGGAAGGCAACGGCAGTAAACGGTAAACTGAAAGCAAAGGGGTTAATAATGTTATGTATAGAGAAGATACTAACTCCATGGGCTGCCTGTGGAAGTGTACACTGGGCAGACTGCTCTCGAGGATGTAGTCCTTGGTGCCGTGCGCGAGCAGCACCGCCCTCAGCTTCTCGTCAAGGCTGATGTTCTTCTGTGCGGCGAGCTTCTTTGCTCGCGGCCGCAGCAGATCCTTCGCCTCTTCCGACAGCTCCGCCGACAGAGCCTCCAGTAGCACGTGGGCCGCCTGACAGCACACAATGTTCATCTAAGTACAGTACTCGGCAGTAAATCATCTACATCCGGCTTGTTGTTGTTGTTGTTGTTGTTTGGGGTTGGCTCTAGGCCTGCCAACTAATCGTGCAACTAATTCGTGCAAAACCTCGCAGTCTCCGGCTACCCCAGCCAGCCTATGTCTTCCATGAAAGCCACAAGTCGACCGAGTTTTCTGCAGGCCGCTAATCCCTTAGTCGCCTTTTACGACGTGCACGGTGAGAGATGCAGTGGGACTATTCTTATTAAGTACCAACCCCACACAGTTGAAGCGGTGATATGAAGATGGAACGTACTTGGTCCGGTTGATGCAGGTAGTTGTGTAGAATGAGCGCCTTCTCGTCGTACCAGTTGGCGCAGCGATGTTGCCGGAACAAGTCCTGACTCAGCAGGGAAGTCAACATCTCGATTGCCTCGCGACACAGAGTCTCGTCCTTGCCTTTTTTCACTTCTGGCAATCCTTTCTCGATGATCTTTATGTAGAGGTGCGCGGGGGTGAACCGTCGGAGCCAGGGCAGTACAGATCGGAATCTGTTATGTCAGCCAATACACATTATTGACATATATAAAACAAAGGTAACAACTGGCCCGCCAACTAGTGGAGACAGGAGCAAGGGCTAACCTGGGCCGACATCACGCATATAACAGATGAATAGTTGGACACTCACTGCTCAATCTGAAGGTCTCGGTACAAGTTGTGAGCCTGCCGGACGATGCTGATCTTCTTCTTAGCATCTGCAGTCTGTAGGAAGTCCTCGTATAGGTTGTGTGCAATCATATAACTAGAAATGTAAAGAAAAAATATTTTAAAACATTCTTAATGTTTATGTGTCTTTTTAAAAGCACAGATGGATTTTTCGAACCCAGCAAAAACAAAACACACCCCACATTTTTCAAAATTGTTTTTAACTTAAAATTGACAATTTCCCTTTACATATCATATACCAAATTTTAGGTAAAGAACGCTGCCACTAAAACGCCGAACAAAGTACGTATGTTGTGGTCATTGAATCTTATTCACAAAAAAAAAAAAGAAAAATAAGGACAAAAAAAAGAGGCCTCATAATATTTTTTTTTCTGTTTGAAAGCAGATTTGTTTGTAGGTGTGTTTGATGGCAATGGAAAGGTTTTTAAATCATCTATCTAAAGCGCTCTTCATTGTAATAGGGAAAAAAATCACTGAAATGGTACTAGACGACAATGGATACAGATAGCAGCCGGCAGCGTAAGAAATTTCTGCTCCACGTGGAGCAGTGGGGGAGCCGGCAGGCTAATATTAAAATGTGTTCCTGGAGAGAGACAGATCTTGAGTATTGGCGGGTACAATGTCATGGAAGCCAAGGGTGCTTACACCCCTTATTGATGACATTTAATAATTGGGAAGCCAAGGGGTTAAGAAATAAATATAGTCACAAATAATAAGTTACTTGTCAAAATGTTGTCGCGTAGGGAAGACAAGGCTGGGCTTGTCGAGGGGTGTGGAGGGGTCGATGGGGAACGTCTCGCGGCCGCTCTTCACATTAACGAGCTGCAGCTCGAGCTGGCGCGTGCGCAACACCTCGGGGTCCAGCCCGAGGTACGACAGCAGGTGCAGGCGGTAGAGAACCTCGCGAACTTCCCCGCTCAACTTGTAGCACTCACCAGCCGCTTTCTGCAGCCTTCAACATACATTCTACATCGCATCGCATACACTTATCCACAATTAACTACATTTTCTCCCAGTCGTATTGTCATTTATTTATGAGAAACCAGTAGGTAGGTAGGTTTCATTTGGTGCCGCGGCAGTGCTTCCCTTTGGTCGTGTCGGCTACACTGAAATGGATGGAAAACACAAACTATTCGCATAGACGTTTCAACAGAACTTTAATTCAGTGTGGTGGTACCAACCTGGGCGGGTTAAACCCTATCACCTAGTAAGGTAAGAAGGGAACGGACCTACAGTTTTACATGGAATCCGAACCAAAGTCAGCCTCCAACAATCCAAGTACTGACCGCGCCCAGGTGTGCTTATGATCACGACCGACAGTCGACCAACGGTACCACTGACCTACAGAGGCTGACAATATTACAATTAGGTTATAAAGTGATACAACAAAGGGTTCCTTTTGGAACCCTAAAACTAACATGATTAGAACTTGTTGTAAAGTGATACAACAAAGGGATCCTTTTGGAACCTTAAAACTAACATGATTAGAACTCGTTGTAAGGTGATACAACAAAGGGTTCCTTTTGGAACTCTAAAACTAACATGATTAGAACTCGTTGTAAAGTGATACAACAAAGGGTTCCTTTTGGAACCCTAAAACTAACATGATTAGAACTCGCTCCGTGTTACTGTTGGCGCCCGCGTTATTTTGAGAGACTCCAAAGTAATGTGTGATGTTGTTAGAACTCCTGCAGTACGACTGAAGCAGCTCAACCGAGTCCTTCTTCGACTGGCTCTTAATCTTGAGATACTTGCAAATATTTTTGAGATCTTCCAGTTTTAGCAAATCATCAGTGTAGTCGTCAAATTCCATGTTGTCCGAAGACCCTGCAGTCAAAACAGTATGTCATTAATTATTAATTGCAAAGATCAGTTAAACATGCAGATTTTTATATTATAAGTAACACTTTCCGAGACACGGCGGCACCCGTAGCTCATACGTGTCATGTACCTCAGTTCTTACTAGAAAAACGACGAAAACGATGCGAGTATGAAGCCAATATATTTGAGACAAACAAAATTTAATGTTCAATGAGAGATCGCTGCGCAGTTTACAAGGCATAGATCATCGGCGGTCGGCGTGCGGCAAGTTCCGTTCAATACGGTGTATGTGTTTATAGTTTTTTTTGTTAATCTTGATGGTGTGTAGAAAATTACTACAACCCGTCCGAAATATCTGCGGGCCTGACCAAATGACGTCATACAAACTGGAGGGTCAGCAAACAAATAAAACGAGAAACATTTTATTGTAATATCTTTCTTATACCTACTTTAATTTAAAAAGCTGCATTCTACATCCCAGAAAATAAAAACTATAATAATAATCTGAAAATGTGCATTTGGTCAGGTCCGCAGATATTTCGGACGGGTTGTACAGTAGAGATGATCGGATTATGAAATCACGAATTTCTTCGCAATGCTTGAGTAGGTTCCTAGTCTAAATATCATTCCAATCATTTCATATTGGTTTGCGTAAAATCAATATAACATGTTTACGACTTGATTGTGATGCTGTGGTTTCTAAAGGGAACAATTGAGGACACCACGGGAATAACGATGAAGGTTGTTTTTTTATTTTTTTTTTAAACTGAGTATGAGGAAGTGTAGGTTTTGGCCCATATAATTTTATGGCAAAACAAGGTGGGCAAGAATGTGAAAGAATCCAGAGATATCGCAGATTTTAATAATGCTGGTTTAGGGAAAAACGATGAAGGTCGAAAATATTGTAGGAAAAAAAGATGACAGTTTTTATATTTTTCTGTAAAAATCAATTTTTTTATGACAACCTTATAGAATACTGCCTCTCTGTCATTTTTTGTTGCCAGATTGGGTGAATTATCGCTGATTGGGCTACCTCTGAGAAAAATATACTCAAAAAAGTCATGAAATTGAGTATTTGGGCAAATTTTTTTGGTTTGGACTACGTAATTTTCTGGTTTTAAATTTTTTCATACAATTGTGTAAATTCTACTACTTAAATAATTAAAATTGGGCAGTATGGCAACGCTGCTGTTAAAAAGGGCTTTAAAAGGAAAATTTTTAAGAACGAAGCTGCGGTGAAATTTTATGACAATCTTCCTTTCAACCGCAATGTAGATGACGATGGTGATGACTAGTTTACTTACCTTACTTATTACTTCTAAATTTCTTCTAAAATAAATAAAAATCAATTTTAAAGTTTAAAAAAACTTTAAAATAAATAAATTTAATATAGAAATTAAAAATATAATATTTTATCTTACATTAATATAAATTAAATAACATTTAATATGAAACGACCAGTTTAACCTTATTTTTTACTTACCTTTCCTTATTATTCTGCTATAAATGTGTGAAAACTCTTAATTTATTATAAATAAAATAATATATATACTATATATATTATATAGGCATATAGTATTTTTTATTTTTATTTATTTATTTTAAACACTGACAGCTAACAGCTGGTGCGTGTATTCTGTTTATTAATTTATGAGTGCACTTGTATTGTTTTTAAGTATTTTTGTTTTGTTTTGTTTTTTTTGTCTAATTGGTTTTTTAAAGAATTAACCGAGGGGGCGCTGACGGTGTCCTCAGATAATTTGTTCCAGGCCCTTACGACCCGTTGCGTCAGAAAATGCTTCCTGGGGTTGGTTCTATGTGTTGGCCATTTTAGTTTTAATGAGTGACCGCGAAGACGTTCTTCAGTGCTCCTTTCGTACATTGACTGTAGACTTGGTACATCGTAGCATTCTTTTAGGATTTTATAGGTTTCTATAATGTCTCCTCGTTGTCTCCTTTCCTCAAGAGTTGTTAATCCCAGTGCCTGTAAGCGATCTTCATATGTTTTATTTTTAATTGATGATACCATCTTTGTTGCTCGTCGCTGTACTCTCTCTAGTAGCTCAATATCTTTTTTAAAATATGGACTCCAAATTTGGTAGCCATATTCAAGTAGTGGTCTTATATATGTCTTGTAGAGTTTCATAAACAGTTCTGCGGTGATGGAGGAGAAGGCTTTCCTTATTGTATAGAGAAGTGAATTTGCTCTCTTCACTAGCTGAATTATGTGCGCTTCCCATTTTAGATCTTCTGATATCACGACTCCTAAATCCTTTTGCGACTTAACTGGTTGTATTTGGTTTCCACCAATGTTGTATGAGAGCTTTGGGTTTTTAGACCCTATGTGGAGTACTGTACATTTACTGCTGTTGAGTGAAAGTAGCCATTCTTTTGTCCAATGTAGAATTTGGTCAAGGGTGTCTTGTATGGTCTGATGGCTTATAAGAGGGTCTGCAAAAAATTTTGTATCATCGGCAAAGAGCGAGAAGCTGAGTTTCATGATGGCTGGTAGGTCTGTGAGAAATATCCCAAATAAGATTGGCGCGACGATCGATCCTTGCGGTACTCCGCTGAGTACTGGTTGAGGTTCAGATAGTTGTTCGCCAACTCTCACTCGGAACTTTCTATTTGTTAGGAGATCTTTCAGCCACAGTAGTAGTTTTCCACGGAGTCCAAAGTGGTCCAATTTGTGAATAAGTCGGTTTATCGGGACACGGTCGAAAGCTTTTTCATAATCTAAGTATATTATGTCCATTGGCTTACGCTCATCCCATGTTTTGGTCCATATGTTCATGCATTCGAGTAGGTTTGTTATGGTTGAGCGCTTGGGTACAAAACCGTGTTGTTGGCTGATGATAATTTTTTCTTGTGTTAAAAATGTTCTTAGTGAGTCACAGAAAATTTTCTCCATAGCCTTGCATATAATGCTCGTCAGACTGATTGGGCGGTAGTTCGATGCTGCAAGTTTATCCCCTTTTTTGTATATCGGTGTTACTGTTGCTTCTTTCCAGTCTGACGGTAGTTTGCCAGTTTTAAAGGATAAGGTCATTATAAATGCAAGGTGTTGGCACAACTCTGGAGAACATCTTTTCAAATAGATTGCAGGTATACCATCCGGTCCCATTGATGTTTCATCTTTAAATGTTTTTAATACTTTCAGAACTTTCTCCGGGGTAAACTCCACCATTTCTAAAGTATTCTCTACTCTTAGAACAGCGACTTGTGGTAAGGGGTCATCATTCTCTTGTACAAAAGATTTTTTAAACTGTTCTGCAAATGTGTTTGCTACTTCGAAGTGGTCGGTTATAATTTCTTTTGTGTCGGCTTTCCGCAAAGCTGGCGGTATGCTAACTTTGGAGGATAGTTGTTTCCGGATGTAACCGTAGAAAGCTTTTGGCCCTAAAGTGATTATATTATCCTCGTACTTTTTCCTTGATTGTCTTGTCAGATATACAATTTGGTTGTTTACTTTGCGGTAAGTTTCGTATGTTTTTTGGGATTTATTTAATTGGTAAAGTCTCCACAGGTGCTTTTTTTGTTTAATCATATCAATGACTTGCTTGTTTATCCAGGGCTTGTTGCTTAGTTTCTTCTTGGGTGTTGAGACAGGAACATGTGTAAGTAATCAATGCTTTTCGTATTATTTCGTAGTCAGCTTTCATGTAATTTGGACGAGGTTTTTTTAATATTATTGGATTCTCTTTGTATCGGCAAGACCGAACTACCGGCAAAAAGGCAAGTGGAGGTGTTGCAATCTATGTTGCTAACAATCACAATAACATACCTATTATAGCAAGAAGAAACTCTACCTATGACAGAACAAATGTGGAAGCATTTTGCTAGACATAGAGTATGGCAACTTTAAAATGCTACTAGCCGGGGTGTACCGCCCAACCCATTACACTTTGGAACAATCAGACACAGATCTCTTTGACATGATAGAGCGGGCAGCCCAGCAGGGAACTACACTGATCGCAGGTGATTTCAACTTACCCGACATCCAGTGGCCATTAAAAAAATTAGATGGATACAACGCATTACATGAAAAATTTATTAAAACATACACAAACTCCAGCTTGCAACAACTTGTAGAACAAAACACAAGAAAACGCAATAATGAAGAATCTCTACTCGACTTCATAATGTGCAATGACCATAGTCTTTGCACAAAAATCGATTACTGCGCAAATATTGGCAAAAGTGACCATTTAGTATTGGTAGCAACTATTCAGTTTATTTTAGAAAAATCTCACAATAATATTAAAAAATAATATAAGTATATTTATATATAGATCTATAGTATTAATATTGTATATTATACTACAGTATAAATATATACTATATTTAATTTATTAACTTATCTGCTAAATATGCTCATTTCCCAAAATTTTTTTTTTACTTTCATCTTTTTTCCCTGCAAAATTTAGGACTTTAGGTGGTTTATCTAAAATGTTGGCTTGTTTCGAAAAAAATATTTAAAATTTTAGTACATATTATAAAAGCCAGTTAAAATTCACATCTAGTGAATGTTGAATAATATACACTTCATTAAGATGAACTCAATGAAATCATAGATTTAAACCTTTAAAGCCGTTTATCTCAGTTTGACAAAAACATGACCTTCATCGTTATTCCCGTGGTGTCCTCAATTGTCTTTCAGCTAACTGGTACCATAAGTGTGTAGCGTAGTTTAGCCTTTTACGATTCTAGTGATGTGATTTTTTTTGCGGAAATTAGTATTTCATGACAATTTTTTTTTTTTTAATATTCATTTATAAGTATATTTTTGTAAATTGTTCCGCGTGTGACAATAATTGTCATGGCTGTGTGGTGTGGCTTGCCAGAGAGGTCATTGTTTCACACATACACTCTCATAGCTTTCTTGGGTTGAATTGAGTGTTGCCATAATCATGAAAATTTACCGCATTCTTGGTAATTTCATTTAAAGCAATAATAATGAATTTGATAAAAGTAAGCAAAATGAGATGAGCTGATTCGACATATTCACCATTGGATATTTAACAAAAAATAAATAAAAAATCGCTACGCCCCAACTGGCTACTGGTCAGACATGGCCAATTCCAAGAGTGTTTTATAAGCCGGAGATGCGGAGGGAGTGCAGCCCCCGTCCGTCGTAACAAAGCGCAGGTACCCGTGTGTGCCGGAGCGGCCGAGGCGAGTACGGGTGCCTGCGCTTTGTTACGCAAGGACGGAGGGACTGCACTCCCGCAGCGCCTGAGAAGAGGCAATCCTAAGTCGCTACAGATTTTTTTTATTTTTGGCCGCCGTTTTCATTTCCACAGGCTGTCTTTTCTAAAAGTAGTGTTTTGGGGTCCTTTAGGGTTTTATTTATTAATTTTTTTTTACAAGTTGTTCATAATGGAAACCCGCCCCCATAGCACTTGTGCACGCGCTCGGGACTATGAGTGCAGGCGAACTTAAGAAGCAAGGTAAAACAATATCTGCGGTAATCGCGGGCTTAGGGAAATTTGAGAATTTCTGATCGTTCAGATTACCGCGATCATTGAATTAGGCCGTGTTCGGAATAGTGCGGCTCTATTGTATGTACAAATTCTCTACACTTACCACGTACGAGGAATCCCTCGTCCAGCAGCTCCTTGAACATGGCATCGTCTGCGCTCGCATCCTTGCCGCCGCCAGCTATCGTCAGGAGCTCGGCGCGGCGGTACCAGCGCGTCTTGCGCCAGTAGAGGCGGCACACGAGGTGCGCGCCAGCCCCGCGCACGCGCAGGTACCTCCTCAGCAGCTGCCGCCCCTCCTCACCGAGCAGATACCCCTCGCTCTCATCCTTCACGAACTCGTGCACGATGCGCAGCAGGAACTTGGTCTTGTCGTCCTGGCCCGCACAAGCCGCGCTGTACACTTCGTCGTCATCGTCGCCGACGAACAACTTCTTGGGCGTCGCGGCCGCCGCGTGCGCTCCGGAGAATGCACGCTTGTTGGGACTGCTCTTCTTGACGCTGCGCTTCTTAGTAGGCGAGAAGAATGTTATCTTCGACGGCGACCTGTCGTTGCTGCCGGAGTTTGGTGTCTTCTGTCGCGCGTCGCGTTTTGTTGGAATAGGAGTGGCCTTGGAGTGCGTTGGCGCATCGCCGCCGGCGTCCGGCGTGGCTTTGTTCGGCACAACACAGTTCTCCTGGTCGCGGTCTTCGTCGCTGGAGAGTAACGAGATGGAGTCGTCGAGCCGGGGACTCGGCGCATGTCCCCTCCGCTTTATTTTTTCCGGAGTTTTGCAGAGTTCGGACATCGGGCGCACCGAGATCCGCTTATCTTCACCCGTGCCTTTGCCTTCGCGTGACATGTTTCGCTTTGTGTGAAAGAACTTTGTAATCTCCTGTTGCGCCATCGCATTCCTTCCTCTCTGTGAAGTTATTCCCGCGATTTCGCTGTCTTGCCGCGCGAAGCACAGTGAGCGGAAAGTCGGAAACTGGAAGGAAAGTGCGGGCCAGTGTTGTCAACTCTTTTCTAGATCGCCCACCATATGCGCCAGTCGAAACTACCAGAATTTCCCCAGATGTTCAGAAATATTCAAAAATAAAAAATTATAATAAAAATCTAACCTTAGAGTTGGAGGCGGTCGGTTATTTTTGCTTGCTTTAGCACCGCCTTCAACTCTAGGGTTGGATTTTTTTTTATTTCATACATTTTTGAAGGCGGTTTTTATATTTTTTTAAATAGTTTTTTATTTCGCAGTTTTTTTTTAAGTATTTTATTGCTATTTGTACTCGGCGGGATCGCGAGGCCGAAGGCCGAGCGATTCCGCCGAGTTTCCGCTTCGCTTTCCAATCCGATCGTGGCCAAATTGAAATGGGACCACAACAACACCTTTAAAAAAAAAAATCTAAATCGCTTCACCCAGTCGAAAGTTCTGAGGTAACAAACATTCCGGTTTTTGAGGCTGTGTCTGGTCTTCAGAATAATGAAAAACCGGACAAACGTCCTTTTCAGGATCTTCAAATAAGAGTAGGTACGATCATTTCCAAACAGATCAATTTAGTATACATAATAATTATTATCACTGCAATCACAGGACAGATGGTTGTATACAAAATAATATTACTAAAATAGCAATTGAGATTAGTCTTCTTCTGAAGAAGAAAGCGTCTCAGCTTCTTCGCATGGAATGGGTGCAGCATAAACACATTTTGTTCCAATTTTGTTTAACAGATCCTTGGGGAAAGTGTATGTACGTGTTGCAACACTTCATCGATTTAAACACTAAATTTTTTGCACAACCACTAAACAAATCTGATCAAACCACCATACTCAGCACTAGACCCTAGATCGCAAATTTGGCCACCAGACGGGATTCCAAACCACCAGATCTAGTGGCGCTAGCACTAAGTTGGCAACACTGGCGGGCGTTTGATTAAGGGTTGATTGTAAAGAGAATATATAAACACCAACCTGACCACTCACAGGTGAGTGTCTCGGAGCCAATTCTCCGTCTCTCAGTGACAGTTGTCCTCCTATGTTTGTTGTTGTATGAAGAGGGTTGGCATTTTCATTTAATGAAACAAACCCTTTAAATAAATGAAAAAAAAAAAAAAAAAAAAAGAAAGCCGAAAGCGAACCAAGGGAATCCGATATTCGTTTGCTCGTTTAAGTGATTTAGTGGCTCAGTGGTAAGGCTGTAGGATTTGTAATTTTTGACCATGGGTTCGAATCCCTCAAAATTTTTTTGGTTTTTTTTCTTGCAATGTTACGGTGTTAAAATTTTTTTAGGATGTTTAGTTTTTTTTATAACCACCTAAGAATTATTTTCGGAAATACAAACGTAACAAAAACGACATGCGCCGCCTCAACATTAGGTTACGGTTAAATTATAGAAAATGCGTCGCTTAGCGACGCATCTTCTGTAATTTAACCCTGGTTATTTTTTTTTTAAACCAACTCGCATAGTGCAGTTAGTACCTACGAATACTCATACCTGCGAATAGCACTGTCCCGCCTGGTAGATCTATTCGCAAGAAATCAAATAGGACACTCCCAGTTCTTATTTAATAATCTCTGTTTGACAAACCTACGAGTTTTTAGTTAATAATCTATGTTTGGCGTACCTGCGAATAGCCCTGCCCCACTCATACCACTTGCGCACGAAATCAAAGTTTCCGAAAATAAAGCTTTCCATATGCCGGCACTTCACTTGGCTTAGCGTATTCGTGTTTGTTGCAAACATTTTAGTTTTATCTCGCTCTAAACAAGCCATTAAAGGGAGACGAAACGGGAATTTTTGCCAAATACACGAATACGCTACGCCAAGTGAAGTGCCGGCATAAGATTACCAACGGTCAGTGAGAGACGGAGAATTGGCCCCGAGCCATTCGTCTCACAGGTTGATTGATTGATACACAGTGCACAGATTACTGAAAATATGTCAATCAAAGGCGGGGACCAAAGAATATAATACAGAAACAGAAGAGAAAGTATTCTACTGTCTGTAACCAAATTATATACACACACCCTACCTACACCTACAACTATACCTACCTACATTTATCAGAAGCATATTTTTTTATATTTTCTTATAAAAGCAGTGTTCATCTACATTTCCGCTCTACGTACGCTGAAAATGTTGCATACGTACGTAGTACTTGTAAGTTGTAGATGAACAAAGTTTGGTGGAACGTTAAAAAAAAAATTTGCTTGTTTTGACCCTCTTTCTCAGGAACGGGTCAAAATTGAACTGGATGGAAAACACGAACTATTTACGTAGTCGTTTCGACCGACGACGTTTCAATCAGTGCGGTGGTACCAACCCAGGCGGGATAAACCCTACCACTTAGTAAGGTAGAAGGGAAGGGACCTACAGCTTTACGTGGAATCCAAACCGCATGGTCAGCCTCCAACGATCGAGCGGTCACCCATTCAAGTACTGACCGCGCTCAGGGTTGCTTAACAACCAGTCGACCGACCGCACCACTGAGCTACCGAGGTTGACAAACATATATAAGTATTTTTTTTTTTTTATGGAAACTGACACGATTGGCTACATCACCTACAACATCCGTGATGTCAGCCCATAACACCGGGTGAACTAGGTGTCAAGCCAGGTCTTCCCCCTTTGATCGTTTGATATTGATATTACAAATATAAATTGTGTGATGGTACGTAGCCCTCGGTGGGCGGTTCACCTCGCACTTGGCGGCTTTTTTATTCTCTTCTCGATTCAGTCAGCCAGCAGTTTCAAGCCCAGGGAGGGGGGGGGGGGGGTCATGACCCCCCATGAGCCCCCCCCCCCCCCCCCCCCCCGTGTCCGCCCTTGACGGTGCGGTTCTAGTCCGCGAGTTCCGCGACGCACACGTGGAACCGCAAGATTTTGCAGGGTACGTATGACCGCGTAACTGGCGCGGGCCAAGTCCGCGGTCCGCGCGACACCTCTGACCTGGGGCGGACTGACCCATGGGACAGACGGACGGACACACGCACGAGATTATAGGAGTCCCTCCCTTACCCGTTCGGAAGTTACCAGTGTTATCCTATCCTCCAGGTATAAAAGCAAGATATAAAACCTACGTTACCTATATCTACGCCGGCGCGGGGCGGCTTGCCTATTTCCCTAAGTATCTTGGCTATTTCCTATGCTACGCGCGCGTCATGGCATGGTGTCGTCGTCGTCGCTGTTGTGTCGCTGTCGTTCGGGCAATATGTTGCCTATCTATCACTAAACTTTGGCTAGGAACATAGCATAAGCTGCTGCCGTGCTTTTAAATTTAGAATCGTTGATTTAGACTGTATTGTAAATAGGTATGTAAATTGGTCAACCTCGGTAGCTCAGTGCTGCAGTGCCTGCAGTCGCTCGACTGTTGTTCGTGATCATATTAAGCACTCCTGGGACGCGGCCAGAACTTGGATGGGTGACCGTTCGACCGTTGGAGGCTGACCTTGGTTTAAATTCCACGTAAAACGGTACTCCCTTTCCTTCATAACTTACCTTACCTTACCCACGTAGGGTAGGGTTTAACCCGACCGGGTTGATACCACCGCACTGAAAGAAAGGTCGGTCAAAACGGCAATTTTTCAACCGACCTTTATAGTTTATAATATGTTTCGCCCATTTCAGTATATAGGTACGGCACAACGCAAGGAAGGCACCTAGTTCACCAAGGTGTTATGGGCTGACAATTGACATCACGGATTTTGTGGGTGATGTAGCCAACCTTGTCAGTTTCCATAAAAAGAATGTAGGTACCTAACATTTTAACTTTATCAATGAGAAAAAAAAGAAAACCACCTCATGCTCGTATCACCGGTGCCAAGCACAGGGGTGAAGGTATTGATTTAATAAATGAGGTAGGTATTTATTTGTAAATTGCCTCGCAATGTCGACATCTACCAACGCTGTCCAACCTGTGAAACACATTCCCACTCATCAACCAACATACAGATTAGATCCCAAGTGTCGTTTCAATGTCGAAAAGGTTGAGAAAACATTACAACGCTTAGTGGAACCAGAACTGGAAGAACTCGAGTACAACGACAAGGTCATTCCAGAGCTCTGTCTAAGCCTGGCCGAGTCTGTCAAAAATGCAGTAAAAGAAGAAAATTTTGACAGGTGAGAAGTTTTTTGAAAGATGTCGAATACACAGTATATTTTGACAAATATCAGTTTTGACAAGTATCATATCTGAATTGAGTCTGTATTGAATTTTAGCTGAAATTTTAAGAAATTTCTGTTTTACGATAAGTTATGTTTTAGAACAAATTATTTAAATGGCACTACCGTTAGTACCAATTATCTCAGTGTCGGTAGTTTCAGGTTTCTCAGCATTAATTTTCTTGTGTTGGAATAGAAAGAAAGGTAGTAAAAAGTCTGACACGAGCACCAAGGCCAAATCAGCGCAGCCCTCGAGAAATCTAAAAAAATCTATGAGTAAGTAAAATGAAAAAAATATTTTACAAGTGAATGTTGTGTTTCTTGTAAAGTTAAATCTTGGGTTAAAGTTCTAATATTATGTTACGCGCGTAAACATGTGAGGGCCTGTATAATAATAACACAGATTACAAGGTTGATTGCTCAGGGGTACTTGGGTTTCAAAAATTCGCTAAGGGGTACCGATTAAAATATAATTGGGAACCGCTGGTGTAGTGCATGGGTGGGCAACCTTTTCAGAAGGCGGGCCAATTTTCTTAAATAAGATTGCTGATTGAAGCAAATATTTTTTCATATCAAAAAAGTACCTAACTAAGTACCTATTTATTTAATTATTTTATTGTAGTTTGTTTTTAACATAAAACTGATTTAAAATATAATTCTTTGGCATTGCTTTCATCAGGACAGTCTTTGAATGTTTCAAGGAGTTCTGAATAAGAAGCTGTGTAATAAATAAACATCCTAACCAACAAATGCAACTTTTTCATGACGCCAGAAATTATGAAAAGAATAAAATTACATTACCTACATCCCTTTCGGCTCATAAGGACCACTTACCAAAAGGATAAAATCCCAAAAGGACAATTCCCAAAAGGACAACAATGCAGATTTAATCCTTACCCCTTACTTTACCTTTACTGCAATACGTATTTTATTTTTATTTTACTTAAAATAGGTACAATTTAAAGACAATTTAGTGTTTTGCCTTAGATTTTGATTTCGACTTGAGTATCAAGTAAATTATTTTCTTCAAAAAATGTATTGGGGTAATTTTATTTTCATATCGCGCGAAATTTTTGATCAAATATAATATGAGCATTTCTTGTTTTTTTTTTGATTCATCAAAAAGGCTATGTTTTAATTTCTTATCTTGATATCGACTTTCTTTTCTGAGTTTGTAGAAAAACAAATAGTTTGGGAGCTTGTGGAATACGGGCTCCGAGGCGTCGATGCCACACTTCAACTTGATTAGTGGTTCTGTGATCGATCATCTTTGGAAACACTTAATTTTTCGGAAGATATGACGTTCCACTGCCTATGGTAATAATTTATAAAAGACTAAAAAAAGTTGACGTTTTGGGAAGTGGACGTTATGGGAAGTGGACGTTTTGGGAAGTGGACGTTTTGGGAAGTGGTCCTTATGAGCCGAAAAGCCTACATCATTCATACATAACATACCATACATACACTGGCGGCCGTGTACAGGAAATACGGAATGTGGGAAGACCATCCGCCAGGTGGGACGACATCAAAGTACGTCGTCGGCGTAAAGCTGTGATTCCGTACCGCTGAACGCCAGGAGGACTGGAGGAAAATTGGAGAAGCGCATGCCCAGCAGTGGACGCATACACGCTGACTGACTGACTTCTGACTTCACTCGTCTACTCAACATTGCACATTTTTTCTTTCTAATATATATGTATACAGACAAAACTATACTGAGATACTCCTATTGGATGGGATACGATGAAGGGGAAATTATGCAGTTGTTTTGATGAAAAAAAAAATGTCTATGCTTCACGGGCTGCGGTTTGGCCACCCATGGTGTAGTGTACCTATCTATCTATTCATTGTATTATTTTAAGGTACCGGATAATAGCGGTCGTCACAATAGGACAAAAGAGGCAACAGAGTGTTCAAATAAGCCACAGCTTCCTCTGGGACAGTGAGCGTGATCTCTTCGCCTCCCATTTCTGCGAGAACAACCACGTGTACGTACATACCGTGGTGTACGCTGTCTACTTGGACTAACTCCTCACCTCACCTCATCGTTGCACGGCACTGCGTTACCTCAATATACACTCGAGCTGCTGCCGAGGCTCACCATTATTGTACGAGTTAATGTTTGCTGAAGCTTGTTTTCACATTTGATATCCCAGTAATGTATTCTACAGCATTGTATAAGTGTTCAAAGTTTTTAAATTTAGTTTTTGTTTGCTGTTTTCATGTTTTTCGAGGTTCTTGATTCTGAATATGTACCTACCATGTTTGAAAAATTAATTGCAAACAATTTAGAATAATGGACATATCGCAATTGGAAGCATGTCTAAAGAAATTGGACTAAAATATGAATAAATGAAACAACATTCCGTGTAACAAGATTATGTAATAAAATATTCTCTAAAAATTCATAACATTGTATTTACAGTTCTCATAACACCTACGTATAGGAAGGCACGACTACAAACCATTTTATGATATAACACTTAAGCACTATAGAAACCCGATCCATTACATTAAATACGGTCCTGGTGTACGTAGAAAATTACACATTTGACTGTGAACAATCAGGTCTACCATATTGCTACATCAACGGTGTAGCTATGCCAGTCGGTTCACCGCGTGTGGGCTGCATGCAACCCGCACACAGTTTCTAGTACACTCCATAGGTGTCAGTGAACTGAGGCAACTTTGCTGTTTGCATGTTGTGATTTCGGAAGCTGGGACCTAAGATTGTTCATAAAATGTAAGTAGGTATACGTTGAACTTGAAATTGGTCTTGAACTTTATGAATAATTTTATTATAATGTACTGATATGAAATAGTAAATTCAAAAGTAGGACTTGGAAAATTATATTTCGCATTCACAACATATACATCTTATTCAACCCTAATCCTTCCGGTTGCTTAAATAAATGTTTATGCATTTGTTAAAAAATATGGTGTAATACATTTCTCATTATACATTTTTTTTAAATGGTCTCGTATATTGACTGCTTTTTAGGCACAGGATATGGACCAGAATATGGTGTCATAGAGCAAAAGCATAGACCAAGAGCCTGAGCAATCCGCTCGAGCTCGTTCAGCGTAAACATCCGTATTCAATTAATGGAAAGATGCTCATTCGGGGATGGAACACATTTACACTGAGCTAATTAGGGCGTAGCGGGGGAAGAACGAGCATTCGCCCGCTCGGTGCAAATGTGTCTTTAGGCACACACAAGTTGGCGCCTTGAACTTGAGGATGAAACATTGTTGAAGTATGGGGATGTAGGGAGGCACATTAAAACAAAGAAACATGATCTCTGTATTGGTAGGTTTCATGTACGACTCACTGCACAGTGCACTCCCACCAATGTGCAAGCCAGACAAAACAGCCAGTACACCTATATATATGTTTATTAGCATTACAAGTAAGACACATCCGATCACCCTGTACAATGCCGCTCTACTAGGGCAGATATAATTGACTTTTCGTAGGTAACTGTCATATTCACTTATGCACTACAACTCCCGACAACATGGCAAAACTTCTATAGTCAACAAATTCCGCACCAAATAAGGCTACAATTATCGAAAATTATAAAAACAATTTAGAATGTATTAAATAAATTAAACTAACATTTTTATTAAATATTATATGACTTAATTGAGCACATAGTTTTTTTATAAACCATAAATCTTTTTTATTTACAGTTAATTTGGAGAAGTTTCCAAGAGCACGGTTCAATGCAATGTTCAACAAGAAAAAAAAAAATTTTTGAAGCATAATTAATTGTAAATCTTATAATTTTAATATTTCAAGCAAGATATTGACGACACTGGTGATGGAGTGAGCCTCGGCCTCGCGAACAGCGAAGGCTGTGCACAAACAATAGCTACCTCTAGCTACACGCGACACAGTCACACCGCACCGCACTTCCATTCAACTAACTTCTTCAAGTTCCGAGTCTTATTCTATAACCACATTAATCTACGATCCATACCCAAAAATGACATTTCATACATATTACAATATTACTTAAATCTCAAGCACATTTTACATTACCTATAAAACCATTTATGTAAATTACAGGCACCGATCACGTATTGCAATTTTTTAAAATTTAGCTTCCAGCTTTCCATAGTATCATTCCTGATATAGCAAATTAATTCTAACACAATCTCTTTTATACAGGGCTTCTATCAACACGAGCTCGGAGTCACATAACAGCAGTGTACACATTTCCTTATATTCACTCGAATCTCGATCGAATGCATTCATAATGCCACATGAATAGTTCTACTTATGTGAGCCTTACGCTCTTTGTTTGTGCGTCACAATGCGATGAGCGCGCGACTCAGAACGCGGCGTCCGGCTCCTGCTTGAAGACGTGAGCGTCGAGAGCGTGCACGGCGTGGTCGGCGATGGGCATGAAGGGCGGCGACGCGGACGCCACCGACAGCGGGGACGACGACTCCTCCGTCCCCGTGTCCATCCCCACCACCATCCCACCCGCGCCGCCGTTAGTCGCCTCCGCGCCCGGCCCTCCGCTTACCTCCACCGATGCACCTGCACATCATTACATACTTATTATAAAATGCCAGTGAAAAATACGTCTCTTGGATTATAATTAAAGGATTGCTAAGACAAATTCTTTCCTTGGGTTTCACATAACCAACTACAAAATTTGTGGTTGGTTATGTGAAACCCATATTTAATATGAATGATTGTTATTTCTTACTAAAGTATTGTCAACAACAATATTTATGAATTACAGATGAGATCACTTTGATAAATAAATATCTATTCAAGTTGAAGTGATCATCACTGAAAAAATGTACCTTATTAAATTATAATAAAAAGTAATCTCACAATCTTGTTTGAAAGTGTCGTCTCCCTGTGTACGTAGGTACGGTTGGGCGAGTGTTACCTCCGAGCAGCATCTCCTGGAGGAGTGTGTCGACGTGCGCGACACCGAACAGCTTGGCGAACTGTATCTGCTCAATCATCTGCCAGGTGATGCTCTGCAGCGGCGGCAGACAGAGGAGCAGCTCGCCGAAGCGGCCGCGCCCGTCGTACTGCCGGTCGCTGATGTAGTCCTCCAGGTTGATCTGGATCTGATACCGCAGCTGTTTGATGCGGTGCGGGTGCGACAGCCCCTTGGCGTCTGCCAACAATCACTTCTGTCAGGCAGGCGCTTTGCGATAGTCAACTTTTTATGTTGAACATAATCAAATTCAAATACACACAAAGGTGGGACACATCTCTAAACATTGGCCTGGTCGAAACCCGAACCACCATCACGAAAAAAGATCACAACACATTTTGTATGGATGTTTTGTACACATGTTTTTTTTTTCACGGCCATCTTGTTTTGTAGGTCTCGCCTGTTTGATATGATGAACAAGCTCCTAACCATGGGAGAGTGGAGATACTAGAAAAACAAACATTACACTAGCTTTTGGCCTCGGCTTCAGTCACAGCATTAAGAGTAAGGCAAAGCGACTGCAGACTTTTTTATAGATACATTTCCTTCATACATCATTCAGATTATCCAGCGTACTCGTTTGGGTGTTTCTTTAGTGGTACCAAGTGGCAAAAATTAGGGCCAAAATGGGTATCTCCTTTACTAACACCAAAAAATTTTATGAATTGTCAAGTGCAATCCTTCCTGGGCTCCGGGCCATAGATTAAAATTACAGAACATTCTTTCGATAGTGTAGTTCCTATAAACTGAATGTCTTCAAAAGGGTTTTCATTCAATTGTTTGCGCCACGGCATATCGTTGAGTCTTCACGGAGCGATGGTATTTCCTGTGTGGTTGTCTGATTGTGGCACGTTGTGTAGTAAAACTCAATATATAAGGTCTTTCAATAGTAGGTAATGATACGCTAAGGGGTGTATGTGTATCAGATACTGATCACGTTCCCATACCAATTTTTTTTTACGATATAAAATATATAAAAGTGAAATACGCGCACTTCACGTATAAAATTTGAGGAGGGGGTAGGTTTTTTATAAAGTAAAAAAAAAAATATTTGGTATGGGAACGTGATCAGTATCTGATACACATACACCTCTTAGCGTAAAGTGACCTACTAATGAAAGACTTTATATTATAAATGCACAAAGTTGCTAGTAGTGCACACAAATTAATAATAATAAAAAGGTCGACTGACTGGGGTCGAAGAAGACGATGGCCTTGAGGCAGGCAAACTCGGTGTCGTCGATCTCGATCTCTCTCAGCGGCTTCACGAGCTCGTCCATGATGCGCACTCCGATGAGGCTGATGTCGAGGTCGGGCCGCGGGTCCGCCTGGTGCTTGGTGATGACGCAGTTGTTGCCCAGCAGCAGCACGTCGTTGAGGTGCAGCGAGCGCCGCGCGCACCCCAGCAGCAGGTGCTCGCCCGCGTGCGCGCGCAGCAGCGCCACCTGCCCCGGCGCAATCATTTCACTTACATATCCACAAAACACCGCTGGCTACACCTGTGTTATCTATCAGCCACCTCACTACTTCCCTTAACACTTTCGGCGGCGGTAAGAAAATACTAGATCTGTGTGCTGCGACACTAAAACTTTTCATACAAATTTTGACTACGGCACAGATTACTTAACCTTCAAGCGGTCGCGCGGCGTCGAATCGACCGCACTCAATACATTTTCGTTCATAATATCGTTTTTTCTTGTCGCTTGCATTTCCCATCCCTAGTAGCCTGTCATTGTTTCACTGTTCACGAAATAAACAGTTTACCTCCCCTCACCGCGCCCACCGGAGGGCACAGATCGCATTTGTTTCAGTGGCGGCGCAGGCGTCGAAAGGACGCCGCGCGCCTGTCGTCGAAAAGGTTACGCGCGACGCTCAACGCGAGATTATTTTTAGAATATTAACAAATATCATCGAACCAAGCTTGTAATAGTGTTTTTTTTTTATAAAAATGACTCGTCAACCGCTGACCAATAGTGAAATAGTTGCGTAAATACAACGAGTGTTGAAGACGCTGCTGTTAATGAACCAAGCAGTAGCTCCAGCACATGCAGACGAGGATGCAAAATATGCTCAGCAAAAAAAAAGGAGGCAATCGAAGACACAATGCAAATCATGTCTGAGAAATATTTGCAGGACCCACGCTTAATTAATTTGCAATAAATTTTATCTTGGCGAAGAAACAGATTATGAATAAAACTAGACCTAAATTGATGATAAATACTTTGATTTTGATTTTATCATTATTATGTGATCTCATGGAGGCAACTAATTTTGTTATTTTGATTGTATTATACTATATAAAGCTAGTTAGGGGTATATAAGAAGATTTTGTGTTGCCATATTGCTTTCTAATCAAAAGAAAATTTGAGCTATGTTATTTATTTTATAATTACGTTTTATCTGAGTTTAAGTTAATTTTTTTTCAACAAATTTTGTTCTAACATAATGATCATGTGTCTTAATACAAAAAAATACATTATTATTAAATAATTAGTGTTTTAAAACCCTGAAATATACCATAGGTTTTTTAGGTTACGCGCGACCGCTGCCGTTACAAATGACCGCGCGCCCGCTTGAAGGTTAATAGTTACTTCGTAACAGTTAAATCACTCCATGAAAATGTTCCTACCTTCGGGCTTTAATAGCCTACTGCTTCACGTCGCCAATCGCTGCGTGCGAAAATGTACCTTAACGATCGAGTGTAAAGTGGTTATTGCTTTGCAGCTGCGTGCAGTTACGTGGGCGAGCGTCTATGTATACTTCGCGCGGCTGACGAATTTCCACTGAAATAGACCGCCGGCGGTCTATTTCCACTGAAATAGACAGCCGGCGGCCCGTCGGGTGGTAGGTAGTTAGCGCGCGCAAGTACATAGAGTGCGTGAGGCCTGACTACGGTCATAACAGTACTGTCCCCTTGCATATGTTTTTCGATATGTAATTTAATATGACAGTACGGCTACACGCCATTGCAACACGCCGGCTATAACTGTAGTATGCGTGCATGCACACATCTGTCTACGTGTGAGTGAAGTGGTCACAAATATGGACTGTCTGTGTGACAGTACGCAAACTATGCAGGCTCATTATGTGACAGTAGAGAGTGTTTTATACAAAGCGCCGGTACACAGGCGACTGTTATAACCGTAGTGTCTAATGAGGCATCCAATACCCACGGCTCCAGCCGTACTGTCACATTTTATTATGAAAATATTACTGCTATTAGCAGTACCGCCGCCGAACGTGTTAACTCTTTAAATGTCAGTCGCATACACAACATGCAAGGCAATCTTACTACCCGCATCCATCAGCGCCACCCTTGGATTCGCCACCACAAGTTTTCTCAGGTTACAGAGCTGGCAGTCTCTGATGGCGGGGCAAAGTGCTCCTGATGATGGGCCATACGTTCGGACAGAAACAACGAGCCACATGGCTTTATTCAAAATAAAATAGGCAATGTGCGGAGTCACATAAGTAATGTAGCAATAAAGGTCCCCAACTGCTGCGGCTTACAGTGGAGAGGTTTCATAAAATATAAATTGCTAGCTTGTTTATCTTCTTTTTTGTTAAGTTTTTTTACACAGCCGGGTTTTTTGTTTAATTTTTAAGAATCACATATAAAGACATGCTTCATCATGATAAGACTCGGGAAGGGTGAAAGAAGAGGTGATAACCTTTCTTATATAGGCTTGTCGCCACTAGAACCCACTTGGGCATGAAATTATTAAGGCATTTATTTCATGGTTTAGATGTGCAGTCACACAGAAAATGAGAATTACTACACATAAATATGTGATCCCTGTTGTACCGCTTCCGCGTGTGGCCGCTACTTGAAAATAGCCTAGAATAGGAAATGTTTCCCTGTACATGTTGTAAAATGAGGTAAAGAATAAGGACAAGATGCCGTGCTGAAGGGCGACAGGCTAGCCGCATCTTACCTTGGCACGGTCCTTCCACAGTCATGCAGTAGCTAACTGTCTTCATGTCCTACTCGCTCCTTGATAGTTATCTTGTCCTTATACTTTGCTAGACGTGGTGGTTGGTGTTGTGCTGTAATTTACCCGAGTTCTTGCAGCGCCACATCACTTGCTCTGCTTACCCGGATTGTCGGGACACAGCGTATATGTATGGTACATACGCATGTAAACATACCTGATCGTCAATATGCAGTTCTGTGAAGGCCGGGATGTACTTGGCCCACTCCACCAGGATGAGGAGCTGCTGCTTCATCGAGTCACACACGTCGTTGATCTTCGCCATCTGTTTGTCGTTCACCGTCGCGTCCGGCAGCTGTGCCGATTGCTGCGACGGAGAACATCACTTCATTAATATCGTTATTCTTCCTATGGCTTCCACGCAGGTGTCATTTCTAACTGATCCGATCGCTCAGTAGGACCGAATTCTTTCTTCAGAATTCATAAGCTTCGAAAACGTCACTGGAGGCATCACACAGAATATGGATATGTAGAGAGAGGGAGGTCAAGAGCGGGACTGGTGGTTCTCCGCGTCCTAGTCATCGCAGACTAGCTGATGAGGGCTTGATTCGTTCCGAAACGTCTCACAGAGTGGCGACTTGCTAGTCCCGACCTCGATTGACACCCTCCTCTACTGCCAATGACCCCGGATACGTTCAGTGAAGCCATCGCAACCTCAGTTCGACACCTTCCTTTTCTGAGATTGAACTTACTGGCAAGTGCAGATCGGAATTCATCATAACGTTATTGTTTCGAGATTAAGTAACACCTAACAGGCTGTGTCAACTTTAATCGAGACTTTAATTACTAAAGTCAAAAAATGAAAGTGAACATCCTCTCTCGCTCTCCACGGAAGAGACTTGTCAGATGTAACTTCATTTGGAAACAATAAAATAAAAATAAATAAAAAATATTACTACTCATTTAATTTATGTACTCCATACACTCTCCACATGAACTTTTAAATAAAATAGTTGAGTTGTATGGTGATAGTCCTCACTATAATACAACGGAGAGAAAAATCTAGTTTAAGGAAGACATTTTATCTATGCATTTTATTAGCTTAAACCAGCCAAAATAGTTTATTTATCTTCTCCATGGACCACACCAACTTATTACATAGCACGGATTGTCGCAAGATAAATTAGAAGCAAAGGTGATATTTAAAACTATATTAATCCTTTCGCCGTCACAAATGGATACATTTGTAAAAAGAAAAAATCTAGTGACACCATTACTGGAGCACTTTGTTCTGTTATGTTTTATCCATTGGTGGCGTTAAAAAATCTGTTTTAACAAAACCTATATGAGGTTGACATAGGGCGGTAGAGGTTTGAGAGGAAGCGACAGAGTGGGAGGAATCAGAACTAAGGAGTGAGAGGAGAAATTACAGGGAATTATTTTTTTATTGAAGTACAGTCGTTATTGGGTGGCATAAATAAGCACACTTCTGCATTCTAGCGTATAGGTTTACCTTCGCCAGAAAAGTGAATATTATACACACCAACCACTAAGCCTAGGGACGCAATATTGAAAGTGTGCAGAATGAAGCGGGAGAGGCGCATACAAGTACATAAGGTGCTCCGTTAGTCATGTCAAAAATTTCGGGAGGGTTACATACACACTCAAATAAACACTTTACGTAAAAAAAACATATGTTTATAGGAACATTTTTCTCCTGACAAAAAAATAAAATGAAATAAGTAGCTGTAAAAACCAATCATAGTGACCTTGTGACTTACTTACAACAAACAGCTGTTCTGCGTTTGAACATAGTACGGTCATTGACCCCGTACAATGCAAGTTACCTACTGTTACACACAGGTTAATGATAGATAGATAGATAGAAAATTCTTTATTGCTCCAGTAAACATTAAACAGTAACAAATACATTGGAAAATTTACATAAGGTGCAAAGGCGGACTTATCCCTTACAGAGATTTCTTACAGTCAACCTTTGGATGTTTGAGATTCGATAATATAGTGGAATGTAAGTAGGTAGTAGCAAAAGAGTTGCGTGACAATTGAAGATAAAAATAATAATAAGAATACTTATTAATACATACATATAAGTACATGCTAGTAAAATATAAGCCATACATGTTTAATGTTAATGTTAATTTTAATGTTTAATGTTACATGTTAATGTTTAGGTAGCAAACATGTTTTATTAAATTTCTCGAAAACACTTAATTTTTTTTGCGTAACGTGTTTATTTGAGTATTTATGTAACCCTCCCGAAAAATTTGACATGAATAACGAAGCACCTTATATACGGGAGGCGCGCCGATGTGTGCTCCCTGGTGGTCGCTCAGTGATCGGTGATTATGTACTTTTTTAAGAAACAAAATTTAAACTCACTGGTACACCCAGGTGAGGTACGAATCTCCCGACTCTTGATAATTGGGCGCCGCTTGAGTTGTAGAAAGAGGGAGAGAGAGAGAGAGAGTAGGAGCGAGGGAGAGGAGGGGGTGGGTGGGAGGGACAGAGAGAGGGAGTGTCACCTCAAGTGCGTCGACCACCTTCCTGCTGAGCATCTCAGCGTTGAGCAGCGACACCACCGACAGCCCGTTGGCCTGCGCGGGCTCCTCGTACGACGGCCGCCGGCAGTTGATGCGGTCCCGCTCGTTCTGCACCGCTACACACACACACAAACACACAACTTTCAGCATTTGTTCAGTAATTCCACAGTATTCGAAAAGCCATATTAAAACATTTGAGGAGCGTCAGAACAAAAACTCTTAAATCCACTTTTTCATTTTTTTCAGAAATAACAAAAAACTTCGCATCTTTTTAACCGTATAAAATATGTTAACGTTATACTTATTTTTTATAAAAATAGAATTTCCAAAGACCGACAGGTAAGCATCAACAAATCAAGGTTATGTGTTCTATAAGGCCGCCATGCTGAAAACACTAGATTTTAAGAGAGAGATTTAAGGTTTTTTGATGCAGACCAGTACATGACATGAAAATATTTTCTTTCGGATTGAAGGTATTTAGAAGCGGACACCTGTTTGATATTTTTTTTGGGAAGGTTTCAAGGCATTTTGTTGCGGTCTGAGAGCATATTTTATATGTAATGGTACCCATTCTATTAGAAAAAAATATAAAACAATTTTCGACCCAAAGCGGATTTAAGGGTTTTTGTTCTGACACTCCTCATTTTATAGCCCTTCAATAATTTGACAATCAACTGGCACAACGTTCGCTGAGCATTGTTTGCTAGGTGGACTTGGCTGCATCAATGTATATTTGGTTCAGCTGTACCATAATAATAATGATAATATGGATAATATGGAATTTATCATATGGATTTCATGATCAATAAATGAAAATGTTTGGCGTTACATACCTGTATGTAATAATTTAAGCTTGCTCAAATAATATGCATTCAGAAGGGTTGGATTGAGGTGTTATGGAAAAAATAAAGAAAAATACCTTCTTTCTTCATTCCGGCCTTGAAGCACTTCCTCAGTCTGCAGTATCTGCACTGGTTTCTTTTGTCCTTATCAACCACACAATTTCTGTTAAACCTGAAACAAAGACATAAATACATACTTACTGTTGGCGCTCGGTGTCTGCGCTTAATAAATAGTATAAGGCGAGTGATCAAATACTCACAGCAAACTGCAAATTAGTTTTGTACGCAAAAAGATTCAAATAAAACATAAATTATATAATGTTATTCCTACAAGTTTTTGCTGCAAGATGTTCATGTCTATTTTTATACTACATAATTAAATCTAAAATTAACAAATAAAACAGCTGTCTGTTTTAAAAATGTTCATTCCAAAAGTGCTTAGGCCACTTGCGTTCTTCTGCACTGGATGTGCTTTGGTAATGGAATATCAAAAGGGTATGAATGAATTGACAAACATTTTCTTTAAATTCTTACAAAGCTAAGTCACCATCAATGGGAAATTAGAAATCAGACTATTTTTTATGTAGAAATCGCGACATGTCGTGCCGATCTACCCATAAGGTGTCTAACGATGCCCATGGACATTCGGTCGTATGCGGGGGTTGCGAATGCCATGCCGGCCTGACAGGTGCCTATTCATTCATGCTCATGCCCCTCGTGAAGGACCCGAGACTACTTGGGGGGAAATATATGGGCAGGGTATGTTCGTTATAGAGTGGTAAACAATCACCGCTCTGCAGAATTAACTCAGCAACACTATAAAGTCACATTTCGATTGTAGTCAGAAACAAAAAACTAAAATTTTGGTTACAATAACCCCTTGCCCTCTACGGGCCCCGCTCACATCACGCCACTCAAATATCGACACCCGCGAGATAAGAAGATGACAAAGCTCACCGGTAGATGGCAATATCCAAGGTCGCGCTTCAACATGGACTGTGCATCTCCCTGCCGAGTTCAATAGGTGTAGAGTGTTCCAACTAAAAGTTCCCTTCGCCGTTATGTTGGCTCCGCTGTCACTGTCACTGTCAGTGCTTAAATTCGTGCTGCCAGATTGTGAAGATTATATTACCTAATAATGTAATCGGTATTTACCGTACAAAAAAAACGGTAAATACTGATAATTATGGGTAAATCTGTACACATAGCAACCCTCAATGCTGTTTTGACAGAGGAGCCAACATAACGGCGAAGGGAACTTTTAGTTGGAACACGTGCTCCTATGTACGTTTAACCGAGTATGTAACCAAAACGCAAGTCTTTGGGGTAACGCCTCAACGTGTGATAGAGCTTGTTTACCTTTATCTGGTTAGGGGATATTAGTTATTTTTCCCATTTTTGTTTTGGCTTTGATATTATTTGATTTGATTAGATAAAGTAAATATATTTTGTGACTGTGACTCCGAACACATTTTTTTCTACTTGAGCCACTTTCGACCATGCAGCAAAGCCTTATTTACATTAGCGTGATGTGATGATGATGATGAAGTGACAGGCCCATATTATCTATCTCTAGTTTAGATATAACAGATTATATTAGTGAATACGACATATTTTACCAAATAAATCCGTTGAATAGCGATTGGTTAAAAGCATTAATAGCTGGCTTCGTATATTGATGAGCGGGAGAGGCGGCAGTTACCTATATACAGCGCCGAGCCATCCGTCTTGTTGGTGACGGACGGTCTGGAGTCTCTTGAGTCACAGACAATTTGTGGGTTCGCTTAGTCTGTTTACAGATACTATCACGGACGCTGCTCTGTGGAACTAGCATCCCTTATTCCCTGCCACCCGTCCTATTTCCGCATGACTCGTCGCAGAGACTCAGCACCCTTTTGTTGTTGACATTGGGCTTTTGAGAACCCATCGGTTCTCTAAATCGTTTCTTTGTCGCACCGCTAGAGTGTGGAACTGTCTTCCGGCGAGTGTATTTCCTGAATCCTTTAACTTGGGTGTCTTCAAGCGTCGTATTAACGGGCTAGACAGCCTAGCATAGTAACAGTCCGCAAATCTGCTGGCATGGCACCTAACTGAGCGTGGTTTCGCGAGGAGAGGTGATTTTGTCTCTGTCGACTGCACCATTGGTCTCTCGGCACAGCCACCCATGCTGGTTTACATAAAAAAAAAGTTACCTGCAGGTGTAGAGATGGTTCTTGCGCACGCTGCGGCGGAAGAAGCCCTTGCAGCCGTCGCAGGAGGCGGCGCCGTAGTGCTTGCCGGTGGCGCGGTCTCCGCAGATGGCGCACTGCTGGCTGAGCGCGCCGCCGCCGCCGCCCGCGCCCGCAGCCGCCGCGCCCGGCCCGCTCGCGCCGCTCGCCGCGCCTAGCTGCATGTCCGTGTCTGCAGACAAACAAACAATACACACTATTACTACTTGCAAGCTTCAACCAGGAAACCTTCGGCAAACTGAGTGCCTCCTGGTTTGCCGCGGATAATACCAAGCTGACGGTGCCACCGGTCACCACAGTCGGTATGACGAGCAGTGCGAACTGAAATAATGTGGATTAGTACTTAATAATGTAGACAAATATAGTAATCTGTGAAATAAACCGGATTAGGCCCACACACCAACACGAGTTTAGAGTTAAGTAGCGAGTTATGGATTTAAACGCGGTTCCCACAGTCAACGGGTGCTAGCTTAACGAGTTAAACTGGTTTATATAGTTAAATTCGTGTTGGTGCAAGTGGGCCTTAGTCGTTACGGACTGGATATATTGCTCTCTAGTAATTTCCATAAAGCGCATCTTTTTTTTCTTTATTATTTTTTTTTATTTTGTACCGCTGCTGCTATATTTTATGTAAATAAATTATGCATAAGGAAAGACAGAATCGCCTACTGGGACTTCATTGGCTTCACCAGAAGAAAACAAACCTCCGTTGTGTGCACAGAGATTGTAATAATCGCGAGCGTCCATGTCTGGTGCGGGCGCGACACAGTTCCTTCCCTGCTGCAGCTGCGGGGTCGCCGCAGCCCCCGCCAACAGCGGCCACGGGTTGTTCGGCACACGCGAGCGCTCGATCGCCGGCATCACGCCGCTCTTCACACGGAGCTAGCCTTCACACTACTGATTGCACTTCAAAGTCGTTATCGATGCGCGAACCGACAGCTCATTAGTGTAATCCATTGTTTACAACGCGCGCGGCGAGAATTCATTTACATTTCCAAGAATGCTCCAATATTAGAAACACGAATTTTGAAGAAAGCTCCTTCATTCTATTCTCTTTTATGTGGCTAGACTTGACTGAAACATTTTATTTTATTTTAGTAGGTAGGTAGGTACCCAGATTAAATAAATCGGAAGGATGTCGCACAGTAAATACTCTTGTTTACAAGCAAATAGATAGACCATTACTGAAATTGGAAGACCCCCAGGAAGCTGGAGCTGTCTGGCTGGACTCATATTTTTGAATGTCATCATAACATAGCAAAATAATGAACCACGAGTTGATTCGACCCATGCATGAGTAATAAATAAGTACTGATAAACAAATTTAATTGTTTACGCCCACAGATGTCATTCGACACACAAAACACGATCCGGGTATTTTACTTATCACCTTTTATCGATATATCCGGGTCTCGCGATACAATATACCAAGACTAGGTAGATAGAACCGCTTCAAGGAACAGCAGCGGAGTCCGATTCGATACAGTAATTAGCAAGGTTGCCGGCGACAGGGCCCAGGAGCTCACAGCAGAGTGGCTTGGAGGACGTCTCGAGCTATCGCCCTGCGGCCGCTGGATCCGGCAGCGGGCGACGAACTACCCGCAGCGCACTACATGGCACTACCCGCTCGCGTCCGGCCGCGCCAGCCACAGCCAGAGCATCGCTGGTGATTCATCATATCACAAGGATTGTCGCGGAAATGCATCCGATGTGTCAACATATAAATACATGACCAAATAGGTATAGTTATAAACATAGTAGGTAGGTACCTAATGTCAGCAGCATTCGTCACTCTAGGCGACCGCAAGTCGCTGTCCGATGAGTATAGAACAAATCGCGTTCCGCAGCTGTTGCCTACCTACCTAACTTGCACGCTCATTCATTAGTCAGAGCGACCCAATTATGAGCTGTCGAGCGTCTCGGTAACGGAATAGAGCGAGCGTTGGACGCTCGCTTAATTCTTTGCGCGATCGTTTCACCCGGAGCCATTCCCCTCCCCACATAGTCCGTGAATGTCCACTAGTGAAGACTGTCACAGCCGAGGGGCGTGCGCGCGCGAGCAACAGTACGAACATGTCTGACCGCTCGGAGCCAGGCGGAGCGATCGAGGGTCCCAGTTATCGCTCAGCAGACTCAAAGGTCAAAGGTCGCGTCTATCTGTTGCCTCCGCCGCCGCCGCCGTCTCCGGAGACGCGCCACGCAGTAACTGGCACACCGGCTAAATACATAATGGTGCAGACAAACTCATACGATACTCGTAGTTGTACCAGGCCTCACGCACTCTATGTACTTGCGCGCGCTAATTACCTACCGCCCGACGGGCCGCCGGCGGTCTATTTCAGTGAAAATTCGTCAGCCGCGCGAAGTATACATAGATGCTCGCCCACGCAACTACGCGCAGCTGCAAGGCAATAACCACTTTACACTCGATCGTTAAGGTACATTTTCGTACGCAGCGATTGGCGTCGTGAAGCAGTAGGCTATTAAAGCCCGAAGGTAGGAACATTTTCTATGGAGTGATTTATCTGTTACGAAGTAACTATTAAGTAATCTGTGGTTGTACATAATGCCCAATGCTCAAAGTCAAAACGCCCCAACCCCATACCATAAGGAAAACTTTCCTTGGGGACATAGGTGGGTACTATCGACGAAATCAGACTCTAGCATGCATACCTACGACTTGCATACGACGAAGAAGGAAGAAGAAGCAAGAATGATATGCCAAATTAATCACCGACGAGAGCACACAATGCGAGAACCTGTGTGCCCAGTGCCCACTACTCTGTGTAACCTTATTGTGGTGAAGTCTAGCTTCTCCAAAAACTTCGGAGAGTTCTTCTTTTTCTGATTGAATATTTGCATCATTTGCATCATGAATATATGATGCAATATTTGCATCATTCCATTTTCCTTCCATCTTACTAAGTATTGCATTTCTCACATGCTAGGTTTAAAGGACTTCAAGATTATGTATGGTATGACTAACATAAAAACCTGTATCACAGATTACTTAATAGTTCCTAACCCTGTATACACAATGCTAATGTGATGTTGTGTACAAGGTTGATTAGAAGAAAATACTGCAATACATAGGTCCGCCTTTTACGATAGAAAAGTGTAATACGTCGATCGGAGCAGATCTTTGAAATTATATTCCTTGTTACTCTCATTTATATGAAGAGTAAGCTGCCTTACTAATGAATGAATGAGTCTTGTTCAATTTTATTAATCTTCAATGTGATTACTGTTGGTTGAGTCGATCTCAAAACAAATCTGTAGAAGTCGCGGCTATCCGCGTCACGCACAGATGATGCTACCTAACTATTGACGCCATAGCACAGATAATGGTTGTTTATACTTTATTCTGACTTCAAGATCGAAGAGGATGCAGATGGAATGACGTCCTTCACGTTAGGCCACGTTTTTTATAGAAGACGCGGGACGGGACGGTTCGATGCTGAGAGACTGGTCGTGGTTGAGGTATTGGTAGAAATGGTGGCGTTGTTGATTTTTCAACCGGATCTTTAACCAGTCTGAGCGACTTTTAATGAATTGACTAAAAAATGTGTGGGAATAAAATATAATCTGCCTCTGAAATTATTGAATATGTATATTCGTAGGTACACATTGAAAATCTTTATATACTCGCCTGTTGTTGGGCTGCTCTGACTCTTGAGGTGGGTAGTGAGCTACTGAGTATAACAAGGAGAACCTCATCGAATTCGAAAAAAAAAACTAGACCAAACGCATTAACCTTCAAATGATATATTTAACCACTAGCTTTTACCCGCGGCTTCTCTCACATAGCCTATGTCCATCCTGAAGATCCATCCATTCTAAATATTGGTCAAAGAATTAAAAAAATCGGATAAGTATTTTCGGAGATTACCTCCTGCATCCAAACTTACAAACTTTACCTCTTTATATAATATTAGTGTAGATCAGTGGTTCTCAAACTTTTTTAGCTGACGGCGCCCTTAACCCGTTCAAGAAATTGTGCGGCACACCGCTTCAATATTCGGTTGGTGTCTTTCATAGGCATCATATCTGAACTGTGATAAACGAAGCATGCAAATATGTAAATCAAGTAATATTTTCGAAAGGAATAAAAAACACAATTTTGCGATGCGTAAAAGTTACGCATCGAAATGTAAATGTTTCATTATTATTTCGATTAAGTATGTAGGTAGGTACATTACTTTTATACTTATTTTGAATTTAATTATTTACTACTAGTGAGTGGCTCTGTGAGCTGTAGACCTCGCGAGTCTGTTTTTGTATAGCTTAAAACTGAATAAATGTTCACCGGCGCACCTCGACCCCCATGGCTCAGCGATTTTGAAAAATTACCAAAAACTTGTTGAGAAACAGCCGGACATCCGGACATACGTACGCATTTTTGCCCAAGCTGAAACGGAGACGCTTCGCTCGCGCTTCGGGCTCGCTCGGTCAAATAATGTCCACTTTTTCGCGGCACCCCTGGCATAGGTTCGCGACACCCCGGGGTGCCGCGGCACCCAGTTTGCGAATCACTGGTGTAGATATTGAGCAATCTGGAGTGAAATAATCACGTCTTCCGCAACTAGACTTGAGATGCGAACCCTCCTTAATATGTAGAAAAAAAATTATCAAACATGAATGCACGTAGTGCTACTAGTGCTCCAGTGATTAAAATTTGAGCTTAAATTTTTTTTAACAATTTTATCTTCGTAGGTAATAGCAGTTTCTGTGTGAATCTTTACCCCGCGTGTATAAAATAAAAGATTTGTTTTATTTTATTCTAGTACCTACATCTCGTATGTATGTGTGATGGATGTACCTACTTTAGGACATAATGAAGACAATTACAGTAGGTATTGTCCGTTTGCTTGTTATTCGAGGTTGTTCCAACAGGTGAGGGGGTGGTGAGGTTGTTCCAACAGGTGAGGCACCTACCTGCTGGAACATGCAAGTATGTAGGTAGGTAGGCTTATACGTCTCATATAAGACATAAGCAAACATTTGATTGGAAACCGGTAATATTATTTCTGTCTGAGCACGTACGTGATGTAATCAGCCGCGGCGACCTTCTCGACACTTGTTTATTTCCAACATTATCACTCTTCTATGGCTTTCCTGATGTGGCGACAAAAACTCGCGGAACAATCAGCAGATACTTGTGAACACGAGTTTAACTCGTCTCTACTAGATGTAGGTACATTACATATTATATTATACCGAATGCTAAGATTTACCATGAATCTGTATGGCTTATTAAAAAAGAGCAAATGTAATAAAGCAAGGAAGAAATCTCTTCAAGGGATAAGTCCGCCTTTGCTCCTCATGTACCTTTATTATGTAATTTTTCTTGTAATATATTTGTCGAGCAATAAATAATTTTCCTTCCGCAAAATTTAAAGACCCGTATATATGACCAATCTTAACCCGCCACTGACCCGAGTGCACCAGCCTTGCGGCCATAGCACCCGCACAGCGCCGCGACCTCATCATGGAACAATCATATATATGACCAGTGTGTCCTCCCGGTTATGTATGACGTACGGGTGTGAAACGTGGACTCTGACGGTTGCTGTTGTCCAAAGGCTGAAGTTGCCCAGCGAGCAATGGAGCGAGCCATGCTGAGAATATCGCTACGTGATATGGTGCGTAACGAGGCAATCCGCCGACGCACCAAAGTAGTCGATATTGGACACCGGGTGGCAAAGCTCAAGTGGCAGTGGGCTGGGCACGTTAGCCGAAGAGACGATGACCGTTGGAGTAACCGTGTCCTACACTGGCGGCCGTGGACAGGAAAACGGAGCGTGGGAAGACCACCCGCCAGGTGGGACGACGACATCAAGTACGTCGGCGGAAAGCAGTGGTTCCGTATCGCTGAAGGCCGGGAGGACTGGAGGAAAATTGGAGAGGCGTATGTCCAGCAGTGGACGCTTACACGCTGACTGACTGACTGACTGAAATAATTTTCTATGTATCTATCTAAATATCCCATTAGTTTTGTTTTTCCAAGAAAACTGTCTTGAATAATAAACAATTAAAAAGAAAAAAAAATCTCAAGAACACTCAAACAATTTTGGAGAACTGTATTTTGCTATATTATATATAAGACATTCAAATAAATGTTTTCCCTGCCATAAAATCAACAATATTGTTTGTTGGTCACATACTGTGCACATACACCACACCCTGAAAATATAATATTACATAATAGAAACAAAACATGAAAAAATTGCCACAACATTTTTGTTTATGCGAAAGTTTTGAGTAACTCTCTTGTACATGCAAAATAGAAAGCAACTACAGGTATATGTAATGTAATCTATACACAGATAGCTGTACATAATAATATAATATACTATACATATACAGCCTATATCATGTATTATCAAAATTATTCGACAAACAAGAGATAACATGCAACACACTGGAGGATGGAATGAAGAACAGATACAAACGCTTATATATATTGTTTAATTTTTTGATTACATTATCAAAAAGATAATACATAAATTGTTTTATAAAGCTGCACAGTATAGTGATGGTTGAAATTAACCTTGATATTACCTATGTGATAGATAATGTCAAGTTTAGCATCATTGCACAACTTGAATGTTATCATATCAATCAGTCCATCCCATAGATGTTTTTTTAAACAGGCAAAACTCATTAGAGTATACAGCCATTTCTTTTGTAGCCTATGTGGTACAGATGTTAGCGTCTGTTGTATAAATTATACATTATTTTATTTATCTGTGGTATAAATTCTCGCACCGCGAGAACCACAAAAATATTGTTACTGCTCGTCGCTCGGGTTCGGAGTGGACTGTAATTTCTTCTTTCTGATTCGGTGAGACGCCCAGTCACTCGATCGAAGATACGCGGTACGGGGAACAACGAATGCCAAATGAAACGCCGGTGCTCAGTACAATAACGGGACCATAGTAAAATGAGACGAGTAAGATAACTGGAGCCAATTTTTAAAATAACTACCTACGCTGCGCCGAGCCACCAGGGATGTCACAACTCACAACACTAAGGGCCGAGACACATAACCGCGTTGCGACGCCGCAACGCTAAAATCGGCAGTTTGCGTTGCTTATTTGTTAGACTTATTATGAAGGCCACTGCCGATTTTAGCGGCGCGGCGCCGCAACGCGGTTATGTGTTCCGGCCCTAACACAATTGACAGGCAGTGAGCCCATTATGGTGGAAATGCAATTCCGGAGAGAGAGAGAGATAGAAAAAGAGATAAAAAGAGAGAGAGATAGAAAGAGAGAGAGAGAGAGAGATATAAAGAGAGAGAGAGAGATAGAAAGAGAGAGAGAGAGAGAGCGGAGTCAATCGTGTCAATAAAAAAATATTACATACATATCACACACGCTGAATCCCGGCAGTCGGGGTAAGCAGAGTAATCGGTGTTGTGCTGACCAGAGGTCGTCTCTGGTAAATTACAGTACAACAACGACCACCACGTTCCGCAAAGTATTCCAACAAGATTCAACCAATCAAGCAGCAAGTAAGGCACAAAGACCCACCTCGGTGGAAGTACCGTGCCAAGGTGAGAGGTGGCGAGTCTGTCGCCCTTTAGCACGGCATCTCGTTCTTATCCCTTAGTCGCCTGTTAAGACATGTATGGGGAGAGATGCAGTGGGGCTATTCTTTTTAAGTACCGGCCCCACATGTTAAAATATAACATAACAAAAATAAAAAAAACAAAGAAAAAAAAAATGTTAAATTTAGTAGAACGGACAGACATGCATTTGTTACGGAACCCTACATTCATTTTGAAATAAATGTTAAATTTAGTAGAACGGACAGACATGCATTTGTTACGGAACCCTACATTCATTTTGAAATAAATGTTAAATTTAGTAGAACGGACAGACATGCATTTGTTACGGAACCCTACATTCATTTTGAAATAAATGCCAAGCGCCGCTAAACATTTCACTTCAAAAATCGAGTGCTGGGCGACCATCACTGACTACTCGCGAGGGAAGTGAGAATGTATGTAGTGGTTGTGTACAGACAGCGTGCGCAGGCGCGCGATTGTGTGAGTGCGAAATCGGCGCGTTTGTATGAAGACGGCTAACTTGTGTGGTTTAACTATGACGGGACGGCCCGTTACCGGAGCAACACGGACGAAGCGACAGGTTTGCCAGAGCGAGACAAACACGGCGGCGCGGAGAGAGAGGGACGGCAGTACGGCGGCACTTGCTAGCCGATAGTCGACCGCGTCGGCGGGAAAGCTCTTCTGCAATGCCGCTGTGTCTTGCCGTCTTCCCGATGTGCTCCACTTGTAGGAGGTCCTCTCTCTCTGGCTGCTTGATTTGTACTGGCGAGCCCACGGAATAGCGCCTATTTTTATTTACTTTTCTGCCCGCTCGCCGGCCGCTGCGGCACGCATCCGGTTTTGCGAGCGAGCAGAACAATGGGCGCCTGGCTCGGCCGCCGCCGCTAATCCCTTCGTCTCGCTACCTGTCGCTCTCGTCTCGAGTTACTTCAGTAAAAAGCCGTCCAATAATATTATTTATTTCCAAAACTTATATCTAACCTACGTACAGAAAACTAAACCTAGCGCCTACTTGCTAAAATAATAACTAAAACTTACAGACTAACTAGCCTACGGTGTTTGTAAAACGTATATTTATTTATATATATCTTATTTCTAACTTATATTAACTTAATCGTAAGGCCTAAACTAACTTAAAAATCCTACTCTACAAACTACGACGGCTGCTTCCTCGCTGTTCTAAGCCCTACGCTAAGATGCGCGCGTCGTGCTCTCATGCGCTGGCTGCGGGGCTGTCGTTGTCCGTAACATTCTCCCGCCGTCGCAGCTCGCTCGAACCGCTTCGGTAGGAAGGACAACGACCTTCGGTATCCTGAAGAGGCGTCCCGCAGTCAGTACGTCGAAGACGCGCGTCTTGTCCATCTCGCCCGTGACCAGGTGTGGCGTAGGAGTTTGCAGCCTGCCGTGGTGACGAAGTCCCTCCGCCGCCTTCTGGGAGTCTGCCGCGCCTTCGCGGCTCCCGCCGGTGTTGTAGCCAGGGCAGGAACGTGCTGCTACGCGGCGGCGTGCTGCAACGTGGCGGCGGCGGCGTGCTGCGACGCGGCGGAGGCGGCGTGCTGCGACGCGGCGGCGGCGGCGTGCGGCTACGCGGCGGCGGCGTGCTACGACGCGGCGGCGGCGGCGTGCTGCGACGCGGCGGAGGCGGCGTGCTGCTACGCGGCGGCGGCGTCGTGCTGCTACGCGGCGGCGGCGTGCTGAGACGCGGTGGCGGCGGCGTGCTGAGACGCGGTGGCGGCGGCGTGCTACGACGCAGCGGAGGCGGCGTGCTGCTACGCAGCGGAGGCGGCGTGCTGCTACGCGGCGGCGGCGGCGTGCTGCGACGCGGCGGCAGCGGCGTGCTGCGACGTGGCGGCGGCGGCGTGCTACGACGCGGCGGAGGCGGCGTGCTGCTACGCGGCGGCGTGCTGCAACGCGGCGGTGGCGGCGTGCTGCGACGCGGCGGCGTGCTGCGACGCGGCGGCGGCGGCGTGCTGCGACGCGGCGGCGGCGGCGTGCTGCGACGCGTCGGCGGCGGCGTGCTGCTACGCGTCGGCGGCGGCGTGCTGCTACGCGGCGGCTTGCTGCGACGCGGCGGCGGCGGCGTGCTGCGACGCGGCGGAGGCGGCGTGCTGCGACGCGGCGGCGGCGTGCTGCGATGCGGCGGCGTGCTGCGACGCGGCGGCGGCGACGAGCTGCTACGCAGCGGCGGCGTGCTACGACGCGACGGCGGCGGCGTGCTACGAAGCGGCGGAGGCGGCGTGCTGCTACGCGGCAGCGTGCTGCGACGCGGCGGCGGCGGCGTGCTGCGACGCGGCGGTGGCGCCGTGCTGCGACGCGGCGGCGGCGGCGTGCTGCGACGCGGCGGAGGCGGCGTGCTGCGACGCGGCGGCGGCGGCGTAGGACTTAGCGGCGATACCACGATGGTGCGTTCGAGCTCGGTCGGCTGAGCGGGTTGTGGCCGCAGCTCCCGCCGGTGTCGTTCCTCGACTCCTGGGTCTGCGCTCCACGCGACTCCACAGCTTTCCACCGGCGTCGTCGCCGAGCTCCTCCCGCCGTGCAGGACCCAGCCCAGCTGGGTGCGGGAGGCAACCGGCTCATCGGGGCGGCCGCTCCGGATCTCCCTCGAGATGATGAGCTGCCAGTTGTCCTGCCCGATGAGCAGGGTCGGCGACGCGTGCTCGTACGTCAGTACTGACCGGAGGCCTGCGAGGTGGCTGCACTCCTGTAGCGCAGCGTGCGTGACGGCCTGGCTGGGGAATCGCAGTCGGTCCACTGTCCTTGCGCCGACTAGTTGGTGCACCTCCGTCCCGTGCTTGCCGCGGACACTCAGGTTTACGCGGCGAGACCCAGTGACGTTGACATGAGTCCCGCTGATCCCCAGCACTCGCAGGGGATCCGGTCGGCCCTTCGCGCCCAGCAACTCGGCGACTGTGGCGTTGATCATCGTGATCGTAGATCCCTCGTCGAGCAGCGCGAACGTGTCTATCGTCCCGGCCGGTCCAGACAGCACCACAGGGACCATTTTGAGGAGCACTCGATCGGCGCGGGTCGCTGCCGCGACTACTTCCGTGGCTGTGATAACACTCTCTTCTTTCCTTGCCGGGTTGTGAAGGAGGAAATGATGCCCAATCGTGCATTCGTCCATACCGCACCTTGCTGCCTTGCACCTGTTGCGCCGGTGCCGGCTCTTTAAGCACCGGAAGCAGACCCCTTCCTTTTTTACCAACCTCCACCGTTCGACTATGTCGGCTGACTTAAAACGGTGGCAGTCCGGTAGGTGGTGCTCGGCTGAACACGCTGGGCATTTCTTCTCGGTCTTCACTTCCGACTTCTCCCCGGCCTTGGCAGCGTAAGAATATTCGGTTCCGCGCGCCTTTTTGTTGCCGCGGCTTGGCTCGGGCGCGTCCTCCTCGTCCTCGATCTCCGCGGTGTAGGCCTTCTCGGTGCTGCGCCCCCCGCGGTTGCCGCGGCGCGGCTCCGTCATTTCCGTCTTGCCACCGCTTGGCTCGAGCGTCGCGTCCGCGGCGCAATTGTCCGCCTCGTCTTCTAGGAAGGCGGACAGCACCATCAGGGCCGGGCGGTGGTCCGTCTTTCGCTGAGGGTGGCGGAGCCAATTATTTCGCATGATTGCGGAGAACTTGTCGGTGACGGTCTGAAGGAGCTCCACGCCGTGCAGCAGGTGGGCGTGATCGAGCCCCACGATCGTCTGCACGATGTTGGACAGCTGGCTCGAGAAGGTACAGATATCTCGAGAGCTGTCGGGCAGCTTGGGCAGGGCTCGCAGCTTGGCTAGCTCACGTTTAATCAGCGCTTCCGGCTGGCCGAACCTTCTTTCCAGCGCCGTCATCAGCTCCTCCGCTCCGGCCGCGGCGGCGAGTCGGCTCGAGACTGCCGACTCTGCTGGGCCGCGCAGGCTGTGCCCGATCCGCGCCGCGTTTTCGTAGCTTGAAAAGTATCGTTCCGTATTACGGAACGCGGCGCGGTACCGCAGCCACTTCTCCGGAGATCCGTCGAACTGCGGCAGGTCGTACATGAACTTTGGCAGCTTAGTTCGCATGTACGGGCCCTCAGCTGCGGCTCCTGCGTCCCAATGCGGCGGAGCGGCGGCGGTGGCGGTGGTGGCGGCTTGCGTCCATGCGGCGGAGGCGGCCGGCGGCGCGGCATGCGGCCGCGTATCGGTGGCGGTCGGTGGCGAAGCGTGCGGCCCCGCGGTAGCAGCGGAGGCGGCAGCCTGTGGCGCGGCGTGCGGCCACGCAGCGGCGGCGCGGCGTGCGGCCCCGCGGTATCGGCGGAGGCGGCAGCCTGTGGCGCGGCGTGCGGCCACGCAGCGGCGGCGGGCGGCGGCGCGGCGTGCGGCCCCGCGGTATCGGCGGAGGCGGCAGCCTGTGGCGCGGCCTGATGCCACGCAGCGGCGGCGGGCGGTGGCGCGGCGTGCGGCCCCGCGGTAGCAGCGGAGGCCGCAGCCTGTGGCGCGTTGTGATGCCACGCAGCGGCGGCGGGCGGCGGCGCGGCGTGCGGCCCCGCGAGATCGGCGGAGGCGGCAGCCTGTGGCGCGGACTGATGCCACGCAGCGGCGGCGGGCGGTGGCGCGGCGTGCGGCCCCGCGGTAGCAGCGGAGGCGGCAGCCTGTGGCGCTGTGTGATGCCACGCAGCGGCGGCGGGCGGCGGCGCAGCGTGCGGCCCCGCGAGATCGGCGGAGACGGCAGCCTGTGGCGCGGCCTGATGCCACGCAGCGGCGGTGGGCGGTGGCGCGGCGTGCGGCCCCGCGGTAGCAGCGGAGGCCGCAGCCTGTGGCGCGGTGTGATGCCACGCAGCGGCGGCGGGCGGCGGCGCGGCGTGCGGCCATGCGGCAGCGGCGGGCGGCAACGCAGCGCGCGTGCTCGCGGCTTCGTGCGGCGGTGCGGCGTGCTGCGGCTCTCGCTCCCGCCGGTGTTGGGAGTGCCCTCGGACCCAATCTTCAAGGCGGCCCCGCTGCAACTCGTCGTCTCCCTCCTCGTCGCTTGTTGACGGATGCCCGAGCTGCTCGGCTTGCAGCCGCTCGAGCCTCGCTTTCAACACTTTCGTACGCGCTTGCGCCTCCTTCTCCTCTTGCTGCGCGATCGCTTTCATAGCTTCAAGCTCTAGCTGCGCGATCTTTTTCATAGATGTCGTGCGGGCTTGCTCCTCCTCGAGCGCTAGCTGCGTGAGCTCCTCTTGTAGGGCGAGCTCCGCTACTAGCTTCGAGGACCTCGCCGACCGGACGGATCCAGATCCGCGTCCGGTGGAGGCCCGCGAGCGCGGTGGGGCGACGCGCGGCACTTCACTTTGTCTTTGCACTGGCGCGCCGGCGTCGTCGCGGCGCGTGACGGCGGCGTGCGCGGTAGGCGGCAATACACTCTGTTCACACACTCGCGCGCTGACGTCATCGCGACGCGTGACGCCATGCTGCGTGGTGGGCACTACACTCGGTCCGGACACTCGCGCGCTGACGTCATCGCGGCGCGTGACGTCACTATACGCGGCAGGCACTTCACTTAGTCCGAACACACGCGCTCCGACGTCGTCGCGGCGCGTGACGTCATGATGCGCGGTAGGTACTGCACTCTGTCCGAACACTCGCGCTCCGACGTCGTCGCGGCGCGTGACGTCATGATGCGCGGTAGGTGGCGGCGCACTTTGCTCTGGCACGCACTCAGGCCCGGCGGTCGCGACGGTGGGACGACCGCCCGCTGAGTGCCTCGGAGGGGCCTCGTCCTCCGACTGTCGCTCGTGAGACCATTCGGTCTCCGTTTCGCGGCTCGTTGTTCCGGCAGTGGGCGGCGACGTGACGGGCTCCGACGACGTAGGTGTAGATCCGTCGATCGGTGGCACACGTGCCTCGTCACGCAGGGACTCGGTCGCCCGCTGCCTCGCGTTCTTCGTGGACCGGGTGATGGGCATCTTGATCCGGCGGCGATAGGACCAATGTTACTGCTCGTCGCTCGGGTTCGGAGTGGACTGTAATTTCTTCTTTCTGATTCGGTGAGACGCCCAGTCACTCGATCGAAGATACGCGGTACGGGGAACAACGAATGCCAAATGAAACGCCGGTGCTCAGTACAATAACGGGACGGCCCGTTACCGGAGCAACACGGACGAAGCGACAGGTTTGCCAGAGCGAGACAAACACGGCGGCGCGGAGAGAGAGGGACGGCAGTACGGCGGCACTTGCTAGCCGATAGTCGACCGCGTCGGCGGGAAAGCTCTTCTGCAATGCCGCTGTGTCTTGCCGTCTTCCCGATGTGCTCCACTTGTAGGAGGTCCTCTCTCTCTGGCTGCTTGATTTGTACTGGCGAGCCCACGGAATAGCGCCTATTTTTATTTACTTTTCTGCCCGCTCGCCGGCCGCTGCGGCACGCATCCGGTTTTGCGAGCGAGCAGAACAATGGGCGCCTGGCTCGGCCGCCGCCGCTAATCCCTTCGTCTCGCTACCTGTCGCTCTCGTCTCGAGTTACTTCAGTAAAAAGCCGTCCAATAATATTATTTATTTCCAAAACTTATATCTAACCTACGTACAGAAAACTAAACCTAGCGCCTACTTGCTAAAATAATAACTAAAACTTACAGACTAACTAGCCTACGGTGTTTGTAAAACGTATATTTATTTATATATATCTTATTTCTAACTTATATTAACTTAATCGTAAGGCCTAAACTAACTTAAAAATCCTACTCTACAAACTACGACGGCTGCTTCCTCGCTGTTCTAAGCCCTACGCTAAGATGCGCGCGTCGTGCTCTCATGCGCTGGCTGCGGGGCTGTCGTTGTCCGTAACAAATATATATTTTTAATTACAACGACGACGCGACAAACTTCCGCCGTCCGCCATCTTTTTCCATTGCACCAAAGAGTCATTCCATAGATGTATATTATTTCTCTATGGTCCATCCATGTACTCACTTAGTACCTACTTAGGTACTTAACAATTCAATATAATGAACAAGTAAGTCTTACATGTTAGTATTTAGTTTTTATTTATTTATTAGGTTAATTTAATTTAATTAGTATTACTAGGTTTTAAAGGTTAAAAATCAATACAATATTTTTGTTTGTATTAGTGTACATACTTCATATTTTCATACGTTTTTAATTACAAGAAGATAGGTTTCCGTGAAGTCCTTAATAAAATAATTTAAGTTTATACATGAACAAGTCGGTTAATAATAAAAATAGATGTGTTTTCTCGATTTATGTGAAGTATTAAGTTTCTAATTACCTTATAGGATTTTAAACGTTACAAAATGACTATTGTTTTAAATTTTGAATAACTAGGTAGGTTAAGTATATTTAATAATAAGTCGAAAATAAATCTAGGTAAAATTGTAATAGAATTGGAAAATACTGTTTGCACTGGCCATAATATAATTATGACAATATTTATTTACAGTGGATGTGTTACAGGTTGCCAATACAATCTCTTCAATACATACAATACCTACAACACAAAATCTTCGCGTAGATAAATTGTCAAATAATAGCAGAGACTTTAATTTATTTACAGATCATAAAAGTGTGAGGTATCCGCGCCGCTCTGCCGCGCTGTTTATCTATACGCTCGCCATACAAATACAACTAACTTCTCGCCATAAATTGCATACAATATTTTGTTTTCTCAAACATAATTCGTAACCGCACACAATTAGCATGAGAGTTTACAAGTGTGAGAAGGATATTTGTGACTAGCTGTGACCGCGGCTTTGATTTGCAGAGAAATATCCTGTAACCATAGTTAGATAGATGTACCAGAATACATCAGTTTATTTTATGGAAACTGACACGGTTGGCTACATCATAACACCGGGTGAGCTAGGTGCCATGTCAGTGCTTCCCTTCGGTCGTGCCGGCTACACTGAACTGGACGGAAAACACAATTTACATAGCCGTTTCGACCGACGTTATATTCAGTGCGGTGGTATCAACCCGGGCGGGTTGAACCCTACCACCTATTAAGGAAAGAAGGGAAGGGACCTACAGTTTTACGTGGAATCCGAACCACGGTGAGCCTCCAACGGTCGAGCGGTCACCCATCCAAGAACTGACCGCGCCCAGCGTTGCTTAACAATCAATAGCGACAGCCAACTGTCTGCACCACTGAGCTATGGAGGCTGACATAATGTACATCAATATAATTCCATGTGAATCTTTATAGATTTTCCGCTTCATTAGTTAGGATTTCGTGCACACCATTTGACTATTCGCCTGTTCCACGAGTTGATGCCCCGTCTATATGTTGTAAAGTTTGCCGCTCGGCTTGGTGGGAGGGAGTGAAGTGTGAAGTGTGCACTACTCGATGTGTTTGTGTGGGGCTGACGCCACGTTACGTTACATTTGACTATTCGCCTGTTCCACGAGTTGATGCCCCGTCTATATGTTGTAAAGTTTGCCGCTCGGCGCGGTGGGAGGGAGTGAAGTGTGAAGTGTGCACTACTCGATATGTTTGTGTGGGGCTGACGCCACGTTACGGTTGGCCTTGAGGGAGAAGCTTGTGTCTTCAGCCGCTGATCGCTACCGGAACTTGAGTGGAATCAATGCTTACACCTGATAGATGTCATCTATTGTATACCTACCTACTCTGAATACTCGGTAACACTGGCTCTAAAAAAAATTAACCCTAGGATGTGTCTTGTTAGCTCTCTTTAGTACTTAGACACCCTAAAAACCCTAACCCTGTCCGATGACGGATGGCAACCCTACCTGCCTAATTGACAACGCAAGGCGCATAAAGCACACTAATACTGAAGCCCTGACTCACAGAGGTGTATAGTGGCAAATGAAATTAATATGGACATTGCTCGTTTAACAAGGAGTAAGCTTGTCCAAGTAACTAGGTACAACAAAAAACCGAAATCGCAAACATCTTTTTTTGCATTAAATTCAGCTCGCAATAACTTGTAATCTAATTAAGTTAAGTTTTATCTAATAATTTGGATCTCATATCAATTAAATAATCTTTAATAAGATCTTTGTCATTAATATATTAAAATCAATCATGAAATGACTCCGCATCCATGTCTCCTGGATTAAGATTTTCTGGGCAAGTGTTTCGAGATGTTGTGCTTGTTGGTTGAGCATGAGCGAGTGAGTCGAATGTGTCTTATTCGTGCAAGTAAAAAACTCGTAAATATTTGAAGTCTCAAGTCACCTCCAGCTCGATGAGACGAACTCACATTATATGCGGAAAAACTAGCTAGTAGAAAAGCCCCGAGCGCACTCATGCCACGGACCCCTCTGGCGTCCATGGACACCAGGTTAAGAAACCCTGATCTAAAGAAAATAATGTTGATAAGTTCAAGAGTATGTAGTTTCTTAGGTACCATATGAACCACATCATAATTTCGGTGTTCTGTGATAAAAGTTATAATATGACCGTTGATTAAAGTATAATGCAAAATAAATAATGCGGTCGGTAACCCACAAACGAGTTTAACATTAAGCTAGTGTTTAGCAAAGAAGAGTTAATTAGCCGAAAATGAGCACATTCTTCTACTTCTGAAGATAAGATAGATCATTAAGAATTATAATATGACTTTAATGTAACACAATGTTGCTCCACGCACGCGTGCGAGACACTTGAAAATAGCAATCCAGCCAGTATCCCACTGGATTCACACATTTGAGTGGAATATTTTTTTTTAATTTTGTGTTGGCAAACTTTCAGCGGAGCGGGATCATAACATTGATTCCATTTATCTTATCCCATTTCACTAGGAACGATTTTATTTTTATGTTCAGTAAATAAACAAATAGTTCTGGACATGCATGCATGAATATTTTTATTTAGTTTAATTAAATTCATTTACCTCTTTTGTGTAATTAATAAAATTTTTGGTGTTACTGTAATAACAACATATTATTTCCCACGGGAAGGGTCGCCCTAGGCGCACGTACCTGGACCAGATCGGGCATATGCTCGAAAAGGGACAGGTGCGTAGTACCCGTAACCGACGAGCATGTATGAAGAACATTATGAGAGTGGAAGAGGCAGCCAAAGTGTGTCAGGATCGTGGCGCGTGGGGGTTGGGTTGTTTGCGTGGGTTGGGTCCGTTGTCTTTGCCAGCCCCACTGGGAGGCAGGCAGGCGTGATGTTATGTATGTGTATGTATGTATGAACTTATAGCACACCACCGATTACTCTGCTTACCCTGATTGTCGGGATACAAAAGCGTGAGTTATGTATGTATGTATGTATTTCCCTCACAACAGTTCTAACAAACAAAAGTATGTACGTACAAATTATAATGATTTAATTAATTAGAAAAAAATATATAATAATTTTATAACTTGACAAAATATCCACATATTGTGTGTTTTTTGTGGCGCCGAGATAAGATGTCTAAAGAGGCGCATGGACATTCGATCGCATGCGGGCGGTTGCGAATGCCACGTAGTTGTGGCCAAGTTCCTATGTTTGAGCCAGCATTCCTACGAGGAATTGAAGTATGGAAGGAAAGAGCCAACAGTCAGTATAGATAGGACATGATTTCATTAATGCCTTTACAAACTGTTAACTCTGACATGATGGGTGTTTTATTTATGTAGGTATGCTCTTTACTTATCTTTAGTCGAACTTGATTGGTCAGAATCTAATCTTTGTGGCCTAAAGCACTGTATTACCATGATATTTTCCAACTGAAGCGATCTCAGTGAGATAACACTCTTTTCTATGATGTTTCATGCAACTTCACTTGTTCATTGCATATTAGTATGAGTCGGTGAAATGTTTAAATGTAAAGTTAAATCGCCCGCTACACAGGTGACGTCAGCCCATTACATCTTGTACCAGTCGAAACTAAGTGCAATGTCAGGCTTCTCTTGATCGTACCCGCTGAACTGGATGAAAACAAACATTTGTTTATATTGAAACATTGCTCACAAGAAGTGCATGCCCGCGCGAAGTAATCAATAACCTGCCGACCTTGACATTGGATGCTACATCAAGTAGATGTTCGCCAGGTTACACGAGATGTACGTACATATTCAACCAACATAAGGAAAATTAATATTTGTCTAGTCATTGTGAGTTGAGTACCTAGAAGTTATTTTATTTCTAAAAATATACAATTTTTATATCTAAATGTCCTCTATGCCATATGTCCAAGAAGCATGCTGAGAGTAACGGCCACTTAGAAACTCAATGTGATTTATTTTTTATTTTTGCTTATCTTTGGTAATTATTTTGTATCAATAGGTAAATTAAAATAAATTATATGCATTTTCAAAGCAAGTCCGTCATACATAAGGGCAAGTTTACAGTCACAAAAATATTTGTCTTGAACCCATAACACCGCCTGAACATAAAAAAACTTGCAGCTTCGTTAGCACGCTGTAGTACCGGTGTTATGCAAAAAGCAAAGTAGCGTGGAACAAGTGTATGCGGCGGGCAGGACGGCGGCGGCGGGGGTGATGTAGTAATGTAATGACGTCCAGTTTGTGCAAGTCACGGTGACTCTACGCGAGAGTGGTCACACCGGTTAGCTGGGGTTTACCAAGCTGGATGCTGTTTGCCTGCAACCGTGACAGTCTACACAAAATTCGCAATTTGTGGTAAATAATGCGGTTAATTTTGTAGGTTTCAATTTAAAAATTGTAAAAAGAAACATTTATGGTGGAACATTAGCATAAAATTTTGAATTATACTACAAGTAAATTTTTTATAAAACCGTAAACATTTAAAAAGACAGAAGGGTAACAGGAAAATTAGAGCGAAGGTCACATTTTTGTTAGTTTTTTGGAAAAAAAGCTAATACAAGTGCGAGCCGGACTCGCGCACCGAGGTTTCCGCACCACAAAAAAAACAACATTGAAAAAAAAACACGTTTCTTGTATGGGAACCCCCCCTTAATTGTTTACTTTTAACATTTTTTTTATTTGTTGTTATATCCGCCATAATAAATAACACATGTTCTGTGAAAATTTCAACGGGCTACCTATTACGATTCAAGAGATAAAGCCCTCGGACAGACAGACAGACAGACGGACGGACGGACGGACGGACAGACAGACAGACAGACAGACAGCGTAGGCTTAGTAATAGGCTTCCGTACGGGATACGGAAACCTAGAAACTGAATTCTCTGTGTGATATGTGATTTTATTTTGTAACTTTTTCCTTAAAATTGTACTTTAGGAGTTACTATGAATAGAAGTTAAAGTAAAATAGATAAAATTCAAGGCAACTGGGATTCGGTCGGTTTCTGTTGTGCAATAATCTGAGGTCACATAATATGAGTACATCCAAAAACACCTTGTTGTCTTATTCCAGTGACAAAGCTTACTTTACTTATTCTATATACATATTATAAGGCGTAATAATTCCGATCACGCGTAAGTGCAAAAGATATTCACTAAAGATCTATTCCTTATTTATCCCAATGGAATTTAATTGGTACGAAATAGATATTGATGTAGAGTGTATGTTTATGTCGATGTACACAGTAGATAGTTGTTCAATAAGCAGCGTATTTACGTCTCCAATTGTATCGTTACTGGATAGTGGTGCGACGCGGTGTCGTGCAGTAGGAGGCACGACACCGGCCCGCCAGCGCCTGTCGAGCAAATTGAAACTAATTGCCTCAGAGCCACAACCGCTCGTCTCACTACTCGCCCGTCTATTCCCCTCGTGGTCCTTGGCGTATCCAACATTGGAGCAATCATGGTAGGTACTTGCGAACTGTGAGTGTAGGTTTACCTTCAGATGCTATTAATGACAATAAATACATACATTGCGAATTGAACCTTTTTTTTTTCAAGTCAGTTAATAGACTAACATAAAATAATCCCGCACAATGGACTGCCCTCTATCCGCGTCCAGTCATATCATAAGTATAAAAATGAGTGGAAGGCACAGATAAACATAGCAGCTGGTTTTCAAATTCCAGTTACCTTTTAAATTGAGGAAGCGTAACTTTAATTGAGAAGTTTATTTGTACCGTGTGGGGCCGGTACCTTAAAAGAATAGCCCCGCTGCATCTCTCCCCGTGTATGTCGTAAAAGGGATATGACTCCCTTCTTATATTACTAGGTGGTAGGGTTTAACCCGCCCGGGTTGGTACCACCGCACTGAATGAAAGGTCGGTCGAAACGGCTATGTAAATAGTTTGTGTTTTCCGTCCAGTTCAGTGTAGCCGGCACGACCGAAGGGAAGCACTGACGTGGCACCAAGTTCACCCGGTGTTATGGGCTGACATCACAGATGTTGTAGGTGATGTAGCCAACCGTGTCAGATTCCATAAAAAAAAAAAAAGTTGATTATTCCGATTGAAACTGACTGCAGTTCTCTTGGCTTGGCATATAAAACCAACATAGCACTTAATGACTTCACAGAACCTATCCGGGCCCATTGCAAGTAGGAGGACTCAATGATATTATTAGAGAAATCCCTGCGAAGTTTCTTGCTGGCTCGTCGTAAGTGTAATCGAAGCGGATTTTAAAAAATTGACAAGATAAGAGTATTGTGCTACCATATCTTTACCATATTTTGTAATTCGGTATATATGGCTGAGTCAGAGGGGTCATGCACATGCTGAGGCACATGCTCCGACCAGCCAATATCACCTCCGAGAAGGTAGATGCCATACCGGAGACTTCCCTTTGGATTGCTAGCTATATTGGACTAGATAAATACTAAAGAATAAAGAAAGAAATAAGGAATGAGGAATGTCTTTACAAGTGGAAGCAATGAAGAGTACAAGCGTACCTAGTAGGTTTTTTTTTATGTAAACTGACACGGTTGGCTACATCACCTACAACATCCGTGATGTCATCCCATAACACCTGGTGAACTAGGTGCCATGTGTCAGTGCTTCCCTTAATTTCATGTCGGCTACACTGAACTGGATGGAAAACACGAACTATTTACATAGCCGTTTCGACCGAGGTAGTTACACATTCAACTGCTGCATCGGTATGTGGAATACATTACGCAGCTCTAATGAAACCAGTGATAAGATTATGAAAGTAATTATTTAATGTAGTGCTATACTATCTCACGAGTCAATATGCCTTGGACCAGATTACCTAGTCAAAATGTCTAGAAACTGATGAATTGTGCGCTGGATTCTGATATTCTTCTGGAGGATTCTTCACGCTGAAGGGGAATGAAACATTCTTAGCATTACTATATCACCAGGAGTTAATGCCAGGCCCCTCCCCCCTCCTTAAACATTCAAATTTAACCTGTTGGCTCTCACAGGTTATAATAATGCTTACCTCCCCCGGGCCACTGTGGCCGCGCGGAGAATCGGCAATTTATAGAAGATGCGTCGCTGCACTCCGCATCTTCTATAATTGAAACCTAACCTAATAGGGATCATGTCGGGTGGCCTGTGTGGTTTTGTCACCCATGATCATTTCAATATTTTAACATCAACTCGTCCACTAAATAGTTAATTTCTCCATTACAGTAAACTTCCTCACAAAGGAAGCGCAGCACAGGAGGAGCATTACCAAATGCTTTCATAAATCTGCACAAATGCATGTACAGACCAGACATACTCATAATCTAAAACGCGACAAAGCATGTTTTTTTTTTTTTATGGAAACGGGCACGGTTGGCTACATCACCTACAACGTCCGTGATGTCAGCCCATAACACCGGGTGAACTAGGTGCCATGTCAGTGCTTCCCCCTTTGATCGTGCCGGCTACACTAAACTGGTCGGAAAACACAAACTATTTACATAGCCGTTTAGACCGACGTTTCATTCAGTACGGTGGTAGCAACCCGGGCGGGTTAAACCCTACCACCACGTAAGATTAGGAGGGAAGGGACCTACAGTTTTACGAGGAATCCGAACCTCGGTCAGCCTCCAACGGTCAGCGGTCACCCATCCAAGTACTGACTGCACCCAGCGTTGCTTAACATTCAATAGCGACAGTTGACTGTCTGCACCACTGAGCTATCGAGGTAGTACTTGTTGAACGGTTCCATGTCAAGTAATATACCGAAGGACCGCAACCTTAAAGTGAACAAGTACTTGCAACATAGTACACTGGATAGTTGGGTTCAAGACCGATTTCTTCACTGTGGAAGTCGGAGCAAGAGGACTACCAGCGAAGTCGCTCTACAGTATCTTACATTCTCTTCATACAGTCGCGTCCTAGTCATCTCAGACTAGCTGAAGAGGGCTTGCCCGCGAGCCGAAACGTAACGCATGCTGGAGAACTACATAGAGTCCCCACTCGCTAGTCCCGACCTCGATTGACACCCTCCTCTACTGCTAATGGGCCCGGATATGTTTGGTGAAGCCATCGCTGGCTCATTTCAACACCTTCATTTTTATGTAATCCGGTATGAGTAGCTGAGTCAAAAGGGTCAGAGCATGCACGCTCCGACCAGCCAATATCACCCCCGAGAAGGCAAGTGCCATACCGTAGACTTCCCTTCGGATTGCTTGCTGTACTGGATTCTAGGAGAATACAGTCGAGGCTGCTATGCAGCTATCTTACATCCAGTACGGTAGTACCAAGCCAGTCGGCAGTAATTTGAGCCTACCACCTATCAAGAGGCAAAGAAAGGGACCTACAGTTTTACACCGGTTCCGAACAGAGAAGCATTATTACTAAGCCTACTGCATCTGCCTGTCTGTCCGACTGTCCGTCCGATGGCCGTATCTTTGGAACCGTAATAGCCAGCCGGTCGAAAATTTCAAAGAATTATGTGTTAATATGGCAGATATAACAAATAAAAAAAATTGTAAAAGTAAAAAAATAAGATGGGTCCCCATACAAGAAAAAAAATTCAAAAATTGTTTTTGTGGTGCGGAATCCTAGGTACGTGTTCGACTCGCACTTGGCCAGTTTTTATTTTATCCACCCCTAAACCCCTTTCTCTGGACGAACAAGGTAAAAAATATTGAAAAATGTGCAGGAAAAGTACAGCAAATGATTTACTCAGGTACCTACTGTGAAATCCTTGTTATCAAACATCTATTTTGCACTTTGTACTTTGGACTTTTGGTCAATTTTTGTTTTTTTTTCTTTGTGATTAGTTTTGGTAGACTTTTGGTTTAGTAGTTTTTCGTAAACATATAGTATAACTACACATGCATTTACTAATAGTTTATAAATCAATTATAAATAAGTCTAAGTATAGGTATGCATAATTTGATTATTGAAAAACTTTCTAATAGGTAGGTACCTAATAAATTCACCTGTCGGCACTCATTGATCGTTGACGCTTACGCAAATTCCTGCACAGCCTAATAATATTCTTGTTTGTAGAACGAATAGCGTCGCCGATTCACTCATTCAACAAGTCTATCAGGTTATTTTGTACGTACGTAGGTATAATAATATAAATGGTTACTCACCGTCTTCACACAGCCCCATTGCTTCTACAGTACCCGCCACAGCCACACAGCACACACGGCGCAATCTCAAAGCATCTAATTCCTTTATCTTCTTGATTTCTTCAGTTTTCTTGAGTAGATTACACTTCAGACCACTCACGCGCAGTTTGCGTTCGTTCGTCCGTCACTTCAGAGAGGCTTTTGTTTGACAGCTCAATGGCGAGCGCGAGCGCGAGCGAGCACGACGACGACGGACGGAACGAGCGATCGGCGAGGTGACGTTTGCGATGTCGGAATACAACGCCATCTATTGGTTACGTTCTACTTTATCGACGAAACGTTTTGTGTGAACAAGGTGCAATGAAATTCTCACTCAACTGTCATCATCATCTTATTGGTTTGTTTGAATCTACGTGGTTTGAATGACTTTCGGAAACAAATTGTGTCCTTGGTAGTGTTCTGCATTTAGGCACAGATTAGATAATAATATTTAGGCAAAGGATGACCTGAGGAAGCTGAAAGATTGTGAATGCTTCAGCCGGAAACGGAAGTTCACTGTTAATCAAAATCATACGTTTTAGTAAAAGTAGGTACTTATACCTACATAAAGTAAATAAAGTTTTGCCCGCTCTGCTTCCTTACTTTTGAGAATTGTTGTGGAAGTAGTAATAAAAAAACAATAAACTCATTCAGAGCGTTAGCAGTATAACCATATGACAGGCCTCTAAATATCAAACATGGCTTAGTCCACCCACCAAGGAAATGGGTTTTAATAATTTAATAATCGCTAATGTCGAAAACTACCAAAGTAGGGAATTTCAAATTTTACAGGAGAAGAAAAAAACGTTTCCTATAAAAAAAATGTATGAAAGCTATAAATATTTTGAATCAAAATATTAACTTATATTAATTTATATCCTTTTCATATAATTTTAAGTTTATTCAGTAGTCGTTATTAATGTTATGGCCTTTTGAAAATTTTCACTTTGGTTGTTATCGAAATAAACAAGTAGATTTATTTGGAAAGTAACCAAAAGTAGTGATATTTTGGTTATTTTCAAAATTAACATACTTTAATTTCATAGCATTTTCTGATATGAAAAATATAAAATAAAACAATATTGTAGAGAACTTAAATTTTTATGTCACAAACAAGTTTTAACATGTTAAATCAAGCTATAAATGTCAATGTTCAATAGTAATTCTCAGGTATATTTCTTCACCTGCACTCACAGGCCATTGAATTATTCGGTTCCAAAACTGTACGAATTCCTCAGGGATGTACTGTTGAACTTTCTTGAGGTCTTCTATTATTATTTTTTTCATTAAATCACGTACTTTAAACTACCTTTGCTTTGCTTCTATACGTACTTTGGTTGTTTTCATAATAAACGTATTCTTTTTGTTTTTTTTTCTGCATAAAGGAAGAAGATATATCGGTTATTTTCAAACTAAAAATGTGTAGTTTGATGCATAAATTAAGAATCCGCGATAAAACATTTTTCGGCAAAATTGCTACTTTGGTAGATTTCGAAATTAATGAAAGAGTACCCGTTTTCCTACAGAAATCAACGGCGATACCACATCAAAAATAGCTTTGTCTAGTATAAATATTGATCTGAAAATACCATTGCGCAACAGAAATAGCAATGTCCAACTACATCATCGCTATAATATACATCGCTCACAGAACGTTTTCAGCAAAAAGTGGACAAAGGTATGTTTGATATTAGAGGCCTTTTCCACGCGTCCTCTTGTGACTGTTGAAAGAATTGAAATAAGGCTAAGAATTTGTTAGTGTTATATTTATTATACATTTAGACTTACATACATTGGTGAAAATTAAACTTGTTGTTTATCTCTGATAGGTATATTATATAATATTATACAGGGTATAGTTAATGTGTTCTTTAAGCAATTGTTTTTATTTCGAATAAATGAAAATAATAAATAGGATGATAAAATATCACCTTTGTTCCAAAGTATTTAGTAAGGTTTATCTCTATGGTGTAATTTATTTTCATGGAGTATTCTTATAGGTAGGCTCTTTGAAATCTACTATGGATAAAGTAGGCTAAAGGCTAAAACAAAACAAAAAAGAGATTTCAATAGCACCTACATAATGTAATCTAACTATCTACATACTAGTATCAATCTAGAAAAAACCAGTTCATTCTAGAACATTTCACCACAGATGAGATATTAGTGACTTCACGCCAGGGTTCCGTTGTTTACGAGTAGATATTTTATAATTAAAAATTCAATTAAAACATAAATACCTAGTAATTTTCCTTAACTGTGCCTGTAAGTGCTTCTTTGGTGCTCTTTTTAGTCGTGTTCATGTAAGTTACCGTGCAGTCGATGCAACCAAACGGAAGCACTGACATGGCACCTAGTTCACCAAGGTGTGATATGCTATATGTTTCGACCTCCGCACCACGCGCACTGGGCAGGGATTGCATCCCTATCTACACACTGGACTTACCACGGATGCGTACCAATCGGTTCTGCAGATCATTCCTCTACAGAACCGGTAAACTCTGGAACGCTCTCCCTGCCCATATATTTCCCCCAAGTACAGTCTCGGGTCCTTCAAGAGGGGCGTGAATGGGCACCTGTCAGGCCGGCATGGTATTCGCAACACCGGCATACGTCCGAATGTCCATGGGCGTCGTTAGACACCTTATGGGTGGCTCGGCGCCATATATCGCGCTGTCAATAAAAAAAAACATAACTACAACCGTTATGTTTTTTTTTGGTGATGTAGCCAACCATATTGGTTGCATAAAATGATAGTTTCTTCCAAAACCGCATTTAGATAAATAGATGTCTAGTTAGCACATGCAGGGCGACTGGTGTTTCAGTTTATTAATTCATCCAAATTAATTTAATATTGTGTTGTAAATATTGGAGGTCCCTTGCTTGAGCCGCGGTGCCTAGGTGTGTGTTTTAGGCAACGATTAACTTACACGCGCGGGGGGCGGTCGCGGGGGGCGGTCGAGGGGGGCGGTTGTTAGAAACGAATGGTCAGCTGTGAGTGTGACACATGGACGGACGGAACGAAATTGTAAAGTAAACGCAACCCTAATAATTATAAGTAATCAAGTGCAAGGTGCCGCACAACAACTCGCGCAAGTCACGGACAGGAGGGGCCGGCCGGACCAAAAGCGGCTCGAACTGGTCGAAAACATAGCGATATAGGTAGTCTGATAATTAAATGATTCTGTCATTGTTGAATGTTGCTCATTTTTGCTGACCCTGCAATCATAATTCGCGACCCGTTATCGACATGAGGCGAGCCTATATGAAGATTGCGAATTTTGTTTTACCTATTTCAGATAAATACGTTAGATTGAGAGCGGACAAAAGCACAAAAGCTACATAAATCACGTGATGTGTGAAATTCATTATAGTTGATAATTAAATAGGTCATTCATGGTCAAGTGATAGTACAAACTTTGGTACTATACATACTCAATTAGGTATATCTAACTATACGTATCGGCTTGCGTCGCTTTCTTTCTCATTCTGAATCTTATCATTTCAATTTAAATAAGGATTATATTGTACTGAAAAAAAATCAGTTAAAAAATTATTTTACACTGTGACAGTATCTAAGTTAGAATTTTTTTATAGACAGCTGGCACGTCCACCGCACGGCACAGCTGTGCACAAAAGTTCAACGGAAGATCAGGCACAGCCATACCGTACACAGACGATACCGTATCACCACCATTCCTCGCGAAACCACGCTCAGAGAGGCGCCATGCCGGCTATGAGGCGGACAAAAAGGTTGTCGTCTAATTTATTGACTCGCCTTTTGAAGATTCCCAGGTTATAGGTGGTGGGGACTGGGGAACACACTCACCGGAAGACCGTTCCATATATTATTCGCCGTTCGACACGTAAAGATTTCGAATTAGTAATAGGGTCCCGTACCGGATACTGAACCCTAAAAACTATGTGTTCTTAAAAGTTGGGTGTCAACAACATATTATGGATGTTCCGAACGAGTCCGGCGGGTGTGGCGGAGACGAAGGGGGGCAGGAGGGATGAGGGTGGCCTCCCTCATCCCTCCTGCCCCCCATCAGAGCTTTTCCAGAGGATATTTCCTTTTCTTTATTAAAATGAACCGGACAGTCAGTTGTATAATTTATGTTGTAGTTATTTGAATAAATGTTTTAATATTTTTGTTATACTAAAAATACTCCTAGACTATACAAATTATAAACCTCAATACGTCTTGTGGGCATCCAACGAGTGGGTGTCAGTGAGGTGAGTGACAACTTTCTACGGTGGTATCGAGCGCCTCCTAATAGCATTACCATTCTTTGCAGATTTCTTCAGCAAGCTTGTAGCACACGTACGTCGTGTCGTCGAGAGATTACTCAATGTGCAATGCAACCAGCACAGCAAAACACCACCGCCGCACTATGGGCCAGGATGCGATATTAGGGGAGCGAAAATAAAGGAACGATTATCGCGATCACAGTATGGCTTTTTCTTTTAATACTGAGTAAGTGCATAACTATAAGACATAATGAACCAAAGTAAGAATTCGTTTTTATAATTTTTATTGTCACAGTCATATTAAGAAAAGATTTTACATTTAAAAGATGTGAAAAATATAATAATTACAGAAAACTAAGAATTTATCCATTTTGAAATAGTCGAGAAAGCATAATATTTAAAGTACCTATTTATTTTAACCTTTTTTGTTTTGGTTTTTTGGCTGCTGTCACCAAAATTTTTCAGCGGACGACCTCTAGACGTATTCGTATTAGTTCCCAGTACGATTTCTAATTCAATATAGCCACTCGTCATATTTTTTTTTTTCAAGAAACACAATTCTTCTAGCGCTCTGAACCCAATATTTGTGTAGTAATGCTGTAAATGCCTTGATTTTGGTCGACTTCTGACGTCTTCAGGACAGTTATTTTTACTAAAACCTGCTTTCGTGATTACGTACTCCATCAGCTGGGACATACATCTGGTACTTCTAGGTCGAATAGGACCTTACTCTTGAGAAACTCTAACAATTTCTTGACGCATAACTGAGACATGGCCCACTGAAAAAAAAAAAAAAAAAATGTTCTACCTACCGCTACCATCTAAAACGTATATTTTCTTAAAGTCCACTAAATAGGCTTGGAAAAGCTGAATTCGGCTACTGTTCTTAACTGTTCGCTTGTTAGTAATACTCTATGAAAACTTTGCGAAATTTTATTTTTTAATAATTAAATACTGTCTAGTTACAAAAAATTATATTAATAAAGTGAGCATATTAATAACACGTTTATCTATTTGTAATATCTGAGATACACCTTGAGAGTTGGACTCCGTGATAAAACTTCGAACTTTTAGTCACGTTTCAGAAACACACTACTCTCAGCGAACGCCATGTTGCGACTAAATTAGATCGTAGGCGCGCGCGGCGGAGGGAGTCGCTCATTAGGAGGGCTTAATAAGCAAACATACTGTGTATGCGTACAAAGTGAGTATGCAACATTTTAGTCCAGTTATCGGTCAGTTTGTTCCATGTATTGTTTTTGTATTTAGTGTTACACTGAAAATACATTTACGGGCTCCTAAATTAGTACTGTGGCCCATAGTGCGCCGTCTCGTACCGCCAGCCAGCCAGCCAGCCAGCCAGGGCATCACACCAATGCGACTGCCCTATGTAGGGCGGACAAACTGAAGGCAACTTATCACGAGATTTGACCTAGACCGGGTACTACGCTACGCCGTGTTCTCCGCATCATTTTGTATGGAGAAACGGAGCAGCGCCTCTAGTGATAGATTTGCGAACTTCGTTTCTCCATACAAAATGATGCGGAGAACACGGCGGCGTAGCGTAGTACGCGGTCTAGGTTAAATCTCGTGATAAGGGTACAGGTCTCGTGCGGAAGACCGCGTATAAAGCTCGGCAGAGGCGTGAAAGTTTTACGACTAATGCCAATTCAACCTGGGAGAATTGGGTGCCATGTCAGTGCTTCCCTCTTGTAGTGCCTAGTAGTGCTCGCTACACTGAACTAGACGGAAAACACGAGCATATAGCCGTTTCGACCGTAAGTGACTATAGTACTCCAAACCGAAACGCATTTCGGTAGCTAGCGTGAACGAGGTGAGTCGGAGGTGTGGTCATGGTCACCAGGGCATGGTCAGGCAGGACAGGACTCAGGCAGGAGTCACTGATCTACAGTACTAGATAAGCATCCATCAGTCCCTAAAAACATGTCATCGATCAAAGGAACTTATAAGCTTATTTCACAATGACTGATGCTCGTGTTATTATGGCTCATCTTATTGTCTTATGTCCGCAAATAAGCGAGCGAGAGCATTAGCGCATTCATAGCATGCGATAGCTTGTAATGCGATCGTTTGAAAGTATTCATTTTGACAATAATTACATCTGAGGTCAGGCACATTTTGTTTACCGATACGTAACAAGTTTCATCGAGCTATGTTGCTTCTAGTATTTAGTTCGGTGTCAGGCAGGCAGGAGTCCTGCCTGTCCAGTAGGTATCATTATCACGAGATTTAACCTACACCGCGTACTACGCTACGCCGCCGTGTTCTCCTCATCATTTTGTATGGAGAAACGGAGCAGCGCCTCTATAAATCTGATAAATTTGATAAATTTGCGAACTTCGTTTCTCCATACAAAATGATGCGGAGAAAACGGCGTAGCGCAGTACGCGGTGTAGGTTAAATCTAGTGATAAGGGTACTGACCTGACTGATCGTGGAACGACGTGGGGATCCATTGTCGTTGCAGTGGTCGTTGCCTACCTCGTTTGGGAACGGGCGTAAATTTGCGTATATACATAATTATGTATGTAGGTTAGTGCTTGCAGTAGGTACATGCTACAGAATGCACCCAACAATCAGCGAAGTGCATCGTGAGTGGCAGGGTCAAGGCAGGAATGATAGAGGCAATATATTATCATGTGTGCAAGCAACGTGTGCCGCACCACACCACACCACACCACCATACTACGACACCACACCACAAACAGTGCCATTAAGACTGACAATGCTCCGCGAAGAACCAGCCACACACATATGTATCACTTGGACGCAGTCTCACTCAATGTTCCTGAATATCTCTACTATTTTCTGTATCATATTGTAACAAGTGGCGAATCTCAGAAAATTCCAACAATGCAAAATTTTAAAGTAAACACTAGATAGATCTAGATGATGTTTTTGTTTATGCGTGGTACAAAAAAAATCACAACACGTTGACCTACATAATATTTTATTTTGAGTACCTATATCGATGCCCTCGACAAATTCTATTCCTGGAGCTCTCGTCTCGTCTCGGCCACTTGAAACTTTTCTATACTAAAATAATTTTAGTATTATATCAGCGACCTTCCAATATTATTTATACATTCGGGCCGCATCCATGTCAAGTTTATCCCGAGCGCTTCCATCAAATGCGATTATCATTCTTGATTTGCGAAGATTTTGCTCACAGCTCAGGCCGCCGATGATTTAGCTTGATGCTGTATAGCCTAAAACCATCTTGAGAAGTGACAAAATGTAGCAGTGAAAACCGTATGTAAATCGATAAAGTGGTTTTCGAGTTATAAGGATATTTATATATTGACGTACGTTACACGGTCGGTCGCCGGTCGCCCGTAGAAACGTTGCTTAAATTATTAGGATAAATAAATTCATTCTGTTTTCTGTATTGTTTTTATTGTATTTACTATAAAGACAAGACGTAAACTCCATCCGCGGCAGGGAGGCAGTTTTTGAGAGAAATAAAAAAACTAAGTAGGCTTTCCCTGTTAGGTCCCCAATTTTAATTCTCCATAAAACAATGTTTCAGTTTTATGATTTTTCACCAACTCCATCGTATTCGATGAGTTGATAGTTTCATGCTTCTGAAGTATTCAGTTTAGAGTTAGACGACGCGACGACAGACCGAACCGACCAAACAGTTGGCAAAGACTCTCCCGTAGCAAAAATTTTGGCAGATGCACCGGAGCGGGCGCCCGCGCCGGCCGTCAGCTGTTAGCTGTGCGGTCAGCGATCACTGACTTCTCTGACAGCCGTCAACGTTGTCGCCACGCCACGCCATAGCTAACTCGTTTGTTTGTTGTGTAATCTTAGATTTCAGCATTTCGATGCGACGACCTATATCTTCATTCACTAGACTGCTGGCTGATAGATTAGAGCTAGCCAAATGTACAGATAACTGATTATGGTAACATAGACCACTGCAACGTCTATAGATATACGTTGGTGAGTAGATACTTTAAGAGTGAAAACTATTTGTTGAAATGCAAGCTTAAGTGGCAGTGGGCTGGGCACGTTAGCCGAAGAGACGACGCCCGTCGAAGTAACCGTGTCCTACACTGGCGGCCGTGGACAGGAAAACGAAGTGTGGGAAGGAAGACCACCGGGCCCCGCCGCTCCGCCGCGCCGCCAGGTGGGACGACGGTGGGACGTCGTCGAAAAGCGGTGGTACCGTACCGCTGACGGCCGGGATGACTGGAGGAAAATTGGAGAGGCCTATGTCCAGCAGTCACATTGGGGTGCATTAATTTTTGATAATCATGTCGATGGTTACGTCATGGGATTGTCCGAAGTGATTATAAGCAAGTACGTCAACGGAAAGTGTCTGCCTAGCTACGTCTATGGCTACGTCAACTGCTGGACTGAGAGGCTCCAATACTTCTCCAATTGTTTTTTATTGGAATCTGACATGGTTTGGTTACATCAACCACTACACTCGTGATATTGTCTGTCCACCTATTGTGATGCCGTCTAGGTGCTTACCTTTGGTCGTGCGGCGGGATACACTACACTATCCTCCCGGCCTTCAGCGGCACAGAACCACTGTTTACCGCCGACGAGGTACTTGATGACGTCGTCGTCTGTGACGTCGTCCCACCCGCCGGGTGCTCTTCCCACACTCCGTCTGACTGTTCACGTATGTATGTGGGACACGGTTACAGAAATTATCGGGACATCAAATTCACCTAGTTTATGCTAGCATCGGGTTTATTAGGATTCCGTATCCGGTACGGGACCCTATTACTAAGCCTACGCCGCGCCGCCGCGCCGCCGCCGCGCGCCGCCGTCTGTCTTTCTGCCCGTCCGTCCGTCTGTCCGAGGGCTGTATCTATTGAACCGTAATAGGTAGCCCGTTGAAATTTTCACAGAATATGTGTTAATATGGCCGATATATACAAATAATAAAAATAAGAAAAAGTAAAAAATTCATAGGGGGTTCCAATAGAACAAACCAAAAAGTGTAAGCGCGCGCGCCATCTACCGAATAGAGTATGAAGCATTTTAACTGATGATGAATTTTAACTAATATGAAGCATTTCATAACACGCCATAGATGGCTTGAGTGGCGCTAACCATGACATGGCGATACGGAACCCTCGGTGCGCGAGTTCGACTCAAACTTGCCGGTTTTTTCCTCTCACCTCTCGCCTACTCTATGTCTTAAGTTTTGATAACTTAAGACAGCATTTCTCCACAAAGTGAATGTACAAGCAGGCGGTTTGACAGCAATTTCGATATCGATGTCAACCGCACGCAACACGTTTACGCTACGTGACGCGTCGCGCGCGTCACCGCATAGGACCAAGAGGATCGCAGTGAGAAGACGCGGCAAGCGGTCGTAGGCGTGCGGAGTGCGGACTAGGGTCGCCTCAAGGTGAGCAACAGAACAACATGACTAGGTAAACTAGTAGCGACTAATAACCGCTTTCCATGAGTTGAGTATTCCTGTGTAAACGCTCGACTGTTAGCATCATCGGTACGTAGATAGACGAAATATAATTCTGAACAAAGATACTCGTAGAGGCTCTACGAGTAGAGCGAGGAAGGAAGGTAATAGCATGCATGGAGGACGTCAAAGTTGAACTGTTGAAATTAGGTAGAGGTGCACTGATGCCGTTTTGGTGCTGAACCCAAACAATGAATTAACAATAGATAAGCATCTGCCGGTATGGCATTTCCAACCCCAGCGTACGATCGAATGTCCATAAGCGTCGTTATACACGTTATGGGTGGCTCGGCGACACATGTCGCGCTTTTTATAAAAAAAAAAACAAAAAAACTGTTACAGACATCTAAACTTAGGTACCTACTACTCTTAATGTTTTCAGCGAATGCTGATCAGCTAGAGTCAGCTATATTTCTAATTTATTTCTAAACAAAAATATTTAACTAATGTTTGTTTAGAATGAAAATTTCATTTCATTTAATGAAATTAAAATGATGGAAAATTTTAGAAAAAACAGAAATTAGTTTGGCAATAAACAGTGCAATGGGCATCCCATTGCACTGTTCTCCAGTCCCCACTGGCATTGGAGCTCTAATATAATAATATACCTACATATTATTTCCACTTTTGTTATTTGCTGATTGTATTGTATGTATTCTGTGAAATGCAGCTGCGGAATGCAGTTACATGGTTAGCCGTGTTGCTCTTGGAGGGAGGTTGCTATTGCTTGCTCCAAGTTCCTTGTCGACTATTTCCATTAGCTGATCTGAAACCTCTCGACGCTCTGAGAGTATCTGGCACCTGGCCAGTGTAACTAGGCAGAACCAATTCGAACTAAATAAAACGAGGGCGCCGCATCTTTCGAACATCAACAAAACGGGGGCGGCGCGGCGGCGGCGGGGGCGGAGGCGGCTGCGATCGCCACAATTTCAGAATGTTTTAGGCTGTCAGATAAATGATACATAATAAATTAATAACATAACGGCGGCGGGTGGCCGAGTGGTTTGGGCATCGGTCCACAGTTCGAATCCGGTCGGCGAGTACCAATGAGTTTTTTCTGACGAAAAAATTTACGTGCATACCTACACCTGCTGCTTCACCGTTCGGAACCGGTGTAAAACTGTAGGTCCCTTCCCTTGCCCCCTCGCTTGCCCCTTACCAGGTGGTAGGCTCAAATTGTAGCCGACTGGGTTGGTACCACCGTACTGGATGTAAGATGGCCGCATAGCAGCCTCGGTTGTGTTCTCCTCTAGTCCACTATAGACAGCAATCCAGGGAAGTCTCCGGTATGGCACCTACCTTCTCGGAGGTGATATTGGCTAGTCGAAGCATGCGCTTTGGCCCCTCCGACACAGCCACCCATATCGGATTACATAAAAAAAAAGTTAATTCAGTATTTGTAGTAACAGGAGTCCGGAGTCCGGACCGACAGATAGTTATGTTAGATTTACCTCAGAAAGGAATACGGACGACGAGACGTAGAAAATGCGTGTATGGTTATCGAAATATTGGTTGAACGACGTGTAGGTATGAATAATAATTATTAGGAAAATCTTCTTCCATGGCAAGACAATATTATCATCGACTTTCTATCTATCGACTTTATTGAAGACGTGTGAGGAGAATATTGTCATAACAACCAAACGGGTTGGGTGGGCGCGGCGCGGGTGTGGCAAAGTTCTTTCAGTCTTATCACCCTCCATGACTGAACAAATTTTCCGGAGGCGCGGCGCGGTCAAAAAAAGTGCCCCAAGATTGAAACTTGGAACACGAATGTGTCATGTGCCGCATAGATAAATTTACTGAGAAGCAATTAAACATAATAAAATAAAAATTATCACTGCATCGTTTTGTTTTGCATGTGTCCATATCGTTCGTACAGAGGCGCCTCAGGTCAGGGTAAAGTGGTGACTAGAGTTTCAGTGGTATAAGTGCTGTAATAATGCGGTAGTTGCCTTGAGCCGGTGCGACCTAATGACACGACACGTTTTCATTTGATCTCACGCTGGAAGGCCTACCTGAGCCGAGGAAGGTCGCCACTCGCCACAATCAATACGAGGTTTATGTGAAAATTTTGCGCTAAGGGCTGTGACTGGGCGCCATTTTGAAAAGGTTTGTGTTGGCGCCGGAATGCCATTATTTTAAAAAACTAACATTCAAATAAAATTCTGACAGCTGGTCGGACAGCTTGTCTTGTCATAAAAATAACAAGATGGTCGTGAAAATCTTCTATAAAAATATTCAAAAGAAAATCTAAATAATTAATAAAAACCATATAAAAACCTAATACAAATACTAAAATAAAAAAACAATGTGATTTACAACTGTGGAGTACATAGAGAACTAAAGAAAGCAGCACCGGGCGCCTGGTAAAATCAACGACCATGGATCAAAGGTACATACCAGTCAATAATACAGTCCACTACTTACTACTCGACATAATTTTGGTCCTTCGAGCCGGATAATTACCTATGTATTTCTAAAAAATAATGCTCGGATGCTGAACTTTCCACAGTATATGTAAGTTTTTCACATAATCTCAAAGGACCCCATTAATTCGTAAATTTCACCGTTGTACACAACTAATATTTTATTTATAAATTATATACATTTTTCTAGGGTTTAGTGCTATATAAATATTATTTACAGTTTGAAATCTGGAATTTGATACATTGTTTGCCTTCATGTTTTTGTGTTGAATATGCAGTATTTCTTATTTCTATTGTCGCTCTATGAAGTTGGTGTGCGGTATGTAGTTGGTATTTAGGACTCAATACCCGGTATCGCATAACTTTCTTCATGATGCCAACTGATCCTGCCGCCGCCGAGCGGCCGACAGGTGTGGTAGCGGCGGAGTTAAAAAGGAATATAGCTCTTGAGAACTCTGTAAAGGAATCATGCTTCCGCAGGCTCCAGGTTCTGTACGATCTGTCGCAGGTCGTCCTGACAGACTCATCTCGTGAATTTGAATTTAATTCTCGGATACGCGATCTGAACGACACGCGGACTACGTACCAAAACGCAGTACGGGAACTTGCGAAGTGGAATCTTCATCTAAAACCTGATTTCAAGTGCTCAAGCTTAGATATAGAAAATTTCGACACACTTTATTACAACATCATGTCAATTAGTGATCAACTGAAACAGGGGCAAAATAATGCGGGTTCTGGAGCGACCGCGGAGGACACGTCTGACGCTAACGAAAGCAAGGGTAAACTGGTCCGCCCTCGCCTGCCAAAAATGAACCTGTATGTGTTCGACGGCAACCTGCATAATTGGTGTACATTTTATGACATCTTCTCTAATCTAATACACGACAATCCAGCGATCACTGACATTGAAAAATTCTATTATTTACTGTCGGCAACTAGCGGTCCAGCGCTGAGTCTCGTGCGCAGCTTACCAGTCACTAGTCAAAACTATTCTGTGATTTGGGATTCTTTAAAATCAAAATATGAGAATAAGCGAGCTCTCGCCACCAGCTATCTCGAAAGAATGTTCCAGTTTCAAGCGCTCTCTGAAGAGTCAGCTGCTAATTTAGAATCTTTTCTGCAAGCGTTTCGTGAGAGTGTCAGTGCTCTTCGAGCGTTGCAAATTCCTGAATGCAGTGAGTTTATTTTATTTTACATAGCACAACGCTCACTAGACCCACAAACGAGAAAACAATTTGAACAACGGTGCGATCGTAACAAAATACCAACTTTTGACGAATTGATGACCTTTGTCCAAAGCCAAGTCCATGTTTTGGAAATGTCACAGGTTATTACTAAACCTAGTTCTTCTGTAGTCCAGACTGGTGCTACGAAAACGAACAAAACTGAAGAGAAGATGACGACCAACAAATCCTACACTAATAAGGCAAAATCAGGCTTTACTTCTGCATTAGTCAGCTCTAATGATAAAGTTACTGATGAGAAGAAATTCTCGTGCCCCTGCTGTAAAATGAGCCATTCTATTTATAGATGCTTCCATTTTTCGGCTCTTACGCCGATCCAGCGCAAAGAAAAGGCCAAAGAGCTCAAACTTTGTCAAAACTGTTTGCGATCTCACGACGGCATTCAGTGCTCTTCGAACAACAGCTGTTCTATGTGCTCGCAACGACACCACACTCTGCTCCATACCTCTGGAGTCAGTGGTGCCGATGTTACGTCACAGGTTGAAAACGAGGCTGGTCCAAGTCTAACTGCTTGCTACTCGTCTTCAGCCCCCGTGGCTGCAGCGCATTACACTGTAATGCTAGGTACTGTACTGATGCATGTCCGTGATCGGTACAACAACTATCAGACCGTGCGCGCACTGATCGACAGTGGCGCGCAGGGCTCCTTCATAACGTCGGCGTGCGCGCAGCGGCTACACCTGCCCCAGCGTACGTCCGGCATCGCTCTGACCGGGCTCGCTGCGAGCTCCGTGCGCGACCTAGGCGTGCTCTCTTGTACGCTTAAACCCCGTACTTCTCCCGGTCCCTTGTTGACAACGGACGCGGTCATACTGCCGCGCATCACTAACGACATGCCTTCCGTGAGCATCCCTGCGTGCTTGCGTGATGAATTTAAACTTCTCTCTCTTGCTGATCCGACATTTGATAAAACTTCACCGATTGAAATGCTTCTCGGAGGTGATGTGTACGCTGATATTATGAAGGGAAATGTTTACCGCCCGAGCGATTCCAAGTTGCCGTCCGCATTTGAAAGTATTTTCGGTTACGTAATACTCGGAAAATGTTTTTTAAATTCAGTTCCTGAAACTACTTGTCTTTTGGCCATAACTGATATCATGAGGACTGATAATTTAATAAAACAATTTTGGGAAGTAGAAAATGTTCCTGACGACATTCTGCCGAGCTCAGAAGACAAGTACTGCGAGGATACCTACAAGAAACTTCATCATCGTGACACATCTGGGCGATATGTTGTACCTCTGCTGTTGAAGCCTACTAGTACTGAGCTTGGTGAGTCTCATACTCACGCGGTCAAACGATTTCATAATATTGAAAAGCGCCTCTTGCGAGACGCAGACTTATACGATGCCTACCGCAACTTCATGCAAGAATACGAGAGTCTGGGTCACATGGAGGAGTGTAAAACTGGCGTCACAGAAACTACGCGCTACGTCATTCCTCATCACTGTGTTGTGAAAATGTCGAGCTCTACAACTAAGCACCGCGTCGTTTTCGACGCTTCTGCTAAAACCAGAACAGATATTTCACTAAATGACGTTCTATACACAGGTCCTAAACTTCAGTGTGATATTGTCGAGGTGCTACTACGGTTCCGTCTGCATGCTGTCGCTTTCTCTGCCGACATTTCTAAAATGTATCGGCAGATTCTCATCCGTCCTGAGGAGCGCGGTTACCAGCATATTCTGTGGCGCAATTCACCTGAAGAACCTATTAAAGAATATGAATTGAAAACTATAACCTACGGGTTAGCGTCGTCGCCCTATCTGGCGATACGCACTTTACATCAACTGGCGGCGGATGTTTCGGAGAGTTATTCTCATATCGCTTACATCCTAGTGCACGGCATGTACGTGGATGACTTGTTGTGGTCGACGAGCACTGTCGACGAGGCCGTGCAGGTGCGCAACGATGTCAACGATGTACTCGCCACTGCAGGTTTGGAATTGCGAAAATGGACGAGTAATGCTCCGGAGTTTCTCGCTGAGATTCCATCGAATCACCAGGAATCTTTGGTGTCTTTTCACGATGAGACAAGTCTTTCAGTTAAAATACTCGGACTGCAGTGGATACCTTCGGAAGATTGCTTTTCTTTCAACATAAACAATGTCGATACAATTTTCACGAAGAGATCCGTTCTCAGTCAAATAGCCCGCTTGTATGACCCTTTGGGTCTTGTGGCTCCATGTATATTCTTTTCTAAATACTTTATGCAAACGCTGTGGAAGTTAGGGCTCGATTGGGATACACCTTTGCCCACGGACCTTCAACAGGAATGGTACAAGTTCACTTCTGAACTTCCCTTGTTGTCTCGAGTGAGATGTCCTCGCTATACCATGACACCTAATGTTGCTCAATGCCAACTGGTCGGGTTTTGCGATGCTTCTACTCGTGGCTTCGCTGCGGTCGCGTATCTTCGAGTAATTGACGAAGAGGGTAATACAAAAGCAATGCTGTTGTTGTCAAAATCAAAAGTGGCACCGCTAAAAACAATAACTGTTCCGAGATTAGAATTGATGGGCGCTGTATTACTCACAAAACTGCTGACATATGTTCATCGTTGTCTGAGTACAACTATTGAAATTGATCAAACTTTTGCATTTAGCGACTCGGCTATTGTGCTGTGGTGGCTAAAGACGCCTCCATTCAAACTGAAAACTTTTATCGCAAACCGAGTCACACAAATAATTTCTAGTGACATTGACATTACATGGCATCACGTGTCTGGTTCGGATAATGCGGCAGACATCTGCTCACGCGGAACCTTTCCCGCTCAATTTCTTAACCACGACACTTGGTTCACCGGCCCGCTTTGTTTATCCTTGCCGCCATTTGAGTGGCCTTTGAATGAATTAGGGAAATCCGACGAGCTTCCTGAACTAAATAGTGCCTTACTTGTCGAAGTGCATATACCTTCTGACGATTGGATTTACCAAGTAATTGAAAGATTCTCATCATACGTTAAACTCCAAAGAGTGATTGCTTGGTGCAAACGTTTTGTAGTTAACTCGCGTAAACAGCGACCAGACCGTAACTGTGGGTTTCTGACATCTGCAGAGCTAAATGACTCTCATGATTTGCTCATTAAAAGCGTTCAAAGGAAACATTTTTGTGAAGAGATTCACAACATAACGAATAACAAGACTCTTGCATTGACATTTAAAAAATTGGGTCCTTTTATTGATTCCGGTGGTTTCCTTCGGGTCGGGGGTCGACTCAGTTTGTCAAATCTGCCTTATTCTAGTCAACATCCTCTACTTTTACCGAAAAGTTCCCATTTTACTAATGTCTTAATTGACTACTTCCATAAGCTCTACTTGCACGTTGGGCCTCGGACTCTGCAAAGTATTTTACAACGAAAATACTGGATTATTTCCTCGCGAGTTGCGATACGATCTCGCCTATCTAAATGCCTGACGTGTTTCAAGTTTCGCCCACCATTGTTACAACCCTACATGGGCGATGTTCCAGCTTCACGACTAAAGTCAGAACATCCCTTCAATATTGTAGGAACGGACATGGGTGGCCCGTTCTTTATAAAGGAACACAATCGAAGAAATGCTAAAGTATCTAAGGCATACTTATGTCTCTTCATTTGTTTTTCAACTAAAGCAGTACACCTCGAGGTAGTGTCCTCGCTGAGTACAGACGCCTTTATCGCTGCGTTTGATAGATTGGTCGCTCGTAGAGGAATGTGTAAGAGTGTGTACTCTGACTGCGGCACCAACTTTGTTGGTGCTAATAAATATCTAAAGGAAGTTCAACAATTTTTAAAGTCAAAAAATACTCAAGACGAACTAAGTGGGCACGCTGCATCACGTCAGATCGAATGGCGTTTTCACCCACCTTATGCTCCAAACTTCGGAGGCCTTTGGGAAGCAGGCATCAAGTCAGCTAAAACGCATCTAAAAAAGACCATCGGAGACAGTTCTCTAACGTTTGAAGAGCTCACAACTATTTTTACTAAAATTGAGGCAATGTTAAATTCTCGTCCTCTGTGCGTTCTGTCATCAGACCCTAATGAACTTGAGGTTCTTACTCCGGCTCATTTTCTGATCGGCTCGAGTCTTATGGCGGTACCTGAAACTGATATTACGGACGTTCCCTCTAATCGTCTTTCTCGGTGGCAACACGTGCAACAGGTATCCCAACACTTTTGGAGTCGATGGAGGCATGAATTCCTGCACACACTGCAACAGAGATCAAAGTGGCTCGCACAGCCACCGAACCTCCAGGTCGGGCACCTCGTGCTTATTCATTCTGATAGAACTCCGCCGCTTCACTGGCGTCTCGGTCGCGTCGAGTCTCTACACCCTGGAGCGGACCAGGTTGTGCGTGTTGTTACCCTTCGTACTGCGCAGGGCTTCGTGCAGCGACCTGTATCCAAACTCAGCCCTCTACCCTACAATAATTAATTTAGTTTATTATTACTTATTTAACTAATCTGTAGTCTTACTTACTGAATTTCTTTTTCATTTTAGTGAAGTTACTAAGTCTTTATTTGATTTATTATTATGAATAATATAATTTACTCTATCTTACTGTACAGTGGAAACTTTGGAAATCCATGCTGGATTTCGCGGGGGAGTTATGTTGGCGCCGGAATGCCATTATTTTAAAAAACTAACATTCAAATAAAATTCTGACAGCTGGTCGGACAGCTTGTCTTGTCATAAAAATAACAAGATGGTCGTGAAAATCTTCTATAAAAATATTCAAAAGAAAATCTAAATAATTAATAAAAACCATATAAAAACCTAATACAAATACTAAAATAAAAAAACAATGTGATTTACAACTGTGGAGTACATAGAGAACTAAAGAAAGCAGCACCGGGCGCCTGGTAAAATCAACGACCATGGATCAAAGGTACATACCAGTCAATAATACAGTCCACTACTTACTACTCGACAGTTTGAATCAGTTTGAATCTTTCCTCTGTTTTTTTTTTCATTTCTATGGAGTCTGGGAGATTCCTTAAAGCAAATTCGCATTGACAAAGGTGAGATTAGAAATAAATGTGGAGATCTTGTTGAAATTTCAAATGTAAAAGTATAGGTAGTACCTATACCTAAAAATATATATAAAAATTAAATAAAACCTTGTAATAAATATGAAAAAATGTGCACAATAAAAGCAAAATAGACGAGTTTTATAGTTAAATAATAAGGTTAGGTACCTACCTACGGTGTTATGCAACTTGTCACTCGGCGGGTTCTATCTACCTATCGCCACAAATTCTGCAACTTTGCGGCTTACCTATCTTATCAAATATTACAGGTTTTATAGTCTCATCAAGTGATAAAAATGTACCTGTCTTGTGTTTATGTGGACTAGTGTGATAGCAAAACGACACAGTATGTACTGATAGTTAATATTTAATAATATCTTACCCGTTATATAAATATGTACCTACTTATTTATTTTGATTATGATTGGATAGGTAATAGCGAGGGTAATAGTTGTACATACACCTATTTTGAAATTCTGGTCATTGGTAGAAAGAAAACTAAAAAGATTGAAGTGGTAGGTAGTCAAGTCAAACGCTGACGGTCTCTAAATCGAGAGGTCAGAGGTTCGAATCCACAAATGTATTATTTGAATTTTCAAAGAAATAACGGTACATAATCTTCCACTCCAGCGAATTAAAAACATTGAAGAAATCTGTAAGTTAGTAGGTCCACTAGGCACTATCAGTGATAGATAATGCTTTTCTTAGAAGGTCCATTGAATTTGTATGCTACAATATGGTCGCGTTGCGTTCTGTCTGATCCAGACTTGTGTAATTCATGCATATAGTTTGTCCGACGCGATTATGAGTCAGTCACTCAGTCAGTGTGTCGGTCAGTCAGCGTGTAACTAAGGGTCCAATGCTGAACTCTCCCTGCATATATTTCCCCCCAAGTACAGTGTCGGGTCCTTCAAGAGGGGCATGAATAGGCACTTGTCAGGCCGGCATGGCATTCCCAACCCCAGCATACGATACGACCGAATGTCCATGGCCGTCGTTAGACACCTTTCAATAAAAAAAAAATTATGCAAAAAAATATTCGCCTTTTTGTTCCAATTGTCCTTCAGCCCTCCCAAACATGTACGTACACTGCTTTCCTCCGGTGTACTTAACGTCGTCGCTGCGTCGTCGTCTTCCTTCCGTCGTCGGATTGATCACGACATTACTGTCACCGTATTTATTTATTTACTAGCTTTTGCCCGCGGCTTCGCTAGCGTGAAATTCGTATTAAAAGAAGAAAGTAAGTAAACCCGGCAACGTATCTTTATTTCGGCGCTCCGAACTATTCGGTTTGTATGAGAGCCACATCTTAGCGTAACCGGAACTGAATTTTATTTAACCTATCCTGTGTGACGTATAGTAAAATGCGCTTGTACTAAGTTTCATCGAATTCGGATGATCGATTTAAGAGTTATGGAGGAACTTACATACATTCAGAAAATATTTCTAAAATCGTCAATTTAGTTTTAGTATCGTACCTACATAACATAGAGTCTACAAACGCAGTATCTTATAAAACAAAATAACTTACGCCACTTACGCCACGCCATGACCATCCCTTACAGATTTATTATTAGTATTGATTTATTTATGAGACAACAAAACGAAAAAAACATACATACAATAAAGTCTATCCGTATTTTGACTCCCTGATTAGACTATTGTTTAGTGGTATCAAACTTGTGTGTGTAGTGATGTGTCAACTGCAGTGTAGTGTTGTGTAATGTAATGTTGTGTAGGGTAGGGTAGTGTAGTGTAGTGCAGGGGTTCTCAACGTTTTTTACTCTGCGAAACATCTCAAGATTTTTTTAGACTGGCGACACACTCAAAGAAAACACAAGTCTTACAAGTAGTCTTACAAATAATTTTATTACAATTAGAGATTTTGGAAGCAAACATACGATTAATATCAATTAACTAAGTAATACAAGTAATAGTTTGAACACTAAACATTAGGCTGAGTAGATCCTATGTGATACTTGAGCATGACGACCTTTACACAGATCTTCTATACGTGGACGTATTTTGGATAAACAGACTCACTGTTCACATTGAGCAGTCTTGATCTGTTTTTGTTGAATTTGATGTTTTTCAGTGCGGAAGGGCGACATTTTTTTATTTTTAGAAATTCTTGCGACACACCTGACACATGCTCGCGACACACTGGTTGAGAATGGGTGGTGTAGTGTAGTGATTGTGTAGTGTAATGTAGTGTATGTAGCTAATGTGGTACGATGCCGTATTACCTCATAGAACTTTGAGGCCAATCCTTTTTAAACCAAACACACAACACCGTATTAGCGTTTATTCAAATATGCAAATGAGTGCTCTACTTAAAGCTCACTTCACTCGCAAAATACGTAGGCTTAAAAGTACATTGCCCATTTAGAAGTTGGAACAGATTGAAGCAGCTGGAAACTCTCTAAATAGACATCGACGCTTCGCCTTCAGAAACTCACCTGTCGCGCGCGCGTACAGTTCGCTCCAAAAGTAGGTTAGGTACTAAATATATATTATATATTTTTAGGATATTGTCATTTAATATTTCATTATATGAAACTTGACACGATTGGGCTTCACTGCCCTGGGGATTTCTGCCCATTGCGCCGTATTTTTTTTTTTTCATGTAACCCGGTGTGTTTGACTGAGTCAGAGGGGCCAGACAGAACACACGTTCGGACCAGCCAATATCACCTCCGCGAAGGAGAAATAACTGAGATTTTCCTTTTGAATTACAGGCTATAATGCACTAGACGATAACACAGACTATAAAAAAACCGCATCCAAATCACTCGGATCTTTTTTATTACTTGATAATATCGATGTTGATAATTATTTGATCACAAACATAGCATCAGAACCATGTCCGGTTAAACCAGCTTTCTAATAAAAACATAATAATTAAAGGCGTCGCGGAATCGCTATCTAAAAAAAAACTCGGTCCCCCGACGCCTTCAATTAACTAAGCGGAAATTATCTTTTTACTTTTTGAGGGATTTTTTATGTGTCGGATGTTTTTAAATTTGTAATTGTACTTTTAAATCTGGGTGACTGTACCTTAGTGCGACCATGTTTTATCTATCATATCATCGTGCGTAAGCGCATCATCGCTCCGTACAGCCAACCACGAGATGTGAGCGTGCGCAAGGCAGCAGCGTGCAATAACCTATGCCAACATTGGCAGCCGCGTGCGGTGCACAGTGCACATAATACATACAATCATAGGCGCCGACTTTACCAAATTGTTTGTCGTGGGTGCTCGCTCGGTGCTATGATAAATTACTGCATTATAAATCGGCCACATGGTACTCCGATCATACTACATTTTAGAAGTATGTACCTACCGTAAGTACTTCTAAACTCATGAAATAAAAAGAATAAAAATCTGTTAAATATTCATGTTTTTATTTATCAAAGTACGGTACGGCACAAAACTCTACCAAAAACCGGGTGGAGATGCGGAGCACCTAGCAAAGTATTAGGACAAGATAAACTACTCGTATCAAGCAGCAAGTAAGGCACGAAAACCCACCTGCTGCATACTCGGTGGAAAGACCGTGCCAAGGTGAGAGGTGGCTAGCCTCTCGCCCTTTAGCACGAACATAGAAATAGAAATATATAATTCTATTCTCTATTTTAGCACGGCATCTCTCGCGGCATCTTGTTTTTAACCGTTGTTGGTCGCCTTTTACGACATGCACGGGAATATTATTTTTAAGTACCCGCTCCTCACGGTACGTGTAAAGTACTGTATGAGGACAATTTTTTTTTTATTTCACCGTTTTTCGTAAGAGAGATATGTACCTACAGTAAGTTCATAGCACCACCGGGGGTGATACAGGTGGACTGTTGCGTGTGTATTAATTATAGCTCAGTAGTAACTGAGTATACAAGTAGTCATTCATTATACGTTTCTCTATTAGGAAGACCAACCAACATACACGTCGTATAACTGTCTACGTTACACTGTAGTTACCTAAAATTAGATTGTCTGCCGATTGACATGTTAAGATAGACATTCTAATATTAGCATTATCAACAGGTGGATAAGTGCATAGCAACAATGTTGGCCTTCGTGGCTATAGCTTAGTAGCGCACCCAGTTGCTGATTATTTTATTGTTAGCTACAATTGGCCGCAATCTACTCAACATCTCAACTCATGCAGCAGTACGCGCCAAGACTAGTGCGACGAGCTCTATGTAGCGTAACATCGCCGACATACCGCGCTCTCGTGACAAGCTCTTGGCCTCATATTGGCATGGAATGGAACTCTACACTTGATTTATTTATTTATTATTAGTATTGATTACTCATTCATTTCATTAGGTGTACCCGCGGCTCCGCTCACGTTAAGGATATTAGCTTATGACCTCGGCAGTTCTGTCAGATCGGTATCTGTAGGTCTTTTATTCACAGAACCGGGAAAATGTGGAACGCACTCCCTGCCCATCTATTTCCTCCCAAGTACAGCCTGGGGTTTTTCAAAAGGGGCGTGAAAAGGCTCCTGTCAGGCCGGCATGACATTCGCAATCCCCGTGCATCACAGAATGTCCATGGGCATCGTTAGACACCTACTTGTAGGTGTAACGATGCCACATGTCGCGCTATCGATAAAAAAAAACCGCTTTCAAATTGGTTGAGCGTTTCACGAGTTATAAGCGAAAATATATAGAGGATTTATATAGAAAATAATTATGTAGGGACGAATCGACAGAGGATAAGCAGTATAATTGTAAGGGACCGGTAAACTCTGGAACGCTCTCCCTTCCCATATATTTCCCCCCAAGTACAGTCTCGGGTCCTTCAAGAGGGAATGGGCACCTGTCAGGCCGGCATGACATTCGCAACCCCCACCCACATACAACCGAATGTCCATGGGCGTCGTTAGACACCTTATGGGTAGATCGGCGCCATGTCGCGCTGTAAATAAAAAATAAACATTCCCGAAAATAATGCGATGGAAAGGATTTTCGCCTTAATAAGTATACTTATTTGAAGATGGATGGGAAGATTATAATAAATTATTTATTACTGCACGAAGGTGTGACGGAGGATTGGTGACACTGCCACTGCATACGTTACACAATTCACAAGTACATATTCTAAGGTATTTTGTACCGTGTGGGGTCGGTACTTAAAAATAATAGCCCCACTGCATCTCTCCCCGTCGCATGTCGTAAAAGTCGACTAAGGGATAAGACAATTCGTTAGCCTCGGTAGCTCAGTGGCGCGGTTGGTTAGTCAACTGTTATTAAGCAACGCTGAGCGCGGTCAGTGATTGGATGGGTGACCGCTCGACCGTTGGAGGCTGACCGTGGTTCGGATTCCACGTTAAACTGTAGGTCCCTTCCCTTCTTACCTTACTAGGTGGTAGGGTTTATCCCGGCCGGGTTGGTACCACCGCACTGAACGAAACGTCGGTCGAAACGGCCATGTAAATAGTTCGTGTTTTCCGTCCAGTTTAGTGTAGCCGACATGAAATGAAGGGAAGCACTGACATGGCACCTAGTTCACCCTGTGTTATGGGCTGACATCACGGATGTTGTAGGTGAAGTAGCCAACCGTGTCAGGTTCCATAAAAAAAAAAAGGTAAGGTAAGGGTATTATAATATCAATCGCTGGATAGTCCGCAAATCTACTGATACTCGCATAGTGTCTTGTTGAGCGTGGTTTCGCTGGTGAGGTGAATTTAGCTGTCTCGCGGTTCTCTGATCCCTCGGCACAGCAACCCATACTGGTTTTCATAAAAATAAAACATAAATTATTCCTCTCCAAGTAAGATTTCCGGCTCTGGGCATATGGCAATCAATCGATATGGAATTTGCATGCACGCACCGTACACCACTGAATAGCCATGCAGTTTCTTTCTATAAACTTGTAAGTTGTAAGGTAAGTATACATAACTCTGAGCTAGGGCCTCGGTCTTAGGGCCTAAATATGGCGAAATTTTTTTTTGTTTTTTTATGTAGTCCGGTATGGGTGGCTGACTCAGAGGGGCCAAAGCCAATATCACCTCCGAGAAGGTAGGTGCCATACCGGAGACTTCCCTGGATTGCTGGCTATACTGGACTAGAGGAGAACACAACCGAGGTTGCTATGCGGCCATCTCACTTCCTGTACAGTGGTACCAACCCAGTCGGCTACAATTTGAGCCTACCACCTAGTAATGCAGTTTTAGTAGTAGATGCTTCTAATCTCCCATCGGAAGGTTTCTCAATGAACTGATACTCATCATCTGATAGGGCGGGTCGTCTGATGGAGGGCCCACAACCGACGTCGTCGTCGCTTTACGCTCATTATAAAACAATTTGGGCGAGCAAGGTCGGTACTTAAATAAAAGCTAAGGCCGAACTGATACACGAGCGAGCGTTATATCGATATAATATTTTGGCACTTATAGGTATGAGATATAAAATAAAAACACCAGGATTAACCACCACACACGTATATGACTTGTGAACCTTATCTATGAGATAGGATAGGTAGCGAACTATACAGCGGAGTATACACGTACGTATGATAAGTATTTCGTATCATTTCAAGGATTCACAACGACTTTGCGTGACCCCGGCGGAGAACAGCATAGTTTGAACACGATTTCCTGAAGAAAATTGCGGCGGAGTCGAAAGAACGTTTTTTGGCAAAAGTTAATCATTTAGAACCGCAAATAATTGGTTGTTATAATAAATTATCTATGATTGAGGTAGGTACCTTTTATAGTACACACACGGGCAAAACGTATAGTCGATTCTAAAACGGGAATCCAGTCTGCCCTGTGCAACCTTGTCTCACTACGGCGCAGTGCACACCCCATACCGCGCCAGCGAGCCGAGCGCGCCTGTGCCAAGGTTCTATAAACTACACAACATAATCTCATCTTCATAACCGGATGCATCTAAGTAAGCTAAATAGGTATAAATGTTGTTTAAAAAAAAATTTTAATTACCTAATTAGAAATGAAAATTAAAAATTATTAAAAAAATAGTTGCTTAACTTGTTTTTCGTCAATTCCACTTATAAAATTACTAACACTCTGTGCAACCGGTTACAACCGTTCCATACCAGGCCAGCGTCCACCTGTGATTATATTTTACTGTGCTTTCGATGTTTTCAGCTTAGAACGTTCGCCAATCCGAAAATCAGTTAGAAATGTGAGTGCCAGGCCAGTCATGGAGATAGGCGTTATGGTTTCTTTACACACTGCATTATTGGACGCATCCATGAGCGGTGATGTCAAAAATTACACTATATCGAACGAAACCCTATCCTGAAACATCCTGTATAACTGCAAGGTTCGAAAGGGAAGAGGTCATTATTTGAAGACGAAAGCTTTGAAACGTTTTCCCAGATTCGGTCATTTTATAGTAACGAAAAGTAAGAAATTAAGAGGGGTTTGGGTTGGGTCCCCATACAATTATTATTATAATATGTGAAAGAGCGCCATGTACCGAAGTATCTTTTAATTAACATTAAAAAAAAATATTTACAAAAGTATTCCCGTTCGGTCACCGATAGATGGTGTGAGGGATACGAAGGACTCAATATTTTCACTATTTTGTGAAAACGATGACACATGCACTATTTAATTATAGTGCAAACCCCACAGTAAAACAAAACAACAACCGGCCAATCACGTGGTGGTACGGAACCCTCGGTGCTCGGGTGCAACTCGCACTTAGCCGGTTTCTGTTATGTAATCTAGTACGAGGGGCTGGTCAGTGCGGCCAAAGCACATGCTCCGACCAGCCAATATCACCTCCGAGAAGCTAGGTGCCACGGCGACTTACCTTTGGATTGTTGGTTTGCTCAGTGTTGCTCGTCAAAGCGAATCTTTCTTCCTAGCTATAGAATGGTAAAAGTGTCTCGTTTTCACCGCCGCTCCGCCGCGCCGCTCCGCCTCCGCCGCGCCATGACTCGGCGGTTACGAGCGGGACAGCTCGATTAGCATATCTTCGTAATATATGGAAATGCGGTTGAACACCCGGACAGCGCGGCTGGACAATGAGAAATTATTTCGCGGGGTCACAGCGACTGAACTCTTCTCACAATGGGGGCGATACATATTCAGTGGAAATAACCAATTTCATTATCTTATGATATTAAAAACATTTAAAACTAAATAAAATTTACCTATAAAATAAAACAACTGCCTCAATAGGACTACTTAAAAAAATACCTAAATTAAATTATAAATAATAATTCCTCCAGGGACCTCTTCCCCAAAATGGTAGAATAATATGAATGGCAAGACCAAAAGGAAGCACTGACATGGCACCTAGTTCACGAAGGTGTAATAGACTGACATCACGGGTGTAGTTAGTTGATGTAACCAACCATGTCAGCGCAGCGCCTTCGCTGTTTGTAAATCCGGCATTGATTTCAATGAAATCCGGTTATGAACTTTCGAATCAAAACAATGTCTATCACTCAGAAAATTAAGTTGTGTTAATCACAAAACCTTCGCTAACTTTTCGCGATAATACTTCTCGCAAACAACTAAGTATTAGGTAGGTAGGTACTATAATTTTTATTCGAATAAGTAGGTATAGTTTTTTATAAATTCTCGCCTACATACAAAATTGACGATCAATTTCTTTCTAAATTCGATCAAAATCTTAATTCGAAGACGAGAGCTCTATTTACGTCTATCTACCTATGTGTGACTATGTACTATGTCGAATCAGTAAAGGGGTAAAATTATTTTTCCAACGACCCCTCAAGGGTGCAGACCAAGGGGATCGATGGAAATAACTCCTCGAATTATATTCATCATCTTTTAAAATATTTCACCCGTGATTTCTTGCATTGTAGGTACAATTTTTTTCCATTGAGATTTATAGGTGTAAACACCACCGGCGCGCGTAAGAGCAGGTAAATTCGTTCAAGTAAAAATTTTAAGAAATTTTATTTTGTCAGATGGATTGTAAATAAATAGTGTGCAGTGAACAATGATACCTACCCACTGCATTGCATTTACATTTTACACATTGCGATGTCAATGGTGAAGTCACGGTCACGCCAACGTACTCTCTTGTTTCCCGAGAAATCTCGGGAATTTGTTTTGGGGGCTAGTAATATAACTGTTATAAGTACACCCGAGGGTACACCAATAATGCGTTCATTCATCTGCAAGTACTGTTTACTAACTGCCGCTGATGTAATATCTATACTATGCAATTCATATTTATAGGTACTTATTTATATTCATAATTTGTTTACTTTCGTGTTTTTCAGCCGGTAGTAGATTGTCTGCAATTACAGTCATCTAAGGACATGAATAGCAGAATAGAAAATCTTTGTTGCAGTGCAGTACAATTGAAAGAAGAACGAACCTATATACGAAAAGAAAGAAAAAGAGTGAAGAGAGAAAAAAGAGTGCGTAAAGGCTGCAAGTGATTTCTTCCAGTCAACCTTGGCCTTTTTTCTAGACCAATTATGTTTTTAAAGTTTTCCGCTCATCGACGGCGGAGCGGGAAAACACTTGCGAAGAACTTCTTCCGAAGATATGTTTTCCTCAAAAGCAATAAATAGCAAACAGTTCAAGACGTACCCGAGAACGTACCTAGGATCTGGAAGAAAGTCTCGTCGAGACGCATGGTGGAGGACAGCAGGTAGTCGGTTCCCTCCACCTCCCCGGGTATCATGGCGTCGCTTCTCATGTCCTCTCGTGGGCGCCGGGCGCAGGCCGTACCGCTCCGCACTCACTTCAACTTAGTATTATATTCTTTGCTTCAACTCATCCGAAACGGCAGCGAGTGGACGTCCACCACAATCGCCGCAATTACTGCGAGTAAAGCGAGATCGCGAATTAACCGGCTCAAGTAACCAGCGCGCCGCGGCTTCCGTACGCGCTTCGTCTGGAACGTGAGTTCGGTTCGCCGCGAAGACGATTGCGCGCGCAAGATCAACGCTACGGGGGCACTCGCCGATTACGCGGGCGGCTCGTGCGGCGCTAGTCAGTGATAATAACGCGAAGACGGCGGCGGAGGAGGGCCGCGCGCGGAGGAGGAGAGGCGGGGCGGAGATCGGGAGAGGACGGTCGTCGCGTCGTCGGCGCCACCGCACCGCACCTGCGACACGGAGGGGCGGGTGGGGCGGCCGCGGTGACGATGTGATGAGATGAATGAAGATCCCCCCTCACGTTCCCATTCGTAAAATGTATCAGCTGATTTTGATACAGTATAAATAAGCTTAGAGTTAGGTACTCGTACGAATCGGGCACTTCGGGCAGCCGAGTGTTAGCCAACGCGCACAATCCTGAGTCCAAAGAGGATATAAGCAGTCAGTTTTTATTATTTTTTTTTATGTAATCCGGTATGGGTGGCTGAGTTGGAGGGGCTAAAGCGCGTGCTCCGACCAGCCAATATCACCTCCGAGAAGGTAGGTGCCATACCGGAGACTTCCCACATACCGGGAATGTATTTAATTGTTTATAAAGAACCTCCTCCTTTTTGGAAGTCGGTTGAAAAAGGCTTATGCCCACTTGCACCAACACGAGTTTAGAGTTAAATAGCGAGTTATGGATTTAAACGCGGTTCAAACGCGGTTCCCACATACAACGGGTGCTAGTTTAACGAGTTAAACTGGTTTATAGTTAAATTCGTGTTGGTGCAAGTGGGCCTTAGAGTAGCAGGTTTTAGAGTGATATCGCGATATTTGAAATACATATTTTATTTGAACGCATAATTATCAATTGTACAAATCTTTTTCCAGATACAAAATATGAAATAATCTTTGAGTAGATATGTAGATATGGTGCGTGCATGCTTACCTGCCTATTTACACAAAAACCGGCCAAGTGCGAGTCGGACTCGCGCACCGAGGTTTCCGCACCACAAAATAAAACATTAAAAAAAGTCTTGTATGGGAAGGGAACCCCCTTAATTTTTTACTTTTTCTATTTTTTGTTATTTGTTGTTATATCCCCCATAATAATACATATTCTGTGAAAATTTCAACCGGCCACCTATTACGGTTCCAAAGATACAGCAGTAGGACAGACAGAGACGGCGCGTAGTAGACGGCTTAGTAATAGGCTTCCGTACATGATACGGAAACCTAAAAATGCAATATGCACTGATTTTATAACCAAATTATACCCCAATGAATGGAACCGCGGAACCAAATGGAACTAAGGACTTTGAAGCGCTCTGTTAAATCGCGGTTTTGGCATCCTTTACCTCAAGAACATTAATGTTTTTGCTTTACCTCTTGTATCGTCGCTTACCATGATTTTTCGCCGTTGTTATCCTATCGACTCTCTAAGTATTCTGTGCCGGCATACTTATCGATGACTTCATCGCTGAAAGCATTGCAGAGACGAAGACGGCAGGAAGCCACTATCAACAGTGTTGTGTATGAGCTAAGTAGATAACAAATCTAATATCCTGAAATTAATTACTCTATGTCTAAAGCGTCAAATTCGAAAAATACGACGGTCAGTCACAAGGGGGGGGTAGAGCCACGTCACGTAGTTACAGTTATATTTTACAATATATTTAATGTCTTGTCCAAAGTTGTTGGAAAGTGTATTGTTATTAGCGCAGCGACGTAATACAAACTCTTTGCTATTAAGTATTCTGTGACAAAGCACGGTAGGTCACAGGGGGGTAAAATGTGGGTAAAATCGGTCACGTAGTAATGGGTACGAGCCCTTACACGTGGGCTCAGGCGTAATCCCTTAACCAGCGGTCAAAAACATTGTTTCTTTATCATTCATCCAAGATTTGTTTGAGTGCATACCTACTCAGTCTCGGCAAGGACACAATATTACTCTATGCCACGGCTTTGTGTCAAAGAGTAAAGTAATATATGCTTTGTGTCAAGCAAATATCCCTGTCAGTTAGGTAAATAATCTTCTTCTTCTTTTTTTAAATAAAGGTAAATAATCTTATCTATACGTAATCAAATCAATCACTCGTTATAAATGTTTTTATTGAGAAAAGAAAAGGCCTGCTATTGGTTTGTGTGGCAGCCAGTGATATGCTGCAGCACGCAGTGGTTATATTCTCTTTGGCCCGAATGTCCCGCCCGGTATGCACAGGGGTGCACATTAGTGCACTGTGTCTGAGCGGGGTGTCTTTACTTAAAAAAAAAACATACAGTCGAAAGAACCTCCTCCTTTTTGGAAGTCGGTTAAAAAATGCTTAGAGTAGCAGGTTTTAGCGTGATATCGCGATATTTGAAATACATATTTTATTTGAACGCATAATTATCAATTGTACAAATTGTAGGCATAATCTTTTTCCAGATAGGTACAACATATCTCTATCCACATATTGAGTAGGTATATTGGTTGAGTTAGTACGGTTTGTACGTGCAGGTTACTCAATCTATTGTGCAGGTCTGACCTGAAGATTGACACTCTGTACGCGCATCAGCGTTAGCAATGAAAGAAAATGAATGTTTTAGAGTCATTTATTCAGTAATAAATCTATTAAAAATATCAATAAAAGTTGACACTCATGTATTCTACAATCCATTCGCAAAAGATAATAACAATATCTTAAACAATTAGATGGGAAGATATTTAGAGAGTTGAGAAGAAAAAAAATTCATCAGTCATAGTTGGTAATTTTTGGACGGTAAAAACAAGAAAGAAGTCGTTCTGTCGATGCTTCCATCTATTCTGAAAATGGCAGCCGCACTACAGCAGTGCGTCAGTTCCAACAGAACACCAACAGAAACAAGTTTTGCTATAGGATTGACAACTAAAGAAAATACATTTTATATAAATATTGACCAGAAAAATGGACGGCTTCCTAACATTATTACTAAACTGACATTCTTACTAAACAATTGACCTGCTCCTATGCTCAGTTTTCGGAAGGTACAAAAATATTTTCTATTATTTAAATAATTTGAATATCTTTAAGGACACAGAGTGTTATTGTACAATATTGCAATTTGGAGGCACTAATGCACTGATATAATGTAATGTGACATATGCACTTAAAATGCTACAGCTGCCAAATAATAAACAACCTTTAGTTAGGTACTCCACGACGCTACTCCAACTGCTTGCGAAAGAGACCAATGCAATATCCTACAGTCTAAAAAGTAAAACATGTGTCCATTGACATATGAGGCAAGCTGATATGCAACGACAATAAGTACGCAAGTCGTACTCGCACAACGTGCTCGCTTTGGAAATGTCACAGGCTTTCGAATACTCGTCCACCAACCAACATCGCAATCTTTAAGTCCTAATTCATATAAAGGCATAAAAACATTTGCACTTATAGTCTATAACCTAATAACTCCTCAGTCAAGTTATATTATAAATATTTTTTCCATACACATTTGAAAACGCATTTCATGCTAAAAGCGTACCTACATTGAATATACCTAGTGCAATTTAGGTACGCTAAAAGTTAAAAAGTAAGGCCCACTTGCACCAACACGAGTTTAGAGTTAAGTAGCGAGTTATGGATTTAAACGCGGTTTAAACGCGTTTCCCACATACAACGGGTGCTAGCTTAACGAGTTAAACTGGTTTATAGTTAAATTCGTGTTGGTGCAAGTGGGCCTAAGAGTGTGACATTTTATAATTTTTTTTAGTTGAGTTGTTTATTCCGACACTACATTTCCACATTATATGCATATTTATTAAATTCCATGACATGGCTTTTGATATGGATCGAACCAGATACATTTAGGCTACACGTCCTAAATTCCAACCACATTAGAAAAAAAAAAACAAATAAAAATAAAAATGTCACAGTCTGTGGAGACGTATAGAAGCGCCTGTCGCCGGCATGACGCAGGGTTGTCGCACGTGTGAGTGCTGACACCTTTTCATAATAATTTGCCGGTCTCCATACACTGTGGCCTTTTATGTGAGTTGTCTGAGGTCGTCGGAATGCGGTACAGGTGCGAGTTAAACCTTATATTTATTTAACAAAATATAATTTGGTTGATATGGCTTCACTCAGAAAAGAACAACACTATGTATGAGCCTAGTGTAGACGATACAGTAAGTACTCGCAACCATAATACTGGCGGTAAATGAGCACCCGTTCACTCTTTTCACTCTTCAACTATTTCAGAAATAATTGTTTTTTTCTCACTCATTTTTCATTTGATAGATATAATATTAGACGAGAATAATGATGTAGGGCTCCCTGAACATACAAACAACATAATAAATATGTAAGTGAGGCCAAGTGCTGTGAGAAAGTGTATTATACAGTCAGGTTCATACGTGCATTACCACCTTTATAACATTGCCACAATAACTAACTAGCGTTGCACTTTGCTAAAACACTGTCCGCTGCGAGTTGGCAACTTGACCAACTCTGTAATGCAATTATGAGCCCGAGTATACACATTTAAATAGTGTTTTAGATGTGAACGAATTGGTGCATTTTCTTTTTATTGCACCTTAACTGGGTGGCTGTGCTGAAGGTCGGAGCCTGAGGCGTAACCAATTTCACCCTCTAGGAGGTGCCAGTTTGGCTTGAAGAGGACTGAAGTCGCTGGGGGTAGGCTTATTAACCCGCGATTTGAAGATCCGTGGACTGTGAGTAGGGAAAGATATTCCCCGGAAGCCCATTCCACACCTGCACTGCGAAGGTGAAGTTGACACAACACCAATTTACAGAATCGTGCCGTTCGAAGAACTCTTCTGTTGACCGCAAAGGAGTGTCGCGCGAGAGTATGACAGATTTGAAAATGATTTTATTAAAGCCGAGATCATATTGCCTATGTACACACAAGTGTGAAATAATTAAATATGCCCGTGAGAATATTCTCAACCGATAACCGTCCAATTAACATTGGAATCTGTTAAAACTGAGAGACAACCTGTATTTATCACCACGTTGTGTGACGAGTAAGATTATAAGTATTTTCTCCTACCACTATGCTAAAAGTTATGAACACATAGTATAACATATAAGTAGTTCAGGTAAGACACACGCATATATACAGGAACACATGTCCACCGCAGTGCAATGTCTAATGAATCCATCCAATATGTTGTGCACATGCAATACTTTGTGAGCAATTCTTGAAAACAATAACTTCAGACTAAAAATGTTACTTTATACTCGGTGTTGCAGTTGCCCCCGTAATATTTTTAACTGACATAAGGGGGTTATTCTATATGTGAAACTAAACAACTTCTGCGAAGACAAAAAAAATTTGCGAACAAAAAAAATTATTTTTTTCATACAAATTTTCATTACCTATTCTCAAAACGTACGGAGAAAAAAAATTTTTTTTCTTCAAATAAAAAAGTCGTAGAACAAAAGTTGTTTTCATTTCACGTACAGAATCACCCCCTTTCGGGTTTAACAGTTGGGGTTGCAACACCGTGTATAAATACATTTCATAGACTCTTGTCAACACAAGATCATCTTTACACGACAGCAACTACCAATGGAACAGCTGTTTACTCTGGCCGTGCATAAATGCGTGTATAGTCCCTTTGACAATATTGTATGCAAATAAAAACATGTAAAACCTATGTACTTGTGATAAAAGTGTGACATTTTAACGGTTGCTATTTTAAAAAGAATAGCAAACAAGGTATATCCTCTCTTAAACCTGTACTTATATTATTTGTCTGAAATGTTTAAGTCAGTTAAGTTGTTGGTTTCCTAAGTGAGGAGTCACTAGTGAGTCAGTGAAGTGTGTGGGTAGACTACTACGTACATTACATATACATAAACGGTTGCCCAGCCCTGAGAACTTCATGTCACGATAAATAATATCATAAATAAATTTGATACAAAATGTCGTGTAAAAGATTTTATACAAAAACTAATATTAATTAAAACTAGAAATGCTTACTTTGGATTTAGAATTGATTGCTCGCACACAAAATTACACCTATGAATCAAAATTGCATACTTGTTTTCATATGTAAATTAGGGCCAGATCGAAATTTTTTGCAATTCGCCAGTAAGTCTTCAAAATATGAAATAAAACAAAAACAATGAAATTAACTTAAGAATTAATGGACAATTATATATAAATATAAAAAACTTAGTCTTATTTTTTCCAGTGAGATTCATCTAAATCAGGCAACTTCTTCTATATTACAAGTTTCCACACCCGTTGCTCACGCCAAAATGTCAAATAGTCATCAGTTCAACAATGTAATAAAAAGAAGTACGAACAATTTTTTCCCCACTAATTAGCTTGTAGCTATTTGTTGTCGAGCTAGCTGATGTCCCTGCAGTGTGCAGTGTGCTAAGGCGGAAATTTGAGTGGTCACCTTTTACTGCCCCACTTGCATTTGGTAATTCAGTGTTCACATAAACTCTACAGCATTGGTCCTTAGTCATAATTCTACACACGTGGCTAATAGTGGCATCTCATTTGTATAATATAGGTTTAGATAACATACATGGTTATGAAGCTACATAGACGACAGCTCTTTCGCCTCCACAAATGAACAACTATGTCAACCAAAATGCACCATACAACGACAGACTCAGGGTGTGCCTACTTTACTTTATATATCAACAAAATTATCAACTGGTGGCGTTGAAGGGATAGACCAGTTCTGCAAATGACCATATTGGGCAGGGCATAGGAATGTGTGGATATGTAAATGTATCTAAATGGAAATGTTCACTCCTTGAATAATACTTAGGAGTGACACACGACACCATAGCACATAGCTATAGTATATAATACACATTGTTACAAGTGTTAACCGAAAAGAGTTGATTCTATACCTGAAACTGAACAACTTTTACTCTACAACTTTTTCTTTTGAAAATATTTTCTTTAAACATTTTTCTCTTCATACAAAGTAGCAAACAAAATTTATATTTTGAAATAAAAAATAAGTTACCTACTCAATGTAAAGAATTGTCCAATTTCATACACAAAAATAAACATTATGGTGAATAAAAAAAAAGTACGGCCTAAAATGTAACACGCTCAAAATTGCATCTTCAACCCTACCCTAAGTCTAATGAATGTTTTGCTGACTTGTTACAATATAGGATTCAATGTTCAAATGGTGTCAATACGCTTTTATTAGTCACAATGAACAAAAACAATTAATTTTTTCAGCTGTACAGTATTAAATGTTTACATTAAATTGTGTTTACCATGCGATCAGCATTAGCTATAAGCAGGTAGTATGGAATTGAAGATACAATGCGCAGTAGGGACGCAACATGTGTTGTTTATGCTCTTCACGACACGACAGCTGTCGCAGGTAACATCTCACGAGAGTGAGTGCGGTGCGCGTGCGCTAGAGCGCCGCGGCGGGCCGCGCGTAGCGGAGCAGCGGCAGGGCGAGCGCCGCCGCGAGCAGGACGGCGGCGCGCGCGACGCGCGGCCGGGCGACACCGTTGTAGATGGCGCAGTAGGGGCACTGCGAGGAGCCGCACACCTCGCAGATGTTGAGTAGGTACGTCGGCAGTGCGTCGAATATTGTCTCGTTGAATCGTTCTAATGAAACAACAATAGTCGGGTCACTTTGGGGCGACTTGATTCTTTACATGCATGTCTACTTTACATACATAACATGTCTTGTATGCCTAAGCACAGATATATTCATTACAAGCAGATTGTGTTGATTTCTACACTTTGTTTATGGAAACTGACGCGGTTGGCTACATACAACATCCGTGATGTCAGTCCATAACACCGGGTGAACAAGGTGCCATGTCAGTGCTTCCCTTCATTTCATGTCGGCTACACTGAACTGGAAGGAAAACACGAACTATTTACATAGTCGCATCGACCAACCTTTCATTCAGTGTGGTGGTATTAACCCATGCAGATCCTTACAGTGGTTCTGAGCTAAAGAGAAGTAAAGAGAGATAACAAGAATTCATCAGTGGCCATAACATTTCAAACATTGTATTTCTTTATTAGTACAAAGAGAGAATTCAAATGTATGTAAACTATTGCCAAAGAGACAGAATATGAGGGTAGGCGACTCACCGGGCGCGTAGTAGTCGTAGACGCGTATGGGCAGGTACCGGGACATGTTGGCCACCGGGTACCAGCGCTCGATCGTGAAGTTCACGCACGTGTCCTCGTTGTCCAGCTGCGCACCGACAACACAACCGTCACAACCGCGCACGGGCACATCATGCCTCCCATATTAGACATAAGTACCTGAGTTTTGACTTCCACACCTCTCGTATGAATGGGCCATCCATAAAATCTATGCAGTGGCTGTTTACGAGACTATTGTAAAATTTATTAGATTAAGAACAGTCAAAACGAACCCTCTTGGCCAGATTCTGTCTGTCTGTCGCAGAGCCAAGGACGTAACTACAGAATGTTAATGCGTAATCATAGGATATTTAAATTGTCAGAGTGCGGATAAAGCTTCTTGTTCCATACATAGTGTTTTTTTTTATTTTTTTTTATGGAAACTGACATGGTTGGCTACATCACCTACAACATCCGTGATGTCAGCCCATAACACCGGGTGCACTAGGTGCCATGTCAGTGCTTCCCTTCATTTCACGCCGGCTACACTGAACTGGACGGAAAACACAAACTATTTACATAGCCGTTTCGACCGACCTTTCATTCAGTGCGGTGGTACCAACCAGGACGGGGTAATATTAAAATTTTCAGAGTGCGGATAAAGCTTCTTGTTCCATACATAGTGTGGGAGTGAATTTCTTTTAATGGAATTAAACAACCAAATAAAATAAAACTCACATAGTCAAAGTAGAAGAGAACTTTGGTCGGGAGGTACTTGGCACGCTGCAGGGTGCGGACGCGGCGGGACAGGATGTACGCGTCCAGCTTCTGCTGCTGGATGATGTAGCCGGTGGGGATGCTCACGTCCAGCACCGCCATGCCAGACCGCGGCGACTCCGTCACGTGAGTCCATCTGCACACACTCACATTCTCACATTCACGCCATATCTATAATACATACAATATGACACGTGTCCTGTAGAAATGTCCAACATTTTCCTTTTATTGGTCGTCTGCTTCATGCCTGATTGCTGGGGCCCGTTAGTCAACCTATCCGCTGATCAATTCATTCTAAACACAATTTCATTAATAAGCTTGTTTAATAGTTTGAAGATCTGGCAAAAGATATTGATAGGAAGGTGTGGAACTAAGCTTGCGATGGCTTCACCGAACATATCCGGGCCCATTGGGAGTAGAGGAGGGTGTTAATCCAGGTCGGGACTAGCGAGTGGCCACTCTAAATTTCCCGCGCATGCTTCACGTTTCGGCTCGCATCAAGCCCTCGTCAGCTAGTCTACGTTGACTAGGACGCGGGGAAACATCAGTCCCGCTCTCGACCTCCCTCTCTCTACCTATCCATATTTTGTAGGATGCTTCCAGTGACGTTTTAGAAGCTCTCTCCATGTATGAGCTTAGCGTCGATCTTGGCAGCCCTAAATTCTTGAAGAGACTGTAGAGCGACTTCGCTGGTAGTCCTCTTGCTCCGACTTACACAGCGAAGAGATCAGTCTTGAATCCGTTTCTCACAATCCGGTCTACTAAGTTGCAGTCCTTGTTAAGTTTGATTTATAGATTACTTAATACATCGAAGATTATATTATTATCTCACAATCTGCATTTATGATAAAACAGAGGAAGAGTAAATTTAAAAAAGTAATATTTTACCATTTATAACATTGTAAGCTCTGTGGGTGAGGTCTAAACTCTTGAGAGATCAAAATAGATCTTCCTAGGTTGTAGTGACAACAGGGCTCAGGGGCCCTAACTCTCACACTTTAAATCATAATCATGTAAATTGTTAAACCTAAAACGGGTCCTAAACCTTGTTGGCACTGCAACAGCGTTTCTAAGATTCGACATTTTGCTGGATTCCTATTTGTTCTTTTAGTTGCTAATAAACATTTAGAATTTGAATGTAAATAAGGAGAGAGGAGGCGCACCTGGCGCAGCTCTGGTACTCGATGTGAGACTGATTTCTGCCGTGGAAGCGCGCCTGCGTGAGCAGGTGGAACGCGGGCACGGGCGGCGACGTCTGGTACTTGTCTATGTCTACGTTGTACTGCACCGACATCTGCAGGATGGCGTAACCCGCACCCTTCGCCACCACCTTCACCGTGCCCCACGCCGCCGGGATCTACACACGCATCAACATATCAAACATTTTTCAGCTTTGCATCCATTTAATCAAAAACTAAAATGTGAGACAAAACAAACAAAAACTAACAGGTTACTATGTGTGCATCACTATTGTGTGTACGGTGGTACGGTCGGGCCACTTGTTCTGTATGGCCCGTTCTCTGCAGGCACTGCGATTAGAAGCAGTGCATTGTATGTGCAAATAAAAAACAAATTGTGACAAGTTCGAGAGTAGTAATATTACTACCTTATGATTGCTCAATAAACACTTGCTGCAAGTCTGCGAGTAAAGGGAAGTGCGAAGTCCAAGTGTCAAGATAGACAAGACTTTTACTCATGATGGCATCTTAAGTTTAACGCGAGCAGAGCCACCCAACTAGTCAGCTGGCGTGCGCGGAGTAGTAGCCAGCAGTAGGTACGTACATCAATGCTCTGCAGGACGGCAATATTCTTGTTGTCGACGTGCAGCGTGTTGGTGCGGCCCTGGAGCGCGACCGCCTCCACGGTGACGGTGAGCGCGCTCACGTCGCGCAGCCGCTTGCGGTTCGTGTACTCGATCAGCGCCTTCATCGCTATGTACGTGTCCTGCCCAACACAACATCACTCTTCAATACACATCTATTATTATTATATCAAATGGCTGCACAACTTAATATGACAAAATATGCTATAAAAAGAAAATAAAAAAAATATTATGCCAGGCCATTGGTGGGCAAACTTTTTCGCCAGAAGAGCCAAACTCTTTATTATCTCAATTTGAAAATTATCAAAACGGCTTCCGAGCAATTATTTGTCCGCGTCTGCCCTAAACTAATAAAAGTAAAAAATGTGATTTTGCGAAAGCCACCACAACCTTCTACAGAAGCGATGACTACAAAACAAATTGCAATTTTGTCCACAGAATTGTCCATTTTGGAGATGAGCTTAAAAATGGGTGACCTGAGTGGAGGCCCAGCCGCCGTCGGTGAGCCGCTGAGCGTTGAGCCACATGACGATGGGCTCGTTGTTGTCCTGGTGGTCGGTGCAGGTGAGCAGCGCGTACGCGGTGCCCGCGATGTTGCTCGAGTCGTACCGGTACGGCAGCCGCGGCAGCAGGAACGGCTTCTGGTTCTCCATCTTGTACGGCGGCGGCGGCACCTGCTCCTTGCCCCAGTACACCAGCCCGCCTGCGGCAGACGTCGTGCCGTCACACATTACTTAATACTTACTTCGTAACAGATAAATCACTTCATAGAAAAAGTTCCATACCTTCGGCTTTAATAGCCTACTGTTTTACGTCGCCAATCGCTGCGTGCGAAAATGTACCTAAACGATCGAGTGTAAAGTGATTATTGCTTTGCAGCTGCGCGCAGTTGCGTGGGCGAGCGTGTAGGTATGCTTCGCGCGGCTGTCGAATTTCCACTGAATTAGATCGCCGGCGGTCCACCGGGCGGTAGGTAGTTAGCACGCGCAAGTACTGGAGTGCTTGAGGCCTGGTGCCGTTACACAATCGCTACAGTAGGCAGGTACGACGTGTACGTTCGTACCACAGACACCAGCACAGTGTCTACACCCATTGCAGGCTCACACAGCATTCAAGCACACTTACATGACTCTAAGAAATAAGCAACAAAGGAAAACTCTTTTATTGCTCTGAGTCAAAATACTCAACTTATGCACAAACATAACAAGAATAATTCTGAAAATATAAAATGGGAAAATTAGATTATTCACAACAATAAAACAGTTTCAAACCAGGAGAGCAACAAAAAAAGTAAAGTAAATGGAGATAAATATGACTAGTCGAAGCTAAGTCAGCAGGTCAGGAGTGGTCAGTACTAAAAGGGCATAAAGAGACGGTGACGGTGACGGACGCAGCACCGCGGTCTCCACGGCTTCACGAAATACTGGCGAGTTTCACCCTACGGCGTAGGAAGGTTAGGAGAGGGACGTAACCTGGAATGTGTACCGGAGTAACTTCAATGTAATAATTTGTAATAATTGAGAATGTGTACCTTCTTCCCTGGCGTGGCTCTTGAGCAGCCTGTAGGCGTGCTCGGAGCTGGAGGCCTTGGAGAGTGTGAGCGCGTACGCGACGAGAGCGATGTCGTACGACTCGCCGTGCTCCTCCAGCAGCCGCATGTTGCGCTCCAGCCAGCCGATCGCGCGCTGCTGCGCCTGCGCCACCCGCGCGCCCAGCCCCTGCACGCACACCACAACATCACAACCTTGGAGAGTGTGAGCGCGTACGCGACGAGAGCGATGTCGTACGCCTCGCCGTGCTCCTCCAGCAGCCGCATGTTGCGCTCCAGCAAGCCGATCGCACGCTGCTGCGCCTGCGCCACCCGCGCGCCCAGCCCCTGCACGCACACCACAACATCACAACCTTGGAGAGTGTAAGCGCGTACGCGACGAGAGCGATGTCGTACGCCTCGCCGTGCTCCTCCAGCAGCCGCATGTTGCGCTCCAGCCAGCCGATCGCGCGCTGCTGCGCCTGCGCCACCCGCGCGCCCAGCCTCTGCACGCACACCACAACATCACAACCTTGGAGAGTGTGAGCGCGTACGCGACGAGAGCGATGTCGTACGCCTCGCCGTGCTCCTCCAGCAGCCGCATGTTGCGCTCCAGCCAGCCGATCGCACGCTGCTGCGCCTGCGCCACCCGCGCGCCCAGCCCCTGCACGCACACCACAACATCACAACCTTGGAGAGTGTAAGCGCGTACGCGACGAGAGCGATGTCGTACGCCTCGCCGTGCTCCTCCAGCAGCCGCATGTTGCGCTCCAGCCAGCCGATCGCGCGCTGCTGCGCCTGCGCCACCCGCGCGCCCAGACCCTGCGCACGCACACCGCCACAACATCACAACCCTTAATCACTTTGAAACATAATCATAAAGCATACAAGCAATAAAACATCAAGTTTATTCCTTTTTCCAACAATCTGTCCTTCAGTAGGACATTTGTTTTTGTGACAGCTGTTTTTGTGTTTTTCTCTTAAACCTTCACATTTGGCTTACGAGATTATCAGCCAGCGCTGGATCCTCATAAGTTATTTTATTTGAAGTTGTCTTGTGGTAGCTTCTTCTTGCTCATCAAGTATGCAAATGCTAAAAATAAAACTGCAACCTCGATTTAGACACATCAGCCTGTCTGAAATAAATAAATATAAAATACATTTCAAGTTTGGCTTTTTAAATGAAAGACGAGAGTGTTGGTAAAACTGCTCGCAATCATCTGACGGACTGCCTGGAGACTACAAACATGTAGGACACAAAAAGAAATGTGTTTCACACTCTAATAATAAATAATATCAATAATTATCATATTTTATGGATGCATACGTAAATACTTAGAGACCCTATACGTGAGACTGGTTGCCACCCCTAATATATTTTGGCAAGACTCTGTTCTTAACAAGGAACCCTCTATTGAACGGGTGCAGGAGTCACCTCTCTAACGCCGATGTCCTTGAGATTCTTGACGGTCTCCAGTGTGATGACGACCTGCGCGGTGAGTGAGATGTTCCGCTGCTGCACGGCATCGTTGGGCCAGCGCAGGGAGCTGTTGTCGTTGCGGTCCGGCATCCACGTCACCTCGTAGAACGCACCGTCCGGATTCTGGTGCTCGAGCACCCACGATATCGCTCCCGAGATCACCTGTGCAGATTATTGTGTTAGCATCGCGCTAGCGGCAACCGGCGAAGGAATGTTAATTGGATAAAATTAAAATATAACAAAACAAATAAAGATACATGAAGAAACCATAAAGAACAATAGAAATATACAATAATGCACACAAAAACAAAAAAAGAATAATGGCGCCCAAAGGCTGATTTATCACTGTAGGTGATTTTTTCCAGTCAAACTTTGGGTGATGAAAGTAAGTAAAGAAGAACAGAGGTAAGGGCAGACGTAGTGCATGTAGTGTTGTTGAATTCACCGTGCGGGTGGGTAACCTCACTGTGGACACCTACGCTTGAGCGGTTAATTGAGAAGTAATGAAACGTGTTTATTACATCAGGATCAATGTAGATGTAGTTCTCCCACTCGTAGAAGGAGGCGTCCTGGAATATCCTGGCGCAGAACGAGGTCAGCCACACGCTCGACGCCGACTGGTTCCTACAATCAAACATGCCATTGCTTTACGTTCTGAGAAGCGATATTAGTCAAAATCTGTTTCTACTATTATAAAACGTGTTTGTCTGTTTGCTACTAGTACTGATACCAAACGGAAAAACCAAAAAGTGGTAATGTTATTGGTACTGCTGGCATTCATGTGATATGTGGACCTTAAATTTCACACAGGAAAAAAAACTAATTAATACCCAGAAGAAAAAGAAATTAATGCATTATATGCAGGGTGTTGTGTGGACTCACCAATCGCTCCGGAAGAGGCTGAAGGAGCCGTCGGGCTTCATGAAGGAGAGCTGCCGCTGATAGAGGGTGTTGAGGTGGTAGAAGGCCTCGCGCTCGATGGTGCGGTTCCTCTGGTTGATGAGCCGCATGTAGAGCGTGAGGTACATGTTGGCTGCGAAGCTGAACATGTTCTGCTCCGCCGAGTCCTGTAGCCGAACATAACCGTGTCTGAGGATGCGAAGGCAAAGCTAATCGCAGATGGCGCCACAGTAGTTGGTAACCTTTTCGTTTGCACAGATAACAACTTCCAAATGAACTGAACTGAGCAACAGACAATATTAGTATTCTGTTGTCTGTGATATTATATGGCCGAGTACCAACTAGAGAGCGTTTCAACTAAATCTTCCCTTAGCCGTTATGTTGGATCCACTGTTAGTGTCACTGTCAGTGCTTAAATTCGTGTTGCCAGATTGTGAAGATTATATTACCTAATAATGTAATCTATATTTACCGTATAATAAACCAGATTAGCTACATACCGATAATTACGGGTAAATCTGTACACATAGCAACCCTAAACGCTGTTTTGACAGATAGACAGTGGAGCCAACATAACGGCGAAGAGAAGATTTAGTTGAAACACTCTATAACAACTTCCAATTGAACTGAACTGAGCAACAGACAATATTAGTATTCTGTTGTCTGTGATAATATTATATGGCCGAGTACCAACTACGATACGCCACCTAGCAGGCAGCAAGCAATCTGTATCTTATCTATGAAGAGTGTACATAAAATACTGTTGCTTGACGCTAAGCCAATCATAGGAATATGTAAGCAAACTAAGTTATGAAAATAAGTTCTCTGGCTTCTGTTCCAGCTGGGTAATGAGAGAAATGTATGCACTGTCTATCTGCTTGTTACTCTTAAAGGTGTCATCTAACTCACTTATTGGCGATGGTAATGTCCCGACTATGGTACCGCAGCAGGGGTGACAAAAAAGTATGTGAGCAGCTATCACACTGGTCGGCGACGGTAACATCATGCCTCCACCGTATTTCATACATTTTTGTTTCAGTGCTGCCGTGCTGCGGTCGTGACGTTACCGTTGCTGTGCAGTTACCGTGCAGTTATGGTCTAGTGCGTAAGAAATTTACATTTTCACTTTTTTTATTTTTAACTTACATTTTTGTATGACATGCCGACTTATTAAATATACTTTTTTTTAAACTGAAATAAGCGAATTGGAGAATAACAACTAGTTACTGAATAAATAACAAAAATATTAGTAAATATAAATTGTAATAGAACTAGAGAGAAATATAGGAGGTAAAAAATATATATAAAAGTTACCATGGGCAGGTTGAGCATGCTGGTAGCGTTGACGGGCATGGTGGGGAAGAGGGGGCCGACGACATCTCCCACGATGGAGACGCGCGCGCGGTTCGAGCCGAACACGTAGTAGCGGTCCACCTCGTACGGGATGATGGGCGTCTCCGTCACGTTCACGTGCAGGTATTGGAACACGTACGCGCGGTTCGACAGGTCCAGCAGGATCGACTGGTGCCGGTACTGGGGCACGCCGTCCGCCTGCCGACACACATTTAAAAACATTTCTTCCTCGAGTTCCACCATCTGCCATCGGCCAATATGGACATATTCAGCTTAACATTTCATTATAATGCATTCATTCATTTATCAGACTACTGTAGCACTGAGCATCGGTTGGTGAACGCCCTTTGTGATCACACAGAGGTAAGAAAAGTTGTGAGATTTTATAGCTGCATTGAATTGGCAACATGTTCTCTGTATGTTTTCATATGACAAAACCTTCAAGAGACACAGAATTTTGAAATTGACACAATCCAAGCCTAGCTGAAAAACTGACTTATCTTAAAAAGAGGGAGAGAACACATCCACACTCAAACTCGCTAATAGTTGTAAGACTGATCACGGTTCAATAATGCGCCAATTTGCTATCAAGGCACTTCACCGAGCATAGTACTTTGTACCGTGTGGGGTCGGTACTTAAAAAGAATAGCCCCACTGCATCTCTCCCCGTCGCATGTCGTAAAAGTCGACTAAGGGATAAGAAAATTCGTCAGCCTCGGTAGCTCAGTGGTGCGGTTGGTTAGTCAACTGTTATTAAGCAACGCTGAGCGCGGTCAGTGATTGGATGGGTGACCGCTCGACCGTTGGAGGCTGACCGTGGTTCGGATTACACGTTAAACTGTAGGTCCCTTCCCTTCTTACCTTACTAGAATAGAATAGAATAGTATTTTATTCAGTTGTACACATACATTATTAATACATTAACATAAATGGAGCTAATTAGTAGGTACAAAAGAAAGGGCGTTAGGCGCAGCATATGGCCACTCGAGTGTCTCAAGGGCCGCTGTTTTTAAGCCTAGCCTACATTAATACTAAAATTAAATTAAATCTAAAGAACTGTATACAAAATTAACCACACTACATACACATTTACACAATTTTACAAGTTTACACAGGATTAATTAACACAGAAGTCTTAACTAAATATAATTATCTATTAGATAAAAACAAACTATCAAAATATATAAAAACCAAAAATTATGCCAAGCATCGCGACGGCGGCGAGCGCACGCATCATTTAAATTTACATCCTTAAACCCAATTAATTCGAGAGCTGGCTTCAGCGAATGCCGTGTAAGAAGAGCCAGGCGCCATCATATGGTTATAGATGGTAGGGTTTATCCTGGCCGGGTTGGTACCACCGCACTGAACGAAACGTCGGTCGAAACGGCTATGTAAATAGTTCGTGTTTTCCGTCCAGTTTAGTGTAGCCGACATGAAATGAAGGGAAGCACTGACATGGCACCTAGTTCACCCTGTGTTATGGGCTGACATCACGGATGTTGTAGGTGATGTAGCCAATCGTGTCAGGTTCCATAAAAAAAAAAAAAAAAAATTGTCTCACAAGGTGAAGTGGATTAGGTGAGATATATGTGAAGTCTATCAACACAGCACCAGTTTGTTGTAGTAGAAAAGAGTAGTATGGAGAGGGTGTGTCACCTCAACGGTAATCATCTTGGTGTGCGAGTGTTTGCCGATGAGCGTGGAGGCGTGTATGGTGACGTGGATGTCGCCGAGGCGCTGCGGCACGACCGGCAGGTGCACGGTGGCCGCGTCGCCCGCCAGGATGTACACGAAGAACTGGTGCTCGCCGAAAGATGTGCGCGGGTTGTACGACTTCACCTACACACACCACACACACACACCGCACATATTCATTACTATTGTACAAACCATTTCAGCACAATTCTATTTTATTTTATTATGAGACAAATTATTGCAATGGGACTAATAATAAAAATTTGGCGATCTTTACTGTGGCATCACAGTTTTTTTACCGAGTTTATAAGAAGTGTCATATCGGTAGAATCGCACTGAGATGGCGGTGTAATATTTTAATAATAGTGATGTAATTTGATAAGTGGAACTTTGGTTACTGCGAATAAATGGTCAGTACCCAAGCATGTTTTCACATTGATATATAGCCCATTTGATGAGGATTACAAATATGTCTACATTTTCATACTATACAGGATGTATTTTAATTGACTGCGTTCCTCAGTTCTTTCAGGGGGTTGTTCTGTATCCTAAACTGAGTAACTTTTGTTCTACAGCTTTTGGAAATTGGAAAAAAAAAATCACTTTCTCCATACATTTAAGGGCAGACCTAACCTCCAAATGTATGGGGAAAGTGAATTTTTTTTTTGAAAATTCCAAAAGCTGTATAACAAAAGTGGCTCAGTTTAAGATACAAAACAACCCCCTAAAAGGAACGCAGTCAATTAAAATACAGCCTGTATACATGCATATCCAGAAACATAAAAAAATTCTTTTGCACAATATTTCTGACAGTTTAGGGGGTTTCTTGCGCTATTTGCACAATATTTTTGACAGTTTAGGGGTTTTTTTTGCGTAAGCGCGCGGAGAGGTTGAAAGGTTAACAGGACTGCTGATGATTTCGCTCGTGAGTGACTCACATAGCCGTTCTCCTCGACGTGCACGAACTTGTAGTCCGGAGATGATGTGAGCACCACGATGGCCTCGATCGCGACCTTCTGGTAGTTGAAGACGGCCACGCGCAGCCCCAGCTGCTCGCCCTGCTTGCACCGCTCTGGCCCCTCCACTTGGATGAAGAACGGCAACACTCCCACGTACTATAACAACATATTTCAACTATTGGACAAAATATTCAGAGTGAGATGATCAAATGTTTTCCCTCTTACCTTCTTGAGACTGATCACTTGTGGCACACAGTTATACCAGCTCATTCAAGGTAAAATGGTTTTTTTTATGTAATCCAGTATGGGTGGCTGAGTCGCAGGGTCCAAAGCGCATGCTCCGACCAGCCAGCTCATATCACCTCCGAGAAGTTAGGTGCCATACCGGAGACTTCCCTGGATTGCTGGCTGTACTGGACTAGAGGAGAATACAACCGAGGCTGCTATGCGGCCATCTTACATCCAGTACGGTGGTACCAACCCAGTCGGCTACAATTGGAGCCTACCACCTAGTAAGGGGCAAGGAAGGGACCTACAGTTTTACACCGGTTCCGAACGGTGAAGCAGCAGGTGTAGGTATGCAGATAATTTTTTTCGTCAGAAGAAACTCATTGGTACACGCCGACCGGATTCGAACCGCGGACCTCTCGCATGAGAAGCCGATGCCCAAACCACTCGGCCACCCGCCGAGTGGTTAAGATCCTAGCGTGGAGCACTCACGTGGAGCCTCACAGAGCAGCTTCTAGATTTCGACACTGAGGACATCTCGTGGTGAACATTCTATGCAGATGTGAAGCTAAGCGCAAACTGGCGCGATCAAGGCGATCACAACGGTGGCGGTGGCGATCAGATAGGTTATATGCAATTGTGTGTGCAAGCGCACACTGGCGCGGTCGATCGCTGCACGCGTGCGGTCAGTGCGCGGTCTGATCGCTGCGGTGGCGGGCCTGCAGCATCTGATCGCGTGATAATCATAGGAACTGACGAAAGGATGGAGGAAATAATTATAAACGAGGTCTTCAATCACTCAATACTATACAATACTGCTCACGCGGAATTCAAAAAAGGTAAAAAAAAAGTAAAATTTAAGAGTAAAAAAAAGTAAAATTTCTTCAATTTTGTAGTTAAAAGTACGAAAATTACGAAATTACGCAACCACCGCGGCACCACAGCTGTCGAATCTGAACGCTCTGATCTGCGCGACTTTTGAACGCCACCGCCACCGCTACATTGGCCGCCACCGCTATGACCGCCACCACCGCGCCAGTTTGCGCTTAGCTTTATAGTAGAGAACTGGCTACGTACGTCGAGCGGGTGCCGCTGCATGCCGAGCCCCAGCGAGGGCGACATGGAGAAGGCGGAGATGGTCCAGTGCGCGGGGGGTGCGCGGCACGTCTATGTTGAACACGTAGCGGCCGTGCGGCCCGATGTTGACGTCGCGCCACAGCCACACGTTCTCGTACTGCCGCTGGATGCGGTTGAACCGGAACTTGCGGAAGTGCGCCAGCTCGAATGCACGATCAGATTCGCCTGCACATATTATTGTGTAATTTATAATTGCTTCGAGATTCCTTATCACGAAGCAATACGGCCGTGGCCGTGTCTGCTCGATTTATTTTCTTTTTTTTATGTAAACTGACACGGTTGGCTATATCACCTACAACATCCGTGATGTCAGCCCATAACACCGGGTGAATTAGGTGCCATTTCAGTGCTTCCCTTCGGTCGTTCCGGCTACACTGAACTGGACGGAAAACACAAACTATTTACATAGCCGTTTCGACTTGGTGGAATGACTGAATTTCACTACCTCCGGTTATGTGTTGGTTGACATTTATCTGTCAGTTAAAGTGGCATTTCCCGTACAGTTGACAATATACAGTTGTCAACTGTATGGGAAATTGGGAGTTGGAAATGGGGATTTGGCAGTTGATATTTTTAGCCAAAGGTGTTTCATAAACATTGTTCAGTAACACATTAAACTGACCATTGGCACAAAACAAAGGTTCTGAGATATCCATTGGCTAATATATAATTATATAATAGCCGGCTATTATTAATTTATATTATTATTTTATTATATTACGCTCCACTGTCTGTGAGATCTATTGTGGCTTTCCCTTCATAAAGTGGTCCCAACATTTCTTTCAGCGAGACCTAAGCTAACATTTACAAGACTTAACTAGACGTATCAGCCAAGGCTGCCTGTCTAAAATGAATAAATAAACATATAAATAAATAACATTTAAACCGATGAGTGATGACAAGTAACTCACATTCAGTTTCGTCAGTATGATCGGGGCAGTCAAAGACTCCATCGCAGTGTTTGTTGAGCGGATAGCAGGACCCCTCCAGGCACTCCCCGTAGCCGAGGGTGCGGTTACACAGCGTGTGGCGACGCGTCACCGCCACATCACTGAACACCACTAAACCCGCGTACCTGTTCACATATTGAACTTGTTTTATTGCCACAATATACTACACAATTTTAAGAAAGAGAGAAATAATTTACTCTTCACAATTATAAATAAGCATACATATGCAGATGTGTACCAACTGGTTCTGCAGATCTTTCCTCTACAGAACTGGTAAACTCTGGAACGCTCTCCCTGCCCATATTTTTCCCCCCAGTACAGTCTCGGGTCCTTCAAAAAAAAAAGTGGAGGGGGGGGGGGGGGGGGGGGGGGGGGGGCCGCCTGTCAGGCCGGCATGGCATTAGCAACCCCCGCATACGACCGAATGTCCATGGGCGTCGTTAGACACCTTATAGGTAGCAGGATGCAAGATGTCACACTTTCATTAAAAAAAAAATATATGGAATCAACTTTCTGTCGTCATCAAAAGTTGATCAACTTTTATTGGAAGCATGTTCTCACAATTGTGTCTTTCAATTCACAATTCAGTACTTTAAGAGTATTCCTCACTCGAATGTGCGGTTAGCGTCGACCCCAAATGATGATGATGGGAAGTAGACGAGCTCGTCGGGGACGCCCACGTGCGAGTGCCACGAGTAGGAGAACGTGCCGTTGGTCTCCTCGTCGAAGCGCGCCATCTTCGATATCACCTGCACCAAAGCAACTTTCTACAATTTCTCTTCAGTTATCGATCAGGTAGCTTTGAATAATATATTCAACATTATTGCAGTAAAAGACAAAAAGTATAGATAGACATCACAAAATAGGAGTTTTCATCTAAGAATTCTAACTCCATAAGTTGTGTGAAGGCAAAAGGGTTCTTTTATTTTCTGACCATGGATGCATTATTATTGTTTTCTTTATTTCACATTTTTTTATTTTTATATTAATGTTTTGTCCAAGCAAAACCAGATCGGTAATAGGCTGCAAGAGCAGTTTTTCTCACTCTCTCTGCGAAGGCATTTTAGACTCTATAAGTCTTCATGTGAAGTCCTCTTGTACCTACAACTACTGCACACACAATTCCATACAATCTTTTGCTAAACTCTCTCCAAAAAGTTGCCAACTACATAAGTGTATCCGTGTACTGTGTGGGGTCGGTACTTAATAAGAATAGTCCCACTTCATCTCTCCCCGTGCATGTCGTAAAAGGCGACTAAGGGATAAGCGGCCTGCAGACACCCCGGTCGACTTGTGGCTTTCCTGGAAGACATAGGCAGGCTGGGGTAGCTGGAGACTGCGGGGTTTTGCACGAAGGTCCCCAACCAAGCGGGATTAGTTTGCAGGCCTAGAGCCAACCCCAAACCAAAACAACAACAAACAACAACAAGTGTATCCGTTCAGAATGGTGAAAGCGTACCTTGGCGTAGGTGAGTTCGTTGCCGGCCTGCATGGTGTAGAATGCGTTGTCGATGCCGGAGAGGCCGACGTAGGCGCCCGGCTCGCCGTAGATGGCCACCTCCACGCGCTCGCCCGTGCGCGCTTTGCGGTTGTTCACAAACACCGTGAACTGCAAACATATGAAATATTTGCAAAAAAATGTCTGTTAGTTATTAGGGCTTTAGCCAACATTTGACTATTGTTTCACGTTCTTATGCAAAATGCAACTGCAGTTTTGATTTTAACACAATAACAGCTAACCCGACTGGAAATGTGGTTTATTTAACCCAATATGTTATATACATCCAAAAGCTATATAGTTATAAAGCATTTCAGTTTGCAGTTTTTGCCTATGTTATGCGACATACTATCTCCGCCAGGTTATAGGCTATATAAGGTGCTTCGTTATTCATGTCAAATGTTTCGGGAGGGTTACATACACACTCAAATAAACACGTTACACAAAAAATATTATATGTTTTTAGCATTACTTTTCGAGAAATTTAACAAAACATGTTTGCTACCTAAACATTAACCTGTGTGTAGTAGGTAACTTGCATTGTATGGGGTCAATGACCGTACTATGTTCAAACGCAGAACAGCTGTTTGTTGTAAGTCACAAGGTCACTATGACTGGTTTTTACAGCTACTTATTTGATTTTATTGTTTTGTTAGGAGAAAAAATTCTCCTATAAACATATGTTTTTTTATTACGTAAAGTGTTTGTTTGAGTGTGTATGTAACCCTCCCGAAGTGATTGACATGAATAACGAAGCACCTTATATATATAGCATCACACCATTATTCATATAACCTGAGTAGTGGGGTCGGAAGTGAACTCAGTCGGAAAAAGTTAAGCAATTTGGTTAGGTTTCATATGATTTACGTGAAATCTACTAAGCTGATTTACATAGGGTTTATACCAATATGATCTCAAAACTTATGACTTCTGTTGTTAGTTTATTAATGTACCCATTAGTAAATGGATAATCTCACATTGTTCCTAGAGATGCCGTTGACAGGGAATGTGAGCGAGTCGGCCAGCATGTGGCCGTGCCGCTCGGCCGCCCACACCACCACCGTCGCCACCGGCGCCATCTCCGCGGACAGCGTCACAGCGAACGTTCGCACTCCGTCCTGAACAATCACACTACATTCATTAACCCTTCCGCTGCCGTGACAAGTTCACATAATAGTTTCAGAGATGCTATTCTCAGGGTGCATTTTGTTTTATTGTCATAAAAGGCCTTAAATATTCAGGAAATGTTTCCAATGGCTTCAACAGGCACAGAAACTGATGGATAGATAGAAATACTTTAATACTCCATAAATAAAAAATTCAGAAACAAACACAAAAGGTTTGGAGTAAAATAAATGAGTGGAGGTATACAGTAGTATAAGTGAATCAGATTTTTTTTTTATATAATCCGGTATGGGTGGCTGAGTCGGAGGGGCCAAAACGCATGCTCCGAGCCTACCACCTAGTAAGGGGCAAGGGAAGGGGCCTATAGTTTTACACCGGTTCCGAACGTTGAAGCAGCAGGTGTAGGTATGCACGTAAATTTTTTCGTCAGAAAAAATTCATTGGTACACGCCGACCGCATTCGAACCGAGGACCTCTCGCATGAGAAGCCGATCCCCAAACCACTCGGCTACCCGCCGTTTATTAGATATATTGAGTAGAGTTGTGGAGAGTTTGACGGACCTGCATGACCTCCTGGCTGGTGGTGAGGATGATGCCTTTGGACATGACGATGTAGTTGAAGGACTGCATGTAGAAGTTGCTCTGCACGTGGAACACTATGTACTCTCCCACCTATGACACACACGTATTTGTTCTTTCTCAAGTGTCCGGCAGCAACGACCGATGTAACTATCACGGGCGACGCGACGGTCTCCGCACTCCATATCCGGGCACATTGCAAGTAGGAGATGATTTTAATTGAGGATATCATCAGCGGTTGGTCTATCTTGCTCTCTTACAGAGCAGAGAGTGTTTCGGCTTGCTTGGAAGACGGAGGAAAATGACGTTTGGAGTGTTGCCAGTTTCTGGCAAATTTTAAATAGGCATGTAGTTGCTATCGATACTTTTATCGATTGATTAACTAATGAAATGCTGTAATAATATTTACCTAATTGTGGATTTAATTGACATCATGTTAAGCTAAATTTGGCTAGAAACATGTTAAGTTTAAGGCAGCGCCACAGGTAGCGCATAATATGTGTGAAGGTGTGTCGTGTCGTGTAAAAGTCGATACTATTTTCATCGACTACAATCACTAGTGGTGCAAAGCGTGCAACACTCTAATGTCAGTCAAACGTCAATTTACTCCATCTTAAAAAAAAAAAACAGACTGTAGTCTGCGTTGACTAGGACGCGGAGCGCAGAGCTAGTCCGTGCTCCTCTCCTTCCTCTCTTTAATGATCCAAATTCTGTATGATAATAATAAGTATCTAGTTATGTTATGTAAGTAATAATAATATTTTGCAGTGCGGCCCGGAGCTCTTTCCATGTAGGAGCTTATCGCCGATCTAAGCGAGCCTAGGTTCTTGAAGAAATTATAGTCAATTTGAAGGTTTTTTTTATTGACGCAACATGTGGCGCCTAGCCACACATAAGGTGTCTAATGACGCCCATGGACATTCGGTCGTATGTGGGGCTTGCGAATGCCATGCAGGTACTCTTGTTCCGACTTCGACTGCAAATAGTTCTGTCTTATGCTCAATCGGCATGACAAGTTCGGTATGACATGTAAAATACAATTGAGGCTACATATAAGTTATTTATCAACTCTCTGCTTATTCATTCTATAATAAAAACTACAACCAAAACAAAATTAACAACAGGACACCTTAGCGTCGGTGGTGGTTGTGGATATCTTGAGGTGTAGGTGGCGAGGCGAGTGGTGCGCCACGAACAGCATGTCCGAGTGTGCGCGTCCGCCGGCGCCGTCCAGCAGCTGCGCCGAGAGCCGCACGCCCGTCACGCCCGCCAGCGTCTCCCGCGCGTCCGCGCGACCCTCCAGCTCTGTACACAGTCATACATATTGTTGTTGTTGTTTTGGTTTGGGGTTGGCTCTAGGCCTGCAAACTAATCCCGCTTGGTTGGGGACCTTCGTGCAAAACCCCGCAGTCTCCAGCTACCCCAGCCACCCTATGTCTTCCATGAAAGCCACAAGTCAACCGGGGTGTCTGCAGGCCGCTTATCCCTTAGTCGCCTTTTACGACATGCACGGGGAGAGATGCAGTGGAACTATTCTTATTAAGTACCGACCCCACACAGTACCAAAACTAGGGACTAACTAACTAAGGGATATGACTCCCTTCTTATATTACTAGGTGGTAGGGTTTAACCCGCCCGGGTTACTACCACCGCACTGAATGAAAGGTCAGTCGAAACGGCTATGTAAATGGTTTGTGTTTTCCGTCCAGTTCAGTGTAGCCGGCACGACCGAAGGGAAGCACTGACGTGGCACCAAATTCACCCGGTGTTATGGGCTGACATCACGGATGTTGTAGGTGATGTAGCCAACCGTGTCAGTTACCATAAATAAAAACTAAAAAAAAAAAATACTAACCAGGTGTCTTCTTCTGTCTCCGAGACTTTACCGATTCTATTATGCTCTGTGAACACGGTATAGCCACTAGCTGCTGTTACGTGGATGTTGTCTGTGCGTTAATATTCATCTTTCGCATAAATAGCCTTCTCATCCTATTCATGGACCAATGGGCACAGCCACCCATGCCGGTTCTGCATATATGATTTTTTTATGTAATCCAGTACTGACAGGGTCCGAGCACATGCACCGACCAGCCAATATCAACTCCAAGAATGTGCCATACTGTTGGATTCCCATTGAATTGCTGGCTATACTGGACTAGAGCATAACACAGCCGAGGCTGCTATGTGGCCATCTTACATCCAGTAAGGTGGCACTAAACCAATCAGCTACAGTTTGAGCCTACCACCTGGTAAGGGGGCAAGAGAAGGAACCTACAGTTTCACACCGGTTCCGAACATTGAAGCAGCAGCATGCAAGTACATTTTTATGTTTTTTTTTTTATGGAAACTGACACGGTTGGCTACATCACCTACAACATCCGTGATGTCAGCCCATAACACCGGGTGAACTAGGTGCCATGTCAGTGCTTCCCTTCGATCGTGCCGGCTACACTGAACTGGACGGAAAATACAAACCATTTACGTAGCCGTTTCGACCGACGTTTCATTCAGTGCGGGGGTACCAACCCGGGCGGGTTGAACCCTATCACCGAGCAAGGTAAGAAGGGAAGGGACCTACAATTTTACGTGGAATCCGAACCACTGTCAGCCTCCAACTGTCGAGCGGTCACCCATCCAAGTACTGACCGCGCCCAGCGTTGCTTAACAATCAATAGCGACAGTTGACTGTCAGCACCACTGAGCTATCGAGGCTGACATTAAATTTTTTCATAAAAAAAGCTCATTGGTAGTATTCAAACGCTGAGATTAAGGGTCCAAGTCAAGACCGCGCTGACCACCCACCGAACTTATAGACTTACTGAGCAGCTTGTGCAGGTCCATCTTGAGATGCCAGATGGAGTTGTGGCCGGGCGCGAGGGTGGGCTTGAGCGGCTCTACCGCACTGCCGCGCCCCTCCACCTGCACGTTCACAGTCAGGTCCACGCTCTGCACCAGCCAGTCCGGCAGCGCCGACCCGTCGTGGTACGACACCGCCATCTGTCATACACACACACGCAAACACACACCCGTCAATAATACTCTCTATTTCAACTCAACTTTTTAGGTTTCCGTATCCCGTACGGAAACCTATTACTAAGCCTACTCCGTCTGTCTGTCTGTCCGAGGGTTGTATCTCTTGAACCGTAATAGGTAGCCTGTTGAAATTTTCACATAATATGTGTTATTATGGCGGATATAACAACAAATAATAAAAAAATACAAAAAGTAAAAATTAAGGGGGGTTCCCATACAAGAAACGTGTTTTTTTCAATGTTTTTTTTTTGTGGTGCGGAAACCTCGGTTCGCAAGTCCGACTCACACTCGGCCGGTTTTTATTATCAGCCAGGTTTCTGCTCAAAGAAATGTCATGAAAGTATACTTCTCTTGTATTCTCATTCTGTACCCTAATCACGAGATTTAACCTACTACGCTACACCGTGTTCTCCGCATCATTTGTATGGAGAAACGGAGCAGCGCCTCTAGTGATAGATTTAACTTCGTTTCTCCATGCAAAATGATGCAGAGAACACGGCGTAGCGTAGCAGGTTAAATCTCGTGATTAGGGTGCTGGTCTCATACCACGGTAGGTACAACAAATATACAAAATGGATTAACCTGATGATGAAATATTTTGGCACTGACCGTCTGTGGCACTAAACGAAACAAAAAATAAGTGACAAAAAATATACTTCATAAATTTTTTTAAATGATGGCGCTACATGTGACGCTTAGCCACCCATCAGGTGTCTAACGACGCCCATGGTCATTCGGTCCTATGCGGGGGTTGCAAATGTCATGCCGAATTGACACCTCTTGAAGGACCCGAGACTGTACTTGGCGGGAAATATATTATGGGCAGCCAGAACGTTCCAGAGTTCACCAAATTCTGTAGAGGTGAGATCTGATTGATTTCTAAAATTTAGATTATAATGTATGTATATGTATAGGATTTTTTTTCTAAGCCCCTCAATAGTGTGCCATAGACTTCGCATTCACAACAAATAGCTGGACAGATTGTAGAAAATAATTCTATCAAGCAGTAAACTCACATAGACATCAAAGGGCATCGCCGGCTTGAACACCTGCGGACTGCCGCCGAGGAAGGACACCTTCAGCGAGGAGTTGAAGATCCTCGCGATGGAGTAGCCCTCGACGAGCTCGTCGAGGAACTGCTCGCCGACGGTGGCGGTGATGATCACCTCCACGCCGTCCAGCGTCGGCACCAGCTGCTGCAGCTCCAGCATCGGGTAGCGGAACTCGTACGTGCCGTTGAACTGATTTCACCAACACAATTACTTTATCTATATCAGAGTGTAATTTTTTTATGGAAACTGACACGATTGGCTACATCACCTACAACATCCGTGATGTCAGCCCATATAACCCAATTTTTATAACTGTGCACTTCGAGCTGTCAAAGTCGTTAGGTTGGCAGGACTGAATTCACCCCCCGCTTACTTCCTCACCTTTCCGCCGACGCCTATTGTGACAGTATAGCCACTACTCGTGTTTAATACAAATTAAATGATTCGTAGATAGATAAATATTTTTTTTTTCAACCGCTCCATGCGAGTCTTGTCTTACTAGCTATTATATACATTCATTTCGAAAGATGTCGGTTTATGAGGGGTATGGGCTTTTACAGAAAACTAGAAAATAAGGGGTTCCTTTGTTTAAAGGCGAGCCAAACGAGAAACCCCAGCCAGATGTCAGGAACGTACATCAATAGACGGGGTTTTGCCTTAGTCGTCGGTACTTGCTTTGGGTACTGCCAAATGTTCAAATGAACGCGCACATATTTGCGTACCGAACCAAGGGTTCCGTAGGAGTATAGGTTTGGTTGGGGCCATGTTAGGTAAATGTTACGTGACGTATTGAAGGATGTGTGGCTTGGTGTTAGTTAGGCGGATAATTAGGCGCGTCGGTCGTCGGTGAAGGTCTTAGCTGTATAACGTTGCTTTAATTGTGAATTAGGCGAGTCATATCACCTAAACTTTTATAACATTACGAATAGGGTATATGAATAAATGAAATAAGATATTTATAATCAAGAATATTTCATAGGCGAGTTAGTTAGAGATACCTTTGACGACGGAACCCTAATAGCGGAGGCAGGTCGCCTCGGGAAGGGATGAGTGTAGCTGCCGGGCGAGTTTGAGCCTTATTACTGCGACATACGTGGGAGGGTTGATTGAAGGCGCAGAAATATGTATTAAGGGCGGAGTCGGACGGTATTGGATTGCAACTACTTGTTTGGGTAACGGGGGTACGGGGGTGGATGCGCCCGCGCACTGAACGGGGAGTAGGGTTGGAAGACAACAGCGGCGAAACTAGGGGGTTAGTCGGTATCGCACAACGGAAGGCGGCAGTCGAAGTGATATTCGAAGAGTCTGGCCTCCGAAAATTAATCACGCGCAATTTTATCTGATCAGTGAGGTTAGCGTTGGATAGTTAACATGCTGTCAACGAAGGCGCTGATGAACATAGATCTCTAAGTTTACCGGGTTGTAAAACTTAGACTCACTGAGATAATTAGGAAAATATCCGTTTAATTACTAATAAATATTGAAGTGAATAGATTGTGCACAGAACGAGAGACTGGGAGGGGAAGCGGCTACTGGCGGAGAATTAGGGCATAAAACTTATACATCCGCGAATATCCGTTAAAAAAACTGTGTGATCCAGAGGCGAGCGGGCGTGAACGATAAGTTTTAGCATATAATTTTCTACATTATTTATTAAGTGCATGTAGCGTTGGTGTGCCCGTGCGGGCGAACGTAAGCAGGTGACTACGATCTCCGTGACCTAGACGAGCGTGTAATCGCTTCAGGACGGATCAGAGGTCACACTACAACTACTAGAACAACTCCGACGATATACCTAATTACATCCACCTGTTATTCCCACATACTCTCGCCAAGCGAAGCCGACGGACTGGGAGCTGGCGTACATTCCTCGCGCCGTGTTGGGCGAGTCGGCCGATTGGTATATTGTGTGAGAAGGCTTCGCATTAGCACGCCTAATCACGCAGACGCGAACTGTTAAGTCTACTTTTACTTCAACGATAAGCGGCGTGTGTAGGTTGTTTCAGGGGCCGACGCATTAAACCCGATAGACGTTGTGTTGCCGCTATTAATTCCTTAGTGATTTGGGAGAGTCGGACAATAATATTAATTATCAATTCCGTTTAATTATCAGCCTAGTGAAGGCTACTTGTCAGTAGAACCATTAGGTTTCGCTGGTGACTGGCCGCTCGCTTGCATGCTGACGAGTCGGCAGAGAGGGGTCCAGAAACTATGCCCGTGCAAGTAATCTTCCGTTAAAAGGAGTTCCTTCTGAACTGTAGAGTTTGTTTTATTAAAAAACTTCGACCTACCAGAGTCAAGGTGGCAGGCTCTCCCATTTCGCCCAACTACGGGTAGCATTCTTAGATCCGCGAGTTAGTGTAGCAGAAACAGTCGTCATTATTGTCAACTTATTTTCAATTCAGTTTAGGAGCTAGCCAATCATTTAGAACCGCGGGCAGCCGTCGCGTCGTTCGCCTGTCAATTTCTTCCACGAGTAGGGATGTCTCATAGGTCGTTTTAGGTAGATGGGCCACGAAACGATCACATTCAGCTAGTTCTCCCCGTAAATAAAGTAATTAACGAAATATTGCGTAATCATAAATGTATCCTATTGCGGGTTGATCCCTTACAGATGAGAGAGCGGGGCCGAAGGTGAACATTTCCGCGGTTATTCCTCCCCGTGGTGTGGCCCGGGAACATTTTCCGACTTAGTTAAGTCCATGTACTGTGCCGTTTGGTTATCAATTACTCTTAATCATTATTAGAATACATAATTAATATTTAGTCCTTAAAGAAATACGGTATACACCTCTACGGTCGGGAAGTGGCTAATATGATCGCAAGTAAAGGGTTTGCAAATTGGTCCTACGCTAGACTTTCACGTGCCAAATGTAAAATTAATTATAATTATAAAAAAATCTACCGCAGACTATCTGCCTTAGCTGATATTAATATTGGCAAAGGTTAGGTATTGTCTCACTGGTGCCGCGACACAGGATAAAGCTTATACATAGATTAGGTCTAGAAAAAAAACTAGACCTAACCTAGGCTTTGAACAGGGTTAACACAACAAAAACCACTTGCGACCTTTTGCTTGCGATTTCGTTAGTCACTAGATTAGTTTTAAAGGTTATCCAACAATATAATTTTGTAACTAGGTACGTTATTAATTAATTTAAATATGTTATCAACGAGAAATTCTTATCTTACTCGAACCGGTTGTTTCCTAAACACACCGCGGCGACCTACGCGGAGACGGGCCTTTATTACACGGATTTATAGGTAAACGCCGATGCCGACGGGATAGCTGAACAGTATATATATATTATCTTATTACTTTACACTATATTGTAAAACATAATCAGGTAGGGTCTACTCGGACGCGAGCGGAGTCATAGTCATAGCCAAACTTGTGAATAGGCATCTGTCGGGCCGGCATGGCATTCGCAGCTCCGCATGCGACCGAGCGTCCATGGGCGTCGCTGGACACCTTATGGTCGTACCTAATTTAGAATGCTGTTATTGTAGATGTCTCAATAACCTTTTGGGTAGGTTACTTCAGCTAAGTTGCGTTGATATTGTTGGAGAGTACTAGCTCGCTTTAGCTGAAAGGTACAATTAATTTCTACCTGTGGCCTATTAGGTTGAATTCTGGACAGTCGCAATTAGATCTAGAAATATTGTCGAGTGCGCTATGGATTGTGATATAGATCAGTTGGTCAGTCATTCTACGTCCGCTGCTGGATATATGTATCTCCATATCTCCATTTTTCTCCAATCTTCCTGTACGGAACCTTTATCTTCGCCTACGTGCTTGATGTCGTCGTCCCACTTATCGGGTGGTCTTCCACACTACGTTTTCCCATCCACGGTCACCGGTGTAGGGCCCGGTTACTCCATCAATCGTCGTCTCTTTGACTGACGTGTCCAGTCCGCTGCCACTTGAGAGTAGTCACCTTGTGTTCAGTATCGACTACTTTGGTACCTAAGTCAACGGCTGGTCTTATCTCACACTATGTGACGTCACGATGTCCCCTGTGATATAGGTCACAATTGTGTAATTCCCAATTACATAATGGTGGGCATACAAGTGTTTCAGTTTGGTTATATTTGCGTTCCCGCGGAATGAGCTAAATTCGGAATATTTCGGGAACTGCGAATGTTAGCTTCGGTAATCTCTACTATATTATGCGTGCAATGTAGGGCTCGCATTCGAAGGTCATACCTATAACAATATAGTTGAGTCTTGTTCGATCAGGCTAAAAATTACACGTGGTTACATGAATGACCATTCTGGATGAGTGAGGGGATCGGATAGGTTCATCATCATCATCATCATCATCGTCAGCCTGTGTCGAGCCACTGCTGGACATAGGCTTCTCCCTAGGCACGCCACCACATGGGTCGTCTGTCCACCTTGGCGGGGGGCATCCCACACTACGTTTGCTTGTATGTGGCCTCCATTCGAGCACCCATCTACTCCATCGGTTGTCGGGTCTGCGACGGATGTGCCCAGCCCACTGCCACTTCAGCTTATAGGTTATGCACGATTAAATATCTTATGTACAAGAAGACGTATCACTTCTAGAATGGAGTATTCCTATGGAATTCGAGTTATTCGGCATGTGATTGGTTCGATTCCAATTATAATATTACGATTGGGGTAAGATTACAATAGCTGTGTTTACTTATAGTCGCGCGAACCTCGATTATCCGTTTGCGTTCTGGCGGGCATAGCATAGTGAGGTAGTGTCGAATGCGTTCGCTACTAATTATCCCCTTAGGAGGACGATAAAAAACCGCGAAAGCAAAGAAAAAAAAAACCGTTCGTTTCGAAAAACGCAGCTGTTGCAGTTCGAAAGACCGACGAATGACGATACAATGTAAATATAACTCGTCCATAAAACCTTTCTAATTGGGGTCCTTTCTTCGTTTAGGCCGGCGGAACAATTTGTAAGACAGGCTTTGGTACGACCGCCGCCGGGATGCAGCAAACAATGCCATAATAAAGCAATTACGTTAGGTTTTTCTGTTCTAGGCGTTAATAGTTTTGTTAACATTAGTTGTCCATTCATCAGACACGTGGGATGTTGCCGAGGAACGTGGGAATGGTTGATATAATGGAGAGGCGCGCTACCTACGAATGTGATTGCACGACAGATAGGGACGACAGAAGCCGAAACATCGATAGCCGAACACATTACCCAGAGAGCTAAGGTTGCGTGTATGTTGATTATGGTTGAATGAACGTTAGCTGACTTAATTGCGGTTTTGACTAATGCGACCTGACATGTCCTATGGTTTTGTAGCCTGTTTGTGATATCCTTAACGCGAGCGCAGCCGGAGTATAGGCGCTACTTCTCTCTGTATGTATGTATGTAATTGTATGGATTGAAAAGAGAGATAATTAGTAAATTACTATTCGGTCTCGTTCCCTGTGAGTTAGTGAAGGACCTCTCATACGTGAACATGAGACGGGGCCAAACTATACTTTGGAACTACCGAGATAGCTATTATAGGTATGATGTTAGGTAGACATTCGTTTATTGAACGACGAATGGCATACTGCGCGTAGTTAATGCATAAATCCTAGGTTGTTGTATGTTGTCATGTTGTTACAGTGATTTTTTTAGTCGACCTGTGTGAGCCACTGCTGGACATGTACTTCCCTAGTTCCCTAGGTCATCTCGACTCTGAGCGGTGAGGAGCATCGCAGTCGCATCTGGTGCGTGGTCAACTCACACCCCATTTTCTTTTCAGCGGCCGGTGATGTAGTACACCGTTGCTCAGGAGACCGTCGTTCCTTCGGCTGACGTGCCCAGTCTATTTCCGATAATTTGACTGTAGCTAGAACTAGGAGATTGACGTGGTACATTATAGACTACGATGCAGGCCTCTGTTTACGTGTCGGTTAGCTAGAAATTTTGACTGTAGATGGAGTTCGCGAACTTTATTACTAATTCTTCAAATCGGTCGTTAGGAAGTGACTTGTTGGTGCCTTTCTTCGGTAGTTTTGCTATTGGGTGAATGATCGTGTCTTTCGTTCAAGTTCGTTCTGACGATTAGGAGGCCGTACCTATGATGTCATAGCAGAGTCTGTTCGATCGGGCTAAATTAATTATACTTGGTTTGATGAACGATCGGTCGGTTGCAAGTAAGTCACCGCCTTACTTAATTATGCTAAATAATCGATTCAATAAAGACCATTCGCGGAGTAAGTATCTAGTGCATAGGAAAAACGTATCGCTCCCGAATTAGCAGATTTTCAGTAGGACCTAGGATTATTCTGACTGCGATTGGTTCGAGTCCAATTATGATTACGATGGAGTTGGTGAGTTCCAATAGTCTTGTGTTAGGTATGCGGATTTTTTAATTTGGTCTTTGGGACCGCACCTTTGGACTTCGCGATGAACTAAATACGTGTAAAATTTTCAACTAGTTAGGGTTAATTTCGCAAAGTTCGTTAGAGGCGTCGTAAAACTTAATAAAACCCGTTATTCGTTTCCGGTCTGGTGGGCATGGGGCAGTAAGATTTTTAGAACAACAGTACCGTGATAGACTATATAAATTCGGAAAATTGTAGGTACTAATCCGCGGGCGATATGATGGGTTCGGGGCGTTATTCGTTAAGGGGAATGCGCGTGTTGGGTTCGTTCGCCAGAAGTAAACATTATTACGTTATAGCTGAGCCTAAAAATAAATAGGTAGAAAAAGGAGAGTTTAGATTTTCCAGCAGTGTGGTTGCGAATAGTGCGCGAAGTCAGGTAGATTTTGCAAATATGCTCGTTGAGATAGTAAATAGTAAACGGCAGAATACTCTGGTGGGCATGAGATTGGACACTTTCTACTCCTTTGGTCCGGACCGTATCCACAAGGGGTCTAGTAGAATTAGGTAGGCTCAACAACATAGTAGATTTGACGCCGCTAATGATGTTAGGGAAGTAAGAAGGTTTGATATGCTGTCATTCCTCAAACAGTCACTTAGAGCTGCGTCTGGTTTAGGTACTTGTCTTGCGCGACCGCTTTCGTCATGAACATCAGGTGGGCATCTGTGACAGTATAGCCACTACTCGTGTTTAATACAAATTAAATGATTCGTAGATAGATAAATATTTTTTTTTTCAACCGCTCCATGCGAGTCTTGTCTTACTAGCTATTATATACATTCATTTCGAAAGATGTCGGTTTATGAGGGGTATGGGCTTTTACAGAAAACTAGAAAATAAGGGGTTCCTTTGTTTAAAGGCGAGCCAAACGAGAAACCCCAGCCAGATGTCAGGAACGTACATCAATAGACGGGGTTTTGCCTTAGTCGTCGGTACTTGCTTTGGGTACTGCCAAATGTTCAAATGAACGCGCACATATTTGCGTACCGAACCAAGGGTTCCGTAGGAGTATAGGTTTGGTTGGGGCCATGTTAGGTAAATGTTACGTGACGTATTGAAGGATGTGTGGCTTGGTGTTAGTTAGGCGGATAATTAGGCGCGTCGGTCGTCGGTGAAGGTCTTAGCTGTATAACGTTGCTTTAATTGTGAATTAGGCGAGTCATATCACCTAAACTTTTATAACATTACGAATAGGGTATATGAATAAATGAAATAAGATATTTATAATTAAGAATATTTCATAGGCGAGTTAGTTAGAGATACCTTTGACGACGGAACCCTAATAGCGGAGGCAGGTCGCCTCGGGAAGGGATGAGTGTAGCTGCCGGGCGAGTTTGAGCCTTATTACTGCGACATACGTGGGAGGGTTGATTGAAGGCGCAGAAATATGTATTAAGGGCGGAGTCGGACGGTATTGGATTGCAACTACTTGTTTGGGTAACGGGGGTACGGGGGTGGATGCGCCCGCGCACTGAACGGGGAGTAGGGTTGGAAGACAACAGCGGCGAAACTAGGGGGTTAGTCGGTATCGCACAACGGAAGGCGGCAGTCGAAGTGATATTCGAAGAGTCTGGCCTCCGAAAATTAATCACGCGCAATTTTATCTGATCAGTGAGGTTAGCGTTGGATAGTTAACATGCTGTCAACGAAGGCGCTGATGAACATAGATCTCTAAGTTTACCGGGTTGTAAAACTTAGACTCACTGAGATAATTAGGAAAATATCCGTTTAATTACTAATAAATATTGAAGTGAATAGATTGTGCACAGAACGAGAGACTGGGAGGGGAAGCGGCTACTGGCGGAGAATTAGGGCATAAAACTTATACATCCGCGAATATCCGTTAAAAAAACTGTGTGATCCAGAGGCGAGCGGGCGTGAACGATAAGTTTTAGCATATAATTTTCTACATTATTTATTAAGTGCATGTAGCGTTGGTGTGCCCGTGCGGGCGAACGTAAGCAGGTGACTACGATCTCCGTGACCTAGACGAGCGTGTAATCGCTTCAGGACGGATCAGAGGTCACACTACAACTACTAGAACAACTCCGACGATATACCTAATTACATCCACCTGTTATTCCCACATACTCTCGCCAAGCGAAGCCGACGGACTGGGAGCTGGCGTACATTCCTCGCGCCGTGTTGGGCGAGTCGGCCGATTGGTATATTGTGTGAGAAGGCTTCGCATTAGCACGCCTAATCACGCAGACGCGAACTGTTAAGTCTACTTTTACTTCAACGATAAGCGGCGTGTGTAGGTTGTTTCAGGGGCCGACGCATTAAACCCGATAGACGTTGTGTTGCCGCTATTAATTCCTTAGTGATTTGGGAGAGTCGGACAATAATATTAATTATCAATTCCGTTTAATTATCAGCCTAGTGAAGGCTACTTGTCAGTAGAACCATTAGGTTTCGCTGGTGACTGGCCGCTCGCTTGCATGCTGACGAGTCGGCAGAGAGGGGTCCAGAAACTATGCCCGTGCAAGTAATCTTCCGTTAAAAGGAGTTCCTTCTGAACTGTAGAGTTTGTTTTATTAAAAAACTTCGACCTACCAGAGTCAAGGTGGCAGGCTCTCCCATTTCGCCCAACTACGGGTAGCATTCTTAGATCCGCGAGTTAGTGTAGCAGAAACAGTCGTCATTATTGTCAACTTATTTTCAATTCAGTTTAGGAGCTAGCCAATCATTTAGAACCGCGGGCAGCCGTCGCGTCGTTCGCCTGTCAATTTCTTCCACGAGTAGGGATGTCTCATAGGTCGTTTTAGGTAGATGGGCCACGAAACGATCACATTCAGCTAGTTCTCCCCGTAAATAAAGTAATTAACGAAATATTGCGTAATCATAAATGTATCCTATTGCGGGTTGATCCCTTACAGATGAGAGAGCGGGGCCGAAGGTGAACATTTCCGCGGTTATTCCTCCCCGTGGTGTGGCCCGGGAACATTTTCCGACTTAGTTAAGTCCATGTACTGTGCCGTTTGGTTATCAATTACTCTTAATCATTATTAGAATACATAATTAATATTTAGTCCTTAAAGAAATACGGTATACACCTCTACGGTCGGGAAGTGGCTAATATGATCGCAAGTAAAGGGTTTGCAAATTGGTCCTACGCTAGACTTTCACGTGCCAAATGTAAAATTAATTATAATTATAAAAAAATCTACCGCAGACTATCTGCCTTAGCTGATATTAATATTGGCAAAGGTTAGGTATTGTCTCACTATCAGCACACACACACACACAGCAAGGGCGTGTACTGATAGGCGTCGGCGGAGAGGTGAGGAAGTAAGCGGGGGGTGAATTCAGTCCTGCCAACCTAACGACTTTGACAGCTCGAAGTGCACAGTTATAAAAATTGGGTTATAACACCGGGTGAACTTGGTGCCACGTCAGTGCTTCCCTTTGGTCGTGCTGGCTACACTGAACTGGACTGAAAACACAAACTATTTACATAGCCGTTTCGACCGACCTTTCATTCAGTGCGGTGGTACCAACCCAGGCGGGATAAACCCTACCACCTAGTAATATAAGAAGGTAGTCATATCCCTTAGTCGCCTTTTACGCCTTTTTTGTAGACATCAAAATATGGTAGAGAGAGAGAGAGAGAGAGAGAGAGAGAGAGAGAGAGAGAGAGAGAGAGAGAGAGAGGGAACAATGCGTGACATAAGAACTGCAGTCTATGCATCAGAGAAGACAGAAGACGATAAAAGTGGTCAAGAGTACCCATTTTTTATTTATCTGTGCTAGATTTTCATTGGTTTAAAAATATTTTGACTTCAGTTAACTTAGGCAGAAATCATCATATCAAATGGAAGGATAAGTAAAGGGGTCTAAGTGCCAAAAACTCAACGTTCAGTTTTACTTAAAGTATCTTTAGATTTTTAATATGACTTATTTATTACATTTCTTTGTAATAAACTTTTACTAAATTGTTGTTGAAATAACTTGTTATATTTAAGTAATGAAATTGACGATGGCACTATACACCAGATATAGGTAATGTAAATAGGCAGAGTGGTCAGATTATTCAGTATTCATGTTTATGCTGTAAGTATTAACGCGCTTGTAAGTTACTATAATATAATACTTATAAGGTACTAACAAAACATTGTGACTTGCGAAGTTTGTTTGTCAGTTCTTCTTTGCATTGAATTTAGAACTAGCGGAATTTCCGACATATCCAAGCGTAGGTTACCTTCCTATGGATGAAATTATACAATAAAGATAAACAATAAACAATAGGTACCTGTTAAACTTGAAAAAAATAACTAATTTTTTGCCAACACTTCTGACTTTGTAAATGATATAGTGTTCAGTCATTTACAGAGACCACGATGGCCCAATCTAACTTATGGCTGCGTACAAGGTAAAATTAATTCTTTCTGAGAGATGATGTACCATCAATATTACTCACCTGAGATGTTCAGTTCTAATAGACTAAGAGCGGGCCGTATGCAACCCTACCTCATCGAGTAGCAAGATGTGACTAATCTAGGCTGTTGCATATTGAAAAGTTATGTTTTATAGTACAGGGTTGCCTGGGCGTAACCTGGAGCATTTTGTACAGAGTCCAAAAAAATGATCCTTTTTTTTGGTGGAATTTACCTCATCGAGTAGCAAGTAGGTACATAGCACATTCGATAGTGCTAATCAAGAAAAGCCAAACTGCACAGGGTTGCCTCGCCCAAACCTGGCACTTTCGTGATTCAGCCTAATTTTAGGGTGGCCAAAAAAAGCAAAATTTACCTCATCGGGTAGCAAAATGAAACTTGTGCCATTCGAAAGGTCCCATCATCCTATTATTAATTAATTTGGGTTGCCGGCCCTATACCTGGAGCTTTTCTTATTCAGCCGAGTTTTATGTTCGAACGTAAAATCTGACTGATGCAAGAAAAACGTAGAAATGAGTCCAGTGGATAGTTTAAATGAGATTGTTTAGATGTAATGATAGATTATATGTATAAAGTTGGAGCTACACGACCTTGAACATTTTGTACGGTGAGCAAAAAATGAGATAATGCAAAAAAAACTACGAATATTTTTAAAAAGAGTGTACATCTATTAGATCTAATCAATTTCGATGTTTTTCCATTAAGCACATTATTTTTTAAATATGTTCACTTAACCTAACACTACACCCGCGTATCCCTTCTCCGACACTGTCTCACTTAGTGCGAAACACAAACAATTAGCTTCTCGCAGCGGTGCTTGCGTCGTTTATACTTTTTGGAGAATGCATCCTATACATTCCTAGTACTACGGCTATTTTATTTTATTCGGTAAATTCACAGCGATAGCATACGTATATTAAAATGAGTATATAAAAGTGTTTACAGAAATCGCCAATGAATGAATTTACACACATACTTGAGTTCTTTTATACAGTAATAGAAAAATATCAAAAATGTATGTATCTATGTCGATAGCAGATGGGTTTTCCCATGCATTCCAATGACGATAGTCGTCCCTGCATGCGGGAATTCCGATATGGGTTTCTGGTTCTGCGCCAACGAGATAGCAATAGAAATACAGATACAGATAGTGAAGCCGACGCATCTCTTTTGTTTTCAGCTGACCATCACAACAGGCTTCAACACGATTTATTCGTCTTCACTTCAGTTCAGTCCTTTGTTTGAGAGTGAGATAACGCAGGTGTCGGTTAGTGCGGTGTTTACATTTTGCTGTTCAATCACTTCATATTTAATTCAAAAAACACAAATTGGTAAAAATACCAGCAAAATTTTGTATATTTCGCATAGAATTCACCGCACTAACCGACACCTGCGTTATCTCACTCTCAAAGACTTATATCTTCTCCACGTGGTGAGGATTTACGCGGGTGCATACAGACAGATCCCCTAACCCCAGTGCGTCAAGAACAGAGGCATTTTATGAGCATCTTAGCAGTATGGCAGACAAACTCCTTTGCGAGTTCCCTACGGCGGAGTTAGTGATTCTGGGTGATTTCAATGTTAAATATCCCCCATCACTGACCATGTCGTCAGGGAGGCTTACAACTTGGCCATTGCACACGGTTTGACGCAGTTGGTGTCTGGAACTACTCGGATACCTGATAACCCGGCCCATCGACCTAGTTTGTTGGACCTTGTGCTGGCTACCGAGCCAAATGGTTGCAAGGTGAGGGTCAAAGCTCTCCTCGGAAACTCTGACCATTGCCTTGTACGCTCAACTGTACCAACTGTACACTTCGCGGAAGCACGTGAATGTAGTACGCGAACATTATGGCACTACCGGTCAGCACAATGGAATGACTTCCGTTCCTTCCTGGGAGCATACCATTGGCACGACGTTTGCTTCTCTTCTCCAGACCCAACGCTGTGTGCCCAATCGGTCGTCGATGTGATCGCACAGGGTAAGAATTTCTTCATACCTACCTCCACCGTTCCCATCGGCGGCCGCCATAAGCCTTGGTTTGATTGTCAATGCAGGCTGGCTATTGACACTAAAAACAAGGCTTATAGGAAATGGCTGCAGAATAGGTCTGTCGAGAACAGACGAGAGCTCAACATCGCTGCTAGGCCCTGCAAACGAACGCAAAACTTGGCCAAGTTCAGGCACGACCGTGGAATTGGCGCGAAACTTGCACGTAGCCCTTCGAGTAGCCGCGCCTTCTGGTCTCTCGCTAAATCCATCGGTCGGAATTTCTACCGTCCTGCTACACCTCCGCTGGAATGTCCGAATGGCTCGCTCGCTATACTCGCGAAAGAAAGGGCGAATATCTTTGCACGCCTTTTGGCATCCAACTCAAACATGGACGACCTGGGCGCCAACCCGCCTTCATTACCCCATTACGGGCGTACGATGGCAAATATTAGGTTCCACCCCAGAGTCGTCTATAAAACGCTACGTGAGTTGGATATTTCGAAGATTAGCGGGCCTGACGGTGGCGTCCCGGCGATTGTCTTGAAAAATTGTGCTCTGGAATTGGCCCCAATATTCAAACGCTCCTATTTCTCCGGTTCAATACCTTCTTGCTGGAAGAGAGCTTCGGTCCAGCCGGTCCCCAAGAAGGGGGACCCAGTGAACCCATCGAACTATCGCCCTATTGCGATAACCTCACTTTTGAGTAAAGTTATGGAGCGCATTGTCAACTCAGCGCTCCTGACGTATCTAGAAGACTCTAAACTCCTCGACGACAAGCAATACGGCTTCCGCAAGCAAAGGTCGAGATCTTCTAGCGTACGTCACGTATTTGTGGGCTGAAAGGCTCGATGGTTTTGGGGAATCGCTGGCGGCCTCTCTGGACATATCCAAAGCATTCGATCGCGTCTGGCACCGGGGACTCTTAAGCAAGCTTCCGGCCTACGGTGTCCCTACAAAACTGTGCACTTGGATCTCCAGCTTTTTGAGTAGTCGGTCGATCTTTGTCACCCTAGATGGTACCTGCTCGGCCGACTACTCAATCAATGCTGGTGTTACACAAGGATCCGTGCTGTCACCTACGCTGTTTTTATTGTTTATTAACGACATGCTCTTGCTCGGCGAAATACATTGTTATGCGGACGACAACACGGTGCACGAAGGGTTCATCAAGGATTGGAAGGGTAGAGTAGCCTCAGCAGCAAACGCGAGACGCGAAACTGTTGCTCGGGTTGACCAGGGTTTCGAAAAAGTATCCTCTTGGAGGAAGAAGAACTTGGTCAACTTCAACGTAGCCAAGACGCAAGCTTGTGCCTTCTCTACTAAGGCTGATCCGTTTCCTCTCCAAGCCACTTTCCAGGGCAGCCAAGTCCCCAACGATGGTAGTCTGGGCGTCCTGGGTATGGATGTGTCCAAGAACGTTGGGTTTCGATCGTTCATAGAGTCCAAGGCGAAACTAGCGTTTCGAAAATTAGGGATCCTCTACCGATGTCGGCGATTTTTCACGCCGGTTCAACTGCTTACACTCTACAAAGCACAAGTAATACCGGTGATGAAATATTGCAGTCATCTTTGGGAGGGTTCCCCTGAGTACCTTCTTTAAGCCTTGGATTCTATTCAGCGACGAGCCATTCGTCTCATTGGTGACTCTGTACTCACAAAGGACCTTCAACCTCTAAAGCACAGACGTATCGTTGGTTCATTGATTCTGTTTTATCGGTACTACTATGGCCGCTGCTCTGACGAACTTGCTTCCCTTATCCACCCTCTTCCTGTTCGCCTTCGCCAAACCCGCCATACTCTCGCGAAACACCCATTTGTAGTCGACAGAAGAGTTCTTCGAACTGCACGATTCTCTAAATCGTTCTTGTGCCGCACTGCCTTTGCATTAATTTACCCCGCATTTTCCTGTGGAACGGGCTCCCAGAGAATATCATTCCCCACTCCTACAATCCACGGATCTTCAAATCGCGGGTTAATAGTCTTTCCCCAGCAACATTAGTCCACCTCCGAACCGGTCTGGCACCTCTTCGGCGGTGAAATTGGCTGGCTTCGACCTCGGGCAGAGCCACCCAGTTCGGAAGCAATAAAAAAAACTAGGAATGTATAGGATGCATTCTCCAAAACGACGCAAGCACCGCTGCGAGAAGCAAATTTTTTGTGTTTGACAGTGTCGGAGTGAGACAGTGTCGGAGAAGGGATACGCGGGTGTAGTGTTAGGTTAAGTGAACATATTTAAAAAAAATAATGTGCTCAATGGAAAAACATCGAAATTGATTAGATCTAATAGATGTACAGTCTTTTTAAAAATATTCGTAGTTTGTTTGCATTATCTTGTTTTTTTGCTCACCGTACAAAATGTTCAATGTCGTGTAGCTCCAACTTTATACATATAATCTATCATTACATCTAAACAATCTCATTTAAACTATCCACTGGACTCATTTCTACGTTTTTATTGCATCAGACAGTTTTTACGTTCGAACATAAAACTCGGCTGAATAAGAAAAGCTCCAGGTATAGGGCCGGCAACCCAAATTAATTAATAATAGGATGATGGGACCTTTCGAATGGCACGAGTTTCATTTTGCTACCCGATGAGGTAAATTTTCCTATTTTTGACCACCCTAAAATTAGGCTGAATCACGAAAGTGCCAGGTTTGGGCGAGGCAACCCTGTGCAGTTTGGCACTTCTTGATTAGCACTATCGATTGTGCTATGTACCTACTTGCTACTCGATGAGGTAAATTCCACCAAAAAATAGGATCATTTTTTTGGTCACTGTACAAAATGCTCCAGGTTACGCCCAGGCAACCCTGTACTATAAAACATAACTTTTTAATATGCAACAGCCTAGATTAGTCACATCTTGCTACTCGATGAGGTAGGGTTGCATACGGCCCGCTCTTAGTCTATAATATTTGAATCGCTTAGTTTCCAAAACGCACTTCTCCAAAAAGCTCTTTTTACAGGAGAGACTAAAAACTGTTTAAATCGTGAAATGTATGGCTATGCAAACATATTACTTGTGTATAAAAAAAGTTCTCATACATTGTTACACTATGTACGATAAGAAAGTGACCGATGAAATTAAATAAAAAAACCGAATGTGACATTTGAAAAAAATTATATATATTGCTTATTATGTATACAAGAATGCTTAATTATTAATAACGTGTTCAGTCTCCTCCATTGTCCATAATCGCCTGGCATCTTTGGGGTATACTTTCTGCTAATTTTTGAGTTAAGTCGCGGGGTAAAGATCTCCATATTGGCTATATGTTGCGACTAAGCTCGCGGGCAGTTAGTGCTTTTTTGCACGAAGTTTCAGCTTAATCCACGCCCAAACATTTTCTATTGGATTCGCATCAGGTGATTGTGATGGCCAATCCAAGACCTCGATGTTATTTTCCTGCTTCCAGGCGGAGCACAGACGACTTCGGTGTTTGGGGTCGTTGTCTTCTTGTAATATCCATGTTTCATTTTGCCTTGGGCACAACCTTTTGGTAGAAGGCAATAATGCTTTCTCGTATATTTTAATCATCCTAATAGCATCCAGAGTGCCGGTAAACAAGTGCAAGTTTCTAAATCCCCTTTCTGAGAAGCATCCCCAAACATGCACCTTAACTGGGTGTTTCACGGTACGTACGAGCAGTTTGTTATCGGCAGTTGACCAAGCACGAGACGATATACCTACTAGATGCCCAAAATGATGCTTCATTCGAAAAAATTATGTTAACCCAATCTCGATCTTGTTGTCTCGTGCCCAGGCCATCCTTTTTTTAACGTGTTTCTCGGTAAGGAGAGGTTTCTTCAACGTGCTTCGGTATTTCACGTCAACTTCAGCTAAGCGTCTTATAATGGTGTCGAGAGACACACTTAACCCCCTTTTCTTCAATTCTTCTTGTCCGGAACGCAATGGTAAAAGTGAATTTTTTTTAAATAGTTGTACTATGCGTTTATCTTCAGTGGGCGACGTCACTTTCGTTTTACCGCGTTCTGGTAGGTCATCTACGTTTTTTTATTCAGAATATCGTTTCACCCACTTCGTCACGAATGTCTTAGACTTTTTCATATACTTTGCAGCCTGCTCGCGAGACATTTTCGGTCCTTTCGGATGCGAGCAAAGAACACTGCTTCATAGCGGGAAGCGTACGCGGTACTCATGGCGGGAAACTAGCTCTCTGCGCGAAAAAACTGCGCGAACTGATGTAGTTATCACAATGCATCTTAGGAAAAGGGTCTCACTACATGTTCCAAATTTAAATTTCGCGTAACGGTTGTCAAAAAATATAATTATGCCGGTCACGTTCTTGCCGAACAGACTGTATTTAATTTGGAAAAAAATTATTATTCAGCTACTGCGGTTTTTTTTATAAAAAAAAATTTTTATTTGGACATGGTGTTCTTTGGAAACTAAACGTGGTCTAGTCACACCTTTTCTTCATTTTCTAGGTCCAGGCACATCATTTACATTATTTTCCGGTTCCATTTTGCGTGCGTCACATTCACACACAAGGGATTATGAAAATAATCTGAAAAACTGTCATTTTCCAATGTGCACAAGTCCCGGAGAAGTGTTGTTTGGAAAATAAACGGTGAATAAAATAGCTCTAGATCTCATACGTGCTCATACTTATAGTGGGACTAGCGCTGTTTACTTACGTGGGAACATCCGGCAATGCGAAACAAATGGGTTGCCATCATAAAAAAAAACGACATTTTGGAGTAGTGCGATTTGGAAACTAAGCGATTCATTTGTAAAACTTCATCTCAGCTTTTTGAAAACACGATTTGATTAACTTTGCTTGTTAGAAATAATCATGAAAATGCACCTGAATTTACTTATAAAAATATATTAGACGTAAAGTGACCAAAGTAAAGTTTGATAGCTTTTGTATAAATCAAATCAAAATCATAAAACATTGTCATAAAACAACGTTTGCATAAGCTAAAAATTTCCTTGAGATACATCTTACTCCAATCCGAACTTGTGCCGTGCTTGCTTACCTTGTATGGGGAATTAACTTCTTAGCATGTGTACAATATAAGGTGCTTCGTTATTTATGTGAAAAATTTCGGGAGGGTTACATAGACACTCAAATAAACACATTAGGCAAAAAAAAAAATTTTTTTACCATTACTTTTTGAGAAATTTATCAAAACATGTTTGCTACCTAAACATTAACCTGTGTGTAACAGTGGGTAACTTGCATTGTACGGGGTCAATGACCGTACTATGTTCAAACGCAGAACAGCTGTTTGTTGTAAGTAAGGTCACTATGATTGGTTTTTACAGCTACTTATTTGATTGTATTTTTTTTGTTAGAAGAAAAAATGCTCCTATAAATGTTTTGTAATATGTTTTTTTCTTACGTAAAGTGTTTATTTGAGTGCGTATGTAACCCTCCCGAAATTTTTGACGAACGTGGCACCTTATTTATTAAGATTGTGTTTCTACTACATACAAGCGGTGAATACTCACAAAGCGTAGGAACGGCAGCTGTTGGTTGTATCTGTTGTAGGTGCTGCTGCTGCTGCTGCCGCTGCCGTACGCGTAGCTGTTGCTGTAGGTGGATATGGGAGGGGGCGTGTTGTAGTTGTTGACGTTGGGGTTGTTGGGGTTGTTGTTGGTGTTGTAGTTGTTGTTGTTGTTGTTGGTGTTGTAGTAGTTGTAGTCGAGCGTCAGCGGGTCCGGTTTCGTCATCCAGAATGGATATCTCTCATCCTGTAGGGAGGCGTGTACACTTGTTACATAAAATCTCCTCGCTTTTTCAAATAAGTACAACAAATTAAAGTAATAATTACTGCCTGACTTCTCGTGTCTTCAGGAAATTATAATACTCTTCTATAACTTTTAAAATTATTCAATATTAAGGTAAGTGTCCACACGCATTGCCTTCATACAATGTATATGAAGCATCGCACACCTAGTCGAATATTAGCCAAAAGGCTGTACAGTGCAGCATAGTAAATTATAACTACCTTTAATTAAATGAATAATTTTTATTTTTCAAAATCAAAGAAATATCAAAGAAATTTGTACTTTTTAAACTACCGCTACTGCAATCATCCGAATTTATAAAAAATAAAAATTAATAAGTACAACTTACAAAGTTGAACAGTCTCTCGACCACTTTGCTCTTGTCGTAGATCCACCCCGGCTGATCGAGCTGGTTGGGCTGCCCCGGTATGTAGCGGTTCTCCTGTTTAATCTCGAAGCCAAACTCGTCGTACTGCGGGTTGTATTGGCCGGGGTATTGGTTGGGGTATTGGCCGGGGAATTGGCCGGGGTATTGGGTGTCATTGTAGTTGGTGTTGCCGTACGGGCCGAATGCGTTCGGTACTGGAAAGTTTTATATATTAATTTACATAAATCGTAAGCACATAGTGATATATAACATATAACTTTTAGAAATCATTTTTAAAATCTAACTTTAGTTGTTTCTTTGATCTTCATTGTTGATTATTTCGTCCAAAATGCATTAGCACAAACATTCATATTGCCATTACAGGCACCAAAAATTGCGACAAATCCTTTAAATAGACAAAAGGGAAAACGAAAAACACTTTTGGCACGGCGCCTAACGGCTAGGGAGTAGGGCATCATCCGCTCAACATAATTTTTAGTCACCCTACTTTCCAAGTGAAAAAGATTTTATTTTAGAGACTATGAGAGGTTTTCTCAGGCAGAGGCAGGTCTTCTGTAATCGAACCGGATAGAACAAATTGTGACAAGTTCGAGTGCAGTCTAACTGCCATATGAATGATCAATAAACAATACAACAATACAATGCAGATGAAACGATGAAGAGATGACCACTTTTCACTATTTAAAAAAATTAATAATAAATATAAATTCTGTGCTTTATTTTTACGTACGTGTAACCTCGTGTTAAGGGTCGGATGGTGGCTAGATTGTCTTACTTCTGGAAGAGCGTATGTAAAACAACAATTTAAACTTATCTAAAAAAAAGTAATAGCAATATATTGAAAAATTGATCTTTGAACTCGTGCCAAAAATGTTGAGAAAACACAAACACAATGTAAATGCATTCAAAAACCAGTTAGATAAACACATAAAAGAAAAAAAAAGAAAAAAAAATCACTAATATAATGTAAATAGCCTAAAAAAAGAAGTTATTAAAATAAAAACAAGTGCAATCTGAAGAAAAAAAAAATGATATGCACGCATCAGCTTAAAGCTGTTAGTGCTATAAATAATAATAAATAAAAAAAAATAAAAAAAATAGCCTCACACACATGCAATTTTTCCTACTAAATAAATATAAGCTCGGCCTTCAGCCTCGTTGAGTCACCTCTAGTGTACTGATTGGTTTCCTGAGTGGGATACAATCCGAACTGGCCGCGGTTGTTGAACTGCCCCTGCCGGTAGTACTGAGGGCGGAACTGCGGGATGGGGCGGATAGTCGCACGGAGGGTCATGTTGCCCCTGACCGGAGCTCCGGACGTGTAGTTGGCCATGATGCGCCCGTAGATGTACGGATCCGTGTTGAAGAAGAACGCCGGCATCGTTACATTCACCTGATGATACATTTGATAGAGTGCAACCAAATGGCTGTTTAAAGTTGTGTCCCGCAGAACAAGGGTTGCCTGGAAGAAATTACCTAAGGCAAATAGGCAGCACTTGCCACATAGGCATAAAGTGTAATAAAAAAAAACTGTTCAAACCAGTTTGATTGAGGACTTGTTTCAAAATTTAACAAGTGAGTAATAAAAAAAAATAAAAAAAAGGAATCAATGTTTACTTCACTTCTAGTCAGTAACATAACTTGGTTTACAGTCCAGTTGGTATTTGAAATCTATTTCTGAATTTCAAATTGTTTTGCCGCTCATCTCTTTTGTACTGAGATCTTCATTTGTACTACACTGTTGTAAATGTGTGAGTTGTTGCACTCAGTATGAGTCCAGTGATGAATGAACTTTTAAATACTTGTTAGTTTCAAGTAAATACAAACGATCAGCCCATATAAAGCCGGGTTCAGACATGTGTCATTTGCCCGATCCGATCACCGATATCCGTATCGCCGACGCGTATCATGATCGCATATGTGGACGGGTGGTAATATGCGGTCTCGATACGCCGCTATAATACGGCCCGATCCATCGCGAGTCGGTTTTTCTCCGATCATCAAAGGTGATACGGATACGGCACGACATCAGTTCAAGATACGGATACGGAGCAAATGGAGGCGTCCAAAACTAGATACGGGGCTTGATACGTGATACGGGGCTTGATACGTGATACGGGGCTTGATACGTGATACGCTGATACGGATACGGTGATCGGATCGGGCAAATGACACATTGTCTGGACCCGGCTTAACACTCAACAGTACAGCAATAAGAGAGAGAGAGAGAGTGAAAGCTTACCTCGAAGCGTGTCTGGTAGTACTCCTCGACGAGGAAGTTGGCCTCCTCCATCTGTCCGAGCGCGTGAACCTGCACGATCCACTCCCCGAACACGGGCTGGTCGGACAGCTTGTACTCGAGGCTCACCGTGCCGAAGTTACTCTGTCAGTGTGAGCAACACATAATTTTTTTTTTAAATGGAAACTGACACGGTTGGCTACATCACCTAACCGAAACGTGAAGCATGCGCGGGAAATTTAGAGTGGCCACTCGCTAGTCCCGACCTCGATTAATACCCTCCTCTACTGCCGATGGGCCCGGATATGTTCGGTGAAGCCATCGCAAGCTTAGATCCACACCTTCCTTCCGCGATGTCAGCCCATAACACGGAGTGAACTTGGTGCAACGTCAGTGCTTCCCTTCGATCATGCCGGCTACACTGAACTGGACGGAAAACACAAACTATTTACATAGCCGTTTCGACCGACCTTTCATTCAGTGCGGTGGTACCAACCCGGGCGGGTTAAACCCTACCACCTAGTAATATAAGAAGGGAGTCATATCCCTTAGTCGCCTTTTACGACATGCACGGGGAGAGATGCAGTGCCGTTACTTTAAAAGAATAGCCTTTTAAAGTAACGGCCCCACACTGTACAAGACATTACATTATTACTACCCCTTCAATATAATCATTCATTTAAGAGCATTATTGTTGCTAATTTAGGCGGCACTGACAGACCAACCACCAGTCCGTCTCAGTAGAGATAGAAACACATAAATTAGGAATACACTTTGTTCGTCATTGTCACTCGCGAAAACGATAGCTTAAATTTTTAATTTTTTATGTGATCATGAGGCTCTGTGAAGGATGGGCGTAACTAAGGCGTAACCGTGCATAAATGCATAAATGACGACTTCAGCTGGTCATTAAAATAATATATTGTGTAGCCTACTTTTTTTCCAACCCCTACATATAAGATAAATAAGATTCAGATTCAGATATTTATTTCGCCATAAAGAACACACAGCATCCCTTTTGAAATTTTTTTTAAAAGTGGCAAGTGAGTGATCCAGGCTCTTGTGGCACTAGATCTGGCCACGATAATTTAGTGATATGAATAATGATGAAATAAACTTTACAGATAATGGATGCTGCAGATTTGTAATTCACAAACAAACAAGACATTGCAAAAATATTAAAGAACCCAAGAAAGAACATATGAATTAGGTATATTAGAAAGAAAGAGGGAACATTATAATCATCATCATCATCAGCCTTTATCGGTCCAGCAACATTATAAAGCAAGACTAAATTCGAATTCCTGGCCTTTGCTGTGGAAACACTTATGCGTATGGTCACCAGACGCAAGGACTTTCGGAAACGACCTAGGGAAGCTCCTTATTGATAAGTCTGGTGGGTGACCGACGCGCCAAGTCTTTCTTCTGCGAATAGGGCTAGTCATTCAAAGGGGCAATGCTGCCATTGTCAGACTTACATGTAATTATTTAGTTTCTATTTATTTGTCAGGTTAATTTTATTTAATTAGTTTTACTCACTAAATATATATCTATACAAGAATAGACTAAATTTGTAAGATAATGATTCATTATCTCAAGATAATGTTTAATGTTTAAAATTACAACATAATACAGAAAACAAGTTTTCCCAACCCCGTTGAATAGTTTAGGCAGTTTAGACTATGGAGTCCAGTGAGTGGTCAAACCCTTGTCGGCAAGTCTGCATTGACTGGAGGGCGTGGAACAGAACTAGTCCCGTGCTCGACTTCCCTCTCTCTCAATGATCCAAACTCTTTATGAGGCTCCCAGTGCGGCCCGCGAAGCTCTTTCCATGTAGGAGCTCATCTCCGATCTAGGCTTTCCATTTCACGTCGTAACATAGTATTTGGAAACTTTATCCTGAACACAAGCTTTTTTCTTAAGTTACACAAAGATATAAACTTTTTTTTTTTTTATGGAAACTGACACGGTTGGCTACATCACCTACAACGTCCGTGATGTCAGCCCATAACACTGGGTGAACTAGGTGTCATGTCAGTGCTTCCACCTTTGATCGTGCCGGCTACACTGAACTGGTCGGAAAACACAAACTATTTACATAGCCGTTTCGACCGACGTTTCATTCAGTACGGTGGTACCAACCCGGGCGGGTTAACCCCTACCACCAAGTAAGATTAGGAGGGAAGGGACCCACTTTATCCTGAAGACGAGCTTTGTTCTTAAGATACACAAAGATATAAACTAAATAGAGAGAGTGTGAACAACAAACCTGTCTCGAGAGCCAGCGCTTCATGATGTGTCGGTTGGGGTCGAGTATATACACGTCGACGGCGCGGCTGAACGCCTTCAGCTCCGTGTTGATTGGAATCGCCCGGAATCGCACTGTTGACGACATACAAGCGTGCTACCGACTCACTATATTTTTAACATCTACGGTTTACTCGAAGAAATCACTACAGGTGGCTTCACGTTTTCCACTTTCGTGAGATATTGTTATTTTGGTTTGTATCTGTATTCTCGTGCATTGCTGTTATTTCCATCTTGCATTATTGGTTTGCAATAAAGAGTTTAAGTACAAATACAGGAGGGCAGCTAATGGGTTTCAACCCTAACATCGTAGCAGTCTTCCTTCCTTATTTAGAGAATATCAGAATATTTCAACAATCATTATATGCTTTGCTCCAAAGTACACAAAGCAGATTGAACCCTGTTAAAAAATATATGTTTACATTCATTAATTATATGCGATCAGGAACTATGCCGGTTAGATAGGCTCTAAAAAATTGTTCACCCCTTTTCTACTCCTTAACAGATGAAGAATACTTCAGTGAAAGCTTCTTCATATCCTTTATAATAATCCGTATTGTATCATGTATAAACATGTCCAGTGTATCCTGACAATCGGAGTAAGCAGAGCAATTGGTGTTGTGCTACAAGAACTCAGGTAAATTACAGCGCACAACACCGTCCACCACGTTTCACAAATTATTATGACAATATAACTGTCAAGGAGCGAGTAAGGCACGAAGCCAGTTAGCTACTGCACGACTGTGGAATGACCGAGTCTAGTTGAGAGGTGGCTACATCGTGTCCTCATCTATCAGTCGCCTTTTACGACATGCAAGGGGAGAGAAGCAGGTGGGCCTATTCTATTCAAGTACCGGGCCGCACACACAGCACATATGCGTACATAAAAAAGTTATAATTGAGAATGATGATTACCGGTTTGTCCCTGCATATAGACCGGCTTGTCCATCTGTATGAATATCGTCATGAATCTCTTCGAGAAGGAGAGTTGAGTTTCGTTGATGAACGCCTTCCCTCCGAACGGATCGTCCAGGTACAACCCCTCCACCCTCAGTTTATAATCTCCGGGTACCGATGTGTGAGGTATCTGAGAACAAGTTTAGTGAGATGTTAGATTAGAGTTCTGAATGCAACTTGAACGGAACTGGTGAGTTAAGAGTTAGCTCAGATTCAGATTTCAGATTATGTTGTGACTTATTCCATGGTATTCAGCAGGCGCTACTTTGCCTTTAATTAATTCATTTTGTTTGCAGTTCGCAAGAAATTTTTAGCCCAGTCGCTGACACATTCACTCTTTGAAGTAGTAGCACTTTTTTAATTAGTTATATTTGTCTATAAATTTTATTTGATACGTCAGGCAGTGTTGCTAGGTAGACTATACCATGCAACCCCTGCGAACCCAATTTCTGTGAGTACCTTTACCACTTTTAAATAGGTGGGACAAATAAAAAAATTAAATAACCGGCAACATTAACCCTTCGGCCCTCAGCATAAATATTCGCACGACCGCCAAATCTCAGCCCTTTTCGCCGCGCGCAAAAACGCAAAATTTTGGCGCGCGCGCTCCCGCACAAATTCGAATATCCCGCCTCAATCGAACGATCCATCAGTAATCTGTAATCTGTAATCTGCGTACTGAAATTGCGCATTCAGTGATACCAAACACTTCAGGATTCACTTATTTAGAAGCACAGACCGATTTTTTGAACTCCAGGCAAAACAAAACACACTCGACATTTTTTTTCGATTTTTTCTGACCAAAACTGTATAATTTCCTTATACGAGTCATACCTCTAAATAAAGATAATGAGACGTACTCTCGAATACGGGTACACGAAATACGGTACAACTTCAATATATTTCAGTGCGAGCTGAAATGTCCGTTGTCAAAAGTGACATTATTTAAAAAATTATTTTCTGTGTGAAGGTGAAGTGTTGCCCTGTCATGTGTTTGATAATAGTTCTAGTACTTTTAACCAAGAAGTGATACCAGGAATCAGTTCTTTGGTCGAAAATTGGTAGAATTAGTGATTAATTTAATAGTGAGCCGCGCGCCGCCGCGCCGCGCCGAACCCCGCGCGGGGTTTGCGGTAGCCAGCCGGTGAACGAATAATGAACCCCGCGCGGGGTTTGCGGGAGCCGAAGGGTTAACAGTAACATGAAACTCATGCATTTGTATATTTCATGCAGGGATTTCACTTTATACCTAGGAGAACAGAAAAAAAATGTGTAGTATTGGAGTAATTCTAGCCAATACATATCGGCTACTTTACCCTCATATTGAGTGTTTCCGGTACTCCCTCCTTGACACGTTCGCTGACGTCCGCCAGCTCTACACCGTTGCAGGAGATGGAAGCTCGGATGGTCATCTGGAGACGGGCGCGCAGGATGTTGGCAGATATCTTGTAGATCTGCCCGGGACGCACCATGCGCGACGCCACTATGAAGTACGTACTGTCCAAACAAGATCATAACATTTATTTGACCGATTCTGCATATGACAAGTTCAAGAGTGTGTATGGATAATAATTAAAGAATGGAACGTGAAGAAAACAACTGTAGGGTCGGAGATGTGACCTCGCGAATGGCTTGACACTAACATTTCTTTTTAATAATTTTATTATCAAAATTTCCTTGATATAACAATATATATAGGTATAAATAAAATTTGGTTTTAAGTAATTTGATTGCTCGTAATATATTCCAATCAAAATCATCATATCTGCTATACCTGATACAGTCCAGAAACAATCTTTGTCCAAATAAATAGTAAAAAGAAATGAACGAAAAGTATGCAGATATGATGAATACACCACTTCATTCATCAAAATAAAATAATAATAAAATCAATAGTTACGCTTCGTTTATGATGACGCTCTCGTGTTCAAGCTCCGGTCCCCTGAAGCTGCCCTGACCGTACGTGCGGTCCGAGTCCCACGCCGGCCGCGACGTCATCGCATCTTGACCATAGACACCTCCATTTTTGTTCCCGTACGGGTTGAACTGATTCGGATCCTGGTAGTTAGGATTGTATCTATTGTTGACATTGGGATCCAAATTGGGATTATCCGGGTTGTAATCGTTGCGAACACGACTCGGGTCATAGTAAGGGTTGTTTGGGTTGAGCGGGCTGTTCGGATTCAAGTAATCGTCGTTGCTAGGGTTCGGGTAATTGGGATCCTGTTCGGTGGGCCTTGTTGGATCATTGGGAATGTAATTTGGGTCTCTGTAAGTCCCGGGGGCATCTTGTGAGCGACACAACGTCGCTAACCAAACTATCGATAAACATATCCTGAGATACATGGTGCAGTCTTTACGTTGTCCAACCTGAAACAAAAACAAGAAATAGATTAAAAATAGTGCTGTTTACCTAATATGTATTTCATGTAAAAAGTAGGCCTAAGTTATACGACATTTCGTTCTACTCCCCTCCATGATTCATTCAATAAATTAGGACATAATCCTCATCTGATTCAAATTAAAAAAGGTTATGTATGTACCGATGTATTTATTTTATCCAGCTACGTGTTACCACATATAAATTTTTTTTTTCAAATACAACTGTGCCCTAATGAAATATGAACAGAAGGGTTGAGAGTAAAGAATATAATACTAGGTACTTGTTGAGAGAGAATGGAATCCAATTTGTCAACGCCCAGTTAGAACGTTACCTGGCACAGTCCGAAATAACATCACATTTCACTTCGTATGTTCACGTCAGCTTGCTCGAGACGAAGCACACCTCGCGAGAGAACGTTATAGCGTTAATTTATGACTAAAAGGTAATTTCCTATAATCTCCACATCGTTATTTTGGGCGTTTTGTTTTCAATAATCACTTCTTTCAAAGAACCAAACCAATTAGTACCAAAGCAAAGCTGAAAGCAAGCAAACCAAGCGGCGGCTTTTCGTACCACGCCCGCCGTCAGTGTGGCTATGCTCAAAAACGTAGCGATGACTAATGTCAATAAATTATAACCCGATGGCCCCTCTACACGCTGGCCAAAGCTTTCGCCAAAGTGTCAAGGCCACAGCACTGGCAAATATGTAGACGGGTATTTTATCGATTTGTTATGTATTTGAGCTCGGCCAACAAAGAAAAATCGTAAATGGAAGCACAGCAAAAAAACCTGCCTGGGGTCATTCTAGCATGGTGCTAGTTGATTGGGAGATTTAGTCCGACGTAGAAATTAACTATTAACAAATAAAAAAAATCGCTCAACGATACCTCATTTATGGGTCAGGCAGGGCGGCAGTGGCAGTGATTTAACTATGTCACGTGACCGCTGCATTTTACTTTCTGAACAATCGGATATTCGGTAAACCATATTCTGTACTGGTGTAGTGGTAAGCCAGCCATGGACGATAGCGCCATCATCGCGTCAGTTGGAACCACGTGAGTCCAAAAACTGACCGTGCGTGTCAAATCCGTGAGCCAATATTTGGCGTGACGCCGACCCACGGATTTTCCGGGCGCACCATAATCCATAGTGGCGTCATGCCATGGCTTCACGCCGTCCGCCCGTGCATGTGCGAACTCACATCCATTTCGGCTCATTTCGTAGATCGGAGCGGTACGATTGCACGTGCGTGCGCCTAGGGTAGGGTTGCCATAAAGGCACAGGTACTGACCGGGACACTATATCAAAACCTAGATTATGCATAAATTCTATTAGATAATTAGGTAGGCAATGGTTTTGAATGTCCATAACCAATAAATTATAGGCCACAGAAAATTGTCCGATTCAGAACGATTCACGCAGCTCTGTAAACTCACAGATAGTTAGCCAAAAGTCTCCAACGAACGTTCGTTGTCTATGTATACACATATTTGACATCTGCGAATGAAATCTACGGACTTATAATGCCTGAAACGCTCTGTAAGGAGTGTTAGGAAATAAGAAGAAACACTAAGCCCTTTGAAGATTTTTTTTTATATACTACTACTACTAATATTAGTATGGATAAAACTAACTGACTTCTGGTTCCAGACCGGGACATTTGCTGGTCAGGCGGGACGCCGCCGGGACTGAGATTCTAAACCGGTGACAAGTCCCGGTGTACCGGGACGAATGGAAATCCTAATCAGAAGACTGACCACAATTTGGAGCGATCGTTCGTGGGCTAATATTTTGGAACCACGCCATTTGTCGTCACGCCAGTTGTAATGAAGTCAATTGGCGCCATCGTCCATGTCGGGCTTTAGAGTGAAGGGTAAATCATATAATTTTTTTATTTTATGATTGTAGATTCAAACCCCCCCTTGTGTATATAAATTTGTAAATGTGTAATAAATAATATAATATTTATTATACCCTAAAAAAATAACGGTAAGCAGTGCAAGCGGCACATGATAGAACAAAGGAACGCTTGCGCTGTAGATCAGCTGATTGTAAACGCGAAGTGGCAGAAACGAAACGTCACAAAAATGACATGCACCGCCTCAACATTAAGTTAGGGTTAATATAGAGAAGATGCTTCTTTATGGTAATTTTTTTTTAACCTCCAAAAAAATCACAGCTGATCTACACTACAGCACCATGGTTCCTTTGTTTTCTTCTGTGCCAGACCCGTAAGCACTTTATATTCTTTGGGTACGCCCAAACGTCACACAGAAATAAAATAATGTACAAGTAGCGAGCAGTGACGTCACACGTGTGACAAAATAGTAAAAAGCAAGCAATCTTCGGTTTCGATTTTGTGTGATGAAAACTTGGTTGTAATACTTTTTCTGTTACTTAGAGAACCATCCGCACTGAAATGCTGACGCTACCATCTACATTGTTAAGCGTATTGCTGCTGGCCTGCAGCGCAGTCGGCCTGCAGCCCCAGCAGCAGTCACAGTCCCCGTACTCGCAGTCCCCGGCCGAGGAGGACAGCGGCGGCAGCGGCCGATATGTGATCGAGGGAAGGGTCTTTCCGGCGGACGTGGACGAGTCCCCAAACTGGCAGGTGGAAACCCGCGTGCACGTCAGCGGCGGAGATTACGTCGGCTTCATCCGCGAGGATGGCTCCTTCGCTGTGCACAACGTACCGTCCGGCAGTTACATTGTGGAGGTCGTCAACCCCGACTACATGTACGAGCCCGTGCGCGTCGAGATCAATTCGAAAGGCAAGTTCCGGGCGCGCAAGGTGAACTTTGTCCAGACCTCACAAGTTATTCAGGTGCCGTACCCGCTTCGAATGAAGGCGCTCGCCAAGTTCAGATACTTTCAAGTACGCGAGCAATGGAGGTTGACGGACTTCTTGTTCAACCCGATGGTGATAATGATGGTGCTGCCGCTCTTGCTGATCATGCTGCTGCCGAAGATGATGAACGACCCGGAGACGAAGAAGGAGATGGAACAGATCAGCAACTTCACCAAGATGTCGGACATGCCCGAAGTGTCGGAGATGATCACCTCGTTCTTCAGCGGCGGCCCTGCGCCCAAACCTAATTCAAAAGCCGCCAAACAAGTGAAGAAGAGGCAATAATTATTTTGAATCTTCACTGGAAGCCGTTTACTGTATCCCGCCCCGCAGTACGTAATGAACATCGAACTTTAGAAAAAGACTATCCAGTTGTAGAGCGTCATCTCTGTTGCATATCATATTTTTAGAACTGCCAATTTTCGGGATAAGTTGTTGGTTTTTTAACGAATAATTACCTGCACGCACGCCTGTTTGGGCACTGCGCATGGCATTATCAGCATACGTATAGCAAAATGAGAACATACATCAGTAGGTAAGCGAAAACAGGAGGACAAAATATTGAAAAGGAGGATATGTCCTCCTTTAGGATACCATCTGGCAACACTAACCCAGCCCCGCAGACCTTGTCTGTCACACAACACCGGGTAAACAATAACTCGATAGTCATTGTATTCTGCTGACGGTACGCGCTCTGTTTGAGCCGCACCATCATCGCATCGACTTCGTTGTTGTTGTCATGATTCAGCATCTGTTACGCTCAGGTATCGTGTTCCGCATGGAAGGCGCGAGATGTATGAGATGTGGACGCATAGATACGTGCGAGTTCGTGCGAAAGGGACGCCACTCTACAACCGGATTGTCTCTTTCTAAAGCTCGATGTTCATTACTTACTGCCGGGTATTGTACTTCATCTTAATAATTTTATTACATTTTATGTAGTAAAAAGATTCTTACAATTTTATTTATGTAGATATTCATCATACATGGCTTTTTAGGGTTTCACATTAAAATGGCAAAAAACGGCTTCCTAACATTTGTTTTTTATACGTAAACTTCTCCCTTTGTTCCTAAAAAAAGTTGGTATTGAGTCAAAATTGTGGTGTTTAGCAAAATATTGTAAAAAAAGCGAGTGGGCTGTGTCGGAGACACGTGAATTTGATGAAGATCTCATCGATACCTATCCTTGCTTGTCCCACCACACGAGTAGTTTGGGAGCAATAGTTTTCGAAAAAACAAAAAAAAATATTATCAAGGCCTATCATTTCCTCCAGCGAATGAGTAGTTGTGGATCAGTAGTATAATTAGAGCAATTAAATGTAGGTTAAACATAATTTACAAGCTTTTATTTAATTTTCCCTGTATGTTGGTTTGTTAGTATGTGTGGGTCGATTCTTGGAAGCCAAATAAGAACCACTTCCTCTTATCTTACGAAGTTCAAATTTTTAGTGTTGGTTCAGTACCGAATACAATGCAATGTTATTTAAAAAAAAAAAAAAACAAATTTAAAATGTCGAGGCCTATCATTTTCTCCAGCGGATGAGTAAAAAAAAGTTGAAAAAAAAAACTATTTCAAAAAGAGCAATTTTTTTCTACGAAACGAAACAAATTGCAAGTCGATCTGACCAGTAGTTCAGGAGTTATAACTTATAAGCATTTATAGATTTTCGAAGTTTTCGAAGCACTTTTTTCTCTGGGCCATATTTATAGAAGGGATGGATGTACGACTCTTGGGTATGTATGTCGTCTTAGCAAGTCGGAAGAACTTATGGGACGATATGCCTCACCTTTCATTAAACTTTTTCATTAAAAAAAAACATTTATCTCGTCGAGGCCTATCATTTCCTCCAGCAGATGAGTAGTCGTGGATCAGTAGTTTCCGAGATATGCCCTCTCAAGCACTTTTTCCTTTTTTTTCCGAAACGGCTGAACTGATTTGGAAAAAAATAACAACTATTTAAAAAAGTGCAATTTTATCTATGAAAAGAAACAAATTGCAAGTCGATCTGACCAGTAGTCCAGGAGTTATAAGCATTTATTGATTTTCGGAGCCCTTTTTTCTAAGGACCATATTTATAGAAGGGCTTGATTTGATGTACGACTCTCGGGTATGTCGTCTTAGAAGTCCGAAGAACTATCTTTAGGACGATATGCCTCACTCACCTTTCTGTAACTCTTTCTAGTGTTCGAGATCTAAGTCGCCAAAAGTACATAATTTTTCGTCACGAAACTCTGTAAAAAACCTCCGGCAGCAGGATAAAGATGTTTCATCAAATGCAAGTCAAAAAACAAAATGTCCTCATGGATGGGCAAAAAAGTGAAGCATTGTGTTTTATTTACTGTCCCATGTCCCATCATTTCATTAAAAACAATAACGGGATTACCATTTACCCTGTCGATGATTTACCCATAATTTTTCCCATTTACAGAATATCATGGCAAAAAAAAGTTAGTGATTTTCATATTAGGGTAATGTGAAATTTGCTGTCAATCAGTAAGGAGGACTGAGTCAATCCGAATGACTAGTTTTAAAACTTTATTTTGTACATATAGGTATGTAAAGTAAGACAAGAAGCCCTACTTTAAACTACATAATTCATACTTTGCTGCGCGGCTACTTGTCAGGTATATTATATTCTTTGGACAGGGTTATGATTAGTGATGGGGAACTCGCTAAAAATTACAAATCGATTAACTCGGTTTGATAAAATATACAAATCGGTTTCGAAACCGATTCAAACCGATTTGGGTCAAAGTAGGTAGGTAGCTTAACTAACCAGCCCAGCTCTATAATAAAGTCGAGCGGTACGAGTATTTTTTTACACTTTTTGTCGTTAGTTAGTATAAATGAGTATGAATAAAATAAAATACACAACACAAGTTAGGTAATTCACAACACAAGTTAGGTAATTCACAACACAAGTTAATCTGTTAAACACGAGTTACGTTACATACACAGAACCACGAATCAATACAGAACAGACAGATCGAATAATACGATGCGAGCCAGTTCTACGAACGAATACGCTTAACTTCACCAAACCAAACCGATTCCAACGGCGGCGGGCGGTCGGTCGGCAGCCGAGTTAGCAGACGCAGTAGCGAGCCGAGCAGCGACTTGACTCGACTCGAGCGCGCAGCGATCTCAAACCGAATTGAGTCGATTCGGTCGGCTCGCCCAAACCGAGTTGGCTCGCAGTCAGTTCACTCGGTCCGGCCAGCAGGCAGGCAGGCAGTCGCCGCGTCAACTCGATTTCGCCAAACCGAGTCGGCTCGATCGCTCGCTCGCAGCAGGCAGTCAGTTCACTTGGTCGGTCCGAGGCAGGTAGTCGCCGCGCCCGCCACGCCGCCACGCCACCGCGAGCCAGCGAGTCAACTCGATTTCGCCGCATACCAAACCGAGTCAGCTCGCTTCAACTTCAAATCGGTTTAAACCGAATTACCAACTCGGTTCGTTACTTCACTAGTTATGATATGAAATGAACTTAAGACTATGACATGAAAGATAAATGAAACGATAAAACCTAATAAAAATAAAATTTACCATGAGAAAGGAGTGATTGTGAGGAATAAACTTTAAATGTCGTTTCTTTGCTTACAGAGAAACTCAGATTAGCTTATTTGGAAAAAGATCATTCCTCTAAAGAACATCACACATTATATAGGTATATATTATATATTTTTCATAAGTTAATCTATTGCTATAGATAGGGGCTTCTAAACTACCATACGACGAACGGAATAACATATTTCATTCTTATATAAACAGATGCAACCAGTCTGGCGCAATTTCATACAATAAATTCGTTTCTATGAAAATCAGCATAATTTTAATGGCGGCCACTTACTCATATAGCGGTCATATCTCGCATGACAGCTTCCGGTCCGGTACTGGCGGTTATATTCTTTGGGCGGCGGGCGCGCACGCCATGTTTGTTTTCTTTCTCGTCTCGTTCTCCTATGGCCTGACTCCGCGTGTCTTGCCGAAATACCCCTTGTTTTTGCTGTGATTTAGCCTGTAGCGTGTAAGTGAGTTGCCGTCGAATGCATCCACTGCAATGCGGCATTACAGGAAGTGTGAGATGTGTGGTGCGGGGATATCGGGATATTAGGACTAAGATGAATGTTTTCACGGAAATGTTAGGTTTTGATATAGACTAATGGTAAGAAAATTTTGTATAGATATTATTAATAAAATCAACATAAAAAAATACAAACAATTATGCTGTTTTACTCATATTAGCAATAAACCCAACCTAAAAAAATCAAGTATATTGATAAACGGCTGCATTCACGGCACTTCCTAATGCAGTGGTGCCAACATGACAGCTACAACCGGATATTTGCAGCGGCCATTGAAATTATGCTGATTTTCATAGATTTTTTGTATGAGAGTTCCGTCTCGAGTGGTTATATTCTCTTTGGATGCAAAATCTCACATTAATTTGTATTATAGATCGTTCACAGATGCAGTTATTTTACCTCTGACATGTGTCACTTTATTTTCCCGCTAGGTTGGCATTATGTGCTAAATCGTGAAAAATGTTACCTGCTATTTATATATTCCCCTAGTAGTGGTAAATAAAATTATATATAATGTGCCTCTTTATTAGGACAAAGATTGGAAAAGCAATGCGAAAATGTGAGCCACATTGAATATAGGTTTTGTAAAACGGATCGATGTATGGACGCGGCACTTGACAAGTTTATTATATAATTGAATGACGAGTCTGAAACAGAATCTGACAGCAATTTTGATAATTCATGTTCATCAGATAGTGATTTTTCACAATTAGATATCCGCCTGGATCACTCGTATTCAAAATAAATAAAATTATATGTAAAATTATCTGTAGTTTTTTTAGCATAGAGTAAACTTAACAATAAAGTTCATAGAACTTAGGTTTTCATTACAAATACATAAAATATTTACAGGGAAATCGTATCAATCGAATATGGTGACAGAGCTCAGGTTAGCCAACTATATAGCCAGAGGTAAAATAACTGTGAACGGTCTGTATGTAAGAAACCATCTACTAACTTCGTGTTCAGGGTTTTATTTATTTATGATCACTTTATGATTTATGGATAAAAAAGTATCAAGACGCTATAATCAAATCAAATTTTTGCGAGTGTTGCTTACTCTAGAAATACATACATACATACATAGCGTCACGCCTGTTTCCCGGTGGAGTAGGCAGAGACAACGGATCTCCACGTGCATGAAGAACATTATGCTAGTGGAAGTGACGGCGGAGGTATGTCTAGAAATATAATTTCTCCCTTTGCCATGGCTCATGAGCATGACACTCTGATAATATGCATTTATTTTTTGAAAAAAAAATAAATTTAGACGTATACAAACGCGAAACACATGAAATATCGAGAAAAGGCAACGTAAAATGTATCTGCTGAATCGAATTAGAAAATCTATGCAGTACCGCCACGCCGCCCCGCCGCCCCCGCGCGCCGCGGCTTTCATTCCCTAAAAAAGCGGGGAATATCGAACATTGCCATTGGCAGCACTGACATTAACTAATAGTTAGTTTAGTTTAGTGCAGCATTTCGCCATACAAAATGTTGATACACATTTTATATTCGAAAACATTTTTTATAGCGAAACATTTTATCCTGTCATGATAAAAATTGGGACATTTTAAAAGTATCTTTGTAACTAATACACAAAATTACTTTTATTGTTAGCAAATACTCGCATCTAAAGTACAGTACGATTAAGTACGTGAGCCAGTCAATTTATGTCGCCTTATTTACTGTTTGCCATTACAAATGGCCGCCCACATGTTTATAATGTGTACACAAACAAGTCGTTATTTGAAATTGTAAATAATTCGTTTGATTGAGGAATACACAGCGCTGAGAGAGCTATGTCCGGATACCTGGACGTAAAGTGCCCGGCGCGAGTTTCCCGCGGGTTGTCCCTGTTTAAGGTAATTTTTGCATCCATGTGTTATTTTTCGAATGAAAAATGCTCGCCAGATTTGCACTGAACTGGTGGTTGTTGCTCCTCATCCTCAACACTGAGCACATAACACAATATGTATGTGTATTTAACGGACTATAATATTTACTCATTACATTTCATAATTCACTATTGTTTTGAATTATGGTTGGTAAACAATGTGTTTATTGCAGGCCTGGAAGAAGCAATGGTGCATACTCCGCCCAAACCCATTAGTAGAGAACAGCGGTGTACTGGCGTTACACTCTTCCGTAGGCCTAGTGGCTAACTCCACCATAGACCTCCCTCCAGGATCGACGGTGTGCCGTACCAAGTCGAGGACCCATCAGTATGCATTCGGAGTATTCCTGTCGGGGGGAGGGTATAGGAAACCGTATGTGCTGCTCGCCGGGCAGACCGAATCAGAAACTCAGACGTGGATGGCGAAAATACGGGCCCTGCTCAATGGAACGAAACATTCTGGTGAGCATTTACATACTATCCACATTCAACACTATTGCTCGAGCATTATCCATCACTCATAATAAACACTAGGTATGATTTGTTTGTATCATACTCTGTTTACAAGTCTGATTTATTATTATTTGATCACGGCGACAACGACTGACAACTAATGAAGTTAGAATAATGCAATTTAGCAATTAAATGGACAGTGTTGTTTGTTAAAAGAATATAGAGTATATAGCTAAATCATATTATGTTAACAGGCTTCATTATTGACAACCTTTCAGACAGAAACATTATCCTAAAGAACTCGTACGAGGTGTCGATCATAGACAACGAGTTCTCTCGGAAGTGCCTGCTGTACGGGGTGCACGGCACGCTTACCATCTCATCTCACGGCCTGCTCATCTCACAGCCCGACCCCGCTCAGCTCAAGATATTCATCGCATGGAAGCACTTTTCAGACATCGTCTTGGCCGGGTCGGGAAACATTCCCGATAAGAACAAAATATGCCAGATCCTGACTAATAGGTGTGTTTGAAATCATCTCATCGGCTAACCAAAAATTTTTTATACACATTTATTTATCGTGGTACCGTGTGCGGCCGGTACTTAAATAATAAATAAATAAAATGTTCTTTATTCGGGCACTTGGTCCCATACAATTAATCATAAATCACATTCACAAAAAAGTACATTCAAAACATAAACATACATACATAACAAACATGATATTATATACAATTAAAATCTATACAGTACAATCTAGCAAAAACTGCCTAAAAAGAATAGACCCACTACAGCACACCACGTGCATGTTGTGAAAGAAAACTAAGGGATAAGGACAAAGTAGTGTGCTAAAGGGCGACAGGGTAGCCACCTTAGTAGCCACCAGGGTAGGACCTTGACACATTCCTTCCACCAAGTCATGCAGCAAGTGAGTCTTCGTGCCTTACTTGTTGCTTGATAGTTATCTTGTTCTTATACATTGCTAAACGTGGTTGTGCTGTAATTTACAAGATTACTTGCAGCACAACACCTGATTACTCTGCTTACCCCGATTGTCGGGAAACAGCATGTGGTATGTACGTATGTATGTATTTATCATTCCGAAATCACATGAATAAAATTACTGTTGATGTGAAATTTCATAGTGCATGCATACATACAATCCATCGCTCCGGTGAAGGAAAACAGCTTGTAAATCTGTACACGAACAATGCTAAAGCATTGTGCGCTCATCCCTTCTGGTTAGCTGGACAACATTGCATTCTGCAAAAACATCACCTCCTACACCAGAGAAAATGTAATACATACATACAAAATATATTCTAGTTCAAAGTCAAAGTCCAATGTTTGCTGCATACATGATATAGAACAGTGATAACAAAACCATTTGCTTTCATTCCATCGGCAGGTGTGCATTCAATGATAATGAGGTCACACAACCTAAGCCCAAACAATGATGTTTGTTCCTTGTGTGTACCGAAATAGTTAACTCAAATGTGCTGATAGGTATACTATATATTGTCCAGTTCATTTACTTACACAACTGTACTTATGAGAGGTAGTTATCTAATATCACCACATACTTAGCAACTATAATTAAGGAATATTCAAGGAGATAAAATTTATTTTAGAATGATTTCTTGGGACTTTATTCGGGAAAAAATTTATAAAAATAAAAATAATAATTCTTATTTTACAGGGATGAGCATAGATCGCTGGGGCTTTCATATCTTAGCAATCCCGAATCTCTTCAGGTTATGACTAGATTTGAGCGCTGGCATTCAGTCATACACCATCGTACCAGTTTCTCTTAATAAAATGACAAGACCCACCGGGTCTGACCTGCAGAACCACCGACAATGGAAGATGAAGAAAAAGAAACAAAAGTTTGAATTATTTGTTTATTGTGCCTTTAAATATAGGTTCCGGCTTTTACACATTCCACAAGGCCAGAGATAATTTTGTAAAGACCCCGCAGGTGAGGTGGTTGCCATGTGTTGTAAGGCCAGTGGTGTCAATAAAATCACAATTATTACAAGTTATTGAAATGTGTTCCCTCTGATTCTAATGCAAATGTCTCTTCAACAGTTCGTTTAGCGGTGGAGCTGGTCACCTTAACGTGTTCAGCTCGTGCGGGGCGGAGCTGGTGCGAGCCGTGAAGCAAGGCCGCGAGGACGCCGGTGTCATACTGCGCAGACTCAGTCGCAGCGAGGGAGACCTCTACAACTGGACCTACGATTCTGGTGTAGAAGGTGACACAGGTCTGTAGACTCGCACATACATATCACACACGCTGAATCCCGACAATCGGGGTAAGCAGAGTAATCGGTGTTTTGCTGCAAGAACTCTGTTAAATTGCAGCACAACACCGACCACCACGTTTCGCAAAGTATTCGAACAAGATTCAATTGATCAAGCAGCAAGTAAGGCACGAAGACCCACCTGCCGCATGACTCGGTAGAAGTACCGTGCCAAGGTGAGAGGTGGCGAGCCCGTTGCCCTTTAGCACGGCATCTTGTCCTTATCCCTTAGTCGCCATTTACGACATGCATGGGAAGAGATGCAGTGGGGCTATTGTTTTTAAGTAGCGGACCCACACGGTACTTACTTTTTCTTCACATATTTATTTAGTTCAGACCATTTAAATACTAATCTTTCTTCAACATTGCAATCAATTCAGGTCAAGATCAGTTCAACCATAATACTCTCAATAACTGTTGGCTGCCTTTTATTTATTACCCATTCATTTTCGATATTAAAGGGCTTACCAATGAGGCTTCTCTTGCGAGAGTTCCGAGGTTAGAATTCGACCGCTGTGTACCAATGAGGCTACTCTTGTAAGAGTTCCGAGGTTCGAATTCGACCGCTGTGTACCAATGAGGCTTCTCTTGCGAGAGTTCCGAGGTTCGAATTCGACCGCTGTGTACCAATGAGGCTTCTCTTGCGAGAGTTCCGAGGTTCGAATTTGATCGATGTGTACCAATGAGTTTTTTTATGAGTCGAAATTATAAATTACGCGCATACCCTCACGCACTGCTCAATTGTTCAGATTCCATGTAAAAATTTAGGTCCACTCGCACATATTGTTTGAAATGTACGTCTTTTTAATTCTCGCCTTCTCTGGGATAAAAAAAGATTAAAATTTTTTTTTCTAAAAATTATGTTCAAAATAATAAGCATGTTTTAAACATTAGCAAACCATCTGATTATGGCTGGAACATCCGATCATCGTAGAAACAGAAAAAAATAATGTTCTAAATAGTTTTCGTGTTTTTTTTTTTTTTTTATGGATACTGACACGGTTGGCTAAATCACCTCTAACATCCGTGATGTCAGCCCATAACACCGGGTGAACTTGGTGCCACGTCAGTGCTTCCCTTCGGTCGTGCCGGCTACACTGAACTGGACGGAAAACACAAACTATTTACATAGCCGTTTCGACCGACCTTTCATTCAGTGCGGTGGTACCAACCCGGGCGGGTTAAACCCTACCACCTAGTAATATAAGAAGGGAGTCATATCCCTTAGTCGCCTTTTACGACATACACGGGGAGAGATGCAGTGGGGCTATTCTTTTAAAGTCCCCACGGCCCCACACGGTACGTGTATTTTTTATTTTACAAATAACTCTTCCTTTTTTGAATTTTTCTGGTAAAAATAGGTAATACTTTGGTAGGGTTACACTCGAGTATAATGGACTTATAACAAATAATTCTGTATTTAAGCTGGAATTCGACGCAGCAGCTGGTACAGCGGACCTTCAGAAGTTTCCCTCGACGACACGGACCTCATTAGAACTAAAGTAAGTTGGTGCATTTGCATTGTCATTTAGGTTCACTTTTAGTATCTCATACAAAAAAAAAACATACATGCAAAATGCTTTAATACCTTTCATCACATTTCATTTACTTCTTCGTTCATGACATTTTGTATATTTTATTATACACGGTGTTGCAGTTGCCCCCGTAATATTTTTAATTGACATAAGGGGGTTATTCTGAATGTGAAACTAAACAACTTAGCTGTGGCGAAAAAAAGTTTTTGAAACAAAAAAAAATATATTTTTTCCATACAAATTTTTAATACCTATTCTCCAAATGTATGGAGAAAAAAACTTTTTTTTATTCAAATTAAAAAGTCGTAGAAAAAAAGTTGTTCTATTTCACGTACAGAATCACCCCCTTTCGGGTTTTACGGTTGGGGTTGCAACACCGTGTATATATCACTAGCTGTGCCCTCGACTTCGTTCGCATGGACTTATCACGACACCATTTACCGGGTTCAATTGTATTTTTTAACCATCTAGGGACCCACTCAAATATACACACAAAATTTTATCCAAATCGGTCCAGCCGTTTAGGCGAAGTTAGGTGACATACACATGTACAAAAGAATTATATATATAAGGATATCAACAGTACTGCTTGGATCCGATACTTAAAAATAATAACCCCACTGTATCAAGTCGCGCTATCGATAAAAAAAAAAAATATCTCTCACCGTGCATGTCGTAAAAGGCGACTAAGTGATAAGGGCACGATGCTATGCTAAAGGGAAGGCTAGCTACCTCTCGCCTTGGCACGGTCCTTCGCAGCAGGTGGGTCTTTGTGCCTTAGTTGCTGCTTGATATAGTTATCTTGTCCGAATGCTTTGCTAAACACCGATTACTTTGCTTACCCCGATTGTTGGGATACAGCGTGTGGTGTTTTGTTTTGTGGCAGGAAGGTTTGAGCTGATGCTCATATTTTGTATGTTGAGATCACTTAATTCTCCCTCTAATTTCTTTATTATAATGTCTGTATTTATTTATTAGTCATCGTTATGCATTCGGTTTGAACGAGGCTTTGGTCAGCCTAGTTAACAATATGAACAATGTTCGCAACAGGACACAAACGTTTTGGGCAGCGGGCAGCTGCTGCGCTTCCCGGCCGCCGACGACCTCTACCCCATCTCCTGCTCCAAGCTGCACCTGCTCAGCTACGTGCGCAAGTTCTCACAAGCCTACACCGACACGTGAGCTCATAGAATTATTTTAAAACGATAGTTTTTGTCAGGTTTCTGAGGTCTTTCTAAGGGCCAATTGCGCCAACACGAATTTAGCGATTAAATCAGTTTAACTCGTTAAGCTAGATTCAAGAAAATAAGTGTGTTGCACCAACACCAAACGTCAAGTTAAAGCGGATTTAAAAAAATAAAAGTTAAACGAGGTCGGGCCGTCGTTGGTATAGTGCTATCTCCTTCTTATACGTGGTGATAGAGAAAGTTGATGCTATGAACAGATGGGTCAGTTTTGCTGTCTGAGCTGTCGAACAAAGAATAAGGTCGCCAGTATGCAGAAAAATATTGGAATCAGTAGTAAGAACGCACCTATAAAGTTAAACTCGAGTTTAGTTGAATTAGTACTATTTTGTCATGGTGCAAGATGAGATACTATCTAGCGAGTTATGGATTTAAACGCAGTTCAACTAAATTCGAATTTAGCTATTTAAACGTGGCTTTGGTGCAATTGGACCATAGACTGATATCTCAATAAAAATATAAATTTTCAACTTGTATTGGCAGATAATATTTAAACAGATCACATAACATTGAATGCTTGAGTAGCCTAGTGGGCATAGCGTCGGCCTCCCGCTCGAACAGGAGGTTGTGGGTTCGAATCTGCCCGCCGCCATTGTTTGCTACAAAGTTATTTCTGATTTTAAAAACTTACAACAACTTTTACGCAAAATTACTCAACACAACGGTGCAGGAAAACACTGTGAGGAAAGTATTTTAATGAACGAGGAGACGAGAGGTGTAACGCTTGTCTGAAAGTAATAGGTGTGACTTCTGCACAGCAGAAAGTATTCATTCATTTAACATTACAGATTCTTAAAACGCGCCTTGTATGGGTGAAAGATGGAAAAAGGTACAAAATTCATACAATACTAGTATTCACTGCAAAAAACATGAAGAATTGCCATGGTAATATCAGGGAAAACCGCAAAAAGGCTCTGGAAAACTGGGAAAAGTCAGGGAATTTTTCTACTTTTTTTTGTGGACACTGCCACGGTTGGCTACGTCACCTACGACACCCGTGATGTCAGGACGTAATACCTTGGTGAATTAGGTGCCGTGTCAGTGCTTCCTTTTGGTAGTGTCAGCTACACTGAAATGGATGGAAAACACGAACTATTTTTTACTTTTACTCTTACCTTACGTCATTGAAACCATGTAATTAATTAAATACATAAGTGATTTAAATTGTAATCAATCATAGTTTAGTGTGTATTAAACGTAACATCAGACTTGTGTTGTTTGCGACGAAACTTCAAAAGACCCAGAATAAACATACACAAAATAAAAAAAAAATGATCAATGTACCCCAGACATTAATGTATGTAAGTTTATTATGTGAGTAAGCCATTTAAAAGTTCATCAACTATTGGTAGTAGCTCTGTTCGCTAGAAATTTAATCCAAAGTTTAAAAACACTTTTTTACGACACAAAATTGTGCCCTCCTGTAAAATCTACTTTCTCGTGTTATGCTACTCTGGTTCTTATGAGGTGATGTAGCCCTGAAAACTAATATTATGAAAATAGCATACACAAAATAATTTCAAAAATATTTACAGTCCACCAGACCGTCGGTCCTGCGCGTCGTTAGCGTCCGGAATTTACGAAGAAATACTGGAAGACACCCACACGACCACTACCGATAAACATGACTTGGCTCAAGAGACTGTGCACTCTACCCCAATAGACTTAAGTATGGAATTGGAAGAGAATACATACGAGTCTGTGGCGGAGTGCGTGTACGCTACTATGCGACGGACCGGCAAGCGACACCCACCACCGCCGCTGCCGCCGAGGGCTGTTCGTAGCACACACGTTGCCAACAGGTACTACTGTTTTATAATAATCATTTTATAGTTGATTAACCCTTTGCCTCCCACCCAATTAAATATACTTGCATGTGCCATTTTCGCATTTGCGAAATTTGGGAGCACCATAAACTCAAATATTTCGTAAAACATTTAATTAGATTGTACTTCTGATATGGAGGGAAATAATGAAGTCAGATCAATAAACTATATTCTAAGAGCCAATGAAATTACCCACAAAACGAGGGAAAACAACAGACGAATTGTTTTGAATTCCAGGAAAAACAAAACGCTTCTTCCTCAAGAGGAAGAAAAACTGAATACAGGGGCGGTCTGGGGGTTCTGGGGCCTACCGGGAATATTGGACGTGGGGCCCCCTCCCCCCTCATCGTCCTATAATAGTAGTTAAAATAGTATGTTTATAATAATAAAATAAATTAAACAAACAGTAAGTAATTGTGTGTTATGATTATATTAATGGACTTTAGCAATCCGGGGCGCTGCGGCCCCGGGCCCCGCCCGGACAAGCAGCCGGGAATTCCCGGGTTCGCAGTAGGGCCAGACCGCCGCTGACTGAATACTACATTCAATTAATTTGCAGCACTACAAAGTTGACTGAGGCGTGGAGCTCGCGGCTGGCGGACACAGATGAAGTGGACGGCAATGCGACACGACACGGCTCCCTCGGCTCCCTGCCGCACTCCTACGGCGTCCCCGAGTCACACGCGGACTACACCAAGACGTTACCCAAGTTCCACAAGAATAAACCGTTCAACGTCTTTCGAAAGAGAGTAAAAAGCGACTCGCGCGTAGCCACCCTCGTCTCCAAACCGGACAAGACGGCCGGCGAGCCCAAAAAGAAAAGGTTTGACTTCAACGTCACGCCGTCCAAGTCGATAGACATCATCAAAAACTTCCGCGTCAGTCGAGTGCTAATGCGAAATTTGAGAATCTCCTCGCCGAGTCTCAGCAAGCTGGGCGAGGCAAGGAGCTGCGAGTATCTCGACACGGACGCAGACGTCGCCGCGCCCGTGGAGCCGAGGTGCTCAAAGTCTGCGGAGAGCCTCGGCGGAGCGACGGTCACATCGCCCGCGAAGGACACCGTCTCTCCCGACCGCGACGACGGACAGGATCTCTCCTTGATTTACTCGGAGCTGAGCGAACAGTTTTCGTTGCCGCAAGACATCGTCGAGCTGATCCTGAAGGGACGCGATGATCTGGCGGATCTGCAGCTTCGGAGACGACAGTTAAGCGAGAGCGACTACATTCCTATGTCACCCAATGGTTTGGCGACGTGCGCGGTCGTCCGCCCCCCCTGCGAGGAGCACTACACCGTTATGACCTCCCCCGCACACCCCGTGGCCGCCGTGCCCACCGCCGCTCCCGACATCATCACATGATTCAACAAAACACATTTTTTATAATATTTTTGTGAAGGAAACTTAAAATTAAGGAGACCACTACGATCAGTATTACATATTTTTTTAAACACTGGATTTACAAACGAATATAAAAAAATACTTTTTGAATATTTTCAACAGTGCACAATTTACCATCTGTGTGCACTTGTGTAAGATGGTTTAATGAAAATAATTAGATCTAAAAAATAATTGTACGTTAAAATGGGGTGCAATTATTATGTAACATGTAAAATTGACTGAAGCAGAAGACTTATGTAGTTTATGCACTAACTGCTATAATGTTTAATAACTACTTGTATTTGACTGTGATCTTTTACAGCTGTCAGTTTCAAATACATTTGTACAAACCGACATACTTTACTAGGCACCCAGCGGTGGGGTTAGTGGCGGGTTCGGGTTGTCCCTCTCACTCACTCACTGAAGACAGACTGAGATGGAAGGTGTCGAACTGAGCTTGTGATGGCTTCACCGAACATATCCGGGAAGTAGAGGAGGGTGTCAGTCGAGGTCGGGACTAGTGAGTGGCCACTCTGTGTAGTTCTCCAGCATGCGTTACGTTTCGGCTCGCATTATACATATATGTTAAATTATATTATAGGTTTATAATAATAGGTTTTGGCTGGGTGGCTAGTGGAGTGTGTAGGTGTCTGTATTTGATATTATTTCAGAGATAGCTAGAAAGTAGCATAGTCCAAGCACTGACATAAGGGCTAGACTGAGATACAATTTATATGTATCTGTTGTATTTGTAGTAAAAGCAGCGTTTCCCTACCATAGCGCTTGATCTATCAAAGTCTATCCTATCCTTGTCATTTTATTATTGATTGACAGAGATGGGTCTTCACCAGTGTATTTGTAGTGCTCGAAGAGTTGTGAAAGGGGCAAGAATGATGGTAGCTGGAAACGCACATAAATTTTTTGTCAAGCATTAAGCGTGGGACAACATATCTCTCATAGAGATTTTGATAGACATTTTTGTATATTTGGAATTTATACAGGGCTTTAATGGCTTAAATATGGCCTAATTAATAAGTTTGTCTATTGCCTTATATTGGAATAAAATGTTGCTCAGCTATTATTTATTGGAGGAAAACTGCTCAGTTGTATGTAGGGCACTAGGAATGTATCGATGGTATCTTCTGTGCACCTGCTTGAATAGACTTATGGTGTTAGGCTTGCTTACTGTCAGAGAGCACATGTTTGTAGTTATAGGTTATGGATAACGTACCTATAGGTTTAGGAACAATGACAACTCTGAAACATTATTTTAATGTTGATTTGAGATGTATAGTTCTTGGGAAGTATTTATTATTTATGTTTGCGGGGCTTTGATAATTAATCATAGTCCAAGCAACAAATTCATGATTGTGATATATGGAGGGTGGAAAAGGTGTCACGTGGAGATCCGTTGTCTCTGCCTAACCATTGATAAACATGTATGTAGGAAAGGTGGATGTGTAAATTAAGACTTTTTAGTGCTGTGGGTCTCGTAAAATTTTGACTGTTCAGTGGTGTTGATTTTGTGAAATACTGGTCAATTTTGACATGTTGGTGAAAAGCCGTTGTGTAAGTGAGAAGAAAATGTATCCTCTCAGGTGCCTATGTGGGAACAGCGGGACCGATGTGGTCCACGTTGGTCCCGCTGGCTATGTTTCAATATGGCGATGACTCGCAGAATAGCAGACTTTCCGGAGTACAGCATTGTATTATTATAGTAGATCAAGTATTTAGTCTTTAAGAAAAAAAATTGTTTGCGTAGTTTTGGCGCGAGGGCCGAACATGGCTTCTTTTTCTTCCTATGTAATAGAAATAAAATAGCTTTTTGTCAACACAGTGCTAAAAAGTGTTAACATTACGAAAATTCCTAGTGAACTGACCAAAATTATAATAATTTTAGCTTAGTATTTGTAAATTTCAGTTTATTACTCAACTATTCACATATTGAATATTAGGTAGGTATTTTATAATGACCACCAAATATCACAAATAAGATGTTTTATAATATGAAACTGGATTCAGTATTCAATATCTTGATAATGTTTTATGCTGTAAATATTGAGGTTTTTAACCGCTCAAGCCAGTGGTGATTCCTGGTGCTGAGTATTGGGTTGGCTCTGGCTAAGGATTTTTTTTTCAATAATTTCATAACTTACGCTTTAATTTATTTCTACCACAATGAGTTCAAAAACTGAAAGACGATTTCGATATATTTAGTTTATACATATATTATTATATATGTGAATTCATCCATACCAGGTCCACCTACATAACGGACTATATTATGCAGCTATCAACTCGCGAACTTTTGTTTACAAAGCAGTCACGCACACACACGCGCGCTCACCTAGTTCGATGGGGGGGGGGGGATGACGACGACGACGACGACCACTTGTATGGAATACGATGGCGCTTCGAATGTAGCCAACCGGCCAATGAATGCCTTGATGTGTCGTCATTCGTCGCCCGCGTTTGACGCGCGTGAAATTTCAAATTATGGAACGGGATTAACGTTTTATCTTATTCATCGTGGGTTTATTAATGGTATTATTCATCGTGGGTTTATTATGTATTAATGGTGGCATTCATTTTATTTTGTTTGGCGGCGCCTACCTAGCCAACTTAAAGGAATCGCCACTGGCTCAAGTGTAGGTATCCACTTTTGGCATTAAAGGATACACTCTTTTAATGTTAGGATAAGGCTCAATTATACTTCTAAAAAAAGTTGAAGATATGCCCTTCTCGATATTATTAACTTTGTCGCCAAGCTAGAACATAAAATTAACAATGTATTCTTTCCGAGCAGTAGTGACGCAAGCGACTTTCGCGGCGGGTTCGCACGCGACCCCACCCCAAATAAAATTTATTTTTGGCGTTATTGGTTATTTATTAGTTTGTTGTGTTTGTGTATAAATTCGAAAACATACAACATTTATGAAGTGAATGTGTTGTGAATTATTGGAGGGTTTTATCCATGTGTGTGGAATGAAAAAAAAAACAACCTCACTATATTTGTGAAGTGCAATATTTGTGCAAAAACACATAATGTGTGATGAAAAACGTCACGGTTTTCTTCGCGGTTGCAGTTCGTTCAGCAAGGAAGAAAAAACATTTTTTTTTTAAATCTAGCAAATTTAGCATGGGTAATCGTTACAAAATTTCCTTCAAACTTTTCTATACCTTACAGTACACTCACCTTTGTTTTGATTCCAAATTGTGAGTTGAACCTTGCACGAACATTGCACTTCACATATATTATAGTGAGGTTAAGTTTATTTTTTTTCGATTTTACACTCGCGAATGTATAAAAACCTCCAATACATTCATTTCACAAATGTTGTATTCTTTCGATTTTGTTATACAGGGTGTTCGGCACATCGACGGAGAATTTTTTTTTGTAGGTAAGTGGGGTCATTTGCAAGGTACTGGGCATTAAGGGCCGGAACACATAACCGCGTTGCGGCGCCGCGCCGCTAAAATCGGCAGTGGCCTTCAGTCTTCTTAATACAAATAAGCAACGCAAACTGCCGATTTTAGCGTTGCGGCGCCGCAACGCGGTTATGTGTCTCGGCCCTAAGTGAAGCGACCACCGATAAGGTGGCCCTGTTACAAAGTTGTTGTCGTTCTGTTCTGGTCTCTGTCCCTAATTTTGGCCACATAGTGAATGATTAGTATGACATGTGGTATATAGTTAGAAAGGGCGTAAACTAGCGAACTTTTTAAAGGAAAATGAAGCTCTCAATTGCTGTCAGTTTTTTTTTTAATTAATTAAGAAATTAAAATCCTATTTTTACTCGTCCTCGGGACTTTGGGAGGTCATACATAAAAATCCTTTTCATGGCATTAACTTCATCAAAACATATTTTTTCTAGAACAAGGATATATCTTAAAACCAAATAAATTTTATTTCGTGCAGATAAAATTATAAAAAAAAAGTTACAGGGGGTTTTTAATTAGTAATTTTAAAAAATAAAGAAAAAAAATGGTATCTCGATACCACGCGATACCTGACAAAAGGTGTCATAGGTCAAAGCCTTGCAAATGACCCCACTTACCTACAAAATAAATTTGTCGGTTGATGTGCCGAACATCCTGTATACACAAACACAACAAACTAATCTCTAAAAACACTAAAAATTGTGTTTGAGGCAGCGGCGCGGCGAATTCCCGCACAGACGTCACCACGGCTCGAAAACAACTGAGAAATCCATTAATGTTTTGCTCTAGGCTGGTGCCAAAGTGAATGAGATCAAGTAGGACATATCTTCACCTTTATTTAGAAGTTTAATGAGCCTTAACAATATTCAAAGAGTGTGTATGTGAGTCGGCCACTCCGCTGTTCCAAAATTGGGATGCGATGTTTCGGTCACTTGGTTCATAACATTTTGCAAAATATGTTACAAGACTGCCTATTCGCTTTCCGGTTTAGTTCTTGTGGTTAGTATATGTCAGTGGTGCCCGAAGGGTCGATGATCGACCATTCGATTCCAAGAGGCTTTTAAGCCGATCGCTGAAAATATGTTGAGCAAAAGTGAATCGTAGAAACATCAAAAATTTCATAATATTTGACGTGACCAAAATTTTCCGGGTTGTGTCCTCTTCTGCAAGGACCGCAATGGTAACAAGTGTAAAGGATTTAATGAACGTATAGCTTTCAAGGATGTGAATTTCAATTAGACCAAGATTGGTTTAGTTTTATTAATTAAAAGAATAAATGACACCCAATGTAGTTTCATTTATAAAATTGTTGTAATTTAAAAACAATACGTAGCTATACATACATACATACCACACGCTGTATCCCGACAATCGGGGTAAGCAGGGTAATCGGAGTTGTGCTGCAGATACATAACATTACTATAAAAATTATTGAACAACGAAAAGGCGACCACTCAAACCTGTCGAATTACCGATCTATAGCGGTTATACTCTGCAAGGTGATGGTCATGGTTAGGGCAAGACATACCTGGAGAGAAATAATCTCACCAGGGATCGGCAATATGACTTACGGCCAAACCGATCCGTAGGTGATCTAGCTTACGTCACTCCCATATGGGGAAATCGCTTGAAGGGCATCGTGAATCCTTGGCAATTGGCAAGGCATTTGACAGGGTTTGGCATTGGGCAAGCTTCCGGCGTACGGACTTCCTTCTGGCCTCTGCGACTGGGTCGCCGACTTCTTACATGGGGGTAGCATTCAGGTCCTAGTGGGCGGTTGCTTCGTCGGACGCCATATCAGTGAATGCCAGCGTACCGCAGGGATCTATGTTATCACCCACACTGCCCCTTCTGCTTATCAATGACATGCTGCATTGATAAGCAGGATCCTATACCAATCACCCTTCAGCCAGACGGGATGTTCTGGACGAAAAGAGGCGAAGACATGTGTCTGAATTCGACCGAATGGGGCCATAGTAATTTTTTTTATGGATAGCGCGACATGTGGCATCGTTTCACCTACAAGTAGGTGTCTAACGATGCCCATGGACATTCTGTGATGCACGGGGATTTCGAATGCCATGCCGGCCTGACAGCCTTTTCACGCCCCTTTTGAAAAACCCCACGCTGTACTTGGGAGGAAATAGACGGGCAGGGAGTGCGTTCCACATTTTCCCGGTTCTATGAATAAAAGACCTACAGAACCGATTCGAATTCGATACAGCACAGAAGAAGTTACCCTACCCAGTACGCGTAGTGCGGAGGTGCAATGGGGACGGTGGAATCGCGTTAAACAGCTCCTCCGAACACTCCCCACGAAATAGACGATAAAACACACTTAGGGAGCCGACATCCCTACGGAGTTGCAGTGGTTCTAAGTCGCGGGACACTACAGGGTCACCTACCAGTCGGACGGCACGACGCTGGATTAAGTCTAGCGGCGCAAGCTGGTATTTAGCTGAGCCATCCCACAAGTGCGAGCAGTACTCCAAGCAGGACCTAACCTGTGTTTTGTATAACGTCAGTTTTTGGCCCGGCGAGAAGTACCGTCGCACCTTGTTCAGTACGCCCAGCTTGGCCTTGCCCTCAATATGGCGCCGGAAGTTCAAGTCGTGCGACAGTTCGACACCGAGGACCCCGAGGTGGTCGCTTAATTTCAGCGACGTGTTTTGGAAGGAAGGAGCTGGCGTGAACGCCGTTCTCTTCGCACTGAACGCACATACTTGAGTCTTCGATGCGTTGAACACGACCAAGTTGTTTCGGCCCCATTCGGCAATAGACTGGAGGGTTTGCTCGAGTTCAGACACAAGTGCTAGCCTCTTCTCGTCCACAACTTTCCGTCCGGCTGAAGGGTGACTGCTGTAGGATCCGTATCCGTGTACCGTACTGTCGTCTGCATAACAATGTATGTTGCCGAGTGGCAGCATATCATTGATATGCAGAAGGAACAGCGTGGGAGACAACACAGAACCCTGTGGTACACCGGCATTCACTGACATGGCGTCCGACGAGCAGCCGTGCACGAGGACCTGAATGCTACGCCCATGTAGGAAGTCGGTGACCCTTACTTATTTTATTAAAGTGAGTTCGAAGGCCTTATCCCACTATCAAGGGCTCTCACTCTTGACTCAACTGAAGTGCTCAAAAGCTTTTTGATTACAGGCACCCATTCAATGTTGTGGGATAATTACAATAGATTCAATACATATTCTAAATCCATGACACGAAATAAAATGAAATTATTGTGTAATAAAAATTTTATTAGACCAACACAAAATCATAACAAATCTTTACCTTAAAATGTGCAAATTGAGTACCACAGCACAGCTGCCATACAGATTCTTTTATGTCACCGAATATCATAATTACAAATTAAACATACATTTTTTTTAATGGAAACTGACACGGTTGGCTACATCACCTACTACATCCGTGATGTCAGCCCATAAGACCTTGGTGACCTAGGTGCCATGACAGTGCTTCCCTTCGGGCGTGCCGGTTACACTCAACTGTACGGAAAACACAAACTATTTGCATAGCCGTTTGAACCGACCCATCATTCAGTGCGGTGGCACCTATATTATTATATTGCAATAATAAGTAATTTGCACTCATGCACTCTGAGATCTTGTACGTACTAGGGAAAGACAAATAAAAATAATGCCATTCATATTGTGGTAACTAAATAGCTTGCAGAGAACTTTTGCATAGGCGACACTAGATAGTAAAAACATTATAAATTTACTGAGAACTTACTTCACAATGTTTCAATGAAATGCTGCAGATTTTCATCTTGGTTCTTTACGGCGATGATTCTATCGTCTATATCACGATATAGAAAGGAATGGAGCTCTGACTATAAGCAGTTTGCCAGCAATAAAGTGAAGCGTGAAAAGACGGCACTTTATTACCCCTCTACCGGGTAACGAAGAGGGGGAATGAGATCAAAAGTCTTGTTCGTTATATAAAACTGTTTTTCTCGTGATCGCTTTCATACACGTTCGCATCTTAACGCCGGTAACGTGTTTCAATGCCCCGAAAAAATGTGTTCAAGAAATCCAATACGTTAAGCAAACATATCACTTTTACGACGGTGATACTGCAATACGTGCTGTGTCACAAAAACATGTTAAGAGCTTTATCTTGATTAAATTTAATGATAGCATTTCCATGGATTAGGGATGCATACTCTTTTAAAGATTTCCAATTATGTTGTGGTTCATCGATAGAAAGGCTATTATTTTTTATATGAAAAGGAAGCTATTGTAATATACTTTCTAAAAACTTTAAATTGCTATCGAAATTATATCAACTTGCAAATTGAACTGCGGGTGCCATGATTACCCAACGTGCGAAGGCAGCGCTGCGCGCGGCAGCCGCAGTAACTACAAAGTGCCATCAGATTTTGTTTCACATTTTCTCGCGAGTGCTTTCACCATTATCAAGCCATACATTTTAGGTAACAGAAAGAGGGCTTATGTACATTTTAATAAATGTTTATAAAACGGTTCACACCATTGATCAGTTAAAGAAAACGCTCGCTTGCTGGAAAACGAGCTTATTATTGACCGCTGAAAATGTGCCATATTATAAAGCAAATTCAAATAAAACATAAATATGAATATTCCACTTCACAAATTACACTAACATACACTGGTATAATTATTATCTCTATATTCCAGAGTGAAGCAACAACGATAAGGTGTTATACACGGTGTTGCAGTTGCCCCCGTAATATTTTTAATGGACATAAGGGGGTTTATTCTATAGTTATAACTTCTGTGGCGAAAGAATTGTCCTCTTTTTCTTTTGAGGTCATTGAACTTTCAGTGTTTGGAATTTACCTACACGCAGTTCAATTGTACTAGTTATGTATGCAACCTACCCATTTTTATTCATGAGTTAGAATTTATTTTTTATTTAATAAAGGTGGACGCTGACCATCCACCAAATCTTGAAGAATAGATTTTCACCAAAAAGTACTGTAAAATGATCGAATCTGGGAAAAAGTTTCAGAGCTTTTCGTCTTCAAATATGGGCCCCTTTCGAACTCTGAAGTTTCGAAAACCTATCCGATACACCCTGTATAACATTTTATAGATTTAAACTCTACGTTCAACTCATTATTATTTATTACGTACGTACATGTTATTGTGAAATAAATAATTTAGAATATTTCTTATTGTTTCAGAAATATTAAAGATAAAACAGTGTTACATTCAGTATAGCCAGCAATCCAAATAATAGGGTCCCGTACCGGATACGGAACCCTAAAAACATGTGTTAGGTATGGAACCTTGTCGGGGATGAGGTGAGACACAATGGATAGCATAAAAAAAACCACCAAGATTTTAAGTAAATGAGAAATACCCGCTTGTTGAGATTATAACTTTGGAGCTTTCCTTTTGAACTTTAAATTAAAAATGTATGCATACTACTTTATTGTGATATTACGTATAAATAGGTACTTATTTTTTACATAATGTATACAAATTTGCAAAAATAAAAGTGCAAAATTATAACTATCTCTATACAATATTTTAGGTAGGTAATACAAAACATTTAGAAATGTGCGTCGGTAGAATAAGACATTAGTCAGTTTTTAAGAGTTCAAACATATTTTGTCACACCTACTTTATAGATTTTTCTACAATAAGATGTGTGCAGTGTACGTACATACAGATACACGTGTAGTGTAGGCGAGAGGAGGGGAGGAATTATTCATTGTCTAACCTCAAAGCGGCATTTCACTTTTGTGCACACTATACATGTAAGTGTGAAATGCAACAAAAAGGAAGAAAAGTGAGTGGAATGCAAAGTGTTATAAGTTATAAGGCGTCCGTGACGAACCATAACTTTGATCAAGTGTTTGAAACAAGGTTACAGTTTGACCTCTTCATCATATGAACTCCCACTCGCTCTCTATGACGTCGGGCGAGGCCAGGTGCTCCGCGGGCGCTCCTTCACTGTCCAGCGAGTCTAGCATCACTCGGAGGGAGCCCAGGTTCCAGTTGGGAGGTACCTTAGCGAGTTTTGGAACTACGTCTTCCAATGCTCGTATTGAAGGACTCTCCTTTACCGGTTCACGTTTTGGAGTTCGAATAGTGACGGGATATGATCGAGTCATGATATCCGTCTTGTGAGAAGTAGGCATCGGTGGGTCTAGTGTAGGTTTAGTGAGAAGTAGCCTCCGCTCGGGCTCCGGTGAGGCCTCAGGCTCCGGAGTCTGTTTTAAGGGAATGCTGAGAGATTCTAAGTTTAACATTTTTGCTAAGATCTTCTCCTTTTCTTCAATCTGCTTCATCATTTCTTCGTCGCTCTCGTCGGCACAGCTGCAAAGAAATAAATATTTTAATATAAATACATAATAAATATTTTAAATATACTTCAGTCAACACCTCAATCAGATATCGGTGAATATTTTTTGTGGTATAAAATTAAAAGTAAATAAACTCCCCAGCTTTGGCTACAAGTAAACCTTATTTTAAACATATCTCAATGTCAATACTTTTTTAATTTTAGAAAGTTCATAATTGCGGCTTCTCTGCAACATCCATAAGCGGCCCTTCGTCCTGTAGTTCTTGCTATCTGTTTTCTCCATAAGGACAACCACACGACTTTGGCTTTGGATAAATATTCATTTTTTTGGGTAGATCTGTGTGTAGTAATTAACCGACGAGCATGTATGAAGAACATTATGAGAGTGGAAGAGGCGCCAGAGGAGTCAGGATTGTGACACGTAGAGGTCCGTTGTCTCTGTCTACCCCACTGATAAGTGTATGTATCTGTGTCCCTACCCAGTTGACAAATTTCACAAAACTTCCACAATATAAATAAACTAAAATACATATACTCACTGTTTATAGTTGGTGGTTACAACACACGGGGTTGTGTAACTGACGCCATTTTCTTCCTTCCTGTCAGATTTCTGTTCCCTTTGGAGCATGTTACCTCTCTTGACAGGTGTGCTCTTTGGGGTGTTATTCGCCGAAGTCGGATCCCTCTTCTTATTTCTCTTACTGCTGAATATGAGCTCACGATCGCACTTGGGCTCAACAATGGTGTTGTACATCCTGACCTTCCTCTGAAGATCCTCAATGTTCGTTTTTTTAACTTCCTCAGCTTTGAACGAGTCGATCATGCTTTCTAATACATTGACAGCGACATCTGGCGGCAATTGGCGCACCGGAGGCAGCTCGAAGCACTCCTCTGCATTAGCAACATCTTGTGGTTCATATGTGTATATAAACGAAGCGGCCGGTTGCTCTAGCACGCTCGTCAAGAAAGGACCGACTGGCTCCATGTGCGTCAGATCTCTTACGGTGTTCACGGCCATCTGGATGGATGAGCTTAGGGACTTCGTCATCGCGTTTAGAGGATCTTCTCCTTGAAAAGAAATCGAAAAAAGAAACGTGAACTGTGCGTGCCGATTGTTCAACGATAAAGTGATATAAAAATAACGAGATGTGTACATCATTCATTACTTAGAATAGAATCGCAACAACATAATGATAGATAAGAGGGGAGAGATGGCGTTTCGATCTACCAACCTCAAGAGCTGTGCAACTTTGGTACAAATGTAATCTAATAAAAACACAAGACAATAAATACAGGTTTAATTTTTAAAATGTAATTAGTGCAAAATGTAATACTGTACATAAATAATGTTGTTTCAATATCCATTCAAAATAGTAATTTAGTAAATGCATGCATGGCTCTGAACATTTCTCAAACGATCGGCGTCTGGGAGATTGGCTCAAAATACCACACGGTGACTGTTTGACCGTTTGTTTGCAATACCTATTTCTTTGTTTGTGTCGTGTCGAGAACAGAAAGTTTTGTTTGCAGTGAAGTCATTAGTTTACAAATAGAAAATATTTCTAGTTTTTTTCGGTAGGATGATTTATTAACAAAGAAACAATTAAAAAACAATAAAACAGTATATGAAGCAAATACAGCAAACCATATAACTCTAAATTGAAATAAAGATTTCCTCCATCTGAGCTGTTATTGTTGTCCCGAGGGAAGAAGCAGCGCTCCCCCGCTGATTGACCGAGCTTATGTTTTTAGATGAAGTGATTATAGTTGTAGTTTTTTGGATGAACTCATAAGTATTATGCAATTTGTAATAATAATTAGGACTTTATCAAAATAAAAAGGGAGATAATGCTACCACTGCTAGAAAGATGAAAGTTGTCCTCTGCCTAATGAAATGTTTGTTTTGGTTTAGAAGCGAGACAGTTCAGAAAATGTTGGCGCAGACAGAATGTGACATAATATTATATATTTTTTCTTTTATAGGGTTCCATACCAAATGGTAAAAGGAACCCTTATATTATCACTTTGTCACGTCACATGTCCGAATGTCACAGCCCCTTAACTTCTAAACGGCTAGTCCTAGAAAATTTAAACTGTGGTGACATATATGTGAAAAAACTATAATTTTGTAGCAATCAGGGTAGGACCATAAAGTGATTTATTTTTATTAGGCATATCATTGAAATATCAAAAATATTGTTTTATAATTTTCTTAAATTACCTACTTATTAAAAGGTTATTTAACAAAAATATACATAAAACATATGGACATAACCTTTTCACCAAAATCACTAAGCCTAAAATTTTGAAAAAAATTAAACATATAACTAGACTAGTCAAATTTACAGAAAAATTATAGCAAAATTCATAATAATATTCTTTTTTGAGATACGGCGCAAAAACTGAACCCGTCCTAGAAAATTTGTTCATATTGGTGTACTCCGTGCCCTAGTCATTGCAGACTAGCTGAAGAGGGCTTGCTGGGAGCCGAAACGTAACGCATGCTGGAGAACTGCACAGAGTGGCCACTCGCTAGTCCTGACCTCGATTGAGGTCAGGATTAGTCCTACTAATGTGTCCGGATTTGTTCGGTGAAGCCATCGCAAGCTAGCAATAGCATAGCAAGCTTCCTAATCTGTGATACTGGGTAGGACAGAATTTTTAAGACAGAAACTTTATTCTTTTTTTTAGGTTTCCGTATCAAAATGGTAAAAAAGAACCCTCATAGTGAGCCTTCGTTGTCCATCTGTCCGTTCGTCCATTTGTCTGTCTGTATGTCACAGCCTCTTAACTTCTAATAGGTACTTTCTCCCTAACAGTAGACACTAATGGCGAGGCCGAAGGCCAAGCTGCGTTCAGTCAAAGGACGCACTTTCCTGTAAACAGTAAGATACTAAGGGTGATGCTGAAAACCGAACTGCGTTCAGGTAATTCAAAGGGATATGACTCCCTTCTTATATTACTAGGTGGTAGGGTTTAACCCGCCCGGGTTGATACCGCCGCACTGAATGAAAGGTCGGTCGAAACGGCTATGTAAATAGTTTGTGTTTTCCGTCCAGTTCAGTGTAGCCGGCACGACCGAAGGGAAGCACTGACGTGGCACCAAGTTCACCCGGTGTTATGGGCTGACATCACGGATGTTGTAGGTGATGTAGCCAAACGTCAGTTTCAATAAAAAAACAATAAAAAAAAGGTAATAAGTCAGGTTTTCTCAAAGAAAATAAGTCATAAGGGGGTAAGGTCGAAGGAATAGTTGCGTTCAGTGAAATTATATACTTTCTCCAAATCAGTAAGTAACTAGGGGCTAGGCCGAAGGCCGAGTTCATCATCATCAGCCTGTATCGGTCCACTGCTGGACATAGGCCTCTCCCAAGGCACGCCACCACACGCGGTCTTCCGCTCTTCTCATCCATCCACTCCCGGTTACCTTTTTTAGGTCATCTGTCCACCTAGAAGGCAGAGTTGCGTTCAGGTAAAATACATACGTTCAGGACAACTACAAGTCACAATGGGCGAGGCCGAAGGCCCGAGCTGCGTTTCAATAAAAGATATAGTTTTTTGAAGAAAGTAAGTTTAGGAGAAGGAAAAAACATTTAGATAAAAGTAAGAATAGATCTCCCAAAGTAAGTCAACAAGGACCGGGTTGAAGACACTCGGCGCGCGAATCTAACTCGGGCTTGTAAATAAATAAAAATGTAATTAAGTCAATAAAATATACTAAATAAATAAAAGAGCCATTGCCCACAAATATATACAATTCCGAACTTCTATCATTTTACATAAATTGCATTATAATTCAAGTATTTAAACAAAATATTGAAAGGAAAAATAAAAAACAAATGTTTATATAATTAATTAGATATATTCATATAAGTAACAATGGCCAAATTATGAATACAAACGATAAGTACAATTTTAATATTACAAAATACTAGAATTTTCTTAACATACTTGATCCCTTTTCTAAGAAATTTTTAAATTAACAACATTAATTTGAAAACAAATTTAACAAATTTCTATACCTATCTATACTATGATATATCATAGTACAGGACAGGTTAGATATGCTTTCATGGTTTAGGCTTTAGGTTTTCAAGTCGATGAGTTTTAGGTCTAAGAAGATTGAGTTATGGCTTGCTTTTTATCGTGTTCACAAGATAAAGATACTGACTTTCCAAAATTTCTAATAATATCACGCAATACATTTTACGTAAGGAAAATACACCCCAAACAAAGTATCGACGGATAGGAGCCATTTAGCCTGTTCATATCAAACATTTTTTGTTCAATTTAATCTCGCTTTCTCACTTTTAATGTTCCAAGGAATATTAATGGAATGGCGGCTGTCCACAACAATTTTATCAACAATTAATTGTGTTATTATTAACAACAGACATACAAATATTAACCCAAACGGGACGGATTAAAAGAATTTTTTACTTAACCATAAAGTTACAGCACCATTATTTTTTATGTTAAATACATTTTAGGCCGTACATATTAATAAATTGTATTGCATCATCAGCTAAACATACATATATGTATGTGTTTACATTTCACACTCTCACTAAAACTGCACCGTAAGTACATTTGGTCAATAGATTATATAAACAAAAATTTTAGTAAAGCCTGACCAGGAATATATGAGGGCCCGCCATATTGCGGAATTTCGTTGGAACTAATTTCTTACACTGGCCATAATTATGTTTGATGCTTGATAATCTGTTGTCAATGTCAAAATTGCTTCTCAACTGACATTTAGGTAAAACGTTATGTCATTGTAGTGAGATTGTCATGAATTGGCCGCCGTAATGTACAATTAGGTAATTATTTTTTGTTCTATCTTGGTGTATCTCAAGCATCTATTTATCGAATAGGAAACAAAAGAGGGACGTAAATATTATTCGTTCTGAACAAAAAACACTTCTTGACTTTACAAAAATACGAAACGTACGAATAAAAATAGCTTAGGTTAAGTTTTTCTGAACTAGAATTTTTATTAAAAAGTTTAGTGTTTCAGCAAGGTCGATTAATAATTTTTTTAATAATTTGTACACTTTGCTTCAGGACATATCTGCAGATACATGGAAAAAATGTTGTGAACATGTAAATGTCAAGGCTAGTTCTTTTTACATTGACATCAAAATATATATAAAAGATGCATTAAATTAAAATACATTTTGTATATCTTATTGTGTATTTCAGTGCAAAAGTACATTTTGAATAAAAACATCGGCCAATTCAATATGTGCGTACTATACTGAATGTTGCTATATAAATCTAAAAAGTGGCTCCATCTTGACAGCTCTCATATATTCCTGGTCAGGCTTTACATACGTCATGAGGTCAGAGTAATAAAAATATATTGTGTAAAATCACAACTACTAACCAGGAATGCTTCTCAGGTAAGCTACTTTTAAACACAAAATACATTTAATTTTGCTTAGTAAAATGTCAAGTAAGTGGTTAGTAAGTAAATACTCACATAACTTTCGTTGATATGATTTAACTTTCATCCATTCATTGACTTTCAAAATGATATAATAATTTGTGGTTACCTGAAAATCCTTCCCAAGCACAAACATCACAAGCCTACCAAAAATTAATACTAGCAAAAAATCACAACTGACTAAGTGGGACTATCGATTGGGTAACAAAAGTAACTTGTACACAGTGTGTAATACGACATGCGTCTGATCATTTGCTGAACAAACCTGTGTTGAGTGCGTCTATCTCCGGAGCGTAGCCGAGTCGCACGAGAGAGCGCTCCCCTTCCAGAATGAATATCTCGTCCTTGTTCACCGATACAGAGAGAATCCTGAAACCAGCATAACCTTCAAGTTATATGAAATGTTCATAACTAGCTTTACAAATATAGAACAATTACACAGTATTGTATTACATACCTAAACTATGAAAAAAAATGGTCTGGGTGCAGCGTATGGCGCTGAGCCAAGAATGTCTGCGTTGAGCTTACAGTCAGTCTAAAAACTACTGAGACATTTTCTCAAGTTCACAGAAGGAAGTACTAATTTATTTATATAAAAACAAACGAAACCAAAATAACAACAATAATACACTTTTAATCACATTTAGACATAAGTCAGAAATTAAATTTTTATTCACTTGGTTGGGTGACCGCTCGACCGTTGTAGGCTGACTGTGGTTCGGATTCCACGTAAAACTGTAGGGCCCTTCCCTTCCACCTTACTAGTTGGTAGGGTTTATCCCGCCCGGGTTGATACGACCGCACTGAATGAAACGTCGATCGAAACGGCTATGTAAATAGTTCGTGTTGTCTGTCCAGTTCAGTGTAGCCGACATGAAATGAAGGGAAGCACTGACATTGCAACCTAGTTCACCCGGTGTTATGGGCTGACATCACGGATGTTGTAGGTGATGTAACCAAACGTGTTAGTTTACATAAAAAAAATTTTATATACCTACAGTTTCCACCGGCAGGGTTAGAGTGAGCGAATACTATACCACTATAAACTCAATTTATTACAAAAATACACTTACCTGGCGGAAATTTTCGGATTCCTCGTAAAACTGTAGGTCCTTTCCCTCCTAATCTTACTTGGTGGTAGGGTTTAACCCGCCCGTGTTGGTACCACCGCACTGAATGAAGCGTCGGTCGAAACGGCTATGTAAATAGTTTGTGTTTTCCGACCAGTTCAGTGTAGCCGGCACGATCAAAGGGGGAAGCACTGACATGACACCTAGTTCACCCGGTGTTATGGGCTGACATCACGGACGTTGTAGGTGATGGAGCCAACCGCGTCAGTTTCAATAAAAAAAAAATTGTCCACAACATTGAAAATAGTTTTATTCGCGAATAGGAAGTGGATAATAGTTTATGTTTGAATAGTTGTTACCTGCGCAAGTCGTCTACGACCGCGACAGCTGTCAAGGATCGCGGATCGAGAATGTAGAGCATGTCCGTGTTGTGCGTGACGATGAAGTTATCTCTGAATATGTGCAGCGGTCCAAACTGGTAGTCCTTGCTTGTCTGCGAGTGCTTCGTGTGTGAGGGGTTCAGCAGCTCAGCTATCGTCATCGGGTTACTGATTGCATCCTGTCACATTATTTATTCGTTTATTGACACATTTTCTTTTTTATATTAATTTTACATAGAAAACAACTTAAATCTAAAATTAATATAAAATAACAAAATGGAGTTTCCACCACCGGCGGCGGGGCGAACCCAGGCTACCGATAGTCGGACCCGAGAGAGAGAAACCTCCGGACAATTCGAGCGGTGTCGAGCGAGACCGCCTTCTGCATCTGACCCTTGATCCAAGCAAGTGGCTCTAGCGAGAGCCTCTTGAGATGACGGTCGAGGCTCTTCGCTATCAGCCCATGCGCAGACACGACTATGGGCACAACGATCGTCGAGTCCACGGGCCACATGTCGGTAACCTTATTATTTATTGTTATTATTTATTAACTTTATATACAATTCTTTCACCACATTACTATTGTTTCACCATCCGCCAGGTGAGACGACGGCATACGGAACGTCGGGGGTTAACAGTGGCCGCACTAGACACGTTGACACTAGAACATTGACTGACTGAAAATACTACTATGATCATTCAAATTGTGTCTGTTAAACAAACCATGTCAGCCTCGATAGCTCAGTGGTGCGGTCAGTACTTGAATGGGTGACCGTTCGACAGTTGGAGGCTGACCGTGGTTCGGATTCCACGTAAAACTTGTAGGTCCCTTCCTTTCTTACCTTACTAGGTGGTAGGGTTTATTCCGCCCGGGTTGATACCATCGCACTGAATGAAACGGCTATATACATAGTTTGTGTTTTCCATCCAGTTTTGTGTAGCCGACATGAAATGAAGGGAGGCACTGACATGGCACCTAGTTCACCCGGTGTTATGGGCTGAAATCACGGATGTTGTATGTGATGTAGCCAAAAGTGTTAAGTTTCCATAAAAAAAAACTAGGTCACTTTCTAAACATACATTTTTTACATACCTAGTCAATCTTCGAATTGAATGAACCAATACAAAATTTCATGCAAGAAAAGCAATGGGCAAAAGCTAGTTCAAATGTCCATAGACATCGTTAGTCACATGTGAACGGGTGGAAAAGTGAAACATGTCAAAAAAAATTGCATAGAATGCAAAGCTAGGTTTTTGTCAGCCTCGATAGCTCAGTGGTGCAGACAGTCGACTGTCGCTATTGATGGTTAAGCAACGCTGGGCGCGGTCAGTACTTGGATGGGTGACCGCTCGACCGTTGGAGGCTGACCGTGGTTCGGATTCCACGTAAAACTGTAGGTCCCTTCCCTTCTTACCTTACTAGGTGGTAGGGTTCAACCCGCCCGGGTTGATACCACCGCACTGAATGAAAGGTCGGTCGAAACGGCTATGTAAATAGTTTGTGTTTTCCGTCCAGTTCAGTGTAGCCGGCACGACCGAAGGGAAGCACTGACATGACACCTAGTTCACCTGGTGTTATGGCTTGACATCACGGATGTTATAGGTGATGTAGCCAACCGTGTCAGTTTCCATAAAAAAAATAAAAAATATAGGTTTACCTTGAAGAGCAGAGTCTGATGTACGTCGCCAGTCTTGTCGGCGCGCCACAGCCGAAGGCCGGGACGCGCGCAGTACGCGGCCACCTCCCCCGCCCCTCCGCGTGCGTAGCTCCATTGAAACACCGCTCCCAGCGCGCATAGGCTACGCTAACAATACCACCATATAACATGGATTAACTCAGGGGTTCCCAACCGGTGCTTCATTACGACGGGAGCATCGTTGTCGGGGCAAGAATATAAAAAAAACGGTCCAGTGTGAGCCATGCTCACGGGCCGAAGGTCCCGTCTTTTCAGTTGTGTAATTATATTTTCCACGAGGGCGCTGTCAGACTTTGGATATGTGACCGTCCGACCGTTGAAGTTGACCGTGGTTAGGATTCCACTTGAAACTGTAAGTCCCCCCCTTACCTTACTGTGTACTTATGTAGGTGGTAGAGCTTAAACCGTCTGGATTAGTACAACCGCACCGAACGAAACGGGTATAACAATGGTTTTTGTTTTCCGTCCAGTTAAATGAAGCCGGCACGACCAAAGGGAAGCACTGAAATGGCACCTCGCTAACACTAACTCTCGCACACACTTACATTTATATGATAATAAATAAATAGCATCAAATTAAAGTCTATTTGTGCACTCATCACGTAAAGGAAGATGTGGAACTAAGCTTGCGATGGCTTCATCGAATACATCCGGGCCCATCGGCAGTAGAGGAGGGTTTTAATCAAGGTCGGGACTAGCGAGTGGAATTTAGAGTAACTAATAACTGACCTCTTGCGTTCCTTCTTGCCGACCTGGCTGACCTCCCACTTGGCGTCCTTCTTCTCGCACAGGATGGTGCGGTACACGGTGGACACGAGCAGGCTGTTCTGGTGGTAGCTGATCTGCACCACCTCGTACTGCTCGTTCACTATCTCCACCGACTTGCACAAATGCTACAACCGACCAAGCTATTGACATAAGTATGAAAATAAGAAGACTTAATGCAGAATGCAGTGTTTTCGGTGCTGGTCAAGGCTTGACTTATTGCGGTATGCTATTTCTTTCAGAAGTCTTTCTTTTGTAGAAGAACTCAGCCGGCTACAATGAGTCCACAGTCGGGTTACTCAGCACAACGGCCTCTTGTCAAGTGTGTTCAAAGCGTCGGCAGCTGTCAACAATAACAACAACTACAACAACCCTGTATATAACAACATTTTAGCATTGTTATGTTATGTACAGTGGCAAATATAATTTATAATTCTTCTAAACATTGAAAACGTCATTGGCACATACTTGAGTTTGGAGCATAAGTAAACACTGGCTTGTGGTTTTTTTATGAAAATCAGTATGGTTAGCTGTGCCGAGGGACCAAAGGTGCTCAACACAGGAAATTTTTTTTTTTTTACCTCCCCTAATGAAACCATGCTTAGCGAGGTCCTATACCAGTAGACTTGCGCACTATTGTAGTGCTGTGCAGCCTGTCGGTAGGCCGTTTGAAGACACTCAGGTTGAAGGTATCAGGCAACCCTCAGTCAGTCAGCGTGTAAGCGTCCACTGCTGGACATACGCCTTTCCAATTTTCCTCTAGTCCACCCGGCCTTCAGCGGTACGGAACCACTACTTTCCGTCGACGTATTTGATGTTGTCATCCCACCTAGCGGGTGGTCTTCTCACACTCCGTTTTTCTGTCCACGGCCGCCAGTCTAGGACACGGTCAATCCAACGGTTGTCGTTTCTTCGGCTTACGTGTACAGCCCACTGCCACTTGAGCTTAGCCACCCGGTGTCCAATATTGACTACTTTGGTGCGTCTCGGCTGATTGTCTCTTTACTCACCATATCACGTAGCGATATTCCAGCATGGCTCGCTCCATTGCTCGCTGGGCAACTTTCAATCTTTGGACAACACCGCCGGCAGACAATCCACACCACCACATAAACCACTTTGAGAAACGATGGGTTCTCAGAAGCCCCATGCCAACAACAAAAGGGTGTTCAGTTTCTCTGCAACAAGTGCTGTAGAGGAGTTACTGAAAGTTAAAACTCACCATATAAAAGTCAATTTCAGTCATAATGATCACTCCATTCTTGTCTCCAGAGAAGAGTCGCATGCCATTCTTGGACCACTCGATAGATGTTATTTTACTTCGATGAAGTTCGCCCACAGTGTACCTTCAATAACAAATAAATTGTTATAGAACCAAAAATAAAAAAATATATATTTTAAATGGATACACAATGTTCCATTCTTATTTTTATTTCTTGGTTGAATCGTGGGATGTGGGATTGCATTGGTCAAAATTTAGGTTTCATACATACGTACTCGTACATACCACTCGCTGTATCCCAGCAATCAGAGTAAGCAGAGTAGTCGGTGTTATGCTGCAAGGACTCTGGTAAATTACAGCACAACACCGATTACGATGTTTCGCAAAGTATCAAGCAGCAAGCAGGGCACGAAAACCCACCTGCATGACTCGGCGGAAGGACCGTGCCAAGGTGAAAGCTGGCGAGCCTGTCGCCCTTTAGCGTGGCATCTTGTCCTTATCTCAGTCGGTTTTTACGACATGCACGGGGAGAGATGCAGTGGGGTCTTTTTTTTAAATACTGCGGCCCCACACTGTTCGGCACAAATTTCAATTTCAGTCTCTTGGAATTCACTATGTCGGAGCGTGAGCTACACTGTGCAAAATTTCAGGTTGAAAGGTAGATTGAATGACACGTTTAGCGCGAGTAACAAACATACATAAAAGTTACAGAACGTATGAATCAGCAGTACCTTTCCACTTTGGGTTCAGTCTTTGGTCTCAGCGCATCGGGAACGGATTCGGGGAGCTCCTTGGGTATTTGAAAGACGGTGACCTGGCCGTTTGAGTTTCCAGCCGCCACCATAAAATCCACAGTGTTGACTACCTTCACGTGTGTAACGCTGCTCTGTGATGCCTGCGGTTACATGCAAGTTATATGTTATACACACGGGTTGTCTGACCAAATAGTGCTACAACACAAAAGGGCCGAGTGCGTTTCTTTTTTCAAAATACAATTAATTGTATTATTAAAGGCGCGACATATGGCGCCGAACCACCCATAAGGTGTCTAACGATGAACATTCGGTGGTATGTGGGGGTTGGGAATGCCACACCTGCCTGACAGGTGCCCATTCCCGCCCCTCTTAAAGTCCCCCCAAGTACAGCCCGTACTTGGGGGGAAATATATGGGTAAATTATTTAATTACTGTGTATTAAGTCATCAAAGTGACTGTTTATTATTCAAGATACATTTGGAAGATTTTTTATTGTAGTTTATAAAAAATTCATAAAACAAACATTTTGTAAATAAAAATAATTTATTGTCAATAGTTTATAAAAAACAAACTCAAACACATGCTTGTTATTGGTGTCATCTTATCAGCTAAAATACATACTAAAGCAACATAATATACAACATGTAGAACAATAAAGATATAAAAACAAACTGAAACGCTATTCCACTTTATCTAACTGTCTGTGTACACATTACGTTATCAAGAGGCAACTTCATACTGGGTGTTGGGGAATCACCACATTTAGTAAAGGTATCTATAAAAATACATAAATAGGAAGGTGTGGATCTAAGCTTACGATGGCTTCACCGAACATATCCGGGCCCATCGGCAGTAGAGGAGGGTATTAATCGAGGCCGGGACTAGCGAGTGGCCACTCTAAATTTCCCGCGCATGCTTCACGTTTCGGCTCGCTTCAAGCCCTCGTCAGCTAGTCTGCGTTGACTAGGACGCGGGGAAACCACCAGTCCCGCTCTCGACCTCCCTCTCTCTACCTATCCATATTCTGTAGGATGCTTCCAGTGACGTTTTCGAAGCTCTCTCCATATATGAGCTTAGCGTCGATCTTGGGAGCCCTAGATTCTTGAAGAGACTGTAGAGCGACTTCGCTGGTAGTCCCCTTGCTCCGACTTCCACAGCGAAGAGATCAGTCTTGAATCCGTTTCTCACAATCCGGTCTACTAAGTTGCAGTACTTGTTAAGTTTGATGTTGTGGTCCTTCGGTATGTTACTTTCCCATGGAACTGTAAGTTCAACAAGTACTACATGCTTTGTCGCTTTTGAGAATATGAGTATATCCGGTCTTAATGCTGTGGTACAGATTTCCGAAGGCATTTGGTAATGCTTCTCATGTGTGTGTGTCTTATCACATTCTAAAATGTGAATATTAAGACAACACAAGGTATGTTCAAACAGGAATGTTTTGCATCTAGCATACATAATATACAAGAGCAGATTACCTCGCATCGTAGTCGCTCAATAGTGCCATTTTTACGGCTGTACCAGTAAATGAGGCCGACATTTGTGCCGAGGGCTAGGTAGTCCTCGACCGCGTCTATGCAGGTGAGGCGCAGCTCCGTTGAAAAGAGCCCCGCCTGAACGCGCGGCGGTAGAAGCCCCAGCAGCCGTGTGCAAGGCGACCACTCGCGAACGAAACCCTCGTCCAATCGCTCCTCCTCCATGGTTGAGACCTACCGCGAATATCCACACCTCGCCTGACGCACTTCAATCACATTTGACTCTTGCTATTATCACCACAAATATAGAATTATGCAGAACGTCACTACGTTAGGTTAGTAGAGTTAAACAATACTATATTGATAGGAATATACATTTGCGAAAGTGAAACTTGAAAAAGAATAGAAAGGAAAGTCAAGCAAGGGTTCTTTCGGTCGTGTCCCTTTTTTTCCGACCCGTCCGTCCATTCCATCCGTGTCAAACGTCTGTCTGGTCTGACAGCTGTCACTGACTGTTGTCGAAGAAAATGTCAAATAAATCGCTGTCTTTTTCTTCTTTTTTTTTGCTTTAATTTTTTTTAGTCAAAATTTAAAAAAAAATTAATTCGTCTCTCTTCCCGAAACAGGCAAAACTCATCAGAGTATACAGCCATTTCTGTTGTAGCTTTTTACGTCTGTTGTATAATTTTTTGCTTTAATTCGCCGTTTTGCAAGAAACAAGGTAAAGTAAACACCTTACAATTCATCATACAATGTGATTTCTATATTTTCTAGACCATACTATTATTGAATTTACTCTTTATTGTGAACGTATTTTTGACAATGGAAGATTTATGTGTTCCATCCAGTTTGTGATGCCACTTATTTGACTTTATGCAAATCTACGGCCTCGTCTACACGGCTAAAGCTTTTGCCAAAAGATTTACCGAAGAGCTGTCGAGCTCTACACGTTGTCTGCTATGTTAGCCAACACTCATAGGGCCAATTGCGCCAACACGAATTTAACGATATAAATCAGTTTAACTCGTTAAGCTAGTACCCGTTGACTGTGGGAACCGCGTCCATAACTCGCTACTTAACTCTAAATTCGTGTTGGCGCATTTGGGCCTTAGCCACCAAAACGACCTCTACACATTCGTTGGAAGTGACGGCAGCCCTCGCGCGGTTTACCGTGCAAAAAAGACCGGTTGGGTTGCGGTGTGTGTGATAGTCTACCTTTTTTCCTTCGCAGATACCAGACATTTCGTTATTGGACAACGTGTAGAGGAGCCAAAAGCTGAGGCCAACGTGTAGAGGAACTTCGTTATTCGCATCGCAATGCAATACCAACAACAATCGAAAAAACAATATTGCTGCTTGCTTTGTGTCACCTTGACAAGTCAATGCTACAGCAGGCAGACTTGAGTAGTAGATTCTTTGAGGCAGACAGATCGCTCTAACCATAGAGTAACTTATATGCAGTGTTGCCATGTTAGGAGATTTTCTCCTAGATTCAGGAGAATTTCAGCGGTGTTAGGAGAAGTTTTTGCCTGTCAGGAGAGTAGGAGAAAATCTAGGAGAAAGAAAATCATTACAGGAGAAGATTTAGGAGTGAGAAAAATATATTTATTAGTAACAAACAAATATGTCGGTATGTGCGGTGACAACACAATGAATGAACTATGTGAATCAACCAACCATCTTCTCAAGTCACACATATATACCATAGGATTTGTCTTTTGATAAGATCAAGGTTCCCCTTCTTGCTCTTTAGATAGGATAATGTGACACTCTGTGAGTGTGTGCGTGCATTGATCGACCAACAAGCCGACTACCGGGCGTGCCTAACCGAACGAACACTTTGTTATCAATCAATGTTATTTACATGTATTCTTTGTAACAATCAGTAGTATTACTAAACCTACGTCGACAGTCTGTCCGTCAGTCCGCACTACTTTAACGGCTGTATCTTTTGTAACCGGTTGTGATTTTCACATATCATGTGTTATTTATTATTGGCGGACATCCTATCAAATAATAAGAAAAAAAAATTAAGGGCTTCCCCATACAAGAAACGAGCGAGCGATGGAATTAGCCATGGTGGGCTGGCCTGGGAGTATAGCTAAGCGAAATGGTGCGTAATGTAATGAATGACTAATGAATGAGGCAATCCGCTGAGGCACCAAAGTAATTGACATTGGAAACCAGGTGTATAAGCTAAAATGGCAGTGGGCTGGGCACGTTAGCCGAAAGGATGACGACCGTTGGAGTAACCATGTACTACATTGGCGGCTGTGGACAGGAAAACGGAGTGTGGAAGACCACCCGCCAGATGGGACGCCGACATGAAGTATGTCGGCGGAAAGCAGTGGTCCGTACCGCTGGAGCCCGAGAGACTGGAGGAAAATTGAAGGCGTATTTCCAGCAGTAGACGCTTACACGCTGACTGACTGACTGACTGTCAGAGAACCCTCGGTGCGCGAGTTCGACTCGCACTTGACCGGTTTTCAGGGTGCAAAAGATACAGCTCTTTACAGGTAAGACAGACGGACGGACAGACGGCCTAGGCTTATTAATATGGTCCCGTACGTATAAGGAACACTAAAAATGTGGTGAATTTTTTATAATTTGAATAACAGGAGATTTTTTTAGGAGGACGAAAATTTTCTAGGAGATTTTTAGGAGATTTTCGAAGTCAATCTAGGAGAATTTCAAAATTTGAGTTGGCAACACTGCTTATATGCTCTAACTAAAGAAAGAGAAGGGAGAGAATCTGTGTCGCTTCGCGTCGCTCTTTGTTGTTCGGTTCAATCAATTCTTCACTTTTATACCTAAATTTGATCAATTTACAACAGTGCAAAAATGTCGGAATCCGAGCAGGCTGTTTCTGAAGCGGAACAGGCTATAGAGACGCCCCCCGCTCCGGGGACGTCCCAGACGGAGGCGGACAAGCCAGCCGCGGTGGCTGAGGCTGCGACAGATTCGCCCGTGCCCGCCAAGCGGCGCAAGTTGTCGGTCGAGAACACAGAGAAGCTGGAGCATCGGCTCGGCGGCATCCTATGCTGCGCCGTGTGTCTCGACCTGCCTTGCGCCGCTGTATATCAGGTACCTTCCAAATCGATCGCTCTCTATTCCATACACATGCTCCTTTATTACACAATGGGTTAAATTGTATGGAGGTATTAACAAAACATTGTGAATTGCGAAATTTGTTCGTTAGTTCTTTGCATTGAAATCGAAGTGGCTGAATTTTCGACGTAGATATCCAAGAGTAGGTTAGTTACCTACCCATGAATGAAAGTATACAATAATACTATAAATACAAGAATGCCTATGATCAAGCCATTTCAAGTGGCACCATCACACTTTGTATACTGTCTAATAAACTAAAGGGACATGTTGAAAAAAGTTACTAACTCTATAAACTAATAATAAAAGAAATTATTTATTTTAATGACATATCCTATTCGTCATTTATGCAGGTATGCATGTACAACTATGCTCCTTCACGGAGCATCACATTCACTTAATTAAATGAACGAAAATAAAGTCATCCGTTTCTTATGTAACAACATAATGAATAAAATATATTCCTAATTGCATTGCTGTCTCCACTGAGACGGGCCAGTGGTGATGTCACACGAGAGCTGTCTGTGCCACTTGATTTGGCAAGAGTTATATAATTGTTACTAACCAAAGTCTCCGCATGGATGACCTTACTCTTGTTCTCTTTTCTTTCCTATTCGCCAGATCCTTCAGTCCTGCTAAGATATTTCCTAAAATGTATTTTTTTTTCTTTTTAATAATCCTTACTGAAGTTACCTATATAACGAGCGCATGAACTCTGATTACATCTATTGTTAGCTGCTGGTAAGTTTGTGCGCTATATACGATAGGGTATTCTCTAATACTAAATGCTGTTTTGCTATATATTGGAAAATTTAATGTTGAGGGATGCCTCCATTTTATATTGAATCGAAATCATCGAGTCTGTGTAATAAAAATTCGATTCATGCGTAATTTTATTGTCTTATGTTTGATATAATCTGCAGTTAATTTAAGTTTATCAGCTGTTTTGTTCGGCCCATTTAGTTTAAAGGAACAAATTTTTTTTAATTCTAATGCAGTTTGCGAATATTGTAATATGCCTAGGCTTGTAATTTTATCAAGAAGAGTTGATCGTTATATTGCTAAATGTATTAATGTAATTGATGTTGAAATATTTAGGTTCATAGTTTTGTTAGATTATATAGTCTTCGAAAAGATCATTCATTGTGTGTGTGCAACAGTAGGTTAGGCAATTGGACTTGATCACCTTGTGACATAATGAACACTGATAAATCATTATTCATTTTCTTATCCCATGTGATGTTGGAACTATTAGGTACAATGATTGTTATTTTTCATTAGTAGCACTTGATACAATTTCATTATGCCGGTAGATCAGATGTGGGTCAGTTGTGTTGTCATACTATATTGGCTCATTGGAGGTATCTACATCAATATTGTTTGAATGAACGGACAGCCTGTTGTGAATGTACATTATTGGATGTTGTTAAGGTATTGTTTATTTACAAATAAATGTTGTCGAACTGATCACTTGATTTTTTTGATTAATTAATTACCCCAAAACACCCTTTCCAACTCCATAAATTGTGCAATAAAAATAAATAGTATGGTTTCTTGAATACCAAATTTATTTTCTGCTAAATAATGAAAAAAAAAAAGATAACAAACAGAAACCAGTTAAGCAGACGACATGAAAGTATTTTATAGCACAATAATTTGTTTTGATTCTTGTAAAATTACAGATTTTGTTAATGTTCCAGGGGTAAGTACTAACACATTTTAAAAAATATACCTGCCATTTCAATAACCATTAGAGGAATTTAAAAAAATTACTATTTACAAACTATCTTTGAAACCAGTCATATTTTGTTATAAGTTGAAATAAAATATTATTGGCACTACAAACAGAAAACTTGTAGTCACTTATTCCACATTATTTAGTTTTATTGAAGCTTCAATCAATGTTCATTGTCAGGGCATTTACATTGCGACGGAGAGGATGGAGGGGGGGGGGGGGGGGGGAGAGGGTTGCAGTGAGTAACTTGCGCTTGAAATGGAATTGCAGTGTACGAACGGTCACTTGATGTGTGCCGCTTGCTTTGCGCACCTGCTCGCCGACGCGCGTCTGCGCGATGAGTCGGCCACTTGCCCCAACTGCCGCGTCGAGATCTCCAAGGCTCTCACATTCCGCAACCTGGCCGTGGAGAAGGCGGTGTCGGAGCTGCCTTCGCAGTGCCGCTTCTGCCCACAGGTCTTCCCACGGCACTCGGTGCAGAATCATGAGAAAAAACTCTGCGAGGACAGGTCAGCTCTCTTGTTCATTAGTGTTCTTTCTTACATGTCTTTTATGTAAGGACATTTTTTTAATGTAGGTACTTACTTACATCTATCTTTGATTTGAAGATTCTCTTAATTATAGAAAAGTTTTCGGTTACGCGGTATAACTGAAAGCGACTCACTTTTGTCGATGTTTCGTCCCACACTCTGGGGAGATCCTCAGGACTCGCAGTTCAGTTGACATCTGACTGAACGACGTGTCGGGTGTCGTCGTCGGTCGTCGCAGTACCGTGAGTCCTGAGGATGTCCCCAGAGTGTGGGACAAAACGTTAACAAAAGTGAGTCACTTTCAGTTATACAGCGTAACCGAAAATATTTCTATAATGTGTAATAGCGGTAAAAGCCTAAACGAACATATAGGTTCTCTTAACTCGTTGAGTATCACAAACAATTTTCTTTTGTTTTCTGGTTGCCATCAGACCCAATTGAAGTGTGTGAGAGTTAGCTCCCCTGTGCCCTGTTTTCACTGCGATCTGACCCAATGGAACACAACAAGTTAATAATAAATAGGATGAAATATACGTTGATAGTGTGATTGTTAAATATTAATTTACATGTTTTATATTTTTACCTGATTACTTGTATTTAATTAAAATGTTCAAGATATATCGACTTGAACTTGCGATAAATGGTTGAATTAAAAAAAAAATTCCAAAATTATTTGTCCACTTGCTGGACAAACCATTTGTGCACGGATTTTTATGGAATCTATTATGTAGTGGTAAAAAGGGGATGTAGTGATTTTTTGCATATTTGATTAAAATTAGTAGATGGATAATAAATATGCATGATTTTTATTTTTTTCTAGCAAGTTTAGCCAAATAGTAGTGAATGCAAAGAAAGCATATCAACGTGCAGGCATAGTAGCTGAATTGGTTCGCATTGTAGCGATGTTCTATCAGTTGATCACGACTGCGTTTCGGAGGTCTTATATCGTCAGGGAAACCGCAGGCAAGCAACGAACGTTCCAAAGGTGCGTCCCAAGCATATTCCTCATTGCATTATTGAGTAATACAGTAGAGCTGCGCTAATCCGAATCCCTGAAAACACAGGGGGGTTCCAATTAAGGGGGTGTTTGGATTATGGAATCTCGAATTTCCGTACTCCTCGATCTATCATTTGAATATCACTTCATATTTGTCGCGTAAAGTCAATTTTACGTGTTTATGACTTGATAGTGATGCCACGATTGTGTTTACGCGAGTTAAACAAAAATTACGCAAAAAACTCTTGCTACTCGGAACATTCCAGAGCAATTTGCATTCACGCTCAGGGCTATGAGTGCAGCGAACTAAGGAAGCAAGGTAAAACAATATTGGGGGTGGCAGCAGGTGCGGGGGAATTTGGGATCGTTTGAATTACCGCATTCATCGGATTAGGCCGTGTTCGGACTAGTCCGGCTCTACTGTATACATCAACTTTGAACTAAGTACTATTATTTAATATTCATGTACATTACCTAGCATTCGCTTTGCTTGTAAAAAAAATAATGCGAACCAATTCCATCCTCTTGCTTAAATAACTTGAACGAAACGCATGAACAGTGATTTGGAATAATATATTGTGGGATAGTGACTCTCTAGAACTCATCTGGATTTTTCTTAAAATATTGCATGTTCTTATCTTGTTTTTTACTCTACTTGACCTCAACCTTATATCTATGTTTTTTACAAAAGGGAGACACCAGCATATCTGTATGTACAGCTTTTGCTTTGACTAAAATTGTAAAAGTACCTATTAACTAAGTCTGATCCCATAACACAAAATATGTCTTAAGTGTGTAAAAAATCAGCAAAAAAAAAATTATGTTATCTGGTATGTGTGGACGAGTCTCACCTTCGAGAAGGTGGTTTAACAGAGACTTCTCTTTCTTATTGCTGGCTATACTGAACTAGAGGGGAACAGCCGAGGCTGCTATGTGGCCATCTTTCGTCCAGTACGAGGGTACCAACTCAATTGGTTATAATCTTAGCCTACCACCTAGTACGGGGGCAAAAGAAGGGACCTATAGTACTGTAGATATGCAATCAATCAATCAATATAAATACTCATCATCATCAGCCTGTATCGGTCCACTGCTGGACATAGGCCTTTCCCAAGGCACGCCACCAAACGCGGTCTTCCGCTCTTCTCATCCAATATAAATACTCAATATAATAAAAAAACTCATTAGTGCACATCGGCTGGCTTCGAAGTTCAAACTCGACCTTGAGATCAGGAGCCCAGACCGCTCCAACCGCTCGCCGCTTGAGATTGATGAGGTGCAGGGCATCATATTAAGTTTCAATGACATCCAGCCCCACTGAAAGTACTGTTGCAACATGCACAGTCGTCGGTACAAGATGGCAGCGCGTGTTGTGAACGTTGTAGGATGACTGGATGCAAGTACGAGTGCATCGGATGCGAGTGGCGCGGGCCGCAACATTCGTTGGCGACGCACGAGGCAACCTGCGTGCACCCCGCGCGCTCCGCCGCCGAGGTCGTGGAGGTTGTGGCCGCGCGCGATCGACGCCGCCGGGAAGACCAGGCCTTATTCCAGCACGTTCTGGAGTTGTTCTCTTATGAAAAAATCACCTTCAATGGTAAGTCTTTAAAGAGTGTATAAACGAGACCAAGTTTTGACCTTATAGCTGGTATCATCATCATATCACACACGTTGAATCCCGACAATCGGGTAAGCAGAGTAATCGGTGTTGTGCTGCAAGAACTCTGGTAAATTACAGCACAACACCGACCACCACGTTTCGCAAAGTATTCGAACAAGATTCAATCGATCAAGCAGCAAGTAAGGCATGAAGACCCACCTGCTGCATGACTCGGTGGAAGTACCATGCCAAGGTGAGAGTTGGCGAGCCCGTCGCCCTTTAGCAGGGCATCTTGTCCTTATCCCTTAGTCGCCTTTTACGACATGCACGGGGAGAGATGCACTGGGGATATTCTTTTTAAGTACCGGGCCCACACGGTATAGCTGGTGTGTATGACCTTATAGCATGTGGAGTGGTTTTAATCATCCAATAGACTACTGGGCACAGGCACCAGTACCCAGTTTAAAAGAAATGTTGATAGGCACATGATTTGATACAGTGGGATTGTGTTACAATCCTTGATTAACAGAACTGATTGGTCCAGTAGCATTGGTTTTATTTGTCCTTCCGACGCATATTGACCAATACGCTAAATGTGACGCAATCCTCGAATTCAGATGTTATTCTGGGCTAGTAAGATTTTGAGAGATTCTGAGGGATTCTCTATTGGTGTGACTGCACTGAGAGGAACTGCAAGTGAAAGTGGTGCGGCCCGCCATGGCACGGCACGGCTCTATTTAGTAAACCGCACTTGAACTGCAGCGAGGTGGCACTGCACGACATGTCAGCTCCACAGCGCCGCTGCTGCATCGTACGGCTTATCTCATACAATTTCATACAAATAATATTTTGTTGCACCGTGTCACGATGCTCTGCTGCAGTGCAGTTACGGCTGCGGTGGGGTTGAATCTTTAGTCTGCTGAATGTTTGCTGCAAACTAATTCTAGATCTGCAGCTGAAGCCGTACCGCACTGACGAGTTCGTCCATAAGCTGTACTACGAGACGTCTCGCTTCACAGCCTTCACTCACCAGTGGGTCGTGAAGGCGTATGTCAACCCGAGTCTGCGCGATCCCACTCAGACCAACGACAGAGAGATTACTTATCAGGTTCGCACATGTTAATTGCCCTCTTAATCTCTTTTAGGATCCCGTCGCAAAATTTCGAAAAAAAGGGACCACTGTGGCGTCTTGTCATTCGGTCACATGCAGCTATCTCCGGATCTACTGAACACATTTTGATGAAACTGATGCCAAAATACGCAAATTTTTTACAAAATTTGCCTGTCTGACGTTTGCTACTTTAATTGTGCTGTCATCAGGACATCTTAAGATGAAATGTGACATGAGGGTTACTGACTATTCAACTCGGCATATATATAAGTTCACAAGAGCTAAGCTGCAGGGAGCCTAGCGTGTGGAGAGGTCATGTACCTAAAGAAGGTGTCTATGGATGCAGGTAATAATGAAGTCGAAGTCGACATCGCCGCTGGTACTCCAGTACATGGCGCTGCGGGGGCCGTACGGCGACGCAGACATCTCAGTGCGTGTGCACTCACACATGTTCGCGGCGCCCGACGACGCCTCCGAGCCGGTGCAGCTGCCGCTTAAAGACGTACACGACACTAACCGACTGATCTCCAATAAGATTATGCATATTCGGTGAGTTGTGTTGCAATATACATAAAAAATTTGGAAACATACAAAGTTTCGATTAAGTATTTAACCCTTTGGCTCCCAGAAGACCCGGTCGGGTCTTATGACGCGCCAATCTGATAACTCCCAGAAGACCCGGCCGGGTCTCGGCGCGGCGCGGCTCCCTATTTAATTCATAACTAATTCTACCAATTTCCTATCAAACAACTGATTACTGGTATACATTCTTGGTTAAATTTACTAATAACTATTATCAAACATGACTGGGCAACACATCACCTTCACACAGAAAATATTTTTTGAAAATGTAAAAAAAAAAAGGCTCCCATGACGACTGACATTTCCACAGACACTGGAATACACAGATCTTGTACCGTATTTCGAGTACCCGTATTCTAGAGTACGTTTCAATATCTATATTTTGATGGGCGACTTGTGGGAATAAATTATACAGTTTCGGTCAGAAAAAACCAAAAAAAAAATGTCGAGTGTGTTTTGTTTTGCCTGGAGTTCAAAAAATCGGTCTGTGCTTCTAAATAAGTGAATCCTGAAGTGTTCGGTATGACTGAATGCGCAATTTCAGTACAAATCAGACTGAATACAGATCATTGATGAATCAATCGATTGAGGCGGGATATTCGAATTTGTGCGGGAGCGCGCGCGCCAAAATTTTGGGTTTTTGCGCGCGGCGAAAAGGGCTGGGAGTCAACGGTACGTAAGTTTATTAAAATCGTGGGAGCTGAAGGGTTAAGTATCCGTATCCGAATTAGCTATTTGAAAAATGCATTAGTTGTTGCAAACCCGTTCTCCATCTCACATGAGAGGTCAGCGCCTTAAGACGCAGCGGTACCAAAAATTTACTTCAAAAATTTAGTTTGGAGGACTAAATATAGAATGGATGGAATAAATATTTAATTGTAGGCGTAATATTTAATAAAAGAAATAATACTCTCCTTGACCAGAAGCAGTATATAGTATTTTTTATGTATTATATCTTCTCTATTATAGAAAATTACATGACTCTAACATGATGAAACGTACGGAAACATGGGTTCTCTGAATTTTCGGAGCATACTTGCGATGTTTTTTTTTGCTTTTTAGGCTCCTTGTTCTGAGCAGGAACAGCAGCTTCAAGCAGTATGTCTTGAAGAAAGCCATATATTTTTTCTAACCTGAAACTCACAGTTGTTTACGAGAAACATATTCTGTTGGGCCTTAACCACAAGGCCATGAAGGAAGCTGTTATTGAAATTGAAAGTTAACAACCTGCATTATAACACAGAATGATGACCCCCTTATTGAAACTGGCCTGAATTTAATTGACCATTAAATAACCCTTGAACTATTGATTTATGTACACATTTTTTGTTTTTCAGACTCGTCATGTTTTGGCCATCCAAGTAAAGAAATGTTGGGTCCACGATGGGCTATCCAGTAGGCTAATTAGTATAAATTGTAATAGAATAATCATGACATACATAACTTAATTACTTTTTTGTTAACTGTTTTGTACTAATACTCAGTAGTCATGATGTAACAATACCAATCTGTTTCGGATCGGGTTTAATGTTGCAGTATTGATCAATATTGATTAAGAAATGGATCTTATTGAATGTTCGGGCCAAGTGCATGGCCAATTATCATGAGCACTCCACCACCGTACCGATGGTTGATGGAGAACTGTCAGTGCTCTAACCATCTCAGCTGGCTAATATATCTTTAGGTTTGTCGGTGCAAGATCTCAACAGTATGAATAAATGTATTTGTGTTCACTAATTCAGGGAATTGGTGATTGTAATCTACGGCAAAGGGACTACATTATGTGAATGACAGAGCATAGATCTCTTGCCCTCTTTTACATTTATTTTGTGAATAGTTTGAAGGTCAGCTGGCCAACAAACTTACGAGTTTATAATTGACGTTTGCCGATAGCCATCCAGAGATATGTACGTACAAATACATTGGTGAAAATCGCATATTAATAGATTTGAGTTATTGTCGAGTAATAAGGGAACATACGAATAGACATACGACAGATGTTGCCTTTTGTACTGTGTACAAGAATGTGAATGTGTGTACAGAAACTTCACATTGCAGCATTACAACACATAAGTGGGCATGATGCCTGCTTATAATAAAAAAGTCACAAAGTCAGGTTTTTTTTAAGTCAAGTAAAAAGCATTTACATCACCTATCTTTTATGTATGTACATCAACCGGACCACAGTAAAATTACTTCTATTAATTGCCTCGTGTAGATTAAGTGTATTTTAAATGTGTCGTTTATGTTCAAATATGAATGTTTAAGGATAGATTTGGGTATTTGGAAAATAAGAGATTTTTTATTTAGCGACCTAGGAGTACAAATTTACTGTATTTTTTAGCAAAGCTTTTGTTCTGAAGGACTAGGGCCCTATTGTGCATAGCAGGATTATACTTTCCGCTAATCTTAAGATTATCTTGTGAAAATGTATCATCTATTCCGTATCCGTGAGGTAAATCAGAGGAATCCTAAGATTAGTGGAACCATAGACAGTCAGTGGATAATCCTGCTATATTACTCCTGCTGATTAGGCCTAGGTATGTTAAAATAGCACGGGCGGCCAACCCACAGCACACGCGGCCGGCCGGACATCAGCCCGCGGCCCGCGTCGGGTGGAATTATTATTTTTTCAATATACATTAAACCAACAAAAGGACAGTCCATTATTCCTCGTTCTTACGCCCTCAGTTCCATGAACAAGCAAGATTGTGTTTGCTGGTCGAGATGCATTTCAGACATGAATTTTATTGTTTCATAATTTTTGGGGGGGCACTAGTATCTGCCAGTAGTAAAGAAGTAAGTATGTCAGTACAATTTAATTAACTATAGTTATAATTCTTTGTGCATTTATAATTATAAACAATAATTTGTAACATGGCTGAAGAGTTTTATTTTGTTTTCTTAAAAAAAAAAAAAATTATTCTGCTTGCTTTGATTGCCAAAAAACAAATGTTTGGATTGTGCGGACCGGCAAGCAACATTATTTCTAAAGTTTGACCCGACTGCTGAAAAGGTTGGCTACCCATGGGCTATAGTTTATTAATGCAGGGTAGAGATAGTATCTACTTTTGTATTATACTAACAGCTGTCATACCGTCATAGAGATATTAATTTATGAACTTGATGGATACAACAGTCCAAATTTAATATATTTTTTAAATGTGTTGTAATTTTAATCCTTGCATGGTAGGAGATAGTAGCACGCGGACATGCAACGCTATATCTACACGGACGTATGAAGTGCAATAGTAGTGGACTGCCCCATCGTCGCTGGTTTCGCGCCGCCTACACAGTCTGTTCCTCTTTATAACTATTTGGCATGGGGTAAAAATATATTCCCCTTGCCAATCTGTGCGTTGTACCGGGCGGCGCAGCAAGATGGTGGCACGCGGCGTCACACCTCGAACGGTCGTGACGATTTTTCACAGTTCATTTAAATTTACGTTTGACTTTTTATATGCCCTTTTAATATACATAAAAGATGCTCTAAGAAATTACTATAATAACTCAGGGGAGGCGCAAACTAATTTGAAGATGCCGAGACTCGAGGGAGTCGTAGTTTAAAAACTGGCCAAGTGCGAGTCGGACTCACGCACCGAGGGTTCCATACTACCACGTACTTGGCCAGTTTTTATTATTTGTTGTTTTACTTTAGAGTTTGCACTATAATCATACCAAGTTTGACGCTTGTATGCATTACTGTTTTTCGCTAGAGCAAAAATAAGAAAACATTGAAAAAACATGTTCTTCATGCAATCACCATTTTTTACTTTTTATTTTCTTTTTTATTATTTGTAAGTATATCCGTTACAATAACACATATTCTGTGAAAAGCTGCAAAAGTAGCTTTTCACAGAATATGTGTTTGCTTTGTATCAACTATTTGTACTTAAAATCTGTGAGAACAATTTTGTCAAAATCAAATGACATTAAATTTTATATTAAAATATTTCCTATGGAAGCACAGATCTTAAGTAGAGAAGTCGATGCCAAGTAAAATTTACCCTATGCGAAATTGATTTAGAATTTAGATAACAATTTTGCAACTGATAAATCATTTTCATATAGTGAATAGAATAGGTGGTTTATATTTGTATTATTTTAGGAAAATATTGAACAGAAGAATATTATATTTTGTGTTGTTTTGTGCCACTTTAAATTAAATATTATATAATAATAATAAACTAAAAATTAAAAACTATATTTTGGTTTTATTGTGCAAACACTTTGCACACTTTTATTTGCATTAGTCTTGCATAAAGGAGAGTTGTCGGAATAACAATCCTAATTGGCATTAGCATTAGTAAGGTTGACTTCTTTGGCCATGAGTTTTTTTCACTGAATTAGTTATTTTGCAAGATGACTTTTCATCAGTATCTTCCTTCTCGTCGCCGCTCTCCCATACACTGATGATTCCAGACTCACCAGCAGTGACCAGCAGGTTGTTCTGTAAACAAAGAACAATTGCTTTAAATATAGTGCCAATTTTAGGACGTAAGAAAGTCATTTTTGCCTAAATACAAAACAATGACGGTAGGGTTTAGAATGATGCAGTATTTTTTTTATGGATCCACGAGACACTTGGCGTCGTCAGCGAGGATTGTTGAGCCGACAACGCCCAAAAGCATTCGGTTTCGAACGGGGGCTGCGAAGGCTGTGTCAGCATGACAGGTGCCTCTGTACGCTTCTCTTGGAAGATTCTGCTACACGTGCACCGATGGTGAAATAGCATAAACAGCTCCTTAGAGCATTCGCCGTTGAACAGTCAATTGAACACAGTGAATCAATGTCAGCCCCGGTAACTCAGTGGTGCGGTCGGTCGATTAAGCACGCCTGGGCGCTGTCAATAATTGCATGGGTGACCGCTCGACTGCTGGAGGCTTATCGTGGTTCGGATTCCACATAAAACTTTATTTCCCTTCCCTTCTTACCTTACTAGGTGGTAGGGTTTATCCCGCCCGGGTTGGTACCACCGTACTGAATGAAAAGTCGGTTGAAACGGCTATGTAAATAGTTCTCATTTTCAGTCCAGTTGGTAGTAGTGTAGTAGTAGCCAACATAATGAACGGACGCACTGACATGGCACCTAGTTCACCTGGTGTTATAGCTGATATCACGGATGTTGTAGTGACCACAACCATGTAAATTTCCATAAAAAAAATAATTAAAAAAATTTTTACTTGGCAAACTTTGTTTTTGGATTGAGTCTAACAAGCTAAGTCGATACTTAGCAGCCCCAACCCCAAGATGCGACTTGCGAGCAATACTCCACGCATGACCTCACCTGCGACTAGTACAGCAGAAGGATTTGGTTAGGCGTAGTAGTATCTCCGCGCCTTATTCAGGACGCCCAGTTTATTGCAGGCGAGCTTAGCTTTGTCGTCAATGTGACAGCTCAAGTCTCACTTAAATGTAAAAGTGCAAATAGTTATTGTTTCCTCAATTGTTGAAGATCATGTCCCCATAAAATGAAGTGATGTGGGGACGTACGTGTTGTGGTTGCCAGCAGCAGCGCACCACTTGCTTGTTCTGCGCGAAGTTGGTGCGCGGAGTTAGCTTCTTCTCACTGATTTGTGCTGATCTCAAGCAGTGCCTGTTCATAACAGTAATGCAGTGGAGTGAACTTGTTATCGTATATACAGGTCGGTTAACGAAAGCTGGCGCGTGCACAGTACTCACACCAATGCAATTGTGCAAGTGCGAGTGAGACAGATCGGGTTTTCGTGATGCGTATGCCCCGATCTGTCTCACTCGCGCTTGCGCAATTGCTTTGGTGTGAGTACAGTGCACGCGCCAGCTCTCGTTAACCGACCTGTACTGGCAAAAATTTCAGAATTTTCACATTCAGAATTAAAAAACAAATTAGATAGCAGCAGCGGAATAAAACCTTTTCAATAGGTAATATGAGAAAATGGCGATAACATATTGAGAGAGGAAAGGTGTGGAACTAAGCTTCTGATGACTTCACCGAACATATCCGGGCCCATCGGCAGTAGAGGAGGGTGTTAATCAAGGACGGGACTAGCGAGTGGCCACTCTAAATTTCCCGCGCCTGACCTAAAGAACTGTAACGGGCATATGGGCACATCTGAAATAACAGCGCTGCGCCATCTGGCGGAAGAGAGCGCAGATAGCTACGAACCGCGGACACGCAGCAAGGAACCTAAGCGACGTAGTGAGCCGGCTTACCGACAGGCCGCGCAGAACACCACGAGTGCAGGTTAGGAAAGGAAACGTGTTCGACCGGCAGACATCTTACCGCCATTGAGAAACGAGGTCGACATATATTAAATCGAGAGTGATACGCGCTGTACCGTCGAGCTAAAGAAGTGAAGCTGAGTCGAACGTCGCACCGGACTAACAAAGATCCAGAGAACAACAGAGAGGGTGAGTGGCCGAATGGCAGCAATATTTATTTCGCCGCGGTCGCCGGGAGCGAACCCACTCCCGCGAAAAGGGCGACGGAAGGTTAAAACAGAACAACGATGTGATTGCAGGCCTTCCGGAACGCCCTCTCTGCTTACGGCCAGCGAACGGAGACTCCGGGTGCACTGCCCCGCGGTCCGGCGGACGAGACTACGTCGCAGATAAGTGAAACAGAGTAATACAAGTATATCTTCGAGTGCGGTACGGCAACCCACGTGCGACGTCCTGTGGCCGAGCGGACGGGCACGGATAGGCGTGCGGTGCCCCCCTCGCGCGTCGGACCCGCCGTCGTGCGGCCACGCGAGCCTACGGAGAAGCGCGGGAACCCGCTTGCCACGTGGTTCTCGAACGTTCGAATAAGTAGATAGCCGTGCCGAGTGGAAGTGCAGAGGACAATAATATCACACCTCGTCCTAAAACGAATTGTTTAAGGAGCGATAAGACCAGTTCTCCCGAAATTATGCAAGAGAAATAGCGTATTATTTAGTGAAACATATACGTGGTCCGGTGCCGACCTTGTCCGTGAACTGAGTAGGTATATTAAATTGGACGTTGAGAAATTTCGTGTGACGGTCGTGTAATATTGGTGTACGAGTACCTTGCGGGATTCGGCGCAGTGCGCAGCGAGTCAGTCCCACAGTATATTATCGAAAGTTTGATAACGTTATTGTGTACTAAAGAGATCCTTGTTGGGTATAACAAAATATTAGTTAATTTGTGTGTATTACGAAAGAGTAAGGTAAAGGTAAATGGCGAGACCCATGCACAGAGTGCAGCAAGTCCGGGTGTTGAAAGTTTGACAACTTTACATTTTGTACTAAAGTGAACCCTGTTAGATTTAGTGAGATTTCTGATAATTCCTGTATATTGTGCAATAGTAACGGGAGAGTAAATCGCGAGACCCACGCACAGAGTGCGGCAAGTCCGGGTGTTGAAAGTTTGACCACTTTACATTTTGTACTAAAGTGAACCCTGTTAGATTTAGCCAGATTTCTGATAATCCTTATACATCGTGTAACAGTAATGAGAGAGTAAATCGTGAGACCCACGCACAGAGTGCGGCAAGTCCGGGTGTCGAAAATTTGATAAAGTTATATTGTGTACTAATGTGAGACAAGTTGATTCATAGTAGATATTGCGTGTAGTGTAGTAAGGAGAAGCGGGCTCGTTTAGAAGCGGCCGCGGATCCACCGCCGTGCCCCGCCAACCCGTCATATCGGGAGGGTTATGAAAACTGGAGTGTACTAATCCGATCCAAACACGGATAATAACGAGCTAGCTAGGAAATTACGGGTAGACGCTCACCCGGCAACGAAGAGCGTCTGGCGCCCACTAGATTAGGTATATAAGATAAGACTGTTAGTAAGTAAGATTGTTCTTTGAAATTTAGTGTGTAGTATTAAGGTGTTTAGGGTAAGGTTATTTGATTGGAAATTACGTGTTTAGATATAAGGTGTAATTCGAAGTCCGTGTTTGACGTAGCCAAATAGTATTCAATAAATTGTGTGATCTTACTCAGCCGTTTCATTCGACCCACGCCCAGCTTATACCCCATCACAATGGCGCCTAATAAAGGAATGAACGGCTGGGTAGTCTAGTGGGAGATTCCATCAGAATCGAACCGGCATTGGACCACCGCTGAACTTAAAATTTTGGGAAAAAGTAATTCGAGTCATTTGGTAATTTAGAGACATTCAGGCAATACTTCAGCGACCGGAGGGGGGGTTTTCATAATTTTTTTAATTTTTTTTTTTTTTTAATAGCTCACCCAGGGATATAAAGTCAAACACGGTTTAGTCATAAGAGTAATATAAGGTAATAGAACATTTAGGATTAAATAAGTAACAGTAAAGTCATCACGACACAGAGTCATTAAGCCACGCATTCGGGAAAACCGAAAATAGGCATAGGTAACCATGGATAGCAAATATTTATTGAAGGACGAGCTAGAATTCGAACTAGCATGTCGAGGAATCGGCCACATCTCAACAGTATCAGCGATGAAAAGTTTACTTCAACAGTTACTAGATCAAGAAAGTCAAGGTCAAATAGAATCAAAACAAGTAACACCGGAAGTATGCACCACCAACCCACTCGCACAGATGAACTTATGCGAACGCAAGGCAGAGGCATTAGCGGCAACAATCGCGGAAATGGAGTCAAACCCAGACTCAGTAGGATTCAGGCGTACATCCGCGAGGTTATTACATCTGCAAAGGCGGACACACGTAATTGTCACGGAGAGTGAGGAGCAGACGAACCGGAAGAAAGAACTCCAAGCAAAAATAAAGAAATGCATGGCAGAGTTGGCAAGACTCAGCGAAATCGAAGAAGAGAAGGACCAAGACCTGACACAAGAAGATATCGAAACAATACAAAAGTCGCTGGGACAGGAAGCAGAACAGATAGTGGGCAGAATAAAAAGCAATATACACCCAACTCGACAGCCGCAAAACGAGCAGCGCCAAGCCCAGCAAGAAATATCAGTATCAATGCCCAGACAAGGAAAAATACTACCGAGGACATCGACAGTGGACATAGAAGAACCGTCAAATAAACAGAACTTTAGAAGAAACAAACTCGTACCACTGAAGGACTGGGGAATTAGGTTCACAGGAACAGAATGTCAGAGCATCAACGCATTTATCGAAAGGATAAATGAGCTAAAGGATGCAAGAAACGCAACAGAGGAAGACCTATGGACATACGCAATCGACTTATTCGATAAAGACGCACTAGTGTGGTTCAGAGCGAACAGGAAATACTGCGACTCATGGGAGGAACTACAAACAATGCTCAAAATAAATTTCCAACGCCCATACTACCAAGAGGAGCTACTAGAAGAAATAAGAAAGCGGACTCAAGGCAAAGAAGAGAAAGTCATATTATACATAGCCATCATGGAAAACCTCTTCAACAGACTGCCGGAAAAGTTACCAGAAAACCAGAAGCTAAACATAATACGGAAAAACCTACAGCCATACTATCAACAAGCCATATGTAGGGACCATTTCGACACAATGTACGAGCTTACAACAGTAGCAAGATTATTGGAAAGAACAAAAATAAACTGCGAGACATTCAAGGAACCAACAAAGACCGAGTCATCTATGGAACCAGACTTAGCATACCAACGACCTAACAGACATGAAATGTGCGAGATCCAACCACCCAGACTGCCAAGCGAAACGACACGATCGAAGTGTTGGAACTGCCGCAAAGAAGGCCACTTGTTTAGACAGTGCAACACCCCTAGACAGAGACTATTCTGCTTCAAATGCGGTAAGTTCGGCATCACGTTCAATGATTGTAAGTGTAATCAGCCGGGAAACGAGAAAGGAGTGACCACAAAACCTGCCATGTAGTCACTCAGACACAAACAACAACAAAAAAAGAATGGCAGGATTGGGTGAAAACGGTTTCGAACTTCTTCAAAAAAATTCCAAAGTTATGCAGCATTGACAAACGAGAAGACAACAGGTACTACTGCAAGGTGGACATTTTAGGCACACAACACGTAGGTCTATTAGACTGCGGAGCGACGGTAACCGCAGTAACAAAAAAGTTCAGTGAACGACTAGTCGCAAAAGGACTAAAAGTTCAGAACAGAAGGTCGGAAAAACTTTCGCTAGCCGACAAGAGTGAGAAATATTCACAGGGAGTTATAGATGTGCCATTCGAATGCTTCGAGCAATACAAGATTATACCAGTCCACGTTTTGGAAGAAATGAACCACGACATCATACTAGGCATGGACTTCCTCGACGCATACGGCATACGCTTGACGAGAAATACAAGTAAAATACAACTAGACATGTGGAAATTACACCGTACGAACGGAGAAGGGATAGAGACACTGGAACAGAAACAAGCAGTAATAGCGAGGAGCGAAATGTCACCAGAACAAGAACGACAACTAGAAGACGTAATAAATAAAATGGCATCAAACATCGGCAAAGGGTTAGGCCGAACGAACATGATGACACACGAAATCGACACGAGTGACAACAGGCCAGTGAAACAAAGGCAGTACCCCTTCTCACCAAATATAATCAAGTTGATGGAAACAGAATTAAAGGACATGATAGACAAAGACGTAATAGAGCCATCCTACAGCTCATGGAGCTCACCAATCCTGCTTGTACAAAAACCGGGAAAAAATCGCCTATGCCTAGACAGCAGACAATTGAACAAAGTCACCAAAACGGATTCATACCCCCTACCACGCGTGACATCCATACTGGATAACTTGAGAAACGCAAAATACCTCTCGACTCTAGACCTGAAATCGGCATTCTGGCAAATACCTCTGGAAGAGAGCAGTAAGGAAAAAACAGCATTTGCAATACAAGGTAAAGGGTTATACCAGTTCAAGGTTATGCCATTCGGACTAGTCAACGCTGCACAAACACAACAACGATTAATGGACAAGATATTTCCCCCGGAACTAGAAGGAAAGGTGTTTACATACCTAGATGACATCGTAATTTGCAACCAAAATTTTGAAGACCATTTAGAAACATTAAAAGACGTAATGAGGCGATTGCAAGAAGCTAAACTTACAGTCAACATAGAGAAGTGTCAATTTGGAAGAGAGTCACTAAGGTACCTAGGATACGTAGTAGACAAGGACGGTCTCCGAACAGATACCGAAAAAGTCGAGAGCATAGTCAATTACCCGAGACCGTCAACTTATACAGAACTAAAGAGGTTCATCGGGTTGGCAAGCTGGTATCGGAGATTCGTCCCAAACTTCTCAATGATAGCTGGGCCACTACACGAGTTGACGAAGGGCAATAGCAAAAAACTGACATGGTCCGAGTCAGCCGAGAAATCATTTAGGGAATTGAAAACGGTACTCACGTCGACGCCGGTCCTCACCTGCCCGGATTTCGCGAAACCTTTCACCATCGAATGCGACGCGTCAAATCACGGAACCGGGGCGGTACTAGTACAGGAGATCGAAGGAAAAGAAAAACCGGTGGCGTACACGAGTAAAAAACTATCAGAACGAGAGACAAAGTACTCGGCGTCAGAAAGAGAACTTTTAAGCGTCATTCACGCAATAGAGAAATTTAGACCGTACATCGAAGGGACACAGTTCACAGTCATTACGGACCACAGTGCACTGCAATGGCTCAACAACGCGAAAGATCCACACGGAAGACTAGCAAGATGGTCACTACGCCTGCAACAATTCTCGTTCATAATAAAACATAAAAAAGGAAAGGAGAACATCGTGCCTGACGCGTTGTCAAGAGCAATACCACAACCAGAAGTGAATGCCATAGACATACAAGAATCCGACAAAGATGAGTGGTACAAAAACGTAGAAAACAAAATAGTCAACAAGAAAGCAGGCAACTTATGGCAATTGCACCACGGAAGCGTGTGGAGATACATGAAACTCCGACAATTCCCAAACGAAGACGACTCATGGAAACAAGCTATACCTTCAGACAAAAGGATTGAGGTGCTAAAGAAATGCCATGACGAACCAACAGCAGGCCATTTAGGCATGAAAAAGACCATCAACAGAGTGAAACAACACTTCTACTGGCCGACATTGATAAAGGACACAAAGGAATATGTACGGAAATGCGAGGTATGCGCCCAACAAAAATCTAGCCAGGAAAGACCAATCGGGTTAATGGGTAAACACAGGGACGTAGCGAACCCATTCGAAGTGATATCACTGGACCTATTAGGACCATACCCAAGGTCGAAAAAGGGGAACACCATGTTATTGGTAATATCGGACTGGTTCAGTAAATACACCCTGTTATTCCCAATAAGAAATGCGACGGCGGACACGATAAATAAGATCATAGAGGAACAAATATTTCTAATATACGGGGTACCAAAAGCAATTATAAGTGACAACGGAACACAATTCACAGCAAAAAAGACAAAAGAACTGTGCGAAGAATACAAAACACAGCTATGGTTCACCCCCCATTATCACCCACAAGCGAACCCCACGGAACGCGTGAACAGGGTGCTAGTCACGGCAATAGGGTCCTATATAGAAAAAGATCACAAGGATTGGGACAGAAACATTCCTCAAATAGGTCACGCCATAAGAACCGCCGTACACGAGGTCACGGGGAAAACACCAGCATTCCTAGTCTTCGGTAGAGAGACATCGGTACTGGGTCACAACATAAGCGGAATATCGGAAAATGAGCCGATCACATTCGATCGAACACAAACATCGGAGAAATTGGAAGAAATGCGAAAGATATACGACGACGTCAGAAAGAAAATGAAGGCAGCACATGATAGGAATGAGAAACATTACAATCTGAGACGAAGAGTACACAACTTCAGAGAAGGGCAGATCGTCTGGCGAAAAACTAAATTCTTATCGAACGCCGGCAATAACTTCTGCGCAAAACTAGCACCGAAATTCGAGAAAGCAGTAATCGACAAAACATTGTCAAAAGACGTCTTCCTACTCAGAAACATGAAAGGCAAGGAAATCGGCAAATGGCACGCTTCGGACCTAAAACCGGCAGCGCAATAACCCAAGGAATCCGGGTCGGATTCCAGGAGAGGAGGGGGGATATTGTAACGGGCATATGGGCACATCTGAAATAACAGCGCTGCGCCATCTGGCGGAAGAGAGCGCAGATAGCTACGAACCGCGGACACGCAGCAAGGAACCTAAGCGACGTAGTGAGCCGGCTTACCGACAGGCCGCGCAGAACACCACGAGTGCAGGTTAGGAAAGGAAACGTGTTCGACCGGCAGACATCTTACCGCCATTGAGAAACGAGGTCGACATATATTAAATCGAGAGTGATACGCGCTGTACCGTCGAGCTAAAGAAGTGAAGCTGAGTCGAACGTCGCACCGGACTAACAAAGATCCAGAGAACAACAGAGAGGGTGAGTGGCCGAATGGCAGCAATATTTATTTCGCCGCGGTCGCCGGGAGCGAACCCACTCCCGCGAAAAGGGCGACGGAAGGTTAAAACAGAACAACGATGTGATTGCAGGCCTTCCGGAACGCCCTCTCTGCTTACGGCCAGCGAACGGAGACTCCGGGTGCACTGCCCCGCGGTCCGGCGGACGAGACTACGTCGCAGATAAGTGAAACAGAGTAATACAAGTATATCTTCGAGTGCGGTACGGCAACCCACGTGCGACGTCCTGTGGCCGAGCGGACGGGCACGGATAGGCGTGCGGTGCCCCCCTCGCGCGTCGGACCCGCCGTCGTGCGGCCACGCGAGCCTACGGAGAAGCGCGGGAACCCGCTTGCCACGTGGTTCTCGAACGTTCGAATAAGTAGATAGCCGTGCCGAGTGGAAGTGCAGAGGACAATAATATCACACCTCGTCCTAAAACGAATTGTTTAAGGAGCGATAAGACCAGTTCTCCCGAAATTATGCAAGAGAAATAGCGTATTATTTAGTGAAACATATACGTGGTCCGGTGCCGACCTTGTCCGTGAACTGAGTAGGTATATTAAATTGGACGTTGAGAAATTTCGTGTGACGGTCGTGTAATATTGGTGTACGAGTACCTTGCGGGATTCGGCGCAGTGCGCAGCGAGTCAGTCCCACAGTATATTATCGAAAGTTTGATAACGTTATTGTGTACTAAAGAGATCCTTGTTGGGTATAACAAAATATTAGTTAATTTGTGTGTATTACGAAAGAGTAAGGTAAAGGTAAATGGCGAGACCCATGCACAGAGTGCAGCAAGTCCGGGTGTTGAAAGTTTGACAACTTTACATTTTGTACTAAAGTGAACCCTGTTAGATTTAGTGAGATTTCTGATAATTCCTGTATATTGTGCAATAGTAACGGGAGAGTAAATCGCGAGACCCACGCACAGAGTGCGGCAAGTCCGGGTGTTGAAAGTTTGACCACTTTACATTTTGTACTAAAGTGAACCCTGTTAGATTTAGCCAGATTTCTGATAATCCTTATACATCGTGTAACAGTAATGAGAGAGTAAATCGTGAGACCCACGCACAGAGTGCGGCAAGTCCGGGTGTCGAAAATTTGATAAAGTTATATTGTGTACTAATGTGAGACAAGTTGATTCATAGTAGATATTGCGTGTAGTGTAGTAAGGAGAAGCGGGCTCGTTTAGAAGCGGCCGCGGATCCACCGCCGTGCCCCGCCAACCCGTCATATCGGGAGGGTTATGAAAACTGGAGTGTACTAATCCGATCCAAACACGGATAATAACGAGCTAGCTAGGAAATTACGGGTAGACGCTCACCCGGCAACGAAGAGCGTCTGGCGCCCACTAGATTAGGTATATAAGATAAGACTGTTAGTAAGTAAGATTGTTCTTTGAAATTTAGTGTGTAGTATTAAGGTGTTTAGGGTAAGGTTATTTGATTGGAAATTACGTGTTTAGATATAAGGTGTAATTCGAAGTCCGTGTTTGACGTAGCCAAATAGTATTCAATAAATTGTGTGATCTTACTCAGCCGTTTCATTCGACCCACGCCCAGCTTATACCCCATCACAGAACCTGTGCAAAACTGTAGGTCTCACCCCGTTTGCACCTTACTAGGTGGTAGGCTCAAATTAGGCTGACTGGGTTGATACCAGCGTAATGGATGTAAGATGGCCGCATAGCAGCATCGGCTGTGTTCTCCTCTAGTTCAGTATAGACAAGTCTCCGGTATGGCACCTACCTTCTCGGAGGTGATATTGGCTATTCGGAGCATGTGCTCTGGCTCTGATTGAGCCACCCACACCGGAGTACCTACATTAAAAAAAAGGACTGAACTGATAATTTTTTTTTATGTAATCCGGTATGCGTGGCTGAGTCGGAGGGGCCAAAGCACATGCTCCGACCAGCCAATATCACCTCCAAGGGGGTAGGTGCCATACCAGAGACTTGCCTGAATTGCTGGCTATAGTGGACTAGAGGAGAACACAACCGACGAGGCTGCTATTCGGCGATCTTACATCCAGTATGGTGGTACCAACCAGTACGCAATTAAGCAGATTTACCATCTCCAATGGTAATTTTAGTACAATTCTGATTGAACATTTATGATAGATTATTAAAATTGGTTCAGTGGTTCTCAAGTTATAAGCGGACAGACAGACAAACATACAGAAAGCAGACGTTGGATTTTATTAAAGGTAAGGTGCCCGTGGCTCCGCCCGCTCTCATATTTGACTTCTCTGCTAACCTCATAAGCCATTTAACGTGATGAAAAATAGCCTATAATTGATGGGAAGAACCAAGCTATCCGTAGAACTTTTTTTTATTAAAATCGGTTCAGTGGTTCTCGAGTTATAAGCGGACAGACAGACATACAGACAGAAAGAAAGCAAATGTTGGATTTTATTAAAGGTAAGGATAATGTTAAAAATGCATACCCATCTCCAGCGAGAGATCCGGCCAGTACTGCAGTGGAGTTATCCTCACATCTGTACGTGTCCACGGTGTAGCAATCATCTTCTTTGCTTCTCTGGATATACAATGATTAGCTATATTTTTATTGTGTGCATATTAGACATATTAGGTTTAACATTTTCATAGTAGCTTCGCCTACGTTAGAAGCAAACTTTTTAGTATTAAGCGCGGCCTCAGACCTGCCGATTCTTTTCTGTTCTACCTAGAACAGATCAGAACAGAATTGAAACCGGGTTCATCGTCACACACACACCGGACGCCGGGCTTTCTTGATTGGCGCTCAGTTGTAATCTACCGTTTGCCGAGAGACGTACTAGTATACTTCCTTTGTGTTAGTACCAGGTTATAATGTGTGTGACGATGATATGGAGCTAGTACGCAAGCCACGCCTCTTTCTGACCGGCCAGAACGTTCTGATCGGCGATGTCGGCCGGTTGCTTGCTGACCGGGCGTTCTTGCCGGTTCGCGTGGGTAGGTGTGTGGCGCGTGTATATTTTGTATTGCATTCTTGCCTTCCGGTTTCATTCTGTTCTTTTCTGTTCTAGGTAGAACAGAAAAGAATCGGCAGGTCTGTGGCCGCGCTAAATCAGTATTTAAGCATTCAGTGTTTGACAAGCGGCAGAGGTGTGTCAGGATCATGGCACGTGGAGATTCGTTGTCTCTGCCTACCCCACTTGGAAACAGGTGTGACTATATGTATGCATGCATGTATATACGTATTTACGCTGCTCCACAAACATTTAGTATGGTGGCACATGTCAAACAACGATCTAGGCCGCTGCTGGTGTACCCAGAGGCGGCCCATGGCCTCGCGGCCCGAGGGACCTCACGCCTCGAAAGTTCATGCAGCTTTGATTCATGAAAAATATTCAGCTAGATCTATTAAAAGAGACCCGAGTAAATATGTTTAGACTTAATCAAAGGCAAACTAAAGCATACTATAAAGCCTTTATCAGACACAAGATGAGATAGCAAGACAGAGGCAGTGAAGGCTGTATTATTGCAATTTTATTATGTTTACTTTTATCGGCGAAAGGTATGCTGACAAAAATGTTTAATTTGATTGGTATACCGTAAATCCATTTCAACAGTGAAAATCCATAAAATCCATCCTCTAGTGCCACCAGAGAGGGCCTCGCAAAATATATCTTGACCACATCAAATTTAGGTCTCGCCCCGCCACTGGGCGTACCCTACTCGCAGTCTAAGTGTAAAAATTTAATAACTAACCTAATAAATAAATTTCATCAAAACGATTTGTCCCCAGCATGCAGGACGCGTTTCCCTCTGATCGCCAGGCTAATCCCTTGCCTGAAGTAGTTGTGGCACGAGTGTTAATTAACCTATGAACTGAATTCTAAAGCAGAATAATAAATACCTTGATGCCGCGCGCTATCTTCTCTCTATTAAAACTTCTAGTCATATCCCCCGATTGTGTATCCCACAGTTGTAGGTCATTAGACTGTGTGATGCAGGATATAGTAGTGTCGTCTGTCCACGACAGCCTCTCAACTGAGTTTTCAACGTTCAGTGAATATGTGAGTGCGTCGTCTTCGATCTGCTCGGCAATGTCGAATATGTTAATTAATCCGTCGCATGATCCAGATGCTAATGTTGCCGCTTTCTTTTTGTGAAATCGAACCTGGAATCGAAATATTTATATTGGTATATATTATTTGAGTGCATAGACCAATTAATTTAAGTATAAATATTGACGATTGCACTATACACCAGATATAGTGACAGCGTGGTCAGATTCTTAAGTATTCATGTTTATGCTGTAAATATTAATGTTCTTGTGAGTGGTAGTATGGGTTAATTATTTGTTAACTATAATATAATACTTATAAGGTACTAACAAAACATTGTGAAGTTTGTTTGTCAGTTCTTCTTCGCATTAAATTTGGAACTGGCGGAATTTTCGACATGTCTAAGCGTAGGTTACCTACCTATGGATGAAATTTTACAATAAACAATACATACATACATACATATCACACACGCTGAATCCCTACAATCGGGGTAAGCAGAGTAATCGGTGTTGTGCTGCAAGTACTCTAGTAAATTACAGCACAACACCAATAAAAAGTATACATTTTTTTTTATGTAATGTGCTATGGGTGGCTGTTTCAGTGGACCAGAACACATGCTCCGGCCAGCCTATATCACCTCCGAGAAGGTAGGTGCCATACCGGAGACTTCTCTTTGGATAGCTGGCTATACTTACTACTATTACTTACTTGACTTACTTTACTTACTGCAGCTGGCTATACTGGGTTTCAACCTTATTATTAACTATTCTGAGATGAATATATCTGAGGTTAAATATTTCTCCTAGAATAGTGAAAACTCGAACAAAAGCTTTTCAAAGGAACCAGATTGTACAGATTATAAGATATTATGGAAAGCGCTGGCATGGAACTTAGGTCAGGACAGGAGCATGTATGCACGTTATGCATTTAGCAAGTATACACCACATAAGTGTTTTATGAATCTAACTAATGATGTGGCTTAAACTAAAATCTGCTAAAAAAATAACAAAACTACAATATCAAGAAACCTGCGTGATATCATCCGTGTGTGAGTTCCAATATCCGCCGAGGGGTTTGTTGCTCTGGCGCTGGTCCCAGAAGATGAGGAAGGCGTCGTCCTTCACCAGCTGGGTGCCGGCGCACAGCACGCGGCCCGTGCACGACACGTCCGCGCACTCGAGAGGACGTACCGACGTGCAGTCCTCGTCTGTACGGCAACGGTTCGTCGAGTAATTTTTAATTTTTTTTATGTAATCCTGTATGGGTGGCTGAGTCGGAGGGGCCAATGCGCATGCTCCGACCAGACAATATCCCCTCCGAGAAGGTAGGTGCCATACCGGAGACTTCCCTGGATTGCTGGTTATACTGGACAAGAGTAGAGCACAACCGAGGCTGCTATGCGGCCATCTTACAGCCAGTACGGTGGTATCAACCCAGTCGGCTACAATTTGAGCCTACCACCTAGTAAGGGGCAAGGGAAGGGACCTACAGTTTTACACCGGTTCCGAACGGTGGAGCAGCAGGTGTAGGTATGCACGTAAATTTTTTCGTCAGAAAAAACTCATTGGTACACGCCGACCGGATTCGAACCGAGGACCTCTCGCATGACAAGCCGATGCCCAAACCACTCGGCCACCCGCTTAGGTAGAGAGACCCGGACAATTTGGTGGTGCGGTCTTGGCTTGGATTATTAATCTCAAAGTTCGAGGTTCCATTCTTTCAACCGACATGCGCCAATGAGTTTTTTCTGATGGAAAAATGTATGTGCATACCTACACCTGCTGCTTCACCATTCAGAGCCGGTGTAAAACTGTAGGTCCCTCCCCTTGCCCCTTACTAGGTAGTAGGCTCAAATTGTAGCCGACTGGGTTGGTACTACTGTACTGGATGAAAGATGGCCGCATAGCATCCTCAGTTGTGTTCTCCTCAATTACAGTATTTATTTATTTATTTATTTTTATTTTTTATTTTATTTTTTAACAAGCAGCTCTAGCTGATGTGTTCATATCAGGTCAGTATAGTCAGCAATCTAAACGGAAGTCTCCGGTATGGCACCTACCTTCTCGAAAGTGATATTGGCTGGTCGAAGCATGTGCTTTGGCCCCCCTGAATCAGCCACTTATACCGCATTACATGAAAAAAATAATTATGTGAGGATATGAAGTGGAATTGTTCATTAGATTTAGCAAAGGCTGTCGAAGCCCATAACATGTCGGTGAACTAGGTGTCATGTCAGTGCTTCCCGTTGGTCGTAATAGCTACTCTGAACTGGATGGGAAACACAAAATATTTACATAGCCGCTTCAACAGACCTTTCATTCAGTGCGTTGGTACCAACACGAGATGTATAATAGTTGGTTAACATACAGTTATTTGAGTAAAATACCTGTATATTCCATGACGCAAGAGCCACTGGCGCGGGAGTCCCACATTTTGACGAGTCCGTCCAGTGAGGACGAATATACAATGTGTTCATGGTCGGGGCTGAACACGAGCTCCGACACGGGCTTGTCGTGCCCGCTCAGCTTGCACAGCTTGCTGAGGGACGAAGCCGTTATCTCATACAGCTCCAAGCTGTTGTCGGAGAGACTTACTGCTATTTTCAAAGATCTGGAATGCACCAACAATATTAATTACATATAAGTGCTAACCTAATCTAATGTTGATATCCATATCGTTTTTGCACACATTTCTGTTTAATATCAATGTTATGTTGCTTAAAAAAAAAAATTTGTGGAGAAACTGTTTGTTTTATTTTTTTTTTTCTTCTGAAACTAAGCGTCTCCGGCAAAAAATTATTTCACTAAAATATGTGTTTAAAATTCGACAGAACTTTGGGACTAACACAAAAGAGTGTATCATATTAGCCGGAATCCTAAGCGGTAAAAGCTGCATATATTCTCCAAACAGAATAAAGATGAGCTAGATGTTAGATGTTAGCCGACAAGTAGAAGCAATGTCGGCAGATTATAGAAACAGAAGCTTTGTCATTAGTCATTACAGAAAGTAAATAAATACCTGGTGCCATGTAATTTGTTCACATAGCTTTTCTTCAGTGAAACCGCTCTTTCGGTTAGCAGGCGAAATTTAAGCGGAAACACACGATCAAACGCGTCCGGCTCCACAGTATCGCGATCTTCTTCTATGTTCTCAACTATGTCTCCCATTTTTATTAAAATTCTCAGAGTTTGTATTTGAAAATTCTATAGAAACACCAAAGAAACACAAGATTTCTTTCACTCATTCAATTGTTTCGTAGGTTATGCTGTCGCCTGTCAGCAGTGTTGCCAACTCAAATTTTGAAATTCTCCTAGATTGACTTCGAAAATCTCCTAAAAATCTCCTAGAAAATTTTCGTCCTCCTAAAAAATTCTCCTGTTTTTTAAATTATAAAAAAATTCACCACATTTTTAGTGTTCCTTATACGTACGGGACCATATTAGTAAGCCTAGGCCGTCTGTCCGTCCGTCTGTCTGTCTTACCTGTAAAGAGCTGTATCTTTTGCACCCTGAAAACCGGTCAAATGCGAGTCGAACTCGCGCACCGAGGGTTCTCTGTCAGTCAGCCAATCAGTCAGCGTGTAAGCGTCTACTGCTGGACATACGCCTTCAATTTTCCTCCAGTCTCTCGGCCTTCAGCGGTACGGATCACTGCCTTCCGCCGACATACTTCATGTCGGCGTCCCACCTGGCGGGTGGTCTTCCATACTCCGTTTTCCTGTCCACGGCCGCCAATGTAGTACATGGTTACTCCAACTGTCGTCATCCCTTCGGCTAACGCGCCCAGCCCACTGCCATTTTAGCCTATCAACCTGGTTTCCAATATCGATTACTTTGCTGCATGGGCGGATTGCCTCATTTATTACGCACCATTTCGCGTAGCTATACTCCCAGCCCAGCATGGCTAGTTCCATCGCTCGCTGGGCAACTTTGAAAACAACTATAGTCAGAGCTCACGTTTCACACCCGTACTTCATAAACGGTAGGGCGCACTGGTCATAATATATACAGGTTAGACCTCGGGGCGAATTTTAAATTTCCGAGGCAGCCCTACTCAGTTGAATTCCTCCCTCGACCTTCTTAAGGAGACCTTGTCTACCAAGCAGTATTTAACCGAGAAATACGTACATACTCTTCCTTCAATCTGTTCCATCACTTCTCCGCCAATAATGATTTGTCCTCCCGTCATGACCACGATTGCCATTCTATACGTACATACTCTTCCTTCAATCTGTTCCATCACTTCTCCGCCAATAATGATTTGTCCTCCCGTCATGACCACGATTGCCATTCTAACCACCACGTAATTCGATTGTTTTAATTATTTCTGATTTTTTTTAGTTTTTAACCACACCAAGTTTGACACTTGCACGTATTACCGTTTTTACGTTAGAGCAAAACCAAACAAACAATTTTTTTTAGAAAAGAACACGTTTCTTGTATGGGGAAGCCCTTAATTTTTATTTATTTTTTCTTATTATTTGGTAGGATGATCGCCCATAATAATAACACATGATCTGTGAAAATCACAACCAGCTACCTATTACCGTAATTACGGTACAAAACATACAGCCGTTAAAGTAGTGCGGACTGACGGACAGACTGTCGACGTAGGCTTAATAGTACTACTGATTAATACAAAGAATACATGTAAATAACATTGATTGATAACAAAGTGTTCGTTCGGTTAGGCCCGCCCGGTAGTCGGCTTGTTGGTCGATCAATGCACGCACACACTCGCAGAGTGTCACATTATCCTATCTAAAGAGCAAGAAGGGGCACTTTGCGTTTATCAAAAGACAAATCCTCTGGTATATTGTGTGACTTGAGAAGGTGGGTGGTTGATTCACATACAGTTCATTCATTGTGTTGTCACCGTACATACCGAAATATTTGTTTGTTACTAGTAAATATATGTTTCTCACTCCTAAATCTTCTCCTGTAATGATTTTCTTTCTCCTAGATTTTCTCCTACTCTCCTGACAGGCAAAAACTTCTCCTAACACCTCTGAAATTCTCCTGAATCTAGGAGAAAATCTCCTAACATGGCAACACTGTGTCAGTCAGTGTAACTATCATATCTGTGGTGTTGTGTTGTTTTGTCGGGTCTGGCACATGAGAGAACAAAATTGACTCTTGCGCTATACATGTGATGTTTTGGAGGTTAAAAAAAAATAACCAGGGTTAATATGAAGAAGATGCGTCGCATAACCCTAACCTAATGTTGAGGCGGTGCAAGTCGTTCTTGTTACGTTTCGTTTCTGCCACTTCGCGTTTACAATCAGCCTTCAATCAGCTGATTATAGCGCAATTCTTTCATGTGTCGCTTCGTGTTTTGTCAGACAGAACACGATGTCACAAATGCAAGCGGCACATGATAGAACAAAGGAACGCTTGCGCTGTAGATCAGCTGATTGTAAACGCGAAGTGGCAGAAACGAAACGTAACAAAAACGACATGCACCACCTCAACATTAGGTTAGGGTTAATATAGAGAAGATGCGTCGCGTAGCGACGCATACACACACACACACACACTCGCGCACGCACCATAACATACACAAACACACACAAACACACACACACACACACACATGGCAACGGCTGAAAAACAGCGCCAGGAAAGGACTTCTGTCCTGCCCTGGCACACGCTGAGCCGATTGGCCAATTTTGCATAAATTAAGAATTTTATATAAAATGTAAATAGGTTAAGTGTTTAAATTAATCAAAATAACGTAATACAATAAAAGTAAACTGAAATTAAGAAATATGATAAAACTAAACTAAAATAACTTATAAACTAAACCTAGGTTAATAGGTTAAGTTAGTTATTATGCAAAATAAACGATTATCTTATCTTATCTTTTATATTAACCCATGTCTGGTTTTTTTAAAACATCCAAAAAATCACAGCTGATCTACAGCGCCATCGTTCCTTTATTCTCTCCTGTGCCAGACCCGTCAGAAATATGTGTATTCTTTTTTAGATGTGGTTTTGTGGTTACTAAGTTGTATCGTATTTGGATAGTTCGCTGTGCCGCACCGACGACGTATTCAAACTTTTTTCAAACGTATTAATCATAGCAGTGCCAATTTGGGCGCCTTGTAATCAAACAGAAAGCACACATCGGGTCTATTCAAACCGAACGAGACGCGCGCGACGCGACATGAAAATGCAAGAAGATAGATGCTCGAGGACGCATGGCGCGGCACCGTGAGGTGCATCTTGCTTGACGTCAGCGGTTCCACCTGTGTACCTATTTCTTCGAACGTTGTAAATGCTCGAAGGCATTTTTGGTCTGATCGTGGTTGAGCTGATCCTATCTGGACGGGCTCGTCGATTTTTGCGAAGCTAACCGACACTTGTATGTCGCTTGAACGCACCGCACCTGATAAAATAAAATGACAGTGACAGATGAACTGTCAAAAAAACTCCTTCAATCAGTCAGGGCTCTCAACCAAAGTTATATTTTTTGATCCAAAGACTTTTGTAATTTCTCAAAGAGAGTAAGTTAACTAAGCTCTCAAATTAGTTTTACTTCGATACGATAAGTACAACTTTTTTTCTACCTCCTTGCCCTGTGTGCCGTGTAAATCTTGCCTTTCAGACCAGTCATTACTCATTAGTAAAACATGGCCTCTCAAGCGTTAGCGTCGCTCACGGCGACCTACACAGATTCGGAAGGCGAAGAGGACATGGAGGAGGGCCTGCAGACGCCCGACGAGCGCGCTCGGGAAGACGCTTCTCCGGGCGGCGGCTCTGAGCCCGTGAGCCCCCGTCACGCGACCGAGTCGCTGCCGGTCACGTCGTCGTCCGCACCTGCGAGCCCGCGTCGTCCCGCTCGCCTGGTGTCCTACGTGGACGACACGATAGTTTCCGACGAGGATCCGTCGTCGGTTATCGACACAGAGGACGACATGCGGCGCATCTCGATGGAGACAGACACGGACGAGTACGGGCCGCGCTCGGAGGCGGACGAGGCCGGAGGCGGCGCGGTCATACCCCCCGAGCCGCCAGGCCGTTGTCCGCAGGACCTCCAGGAGAAAATCGCCGGCTTCTACAGTAGAATGCTCAACGAGGGCATGGACATGAACAAGGTGAACTTGTTGAACAATTGTATTATCGTGTAAGATATCATATTATTATACAAAGTATGTGTAACCTGTTAGCTTCCAAAGTTTTTATTATGAAAACCATGACTTCCAGGCCACTTTTGTCGCACGGAGATTTGGTGCCGTGCGAGCACATGAACTCAAATATTTAGTAAAATAATGAATTTAGATTAATAAACTATATTGCCACATAAATCCAATGAAATTACCCACAAAACTATGTAAAACAAGTCAAGATTAACTTATTTAGAAGCATAGATGTTTTTTTTTAACTCCAGGAAAAAGAAGGTGAAGGTGTGGAACGAAGCTTGCGTTGGTTTCACCGAACATATCCGGGCCCATCGGCAGTAGAGGAGGGTGTTAATCGAGGACATGCTCAACTTTTTTTCGAATATTTTCTAATGACAGGAAAATATTCACTGCTATTCCCACGTAAATTATATATACATATATCAATGTGTAGGTAAATGAATGTAGTCTCTAAAAGACCACAATTAATGAACTGAATTCATTCCACAAATAAAAAAACACGAAACCTGGAGGCAAACATAACAGAATATTTTTTTTCCTGTTGTGTGCGGAATAGTTTTTATGCCGGCACTTCACTTGGCTTAGCGTATTCGTGTATTTGACAAAAAATTCCGTTTCGTCTCCCTTTAATGGCTTGTTTAGAGCGAGATAAAATTAAAATGTTTGCAACAAACACGAATACGCTAAGCCAAGTGAAGTGCCGGCATTAGGTATGTTTGATATTAAGTAATGGAAAGGGTTTTAACCATCTATCTAAAGTTCTCTCTTGCTCTAATTGGAAAAATATAACTGAAATAGCTCTAGACGAATATTTTATACGCCGCCGATCGGATCCCGCACGGGACCATTGGAACGCAAACGGTTAAATCTAATTAGTACACTATTTTAATTAAATATTTCAGAAAAAAACCAACCCCTCCAACAAAAGTTAACAATATTGGTGCACGTTTGACGTGCAGATGGCCGCAGTGAGGCAAAATGTATGAAATGCCGTGCGTCGTGCCGGTATGTACCGGTACCTTCGCACTCGCCCGCGACGGACGATTATACCATTCATACATGCCGTGGTCTTTGCCGTTATTGTTCCTCATACGCGTCATAGTACAAATGTTTAAGTCCTATAAATTACATTGCAGGTGATCCAGGACCGCAAGAGCTTCCGCAACCCGAGTATCTACGAGAAACTCATACACTTCTGCAATATCAACGAACTCGACACCAATTACCCGCCCGAGATATACGACCCACTGCGCTGGGGCAAGGAGTCCTACTACGACCAACTTGCGCTCGTACAGAAACTCGAGATGGATAAGCGGGAGAAAGAGCGTAAAGAGAAGATGGCCAAGATAGACTTCGTCACGGGAATGGCCAAGAAGGCCGAGAGCGAAGAGGATAAGAAACGAAGATCCAAGTGGGACCAGGCGGCTCCCAACTCTAACAGTAAACCCGGACAGATCAAACCCGCTGGCCTCGTGCAACCCGCACTCACTACCAACATCACCGGTACTAAAGGTACTATTATTTCAGCTTTTGGATCGTTACCTAAAAAACCTAAGATCTGAAAGTAATCAAAACATGTGTTCAAAGTGACTATGATAGATTAACAATGACCTCAAGATTGTGGTTATGTGGACAATAGCGAGTTAGGGAACTTCTTATTCAGAAAAATGTAAGTGTGGGCTTTGAATATTCACATTATTGTATAGAAAGTGAGGCGAGAACGGTAATGAATAAAAACCAAGATGACTTGAAAACATGGATGACCATTTGCTGTCTTTATATGCAGTTAACTCAACCGAGTAACTAAAGTAGTATTGATATTCTTAAGTGTACAATACAATAATATAAATATATACCTAGATAAGGTTAAATGTTATTTTCTTACAAACTGATTAAAATAAGTGAAGATGACAAATTAATGTTTGTAGGCTACTTTGCGGACTCTTCGTCCCTTGTCCCTTACTCCGGCTCTCTCGATGTTTCCTGAAGCCAACTTTGCCGCCAAAACCTTCAGTGGGAGCGGATATATCATATTTAAATCTGATTTCTTGTCTGAGAATGCCCATCGTATGTTCCTTTCCATGCGGATGTGATCTGAAATTTTAATTTTGAATTTAGCCAATAGGAAAAAAGAAATTTTAATAATAATTAGGTAAGGTTCTTACCGATTGCTGGATCGGTTAGAGCTAACGCACGCTTCACATTTTCAACTGTTATCATTTTGTTGGGAACATTTTTGCCGCCCAATTCCGCAATAATCTCCCTTATGTATTTGTCTTGAGCGATCTGTCTTTGACGATACAATTCCTTTGCAAATTCAATGCGATCGAAGCCTTCTTCATTCTGTGGAAAATCATAATTTGTCAATCTTGTGTTCGATTAATACGGGGGTCATCCACAAATTACGTAACACAGTTTGGGGGGAGGGAGGGGTTCGACCAGTTGTTATGGTCCTGGTATGTTGGGGGTCAAGTTTTGCGTTACGTCACAATTTTAGAATAGTTAAAAAGTGCACTAAAATGAATTTTTGCTGCAGTCTTGCTGCAGTTTTGTTTATAAAAGTCCCCCACTCCAGTAAAAATTAATTTTAATTCAATGTTTTAAAATTTTTTTAATTATAAAATTTATATGTCATGCCTTTGAGTGACAATGCTTCACACATTTGGAGGAGAGAGTCGAAAATTCTGCATAGATTTATATATTGGTATAGAAATGGAATAACTTACTTCTTGAAACAATTTCTCAATGTCAAAATCATTGCTACTGGACTTAAGTTTCAATTGCTTTCGTGCCACATCTAGTAGGTTCTTAATATCCACTTCAGACTTCAGTGGGAATGTGGACTTTGCAACTTTTTCGAATTTATCTGCTGAAATAGTCTGAAAATTTCACATAAAATGTATTGTTAAAAAAAACCCACTCTGTCTGAATTGCTAAATGGTTGTGCATATTCACATAAATACATGTGTTACACACAAACTCACATTAGCAGAATTTAATAAAAAAAATACCCTCCTAGATAATAAACAATTCAAAGAACAAAAAAATTTTAACTGTTGCTTATTATAAATGAAAAAAAAACTCTAAAAATTTAAATGCATGAATCAGCTTCAAGCTGTTAGTGCTATAAATAATAATAATATGAGCACTGACCAAAGAAACAAAATTGAATTATCACCTAAAACATTAAGCGTGCTGCAACATTCATTTCGGACCATTTACCATCACCATAGATTAAACAACCAGTTCCCAACCAGTAACCAAACATTTCCCAGACACAAAGAAAACCACCACCAGGCCACCGTCGCCAGGTTTTACCTCATCCTCGTGGCACTGTTGGAGTAAATGATCTCTGAGCGTGTACCACTCGCGGCGGTGTGCCGTGTAAATGTCCTCGCTGAGGTGTCCGTGGAGGACACCCCAGAACAATTTGATTTGCGGATCGTCCAGCATTTGTTCGGATCCGCAACAGAGGTTGTATGCCCATTCTGCTCGCACGCTCGGTTGCTGATAGCTTTATACATAAAGGGTTTTTCAATAGGAACGCTTGAACTTTGACAGCGTATAGCGGCCATCTTGGAAAAGTGACAGCTGTCAAATTTGGCGGGAATACATATTTAGTCGTGACATTTCACCATGGAACGCTACATGCTTGAACAATGTGTAGAAATTGTTAAAATTTATTATCAAAATCAGCATAACATTCCGTCCTAAGATTCGTCCTTCCGTAACATTTGTCATCTCGCGTGGTGGCGACATCAACTGGCCACCGAGATTGTGTGACTTAACACCGCTCGACTACTTTTTGTGGGGCTACGTGACATCTCTGGTCTATGCAGACAAACCACAGAAAATTGCCGCCCTGAAGGCCAACATAACTCGCGTTCTTCATGAAATTGAGCCCCATTTATGCGAAGATGTCGTCCAAAATTGATCCACCAGGATGCGCCACCTAAAACGGAGTCGCGGCAGCCATTTGGCTGAAATCTATTCCATGCATAATGTCATCGAATGTCCTTTAAAATAACATAAAAATTGTGGCAATATCACATAAACAGGTTGTTTTATTTAATTTCAAAGTTCGAGCCCTCTTAATCAAAAACCCTTGTAACCCAATGTATGTAACATTCATAACATCACACATGTCTCCCAATGGGGTTAGCACAGACTGCAGACCTCCATGTGTCACACTCCTGACACCTCTCTGCCTGTTTCATACTCACAATTTCTTTATACACACTGGCAGTTTTATGTTTTTGGTGAAATAAGATGTGCAATAACAGGTAGTTATGGTATACTTTGGTATACCCATCACTAACAGAACAGATAAATTTATATCTATAGTTTGCGTACAATTTTTGCATTGAATTAATTGTGCTGTGTAGTGAGTGTCTGGAATTGTAATTAGGTATCTCATGGAAAATATACTAACCGGTTTTCAAAGTACAATGTAACGTAATCCTGCATCGAATGATCCTTCCCATTCTCTATTTTGTCCACCCAGATGTCATTAATGATTACGCTTATTTCTCGCCTGGAAAGTCTCAAATTTCTTATTTTACCTTCATACTGCAAGTAGGGCGGTATTACTGGATCCATACCCTGAAAATGTATGTGATGTATGAGAAAGCAACACACCAAGGCTAACAATTTTGAACTTTTGTTCCCCAAAATGTATGCTAATACAGGCAACTATCATACCAGGCCATCGAAATATTCCAAATGTTCAGTCTTCGCCGAAGGTCCCAGCTCCTTCAGAATGACCCTCAGTATCTCCCGACTGCTCAGGCCCTGTTTTAATTGTCGCCAGCGCTCTCCGCCACCGCCGATGAAGTCCCCGCATATCTCCCATTGAGGCCGAGGGGTCCCGGCACGTTCTAACTCCGAGCACCGTTCTTTCAAATCTGATATCTCCTCTTGCAGCGATTCATTTTCGGCTGGAATTGGGTTTTTTTTATGAAAACTGACACGGTTGGCTACCTCACCTACAACATCCGTGATGTCAGCCCATAACAACTTGGTGAATTAGGTGCCATGTCAGTGCTTCCCTTCGGTCCTGCCGGCTACACTGAACTAGATGGAACACACTAACTATTTACATAGTCGTTTCGAACAACTTTACCAGCCCGGGCGGGTTAAACCCTATCACTTAGTAAGGTAAGAAGGGAAGGGACCTATAGTTTTACGTGGAATCCGAACCACGGTCAGCCTCCGACAGTCAATCCAAGTACTAACCACGCCTAGGTGTGGTTATGATCACGATCGACAGTCAACTGACTGCAGCACCACCGACCGGTCTACCCAGGTTGACCGAGGTATAGCAATTCCTTGAAAATTTCACAAAATTTGGTTTGAAAGGGAAAACATTGCACTACAGCACATTTTCACTCTAAGAACTTCCGCGTGACAGCTGTCAGTTCTATTGAAATTATCTCATGCTGGTGGGTGCAGGGTAAACATTTTTGCCCCCTTTTTTTATTTATAAAAAAAATTTACATAAAAAAAGTAAACGAAAATTTACCCAAGACACGTCTGTGCTTTTCAATCAGGACCTGATGCTCACTCTGCACGTTCTCCAGACTTTTGCTCAAGTCCAAATATTGAATTTGCAACGCATCGTAGTTATGTCGGGGCATTGTGTCGGAATATTCTTCAGTCATTGTAGACAAATCTTTTTGGGTGATCGTCAGTTGTTCTCTGGAAGGAAATTTAATATGCACAAGTATTTTTTATGTAGTTCGGTTGTCAGCCTCGATAGCTCAGTGGTGCAGACAGTCAACTGTCGCTATTGAATGTTAAGCAACGCTGGGTGCGGTCAGTACTTGGATGGGTGACCGCTGACCGTTGGAGGCTGACCAAGGTTCGGATTCCTCGTAAAACTGTAGGTCCCTTCCCTCCTAATCTTATTTAGTGGTAGGGTTTAACCCGCCCGGGTATGGTACCACCGCACTGAATGAAACGTCGGTCTAAACGGCTATGTAAATAGTTTGTGTTTTCCCACCAGTTCAGTGTAGGCGGCACGATCAAAGGGGTAAGTACTGACATGGCACCTAGTTCACCCGGTGTTATGGGCTGACATCACGGACGTTGTAGGTGATGTAGCCAACCGTGTCAGTTCCCATAAAAAAAAAAAGGGAGTCAGAGGGGCCAGACACCCGCACACGCTCCGACCGGCCAAAATCACCTTCGAAAAGGTGCCATACCGGAGACTTCCCTTTGGATTGCTGGCTATACTGGACTAGAGGAGAGCACGGCCGAGGCTGCTATGCGGCCAACATCGACCTCCACGTTTAGCAATCGAGTAACAAGTGCAAGTTAAACTATCAAGCAGCAAGTAAGGTACAAAGACCCACCTGCTGCATGATTCGGTGGAAGGACCGTGCCAAGGTGAGAGGTGGCTATTCTGTCGCCCTTTAGCACGGCACCTTGTCCTTATCCCTTAGTCGCCTCTTACGACATGCACGGGGAGAGATGCAGTGGAGCTGATGATTATATAGTATATCGTAATTAGTTATCAAAGATTGTTTCGCTGAAACTGCTTACAAGGCTTACCTGCACTTCTCTAAAGCAATTTTCAGCACTAAAGGGTCGCCGTAAGTGTTGTCCAGGAGGTTGTTTGTTCCATCCAATTCCTTCAGTTTCATGTGCAGCTTGACGTTCTCAAAGTACAGAGTGTAGCGAGCGCTCCTCTCCTCCATGAGCGACATGTGGTCCGAGAACATCTCCAGATGAAGCTGACTCGTACAACATACATTTTGATCTTGACTTGAGAATAATTGAAGACGTGAGTGGACGAAGGTACTATGTAACATTTTTTTAGAAATGCATTTTTTACTGTAGATGAAGGTGTTATGTGCCGAGTAATCAAGTGGCACTGACAGAAAATCCGAAATCACGACAGAAATAGGAGTTATTCAAGTGGTGAAGGAGTCATGGTCATATAAAATCTTATTCCAGTTTGATTATCTCCAAAGATCATCTCATAAATTGAATTTTTTGTGCATGATGAAAGAGCTATGTGTACAAAACACCTTCATCCACATGAACGTGTGATTTTGTATTAATGCATGGTTTTGTACGCTTTTCATGTTCATACTTGTATGTAACATACTTTGTAAAGTAAACTTAGTCAGTTATCAGGAATGGAAAAAAATCAATTCAAAAGTTAAAAAAAAACTTTGACCTAATTTTTCTCAGCTTTTTGTTTTTGTTACAAAGCACCTTTGTCACCTGATGTTTTCAATTGTCAAGTTAAAAAAAAGGCAAATTATTGGCCGCTTTATGTTTGGCGCATTGGCGCCCGTGTGGAGTCTTGAAAGATCTACAGTATAAAAGATCTACTTCACACTACATAGTGAAAACAAACAATTTTCATTTCATCAAGGTAATTCGAGGTAAGAAACCTACAGTTTTACGGGAAATCCGAACCACGGTCAGCCTCCAACAGTCAAACGGTTGGTGTAATGTTTATTGTTTACACAGTAAAGACTTGAACCTTGGTATCGATGCTGAGAATGTGTTTTTTACCTTTTCCATTTCTGTTTTTGTCTTAGCCAGCTCAATCAATGCTGCTTCATTTTTTATTTTCACGGCTTTGTTCTCTTCTGAAAGATTTTCATAGTCCGCATCGCGCTTCTTTTTTGCAGAAGAGATTCCAAATATTTTCTATACAAAACATTAAATATAACGATAATAATATAATACACAGGTTTAGATTAAAATGTAGATAGTTTAAGATTGTTAGTTTAATATAATAGGTTTATGTGTTATGTTATTAAAAATGGGGTTTTTTTACTTGTAAATTGAAATTAAATTTATATTTTATTAATAAATTAATGTTTAATTAATCAAAAAAATATATGTTTAGGTAGTTAATACAAATATTCTAGATGCACAGTGCACTTGAAGCGAAATATATAAATTAGTAAACATACATCTTGGGTGATGAACATTGTAATTCTTTCATCGCGGATATTGAGAGAGTTATCGTACGCTTCTTTTACACTTTGTAGAACCTTACTGCACGTCACCATATTGCCAATCAAGGAGTGGAAAGCTTCTCTATAAATCTGTAAAATATATTAACACAATAGTTATTATCCTTCTATGTGTTCTACTTTCACACATTTTTTCATTTCTTCTTTGGGGGTAAATTTTTCAGAAATTTTATGTACTTATTAAATGGTATTGATTAATGTTTGCATTAGGTACTTATCAACTAACACTCAAAATTTCATCGCAATGCATTTGTTGATGTTCCAACAGTTGGCTTGAATTTTTTTTAACAGATTTTAGTTTAATATCAATATGCTTTTTTATTTCTGAGATATACTTTGGATAATGTTTTGCCATTTCCATTATGAAAATATATCTGCGAACTACCTAGGGAAAATAAATTATTGATTTACTATGATAGGGTTGTGTTAGTGATTATCTTACAGATAACAAGGTGTGAGCAAATTGCCTACATAGAATCTGTAATGATATATTCCATAGACGTATATTATTTCTCTATGATATATTCCTTGCAATCATCCTATTATTTGTATTGTATTTATATATTTTCATAAAGATAATGCATTTTGTTTGTGGCGTGACTTGGGAGTAAAGTTGCCACCTTTTTTCGAGAGCGATAAAGTATATTTTCATTATGGTAGAACAAAAACAAAGTAAGTACCTACACAGCATAAAATAAAGTATTTATTTATTTTTTATTGATTTCTCTTTGAAACATGTTTTTTGTTATTAACAGTATTTTGATACACCATATTGTAGATAGATTCGTGCTCTTTCCAACTATGTTAAAAGTATGAAAGTATGACTTACCAAACTCATTGTATAAATAAAGTATTTTAGCGTACTGTAATTGGTTTCGTATTTTATAAAGTACACCTACATGAAATAGAGCACAATGCTCTATTTTAGAGTACGGGTGGCAACCCTATTTGGGAGAGAAAGCTATGTCCAACAGTGGACCGAAATGGGCTGATGATGAACTATAAAGCAGCGAGTCAGCATGAATCGGAGAAAGGACCGTGCCATGGCGAGAGTTATGGCGACGCAGCAGGACTACTTAACTGATTTAGTTTATTTCTGCCTCGGTAGCTCAGTGGTGCAGTCGGTCGACTGTCGGTCGGATCATAAGCACACCTGGGCGCGGTCAGTGGATGGATGAGTGGCCGGCTCGACCATTGGAGGCTAACCGTGCTTTGCATTCCACGTAAAACTGTAGGTCGCTTCCCTTATTACCTTACAAGGTGGTAGGGTTTAACCCGCCCGGGTTGGTACCAGCACACTGAATGAAAGGTCGGTTGAAACGGCTATGTAAATAGTTAGTGTTTTCCGTCCAGTTCAGTGTAGCCGGCACGACCGAAGGGAAGCACTGACATGGCACCTAGTTCACCAAGGTGTTATGGGCTGAAATCACGGATGTATTAGGTGATGTAGCCAACCGTGTCAGTTTCCATAAAACAAAATTTCAATGCGGGACCCACATCCTTTATGATTTTATGATTTGAAGTTGAGAATTAGCTGGGCGTACTCAATAAGGTGCGACGGTACTTCACGGCGGACCAAGAGCTGCTCCTGTATAAATCGCAGATCAGGTCTTGCTTGGACTATTGCTCGCACCTGTGGGATGGCTCTGCCAAATACCAGCTTGCGCCTTTGGACTCTATCCAGCGTCGAGCCGTGCGACTAGTGGGTGACCCCGAAGTGTCCCGCGATCTAGAACCACTGCAACACCGTAGGGATGTCGGCTCCCTAAGTGTGTTCTATAGCTTATTCCATGGGGAGTGCCCGGAGGAGCTGTTTAACGCGATCCCGCCGTCCCCTTTCCACCTCCGCACCACGCGCACTGGGCAGGGATTGCATCCCTATACGGTGGACATACCGCGCATGCGAACCAATCGATTCTGCAGATCTTTCTTTTACAGAACTGGTAAACCCTGGAACGCTCTCCCTGCTCATATATTTCCCCCCAAGTACAGTCTCAAGTCCTTCAAGAGGGGCGTGAATGGGCACCCTGTCAGGCCGGCATGGCATTCGCAACCTCCGAATACGACCGAATGTCCATGGGCGCCGTTAGACACCTCATGGGTGCAGTGCCGGACTTGTAATGTTTTTAAGTATAGGCCACTTGACTTTCGCCGCCCGCGCAAAACATGAATAGCATAGATGGCGAATACGCGACGCATCTTCTATAATATAGGAGATGCGTTTGTATTTCCGAAAATAAAGCTTTTAGGTGGTTATAAAAAAAACTAAACACCCTAAAAAAATTTAAACACCCTAACATTGCTAAAAAATAAAAAGTTTTTGTGGGATTCGAACCCATGGTCCAAAAAATGCAAAACCTACACGCTTACCACTGAGCTAACAAGTTACTTAACCGACCAAACGAATATCGGCTTCTGTATCTTTTGTACCGTAAGTAATAGGCAGCATCATGATAGGCAGCTGATTGTGATTTTCACAGATTATGTGTTATTAATTAATGGCGGAGATCCTATCAAATAATAGGAAAAAAATTAAGGGCTTTCCCATACATACAAGACAGTAGCGATTCCTGGTGCTGAGTTTGGGTTGGCTCTGTTTAAGGATTTTTTTCATAATTTCATATAACCAATAATAACTTTGACGCACAGGATTCATCCATTCCAGGTTCATACTTACATAACGGAATATATGCAGCTATCAACTCACACACGCACACACAGCACACATAGCTCGCTAGTCGCAAAATGCGCTCCCCGCTGCGCCAACTCGAAAGGCTGATCAGCGGGTGCGCGCGGGACGGGGAGACATCGGACGCTTGTATGGAATACGATGGCGCTTCAAATGTAGCCAACCGGCCAATGAGTGCCTTGATGTGTCGTTATTCGTCGCCCGCGTCTGACACGCGCGAAGTTTCTAATTATGTAACGGGATTGACGTTTTATCTTATTCATCGTGGGTAATATAACCCCGATATTTATGATAAAAATAATATAACACCGATATTTTTCCCCATTTGTTTTTGCTTAATACTTCGATATTAATGGTGGCATTAATTTTATTTGGTTTGGCGGCGCCAACCTAGCCAACTTAGAAGAATCGCCACTGATACAAGAAACGTGTTTTTTTATTTGTTATGCATTGACTTATATATTTGTTTTTGCTCTAACGTAAAAACGGTAATTACAAGTGTCAAACTTGGTGTGGTTAAAAATAAAAAAAAAAAAATTGGTTGTCTGTAAAGTCGGTTTACAGACGATAGTTTTACGTGATGACGTGCAATAATCGTAGTACATAGAGCAAAGATTAGTAATTCTATTTCCAGTAGAAAGATTAATCATCTTGTGACTGGCCATCAATAAACTTCTGTTGTCTGATCTTTTATTTATTTATTTATTTATTTCGGAAATACAAACAAAAATAGACAGACAATATACAGATAGACAGATAGACAGATAGATAGACAGACAAATAGACAGACAGATAAAATCTTGACAGTTTTACTTCCTAAGACGTTTCCATGGTAACTTTGACTATACCGATTGTGCCTGTCTATCGCTTGTTACGCGCTCTCGCTTGCACACACAGGCTCAGATGGAACGTGACACTTTTTCGTATGTGCAGCCGGTGTTCATCAATTTATAAGACGTGACGTCAGCACGTCAAAACAAATAATTAAAACAGACGAATTACGTGGTGGTTAGAATGGCAATCGTGGCTATGACGGGAGGACAAATCGTTATTGGCGGAAAAGTGATCGAACAGGTTAATTAGAGCAAGAATTGGTAGTTACGTATAATATCTCGGTCAAATCAAATACTGCTTGGTAGACAAGGTTCCTTAAGGAGCTCGAGGGACGAATTCAATTGAGTTGGGCTGCCTCGGAAATTTAAAATTCGCCCGGAGGAGGTCTGACCCGTATATATTATGACCAGTGCATCCTCCTGGTACGGGTGTGAAACGTGAGCTCTGAATAAAGTTCCAAAGTTGCCCAGCGAGCAATGGAAATAGCCATGCTGGGATGGGTGTATAGGTGAAATGGTGCGTAATGTAATGAATGAGGCAATCCGCCGACGCACCAAAGTAATCGATATTGGAAACCAGGTGGATAAGCTAAAATGGTAGTGGGCTGGGCACGTTAGCCGAAGGGACGACGACCGTTGGAGTAACCATGTACTACATTACATTGGCGGCCGTGGACAGGAAAACGGAGTGGGAAGATCACCCGCCAGGTGGGACGCCGACATGAAGTATGTCGGCGGAAAGCAGTGGTCCGTACCGCTGACGGCCGAGAGGCTAGAGGAAATTAAAGGCGAATGTCGAGCAGTAGACGCTTACACGCTGACTGACTGACAGAGAACCCTCGGTGCGCGAGTTCGACTCGCACTTGACCGGTTTTCAGGCTGCAAAAGATACAGCCCTTTATAGGTAAGACAGACAGACGGTCGAACAGATGGCCTAGGCTTAGTAATATGGTCCCATACGGTTAAGGAACACTAAAAATGTGGTGAAATTTATATAATTTGAATAACAGGAGAATTTTTTAGGGGGATGAAAATTTTCTAGGAGATTTTTAGGAGATTTTCAAAGTCAATCTAGGAGAGTTTCAAAATTTGAGTTGGCAACACTGTACCCCATACAATATTAGTCTATGGTCGCAATGGAGAGCTCGATGGGGACAAACCTTTACCCAAATTATATTTAGCATTAGATCGAAAACTCTATCCACAAGTGACTTGCTAGAGTATTGCGTCCATTAGTCGCGCAAGAGCTTGACGGCTTACACTATACCAAAGCGCAAGTGTTACTTTTATATTATTCTATAGCGCCTTTGGAAATCTGCCGCCCCCTGAAGTCTGCCGCCTCTAGGCCGCGGCCTATACGGCCTAAAACGATGCATCGTGCCATTTGTCGTGTCGTAACCTACTCTAATTGACATCGTTTCGATATATCGTTTTAGGTCCGCCCCGCCTTCATCCATCCATCCACAGATTACCAATACAAAGAATATAATACTAATATACCAATATAATATATTGGTATAGTAGTATATACCGCACCTATTATACGCACCTTATACAAAAGCATATATTATATGCTTTTGTTTATGGTGCGACACGGCGAGAACCACAAAAATATATATTTTTAATTACAACGACGACGCGACGACCTTGCGCCGTCCGCCATCTTTTTCCACTCCCATTAAATATATCCATCCAACTATTTTACCACCACAGACTATCTATACACAAATTTGACCACAACAACTTTTATTTTGGCCTTGGACACAAATCGCTTGTCTATGATTGCGAGAAAAACAAAACTTTTTGTCTATGCTTTCAATATTATGTCACTTCTTCCGACCGACCGAACATTTGGTTAGAGTGGGATATTTGTATGAGTTAGACACATCCCGAAATACATTCGATATATTCGGATCTATCCGAATATATCGCAATCGAAACTCCGAGTAGACCTCCAGGCTCAGATGGAACGTGACACTTTTTCGTGCGCGCAGCCGGTGTTCATCAAAGACGTTATCACGTCAAAAACTCTATGGTATGTTTGTTTGATTAGCTCTCATGTTTGCTTGTCTATAAAAATATAAAAAATATTATTGTCTATGGCAACGTTCACGTTGCGCACTCTGGCGGTATTCGTGCGGAAGTAGCATTCGTGACGTCATCGTGGTTGGACGTCGTGCTTGCTAGTTGGGAGTAGAAATGGCTGGTGTGAGCGCGAGTGGCCAAGGGCCAGAGGAAGGTGACCGTCTCGCCCAACTATACCCTAACGTGAACGAGCGCGACACACCTCTGCCGCGCGCCTGGAGCACAAAGGACAAGTACAGCTACATCGGACTCTCGCAGAACAACCTACGGGTTCACTACAAAGGTAGGCTTCATTTTCGGTAATTTGAAGGGGTTCGGCTTCGTTTCTACTCACTCCTCGCCCACGTAATACTTCTGAAAAGTGTATCAATAAACAATCTGGAATTGTAGAGCTCTCACTGTACACAGGGGGTGCGTAGAGCTGCGTCACGCAAACAAAGAAATCAGCTGATCGAACGTTACTCTGACATGTCGCTATTGCGGACGGGCTGCGCACGAATCACTATTCAACTCCTTGAACTTACTCTGAATATTTTGATTATTCACTAAGCAACTGACTGCACACTTTATCAGAAAGTGAATCGAATCATTCGGAAACATGATTCGTGATGGGTAAGATTTATTGCGTATGCGAAAACCTGACGCAAAATGCATTAGGTACATTACGTACTTCGTATCTACTTAGTTTATTATGCTAAATAAGTGTCCTACATCAGTAGGATGTTGTTTAGATATAATTAGGAAGGTGTTACACGACCCGTGTCGAGTTTCATGATATATACATAAGTAATTAATTACCCTTGACAGGCACAAATAGACGCTATTGTCCTATTAATCAAATAACATATCTATCTAGCTAGATTCAACTGTTCCTAGGTTTGATGGAAAGTTTATGTCAGACCAGATTTATTTTTGATATTTTCGAAGATCTTGTTTACCGATTACCTAAGGCTATTTGTCTTTGAGTTCTGTCGCATTGCATACTCCATAGTAAATCTTTGTTTATAATATAGAACCTTTCATTTGTACGTATGTTGCTAGTGTTACTATTATTTCTTATTTTTTGCTATTGTGCCAGTCTTTTCATTTTATATATGAGGTCTGACGAGAAAAAATTTCAGTCACTGTTCAAGGAACGGTTTTTTTTATGAGGTGAGCATGTTTTTAGCTCTCATTTACACTTAACTAGGTACCACAACTTTGTGTAGTCTACTCGTATAAGTACAGTTAGGTACTTTTAAAAAGTTGTATCACTTTTGGTCGTTCACCTCGTGCTGTGTACAGAGAGGGGAGCTGCAAATTAATAACTTTGTTAAGGTTCTATAGGTATAATTTTTTATATCTTTCTGTTTTGCATTTCACAAGACACAGGTACACAAGGTGCAGCCGCAATCATAGTGGTGTACCACCCTTACGTCAAATTTCGCTTGCGGCCTCCGATTGTCTCGTCGCCCATCGAGGATATGTTCGGTGAAGCTATAGCAAGGTGACTTCAACACCTTCCTATTTTATCATTCGCAAATAATGAAATCCCGCTTAGGGTGTACCTGTAATAAACTGCCTGTCTGCTTAGATTGTCAGCCTCGATAGCTCAGTGGTGCAGACAGTCGACTGTTGCTATTGATTGTTATGCAACGCTGGGCGCGGTCAGTACTTGGATGGGTGACCGCTCGACCGTTGGAGGCTGACCGTGGTTCGGATTCCACGTAAAACTGTAGGTCCCTTCCCTTCCCTTCCTACCTTCCTGTAGGTACCTTACTCGGTGGTAGGGTTCACACACCCGGGTTGGTACCACCTCACTGAATGAAACGTCGGTCGAAACGGCTATGTAAATAGTGTGTGTTTTCCGTTCAAGTCAGTGTAGCCGGCACGATCGACTGACTTGGCATCTAGTTCATTCAGTGTTATGGACTGACATCACGGATGTTGTAGGTGATGTAACCAATCGTGTCAGTTTCCATAAAAAAAAAGTGATTGCTGCCAAATAAAGCAAAGATTCGAAAAATTGTATCTTAACTTCAGATCGTTCCGAGGGCAGGAAAACCTACAAAAGTGAAAAATATTAAAAGTTGGTTAAGAAATATTTATCTTGTGCAAACTTTGGAATATTTTCAGATTTCCAAAAATCTGGAAAACTGCTAGCTGTGTTCAAGGGCGTAGCCAGGAGGTTGTCCCCACGGTGGGGCAAGCGACACAGTTAATTAGTGAAGCAAATTTTTTGTTGCAAAACTACATTTGATTACATTTCTCTCGTTTTCGATGGAACATTCAAACGTAAACGTGTGTTAGCTACACACGTAAGTATATAAGTATGGACAGCTAACCCTATAGAACACACTTTAAAAATATTACCAGGTCAGAAGAAATAATTATTTTGACGGCTGTCAATTAATTTATACCTACGTCATTTATGGCAGGATGGTAAACTGGTTTCTAGTCTAACATTATTTAGAATGCATTATTTGAATAGTTCAACTCGTTATCTACACGTCAATATATTATTATGATTTGCATACGGTGATTCGAGAATTTTAGGTTAGAAAAATTCGGAAAAAAATTTTAGGCATGTTTTGGTTTTCCTTGAGTTGAAAAAAAATTGTCTATGCTTCGAAATTAGTAGATCCTCACTTGTTTGTATATATCTTTTAGTGGGCAATTTCATTGGCTTTCAAGTGCCAAATAGAGGTTATTGATCTGCTTTCATTATTTTACTAAATATTTGAGTTTACGAGTTTATGGTGGGCGTGTCAAATTTGGAGAATTTCCGCGTAGCGAGAATGGCATGGAACAGTAGGCTCAACCATATATTAATAATTATTTGGAAGTCAAGGGATTAATATTAAACCATGCATTTAAAAATTATAAAAAAAAAACATTGTTTTGTATTATAACAAGCCCTTTCCATAGATACGTTACATGATGCACTTAAAAAAAATATTTAAACTTTCCAATTTGCCTTCCAAAACTGACCCCCAAAATCGAAATTCGTTCAGTTACGCTATACATCTGTGGTTGGGTCATCAAACTTTATATGTATCTACCAAATTTAATCTATTTTTCGTTCAGTATATTAAGAGAAAATAAGGTGTGACAGGCAGAGTCATCCTATAAGATAAGGGTTTAGTTTTTTCCTCTTTTGAGGTACGGAACCCTAAAAATAAATGAGTTGTCGTCTCATACAAAATAATTCACAAATTCTGTCACACTGAATCGTTACGATCCTCATACAGAACTGACGTATGTATGGAGTATGACAATTTGTGGGACAAATATGATACACTAACCCCGCCTCTGTTAATTTTCTCTCTCGAAGGAAACATTTCTTGAAACAAATATAATCAAGTTATATAACATCAATTGAACCACTAAAGCATATTTGAATGTTTTATAGATGCTATAAACTACACAGGTTGCCTGGAAGAAACCACTCCTAGTGATAAGTCTGCCTTTGCATGCTATTATTTATCTTTCTTTTATTTGTTTTCTTGTGTATTTCCAAGAATAATATTATACTACATAATACATAATTTTTATTATACTTTATACATATTATAGTAATATATTAAGTAATTAAATTTTAAAATGTTATACTCACTTTCTAATGAACTCGAATGACCTCTGCCCCTATTATCGAATAGATTTATTAAAATTATGTTAACAGCTAGGTTCATGTCATATGGTTACTATTTATAGTCAGTTGCACTAACTACTATGTTAGCCCTCAATAGAGTGCTGCCAAAGAAATAATTATCCATAATCATTAATCATACATTGCTTTACATTTTAGTTAGTTTTTTTTTATGGAAACTGACACTGTTGGCTACATCACCTACAACATCCATGATGTCAGCCCATAACACCGAGTGAACTAGGTGCCATGTGAGCGCTTCCCTTCATTTCATGTCGGCTACACTGAACTGGACGGAAAACATAGCTGTTTCGACCGACGACGTTTCATTCAGTGCGGTGGTATCGACCCGGACGGGATAAACCCTACCACCTAGTAAGGTACGAAGGGAAGGTACCTACAGTGTTACGTGGAATCTGAACCACGGTCAGCCTCCAACGGTCGAGCGGGGTCAGCCATCCAAGTACTGACCACGCCGTGTACTTAACAATAGTCGACTGACCTCACCACTGAGCTACCGAGGCTGACAAAAACCAACAATTGGTTGCACACACTCCATTTGCATAAGACAGAAAATATGTGAGTAAAGAACTTAAGACAAAGTTATAGCCATTAAGGCGATGTCGCTTCTATCCTATTTAATTCTTTGAGCGCTGCCCTCGATCGAGCGTACCCTGGCTAGAATATTGCTCGACTCGACGTAGCAATTAGCAATTGAGGCGACGACCATAGTATTACTTGATGCAATTCCCACGCGATTTTACATTTTAAAAGGCACCTTACTAATGTCAGAAGTAGTAAGCTACTGGGTACAGACTACAGGCTACTAAAACTATGAACGTAAACTGTGGCACAATTATTATTGTGCCTGTTTTCTGTGCATTTCAATGTGGCTGGCACCCACCAAAGGTCACACCGGCACGGCAGCATATTCTGACATGAATGTGGTGTAATGGTGTAACGTGACGGGCTTAGCAGATACTGTATCCACAGACTACTTAACCTTACTGTATCCAATCATCTCAAGGTCCTTAAAATTAGACTTTTGTTTGTGCTTGCTTTTCTGTGTGATGTTGGTCGTGTGAGGTCATCCATCGATAACCCTCCTTGTATGTCCAGTCTTCTAAGTTCTTGGTTATGTCGTTTATGTCGTATCCTCCGGTCCAAGGATGTGATGGCGGTTTAGTCTATTAGTATAGGTCAGGAGATCATAGTCAATATTATTCTTCAAACTTAATTATTATGAGTTGTTGTAAAAATCTCTTCTTGTGTTCACTATGATGCAAACAGTTAGTTATTGTTAGTAATTTGGATACTAGTATGTTTTGCGAGAATGCTATTCCTTCGAATATCGTCCCTCCCATGCTAAAACGACGAATGTGCAATTTTGGCGAAAATGACCTTTTGATGTAGTTTCATAAATTTTTATCAAATCTTTGCAATGCCAAAGTCACGAATCTCTAAATTATCGGTACTCAGAATATTTTGTTGTGAAAATAATAACGAATGTGACTTTTTTCGATTTTACTGTGCCAAACACACTAATGTTTATTATTCGTGAAATAATTTGTATGATAATTTTGAATAATTTTGAAGTTCTTGAATTTTAGCCATGCCATAGTCACGAATTTGTAAAATTGGTTATTTTAGCACAAAACTTTGACAACTATTATCTCAGAATGACCTTTTTGCACATTCGTCGTTTTAGCATGGGAGGGACGATATGGTCTTAAGAGTTTTGAAATTACCGTAGTTGTTGAACATTATTAGAAAATTTTACGGCTTTATTCACGGTCGTCTCCGAGCTATGTGGCTCGACGTTTCGGGCCAAACGTACGGCCCGAAACATAGTATAGCTGGGAGACGACCGTGAGTAAAGCTGTTAAATTTTCTAATAATGGTAAATAATAGTCTATAATGTATAAAATATATACAGGGTGTTTGGTAATTCGATACATTCCTTCTAAGGGGTCATTCTAGAGCTAATTTACAACAAATTTGTCCCAATGAACTATGGGTCGAAAACAGCGGCGACTCCTTTCAGTTGGCGAGGTTGGCGCCGCCAAACTAAATAAAATGAATGACACCATTACTACAGAAGTATCAAGCTAAAATAAATGTGAAAAAATATCGGAGTTTAAATTATTTATATCATATGATATATTATTTATATCAACCCACAATTAATAAGATAAAACGTCAATCCCGTACCCGTTACATAATTTGAAATTTCGCGCGCGTCAAACGCGGGCGACGACGAATGACGACACATCAAGGCATTCATTGGCCGGTTGGCTACATTTTGAAGCGCCATCGTATTCCATACAAGGCGGAAGCGGCCGAATGTCCCCCCCGTCCCGCGCAGACCCGCTGCTCAGCCTTTCGAGTTGGCGCAGCGGGGAGTGCATTTAGTGACGCGGTAGCGAGTAGAGCGACTAGCGAGCGAGCTAGGTGTGTGTGTTACGTGTGCGGGTGTGTGCGCGCTGCGACCACACGACGAGTATTCTTGTGCTGTGCGACGTGCGATGCGATGCGACTATTATAGCGAGCTAGGCTAGGTGTGTTGTGTGCGCGAGTTGATAGCTGCATATATTCCGTTATGTAGGTATGGACTTTGTTTGGATGAATCCTGTGCAGTGTTGTAAATTAAAGTGATTTATTGGTAATTATAATGGCAAACTCCTACCGAGCTATCTACGGAGCACTCAAGGACAAGAGAGGCTCAGTAATTTGGCACTCTTATCTGTGGAAAAGAAGTTGCTAAGAAAATTGAGGAAGAAAGAAGATTTTCACGATCGAGTCATCGAAAATTTCTTGTCTTGGGAACGAAGAGTGGACTTCATGTACAAACGAGTGTACAAATAAAATGTAACAATTCAAGCTTGTATGCCTGTCTCGTCGTCGTCGTGCCAGAGGAGACGTCGCTGTTGTCGGCTGCAACTCGACTGCTTTGACACAACCAGTAGGTACCTATCTACAGACAAATTAATCGTAAGTGAGAAAAATTAATCATTTAAACTAAATATTATAAACTATCTATATCGTAATCGTCTTTCAGTTTTTGAACTCATTGTTGTAGAAATAAATTAACGCGTAGGTACCTAAGTTATGAAATTATGAAAAAAATAATTCCTTAGCCAGAGCCAACCCAATATTCAGGACCAGGAGTCGCGACTGGTCGAAAATCAATACTTTTTGAGTTATTCACGTTTAAAATTTTTAATTTTCTGTCTTGTTACCAAAAAATGATAATTATAAAATAACTACTCCACTCTGGGTATTTAATCAGCTATTTTCTAATAGCTGACGAATGAGAGACTACTGTATAAAAATATGTGCGCTGAAAATATCCATAATCTCAGAAATAAACGGTCATAAATCACAGGTTATGAAAAAAAAACACAAAATTTATTTAAATCGGAGAGGATTACTAAAAAAAATTGTATGACACGTGGCATGCAAATTATGGGAAAAACTTCATCATTTCATAAGCTTTCAGAAAAGGTACAAATGTTGTACACTTGCACACAAGTTACATTTTTTTATCAGATATCAAGTACCTCTTGCTCTTGTAGACTCGTGCTCAAAATGAACGACAAATGAAACATCTGACACAGAGAGAACGTTTACTAGGGATCGGCCGTTTTGTCTCTCGCCAAAATTAGTCAATTAGTAATTAGTAAAACGAATTCCACGTTGTTGTTTCCTTGTTGTTATTCTAAATTGTTCGTTATTTTTGAGTTGTGCCTGCAGTAATGGCTGCATTCACTCGTGAAGAATACGCTGATATTCTGTTTTGCTATGGATTTTGCGACGGCGTTGACGCTGCGGCACAAAGGGAATATGCGCATCCTTTTCCTTACCCTGATCGTTGTATACCTAATGTAAGAATGTTTTCTGGGACATACCGGCGCCTCCGAGAAATCGGCAGTATTAACCAAAGGCATGCAGATGCTGGCAGACCAGGTGTTTTTCCGCCTGAAGATGTGGAGAAGAGTTGACTTCCATTCGTTCCCATCCGTTCTCTCGCCGATTCTTTATTGACCTATCCAGCCCTTTTCTAGCGTTATACGCAGCCTGCACTTAAGGTCAGTTTAATATAACCTTAATATTCATCTCAGTCTAGCGGGTAGCGCAGGAGAACATTGTTACATTGTGCAATTTTTATACAATGAAATAATTTGTGCTTTGAAAAATGTCTATTCATTAAATATTTGTGATGTAAAAAAATACATAGTCGGGTAAAAGTTACTGAACGAATTTAATTACTGCTGCGATTTACAGAATAAACCTTATCTGGACCATACCTTAATATTGTGGTTTTTTTTTGCTATTTCGAATGGACCAATTTACATATTAATATTTACATTATGTCCTACTTGTCTTAGGCCATAAAATATGCAGAACAAGAAAAATATAAATTATTAAAATTAAAAGAAAAAAACTTGTACCGTGTGGGGCCGGTACTTTAAAAGAATAGCTCCACTGCATCTCTCCCCGTTTATGACGTAAAAGGCGACTAAGGGATATGACTCCCTTCTTATATTAGGTGGTAGGAGTTAACCCGTCCGGGTTTTACCACCGCACTGAATGAAAGGTCGGGCGAAACGGCTATGTAAATAGTTTGTGTTTTCCGTCCAGTTCAGTGTAGCCGGCACGACCGAAGGGAAGCACTGACGCGGCACCAAGTTCATCCGGTGTTACGGGCTGACATCACGGATGTTGTAGTGTAAGTGATGTAGCCAACCGTGTCAGTTTCCATAAAAAAAAGAAAAAATAAGTTAGGTATTAAAATAATGAAACATGATTTTAATAATTCAGATTTGTTGTAGAATGATTGAGTCCGACGTCCATTAACGTTACGTGTGAAGTCTCCATATCTATAGAAGCAGCAGCTACATTACAACCTTTCTCTAAGTAGGTACATCAATACACTTCTTTTTAACCGACTTCAAAAAAAGGAGGAGGTTCTCAATTCGACTGTATTTTGGTTTTATGTTTGTTACCTCAGAACTTTCGACTGGGTGAACCGATTTTGATGATTTTTTTTTTATTTGAAAGCTGGTGCTTCCCGTGTGGTCCCATTTCAATTTGGTCGGATTGGAAAGCTCGGCCTTCGGCCTCGCGATTCCGCCATGTACATTAATAGCAAAAAATTACAAATAAAACTGTGAAATAAAAAGCTATTTTACAAATATAAAAACCGCCTTCAAAAATGTATGAAATAAAAAAACCCTAGAGTTGAAGGCGGTGCTAAAGCAAGCAAAAATGATGCATGAAAGAAAAAAAAAGTCGGCAAGTGCGAGTTGGGCTCGCGCACCGAGGGTTCCGTATCATCAGCATAATATATTTGTATTATGTATGTACAAAAACAATTGTTTTGGAAAATCACGAACGCCTAAATAAACACTACAGCAATGGTTTGACTGTGCGGCATTCGTGAAGTTGAAATATACAAAAATATATTTCTTATATGACATAACGACATATCTAAAATTTTCGGATTTTTTTCTTTACGTGTGCTATGAGACCTTGCTTCTTACCAAATTTTATGATTCTAGGTTGACGGGAAATACCCTATAGGTTTTGATTTGATTGGAGTGAGTTTGCGAGTATGAAATCTGACATAGATGGCCGTATCTTTTTATTGCGTTGATTTAGAAGCTTGCATTTTCTACACCTTAAAGAGATCGTAGATCTTAGTATATTTCATATTAATTTCAATTTGTTATTTTGATCCGTTCCTGAGAAAAAGGGTCCTTGACATACAAAACAATATTTTTTGACGTGATGACGTCACATCTTATAAATTGATGAACACCGGCTGCACGCACGAAGAAGTGTCACGTTCCATCTAAACCTGTGTGTGCAAGCGAGAGCGCGTAACAAGCGATAGAGAGGCATATACAATAGTAGGAAATACAAAATATATTTGTCCGTCTTTTGCGAGCCTCCAACCCGCGGTCCCTGCCACCAATATATTGTGACCGACCAGACATCTTAAACCATCCGGCTAATCGCTCATGTACCATTGAAGCGAAATTCGGAAGGTAACATGAAATTCGTCTTAAATTAAGTCCTAAGATGGCGCCAGGAGTATCGAATTTGAATTAAATAGTTATTATATTTTTAAATCTGCTAATTATAGAACGGTGCCAAGTGGGAACAGCATAGTTAAAGGTCATAGGGCACAATCCGACCCAATTTGTGAAGGTTTGCCTACAGTAACAAAACTACTTTTAAATTAATAAGGTATATCCCACTTTTCATTTTATGTAAAAATTATTTTAAAAAACCATGGGAATAAAATATAACAAGTGATTGAAAAGTTGAAGATATTTATTGCAACGAACAAATTCATAGAATTTAAATGAAGGAATTTTATTAAAAATCACCATGCGTACAAAGAGGTATTATGTACTAGCGTATTAGAGTAGATGGAATAGAATAAATCTTATAAATAAATAAATAAATCTTTTTTTTATAAATACAGAATTTTATTTTATCCATCATGAACAATTTATCGAAATTCTCTACACTATTTCGTTTCTGTAGATTCTGGGTATATTTTTCGTACAAAGAGAGATAGTACGATTGCACCTGTAGATATTAATCAAGTTGAAATAAACCATATACAGAATTTCATTTTCTGTCTAATTCCCATTATTTATAGTAATGCGACCCATATATTCGTAAACCAGAGATATATGTCGAAACATCCCACATCAATTAATTTCTGTAGGTCGTGGGTAAATTTTTCATACATAAGTGCCCAATGTCCTTTAAAGATTATTTTATATTATGTTGAAATTTCGAAATTGTGCATTTTAAGGTTTTCATAATTTTTCCAATAAATATTTTCATGTTTTGTCGGATTGGCGGATAAATGTATAATTTCGCCGCTTCTGCATCATAGATGTCAGACCAAAGGCTAAGTGTCCTAATTGTCTATAGATGGCATGCCTATTTCTTATTATATTTTTATTTGCCAAATTGAGACGAGTTCAGCGGTAGTCTACTTGAAGGTGTTGCAACGTTGTAGTATGCGCTTCGATATGTAGATGGCGTAAATTAAAAGTTTATTATTAATTAATATTAATTATTATTAATTAATATTATTAGTTTTTAAGTACTCACATTTGCGATTTAAGAATTAAACTTCTAAGCACGATAAAGTATTATAAACTGATTTTGTATCTGACTTCGCACTTTATATACTTTATGACGTCATCACGTAAAACTATCTTCCGTAAACCAACTTTACAGACAACCAATTTTTTTTAATGTCAATAAAACTACAATTTTACAATTTTAGGATTGTTTCCTTTACTTGTGCTGTAATACCTTGCTTCTTACCAAATTTTATGATTCTATGTTAACAGGAAATACCCTATAGGTTTTGATTTGATTGAGTTTGCGAGTATGAAATCTGACATAGATGGCCGTATCTTTTGATTGCGTTGATTTAGAAGCTTTAATATTCTACACCTTAAAGAGATCGTAGATCTTAGTATTTCGTATTAATTTCAATTTGTTATCTTGATCCGTTCCTGAGAAAAAGGGACCTTGACATACAAAACAAACAAACAATTTTTTTAATGTCACATAACTATAAATTAACAATTTTCGATTTTTTCCTTTACTTGTGCTGTGAGACCTTGCTTTTTACCAAATTTCATGATTCTAGGTTAACGGGAAGTACTCTATAGGTTTTGATTTGATTTGCCGGTAGCAAAATATGTGACTTAAATGAGCGTATCTAGTGATTGCGTTGGTTTAGAAGCTTGTATTTTCTACACCTCAAAGGGTTCGCAGACCTTAGTATTTGATATTAATTTCAACTTGATACGTCCACCCATTCCTGAGAAAAAAGGTCTTGACAGACAGACAGACAGACAGACAGACGGACAACAAAGTGATCCTATAAGGGTTCCGTTTTTTCCTCCTTTGAGGTACGGAACCCTAAAAATGAGTGGATGATATCCTTTGGGTTTTGTGTAGTCTTCCTTTGCACCGCCTTCAACTCTAGGGTTCGATTTTTTTTTATTTCATACATTTTTGAAGGCGGTTTTTATATTTTTTTAAATAGTTTTTTGAGATTGTAGTGCGAGTGTAGTAATCTCGTGAATGTTCTCACAATCGTTCTGCCGTCCTTGTCTTTTCAGTTACTGATTAGTGTCGTGGTAGCACCTTAATGACTCAGTGAAAATAGACTTTTAGCAATCACTGTCATCATCGCCAATAATGACACTGAGACAATTTATGGTCTTTGGATTCATTAACACACATTGTGACCTCGTGTGAGAGGGTATCTCTGAGAGTGTGATAAGATATTGGACCTCACGTTCAAAGCACAAATTCTATCTGGGCAGACAAGGGTGAAAGTGTTTCATTATTAGGTGATCTATATTCAAATTCAAATTTATTTATTAAACCCAATAAATATTATACATATAGGTACTGCCGAAAGTTTCAGTAGGTACAGCTACAGTCCACGCGCGAGCTCCGAGGAATCGGTGTTTGTGGAATTTAATTTATTATAGAATTTGTATAGAATTTTAATATTATACATTAATATTACTCGCCTAGTATAGTATAATCATCACAAAATGTGAATCTCCATAAAAATTCTATAAAAAATCTATAATAAATTTCCACAAATACCGATTCCTCGGAGCTCGCGCGCGGACTGTAGGTGCCTGGCGCGAGCCATTATGTCGTGCTTCCCATAAAAAAAAAGAGTCAAAGATCGAAAACGTTCATTGAGATAAACAATGACCACAGTTTTTTTTTCTTCTTTAAAATATTTTTTTAGAACCAGGCTTATACCAGGCTTATACGCCAGTACTAATTTCTATTCTGTGCTTATACTCTTTATTGTATGGCTACTGTTCTAAAAGGCTGCCAAGATGGCGGCGACGTGCGTACAGTTCTCTATTCTATAACAACAGACTACTGCCACAGATTACATAATAGTTACTCTACTGCGACGCACTTGTGCTACACGCTGTGTTTGTCGAAATTAATTAAAAGTAATGTGAAAACAATAGTTATTTTCATAGCCATTTCGAGCGACCTTTATTAATTGTGGTGGTATCAATCTGAGATTTTTAGAGACAAACGAGTATTTATAGTACAACATTTAGAGACATACGAGTATTTATAGTAGGTACAGTATTTTTTGTAAAATATATTGTTTGCTGGGGCCACTCTATAATACCATCTAATAATAAGTTAAAGCTTCTAAAGAAAAAAAAAGCATTAAAGGTGAACCATCTTCACGTATCGAAGGTCCCTATCGGTGCTGCTTTGCTTGCTCTTATGTAATTAATTATATTTTGTACGAGGGCGCGGTCAGATTTTGTATGGGTGGCCGTCCGACGGTTGAGATTGACCGTGGTTCGGATTCCACGTGAAGCTCCCTCACCTTACTTTATTATGTACGTAGCTTAGCATAGGGCTTAACCCGTCCGCATTGGTGACACATTCAACGATCCTGCCTGACGGAGCAGAATGCAACAGCACGGCGGCCGGCGGTGGAGGCTGCGGCGGCGCGTGGCGCAGAGGCGTCTGGGGAAGTGCACCTAATGGTTTTCGGCTGAAGAGAATCGATCGGGTGAGGTTGGGCGGGGCGTCGGCGGCGGCGGCTGGAGTGTGTGGAGTGTGGCACAGGCGGCGCGGCGGCGGCGGTGGGGGTGAGCACACCGCCGCCGGGACGGCACCTAGGTACCGGTCGACAGCCCTGGGGTCAAACGCCTGCCGTCGCGTCGTCGTCGTCGCGTCGCCGCGCGCCGTCTCCACGCGTTCCTCCGTCGTCGCGGCGTGCATCGCGGAGGTTGTTCACTCGAGATCCCTTGTCTCCTTGCCGCTATTGAACCGTTGTAATGTCTGGCTGGCTGGACCGAGTTTAACGCTCTCAGAGACTTTAGGGGCTTCTCGAAGCCGTAGCGACTTCGGCCTCTATATAGATAATTCTGAACTTTGTCGCTGTCTCTTTTGCGTCGGAATTCTTGGACATTGTCCTTTGAACCGTGTTCTACCGTGAACTGTCTATAGTAGTAAAAAAATTACGAAAAGGAATTAAAACTTCATCACAATAATTTACAATAAGACATCTTGGATTACTTAGGTAATATTCACAATTTCTCCGGAAATGCTAGTTCGCAGTGCTAGTTATTTTTGATCCTTCGAGCCTTCAGAGCCTAGTCACGTTTGTTCTAATCTAAATGATCACAACTGGGCACTCGTCTAACGATTGAGTGTGAAAGGTTCCACACATACTACCTGTACTGTACACTTTTATAGACCATACAGTTTGCAGCTCGTTAATAAGTGTAATATCTTATCGGTCGCGTGTAACACAAGATGCACACTTGTCGGGAAATGGTGTTGTAAAACTGGGTGCTTCGGCACTCGCAATGTTCTCTCGTAACGCTCTTGGTTAGCTCCTTAGATGCAAGTAAACAGGTCGTCCCTGATAAGATTATTTTAATACCTAGGGAAGAGGTACTGCTACTACTGTTAAGTATTAGATTATCATATTACAAATCTGTTGGTAGGTAACATTGGAAGGTATTAACATTTAACGAAAGGGTTTCTAGTGGCTCGTTTCGTCTCAAATGATCAATTAGATGACAGATAATTTAAATATTGTACAGCCAAAACAAATATTTAACAAATATATATTTCAATAATAATTCAGTCAGAAGCGATTCATCTTCACCCCGCACAGTGTCAAATATGACCATAAAATCGGACACGTCCTTTTTATTCCAGAAATTTATAGATTTAGTTATTTAAAATGCTAGAGTAAAACTCCCCCGCCTCTGCGACTTTTAGTTTAGGAGAAATAAATTTTTGAAAATTACACTTTTTTAGTTTCGAAAAAACGAAAAATAATTCTACAATTAAAACTAAGCTACTTATTTAAATTTCACTCAGCCTTATCAAAGACCCTTTCGAATATCCACATTTGAAAAGTTATTCGAGGCTGTGAAAGTTTACAGAAATCGAATTATATATATTTTTTATTTTTTTTTATTTTATTTTTTTCTCCTAGATCCCGTAGTAGTAGGCGGAGATATTTATACCGAAAATAGTTCACTACTTCCTCTGTCCGTTAAAAAAAACCGACGCCTAATTCCATGGGTTTAAGAAGTTATGCTCATTTTAGTGCAATTATCAAGTTTCGGGCAATAGGGTTGGCACTTTACAAAATCTTTTATTTTTCCGCAAAATGGTGTATGGTCCCAGCAGTGGATGTATATGGACTGGTCAGTTAGTCAGTCAGTGTGTATGTGTTCACTGCTGGACATACGCCTCCCCAATTTTAAACATAGTAGCCGACATGAAATGAAGGGAAACACTGACAAGGCATGCACACCTAGTTCTCCCGGTGTTATGGGCTGACATCACGGATGCTGTAGTGTAGGTGATTTAGCGAGCCGTGTCAGTATCCATGAAAAAAAAAAAAAACCAAAAACAAAAACCAAAACAAGCTAATTATTATTAAAAGAAATCACGAAACAATACAATAAAATTAATCAAATGTCAAAAATAAATAAATTAAAAATGGGAAAATTTTTATTCATTCTAGTAACAACCCTAGCCCATAGCGAGTAACTCCTGTAACTTCTTAATCCCATGGAATTAGGCGTCGGTTTTTTTTTAACGGACAGAGGAAACAGTGAACTATTTTCGGTATAAATATCTCCGCCTACTACTATGGGATCTAGGAGAAAAAAAATAAAATAAAAAAAATTAAAAATAAATATAATTCGATTTCTGTAAACTTTCACAGCCTCGAATAACTTTTGAAATGTGGATATTCGAAAGGGTCTTTGATAAGGCTGAGTGAAATTTAAATAAGTAGCTTAGTTTTAATTGTAGAATTAATTTTCGTTTTTCTGAAACTAAAAAAGTGTAATTTTCAAAAAATTATTTCTCCTAAACTAAAAGTCGCAGAGGCGGGGGAGATTTACTCTAGCATTTTAAATAACTAAATCTATTAATTTCTGGAATAAAAAGAACGTGTCCGATTTTAAGGTCATATTTGACACTGTGCCCCGCCTCATTGTCATCCTCATCACTCTGGTCAGATCAGATAATTACGACTTATGGAGAAATTCTATTGGTATATTTTGATCTCAAGGACGAGCTAATGGACGCGGATGATCATGCGGAATAAGTTTTGAGCATAACGATAAGTTATTGTTGTCTCTGCTGACGTGTTGGCTGAGGCGGAGTCTGCGCGTAGCCAAAACTCTGTTTGGAATTGCGAATGCTCAACTGCGCCCGCGTTTGTGTCGGCCCGCGAGTGCCATGCGCGCGGGCGCGCATGTAAACAATGCGTGGCGTGTGCTTGTGCGCGTTCCGTTTATGAACGCGCGGGATATTCAGTCACTTTCTTATATTTGGATGAAAATCGATAATGTCCACCCATAACAATATTTTGTTTCGATCAATACATTTCTTTAATTTAAGATTGCTTCCACGGCGGGGAAAATTTCATGTGATATCACAACCTCACAATGTGCTGAAAATTCAGTTGTTTAGTACTATGTGGTATGCGCAATTAACATAGATAGATAGAGGAGAAATACTATTCTGTCCAATAAATGATATGAAAGCTCTATGGACTGATGGCCACGGCGCATCAGCATATCAGACGGAACAGTAATCTACATGTTCCTACATAGTACCCACACGTATTGCTGGCGCGTAGCCAGTTTTCTGAAACGCCCTGCTCGATGGTTCACTGCGCAATAGGATATAGTGTATTTGGTGTGGTTAGTTTCTAGTCGCTGCAAAGTTTGTGCTGAACAACCAATGCGCGTGTGAGCTTGTAAACCGGTCAGAAAACCGGAACGTCACGTGTTGCTTGTCTCTCTCTCTTTGTATATTCTTTTAAAACGATTCTTCATTTGAAGGAAGAGTAGGTTTCCAAGAAAATTTAAGGGGAATGAGTGGATTGCTTCAAAAGTCGAAGACAAGGGTCATTATTGGTTGGTATGTCAGGTGGATGGGTGATGTTCTCTTGACCTTCAGTTCCTATTCTTCTTACTTCTTATGCTGTTTGATTGGAAGTTTGTGATCGTAACACAGAAAGAGAAGTGAAAAAATACATATGCACGAAGAGGCGGCAGAGTGTGTCAGGCTCAGGCAGGATCGTACACGTGGAGATCCGTTGTCTGATTAAACCCATTGGGAAACAGGCGTGACGTTATGTTACATATAGGTGTTTCGTTAGTCATGTCAATAACTTCGGGAGGATTACATACGCACTCAAACAAACACTTTACGCAAAAAAAAGATATGTTTAAAAAAAATTAAATCAAATAAGTAGCTGTAAAAACCAATCATAGTGACCTTGTGACTCACTTACAACAAACAGCTGTTCTGCGTTTGAACATAGTACGGTCATTGACCCCGTACAATGCATGTTACCTACTGTTACATACAGGTTAATGCTTAGGTAGCAAACATGTTTTGTTAAATTTCTCGAAAAGTAATGCTAAAAACATTTTTAATTTATTTATAATTTTTTTTTTTTGCGTAACCTGTTTATTTGAGTGTGTATGTAACCCTCCCGAAGTTATTGACATGACTAACGAAACACCTTATATATGTATATTGTATGAATGCACACGAGGACGCACACACTGGTCGCAATGACAAATTGAAATTGAATTCAGCTAGCACTGAGGCTGGCTGCTCGCAAATACGGCCTTTCTATGCGAGCTTGACGCATAACTGTTCCCCGCGGTATTTCTATTATCAACTAGCTCTAGGCGAATTGATTAGGTGAACCACCCGACTAATCTATCTACCTTTCGCTCAACCTTGTCATTCGTACCTACACCACTTCGAATATTCCCTCGAGCACTGCAAGGTTGAAAACCCCACGCGAAGTGAGCAAACAGTCATGCATGCCTGAAGGTCTCGTGCTACCCATGCGTGCAAGTATTCAGCCCTCGCCCATTTTACGTCCAGTTGGGCTTTCGTTTGTCACTTTGACGTTTTCCCCAAGAGTCCTGCGCACGGCTACTGGAATCATCCGTCACCATGCATGTACCATGTGATGTTCCTAGTGCTGGTGCTGGACACAACTCTCCTTTGTTATGAGTATGAGGTAATTTAGTCCTCTATGGATACTAAGCGATCGGTTTAGGAGAATCGAGGGCAGAATAAAATATTGTGACTGTATAGGTATTCAAGGTAATATTTTCCTTTGTCAAAATGATATACCGAATTTTTTCAAACTCGTTGGTACAATTAATGAAGCCTTTAACTAAAGCCAGGAACACTTGGATGAGAGGCTACCAGTCATTCGATTGAACTTTGCCACCCGCGACGACGATCGATGTTCGAGATTACAAGGGCTCTACTACGTAGCTGGGAGTAACAAAGCGCTGCTGCTTGCCGTGTTGCGTCGCCGAATTGATGCATCCGGTGAACTGGGTCAAGCTCGCGGTCGGGTCGCGGCGGCGCGGCGGGGCCGCGGCGCGGGGGCTACACGTGGCGAGGGCACGCTCGCTCGCGTAACGCTTCAAACTCACACCTAATGCTCTGAACATAATGCATCATATCGTCTCTCGAACAACGTTAGGACTGAATCTCGAGCGAAGGGCACACGAAAACGGTGTCTTGGCCGCTCTACTCAAGACTCAAGAGTCGGAAGTCACGACGGAGGGGAGCCCGCTGGGTCTCGATAAGTGAAAGTGAGGTTTATAATGAGTACCTAAGCTTAGTCCATTGTTGAGATAGAGAGAGAGAGGGTCATCGGGAATATTGTTGGATTCGATCTGGATAATATAGAGGTTTGGTTGATTATTTCCGATAATTGCGCGTGCTTCGAAATACGAATAATATGACTGAACGTACAGTGAGCCCTGAAATCTAAGGTCTTTATAATACGGATCACAGACTCAAAAAATTGCGTGCACTCTTTGACCGGTATCACAAAAAATTGAGGCATGCCCTTCTCTACCTTATAGTAAAAAATAATATTTATTTAATAAATAATAATTATAATAATAAGGCATTCTATTGTCTCAACTGTCGACTGTCGACTTTCTAAACGGTCCCCTTTCAACGTAACTAATATCATTCAAAGGCGTTAGTTAAGATTCTGCATCCGGCAAGTAATACAATGTAACTCCCAATGTCGATAGCAGACTAACACTAGGATATTGCGTAGATTTATTTGAACCGCGCGGGAGTTCCGGCCCCGTTTTTATCGGGGCAGTCTCCAGTTAGGATGCGGAGGGCGAAATAATTGCACCCGCGCTTTCCACCGATCCAGCGATCTGTCTCACGACTAGCTCCCATATGAACGAGCCACTCGTTTATCTTTGACAAACTGAGTCGGTCGAATTGTTGTCAGTTCTGTTTGCAAATCCACCCCATATCGTGGTGGAATGAAGAAGGGACGATCCTACGTAACTACTTATAGAATATTGACCTTCTTTTTGCTTTGAAATATCACAAATATTATGTACTGGTACTACTATGGATGATTGCTAATGTACGTAGCCGAGTTATTTATACGTATTAACAAATCCCAACAACCCTTAACTTAGATAATATGAAGGATAATGCAAACAAAGGGTGTTATTAGGAAAGTTCCTTCAAAAACAAACAAAGCATTAGCCTAATGGAATATTCTACTTGTTGGGTTAACTGACAAGAGCTCTGGCATCGCATGCATACAAGATGCAGCACACGCGGGGGGCCGGCCGGTAGTAATCAATAAAACGAGAACGTTTCTCAGCGTTTATAGCGGCTATACTCTACTCGGAGCTCCGTACTGTGTAATGTAAGCGTTGCTAAACAGTAATTAGCAGCCCCGTTTAGTAAACCACACATCTGCTCTGGTGGTGGGCAGCAGTCGCTATTACTTTGAACCATGAACCAGTTAGTGTCCATGACAAACATTAATTTGTGTAACTCAGAGCGGTGCTTTCGGCGGAGGCTTCCGAACTAGGTGGCTGTGCCTGAGGGTCGAACTCTCCAGCCAGCGCAGCCAATTTCACCCCCGAGGAGGTGCTAGAATATTCCACAGAAGCGCGTTCCACACCTTTGCAGTGCGACACAAGAACGATTTAGAGAATCGTGCAGTTTTTTTTTTTTTTTTTTTTTTTATGTAACCTTACACGGTTGGCTACATCACCTACAACATCCGTGATTTCAGCCCATAACACAGGGTGAACTAGGTGCCATGTCAGTGCTTCCCTTCATTTCATGTCGGCTACACTAAACTGGACGGAAAACACGAACTATTTACATAGCCGTTTCGACCGACGTTTCGTTCAGTGCGGTGGTACCAACCCGGCCGGGATAAACCCTACCACCTAGTAAGGTAAGAAGGGAAGGGACCTACAGTTTAACGTGGAATCCGAACCACGGTCAGCCTCCAACGGTCGAGCGGTCACCCATCCAATCACTGACCGCGCTCAGCGTTGCTTAATAACAGTTGACTAACCAACCGCGCCACTGAGCTACCGAGGCTGACGGAATTTTCTTATCCCTTAGTCGACTTTTACGACATGCGACGGGGAGAGATGCAGTGGGGCTATTCTTTTTAAGTACCGACCGACCCCACACGGTACAAAGAATTCTTCTGTCGACTACAAAGGGATGTTTCCCAATGGTATGGCGGGTTTGGCGAAGGCGAACAGGAGGAGGAAGGATGAGGGGAGCAAGTTCGTCAGAGCAGCGTTCATAGCCGATAAAATAGGCTCAATGACCCAACGATACGTCTGTGCTGTAGACGCTGTGAGTACGATAGTACCTTTGTGAGTACAGTCGCCAATGAGACGAATGGCTCGTCGCTGAATATAATCCAAGACTAAAATAAGGTACTCAGGGAACCCTCCCAAAGATGACTGCTATATTCCATCATCCATAACTCTCGCGATGGAGCTGTACCGCTTGTCCACGAGATGGGTGATCTAATATCGTGTCTGAAAGAGTTGGCACTCCCTAAAGAACTCGATTCTAACTATATAACTGTTCTTATGTTGGAAATCTTTAGCAGATAATGCGAGCTTTGTCGTGTAAGGGTAACGAGGGTCGGATCGAGTAATTAATTACATGTAGGCTAAAGCACATGTCTTGAGACGTGCTCTACTTAATATTCGTTACTTGTATTAGGAAGAATATCACTGAGAAAGCGTTGAGAATTCCGCGTTTTGGGCTTCGAGCAGCTGTGGACCTTAGTTTTCTCGTACGTTTCGATTACGAAAACGAACACTCCTTCAATAACACGCTTCTAATGATCGCTCTAGTTTTGGTATTAGTTTGCTGTCGGTATATTGATTAGGCGCGTCGTACTGCAGCTCTGTCGCTGCAGAGTGCATCTCTTCCACGTGGTTGGCTTTTTTTCTAAGAGGGTGTATCGCTGACGCAACAAGAGATTTCAGGGTTCACTGAATTCCATCACTCGTGTCGGTAACATTTTCAGAGGAAATTGTGTAAATTAGGTAAAAATGGGACCTAATCTAATAACAAACCAATATATCGTTTCCAAAGTTTTTCAAGAAGTGATCTTTTGCAAGCGGGTAGAAGGCGACGACGTTTCAAGCCGCGAACGGTCCTTTGCCTCTTTTGATGCAGAGCTCTATTCATTCGTTCCGATATCATATGGATCCAATATCTGAATCCGTGCGTACGTCCATAAAATATATATTGGAGAAATTCTGGCACGAACTGTAAGTAAACTGGCATTCATCGATTGCTGCGGCGACGAGCGACGGTGGCGCGGCGCCGCGCCGGCGGAGTGCGTCGGTGTCCGCCTAACTAATACAATAACTGTTCAGGAACAGTACCCTTATCACGAGATTAAACCTACACCGTGTAGATTGTTTTCATTTTACGAAGGCACGCGGGGTACGAGGTTGGAAGTGGTGCGAGAGGTGACCGCGCGGAGCTCAGAAGAGAACGAACTCGGTGCCCGGTCGGTACACACGTTCTACAAGTCTCCGCATCGCTCCGTTGTCGAACCGAGTCGTTCCCTACTGAGCTCCGCGCGGTCTCACACCATTTCCTACCTCATACCCCTCGAGCCTTCGTAAAATGGAAACACTACTACGCTACGCCGTGTTCTCCGCATCATTTTGTATGGAGAAACGAATTTCGCAAATCTATCACTAGAGGCGCTGCTCCGTTTCTCCATACAAAATGATCGAAGAACACGGGGCGTAGCGTAGTACGCGGTGTTGGTTAAATCTCGTGATAAGGGTACAGCTCGTACTGTACCCTTGGTGGACGTCTCTGGGCTGGCGTGCCGATCTCTTTGAAGTCGCGCGCGACTCTGTGGAAATCGATCCGCCCGCTCGCGTTCTCCCGTCATCGTCACCTTGTACTGAACAACGATACTCCACTGCACATTGGCATTTGTGGCTTATTTTATTACTAAAGTAATTTAGCAAATAAAGCAACATGAACATTCTAAGAAGCACTCGCACACAGACGTACTCGAACTTTCACTTCACGTTTAGATAATGATAAAAAATCACAAAGTGGCTGTTGTAATTTTATTATTAGCCTGAAATTATGTTGGATGAAAAATATGTTTTGGATTAAACGTACCCTCCGCATTTAGAGGACGTTCCTCTAAATGCGGATCTCAGGCAACAGCAGGTAACTTACTTTGTAACCAAAACACGTTCCCACTTTTCCGTGTTGTAAATTCATTAGGTCGCGGATAATGGATTTTTTTGCGGTTTTATCGTTTATATTACACATGTACCCACTTAAAGTGCCTACTTGAAAAGTGTGAAAATATAATTTTGTAGTCATCTATACATATAATATAATATGGAAATGAAGTAAATTCTTACCAACCTTCTACACAATAAATAATTTGGAATTTGCATTAACATAAAATATACTTACAAAATTAAAAAAAGTCCGTGATCCATTGCAAGTATCTATACATATAATAAAATCGTAAAGGTAAGAAAGTCTGTACATTGAATGTATTCGGAAAAAAACTAACCAGGGTGGCTTAAAATGAGATACTGAACATGTTAGATCAGTTTTTAAAATTTTTGTTTGTTTGTTTGTCTGTACGCGCATCACGCAAAAACCACAACAGAATTAGACGAAAATTTGTATAGTGGCAGTTTATATGCCGGAATAACATAATACACAAAAAAATATAATAAAAATTAAAATAATTTTTTTTTATAATAAAATCGTAAAGGTAAGAAAGTCTGTACATTGAATGTATTCGGAAAAAAACTAACCAGGGTGGCTTAAAATGAGATACTGAACATGTTAGATCAGTTTTTAAAATTTTTGTTTGTTTGTTTGTCTGTACGCGCATCACGCAAAAACCACTGAACGGAATTAGACGAAACTTTGTATAGTGGCAGTTTATATGCCGGAATAACATAATACACAAAAAAATATAATAAAAATTAAAATTATTTTTAAATATTATTGCGCATTTAAAATCACGTAATCCAAAGTAAAGGTAAAAAACAATTTTATATGTGAAGTTGACAACGGAGATCTCAACTATGTATCATCTCGAAGTGAGCTGGCCGGTGACAAATTGTTTGATAAATAAAAAAATTAAAAAAATTCAGTCGAACTTATGTCGCTGTCATTGGTGCAAATTTATATTTCTATTGCCCGCGGCTTCGCTCGCGTGAAATTCGTATTTAAAAAAAAAGAAAGTAAGTCACTAAAGGTCGAAGGCGGATCTGCGCTCACGTAAACGATATTCTTTCTCGATGAAAGTAACTAAGGGCGAGGCGGAAGTCGGATCTGACTTCAGGAAGAAGAAAAACATTCTGGAATAAAGTAAGTAACTATGGGCGAGGCCGCAGGCCGAGCTGCATTCAGGAAGAAGCAAAACCATCTTAAAGAAAGTAAGTAACTAAGGCGAAGCCGAAGGCCGAGTTACGTTCTGATAAATAATAAACCATCTCGAAGAAAGCAAGTAACTAAGGGCGAGGCCAAAGGCCAAGCTGCGTTCAGGAAGAAGCTAAACCATCTTGAAGAAAGTAAGTAACTAAGGCGAGGTCGAAGGCCGAGCTACATTCTGATAAATAATAAACAATCTCGAAGAAAGCAAGTAACTAAGGGCGAGGCCGAAGGCCGAGCTGCGTTCAGGAAGAAGCTAAACCTTCTTGAAGAAAGTAAGTAACTAAGGCGAGGCCGAAGGCCGAGCTACGTTCTGATAAATAATAAACCATCTCGAAGAAAGCAAGTAACTAAGGGCGAGGCCGAAGGCCGAGCTGCGTTTAGGAAGAAGCTAAACCATCATGAAGAAAGTAAGTAACTAAGGCGAGGCCGAAGGCCGAGCTACGTTCTGATAAATAATAAACCATCTCGAAGAAAGCACTAACTAAGGGCGAGGCCGAAGGCCGAGCTGCGTTCAGGAATAAGCTAAACCATCTTGAAGAAAGTAAGTAACTAAGGCGAGACCGAAGGCCGAGCTACGTTCTGATAAATAATAAACCATCTCGAAGAAAGCAAGTAACTAAGGGCGAGACCGAAGGCCGAGCTGCATTCAGGAATAAGCTAAATCATCTCGGATAAAGTAGGTAACTAAGCTATATTTTATGAAATAAATAGATGGAGTAAACGACATTATTCTATCGAAGAAAGGAAGTCATTAAGGGCGAGGCCCGAAGACGGAAGAGGGTTTTTGGTTTATCTGAACGCAGCTCGGCCTTCGGCCTCGCACTTAGTTACTTCCTTTCTACCAGAAGGTTTATCGTCTTTCTGAACGCAGCTCGGCCTTCGGCCTCGCCCTTAGTTACTTACTTTCTTCGCGAAGGTTTATTGTCTTCCAGGATGCAGCTGGGCCTTCGGCCTCGCCGTTAGTTGCTTACATTATTTGAGAAGATTTATCGTTTACCTGAACGTAGCTCGGCCTTCGGCCTCGCCCTTAGTTACTTAGATTCTTCTTTGAAATACGAATTTCACGCGAGCGAAGCCGCGGGCAACAGCTAGTAACAAATAAATCAGAAAATAAGTACAGAGTATCTATGGTTTCTGATCTCGCAGTTTGGTTGGCGGTTCGAGTATCTGCGCAACGCTCATAAGTTGCAAGTATAACAAATAAATCCGAAAATAAGTACAGAGTATCTATGGTTTCTGATCTCGCAGTTTGGTTGGCGGTTCGAGTATCTGCGCAACGCTCATAAGTGCGCTCGTAATTACATTCCGTTACTTGCAGGTTCTTGTGGCGGTGCATCTTGTTCAGCTTTTTTGCCTCCACGGGTGTGCGTGTTATTATTATTATACAGTGACTAGCTTTTACCGGCGGCTTCGCTTGCGGTAAACTCAGTTTAATAGTAAATCCGATTTAAACGCAAATATGATAAATAAACCATCGGTTCTCTTACCTTCTCTCCCTTCCTCCCTCGCTTCCCTTCCCTCCCCCTCCCGCCCCTCTCTTTTCCCGTCCCCCTCTCTCCCATTCTCCTTAACCTCGTTATCTGCCTACCTCTCTCCCTATTTCCCTCCTTCACCTCTCCCTTCTCCCTCGCTCCCCCTTACTATAGGCCCCCTCTTTAATCCATGCACACTCCTTCCCCCATCGCTCCCGTCCTCACCCATCGCTCCCTTCCTCTTCCCCTCCCACCTCCTCCCTACCCCCACTTTTTTCTCCTCCTACCTCCGCTCTCCCTCTTCCCTCCCCTCCCTCCTCCCTCCGCTCCCTTCCTTCTACCTCGGCTCCCTCGCTCCTCTCTCCCCTCATCTAATCCACCCCTTCCTTCCCTCCCCCTCGATCCCCCTCCTTCCCTCCGCCACTTCTATCCCTTCCTCAGGCCTCGTTCAAATATCTCTCCCCCTCCACTCCCTTCCTTCTACCTGGGCTCCCTCCCCCTTCCTCCCTCACCCTTCCCCCGCCTTACCTACCTCCCACTACCGTAAAACATTATTCTGAACTAAAATAACAAAGTGTGGTTGATGGCCGCGCGAAAAAAAAGGCACCAACTTTAGGCAATGCCCAACAGAATAAAGTGGCATAAGAACAAAAATTAGAAACCTATTTGCAAGATCAAAATAAATAACAAAATCATTGATAGTAAAACAAAATCCAAATTACAAAACGAGTAGATGGAAGGGTGAGTGTGGCAGTGAGGAAGGGGGAAGGGGAAAGTGGTTTGTTTATTATGTGCGGGTGTGTGTGTGTGTATAAAGTGTGTGAGGTGGTGTGTGTGCAGTTGACTATTAATTCATTTCGTCGCGCGTCGTAGCGTCTGCTTTATATTTTGATGAGCAGTGTTTTAATTTGCTGCCAATATTTAATTCGCCGCTGTTGCCAAGCGGCCATAGCCGGCGATGTGACCGCTACGAGCTACGCGTGGACCCTGGCCCACTTGCGGCGCCGCCGACCGTTGCCGCGTCCGCGTCGAGCGGCCTCCGATTACTCCTCGCCTCTGTCTCCCTTCGTCCTTGTTCCGCTGACTCGTGAAGAATTCTATCCTCGGGGACAAGACAACGCTAACAATTTGTACGACAAAGCAAAAGGGAGATTTGTAGAAATTGGTCAACCCTACCCAGATTGTCTTAACTCTTTGAGATCCTTTGTCCTTTCTGCAATACTTCTGTGCTGTGCTCCACGTTCACTTTAGTACGGTCTTTGGATTGGACAGTAAATTAAAACGACATCCGCTGCTCAGTCAGCGTGACACAGATTTTTCGTACGTACCTACCTACCTACGATCGGGAGCGTTGTGCAACTTCTGCATTAGCTGCACGGCGCCGACATAAGTATTCGTGAGCCGCTAGCTCTGCTATCGATTTGTTTCTTTTCTCATGAGGCTCGTTGCAAACATTGTGAATCAATTAATTGTCCGTCCAACCTACTGCCGCAACGTTGTCCGTCCAACCTACTATCGCAACGAAACGCATCTTCACTTACGGCTACGTGAAACTTCACTTCACAAACAATATTAATTAATCGTAGTTTTTAGGGTTCCATATCCGTCGTACGGGACCCTAATACTAAGCCTACACAGTCTGTCGGTCTGTCGGTCTTTCCGAGGGTTGTATCTCCTGAACCGTAATAGGTAGCCCGTTGAAATTTTCACAGAATATGTGTTATTATGGCCGAAACAACAAAATAGTAAAAATAATAACAATTCACGGGGGTGAATTCATAGAAGAAACCAAAACTGAGAAATCTCTACCGAATAGATTATGAGACAGACAGACAGACGGCGTAGGCTTAGTGATGGGGTCCCGTGCGACGGATACGGAACCCTAAAAACGATGTCACTCCTGCTGGATAATGTCTGGTCGCATATGAATGTCCCTTATCCGAGGCCATGCCCCTTATCCGAGGGGTCAGTCACTTAGGGAATCTGGTGTATAATTTTATTGTTTGGTAATCTCAGATAACCTTAGGTGGGAGTCCGAGAAATCTTAGGCAGTCTCGAGTAATCCCAGCAAATCTAGGAATCCCAGAAAATCTAGGAATCCCAAAAAAATCATTGGCAATCCGATACAAAATCTTGATAATATCAGGTAATCTTAGGTGGATTGGAAGTCTCTAGGAATCTTTAATGGTCTCTAGCAATCTTTTAATGTCCCGGGATCTTCGGAAGTCCCAAAAATTTGTTGGTAATCCCTTAACAATCCTGGTAATCACTAGAAACTTAACTTAACGATCGCGAAATTCAGTAAAGTTGCTGTTGTTCTTTCACGAAACGGAACTATTGCAACAATTTTATTACTTACCCTGCGCTATAATAACATACGTGATACGACTTGATGGCCATTGGCCAATATCTCCGGCGCTTCAAGAATACAATATCATTCGGTCCATTCTATTAGTTCAGTTCATACGACCACTTGGGAATTAGTCGGTGTTTGCTATTAACTTGTGCTACATACAACTTATAATAACTAAAAACCTGTACGACATTAATATGATTAGGAATTGGGTATGGGGAAGCTGTTCCGCTTGTGAAGGCAAAGAAGAGTTTGGCGGATCTACATAGATGCATCGGAGGTGTAGCAAGAAAGTGGGTCAACTGCGGGGGACGAGCGGGAACTCTGTTTCTACGCTACCCGCAGCCACCCCCGACCCCGTCCCGGCCGCGCCCCAGCCGCCAGGCACCTTGCATCGAGGGTCGCTCGCGGAATATACATCAATATTACCTCCGTGCCTAGGCGTAATAATACGAAACATTTCAATAACGACCGATTCATACTCAGCTCGGAAAATTGTTTCAAAATTAATTTGCTTTAATGTTGACCGCGCAGCCAAACTGCCGCCGCACTATGGGTCAATTTTGACGTTCAATGGCCATTAATCTGTAACTTCGTTATTTCTCGATAGATCTTTATGCAATTTTGTATATTTAGAGAGGAAGAATCAAGGTATCAGGTAGATAAAGAAAATCAACATGGTTTTATTCATTTATTGAAAAAAAAAAAACATTCAGATATCAAAAGATTGTCATTATTAATTATTTATATATACCAAACTATATCTAATTAATTATTCATAACAATTAATTATTACATATTAATTATAAAAGAGAGAAGTTCGACGCACATCACACAGTTATTAAATGCAATTAAATCAAATATATTGTTTTAAATACAATTTTACAAAACAATATTACTGCACAACAAAACTTATCGAAAAATTATTAAATAGGCACTTTAAATAAAAAAAAAACATATTTCCATACTCTAGGATGATATGAAAAAGCATTTTCGGCCAACCCCTTGTATGGGCGGGCCCTATAGTGCGCCGCCGGCCGCCCGCCTAGCCGCCTATGTTCGTAGCGAAGCGAGCTGTGTAGCTCGCGGTCACTGGGCAGGGAAATCTATTCTATTATTTTCCCGGATACTGGACGCAGAACAATGGTTTTCGGGAATTTATGACGTTACGGGGAAAATAGTTTAACTTACATACCCCACGCTATATCCCGCCCGACAATAGGGGTAAGCAGAGTAATCGCTGTTGTGCTGCAAGGACTCTTGTAAATTACAACACAACACCGACCACCACGCTTAGCAAAGTATTCGGACAAGATAACTATCAAGCAGCAAGTAAGGCACGAAGACCCACCTGCTGCATGACTCGGTGAAAGCACCGTGCCAAGGTGAGAGGTGGTTATCTTGTCGCCGTATAGCACGGCATCATGTCCTTATCCCTTAGTTGCCTTTAACATGGTGATCAACGTACCTACTTACAATAGCGTACAAAAATAGTTTGGTTTTTTAGTTTAAATTAGTTGGCTATTTAGTTTAGTTAGCCTTTAACTTCGGGTCGGGGCTCGTTTTTGACACAGCAAATTTTTATGACTGCACTACATAATATCGCATCATTAATGGTTGTGGTCGTTGTCGTAGTCGTCGTTGTCAAAGTGGCATAAATCGATCAAGTGCGAGTTTTACTCAGCACGAAGGGTTCCGTGGATCCATTATACGATACCTGTCAAAAACCATGTCCGTTTATCTTTTGTCTCTTTGAAATGCCAAATTACCTGTGGCGCCATCTATTATTTAGTAGCGTGAATATGTACTAATCGATACTTAGCACGTGGGAACCCCTTAATTTTTTACTTTTGCTGTTTTTTTATTTATTGGAATATGTAGCACGTATATTCTGTGAAAATTTCAACCGGTTATCTATTACGATTCAAAAGATACATGCTCGGTGGATACAGCACTCGGACGGACGGACGGACGGATAGACAGACAGACATACATACGACGTAGGCTTAGTATGGATACGGAACCCTAACAATAAGAAGGTTTAAATAGATTCTTTAAATTAAACATTTGCGATTATAATTATTTCAGCAGGATAAAAAGTGCCTGTCGGATAAAAAGCCGAGATCGATGTCCTTGCAATTTCCTTCTGTAGTTGCAAATATAGTGAGTGACCTAGTTTAAGCAGGAATTGGGTCAGGCTGCAGAACGGTTCGGGACCCGTCCTGCCCACTGCCGCTCCCGCTCCCGCTCCCGCTCCCGCACCCGCACCCGCGCCGTAGCCGACGCATTTTATGGCTATTACGCACATTCGAGCCGGGTTAGATGCTCGATTCGTGTAAATTCGGGGAAAATATTATGAATTCCAGAAACATTCCATAGAGCGGCTTGAATCGAGCCAAATATCCGCACGTCTATACAATGAGCATACTCGAAAATATCTATGCGCGTATGAACCAACACCCTGACACGAAAGTCATTCCGTCTCAACTGAAATAGTCGTGTAAACGAAAAGACAAGACCACATATGTAATCACGTAGTACTAGTATAAGGTCCTTGAAGTTACGAATATTCTATAGGAAATGTTTTCCGTGCATTTTGAAACAAAAATTCACGTTAAGAGAGATTTCGAATTAAAAAAATGTGCGAGTGCTGGAACTCACGAGGATTGAATGTACAAACATGTTAGTTCCACACACACCGCGAGCTAAGATGTTTACACGTCAATAAAGAGTCAATGACAGGAGTAAATGCATGAAAATTGTAATGTGCACACGCGTAAGATTCCACTCTACCATAGGTAGGTTACAGCTACGTTTGAAGGAAGTAGTGGCTGCTGAGGCTTACTGAATAAGCCGTCCCCGCCGACTCCCCAGTAGTCCTCAATTTCAGTAAGCGGCGTATTCGGAAGTCGTTTATTTGTCGCACAAGGACGGCGCACCATTACGTCATCGATCTGCCGTCCCTGTAGGCTGTGCGCTACGCTTCTTCATTCGTACCCTCTGCGTCGCTGAAAGGCCGTAGGGAGTAGGGACGCGACAGGGAGCATTTTCTTGTGTGCGCATTGCACGCTGTATGTTTATATACTCGATGTATAGTTGGATGTTTTCATAGCGGGTGCACACATCTCTAACCAAATTCCAGCTACTTCTGTGTCGATAGATGCATGAATACTGCTGAATGCAATGCATGCAGCTTCCATACGAAAACGTTTTTTTTTTTTTTTTATGGAAACTGACACGGTTGGCTACATCACCTACAACGTCCGTGATGTCAGCCCATAACACCGGGTGAACTAGGTGCCATGTCAGCGCTTCCCCCTTTGATCGTGCCGGCTACACTGAACTGGTCGGAAAACACAAACTATTTACATAGCCGTTTAGACCGACGTTTCATTCAGTGCGGTGGTACCAACCCGTACATTCATATGTATAATGTTTGCGCCTATTAGCGTTTATTCCTCAACACGATAGTTACAGATGGTCACTCCATCGGTCATTCCGAAAATTTCGACATTTTCGAATGAAATGAAAATACATTGTGGAACTAGCTTTCCGCGTAATTGGAGCAAGGCCAGTGGATTGTGACTTGTAAGGTCATCGGCGTTGCATAAGGAGCTCGCGCGACCCGCGGCGGACCCCGTCGTTGTCTGTTCGTTCAGTGTCCACTTCTATTTTCGACTCCACTGATAGATTAGATTTGCATAATAAATACACAACTAGAGAACACACGAATCTTAGACAGTACGTACGCAATGCAGTCAGTCTCACAAATGGGCTCTCTGAGAGCTGTAAGGTGAAGTTTCGATTTCCAGGAGTCATGTGTTATTCTCTCGAATCGCTTTGGTGTCCCGTAATAGTCCAAGGGGTGATTTACCGCAATTATTAACCCTAAGACCAGGGGATAACATATTATGCATGTGATATTTTGTTACTTTGAGAGAGATTTAACTCAAAACACAATACTTTATATATGTATAATAAGTATCTCTAATAGTTCGAGAGATCGTTTTGGTTTCAAAACTTTAAACTGCATAAATCGTGCGTGACTTCACTCGTACCGTACTATTACATCATCCAGACGACCAATTTAATTACAATTGTATTTTACATGTTTTAAAGAATTAATAAATGTTTCACCTACCTGTATACATATACGTACCTACTAGGTACATAACGATTATATTCTGTGTGAAAATGTACTATGGAAAGTTCTCAGTTCTCGACGACTGAACCACATAAAGCGATTCTGCGAAGTAGGAAAATCGCCGTTCACGTGCATACAGTGGCGTGATCGTGATCGTGACATATCCCGAGAAGTATATAGTATACACCAGTGATCCGCCCTAGCCAGTAGCCGGCAACAACGGAATAATTTTTATTCCTACTGGCGACTCTTGCTCTGCAGGTGAACCGCCTATACTTGCAAGTATTGTATGTATGTATGTATATACACCTATATAGGACGGAAATGCACTATGCACGAGAGCCGCCGCTAGCACTTGCAGCTGATTATAGCAGTGCGCGCGTGCGTACGTCGTCGGACGTGCCGGTCCAGGGTTCTGCCTCCGGGCTTCTTGCCGTTACTCGACGTTGCTGCTCGCGAGAGAAACTAACGGACTTACTGACCAATACTGCAATACCGAGCGACGACGTGTGCGTGCGCCATTATACATACAGTACAATTTGTCGCTGATGATTAGTGATTGATAAACTAACTCTTTTTTTTTATTGACAGCGCGACATATGGCGCCGAGCCACCCAAAGGTGTCTAACGACACCCATGGACATTCGGTCGTATAAAACTGATTTGTAACTCATTTGTATTCCTATGTCGCTTCATATTGGAAATGTGTTTGAACTTACAAAAATGCATATGCGTTTTGACAAACCTGCACTTTGGTGCAAGTGGGCCTTAGGCCCACTTGCACCAACACGAGTTTAGAGTTAAGTAGCGAGTTATGGATTTAAACGCGGTTCCCACAGTCAACGGGTGCTAGCTTAACGAGTTAAACTGGTTTATATCTTAAATTCGTGTTGGTGCAAGTGGGCCTTAGTCTGTAATTACCTCTTGATGCTGTAATTTAGCACATGATATCGTCTTTGTGGCAAATAGAAAAATGCATTTGACACATGGGGCAAAATTTAAATTCTGCTGCATGAGAAGAAGATGATACGTTGATATTGACCACATTCGCAATATTGCGGAGACGATGATGATTTGCTCATGTCTGCCTCTGAGGCTGATGTTCAGAATCCTTCTGAAAACGAAGAAAATCGAAGAGGCACACATCCAGGACTATGGCTTTTGTAGTAATATTTTTTAGTTTTTTTTTATGATTTAAAAAAGTGTATATGATTTGAACACTTGTCAGACCTGAATTTTTCGATTAAAAACAATGTGAAGGACGGAGGACCACAGACAAATGGTCTGCCAGCATGTTGCCTCTGCGTTTTCATTTGACAGCCCTTATAAAATAAAAAAAGGTGTGCTATTACGCTATAGCACTGTACTATAGCACTTCTCATGTCTGCCTTTTGGTCTGATGTTTTGATTTCGTAGAAAAAATTAATAAAATAAATGAAGCATGCATCCAGGCCTCTGATTCAGAAGACCTGTCTGCCTCTTGGACTGATGTTTAAGTTTTTACAACTACATCCCGTGATATACAGAGCCCTGGATGTATGTCTCGTGGATTTTCTTCCTTTTCAGGATGATTTTCACCATCAGCCCGAGAGCCAAACATGAGCATATGATTTAGTACCCTGTTTTTTTTTTAATTTGAAGCGCTGAAACGCAAAAACGCAGCGACATAGGACCTTAGTTTATTGGACGAAATCAATTCGTATTGATTAAAACTTTAATCCCTATCAATATGAAACATGAGCAGATCGTTATAACGAAATGCAAGCCAGCTCTCTAACTAATGGAACAACACGTGCTCACGTGGCGTGCACAGGCTCACTAAAGCTTACAAGAATAATATAATGACATAATATAATACCTTATTATAATGACCACAAGAACTTGTAACGGCAAGTCTAAAAGTGGCTCATTGAGCAAAGTTCAAACTTTACCCATTTCATTTCCGATTGGAAGAATATAAACATTTTACCCGTTATGTTCCACGCTACGACTGGCTAGCGTGACTGGGCCAGGAAAGCTTCAATCCGACATTATGGTTGGAACTGAACGTTCACATCTACAAAATTATACCGGTTTCAGGTTTCGAGATAGATTTGCCTAAAAAAACTCTTGCCATCTGGATAAAGTTAGATTCATAGATTGTTATAGGTTAGTTATACTAAGGGAGACGTAGAAGTAATAGACAGTAGGTACCTACTTGGTTATTCTTTATCTAGACGTGCCTTAACGTATTTGCCTTAGGTCCGTGCTGTGTGTTCTTTGTGTACGCAGACGTCTGCAGGGGTGCAGCCAGTCTGCTCCGCTGTCTAGACTCTAGACGAACTAATCCAATCCTCCCCAAAGGCGAAACTCGGGGTGTGCTGTGCAGCGATCGCTCAAACGCTTTTCGTCTAGTCTATTTGTTAAGTGCTGAAAAGTCATTACGTCCTTATTATTCAATAAAATATGATTGATGTCTCTCTCCTCTAGTACCAATTATTATGGTTAGTTGTGCAATTAATAAAATGATGTGGCTGTTCTTTCTAGTTAGTACATTCAAGGATTAGTTCAATTATTCTGCTTGTGAGCTCAGTGTTAATGTTTTCCATTGCTAGTGTTTCCGTATTTTTATGCGTACGTGTAATATGTTAATTTGCACTAGTTGATTGAGAGACATAAAGGTCAAATAATAAAGTTGTGGTTTTTCCTATGAAATAGCATTACTTACATTTAAATAACATTTAATTCAAAGGTTTTAATTTTTTTTACGAAAACTAGTATGGGTGGCTGTGCCGAGGGACAAATTGTGCTCGAAACAGCCAAATCCACCTCACTCGCGAATCCACGCTCAGCTAGGCACCGCACTTGAATACGGAGAAGGAGATTAACGAAAAACGTAATTTTCCTGTGTGGCTTGATAGCGTCACTCTTCCAGCTTCTTCTTATAAATATTCGTATCGTGCATGATGGAATCTTGTACAAACTCGTGTACAAATCACTTTCTGCCACCTTGTCATTTGCCCTGTGCGTATGATAGTTTTGTAATAAGTAAAATTTCCGGAGCGTTCGGTTCTAGAACAGTCGAGAGATAAAGGTGAATGTTTGGAAAAGATTATTTACAATAGAAATTCGCAGATGTGTTTATTTCATATGCTCGATATCGCTGATTCGTCCAGACGCTCGTCGCGTCATCGGCTTGGCAGAACTTATAATCTCACCAATTAAACGTATTGCATTTTCTTATACTAGTATTTTTCCGCATGGTTGTTGATGTCGAGGGTTCGGCACAGAATTGTAGAAGATGCGAAGTCTGCCTGCCGCTCGCGACGTAAATAACCGAGTGCGTGGACCGAAATACTTCGTCGCCGAATTGCTTCCACATTCGTATTCTCTATCTTGCCTTGCACCGCCTCTGCGCCGCCGCATAGCTCTTCAACATCGGCTGCATCTGTTCCACAACTTCACACCGATCGAACATTTCATCAAGTGACGAAGATTGCGCTGGAACTATTTCCAGTTCCGTACCGACGTTGTAAGGGAGGGAGGATTATGACGTGAACGATGAGCTTTGGATGAAATGTAGGTCACTGGCAGACGATTTGAATTGTTGAACACATTTGGATGGTCACTCGGCACTCCGATGTAAATCTCCATAACTCATTCATTACTCTCGATTGAAATGTAGATAAATATATCCTTGGATAAATATTGGACTGATGATTTAGTTAGACGAAGGGATCCTATGGAGCGAGCAGTCGCAGCCGTGCTCGTGTCGCGCGCTTCTAGCGGCTGCAGCCTGCAGGCACCTGGCACCTGCAGCGCGCGCGCATGCTGCTGCACACGGCGTATCTTTTTACAGAGATGTTTTATTTATCGGGTGCAGTGGCCTGTTGATCCCTTGTTTACTTATCATTTGTACATTGGCGCACGCTATTATTAGTGTCGGTAGTTACGCCGCGTGCGGTGCACGTGCCAGTCATCGGTTAGTCACGCAGTTAAACACCTTTTGTTCATTGTAAAGTATGGATATATACGTATCGCCTGCACTGAAACATGCACTTGATTAAAATCTATACCCTTTGTTTACTAATAATCTAATTAGGTGAATTGATACGATGAGTACACGCGGAACTATCGCGCCGCTCTTGTTACACGGATATACTTACGATTCATAGCTTACATATATGTACCTAGACCAGTTGGCATGATTGGCCAGCACTTATCCAGCGCACGCCCACATCTCAAGGGAGTTTAGTAGCGCGTGCATTACATTAGCGTACCTTACCACATCTCTACTCTTTCATTCTCAGCTGTGCTGCAAATATTTCTTAACAGGGTTTTGATGTGACGTTAGACACGCATCACTCGCTTAGCGCCCCCTATTCACAATTCTTCATCACTGTTTGCTCACTTTTGGTCAGTTACAGCTTTTTATATGTTTCAATCTCGGTTTCAATACCGGTGACGGCATGTTGCATTGCATTGCAGTCCGACTAAAATGAGGTCAAATCTATCGGAATGGGAATAGTGCGGAGAGCAGGCGCTCACTGCGCCGCCGCTTCGTTGTCGGTTTGACGTAGTTGGGCGTGGTGCTTATTGTAAAAGTGCGCTGTAGCGGAGCAACCTTGTTCGAAGCGTGACCCTTTTTACAGCCTCGTTCATAACAATTTATTGTCCCGTATTGGCTTTTGCAGTTGTCGTTTAAATCTTCACGAATAAGTGCGCATTGTTATCTAGTAGTCAGTGTTACTTAATTTCATCTTGTTAATTTGTTGTTAATTAATATTATCCATTGATAATTTCATGCAAATGGACTTTGAAATTTCATCAGTATTGTTCAAATTGTGCAGGGAGATACGGTTGGGAAGAACCTATTGCATCAGCCATTCGGACGGCTGAAAGTAGAAATTTAAACAGGCTGGTAAAGCTATGAACGCTGCTTGTGATATTTCCGCGAACCAACGACGCGACGCGCGCGACGCCACGAGGACGCACGGCGACAACGACGACGCTTATACAAAGACGGCTCGCGAAGGTCGCGGGCAACGACGACGCCTACGATGCGGCTATGAGTTTAGAATTAATTCACGTTAATCGGCGGACCAGGAACTGCGTAGGTACTAAGTACTACTAACAAATCTAACGTCTTCAATATTTGCATGTATCGTAAGATACGACAATATTTTGGAAGTGTCTATTCGTAGGTATGCCTGCATGCAGGTATACCTACGAATAGCCCTGTCCGTACGGGAATGTCTATTCGTAGGTATACCTACGAATAGACAATTGTAAACAATTATTGAGCGGCTATCTTTTGTCTTTTAACATTGGCAATTTAACGTTGGCAATTATTGCCAACGACCTCATTGAGGGGCTGTCATTTTCCCACCGTAAATTGTTTCTCTCCGATCGTCCTACATATCTTCGAAATAAAAATTCGAAGACCATGCCACCTGAGCGGATGGCGGATAGGCGGATATTATTGATAGCGGATAGATACGGATACCTCCGCGCGCGAGTAAAACTCGCACTCAACAGATTTTTCTATTATGTTCGTACAATGTCATTATGGAATGTTTGACAGAGACAGCTTCTGTCTCGATGTCTACGCGCATATTGCTAGCGGGAGCGCACAGTGCGCGCGCGACTACCAAACTACCTTTTGCCGCTCTGAGATTCGAGATGATGCTCGCTCGAGCTGTCACATTTGCATTGTATCCACCAAGGAGAATACCTACGGGAGACGCAACGCTACTGCGTTTGTATCGGAGCACGGCTAGCCAAAAATCCCTACTACTACGAAAATCGAAATCGCAATTTAATCTTTTATGACGTGACTTGTCTATCTCCGTTACCCATATCGCGCCCCGCGATATGGAGAGAGACAGAGCGAGCAAAGCGAGCGACAGGTTTGTTATCGCTGGCTTGGCTCGGGTATCTGGTAGTAAGAGCCGACCATCCGACCAATCGGAAGCCTTGCTTGACGGCAACTTGACGGGATCACTACGAATGCCAGTCTGACGGACAATGATGGTGCGGTATATTTGTGAATTTTGAAATTGTTATTTGTAATATTATTTCAAATAGTTTTTACTGAACGAATATTATTGTTTGAATCCAAAAAAAATATTGAAAAATTAAACAAGACTGTTGTTTTAATATTTTTGAAAAGTTGTACTAATAATCAGTGATAGGAATAAGTAGGGCTTATTTACCTAAATTTCGAGGAACAGAGTAAAAGATTGGAGACTTCCTTAAGACAATATTTTTTTCCGGTTTAATAATATTCATGGTGTTTTAATTTCGCGATTTGAAAAAAGTGGCCACCATTTTGAACTTTTTAGTTACTGGACCGATTGCTTTCAAAATCGATATCTGGGTGTCAGTGTGGGCTCTGAATACGAATCTGAAGTAAAAATTTAAAAAAGTGGCCGCCATTTTGAACTTTTTAGTTACTGGACCGATTTCTTTCAAAATCGATATATGGGCGTCTGTGTGGACTCTGGATACGAATCTATAGTCAAAATTTAAAAAAAGTAGCCGCCATTTTGAACCTTTTAGTTACTGGACCGATTGCTTTCAAAATCGATATCTGGGTGTCTATGTGGGCTCTGAATACGAATCCGTTGTCAAAATTAAAAAAAATGGCCGCCATTTTGAACTTTTTAGTTACTGGACCGATTGCTTTCAAAATCGATATCTGGCTGTATGTGTGGGCTCTGAATACGAATCTGTAGTAAAAAATTAAAAAAAGTGGCCGCCATTTTGAACTTTTTAGTTACTGGACCGATTGCTTTCAAAATCGATATCTGGCTGTATGTGTGGGCTCTGAATACGAATCTGTAGTAAAAAATTAAAAAAAGTGGCCGCCATTTTGAACTTTTTAGTTACTGGACCGATTGCTTTCAAAATCGATATCTGGGTGTCTGTGTGGGCTCTGAATACGAATCCGTTGTCAAAATTTAAAAAAAGTGGCCGCCATTTTGAACTTATTAGTTACTGGGCCGATTGCTTTCAAAATCGATATCTGGGTGTCTGTGTGGGCTCTGAATACGAATCCGTTGTCAAAATTTAAAAAAAGTGACCGCCATTTTGAACTTTTTAGTTAATGGACCGATTGCTTTTAAAATCGATATTTGTTTGTCTGTGTGGGCTCTGAATACGAATCCGTTGTCAAAATCTTAAAAAAGTGGCCGCCATTTTGAACTTTTTAGTTACTGGACTGATTACTTTCGAAACCCATATCTACATGTCTGTGTGGGCTCTGAATAACAATATGTAGTTAACATAAAAAATATGATATCGATTTTGAAAGCAATCGGTCCAGTAACTAAAAAGTTCAAAATGGCGGCCACTTTTTTTTTATTTTTACTACAGATTCGTATTCAGAGCCCCACATACACCCAGATATCGATTTTGAAAGCAATCGGTCCAGTAACTAAAAAGTTCAAAATGGCGGCCACTTTTTTTAAATTTTGACTACAGATTTGTATTCAGAGCCCACACAGACACCTTGATATCGATTTTGAAAGCAATCGGTCCAGTAACTAAAAAGTTCAAAATGGCGGCCACTTTTTTTTATTTTTACTACAGATTCGTATTCAGAGCCCACACATACACCCAGATATCGATTTTGAAAGCAATCGGTCCAGTAACTAAAAAGTTCAAAATGGCGGCCACTTTTTTTTATTTTGACTACAGATTCGTATTCAGAGCCCACACAGACACCCAGATATCGACTTTGAAAGTAATCGGTCCAGTAACTAAAAAGTTCAAAATGGCGGTCACTTTTTTAAATTTTGACAACGGATTCGTTTTCAGAGCCTACATAGACACCCAGATATCGATTTTGAAAGCAATCGGTCCAGTAACTAAAAATTTCAAAATGGCGGCTACTTTTTTTAAATTTGACTACAGATTCGTATTCAGAGTCCACACTGACACCCAGATGTCGATTTTGAAAGCAATCTGTCCAGTTACTAAAAAGTTCAAAATGGCGGCCACTTTTTTTAAATCGCGAAATTATAACACCATGAATAGGTATTATTTAAACCGGAAAAAAATATTGTCGTAAGGAAGTCTCCAATTTTTTACTCTGTTCCTCGAAGTTTAGGTAAATAAGTCCTACCTATTCCTATCACTACTATCCATAGAAAACGTAATATTAAAGAAATAATAACAATACATATTATAAATTGAATTCATCCATGTCAGTGCCATAAAAAAACTAACAACACCCATATACAATAATTGATTTCAAATTTCTTTCCAGTCTGTCAAATTTGCCTATCATGTGTACGCGCCCAGTATGGCGCGCAGTCGTGCTCCTAACTCGCGGAATTTTTGTATTTTACACGCTTTAAGCATTGTATTATCATTAAAATGACCTAATTATGAAAGGTTACGCCATCTTTTGTCATTCCTGATGATCTTGAGCTCTTCCGACACGCACGAACTGCACAAATCGCCATTTTGCGTAGTGCACATATACGTGTTCTTCGTTCCCAAGCCACGAGCGCACTGACGGTCGATCCCGCAGCAGCGCTATATGTTAGTGCAAATGCCCTAACACGCGGCTAATTTTCCTATATATTAGCGCTCGACGGTTGCCACTCCCGTAGGTATGCTCGGTGGTATCCACACACGAGGGTTATTGTGTGTGGGTGAGCTGTTGCGATTCCGCCTTGAAGCATACTCAAGTTTACACACTCACTATTTATACCAGCAAGAGTGTTTTGCCAACACAACGATGCGATGTCGTTGTCGCTGGCTGGCTGGGCTGGGCGGATGGATTCGCAATTCGCACGCGCTAGAGTCGCGTTCGGTGTCGGTCGGTGAACGATGATGACGGCGCGTTTTCATTGGTTATTGTGTTATCGCGACTTCGCTAGAGCTGCGTTGCGTCGTCGTTTTTGCGGCACATTGACTTGGAGTCAAGGTTGCCAACCAGACACGTGGTCGAAAGAGCCTAGTCCACTCTAGCTGGCGTTGCGCGTCACACGCGGAAACTTCCGCGTCACCACTCCAACGTGGATTATATTGAATTGTAACAATACCAACAGATTTCTTTAATGTGACAAGTATTGTCACGATTTTCCAGCTAAAACTTATTATACCATTCGAACTTCGAATGGTATAATAAGTTTTAGCTTCGAATTTCGAAGGCATTGAAAACATATTCTTTATTCTTTACTCATCATTCGTTCAGCTGCAGTTTCATCAATGAAGGGGTAACGCATGCGCGGGTCAGACGACATACCGATGCAAGATATTCTGTGCTTGATACTTTACTACTTATCTATAAAATTGCGTGGTTCTCGATAACATGAACTTCACAAAGCAGAAAAACTAGAGTGTTAGTCTTTTGACCCACACATCCACTAGGAAGGAGATTTCATTTTCATATGGGCAGTCGTAATCTCGATTAGTCTCCAGTTTGACGGTTATTTAATGAAACCAGATGAACATTTTTTAACAAAAACACGATGAGCGGTGTAATTGGCTGTGTCTGATCTTCCATTGATCTTTTGGTCAAATCTTACAATGGTGCAAAAAATTGCTACCTACAGATTATATCGCGAGCGCCGCCGCGCCGCGCCGCCGCGCCAGTCTTGTGGATGATGTCGGCGGATGCCCGCTGCCAGACAACCTTTGAATATGGAACGCATTTCGCGAAAATGTTGATGCCGGGTTCGCAGTCGGTGTGGAAGAAATTAGCACGGAGAGGCGGTATGCGTGCGAGTATGTGTGTGTATGTACGACTGTTACGTATGTATGAGTGAGGTAGTTATAATTTGAAGTGTTTACGTGAATTGTGTAGTTCAATGACCTCTCGCGAACAGAGCGCGACCTTGACTTCTTACTGTTACTTAAGTAATAATAATTTCGGTACGTACGTACCTGCCGCCGCGCCGTCGCCTCCTCCTCCGCCCACCTTGCCGTCACCTCCGCACCACCCTGTCAACATACTGTTCTGTCTTTGTGATATTTGTAGAACCATTCGCGAAAAAACGTTCCATTCAAACGTTACTGTCACACCGTTTGTCCACTAAGTCCGTCATGATGACGGATGAACATTCGTCCATCATGGCCTCTCAGCATCTGGCGTCCAAGGTGTTATGGGCTGACATCACGGATGCAGTAGGTGATGTAGCTGACCGTGTCATTTCCCATAAAAAAAAAGCAGGGACAATACAAAACGCATGTGGACTTGTCCACGGACGTTATTGCGCGCTTCAGCATTTGGTTCGTCCGGGATCGGACGTAGTGGACAAACGAGATCCGTCTCCATCAAAACGCCGGCATCCGTCATCCGAGAAAAAAAAACGCACCGTGGACAAAGCCTGTCGAGGTACTGGGATGATTAGAGGAAAATTGACCACGCCTCTTGTCTGCGTGCAAACCGGTTCCAAAATGATTTAGTACTCGTTGTGCCCGCGGCTCTGTTCGCGGTAAAGTCGGTGAAAACCAATTTACATAGGTTGGTTGAGTAGTTTTCGTGTTAATCACATGAAAGCTAAGCGAATGGTTCGATTCTCATCTCATAAGAATAATGGCGTTATGCTATTTAGCTTATATATAACCTGGCAGAGATCCCCACGAACCCATCAAACTATCGCCCTATTGCGATAACCTCACTCTTGAGTAAGGTTATGGAGCGTATTGTCAACTCAGCGCTCCTGACGTACCTAGAAGACTATAAACTCCTCGACGATAAGCAATACGGCTTCCGCAAGCAAAGGTCGACTGGAGATCTTCTAGCGTACGTCACGCATTTGTGGGCTGAAAGACTCGATGGTTTTGGGGAATCGCTGCCGGTCGCTTTGGATATATCCAAAGCATTCGATAGCGTCTGGCACCGGGGACTCCTAAGCAAGCTTCCGGCCTACGGTGTCTCTACAAAACTGTGCACTTGGATCTCCAGCTTTTTGAGCGATCGGTTGATCTTTGTCACCCTTGATGGTGCACGCTCGGCCGATTACTCAATCAATGCTGGTGTTCCACAAGGATCCGTGCTGTCGCCTACGCTGTTTCTATTATTTATTAACGACATGCTCTCGCTTGGCGAAATACATTGCTACGCGGACGACAGCACGGTGCACGAAGGGTTCATCAAAGACTGGAAGGGTAGAGAGGCGTCAGCAGCAAACGCGAGACGCGAAACTGTTGCTCGGGTTGACCTGGTTCTCGATAAAGTATCCTCTTGGGGGAAGGAGAACTTGGTCAACTTCAACGTAGCTAAGACGCAAGCTTGTGCTTTCTCTACTAAGGCTGATCCGTTTCCACTCCAAGCAACTTTCCAGGGCAGCCAAGTCCCCAATGATGGTAGTCTGGGCGTCCTGGGTATGGAGGTGTCCAGGGACGTTGGATTTCGATCGTTCATAGAGTCCAAGGCGAAACTAGCATCTCGAAAATTAGGGATACTCTATCGATGTCGGCGATTTTTCACGCCGGTCCAATTGCTTACACTCACCGGTGATGGAATATTGCAGTCATCTTTGGGAGGGTTCCCCTAAGTACCTTCTTTCAGCCTTGGATTATATTCAACGACGAGCCATTCGCCTCATTGGCGACTCTGTACTCACAAAGAACCTTGAACCTCTAAAGCGCAGACGTATCGTTGGGTCATTGAGCCTGTTTTATCAGTACTACTATGGCCGCTGCTCTGACGAAATTGCTTCCCTTATCCCTCCTCCTCCTGTTCGCCTTCGCCAAACCCGCCATACTCTCGCGGAACACCCCTTTGTAGTGGACAGACGAGTACTTCGAACGGCACAATTCTCTAAATCGTTCTTGTGGCGCACTGCAAAGGTGTGGAACGGACTTCCGGGGAACATCTTTCCCCACTCCTACAATCCACGGATCTTCAAATCGCGGGTAAATAGCCTTTCCCCAGCGACATTAGTCCACCTCCAAGCCGGACTGGGACCTCCTCGGGGGTGATATTGGCTGCGCCTGAGGCTTCGACCTCGGACACAGCCAACTAGTTCGGAAGAAATAAAAAACAAAAAAAAAGATATACGAGTATATCGCATTAAATAAGCAAAAACCGCAAGCGAACAGTTGAAGTCGTTCGTCCAAGAGAACATACATCTTATATGTAGGGATGATGTTTGTATAGTTGAATAAACATTTTAATTTTAATTATTTTATTGTAATCCTTTATGGTTGGCTGAGTCTGAGGGTCAGAGCATATGCTTTTCGAAGGAACTCGAAGAAGGAAGGCACAGGTTCAACCGTGACAGTGCCACCCATTTTTTTTAGCTTACGTACTTATCTTGTGAAGTATAATTTATTATCATTACAGTGTTGCTGTTATTATCAGTTAGCATAAATTTATACGTAATCAAATAAAAATAATTAATCAAAATCACAGTAAAATTATTCGTGCAAGTAAGATCTCAACACAATTCATGTAATGTAATAGTACCTTTTTTTTTATAGAAAGCGGGGATTGCGAATGCCATGCCGGCCTGACAGGAGCCTTTTCACGCCCCTTTTGAAAAACCCCAAGCTGTACTTGGGAGGAAATAGATGAGCAGGGAGTGCGTTCCACACTTTCCCGGTTCTGTGGTTACAGACCTAATTAGCGGCTACATAGTGTGAAGCTCTAGAGTGCGCTTTCTTCTCGCCCGCAGGACATGGCAAGACACACAAGGACGCGGCGTCAGTGCGCGCGACGCACCCCATCCCGCCGGCCTGCGGACTGTACTACTTCGAGGTGCGCATCGTGAGCAAGGGCCGCGACGGCTACATGGGCATCGGGCTGAGCGCGCACGGCGTCAACATGAACAGGCTTCCAGGTGGGCAGCAGCTCGCGAGCCGCACACGGCTCACATGTAGGGTTGCCAGATGCGACGGCGGGCAGCCGAGTGGTTTGGGCATCGGCTTCTCATGCGAGAGGTCCGAGGTTCGAATCCCGTCGGCGTTGGTACACAATGAGTTTTTTCTGACGAAAACATTTACGTGCATACCTACACCTGCTGCTCCACCGTTAGAAACCGGTGTAAAACTGTAGGTCCCTTCCCTTGCCCCTTACTAGGTGGTAGGCTCAGATTGTAGCAGACTGGGTTGGTACCACCGTACTGGATGTAAGATGGCCGCATAGCAGCCTCGGTTGTGTTCTCCTCTAGTCCAGTATAGCCAGCAATCCAGGGAAGTCTCCGGTATGGCACCTACCTTCTCGGAGGTGATATTGGCTGGTCGGAGCATGCGCTTTGGCCCCTCCGACTCAGCCACCCATATCGGATTACATAAAAAAAAAACTTTCGAAATAAAGTCAGGACATGATCCGTGACCTTTGATGCAATATTTTCATTTTGAAAGTCCGGACAAACCTAAGTCTGGGCGCAACCCGGACGGGAGGCTAAAAAGCGGGACATGTGCGGACAAATCTGGAAGTCTGGCAAGCCCACTCACGGCCGCCCGCCGCGCGTTTCCCAAGAAGTGGTTTTGTTGGCTATGTCTGGTCATCGCTTCATCTCTTGGGCGCACAGCCATCCGTGCCAGTTCTTAATTTATATAGAAATACTTCTTCTATTATTCCTGGTAAAGTAATTGCCGTCATATATATATCATATAGGCCGGCATAGCATTGGCAACCCCCGCGTATGGCCGAATGTCCATGGGCGTCGTTAGCCACCCGCTCGGTGCAACATGTCGCGCTTTCTATAAAAAAAAATTCTTCAGTACGCGCTGCTAGCCGTATATGATACAGGCGTATTCTGATGTGGCGGAATACATGGATCAACATTGGTCAACCTCGGTAGCTCAGTGGTGCCATCGGTCGAATTTTGGTCGAGATCATAAGTACACCTGGACACGGTCAGTACTTGAATGGGATTACCGCTCGACTGTTGGAGGCTGACTGTGGTTCGGATAATATTATCAAACTTTTGGCACACACGCACAGACAATTTGCCCAAAATCCACACAGCTGGATTGGTCATTTAATAAATGTCATTTATAATAATATTTTGTTATAATATAATCATTTGACAGCTATAAGCTCATAATTATTGTAATGTTTTTATCATAAATGTTTTATGTTAAACAACAATGTATCCAGTAACTGGTGGTGCTGATCTAAACAACCTGTTCTAGCATTCATTCTGTCAGGAGTGATATTATAATGGCGTATTTCTTGAACCTCTCCTCAGTACAGATGCATTGGCTCTTCATCAGCAGGCAGTCGGTGCGTATATTACACGGCTGTTGATGCAGTATAGTGTTTGTTTGCGATAGGATGGGACAAGCACTCATACGGCTACCACGGCGACGACGGACACTCGTTCTGCTCGTCCGGCACCGGCCAGCCGTACGGGCCGACCTTCACGACCGGCGACGTCATCGGCTGCGGCGTCAACCTCGTCGACAACACGTGCTTCTACACGAAGAACGGCCACCACCTCGGCGTCGCGTTCAGAGGCCTACCCGTGAGTTTTCCAGCAATGCTTCAGGTTCTTCACACCTTTGTACTTGTGTCGTGTCCATGTCTGCCATTTTTATAAATATTTTTTTTAAGAACATTAGATTTAGTTTAGTTTATCTTTTTTAATTCTTGAAAGTTTTAAGGAGTAAGATATTCAAAACTCTGTAACCACACACCCGCACCTGAGTTATGTGATTGTGTACTCTGAATATTGATGTACCTGACCGGATCGACTGAAGAAATTTCCTAAGGCCCTATGTCCCCCCTTCCTATTATACAGGATGATTCAGGATAGGCACGAGAAACTTCAGGGTTCAAAAGAGGGCCATATTTGAAGACGAAAAGCTCTGTAACTTTTTTCCACATTCGGTCATTTTCAAAAAGTACTATTTTTGGTGAAAATAGTTTTATCATTATTTGACGGACGGTTAACGTTTTTTCATGCATATTAACTAGTAGAATTGAACTGCTTGTAGGTAAATTCCAAACATGAAAGTTCAATGACATCAAAAGAAATTAATGTTACTGGAGTAGGTTATTGCACTCCCTAGACCTAGACAGCAACGTTGCCAATTTTCTTAACTCACTGTCCATCTACAATTTCCAAGTTTTGTATGAAAAAAAATACAACAGAATTTCGATTTGAGTGATAAGGATTTTTTTCTTCTAATAATGAGTACTTTCTATTCCTGAAGTTTCTCTTGCCTATCCTGAATCAACCTGTATATTATTTAATCAATTATATGTATTATTATTATTGATTAAATCGATTGTTTCGCTGTAGTACATTCAGACTTCTACTACTCAAGATCTAATTTCAACAACATTTTTGTAGTAACCCTCTATGTACGTACATTATGCAAAAACATATTTTGATTTTCTCACTCTCTGGCTTATGAAATGGGGCAGTTGAGTTATTTAAATGGGAAGGAAACGACTGTCTCCGAATAAATTTCCCATCTCTCATTTCACCTCATAGAACGAAAGCCTTTTCTCTTTACATATTGTGTAGGTACAATAGCTTCTTTATTTCAATAATTCTTTGCAAAATAAACCTTTACAAGCATGATGTTCGCAACACAGTTCACTACCAAATGAAAGTATACCACTGAACACAATTCCCCGAGACATGATGACATAATTTTCGATTGTGAATCTCATCCGTGTCTAGATTCTTGTTTTTTTTTTATGGAAACTGACACTGTTGGCTACATCACCTACAACATCCGTGAGGTCAGCTCATAACACCGGATGAACTAGGTGCCATGTCAGTGCTTCCCTTCGATCGTGCCGGCTTCACTGAACTGGACAAAACACAAAACACAAACTATTTACATAGCCGTTTCGACCGACGTTTCATTCAGTGCGGTGGTACCAACCCGGGCGGGTTGAACCCTACCACCGAGTAAGGTAGGAAGGGAAGGGACCTTAAGTTTTACGTGGAATCCGAACCACGGTCAGCCTTCGGCGGTCGAGCGGTCACCCATCCAAGTATTGACCGCGCCCAGCTATGCTTAACAATCAATAGCAACAATCGACTGTCTGCACCACTGAGCTATCGAGGCTGACAACAGAAGTTTCTAACAGAAGCACGAAATTTCAGGCTCATCTCGATTAGACGCTGCCAATAATTCGATTGCCTGCGGGTGCGGGCCTTGGAATTAAATGCTCACACAATTTAACACTTGAAAATATTTATTTGAGCAAATCCAGACGTGCGTGTTATTGTTATGGCGGTCATGCATAAAGAGAAAAATACATTGACCGTGAAACACAAAAGGCGTATGTATGCCAAAACTGGATGTATGATGGCCGCATAGCAGCCTCGGCTGTGTTCTCCTCTAGTCCAGTGTCTACGGTATGACACTTGCCTTCTCGGAGGTGATATTGGCTGGTTGGAGCATGTGCTTTGGTCCTCTGACTCAGCCACTCATACCGGATTACACAAAAAAAAAGTAAAATTAGTTGAAATTTTTAATAGAAAATAACGAAAATTAACCCTTCTTTCAGTATCAAAGTAAATTTAATAGGCCACGGACTGCGATATAACGCCGACACAACAACTATTAAGATCAATAATTTTGATACACTGACATAATGCGGAAGACCGCGTGTGGTGGCGTGCCTTGGGAGAGGCCTATGCCCAGCAGTGGACCGATACAGGCTGATGATGATGATGATGATGACATGATTCTTAGTTATCACTAAAACCTCACAGTCGCAGCATTCTACTCTTTACATCATGTAGCGATGTGATAGTTGTCGTCACACACACCTCATAGATTCACCATTTTATTCTTATTATTGTGTAGCTACTAGTGCAGAAGCATCACGGAGAGAGAACGGAGCGTGTGGGTGTAGTGTACAGTAGAGCCTTGATAATCCGTACTCAGGCTAATCCGAACGCCTCTATAATCCGAATAGCGCCAAGTGACCCCCTCTCGCTGACGAATCTTTTATTTATTGATGATTCTCTTACTCCAAATTTCAAGAAAATACCCCACTCGCAAGCCATATCAGCACTTAACACTTGCTTGGACTGGGCTGACGAAAATGACCTCTCGTTATCCGAAAAGATGATGCTACGTACGTAATTTGAGGGGCAAGGGTTTTTATCCCATCGTCCACTTATTATTGCAGACTAAAATAGATCAGTTAATAACTGTTTTTGTGTATTTTATGATTTAGAAGGTCACTCAATATATTTTTTTCAAAGTATACAGCTGTTTTATTGAATTTGTCGTATCTAACATACTATAATCCGAACGCTTCGTGAGTCCGAACAGGGGTAGTTTTTTGGTAGTTTGGATTATCAAGGCTCTACTGTAGTGAGTGCGGTGTTGGTTACAGCCGAACCTGTACCCGACGGTGGGGCTGCAGACGCCGGGCGAGGTGGTGGACGCCAACTTCGGCCAGCAGCCGTTCGTGTTCGACATCGAGGACATGCTGCGCGAGCTGCGCGCGCGCACGCGGCTCGCCATCGACGAGTTCCCGCTGCCCGACGAGCAGGGCCAGTGGCAGCAAGTGCTGCAGAGGTCATCTCCCTACTTATGTCTTCTCATTTTTAGGTTTCTGTATCCCGTACGGAAGCCTATTACTAAGCTTACGCCGTCTGTCCGTCCGTCCGTCCGTTTGTCCGAGGGCTGTATCTCTTGAACCCTAATAGGTAGTCGGTTGAAATTTTCATCATATGTGTTACTATGGCGGATATAACAACAAATAAGAAAAATAAGAAAAAGTTAAAAATTAAGGGGGGCTCCCATACAACAAACGTCCGAAAAATCGATTAGTTACACTATTGAATAATAGATGGCGCCACAGGCTTTTAGAAAGACAAAAGATAGGCGGATAATATCGGATAGATACGGAAACCTCCGTGTGCGAGTAAAACTCGCACTTAACAGATTTTTTCTTGTCGAGGAGCGGTTCCCAATTATATTTTATTCGGTACCCCTCAGTAAATTTTCGGAGACTCAAGTAACTACCCCTGATTAAAATGTTTAAATCAAATAATTTTCATATGGTTGTTATTTTTACATAGGTAATAATGTGTATCGATCGTATAAATAATTTATTAGGTTCTAATAGCTACTTAGTAATCGCAATATAATACGAAATGGATCCCACTCAACCATTGGAGACAATTTTCACTAATGAGATTAGTGGGACGCCGTCTCTTTTGAAGAGGTAAACGTAGCCATTAAGTGGTACGCGTACCCCTGGGGGTACGGGACACACATTAGCAGCTATCAGGCCGACTAGGCATTCGCAACCCCCGCAATCCATCCGAATGTCCGTGGTCGCCGTTAGCACTTACTAAGAGGTGGAATGGTATGTCATGTCACGCCCCGTATAAAAAATAATAAAATTGTGACGCGTAGCCAGAAAGTAAACAGAATAAAAAATGCATACCTAAGGAACCGAGAATGCCCCCCTTTTTTTCAGTGTCTCTAATAGATTAGTGTACCCATAGGTTGAGGTTAAGAAGAAAGATATGATACAGAAAATACAGAGAAATACATTATAATAATAAAATGAGTATAATAGCAACACGACACTGCACGCATCGTCCGGAGGTTCCTCTCTTTGGGACCCGACCATCGGTAGCCTTGGCTCGCCCCGCCGCCGGTGGTGGAAACTCCGTTTGTTTTATATTAATTTTAGGTTTTAATTAAAAAAAAAATGTAAAATTTGTATAAAAAGAAATGTGGACATAAATGGAAAATAATAATAATAATATCTTTATTTCCCTTTGGCTTATTGCTAATTTACATTATTATCCGTAGGCATAGAGAATGAGTACAACATGAGAAAAAGACGATTCTATTTACATATTCTGAATATACCTATAGAGTTAGATTTAGTAAGAAACAAGTAAACAGTAGAACAATAAACCAATGAAAAGGGTATACACACAGCTAGTCAGGTGTGCGCTGCGCACACAACAAGCTGTTTTTAAGCCTATCCTGTTCTTAAGTAATTGTAGTACGCTTATAAATTATTATTTCATGGATATAAAAATAGACAAGGGGTTTGTTTGTAACGCAGGATGGTGTCGACATACCTGGTGCACCACGGCTACTGCAGCACGGCCGAGGCCTTCGCTCGCTCCAGCGGGCAGAGCTTCGACGAGGACATCACCTCCATCAAGAATAGACAAAGTCAGTCGCTCTTCCAACATGCTTCCGTTGTGTTCTTGCATATTGCTAGCAACAAAGAAATCAAATATACTAAAAATATAGTTTATTGCTTGCAATACAACAAAGGCATTCTTTACAATCTAACTTTTGGTGGTAGTGGATTTTACTGTAACATTTGTCTGTCAGCATCTCCACCCATATAACTGTTTATAAAAGAACAACAGATATTGTTATTGATTTTTTTTCCTATGAAAACTGACACGGTTGGGTACATCTCCTACAACATCCCTGATGTCAGCCCATAACACCGGGTGAATTAGGTGCCACGTCAGTGCTTCCCTTCGGTCGTGCCGGCTACACTCAACTGGGCGGAAAACACAAACTATTTACATAGCCGTTTCGACCGACCTTTTATTCAGTGCGGTGGTACCAATCCGGGCGGGTTAAACCCCTACCACCTAGTAATATAAGAAGGGAGTCATATCCCTTAGTCGCCTTTTACGACATACACGGGGAGAGATGCAGTGGGGCTATTCTTTTAAAGTACCGGCCCCACACGGTACAATACCGGCCCCACACGGTACTGATATTGTTGTTTGAAGAAATCTTTGACCATTTAATTTGTTTTACTGTTTTATATTGATTTGTAAATATTTTGTGTTATTATGTAGGCATGTATGATAATAACACATTGTTTTTTAACCGACTTCAAAAAAAGGAGGAGGTTCTCAATTCGACTGTATTTTTTTTTATGTTTGTCCCCTCAGAACTTTCGACTGGGTGAACCGATTTTGATGATTCTTTTTTTATTTGAAAGCTGGTGCTTCCCGTGTGGTCTCATTTCAATTTGTTCGGATTGGTAAAGATCAATTTGGTAAAGATCGGATTGGAAAGCGAGGCGGAATTCCGCCAAGACATTAATAGCAAAAAATTACTAAAAACACTGTGAAATAAAAAAACTATTTAAAAAAATATAAAATCCGTCTTCAAAAATGTATGATAAAAAAAAAATCGAATCCTAGAGTTGAAGGCGGTCCTAAAACAAGCAAAAATAACCTACCGCCTTCAACTCTAGGGTTCCATTTTTTTTTATTTCATACATTTTTGAAGACGGATTTTAAATTTTTTTAAATAGTTTTTAATTAATTTAATTTGAAGGAGGTTGCTTGTCTGACTGGGTGCCTGTTTCTGATTGGGTGTTACATCTTGACTGTTTCTGATTAGGTGTCACATTATGACTGGTTCTCATTGCGTTCTTCCAAGCGTGACTGTTTTTGAATGTGTTTACCAAGCGGGACTGTTTCTTACTGGGTACCCATTGTGAATGTTTCTGACTGGGTACCCATTGTGACTGGTTCTGACTGTGGTTACCAAGCGTGACTTTTCTGACTGGGTACCTATTATGACTGTTTCTTCTGACTACGGTTACCAAGCGTGAGTGCTTTTACTGGGTATTGTGACTGGTTATGACTGTGGTTACCAAGCGTGCCTGTTTCTGATTGGGTACCTATTGTGACTGTTTCTGACTGTGTCCTATCGTGGCTTCAATTTGTTTCAATTATGTTCTTCTATATTAAAGCATTAACTGTCGTACATTTTAAGCAAGCTGTTTTATCATATTTTTGACAGAATGGTGCGTGTCGTTTCAGAAATATTGAAATTAGTGTTGTCGGGACGGATGGGCGAGGCGATCGAGCTGACGCGCCGACTGTACCCGGGTCTGCTGGAGCGCGACCACAACCTGCTGTTCAAGCTCAAGTGCCGCCAGTTCGTCGAGATGGTCAACGGCTCCGACTCCGAAGTAACTCTCGGCTTCTTCTTTTATTATTTTTTTTTTTACTTTACAAGAAAACACAGGAAATACGGCATAAAATTTCGTTGTCATCCCAAACAATTTCTTACTGAAAGAAATCTACTATTACTAGGGAATTATTTATTTATTTATGATTTGTTACGGTTGTGTAAATAAATACTCATAATATGATTCATTTGATTTATTAATAACACATATTTTTATTTTAAGCAGATTATAACCATATTATATTAACCAGTGGGTGATTGAACTCGAGGTTGGCGTCTCAGGTGTAGCCACCTCACCACCCCCGCACAGGCGCCAGTTTACATTACTACAGAAAGTACATTTTATATGCGCCATTTTGGGTCGATATCGGCCCTCTGGCGCGCGATAGGTTAAATTGCATTTTTCTTTGGTTTATTTTACTAGGTAGGTCTAAATTGTGGCCTAGCTTGAAAAGCTGGCCGCATAGCAGCCTTGGCTGTGGTCTCTTGTCCAGTATAGTCAGAATTTAAAAGGCGGTCTCCAGTATGGCATCTTATCGGTGGTGATATTTGCTGGTCGGAACGTGTGATGTGGGCCCTCTGGCTCATTACACCGGATTACATAAAAAAATGTTCAAATGTTAATAGACATATTTTCTTAAGCACTCTTTTATAATTGACATATAAACATGTCTTGTCTTTTACCTACTTGTCTACTTGCGTCTGTCTGTCGGTCTATTAGTCTGTCCGTCTGTATTCAGAATATTTATAAATTTGACTAACCTTGTCTATTGTGCCTACAATAATTTTAGTTTACTAAGGCCCACTTGCACCAACACGAATTTAGAGTTAAGTAGCGAGTTATGGATTTAAACGCGGTTCCCACAGTCAACGGGTACTAGCTTAACGAGTTAAACTGGTTTATATCGTTAAATTCGTGTTGGTGCAAGTGGGCCTAATAGTTTAAACTTTCTATTTTATAATTGTAGCGAATGTTTGTAACATTCTTTCATGCCGGCACTTCACTTGGCTTAGCGTATTCGTGATTGTTGCAACCATTTTAGTTTTATCTCGCTCTAAACAAGCCATTACAGAGAGACGAAACGGAAATTTTTGCCAAATATTTGTGTGCATACAGCCAAGTGTGGTGCCAGCATCAGATATTTATTTCGCCATAAAGAACACACAAGATTAACAATATTTCATTGAGACATATTCGTATGGTTCGTCATCGTCATTTGAGATTAATAAAGATTCTTTAAAGCGAACATAAGTTATGCAGAATGTATAGGTGAATGATTGTGTCTGTCGGTACAGATGTGCACAATAAGCGCTCGCGAGAAGATGAGCGGGCCGGCGTCGCCGGTGCAGCCGTCGGTGATCCTGCACACCAGCCGGAGTCCCACCTACAACGGCAGCAAGCATCACACCAAGCACACAAACGGTCCTTCTCTCGCTCCACTACTCCGCGCAGTTTATCCTTACCTTTAATAAAATCCAACCTTTCTGTCTGTCTGTCCGCTTATAGCTCGAGAACCACTGAACCGATTTTGATAAAAAAAAATTCTACGGATAGCTTGATTCTTCCCATCAACTATAGGCTACTTACTATTAGGGCAGGGCTATTCGTAGGTACGCCAAACATAGATTATTAACTAAGAACTCGTAGGTATGCCAAACAGAGATTATTAAATAAGAACTGGGAGTGTCCTATTTGATTTCCTGCGAATAGACCTACCAGCGGGACATTGCTATTCGCAGGTATGAGGTATTCGTAGGTACGAACTGCACTATGCGAGTTGGTTTAAAAAAAAATAACCAGGGTTAAATTACAGAAGATTCTATAATTTAACCCTAACCTAATTTAACCCAACCCTGTTGAGGCGGCGCATGTCGTTTTTGTTACGTTTCGTTGCAAACTCCCATAGTGCAGTTTGCATACCTGCATGCAGGTTTACCTACGAATAGACATTCCCGATCGGACAGTAGTTTTGGGGGGTATCGCTGTTCGCGTCCGTGACACCTTAAGGTCCTTAAGTCACACGTGCCTCCTGGGTGGTGCTAAATGAACAGCAAAAGCGTGTGGGAGATCTTCGGATCGCCTGGGTTCGCCACCACACCCCGGGAACAATTACACCGCCATAACAGTTCTCTGCGTTCCGGTGTACATCCCGGGGACCCAGTAGCAGGAGGGGCTGGCTGTGACGAGGAGTGGGCCAGTGGCTCTAAAGCCGAATCACTGCCCAGGGGTAGTGCATCGACACGATGGCCAGGGAGACCCGGTGAAACGGCTGTCCCGCTGGCCGCCCGCCGGGTAGTATAGGGGCCCAATCGCGCCTAACCAGCGCGAGAGGCTGCCCTGGTCAACCGGCGCATAATCTCGGAGTGGCCCGTCGTGCCGGTTGGTGACCGGTTGTAGGGGTCCCGGCGGCCACTTCCGAGGGGGACCGGGGGCCCTTCCGTCTATCGTGTCGGCGTTCCACTATCCTGAGCAGATAGTGATGAAGCCACGATCCACGCTTTGCCCGTAAATCGTCGCAGCCGCCTTTCAATGCTTTCTCTCCCCCCTTCAATAATGGCAGCACAAAATAAAAGAAAAAACTTATGCTCAGCGGTGCACAACCCCACACATTTCAGCGTGGACGTAACAAATGTGCGGGGATTGCACTCCAATTTGGATGCCGTCCACCACCATTTGGAGACAGCAAAGCCGGCTTTGTTATTTCTGACGGAGACGCAAATATCTCGCCCAGCCGACACGTCGTACTTGCACTACCCCGGGTACACCCTGGAAGAAGCCTTCCGTTCCCGTGCCGGGGTATGCTTGTTTGCTAGGGCGGATATTTGCTGTCGTCGCCTGCGCTGTCAAGAAGACCTCGCGTTTTCAGTACTCTGGGTCCACGTGGATCTGGGGTCGGAATCGCGCGTGTACGCCTGCGTCTACAGGTCGCACTCAGGTGATGCGGAGACAGCTCGCCTATTTGAGTACCTGAGTAGAGCGGCAGACGAAGTCCAAGAGCGGTTCCCTACAGCGGATATGGTACTCGTTGGAGACTTTAATGCCCACCACGAGGTGTGGCTTGGCTCCAACAGAACCGATTTCGCGGGGAGAGCCGCTTACGACTTCGCCCTGACGTATGATCTGTCTCAACTGGTAGATCAACCTACCAGAATACCAGATATAGACGGTCATACACCCTCTCTGCTGGATCTTCTGCTGACGTCTAATCCTGCTGGGTATAAGGTAACAGTGAGCGCTCCTCTGGGCTCCTCCGACCATTGCCTAGTGGGATCTACAGTGCCTTCGTCGCCCCCTCAGACACGTACTGAGGGTCCACGTCGAATTTGGCACTACGCGTCGGCAGATTGGGATGGAATGCGAGAGCATTTTGCATCCTTCCCTTGGAGAGAGCTATGCTTCAATTCGGACGATCCGTCGGAATGCGCCAATACCGTAGCCGAGGTGATTTTGGGTGGAATGGAAATGTTTATTCCCAATGCCACCCTTCGCCTCGGAGGTAAGAGCCAACCTTGGTACAGCCGGGAGTGTGCCGATGCTGCCGCGGCTAAAGCTGCGGCATATCGAGCATGGTCACGTGCTCGTACCAGACGAGATCCAAATATCTCCGAATTGAAGAAGAACTACAACCGCCTCTCCAGATCTTGCAAGAGGGCTATCGCCAGGGCCAAATTCGAGCATATCGGCAGAATTGGCGATAGGCTGAACCGGCACCCAACTGGGAGCCGTGAGTTCTGGTCTCTCGCCAAATCTGTCGAGTCGAATTTCTGCCGCTCCTCACTTCCACCTCTGCAGCGCACTGGAGGATCACTCGCTCACTCCGCAAAAGATAAAGCCGACCTCCTGGTATCTCTTTTTGCGGGGAATTCCCACCTGGATGATGGGGGAGCTTCTCCTCCATCCATACCTAGGTGTGAGAACTCCATGCCAGAAGTACAGTTCCGACAGAGAACTGTGCGGAAGGAGCTTCTTGCCCTAGACCCCAGGAAAGCGAGTGGGCCGGACAGAGTGCCTGCATTGGTGTTGAAGAGGTGTGCTCCCGAGCTGGCTCCAGTACTGACGCGCCTCTTTCGCCTCTCGTACACAACTGGCCGCGTGCCGGCAGCTTGGAAATCAGCTTTCGTTCAGCCTGTCCCAAAAAAGGGCGATCGCTCTGATCCGTCAAACTACCGACCTATAGCAATCACCTCCCTCCTCTGCAAGGTGATGGAGCGCGTTATTAATACGCAGCTCATGACGTACCTAGAGACAAATAATCTCATCAGCGATCGGCAATACGGCTTCCGGCCAAACCGATCAGCTGGTGATCTCCTAGCGTACGTCACTCACCTTTGGGGGAAAGCGCTTGAAGGGTACGGTGAATCCTTGGCAATTGGACTCGATATTGCCAAGGCATTTGACCGGGTCTGGCATAAAGCGCTTCTGAGCAAGCTGCCGGCGTACGGAATCCCCTCTAGCCTCTGTGACTGGGTCACCGACTTTCTACATGGGCGTAGCATTCAGGTCCTCGTGGACGGCTGCTCGTCGGACGCCATGCCAGTGAATGCCGGTGTACCGCAGGGTTCTGTGTTGTCTCCCACGCTGTTTCTTCTGCATATCAATGATATGCTGTCACTTGGCAACATACATTGTTATGCAGACGACAGCACGGCACACGGATCCTACACCAGTCACCCTTCAGCCGGACGGAACGTTGTGGACGAGAAGAGGCTAGCACTTGTGTCTGAACTCGAGCAAACCCTCCGGTATATTGCCGAATGGGGCCGGAGCAACTTGGTCGTGTTCAACGCATCGAAGACACAAGTGTGTGCGTTCAGTGCGAAGAGAACGGCGTTCACGCCAGCTCCTTCCTTCCAAAACACGTCGCTGAAACTAAGCGACCACCTCGGGGTCCTCGGTGTCGAACTGTCGCACGACTTGAACTTCCGGCGCCATATTGAGGGCAAAGCCAAGCTGGCCTCAAAAAAGCTGGGCGTACTGAACAAAGTGCGACGGTACTTCACGCCGGGCCAAAAACTGACGTTGTACAAAACACAGGTTAGGTCCTGCTTGGAGTACTGCTCGCACTTGTGGGATGGCTCAGCTAAATACCAGCTTGCGCCGCTAGACTCAATCCAGCGTCGTGCCGTGCGACTGGTGGGTGACCCCGTGGTGTCCCGCGACTTAGAACCACTGCAACTCCGTAGGGACGTCGGCTCCCTGAGTGTGTTCTATCGTTTATTTCATGGGGAGTGTTCGGAGGAGCTGTTTAACGCGATTCCGTCGTCCCCATTCCACCTCCGCACTACGCGTACTGGGCAGGGGATGCACCCCTATTCAATCGACCTACCACGCATGCGCACCAACCGGTTCTGTAGGTCTTTTATTCACAGAACCGGGAAAATGTGGAACGCACTTCCTGCCCATCTATTTCCTCCCAAGTACAGTCTGGGGTTTTTCAAAAGGGGCGTGAAAAGGCTCCTGTCAGGCCGGCATGACATTCGCAATCCCCGTGCATCACAGAATGTCCATGGGCATCGTTAGACACCTACTTGTAGGTGTAACGATGCCACATGTCGCGCTATCGATAAAAAAAAAAAAAAAAAAAAAAAAAAACAGGGCTATTCGTTCGTAGGTATACCTGCTGCATGCAGCAGGTATACCTACGAATAGACACTTCCTTACTATCACGCTAAATTGCTTATGAGGTTAGCAGAGAAGTCAAATATGAGAGCAGGCGGAGCCGTGGGCACAGCTAGTATCTCATAAGCCAAATATGATCCCCTTGCCCCTTACTAAGGTGGTAGGCTCAAATTGTAGCCGACTGGGTTGGCGCCACCGTACTGGATGTAAGATGGCCGCATAGCAGCCTCGGCTGTGTTCTCCTCTAGTCCAGCATAGCCAGCAATCCAGGGAAGTCTCCAGTATGGCACCTACCTTTTCGGAGGTGATATTTGCTGGTCGGAGCATGCGCTTTGGTCCCTCCGACTCAGCCACCCATACCAGATCACATAAAAAAAAAGACCGCACGGCGAAACTGTGGCGGCACAGAACGTCTGATGTTGCAGCAGAGAGGAGTAAGCGAACGAGAGTGGATTTCCTCACCCAAGGCGGCAGACAATTTCGCTATAGTTTTGAATAATGGATGAATAATGAATACTCACATAAATATTATGAGAGTGGAAGAGGCGGCAGAGGTTGTGTCGGGATCGTGGCACGTGGAGATCCGTTGTCTCTGCCTACCCCACTGGGAAGCAGGCGTGACGCTATGTATATATGTGAGTAAATGGATACTTCTGTCAAACCAAAGAAACACCCTGAGACTCCATTTGTAAATTCAATTAAAGTGTAGCTTTGTGGTTAAGGGATTGACCACCGAGCTACCCTATGTCAGCTTCGGTAGCTCAGTGGTGAGGTCCGTCGACTGTCGGTCTCGTCATAAACACACCTGGTCGCGGCCAGTGGATGGATGGGTGAATGCTCGACCATTGGAGGCTGACCGTTGTTCGGATTCCACGTAAACTTCTTACCTTACTAGGTGGTAGGGTTTAACCCGCCCGGGTTGGTACCACCACAGTGAATTGAAGGTCAGTTGAAACGGCAATTTTTCCGTCCAGGTCAGTGTAGCCGGCACGACCGAAGGGAAGCACTGACATGACACCTAGTTCACCAAGGTGTTATGGGCTGAAATCACAGATGTATTAGGTGATCTAGCCAACCGTGTCAGTTTCCATAAAAAAAAGTTATGTTCATACTTGCACTACTGGAGTAATAGGCAACGCACATAACGTTGTGTGTGTGCGTGCTGCAGGCAGCAGTATGGAGTCGGAGGAGTGCGTGCGGGGGGAGGGGGAGGGGGCCGCCGAGGAGCCAGAGGCCTGCGAGGGCGAGGGGGAGGGGGACGAGGCGTCGAGCGACGTCGACATGGACTGCTCAAACTCCACGTCCAACGGACTCTGCTCGTCTCCTTCCAACGGTACGCTCACCATGAGAACCTCCTTATGACAGCTGTCGCTCTGTACCTAGAACGATAAAAAAGGTATGGACCCCGAACCCTATCCTCGCCAGCGTAACACGATATAAGTAAAAGCATACTTGTTTCATTGGACCGTCGCGCGCTGGCCCGTCAGTCTGTCATCGGCCGCGTTCGCAAAAATCTGTTTAAAATGCCCGCATGCTCTGTGTTTACGTGTAAAAACACTACAGCCAAGTTTAGTGTGCACAATAGTGGAATATCTTATCATCGGTAAGTACACTCCGCTCCCCACAACTCGGCGACGTTAGTTCTCATACAAGCATTTGACAGTCCGGCGTCCATACCTTTTTTATCGTTCTAGCTCTGTACTATGAGTAGTCTCCCTCTATAAAGTACAACCTGGGCTATTTAAAAAATGGTTTGAACATACTCCTGATAAGGTCAGTATGGCATTAGCAATCCCTGTGCAACCCCACCGTCCCGTTCCACCATTCCTAGCAATGGTGGAACTGTGCCATATTATGTTGTGTTTCCTATGAAACATTTTAATGCAAAAAGTAGATGATATCTCTGTTCTACATTAATAATCTTTATGTCTTACCTGCTTTCGAGAGTATCTTGTTACAATGACCAAGGTAAAGGGCATATATGCCTACGAAATGATCATTATTTTCAAACAAAGCAATGATTTGATGATGATTTGGTATGCAGGGTGATTTTGTTACCATGCCGGATATTTCAGGGGATTAATATCGAAAACCATGTAAAGTAGATTCCTAAAATAAACTGTGGCGAAATTTTAGTTCTCCATACATTTTCGTAAATACCTAACCTTAAATGTATAGATAACTAAAGTGTTATTTTTATTTTTTCCACTGTTATTTTTTTAAATTTAGTTAACTTAGTTTTCAATACAGATTAATCCCATGAAATAACTACCGTGGTAACAAAATCAGCCTGTATACAGATAAGTGTTTTATCAGCTGTTTACAAATAACTTGCAATGATCAAATCATTCACTCCGCTCCATATTCACCGCCACATCCCTCACACTACTCACATTATTTCATCTATACATCAATATATTTGATTTTATTATTTCATCATCTGAATACATATTTAATTCATATTTATGTTTGCTCATATTTTTAATACATTTTATTGTGGTTTAATATGTGCATTGCTTTTAGGCTTCATAATTTTTTTATGAATAATAAATATTATATTGAATGCTTTTTTACACTTTTTACGTACAGTTCCCGGCAGCAAATAATGCGTGTCGAGCTTTAGAAAGAGACCATCCGGTTGTAGAGCGTCGTCCCTGTCGCACGAACTCGCACGTCTCTGTGCGACAGTGACGACACTATACAACCGGATTGTCTCTAAAACTCAACTTATTTGCCGCCGCGACCTGTACAAGTATGTATTAAAAACATTTAGTATAATCAGTGCATGTGTAAAGCAGCGTCTCCTGCGCATGTTTTTTCGAAACAATACACAAAAAACATGAAACAAAAACATTATTTCTCTATGGTTTTCGTACAAATGTGGATGGCCACGCCCCAATGTTTCGATGTTTCTGTGTAATGTTTCGAAAAAAACATTCGCAGGAGATGGGGCTTAATACAAACATTATTTAGTTCAGCCGGACAAGGCAACCTGGCATGACAAGTTGTTTCGGTAGTACCAATGTATTCTTTATTTTCATAATAATTCTGAATCTGTCATAAAAAACTGTTGTAGAAAGCTTTGGGTATTATGTACTTTATTAAATACCAATTGTTAAAATTCAAGAATAATTTTTTTTTAACCAACAAACACAATCGTAAAATTTTATCTTTGATAATTTGAGACATAATGCTCAGCATTTATTTAGAATAATATAGTTAAATGTGGTTCCTTAGTTATCATTATTCAGCTTACTTGTATATGTTCACATAACTTATTTTTGTTTAGTATTATGAGCAGAGAACATAGTAAGGATTTCATAGCAGGGTTACACAAAATATTATTCACCTTTGTAATCAAAGTGAAGAAAGAAACATACCAAATTATTTATTTTAAATGTTTTATGAATAAATCACTAATACTTGTATAAAAATTATTGTGGTCAATAATTACCAAATTAAGTAACTAATTGAACAAATTAAATCTAAACGTTCCGCGCCGCGTTACCTTGGAAGTGAGTTTTAAACGTATGGCACCAGACTAGTCTCTCATGACTGTATCGGTGCAACGGTAACATTTTTTTAAATAACTTGTGATAGTATCCAAACAAAAGTTGCATCTAGCGTGACAGTAGGAAACAGGCTCCTTATAATTCAATAAAGTAAATAATCTTTTCAACCGAAGCAAGAAAACACTTCTCGACTAACAATATAAACTGCCTGAAGAAGTTATTGAAGCACCCACGATAAACACATTCAAAAAAAGGCTTGACAAGTATTAAAAAAAACGAAGAAAGATAACAAATAGCAACACCAGTGATCATCATAGACATGAACACATCAGCATTATTAAGTGGCTAGTTCATCACCAAATAATAAAAAAATAATAATCAAAGAAAATATGCCGCCGTGCGGCCTTGTCTCTTAGAAGGGGTCGAACACCTACGTCGCACATATCGCAAGCGAATGTGTTGAACTAAGCTTGCGAACATTCACATTGCGTCACCGACCGACGTTTGTGTTGCTTCACCGAACATATCCGGGCCCATTGGCAGTAGAGGAGGGTGTCGATCGAGGTCGGGACTAGCGAGTGGCCACTCTGTGTAGTTCTCCAGCATGCGTTACGTTTCGGCTCACGGCAAGCCAGTCTGCGATGACTAGGACGCGGATAACCACCAATCACGCTCTCGAACGTATGATTACGTTATATTGAATGTCGACAGACATACCGCGGTCGAACATGTTAAAAAGAAAAAAAAAGGCTATAAAAATATAATATGTTAAAAAGAAAACTAAACACCAAACTCAACAGTGTGAATAAGATGTTTTGTCCTGTTGTTAACTCGAAATCCTGCACAATCATCATTAGTATGATTTGGTTTAGTTTGCGTACGGCTAGCATGCAGCTGTCGTAGACTAGTGAAATCATTTCCTCTATCGCACCGTAACATTGAGAATGCATCTTCTTGGATCGGTAAGAAATATGTACCTCGCTAATACACAAAGTTGCTTGTCATTTGTACATGTAGACAGAAACGGTAAAAAACCATGCTATGTTAACAATTCACAGTCATAGTTTGTACTAAGTGGGAGAGTTTACGCCTAATGATTTGTCACAAACCTATTCACATGTTCCAAGTTATCATTGTATAGTCAGGACAAAAACTTGTGTTTTTTAGTTCCGCATAGTTACAGATTTTTATTTTTGGTACTTGTAAAAGAAAATAACGCTTTTACAAACCCAACTAAGGGAAACCAAGAGAAAGATTTCGAATTAAATAATAGAATAGAAATTGTTTGTTGCATACTAGACACATTTAAACACTAACAAGAACAGCAATGCACAAGGACATACTATTAATTAGTAATGAAATTAATTTAGTTCATTTAAATGACAACAATAGAATGTGTGAAAAGGTTGTGAGCTGACCGGGGCGTAGGCTTGACATGGTAGGTATAGTTGTGGGGTGGAGGGCGAGGGTGGGTGGTCGGTGAGCCGGCGCGGGCGGCAGTGACGTGTCGGTGTGTGGTGGGTAGGGAGCGGCGCGGAGGGGTGCTGCAACGGCGCGGGGGCGGCGGCGGAGGCCGAGCCGACACTGCCGTGCGTTCAGAAGGGCATGCCGGGTATCACCGCTCATATCGACAATATGGTGGCCTCCATTGTCTCGCGCAGCCTCGGCGACCTGGGTGCGTAAGGACAAGGGGGCGCGACGACCGCGGGCAACCTCGCGGTAACCCAGTAACCCAGCGCCCGTCGCTCGCCTCCGTACGGCGCTGGCTTCTCTGTTTGAATATATCCTATATTATTCGGTTTTTAGACGACTCATTAAAACACATTTTGCTTTAAGTTTAAACATATTTTGCATGTATGTAGTACTTGTTCTAAGTTATAGCATTCCACTGTGCGTCTTGTGTGACTTGAGCGATTAAGTCTTTTCTTTGCCTAGAACATAATACCGTGTTCTCCGAGGGCTGACCAAACATTATAGTTCAATCGTCAACAATTGGTTCAGAGAAGGATTACTTTGTATTTGGACTACTTCTAGGTTGCCAACGAGTCGGTCGATGAAACTGTGTGTGCAGTGGGTTATTGTAAAATCTGTATTATCAGTGATCAGGGTTATTCACGAGGTGCCCACGGTTTTTAATTTAAAAAAATTACAGTTTTACTTAGCAGTGATGACGGCTGTCAACACGGTTACCTCGTGAAACATTCTGATGACTGCGTTAGTTTGCACGTGTTCTGTTTATATTTTTATAATGTTGTGCATGATACTCTGTTCTTTTTCATAATATTTTTTTTTGTGATATATCTTGTATGTTCGTATGCTACCTATTTGAGTTTTATAATATGTATGGCTTTAACCTTTTGTGCCAAGTTTGCATATTTTTAGAATTATTGTATTTATTTTTATATTATGTATTATTTAACCTACTTTATGCAACATTTTTCCAATTTAATCCAAGAATAAAAATTTGCTTATAAAAGAAACAATTCTAAATCTGTGAATGTTTTCTTCGCTCTATTGTATTAATGTATTGTTGTATGTATGACACCTATCACTATACTGTCCTACCTCTATTATTTGTATGTACTGTTGTTGCCGGCTCATGAGGACTTCACTGCTGTAAGGTCTACTTTTTTTCTAAATTTTCCATAATACAGGGTGTCCTAACTTGGGTCAGGAATATTGAAGGATCGTGATATGTATTGTGTGTATAGTGCAGTGATGAAACATATTTTTTTTTATCTGTATTATTTCCAATTTTAACATTTTCTAACAAAGTAAATGCATATGACAGTGTGAGCGCGCTCTATGCTCGCGCGCGGCCGTGCAGGGCTAGGAGCGGGGCGCGGCGCGGATCGGACGAGCGAGAAACGTACATTTCACAAGTAGCATACCTACTACACTGCAAGTAGGCATGTAGGTGTATGTATATATGTATGTAGCCAGTAAAAAGTAAATGATTACCTACATACCTCTAATGATGTGACAGTTTTCTACATGATCTCCTCACTTCGCACGAAGAAACAAAACAATTCAGTTTTTACACTAAAAAACATACAGCCACACTACATTGGTAGGTGGTACCTATCTAAGACAAATCTTTTCCACAAAAACACTTTAACCGGTGGTACCTATTGTTAAACGCGAGCTCGAAACTTTGAATCAAATTAGCAATTACCAATAAATACATCAACACGGTCGGCCGTCCTTGAGAAACTGACACCCTGACTGAGGCTTGGTTGTAGGTTGTAGGTTCAGACTGACGAAAAAAGGCAGGCAGCGCGCGCGATGTCCGCTGCCAAGGGCGCCGCACCGCCTCAGATGGCAGCGGTGCGGTAGCGAACTTACCCCACCCCGCCGCCTCCGTCGCGCCGCTTGCGTCTTCGTGGTGCGGTGCAGTTCGCTTAGAGCGCGCATAGATTTAGTAAAATTAAAACTTTGAAAATTCATATCTCAGAAACTAGTATAGGTAGGACCATTTTTATTTTTGTAATGTGTTTATTAGATTATATATAATGGCTCATTTCGATATTCCTGACCGAACCTTGGACACCCTGTATTGTGTCTGTGATGGATTGGTTATAAATTTTTTTTTATGATGGTCTTAAAATGTTGACTGTATGGACAACAGAATACATATTGGTAGGTACTTACTTTGTTGTTAAATTTCCGCATATACTAAATTGAATTCTCAATTCACATTTTGTGTAAAAACAGCCTACCCCTTGCTTGATAGTCAGTATAATATTATACTCATGGTCATGTGAACACACAAAGATACATTTAGTGATCCCGATTTTTCCTATTCTTTACAGGAGCAGCAAGTATGAAAGGAATTTAATATATTTTTGCTGCTCACTGAATCAATATAAATGTTTATAGAGCTGAAATGGTGTTACAATTTTGCGTTGTTAGGTGTTGAACACTACAATTTACACTATAATATAGCCATTCTCTCGTAAAGTGAAAAGGACTGGCATACTTTTTATTTTCATTAGGAAATCGATAACGGTTACAGATACTCTTTCTTCGTTGCTCTTACGTTGTGCACCATAATAGGACATAGGACATAAAAAAAGTTTACTTTAAAAACAAAAATTGTACTTATTATTTTTAAGTTTACAATGTTGCACTACAGATTGATAAAAGTAGTCTTTCTTTCTTTTCTAACAGTCTAGAGGTCACAAGTTTAGTTGTACGTGCAGGTTTAGTTAGAAGTGAGTGTAGCATTGTTGTGTATGTATGCTGGAGGAGTGTAGTATTGGTGCGAGCCGGTGCGTGTGCGTGTGTGCAGAGGCGGAGCGCGCGCGCGCGGTGTGCGGCGGCAGTCGCGCCTCCGTCGAGCGCATGCTCGAGTTCGGCCGCGAGCTGTACTCGATGAGCCAGCGTCTGCCGCACACGGCCCATCACAAGAATATGCTCGAGGTACATCTCATCTAATCAAACCATGGAGGTACCAAAGCCACGCGCGCCCGCGCCCGCTATGGAGAAGGCATGACGAATTATTTTCTCCGAAACGCGTGTTTCCCGAACGACGTATGAGGAGTGCCGAGCGGGGGGTTTCTTTATCTCAACCATCTTGATATAGTGTGCACGCGATAGAGAGAGAAAGAGCATGGAAACTGCCACGGAGACTGGCGCGCTTTTGTTCGTGAGATGACCAATATTTGTAGGCGCAGGTGCCTCGGCTCGGTGGCGTTTTGGCCTCTCCATTAGCGGGCGCGGACGCGCGTGGCTTCGTGGCTTCATGAATCAAACACATTTATTTAACTTATTTGCTTAGTTATACAAATGTGGGTACACGGAGTAGACACCTTTTGAGTGCTTTATTCTTGTGTTACAACTGCGGAAAGCAATACTGTGCTCGTATCGGTTACGACAGCCGCAGGAAGGTTTCCCAGGCGTGTCACATTGATGACTACAAATAATATATTTTGAAGATGCAACTGGCTCTCACACAATGTATGGATATTGATGTGTGAGCGAGAGCCACGGAAAACCGAATTAGATCTTCAGTAGGTGAGAGTTGGTGACACTACCTGCTTGAGATTAATTGAAAAGGTTATCATTGGAACACTTTTTAATTATTTCTGGTAGACTTAAAAAAAAATTATAATCATAAAATTTTTTGTCGTAAATCTACAGTGTAGGAACCACAATACTGTACGAGTACAGCCACGTAATATTAAATAATTACAGGATGCATTCAGCCTTCTGGCGTACAGCAACCCGTGGGACAGCCCGGTGGGCTGGCAGCTGCATCCGTCCCGCAGGGAGCCCATATGCGCCGCCCTCAACTCTGCCATCCTAGGTAATATATAGGGGACAAGGTCAAGTAGATAGTTTCTAATAGTAGATAGTCTCTTCCGCCATCCCACAGTAATTAAAGACGAAAATCTTTAAGTTAGTGCGTTCTGCCAGTAATGCGACGGATGGATTCGAAATGTGGACCGAAAGATGGGAACAGTCAAGTTAAAGTCGCTCAGTGATTCGTAATTTGAATTACTTTTATGCCTAGTATCATGAAAGTACTCTTCATCGGAATGAATATTAGCGTTCTGCATATATTTTCTAGCGTTGCAGATATTTTAATAAATATAAACTATGGGTAATGTCATAATTCCTACTACAATATCAAATACATTTCTACAATCCCTCACCTTCATGTTATGTCCAGCAATGGACCAATACAGACAGATGATGAATGATATTGGGAAGACTGATAGACTGAAGGTAACATCTTTCACATTGGTGATTGCACATTGTTCTTCGGTGTGGTAACTTCATCAGCAGCTGTCCAAATTTTTCACTTCATTGATAACTTCACACACTAATATTTTGTTGTGCATCGACGTACTGCTACTTTAGTGGGATATTGCAAATCGCACAACAAAATAATAGTGTATGTATGTGCATAGATGAGGTATTGTGTTGGATATGCACAGAGTCGCAGAACATGTCTCGGCGCGCGCCGGTGGAGGCGTGCGCGGCGCACGCCCACGAGCTGCTGCGGCTGATGGCGCACGCGGGGCTCGGCGCCTGCGCCTTTGCCGACCTTGCCGCCCTCCTGCGCCACTGACGCTCGCCGCGCGCCCGCCCCCGCGCGCACGCCGCGCGCCCCGCGCGACACCCGCGCCACTAGCGGGGCCGGCGCACCACCACCCACGCACCCTCACGTATTCTAGTGCTAACGAACTGAGTTCATGTGTAGTTTGATATATCTCGATGGATCGGCGGACGCAGTGCAGTGTGTGCGACACCCACTTGTACTCTACTGTGGACATCACGATATTGTTCTTATATTGTATTGTTTCTTTTTTAATAATATATTGTGTTTAAACATATTATTGAGGTGTTTTATTAAACAGTTATTTGAACGGAACCAGTTGCGCAAATAGCATGTTTCATAAATATAGAAAAAATTTCAAATTTTCAACATCTCTTGCATAAAAGAAGTGTTACATAGGCACATTTCCTCATGAAAATGCAGAATCAGCTAAACCACCAAAACATTCACTTTGATAGTTCTTAGTTATAATCTCTGTTATTTGATTTCCTGCGAATAGACCTATCTACCAGGCGGGACAGTGCTATTCGCAGGTATGAGGTTCTGGGCTATTCGTAGGTACGAACTGCACTATGCGAGTTTGGAAGTGTCTATTCGTAGGTATACCTGCATGCAGGTATATAGTGCCCGGGACGGATCTCGGCGTGTCGTCGCCGCAGCGGGCGACCCGCCACGCGAATAAACTATACAAGTACGGTGCGGGTGCGAGGGAGAATACTGACGAACCGCTGCCGCGGCGACACGCCGACATCCGCCCCGCGCATTATACCTACGAATAGCCCTGTCCGATCGGGAATGTCTATTCGTAGGTAAACCTGCATGCAGGTATGCAAACTGCCCTATGGGAGTTTTCAACGAAACTTAACAAAAACGACATGCGCCGCCTCAACATTAGGTAAGGGTTAAATTATAGAAGAGCGCATCTTCTGTAATTAAACCCAGGTAATTTTTTTTTAAAACCAACTCGCATAGTGCAGTTCGTACCTACGAATACCTCATACCTGCGAATAGCACTGTCCCGCCTGCATATTTCCATAGTCCACTAGGCGAGTTGCTCTGATTGGTCGTTCTCAGTTTGGCGCGAAAATTTTAATTTCGGAAGTATTTTCGAAAATGAAGTTTTTTAGGTGATTACAAAAAAATAACCTTAACCTAATTTTAACACCTTAGCATACATAACTTAACAAAAAAAAGGAAGAAATTTTAATTTCGGAAGTATTTTCGAAAATAAAGTTTTTTTAGGTCGTTATAAAAAAAATAACCAACCTAATTTTAACACCCTAGCATTGCTTAAAAAAAAACTAAAAAAATATTTGTGGGATTCGAACCCATGGTCATAAAATACAAACCCTACACCATACCGCTGGGCCACGAAATCACATAAACAACCTAACGAATATCGGATTCACTAGGTTCGCTGGGAGTGCCGGAGGCGGAGCCAGACGAAATTTAAATTTTCCGCCAAACTGGCATCGACCAATCAGCATCATTCGCTTAGTGGAATATGGATATATGCGTCCCGCCTGGTAGGTCTATTCGTAGGAAATCAAATAGGACCAAAGAATATATTATTAGGACGCTTCACTTCACAAGTTCACACTCCCAGTTCTTAGTTAATAATCTCTGTTTGGCGTACCTACGAATCGGTCGGCCACCTGAAAGACTTTATCCAATCCCTCGAATCCTTATTCCTGAAAACCTTCGTTTGGTTCTTCGGCAAGTGATAAATAAATGTTTTGGTGGTTAAAAAAAAAATAACCAGGGTTAATATATTGAAGATGCGTCTTCTATATAAGGTCTTTCAAAATTAGTTTATAGTACGCTAAGGGGGGCTTCTGTATCATATAGGGAGTAAAACCTATATACAATTTTTTTCACATTGGGCTTTTTTTTATGTAAAATATTTTTTTATGTATTTAAATACATTTAAATACATAAAAAAATATTTTACATAAAAAAAAAGCCCAAGGTCAAAAATTTTTTATATAGGTTTTACTCCGTATATGATACAGAAGCCCCCCTTAGCGTACTATAAAACTAATTTTGAAAGACCTTATATAGAAGACGCATCTTCTATATATTAACCCTGGTTATTTTTTTCTTAAACCACCAAAACATTTATTTATCACTTGCCGAAGAACCAAACGAAGGTTTTCAGGAATAAGGATTCGAGGGATTGGATAAAGTCTTACTCATGTTACTTGCTTACTAACAAAATCAAATAATGACTTGATAAAATTTCTTATCAAATTTGACGATGGCACTATACACCGGACTTTTTACATAATACCTATATAATTCACAAGTTGTCAGAATCACATGACAAATAAATATAATTAGGTAATGATGCGATATGAATGTAATTAATTAGTTATGCGATAACGACATGTGGTAGTTTGTGACAGAAACCAGTAGTCCATACAATTTCATAGTAAAAATGTTTTCACTTTGTCATAAATTGCTGCATGTCACAAATCAGCACATACGTGTCTAGGCAGTGGCAAACATTTTTGTATAGACTAAGTGGACATTGAAAAAATTTCCAGTGAAGTTTCTTGTCAGTTCTTCTTCGCTGTGATAATCGAACTGGCGGAATGTTACAATGTAAATTTAACAAATCTGAGCGCAGTGTACTGCCAATAGTGGCTAAATAAACAATAAACAATAAACAACAATTCGCAATATTGGCATGGCATCTGTCAGCTGTCAAATTTGAGACCTGAATTTGAGGGAAAGGAAATGGGATTGCAAATTTGAGTGTTTTGTTGTATTTATACGAGGGAAATCGCTCTTTGAGAATGTTTGAGGTGCAATCGATCAGCGCGGACCACAAAGACTTAATCCATGATGTCGCGTACGATTTCTACGGAGAGCGTATGGCTACTTGTTCCAGCGACCAATACGTAAAGGTTCGTGTGAGGTTATGTGTATCATAGTTTTCGCTATGTACAATCATAGTTTCTTCAAATTGAGGATTTATGTTTATGTTGTTAGATATGGGACACCGACGGCAAGGGCGGGTGGCAGGTGTCTGCGAGCTGGAAGGCACACCACGGTTCGGTGTGGAAGGTGACATGGGCTCACCCGGAGTTTGGGCAAGTCATCGCCACCTGCTCCTTCGATCGTACCGCCGCCGTTTGGGAGGAAGTCGGTAAGTACAGCACCTGGCAGTAAGTAATAATATAATATAATAATATAACTTTATTTCAGAATATATTAATTCCATAATGCAGTCAGTCAGTCCGTCAGTAATTATTATCTAATACACAATGAAAATCAAAATTATCAAAAATTTGACCACACCCTGCCGTACCTATACTCTATAGCTGGCAAATGGCAGGTGGAGTTGGGTCCAGAATTTAAAAATATGACCAGCGCCACCTTCCAGAGTGACGGACAGGGTATGGTTCTCAGTTAAATACATTTTCTTACGGAGGCCAGCCACTCGCTTCCGAATTATAGCAGCAAAACTGTAATGAACATCGAGCTTTAGAAAGAGACAATCCGGTTGTAGAGTGTTGTCACTGTCGCTTCATAAACTCACACATCTCTGTGCGACAGGGATGAAACTCTTCAACCAGATTGTCTCTTCTTAAAGCTCGATGTTCATTATTTACTGCCATGTACTGTACCGTGCTAGAAGCTATAATTATAATTAAAAATCTTTAAATATATTTTTGACGTGAATACGTCTTTAAATTTGCTTCCATACTGGGGCCAATCCAGAAAAACTGAGAATCGGGGGATACAGTTTGGTGTTGCAACTTCATATCTATCATCTATATCCAAAATTTAATTACACCACTCGATAGCTAAAGGATCAAAGAATTTGTTACATTGAGTGATGGATGACTGTGACGCATCGCGGGCGACGGAGGGGGAAGCGCCGCCATTTTGAGGTCATTTCGCTCCGTACACGTATTCACGTAAAACACACGGCCGTGTCCACGACACAGCTACACCCCGATTTTTTTTATGGAAAGCGCGACATGTCACAACGTTAGACCTAACAATAGGGCTCTAACGATGCCCATGGACATTCTGTGGTGCACGGGAATTGCGAATGCCATGCCGGCCGGACAGAAAACTTTTCACTCCCCATTTGAAAAACCTCAGGCTATACTTACGGGGAAATACATGGGCAGGGAGTGCGTTCCACATTTTTCCCGTTTTATTCATATTTTTCATGTGGGATAAATTTCGGAAGTACAAAAAGTTGCAGTTACGGGGCCTCGATTAGCTATAATGATCCCGCAGGCTTTCGAGTCGGCAAAAATATACGTCTGGGTGATATATTATGAGAACATTTATGTGGTAGGCTGATTGTTATTAGGGCTGCATTTCCTGTCCATACGCGTACGCGTAGTGTGATGGTGGAATGGTTGTGGCAGATTTGCAAGCAACAATCTTTCATAACATATTTCTCCAGACATATTAACTGATATGATAGGTATAACGCCAACAAAGAAGACTTGATCTCCTCGATGTATTGTAATTTGAGATCCCTTCCCTCTTTGTTGTGAAACTGTTTTTAATTATATTTCAGGAGACACAACAGTCCCCGGAACAGAGAGAGGGCTGCGTCAGTGGGTTAAACGATCAAATTTGGTCGATTCTAGAACGTCTGTAACGGATGTTAAGTTTGGACCTAAAAATCTCGGCTTACTACTAGTCACATGTTCGGCCGATGGGATTATTAGGTGAGCCGGTATTGAGTATATGTTTACTTCAGATTTATGTATATTAATCTTTATTAGACAAAGAAAAATTTAATTAAACAGAAATGTAAGAACTTAGATTAAATAAAAATATTCCTGCATCCTCGGGACATCATTCATTGTCCCGAGGACAGCCGCCCCGTTCCCGCGCTGGATGGCGAGGCTGATGTTTTGTGTGAGGAACGCTTTGGCACGACAGTCCCTGGACGCTTCAATAAGCAGTTGACCTAGCTGCTTCACGAGGTCTTTAGCGTCCGGACTCCAAAATATGTTATATTTTATCTGCTCTTAAGGTGTTGTCGGAGAAAACCTTACTTGATATCTTATAACAATATGCTTTTCTTCGTACATTGTTTGATTGAATCTGGAACCAAACGTCCATTTCCTTCGAACATCCGTTTCCCTATAACGGCCACTTCCTCGAACTGCCCCATCCCATTAACGACCACCTCCCCGATTGACCACATAAGCCACCTTATAACTCGAGAGTGGCTCAACCAATTTACATTCAGTATTCTCTATATATCTCTGGACGGTTGCAGTCTATAAAATCATGCTACCTTAAGTAGGAGCTTAAGTAGTAGTATTGGGGTAGAAAGTGATGAAGTTGGAGAAAATCTAATTTAGATTTGCTCCAATTCAAACCCAAACTTTACAAACACTGATACGTAATAAATAATTCAAAAGGAAAAATTTAAATTGGTCGTGTTTGGTTTTCAGAATATATGAAGCGCCAGACGTGATGAACTTGTCGCAGTGGACCCTCCAGCACGAGATCCCAATAAAAGTCTCCATTAGCTGCCTCTCATGGAACCCATCATTGTCTCGGTAGGCTTCTAGCACACTCTTATCATTTATCATTATTTATTGAGGATGGCTTAAATGAATTAAAGCAAATAATACCCCCATAAATTGAATATGTGTCAACTATTTACAGCTGTGGTGTCCAGTTCAAGTACACACCCGTATCTGTTTGTATTTCTTAAAGAGCACAATGAAACAGCAAACAAACTTTATATTTAGACTAGCTGTGCCCAAGATACACTCTCCGATTGATATAAACATATAAAAACAAAAACGGCATTATCGCCGGCGGCGGGAGACAGGCCTCCAAGCGCGCCGGCGGGTGCAGGCCGTGGCTACGGAGCTCTCCGAGACGACGCGAGGCAAGCTACGAGCGATAGGTGGTGGTACTAGACTCGTAGGCCACCAGCCGCAGTAATTTCATCTAACATGTTTGTCGCGCGTGCGTCACCGTTGTGCACTTTGCCGCCATACCGGTAGTATTGATTGATATTGATATTGATAAAATATTGTTTCATTCTAAAATTATCTTTCCAGTATCAACCCTCCAATGATCGCAGTGGGTAGCGACGAGCCCAACAATCCTACCGCGACTTCTGACAAGTTCACCTCGGCCTCTGGCAAGGTGTACCTGTACGAGTACAGCGAGGGCTCGCGCCGGTGGACGCGCACAGACTGTCTGTCGTCTGTCACGGAGCCCGTACACGACCTGGCCTTCGCTTTCAACCTGGGCCGCTCCTTTCATCTCCTGGCCATCGCTACGAAAGACGTGCGCATTGTGAAGATTGAGCCCCTTTCGTAAGTTCTTCAAGAGGAAAGAATTTCAGATCTCAAAAGGAAAAATGAATCCACGTAGGATCACTCATGTCGTGGCCACGAAAGGATGACGTGATGGAAACAAGGGGCGTGGAAAGGTTTCCTTCAGGCCGGCATGGCATTCGCAATCCACGTGCATCACAGAATGTTCATAGGCATTGTTAGACACCTACTCTAGGTACTCTAGGTAGGTGAAACGATGCCACATGTCGTGCTCTCCATAAAAAAATTGTACTTCCCAACAGTGGGTTTTTCTGTCTTAAACAAACTTAAGACATCATTGTCTTAAGTTTGTTTTGTTTTTAAGGAGTTGTTTTCTTTCTTGTGTGTGATCTTTAAATCATGTACGAGTTATGTATGTGTTGCGACATACATTTAGATAATAGTATTGTCTATGGCTCCAACGATTATGACAATATCAGACAGTGGTTTTGGTTAAACTGAGAATTTTACTTAAATAATATTAGCCAATTACTGTTTTGTGTAACTTGATATCTTGCTACATCCTTGATTTCAGCTTGTTGCACCACATTCCTGTCGCAGCTAGATGTAATTGCAATGCTTGTATAATTGAATATAATTGAATTGAAATGTGTGTGTCATAGGGAGTGGAGCGGGTCGCAGAACGGCGGCAACACTCGGTTCAAGTGCGACGTTGTGGCGGCGTTCGATGACCACTGCGCGTCCGTGTGGCGCGTCTGCTGGAACGTCACCGGCACCGTCCTCGCCTCCTCCGGCGACGACTGCTACGTCCGCCTTTGGAAAAGTACGTTCATAGCTTTTCTGCCTGCATGTGTTGTGGCGGCTGACATAGAGAACAATATGCCGCATTCAGACTAAGTGACGGCCCGCTTAGCCATATTCAACAAAGTGATTGACTTTAAATGCTGTCTATTGATGTGCTGGACATATGACTCTACAATTTTTCTCTAGTCCACCCGGCCTTCAGCAGTACAGAGCCACAGATTGCCTCCGACGTACTTATACCCTGCCACGCGTGCCGGCACCTACAAATATTTGCGGCCGCGATTTATTGTTTATTGTATAATTTCATCCATAGGTAGGTAACCTACGCTTGGACATGTCAAAAATTCCGCCAGTTCTAAATTCAATGCGTAGAAGAACTGACAAACAAACTTCGCAAGTCACAATGTTTTGTTAGTACCTTATAAGTATTATATTATAGTAACTTACAAATAATTAACCCATACTACCGCTCACAAGAGAATTAATATTTACAGCATAAACATGAATACTGAAGAATCTGACCACACTGCCTATTTAAATTACCTATATCTGGCGTAAAATGCCACAACAACAATACAATTTGTTACACAAGGAGAGAAAAAACAATTTTTATTTGAGGCGGCGGCACATTGAGATCACATGCGAAAATGGCGTCCGTCACCAAGTCTCAACTCTCAAAATCAACGAGAAATCTGTTTATTTTTTGCTCTAGGCTGGCGCCAATGTGAACAAGATCAAGTAGGGCATATCTTCATCTTTATTTAGAAGTATAATGTGCCTTATCCTCATATTCAAAGAGTGTGTATTTTAATGCTGAAAGTCGGCTGCGCCGACGGGATGACTTCGTGCCGGCGACGCCTGAGCGGTTACCTGTCGTGGGAACCTGGCATGTGGCCTAAATATGACAAAAAGAAATCCAAGCATCTGAAGTTTACAAATCCTGATTGCAGTGCAATACCTCAACCAGTGGAAGTGCGTCGGTGTGCTGAAGAGTGAGAGCGGGGGCGGAAGTGGGGCGGCGGCGGCAGCGGCGGCGGCGGGGGCGGGGGGCGCGAGCGCCTCCGAGTCGCCGCCGCCCCCGGCGCTTGCGCCCCGCTCCAACACCACCTACACTAAAAAAGGTGTTCTAAGCGCGCCCACCCAGGTGCCATGGCACTGACATCGACGCATCGGCTCCTCTCCGCCAGATTGCTCTTCACGTATGTGTGTCGTCTGTTTCTCATCTAGTTGTTAAACATTGTTAATACCATTCATTTTTAGGAAATGCAACGTCCAAAATGCTCATTGATAATATAAGCTTCCCAGGTAACATTTTTGTTGGCAGTTCGTCAATTTGTTAACAAGAACAAAAATATTGACAAACCTGCAGAATATGAAATTATGTCTACATGTGAACATTGTGTGATATCAATAAATATCATCTAATATGTTTTTTTCATATATTATAAGACAAAAAAAACCATTTGACATGACATGCTACAGGAAAACAATATAAGGGGAGATAAGTACAATATAATTGACACAAATTACTTTGCATTTTATCAAGATAATAAAGTTAAATAGAAAACAATAGTATAATCTCACTTATAAGTACCGCGTTTGTTTACACAACTGTAAACAAATACAATCGCAAAACTAGCGCTACAGCTGCAATAATTTTCACATGATTCTTTGCCTGTGAAGGTTCCGTATGTCTTTAGACCTGGACCACCCGACCTGTGGTTGTAATTAACATTTAGTATATATGTATATACAGGGTGTCCCAGAAACCGACGATAATCCTTTAACAGGAGATAGGGCTGCTAATTACCTCTCAGAATATCTAATTTTAGGTTTAGTAAAAATGGCTTAGTTTTTGAGATATTGTCATTTTTGTAAAAATCCAAAATTTTCTCCCTCAGCTCATTTTTTTAAATGCCACAAGTACAAATGTAAGATTTTCTTAAATCTAGTTTTTGTTAAATATTCCTGAAAAGTAAGGCTTTCACACGGTATAATTTATTTTTTCACGTTTAATCCTGTTTAGCTGAAAAACGACTTAAGAGCCACATGTAAAAATTTTTTTAGCCTCATCCCTTGAGTTTGGCCCTTCGCGGTGAAAAAAAAATAGTACTATACTAAAGTGGCATTATGCAAAAAAAATACGCCCATCTAATGTAGTTTTTAAAATGGTACATCACTTACCGATTTGCCCAATAATTTATGAGCTATTCTTTTTTAACTGCAAAAAGACCTCGGAATTTGATAATTGTTCTACCAACTACGAATTGGAATAAAATAATCACTTGAAGTAATTGGTCTTTATTAACCTGTTAAAGTAGATGTTCAAATTGTTTACAACCTGCACAAATGCTAGCTCGACATCTTCTCACAAATGCCCGGTTGATGCGTCGAGAAAGTACTCGATGCAAGTGCAGATACGTTCACCTATGCTATGTAAATAGTTTTTGTTTTCCGTCCAGTTGACTATAGTCGGCACGACCGAAGGGAAGCACTGACGTGGCACCAAATTCACCCGGTGTTATGGGCTGACATCACGGATGTTGTAGGTGATGTAGCTAACAATGTCAGTTTACATAAAAAAAACCTGAGCTACTGCCGCAATTTATTCTTTGAGCTCTATCAAGTTTTCCACAGGTTTCCCGTAAACTTTTTCTTTTAAATAGCCCCAATAATAAAAATCTAACGGATTTAAATCCGGTGACCTAGACGTCCGATCCATCTGTGGGGATATGCTTGGTCTAAAAAATTACGCACTTCCCTAGCGTGATGGGCTGGGCAGCCATCATTTTACAACCACATCTCCCACCGTATGGCCAATGGTACATCTTCTAAAAGGCTCTGAAGCTCCTATTGCAGAAACTTAAGATAATTTCGCCCGTTTAGAGTCTCTGCAATTCAACGGACGTCTTGTGGCCTCCTAGCCACTTGTATCCCCACAGATGGATCGGACGTCTAGATCACCGGAGTTAAATCCGTTAGATTTTTTTTATTGGGGCTATTTAAAAGAAAAAGTTTACGGATCCCGGTGGAAAACTTGATAGAGCTCAAAGAAAGAATTACGGCAGTAGCTCAGGTGGACGTTTCTGTACTTGCATCGAGTACTTGCTCGACGCATCAACCGGGCTTTTTTTTTATTGCTTCCGAGCTGGGTGGCTCTGCCCGAGGTCGAAACCTCAGGCGCAGCCGATTTCACAGCCGAGGAGGTGCCAGTCCGGCTTAGAGGTAGACTAATGTTGCTGGGGATAGGCTATTAACCCGCGATTTGAAGATCCGTAGATTGTAGGAGTGGGGAAAGATATTCACTGGGAGCCCCTTCCACACCTTTGCATTTGTGAGAAGATGTCGAGCTAGCATTCGTGCAGGTGGCAAACAATTTGAACATCTACTTTAACAGGTTAATAAAGACCAAATACTTCAAGTGCTTATTTTATTCCAATTCGTAGTTGGTAGAACAGTTATCAAATTCCGAGGTCCTTTTGCAGTTAAATAACAATATCTCATAAATTATTGCGCAAATCGGTAAGTGATGTACCATTTTAAAAACTACATTAGATGCGCGTATTTTTGTTGCATAATGCCACTTTAGTGTAGCAATTTTTTTTTCACCGCGAAGGGCCAAACTCAAGGGTGAGGCTGAAAAAATTTTAACATGTGGCTCTTAAGTCGTTTTTCAGCTAAACAGGATTAAACATGAAAAAATAAATTATACGGTCTGAAAGCCTTACTTTTCAGGAATATTTGACCAAAACTAGATTTAAGAAAATCTTACATTTGTACTTTTGGCATTTAAAAAAATGAGCTGAGGGAGAAAATTTTGGATTTTTACAAAAATGACAATATCTCAAAAACTAAGCCATTTTTACTAAACCTAAAATTAGATATTCTGAGAGGTAATTAGTAGCCCTATCCCCTGTTAAAGGATTATCGTCGGTTTCTGGGACACCCTGTATATACAGGGTGTCCCAAAACTCGACGTCCAAACGAAAGGAGGTCATAGAGGAGGTCATTTCCAATCAGAATCACCCTATTTGTAGTTATCCATTTCTCAGTCGTTTAGAAGTTATAGCTCTTTTTCTGAGTTTTTCTAATTTCAACCCCAATTTTCGAATAAAAAATCATAAAAAAAATTAAATGTAACTTGGGTTCATTTAATTTTTTGGGGTTTTATTGCAATTAGTGTAGCTTTGTAAAAAAAAATGTTTTATAACATTTTCTTTCTTATTCCAATAGTAAAGCCTATTTCAATTAGAATTTTTCAGTAATTCATCAATGAAGCCTTGACTTTGATTGAAGTTTACTTTAAAAAAATGTACTAGAGGAAAGTGAACCTGCTTTGCAAAAACATGTACAGTTCATACGGATTCCAGAAAGGTACAATTCATTAGATTCATTACCATTAAACTTAATCTTTAAGACGAAGATATGAATGAAACAACTAATCCGGTCTAACAAATTTAAAAGCGTTAGGTACTTTCTTAGAAGAGAACAATGGAGGGCCTCTCCGTTGAACCCGTGAAAACAATGGGACCGGTCGCCAACATGTTTCACCTACCCCCTCCCCTCCCCTCCCACGCCTTTAAGCCGTTCATCACCTATCTGCGCCTGACCCACTCTTTCACTTTCAGTGACTCGCTAGCCGCTTGTAACATCGCCGTTCCGCTATTCTGTTTTCTTTTTCTTTCTTTACATACGATTTGGCTATTCTTTACGAACTTTGATCCCTATCCTGTGTGTTTAACCTGCGCTTGTGATTTGGACTGTGATTGTGCTTGTGATTTGGACTTGTGATTGAACTGAAAACTGCGTAGAGATGGCAGCCTACACGCCCCGTGAATATGCAGAAATGCATTTTATTTACGGTTTATGTGACGGCAACGCTCGTAATGCTGCGAGGGAATACTGCAATCGGTACCCGGAACGCGAACGCTATCCCGATCATAGAGTGTTCATAAATGTACACAACACACACGTTCAAGGTGAAATTCCTGGTACCCATCGAGTAGGTGGAGCACGTCGAGCACTTCTTCTTCGCCGTCGATCCCAACGAATTAAAAAGTATCGGGAAGTGGCATACAACGCACCGACTTGAGTGAGGCGCGCTATTTGTGAGCATTCGGCACACACTCTTTCGCAAGCACTCAGTCCGCCGCACTGCGCCGCTCAGGCAGGTCACGTTTTTGTATCAATCCGTCCATAAAAGAGAGATACAATATCATGTATTCGCATACACAAAATATGACAGAATAGCGGAACGGCGATGTTACAAGAAGCTAGCGAGTCATTTAAACTGAAAGAGTGGGTCAGGCGCAGATAGGTGATGAACGGCTTAAAGGCGTGGGAGGGGAGGGGAGGGGGTAGGTGAAACATGTTGGCGACCGGTCCCATTGTTTTCACGGGTTCAACGGAGAGGCCCTCCATTGTTCTCTTCTAAGAAAGTACCTAACGCTTTTAAATTTGTTAGACCGGATTAGTTGTTTCATTCATATGTTCGTCTTAAAGATTAAGTTTTATGGTAATGAATCTAATGAATTGTACCTTTCTGGAATCCGTATGAACTGTACATGTTTTTGCAAAGCAGGTTCACTTTCCTGTAGTACATTTTTTTAAAGTAAACTTCAATCAAAGTCAAGGCTTCATTGATGAATTAATGAAAAATTCTAATTTAAATAGGCTTTACTATTGGAATAAGAAAGAAAATGTTATAAAACAAATGTTTTCACAAAGCTACACTAATTGCAATAAAACCCCAAAAAATTTAATGAACCTAAGTTACATGTAATTTTTTTTACGATTTTTTATTCGAAAATTGGCGTTGTAATTAGAAAAACCCAGAAAAAGAGCTATAACTTCTAAACGACTGAGAAATGGATAACTACAAATAGGGTGATTCTGATTGGAAATGACCTCCTTTATGACCTCCTTTCGTTTGGACGTCGAGTTTTGGGACACCCTGTATATATATATACAGGGTGTCCCAGAAACCGACGATAATCCTTTGACAGCTGATAGGGCTGCTAATTACCTCTCAGAATAACTAATTTTAGGTATAGTAAAAATGGCTTAGTTTTTGAGATATTGTCATTTTTGTAAAAATCCAAAATTTTCTCCCTCAGCTCATTTTTTTAAATGTCACAAGTACAAATGCAAGATTTTTTTAAATCTAGTTTTTGTCAAATATTTCTGAAAGGTAAGGCTTTCACGCGGTATAATTTATTTTTTCATTTTTAATCCTGCTTAGCTGAAAAATGACTTAAGAGCCACATGTTAAATTTTTTTCAGCCTCATGCCTTGAATTTGGTCCTTCGCGGTGAAAAAAAAAATTACTACACTAAAGTGGCATTATGCAACGAAAATACGCCCATCTAATGTAGTTTTTAAAATGGTACATCACTTACCGATTTGCCCAATAATTTATGAGATATTATTATTTAACTTCAAAAGTACCTCGGAATTTGATAACTGTTCTACCAACTACGAATTGGAATAAAATAAACACTTGAAGTAATTGGTCCTTATTAACCTGTTAAAGTAGATGTTCAAATTGTTTACCACCTGCACGAATGCTAGCTAGACATCTTCTCACAAATACCCGGTTGATGCGTCGAGCAAGTACTCGATGCAAGTGCAGATACGTCCACGTGAGCTACTGCCGTAATTCTTTCTTTGATCTCTATCAAGTTTTCCACCGGTTTCCCGTAAACTTTTTCTTTTAAATAGCCCGAATGATAAAAATCTAACAGATTTAAATCCTTAAAGCCTTTTAGAAGATGTACCATTGGCCATACGGAGGGAGATGTGGTTGCAAAATGATGGCTGCTCAGCCCATTACGCTAGAGAAGTGCGTAATTTTTTAACCAAGCATATCCCCACAGATGGATCGGACGTCTAGATCAGCCAGTCAGTCAGTCAGCGTGTAAGCGTCCACTGCTGGACATACGCCTCTCCAATTTTCTTCCAGTCCTCCCGGTCTTCAGCGGTACGGAACCACTGCTTTCCGCCGACGTACTTGATGTCGTCGTCCCACCTGCCGGGTGGTCTTCCCACACTCCGTTTTCCTGTCCACGGCCGCCATTGTAGGACACGGTTACTTCAATCATGATTCTTCTCATCGTCTCTTCAGCTAATGTGCCCAGCCCACTGCCACTTGAGCTACGTCTAGATCACCAGATTTAAATCCGTTAGGTTTTTATCATTGGGGCTATTTAAAAGAAAATTTTTACGGGAAACCGGTTGAAAACTTGATAGAGCTCAAAGAAAGAATTACGGCAGTAGCTCACGTGGACGTAGCTGCACTTGCATCGAGTACTTGCTCGACGCATCAACCGGGTATTTGTGAGAAGATGTCAAGCTAGCATTCGTGCAGGTGGTAAACAATTTGAACATCTACTTTAACAGGTTAATAAGGACCAATTACTTCAAGTGTTTATGTTATTCCAATTCGTAGTTGGTAGAACAGTTATCAAATTCCGAGGTCCTTTTGAAGTTAAATAAAAATATCTCATAAATTATTGGGCAAATCGGTAAGTGATGTACCATTTTAAAAACTACATTAGATGGGCGTATTTTTGTTGCATAATGCCACTTTAGTGTAGTAATTTTTTTTTTTCACCGCGAAGGACCAAATTCAAGGCATGAGGCTGAAAAAAATTTAACATGTGGCTCTTAAGTCGTTTTTCAGCTAAGCAGGATTAAAAATGAAAAAATAAATTATACCGCGTGAAGCCTCACCTTTCAGAAATATTTGACAAAAACTAGATTTAAGAAAATCTTGCATTTGTACTTGTGGCATTTAATAAAATGAGCTGAGGGAGAAAATTTTGGACTTTTACAAAAATGACAATATCTCAAAAACTAAGCCATTTTTACTAAACCTAAAATTAGATATTCTGAGAGGTAATTAGCAGCCCTATCAGCTGTCAAAGGATTATCGTCGGTTTCTGGGACACCCTGTATATAACAACAAACAACAATTAGGTATGATTATGATTTAAAAGTGTGAGAGTTGGGGCCCTGAGCCCTGTTATACGACCTAGGAAGATCTATTGTGATCTCTCAAAAGTGTATAGCTCACCCTCAAGTCGGATTTTCGCTATGAACCGAGTTATATTCTTGGGGTTGAGTGCCTGTATTTGGCATGGGCTACAAATGTAACCCCCAAGAATACGGCTTCTACTGTGAATGAGCACTTCACATTCACAAAGGATGTGTATGGGCGTTTCAACCTCTTTTATACAGAACCTGAACACCGGTGTGTCGCTAAGGCCCATTCGGTGTAGGTGTTTGTTTAGTCTGCAGTATCTTGTTAAGGCTATTAGGACTCTTATGTCGTTCCGGTTTAGGTTTAATACCTCGGAAGTGAATTTACGCGAGTACCCAGAAAGTAGTGTCTTGGTGCTTGCTTCTAACCTGGCAGTTGGAAACAGTGCTGCTTGCTTTGTTTCCAATTAGGTATACAAAGGAGCTTACTCTTATAGAAGATGTTTCTTCGGTTGTACTATGACTCGGGAGCGGCAAGCTTGGTTTCACTGCTTTCCTGTCAAACATTCAAGCAATATCATATACATTTTCATTGAAAAACATGTAAGGTGCTGTAGGGTTAGAATTATTTCGACCAGTAGCAATACTATATGGACATCTGGAATTGAAGAACACAAGGGTGGGGAGAAATAGTATGGACAGAAGTTATTAATTTTTTGTATGTGAACATCGATTGTTGTGCCGAGGGACTAATGGTGCAGTCGACAGAGCCAAACACACCTCTCCTCGTGAAACCACGATCAGTTAGGTACCATGCCAGCAGATTTGCGGACTGTTGCTAGGCTGTAGACAACGTTGTATTAACAGGTTAGAGCCTGTTAATACAACGTTTGAAGACATCTAGGTTAAGGGATTCGGTAAACACACACAGTACTACCAGTACGACAAAAACTATTTTGAGAATGGATGGGTTCTCGAAAGCCGAATATCAACAACATCAGGGTGTTCAGTTTGCGAAGATGGTTGGATGGCAAGAACTAAGGGATGCATGTTCTTCCGAGCATCATCCATGATAAATATGAAAGATACAGATGTGAAAAAGTTTATTTTTATATCCCTTGAAGAATGTGTGCATAGCAAAGCATTGGAATGTTACGTGCTTATGCGTAGCTTCATGTACGCACCATCTGCACACCATATCTGCAACAGTTTATGTCACTACAAAATAAGGCAATCTGTTGACGTTGGCAACACAGCTTCTTCAAACACCTATCGAAAACAAACAACAATTTGGGTTTTGAAGTTACAGTAATACATTATTAAAAATTCAGAAGCTTCACCCACAGTCATTTTCGGAGTTAATCGGTTCTTTGCCAGCCGTCGCGCGCCGCAGACTGCCCACGAGGATGAGTCGTACGTTTGGCGGGAAATGTTGAGCTACATGCCTTTGAAAATGACCGTGAGTAAAACCGTTGAATTTGTAATAATAGACGAACCACACAGTCTTTTATTTCACCTTGGCAAGCAATCACCGGCACGTTGGCAGAAATCCTTAATTTTGCTGCCTGCTGACACAGCAGCAGGCTTCACCGTTGGCTCCAAGTCCAGAGGGTTCACTTTCCGCATTGTCGTCCTTGCACCTTCCAATTTAACTGCTCTACTTCTGTTGTACAACGAAACTTGCGACTCTGTGATGCTTGGTAGCTTTCGTGTGTCCCCGTGCTTAGCCGAAATCTTTTCATTTCTTGTCTCCACTTTAATGGGATACTTGAGCGGGTCTAAACTTTTACTGCCGAGGTGAGTTTCGTTTCTGACTTGTCGGTCTTGATTGTATTTGTACGGTATGGAGGGTGGTGGTGCGGCGAAGGTTTGCGCGGTGTAAGGTCGAAAGTCGCGCCGACTCGCCTGGAGTAGCAGCTGGTGCGATTTGATGTTGAGCATACCGCCGAGCACTCCATAGGGCTCCTCTCGGATCTGCTTTGCGACTTCAGATATGGTCATATTGTTCGCTTCCGCTATTTGCCTGTAGATCTGGAAAATAAAACAACGTACCTACATAGGTTCTTATTATTATTTTATCTTCAATTCTCACGCTCAACTCTTTTGCTACTACCTATTTACATTCCACTATATTATCGAATCTCAAACATCCAAAGGTTGACTGTAAGAAATCTCTGTAAGGGATAAGTTCGCCTTTGCACCTTATGTAAATTTTCTAATGTATTTGTTACTGTTTAATGTTTACTGGAGCAATAAAGAATTTTCTATCTATCTTCCCTTATTTCATTAGACACCTAGAGGGTACTCGAGCATTGTGAACGGGAGTTGCTTCATGCATTAACATAACATGTCTCGATAGGCTTCTCTCACTGGCAGTCAACATTTTAACGTGTCTGTAAGTCTGATTTGTTAGGTATTTGTCAATATAATTGATAGAGGAGTTATGTAGGATTATGTCTGCACTGATACTATAAGCAGTGTATAGTCGCTACCTCTCTGCCCGCGGGGGTGTCGCGGTCGAACGTGGTAAGGGCGGAGGACGGGGGGTGGGTGCGGCGCAGCCAGGGGTCGGCGGCGGCGCGCTCCGCAGACAGTCTCAGCCGCCGGTCAGGCTGCAGCAACATCCTGATGAACCCTCTGCACTCTGCACACTCCCATATAGTTTTAATATAAGTAGTTCATGTTTTACGTACAGTTCGACGAGGCATTGCAGTCCCGTTGGGTTTTCAATGATGCAGCACTTGTGCAGAGTTGGTGTCAATCCCGCAGAATCCCGCGGGGTCTCCGCATAGGTTTTTGAAAATCTCATTGAATTCAAGAAATTAAAATATGTTTATTTTATTTATTATAAACCAAATTTAATCTTTCATCATAATATCTGACAATTGATTTTCGGCCATGCGGATCCGCATGCTGTGTGGGATCCCGCAGACCCTGCGGGATTGATCATACACTACACGAACTTGGCTTCACTAACGGCAAAATTCGACCTTTTACTAGCAGACATAAATACATTAAAACCTACATTCATTATTATAACTGAGACACATCTGAAACCTGAAATAAAAGATAGCATTGTGACCATACCTGGATTCTCTTTGTATCGGCAAGACCGAACTACCGGCAAAAAGGCAAGTGGAGGTGTTGCAATCTACGTTGCTAACAATCATAATAACATAACTATTATAGCAAGAAGAAACTCTACCTATGACAGAACAAATGTGGAAGCATTATGGCTAGACATAGAGTATGGCAACTTTAAAATGCTACTGGCCGGGGTGTACCGCCCAACCCATTACACTTTGGAACAATCAGACACAGATCTCTTTGACATGATAGAGCGGGCAGCCCAGCAGGGAACTACACTGATCGCAGGTGATTTCAACTTACCCGACATACAGTGGCCATTAAAAAAATTAGATGGATACAACGCATTACATGAAAAATTTATTAAAACATACACAAACTCCAGCTTGCAACAACTTGTAGAACAAAACACAAGAAAACGCAATAATGAAGAATCTCTACTCGACTTCATAATGTGCAATGACCATAGTCTTTGCACAAAAATCGATTACTGCGCAAATATTGGCAAAAGTGACCATTTAGTATTGGTAGCAACTATTCAGTTTATTTTAGAAAAATCTCACAATAATATTAAAAAACCTCGTCCAAATTACATGAAAGCTGACTACGAAATAATACGAAAAGCATTGAACAAAGAAAATTTATCTGACACATCTGAAACAGATGTGACACATGCTTGGACACAATTCAAAAAAATAACACAAGATACATTACTTACACATGTTCCTGTCTCAACACCCAAGAAAAAACTAAGCAACAAGCCCTGGATAAACAAGCAAGTCATTGATATGATTAAACAAAAAAAGCACCTGTGGAGACTTTACCAATTAAATAAATCCCAAAAAACATACGAAACTTACCGCAAAGTAAACAACCAAATTGTATATCTGACAAGACAATCAAGGAAAAAGTACGAGGATAATATTATCACTTTAGGGCCAAAAGCTTTCTACGGTTACATCCGGAAACAACTATCCTCCAAAGTTAGCATACCGCCAGCTTTGCGCAAAGCCGACACAAAAGAAATTATAACCGACCACTTCGAGGTAGCAAACACATTTGCAGAACAGTTTAAAAAATCTTTTGTACAAGAGAATGATGACCCCTTACCACATGTCGCTGTTCCAAGAGTAAAGAATACTTTAGAAATGGTGGAGTTTACCCCGGAGAAAGTTCTGAAAGTATTAAAAACATTTAAAGATGAAACATCAATGGGACCGGATGGTATACCTGCTATCTATTTGAAAAGATGTTCCCCAGAGTTGTGCCAACACCTTGCATTTATAATGACCTTATCCTTTAAAACTGGCAAACTACCGTCAGACTGGAAAGAAGCAACAGTAACACCGATATACAAAAAAGGGGATAAACTTGCAGCATCGAACTACCGCCCAATCAGTCTGACGAGCATTATATGCAAGGCTATGGAGAAAATTGTCTGTGACTCACTAAGAACATTTTTAACACAAGAAAAAATTATCATCAGCCAACAACACGGTTTTGTACCCAAGCGCTCAACCATAACAAACCTACTCGAATGCATGAACATATGGACCAAAACATGGGATGAGCGTAAGCCAATGGACATAATATACTTAGATTATGAAAAAGCTTTCGACCGTGTCCCGATAAACCGACTTATTCACAAATTGGACCACTTTGGACTCCGTGGAAAACTACTACTGTGGCTGAAAGATCTTCTAACAAATAGAAAGTTCCGAGTGAGAGTTGGCGAACAACTATCTGAACCTCAACCAGTACTCAGCGGAGTACCGCAAGGATCGATCGTCGCGCCAATCTTATTTGGGATATTTCTCACAGACCTACCAGCCATCATGAAACTCAGCTTCTCGCTCTTTGCCGATGATACAAAATTTTTTGCAGACCCTCTTATAAGCCATCAGACCATACAAGACACCCTTGACCAAATTCTACATTGGACAAAAGAATGGCTACTTTCACTCAACAGCAGTAAATGTACAGTACTCCACATAGGGTCTAAAAACCCAAAGCTCTCATACAACATTGGTGGAAACCAAATACAACCAGTTAAGTCGCAAAAGGATTTAGGAGTCGTGATATCAGAAGATCTAAAATGGGAAGCGCACATAATTGAGCTAGTGAAGAGAGCAAATTCACTTCTCTATACAATAAGGAAAGCCTTCTCCTCCATCACCGCAGAACTGTTTCTGAAACTCTACAAGACATATATAAGACCACTACTTGAATATGGCTACCAAATTTGGAGTCCATATTTTAAAAAAGATATTGAGCTACTAGAGAGAGTACAGCGACGAGCAACAAAGATGGTATCATCAATTAAAAATAAAACATATGAAGATCGCTTACAGGCACTGGGATTAACAACTCTTGAGGAAAGGAGACAACGAGGAGACATTATAGAAACCTATAAAATCCTAAAAGAATGCTACGATGTACCAAGTCTACAGTCAATGTACGAAAGGAGCACTGAAGAACGTCTTCGCGGTCACTCATTAAAACTAAAATGGCCCACACATAGAACCAACCCTAGGAAGCATTTTCTGACGCACCGGGTCGTAAGGGCCTGGAACAAATTATCTGAGGACACCGTCAGCGCCCCCTCGGTTAATTCTTTAAAAAACCAATTAGACAAAAAAAAAAACAAAACCAAAAACAAACAAACAAAAATACTTAAAAACAATACAAGTGCACTCATAAATTAATAAACAGAATACACGCACCAGCTGTCAGCTGTCAGTGTTTAAAATAAATAAATAAATAAATAAAAATAAATATGATGTGGGATCCTGCGTGATTGCGGGATGCCATTTTTCTGAATTGCAATCCCTATGTAACAGAAAGGAAGCGCTAGTTTCGAGTGGTGCAATTGGCTGGTGTGCTGAACACTGATAATGCCAAAGCTTACATAAAAAAAAAAAAATTGTGATTTTTTAACTGTTTTCGTTCGCACAGCAATGATTTGTCTATGAATCTACTTATTTTTCCATGAGGAACGTACAGTTCCCGGCAGCAAATAATGTGTGTCGAGCTTTGGAAAGAGACCATCAGCTTGTAGAGTGTCGTCCCTGTCGCACGAACTCGCGCGTCTCTGTGCGACAGGGACGACGCTCTTTAATGTACTGTGTGGGGCCGGTACTTTAAAAGAATAGCCCCACTACATCTCACCCTGTGTATGTCGTAAAAGGCGACTAAGGGATATGACTCCCTGCTTATATTACTAGGTGGTAGGGTTTGACCCGCCCGGGTTCGTACCACCGCACTGAATGAAAGGTCGGTCGAAACGGCTATGTAAATAGTTTGTGTTTTCCGTCCAGTTGAGTGTAGCCGGCACGACCGAAGGGAAGCACTGACGTGGCACATAGTTCACCCGGTGTTATGGGTTGACATCACGGATGTTGTAGGTGATGTAGCCAACCGTTTCAGTTTCCATAAAAAAAAACCGGATTGTCTCTTTCTAAAGCACGCACACATTATTTGCTGCCGGGAACTGTGCATACAATGTTAGCAATTGACGCAACACAACATGCAGTATCATTTGTGAACATTTATCAATGTCAAGTTACAGAGTAAATACAAACAATAGTTACCTACTGTATTTAATTATAAAATTATTATATAATTTGTTTCAGGTTTCCTGAAGTGAAGAAGTTGTGAAGCGAGGTGTCGGCCGAAATAATCCAAATACATAACGTAAACAGACATTGAATATTATAAAGTGCTCTCCAATAATTGTTACACACAATATTGTCTAATGTTTACAATTTTGCTACTTATGAAACTAGTTTAAGGTATCAATACTGTTATCAATATGTATAATTATGGTAATCATGTTGAAGTCAAATTGAATTCACAAGTGCAGATTATTTAGAGAACAACATTTTATAAGCATTGGAATAATTAGAGGAATAAAACTGCCATTGAAATAATTATTTTGTAATGTTATTTTTTTTATCATGTTACTACACACGTCAAGAACGTCAGTTCAGATTTTGGAGATTTTTGCTTTGAAGCACTATGGTGATATAAGTGGCGAGTAACTTGTAGGTAAGTCATAACTCACGCGTGCCACATTTCACCGACATAACTAAAAAAAGTCACAGTCTGTGGAGACTAGTATATTAGTGTGGGTGGATACACGTCATAGCATACACCCTGATTCACTCAGACAGGTTGTTTCCATACTTCTCCAGAGTGTGTGACTAAAAGGCGACTAAGGGATAAGAAGAAGTGTCTAACGACGCCCATGGACATTCGTTAGTATGTGAGGGTTGTGAATGTAATGCCTATTCACGCCCTCTTGAAGGACCCGAGACTGTACTTGGGGGGAAATATATGTATAAATCTAATTTTACGTAGAACTATTTTAATGTGCATGGAAATATCCACTGATTTGAGTGGCCCCTTTCACATAACACTGCTGACTTCCTGTCCCTTTCTAAATAAAATAATAAAAAACATCAGTAGCCGAAGGATTCTGTCGAAGAACTATAAACTGATATACCTGAAGAGACATGAGCGAGGGCTTGACTCTGTTTGCGCCCGACGCCCTTCGAGATGATCTGACTGAAGAGGGGTCGGTCCCCGGCGCCTCCGCCGCCCGCCGGGACGGTGAACGGCAATCCACCAGTCACCATGCCGAACATTATTACGCCACTACATGGAAAACAAATAACTCGATGCTACTTTACTCTGAACGCCACAATTTTGGGAAATTATTTTAAGTAAGCAGCTGTACTGAATTTTGTATTTGTACTTTCTGCATTGTGTATTAATTGCGCTTTCATGCCAGCGAAGCGACCGGCAAAAAGTGGTTTAAAATATAATTATTGGTATAAATTGTTTGATCACTTTTTTAGGGTTCTGGATCCACACTGAAGCCTATTACTATGTCTACGTCGTCGTATGTTTTTCTGTCTGTCCATCCGACGGCTGTATCTTTTGAACCGTAATAGGTAGCCCATTGAAAATAGCACAGAATATGCATTAGTACTGTGGATATGCAAACAAACAATAAAAAAGCAAGAAGTAAACATAAGGGGGCCCTCATACAAGAAACGTACTAAGAATCGATTAGTACGTATTCATACTACTAAATAATAGATGGCGCCACAGGCATTGCAGACATAGACATACGGATATGGTTTTTTGACAGGTATGATATATTGGATCTACGGTACCATCCGTGCGTGAATAATACTCCCACTTGACCGATTATTTCTAATTCCGAGCGATTTCAGTGCAAAAATGGTCCTTTGAGCCAGATTTCAGTGCAGGAACCGACACCAATTGCAGCGTAGGGTAATTAATTAATAATTACACATTGATATGAAGTTCAGCATTGCAGCACCTAACAGCAGCGTACAAAGAGGCTGGATTCGATTTGATGAATAAGTTCGATTTATTGTACTTGTACATGTGGAGAAGACAAACTACGACAAAAAGATCTTACGGGTTTTACAAGAAGTATTAATGCAAGAGAAGCTCACACGCTCCACATGTCAACTTCGGGTCCGTAGCGCCGGTGTTCCATGAACAGTTCCGGTGCGGCGTACTCCAGCGAGCCGCACGGAGTCCGCAGAGTCGAGCCTCGCTCGCACACATTCGACAGGCCGAAGTCTAAACCAACGAGCTTACAGTAATTTGGCATTCTCAACTAGAGATTTTTGGGGAGTTTGACTTTTGAGCATTTTGTTTAATTTAATTTTCACAAATATTTCTTACTAGCTGTGCCCGCGGCTCCGCCCGCTCTCATATTTCACTTCACTGCTAACCTCATAAGCCATTTAGCGTGATAGTAAGTAGCCTATAGTTGATGGGAAGAATCAAGGTATCCCTAGATTTTTTTTAAATTAAAATCGGTTCAGTGGTTCTCGAGTTATAAGCGGACAGACAGACATACATACACTCAGACAGAAAGCAGACGTTGGATTTTATTATAGGTAAGGATGTGCCCGCGGCTCCGCCCGCTCTCGTATTTCACTTCACTGCTAACCTCATAAGTCATTTAGCGTGATAGTAAGTAGCCTATAGTTGATGGGAAGAATCAAGCTATCCGTAGATTTTTTTTTTATTAAAATCGGTTCAGTGGTTCTCGAGTTATAAGCGGACAGACAGACATACATACATACAGAAAGCAGACGTTGGATTTTATTAAAGGTTAGAATAATAGGTAATAATAGGTTTATTAGTGATAATAAAAATATGTTGTTATATTTTCTTAATTTACCTAATACACATATCATTGCCATGTTAGGTTAGATAGTGACAAATGCTTGACTGGCAACTCTAAAAATCATTGTGTTGTGAAAATATTTTGGATGGTAATATCTCAATTTAAATTTACTAAGTATAGTATCAGTGAATACAAGTTGAACTGACCGACAATCTTTACGAACTGTTTCGTGATATCCAACATGATGTTTTCCATTTTGAGGTCTCTGAAAAGAAGCAAGAAAAAGTGCAATGTTCTTAATGCACACTTGACAATATTCATAGTGCACACTAGACAGTGTTCTTAGATCAAAGTTGAAAATGTTCTTAGTGCACGCTAGGCAATGTTCTTAGATAAACGTTGGCAATGTTCTTAGTGCACACTAGACAATGTTTATAGTGATCACTTGATAATGTTCCCGGTGCTCACTTGTCAATGTTCATGGTGCTACCAAGTAAATGTTCAAAGTGCACACCTGTGTACGACGCCGCACGCGTGCATGTGCCGTACGGCGCTGACTAAGTGCGCCGCCAAGTGGCGCGCGCGGCTCTCCGTCAGCCCGCGCGCGCTGTCGCGCTGCTGCAGCACCAGCGTGCAGAGGTCTCCGCCTCCGCACGCCTCCAGCACGAGGTACAGCCGCGGTCCGCACTGCAAGTGTACCGTTATGGGCGCCGCACACCTTTAATTAATATTGCACAAGTCCACACTTGTGCAAGTGTACCGTTACGTGTGTGGGAAGTTTATTGCGCAATTTTCTAGACTTGGGGCGTCATGCAGACTTGCACAAGTCTGGACTGCGCAATATTAAATTGAAGGTGTGTGGCGTCCATTAATTTCCAGTAAAGGCCCTGATTTTGTCATATATGGCATGGAAGCTGCCGCGACACGTATGGTTTCGACAGAAACAAGATTTAATTGGTTGACATCACGTGTATACTGTCATGTGTCCACCATCCATCATTCCACGACCCTTCATCAAACCGCGGACCTTGACATCAAGAGTTCGACGCCAAGGTCGCGTCGATCACCCGCCGCCATTATCAGGTTCGACAAGGCAAGTGGTTAAGGATGCCTACACAGACATTCGGCGACGTATGGGTGTAGGTCAAAGATTTTGAAAGGAGAGAAGATGTGCCATGCACGTATCGGAACCGCTGTCGCTATAGTTTCCGATCGCACACAATCACAATTCATACATTTGAACGCACGATCACATTCGCAGCAGCGATTTTTGGCCAATCCAGAGCTTTGCATCTACTTGCGCTCACACACACGTCGATAGTTAATATGGGCAAATCTCCCCATATTACCGTGTCGCGGACACGGCTCCTTCGCATATCTACACTCTCCTTCCAAAATCTTTGGGGTAGGTACTACCTACCCCAAATATTTTGGAAGAACTACCTACTAGGTAGTTTACTCAACCACAGATTAAGTAATAGCGATAGTACCTATTAAGTATTCTGTGGTAATAGTTACTTCGTACTCAACGTCTCACTCGCTATCGTCAGCCTCGATAGCTCAGTGGTGCAGACAGTCGACTGTTGCTGTTGATTGTTAAGCAACGCTGGGCGCGGTCAGTCAGATGGGTGACCGCTCGACCGTTGGAGGCTGACCGTGGTTCGGATTCCACGTTAAACTGTAGGTCCCTTCCCTTCCTACGTTACTCGGTGGTAGGGTTCAACCCGCCCGGGTTGGTACCACTGCACTGAATGAAACGTCGGTCGAAACGACTATGTAAATAGTTTGTGTTTTCCGTCCAGTTCAGTGTAACCGGCGCGATCGAAGGGAAGCACTGACATGGCACCAAGCTCACCCGGTGTTATGGGCTGTCATCACGGATGTTGTAGGTGATGTAGCCAATCGTGTTGGTTTCCGTAGAAAAAACAATAACACTAGATAAGAAATTATGACCATATTATATGATTGCATACCATCATAGTCTCGTAGAGCATGGCGATGCACGGGTGTCGCAGGCGAGCCAGGACGCGAGGCTCGCGGTGCAGGTGGCGCCTGGCGTATTCCTCCTGGATCTTGGACGTGTCTAGAATCTTCACCGCAACCTAAACACAATACGAGCAACTGCATGATAACATTGAGGACACCTGGGCGGGCGCGGTTAGATCTTAATGGGAGACCGTTCGTTGAGGCTGACCTAGATTCCACGTAAAACTGTTAGTTCTCTTCCCTTTAACATACTAGCTGGTATTCCGCACTGAACAAATGGGTGATCGAATCGTTGATGAATGTTTTCCGTCCCATTCAGTATATACGGCACTATCAAAAGAAAGCATTGACATGGCACCTAGTTCACTAAGGTGTTATGTGCTGACCTTACGAGCGTAGCAGGTGATGAAGCAAGACATGTGTGGTTCCATTAAAATAAATACATTTTCGACCTTGATCATACACTAGTCCCGGCCCCGCTGCACAGAATAGAATAGAATAGAATAGAATAGAATAGAATAGAATAGTATTTTATTCAGTTGTACACATACATTCTATAGGGAGACTGAAATGTTATACAAATTGCGTCTCTAGCTAATTAACCCCATGTAACCCACGAACGGTTACATACCTTATACGAGTAGGTTAGCATTGCAAAAAAGGTTACAACACCTTCTTCGGACTATTTTCATGCTAACCTATAAACAACCTATAAACAAGACAGTTTTGTAATTGAAGGGTTGAAATTCTACAGGGTCTATGTGCCTAAAAGTTAAAATCGAGATATAACAAAAAAAAAAACTGAAAAATACACGCATAGTGGCACGTAGACCGGTCCTTGCTTGCTTTAACAGCGTCTGTGTAGTGGTAGGGCGGAGCTAGGCACTTAGACTCTTTTGAATGTTATTAGCAAGAACATGTTATTAGCCTTGGCACATTGATTGTATTTCCGTAAAAATATCGCTTTGCGGTTTTTTGGCACTTAGACCCTATAGAATTTCAACCCTTCAATTATTTGCTCTAGAATATTGTTTTTCTCTTCATGCTCATCAAGCTTAATAACGAAACTGGTTTCAAACCAAAATTGAACGACTTTTCAGAGGGCATTAATGCCTGTTTATTTCATTCAATGCAAATATAGGCACCGACATGTACCTACCCAGGAACTGACCTTACCTCGACAGCGCGGCAGAGCGACGTAATGGCGGAACGTCCGCGCGTCAAATGAGGCTGACTGATAAATGAGGTCCATCAAGTCTGCGAGCTTACGAGTTATGTGCTGTCGTATGACTTGCAGCACGTAGGTACCAGTATGTATGTATACCGAGTCATAACTCTAGCGGATAGATTAGTTTAACGGATGCATTTTTTATGGGCCACTTAAATATATAGGTATATATTTTTCATAAGCTCGCGTGCATCGAGAAGTCATGTAGGAGGTGGCTGGCTATAGTACCTAGATAACGGACTAAATGCAACTATGCCGCCGCCTCTCGTTCTGTTGAAATTATTTATTTTCACGTAAAAATTTTGGTCCCTTAAATTCTTACCTTACTAGGTGGTAGGGGTTGGTGCCACCGAACTGAATGAAAGGTCGGTTGAAACGGCTATGTAAATAGTTCGTATTTTTCTTCAAGTTCAGTGTAGCCGGCACGACCGAAGGGAACAACTGACATGGCATCTAGTTTTACTCAGGTGACATCACGGATTTAGTAAGTCATGTAGCCAACCGTGTCAGTTTTTATAAAAAATATGATAATGTAGAGTTGTCACGCTTTGATTAGTTTAGATTAGATCACATTTAGTTATGAAAAAATATTTCAATGTTAATAACTAAAACATGTACATATTAACTTTTCTTTGTTTATATGTTAGTACTAAGCATGTACTCGCTTTATATTTCTTCACTATGTAGATCCAAACATGAAGAGAAAAAATAAGTTCCGACCAGGATTCGAACCTGCAACTCCGGCTTGAGCCGCCAGCGCGTTACCAATTCCGCCATCGGGTCTATGACGTATCCTCTTTACATTTTCGAACAGTTGCATACCTAATAGGTAGAAGAATAGAAGAGGTAGTGTATGACGCACAGACTAGTCTGTGGTATGACGTAATCTACTGCGTTCAATTAACTTGCACGATTAATTTTCTTCATTTTCCTCTTTACATCTATCTAGTGAAGAAATAAATATATTTTGGGTTGAAATCATAAAAGCTACATTTTAAAATTCATGAAATTTATTCGTGTGTGAAGAAAACGTACATATGAATAAATCAGTACGGTCCAGTTCGGTGACGCGGTATCGTTTAATTAAATCGAACCGGGACACGGATCTTTAATAATGCAAAAGATATGCAGATGCGGTGTCCGGTGCAGGGGGTGTGGTGCGGGGGCGGGGGGGGGCAGGGACGTCGTCTCGCGGTTGATGTCGCCTGAGGGCGTCGAGCGCTCCGTCTGCTGAATCTAGGCAGTTAATCTGGCGGCTGGACGCTCCGCAGTTCGCTTTACGAGCGCCGTAAACCAGCTAGAGCCTTCTGCGCCCTCCCCCGCCCGTCCCCCGCCCCCGCGCGCCGGCTCTTAAACCCAACCTTCGGCGCCCACCTAACCGAGCAGCCTACATCGAAATGTTCCTTTAAATTTTGTAATATATTTTTACGAGTAAGGCACTGCGTTTACAGGTCACTTAGCTAGATAAGAGGGACGAGGACGGCGCGGGGCAAGCGACGCTCGATTGATTAAACCATTGCTTAGAAGGCAAACAGGACGGATACGTATACGGAAGTACGAGTGGTGGCGAAAACGCAAGAATCGATACGGTTCTCGTAGCAAACATGTTTGCATCTACTTCGATCCACCCATAAGGTGTTCAACGACGCCCATGGACATACGTGGGGTTGCGAGTGCCATGCCGGCTTGACAGGTGCCTATTCACGCCTCTCTTGAAGGACTGTACATGGGGGGAAATATGTAGGCAGGGAGAGCGGATTTGTCGCTTTTTTAGAGCCGCTTCGAAAGTTTTGCAATGGCGCGTGTGTCTTTCAACATGTCAGTCAGTCAGTGTGTATATGTCCACTGCTAGAGGTACGCCTCTCCAACAGTCGTCGTCAATATTTTCGTCGTATTTTCGTAATTTCGTATTTTCGATAAGGCTATCGACATACCATAATATAGCAAAGTCATCAATAGTTTCGTAGAGCCTCTACGAAAGTTGTGTAGCATAGGATGAGGTATAGTTCACGCCATTAATTTCGTAAACCTGCTACGAAAGTTATAGAATAGAATAGAATAGAAATCCTTTATTGCACACAAAAACACAGAGATACACAAGACAGAAGATAACATACAGAAGAAGAATGGAAGCTAACAATAATTCACACAGAAACAAGAGAACAGTAGCGTGCAAAGGCGGACTTATCACTTTAAGTGATTTCTTCCAGTCAACCTTTGTATGTTAACCAGTTATTTAGCGCAGGAGCTGATATAGTTCACATTATTTATATTCTCGTAGAGTCTCTACGGAAGTGTTGTAGCATAGGAGGAGGTGCAGCTCAGGCCATTCATTTAGTAAACCTGCTACGAGAGTTCTGTAGCACAGGAGCTGATATAGTTCACATTATTTATATTCTCGTAGAGTCTCTATGGAAGTGTTGTAGCGTAGGAGGAGGTGCAGCTCAGGCCATTCATTTAGTAAACCTGCTACGAGAGTTCTGTAGCACAGGGGAGCTAATATAGTTCGCATTATTTATATTCTCGTAGAGCCTCTACGGTAGTGTTGTAGCATAGGAGGAGGCTCAGGCCATTCATTTCGTAAACCTGCTACAAGAGCTCTGTAGCACAGGAGCTGATATAGGTCGCATTATTTATATTCTCGTAGAGCCTCTACGGTAGTGTTGTAGCAAAGGAGGAGGTGCAGCTCAGGCCATTCATTTAGTAAACCTGCTACGAGAGTTCTGTAGCACAGGGGAGCTAATATAGTTCGCATTATTTATATTCTCGTAGAGCCTCTACGGTAGTGTTGTAGCATAGGAGGAGGCTCAGGCCATTCATTTCGTAAACCTGCTACAAGAGCTGATATAGTTCGCATTATTTATATTCTCGTAGAGCCTCTACGGTAGTGTTGTAGCATAGGAGGAGGTGCAGCTCAGGCCATTCATTTAGTAAACCTGCTACGAGAGTTCTGTAGCACAGGGGAGCTAATATAGTTCGCATTATTTATATTCTCGTAGAGCCTCTACGGTAGTGTTGTAGCATAGGAGGAGGCTCAGGCCATTCATTTCGTAAACCTGCTACAAGAGCTGATATAGTTCGCATTATTTATATTCTCGTAGAGCCTCTACGGTAGTGTTGTAGCATAGGAGGAGGCTCAGGCCATTCATTTCGTAAACCTGCTACAAGAGCTGATATAGTTCGCATTATTTATATTCTCGTAGAGCCTCTACGGTAGTGTTGTAGCATAGGAGGAGGTGCAGCTCAGGCCATTCATTTAGTAAACCTGCTACGAGAGTTCTGTAGCACAGGGGAGCTAATATAGTTCGCATTATTTATATTCTCGTAGAGCCTCTACGGTAGTGTTGTAGCATAGGAGGAGGCTCAGGCCATTCATTTCTTAAACCTGCTACGAGAGCTCTGTAGCACAGGAGCTGATATAGTTCGCATTATTTATATTCTCGTAGAGCCTCTACGGTAGTGTTGTAGCATAGGAGGAGGTGCAGCTCAGACCATTCATTTCGTAAACCTGCTACGACAGTTGTGCAGCACAGGAGCTGATATAGTTCGCATTATTTATATTCTCATAGAGCCTCTACGAAAGTTGTGTAGCAAAGGAGAAGGTGTAATTCACGCCATTACTTTCATACCTGCTACGACAGTTGTGCAGCACAGGAGCTGATATGATTCCAATTATTTATATTTTCATAGAACCTCTACGAAAGTGTGCAGCAAAGGAGATGGTGTAAATCACGCCATTAGTTTCTCAGACCTGCTACGAGAGTTCTTTAGCACTGGAGATGGATATCGCTCGCATTATTTATATTTTCGCAGAGCCTATACGAAAATTGTTTAGCAAAGGAGAAAGTGTAGTTCACGTCACTAGTTTCGTAGACTTGCTACGATAGTCTGTAGCACGTAGGCATTATATACATAGAGTCGCTACGAAAGTTTGTATCGCGGGGCGTTAAATATCATAAATTCATTCGCTATTAAATACACAGCTATGCCGACAAATTTTAGTGGCATGAAAAATGTGAGCACCGCAGCGGCAGCGGCGATATTGATTCGTAGCTTATCGTGTGTTTGCAGACCTCCGCACTACTACAGCTCTATTCCGCGCCGCACGCAGACTGCGCAGCGAGGCGTTGGAGCCGGCATAAATTCCTAGCAGCCATAAAGAATAATGGGATAACTTAACATTACCTAAGCCGTGACACAAAAAACCCGGTCCCAAACACATAAATCATGGGGTCGCGGTCGAGCGTTAGACATTACGACTATAAAACTTTTATTTCCATTCGAGTCGATTCCCTGTGACCGATTAGGAACAATAAAACGGCCGTATAATGTCGAGTATGACAGCTCCTGATTTCGGAACGCATGCGAGCCAGACTCTGTAATCCAGACATCACACTGTGCCGCGGCGCGACGGGGAACCTCAACATTATTATAGCTAGCATCCTCTTGTCCTTCATCGTACGGGAAAACATTTTATTCATATACCTCTAGACCAGGATACCTAGTTTAATACTTGAACAAAATCAAGGTTGTTAACCTTGAACGTACAATAATTTGTCGGATATCGCTCTCGACTATACCTATTTACTGAGTCGTTTAGGATCAAACGCGGTTGAATCCGCTCGTGTCCCCATAACTTGAGCCGTGCAGTGTCAACCCCGTTCATTATAATGGCGGTGCGTCTATTGCGTTGTAGAGGGGACTTGGTGCGTGTCGGACATGCGTTTACGCTTAGCGTCGTCGTAAATTTAATATTTCGCCACTTGCTTTTTATATCGACGCTGTTTATCTATCGTAAACCACGCGGCGCTATCCTCGCCCCCAGAGCGGCGGCGGCGGCGGCGCGGCGGAGGCGAGAGTTTCAAGTCATTCGTCAAATGAGCCATTTTACGATCACCCGGAATGAAAATTTCTAGCTGTAGGTATAAGCTTTTGCAAATTCCATGCTTATAGATGGGTCTTTGGTTTTTATAGTAACCATAAATTTGACGACGAAAAACTTTAGTAAACCGCCATTTTAAACCAATTACTATCGACATTCGATTTGGATAAGTATGAAATCTGTGCACAGTTGGGATTTCACAAAATCCTATTAGTATGGTAGGGTTGTGTTGTTAAAAAAATCAGTAAATTAGAATTTACTCGCATGTGTTTTTGAAAATATAAAACTTTTACAATGTGTACCTGCATAAATTAGGAAGAAAAAAATATATGTAGAGAAAAAAACAAAAAATATTAAATTCTATAAGTTCTAAACGAATACAGAAATGTGTCGACAATGATATAATGCGATATTACCGTCTTGCCCAACAGACGGTGCGTGGCCTCCTCAACGCGCGCGAAGTGCCCCTTGCCCAGCTGCCTGCCGGTCATCTGATAGTTGCCCACTCGGCATAACTGCGTCTTCACACTCGCACCCTTAGCACTCTTCATCTAGCCGCTAGCCGCTACCGCGCTCCGACTGATACAGAACCCGAAATTACAAGAAAATCATACGTATTTTAGTGAGGAAATATACCTTTTATTGAACACAGATCGCGCTTTTTGTAAAAAATCGAACACGAACGAAACTTCAACATGACATTTGTCTGTGAGTATCAAATGACGATTTTGGATTTAAAATGGTTCCGTAGTCGCTTAATCTTTTTGGTCTTTTGAGAATGCGTTTATTCATTGTTCTATGAGTATGAATTCTATGGATCATCGTCAAGGTTTCTGACGTTCTATAGAATTGTGTATTCAACTATATTTGTTTGATTGAAATTTAATTAATAAATTTCAGTTCCAACCAAAGAGATTTTATGTATAGAGTGAGCACTACGAAGAAAGAATACAGAGAAATGACGGCCAATAGCTGAGGTATGAGGTAAGGTAGCGGGGTGTGGAACGCTGAGCCGCGCGGGGCGCGAAGCGAGTGGGAGAGGGGCTAGCTAGCGCTAGCTAGCGACTAGCGGCCCGGCGGCGCCGGCCGGTCAGTCAACACGTGCATTGGAATACGTAGGGTGGTCACTTAGTCTACCAAAAATATATTTTTCGATTTATTATTTTACCAGTAGGTATTATGGTTAATTGTGCCCGTAGTCTAGTGGTAACGCTTCTCAATGCAGAAGTTGCGGGTTCAAATCCCGGGCACTAACTAATGTACTTATTTATTTCCTTGATAAGGATTGATATACGTGCATTTCATAACGAATAGGTACGATCGCTCCGGTGAAGAAAAATAAAGTTAGGTAACTAGTGCACACTGGTCTATGAAAGGTATTTTTGTGTAAACTGCTTCTGATTTACACTGGTCACCATGTACGAGTAATCGAACCGGATATAACAATTTGTGACAAGTTCGAGTGCAATATGACTGCCATAAGAATACTCAATAAACAATAAAACAACAACAATAAAAACAATACCTCCTATGTCAGTGGGCTGAGTCCGTGCCTAGCAGTGGGACGTTTTAAAGGATTATAGAAGAAAACAGATAGTGAATTTAATCGAAAAAAACGTTTTTATGTATTTATTAAACTTAAAATACAGAACTATAATAACTTGAAATACATACCTAAACTTATATGGGTTTTTAAATTAGCGTGGTTATTTGATATTTTAAGAAGTAACAACGGCTTTACTCACTATCGAAACACGAGCTGTGTGGCCCGACATTTCGGCCAGAGTGCTCATGATGATGGGCCATACGTTTGGCCCGAAACGTCGAGCCACACAGCTCGCACCTCGACCGCGAGTAAAGCCGTTTTGTATTCTTATAATACCTACACTTAATAACTAGAATAATATCTAAAAAACTAAACTTAATAATAAAGAATTCATAACTGCGGTCTTGGCCTTGGACTAAACTTAAAATCTCCAAACCAAACATACATAAAATAAAGAGTGCAGCATTTATTTAAAAAATATATATATATATAACTAAAAACACCATTAGGTATACTTTGGACTACACACACAAACACAACTAAAATAACTCTTCCTCCGTACTTAAACAAAATAATTTAAATTTCACTTTACACAAATTTAAATTTTCACTTTCCCTTAAACAATGTATCATCTTGGACTATTTTTATCCATCTTTCTCGTATTGATCCCTTAGTAGGATGTGGAAACCTTGTAAAAAAAATTTTTTCTTGAAAATTTCTCAATTACTTACTAATTAAAAAAAATTAAAAGAATAGCGACAACCCTAATTAGCGGTAAATTCACTCTCATATTTTAACGTGGTTTAATACATATTTATTTACTTTCATACATGATATCCCAGAACTCTATTTCTAATCATTCATATGTGGCAGCCCTAATGAGCGCGTTCAATTTATTTGTTTAATTAAATAATGCTTATGTTATTGCAATGCGAGGTCAATACATAAAATGTACAAAATTTTCAAATTGAAGTAGCGTTGTGACAGCCCTAATTGGCCAGTTGAACCAAATATTTCTAAGCACATGGAAAACAAGATATTATATATAAGTTCTTTCAAAATTAGTTAATAGTACGCTAAGGGGGGGTTCTGTATCGTAAATAAATCACTTTTGAGGAACAAAGATTTTTGTTTACAAAAAAAAAATTTATAATAATGTAAAATGTAAAAAAAAATTCTTTTCTTAATCGTTTCAGTTTCATGCCAGGAACAAAAAAGTCTTCCAACACATAGATCTCTTTCTTTCAGAAATTGTGAAAACCACAATTTTAGTTTTATTAGTATGGAATAGAAAGAATTTGATTTTTTTTACCAACTTACACGTGTTACATCAAAATGGTAATGAAGACTTTTTTGTTACTGTTATGAAAATGAATCGATTAGGCTATAAAAACCAACCACATATTTTTTTACATACATACATTTTCATACATAAAAAACATTTTACATAAAAAAAGCCCAAGGTCCAAAAAATTTTATATAGGTTTTACTCCCTATATGATGCAGAACCCCCCCTTAGCGCACCACCAACCAATTCTGAAAGACCATATTAAGATCACAATGAAGTGATACTTACCTATGAAATGAGATGCCATCAGTTTTCCCAATATTTTTGGTATGATTTTTGCAATATCGCAACACACAACCGGGCATAATGACTGGCGCGATGCGAGCCGCAGACGGACGGCAGCGAGCGCGCGGACGCGACGGCGCGTCCGCCGCGTTTGGTCGCTCGCGAGCTACTAGTCTCAAGAGGGTCCCTCCGCGTAATGGTTACTCCACCGCGGTGGAGCGAAGGCTGTTGCCCGGGTAACAGGTCTAGTAGAATACATGATACGTCATTGGTTCCAACATCAAAATCATACTTTATGCCATGCCATGCATGATGCAGGTGTACCCAAGGAGCATGTACGTGTTGACCACAGACTATATCAGGTGTACCCAAGGAGCATGTACGTGTTGACCACAGACTATATCAGGTGTACCCAAGGAGCATGTACGTGTTGACCACAGACTATATAGGGATACTAGTGTACTAACAGAACACGATGTAGGTACATCGTGTAACAGAACTAACTGTACTGAACTGACAGAACAGCCGTAATATGGGAACGGCGCCAAGAGGTGTGCAGTGCAGTCTAGGCTCACGGCTGTCACTCTATGCAAGCGACGCAAATTCTGCAGAATCCGACGAAATCCGCCGCCAGCGCCGCCCTCACCTGCGCGTCGCGCGCGCGTACTAATAGGATTGCGTCGTCTTCTCCAGGAGAAAATGCACGAAGACAAATTATCTCGTCTTCATTTGAAACGGCAGGTGAAATTAGGGAGATACCTATAAAACTTTTGTTCTGCGACTTTTAAAAATCATCTGAAAATGTATATTATAAATACATAGATCAATATAAAAAAATAATAGATGGAAAGTATTTGGGTTAGCACATATTTATTTATAAACAAACAACTAATCACACATATACCCAATTTCTCACACACAGATTCCCTCACATCCCCTCACAAGCATACATACACTCCCTGACACCACCACACACTCACACACTCTCACAAACACACCGATATATTGCAGTATACATATTTAGCTGACCCATTACAGACTTTAGTAATACATATTGTTATTAACATGTAAGTATATAATTTTACTTTTTTAAATTTTAAATTTTTTGGTTCTTTCATTTAATAAAATTTTTTTTCTCATTCATTAGGCACCTTACATATTCTTTTTCGTCTATTTATGATTTAGTAATACGTATGTACACTCTAATTTAAATTAAAAAGTAACCGGAGAAGATTTGTCATGTTTCATATGGTTATCATAAACTAAGAAGAAAAAACCGGTCAAGTGTGAGTTAGAATCGCGCTCCGAGGGTTCCGTATCATATCATAATCATAATCATATCATACTTCATTTTCACATACTTCCGGAGATGTATTTATTCGTTTATCTAAACGCTTTCGTATTCTTCTAAACTTACTTTTTTTTGAAAAAAACTATACCTTTCACCCGAACGCGGCTCGGACTTCGGCCTCGCCCGCGGTGACTAACATTCTTCGAGCATGTAAATCGGCTTAGCCGTTCTTGAGTTTATCTGTCATACATAACAAAAAGTTCACAAATCCGCAATACCAAACACAAGACACCCGGGCGAGGTCAGAACTTGGAAGGGTTATCGTTCGCCCGTTGAGAATGTCTGCGGTTCGGATTTCACGTAAAACTGCAGGTCCATTACCTAACCTTACTAAGTGGCAGGGTCTGATTTACTAATAGCCTGATTAGGCTCTAGCCTAGGGCGCTAGGGTTTAGGGGCGCAGCATAGGGCATGCGCAGTGCGGGAAATACTCAAAATTCGGGCGCTCACGAATTCGAATTCGCCCATTCATGCTCCGAGAATCCTGAGTCGGTCATCCTATTTATTATATTGATTAGTTTATTACAAACATTTGTATTCGAAATAATATTCCCCGACCCTCTTTTTGGGGGGCGCTAGGAAAATCTAAGTCTAGGGCGAGCAGGATCCTTAATCAGGCCCTGCTAAGTGGCATGGTTTAATCAGACCGGATTGATACGACCGCACTGAATGAAATGTCTGTCGAAATGGCTATGTAAATAGTCCGTGTTTTCCGTCCAGTTCTCCAAGGAGTTATGTGCTGACATCACAGGTGGTAGTGATGCTGATGTCAGTTTCCATAAAAATAAAAAAATAATAAAATGTCTGCCGGAAATGTTTCTACCCAGTATCACAAGAAAACAATTACATCTTTGTAGCTCGCAGTGATGACAGGGCTCGGGGGCCCTAACTCTCACACTTTACCCAGTTACGTAGAAGGAACGAATTTTCTACGATAGGGGTTCCATTTTTGCGCCGTATCTCAAAAACGAATTATATTATGTATGACTTACGATTACAATTTTTTTTCAGAATTTTTGGCGTAGCCATTTCGAAGATAACTGTAGGCACATATGCTTTTGGCCTATATTAACTCCTAATAAGTAATTTAGGAAATTAAAAAAATATATTTATATGTAAATCCACAAGGTAAGCCCTTTTTACATGCCATATGCCAATTCTTTTTTATTTTAACTTTATGGCCCTACCCTGACTGCCACAAAAATGTTTTTCGCGTATGTAACTTTGAAGATTCTACCCTGACTGCCACAAAAATGTTTTTCGCGTATGTAACTTTGAAGATTGAAATCATCAACCTATGTGTGTTTCAAAATAACCTATTTTTATTAAAAGTTTCAATTTGTGACGTACAGTCAGATAGACAGACAGACAGACGGAAAACGAAGTAATACTATTTGTTTCCTTTTTTTACCATTACGATACGGAACCCTAAAAAGAAATAATGTGTGTATGTAGTGTAATAATTTATTGGTAATTATTTAGTGATAATAAAGTAGGAATGTAATAATTAATATTACGTAAATGTGATGTACTGATGTTCGTACCATATGAACGAGCTTTTTTTAAATTTAAAGATTAAGGGACCCGGAACCTTTTACTGTACTCTACATTAAGTTAAAACTTCTTCACAGCCAACTTTTGAAATTAACCCTTGCGCCTCCGTTAGACTGAAGTGAACCCTCCGGCCGCAGGTCGTTAAAGCGAGTGAACCGTTGGCTAAACGTGAACTACGGCCCGCGGTAATTGTGTATTACATTACAACGTGAATACATCCGCACAATTTAACTCGGTAATATTTCAAGTTAGCTCGTGGACGTTTTTCCCGCGCGCTGAGACGAGGCGCAGACGTGAAAACGACCATTGGTCGACGCTGCAAAATCGGTGTAAACATTTCGAAATACATTTTCGAAATGTTTCGAAATTCGAATACATTTTCAAATATAGAACGTCCGATTCACACATTTTAGAGACGATATTCAGAAAGAACCGACATGTCAACATTGAAAAATTAAATTTAGAACGCCATGATGATTTTATAATTGGTAGGTGAGGCGAATGTTTTCCGATTTCAACAAATTGAATCAATTGAAAATTTTAAGCTGCTCATGCACCTATAAATAATTAGATAACATTGTAGACTCTCTATCTCTCTCAAACTGGATAACCTCCAAGTCAAACTTTAGAAGAGCGTAGACTCGGCGTTCACTTAGTTGGGAGTGTTGACTTACTGTACAAGGACCCAAGCTTCGCTGCTGGAGCGCCTTATTGCATTTGCATTTAGTGCGAATGCAGCGGCGGAGGCGGAGCGACGAGGCGCAGGAGCGGGGTGGGGCGGAGCGCGCAGGGATAACGTGTATGCGGAAATGATATGAAACTAATTAAAAACAAATATTAGTCTCACAGAGCACCACTTCCCCTCCTCCCTTCTCTTCTCCCCCTTCCCCCTCAGCCCCTTCCGCTGTAGCGGAGCGAAGCTGGGTTCGGTACGGATGTCACCGCGGAATGGGAGAAGGAAGCGTGAGCTAGCTTTTACATAATGGCCGTGTTCGCGCGCGGCTTCTTGCTGAAATAATTCCTGGTGCATTTGCGTGACAATATTATATTTGTATCTATTTTAAATCTAAAATTTGTAACAGCAGGTGGGTCTTCGTGCCTTACTTGCTGCTTGATCGATTGAATCTTGTTCGAATACTTTGCGAAACGTGGTGGTCGGTGTTGTGCTGTAATTTACCAGAGTTATTGCGGCACAACACCGAATACTCTGCTTACCCCGATTGTCGGGATTCAGCGTGTGTGATATGTATGTATGTATGTATGTAATTTGTAACTAAATAAATACGAAGAACAAACATTATCTGGACGTACATGCCTGAGATACACGCAGTCATTGATTCAGATATTTATGTCGGCATTAAGAACATACAACATTAACAATATTTCATTGAGACATATGCATATTCAGTATGGTTCGTCATCATTTTTTGTCATGTCCTGTTGAGAAATACAATCTATAAGGAAGAACCGGGCCAGAAACGTTATGGAGTTTTTTTTTAATATAGGGTGAGACGCGGGAATTATTCTTTAATAGAAAAATCATAAAACAAAAATTATTGGACATGTCACTTTAATTATTTATTCCTTACATAGAGTTACATTTAAAGTTTTATTTAATTAGGTTTGATACCTTGAAAGTCGCCTCCGTTCTGGTCAATATATTAAAAGAGTCGAGATTTGAAGTTTCGGTCCACTTTGTCCAGCATGTCTGTTGTGTTGGCAATAGCAGCACGAATATTGTTATTCAGCTGACCCAGAGTCTTTGGACGAATGGTATACACTAAGGATTTAATATATCCCCATAAGAAATAATCGCAGGGTGCCACGGTTTACACGGCACGAACGTAGATGACTTTCTTGCGCGAACACTTCCCCGAACGTCTCATCTCTTTGAGGGGCGATCTTCAGTTGCCAGCACGCTCGCCAGATTTAGCACCCTGCGATTATTTCATAACTTAGATCTTTGGTGTATACCAAAATCGTCCAAAGACGTCCGCTGAAGAACAATATTCGTTCTGCTATTGCCAACATAGATACGGCACGAGATCGCATGACTCAGTGCAGAAGTTTAGCCGCAGTCGAAACATTCACTCACAACAGTCTGAGTAGACTACTTTCACTCGCAACAGTCTGAGTAGACTACATTCACTCAACAGTCTGAGTAGACTACTTTCACTCACAACAGTCTCACTTTCACGCACAACAGTCTGAGTAGAATACTTTCACACAAAACAGTCTGCGTAGACTACATTCACTCACAATAGTCTAAGTAGACTACTTTCACTCACAACCGTCTGAGTAGACTACTTTCACTCACAACAGTCTCAGTAGACTACTTTCACTCACAACAGTCTGAGTAGACTACATTCACTCACAATAGTCTGAGTAGACTAATTTCACACACAACAGTCTGAGTAGACTACATTCACTCACAATAGTCTGAGTAGACTACTTTCACTCACAACAGTCTGAGTAGATTACATTCACTCACAACAGTCTGAGTAGAATACATTCAATTACAACAGTGTGAGTAGACTACTGTTACCTACTTAACAAGAATAAGTAAAATGGCCTTCGTGGGTTCAATACAAGATCAATAGTGCGGTCGGGCCATGGCCCTTTCAGCTATTCCTTATTCCGTGAGTGAAAGGGTGCAATATTTCTATAAAACAAACAAATGTTGTACACATTTTGTGCGTACACAATTCATTTGCGGACCACGAAATACGATTTACCACAAATGAGATATCTTAGGTCCGACCGTTACCACACAAAATGAAATGTGGTTAATGTGATTGCGACCTCATTACCTAGCAGTCTGGCACTAGTGCCGCCTCTCCTACAGACCCACCTGTCTCCGTCGCGCCGCCCTCGCGCCGCGCAGCCTCCGCCGCCCGCCCGAGCGCGTCTGCGTAGGCGGGGGGCGTAGACGACGATTTACAAAGGATTATTTATAACGACTTGCAAGCTCCAAGTATTTTATTGGTTGCATGCGATTCAGTATTACGTATCCTGTGATGTTTTAAGATTTTTGTTCAACAAAAATTTCCAAAAAATGTCTTCACCTTCAAATGCCACAGCTCCATTGAACTCAACAATTATGTACACAGATGCAAAATACAATGTTGACGTTTATGTCAAAAATGTGCGCCGCTCTCGCGAGCATTATTTGCCTCCGCCAGAAAGCTTAGAAATACACACCAAGCGTACACATCCGCTATAGTGTCAAGGCAAAGTGGAGCGTTACGTTATCCCGAGTGTCTATCGAGGAGCGGCTGTAAGTGGCTGCCGGCAGACGGCTAACGCTTTGTTAAGGGATAACCAAATAGGAGCAACACGAGACGTGCATTACACACGCTGTTATTGCTCTTAGCTACCGAGTACTACCGACTGTGTAGACCCACTGACAGCGAGGGAGCAACCGGTCTCGAGGTAATGGATACTTCTGAAAGTGGATGGCAAGACGGTGGAACTATCTGTTCTTAATGTATTCAAATTTCGAATGCCCATTTCTTGGTTGTCCATTCAAAGGTTGAACGTTCCCCAGCGAGCAATGGAGCGAGCCATGCTGAGAATATCGCTACGTGTTATGTTGCGTAACGAGACCATGCGTCGACGCACGATAGTAGTCGATATTGGACACCGGGTGGAAAAGCTCATGTGGTAGTGGGCTGGGCACGTTAGGCGAAGAGACGACGACCGTTGGAGTAACCGTGTCCTAGACAGGCGGCCGTGGACAGGAAAACGAATTGTGGGAAGACCACCCGCCAGGTGGGACGACGACATCAAGAACGTCGGAGGAAGGCAGTAATTCTGTACCGCTGAAGACCGGGAGGACTGAAGGAAAATTGGAGAGGGGTATGTCCAGCAGTGGACGCATACACGCTGATTTCGTTAGTAGATTAATTCGTAGATTAGTAGAGTAGGTAGTCCAGTAGATTCGGAAAAAATAAACTGTGACAACAAACGGACAGACACAAGAGTAATTCTATAAGGGTTCCCTTTTTCCTCTTTTTAGGTACGGAACCCTGAACACCGGCCAAGTTCGAGTCGGACGCGCTGAGGGTTCCGTACAACCACATAATTGGCCGGTTTTAATTATTTTGTTGTTTTACTTTAGAGTGTGCACTAAAAACACTAAGTTTGACGATTGCATGTATTTCCGTTTTTACGATAGAGCAAACATATTCCGTTTCTTATATGGCGACCTCCCTTATGTTTTATTTGTTTGTATATTCGTATTAACACATTCTGTGAAATTTTTTATTCTATTTTGTATTCCTTATTATCAATTACGTTTCAAAAGATACCTACAGTCCTTTAAAGGCAGAACAGAGAGACGAATAGACAGACGCACAGACGGCGTAGGCTTAGTATTAGGGTCTCGTACGTAAAAGTTGACTGGAAGAAATCCCTACTAGTGATATGTCCGCCCTATTGTTCTGTCTTTAGGTACGACAACAACAAACAATACTCGTATGTTTCTGTGCCATAAAGAATTTCTAATTTTAAATATTCAACTTTCTTTAGATATAAATCATATTTTATAACATGTGGCGAAGAAGATTAGAAACATTTTTATACCTGAAGCATATACCCTGCTGGCCCGCAAGTAAACACAAACACATATATATGCAGGTATAATATATTGACATAAAGATTACCGGAAAAGCTATCTCAACCGCCCCATTCACAGCGAACTCGGTCCGCGGCGGCATTCATCAAGAAGGCGAATTGGTCCCGGTGTCAATGGCAGGATTATATGTACGAGTCTCGTATTCATGTCCCGGGGCTGTAGGTATTCGCATTTCAGCTTAATTGCGCTTATGAATGACTCCTTTGAATTGGCACCGGGGCTGTGTAAATTATGTGGGTAGGTGTATCTATGAAAAGCCGTTTGAAGCTTAACATCAAAATATTCCTTATTCATTCGGCTAAATTTTAAAGTGTGGGTGACGTTTTAAATTCGGAATGTGGAATGCGTGCGTGACTTTTTATTTGAATTCGAAATATGAATAGATGTATTTGCAGATGATGTGCCGCACTGTAAATGTGTGGCCTCCGGGGAATATCTTTCCCCACAAGGATTACAATCCCCCTACAATCCACGGATCTTTAAATCGCGGGTTAATTTTCCCCACCGACATTAGTCCGCCTCCAAGCCGGACTGCCACCTCCTGGGTGGGTGAAATCGGCTGCGCCTGAGGCCTCGACCTCGGGCACAGCCACCCAGTTCGGAAGCAATAAAAAACATATACAGCCGAAGAGATGACGACAGGCCGGGAGGACTGGAGGAAAATTGGAGAGGCTACGTCCAGCAGTGTACGCATACATGCTGACTGGCTGTATTTGCAAATATTGTATTATACCACCACAGAACAACGAACGCCGGCCGTCGTCGTTCCCTGGCCACCAGTTTTAGCGCGGCGCGTCTTCCTTGCACTGTGTATTACATAAACTATATTTATATTTTGTTTTGGAACTTTGGAGTTTTATTATTATTTTATTAATATATATTATTATTTAATATGCATTATTATTTCAAAAGTTTAACGCTTGTATGTAGTATGCCTCACGTCATCTATCGGTGACCATTTTCATACATTTCGGTTCATACTTTTGTAGTTAAAATGTTAATTAACTGATAATTTGGTAGATAGCGCTGACACTACCACATATATTATGACAATTGTGTGTATGGGCACCCCCTTTAATTTTTAACTTTTTGCTTTTTTTATTATTTATTGGCATATCCGCTATATATCCGCTTATAAAAGCAATATTCTGTAAAAATTTCAACCGGCTACCTATTACGGTTCAAAAGGCACAGCCCTCGGACGGACAGACAGACAGACGGTGTAGGCTTAATAATAGGCTTCCTTATTAATACGGAACCCTAAAAACGAATGGAACGTGTGAGTACCGTTCGACCCACCCACAATCCAATCCAATCCATCACACAAAGGGCAGGACAGTCCCTTACCACTAGGCTTATTCCCCATGCCTCCTCTTTTTATGATTTTGTGAGAAAAAATTACTTCTCATACTTTTAGAGGATTTTCATGGGCGCATTTATTTTTCTTTTCTTAGAAACTGACTACTAGAGGTTGGCTACATCACCTACTACATCCGCCGCGGAATGAAAACATGATGTTTGTTTACCAATTACCAACGTGGCCTTATTGGTCTGAATCTGGAGAATTACACCTAACTTTTACACATTCTGCGAGAAATATAAAAAAGTTACTATCAGAAAGAGAAAACACGAAGTAATTTCGGAAGGACAGGATGTTTTCTTTTATGGTTTGCCAAAAGTTGGGTGTAACAAAAATTCTGAGATTATGATCGTGTTGGATGGTAAATAAGAATTTTCTATTGCTATCTCGACCCATAGATTTAAAAAAATATAGAAAGAGCAACGACTTGTCGATCAGTTGGAAAGTCAATATAAATGTTACTATTGAGCGAAATTACAAAAAATACATTCTGTCACACTTGTGTCCCTATCCCAAGTCAATGCCTAATCCTCATGCAGTGAGCTATCCATAATTAAATTATGATAACAGCACATTGAATATTATAGTTTAGCATCATGTTCTTAAAGCAATACTAGCCACAATATGCCAAGACTTGCACATAAGTAATAAACATTTTATAAAACCCGACTTTGAAAAACGAAGGAAATAACAAGGAAAGTTGATCGAAAATGCTATAGCTCCCTGTCTATTCGAATCCTTGTAATAACCTCCCCCTATACCTATTGTTTTTTATAGTTATTAAAGGCAGGATTATCAAAAATCAACTCTATAGTTCTATAACAACTAGAATATAAAGAATCGAAATATGGCCAGCGTATAGCTTTCAAGTGATCTCTAGGTTTGTCAGAAACAGTGTCGCTAATTCGTACACATAATTCCTGTAAAATGGACCCAATTATTACTTCCTTTTAGGAAGCCGTTGTGTACCGTAATAACTCAGAGTACTAACTCTCATTTCCTAAATCTATTCTATTAAATTTTAATATCAACATTAAAACACTTACTAAACTAATTGCTCATTCATCTATAGTCATTAAACCCTTCTGGTTTCCCTATGTGTTCTGTGTGCACGCTTCGACAGCACGCTCACGCGCCTCGCTTGCGAGCTTGTGTGACCCGCCAAAATTCGAAATGAAAAGTGTTCTGATGTTTGTGTTATTGTTATTATTAAATTTTGATCAATGTATTACTTGTTAGCTTAATTTTGTTGTGCTATTCAATAGATGAAATCTATTGTTTTATATTTTCTTCTATATTTTAGGACTTCAACAATACATACTTTTATTGAATCCCCCCTGAAGGGGTTTGTAGAACTGGCTCCACTAAATTCGTATGGACCCTCTGTCCATACGATATTTATCCATCGCCAGTCCCCGTGACTCCCAACGCAGATAAATTTGTACTTAAGTTACAAATTTATTATTTGTTCCTAGGAGTCCCCGTTTTCTAATCTGTACAAAATATACATCTTCAGACAGATTTACCAATTTAACCTCGTAGTGTTATGTTGGAGTTCAAAAGATATTCTTTTGTCCTCCCTAAAGGCAGAAGTGTATGCTTTTAATTGTGAGTGTATAGTGTATATGTTCTGGTTTACATTTCTGTGGCTATCTATTGATATACCTACAGAAATTGTTTTATTCCAAATGATGCGGTCAGGGGTCCACCTTTCACCGAAATCAATTAGGAATATTTTCTTAAGGGATTATTAAAATTGTGTGCTGGTCATAATCTATATAACCTATACAGGTATGTTTAAACCTGCTTTACGCAGTCTCCCTACGTGCTAAAACGTAACTAGCCAGAATGTTGCAGGTGCATATATATTACAAAATTTACCTTTGAAATCCACTATCCTAACCGGTCTGACACGATTCACTAAAATCACCTTAAATAAAACACCATTACAAATAGAATAGCGTAAAATAATAAACTCAAACGAAACCACAACACCCGCCACTGAATCTAATCGCGAAGTTAACACTTAATAAAAATATACTTTTATATCAAAATACGGTAAAACCACTGATTTTACATATTTAAATTCGACATATTTTTTTAATTACGCGTGGTTCAAACACTCTTATATACGTAGGATTTACGAATTTAAAGATCGGGTTTTGTTTCTTTTAATCTTCTCTATATTTTAAAATACCTTCCCAATGTACTAGTCCTCATGGTAGGCCAGTTCGGACATAGTGTCATTGTAAAAGTTCTTTGGAAGTCCTTCCATCACCAGTCAAGATTCCAGAATCCAGCTCAACCTTCATCCAGAACTCAAAAGGCTCAAAAAGAACATCCAAAATATAATTCGCAACCTAGTTGAAAATTCCTATATCACCCCCAAAATTACAAAATCCAGCTCAACCTTCATTTGCAACTCCGAAAGCTTTACAGAAATTCCCACACTAAAATTCACGAATCAAACAAACTCTATTCACTGACTTCCTTTATGTGCGTGAAATTTATGAACAGGTCACAGTCCACTATATTTTAATATAAAATAAAACCTTCCCAATGTACCAGTCCTCATGGTAGGCCAGTTCGGACATAGTGTCATTGTAAAAGTTCTTTGGAAGTCCTTCCATCACCAGTCAAGATTCCAGAATCCAGCTCGACCTTCATCCAGAACTCAAAAGGCTCAAAAAGAACATCCAAAATATTTTCCGTAAAACTAGTTGAAAACTCCTATATCACCCCCAAAATTACAAAATCCAGCTCAACCTTCATTTGCAACTCCGAAAGCTTTACAGAAATTCCCACACTAAAATTTACGAAACAAACAAACTTTATTCACCGGTTTCTTTACAAAATCATTTATGAACTAAGAAAACCTTCCCAATGTACCAGTCCTCATGGTAGGCCAGTTCGGACATAGTGTCATTGTAAAAGTTCTTTGGAAGTCCTTCCATCACCAGTCAAGATTCCAGAATCCAGCTCGACCTTCATCCAGAACTCAAAAGGCTCAAAAAGAACATCCAAAATATTTTCCGTAAAACTAGTTGAAAACTCCTATATCACCCCCAAAATTACAAAATCCAGCTCAACCTTCATTTGCAACTCCGAAAGCTTTACAGAAGTTCCCACACTAATATTCACGAAATTAAACTAATTCCATTCACCGGTTTCTTTACCAAACCCATTTACTAAGAAAACCCAATCAAAAATACACGCGAGCGAAGCCGAGTGAAATTATTCACTAAGAAAACCCAATCGAAAATACACGCGAGCGAAGCCGAGCGATACTTCTTTTCCCGAACTTATTCGAAAACTCACGCGAGCGGAGCAGTACTAACTTTCGTACCTGGACTCTCGCTAAATACGCACGACCGTCTCCTTCGACTCCCAAAACAGACTGAACTCCCCACGCTCCCCTCCCTCTCCTTTTATAATCTTTCCTCGTGTCACAATCCTGACACGCAGGAACAAATCGAACGGTGGCCTCCTAGTATGGCCATGACACGTTCGTGTCACGGAGCGCGATTTTGTATGGAGATTGAATTTTGATTTTTAGTATGGGCTGGACACGTTTGTGTCACGCAGGAACAAATCGATCGGCTGCCTCGTAGTATGGCCGTGTCACGTTTCTGTCCGGACTCGTAATTTTGTATGGAGGATAATTTTATGTTTTTAGTATGAACTGGACACGTTTGTGACACGATATAAATTTGATTTTGGAGGGAAAACAAACCCTCTTCGTACCTTCCACATGGTACCTAAAGCTGTTTCGCTCGTCAGCGATGCGCTTTACCTCTACTTCGGTGGTTTTAACACCACTTCCCCGCACCCATTGTGCATCTCCGCATGCAGAGAACTGTTGCTTTTGTTATATAAATTAATTGATGTTATTACATGTGCTCTATTAATAAGTCGACTTTTAGCGCCATGACGGAGTGTTTTATTTATATATTTTTGTTTAATTTTGTATATATATTAATTTCTGTACATACGTGATACCATATTCCGTGTTTGCTAATGCTAGTCATGTACGGAACCTGGACACGCAGAAACCAATCGAAATCTCCTTACCATAGTCGTGTTTTATTCATGTCAGGACACGAATCCATTCCTTCATACTAACATCGCTTAACGAAAACCCCTCCCGCACCGCTTGACAAATTACCTCAGGTCGCTCCGCCTCGCCCCGCGGCCCACGCGCGCCCGCAGCTCGGTAATACCTCACCCCTTGTCTTGTTTACCTCATACCTCTCTCCGCCCCGCGCGCACGCTCCAACGGATATTTATTTGAATGTTGGCGTCATACTCAATGAAACGTTGTTTTGTTTTATTTGATGTTTTTGTTTAATAACTGGTACTTTGTTTATATACTCTTCCCTTTATAAAATGTTTAGTGTATTAGTTTGAATCATTAATAAATAATTATTAAAATAATTTTAGACCCTGTGCGATATCTTCACAGAGATCACGAAACTTCAAATTCCCATAAACTCCGTCATGTCCAGATTCCAGACACGCAGGAACAAATAGACCAGCGACCTCATAGTATGGCCGTGTCACATTCGTGTCCTGACACGAATTTAGTATGGAGATTAAATTGAATCATTAGTATGGACTCGACACGAATCGGACACGCAGGAACAAATCGAACGGCGCCCTCTTAGTATGGCCGTGACACGTTCTTGACACGCAGGAACAAAACGCTCGGTTGCCTCGTAGTATGGCCGTGACACGTTCGTGTCACAGAGCGAAATTTCGTATGGAGATAGAATTTAATTTTTAGTATGGGCTGGACACGGTTGTGACACGCTCGAACAAATCGAACGGTGGCCTCGTAGTATGGCCGTGTCACATTCGTGTCCTGATACTATTTTAGTATGGAGATAAAATTAGATTATTAGTATGGGCTCGACACGAATTGGACGCACAGGAACAAATCGAACCGTAGCTCCACAGTATGGCCATGACACATTCGTGTCCTGACACAAATTTTAGTATGGAGATAAAAATAAATTATTAATATGTGCTTGACACGTTTCTGACACGTAGGAACAAAACGTACGGTGGCCCCGCAGTATGGGCGTGTCACGCTCGTGTCCTGACAATAATTCATTCTTTCATACTATCAACTCGCAGCGAAATAATCACTACTCGCGCTCCTTAACTCGCTACCTCAAGCCGCGCTTCCAACGGCGTGATGATACCACGATCTCCGTCCCCGCGCCCGCAAGACGCGCGTCTTCTTACCTCACCTCTCCGCTGTTTCGTACGCGCCCATGTCTTGTTCCCCTCTCACCGCGTGTCAGGATTACCTCATGCTACCTTCCCCGCCTCGGCGCTCTATAGTGTTTTATATGCGAACCAACTGATGTTATTATATTTCTTGTTTGTCTAATTGCGCGTCGTATTGTAATGGCCGTTCGCGCCATTTTATTTCTTAGTGGAGTGTGCAGTCACGCTTGAATTTATTAGGTGATTAGTTAAATTGTAATATAAATTATTTTGTTAATATTTTAATGAAACGTTTTGATGTTCTATATTTTAGCTTTGAATTACTATTGACTATATATTTATATTTTTACCTTGTGTGATTCCATCACAGACGCCCGCATAGAGGTTCGTAACGAAGCAAAGTCAACGGAACCTCATTCCGTGACGCTTGATCTCGTTAAGAAGCTATATACATTATGATCTTGAAAATTTACTTCTTCTATGTTAGGGTTTTATTGTTCCCTTCCAAGAAGTTTGTATATATAATCATTTATCACTGTTAGGGTTCAAGTTCCCTTCCAGAGACCCCCTTCTTCTATAATTTTTAATTTGTGTTTTTTTTTTTTTTTTCCAACACCATCTGTCCACGTGCTTTAGGAAGTTCTTACCCTCCAGCTTAGGATTTATCTCCCTTAGCTTAAAGAGAAAAGATTTTTAGAATGCATACCACAACCTTACCACCTCCGGCTTAGACCATGTTTGCACTCTTTCCCTTATCTTCCATTTGCAGCTCGTGTCAATACTACATTAAACAAATATTTTAGTGTATTGATTTAGTTTATTATTAATAAATCTAGGAATTTAGGCAAAAGTCATCACCTCAAAGCCTTAGATCCCTATATTCTGCCTCCAACAGATTTCCCAACAGTGCAGGAACCTCTAGTCTCACCCTTTACCGTATGGGCCGAAACAGAACATCACCGCTTACAGTGCAATACACACCTTACCACCTCCGGCTTAGGCTATGCAAGCAGTTCGGCAGGACAGAACTGGTCCGTGAAGAACACATAACACACCTTACCACCTCCGGCTTAGGCTATGCATGTATCCTAGCACAACAAGCTTCCATTAAAGGCAGAGTAGTCGGGATACATATTTTCAAAAGACTTCGAAATCGACTCATGCATCATTTTGGATCCTAACTCACCTATTGACGAATAGACGGACTCGGTATGCTTGTAAACGATTTTACTTTAACTCATCCAACATTGCTCCGGTTAATGATTTCAAACCAAATACTACACTCATTCACTGTACATAGACCAGAAAATGTCATCCTGAACTTCCAACGCTCCATTTTTGTGTGTTCGGAACGCCTTTAGTAAACGATGTCATAATCCCTCCCCAGCGTGAGTCAGACTCAGTAAAATGTAAAGTTCTGCACTTAATGCATTTTCACCTCACCTTTTCTAAGTCCCAAATTGTGTGTTCTTCACACTGAATTTAATTTAACATTATTTTCGAAGCAATGTATGGGAAAACCAAACGAAGCCAAAGTATCCTGATTCCTTGTAAAGGTCCCTTCAGGTTAGAGCGCTGCTCTCATTAGAAGGAAATTTCACTACAGAGTACAGACACTATAATACCCGCAGGTTTACTCGCGTATTTTACACAAACATCCAAAACCATCCACTCAAGTCAACAAGTCTATTTTAAATTTTTGTTACTTCTTGTTCAGAAGAAATTTAGTATAACTCTTCTCACTGAACAGCATTTTTTTTTTTTTTTTTTATTTTGTCATATTTGCTTTCCCGTTTTTTTTTTTTTTTTATACTTATTTATATTAATTTTATATATCTATAAACTAAATTACCTATATAAAATTTATACAAACAGACATAAACAAAAGACGGTATTCTCGCCGGCGACGCGACGGGAGACGAGAATTATTATTATTATTATTATTTCATCCATTTATTTACACATTTTTTTTATATTAATTTTACATAATATTTACAAACTTAAAATCTAAAATTAATACAAAAACAAATGGAGTTTCCACCACCGGCGGCGGGGCGAGCCCAAGCTACCGATGGTCGGGTCCCAAAGAGAGGAACCTCCGGACGATGCGTGCAGTGTCGAGCAGGGCTGCCTTCTGTATCTGGCCCTTGACCCAACCACTCAGCGAGAGCCTCTCAAGGTGGTCGTCGAGGCTCTTCGCTATCAGCCCATGCGCCGAAACGACTATGGGCACAACGATCGTCGAGTCGACGGGCCACATTTTGGTAACCTCATGCTGCAGATCCAGATATTTTAACATCTTCTCTGCTTCCTTACTGACGAGGTTACCATCGTGCGGCACGGCGATATCGACGAGCGTTGCGCGCCTTGCCTCCCGGTCTACTATCACAATATCAGGCCTGTTCGCGAGAATAGTCCTGTCTGTGATAATGGACCGGTCCCAGTAGAGTGTGACATGACCGTTCTCGAGAACTGGCGGTGGATTGTACTTATTATTATTATTTATAGTAAGGACTGAAACAGTACATCACCGTTTACAATGCAATACACGCCTTACCACCTCTGGCTTAGGCTATGCAAGCAGTTCGGCAGGACAGAACGGGTCCGTGAAGAACACATAACACACCTTACCATCACCGGCTTAGGCTATGCAAGTAGTTCATTATTTTTTTTTTTTTTTTTTCTCTTTTTATTTTAGAATTAATTAATATATTTATTTATTTTTTTTTTTTTCTCTCCGCCCGCATGACTTTACTTACTCTGTGAAATTTAATTTTAATTTTCTAACCCGCATGAATCTATTTATTTTAACAATAATTTAATGAGCACTACTCTAGTGGTTTATTTATAGTATTTACTCACAAAATTGATTCACATAATCAATTTTGACAAGGCGCTTAATAAAATTAAATTTTTTTTTTTTTTTAATTTTTTTTTTTTTTTTTTTTTTTTTTTTTTTTTTTTTAATTTTACTTTATTTTACAAAGTTATTCCATTAGATAAATTTTCTCTGGTTCCTATTTTGTCACAATCCTTTTCCTTTGTAGGTTTTCTTGTAACCTGTAAAATAACACAAAATGTCAATATTTTATACATTTTACAAAAATTTTTTTTTTTATAAATATTTACTAACCTGTTTGTAAATGCTTAGAAGGATTGTTTTCTCTTTTTTTTTTTTAAAGAAAATTTTTTTTTTTTTATTATTAAATCATTTTATTAGTCTTCTTCTATAAAATTAAACATGTTTACATACTGTTAAATTACATAAAATGTATCAAAATCATATTATCAACCTTCTTAAATAAAATTAAACCTGTTACAACCTGTTGAATTACATGAAATGCAACAAAAATCGTTTTATTAACTTTCTTCTATAAAATTAAACCGGTTTACAACCTGTCAAATTACATGAAATGCAACAAAATCATTTTATTAATCTTCTTTTAAAAATTAAACCTGTTTACAAACTGTTAAATTACATAAAATGCAACAAAATTATTTTATTAATCTTCTTCTATGAAATTAAACCTGTTTACAAACTGTTAAATTACATAAAATACAACAAAAATCAATCTCCTTAAAATTAAACTTATATTAACAATGTGTACTTGTGTTCTTTATTGTAATTTTTATCACAGATGCATCACGCCAGAACTAGCGAGATTTAATTTTAAACCCTATCGAACATGTTAATGTCCTCATATTATAATAAAGGAATTCTAGCTGGGACGCACAAGAATTAACCTAAAACCCTAACAGAGAACGTTAAGTGACCCCCCTTTTTTATAAGGAATTCACGCTGGGACGCACGTGAATTAACCTAAAACCCTAACAGAGAACGTTAAGTGACCCCCCTTTTTTATAAGGAATTCACGCTGGGACGCACGTGAATTAACCTAAAACCCTAACAGAGAACGTTAAGTGACCCCCTCTTTTTATAAGGAATTCACGCTGGGACGCACGTGAATTAACCTAAAACCCTAACAGAGAACGTTAAGTGACCCCCTCTTTTTATAAGGAATTTACGCTGGGACGCACGTGAATTAACCCAAAACCTGTATGAAAGGTAAACACCCTGTATGAATGGATGACACCCAGTATGAACGGAAAACACCCTGTATGTATGGAAAACATCCTGTATGAATAGAAAACACCCTGTATGAATAGAAAACCCCCTGTATGAATAGAAAACCCCCTGTATGAATGGAAAACCCCCTGTATGAATGGACACCCAGTATGAACGGAAAACACCCTGTATGAATAGAAAACCCCCTGTATGAATGGAAAACCCCCTGTATGAATAGAAAACCCCTGTATGAATGGACACCCGGAAAACAAAATAAAATCTTTACTAATGAAATCTGTTTAGATTTAGTTTTTTTTCTTTTTCCTTTTAAAACTCCAATGTGTTAATTATATGGTTAAAATTCTGGTCTATGTAGTCTTCTATAACCGGAATCAAATCTGACTGTGGATTGATGATGGATCCTTCTCTCTCAGGCCCGTCTGATTCTTGATTCTTGCTCTTCTGTTTGGACAACCAATTCATTTCCGTCGTCACAAACTGTGTGATTTGTTGAAGTTGTCCTTCATATTCTGATATTAGTTTCTCTCTCCTGACTTTCCTGATATTTGATTTTTTTTTGTGAAGCGTTATGTCTTTCTCCAACCGTTTCTGTCTTCTGTGTAAATCATGTTGAAGTCTGCTCCCTACTTTTGGCTCCTGTTCCTCCGCTGTTCCTATTGTTTCTTGGTGTTCTTCTTCCATTATTGTTAACATTCTTTTTGTTATGTCCAGTCTGTAGACTTTTGTTTTTAGTAATTGTTCCTCTTTCTCTTCTTCTTCTTGAAACTGCATTAATTCTTTCCTTTTTGACTCTATTTCCTTCTGATTCATCATGTCTCTTTTCTGATCTTCTTAAAACCTGTCAAAAATGTATTTTCATCAAAACTTTTCTTTTCTCTGAAAATAGGTGGTCATAAAATATTTTGTTTTGTTTTTTTTTTTTTTTTGAAATCCTAATTTTGTATCTATTTATTTTTTTATTTATTTGTTTTGTTTTAAGTGTTATGTAGTTCATGTATGTTTTCTTATTTTCCACAATTCTCTTTCCAGGCCAGTCTTAAATTTTGTAATTCTTTATGTATCTTCGCCTTCTCTACCCTGTTATTTTGTTCCAAAAGGATCATTCTATTTTTTATTTTCCCTAATCTTCTGTAAATGCTCATGCATTTTCTTAACTTATTTTGTTTTTCAAGATGAAATTTTCTTTCTAATTTCATTTCCTTTTCCAATTGGTCCAACTTTGCTGTGTTTTCCAAAATTTCCTTATTGATGTTGTTGCTAATTTCCTGTTTATTACAAAGGACTTCTTTCCTTATTGTTTTTATATTTATTTCAATGTTGAGTTGTAGTATTTTATATCTTTGTGTTATCATTTCTTCAGTTAGTTGTATTATTACTGATTTTATTTGTTCCATCCGTAGTCTTGTTTGAACCCTGAAATTTTCAGTTTTATTTAAAATTTTCAACAACAATTTTCCTTAATTTTCTTGTCTTTATAATATTTTTCTAAGTGTATGGTATTAAAGTTTCCTCTAATTTTACCGGTGTCTGGGTGTACTAGTGTGTAATTATTTTTATAAGGTGTCGCCGCTATGGTATATGGTCCTTCGTAAATTAGTGAGAATTTTTTCGTGACTTTCTGCTCTGCTGATGATTTAGGTATTGTTTTTAATTTTACTAATTGTCCTATTTCAAATACCACATTTTGATACTTTTTGTTATATCTTTTAATTCTTGCTACTGCGTTTAATCGAATATTTTCTGCAGCACGAATTCTATCTTCGGTTAATTTATCTTTGTTAATTTTTATAATATTTGGTAAGAATTTCTCTATTGGTGAATGATATGTTTTCCCTGTTAGTAAGTATGTTGGTGCAAAACCTGTACTACAGTGTGTTATTTCATTGTAACAGTCTTCTACTTCCTTCATTATAAAACCCCATTTAGTATGTCTATCACAACAGTATGTTCTAAACAGTCTTCCTAATTCTTTGCATACTCGTTCTACACAATTAGGTCTTGGATTGTAAACAGAAGTGTATGTTAATTTAATTCCTAATTCATTTATCAATCTTTTCCATACTATTGATTTGAATTGTGTACCTTGGTCTGTCATAATGATTTCAGGGAAGATAACTTTCACATAGTTTTTCAAACATTTCGAAAGAGCCGTGGCGTTAGCTTTCTTTAAAGGATAAATTCTTATAAATTTTGAAAATCCATCCTGAATGATGAATATGTATTGTATTCCCCCTCTGGATCGTGGTAGTGGTCCATATATGTCAGCCAGTACTATTTCTCCTATGTGATTTGTGATTACTGGGCTCAATTTTCCCATAGTTCGTACATTATTAACTTTTGCTAATTGGCAGATATGGCAAGTTTTTAGTACTTCCCTAATTCTTTTTGCCATATTTAGCCAATAATACTTCTTGCTGAGTACTCCTTTAATTTTTAGAGTGCCGAAATGTCCTAGTTCCTCATGATATCTCCAAATGATGTTATCTATTTCCCCCTCGGGTATTGCTATTTTTGGTATATTGTCTGCAGTGCGAAAGTGTAATATATTGTTTATCATTTCGTATGTTTTGATTTTAGGTTTTGAGGGTTTTATTTGGTTTTTTATGGAATCGGCGATTTTCTTCATAGCGAAGTCCGTCTGTTGTAGTTCTTTTAAATCCTTTAGTTTATTCTTCAATTCGTTAACTCCTTTTACTCGAAACGCTGCTAACTCTGGGCATATTTCCTTTAATTCTTGTATTTTCTCTGCTTTATTGGTGTATCTCGATAATACATCTGCGCAAATATTTTCAGTACCTTTCACATATTCTACAATGAAGTTAAATTGGTTTAAATACAATAACCATCTGGTTATTCTACTGTTGTGTAATTTCCAAGTTCTTAGGAAAGTTAGGGATTGATGATCCGTTCTTATGATGATTGATACTCCCCTTAGATATGTTTCATATTTTCGTAAACAATATATTACTGCCCAGAGTTCTCTTTCGCTCACTGTCCATTTCCTTTCGGCTGCTGATAATCCTTTGCTGCAAAACCCTACTACTAAGTGATCTCCTTCATCGTTAATTTGATAAAGACATCCGCCAAGAGCATATGCAGAACAATCCGTTTGTAAGTAGAATTGCTTTGTTAAATCAGGATGTGTTAGCATAACAGATTTTAAAAATAAACTTTTTACTGTTTCAAATTGAGTTTGTCTGTCGTTTGTCCAATCCCATTTAGTTCCCTTTTTTAGTAATTCACATAATGGTTGTATTGACGTTCCGTAGTCTTTTATAAATTTCCGATAATAATTACATAAGCCGAGGAACCCTCTAAGGTGTCTTACTTTCTTTGGAACTGGGAAATCACTTATAGCTTCCACTTTCTCGGGATCCATTTCTATGCCCTTTTGTGAAACTATATGTCCTAATATTTTGATTTCTTGCTTTAGGAATTGACACTTTTTTAAACGACACGTTAATCCGCCTTCTTCTAATTTATCCAGCACTATGTCTATGTGGTGAATATGTTCTTCTACGGTGCCTTTTGTAAAAATTATTATGTCATCCAAATAATTTACACAGAAATCTGTTACGTCTTCTCCTAAAATTAAGTGCATTGCACGGGAAAAAGCTGAAACTGAAGTTTTTAATCCTTGTGGTAAACGCAAATATACATATGATCTATTCAAGAAGGTAAATCCTGTATATTTCACACTGTCAGGGTGTAATGGGATCTGAAAGTAAGCATTGCTTAAATCTATTGTACTTAGGTACTTTACCCCATGAAAATTTTGCAATATTTCAGATATCAATGGTGGTTTTTCTATCTCTCCTTCCAATTTGGTGTTAAGGGTTCTTGCATCTAATAATATCCTTACACTTTGATCCTTTTTTATAGTATAAGTTAACGGACTGGAATAAGGAGTAGCGGCTTTCATTAATATACCTTGGTTCACCATTTCAACCAATTTTTCCGCTACTTTTCCTCTATAAGCATGTGGTACAGGGTATGCATATTTCACAAAAGGTATTTCGTCTATTAATTTTAATTTATGTACATATTTTTGCGTACAGCCTGGAATCTCTGAGAATTGTTTTTCATGTTTTATAAGCACATTCTTAAAATTTTGTTTATCTCGTGTGCTAATAATTTTTATGTTTTCCAAACATTCAAAAATTTCTTGTCTTGTCGTATCCTTTTCTTTAATTGTTATGTTGTTATTTAAATATTCTTCCTTCTTATTTACTTTGGACTCATGTAATGGCACTCTTAAATTTACGGTTCCTTTTAACTCTAATGCTGTTGGTGTCTTGCATATTATCGTTGCATTATTTTCTTCCAAGAAGTTGTATCCGAGTATGATGGGTCTCACCAATTTCTCTACTATCAAACATGGTACGTTTATTATTATCCCCATTATATTCAAGGGTAACAATACCATTTTACACACTCTTGGTGACTTTTGTCCTGTCGCTCCAATAATATGTAATGCTGAAATTGGTAAGATTGGATAAGTTTTCCCGCCTTTTGTCAACTCGTCATAGCTGGTTTTGGATATACAAGTTACTTGACTTCCTGTGTCAATTAAACAATTTATTAATTGACCGTCTATTCTGGCTTGTACCTCCGGTAACTTCGGTAGTATGCTAGTTTCATTGTCTTCTTCATAATCTTCGTCTTCGAATACAGAAGTAACCTTTAATTCTGAAATAAATTCGTTATCAAAGTTCTTCCTATATATTGCCTTTTCTCTTAACAATACTATACAATTGGTTATTTGGTTGATTAAATTATTACAATTTTCTTTCCTTCTTTTGTTTGATTTGTATCCTAATCCAAAAGAGTTACATTGTGCAACCAAGGTTATCGGGGTTTTCCTACCCTGCTCATTTTTACCCAAACCCCTTCCTGGCATCCAACCCATTTTAATTAATAATTTTGGTGGTAAATTAACATTGACCCTCTTGTTCCTTTTAGGTATCGTCACCAGTCGGGTCGTACTGGTAACTTTATTCAGTTTCCCACATGTCCATTTTCTTCACGCTGTTGCTCATACGTTGGATTATTGTTCGATGATTTCTGCCAACCATACTTTGATTCCCAGGTAGAGATGTTGTTTACTCGAGGTCCTCTTGCAGGTACACTCTTCTTAATATCTTGTCTTGGTATTAATTGTGGTGATTCACGAATTCTCTTGTTTTCTTCTATGCTTCCCATGCTCCTGAGAAAGGAGATTGCTTCAGGTGCTGTAGATCCGCCACCAGTCATCCATAGCCGCTGGATATCTGCTGGAAACTGGCACATCAATTCTCGTACACAATGTTCCTCATCCCCTGCATCCTGCATTCTCTTGTACATTGCGAAGTTCTCAATAAAATGTGTCGCCATCTCAGTTTTATTATTCCATGTTGTTTGTAAAATTCCTCTCTTCAATTTCTGTTGTACTGGTTTTCCCCAATATTGTTCAAGAAAATCCCTCTTGAAATCGTCGAGATTCTCCCATCTTTCTTTGTAAATCCTTGCCCAATTTTTCGTTTCACCTATGAGACAGTCCGCGACCAAGTCTAACTCTCCGCCACGTCCAGGGTTCGTCTTTGCTATGTATCTGTCCAGTTCTTCTATAAATTCCACCGGGTGAATTTTCCCTTCCCCGGAAAATTTTGGCTTGAAAGGTGGTGAGGTCAACGTTAATGGTCTTTGCATCCATGCTGTTTCTGGTTCTTTACGTTGAAAACCATTTTCCTTTTCGCTGTTAGAAGAACGCTCTAATTCTTCCATTCGCCTAGCTATCGGGGTAATACTATCCTTAATTATTTTAGCGATGGAAGGCCCCATAATTTTCCTCTTTGCTCTTCTGTTAGGTGGCACATTTCCGAATCGCTTATGCACTCTTCCCGTAGCATTTTGTGTACCTCCTTCTTTGCCCTTCTTTGCTGCTCGTGTTCCATGTGTGTGGTCCATGTAGTACTATTTGTAAATTTATGTCTGAATGTTGTATAATGTCTTGTATATGTGTGAATTCTTCTTAAGTCTGCAAATTTTTAATTTATAATTAATTTCTAATTATTTATTTTCAGAACAAAATAGTAATTTAGCATATAATAATATTATTTGTCTATGCCATTATAAATTTTTAAGTGTAGAATAATGCTTGTGTTGTTTTCATTTTAACTTAGAATTTTTTTTTTTTTAGAATAGAATTTCCTATATGTAGTTTCATTAAAGAAATTTGGGAATCCCTGTTTTCTCTTTCCAATGTGATTACCTTAAAATGTTGTTTGTATTATATAAATTGATTAAGTTTTGTTAGTGTTTAGTAACTTATTTTATCAATTTTAACAATTTTACTTTAATTTTATAGCAAAAATTTTTTTTCCGTTTTGAAATTATTATTATTATTATTATTATTTTTTTTTTTTTTATTACTAGGATTTCATTTCTTATTTATCACGACCTATTTTCAGGAATTCCCCTTTCTCTTATTTCGCTTTGCCGCAAGCAAATATTCTACTTATAGCATAAACAAAGAACGCCAAGCATTGCTTAGAAATCGATGCTTCTCTTTTTTTTTTTTCCAAAATCCGAGACAATATCGATCCCCAAACAAACAGTCTAACTTCTTAAAGTTAATCAATAAAGCTACAGTAGCGGGGTGGTTTAATTCTTTTAAAATTATCATATTAAAGTGATTTTATAATATTTTGTGCCAAAACGCAATTTTATACTAACCATTATTCGTATATTCACACATGCTTAATATTACTTATTTCAAACCGTCATGCAACATCTATTATTAATCAATTGTCACAACTTGTGATTAAATTCATTGTTCAATTGTTGAACTGATTCTTGAACTTGCTTTCAAAATAAACACATCCGTATCTGAAATTCATTCTGTAAATTTGGATAACAGCATGCATCTGAGTCTCCTCTTCAAACTTAAACCCTAGTTTATCATGCAATGAATGCTTACCTAGTCTAAATTCTATTGGAATTTGGAAAATTTAAATTAGTAATCGACCAAAGAATAGCACCAACGTGGCACCACATCCACACTATGCTACGGCCAACACCACGGACCCTGCAAACGATGCAATTAACCGGTCAAATCCCACTAACTAACTCTTAAAATTCCCTTTTTTTTTTTCTTCCTCCTATTTTTGTTACTTCAGTAAGTATCCATCCAATGCCAAATCCCCTAAATCACTCAAACCCCGTAATACCCCTTACAATTCCACTCACAAACTTATTCTGTGAGAACTTATCATTTAACCCTGATTCAAACTTTTACCAACTCACACTTTCCGTTATGAATTCCTAGAAATAACGAACTTCAAAAGTTTCAGGCATCGATCATCCCCTCACACACTCATTCATCCGAAACCGTTCACTCGAAAAGCATACCCATTACTTCTCTAGTATGCTCGTCCATTGGCAATGCTCATTTACAACAAAGGTTATACATCCAATCTTACACACACAAATTTAAATAGAAATCCATAATTTCATTCTAACAAATGTTGCGCAATCATATGCAGTGTCCGAGCACATTCGTCGTTTATCCGACAATCAATAAGCAGACAGACGCCCGATCGTCGACCACGCCCAAGCATAAAATGGGACGCTCCTCCTTCAGTTAAGGGAACCTATAACCCCATAGGTAGGCAGGAGCAGATTAAGATTAAAATGTAACGCCGAACGAGGTGGGAAAACCCCTGGAAATGCTCACGTCCAGCAGCAGTCCGACACAGACCGATGCCGATTAATACGAACCAATGTATTTAGATAAAACCCCCTACAAAATATTTAAACACATTTGCGCCGAAATTTTACGCTGTCACTTTTCCTTTCAAAATACTCATCAACGAGCAAGTTCAAGATCTTTAGTTATGGTAAATCTTAAATAAATAATATAAATTTAAACTAATTCGGATTAATGTAACTCTCATACTTTTAACATTGTCATTTATTAGGCTATACATTCAGCAGCACGACCGTGGTGATTCCACTCGATCGACGAGCTCGAGCAAAATGAACGAGTAGGCATAATTGGCACCGTCATATCTGTCCAATGTACAAATGAGTGAGCGCGCGAAACGGTCACGTGGTCTACTCGAACCCGAACGTCGATCCACCACTTATGACAGTTATTGGTACCGTCGTACGAAATGTGAGCTCAGACCTCGAATTATTTCGACGCATACGCTCACCCAAACACTCGATTGATTTTGTTCAACTTTTACGATAGTTTAGAAAATCTCGAAATTGGTTATATGTCAAATTAACGATTCCTTTCTTTGAATTTAATGGAGAGGTATTTAATTATGTATTATTTTATTTATAAGTTGTTCATTCCTTTATTTTATTTAAGTATTTACTCAAATAATATAGGTAAAATTACAAGTAGGTACTTATGTACCAATCACTAAAATAAAATAAGAATAAAGTCTGTACTACATACATACAACACATCACACATATCACACGCTACATCCTGACCATCAACCCGACAATCGGGGCAAACAAAGCAACCGGTGCCGCGCTACACATACCTAACTACTTCAAGCAGCAAGCAAGGCACGAAGACCCATCCTCCGCACGAATCGGCGGAAGGACCATGACAATGCGACAGGCGGCCAGCCCGCCGTCCCTCAGCACAGCATCACGCCCCCACTTCCCAGCCGCCCCACGACACACACGGGGAGAGACGCAGCGGGGCCACTATCACTAATACTGACAGGCTCACATGCACGGTTCCGTAGTTAGTGCGTAATAAAGTCTTGTGTTCTAAATACACGTCTCATATCAATTTGACAGTACCTACCTAAATATGTACCCACATATGTAACCAATTTATAGGTGACCGGTAGTGGGGCTGTAATGTATAACCAAGTATGGTAATAATAGGTAGGTACATACAGGAGTTATTTATTTTTAGATAGTTAAATATCTACAGCAATGTATTACCCGTCGGAATTTCTATATAGGCATAGGCTAGGCACCTCCTTGCCTCGAATAAATGCGCTTTCCCCGCCCTTCACCGCCGTCTCACCTCGTTAGTACCGTTATCGGGGTATCTCTGTGGCTAGGCAATATGGCTGGAGGAAGGCCGGAGGGTTGAGGGGAAGAGATTCAAAATGAATGTCGTCATCACTCTCACAGCTGGCTGACCGACCGACAACCAACATCGCGTGTGTTACCACGATGCAATTTTACCAACACTAAATAGCCACTCTTAAATATCGGGGTGTTCAATTTATACGCGTTTTCAATTTAGTCAATACTCTTTTTCCTCTTTTAATTAACATAAAGATTCTGAAAATAGTTTACATACTATATTGACCGTTTGATACCTAACAAAATGAGCGCTTTACATCCTAGGTAGCATAATACATTTAGTAAAATTTAATAGTGGCAAGATTGGTAGATCGACACTCGATCGATAATTTCGTCACTTGGACAACATTCGCATGCGCACTCACTCGCACGCCGGTGCCAAAATAATTTGCCTCATGCGATCGATCGAGTCGAACGCAACCCGAATCTGCCACGCGAGCAAAACCAGCACGGCAGGGGCCCTGATGTTCACTTTTGTAAAAGGGAAGAAAAGTTTAAATTTGAATTTTAAGTATAATTATTTTGTTCTAGCGACACCTATCTCACTATGTATAACAATGCCCAACAGAATTTTCGACGTTGTAATGTCAAAACTTCACTACTACACCAATAGATGGCAAGTAAATAGATTACTCCATGTTTCACAAAACTCACTTCTAAACATAATACTAGTATTGTATAAGCATAATTTGCTTCTGCAAAATCATTAAGCATTTTTCATAACCCCTCACTCCCTCCCTGCCTTTTAACCACTTCCTTTCAGATGTCACTATGATGTGAACATTGTGAACTGTGGGTATGTTTATTTCCTAATTTTAAATTTTTCCCTTTTCCCTTCTTTTTTCCCTTTTTCCCGGGTTCTTGAGTATTTGAGTACCCTACCAAATCTTTCTCCATTCGGCTTATTTTCTTTCCCCTTTTTTTCTCCTTTTCGGATTTACTCCGAAATTCACTCCGTAAGGTTGGTACTTATTTGTTTTAGTACGCAAGTCTGGTCCCCTTACGCTGTGAAAGCAAAACAAACACTATCAATGGTTCTTATTGTTCGCGATAAGATCCATATTCCTTCAAATATTTTTGAACCGGGCGCCCTGAGTCAGTTAATACACAACCACAGCAACGTTACCATTTATATGGAATTATCCATTTTTAAATGATTTTCAAGATAAAATGTGGAATTAAATATCCGGGCATTTCATACTAGTTTTATCATTTTACAGATTTCCACATAAGAAGATCAGTTTGGAATATGGATTTTCTATAAAGCTTTTCTATAACATCCACATTTAAATGATTATCCAATCGCATATTGATTCTCAGAAAGCCTAGAACTGAAATGCCGTCACGGTTTTGCATCTTGTGTGAATCTAATGAATGACCGGCCAATGTACAACCTCACTTCATTCTTTTCAAAATCTAAATCGTATTTAAATTAAGTTAATAATCTACTTATAATATCTAAGCTATTTGCTCTAATAATTTGGCGGAACAGGTTTCACACGAATGCCTACCTACCCCGTTAATGCTGGCCACACTGAACTGAACCAAACTCGAATCAACCATACAGCCGCATCAATCCTCTACTCAAAATGGTGGCACCAATGTATTATTTCCGGCAACTCTTAGACCCATCCCTTCATTCACGTAATTTTCACAAGCAAACAGCTCACATACAAACGACCCATAAAACAGGCAACATCTACTGTCCACCTCCAGTGGCAATGGGCTGAGCACGTCAGGCAAAAATTTTTTCTGGACAACAGTGTCTCGCTCCGACATCCGCAGACAGGATACTTAATATAGGAAAACCTCCACTTCCAGTCAATACGTTGACATAAGGTAATTAATGGAATTCAATAATACACATCTTCAGAATTGAATTTCTACATAGAAAAGTTAATGCATACGTTTTCTATTAGACCGTCATCACATCCATTCAATTTCCCCAATAATGTTAGTGAGACAAGATACGACTATCTTATCTTCTAACTCCCAATCACGTTGTAAGAATACATAAATACTAATATATCCATGTACTCGCTTTTATAAAATGAACAAACTCCTACAACTAGACAAATATTTATGCTTCGTTCCCATACACAAAATATATGACTTCAATTAACACGGAATCCATATACCTACATTAGCTCAAACATACTTCCTCAAATACATACCATCCAACATTTCCAATTCATAACTAAGTTGATAAAATGGATCTACACTGTTTGATAGTGAAATACGCCTTCAACAACACACCGCAACAAACCATCAACTAGTAATTCTATTGCGTGTCGCCTCGGACTAGGCGCTTAATAGCCTTCTTGCTCGATTTTCAACAAACACTTTTAACTTCATCTTTCTGAATCGTTGTAAAACTGTAGTCCCTTCCATTATCTATCTTAATTGGCACAATTATAATGTTCTAATTAACTGAACCGTTATATCTAATATCAAACTTCTGTTCTACAGCCAATTACATACATTACTGCTTGACAAACACATACAATCACAAACTGATATATATATTTTATTCCAACCCACATCCCAAGCAGTGAAATAAACAGCGTTATACTGCTGACCACATTAACGTATATTCAACTCCACAGATAACCAACACTCCGACATGGCATCCATAAAACCTATCTCCCACACATACCAACAAGCTGCATCCAGGCAAGTCAACATTCACAATGCAACAAGATACAGGGTCCTTTTCCCGCACTACCTAACAGTATAACCGTGCCAAGGTGAGAAGTGGCCAGTCCGTCACTCGCCATCCGCAGAGTCTCTCCTCACTCACAGTCACCTCTATCTACTAGCGTAAAACTACTCTCTCTTCTCAACATATTACTTGATAAAAGTCTTTAATTCAACGGTAAAAAGTCTCTCGAAGAGCCCCAACAATTTCGCCTCGCCTGGCGGCAATTTCAAATTGTAACCGCCCAGCCTCTCATCTGTTCTTATGAAACTACAAGTTTCTGACGCCGCAGACGGCATGTTCATATTATTAATGTTCAAGTGGCACTATAGACCCGGACGTAAAACGAACTCATAGCATCCCAATGCTTTACATTGATACAGCACAACAATAAAACCCTTAATTGCACTCCAGGAGCACTGACAGAAACAAAATCTACATACGCTTATTACAGAACTCCACATTCCTTCCGAATTAACTGTCAATTCTAGTAGAACGGACAGACACAACCATTCTACAGAACTCTACATTTACCCTGAAACAAATGTCAACTTTAGTAGAACAGGCAGACATACAAACAGACAGCGTAGGCCCCGCAAAACGATTTCATCATTCGTTTTTTTTTTTTTTTTTTTTTTTTTTTGCACAAACCTGCATCTTACAACTTGTAATATTCTATACTATGCCGCTTAATACTATAGTAACCGAGGCACAACGCCGATCACTCAACCCATACACATCTCAAGACTCAGTGCATGACAAAATAAATTGTATTTTCTGCGCATTGTTTTCCCGACGAAATACTTGACACAACAGAAGAACCGTACTACTGTTAACATCGCTAATGGCCTTCCTATTCTTCAATTACTTCGCTAACCACGCCGCACCTCCAACGGCGTGATGGTGTTGCGAACTCTGTCTCCGCGCCCGCAGGACGCGCGCGCGAGCTACGCCCTGCTCGGTCATCAACTCAACAGAGTCTCCGCATAGTATACTTGTATCATGTTAAGATAGCAACAATCCGTCCAATGAGCGTATGTCCCTGCGTCACAAAATGATCAAAACGGTCTAGTCAACGTGCGTTGACAATCCATCCAGTCAAACCGTACACAAACATTCATACTAGATAAATATGTAATCTTTATCTTCAACAAAACGAAAGACACGTTGTCACAGCTACTCACCACTGAGGTGTAGCACGTCGCAAGTACAGTTGCGACACTTTTTCCAGTAACTACGCACGATAGTACAAAACGCATCCGTCTGTACAACATTCGAGTAAGTCATGACAAAACGAGAGGTGGCTAGTCCGTCGTCTTATCGCACAGCAACACATAAAGTCACGAAGTAATAAATCAATATGTATTGATTTATTCTCAATCAAGTAAAACCATTTCATATACAAACACCCACTGTGGTATGATACTCGCACAGTTTATTATGCACACATTTTAAAATACACAAATTACCCAAAAAAATTAACAGTAAAATCTAACATACATTTACCTACTCATCATTCACTATTCATTTCGTTTACCTAAACATGAAAAAAAAAATTTTTTTTCTTTCTCAGCACTGCTATTTCATTGCCTCTGACAATTATATATATACCAATATTCATTCCACTCTTTTACCAATGTACACAAACCAGACAAGCATCAATGCATTAGCAATCTGAGCTAAACCACGCGCTTCTCCATTTTTTTGTCTAAACCGAACACCTGCACCGATCACGTGGCTAAATTCTCTAACTTTTGTTAGTCTCGTATATAAATCGTATCTCCCTCTCTCTCATTCATACCCCACTAGAAGAGCAAGTCTAAAATAGCGCTCTAGTCTACTGTCTCGTTCTAACTCTTACTTGCATTGCATACACTTTATACTAGTGGGAAAGAGATAAGAATCATTCGTACACTTACGCCAAACGAAACTAATGACCAAACACAAACAGTACAACACGTGCACCCATAAATCAATCTTTCTTGACCATGGTTCTCTCCTCATGGGCCTAATCAACACGAAATTTACAAACTTGTGTAGGGTTGCCAAAAATATTCCACCTTCTTACTTCAAATTTCGTGATTGTAATTTCCACATAATAACAAAGTAATAGAAATCATACATACATACACACAACACACGCTTCCCCCTCCGACAGATCAGGCAAGCAGAGCAATCAACGCTGCCCCACAAGGACCTTGGTATCTGTTCGTTTTATTCCAAAACAATTCAATACATAAGGTGACACACACATAAACAACATCTGTATAATACGACCCCGTGCACCACATATTATTATTTTTCCTTTTTCCTCCTTTTTTTTTTTTTCAATATAATTAAATAAGTCAGATTACACTTCCCAAACCCTTTAGCACGAATTTCTCTAAACACACAATGCACCCAAACATGCTTCATCTTTAAAACCAGTCCACACTAGTCTTTCAAAAATTTGGCAGCCCTGCGCCCGCAAGTATTCTGTGGCCTTGGCCAAGCGCTCATCAATCAATAATTCTCCAGTTCCACTTTTCCATAGAACAAATAATCATTATGCAAGTGACATTAAAATTTCTTTTTATAATAAATGGCTAATAACATACTTATGACGATGTAATTGCGTAGGTCATGTAAATCATTTCACAATTACGTACAACATTTTCCCTCGGAAAAGAAACACTTATTTTGTAATCTCGCCGGATAATGGAATAACTCACATTGTTGCTATGGACCAAACCATAGTTAGATGTCATCTGCTGGAAACTGCTCCGATGTTTACTGGCAGTAGACTGGGCACGCCTAGACTTACATTACGAATCGTAACCATACAATTCGCTCGCAAATTACGTTTTGGCACAAAATAATAAGATTTCTCGTGTCAGACCATTACAAAACGTTTATATATATATATCTACACATTTTAAACTTTCCTAAACCATGGTCACGGGCACACCCGCGATAACTTTCGTACCTTGACCTTAAAATTCCTTTGAATTCCTTGGATTTATGATAACACTACTATAACTAAAAAAAGGAACTTATTTTTACATAATTTTTTTTTTTTTTATCCTGGTCACGGCACCACTGTAATAACCTCCCCCTATACCTATTGTTTTTTATAGTTATTAAAGGCAGGATTATCAAAAATCAACTCTATAGTTCTATAACAACTAGAATATAAAGAATCGAAATATGGCCAGCGTATAGCTTTCAAGTGATCTCTAGGTTTGTCAGAAACAGTGTCGCTAATTCGTACACATAATTCCTGTAAAATGGACCCAATTATTACTTCCTTTTAGGAAGCCGTTGTGTACCGTAATAACTCAGAGTACTAACTCTCATTTCCTAAATCTATTCTATTAAATTTTAATATCAACATTAAAACACTTACTAAACTAATTGCTCATTCATCTATAGTCATTAAACCCTTCTGGTTTCCCTATGTGTTCTGTGTGCACGCTTCGACAGCACGCTCACGCGCCTCGCTTGCGAGCTTGTGTGACCCGCCAAAATTCGAAATGAAAAGTGTTCTGATGTTTGTGTTATTGTTATTATTAAATTTTGATCAATGTATTACTTGTTAGCTTAATTTTGTTGTGCTATTCAATAGATGAAATCTATTGTTTTATATTTTCTTCTATATTTTAGGACTTCAACAATACATACTTTTATTGAATCCCCCCTGAAGGGGTTTGTAGAACTGGCTCCACTAAATTCGTATGGACCCTCTGTCCATACGATATTTATCCATCGCCAGTCCCCGTGACTCCCAACGCAGATAAATTTGTACTTAAGTTACAAATTTATTATTTGTTCCTAGGAGTCCCCGTTTTCTAATCTGTACAAAATATACATCTTCAGACAGATTTACCAATTTAACCTCGTAGTGTTATGTTGGAGTTCAAAAGATATTCTTTTGTCCTCCCTAAAGGCAGAAGTGTATGCTTTTAATTGTGAGTGTATAGTGTATATGTTCTGGTTTACATTTCTGTGGCTATCTATTGATATACCTACAGAAATTGTTTTATTCCAAATGATGCGGTCAGGGGTCCACCTTTCACCGAAATCAATTAGGAATATTTTCTTAAGGGATTATTAAAATTGTGTGCTGGTCATAATCTATATAACCTATACAGGTATGTTTAAACCTGCTTTACGCAGTCTCCCTACGTGCTAAAACGTAACTAGCCAGAATGTTGCAGGTGCATATATATTACAAAATTTACCTTTGAAATCCACTATCCTAACCGGTCTGACACGATTCACTAAAATCACCTTAAATAAAACACCATTACAAATAGAATAGCGTAAAATAATAAACTCAAACGAAACCACAACACCCGCCACTGAATCTAATCGCGAAGTTAACACTTAATAAAAATATACTTTTATATCAAAATACGGTAAAACCACTGATTTTACATATTTAAATTCGACATATTTTTTTAATTACGCGTGGTTCAAACACTCTTATATACGTAGGATTTACGAATTTAAAGATCGGGTTTTGTTTCTTTTAATCTTCTCTATATTTTAAAATACCTTCCCAATGTACTAGTCCTCATGGTAGGCCAGTTCGGACATAGGGTCATTGTAAAAGTTCTTTGGAAGTCCTTCCATCACCAGTCAAGATTCCAGAATCCAGCTCAACCTTCATCCAGAACTCAAAAGGCTCAAAAAGAACATCCAAAATATAATTCGCAACCTAGTTGAAAATTCCTATATCACCCCCAAAATTACAAAATCCAGCTCAACCTTCATTTGCAACTCCGAAAGCTTTACAGAAATTCCCACACTAAAATTCACGAATCAAACAAACTCTATTCACTGACTTCCTTTATGTGCGTGAAATTTATGAACAGGTCACAGTCCACTATATTTTAATATAAAATAAAACCTTCCCAATGTACCAGTCCTCATGGTAGGCCAGTTCGGACATAGTGTCATTGTAAAAGTTCTTTGGAAGTCCTTCCATCACCAGTCAAGATTCCAGAATCCAGCTCGACCTTCATCCAGAACTCAAAAGGCTCAAAAAGAACATCCAAAATATTTTCCGTAAAACTAGTTGAAAACTCCTATATCACCCCCAAAATTACAAAATCCAGCTCAACCTTCATTTGCAACTCCGAAAGCTTTACAGAAATTCCCACACTAAAATTTACGAAACAAACAAACTTTATTCACCGGTTTCTTTACAAAATCATTTATGAACTAAGAAAACCTTCCCAATGTACCAGTCCTCATGGTAGGCCAGTTCGGACATAGTGTCATTGTAAAAGTTCTTTGGAAGTCCTTCCATCACCAGTCAAGATTCCAGAATCCAGCTCGACCTTCATCCAGAACTCAAAAGGCTCAAAAAGAACATCCAAAATATTTTCCGTAAAACTAGTTGAAAACTCCTATATCACCCCCAAAATTACAAAATCCAGCTCAACCTTCATTTGCAACTCCGAAAGCTTTACAGAAGTTCCCACACTAATATTCACGAAATTAAACTAATTCCATTCACCGGTTTCTTTACCAAACCCATTTACTAAGAAAACCCAATCAAAAATACACGCGAGCGAAGCCGAGTGAAATTATTCACTAAGAAAACCCAATCGAAAATACACGCGAGCGAAGCCGAGCGATACTTCTTTTCCCGAACTTATTCGAAAACTCACGCGAGCGGAGCAGTACTAACTTTCGTACCTGGACTCTCGCTAAATACGCACGACCGTCTCCTTCGACTCCCAAAACAGACTGAACTCCCCACGCTCCCCTCCCTCTCCTTTTATAATCTTTCCTCGTGTCACAATCCTGACACGCAGGAACAAATCGAACGGTGGCCTCCTAGTATGGCCATGACACGTTCGTGTCACGGAGCGCGATTTTGTATGGAGATTGAATTTTGATTTTTAGTATGGGCTGGACACGTTTGTGTCACGCAGGAACAAATCGATCGGCTGCCTCGTAGTATGGCCGTGTCACGTTTCTGTCCGGACTCGTAATTTTGTATGGAGGATAATTTTATGTTTTTAGTATGAACTGGACACGTTTGTGACACGATATAAATTCGATTTTGGAGGGAAAACAAACCCTCTTCGTACCTTCCACATGGTACCTAAAGCTGTTTCGCTCGTCAGCGATGCGCTTTACCTCTACTTCGGTGGTTTTAACACCACTTCCCCGCACCCATTGTGCATCTCCGCATGCAGAGAACTGTTGCTTTTGTTATATAAATTAATTGATGTTATTACATGTGCTCTATTAATAAGTCGACTTTTAGCGCCATGACGGAGTGTTTTATTTATATATTTTTGTTTAATTTTGTATATATATTAATTTCTGTACATACGTGATACCATATTCCGTGTTTGCTAATGCTAGTCATGTACGGAACCTGGACACGCAGAAACCAATCGAAATCTCCTTACCATAGTCGTGTTTTATTCATGTCAGGACACGAATCCATTCCTTCATACTAACATCGCTTAACGAAAACCCCTCCCGCACCGCTTGACAAATTACCTCAGGTCGCTCCGCCTCGCCCCGCGGCCCACGCGCGCCCGCAGCTCGGTAATACCTCACCCCTTGTCTTGTTTACCTCATACCTCTCTCCGCCCCGCGCGCACGCTCCAACGGATATTTATTTGAATGTTGGCGTCATACTCAATGAAACGTTGTTTTGTTTTATTTGATGTTTTTGTTTAATAACTGGTACTTTGTTTATATACTCTTCCCTTTATAAAATGTTTAGTGTATTAGTTTGAATCATTAATAAATAATTATTAAAATAATTTTAGACCCTGTGCGATATCTTCACAGAGATCACGAAACTTCAAATTCCCATAAACTCCGTCATGTCCAGATTCCAGACACGCAGGAACAAATAGACCAGCGACCTCATAGTATGGCCGTGTCACATTCGTGTCCTGACACGAATTTAGTATGGAGATTAAATTGAATCATTAGTATGGACTCGACACGAATCGGACACGCAGGAACAAATCGAACGGCGCCCTCTTAGTATGGCCGTGACACGTTCTTGACACGCAGGAACAAAACGCTCGGTTGCCTCGTAGTATGGCCGTGACACGTTCGTGTCACAGAGCGAAATTTCGTATGGAGATAGAATTTAATTTTTAGTATGGGCTGGACACGGTTGTGACACGCTCGAACAAATCGAACGGTGGCCTCGTAGTATGGCCGTGTCACATTCGTGTCCTGATACTATTTTAGTATGGAGATAAAATTAGATTATTAGTATGGGCTCGACACGAATTGGACGCACAGGAACAAATCGAACCGTAGCTCCACAGTATGGCCATGACACATTCGTGTCCTGACACAAATTTTAGTATGGAGATAAAAATAAATTATTAATATGTGCTTGACACGTTTCTGACACGTAGGAACAAAACGTACGGTGGCCCCGCAGTATGGGCGTGTCACGCTCGTGTCCTGACAATAATTCATTCTTTCATACTATCAACTCGCAGCGAAATAATCACTACTCGCGCTCCTTAACTCGCTACCTCAAGCCGCGCTTCCAACGGCGTGATGATACCACGATCTCCGTCCCCGCGCCCGCAAGACGCGCGTCTTCTTACCTCACCTCTCCGCTGTTTCGTACGCGCCCATGTCTTGTTCCCCTCTCACCGCGTGTCAGGATTACCTCATGCTACCTTCCCCGCCTCGGCGCTCTATAGTGTTTTATATGCGAACCAACTGATGTTATTATATTTCTTGTTTGTCTAATTGCGCGTCGTATTGTAATGGCCGTTCGCACCATTTTATTTCTTAGTGGAGTGTGCAGTCACGCTTGAATTTATTAGGTGATTAGTTAAATTGTAATATAAATTATTTTGTTAATATTTTAATGAAACGTTTTGATGTTCTATATTTTAGCTTTGAATTACTATTGACTATATATTTATATTTTTACCTTGTGTGATTCCATCACATCCTTTTGCATGATCGAGCATTTTCGATCAAATTTCAGTTGGTTTTCGTGGTCGGGGTTTATAAAATGTTCTATTTTATTTTTTATTTCATAACTTTTAGTTCTAAAGAAATAAGAGTCGTATATTTTCAAGCTTTTGACAAAGATACCCCACTCGACGGCGTGTAAAGAAAAAAAATATGTCTATATGACGCCTGTCGCCCGCCGCCGCCGTTTATATTTTTTTTTTCACAAAATATATATATGACACGAGGACGAATCCTGCAATGCCTCAAATATTAAAATCAATTAAGTAGTTTAGGATCTGTGAGGGAACGAACGAACACACATACATACATACATACTCCTTATGGTTACGCCGTAGTCGGGTAAGCATTTATTTGGTCTTTGCTGCGGAACCACAGAAGTACCGTTTTTCAGCGCGCATATGGTAAGGTCTAAAGCTATAGGCAAATCTATAGAACTATGTCACACGCGCACTAGATTTTCGCGTGGAGTGTTGCATGAGGCTCAAAGGAAACTTTTAAGTTTGAGAAGGTTCTAGAGGCCTACCAACCATTTTATCCACCAACCGTACGTAACCGTACATTATTGTCTACTGGGCGGCGTGTACGCAGCGTTTTTATATTCACGACTTTCGATGTCGAGTTTCCGGGGGGTTGTTAACTTTTTTTTACTATCTCGTCATCGCTCGTAAAGTCGCTCCCTCGTGTTTGTACACCGACCCCCCCGCCCCCCCGCCCTCCGTCCCCTCTCCCCGCCCGCCCGCCCCATACTTGATGCGGTCGTCGGTTTGAAGTTAAACGACAAAATAAAAGAGAATGTCTTAGTTTGGCTCTTGGCCGGCGCGCAGGCAAGTGTCGGACGAGGCAATGATCTTTGTGAGACAACTGTGAAGTAACTCCGGCGGCTCGGGCAAATAAATAAGCTTCGAGTCACGAGGTCGGTGTAACTGTGCATAAAACAACAATACACGGGGATTATACCTTCACATGTTTGCAGCCAGTTAAATATTTTTGTTTCACATCATAAAAAAAAAATGCTTTATTTTTTAAGCCTGAATGGTATAGTAGGTATAGTTAGATATTATACACGCTGTTGCAACCCCAACCGTAAAACCCGAAAGGGGGTGATTCTGTACGTGATGAAACAACTTTTGTTCTACGACTTTTTAATTTGAAGAAAAAAAAAAATTTTTTTTCTCCATTCATTTTGAGAATAGGTATTTAAAATTTTTATGGAAAAAATATTTTTTTTTTGTTTTTTCGCCACAGAACTTGTTTAGTTTCACATAGTCCGGTCGACAGGTTGTAAAAATTGGGGTTACGCGGAAAAAGGTCGGAAGTTAATGAAACTTTGGGATGTTGTTCAGGAATGGTTAATGAACATTTTTTCAAGTTTTGGACCTCGAGGACCCTGTGCTAAAAGAGGGGGGGAGGAAAAACTGAAAATTTTTCGACCTTCCTCCGGTTTTCCCTCAATAACTTTTTTTTCGTACGTTCTACGGCAAAAGTATCTATAGATTTTGTACAACGTTAAATTTCCTACAATTTGGCCTATTCAAACATCCTTGTATTTGTCATTTCGTTACTGAGATACGATGCTTCGAAAAAAAGGTAATTTTTCAAAATTATCTAAAAAATGCAGAATTCCACCTTATTTCTTCTGTTATACCCGAATTATGACGAAATGATGTTGTAAATACGGTTCCTGGTTACAATCACCAACTTTGGAAACCCCCTCCCCGCCCCTCCCCTCCCCTTCTCTCTTTTCACATCATGTTGGTATTGATAATATATGATAGCTGATAGCTAGCTGAGCCCGCGGCTCCGCTCGCGTGAAATTCGTATTTCAAAGAAGACAGTAAGTAACTATGGGGGAGGCCGAAGGCCAAGCAGCGTTAAGGTAAGGCTTCTCAAATAAAGTAAGTAACTAACGCGAGGCTTTAGGCTGAGCTGCATTCTAGAAAGAAAATAAACCTTCTCGAAGAAAGTAAGTAACTGAGGGCGAGGCCGAAGGCCGAGCTGCGTTCAGGAGGACGATAAACCATCTCTAAGAAAGTAAGTAATTAAGGGAGAGGCCGAAGGCCGAGCTGCGCTCAGGAAGACGATAAACCTTCTCGAAAAAGTAAGTAACAGAGGGCGAGGCAGAATGCCGACCTGCGTTCAGAAAGACTATAAACCTTCTCATAGAAAGTAAGTACCTAACTATGGGCGAGGACGAAGGCCGAGCTGCGTTCATGAAGACGATAAACCTTCTCGAAGAAAGTAAGTAATAAAGGGCGAGGCCGAAGGCCGAGCTGCATTCAGGAAGACGATAAACCTTCTCGAAGAAAGTAAGTAACTGAGGGCGAGGCCGAAGGCCGAGCTGCGTTCAGGAAGACTATAAACCTTCTCGAAGAAAGTAAGTAACTAAGGGCGAGGCCGAAGACCGAGCTGCGTTCAGGAAGATAATAAACCTTCTCGATGAAAGTAAGCAACTGAGCGCGAGGCCGAAGGCCGAGCTAAGTTCAGGAAGACGATAAACATTCTGGAAGACAGAATCAGCTATCCGTAGAATTTTTATTTATTAAAAGGCGAACCCTAGAGTTAAAGGCGGTCGGTTATTTTTGCACCGCCTTCAACTGGGTTCGATTATTTTTTATTTCATACATTTTTGAAGGTGGTTTTATATTTTTTTAAATAGTTTTTTATTACACAGTTTTTTATTTTAGTAATTTTTTGCTATTATTGTACTCGGCGGAATCGCTTTCCAATCCGATTTTGACCAAATTGAAATGGGACCACACGGGAACCACCACCTTTCAAATAAAAAAAGAATTTTTCAAAATCGGTTCACCCAGTCGAAAGTTCTGAGACGACACAGAGAAACTGACACGGTTGGCTACAGCACCTACAACATCGTGATGTCAGCCCATAAAACCGGGTGATCTTGCTGTTACGTCAGCCTTCCCTTCGGTCGTGTCGGCTACACTGAACTGGACGGAAAACACAAGCTATTTACATAGCCGTTTCGACCGACCTTTTATTCAGTGCGGTGGTACCATCCCGGGCGGGTTAAACCCTACCATCTAGTAATATAAGAAGGGAGTCATACTCATATCCCTTAGTCGCCTTTTACGACATACACGGGGAGAGATGCAGTGGGGCTATTCTTTTAAAGTACCGGCCCCACACGGTACATTTATGTGTGGTTTCTTCCAGTAACCTTAGCTAAGGTTAGGTAGACTTACATACTATAAAATAGACAGAAATATAATAGTAAAAAACTATACACTCAATCCACCAGATTCTTCACCATCTGTCCAAAGAAATTATTGTTTTTTATTTATAATTTTTGTAAAAGCCTAAGTTAGCCCGATTATAGGGTTTTTTATGTGCATGCTTGGGTTGCTTTGTTTTTGTAAATTGTCTTGTTATTGGTTTTGTGATTCCGGATAGTTTTTGTTGCTGTCATAAATATCATTTCAGCGTCTTCCCAGTTATGTAGGTGGGAACTCAGAGTTAGGTAATCCATCCACAAAGCATATACCTATATGAAGTTTATAATATTTTTATTCATAACATTGTTGTTTATGTACTATTGTTTATATTATATGTGTGTCTGTGGATAAAATGATTTTATTTGATTTACAAATCTAAATATTCGTTTTCTCAAAATGTTACTCAGCACTCTCCAACCACGTTTACCAAGATTGAATCAGGAATTTGTGCACGTAATATAAAGTCTGCACTCTAGAAGTGGGTGTTGAATTCGTCTGAGGGGGGCGAGGCGGGACTGAGCCCCAAATGTGACTTATCTTAGCATCTTAATCTTGGCGAGGTTCAAGTGTTTGCCGCGCTCTCTCTGCACTCACCGCCGCCCTCACCGCCGGTCGAGTATTCAGGGCGTGTTAGTGCAAAGAGCGAAGTTACCTAATGTTAATATATTCAATGTATGCAATGCGTCATTTCATTATATGATAGATAAGACACGACAATACCTGTGCATAGTACGAGGCAGTAATAATAATTTTTTTTTATTATGAAAACTGACACCTTTGGCTACATCACCTACAACATCCGTGATGTCAGCCCATAACACCGGGTGAACTTGGTGCCACGTCAGTGCTTCCCTTCGGTTGTGCCGGCTACACTGAACTGGACGGAAAACACGAACTATTTATATAGCCGTTTCGACCAACCTTTCATTCAGTGCGGTGGTACCAACCCGGGCGGGTTAAACCCTATACCACCTAGTAATATAAGAAGGGAGTCATATCCCTTAGTCGCCTTTTACGACATACACGGGGAGAGATGCAGTGGATCTATTCTTTCAAAGTACCTAATGTAAGTAAGTAAATAATGTACATCGCACTTTAAGAAGAGACAATCCGGTTGTAGAGTGTCGTCCCTGTCGCACTAACTCGAACGTCTCTGTGCGACAGGGACGACGCTCTACAACCGGATTGTCTCTTTCTAAAGCCCGATGTACATTATTTACTGCCGCGTAATGTACGAGTTCATGTATGCATATATATTACATGATTCTGAAGCTCAGAAGGTTGCCTTATTGGCAATGTCTTTTAATCAACCTGATATATCGCTTATTAGCAATGCCATTGAACAGGTTTCCCCACAGTGCTTTTTCATCAGGGCGATGAATAGATGAAAATTTAATATTTAAATCGCATTGCTCCAGATCGGGGATGCGACCCTGCGCGCTCTCGTTCCCCCATGTTTGATACATTAAAGTAAGAATAATTAAATAAGGGTAACGTCGAAAACATAAAAATCATTTCGAAATTTATAATATTCTAATAACTTTGTCCTGTTTCTTTATTTACATTTCTATATATACACATTTCTTTAGTCTAATACATTGCCACAAACTATTATTGTTCGCCTGCATGTACTTCTCTCTCACATCCCAAAGGTTAGTTAGAATAGAATTACTCGCGGCATTAAGCTCGCCTATTGTTCTTAATTTGTATAAATTTGTGTTCAATAAAGAATATAATGCATACATACATAAATGTCCAAAGAAACTGCTCCAGCAAGCATCTCTAAAGGAATCGGTCGGCTTGCCTCTGAAGGCGGCACTCCGCACGGCCAATAGAGTGGTCACCGAACCGCGGAGGACATAAACCGGGCCACTCGTCGACAGGCTACTCCGCGGCAACGGAACCCTGCACCCGTGCCACGGAGGGAGCGTCCACATTCCGGCAGTGACCCCTCAAGTCCCCTCAATTTTAAATGTTCTGTCGTTTTATGTAATTCTTTCAAATTGTATTTATTGCTGTGTTGTATTTAGTTATTTTATTCTGTTGTGCTGTATATATTTTTTTCTGTTCTTTTTGTATTATTCTGATTTTGTTATGTGTTATTATAAGGTATTGTTTTATGTAGTTATTTATAGTGTTAGTCTTTGTTTCTAGATAAAAAAAGTATCGTCTTTATGTTTCTTAGTGTTTTATATTTATTACTCTGGGCCCATCTGAAAAACAGCGCTATAGGTCGCCTTGTGCACCTATAGCACATGCTGAGATGGGTCCATATTGTCATTACTTACATACATACATACATATCACACACGCTGAATCCCGACAATCGGGGTACGCAGAGTAATCGGTGTTGTGCTGCAAGTACTCTAGTAAATTACAGCACAACACCGACCACCACATTTCGCAAAGTATTCGAACAAGATTAAATCGATCAAGCAGCAAGTAAGGCACGAAGACCCACCTGCTGCATGGCTCGGTGGAAGTACCGTGCCAAGGTGAGAGGTGGCGAGCCCGTCGCCCTTTAGCACGATATCTTGTCCTTATCCCTTAGTCGCCTTTTACGACATGCACGGGGAGCGATGCAGTGGGGTTATTCTTTTTAAGTACCGGGCCCACACGGTACATGGTACACACGGCACGGTATTACTTGTGTTATTAATTTAGGTTTTTACGTGTATAATTTCATGTTTTTGTAATGTTTACTTTTCTTTGTGTATACCTATGTATAATGACAATAAATAATATTTTTCTTTCTTTTCTTCTTTCTTTTCAAGTCACACTCAAGGGTGACATATTGAATTTTGTGCAGAAACGTCGACTTTGAAGTTGAGTTGAGATTTTGTGATTAATGATTTTAATTTTAGATTTCAATACAACGATTTTATTTTACTCCAAAATGCGCTTACTTTTCTCTAAAAGCAATATTTATTACCCAACTAGTGAGATCCCAACCCGAGGACTTCAACTAAATCAAGCTGTCACGAATATAAAGCTCGAATCACCTCCCGGATAACGCCCGGTCACCCAAGCATAATCAGTACACCCGGGCATATTGATTAAGACTGTCGTTACACACGCGGAGCCGGGTAAGATAGGGAACATCCGGGCGAGGGTGATAAAGGCCTATTGTGCCCCTTTTATAAAAGCGAGCTCGTAAAATGTTAGTATGACCGGGCGGTTAAGACCTGGGACTACTTTGTGCCCAAATGTTACCCGGGTGGTAATGTGCCCGGCAGGGTAGAGAAGAGAGAAGCCAAGCGTGTCGTCTGTATCGTTTCAATGATGACATTTTTATAACCGGGTTTTGAACGATGGCCTCTCTTAGCTTATGTGTGAGTACAATGACAAATTGTCTTTTTCTGCGAAAAATTGCACATTATTATTGATTTCTATTGTAAAAAATTTTGGAAAAGTGTAAGTCATATTTTTTTCGATAACATCATTATTATACATTACATAATAATTTTCATGTAGTAAGTAGATTCGTAATAATCTAAACGGCTCAGCTGAATCAGCCCGCAGATACATCGTCAGATACTGTATTGGATTGAACATAGATTCACCAGCGTCTAAGTTCCAATCAAGAAAATGAAATGTATATAGCTATTCTAGCGATGGTACTGAATGGATCTTCCCCTTACAACAGAAGGTAATTTTCGCATAAAGTTCCCTCAAAGCCAAATGCCGCAGTGGCGCCGCCGGCGGGCGAGCAGCCAGTTAGTTTACAAGATGGAGTCGTAATGGGTAATGTTAGAATAATAATAACAATTAGACTGGGGGCAGACACGACTTCAGACTGCCGCAACTGATGGACGCACAGCCAGTGGCGACGACAGTACTGTACAGTGTACACATTTAGCCACTAGCTACTTCGTCAATTTTGAGCTTCGGAAATATGAAATAATTTTCAGGTTCATTTCAGAAACGTTGGAAGGTATCTCCTCCTACGGACTGTTAATTAACTTTGAACTACGGTAATTATGAAACATTTTATGTTACAAATTATATGAGAGTGTGACTAGTTACAAGTGTAAACATTGATAAATGAAAACAGTTTTATAAAAAAAAAAATTATTACAAACACCTGACCCCTTAAAAACCTTTTAAGGGGTCGGGGCTTCTTTTAATTTGTAATTTAACTGTTGTTTCAAGCTTTTTGAGATACGTACGTGATACTTAATTTTATTTGATTACTTGATTACAAACATAGCTACATAAGAGGCATCCTAGTTTGTAATTTAACTTTCATTTCAAGCATTTTAAGAGACGTCATTTTTTTATTATTGAAGCCAAGAACCATCTCGCTTAAACCAGATTTCTAATAACAAAAGCCGCATCTAAATCGGCGCATCCGTTTGGGAGCTACGAAGCCACAGACAGACACACAGATATACATAGACTTAGGCTTTAAACTAACCCCTCTGTTTGCGTCGGGGTGGTTGTGGTGGCCACATAGTCTTGTGTACGCATAGCCTAGAGCCGAAACGTTCAGTTGTACTACAAGTAAACAAGCTATAGTGTTTTCTGTAGTTCCAAGCTTGAGCTGAATGTGAGCACTTTAAGTCCAAGCTTGACCGTAGCGTAGTTATCGCCGGGAATCTGCATGGTATTGCTTTGGCCGCCCTGAGGGCAGGAGCGCGAGGTCGGCGAGGAGGAGCGACGCGATACAAGCCGTGTCCAGCCCAGTGACTGATCTAGAATTCAGTTTATGGGCCACGGAGGGTGGGAGGGGGCGGAGGATGAAGGCTGGAGGAGGGAGAGAGGATCTGTAAATTGTTACCGATTTCAGAAAAAAAAGTTACTTAAATCAATACTAATAATAAATCTGTAAGGAGTGGTCATGGAGTAAGTTACTTTGTTTTAGGAAATATTGAGTTTGTAGCCTCTATGTATGATACTAAAGCTAAATTGACGATTTTTAGAAATATTTTCTGTATGTATGTATGTATGTATGTTCCGCCATAACTCTTAAACCGATCATCCGAATTCGATGAAACTTTGTACAAGCACATTTAACTATATGGGACACAGGATAGGCTACATAAAATTCAGTTCCGGTTACGCTAAGATGTGGCTCCCATACAAAAAGATAGTGTATGGTGAGGTTGTTTCTCTGAAATAGTTCTAAAAAAAGTCCGCGCAGCAATATACCTTTTATGTGGAAGCCACTATAGCCAAAATAGTGAACCAAAAATACATATAAATTGGATACTGTATTAACAATGCACATTTTATAGTTTTGAATTAATTCTTATCAAAATACATACTTTTATCGCTTCTGGTATTTAAAGTAGATAAACTTTGGCTGTTACACTAAGTAATTTGGACAAATAGCTTAAAAGGTACGACGATGAGAATATCTTGAGAGAAGCGCTGCGCTTCTCTCAGCGGGGGGCAGCGGGGCGAGGCGAATATGTTTGTATGAATTTCCTCCATAAAATTTAAGCCGATCATCTAAATTCGATTAAAATTAGTACACGCACATTTAGCTATACGAGACACAGGATAGGCTAAATAAAATTCAGTTCCGGTTATGCTAATATGTGGAGTATTTTACTTAGTTAGGTAGGTATCTAAAGTATTTTATTTATTTTAATTGAATTTTCTTATTTTAATATCGATAGCTTTTTCCCGCGGATTCGCTCGCGTGAAATTCGTATTTCAAAAGAAGAAACTAAGTAACTTAGGCGGGGACCGGAGGGCGAACTGGATTAAAATAAAAACAATAAAATTTCTCAAAGAAAGTAAGTAACATACTAAAGGCGAGGCCGAAGGCCGAGCTGCGTTCAGGAAGAGGTTAAACCTTTTCGAAGAAATTAAGCAACAAAGGGCGAGGCCGAAGGCCGAGCTGCGTTCAGGAAGACCTTCAACCATCTCGAACAAGTTCTCGAAGAAAGTAAGTAACTGAGGGCGAGGCCTAAGGTCGAGCTGCGTTCAGGAAGACTATAATCCTTCTCGAAGAAAGTAAGTAACTAAGGGCGTGGCCGAAGGCCAAGCTGTATTCTGGAAGACACTAAACCTTCTCGATGACAGTAAGTAACTATGGGCGATAGTTACTTACTTTCTTCAAGACGGTTTATAGTCTTCCTGAACGAAGCTCGGCCCTCGGCCTGGCCCTCAATTACTTAATTTCTTCGAGAAGGTTTATGGTCTTCCTGAACGCAGCTCGGCCTTCCGCCTCGCCCTTAGTTACTTACTTTCTTCGAGAAGGTTTATGGTCTTCCTGAACGCAGCTCGGCCTTCGGCCTCGCCCTTTGTTACTTACTTCTTCGAAAAGGTTATCGTCTTCCTGAACGCAGCTCAGCCTTCGGCCTCGCCCTCAGTGACTTACTTTCTTCGAAAAGGTTATCGTCATCCTGAACGCAGCTCGGCCTTCGGCCTCGCCCTCAGTTAGGTACCTACTTTCATCAAGAAGGTTTATAGTCTTCCTGAACGCAGCTCGGCCTTCAGCCTCGCCCTCTGTTACTTATTTCTTCGAAAAGGTTATCGTCTTCCTGAACGCAGCTCGGCCTTCGGCCTCGCCCTCAATTACTTAATTTCCTCGAGAAGGTTTATAGTCTTCCTGAACGCAGCTCGGCCTTCGGCCTCGCCCTTAGTTACTTACTTTCTTCGAGAAGGTTTATGGTCTTCCTGAACGCAGCTCGGCCTTCGGCCTCGCCCTCTGTTACTTACTTCTTCGAAAAGGTTATCGTCTTCCTGAACGCAGCTCGGCCTTCGGCCTCGCCCTCAGTGACTTACTTTCTTCAAGAAGATTTATAGTCTTGCTGTACGCAGCTCGGCCTTCGGCCTCACCCTCAATTACTTACTTTCTTTGAGTGGGTTTATCGTCTTCCTGAACGCAGCTCGGCCTTCGGCCTCGCCCTTAGTTACTTACTTTAGTTGAGAAGGTTTATCGTTTACCTTACTTAACGCAGATCGGCCTTAGTTACTTACTTGCTTTTTTTGAAATACGAAATTCACGCGAGCGAAGCCGCGGGCAAAAGCTAGTGTTTTATAAGAACTGGAAATTAACATTTTGTGACAGAATTTTATGAAACAATTTACATGTATTACTTATATACTTTGAAGAAGTGAAAAAAAAACAGTGGCCTTTATTAATATTTTTTTTGTCATCTAAATAAGTTCACTGACTCTGCCGCCCTCTCCTTCGCCCTTACTAGATCCGGGTATAGCACTGAGTGCCCGTACCGGCGATAGCCCCGGGGCCCACCAACGCACCGCACCGCGCAGGTCGACGAGTCGACGCTCAGTCTCACTTCCGCACTTTTTTCAGCGGAATGTATGAGATATAGCCCTGGGCCCCGGCAGCGCCACCGCTGTCGTTCATTCGTGAAAAACTGCGTTTTTAGGGTTCCGTACCTTAAAAAGTTAAAACGGAACTCTTATAAGATAACTCCCATGTCCGTCCATTATGCCACAGAGGTTTTTCTCGAAAATTAAGAAACGTAGAAACCGTTTATTTTAGACATTTTAAAAATATTTAATTTTCTTTACCACTTTAAGTTCAGTAGATATGAATGATATAGCTAATTTGATTCTGGTGCCCACGTACCGAGGGTCTCGACGGCGAACGCCACGAAAACATAAGTATCGGCAACGCAGCCGTATTTACGCGGCTTTTTGGCGGCGGCTGTAGTCGCTGCAGCCCCGGTCAAACGGGAGGAAAGTGGAATGTGGGTCGGTGCTAATGTGTCGACGTATGTTGCGTCCCTCACGAGCGCCTTTCCCTGTTGCCACGGAACCAAGGCCAAGCCGTCACCTACTCTTGGAAATTCCGCCAGTTCTATTTCAGTGCGAAGAAGAACTGACAAACAGACTTCGCAATTCACAATGTTTTGTTAGTACCTTAGTATTACAATTACTTACACATAATTACTCCATACTACCACCGCTCACAAGAAAATTATTATTTACATCTTATCGGCGAATAACTCTATTTACCTATTTACATTACATACGCGTGTATAGTGCCATCGTCAATGTTGATACAAATATATCATGGCCATAATATTATAGAAATTTTATTTAAGTACACTAATATCTTTATTCAAGAAAATATACAAAAAAATTATAAATTAAAATTATTAAATAAACTATATTAAGTGCAGCAATAAATTTGACTTCTCGATCACGATAAAAAGACTCTTCAAGTTCGAGGCGGCGTATTCTCGAGTCTTCCCACCGATCGACCAGGGTCATGGACATGGCATCGCGAAGGACCATTCCCGAGATACTCGGCCAGTCCCGTCGTCGCGCTGCGGCCATTTCATATTTATTGAATCGTGAATTTTATAAATCCGCCGGACTCCGGGACCGATGCGCCACTTCACACGGCATGTGCCTGTGAGCTGATGCCGTCTACAACCTGATGCCATCTGTCTATACGACTCAACAACATATATACGGCTATACAAAATACATAGAACACTCCTTATACCGTGTACCGTGTGGGTTCGGTACTTAAAAAGAATAGCCCCACTGCATCTCTCCCCGTGCATGTCGTAAAAGGCGACTAAGGGATAAGGACAAGATGCCGTGCTAAAGGGCGACAGGCTCGCCACCTCTCACCTTGGTACGGTACTTCCACCGAGTCATGCAGCAGGTGGGTCTTCGTGCCTTACTTGCTGCTTGATCGATTTAACCTTGTTCGAATACTTTGCGAAACGTGGTGGTCGGCGTTGTGCTGCAATTTACCAGAGTTCTTGCAGCACAACACCGATTACTCTGCTTACCCCGATTGTCGGGATTCAGCGTGTGTGATATGTATGTATGTACTCCTTATATAGACGCTACAACCAGTCTGATACTGATAGAGTTATCAATGTCTTGTCGAATATTACTGCGAAATCGAACATTTTCTACGTGAACACGAAGTGAAAATGGTTGCCGCCACAAATTGGTCGGATATCTTTTAAAAATTGTCGCCTTAACGTCAGATTTAATAAATCTTATTCTTTCTGATTCTAAGATATCAATCAATCCCCAAGAAATACAGCAGCACAGAAGTTAACAAAAAAGGTTAACCACTATAAGTTTACGGTGCCAGGAAAATATAACAGAGTGGTTCAGTCATTCAAAAAGGATTGAATGTAACAGGTACATCTCTGAGATATAAGAGTAATGAGTGTAACATTGTGCCTTACGTTAATCTCTGAGATATAAAGTTATATGAAAGTAATGCGTGTAACATTGTTCCCCAGGAAAATCTTATTTGATATCAGTGTTGATGGACTTTAGCGTCCTATTTACACAAACACGTCACAAAGAAAATGAATAGCATTAGCCCTTGAGATGTGTATTCAGATTAAGGCAGAAATGGCCTACCAAGGGAGCGAAGTGGACGGAGCGAAATCAAATTATGTCAAAGTAATAAGTTTAACATTGTTCCACAGGTACTTCTCTTATTTCACAGGTACATCTTTGAGATGTCAAAGTAATGAGTGTAACATTGTTCCATACGCAAATCTCCGAGATATAAAGTTATATCAAAGTAATGAGTTGAGAAGTTTCCAGAGGTACATCTTTTTTTTTTATGGAAACTGACACGGTTGGCTACATCACCTACATTGTAGACCTATTCTGTAAATAGATATAATTTGTAGACATGTGAATTTAATTTTGTCAATCTAATGTCGGGCCGCCAAGGTCGCAACCGCGGGCTGCAAGCGGCCCGCGGGCCGCGGGTTGAAGACCCTTGACCTACAACATCCGTGATTTCAGCCCATAACACCGGGTGAACTTGGTGCCACGTCATTGCTTCCCTTCGGTCGTGCCGGCTACACTGAACTGGACGGAAACATCTCTGTTATATGAAATTATATCAAAGTAATGAGTGTAAAATTTGTCGACAGGTACATTTCTGAGATATGAAATTATAGCAAAGTAATGAGTGTAACATTTTTCCACAGGTACATCTCTGAGATATGAAATTATAGCAAAGTAATGAGTGTAACATTTTTCCACAGGTACACATACATCTCTGAGATATGAAATTATAGCAAAGTAATAAGTGTAACATTTTCCACAGGCATATCTGATTTAAGAGAGTAACATTGTTCCAGAGGTATATCGCGAGACTAGCTAATTGTACCTAAGTAGTCAAAGTTCCTGGGTGGGTACAGAGGCCTTGTCGCCGTCACCGCGCCGCCGGCCTCCCGCCGCGGCCGCTACCTCAACGTGGGTATCGCAGGCAGCTGATAGTCGGTTTACGACGGAGTTAACGCAAATACCGAATAGGGAGCGAGCAGTCATAAACTATATGGGTTTAGTTGTTAACGACAAGGGTTCCGGGGCGCCCCGCCTGTAATTTAGCATGACAATAAGTGAATTGTGCCATCCCGGCAACTGCGCGCGCATGAAAACTCATAAGTGGTCGTAAAGTGGGGCCCACATAAAAATACTATCGGGCGAGCGGAGCCGGGGCACGCGAGCTCGGCTTCATTAAGACGGATCCGTGATGGCGGTGCGTGAGAACTGTACGAGTGAATTAAACCGGATTAAGCACCTCTAGCAGTCAACTACTCTTCGCTCCAGTAACGACACTCTCATTTTTCGTTTCCCTGAGATGAAGCTGACTAATGTTCTAAATAGCATTTTGTGCATGTACTTAATTAATACGAAAAAGATGATGGGGGTGGGCAATGAATAGAGTGCGATTTCTTTAGATAAAACTGAACTGAACTGAAATTATCTTACTAGGGTTTGTTTAACCCGCCCGTGTCGTTTCTACGGACGTGTAACGTATGTGAATATATGATATCCTTATAACTCGAGAACCACTTTATCGATTTACATAAGATTCTCACTGTTACGTTATGTCACTTCTCAAGATAGTTTTAGGCTACAAATTATAACGCTACGTCATCGGCGGCCTGAGGTGTGAGAAAAAGAGTCATGCGAAGCGAATCCGCGGGCAACAGTTAGTAATCAATTAATGGAGAGTAGAAGATATTGTGCTAGGGCCGTTTTAGTATGCTGCGGGTGAAAATTTGAAGACGCTTGAGACAGTGTAAAGTAAAGATCCATAATATAGCTTCCGACAAATTAAACCAACCTGAGGAGAACACGATAGAGTTTGGTCGAATAAGTACAATAACAAAATGTTTAATGGTATTCGTATATAACACTCAAAATAACTTGGGTGTATAATATCGACGTCGATCTTCGCAACCTGACGAGAGCTCCCAAAGGTGATAGAATCCGGATCCCAAATCGTCTCAAGATCACAATTTTACGCGGCTACAGGCCTAAAAATTCGTCCCAGGCTGGAGCTAGCACACAGCTGAAGGTGGTCTGCATACAGGTGATAGGTAGAAGTTAAATTTAGAGTAATACCTAAAGTTTACGAATATTGAAAATAATAGAGGAGATAGAACGCCGCCTTGTGGTACGCCAGTGTTCAGTTTAGACCAACTTGAACAATTAACGTCCCGTCGAACTGACGCTGGCAACCCCGAATATATGAGTTAAACCAACCTAGTGCTGACGGTGAAATATTAAGATGAGAGAGCATTGCCACGATATATGTTTTGCGTCCAGTCCTGTGTAGCCGGCACGGACAAATGACATGGCGCCTAGTTCACCAAGGTGTTATGGGCTGACATCACGGATGTTGTAGGCGATGTAGCCAACCGTGTCAGTTTCCATAAAAAACCTTTATTATAAGATTTTTATCTGATTTGAAAATGTTTCAGGTCTTTTCTACATTTCAGCTAAAACTTAGAACCTATAGGTGTTTATGATACAGTTTATGATTGTCACGCTACGAAGAAACACAACAATGTTAACACGCGTTCAACACCTACGTCTTATTCTAATTCATCCAAGTTAACACCATATCTACCGTGGGTGGAAATAATTATTAATTTTAAAAGTAGGTAACCTATGTACGTAGTCATGAATTATTAAGCTACGATCAATCCAAATTAATGAAGTAATCGATCAAACCATCGCAGAAGTTCAGCGAGTATTGCCACACTATTAGCCGTGCCAATGAAGCACACATCGCTAGGTAGGTCTTTCACCAACATATTCTTTCGAGTTCGTTTCTCTATTTTTGCGCCTGCAAAAGAAAGCCAACATGGTAAGAATTGGCTATCAACGTTGGGTGAGCGAGAAAAAAAGGTTCTAGGGACGTCCATGTTTTAGTGTCGCAGCAAATACCCATATAATGATTAGAGGGAATTAGTGCGAGCCCAGCAGGGTATCCGCCGCCGCCCGCCGCCCTCGCCGCTACATCCCGCCCGCCCCGTCGCCGCCGCCCCGGGCACGCCCATGACGGAGTAGGCACTGCGAATATCTGTAGGCTTAGTCGAGACATGGCTTCTGTGCTACTGTCCTACGAAATATCTGAGAATATCTTTGATATTAGTGTTCGCGTAGATTGCGCATTAGTAGTTAGTATCTAGTAATTGAAGACGTGAGTGGACGAAGGTACTATGTAAAATTTTTTTAGAAATGCATTTTTTACAGTAGATGAAGGTGTTATGTGCCCATTATTCAAGTGGCACTGACAGAAAATCCGAAATCACGACGGAAATAGGAGTTATTCAAGTGGTGAAGGTGTTATGTACACGAAATTGTAGGTGAACCATAAACTTTGACCTCATTTTTCTCAGCTTTTTGTTTTTGTCACAAAGCTCCTTTGTCACTTGATGTCTTCAATTAATAACATTTAATGATGAAATTGGAAAAAAGTGATGGAATATGTATGAGATTGAACAAATTGTTTTTAATATATAGGTTAATATGATAAAGATCGACTGTAAGAAATTTCTGAAATGGATAAGTCCGCCTTTGCACTTTATGTAAATTTTATAATGTGCTTATTAATTACTGTTGAATGTTTCTTGGAGCAATAAAGTATTTTCTATCTATCGAATACGTCCATTGGTAAAGTAGATAAAAATTTACATGAAAGGTATTGGATTGCATATGAGAAATACATTTTAACCCTTTTCAAATGGAACCACAAACCTCTGGGACGGACGGTATCCTATGGCACAAGAACAAATTTCCCTTTGCGAATTCAGTAGGAACGGCCTATAAAGTAGTACGTTTAATAGCTCCAACTATATCCATTATCCTGCCTACTCGCCTGCCTCTCTGCGAAACCGCCCAACTGGCTATCCCTTATGCATCCACTCCTGGGACTTATGGGCCCATAAAACAAAAATAAATACCCCCCTCCCTTTCTATCTGAAGGAGATTCGTATTTTCCTCTCAGAGAGCTCTGGGCACATCATCTGGGACTTCGGGGCCAAGTTTAATGCTTTATTCATAGTTTTTTTTTATCTTAAGTCTGGATGTTGTAAGAGAGGTGTTTTTGGAGCTAAGACGTAATGAAATCCCCTTTCCTTGCACTGAGCCGTGCTTTCAAGAGTGGTAGACGGACTCCGGAGTGGGAATTTGCATTTCATTGACTTTATGTATGCCTTTCTGTTTTAATAACAGACCGAGGGTGCAACCATCTGAAAGTGTTCACAATGCACCTAAATCGCGGATCAGATAAGATTTTTAAGCATTTTAAATGTGAAACATAAACTACTTGAGTTTTCTAGATTATTTAATCTTTCTCGATCGATCCTATCAATGAGTTAATAGTTCGTATCAATGATAATGAAATAAATATCAAGATATTATATACAATATATTGTACTAGCTTTTGCCCGCGGCTTCGTTCGCGTGAAATTCGTATTTAAAAAGAAGAAGAAAGTAAGCCCGCTACTGTACCTTTATTTCGGCGCGCGGAAAAATTCGATTTGTATGAGAGCCACATCTTAGCGTAACCGGAACTGAATTTTATTTGGTCTATCCTGTGTCCCACATAGTTAAATGTGCTTGTACAAAGTTTTATAGAATAGGGATGATCGGTTTAAGAGCTATGGAGGAACATATATACATACATACATACACATCATTGATTTAGTTTTAGTATCATGCATAGAATCTACAATCTCAGTATCTCATAAAACAAAGTAACTTACTCCATGACCATCCCTTACAGGTTTATTAAAGCGTGTTAAAGCATTATTGTAGTATTAAAGTATTTCTCTGTTATTCTCGTTATTCTCGTTCGTATTTCTCTCGTACATTTCAAAGGTTGGTTAGAATAGAATGCCTCACGGCATTAAGTTCACCTATGATACCAAATTTTAATGAAGCGGTGTTCAATAAATTGTACATACATACACACATAAGCTATCAGAATTCTAATTAAATTTCGATCGCTGATAAACTGTCAATTAATTAGTAGCATCACGTGGAATCACGTATTTACTTTTGTTTCTCGTACATGGGAGCAGTGATTATATTTATTTAGCGTTCCTATTTAAGCAATTACCATCGAATTTATCGACTAGGAACACAATAGACACTAACACTTTAACGAGTGCATCTGTATACGTATATTATGTAGAGTTGTTCCATCTCTTTTCCGTGCACGTGTTTTAATCACCTCGCATTTCGTTTCACAGATTCGATAATGTTGCATGAATTAACATCGAAGCCCGACAGAGCGGTGGCATGGCGGGCGCGCTCCGAAGTGGGCACTGGAGGCCCGGAGCCCGAGCGGAGTGGGAAGCGCGTGTAAGTAGATTTGAGCCGGCACACTGGCTCTATGCGCGCGTCCTCATTTTCTGCATATTTTTGTCAGAATTTTTAATTTAATTTGTACACCTCTGCTAGATTGCTCTCGGCGGCGCGGGGCGGTGCGGTGCGGGCAGCGCGCGGCGCGGGAGGCGAGCGGTGATGGCGGGGCGGCGCGGCGGTCGTGCATCATACGGCGGATGTCCGGCTCTCTAATTTATCGGCCGGTGCGACATGTCGGATAAATTGTTTTGGGATTCCGCCTGTGTGTATCGGGTGCTTGATTTGTACGGCGTCATATTTTCTGTCGAATTTTACGACATTCCTGTCCAAGAATTTAATTTCGCAGCGGAAAAATTGGTGAGCGATCGGCGAGGGGGGCGCTGGCGTCGTGTCGCGTCGGGGAGGTCATTTTCTATCGCGGCGACAGAATAAATACTAGAGCCGAATAGCTGGCTAAACCTGCAGGCGGAAGCGGATTCGTGTCAATATTCCTTTTCATCAGTTGTCTTGTTCTGATACATTGATTAACGTGGTGGTCGGTGGTACGCTATAATTTACAAGAGTACTTGCAGCACAACACCGATTACTATGCTTACCCCGATTGTTTGGATACAGCATGTGGTATGTATGTATGTATACATATTCATGTATTTCATGTAACAAATTCTAATAAATAAACCGAAGTTTCTACGGCCGGCCGTGTAACGTACGTCAATATATGACATTCCTTATAACTCTAGAACCACTTTATCGATTTACATACGATTTTAAATGTTACATTCTGTTACTTCTCAAGATGGTTTTACGTAAATCATAACGCTGCGCCATCGGCGGCCTGAGCTGTGAGCAAAGTGACGCGAAGCGAAGCCGCACATAAACAACATAAAATGCTTTTAGTGTAGTAAATGAGTGCTCAAATAAGGGGTCTAGCCGGAAAGCTCGAAAGCAGAAAGTTTGACTTCGGGACTTTGTTCTGACTAGTTAGGAGGTAAACATACTAAAAGTCCCCGCCACTGGGGGGTGCGCCCTAGGGAGCACAAAGAAGGTCCCATTTTTCGGTTTTTCGGTACATCATAGGAAAAACTGTTCAATTACGCAATAAGAGGTGATAAAATTCTCTACAACTTTGATAACACACTTTTTACCAATTCTCTATCGTTGTCGAGATATAAGGTCCGAAAAGAGGCCGATTTTATTTGCAAATATAAGCAAAAATCTGTTTTTGTCATACATTGCTTTTTTTGAGCCGAACGAACGATTGAGAATTGGTAAAAAGTGTATATATAAAAGTTGTAGAGAATTTTATCACCTCTTATTCCGTAATTGAACAGTTTTTCCTATGATGCACCGTTTACGAGATATAACTGAAAAACTGAAAAATGGGACCTTCTTTGTGTGACCTAGGGCGCACCCTCCAGTGGTGGGGACTATTAGTATGTTTACCTCCTAACTAGTCAGAACAAAGTCCCGAAGTCAAACTTTCTGCTTTCGAGCTTTCCGGCTAGAATCATTCGTTTCCTGGCCTATTTAAAGTAAAGCAAATCAATTCGACAATATTATGTCATACTAAAGTACCTACCACCAAAAGGGCGTAAAACGTGGATTATGACGCGACGGTCGCTGTTGTCCAAAGGTTGAATGTTGCCCAGCGAGCAACGTAAGAAAGTAGTCTATATTGGACACCGGGTGGCTAAGCTCATGCGACAGTGGGCTCGGCACTCCAGCCGAAGAGAAGGCGACCGTCGGAGTAACCGTCGGCCATGGAGATGAAAACGGAGTGTGGGAATACCACCCGCCAGCTGGGACGACGACATCAAGTACGTCGCCGGAAAGCAGTGGTTCCGTAACGCTGAAGGCCGCGACGACTGGAGGTAAATTGGAGAGGCATATGTCCAACAGTGGCCGCGTACACGCTGACTGACTGACTGATTAAACTTCAAGATGAAAATAACTAAAGCAAGAAAATTTATAGGTATACGTCATAATAAACCTAGTTAAACAATTTATTCACTAGGTAGACGCAATCCCGAAAATGAAGATAAAAAAATACGTCCCGATCAGGATTCCAACCTGGAACTCCGGCTTTTGCTGCCAGCGCGTTACCAATTCCGCCATAGGGTCGATGACGTATTCTCTCTAAATTTTTGAACATTTGCATCTGATCTGGTATTTTTTTCTCTACATGTTCGGCTTTGCGAAGAAATATAAAGGGAGTATATGATTATTACTAGGATATAAAAAAAAATACTAGTTAAATAATGTTCAAAGTACCTGCCTACCTATTTATTGTTTAGACTAGCTTTTGCCCGCGGCTTCGCTAGCGTGAAATTCGTATTTAAAACGAAGAAATTAAGCAAGCCCGCTACCGTACCTTTATTACGGAGCGCGTATCAAATCGATTTGTATTAGAGCCACATCTTAGCGTAACCGGAACTGAATTTTATTCTGCCTACAGCCTGTCCTGTGTCCCGTATAGCTAAATGTGCATGTACTAAGTTTAATTGAATTCGGAAGATAGGTTTAAGAGTTATGGAGGAACAAACGTATGTATGTTCTTACATACGTTTTATACATACAGAAAAGATAAAAAAAAAACCGTCAATTTAGTTTTGATATCATACATAGAGTCTACAAACGCAATATCTCATAAAACAAAATAACTTACTCCATGACCATCACTTACATATTTATTATTAGTATTGATACAAATTAGTAAAAGCCCGGTAGGGTTGTTATGCCTTCGAATAATATTCTCGTTTGCAGAAGTTCGACTGCCATCGGGGTTGAGTAGAGAAATTTATAATCACAGGGTAAGAATTTGCAATAATTTCCGACTCCCAAATTGCAACTCGCGCGGAGGCAAATCACGTTACCTCCACCTCCTCCACCTCCACTCTTCACTCTCACTCTTCACCTTCCCTTCCTCCATCCACCGCGCAGCGGGGGATGTACACGATTGACGGCGAGATCAGAGATGAGATGAGAGAGTTTTGACATCATTGACGGACGAGCGTGAAGGCAAAACATATTGCGACAATAAATAAATAAATAAATAACAATATTAGTTAAACAGATACATTCCTACTAACACATACCAAATAATGAGACCGAACAAAACAAAACAGACACAAGTCGTGTTTTTGTTTCGAAAATAGTTTGAGATACTTTAAGATACTAAGATACTATCTATAGCTCTCGGCTAAATCTATCAGTAGTATTCTGTCTATATTTTTTTTTACTGCTATACACGAAAGTTCAATCCCAGACCAATGGGCTCCTTATCCAAGCTTTGTTACTGTTGATTGGAGGAAAGCAATCATTCAGGCTAGCCTCCATACCCAGCAAATGTTCGTTGATAGCATTATGGAAACTCTTCCGCGCCGCCAAAATTAAATACAATTCGTTCCCTAGTGTGGCCTCCATTTGACCGTTGCATGGTCGTCAGAAACTGCGAGACGTGGCGATTGGTGACCCAATATTTTTTTTCGGGGCCCGATAACCGGTCGCGACCCACCATCTGGGAAACGCTGAATAAAGAATGTGCTCCTGAAGAATTAGGTCATTCCATGCAGATGAAAACCGCGGATCGTGCGCATTATAGCTAAATGGGTAATTCAAATCTACTACCATACGGTGATACAGTCTACGGCGACTATGGTAGCGTTCGACGCGGTGTTGGGTGGGACTCTTGATCTTAGGTGCCGAGATTCGAATCCGGTCGACATACACCAATGAGTTTTTTCGGGCGGAAAAATGTACACGCATGCCTGCATGTATTGTAGCCGGCTCCATTGATACCGCCGCGCTGGGTGTAAGATGGCTGCACAGCATGGGCTGTGTTCTCCTCTAGTCCAGTATAACCAGCAAACTAAAGGAAATTTTTCGGTATAGCATCTACCTGCTCGCTGGTGATATTGGCTGGGCGGAGTCTGTGCTCTGGCCCCTGTAACTCAGCAACACTTACCGGATTACAAAAAAAAAAAAATAGTTATAATCAGTTCTACTGCAATCACAAAAATAAAACACTATTGTAAAATTCGTCGTTTGTAACGGATAAACTCGTAAACATCTAAACCAATATTCATGTTTAGTTTTCACTAATGGAATCTTGGATTTCTCGGGAGCACTGAGACGATGTATCACCGCGTTATTTCTCTAAGGGGTCGAACTGGCTCGAACACGGTAGCAATCCCGCCAGTCCGTACGGCGCGACATGACCCTCCGCCGCCGATGCTTCCAGATCTGCTGAGTCGTTGCTCGGCCCCACCCCCGCGGCCCTACCCCCGCCCCCGCCCCAGCGCCGCCGCCGCGCCGCCTCCGCGCCGCTGATTCAGCTGACTCGAGCCCTCAGCTTTTTTTATCCTCACACTAAATTTGAATGTTTATGAGGAGTCATATTTTGGTGTGGAGTTTGTTCAAGTTTAGAAGCGGAGCGCGGACGGACTTATTACTCTCGAATTTTCTTTTTTATGCAGATCCTAATTTTCACTTACCTATGTGGAGGGCGCCGCCGCGCCGGACGGGAGGGCTAATATCGTTGGGGAAACTTTCGCGAACACGAGTTGCTCAATGGTTCGAAATCCAGGTTTGTTTCCTTACTCTCATTAAGTTGTAGGGTATAAACTGTCCCGACAGATATCTCCGCACTGAATGAAAGTTTGTCAAACTGAATATAAAAAACAAATTGTTTACATTTTTGCTGTTTAGTTTTTTGGTCGGCAAGATCAAAGTACTTGTATAACTCTAGGTTCCGGAAGGTTTTGTTTGTGTTTTTGATATTGATTTTAATTTTTGGCGGCTTAATTATTATTATCGTATTATTTTCATGGTTAACATAAACATTTTATGTTATTGTTCTTTTGATTAATGTTTATTTCATGACATTTTTATTTAATTCTCAGGTTCGATTTCAAATGTTAATTTTAGTATTAACGTTTTTTTATTTTGATTTTTAATTTAAAACGATGGCCTATTTTTGCTTGAATTGAAATAGAATAAGAATAATTTTTAACTTGTCTAAGTGTATAAAATGTACCAAAGGACTAACAATAGAATAGAATAGAATAGAATAGAATAGAATAGAATAGAATAGAATAGAACAGAATAGAATAGAGTAATTGAATAATTATATATATATCAAAATAAATAAATTCAGTAATTAACAAGCGCGCACGGCCTATGTATTACTTTACAGTGAACTTAAAGGTATTACGGAACAAAAATGAGAATAAAAGGAGAAACCAGTAGGGTTTCCCATAATTTAGTAGGTAGGGCACTTGGAAAGCGATGGAATTGAAAGTAGAGTCGACCGTAGTCTGCCTGACGAGATAATAAGCAGGACGCGGACGGGATCCCCACTGTACCTCGATAGTGAATTTTTTTAACATTTCTGTCGACTTGCTGACAGGGTTAAGAAGTGCTCTTAGATATATATTAGAAGGGCTAATAGGTATCTTGGCCTCTTCGTGTGACATAATATAAAAAAAAACATTTTATTTCAATTTGTACACAAGCAATGGAATGCAGGTTAATGGATAAGGAACGATGGCTTTGAACGAACTCTACTCATGTTGTGGATATATTTACCAAAAAATGTATAGTGAGCGAGCGGTATAGGGCCATTGACCCGCAGTTAACTTCCTCGGTATAAAGTTCTTTGTTCATCAAGTTGATAGGTGATAGTAAATAATATTATATGATAGTAATACAAAGCGAACAGAAGTACCAATTAAAATAATTTGTACATAGGTACCACACAAAAACATACATACCACACGCCTTATCCCGACAATCCGGGTAAGCAGAGGAATCGATGTTGTGCTGAAAGCACCCTGGTAAATTACAGCTCAACACCGAACATCAGGTTTCGCAAAGTATACGGAAAAGAAACTATCAAGCAGCAAGTAAGGCATGAAGACCCACCTGCTGAATGGCTCGGTGGAAGGACGGTGCCAAGGTGAGAAGTGGCTACCTTGTCGTCTTTTAGCACAGCATCTACTTTTTATCCTTTAGTCGCCTTTAAGACATGCAGTGAGAGTGATGCAGTGGGACTATTCCTTTTAAGTACCGACCCCACACGGTAGCAAGAGAGTCACGTGTAAAATGGTATTTTGTGTTGTATTATTCCTAAATATCATATAGGTAGTGGAACGGTCGACCTTCGACTCTTGGCCGCACCTTCCCGTTCACGCAAGACTGATGGCCGTCGCGGCGACGAATGATCAGATAACGAAGCGACAATGAAGGAGGGATAAATGCCTCGACAAATTGATTCAAGACGCCGCCGCCGCGTCGTCGTCGCGACGCCGCCGCCACCGTCTACGTCGGCCGTCGCGCCGCGAGCTGAATACCAACGCATTGAACCCCGCGCCCCCGCCGTGTGACATGTCACGCCAAGCTCGCGCCTCGCCCCTCGCCGCCAAACTTGTACATATTGGCTTCAGTACTCGTACATCCTCCACCCCTTCGCTCGGGACTCACAACCCTAAGGGGATTTATACGCCAAACTGAATTATCGAACCCCTTTCCTTTAATTAACGGCTATTACATTTCTGTTGATGTTTTTTATCCGAAGTCTACCTTAGGTTAACAACGTTCTAGTAATTGACTACTCATGTTGTGTGTTCGCCGCAAAGTGTTTTACCGCAATCATGCAATCTTCCGGCCGGATTTAAACAAGCCCCCATTTAGATCGTGGTGCTCAGTGTTGTGGTAATAATTGATGCGCCGGCGCTGCCGCCCCGCCCCGCCCCGCCCCGCCGCACAGTACAGCTCCAGTAGTTTGGCGACGCGGGCCGACTTTAATATTTATGCTAACCGGCGCGGCCGCTTAATTATTTACCTCAAAAACGGTCACCGCACGCCATGCCGGTGCTGCTAATTTCAGTTAGAATTTTTAATCAGCGTTTCAAACTACCCGCATCAGTGACGTTTCACCCGAGCGACACGCCGAGCGCGCGCGAGTGTGCTCGCACGTGCAAGGGTTTGTGTGCTTTGAGTAACTGATTCATAGCTGATTCGATTACTGAGTATTGAACTGATGACATCATTAAATGAATCATTCTCCTCACTTTATGTTTACTGAATAAGGCAACTGATGGAATATTGATCATATTAGGTGGCCGAATTTAATTTCCCAGTTACGTAAACTGCATAATATATGATATGACGCACATAACTGGTAATAATATGAAGTACCTGGATGAGCGAGCTTCGCTCGGCGTCTACGCCAATCTAGATAAACTTCGTCTTTTTCACATTGTTTTTGCAATATAATATCCAGATCAGATGTTTATCCTTAACGTGGACGCTGACGGTCGGTATTGTCCAAAGGTTAAAAATTGCCCAGCGAGCAATGGAGCGAGCCATGCTGGGAATATCGCTACGTGATATGGTGAGTAAAGAGACAATCCGCCGAGACGCACCAAAGTAGTCAATATTGGACACCGGGTGGATAAGCTCAAGTGGCAGTGGGCTGTGCACGTCAGCCGAAGAGACGACAACCGTTGGAGTGACCGTCTCCTAGACTGGCGGCCGTGGACAGAAAAAACAGAGTATGGGAAGACCATTCGCTAGGTGGGACGACGACATCAAGTACGTCGACGGAAAGCAGTGGTTTCGTACCGCTGAAGGCCCGGGGGGGGGGGGGGGGGGGGGCTGGATGAAAATTGAAGAGGCGTATGTCCAGCAGTGTACGCTTACACGCTGACTGACGACCTATTAAAATTACGTGTAAAAGTTAAAAGTAAAGTAATACTAAAACACAGCTCCCATACGGACGCGCGATGGGGTAGTTTTCGTCTAATTTACACCTCTGCACCGGGCCATTTCCTAAGCTTGCAGCGCTCGGTGCGGTGGCTGTGGGAAACGTTTCGGCGACGCGGCTCGTAGAGTAACGTAAGTTACGTTACTCTACGAGCCGCGTTACGTTACGTAACGCACTCGTAACGTTCGCGTTATCTCCGCTACCCGTAAATAACAATTCGCAGTGAGCCGAATTATCAAATTTATGTCGGACCGCGACGCGAGCTCGCGTCACGGCCAACATTTGCATACGTCCTGTATGTTTTATGGCTCGCAGATACAAGGAGAGTAAATAGTGAGGCCGAGAGGCGGAGTCGTTTCGTAATCTCTGTTGCTGTAAGTGGACGGACGGGCCATTTCTGCAATCAAAAGGGGCGTGAAAAGGCTCCTGTCAGGCCGGCATGGGATTCGCAATCCCCGTACGTCACAGAATGTCCATGGGCATCGTTAGACACCTAATGATGAAACATGTCGCGCTTAATAAAAAAAAACACACACACATACACCCTCACACACCCTCTCACCCTCACCCTCACACACACACACACACTCGTGTCCCGTAGGAAGCTGGGGGGGGGGGGGGGGGGGGGGGGGGAACTCTTTAGATCCAATGGAATCACACTTTAGTATATTTGGTTGTAAATACTGGACGCAATTAAAATTTCGGTTCCAGTTTCATTAAGTTTTCGTTCAAATAAACTAACATATTAAGTTCTTTAATCAAATTGGGTCCTTCAAGAGGGGCGTGAAGTTCTTTAATCAAATTGGGTCCTTCAAGAGGGGCGTGAATAGGCACCTGTGGGGCCGGCATGGCTTTCGCAACCCCCGCATACGACCGAATGTCCATGGGCGTCGGTAGCCACCATATGGGTGGCACGGGGCTACATGTCGCGCTTTCAATTGAATTACCAAAAAAATTGGTACGCTACCTGCGTACCAATTTTTTAAATTGGTAATGTTTACTGTGAAACTTAGCAGTTATTTTGTACAATGCATTTTATGTTTACTTATAAAATGTATATACATCAGAAATAAGTCAACTATGCTTGGTTTTGAGTATGTGATTCATACGTAAAGTCAACAGTTCAGCGATACCTACATTTTTAGGTACAGTCAGAGCTAAACGTGAATACGACCTTGTAACACGCACTCTCGTTCCCTGCGTTGACTGATTGGCGTAACATAGATTCTACAGGTTTATATTCATATTTATTAGTATATTATAGCACTATAATTACTGATAAAAAGGTATGATGATGGTAGAGTTTTTATATTATTAACTTTTATTCGTATGTACGTACACTATTGTGTCAGGATAGTGGCACGTTGAGATCCGTTGTCTCTGCCTACCCCTCTGGGAAATAGGCGTTATGTATTTTTTTTTATCCGGTATGGGTCAGAGGCGTCAAAGCACATACTCCGACCAGCCAATATCACCCTCCGAGAAGATAGGTGCCATGGTAGGTGCCACATTGGAGACCTCCTTTTGGATTGCTGGCTATACTGGACTAGAGGAGAATACAGCCGAGGCTGCTATGCGGCCATCTTACATCCAGCCATTTGAGCCTACCACCTAGTAACGTGCAAGAGAATGGGGTCTACAGTTTTACACGACGTTTTACACTGGTTCCGAAAGGTGAAGCAGCAGGTGTACGTATGTACGTAAATTTTTCTGCCAGAAATAACTCATCGGTGCATGTCGGCCGGAATCGACCATCGGACCTTGAGATCAAGAGTTCAAACCAAGGATTCGCCGACTATCCGCCACTTGTATATAAATGCGAATAGCACTATAATTATTAGTTACTAGCTCTTGCCCGCGGCTTCGCTCGCGTGAAATTCGTATTTAAAAAGAAGAAAGTAAGTAAGCCCGCTACTGTGCCTTTATTTCAGCGAGCGGAACAATTCGGTTTGTATGAGAGCCACATCTTAGCGTAACTGGAACTGAATTTTATTCTGTGTCCCACATAGTTAAATGTGCTTGTACAAAGTTTCATAGAATTCGGATGATCGGTTCAAGAGTTATGGAGGAACATACATACAAACAGAAATATTTTTAAAAATCGTCAATTTAGTTTAAGTATCATACATAGAGTCTACAGACGCAGTATTTCATAAAACAAAGTAACTAACTCAATGACCATTCCTTGCAGATTTATTATTAGTATTTAAAAAAAATTCCATTTCATTGCACAATGTCGATACAAAATGAGGTAAACAGATCGACAGCTCACAATTACGACGAGACGGTAGAGTGTGTCGAGCTCAGACTAGCTAAGCTTTCGCAAAGCCCGACGGCCAATAGCGAGTCCGTAAAGACTGAGCTACTGAGCTGAACGGTTCCCGCGATCATTAGCGGAGGGAGCGGTCGTTACTGGCGCTTAAGTGAGTAAAAATTCCCAAATTTAACACCCACATAACTAGCAACATTGTCGCTGCTATTTGGGCGCCGAACTCAGTAAGGCAGTTTGTTCATTAGCCTGGACAGTTGCCTCTCCTAAATTATTATTTTAAATATTATACTATTCTTTGATATTAATTTAATAATACAATTTATATGGTTTGTATTTTCTAGAATTATAATATATTGAATATAATAATGCAATTTAACTATTTTGGCAGAAAATGTGTTGGATTAAAATTTAATTTATATATTTATTATTTATTATACAGGGTTTTTCAGGTTAGCGTTTCGTAACTTCGGGGTTCGATTTTAAAAATTTATAGATGGACCATTTTGTGCTTTTGTACCGGCTTCTACTCAAGATCAAAATATTATTTAATACTTTTTAGGGTTTGAAGTCGGTTCAATGTTTTTTTAAAACAGTTTTAATTCGTGTTATTTTTCGGTTTTAGGACATTGTTTGGACTGTAAGTCTCTTTATCTAAATCGGTCAATGTAGATAAGTGTGGGTTAATATCTTGACTTATCTCGAAACAGTGCTTATGCGTACCTACCGAACTAAGATTTGTTGTTAGTAATAGTGAATTAAATAATTTTTACACCGTATTTGGTTTTAGTTATTTTTATGATATACGAGTATATTTTGTACATTAGAAATTAAAAAAAAAACAAATATTTTCCATGATATTTCGACTTATGTTCGTCGTCAGATAACAAAATTTTGTTAGTAATATTCATTTTTGTAATGACAATTCTTTAATTGCATTTTATTGTCATAGTTGGTTTGGTCAACAAGTCAGAACGCCACGAGATCAAGATACCTTATACTTACTCTACAATGTAAGGTAGACAGACCTTTACCCTATGTGCTTTTTGTAACTTATGAATTTACACAAATATTTAAGAACATCTCAGCAATGACAAAATTGCAAAAGTGTCAGCGTGTGTAGTATGACATGTTGCGGAGTGGAGCATCGGTCTAACGGCAACATTCTGTAAGGCCGGTTTACAGGCCCGCTTTAACGCTCCGGTCAGTTCTGCTTTTATACGCCCTGCGCAGTAAGCCCAGAAAAATAACCCATTAAAAGCTATCAGGGGAAGCGCAGACGTTAAGCCTTGCATCTAGTTGCCCGATCGATCGCCGAATCGGTCTGGCAACTAGTCGTCTCGTAGTGTCGGTCGGATTAAATGTGAAAATGTATGAATTTGAGAAAAAATTAGCCATTCAATAGCGAAAATCCGCTTAAAATTGTGCATAGAGCAGCATTTATGTGAAGTTCTGAAAGGGTTGTAAAATATGAGCTCACGTGTTCCGGGAAAATTTCAAAATCAAAATAAGTCCGCTCAAAATGAATTCGCGTCCATGAAAATACGCGAATATTTCGAATAGAGTATTTACATTCTATAAATTACGCATGGCTTAATTTATGAATTTCAATAAAATTATTTACTAATTGCGTAAAATTAGGCACCTATACATATGTGTTCTGTCGGATAAGTTGTGCACGCTGTCGATGTAAACACATGTCGAACACATTAAACGAACAAATGTACAAGGCAAGCATGCGTGAGTCTCTGGAAGCCTAGTACACACTAATTATTATAACTAGGTATGCCTTTAAGTAGGTATAGCAACAAAACTATTAGCGTAGTAAGCCTATTACATAGGGGCCTAATAAAGTGTATGATGTGCAGACACATTTCTGTTACAAAACGTTAAATAGTTATTATTTCTCTTTGGAATTATCATTATTGGAGATTGTTTGTAGTCCCTCAGTAATTGAAAAACAAGTCACGCTGAAACATTTATGACGTGTTTAATTTACATTAGGTAAATATCTAGGCATAGGCAGGTAGTGTAATAAATCTTCAGCAAATGATGAAATATCTTGTTTTACACATAGTGTAATAATTCTGCCATAATAATTTTAATAACGTCACGCGCAACCTTCAAAATGATCACGAAATTTAAAGTCTACTTTATTCTGGTAACCCTACCGACGGTGTTGCTATTTAAATGATTTATAGTGAGGTGTTTCTGTTCAGGTAACATTTCGGAGGTGTCATTCTCGGCGCCGCGGCGGTGGCGGCGGAGGCGGGAGAGCGGGGAGGAGGGGGGACCAGATATTTATGAACTTAATTAAGTAATAAAGCTATCGTTTACTCAGTGATTTAGGCGCGGTTCTATGGCGCCATTTTGGAGGAGTCGAGTCCTTTCTTATTCACTTAACCGCTCACTTAGTCAGATTCGGTTACCGGCATATCTACTCAGATTTGAAGTTGAGAAAGACGAATGAAAATAAAGTTTAGTAGCTTGGATAAGGTGCTACTAATATAACGTTTTGTTTTAGAATCGGCATTTTTCAGAAGTATTCTTATTATTAATTATTTTATCTTTTCACACTCAAATCTTCTGCTACTATCTACTAACATTTATCTATTTTTTATTATTTCTATTATATATATTTCTATTATTTTTTAATCGACTCTCAATCATCCAAAGGTTGACTGCAATAATTTTCTGTAACGGATTAGTCCGCCTTTGCACAAAATTATGGAGGCGGGCATCTAATAAAAGGTAAAAGGATATTGTAAGGTTTAGTTTAAGTTGCTTGCTCTTGCTGTTGCTTTCTAGCAACCTGTTAAAACACTGACACCATTTTTAATAAATCTTTCAACCATTTTCAAATTCGTCTACGCCTAAACCCTCGGCGCGCCGCCGCCGCCGCCGCCGTCGCTGTCTCCGCCGCCGAACTTGACGAGAGGAACAAAAGCACACAAGCTACTTAGTATTCATACCGTAAACACGTTGCTGGGGTGAGCTCAAACACAAGCAACCGATACGTCGACAACAGCTGAGTATTACACCCGTCTGCTTTTCAGGTTTTGATGGGAAACCTAATAATTAATTAAATTGTACCATTAATGCAGTTGTCTAAGAAATGTAAGGATCGAATCGATCGAAAGAGGTGATAGATATTAGTGAGTAGAGCGATATTATCTGCTATATATACAAATTAATGTTCGTTCGTTCGTTCGTTCGTCTTCTATTCGTTCGTAAACCATTCATCCGATTACGATTAAACTTTGGCTGGTTGTAGTGCGCGCGCCCGCGAAGGTTTCTGAAAAAAAACCTTCACGAGAGCGAAGCCACGGGCAACATTTAGTTAATGATATAAAAGAGATGCAGTAATAATGACGTCTAAGCACAGAACTTCAATGTAATGTACATTCCACAATGCACAAGCAACTTTGAATTTGGAAATAATATAACATTGTTTTTATTATAAAATGTCACGCATTGACCTACATTCCATTTCAATGTTGTCATATTGTGAACGAATTGTACATTGATGTCAACCTATTGTAGCGATTCCTGCAACGCACATTTGTGACTTCTCATAATAAAATAATTTCATTTCACTCGCTTCAGACATTTTTATTCCCGATTACCGGCGGCGCGGTAATACAAAATTCTAATTTTTCAGCAGGACTTGAACACAATATCTCCTTTACACGCGGTCCTGCGGTACAAAGCAGGGCGCTCGATCTAGCAGAGCGTAGGGACTTCTTCAAGCATACGAGCACGTGATTCAGTCGCCGCAAATCTTCAGAGCTCTCGCGAAGAGCGGCGTTCCGGGATGGCGTCCCGAACATAACACACAGCGGCATAGTAAGTGAATGTCGAGAGAACCGGCGTCGTCGGTGCCGGCGAGATTAAAACACATTTATCGTGCTGCTAGGATGCCAGCATGGCGGCGGGACAGCCATGTTCAGTTGACAGCTGGAAAGATACGTTGGAATTGATCGAATGTTTAAGGAATCTCGGTTTCGGTCATCCATCATAAACCAAAGTGCCGATCAATACAAATTTCCCAGCGTCAACACAATATCACAGTGTTCATCAAATCAGAACCCACAGAGAACACACAATGCTGCAGTGTCGATCACACCAAATTCCATTTTGTCGATCACACCAAATTCCATTGTGTCGATCACACCAAATTCCATTGTGTCGATAATGCCAAATTCCATTGTGTCGGTCAGACCAAATTCCATTGTGTCGATAATGCCAAATTCCATTGTGTCGATAATGCCAAATTCCATTGTGTTGATAATGCCAAATTCCATTGTGTCGATAATGCCAAATTCCATTGTGTCGATAATGCCAAATTCCATTGTGTCGATCATGCCAAATTCCATTGTGTCGATCACACCAAATTCCATTGTGTCGATCATGCCAGATTCTGCCTAAAAAACTACTCCAAGCAGTTTGGTAGTGTATTTGTGTTTTCTTCGTAAAATATAAAATAATAATAATAAACATCTATTACTCTGTTACGGAATCAATGCACTGTGTTGACTCCAGAATGTCGACTATTAGAATGTCGACATGTGGCAGGGTGTGCGGTGGACGCGACGGGATGCGGACGCGGAGCGCGGGCGGGATTACCGCGCGGGATGCTGCACGTAATCGCTGCTGAGGAGTGGTTACGTTACATCCTCCCCGCCACTTTCATCCGCTCATCGAACCGGGTCCAAAGCAGAAACCATAACTGGCACTGGGGAACACGAAAATGAAGATAAATTATGATATTTTTGGTGAAAATAAAACACAAATTTATGCACGGTAATTATTAAGAACGAAACACCCGAATCTCTCTACTATTGTACAAATTAGATCGTTTTCTGTACATCATTAGATCGGTTTCTGTTTTACTCTTAAACTCGCCATCTTATTCAAATGTTACCTGACATTTTACATTGCCCCGACTCAAAGTTATAAAAATATTATGCTAAAAGTAATAATATTAACAAAAAAAGCGGTCAAGTGCGAGTCGCACTCGCGTGGAGAGGGTTCAGTACTATTCCGTTTTCCGTAAGAACTTTAAGACTAAGGATTTCTGTTTAGGTTTGCCTGAAAATTTTAAGAAAGTCCCTATATTCCCAATTTTTATTCAAAATTTTAGACTGAATCTGTGTATGTATATCTTTTAAACTACATATGCATTCTAAAATTGTGAAAAAGATAATCCTTTCCATTGATATATCACATGATCCAATTGAAAAAAAAAACCTTCTAATTTGTCCCCAAATGAACCCCCAAATCCAAATTCATTTATTTACGTGATTGGGACATCAAACTTAATATGTGTATCAAATTTCCAAGTTTATCGTCCCATAGATTCGGAGAAAATAAGCAGTGACAGACGGACAGACAGCCAGATAGATCGACAGTCACAAGAGTGATCCAATAATGGTTCCGTTTTTGCCTCTTTTGATGTACAGAACTCTAAAAACAACTCGAAATTGGCAACTGATGTATGCCAAAAATTAATTATTTATTATTTATGAGATTATAAAATAATGCGCTATCGGTCCTCCTAAATGATGTTAGGGGGTAAGTATATAATTAAAGCTTTAATCGCTAATTGCCTTTGTACGGTCGCGAGCAAACTCCTCGGACCTGTCGTTTGTAAGTTTTGCCACTGTTCTGTGAGCAACGACGGGCCGGGCAAGGTACCCGTATAACCGGATAGCCGGTAACCGGGTAGAGTTGTGGGTAGAGCGCACGGTCGGGTGAGGTATTCACCGCTACGCGCGGCGGCGCCTCGTGGGAAATTATTCTAACCGAAAACAAGAAGAAGACGGGGCCCGGCGCCGAGGTGATTCCTAACTTTCAGTTTCATCTGACGCACCGCCGCCGCCGCCGCCGCCGCCGCGAGTCTCCGCTCACACCAAGTAGGTGTCTAAGAGGAGGCTGCTGATGCATTTATTTGTCTCATGTACAAGAAGATTGCTCGCCCGGTTTATTTATGGTTTATGTGACTTTATTTGGGTATTTTTGGTGTTAGTTGTAATCTGTAAATATGAAGTAACTATAAATATGAAGTGAAGTACAGTGACTGTAAATTATCATATTAAATGTAAATACAAAATTTAAGGACACAATTAACACATACATACATACCACACGCTGTATCCCGAGTAATCGGTGTTGTGCTGCAAATACTCTGGTAAATTACAGCACAGCATCGACCACAAGGCTCCGCAAAATATTCGGTAGACGTATAATTATCAAGCACGAAGTAAGGTACAATTAATAAGTATGTAAATAAATAAGTGATTATAAGCATCTGTCAGGCTGGCATGATATTCGCAACCCCGCATACGACCGAATGTCCATGGGCGGCGTTAGACACCTTATGGGTGGCTCGGCGCCAAATTTCGCGTTTTAAAAAAAAACTGCCAAGTGCGAATCGGACTCGCGCACCGAGGGTTCCGTACCACCACGTACATGGCCAGTTTTTATTATTTGTTGTTTTTCTTTACAGTTTTTACTATTTTTAATCACACCTAGTTAATTACCGTTTTACATTAGAACAAAGACAAATAAAAGGGGCCCGGTGCAAGTCGGGTATAGAGGCAGCCACACCACCACGTTGGTGTGGCTGGCCTCTATACCCGACATGCAATTGACCGGTTTTTATTGTTTGAAAACTTTTTGCCCGCGGCCTCGCCCGCCGCATTGTAGGTGCTTAATTTGAGTCGACACCCTCTCTCCATCCCATCCTTCCTCCAACCATCCTTCCCTCCCTCCCTCTTAGGGCATCAACTTCCAAAAACACTGATACAATTGACTTTTATGTAAATAAACAGATGCCTAAACGCAAATTTTCATATTTCTAACTTCAAAAATGACGAACTTCAATCCAAACTCATCCATCCCCTATTTAACTTTCTTAGAGATGAATTTAAAAAAACGCTCATACAACTCACTATAAACAGAAGTTCCTCCAAATTTTCAGATTTTCCTTTACATGTGTTATGATATGAGACCTTGCTTCTTGCCAAATTGTATGATTCTAGGCCAACGAGAAGTGCACTTAGTCTTGATGTGTGAGTTAGGCATTATTAAATATGTGGCATAAATGTTCGTATCTTTTGATTGCGTTGACTTTACAAGCTTAAATTTTTTACACTTCCAAGGGACCGTCGACTTTATTATTTTACATTATTTTCAACTTGATACCTCTACCCTTTCATGGGAAAAAAAGGATCTTGACAGACGAACAGACCGACAGACGGACGGACATCAAAATCATTCTATAAGGGTTCCGTTTTTAGCTTTTGAGGGACGGAACCCTAAAAACGTTGGAAAAAAACTGGTTTCTTGTATGGGGACCCCCTTAATTTTTAACTTTTAGTTTTTTTTAAATTATTATTATTGGATTGGATTCCGCCATAATAGGTAATACATATTTTGTGAAAATTGCAACCGACTACCTATTACGGTTTACATACACCCGATAAAGCCATTTAATGGTATGGCGGACGGACAGACGGTGTAGGCTTAGCAATATATAATATACAATAGAGGGAACAGGCAACAGAACCCTAAAAACAATGAATAATTATCTCTAAAATTTTATCTCATAAATGTTAATATTTTGTCACTGTTTCGTTCAGTTTTGAACAGTTTTCATTAACATTTTCACCATATCTCCCCAAAATAATATTGAAAATAATAAAAAGTTTCATAATCACTATGAAGAAGTTATAAAGAAGAAATTCTTGTCACAATAGAGAGAATGGAGATCGCATTGAATTCCTATAACTAGTGTACATATAACTAGGCTGTCATAGCCCAATCTGAACAGCTGGTCTAGACTTTGATAGTCATGGCTCGTCAAATGACGTAACGTCAGGCACGTTACGTCCGTCCTACGTTGGCGGAAATAAAACAAATAAGCGCCATACGTTTTCTTTCCCCCAATAGTTAGGTCGTCGTTATACAAGTCTAGGGTGTTAACATCGCGCCGAGGCTCGCGTCGAGTGCACTAGCCGGGCGAGCCTGATTCGCGACGCACTCAGACAGCAAAACGACGAGCTCACATCCGTTCCATAACCCATCGCAAAAACCGATCTAAGCGCTCTCTGTTTTTCGCTGTTTATGTTTTTTTCTAAGCTTTTTTTTCGGGTGCGGGTAGCATTGACGTCGGGTTTCAGCTCTCGAGACCGGCGCGATGACGCTGAGGTCGTTTTTTGGCGGCGGCGGCGGCGAGGAGTGGAGGGCCCTCTGCCGGGGCGGTGGCGGGGCGGGCCGGGGTTGCGGCGAGGTGAAGGGAGTCTCATTTTAGCTCTTTTGCCTTAATTTGTAGCGTGAACCTCGCCCGCGGTAATGATCGCGCCTGTTTGTGGTATGTACGCCATTATATGAGCTAGACTATGCGAGTATAGGGTACGAGAGGCGGGCGCGCGTTTGAACGCAGCCTTTCCTGCCTGGGTACTCGTCGAGTATACTCGTATGTAGGTACGCCGCGTTTAGGTCGATGGAGGGCGGCGGCGAAACTGAAGAAAGAAATTATTACACGGATTAATCGTTTATACATATCCAGATGTGGAAGTTACATTTATGACACGTGAGTGAATGCTACTATTAAAAGTAAACGAGTCGGTAGATCTATATGTAGCGTGTTCCGCTACATACAGATCTACCGGGCAGCGCCGCCGCGGCCGGCGGCGAAGACGGCCGCGGCGCGGTCGGTTGTGTAACGTACGTCCATATATGACCATTCTTATATCTCTAGAACCACTTTATCGATTTACATACGGTTTTCACTGTTACATTCTGTCACTTCTCAAGATGGTTTTAGGCTATAATAACGCTACGTCATCGGCGGTCTGAGCTGTGAGCAAAAAGTCACGCGAAGTGAAGTCGCGGACAAAAGCTAGTTCATAATAAACCAACTATAATAAGTAAAATGATACGAATTTGGGATTCCAAAATGCAAAAAAAAACTATGATTTCAGGAAATGTGATACTTAGGAAGATTATACAAATATTATTATTGCATTTTGAATTGTTGTATACAGGCTCACTTGTTGACTAGCTATACTCGCGGCTTCGCTCGCGGATCTTTGGATTTGCCGAAAATTTCGCCCCAAGTGAATTACTTGAGTATTTCTCGAGTTGTTAGCGAATATGGAATCGACGAGACGGTGCGTCGTCGGTCGTTAAAGATTTTCACCTTTATTTATTAGGATTAAAATTTGATTTGTTACATGTTTAAGAGACGAAACAGGAATATCTTCATATAGTAGTTTCCCTCTATATTCTCCAGTCTTATGTGCAGCGGGTGTGGGGGTGGCGCATCGCGGAAGGGGCAGAGGCGTGTCAAACAATATTGTTCTTCACTAATCCCCTGAAAGGATTCCACCATTACACAGGCGATGGCTGAAGCGTTTGCAACGGCGCAGTGCGCGCGTAGCCTGGCAACATTCGTATGACCGCTAACTTTCATACATGATTATTATAACGTTTGTTATTCACATCAAAACCTGCAGGCTTCCTCGCGGTGTTTTATGAACTCTAACACAATTATTATTTCTCCCCAAGTTTTCTAAAAGGTGCTCGAAAAGTCTCCTGTTAGGCCGGCATGGCAATCCCCGTGCATCACAGTATGTCCATGGGCATCGTTAGACATCTACTTGTAGATGTAACGATGCCACATGTCACGCTTTCCTTGAAAAAAAGAAAAGAGAAATGATTTTGCCTCAATTTTATTGCGTGTTGTAAATTATTGTAGGTATATTATTTTAATAGTTTTTTCTTTTTTATAGTCGTTTTCGAGTAACCGCGTCCTACACTGGCGGCCGTGGACAGGAAAACAGAGTGTGGGAGGACCACCCGCCTAGTGGGACGACGACATGAAGCCTCGGCGGAAAGCAGTGGTTCCGTACCGCTGAAGGCCGGGAGGACCGGAACAAAATTGGAGAGGTGTATGTCCAGCATTGCACGCATACACTCTGTCTGAATGACTGTTTTTAAACTGTAATGTAAAATTTAATTTACGTGTATATAAATCATGACACTTATTTTAATTTTAAACCTTATTACTTTCCTTGGTATTTTATTATTCCTTGTTCATTGTTATGTATGTATATTATCAGGATGAATTTATATGTGTGTGTTTATTTAAATAATTGAAATGTAGAATATAGGTTTTTTTTTATGTAATCCGGTATGGGTGGCTGAGTTGGAGGGGCTAAAGCGCATGCTCCGACCAGCCAATATCACCTCCGAGAAGGTAGGTGCCATACCGGAGACTTCCCTGGATTTCTGGCTATGCTGGACTGGAGGAGAACACAACCGAGGCTGCTATGCGGCCATCTTACATCCAGTACGGTCACCGCACCGTACTACGGTGGTACCAACCCAGTCGGCTACAATTTGAGCCTACCACCTAGTAAGGGGCAAGGGAAGGGACCTACAGTTTTACACCGGTTCCGAACGGTGAAGCAGCAGGTGTACGTATTTTTTTTCGTCAGAAAAAACTCATTGGTACACGCCGACGGGATTCGAACCGCGGACCTCTCGCATGAGAAGCCGATGCCCAAACCAATGGGCCAACCGCCGCTACAACGTGCGCTATACCGTGTGCTACGCCGTGCAGGTATAGTTGACCCCTTTATGCATAATTTTATATAGAACATTATTTTCGATTTTCTGGAAGCAGCGCAAGCTAAGACCGCCGCGGCATCCTTGCATACCGCGCACGGAATTAGCCTGCAAGATTTACATATATTAATTGGACAGTTTCGAATGGCGCCTCCCGCTGCGGGTCAAGCGGGGCAGGGGTGGGGGTGGGGCCCAGATGCTAAATAGACGTTTAGCTCGGCCAGCTTGGAATTTAGTTACACCAGACTCATGGAAAGAAATACTCAGAAACTGCATTGTTATTCGTTGCATAAGCATGTATGTACTCGTATATATAGTTCTGAAGGGACGGACGGAAAGACAGGGAGGACTGACGGAATGAGTCCGGCGATCAGGTCCGCATTGGGACTCTGTTATAATATTAAACGCAAAGAATTAAATAAAAAAATTCAAACTTATAATATCTACAATAAACACGACAACAATAATATAATAATACTTGTCAGTTGATCACATCGTTGTCATATTTAAATGGAATCGAATTTAAAATAGAAATTAAGAGCGCGGTACTACAGCATCAAAATGCCGCACCGCGCGGCACTGATTGAATAGCGGAGCGTTCGCTTGTTTTATAGTATTTGTTCAAAGTTTGTTAAACCAATTTACATTACACGAATATCCAAATCTGTCAAAAGAAGTAAAATGTTATCTTACATAATCTGCAATTAGAATAAACTCAAAATAATGTTTTAGAAAGCTGCAATTTCGAAGCAAAGAGAACATTTCGGAGTATTTAGGACCATTTAGTAGTACGTTTGTTATTTTTTTTTTCACATTGACATAAATAAAAATAAAAATCTATCACCAACTTTTAAATATATTCAACTTTTAGACAGGATTTTTTAATATATATATTTTTGAAATTCGTTGAACAAAAAACCGAATGGAAAATGTGGCAAATTTTGAAAATGGTGCCTCACGCTGTAGTACCGCAGTCTTAAAATTCAAATTAATTACGTGTGTAGTAATTATAATATAAAGTATCGGAGAGGCGTATGCCCACCAGAGAGAGGACATGCTTACTAACGGACCTTGTACCAACAACACCTTGGCACCCACTTCATTTGCATGGACAGAAGATACGCGTACATTTGTCATTCCATGTTTAATAGCTTGGTTTCACATTCTCGTTTATGGCTCTTCTAATTATTTATTTCAATGGCCGGACTCGTGGACGCGATTAAATCTGGCTCCTCTCGGATGCGACGCTGTGGGACTATTTTGTCTATTAATGGGGCCGCTTTATGACTAATGGCTGGCGACACACGACGGTAACGCGGGCGGAGTCGGGGCGCGGGGCGCGGAGCGTCGATCGATTCGAGCTTGATGAGATTCCGGATTAATAGCATACATGCATACAAAGTACAGAGACCTAGTTGTTAGTCGGCTTAGGTGAGAATATTAGTGTGATAGAGTGCGATGATTAGATTATTATGAAAGAAAACAAAGGTGAGCTCAAGGAAGACGCCGACCCGAGACCAAGTTGGAGGTCAAGAGCAGAGCGGATAATTGTCTTATATACGAGTATTTGATTTATTGATGAGTATTGTTTATATTTTATTTATTTTGTTTATATTGGATTGCTTCGAAAAACCTTAACTGGAAGAAATTGTGCTCTGCAAGAAGCAATCGTTCATATATAATTTCGTTCTATACAAATAATTTTGCCCGCTCGTCTTTCTCTCACTCCAACTTACATTAAATGCACCATGAAAGATGTCACCGAAAGACGAACGAAAACGTTACCAAAACTTGAAAGTCGAACAGAAATGTTATCCGTTTCACTATTTTCAGGTTTGGAATCAGTAATAACTACACATAATGAAGCTGAAGGCCGAGCTAAGAGAAATGAATGCAAAACTATGCATTTTCATGCAGGTGGTGGTGGTGGTGGTAGTGATTGGTACTGCATTATTCCACTACACGGTCAGTACATAGCGACCCTGTTCAGCGAATGGGTGCAGTACCGAGCGACGGGCAACGTCCATCCCGGCTAAATGATTAGTTAAGCCCGGCTTACCCGGGCGATAATCCCGGCGTATTGGTCTAATTATAGAGGCGCTCTCCCTCATCCACGCTCAGTCGCTGCACGACTAAGTCAAGCTAACGGAAATGCATTTGCCAAATTGAATGAGCTTTCGACGGGCTGCAGCAGTGCGCGAGAGTGAACTTAATCTTGGCTTAATCTACTTTCGCATCACTCAATCTGCATCGGCTATTGATTATTTCTGAGTCATTGTAAGATGTTCAGAGGCTCAGCTCCATTTAATTTTATATCAACAACACAAACTACCTATTTACATAGCCGTTTCGACCGACGACGTTTCATTCAGTGCGGTGGTACCTAGCCGGGCGGGCTAAACCCTACCACCAAGTAAGATTAGGAGGGAAGGGACCTACAGTTTTACGAGGAATCCGAACCTCGGTCAGCCTCCAACTGTCAGTGGTCACCCATCCAAGTACTGATCGCACCCAGCAATATTTTTGAAAAAATTTCTTAGATTTGTTATTATAAGGTAATTTTATAGAAATATGAAAAAAAAAAATATTGGTTGTCTGTAAAGTCGGTTTACGGACGATAGTTTTACGTGATAACGTCATACAACCCTTGTTTCATGAATATTCTAAATTTGAAATATTTTCCGACCGGCCAGATATTATGGTACGCCCTGGTACTTTTACAAGCCGACGCTTGGGCCGATTGTGCCTCTCTATCGCTTGTTACGCGCTCTCGCTTGCACACACAGGCTCAGATATTTCAGATGTTATATTTCAGATATTCGTGCGTGCAGCCGGTGTTAATCAATTTATAAGACGTTATCACGTCAAAAACCTTGGTGTAAAAGCCAAATATTATCTCCGAAAGTGCCAAACTTAAAATGCTGAAAAAATTCGGCATCTATCTAGACTAGTGAAGATTACAGGAAAAGTATAGCGAAAGTCATATTTTTGATTGATTATTAGCATGTGCCCGCGGCTTCGCTTCGCGTTACTTTTTACTCACAGCTAAGGCCGTCGATGACGTAGCGTTATGTATGATTTATAGTCTAAAATTATTTCGAGAAGTGACAGAATTTAACAGTGAAAGCCGTATGTAAACCGATAAAGTGGTCCTAGATTTATAAGGATTTTCATATGACGTACATTACCCGGCCGCCGCGCGCCGGTCGCCCGTTTGAAACTAATCCTAGATCCATAGGCACTGCACTCAGATCGCTGGAATTTAGATTTTTTCTAAATCTACTTAGTCTTCGTTAGCAAAATGTTTGTGACCGGCACATACACATGTTGTCATTGTTCTCTCCTTTTATCCACAAATTAATATTATCTATTATTATTAAACACAAATTTTTATTAGTTGTTCAGATATGGCGGGAAAACTGAAACCGTCTCAGAATTTGTTTTCAAATTGCATTAGAAAAAGAGTGTTGCATGAATTTAATTAGTTGACAAAATTTTATAAATTTTGAAAAGAGCATATTTGAGAACAGCTGAAAGTTTAAATCTACCTATTTTGCTGTTTTTTTTGTATCTTTGTCGACGACGAAACAGGAATTTTTAATATAATTTTCTTTTAGTTATAAAACAATTTACTTTGGCGACCTCGGTGACAGGGGCGGCGCGGCGCTGCCGACGCGGAGGGGGCGCAGTGGCGGCGTGGTGGGGGCGCTCTCTGTATCCTTCTCTACCAACACTGGAAGTCGGTTCAGGTAGAGCTATAATCTTGGAATTTTATAATATGTTCTTAATAAATAGTGAGACAATGTGACTCTTTCAATAAAGCGATGTTTGGTTTAAAAACATATAAAGATTTATTAGTCAAGATAATCTTAAAAAAACATGGATTCACAGTGATTCGATATAAATCTACTGAGATTTGAAATAATATATTCGGGACATTCCAATTCGTGATATTGCTCTGCGTACTGGCAACATGAGGATAACTTGTTGACCGCATAGATTTTGGTAGACCGTAATGCAATAGGCACAACGTGACAATAGAGCCGTCGTACTGCGTGAGCCAACTGTCGAGCCGCTGTAAACAAGTGAAAAATATCATTACATACAGTTGATTTATTCGATATTTCTTATAAACTTTAACGACGTGGCTGAAAGCGATAATACGTGTATCCTTATAAATATATGTGCGTACAGTACAATTAAGTGTACTTTATCGACATTTTGAAAAGCTCCAAATTAAAATCAAGGTTATTTTTTAAATCGTAGAACAACAAATTGATAGGTTTTTCTTCTGCTACATCTTTGGCTGTATTATGTTTAACCAATGTATGTAGGTAGGTATAAATCAGTAAGGTGCAATCTGGATCTTCGTAATGTTAGCTGGCTTCGCCCCCCAGCAAACATAAGCGAATGTGTGTGGAACCGAACCGTCCGCCTGCACCTATGGATGTTTCGGTGTTTTCTCTGAATGGAAACAGCAGGGCGAAAAGCAAAACACAATCGGACAATAATAATAAAAAAACCGGTCAAGTGCGAGTTAGACTCGCGCACCTAGGGTTTCGTATCAGTCAATAATATATTCCACATTATTGTTCGGTTATGTAAACGCTTCCATCTTCTTCTAAACTACTTTATTCGATATAGTTTATCTTTTACCAGAACGCAACTTGGCCTTCGGCCTCGCTCCTGTTGACTTACTGTTTTTAAAACAGCATATATTTGGCCTGAATTGTGTATGAATTGTGTTAAAAAAAAACTATTTTAAAAAACATTGAACCGACTTTAAAAAAACAACTATAACTAAAAATAATATTTACAAAAGGGATCCATCTATCAATTTTCAGGTGTGTTTTTTTATCGCCTTCAACTCAAGGGTCCGAATATTAATCAAAATATTATTTAACACTTTTAACTTATGGTTGTTTTTTTAAAGTCGGTTCATTGTTTATTCAAAAAGTTTTTTATTTCACTCTTTTTAGTTATATATATCACAAGTTCTGCGTAGAATTGGGCGTTAAACTGACGACGTGTTTTTTCAGTGATTGGTACACACTTAACAGTCCATATCTTGAAAACTACTGAACCGATTTTGATTAAACTTGCAATACTCCTTAAGTTGGAAGATACTTAATCCAATCAAATGTAATTTTTTTGGATTTATGGGTGGTAATTAGATTTCTAGTTTCTAAGAAATTCGTGGACAAACATACATACATACATACAAACATACATATACTTATGAAATTTGGCACACCTGTTTAGAAGCCCACATAGAATAACATATACGAATATTGTGCAATTCCAACGATATTACATACATACGGGTCGAATTGACAACCTTTTTTGAAGAAGTCGGTTAAAAAAATGAAATGGTGCTCCTCTAGACTGGACAGATTTGGCTAGGAGGTAATTAAGTCGGTTAATAACCTCATTTTTTTTTTTAAGAAGTCGGTTAATAACTTATTTTCTTACATAGTTGAAATTTTCTAGCATTAACCGTTTTGAAGTTAAAAGGACATGACAGACAGACAGACAGACAGACGGACAACGAAGTGATATTATAAGGGTTAATTTTTTACCATTTTGGTACGGAACCGTAATAACGTCTTTTTGCTTTAGTTTTCCACATTAATTACTGAAATGAATTACAACAAAAGGGCGACGCTGTCTTGGACTTTTTACTGAAACGAATTAATTTATGTAGGTACCTCGGCGGGTGGCTGCGGGGCGCGACGGGCCGGCGTCCCTCCCCCGCCCGCGCCGCTCGCAGTGGCGCATCTAGCCTCGGCGCGGCGGCGCTCCGCCTCCGCCGCTCCGGGCTCCTGAATCGCATTGTAGACGAAGACAGTTGAGCAAGATTTATGTTCTGTGTGCATTTAAATACGGAAATTAATAAATATACAAGACGGAGTGCGCCTCGCAGCGACCGGCCCTCGCTCGCCGGCCGACTCTCGACCATCGCGCTCGTCCGAATAAGGAACATTTTCCCGCGCTCCCTTCCGCCTTATGCATCTATATTAAAAATTGAAAGAAATTGATAGAATGTTTTCTCCGGCAAAAGAGTGTTTCAAATATTCCACTTTGTTTTAAAGCCTGTAAGTCGGCGGTGCCTTATGACTTCGCAACTACGGCTCGGTTCCGCTTGCGACGCGAGCGATTTATAACGTTTCGGACGGGAAAATTCATTTATACCAAGTTGCGGCAGACAATGCCACATTTTTTTTAATGCAAAAAGACGCGCGGAAAGCCATATATGCGTTTTTACGAGTTCCTCATTGTGATTTCGTTTTATAAAAAAGAAATCTGTTCTTGGAAATTTAAATCTAGTTAATTATACAGGTATTCTCTCGATTTAATTTTGTTTCCATTTTTAATAACAGAGGGAGAGAGAGAGCGAACGCGCTCTGGCCCGGCGAAGCTTTTGTTCCTCGTGATTTGAAATAAAAAAGCACCGCGGATTCTGTTACAACTTTAGAAGCGTATTTTATTAGCTGATATTGAGATTATTAATTTTCCGTTTTTACAGGGCTGCGGGCGATTGCACTTTTATATTCGCTGCATTACGTGCCTGCTTCGTGCATATCTTTACTCCGACATAGTCTCATACAGTCCTTACTGCTAGTAAGCATGCAAAAATACATTTTCATATAGTGTTTTTACTTCACCCGAAACGAATATGAAATTGGGTAGATTTTTAACCCCCGAAGCAAAAGGAGGGGTGTTATAAGTTTGACGCCTACTTCTGTCTGTGGCATCGTAGCTTCCAAACTGATGAACCCAATTTAGAAGAGGTTTTTTATTAGAAAGTGGTTTAGCCGGGATGGTTTTTAGTTATGTTTGTAATCAAGTACTCAAGTAATAAAATACGTCTTGCTTGAAAAAGCTTGAAATAAAAGTTTAATAAAAAAAAAAACTAAAAAATCTATAAACAGTCAAAAATAATTTCCCTTTAGTTACTTTCAGGCGCCGTCAGGGGACCTCTAAGTAAATGAAATAAAACTCAGAGCTGCGTGGTTCGGGGGACGCGACGTCACCGAGTGAACGGTCCCCCGACGCCTTTAAGTAAATGAACGGAAATTACTTTTGACTTTATATGGCGTTATTATGTGTCGGGGTTTTTTTTGTAACTTATGTAACCAAAACTTGCGTGGCACTTTCTCGTATTATGAAACATGCTATAGCTTAAATTTAATTTCCTCATTGCATATTTTTAAAAGACCCCTTCTTGATCCCAATACGCATCTCAAATAAGTCGCACCGTAAATACGTTCAACGCGATCCGCCGCCGCCGTCGCGTCGCGTCTCCCAAACAGAATGAATACCCATCAATATCCTCTATGAAATATATCCCAGAAAGAAATCTGGGATGATCTTCGCTCCATGGTCGCCGCATACAGAATTCAATGCAGACAAATGGGGTTGCGCACGGCTGAGCGAGTTCCATTCGTATAGCGCGCGTGCCGCCGATGTACCGAAGAAGATGATCGATTTCCTACTAAACCTACTCGCGCTTTACTTGCATTTGTTATCTATTTGTTGGTAGTTTGCCTGACGCTCGCGATCATTCATGTTCGGCTCGCAGCCGCTTTGTATTGGCCGCACGAGTCTCTGTAGCCAGGGTTGCATGCCGTGTCCATTCTCAGAAACTACGGCAACCTTAAAAACTACATTATGGTTTTTAAAATCTCGTCTAGTTGTTGTTGAATATGTGCGTGTACTGTTTTAGTATCTATAATTTCCTGCAATAGGGTATTTGTAAAATCTTACTTATACTATGGATTTTAAATAACCCTGTTTAAAATGAAGTTACACACATTTAACTAAAATTTATTCCTACTCCTTGTAATCAATCATTTTATATTTTATACCAATTACTTGGTCTAGAATACTATGTATGAGGAATATATAAATTGTACTGGTTATTTACAATGAAAACCTAAAATTTCACATCATATTCCTGTGACGCCTATGAAGTAATATTCAGAAATAATATAGTTAAAAAAAATTTCAACTCATGACTAAACAATAAGATTCTCTAAGAAGAGCGAAATTATTAATTGTAAATAAATATTATATTTTACCCATAATAATTAAGTTTTTTTACTGTCGTGGGAGACCAGAACAGTTATTACAAAAGTAACTAAGAGGTAGTTTGGTTGTAGGTACGAATATATCTACCTATTCCTTATTTGCCTCTTCCTATCTATTACGTTATATATTTTATTGTATGCACGACGGTAAAATAAACTTCATATTCCTACATATTCACATTTGATTGTTTCACTCCTTCTGAGAATCTTAAAAACGTATTGACGTGGATTTTAAAATCTGTAATTTTGTTTGAATTTATTACTCATCAAAGAAGTAGGTGCAATCAAGTGCAGATCTACATTTAAACGGGAAAGTGAGGTCTTTGGATGCTAAAATTCCCTAGATCCAGTGGGCCACTGCTGGTCACCATGAGACCCGCAGTGTCGCTGATGTGCAAACTGCCCGCCATAACTGAACATTACAGCTCAAAAATCAAATTTCTAGCTGCAATAGTGACCGAGATCCATTTATAAACAATATTGGGAGTTCATTAATAAATGATGAAATGAATGATTGATAAATGATAATAACCAAATATATCTAAAAGTTACGAGTATCTAAACAAACTGCATCCGTTTTGACTAAAATAAGTAACAAACACACACACACACACATACAACCTCTAAGGTTAAACGGATATAACGTCTCCGTTCCGTCGTCGTGGCCAAAAATGACGAATGACAACCCTAAATATGACACACAATACATCTACCTGAGCCGGAAAAAATACAATACAGCCAATCTGTGCGTAGATAGATACATTATGTCAGATTAATAAATAAATGATGATGTAGCTTCAGTTTACCCGACAAACGAGATGGATTCACGGAAAGAGCCCGGCCAAATTATTTCTCGTGAAATATTTTCGGCTTCAGAAAAACACGCCGATCTTGGTACTCTAGCTATGCCGTAGCGGAAAATAAGATGTCTATCTCGTTGCCGGATGATGATAAAGATCTATCGAAGATATTGTCCAGGTGATTATTCGGAAACTGACAATTATAAACCGTACCGTGTGGGGTCGGTACTTAAAAAGAATAGCCACCACTGCATCTCCCCCCATGCATGTCGTAAAGTGCGACTAAGGGATAAGGACAAGATGTCGTGCATAAGGGCGACAGACTAGCCACTTCTCACCTTGGCACGGTCCTTTCACTGAGTCATGTAGCAGGTGGGCCTTCGTACTTCCTGTTTTTTTTTTTATGTAATCCGGTATGAGTGTCTGAGTCGGAGATGCTGACGGAGGAATCACAATGCTCCGACCAGCCAATATCACCTCCGAGAAGGTAGGTGCTATACCGGAGACTTCCCTGGATTGCTGGCTATACTGGACTAGAGGAGAACACAGCCGAGGCTGCTATGCGGCCATCTTACATCCAGTACGGTGGTCTCAACCCAGTCGGCTACAATTTGAGCCTACAACCTAGTAAGGGGGAAGATGCTTGATAGTTATCTTGTCCTAATACTCGTACTTTGCTAAATGTGGTGGTCGGTATTGTGTTGTAAGTGCAATTTAATTTAAAATAATGTGATGTATGTAAATATGTATAATGTAATGCACATCACCCACCGTCGCCAATGAATCGTTGCCGTCTTCGTTTCGACCGGAAAAGCTAGTTTTACATAATATATAAAAAATAAGATACCCATTCCCGCTAAGGAGAGTATTTTTTTTTATATTTATTGATTCTGCACTTACGTCCTCTAAATTAATAGCGGTTTACGAGAAACGCCAATCGAGAGAAACCGATTTTTGGTAGTGCTGCCAAATTATTTACATAAGGCCCTGTCAACCCGTATTCACCCTTACTCCTCTTTCAAGGCGCCGCTTTCGCTGGTTGGAGTAGGATGCAACACAATCAATCAAAAATTAGATTTTAATTTTTTTATTCCAAAACTACAGATCGAACCAAAAAAGTAAAAAGCTACGGATTTAGATATCCATATATTCAACGAATAAAATATATTTTTTCCAAAGCCTTGATTTCGTCACTTAAATACGTTTTTATAACTAAATTCAGAGGTATCTTCATGATTTTTTTCTATCGAGCGAAGATAATCAAATCGTATTTTCAAAAAGCTATCGTTCTGCGTTGATAGATGAAGTATTATTAAAACTGAATCTGTCAGGTGAGTAATATTGGTGGTAAACTTCTTGAAATTCGAGTAATTTTCTGAATACAATGGTGCGCTGTGAGCGGAACTGTGCGGTGTGGTAGAGTACGAGGCGGAGTGCAGCTAAGCAGAACTGTGCGGTGTGGTAGAGTACGAGGCGGAGTGCAGCTAAGCAGAACTGTGCGGTGTGGTAGAGTACGAGGCGGAGTGCAGCTAAGCAGAACTGTGCGGTGTGGTAGAGTACGAGGCGGAGTGCAGCTAAGCAGAACTGTGCGGTGTGGTAGAGTACGAGGCGGAGTGCAGCTAAGCAGAACTGTGCGGTGTGGTAGAGTACGAGGCGGAGTGCAGCTAAGCAGAACTGTGCGGTGTGGTAGAGTACGAGGCGGAGTGCAGCTAAGCAGAACTGTGCGGTGTGGTAGAGTACGAGGCGGAGTGCAGCTAAGCAGAACACATTTAATGCGACGATGATGTGGTGAAGTTTGGTGAATATCAGAGAGTGGAGGCACCGAGGCCGGTCCGCAGCGCGACACCAATTACTCAATATTCTGGTGCCACCAAGCGAAACTATTAATAATTAATTTCTGTTTTTATTACTCACATTTCACTGCTTCCGAATGGATCCGCGCACACACAGGGCTGGCTGCAGACACTCGTTGGGGACCGCGATAATACACAATACAATGAGCACGGATTGGAGTATTATACCTAATTAGGTAGGTATATGTATGTAAACTTACTTAGTTATTTATTGGACAATATTATAATGTATTATGTCGTTAAACATACCTTTAGAGTTGACGTATAAAAACGATAGAATAATCAAAGTTTTATGTGGAGTTTGGAAAGTAGAAATGCTGCATACTTACCTATTTATTGCGGAAAAAAATGTGGATAATTCAGCAAGAGTGATTCCATGAAAAATGCCGCAGAAATGCAAAGAGGAATTATATACATTTATATTATGTACGCTAGTAAATAATACATCTTTGCAGAAATGCAAGATTGTGTAACATGTAATATCTAAAAAAAAATACATTGTTATAAAAAGTTTGTTATTTTAGCCTACAATAGACAATATAAAAATATATAAGGTTTAAATGTTGCTATCAAAAGACTCTGCCTTAACTTAAACTATTCAGTGACTGTAAAATAATGAAATGTTAAAATAAGTTCATCTTGTGCGAGTAGACGAGTGGCTACGTGTGCGGGTATCGCGCCACCGACGAATTTCATAATCATTGAAATGGTTGGCGGCGGCGGCGCGGTCGCGCCGCTATTTACTGGTTATGTAATAATTAAAGCGCATGTATGTAGACACACCGAGTCACCTACCTCGTATGTGCTTCCGCGGCGTAACATCACATTCATGTTCAAAGCATATTGTATTACCTTTGATGCATTCCATTGTTCGAAATACCAATATACCCGTGTCTGTTCCAAATAGTATTATGATTATTATTGTTAATTATTTTTATATAATAGTTTATTATCAATGATTATTATTGTTATTATCATCAAGGAGTATTATTATTTTCATTAAGTTATTTGATACAGTTACAAAATTGTTATCACCATCAGTACAGATAATTACGCACACAATCTACATAGTTCCCAAGGTAATACACTTATGTAGATTTTGTTTTAATTGATATTAGTTTATTAGATTTTGTTTTAATTGATATTAGAGCGGCGGGTGGCCGAGTGGTTTGGGCATCGGCTTCTCATGCGGGAGGTCCGAGGTTCGAATCCGGTCGGCGTGTACCAATGAGTTTTTTCTGACGAAAAAATTTACGTGCATACCTACACCCGCTGCTTCACCGTTCGGAACCGGTGTAAAACTGTAGGTCCCTTCCCTTGCCCCTTACTAGGTGGTAGGCTCAAATTGTAGCCGACTGGGTTGGTACCACCGTACTGGATGTAAGATGGCCGCAAGCAACCTCGGTTGTGTTCTTCTCTAGTCCAGTATAGCCAGCAATCCAGGGAAGTCTCCGGTATGGCACCTACCTTCTCGGAGGTGATATTGGCTGGTTAGAGCATGTGCTTTGGCCCCTCCGACTCAGCCACCCATACCGGATTACATAAAAAAAAAAAAAAGTTTTATTCATATATTTCTATAGTCTTAACCGCGTGGGTTCGGTACTTAAAAATAATAGCCCCACTGCATCTCTCCCCGTGCATGTCGTAAAAGGCGACTAAGGGATAAGGACAAGATGCCATGCTAAAGGGCGACAGGCTCGCCCCCTCTCACCTTGGCACGGTACTTCCACCGAGTCATGAAGCAGGTGGGTCTTCGTGCCTTACTTGCTGCTTGATCGATTTAATCTTGTTCGAATACTTTGCGAAACGTGGTGGTTGGTGTTGTGCTGTAATTTACCAGATTTCTTGCAGCACAAGACCGATTACTCTGCTTACCCCGATTGTCAGGATTCAGCGTGTGTGATATGTATGTATGTATCTTAACACAATTATACCTATTTAGTTGTCTAATAAAAATAAAAATAAAGAATAGTTATTTAATAGTTATTAAAATAAAGAATATTATGAATAGTCTATTTCACATTAATTACAAAACAACATACAAAAAGATAACACACAGACAAACTATAGAAATACTAGCTGAGCCCGCGGCTCCGCTCGCGTGAAATTCGTATTTAAAGAAGACAGTAAGTAACTATGGGCGAGGCCGAAGGCCGAGCTGCGTTCAGGAAGTCAATAAGTCTCTAAAAAAGTAAGTAATTAAGGGCGAGGCCGAAGGCAAGCTGCGTTAAGGTAAACGATAAACCTTCTTAAATAAAGTAAGTAACTAACGGCAAGGCTTCAGGCTGAACTGTATTCTAGAAAGAAAATAAACCTTCTCGAAGAAATTAAGCAACTGAGGGCAGGGCCGAAGGCCGAGTTGCGTTCAGGAAGGCGATAAACCTTATCTAAGAAAGTAAGTAATTAAGGGCGAGGCCGAAGGCCGAGCTGCGTTCAGGAAGACTATAAACCATCTCGAAGAAAGTAACTAACTAAGGGCGAGGCCGAAGGCCGAGCTGCGTTCAGAAAGACCATGAACCTTCTCGAAGACAGTAAGTAACTGAGGGCGAGGCCGAAGGCCGAGCTACGTTCAGGAAGATAAACCTTCTCGAAGAAAGTAAGTAACTGAGAGCGAGGCCGAAGGCCGAGCTACGTTCAGGAAGACCATAAACCTTCTCAAAGAAAGTAAGTAACTAAGGGCAAGGCCGAAGGCCGAGCTGCGTTCAGGAAGACCATGAAACCTTCTCGAAGAAAGTAAGTAACTAAGGGCGAGGCCGAGGGCCGAGCTGCGTTCAGAAAGACTATAAACCTTCTCATAGAAAGTAAGTAACAAAGGGCGAGGCTGAAGGCCGAGCTGCGTTCAAGAAGACGATAAACCTAATCTAAGAAAGTAAGTAATTAAGTGCGAGGCCGAAGGCCGAGCTACGTTCAGGAAGACCATAAACCTTCTCGAAGAAAGTAAGTAACTGAGGGCGAGGCCAAAGGCCGAGCTGCGTTCAGGAACACTATAAACCTTCTCGAAAAAAGTAAGAACTGAGGGCGAGGCCGAAGGCCGAGCTGCGTTCAGGAAGACTATAAACCTTCTCGAAGAAAGTAAGTAACAAAGGGCGAGGCCGAAGGCCGAGCTGCGTTCAGAAAGACTATAAACCTTCTCATAGAAAGTAAGTAACAGAGGGCGAGGCCGAAGACCGAGCTGCGTTCAGGAAGACGATAAAGCTTATCTAAGAAAGTAAGTAATTAAGGGCGAGGCCGAAGGCCGAGCTACGTTCAGGATGACCATAAACTCTCGAAGAAAGTAAGTAACTAAGGGCGAGGCCGAAGGCCGAGCTGCGTACAGAAACACCATGAACCTTCTCGAAGATAGTAAGTAACTGAGGGCGAGGCCGAAGACCGAGTTGCGTTCAGGAAGGCGATACACCTTATCTAAGAAAGTAAGTAATTAAGGGCGAGGCCGAAGGCCGAGCTACGTTCACGAAGACCATAAACATTCTCGAAGAAAGTAAGTAACTGAGAGCGAGGCCGAAGGCCGAGCTACGTTCAGGAAGAACATAAACCTTCTCAAAGAAAGTAAGTAACTAAGAGCAAGGCCGAAGGCCGAGCTTCCTTCAGGAAGACCATGAAACCTTCTCGAAGAAAGTAAGTAACTAAGGGCGAGGCCGAAGGCCGAGCTGCGTTCAGAAAGACTATAAACCTTCTCAAAGAAAGTAAGTAACAAAGGGCGAGGCCGAAGGTCGAGCTGCGTTCAGGAAGACGATAAAACTTATCTAAGAAAGTAAGTAATTAAGGGCGAGGCCGAAGGCCGAGCTACGTTCAGGAAGACCATAAACCTTCTCGAAGAAAGTAAGTAACTGAGGGCGAGGCCGAAGGCCGAGCTGCGTTCAGGAAGACCATAAAACTTCTCGAAGAAACTAAGTAACTAAGGGCGAGGCCGAAGGCCGAGCTGCGTTCAGGAAGGCTATAAACCTTCTCGAATAATGTAAGTAATTGATGGTGAGGCCGAAGGCTATAAACCATCTCGGTGAAAGTAAGTATGGGTGAGGCCGAAGGCCGATCTGCGTTCAGAAAGAGGATAAACCTTCTCGATCAAAGTAAGTAACTATTTGGCACCCCTTGGCCCTTTGGCACCCCACATTCCCCCCCCCCCCCCCCCCCTTTAAAATTTGAAAACCAAAAACCCTCGTCTTTAGTGATGTATTCTCAGCAGCTGTAATTCAAATTTTCATGTTTCTAATTTCAAATAACAAAGACTTTCATACAAAGTCGTCGTCCCCATCCCCCCCCCCCCCCCTTAAAGTTTTAATTTCCAAAAATCCTTAACGAATGCTTACGTTATGAAATAAACCTATGTTCCAAATTTCAGCTTTCTAGACTTAGTAGTTTTGAGTGTGCGTTGATAGATCAGTCAGTCAGGACATTAATTGTATAAGTATAGAAGATATCTACTGTTTATTCTATTCGTCTCTTCTACCAAAAGCATCTATCTACACCAACGCAAAGCAACAGAACTACTAACGCCATATATTACGATCATTCGACACTAAATTCCGTTTTCTTTGATACTGCTCAACCCTAAGTCTATTTAACTTTATGGTATATAGCCTATAGTGAGCCTGAAGACCTACTCTTTACATTGGTGTAAACCGCATCAAAATCTGTTAAGTGGTTCCGAGTTTACCTCAACATACATACATACATGCAAACAGACGTTTCCGTTTATAAGAAGTAGAGATAGAGAAAAGAAGATAGAAATTAAATTATCCTCCCTTCCCCTCTCCCCGCGGACCCCTCCCCCGTACCTCAACCCCCCTCTTCAAAGCCACCCCCAGTATGGATAAAATTATTTAAAATCGTTTAAAATCCTAAAATGTAATTTTGAAATCATCCCCAATTTTAATTTAAGGGTTGATTTAGCATAAACGCTGAAACACATAATTCTTTGTTTTATACCAAAAGCCTAAATATGAATTTTTATATCCTTAGCTTGAGAAATGATGGGTTCCCCATTCAATCTTTCATCCCCTATTTCACCCTTTAAGGGTTGTTTTTTGAGACAAAAGGTAGCCTATGTTCTTCCCTCAGGATGCAATTCATCTCCGTACAAAATTTTATAAAATCCTTAAATCTAATTTTGAAATCAACCCCTATTTTAATTTAAGGGTTGATTTTGCAAAAACGCTGAAACACGTATTTCTTTATTTCATATCAAAAGCCGAAATATAAATTGTTATATCCCTAACTTAAGAAATGCTGAGTTCCCCATACAAACTTTCATCCCCTATTTCACCCCCTTAAGGGTTGTTTTTTGAGACAAAAAGTAGCCTATGTCCGTCCTCAGGATGCAATTCATCTCCGTGCAATATTTTATTGAAATCTGTTCAGCGGTTTAGGCGTGAAAAGGTAACAGACAGACAGACAGACAACAGAGTTACTTTCGAATTTATAATATTAGTATGGATACAATAGTACAGAGAGAAAGGAAGAGGCTAATAGGGCCCGAAGGCGGAATTATCACTGGCAGTGATTTCATTCCGTTAACCTTTTATTAGACATATATTATTTCTAATTATTTCTAAATAGTATTGTTTTGTACTTGAATCAGATAATTTATAATAACGCAGCATCACTATTTATAATATCCCTTCTGTTTTGCTGAATTCATTGTTATCTAGCTTCAGCATTTCGTCCTCCTGTTTATACGGCGCGGCTTTGAAAACGCACCGGCTCTACCGTTATTATAGTGTACCAAATATTTATCTAGCTAGACTATAACTCTCGCAGTGGGAGGTCTTATGTCCATAGGCGACGAGTCACGAACTGCAGGGGGGTTGGGCCACTAGCGAGTAGCGACATCTACCGAGCTAGATAGAAACAATTCAAAAATATATAGTCGTAGACCACTCTTAATCAGCGAAGTCTTAAATAATATAAAATATAATATAAAAATATAATATTCAATATAATTATATTTAATTCATTTAAATTTACATAGAATAAAAAAAATAACGTGAAATTAAATAAATAAAAATACCCATTCCTCATGTTTATGTTATATGTTCATTTACCTTTAAAATTGTTCATAATTCTTATATCTATTTCTATGTTAGATTTAGTATTAAATAAAATAGTATCTACACACAAAACAACGATCCGCGGCCACCTTCCTTCAGCCGGTAGAGCGCGTTCCTTACCTACTGTGACCTACAGCAATAATTGTCTTTCATGAGAGTAGATAATCCATCTGAAATATTAATTCCGCTACTCATACGACACGCCATCATTGGCTTAGTTAGAGCTTTTTATAAATATTTCCTAGTGTTTTTTCTCTTTCACCAGACTAATGTGAAAATTTCTCATACATAAAAAAAAAAAAAATTAAAAACTCATTAGGATACCCCGGAATTTAGAAGCTTCGACCTCTCGCAGATTTAGGCATTAGTCACTACCCTTCACGAATGCTTGCTTTCTGCAAGTAAGAATCGAACTCACGACCCCCTCGGTCACAAACCTTCAGGCATATGCGCACGTAGGTAAACTGCACGCAGCAAGTAAGTCAGACTCATCTGAAGCACGGCAGGGCGTTCGCAATGCCGGGCCGCAATGAAGGAGTCATGCATGATTGAAGGCACGAGGGGCTTGGGGGAGCTCTTAGTTTTAAGGGCAGGGGAGGTTTCATCTGACGCTCCCCTTACATACCCTTCACCTAGCAACGGCACAACCGCCGGCAGATGTAAGCATTTTAGGTAGGTATGTAATCAGTTTTGAAAATATTTTACGATGATGAATTTTTTTATGGAAACTGACATGGTTGGCTACATCACCTACAACATCCGTGATGTCAGCCCATAACACCGGGTTAATTAGGTGCCATGCCAGTGCACATATTTTGCTTAATTCATATTATGAATATAAAAATAGGTATTGACATAAAAATAATAACAGGAAAAGGATGTGGCACAGCCATGTCACTACATAAATGCATACTTAACGGGCTACATGGAGTAGCTGGTTTTAATAAGATATCTCTTTGCACCTGTAAGTTTTCTGGACCGCTTTGCAGCAGAGAAGCCAGACTTATTTCCGAACGACATTTCTTTCTGTGAAGTTTATATACAACTTCTAGGTTTCTAATCACAAACCTTACGTGATTGGCTGACGTTTTGTTGTTATGAGCTACCTCCGACAAATAGAATAGACACCATATAACAGTTTCGTTATGATGTTATAAATTTCGCATTTCATTTGAGAATATGATATAATATCGTTTAGAATAGAATATAATTTAATATCGTTTATTTCCTAGTTCACACAAAAAGATAGGTATAATATTCATACGTTTTATGACTTTATAGGAGTAATCAATATTTTTATTTCATTTCACGTTTCGTCTATGAATATTATACAATTATATATTAGTGCTCGGATCACTAGTCTCGTTCGTTCGCTATATGAACCAAGGCATCAAACGCAAAAATGCTCAAAGAGGATCTGAGAAAAAAATGTTAATTCCCTTCCAGAAATTTCATGCAATATTCCAGGAATTTTAAATGAAGTATGCCGTCATGTCAACACGTAGCGACTATGCCTGCCGGTGTACAATCGACAGGCCGCGGTTGCATATGTCACTTGGCCCAGATAAAAAGCTTGGGGGAGCTGCGGAGTGCAGCTCGCGACGCGGTGGGCGCGCGGGGCGGGGGCGCGGGGAGGGCGCGCACCTCGCTCCCTAAGCTCGTGCGTAATTGGGACACGATTGCGCCCACACTGCCCCCATACCTACCGCTAAGTACGTAGCGCGTACACTGCGTACAAAGACTTCTGGCTGTTTTGGGTAGAGGAGTATTTTTTTTTTCTTTGGAGACTGTGGTGATATAGAGTGTATTGTCCATAATGACGTCTGCCCACAGCAGAATGAGGAGCGGGGACAGGGGATCAAGAAGACAAAGAGAGCGCGAGGCAGTTTCCTTTTAAGTTTTGTCTGTCTCCGTCTGTCTGTATGTCTGTCTGTCTATCGATCGATCTATCATCTATGCTAATTATTATAATTTTTTTTATATAGAAAGCACGACACATGGCGCTTGCCAGACTCGCAGACTTGTAGTCCGACGGTGCCCACGGGTATTTGGATATTCACGGGGTCTGCGAATACCATATCGGCCGGCTAGGTGCACCTTCACATTATGTTTGAAGGACGCAAGATTGTACAATCGAGGAAAGGATGCAGGTGGGAGTGCATTCCACATGTTGGCAACCCAGTATATAAAGGATTTACAGGATTGATGTGTCCTAAGTGTTTACGTCGGCGGAAAGTAGTGGTTCCGTATCGCTGAAGGCCGGGAGAACTGGAGGAAAATTGGAGAGGCGTATGTCCAGCAGTGGACGCTTACACGCTGACTGACTGACTGTGTCCTAAGTCGGGGGATATCTAATACTGCTAATACTGGTGCGAAGCTCCACTATGTAAGACCTTATACTAAACCGGGAGGCAGTTATCTGTGCTTCTGTACCCGCCAACTGCGCGCGTTTCAAACCGTCAGCCTGTAAATACTCTCATTATTTATACACATGCATACCTACTTGAGACATACGACACCCCTGTTCTACCCTATCTTGTCATACCACCTCACCCTTCCATTGCTAACTCCCAATACAGCACTTGAACAAGGTGCTTGTCAAGAAAACTTTTGCGAGACCTAAACACATGTAACTAGGAAAGGATTTTCGTGACGTATTTACGCTTTATTTAATTAGGAGATAAGGGTCATTTCCCACAGCGTACGTTTTCACTGTTGTTCGGTAAGCTGATACCAGAGATTTCTTGTTTACGATGAAAAGGATAAAATGATTTTATACACTTGAGGGCAGGTGATACTTAGTAACTTTAAAATATTTACCTTTTACCTACAGGCGCAGTTAGGACAAAACTGCGAATTGGTTGGTGTCGCTGTATGAAATTCCTCAGAGGGAATGTATTAATTAAATGTTGAACAATTGAACACGTTTAGTTAGTTCGAGGTAAGCTTTTTTTATGGAAACTGACACGGTTGGTTTCATCACCTACAACATCCGCGATGTCAGCCCATAACACCGGGTGTACTGGGTGCCATGTGAGTGCTTCCCTTCGTACGTGCCGGCTACACTAAACTGGACGGAAAACACGAACTATTTTCATAGCCGTTTCGACCGACGACGTTTCATTTAGTACGGTGGTACCAGCCCGGGCGGGTTGAACCCTACCACCTAGTAAGGTAAGAAGGGAAGGGACCTACAGTTTTACATGGAATCCGAACAGCAGCGGTCAGCCTCCAACGATCGACCGGCCCAGCGTTGCTTAACAATCAATAGCGACAGTCGACTGTCTGCACCACTGAGCTATCGAGGCTGACAAGTCCGTCTTTAGAAATGTAGATATGTTTAGTTCAATTTTAAAACAATAGAATATTGTTAAAAATAACGACATCCCTTGGTATGACCAAGTATACCCGTCATACACTCAAAAACATTTCTATAGTTTCATCCTCACATATTATAAAATCTTACGTCTGTCGCCTGTGTGTATGTATGTTCGCTCATAACTCAAGAACTGCTTAACCTATTCGCTTGCAGTTTTAGCCTATGTAATGCGACATATCTCCACCAGGTAGGCTATATAGCATCTCGCCATTATTCATATGAGCCGAACAGTGGGGCCGGAAGTAAAGCAGTCGAAAAAAAAGGACCAGTTCGTTTACCGCGAGCACAGTTAGTAATACATATTACTAGCTGAGCCCGTGGCTTCGCTCGCGGCAACTTTTCCAATTTATATTTTCCTGAAAATCTTACTCGGACTATTACGAACATAAAAATTTTTTGCCAAATCTGTCCAGCCGTTCTCAAGTGATGCGCTTACCAACGAACACCATTTCATTTTTATTTATATAGTTATATAGACAGATAAATTGCAAAGAGTTTGTATTACGGCGCAGCGACGTAATACAAACTCTTTGATAAATCGATTATTTTCATATATTACTTTTTTCATAAGGATTTTGCCAATAAAATGTAGATTGAAACTAAAAATATTGTCAAATTCCAGTCTTATTTACTCCACAAATATGTCACGACCTAATATAAATAATATTTAATTTTGTTCGTTTGAGTTACTCGTATTTCCTTATCTCGTATTTCATAAATTATATTTGTGAAAAGTAATTATTTCGACTTGCGAAGAAGGAAAATGACAGCACGTGTTGCTCACACAAGTTATTTCAGAAAGCTGACCTAATAATATACTCGGCGTGAAACCTCAGTTACCTCCAACCCTTTGACGTGGTGTTCCAATTATGTATTACATCTTAAACTGAGCGCTTATCCACCTTACAAGTTCATATCATACCGCCTGCAAGCTGGAGGGGAGACTGGCTCAGGCGAACTGCAAACTATTCTAAAGCATAGAGCGCTCATCGAATCGCTGAGCTGATGAAAATTCATTATAAATTATTTGTACAATAACTTTTTATTAAAAAACAAAACTTTTATTTAAAAACCGACTCCAACCCCGGAAGTTCAAACATAAAAAGAATCATTGAAATTATAGTATAGAATTATTCGCCCATTTTTCATGCACATGCTTATGTAAATTATAGAGTTTAATGATTTTCTCATGGATCTTATGATCAGAACTTGACCAAATTTATATTTGACCACCCCTGAGGTATTCCTTTTGGGAAATCTGTCAACGTGGTAATTGTGCAACGTGGTAAAATAACTATCGATGAACATAAATATATAAAAAAAAAATTCTGACGAATATAGAACCTCCTCCTTTAGTCGGTTAAATAAAACTAATACCAACGACCACATCTATGTGATTGTAGCAGGAAAACTCGAAAACAGCAGAACTACTAGCTAGATGGTAGTGTTTAACCCGTCCGGAATCGTACCCGCACTGAAGGTCGGTCGAAGTAGCCGCTTCGTCCGACCTTTCATTCAGTAAACAAATAGTTCATGTTTTTCATCCAGTTGAGACTGATATGGAACCTGGTTCACCAAGATGTTATGGTCCAACATCACGCGTAAAATATAGGAACAGAGTAAAATGTAATGTAAGGTTCCTTAAAAAACCCTCAGTTTTCAATAATGGAATATCTCGGTATGATCTAGGCCAGGGATTCCCAAAGTGTGTGCCTTCAGTGGCGCCGGCCGCGGGGCGTCCTTGAGCACTTGGGACTACTCGGAATTTGAACCTCCCGCGGCTTACGACACAGGATCGGTACGGGTCCATTTCGGCACAGAAACTCCATCCAACATTTCTTTCGTTCATTTCTGAATTAATATCACTAAATAAATTTTAAATACCACTAAACGGGCTGTATTTGAGTAGGACACCGTCGGGAAAATAATCTAGATCCCTAAGGGAGCCGCGAACTAATAAAGTTTGGCAACCCCTGAGGCTATAACTATTACATCTTGCTACTAGGGTTGAAAGCGAGAGAATTGGGAGAAAGAAGAACACAGCTAGTTCAAATATGTCTATAGTGTGTGCATTTTATAGGTGTTGGGGAAATTAAATTATATGTAATGTGTGACAATAGTTGTTCTATAGTTTTGAATTCTCCGCAGAAGGGTAATAAGTAGCTGTGACGAGGTGAACGTCCCCGAAATAAGGTCATGTTTTTATGCAGGTCGCCGAAGAGCACCCTTTTGAAAGGCGACTCTATTGCGCAGTTCGGTTCTCCCTTTGGATTAACGTTTGATGTTGATAAAGTGGCCGGGGGTTGTGTGGACGATGTGTCGACGGTTCTAGCTCGCTGTTGATAAACCAAGCGTGGATGTTTGTCTTTTAAATTGATACATAGAAGAAGCGAAATTGACGGCGCTTGCTGTAAGGACCACTTTAGAGCTAGGACGAGGCAAATAGTTTCATATAATTTATTATATACCAGGTATAACAAGTAACTAACTATTACATAGGTATAACGAGTACTCGTAATCCTACTATCCTACTAATATTATAAACGCGAAAGTTTGTGAGGATGGATGCAATGACGTAAAATCTCTTTGGATGGATGGATGTATGGATCTTTGTTCCTCTTTCACGCAAAAGCTACTCAACGGATTTTGATGAGACTTTACAGTAATATAGCTTATACATCAGAATAACATATATGCTATATGCCATCACGCTAAATAGCCTTAGGACTCAGCAGTATCAGATAAAGTATAGTATGGACGGAAGAGAGAGAGAATATAAAAGACAAGAAAAACAAAAGCCTATCAACGTCACATAAAAACTTCAATTTCGAATGCTGTTATTTTTTTAAAATTCACGCGGACGAAGTCGCGGGCAAAAGCTAGTAAGTAATGTATTGTGGTTATACACAATACAATCAGGTATTAATAATTTGACTTCTTCTGTATTCAATAATTTGACTCTCAACTGATAGCTTCTCCTCATTATTTGAATGTGAACTATGTAACCGACGAGAATGCAAGTTGGCAGAAGCGTCGTCGCCTAATCCCGGTGGCGCGCGTTCTCGTCCTGTGTTTTAGTTTCACTCGCCTTCAGTGTTTCTGAAATAAAACTTTTCTCTTTTCAACCTCGAGGCGAGTTACAAATGACTGCAAAACTTGTCTGTTCGCGTCTAGGGAGCGTGCATGCGCCAGACACCACTTATTAGGGGAGTGTCTTCTAAACTATCATCATTTAGAGTTCTCATGAACAGAACTTCGGTTCCAGCGAGCATTAAGCCGTAATAGTATTGTGCCTGGCTAGTGTATTGAAAGGTATAGCTCAGTGGTGTGATCGATTGACCGCCGTTCGCGATATTAAGCACAACTGGGGGCGCTCAGGACTTGGATGGGTGACCGTTCGACCATTGAGGCTGACCTTAGTTCATATTCCACGTAAAACGTTTACGTCTCTTCCCTTCTTACGGTACTAGGTGGTAGGGTTTAACCCGCCCGGGTTCGTAACACCGCACTGAAAGAAATGTAAAGCGGCTATGTAAAGAGTTCGTGTTTTCCGTCCAGTTCAGTGTAGCCGACACGACTTAATGGAAGCACTGACGTGGCATCTAGTTCACCAAGGTGTTGTGGGCTTACATCGCGGGTGTTGCCATCATGTCAATTTCCACAAAAAAAGTACTAAGCTGAAAAGCCAACTCTAAATAACTGATGTTTTGAGTGTTGGTGTCTACGCCTTAGCATGAATTTTATTAGTAATTTAAACAAAAAACCGTCCCCCTTTTTCAGACTGCAGTGTTGATAAAAACTCTTCGAAAAGAAAGAGAGAGATAAATGAAAGGGAGATGAGTTAGTGCGAGGAGGAAGGCTATACTCCATAGACAAGAAGGAAAATACGGGCAGCGTAAAATAAACCTTCATAAAAGGCCCGTTAACTATTCCATCCCAAATAAAAACGTAATATACTTTTATACTGTTTCATTCAATTTTCAACCTTAACTATAAGACTGTACAGTAGCTTTTTGCTTAAGACTCTGTTCGTATTAGAACAGGAATTTTCAGGCAATTTTCCTAAGGTTCGGAGTTCTGTTATATTTCACCCAATTAACGAAGCGTTTTGTCGAAAGAAAAAAATATAATAATTTACACAACGAAAGAGGACGAACGACGAAAAATTCTGAGAGGAAAATATAGATGTTTAGCTCTACCAAGTAGCTATTTAGCAGGAGTTTCATAATTCTACCTTTGCCGAAATATAATGAAATACCGGTGTAACCTTGACTTGAAGACTTAGGAGTGCTTCATTTTGGTTATATTGCTTAATTCATGTGGCGTCCTTGTTATTACGAAGGACATTGGCCTATCGAATGTATTTGATGGCATACTGAAAGAAATCTTCAGATCACTTTTGAATATGAACGGAAAATCAATATTATTACTAAGAAACAGTACTCTCCGCCCCCAGTGGGTCTTGCCACAACGGAAAGCACGACCCGCTCGCTCTGTGAAAAATAAAATGGGGCACGAATTCCAATTTAATAATTTATCGCGCACTGATTTATCACCACGAAACAAAACGTGCCGAGCCTCCCAGCCCCGAGGCCGGCCGCTCCCGCACCCTTCCCCGCCGTCCCGCCCCCATAGCCACCGCCCAGCGAGCGTGGCGTGGTGACTTCGTCCTAGACGTATATACATTTCATAGACATTCCTTCAAGATCGACAAACAAACCATTCTCAATTCGTCTCTGCGCGCTATTCTTCTTTATGTTTTCTTGACAGGTATTTATAGGTATTATTTGTGAGCCATTATCCTCTTATATCATGATATACATAGATTCAGAACTCTATGTATATACATAATATAATTGTAATATTTCAATCGGTAGAATCTCCAGAAAAAATTGTAATATATTTTACAATTGGTATACATCAGAGATGGTGTATGAAAATGTTAAAAGAACTTAAGAGTTTAGTAAAACCTCTATGAGTTCATATCTCGTAGATTCCTACGAAGGAACCGCCGCACTGAATGAAAGGTCGGTCGAAACGGCTATGTAAATAGTTTGTGTTTTCCGTCCAGTTCAGTGTAGCCGGCACGACCGAAGGGAAGCACTGACGTGGCATCAAGTTCACCAAGGTGTTTTGGGCTGACATCACGGATGTTGTAGGTAATGTAGCCAACGGTGTCAGTTTCCATTAAAAAAAAAAAGGAAGGTTTCGTCGTCCCACCCGTGCGGGTGTCTTCCCACACTCCCTTTTCCTGTCCACGGCCGAGAGTGTAAGACACGACCCTCTACGAACATTAAAATCGTAATATGATGTAGGCTAAGAACAATGAACCATACGATAAAACTCTAAATAGTTGTATTCCGCTGACAGTTGTATTCCGTAGACACTCTACGGTAGGTAATAAGAAGCATAATATAAATTAAACCAATAACACTCATAACTAACTCCGTAGAGCCTTTACGAGTAAGTACGAACATTTCCAGATCAATCAAAAATTGTATAAAAGTTGGAAAAAAAAATCAACGTTTAAAATTCTACATAATATGATTATTAGTCAATGGTAGGGCCTCGGGCCAGGGCGTCGCGTAGGTCCAGCTGAAAAGAGAAGTCCCCGATATTTTACTATCTGACCCGCCTCCACCTTAATGGCATTAATCGCAAGTCGTGAGGAAATTAATGTTACTGACCTTGGAACAAACTCGGAGAAAAAGGGTCAAGCGAAAATGAAAATTTGTGGAATTCGTGCACGCCGCCCTTTCTGTTTAATCTCCTAATGCACATAGCTGAGAAAACGGTTTGTTTATTTTAGTTATGACATTTTTGACTTCACTACCTTACATACCACACGCTGTATACCGACAATCGGGGTAAGCAGAGTGATCGGTGTTGTGCTGCTAGCACTCTTGTAAATTACAGTACAATAACGACCACCACGTTTAGAAAAGTATTAGGACTAGATAACTATCAAGCACCGAGTAAGGCACGAAGACCCACCTGCTGCATGACTCGATGGAAGGACCAAGGTGCCAAGGTGAGAGGTGACTACCCAGTCGCCCTTTAGCACGACATCATCATCTCCTTATCCCTTAGTCGCCTTTTACGACATGCACGGGGAGAGATGCAGTGGGGCTATTCTTTTTAAGTACCGGCTGGGCGCGGTCAGTACTTGGATGGTTGACCGCTCGACCGTTGGAGACTGACCGTGGTTCGAATTCCACGTAAAATTGTAGGTCGCTTCTCTTCTTACCTTACTAGGTGGCAGGGTTTAGCCCGCCCGGGTTAGTACCACCGCACTGATTGAAAGGTTGGTTAAAACGGCTATGTAAATAGTTCGTGTTTTCAGTCCAGTTCAATATAGCCAGCACGACCCAAGGGAAGCACTGGCATGGCACCTAGTTCACCAAGGTGATATGGGCTGACATCACGGATGTAGTAGGTGATATAGAAAACCGTGTGAGTTTCCATAAAAAAAATTAAAACCAATTTTTATACCCTATTATTGCGATGCTCACTTTTTAACCTAATTTACATTTTTCATGGATACTTTATTTTAATCGACCCTTGGATATGTTAAAATTGTCTTGTGCTAATAACCACAGAGCAAGGAACAGACAGGCGCAGCGCACTAGGGCGAAACAGTCGACGATCATTGTTATGTTGTGAACCAATGTGGAGTGAACACTTTCCAAACATTTCTCTTTTCTTAGATTGACTGTAGTGAAAAAATGTATATTTCTAATCAAGGAGAAGAGCTTTATCAAGAGCTTAGAAATAAAATCGCAAGATTGTAACGTTTATTATTGAAAGAATAAACAAGGCGCGTTTAAGGTTTATGTTGAGCTATCAAGCTCTCCGCAAGCCACGAACCTAAATTGTTTGGCTGCTGTACAAACAATTCAAGATAGGGAAAGGGCATTAAATCGTCAAGTAGGTGAAAATGATGCAACGAATGAATATTTATAACAATTACATACATGTAGTACTTAAAGGAAGGTAAACAATATACATTAATTAGGTATGTAACCAGCGACGTATTTCACAATTAATATGTATTTAAGGGTAGGCGATATCTACAAAAATATACACACGAAAGAGAAATTTATAGAAGAGAAATTGATAATATTTGTGAAGCAGTACCTACGTTACTGACGCACAAGCATTTGTCAAGTTACCAAAGAAGAAAAAAACCATTTAGAGCTATAAAAGCACAAACAAATAACTCGTATAATAATTTTATTATAAACGTACTTTTGGATTTAATTAGTTAGTCTTTATTTAAAATTTTAATGTAGCAAAGATCGTTTATTATCATAAAATACAAATTAATTTTACATTAGATTAACTGTAATTAAATTGTAATAAATTTTAGTTATATTGCGAGTTGAATTAATCGATGTAAATAGTTGTAACTTAATATTTAATTGCTCTTTCTCATGTTAGTTTTTGAATATAATTATCTACTAACAATATTAAATTTTAAAAATATTTGGAAAAATTACGTCGTTTTAGTCGGTTGACCGTCGAGCAGGGTCATATTACGGTGTGTGAGCCGGCAGAGCTGGGCGAGATATACTATTTGGTCAAGTAATTCTTCCCCTTCTACCCCTTTTTCGCTTTTAATTTATTTAGTTAGATTTAGTTTAGTTTAGTTTTCGAATTAATTTTTACCGTTTATTCACTAGATAGACGCAAAACCGAAAATGAAGAGAAAACATACTTCCCGACCAGGATACGAACCTAGAACTCCGGTTTGTGCCGCCAGCTCGTTACCAATTCCGCCATCGGGTCGATGATGTATTTATTCTCTCAAAATTTTTGAACAGTTGCATCTTCTGTTAGTTAGTACGTATGAAGCAATCTACTGCATAAGAAATATTAAAAGCGAGACTTGCTTAGTACCTACAACTGAAAAAAATGAAAAAATTAAATATTACTTTTTACCAGTTGTATTACCATTAAATAAAAATAAGCAGTTCAATTCTTTTGAGTTCTCTGCTGCTGTACCCGTTTAAGTCTTCTTCCACTTTCGCCTTTGAAGTCGGCCCTCGCCATGAATTTCTAACAATATCCACCTTTTCTTCGCTCATTTGGGAATAGTGCGGAGAGTTGAGCAACATGTACAATCACCGTAATATTCCGCGCAATGCATAATTTACTCGACGTTCTTAGTTCAAACGAGTCGGTTAGGATGACGTCATCCGAGATGAACGCGTAATTTCGCACGGGGGAGTTGTATTATATACGTTATTAGTTTTGTATGTAGTGCCTAGTTATGAAAACGAAGACTGATTCCACAAAACTGTACGAAGTACAACTAGGCCGTACAAATAGATTGATAATGCTTTGATGAAGTTAGACTTTGCGGATCCGCTCGCGTTAATTTCGAATAAACAGCACGTTTTCGAGTTTGATCAATCTCGACCCTCTGTTCGGTCTTATTAAATAAAATCAAATACAATCGTTTTTGAGGAATAAGTTCCATAATTCAGTTCACAATACTTATATTTTAAACTAAAACTAAAATCCAGAATAAATAAAAATAAAATGACTTTTATTCAATTAGAAATCCTAACAAATGAAATTATTGTCAATTAATATCGATACAAGACAGGTTCACTGTCCCCATACATTGGAGTAAAAAAGTGTTCCCACGCCCGGTGGTTTTTTACGGTTTTCTATTGTTTGTTGCATACAATACAAAAAGAAACATAAGACTGTTGGTTTTATAATTGTTTTTTTTAAATAAATAATAAATAAAAAATGCTCATTTATGATGCATGGACGCCTCCAGCAATCTTGAACAAAACTCTTTGTTAAAAAAACCTTGAATTTGTGTACCACGCTCATGAATCAAATATGAGTATAACTCTATTATTTTTTTCGTAATAATTTTGATGATTTTCCTCACACGTCCCCATAGAAATCATCCAAATACGCTGTGGAGTTCACTGAGAAATCCTTAAGAGAATCACTATGGTCGATGCATCATATGTGATGCATGAACGTGCAAAACCACGGGATGTTTTAGGCAAATGCATCATATATGATTCATCGGACAGTGAACCTGTTAAAATGAATCATTTTTTTTATTTAAATTTTTGTCAGCCTCGGTAGCTCAGATTGCGGTCAGTACTTGGATGGGTGACCGCTCGTCCGTTTTGGAGGCTGACCGTGGTTCGAATTCCACGTTAAGCTGTAGTTCCCTTCCGTTCTTACCTTACTAGGTGGTAGGGTTTATCCCGGCGGGTTGGTACCAGCGCACTGAGCGAAACGTTGGTCGAAACGGCTATGTAAATACTGACATTCTTGAAACTTTTATTGTGTTGGTCTATTATTTTATTTAATTATTTCATTATTAGGTATATTATTTAATGTAAGAAAATTTAAATAAGTATAATTTATTTAAATGTTCTTATTTATTTAAATTAAATAATAAATTCAAATGAATTAAAATATTGTCAAAGTGTTACATAGTATAAATTATATTAAATATTTATTAATATTGTGATAATATTATGCATATTGAGCCGTTCTCGAGTCATAAACGAAATATATTCACAGACGGCAGACTGAAATCAGTAAGGTGATGTTTCAGCCAAGAATCGGGAAACTTAGTTTGACAGTTACTGTGAAACTAGATCGCATTACTCTATTTATATCTCAAACATTTGCTAGGACTTACTTCATAACGAAGCAAGCACCGCCTGAGGTCTCGAGCCAAACTCTCGAGATTAGTTAATAGACTGGATTTAAGATACACACATTTTAGATATGTACACACTTGTGTTTTTCAAATTGTATGTCATATTTTATATTATTTTTGATAGCAAGTCCCCATTCCACCTCCGCACTACGCGTACTGGGCAGGGGATGCACCCCTATTCAATCGACCTACCACGGATGCGTGATTGGTGCGCGAATCGGTTCTGTAGGTCTTTTATTCACAGAACCGGGAAATGTGGAACGCACTCCCTGCCCATCTATTTCCTCCGAAGTACAGCCTGGTGTTTTTCAAAAGGGGCGTGAAAAGGCTCCTGTCAGGCCGGCATGGAATTCGTAATCCCCGTGCAACATTGAATGCCCATGGGTATCGTTAGACACCTACTTGTAGGTGAAACGAAGCCACATGTCGCGCTATCCATAAAAAAAAAAGTTTCATAGCAGAGTTAGGAAATACTAAAATAGGAACACCAATTGTTTATTGTATAATTTCATCCATAGGTAGGTGACCTACTCTTGGACACGCACGTATTTTATTTGTATATTATATTTTATGTATTATTTAGTAATTTATAAGTACCGTAGACGGTAAAAATAGTATTAACACAAGTATGGCCTCTTATTTAACTAGCATTCTTATTATTGCTTTGTCTTCAATATTGTCACGTTCAACTATTTTGCTACTACCTACTTGCATTCCTGTACTTTTCGGTTTACTGTAAGAAATATCTGTAAGGGAAAAGTCCGCCTTTGAACCTTGTATGTAAATGTTCTAATGTGCTTTTTACTGTTGAATGTTTCTTGGAGCAATAAAGCTTTTTTTATTCAATTCTATATGTTTTGATTTACCATAATTGATTGCGGTGTTATTCGCGTAGCGGTAGGTAGATACCTACCGACAGTAGGACATTGAGCTCACGGAGTCCTATAGCAAAGCCTAAAGACGCCGAGATGAAACAAGAGCGGTTAATAACCTCAAGCAACTTGTTACGAAAGGCGAAGTAGGATTGCGGTACAAATTGACAGAGAATATTTCATGTCTGGCAAAAGCAATTTTCCCTCTCTACCTCGCTCCCGATCCTGTCAGGTTAATATTAGAATGAATTTGTTAACTGTGAAGATATCCGGCTCTGCCGTACGCCGGCACCCGCGCCCGCGCCCCTGCCGCCGCCGTACGTATACGGTGCGGTCGGAGAACCGAGGCGGCGGAGGCGGTTTGAATATAACAATTGAAAAAAAAATATATATATATACAGGGTGTTTCAGGATAGGCTTGAGAAACTTCAGGAATAGAAAGTACTCATTTTTAGAAGAAAAAAATCCTTATAACTCAAATCGAAATTGCGTATTTTTTTCCTTCATACAAAAATTGAAAATTGCAATAAAAACTCAATGGACAGTGAGTCTGGGGAGATTGGCAACAGTGTTGTCTAGGTCTAGGGAATGCAATGACCTAGTCCAGTCCCCTTTTTCTTTTGATGTCATTCAACTTTTTAAGTGTTTGGATTTTACCTACATGCAATTTAATTCTACTAGTTAAGCATGCATTTTATTTTTATTTAATAAAGGCGGACATTAACCGTCCACCAAATCTCGATGAAACGATTTTCACCAAAAGTACTATAAAATGACCAAATCTGGGAAATAGTTTCAGAGCTTTTCGTCTTCAAATATGGACCCCTTTCGAACAATGAAATTGCGAAACCCTATCCCGAGACACCCTGTATATATCCCCGGAACCTTACTGAACTAATCATGCTTGATGAATGATGAAATAGTTTGCGGCAAATCATTGTTTGAACAAACCGAACCGTTTACAAGTGGGTCTTCGTGCCTCACGTGCTGCCTGATAGTTTATCTTGTCCGAATACTTTGCGAAAATTTGGGATATGAAAATATCGTTTGTAGCCCCGACTAATGCTTTCAGCACTCAATATGTATGTCTGGGTGACAGTTTGGGCCAGTTGGTCCGGGTTAGTGAATCAGGTGGCGCGGAATCGATTCCACGAGGTATTACCAAATTGAATGAAATTGTGTTTCGGGGTGTTCCATTTTGCAGCTCTCTTCGTAGAGTATCTTAGTTGGAGGCTTGCTGCAACCTGACAATCTGGATAAGCAGAGTAAACGGTGTTGTGCTGCGAGTACTCTCTTGTAAATTACAGTACAACACCGGCGACCACCACGTTTAGTCAAGTATTAGGACTAGAACATAACAAGAACGTAAGAAGTACCGTGTGGGTGCGGTACTTAAAAAGAATAGCTCCACTGTATCTATCCTCGTGCATGTCCATGTTAGTCCTTACGGCATGAACACTTTTTTAACCCCCGACGTAAATGTAGGGGTGTTATAAGTGTGTGTGTATGGGTGTTTCTGTCTGTGGCATCGTAGCTCCCAAACGGATGGACCGATTTGGATGCGGTTTTTTTACGGATTTAATCGGGATGGTTCTTAGCTATATTTGTAATCAAGTAATAACGTAATTATGAAGCAATAAAAAATTTTACGTCTCAAAGTTACAGTCTGTCGCACAGAGACGTGCGAGTTCGTGCGACAGGGACGACGCTTTACAACCGGATTGTCTCTTTCTAAAGCTCGACAGGCACTATACTTGCTGCCGGCAACTGTACGTACATTTTATACACATACAATACCTGCTATTGTGTCATACATATTCTGTCATTAATCTCGATTTAACTGGTAATCTTAATTCCAAGACATTTCAAAATAGATTAAATTATTTTACTTCTATGTCATGACCATAAATATGGTTTCGCAATCTACGCTCGCGAGACATATATTTGCATTACGATTTAATTATTTCGTAAAATTTGGAATAACAATTATCAAATTGTAATAAACAAATAAATCATACATAATACAAAGAACATGTAAAGCCGCGTACAGACCTAGCGAGCGAGAGCGCGCGAAGGCCAACAAGCGAGACCGCGCGAACAGGTCTGGACGGTACAGCGACGCTAAGCGAATGCGAAGGCGCGCACTCGATTGCGTTCGGTGGCGTTCGGTCGTGCTCCGGATACAGCCGTTCGGCCGTGCGCAGTGTGGACGGTGTTTTAAATGCCCTATTGAATGTATTTGGCCGGAACACTAACGCGCGAGAGCGCGCGAACGATTGCGAATCAGTGTGGCCGTAACAGCGGTAGCAAACGATGGCGAGCGAGGGTTCGCTTGCCATCGGCGATGGGCCTCGCTGGCTCTCGCTCGCTAGGTCTGTACGCGGCTTAAGATGGCCGCATAGCAACCTCGGCTGTGTTCTCCTCTAGTTCAGTATAGCCAGCAATCCAGGGAAGTCTCCGGTATGGCACCTACCTTCTCGGAGGTGATATTGGCTGGTCGGAGCATGCGCTTTCGCCCTTCCGACTCAGCCACCCATACCGGATTATATAAAAAAATCGGCATAACGTATTAGTGGTTCCAGCATGCTTATTATGTTGTCTTATAATATACATCTCGTCTACCTGCCCACATATCAGCGTGCCTCAGAATTCTGCAGAAGGCTGTAAATGATTGGTATTAATTTGGGAATGTCCACAGAATATTGATCGTGCACTATCGGAAGTAGGTAGTATATGAACTACCCAAACATGTCACTTTCGACAGATTGATGAGCCCCAAATGGGCTGGGCACACAGCAACGAATTAACACACGATTCGAACACAGATATTCGTAATCCACCGTTTTAATCTTTGTCGCACAGCTTAGGGTGTGGAACTGTATTCCGGCGAGTGTTTCTCGAATCCTTTAACCTGAGTGTCTTCAAACGTCATATTAACAGGCTAGGCTAGACAGCATAGCAAACAATACGAAAATCTGCTGGCATGTCGCCTCACTGATCGTGGTTTCGCGAGGAGAGGTGTTATTGGCTGTGTGGACTGCACCACTGGTCCCTCGGCGCAGCCACCTATGTTGGTTTACATAAAGTAAATCTTATTGAATGAAATGTCGGCCGAAACGGCTATGTAAATAGTTAGTGTTTTCCGTCAAGTTCAGTGTAGCCGGCACGACCGAAGGGAAGCACTGACATGGCACCTAGCTCATCAATGTGTTATGGGCTGACATCACGGATGTTGTAGGTGATGTAGCCAACCGTGTCAGTTTCCATAAAAATAAATAAAAAATTGAACCCTTCATTCTACCAGGGAACACTTGATTATTCACTTGTTTGGTTGTGTGGAAAGATTGAAAGGAAATGATCATCAATACTATTAAACTATTTAACATCTCACAAACTGACTGTGAACACATGCTTACTTATTTTCAACAGTAAAATATACAAGGTGCAAATAATAAAATAAAATTCATTACAGTGCATCCAAAAACACATGAAACTATTAGGCATACACTAACGTACATTTTAATTTAACCCAAACTTACAAACTTACCTACTTTTTATACTCGTAAAGAAATATAAACCTTACACTTTATTTGATCCTATGTAAATGTATAGTTTTATACCTACAATCATATTTAATGAACACAAAATCTGCACCTCCACATCTAAAAGCAAACGGAGCTTAGCGATACAGGTGCGAGCCTAGTGCCTATAGCTCTGAGCCCACATACCGTAGTAAAAGATTGTATCTTTTCACGCGAGCGGAGCCGCGGGCAAAAGCTAGTAAAAAATAAAACTGTTCGACTCCATACTAAGGTCCATACACGGTAAGAGAGATTCGAAAAACGCAAAATGTTAAATGTAACTCAGGTATTTTCTTTAAATCTCAGGAGCTTAGCTATAACTCATTTGTCTTTAGTCAAGTCACCCCCTGCGTAGGCATTAGCCCCTTTTAATTTCATTTACATTCCTCCCGGTCTCGAAATTGATAACAATAGTTATATAGGTATATTTAATTTCATTGCGAGAGAATTTATGTATTCGGATGACGTCGGGCCGTTAATTAATTTGCAGTCGTTTTCTGAATATTTATCTCTTCCGAGACCGCCCAATGCACTGAACGATTTATTTTTCATTCTTGGTTTAAATATGGTTTAATTGTTCATTACGTTTTAAAATACTTTATTACTGTTTATTGTGATATTTCATTCACAGTCGGACGATCAACAATTTGTGACTTTAAGCAACATAAGGTTACATAGGTTATATAAGTAGGTATATTTAATTAATTAATTAAGTTTTAGATAATTTCATTTTAGATTTATTTGAGATTTAGATTAGTAAAATGTTCTTTCCCGCTATTAAAAAAAAATAAATTGGAACATAATATAATAAACAACGACATCATTGATGTTGGTAGGGTTTTCAATGAGAGTGCACAAAATCTGATGACTTTAAGGAAAACATATTTTGATGTTACAGACATTCACAAATACCCACCTAGTATATGTATGTCCAAACAAATACAACAAAACTAATCCTCATCAATTCCTGTTGAAGCCCGCGTGAACTGCACCTGTTCCGATGCAAGAGAACTATAACTTGCCGAGCCAATTACGACTCTATGTCTTAGTATTACTTGAATACGAAGTGACAATCGGGCGCAGTTGCCAAACTAATTTATGTTTTATGACCGGCAGATAAAGATTAATTTGCTCTGGCGAGGTAGTGTCCTCATCTATTCTCCCTCGAGTCTCCTTGCGCCAGGACCTCGTTTAATTAGTTGGCATGTAATTGCTAACGCCTCGCCCGCACTGCCCGCCCCCTCCGGCCTCGTGTCGTGATGGTGCATGAACGGTGACATAATTACATGCGCATACAGATTGGATGCGCGCTGTTTCATATGGCGCGTAATCTGACATCTCGAATGGACCTACTGGCACAAGCCTAGGACTTACAAGCTCGTTTTCTTAGTTATACGAGTACTGAGAAATGTGAGATTCATGTCGACAAAATAGTTACAGCATACGCACATACGTTACCGACATTTCGGGCTTGTATCCGCAAGAGATATAAATATATATATATTTCAGGCAAATGTAGTGGTTGATGTAACTTCAGACCACTGTTTTAAGATAGATGTTGATAGGAAGATATATGATTTAGAGGAGATTAGGATAATAGCAACGCGACTCAAAATTTAAAATGGTATAATGTTATGGCCAAGATGTAGTTAAGAATTATAATCGCTTACCGAAAGATTTTCCGCTATCCGCACGAAATGAGAACTCTACCGTAGCCACGATTTCGAGAATCCTTAATTGCATTTTCTGCTCATTCATTTTAACCGATTTTATGTTTATCGCGACGTCTTATATGATTTAATTAATTTGACAACTTTAGAAGGCATAAATATATTTTATAATTAAAAAAAATTCCTCTCAAATGTAATTAGGTACAAAATACATTAAAATAGAAAAAAAAATATATTCTATTGTATTAGGGGATATATTGATACACTGTAAGAAATACTAAATTAAATTAATAAATTGAAATGAATCGAATAAGTAAGTATGAAAAGTTTGACTGTCAGAGAGTGGATTCTGTTTATAAGTCCACCTTCTAGACAGCAGAAAACACGAATATATGAAACACTAGCTGTGCCCGCGGCTCCGCCCGCTCTCAATAATTGATGGGAAGAACCAGGCTATCCGTAGAAGCTAACTGTATTAAAATCGGTTCAGTGGTTCTCAAGTTATAAGCAGACATACAGACATACATACAGAAAGCAGACGTTGGATTTTATTAAAGGTAAAAGGAAAGGAAGGAAGGATTATTGCAGTGATTGTGCTGCTCGTTGTATGTGTTGTAGGTACATAACAATAGATACTCGTAGATGCAATGAAACGTGTCTCGTATTAAGCATTTAGTATATTGGCGTTAATGCCAACAGCGCTAATTGAAATACATCAGACGGAGCCTGTTAGCCGCACAAGCCACTCAGCCTTCTGACTTGACGCTATAGTTTCCCATCTTTAGACGAAGTCTACACGAAATGGGCCTAATGGAACTGGAGAGAACAGTGTTGTATTAATGCAAGTATAAATAATAAAAACAACAGGCTAGACAGCAATAGTCGGCAAATCTGCTGGCATGGTACTTAACTAAGCGTGGCTTAGTGAGGAGAGGTCAATTAGGCAGAATTTAGCTAATTAGGTGAAGGGATATGACTCCCTTCTTATATTACTAGGTGGTAGGATTTAACCCGCCCGGGTTGGTACCACCGCACTGAATGAAAGGTCGGTCGAAACGGCTATGTAAATAGTTCGTGTTTTCCGTTCAGTTCAGTGTAGCCGGCACGACCGAAGGGAAGCACTGACGTGGCACCAAATTCACCCGGTGTTATGGGCTGACATCACGGATGTTGTAGGTGATGTAGCCAACCGTGTCAGTTTCCATAAAAAAAAACTCTGTCGACTGCACCATTAGTTCCTCGGCACAGTATTCATATAAACACTTTGATGTTTGAGCTATAGATGGGTTCAAAAAAACCCAATTTGTGTTAAAGGAGCTGCTACAACACAGATAAAACCATAACAAGTTCAGTGTAACCGGCACAACAAAAGAGAACCATCGACATGACGCTTAGTTCAAAAATGTGTTGTAGGTGATGTAATCAACCATATAAAGGTTCATATAAAAATTGTAATGCTAATTTCTAATTTATGCTTATATCAGAATAATTAAAATTATTTCATTAAATTATTTGCCACTACCTACAACTTGCATATTTGAACATCGTCTGAGATATCTAAAGGTTGACTGGAAGAAATACGTCAAGGAATAAGTCCACCTTTGTGTAACTTTTGCTACTTTACTCGCTGTGTTTTCAATGTGTAATATGTTTGTGGAGCAATAAATTATTTCTATCTATCTACAAAGATACTTACTTAGGTGTTTTGGTAGAACATGTTTTCAGTTCGGTACTTCTGTAACAATCAATACTATCATCAATACTAATAATAAATCTGTAAGGAATGGTCATGGAGTAAGTTACTTTTTTTTGTGAGATCTTGCTTTTGAAGACTCTATCTATGATACTAAAACTAAATTGACGATTTTTAGATTTTTTTCTGTATGTATATGTATGTTCCTCCATAACTCTTAAACCGATCATCCGAATTATTAATTAATAGCACAAGCACATTTAACTATACGAGACACAGGATAGGCTGAATATAATTCAGTTTCGGTTACGCTAAGATATGGCTCTCATACAAACCGAATTGTACCGCGCGCCGAAATAAAGGTACGGTAGCGGGCTTGCTAACTTTCTTCTTTTTAAATTCTAATTTCACGCGAGCCAAGCCGCGGGCAAAAGCTATTTCTATAATAAAATATCTGCTACTTGCTTTGATTTAGTTCATACACTATTAGGGAAGCACACACTATTGAGCGTTTCTTCAAAATTGTGTTTTTCAGGCTGCGGAGCTCTTTGTCAAATTCTTCTTACAATGCGATTGAAAATTCAACTCGTAACACATTTAATACCTACGCAAGCTGTCACAGAGCAAGCGCCGAGCGCGAGCCGAGCGCGAGCGACGCGTCTAATGAGTGCTTTATTAAAAAGCTAAAAAGAAATCCGGTGACACGACCGGAATAAATAAAAAGCCGGTTAAGTGCGGACCTTGTACACACGCATAGGGCTGCGTGCGTAGCAAGTTTCTTAAGTAAAGGTCGACTGGATGAAACCATTTGCAGCGATAAGTCTGCCTTTGAGCACTCCTGTATTTGGAAGTGGCAGTGGACTGGACACGTCAGTAGAAGAGATGGCGACCGTTGGAGTAACCGTGTCCGACACTGGCGGCCGTGGACAATAAAACGGAGTGTTGGAAGACCACCTGCCAGGTGGAACGACATCAAGTACGTCGACTGAAAGCAGTGGTTCCGTACCGCTGAAGGCCGGGAGGACTGGAGGAAAATTGGAGAGGCGTATGTCTAGCAGTGGACGCATACACGCTGACTGACTGACTGACTGACTGAAGGAATGTGTATTAATTTATGATTTGTTTTAGATTTATTCAGCTTTACTGCCTGGAACAGCACCTGTGACAGATAGACGGAGAGACACTTGACCGATTTTATAAATGTTTCTGACAGCCCCGCTAGCTACGAAACCCTAAAAATGAATTCGACCCCCGTCCCCCACTTCCCGCGGCGTTCCGATGCAGCAATTAGGATGCCGTCGGCGTCAACGCAAATATCGGGGAATCACCGCGCGTCGGAAGCTCATTCGGCGTGCGTATTCGGGTTCGATGTGACCCTAAAAAACTATTACGATGCGGAAATTGGTAAATTTTCAGGTCGCTGCACGGGAAATTATGGAATTATAGGGTCGGGTGCACGAGGGCGTATACGCCCTGTCGGAGTATGCGCCCAGGGCGTTGTTGCAAGCTCTAGCGAAGTTAGTCCGGGCGCGTGTTCGGGCTGAGAAATGCGGGGATCAAAGGATTATAGTTTGAATTCAAGTTCGATGTTACCTTGAGACATGGCTGATATGAATAACACCGCGAGAGGTAAATGTTAAGATACGTAGGCGTGCACTAATGATCCCTCGGTTTAGCTATTCATACTGCTTGTCACAAAAAATATATGTATATGCTGTGTATCCCAGTTCCCAAATTTTGCTTACCACCACGGTTTGTTTACCATCCTTGTTGAATAAGCTTAAAAAAAACCGGCCAAGTGCGAGTCGAACTCGCGCACCGAGGGTTCCTTATGGCCATGTCATGCTTAGCGCCACTCACGCCATCTATGGCGTGTTATGAAATGCTTCATATTAGTTAAATGTCATGATTAGTTAAAATGCTTCTCACTCTATTCGGTAGATTGCGCGCGCGCATACACTTTTTGGTTTCTTCTATGGGAACCCCCATGAATTTTTTACTTTTTCTTATTTTTATTATTTGTTGTTATATCGGCCATAATAACACATATTCTGTGAAAATTTCAACGGGCTACCTATTACGGTTCAAGAGATACAGGCCTCGGACAGACAGACAGACAAACGGCGTAGGCTTAGTAATAGGGTCCCGTACCGGATACGGAACCCTAAAAAAAGCTCAGTATTTTTTTTTTCCGGGATTCATATTTTTCCATTTCCGATGTCTAACATGGTTTTGGCGACCCTTTCCTAAAAAACACCGATTATCTCGAAAAATACGAAGTACCAGGAAAAAATGCTACTGAGCTTTTTTGACGCTCTTAAAATGTTGTGGTAAACAAATCCGGTCGGTCAAACTGGGACACTCTGTATATATATATGCCTCTGTGGACGTAAACAAGTAGAATCTGTAACTTCTCACGCTAAAAGATGGCTTCAAGAGGACGGGGATAGTCAAACAACTTAGACTTAGGCGTGGCTCCGCGAAATGTACAGAATAGTCAGCGGGGATGAGACGAACGGGAGAGGATTGTAGAAAAGGAGAGCTAGCAGCTAGCAGGCTAAGGACAAAGGGGAGAACACGATGAATCCAAAAGGGTAGAAAGAGCCTCAAGTCCTCGGACATTTGAAAGTCATTATAAGTGGTGTGCGCATAGACTAAATTATACATAGATTACTGTGCGGGGCCGGTACCTACAAGTAATAATACCATCACTGCATCATCTCTCCCCGTGCATGTCGTAAAAGGCGACTAAGGGATTTGACTCCCTTCTCATATTACTACGTGGTAGGGTTCAACCCGCCCGGGTTGGTATCACCGCACTGAATGAAATGTCGGTCGAAACGGCTATGTAAATAGTTGGTGTTTTCCGTCCAGTTCAGTGTAGCCGGCACGACCGAAGGGAAGCACTGACGTGGCACCAAGTTCATCCGGTGTTATGGGCTGACATCACGGGTATTGTAGGTGATGTAGCGAACCGTGTCAGTTTCCACAAAAAAAAAAACATCGCCAGCCAAGCGCCATCGACATACTGTTGGGGACCGATGTGTTCTATGAGCTGCTAAGATCAGGTCGGTTGTCCGGACCTGTTTAAGTTACATTACACATTCTATTCTGGGCTGGATCCCAACTGGACGAGTCGAGTGTGTGCACCAATGAAGACCCTTCACCAATGAGTCGCACAATTCTGCGAGTTACAGAAGCTACCGACCAAGCCGGCACTCACAAGTCAGCAAATTCAGTGTGAACAACTATTCACAGACATAAACGCACGCGACTCGACCGGCCACTAACGAAGTAGCCATCGCGCGAGGACAGCTCGGCGCTGTAGCGGTCCCCCGACGCCTTTAAGTAACTAAACGGAAATTATTTTTGTTTTTATTTTGTGGTCGGGGTTTATTAAATTTGTAAAATTTATTACAAGAAGTTCATAGAACTAGCAGAACGTACCTGCAAGCGCGTTCAGTATGTACATTATTGTATGTAGTATGTAAGTAAAGACTGAGTCATACATACATAGTTCAGGTTGCAGCAAAACCTGCAATAAATTGTAGACTTAATTGTGGTTTTTTTAAAGGTTGGTAACTAATTAATTTGTCTTTTTTTATGGAACCTGACATGGATGGCTACATCGCTTGATGTCAGCCCAAAACACCATTAGCCCGTTATGCGGTATGGGTGACTGAGTTAGAGGAGCCAGAGTACATGCTACGATCAGTCAATATCACCTACGAAATGGTCCCATATAGGAGACATCTCTTTGGATTGCTATGGCTATACTGGACTAGAGGAGAGAACATATGCGGCCATCTTACATGCAGTAGGGTAATATCAACCCAGTCGGCTACAATTTGAACCTGCCATCTAGTAAGAAAAGGGACCTATAGTTTTACACCGGTTCCAAATGGAGAAGCAGAAAAAACTCCGTTTATCCGTCAGAAAAAACTCACAAGTGCATCGGCATTCGAACCAGAGATCAAGATTCCAAGCCATGAGTTAAAGTTATCAATTAGTAAAGTAAGAGGGAAGGCCTACATATTTCCAGTTATTCCTCTTTAGCGTTACGGAACTGCTGCTGTCTTATAAGTCCAATCCAGGGAAGTCTGCGGTATGGCACCTACCTTCTCGGAGGTGATATTGGCTGGTCGGCGCATGCGCTTTGTCCCCTCTGACTCAGCCACTCATACCAGATTACATTAAAAAAAAGTACTTCGTCCCACCTAGCGAGTGGTCTTCCCACGCTCAGTTTTCCTGCCCAAGGCCGGATTTTGTTGTGATTATAAGACAACAAAAGTTCTATCCTTTTGACTTCTTTGGCGACGACGGTTCCTCCATCACGCCGCCGCCCCGCACCGCCCCGCGCGACTAACTACTGGAGAGGGCAGGCGATCAGCTGCGCAGGAAATACGAGACTACTTGCAAAAAGCCCTGAAAAACGTGGAAAGAACCGAGCTTTGGAAATCCGGGACATTCCTTACTGAAGCGGCAGCGATAAGGCGAGAGAAGTTATTTTAACATCAATAGTATTTTTTATACAAATCTGGGTTGAAGTCGGAAGGAAATCGTTCTAAAAATACATGCGGGTCGAAATGAGAAGAGTAGGCTCCTTGTTTGGAGTTAATTATAAATGTAATGTTAAAAACTTGGCTATTAATTTCAATTTGGTTACCAGGTTTTGCCCGTTTTGCTCGCTCAGTTTTAAATTATCCACTAAGGTCGGCGCGTTAGCTATTGTCACACAAAATAATATTTTGTTGGTGGTGACCACGTAGTGAGGAATACACAGGCAGTGGGCAGACAACATCCCTTCTTTACCGTGGCAGACTTACATATTACTTGAATGTTTAATTGTGGATTGAGTCACCAGATATTATTTTTAACGATAGATAAGGGGACCCCTATTTATTATATTTGATGTTATGTATATTTGCACCTGTAACACACAACACACAAGCTGTTCGATAGGTCACATCCCTCCGTTAAATATCGCATAAATTACATATTTAAATGTAATTTATTCGAAATTTAACTAATTAATTAACAACCAATTCGTCAATAAATTCCTCGATTTTGTACGAATTCAGTTACCATTGTAATGTTAAATACTCGCATATAATAGCAAACTTAGTTTCGACGAGAATCATATGTTGTAATAATAATTATTGGTCTTCAGAAGGGTTGTATAAAAATTATTAGTCTTCTAATACAATAACTTTTTTAATTTAATATACTTGCAGCACTAAACATGCCACATCTATTTACATGATATGATGACACGACCACGTAATAAATAATCACAGAACAGCGATAGGCGGCCGCCTTTCCCCGGCCGTCAGGCCCTCTGTTTCTTGCTCTGTGCAATCTCAAATGTCTTCTGAAAAGAAATGTTTATTTTAAAATTTCTCAAAATTTTATTTCAGCGTCTGCACTTGTTACTACCAAACCTAAAATAACTCAAACGGAGTCGCTAATATATTTATGTATAAAATATACGCACTAAATCTGTTTTGTGGAGTCATAAAAGTAGACTAAGATATATGTATGTATTAAACAAGATACGATGCTGAGCAGGTTGAAAACTCTTAACTTGGCACGGTTACTCCACAAATCACGCAGCCTAATGTATGGGTATTTGTTCTTTTTCAGCCACTACTCCTATTTTGTTGAGAGGTCGATGTCTTTCGAAATTACAAGACAAAATATATCCTTACTGCTTGCCCGAACAAACGCGACGAAAGAACCTGTACATTTGGCTGCGTTGCTGTGTTCTACCTTTAAAGGTCTTTTGAACCGTATTATGGCTATACTGCTTTCCGTTTGGGCTCTAGGTGGGAGGATGTTTTTTTTTATTATGAAATGTTTTGTCCTAATACTCGATGTACTCAAGTTTTATATACAGGTTGTTTCAGGGTATGGTTTTATAACTTCAGGGTTCGAAAGGGGTTCATATTTGAAGACGAAAAGCTCTGAAACGTCTTCCCATATTAGGTCATTTTATTATAGTACTTTTTGGTGAAAATCGTTTAATCGAGATTTGGTGCACGGTTCGTCCACTTTTATTAAATACAAATAAAATTACTAACTTACATGCTTCACTAGTAGGTAAATTCCAAAATTTTAATGACATAAAAAAAAAAATAAGAAGGGGACTGGACTAGGTCACTGCACTCCCTAGACCTAGACAGGACTTTTGACTCCCCAAACTCACTGTCCATCGAGTTTTTATACAAGGTTGGCTGGAAGAAAGTATTCTACCAAAGTGCACATTCTGCACAGGAGAGACAGTGTTAACTGCAGTTTAATATTATGAGACAGAAACTCTCGAGTTGTATAAATAGGTGTGTATGTATGTTATGTGTAGCTATATTTATAAAATAAAAAATGTATTCCTCATCCCTTTCACTTGCACTACCCATACTTCGTTCTCTATAATTTTGTTCCTCATCACCATCATCATGATAAGCCTGCCTTTGTGCACTGCTGAACTTCTTGTTTCTTTTTGTCAACTGTACTTCTTTGAATTGTGTGAAATAAAGAGTTCCTATTTATATTTCTCTATATTACACACACATTTTAAAAAGTGAATCAATACATGGGACGAAACAAAAGCGAACATAGCGAGTCCACCGGGAACAACTCGACACGTAGCGTGTCTCCCAAAAACTCGCTGATAACACCAAGTGCATTACCTAGAGCTTTCGGATTGATTGAAATAGAGCAAGTTTTTGGGCGTGTGCATCTCAGTACGCAGGAGTGCGCAAATGTAGACTAATCAGTATAAGTGATTTCATCCAGTCGAATTATATCAACAGGTTTATGGATTTCTGCCTGTTGTGAGGTAATTTGCAATTCTGCCTTGAACCATTACAAAAAACAGCTCATGGAAAACCAATCCACTTCATCAACTTCAACAGTAGGCTCGGCTGTGTTCTCCTCTAGTCCATAGTGTCTCCAGTATGGCAACCTCTACATTCTGGGAGGTGTTATTGGCTGGTCGAATGTGGTTTCGCTCCTCTGACTCAGACACTCGTGCTGGATTACATTTACTTAAATTACATTAAATCACAACAAATAAAATTGTTTTTCTTATTTGAAAAATTTACGTGCGTACACTAGTTGTTCCATAGTTCGGATTCTAAGTAAAACTTTAGGTTCACGGGGTTGATAGGAATAAATTATGGCAATAAGTCCGACCTTTCCAAATTTTAAATGGCATAAGGTGCAATATTATTACAATTCACTTCATTAGCATAGCTTAGCAGATAACTTTTGGTGCAGCCCTCCTAGACAACAGTAATAGCTCATCAATAGATAAGTATCAAGTGTCGCAGTCGCTTGCAACTGTTCCTTCCCAGGAGGAACGCATCGCGTGACGAGCATATCCACCTTCTGTTATGATTATGTGCTACGGCACCGTTCGCTTTAAATTTATCATGTAGCAATAACAGCCAATTTCACACTTATTTTTACCTGGTTTCTACCATACTGCTCAGTTTCTATAACATATAATAATATCGTTTTGTCTTCTGAAGATTGTATAGTAAATCGATTGAGGCGTTCTCCAGACGTATATTTTACGTAGATATGGCAGATGTTGCATTTAATACTATAGGTGGGGAGAAGTTATATGGATTTAATTTTACATTTTTAATTGAAATAGTGTTTATAAAGAAGAATAGCGTCTTAAGCACTGAACGCTTCAGCGAGAGGTTAGAGGTTCGATTCCAAAGAATTTATGAAAATTTAAATAACGTATTTTTCGAGGTCTGCCCACTCTATGTGAACGGCTGGAATAAGTATTTCAGTGAATTGACACCATTAGATAAAGAAGAGCTTATTCGCCTTCGGAGATGCCTTCAGATCGGTATCAACTTTTTATCGATAGTTTTTTTAAACTCAATAAGGGGAATTATGTAGAGTTCGAATCATCGTATCGATGTCCTTGGAACAAGAGAGGCGTTTGACCTAACGAATATTCGAATTTATATTACCTATGATAGTTGAAGACACAACTTCTTCCCCTGCCCCTTACTAGGTGGCAGACTCAAATTGTAGCCGACTGGGTTAGTAAAACGGTACTGGGCGTATAATGGCTGCATAGCAGCCTCATTGTGTGTTCTCTAGTCCAGTATAGCCAGCAATCCAAAGAGAAGTCTCCGGTATAGGACCTCGTCGGAGATGATATTAGCTGGTCAGAGTATGTATGCTCTCTGGCCCCTCTGATTTAGCCATCCATACCGGATTACACAAAAAAAACCTTATGAGACGAATGCTCTTTAGAATGAGTGTGAAGGTCGAGATTGTGAAAAGTTGAAATTATTAAAAAAAATTACAAAACATAAATTTTATGTTGAATTTCTTGATTCTTGAATTTTGAGATTTTTACGAACAATAAGTATTATGTACCGTGATGGGCCGGTATTTAATAAGAATGGCCCCACTGCATTTCTTCTCGTGCATGTCGCAAAAGACGACTAAGGGATAAGGACAAGATGCCGCTCCAAAAGGCGACAGGGTAGTCACCTCTCACCTTGGCACGTTACTTCCACCGAGTCATACATCACGTGGGTCTTCGTACCTTACTTGCTGCTTGATCTTGTCAGAATTGTTTTTTCCATAAAAAAAAGAATACTTTGCGAGACGTGGTGGTCGGTGTTGTGCTGTAATTTACCTGAGTTCTTATAGCAAAATACTCTGCTTACCACGATTGTCGGGATGCAGCGTGTGGTATTATACGAGTATGAATATACGTATGTATGCATATATGTATGTATGTATGTATTTATGAACTACACTTTAATTTATCGAGGCTACTACACTGCCCAGGAATATTGTTTTATAATGTTTATCTACACGATCAGTCCCTTACAATTTATTCCTGTTGGAACTAGGTACCGTGACAATAGTTTATATCATTTAAATGCAATTTATATTTCTGTTGGGTTGAACACTTACACTACTGGATAGAATTGTCAACCAGTGCAATGGGCGGTCTCAATTCGGGCTTGAAGTTAAGGAATTGGGCTTCACAGGATTCTAACGTGTTTGTTCATGATAAGAATATATAAACATAATAACCCTTTATATATTATTATATAAGGGTTATTCGTATTCCTCATCGAAATATATTTATAAAGGATGCGCTACGTAGAAAGTTGCAAAGAAATCAAGTCGCAATAACTGAGGTATGAGGGAAGAAAGCGGGGTACTGCCGCGAGGAGGGAGCGGGAGAGGGGAAGCGGAGGTGGACGCTGGTGGTGCGCGCCGGTGTAGCTACACTGTTTACTGTTTATTGTTTATTGATCGTAAGGTAGTTTCACTACTCTTGAACTTCACACAATTTGTTTTTAATATGCGAGTACATATTACATTCACGAAGAAGATCAGCGGGCGGGCAAGAATCTATACGCTAGGTGGTTTACAATAGTGGATGGTCGGAGCATATGCCTTGTCCCCTCCGACTCAGCCACCCTTACCGGATTATATAATTATAAAAAAAATATATTTTATTACAATTTTTATCCATTCACATAATATAATAATATTATATACTGGTACTACGTCGGCGGATGACAATCGACACTTGGGGCTGAATGGCTTCAACTTAGCAGAACACGGCGCGCGGTCCGAGTTCACTCTCTAGTGAGCAGTACATATTATCTCGATGGTATTCCTGCATTATATTTAAGTTTCACGCTATCACAGTTTCCAAGTTTCATATAATCGCAAGTGAGGATCCACGGCGTGTGCAGCATGGAGACAAATATCTATAAGGGGCTTCAACTTGTCGAGGAGTTGGAAAAATAAACCGGCCAAGGTGAACCATGTTCACGTGCCGAGGGTCCCGTCACAGGCCACGGGATCCTAAAAAGGTCACAAAGAAATTACAAAATGTCCAAATAATCATGTCTATCACAGACATATTTTTAGGTTTCCGTAACCCGTACGGAAGCCTATTACTAAGGCTACAACGTCTGTCTGTCCGTCTGTCTGTCTGTCTGTCCGTCCGTTCTTCGGTCCGTTCTTCCGTCCGTTCTTCCGTCCGTCCGATGGCTGTATCTTTGGAACCGTAATAGCTAGCCGGTTGAAATTTTTACAGAATATGTGTTATTTTGGCGGATAAAACAAAAAATAATAAAAAAAAGTGAAACATTGAGAGGGGTCCCCATACAAGAAACTTGTTTTTTGTACTGCGGAAACCTCGATGCGCGAGTCCGACTCGCACTTGGCCGTTTTTTTTTATTCACACGTGGCGTGTCTATATCCGTGGTATGGTAAGTAATGAATCACTCAATCTTCTATCTGCTGCAAATAGAGTGTGGGAAGAGCAATATTGATAATAAATCACATCTATGCTATGTATGTATCAGAATACCGTTTCTCTGCTTTTATTTGCTATGTGTGCAGCGTGAGTTAGTTCGTGGTGTCTGCTGTTGTCCTCGTAGCGGTGAATAGGCTATTCTGTGTAAACGTACCGTGAACGGTAAAGTTAATGGATAGTAGGTATTTGCGACGTCGTCGTCACTGAAAATTGGTTGGAAAGATGCAGTTAGGACAATTTTTCCATTTCTGTTTTTGGTTATATGTCTCCATAATAAAATATACCGCAGCGCAACTCTTTTGAATAAGTATTTCATTGAAAAGAGTTAAATCTGTGTCCGTCATTGGTACCATAAAAGAAGAATATATAAAGCGACGTATAAACGGCCAAGGGTAAAGACCTCGTCACGATTTTTAAATGAATATTTAGACGTACACTCAGGAAAATAATAATATTTTTTGTGTCTTAATTAAAAATTTTGAAATCACGACCTTAGATAGTCGATACATAACGGGACCGTGCTTCACAGGCACAATATTTTCGTTTTTATTTTATTTATTTTAGTTGTCGTAGTAGATTGTTTATTCAGTTTAGGTTAAGTATGTATTTATTTATGTTTAAGATAGTTTTAATTATATAATATTGTTTATTGGATAAAATTTAGTTGTACTAGTAATTTTATTTATAACAGTGCATTTTTGTAAATATTTATTTAACAAATATGCATTTTACAGATATTAATAACTTAATTAATAACTTCAAGTAAACTATTTAAGTAAATCTTAAATATTGATCGTGTGAATCGGATGTTGAGGTACTGATGACGAAGTATTATTGCCAGTAATAATAATTATTGAGCTTGTGAAATAGTGTAAATTCGGCTATCTATTACTATAACATGGTGGTCAAGTTAGCCCTCCGCCGCAGCCTACAGCTGGCGCGGCGGCAAGACGTTCGTTCTGTGGCTTTCAAGTGCAGAAGCCCCAGTCAGCGTCTCCTTGCAAAACGATGAATGCATTAAGCGAGATAAAAACTTTGGCCTGACGTTTTTGCCGACATTTAGCCGGGGCGCGGCCGACGTAATGAATAGAAGGACTCGGAATATTTATCCGGCTACACTTTATGAGTTTCCCGCGCAGGTGCAGCCGGAGCGGATACAACTACAACGCGATCTTAGTAAACTAGTAGGGAGTTAGTTCATATAGTAAACCTTGCAATTTATGTTTCTCGAGAAATTGCAATACTTAATTCACGAATCACTGCTCAAACGAATCATACATTATCAATAGTGCTCAATGCTTTGTGGTGAAAAGCTTTGTCTACATCAATTTTAATATAAACTATATATTATATTATTTTGGTGTCTTCAGGGATCACCTCCAGGTGCTGTAGTGTAAAGTAAGAAATTGTATATGTAATGGTACCTGTTGCAATTTGTTTGTATTGTTTAAATTGTGTATATCTAAAAACCCCTTTCTCCAACAATATGCCAACTCGAAATAAAGTTGTATTTTTTTTCCGTAAATCACAAGGACTAATAGTATTTGAAAGTGAAGCGAGATTATAAAGATCCGTTCCTTCTGGCCATACATTTTAAACTTACGTAATATTTATACATTTTCCAGCTTCTTTGCGAGACTTCTTCGGTCTGCATCCCGCTCGGTCTTAAGTCTTAGCATAATTATAACGTGGGAGCGAGGCGGCGGAGAATTTCGCTGAAAGTGTTTTGTTCAAGTTCAGCGTTTCCGTTACGTTAATTAGAAGATGCCCGGGAATGGATGGCGGAGAGAGTTTCACGGGAACCCTCATTCTTTACCTCGCATCTTCTCTCATTTGCACTGCCCTGCGTATCTAAATCTTAGCTCGTTGCTGTATAGTTTCATCCTCGAATACTCACGTTCAGTGTTTCTTTCAGATAATTTTGTCGAAGATTGAACACTATTAAAAAATTGAAAACGAATCGATGATATCAATGGAGTAAAGTCGGACGTAGAGCCTGTCAGTATAGGAGTACCACAAGGCTCAATATTAGGTACACTTCTTTTTTGAATCTATGATAATGATATTTCTAGCTGTATTCCAGAGGACATATAATTAGTAATGTTTTCTGATGATATATCTGCTGTCTTGAAGGATCAATGTGTGGAGGAACCACGGAAGTCATTTTTAATAGTAATAAATTCACCAACAGTCATGGTTACAAGCTAATAATTTAGGTACTATTGAGTAATGCAACATGTTATATGAATGGTTTACGCTTATAGAAAAAATGTGTTATAGAATAATTTTTTAGAAATAGTGATGACGAAAGTGCTATTAGTGGTTATCCACATTCTAAAATTATAAAAACAAAATGAATACCATGCAATAGAGCAGATAAAGTTTCTTCTTTAGCCACCTTAGTCCTCTTCTAAAGTTCTGGCGCGGTATAAGTATTGGTGTCTACTATGTAATCGCTGCCGTCGTTCACCGCACACGTGACCACGCGCCGCCGCCGCTCCGCAGCACCGCCCGCCGCCGCCGCCGGCAGCCCCATTACTCCGCCGCGACTCGCGAGGGTCAAAGTTTAGTAGATAGCTAGCTGGGAAATATTTCTATTGCTGTTGACACGAATACGCGTCCACACGCACCTTGTAAGTCCGAAACAGTCCCGTGTTTGTATTTTTTTGTCATCATTCCGTATACACTTGGATACGAAGGGACGATACTATACGAAATTAGATTGGAGAGTTAAAAAAAGATTTTCGAAAACTTCGAACATTATCAACTTAACAACTTAATGTAATAAATGTAATAAAAAAAGGTAACCAATGCAACATTCATTGTTATGCGGACGACAGTACAGCGCACGGATCCTACCAAGTCACCCGATCAGCCAGACGGGATGTAGTGGATGAGAAGAGGTGAAGAATTGTCCTGCTCGTATCTTCCAGCCAGCGTATGTTTTAGCATTGTTAAAGTTGTCGCTGCTAAAGTGATTTCGTTGTCTTGAAATGTCGATGAATGATTTTCATAGAATTAACCTAAAGCGTAAGTTTAAGTTTATTAATTTTTTTTAAGTCAATGGTTATTTTGTTTGTTTTCTCCTTTCGCTATGACAGATCGCAATTGATCCCTTTGACCTGTTCCCCGAAATTCTAACGATCGTTACACTCGTAGATCGTTATTTACCTATACTGAGTGAAGACTTTTGTGTGAGATTCTGTTGTCTTATGATATGACTGTCAATTCGTTGTCGTTTAACCTTCGAGGAATGTTTCAGACTAATATAATGTACTCTCTTGAAGAAAAGCAGCCACTATGGGCGAGGTCAAAGGCCGAGCAGCATTTACGTATACATTATAATCTCTCGAAGAAAGTAAGTCACTAAGAGGGAGTCCGTAGGCTGCATTCAGATAACTTTCTCGAAAAAAAGTTATTCACTAAGGGCGAGATAGAGTTAAGGTGCGAACGTGAACGCAGCTCGGCCTTCGGCCTCGCGCTCAGTTACTTACTTTCTTTGAGAAGAGCTATGCCACCGGTCTCGCCCTTAGTGAGTGCAACAACAACAATAAACAATAAACTTTCGGAGTGACTTTCTTTTTTTGAAATTCTAATTTCACAAATAACTAAATAATTAATTTGAATTTAAATAATAATAAATATTATATTTTACATAATGACAAAAAATTCTAACCAGAATTTCTGTTCTATTTTTGAATTCTCAAATAAATACACAATTTGATGTGCCTTGACTTGACTCGCGGCAGGAAGCCAGGTGAACTCAACATTTTTCCTAAATATATAAAGGTGGATTAGCTGGCGAGCCGGTAGCGTCTTCAAAGAGTTGTTCTCAATTAAAACTTGGACGAGAGGTAATTTCCTGACGGAGGATGCGCAAATGAAAATAATTTCCCGAAGTGGTCGGGAGTTCCGCAGCCACCGCTCCACCGTCTTAAGTGAAAATGCTCAAAACGTCGGGAGATCTGTGGCTGAAACTGCGAGCAACGCTGGCTCACAGTTTCACCCGCTTCAGCTGCGCTCTAGAACATCGCAGTCGAGAGAAAGTTCGCTTTCATACAAAAATTGTATGAAAGTTTAAATTAAATATACTTACGTTATTATATTTTAAGCGGTACTTTTTTGATCTCACTGAAAAATAATTATGTATGTGAAATAAAAACAATAACTAATTTCAAAATGAACAGGTAGAACCTGAAGTAGTTGATCAAAGTAGTAGTACCTGATCAAAAGTTGTTCAGTTTCAGGTGGAAAACGGGCACTAGTATGTTTCATATAACAAAAGAAAATGGCACAAAGGCAGACTTAATGCTTAGTTAGTTTTCTTCGAGCAATTCTAAGCTGGCCCATTTTTCAGGACCGCAGCACATGGAGATCTGCTACCTACCCCTTTGGAAAAAAAGCATCTGCCTACCCCTTTGGAAAAAAGGCGTGGGGTTATGTCTCTTTCTAAAGCTCGATGTTAAATACTTACCGCCGGGTGCTGTACGTAACATGCATCTGATACAGATCTTTCTAAGCACATACATCGCCGTAAAATATTACAAGTGTGTTTACACACCGCGATATATTTTAAAGGTACAGATGTTACCAAGTGCGCAGCCGCAAAAAAAAAATCATAAGTGTGTTCCCATGTGCGAGCGACCCGCTACAAAAATTCGCATTTTTTTCCCGTGACGTATGTTGCTCTGGGGAACGAGGTTGGGAAATAAAATAATTCGTAGAAGGGACATTAACTTATCGAGGAGGATTAGACAGATTAGTTTGAGCTAGGACAGAATTACAAAATGTAAAAAGACGAGAGGTGTCTTGGGACACGACGAACGGTTGGAACGAAGTTCCTTTCGCCATATACTTATGTATTATGTATTAATAAGTACGTTTTTTATATCGTAAAAAAAATGGTATGGGAACGTGATCAGTATCTGATACACATACACCCCTTAGCGTATCGTTACCTACTAAAAAAAGACCTTATATATAAAGCGAGTACGTGTTTAGTACTAACGTATAAACATAAAATATTGATAAGGAACTTGTTCCAATAATAATGTCTCTGTTGCATTTCTATCAAATCAAATAATTGCCTCCAAAATCCCAATTAACCCGACTGGGTTGATACCACCGCACTGAATGAAAGATCGCTTGTAGCGGCTATGTAAATAGTTCGTGCTTTTCGTCCAGTTATGCGTATCCCGCACGACCAAAGGGAAAAGGGAAGCACTGACATGGCACCTAGTTCACCAATGTGCTATGGGCTGACATCACGGATGTTGTAGGCGATGTAGCCAACCGTTCCAGTTTAAAAAAAGTATGAAACTTATTCCGAAAATGTTTATGACGTTTTGGCTACGTTCTAGACCCGCAATGTCAGCTGATAAACCTTTTCCTGACTATGTACAGTTCCCCGGCAGCAAATAATGCGTATCGAGCTTAGGAAGAGACCATCCAGCTGTAGAGCGTCGTCCCTGTCCCACGAACTCGTACGTCTCTGTGCGACAGGGACGAGACGCTCTACAACCGGATTGTCTCTTTCTAATGCTCGACAGGCATTCAGAGGCGGCGCAAGGCGTGGGCGACGTGCGTGGGCGACCGCCCACGGCCTCGCGGCCCGAGGGGCCTCGCGCCTCGAAAGTTCATGCACCTTTGATTCATGAAAAACATTCAGCTAGATCTATTAAAAGAGATTCCGAGTAAACATGTTTAGACTTAATCAAAGGCAAACTAAACCTTACTAAAAGCCTTTATCCGACACAAGATGGGAAAGGAGGACAGAAGCAATATATATTGCAATAATACAGTGGCTGTATTATTATGATTTGATGATGTTGTTGAATGTATTGAGTATTGGCAAAATTGATAGGGCCTCGCAAAATTTATCTTGCCCACATCAAATTAAGTTCATGCCCCACCACTGCACGCATTACTTGCTGCCAGAAACTGCAGGCGCATGCAGTTGGTAAGAAATTAATGAGCACAGAAATGAAGTGCAAGCCGCTTGGAACAAAGTAAAATGTATGCATTCAGCGACCGCGGCTATTTCAGGGTATTTATGTCTGTGTCGGTAGCGTAATTATATTATGCTCGGCGGCGGCGGAGGCGTCGTTTCATCGCGGCCAAATTACACGCTAATGCATATCCAATTTGTCGCCGTGTGCTGCGAGCCTCCCCGGCCGGCAAGCGGCGGCGCCATCTCGCGGTGACCAGCGTGTGTGCGATGAGCTCGCGTGTACATTGGTCGCAGTAATCATAAGGCGAGCTTTCGGCTTACAGAGTGTAGGTATTAGAACCTTGTTAAATTTCCAGTTCTGTCTGTATATAGGGTGCTTCAGGATAGGCTTGAGAAACTTTAGGAATAGAAAGTACTCATTATTTGAAGAAAATAATCCTTAAATCGAAATTCCGAATGAAATAAAAACTCGATGTACAGTGAGATTTGGCAACAATGCTGTGTAGTAGTAGTAGTAGGTCTAGAGGTCTAGGGAGAGCAATGACTTTTTCTTTTGATGCCGTTCACATTTGGAGTCATCAGTACAATTTCTACTAGTTAAGCATGTAAGTTAGTAATTTTATTTATTTAATAAAGGTGGATGTTAACCGACCACCAAAGCTCGATGAAACTATTTTCCGCAAAAAGTACTTTAAAATGACCGAATCTGGGAATAAGTTTCAGAGCGTTTAGTCTTCAAATATGGACCCCTTTCGAACTCTGAAGTTACGAAAACCTATCCTGAAACACCCTGTATATATGCATTGTATTGTATTACAGAAGGAGGACTTATTATATAGTGCAATATCTTTCAGTTAATCTTGTATACAGTAGCACATCGGCATGCCTTATACTTGAAACTAATTTATTATCTATTTAAAATACTGCTACATATAAAATACTATACAAATAAAAAAATTTTTATTCAATTCAAATTAACATAGTTATTAAACAATTAACTAATCTAAAAATTATATAAACTAACTTAGGAAATAAACTAACATAAAAAATAAATTTCATTTAGTGCTTTTGTCCCCGGGATTGTGCCGAGGATGCCAGCCGCGTTACCCCTCTGAATTGCCAGGCTTATCCTTTGGCGGAAGAAGGCGTGGCAAGAGGGGTGACCTATGGCAGCAGACATCCTCGACCCTATCTCGTGGGCAAAAGCTATCGCCTCCTCAGACCAAGAGCCGAAGGTTTCGACCGCGAAAGCCACAAACCAATAATTCAAGCTGATGTTTTCATATTTTTTGTGCATTACAAATACACTTTGAGAAATAAACAAATAAAGGAAACCAAGTGTTTCATGAATTATGGAAACAAAATTCTTCATTCTGAAGGTCAAAATAATAGGCAAAATTTTCGAAACATAAAGACATTATCAAGACCGATTTTAGAAGAATTATATTATACAAAATGTATGACGGGACACAGATGTACATATTAGAGTAGAGGCAAGATGTGTCCTTCAAATGTAATGGGGCTTGAAAATATAGTGCGTTACAGAAATTCAGATTGTTTTCAGATACGATTAGGTGGTGGTGATAATTCGATAGCAGCTTAACACCTCAAAAGCTCTTCATCGCGGAAAATTTTTTTATTTACTTACACACCAATTCGTATAATTAATACAAGTAATGGTTTGTGAAATTATGGAGTTATAAATATAAAAATACTATTTAAGCGGCGGGTGGCCCAGTGGTTTAGGCATCGGCTTCTCATGCGAGAGGTCCGAGGTTCGAATCCGGTCGGCGTGTATGAATGAGTTTTTTCTGACGAACAAATTTACGTGCATACCTAAACCTGATGCTTCACCGTTCGGAACCGGTGTAAAACTGTAGGTCCCTTCCCTTGCCCCTTACTAGGTGGTAGCTTCAAATTGTAGCCGACCGGGTTGGTACCACCGTACTGGTTGTACATAAGATGGCCGCATAGCAGCCTCGGTCGTGTTCTCCTCTAGTCCAGTATAGCCAGCAATCCGGGGAGGTCTCCGGTATGGCACCTACCTCTCGGAGGTGATATTGGCTGGTTGGAGCATGTGCTTTGGCCCCTCCGAATCAGCCACCCATATCGGATTATATAAAAAAAATTACTTCATGCAGAAACATTTCAATAAGTGCAATTAGGATCAGGATAGGATCCTAATCAAGGGATATGACTCCCTTCTTATATTACTAGGTGGTAGGGTTCAACCCGCCCGGGTTGGTACCACCGCGCTGAATGAAATGTCGTTCGAAACGGCTATGTATATAGTTTGTGTTTTTTGTCCAGTTCAGTGTAGCCGGCACGACCGAAGGGAAGCGCTGACGTGGCACCAAGTTCACCCGGTGTTATGGGCTGACATCACGGATGTTGTAGGTGATGTAGCCAAACGTGTCAGTTTCAATAAAATAAAAAACAAACAAAAAATTAGTAAATATGCACTTTTTACGATTCAACGTTTTATTCCAAAATATAAATGTTTAATACACATATTTTCAGAAGCAAACAAGTCTGTAGGTAGAAAAAATGCCATTTTCAGGTAGAGAATCAGATTTTGCTGTCTATTACCTACTGCGCAACGTGTATGTAGGTATGTATACACAGTATCAATTTGTCGCAGCCGAGGAAATGGCTTCGGAAACGTATTTCCTGCTGCCGGACTGAGCGGGTTGAACGGAATAGCGAGGTGAACCAAACATACAGGTAGGTGGATAGAATATATATATTAGGTACAGTATAACCTGAATTTATTAGAAGTGTTGTAGAAGTATTGCATTATTCGGTTTTCACGGAGTGGAGCGAAATCTTGAACATTTTCAGTTTTCACCGACGTCAAATTGTATTGTATTGTTTAATGATCATTCATAAAGTAGTTTTAATACTCTCGAACTTGTCACAATTTGTTTTTTAGGTTTCCGTATCCCGTACGGAAGCCTATTACTAAACCTACGCCGCCTGTCTGTCCGTCTGTCTGTCTGTCCTACTGCTGTATCTTTGGAACCTTAATAGGTAGCCGGTTGAAATTTTCACAGAATATGTGTTATTATGACGGAGATAACAACAAATAATAAAAAATTTAAAACGTAAAAAATTAAGGGGGTTCCCATACAAGAAACGTGTTTTTTTATGTTTTTTTTGTGGTGCGGAAACCTCGGTGCGCGAGTCCGACTCTCTTGGCCGGTTTTTATATATTCGGTTCGATTACACCTACGAAGAAGAACCGACAAAAAACTTCGCAGGTTATTTTTTATACAAGTATTTCATTGAAGTGTTTAGAGACTATCCACATAACACACACGCACACACACACCCGCATTCGCACACATCCTCACACACACACATATATATATATATATTTGATTAGAATATTGAATATGACCACTATTTCATAACATGTAGAGTCAAGCGCGATAGAGTTAACTATGGGTGGTAGCGTTTCCAGTTATTAGGAAAACGAGGGGGCAGCAACTAAGCTTCGTGTGTACTGGGTGGATGACCCTGTTAGTGGAACTCGCAAAGGCTAGACAGAGCTGCCTTAAAATTTAATGCAATACGTAGACACCGGGTGGTGCAGGCGTGGAGAGTCCTCCTTTAGAGGATGATAGTCTGTAGCTATATAGATAGTGTCCTTTAGTTCGGCCTTTACGGAGGTCGGGCTGCGTAATAACAAGGTCATATTGGTTTTCGACATAAAGGAGTTTTGATGCAGCTACGGCTGTCATCTTTAAAAAACATTGAACCAGGGTCTACGGGTTTTCTTAGGCAGACCCGGTTTTTTTGTTTTATTTTTTATTTCTCCAACCCGGAACGCCGCCGTCCTTCTTGCGTCACGTTTAGCTCTATCACTGATAGATTTTTATTTTATTATTAGGTTAAATATGTAACTTGCTCCTTACTATGATCGTACTGGATGTAAGATGGCGCACAGAAGTCTCGGCTGTGTTCTCCTCTAGTCCAGTATAGCCAACAATCTAAAGGGAAGTCTGGCACCTACCTTCTCGAAGGCGATATTGGCCGGTCGGAGCGTGTGCTTTGGCCCCTCTGACTCAGCCACCCATACCGGATTACATAAAAAAGTATTTTCTGTCGATTTAATGTCGTCTCTATCTTTCAACATTAAGAAAACAGAGATGGCACTACATTGTTTTTGTCAAAGAGTTTGTATTACGTCGCGCTGCGACGTAATAAAACTCTTTGGTTTTTGTATAACATAACGCCTCAATTTATTTATTGGTGTACAATAAAGTAGGTATATTCTCATTTCATTCAAATTAAAATTTTGGCGTAATTTTTTTTAAGAACTCTGAAAAATTGCAACACAACATCGACCACCACGTTTAGCAAAATATTCGGACAAGTTAACTATCAAGAAGCAAGTAAGGCACAAAGACCCAAAAATAAATTGGTATAAAATAAATTTTATACCATTTTTTACATGATTGGCTTCCCGGGCGAGGACGGGCAGATAGGCGAGGGGGTGGCACATGCAGACGGGCGCACTGATACAAAATAATGTGCTAGGATGCGAAAGCAAATTGATTGCGCTGCTCCTATTTGCCTCCACTTGGCGGATAATGGCGCACGCTGGCTGCGCGCAGTCCTATCTTGAAGGAAATAGATGACATTATATTCTAATGACGCGTTTGTTGAGTCGACTCGCTGCAGGAGAACTGAAAGAGCCACTAGGAAAGTAATTGGTGTTTCAGGACGACGTGAGCTTTTCAAGACGTCTCTTCGGAAAGAGAGCATGATTTCGCGATTCCTTTCAGAAACTGAAACGAATAAAATGCTACTGTTATGCCACAGTACCGTGTACCCAGTACAGTACCGTGTGGAGCCGGTACTTAAAAAGAATAGCCCCAATGCATCTCTCCCCGTGCATGTCGTAAGAGGCGACCAAGGGATAAGGACAATATGCCGTGCTAAAGGGCGATAGGCTAGCTACCTCTCACCTTAGCACGATCCTTCCACCGAGTTATGCAGCAGGTGGGTCTTCGCGCCTTACTGGCTGTTTGATAGTTATCTTGTCCGAATACTTTGCTAAACGTGGTGGTCGGTATTGTGCTGTAATTTACAAGAATCCTAGCAGCCCAACACCGATTGCTCTGCTCACCCCGATTGTCGGGATACAGCGTGTGGTATGTATGTATGTATGTTATGCCCCACCGCTGTTTCATTATGCATGATTTTAATTATTGCGAGGAGTATTACGTCATCCACTAACACGGCCAAGGAATTCAAAATCATGGAGCTGTATATTATAGCACAACACCGATCACCACGTTTAGGAAATTATAAGGCAAGCAGCGTGTAACGGCATTGGAAGACTGCACGACTGTGGAAGGACCGTGTCAAGAAGGGAGGTGACTACCCTGTCGCCCTTTAGAACATCCAACACTAGAAATATTTTTGATATCGAAGATACCGTTCAACAATGGATTAGCTATCTTATATAAACTGTATTTTCATATATATGTTCATGTATACTTTTAAATTAACTAGTACGTACTTATATTATTTATCAATACTAATATTAAATCTGTAAGAGATGGTCATGGAGTAAGACTGATCGCGGTTCGGATTCCACGTTAAACTGTAGGTCCCTTCCCTTCTTACCTTACTAGATGGTAGGGTTTATCCCGGCCGGGTTGGTACAACCGCACTGAGCGAAACGTCGGTCGTAACGGCTATGTAAAGTTTCTGTTTTCCGTCCAGTTCAGTGTAGCCGACATGAAATGAAGGGAAGCACTGACATGGCACCTAGTTCACCCGGTGTTATGGGCTGACATCATGGATGTTGTAGGTGATGTAGCCAACCGTGTCAGTTTCCAGCTTGTTTCGGTGAAATGTTTTTGGAGCAATAAAGTATTTCCAACAATGTAATCTATCAGGCCATCACGAAGTCAGAGTAGGCAGCTGCAGCAATAGACTATCCGGCGAATAGTTTCAGTGGCACGGCCATTACTAAGGGCGGGGAGAAATAACCGAAGTTTAATCAAGGCCTACCCTCAGATGGTTTGATTGTGGTGCCCGCGCCGCCGTCGCCGTCGCCCATATCAATTTGGATGAGCCCATGTAGAACTCCTCCCACGTTCTCGCGATTAGCGCACACCATGTAAGGTAATATTGTCTTCGGGCCCCTGACTGTGCCTACACGCTGAGGGAGCCAGGGGAACGGACATGTCATCCTGTGTGGCGCAATTCGGGAGGACATTGCGAATGACATCGGGTTGGGTTAATTTATTTCAGTGCGAAAGTACTTATTGATGGGTTGAAACATTTAGTTGGTTATGTGGAGACTGCGGTCATTTAACTATTGAGTTTATTCGAAAAAAAAAAAGGGAAACAATTGACCTTTATGGGATCACTCTGGTGTCTTTCTGTCTATCTGTAGGTCACACGCAGATATCTCCGCATCTCCTGAACTGTTTTTAATGAAACTGATGCCAAAATATGCAGACAGAATTATGATACATTTGTCTAATAGTTCTGTAGAAAGTACAAGGTAATCCAAAATGTGGACTAAAAACCGATAACCGGTTACCTATCACGGTTCAAAGATACAGCCCTCGGACGGACGGAAGGACAGACAGACAGGCAGATGGCGTAGCCTTAGTAATAAAGCTTCCGTATGAATACAAACCCTAAAAATATGAATACTTATAGTTTAGAGGAAAACTTAAACGAAAATCTTAAGTCTTGAAAGTTCTCACCGAAAACGTAATGGTACAGAACCCTACTGTTCGTAATTTTGTTCGTAAATGTAGTGTAGACCGTAATAATTTCTACTACCTACATTTATAAACGTTTCACTATTTTGGAAGATTACATATTGTTGTGAACATATTAGATATCTGGCTTGTCTGTAATTAAATGAAATGTATTTATTGCATACAGAATGAACTGATATCTGCCTTATAATATCCACATTGGTATACATCGGTACTCAGTGGCAGACATTATATTGGTTTCAAACCTGCCAGCTTTACTTGACTCCACGACAAACGACGAAAGTTGGCTACGCGGTCAGCTGAATTATTGCAAGTGGACGACGCTTTTGGGCTGATTTCACAGTGACACAGCTCCTTGCATAATAACTAGCGCGGTGAAGTTAATATTCCCGTAATTTCCCGTTGCTTTTGAAAATGGTTCGAGTCCGACTCTCGACGGAGGAAGACGCGGCGGTGAAAGTCGTTGCTTTTTTCCCGCTCGCCGAGCGGTCGCGGACGCGATGCACACTTTTAGCTGCGAGTTAAATACCTGAACGGCTCGACAGTCGCAGTTATTCCGGTGAATTACTTCTATAAAGGAGCGTTTTTCTCAAAGGAATAAATAAAAAGCGGGCGAGGTCAGCCGGCGAGTTCAACCGCCCACCGCGACCGCCCGCGCTCCCTAAACGTGGGTAAGTGAATATTGCGATAAATAAATAATGAAATCGTGACAGAAACAATTATGCAGCCTTCTAGCCGAGCGTGGAGGCGGGGGTTGTGCGGTGGTGGGCGCGGGGAGGGGCGGGCACGCGACGAGACGGAATGACAACCGTTCGTGCTATCTGCTCGCCAATGCACCGTGCACCTTTTTTAGGTCGCGCTGAAATCTGAGTAACGACAAAAAAAAAACTGATAGACACGTACAGTAACCGGCAGTAAATAATAAACAAACTTTAAAAAAAGACAATCCGGTTGTATAGAGCGTCGTCCCTGTTGCACGAACTCGCACGTCTCTGTGCGACAGGGACGAGACGCTCTACAACCGGATTGTCTCTTTCTAAAGCTCGATGTTCATTATTTACTACCGGGTAATGTGTGTACTGTAAGTGATGCGTTTCACTGAAACAATTTTTTTTTATGGAAACCGACATGGTGGCTACGTCACGTACAACATCCGTGATGTCAGCCCATAACACCGGGTGAACTTGGTGCCACGTCAGTGCTTGCCTTCTGTCGTGCCGGCTACACTGAACTGGACGGAAACACAAACTATTTACATAGCCGTTTCGACCGATCTTTCATTCAGTGCCGTGGTACCAACCCGGGCGGGTTAAACCCTACCACCTAGTAATATAAGAAGAGAGTCATATCCCTTAGTCGCCTTTTACGACATACACGGGGAGAGATGCAGTGGGGCTATTCTTTTAAAGTACCGGCCCCACACCGTGCCCCAAGATCGCACTTAATAAAATTTCCGTGAAATTGTTTCATATTATACGTATTCAAGAGGTACTTTTGATATGGAAACATCACTCACGAACTTGACTCCAGGAGAGCATAAAGTGTAAATACGTCACAGTTCACTCCAGCTCCGGCGCGGAGTCCCGTTATAGATTACACATAAAAAGCAACAACTCTGAAAGTAGTCGCCAACGATGTGTAACATTTAGCCTCGGTAATGGGTAAAATTGGCTTGAAATGTCTCCTTCGATTCCCAATTTTTCCTCGCGTTTACGCTTCCTGTATTCATTTCAAATACTAATTTCACACTCTATTTTTATATAAAAGCACAGTTGACAGGTGTTGACATGCGCCAACTGTAGGCCGTACCAAATAATCATAAAATAGTAAATTAAATAACGATTCACTCAAATTACGTCACTTCCTTAAATATTAAATATTTAGTGGAGCCCTAAAATAAGCAAAACCTTGTTTTATGTTCATCCTTTGATTAAATTCATACAAAAATATAGGTCAGACAACGGATAGCCCTTGCTATCCAGCGTGGAAATGCAGCGAGTGTTTTAGGTACCCTTCGCGGTCATTTCGGAGACAGTTTAAATGAGATTTTTTATGTATTATAGTTTTTAGTTAATTGTCTATTTAGTACCTATTTTTGCTGTTGAATAAATAAATTCATTGATGGTTTTGGTCAAAAATATATACCTACTGTATTGCTTCCACTGTAAATGGATAAAATTGTTTGAAGTTTTTGATCGCAACTCTATTTTAGATTTTCGGGTATTACGTGACAAGACTTGATGTGCTTATTCTTCTTTCGATTGATATTATTTCGGCGGAGCCCTCAAAGGGGCCTTGCGGAGCCCCAGGGCTCCGCGGAGCACACTTTGAGTATGGCTGCCTTAACGCATTTCCGATTCATTCACAAAATTACTGCCCATACGGAGAGCTGAGATGTTACACATCAAAAAGAAATTCAATTCGCACCACTGCCGTCCACCCGCATGCTTAAAATACCTTACGATAAAAAATATATACGCTGTTCTCTTCGCCGCCTCTAAAATCATGTAAACGTCTATTCGACCCATTGACAATTTGATACTTCAAGTATCTTCAGTCAGTCAGTCAGTCAGCGTGTAAGCGTCCACTGCTGGACATACGCCTCTCCAATTTTCCTCCAGTCCTCCCGGCCGGTCAAGTATCTTAATAATTGTATATAGAATTTTTTTATTTTTTGACTATTGTACTACATTGTAGTATGTTTTATTTACTAAGCTTTAATTTATTTAAATTGATAAAAATTGCATAACAAAGTTTGACAGACTTTTTTCACCCGATACGCATAAATAAGTCTGTAGCCAGAACTCAGAAAATTGTTAATCTTGCTGTCAAGCTGTGTTTTCGATAGACTGTAAGCGATACTTAGTAGCGATAGTACTGATAGCGATGCGATGTTATTACGTAGCTAGTCACTAAAATACTTAATATGAATGAAAAAAAAATCTTGCCAGTTCTCCTTCGTGGGTGTAATCGAACCGGATAAAACAAATTGTGACAAGTTCGAGCGCAGTCTAACTGCCATATGATCACTAAACAATACAATACAATCTACCATAATACCAACCAACGTGAAAGCCGGTACTAATAAAGACGTCCGTTGAACATGTCACCGACCACGTGAAACTGAGACGGTAGCTACTCGTAGATGTTGGCGCCCCACAATGGCGTGTTCCGGGAAAATGTTAGCAAAATGGCCAATAAACTAATTACTTACCCCTTGTTAATACGCCCTTCTGAATACACGACGACAAATAAGTCTTCCGGATGCTCTCAGGCCGGATCACGTGGCGTCCTTTGTGAATTGGGGTCAACTGTATTTGGTACATCAGTCTATTACGCAACAACGTTCGGGTTTGTGCTGCGTAGTTGCAGATTCGTAGGTAGCGCGATGTGCGTAGCAACGGTGTCATCTATGTAAAGTTTGAGATCATTCGTGCGTAAGTTTTTAGGTTTTCGTATCCCGTACGGAAGCCTATTACTAAGCCTCCGCCGTCTGTCTGTCCGTCCGTCTGTCCGAGGGCTGTATCTCTTAAACCATAATAGGTAGCCCGTTGAAATTTTCACAGAATATGATTGTGTTACTATTGCGGATATAACAAAAAATAATAAAAAAAAGAAAATGTTAAAAATTAAGGGGGGCTCCCATACAACAAACGCACGAAAAATCGATTAGTCACGCTACTGAATAGTAGATGGCGCCACAGGCTTTTATACATTGCATTGTTGAAAGACAAAAGATAGGCGGCTATTATTGATAGCGGATAGATACGGAAACCTCCGTGCGCGAGTAAAACTGGCACTTGATAGATTTTTTTGTTATTGTTTCAAATAGATCTTTGTAAAATTTGGCGTTCTGCGTTATATCTGTGGTAACACAGTTTATATTTTTTTTATGTAACCCGGTATGAGTGACGGAATCAGAGAGCATCATTAGACTGCTCGTATACACGGATGTTAATAAAACATGTACTTGCGTGAGTTCACAACTGTGACAAAAATATACATTGATCATTGCACAATACATTATTTTTAACCCCTAAAGCAAAAGAGGGGTGTCATAAGTTAAACGCCTCCGTCTGTCTGTCTGTCTATGTGTGTGTCTGTCTGTGTATATGTCTGTGTGGCATCGTAGCTCCCAAACGGATGGACTGATTTGGATGTAGTTTTTTTATTAGAATATTAGATGTTAGTAATCAAGCAATAAAGCAATAATTATGAAGTACCTAACACAAAAATTACGTCTAACGGATGGACCGTTTTGGATGCGGTTTTTTTAAAGTAAAATTTAAAATTCAAAAAACCCCGGACTTAGCGGTCCACCGACTCCTTTAAGTAAGTAAAAGGAAATTATTATTGACTTTTAAGGGTCGGGTTTTTTTAAATTTGTAATTATTTTATTCTCTCACGTGTCCTCATCGATTCCTATCAATTGGTTCTCTGTGAGTTCTTCCCTTACCGTCTTCTGTAATTTATATCCGGTGTGCTACTTACGGCCGTCTCTGCGATTTGTGACTGATAGGGAAGGGCTGTGAATCAAATCAATGTGGGCTTTCCTTGGGGGATAATTCCTCCCTACGAGTTACACAGGTATACCTTTCGTTCGTTCACGTTTCCGTTCCTTTTTACATCGTGAATTAAATCGTGATAAAATGACGTACATACTCCTTGAACTGGCCATAGTTACAGCCTTCTGTGTACTGGCAATTACGTAGGAACATTTAACTTTAAACTAGACAATTAGAATGTAGCCTGTTTTACAAACCGTACCTAGTGGGTGCAGTGTGTTGTTAATGGTTTCGTACGACGCAGAAGTCGGACTTATTTATTACAGAATGAATTTTCTTCTAGTTACCTGTGGGGACGCACCCATACCACGTGACCGGATGGGGGGGGGGGGGGGGGGGGAGGGGTTTGTTAATATACCACGCTGAGTCACAGAGGGCGGGGAGGGGTATTCACCCTGTCACGCGGTATTTCAAAACATAGTTTGAAAGACTAAAAAAAACTTTTTTTTCTATGAACTCGACAGATTACCCTCACCTGGTCACATTCAAAAGTGAAAATACAACTGTTAATGCTTAATCCACATAAATACATTGAAAAACGCAAGTTGTGAACTACCACGTGAAAACTTGGTGTTAGTCAATATACCACGCATGGACACTTGGGGTCCAAAAGTAGCCTAATATCGATCACGTGGTATGGTCTTAGCTTATGGCTTAGGTCCTACGTATGTAACTCTATACATCACCACTGAGCTTCAAATCAAATATGTTTTGATCCAGAGTACTCTGGAAATAGAAACATTTCATGCGGGTGCATGAAATTTTTCTAATTCCACGTTTACGGTTCAGCTGTCATTCCAGCGAGTTAGAAAACAAAGATGAGATTTTAAATCGAGAATGTGCAAGTACTCCTGCATTAGATATTCTGTCTAGAACGAAAGCCGCTTGCCGCCTGCGCAGTTGGCACAGTTAATCTATCGCCTACAGTTCCGCCTAAGTGCATAAGTGATCACAGGAGCCCGCTGGAATTACCTACTTGCCCGCGGCTCCAGTCGCGAGATCCCTACCCAGTGGTCCAGTACAGTCTTAAGGCTCCAACTCCTCTAATCCCTTAAGTAGAACGATAATAAGATTTTTCCACTAAAAGAAGCGCATAAAATCCTTCCGAGCTCTCGGAATGAAAATGAAATGTTTTGTTTCATTTATTCCTTTCAACTTTATATAGTGTCATTCGCCAGTTAGGTCCCCAAACACACACTCTGAGGGGAAAAACACATATCTATTAACACAGATTTAATCATATTAAGTCTTTATGTTACGACGCATATAGTTCTGCGCCTGAAATAAAATTATTTATTTCTCAGCAGATAACGTTAAGGCGCTTATGTTCGTCGTATTCTGTTCTGCAACAATCGACTGTTTCTATTGTGTTGGAGGACTTTGTATTTGATGTTACGAATAAAATAAATAGAGCACCTTGATATTTCAATTTAACAGGGACATATCCCTGTTCATTTGTGATCTGTAGCAATAAATAATATTCTGTTGTTATACATAGATATGTGATATATGTATATAGTGTTAGTTAGTTCTGGCGGTTCCCGAAGTGATTAAGGTTTATGCGATCTTACAGTACAAAATATTCTTACTCACAATATACAAACAATCATACGAAAACAATATCTTATTTAAACGTCCAAAATCGCCCTTAAGCTTGACTCTACCGTCCTCAAGGACATATCATTACGAGCCCCTTTTATAATTAAGCTACTGTCCCCGAGTCTATTATTTTAACCCAATCTAAACGGGCAGAGACAATTTGACGTCATCGCCAGGCACCGACGACGCGACGCTCCAACGCCGGATGACGACGACCCCTTCATAGCAAGGCAAATAACAATTTTAATGAAAAGTAAACGCCAGGTCGTCGTTAACTGTGTTCATTCACGCTGCACTCGCGCGGGCGGAGCCCGGGGGCCGCGCCCTGGGACTGCGCTGTGTGCCCCTGGGCCTCTTGTGAGCCTTGCAACCGTGCGCGCACTCATATGCTGGGGTCCATTCACTGAGGAACGACGACATTGACATATGTCATCGTATCTACAGTTGAAATCCTACGTCTCACGAGAGTGTTGCACGCTTGCCTGTTACATATTATGTTTGTTAAGTACCTCGTTGTTAAGGACCTCAGTGAATGCATCCAGTGTTCATGGCGGGGCGAGAACTGTGTCATATGTCATTTTGCCTGCAGTATCTATTCCCAAATCGTAACTCTTACGAGACTTACACAAACGCTGCAATGCAATCACATGTTATAGTGCCTTCACTGAGAGCCGAGAACATTGTCATATGTCCTGCAGTATGTAAGCCCAAGCTTAATATGGGTTTGCAAGCCTGCTTGTTACATGTTACGTACCTGCTTGTTAGGGATGTATTCACTGAAGGACGTGAACATTTGTCATAGGTCATTGTGCTTGCAGTAAAAAAAAAATTAAGCTTGCTTGTTACATGTTATTCGTTAGGGATGTTTTCTCTGAGGGAGAACCGAGAGAGTTGTCATAATATGATATCATCCTGCACTGAATAATTTTTATACCATTGGCATCTACTAAACATTATTCTTGTGTGCTTCTTTCTAGTACTAATTTGTAACTAATAGTAAAATTTACTTTTAATCATACTTACAATAACGTCGTAATTTATTTTAAGATGCAACGGGACCTATCCTCGGCGGCGTCGTTTAAAAATAACTTAATAACTGTCTTTGTAATAGAGAAGACACAATCTCTTCTCGCCTTATCGCGCATACACCTATATCACAAACAAACAATTTGGTTTTCAATTTCATAAAGTCTGCTATACTACAGAGTGCTATTTATGGCAATAAAATTACTTTAACGCGGCAAGTTGTAACTGCCTCTAGTGGCAACATTGTTGACAGCTTAATGCGCAGTCATATAAACTTAACGACAATGCAATGTATAATGTCCTAGACACGCCCTCGCATTGTACTATTTACCCTGCCTGCGAATTGTCACGTTCGTTTGTAATTCGGATAGCGGGATAGATATTAGTACCTAGAAAAGGCACTAACTTGCTGGAGAGATTGAGGAAAGTGCACAACAACTATATCACAAATACCTATGTCTATATCCGTAGCCCTTGTTTACCCACCACGTCTATTTGCCGCAAAGCGTCAGTAGCCGTTTTTGCGTCCACATTAGGTATTTAAATTTTTTTTCTAGTCCTACCGGCCATCAGCGGTACGGAACCACTAAAGGAGGATCAATGACCTTGAGTGCACGGGGCGTACCGCGGCGCGGCGTGCGGCCATGAGCGTCAATGACCTCAAATAATCAGCTGTTCAAATACCTAGTGGCACGTTTTTATCGTTAGAGCATAGACATACTTTGTTAAATTTCGCCAAAACTATTGCTAAAAATATATATATTTTTAGGGTTCCGTATCCGTTACGGGACTCTATTACTAAGCCTACGCCGTATGTCTGTCCGTCCGTCTGTCCGAGGGCTGTATCTCTTGAACTGTAATAGGTAGCCCGTTGAAATTTTCACAGAAAATGTGTTATTATGACTGATAATAAAAATTAGAAAAAAGTAAAAAAATCACGGGCGTTCCCATAGAAGAAATTAAAAAGTGTATGCGCGCGCGCCATCTACCGAAGAGTATGAAGCATTTTAACTAATCATGAATTTGAACTAATATGAAGCATTTCATAAACACGTCATAGATGGCGTGAGTGGCGCGTTCAATGACATGACGATACGGAACTCTCGGTGCACGAGTTCGACTCGCACTTGGTCGGTTTTTTTTTTGGTTATCGTGTTCATTATGACGGGTATGTGTCCCTCCCAAAATATTTGCAGTTAGTTTGGAAACACCGTACCGTAGTACCGTGTGGGGCCGGTACTTAAAAAGAATAGCCCACTGCATATCTCCCCGTGCATGTCGTAAAAGGCGACTAAGGGATAAGGACAAGATGTCGCGCTAAAGGGCGAAAGGCTAGCCACCTCTCACCTTGGCGCGGTCCTTCCACCTTGTCATGCAGCAGGTGGGTCATCGTGCCTCACTTGCTGCTTGATAGTTATCTTGTCCGTATACTGTGCTAAACGTGGTGGTCGGTGTTGTGCTTTAATTTACCAGAGTACTTATGGGAGTGAAAGTTGGGTATGGCAGGCGAAGCATGAGAGCAGGATAAATGATGTTGAAATGCGCGCGTTGAGAGGAGTATGTGTGGAATAGGAGGAGTATGTGTGTCTGTAGAATGGATGATAGGAACCTAATGAAAGAAATCTATGGAGCGAATGTTAGTGGAAGAGTCGGGAAGGGTCGCCCTAGACGCACGTACCTGGACCAGATCGGGCATGTGCTCGAAAATGGTCAGGTGCGTAGGACCCATAACCGACGAGCATGTATGAAGAACATTATGAGAGTGGAAGAGGCGGCAAGAGTGTGTCAGGATCGTGGCGCGTGGAGGTTGGGTTGTTTGCGTGGGTTGGATCTGTTGTCTTTGCCTGTCCCACTGGGAGGCAGGCAGGCGTGACGTTATGTATGTGTATGTATGTATGAACTTATAGCACAACACCGATTACTCTGCTTACCCTGATTGTCGGGATACAAAAGTGTGAGTTATGTATGTATGTATGTATGTAGTTTGGAAACACCTTATATAATGGCAATACTGTTTCTGTCTGAGTATTTATTTCCATGATGTTAGTTCAACGGATGTATTCATCATGTTGCTACAAGTTGACAATTCATTGATGAGCTTAGTGATCGGTGTCTAGGACAGTGTCGATGCTGAAACAAAGTTTGGCTCTATAACCTCTATCACAGTAAGTAATGCACGTTATTCAAATTAGGATTTGACATGTGCGACAGACCCGAATTTTTTTTCTGGTCTTCTCTACTATTAAACTATTATACAGCGTAAACTAAAAAATAACTGATTTTGTTTACACGTAACCCCTGGAATCTGATATAATAAATGAAATGATTGTATGTCATCAAACGTCGTATTAACAGGCAAGACAGCCTGGCAACAGTCCGAAAATCTGCTGTCATGGCACTTAACTGAGCTTGGTTTCGCGAGGAGATGTGATTTTGGCTCTGTCGACTGCAGCATTGGTCTCTCGGCACAGCCTACAATGTTGGTATACATATAAAAATGCTATGTATTCATAAAATGACGACAATTCCCCAAAGGCTGAAATCTCATCATCAGTATCACGAGTATCATTGCTCAGCCCTTGACACTTTGAATATGACATGATGACGTGACTATTAAGAGGTCAAGAAATAAAATAATACTTATAATATTACATTTCAAAAGTCTCAATGCTACATTTGACCAAAACACGATCTTCGTTTCGGTAAATTTTCTCGCCGCCAGATAAAACAATCGGTCAAGTGCGAATATTACTAGCGCACGGAGGGTTCCGTAGATCCACCATACCATAAGTGTCAATAAACCATATCCGTCTATCCTTTGTATTTCTACAATGCAAAATATAAAAGCCTGTGGCGCTATCTATTATTCAGTAGCAGGACTAATCGATTCTTAGCACGTTTATTGTATGGGTACTAGACATTTTTATTTTTTAATTTTTTATTTATTATTTGTTGGCACGTCCGCCATAATAAAACAAATTATGTGAACATTTCAACTGGCTACCTATTACGGTTCAAAAGATATACGGACTGACAGACTGACGACGACGTAGGCGTAGTAATTGGCTTTCGTATAGATACGGAACCCTTAAAGAAACTCCAATAAATATAAAATGTACGCTCCACAGTCGACTCCCAATATTGAGACGTGTCACGATCGCCCGCAGTCAGCAGATCTCCGGGACTCTGATAAATTAAATTAAATAAACCTCCGCACAGCGCCGCCGCCGCCGCCCGCCCGGCGCGGCGGCCCTCCCGCCCTGGAGCGTGGGCGGGCGTCACTGTGCGGCGCGGCGGCGGCGTCCGGCAGCCACCACCTCCAGTCTGCACACACATCTTTTGGAAGAGAGTCTGTGTATTCATAATGTACCTTAGATCATAATGTATGCTTCCCGATGTTTTATGCGGAAATGGTGAGCTTAAGTATATAAGTACCAATAATAATAATAATTTTAATTATGTATTTTTTATATTTTTATCAATTTAGTCGAAATGAGTAATGAAGATGCAGTAGGGCTCAATGGAAATGACATAAAAGGTGAGATATATTGCAAAGGTTTTTAAAACATAAGTCTTTATTTTTTGCATAAAATAAGTTCGCAATTAATATGGAAATAAAGTGAAAACATTCTAAAAATTTATTAAATATGCAACCAACTGTATTACAACTTTCACAGGATTTGTTCCTAATATTGGAAATGCAGGTGTCGCGAGCTGTCGTATCATACGTCTGCACTCGACGTCACTCTCCGTTGTGTGTGTGTGTGTGTGTGTGTGTGTGTGTGTGTGTGTGTGTGTGTGTGTGTGTGTGTGTGTGTGTGTGTGAGGGTTCGACTGGTGTGACCCTTTCGACCGGCGTTGCTCCTTTTTATTCCACGCCCCACTCCGCCCCCCCGGGCCGGAGCGGGGGTGGGGGCGGCGCCCCTCAAACATTTTCAACTTCCTAATTTTGTCCAAAACGAAGGGGCGGTCATTCTTCGCAGGCCGCACATTTGAATATCAAACATTTAATTAAAGTCGTCCTTGTGCCGCCCCCACACCCGCGCACCGCTCCACGCTTTCCTCCCTCGCCCCGCCGCCCCGCAGGGACCAACGACGACACGAATCGCCGCCGGAGTTTCCGAGCCTGCGGACATAGAAAAGTGTTATTTATTTATTCTCTGACAGAAAATTTTAATTGAGTCTGCTTCCATATTATAAAAAACTGTTAAATAAAAAAATATTTGTAATGAGAACTAAACGATCTTCGTGCAAAACCATTAAAAATATCTAATATTACATTTGAGATATTTTGAACTTGCACAACAATGGTACATTTAATAATAAATTTTTCCCAAATATGTAATGTTAGTAGAGTACCATTTTAATTGTGTTTGTATCTTTTTAATTAATGCACTGGCATGTAAAATCAAATAAAGATTTCAAATACAGAAGAACTTTTTTTAAATCATTGAAATTAAATGAAAATTTTATTCATTCTACATCGCACACAACGTCTTCTCTACGGGCGGATTCTATGATCGGGGTTCTTTTAACAAGGCAGCGCGCAAGCGTAATGGGACATTTTGCCGTTAGCCTAATCGTCGAGTTGATGAAAGTAAACCTACCATCAGTTGACATCTCATTCGACTCCCATTAAAGACTCTGCCAACATAGGTACAACTGGAGTTTTTTTTTCAATATACATCAGTTTTCTCTATCGCCGAAAATTGTAACGTAAATACACACATACATACATAGGTACATAAATACATACATACATACGACACGCTGTATCCCGACAATCGGGGTTTCGCAAAGTATTCGGAGAAGATAACTATCAAGCAGCAAGTGAGGCACGAAGACCCCTATCTACTTCACCTCGGTCGAAGGACCGTGTCAAGGTGAGAGGTGGCTATTCCGTCGGCTTTTAGCACGGCTCCTTGTCTCTGTCTTTTAGTCGTCTTTTACAGAGTACCGGCCTCACTCGGTACTAATTATATATACTGTCCACTGCTGGACATAACCTCTCAAATTTTCCTCCAGTCCTCCCGGCCTTCAGCGATATGGAACCACTGCTTTCCGCCGACGTACTTTATGTCGTCGTCCCACCTGGCGGGTGGTCTTCCCACACTCCGTTTTCCTGTCCACGGCCGCCAGTGTCGGACACGGTTACTCCAACGGTCATCGTCTCTTCGACTAACGTGCCCAGCCCACTGCCACTTGAGCTTACCCGCCCGGTGTCCAATATCGACTACTTTGGTGCGTCGGTGGATTGCCTCGTTACGCACCATATCACGTAGTAGATGTACCTATAAAGAAGCATAATAATTTAATGTATTAATTGCTATTTTACCAAATGACGCAGAGCGAAAAGAGCTACGAAGAGCGATGAAGAAACTGAAAAGCTAATGCGAATAATCCCTGCGATCTCCATGTCGCCCGCCCGAGCAAGTCCGGCGACACCAAAATTCCAACCGAAATTAATGTTCTCATCTAACAAGCTTATGTTTTCCATAAAACTTTGCCGACCACGCGATGACAGCTCACTCGGAGCGAGATACCGAGTTACGTAAAGTTACGCCAACTTACGCAAAGTTACGCTAGACTTCTGGAAGCTTCTCGTAATGGAAGACGTAGCCGGAGGCTCTCCTCTGGGCGGGCGGGGCTGCAGGGCGGGCGGCGTAGGCGGGGCGGGCGGACCTGCCTTTATCCTCTCTGTAGGTATTTGTGAAAAAAGTCTATCGATGCACATTTTAGTCAATTTTATTTACATTAATTTGAGAAAACAATTCACACTAAGATTCACAAGGTATTTTGTAAGGGTAAAAAATTTAAACAATTTATGAATTTAAAACTAACCATGCTCTGACATGTAGCAAACAAATTAAAAAAGAACATTTAATATGAATAGGGAAGTCGAATTTTTTTCACCTCAGAATAATTCCTATATTTTTGTTATACATTTTCCGAAGCATAATTATGACTAGTAACAAGAAAAGTAACATAGCGAGGCGAACTAATTCGCAATAGTCATTTTAACGAGCAGAGGGTTCGCTTTCTCGGCGCGACCGCGGCGCGCGGCGGTCACAATTCCTTGCACTTCCGGCGACCACGGCGCTCTACAATAGCCTACAAAGATGGACCGGACGCCGTTCATGTCCGAGCGAAAAAGTTAAAAACTTAAAATTAAAAGGCGGCCATTGTATAAATTAATTTAAGTTGGAGCTGCAAGCGGCCCCCGCTGAGCGCCTCCCCGCCCCGCCCCGGGGCAGCCAGTGGCGAGAGTCGTTAGAATAAACGCTGCCCCGCGCGAGCGGGTAATCCGGACGCCAACCAGCTACCCGCAGATATATGCAGAGCTGCTGCAGTGCGGGGATGTGCACTGGAGTCGAGCCCCGCTACTATATCGAGACATTTCATACCGATATTATTCTGAATAGTCACCTGAAATTGCCAATAATGTCAGGCATAAAGAAGTGCGCTAAAAAAATTAAGTGGTAAATTTCGAAGGCCACCTCGCCTGAGTTTTAGCATTTTGTGACCCTATAGAATTATAATTCACGCTTTTATTGTTGACATTGGGCTTTTGAGAACCAATCGGTTCTCTAAATCGTTTCTTTGTCGCACCGCTAGAGTGTGGAACTGTCTTCCGGCGATTTCCTGAATCCTTTAACCTGGGTGTCTTCAAGTGTCGTATTAACGGGCTAGACAACCTAGCAACAGTCCGCAAATCTGCTGGCACGGCACCTAACTGAGCGTAGTTTCGCGAGGAGAGGTGATTTTGGCTCTGTCGACTGCACCATTGGTCTCTCGGCACAGCCACCCATGCTGGTTTACATAAAAAAATATTTATGATTCTAATGAATCAATATGGCATTCCATTCGATTCTATCAACTATTTTAAACGTTCATTGTTTCTCTTCAATGTTCTTCAGTGATAATTTTTTTAGGGATTAGTACGGTTTTTGTACAACATACCTGTGGCCACGGTTGAAAAACACTTTTTGTTTTGTTTTAAATATGTTTAAAACCCGTACTTATGTTCTTCAGGCAACCCTTTTCACTAGCGACTCCACAGATTGGCACGGCGGAGGCGCGGCGCGACGCGAGCACAGTATGGCGCGCGCGCTAAACTTGGCTAATGCTCTGGCTTCTTGCTGGACGAGTTTTATCAACTCGCTAAAACGAATAAGTTTTTTGGATACAACCGCCGTACACTGGATGACCTTCATTTGAGACGCTCAAGGGACCGTATTTAGGTTACTTATGGTAGATTTTTTGACAGAAGCAATTTTTTGTTTTTACTTTTTGCACTGTAAATTTAAACTGAAATTGTATTGTTAACTGTATACATAATTACTTACCTATATTAGTACCGTGTGGGGCCGGTACTTTAAAATAATAGCCCCACTGCATCTCCACCCGTGCATGCCGTAAAAGGTGACTAAGGGATAAAGACGAGGTGCCGTGCTAAAGGGCGACAGGCTAGCCATCTCTCACCTTCCCACAGTCTTTCACTCACCGTGTCATGCAGCCCTACTTGCTGTTTGATACTAATCTTGTCCGAATACATTGCTTAACCTGACGGTCGGTGTTTTGCTGTAATTTACAAGAGTACCTACATCATAACTCCGATTACTCTGCTTACCCCGATTGTGGGGATACAGCGTGTGATATATTTATTAATTATTAATTGATTTTTTAAAGGGAGCATTGTTACAATAAATAGTGCAAGAAATTGAAGCTGAATAAACTCAAGGTCGAAAGCGAACGGAAAACAAAGATGAATATTAATATTTTGTAATATGAATTTCGGCGAAGACGTAGTCCAATCCATTTTATTTAGGCAAACCCTTGACATTGAAATAATGAAATGTCTGCTGCAGAGATCTTACAATAATTTAACTGTATTTTCTAAATTAGGTTGCAAAAACATTAAGGAAAATGATTTAAATATAATTAAGTAGTAATTACGTAAAATGTTTTATTTAATCACATGTTATGAAGTTTATGGTGGATCGTAAAACTACTTAATCGTTTAACAGCTAAATTAACAAATAACATCACGCCGTATTCCGACAATCGGGATAAACAGAGCAATCGGTGTTGTGCTGAAAGACCTCGAGTGAATTACAGCACAACACCGACCAACAAGTTTAGCGAAAAAATAGTACAAGACAATTAATTATCAAGGAGCTAGAAAGCGCGAAGACAGTTACCCACATACTGCATGCCTGTAGAAGCACCGTGCCAAGATGAGAGGTGACTCCTGTCGCCCTTTAGCACAGCCTTTTGACGTTGTCCTTTAGTAAACTTTTACGACATGCACGGGGAGATATGGAGTGGGCTTATTATTTTCAAGATTCGTAAGAGAGAAATACTCGTATGTACAACTTTTTACATCTACACTTGTCAGCTTCTGTAGCTCAGTGGCGCGGTCGATCGACTGTGATTCGTGATCATAAGCAAGCACATCTGGGTGCGGTCAGTACTTGGATGGGTGACCGTTCGACCGTTGGAAGGTGACCATGGTTCCGATTCCACATAAAACTGTAGGTCTCTTCCCTTCTTAGCTTACTAGGTGGTAGGCTAACCCGCTCGGGTTCATACCACCGCACTGAATGAAAAGTAGGTCGAAGCGACTACCTATGTAAATAGTTCGTGTTTTCCGTCCAGTTCAGTGTAGCCGACATGAAATGAAGGGAAGCACTGGCATGGAACCTAATTCACCCGGTGTTATGGGCTGACATCACGGATATTGTAGGTGATGTAACCAACCTTGTCAGTTTCCATTAAAAAAAGCTTTGAAATTTTATTATAACTACATAATTTTTATCCGTCTACGATACAGGCACACGCACCCATATAATTTTATCACTTTATACTAAATTGGAGTCCTCGAGCCCAATCGATTGTGACGAGGTCCTAACATCGGCACTTTTACAAACTACTATACTCTATCTAATCAGGGGCTGTAATACTTAATACTTTTTAGTGCCGGTCATTGTAGAAATTTAAGCCAAATTCGTGCCAACAAAAACGAAGGCGAGTGTACGGCCGCGGAGCTGTACTTGCCTGGCGGGCCTCCGTTATTCCATTTTAAGTCTATAATCGTAACAATAATGGTTAGCGTCTAGCTGCGTCTCAGCACGATGTAGGAAAGTCAGTAGAACAGCTACAATTGCTCACTTAATACAAAGGAACTGTTTCGTTTCGTTGGGCGGAAATTGCAAACATTCGCCTTATCAACGACTTTTTTTTTCCGGAATAGATGGCTCCGAGGGGCCAAAGCACATGCTCCGACCAGCCAATATCACCTCCGAGAACCCACAACCCACACCGGATTGCTGGCTATACTGGAGTAGAGGAGAACACGACCGTGGTTGCTATGCGGCCATCTTACATCCAGTACGATCGTACCAATACAGTCGGCTAAATTTTGAGCCTACCACCTAGTAAGGGGCAAGGGAAGGGAAAGGAAGGGCACCTTGAATCTCACAAACCATATAAGCACATTTTTAGGGATCCCTATACATACGGAAGCCTATTACTAAGCCTACATCGTCTGTCTGTCTATTTGTTTGTCCGTCCGTCCGCCCGAGTGCTGTATCTTTTGAGCCGTAATACGTAGTAGATTGCTGTTTTGAAGGTTTGCAATTTGCTATTGGTTGCTATTATTAGCTGGTTGAAATGTTTAGGTACTGAATATGTGTTATTATGGCGGATATAACAACTAATAATAAAAAATAGAGAACCTAAAAAATTAAAGGGGGGTTCCCATACAAGAAACGTGTTTTTTTTTCAATGTTTTTTCTTGAAGTGCGGAAACCTCGGTGCGCGAGTCCGACTCGCACTTGGTCGGTTTTTTTTATTTATTGAATGTTTCTTATTATAGAGAATCGACATGAACTCGCCCAACAGTCAGTCTAGCGAAAACAGTCAGACACAGCCCATAACACTTCTCGCGAAACCACGCTCAGTGAGGCGACATGCCAGTTATGAGGCAAACAAAAGCCCGTCAATAATTTTTTTCACACGTTTTTGAAGACACCCAAGTTGTAGGAGTATACTCGTGCACTCTTACCGGAATACCGGTTCATACTTTCGCGGTACGACACAGTGAAGATTTGAGCTTGATTGATGCTAATTCTCAAGTATATATTCTTTGTCTAGAACCATTGTCCTACACATGCTTGACAACACAAAGGCAGTTCTGTGCCTACGCCAAGCCGGCAACAGGTCTGTAGCTTAGACGAACGCACCTATTGCGACACACGAGTGGGTGAGTATGTGTGTTTGCATGGGAAAGTCTCGCAAAGTACTTGCCAAAGTTCGCTGTAAACAAACTGTGAAGTTAGGGTTGCCAGATGTCCGGATTTTGAACGGACAGTCCGGTTTTTTCTTCATATAATGCAATTTTTTTTTAGAGCATTTTAATACTAATCTTACTTTGTTCTTCGATATTCCAATCAGTTCGATAAATTCAACCGTTTTATTTATTACTCTTAACTCCTATTCATTTTTAAAACTAAAGGTCATGAAAAATTTTATACTTTAAAATCAAACGGCCCCCTCTTTAAATTTTATGAAACATTTGCTCCTGAAAAACCAAAGGCCCTTTGATGAATATTTGTCCGGTTTTTTCAATTGTACCATCTGGCAACCCTGTGTGAAGTGGGCTGGGAGTGTACAACGTTTCCGCTAGGAGGTGCGCTACATCTTGTGCGAAAATATTCAAAAGTATAGAAGGGCCGTTGTCAAGTAGGTACCTACCGATCTACTTCATCCCCACCCCAATCCGAACTAATAAAGCGAAAAATCTGTGACGACTCATGCGCGCGCCGCCGTCGGCCATTCTATCTTCTGTCTGACTGTCTCTCCGCTTCTTCCCAGGTTCACCACCATCAACCTGATAATCACACCTACTTTTCCTTTCTTGCAAAGATGGCCGCAACAGTTCACCCTTAATTGGTAGAACATAATATGTAGGCCACTCCCCTAGTTAGCGGCCATGTTTTGTGTTTGTAATTTTTTCTTATAAATTTCTAAGCAACCATTTTGAAGCCGACGTTTTTTTTACTACTGTCCTTGAGAAATTGTGAGATTTGAGAATAACACTCATACATAATTTTGATAGCAGACGACATTTATTGCCAAACGTATCAGATTTCAGAATCCTGTCGCCAAGAAAATGAATTGCACGTGTGAATTAGACCGTGTGAACTCGGAGTTCGAAAAAATCCTAGACAAGAGAGGAAACACATTTTATAATTACTAATATAAGAAGTGTAGGTCTGGTGCAAATATACTTTGAATCAGGTGGACACATCTCACATGGCGATAAGGAACCCTCGGTGCGCGAGTTCGACTCGCACTTGGCCGGTTTTTTTTATTATTTGTTGACACATCCGCCATAATAACACATTATTATTCTGTGAAAATTTCAACCGGCGTATTACGGCTCATACGATACAGCTCTAGGACGGACGGACGGACAGACAGACAGACAGACGGCGTAGGCTTAGTAATAGGCTTCCGTATGGATACGGAACCCTAAAAGAAGTAGTCTCTTCGATTAAACCTTTACAAAATATCCAGCATAAACAAAACCATGAACCAAACTTATCTCGCTGCAGACTTGTCACCGAGATCAGTTAATTAAAACGTTCCGCCGAGCCGGACCCAGCGTCCGATGCACTAACTACGATCCTCGCAACTGTAACAACAATTGATTAAAACTGCTCCAAGCTCTTCGGCAGCGGCGCGCCGAGCGCTGGATTTCTCCCAGCGCCAATAAAACTGAGATATTATTATTGCTTATTTTCAGGAGTCGGATAACTGCAGTGTGCAATAACAAAAACGAAAACTACCATACCTTATCGTCGCCTCTATGGAGCCCTCATCATAATCTCGAAGGAGCGCTCAAGACGCGGCCACTCCCGCGAAGTCGTCGAGACTACGCTTATCGAGTTTCGTTATTAGAAAAGTCACGAAAACGACTGCAATATCAGTGCAATGAGTTAATAAACTGAGCGGCGAACATCCCGCCACCGACTTCCATCCACTACTCTAGTGCTGTAGTTAGTAGCCCGTGAAGCCTTTTTGTGTATTTTCTGTTTATTAAATCACGAAATAAATTAGTAAATAGAGTTTAAAATAACAAAATAATCTTGCTAGGTAGTAGGCGAGCTACTACCGCCGGGTTGGTTTGGTTTCGTGAATTCGATGAACGTTCCCCGTGTGCTTTCTTGTTCGAAAAATTATGATATTTTTGGACCAAAATGTATGTTAACCCTGAATCTGTCCGTGAGAGTTTATTTGGTGAAAATCGGGCGAGTACTTTTGATGCTATCGCAAGTAGTACTGAGCGCGAGAGCACACTTGGGGAGATGGCGGTGACGTCATCCCGACAAAATGGGATAAGCAGAGTAATCGGTGTTGTGCTGCAGGGATTCTGGTAAATTACGGCACAACACCGACCACCACGTTTCGCAAAGTATCCGGACAAGATAACTGTCAAGCAGCAAGTAAGGCACGAAGACCCACCCGCTGCATGACTCGGTGAAAGACCGTGCTAAGGTTGGCTTGCCTGTCGCCCTTCAGCACGACATAATATGCTTCTTATTCCTTAGTCGCCTTTGCGACATGCACGGGGGGCGATACAGTGGGGCTATTATTTTCAAGTAGGTACCGGCCCCACACGGTACATAGAAAGTAAAATAAAAAATCATGTTTTTGAGTAAATAAGAAATGAAAATATTTATTCAAGGCACTTTTTTACTGCTGGCCCCTATGGTTTTTACTACTACTACCGGTTTTTATGGGAAGCATGACATATGGCGTGCGCGTACAGTCTCGGGTCTCTCAAGAGGGTCTCGCCAATTTCCTTTCGCCTTTCAGGCCGGCCGGCGCGGCGGCCGCGGCGGAGGTGTGGCATTCGCAGCCCCGCATACGACCGAATGTACATGGGTGTCGTAGGATACCTTATATAGGTGGAACGGCGCCAAAAGTCGTGCTTTCTATAGTAAAAAATAAAAAAACTGTATGAGTACAAAAAACAAAACAAAAAATTAAATCCCGCTGACGGCATTATATCGTAGTGTAGCCACCAGACAACCCGAAATATGTACTCAGAGGCAACTATTCTTTATAATGTGGCCTTAGTCCGCTATATTAAATCGTTAACATCGTACGTTCCGCTGAGATAGCGCGATCCTCGTAGAGTAAGAGAAATGTGGCACTAATGGAAAAACATTCATAGCGTTACATAGATTAGGGGAGACTGCGGATATTATTTTTACATATAGAAAAGTACGTTAATTTTGTCTGTTAGATTATTGGACATTACATAACTCAAGGTGTTTTCCTTCATTGGAGTGACTTGTATTTTATTTGTACATAATTTGATATGGTCGGCCTATTCACCTACTAGTCTGCCGACCGTTGCTGCAAGAACTAGGCGAAATAATATTATTTATTTAAAATTAACTTTTAAAAAACTTATTTTCGTACTTTAATTTACTGGTGTACAATTTGGTTTAGTACCAAATGCCTCTTTCATGATATTATATATATTTCATGATTCACGGTTCTGCAGATCCTCCTCTACAGAACCGGTAAACTAACTCCCTGCCCATATCACCCAGTATAGTCTCGGATCCTTCAAGAGGGGCGTGAATAGGCCGAACCTAAGGCCGGCATGGCATTCGCAACCCCGGCATGCGACCGAATGACCGTGGGCGTGGTCAGACACCTTATGGGTGGCTCGGCACCACACATCGCGCTTTCAATCAATAAAAAAAACCTCACCGAACAAAGGGTCGTAGCCAACCATGTCAGGTTCTACAAAAGATAAACAAATCGCCAAATGCGAGTCGGACTCGCGCACCGAGGGTTCCGTACCACGACACAATATATTAGTGCTATCTATTTACCAAATTAATTGTTTAACTGTTTTCGAAAATACCGAAACGCTTAAATAAAACCTGCCAAGTGGGAGTCGGACTCGCGCATCGAGGTTTCCGTACCACAAAAAAAAACATTGAAAAAAAACATGTTTCTTGTATGGGAACCCCCCTTAATGTTTTACTTTTTCTATTTTTTATTATTTGGTGTTATATCCGCCATAATAACACATATTTTGTGAAAATTTCAACGGGCTACTTATTATTTGTATTTTTAATATGGCCCTAGTTGGCTGAAATAAAGAGATAAATAAATAAATAAATAAAATAAATAAAATTACGCTTCAAGATATATAGCCCTCGGACGGACGGACGGACGGACGGACGGACACACGGAAGTGATCTTATAAGAGTTTTTACATTTTAAGGTACGGAACCCTAAAATACAAAAAAAATTAAGAGAAAGTCTTATTTATCAGTATACCTATTTACAGGTTTACTTATATGTACATAGGTAGCATGGGAACATTGAGTACACTATTCCTTCCGGCGCGGTCGGTGGTGGCACATATGAGATACTTGCCGGTGGTGGTCCGAAGTGTCGTCCGGACCAATCGTATTGCTTCCTAGTGGACAATTAGTTTCAGGCAACACGCTGGCACATTCATCACACATCTGGAGATATGCTTGTAGAACCATGCCGCACTCCAGTTCTCTCGCCTCGTGAATAATTCTAGGACGCGTAACAAGCGATTGAGATTTAAAGGGTTCTAAGATTATGTTGTTTCAATTTTTCAAGGCATCTGTGTACCGTTCCTTATTGTTTATTGTTTATTCATTTAATATGACCAGTAACACTGCACTCGAATTTGTCACATTTTTTTTTATGTAATCCGATATGGGTCGCTGAGTCGGAGGGGCCAAAGCGCATGCTCCGACCAGCCAATATCAGCTCCGAGAAGGTAGTTGCCATACCGGAGACTTCCCTGGATTGCTGGCTATACTGGACTAGAGGAGAACACAACCGAGGCTGCTATACGGCCATTTTACAGCCAGTACAGTGGTACCGACCCAGTCGGTTACAATCTGAGCCTACCACCTAGTAAGGGGCAAGGGAAGGGACCTACAGTTTTACACCCGTTCTATCCGATTCGATTACACCCGCGAAGAAGAACCGGCAAGACATTTCGCATGGTACTTATTTTCATTTAGTTACTAGCCACATAATAATATAGCTTACAGTCTATCGAAAACACAGCTTGAGAGCAAGATTAAAAATTTTACTGAGAGCTCTAACTACCATCTATATAATTGTATCAGGTGGAAAGAGCCTTTGTCAAACTTCGCCTTTTACAAATAACAATGTAATATATTAATTTTTAATTTTTGGATATCGACGAAATTAAATTCTTTCCGGACACGTGCGTTTCCTTCGTTCCGTCTAGTTAACTCAAAGGTTTGAGGAAATAATTCACTCAAATACTGGTACAAAAATTTATTCGCACTTAGTTTCTTGCAAATCTGTGTTTATGTGTTCTTTTGGTGTGGAGTAGCTGTATGGGGCCTTCTTCCCACATACCATTTGAGTAGGTTAGACGTGAAAAGGAGTTGGCGCGCTGTATATATACAGGGTGTCCCAGAAACCGACGATAATCCTTTAACAGGAGATAGGGCTGCTAATTACCTCTCAGAATATCTAATTTTAGGTTTAGTAAAAATGGCTTAGTTTTTGAGATATTGTCATTTTTGTAAAAATCCAAAATTTTCTCCCTCAGCTCATTTTTTTAAATGCCACAAGTACAAATGTAAGATTTTCTTAAATCTAGTTTTTGTCAAATATTCCTGAAAAGTAAGGCTTTCACAAGGTATAATTTATTTTTTCACGTTTAATCCGGTTTAGCTGAAAAACGACTTAAGAGCCACATGTTAAACTTTTTTTAGCCTCATCCATTGAGTTTGGCCCTTCGTGGTGAAAAAAAATAGTACTACACTAAAGTGGCATTATGCAACAAAAATACGCCCATCTAATGTAGTTTTTAAAATGGTACATCACTTACCGATTTGCCCAATAATTTATGAGCTATTCTTTTTTAACTGCAAAAAGACCTCGAAATTTGATAATTGTTCTACCAACTACGAATTGGAATAAAATAATCACTTGAAGTAATTGGTCTTTATTAACCTGTTAAAGTAGATGTTCAAATTGTTTACAACCTGCACAAATGCTAGCTCGACATCTTCTCACAAATGCCCGGTTGGTGCGTCGAGCAAGTACTCGATGCAAGTGCAGATACGTCCACCTATGCTATGTAAATAGTTTGTGTTTTCCGTCCAGTTGACTATAGTCGGCACGACCGAAGGGAAGCACTGACGTGGCACCAAGTTCACCCGGTGTTATGGGCTGACATCACGGATGTTGTAGGTGATGTAGCCAACCATGTCAGTTTACATAAAAAAAAACCTGAGCTACTGCCGTAATTTATTCCTAGACGTCCGATCCATCTGTGGGGATATGCTTGGTCCTTCCCTAGCGTGATGGGCTGGGCAGCCATCATTTTACAACCACCCCCGTATGGCCAATGGTACATTTTCTAAAAGGCTCTGAAGCTCCTGTTGCAGAAACTCAAGATAATTCGCCCGTTTAAAGTCTCTACAATTCAACGGACGTCTTCTGGCCTCCTAGCCACTTGCATCCCCACAGATAGACCGGACGTCTAGATCACCGTATTTAAATCCGTTAGATTTTTATTATTGGGGCTATTTAAAAGAAAAAGTTTACGGGAAACCTGTGGAAAACTTGATAGAGCTCAAAGAAAGAATTACGGCAGTAGCTCAGGTTTTTTTTATGTAAACTGACATGGTTGGCTACATCACCTACAACATCCGTGATGTCAGCCCATAACACCGGGTGAACTTGGTGCCACGTCAGTGCTTCCCTTCGGTCGTGCCGACTATAGTCAACTGGACGGAAAACACAAGCTATTACATAGCATAGGTGGACGTATCTGCACTTGCATCGAGTACTTGCTCGACGCATCAACCGGGCATTTGTGAGAAGATGTCGAGCTAGCATTTGTGCAGGTGGTAAACAATTTGAACATCTACATTAACAGGTTAATAAAGACCAATTTACTTCAATAGTGTTTATTTCATTCCAATTCGTACTTTGTAGAACAGTTATCAAATTCAGAGGTCCTTTTGCAGTTAAATAACAATATCCCATAAATTATTGGGCAAATCGGTAAGTGATGTACCATTTTAAAAACTACATTAGATGGGCGTATTTTTGTTGCATAATGCCACTTTAGTGTAGTAATTTTTTTTTTCACCGCGAAGGGCCAAACTCAATGGATGAGGCTGAAAAAATTTTAACATGTGGCTCTTAAGTCGTTTTTCAGCTAAACAGGATTAAAAATGAAAAAATAAATTATACCATGTGAAAGCCTTACTTTTCAGGAATATTCGACAAAAACTAGATTTAAGAAAATCTTACATTTGTACTTGTGGTATTTAAAAAAATGAGCGGAGGGAGAAAATTTTGGATTTTTACAAAAATGACAATATCTCAAAAACTAAGCCATTTTTACTAAACCTAAAATTAGATATTCTGAGAGGTCATTAGCAGCCCTATCTCCTGTTAAAGGATTATCGTCGGTTTCTGGGACACCCTGTATAAGTCAATGGCGTGATACCGCCATTGACTTATATATTACTAGTGTACTTTAGCATATGCTGGATACCGCATGACTCAGTGCCGCATGACTCAGTGCGAACGATCGGCTGCAATAAAAACAGTCTGAGAAGATTACTTTCATTGCACTACAGAATAAAGGTCGTAATTAAAATAGTCGTCGTGGTTTCAGAACAATTTCAATAGTACGGTCGTTCTATGTTCCTTCCAGCCAATTCCTTATTCCGTTCATCTTCCCCAACTCTGGCCAGATTACAAAACATGGCAATATTGCATTCTTAATAATGTCTAACAACCACGGTAATTTAAAAACCCATATAATATTGCATTCATTCTGTTCGTTTTTAAAATGAAAATACAAATATATAAAAATATCTCCAACGATGACTTGGGAAAACGGTTATTACTGCCACTTCGTAACTCTACAAAGACTTAAAATTGGAATAATGAAAAAACCCTTTTTACATTATTCGTCCCCTTTTCGGTACGAACGCCAGCAAAAAAATAAACCGCACGAAATTATCTGCCGTAAAAATCGCCCAATTTGCCTAACAACTTAGAAGCAATTACCTAAAGGAAAATCCGGCAAATTAATTAAATCTAAATCATTAGATACGATTGGGAGTAACCACAGGGCGTGAAGGCGTTACTGATTTGGCCCCCTCCCCCGCGGACGCGTTATTAAAAATAATGATCTGGCTCGTTCTTACCCCGGCCTTCGGCCTCGCTAACGGTTGCTCGTAATGGCGTCCAAATATTACGGTACTGCGGGAGAGAGGAGAGCAGTATCTAATAAACACTTCTGCATTGAGCAGATATGTATTTGTGGATATTTAGAAACGGAGTGCTTGGATATTTCCTTCTGCGTCTTTCACTGTAGCGTTGAAGTTTAACTTAAGATATGCGTACTTTCTAAGAATAAGACCGAATTTTTATTTAATTTGTAATTGTTTTATTACCAACAGCGTACATCTCAATAAATTCACATGACTAATTTTTAAAATTAAAGCCAACCACAACCAATTAAAGGGAAACACAACATTCATAAGAAGGTGAGCTAAAATAAAAGGTTTACATTAACAAAACAAAAACTGTGATATCCCGTGATCGACGGCGCAGTATGGGCCTTAGCCGGTTATAGCACCTATCATATTATGAATTTTCTATGCTAAAGGCAACAGAAAAATTTACTCATTCTTACATCTGCACTGTGGGTGAGAGTTTTGGAAAATTTGAATTTTGGAAATTTTTCAAATAAATAATTTGGTAAATAAAGGCATGAAATTCGTAGGAAAAATTGTATGTAAATAATGCCTCGACATTTCTCTAAGGACAGCTAACTACCCAACTTATCTTTTTAGTTGGACCCACTTTGCCGAGAAGTATACAAACTTAGGCTAGACTAGACTAGGCTTCATACAAAAGAAAAAGTGACAGAAAATATATAAAATAGCACGACTAGTTTTTAACTAAACTTACAAAAACTAAGGTAATGAAAGAATAATTATTAACCTATAGAACTATAACCGACAAGCATGTATGAAGAACGATTGTTATGAGAGTGGAAGAGGCGGCAGAGGTGTGTCAGGATCGTGGCACGTGGAGATCCGTTGTCTCTGCCTACCCCACTGGGAAACAGGCGTGACGCTATGTAAGTATGTATGTACAATTATTAAAGAAATCAAATTTTTACATATAGAAAAAGCTCTGATTTAACAAAAAAGCAAAATGGAAAACATACGAGGTAAGAAAAAAAAATCACACAATACGAGGCGCGACAGAACATAAAAAACCTTAGAATAAAATATACTAATCTACTACAGACCATTCTACAAACACAATTATACCCACTATTTGAGTTTTGTTTTGAAGGAGAGTATGTGCAACATATAACCATACGTACAAAAATAACAAAGGTGTTTACATACATAATATATTTTGTATATACCTGTTAATGATATCTAAAATAACAGATAAATGAGCGAGTCGCTCTCGCGGAAGTGATGGCGCAGAGCGAGCGGTGGCCATGTTTGCCAACCTTTCCATATTTCGAGGAGTTCACTTAAAAGCGAACAACCTACGAAATAAATATCGCCATTTGAAGCACTCGCTCGGGGGATTCTTACGATATGACACATCTTTTAATACAAAAAATACGAAATTCTCGGCGACGATTTTAAAGCATTTCTTACAATTGAGAGATTTAAAAACAACACTTTGTAATAAGTACAAACGTATTTTTTTGTAATTTTTTAATAAAAAAATATAAAAGAAACATGAAAAACGTATGGTTATAAAATTTTGATGGTGTATATGACCTTGAAATGCGCCATTTACACACTTTTTTAAAACGCTTTCGGACAAATCGCAACGCAAAAGCTGATCTGAAGAAGTTTTATTGCCAATCGAAACCGACCCACCAGTCTGGTGGAGGACTTATAGTAGAGACACAGACAGACAGAGAAAGAAGTAGAGTCACGTCTAATATACAACCTTATGACAACCTAGCCATATATACTAGCTGTGATAGCGGTGTTGTTTGCGTGAAAGTTCATCAAATATGGTCGAAGCGCAAATATGAAGTCACCAAGCCTAAGGTTATTATATATATTATAATTAGGGACGTAATTAGGGACCTAATTATATATATACCTACTCTCTCAAAGAAGGTAACCCCAATAATTATATCATAATTCGTTATTATTTACTAATACTCAATATAGAATAATTTCGAACTTACTACTCGGTCCCTATAAGAGATGACATGATGTTACCTGCACAAATGTAGGCAAATAAACAGTAACTTTATTTCTTTATATGGTTTTATTTTGTTCATTTAAAATGATTTCTCAAAATGGAACATATCAAAAAGTAGGTCTGGCTTCCGCACGGTTCCCCCTACGTCTGCCGCGACGCGACCAATACAAGAAGATAGGTATCATAAAAGCGGAAACAGATCTCTACGCTATCGTGGCGGCCGGAAATTCAAGCGGATATTGTGTGACAGGTTGTATCTTAGACGCCGGGGCGGAGGCGCGCGAGGCGAGGCGAGGCGTAGACACACGCTGTCAAAAGTTAGCAATATCGCTCGCAATACACGTAGGTGCCGAGCTGTTAGACGCTTTTGTAGTGTATTTCGTGAGGTGCAGCCCGTCTGCGGCTGTAAGTTATGTCTTTAATAGAAGTCTCGAGGATGGCGCATATCGCATCGTCTGCGCCGGAATTACACGCCTATGAGATGACGAGCGCCGCCGCGACGTGGATGCGTAAATTGTGGCATCTGGCAAACTTGCCGCATACAGATGTGTAGTTTTTTTTTAAAGGAAACTGACACGGTTGTATACATAACCTGCAACATGCGTGATGTCAGCCCATAAAACCTTGGTGAACTACATAGATGAAATGTCAGTGCTCCCAGTGCCGGCTATACTGAACTGGACGGAAAATTCGAACTATTACTTATGGGCTTCGACCGACCTTTCATTCAGTGCGGTGGTACCAACACGGGCGGGTTAAACCCAACCACCTACTAAGGGAAAAAGGGTTATGCCACAGATTATGTTTATGAACCTACATTTTTACATGGAATCCAAACTGGATTGAAGTATCGAAACGTTAGTATTAAATTTGCAATATACACGGTGTTGCAGTTGCCCCCGTAATATTTTTAACTGAAATAAGGGGGTTATTATAAATGTGAGACTAAACAACTTCTGTGGCGAATAATTTTTTTTTAAACAAAAAAAAATTTTTTTTTCCATACAAATTTTAATTACCTATTCTAAAAATGTATGGAGAAAAAGTTTTTTTTTTTTCAAATTAAAAAGTCGTAGAACAAAAGTTGTTCTATTTCACGTACAGAATCATCCCCTTTCGGGTTTAACGGTTGGGGTTGCAACGCCGTGTATATTTGCACAACACTAGGTCACAGATGAGGTAATACTAGGTGGTAGGTAAGTATAGTTACAGCAAAGTTCTGGTGAACATTTTGAATAAGATCTACTTTTTTCGATCGCTTTTTTTATGTAAACAAACATGGGTGGCTATGTCGAGAGACCAATGGTGCAGTCGACAGAGCCAAATTCACCTATCCTCGCATTACCACACTCAGTGAGGTGCTATGCCAGCAGATTTTCGAACTGTTGCTAAGCTGTCTAGTCTGTCTAGGCTGTCTAGTCTGTCTACGACGATTGAAGACACCCAGGTTAAAGGGTTCGGGAAACACACTCGCCGGAAGACAGTTCCACACCGTAGCGGTGCGACAAAGAAACGATTTAGAGAACCGATGGGTTCTCAAAAGCCCAATGTCAACAGCAAAATGGTCCTGAGTCTCTCTGCGACGAGTCATGCGAAGATAGGAAGGATGGGAGGGAATAAGCATGCTAGTTCGACAGAGATGGAACTAGCATCCCTTATGTACACCCCATAGCGTACAGGCATGGTTTTATGTCCAAAGCAACTTATTAATTTAAATAAATAAATTAAATTAAAATATTTTCCATAGAGCACTTAGCAACCTTTTCCCAGTGTAGGAGTATTACAACAGGAGAGGTGGCTATCCTGTCGCCCTTTAGCACGGCATTTTGTCCTTATCCCTTAGCGCCTTGTACGACATGCACGGGGAGAGATGCAGAATCCTTTATACTCGTATTTGCTCATATCTGATATTTGCTTCATCTGCTTATTGCATGGCACACTTTACGAAGACAAGATACACTTACTTCTTCCAACATTTTTCCTAAAATCAAACTAGCCAAACGTAAAGCAGCCAGTTGCGAGCGCACTGAAGGCGACGCTGAAAAATATGTTTCCTGCGACCGAGCAACAACACGAGACATTTCATGAACGCGCTCCAACATCCGTAGCGCGCGAGTGTTAAGATGTACGCTCCATCTGGTGGGGTGTTTTAGTTTATTTTGAATTAGATAATAGAAAAATAAATAAAACAATTTTTTTATAGAAAGCGCGAATGTGGTGTCGAGGTACTTATCCATTATAGGTAAAAAAGATAGCCCTCTGTGCCCCCATGGCTGAAGAAACGCCACCCCGCGTGATGCTACATTGCGAGGGGATGGAAATGAGCGGGCAGACATTTTTTTAATTTTTTTTATGGAAACTGACACGTTTGGCTACATCACCTACAACATCCGTGATGTCAGCCCATAACACCGGGTAAACTTGGTGCCACGTCAGTGCTTCCGTTCGGTCGTGCCGGCTACACTGAACTGGACGGAAAACACAAACTATTTAGGTACGTAGGCGTTTCGACCGACCTTTCATTCAGTGTGGTGGTACCAACCCGGGCGGGTTAAACCCTACCACCTAGTAATATAAGAAGGGAGTCATATACCTTAGTCGCCTTTTACGACATACACGGGGAGAGATGCAGTGCCCTCTGTGCATGGGGGCTGAAGAAACGCCACCCCGCATGATGCTACATTGCGAGGGGATGGAAATGAGCGGGCAGTTATCCTCAAAAACCCGAGGACACTCCAAGCTGCCCATCAAGGAGAAGATGTGGCCTGGAGCCACCCATAAGGTGTCTAACGACTCATTCTTCATACATGTTCGTCGGTTTCGGGTGCTGTACACTTGACCCTTTTTGAGCATTTTACACACGTAAACCCTTTATACTTTTTGAAATTTTACTTAAAACTAATCTAATCAAGTATGCTCTCTGTGATTACTTACATTCAAACGGTCGAACACTCCAGTGTTTCTAAATTAAATACATTATTTAAATTGATCTATACGGTTGAAAGTTGAAAGAAATATCCAGAAGGACGGGTCGGTTTCTTCTCAATTTCCTGCACTTTAAAGCTGTGATTTTTCCCGTCCGAGCCACCCTGTAGGCGAACGGTGCGCTCGAAGAGGAAATCGGGTTCACTTTGCCACCTATAACTCTGTCTCCCTCTCGCTCACCACCGACGGATAGTTCCGTCTCGCTCGATGGGAAACTTTTCAATAGGAAAACTATCGGAAAAACGTTTAGAAGTTTTCATTACTTTTACCAGTTGCAGTTTTCGCCGGTACTCAATTTTCTTAGTGCAGTCGTTACTGGTACAGCCAGTCAGCCCGAGGTTATATTTATTTGAATTTCATAAAATATTTTATAAGAACAACACTTCCTAAAAATTATTTAATAAAAAAATGGCGTTATCCGTTTGTTATTCTGGTTCTTGTAAAGTCCTATTACTTTAAGTGAACAATTTTTGTATACATCCCTCTCCCGAGATGCACTTGCTAAGAGTCTAAAACAACCGGACGAAGAATTTATAATTGCTTTCTCGGAAACAAAATAAATCTTTAAGATTTGGATAAAATTTTTATAATAAATAAAAAATTTGATAATATTTTATTTCATGAGTTTATCTAGTTGTGTCATGTCTGAGAAAATCCGTTTAAACAAAAAAAAAACAAGAAGTTTTTCTAACGGTTTCTCATAGGACATTGAGGTAACAAGTGCGCTGAAATACTCATTCTATGTCATGTAGTGCCATCTGTTGTTCCCACGGCAAATACGGAAGACGCTGAGCGAAGGTCGGCCGCCTAGTAGGTACTTGTTATTAATACACGATGTTATGAATTTTGTATTTGGTGAGAAAAATAAAAAAAAAAATTATTAGGACTAGTTTTGTTTTGTAACTTTCTGTTGTCTGTTCTTTCGAGTGACTTTTCGGGAAGATTAATCTTATACAAACGGCCTAGTTCAATATAATCAGTCTTTCAACGGATGCAATATGATTAAAATCAAAGATTTCAATCTTTGAGTAAAATAAAAAGAACAACAGTGTTAAGTGCGCAAAAAGTCGCACTGTGTCGCTCAGTGTACCGTCACTACCGACTCACTCACCGCCTCTCCTGTGAGTGACGAGCGAGGTGGCGCCGCCGCCCCTCCCCCGCTCCACCGCCGCTCGGTCCCCGCTCCGACCCCTATCCGCCCCCGCTCCGCCCCCGCACAGCGCGGACCGGTGTGCGGTGCTCCCCAGATTGCGGGCAACCTAGTCCCACAATACCTACTTATCAATAAAGTGGTCAGAACTGTTTTCTATTTCGAAACGACGAAAATATATTTTTAAAAGTTGACTCGTTTATAGTTAGAAACGGTGATGTGAGCACCCTAACTGCACGATGTCTGTCACTCCGGTGAAAAAAAAAAAAAACGCTGAACTGAATGCTCCTAGTAATAAAATTAATACTAGAGTGACAGAACAATACATCGATGCGATTGTATTATTATGCGATGTAATACATGTGATATTATTACAGTCTCGGATCCTTCATGAGGGGTGTGAATGGGCCCCTGTCAGGCCGGCATGGCATTCGCAACCCCTGCATCGACCGAACGTCCATGGGCGCCGTTAGACACCTTATGGGTGCCTCGGGGCAATAACTATGTCGCGGTTTAAAAAAAAGACAATTTTAATAAAATAAAAAATAAAAACCTACCCCTCTCATCGATGCAATGTCCTCTACTCCCCTCAGATACTCGATATATCACAGGGCGTGAGTTTCACTCTTCATCCGATTATATAATCCTCTAGTCCGCCGGCTGTCGAAGTCGATAAGTGCGACTGTTCTTGTTTTTTTTTCGGCGTCCGTGAGCAATCATAAAGTTGCTGACGCGGTCCCCGCCGCGCACCGCCCCCCGCCCCCGGCTCCCTCCCGCCCATCAGACGGAGGCTTACCGTGGCGCCGCCGGGTTGTGGAGCGGCTTAGCTTCAATTTACGTGGGACACAACGCATGTGCTGTGCCGACAGTCGATGTTTTCAGTCGTCTTCTCCGCGTCATCGTGTCTGCAAGCCGATTCCAGCCTACGCACGAACGGACTCAAAGGGAATAAAATGTTTAATTACATATTAAAAACGTAATTTCCGTTTATTTACTTAAAGGCGTCGGCGGAACGCTAAGTAAATAACCTCGCAGCTCTGAATTTTCATACTTTATTTACTAGTTCACCAAGGTGTTAAGGATGTAGTAAGGTCATCGACAATAAGACTTATGTATAATAATATAAGTCTTATATAATATAAGTCTTATTGTCCATGTAGTAGGTGATATAGCCAACCGTGTTAGTTTCCAATAAAAAAACCGGCCAAGTGCGAGTCGAACTCGCGCACCGAGGGTTCCGTATCACCATGTCATGGTTAGCGCCACTCACGCCATCTATGGCGTGTTATGAAATGCTTCATAATAGATAAATGTCATGATTAGATAAAATGCTTCACCCTCTATTCGGTAGATGGCGCGCGCGCATACACTTTTTTGGTTTCTTCTATGGGAACCCCCGTGAATTTTTGACTTTTTCATATTTTTATTATTTGTTGTTATATTGGCCATAATAACACATATTCTGTGAAAAATTTAACGAGCTACCTATTACGGTTCAAGTGATACAGCTCTTGGACAGACAGACGGACGGACGGACGGACAGACAGACTGACAGACAGACAGACAGACAGACAGACAGACGGCGTAGGCTTAGTAATAGGGTCCCGTACCGGATATGGAACCTTAAAAACCACAGTACTGGATATAAGATGGTCACATAGCAGCCTCGGCTGAGTTCTCTAGTCCAGTATATCCAGCAATCAAATGGTAAGTCTCCGGTATGGCACCTACTTTCTCGGAGGTGATATTGGCTGGTCGGATCATGTGCTTTGGACCGTTTTACTCAGTCATCCATACCGATATACATAAAAAAAACTGGAAATTTTCACATATTATTTTCATAAAATTTATGTAAAAAGTCTCTCGACACCATATAATAGCATTATTTCAAATCCCTTGCATAGTTCAGATCAAGCCACTTCTTCCCAATAATGCCGTTAGCGGTGCTTGTTGGCGTATATTTGTTAAACATCAATACTCCAGAATCGACTGGGAGAGCATCCCTAGTCACCTGAGGTCGATAGTTGCTAGGCGCGGAAGGCGGGAACGTCAGAAGATGCATTTTCCTGATTGCTTCTACGACACCTGCCCCCCTCCGCCCCCCCTTACCGCCAGCCTCCCGTAGCACGCACACACTCGCATGTCGTGTGCGTCCATGAACCTCACACTACACTACACACCACTCAGGCATAGATTTAGCGCAACGTAATATATTAGAAGACACAATGTTGGGCTGTAGCTTTCATAGAAATTATTATTAGTGGAAATGGGTGAAGGAAAATCACACAAGGCCGACGGGAAGAAATCATTCATAGTCGCCGTTTACTAATGTGCCAGTGTGAGTTGTGTCTCCAACTGGAGCAATGGAAATATAAAAGTGATATGTACGCCTGTAAATATAAAATCTATGACTGACAATGTGTTCCAGGGTCAGCTGAAAATATTTCTGTTACCTAGATCATCAAATTTTACAAGTTAAATCCTTTTTGTAAGTAAGTGAAATGATGCTGAATTGGACGATTCAATACAGTCTTTCGTATACAGGGTGTTGTAACGGCCACTACATAAATTTAGGAAATGATTATTGGGATCAATAGTAACAAAAAAGTCAAATAACTTTATTTTAAATCAATCAGCTTTACTCACGGTTTCACTCCGAGCTACGTGGCTCGACGTTTCGGGCCAAGCGTATGATGAGTTCTCTGCCAACCGTCCCACAAGGTAGAGTGCTCCATGAAGATGGGCCATACGCTTGGCCCGAAACGTCGAGCCACATAGCTCGGAGTGAAACCGTGAGTAAAGCTGATTGATTTAAAATAAAGTCAAATAACTTTTTTCTGAATTCCCTTCATAAAAGTTGCAGTTTTCAGTCAAACTAATTCATTAATTTACTGTAAAGAGGATCTAATGTTTCGCACGAACGTGGAGATGGTGCGCGGCGGAGGCGGCGCGGCGTGAGTTTTTCGACCCCGACGACCGTTCCCGCGCCAGCCCCCCCCCCCCCTCCCCCCCCCCCCTGCGCGAGTCAAATTTACACTTGACGAGAACATACATTTCAAAAATTACTGTCTCCAAACTAGACTACTAACTACTAACTAACTACTTTAGTTAGAGAAACACTTTATTAACTTTTTTTTGTCTCGGAAAAACGTGAGGATTGCGCTGGCGAAATTAATGTACTGGCCGTTACAACATTCTGCATATAAATATAACCTGTTAATGTTTTGACTAAACCCTATTTTCTTTGTAATTATATTACCTTTTTTGGATAAAATAAATAGTTAACTGATGTTTTATTGCTTGAATGTGATAAAGTGAGAACTTCGTTTACAAATGCAGGGTTCCGTAGTCATATGTACCTTCTTATTGCACGTATAGCGAGTCTTCGAGTTCTTGCCGCACTCTCACGTATTTCGCCTTCGGTACAGCCTTATTTTTAACCTCCGACGGAAAAAGAGTGGTGTTATAAGTTTTACGTGTGTGTAATATGTGTGTAAGGGTGTGTTTGTCTGTGGCATCGTAGCTCCCAAACGGATGGACCGATTTGGATGCGGTTTTTTTATTACAAAGCTGGTTTAATCGGGATGTTTCTTAGGAAATAAATTATCTTAAAGAGTGGACCGATTTCCATGCGGTTTTTGTATCGATGAGTAATTGTATTGGTAATTTTGATGTTTGTACTTAAAATGTTTCTGAGTCATGCAGCAGGTGGGTCTTCGTGTCTTACTTGCTGCTCGATAGTTATCGTGTCCTATAACGTCAGTGTTGTGCTTTAATTCACAAGAGTACTTGCAGCATAACACCGACTACTCTGCTTACGCCGATTGTCGGAATACAGCGTGTGGTATGTATGTATGTTTGTAAAATTAATTAAATTACATTCGGTTGGAGGCCTGGAAGCGCTGTTCTACCGAATTCTGTATATATGTACACATCTACAGTAGAACCCCGATCATCCGAGCTAGAATTAACCGAGGTCGCGTTTAACCGAGCTTAATCGAGATGCAAAATTTAGATTTTAGGAGGAACAAGATAGAACCAAAATTCAATCAAATCGGCCATCAGCGTCAACGCAGACTAGCTGGCGAGGGCTTGACGCGAGCCGAAACGTTTGACGCGCTGTAAGAGAACAAGAGTGGCCACTCGCTGGTCTCGTTGAAATCTTCTCCTACTTCCATCCACTGGAGCCGGCTGTGTTCGGGGAAGCCGCGGAGTGCTGTGTTCGTCATCTGCTTTTATTTAGAATGCGAATAGCATAATATGTAATCAATTTGCAATGTTATGTATTGAAAAATGTTACTTCATCTGAATATACTCTAATAAAGTCCGTATTATCCGAGTTTTTGATTATTTGATCGAGGTAAGCCTGGTCTACAATAGCCCGAATAATCGAAGTAAATTTTTCACTCTTTGTTTTTTCTTAATTGGTTAGGAAATTGAAAATATGTGATAATTTCAACCGGTTCTCTATTACGGTTCAAAAGGTACTCTGCCAGGACGGACGGACGGACGGACGGACAGACAGACAGACAGACGGCGTAGGCTTCGTAATAGGCTTCCGTATGGTTACGGAACCCTAAACACTCTATAAGTTTTCTTACCCGGTTCTTTCCTACATATTGTATTGCTGAAGGGGACAAAAGAAAAATGATGACGAACCATTATATTACTTCAGTATGTACGTACATATATAATTTAGGTCTCAGAGAAGTGTGTTTTGTGTGGCGAAATAAATACTTACTTTAATATTCCGTCTCACTGCACTTTTTAATGTGTGCGTGCATTCAAGAGTTCATTTTTTTAAATGTTTTTTTTATGGGAAGCACGACATATGGCGCGCGCCAGACTAACGCAGAGGTGTAGTCCGTCGGCGCCCTTCGGGCATTCGGGAATTTTATTCTAAGATAATTTTATCCGTGCACTTTAGGAATTCTACAATGTTTTATAATTCCCCAGGCTCCACTATAAGCGCGCGCAGCGCGAGTGATTCAAAGTATCGTAATTGAGTAGAAGCAATCGGCACCCGAGGCCACACTCTCGCCCGACCGACACAACGAACGTCACACGAAGAGGAGTCTCGCAAAAGCGAAACCGCACTGGGAAATTGGAAAATTCGATTGTAGTGTCCATGTAAAAGCTTCACTGATAATTTTAAAGCGGATAAATTTTCTTTTAATTAATCCAATGGAGCGACCGCGCGGGTTGGCCTCCGCCCCCCACCCCGCCCCGAACGCCACTCAACCATCTCACCCGCGCCCACACCCCCGCCGCTCCCGTCGGACCCAGCGGCAGCTGAAACGGACGGGTTAGGGACATACGAGATGTATTGGAAGCTTTGGTCATTCAGGGGTATGTTGTTAAATTGTAAAGGCGTTCGGGTGAATATTTATTGCTGTATGTTTAGGATTTTGTTGTAGGTTATTACGAGAAAATTAAACATTGGGTGAATTACAGTAGACCTGACAAAACAATGTCGCGTTTGACTGTGAAATAATTTTTGAAAGCGAACGTATAAACGAATATTTAAGATCTTTCATTAGTAGGTAACTTTACGCTAAGGGGTGTAATTGTATCAGATACTGATCACGTTCCCATATAATTTTTTTTTATATCAAATACCTACCCATCCTACTAAAATAATAGTTTATTGAACAATGATTTCATAGCATGGGTAGGTATTTGATATAGTAAAAAATTGGGTATGGGAACATGATCAGTATCTCATACACATACACCCCTTAGCGTAAAGTTATCTACTAATGAAAGACCTTATATAGTTCTTAACTTTAATTATTTATTTTGCTAAGAAATATTGATGTATGCCGTCGTGTCGTGTGAGCGAGAACATCGAAATAAATGAAAAAAATCTACACACAGTCCGGTTACTTAGTACGCACCTATAATTTGTGTTACACTTTTCTGCGGTTCAGAAGGCGAACTTATAACACAATGCAATTGATATCAGTCAACCTTACACACAACAAGAAATACGTATTGTCAGTGTACAGTACAAGTTGCCCTTGATCTGAGTAAAAATATCAATGATTATTTATGCCTTTTTCATACAGATATCAGTTTCTTATCATTGATTTTTATTTATCATTTGCCCTGGGTCTTTTCTTTTTATACATGGTGGCTACATGGGTGGCTGTGCCAAAGGATCAATGGTGCAGCCGACAGGGCCAAGAAACACCTCGCGGAAACACGCTCAGAGACGCCAGTAGATTTGCCTACTGTTGCAAGGATGGTCCGTTATTACGACGTTTCAAAGAAGACACCCAGGTTAAAGGATTCGGGAAACACATTCGCCGGTAGACAGTTCCACACTCTAGCGGTACGACGAAGAATATATTTTGAGAACCGAAAGCTTCGCAAAAAAACCCAATGTCAATAACAGAAGGGTGTTTAGCTTCATTGCGTTGCGACTAGTGCTGCGAAGATAGGTTTCAATGGCAAGGAATAAGGGAAGCAAGTTCCAACGAGCAGCGTCCATAGTACCTGTAGAACAGACTGAGTGACCCTATAAATCCTATGTGACTCAGAGACTCCAGACCATCAGCGAGTTTGGGGTCTCCCACAAGACGGACTGGGAACGGATAATGGGAACTGCCTTCTCAAAGTAGCCTACATTATTCCATCGCCGCCGGTCTGTCGATCTATCCACTGTCCAGCCCTTTGATCACCGCGACTATAGAAATCGCACATTGATCGCCAAACAGCGAGGAAGGCCTTTTATGACAAGCCTGTGTGTGTAGCCGTTGCGGAATCGAGGGATTAAATTCGTCTTGTGTTCCACCTCGTATATACAGTGTTCTAATTCCATTTCTTACTACTAAAGGAATTATTTGATAGCGTCAATATTAGCGTTATTAGTTTTTTAGCGTTATTAACTTCAATAAATAAATAAAGTAGTTAATGTACAAACTTATATACCTTTAGAAATTAGAAGAAGCATCTGGGGACTTCTCTTATGGATTTGTATACATTTCAGCCGAGTTTACTCGTCTGAATTATGTAACGTCATAAAAACATAAAAAAACATGTTTGCAAGAAAATACTCACGAGACAACAAAATATACTTCAAAATATCATTAAAAAAACAAAATGGTAGATACAATTAAATGCTAGACTGCAATTAACCTCAACCAACACAATCAAGCTTGTTCTCGGCGCCGAAGGGGCAGCGTGGTTCTGCTTGCTGCTGATCAGTACGAACAGGTAAAATTGCGTAACCATTTGTTCATCGTACGGACCTGATCGATTTAATAATACATTGTATGTAGTGTAAATGGTTTTCTATGGGGTCCCGCCATCTAAAATCGAACCCCCTAACCCCCCCCTTATATACGTCCATGACATGCTCAACGCTCGAACGGTCACCCATCCAAGTTCAGACCGCGCCCGAGGAGTGCTTAAATTCACGTACGGCCGTGGAACTTTCGTACCACCAACCTACCGAGGCTGACAAAATAAGACCATTAGATCCCATATCTATACTTCCATTTTGGTACTGCCATTTCTCTTGACGGGATGACAGAAGCTAACAGAATACGTGTACGTGACGGGTTGGTTGCATGCGAGTGCCGTCCCTCAGGCTGTCGCCTCAATTCGTAGCCCCGAGCGCCGCCCGCCCGCGTCTATACGAATCGACCAACAGGAATAATGAAGATGCGATGCAAATCAGTGTTTGCGCCGTCGACGGCCGGGGCGCAGGGCGGGGCGGCGGGGCTAGCTCACCGCGCGCCTCAGGCTTCTATGCGGTGTGTGCTCAAACAGCCTGTGTTAGTGTTCATATAATGCAGCCTGCGAACCGAATAGCGCTGGCGGGAACATTATCTGCGGCGGGAGCACACGAAAATCTGTGACGAAACGCTGAGATGACAGAACATGTACCGTGTGGGGCCGCTACTTTAAAAGAATAGCCCCACTGCATCTCTCCCCGTGTATGTCGTAAAAGGCGACTAAGGGTTATGACTCTCTTCTTATATTACTAGGTGGTAGGGTTTAACCCGGCCGGGTTGGTACCACCGCACTGAATGAAAGGTCGGTCGAAACGGCTATGAAAATAGTTTGCGTTTTCCGTCCAGTTCAGTGTAGCCGGCACGACCGAAGGGAAGCACTGACGTGGCACCAAGTTCACCCGGTGTTATGGGCTGACATTACTGATGTTGTAGGTGATGTAGCCAACCGTGTCAGTTTCCATAAAAAAAAACGTAAAACTAAACTTGCTTGTCGAGATCTTGCGCACTGGTAACCTGTTGGTGATGCGCCGCTGTTCATAATTTAGTTTAATATCCGTTTTCATGAATAAGTAATTTACTTTAGGCTCTCTAGATAGTGTTTTCACCGCTTCCTTTGCTTGATAGTTGTGACGGTAATTTCGAAAAATATATGAGGAGCATGAATAAACAAAAAAATCTGAGTTTATAAAGGTATTTTATCATCTGGGTAACTTCTAGACTTCAAAGAACATAAATTATGAGTTCTGGAAGTTATTGCCGGACAATCTGTACAGTTTAGTGTTTAATAATTTACCTAATATATATATATAATAACGGCTAGGTGGACAGATGACCTAAAAAAGGTAGCCGGGAGTGGATGGATGAGAAGAGCGGAAGACCGCGTGTGGTGGCGTGCCTTGGGAGAGGCCTATGTCCAGCAGTGGACCGATACAGGCTGATGATGAATTTACCTAATATTGATTTATTAACACACATACATACATTATTTCATACATTATTGACATACATACAAACGCACATACATACATACTTACATACATACTTACATACATACAACACCCTGTATCCCGACAATTGGGGTGAGCAGAGTAATCGGCACAACACCGACCACCATGTTTAGCTATGTATTATGACAAGATAACTATCAAGCAGCAAGTAAGGCACGAAGATCCACCTGCTGCACGACTCGGTGCAAGGACCGTGCCAAGGTGAGAGGTGGCTAACTTGTCGCCCTTTAGCAGGGCACTTTGTCCTTATCCCTTAATCTCCTTTTACGACATGTACGGGGAGAAATGCAGTGTTTTTAAAGCTAACAATTTATTGCCTGCCGTGTTATCGTCTCTATCTCTACTACTTATAAAACGGAACGTGTTTGTATGTATGTTTGAGGTAAACTCCCCAAACCACTGAATAGATTTTGATGCGGTTTGCACCAATGGAAAGAGTAGTTCTTGAGGCTTACTATAGGCTATATACTATTATCGCTAAATAGCCTTAGGACTGAGTAGTATCAATGAAATTATAGTATGAACGGGAGAGAGAGAGAGATAATATCAGAGAAGCGATAGTTTATTATCATATTTGCATTTAAATATAATTTGCTATTAAACCGAGTCTACAGCGAGCGAAGCCGCGGGTAAAAGCTAGTGGAATAAACATAATAACATTGTAATACCTAATCGTAGACTACGATTAGGTATTAAATGTTATTATGTTTACTACGATTCGTAGTACTCATTGTACTAATTGAGTCTTCAACTGATTTGGTTTTTAGGGTTCCGTATCCGGTACGGGACCCTATTACTAAGCCTACGCCGTCTGTCTGTCGGTCCGTCCGTCTATCTGTCTGTCTGTCCGAGGGCTGTATCACTTGAACCGTAATAGGTAGCTCGTTGAAATTTACACAGAATATGTGTTATTATGGCTGATATAATAAATAATAAAAAAAATCACGGGGTTCCCATAGAAGAAACCAAAAAGTGTATGCGCGCGTGCCATCTACCGAATAGAGCGTGAAGCATTTTAACTAATCATGACATTTAACTAATATGAAGCATTTCATAACACGCCATAGATGGCGTGAGTGGCGCTAACCATGACATGGCGATACGGAACCCTCGGTGCGCGAGTTCGACTCGCACTTGGCCGGTTTTTATATACATTCACACTCCTTCTCACTTTCACGCAGTTATCCTCCGGATTTCACTGTCGACCATGAATGAGTAAATACCCTGAAACGGCATTTGTCATACATTGCGTATGTTTTACCTCGTTGCCAAAGTTTGGTCGGCATGCACACAATTTGCAGCAGACAGAAGAATAGTCGCTAAAGGGCGTCAAGCTCGCCATCTCTCACCTTGGCACGGTACTTCCACCGAATCATGCAGCAGGTGGGTCTTCGTGGCTTACTTGCTGCTTGATATATTGAATCTTGTTCGAATACTCTGCGAAACGTGGTGGTCGGTGTTGTGCTGTAATTTACCAGAGTTCTTGCAGCACAACACCGATTACTCTGCTTACCCCGATTGTCGGGATTCAGCGTGTGTGATTTGTATATGTATGTAAATTGGTATATTTGTTTTAGGTAGGTAGGTGTAGGTTAGTATTTTATTTTTATTATATAACTAGCTGTGCCCGCGACTACATCCGCGTGGACTTGATCTTTCTCAGCCTGTTATAAAACGCATCGTGACTCTGTCTATCCGTTCGTTAGATGATTCAATTGTTTTGGTGTTTTTTAATTGGGCAGGACTTGATTCGACCTACATAAGTGAAGCCGCAACCAATGGTAATTTATAATCTACAATAACGCTTCTCTGTAAACTACATTAGAAGTAGAATTTCCAGGAATGTGTGCATATAAACTATTTGAATTACTAATACGGGAAAGAGTCACGTATAGCTGGCCGTGCGAAAAGCAAATCAACCTCGATCTAAGCCTGCTACCGAACCAATGACAGTGACCAATCAGTAGGTCACAACCTTCTCTTAATAATACTTAAATACTATTTTACTATTTATTACATGCTTATATATTTATACTAATTCTTCTTATGCTTCTTGGTGAAGTTCTTCATAGTTCGATATCTGGTGAACTCCTCGATTCACGACAGATGTTGATATAATAGTCTGTAACTCGTTGAAGGGACAGGTTGGAGCCACTCCACTTTGGAAGTCCTCCTCCTCAGCGAGATTGCAGGTGGCTTCTCTTCGATCTGATGATTCATCGGACAACTGACACAGCCTCAGCAACCTCCCACTGTGATACCCGGACTCTCAGGAGCGCCTATGCAGAAGCTCCACTCAAAGAAGGAACCCGCTGACACAGCAGACACCTGCGGTCCTCGTGCTCAGCAGAGCTCATAGGCAACGCTTCACCGAAACCCCTCCGAAGCCATCAAACTTCAGTCTCCGCAGCCCACAGAAGCCTTCATCTTCAGTCTCAGCAGCTCACAGAAGCCTTCATCTTCAGCCTCGCAGCCCACAGAAACCTTTAACATTAGTCTCCGCAGCCCACAGAAGCTTTCATCTTCAGTCTCAGCAGCCCACAGAGGTCTTCATCTTCAGCCTCGCAACCCACAGAAGCCTTCATCTTCAGTCTCCGCAGTCCACAGAAGCCTAAGGCACGACCACGTCCACTTCAGAGTTCAGCAGACCTCGTGGCCCCACATAAGCCGCTAAGATAAAAAGTGTTTTTTTTTTCATGGAAAGTGATACGGTTGGCTACATCACCTACAATATCCGTGATGTCAGCCCATAACACCGGTGAGCTAGGTGCCATGTCAGTGCTTCCTTTCATTTCATGTCAGCTACACTGAACTGGACAGAAAACACGAACTATTTGCATAGCCGTTTCGACCGACGTTTCATTCAGTGCGGTGGTACCAACCCGGGCGGGATAAACCCTACCACCTAGTAAGGTAAGAAGGGAAGGACCCACAGTTTTACGTGGAATCCGAAACACGGTCAGCCTCCAACGGTCTAGCGGTCACACGGTCTCTTGAAGAGAAGAAAATATGGAAATATCTGCTTTACAGGTCCACGCTTCTTCTAGGTATGACTCTCGGTCGTGCCGACACAGCAGCTCAGCTCGCCTGAGACGGAGGGTAGTCAGCGTCTCAGCGCATTTGGCGAAAGAATTCCCCCTTCCGCGGTGAAGCCACGTTCCTTAAGCCGAGCATATCCCCCGCACGGGTGGGACGACGACGACGCGACGGTAGCGGTGTTGCTCGCCGGAAGACATTCTCGTAAATTCTAAACTTTTATTATTGCGCTAAGACGGGAGCGAGGTTGTAGATCTGTTGAAAGAGGAGGGCGATGATGAATAAATAGACAACTTCACTGCGGCTTTATAGTTTCAACTTGGATGACTATTAAATCAAATATTGACACATTTGTGAATACATTTTTACTTATTAACTACCATGCTCTTACATTTTTAATGATATAAGTATTCTTATTGGTTGAGCCCACAGAGCATCAAATGCGCGCGCGGTAGGTATTTGATGCTCTGTGGTTGAGCCATTTCATTGATATTCGAATTTTAAGAAATAATTTACTATGACCTCATCCACGCCGCCTAATATAGGCGCCTGGCACAAGCGAGGGTGAAAATGGCGCCGCCTATATTAGGCGTCTGGCACTTGAGCGGAGTTTTACAGAAACGTCCCTCTTCACTGACATTGCACTATCCTTCCCTTTTCGTCGCTTCGACAAGAAAGAAAGGCAAGACGAAGGAAGATTTGTAGACTCGCACGAGAAAATTAGTCGAATTGGAAATCACGCATATCAGATGATCTCCTTGTTCTTTCTCACGTTTTTAAACGAAGACCGCGCCCGCGAGTGAAACGTGAAGGGTATTTTTGTGTGCTCGAACTGTGAACAATTTGCAAGTCCGAAAGTCCAGTAAGTTTTGTGATCTTCTGAGAGAAGTCTAAAGAAGCAGCGCCTAATAGTCCCCTTACTCCACCTGCTGTCGAAGGCACTTAGGTTTTCCCTTTTAGTTTTCCCACCACTTATTATTAATTATTTTATCTTCAATTCTCGCAAGTCAAATATTTTACTACTATTTAACTACTTACATTTCACTATGTTAATCGACTCTCAAATATTCAAAGGTTCACTGGAAGAAAATGTCAAATCTAATAAAAAAACTTTTTAATTTTTTTCATACGTAGTAAGCGCGTCATGTGGTGCCTAGCCACCTATAAGGTGTCTAGCGACGCCCGTGGACATTCGGTAGCATGCGGGGTTGCGAATGCTATGCCATCCTGAGAGGGTGCCTATTCACGCCTCTCTTGAAGCACCCGATACTGTACTTGGGGGGAAATATGTGGGCAGGGAGGGCGTTCCAGAGTTTACCAGTTCTGTGTAGGAAGGATCTGCACAACCGATTGGTACGCATTCGCGGTAAGTCCAGCGTTTATGGATGTAATCCCAGTGCGCGTTGTGCGGAGGTGGAAAGGGAACGGTGGGATCGCGTCAAACAGCTCCTCCAAGCACTCCCCGTGGAATAAGCGGTAGAACACACTTAGGGCGCCGATATATCTTCGAAGTGTATTGAACTAAAGATCGTACATAACGCAGTACTTAATGCCTCATGCATTTTAAGCCAGTTTACCCTTTACAACATATTCATACCACGGTCATGCATGATAAACGAATATAAAAACGTTAAAATATTTAAATAAAAAATTATAAATATGTATTGTCCGTACTACCGTCAGTTCAACGATTGATTCTATAATTTTGATTTCCTGGTGCTTTACTGGAAAAATATCTAGTGAAATTGAATTGAAACACTGAACTCACGCTAAATGCAAATGATGAGATACACACCTATTTTACAAGAAGCGCGCGTAAATACGAATACCTACAGCCCGAACTAATTATGGAAAGAAAAATATTACATTTGAAGGAGTACAAATCTATAACGCTCTTCCGAATGAAATTAAAAATGTAACATCCAATAAAATGTTTAAAAGGGCTGCCAAATTATATTTTCTAAATTCCCAAAATTAGGTAAATACAAGTACATGTCCGTCCGTCGTCTGTCTATAAATATAATAGTAATAAGTACGTACTATATATAACTATAAGTAAGTATAATAGAAGCAATAAGTATTATTAGAATAATGTAACCGCAAATATCTATGTATAATATATCTATAAGTAAATGTAATGTTCCTTGATATATTATTAATAAAGAAGTCTATAAACTGAAATTTCAAAGGAATTACGAAAAATTCACTACTAAAATAAAAGTGAATGCACTATTTTGTTATGCGCGATAAAATACCAGAATTTTTAATTAATAACTAATCAACGGAAGTTGGAAGCGACTAGCGTGACTGTCGGACATAACCGCTACGAGTAGGCACCCCCCTTTGTCCACGAAATTAAGTACATACATACGTACATAACACACGCTGTATCCCGACAATCAGGGTAAGCAGAGTAATCGGTGTCGTGCTATAAGGAGTAAATTATAGCACAACACCGACCACCACGTTTAGCACAGTGTACGGACAAGACAACTATCAAGCAGCAAGTAAGGCACGAAGAACCCACATGCTGCATGACTAGGTGGAAGGACTGCGCCAAGGTGAGAAGTGGCTAGCCTGTCACCCTTTAGCGCAGTATCTTGTCCTTATCCCTTAGTCGCCTACGACATGCACGGGGAGAGATGCAGTGGGGCTATTCTTTTTAAGTATCGACCCCACACGGTACCGTGCCGTGTTGGGCCGGTAAATTAATTTTCACAACATATGGGCATGGATAAGCAAGTCTGGTTTATCCGGTTAAATATTGTCAGTGGCTTAGCCAATGCCTATACGAGTACATTACGTTAGCCCGCGGCTTCGCCCGCGTGAAATTAGAATTTCAAAAGAAGACAGTAAGTGCGGAAGAGGCGGCAGAGGTGTGTCAGGATCGTGGCACGTGGAGATCCGTTGTCTCTGCCTACCCCACCGCGGGAAACAGGCGTGACGCCAAGTATGTATGTATGTACAGTAAGTCACTAAGGGCGAAGCCGAAGACCAAGCTACGGCCAGGTAAACGATACATTTTCTCGAAGAAAATACGTTATTAAGGGCGAGGCCAAAGGCCGAGTACGCAATTCGGCCTTTGGCCTCGCCCTTAATAACTCACGTGAACTATATACTCGTACATAGGTTATCGATGAAAGTAAATCCGTAAGGACGAGGCCGAACAAAGGCCAAAGTGTTCACATAAACGATACATATTCTTCTGAAGAAAGTAAGTCACTATTATGGCGAGGCCGATGGCAGAGCTTATAAAAGTGCATCCCAATTCAGTCAGTTTTATTGTCGACTTCCACGCTGTCCTAATATTATTCCACTCAGTCTTAGCTCGGCCTTCAGCGTTACAAACCCATTTTATTGCCGGTTTTAGAAAAGGGCACCTCAAGACCGCATCCGAATTCCTTAATCCATCGAATCGGAGTCCGCTTGCCGACAAAGGCTTATCACGTGCAGGTTGTTCCAATCGACATAACTCTTGCACTCGACTGAGTCGTGAGGTATTCTCACCACGTCAGGACATCCATTCTAATTCTGCGCGGCGCAGGAGCTACCACAGAACATACAATCTTTTCGTACACACACTCTACTAGAAGTGCTCAGTTCCATCAAAGAGTGTCACTCATTCTCATTTGCCATCTCATTCACTCATCTCCTTAGCAAAAGATCTAATTCATGTTTAGATAAACTCAAAAGTACAAAATCAAAGGAATCAATGGTGCGGGACTGCGGGTGGCATAAAGACGAAATTACAAAATATTTGTGTCTTGTCACATTTGTGGGCTCACCGTTTTGAGTGTTTGCACATCAAAATGAAGCACAAAATTGGTGTAAATTTGAAAGAAATTACGAATTAAAACATAACATGGTTCCATTCCATAATATTGGTATGCCATTTCTATGTAGGTGTACTTTTCTGTGTGAGCCTTCCGGGTTGCATATTTCCAAAGTCTACTACGGGAGCGCCTCTGATTGGTCGTTCTCGGTGACGGGAAATATAAATTTCGTAAGTACTTGCGAAAATAAAGTTTTTTATGTGGATATGCCAAAAAATAACCATAACCTATTTTTAAACCATAACAAGAGGATAACCTATACATAAGAATATAGATAAGAACAAGAACATAACCATAACCTTAGCAAAACTTTTTTTTTTTTACGGGAAATATAAATTTCAGAAATACTTCCGACAATATTTTTTATGTGGTTATAAAAAAAGATAACCATAACCTATTTTTAAAATCCTAACAATTGTGGCACAAAGGACTTCAAAACACGACGCAGATCGAAACGCACATAGACGATCAAATGAATATCCGATTCAGTTAAAGGTCAGATGTTGAGCGTTTTCTCCGCTAGGTCCTCTGGGGTGTCGGCGCCCCCGGACTCGTCTCTCCAACAATCAGATGCACTCCAGTAGTAGACTTTGGAAATTTGCGTCCGGGTGCGTATTCAAATAAAATGAAGGCATAAACTCAATGCAAATCTTATTCAGTCCGTTGAGAAACGTCGACAGCATAGCTCGCCATGGTTCTTGTGCAATCAGGGTGGATAATAAGAAATTGCAGAGATTGCGATTCTTATAATGCTAGCGAGCGATCTTTCGATTATCTAATCTTTTTATTTATTTGATTGGATCAGCGCAAAAAAAACTCCCTCGAGAAATATACTTCGTCAATAAACCGAAAAAATAGAAAGATTGTACATTAAAATTTTTTTTAAGCCAATCGCATTTGAACGTTTTCTAAGACGAAAAACTCTGATTGGGTACTGCTTGGCGCATCTGTTCTTCACATATTGCATATGTTTTTCATCTATCTGTTCGAACCTTATCTCTGTGAAATAAAAATGTCACTTTTTTCAATCTTCATTTTATTCAGTAATTTCCAAATAAACTTCAATATCATCCCAAATAAGCCCAAGAGGTAGCTTCACGTCACGTTGCGTTTACAAGACGCACGTCGAGACCCTAAGTCTCCTTCACAAAGAGCGATATAATCTACATTTGTAATTTCATCTCTGTGCACTTTTCGTTCACCTCCTCGGCAAGTTCATGTCCGCCTATGTATTTATCTCTTTGTAAACACAAAATAGCTAAAATGTAATATCGCCTCAGGACTGACCGTACAAGGCAAAGACGTGGATGACTTATAGAAAGTCGATCGGCCAGCCACGTGCGGGTAGCGGCGTCGCGGCGCCCCGCATTTCTCCAAACGCCAAACGACAAAGCGATCCAAATGTGGCTCCCATTTATATCCTTAACCAGGATAAATTCTAAGGAGCTTCGGGATATAGCGCGGGATGAATTGCAGTATTCGTCGCGGAGATTGCGTTGCACCGCAGACATAGATACATAGAAGGGACGTGAACTTGTTAAGGAGGTGTTAAGAAAATGCACAAAAAATATAAATTACAAAATACATTAATGTAGAGACACGCACGCACACGGAGTGTCCACGCTCCCATCAAGTTCAGAACACAAACGCAAAAATAGTACTCGTATTGCTCGCCACGGGGCGCTTACGTCATTTTACCTTACTTCCCCCGAATGCCTTGGTAAACGAAAACATATCTACCGTCAATGGATGTCCTCTCTCATACGTCTCTCATATCTAAAGATACTAACTTGATCTGCCTTTTGTTGGAGTTCCCATGGCAGATGACTACAACAGAAAAACTAATCTGCGGCACACGTGCTTAGTCACTTATATTATGTCTGTATGCAGCAAATGGTGTGCATGCCGACCAAATATTTTTTTTTTTATGTAATCCGGTATGGGTGGCTGAGTCAGGGGGGCCAAAGCGCATGCTCCGACCAGCCAATATCACCTCCGAGAAGGTAGGTGCCATACCGGAGACTTCCCTGGATTGCTGGCTGTACTGGACTAGAGGACTTTTGCACCGTGTGGGGTCGGTACTTAAAAAGAATAGCCCCACTGCATCTCTCCCCATCGCATGTCATAAAAGTCGACTAAGGGATAAGAAAATTCGTCAGCCTCGGTAGCTCAGTGGCGCGGTTGGTTAGTCAACTGTTATTAAGCAACGCTGAGCGCGGTCAGTGATTGGATGGGTGACCGCTCGACCGTTGGAGGCTGACCGTGGTTCGGATTCCACGTTAAACTGTAGGTCCCTTCCCTTCTTACTTTACTAGGTGGTAGGGTTTATCCCGGCCGGGTTGGTACCACCGCACTGAACGAAACGTCGGTCGAAACGGCTATGTAAATAGTTCGTGTTTTCCGTCCAGTTTAGTGTAGCCGACATGAAATGAAGGGAAGCACTGACATGGCACCTAGTTCACCCTGTGTTATGGGCTGACATCACGGATGTTGTAGGTGATGTAGCCAACCGTGTCAGGTTCCATAAAAAAAAAAAAAGGAGAACACAGCCGAGGCTGCTATGCGGCCATCTTACATCCAGTACGGTGGTACCAACCCAGTCGGCTACAATTTGAGCCTACCACCTAGTAAGGGGCAAGGGAAGGGACCTACAGTTTTACACCGGTTCCGAACGGTCAGCAGCAGGTGTAGGTATGTACTAAAATTTTTTCGTCAGAAAAAACTCATTGGTACACGCCGACCGGATTCGAACCGCGGACCTCTCGCATGAGAAGCCTCGCATGAGAACCACTCGGCCACCCGCCGCTGTTGGCCGCAAGGTAAAAATGTATGTAATGTATGACAATGCCCTCTCAGATTTTTTATTTCCTTTCGTTGCACCGTGTACAAGATCGAAAGCTTCCGAGAGAGCGCCAGCAGGGTTCCGGCGCTCGAGCGCACTACGTATGACCGAATTTATCGAAACTGGATGACGTTATGTAAGTTTATTCAGACTCGTTGACAAGAATGTGTCTATTGATGGTCTGTTGACAATTTTGTGAGAATTATAGCTACTAGGAAACGAGGAAATAATATTAAATATAAACACTGATTTAAGTCTCTGTATTAGTTAGCCGCTTAACTTAAAAATGACTAAAATAATTTTAGTCAAGTCTTAAGTTACAAGCGAACCTACCAGTATTTAATTAGAATTTGAATGATAGGTAATGAATTTTTTTATAGTGGAAATATTTATTTACGGCTTTACTCACGGTTTTTGAATCGCGTTGCCGCGACATTTCGACTCGAACATTCGAGTCATTGCCGCCGGACACAGGAGCTCGCTTGACAATGGCTCGAATGTTCGAGTCGAAAAGTCGCGGCAACGCGATACAAAAACCGTGAGTAAAGCCGTAAATAAATATTTCCACTATGAATGTTAACCGCGGTAATCTTAAATCACAATTATTTTTTTTATGTTAGCTAAATAAGGGGTCAAAAAACGAAATTATATATCATTCTTCATATGTTCTATAATCCATATCATACGCTAAAATACACATTGTTTTTATTACATAGGAATATTTTATTCCATCCACGCCAAAACAAATATAACACAACCACTAAACTAGGCTAGAGGCAGCGAGCTCTCGATACACCTCTCACCGCAGGCCCTTCGGTTCGCGCTCGCTTTTCATTTTGATCATTCAATAATCCGCCGCAACCTGCCCGGTGGGCGGGCGGCGCGGGGGAGGGCGGGGAGCGGTGCTACTCCACCGCAGCCCCCACTGCCATCTCTCTGTGTAGACATATTCTGTTTGAGCTGTCACCAGTAATATAATGAAAAGGCATACACTCTCGTATTTTACTAAAGGCGTTACAAAGCAGTAGAAAGGTAATTATTGCTGGCTAATCCGAGCGCGTGAAACATTGCTTCGCATGGTCCTCTGTTATATCAACAATATTGCAACAATCACTCTGTAATAAATAAATGGTAAAATGGAGTAGGTACTAATGCTAGTTATTATATGTAGGTGGCAAAGACATGATTACATTAAATTTTCTTTATAGAAAAAAAAAAACAATGCAAAATTACCTCCAAACCTAAACCGTCTTTACATAATCGTCATACTTTACATTATATCATGAAACTTTGCATAATAAATAACTGATCTGAATATAAAGCATATGCTAGGTTTTACATTTAATTTTTTTTTTCATTCAAACATTTCGACTGACGACTGACTTTAGACTGACATCATCGAGTACGACTTGCCCTTTCGTTCTTTCATCGATCCTCTCTCGCCCTATCCCTCCCGCCTTTTCTCTGAGGTAGTGTAGACTCTTATGTCGTAAGACCGCCCACAAAGTTGAATTTGAGGTTACCCAGTGGCAAGAGTATGTTTAAGTGTAACGTACAAACGGCATGCTTAGACGGTGTATTGAAACAAATGTCACTGACTGATTTTATACAAATAATACTGATATTTACATAGAAGTATCAGTCGAAACTTACGTAATCGAAACACTTTCTTTCGGTGAAAAAACTTAACTAAATACATCACTATTAGTTTAATACGACGAAACAGTAACAATAATTAATTAAATAATTAAAATTAAATTAGATTCCACATATAATTCTCATCATAAAAAATTAAGGTCCCGTGAAATATGAAATAATTTATAGGCACGAAGGGTTAAGTTCCGCGCTATTATTCAATAACCCAGCTAGTAAGGGATGGAATTAGGCCTATGGCTCAGTAATCCGGCTGGCTGTCGACGTCCTGCACATATATAAAATATCCTCTCCGCTGCGAATTCTCTCTCGCTTGCATGCGTATTGAGTATTTGCGTGAAAGGTGTACCGCTGCCGGTTTAAACGAAGCGATTTAATTAGAGCACACCGTGGAAATAAATACGCATAAACGGCATTTCGCCTTATTACTAACATTCCGTCGGCATGTACTTCATTTGTGGCAGATAAAAGATACGCGACAACAATATACTATATGTTGTAATGGCCACTACATTAAATTTAGGAAATGATTATTGGGATCAATAGTAACAAAAAAGTCAAATTACTTTTTTCTGAATTCCCTTTAAATAAAAAGTTGAAGTTTTCATACAAACTAATTGATTTATTTAGTGTAAAATGATCTAATGTTCCTCACGAACGTGGGAATGAAAGGCGCGCGGTGAGTGAGCGAGCAGGGACGAGTGCGCGGAGAGAGGAGATGCGCGGCGGTGCGGAGCGGCGTGAGTTTTTCGATCCCGACCGTTCCCGCGCCAGCCCCGCGCGCGTCAAATTACACTTGATGAAAACATAAATTTCAAAAATGTATATCTTCAAAACTAGACACTTTAGAGAAAAACTTTTTTTACTTTTTTATCTCAGAAAAACATGAAGATTGCGCTGGCGAAATGGCCGTTACAACACCTTGTATAGGTTAGAAAGATAGAAAATGCTTTCTTGCTCCAGTAAACATTAAACAGTAACAAGTACATGAGAAGATTTACATAAGGTGCAAAGGCGGACTTATCTCTTACAGATATTTCTTACACTCAACCTTTGGATGTTTGAGATTCGATAATATAGTAGAATGTAAGTAGGTAGTAGCAAAAGAGTTGAGCATGAGAATTGAAGATAAAATAATAATAAGAATACTTATTAACAATACATATAAGTATACATTTGTAACACGCTAGTATACATTTGTAGTTTTGCTGTACACACGCTAGTAGGTATATTTTTTTTCACCTCCTCGACAGACAGATGGCCAGTTCTGGGTATATATTTCCATCAGAGCACGCACTTTGTACGCCTTTCTCGGTGCAATGGTTGACGGCTGAGTTCTTCGAGCTAAAGTTGATTGAAGTAGGTTATGTCGAATGTTGAATTTTTGTTTAATAATTTGTGCAGTTTTTAATCCCCATATTGACACAGGGTACGAATAAATAAGCAGGTATGCAAATAGGTATTTAAAGTGTCTAATGACGCTCATAGACATTCGGTCGTATGCCGGGGTTGCGAATGCCATGCCGGCCTGACAGGTGCCTATTCATGCTCCTCTTGAAGGACTCGAGCCTGTACGTCAGGGGAAATAATATGGGCAGAGAGAGCGTTCCTGGTTCAACGGTTCTGTAGAGGAAAGATCGGCGGTAAGTCCAGCGTGTAGGGATGTTATTTTGATACAAAGTTTAAATTTTCAAGGACTAGCCGCTTACAAGTTAAGGGGCTGTGACACACAGACAGACGGATACACGAATGGTCAGACTGAGAACGAAGTTATACTATCAGGTTCCTTTTTTAGGTTTTCGTATCCCGTACGGAAGCCCATTACTAAGCCTACGCCGCGCCGTATCTTTGGAACCGTAATACGTAGCCGGCTGAAATTTTCACAGAATATTTGTTATTATGGCGGATATAACAACAAATAATACAAGAAACGTGTTTTTTTTTCATGTTTTTTTTGTGGTGCGAAAACCTAGGTGCTCGAGTGCGACTCGCACTTGGCTGGTTTTTATTTAATATTTTGGTAAGGAGCCCTAAAAACCTAACGGGCAGAATGGGGTTGGCATAGTCGTAGAGAGCGTTTCAACTAAATCTTCCCTTCGCCGTTACGTTGGATCCACTGTTAGTGTCACTGTCAGTGCTTCAATTCGTGTTGCCAGATTGTGAAGATTATATTACCTAATAATGTAATCGGTATTTACCATATAATAAATTCGGTACATACCGATAATTACGGGTAAATCTGTACACATAGCAACCCTCAACGCTGTTTTGACAGATAGACAGTGGAGCCAACATAACGGCGAAGGTAAGATTTAGTTGAAACGCTCTCTACTGAATGTGTGTAAGGCTCTATGTTGTGTGGGCCTGTGCAACTAAAACGGCGCACACACCGCGGTCGCATCGGCTGAATGCGGGTTGTTTTTTTTTTTAAACTGGCCTTCCATCGTTCCACTAGCTATAAAAAGCTTTTAGTATTCGTTTGGTCCTGCGAGAGGCAATCGCAGTCGTGGGCATTGTCGCCGAAATGTAAACGGGCCTCGTTAGGCGCGGACGGCCTTTGTACGGGGTTGTAGGCGAAAAAAAGGACGATACGGTCGTGCCAAAACCGAATTGATGGCCGCGCGGTATCGGCGAATTTTGTTGTTTTACAGAATTTATCACGGGACTGCGATGATGTGCGCCGCTGTGGGCGGCTCGACGCGCCTGGAGAGACTGCACTAACATTACTCAGGCTTTAGCGTTCTAACTCAAACGCTAGAACCAAAAAAAAAATATAAAAACCGCCTTCAAAAATGTATGAAATAAAAAAATAAAAATCGGACCCTAGAGTTGAAGGAGGTCGATTATTTTTGCTTGCTTTAGCACCACCGCCTTCAACTCTAGGGTTCGATTTTTATTTTTTTATTTCATACATTTTTGAAGGCGGTTTTTATATTTTTTTAAATAGTTTTTTATTTCACAGTTTTTTTAGTAATTTTTATTTGCTATTGATGTACTCGGCGGAATCGCCTCGCGATTCCGCCTCGATTTCCAATCCGATCTTGACCAAAAAAAAATGGGACCACCTTGGAGCTAGACTGAACCGAACACAAAAAGAATCATCAAAATCGGTTAACAATTGGGGAAGATATTGCTGAACATACATTAAAAAAAATACATACAGCCGAACATAGAACCTCCGCCTTTTTTGAAGTCGGTTAAAAAAATTTTCAAAAGACTGACGCTATAAATAATTCACGTAGTCACGCCAATCTGTGGCTTAGTGGTCCGGGCGACGGCTTCTCGTGCGGAGGTCCGAGGTTCGATTCCGGTCGGCGTGTACCAATAAGTTTTTTCTAACTAAAACGTTTACGTCCATAGCTACGCTAAGCCGTGTTCTCCGCATAATTTTGTATGGAGAAACGAAGTTCGCAAATCTATCACTAGAGGCGCTGCTCCGTTTCTACATACAACATGATGCGGAGAACACAGCGTAGCGTAGTACGCGGTCTAGGTTAAATCTCGTGATAAGGCTACTGCTTCACCGTTCGTAACCGGTGTAAAACTGTAGATCCCTTCAGATTCAGATTCAGATATTTATTTCGCCATAAAGAACACACAACAATAACAATATTTCATTGAGACATATGTATGCATATTCAGTATGGTTCGTCATCATTTTTTATGATGTCCCGTTCAGTAGTTTTGACTTAGTATTTTTAATTCTTTGCTTAGATATAGTATGTTATATTTAACATAATGAAAACTTAGTATGTAAGTTATATTTAAAAAAAGCTCTGTAAGGTTTCTTACCCGGTTCTTCCTTATAGATTGCTATAAGGAAGAACCGGGTAAGAAACCTTACAGAGCTTTTTTTAAATATAACTTACATACTAAGTTTTCATTATGTTAAATATAACATACTATATCTAAGCAAAGAATTAAAAATACTAAGTCAAAAATATACCCATTAAAAAAGATAATAAAATACAAAACAAAGAACATAGGGTTCAGTCAAGTTATTAATAAAATTTGTGTTTATGCATATAAACAATTTGAATTATCAAAGTCAGCAGAATTTTTATTTACAGTATGAAAAAAATTCACTTAACTTATAAAATGGATTGTCTAAGAGAAATATTTTCAGCTGACTCTGGAACACATTGTCACTATTTATTGATTTTATTGTATCAGGAACATCCCTCCCTCCTTCCCTTGCCCCTTATCTTACTAGGTGGTAGGCTCAAATTATAGCCGACTGGGTTGGTACCACCATACTGAGTGTAAGATGGCCGCATAGGAACGGCGGTTGTGTTCTCCTCTAGTTCATTATAGCCAGCAATCCAAAGGGAAATCTCCGGTATGGCACCTACCTTCTCGTAGGTGATATATTATTTTTATTTATAGGACTCTTATTGTCTTTTTTGTCTCTTTCTAAAGGATGATCATTATTTCCTGCCGGGCACTGTACAATTGTTAATAGGATTATCTTCAAGATCGAAACATATAATATTTTTTATAACAAAACTTTAAAGTTTTGCAGCACTGAATCACGAGTCAGTAAGCCTGGATGCGCTATACATAGGAGGACAGGGGTAGCCGCGCGCCGGCGCAGAGGACAGGGGTAGCCGCGCGCCGGCGCAAACGCGCCAGCGCGTCAGTCTAGCGCCGGCGACCGATCTTAGTCTCCGTCCGCCGCTCAGGCGGAGCGAACGTGCGCGTCTGTCACAAAATGCCTCATTGTGCAGTGCTTTGGTGCAAAAAGTCGTCGAAAAATTCAAAGTTGAACACAGATGGAGTCACCTTTCACGAGTAAGTACTTTCATTCAATTTGATAGCATTTTTCGCTTGAATTTCAGTAACAAACATCGGCGTAAATATGTATGGAGAGCTCTTTTCTGCTTACCCACCATAGGTCGACTATCGTGTTGGATGCAGTTAGCTCTTGTAATTTTTTTTGTTTATTGATAAATATGTATGTTAAATGTATACAGATATTTCATGCATTCTGCCTTATTGCCAAAGGACATTTCTTCTAGTCAACCTCAGCAGGTTTCCTCGTTCAATATTCGTTTATCGCGCTTTTTTCATTCAACCAGTACCTACCGGTTTTTACTTTTGAGCGACTCTAAGGAGAAAGGAATTAATTTCTTTAGGTCATGCGTCTACCGGGAATATCAGATCGCGGATATTTAGGAGAATTAAAAATAATTGACGTAATAGTTTAAACGTTTGCCTTTAATGTCAGAGATTCAGAATGTATAGAACGTATATAAATGTACAGGATGTATATGTAGATGGTAGGGTTCAACCCGCCCGTGTTGGTACCACTGCACTAAATAAACGTCGGTCGAAGTCACTATGAAAAGTAGTACCTACGTGTTACCTAGGTATATTTATTTATTTTAGACAGGCAGCCTTGGCTGATGTGTCTAAATCCGGTTTTTCTTCATATTTTTTATTTTATTTGGTTTTTTTTTTATGTATTTATCGATCTTGATTATTTTTATTATTTTAGTTTATTGTAGTTTTATTTTAGTATTTATATATTGGGCTCCCATCATCACTGGTACCAAACTGAAGCATTATTACGATGATGGAGCCATCCGTATCAGTTTCCTAAAAAAAGTTAATCTTTATGCTTAACTATTTTCGCATACATTTTGATAATTTTTATTATGGAATACACAATTGTAGATTTATAATAAAGTATCCGAGGTATCTCAGAACTTAGAACTATGATCGTGTTTATGCGAAAATCTGCAAATTCGCAAAATTGTGAAAGGGGCGTTGCCTTTGTTCATTTAAGAGAAAGTTATATTATTCCCTTGATGTAAAGAAGGGTTAAATATTGTTAAATCCGTTTCATCTTTTCATCGCGAATCGACACAATGAGCGACTTATTGTATGAATCCCGTTCAAATGTATGGAAGACTGGCGTCACTTGGCTACCTACTCGCTCGGCCAATCACGGCGTTCCATGCGCCGCTCCCGCCTCAGACTTCACACCCCTTTGGCGGCTACCTCGGTTCTCATACAAACGATGCCGTATTTCGCATCCAGGCTTACTGACTCGTGCACTGAATCGACTAAAGCTCTTTTCTTCTAAGACTGAGCCGGCGGAAGCTATAACATTAGGAATGCCCGTTCGTCGGCGAACGAGGGGCACGTCTAAATCTGTGGCTAGTGGCAAGTTTTCTGATAAGACGCGGGATGCAATGAAGTTTTATGGGATTTAAGCTCGCCGGCGCACTCACGATAACGCATATATTAGCAGGATCCCAGGACACTTGAATTAGTTTTAAGTGGCGAGAGCATCGTCTACGGCGAGTGCCTTCCGCGCTAGAGACCTGGAGCTCACGTTTCTACGTCTACTTGGAAGGTATATTAAGTAGTCGAAATTGTGGCATAAAATTGAAGAAATTAAAGGGTTAGGCTTAGGTAAATCTTACAAAGATAAAATTACAAATGTTTATTAACGTATATATATTGTTTACTCGCGTATCGTTTTGTTGTTATAAGTATTTAATTATATTTTTCTTTTCTTTTATGTTTTTTGTTTTATTTTATTTTTAGTTATATAATATTTATCGTGTAGCAGGTGGGTCTCTGTGCTTTACTTGCTGCTTGATAGTTATCTTGTCCGAATACTTTGCTAAACGTGGTGTGGTCGATGTTGTGTTGCAATCTTCCAGAGTTCTTGTAGCACAACACCGATTACTCTACTTACCCTGATTGTCGGGATATGTATGCGTGTGTGGTATGTATGTATGTATGTAATATTTTATTTGTTTTTTATTTTTACATGTTTTTAATATTTAGTATTTTAATATGTACAAGGTAAATAAAAACAAAATAAACGTAAACATGAACTTATACATAAAAAATGTCTTCCAGTTTAGCCGAGGCAGCCATAGCACCTAGGACGCTTATAGCGTTCCCTTTTTGAATTTCTAGGCTTATGCGGCGTATGAGGAAAACCTTGGCACGCACGTCACCGGACCTACCCACTAGCAATTTGACTATTGTTTCGGCAAAAGTCAGTGCGTCGGGTGACCAAGGGTTCCCACCGCAAAACTTAGAAAGTTAGGTAATAATGAATTAGGTATACCTACATATAATTTTTACATACATTGTTTGCAAATAAAAGCTTTGAGTTTGTGAGTTTTGTGTCGTAATACCCCGTTACTGGTAATTAAGGTGGCAATATTAAAGTTGATGAAAGCTCGTCTTCATACGATCATCGTCAGTCCTTATCGATCGACTGCTGGACATACTCCTCTCCTTAGGTTCGCCACCACACGCAACCTTCAATCAGCTGTTCTCATCCATCCACTCACGGCTTCGCGGCAACCTTTTTTAGGTCGTCTGTCAACCTAACCGAGGGGCGTCCCAAGCTACGTTTGCTTATACGTGGCCTCCATTCGAGCACCTGTGTACCCCAGGGGTTGTCGGGTCTGCGACAGATGTACCCCGCCCACTGTCATTTCTACTTGCAAATTTTCTTAGCAATGTCGACTACGTTGGTTCTTTGTAGTATTTCGTCGAGCATTACTCTTTCCATAGCTCGCTGAGCGACTTCAAAGAGTGTCTTCATATGTGAAACAAATATTTTATAGTTTCTCCGAATGTTTGATTTGCCACTTTTTTTCAAGCGATGTGGTTCCGTACCGCTGAAGGCCAAGAGAACTGGAGGAAAATTTGAGAGGCGTATGTCCAGCAGTAGACGCATACATTCTGACTGACTGACATTCAAGCAATATTCATAACATAACTCAACTCAGGTATAGTTCGAGACACGTAAATAGGGCTCACGTCCCCATACAAAACATGAGGCGACGATAGCTTTATATAAGTATCTCGAACTATAATAAAATTGTTTTACAAAACTATTCATAATCTGATTTCTTTGTAATAAATCTACGTAAATAAATTGTTAACTAAGTAAGTAACTTTCTACGTATGTATGTACATGTGTAACTGTGTTCGAGGAAAATCTGAAATGTATGAGGAAAATGCTACGACAGCACACATCAAACAGCAGCAACTTGATACGCCCAACTTGATATACTCAGATTTTTGCTTCAATTAGAGACGGAAGCGGGCGGGGCACGAAATGAAAGTTTTTTTCGGTATAAAAAGAGCAAAACTTGGAGTGTGCCTATCTCGGTCGAAAGAGAAGTTTAACGAGTAAAGAGTGGAACAGGGGGCAGATAACATAACGGCCAAACATCACGTCTTACATTCGAATATTCGCGAACAAGTTTCAAAATGAGAACAAAAGGAGTCTCGGAGCTCGTAATGAAGTTGGCAGTTCCCGTTTTCGCCGCGGCGCGGCGCGGTGCGGCGGCGCCCGCTCGCACAATACCAGGCGGCAACAATGGCTACCGGGCACCGGGGCGGGGCGGCGGCGGAGGCAGTGCTACCAACTTTGGCACACGTATTTTTCTTTTCACAAAAGGAGTCGGATTCAAGTTTCAGCTAATCATGACATAATAATGTTTTTAATTAGATTGCGCTATTCGCCGAGTGCAGCAGCTCGCAGTCGCTGTAAATATTTTTGTTAAAACTTTTGAGAGCTTCAACTCGCGGGATTTTAATCTGGTGGATATTTATGAGAACAGCAGTTATGCTTATTTCCCCTCGTGTGGAGCATTAAACACATGTACTAAATCCTCACGTTGCTGGTTTAAACCAAGTGCTTGCAAACTGCTCAAGGGATTGTAGTTAAGTTTCGGTACCTACATAATAAATATTTTTGTCGACTTTTTACCCTTTAATTGGTACCAGGACCAATATATACCTTAATATAAACACTTTCTGTTTTACACTCCATTTATAGAAACTTTATTTATCTCAAATAACGTTATAAACATTCACTTATAGAGATAAGTACATTATTAATTGCGGTTACAAATAGGTAGAAATAATACAATTTAAAACTATTAATAAATTAAAGTTATTGTAGGTACAATTGAAATTATTGTTATAAATATTCTGAAAACAGACGTAAGTACACACCAACATGCAGACAGACAGATAACTACACAGAATAATTGAAACCAATACATTCTAAATATTGATAAGATGTATTTATGGACCTAGCATTAATAAGTTGAGTTCTAAATTACTCAGAAAGTATAATCTGACAACTGTTTTTAACATAATATTGGTTGCGAGATTATTGTAGATTTGAACGCTTTTGTACATCCATACAATTATTTTGCCATATTTGGTTCACGCTGTTGGTATCCGTAGATTACGTGCGCTTCTAAGTAGTAACTGTTGCGTGTGACCTAAATTATTTGTGGTCAGTGAATGACTCAAAAATATAATCCTTAGCACAGGTCTATCAATTCTCATTCATACAATGCATCAATAATCTGCACTGAATTTCCGGAATTTCTTGACACAGTTCATTTAAAAATATTTAGAATAATAATAAAACATTTTTTATTCGAAATTAATTTTATTTTATAATGAACGAGCATTGTTGAGTTCTGTGGAAAATCGAATCCGTCTCAGGTACTATCGCCCACAATTTTCCATTAAGTCTCCCAAAACATACGTGATACATTTTCGTTCAATAGCTCTGAATAACTGTCCATGCACATAATTACCTTACCTCCACGTTCCAAGCTTCTTTCCTTATCAATTTCCACAGAGTGGAACTAAGGCAAATCGTTACTTTACCTGTACGAGACGACCCTCCCGCTCCGGCTCACCGCACCGCTTTTCCGCAAACGTCGTCGGTCGTCCGTTACTATAGTCCTATTCCAAGTTAATCACGAATTACAGGTTGAGGCGAACATCGCATAATTACGTTTTGTGATGTGCGAAGATAGTACTAGTATAGCTATGTGTGAACTTAATGCGAAACAGAAACTTAATAAAAAAAATCAAAAGTGAAGGGAAAGAACGATTGAACTTGGGCACTGCCGTGCCCCCAGATAAACGAAATACAGCGAGGAATCATGTACATACGTACGTGGCAATGGGCCGATAGTTGGATGGGTTCGCGGAGTCTCCCTTCCTTGGAACTGGTTGGACCGAGGCTCTTTTCCAGCAAGAGGGTACAATCCCACGGGCGAAGGAGAGACGGAAAAGACGGGAGATGACTGGTGTCAACTCAGGGGCAGAAATCTTGAGCACTATGGCTGGAATGCCATCAGGAACACTACTCTTCGAAGTGTCCAACGTTCTCAAACATTTGAATATCTGTCTAGGGTGTATCTTCGGCTCCATCATCGAAATCCCACAGTGTGGTTTCGAGTGAGGAGTTGCACCCTGGTCATCCAACGTTGAGTTAGACGCGAAAAAACGGGCAAAAATGTTCGCCTTTTCCTTCGCGAGGTTAGCGAGTGATCCGTCAGACCGTTCCAGGGGTGGTGTAGCAGAGCGACAGAAGTTTCGTCCCATAGAGTTGGCGAGAGACCAGAATGCGCGGCTGCCGATCGTACATCGCACTAGTCTCTCGTCAATTCTATGATCGTGCTTGGACTTGGCCACGATGAGTGTTCGCTTGCAAGACCTGGAGGAGGCGTTAAGTGCGCGCCTTGCCTCAGCGGTACGAGCGGAGAGCCACCGCCTGTAGGCTTGGTTCTTGGCCTCTACAGCTATGCGGCATAGGCGGTTGAACCATGGCTTGTGACTACCGCCCACTGGTACAACAGAAGATGGAATAAAGTATTCCATACCCTGTTGTATCAGTTCGGCAATAGACTCAGCGCACGCTGATGGATCCGAAGAGGCAAAGGAGACCTCCTTCCAAGGAAAACTTCTTAGAAAGGATCAGAATTCCTCGCATTGTGCTGACTTATAGTCCTAACTAAACGTGACATGTTCGTTCGTGGTCGCGTCGATTCGACTCAAGTCAAACTTGGAATGGACGCTGCGCTTAATAATTCACGTGTAAAATACGCCATCTGGCGCGTTGACGTCGATTACATCACAACTGAAGGTACAAGTACCTGTATGTGCAATGCAATTTATTAGGTCATCGTCCATCACAACGTCCTGTTTAATTTACTTAAGGTAATCAATTATTGATGTATAAATGAATCAGTGCCGGACTTGTACTTTTCTTAAGTATAGGCCAATTGACTTGATTGAAACACAAATAACATAGTATAGGAGTATAACTAAGTCGCAATGGGAACTTAAAACCTTTACCCAAATGATATTTAGCATTTAATAGATCGAAAACTCTATCCACAAGTAACTTGGTTGCGTATTGCGTCTATAATCGCGCACGAACTTGATGGCTTACACTATACCATGTGTGCCTTGTAATATTCTTTAGCGCCTTCGGAAATCTGCCGCCCCCTGAAGTTTGCCGCCCCTAGGCCGCGGCCTATATGGCCTAATGGGAAACTGGACAATTAAATGAAATGAATGATTAAGAAAAAAGTTGGTTCAATAAAAATTGCACACGACAGTTTGATAAGAAGTGGCTACGCGACGTGATGCAATTACAAATATTTATTTTTATAATTATCGTTTTCTTATGAATATATTGCCATTTCGCCTTAGTGTGTAAATAAGGTATTTCATCATAAAAGGCAACCTTATGTAGGTTCTAGGCTCTTAGCAGTTTACACTGATTGAAGAGAAACCCATATGTTGCATGGCTCCTCTTCGAGAGCATAAACATCACGTCAAAAAAATTCGATTGAGTTGCGACGCCAGACGCTTTTAGCGCGATTGCGTAAATAATATACGAGATGGCGCCACCGCACCGCCGCCCCGCCCTTACCGCAACTCCACCTCGCGGCGCGGAGGGGAGGAGTAAGCTGGCGACAACTTGCGGGAATTAACACTTTTTTATCTCTATAATATTGTGCGCAGGCTGTATCAACCGTTAGTTAGTTTGACATTCAAGGGTCGAACCATAGTGAAATGCATAGATTAATGTGGGTCAAGTCAGGTTAACACCGAGATTCAGGCCTCACGCGTGCGTGAGAAGGTTCAAATCCCGCGTCAACCAACACCAGGACATTTTCGAATTTTTGAAGAATTAATTTGTGCACTCACGCTTCTTTCGGTGGCGGGTGGCGGCGCGAAGGACAACGCTGCGAAAAGGGCTTGAACGTACAGTGACAGTTGACTGGAAGAAATTGTCTTGTGGAATAAGCCCGGCTTCTGCACCGCCGACAAGTTAGTAATTGCGCATAAATAAATTTTGTTTCTCCGTTTTAGAAACAGAATCACCCCTATTCATACATACATACATACATACATACCTACATATCACACACTGTATCCAGAGAATCAGGGTAAGCAGAGCAATTGGTGTTGTGCTGCAAGTGCTCTTGTAAATTACAGCACAACACCAACCACCACTTTTAGCAATTTAGAACAAGTTAACTATAAAGCAGTAAGTAAGGCACGAAGACCCACCTGCTGCATGACTCGGTGGAAGGGCCTCGTGCCAAGGTGAGAGGTGGCTATTCTATCCCCCTTTAGCACGACACCTTGTCCTTATCCCTTAGTCGCCTTTTACGACATCCACGGGGAGATATGCATTGGGGCTATACTTTTAAGTACCGGCCCCCACACAGTTTCACCCCGATTCGTATCATTGTTACCATATCTCTATGTTTGTGTACAGAGTTCGGAGAGTATAATGGGACGACGCCGACGACGCCGACGCGAGAGCGTCTGTTATTGTGAAGGCGGAGACCTCAAGGAAAGTGAAAAAGAATAAACAGCAGGCTGCACTAACCCAATCTAGCCAAGCTAAACGGGATCCAGCTGTTCTGTCAACTGACTGACGGATTTTATTCAACATCTGACAGGTTCGTCAACTTGTTCCGCTGCTGGGCGCGTTACCTTTTTTTTTTTATTGTAACTGACACGGTTGGCTACATCACCTACAACATCCGTGATGTCAGCCCATAACACCGGGTGAACTTGGTGCCACGTCAGTGCTTCCCTTCGGTCGTGCCGGCTATACTGAACTGGACGGAAAACACAAACTATTTACATAGCCGTTTCGACCGACCTTTCATTCAGTGCGGTGGTACCAACCCGGGCGGGTTAAACCCTACCACCTAGTGATATAAGAAGGGAGTCATATCCCTTAGTCGCCTTTTACGACATACACGGGGAGAGATGCAGTGGGGCTATTCTTTTAAAGTACCGGCCCCACACGGTACAAATTGCACGGTACCTCCGCGCAATACGTAGGTCACTATATAAGTTTTGAGACACGCAAAAAGTAAACAATATATACTTACAATTTATATTATATTTGTTTTACATACTCTTCATCAATATCTATACAAATTTCCATCCGCATAAACCTGTCCTGGAAATATTTATTTCAGTCTTCCTCCGACTGGTCGTAGGCAGCCACCGCTTCTTCGGCACTTGAAAAAAACTTTAAATATATCTTATCCTTTATGGTGGGGAACAAAAAGAAATCATAAGGAGCTAAGTTGTGGCTGTAAAGTGGGTGAGGTAGGGTTTCGATACCAGATTCTAGAATAAACGCCTTTGTTCTGAAGAAGAGTGTGAAGACGCGTTGTCGTGGTGCAGCATCATTCCCCGGAGCCCGGTCTTTAGTCGTCTCTCCTGCACAGCTTTGATAACTTTTGGGAATAACTGTAGTGTAGCATTCTGAGTTAACTGACCTACAATTCTCTATCATTAATGTTGAAAGATGTCCACTCCGTGAAAAAAAAATGGACACCATATTTTTGCCAATGTTCCGCGGTCTTTGCAATTTTTTGGCAAATGGCCATCTGGAAACACCCATACCGGCGAACGCTTCTTGTTTTCCGGATCATATTGAAATATCCATGTTTCGTCCCCAGTAATGATTTCAGAAACACATCTAGATCTCCCATTTTCAAAAAGTAGACGCATCTCACGGCACCAATCCACACGGGTATCTTTTTCCGTTTTGGAGAGCAAACGAGGTATCCAACGACAACAAAGCTTCCTTATTCCAAGATGTTCATGTAATATGGTGTAAACCCTAACCGAACTGATGGCTAAGATTTTCTCTATGTCCCTGTATGTAAATCGTGGGTCTTCTCGCATCAGCGTTTCAGTAGTCCACACATTTTCTGCAGTGACTGCTGTTGGCGAGCGTCCACTTCTGTCATCATCTCCAAGGCTAGTTTTCCACCTTTTACATTCGTTAAACCATCTAAAAATCCTTGGCCGAGAAGGAGCAGACTCACCTAGGAGTATGGCAAGACTACCCACCAGGTGGGACGACGACATCAATTACGTCGGCGGAAATCAGTGGTTCCGTACCGCTGAAGGGAGGACTGGAGGAAAATTTGAAAGGCGTAAGTCCAGCAGTGGACGCAAACACGCTGACTGACTGACTGACTAAGAGTCTTAGGTCCTTCGAGAGCGGCGTGGCATGGCATTCGCAAGCTCCGCATACGACCGAATAGGCATGAATGGGCGTTGTTCGGCATGTTATGGGGTCCACATGTCGCGCTTTCATAAAAAAAAACATAAAATATATTCTAGTTGAAGGGTAAGATTAGATGAGCGTGTCAATCTTACAATACAAATAGTTCCAGAGCGCTTTGTTCATTGTCGAACTATAGTACGAGCTCGCCATCCAACAAAAACTGCCGAAGCAATAAATTATTAACAGCGGTAATGGCTATAATAAAAAGCAATCTTCTCCAACTTTTCGCACAGTTTTTTTTATTTGTGTCCCGGCGGAGCGAGCCCCCGCCCCCGGCCCACCCCCGCCCGCAACCCGCAACCCGCGGCTACAGATTTATGTTTGTTCCTAGTTTAATGACTTATTGTGTATTTATCAGTTTATCCACCGATGTCTCTGTTTCACTCTAATTACTCAACTTTCCGATCCGAAGATTTGGGAAAATGGGATTGTACGTTACTAATGGCCTCTTCTTCTTTTGGAAATTACACTTAGGGGCAAAACAGAGACCGACGACGGAACGTTAAGTAGGTATATGTAATTCGGAAATTAGAAGCTAGGCAAGTTGTTTGCTTTGAATTTCATAAAATTCCTTATAAATTTGAAACCTATACACCTTTTTTTTTATGGAGACTGACACGGTTGGCTACATCACCTACAACATCCGTGATGTCAGCCCATAACACCGGGAGAACTTGGTGCCACGTCAGTGCTTCCCTTCGGTCGTGTCGGCTACACTGAACTGGACGGAAAACACAAACTATTTACATAGCCGTTTCGACCGACCTTTTATTCAGTGCGGTGGTACCAATCCGGGCGGGTAAACCCTACCACCTAGTAATATAAGAAGGGAGTCATATCCCTTAGTCGCCTTATTTGATTAGATTTTTTTAGGTAATTTGGCACTGGCCTTACCCACAATCCCCGTTATGACTGGCAGTGAATGCGTTTAGCCCGCATTTTATCGCTTGTTATTGTGCAATAACAAGCGAATATTTTCATTTCATTTCATTTCAACTATGTTACTTTGAATATAAACAATGTTACATCAGATAATGCATGAATTACTTTGTGTAAAATTTAATTAAAGATCTTGTACATCCGCACATAACGGTCCACCGGGCCTGCACCGCAAGTCACTAGGCAGATTGTTTATGTCGTGGCGGCAAACTAAATGTGTTTCATAATCCGGAGCGAGCTTGACACGGTGGCCGCGAACAATACGTCCATATTTCACGCGGATTTAATATCATTGCCGGATAGCGCTCCGTGTTAATCTTCCACAACAACAACGGCCTAAATCTGCGCAGACTCGCATGTAACAGGAGTCAGCGGCCCGCAACAATGCCGGTAGATCTCCATCGCTAAAGTTCACCAGCGCTCCGGCCTAGCTAACGCGGACGCCTCCGTCCGCCTAACGTCCATAGACGCGCCCTCAGCCGCTCCCCGCCCCGCCGCGCCGGCAGCTATCCACCAGCACCAGTCATTACAGAAATGCTTTGTTGCGCTTCCAACCTTTCACTAGCGACGCGACGCAAGCCGCTTAGCCAACATCTCATCGTCCGGCGGGAACGTATGACCTGGAAGTAGAGAGATGGGGACAAGGTGAACTTATTTTTGAACCTACCTGCCAATAGAAAGTTTCACTCAAGTGGCCAGTTCGAATAAAATTATTTTGAATTATCTTGACTGCTGATTTTGATTGGTTAATTAGAAAATACATTTTGTTGACAATCTTCAGTTATATGCAAAATATATGTCACTGATATATAGGCAAAATATAGAGCGATTGAAACTTTTAATCAAACCAGCTTTAACTTTAAACTTTATTACCATTAAAGTTTTTAGGCGTCGTCTCCGAATTTCTCTAGTTCCTCCAAGTTTTCAAAAAACAACGAAGCAAGTTAATTAATCAAAGCGAGGTGTGTTTTATTGTTGAACGATGAAACGAATCTAAGGAAGGCCAGGGTCGAATTAAATGATGCACTTTTTAAAGGGATTATGTAAGATTAGCTTTTTTCTCACAGCTCAGGTCTACGATAGCGTAGCGTTATGATTTATAACCTAAAACCATCTTGAGTAGTGACAGAATGTAACAGTGAAACCCGTATGTCAATCGATTAAGTGGTTCTTGAGTTATAGGCATATTCATATATTGTTGTATAGGCATAAAAACCTCCCGCCGCCGGCGGGACTTTACCGTTTTTTGAGTTTTTGTTTGTGTTTATATTAATTTTGTATATTTTTACCATGTATTTATGTATTATGGACATTTGTATACAAGAGAAAAAGCGTGATATTAAAGAAATAATGAATGCAAAACGATTAATAAAATATTATCCGAATGTGTGAATGTTCCTAGCTCCAGGGTGATTACAGACACGGTAGCTAGCAGACTACAAGCACTAGCAGCTGAAAGCGCTGAGCGGTCAAGCGCACGCTCCTGGATCCATTGTACATATTTCGCTATCTGCCTTATTGTTTCCTTTAAATGTGTGTCGGAATTTCAGCGGAGGCCGACTCAAGTTCGCTTTGACGGCTGTTTGCAGTGAAGTTAGGTGCGTCGCTTCGGTACAGAGCACTCTCTTATTGCGCGAATAATGCAGTGTTTGTTTGTCGTTCGTCCATTCGTTTGCGTTTTGATTCCACAGGAATGACGTTGACGAAGTTATAAATGTGACAAATAAATTCAGATAAATTTAGTTGGGTTGACGAAATTTGTGCATATTTATTAATACAAAATTGAATTTAGTTAAATGCTTTTCTGGCTAAGCGTCCAGTTTGCTTATCTGTCGGATTTGAGTTAAATGTCGTGCTTGAGGCAGCTCGACTTTGTAGCTTTGGCGAATTTGGACGACCAATCATTGAGTGTGCTTGTCTGTAGAAGTTTTAGTGAAATTAATTCGTAGATAAGTTTAGTTCATAGATATACATTTAATAATTGTTTAATTTATTTTATTATCTTCATATTTCCTGAGCTTAATAAGTAGTTTAAGGTAAACAAATAAAATAATAAAACGGTCAAGTGCTAGTCCTACTCGCGCGAAGAAGGTTCCGTACCATTCCGTTTTTCCGGCTTAGGATTCTCGTTTAGATGCTATAAGAGAAGCCCTTTATTCCCAATTGTTTTCTAAACTTTCGACTCAGTAGTTTCGGAGATAAGGCGGAGCGGGTTTAAAATGGGTTTTAATTTTTTAATTTGTCCCCCAAAATCTATATTCACGCTATACGTCCGTGATTGGGTCATCAAACTCTATTTAAGGATCAAAATTTAAAAAAAATCGTCCAGTAGATTCGGAGAAAATAAGCTGTGACAGACGGACAAACAGACACATAGACACCAGAGTGATCCTATAAGAGTTAAGTTTTTCCTCTTTTGAGGTACGGAACCCTAAAAACTATTATTGACTGCTGACTACGTTTAATTACGAATTGTTCACTGTTTTGACTTAATACTTGGCATTATGATAATTGGACATTTTGACAATTGGGCTAATACACCCCGGAGCCCTATGCCCATCCGTAGGCTAACTGACTTTGACTGTTGACATGCTTTCCGATGTTAAAATGTATAATTCAATTGAATTGGGCTACATATATTTTTCTTTATTTGTATCATGGTTGAGTCTTTACATCCACAATCACCGCGCCTTGTTTCAGTCAGAAGTAGTTGCCATGTCGGCGCTTCCCTTTCTACATTCGCTTTAAAGAGATCTCCGGTGCTATTATGGTGTAAGCAACGATCTCACCTTCGCCATGCCCCTGTAAGCCTGAGCTCCTGAGGGCGTTAAACGCGTAGGTAGAGCTGACATTCAAATCTCTTATCACTATGCGAGTTAAATACCTCCAGAGGACTCAGCGCTCGTGGATGCCGACACGACGACGCCGCCGCCGCCGCCGACACGTTCACACTCTGCGAACACTTTGGATAATGCGTTGGAATTATTTGCTTCTCTTTTGAAATACCTACCTACTACTAAAAACTTATTTTATTTTATATTAGCTTTTGCCTGCGGCTTCGCTCGCGTGAAATTCGTATTTAAAAAGAAGAAATTAAGTGAGCCTGCTACCGTACCTTTAATTCGGCGCGCGGAACAATTCGGTTTGTATGAGGGCCACCTCTTAGGGTAAACGGAGCTGAATTTGATTTAGCCTATCCTATGTACCTATCCTATGTATGTATATAGTAAAATGCGCTTGTACTAAGTTTAATCGAATTCGGATGATCGGTTTAAGAGTTATGGAGGAACATACATACATACATACATAGGTACAGAAAATATTTCTAAAAATCGTAAATTTAGTTTTAGTATCGGACATACAGTCTACAAACGCAGTATCTCATAAAACAAAGTAACTTACTCCATGACCATCCCTTACAGATTTATTATTAGTTTTGATTAAATTACTAACTAAAAAAAAACAAACAAACCTTTAAAATAATTTAACCTCTCGAGAGACTGTCACGAGCCGGGTTGACCTACCGCCAGAGGTTAGACCAATTCCCTCGACGACCTCAGCTCGCTAGATAAAACATTTCATCCAACGAGGGGAAAGTTTCCATGACACTAGCAGCGGCGTTACCTCGCTGCACCGCCAGGTTGATGCGTTGCAGGAGGTACGCCCGTGCCAGGCAGTCACCCGAGGATCTGCCGAGACATGATCCTAAATTGTGCACTGAAAGCCTCGCTGAAAGCTATATAAGGTCTTTCAATAGCAGGTAACGCTACGCTCTAAGGGGTGTATGTGTATCAGTTAGTGATCACGTTCCCATACCAATTTTTTTTCGATATAAAAAACCTAGTTATTAAGGTGAAATACGCGCACTTCACGTATAAAATTTGAGGAATGAGTATGTTTTTATATAGTAAAAAAAAAAAAAATTGGTATGGGAACGTGATCAGTGTCTGATACCCATATCTTAGCGTAAAGTTGCCTACTAATGAACGACCTTCTATATATATAGCAGGATTTCTTTTACTAACGTTTCATGCCATGAATGACACAAACAAGCTCTCCAGATAATATTTTTATAGAGAGTCTTTCATGCTCTTTGCAAGATATACCTGAAATTGTAACTTAGCGAATGGCAGTAATTTTTACTTTTAATATTTTAAGAAATCGAAGCTGGGCCCAGAAGCTAGTTTGGTTGTGCTCCAGCTATATGCGGTTAGTCTCATGAATATAATCAGTTGTATCGTGTGAGGCTGGAATGAAGAATTCGGACTATATCGAGGACGACTCAGCTTTTCAGATTTTTCACGGTCTTAACATCATAATGTGTATCTGGATATCTGGACGCGTCTGGAAAGCAAAATTACTTTCGTCGTCTCAACTCCAAAATGTATCTGAAAATAAAACTTTACTGCTTGGAAGGTTTTGTGCAGTAAATATTTGAGCTCAGGACCAGTTGCTTCTGGCTCGCGGTCGCAGCTCAGCGGCGCCGCTCACAGAGGCACCAGTGAGTACCGGAGGCGCTTACTCTGACGTCGGAGGCTCTCCACTCTCAAGGGGTCCGGGAGAAATATGCCCCGTCCGCTCCCGACCATCCCGATGCCGGCATTCCGCTTGCGGGGCACAATAACCTCAATTCAGCGCCTCCGTGCTAAATATTCAGCCTACACTGGTACTTTGTTGCCGAACTCAGAGGTTCCCACCTTTATAAGTCGCTGATATAAATACAAAGTGTATCCTTGTATCCATCGGTATGTCATACATTGGATAAATCTTATCTTGATGCCATTTGGCCGTCAATTGTATTGTATTGTATCAATTGTTAATTGTATTGTATTGTATCAATAGTCAATTGTATGAATTGTCAATTGTATTGTATTGTATCTATAAAGGACGTAGTAATGTCAAAAATATTTATAAAAGGAACATGTACATAATGTCACTTGCTGACATATTTTAGTCGCGTCAAAATAACAAACCAAAAAGTACACCAGTAAATAATGATGAGAAATAATATGTGTTTAAATTATTGAGAAAGCCCCCTGCAGGCCACAGCCGCTTATATTGGTCCTTCGAGCACCTGCGTCAGCAGAAAAGGGCTATAAAACACGTAATGGTAAAAACTAGAGGTGGAAAGGAAACTGGCGCGACTCCCTCCATTATGATGGAAGAAACGGGTAAACGAGCAGAGCAAGGAAACCAAACAGATCTGGATGCGCACAGGACGGCGAAGGTCCCCACTGCTCTTCCTTCCGAGGGGAAGAAGAATAGTTTGAAGCGCACATCTGCTACAACATCACGCAGCATCGCTACGTCTACCGTCAGGAGGATACAGGAATTGGAATTCGAAATAGCTTCTATGAGCAACTCTAAAACAACTGACGCTTTGGAAGCAGAAATGAAGAAGAAGTTTTTAGAGGCAGAAAAAGTAAGAATCGAATGTGAAGCAGAGAAAGTAAGAATCGAAGCAGAGAAAGTAAGAATCGAAGCAGAGAAAGTAAAAATCGAATATGAAGCAATGAAGAAAAAAATCGAAACCGAACGTTTGCAAAATCAGCTTCAGAGCGAGCTCAACTCACTCAAAGGAGGAAGTATGAAATCAAAATCAGGTACCAAGTCAAATCGTTCTTTGGTTAGTGAGTTCGAAGAGTTATCTACAGCACCAGACGTAGACGAGTGGTTAAATAAAAACTACGGCGCTCGGGTTTCTTCTCAACCATCGCCGTCGCCGCCGCCGGAACCAGTAACAAAAGATTTGGGTAATAAGAAGGAGACATGTTGTAATCAAGACGGAATGCAGATGTTGGCACAAGCTATAAAGGATTTAGCAACTAGTCCAACTCAATTGTGTACTAACGACCGATTGATTTCCAGATTCTGCATGCCAAAATCTCTCCCAAAATTCAGTGGCGACTGTATTGAGTGGTTGCATTTCCGTGACGCGTACGAAGAGACAACGAAAGTTTGCAACTATACAAACATGGAGAACATGACGCGCTTGCGAGCCAGTTTGGAAGGCTCAGCAAGAGAGCAAGTGTCGGCACTGCTCATCGGGAAGGTGGAGCCGGATGAAGTGATGAAGGCTCTCAATATGATATATGGAAGACCTGAAGTAGTGGTGGAAAAAATTGTAAAACAAATAAAAAAGTTGAATGCTTTGCCTCTGTCGTATCATGGGGATATTGTTAAATTTTCTGTAAAAATAAAGAATTGTATTACAGCTATTCGTGCGGTTGGGGAGGAACAGTACGTAGGAAGCCCGGAGTTGTACAATGCCGTTGTCGCTAAACTACCTACAACATTACTCGGAAAATGGACCGATTTTGGGTATGAGAACATCAAAAGCGGTAAGGCAAAATTGGAATTATTATCACAATTTCTTTGCGTTGAAGCTGAGAAGTCGTCAATCGTAGGAATTTCAAAGCAGACAACCGAGAATGTTCGCGACCAAAAACGGTCAGAAAAGTCGATATTGTTGACCGACGCACAAGATGAGTGTAGCTTTTGTAAATTACGCTCTCATAATCTACTCACTTCATGTCAGAAGTTCAAAAAAGCTCACTGCCGTGCAAGATGGATACATGTAAAGAAGAATAAGCTTTGCTTTTTGTGCTTGGTATCAAAACACGATCGCAATACTTGCAATCAACCTACATGCGAAATCGATGAATGTAAAATGGCTCACCACAAATTGTTACATTATAGAGCGAAAAGTCAACGGACAACTCCAGAGCAGAGGGAGCAGAGTAAGCCCGCGCCTGCAGCAGAAACCGTATCAACCGAGACTATCGGGCACACTACTGATTCGGCACGGCCAGATTTGAATGTAGTACTGAAAACTATAAAGGTGTGTATACACGGGCCGACTGGTTCCGTCGATACGACTGCTTTAGTAGACGGCGGATCGTCAATGACGTTGATAGATACGGAGCTGGCGGAGAGCATCGGACTCAGAGGAACGCCTCACTCACTCCACTTGACCGGAGCATGGAAGAGCCAACGTTTGAAGATAGAGAGCAAATTTGTGAATTTTGAAATATCTGGTGCTAATGGAGGGCGACTGAAGATGAGCGCTTGTACGACAAACGATTTGACACTTCCTATCCAACCACGAGTCGAAGTTGGGAAGTATGAACATTTTAAGAAAATTGCTGAATATTTGAAAATTGATGACGTCACTACTCCAAAAATTCTTATTGGTGAAGATAATTGGGAATTAATAGTAGCGATGGAAATTATTCGAGGGAGAAAAAATGAGCCATACGCTACTTTGACTCCTCTTGGCTGGACAATTAGCGGTTGCATGAGCGGACGAAGCATTCAAAATTCAAGTATTTTACACATAACTTGTGACGCAGAAAAGATAGAGGATATGCGAGATCTACATGAGTTAGTGAAGAAATCTTTTGAATTGGAGGCAATTGGAATATCATCATGTCAGCGAGTGAACACTGATCATGTTCGAGTAGAAGAGATTTTATCGAAAACAATCAAATACACCGACGATAGATGGGAAATTGGACTTCCGTGGAAGTCGGACAACCCTGAGCTGCCTAATTCGTATTCAGGAGCATTTTCAAGACTGAAAACTACAGAAAATAAATTTCGTCGTGAACCTATGTATGCGGATGAATACAAAAAACAAATGCAGAAAGTGCTTGATTCTGGATACGCACGAAAGATTGATGAAAATGAAGATGAACATGGATTGAAATGGTACTTACCTGTGTTCGGTGTGCGGAACCCCAACAAGCCCAAGCTGCGTTTGGTTTATGACGCTGCTGCAAAATGTAATGGTAAATGCTTGAATGATTTTTTACTTACCGGCCCTGATTATTTGATATCAATAATGGGCGTAATGATGCGTTTTCGCGAGAAGAGAGTGGCTGTAATCGGTGACATCAAAGAGATGTTTATGCAGGTAAAAATACGAAGAGAAGATCAACATGCACAACGTTTTTTGTGGCGAGAGAAAGCCGAAGAACCTGTAGGTAAATATGTCATGACTTCTCTGATTTTTGGTGCAACATGTTCGCCATGTGTCGCCCAGTATGTCAAAAATCACAACGCAGATCAGTGGAAAGAACAGTATCCTGAAGCTGTAGAAGCGATCAAGAGGGACTGTTACATGGATGATTTGATTCATTCCATTGATTCAGAAAAGGATGCAAGTCGGATTGTGAAGGAAATAAATTACATTAACAAGAAAGTTGGTTTTGAGCTAAAAGGCTGGGCGAGCAACTGCGCTAAAGCATTAGTATCGATTGATACAGAATCATTAAGCACAAGCGCTGTGAAATTTAATAATGGAGAAAGCTTTGCAGAACGAACGCTTGGACTATGCTGGTATCCAGTTGAAGATTATTTTGCTTTCGATGTTACTTTTAAGAAAATTTCTGCCGACTTATTCAGTAATGAATATCAACCGACGAAACGAGAAATGTTGAGAGTGATTATGTCCATCTATGACGTACATGGTTTTCTAGCTCCATTCACGATCAAATCTAAAATGCTTTTACAAGATGTTTGGCGATCCTGCATTCAGTGGGATGAGAAGTTAAAAGACGAAGAACATATAAAATGGATGTCATGGATCGTACAGATGAACCAAATAAAGGAGATAAAAATACCGCGCTGCTATCTTAATTATACTGAAAAAGGTAAAAAATATGAGCTACATATATTTTCTGATGCGAGCGAGAGAGCTTACGCCGCAGTTGTTTATTGGAGAATCACAATGAGCGACGGAACCTACAAAACCGCCTTTATTGCAAGCAAAAGTAGAGTGGCTCCAGTAAAACCAATGTCTATACCGAGATTAGAGTTGCAAGGAGCACTGCTAGCGGCACGACTGGCTGCAACTGTCGAAATGGAACACACTATAAAAGCCGATCGGAGAGTATTTTGGACTGATTCTACAACAGTATTGCAATGGATACGAAGCGAACCGAGGCAGTACAAAGTCTTTGTAGCACACCGATTAGGCGAACTTGATGAGTTTGCCGCAGTTTTCGGAATGGAGATACATACCTACAAAAATAAATGTCGCAGATCAAGCTACTAGAGTAAATCAGACAGAGCTACGATATGAAAGTTCTTGGTTTCAAGGTCCCTCATTTTTAATCGAAAATGAATGTTACTGGCCTACAGAGTCAAAACTAAATCAAGTGCACCCAGACTCCATCTGCGAACGAAAGGCGGCACTTGTATGTGTGACTACAGCTGTAACAATTGAAAAATATTCAGTCCCCGATATAAATAGATTTTCTTCATGGATAAGACTACTGCGATCAACTGCGCATGTGCTACTTTTTATAAATCGAATGAAGAAAAACAATGATTTGACAATGAAAGATGCGATGTCAGCAGCAGAAATATTACTTATCAAGTACGCTCAGCGGGAAAGTTTTGAAGAAGAAGTGAAAATATTGAAAAATTCAAAATTTCTACCACGTAAATGCAGACTGCTCAAGTTGAGTCCCGTTTTTGATGATGACGGTTTGCTACGATTGGGCGGTCGAATTGATGTCGCAGAGCATGTCTCTTCAGATCAGAAACGACCTATTATCTTGGATGGAAAACATCGACTGACCAATTTATTGGTAAAATATTATCACGAACGCGCCGCTCACGGTTCAAATGAAACTGTCGTGAATGAGTTAAGACAGCGGTATTGGATTATTCACTTACGGCCTACAGTGAGAAAGCTGTCGTCTAGCTGCATACGATGTAGAATTCTAAGAGCTACACCGAAGTCTCCAAAGATGGGTGAGCTGCCGCCCGAACGAGTAGACCATCACCAGCAACCATTTACAAGATGTGGGTGTGATTTATTTGGGCCAATGGAGGTGACTATAGGACGAAGGAAGGAAAAAAGATACGGAGTTATCTTCACTTGTTTGACAAGTCGAGCAATACACATTGAAGTCGCCCACAGTTTGACTACTGACTCACTCATCATGGCTTTACGACGAATGGCGGCACGAAGAGGTTATCCGCAAACTTTAGTTTCTGATAATGGAACTAACCTGCGTGGGGCCGACGTGGAGCTGAAGAAAGCCATTGCAGAACTTGACTATGTAAAGCTGCAAATAGAAGCCGAAAACAAAGCTTTAGTCTGGAAATTTATTCCTCCCAGCAGTCCATGGATGGGAGGAGCTTGGGAGCGGCTCATAAGGAGCATCAAAACTGCGATGAAGGTTATATTGAAAAGCCGTTCACCCAGAGATGAAGTTTTGCAGACTGTACTTACCGAAGTAGAGCATCTTGTCAACAGCCGGCCGCTGACTGCTGTTTCTGTAGACTGCCGAGACCCAGAAGCAATTACACCGAATCATTTTCTGATAAACAGATCTTCTGGAACCCCGCTACCAGGAAAATTTGATGATACAGATCTCTGTACTAGAAAACAGTGGCGAACTTCACAAAGACTCACAGATATGTTCTGGCATCGATGGGTACGAGAATACTTACCGCTCTTACTTCGACGGACAAAATGGACATCAGAATCTCGAGATCTAAAAGTTGGCGATGTCGTCCTGATTGCTGACACAAACTTACCTCGCGGCACCTGGCTGAAAGGTGTTGTCAAATCTACGCACCCAGGGACTGATGGAAGGGTTCGAGTCGTCGACGTGAAGACCAAGTCTGGAGTACTGAGAAGACCAACGGGTCGTCTAGTTTTCTTAACTGAAGAAGATCCTTTACTTTAAATTTTGCTTTAATTGAATATTTAAGGTTGAATTGTCATTCAAATTTATAAGATTGGCTTGTGAATTGATTATCTATTTAATTAAGATTGCATTTTATGTTGGAATTCATAAGTCTTTTGCGTTGTTTTTAAAGTTGTTAATCGAATATTATGTAAGTTTGAGTTACTCATGGAATTTTTAAGTAGAATTATTTTGTGTCATGTAAATTTAATATTTGGATATGGATTTGAGTACGCACTATGCGTGTGCGCATTATGCGTACTAAGGGGGAGTATAAAGGACGTAGTAATGTCAAAAATATTTATAAAAGGAACATGTACATAATGTCACTTGCTGACATATTTTAGTCGCGTCAAAATAACAAACCAAAAAGTACACCAGTAAATAATGATGAGAAATAATATGTGTTTAAATTATTGAGAAAGCCCCCTGCAGGCCACAGCCGCTTATAGTATCAATTGTCAAATGTTTTGTATTGTATCAATTGTCAATTGTATTGTATTGTATCAATTGTCAATTGTATTGTATTGTATCAATTGTCAATTGTATTGTATTTATAGTTTATTGAACATTCATATAGAACACGTAGTTTCACATTCGGGTTTTTTTGACATCTGGTTCTGAGCTGCCGGTACAGGTTCCGGAGTTGGACATATTTGCCTCCTCAATTCGTTGGGTAAATCTGTAATGTCAACAATTCAACAGTACAAATAGCTGAGATTTTATAAAGCGAATGCACGCGAGCCTGAAGGTTAGAGGTTCCAATTTCGCGCGTATAGGTAAGATCTGAAACGAACTACTAAATGCGGTATTCTGAAGCAAAAGACAGTTGAACAAATATTTAAAATAAATGAATGAATGAACATAATAATAGTACTTATTACATTTTCCGTTGTGTAGAAGGCGGAGTTTGTGCAATGGCGATGCTCGTACCGGCTGCACTGAACTCGATCTAAAACAAGCATTTTTTATAGCCGTTTTCCACCTTCATTCAGTGCTCAAATAATGTTTTTTTTTTATGGAAATTGACACGGTAGGCTACAATCACCTAGAACATCCGTGATGTCAGCCCATAACATAACACATTGGTGAACTAAGTGCAATGCCATTTCGTTCAGTGCGGTGGCACCAGCCCGAACAGGTTTAACCCTACTACCTAGTAAGGCAAGAAGGGAAGGGACCTACAGTTTTACGTGGAATCCGAAACACGGTCAGCCTCCAACGGTCGAGCGGTCACCCATTCAATCCAGTGACCGCGCTCAGGTGTGTTTATGATCCGAGAGTCGACCGACCACACCACCGAACCACCGAGGCTGACAAAATAATTATTGTAACGTATTATAGTTATAATATTTTTTTTTTATGGAGACTGACACGGTTGGCTACATCACCTACAACATCCGTGATGTCAGCCCATAACACCGGGTGAACTTGGTGCCACGTCAGTGCTTCCCTTCGGTCGTGCCGGCTACACTGAACTGGACGGAAAACACAAACTATTTACATAGCCGTTTCGACCGACCTTTCATTCAGTGCGGTGGTACCAGCCCGGGCGGGTTAAACCCTACCACCTAGTAATATAAGAAGGGAGTCATATCCCTTAGTCGCCTTTTACGACATACACGGGGAGAGATGCAGTGGGGCTATTCTTTTAAAGTACCGGCCCCACACGGTACAATCAGTACAAATAGCTTCTTGCAATTACATATTGCTTAGGTATCTCTCAATTTGAGTTGCGTCTTACTCGTGCTCGTGCTGGGCTTCGTCTAAGTATCAAATTGTATGTGAAGCTAGCATTGGAAATGTTATTCGCGTTGTAAATTACGCACAGTCGCATTCGCCGCTCACGTACTTCCTCCGCAATTTCCTAAGCCCATTTACATACGTGATTCTCGGTGTAATGGTTTCTATTGCACTGAATTTGCCCAAAGTTGCATCCTAAGTGCAACCTTACACGTTGCAAAGTTATCGCCAAGTTGCCACAAAGCGAATACGGTGTGGGTTTCAAGGCGCAACTTGTCGGTATAACAAGCGAATTGACGGCTAAATTGTCGGCGTGTCGGCGAATTGACAGAGGCCGCCAAATTGTCGACATTCGATAACTGAACACGTAGCACTGCGGCGTAGAGGCGACGACGCCGACATGATGACGATATTGCAGCACGCACTAGATCGACGTTGCAGTTGCGCCATTGCAACATACACTAGATCGACGTTGTGGTTGCGACATTGTTAGATACACTAGATCGACGTTACAATTGCGACATTGAAACATGCATTAGATCGACGTTACAGATGTGACATTGCAATATGCAATAGAACGACGCTGCAGTTGTGACATTGCCACATGCACTAGATCGACGTTACAGTTTCGACATTGCAATATGCACTAAATCGACGCTGCAGTTGCCACATTGGAACATGCACTAGATCGACGTTACAGTTTCGACATTGCAATATGCACTAGATCGACGCTGCAGTTGCCACATTGGAACATGCACTAGATCGACGTTACAGTTTCGACATTTCAATATGCACTAGATCGACGCTGCAGTTGCCACATTGGAACATGCACTAGATCGACGTTACAGTTTCGACATTGCAATATGCACTAGATCGACGCTGCAGTTGCCACATTGGAACATGCACTAGATCGACGTTACAGTTTCGACATTGCAATATGCACTAGATCGACGCTGCAGTTGCCACATTGGAACATGCACTAGATTGACGTTACTGTTTCGACATTGCAATATGCACTAGATCGACGCTGCAGTTGCCACATTGGAACATGCACTAGATCGACGTTACAGTTTCGACATTGCAATATGCACTAGATCGACGCTGCAGTTGCCAAATTGGAACATGCACTAGATCGACGTTACAGTTTCGACATTGCAATATGCACTAGATCGACGCTGCAGTTGCCACATTGGAACATGCACTAGATCAAAGTTACAGTTTCGACATTGCAATATGCACTAGATCGACGCTGCAGTTGCCAAATTGGAACATGCACTAGATCGACGTTACAGTTTCGACATTGCAATATGCACTAGATCGACGCTGCAGTTGCCACATTGGAACATGCACTAGATCGACGTTACAGTTTCGACATTGCAATATGCACTAGATCAACGCTGCAGTTGCCACATTGGAACATGCACTAGATCGACGTTACAGTTGCGACATTGCAATAATATGGAATAGATTCGTGCGCTACTGACCGACACTGCGTGCAGCGCGGTGCGCGGAGTAAGTAAGCAGCAGCGGGGCGGCAGCACCTGTGCGGGGCAGAAGCAACCGCGTATGTACTCGCCTTGCTGCGTGCATGAAGGGAATGACTACGGAACCCTCTGTCTGCGTGTGAGCAACGTTTCCACATAACATGCTTTTTAACCCCCGACGCAAACGGAGGGGTGTTATAAGTTTTACGTGTGTGTGTATGTGTATATGGGTGTGTTTGTCTGTGGCGTCGTAGCTCCCAAACGGATGGACCGATTTGGATGCGGTTTTTTTATTAGAAAGCTGGTTTAATCGAGATGGTTCTTAGCTATGTTTGTAATCAAGTAATTAAGCAATCAACACATAATTACACATAATTATTTTTTGCGCCTCGGTTGGAGATTCGGATTTTTTCTGAATGTGCGTATTCCTTTATATCCTGCCTGGATCATGGATGATGGCACTAGAGAAATTATTTTTAATATACGATAGGTATCCGCCACCGGCATGTCCGTACGTTTTGCTTTTTTAATTAAGTTATTTGTTATAGGAGCTAAAACCCTTCAAAAATCCTTAATTTTTTTACGCCGTCAACAGACTACTACACAACTTTCAAGACTGTTTTTTAACCCCCGACGAAAAAAACGGAGGGGTGTTATAAGTTTGACGTGTGTGAGTGTGTGAGGGTGTGTGAGGGTGTGTGTGAGGGTGTGTGTGTGTGTCTGTCTGTGGCATCGTAACTCCCAAACGGATGGACCATTTGGATGCGGTTTTTTTTTATTAGAAAGATTGTTTATAAGCAAAACGTAAACATATCAAGCAACGGGTTGATGCTTGAACGCGACATCAACGACTAAATTATTCTTCAAAATTTTCGACGCCCGTCTTTGCGTCGATCTATTGTATGCAAACATTATGCCGAGACGTAACGAGACTTCGACACACGTGGAATATGTTTATTGATCGACGCAGGCAATTGGCAGGTCCTATAATGTCAGCTGCAGTATTAGTTTGGCGTGAGTCTGGGTATGGACCTGTGGGGTGGGCTGCGGGCTCTGTAGGCCTGTTTGTGTACATACCTATTGCGTAGTTCAGTTCACATTTACAGGCATAATATACTTAATTAGAACTTAATTTGGGATGAAATTTGAAAATTATGATAACAATGTATGAAGATTGGTTTTGCACTAACTTCACGAATATACTGACTTGAACACATTTATTAAAATTATATTCATCCATATTTCAATTTAGTTATTCGAAAAATGTCGTTCGAGCACACCGGTAGGTAATAAATTAACACTTTCCTCCTGCAATAACTCCTTTTTAAGGGTCACATCCAAAATGCGAAAAAAGGAACCCTTATGTGATCACTATGATGTCTGTCTGTCTGTTTGTCATTCTATTATTATATCATGCTGTATTCCATTACTCATCCATCACCGACAACCCGTGGGTGATCCCCAATATTTTTTTGTTTTTGCAAACATTTTTAATTTGCATTTCGTTTAAGTTCGAGTGCATTCTAACTGCCATATGTATGATCAGATCAATAAACAATACAATACAATCATGTCCATACAGGCAAAGATTGCAGTTTCATTATGTGTATTGATGATTGATGATCAAGATCAGACAACATTTAGACTTGATGCTATTTCATTATGTGCCAGAGTCATTGTTAGTCAATCAGTCAGTGTCAGCGAGGTCAAGCCTTCACACTTCGGCGAACTAGGTGTCCTGTCAGTGCTTCCCTTTGGTTGTGCCGGTTACATTGAAATGGACGGAAAGGACGAGTAATTTTCATAGCCGGTCCGACCGACTTTATTCAGTGCGGTTGCTTAGCTACAGTATAACAGTTTCGTGTGGAATTCGAACCACGGTCAACGTCAACGGTCGAAATGCTACACCCAAAGTCTGACCGCGCCCTCGTAGTAAATATAATCACTTTAGAGCAAAGCAGAGGTGACGGAACCCTTGGAACGTGAACACGGTTCGCATTGACCGGTTTTTCGGCAAATGTGCCCAAAAGCCTATTTATTTATAGTATGTAGGTATAGTGAAAACTGTCATAAAGGACCATAGTGTTCATGTTTGATTATTTCGTGACCCCAAATTTAGAAAATGTACTACCCGCCCGGGTTGGTACCACCGCACTGAATGAAACGTCGGTCTAAACGGCTATGTAAATAGTTTGTGTTTTCCGACCAGTTCAGTGTAGCCGGCACGATCAAAGGGGGAAGCGCTGACATGGCACCTAGTTCACCCGGTGTTATGGGCTGACATCACGGACGTTGTAGGTGATGTAGCCAACCGTGTCAGTTTCCATAAAAAAAAAAAAAACTTACCTAAGGGGCCTTTTAGTATAATGCATACCTACTCAAATTATGACTTGAAATTAACAATCAAAGGCAATCAAAATAATTTGTGTCTTATTTTACCCTCTAGAATGAGATCAAAATTAATTCTAAAACCAATTTATCTAGTTAGCGAAGAATGTCCTCTCAACCGCGTAGGGGGTGGTGCGGGAGTGGTGGGGGTGGTTTGGGGGGTGGTTTAGGGGTGGTTTTGGGTGGAGGCGGGGCGTGACGCCTCTTCATTACTAGATACATTGAAGCAGATAACGGAACAGCGGCTACAATCTACCATCGCCCAGACGCTGTGAGTAATCTCACGGCGGCGCGACAGAGAATGCATATCGGTGAAGAAAATACACCTTTGAATGTTTTCTTATATGTCACTATTGTGGCCCGTACAAGTCATTATAGTAACTAATTAATGTAATGTGTAGGTATCTTTGAATATGACCCTGTTGGCTGAAATAGAGAAATAAATATGGGTATATAAAAAATCCGCCAAGTGCGAGTTTTACTCGCGCACGGAGGGTTCCGTAGATCCGCTATACCATACCTGACAAAAACAATATTCTATAATGCAAAATTTAAATACCTGTGGAACTATTATTCAGTAGCGTGAATATGTACTAATAGATTCTTAGCGCGTTTCTTGTATGGGGACTTGTATTTCCGTATCCCGTACGGAAGCCTATTACTAAGCCTCCGCTGTCTGTCTGTTCGTCCGTCCGTCTGTCTGTCCGAGGGCTGTATCTCTTGAACCGTAATAGGTAGCGCGTTGAAATTTTCACAGAATATGTGTTACTATGGCGGATATAACAACAAATAAGAAAAATAAACAAAATGTTAAAAATTAAGGGGGACTCCCATACAACAAACGTGCGAAAAATCGATTAGTCACATACATTGCATTGTTGAAAGAAAAAAGATAGGCGGATATTATTGATAGACATTGCATTGTTGAAAGAAAAAAGATAGGCGGATATTATTGATAGCGGATGGATACGGAAACCTCTGTGCGCGAGTAAAAGTCGCACTTGACAGATATTTTTTTATTATTTGTTGTCACATCCGCCATAACAACACATATTATGTGAAAATTTCAATCGGCTACCTATTACGGTTCAAACTATACAGCCCGGGACGGTCGGACAGACAGACAGATAGACAGAGACAGACGGCGAAGGCTTAGTAATAGGCTTCCGTATGATATGCAACCCTAAATATAGAATGAGGATAGATAGAAAATATTTATTTCTCGCGAAAACATTTACAAAAATACGAACAATATAATTTTTCATTCCCATTTTTTCATGAGGTGCAAAGGCGGACTTATCCCTTACAGAGATTGTTCATTTTCCTATGAACTTTTGGATGTTTGAGAGTCGATTAATATAGAGAAAGGTAAATAAAAAAAAAGTAGATAGTAGCAATTTTTTTTTATGGAAACTGACACGGTTGGCTACATCACCTACAACATCCGTGATGTCAGCCCATAACACCGGGATGAACTTGGTGCCACGTCAGTGCTTCCCTTCGGTCGTGCCGGCTACACTGAACTGGACGGAAAACACAAACATTTACATAGCCGTTTCGACCGACCTTTCATTCAGTGCGGTGGTATCAACCCGGGCGAGTCAAACCCTACCACCTAGTGATATAAGATGGGAGTCATATCCCTTAGTCGCCTTTTGCGACACGGGGAGAGATGCAGTGGGGTTATTCTTTTAAAGTACCGGCCCCACACGGTAAATTACTGAAGAAAAAGAGATTGTAAATCAAGACATTAGAGAGGTAGGCGTTTTTCTTCATAATAATGACGGATAATTCATGAACGGTTAGTCCTTCGAAATTCGAAAATGTATCGCCGCACGCCGACCGACGCGCCGCCGCCGTCGTCGATTCTAAACAGCTTAGTCGAGGACGTTTTCTGTCACATATAAGGATTGTTATAGTACATCCTTACCTATAATAAAATCCAACGTCTGCTTTCTGTCTGAGTGTCTGAGTGTATGTCTGTCTGTCCGCTTATAACTCGAGAACCACTGGACCGATTTTAATAAAAAAAAATTCTACGGATAGCTTGATTCTTCCCATCAACTATAGGCTACTTACTATCACGCTAAATGGCTTATGGGGTTAGCAGTGAAGTGAAATATGAGAGCGGGCGGAGCCGCGGGCACAGCTTGTAATATATAATATACAAGTCGTGGCAACAGTTTGTAACATATATCTTTAACACGAAGTGACCGATCTGCAGACTTAAAGTCGCATTTTCGCGCTCCCCGTGAAGTTAGCTCTCGACGCGAAGGCAGCGGCGGCGAAGGCGTGGGCGGCGGAGGCGTGGGCGGCGGCGAGACAAAGGGCCGCTGCACTAAAGCTAATGAGCTCTTGATTAATGAGCCCTTCGATCTTAAAGCACAGCGACACACCTACAGAGCCGCGGGGACAGCTACACACACTGCCAGTCCACAGTCGAGCATTCACTCGCGCCCCAGACCCCCTATAATATGTCTAAGACGAAAGGCTAAGATTTTTATTTATTTAATTTTTTTTTATGGAAACTGACACCGTTGGCTACATCACCTGCAACATCCGTGATGTCAACCGTCACACCGGGTGAACTAGGTGCCATGTCAGTGCTTCCCTTCATTTCATGTCGGCTACACTGAACTGGACAGAAAACACGAACTATTTACATAGCCGTTTCGACCGACGCGATGTTTCGCTCAGTGCGGTGGTACCAACCCGACCGAGATAAATCCTAGTAACGTAAGAAGTGAGGGTTGAAAGATTGCTGTAATACGAACATTCAAGACACTCAGGTTAAAGGATTCGGGAAACACGCTCGCTGAAAGACAGTTCTACACTATAGCGGTGGACATGTATTTTTTTATGGAAACTGACACATCACCTACAACATCCGTGATATCAGCCCATAACACCGGGTGAACTTGGTGCCGTACCGGCTACACTGAACTGGACGGAAAACACGAACTATTTCCATAGCCGTTTCGACCGACCTTTCATTCAGTGCGGTGGTGCCAACCCGGGCGGGTTTAACCCTACCACCTAATAATATAAGAAGGGAGTCATATCCCTTAGTCGCCTTTTACGACATACACGGGGAGAGATGCAGTGGGCTATTCTTTTAAAGTAGCGGGCCCACACGGTACAAAGATAGAAACGGTAGAAACGATTTTGAGAAACGATGGGTTCTCAAATTTCCAATGTCAACAACAAAAGGGCTCTGAGAGTCTGCGCGACGAATGCAGCGGAGATAGGACGGGTGGCAGGGAATAAGGGATGCTATTTCCTCAGACCAACGACCGCGATAGTGCCTGTAAAACAGACTAAGCGAACTTACAAAACCGTCTTGAGTCAGAGACTTCAGTTATACAGATCTTATAAAGGAACAAATCATGTACGTAGGTATGTACCGTACATGGCAGTCATTTTGTAGATAGATAGAAAATACTGTATTGCTTCAAGAAACATTTAGAACATTTCCATGAGGTGCAAAGGCGCGAATTACCTCTTATCAAGATATCCTCCAGTGAACCTTTAAATGTTGGAGAGTTGATTAAAATAGTAAAATGTAAGTAGGTACTTAGCAAAAGAGATGAGCGTGAGAATTGAAGATTTATAAAAATTTATGGGCATGTGCTCAAAAAGGGTCAAGTGCGTAGTACCCTTAACCGACGAGCATGCATGAAGAACATGATGAGAGTGGAAGAGGCGGCAGAAGTGTGTCAGGATCGTGGCACGTAGAGATCCGTTGTCTCTGCCTACCCCACCGGGAAACAGGCGTGACGCTATGTATGTGTGTATGCAAACATTTATAATAAGAATACGTATAAATAATACATGTATGTGCAATGCTAGTTAAATAAATGCTATGTGTGGATACATATAAACATTACTAAATAATAAAATATAATATAAAAATATATCTACATACAAACTTGCCCACCCAGCCAGTTAGTAATAATGTTGAAGAATATATTGTAACGTAGAATTTCCAGAACATTAAAAACTCCGATAGTTACGTACCTAAATCCTTCAATAAACTTCCAACGCTAACTGAGCGCCGACAGCCGTTGTACTGCCACTACTTTGTAGAAGTACGAAAGGTCTATAAACGCACTAACGAGAAGCTTCAGTATCGAACTGAAAGGTGAAAGCTTCAGGCAGTAACGAGTTACAAAAACTATAAAAACTACTCACCGTCTCGGCTCCGTACCTACTCACGTAACATTCAAAGCATTCGAACAGCCAGAACTAATATTGTTAACATACATAAATATATACATACATATATAGCGTCACACCTGTTTCCCGGTAGGGTAGGCAGAGACAACGGATCTCCAAGTGCCACGATCCTGACACCTCTGCCGCCTCTATCACTCTCATAATGTTTTTCATGCATGCTCGCCGGTTACGGGTTACTACGCACTTGACCCTTTTTGAGCACATACCCGATCTGGTCCAGGTACGTGCGTCTAGGGCGACCCTTCCCGTGTTAACACAGTATACAATTTAATGCTAATTGAATGAAAATACTTTATTTAAACATGAATATACAATAATTTAAGCTAATAGGTACAAAAAATAAAATAACTATAAATAAAAATAATAATAATAATTTAATGCTTATTTCATAATTTGGTTTAACGGTTACTACATTATTTGGTTTAATGGTTACTTCATAATTTGGTTTAACGGTTACTTCATAATTTGGTTCAACGGTTACTTCATAATTTGGTTTATAGATTACTTCATAATTTGGTTTAACGATTACTTCATAATTTGGTTTAACGATTACTTAATAATTTGGTTTAACTGATACTTCATAATTTCGTTTAATGGTTACTTCATAATTTGGTTTAAAATGGTTACTTCATAATTTGGTTTAACGGGTACTTCATAATTTGGTTTAATGGTTACTTCATAACCAGATAATCTATAAACGTACACAACTAGCACCAACTTGTTCGTAACATGCGCCATCATCGTCCACGAGTGTCACTAGTAGATGGACATGTATTTATAATTTGACCCTGTACATTTATCGGCATAATTAGAGTTCATCGGTGTTGCGCTGCAAAAACTCAGGTAGGTAAATTACAGCACAACAGCGGGCGCCACGTTTCGCAAAGTATTCGGACAAGACAGCACTATCGAGCAGCAAGTAAGGCACGACGACCCCCCGCGTGGCATCTTATCACCTCTTATCAGCTCACTCGCCAACACATCCCCCGCTCCCCCCACCCGTAGCAGCCCGTATTTTCCGCAAACTGTAATAATATAGCCCGAACAGGTGCAGCCACCCTGAGGCGCACGAATAATTAATTCCCAGCGCCGCCGCCACACAAAAAACTTCATAAACAAGTCAGACTTTAATTAAAGCCCACAGAGGCATAAACCAAGTAATTATAGTGTTGGCCGCGAAACGTTATGTTTTGCCGAATATACTGCGACCGAATCGTAGGGGAGAACATTTGTTGAGTCGGCTATTTTGCGGGCTCCTGCCGCGACCCAGGTACTTACTCGAATAATGTTCACGGGGCGGCGGCGGTAACGTTTGCGTCCACTTGCACGAGTAGGTGTAGGTAGGCTGTTATTAGCTGAATAACTGAAGTGCGAGTGGTAGGTGACCTCGAGGTGAGCCGCGATCTAGAACCACTGCAACTGGGATGGGATTGGATGTCGGATAGAACACACTTATGGTAAGTGTGTTCTAATGCTTATCCCATGGGGAGTGCTCGGAGGAGCCGTTTCACGCGATCTCCTTTCCACCTACGCACAACGCACACTGGACAGGGATTGCATCCCTGCACGTTGGCCTTACCGCGGATTCGTACCAATCGGTTCTGCAGATCTTTCCGCCGGCCGCAGAACTGGTGAACTCTGCAACGCTCTCGCTCCCCACATATTTCCTCTCCAAATACAGTCACGGGCCCTTCAAGAGGTACGTGAATAGGCACCTGTTAGGCCGACATGGCATTCGCAACCCTCACATGCGACCGAATACGAAGCGTCGTTAGACACCTTATAGTCGTACGTCGCGCTCTCTATAAACAAAAACAGTTCTTTTATCAACCACATTCTTAGCTGTCGAAGCTTATTATAATACGTTTGTAGCAGCTAAGTATAGAAAAGATAGCACTATTTCTTGTTTGTTTGCTGTTTGCTTGTATAATTAAAGGTGGGGCCGCACTACGCGGCAGCGCAGCGGCCCGGTACGGAAGTAAATTAAACGGATTATCTTAAAGAGGACTTATCTACTATGTAATTAATTATTTACCTTATTTTAATAATTTGAAGTGTAATGTGTGGTGTGTGTGTGTGTCTGTGAGTATGTGTGTATGCATGTGTGTGTGAAGTAATGTGAATGTGTATACATTGTAATTTATTTTTTTTGTTAACCTAAAGTTCATGTGTAATTTTAAATGTTTTCTATTACAGGAGTGTGCGTGATGGCATGGCAAAGGCCAGCCAGTACTCTTTTTTAACCCCCGACGAAAAAACGGAGGGGTGTTATAATTTTGACGTGTGTGTGTGTGTGTGTGTGTGTGTGTGTGTGTGTGTGTGTGTGTGTCTGACTGTGGCATCGTAGCTCCCAAACGGATGGACCGATTTGGATGCGGTTTTTTTTATTAGGAAGCTTGTTTAATCGGGATGGTTCTTAGCTATGTTTCTAATCAAGTAATAAAGTAATTAAGTAATAAAAAAAATAATTCTCTTAAAAAGTGGACCAATTTGCATACGGTTTTTTTTAAAAAGCTTGAAATAAAAGTTAAATTACAAATTTAAAAAACCCCCGACTCTTAAAAAGTCAAAAATAATTTCCGTTTACTTACTTAAAGGAGTCGGGGGACCGCTAAGTAAATTAAATATAAAGACTCAAGAGTTGCGCGGGAATTTACTTAGCGGTCCACCGACTCCTTTAAGTAAGTAAACGGAAATTTCCGGAAATTTTCGGAAGAGTCGGGGGTTTTTTTTATTCTGTGGCAAAGGTGAAGGCGTGTGACTGTATGTGTATGGGGAAAGTGGGTTTTACCTCTAATGTTTTATTAATTTGTTTTTGTTTACTTCAAAATTATTTTAATGTTCATGTATTATTGTGTGTTTAATTGATGATATATTTTGTGAATTAGGCCAAAGGATAATAAATATACAATAAAATAATTAATTTAAAATAAATTAAATAATAAATAAATAATTTTAATATACTATCGGTCACTTCTTCTTCTTCATCGGCTGTCGACAGACTCCCCGCCAGACAACACCAGTTCCTTCTGTCCTCAGCTTCCCTAAACCACTGCTGGGTGACCCGCAGACTGTTTCAGCTCTTCTGACCATGTGGCGGGCGGCCTGCCGACACTGCGCCTTCTGGTCCGTGGCCGACAGAATAATACCCGTTTACTCCAACGGTCGTCATCCTGCGGCAGATGTGCCTCGCCCATTGCCATTTGAGCTTTGATAATGATTGAGCAAATACCAACTATATACGTATGTAAATATTTAATAAATAATTAAATATTTAATACTGATATATTACCAATGTGTTTTCTATGACAAATATTAATTTACTAATGTTTTTAAGTTTATTCTCTTATTAATATATTAATTTCATCAACAAAACAACTAAGTATATAAATTATCACAATCACAAAATTAAATTAATACTAAACTAAACTTCTTAAAAGAATAAACTTATTAATTATATTCATTTTGAAGTTTTCATATTACGATGACTTATGTAAGTCTTTTACACCTACTGTTAATCCGAAAATATACATTTTCTTACATTACACAACATCCGCGATAACATCCCATAACACCGGGTGAACTAGGTGCCATGTCAGTGCTTCCCTTCATTCCATGTCGGCTACACTGAACTGGACGGAAAACACGAACTATTTACATAGCCGTTTCGACCGACGTTTCATTCAGTGCGGTTGTACCAATCCGGGCGGGATAAACCCTACCGCCTAGTGGGTGTAAATAATGTAAAATTTACGCAATGCGAAAATAATGATTACCATGCGGGGAAAGGACGAAGCATTGTCGACTTTTCCCATTCCGCTGCTCTTCATCCCACCAAAATCGTATTCACGAGATCAAGCGTGGCCCAGCGACAGTAAGTAGGTGTGTACCTGCCCGCCGGAACAATAGCGGCGAACAAAGCTCCAAGTAGACGGCGGAACAATCGGCGTAGTGTGCCGGTGCGCAATAACAATACAATACAGATAGTGAAATTGGCGCGGACAGAAGAATTTAAATTATAGAACCGCTGTTATCGTAGACACATTGAGTACAAATTATTTACTTTTAATAACTTAAGCAGAGCGGCGGCGGGTTGTACGGTTAGAATAACAAAACCTGCAGCTGTTTTACCGTTCGGAACCGGTGTAAAACTGCAGGTCCCTTCCCTTGTCCCTCACTCAATTCAAATTTGCTCTCTTTAAGTTACACTTAGGATCGTCAAAAAATTACAATAAGGTAAATCGGAATAGATCTGTGGTTCTATGTTGTGGTTCAAGCAAGTAATAGGCCATCGTCAATCAAATAAACTAGGTACATTCCGAAGATATCACAAATATGATCAAGTTTGTAATTAGAATATTAAATGAATGCACATCATTGATGACTTTACGTGTGCTCGACGAGTTACCCATTCTACTTTACATACTTACATTTTACTTTGTATTTGTTCGTCGCGGACGCATTGGCCGCTCATTAATATGATGAAGGAGCTGAGCACGCGAGGCGTGTAAATTGTACTCAACTCACTGCGAACTAGCTCCTATTGAACGCGGTTAAGGTGAGCTGTGGATGCGCGCGATTAGAAACGCGCGATTTAAAATTTGTAGCATGGCATATTTTTTTTTATTATTTGTTGTTATATCCGCCATAATAACACATATTCTGTGAAAATTTCAACACCTAATACGGTTCAAGAGATATACGGAAACTTAAAAAAAGCTCTATAAGGTTTCTGTTCTTCCTTAAAGATTGCATTGCTGAACGGGGCAAAACACAAACGACCATGAACTATACTGAATAAGTCTTAATGAAATGTCGTTATAATTGTGAGTTCTTTATAACTATAAAAATATCTGAATCCGAGTCAAGCGTAGGTATTGCATTATCAAAATAATCTAAACAAAGAATAACGTATCTGAATTGAGCGAAATATTCAAACTACACCTTATCAGGGGAAAGAGAACTCGCATTTGCAAACTACAACGTTAAGACGATTTGCCAAACGGTCGTGTAGTCTGAACTCTGAAGTTATACTGATATTTAGTTGTTAATATATTTGCTCATTTTCGGTTAGAAGCACGCCGAATTATCAACGCTATTTTAGTTTAAACATGGCTCCTGCTTCGGCTATTCGCTCGATTATGGAGTTAGAGTGTATTGAGAGTATTAAGTGTTATTCGGCGCGGCCTCGGCCTGGACTTTTGATCTCAAGGTCCAAGTTTCGATTCCGGCCGACATGTACAACAATGAGTATTTTCTCTGTCGGATTGTTTTTATATAATAAAATTAGCTTTTACCTGCGGTTTCGCTCGCGGTAGACTCGGTTTAATAGCAAATAATCCGATTTAAACGCAAATATTTTAAAAAACGATCGCTTCTCTTAAAATCTCTCTCTCTCTCTCTCTCTCTCTCTCTCTCTCTCTCCCCCCCCCCCCCCTCTCTCTCTCTCTATCTCTCGCTCTCCGTTTCTGTCCATACTATACTTTCTTTGATAATGCTCAGCCCTAAGGCTATTTAGCGTCATGGTATGTACGTATATAGCCTCTACTGAGCTTCAAGAACTACTCTTTCCATTGTATTGTGTATTGGCTACCAACTGCAACAAGTCTCTTTAGTGGTTCCGGATTTTACCTCAAACATACACACATACATACATACAGACAAACTTTCCATTTTATAAGAAGTAGAGATAGAGATATATAAATATTTTTTTAAATGACAGAGACGACACTCTACAACCGGATTGTCTCTTTCTAAAGCCCGATTTACATTATTTACTGCCGCGTACTGTACATATTTTGTTCTAATTAAATTATGAGAAAGCTATACAAATGACCTAATCTGAGCAGGGTTTCCACTGCATGCGCGATCCGAACTCACAATACCGTCACGCTTGACAGCGCCATCTGTGGGTGGATGGGCAAATGCAGCGGTCCAGTCAGCCGGAGCATGTGTGTGATGTCATCGGCCAAAGAGTTCAAAAGAATATAACTGCTATCGTCACACAATGCGCAAAATTTACGTGTCGTCCCAAATATCTGAACTACCTGCACCTGCTGCTTCGGTGTTCGAAATCGGTGTAATACTGTACGTCCATTCCCTTGCCCCTTACTCAAATTAGCCCTAGGCTCAATTTACCACGTACTGGATGTAAGATGGCCGCATAGTAGCCTCGGTTGTGTTCTCCTCTAGCCCAGTAAAGCCAGCAATCCAGAGCGAAGTCTCCGGCATTGAATCTGTCTTCTCGGAGGTGATATTGGCTGATCGGAGCTTTGGCCCCTCTGACTCAGCCACCCATACTGGAATACATAAAAAAACTTTCGAACAAGCCCTAGGTGAAGAGGCTACATTGGGTTAGGTTATGATTACAAAACGCCAAACATAACCCTGATTCTGATTAAGCCGCCTAAAATTACATTTTGACGTTAAATTTAATTTTAGTCGGGTGTTAAGAATTCGGAATTTTGCCGCGGTAGAGAAGAATAACTTGAATGCTTCCTTTATTAAAACAAACGAGCTTCCGCAACGGCGCCGGACCGGGGAGACCGGACCGGACAGACGGTGCCGGAGCTGCGCGATGCTCCAGAGCCGTTTTAAATATTTCAGAATAAAATTGGACGTACACAACGACGAGCTGGGTTTATGGTGCACACTTTTCGGACTTATAATAAAATATCGTATTGAAAAGTTGGGCAACCGCAGATGAGGTTAGTTGCTCAGTTATCAATGATATTATTTTATGCACCAACTGTCAAACACTTATTATAATGTATGGATTTTCTTGAAAACTCAATCGTGTACACTGTTAAAATGTGTCATTTATGTATGACACATACAATTTCCTAATTTCGAGAATAACACACATTTTCAACGCGTTATCAAGTACGTTAGCCTTAAATAATACCTTAATACCTATCTCGTTTTACACAAACATCATGAACGAATATAATATTGTTATTCGTATGCAAAGTTTTTTTATGTCGTCCACCTATCCGGGAGGCGTCCCACGCTAAGTTTGCTTGTACATGGCCTTAATTCGAGCATCCGTCCACCCCAGTTGTCATCGGGTCTGCGACAGATGTGCCCAGCCCACTGCCGCTTCAGCTTGCAAATTTTATTATCAATGTCTTGATTGGAGGAATGTTCCGCCATAAATGCTTCTCCGTCTGCGGTGGACTCGTAAATGCTATTCGCTAACTCTCTCTGCGCAGTAAAGCAAGATCGAGTTTCATCGCTCTGAATATAACCTGCAATGCGTTCCTACTTTATTTAGCGCGCATCGTCAATTTTATTGCGATATTCGTATCATCGAGTACAATTAAGATAGCACATAAGCCCTGAACATATGTCTATTATGAATATTTGTCGATATTTTTCAAATCAACATATTTCTCTCTTTCAACTCTTTTACTTTTTCATATCTGGATAGACAAGTATTATATTAATTAGTATCATATATTCATTATTAATAAATAAGTATTCTTATTATTATGACACAAACATTATTCCATGTTGTGAACAATTTGATTTTTATTTTTTTGTCAATCCTTTCTGTTATAATATTCTAACATATTATTAATAATTTTAAATAAAATTCTAACAGTCAAGTGTTTTGCTACTACCTACTCATATTTCACTATATTAATCTCTCTACATCTCAGACATCTAAAGGTTGACTGGAAGAAATCTTTGTAAGCGATATGTCCGCCTTTGTACGTTATGTAAGTAATAGATTGTGTTTATAATTTCTGTAAAAAAAATTTTGCAATAAATTATCTATTTATCTATAATCTACATACAAATTACATTACAGTATTTATGTGTTTCAATATGGTGGCCGTCACTAAATTTAATAATAAGTAGGTTTATAACTTTTTTAAAGTATATTGCATCTTGTTACCTTCCTGTTTATAATGTCTGCACTAGCCCTTCTATAGTTTTGTTGCATGTTGTTATGTGCTTGTGTAATAGTATAACAATACTGTGCTTCAATGGAATAAGCCACTTTTCTATTCTATTCTTTTCTATTCCATTCTACTCTGCTTTCTATTTTTATCATTTACTCCTCATGATGACAAAGGAGAAATCACGTTTAGTGATAGGTCCTGTAGTTTTATCTGTATGTTTCCGTGTGTTATTTGACTTAACACACAAACAGATTGTTAATTCTTGTGCAATTAAGTATTTGTATTTTAATTTATTTCGTCGTATAAAAAACAAACATTCTCAATTAGGAAAATGCTAGGTATTCGAATATTATTTTTATATCTAAGTGAGAATTTCCGTCCTTACTCTACCTTGAGCTATAACTTTTTAAGTATAATTTTACAAGATCCTTCTTCTCTCTCTATCTCCCTCTAACTACATCCCCCCCCCCCCCCCCCTCCTGCCTTCAATACCGTCTGAAAGCTCTTTTAATTGTCTATAAAACTATAGGTGGCACTTAACTTAACCTATTTTATAGTTACTACCTACGAAACGTAAGCTGTAATAATTCTGATCATAGGCAATTTTTTTTAAAGTCAAGCACAATTTTCTCTTATAAAGAAGAACAGACAAATAAAGTAAGAACAAAGTGAGGCAGTTAGTTAAATTTTATTTAAATGAAATACCAGAAAAAATACAATATTTACATAGTTCACATTCACACATTCAATTAGACACATAACAAAACAAAACAACTGAAAAATCTAATTTAAACCGAGAGAATAAATTAAAATTACAGGATACCTAATATTTGTGCAATATTTGAAAATACAATTAAATAGTCTCAAAGCGAGCCAGAGGGCACAAAATCGTTTTCACGTACATTCCCTCTGGATTCAATTACTCTGCACTCGGAAAAAATATTTTTTCGTCGAGTTTTCCGTGAAAGCATACAATGCTCTAAGTATCTAGTTATCAACATAAGCAGGGCTAAAAACAAGTGTACGCGTTATGTATGTAGAAAATTTGGTCTGGCAGGACTCAAAAGAACTCGACGGATCTTGGTAAATTTTATTAAATTTAAATAAAATTTAGTAATTAATTTTAAAATAAGTTTTAAAGCAGATAACATGTTATACGGAACTTACCGTGGTAATTGTTGGTTTTGAATCCACTTATGAAAAAGCTCATTTCACTCAGCAATACCTTTTCGCCAGCATTCCGTCGAAACAACAAATATATCACAAAAGTTTAACACACAAAATGCGAAAGAGAAGGTTTAAAGCCCCTCGCGAACTCTCCGGGGAAATACAGCGTCAGACATTTTATAATAAGGCTTCTTACCTCTTCATATCCATGATAGATACAAGTAGGCCACGATTCCGCCCTCACCGCCCTCCCGCCCATCGAACGCGCGCCGCCCAACCGCCTGTCGGAACCTCGCTTCATACCCAGACAATCCATTTTCGAAATCTTCTACCTGTTACGCGGTCCACTTTAATATGGAGTCAGTCTCTACGACGGTTTTTCTTGGTAAAGAGGGGGAGTTTTATGGCTACTAAGATATTTTTAAAACATTGGTGGCCATTCAGACTGAATCTACTTATTTCTCCTGCTCATTTGCTGACTTTGATATATCTGCAAAATATTATGTTTCTACTTTCTTAGAGAGTATTAATGTATTACTTAAAATGGAAGAAGAAAGTGACTAAGGGCGAGGCCGAAGGGCTGTGTGGACCAATGGTGCAGTCGACAACCTCAAAAACAAATCTCGTTTTAAATCAATCTCAGAGCGGTGCCATGCCAGCAGATTTGCGGACTGTCGCTAGGCTGCCTAGCCTGATAATATGAAGTTTGAAGACATCCAAGTTAAAGGATTCGGGAAACACTCGCTGAAAGAGAGTTCCATCCTAGCGATGCGACAAATAAACTATTTTATGAATCGATGGGTTCTCAAAAGCCCAATGTTAATAAAAAAAGAATGTTCAGTTTTTCTGCGACGACTGTTGCGAATCCAACCTGGATGTCAAAGAATAATGGATGCAAGTTCTTCCGAGCAGCGTCCATGACGACCTGTAAAATAGACTGACTGACCCTACAAATCATCTGTGACTCAGAGACACCAGACCATCAATGAGTTTCGGGTCTCCCACAAGACGGACGGCTCGGCGCGGTATTGAATGCAAGGAAGCCAACAGATACCGGGGTACTTAAACGATAATACTCTATCGAAGGTGAGTCATATCATAAGTGAGGCCAAATAACGAGCTGCATTCAGGTAAACGATATAATTTCTCGAAACGGTAAGCCGCTGATAATATAATGCCACGTCTTATTTCCAAAATGGATCTCATCGTACGAAGGTTCTGATACACATCTGGCGGCTCTTCCACGTTCAGAATGCTTTTCAGGTAGGTACACGGTTGACCCTTTTTATTGGAGCACATACCCGATCAGGCCTAGGTATATGTTTTTTGACACGGTTGGCTACATCACCTACAACATTCGTGATGTCAGCCCATATCACCGTGTGAATTAATGCCATGTCAGTGCTTCCCCTCATTTGATGAACTTGATGGAATACACGAACTATTTACATAGCCGTTTCAACCGACGTTTCATTCAGTACGGTGGTACCAACTTGGGCGGGATAAACCCTACCACCTAGTATAGTAAGAAGGCACCTCAACGGTCGAGCGGTCACCCATCCAAGTACTGACCGCGCTCAGGGTACCAACCGCACCACTGAGCTACCGAGACTGACAAAAAATGTTCATCTGGGGCGACACTTTTAGACCCTTTCACACACATTTGATCAATAAATCTATTTCGTTAGTCTTCCATCATTCACTCGTTCGAACAATATTTATCAATAGACATATTCACGAAATTCTTTATTCATATTTGTAATCTACATACAAATAGCAGACGCGTCTCTTGTAGCATTTTGTATCTGTGGCAAAATGTTATCGTCTTAAGTACAAGGAGAGTCGACGTAAGAAGATTTGAGGGCCATTGAAGGTATTATACGTAAAGTAGGCGAAATTCGAAGATCCTTCAATGATATAGCTACTTCAGCCATGGGCAGAATTTCCACGAAAATATATTTTGTTATTTTGAAATAAGACATCGTACATAGTCGAATAACAAGTAAATATTTCAAGAAATATGTTTTAAATATTGCATCAGATTGAAATGATCCTATGTTTACAAAATATAAAAAGTAGACAGAAATAATGTATTGCTCCAAACACAATTTTACAGATACAAGCACGATGTACAATTTACATGACGGGCAAAGTACGAGTATCTAATGATTTCTTTGAGAAATATTTTTTTTACCATGCTGGGTCTTTCAGGGGGTTAATCTGTATAAAAACTAAGTATATTCTAAAAAATAAAGCTGACAAAAATGAAAAAAAAAATTATAATTTTGGGTACCTACTCAAATTTTAAAATTTTTTGGTTATATTATTTTCGAAAATGTATGGAGCTCAATTTTTACATTTAATAATTTACTTAGCTCTGGAGTGGTACAGTATCACTTTACCGCAGGTTGATAATCATCTTATCACTTTTTCCCAGGTTAGTTAAACACGTTACCCTTGGTTAGAAACAACCTTATAACCAGACATCGGAATCCGCGGGGCACGAATACGACCTTGTTAGGGATTGACTACGGCGATCAATAAACAATCGACACTGTTATCGATACTCATATTTATTTGTTTATTGTATTTTATTCATGTCATATTTCAGACCTGAATACTTATATACCTACAGTTCTTATATAAACATGTATACTTTATGTTAACGATTAAGTAAATATAATACATATTTATATAAGGTCTTTCAAAATTAGTTCATAGTACGCTAAGGGGGGGTTCTGTATAATTTATAGGGAGTAAAACCTATATAAAAATTTTTGGACCTTGGGCTTTTTTTAAGTAAAAATTTTTTTTATGTAGGTATTTAAATAAAAAAATAGGTGGTTGATTTTTATAACCTAATCGATTCAGTTTCATAACAGTAACAAAAAAGTCTTATTTATTTATTTATTTATTTATTTGGTTTACTACAAGTAGGACACACAACATGACATAAAATAACACAGGTATTCTTAAAACTAGCCTTATGTCTACTCAATAATAGGAAACACTACATTCATCGGAACGATCGTGCGTGGCGTGACGTCCATCGTCGTCCGTCCGCAAGACAGTGAAGGAAGGAGTAAGTACCAGGAGTCAAACGACAGCGCGATGCGCAGGCGCCGCCGCGCGCCTAGGTTCGCTCGCCTCGCCTCGCTCAGCGGTTCGGCGCGGAGGTGGCGGCGGAGGCGGGGCGTGGTCGGTCGCCATGGTTCCGTTCCGTACACCTACTTGTTTGCTGCACTGCATTACCACAGCGCCGAGAGTGCCGCGCCGCCTCGGCACCGCGGCGGCGGCGCGGAGGAGGGGGCGCGCCGCGCCTGCCCCGCGCTGTCGTTGGGCTCCGGATTTCGGTATACATAACATCGCAACTACCCACCCAATCCACCTATTATGATACTATTTAAATATATTAACAAAAATTTCACAGGAAAACTAATCTAATTCAAAACTAAACAATAAAAAAGAGAAAGGATGATGAAATTACATAATACAGTGTGAGTACCCAATCAAAAGAAAAGAATCATATCATGACCATTATGATGTAACACGTGTAAGTTGGTAAAAAAAATTAAATTCTTTCTATTCCATACTAATAAAACTAAAATTGTGGTTTTTCACAATTTCTGAAAGAAAGAGATATACGTGTTGGAAGACTTTTTTGTTCCTAGCACGAAACCGAAACGATTAAGAAAATTTTTTTTTTACATTTAACATTAAAAAAAAAAATTTTTTGTGAAAAAAAAATTCTTCGTTCTTCAAAAGTGATCTATTTCCGATACAGAACCCCCCCCCCCCCCCCCCCCCCCCCCCCCCCCCCCTTAGCTTACTATGAACTAATTTTGTAAGACCTATTTTTTTGGTCCTTGGCCTTTTTTTTATGTAAAATATTTTTTATGTGTTTAAATAAAAAAATAGGTGGTTGATTTTTATAGCCAAATCGATTCAGTTTCATAACAGTAACAAAAAGTCTTCAATATCATTATGATGTAACACATGTAAGTTGGTAAAAAAAATCAAATTCTTTCTATTCCATACTAATAAAACTAATATTGTGGTTTGCACAGATTTGTATTGTACCTACAAAGTAAATACAACATTTGTTTATTATATCTTATTTTCTATAGAAATACTCTTAGTTTTATTAATCGACATTAGTTCATATTATCCTAAAATAACGATCGATTTTCGATATTTGTGGATACATTGTCCCATCACTAAACAACCTTGAATCATTCGTGCCCCGCGGATTCCGGTGTATGCTTATAACATTACCCCAGGTTGATAATCACCTTATGACTTTTCCCCAGTTTAGTTAAGCACTTTACCCTAGGTTAGAAATAACCTTATAACATTACCCCAAATTGATAATCACCTTATCACTTTCCTCAGTTTAGTTAACCACTTTACTCTAGGTTAGAAATAACCTTATAACTTTACCCTATGTTAGTCATCACATTGCCCTAGACAAGAAATCACCTTATAACTTTACCTCAGGTTGATAATCACCTTTTCACTTTTTCACAATCGTAGCCAAAGCAATAGAGAGATTGAGAAATTGGCATCAGCCAACTTCGCGCAGGTGTTCCGATAGATGACAATAAATTGCAGATGATGATTTGTTCGCGGAGCCGAGATGGCGCTCGGCTCCGAGTGACGCCGTCAGCTATCGGCCGCCATTTTCTTTTCCAATCCCAAACGAATCCAGTTAACGACCTCCTCCATCAAGATCCCATGCGCCAATTTCCTAAAGTGCAGGCGAATTTTATTTACGTACTGCACTTAAAAGTGCGCTTTCTTATTCCGTTGGCGCTGTAATCTTCCATGTACATAGAAAGATTTATGTACCTACTTGCTGCGCTCGCGAGTCAGCTCGCGTAAAACGCGGTACTATATACATAGCTCATTACCATCCCGAGATCTGTCAAATTGCATTCGTAAAAACCGCATCTAAATAGGTTGAGTCGTTCACGGCTTAATAGAGAACATTGTGCGAAAATTGGAAATGGACTGTATTAAAAATGTGATATTTGGTACAAATAAGCAAACAGCAAAGGGCTACCTTGCTGTGGAGTCGGAGGTACTTACTGGCCCCTGGGACGCCCGCCGTTACCTGGGTTCTTCCGCCGGTTAGGGGCCCCGTCGTGGAGATCGCCAAGCTAGACACCTTATAGGGCACCAGTGAAGGAAGACTTTGCGCAGGAAGAATTTTTATGATTAAGAATTATCGAGAAGCTTGTGCACACGCCGGTATTATAACGAGAAGAGACCGAATGAAGGTAGATCACAATGATGATGCGAAAAAATTTAAATTAAAAATATTTTAAACTGAATATTGACCTGTGGAGATTATTTTCATTCTACCCACAGTGTACACTGGATAGTTTTAAGGCTACACATACGAAAACTGAACAGACATAATGCAATATTTTGAAATACATACTTAATTAAAGATGGCGTATATTATGTTGTATTTTTCGTATGTAGGTACAATTAGTAATAAGCAAAACGGTTCGATCGATCTACTGCAAGAATACTTATGTCAAGAAATTTGTTTTTAAACTAAATATTCCAAAGATTATTGTGTTATAGAGTAACTTTCTACAGCTTTAAGCGTGTCAGCATAGCCACGGTTGGAAGATCTTTTTCATAAATTGAAGTCGCTGCCAGAATATGAGAAGTCATCATGGTTGATCGTAAATGGCACTAAACCATACCTTCACTGCGGCATTCATAGCGTTTCAAAATATTAGAGATCTTTGAATACACTACACATAGGACGATTGGTAAGTAAACGAGTATTGGCAAAAAATTAGATTACACAAGCGTGCGTGAGTATCGAACCGGATAGAATAAATTGTGACAAGCGTGGCAGTTTTACTGCCATAAGAATGCTCAATGCTCAATAAACAATAAGCAGTGAGCAATAAGCAGTGAGAAATGAGCTGTGAGAAGTGAGCAGTGAGCAGTGAGCAGTGAACAGCGAGCAGTGAGCAGTGAGCAGTGAACAGTGAGCAGGGAGCAGTGAGCAATAAGCAGTGAGCAGTGAGTAGTGAGCAATGAGCAGTGAGCAGGGAGCAGTGAACAGTGAGCAGTGAGCAGTGAGCAGGGAGCAGTGAGCAGTAAGCAGTGAGTAGTGAGCAATGAGCAGTGAGCAGTGAGCAGGGAGCAGTAAACAGTGAGCAGTGGCAGTGGGCAGTGAGCAGGGAGCAGTGAGCAATAAGCAGTAAGCAGTGAGTAGTGAGCAATGAGCAGTGAGCAGTGAGCAGTGAATAGTGAGCAGTGACAGTGGGCAGTGAGCAGGGAGCAGTGAGCAATAAGCAGTCAGCAGTGAGTAGGGAGCAATGAGCAGTGAGCAGTGAGCAGGGAGCAGTGAACAGTGACAGTGGGCAGTGAGCAGTGAACAGTGAGCAGTGAGCAGTAAACAATATACAGATGTAGACATTTTGTTATTTGTGATTTCGTATTCGACTATTCACGCTCAGCGACGGCCACTTCCATATTGCGAATTATTTTCTAGCTTCTGATTTCATAACCAAGCGTATATCTTCAAATTCAACGATAAATTGCCCCTAGAAATACGTCCGTCCGGTGCGGAGGCGGCGCTGAAACCTTAATGTTGAAAGCAAATAAGTGGGAATAAATCCAGTGGGGCAGCACATCCGAGGATGGCGATGGGGGCAGGTTGCCGTGGTTAACGCGGGCGGAGTTCGCCGCAGCGAGTCTTAAGTGAAACGTAAAGTGGATACTACTAACTGATGGATCCAACTCACATACCTTCAAGTGCTTGATGTTCTGCGAACCAACTAGTTGAGAATTACTGCTACTGTAGATTGTTGAATTTATGCATTCGTGAATTATTGTGATTGTGAATTAGGTTAATATAATTGAAAATAATTACAAGACATTAATAGTTTAATGATGTAGAAGGTAACTTGTCATTGTTCTGCTACGCCGTATTGGACGACCTCGACCGATTAAACAAATAATCATAATATGTGGCAGTGTTGGGTATATAACTTCATTTAATTTTGTATCAAAAATCTTCACTTTATCATGAATTGGTGCATCTGTCATAAATTTTGCAATATTATGCAGTCTTTGGAGGATGAGTAAAGGAGTAATTATTATAGATGGTAGGTGATAGCACTTGTGTGTTTAAATAGTGGCAAACATTTCTGTAAAACAGACTAAGTGCACATTGAAAAAAAATCCAGTGAAGTTTCTTGCCAGTTCTTCTTCGCTGCGATAATCGAACTGGCGGAATTTTATAATGTAAATACTCCAATATATATTAATATTGCTTGAATCTGTTATAGCCTTTAATATTGTACAAGTTACTTAATTGATGGAAACTGTAATGATGTTGATTCTATAATAAATATTACACATTAGGATCAATCACCACAGATTCACATCGAACTCAGTAAACTCGCCACTTCCCATCCCAACACACTGCCGAAATCATCAAATTCCATTCAACCAATGCTTCACCGTCCGTCTCATTAAGTCATTCAACCCACCATTAAAAGAAATAGAGCTACGAACATGGGAGTCATCTTGTATATATGGAACCTCGGCGCGCATCACTCACCTGGCTTGAATATCATCCATTAAACCATTGCCATTATATTAAATATAAAAAAAAAACATTTAATGACACTGACACCTTAGCAGTTATATATATTATATTTTTTCCACTGATGACGACGAAAGACACGTCGAAATATTTGAAAATTGTGTAATTTTTTTAAATAATTATATTATGTAAATAATATAAAATAAAATAATAAGCCATACATTTTGGTGTTAAGAAAAATATATTTCAATCTCTATTCTATAATAAATAAAAAAAAATTAATAAAATAAAAGTGACAAATGTAAGATAATATGATAAATAAACAATAAACAACAACAAGAACATTGAATACATTTCTATATGGGTACCTACTTGTTAACCTAATAGACAACAAATATTGAAGAAAACGATGCGTAATACGCACAGTCTTATTCGAATAACTTCGAGACAACAGTTAAAGAGGCTTCAATCGTTAATGAAATGTCGCGTCCTCTATCCACCTCCGTACATTATTTTACTTGCAAACTTTTACTGAAACACTGCAGACCGGAAGAATTTTTTGTCCATCTTGCAAAATCTTAATAATTGAACTTTTTTCTCAACGCAAGTTTTAAAGTTCAGCTGCATTCTTCTTAAGTTGTCGTCGTGAAAAATTGTTCGCTTTCATGTCGTTTTGTGATCCCGCCCGCCCCCGCCCCGACACCGCCGGGGGCGGCTTGGGCGGCGGCGCGGCGACTCGACTGCTCTAAAGCTATACCTTTCAGACATGTTATGCATCTTGCTTTATTTATAATATCACTTTCAAACGCACTTCAAATATGATGTGCTTTTCAACTGACTATTGTGGTTTAGGCAGACTATCTGGTGTAGGCATTAGAGGAAGCCGATTCAACGAAGATTTATTCTTGGATTTTATTTCACATTTTCTGAAGTTGTGTCTCCGAGCTGAGAGTATTCTTATTTTACACGTTTTGGTTCGTTTATAGCGAACTAACTGTGCCGGTGGCTTCGTTCGGGGTAAACTCGATGTTATAGCAAATCAGATTTCAATCGGAAATCATCGAATTGTATCGGACTGTATTCGCTTTCGGCCCCACTGTTCAGCTCATATGTAAAATGGCGTGATGCTATACAGCCCATAACTTACATACGTAAAACGCCCAAAATTAGGTAAATAGATTCAGTCGTTCTTGACTTATAAGCAAACATACATACAGACATCAGACGTTGGATTTTATAATAAGATATATTTACTTATATCTCACAACATACGACTCATACAAACATCCAAAGGTTGACATGGAGAAATCCCTGTAAGGGAAAAGTCCGCCTTTGCCCCTCATGTAAATACTTATCGTTTGTTTTTGTAAAATGTTTTTTTTGAGCAATAAAGTATTTCTATCTATCTATCTATCCATATTTTGTTTTTCATGATAGTTACGTAGGTACTATTAGATGCCTCGGTGGCTTCCAAATCCGTCCTGCCATATTGACGTGTGTGTGTTCATATAGTTACATGTGTCACCGATGAACATAATTAATAAAAGTTTTGGTATTCTGATGAAATGTTTGAAATTAATATTAATCAAGTAATCGTAACACAAATATAAAATGTGACGTGATGCGCACTTGGCGTAGCGGAGGACATCCAATAACTCGCTCATTAGAAGGGAACTGGAACAAGTTCCGGGGCAACATGAATTCAATTGACATTTTGATCATCGCTTCATTTCGCGAGAAATCAAACTTCGGAAGCCGCCCAACTTTGCGAATAACTTTTTTCTTTCTAAGCAGAAAATAAAGTTTTTTTTTTCGCGAAAAGCGAAGAGGAGCCCTTTAAAAGTTAACGAGCCGTCGCCTTGTGGGTGAGAATACTGAAATTGGTTATGAAAAGTTTGAGGTCGGGTCAACTGAATTTGCTTTTCACATGTGAATGCGGAGGTGGCGCCGGCGGCGCAGCGGCGACCATTCGATACTGCAAACTGATCATCTACTTGTTCACGAGATCATGAGAAACTCTTTGGAAAACTTTGCACTTCGCAGATGTGTTACTTTTTGGAAGTAGGTCTTAGAAATGGGACTAATTGTAAACGTAATTGTAAACAACAAACAGATTTGATACGTTCAGGATTTTGAAATGAGAATACTAATATTTGAATCTTGGCCTCTATGCGAATGCAGAGTTTACTAACAAAAGGACATCTTTTTCTGTCAAACGATGTGTTTATAAAAGTGGTAACAGACATGCACACACACAGCCTCTAAGGTTGAACGCATATAGTTTCCGTATAGGTAAGAAGCTTACATTAATATGAGGGTTTTGGGTACACACTTAATTTTTTTGCACGAAAGCCGGATGTACTACTTTTTATTTTTATGAAAACTGACACTGTTGGCTACATCGGAGATGTCAGCCCATAACACCTTGGTGAACTAGGTGCCATGTCAGCGCTTCCCTTCGGTCGTGCCAGCTACAATGAACTGGGCAGAAAACACGAACATGGCCATTTCAACCGACTTTCCATTCAGTGCGGTTGTATCAACCCGGGCGGCTTAAAACCTACCTAGTAAGGTAAGAAGGGAAGGGATCTATAGTTTTACGTGGAATCCGAGCCACCGCCAGCCTCCAGTGATCGAGCGGTCGTTACTTGATAATAGTATCCACTGTTTAGAACAAGTTCTATAAAGCGAATAAATGTAATTAATTATTTTTATTTTTCCTACGTGTTCGTAGCGCCAGGAATATTGCGTAAAGCTACTCAATCAATATCCGTAATACGTGCGTTTTGACCGTACGAGAACGAAATTTGTTCTCGTACGTGTATTTGTAGCCGCGTAGATTGCGTTACAAATCGTGGCTTTGCCGCGCTCGCGGCATTGGAGGTTATGCTTAATTTGAGACAACGCAATATTATTCTTTCTCCCTCTCTCCATCCGTCCCTCCCCCCTTCCCCACCGTATGTATCTCCATCCCTTCATCTTAGGTTATAAATAGGTTCGGTACACAACAAAACTTAAAAAATGAAGCATTTCTCATACAACATTTTGTCCCTTATTTTATCCTCTTAGGGGATGAATTTTCAAAATTTCAGTCAGTGCTAAGAATTTTACTAAGCAGAATTGAGAGGCAGTTAACTCAAACATCTTTTTATAAAATGTTGTAGGCAGTTTACATAAATGTCATAATTAAATATAAATACATTTGCGAAATGAACCTAAATGTATACTTTAAACTTTGCATACGCATGCATCGTTGCTTCAACAGATCTCACAATAGGCAGGTAAGTAAGTTGACGCGACATCGTATATTCATTCCCTTATCGTTTCGTGTAAACCTATCTACGTGTCCTACATATTCCATAAGGTATCCCCAAAACGCGTTTGTCCCCTAAACGACTGAACCCGTTCCGGCCCAAAACCGTCCAATATCTTATCCAAAAGATAAGTAGAACTGGACCAAAACATTAACCTCCATCCTTCGGAAACCCTTTGCCTAAAAATAGGGTTGCCCGTGCTCCGTAGCGCGGAGGGCGCGCGTTATAACAAACAACGTTATTATTATAATGAACCAAGCAGGAAAACCACTGGTCGGAGAGAGCCAACCCTGCCGTTAATTAAGGAGCTAATAGCGTGGGCTCACATGATGTGTGGCTGTAGTGTTTTGTCGAATAAGTCAGTTTTTAGGTATAGTTAAAAAGGTATTATTGAGGAAATTTCAATACTACGTGTACTCGTATTTGTAGGCAGTGTTCCTAATATATATTTGTTAATCTTCTAAAAATATAATTACACACATACATACATACCACACGCTGTATTCCAACAATCGGGGTAAGCAGAGTAGTCGGTGTTGTGCTGCAAGTACTCTTCTAAATTACAGCAGAATACCTCTGTGGAAGGACCGTGCCAAACATAAAAATATAAATTGACCAACTTATTGAAGGTACCAGTAATCTCGGTTTGGGTCAGGGGGAATTTCTCCACCAGATATTACAACTCGTTTGGATTTATGTGAAGAAAGCTGTCCAGAGTCCTTGCAGCACAACACCTATTACTCTGCTTACCTTGATTGTCGGGATACAGCGTGTATCCCGACAATCAATGCAATGTATGTTTGTATGTAAAGCTGTTTTGTTGTTTTCTTGTTTGTTTTCATGTGTTGTTTGTTTTCTGTGGTATGTATGTGTATTTCATAATCCAGTTATTCACCAATTCCTATTTCGGATTAAAACAAATGTACATATGTTCTGCATAGGCATTATCTACATCTCCGATGAAGGAAAATTTTGCAAGGAAACCTAACAGTTCCGTGTGTACAATGTTGACTGGGAGTAATTGCATCATACAATTATTAACACAGACGAGACAAACTACACATAGCAGGATTATCCTCTCCGCTGATTGCTAATGGTTTCACTAACTCAGAATTACCTCACGGATACAGAAGATGAAATTATATTTCCGCGAGATAATCTTAAGATTCACGAAACCAAAGGATAATCCTGTTATGCGCAAATGAGCCTGAGAGCGCCGCCGAAAGCGTACTCATGTAAGCCAACCACTACGTTGCGAGTTAGACAGTTCTCAGTTTCATATTGCCCTTGTGGGAGCATTACTGTAAGCACTAGCACGGCCTAAACAAAAGAATATTTTACAAAAGGATTCGCAAAATATCTTTTGAATTTTTATGGAGTGCATTTTCCCGGGAACTGTTTTTTCGTCGTCTGGCGAACCGTTCCCTCCGCCGCCGCCTCCTATCCCGCCCCGACCCCGCCACCGGCAGGTGAGATTGTGTTAGTTTGATTCAGTTACTGGCCTTGCATAGAAATAAATACCTAGACCGGACGTCAACTTGTACATCACTGACATGGCTCATAGCTCCCACAAGAACATGGTTTGATGAGCTGACATTATGGGTGTAAAATCTGTATTTTAATTCGAGATAGCAATTAGACTGATAAAAATGTCCAACTTATATAAATAAATATTGACGCTAGGTTATTTTCCTAGAGATTTGTTTCGGTTAGTTGTATCCACATGACACAAACACATGTCTTCTGTTGGTTAAAAATGGAGTGTATGCCTAACAAATGTCGGTAAAAAAAATTATGCTATGACTTTGCCCTTTCTGAGAATTTGTTTCTATGCTGGTCTGGTCTTGTATTATAACTTGGTTTTTCTTTGAGTGTCCTCAGCGTCTTTGAGTGTTTTGTTTTTGCTACGTCAGAAACGTAGAAGGCTTATTTTAATGTTTTGTTGCAATTTAAAATGGTGCCTTGGTTTGCAGGTAAGAAAATTTAGAAGACATCTTTGTTCAGGTACATAAAAACTGGTTTAACATTTTCTCTTTGTTTTTGCAAATAAAGCAAGAAAAATTTCCCATTTTTATTTTATTATTCGACTTTGTTTCACTCTAAAATTACAAATTTAAAAAACCCCCGACCCTTAAAAAGCAAAAAATAATTTCCGTTTACTTACTTAAAGGAGTCGGGAGACCGCTAAGTAAATTCCCGCGCAGCTCTGAGTTTTATATTTTATTTACTTAGCGGTCCCCCGACTCCTTTAAGTAAGTAAACGGAAATTATTTTTTGCTTTTTAAGGGTCGGGGGTTTTTTAAATTTGTAATTTAACTTTTATTTCAAGCTTTTTAAAAGAAACCGCATGAAAATCGGTCCACTTTTTAAGATAATAATTTTTTTTATTACTTAATTACTTGATTACTTGATTACAAACATAGCTAAGAACCATCCCGATTAAACAAGCTTCCTAATAAAAAAAACCGCATCCAAATCGGTCCATCCGTTTGGGAGCTACGATGCCACAGACAGACACACACACACACACACACACACACACACGTCAAACTTATAACACCCCTCCGTTTTTTGCGTCGGGGGTTAATAAAATGAGTAGCTGGGCGACCGAGCTACGCTCGGCGTCTACATCTATCTAGATAAAAAAAAACTATCTAAATACAAAATTTCATCCAAATCGTTAGAGCAGTTTCCGAGAAACCAATTATACATATATACAAATTTAGCCTACTTAAAGTAATAGGATAAAGTCACAAAGTAAATACTTACTTTAAGTACTCATTTTTATAGTTTTCACTACACATAGTGCGTAATTGTTGAACTTTCGGGGGAATGGGGGGGGGGGATATGTTTACGATGGGGTGGGGAGATGTTCGTGGACGGCGGGGGGAGGGATAAGGGGAAGGGAAGAAGGGTAGGGGTGGGGAGGGCTTAGGCGAGGGGAAGTTCCCGGGTGGGGTGGGGCTCCAAATACAAGCACACGAACTTTGGTCTAACTTATTCCATATTCAGGCATAATTATGTATTGGAAAGGGCGTAAAGAAGAACTTATTCCAGTCTATGATGCACTGTTTTTTAGATGGCTTTGGTGATGTTGATGATGGAGAAATATACTCGTATCTACATCATCTCTTTAGTGGTTCTCCACCACTCCACACTCTTTCATGATAACCTGGTTGTTGGATGGAGGAGAACGTCTACGGCGTTAAGCTGTAGAGATTTCTCGATCGTCCACATACTGGATTTCTTGAACGGGGAGGGGAAGAGGGGGCGAAGGAACCAGTCGGCACGCATTGACCGCCAGATGGCGTTATAGTAGGTAATTAATTTTCGAGTTTGTTACATCGAAGTTTATTACATAGATTCATTTGAATTTTTTTAATAGTTTTATTAAAATTTTCAAATTGTTTTTATTAAGATAATGTTAATGTAGTGTTATACATTTTTCTTAACCTGTTGATTTCTCATTATAACAACTAAATGGTTTAATACTATTTTCAACGTTTGGGAGTAAAAAAAATCGATACCATTAATAATATATTTTTATGCGTAATAATAATATATTCCTAGTAATAAAACCACTACTAGGCTACCCGCCATCATTTATCGAAATTCATACGCATCAGTACATAATTGGATACCGGAGCCAATGTAAACTCTATCAGAATAAAATTTAATCCCTTTCACGCTCATACGTGAAATCATAAATCCGTCAGGCGAAGTGCTGCACGAGTTTTCGGTTTCAGCGAATAAATTGCGTTGCTCATTATAAATCGGCGCCGAAAAACCAACGGCTTGTTTCACACAACGAGAACATCATTCAGGATTCCTGAAAGAAATCCCGATTTAAAATGCATTGTTCGGAATCGGAATGCGTCGCTATATGGGTCGCGCTAATTGACAAATGCCTTTTCTGTCATCTGTCCTGTTGCAGACATTATTTGTGCGCTCGGTAAGCGGTCAAGAGCGAGGCAAGCTCAAATTATGGTTCCGTACTAAAACGAAAATATGTTTTACCCTGAAAATATTACATTGTCAAAAAAAATCTTCAGTTTTCCTCTAATTTATGGCTATATCTACTAACCCTATGAACGCCACAATTTTAGCTTTATAAACCTAGGAGAACAGGGGGGGGGGGGGGGGGTAAGTTTTTCCACATTTTTAGCTATATAATTAAGACTAATGAGCTTAAAATTGTACTGTTATGTTAGTTTAAACTTTTTTTTTATTGGTATTAAATTCAAATTGGCCCCATATATTAATTTAATGTAAAATAAATGTTTATCTAGTTTTTAACGAGCGATATTTATATTTATATGCGCGTCATCAAGATCTATCCTTATGTCTAATTTCAAGTTTCTACGTTACTTAGTTTTCGAGAAAAACCTCTGTGACAGACAGACAGACAGGACGGACACCGGAGATAATGGTTCCGTTTTTCCTTTTAAGGTACGGAACCATAAAAAGAGGCTTTAATGTTTGTGGGTGTTACTCACGTACAAAGAACTCATAAGAATAGACAGGGCATCTGCTTTTCGAGCAGGCGAAAATTTATGCGCTCCTTTATCAACAAGCGCGTTATGAGTAGTCCGTTAGCCATTTTGTGCAATATTGGGGACGAAGTAAATTGAAGGTAAGCTTAAATTGTAGCGGACTGGGTTGTTATTTCCCACCGAATTGAATGAAGGATGGCCGCATAGCAGCCTCGGCTGAGTTCTTCTTGGAGGTGGTATGGCTGGTCGGAGCATGTAATTTGCCCTCTCTGAATCAGCCGCCTAAACCGGATTACAAAAAAGCTGTCAAGTGCGAGTCGAAATCTTGCGGAGAAGGTTCCTTACCGTTCCGTTTTCCGTGAGAACTTTAATACTTAGGATTATTGCTTAGGTTTTCCTGTAAACAATAAGAGATGCCCTATATTTCAATAAATTTTTTATTTTTTATTTTAGACTCAGAAGTTTCGGAGATACGGCTTTTAAGATTGATTATGGTGTATTTTCTATAATATATTAAAAATCATTCGTACATTCTTATAATATTTTTTTTATTTTAGAAAATGTTTAAAACCAGCATAAGACAATTTAGGTACGTGTGTGTGCATTTTATTTCAATAACAGTCTGTCTCGAATCATCGACCACTTTTCATTGCACCAAATAACAACTTCCATTCCCATATCCACCCCCTCCCCCTCACCACTCGCTTCTTATTCCTCCCTCTCCTTCCGTAGCAGAAAACCATTCCACGTCACGTGGTAGTAGATATGTGCATGCAAGGAACCTTGGGTGACATCATTAACTCACCAAATCCGCGCAAATATGATTATTTACTGCCGGCTTTCACCGGCGTATCTCGCTCCCATTCCGATTGGGAAATATGTACTTTATCCATTGTGTACCGAGAGGAAACTTTCTGAAAATATTTGTGAAATTTTTGAACTTTGTATTTAAAGTTATGCATACATTCAAATAAAAACAAGCCGCCAAGTGCGAGTCGGACTCGGGCACCGAGGGTTTCGTACCACGACTCAATATATTTGTTTTGTGTTTACCAAAATAATTATGTTTTTGAAAATGCTTGAGAGCAATTTGACTGTAAGGCAAACAATCGCTTCTTGTAAGTAAAATATAAAAAATATGTTTTTTTTTTGTCGCAACTATTACATTGTCGCTAAAACCTGCAGTTTTCCTGGAATCTATATCTTAATATCTACTAATCGGATAACCCGATTAAGATCAAAATTTTAGCTTTAGAAACCTACAAGAACAGCTGGGGGCGAGGCGGGTCAATTTTTGTACAGTTTTAGATATATAATTAACTTCATTGAACTTAATTTATATGATCGATTTGAAGATAATTTCATTCATGATCAGTGATCTAGACAAGATAAGAACTTACAATTACAAGTTTTAAAACTGGAAAGAAATATTTTTATTACTTATTATTTATCTAAATATTTTTAAAATATAATTTTTACAGTTAGCGCTTTCAAATGATACACCACACATATGTAAAAAAATAAAATTATTGGTACCAAACTAACTCATCACACTGTATGATAAATTTTGAAAAAAATCTTCTTACGAAATGAATGTAAATTATTTTTATTTTATTATGTTTTTCTAAATAATCAATTTGTCCTTCTAACATCCCACATATGACGCTACTGTTATGTGTTCGCTCCACAAAATTAAGCACTTTACATTACATATTTTTGAGAAGTGAAATCTATGCATAACAATAAAGATTTACCGTTACGAGAACTGAAAATCCAATAAATACCGCGCATTCCGATAGCAGGTCCGCACCGCAAAATGTTAATTCAAGCGTAAACAACATTCTCAAATACACAATAACAGGTACTCTAATATTTTGAATACTTTACATTTCCTGACTCACCCGAACGAGAGCAATCCCGGATGGTTACCGGGAGCCATAACACAGTTGGAGAGTAGTGGTGGTACGATGTGGTGCGGTATCGGTAGGTCGGTACGGTAGTGGTATGGGGGTATAAAAACAGAATGCCCGCTACTGCTTAATATTCGACCGTGGACTTTTTAGATATCGATATGGCGCGACCGTGGATGACTTTTACAGTACTACCCGGGTGAAACCTGGATTGCACCTCTCCTGGTTAACAGTTCCTTTATAAAGTAGGAAAATCGTTACGCGAATTCAAAGGTAATGAATAATATCTCGTATGATGAAAATAAATGTATGAGTATGCGCAAGGTATATATTTTTACAGATATCTCTAATAATTACACTTATTTGTTCAGAATTAATTTTTAAATACAAGAGTATGCTTGCTGCGTTTATACTTACCTATTCGTAGTTCATATGTTTAATTACATATTTTTGTGAAAATGAAGTGACATATTTTCTTACCCATAGAAGAATAGGTTTTAAGATATAAGAATAATAAGATATAAGGTCATAAAATACGGATTTTTAGCGGCGGGTGGCCGAGTGGTTTGGGCATCGGCTTCTCATGCGGGAGGTCGGAGGTTCGAATCCGGTCGGCGTGTACCAATGAGCTTTTTCTGACGAAACTATTTACGTGCTGATTCACCGTTCGGAACCGGTGTAAAACTGTAGGTCCCTTCCCTTGCCCCTTATTAGGTGGTAGGCTCAAATTGTAGCCGACTGGGTTGGTACCACCGTACTGGATGTAAGATGGCCGAATAGTAGCCTCGGTTTTGTTCTCCTCTAGTCCAGTATAGCCAGTAATCCCGGGAAGTCTCCGGTATGGCACCTGCATTCTCGGAGGTGATATTGGCTGGTCGGAGCATGTGCTTTGGCCCCTCCGACTCAGCCACCCATACCAGATTACATGAAAAAAAGGTTCTTAAATTGTATTGTTTTTATGAATATAAACTGTGTACAAAACAACCACTGGGGTACAAGTTCTTCTTTTATGATCCGTCTCCTCCGACCGGGACCGCACCGGCCGCCTCCCAGCCAGCTACATTCTCTTCTTTTTTTAGCACCCCTTCCCCGATACCTGTCTGCTCGTTCGTGCTCGCTTCTGATCGATGTTCGTTACACTTGACAGATTCAAACCAACCAATTAGGAGCGAACACGAGTGTTGACTTTTTCATACTAAAATACTGCCGGAAATGAATTAAAACTTAAAACAAATCATGACATTATAGAACTATCTAGTTTTAACCTGATCTGAGCTGCATTGTACACCCATTATATAACTTAACTATCACCAGTTAATTCAAGAGACCAGCAAGTAACTTGTAATCTTCAAAAATTTAAAAAACGAGCGCAAACATTCCTCCGCCATCAGTACCAGGGCAGAGGAAGGTACGGCAGAATAGTTGAGACGGATTTTTATAGTCGGATCGGGCACCGGGGAGCCGTTCCCCCGCCCATAATGCTCTGTTTATGTCCCCGATATGTGGCGCTGTTATTTTAGCTTAGAAGCGAACCGATATGGCCTAACTATCTGCTAAATGTACTGACATCTATTGCCAATTCCGATAAACAAAATGCCACCCGCTCGAGAGAAGCGCGATGCTAAAAGTTTTAAATCAATTTTATTTCGGAAACACACCGTTTGCAATGTACATACGCAATAGGAACCATTAAATTATAAATATTAATTAAAAACAATTGCATGCATAATAATTATATAGGTATAAATTACCGTTTTTATCTAGATGTTGTATTAATTTTGTGTATTTTTATTACTTTTTGTAAAATGTATGTAAAATTAATATAAAAATATTGTAAAAACGTGAAATAAAGGATATAGGTATTAAAATTAACATTATTAATTTCAATTATGCTTGTTTCATTCTCTTATAAAAAAAACGATCTGATTTGGGTAGCGGAAAAACACGTTACATATCATTAACATTTGAGACAGCAGCGAACACAGAATAATAATTAAAAAAAATTATGATTGATCTCAACAAGTAGGATAGTTGGAGGTAGGATATGATGTATGAGAAAGTTGTAGAGCTCACCGAAATCACCTAGCAATAATAAAAAAACCGTTTTCCGTATGTCGCTCATTTTTCGAGTTATAAACTTTACATTTGGTGTTTTACCATCTTTTGGGGGTCTATAATAATTCAAAAATCTAATGACAGTGTTATCTTGATCGCTGTTAAAGTTGACATTTTGACAAATTTTCTTCCTCATAGAAATTTTAAAACGACCACGATCGAGGCCTGCGGCGGCCAACACCGCCCACTATGACATATCGAACGAATTTTTAGCTTTGTTTCCGTTTTACTTTATAAAAAGAATTAGTTAAAATTGTTTATTTGTAATTTTATTATTTCGATTAAGTGTCGCATTCTGAGATGTGTGTGTCACTCTCCTTTTGTAACAAAAGGTTTCCTACCAACACTTACCGTACTTAGATAATAATATGTTAGGTTAGCTTAGGTACTTATAGATTCGAATTGGGAGAGGCAGGGCGACCGGTCGCAGGGTTGATAGGAGAGAGGGGAATCCAATCAAATGCAGGAAATTACATCGCCTTATCAGAACCCTGTGCAAATTTGACGTATGATGACATCATTATATATTGATTAGATATCTATCTATATATTATATAAAAGAACATGCCCTGACTGACCACTCACTTATCAACGCCCATCTCAAACACCTTAACCTGGAAACTAGCAATTTGGGGAACAGATTGATGCCTTTCATCTATTTCTCAAATAATTATCTAGTAATTAATTTCAGGATTATTCGATATTCGACCCTTGAGTAGATGAAATGTATCTTTAACTACATATTATTATATATACTTATAGTGTTTATTTTATGTATATATTTATGTAAATGTTTGCATCCATTTATTGAATAGTTTTTTATGCTTCACACTTAACTTTTACACTGCATTGTCCGCCCCATGCGCTTCTCCACATCCCAAAGGTTAGTTTGTAATGTTACTGTAGTTAATTTCTTTTTTTTTAATTTCACGCGAGCGAAGCTGCAGACAAAAGTTAGTTACCATATATATCTAAGTTCAATGAAGAAGCACCTATAGTACTAGGTTTGAACGAGCTCGTATTTCTAATTGATTGATCTATTGAGGTCTTCTCAACTATTACATAATTCTAATAGTCTCTGTTCTCTGTTAGGTACTCTTAAACGCGCCGGCTAGTCCACTTCCGGACCCGAAATGTTGCATAAAAATGCGACACTTTCCCACCAAGATAGTTTAGGTTACCTACCTATGTATACCTATATATGTTTTGTAGACAGAGTAGGTACCATTTTGTATCGGTTCAAGTACCTATCCTTCCATGCTCCTCCGCATCTCGGAACAACGTGCTTTTGGGCCGGTTGGCTTTCAGCTGGAAGGAATTTTCGACAATAACAAAAATCTGCAAAAACACGGACGGTTCTTATTACCGGGGATACAAAATATATTGACTGTTCAATATTGACCGACCAAACAAGCGAAAAATAATAATATCGACTATATTAAGTTTCATTTGGGCGGCGCCGGCGGCGGCTGCAGGGCGGTGCGGTGGGAAGGGGCGAGGGGGGCCGGAAACAATGCGCCGGGCCCAGCAGACAGCTAATATTATGTTGTGTTTAATTAAGCTGGACGTGCAAACGGACATATACCTATCGCGATTCGCACGAAAATATTAATAACGCACGAGACTACCTTAATTGCTTTCACATATTTTTTATTTTCGAATAATTATCGAGAAGTAATTTCATTTATGAAAGTAATAATATTTTAATGAGTTCCTGTTTCCCGTAGACGGAAAAAATGCTGTTTCCTAACCGGGTGGGTAGGGCCAACGGATCTCCAAGTACGACGGCGTGGGGGCAACCAACCTCCAAGTAAGATGGTCTAGGGGCAACGGATCTCCAAGTACGACGGTGTGGGGGCAACCAACCTCCAAGTAAGATGGTCTAGGGGCAACGGATCTCCAAGTACGAAGATCATGGCACATCTCTGACACCTCTTCTACGCGAATAATGTTTTTAACAACGTTTTAGCAAATTAAACATCATGATAATACCTTATGTAAACAACAAATTAAAATTTATTACAACGAACGGTTTTGTGAAAGACTACAATGAACTAACCTTCGTAGAACTCTTGCTGAAAATTCCTGTACTTTTCGGACTAGAATTATGACGTGATTTAGAAAATAATGAATGTCCGCTTACCGCCAATACCTCCTAACTCCAATATACAAAATTTGGAAATAAGGATAACATGCTCATTTTGTTCACACTAATAAAAACAACACAATATTCGCTCTCTCGGCAAAGACGACGCTGCTTGAGAAGAAACGACGAAGATGCGTTACTACAAGCGACAGCTACGAACAACGCCGCCGATCGCGATGTGCGAATAAAAAACCGGCCAAGTGCGAGTCGAACTCGCGCACCGAGGGTTCCGTATCGCCTTGTTATGGCCAGCGCCACGCGCGCCACCTATGGCGTGTTTATGAAATACTTCTTAAAGTTAAAATTTATGATTTGTTAAAATGCTTCATACTCTATTCGGTAGATGGCGCGCGCGCATATACGTTTTCGTTTCTTTTATGGGAACCCCCGTGAAATTTTTACTTTTTGTTATTTATATTATTATTTGTTGTTATATCGGCCATAATAACACATATTCTGTGAAAATTTCAACGGGCTACCTATTACCGGTTCAAGAGATACAGCCCTCAGACAGACGGACGGACGGATGTACAGACAGACGGCCTAGGCTTAGTAATAGGGTCCCGTACGACGGATACGGAACCCTAAAAATGACTCCGCCCGAGCGAGATGCAGTGAGCGCAACTTTCCTGCCACGATCGCACGCAAGCTCGTATAGATAGAGCCTTCTGCGGTCGTGGGTTGCGATAAAATTGGCTTCGTTTGGTGAGAGCGCTAATAAAATGCAACGCGTGCAAATTACATTTAGGGGATTATGTTATTGTTCTATGCGAATTTAATATTGGGTGTCTGGCTATCAGGGGCTCTATGCGACCGTCTTAAGTTTGTTTAACTTCGATAGCTCAGACAGTCGACGGCCGGTCAGTACTTGGATGGGTGACCGCTCGACCGTTGGAGGCTGACCGTGGTTCGGATTCCACGTGAAACTGTAGGTCCCTTCCCTTCTTACCTTACTAGGTGGTAGGGTTCAACACGCCCCGGTTGGTACCACCGCATTGAATGAAACGAGACGGTCGAAACGGCGGTACACGGAACATAGTTTGTGTTTTCCGTGCAGTTCAGTGTAGCGGGCACGATCGAAGGGAAGCATTGACATGGCATTTAGTTCACCCGGTGTTATGGGCTGACATCACGGATGTTGTAGGTGATGTACCCAACCGTGAACGCGTTTAGGCTTTCCGCCTAATTGTCATTTTTATTATGCAATGTAAAGTATTGGATATCATTTCATTAAAAATATAATACAGGAAAACTAAAGTCACGAATTGAAATGGCAGTGGGCTGGGCAGGTCAACCGACGGGACGACGACAGTTGGATTAAACGGGTTCTACACTGGCGACCGCGTGCAGGTAAACGGATTGTGGAAAGACCACCCGCCAGGTGGGACGACGACATTAAGTACGTCGGAGACAATCAAAGGCTCACTTATGAAATTGTTTTTTATTTCGTTGCTTACAAGGTGACGGTGTGTATGGCAATTTTAGTACCGACTGGCTCGCTAGAGGCGCTGCAACGTACCTGCATACAAATATTTTCTTACTTGCACCACAGCTTGTACGCAAAGAAATGTAAAAAAAGAATCACTTAATCGAACCTTCGGGTAACGCTGAACGCTGGGAAGACTGGAGAACAATTTGAGAGGCGCATGTCCAGTAATGGGCGCATAAACACTGACTGACTTAAATGTATTTCCAGAAACCTCCAACCAGGAAAGCTAATTCAATTATGTTCTATAATTATTCTACTGTATAATGAGCAAAGCCAAATATTTGTGGTCGCATATTATTATGCGTTTTCAATCAGCGCGACCAATTTTATTTAATGATGGTGGATGTCAGCGGCATTAATGCAGCTGGCATGAGTATAAATAAATATAGCTAGAATAAGTATATATATATATAGCTAGCATGAGTATAAATATATCTCGAATGAGTATAAATATAGTTAGAATAAGTATAAATATAGCTATAAAAAGTATAATTATAGCTAGAATGAGTGTGTAGAATGAATGTAGCCAGAAATAAAGGTGGCGCAAAAGTAATAATCCTTTTTTTTATAGTTAATTTATTTATTAAGTAATTATTATTTTCTTATTTATATTATTATTTACACTTTGGAAATGTGTTCCATTAAATGCCAAAGACGATATAATGTATTATTAATTAGGTTAAGAAACGTATTTCGCACAATGCTTAACTGAATTGTTCTAAGTTGTCTCTTGATAAAAAAAAATAGGTAAAAAAACTTTTAAGTTAAACGGTTTTATTAAAAATAAAAAACAACAAAAAAAACAGCGTTACAAAAAACTAGAAAATAATAAGGACACAAGCCTGGGCCTTCTTAAGATTTTACGTCTGGGTAAGAAATCGTGCAATACTAGCGTGCTGTCTTCTCATGTCGGATGCCAAAGGGCACATTGTGTCGCTCGCTGCGTCAGCGGAATAAGTAATAAATTGAGACTTTTAACAGACTAATATAAAAACGTGGGGCGCATGTTATTTATTACGCATATTATACGCCCCACGTTTTTATATTAGTCTGTTAAAAGTCTCAATTTATTACTTATTCCGCTGACGCAGCGACACAATGTGCCCTTTGGCATCCGACATGAGAAGACAGCACGCTAGTATTGCACGATTTCTTACCCAGACGTTAAATCTTAAGAAGGCCCAGGCTTGTGTCCTTATTATTTTCTAGTTTTTTGTAACGCTGTTTTTTTTGTTGTTTTTTATTTTTAATAAAACCGTTTAACTTAAAAGTTTTTTTACTTATTTTTTTATTTACTCGTTTTTAGTTTGATTTTTGGCTCGTATCATTCATTACGTAAACTCGTCTTCCTTTCCAACTCTCTCATTGCATCTTTGTTACTCGGTTTCTTACCTGTCAATTACTCACAATCAAGCTCCTCAATGCATAACCCTTCTAAAGACTTTACGCGACTCAATGCAACATACGCTTGACCCTCCTAAAATAGTCTGGAGGCCAAATACACGACAGCACGGTCAACAGTACTGCCCTGCATTTTATGGACAGTGGAGGCCCATGACAAAATTATCGGTAACATCCGTCTCTCAGCTGTTCCATAATAAAACTTTGCTGGAAACTGTATGGCTTTAGGATGGATAAGGTGTCCGCCGTCTCTTTCAAAATCAATTTGAACAGATGGTATGTCTGTTTCATACTTTTGCGTTCGACAAGTATGGGACACTCGTCCAAACAAACCAAATGAGCCCAAACTCGAGGGGGTTACTAGTAACGGTTGAAGAGTTCCACTGTACACCTCCTGACTCCATCATCAGACCCTCGTCACCAAGTGTATTGGTAGAAGTATGGGACACTCGTCCAAACCAACCATATGAGCCCCTAACTTGAGGGAGTTACTAGTAACGGTTGAAGAGTTCCACTGTACACCTCCTGACTCCATCATCAGACCCTCGTCACCAAGTGTATTGGTAGAAGTATGGGATAGGACACTCGTTCAAACAAACCAAATGAGCCCAATCTCAAGGGGGTTACTAGTAAAGGTTGAAAAGTTCAACTGTACACCTCCTGACTCCATCATCAGACCCTCGTCACCAAGTGTATTGGTAGAAGTATGGGACACTCGTCCAAACCAACCAAATGAGCCCAAACTCGAGGGGGTTACTAGTAACGGTTGAAGAGTTCCACTGTACACCTCCTGACTCCATCATCAGACCCTCGTCATCAAGTGTATTGGTAGAAGTATGGGACACTCGTCCAAACCAACCGTATGAGCCCAAACTCGAGGGGGTTAATAGTAACGGTTGAAGAGTTCCACTGTACACCTCCTGCCTCCATCATCAGACCCTCGTCATCAAGTGTATTGGTAGAAGTATGGGACACTCGTCCAAACCAACCGTATGAGCCCAAACTCGAGGGGGTTACTAGTAAAGGTTGAAAAGTTCAACTGTACACCTCCTGCCTCCATCATCAGACCCTCGTCACCAAGTGTATTGGTTAGAAGTATGGGACACTCGTCCAAACCAACCAAATGAGCCCAAACTCGAGGGGGTTACTAGTAACGGTTGAAGAGTTCCACTGTACACCTCCTGACTCCATCATCAGACCCTCGTCACCAAGTATATTGGTAGAACTATGGGACACTCGTCCAAACCAATCAAATGAGCCCAAACTTGAGGGGATTACTAGTAACGGTTGAAGAGTTCCACTGTACACCTCCTGACTCCATCATCAGACCCTCGTCACCAAGTGTATTGGTAGTAGTATGGGACACTCGTCGAAACCAACCATATGAGCCCAAACTCGAGGGGGTTACTAGTAACGGTTGAAGAGTTCCCCGTCCACCTTCTGACTCCATCATCAGACTCTCGTCACCAAGTGTATTGGTAGAAGTATGGGACACTCGTCCAAACCAACCAAATGAGCCCAAACTCGAGGGGGTTACTAGTAACGGTTGAAGAGTTCCACTGTTCACCTCCTGACTCCAACATCAGACCCTCGTCACCAAGTGTATTGGTAGAAGTATAGAACACTCGTTCAAACAAACCAAATGAGCTCATACTCGAGGGGGTTACTAGTAACGGTTGAAGAGTTCCACTGTACACCTCCTGATTCCATCATCAGACCCTCGTCACCAAGTGTATTGGTAGAAGTATGGGACACTCGTCCAAACCAACCAAATGAGCCCAAACTCGAGGGGGTTACTAGTAACGGTTGAAGAGTTCCACTGTACACCTCCTGACTTCATCATCAGACCCTCGTCACCAAGTATATTGGTAGAACTATGGGACACTCGTCCAAACCAACCAAATGAGCCCAAACTCGAGGGGGTTACTAGTAACGGTTGAAGAGTTCCACTGTACACCTCCTGACTCCATCATCAGACCCTCGTCACCAAGTGTATTGGTAGAAGTATGGGACACTCGTCCAAACCAACCAAATGAGCCCAAACTCGAGGGGGTTACTAGTAACGGTTGAAGAGTTCCACTGTACACCTCCTGACTCCATCATCAGAACCTCGTCACCAAGTGTATTGGTAGAAGTATGGGACACTCTTCCAAACCAACCATATGAGCCCAAACTCGAGGGGGTTACTAGTAACGGTTGAAGAGTTCCACTGCCCACCTCCTGACTCCATCATCAGACCCTCGTCACCAAGTGTATTGGTAGAAGTATGGAACACTCGTCCAAACCAACCATATGAGCCCAAACTCGAGGGGGTTACTAGTAACGGTTGAAGAGTTCCACTGTCCTCCTCCTGACTCATCATCAGACCCTCGTTACCAAGTTGAAATTATCATAATATTGTATTGTCACGAGAACTCAATGTGTGTGCAAAGTTTCATAAAAATCGGTTCAGTAGAAGTAGTTGAAAAAGTTGTCGCAAGATTTGAAACAAAGATAGTAACAAACAAACAAACAAATATACGGAGTCAAGCTAAATAAAACCGTTTAAAAATGAGTGCGACATTTAATACAGGTGAAACTCGGGTTCGGTAAGCCCACGAATTAAAATGATTCCGTCCTAAATCCGAACGCTTAAACTGCCCACACGAGCACCCATTCGATCCTTTATGTCCCGAAGAGAGTGAGAAAAAAAAAGGTACAACATTCGTCATTTTGCGGGTCGTCGCTTTTTACAAAATTACATCGCGGGTCCGCAGCGGCGGCGGCGGCGGCGGCGGAGGGGACGCGGAATTAAAATTTATTGTCACACATAAAAATGTGATATATTTAGCTCGAAAAAACTCCGAAATTAAATCATTCATTATGATGGAATCGCGCATTCCGTATTCTGGACCCGTTCCGCGGCGTCGTCATTTCCAGCGCGCCGGCGCTATTAACCGGCTCCTACCTACTCGAATTAATACCTGCCTGTTATTCTGTAAGTGACAGCTGCGTGTAGCAGGGACCGAGGGGAGTGTGGATTTTTTATGAGTTACAGATATTTTTAAAAATAACTTTTTTATGACGTATTGTGTACATTTCGATGGTTTAAACTGTATTAAATTATGTAAATAAAAATAATAAATAAGAAACTTATTATTAATGTATATACATATATATATTATATATTAAATGTAAAAAAATGATTATTACTTTTGCGCTACCTTTATTACTGGCTATATTTATATTCATTCTAGCTATTATACTCATGGTAGCTTTATTAATGCCGCTAGCACCCACCATCATTAAATAACGTTGGTCGCTCTGATTGAAAACGCATATTAGTATGCGACCACAAATATTTGCCTTTGCTCATTTATTACACAGTAGAATTATAGAAGAATATTTCTAATAATACGTACTTTGTTAAAAAGTAATTACGAAAACATTTTGTTATTGAATTAGTCGCCAGGTGCGTTGGAGCTTTCCTTACATCACCACCTTAACCTTGTCAGCCTCGATAGCTCAGTGGTGCAGACAGTCAACTGTCGCTATTGAATGTTAAGCAACGCTGGGTGCGGTCAGTACTTGGATGGGTGACCGCTGACCGTTGGAGGCTGACAGAGGTTCGGATTCCTCGTAAAACTGTAGGTCCCTTCCCTCCTAATCTTACTTGGTGGTAGGGTTTAACCCGCCCGGGTTGGTACCAACACACTGAATGAAACGTCGGTCGAAACGGCTATGTAAATAGTTTGTGTTTTCCGACCGGTTCAGTTTAGCCGCCACGATCAAAGGGGGAAGCACTGATATGGCACCTAGTTCACCCGGTGTTATGGGCTGACATCACGGACGTTGTAGGTGATGTAGCCAACCGTCAGTTTCCACAAAAAAAAATTACAGGACTCAAGCGGCAGCTGCAATTATCCGAAGGTGGCGAAATCGGGCGTGCGAGTCTATTTTTGTGAAAATACCCAAATACTGTTTATTCGATTCAGTACACGTCCGGTCCGTCAGATTCCGCTTTCGTCAGATCTTTTCTTTTATCAATTCGTGCAAGAGAGGAGTACCCGCAAAATTCCTCCACGTCACGCCGAGTTCAAAACCCTCATCCCGGAAGTGGCGTTTATTCTCTAACTATTTGCTTCTTAATTTATTTAGCGTCAGTTCTGAAGAGGAGTTTGTGTAGTTTCCGCGAGGCTGCGCGAGCGATCCGCATTTTTTTTCCAACTTTACGACTGCGGGCGAGGAGCTTCTGGAGCGAACTCGAATTAATAAGCCTCCGCTTAATAATTCTTCCGGATGAGGGAATTGTACCAAGTTGCTTTTGTTTCTAAATTTTCGCTTCAATGTTCAACACATTGTTCAATGAGACACGTTGCATTATAATATAGGTACTTAGTACTATAATGCAATGTAAGTGAAATTATCTAATTCTAACACATTCGTAAGTTATTTATAGGGATTTGTTCAACTGTTCTATGTTCTATGTTCTATGTTTTATGTTGCTTCATAATTTGTAACAAACTACACCAGTGTATGTACATACATAAGTACGAGTATTAAAGTCGTGAAATAATTTCAATGTTGGTTGTTCATAATAATGAAATAAATAATAAAGAAGAAAAAGAGCTGTCAAACCGACATGTCGGAAAATTTTTCTCTAGAAAATTTCTTTTAAAAGTTTTTGCCTGGGACGAACAAACCGAGCTTCCGCCACGCGCGGACTCTTCTCCAGCGGCGCAGCGACCCGCACGGTTGGAGGCACCGTGCCGGCATCACCACCGCCGCCGCTCGGTGTCCCCGGTACTCCACCAGCTCGACATGCCTGGCGACAGAAGCGGCTGCAGACCACCCGGGACGCGACGCGCGTGATGGAGAGCAGGCTCTGCGGCGAAGGCCGGCCGCCGCCGCGCTCGACTTCGACGCCGCCGCCGCCACCGCCCGCCCGCAGCAGCACTGCCTCCGCCCACCGCGTCGCCCGGCCTCCCCGCGCCCGGGTCGTCCAATACGAGAGCCGCCATTCTTCTCGCACCACTACACGCACACCCTACCACCCAGCTCCACGCCGTCGGTGTATTTCATCGACGACTAAGATGGAGTGTTGACGTCGGCCGAGCCACAAGAACTACGGTGAGGGCGGCGTCCACCACCGGCCAGCTTGGGGCCATCGGGACCTCGCGTCCCGTCTAGTGCCCCCGCTACCGGTGGTGTAGTGCACCCATGAGGCGACGCGCGCGCGAAGATGACGACGTCTAACAGACCTGCGCGACGACGTCGCCGTGCAGTCCGGCGGATACGGAGCTCTCCGAGATGGGGGTGGTGGTGGCCTACGTGTCTAGTACCACCACCTATCGCTCGTAGCTTGCCTCGCGTCGTCCCGGAGAGCTCCGTAGCCACGGCCTGCACCCGCCGGCGTGCTTGGAGGCTTGTCTCCCGCCGCCGGCGGTATTACCGTATTTAATTTTTATATTAATTTTGTGTATTTTTATTACTTTTTTGTATAATATATATAAAATTAATGTAAAATTTTCAATATGTGAAATAAAGGACAAATAAATAAAGACAAGGAAAGGCAAGGAGCTGCACGGTAGGTACTTCCGGTCTCTCACGGGACCGGATGTAGACCAACTTGCTTCCGTGCACTGGCTACGCTTCGGGGACCTCTTCGGGGAAACCGAGGGTTTTGTCTTTGCAATACAAGATGAGGTTGTCAAGACGAACAACTATAGGAAACACATAATGAAGGACGGCACCATTGACATCTGCCGCGCCTGCCACCAACCTGGCGAGTCCCTCAGACATGTAATTTCCGGTTGTTCGCAGCTTGCCAACACCGAGTATCTGCATAGACACAACCTAGTAGCCAGGATTATCCACCAGCAACTTGCCTTAAAGTTCAACCTTGTGGGTACCGAGGTGCCTTACTATAAGTACAATCCACCGCCAGTTCTCGAGAACGGTCATGTCACACTCTACTGGGACCGGTCCATTATTACAGATAGGACTATTCTTGCGAATAGACCTGATATTGTGATAGTGGACCGGGAGGCGAGGCGTGCAACGCTCGTCGATATCGCCGTGCCGCACGATGGTAACCTCGTCAGTAAGGAAGCAGAGAAGATGCTGAAGTATCTGGATCTGCAGCACGAGGTTACCAAAATGTGGCCCGTCGACTCGACGATCGTTGTGCCCATAGTCGTATCAGCGCATGGGCTGATAGCGAAGAGCCTCGATGACCACCTTAAGAGGCTCTCGCTGAGTGGTTGGGTCAAGGGCCAGATCCAGAAGGCAGCCCTGCTCGACACTGCACGCATCGTCCGGAGGTTCCTCTCTTTGGGACCCGACCATCGGTAGCCTGGGCTCGCCCCGCCGCCGGTTGTGGAAACTCCGTTTGTTTTTATATTAATTTTAGGTTTTAATTAAAAAAAAAAAATGTAAAATTTGTATAAAAAGAAATGTGGAAATAAATGGATAAAATAAATAAAAAGAAGAAAGAGCTGTCAAAAAGAAGAAAGAGCTGTCAAACGGACATGTCAAAAAAATTTCACTTGTAAACATTTTTTTACAATTTTTTTTCCTGGGACGAACCCATCGAGCTTCCGCCACGCGCGGACCCTTCTCCAGCGGCGCAGCGACCCGCACGGTTGGAGGCACCGTGCCGGCACCACCACCGCCGCCGCTCGGCGTCCTTCGTTCTCCACCAACTTCACATGCCCGGCGACAGAAGCGGCTGCAGACCACCCGGGACGCGACGCGCGTGATGGAGAGCAGGCTCTGCAGCGACGGTCGGCCGCCGCCGCGCTCGACTTCGACGCCGCCGCCGCCACCGCTCGCCCGCAGCAGCACTGCCTCCGCCCACCGCGTCGCCCGGCCTCCCCGCGCCCGGGTCGTCCAATACAGGAGCCGCCCTTTCTTCTCGGACACCACACGCACACCCCACCACCCAGCTCCACGCCGCCGGTCCATTCATCGACGAAGAAGATGGAGCGTTGACGTCGGCCGAGCCACAACATCTACGGTGAGGGCGACGTCCACCATCGGCAAGCTTGGGGTCATCGGGACCTCACGTCCCGTCTAGTGCCCCCGCTACCGGTGGTGCGTGCGACCATGAGGCGACGCGCGCGCGAAGATTAAGACTTCAAAGAGCTGCGCGACGACGTCGCCGTGCAGTCCGGTGGATACGGAGCTCTCCGAGATGGGGGTGGTGGTGGCCTACGTGTCTAGTACCACCACCTATCGCTCGTAGCTTGCCTCGCGTCGTCTCGGAGAACTCCGTAGCCACGGCCTGCACCCGCCGGCGTGCTTGGAGGCTTGTCTCCCGCCGCCGGCGGTATTACCGTTTTTAATTTTTTTATTAATTTTGTGTATTTTTATTACTTTGTATTTTTAATACTTGTATAATATATGTAAAATTAATAGAAAATTTTGAAAATGTGAAATAAAGAACATAAAATAAATAAATAAATAAAGATAATTCATGCACCCAACTTACATTATGTAGATACCTTGTAATATACGCATTGATGAAGATACGTGAATTCATAAGAATGATTGATCAGTCCAAAGGCGAGTCTCCGGTATGGCATCTACCTTCTCGGAGGTGCATTGGTTGGTAGGAGCATGTGCTCCGGCCCCTCTGGCTCCGACATACATATGGGATTAATCAATCGGTCAAGTGTGATGCGCGCCAAGGGTTTCGTATGATACAACATTATCTTAGGGCCTTCGCTCTGGTCCTAATTGGCTTACTTCGGGAGCTGTTGTATTCATACGTTTAATTAAACGCTTTCTTGTTCTCCTAAGCGTACTTATTTCGACACCTTAATTCGTAAATTTGATTTTATTTCGTGCGTTTGTGCCTTATGTACAAAGTAAGCGTAGCCGTTTAGAAGTTAAGGGGATGCGATGCGACATACAGACAGACAGACGTTCGGAGAGACGCACAACGAAGTGATACTATAAAGGTTCCCTTTTTATCATTTTGCTACGGAGCCCGAAAAAGAGCTAGTCGACATTTTGAATTTCGTGTTTATCATACGTAACGAATTCTCCCATTCAATCGTTTTGGTTTTAAAAGACTAAACGGAAAGAGGATGGTCTAGCTGTCGAAAGCACTGAATGGTAACGTCACCGGAGCAGCGCAGTGAAGCATAAGCAATTATACCAACAAACTGCATCTAAACTTCTCGCATTCCATATCCTAAACAAACATCTATAACTTAACCGCCGCGCCCGCGCCACACCTATACGTAAGTTTCGGTTCTCCTCTCCCGACACCCGCTCCGCTTCCCCGACATATGTATTCGGCGAAACGCTCTATATTAAAATTTAGAGGCGAGGAAAGTTTACGGGGCGCGCCTCCACCTGCTCCGCGCCGTTTAGGCTACATGCACATTTAAATCGCTTCATATCCAAGTTGGCTCATTGAGGAATGTAATGAAAATTTAAGTGAATGGTTTGCATAAACCGTTAATGCGGACACGTACCGTTTTGATTACTGTACGGAGGCGAACGCCCCCACCTTCCCCCGCCCCCGCCCCACCACCTCCGCCGCCCGCCAATGTGCAGCCGAGGGCGGCGCGGGCGGCGGCGGGGCAGGGGCGGTAGAGAAAGTTTGATGTTCTTGTTTTTGTTGAATACGTGCAATTAGTGGACATGTTTAGGCGTTTAAAACTTTGAGGGCTTCCGGTTTAATGCGGAGAATGTGGTTTTATATGCACACCGTTCATGAAATGAAATAACATAAAATAAAACAGCGCATGAAAATGAAGGAAAATGTCGATATTTTGAACATCAATATTGTTAAAATTAACCACAGATTCCATACGTATTGATATTTTTTTATATATTACTTTAAAAAGAACAATTTCAAATTATTTTATCTGAAATGGAATACGACTTGGCTGCGAAGGCCCGTCGAGATAAAAGAATTTAAAGGGAAAATACTCAACCGTAATGTAACAACGTATCAAGCTTGGCATCGGGGACTTCCATTTTACGCCAAATACGGTCATAAAATAAATCCTTCGTAGCTCCCAGAACCCTAAAACATAACTACATTATTACTGTTTAGAAGGACGAACCAAAAAAAAAAGTGAATTAGAAATGAAACGAGGCACTTTTTTACGATCTTAGCTAATTACCTACTTTAAAATCAAAGTGAGCGTTAAAAATTCGCCCGCTCGGGGATCCCGCGGCGGAGGCTTCGCCGGCGCCGCCCCTGCGCGCTGAGTCGAATTAGGTGTATTGAGTTAGAGCCCCTGCTCTTGAATTAATTAAAAATCGGCCATTAGCGATTACAAAATAAACTGGGCCGCAAAAAACAAAAGATTTTCACCCCCTGCGGCCTCGGCCATAACATGCACCCATTAAGCAATGGAAATGAGCGCACACAACACGGGGAGCCCCGCAGACACGGTTATTCCATTTCCCCACATTCGAGTGTATTTCGGCCATGATTTTGAATGAGGGCGTTTCTTCTTGCAAGGTTTTAATTGCCGTCTTTTTCCATTCAATTCTCACCCTTAAATCCTGCAAAATAAGCCGCCAATTACATTGGCGAGCTCTAAGGTCGATAGGACATTTTGCTGGTGGCCGGGTGTAATGGTTCTCGGTTGCGATGGCGAGCTGGGTGCCCTCTAGCGCGAACAATATACGCTGTAACATGACATGTCGTCTGTCGAATTATTCTTGAAATGCCTCCTGTAATCATGTACGTTTCGGTGTCGAGTCGCGTCGGGTCGGGCCGCGTAGGAAGTTGTCGCGAGTCCATTTTGGAGATAAGTTGTGTGCATAAATGTATTTAAATACATTTCTGAGATTAAATGCGTAGTGGGCATTGAACGTGGCACTTGAATAGCTTTTGTTTCAACATTACATGACATTTTGAACAACACTTCGCTGATAAAATGTTTTAGCTTACTTATTTTCTGAGGAAAACTTTTAGGTAGACCGTGGTGCTCTATTTGAACTACATGTAAACAGACTTGGTATTATTATTCTTTTGTTCAAGAAATAAATAAAAAAATACAGAAATACAACAAAATAAACTTTAAGTACCAATACGAGCGAAAATACTATGCTTACTAACAGAAAATAACAATGAGTGCAGTTTATTCTGCACCGCACATTTTCGTCCTGTTCCCGTAAGGCCAAAGTCCAAACAGCCAAATGGTCCGTTAGTGGAGCGAGCAATTTAAGTTCAATATGAGCCCAAGGCCCATTACTGTACAAGTGAATCAAAGGTGAGCGGAGCCGGGCCAAAACGATAGTGGTTATTACACGTTATGACTCGTGTTACCACTAGTCAAGCTAGTCAGCAGGCTTCTATTAAGGTGCATTTTGGAGTTAGGATACTAGCGACAGACCACGAGCGACACTCGACGAGATTTTTATTTATTATTATTGAAAGCTCGACGTGTGGCACTGAGCCACACATAAGGTGTCTAACGACGCCCATTGACACACGGTCGTATGCGGGGGTTGCGCATGCAATGCCAGCCTGACAGGTGCCTATTCATGCCCCCTGTTGAAGCACCCAAGACTGTACTTATGGGGAAATATACATATAGGGAGGGAGGGCGTTCCAGAGTTTACCGGTTCTGTAGAGGAAAGTTCTCCAGAACCAGTTTACAGTATGGTTGTACGGTATAGTTGTTCGGTATATGTACGGTATAGTTGTACGGTATAGTTGTACGATATAGTTGTATGGTATAGTTGTACCGTATAGATGTACGGTATAGTTGCGACGACTGGGTTTCATTTGCATTAGCATTGGCTTCATAAAATATAGATCGCGTAGGGCACGAGGTACCATCTTAAGGGCACACTTTAGAACGTAGCGACTCAGGGCACGGCGAGGCACATATAGTACCGTAGCCACGCCTGTTGCCCGTGCATCAAAGTCACACCAATGTAATCATGTTTCATAGTCAAACAAAAAACGCAAACCATCACTTAGCTGGTGAGCTCTGTTTTGGAGCAAACGTAAGACGGCCGCATAGCAACCTCAGCTGTGTTCTCCAATCCAAAGAAAGTCTCCGGTATGGCACCTACCTTCTCGGAGGTGATATCAACTCGTCGTAGCATGTGCCTCTCATGTTTCAACCGCCCATACCGGATTACATACAAAAACCATTCTACTTTAAATAAATAAAACAGATACACTCACACCCTTACCCTCACACAACCTAACTCGTTCTCTGACACACATCACACATACATAGGCTAGGATAGGTTATGTAGGTATTGTTAAAGTGAAGTCGTTTAAATGTTCTGACTTTTTTTTTATGTAATCCGGTATGGGTGGCTGAGTCGGAGGGGCCAAAGCGCATGCTTCGACTAGCCAATATCACCTCCGCGAAGGTAGGTGCCATACCGGAGACTTCCCTGGATTGCTGGCTATACTGGACTAGAGGAGAACACAACCGAGGCTGCTATGCGGCCATCTTACATCCAGTACGGTGGTACCAACCCAGTCGGCTACAATTTGAGCCTACCACCTAGTAAGGGGCAAGGGAAGGTACCTACAGTTTTACACCGGTTCCGAACGGTGAAGCAGCAGGTGTAGGTATGTACGTAAATTTTTTCGTCAGAAAAAACTCATTGGTACACGCCGACCGGATTCGAACCGCATGAGAAGCCGATGCCCTAACCACTCGGCCACCCGCCGCTTTAAATGACTAATATAATATGGAGATACCAATTCCGTCTACGAAACTGCAAAAGGTAGAAGTAGAAAAGGTCATTGCCGAAAGTCAATTAAAAATGGGAGGAGATTATTTTACTTGAAAGTAAACAAAAAAACTCGTTTTGAAATAATTTAATAATATTTCTACCCAAATCCATTCAACTCTACCTCGGAGTGAGATGTACAACTTCTACTGCAGGAGAGACATCGATCAATTAGTGGAATGGATATGTGTTGTCTCACGGTAAAATCTGTCTAAATTCATCATAAATTCGCAATACACATTTTACGGTGAATTTCTTTATTCATAAGATATAAAAGAAAACTAAGTGAGTTACACACTGTAAATCTGTCAAAATAAATATTATTGATATTTATCTATTATTATAATAATAGATACGCATATTTTGGGAATAAAATAAAAGTGAATATAATATAATAGAACTGAATAGATAATAATGTTTATTGATATAGCTTATAATGTAGGTCATTTGTACATTTTTGTTATGATCAAATACATTTTTAAATAAAGTTATCTCTAAATAAAATTCAAATCAGTATTCAATAATTTACACAAATATATTTTATTTTATGTATTGTCATTCAAGCATCGGTTCACATTTATAATTAATTTTAATTGGAAAAAAAAAATATTAAGCAATATTAGTTCTAAAACCAATGTTCCATACATTCCTTTAATGAAAACAATTATGAACCATACGTCCAAAGAAAAGCACTGACTCGGCGTCTGGTTCCCCAATGTGTCATGTGCTGATATGGGGTGAGATTACGAGTGTTGCAGCCAACCATGTTGGATACCATAAAAGCCATAGTTTCGTTGTTACTTTTGAGTTCATCGATCAGTTGTTACTGATGCTAAATACATCTCAATAGTACGCCGCACTACGTAACGGCAATCGGCGCGTGCCTACATCAATGGGGCGTCCGCAATTTGAACTTCATCAGGCTACGAGCGATTAAAACAGGGCTGGGCGGCGCACTAGGTTTGGGCGGCAGATTTATAGCTGGGCGGGCGGCGCCCTACGCAAATATTCCACGTGCCGAAGCCATGAATGTCGCGCCACGATTTGTGTGAGGCGGAACCACCCCGCGCCAAGCCCGACCACCGCGCGAACCCCACCCACCCCCACCCCCACCTCCTGCTCGGTAGCGAGAGAACGTAAGCCGGATACTCCCTTACGAGGTTTCGGTTTCTGCGGCTGAGTGTGAGGTTGTATAAATATTACAGGCACTTTAATTGATTGAGTCTGAAATGTGATACTTATATATTTCGGGTTTATAGTTTCGACCTTAAATTGCTTTGAAGGTACCGATACTAGAATTAGGTACATAGTTTTTGTCCGCTGCTTCGCTGGCTTGAAATATTGAGCTAATTAGGTATAAACGTTAGATAAGAAATCTCGCTAGGTAGTAGGCGAGCTATTAGCTACTTGTTAGCCTCGGTATGCGGTCGGTCGACTGTTGTTAAGCACACCTGGGCGCAGTGAGTACTTGGATGGGTGACCGCTCGACCGTTGGAGGCTGACCGTGGTTTGGATTCCACGTAAAACCGTAGGTCCCTTTCCTTCTTACCTTACTAGGTGGTAGGGTTCATCCCGCCCGGGTTGGTACCACCGCACTGAAAGAAACGTCGCTCGAAACGATTATGTAAATAGTTCTTGTTTTCCGCCCAGTTAGTGTAGCCGACATGGAATGAAGGGAAGCACTGACATGGCACCTAGTTCACCAAAGTGTTATGGGCTGACATCACGGATGTTGTAGGTGATGTAGCCAACCATATCAGCTTCCATAAAAAAAAAACCGCCGGGGTGGTTTCGTTTCGTGAATTACCCCGTGTGCCTTAATGTGCGAAAAATTATTATATTTTTTGGCCAAAATGTATGTTAAGCCTGAACTGTCCGTGACAGTTTATTTGGTGAAAATAGGACGAGTACTTTTGATGCTATCGCAAGTTGTACTGAGCGCGAGACCACACTTGGGGAGATGGTGGTGACGTCATCGATGGTGGGGGGGAGGTCGAGTGCACGGTTTTGTGTAGTTGCCGGATGGGTCTTTTAGGCGTGGTAGCGTTCACATTTACGAAGCCGTCGAAAGCATATATACTTTATGTCGCCAACTTTCTGGAATGCCCCCCTTGTTGCGAAGCCTAAGACGTTCATTGAATTCACTTCAATATCATGTAACATTATTTTTTATACTTCCATATAGGTTTTGATATAGAGCGCGCTCGCGACTTAAAGTTTTAAATTTAATTAGAACCATGAATTATATTTTTTTTTCATGTGATTCTTCATATTCATGATTTTTTTTTGAATTCTAGTTCTAAAAGGATCCGAGATAAGAGTTGTCAAGATCATTGAGGTCAACAGTCAATCTAGTCGCGATCTGTTGTTACATGTTACCTTTTCGATAAATTATGTCTTATTCGAATAAAAAATGGGGATATAACTTCCTTAAGGCCCGGCTACACGCAGTGACTTGCATGCGCTGTTTGTGCAAAAGTTTGCACAAAGAACATGGCGCAAACTGCTGCGCATTACACACATGCTTCTTGTGCAAATGTAGTTTGAGCAAATTAGCGTTTGAGCAAGCCATTGACCGAAGGGAAGCACTGACATGGCACCTAGTTCACCCGGTGTTATGGACTGACATCGCGGATGTTGTAGGTGATATAGCCAATCGTGTCAGTTTCCTTAAAACAAAAAAAATTGCTCGGTATACTGCTTTGCAGTCTTGAAGTATATATGCTTTCCTTTGCAAATTAGAATTTGAGCAAGTAAGATTGAGCGTGTAGCCAAACCTTAAGGCCGGATTTTGTACTGTTATTATCACACTCGGAATGATAGAAAGTGATGCAAGCTGACCGTGTTCGAACCCACTACCAGCGATGCCCACTCGGCCAGGAGGCTTTCGTTTCTTAATGTTCCATTCTGTAGCCAGTCTCTAGCGATGAATGCATCAATACAGAGCCCCAATAAAACTCTCTCTTTACGCGGTTGATTTTAACCGGACTCGCCCCTCACCCCACCCTTCCGACACCCCCGCCCCAGTCCACCCCTCCCTCCGCCCCGCACTCGTTCATATGACTTTTGTTTTTCAATTGAACGTAGTTTTTTAACTTTTTCGTTAGTTTATTTGAGGGAATGAATAGCGTTTGGACTATTTAATACCCGGGGCTTTTAATCGAGTTTTTTTGAAGCGGCTGAAGTGGCACTCGAGTGCACTGAAATGTCAGTGAATTTTGTAAGCCAATGTTTGCGTAGAGATTGGTAACTAGGATTTATTTAATGTTTTAAAAGGAAATCCGAATTTATCCCACTATAAATAACGGATTAAAGTACTTATACTTCAGTATATGTAGTTGGCTCTGAAAATAGATACAAACCGATAGGTTTATTTTACGCTAATTATTGTAGCATTGTGTATAATTTGTTCTTGTTATTATGTAATGTTATGAAAAGTATATATATATAATTTAGTATTATAGCCATACTTTAAATAATAGTTTATGGACTTATGTTATGGACTATCTAATGCTTGTAGTGGGGTTACGCGTACGCCATTTCAGTATGTTGTAGAGCTAGTCAAAATATGGTGATTCGCCCAAAAAAGTCATTTTCGAAAATTCTGTAGATACGACCTTTCAGCTTGATGCCCTCGATATTATTATAGGCTGTATATTTCATGCGAATAAATGTTCTTTATAAAAAAAAATTATAAAATAATTTGTTAAAGCCGTGAAAACACGGCAAAGAGCAACCAGCGTAAACAAGTCACAACTTCCACAAAGCGAGCGACACGCTTACATGTAATCAAATCTTGTGGCAACATTTACGTCCAACTTGCCAGAGAGTTTTCATAAAATTATACCGGTAGATTGGCGTTCTAAGTTGCGCTCAAAGTTAATCTCACGGACCGGCTGATTGTTTTGTATGAAACTTCAAGGCAATTAGTGTCCACTGTCATGTTCCTATGCTTCATTAGTGCCCTCGCTTACTTCTAATTCGGTTATTGAAGCCATATGATGCGGTTGCCTCGCCGCGCCCCGCCGCCGGCGCCGGCAGGAATGCGAGGCGTTGTCAGAATGCAGCACGGAAGAAGTTGTACCTTTAGGTGCTTGGAGGAATATAACTTACTTATTCAGTATAGTCCCCGATTTGCAGCGAGCAACATATTTCTAAATATATATTATTATAAAACTTTTATATTTTTATATTGTAGATTGACTCAATATCTGTGGATGTTTTTTTGATCTTTTGAAAAAAGTGAATAATTTGAGAATTATGATTTTTTTTTTATTTTCCATTACGCGAGTTACGAGTCTTCTTTATCTTGCAGTGTCAGAAGTTAGAAGGGTTTGAAAATTAAGAATGAAATTTTTTTATTTTTGTCAATTTTTGTAAATTGTCCAAAATTTACATATTTTTTTATACTTGAATAAGCCTTAAAAGTCATTGTCAATGTACCCGAAGGTCATGTAATGCGTGAGATCTGTGAATTTTTTTCCATATTTTCATGCTCTTGTCTATTCTATTACGTAATAGTTATAGCTGGTAATTTTTTTTGTAATGTCTTTTATTTGTAAGGTAAATCAATAATTTGTTATTTTTAAGCCCTTGCCCATAAAGTAACAAACCAATAAAAGATTGTTAAGTGATAACTTTATTCACACGCACAGGGTTCCGTAGCCATTCCACCTGTGACTAGCCAAGGAAACCTATACAAAAACATACATAAATACCACACGCTGTAGCCCGACAATCGGGGTATGCAGAGTAGTCGGTGTTGTGCTGCAATTACTCTTATAAATTACAGCACAACACCGACCACCACATTTAGCACAGTATTAGAACAAGACAACTATCGAGCAACAAGTAAGGCACGAAGACCCACCTGCTGCACGATTCAGTGGAAGGACCGTGCTGAGGTGAGAGGTGGCTAGCCTGTCCCTCTTATACACGGAATCTTGTCCTTATACCTTAGTCGCCTTTTATGACATGCACGGGGAGAGATGCAGTGGGGCTATTCTTACCGACACCACATGAAACCTAAGTATGCGAAATAAAAGAAAGAAAATTCGCACAAGTGGCCAGTCTCGCACTCATCGCTTAGACCGCGTTTAAACCGACGACCGCGACCCGGGGGCGGTGCGGGGGGCGGCGGTGCGGGGGGCGGTGCGGGGGGTGGTGCGGGGGGCGGTGCGGGGGGCGGTGCCGGGGTGGTGCGGGGGTCGGTGCGGGGGGCGGTGCGGGGTGGAAGGCAGGGAGGCGGAGGAGGCGGCCGGGGTGGCGGTTACAAGTTAGCCGCGCTAGCCACCAGCGCAGATTAGTAAAGTGTCAAGCGGCTAACTCTGGCCCGTATCTGCGCCTTAATATATCTTCCCGAACTGGTAAGCACGCGAGACGAAGCGAGCGCCACACATCGTGCGATCTGCTTGCCGAATAGATTTGCTGTCATATCATATTTGGACCATTATAAACCGGTAGGTGCTCTACTAAATGGTCGATCATATAAAATTTTTAGTAGAGTAATTTTCAGCAAAAACAAAAACAATTACTGGGCATACGCCGCCGTCTGTCTGCCTGTCCGTCCGTCCTAGGGCTGTATGGTTGTTGAAATTTTCATGGTTGTTGAATATGTGTTATTAAGGCGTATGTGCCAACAAATAATAAAAAAGCAAAAATTTATAAATTAAGAGGGTCCCCATTCAAGAAACATGCTATGAATAGATTAGTACACATTCACGCTACTGAATAATAGATGGCGCCAAAGGTATTAATATTTTAAATTATAGAAAGATAAATAGACGAATATGGTTTTTTAACCGTAATGGTATAGCGGATCTAAGGAACCATCCGTGCGAGAGTAAACCAAAATCCCCAAAATTGAACCCGCAAAATCCCCAAAATTGAACCCCCAAAATCCCCCCCTGGCTACGCCCGTGGTGTTACAGATTTTTCGATTACATCGATAATATGTGTTAGTGTATAAGTGGTAATCTGTAATTGGTGTACGAATAATTTTATATTATTGTTGACACTGAAAATGCTGGTTTCCATTAATAAATAAAATAAAGTAAACATAAAATAAAACAGATGCGTGATATCTTTCATGCAAAATGTAAGCATTTTCAAAGGCGTCCTGATTTTTGCTTCAATTCCATAATTTTGTATTTGAATGTATAATTTAGTTATTCTCACTTATCCAAGTGTCACAAAGAGGATCAATAATGAAACAAAACTGCGATTTACAAGTGCGGGATCAAAGCCCGATTGTGTATGGTCCCCACAGCGCGCGTGAGTACAGTCGCAAGCTATCCGATGCAAAACTTTATAGTTTTCAATACCCCTTCGCAACTGCTGGCTCAGACACCCAGAGAAATGGTTCCGGAGTTTGGAAATCTTGCATTAGTCACCCACTGGTCCCGTCGATTGGGTGTCTGTCTATGTTTAATCGTATATACTTCGTCGTAGTATTACGCTGATGACGGTTGAAATCTATTAGCGATTGTTTGCGTAGGGTTGCGTAGTATCCGAAACCGAACAGCACGTATGAGAGGCAAGAGGCGTCAGACGTGTGAACTATCTGTGCATTTTTAGGTTTCCGTATCCCGTACGGAAGCCTATTACTAAGCCTCCGCTGTCTGTCTGTCCGTCCGTCCGTCCGTCCGTCTGTCTGTCCGAGGGTTGTATCTCTTGCACCGTAATAGGTAGTCCGTTGAAATTTTCACAGAATATGTGTTACTATGGCGGATATAAGAACAAATATTAAAAAAGAGAAAATGTTAAAAATTAAGGGGGGCTCCCATACAACAAACGTGCGAAAATCTATTAGTCACGCTACTGAATAATAGATGGCGCCACAGGCTTTTATACAGTGCATTGTTGAAAGACAAAGATAGAGCGGATATTATTGATAGCGGATAGATACGGAAACCTCCGTGCGCGAGTGAAACTCGCACTTGACATATTTTTACCTTGAACTAACCGAATACCTATAATGTTAGCGATAAGGAAAATTAGATATTAGATAGAAAATGATTTATTGCTCCAAGAAACATTCAACAGTAATAATTGCATTAGGAAATTTACATAAGGTGCAAAGGCAGACTTATCCCTTACGGATATTTCTTACAGCTAACCTTTGGATGTTTGAGATTCGATTAATATAGTTGAATGAAAGTAGGTAGTAGCAAAAGAGTTGAGCGTGAGAATTGAAAATAAAATAATAATAAGAATAGTTATTTCTAATACCATGTAGTATATGCTAGTTAAATAAAAGTCATACTTGTGTTAATAAATATAAATTACTAAATATATAGAATATAGTATACAAATAAATATAATATGTACATACTACGTCTATGGTACATACCATGTACATAGATACCTACTTGTCCAGCCAGGTATGAAGCAAAAGGTTTTTATTTTTTGGTTTTCACTTCACATTGTAGGAGATATACAGTTTTAGGAGTTTTTTCTGAATAAGGGAAGCTATTTCTGAAAATTAACTGAACATTATTTAATGATCTTTGTTGAAGCATACAGTCATATATAAGCAGTGTCGAGTCCAGACATATATTTTAATGTTACAGCTAAAATACGGAGATTAAAAATTTTACCGAATATTCACCCGATATTATTATAAAGAAAATGGTTAATAAATGTTTTAACGCCTTTCTCAGACACGCGCACTACTTCATTAAAGGCATCGCACCAGAAGGTATCAGCCAAAATTTTCATTAGCTATTGTGCTCTGCCCGCAGATTTATTCGCGCAGCGAGTCGAAAAATGCCATTTATTTTTTTCTATTAAAATTCTCTCCGTCCTAGTGAGCCGGATAAAAAGTAATATCGTCCTTCGTTATCCCTAAAGGTAACCTAATAGCAATTACCCGCAGTTTGTAGGCGCGCCGTGAGCGCGCTCACAGAGCAAGGTATAACGCGCGTCCCTCAAAATATTGTGAGCGAGATATGTTGCCCGAAGAAAGTGCTGCGCTGAGAGTGAGATCGGCGTGGATACTTATTGCGGATGCGGATATAAGTGACAGCTACGTCATATGAAAGTGGCAAACCTACATACAATTTATGGAGAAATTGCAATTATTGCTTTTTGCGAAAATCGGAGAAGAATTATTTAGTTTTTAAATAAGCTAGACAAACACTCGCCTGGTGGGGAGTCGCATCGCGGATGTCGCCGGCAGAGAGTGGCTTCGTATACCTGAGAGCCGGGAAGAGTGGAGGAAATATCGAGAGGGGCACATCCTGTAGTATGTATGTAGATATGTGTTATATTTTATTTGTATTTGGATATAATTTTGTAGTGTACGCAAGCATAAAAGTGCAATAAAATAGAACATTTCTGCAATCACCTCGCTCGACCGTTGGAGGCTGACCGTGGTCACAGATTACTAAATAGTTACTTCGTAACCGAGGTTCGGATTCCACGTAAAACTGTAGGTCCCTTCCTTTCTTCCCTTACCAGTTGGTAGGGTTTATCCCGCCCGGGTTTGCATCACCGAGCGAAACGTCGGTCGAAACGTCTATGTAAATAGTTCGTGTTTTCCGCCCAGTTCAGTGTAGCCGACATGAAATTAAGGGAAGCACTGACATGGCACGTAGTTCACCTGGTGTTATGGGTTGACATCAAGGATGTTGTAGGTGATGTAGCCAACCCAAGGAGGATACAGGCCAACCGTGTCAGTTTCAATAAAATAAAAAAATATCACCTGTTTAACTATTGAATTAAGGGAAGCACTGACATGGCACGTAGTTCACCTGGTGTTATGGGTTGACATCAAGGATGTTGTAGGTGATGTAGCCAACCCAAGGAGGATACAGGCCAACCGTGTCAGTTTCAATAAAATAAAAAAATATCACCTGTTTAACTATTGAGCAATACGTTTATTTATTTCTTTTATTCTTCGGTGTGCTTAGGCCCACTTGCACCAACACGAGTTTAGAGTTAAGTAGCGAGTTATGGATTTAAACGCGGTTTAAACGCGGTTCCCACATACAACGGGTGCTAGCTTAACGAGTTAAACTGGTTTATAGTTAAATTCGTGTTGGTGCAAGTGGGCCTTAGTTATGCAAAATAAAGTATTTCTTACTTACTTACAATTACATCTTACAAAACCAAAGATAGGTATAAAATGATTTTATTTACACTTCGATGTAACCAAATAACGATCTTGGATGTAACATATTGACACCATCTACTACTATTGCCATTTTATTTGTAAGCAAAATGTTCTCTCTAGCGAATGGTTTTGCACAACCCTAGCGCCGTCATTCTCATCGAGAAGCTGCGAAGAAAGAAGGCTGGCGTCTTGTGTTTGTCAGCAAATACAAGAAGGCGCGAAGGGTGCGGACACCGTGCGGATACCGTGCGGATATCGTGAGGATACCGTGCGGATTTCTCGCAGAATCTACAGACAGATGCACGAGCGAGGCAACAGGCAGAAAATTATGTCATTACCCAGTGAAGGGACGCAGTTCGCAAATAATAATCGTTTCTAGCGATGCTTCACTGTTGACATTCTTTGTGGTTAGTTGCTTAGAGCGGGGAAGGTGGCTGCAGTAATGGCGGATACGGGGCGTCGTCGTGTGTTTACCGCCGTGGCTCGGTGGTGGGGTCTTTGGACTGAGATTTCCGAATATGTTTTGATGTCGCTAGGAAGGCGAACTATGTATTTACTGTGCAGGCAGATAATAAATAAAACATAGAATAAAAAAATCGCCCAAGTGCGAGCGTACAGAAATCTCGCGCGCCGTGGTTTCTGTACCACCACGTAATTGGTCGGTCTTTATTATTCGTTGTTTTACTTTAGAGTTTGCAATATAATCACACCAATGTTGAAGCTTGTATGTTTTACCGTTTTTACGATAGAGCAAAAAAATATACCTTGAAAATTAAGTTTTTTGTAAGACGACCCATGTTCTTACTTTTTGTTTTTTTTTTTTATATGTTAGAATACCGCCCATAATAACACATATTTTGTGAAAATTTCAACCAGCTACCTATTACGGTTCAAAAGTTACAGCCTTTACACTGACAGACAGACAGACGGCGGCGTAGGCTTAGTAATAGGCTTCCGTACGGATACGGAAACATAAAAAAACATATCTAAGTTCTGATTGTAATTTATTTGTTATTTATGTATCATCGAGGGGACTTAATTAATTAAACAATATCATAAAATTACCTTATTATTATGTATTCTAAGAAAATTATAAAACATAATTTGATATCCTCAAAGTAAACTCTTTTCGATGATATGCCACATGCGTAATACAATTTTTGTCTAATTTCAATTTATAGCCCCACCTGACCGCTATAAAATATTTTTGGCGTATGTATCACCTGCATTTTGTGTGTTATTAAATATTAAGTTTAAATTTTCTATGACTAGCCCATACACGCCAGTACTCTTTTCTATTCTGTGCCCATACCATGGACAAAATATACTGGACCGATCATACATAGGCGAGCGGGAGTAACCACGCACGGGCGCCGGGCGTCAGGCTCACTGACTGCCTAAACTGCATCTCGCTCACTCACGAAGGCACTCGATCGCCTTATCTCTTTCTCCTCTTTAAGTGTATGTAGGTGAATTCGTAGACGAGGAAAGAAATACTGTGCGACTGGGTGATCGACAGAGATGGAAAAACATCGCATACGCAACGTCCCCGCTCCTTCGCCGTCTGCTTACCCCTTTCGCGGCGACCCCGGTTCGCTTTGTTGACGACGTTAATGATAGGTCCAGTATATTTCGTCCATGGCCCATACAGACGAATAGACGGACAACGAATACTATAAGGTTCCTATTTTACCACTTTGTTACGGAACACTAATTAAGAATTTGAAAAAGAGTATTTTTTTTTCTTTAATTCGGCTTTGCGTTTATCTAATGAAGAAATACAAAGCGAATACGCCTAAACCTAACATCCAGATACATATAAGCAAAATTTTCAATCATGTTTACATGAAATAATTAGAAACAGAAGGTTCGTTGCGTCGGGGACAGTAACGCATCGTCGTAAGCTATACGTGAGCCTTCATAAAAGGCTTTAATAAAATCAGGTTGACCGCATTAGTGGAAGTAAAGTCCACCGGAGCATCGGCAAACAGGCCGCGCGGGCTGTTGTCCGCTCCCGAACCGGTGATTTTGTTTTATATATTCGTCCCTCGAGAAATCATTGGGCGCGCTCGGCCTTATTTCGAGCTGTGCGTACGGAGGACGGACGCGGCCGGGCCGGCGGCGCGGCGCCGGCGGACGGATCCGGCATTACCGTATCAATTTGATGGATATTTCGCCCGTTTTAGGGTTGAATTGCTTTTTGATGTAGTACGTGCGAGCTGGAAGTAAATTGTGCATTAAAAATGTACAATGCGGCATTTTATTTATGCACTGCTGGCTTACCTATATTGTTGCGATTTGGGGATGAGATGCACCGCTCGGATGTGGGCCGCCGCTTCAGCACCGCCACGCGCCGCCGGTGATGTATTAATGTGTGCTTAACGATCGATCGTTCGGATTAATGGTGCCGGTCGGCGGGCGGCGGCGGCGGCGATGAGTCTTCGTCGACATTATTTTGGCCGCTAAAACAGGCTTCACTAAGTACGGTAATTTTATGCGCAAAGGTGAAGTTAATTATCATGTGTAAAGTCAATACATAAAACGAGCTAGGTACACAAAGACACAAGTTTTCACAATAAAATTATTACAACTAGCTCGACCGTTGGAGGCTGACCGTGGTTCGCATTCCACCTTAAACGGGTTAATTCGTATTCGTCAGCGCTAAATGTTGTATGAAAAAATCGGTTTCTTGGACTAATTCTTCGCATTCGTCACCGTAATATTATTGTAATTAATATTTCTTCGCATTCGTCACCAGTTTTGGGCAGGTACAGTTGGGATAAAATAAAAGTGCGTATTCAATAATCAATAATATTTTTTATTTACCATGAATGTTTATTGATTACACATGCAGTTTCTAAAACGAATAATCACAGAGATAACAGTCACAGAGTATGGGTAAAACTGTAGGTCTCTTCCCTTCTTAACTTACTAGGTGGTAGGGTTTATCCCGGCCGGGTTGGTACCAACGCACTGAACGAAACGTCGCGTCGGTCGAAACGGCTATGTAAATAGTTCGTGTTTTCCGTAGCCGACATGAAATGAAGGGAAGCACTGACATGGCACCTAGTTTACCCTGTGTTATGGGCTAGCATCACGAATGTTGTAGATGATGTAGTCAACTGTGTCAGTTTCCTTAAAAAAAATTCACAGATCTCGTGCATTACACGACCTTCGAGGTACATTGAAAATGAACTCAACAAAATAAAAAAAAAGTATTACATTTATATATTTTTTATTATTTTTCAAAAACAGATGCAGCTTAAAAAATTTAAACTAAAATTTAGACAGAAAAAGAGATAACCTTAAAATTATGTCTAACTAAAGTAACAAATTAATAAATATCAAATATAAAAATATTATACAGAATGTTTGAAGCAAACCAGGTACTCCTGAGCCTATTTGGAGCAAAAAAGTTAGATGACATTTTGCTCTACGGTGAACTTTTTTTTTGTTTTTTCCATACAAAACTAAATACAATTATTTTGTTGTGTATGGAAAAAAAAAAGTTCACCGTAGAGCAAAATGTCATCTAACTTTTTTGCTCCAAATAGGCTCAGGAGTAACTGGTTTGCTTTATGACCTATATTCATCAAACACCTGTATAGGTTAGGTTAAAAGATGCGTCGCTACGCGACGCATCTTCTGCCTAACCTATATTCCTATGGCTTCCTTCCGGCTCTATCATCAGGACCCTGGAAATCATATATGACTAGAGTACTAGCGAAGACAAATCCAACCAGCCCAAACATGGTGGAAATACATTTATCATGTGTAGTTTAGGAGTTCCTATGGCTTCCTTCCGGCTCCATACATTAATAACTTGCCCATACAATTTCTTCGATCCCTCGAAAAATCTCACATGTCTAATCGCCATAAACGGCAAACGAGGTGATATTAATCGCTCGCTTATGGGGCATAGTGCAGGTAGATTTGCCTCTTCCGGGTAGACGAATCCATTCACAGTAGATAAAAGCGGTGTATGTTTCTGTCTCAGTTACGCCATATTGTAGCTTTCGCCGAGACGCATCTTTTGACTCTCCAAACATCCACGTAGCTGTAAAATTCACGACACTAGGGCGATGTCGCACTTTTCCTTGAAATGGGTGCCCTTACCAACGCGATCGAAAAAACATTTTCAATGTTAATAAAAATTATAGAAGACGTTTTTTGTTTTGTTTTTTTTGAGTACATCAAGTAGGTACCTACACAAACCCAATAGGTACCAACCTACGCTCGTTTATACAGCAATATCTATGTATGAATATCATAAATATATTGATTACCATTTATTATTATTTATTACATATCACAATTTCAACTAAATTATTAAACGTAACCAGGAAACCATATGAAATAATTAATACGCCAATATCAATTGATGTGCACAAACAATAGGTGGCCCGAAAACCGCGGCCTCCCCTTCCCCGCAGCTATATTCAGTCATCCAAAGCGAACCGCACATAATTCTCCTGTAATTGCTCATATTGCTCGCTGACAAAGAGAAACCAACGCGGAACATCGCTCTACACGCGTTCAGAGGCAGCGAAATCGTCGCAAGCACATTCAACTCTTGCTCTTTTGTCCCTTGATGACCTGTCAAATTTTGCAAATGACTCACTTTGAGAGGGACTCTGTTCGGGTCAAGCTCCACTGCGCTGCGTTGAGTGTAGATGGGTATTTTACGGTTATAATTGTAAAAATAATAATATGCCTGGACCGACACTTTTGTTTCCGGCCCGTTCAGTGTAGCCGCCACGACTAAAAAAAAAGCGCTGAAATGGCAGCTAGTTCGCCAAGGTGTTATAAATATAGTTCTTGGTGCGAGGTCTGACGACGGGGTCAGTTCGGCGATCAGGTCCACAGGTTGGGACTATATCGCCTATCACGGAGGGGATGGGGGGAATTACCTGCTGCCGTCGTCTACTCCCTGCTCATGGTGTCACCAAGGTGTTATGGGCTGACATAACGGGTGTAGTAGGTGATGTAGCCAACCATAAAATACATACTTTTTCCTAAAACCGTAATCTACTACAGCCGAAGGTCAAACTGCGTTCGAATAAAAGAAAATATAGTTATATAATATAGAATGTGGTATGATACGGAACCCTCAGTGCGTGAGTCCAACTCGCACTTATCCGGTTTTTTTTTATTTCATTGTCAGGCCAACCAGGTTTCATAGAACACATTCTTTTAACCGACTTAAGGTGATGTTAGACTGCGTCTGACTCGAATTTCAAGAAGAATGTCGGCAATATTACTTACCTGACAGATTCAGTTTTAATATATGTTAAACTTCATCTATCAGCGCAGATCGAAGGCTTTTTGAAAACACGATTTGATTAACTTCGCTCGATAGAAAAAAATCATGAACATGGCTCTGAATTTCGTTTTAAAAACGTATTTAAGGCAACGTGACCAAATCAGGGCTTTGGAAAAAATATATTTTATTCATTTAATGAATATCTAGATTGAAGGCTTTTTATTTTTTTGTTTAGATTCGTAGTTTTGGAATAAAAAAATAAAAATCAAATTGTCGCTTACGCTAAATATTCCGAGCAGCGTGACTGCGCTTTATCCTACTCCAACCTACGAAAGCGGCGTCTCGCTATCTTGCCGGAGTTGCCGGTCGCCCGACACGCCCCAGTCACCCCCAGAAGCTCGAAGTGAGAGGACGCGCGCGCTCGTGACGATCCACTCGAAATAATTTACGCAAAATCGTACCTACTAAAGCACTACAGCTATGGGAAACAAAGCAAGACGGTACGTCAGCGAATTAGGGTATGATTTAGTATATCGCGGCATTATTAGAAGATTTCTGGTAGCTGGTACTGGTGGGCGAGGGTCTAAGGAGCTATTAGCAAAAACTAATTTTCCACGGAGACTTCTACTTTCGGATATTTTTTTTATAAAGAAATGTTTTTATCTGTTCCTGCAACTTTGTCACACTCACTCGCTTGCGTATATCACCTCCGAGAACACCGGGCATACGCCCCCTTACTACTGCTTCATGTGACAAGGTACCACTTTTTGATCCATTTTATCCGGGTGAGGGGGAGCAGTGAATATGTTGGGGGAGGGGGGGAGCACTGTCCCTGAAAGAAACACATCGGAAGTCGAGCCCCCTTTCCCAAAAAAATTCACAGATTTCGTGTCTTACACGACTATCGAGCACACTGAAAATGAATCTACGGAATTCGAAAAAATATTGTCGCTGAGCGACACGAGAAAGTCGGGATAAGGAAAAGATTAGTTGGGTTCTGATGATGGAGCCGGAAGGAAGCCATAGGAACTCCTAAACTACACATGATAAGCCCATCGTGTTTGGGCTCGTTGGATTTATCTTCGTAAGTACTCTTGTCATATATAATGTCCAGGATCCTGATGATGGAGCCGGAATGAAGCCATAGGAACTCCTAAACCACACATGATAAATCGACCGTGTTTGGGCTCGTTGGATTTGTCTTCGCAATTACTCTAGTCATATGTTATTTCCAAGGTCCTGATGATGGAGCCGGAAGGAAGCCATAGGAACTCCTAAACTACACATGATAAATCCACCATATTTGGGCTCGTTGGATATATCATATCTTCACAACTCTCCGAGAGATATATATTAGCGGCGGGTGGCCGAGTGGTTTGGGCATCGGCTTCTCATGCGAGAGGTCCCAGGTTCGAATCCAGCCGGCGTGTACCAATGAGTTTTTTCTGACGAAAAAATTTACGAGCATACCTACACCTGCTGCTTCACCGTTCGGAACCGGTCCCTTCCCTTGCGCCTTACTAGGTGGTAGGCTCAAATTGTAGCCGACTGGGTTGGTACCACCGTACTGGATGTAAGATGGCCGCATAGCAGCCTCGACTGTGTTCTCCTCTAGTCCAGTATAGCCAGCAATCCAGGGAAGTCTCCGGTATGGCACCTACCTTCTCGGAGGTGATATTGGCTGGTCGGAGCATGCGCTTTGACCCCTCCGACTCAGCCACCCATACCGGATTACATAAAAAAAAATAATGGGATCGCACTTTTTCGTGGGGTCTATAGGAACGAACGAAAAGACATTTTCAATGTCAAAATCTCCTGAGCCGAGCGGCGGCGCGGCGCGGGCGGCGCGCGGCGCGCGGGGCGGCGGATCGGCCGGCGGCGGTCCGGGCGCGGAGCAGCGGTCGGCGCGGCGGGCTGGCGGCCGCGACGGAGCAGCGCGGCGCACAGTGGGTCAACCAACGTAGCAACTGAAAATTACTATAATTTTTTTTTTCCATGACGGAATTATATTTCCTTCATTTGATCATGATTGATTTGATTACAGATGAATGAGTTATGAAAAGAAAAACTATTGAAATGGTGTTTTTGGCAAGACTTGGTAGCTGATTTTTTGCTTACAATATTAATTGCACAATAAGCCCATATTAAAATGTAGACGGCACCTCGCGGAGATTGCATTCAAATATCCCGCTATACATTCATAATATTTTTTTTTTATATTTGGTTAAGTTCAAATTTGCATGATTATTGTTACTTAAACAAGCTACAAAAATCAAAACAAAATATTTTTAAAATAAATATATAAGGTCTTTTAAAATTAGTTAATAGTACGCTAAGGGGGGGTTCTGTATCATATAGGGAGTAAAACCTATATAAAAAATTTTGGACCTAGGGCATTGATTTTATAACCCTGTCGGACCTACGTGTAAGTAGGTAAAAAAAATCTAATTCTTTCTATTCTATCTTTTTTGTTCCTGGAATGAAAATGAAACCATTAAGAAATAATTTTTTTTACATTTTACATAAAAAAAAATTTTGCCCCCCCCTTTAGCGTAATATTAACTAATTTTGAAAGACCTTATATACCACAGGTTGCAGAATCACAAAACAATGCCTTTCAATAATAACTACACTTCAACTGAGATGCTTTCAATGTCGCGTCAAAATCGCAACTAAATTATGCGTAACGAAAAACAGGTTACAAATGTTGATGTTTCCCGGCATCTCACCTATTCATTCCTGGGCTTATCTTTTTCTTTTCATTCAATTAAGGCGCGCCAGTTATATATAAAAGATTCTCTTGTTTACCTATGTCATTGTTTTTCAGTACAACTGAGATATCATCCGCAAGCATTTTTTGGAAGTGTTTGTCTGTCTGTTTTCCCCAATTGCATTGGTGCGACGTCAGCTAACAGTTTCTTTACTTCATTTGATTTGATCAGATGTTTATTATTTAACATTTTTTACTTTTAGTGCAGTATTTTACTTAGTTAGGTATATATTTGATTTATTTTAATGAGAATTAAATAAGTGCAAACCTATGTAAAAGTGTTGTTGCTAGTCGATATTAGCAGATATGTACATAGAATAGAAGAATAGAATATAATAGAATAACGTTTATTTCCTCTTCACATCAGTAATACAGATCATTATACACATGATTTTGTACCGTGTGGGGCCGGTACTTTAAAAGAATAGCCCCACTGCATCTCTTCCCGTGTATGTCGTAAAAGGCGACTAAGGGATATGACTCCCTTCTTATATCACTAGGTGGTAGGGTTTAACCCGCCCGAGTTGGTACCACCGCACTGAATGAAAGGTCGGTCGAAGCGGCTATGTAAATAGTTTGTGTTTTCCGTCCAGTTCAGTGTAGCCGGCACGACCGAAGGGAAGCACTGACGTGGCACCAAGTTCGCCCGGTGTTATGGGCTGACATCACGGATGTTGTGGGTGATGTAGCCAACCGTGTCCGTTATTTAAAAAAAAAAAAAAAAACATGGGCTTGGGCTTATAGTTAATTAATTCATATGTTATGTTTCTCTGTGCATTACCTTAGTGTAGTGTAGTAGGTACTTCATTGAATATAAATTTATTGTTGCGGCTGGTATTACGACATTTATTCAATGAAGAATAAATAGAGATGAAGGCTGATATAATGTCAATTTTCTGATCTACAAAAATTACTGGCACGTTCTAAATTAATTTTTTTTCAAAGCAATGTCATTTTCTCGCCTTTTATATAGATCGTCGTAACAGCCGGGACATTAAGATAGCTCTTACACGTTGGAAAGAAAGTACAGTTTCCTTTGTTTGCAAAGCATGTCGTTTTCTCGCCTTCCACAGGACCAGATGGTCGTAACAGCCGCGTTTTCTGACAGTTCGCATTACCGCGCAAGCCGCTATAAGGAACTTCGTTCCAATATTCCAATTACATAACTGAGTACTTTCTTTATACATTACTATGACGCCACTCTCGAAATCGAGAATAAATCCGATTTTTGTTATAAAAAATGTCAGTGCCTATCATAATAAAATATATGGAATAGTTTTTTTTTATTTCAAAGTAAGTTTTTGGGTTACTCTTACTTTTCATCTTTTACGTCAATTTGCCTGTATGGAAAGTTGATATTTAATTGTGTATTGAATGGGCATTGCCTCCCCCCTACTATGGGCGAGAAAAGCGGTATCAACCTGAATGTTCTTCAATAAATATATTATGGTTTTATTCGTCCTATTTAGACAAACAATAATTGGTAGGTTTTACTGGATTTGACAAAGGCAAAATGCCGTTAGGCACTGTGGACAATCTATTGTTTCATTCCATATTTTTTTCCGCCTAATTCTGACAATTGATACACAGTGTAGGGCCAAATGCGTGCGTGCGATTAGGATAAAGTGGAGATGGCTTCTTTAAAATTATATTTTTTTACGTCACACCTTTGAAAACGGAAACACAAACACGATGGATTCCCAAAGGAATTATTTTATAATAATATATTTTTATTGTTTTACTATATTAGATGGCAATTTGAAAAGCTACAATAAATTCAACAAAATACCAGAACCCCTAAACATGATTTTTATTTATAGATTTATTTTTGTGTTTTCTTTGTTTTTGGCGTGAATTTGATGAAACGTCTTTATCCTGCAGCCGGTTTTTTACAAAAAAGTTGCGTCACGAAAATTATGTACTTTTGGCGACTTATATCTCGAAACTATAAGAGTTACAGGAAGGTGAGGCATATCCGACTTGCTAAGTTGACATACCCGAGAGTCGTACATCAAGCCCTTCTATAAATATGGCCCTTAGAAAAAAGGCTTAGAAAATCAATAAATGCTTATAACTCCTGAACTACTGGTCAGATCGACTTGCAAATTGTTTCTTTACATAGAAAAAAATTGTTCTTTTTGAAATAGTTGTATTTTTTTTTTTCAAAATTGGTTCAGCCGTTTCAGAATAAAAAAGGAAAAGTGTTTGAGAGGGCATATTTCGGAAACTACTGATCCACGACTACTCATCCGCTGGAGAAAATGATAGGCCTCGACGAGATAAAATTTTTTTTTTTATATTTTTTTTGTTTCTTTTTTTTACATAACATTGCCTTGTTTTAAATTTCAACTTCGTAGGATAAGAGGAAGTGGTTCTAATTTGGCTTCCAAGAATTGACCCACACATACTAACACACCAACATACAGGGAAAGTTAAATAAAAGCTTGTAAAATATTTTTAACCTACATTTAATTGCTCTAATAAAATTATACTACTGATTCACGACTACTCATCCGCTGGAGGAAATGATAGGCCTCGATAGGATTTTTTTTTTTCGAAAACTACTGCTCCCAAATTAATCGTGTGGTGGGACAAGCAAGGATAGGTATCGATGAGATCTTAAATTAAAGAATCTGCGGCCGTGTCTCCTACACAGCCCCCTCGCTTTTTTTTTATTGAAAGCGCGACACAATCCTTTTTAACAAATTCCTGTTTTCAAACAATTTCCCTTTTAAAAGCTGATATTTGTCAGAGCCATCCCACAGGTGCAAGCCGTACTCCAAGGATGACCTGATCTGCGATTTGTGCAAAAGGACTTTACGTGCACAAGAAATTTATGTGATTCTTTCTTGGTTGGTTCTTGTTTGCTTCTTACAGATTTTGAATGTAATATTTACTTGCTTTTATGACAAAGTGGTTCAAAAACTTTAAAGGGAGGAATACGAAAGTATGAAAAACTGGTCTCGTTTAAATAGTTAGTGAGAAATTATTATTTAAGTTGACCGCAAAATTAAGTTTGTTTGTAATATATTTATGTATCATAAAATTAATCTTGAGATGAACTTAATTTACATTGTGTGTGTGGCTTTGAAGTGGGAGGTGATGGCCGGGGGTGAGGAATGTTAATTATTTTTATAACCAGTTTGGTGGTTTAAAAAAATTATAAGGGTTAATTTATAGAAGATTCGTCACTACGCTCCGCACCTTCTATAAATTAACCGTAACTTAATAGAGACCATGTCGAGGCAGCCCGTGTCGTTTTTGCATACATGTATAATCAAAATCAATGTTTTTGTGGTTAAAAAAAAGTAAAGTTTCCATTTTGCATGAAAATTTAAAAATTAAATGTTGTATGGAAAATCTGTTCCTTTATTTTTTTAAAGTAAACTAAATCAACTACGCGTACAGCAAAACACTCAAATTCCTATTTTAACTTGGTCTACGCAATAAGCTTACTAGCAATTTGCTAGCAAACCTCCCCACTGCAAAGCCACGCCCCCCATCGTATTTGTGCGGAACCCTCGGTTTGCGGGTTCGACTCTACTTGGTCTATGTTTTTTTTTATGTTAGTAACCTATTGACTTTATTTCTAGTAGACACTACTAAAGCTAAAATTTAGTTATTCCTGTCATTGTTGTCATTTTGAGAAAGAAAGACAGGAGTGAACGAATTATTTAAGAATCTTAATTTTAAGCACACAAATTTTAGGTGATGTTTGTTGCAAGTGATATGACACGTCTGAACTCGACAAAAATTGACAAATTCGTTTTAAATTTTTATAAAATAATTCACTCATCGTCCATAGATTTTATTTCACAAATAAAGGAAAAAAATTGCAATAAATGTTTTTAATAAAGAAATTAATAAAAACATTAAGAAATTAATTTCCGGTGGTGGAAACTCCGTTTATTTTTATATTAATTTTAGGTTTTAATGTTTTAAATGTAAAATTTATATAAAAAGAAACGTGTGAATAAATTGATAATAAAAATTAATAATAACAAGTAAAAAGCCACCTCCATAGTTTTAAGCCGTTGCGGCAATTTATCGATCGACACGCGACATTCGCTTGTTTTGGAACATGCAATGTTGGTAACAGTTGAAGTATCACCTGCTGCGCTACTAGCAGCGGCGCCACGTGGCCGCGCGCGCGAAGCGCCCCACTGTGGGCGGAGTCTCTTCCCTTCCCCTCGCATTCTCTACCCCTGCTTCACCCCCTCGAATACCTACTGCGGCCGATATGACAGGACCTTAAATAATAAAGAAGGCTTATTTTTTCTATGGAAACTGACATGGTCGTACCGTACGTACGTACCGTACGTACCGTCGTACTGACTGAACGTAGCTCTGGCCTCATTTTTTCAGAATTTTAGGCTTAGCACTTTCGGTGGGACATGGTTTTTTTGCACATTTTTATAAAATTACTATATAATAGGTAATCTAAGAAAATTATAAAAAATATTCTTGATATGCTCAAAGTAAGCCCTTTTCAATGATATGCCACATGCCTAATATTTTTTTTTATTTTCACTGTATGGGCCATACCTACCCAGACCACTACATTATTTATCCCATATGTATTACGTGTATTTGTGTTACAAAAGAACCAATTTTCATACAAAGTTAAAATTTTCTAGTGCTAGCCGTTTAGAACATACAGACAGACAGACGGACAACGGAGTGGTACTATAAGTGCTCCTCTTCGTTTTTACGATTTTGACAATAAGTATTTTATAATATCCATGTGGAAAACAGTCATGTGGACTGAGTTTTTTATTTATTTTGAAAAACAAAGAAACAACTTGCGCATTTTGACCTCTGTAAGTCTCTGAAAATGTTGTGGTCACTCTAAAAAGTTTTGTTTTATAGCCAGTAAAATTAATCATTAATTCTACTTACAATTTCGCCAGAAAAGGTGCATTAGATTCGTTACTCATGAAAGGTTTATCTAGCTCACAAACGTGGTCAATATGCGTAGAGAGCGGTGCGCGTGCGCGCGACAGTATCGTAACGACATTATATCGGACGACAAAAGGCCCGGCCCTTTGAGTGTTGTTTTGCCTGAAGCGTTCGGGCAAATTGAAGTTGATCTATTCGGATATGGAACAGAGGAAGCATAAAGAAATGTTCTTTATGTAAAGATTATTGAAACTGAAATATTATCATTTAATTATTTTGTACCAAATTTTGGCAAGACCCGACAACCACTGGAGTAGACAGGTGCTCGAATGGAGGCCACGTATAAGCAAACGTAGCGTGGGACACCTATCGGCTAGGTGGACAGGCGATCTAAAAATGGTAGCCGGGAGTGGATGGATGAGAAGAGCGGAAGACCGCGTGTGATGGCGTGTCTTTGGAGAGGCTTATGTCCAGCACTGGACGGGCTGATGAAAATATGTGGAACATTATTTAGTTAGAGGATTTCAGGACACGTTGCTTCTGCGTAGACTATTGGGAACAGTTTCCCAATAGTTCTGATGTAGTGTGTCGTTATGTCCTCGTATGTATGTTCAATAGATATTTTTTGTTATAATATTGCCTCTATGGCTGCATAATCCATCAAAATCAAAACACAGGACCGGACGGCGTATTAACTGCGTGACGTGATGGGTCGAGGCTTTGCGCATTTTCATATCGACTACGCTGTGTTGCGACCCCGGTCAGTCAGCTACAAAGGAAATGTAAAGCCTATTTGGAGCCTGAATTCCTACCACTCGCGGACATATCGTTTTGTCTGTCAACACGCGGTCATTGAAACTCTCAGTCACTCGGTCTCGAAACAGCAAAATTACAATGAACAGAACGTTTTGAAATGGAACGAACTGAACGGAGCTAATTGAAAATAGAATTGTTTAAACAAAAATAAAAGCTCTCATTAGTCCCATAGAAAGGTTGCGCTGACAATTATTTCTCTAGCATCTAGTTTACATTTTCGCTTGCTCTGACTTGAATAGATCGCGTCTTCTAGGTGCGGGCTATGCCATTACTGATTTTGGACGCCCCTTCAGAAAATACACAATAAAACAACTTGGAGCTTGCAGTGGGTGTATTCGTAGGTCAAGTAGTCTACCGACAGATATACAACGGACGGCTTTTATAAGCAAAGTAACGATTTAATTTAAATATCAAAATAATAAATGCCTGTCGATTCTATTAAAAATATAATGCCGGTACATTACGGATAGCCAAGCGTATACATTTCGCTACTACTTACTACCTTCTCCTTTTTTTTTGTATCTTTTTATATGTTTTTTTATTTCTTCTTCCTTTTATGCATTGCTGCCATTATATTCTTATGTGTAATCCGTGCTAACGATGCTGGAGGCAAATTAATTATTATTCGTATCTTTCTGTGTTTACCGGTCTGTTTGTTTCTATTTGTTTTTGGCCAAATAAATAAAATAAAATAAAAATAAGATATTCAACAAATCGAAAACGCTGAATATTTTACTGTAGGTCCCTCGTACGAAAGACCGTGTCGCCTTAATCACTAGCCTACAGCCTCTACTCAAAACGACTTCCAAATCTTCCATAAAATAGGTTACTGACCAGCATTTTTTTATTAATATTTTTTTTAACGCGGCATGTGACGCTGAACCACCTATAAGGTGTCTAAGGACGCCCATGGACTTTTGATCGTATGCGGGGGTTGCGAATTCCATGCCAATAGGCCCCTCTTGTAGGCCCCGATATTGCACTTGGGGAAAAATATATGGTTAGGGAGAGCGTTCCAGAGTTTGTTGGTTCTATAGAGAAAGAAAGATCTGAAGAACCGCATTTGTTTATATTTGTTTTCTTCAAAATCGACCGAACGTCAAACCACAATAAGTATCACGACCCAAACATCTGTTAATGGAGAATCATAAGTGTATCGCATCAATCTTCGTCGGCAGCAATTTGAGCGCGATGCGGGGGCGACGGGGGCGGTGGGGCGGGCTGGGGTGAAGGCGCGGCAGGGGAGGGGGCGGGGGTGAGAGTGAAGGCTGCAGGAGGGGGCACTGTAATTGTATAACGATAGAGGCGCTTAACATATCAATTTAGTATTCAGTGCCTCGGGCGAGACGAGTCGACAGTGGAGGTACGTGGTGTAGGTCAACACTTGGAAAGATCGATGGTAAAAGCGTTGTTCAGAAATGCATAATAGACATTGCCTTTACCTTCAAATATTTTCAAGCTTGTCTTCTGCAACCGACGAATGAGTGGTAACTACCCGCAATTCGTGGGCGTAGTTTTTTCTAAGCGCTCGAAGCGAGGGCATTCTGATTCGAGCATTCGTTCGTGGCTCGTCAATTTTTGAAAAGATTCCTTGCGCTCTCGCTGCCGCTACCGCTGCCTCAACCGCCGGAGTCAAGCCGTTTATCCTAGCCTCTCCATCGGGTGATCAAGTGCGTGTCGTGCTTCGTGAGTGTGAAGCCCAGGATCCTGGCGAAGAGCTGTGCCGCTCAAATCCTGCACCCGCCCGCGGAGAACCAGGTACGTGGCCCTCTTTCGTTCGGTCGCATCATCTATTCATTTTCACTCATTGTCATTTCATTCATACAGTCCACTCTCTTAGAAAATTCCAGCTACCGAGTTCTGCTGGGTCCCCAAGGCAGAACTCCCCTTCAAGCGTAGAACATCTTTCTATATAGTATGCAACGTATCTCATTTGTATGTGAACGGCTTAGCCGATTTACATGAGGTTTTTATCACCAATGTAATTATAACAAATTAGGACTCATCTCAGACAAGGAGAAGTGATGGATATCGGAAATATCGGCGTCAGGTTTAAATTGTACCGCTCACGTACAATTTAAACCTGACGCCGATATTTCCGATGTCCATCACTTCTCCTTTTGCGGGTTGCAGCACTAAGTGCGTTAGCTTTACGCAAAATATCAAGATATAGAAGCGTCATTGAAGTCTGACAAACGAAGAGATACCGCTTGAATTTAATACAGTAGACACATACATACTTACACGCACATACGGGTGTATGTGCATGTCTGGGAGGGTTCCCATACTCATGCTGCTACACACACCTTTACAGATCTCGCCTTATACGAAGTACAAATTTAAACATCCACCCACTCCGTCGTGCGAAGTGTATTTTTTTTATGGAAACTGACACGGTTGGCTACATCATCTACAACATCCTTGATGTCAGCCCGTAACACCGGGTGAACTTGGTGCCACGTCAGTGTCTCCCTTCGGTCGTGCCGGCTACACTGAACTGGACGGAAAACACAAACTATTTACATAGCCGTTTCGACCGACCTTTCATTCAGTGCGGTGGTATCAACCCGGGCGGGATAAACCGTACCACCTAGTAATATAAGAAGGGAGTCATATACCTTAGTCGCCTTTTACGACATACACGGGGAGATATGCAGTGGGGCTATTCTTTTAAAGTACCGGCCCCACACGTTACATTGTTTACACGTTGTTACGCGGTACGGTGTATTTTGTTTTTTGGTGATTTTTAATATCTTATTATTACAAATTTGGAAAGGGGAGTCCCTAATAATATCTTGTATCAGCTGGGTGTGCTCCCTTTTAGTCACCATGTGTTTGTTTATAAAGTTTGTGAACTGAATGAAGTAAAGAGAAGTAAATGAATTATTCGAGTCGATCTATGTTGTGTCGATGCATCGCACGGCTCTGGGCGTGGGGCGAGAGATAACGCGTCACTAACATCCATCACTGGCCGCGTCCGTCGCCGGAGGGTAAGCCGCGACACACGAGTCGAGTATAGCCCTCCGGCGTTGCCGATTCTGCATTACATACCTCGTTGAGGCTACGATATCGTGCTGGCGCCATCGATAGTGTTGTCGAACGGTTTTTAGCCGACGAAAAACTATCATATGTTAGGTACAGGTTACGTACGCGTTTCTCATCACTGAACTTTGAACGTTGACTATGGAGAAATAGTTTATTACGTTTGCAAACCATTCGCAGAGACAAAAAAATGTTTGTGTTCACAAAATATAAAATCAGAATAGAATAGAATAGAAACTCTTTATTGCACACAATGGAAAGAAGAACAGTACACGAGTAGAACAAATCAATACAGAAGTGCGCAAAGGCGGACTTATCACTGCAAGTGATTTCTTCCAGTCAACCCTTGGGTGATGAGGAATAAAATACAGAGAAAGTAGTATGGGTATTGCAAACAACAAATCAGGAAATTGATATATTGAAAATAATCGAAATCGAAGAAAAACTCATTTGCGAAACTCAATTGAAATACTTTTATGCGACGCATTCACACTTTCATACGTACTTTTAGGTATAGCGGCGGGTGACCGAGTGGTCTGGGCGGCGGCTTCTCTTGCGAGAGGTCCGAGGTTCGAATCCAACCGTCGGCGTATACCAATGAATTTATTCTGATTTGGAAAAAAAAAACGTGTATGCCTTCACCCACTGCTCCATGGTTTGGATTGCATGTAAAAATGTACATCCACCGGGTTCACTGGAGGAAATTGCCTAAGGCAATAAGCCCTCCCTTTCCACACATTAAGTGGCATAAAGTGTATTATTATTATTACTTTTCACAATTCACAGCACCACTCCTAGTATTTTTACAATACGGGTGAAATGTTATATTTGTCTAATATTTAAAAGCAGAATCTACAAGTACAACAATATCTTTGTGTCTAAAAACCGACGAAAGTTTGCTTGAGGCTCGCCGGTTTTTCAGTCGAATAGATACGTATTGTTAGCGGCTGGAAGCTCGGAAAGCCGGAAAAACTACTATTAATCAATCGGGGGCATTAGTAGAATTTCCATCCTGAATTCTAACGAAATATGTTCACATAAATCACTCGAAGAGTATTACGAGGCGGTGTGTTTACCCCTGCTCATGCCCCTCCTCCCACACACCGTCCGCCCCGCCCTCGTCCCGCCCCGTCCGCGCCGCTATGTTAGAGCGTTCTTACATCAAACTATTTCTTTAATAATTTAATAAAACATAAAAATCTTTTTGCAACGGGTAAACTCTAAAACGGCTGGATCGATTTACCTACATTTAGTTTTGCTACTAATGAAATTTTGCATTTTAGACTGAAGAATGTGTTTTAATTCAGTCAAAATTGTACCTAAAGAATAATTTAGCATTGTTAGTTTAATTAAGCATTGTCTTGTTTACTCGAGACGTTTTCATTTCCTGAAATGACTGTCCAGGAATGATGTTCAATATTACTCAGCTGACATATTCAGTTTTATTATATTATTTATCAGGACTGTACTATCTCTGTATTATGTTATATTATCTATCAGGACAGATCGGTAGCATTTTGAAAACACTATTAGATTAAATTTGTAGTTTCGCAATAAAAAAAAATATTGTCCGAATTTTCGCGTACTACCTGGTTATTTAAAGAAAGGGATTGAAAATGGCAGCGTTCCTATTTGCTTCTCGCTCACACAGTATTGCCGTCTAAAGAAAATAAAGCAATAATTTGAAGACAAAAATTTGCAAATAAAAAAATATACTAGGCAAAAAAAATAATGTTGCATGTCGACTGTACAGCTATAAAAATGCGCCATTTTCAATCCCTTTCTTTAAATAACCAGGTTATACTCAACAAATTTCCATTGCAATTCATCCTGGGTACTCCCAACTAGAAAAATCGGCATGTTGCTATGTTGATTGCACCCGTGGAATTCGTACCCTGCTCCGCGCTTGCTTATACCTTGTATGGGGCCTTTCGTTCAGAAAATAATATGTGCAGGTTTGCGCCAATTTTTTTTTTCGGAGAATATATTTATTAAAAATTGCCAACCTTCAACTTTTATTTTAACTTTTTGATATACCTATTTTTTAAATACATTTCCTTATTATTAAGCACATTTAGTAAATCTACATTAATGGTACTTAACTAATCGTCATTGTAAAATAGCCCTTATTAGTTGGCCCTATACGGTTAGACGTAGGGTGTGAGCGTTCCGAGAATAAATATTGACTATCGGTAAGTATAGACCCATGGTAGTGAGACCATCCGCGCAAGGAAATTCCTAGAACTTTGTTTTGTTTTAAGCAAATACATATAACAGTGTGCACAGGCCGTACAATAATTTATAATAACCGGTCAAGTCCGATTTAGACTCGGCCGTCGAGGATTCCGTAACAGTCAATCATGTCGTACTTCATTCTCGTATACTTCGGGTGATGTATTCATTCGTTTACCTAAAGGCTTTCTTCTTCTTTTATTTTAAACTTATTTTCTTCGAAAAACTATATCTTTCGCCAGAACGCAGCTCGGCTTTCGGCCTCCCTCGTTATGACTTGCTGTTTTCGAAAAGGTAACGGTTCGACCGTTGAGACTTGCGATTGACTGTGGTTCGGATTCCACGTAAAGCTGTGCGTCCATTCCCTAATCTTACTAGGTGGTAGCGTTTAACCACATCGGATTAATACCACCCCACTGAATTATAGGTCGGTCGAAGCGGGTATATGTAAATAGTCCGTGTTTCCTTCCAGTTCAACAAGGTGCTGTGTGCTGATATCGCGGGAGTGTAGTAGGTAATGCAGATGACGATTATGATCATCTTGAGAAGTGATAGAATGTAACAGCATTGAGCTATACGTTGTACTAGAGGATATACTAAGGGCAAGTACTTTCGCCCCATCGAAGAGAGTTGACTAACAAACTTCCTGTCAGTCGACTCCCGGCGGCCGTCGATGTTAGTCATGTCTCATGTGTGCTTCAACGCTTACACAATAAATTTCGCGCGAAGCGAGACACTAAATACGGCCTGTGCTACAGTGCGAGCGAGAGTTGTAGATTCATGATTATTTCAGGGTTGTCGGTTTCACTAATACATATTTGTGAAACCGACTAAACATTTCTAAAAAATAAGTAATATTTTATGTGTAAGTATCTTAGTTCAATTTATTAATGTATTCGTTTATTTACACATTTTTATTAATTTATTAATGCACATAATTAATTAATTTATTTTTATTTTTATTTATTAATTATTATTACAGGGTTGTCACCAGTGATAGTAATAGGTAGGGCTTATTTACCTAAACTTCGAGGAACAGAGTAAAAAATTGGAGACTTCCTTACGACAATATTTTTTTCCGGTTTAATAATATTCATGATGTTTTAATTTCGCAATTTAAAAAGGTGGCCACTTTTTTTAAATCGCGAAATAAAAAAATATTATCAAAACAATTACTTATAGCTGTTTTTGAGAAAATCGATCTTATCAATAAAATGGCGCCTCTCTGAGCGTGGCTTTGTGAGTAGAGGTCTTTTTGGCTCAGGCGAATGTACAACTGGTCCCTCGGCACAACATAAAAAAAATTGTAAGACCCTTTTTTTTAATAATGTTCTCATATTTCAATTAATTCAATTTTATAAATTTTTTCGTTACTTGAAACCCCGTTACACCTTAGACTCATCACGGTGAACATGGCTAATATTATATTAACTTAAGTTTTCCTAAAATAGAAACTTCATCATATGAATGTTTTGTTGGAGGGAATTTGTTGTATCTTTCATTATGAGGACGTTGCTATATTGAACAAAATAAATTACAATCGTTGATTTAAAATAATAAATAAGTAAAAAAAAAACCAACATTTTGCTTCAATCAAACGAAAAATCACTGTCATTGCACTGACAACCCTATGCGTTCCGCAAACGCCGTGCGCGACGTAATTCAGCGCTGCACATCGTTAGACGATCGCTATTTATTTTAATACTGGTGCTGCGTGCAGCGTTTATATTTAGCTTCACAGCTGCTTAATACCCCGATTCATTCCACAAACTCCGCCTACTTACCAACACCACCGAATATATATTGACAACACTGATGGCCCGCCTGTCTGTGTTAGCTCGTGCACAACGTAATTGCAGCGCTGCACATTGTTAGACGCTCGCAATTTATTTTACTACTGTTGCTGCGTGCAGCGTTTACTTAGCTTCACAGCTGCTTCACGGCGTATGCGTCACAGAATAGATACTGCTTGCATTCCCCCGCCCGCTCGACCTTTCCTCATACCGCAGTTTTTGTTGTCAAAGATTCGTTCAATCTTTCTTAGTAGTGTTTCCTCTAGTATAACATTATTTCTCTATGTGTAACAGTGAAAACTGTATATAAATCGATGAAGTGGTTCTCGAGTTATATGGATATTCATATATTGACGTACGTTCCATGGACGCAGCGCGCCGCCGCCGCGCCGGTCGGGTCTCCCGTAGAAACTTCGCTTTATTTATAAGGAATTATAATATTATAAGATTGTAAGTAGGCGGACAAAAAGGTCGCCGTCTAATTTATTGACAAGCAGTTTAGAGATAACTAGGTTATATGTAGAAGGTAACACAATCACCGGAAGCACAGAATAGAAAAGAGTACTCCGGAAGACCATTCCATATTTTCGCCGTACAACAAGGAAAACATTTCGAAAAGCGATGCGTTCTCACATGAGTGTAGCAGGTGATATAACTATCCATGTTCACCATAACCAGTGTCAAGTTTAATACAAAAAAGTTTTATTAAACATAAAAAATTCTAATACACCACCGCTCGCTGAGTAATTTTTAACCTTGATAAGTATAAGACCATACTTTGTTTTCCAAACCTTCTTTGCTTTAATACCTGCAAGTCGGCCGTTTACTTACACGTCACTGCGATAGGACTAAAAGTTCTTCAATCGTACGCGCAAAGATTGACATTATATTCGGGCCGCTAGGCTACGAAAATAGTCTGACGGCCTAGCTTTGTTATTAACACAAATTAGAGTTAAGATTGAAAAAGTTTTACTGAAACGAGTTCTCAGGGCTAATACAAAAGTAACGCGATCTCGACCAAAAGGGTCAATCCACTACGCGCCACATCGTACATCGTATCTTTAATTTCGATAACAATTTATTAGGTTGCGATTCCGTAGCGAAATTTACACCGAGAAAAAGCTCAATTCTTTGAAGCAACTATGGTTAATTCAAGCTAGGGTGTGGGAATCTCTTCCGGTGAGTGCAATGTGTTTCGCGAATCCATTAACCTGGGTACTTCAATCAAACGTCGTATTAATAGGCTAGACATCCCAGCAACAGTCCGCAAATCTGTTGGATGACATCTCGCTCAGCGTGGTTTCGCGAGGAGAGGTTTTTTTTTTTTTATGGAAACAGACACGGTTGGCTACATCACCTACATACAACGTCCGTGATGTCAGCCCATAACACCGGGTGAACTAGGTGCCATGTCAGTGCTTCCCCCTTTGATCGTGCCGGCTACACTGAACTGGTCGGAAAACACAAACTATTTACATAGCCGTTTGGACCGACATTTCATTCAGTGCGGTGGTACCAACCCGGGCGGGTTAAACCCTACCACCAAGTAAGATTAGGAGGGAAGGGACCTACAGTTTTACGAGGAATCCGAACCTCGGTCAGCCTCCGACGGTCAGCGGTCACCCATCCAAGTACTGACCGCACTCAGCGTTGTTTAACATTCAATAGCGACAGTTGACTGTCTGCACCACTGAGCTATCTAGGCTGACGAGGTGAATTTGACTCTGTAAATGCACCATTGGTCCTTCGGCATAGCCAGCCATTTTTATTATGTAAACCAGCATGAGTGGCGAGGGACCAATGGTACAGTCGACAGACCAAAAACCCCTCTCCTTGCGAAACCACGCTCAGTGAGGCGCCATGCCAGCAGATTTGCAGGCTGTTGCTAGGTTGTTTATACGACGTTTGAAGACACCCAGTTAAAGGATTCGGGAAACACACTCGCTGGGAGACTTGGTTGTACCGTGTGGGGCCGGTACTTTAAAAGAATAGCCCCACTGCATCTCTCCCCGTGCATGTCGTAAAAGGCGACTAAGGGATATGACTCCCTTCTTATATTACTAGGTGGTAGGGCTTAACCCACCCGGGTTGGTACCACCGCACTGAATGAAAGGTCGGTCGAAACGGCTATGTAAATAGTTTGTGTTTTCCGTCCAGTTCAGTGTAGTCGGCACGACTGAAGGGAAGCACTGACGTGGCACCAAGTTCACCCGGTGTTATGGGCTGACATCACGGATGTTGTAGGTGATGTAGCCAACCGTGTCAGTTTCAATACAATAAAAAAAAAGAGACAGTTCCACACCCTAGCGGTGCGACAAAGAAACGACATTGAGAACCGATGGGTTCTCAAAAGCCCAACGTCAACAACAAAAGGGTGCTCAGTTTCTCTGCGACGAGTGCTGCGAAGATAGGTTGGATGACAAGGAATAAGGGAAGCAAGTTCCTCTGAGCAGCGTCCTCATGATCTGATGACCCATGCTGGTTTTCATAAAAAAACCATGGTTAGATTCTAGAAATTGCGTTCTTTCTTCACGAAAAATTTTTTTTTTACAGATTCCGACATTACATTGCTATATCACATGCTACACCCGTGACGCCAACCCATTACACCTTGGTGAGCCAAGTGCCGTCTCAGTGCTACCCTTGGTTCGTGCCGGCTACACTGAATTGGACGGAGAACACGAACTTTTTACAAGTGTTTACTCTAAATACTTAATATGCTTTAGAATACGTCAGTGGCGGGTGGCAGTGTTCTGGGCGTCGGCTTCTCTTGCGATAGGTTCGAGGTTCGAATCTCATCGGCGTGTAGCAATGAGTTTTTTCTTACGGAAAAAGTTTACGTGTATACCTAAACCTGATGTTTCACTAATAAAACTGTAGGTTCCTTATCTTCCTACTTAATAGGTGGTAAGCTTAAATCGTAGTCAACTGGATTAGTACCACTGTACTGGATTCAAGTTGGCCGCATAACAGCCTGGGGTCTACCGGCGTAAATTCACACAAATACTCGCATATATTTTCAACCAATAGCCGGGTCGGATGCCTCACCGAACGCCTTCTGATTGGTTGAGTGAGTTCGTTTCTCATACTCACATCAGCGAGTTTGTTACGCCAGTACAGGGGCTGGGCTGTGTTCAACTCTAGTACAGTATCTATAACCAGCAATCCATAGGGCTGGCATGGCAATCGTAGGTATGGCACCTACCTTTATTGGAGGTGATATTGGCTGGTCGGAGCATTTGCTTTGGCCCCTTGGACTCAAGACGTCCATACCGAATTTTATAAAATAAACACGTTATAAATATAAAATAAATATATTTTGAATTTTTTGCTACTGAATAGACTCGCTGAATGGCTGATCGACTTGGGATTAGTCTAACTGCCATGAATTAAATTATTCAGTGCCTCTAGTTTCTTTCTTATACTAAGAAATATACACGTTTTATTAGACTTAACGAAATAACTACGATTGTTTTAAGGTCACCGCGTACGTACAGGGCGCTAGTCGCGAAAATGCGAAAGGACTAAATTTTATCCTCTGTTTGTCTGGATGTAAAATTTCACACAGGGGTAGTGTCCCGAATTATTGAAAAGCCAAAAGCTAGATAGAGAGATATAAATACTCTATTGCTCCAAAATATTTTACAGTAACAACCGATAAGTAATTTACATGAAGGGCAAAGGCGGACCAAAAGTCAACCTTTGGATGGATTTGAGAGTCGTATGTTGTGTGTGAGATATAAATAGGTAGTAACAAAAGACTTGAGTGTGTGAATGTAATATATAATATAAGGATTTATTTGATAGGTAGTTATAGTTTATTTAATAATTTTAATTTATAAGTTATTTTAATTGAACATTTGTATTATAAAATATTATGACAGTGAATATAAGGACCGTGTGGGGCCGGTACTTAAAAAGAATAGCCCCACTGCATCTCTCCCCATGCATGTCGTAAAAGGCGACTAAGGGATAAGAACAAGATGCCGTGCTAAAGGGCGACAGGTTCGCCACCTTTCACCTTGGCACGGTACTTCCACCGAGTCATGCAGCAGGTGGGTGGGTCTTCGTGCCTCACTTGCTGCTTGATCGATTAAATCTTGTTCGAATACTTTGCGAAACGTGGTGGTCGGTGTTGTGCTGTAATTTACCGGAGTTCTTGCAGCACAACACCGATTACTCTGCTTACCGCGATTGTCGGGATTCAGCGTGTGTGATATGTATGTATGAATATAAGGAATATAACTATGATAAACTATAATATACTACATATAAGTATGTACTAGTTAATTAAAATTATACATAAATTCATATAGGCACCTATCTGGCCGTCATGGCATTCGCAACCCCCGAATGCGACCGAATGTCCATGGGCGTCATTAGACACCTTATGGGTGGCTAGGTTCCACACGTCGCGCTTTCTATAAAAAAAATATCAGGAAACAATTACTGCCTTCGTTACCCAAACAACACACACTCCCCTTAGAATTTCACAGAATGCTGTTCGGGCAGGCCGTGTTGTGTTGATGCGCACGTGGTCTGCCTGCAGGTTGCGCCGCGGGCTGCACGCTGCTGCTTCAGTATCGCTGCTCGTTATGTGACTAATGGTCAAAGTTGCAACTCGGAACCGCTGCACCGCCCCAGCCCCCGCCCGCCCCCGCCCCTGCCGCGCCTGCCGGCGGCGGCGCATAGCTGTTGGAAACAGGCGACTGTGGAATAGTTTTTATAGAATGCTTGTGAGGACTATACTCCGGTAGAGGAAAACATGGTTAGGTCTACTAAATTGCGCTGCATTCCGACAATCGGGATAAGCAAAATAATCGGTGTTGTGCTGTAAGAACTCTGGTATACCACCGATCAACACGTTTAAAAAAATATTAGGACAAGACAAATTAATAAGCAGCAAGAAAACACGCGCGTGACTGTGGAAGGACCGTGCGAAAGTGAGAGGTGGCTGGCCTGCCGCCCTTAGCACGTCCACTGTCCTTATAATTTAGTCGCCTTTTACGACCTGCACGGAGAGAGATGCAGTGGGCCTATTATTTTCAAGTATCGGGCCACACACGGTACCAGAACTGCTGGTACCTACGTAAAAAGGTACTTACGCCCTTTCCAATAATGACAATGAGGACTAGTGGGACAATCAATCAAACAAACAAACAAAACAATTTTTTTTTATTGTACACCAAAAATACACAAATATACATTACACACAAACAATTTAAATGAAATTTCACAAAATTGTGTTACACTAGTCACTTCTCTCTAACTAAACTAACCAACGCGGTTGTCATATGGACGGTTGTTTTTTAATAACTGTTAGTCTACCTTAAATACTTAAATTTATTTATTTACGTACCAGTTTCTGAACTACGTAAAACCTGTATTCCCAGTTCAAGTGGCCTCAATGTGCTGGGTAAAACGTATATAGATCATGACCATTATTATTTTTAGGTCTACTATCTTTTAAATTCTAGATCTCTAGATTCTAGGTCTCGCGGAACATGCCTCGTCGTGCCTCGCTTCCGTATGAATACGGAACCCTAAAAAATTGGTTGTCTGTAAAGTCGGTTTACGGACGATAGTTTTACGTGATAACGTCATAAATCGATATTGTGATACATATTCGGACCCTTGTTTCATGAATATTCTAAATTTGAAATCTTTTCCGACCGGCCACATGCGCTTAATATATTATAGTACGAGTAACCTCCTTTCAATTTGTGCTCCCCTGGTACTTTCGAACCAGAGAGATAAATGTGTAAAAGCCGACGCTTGGGCCGATTGTGCCTCTCTATCGCTTGTTACGCGCTCTCGCTTGCACACACAGGCTCAGATGGAACGTGACACTTTTTCGTGCGTGCAGCCGGTGTTCATCAATTTATAAGACGTGACGTTATCACGTCAAAAGGTAAGTTATCATATCACGCATGAATTTAAATTGGGACAAACAATAAATTAAATCTAACCCGATTATTCTATGACCCCGACCCATTGTATGCTCCCAGGTCCAATGGATATTCGGTGGTGCACTAGAAAGAAAGAAAGATATATTTATTTTTTTCCCTACAGCATTACATTATTTTTACATATTATGTATGACACATTTAAACAATCAAGACAAGTAATACTAATTAATACACATATTTAAACAATACAGAAGGAAAAAGGGGAAAAAAAAGGACTGAACACAGCCTATGCTGAGTCTAGTGAAGATTTCACTAGACTCAGCGCTGTATTTAAGTCCAGCCCTTGAACAATTTAAAGATTAACAATTGAAAGACACACAACTTCCGCTCTAGCTTACGCTATGCTTCTCTTCAATCGTACATAAGTCTTAATCCCTCTAAAATGTCCGCATTATCGACTCCAATGTTTTCGCAGCTCCTTCCATGTAAATACACTCACCTCCGGCTCCTCCAACTCGCGTCGAGTGATTAATTATTGTTGTTCGGACTGTGTTTAGAAATAGTTGGCGGTTTTGTTACGTTTTAAACGTTCGATGATTGATGAGCCTGCTAAAAGAGCGCCGCCGGTGTTGCACTTCAACTGCAAGTGCAACTGCATTTATCATACAATTCCGTGACAACGCCGCACCTCCCGCGGCACCTGAGCTCTGACCCTGCTGCGAAATAATCTGAACGAAATCCGCTCAATAGCTACTGGGGCATAAGACCTTATAGAGGCGTTTGGGTTTGAAAGCTTTCGGTACAAACTACATAATTAATGGGTTAAATTGACCTTTCAGAAGTGTTTACGTTTGATTAATCATCCCAGTGACTGGTGAGTAAGGAGCCTGAGAGATTCGGTAATGCACTCGGAGTGGGCGGGCACCACCGCACTCGGTTTTGGCAAAGTGACAGAGAGCTTCTATTCCGGCGCTCGCGAGTTCCCGCGAGCAAACAAAGTGAGTGCGGTATTCGTGTGCTCTCGCGGTCGGGAGAATGAGTGCAAATAGGGTTATATTAAATGATTTCAGCGAGGATATGCAGCCAACATTTTAACTTTTCTTCAAAATTATGTTTTACTTTGTAAATTAATGTAAGCGGAATATTCGACTCGTATCCAATTTGGGTATACACAACAGTGGAGTCTGTTTGAAATTGTTAAGGGCCTCTCCTCCAAAGTATTGTCAAATTATTTACTTATTTATTTATTTCTTGCAGTCTACAACATTTTCAACCCCCGACGAAAAAAGAGAGGAGTTAATATAAGTTTAAAGTGTGTGTGTATGTGTGTGTCCGTCTGTGGCATCGTAGCTCCCAAACGGTTGGACCGATTTGGATGCGGTTTTTTTATTAGAAAGCTGGTTTAATTGGTATGGTTGTTAGATTGTTTGTATGTTTGTAATCAAGTAATTAAGTAATAAAAAAATTATTGTCTTAAAAAGTGGACCGATTTGCATGCGGTTTTTTTTAAAAACTTGAAATAAAAGTTAAATTACAAATTTAAAAGAAACCATGACCATTAAAATGTCAAAAATAATTTCCGTTTACTTACTTAAAGGAGTCGGGGGACCGCTAAGTAAATAAAATATAAAAACTCTGATCAGCGCGGGAATTTACTTAGCTTATCTCCTTTAAGCAAGTGTGCTGGCATGGCGCCTCACTGAGCGTGGTTTCGAGAGGAGAGGGGTTTTTGGCTCTATCGACTGTACCATTGGTCTCTCGACACAGCCACCTATGTTGTTTTACATAAAAAAAAGTAAGTAAACGGAAATTATTTTTGAATTTTTAAGGGTCGGAGGTTTTTTAAATCGGTAATTTAACTTTTAGGTGCAATGGATTTTTGTTTTGTACGCCGAAACAGTTTTTATACCAAAATCGGTAAACAAGTGAGTCTCCAGTACGATCGCTCCACGACTCGCCCTCCGCGAGATACAATTCGGGTAATTGCCTCCATACCCACCATCCATCCCTCGGCCCTACATCTGGATGAGTGCGTCGCGGAATCCTGTATCTGCCGCGGTGATGTGTTGAGCCCTGCCGGGATCGAAGACCGGTCGTGCGTGAAAAGTGTTTCTCTTTCAATGTTTTTCTTTTGATTTGATTTTCAAGTGCGGGGCCAATTGATTAAATAGTCCTGTTTATATTGGTCTATAAAAGGCCGTATTTTTTTTATCGGATTAAAATTAGACGTAAAGAGTGTGCGATTCATATATTATGAAAAGTAGTGTCTTTACGTAACGTCTACAATATTGTAAATGAATTGTAAATCGAAATGAAAATTTTAGACCGATCCTCGGACCGATCGATTCCGTGTTGGACCGGTACTTAAAAATAATAACCCAACTACATCTCTCATCTCTCCCCGTGCATTTAGTAAAATTCGACTAAAAGTACGAGGTGCCGTGTTAAAGGGCGACAGGCTAACCACCGATCACCTTGGCACGGTCCGTCGTTCGTGTTTTACTTGCAGCTTGACAGCAACGGAATACTTTGCAAAACGCCAGTGTTGTGCTGTGATTTACCCAAGTTAGCACAACACCGATTACTCTGCCCCCCCCCCCCGATTGGGGTACAGCGTGAGGTATGTATGTATGATTCCAGGTGTACCGACTGTCGACACATTCCAAGGGTTAATCAATTAGTGAAACCGATGAAATAATGTTTACCCTTTCTCTCGAAGATAAGAAGATACTTCCTATAATAAATAAAAACCGGCCCAAGTGCGAGTCGAACTCGCGCACTGCTGGGTTCCGTATCGTCATGTCATGCGCCACTCACGCCATATATGGCGTGTTTTATGAAATTCTTCATATTAGTTAAAATTCATGATTAGTTAAAATGCTTCATACTGTTTGGTAGATGGCGCGCATACATGTTTTACTTTATTCTATGGGGACCCCTGCGATTTTTTTACTTTTTCATAGATTTATCATTTGTTGTTATATCGGCCATAATAACACATATTCTGTGAAAATTTCAACGGGCTACCTATTACGGTTCAAGAGATACAGCCCACGGACACAGACGGACGGACGGACGGACGGACAGACACACAGACAGACGGCGTAGGCTTAGTAATAGGGTCCCGTACCAGATACGGAACCCTATAAATTACTAAAATAAAAATAATAGCTCTACAACTCAGCACGTGAAAGCGTTCTCAACGTGAAGCGAGTACATAATACATTTACCTAGTGGTAGGTACGCATTTTGGCAAGCACAGCCAGTCTACCCTAATCCGAAGGGCGTCGTCATCCCTGTACGTAATGCGCACGGACATATATGGCCGAAATATATATTATATATGTATCAATTAGCGTCCGCAGGCCGATATTAAGTTAAATTATGATGCTATTAGGGTATGTAATTGGCTAGCCGCGGGGGATCGCTCTGGGACATCGTATTAAGTCCGTATCTGATATAGGTAAGTCGGTATATGTATAGTAAACTCTCCTGGATATGATGTAACATATTATATGGAAGTACTGTGTGGGGCCGGTACTTAAAAAGAATATCCTCACTGCATCTCTCCCCATGCATGTCGTAAAAGGCGACTAAGGGATAAGGACAAGATGCCGTGCTAAAGGGCGACAGGCTCGCCACCTCTCACCTTGGCACGGTACTTCCACCGAGCCATGCAGCAGGTGGGTCTTCGTGCCTTACTTGCTGCTTGATCGATTTAATCTTGTTCGAATACTTTGCGAAACGTGGTGGTCGGTGTTGTGCTGTAATTGACCAGAGTACTTGCAGCACAACACCGATTACTCTGCTTACCCCGATTATCGGGATTCAGCGTGTGTGATATGTATGTATGTATGTATATTATATGGAAGCCCCTCTGAAGATAATACGTTACCATGTATGTATATTTTGATGCGGTTAATTGTTTTATATATAGAAAGCACGATATTTGCCTCCGAGCAACCCATAAGGTGTCTAACGACGCAGATGGACATTCGGTCGTAAGAGGGGATTGCGAATGCCATGCCGCCTGCCTGACAGGTGTCTATTCACGCCTCTCTTGAAGGAGCCGAGACTGTACTTGGGGGGGGAAATATGTTAGCAGGTAGAGCGTTCCAGAGTTTACCAGTTCTGTGGAGGAAAGATCTGCAGAACCCATTGTTACGCATTTGCGGTAAGTCCAGAGTAATAGGGATGCAATCCTTGCCCAGTTCATAATCTCTTCTCGAATATATATAAAACAGATGTCTTAACATATGTAGGTACGATTGATCCTCTTAATCGTGTTATCTGGGATATTTAGTGATAACTGTTTTATATGAATGTAGCTTTAACTAAGAACATAGAACTACTAACGTTGCTAGTGAATTGTTGAATATAGAAATGAAAATAGAATCGGGAAGGGTCACCCTGGACGCATGGACCTAGACCAGATCGGGCGTGTGCTCAAAAAGGGCCAAGTGCATAGTACCTGAAGAACATTATGGACAGTTGAAGAGGCGGCAGTTGAGAGGTGTGCCAGGATCGTGGCACGTGGAGATCCGTTGTTTCTGCCTACCCCACCGGGAAACAGGCGTAACGCTATGTATGTGTATGTATGTAATTATTAATAAATTTTCGGTTACAAAATTGTAGATACTTCATAGACGACTTTGTAAATAGCATAAATACTGTGTGACGTACGGATGTGAAACGTGGACTCTAGAAGGTCGCTGTTGTCCAAAGGCTGAAAGTTGCCCAGCGAGCCATGGCGAGCACTGCTGGGAAATCGCTACATGATATGGTGCGTGACAAGACAATCCACCAACGCACCAATGTAGTCGACATTGGTCACAGGGTCGCTAAGCTTTTTTTTTTTTATTGACAGCGCGACATGTGGCGCCGTGCCACCCATAAGGTGTCTAACGACGCCCATGGACATTCGGTCGTATGCGGGGGTTGCGAATGCCATGCCGGCCTGACAGGTGCCCATTCACGCCCCTCTTGAAGGACCCGAGACTGTACTTGGGGGGAAATATATGGGCAGGGAGAGCGTTCCAGAGTTTAGGCGTTCCGGTTCTGTAGAGGAAAGATCTGCAGAATCGATTGGTACGCATCCGCGGTAAGTCCAGCGTGTAGGGATGCAATCCCTGCCCAGTGCGCGTGGTGCGAAGGTGGAAAGGGGACGGCGGGATCGCATTAAATAGCTCCTCCGAGCACTCCCCATGGAATAAGCGATAGAACACACTTAGGGAGCCGACATCCCTACGGTGTTGCAGTGGTTCTAGATCGCAGGACACTTCGGGGTCACCCACTAGTCGCACGGCTCGGCGCTGGATTGAGTCCAGAGGCGCAAGCTGGTATTTGGCAGAGCCATCCCACAGGTGCGAGCAGTACTCCAAGCAGGACCTGATCTGCGATTTATACAGAAGCAGCTTTTGGTCCGGCGTGAAGTGGCAGTGGGCTGGGCACGTCAGCTGAAGAGGCGACGACCGCTGGAGTGACCGTGTCCTAAATTTTCGGCCATGGACAGGAAAACGGAGTATGGGAAGGACACCCGCCAGGTGGGACGACGGCATGAAGTACGACGGCGGAAAGCAGTGGTTTCGTACCGCTGAAGGACTGGAGGAAAATTTGAGAGGCGTATGTCCAGCAGTCGACTGACTGACTGACTGATTAACTGTGTGCAACGACTTTCAAGCGATTGTTCATATTTTTTTTCTGGAAACTGACACGGTTGGCTGCATCACCTAAAACATCAGTGATGTCAGCCCATAACACCGGGCGAACTAAGTGCCATGTCAGTGCTTCCCTTCGGTCGTTCAATGATGAAGTCGTGACACAGTGCGAGTGCTATGGCCGCAAGGCTGGTGCGCTCGCGTCAGTGGCGGGTGAATAAATTGTCAACTGACTAAAGTGTGACAAATAAATATTTCTTTACGACATAATTAGACACTCCACTTCTGTCCGTTAAGTTAGAACGCAGCAATAACCTTTCAGCGCTTTGTAATTTAAGCATGGCGTAACGAAATTGGGGTCCATTAATTCGACTACGCAACTCGGCGCCGGAAACTTTTCGACAACATCAAAATTTGTATTCAATCAAAATCTCGTCAAAGGCGGAGTCAAATTAAATGTATTTGGCCCGACAAAGTGTGAACTATTGGGCGATGTTACACCTGCCACGCTGACCTGCGCTCCTTGAGTTAATTGAAAGTAATAAAAGTTGTTTAACTGTCTGTGCCAGCCAGGAAATTAACTGAGTAAGCGTTCCTCCCTCCCCCCTCCCCCTGCCCCATTCCCGCCCGCCCCGCATGCGCCGCGCGACGCTTCAATTTATGAGCAGAGTCTAAACGTTTTGGGGTGGAAAGCTTAAAGTTGGACTTGTAAATAGGTGGGGTTGGGTTAGGCTCTGCGAACGCGCGTAAATATGGAAGCCAACACTTCCGAACCTAGTTTAAAATGTAGTCCAAGGTTTAGCTGTTCGTTTTCGAGATTTTCGTGAACAATTTTCAACGGGTTTTATAAATTTTAAATTATTGTTTCCATAGGTATAAAATAGTATCAGAATTTTAGGAAATGCTTTTCCTTAAAAGCTTGAGATAATCGAATTTTAAACAGCTTAATCTCGAATCGATTTCTTTTGAACCATATTATTGTTAAAATTGAAAGTATGTATAATATAATTTGTGTTATACGACCAAAGGGAAGCACTGACGTGGCATCTACTTCAAGAGAGGCGTGAATGGGCACCTGTCAGGCCGGCATGCATTCGCAACCCCTGCGTACGACCGAATATACATGGGCGTCGTTAGACATCTTAAGGGTGGCTCGGCGCAACAAGTCACGCTATAAAAAAACCCCAAGGTGCTATTGGCCGACATCGCGGAGGTTGTAGGTGATGTACAATAAGTACTTGTAGTGTTCTTCTCGTGTTTCCACAAGAGCGGAGGGCAGATAACGAGAAAATTTCCACAGTAACGTGCCAAATAGGTGACACGGCGACTCAGATATTAGGGAGGTAAGAGTACGAAATATATTTCTTATTTGACTGTGAGCTAAGTGAGGAGGCACTCATCGCTCGTCCTCTCGGTGGAATGTTCAATTTAGATCGTCAAAGGCCCGCGACTGGCCCCGTCCGCCGCGCGCCGCCCTTGTTCCGACCTGTTAATGAAAAACGTTTCAATGGGACCGGAATAGTCTCTATTTCATGGTTTATTTATATCGCTCCCGGGAGTCTCCTATTCAACTCGGCTTTTCTGCAAAAAGATGCTCAATAATTACGCAACGACGACGGCGAGTCGAATTTACTTGGTTACTAGGCGAAGCCGGAGCGAGGGGGAAAATGTTCTCAATATAACTTCACAAGCTCCGAGTAATAAAGCTTTAATTTCGATATTATTTATTCCCTGTTTTCAGATATCTTATTACACGTTATGTTTATAATATTCAACGTCTTGATTTTAGATATTTTGGCAATATTTTAGATTTGCTTTGTATGCAGGTGAAGCCAGTTTTTTGTACATGTGGTAGTAGGCCAGTATTACCATAATAATTCCCAGTAAGTACCTCGACAGTTTTATAAAAATGTTAAGCCAAGTTGTGCAATGTTTTGTAAATAAAATGATAATAGTAATAAAATCTCCTTTAATTTTGTTAATATCTGGGTTAGTGTAAAAAAAAATAACAATTACAACAAACAAGTAACGTTACGTTGCGTGCAATCTTACTTTCCCAATAATCGGGATAATTATAATACGCATGGCAACACTTCTTATCGACGTTTTTGAATGGTTGATGCGAGGTGTAGTTTGGTTGCGTGTGGCTGCGTGTGCCATGTACACGGCGAGGTGTAGTTTAGATGCTTCGCTGTATTGCTTGCTGTGTTCTGTCTATACTTTTCAGAGTATGATGTGATAAACTGTGGGAGAAGCTGTGTTGAGCTGAAAATAAAAAAAAAAAACCGGTAAAGTGCGAGTTAGATTTTCGCGCCGAGGGTTCCGTATAAATCAACCATATTATTATCATACTTCATTCTCCCATACTTTGGGGGGATGTATTCATTCGTTTATCCAAAAGCTTTCTTCTTCTTCTAAACTTAATTTATTCACCCACTTAATTAACAGTATTTTTTCTTAATTTAAAATTTAGTTTAAAATTTCCTTTTCTATGAACACAACCGAAATATTTTTTCGTGAAAAATGGGGCTGGGCTGGACCTCCGTGCGGGGAGGGGGGGGGGGGGGGGTCCAAATTACTCAGGTGCAATAACACATATGAATAATTTTCACATAATACTCTCGTAATTACGTTTTTTTTTTTAAATTTCTTCGTGATCTTCTTTCTCGTCACTAGAGCGAAACATTGTATTTGTAGAGCAGGTGGGTCTTCGTGCCTTACTTGCTGCTTGATAGTTATCTTATACATCGCTAAATGTGGTGGTCGGTATGTGGTATGTGGTGCTTACCCCGATTGTCGGGATACAGCGTGTGGTATGTATGTATTGGGTTTTTTTTTATGGAAACGGTTGGCTACATCACCTACAACATCCGTGATGTCAGCTCATAACACCGGGTGAACTAGGTGCCATGTCAGTGCTTCCCTTCATTTCACGTCGGCTACACTGAACTGAGCGGAAAACACGAACTAATTACATAGCCGTTTCGACCGACGTTTCATTCAGTGGTACCGACCCGGCCTGGAATTTAATTACTTATAAAGTATAATTTGAATTCTTTATATTAAAGCGCACGGTAGCGCGCAGTTAGCTAGCGGTATCTTTAAAAATGTCAGCTATGTACTTTTACGTCTTTAGCTAAACAAAGATACATTCCTAATATTTTACTAACGAAGGTAGCTCAGCTTTTCTCTAGGTACTTCGACATCGGTGTAGCTTTCTATAATTTGGTTTAAAATTTCTAACATCGTTGAGGTCGCAAAATCTCTGTTTACTTTAGAAAATAGTTTTCTTCGCCTCGCTCCAATGAAATTGTCTAAAGCCAACCATTTTATCTCGCTCTATCTACGGCAGGGGGCACCTTAAGCGTTATCCTTTCTCAGCTAGATCCCCCCTCCACCCCCATCCTCTCTCCGCACCCCGCCCGCCCCTCCCAGAGTCTTACGTGCTTTAATCAGCAAATGGGATGTGTCGCGCAATCAGGAAGTGTTGAGGCGGCGAGAACGATTTCATTACAAAAATGTCGGAAGTCGCGGAAGGACTAGACAAGCGGGCTGCAGCGGTGACGTGCGCCGAACCCTAAACAGCTTGACAAATTAAACAAACGCTTTTACATTTTTCTCTTAACCGAGATAGCAGTTGCCGCTTTGTCCACATAGAGGCATACCTCTACTGCAGTGCTTCTTAAACTTTTTTACCGACTGCGCGAAGCTAAAAGGATGTTTTTCGTGTGTGTATGTATGTCTATTTCTATGGCACGCGCTGTAGCCTAAGCGGCTTGACGGATTTTAACATATGAGTTGTCGTTAGATTCCTCTTAATTGTGGAAGTGCAACTATGAAAATAGTTTTTCTTCAAACCACATCGAGTGGGGTATCATTGTTAAGAGCTCGAAAAGGCGATTTAAAAAAATACAATCGAAAATGTATAAAACCCTACTGCTATAAATAAATAAAAACCGGCCAAGTGCGAGTCGAACTCGCGCACCGAGGATCCCGTATCGTCATGTCACGGCTAGCGCTACTCACGCCATCTAGATGGCGTGTTATGAAATGCTTCATATTAGTTAATGTCATGCTTCATAATCTATTCTGTAGATGGCGCGCGGGCATACACTTTTTTGGTTTCTTCTATGGGAACCCCCGTGATTGTTTTATTTTTATTATTTGTTGTTATATCGGGCATAATAACACATTTTTTGTGAAAATTTCAACGGGCTACCTATTACGGTTCAAGAGCCCTCATACAGCCCTCGGACAGACGGACGGATGGACAGACGGACGGACGGACAGACAGACAGACAGACAGACGGCGTAGGCTTAGTAATAGGGTCCCGTACCTGATACGGAACCCTAAAAATGAAGGAAACAAGGAAATATCAGTAGAAAATGCTGTAGTCGGGCGTGTAGTTGGATTCGAATAGACAGATTGCCCGATTACACCATTTTCTAATGATCTTTCATTTAGCAGTCGGTTTTTATAGATTTTTTATTTTATATTTTTATAAAGTCATGGACCACTTTCAAAAGGTCCAAAATGCCACGGACCCCCTTGATATGAAATGATACAAAAATAAGTCAATAGTTTTGTCTTTATTAGGGAAATGTCCTTAAATATAGGCGGCTGACCTCTATGAGCTTTACTGCATAAATATATTAACTTAAATAATGATGTTTATTTTTAATTAGATAGGTTAACAAAATTTCTAGATCATACAATTACACAATATTACATTTTTTTTGTTTTTTTTTATGGAAACTGACACGGTTGGCTACATCACCCACAACAACCGTGATGTCAGCCCATAACACCGGGTGAACTGGTGCCACGTCAGCGCTTCCCTTCGGTCGTGCCGGCTACACTGAACTGGACGGAAAACACAAACTATTTACATAGCCGTTTCGACCGACCTTTCATTCAGTGCGGTGGTACCAACCCGGGCGGGTTAAACCCTACCACCTAGTAATATAAGAAGGGAGTCTTATCCCTTAGTCGCCTTTTACGACATGCACGGGGAGAGATGCAGTGGGGCTATTCTTTTAAAGTACCGGCCCCACACGGTACAAAAACTATAAACAATAGGGTCTGGCCGCAGCGACGATGCTGAGTCTATAAAAAAACTTTAGTTGAGTACTTTACTTTAAAAATAAATAAATTACCGCCCCTACGCGTTTTCCACATCCCAAAGGTTAGTTTGTAATGAATGCCGCAAGGTATTAAACTCGCCATAAGTGACCCATTTATATATATATTTATATATATTTATGTAAAATAAAGTCTATTTTCATTTCATTAAACATTATACAGAACACGTAAATAAATTAAACTAACCTCGGGAGATCATCCTTGTAATGTATTTAAATGGGAACAATAAACTTATTTTTATTTCTTTCTTCTTCTTTTTGTAAAATATTGTACCATCTCTTAATTATTATTTGAAAGTAGAACATTTGATTTTTGATAGAGATATAGATTTTTCGACTCTATAAAACAGTTCGAAAGACTTTCAGAAATCTACAGTAATTCAAATAGGCATACTAATTTTAGACCTTCTGACCGCTCATACGAATTATCCCAGTACGATAGAGTAGCACGAAAGTTGTCTAAGTATACACGCGCTTGGGGCCTAGGAATGTCTGCCTACGCAGCGGCCAGTCTAAGATTTTCAATATGTTAATACAACAGCTCCCTGGAACGATCTTATTGTTCTTGCCTTTCAGTCGCCACCCACAGCTCCGTGACCGCAGCGGCTTGGAATGTAGAGCTAGAGACCGGTAGACGCGGCCCTCAATAAAGCTGCGCAGTTTATGGCAGCCCTCGGTCTATAGAGAATACAATGCGAGATTTTATTGTGATTTCTGTACGTTTTTAGGTTTCCGTACCCCGAACAGGTATTATTAAGCCTAAGTCTGTCTGCCAGTTATTATGGTGGATGTCCTAAGAAATAAAAAGTAAAACCGGCCAAGTGCGAGTCGAACTCGCGCACCGAGGGTTCCGTATCGCCATGTCATGATCAGCGCCACTCACGCCATCTATGTATTAGTTAACATGCTTCATATTATTTCGGTAGATGGCGCGCATACACTTTTTAGTTTCTTGTATGGGGAACCCCGTGAATTTTTTACTTTTTCTTATTTTTATAATTTGTTGTAAATCGGCCATAATAACACATATTCTGTGAAAATTTCAACGGGCTACCTATTACGGTTCAAGAGATACAGCCCTCGGACAGACAGACAGACAGACAGCCAGACAGACGGCGTAGGCTTAGTAATAGGGTCCCGTACGACGGATATGGAACCCTAAAAAGTAAAAAATAAAAAGAGTTCCCCATACAAATGTTATAATTTCCAGAAGAGCGCCATGTACCGAATTATCCAAATATATTTAACAAGAAAAGTATGAACGTCTATCACCGATAGGCGGCGGCGTGATACTGACTTAGGTGCGAGTGCAATTCTAAAGTAAAATATGAAAAAATAAAAATCGTCCATTTACGTGGTGTAACGGAAACCTCCATGCGCCAGTTCAACTCGGACTTGGCCGGTTTTTTTTACGTTCGTATTTTTCGAGTTTTTCATTTTCATTTCAAGTCCATAGACCTTTCGGCAATAATGCATGGATGAATTTATAAATATTGTATGTGCCAATGAATTTATAATGCAAGCGTAATTATGACCGTATGTACTGGCGGATGAACGAAAGAAGGACTATGAGATGGACCAAAAGACGACCCAGTTAATTCATAAACGACAGACGAATTGGCTGGTGGATCAATAGAGGATCAATAATGACACTGATAAACGAACGATAAGACGCATAATAGATGGACAGATCAGCAGATGAAAAGACGAAAGAACAGGACAGGACAGTCTATATAGATAGATAAATATAGAAATACTTGGTTTATTGCCCCAAAATATTTTACAGAAACAAGTACAATGTATAATTAACATGTATTTCATAAATACTACTTTCTATACATAATATTAAAATATTGAACGTCAACGATGCATCGTTGGCGTTCAACGATGGTTGGTAATGCCCCGCCAGTACAAGATATCTAATTGACCATTACAAGGAATCTCTAATTCAATTCGTGTAGAGTTCGAGTGCTGTGGAAGAGCAAGTTTGAACATGTTTCGGATCCGGCGAACATGTGTTATTTTAATTAGTGTTAGCAAGTTCTGCTGCGGCATTAGGTCAGCCTGAGGTAAGGAGTTCCTTCCTTGCTAGAACTACTATAGTACTTTCTTCAATACTTACGTAGGTAATGTTTCTAACTTTAGATAGATACGCTAGCTTGACAACGCTTCATATTATTATGTAAGTCTGTATAGCGGTATATTTTCAACCTTAAAATTAATTATAAATACGATATTTGATTGACACATTGAGTAGTAGCTAGTAATCTGGTGAGTGTCGCTGTTTTCACTTGAATTTTCTACGATTTCGAAAATAATATAATTTATTTATTTAATTGTAATACATAATTGCAGCAAAATCCAATTCGGCATATATAGGATAGAGAAAGAAAAAACCGATCAAGTGGGAGTCGAACTCGCGTGGAGAGACAGGGTTCCCATTCCTATATTCCCTATTTTTTTTTTTATTTTAGACTCCGCATTTTCAGAGATAACGGAGGGGGGTGATGCATGTCACGTGATGGACGTGAATAAGCAAATTCTTTCTAATTTGTCCCCCACAATTGACCCCCAAAATCGAAAGTTAATCGTCCATTAGATTCGGAGCTGTGACAGACGGACAGACAGACAGACACGAGAGTGATCCTATAAGGGTAATTTTTTTCCTATGTTGGGGTACAACAAACAACATTGTTACAAACACAATAGTACTTAGTCTTATTTTTGGCTACCTCTATGCATAATATTAATTAGCGTTGCTTAATTGTTTTATTTAAAAATAATAATTATAACCTGCGAAGTTTCTTACCGGTTCTTCCTCGTAGATGTAATCAAACCGGATAGAATAAATTGTAAATAATTAATGATCAATAAACAATAAACAATCCCGTGGTGGTTTGCAACTCCGGTCGAACTGCGACACCCAATATACTCGTATGTATGTAGATAGAACGTCTGAAATATTCTCACTCCATAACCAAACATCCGTATTGCGCAAATGGCACCGGGCCTATTCCCCGTAGTGCTAGAGTCTAGCTAGAGTACACGATACGAAGATGTTGGAACTAAAACAGTTCGCTTGGATCCAGCGAACCGTGCTGCGGTCACATAGCAATAAGTGCGTTCAGCTTCGTACATACGATTCCAACAGTTTATATTGATACGTTCTTCTGCGTTTTGATGGAACAGAAATTATCATTTTCAAATATTCCCTATCACCGACTGCACAGACGGGTGGTCGTTGGAATATATCTGTGTATGCATGATCGCTTCGAATTCGAAAACCTCTTAACCAATTTAAAATTCGGTTTTCACCAGCAATGTTATCTGATATATTTCCGGTAGTTTTTTATAAGATTTAACAATTTTATGAAATTATTATTTATTTTATACAATTATTTGTACTCATTTATTTTGTATAAGTCAAAATATATAATTTAAATTGTATTTAAATCCCTCCATCCCCATTCTACCATCGTTCCACGCGCAACAGGTAGGGAATGCATCCACACACTGTCGATATTCCCCCACTTAGGACAAATCGATCCTGTAAATACTTTATTTACAGGGTTGCCAAAATGTGGATTTCACTCCCACCTGCATCCTTTCCTCTAATGTACAGTCTGGGGTCCTTCAAACATAATGTGAAGGTGCACCTAGCCGGCCGACAAGGTATTCGCAGCCCCCGTAAATATCCGAATGTTTGTGGGCGCCGTCGGACTACACCTCTGCGTTAGTCCGGCGCGAGCAATTTGACGTGCTCCGCATAAAAAAAAAATTAAAAAAATTATGTATTATTTTTATGATCTGAGTAGTAGGGATATAAATGTGATCGAACGCTGAAAAAAACCCGATCAGTCACTCCGATGAATAAAAGTTGCGGTGAGGAGGCTATAAAACGCCTAGAAATTCTAATGAAAACTCAAGTAAAAGGCTGCAATTGTAAGAAAAAAATGCATGAAATTACTTAATTATAATATTTAAATTTTTCTTTCAGATGTACCAAGAGATCGGAGAAGAGGCGTACGGACATGTATATTCGCAGGCTGGAACATTTGAAACCGCATGGGCGGCGGCGGCACGGGCGGGGCGGGGCGCGGTCAGTCGCTGTCGGCGCGCGAGTTTCAGCATTTCACTGATGACGAAGTAAGTTTGGGCGGTCTGTGAATTCCATAAAACATGCGCCGGTAAATTAGGTAACACATGTACGGCATATTGATACAGCAATGTTTTTTTCTGTGTTCTTATGCATTTTTTTTATAGAACACGGATTCGGTGACTCGTCTCGTGGTTGGAGGTTCAGAAACAGCCAATTTCACCTTCTCAGTTCAAAATTCAGAGCCTGCACGTACTTATTTCAGAGACAAATTTTTTTTCGCTATTTGAAAGTGCGAGCGTTAGTCAATACAATTAAGTGAAATGATTATTTTTCTATTTCATTATGAAAGAATGTTAAGTGTCGCTTAACATTTATCTGTCGGTTCAAGTGAAATCTCTCATACAGTTGACAGGAGTGAACCGGTAGATAGATTTTAGCCGAAGGTTTTTTTTATGGAAACTGACACGGTTGCTTCGTCACCTACTACATCCGTGATGTCAGCCCATAACACCTTGGTGAACTGGCCTGCTCCAATTGGTAACATTGTATATTTTATATGTTAGGCGTATATTTTTAAAAGGAACTATAGTATCTGTCATTAACTGTTACATTTGTCGCAGATTTACATTTTTCATCACATTACTTTTTGGTCTTTGAGATTTGTACTACCTCGTATTATCACTGGTATAAACTGAAAATGCTACAAGCATGTTCACTTGAGATTCTGACTGCATACAAATTTTGAATTTTGACAGGGTACAACCTGTACCTTAATTTATACTGCTGACGCATGCTAAATATTAATTTGACTAATTGATACATTAAGTATCAAGTTTATTTAGCACGCATACTAAAATATTACTTTGACTAATTGATACATTAAGTATCAAATTTATTTATTTTATATTTATTTATTTATTGACATTGTACTACAATGTGGTATGAATATTTATAATTGACATGACTTGATACGATATGTATCAACAATTTCTGACAAAGGCTCTATACACCTGATTTTATCTATACTTTTACTTTAACTTTTGATTTTATGTGGTCAGAATTATCAAGCTTAAATTATAGTTATTCTAGCTTTCAAACTATATCTTATAACACTGTAAGCGGTGTCTATTGTGTAGCTAGTCATAATGTATTGTAATTGAAGACGTTAAAAAAAGAACCCTGCGAAGTTTCTTGCCGGCTCTTCTTTGTGGGTGTAATCGAACCGGATTGTAAAAACTAACAGGACAAATTCAAGCGTAGTGTACTACCATACGAATGATGAATAAAGAATAAAGAAAGAATAAAGAGTAACCAACGAGCATGCATGAAGAACATTATGGGAGTGGAAGAGGCGGCAGAGGTGTGTCAGGATCGTGGCACGTGGAGATCCGTTGTCTCTGCCTACCCCACCGGGAAACAGGCGTGACGCTATGTATGTATATTTACTATTCAATGCCCACTTTGTTTCTGGTTATTTAGGTAAAGAAATGAATAAAAAAAAAAGTTTTAAAAAACATAAAACCGACTTCCTAAAAAAAGTAAAACTAAAAAACTATTTAAAATAAAAATATAAAAACCGCCTTCAAAAATATATGAAATAAAAACCTAAAAAAAAAAACGAACCCTAGAGTTGAAGGCGGTGCTAAAAAGGCTACACAAATCACAAAGGATATTATCATCCGCTCATGTTTTCTTTCATGCATCATTTTACTTGCTTTAGCACCGCCTTCAACTCTAGGGTTCGTTTTTTTTTTTAGGTTTTTATTTCATATATTTTTGAAGGCGGTTTTTATATTTTTATTTTAAATAGTTTTTTAGTTTTACTTTTTTTAGGAAGTCGGTTTTATGTTTTTTAAAACTTTTTTTTTATTTCACAGTTTTTTTTAGTAATTTTTTGCTATTAATGTACTCGGCGGAATCGCTCGGCCTTCGGCCTCGCGATTCCGCCTCGCTTTCCAATCCGATCTTGACCCAATTAAAATAGGACCACGTCAGCTTCGATAGCTCAGTGGTGCAGACAGTCAACTGTCGCTATTGAATTTTAAGCAACGCTGGGTGCGGTCAGTACTTAGATGGGTGACCGCTGACCGTTGGAGGCTGACCAAGGTTCGGATTCCTCGTAAAACTGTAAGTCCCTTCCCTCGTAATCTTACTTGGTGGTAGGGTTTAACCTTCCCGGGTTGGTACCACCGCACTGAATTAAACGTCGGTCGAAACGGCTATGTAAATAGTTTGTGTTTTCCGACCAGTTCAGTGTAGTCAGCACGATCAAAGGGGGAAGCACTGACATGGCACTGGTGTTATGGGCTGACATCACAGACGTTGTAGGTGATGTTGCAGAACTTAGTAGAATGGACAGACATAAACGTGTTACGGAAGCCTACTTTTATTATAAAATAACCGTCGGAGGACCTTGGTTGAAAATTATAAAATTTAGTAGAACGGATAGACATGCATATGTTACGGAACCCTACATTCATTTTGCAGAACTTAGTAGAATGGACAGACATAAACGTGTTACGGAACCCTACTTAACAGTTGCACTCCGGGAGTGCCGGCAGATCCCGTGCCACTCTAACTTAACCCTTAACGCAATGACTTAAGGTTTCATTTTAAAAATGACGCTGACGCGATGTCGCGAGTTATACATTTTTACCCACCTAAAAAAGTGCCAAGAGCCGCTAAAGAAGTTTTCACTTCAAAAACCTCAGGGTTATCCCCTTTCAAATAAAAAAAAAAAGAATTTTCAAAATCGGCCCACAATTGACGGAGTAATCGCGTAACAAACATCCAAAAAAAGAAAACATACCGTCGAATTGAGAATCTTTTAGGTCTAAAGTAAATTTCTCGTGAAGACAAATGCAACGAGCCCAAACACGATGGGTTTATCATGTGTAGTTTAGGAGTTCCTATGGCCACCTTCTGTCTCCATCATCAAACCAGCTCGATGGTACTCGGTACAGTAGGTACTGGCCAGGTACCATAATAAATTAAACGCCGGTCGGAAAAGATAAAAAAATTTCAAATTTAGAATATTCATGAAACAAGGGTCCGAATATGTATCACTAGTATATCGATTCATGTATTTCAACAGGACAGAGAAAATTTCAAAATATTAGGTATTTAATACTTTTTAGTTTTTTTTTTTTTGTTTTTTGGAAATCGGTTTAATATTTTTTAAAACAGTTTTTATTTCATTCTTTTTAGTAATATTACATAAAAAAGAATAATCGAAATCGAATAATCGAAATCGATTGAAGTGGTACAGAATTATTCGCCATATGTGTCAGACTGCAAATTGCTGAATAAGTCCACATCACAAATGTTTTGCTGAAGGTAACCACACACCATACTAATTTATCAAACTGAAAATTGCCGAAAACGACCACATCACAAGTTTTGCTGAAGGTAACCACACACCATAGTATTATGCTGATTTTTCGAAAACCACTGAACCAATTTCGATAAAATTGAAATTGGACCACCTCGGAAGTATGACCTAACTAACAAAAAAAGAATTTTCTAAATCGGCCCTCAATTGACGGAGAAATCGTGTTACAAACATACAAAAAAATAAAAATAAAAAAAAAAATAAAAAAAAAAAAAAAAACATACAGACGAATTGAGAACCTCCTCCTTTTTTGGAAGTCGGTTAAAAAGCCATTCGCACCGGCGGCCGCGAGCGCAAAAACTTTCAATCACAATTCCACAAACTGCCGAAAAAGCTCCGAAAGTGCAGCCATTTCATCTTTTGCTGAAATCCTTTAGAAAAAGTTATTACATTTTGCAACCGTGTCCTCGGAGAGGGCCTGCTTTACAATACTCCGGCCAATTCACTACGAGCCGAATCGTAAATCGTTCTTATACGTAATCTAGAGTAAATTGGTCGGATTGTTACCACCGCACTGAATGGAAGGTGCTAAGAAACTTCGTAAACAGTCCATCCAGTTCAGTGTAGGCGGCACGATCAAAGAAAGGAGACAAGGCACCTAGTACATCAAGGTTATATGGGCTAACATCATGTGAGTAGTAGATGTTATAGCCAACCATATCGAGTTACATAAAAAAATATTGCATTACTTAAGATGGCGTAGCGACATTTACATCGAGAAAAATAGCTATTTCTGCAAGTCACTGAGTAGCCTTTTGGAAAATGGCATGGTTGATTACCTATCACATACTACACCTTTGATGCCAGTTTATAACACCTTGGTTAATTAGGTGCCATGTCAGTGCTTTGGTCTTTGAGTTTAATCTAGAAATAGCGTTACCCTTACTATATCGAAACAAAAAGGAGAATAATGTTCTTTGATGTATGATGTGGATGTCAACACAGAATGGCAATTTATCTTGAATACGTAAAAATAATCTCGATTTTGTGCTACAGAATTCGCCCCCTGTTCGGAAGTTGTGCCGCCAGGGTCTCGTGGGACTCTTTGTGTTCGCTGTGTGCTGCTCGCCTCCTCCATCGTGATGTTAGCCGGGAGCTCACGGAACCATGAACACGCAGGAAGCCACGGGCGAGCTGTTTCGACTGGACCACATGGAACCCTACGTTTTAGTTATGATGAAAGTGCATCCACTGGTGAATATGGCGCATAGGTACCTATAGGTATATGGTACTATATACTCAAGCACGCACGCACGCACGCACGCACACAAACTAATAGTGCAGTAACTGCTCTCTTTCTCTCTCACACAAACATACGTATTATCTTAGCTGCTTTTAGGGTTCCCCACTTTAAAAGATAAAAAACGGAACAGAGGTTTTTCTCGAAAACTAAGTAAAGTAGAAATTTGAAATTTGGCACAATGATAGATTTTGACGCGCACATATAATCGCTATCGCACAATAACTAAATTAAAAAATATTTTATGTTAATATGGGGGATCAGTTTGGTGCCAATAAAAAACAGTTTAAATAACATATCGTGAGGGGTATGATAATAAAAATATTTTTATACAATTTTAACTTCAAAATATTACCGTTACCACCGTTCGCACAGCTTTAAACAATTCCTAAACGCACTGCGAATAAAACTCCGTGCGGTTTTGTCACATACTAAGAAAATCCAAGCGGCAAAAAGGCCGCACAGCATCGCAGTAGATAGATAGAAATACTTTATTGCTCCAAAACATTTAACAGTAACAAACGATAAGTAGTTTACATGAGGGGCAAAGGCGGACTTATACCTTACAGGGATTTCTCCCAGTCAACCTTTGGATGTTTGAGAGTCGCAGTATTCAGTGGCGGCGCGTGAACTTAATTTGATGTGGGCAAGATACATTTTGCGAGGCCCTCTCAATTTTGCCAATACATTCAACAACATTATCAAATCGCAATAATACAGCCACTGTATTATTGCAATATTCACTGCCTGCGTCCTGCTTTCCCATCTTGTGTCGGATAAAGGCTTTATAGTAAGGTTTAGTTTGCCTTTGATTAAGTCTGAACATGTTTACTCGGGGTCTCTTTTAATAGATCTAGCTAAATATTTTTGATTAATCAAAGCTGCATGAACTTTCGAGGCGCGAGGCCCCTCGGGCCGCGAGGCCGTGGGCGGTCGCCCACTTCGCCCACGCCTTGCGCTGTATTAGTAGTTGTTGCAGACCGCGCGGACCGCAGTGCGTCTAAGTTCATATCATATCCAGAAATACATATATGTACATAAAATAGGTAACATGAATTTACATAGAGCTTTACCTAAAGCTTTATGTAAATTCATTTATGTCCAATGTCCATATGGCCGGCCTCGCTTCCGCTCATGAAATGTAAACCCGGATATTAAATGGCGATTGCTCATGTAAATATTCGCGAAATTCCACATACACACTCACATCACTCAGTGTTTCTAAAGACTCGTTAATAAGCAAAATTAACTGTGAAGTTTTGGACATGAAGCAAGATCAGATGTCAAACAATTTTCGTAAACACTTTAGGGTCGAAAAATTTGTAAATAGCAAATAACCTTTTTAAAATTACTTGAACGTACACTGAAAATGCTGACAGATCATTAAAGTAATTTTTGCAATGTGCCCAAAAAGGTCAAGTGCGCAGTACCCTTAACCGACGGGCATGTGTGAAGAACAATCCTTGAATGCCTCTGGTCCTGGCTGCACAAATTATATCATACAAGTGAGGTTCGGACGAGCAAATCTTAGTGAAGAGGGATAAAGTCATCGCTCCACTCCAATAAGTATCAAGTATAAAGCCCTCGTTGTGTCGAGCACCTATAGAGAAAAGCCGACTACCGCTCATTACCTACGGCTTACATTTTTCCTGGGAAGTTCTCCCTTTGTAATACGTAAATTAATGAAATACGATGTACCTATATAATTTATTTATTAATACCGTAAATGTCGAAAATTGGCTAGTTTGGTTCGATGACTGAATATACGGCCAAAACAAATCTAATCAATATACCTATATTTTTTATATAAACTTACACGGTTGGTTACATCACCTACTACGTACGTGATGTCTGCCCATAACACCTTAGTGAACTAGGTGCAATGTCAGTGCTTCCCTTCGGTCGTGCCGGCTACACTGAACTGGAACTAAATTTCATAATACAATACAATACATAGCTTTATATTAATTGAAAAAAATTCAACTCCCTTCTGCATCGTTAAGCTCAAGAACTAATGTTACAGAATGATTCTAGCTAAATTTAAAATACTTATTAGAATAATATTATCTATTAAAAATACTAATCGACACAGAGTATGCATGCATGCAGGTATCCACACACAGTAGAGCAATTGGTCGAGTAGGGACCGGTGCGATACTAAATCAGGGCTTAATTTATCGCTGTGGCCAACAAAATGTCGACCACTTAAACCGAAGAGAGGGGGATTACCGGACACCCCACCCACTGTCAATGCCTCTGCGTGCCATATGGGCTAGGTGGCGCTGGCTGGCGTGGCGCTCGCACAAGATAAACTCGCTTTACGGCATCGCTCGCTCGACCGTGTCATAGATCGACACATCGACACGACACCCACTGTTTCTGGGCGCCATGGGCCAGGGCGCTCGCATAAGATAAACTCGCTTTACGGCATCGCTTGCTCGGCCGTGTCATAGATCGACACATCGACACCACACCCACTGTTTCTGGGCGCCATGGGCCATGGCGCTCGCATAAGATAAACTCGCTTTACGGCATCGCTCGCTCGGCCGTGTCATAGATCGACACATCGACACGACACCCAATGTCTCTGGGCGCCATAGGCTAGGTGGCGCTCGCACAAGATAAACTCGCTTTAAAGCATCGCTCCCTCGACCGTGTCATAAATCGACACATCGACACGACACCCACTGTTTCTGGACGCCATGGGCCAGGTGGCGCTGCTGGCGCTTGGCGCTCGCATAAGATAAACTCGCTTTACAGCATCATTCTCTCGACCGTGTCATAGATCGACACATCGAAACAACACCCACCACTGTCTCTGGGCGCCATGGGCTAGGTGGCGATCGAACAAGATAAACTTGCACTCAGCTTAACATCATCGCTACCAACTGTTCCATAAACCGATAGTCAGTCAGTAAGTATGTCAATCAGCGTGTATGCGTCCACTGCTGGACACAAGCCTCTACATCTTTTCTCCAGTCCTCCCGGCCTTCAGGGGCATGGAATCACTGCCTTCCGCAGAAGTACTTGAAGTCGTCATACAATACAATACTTAGCGGTCCCCCGACTCTTTTAAGTAAGTAAACGGAAATTATTATTGGCTTGCTAAGGGTTTTTAAATTTGTAATTTAACTTTTATTTCAAGTTTTTTAAAAAATACCGCACCCAAATCGGTCCATCCGTGATTCGTAATTATTTTAATTCCAACTTCATAATTACTTTATTACTTGTTTACTAACATAAATAAGAACCATCCCGGTCAAACCAGCTTTATAATTAAAAAAAACTCATCCAAATCGGTCCATCCGTTTGGGAGCTACGATTCCACAGGCAGACACACAGACAGACAGACAGACGGAGGCGTCAACACCCCTCCTTTTGCTTTCCAGGTAACGGTATCGAGTGACATGCAATGAGTAGACATTGCGTGCCACCGGAAGCGCGGTTCAACTGAGCCAGATTAACCGTCGCTTTATGACATCAAAGCATGGATTTTATTGTCAGCTGCGTTTTGGGATTACGTTATGCAAAATTAAACACTCAACAGAGTTCGCAATGAAGGTTTATAGCAATAGTTTTTAATACCCATCAGCTGGCGAACCGTCATGCGAGTTACCTATTCAAAAGTTGGTGAAAGAGCATTCATTCACGTTACACACAACGTGAATTCGCGTGATAAGAGCCAGTCACATAGTGACGACACGCAAAAACAACTTATATAATTAATTTTAATAAAGGTGGACAATTTGTACCGATTTTTTCTCGGTCATTTCGATCATAGGCTCTCGAGATCCAGCAAACAAGAAACACAGGATTCATCGTGTGTACAGTATGAACATATGGGGTCGTCCAGGCTATTTTCGCCCATTTCTGACGACCCCGTCCCCATTGTCACATTTCGTATATTTTGCAAAAGGCCCCTGAAAATTCCTAACGTAACATGAACCCCTTGTTTTAATTGAAATCGATTTATTAATAGTAAAAATCGATTTATTACCTTTAAGGCTACATTACAATGTTATGACTAGGTACTTATGACTAGCCACTTCAAGGAAATATAGAAAAATATTTCAGTAACTTTACACTTCAACGGAGTCAACCTCGGTAGCTTAGTGGTGCGGTCGGCCGACTGTTATTAAGCAACCCTTGGCGCGGTCAGTACTTGGATGGGTGACCGTCCGACCGTTGGAGGCTGACCGTGGTTCGGATTCCACGTAAAACTGTAGGTCAAGGGACCTTCTTACCTTACTATAGGTGGTGGGGCTTATCCCGCCCGGGTTGATACCATCGCACTGAATGAAACGTCGATCGAAACTGCTATGCAAATAGCTCGTGTTCTCCGTCCAGTTCAGTGTGGCCGACATGTAATGAAGGGAAGCACTGACATGGCAGCTAGTTCACCCGGTGTTATGGGCTGATATCAAGGATGTTGTAGGTGAAGTAACCAACTGTGTCAGTTTAATAAAAAAAGACTATGGCATATCACAGTCATCACAAATACCACACACTTGTATGTATGTACCTAACCCACATGTATGTACACAGTATACATACACGCAGTCATACACGGCATGGCACACGCCCGAGAGCGAGCAAGCCAAAGACTTCACAAAATGGAGCAGTCCCCGTAATAATAACTTGGCAACCGCAAAAAGAAATATGAGCAGGCGTTACCTACTGCGCCTCCGGAGCCACAAGCGACACACCCGCCCCCGCCCCGCGGCCCTTCCAGCCCCTTCCCCGCTACGACGCGCCCTACATTCGCTAGGGCTTCGGAACATAAGCTCTTTTACTGGTTCTGGAAAAAACGTTTCTCTTCTCAAAAACATATATATAGTTTAGTGTAGCCGACATGAAATGAAGGGAAGCACTGACATGGCACCTAGTTCACCCTGTGTTATGGGCTGACATCACGGATGTTGTAGGTGATGTAGCCAACCGTGTCAGGTTCCATAAAAAAAAAAAAAGGTATGAATATTAAGATACTTGAAGTATCAAGTTGTCAATCCTTCCTTATATTATTTATTAATTTTTTATACCTTTAATAAAATCCAACGTCTGCTTTCTGTATGTATGTACCTATGTATGTCTGTCTGTCCGCTTATAACTCGAGAACCACTGAACCGATTTTAATAAAAAAAATCTACAGATAGCTTGATTCTTCCCAGCAAGTTATCTATGTACTCTTGAAATTATCGCAAGATATTTTACGGTCCATATAATTTTAGCACTTTAATTTTATGTCCTTTCTATGGACCTTTCTATTAATATAATAGAATAGTATATAACAAGCTTTATTGCTCCAAGAAACATTCAACAGTGACAAGCACATTAGAACATTTACATAAGGTGTAAAGGCGGACTTATCCCTTACAGATATGTCTTACAGTCAACCTTTGGATGTTTGAAATTTGAATGATATAGTTCATTTTACTAATAGATTACAATTCATTAATACTCGTAGGTACCTATCTATAAACGTTTTCATATGGCGTCCAAACTTCTCGCTTCTATCACTGCGATACCGATAGGTCGCTCCGTCAGTCATCCATCACCAGCCGTTCCATAAAGGCTGTATAGGTCTTTTATTCACGGAACCGGGAAAATGTGGAACGCACTACCTGCTCATCTATTTCCTCCCAAGTACAGCCTTGGGTTTTTAAAGGGGCTTGAAAAGGCTTCTGTCAGGCCGGCATGGCATTCGCAATCCCCGTGCAACACAGAATGTTCATGGGCATCATTAGACACCTACTTCTAGGTGAAATGATGTCACATGCAGCGCTATCCATAAAAAAAAATATATATATAATGTGAAAGTCACACTGCGAAGCCCTAACACAGAAGCACAAGTGCGCAGCGCTCTGATTTTTCGCTTTCCAGCGAGCGACTATGCCGCCACGGGATGTCGGCGCCCCATGTGATAATGTGTTTGTATTTTGTTCCTAACGACCCAGCGATCTGCTTCTTCTAGAGCACCGACATTCTCACCCTTACAACCCGTTCTCAACCCTACACCGAACAACATAAGACACAATCTCGAATGTGTCACACTCTAAGGGGTTCGTCATTAACTTGTGGCTAAAGGGAAAAGGGATGATCTGCTCTGTATTTATTTTTATTGCGACAAAATCTCACCTCACGCTACGCACATCGGAAATTGAACTCTGTATAATTTGTAGCAGAGTCGGAAATTGATTAAGTGTCATAAAATCACGTAAGGGTAAGAAAACCGTGTTTTGAAACAGAGGCGCTTCCGTCTTTGAGGTACAGTTTGATGACACTCATTCGAACTAAGATTTATATTTATAACAGAAAACACGTTGCAACGTAAGATCAACTTTCATGTATTGGTTTTCGAAGTAATGTTGAACAATATTTCAATATAGAACAATAGTATAAAGTAACTTCAACCATAATATTAACGTTTTGAACCACATTTTGAACGTTGCTTCTGCGCACCGAAAATTAAAACAGGAATTAAAAGCACAGGAATTATAATTTTTTTTTTATAAAAAAAATCCAAGCTGGCTTATTTCCCCCGACCTTAATTCCATCGCAGTCGCTGTTGCAAAACGCTGATGTCAAGCTCGGCGGCCGCGCGTCATCGTCGAGTCATCACGAAAAGGGTTCTGTTGATTAAAGGTTAATTTTAATTTCCCGCCAACTGGGCCCGCGTTACTAACTTAGACCCATTGAGATTAATACATAGAAACGGTATTGCGTCGTAGTCGTAATCGACGAGCACGTGTGAAGATCAGAAAATCCAATGATTTGTGCCACTCTCCAGAGCATGCTCACAGATGGCTGACTTATGGAACTCGTTGTTCAACGCCCGTGTTCCGACAAGCTTGTCTGAACACTCCGCTTCGTTTGTCCGATATGTAGCAGCTCCCTCGGCACCTCCCACAGCTAAATGGTATTTTGTATAACCTTGGAGCCTGCAGTGGAATCTGGTCCTTGACTGTTCTCAACATGCGAATCGTCAATGAGAGAGGTTTGTAGGAGGTATTTATGCTCAACTTGCTCATCAACTTACCTATACGGTCCGTGATCGCCCGTATGTACGATAAGTAGTCGCACCGCCTTCCGACCTCTATCCTCTGCGGCCCTGTTCCTGCACGTTGAAAAGACAGGCAGGCTCGTGGTTTATAGCGACGACGAAAGTGAGTCGCTTTAAGTTATACCGCGTAACCGTTACTATAATGTGTAATAGCGGTAAAAGCCTAAACGAACATATTGTGGATCCTTGTTTCTGCCTACATCATTGGGAAAGAGACGTGACGTTTCCATAAAAAAACAAGTGCGAGTCGAACTCGCACACCGAGGGTTCCATATCGCCATGTCATATCTAGCGCCACTCACGCCATCTAGATGGCGTGTTATGAAATGCTTCATATTAGTTAAATGTTATGATTTGTTAAAATGCTTCATAATCTATTCAGTAGATGGCGCGCGCGCATACACTTTTTGGTTTCTTCTGTGGGAACCCCCGTGAATTTTTTAATTTTTCTTATTTTATTATTATTTCTGGTTATATCGGCCATAATAAATAACACATATTCTGTGAAAATATCAACGGGCTACCTATAACAGTTTAAGAGATACAGCCCTCGGACAGACAGACGGATGGACGGGCAGAGAGACGGACGGACGGACAGACAGACAGACAGACAGACGGCGTAGGCTTAGTAATAGGGTCCCATACCGGATACGGAACCCTAAAAAACGTTATGAAAGTATTCAAATTGCATGATTTATAATCATTGCATATATTTTACTTTTTATAAAACGAAAGTAACAGAGATAAATTTTTTAATAAAAAATATTTTTTTTTTTTTTTTCATTTTTAATAAAAAAAAAATTTATTTTTTCTTTTTTAATAAAAAAAAAAAATGTCATTTCCTCTTTATACACTTTCCTCTCGCAACCTGGACGAGTTGATGCCCCCTCTAGGTATTTATTTCGATGCTTAAAACCTATTTAACACTTAATTTACGTGAGACAGCGGGACCTTTTGTTCAAGGTTTTTGCGCCCTTTCCTAAATGTTGAGGGCGAAAGTTGTGTGTTGTGTTATTTATGCGGCGGCGAGCGTGGTGCGGTGCTGTGGCTTCTAGATTGTAACACATTTCAGCTATGGAAACCGTTCTATGTTTTAGTTAAGCGAAGGGCACACTTTTCTCTGCAAATAAAATTTTTTTTTCGAGCAATATCATTTATATAGCATAATATTTTTAGGAAATATAATATAATTTATAAGTTAGTTTTTTAGTTTTTAGTTATAGTTTTTTAATTAGTTATATTTGTCGGTAAATTTTATTTGATAGGTAGTTATAGTTTATATAATAATATTAATTTATAATTTGTGAATAATCTTTTTAATTTTAAATTAATTTACTTAGTAGCTTTAGTTAGTAGTAGAGGATTCGCTACGAACAAAGTTTCAAATAAATTATACATACATATACATACCACACACGCTGTATCTCGACCATCAGGGTAGGCAGAGTAATCGGCGTTGTGCTGCAAGAACTCTGGAAAACTGCAACACAACATATCGACCACCACGTTTAGCAAAGTATTCGGACAAGATAACTATCAGGCAGCAAGTAAGGCACAAAGACACAACTGCTGCACGATTCGGTGGAAAGACCGTGCCAAGGTGAGACGTGGCAAGTTTGTCGTCCTTTAGCACGGCATCTCGTCCTTATACCTTAGTCGCCTTTTACGACATGCACGGGGAGAGACGCAGTGGGACTATTCTTTTTAAGTACCGGCCTCACACAGTGGAGTTTGATAGAGGTGGGTAGTGAGCGCGGTCTTCACGTGCTGCGACGTCCGCGGATCGCGTTCGACTAACACAGTTGCGGCTGGATAGCTTCAACTCGGTGGAGCATGGCATGATATAGTATATTGATGGATGGAGGAGTCCCGCTACTTATCGCTTTCTGTTTTCTTACATTTGTTTAAACTCGAGAGAGAGAGAGAGGATATTACAGCTTGAGAACCTAGTGAAAAATATTTTCTTTCTAGAATTATTCACATAACTCAAGAATGTATTAATATTATTAATGCTGAATTTAAATATATGATTTTTTTGTGAAAACCAGTATTCGTAGCTGTGCCGGCCGACGGACCAGAGGTAGAGATATAAATTTTTTTTATGTACAGGTAACACAACACGCATTTGAATAGAGTGGTAAATTTTAACAGTGTTAGTTTCGTACCGTAAAAATACCTGAAAATGTATTTTATTCACCCAGGGAGCGAGAACATAATGTATAATTCTGTTACTGATTACTTACACCTCTTAAGCGAGAGAAAAACTCACATTGCCCATTATTCAGTCAGTCTCGGAAGAGACGGCAAGGTAAATAAATATATCACCGCGCCCGCTAAAAACAACTGTTGCCCCCACAGGAATTCCTACCTGTCGGGCATACTTCACTGTCTCTCCCATATACCGAAGTGCTTGATAAATTAAATATTTCAGACCATACCGCCTGATACATGTAAGTAGACAACGAGAGCTGTAATTCATAAAACAAAGGAAAACATCGAAAGAAAACATGATTTTTTTTTCGTTTTTATTAATATTTCATTGCTCAATAAGGCCTAAGGCCACAATACAATTTTAGTGAAAAAAAAACCCTTTTAACGGTTCATTTTGGTAAGATTCTAGCCTGTGATTCTAACTTATGAACCCGATTATACGAATTACTGTAAAGGTAAAGGGACCGCACCATGCGACACTGAACTGCAGCGGATCAACGCGGCACGGCGCGGGGGCGGCGGCGGCGGCGGCGTGGTGTAGGTTCATTGACGATTCCTAATTAATTGGGGTGCATATGGAACCAGTTATTTTGTTAAGTTATTATGTGTAGGTATGTTTACTTTTGAAGATTTATAGGATGCACAATTGCGATATTGAAATTCCTGTCGAATTTGGATTTTTATGAAAATTAAATGTTCAGATAGGTGATAATAATTATTATCCAATAGGCAAAATTTAATAGGGAAAAGTTGGAGAAAGAAGGGATCAACTCTTGATAGAGAACTTGTTGATTATCTGTTTGCTCTATCACGAAAAGCGGAGAGTTCTGTTAAAAATAAATAGATGTCACGTAGAGAGAGAATGTGAAATATAACAATCTGAAAATTTAAATCCAATTATACTGAAACTGATCTGAGAGATCAAAACCCTCTTGAAAATATGAAGACAATTTTCTTAATAGGCGAGTACGAGTTGTATACTAACTTGGAACTAAATTACTCAACCATCCTAATATCAAATTATTAAATTTGCGGAGAACCAGACCGTGTCAAATTAAGTAATTATTGTGTCTACCTTTTGATGTAGTTAAATTAAAGTGAGATACCAAAAATGTTCCAAGCAATTTACAATTTGAAAATTCAAATATACTATAAGTTCTCCGTAAATTATTTACATTTGATATTTCGTTTTTGCCCTAGAAGCGACAATATTTCCTGTTGTTAGAAGCTAATTGCTTTTCTCAATACGTTACAGATTTCCAAGAAAACACACGAACAAAGAATTTCAAAAGAATCTCACAACAAACTGTATCTAATATATCTTGTCAGGTTTCCTCGTAATACAATTTTATTTTATTAATTAGTTGGTTTTGGTAGGAATGTGTGACAAGATTGCATGGATTGAACCTACGTTCTCAACATTAGATTAACATTACAGTGAGATGTAGGTAAACGAATTCAGACGCCTTCGCATCGAGTCGCAGGGGTAGACCTTGTCTAAACCTACATGGCGGGTCACATCATCAACTTTTTGCCTATTGATTCCTTTCGGCAAAGACTGGAGGAGATGCAAGATGTGATAGTTGGGGTGGAGCGAGCGGGAGTGAAGAGGATTCTCAAATGGAAATGATACATTAGTGCTTTCAACTCATTTGCATGTAGGGAACTCGCTAGATTCTATCTGACAGCTGTAGGTTGAGAAGGCAATGGATACAGACATATTGGTGCGTCAACTCGGTATAGGCTTTCGGCAGCACCCTTGCTCACTCGCTCACGTTATTAGTTTCCAAATATAATAGAGCAAGGATAAATTAATCAAAGTTCTTCTAGAAGAATAGTTTTCTAATTTCTATTGATGCATACTTTGCCTTCAGAATAAATAACACATTGGGCCGATGTAGGCCATCCGGCACGCGATAGGTTAATAATTAGGTTATGTTTATGGCTTCGCTCGCGTCAAACTTTGAGTTTGTTACACTACTAATATTAGTAGAAAATAAATTACTTACTGTTCCATTTCGAAAAGTTTTTCAATTCTTCTATAGTGTCTCAGAACATTTTAAGAACTACTTGAAATTTCCCAGACCTTGCAAATTGAAGGAACTATTTCAGGGCTAATAACGTTGAACAAAATTTCAGAATAGTTTTCGTGCGTAAACAACATTCAAGGATTGTGGCTAGCGCACACAGGCACACTTGTGTTCGCAACAAAAGCTTGTAGCCTGATATAGATGTATAAGAGTATAATAAAGTAACTTAATACCATAATAGTAGTACCGTGTGTGGAGCCGCTACTTAAAAACAATACTCTCCCCGCGCGTAAAAGAAGACTAAGGACGAGATGTCATGCTAAAGAGCGACAGGATAGCCACCTCTCACCTTGGCGCGGTCTTTCCACCGCGTCGTGCAGCAGGGGGTCTTCGTGCCTTACTTGCGGCTTGATAGTTATCTTGTCCGAATACTTTGCGAAACGTGGTGGTCGGTGTTGCGCTGTAATTTGCCAGTCCTTTTTTTTTTATGTATGTAAACTGACACGGTTGGCTACATCACCTACAACATCCGCGATGTGAGCCCATAACACCGGTTGAACTTGGTGCCACGTCAGTGCTTCCCTTCGGTCGTGCCGGCTACACTGAACTGGACGGAAAACACAAACTATTTACATAGCCGTTTCGACCGACCTTTCATTCAGTGCGGTGGTACCAACCCGGGCGGGTTAAACCCTACCACCTAGTAATATAAGAAGGGAGTCATATCCCTTAGTCGCCTTTTACGACATACACGGGGAGCGATGCAGTGGGGCTATTCTTTTAAAGTACCGGCCCCACACGGTACAAAAGTCCTTTCAGCACAACACTAATTACTCTGCTTACCCCAAATGTCCGAATACAGAAAACAGTGGTTCCGTACCGCTGAAGGCCGTGACGACTGGAGGAAAATTTGAGAGGTTTATGTCCAACAGTGGCCGCTTACACGCTGACTGACTGATTTGACACTTAATTTTTATACTCGTGTAGGTGGAATTTGAAAAAGTAGGTAGAATTACAAAGCCTGTTAAGTGCAGACATTGTTCACACACAGAGGGTTCCGTAGTCATTCCCTTCTTGCACGCATAACGAGTGTGCGTAGCGATCACACGTGAGACACGTGTGATCGCTACGAATGACTACGAATGACTAGAATGAACCACTAGAATGCTATTTTCACAATAACCCTTTAAGATATAGGTAAACTTCAAAATACTTCCTTTAGTTTTGTTAGTCCCTACCGGCGGCGTCCGCTACGGAACCCTAAACATGTTATAAATACTTGGAAAGGAGGTCGTATTCCTATAGGTAAAAAATAAAAGAACACAAGAGAGCTGTATGAAACGGTGCCTCAACTTCTATCCGCAGTTCTGCATAGAGCCGCTCTCACACTGTCCCGTTTGATCCGTCAACTCTCCGTTATTTCGGTGTAAAGTCTTAAAAAAATCGGTCAAGTGTAAGATTTACTCGCCCATAAAGGGTTCCGTAGATCCGTAGATCCGCTATACCATACCTGTCAAAATACCATATCCGTCTATGTTTTGTTTTTCTACGATGTAAAATATAAAAGCCTGTGGCGCCATCTATTATTCAATAGCGTGACTAATCCATTCTTAGCGCGTTTCTTGTATTGGACCCCTTATTTTTTACGTCACTTTCTTCCTTTCTTTCTTTTTTTTCTTTTCCCTTTTTTATGTATTTTTTGGTTTTGTTCTTTTTGCGTTTTTTAAACTAGTTTCTTTATTAGCAAGTACTTAGTCTAAATTATGTGAACTTGTTAGGGTTAGGCTTAAAATCAGCGTTTTTATGGTTCGCCGTAGGAATAAGAGCTGTGCCGCATCTTTTTTGCGAAAAATGTGTTGTTTTTCTCTGTAATGTTCTTTTTTGTTATAAGTATTTCATTATTTTTGTTTTTACTATATTCTTTTATGTTTTCTGTTTTATTTTTGTTTGCAATTAAAAATCTTGAATTTGAATTTGGATTTGTCTTCAATAAGACGGACGGCTCGGGGCTGTGTAAGTCCAAAATTGGAACTTTGAGAACCAAGATTTGGAAACCCTGATTAAATTGTGAAATCGGACCGAATAGAGAACGGATTCGTCGCTTCGTGGTAGAGCAGGATAAACTTGCCGACTGACAAATAATGTATAAAGGTGTAAAGGGGAGCGGAGTAACTTTGCTCATTTAGCTGCAAACTGGTGCCCGCAATTCTCAAAAAGTAAAACTAGTTTTTATCAAGGAAAGAAAAACTGGCAAGTGTACACCGTGGTCACGTTGAAGGCTGCCTGGGTAAACGTTGCAATATGAATTTAATTATGTCCTGATGAAATGGGTCAGCTGTAAGCTAAAGTAAAATTTTACCTTGTCTGACGCAATCTGAGTTGCCACAACATAATTTGAACACGACCAATGACATACTTGATTGTGGTAGCACGTGATTATTACGTTTACATCTTATGAAATGTGAATATGTTTATGAAAATGAATACATAAATAAAATTAAATAAATTGGAATGTTCTAAATTCACGATTTCTAATGATATTGCTGACTTTGGTAAGTGTACGTATATATTTCGGCAATAAAACATAACCGCGTTGGAAATAGGGATATAAGTCTAATAATTAATCTGCTAGGTATATTTAATTCCGATGCAAAAGGAGAGGTGTTATAAGTTTGATGCCTCCGTCTGTTTGTCTGTCAGTGTGTGTGTGCCTCTGTGTCTGTCTATGGCATCGTAGCTCCCAAATTGATGGACCGATTTGGATGCGGTTTTTTATTAGAAAGCTGGTTTAACTGGAATGGTTCTTAGCTATGTTAGTAATCAAGTAATAAAGTAATTATCAAGTAATAAAAAAATTACGTCTCACGGATTGATCTTCGGAAGTGGTTTTTTTAAAGCTTGAATTAAAAGTTAAATTACAAATTTAAAAGCCCGACCCTTAAAAATAAAAAAAAATAATTTCCGATTACTTAAAGCAGTCGGGGGACCGCTAAGTAAATAAAATATAATAAATACTCAGAGCTGCGCCGGTATTTACTTAGCGGTCCCCCGAATCCTTTAATTAAGCAAACGGAAATAATTTTAGATTTTTTTAAGGCTCAGGGTTTTTAAATTTGTAATTTAACTTTTATTTTATGAACAAAATATCAATATTCTCAGTATCAAAACTACAGCCACAAATGAAACAACTGTAAGAAAACTAAACTCAAAAGCAAGTATAATTTTGCAACTTTCCTGCCACCCCCCCCCCCCCCCCCCCCCTTCACCACCGGCGCGGGGGCGTCGTCGTCGTCGCCCCTATTTCTTCGCACCGCGTCTCCGCGTCGTCACGCCGCGCTCCTTCCACTTGAGACATTAACACTGTTTACTTGTGAAATGAAACTTGTATAATGAATTCAGAAGAGAAATTAGGTTCGCGGCGCGGTTGCGGATTATCCGCAAGATCCGGTGGCGCACACGCTGCCCTGCGCCTGTGAGTTGGAAATTTGTTCAAATGTTGAAGCGCCTGCGCCATAATCAATATTCATTTGTTATAAACTTCAGGGGGCACATAGAGTCTTCCCAACGGCAAACGCGGCATTGCACAACTTCGCTGCGTATCTGATATATTAAATTACTGTTCCAAGACACTTCTTCGAGTGTGTATGGAGTTCTGTCAGTGAGAAGGATATAGAAGTATGAACCCAAATAGCAATATTACAACAACCCCTCACCTTGGGCGGTCCGGTCCTACCACCGAGTCATGTAGCAGGTGGGTCTTCGTGCCTTACTTGCTGCTTGATAGTTATCTTGTCCTAACACTTTGCTAAACGTGGTGATCGGTGTTGTGCTGTAATTTACAAGAGTACTTGTTACGTGTGGGCTCGGTACTTAAAAAGAATAGCCCCACTGCATCTCTCCCCGTCGCATGTCGTAAAAGTCGACTAAGGGATTAATAAATAAATTCGTCAGCCTCGGTAGCTAAGTGGTGCGGTCAGTCGACTGTTGTTAAGCAACGCTGAGCGCGGTCAGTACTTGGATGGGTGACCGCTCGACCGTTGGAGGCTGACCGTGGTTCGGATTCCACGTTAAACTGTAGGTCCTTCCCTTTTTACCTAACTAGGTGGTAGGGTTTACCCCGGTTGGGTTGGTACTACCGCACTGAGCGAAACGTCGGTCGAAACGGCTGTGTAAATAGTTCGTGTTTTCCGTCCATCAGTGTAGCCGACATGAAATGACATGGTACCTAGTTCACCCGGTGTTATGGGCTGACATCACGGATGTTGTAGGTGAAGTAACCGTGTCAGTTTCCATAAAAAAAAAAAACAACACCGACCACTCTGCTTAGCCCGATGGTCGGGATACAGCGTGTGGTATGTATAGTAAATATATGGTGGAAGCGTATATATTCATATCCTTGTGTTTTCTGCGAGTAGTAAGAAGTGAGTAGTAGTAGACGGTGAGTCAGAATTAAAATCAACTCAAAATGCATCCTCACTGTGAACAGTTTATTCACGCGACTAAGAGCAATACATATTTATTTGCTGACAAATCGAGATTATCGACAGTAATGCTCTCCCGACTTGCAGCGTTCGATGGGGATATCCGTTTATTTTAAAATCGCGCCAGCACTATTTACTTCGCTTCAGCACTAACGTATCCAAACATCACTCCGCAAATAACGAGCTCAAAACAAATATTTATCAATTAGAATTATCATTAAAGGCAGCCATCATTCGCACGCATGCGTGATGAATATTCATGTTATAATATCGCCGTGGATGTTAATGGTTGCCGGAATGGTGCTGTCATGTGTATTTGGTTTGTTGCGAGTGTAAACTTTGACGATATTGCTATCATATTCGGTGACGGGTGAATGAGAGTTGGTCCATATTGAGATTAAACAGACATTTATTTTTGTGGTCGACGTGATCATAACATTCGACCTAGCGTTCGCCATTTTGAATTGTAATGCCTATAATTTTGTGTAATGGAGACGAATCAAATTACATACTTTTGAATGAATTAACACATCGGCGACGACATCCAAATCGTAAGTTTGTTCGTAGAAGGATAAAAATACCGACGCAAAAGTCAAAATCGAGTATAGATAATTAGAGGGCGACTGATGAACGGAAGCAGGATCAGGAAAAGAATAATAGTAATATGTATAAAGAAGGAAAAAGTAACACGAATCATTCAAAATAAGATTAGGTACTTTAAGAAAGAAAACGAAATAATAAATTGTAATATCACTGAGTAAAGTTGCGCGACTTGTAATAATAAAAAAATAAAATAGTAAAAAAAATTAAAATAAAAAAACACGTTTTTCTAGCAATGTGAATTACAGCGAAATTCAAAATTTCTACTGCCACCTTTTCTTTATCCTGATGATTCTGGTCATTCAGTCAATGATACAATATTATTGTATTGTCATCGGTTCTTAATACGTGTGAAAAATTTCAAATGCAAAAATTCTGTTACTTCCGTAAATACGTACAGGTCAAGGTAATAAAATTGTGCTAAAAAGTAAGACCTCCTTTAGGCTCAAGCACAAGCTGAGTGTAAATCGCTATAAAGAGTTCGCAAAAAAAAAAAATACATTGAGCACATGTCTAAGTAATGCCAAAGTAATTCAAAAACTATACGAACATTAATAATTTAAATAGAAAGACAAGAAAAATGGTTTCAGGACGAATAAACATTATCGACACGACAGAGCCATGTCAGGGCCCAACACTTTATGCAAATAATTCAAATCGAAAGAAGAGGCGGATGCAATAACTCAAATCGGAGAATTCATCGAGCAGGTAAATATGTATCACAATTTGGTGTGCGCGAAGAAGAAATAAAAAATATAGCTATATCTTTATCGCACTTGTGGGCTAACGTATTTTTCTCAAAACGCGTTTCACGAGAAATCTAAAGCTAATTTGTCTGCATTTGAAGATAACATTGGGCAAGAATTAAAACCTTTTTAAGGAACCAAAGATGGTATTGTATATATTTATAGAGTTCTAAAGATATAGGCAAAAGCCAACACTTCTATGTCCCTATAGGCACAAACAAGGTGGTTACACCCAATAGTCCATATTCTCCAACCCCCCATTAGTCCATAGCACCTTGTTGAACCAGATACCATGTCATGCTTCCTTTTGGTCGGCTACAGTGAACGGAAAACAAGAAAACTTTCATAGTTGCTTCGACTGTCCTTTCATTCGGTGCGGTGGTACTGATCCAGACGGTTCAAGTCGAACAACCATCATGATCAGGTGCGGTCATTTGAAAAATTGTGACTGGACGCAGAGTCTGGAAAACTCGTTTTTTTATGGACGTTTGGTTACATCACTTAAAACATCCGTGATGTCAGCCCATAACACCGGGTGAACTAGGTGCTATGTCAGTGCTTCCCTTCGATCGTGCCGGCTACTCTTAACTGGACGGACAACACGAACTATTTACATAGCCGTTTCGACCGACGTTTTATTCAGTGCGGTGGTACCACCCCGGGCGGGTTGAGTCCTACCACTGAGTAAGGTACGAAGGGAAGGGACCTACAGTTTTACGTGGAATCCGAACCGCGGTCAGCCTCCAGCGGTCGAGCGGCAACCCATCAAAATACTGACCGAGCCCAGCGTTGCCTAACAATCAATAGCAACAGTCGACTGTAACTGTCGTTGCTGCAGCAACTGTCGTTGTTGTTATGTTGTTTTGTTTATGTTTTCCGTTCGACTCTGCGTTCAGTCACTATTTTTCAAATGACCGCACCTGACCATGAACCCTCACTATTCATGACACTGCCAAATGTCTGAAAAAAAAACAATCACCAAATTAATTTTATTATAAAAAAATGCTTTCACTATCGTGCGTGGTAAACTTTTAAAACATGCCACCCGGACGGGGTGCATAATTTACCGATCGGACGTCGATTAATCGCACGACCGAGCTAGATTGACGAAAGTACTCAACGTATGGCAATAGCAGGTCTATCCTTTTGAATATATTGCACCCAACACTTTATAAATAAAAGCTCACGTCAGCCTCCCGCTCATTGGGGTGGAGTCACGCAGCGGAAATATGTTTGTCGTCGGCGCGCGGCAATATGACGAGGTAATGGCGGTTGTCGTCTCCCGCGAGGCACGTCTACGCCACGTCGTCGTACCTCTACTCTACGCCACATAGTACATCTACGCCACATAGTACATCTACACACTGCGTAGTTCGTCTATGAGCACGACCCGCGGAGGGCTATTACGCAACATTTTAGCGAGGAAAACGCGACAAGGGGCAACCGTTGATACAAATAGTTACCGGTTTCCACAGACACATTGACGAACAACCAGTTTTACCAAAGGGCATTTTGTACACATTCTTTGCATAATTTTGAGCACATCCTTTGCATAATTTTGGGCACATCTTTTGCATAATTTTAGGCACATACTTTGCATAATTTTGGAACGGAATCATTAAAACTAGGTACTTTTCTAACCTAACCTAACGTTTCTACCAAACTAAACAATCATTTGACAAAATGACACAAAATGGTGGATCTACCTACTATTATTTTTATGTAAGTAACTAAATACATTTAATGAATGGAAAAAGAAGAAGCTGTCAAAGTGACAGGTCGCTAAATTTTTTTCTCAAAAAGGAAAAAAAATTAAAACCGAGTTCTGAGGGCAAAGAAGCCGAGTTCGCGTGTATGCGCGGCCCCACCACCACCGGCGCAGCACCCCGCATGGTGTGCAACACCATGCGACCACCACCAGCGCCGCCGCTCGGCACCCCCGGAATATGGTGACGACTTGTACAAGACAGCACGGCAGAAGACAGGGACACGCCCGGCGTCCCCGCCCCGGGCCAGAGGAGGGCGCGGTGAGGGCGCACCGCAGCTTGCGTGGGGTCTGCCGCGCCAGCAGCGCGCCGCCGCTCCGCACGATTACGCCGCCATCCTCGCTTACACCGACGACGACGTTGACGTGTCCCTGTGTCTCGCTCACCTGCCACTTCTTAGACGACAGCGCACACCCACCACCAAGGTTCGCCGAACAACATCGCGCTCCCGCCACAAGACCTACGACGGGACGACGATGTCCGCCACATCAACCGGCCTGCTTGGGGCTATCGGGGCTTTGTGCTCTGACTACGGCCCCCGCTACCGGCGTGGCGGTACGGTGCGCAACGGCAGCGCACGCACAAGAATCAAGATCAATGAAAGGACCGCGTGTCGTCGCCCCGCAGCCGGTGGATACGGAGCTCTCCGAGATGGGGGTGGTGGTGGCCTACGTGTCTAGTACCACCACCTACCGCTCGAAGCTTAGTCTCGCGTCGTCTCGGAGAGCTCCGTAGCCACGGCCTGCACCCGCCGGCGTGCTTGGAGGTCCGCCTCCCGCCGCCGGCGAGAATACCGTTTTTTGTTTTTGTCTGTTTCTATTAATTTTGCATAGGTACTTTATTTTATAAATATATAAAATTAATATAAATATGTACACAAAAAACGTGAAAATAAAGAAATAATTATAAATTATCATAAACATAACTGTAATGAATGAGATGAGACGACGACCGTTGGAGTAACCGTGTCCTACACTTGTGGCCGTGGACAGGAAAACAGAGTGTGGGCCAACTACATCAAGTTCGCCGACACGTAGAGAAAACACCAGGTAGTTTTGGATCTGCCTTGCAATTCCTTCATAACACACAACAACACAAACGGCTGTTAAAAAGCCAACATACATAGAGCATAAATTAAGCAGAGAAATATAACCACAGCTCAACTTTCCCGAAGTGCTCCCGTGCCAAACCTCATCGGGAGGAATAATGTTACGCCATGGAAATAAATACTTAGAGCGGGCATCGACTTGTCAAGTGTGTGATAGAAAGTGCACAACTAGAACGATAAAAAAGGTATGGACGTCGGACTGTCAAATGCTTGTATGAGAACTAGCGTCGCCGAGTTGCAGGGAGCGGAGTGACTTACCGATGATAAAATATTCCACTATTGTGCACACTAAACTTAGCTGTAGTGTTTTTACACGTAAACACAGAGCCTGCGGGCATTTTAAACAAGATTTTGTGAACGCAGCCGATGACAGACTGACGGGACAGCGCGCGACCTTCCAATGAAACAAGTATGCTTTTACTTATATCGTGTTACGCTGGCGAGGATAGGGTTCGGGGTCCATACTTTTTTTATCGTTCAAGCTGCACAAATACGAAATTACAATATATGTCCATCTCTTTCACGCTTGATTATTCCGTATCTTCTATCTCCTGCAAATGCTGTGTTGGTAACAGGGTCATGTACTGAGTCAACCCTGTTAGTCTGCAGTGTCTTTACAAAATAACCCTCTAAAGTTCGTGCTACACCACCTAGGTACACTATGCCCACGATGTCAGCCCATTACAACTTGTTCCTGTCAGATCTAGGTGGCGTATCAGCTCTTACCTTTGGTCGTCCCCTTACAGTGAACGGACCGAAAATACGAATATATTTCCATAGTCGTTTCCACGAACTTATGTAAGGTAAGCAAAAGGGGCCTACAGATTCCAATCCGAACAATGGAGCACAATAACGTTTCTAGGTATTAATTTTCATGCGTGACGCCCACTCCTCTCCGGGGAAACCGCCTACGGGCAGTGAAACGTAAAACGTCGAGTTTCCGGATAAAGTTTTGGTAAATAGAAAGCTGTGTCTCGGAGTGAGTGCAGCCAGGGCCATAGTTGACTGCCGGGGCCATAAATATCTCTTTCCTGGCTCGAGAGTTGCGCGGGCCAAACGGCACGCCGCCGCCGTGCTCCGTAGGAGAACCGGCCTATTGGCGCTCGTTTTCGGTGAATGTGTAAATTAAATTACATTTAGTAATCGCTCGAAAATTCTTATAAAATTATTTATTGAAAATATTGTTTTATATGTACAGGTTGACGTTATATATAATTGGCTCTTATATATATTAATATTATACATTGTACGTGGAACTGTACGACTTTTATTCTACAAGAGCGGTTCCCAAATTATACAGGGTGTTTCAGGGTAGGGTTTCGTAACTTCAGGGTTCGAAAGGGGTCCATATTTGAAGACGAAAAGCTCTGTAACTTTTTCCCGGAATCGGTCATTTTTGAAAATTGGAATCGGAAAATTGTTCAATCGAGATTTGGTGGACGGTTAACGTCCGCCTTTATTAAATAAAAATAAAATGACTAACTTAAATGCTTCACTAGTAGAATTGAACCGCATTTAGGTAAATTCCAAACACTAAAATTTGAATGACGTCAAAAGAAAAAGGGGACTGGACTAGGTCATTGCACTCCCTAAACCTAGACAGCACTTTTGCCAAATCTCCCCAAACTCCCTGTCCATCGAGTTTTTATACATATTTTAAATTTTTGTATGAAAAAAAAAATGGAATTGCGATTGGAGTGATAAGGATTTTTTTCTTCTAATAATAAGTACTTTCTATTCCTGAAGTTTCTCAAGCCTATCCTGAAAACCCTGTATTTTAATCGGTACCCCTTAGCGAATTTTCTGAGACCCAAGTACGCCTGAGCAAAATGTTTAAATAAAACAATATTAATATGGTTTTGCGTATTGTAAATAGATCCCAGTCATCAGTGGAGATATTTTCACAAATAAGTGGATCCCTTTCTCTTAAGATTGTAGAGGTAAACGTGGCCGCCAAGTGCGCCCACGCGTACCCCTTATCTTGAGCCTGCGTACCCCTGGGGGTACGCGTATGACTATTTGGGAACCGCTGTTTTACAACAAAGAAAAAAATTAACATTAAATATCTATTTGATTTGAAGTAAGACTATTCCTAAATTATCAATAACACGTGAGCCACAACGAAATAGGCCAAAATTGAATGTATAAAAATCTTTTAATAATACTTACACTTATTATGGCAGCATACACACATTCATAGGTTCGTGGAACTTGACATGTGCCTTTTGACGCCGCATTAAAGAACAGGGAGAATGTGCATATTTATTTAATTAGCTTTTGCCCGCGGCTACGCTTCACGTGAGTTTTTGCTCACAGCTCAGGCCGCCGATGATGTAGAGTTATGACTTTTAGCCTAAAAACATCTTGAGAAGCGAGATAATGTAACAGTGAAAGCCGTATGTAAATCGATAAAGGGGTTCTCCAGTTATAAGGGTCGCCCGTAGAAACTATGCTTTATTAATTAGGATAAACTTATATGTACATATAATATGCAAATCTGCTTACGCGGTAGGCTATTTGAGTAAGGATGGAATCTCAGCCCAATGCCGTTAAGTATGATGACAGAGGCTTTTTACACCTGTACACTTAATTACTACCTACGTGTTTTATATTCAGAATTATAAGTAAAATTGTTAATCTCTCAAGCTGTATTTGCGATATACTTGTTTGTAGGCGGTGTAATATTATGTGTACAGCCAATTGATATACTACATACATACGGGGTGAGCAGAGTAATAGGTGTTATGCTGCAAGAATTTTGGTAAATTACAACACAAAACTGACCACCACGTTTAGCAAAGTATTCGGACAAGACAACAATCAAGCGGCTAGTAAGCATAAAACCCAGCTGCTGCATGACTCGGTGGAAGAACCGTGCCAAGGTGAGAGGTGGCTAGCCTGGCGCTCTTTAGCACGGCACATTGTCCTTATCTCTCAGTCGCCTTTTACGACATGCCCGGGGAGAGATGCAGTGGGGCTATTCTTTTTAAGTACCGGCCCCACACGGTTGAATACTTGTAATAATATTCACAAAAAAAAACCCTGCGAAGTTTCTTGGCGGCAATCGAACCGGACAGAACAAATTATGACAAATTCAAGTGCAATTTAAGTGCAATAAACAATAAAGAGGGCGGACCTGAAAAGAGGAAGTATCAAAACAGGTTCTATCGTCAGAACTTCATTATCACCTTTAGAGATTGGTGATTTAGAAGACAGAAGGGATTTAAAATAAACGAAGGCACACACGCCCAGATACGCAAAGGGAGGCCTTTTAGTTCGACTCCAAGAACCGCTCGTTAGAATTTAATAAAAGCAAGTGCGAGTCGAACTCGTGCACCGAGGGTTCCGTATCGCCATGTCATGGTTAGCGCCACTCATACGCCATCTATGGCGTGTTATGCAATGCTTCATATTTGTTAAAATTCGTGAAAAATGCTTCATACTCTATTCGGTAGATGGCGCGCGCATACACTTTTTGGTTTCTTCTATGGGAACCCCCATGAATTTTTTACTTTTTTTATTTTTATTATTTGTTGTTATATAATAACACATATTCTGTGAAAATTTCAACGGGCTACCATTACGGTTCAAGAGATACAGCCCTCGGACAGACGGGCAGACGGACGGACGGACGGACGGACGGACAGACAGACAGACAGACAGACGGCGTAGGCTTAGTAATAGAGTCCCGTACCGAATACGGAACCCTAAAAAAGGAAAAATAAAATGTATGCGTGTCTTTACACCGTACGTTTTAATTTATATTATGTCTACTGCGATTTTGGTGTTATGGTTACGCTCTACCGGTGTTGCCCGGCTCACTTCATAAGATGATCCCCGCCCCGCCGCAGTCAGCCCAACGAGGCATACACTTCTTATTATATCCCCCCTTTTCACCTTCACCTATAGTTCGAAGCACCGGGACCGATATGAAAGCCAGCTCAGTGTGAAAAAAATCTAAATGCAAGGCCACAAACCACAAGTACAAAGACATTTTTTATTGTGTTCACAAAATATACCGGAATTTCCGGCCGGTTTTCCTGGCCTGGTTCTCCGGCCGTCGGTAAATTGTATGTGACGTTTATTTTTATGGAAACGGACACGGTTGGCTACATCACCTAAAACATTCGGGATGTCAGCCCATAACACCGGGTGAACTAGGTGCTATGTCAGTGCTTCCCTTCATTTCATGTCGACTACACTGAACTGGACGGAAAACACGAACTATTTACATAGCCGTTTCGACCGACGTTTCATTCAGTGCGGTGGTACCAACCCGGGTGGGTTAAACCCTACCACCTAGTAAGGTAAGAAGGGAAGATACCTACAGTTTTACTTGGAATCCGAACCACGGTCAGCCTAAAACGGTCGAGCGTCGCTCATCCAAGCACTGACCGCGCTCAGGGATGCTTAATAATAGTCGACCGACCGCACCACTGAGCTCCCGAGGCTGACAACGTGAATTGACACAAGTGTGGCACCGCATTTAGAGATCGTTTTTAAAATGTGTAATTTGACTTTTAAACATACAATGAGAAAACCGCCAAAGGAATCGAACCACCTGCGTCTCGCACACGAAGCCAGGCATTTACCACCTGGCTACGAGCCGCAGAAGTGTACACAGATTATAGGAATGTAGAGAGGTATGAGTGAATGCGGTGGAGCCAGTAAGCAGCTCGATGTGACAAGGGGCCTATCCACTATTAGGACAACCCATAATCGTGTAAGATATTACGAATAGATAATGCACTGATTTAAAATAAGTATGCATGTACTATTACGTTACGTAAGTATTTGTGTACTATTCGCATGTAGTATATTATATTAATTGAAAAAAGGACTTATTCCTTATAGAGGGTTCCTCCAGGCAAAAATGTTTACCTAGGACCTAACATGGTTGGCTACACTCGTGATTTCAGCCCATCACACCTTTGCGAACGAGGTGCCATGTCAGTGCTTCTCTTTGATCGTGCCGGCTTGTCGTACACTGGACGTAAAACACGAACTAATTACATAGCCGATTCGACCGACCTTTCATTGCGGTGGTACCAATCCGGTCGGGTTAAACCCTACCTAGTAAGGTAACGGGAAGAGGTTCTTACGGTTTTACGTGGAATCCCAACCACGGTAAGCCTCAACGATCGAACGGTCGCCCATAGAAGAAAGATCTTCGAGTAAACCTGTCAGTATAATTTACTCGATATGTCGTACTCGATTCTCGATTTTGCCGCTATAGTGAATCGCCTTCAGGCACACATACATTATATACCTATATACCCACACGTAGCTATTGTATTTACGATTTGACATGAAAGCTATTAAGATGGCATCCTTCCCTCCACGCTTTTCGTTAGCTGTTTTTTCCTCAAACATATTTCACATATCTTCCGAAAAGCGTTTTTTTCTCGTTACTTCCGGCTATTTAACTTTATTTTCGGGTCGTTTCTTTTAAGTAAATATCTATCTTTATTGCATGTCGTTGCCTCGGGAGAATGTTTGAGATGGATGCCGAAAATGAAGTCGGCGCATATTTCATTTATCTACTCAATTAATTTTAGTTTTCTCTCTCTCCCTCTCTCGCTCTCTCTTTATGTATATATTTCTCCCTCTATCGCTTTTATGCTTTCGTGATAAAGTGTATTAGAGATAATGAAAGAATATTTTGTGTTGTGTCGTTTAACGTCTATCATACTCGCGCCCAGTAATCTTTGGCCATTTAGGAAATATTGTCATAATGGAAATAGTAAATTAGAGGTGATTATGGCGCGACCTTGCTTAGTAGGTGGTTAGAAAGTATAGCCATTTAACTTAGGTATGCTAACTGTTTACTTGTAAGTAGTTTGTAAATAGTACATAATAAAAAATATATTGAATAATATACGTAGGGTTATTTTTTCGCTTTAAAAGTTAAAGAGAAACATTTATTTTATTTGCAGTAAAGCAAGGTTTAAAAGTCGGCTTATTTTTTGAAGATATTTCTTTCAGTCTTTAAAAATATTACCGTGTGCTATTATGTATTATAGTTAGTTAGACATTCAAGATGTCTCTTTGTTTAAGTTTTATTGAATTTATGAAGCACATTTTGAAGTGTTTTTTTTTTTCTGTATTACCCATTGTAAATAACAACATAAACAAAATTTGATACAAAGTTACAATTTTCTAGGACTAGCCCTTAAGAAGTTAAGGGGCTCAGATGACACATAGACAGACAGACGGACGTACAGACGGACAAATAAGTGATACTATAAGGGTTCCTTTTTCACGATTTTGATACGGAACCCTAAACACAGTTCATTGCTTCTTGGATTGCAAGCGCAGAGTTGCACAATATAAAGGCATTTATGTAGCTAAATAAATAGAAAAGTGTTCTTTCACAACAGTACATAAATACTTATATTTGTATAGAAGCACTGACCTGAATTTAACGGACAATGAAATAGCATTTAAACCCGTACAAAAATAGGTTCCATTTCATAATTTATCTTGCAAAATATCGAGAGGATTAGCGTGGAAAAATGGAACCCCTATCTCATTAATCAACCCTTTTGTAGGCGGTGGTGGGTGTGCCAGCAAGTCATAGATAGGAAAATAAAATTTGTTTTCTAATGAACTGTTTTTTGTCCCGCAGGATTAACGGTAACGATGTACGTAGGTTGTTAGTTTGAACGGAAAATCTGCGTTTAAACACACAGAATGGAGTGTTTATTTTGCCAGATTTTAATATGAGCTGTGTTAATTTTGTGTTAATTATGCAACTATACTTTTATCATTTTGACAGAAAACATTAAATTCTCCCATAAGTTCGTTTGAACTAGAAAAGCTAAGACAATCATACAATCAGAAAGTGTAGACTATAATACCCATAAAACGAGAAAGTGTGGGCTATAATACCTATAAAACGAGAAAGTGTCGACAATTATAACCATAAAACGAGAAAGTGTAGACAATAATAACCATTAAACCAGAAAATTTATACTAAAATACCCATAAAACGAGAAAGTGTGGGCTATAACACCCATAAAACCAGAAAGTGTAGACTATAATAATATAAAACAAAAAACGGTAGACAATAAACAATACACATAATACCATAAAGTTAGACTGTAATACGAGTAATATTGCAAACTATGCCCGCCGCGCACGGTAAAGGTATTCGGCTGCGTTCACTTCCGACCCCACGGCTCGGATAATATGAACAATGGTGTGATGCTCTTTAGCCTATTAACCTGGCGGAGATACGTCGCATTACATAAGAATAAACTGCAAGCGAATAAGTTAAGCCGTTCTTGAGTTATAAGCGAACATACACACAGACGGCGGACTTTGGATCTTATCATATGTAGGGATAGAGATAGGGAGGGAGCGTATAATAACCTCCTTGATAAGTAAACGGTGTCAGTAGGTGATGTAGTCAAACATACATACATACCACACGCCATATCCCGACAATCGGGGTAACCAGAGTAATCGGTGTTGTGCTGCAAGTAATCTCATAAATTAAAGAAATTAAAAATGAAAATTTAATTTAAATTTAATTGTAGGCAAACAGTTTCAGGTAAATTAAAATACAATTATCTGGTTAGACGAATTTCCACAGAGAACGACACCAACAGCATTTCAATGTTCCTTGCAAATTCAGTCAATATTTTAGTGGACATTCCTCTCCAATATACCAATTACCAATGCTCCCGGTCAGTGTGGTAGCGTCCTATGAATACCAAACTTATCGAGTTCTTAACTGGAGTAAACTAATCCTCGCGAAGCCAAACGAATAATCCATTGGAACGAGAAAGTAAGTGGATGAATCATTTGTTTGTTTTCGTCGGGTTAAACAAAGTGAAAGAGATTAATAAATTATCCGAAGATGGAGGGAGTTTTTGTTTATTTTTATTCCAGCCATAACAGAGTCTAAGAGAAAACAATATCATTTATCATCGCTGCCTTAATTGTTTTATAAGTCGTCATAGGGCTGATGACTATTCATTAGATTGGAAATAGCCCAAAAACATTTTCCGACCAATCACCAATTCGTTATAGAACATGGAAGTTTTGAAATTCTTTCGTACTACCTATATATACATACATACCTACCTAGTTATGTTTGTATTTAATACAAAAATGTGTGTCCGATTGGAGTTTATACGAAACTTCTTTATGTATATTCAATGTATCCTTACCTATCTAATAAAATCCAACGTCTGCTTTCTGTCTGAGTGTCTGAGTGTATGTCTGTCTGTCCGCTTATAACTCGAGAACCACGGGACCGATTTTAATAAAAAAAATTCTACGGATAGCTTGATTCTTCCCATCAACTATAGGCTACTTACTATCACGCTAAATGGCTTATGAGGTTAGCAGTGAAGTGAAATATGAGAGCGGGCGGAGCCGCGGGCACAGCTTATATATATATATTTTTTATGGAATCTGACACGGTTGGTTACATCACCTACAACATCCGTGATGTCAGCCCATAACACCGGATGAACTTGGTGCCACGTTAGTGCTTCCCTTCGGTCGTGTCGGCTACACTGAACTGGACGGAAAACATGAACTATTTACATAGCCGTTTCGACCGACGACGTTTCATTCAGTGCGATTGTACCAACCCGGGCGGGTTAAACCCTACTACCTAGTAATATAAGAAGGGAAGGGACCTACAGTTTAACGTGGAATCCGAACCACGGTCAGCCTCCAACGGTCGAGCGGTCACCCATCTAAATACTGACCGCTCTCAGCGTTGCTTAACCATAAATAGCGACAGTCGACCGACCGCACCACTGAGCTACCAAGGCTAACAAAACTTATACCTACATTGCATTTATCTACCGGTACATATTATATCTACTTCCGTCGCACTGGCATGCATATAGCGTATTTAATTAAGCATACTTGTGTACTGACATATGTCCCGACGCGTGGTAGGGGATGGAGGGGAGAAGGCTTTCGTGGTAAAGAGGGGAGAGAAAAGAATTTACATGGATAGACCTGTTATCGTCAAACATTGCTAACAATTTACTAGTGCTCAACAGATCAAATGTTATAAAATGCATTTTGTGTATATCGATCGTTTGTCTGTCTGTTTTTTTTTTCATCTAATCTGAAATGGTCGGCTACATCAACTCACAAGACATTGGTGAACTAGGTGACCATAGCACATTGGTGAAATAGGTGCCATGTCAGTGCTTCTCTTCATTTCATGTCGGCTACACTAAACTGGACGGAAAACACGAACTATTTACATAGCCGTTTCGACCGACGTTTCGTTCAGTGCGGTGGTACCAACCCGGCCGGGATAAACCCTACCACCTAGTAAGGTAAGAAGGGAAGGGGCCTACAGTTTAACGTGGAATCCGAACCACGGTCAGCCTCCAACGGTCGAGCGGTCACCCATCCAATCACTGACCGCGCTCAGCGTTGCTTAAAAACCAACCGCGCCACTGAGCTACCGAGGCTGACGAATTTTCTTATCCCTTAGTCGACTTTTACGACATGCGACGGGGAGAGATGCAGTGGGGCTATTCTTTTTAAGTACCGACCCCACACGGTACAGATTAGTAGATGACGCTAAATGACGCTGGATTATGTTTATGACAATGATATTATAAGTTAAAACGAGGTAGATAGGTTATCTGAGCTCCCAAGCGGCATATTAAATACAAGACCACAGTCCTGTCTGAAGTTAGTCGCCCACCAACTACGCACGCGTTCGGACCGCTAACCACGAGCCGCTAACACATCGAAAATGCCGTCGCGTGTAATGAGATCTGCACTAATTCTAATAATTGGAATAAGACTATTCGAGTCGGCGCATCACTTTATAGTTCTTCCTCTCAACTTTTCAAGGACGTGCCATGTGTGAGCACTGAATATCATATAGATAACCTATCTTTCCTAAAATATCATTGGTTTATGACGTTAGATGACGCTGGATTATGCTTATGACTTTTCAGCACATCGACGAGTCGATACTGCGTCTATTGTTTCGCATTGTTCTGGAGGAGGTAACTAGGGGATTCGGTTTCAAATTTCCAATTTGTATGTTCACCGGGAACTCTTCCACCTCGGGGATGCGAGCGCCGGCGCTGGGTTGGATTTTTTGGTAGACTTTTTACTGAGCAGAGTTAAAATTGTAAATACGAGACGATCAAAATAAGGAAATAAAGCAGACGAGCGTAAAATGATAAAGTGTAACATTTTGTGTAATTCATTAGACGTAAAGAATGTTGATCCATGTTGATATGGGCAACTTATTTCATTTGAACAACTTGGAGGCGCCTTTCAATGCTCATTGATAAGGAAGAACCCACGATCACATTGCATTTATTTCGGGTTGATTATAATTCAAAGCACTGGTTATTGAAACTGTTTCTGACATAATAACGTTTATCTTTGTCAAAATATCAATAGATAGAAGATACGTAAGTATGAACGGGCACCTGTCAGGCCGGCATTCGAAACCCCCGCATTCGACCGAATTCTCATGCGCGTCATTAGACACCTTATATGTTCGGCGCCACATGTCGCGCTATCAGTAAAACAAATTAAATCGAATAACGCAAGAAAGTCTTGCAATGCCGAACTGTTGTATTGAAGGTGAAAGAAATTACATGGAGCAAAAAACTCGCCTCCTGCACCACAGAACAGTACGACAAAGTAGTTAGTGATGAATACTAAAGAAAAATAGATCACCCCAATACAAACCGCACAACAATTTGGCACCATTATCGGCTTCTCGTGTGAGAGGTCCGAGGTTCGAATGCGGTAGGCGTATACTAATGTGTTATTTCTGACGAAAAAAATTACGTGCATGCTACACCTGCTGCTTCACCGTTCGGAACCGGTGTATAACTGTAGGTCCCTTCCCTTGGCCCTTAATAGATCGCAGGCTCAAATTATAGCCGACTGGGTTGGTACCACCGTACTGGGTGTAAGATGGCCACATAGCAGCCTCGGTTGTGTTCTCCTCTAGCCCAGTATAGCCAGCAATCCAAAGGGAAGCCTCCAGTATGGCACCTACCTTCTCGGAGGTGATATTGGCTCGTCGGAGCATGTGCTTTGGCCCCTCCGACTCAGCTACCCATACCGAGATAACACAAAAAAAATCTGTCAAGTGCGAGTTTTACTCGCGCACGGAGGTTTCCGTATCTATCCGCTATCAATAATATCCACCTATCCGCTCAGGTGGCATGATCTTCGAATTTTTCGAAGATATGTAGGACGATCGGTGAGAAGCCTCAATGAGGTCGATGGAAATTGACGGTGGGAAAATGACAGCACCTCAATGAGGTCATTGGCAATTGAGCGGCTATCTTTTGTCTTTCAACAATGCAATGTATAAAAGCCTGTGGCGCCATCTATTATTCAGTAGCGTGACTAATCGATTTTTCGCACGTTTGTTGTATGAGAGCCCCCCTTAATTTTTAACATTTTCTTTTTTTTATTATGTGTTGTTATATCCGCCATAGTAACACATATTCTGTGAAAATTTCAACGGGCTACCTAAGAGATACAACCCTCGGACAGACGAACGGACGGACAGACAGACGGCGGAGGCTTAGTAATAGGCTTCCGTACGGGGTACGGAAACCTAAAAAAGCACCGCAGCGCAGTGCACCAGAAAAGAACGACTGCACCGGTGGTGTTTCGCAACAAATTGGTACCGATTAAAAACCGTGAATCAAGCAATTGTCAGGGCTGCAATTAAGTGGGGTACTTATCGCAACGCGGAGAGGCAACACGGAGCCGCAATTATTGGCGGCGCCACCGTCGTCGCGGCACCACTCCAACAGTGTCGCCAATTAGAAACCACTTCCTCGGCCGCTACATTTCTATTTTTCTTCCCCTACTTTTCCCCCTTTCCGCTTCGGTCCGATTTAGTTCTGGAGCTCTGGATTGGACTCGTACGTCATGGTCGATATTTAATGCGCTTAGTAATGCCACATGTGGATTTTTGAAGAAGTAGCCCGTGATAACTAGACCATTCTAAAGGCTAAAAACTACGGCAAAATATAGAACAATTCTTTGTCTATCCATCACACGTTTTTGGTTGTAAAATTTTATCATTTTCTATACAAACTATACGGTAACCAAATGTCGATTTTATCTTCCGCGTGAACTTTGAAAACTTGATCTCTGAAACTAAAGAGAATTTGAATGGAATTTTTATAGAAAATTGACGCCAGTTGTTATATCTATCAATCACACGCTTTTCAAAGTTCTAATGCGAATGATCGCAATTTATGAAAAAACCCCTTATGAAAACTACTACGCGCTACACCGCCGTTGGCGTTACTATAGGAGCCTTAACTTCTCTTCCTACACCGTTGTTTATTACTATCATGGTGTGCAACATTCTGTCTATCTACAACAATTACCGGTAAAAAAGTTGGTTTTCAAATTTTGTTCACAAAGATCGTTTTTACAATCAGACATTCACATGCATACATACCACACGTTCTATCCGGACAATCGGGGTAAGCAGAGTAATTGTTGTTGTGCTGCTAGGACTTTTCTAAATTTCAGCACAACTCAGACCGCCATGTTTCGCAAGGTATTCGGACAAGATACTATAAAGCCGCAAGTAATGCACGAAAAGCTGCACGGCCAAAGGGAAGCACTGATATGGCACCTAGCTCATCAAGGTGTCATCAAGGTGTTATGGGCTGTCATCACGGATGTGTAGTTATAGGTTATAGGTGATGTGGCCAAGCTTGTCAGTTTCCATTAAAATAAAAAAAAAATACTGTGGAAGAACCGTGCCGAAAAGATGAGACGTTGCTATCCTATCGCTCTTTAGCACGGTATCTAGTCCTTATACCTTAGTCGCCTTTTCCGACATGCACGAGGATAAGTACAATGGGGCTATTCTGTCTATCTATAGCGCGTAAACGCTCAAACGACTGAACACTTCTACATACAGTTTTCACTTATGGAATCTGGGATATCTGGGGATTATTATAAGTTGGACACCCCCTGGCTACGTCGAAGGACGACCTAAAAAGGTACCCGAGGGTGGGTTGATGAGAAGAGCGGAAGATCATGTCTGTGGTGGCGAGTGTTAGGGAGGACTATGTCCCGCAGTGAACCGATACGGTCTGATGATGATGATGATGAAATGAGATGTAAGAACCGTCACGAGGGGCTGTTGTTTTTTTACAGAATATTTTATTATTGTTTTATTATATAATTTCATCCATAGGTAGATTACCGACGCTTAGATATGTCGAAAATTCCGCCAGTTCTAAGTAAATGCGAAGAAGAATTGACAAACAAACTTCTCAAGTCATAAAGTTTTGTTAGTACCTTCAATTCAATTCAATCGGTCTCTTTGGTACATTTTATTCACTTAGACATATCAAATATTGTATAAAAATAATTTTCTTATTCTATTTCGATCCAAGCAAAAATAGGCCATATTGTCAAAACAACAATTTACAATCAACACTTAGATGCTAAAATTTACATTTGAAATCAAATAAAACCATTAAATAAATAAAAGAACAATAAAATAAAATGTTAATTTTAATCATGAAAATAATACGATAATAATAATTAAGTCGTCAAAAGGAATATTAACCTATCGCTCACAGAATAAAAGTTTTTTTTTTTTTTTTTATGGAAACTTGACACGGTTGGCTACATCACCTACAACATCCGTGATGTCAGCCCATAACACCGGGTGAACTAGGTGCCATGTCAGTGCTTCCCTTCATTTCGCGCCGGCTACACTGAACTGGACGGAAAACACGAACTATTTACATAGCCGTTTCGACCGACGTTTCGCTCAGTGCGGTGGTACCAACCCGGCCGGGATAAACCCTACCACCTAGTAAGGTAAGAAGGGAAGGGACCTACAGTTTAACGTGGTATCCGAACCACGGTCAGCCTCCAACAGTCGGGCGGTCATCCATCCAATAACTGACCGCACCATTAAGCTGCCGAGGCTGACGATCCCTTAGTCGACTTTTACGACATGCGACGGGGAGAGATGCAGTGGGGCTATTCTTTTTAAGTACCGACCCCACACGGTACAAAAATTAATACATATTTACAGCTTATGAGTAAGGGTACAAATTCAGATTCGGAAAACGGATACAGAAAACCGATGCGAACAACTTTATTGTACTCCTCAAAATGACGTACCAAAGAGGGACTGGCTCTCGCCAGTCTGGTCAACTTCGCAGAGTGGTTCTTTTTCTAATTCGGAACGTGTGTACGGCTGGAATAGGGAATGAGTCCGGACCGCTGAAATCGCGCGCTGAGTGGATTTCTTGGCAGAAGTGAGTTCAGGGGTTTTGGCTCAGGCCAGTGGCTGAGTACCTACTGCAGATTGTTTACGATGGTCGGCATGCTCTAATAGGTCGGGACTGCGGAACACAAAAGCGGCGGGAAGTAAATCCAGCTGAAAGAACAACGTATGATAGTAATTTGGTTTGTATGAAAAAAGAGGTTTTTTTCTAAGGATCTGGAGAACATACATACATACCACACGCTGTATCCCGACAATCGGGGTAATAAGAGTAATCGGTGTTGTGCTACAAGGACTCTTGTAAGTTACAGCACAATACTGACTACCACGTTTCGCAAATTATTCGGACAAGATAAATATCAAGCAGCAAGTAAGGCACAATTCGTCTATTTGATCATGACATTTCTTGTAAATAGTAGCCAGGCACATATATTTTAAAATCCTATTATATGTATAAAAAAAAAATTATAAGGGCTAAGGCCCGATTACGCCAAAATAGACTTAAATATCTCTACAGTCCTGTTAACAACGACAGTTTAAGAAGGTAACTAGATAATCTTCTCTGTCGAAGTGTCTTCTTAATATTTCAACGTTAAACTGTGTTCTACAGAGATGACACTACATATACAATAATGTAGTACATTATTGTATAAAATAACGCCTTAATAGTTGACAGACAGCTATCGCTATTCATTCGCTCTGCTTGGCTGATGCCAATTTGACTTTTAATATACCTGTTAGAAAAGTTATATGTCCGAACAACCCGACTTAACTATGTCAGCTTAGGATACCATGACAGCATTTCACCTTTAACGCTTAACTTTATTTAAACGTAACTGTCTTTAAGATGAGCATAAGTGGACTTACTGGTTATTTATTTAACTTGTTATGCTAAGTCTGTGTTGGCGCAATCGAATTGGAACGGTTACTCATTCGAATTCGAAATTCAAACGTGGTGATAGAACTTAGCAACCTCTTACTTACTTACTGTCTTCCAAAGCGTTTAAGGGGAAGATAGTTCGGTCACCTCCCCTATTAGATCCACGTCTGTCCCCTCACCCCTCCCCGCCACAAACCTTACGGGTCGCGCTCGCAGCGGCCGGCGTGCCACGTTATTAGGCGCCGACGACGACGGAAACGGAAAGAAAAACACAAGTTTCCACAGTCCGCACTTCCTTTCCTCCCCAGTGTCCCGTTCTCATTCTCAACTCTCCTATTCCACAGTCCTTCTCTTCCCCCACTCTCCCCCCATGCGCCCCTCAAGACAAGTGTATGATTTTTATAAGCACGCCGCTGCAACAATTGCCGGTACTAGTAAAACTTTTGCACAGCGCGCGGAGTAAATAACGCGTAAAACGCGTCGGACACTCGGCAGCAAAAGTTTGGAAGAAAACTCAAATCACTAATAAAGCTAATTTATTGTAATAAAACGAATCAATTGTATTATTGTATGTTGTTTATTGAGCATTCTATTGGTAGTTTAACTACACTCGAACTTGTCACATTTTTTTGAGGTTCGATTGCATCCACAAAGTGCCGGCTTTTTACACGCGGGGTTTTGTACACGTATTTTTTTAAAAGATACTTCATAATATTATTACGAAACGAACATATCCATTGGCGACGTTAGACGGCATATGGGTGGCTCAGCCATACACCCATGTTGATTAAGTAATCGTAGAAAATAAAAGTGAAGTATTTTCCTGCAACCATTATTCATAATTGATTATTGAGTGGTCAGGGTGTCGGCTTCTATTGCGAGAGGTTCTAGGTTCGAATCCGGTCGGCTTGCACCAATGAGTGCACACCTGCTGCTTCACCATTCCGAACCAATGTAAAACTGTAGGTTCCTTCCCTTACCCCTTACTAGGTCGTAGGCTCAAATTGTAGCCGACTGGGTTGATACCACCCTACTTGGATGTACTCGTAATATGGCCGCATAGCAGCCTCGGCTGTGTTCTCCTCTGGTCTGGCCCCTCTGACTCAGCCACGCATACCGGATTATATAAAAAAACAAAATCTCTTCCACATGCAAACGACTATTTGTATATTGGAACGTACCGACGATTGTTTATACAACTGCACGTTTCCTTTGTACGGAATGCAGTGAGTGACCATTCTCTATTGTGATTGTTATGTGGTAGTGGGAACAGAGCGAGTAAATAACAGGCAAAGTAAAGTTGTTCCTATACCGCTTCCAGAGAAGTGCTTCTTGTGTTTTCTTTGAATGCGAGTCGCCGTGCCCGCCAGGCCGCCCCGGTGCGGGCGGCTCGCTTGTTAGGAGATCGCTATTGAAAGTGAGTTTTCTTTGAGCTGAATACGTAGTTGGATGCGGCGTTGTATGATCAGTCGGTTGCTACTCTTTAGGTTATTATAAGTGTTATAAGAAAACATGAACTATTTTCAACCAATGCTAATTATTGAGATACTACCAATCCGTGCGGGGTTTTATGAAAATTTTCTGTTGGAAGGCCTGAATATCACTGGTGTGGTAAGTAAGTAGGTCAAACAATGTAAAAAAAAACAGTAATTTCCAATTTCCTTCTTCCACGCATACCGTATTGTACTGTGTGGGACCGGTACGTACTATAAAATAATAGCCCCACTGCATCTCTCCCCGTGTATGTCGTAAAAGGCGACTAAGGGATATGACTCCCTTCTTATATTACTAGGCGGTAGGGTTTAACCCGCCCGGGTTGGTACTACCGCACTGAATGAAAGGTCGGTCGAAACGGCTATGTAAATAGTGTTTTCCGTCCAGTTCGGTGTAGCCGGAACGAACGAAGGGAAGCACTGACGTGGCACCAAGTTCAGCCGGTGCTATGGGCTGACATCACGGATTTTGTAGGTGATGTAGTCAACCGTGTCAGTTTCCATAAAAAAAAAACCTAGTGAGTGGGTGCAGCGATCGCGCGGTAGCTCCGTGCGCGGCACCCCCGCGCCCCCGCACCCTCCGCCGCAGTCCGCAGTGTTATTTTAAGTTTATAAGTTTATCGTGTCTGTGTATGGGTGTGTCTGTCTGTGGAATCGTACCTCCCAAACGGATAGGCCGATTTGGATGCAGTTTTTTTTATTGGAAAGCTGGTTTAATCGGGATGTTTGTTAGCTAGGTTTGTAATCAAATAATCAAGTAATTAAGCAATCAAAAAATATATATTAATATAATATATATAATTATATATTAAAAAGTGGACCGATTTGCGTGCGGCTTCTTTAAAAAGCTTGAAATAAAAGTTAATTTAAAAAATTTATAAACCTCGACCATTAAAAAGTCAAAAATAATTTCCGTTTACTTAAAGGGAGACAACTAAGTGTTAATAAAATATAAATACTCAAAGCTGCGCAGTAATTTACCTACTTAGCGGACCACCGACTCCTTTAAGTAAGTAAACGGAATTATTTTTAAGCTCTAGGTGGACAATCATACCATTCCATAAAATAAATTACATCTTTGGGTTTGTAGTCAGCTAATAAAAATAAAAAAATAGGTACACTTAATTTACCTTTCATATTATATTCTCTCTACTAAAACATCGCAACAGCAGCGGCGCACAGGCAGAGAGCCGTGTGGTAGCGGTTAGCCCACTGTCTCGCCAGGCGATACCGCCAGTAGTCGGTGATTTCTGTCAAGTGGACGTCGGGCCTGCGGTCCCTTTGAAGCAGCGGCGCGCCGGCAAACCTCAAAAGGGCGACCGCGGCCGCAGGATCGTAGCCTTTTTATTTGCAGCGACTTGCATCCATCCAGCACCTCCCCCACACAGCGTTTGCAGCGCAGAGAAGGCCCCTATTCCACTTTATCTCGGGGCATAAAGTGCAACGTTTGCTTCCAGTCGTGTGGTTTTAGTAGCATTTTGAAGATTTTCAAGCAATCTGTATGGAAATTTAAAAATATGTGACAATTGGTAATATTTGTTAAAGTTTGACTAAAAGAGCGATAAGTCCGCCTTTGCGCACTCCTGTATTTCTAATGTCTTGTCGTGTACTGCTCTTCTTTCAATTGTGTGCGATAAAGAGTTTATATTCTATCTACATATTGTATCGATCAAATGATTGTTAAGGTACGGAACCCTAAAAATTAAATAGAAATGTTTCTTGCAGATACATGTTTTCGGGTGGCTCCTTTTTTCCTTTTCAGAGGCGTGCGAGTTCGTGCGACAGGGACGACGCTCTACAACCGGATGGTCTCTTTCTAAAGCTGGACACCACGCATTATTTACTGCCGGGAACTGCAGGTCCCGTTGCGCTGAGAGCCACTTTAGTAAGTGGCTCTCAGCGCCACAACAGCGCTGATTCCGCTGTCAGAATTTACAAGAATAGACCTGCTGTACCTTCGTTATCCCCCGTACAGTCAGGCAGGCAGGGGCAGGATTGTTCGCAAATGCAACGCGTACGACAGTCATACGGCCTGGAAATATACACCTAGAACAGAAATCCACTTGTCGAGAGGTGATAGCGAGGGCACAAATACATGTAAGAACTTTTAAATACATGCAAGTCGGGTGTGTATACGTACCGAAAGTTGACAATAAGGTAGAATGCATGCAATTGGTATATATTTTTTTATGTAATCCGGTATGGGTGTCAGAGGGGCCAAAGCGCATGCTCCGACCAGCCAATATCACCTCCGAGAAGGTATTTGCCATACCGGAAACTTCCCTGGATTGCTGGCTATACTGGACTAGAGGAGAACACAACCGAGGCTGCTATGCGGCCATCTTACATCCAGTACGGTGGTACCAAGCCAGTCGGCTACAATTTGAGCCTACCACCTAGTAAGGGGCAAGGGAAGGGACCTACAGTTTTACACCGGTTCCGAACGGTGAAGAAGCAATATAATTATTTATTCCCCAGAAATGGTTGTTTATCACTAAAATGCACAGTAGCATAATAACTACTACATAAGTCGTAATCGTATATAACACGATATAACACCATTATTCAAAAACAAATTAAATGTATTTAGATAGCATTGGATGGTCCAAAACAATAACAATAAATCAAAATTTGCCTAAAACCCGACTACCTACAAGAACTGTAGAAAATGCTCTATCTATTCGAACCCGTCTACAAGGCCGACTACGTCATTTTATACTGTTTTTTAGATAATCTGGGTAGATTATCTACAAGGGTTTGTTACCTTCGTTTTTCGTAGTCGCGTTTTATAAAATTCTTATTATAGTCAGGCATATTTTTTTAAATCGCCAATTTAATTCCTTGCAATCCATGCTGGGTATCCTCGGTAACACTTCTTTTTCTAAGCTTGGCGTACATTTTAGTAGCGCTCGTCATACGTCGAGCTTCCCATAAAAAAAAAAATTATAGGTGTATCAGTTATACATTTACTCGTCAATAATTCGTTCAAATTATATGTACAGAATCGTATTCACTATCTAGAAGGTCCTTCTGTTGAATTTTTTTTTAATTTTTTTTTATGGATTGCGCGACGTTTTTGTCATCGTTTCACCCACAAGTAGGTGTCTAACGATGCCCAGCCCATGGACATTCTGTGATGCACGAGGATTGCGAATGGCATGCGGGCCTAACAGGAGCCTTTTCAGGCCCCTTTTGAAAAAACCCAGGCTATACTTGGGAGGAAATAGATGGGAAATACATAAACATTTTGTTACACTGCTGTTTTTCGATGCCATTTCTGAGTACTTATTTCTGTGGCAAAATGTAACGCGAAGGACAGACAGACGTGCAATGTAAGGTGGGTGCATATGCAACTTAATTAATTGAATGTGTGCCGCTTGCATAACGACATAATTTTACGTGGCGGGAAACAATTAAATTTTGTGTGCGAGTGTACCCGAGTTTAGTGGCAAAGAGAGACGTCTCGGGCTCGCGCTGTTAACTCGGCTCGTGTCGATGTTCGATATATTTCAACCAAAACAGTGAAAACTGAAAACTTACTTCATATCGAAATACGTCCAGCCTCGGTAGCTCAGTGATGATATCAGTCGACTGTAGGTCGTGACGTGATCATAAACACACCTGGGCGCGGTCAGTACTTGGATGGGTGACCGCTCGACCGTTTGAGGCTGACCGTAGTTCGAAATTCAAGTAAATAGGTTAGGTTAGTTTCCCTTCTTACCTTACTAGGTTGTAGAGTTTAATCCGCCCGGGTTGATATCATGGCACTGAATCAAGGATCGGTTGAAACGGCTATGTAAATAGTTCGTGCTTTCCGTCCAATTCAGTATAGCCGGCACGACCGAAGGGAAGCCCTGACGTGGCATCCAGTTCACCAAGGTGATATGAGCTGACTTCACGGATGTAGTATGTGATGTAGCCAACCGTGTTAGTTTCCATAAAAAAAATACTTGACCGATCAGGCGTGACGCTAGAGGCGAGTACGCGTTTGTCACTCAAACTCACTCATTGATAAGACATTCAGAGCAAAAATTACAATTCAAAATGGCGCGTTCATAGATTTTTCCATATGCCTAGTAAAGTGTGACTGTATCTGCTTGTAATTTGTTATTTAATTGTATTATAATTGACTGGGGTGTAGAAGATAGACTAGTAGGTAGGTATTGTAGTAAGCTATTTCTTTAAGTAAATATTATACACAACAATATTTAGCATAATTAGTGTACAGGTTCTTCTTTTTTTGTGAAAACCAAGTGTCTGTCTGGAGATTAATGGTGCAGTCGACAGAGCCAAATTCCCTTCTCCTCGCAAAACCACACTCAGTGGGATGTCAGGTTATATTAGAACGACATTTAGAATAGAATAGAATAGAATAGAATAGAATAGAATAGAATAGAATAGAATAGAATAGAATAGAATAGAATAGAATAGAATAGAATAGAATAGAATAGAATAGAATAGAATAGAATAGAATAGAATAGAATAGAATAGAATAGAATAGAATAGAATAGAATAGAATAGAATAGAATAGAATAGAATAGAATAGAATAGCGTTTATTTCCTCTTCACATCAGTAATACAGATCATTATACACATGGGCTTGGAGGAAAAGGGAGCCAGCCCAGCTTGTATGCCGCGGCTCCCTCGCGATGAGAGCCCCGCAGCGCTGATCTTCCGCTGGTCCCAACCACGTAAGCATACAACATTGCAAAATAGCGTCAGCTATCACCACTTAAAATCACTTAGCAATCACTCGCACATAAGGCACATTAAACACACGAAATACTTTTAGGTACGAAAAAAAAAACACATTTTGATTTACAAATGATAGAACAATTTGTGACAAGTTAGAGAGCAGTCTAACTGCCATTTGAAAACTCCTAGGTTAAATAATTCGGGAAACACCCCCGCCGGAAAGCAGTTCCACACCCAAGCGTTGCAACAGAGAAACGATGTATTTTCGTGTATTTAAAGTCCAATGCTAATAACAAGAGGGTGCAGGCAGATATGGTATTTCCTTCGTCGCGGTCGGAGTGAAACAAATATTGATTGCAGACGAGTTTTCCTGCTCGTTCTTACTTGTCAAGCTAATGGAATGGGCGGCCTAAAATTATGTTGTTGTGCCCGGGTATGTCTTAACGATTAGATTAATACATACCACACGCTATATATCCCAACAATCGGGGTAAGTAGAGTTAGAGTAGTCGGTGTTGTACCGCAAGTACTCTTGTAAATTACAACACCCATCACCACATGACCACGTTTAGCTAAGTATTAGGGCAAGATAACTATTAAGCAGCAAGTAAGGCACGAAGTCCCACCTGCTACAAGACTCGTTGGAAGGACCGTGCCAAGGTTAGAGGTGGCTATCCTGTCGCTCTTTAGCACGGCAATATTACACGGTTTAACCAAATTGATTCAATGCGATTGAAAGGAGCAGAAGTGAAAGCTAATGCTATTTACACGTATCTTAGAAGTGAACTCAAAAGTGAACCATTCAATGCACATTGCTCAAGAAGATGTCTTCGCAGGAGGTAGTACACAATATCTACACGTCTCTCTCTCACCGCAGCGATCAAGATTGAAAAGCGAGTGAACCGTTCAATGTGTGTGTTTACACGTTCAACTCTCATTCAATCGCATTGAACGTTGAACGGCAAAAGTGAAAATATTGAGCAAGCTCAATCCTTTCAATGCGGTTGAACGTGGTTGCCCGTGATTGAACATTGACATTGAATGGTTCACTTATAAGTTTACACTATTCAATTTTACGAAATTATTTTTACGAAATGCACGGGGAGAGATGCAGTGGGGCTATTATTTTTAAGTACCAACCCCACACGGTACGATCAGATTAATAAATAAAGTGAAAAGAATATGTCGCAACCTTGGCTCCTGAACCCTTACAGCACTAGCGCCATGCAGCGTAGCGTGACTCGACGGAACAACTCGATGCGAGATCCCGCTGGGACTCATATTTCCGACGGCGGCGGAGGCGGAGGCGGCGGAGCTACGCTGCAGCGCTGGCTGCGCGGAGGACGCCAATTAATAACGTAACTGTCGCCTTTGATATCATCTGTGAGCTACTCCAAAATATCCGGAGGTAAATACAGCGATGTAGCGCTGCCGGCGCGTAGACGCCACTCGATCTGTGACAGCTCGCAGGAACTAGTCCAACAAGACGGCTTTCTGTAGTTTTATTTTACTGGTAAAATTCGGGTCTAGGATGCTTAGAGTACCTATGAGCCCAACAATTGCTAGTAAGTATAAAACTTGCTTGCCTAGTGAAATTGTTGAAAAATCGTGCCATAACTCCACCTCAGTCACTCCACCTCAGACAATCCTAGAATACCTTATAGTGAAAACAGATTTTATCAAAGAGCATTTAATGTGTGTTCGACGTTTCCAGCCAAACGCATATGTTCCCTAATTTTATATCATTTGGTCTTGGGCATGTTTCCCGTAGTGCTCGATAATGGAATTGAGACAAAATATTGTCCAGAAACATACTATCAAGCAGGTGGGGACAGGGGGTGGGGGAAACGATCATTTCATGATCATCATCATTCGACGTTTCGGGTTGAAGGTAATCCACATTTTCATTAGCACTCTGCACCAGGACGGTGGAGCGGAACTCAACTAAGACTCGACGTTTTCGATTGAATCAGTCACTTAGTCAGCATTTATGCGTCTACTCCTGGAAATGCGCCTCTCCAATTTTTCTTCAGCTGCCTCCGACGTACTTAATGTCGTCGTCTCACCTGGCGGGTGGTCTTCCTTACACTCAATTTCCTTGTCAACGGCATCCAGTGTAGGACCCGTTTACTCCAGCCGTTACGTACTTATTGTGTGTAGTATGGACTGATTGACTGCCAACGATTTTGGAAGGAGAGACGATATACGAAGGAGGCTTGTTCGCGACACGGTAATATGGGCAGATTTCCCCATATTAACGATCGATGTGTGCGTGAGCACACGTGGATGCAAAGCTCTGGATTGGCCAAAAATCGCTCGTGCGAATGTGTAGGTGCGTTCGTGTGTGGGAATTGTGATTGTATGCGTTCGGAAACTGGCTACAGCGGTTCCGATACGAGTGGGCGTTCATAACACATCTGCTCTCCTTCCAAACTCTTTGGCCACACCCAATAATGATGATTATAATAATTTAAATAGTTTCATATAAAAAGAAAGGCATGTCAAAACAGATACCTTACAATATGAAGACCACAGGGAAATAAACATGGTTGTCACAAAAACACATCTTGGAGAAAAATGATTTCTTAGATTTGTAACCATGTGATTTCGTATATGATTTATTATTATTAAATAAAAATGCAGTTTTGTAGCAAGTATTATGTTTATTAATACAGAGAGAGGTTTAAAATAAAACAGTTATCGGTTTAGACATTATGATTTTTTTTTAAGCAAACCCCCAATTGTACTGGGAATAAAACCATGTATGTCCATTTTACGAATGATTAAAGTTTTTGAAGTAATCTGCTGCTCCCTGGCTACAAAACTTTGACAAAGGAGGGATGTCGGCGCCCTAAGTGTGTTCTATAGCTTATTCCACGGGGAGTGCTCGGAGGAGCTGTTTAACGCGATTCCGCCGTCCCCTTTCCACCTCCGTACAACGCGCACTGGGCAGGGATTGTATTCCTATACGCTGGACTTACCGCGGATGCGTACCAATCGGTTCTGCAGATCCTTCCTCCACAGAACCGGTAAACTCTGGAACGCTCTCCCTGCCCACATATTTCCCCCCAAGTATAGTCTCGGGTTCTTCAAGAGAGGCGTGAATGGGCACCTGTCAGGCCGGCATGGCATTCGGAGCCCCCCGCATGCGACCGAATGTCCATGGGCGTCGCTAGACATCTTATGGGTGACTCGGCGCCACATGTCGCGCTTACTATAAAAAAAAGCTAGCAGATTCATCCTTGTGCTTTTCACGTTTTTTAGGTAAGGTATGTTTGTAAGACTGCTCTGGCAGACAGAATATATTCAACCGTTTTCAAAATTGGGCCATTAATAGGGACAGTTCTTTTGTTCTTTATAACTGATGTTTTTCATAAGCCGTTAAAGAATTTTCGATGAGACAACCATCTGAGGGGTTCTTTATCAGCTCTTAATTCTCGTATGTCTGGTTTTGAAGGGGCATTTCGTTACATGAATTGTCAAGCCAAACGAAACCACAGTCAATTATAGGTTGAGCAACTGATAAATGATCTATTACAGTGTTGTCTCTTTTTCGCATAACTAAAAATCGAGATATCTCTAGACGTAAGCGAAGAAAACAGAGTTTTAAATGAACTCCATGTGGACTCTCATGTTTCTTTCCGTGTTCCGGCGTGACAACCATGATTTTTTCCCTGCATGGCATTATTTAATCTCTCAATATTTCTGGACTATACTGGTTTCTTCCTTGCTTGAATTAAGTGCCTGATAGCATTTGAAAATTTGTACAAAATGGCATTAAAATCTCAAAATAGAGAAAAATGGACAACCATGTTTTTTTCCCTGTGGTCTTCATATTGCTTCACGTCTAAATTCTTACAATATCTGCCGTTGGCTATAAGTAACTGCTAAATAAACTGTTGCCGCTACAATACAGCGACGCGATGGGCGAGGCGACGGGCGGAGCGGAGGGGGCGGCGCGGTGCGGAGGCGCGGGGCCGGCGAGTGGCGGCGTGTTCATTTTGTGATAAAAAGGTGGCGCGATGATGAATAGCCGTCCATCGGACGCCGCTTGAGATAAACTCGATCCTGCAGGCTCGCACCCGCCCCCACCATCCCGCTGCCGGCCCCGCACACCCCCTGCGCCCCACCAGCTGTCTGGCCGCTGACTCACGCTATATATAACAGACTGCATTTAATGTAGCTGGCCACAGAGTTCACTTTGAGCGATTTATGATCATTTTATTATAGGTAAAATTATGGAACCAATCTCTTTATATATATCTAGGACATTAATATAACACTGTTACACTTTATATGTGACTTAATGTGTAGTAAGGGCGAACTTGCAGTTTCTTCAGTCCACCCGGAAAATATGTAAGGGCGAACCTACTTACTAACATTCAGGCTCTATTAATTTCTCAAACTTTTCAATTTCAACAAACATACTCAATTTCTTGAACTTTCCATTCTATCGACATTATCATCGTTGAAAATTTCGATAGCTCAACTCAGCGCACATTTCATGTTTGCCCGTCTTATATGCGCTGCATGCAGAACTGTGCAAATTTACCATTTCCACAGTTTTCTCTTTCGGACCCTCTGCCTTTATGCATCAAATTAAAACCAAAAGCGAAATCGCGTCCCAGAGCGTGTCGTCCGACGGCGGACGAGCCCTCGCACCGATCTACACAAAACGAACAGTAACTCCAAATAAACTGGCACGAGAACGAGCACGACTGAAGGCAAATATAAAATAAACAGCAAAAGTTTAAAGAGTGAAGTTTTGGCGGCTTTAAATTAGAATAAAGCGACGCTCAGTTCGTGTAGCGAGGAGCGAGCCACGAGCGCTGCCGACGACACCACTTGACAGATTTCCAAATAATAAGCGGAAAACAAGCGGGGTTCGTGCGCGCCTTATGGATGCGGCGCATCTCCAATAGATGGCGCTGTACTGGATAAAGTTGAAGCATTTTATATGCTTCTTCACCTTTGCGCATTGTCCTGATGTATTGCGGTAACGAGACTAGAGAGTAAGTATTGGCACCATATGAAATCTTAAAAGTTCGGAGTAATTTTTTAAATCACAGGAGTAGACTATAATATTGGCTGAAATTAATTAGTGGATAAAACGCAATATTTTCTAAATATTGTGTTTTTTTATCTTATCAAACTTAGCCAATCTTTATAAGTGTATTTTTCTCTTTTTTGACATTCACGGTCGAGCTTAATATCACTAGTTATTAACCCTCATGAGAGTACCAATCACAAAGTTCTTAGTTATTCTGAGATTATGCACAAGGGAAAGTTTTTAAAACATTATAAAACCACTAAACCTCTATGAACTGTTAACTTAGTTTGAAAGTATACAGACATGTACGAAATGAAATCGATATGGCTACTAAACGATCTAGAGAGTAACGATAGAGTAACTATCAACTTTCCAACAATTTTAAGTACACACGTCTAGTTTGCGAACAGCATTCACGATACGCAACGCAATATGTGCGCCGCAAAAGCTTTACGAATTCACAGACGTTTAGTGTTTCAGTAATTGAATGTTGTCTGTGGAATCGGTTACATGTCGGCCAGAGTTTTCAGTGAGCGGAAAACAAACTCAACATTCTACGCTCGAGGAAACTTTATCATTTATAGCGGCTGGGACTTTATTGTGGGCGACCCGTTAACGGTGCACTGCTTTTAAAGCAAGTTAATGGTGCAGATATTTCGACTTTGGGACAATTAGAATCGTGCGGGTTTCTCGGAAAATGTAATTTGAAAGAAAAACGGGTATTAGCTAATTTCACTATTTGTGATGTGCCTAAAGTAATCCCATCGATATAAAATATGATCTGACCAATGTTTTCCGACATTAATGCCGTATGAATGTAGGATTTTAAATGAATGTATATATTTTGTCCTTGCGTTTCTCTGTTGGAATTCAATTTTATCTGGTTCCTGTTCCCCCCTCGCCATCAGACCAATCGGTTTTAATATTATCATCCACCATTCCGATGTTACGAAGCATAAATGTGTCTCTGTGTGGGAGGAGTATATTGTTCTTAGGTTAATAATATTAATGTACTGAGCAGTTGACAATAAATTGATCATTAAGAGTTCCGCGATATAGAGACCGGTAGCAAGCAACTAAATATTATGTTTACGATTATTTGGGGTTCGCGAAATATTGACTTTCACCTATACAGCTAAGATGAGACGTAAACCTATAGCCAAATTCATTGTGTGCTGCCCAGCCCCTTGGGAAGGCGGGTGGGCCATTCTCCGCACTGAGACCTCAAGACGGTCCGTTGTACGTTGGCTAGCTAAATTCATATGATGATTCGATCCGAATAGAGGTAAAGAAGTACATCTAGTTGATAAAAATTTATAACTCAATGACTGACTGACAGACAACGCACAGCCTAAACCAGTGGGTCTAGAAGCATGAAATGAGTTCATTATGTGACGTGGTTGAGTACCTACTAAGAAAGGATTTTTGAAAATTAATTAACTTCTTTGAGAACCAAGGGATATGACACACTGGGAAACTGCGGTCGCACAACTGGTTGCGCCAGGAGGTCTATTCTGTAACTCCGCTCAGGCGCTATCCGATCAGTTCAGTATCAAGATGGACGGCGAAGAGGACTCCTGATGTAATTTCGACGGAATAAATACACCTACCTATATGTGGTCGGTTTTCTATTTCCACAGTGCACGAACGAACAGTTGCGTGACAAACGTTTTACAAGTTCATCACAAACTTATATATCCGTTCCGCGACCACAGCTACGCAACCTTGCAGGAATTTTCAAATTAAAAATATTAATTTAAATTGCACAACGAGTTTGTACAACGAGCGAATGTGGGACTAGTGGCAGTAGAGACATGCGAGGAACTAAGAGAGCTAGCTATGTGCTGGCTTATAAAGTTGAGATATAAACATGGAACCTTTTCGTATTTGCCTTTATTCATTTCGTGTGCGGAGAGTCAAGCACTAAATAAATCAGTGACTGTGACAGGGTTTTAAAAGTGTGTCTCCTTAAGAGATTTGAATGGTAGGGGACGCCTCATGGAAGTAAATATCTAGAAACATCAACTTGTCGAGAACGTGAAATAAAATCCATAAAACGAAATTGCGTTTCATTTGCAGGGTTATTGCAAGATCCGTTTTTATTATAATAAACCTTGGGTCATTACGAAAATCCAGATTGCATAGTTAAATACCTTTCTATTTTGATCACTGGTCAATATTAGGTTCCATATAAAAGCCCTGCTCTCAGCTCAGAGATTTTATAATAACACTAAGCTCAGCAGGTTTATTGCAAATGAGTAACGGCCAGAGGACAAGCGCGTTCGCTGATTGGATCGTACTGGCCAATAAGGGGAGTCCAGAGTACTCGGTAAGCCCGTGTTGGAGAGGAGCCGGTCTAAATTCTCTCCTATACTGATGCAAATGATGAGAATTCATGTATGAGTAAGCGCAAAGCAAAAATGGAACTTGCAATAAATCTGGTTCAGTTATTATAAACAACCTGACCCAGGGCACGGGTATTATAATAAACCTAATTTCTAGGGTTGTTTACTAAACCGAATCTTACAAAAACTCTATGGCATTACATAATGTCCGCTCTCTCACATCTGTTTACTTACGTACGTATCTTCTGTCTGTTCCAGATGGTGTGCAAGCAGACACGCTGCTTACAAGGCACACATGTGTGTAATTTATGACGATACCGTTTCCGTATATTTATTACCAAGGGACGCGTACTTGCGGAGAAGACTCGTTAAAATAATTTGCCCCGCTGCATCTGTCGCTAGTCCCACTAATATGTTTCACAAAGTGGCGAGGGATTCGTGCTCGCATCTTTGAGGTCGTGGCTAATGTAATGTTTGTAGATTGTGTGCCCGTATATAGATGGCGTCTTAGAGATGCCGGTGATTAGATTAGGCGAACAAATGGGGTCGGGGGGAGAGTCGTGTATACAATAATGTACAAGTTTGATTGGATAGAATACCTCGTACGGCAAAGCACGATGAATGTGCACTGCACGTTGATCGAATGCTATATATTTTAGCCGGGTTCTACCGGATTTGCTTGCCATATGTTTCAGACTTACTTACTAGATTTATTTCATTTTTATATTTTAATTTATAGGATTTAATCACTACATTGTTAGGATGATACGAGTTAAGGTATTTTTTGGTAAGAATTATTTTTATGTTATTGGATGTGGCTTAAAACCAGAGACTCCATGTATCTCGTTAGCTATATGGAGTCAGATGCTGTGTGTGCCACATCCTTTTCCTGTCATAGGGTATGACATAATATTAATTAAATTCCACATGCTGCATGACTCGATGGAAGGACCGTGCCAAGGTGACATGTCTCTAGCCTGTCGCCCTTTAGCACGGCAAGCAACTTGTCCTTTATCCCTTAGTCGCATTTTATGACATGCAAGGGGACAGACGCAGTGGGCCCCATACGTTTCGGTTGAGATTGCTTCGTGCCTTACTTGCTGCTTGATAATTATTTTGTTCGAATACTTTGCGAAATTTGGTGGTCGGTGTTGTGCTTGTAATTTACCAGAGTTCTTGCAGCAAAACACCGATTACTCCTCCTAAGGTTACTCTTATTGCCGGGATACAGCGTGTGGTATGTAAGAATATCCCTAATGTTCCGTGAATAGCTAACGTTCCGACTTCAATTTTCAAGTGAGTGAAACTACCAACAAAACCTAATTCTATTTTTATTTTAAATGGAGCATTGTATCGCGGAGCCGTGCGCAGCGGAGGCTACGCAACAAGGAATATTTCATCCGCAGCGACTCGGCCGAGTAGGAGGGCTGACAATTTGCGTACAGCATTAGGTCGACTTACAATTCAATCCGTACATTCCTCGGGAGCCCCTACAGAAATTCCTCAAATACTATTTTCAAAGTATTTCTTCAATCTCTTCAAGCCCGAATTTATGGAAAGCTTGTCCCCTTTATATTTACGACTTCAGAAATTTGTTGGAGTGAAAATGACATAAGTTAAATTTCAATTCAGCTTCGTTCACTCGTAAAGGTTTTGAAAGGGGATGACTTTCTTTGACTCGACAGCCCGTGATAGCCTTCTATTTATCGAAGAAATTAGATAAGGGAGTGTAAATTCTGCCTCTCGGAATGGCTTTAAAGTGGTTTTCATAGAATTCCGATTCGTCGTTTAGGACTTCAATGAGAAAACGTGAAGTTGTTTTGGTGGGATTAGGAAAAGTGAAGATGACCTTCTATAAAAGGATGGAGCATGGAAGTGAATATTTCAATGAGAATTCTATACATCAGAAAGGAACGAGTCTTCTTATAAAAGCAAATAATATAAATTGTGTGCATGGAACGGGTAAAACTAGGTAAGTACAATCGTTAATAGCTTCATACAGGCCAGCGGTTATAATTATTTATGTTGGGGTTGGTTAGAATTGACCAAGTTTCGATTTAGTAATTTCGATAGCTTTAGCCGGTTATGACGTACGAAAACGTGGACTCTGACGGTCACTGTTGTCCAAAAGTTGAAAGTTGAACAGCGAGCAATGGAGCTAGCCATGCTGGGAATATCTACGCTACGTGATATGGTGCGTAACGAGGCAATCCGTCGACGCACCAAGTGGTCGATATTGGACACCGGGAGCTTAAGCTCAAGTGGCAGTAGGCTGGATACGTCAGCCTAAGAGACGACGACGATTGGAGTGACCGTGTCCTACATTGGCGGTCGTGCACAGGAAAACGGAGTGTGGGAAGACCGCCCGCCAGGTGGGACGACGACTTACGTCGGCGGAAAGCAGGAAAGCAGTGGTTTCGTACCGCTGAAGGCCGGGAGTACTGGAGGAAAATTGGAGAGGCTTATGTCCAGCAGTGGACGCTTACACGCCGACTGACTGACTGGCTGAATAAAAACTAGGTAAGCCTACTTCTTGTGAACTGCCACTAAAACAGAAAGTAACCTACAGAAGTAAATAGTGCGTCGTCGTCACGGGGTATAACGTCCGCTAATCAGAGCACCGGAGGCGGAAAGTTTCATAACTCGACATAACTCCTGCTAAAAGCTTTTCCGCGTCATTTACTCTGAAAAGTTCAAAATAAATGACTCGGAACAACATTCGAGGAATTAATCAATACGCAGAGCATTCCCGCCCCGACGCCTCCCGCTCTGTTAGACTATCGTCTTGGATGTACGAGTGCTTCAGCCGGTTGCGCTGCTTTCTGAAGCATTTTTTTTCCTAGACTAAAATCTAAAATAAATTGTACGAAAATGTACAATAATTGGAGACTGGAGACTGGCCTAGGTTCGGATTCCACGTAAAACTGTAGGCCCCTTCCCTTGCCTTATTAGGTGGTAGGGTTTAACGCACCCGGATTGGTACCACCGCACTCAATGTGTCGGGTGCGGATAGACACGAAAGATAAAGAGATGAAACATGCATTGAATAAAATCAGTCTTATGCCGAACTCGTCTTTCATTGATTGTAACAGAATTTAAGGTCAGTCGATAAGTTAATTGTTTGTGTTTTTGTCCAGTTCAGTGTATCCGTCACGACCAAAGTTAATCGATGACATATAGCACCTAGTTCACCAATCTGTGGACGACATATTTAACGTGTATAGTAGGTGACTTAACCAACAATCTCAGTTTCCAGAAAAAAAAATTATATTACATTCTAGTACATACGCTAACTTTCTCACATAGACACATCTTTCTTCTTCTACACTAATATTATAAAGAGGAAAAGTTTGTAAGTTTGGATGTAGGAGGTTTTCTCCGAAAATACTCATCCGATTACAAAAATTATTTGACCAATATTTAGAATGGACCTTCAGGATGGACACAGGCGAGCGAGCTGTTTATATCAAATATTCTAACATTGTAAACTTAGAGATTGTACGTAGTTGTAGATACACGAAGAACGATTTATGAAAGATATATTTTAAAAGTTAGGTCTAAAAACGAGTGTATAGGTAATGATAATGAATGACTACTGATATCACACCATTATAGGAGCATCTCAAATTCTGGAGAAACGGAACCTAACATTTTATGGAAAGGTACGAAATCCCTAACACATTGAATTTATCTGTATATCATGCTCTTCAACTCAACTGAACTATCTAACTAACCTGTTCTTCCTACCTGTACGCACACAAGCTAATTCTAAGTGAAGCATAACAATAATTTGGTGTGACGACACAGCAAAGTCACTAGCACAAACCAAGATTGAGGAACATAGCAGTACCTCTTGAAATTACCGAGAAACTATTGAAGAAACTGTAAGGTCGTATAAAAACGCATACCTGAGAACGTTTTTAAAGCTATTTGAGATAAATGAGAACATCTATCTCACAATCGCTCAAGTGTTGCAGACCTATTTATAACGAGTAACGGCAAGGTATGAGTGAGTATGCAGTAACATGCGAGGTAACATGACCTTTCAGCACAATTCAACTGTTACCGAACTCCATCAATAATCCGGACATGAAGCGTCCACTCACGTGGAAACTAAAAAATCGGATCGACTCGAAAAATAAAAGGCATCACACGTAGAAGACACTACACGTCAGAAGTGCTTATGGGACGTCGTGATCGTATATACCTACCCGTAATTATGTATTTGTTTTAATTAACCCGTGGTTATATTTACATTATAAGTTGTAACATGAATGTAAAAACAACCGTCTATATGACAACCGCGTAGGTTAGTTTAGACGGAATTGACTACTAAGTATAACATAATTATGTGAAATTTCATTTAAATTATAAAAAAAAATTGTAAAATGTTAAATTCTAAAAGAATAAAGTTAATACCGGCAACTGTCGAGAGTCACATTCGACAGACAGACGGACTGACGCATGAGTCGGACCGGGTTCGTTTTTCACCTCTTTGAAGAATGAAAATTAAAACAACATACATACATACATACCACATGTTGTAAATCGACAATCGGGGTAAGCAGAGTAATCGGTGCTATGCAGCAAGGACTGGCAAATCACAACACAACAACGACCACCAAGTTTCGCAAAGTATTCGGACAAGATAACTGTCAAGCAGAAAGTAAGGCACGAAGACCCACCTGCTGCATGACTCGGTGAAACGACCGTGCCAAGGTTAGAACCGGCTAACCTGTCGCACCTTTAGAATGGCACCTTGTCCTTATCCCTTAGTCGCCTTTATCGACATGCACGGAGAGAGATGCAGAGGACCATTCTTATTACGTACTGGCCCCATAAGGCACAAAAAAAACTTTAACTACATTTATCTTCTCTATGCGTTCTATGGAAGCTTACTCCGCGCAGCGCTGCATCGCCGTTATCAGCGTATCCTACTAGACGAATATTAATGATGTTGGATGCATCGAACTCTATCCCGTGAGTGAAAAAATTGGCTAGACTCTGAACAAAGGGAGTTATTTTATTTTCAGCTCTCCGTCGCTTGGAACTTAGACGAATGCACCGGACGAATGCGGTGTCTCCTTAGTTTGTGAAATGGAAATAAAAAATAAATTAAATAAAGTAATCGAGGCGGAAGTGCAGAAATAGTAGAGTTTGCATTGCAGTGTACACTCGGAACAGAATGTAAGGAAATTACTTTAATTATAAATAAAAAATTACAACTAACCAGCTAATTGGAAAATCCAAAACGAAAAGCATCGAACTCCAAAATCTGAGTAGGTCTTAAATAATTTTGTATTTGTGATACATTTTTGCATTTTTCATGAATCATGTTTATCGTACAAGGAATTGCACGTATGCATACTTACTTATAACTACAGAATATGAGACTCGTACTGTGTAGGCAGTAGCAAACTCTTTTGTAAATGTAGAAAATAATTAGAAGACGACTCAAAAAAAAAAGTATCAATCGAAGTTTCTTGCCAATTCTTCTTCGCTCTAATAATCGAACTGGCTAAACGCTAAATGTGTCATGTTAAAATATGACGAAGTGTAGTGTACTGTCTATGGATCACGCATAAAGCATAAAGAATATACCTAATAAAATCTATCCATAATCCTACCATCACCGCCAACTCTTCTTATACAATACACTCACCTAAAATGTATAACACTACACTAACTACATACATATATACGCAACTTACCTATAAAGCGTAGTTAAGCGAACGATACGGTAGGTCTCTCTCGTTATCAGGGTGAGGCCCCATGGACCCTTAAAATTTGCCTGATAAGCAGGAGCAGGGTCATGTGTACAGTTTACGAGCTCCACTCTGCGGGTTAACATAAGTCGCTTTAGCGAACACTTTTATAGCCAGTACGTTCTTAATATACGTATCTATTACATTTTGAACGGCTTGCGGCGCGGTGGTGAGACCCTTTCCTCACTTGCTTAAGGGTTTTGGGTTCAAACCACTTTATAATAATACTTTTAGTTTTCCGTGGATATTAATATTATTTGTATTTGGCTTATACCATTATATTACCATGGTTGGAATTAGCGGTCACTTTGACTTTGGTTTCGGACTCGCCCTGAGGATGAACTGCACGCGACGACAGTCTGAAACGTCGCCCAAAGTGACCGTGAATTCCATTCATGGTACTTAAGTCAAAAACCACATTCTTTCTCTCTCTTTTTTTTATGTAAACTGACACGTTTGGCTTCATCGCCTACTACGCATCCGTGATGTCAGCCTATAACACCCTGGTGGACTTTGTGCCATGTCAGTGCTTCCCTTCGGTTGTGCAGGCTACGTTGATCTGTACGGAAAACACGAACTTTTACATTGCCGTTTCGATAGACCTTTCTTTCGTTGCGGTGCTATGAACCCGGACGGGTTAAACCCTACCACCTAGTAAAGTAAGACGGAAAAGGTCCTAAAACCCGAACCACGGCCAGCCCCCAACTGCCGAACGGCCGCACCCAACCAATTTGTGACTTAATAATATTTTTCAATAATGTAACTAAGAAAATGAATGAATGCATGCTTCAATATGATATGACTTTGGTAACCATACTCTCTCCTTCTCAAGGAGACTTGAGAGGAGGTTCGGACCTCGAAGGTACTAAAATCTACATAAGACCTTGATTAAAACGCGTATTTTATGAGGCTTGTCCGAAAGTCCGGAGACTTCCTAATTAAAACTTGAAGATGAAAACAAAAGAGTTTCGAAGTTTGTCTTACGAAGCTAGAACCCCTGGTATAGACGTAGATGTGCAAGAGTATGATGTTAGTAATAATGTCAGATAATGCCATACAAAATTTACTACCTATTAAAATTTTTTTACTCAGTTTCAGTGTCGGTTATTATTTGGCAATACTGGTTTTCAAAGTTATTGAGGAAATGAAGAGCTGGCGAACAAAACTGGATGATTTAGAATTTTAATTGATTTTATTGTTTCGTGAATTTTTTGATGTGGCAACCCACATTTTCGTTCAAAAGTGACCCTAAAACCTCTAAATCTTGTTTCAAAAATCTATTTTTTTATCTAAAGTCGATGATTTCTAAACCAACACAGGTTTTTTTTATGGAAACTGACACGGTTAGCTACATCACCTACAACATTCGTGATGTCAGCCCATAACACCGGCTGGGTGAACTAGGTGCCATGTCAGTGCTTCCTTTCATTTCATATAACATATTGCAGGTAACATATTGCATCAATAAAATGCTTCTAACAAAACGACCTAATTTTCATAAATTATTCAATTTTACTATTCATTTGCTTTCAAAATTCGTTATTTCTCTTTTTAAGCCGTTTGATCAAAAATTTATGATTTCTTAACAAAAGTAGTATTTTATTATCATATTTGTTCAAAAATTGGTTATTATGTATTTTATTTTATATTTTTTTAAAAGACAACCAGCCCGCGTGGCTTTGCCCAAAAGTTCAAAGAAATATTAGCCAATATCTCCTCCTCCTCGCAAAACCACGCTCAGAGAGGCCCCATGCCAGCTACAAGGCGGACAAAAACGACGTTGTCTAATTTATTAACGCGTTTTTTGAAGATCCTCAGGTATAGGTGATAGGGAAGAACACACTCACCGAAAGACCGTTCCATATTTTCAACGTACAACACAATTATTTTTCGTTATAGCAATATGAATCCTCAACGAATCAGCTGTTCAGTGCCGATTCATTGTTCGCTGCAAATTGTTACCGTAATCACCGTGGGTGTCGTTAAAAATGTTCACGTTTCCAATCAAAACTTTATTTCACGATTTTTTATTAATTTATATTTAATGATTAATTGCTTGATTACTTGACCTGTAATACTTAAAATAAACAGTAGAAATAAAAAAGAATACTCAATTTTTATATTGAAAAAATTATAAAAATTAAAATCTTTTTTGTTTGCCAGATCGTCAAATATGAAGGAGTGGTAACTCTACCATAGACTTTTTTCTCTTTGTTTCTATCTAATGAAGAATTATACCATCGACTTTTACTTATTTATCCATAATACACACACTTTTCGACCATAGCCATGATCGCAATATGTGAAATAATTCCACATAGATCGGTAGGTCTGTTGGCTTTAGAAAATTTAAGTCTTGCAAAATTGTCCGTGTTTACATTACTTTCAGCGGAACTTAACTCTAACTTTTTTATTCCTTCGGCCTAAGTCATTGTTACGAAATTATTACTCCGAGTTAAATAGAGGACTACTTTCTTAATGACAAAGGTGCAAATTAATTTAATTTGAAGAAGCGTGCGAGCGGCACGGCCGGAGAGAAAATTTAGGGAGAGCTATTAGTAATTTGTAAATTTAATATTATATTACAGTTATAAATAACATCTTTAATACCTTCATCATTATAAAATTATTAAATTAATTGGGGATAAATTCGCTCATTTGTTGGGGATAAACACGATCTAATTTGAGGAATGACTAGAAATGTTAATAAATTTGTACCTATGTCCTATCTTAGCCTTACGAGTACGTACCTGTATCGAATGTGTAAAATGTTATATCTTTATGAACATTAGGGGCTACAAGTGGATGAATAAGTACCACGTATAATCAAACATAAAATCATGCTTCAGTTTATCTACGCATCTTACGCCCTAATTCAGAACTTATATCAATATTATATTCAAGAGGCTGAACTCAGAAAGTGTTCTAGGAGTGGTCGGTTAGAAGCCGCTAGCCGTTACCGCGGTTAGGCAATAACCCAAAATTGAAAAGTTCGCCAACAACGCCGCCACTTTAAATCTCAACCGCTCGCTCGCACTTCCGGCGCTCCGAAAAACTGCCGTCGTTTTCCGCTAGCGGCATAACTAATTCGGTAAAATTAAAAACTTTAAACTGGCAAACATCCTTTTAATTATTTACGGTAGGTCCCCTTGCCAAGGACTTAATAGTTTGCCTCCCAAATGAATTTTCCTGGGAAACCACCCCCATTCACCCCACCTCAGACTTGACTATAGTGGGCACCTAGAATTTATTTATACCTGTAGAACCATTTCACATTCGCTACCACATTTGCTCGTCTTAGAGCACTATGAGAGGCGATCGAGTGGGTATGTGACAAGGTTGCACACGTGAGCTTTCTGTGTTAAATGCTGTGTTCTGTGTTAAGGAGCTGACAGCTAAAGAGAGGGGTGGTAGGGGAAGTTTCACTGAGCGCATTATATCGAGTTGAACCTGTCAACATGAAAGTGGACTTAAGTTTTGGTACCTACTGGTGCTTATGACCAGTGGAGTGTGGCAGGGTTGGTAGGAGCGTTCGAAAATTTCGCTTAAATATTTTTACAGTAAGAGAAATACGTACCATGTAATTCCCTCACGTACTGGAAAAGTTAAAATAGTCTGAAAACGGAGGGTAAATCCCAATTGATTGTAACGGGAATATCACTGTTTAAACTAATCTTAGGAGACATACACTTACGGATACACAATTACACATTATACATTTTACAATAATACATTTCCGCGAGACAATCTTAAGATCAACAGAAAAACACGAACAAAAAGAAAAAAAGAACATGGGATTATACCTTTCCAGCGATTTGTGTGAATGTCATATGTAAATTGGTTGAGTCGTTCTCGAGTTATAAGCAAACATACAGACAGACGTCAGAATTTTCATTTTATACAACGGAGAACATTACATTACGTATTAAAGTATTTACGTAGTATTGGCTTTTATCATATTTCTTTACAATTTAATATATTGCCACAAAATATTATTGATCGTCTCCCAAATGTTAGAATATAATGCCTCATGTCATTAAGTTCGCCCATTGTATCTAAAGTGTATAAATTTGTGTTAAATAAAAATATAGAAATATACAAAATATAGAGAAGAGATAACGAGAGATAGAGAGGAAGTAACGACAGGCAGATAAGAAACTGAAGATATAGATAAGAGAAAAAGGAAAATAGAGCAGAGGTAGAGAATACATGGAGCTGAGAGAAAGTAAATAGAGAAGAAATAACATGGGATAGATAAGATAGATAAGAGATGGCTTAGATCACATACCTCCTATCTCAATTGTTGGTTATATGGACTTTTATGCACCAAAAAAATCCGCACAAAAATAATGCATCATATGAACTCAAAACTCCTATGTCAAATTACTTCTATGAGGAGTAATACAATGTTTTCTAAAACTCCTATTCGCAAGTTCGTCATTTTCCTAAGTTTTATAAACGGTTTTTTGTCTCTCCTGTAAAACTAAGATTTTCGACATTGAAATCGATCTAAGCCATCGTTAATAGAAATTGAGAAAAGTTAGAGGAGATGTAGATAGAATAGAGAAAAGAGACAGCGTTACAAGACAACCTTGTCTACAAGAATGACGCTATAAGGCAAGAGAAGCGCCAAGCAACTCATTATAATATTTTAATTTGCTGCCAACAAGTTTCTTCTAGCCTTGAAACTTTGTGCATGGATCACAATTACTTGACGCTGCTGTTGCAAATTAATGTTTAAACTTCTATGAGATTAGAACACGTAGGAGCAACCTCTGAAGTCGTGATGACACCGAGAGATACCTCTGATAGGGTTACGTAGGCCTTTGTATATTTGATGTAGAATTAGGAGTGATTATTTTCGTCTTTATTCTAGTGTAATTGAGCGGAGTTGTTTATTCCGTTCAATCACCTTCAAATCAATTAATAATTAAAACATCTGATAATTATATAAATAATTGTTAATATATTATTATATATATTATATAATAATAATTTAGATATGCTATAGATTATATTATATTTATTGTATATATTTATTAAATTTATATATTGTTAATAAATAGTAGTAAATCTGTCGCGAATCTGACAAAAAATACTATCAAATCTAGTTAGTCTATTCAAGTAAAGTTGTTCCGTCGCTTTTATGATAATAAATTATAAATAATAGACTACTAAACTATTAACAGACATACTCCACTGAATACGTAAGCAAACTAGTTAAATAAAAGGCATCAAAGCTTATCAAATAAAAAAAATTAAGTATTTCAAGTAATAATATTTCAGTTCGCAAAAAAAAATCTTTAATTTTTTATCCGTCAGTCAACACAGAACCTCCTCACAAAGGTCTGAGGGAGGGCCCGAGAACTTGTCTCGACAACTGGACCTCTTTTGTGGCTCGATTCCAAGTATGACAAGAATTAAACGTTGTTCGAAAGTTGGTTTATCGAGTTCGAAAATAACGTGATAAACCGACTTTTAAATGTATGTTATATTATGTATGAGCCAGGAGCGACATAACTTCTTCGCATTCCAGCCCGCCATCAAAACGGAAAATTTCAAGAAATTAAAACGATAGAAGCGCCATCCACTGATCAAAGACGAAATGACATAATAATAATGTCTACCTCTGTGACAATTACTGAATAATATTTATTAACATGCTTACTACGAGTTATCTAATGCAGAATGTATGCATGAGTACATAGATTATGTTTAGTTCAAGAGTTCAGACCTTCAGAATTATTGGCAAAAACCTTTCATGCCTTTCCCATACCACAATGCTTCGTCTGATAACTCAAAATACACTCGTACATTTTACTTGTAGGTATAAGTACGTTGAGTGAATGTGTCTTTAAACGTTTACGTCATGTCATGCTTGAAATCGAGCGTCTGGCGGGTTAAAGGCTGCGTTTGACGACTTCATGATCGACATCAAAATTCAAAGCCTACAAGGGTATTCGGAGTGGAGCCAGCAAGAAGCGGGGACAAGACTCGACAGCTCCTGCTGGAGTCTAGGCTGGAGTATTTCTTATAGTAAGGTTCTTGATTTCTATTAATGCGAGTATGATTGATTACTCACTTGGAGTTGAAAGAATTTTTCTTTCTTTCTTTTTTTAACTTGGAATTATGGAGATGGTTTGATTTTATCTAGAACTGTGATATGATAAAACATTTTGAATTCGTTGTGAGCTAGAATGCAGCTAGATTGAATGGCTTGATGTTAACGTTTTGCAAAATTATTATGAAATTGCATATTTCTTTTTTCAAATCACTGAACCCTTAATTAAATTTTGATGAAATGAACGATTTACATATTTATGTGACATTGTGCTGGCTGTGTGTATAACATGTTATTTTATTTATATATTTTTGTAACTTCGTGTATAAGTAGATATTAACTTGATTTTTTTTTCAAATTTAAAATGATATATTTTTCAAGTAATTAAGTAATTAAAAAATTTATAGAGATCTTAACTCAAACTAACCTAAAACAAAACTTACTTATCTAACAAATTAAAACTAAACATGAACCTTTAAATAAAAAATGTCTTCTAGTTTGGCCGAGGCAGCCATAGTCCCCAGGATGCTTATAGCGTTCCCCTCTTTGAATTTCTAGGCTTATGTGGCGTATGAAGAAAGCCTTGGCACGCACGTCACCGTACTTATCCACTAGCAATTTGCCGATGGTTTCGGCAAAAGTCAGTGCGTCCGGTGACCACGCACCAAGGGTTACCACCGCAAAACCTAGAAACTCAAAGAGGGTTTTTAGGGACTCATACTTTGTGTTGAAACTTATATAAAAACAATAAAATACCTATTTGTACCAAAATTATATAGTATTATTATTCAAAATTTGAAATTTTAATTTTCTTCAGCTTCTTCGTAGAAAATATACTTATTTATAAGGTAGCAGCTAATATTGAGGTATTACGATTTTTGACCAAATTGATTGCCTCTCCATCCGTAAGACTCTCCAGCTGTTCAGGGTCTGTCCATTGAAATTAAACGCCTCCGTTATATAGTAGAAGTGAACGAGACTCACTGTATGGAGTCCCCTGCCAACTCCATGAGTCGGAGCGGAGGCGGCGCGGCGGCGCGCGGTCCTTCGCGCAAGTTTCGGCGTCGATAATGGAGAAGTCGGTCCGTGTCTATTTAAATTGAATTTTCATTCAGATAGAGATCCTCAAAACAATTGTTTTTCTTATCTCTTTCCATCAAATGGGAAATGTTTAGACGAAGTTCGCTTCGAGTTGCGCCGAATTTAGACTTCAGCGATGCCATCTTGCCTCTCAATTCATCATAGGGGCTGTACGCATTCTCGATAGAGAAACGCGTCGTTGAGATCTAGATTAAGTATACTTATTTAGACTAAGTTGACGTTATGAGATGTCTGCGAAGTAAATGTACTTACTGATTTGGATTTAATTAAACTTATATATAACACATAAATACACCAATTATAAGTTTAATGAAACCGAAGGTTAATTAAATTTCGAAAACGCTTTGATCTCAAATCATGCATGTAATTTGTAATGGAAATGTTCGCTTTATCAGATTCTAGTATTATATACCTCTGCTACACTTTATCAATACATGTAATAAATATAACACATTTAGGAAATAAGCAAAAAAAAGAATACAATTAATTGGGGGGGGGGGGGGATGAATGATAAGTAATCGAATGCAGTAAGGAAATTTTTTAAGCTTTCGTCTCTTTGTGTGTTTGTGCGTTGGCGTGTTATTTATCTGTGCACACATCACGTAAAAATTACTACTACCAATTGGAATGAAGCTTTCCGAACAATATTTAGGCTATATAGAATCATGTCATTATTCATATGAGCTGAGCAGTAGCGTCAGTACTTAGTCGAAGAAAAATCGTAACTTCCGTTTGAGTTTATGAGATTTACTCAAAAAATAATCAGCCAATTGACATAGGAATTCAAGTCGTTATGATATGTGATGTTTTATAATTTGATATTAAAATGTTTGTAACATCACGCTATCTCTCCCAGTAGAATAAATTTTTTTCCAATAAAAAAACGTCTCTTTGAAGGTCACGAACTGTGGACCTACAGTGTAGGAAAAATGAAATAACCAAGAAAATATTTCAACTAAATCGCTAGTAAAATACAGTCGAAGCTACTCGTTCCCCGAAGCCGGAGCACGCAGCAATATACTCGTAGATCTCAGGTTTGATTAAATATCGAATTGTCTGTTCATTTTATTGGCCCGAAGAAGCCGTACTATGGAAGAAAAACAAAACTGCAGGTGAGTTTTCTTGCCCGTTCCCTCTGGTCGAGTTAATAGATGATAATAAAAAAAAACCAAAACCAGTCAAGTGCGAGTTAGACTCGCGCGCCGAGGGTTCCGTATCCGTCAATCACATAATGTTATTTCTCTATGGTCAATCATATCATACTTCATTGTCGCATTCTTTTTTTTAAATAAAGCACGACATGTGGCGCTTAGCCATCCATAAGGTGTCTAACGACGCCCATGGACAATCGGTTGTACGCGGGGGTTGCGAATGCCATTCCGGCCTGACAGGTGCCTATTCACGCCTCTCTTGAAGGACTCTAGATGTATTCATTCGTTTATATCTAAACTCTTTCTCCTTCTTATATTTAAACTTACTTTTTTTGAAAAATTATACCTTTCACCTGAACGCAGCTCGGCCTGACCGCTGTAATATTTTTCTAGTATGTATCACCTGAACTTTGTGTGTTACAAAATAAACTATTTTCATACAAAGTTTACTTTTTCTAGCCTTTAGAAGTAGGGCTGTGACATACATAAATACAGACAGATATACAAACAGACGGACAGAAGGACAACGAAGTGACAAGAAGCCCAATTGGCTATGTTTGAGACTCAATAACAATCTAGAGCTGCTCAGTTAATCAATACACCGACGAATTTTAATTTGATGAAATAAAACAGAAACCAAAACGAACGAAACACTACTGAGACGTCATCGAACGAAACACCAGTGCAGCGCACACCAGTTACAACATTCCAGAATTCTCCGATCGCAAGGAGCCGAGTATTTCAATCAGGGAGTCGAGCATAATAGTTTTATTAGGTGCAGAGTTGCTCTCTAAGAATTGGCGCGTTCGACACGTCTTCTTTCTACTTGTGAAATATATGGCGTCTTTTGTATGTTACTCACTGGGGTACGGGGTCCAGGCGAAATTGAACAATTTGGAAAAGTATTTTCGCCTTTCTCGTGCCGGAGCTGTGGAGAGAGGGGGGGATAAGGTGGTAACTGCTACGTCTAGTAGAAATGGTTTGCCGGATACGATACTCACCTGAAGTCAAACTTCTTGAACATATTTAGTCAAAATTTGGATGTTAACTAGAATGCTGTTACTAAAAAAATACTTATAAAAATTAATTTTATTTCTAAAAATTGCCTGTAAACTGAACGTTGAAAGTCGAATTCACGGAAAGTATAATTTTAGGCCATATTATTTTAGATCAGAAAGTCGTGAATATGAATACCTTCTTCCTTCCTAGATTAATGAATAATCTTAAATCAATAGATATACTGGCCTATTTAAAGGTCTGTCGAAACGGCTATGTAAATAGTTTGTGTTTTCCGTCCAGTTCAGTGTAGCCGGCACGACCGAAGGGAAGCACTGACGTGGCACCAAGGTCACCCGGTGTTATGGGTTGACATCACGGATGTTGTAGGTGATGGTAGCCAACCGTGTCAGTTTCCATAAAAAAAAAAAAAAAAAAAAAAAAATATTCCAATTCATTTCCAGTCCAACAATACTAAGAACAGATACCTACGTAAAATGCACAATATAATATATTGTAAACGACTGAAGAATAGTGGGTCAATGGCAAAATAAAATAAAACCAAGAACATTTAATGTATATTTGGAGCCATACGCTCCAGAGCTAGATCAGAACACACTGCTCCTGCTGGAGAGGGAAGTTTGCGTGGAATTATTACATTTTTTGTTTGTTCTTTAATTAAATTCGTGATGACTTCTTCTGACGAACGGACTGTAGCTATTGGGCATTACTGGGGGGTCAAAATCGATAATCGGGTCAGCATATGGGGTCAGTGCGTCAAAACGCAGGGCGATTGTGTCAAAATTCGGGCAGATTGGGTCAGGATTTCTTTATTTGTTGGCTGATTTAGCTTTCGCCTCACAATGTGAATGGCTTCAACCCTCGCGTTGTGAGGGAGGGATGGTTGGGGTCAGTCAATCTTGGCTTTTCAATAAGGTAGGTTATCGTGTCTTGTAAGCCAATGTGAGCTGAATACTTAGATAGATTGAGTCATTATTGCTACAGTACGTTTTGCATTAAAACAATCATACGGGAAGTGCGTAGATCTTGCTTTTGCAAGAAAAGGCAAAATCTCTGGAACGGTTTTAAGCCCTTAGAGGTTTCTTCTAGTCAAACGTTGAATGTTTGAGAGTGCACTTTATGTATAATAGGTTTAATTAGAGAATAGAATTAATCAGTTTAGCCAGAACTATAATTTTGGCTGAATCGAATTTTTCAAAAATAGCAATGACACTCAAATAGCTTAATAGTACCTTGTTCCTAATGCTTACGTTAAGTAAAAAAGTAAATTTGATAGTAACTTCCCGCCAGCCCATCCAAAATGCCTGCATTTAATCTCATTCCGGAACATATATTCAGCTCACCATTCGCTGACGTCTAAAACGTACCAGAAATCCCCAACTTTCAACACATAGCACGTGAGCGCATAGGGTATTAACTTGTCACCAATATTTTCGAATTATATTCCCGACAGAATTGGAATTACCGATCGGAGCGGACAGTCGTTCCGGTAATGGGGACGCTGGAAACAATTTCACCATTTGTCATTGTGCGGCGAGAGTCTCTCGCATACTAATGGCTGCATTTTTATCTATTTACATTTTCTAATATGGCCCAGAGACTGTACGGTCAGCGTGTAAAGAAGACTTATAAATTTATTTTATATTTATAAGAATTTTTTTTACCGTCTGGGGCCGGTAGTTTTTTTTTTGTTTTTTTTTTTTTTATGGATACGCGAGACACTTGGCGCCGTCAGCATGGATTGTTGAGCCGACGACGCCCAAAAGCAAACTTAAAAAGATTAACCCAACAACATCTCGTAAAAGGCGACTAAAGGATAAGGACAAGATGCCGTACTAAATGGTGACAGACTAGCCACCTCTCACCATGGCACGTTCGTTCCACCGAGTCATGCATCAGGTGGGTCATCGTACCATACTTTGCGAAACGTGTTGGTCGGTGTTCTGCTGTAATTTACTGTCTTTGCAGCACAAAATCGATTACTCTGCTTGCCCCGATTTTTCGGATACAGCGTGTAGTACATATGTATGTATTTTTATAGAACCAGATATGGCATCACCTCTGTATGGTGTATCAACTGCACACCAGCGCGCGGCGTAGGTAGATGTGTTTGAACTTGCGCAGAGTTAGAATAGTACTAGACATGGTATGTGATTATGTTATTTATGAGACAATTTCTTTCTGTTTCTTCGAAGTTCTGATATACCTAGTAGTGCTCATTTTCGGGAAGTGAAAAATATTGAACACCACTGCGAATATTTTTTATTTAAAACCCATTTCATTCCCGATTGCACGCATTCGGAAAATGCTCTGAATTACCATTCGTTCGTCCGCAATTGAAATAACTGAACGGAGCGGGAACTCGTTTCCGTAATGAATGCATTGCATGGATGCAATTTCAGTTTACGCATAGTAATTATCAGTGGGAAACAAAATAGGTATGTTGTACTTTTTAATATTTTTTTTATGCGTTACCAGCTCATTACTCGTACATATGTTTTTAATTAATGGAAACGAACACGGTTGGGTACATCATCTACAACATCCGGTCGAATTGTCACCCAAGCAAGTACTGACCGGGCTCAGGGTTGCTTAACAACAGTCGACCGACCGCACCACTGAGCTACCGAGGCTCACGTAACATGATGACATTTTTCATAAAAAAAAAAAACAAGAAAATGCGAATTTGTATGCTGGCTGTACTTCAGAAGAAGGGCTGGTCTTATTTATTCTCACAGTTAAGTCGTTCACTTGACTTAATGACCACGGGCGATATTTTTAGAGATTTGCCCGTCTGCGAGCGGGCCATTGTTTTATTTGTCGCAGCCAATTTTTAGGGCTCCGTAGCCAATCACGATGACAGGGATCCTTATAGACTCGGCCGGTCTGTTTGTCTGTTTGTCTGTCCGTCTGTATGTCGTAGGCTTCGTCCGAGGCGATTGATTATTCTGGAACGTAAATAATTAACTCAATAAATAGTTAAAAACAGGGTGAGATGCCGTGGGGCACACCCGACAGAAGCATCTTACGATTGTATTTAAAATTTTTCCTTCGCGATAGTGCCATCTATATGATTCCTTTCAACTTATACAACGGTTCGACTTCAAAAGACTCTCATAGATGGCGATAGGCACTGCAGCCAACGCTCCTCATTGGCTGGGCAGCGCCGTGACGTTTCACTTTTTCTGAGTTATGTCCCCATCCCAAACGTACGTTAAAAAGCTTTTTTGAAAACTATTTTGAAACATTTTAAAAAGTTATAGAGAAAATATAATTCTTATGAAAGAATGGAATTATGGTTGGCAGCGGAGCGCTGAACACGGGACACAGAAGTAGTAAAGTGTATAGACAGCCTGCAAGATGGGAATGGCTACGGAACCCTCTTCGCGTGACTAACGTTCGCCGGATTTTTTTTATTCGATGGCGAGACTCAATACGATGAGCATTTGCCGATTGCTGTTTTAGTATTTTATTGTTAGAGCTATTTACGAACAAAGATTATTTTCGGAGACGAGTGCTAAGACTTGGCGACTTATTGTTATATTGATTACAAATTTAATATAAATTTGTGTGATCCAGATAAAATATATGATTGTGTATACAATTTTTGTAGTACACACATACTTGCATATAACACGCTGTATCCCGACAAATGGGGTAAGCAGAGTAATCGGAGTTGTGCTGCAAGTACTCTTGTAAATTACAGCACAACCAACATCGACCACCACGTTTTAGTATTCGGACAAGATAACTACTAAATCAAGCAGCAAGTAAGGCACGAAGACCCAACTGCTGCATGATTCGGTGGAAGGACCGTGCCGAGGAGAAAGGTGGCTTCCCTTTCGCCCTTTAGCACGGCATCGTGTCCTTATCCCTTTTTGTAGTACATTATACGTATATTATTTACCTGATTACTTTATAAGCGTTTCAAGTGAACGAGACATTCAACTGAGATTTGCGCTAATAAACCACGAGATAGTTCAATCCTTGGTTCAATTCAACTGTATGGAGCTCGGCCTTCGGCCATATCTGATTGCCTTAATTACTTAAGGTGCAACGTTCAACAAAGGTGTTCGCTTTAATTGTTATTATTTTGAGCGATTTTGAACATAGAATTTCCCCAAAACGATTATGGTGCGTCAATAAATTCGTTTATATAATCGAAAAATACTCGTATTTACTTCCAGAAAACACAGTAAATATGGACATATGAGATACAAAAACGGGTTTCATCTCTTGAAGAGATTTCTGCGAACCAACCTTTGAGTGTTTGAGATGTGTAAATAAGAATGTAATTGTCAGCCTCGGTAGGTAGTCAGTGGCGCGGTCGGTAGACTATTGTTAGCAATCCTGAGCGCGGTCAGTACTTGGATGGGTGACCGCTCGACTGTTTCAGTTGGAGGCTGTCCGTGGTTCGGGTTCCACGTACAACTGTAGGTCCCTTCCCTTGTTACCTTTATTGGGTTTATCCCGCCCGGATTGATACCACCGTACTAAATAAAACGTCAGTCGAAACGGCTATGTAAATAGTTCTTGTTTTCCGTCCAGTTCAGTGTAGCCGACATGAAATGAAGGGAAGCACTGACATGGCACCTAGTTCACCCGGTGTTATGGGTTGACATAACGGATGTTGTAGGCGACGGTGTCACTTTCCATAAAAAAAAATATTATTAGTAAAATTGAAATCAAATGAAAACAAAATATTCTTTATTGGCCACCATCAAATATGCATGGGACACAACAGGCGAGTTTGATGCCATGAGGCATTTAAAATAAATATTTACTTTTTATTATTTTTATTATTTGTTGTGTTATAATATCGGCCATAATTACACATATTCTGTGAAAATTTCAACGGGCTACCTTTTATGGTTCAAGAGATACAGCCCTCGGACAGACCGACAGACAGACAGACAGACAGACGGCGTTGACTTAGTAATAGGGTCCCGTACGACGGATACGGAACCCTAAAAACTAACCTTTGGGCTGTGCAAAGGAAAATAAAGGTACCAAGGATATAAATGAAACAATTAGGAACAATAAAGGAAATAAATTAAATAATTTGGAACTACTATCACGCTCATGAAAAATTTTGTATGACTTTATATAAGCACCATTTACAACCTTTATTATAAATCTCATAAGAACAACGAAGGATCGCTCAGCCCGCCCTGCCCCGCATGCAAGGGGCATAACTCGTGCCATTAGCCGGCGTGGCAGAAGGACGCTGCTTTTCAGGCTGCACACTGAAGCCCTATGTTGGCTAATTTATCATTTATGTTAAGTCTAGCTATGCCCGCGGCTCCGCGCTCCCATTTTCTCAGAGTTCGATAACATAAAACTATTTATTGTGCGGAGTTAAGGCGGAAATAAGAATCAACATTAAAAGAGGCTCGACTTCAAATGAAAATTCCTGATCAGTTATTGGTAAAGATAAACAATCTGTAAAAAGAAAATACATGGAAAGCACTGTTCTTTAACTAACAAAATTTGCTTTTGAAAACATGCTTTAATATTTTGAAAAGGTGTTAAAGTGAATGTCCAAACAATTATATATTATACAAAGTTATATTACAACAATCTATAATATCTACTTGCCCATAAAAATGAATGTCATACAAATATAATACTTTATTACAAGTAAAAAAAATATTAAATAACATCTTAAAAATTAAACCTAAACCTAACAAAATAAATAAATATTAAAAGCCATCCAGGAGACGAGCCGGAATTGCAGCGGTGCTGAGAACCACCAACGACGTCGGTGCCCATTAGACGAGATAGAAAATCTCATCCATGGGCACCGACGACGACAGCGGAAAGCTAACGCTAAGATAACGCTCGCAGCGTTCCCCCTCTGCACGGCCAGACTGACGCGCTGGAGGAGGAACGAGCCGGCAAAGTTCTAAATCATACACAGTCTCAACACAAGAATTAAATAGAAATATACATAATTGTTTTCGCTACAATCGCAGCTTTTTAATTTTATGTCTTCACGTTTTCAACGGTTAAAAATTAATCAATATTCTATTTTTCGTGCATTCGACGACTTTCGCGGCTCGTCCATCCTTCGTCGGCAGCCTGATAGCCTAACATTTAATACCTCAAAATATGTATGGTGGACGATGTGTGTCCGACGCCACTACGTACTTTGGCAATGGCAGAATAAGGTTGTGCATTCGACAGTTGCAAATGTTGCAATCAAGATGTTGGTACGCAGGCATAGCGCAAAAGACAGTATCTACATCTAGTGAACACATTGAACATCGGTTAGCGCAGTACGAATTGTGAAGGTCGAATTTCTATAAACTAAGTAGCTCAGTTGGAAGAGCAGTAGATAATGTAATCCAAAGGTAGTGGGTTCGAGTCCCACTGTATTTAGTTTTTTTTTTGCAATTTTTCTGTCCATTTCCGTAGCATCGGAACAGCAGATGTTTCTACATAAACAGAAGTATAAACCGGGCAGTGGGAAATTCAAGAATTTCTCAATTAAAAAAAAAAATATACAGGTATATATGATTTTTATAAAATTGATACGTAGGTATATAAGGTCAAGCCATCAAATGGGTAGGCGGAGACAACGAATCACCATGAGTCACGGCGACGCCACTTCCACATCGATAACGTCGTCAGCCTCGATAGCTCAGTGGTGCAGACAGTCAACTGTCGCTATTGAATGTTAAGCAACGCTGGGTGCGGTCAGTACTTGGATGGGTGACCGCTGACCGTTGGAGGCTGACCGAGGTTCGGATTCCTCGTAAAACTGTAGGTCCCTTCCCTCCTAATCTTACTTGGTGGTAGGGTTTAACCCGCCCGGGTTGGTACCACCGCACTGAATGAAACGTCGGTCCAAACGGCTATGTAAATAGTTTGTGTTTTCCGACCAGTTCAGTGTAGCCGGCACTGACATGGCACCTAGTTTACCCGGTGTTATGGGCTGACATCACGGACGTTGTAGGTGATGTAGCCAACAGTGTCAGTTTCCATAAAAAAAAAAAAGATAATATTTGTCTTCGCAGAGATTTAAACACTTAACTTGAATGGCTTTGTTTGTTTTAGATGCATTATTTTTGACATAAGTATAAAATGTTAAAAAACCACTTGACATAAGTAAAAAAACCACTTTTGAAATCTGTCAACCATCAACTACAGCCTGATCCGACGTACTTGGAATGCAGCTAGAAGACATTTAAATAATTTCTCCCGAGGGACGTCGCGAGCTCTTCTGCTCAACAAAACAAAATCATTGGGACCTGCCGCGCGCAGCGCCACCGACCGCGTCGCAGCGCCGCCATATTTTGTGCACAAAACGCGGGAAACATGAATTTTAAATTCGAAATGATGAAATTGTGTGGAACGAGGATCGTCGGGAATTCCCTTCTTGTTTAAAGTTGATGTTTAATAACGCGTCTAATATTTTGTTGTGATATTTATGATAGATTTTCATAAAATGACATATTCTGTGAATAGTACACCAACATAAAAATAGCCCCACTGCGTCTCTCCTCGTGCATGTCGTAAAAGGCGACGGGATAGCCACCTCTCACCTTGGCGCGGTCCTTCCACCGAGCCACGCAGCTGGTGGGTCGTCGTGCCTGACTTGCTGCTTGATAGTTATCTTCTACGAATACTTTGCGAAACGTACCGGTCGTCGGTGTTGTGCCGTAATTTACCAGATTTCTTGCAGCACAACACTGATTACTCTGCTTACCCCGATTATCACACGTGTGATATGTATGTAGATAAACACTAGGTGTAGGGAACAATTTGGGCAGTGTTCTAACATTTTCTAAACAAACAAAAAATCAACTTTTTCATAGAAACTATTCATAGTTTACATAGTCTATTATACCTCGTTCGTGTCCGAACTAGGTGCCATGCCAGTGCGTCCCTTTGGTCTAGCTACGCGGAACTGCCCGGAAAACGCCAACTATTTTCATAGCCGTTTCGACTGATCTTCATTCAGTGCGGTGGTAACAATACGAAGTTTTTTCATATCCCTACTACCTTTTAACGTAACGGAAGTTTTCAACATTTCATACTCTGACGAAGACTCTGAAATTGCCTCAGAAGGTCACTAAGTAGATACTCTGACGAAGACTCTGAAATTGCCTCAGAAGGTCACTAGATCCAACAATTTCCCTCACTCACGATGTGTCCTACACTTCTGGGGTGCCCGATTGGGATTCCGCGTATTGTGCTTAGGGGAAGTATCGTCGAGATACCGAGAGTCTGAAACACGCACGAGAACTCGATCCAGGACACACTTAGCTGACGCTACTTTGATGTTGTAAGGACCTACAGGAATCATTAGTCCGTGTTGTGTAAAAAAAAGCCGCCAAGTGCGAGTCGGACTCGCGCACCGAGCGTTCCGTACCACCACAAAATATATTTGTTTTATGTATTTAACAAAATATTGTGTTTTCAAAAATCACGAAAGGCTTAAATAAAAACTTTAGCAATGCTTTGACCGTCAGGAACTCTTGCAGTCAGGATATAAAAAAATATTTTCCCGCAACTATTACACTGTCGAAAAATCCTGTTCCTGTGTGTTCCTGTAATCTATGGCTTAATATTTACTAAACATATTAAAATCAAAACTTTAGCTTTAGAAACTTAGGGGGGAGGGGGGGAGGGCGGTAAATTTTTACACATTTTCGCTATATCATTAAGATTTGAAACTATAAGTTTCAAGTAAAATTATATATTTTTTAATTCCTTATTGTTCACACAGGTCCGTACAGAATATTCCCCACTCACACTACATTAGCTTGTACACATGGCGTCACTTCGATTTGATATGCATGTTAGGTAAGTCACAATAATTGTTAATAATTCATTATTAGTTATTATATTTTAACCCTAGATCACTAAGCTTAAGTTCGAGTAACGTTATCACTAACCATTCGTAAATTTTACGACGTATTAAAACATCAATTATTATTTAAACAAATTTATTTATGACACAAAACTACCTTAATTAGAAGCCTTGGTTTGCACTTAATCAAATAACATAATCTGTTTTAGAAATAACCAACACGCAACTCTGATTGCACATAGAAACAATATACTTCCTGCAAATCGCTTTTTTTCAGCCCTCGCAGAATGTCGTGGTCATACGACGTTTTTTTGCAGGCAGTAGCTGCAAATTTTGCGAGTTCTGAGATAGTCTCGACTAGATGCTTCCTTCTAGAAGGTAAACAACCTTATTTGACTTCGGTTTCTATGACGCCATAGTAATTTTCTGTGGTAAAAAAAGTTACGTAGTTACTAACCATTCGTAAATTTTACGACGATAACATGATATATCATAATAATAAAATGTCATAAAATAACATGATATATCATAAAAATAATAATAAAAGTGCATCCACAATGAGTGTTTCTGAGTCATTAATGATGCTAATTAGGAAGGTATTAGGAACGGGTGGGGTGACGGGGGTTGGGATCTTACCGAAACATTAAATGCGCACAGTACGCGTCGTAATTTTTACGACTGGTTAGTGATCTAGGGTTAAAGATGAATTTACAAATATTTCAATTAAATCACTTACAACATCATAACTTGCACCGCAACGTCGCGTCACGTCAGAATGGTGTGTCTCGTCATTTTAATAATAAATAGATGTAGCGACGCAACAGATTTCGCTCGGTCTCGCCGTTAATATTAATGAGCACGAGATACACATTAACTATTTATATTTTCCTGCGCGATTCGATACGGACATGATTTATGAAGCAACGGAACGTATCAGCAGGGACGGCCGGAGGAAATCGAAAACGTGGAGCGGCAGTTGTCATGTACATACATACATAGCGTCACGCCTGTTTCCTGGTGGGGTAGGCAGAGACAACGGATTTCCACGTGCCACGATCCTGACACACCTCTGCCGCCTCTTCCACTTCCATAATGTTCTTCATGCATGCTCGTCGGTTACGGGTAATACGCACTTGACCCTTTTTGAGCACATACCCGATCTGGTCCGGGTACGTGCGTCTAGGGCGACCCTTCCCGACTCTTCCACTTACATTTGCTTCATAAATTTCTTTCGTTAGTCTCCTATCATCCATTCTTCCGACATTACCGAACCACCGAACCATTCCTTTCTCAATCCTTGTCATGTATTGGATTAAATATGTTGACCAGTCCATGTGTAACAATTACCATTTATTTTTGTTATGGTAAATTATATGGTTGGCTACATCACTTACAACACCCAGCAACGTTATCGTATAACGCCTTGGTGCAATGTCAGTGCATCGAAAGTAAGTAAGAAGTACAGTTTTAGATGGAATCCTAACCACGGTCAGCCTTAACGGCGAAAGATTCGAAGTTCTACCGACTGGCACTACTGAGCTGCCGAGACTGAAAATTATAAAATTCGAACAATAAAGTACCTGAAACTGAGTTTTTCAGAGAGTGACTTCACCTTTACAACATGTACTTTGTGCCATTCTACTTTTTGAATTCTCTGGGGTAGGTTGAGGCAAAGAGAGCGACTGAAGGTCGCGATAGCTTATCTCAAATCTACTACGTTATGAGGCGGTCAGGAAGAAATGTTTCTTTATTGTGGTTTCCTGTGACATCTTTCTGTATCAAAACAGCATCAGATATGTCATATAGTCTGAAATAGTATATTGTTATTACGTACCAAAATTTCTATGTGGTGTAGAATGTGGATTTAATCAACAAAATTTATATATAGGTACTGGCTTTTGCCCGCGGCTTCGTTTCGCTTGACTTTTTGCTCACAGATCAGGCAGCCAATGACGTAGCGTACTGATTTATAGCCTGAAACCATTTTGAGAAGTGACAAAATGTAACAGTGAAAACCGTATGTAAGTCGATAAAGTAATTTCTCCAGTTATAAGGATATTCACACATATTTTCCCCCAAGTATAGTATCGGATCCTTCAAGATAGGCGTGAATAGGCACCTGTCAGGCCGGCATGGCATTCGCAACCCCTGCGTACGACCAAATGTCCGTGGGCGTCGTTAGACACATTATGGGTGGCTCGGCGCAATATGTCGCGCTTTCTATAAAAAAAAATGGAGGTACTTTATACGGCCGGCCACCGCACCGATCGCCGTAGGAACTTCGCTTTATGATATGGTGCGTAACGGGTGCGTAAAGAGACAATCCGCCGACGCACCAAAATAGTGGCAGTGAGCTGGCTACGTCAGGTATGCAGACGACCATTGGAGTAACCGTATCCTACACTGGCGGATATAATAATATGACGGATACAATATGAAGAATGAGCTTTAACAAATATCTCATTCAGAACATGACAAAATATGTCTGTAAAGTAGCATAAAGTACTCCAGCCAACCTGCAGACGGCTAGAAATTATCGGCGAAATCGGCGGAGCAGCGTTTCTCCACCGCCCGCCCGTCGTCGGCCGCCATCGCCGCGCCGCCCTCCACGTAGAGCGCCTCCGTAGAACGCGGACGTTCAAGACGATTGACGAATATTCGGACGATCTTACACGGTACGCGATGACTGGATTCATCTGAAAATAGAGGTTTACACATTTATGCTGAAAACTTGCCACATTTTTTATTGCAAATTTCTTCGAATGAAAAATAAATGGAGGCGGGCTTATGGCATCAAATGTATACTCCACACGACAGTTTTTCATGTATCAGTTCTGCACGTCAGACTTTGTCGATTGTTTTGTATGAGGCCGCATCTGTATAATTTTTTTTCTCCAAAGCAAAATGTTTTGACTTTGTCATAAAGCCAATTTTCATATACATTATAAAATAATTATGAACTTGACAAGGAAATTTGTTTCATTTCCTTCTAATCTTAATGCAGAATGTAATTTCTTGAATTACTAAAGTATACGAATTGCTCTTAATTACATGGTGTTACAAAGCTGGTGTGATATTTTATAAGTTTGTCAATAAATTAAACTTAAAAAAAACAATTCTTCCTTTGATGACTGCCTGCTGATCATACCTGCAAATAATAATAATAATATTTGTTTTTATTATTCTTGTATTTGCGCCACCTTCCTTATTTTGGTGATATATGTGTTTTGTATGTGCGTTACTTAGAAACTGAACATTGACCATTTTCCGGGTACATATTTCGTGTCGGTGATGTCATATTATTTTAGCTTACGTGCATCCCACCTTATGCCATTATGAGTAAGACGTGATTCTGCGTCAAAATAATAATGATTACCTGAAACTGCTAACTGTTCAGATCTCCCAAAGGCATCGGCGAGTGTAGAGTTGCGCTTGATAGCCGCGCCGCCCAGCGATGCACCTCCCGCCCGCCCGAGCGCAGAGCCTGATTTATGTAAAATCTATTCCTGTTTCATTTGCCTAATTGCCGAAAGCTTCCCACCCTCCCTCGCGCAGGCAGTCTCGGCGAGATAAGACATTCTGTCAATAATTGAGTAGAGAGCAAATTATAACATTAGTGTAGACTAGCGTCGAATAGTGGGTATACTAAACTGGGTGGGCGGGCAGGGAGAAAGGAAAAAAAGAAAGCCGAGTGCGAGCCGGACTCGCGCACCGTACCACCATATATATTTGTGTTATGTGTTTATCAAAATAATTGCGTTTTCGAAAATAATGAAACGCCTAAATAAAAACTACAGCAATGGTTTGACTGTTAGGCAAATCATTGCTTCGTGTAGTTAAAATATTTAAAATAAGCTGCCTAAAGTGCGGACTAAGCGCTCCAGTATTTCTTTTATCTTCCGCACTGCGAAACTCTGGAATGCACCTCCTCCCGATGTGTTTACTTCAGTGTATGACTTGGGATCATTCAAGAGACGCGTAAAAAGGCATCTGTCACGCCGGCACGACATTCGCAGCCCCCGTTCTAAAACGAATGCTTTTGGGCTTCGTCGGCTTGATGGCTTACTATTTACTACATAAACCACAACACGCTGTATCCCGACAATCAGGGCAAATATAATAATCGGTGTTGTGCTGAAAGAACTCTGGAGAATTACAGCATAACATCGACCACCACGTTTATTTAAGTATTCGGACAAGATAACTATCAAGCAGTACGTAAAGCACGAAGACCCACCTGCTGCACACTCGGTGTAAGGGCCGTGCCAAGGTGAGAGGTGGCTGGCGTCCTTTAGCACGGCATCTCGTCCTTATCCATTAGCCGCCTTTTACGACATGCACAGGGATAGACGCAGTGGGGCTATTCCTTTTCCTGTATACATGAAGTTTTAAATGTTAAGTAGGTACACCTACCTAGAACTCAACACCACATAGCACTGGAAAAGTAAAACCAGACAGACTGGTGAGCGTTGCCAGTGTTGTAGCTCGACATTTTTCGAAGGAAACAACTTCACAAATGCAAATATGTCAGAAGCCCTTCCCTCCTAATCTTACTTGGTGGTAGAGTTTAACCCGCCCGGGTTGGTACCACCGCACTGAATGAAACGTCGGTTGAAACGGCTATGTAAATAGTTTGTGTTTTCCGACCAGTTCAGTGTAGCCGGCACGATCAAAGGGGGAAGCAATGACATGGCACCTAGTTCACCCGGTGTTATGGGCTGTTGCACGGACGTTGTAGGTGATATAGCCAACCGTGTCAGTTTCTATAAAAAAAAAGATCAGGTTGGCTTTTATTTTGGATGATGGATGAGTGTAAGGTGTGGATTTAAAATATTGTGAAAACGATTGTTTTTTATTTAAATTGACTTTTTGGGTCTTTTTGGGTCCGACTTTGTTCACTTTTTATTGTGCAGGAAAGTGTATATTTTTAACCCCCAACGCAAAAGGAGGGATGCTATAAGTTTGACGCCTGCGTTTGTCTGTGTGTCTGTGTGTCTGACTGTGGCATGTAGCTCCCAAACGGATGGGCCGATTTGGATACGGTTTTTTTATTAGAAATCTCGGTTAACCGGGATGGTTCTTAGCTATGTTTGATGAAGATCAGGTCAGCCGATTCGAATATCATCAGCACTTTTTCCTAATTATTAGTGAAAGGGATATCTGCTGTAAAATTCAAATTTATTACACTTTCACTGGTCGCCTTTATATAAACGGAAATCATTACAAAACTAATTTAGGTACTTGTAACCAAACCTATCCTAAACTGACCAAAAGAAATGATTAAAAGTTCAAATTACGTCTTTTAAAAAGCTTGAAATAAAAATCAAATTACAAATTAAAAAAAAAACCCGACCCATCAACAACTCTGAAAAAGGAAAAAAATTATTTCCTCCTGGTTAATGAAAGGCGTCCGGGGACCGCTCAGTAAAAAGAGTTCAACTCGGTCCCCGACGCCTTTTTTTACTTTTTAAGGGTTTAAGTTGTTGATGTGTCGGAGTTTTTTTAATTTGTAATTTTTATTTAATTTCATTTCATTTCACGGAATGGCTTGACTTTATATAACATGCATGTTTGTAGAAATGTTTTCGATGTTTGGAAAAATTGGTTACTTAATCATTTAACCCCTCCAAATTAGCCACCCTGCGCAAATACCTCTGCTCACCCTAGTTACGTCCCTGGCTGTAGACGGCGCGTCGTCGCCTTAAGCTTCGCCCGACCCAACCTACTCTAAGTAATGAAAGTGTTAGGTTTTTGTCCCGAACCCGAACACCCAGTTGCTACGTTGCCGCAGCGAGCATTAATCTATCGGATTATTATTACGATGAATTCGTCTGCGTTGCATTGGAAAATTAAACCCTAGGAATGCCAAGCAATTCGTATTCCAGCATGACTACGTTATCATAACGTAACTCTGTATTGATGTTTTTTTTTTTTTTTTTCTACTTTATAAAATAGGGCTTTAGCCGACTGTCGACTTTGCATGTTTGTATTTCACGTTTAAAAATTAAATGTTAGAAATTTATGTAGCATGTAACTTTACATTGTGCATAAATTCCAATACCTACATTAAATAAATAGATTATGATTCTCATACGCAGGTAAATAGTGAATCTTCAATATTCATTTCAGTATAGGACGAAAACAATTAAACATATAATATTTGAACATCAGACGCGATTGCCAAAAATACATACGGAAAATTAACAGCCAAAGCCAATGGCAATTTCCAAAGCAAGCGAGATACTGATATGTAAACTCAGTGCACCGAATCATTCGAAACATTGATCCGTGGAGTTGATCCTCCGCTTAAACGCGGTTCAAACATTGCAAATACGGAATTGATGTAATTAGGAGCGGTCCGCAGGCGGCACGCGTCAGCGACTGCTAAATTAGAAGTCAAGCGTTAGTCAGCGGTCAGCAGTCAGTCTGGTTATAAATTGAATTTCTTTGTTAAATTTGGTATGCAAAATAAGTAAAAATATTGAAAAAAAGATTTATTGCCACAAATTATTGTTGGAAATTAATATTATCAAAGCCAACCAAGTCAAGATTTTTTTTTATGGAAACTGACACGGTTGGCTACATCACCGACAACATCCGTGATGTCAGCCCATAACACTGGGTGAACTTGGTGCCACGTCAGTGCTTCCCTTCGGTCGTGCCGGCTACACTGAACTGGACGGAAAAAACTAACTATTTACATAGCCGTTTCGACCGATCTTTCATTCAGTGCGGTGGTACCAACCCGGTCGGGTTAAACCCTACGACCTAATTATATAAGAAAGGAGTCATAGGTATCCCTTAGTCGCCTTTTATGACATACACGGGGAGAGATGCAGTGGGGCTATTCTTTTAAAGTACCGGCCACACGGCGTTTGCAATTAAATAAGTTAATTATATTATAGAATTATTATTTTTTTGGTTATGCGGTATAAATAAAGCGACTCACTTATGTTTGTCGACGTTTCGTCCCACACTCTGGGGACATCCTCAGGACAGGACACGCGGTACTGCGACGACCTGGAGGACACCCGACACGTCGTCCAGTCAGATGTCAACTGCCTGCCGGTCGCCGCTGACTTAGATTGTAGCGATGCGAGGGTACTTCGGCCGATGCGGGTAGGTTCGACATCTCTATAGCGGTAAAAGCCTAAACCTTTTCTATTCTGTGCCTAAACGAACAAATTAATTATAATGTTAAAATAGCATTTAAAATAAATCAGGTAATTTTATTTGAACCTTGTTAATAGTGTTTTACCTATAGATTTATTATCCTATAGATCTTTATTTATTCTATAGATTTATTATCCTATAGACCTATAGATCTTTAGAGATCCTAAATCTGTAGTTTACCTCAAGTCTGTCATCCGGTTCATTGCTTAACCTGCGGGTCTACCGGGAAACCTCGCACGTTTACTCAAACCATTACTCGCCCATTTCAACCAATGGCCGTGTCGGATGCATTTCCTAAAGCTTTTTCTTTCGTTGAAATCAATTATTTATCATGCTCACAACAACGTCGGTACGTTAGCCTACCGTATAGTGACAGTAGCAAGCGAGCAGACTTTGTGGAAAGGAACAAAATAAGCTAGATAAGTTAAAATGAAATGAAATAATTTATTTTGTATTTTTGTCATTAACCTAACACACACACATTTTTTTTATGGAAAGTGACACGGTTGGCTACATTACCTACAACATCCGTGATGTCAGCCCATTACACTGGGTGACTAGGTGCCATGTCAGTGCTCTTCCTTCATTTCATGTCGGCTAAACTGAACTGTACGGAAAATACGAATTATTTACATAACCGTTTCGACCGACGTTTCGCTCAGTGCGGTGGTACCAACCCTGCCACCTAGTAAGGTAAGAAGGGAAGGGAATTACTGTTTTACGTGGAATCCGAAGCACGGTCAGCCTCCAAAGGTCGAGCAGTCACCCGTCTAAGTACTGACCGCGCTCAGCGTTGCTTAACAACAGTCGACTGACCGCACCACTGAGATACCAAGGCTGACATAAACATTATAAATACAATATTAACAGACAAGAAAAATTGTATCTGATACAGCCTTTGTCCCTCACCAGCCCGGGAGCAGGAGAGGGACAATGATTTTAAGTCAAAGTCGATCTACCAAAATCGTTTATACCTTCCGTGATTGAAATTCCCCCTGGACGCAGTACTATATATTTCTACCGCACCGGACTCCACGCTTCATTAACGGATTTTCCGGACTTTATGAGCCGAATTGAGGCTCTACTGCCACCCGGCTACTCTATGCCAAATTCCAAATTGTGTTTTCGAAATGGTAACAAACGTAAGCTACCCGCTGAAGTAAAATCTTCACACGCTACCTTTATTTGTATCGCGACGAAGGTAGGAGGATGGTAATGGAGTTACGTAGGCCAAATGCTTACATATACAAACACAAATTTGCAAAGAGAGAACTCCGTGGGCACAAAATGTAAGACGAAATTTTATAGGGTTGATACTAGATAGATAGAAATATTTTATTGATCTAAAAAACATTTTACAGAAACAAACGATAAGTAATTACATAAGGATCAAAGGCGGACTTATCCCTTACAGGGATTTCTCCCATTCAACCTTCGGATCAAAATTTTGACAGAGCCTTTGTCAACATTTTGACTTTGACAACACATGATCCACTTATTGACTGGGTCCTTTGTAGTCAGAACGCTCAGAAAAATTGTTAATCTTGCTCTCAAACTGTATTTTCAATAATTGTAAGCTGTATGTAGGTATTATGTGGTTAATCACAAAAATTGTAATGAAATACTTGTAAAAAAAAACCCTTGCGAAGTTTGTCTTCTTCTTGGGTATAATCATGTACAATCGAACAGGATATAAAAAAACCTAATCGGGCTATCTATCTATTTGAATAAAGATAAAAATGTGCAAACAATTACCGTTGACCCTGTTCTCCCAGCCCTTATGCACGGCATCTTGTCCTTATCCATTAGTCGCCTTTTACGACATGCACGGGGAGAGATGCAGTGAGACTATTCTTATTAAGTACCGACCCCATACAGTACATATCAAATTAAAACTATTGTTAAAGTCTAAAACCAAATGTCCTACAATTTTTTTTTTAAATCATAATAAAAATTAATAAAATAGCTCCCTTCATATTATACGTATTCTTTATATTATCTAGGCCACCTGGTAACCTTATTTTACACGGATATACCTAGCTCACATTCCGACCTAGCGAATATTATGCTCTTTCATGCGAGCGAATCCGAAAAGCGAATTAGTTAAGTGGTCGACTATACAACGCAGCCACTAAAGCCGGTGCTCCACTCATTTAGCATGCTCAAAGAACTTATGAAATGCGGACCACGTGTGCATTACCTACCTCTGTCGCGGCCGAGTCCTGCCTGCCTGCCTGCAAGGCAAGGCGCCGCCACACGCTTCTTGAAAGCAATTTCTACTTGACGAGCTTTTGATTTTTCTCCCTCAATTCTCCTCGCAAGACCAGAAAATGCATTTCGCTTTTCCAGAGAACGGTTTATTGGACGTCTATTCAGAAAATAAAATATATTTTTTAGGGTTCCGTATGCGTAGCCTTATTACTAAGCTTACGCCGTATATATATGTCTGTCTGTCCTAAAAGCAGTAATTTTGAACGGTAAAATAAATACACGTCAGAGCAATAAAATTCACTTATTGTTGAGGCGTTCGTTGTAGGTGTATAAATCCTCGTCCAAGTTTTTTGGAACCTCAGCCATCGTTGGGTTTTGGCTGGACAATCTTCATCATCCCCGCCCAAGATCGCTTTGGGAGAGAGGGTAGATGTTGTAGATGTTAGTCTTCAGTGGTGTGATTATTGTTTCCTTGTAATTCTTCCAAATAGCCGGTCATAAATTTTGTCATTATATTGCATGTATGTACTAACAGCTTGTTGTTGTAGAATTTCAATTTTGATATCTGCTTTTAAATCCGAAATGTATTTGTCTATAGATCTGCCAACGATTCCTGTAGTTCCAATCACTATTGGTATAATTTTGGCTTTTGTTTTCCATAACCTTTCAATTTCAATTTTGAGTGCATAGTAGTTGGTAAGCTTTTCTGTCTCTTTTTTATAACATTATAATCGGAGGGCACTGTATTGTATATATAGAACTATATTTATGTCGATAGTTGTATATTGTTTATTGAACATTTATACGGCAGTTTTACTATTCATGAACTTGTCACAATTTACTTTTTATATCCATTTCGGTTACATCCACGTACATAGAAGAGCTGGTTTTTTTAAAGGAGTTTATTACCATGTATAGCTTACAGTTATCGAAAATACAGTATTAAAATTTGCAATTTTACTAAAAATTCCGACTACAAAAGACTTAGTAAATAAGTGTATCAGATGTAAATAACTTTTGTCAACATTTGATACGAAATTTGTATCAAACCATAGAGTTTGCTCGTCCAGCTCGTCTCTGGAACCAACTCCCTGCCACTCTCCGTACTTCTGCTTTCTACAACATTTTCAAATCCCGTTTGAAGGAACATATGTTTTCAAACCCGTAATGTCTCCATGTGTGTTATCGCTTGTATAGAAAGTGCATTAGGTATGTATGCACATATGTATGTATTTGTTTATATAGGTTTTTATAGGTATGTACTTTTGAACCTGTTTGTATGTATGTCACGAATGTATTTAGTTGTATGTCATTATTATTATTCATGTTTTATTGTTTATTTTTATACTCTTTAAATTGTTTTAGTTTTTTTTTTCATTTAATTTTCCGCACTACCACTGCCGCACTGGGCACTACCCATCTACCTTACTCACGATTCCAGGCACGACTGGCAGATAATGCCTTTAGGCTTTAAGTCCACCTTTTGTCACTTTTTGTGCAATAAAGTATATTTTCATTTCATTGCATTTAACTAAATTCAAGTTTTAGGCATACCAACCTACTAAAAATATAATTAATTTGCCAACAAAATTTCGGACAAACATACCAATATAGTTTCACATTATATTAGTTGCATTATAATGTATCGAGTGCATTCCATCATTTTGAATTGTTAGATTGCCACAATCAACTGTAGTCGAACGGAGCTCTCCTGACCTCAGTGGCCGTTAAACGGACACGATGGCAGATCAGCTGACACCGAGCTCCTAGTGATTAACACATCGACAGATCTCCCTCGAGACACATTATAATCGCCCATACTCCAGGGCCTCTCAACTCCGCCAGTGACGACGGAAAGCTCCGAAGCACCGCATTAACCGGATAATTATGTTGTCAGCTACAGTGAAATATTTCCATCCGTACGTACGCGTGGGTTGGTTGGACAACTTTTTGGGGACACATTTTGACATAATTTATGGTAAACAGGATTTCTGATATTGAAGGGGAACTTTATTTAATTTTGTTTACTAGCGTTTGCCCGCGACTTCGCTCGCGTGAAATTCGTATTTAATAAGAAGAAAGTAAGTAAGCCCGCTACTGTGCCTTTCGGTTTGTATGAGAGCCACATCTTAGCGTAACCGGAACTGAATTTTATTTATTTTATTTAGCCTATCCTGTGTCCCATATAGTTAAATGTGCTTGTACAAAGTTAACCTAGTAAGGTAAGAAGGGAAGGTACCCACGGTTTTACGTGGAATCCGAACCACGATCCGAATATGCTAAGACGTAAAAGTTTAACTCTGAATTGTACAAAATGTACGATTAAAATTTAGCAAAGGAGATTGAGGCAAAATGCTCGTAGGCCCGGCCGGTGTAAGTTAATTACGAGGAAAGCTGAACAATTAAAACTGAAGGAAATTAAGTGAAAGGTTCGCATATGAAAGATTTTTTTGGCTTTTCTTTATAACCCCACTTATTTGTCAGATCATAAGTAAATATTATATTAATGATATATTTAGTTTCAACATACCGTATGTCCCTAGACTCACTGCGTAAGTCTTCCTATGTAGGTCTGAGAGAATATCTATTACATTGTCTGAAATTACTGTAGCATAATTCACGAGTAAGTGCCATTGGGAATGCTATGTTACATGCAATAGATATAAGGATATTCATGTTACCTACAATGCCTAATTAATTTATATACTCGCATTATGTATTCAATATAGCTTTTGTCCTTCGCTCCGCTCACGGTATTGCAGCCTTAATAGATAGATTGTATGTATATGTTATGGACCAAGTGATTAATGAGGGCATTATGTATAATGCCCGGGCATTATGAATAATGACAAGTCAAATCGGGCCAAGTGATTAATTATTACTTAAACTTCATTATTTATCATAGTGTCTGGTCATTATGAATACTGCTACGCTATCGTCGGGCAATTTGATAATTTAGGTACATTCGGCAAGGCGCGGGCGCGGGCGCGGGGATTGACCATGTTTATGTTTATTGGACCTAGTTCGTAGGTATGAGGTTGACAGAAAGTGGTATGGGTGAATGTTTTGGTGGTTTAAAAAAAAAATAACCAGGGACGCATCTTCTATAAATTAACCCTAACCTAATGTTGAGGCGGCGCAGGTTTTGACATGAGGGCTATTCGTAGGTTTCATTGACGGACATTAAAAGAATCTGAAATAAAACACGTATTTTTATTATCCTGCCCAATACAAGATAGACATTATTCATAATGCCCGGGCAATTTAATTATTTCAACAGTAATCATCATATTGGGCATTTTTCAAAATGCCCGGGCATTATGCATAATGCCCTATTAATCACTTGGTCCATAACATATACATATAGCTCCAAAATATTTTACAGAAAGCAAGCATAATATTTAATTTACATAAGGTGTAAAGGCAGATTTATCCCTTAGAGAGATTTCTTCCAGTCAAAAGTTTGATGTTTGAGAGTCGTAAAGTAGGTAATACAAAACATCAACAAAATTGCACGGAAAACACGATGATGACACGAAAATAAAAATTTGTAGAAGAAATGAAGCTCGTGTTTTCCATCTAGTTCATTTAGACGGCACGATCAAAGAGAGCGCTAGGTGCCATACATTAGTTCAAGGTGTTATGGTCTGACATCACGCGTGTAGTAGATAAGACAACTATGTTAACTTTCCATAAAAAAAGAAAAGATGATCAGTTGCAGAAACATCTACTGAAGGACATCTTTACTACACAAGGACTACTTGTACCGTGTGGGGCCGGTACTTTAAAAGAATAGCCCCACTGCATCTCTCTCCGTGTATGTCGTAAAAGGCGACTAAGGGATATGATTTCCTTCTTATTTTACTAGGTGGTAGGGTGTAACCCACCCGGGTTTTTTTTTATTTTTTTTTTTATGGAAACTGACACGGTTGGCTACATCACCTACAACATCCGTGATGTCAGCCCATAACACCGGGTGAACTTGGTGCCACGTCAGTGCTTCCCTTCGGTCGTGCCGGCTACACTGAACTGGACGGAAAACACAAACTATTTACATAGCCAGTACCAACCCGGGCGGGTTAAACCCTACCACCTAGTGATATAAGAAGGGAGTCATATCCCTTAGTCGCCTTTTACGACATACACGGGGAGAGATGCAGTGGGGCTATTCTTTTAAAGTACCGGCACCACACGGTACAAACATACGGTACGGTATATACAAATACACGGTACGGGTTGGTACCACCGCACTGAATGAAAGGTCGGTCGGAAAACGGCTATGTAAATAGTTTGTGTTTTCCGTCCAGTTCAGTGTAGCCGGCACGACCGAAGGGAAGCACTGACGTGGCACCAATTTCACCCGGTGTTATGGGCTGACATCACGGATGTTGTAGGTGATGTAGCCAACCGTGTCAGTTTCCATAAAAAAAAAATGACAGAGAAAAACTATAAACATTAAATAATATGTATAAGAACGTACAAGATGTTAATATTATCTACAAAGTAAGCAACTTTTCATCTATAATCAGCGACTGTCACTTCCAAGGCGCACGAAACGGTCAATGGGGCGAAGTTAGGAACATTTTCCGGTCGTTTTCCAGACCGTCGCCGCCGCGAGCCCGTTGGCATTCATCAAATCAAATAACCTATTTATGACTTTCATTTTCTTTATTTTCTGCGGACTCACTCCCGACTTATTCCGTCGCATACGAGTATTTCGTCTGATGAAAAAACTTTTTTTATTGTAACGCTTTCGAACAATGCCCTTTGTGTCGGCGATTTAGTAATTATTTGAGTCTCGCTGTTATTCACCAAATTGGGGTTAAATGTCGCGAGTTATTGTTGGAAATATATGTTGCTTACGAAAGAGTGAAGCTATTATTTTGGTTGTGGACGTGTTAACCACAGATTTAGTTAGATTTTTAGATTCCGTTTTTTTTTTTATGGAAACTGACACGGTTGGCTACATTACCGAAAACATCCGTGATGTCAGCCCATAACACCGGTTGAACTAGGTGACATAACAGTGCTTCCCTTCGGTCGTGCTGGCTACACTGAACTGGACGGAAAACACAAACTATTTACATAACCGTTTCGACGGACGATTCATTCAGTGCGAAGGGTAAGAAGGGTAAGAAGGGAAGGGATACCTACAGTTACAGGTACGTGAAATCCGAACCACGGTCAGCCTCCAACGGTCGAGCGGTCACCCATCCAAGGACTGACCGGCCCAGCGTTGCTTAACAATCAATAGCAACAGTCTGCACCACTAAGCTATCGAGGCTGACATGACCTTTTTCAATATATCTTAAAAACATATTCTCTTGGTGTTGGCTCGGCGACACTTTTTCTCTATGATTTTGTATGAGAATGACACGACACATTGAATGAGAATGAGGCGAAGGGTAAGACACTTTTCCGTGTCCCTCGGTCGCCTTTTACGACATGCACGGTGAGAGATGCAGTGGGACAATTATCTATAGTACCGAACCCACACGGTATGTACCTCGGTTTTGCTTTTCAGCATAATATATTACCTTGCTAAATGAAAAAAAACGTACTGTTACTTTTTAGGTTTCCGTACTCCGTACGGAAGCCTACATATTACTAAGCCTACAACGTCTGTCTGTCCGTCCGTCTGTCCGTCCGATGGCTGCATGTTTGAAACCGTAATAGCTCGACGGTTGAAATTTTCACAGATTATTTGTTATTTTGGCGGATATAACACCAAAGAATAAAAAAATTAAAAAGTTTAAAATTAAGGGGGGTCCCCATACAAGAAACATGTTTTTTGAATGTTCTTTTTTAGACTCGCACTTAGCCAGTTTTTTAACCATGTTACCTAAACCATTGTACCTAACATGTATGCAGATAAATAGAGTATTTCTATAATGTCTAACTATAAAAGCTATTCGATAGTCCTTAGACGACAACTAATTATAAATTGAGTGACATTTTATAAGCCAGGCAGAAGGGCAAAGTTGGATGGCCGTTTATATAACAAGTCGCCACCACTTCCGTACTCATTAAAACCTCATCAAACGTCTACACTTTAATTACTCATTTAAAATGTAATGTGAATTTGCTTTACCGAGAAAGGATATTTTGGCGTAAAGAAATTTTGTATTTAATAAATTCAAAAGGATTCTACATCTGAAACTAAATAACATAATGTTCTACATATTTCAATTTGGAGTATTTTTATTTTCACAGTCTACAAAGAGAAATAAAAACATTTTGATTAAAAAAAAAAAATTTAAACATTACAAGTCAAAACTTTGCATCCCTACCATAGATTTTGGAATACAGACTTTATGTTTTTGGTGAAATACAAAAAAGTATCTCCCAAATGTAACACCGTGTATTAATCCACAATTATTTAGAAAGGCGAATTTAGTAAATAAATTAGAAGAAACCTCTAAATAAATTCAGTACACATGTACCAGGCAAAGAATATTAAGCGTACAAAAACATTATTTTTATTTTGCACTACTTATTTTCAAAATCCACATACATATAATAAATTCATACACTTGGATACATTTTAACTGGAGCTCCCATTATGCATGAAAATAGGGGAAAGTTCATTGACACGGAAAATTAACTTGAGCGAGGACCGTCCAGGATTAGGGAAAACAAATTTTGAGGTATCTCCCGCCGATTGGATCAGGCTAAACTAACCGTGAGCTCAGCCCTAAGTATCGGCGAGTATTACGCTGGTAACTTTTTTATTTCCCGTCCCGTTTCGGTTAAATAGTTGGGCAGAAATAACTTTTTTTATTCCCTATGTGAGAAGATTGGGGAGAAGTTTTTTGCCCGCACAGCAATAAGAAAGGTCGAATTTTCATTTATGAAAATGGATCGCAAATATATCGTTGCGAAATTTTGTGTAATTTGCGTACTTTCGCAACGTCAATATTGAAATGAAATGAAATAATATTAAAAATAAAAATATATTTTATTGCAAAATTACTTTATAATAAAAACGGACAAAGGGCGGACTCAAATCCTAAGGGCATTCTCTATCATTCATGCTTAAGATTGTGGTTAATGTAGATGAGTAGTGCGAAATTAAATAAAAAAAAATCCTACATTAACCTTACAAATTAATTTTAATTTAAATAATATTAGATGCCACGAGATATTTCCGGAGCGACACTTGTCACCGCGGAGTTGTATTTTCAGGAGACATTTCTGAAGAACGAAGGTTTCATCTATTGTAAGGATGCTGCGGTATTTTTATAAGTGTAATTTTGGGTATAAGGGTTTAGCCTGACCGAATTGGTACTGGTATCACTTCCCGCCCGCCACTGAATGAAAGGTTGGTAGATTTAAAAAAGATGTTTAGAAATAAAAGCAATTAAATAAAAACAATTGATTAACATTATATAAAATACGACTACAAAAAAACAAGGAAATAACAAGGACAGTTGATTGAGCACTAGAAAATGTTGTTGTAGAAATGGTGTGGAACAATTCGAATTATCAGGGACCACGAAGATCAGTAGAAAATGCTGTATTTTCTACTGATCTTGATGAACTTTCCTTGTTATTTCATAGGTTTTCGTAGTAGGGTCCCAAAATAATTATTCTGGAAGTATAATTTTTGTATTGTTCAATATAATAATTATTTCCAGCTTTTAAATATCGAAGTACATAGTTCCAATCACTATGATACGATGATTTCTCAAAATTGTTTTATTTTGTATCGAGATTACCTAAAACATATATGGCACGATTATTTCAATTGCTTGTTTAATCTCTTACAATAAATAATAATATCAAATATATTTCAAAGAGGTTTTAACTAAAATGCCAGCGAGCCTCCACCGTACCTGTGGCAATACACGCCCCACTGTCGACAGCTTAAACCTTTATACTGCTCATAGAAAACCAGCGAGGCGCGGAATTGGATCACATGTAGGTACAATATTGGAGGGCCACCGCCGCTATAATCACTTCGTCTCAAGAGAGAGCAGTTAAATCGATTCTTTAATTCATTGTAAGGAGACAGTCGGTAAATATTATAGGTATTCTCATTGTGTTAAATGGAATTGGATTTAAATTAATTTAAAATGTATTGTAGTCGCTTTGAATTTTCCCTAAGTTAAGGTCATAGGAGATCAAATTAGATGTTGGAACGTGGTAAACTTTTAATTATTTTCTTTTGTCGACACCTGCAGTCAGTCTCTAAGACTATAATTAGATTTGATGAGTGATTTTAGTGTTGAATGAATTTTGTCCAGTGAACATTTCATTTCAATCGGCAAGTACGTTTGCTCGCATTAACCTTTTTACGCAAGGCCAATAGGCTCGCAGCTAGTGGGTTTGGGTGTGCTGTCCAGCGTGTTGAGTATTTACGTCGGTAGCCATCAAGCTCCTCCGTGTCAGTTGGCTTTTCTAGACATTCGTGTACGTCACTGTTTTTTGTGTACAACGGGGTATTCAGGATAGTACGCAGGATCTTGTTCTGAACTGTTTGAAGCGACTGTATGTTTGATTTGCTGGCACTTCCCCACAACTGCACACCATAGGTCAAGACCGGTTTTATCATTGAGTTGTAAATCAACAATTTATTGGAAATGAGCTGGAAGATTGCCTGCCCAATAGCTTATTGAATCGGATGTTGAGTTCAGCTCTTTTTGTTTTCATGTGACGCTTCCAAGTCTGGTGTCTGCCCAAGTAAAACCCATGTACTTGACGCAATCCGTGTGTGGTAGTTGACCTTGGCCGAAAGTTATGTGATATGATTTCTGTGCACTGGCTTTGATATGCCATCTTTTTAGCCACAGTTTTGTCTAGTTTAATTTGTGGATGTTCAGATGCCTTCTTCGGATTTTCATGACAAGAGAGGAAACGTCGTAACATTTGGAGTGTCGTCTCCAAATGTTACGGTGACCACATTGTGTGATTGAGGTAAGTCCGAAGTAAATATGTTGCAAAGCACTGGGCCCACGACAGATCCCTGGAGGACCCCTGCAGCACTTTCTAGAAGAGTGATCTAGCATCTCCTTGCTTCAACTGAAACAGTCTATCCGACAAGTATGATGCAAGTGTAGGATAGAAACTATGGGGTAATAGTTGTTTCATCTCGCATAGTAGTCAAACGCGATCGAACGCCTGTTGCACGTCAAGAAATGCGGCAGAGCAAAATTGTTTTCCTTCAAGACTTTGACGAATAGTGTTACTCTGTGCACCTGTTCAATTGTTAAGTATTTTTCACGGAACCCAAACTGGTGTTACGATATTACACTGTTTTTGTGTAATGCTACTATAAGACGTGTCAGGAATATTCTATCACACAGTTTTAACAACACAGGAGTGAGACTTGTCGATATGAGCTGACCTCGGTGGAGGCTTTCCTGGTTTTTGAATTAAAATTGTAAAATCTTCCACAGAGTACAGACCTTTAACATGGGAGTCTTCAAGCGTCGTTACAGGCTGGGACAGTTAAGTAATAGTTCGCTAATCTGCCGGAGTTATATACACTTTGTTGAGCGTTGTTTTAATAAATGAGGTGAAATTTTCTATGCCGAATCCACTATTTCTTCTTCTATACACACACCCATGTTGGTTTTCTTAAAAATTCCACCATAAGTAAATACTGAAATGTAAATATTACCTATGTATATTGTAGTAATGCTAAACTAATAAAACAATTTATTGGATATCTGCATGCATGCATGAGCATTTATTGAACAAACAGAAGAAAAAAAAATTATATACAGAAACAGAAAAACGTTAACTAAATTAATAAAACAATAAATTTAAAAAAAGTTAATATGAAATGGATGTTTGAACTCGGAAGTACAATGGTGTGTAGTGGCTCAGGTTGGCCAGAGATGCGGAAACATTTTACCTATTTAATTTTCCGTTAATTACTGAAGCCTCAGGACTGCCTGCGCTCCCGCCGATATACTGTAATCTCGATTTTATCTTTATTATGGAAGCTACAAATTGCATATACCTACATAATATAGATGGGTATTAATTTTCATATGATGTATAACGATACAACTTAAGGGTTTCAATTGCATAGTGAGCGGTTTATGGCAGTGCTGCAAAAGCCTTTAGTTGCCTTGTTGGCGAAATATATTGGGTTCGATGATTAATTATTACCTTGCAACATTTTGTTTCTCATTCTGTGTTTGATGAGTGCACGAACAGCAGTTCTATGGATCGGATCTCATGGAAAACTGTGTAGGCTCCAACAAATACATTGCCATACCGTAAAATTGCATGAATACTGGTCAGATTGTATACGTTTGTTCCTAACATACGAGTAGTTAACAGTGGTACAAATCGTGCCTAAACAGTACAATACATTCCGTTTCGTGTGTTCTAATGCTAAACAAATGTCATTTCGTTGAAAGATCTGTCAACTTCGATAGATCGATGGTGCTAAGGATCGACGCCCGTTTGTGAAAATAAGCACACCTGAGCACGGTCATAACTTGGATAGGTGACCGTTCGACCGTTGATGTCGGCCGTGGTTCGAGTTCCGCGTAAAACTGTAGGTTCCTTCCGCCGACAGGTCGATGGTCCCTTCCCTTACCAGTACGGATTGGTACCATCACATTGAATGAAAGGTTGATTGAAGCGTCCATCTACCTAAATATTTCGTGTTTTCCGTCTAATTCAGTGTAGCCGACGCGGTCAGAGGAAATCACTGACTTTGCACCGGTTCACCAAGGTACTATGGGCTGGCGTCACTGGTTCAGGTGATGTAGCAACCCGGTTTAATAAAAAACGTGGTCAAGTGCGAGTCGCACTCGCGTGGAGAGGATTCCGTACCATTCCGTTTTCCGTAAGAACTTTAAGGCTTAGGATGTTCGTTCGGTTTTCCTGTAAACTTTAAGAGAGAAAGAAAGACATTATTTTGGCACTATCTATGTTTATAATTATGACAGGTTGACTGGCAGAGATTGCCTTAGGTAATAAGTCCACCTTTTGTAAAATTTATATTTAAAAGCAATAAAGGCCATTTCTATTCTATTCGATATGAACTATTTTTTTTTCAAAATTTTAGACTCGGTATTTTCGGAGATAAGGCGGGAGAATGCTCGATTTTCGTATATTTTCTTTAATATCTTTTAAGCTAGGCATTTTAAAATTATAAAAAATCCTTTTCATAAATCTATCACGTGAAAAAAAAAATCTTTTTATTTGTCCCCAAAATCGAAATTGTTCATTTACGCTGAACGTCCGTGATTGGGTCATCAAACGCTATCCTATATCATATAATGTATCTAATTTCAACTTTCATCGTCCAGTAGATTCGGAGAAAGTAATCTGTGAAAGACGGACAGACAGACAGACACGAGAGTGATCCTATAAGGGTATGGTTTTTTTCCTCTTTTGAGGTACGGAACCCTAAGAATCAACAATACCCCAGCCTACTAAAAACCCGAAAACACCCTACGCCACTACAATAAAAGTGAACCATTTTCAACGCGCCCGCATTTTACACTATAAATCGCGCAGTAAAGCCGAGTCTACACAGACCGTGCGAGGGACGTGACGTTCGTGTTTGTGCCGTATTTGGACAATCGTGTCACGTGTTAAATATATTATTGCACGTGTGTAATGACCCTAACAGTCGCCTAAGCGGGGGGTTTTTTTTTTGGACGCCTCGCTTCTCTCGTTCCCTTCTACCTCTTGTTATTTTAGTATCACTACACTTTTTGCCAGGGCCGAATTTTGTACTCTATTTACAGCACTATTTGTTTTATTGCTTTCGAACTGGGTGGCTGTGCCCGAGGTCGAAGCCTCAGGTGCAGCAAATTTCACCCGCGAGAAGGTGCCAGTCCGGCTTGGAGGTGGACTAATGTCGCTGGAGAAAGGCTATCAACCCGCGATTTGAAGATCCGTGGATTGTAGGAGTGGGGAAAGATATTCCCCGGGAGCCCGTCTCACACCTTTGCAGTGCCGCACAGGAACGATTTAGAGAATCGTGCAGTTCGAAGAACTCTTCTGTCGACTATAAAGGGGTGTTCCGTGAGAGTATGGCGGGTTTGGCGAAGGCGAACAGGATATTTATATTTATTACCCGACTACGGCGAAACAAAAAGGAGGGTTATGATTTTGGCAGATATATTTATGATAGTATTTATTATTTGTTGTTATATCCGCCATAATAACACATATTCTGTGAAAATTTCAACCGGCTACCTATTACGGTTCCTAAGATATAGCAGTAGGACAGACGGACGGACGGACAGACAGACGGCGTAGGCTTAGTAATAGGCTTCCGTACGGGATATGGAAACCTAAAAATTCAAAATGGCTTGTGCCAGTCTTCCTACTGAAACATTGAAAAAAAAAATCTACAAACTCCATCGAGTAGAATCTCATTGTCAAAAGCGAAGTGTTGTGTTGCTAAAAGGCGGTTTGAAAGATATTGCATACTTAAATAATTAGTATTAAAATAAATCAAATGAAAATGTACATAAAGATTTTATAAAACCCAATTAAATAAAAAGAAGAAATTAATAATGAAAGTTCATAGAAAATATAGACGGGCGTGTAGAAGGAATCGAATAGATGGGAGCCCGACTACAACTTTTTCGTAGTCGGGTTCTATAAGAAAAAAACATTGTTAGGACTTCATATATCATACTTCATATATATTTCAGTTTTAATTGTAACACATCTATTCTATTAACGATAGCTGGATGCTATATCGTCTATCTTCTTTATTCGAATCAATTGCTTGTGAAATAGTGCTTAAAGGATTTATCCAACCTTTCTCAATTTGTCAGACAGACGGATATAAACGCAGGTGAACGAGTGTACTAATGGACTCATGCAGGCAAAAAAAGAACACTTGAAGTAAATGAGACAGTTTTACCAACTTTTCAAAATTCAACCTAAGTTTGCAGTTTTTCTCCAAGAACTCAAGCCAAGCCAAGCCAGGCGCCAGTATCATAAATAAGGCACTAAATAGCATCCACTATGTACTATATCCCACTTGAATCCAACTCAAAAGTCAATAGTTTTCTAATGAACAAGTAGAACTCAAGTGTAGCGGTGTAGAAGAGTGTCGTCGTAAATAAATTAGAACCAAGAAGCGGCACACGAAGACGATTCAAACATGGATCTGAATATCAGAATCAGTCTGATTTATCCATGAATCAGTCTGATATGTCCATGGATGCAAATATTCGAAAACGTAGTTCGAATTATATGTATACCTAAGTATACTAATGAAAATCTGAAAGTGCAAAAAATCCCATCCACCATTTAAACTTCTCAATCTTCTGAGGATTGGTGAAACTGAACATTTTAATTTTTCACTATGATATCAAAAGTCTTAGCCCAGAAGTTCCTCTTTTCATATGCAGAATCAATCTTGAAAGACATGCCTTTTATATAAACCTTAAAAAAGTTAGATTTCCTAAATTTTAAATGCATGTTACTTAACAAAATTGAAAAAAATATAATAATCATTCGCCATGGAGGAAAAAACCGGCCAAGTGCGAGTCGGACTCCCACGTTGAAAAAAACACGTTTCTTGTACGGGGACCCCATTTTTCAACTTTCCATTTTTTCAAATTTTTCACTTTTTTATTACCTACTTGTTTGTTGTTATATCCGCCAAAATAACAAAATAAATATTCTGTGAAAATTTCAACCGGCTAGCTATTACGATTTCAAAGATATAGCCATCGGACGGACGGACGGACAGACAGACAGACGGACAGACAGAAGTTGTAGGCTTAGTAATAAACGTCCGTACGGGGTACGGAAACCTAAAAAAGCTACCCGTAGACCCGCAGCGTTCACAGCTCGATGCCCGTTTCAAAATTCAAACTTTACTCGTCTGTATAAAATACCACCATGTCTACAAAAAACCGGCCAAGTGCGAGTCGGACTCGCGCACCGAGTTTTCCGCACCACAAAAAAAAACATTGAAAAAACACGGTTCTTGTACGGGAACCCCCCTTAATTTTTTGCTTTTTCTATTTTTTATATTTGTTATTATATCCGCCATAATAACACATATTCTGTGAAAATTTCAACGGGCTACTATTACGGTTCAAGAGATACAGCCCTCGGACAGACGGACAGATAGACAGACAGACAGACAGTATCAATTCTGACTTCCATTATCCCAATTCCCAACAAAGTGTGTACGCAGGCACACCTTACGGAGTAGTCGCAAATATATTTAACACTTACAAACTGTAAGTAAGGTACGTTCCACACGGCCGGCTTCCTCTTTAGCTAAAGCGGAAGACACACAAGTCCAGAGGCGCAGTAAAGTGCAGTAATAACGACCTACGGAGGGTGGACAGCGTGAAATGGTAAATAAATATCAGTGGGCACAAAACGTTTCAGCCTGTTTACACAAACTCGACTAGACTGCGAAGAGAGACAGGGAGATACTGAGCTGGTGTCGCACTTGTGGTGCTTACTAAGCCGTGCTTAGCAAGAGACACCCGACAGAAGCGAAGCTTCTTACGCTTTGTGTAAAAAATTTAATTATTAATTTTACTTCGATCGGGATAACGCCATCTATTCGATTATTCCTTTCAACTTATTCTTTCACAACCGAGCGGAGCTAGGTAACAACCAATACAATGGTTCGACTTCAAAATACTCTCATAGACTCTCATTATCCAGCCACTGTGGAGCGTTGCAACTTCCGTTCGTACTTTCGTGAAGTTTAGCTTTTTCTGAGTTAGGTCCCCATCCCAAACGTTCCTTAATAGGCTTCGCTTAAAGAAAACTTGACTTATTGTACTACTCATGCTAAGGAGGAATATCGGACAGACCATAGCATCAAATAGGACAAATGAAACTGAACTATGTAGATAAGAACAATTTAGATAAGGCCACGTATAAAGCAAAAGAGTCAATGCTATTTATACCTATATATTGTTTTTCACGTGAATTTGACGTGAACGTCTTTAGGCTCGGGTAAGGGGGTGCGAAAAAATTAAGACTTTTTTTGTACTTTGTGACGCTTAGTACTCAGCAACCAGACTACGTACAACAATTCTATATATGTCGGATGAAAGATCCATCTGACGACTTCAAATATGTAATACCTACATTTTTATTTTGTCATTCCATCCCTTTGGCCCAAATCAGCCATTCAAGTTGGCATGTTTTGTAAAATACAAAAACACGCAAACTTCAAACACCTCTCGCGCTTTAGGCGTTAACGCTGCATAATCGAGACAAACTCTAACGAACATACAAAGGTTTTAACTTTATTCGATACTTCAAACAAAACCTTGTATGAAGCCTAGATGGGGCAATATGGGCTACCAAAGTTGATTTTTTTTCTTACGATTTTTTTTTAACTGCGCAAACATCAAATTCACGAACTAAGTTTGACGGCTGCATGTGTACATGGAGACTGCCTCGATTTTTTCATTTTTCAACCCCATTAAAATGCTTCAAACATTTTGGTTTGCTCTATCTTTACATCTATAGAACACATTCGCATAGAAAAAGAAAGCATCCGCTTACTTCCCATTCACGTAACCTAATCACCATACTCCGTGCAGTGCAGACTGATTGTTTCCCAATTCAGTTGAAAAACGAAACATAAATAAAGACTGACGAACGCCTCATCCAGGTTATCCTCACAGACTAGGCTTTCAATAACACAAGCACACGTGCACGTTTGCTACGTGCCTCTCCGCATCCGTGTCCAGTGGGCCTGCAGCCGACCGGAGTTGCTCCATTCCAAGTCAAGCACGCTTAAGGCCCTGTCAACCCGTATTCACCCGTACTCCTCATTTAAGGCGCCGCTTTCGCTGGTTGGAGTAGGATGCAACACAATCAATCAATCAAAAATTAGGTTTTTTTTTATTCCAAAACTACGGATCGAAACAAAAAAGTAAAAAGCTACGGATTTAGATAATATATATTCAACAAATAAAATATATTCTTTTCTAAGGCCTTGATTTGGTCACGTTGCCTTAAATACGTTTTTATAAATAAATTCAGAGGCATGTTCATGATTTTTTTCTTTTGAGCGAAGTTAATCAAATCGTGTTTTCAAAAAGCTATCGATCTGCGCTGATAGATGAAGTTTTACATATATTAAAACTGAATCTGTCACGTAAGTAAATTGTGAATGCAATGTGTATCTGGACACTACATTTAACAAGGTAAAGCGTAATGTCCAGTAGCGTTTTGTAAAGCGTCGACGTCGTCTGATGACCATGGGGTTTATAAATGATTTTTAAATAACGGCAACTAATTATGCTAATTTTCTTTTTTTTTATGGATACTGACACGGTTGGCTACATCACCTACTAGATCCGTACTTAATGTCAGCCCATAACACCTTGGTGAACTAGCTCCTTGTCAGTGCTTCCCTTCGGTCGTGCCGGTTAAACTGAACTGGACAGAAAATATGAACTATTGAAATAGCCCTTTCAACCGACCTTTCATTCAGGGCGGGTTAAACGCTACCACCTAGTTAGGTAAGAAGGAATTTACGTGGAATCCGAACCACGCTCAGCCTCCAACGGTCGAGGGGTCACCCATCCATCCACTAACCGCGTTCAGGTTTGCTTATGATCCGACCGACAGTCCGTACCACGGAGCTACCGAGGCTGACATACGGTGACATACGGCTAACACTTATACGGTATTTTTTCCAAAATGTGGTGATCTCAGCCACCCATACGGGATTACATTAAAAAAAATGGTTTTTATTAAATAAGCTATTTAGATACGTTTCGTTACATTGAACTACCTCCGTGCTTGTGGCACTGTATGCATAGTGAATGCGACTGTGACTTTGACGTGGCATGCTGACACCTGTCCATTCTATTTCAGGGGATGCGGTGGCTGGATATGTTCAACGAAGCTTCTGGCTGTACGTTGCGTTAAATCTCCATGGCTGAAGAAGCAGAAGAAAACTGCCAAGGAATCGAGGAGAAGGCATCACACAGACCAGTGCAGTGTAATTCGTGAAATAGCATTAACGTTCGCAACATATGTGTGCGCCGTGAATGCTGCCGAACTTGGAATCGTCACATCGGCTGTGGTCCGTCGCTGCCATTGCCGCTACCACCAGCTGTTAGCTATACGGCGGCGGCGTGACGGATCCATTCCGCAAATGTACCTCATGCTACCTCGTACTAACGCTTCTAGGAAGTCTTATCTGAGTGACGAGGAAAGCGATTGGGTTTTAAGAGCGATATGTCGTATGGTCGAATGTGGACTGAAATTTTGTTGTCATTTTTAGCCTAAGCAATACGAGGCAGAAAACAAACACATAACCATAATATAAAATGTTTATATAGTAGTGCAGTGCTGGTTCTCCTTAAGGACAAGTTATTTAATGTAGATAATGACTGAAGTGCGTTTCAAGGTACACCTATGGTGAATTAATGACTTTGAAATTTGAATTGTCTTTTAAAGTTCTAATTATGCAAAGTTTTGATTAGTTGTGTGGGCAAGAAGTTGCAAACGAAGAATTGAGTATTTAAAATATTATGTCTTAAATTTATTGCATTAATTAGTAATGTAACAACTTGTACAACGCACGTTTAAAGTCTTTAGATGATTTCAGTGTTTTTAATTTTAAACTCTCACGTTAAATATTTTTTTTTATTTTATTTATCTCTTTATTTCAGCCAACTAGGGCCATATTGTAAATACATATTAAATGTCTTAACCTAAGAACTAAAATTACTTTTTCTCCACTTGTGTCTGTACGGGTCCCAATAGAGACCCGTATGCGTCATATTAGTCTGCTGACGCGGTGGATCAGGTGCGCGTAGAGTGGGCGCAGATTGCGCCCGCGGCACGGGCGTCGGCAGCGGCGCGGGCGTCGTCGGCGGCGGCGCGGGTTGCGTATCCTGAATGTGCAGGACGGCAGTTGTAGACAGCTCCTGCGCGGGCTCAGCATACTTATGGCGCGCGACCTCACGATATATTCTTAAATTAACATTTTATTCTTATCAAAAAACTAAAATTTAAGATTCCGTGTTCCGTTTCTGTTTGCTTAAAAGTAGGGCCTAGAAGAAACACACCACTTAAATTAAAAAGAAATAATAAACTATGTTTAATAAATATTTAAAAGTACTTAATAAAATACGGCCATTTCAAATATTGTTCTAAATAATGACAAAATCGCATTTATGCCAATTTGCAACCTAATTTCAGATAGGTAAACATTTCAATTAAACCGGTGAGGGTTCATCAAAGGACATCATTAATGATGTAGTTACCAAGTTCATCACAGATATACAATACAAACAAATCACTATGACTAACATAATACATTTACAAATGCTTGACCAACTGTAAGCCACTCGACAGCTGTAGTAGCTCTTCAGGTCATTACAATAAGGGCCATGTTCGACATTGACAATCCGAAATCCCAATAGTTGTAACGCTAGGAGCAAATTCAAAACTAGACGTTTACCCAAATTGCACCCTTATGCATAATTGATATTGTGAAAATAGCGGGCTTGGTAGCGTGGAGTCGAGGTACTTGGAACTGGCGTGGGTTATTAGGGCTACGTTCCAACAGATTCACCTACTGTGCGTGTGTGCACGACAGTACCTTCACATGGTGCTTTCTTTTAGGAGTTTTTTGTTTTGTTTAAAAAGTTTATGGAGTCTATTTTATTTGCGTATCTTGTCATTGGTGTCAGTCTGTCCGTTTGTCTTCCTTTCTGTCTGTCTGTCTGTGTAGTTCGTGATATAGCTATAGCCCTTTCACGGCCTGTCAAAAAGGGTTGCCAACAACCAGAAATTCTTATATTTTATTAATTATTGCACCCTTGTGCACAACACGTGGCACCTATTTGGTAATGTACATCATTATTTGGTAACCACTGGATATTAATGTTCACAAAAATTACAAAATTACACGAAATTTCGGATTAGGAATCCGGGATATATCTGCGGTAATATGTCAAACATACTATTCCAATTTCAGTTATTCCCACCGAATATTTTTAGCTAAGTATTCGTATGCCAACATTTTCAATCAGTAATTTTGATTTCTCAATTATGAATGACTTTTTAAAGTCCCTAAAAATATTGCAGCTCATATTACGTACGTCACAACAAATTAAGTATCCTTCTGTATGTAGCCGACCGCCAAATAAAATAGATTATTAAAGGGGCAGTGAAGTCCCGATATTTGGCAAGGGAGCCTTTAAGAAGACCCTCAAACCTTAAGTAGGGTTGCTCTAATGAAACTTCTTAGGGGGCGAAGTTCTCGTCGAAATTTGTAATACACGTCCCGCCCCTTGCCCCAGAACAAACTTCAAGCCACCTATTCAAAGGCACCGAGCCCCAGATGAGGAATTACCGCGATTTGAAAATTATTGAACTTTGAGGTGGAGCGGCGTGGCGGGTTTTGTTCTACTTATCCCCACTCTGAGTAGAATTATCTGGAGAATGTTCACTTTAAGTAGTTATACGCGGACCGATATAATCTTTGGTTATTATTTTAAGCTAATAATGTAAGAAAAATTCGATAAATGGCTACAATAGGCCAACAATAATAAAATTTTGTACAAAAACTACTTCGATGTGGTAAACGAAAGGATAAGATTACTCGTTTACATTATAGTGTGGATGAGTTCCAGTTGAAATACACTAAAGTCATGTCACCTCATTAGACGTGTTAAACCGTAGGCGGACTAAGAACGGTCTACTTTAACGAGAAGAATGATGAACATGTGATTATTTGACTATTACTAATTCTCATGAAGAATTGTGAACCTAGGGTCGGATATTGACTAGCTCGTCTTACTTTTGGAAGAGCATGTGTAAAATAGATAATTAAATAATAAAAAATGGTAAAAGGAACATTGAAAAATTTCTTCTATGAGATTGCAGCCTGGTGCCCCAACGATGTTTTAGGGTAAAAATATTTCCAAAACGAGTGTGTGGATAAGTGTTTTAGAAATGTATGCATTCTAGAATGGCATAGGCGTATAGTGAGTACCTTATGAGAGGCCAGGAGAAGCTTGTTGCCTTCAACGTTAGCAAGACTCAGTGCTGCGCATTATCTGCTATAGTCGATCCTTTTCCTTTCCAAGCTAGCTTCCAAGGCAGCATCGTACCTGTCTCCGAGCATCTGGACCTCCTGGGCACCACTATTTCCAAAGACGTAGGTTTCCGGAAACTAATCGAGTCTAAGGCTAAAACTGCATCCAGAAAATTAGGAATACTTTTCTGAAATCGGCGGTTCCTCTCACCGGCACAACTATTCTTGTTGTGTCCATTCCATTCCTGTGTCCAAGCTATTTCGATTATTCTTTTTATGTTAGAAAGGAGGTGCTTCAGGGGTTGGAGTCGGTTTTTACTAAAAAAAAATATTTATAACTTAATTTGCTGTTTTACATTACGCTCTGCCTGCAGTAAAACGAGCTAGTCAGTATGTGGGATACTTACTAGCTTGACCGGCTGCTTGACTGCTGACTTGACTGATTTTAAATGTGTTATATATACCTAACCAGTATTATGGTTTTAGTTTTTAGTTTTGCCAAGTGTCACATGTCACAAGGGTAAAGTTTTTCGACATATCGCAAGCTAGCTATGTTACTCTCGATAGATATGTCAGATTTTACATGATATAGGTGAAACCCGCATCGAAATCGGTCGAACCGTTTTCTAGTTATAAGCGAACAAACATACAGACGCTAGACGTTGGATTTTATAATTTGTAGGGATGAGGGATAGGAATGCACGTGGAAGTAGCAAAATAATATATCGGTTATGTAAGTGTCTTCAGTTTCTCCAAAAGCGTATTTCAAAAGTTGGGCGTCATTCTAAAAACTTCGTAAGCCAGAATTTACTAAATCACGTCTCGCTGTCAACAAAATGTCTCCGGCACTTCTGGCGAGACGGTAAGAGTAAGGAAATTCAGATTTGACCGTATATTATCTCTAGTTCGTCCCGACACCGTTACTTATTGCGAAATTATGCATTATCTGGGGGTATAATGTACCTCGCACTCCGACCAGCAGCGCTCGCGGCGTGCGCCTGACTAGCTATAGGGCTCCCGGTGATGCAAGTTACGTCAATCGTGAAGGAATTCAAAAGAAAAGAACTGATATTGTCACTCATTGATATTATAACTCTGTTTTCATACAATGAGTCTTTGAATTTCTTAAGAATTTACGTTCATAAATTATTATTCGTCATTCCTTCATCGGAGTGGCGAACCTTGAGTAAATTTATAAACTGACAAAGCGAACGGATGTTGCGACTTGATTCACTTGAAGAAATATTACTCTGCAATAAGTCCGCCTTCCGTGCCACAGACAAGTTAATACCTACGTATGACCGAATTATTTACTTTCAAAGAAATATGATAGGTAATATAGAAATATGTTTTATAATGTAAGGGTTCAAACATCCGCCCCAGTTCTATACGACTACAAGTGAATATGTAGATAGCACAGAGATAGGAGGGCGAAAATAAAAATAAAGCTTAGGTGTGAACACTTCTTAAATCATGTGCAGGAACGTTTAGATTTATGCTTTCTATGCGTCGTATATATGTTCGTTACGCTTCCGCCAGTGTGAACGCTGCTTTATGTAGTTCGATGCTAACTCTCTTAAAATGTGCTTTATTTTTGCGTAATTTGTGATCAGTTCGTTGAGTCATTTTAGTTTGGAAAAGATAGTTATTTCATTGTGTACCTACACTTTTTTTGAGTTCGGAGTGTTGCTAAGTATTTATCAATTGCACCGAATACGATTTCTCATGTTACCTATTTTGAAACCGATCATTTGTCATTTTAGGTAATTTAAAGTGAACATGTAGGTAAGGAGAAAAAAAAACCAAAGAAAGTTGATCGAAAATGCTATAATTGAGCTCGCTGTCTATTCGAATCCTTTTACAAGCCTCATTTTTCGTAGTCTCGTTTGATAAAATGTTTATAATAATTAATTCCTTTTAGTTGTAACATGTGTGGTACATTTTTTAAATCAACTGGATTCAAGTTCTTGACAACGATAACCCACTCGATAAACTGATAAAGGTTTGAAGAAGAAAAACAAATCCCGCAAACATCATAATTATCCAAGTCCAGAATCAAGCTGTCTACATTTTCATCCAAGTCCAGAATCAAACGATCTATATTTTCATCCAAGTACAGAATCAAGCTATCTAAATTTTCATCCAAGTTCATAATCAAGATATCTACATTTTCATCGAGGTTCACAATGAAGCTATCTACATTTCATCCAAGTCCAAAAACAAGCTATCTACATTTTCATCCAAGTTCATAATCAAGTTATCTACATTTTAATCCAAGTCCAGAAACAAAGCTATCTACATTTTCATCAAAGTCCATAATCCAGCTATCAACATTTTATCAAAGGTCGGAATGTCACGGCGCGGCGTAGATATTATATAAGCATATAAATCATTAGAAGATACGAAAACGAAATCTTTTTAACAACGCAACGTTTCGGCAGATAATAACACGTTAATGTTACTAATGTGTTCGCTATAGATACACGGGCGGGACATCGCTACTCGCAGTGTTATTAGGGCGCGGGAGATGAAATATGATCGCGCTCGCGTTAGCTTCGGGGCTGGAGCCGCGGGGCGCCCGGCGCCGCTGAGGGGTGTGGTCGCGAGGGGTCGGATTTTGAAATATATTTTTGAAGGTCACGATCTTGGAGACGAATTTTTAGAATAGTAATTTTGCGAACGTACCGTACCGTTGTTGGTACTTGAAAAGAGTTTCTTTACTTGAGTGTCTAGTGCTCCCCGATATTGTCTGCCGATCTGCATACCGAGACCGATATACCTAGTCAGATTAGTTTCTTTTAGCCAAAAGCACAAAAACAAAAGTTGACTGGGAGAAATCCCTGTAAGGGATAAGTCCCTTGTAAATGCCCCTCATGTAAATTTCTTATTGTTTGTTTATGTAAAATGGTTTTTGGAGCAATAAAGTATTTCTATCTATCTATCTATCTATTCAATCAATATTATAAGAAACTTGCTCTATAGGTACTATTTATTAATCTTAAACTCTAAACAATTTCTTACTCTTCTTTCTTTGTGATTGAACAAACCGAATTTCAGAAACCATCATGTATCTTTGCTGCCACCAAGTAGTTACGTCTTGGAAAATGTAAATTCCCTAGTACGCTCTTTCTCTCTCTCTCTCTCTCTCTCTCACGATTCTCTGCCCCCATCCCTCATGTGGGATCCGTCGGGCGGTCGCTAAATGGCCGCTCGCGGCATCGCATGAGGCGCCGATATAAGTGACACCCTGATTGGCATAGCCTCGATGCGGCCCTGGCTTGTATGAAGACCTACAACCATGTTCTCTATATATAAAGGCACGTAGTATGATCCCGCTGTGGAATCGCTTGGCCGAAGCGAAGTTTCCCATATATAAACATACCGATATTGGAATTCCGAAAATCGCACAATCTCGATTTTCAGAGGGGCTCGTGTGTAGGGACAGGCTTAGGGACAACGAACGAGGCGAAAGTGACGTCATTGGGGACGAAGTGCGCAGTGATTTGACCTGTGGGTTACGTCACTCATTAAAAATTTGATGAATAATTCGTCTGTATTTGTGGAGATGGAAATCAATGTAAGTATGTATTTATCTAATTTCTTATAATACGGGTGCGTGTATTCTTGACATAGCAACGTAAGTGTTTGCACACCGGATAAGCACACTTCGTCATGAATATGAGAGCTTTTGCGTGGCTGAAATTCGGTCTTTACGAGTATATTCATCGAACGAACTACGCAAGCAAAGAATACATTCAATATCGTTGAATCGTTTGTTTCTTGTAGTTGCTTAAGTACCTCCCCCTTCCTCCTCCTTCCCTCCTATCCCGGCGCCTCCCTTCCTCCCTACACCTACCTTCTTTCCTCCCAATCCCCTCCCTCTGCCTCCTTCCCTCTCTCCCTCATTTGACACCTACGTCTGTGTCATACGTGGCTCCCAAGCGGATGGTCCGATTTGAATGCGATTTTTTGATTAGAAAGCTGGTTAACTGGGGATGGTCCTTATTTATGTTAATCAAGTAACAAAAAAATTACTTCTCTTAAAAAGCTTAAAATAAAAGTTAAATTTAAAATAAAAAAACCCCGACACAATATCTACCCTTAAAAAGTTAATTAAGGGCGTCGCGGGACCGCTAAGTAAATATAATATAATAAAACTCAGAGCTGCGCGGTTCGGGGGGCGCGACATCAGCGAGTGAGCAACCCGAACGAATTTTGTTTAGATTTGTAGGTTTTTTTTTATTTAATTTAACTCTATATGAGTACACGTTTCTACCATACATTTCATGGACATCATTTTAGCTTACATAGCTGAAGGTATTGATTGTAGGTATGTATACCATGCTTACTTTAAAAAAGTATAGCCCCACTACATCTCTCCCCGTGCATGTCGTAAAACGCGACTAAGGGATAAGGACAAGATGCTGTGCTAAAGGGCGACAGGATAGCCATTGTATATATTAGCTCTGTATTATTGTTATCTTGTCCGAGTCTTTCGCGAAATGTGGTTTTCGGTGTTGTGCTGTAATTAGTCGAGTCCTTGCAGCACTTTTTTTTTTATGGAAACTGACACGGTTGCCTACATCACTTACAGCATCCGTGATGTCAGCCCATAACACCGGGTGAACTTGGTGCCACGTCAGTGCTTCCCTTCGGTCGTGCGGGCTACACTGAACTGGACGGAAAACTATTTACATAGCCGTTTAGACCGACCTTTCATTCAGTGCGGTGGTACCAAACCGGGCGGGTTAAACCCTACCACCGAGTAATATAAGAAGGGAGTCATATCCCTTAGTCGCCTTCTACGACATACATGGGGAGAGATGCAGTGGGGCTATTCTTTTAAAGTACTGGCCCCACTCGGTACAGATTACTCTTGTTACCCTGATTGTCGGAATACAGCTTGTGGTATCTATTTATTTATTGCATTTATTACATGGCTACGGGGGATAACAAAATGTTGGAAGGCAAAATGCGAATTGTGAACGACGACATGGCCGCGGCGTGGCGACGGCGGCGGCGGCGCCGGCGGCGGCGTGGGCAGCCGGGGTGCCGGAGACAACGGGCGGGCGGCGGCTGCGGGGGCGGCATGGTCCTGCTAGGCAGTGGTCCAGACGCTGTGTACCAGACTGTGTGTCATCATCAGACATTTATCATGGGCGGAGTATCTTTGTCGGTGTCCGCTGCCACCATACGTGCCAGCAAGGTTATTATGTAAAATTCTAGAGAGCGACTGGAAACATTTCGAATTGCAACAGTTTTACGATATGCACGCCCAAAGGGTAGCCCTGACATGGACCTAATGCACCAAGGTTTTATATGCTGACTTCGCGGATGTTGTAGGTGAGGTAGGTGAAAAACATACAGAGATGAAATAGTTAAAAAAAAAATTGCGGACACATGTTTACATTTTGTAAAGAGTCACTGGTTGCGATTGTTCATCGCTTTTGTACCTGTAAAACGAACACCTCGATTGATTATTTTTAAAGAAAATTGACAACGAATAGTTGCTAACTGTCGTTTTACAGTAGCTTGCTGCAATTTTTACATATATTCCTCCAGGACTCGCGGGAAAAATCTCGCAATCTAAACTTGTGATATTTTTGCACTACAAACAAAATATCACAAGGTTTAGATACATAGAGACTAGAGAATTTGACAAATTGGCTTATACCTTGTTTTACCCGACTCTGCCGAAGCCAAAAGAAGGTTAATGTGTTTAGCCTGAATGTATGTATGTATGTATATATGTATGTATGTATGTATGTATGTATGTATATATGTATGTATGTATGTATGTATGTATGTATGTATGTATGTATGTATGTATGTGTGGATGTATGTATGTATGCATGTATGCATGTATGTATGTATGCATGTATGTATGTATATCTATATGTAAGTACATATCTATGTATGTATGTCTATATTTATGTTGGGATGTATGTTAGTGTATGGTATGTGTATGTGACTGTGCAATGTGACGACTGCAATTCCTAAATGACTCGTCCTATTTTGATAATTCTGGTGTAATTTGGTTTGTCGCAATTACACGAGTAACACTGGCGACCGTCTATACATATATAATTTTTAATAGTATTCAAAACGGCGGCTGCCAGTCATTATAATATTGTCACACTTTAAAAATAAAATTTCTCCAAAACCCGAGTTATCATTGTCTAGAGCAGTGTTTTACAATCTGTGGGTCGCGATCCCTGGGAGGGCCGCGAAGCCTTACACGGGGGGTCGGTCGCCGGAAAAAACAAAAAGGCAAGGTTTAACTACAATAAAACACAATTACACAATTTCAGCGAGAAGGATGGGCCTGTTTATTTTTAAAAAAAATGTCAAATCGTGTGCTATTCTTGAAATGTTAACAATCAAATTATTTTCTAATAGAAGTCTATTTCTCTTTTTAGTTTTAATGCCCACCATTGAAGAGAACGTCAGTTCATATAAGTGGCGAATGGCACTAACAATTTTAGAGCTTCCCTTGGAAGCTGTGGATCTTCTCGTTTTCTTTTCATCCAAAACACGTCAACACTTTGCGAATGAATTCGATTTTAAGCATGCCGTCAGCAGCTAAGTCTATAAGATTTTCTTTCATATTTGTGGTGAGATCAGCCAGTTCTATTGACTTATCCAAGAAATGGTGCTTTTAAAGCTGCCGCGGCTTATTGCAGAGTGTAGGTCTTAATAATGAATATAGGTACCAAAATAGAGAAAATCGTGAATGTACGTAACCATAAACGAAAATCATAAAATTCGTATTCGTTATTTTAAATCAATCAGCTTTACTCACGGTTTCACTCCGAGCTATAACCCATACATATTCGTTTATAATTTTCTGTAACACACTACACTACACTACACTACACAAAACACTACATGTAGTGTTTTAAATTACTAACTTTTTTCTGTCTATGGCCCAAGGAGGTCGTGAGAATTTTTCAACCTGTAAACGGGTCGCGTATTCAAAAAGATTGAAAAACACTGGCCTAGAGCTTGAAATGGAGATATCAAAAACAAGCTACATTTTATGATGGAGAAAAAAAATTAAAGTACCTAACAATTTAATAAAACCCGACTATGAAAAACGAAGAAAACAGGGCAAGTTAAAGTTGTTAAAGTTAAAGCGCAGTATTAAATGCTTGCTGTAGCCGGACGTTTAAATGAATTAGAATGAACAGATATTTAGTTTTTCATAGTTGATTTAAAAAAAACCATTATATTGTTTAATTTCCGTTATTATTCGTGATTACAAAGTGACGCCTAGGCTTACCGAGCACCGGGGATAAGCTGAGCCTTTGTTCGCCCTTTGAAGTTTGATGCGAGCTTGTCGCTCACTCGCTCTCTGTTCAGGTTCAACTTGAGAGATGCAAACTAAAATATTTACAGTGAACGGCGGGTGGCCGAGTGGTTTGGGCATCGGCTTCTCATGCGAGAGGTCCGAGGTTCGAATCCGGTCGGCGTGTACCGATGAGTTTTTTCTAACGAAAAAATTTACGTGCATTCCTACACCTGCTGCTTCACCGTTCGGAACCGGTGTAAAACTGTAGGTCCCTTCCCTTGCCCCTTACTAGGTGGTAGGCTCAAATTGTAGCCGACTGGGTTGGTACCACCGTTCTGGATGTAAGATGGCCGCATAGCAGCCTCGGTTGTGTTCTCCTCTAGCGCGGTATAGCCAGCAATCCAGGGAAGTCTCCGGTATGGCACCTACCTTCTCGGAGGTGATATTGGCTGGTCGGAGCATGTGCTTTGGCCCCTTCGACGCAGCCACTCATATCGGATTACATAAAAAAAAAATGTAAAGTTTTTAAATTTTTTTTTTTTTTTTTTTTTTTTTTTTTTTATTGACAGCGCGACATATGGCGCCGAGCCACCCATAAGGTGTCTAACGACGCCCATGGACATTCGGTCGTATGCGGGGGTTGCGAATGCCATGCCGGCCTGACAGGTGCCCATTCACGCCCCTCTTGAAGGACCCGAGACTGTACTTGGGGGGAAATATATGGGCAGGGAGAGCGTTCCAGAGTTTACCGGTTCTGTAGAGGAAAGATCTGCAGAATCGATTGGTACGCATCCGCGGTAAGTCCAGCGTGTAGGGATGCAATCCCTGCCCAGTGCGCGTGGTGCGAAGGTGGAAAGGGGACGGCGGGATCGCGTTAAACAGCTCCTCCGAGCACTCCCCATGGAATAAGCGATAGAACACACTTAGGGAGCCGACATCCCTACGGTGTTGCAGTGGTTCTAGATCGCAGGACACTTCGGGGTCACCCACTAGTCGCACGGCTCGACGCTGGATTGAGTCCAGTGGCGCAAGCTGGTATTTGGCAGAGCCATCCCACAGGTGCGAGCAGTACTCCAAGCAGGACCTGATCTGCGATTTATACAGAAGCAGTTTTTGGTCCGGCGTGAAGTACCGTCGCACCTTATTGAGTACGCCCAGCTTTTTAGAAGCCAGCTTGGCCTTCCCCTCGATATGGCGACGAAAGTTCAGGTCGTGCGACAGTTCGACTCCGAGGACCCCGAGGTGTTCGCTTAATTTAAGCGACGTTCCTTGGAATGAAGGAGCCGGTGTGAACGCCGCTCTCTTCGCACTGAACGCGCAAACTTGTGTCTTGGAAGCGTTGAACTCGACCAAATTACTACGGCCCCATTCGGAAATAGAGCCGAGTGTGTGTTCGAGCTCAGACACAAGTCTTCGCCTCTTCTCATCCACAACATCCCGACTGGCTGAAGGGTGACTGGTGTAGGATCCGTGTGCCGTACTGTCGTCTGCATAACAATGTATGTTGCCCAGAGACAGCATATCATTGATATGCAGAAGAAACAGCGTGGGTGACAACACAGATCCTTGTGGTACACCGGCGTTCACTGACATGGCGTCCGACGAGCAACCGTCCACTAGGACCTGAATGCTACGCCCATGTAGGAAGTCGGCGACCCAGTCACAGAGGCCAGAAGGAAGTCCGTAAGCCGGCAATTTGCTCAGGAGCGACTTGTGCCAAACCCGGTCAAATGCCTTGGCAATATCAAGGCCAATTGCCAAGGATTCACCATGACCTTCAAGCGATTCCCCCCAAAGGTGAGTGACGTACGCTAGGAGATCACCAGCAGATCGTTTTGGCCGGAAGCCGTATTGCCGATCGCTGATGAGGTCATTCGTCTCTAGGTACTTCATGAGCTGCGCATTTATAATGCGCTCCATCACCTTACATAGAAGGGAGGTAATCGCTATAGGTCGGTAGTTTGACGGGTTTGAGCGGTCACCCTTTTTGGGGACCGCTTGCACAAACGCAGATTTCCAGGCCGCCGGCACACGGCCATTGGAGTAGGAGAGACGGAATAGGCGCGTCAGCACTGGAGCCAGCTCGGGAGCACACCTTTTTAACACCAATGCAGGAATCCTATCCGGCCCACTCGCTTTCCTGACGTCTAGGGAGAGAAGCTCCGCCCGTACAGTCCGTTGTCGAAACTGCACTTCCGGCATGGAGTTCTCACACCTAGGTATGGATGGGGGAGTGGCACCCCCATCGTCCAGGTTGGAGTTCCCCGCAAAGAGAGATACCAGTAAGTCGGCTTTCTCCTTTGCGGAGTGGGCAAGTGAGCCTCCAGGACACTGCAGAGGTGGAAGAGAGGAGCGGCAGAAATTTGACTCGACAGATTTGGCGAGAGACCAGAACTCACGGCTCCCAGTTGGGTATTGGTTCAGTCTATCGCCGATTCTGCCGATGTGGTCAAATTTGGCCCTGGCAATAACCCTTTTGCAAGATCTGGAGAGGCGGTTGTATTCCTTCTTCAGTTCGGATACGTTTGAATCACGTCCGGCACGAGCGCGCGACCATGCACGATAAGCTGCGCATTTAGCTGCAACAGCATCAGCACAGTCGCGGCTGTACCATGGCTGGCTTTTACCACCGAGGTGGACAGAGGCGCTGGGAATAAACATTTCCATTGCCCCCATAACCACCTCGGCAACGGTATTAGCACATTGCGACGGATCGTCCGAACTGAAGCAGATCTCTCTCCAAGGGTAGGATGCGAAGTGTTCTCGCATCCCATCCCAATCTGCTGACGCGTAGTGCCAAATTCGACGCATTCCTCCAGTACGGGACTGAGGAGGCGAAGATGGCACCGTGGACCCCACTAAACAGTGATCAGAAGAACCCAGCGGGGCTGTTAAATGTTCAAATCTAGGTTCTCTCGCAAGTGAGAGGCAACAATTTATGAAAAGCTACTGGTTTTCTATGCCGAAAGGTTAATATGACCTACGAGAAATGACGCATACACACTCCACGGCTATTAGACCGCTAGCGGGCGTGTTTCACCTCCCTATATGTAAAAAAAACTGGCCAAGTGCGGGTCGGACTCGGGCACCGAGATTTCCGCAACACCAAAAAAAAAAAAACAACTTTATTGTATGGGGGATCCCCTTAATTTTTAACTTTTAAAATGTTTTTATTATTTGTTGTTACGAGTATATCTTCCAAAATAACACATATTCCATGAAAATTGCAACCGGCTAGCTATTACTGTTCCAAAGATACAGCAGCCGGACAGACGGACGGACGCACGGACGGACGGACGGATGGACGGACGGACGGACGGACAGACAGACAGACAGACAGACACACGTTGTAGGCTTAGTAATAGGCTTCCGCACAGGATACAGAAACTTAAAAACTGATGTCCCTATGTAATAGTATGATCTCTGTGATAATAGTGAAAGTTGTGGGAAATTAATTTAACTTTAAGGTGGTCGTTGAGTGCTCAATGCTAAGAACGGGTTGATACCACCGCACTGAATGAAATTCGTGTTTTCCGTCCAGTTCAGTGTAGCCCATATGAAATGAAAGGAAGCACTGACATGGCACCTAGCTCCACGGTGTTATGGGCTGACATCACGGATGCTGTAGGTGATGTAGCCAACCGTGTCAGTTTCCATAAAAAAAAGAACATACTAATATATTTGAGGCTGCCTGACTTCCGTTTTCAAAGCCTTCCTGTATTTATTAATGAATACAGCACGAGTTGACGTCTAAAGAGCTTTACGGAATATCATCAATTGCTTTTTCAATATGATTGTGAAGGTACCGCTACATAAAGGCGATATTAAAATGTATATGGAGACGGCCATTAAATAAAATGATTTTGGGAGGCTGAGCGCGAGAAAATGCTCGCTGGATAAAAGGAAATTGAGATATTGCTGCTTCGTGTACGCCTGATATTATAAGACAACATAATAAATAAGTTTTGAACGCGCTCTCCTCGATCTTGAGAAAATTATCATTTCCATGAACATAGAAATTTGATATTCCTCACGGAGATGAGAAATTGAGATCATCTTTGAAAGTGTTTTATTTTTGTGTCGCGTTATGAAATGTCAGCCGACGAAACAATTCTCGCGGTTATTTATTGGACTTCAGGCCTAAAGCGCGTCATAGACGTAGAATATACTATAATATTTTGTCTTAAGATGGACATATTTCGCAATAGCTCTAACCATAAAATCCTTTGAAACACTATACACGACGAAGATAATATATATTTGATATTACAGTATCTTACGATATCGAGCTATATCGAAAGATTCCAAGCGTTATGAAAATATGTTGAAGTATACGTGTGACACCTAGGCAGACTCTAAGGCGATATCGTCCATAAAGACGTCATGCGCTCAGCGAATTCCTCATTCCGCGGGGACAGGGGAGCCAGGAGGCAAAAACTCGGTGACAGACGGACGGACATGGGAGTGATCATGAGAGTTAAGGTTTTACCTTTTATGCGCCATTTTGGGCTAGTATGTTGGCTAGTATAGGCCCTCCGGCGCGCGATAGGTTATGGAACCATAAAAAAGTGCGATACAGTTTCACTTTTAGTGAAGCGGGACGAATCGCTTCAAGGTGCATAATATGACAAAATGGTGGAGACGGGAATTGCGAATGACGCGAAACGCCCTAAGATAAGATAATATATTTTATATTGTTTTCATCGTCTAGGGCGCGCTAGGCGTTTTTGAATGTATTCGTACTGAACGTATATTATTTAGCATCACGACTTCACGAGCTGTGAAAATATGCCTTCCTTATATTACCTACTGTCTTGCCTACTCTTTGCCTTTCTTTGTATAGTTTGATTTAGCTGAATATATTTTTCTGTTCGAGCAGATTCAAAGTATTCAATTATCACTAGCATCCCTGCCACCAGTCCTATCTCCGCATGACTCATCGCAGAGACCCCTTTTGTTGTTGACATTGGGCTTTTGAGAACCCATCGGTTCTCTAAATCGTTTCTTTGTCGCACCGCTAGAGTGTGGAACTGTCTTCCGGCGAGTGTATTTCCTGAATCCTTTAACCTGGGTGTCTTCAAGCGTCGTATTAACGGACTAGACAGCCTAGCAACAGTCCGCAAATCTGCTGGCATGGCACCTAACTGAGCGTGGTTTCGCGAGGAGAGGTGATTTTGGCTCTGTCGACTGCACCATTGGTCCCTCGGCCCGGCCACCCAGGCTGGTTTACATATAAAAAAATCTCTATAATACAGTAGGGAAAATAGGGATAAAATTTTCATCAATCAAGCCTTCCGCTCTAACCTTGCAAGGAAGCGCGCCGTTGGAGAAGTGGTACTATCCTTTCTAGTACTCCTACTTATTCTATGACCGCGTGCTGTCCCAGGCATAGAGTATCAGTATTTATAGTGACGTCACAACGCGACGCCACTTTTATACGTTATTGATGCTCTAACCGAAGAGAGAACGCGACTATGAATAGCAATTTACGACATTCAGTTTGCCAAACGGTTGAACCGCGAAAAGAGATACCTAGAAATGGCATCCACTCGGCGAGAATGTGAAAAAAAAAGTTGAAAAAAAATTCAAATATGGTGTCGATTTCTGAAGCACTTGTGTCTTCTAGAAAGTATATTTGTGTGAACGCAGCTCAGCTTTCGGCCTCGCCCTATTGAAAAACAATAGTAAGTTCAGTATAACCCTAGTTTAACATGCACCTATCTATAATTCATTGTGTGTAGAAGAACGCATATTATACAATAAACAATTTCTTTCTTTCTTTCCTTATTGAATTACATAGGTAATTATTTAGAGAAAACACCTATATCGTTTAAGAGTCTTGACACACTAGCTCGACCGTCGGAGGCTGGCCGTGGTTCGGATTACAAGTTAAACTGTAAGTCACTTCCCTGCTTATCTTACTAGGTGTAGGGTTTATCCCGGCCGAGTTGGCATCACCGCACTGAGCGAAACGTCGTCGGTCGAAACGGCTATGTAAATAGTTCGTGTTTTCCGTCCAGTTCAGTGTAGTCGGCGTGAAATGAAGGGAATCACTCACGTGGCACCTAGTTCACCTGGTGTTATGGGCTGACATCACGGATGTTGTAGGTGATATGTAGCCAACCGAGTCAGTTTCCATTCCATAAAAGAAAAAAAAACTTGTGTCAGAGATCTTTAATTTATCTGCTTCAGATGCCGAATGCCGACCAAGCGTTGGCTGGATTGCAAATGTCTCTACTAACTATTATAAGTAACAAGATATGGCAGCTTACTCCCTTGTAGCAGTTCCATCTGGTGGTAGAAATAAATTGCATCCGACTGGGTTTCAAACCACGGTACTGGGCGAAGGACGGCCACGCGGCACCACGGTGTTCTACAATTCAGCATAGTCAGCAACTCTAAGGGAAGTCTCCGGCATGGCACCATATTGGCTGGTCGGAGCATGTGATAAAGGCCTCTCTGACTTAGTAACCCATACTACTACAATAGTACAATACAATTTGGTAAGAAAGTAAAATGTATGTGTAATGTTTGACTTATACTAATAAATAAAGCGAAGTTTCACGGGTGATCGTGTAATGTTTTTTGTTTTTGTTTGTTTTTTGAAACTGACACGGTTGGCTACATCACCTACAACATCCGCGATCTCAGCCCATAACACCGGGTGAACTTGGACGTACGTCAATATTTATGAATATTCTTATAACTCGAAAAAACCACTTTTCGATTTACATACAGTTACATTCTGTCACTTCTCAAGATGGCCTTAGGCCGTAAATCATAACGCTACATCATCGGTGGTCTGAACTGTGAGCAAAAGCTATAGTATTATATATAAGGAGATAAGTTCAGTGCAGCCGGCACGACCGAAGGGAAGCACTGACGTGGCACCAAGTTCACCCGGTCTTGTGGGCTGACATCACGGATGTTGTAGGTGATGTAGCCAATCGTGTCAGTTTCCATAGTAAAAAAATTGGTTGTATGTAAATTCGGTTTACGGACGATAGTTTTACGTGATAACGTAAATTTCTGCTGCCCTGGTACTTTAGAACCAGAGAGATAAATGTGTACAAGCCGACGCTTGGGCCGATTGTGCCTCTCTATCGCTTGTTACGCGCTCTCGCTTGCACACACAGGCTCAGATGGAACGTGACACTTTTTCGTGCGTGCAGCCGGTGTTCATCAATTTATAAGACGTGACGTTATCACGTCAAAAAATAATGTAAGGCGAACATACAGGTCGCGTTGAATCCTAGACGTACGTGTACCAGATCCGGCATATGCTGCAAAATGGTCAAATAGCAAGATGCGTTAGAGGTATGGCATGCAGTATCGTCGCACAATATCACCTCCAAGAAGGTGCCACATCGGAGACTTCTCTTTAGATCGCTGGCTATTATAATGGACTTATCGAAAAATCCGAAGAAAATTCGAGGCTGCATGCTGTGCGGCCATCTTACGTCCAGTACGGTGGTATCCAACGCCGCCGTCTCGGCTACAATTTTCCTTTAAAATGTAGCATGATGCACTCGTATAACAATTCCAGTTCTGGGTATTTATTTCGACGGGTTGAACGGTATAGCGGAGACGCCTGTCGTAAAAAAATCACAATTGCCAGATTTATGATTCGTAGTAAAAATTAACGCCGCCTTGTGAATTTAACGGACGAGTCAATTACTGGTTAATGGAGGCGGTTTTGACTTACTGCTGCCGGTCAATTCGTTTTGGGGGAAACTGCTGCTATTATGTTATTGGGTCATTTTATTACGATCCTCTCTGGGGACGTTTATCTTTAAAAGCCTGATCTTTTTTTGTGAATTTTTATAGGCGAAATGTATTGGAATAGTGATACCATGTTGTGTTTTATATAGGAGAGAGAGGCACACAGTGAATTAAGTAATTTTTCTAATGTTCTTTAATTTATTAAATATATCCCTAATAGATACGTTTTTTTTTCTATTTACTTCTACTTTATGTCTACTTACGTTCAAAACATTGAACAATTTACAATTCAAATATCACCTACTGTTGAATGTCAAATTCCTGACAGCTTGCAGTATCAAGGAGATTTAAAAAGAAACAAAAAAAATTTCACCTTCAATAAAAAAATCTGTGAAAATTTCAACCGTTTACCTATTACGGTTCAAAAGATACAGCCCTAGGACGGACGGACGGACATGCAGACATACAGACAGCACATGTGGTGGAGACTTAGTACCTAATAGGCTTCAGTATGGATACGGAAACCTAATACAAATGTCAAAAAGCATTGTATATCATTAAAATTAAGGGTGGGACCGTAGACGGAAAAAATAGTTTTTATGATCGAAGGGTGGGACCCTTACTTTAACTTAATGGGTTGTATTGTGTATTGTAGAGTCAAACTGATCAGATTGGTACCAACAACAACATCAAATGCAGGTCTGTCGAAACAACTATAAAATATGCATGCAGCACGACTAAAGGGAATAGTATGACAACTGATCGCGACAGGAATATTGTGTAAGTTTACACCCCAACGGGTGAAGTTACAGAAAAAAAAAACTTTTATTTTGGTTTTTGGACAACAGACTTGTCTATGTCGGGCGAGCTTGAAGTATTATCCGACTTTAAACAAACCCCTCTCTCTAAGCCTACTAGGCACGTGTTACCCCGTTAGGGTTATAATGAGATCTCGTGGATAGGGCTATTGACAGCCTTCATAATAAGTATCATAATAAGTTCTTTTTTTTAATTGAAAGCGCGACATATTTCGCCGAGCCACTTATAAGGTGTCTAACGGCGCCCATGGACATTCGGTCGTATGCGGGGGTTGCGAATGACATGTCGACCTGACAGGTGCCGACGACCCGAGACTGTACTTGGGGGGAAATATATGGGCAGGGAGAGCGTTCCAGAGTTTACCGGTTCTGTAGAGGAAATAATAGAAGTTTTGTTGTTGATATTGAACGTTTGAATTTTATTTCAAATTTTATATAAAAGGTGTTAAAAATATTACATAAGAGGTCTTGAAATCCCGTTTGAAGGAGCATGTTTTCAAACTAGTAATAATTATGTCTTCATGTGTGTTATATTTGTATAGAAACTTCATTATCCTTACCTATAATAAAATCCAACGTCTGCTTTCTGTCTGAGTGTCTGTCTGTCCGCTTATAACTCGAGAATCACTGAACCGATTTTAATAAAACAAAATTCTACGGATAGCTTGATTCTTCCCATCAACTATAGGCTACTTACTATCACGCTAAATTGCTTATGAGGTTAGCAGTGAAGTAAAATATGAGAGCGGGCGGAGCCGCGGGCACAGCTTGTTTATGTATAAATATGTGTTTATATGTATACAGGATGTCCCAGAAACCGACGATAATCCTTTAACAAGAGATAGGGCTGCTAATTACCTCTCAGAATATCTAATTTTAGGTTTAGTAAAAATGGCTTAGTTTTTGAGATATTGTCATTTTTGTAAAAATCCAAAATTTTCTCCCTCAGCTCATTTTTTTAAATGCCACAAATACAAATGTAAGATTTTCTTAAATCTAGTTTTTTCCAAATATTCCTGAAAAGTAAAGCTTTCACACGGTATAATTTATTTTTTCATGTTTAATCCTGTTTAGCTGAAAAACGACTTAAGAGCCACATGTTAAAATTTTTTAAGCCTCATCCCTTGAGTTTGGCACTTCGCGGTGAAAAAAAAAAATTACTACACTAAAGTGGCATTATGCAACAAAAATACGTCCATCTAATGTAGTTTTTAAAATGGTACATCACTTACCGATTTGCCCAATAATTTATGAGATATTGTTATTTAACTGCAAAAAGATCTCGGAATTTGATAACTGTTCTACCAACTACGAATTGGTATGAAATAAACACTTGAAGTAATTGGTCTTTATTAACCTGTTAAAGTAGATGTTCAAATAGTTTACAACCTGCACAAATGCTAGCTCGACATCTTCTCACAAATGCGCGGTTGATGCGTCGGTAGTAAGTACTCGATGCAAGTGCAGATACGGCCACCTATGCTATGTAAATAGTTTGTGTTTTCCGTCCACTTGACTATAGTCGGCACGACCGAAGGGAAGCACTGACGTGGCACCAAGTTCACCCGGTGTTATGGGCTGACATCACGGATGTTGTAGGTGATGTAGCCAACCATGTCAGTTTACATAAAAAAAAAACCTGAGCTACTGCCGTAATTCTTTCTTTGAGCTCTATGAAGTTTCCACCGGTTTCCCGTAAACTTTTTCTTTTAAATAGCCTCAATAATAAAAGTCTAACGGATTTAAATCCGGTGACCTAGACGTCCGATCCATCTGTGGGGATATGCTTGGTCTAAAAAATTACGCACTTCTCTAGCGTAATGGGCCAGCCCATTACGCTAGAGAAGTGCGTAATTTTTGCGCAGCCATCATTTTGCAAGCACCTCCGTATGGCCAATGGTACATCTTCTAAAAGGCTCTGAAGCTCCTGTTGCAGAAACTCAAGATAATTCGCCCGTTTAAAGTTTCTAAAATTCAACGGACGTCTTGTGGCCTCCTAGCCACTTGCATCCCGACAGATAGACAGGACGTCTAGATCACCGGATTTAAATCCGTTAGATTTTTATTATTTGGGCTATTTAAAAGAAAAAGTTTACTGGAAACCGGTGGAAAACTTGATAGAGCTAAAAGAAAGAATTACGGCAGTACCTAGCTCAGGTTTTTTTTTAATGTAAACTGACATGGTTGCCTGCATCACCTACAACCCGTGATGTCAGCCAATAACACCAGGTGAACTTGTTGCCACGTCAGTGCTTCCCTTCGGTCGTGCCGGCTACACTCAACTGGACGGAAAACACAAACTACATAGAATAGGTGGACGTATCTGCACTTGCATCGAGTACTTGCTCGACGCATCAACCGGGCATTTGTGAGAAGATGTCGAGCTAGCATTTGTGTAGGTGGTAAACAATTTGAACATCTACTTTAACAGGTTAATAAATACCAATTACTTCAAGTGTTTATTTTATTCCAATTCGTACTTGGTAGAACAGTTATCAAATTCCGAGGTCCTTTTGCAGTTAAATAACAATATCTCATAAATTGTTGGGCAAATCGGTAAATGATGTACCATTTTAAAAACTACATTAGATGAGCGTATTTTTGTTGCATAATGCCACTTTAGTGTAGTAACTTTTTTTTTTACCGCGAAGGGCCAAACTCAAGGGATGAGGCTGAAAAATTTTTAACATGTGGCTCTTAAGTCGTTTTTCAGCTAAACAGGATTAAACATGAAAAAATAAATTATACCGTGTGAAAGCCTTACTTTTCAGGAATATTTGACAAAAACTAGATTTAAGAAAATTTTACATTTGTACTTGTGGCATTTAAAAAAATGAGCTGAGGGAGAAAATTTTGGATTTTTACAAAAATGACAATATCTCCAAAACTAAGCCATTTTTACTAAACCTAAAATTAGATATTCTTAGAGGTAATTAGCAGCCCTATCTCCTGTTAAAGGATTATCGTCGGTTTCTGGGACACCCTGTATATGTATGTACCTTTGAACGTGTAAGTATGTATGTAACGAATGTATTTAATTATGTTTTAAATTTGTAAGTATATTATAATTTTTTATGTTTTAACAGTTTTTCTTAATTTTTCGTACTAATCTCCCTTATTCACAATCCCAGGCATGACTGGTAGAGAATGTCTTTAGGCTTTAAGTCCCCCTTTTGTCACTTTGTGCAATAAAATATATGTTCATTTTATGTAAGCTCTAGTCGCATCGCATCGCATCTGAGAGCACCCTATCCAAGACAACGGCTTGCGGGATCATTGACCTTACACGGGGGGCTTGTAATTTTTCAGCTGATTAGCTCGGTTCGTCTCACAAATGAGTGAGGCTGTGTCGTCGGTGTAGCGACATTGAAGGGTGGTCGTGCGCGCAGCATCCCTGGTTAAGTTATCTTGAGAGGTGGTAAATACCCCTTTATGCTAGTATAACGTTTAAACTGTAGGTCCCTTCCCTTCTTACCTTACTAGGTGGTAGGGTTTATCCCGGCCGGGTTGGTACCACCGCACTGAGCGAAACGACGGTCGAAACGGCCATATAAATAGTTCGTGTTTTCCGTCCAGTTCAGTGTAGCCGACATGAAATGAAGGGAAGCACTGAAATGGCGCCTTGTTCACCCGGTGTTATGGGCTGACATCGCGGATGCTGTAGGTGATGTAGCCAACCGTGTCAGTTTCCATGAAAAAAAAAAGGTACTCAAAATATGCTCTTGAAATTTTAGTTTTAGACCAGTGACAATCTGTCGGTCAGTCAGTAAGCGTTGACTGTGCAGGACATACTACACCTCTGCTATTTTTCCTCCAGTCATCCCGGCCTTCAGCGGTACGGAACGGAGTCACTGATTGCCTCCGACGTACTTAATGTCGTCGTCCCACCTGGCGGGTTGTCATTCCAAACTACGTTTCCTTCTCCACGGCCGCCAGTGTGAGACCCGCTTATTTCAAATGTCGTCGTCTTGTCGGCAAACGTGCTCAGCCCACTGTCTAATGGTGTTTATTTATGTATTTATTTATATATTACATTTTTACTACAGAGCAAGCCCCAAAATTTAACAATGCAGAATCTGACACTATTTAAAAGTTAGCTCAACGTATCTTACCGCGTACTTTTGAAATACTTTAGTATTGCAGTTGAAGACGTCTGTCATTCATTAGACAAAGTGACATCCACGTTCAATTTAAATCACGAATATACTTTGGTGAGGTTCAGGCTCTGTAGAAGTTTTTCTTTAGCAAACGTAATCTTTGAAAGGAATTCTGAAACAATAAAACTCACAGTAAATTACTTACGACTTATAACAGTTACTTACAGCTCTTTATCGGAATGTCTAACCAAAGTAGGCAATGCAATCATAAAATTTATTAACAGTCTCGTGTGAATCCCGAAACGACCGTCACCGCTACGCTGCCTCGTCTTTTTCTAACACCGGACGCTCGTTGCTAGGCAACGACGGTGGCCTAGTAGGTTTCGCCCCGCCCCCTAAAATACCTACTGACTACTCTCGATGTGTCCCTAAACAAATGCGCGTTTTACACGAAAAATGTACAGTTGGAATAATTTTAACGCTACAATGGACAATGGAGTTTTCGAGTGGAGTTTTACATTCCGATGCAGGATTTCATAGTACTATTCATACCTTTCAAACTTGCAAGTCATTGAATATGTCAGCCTCGGTAGCTCAGTGGTGTGTCATGAGTTCATGACTCGAATATGCGAATTTATCCCTTTCATCATTAAAAAAAACTCGTCCTGTCCTTAGCGGGATTTGAACCCACGACCTCTAGCTATGGAAGCAGGACAACTAACCACTAGGCGAATTGGTAGACACAATTTTTTTTATGGAAACTGACACGATTGGCTACATCACCTACAACATCCGTGATGTCAGCCCATATTAACACCGGATGAAGTTGGTGCCACGTCAGTGCTTCCCTTCGGTCGTGCCGGCTACACTGAACTGGACGGAAAACACAAACTATTTACTTAGCCGTTTCGACCGACCTTTCATTCAGTGCGGTGGTACCAACCCGGGTGGGTTAAACCCTACCACCTAGTAATATAAGAAGGGATGAGTCATATCCCTTAGTCGCCTTTTACGACATACACGGGGAGAGATGCAGTGGGGCTATTCTTTTAAAGTACCGGTCCCACACGGTATAAAATAATGGCGAAAGTAAGTTGAGCTTTAAACCGACAATAAAAATTTTATTCAAATGCAATTTTTACACAAGAAAACAACATTACTAATAATAGAAACAATAATGTTTTTGTACATACCTGGCAGCATTTGATAGCTTGAGCAACTTCAAGTGTTGCTTTCTGACTTTTTTGGCACGCTTGTTGCGAAGACTTCCCATTGTGCGGTACACCGATACGAAATCCTTTTTATAACGAAAGGTCGTAAGTACGAGCGAAATAATCCACAGAACCCACTTGGATGCGTCCGCGCAGGAGGTGCGTCGAGACGGGACTGAGCGACGCGCTCGCTGGGAGCGCATTATGTATGAAAATTTGTATGGCAATTTGACACCGCGCGCTACATTTTCGTTAGTTAATTAATTTTAATAAAATATTTAAACATTTGGACAATTTCGAGGTATGGGGTCACAGTGAAGGATATAAGTAACCAAAAGCTATATAAATTTCTTAAATTATCATACTAGATCCCCGAGTAAAACTTGCACAAATTAGAGCGTTTTTTCAAGAAATTAAGACTTGTTCAGGTTTTTTTTTACAAACAATTAAAAGTTATAATACAAAACAAATGGTATGGGGTCCTTGTGTGGAAGTTTCTCTTTCAAATACATATTTTTTATAATACGTTGTCTTTTCGCATTTCGTACAAATTTGAGATCAAAAATACTCAATTATCACGAATATCGGACGGCAAAGTCTTAAAAAAAATGTTCATCAACAGAATACAAGGTATACATATATGTGGCGTGTGGACCCGGTAGTATTTTAGTACCGTGTGGGCCCGGTACTTGAAAAGAATAGCCCTACTGCATCTCTCCCCGTGCATGTCGTAAAAGGCGACTAAGGGATAAGGATAAAATGCCGTGCTAAAGGGCGACAGGATAGCCACCTCCCACCTTGGAACGGTCCTCCCACCGAGTCATGCAGCGGGTGGGTCTTCGTACCTTACTTGCTGCTTGATAGTTATCTTGTCCGAATACTTTGCTAAACGTGCCGGTCGGTGTTGTGCTGTAATTTACAAGAGTACCTGCAGCACAACTCCGATTACTCTTTTTATCCCGATTGTCGGGATGCAGATTGTGGTATGTATGGATGTAGACATATGCCGTTCTCGGATATTTTCATATTGTGTGGCTGGCTAATGACCAGATGGATTCATGATGTCAATATCGTGCCCATTACATCACATTCTGCTGGCACTAGGTGTCATGCCAATGTTTGTGTTTTCACTTCATCCACGCACCCCCTAAGATGCTGTATCTTCACACTTTTATCCCATCTCCGCCGGGGGCGGCGGCGCTTCCGATATCTGGGCCAAAAGTTTAGACTGCGGGCCTCGCCTAAGTGATGCATAGCTTTAATTACCCCTAGGTAATTAAGTCATAAATATCGGTTAACGCACCGCGCCACCACCGCCGCGTCTTGACTATAAGCGTTAGTAATCCCGGCGAAATGCGGACTTGGGGGCCGCAGTTCGCAGCGAGGACGAAACCTATTTTCGGTGAAGCTTATTTTCACCAGTTTAATGTAATTGAGTGGGAACACTTTGGTTGTTAGAAAACTTTCGTCTATTTTCATGTCAGTGCTTTGAATGTACACTGTATTCTTGCATGTATGTATGTATACATTCTTTATTAAACACAAATTTATACAAATTGGGCTGTCTTAATGCCGTGAGGCATTCTATTCTAACTAACATTTGGGATTTGGGAGAAGTACAGATGCAGGGCGAACAAGAATAGTATGTGGCAATGTATTAAACTGTAAAGATATATGATAAACTACAAAATAATACTGCATAAATACTTTCATACGCATAATATCAGACTTACTTAATATGTACATTGATCGGTGGTACTGGTAGTACAACACCATAAACTGAATGACAAGAGAGAGATAGATAGGGAGAAGAGGGGAGTTAACATAATGTATGCAATATAAATGTAGGATCGGAAGAGATTCTTCTAATTTTATTATCTTAAATACATTCATAGGCGTAGTGGAGCGTAAATACACTGGCAGATTATTTCAGAGGCGAACTGTTTGTATCGTGAAAGAGTCTGTGTAGTACGAATTTGAGTGAGCCGGTATTGCCAAGAGTAAGGTTGTCAGCAGAATATTTTAAAGCCAGACCATGACGAGAAGAAAGGAATTCAAACTGTTCACTCAAATATTTGGGACCTACAGCATCAATTATGTACAATGTCAAATGATAGAATTAGAAGATTAGAAATAGAATAGAATAGAAACTCTTTATTGCACACAATTTGAAAGAAGAACAGTACACGACAATAATCAAGAAATAAAGTAGTGCGCAAAGGCGGACTTATCGGTGCAAGTGATTTTTTCCAGTCAACCTTTATCTGTCGGGCATTAGAAAATTGCTTCGAATTTCCCGAAATCATTAATGAATGACACAAGATGATCATTTCTTTTTAAGATTTTTCAAACTGTCGCGTTAGGTTTCAAAATACGAGTATGAAAAAACATGTAGGTAGAAAAAATTGTTTAAGAAAATATTTCGTTTTAAGATTTTGAATGAGTAGGTTCCTAGTTATTTATTAGCAGATGAAGCAATAAGTAGACACATTATTTGCAAACACACTCAAGTTTAAAACTCTCAAAACTGTTCAAAAAGTAATAAACGGAAAAGCTTATTTCATTCGTTCCGCCAAATGTACCATACGATTTCGAATCACGGCGTCGTAAATCAATCGAGCCTTATCAACGCGGGACAACCGCCGAGCGCCTCCACCCCCGACCGCCCCCGATCTTCTCAAATGCATCGACTAAACTTTAGACGAAAACTCCGTAATTTTTACGATCAAATTTATGACATTTATACGACGCACTCCCGAGAGCTCGGCGCAAGAATGAAAACGCTCTTGAGCCGATTCAAAGCAGGGAATAAATATTTATAAAGCATTATAACTTCCCCGAGAGTGCGTAAGGAAGTAATATTTTTTTCTGGAACTCCTAACCTTCTCGCGACCTTGATAACTAGCACAGGCTGTCGTCCATATTTTAATCGAAAATGAAATAAAATGTTGAGCCTTAAATTCGGGAGTTTTCTGAGAGAATAATGATAACTGATTCCGGGTAAATTCGGCTGAGATGAATACGAGTACGGCGGCGGCGGAACGGAATCTGGAAAGCAATTTCGTTTATTTGTACCGTAATTTTCATTTGATTTATTTCCACCGCTTTCAATTTTTAAATAAAAATTTCTTATAAAATGTTCGTGAGGAGGGTTTATGAGGATATACACAAACCGTCAGAAGTTAAACTTCTGCATGTAACAGTAGATATTTAGATTGCGTAGTTCTTTATTTAGGAAGTTTTACATACTTTTTTTTTATTTATTTATGGATAAGGAAACTTAACAGCTATACACATGGATATTTTAAAAATTAACAATTACAAATAGGAAAGCCAATTACAAAGTTTCACATTTTAAATAAGATATAATACAATACAACAAAACAACGTCAACTACGAGATATTTAAAAACATATTTATATATATATTTTTTTATAGCTAATGTCAATGTGTGAGGGTGTATGAGGGTGTGTGTGAGGGTGTGAGAGGGTGTGAGAGGGTGTGTGTGTGTGTGAGAGAGAGAGAGGGTGTCAGTTTGTGTGAGGGTGTGTGTCTGAGCGTGTTTTGTGCTGATTGGGGAAGGAGGGGGGGGGGGGGGGGGGGGGGGGGGGGAGGATTTCAAATGTGTAGATTTTTCTGGCGCAATTACTAAGATAGTGTCTGAGGTTGTCAGACAATTTGACTGATATATTTCTGTGTAGTTTCACTACTTTCAGAAAATTCGTGAGCATTGCCTTGGATAGGCGAACAGGCATGCAGACAACGGAAGGTCATACAATTGTGCAGAAACCTGAATCATCCCTTTGGTAAAAAGCAAAAGTTGTCGAAGTTATAAAAGTAGTCGTAAAAGTTAAAACGATTCATAAACGAAATGGCTCCGATCCAGTGGCACGTCTTCTAAGCTGGGTCGATCCGCAGTCGCCCAAGAAGTGCAAATTATTGTAATCCCCAAATCTAGGTTTACTAGTTTCTGCGCATGGCATACTTGAGTTTTTACGCCCCAGAGGAGCGCCCGCGCCGCGCCGTGAATCATAAAATATTTTAGTGCACAGTGAAGGCGTTTGAGTTGTTTTCGTTTTTAACCATTTATTTATTCTTATGGCGGAAGTTCTGAGCTGACGCTTTCACGCCACCTGCTTTTGGGGAATCGTTTTAACACTTAACCATGCTAATTTAAGCGAAGCTTATAGGTAGCGACCCATCCAGTCAAATGTTGAAATGTTTATCTCTGTCTCTATCTCTATTCTCTACTTCTTATAAAAGAGAACGTATCTGTATGTATGTATGTGATACACTCCGGAACCATTGAACAGATTTTGATGCTGTTTTCAACAATGGAAAGAGTAGTTCTTGAGGCCCACACCATCACGCTAATTAGCCTTAGGGCTGAGCAGTATCGGGCGCGATAAAGAGAGATAATATAAAAGAAGCTATAGTTTATTATGATATTTCCGTTTAAATCGGATTTGCTATTAATCCGATTCTATCGCGAGTAATCCTTGTCGGATTTGCTAAATCACTTACTATTGATCTCAGCTTATTAAAACAAGCTCTTGTCGTCTAGGCGCAGTGCTCTCTTGTGAATGACTTCCGGTGTGATCCCGGTGACTTTTCGTTATGAAAATGAAACCATAACTTACCGGAAGTGTCAACCGATATTTTTTTTAATGACCCGATGAAGTCATAATCTATTTCCAATTTACATTTGCTTCCATTATTATGGCCCCAAAGCAAATTTTACGAAAACTGTGCACAATATTTTCATATAATTAAACATTTTCTTAGGCTTTATTACATTAATATTTATTTAATGTTAATTTAATTATAAGCGTATAGTGAGTCGCCGACTGTGAGCGTGCTGACTGTGAGCTATAAGAAGCGATTAGTCGGCCTTTGGTCAGTGAGCTAAAAAGAAAAAGAAAAACAGTATTTTGATGCCTTTTATATGGTTAAGGTACTTGAGAAAACTTGACTGCGAAAGTAAACAACTTTTTAAATTGTCGAATTCCTTATCGATCACAATTTATTCTCGTTGTTAGTACTCCTATTTTCCTAATAATTCATTGTATAATAGCAGTATGTTTTATAAATGATTCTATAAAAAAAAATTGAAATTTTTTTTTATGGAAACTTACACAGTTGGCTACATCACCTACAACGTCCGTGATGTCAGCCCATAACACCGGGTGAACTAGGTGCCATGTCAGTGCTTCTCCCCTTTGATCGTGCCGGCTACACTGAACTGGTCGGAAAACACAAACTATTTACATAGCCGTTTCAGTGCGGTGGTACCAAGTAAGATTAGGAGGGAAGGGACCTACAGTTTTACGAGGAATCCGAACCTCGGTCAGCCTCCAACGGTCAGCGGTCACCCATCCAAGAACTGACCGCACCCAGCGTTGCTTAACATTCAATAGCGACAGTTGACTGTCTGCACCACTGAGCTATCGAGGCTGACAATATTTTATTAGTAGTAATATGTAATATCCTGTTACTTTAAGTGAGCTAAACTTTTATATATATGTATATATACATATTGTTTTCTCGAAAACGGCTCTAACGATTTAGATGAAATTTTACATTTAAATAATGAAACATTTTTTTTTCGAGTTTCATAGATTTAGACACCGAACGAAGCTCGGTCGCCCAGCTACTTATTATTAAGTCGTTGAATTTTTTGCTAATGCTTCGTCAAGTTTTTTTTATCTAATCCGGTACGGCTGAGTTAGAGGGGCCAGAGTACATGCTCCGACAAACCAATATCACCTCCGAGAGGTTGCCATACTGGAGACTTCCCTTTGGATTGCTGGCTATACTGGATCAGAGGAGTACACACACAGCTGAGGATGCTATGCGGCCGTCTTACATTCAGTAGGGTAGTAACAACCCAGTCCGCTACTAATAAGTACTAATATTTACATTTGAAAATTTATATAAGGTGCAGAGGCGGACTTATACCTTACAGAGATTTCTTACAATCCTTTAGTGATGTGTACAAAGTAGGTAAGTGCGAGTTAGTACAACTGGCAGCGTTATTTTGTGCATAACCTCTAATGGGCACTTCATATTAGTACATCACCATAAAATTGCCATCAATATTTTTATTTTTGAAATCGTAAAATAATATCGAATCCTCAATTTTCTGGCGGCCAAATGCGATTCTTATTTTTTATTTAATATTGGCGGGCGGTTCTATAAGTGCCCGATTTTTACGAGTTCTGTTTTATTGCGATGGAAACGTGATGTAGATATTTATTTCTGCGATAAGAACAATAGGGCCATGCTGAACGATATGGAGACGGGCCTTTCTTCCGAGAACAATGTACACCAATACAGAGCATTGAAAACGACATACATACTTACTCATCAAGCTGGCGAAAGTCACGAATTGTGTGCACAATAAGTATATTTTTTAGAAACATTGTCGGCCACCTCAACTGTGAAGTGTGCCCATTACACCGTATCTGTGTGTCACGTCAGTCTTCCCTCTGATCGACTACGCTAAAATTTCTGGAAAACAAACTATTTTCTATACAACTATTCTCAAATCAAAACAAACGTGCAGTTCGCATAATAAAGTTTTATGGCTTAGTGAAGGGAATCTCCGTTTACTAAGCCATAAAATTTTGTTGTGCGAGCTGCACGTTTGTTTTGATAATAGTATAGTTTCAATATATAATGTTTGTTTATATTTATTTGTGACGCCAATAAAATTATATTACGGGTTTGAGAAACTATCTTGAAACTATTTATTCATTTCATTTAGATACTATATTTTTTTACATAAATTATAGAACAAATGGCGAACTTATTGCCTAAGGCAAACTTTGCCGGTTAACCACTCTATTTAAAAAAAACATTGGGGGTATTTACAGAAAAACACTTAAAAACTAATGATAACATAACTAAGACAACTTGGACGCCTAAAATAACACGTACCTACATGAACATAGATAAAAATAAACAATATATTCTATAAAGACATACTTATATTATAAGTACCTATATTAAATAATATAAATAATCCATAGCTAAAATACTTTTCGAAGGTGTGGATCTAAGCTTGCGATGGCTTCACCGAACATATCCGGGCCCATCGGCAGTAGAGGAGGGTATTAATCGAGGCCGGGACTAGCGAGTGGCCACTCTAAATTTCCCGCGCATGCTTCACGTTTCGGCTCGCATCAAGCCCTCGTCAGCTAGTCTGCGTTGACTAGGACGCGGGGAAACCACCAGTCCCGCTCTCGACCTCCCTCTCTCTACCTATCCATATTCTGTAGGATGCTTCCAGTGACGTTTTTGAAGCTCTCTCCATATATGAGCTTAGCGTCGATCTTGGGAGCCCTAGATTCTTGAAGAGACTGTAGAGCGACTTCGCTGGTAGTCCTCTTGCTCCGACTTCCACAGCGAAGAGATCAGTCTTGAATCCGTTTCTCACAATCCGGTCTACTAAGTTGCAGTACTTGTTAAGCTTGATGTTGTGGTCCTTCGGTATGTTACTTTCCCATGGAACTGTAAGTTCAACAAGTACTACATGCTTTGTCGCTTTTGAGAACATGAGTATATCCGGTCTTAATGCTGTGGTACAGATTTCCGAAGGCATTTGGTAATGCTTCTCATGTGTGTCCATCAACAATTCCCAATCCTTTGCTGCTCCCAAAATTGAAGAAGGTTTAGTCCTATCTTTGGGCAGCTTATTGGCTCCAGGTTTCACAAAGTTGACCTTCTGGAAGCCGCTACTGGTTTGCCCTTTCCTGGTCCGTGCAATTGACAGGTTGATGGCCTCTCTGATGATTTGGAGGACTTTATCATGACGGTAGGAATACTGGCCTCGCTCAAGTAGTATTTTGCATCCGCATAACAAATGTTTGGCCGTGCCTACGAACTCCTTACATGACGGGCATAGTCTATTTGTAGATTTCCCCCATCTAACTAGGTTACTCGGGTCGGGGAGAGTAAGCTGGAATGCATTTAAGTAGAACTTAAGCAGCTCAGGGGACCAGTTGTATATTATGGATTTCCACTTCAATGCAGGAGGGATGCAGAAGTCACCCACTGTTAGCCAATCATTCTGCATTTCTAGGTTTAAGGCGTGAAGTTTGAAGCCTTGTTCCATGTCCTCCTGAGCAAAACCTTTCAGTATTTCTTTATCAGACTTTGCTGTTTCTATGCCCAATCCAGATCTATTGGTGCGTGTGCCAACTTGGAATGATTTGTAGAAGTAGAGTCTCGATTCCAGTTCATCTGATAGTGATGTGTTGGGTAAGGCTTGAATAGCGCTATCATTGGAGTCTTTGAGTATACATCGTTTGGCTATTCTCGCCTTTTGATAAAATATCGACGGTTTCTTAATGTTCAGTCCAAAGTTATTGTGAGATCTGTATAGCGTTGACGAGTCAGCCGGGTGAGCCAGTCCAAACCATGATTTCAGGAATCTGGTCACATACGAGTCTAATTTAGTCAGGTTTTGCTTTGTGAAGTCGTAGACGAGAAATGGCCATGAAAGTTTTGATGTCAGGTAGTTATCGTAAATCCATGCCTTTTGTGTACCCAGATTGTCAGTTTGGCGGAGGCTCTCTTCGAAAAGTTGGACAATATCATCAGTAGGATGCTCCTTTCCTCTGCTGGTGATCCTTTTGCCCAAGAATTTAAAAGGAGCTTTATCAGCCACGGTTGCGATTGGTTTTCCGGCTACTGTCAGACCTGGATTGCTCGAGGTAAACTTTGAACCTTTCCTGGTTAAGCTCAAACAGTAGCACTTCGCTGGTTTTATCTTCATCCCTTTGGTCCATTCACAATAGTCATCCACCACCTTAAGAAGCGCCTGATTTTGTTTTGGATTGCGGGTTAACAGCGTAATATCATCCGCAAATGCCAGGATGGCCGCCATATATGTGTCTCCATATTTGAACCTGTATCCCCATTTCTTTTCTTTTACGACAAGCGTATCAATTAGAATGTTGATAACAATGTTAAATGTGACAGGAGAGAGGCAGCAACCCTGGAAAAGTCCTATGCCGTAACGAATTTCCGGTGTCTTCTCCGTTTCGCCTTTTACTTGTATTACAAAGGAAAGTTTTTTGTAGTAGGAGGCTATTATATTACAGATCAGAGGTGGCACATTATACCACTCTAGCGCCTTTAATAGTAACTCATGGCGCACCGAACCGAAGGCGTTTTCAAAGTCTAACCACGTGGCAGTTAATTGTCTCTCATTCTTCCTTGCATCTCTAAGACATTCAGTCAGCAAAGAATTATGTTCGAGGCACCCTGCAACTCTTGGGAGAAAACCTTTCTGGTACTTCTTCGGTAAGTAGTCGTTGGTACACATGTGTTTGAGTAGTCTGGCCTGTATAATGGAGAAGAATATTTTCGAAATTGTGTTCGTAAGGGCTATAGGTCTAATATCCATAAACATATTCATATATGTAATAAAACAATTATAAATATAACAATTATTTCTTTGATAGGTATAGTGTTTTTGAATGTGTTTTTAAATCGGATTTTTAGGTAGTAAAAATATAGATTAGTATTTTGAACTTAGTCAGATTTTTGTTTATAGTTTTATTAAAATAATATAATATTACTTTTCAAAAAATACGCGTCATAAATTGTTAAATAACTATTCGAAAAGTCAGTATAAATAAAGTGTACACTAAGACCAATCGCATCGTTATCTACTATCAAGGCGCTACCGTATCGTACAAATTATGTGCATTCATCTATGTCGCGAACGAAATAATTTTTATGCAATTTCATACAATGGCTGTCCCATCCTTTTGAGTGTGTTGTCTGCGCAGGTAGGTAGGCCGAGTTCAATTTGTTTTACAAAGTTTATGACCTTAAGACGATAAAATCGAGGAGCACCGATTGGATTTGCGCCTTTAAATGTAGGAAACGCGTTTCCTATTCAGGATTAAGAGTCTTCTGAAAAAAAAAAACTGTATGTAGTTTCGCTTTACGGTAGGGATTCAACGTTAATGTTTGTTTAGTATTGTTCAGTGACAGTAAACATAATAAATTTAAATAATTATTTTATTCTTTATTTATCATTCGTATGGTAAGTAGACTACGCTTGAATTTGTCACATTTTATTTTTTCAATCCATATTAAAGAATATGTTTATCTTTTCATCTAATGCTTTTTGTGGAACCTTACATGGTTGGCTATATAAAGTACTTGTACTTTATACATTGCATAATGATTCCATCCAATAAGCGGTTATTTATTTATTTATCTATTAATTGAATTCAATGGGGGGTTGCATCAATCAGGGCGGGTTAAACTCTACGACTTTTTTTTTTTTATGGAAACTGACACGGTTGGCTATATCACCTACAGCATCCGTGATGTCAGCCCATAACACCGGGTGAACTTGGTGCCACGTCAGTGCTTCCCTTCGGTCGTGCCGGCTACACTGAACTGGACGGAAAACACAAACTATTTATATAGCCGTTTCGACCGACCTTTCATTCAGTGCGGTGGTACCAACCCGGACGGGTTAAACCCTACCACCTAGTAATATAAGAAGGGAGTTCATTTCAGACTTAGAAAGGTAAAGGAAAGGGACCAACAGTTACTACGTGCAATCCGAACCACGGTTAGCCTCAATGATCGAACGGCCGTGTTCAAGTTTAGACCACGCACGCCCGCGTGTGCTTAATATTAACGATCGCGGGTCGACCCATTGCACCACCGAGCTACCGAGGTTTTTTTATGTAATCCGGTATGGGCGGCTGACTCAGAGAGGCCAGAACACATGCTCTGATCAAGCCAGCCAATATCTCCTCCGAGAAGGTAGGTGCCATACCGGAGACTTCCGTTTTCTGGCTACACTGGACTAGAGGGGAACGCAGCCGAAGGTGCTATTGGGCCATCTTACATCCAGTACGGTGGTACCATCCCAGTCGGCTGCAATTTGAACCAAGTCAGGGCAAGGGAAGGGGCCTACAGTTTTACACCAGTTCCGAACGGTTAAGCAGCAGGTGTAGGTATGCACTTAAATGAGGTTGAATGTCAGCCTCGGTAGCTCAGTGGTGCGGTCGGTCGACTGTTGTTAAGCAACCCTGAGCGCGGTCAGTACTTGGATTGGTGACCGCTCGACCGTTGGAGGCTGACCGTGGCTCCGATTCCACGTAAAAACTGTAGGTCCCTTCCCTTCTTACCTTACTAGGTTGTAGGGTTTATCCCCGTCGTGTTGGTACCACCGCACTGAGCAAAGGATCGGTCGAAGCGGCTATGTGAATAGTTCGTGTTTTCCGTCCAGTTCAGTGTAACCGACGACATGAAATGAAGGGAAGCACTGACATGTCACTTAGTTCACCCGGCCGGTGTTTATGGGTTGACATCACGAATGTTGTAGGTGATGTAACCAACCGTGTCAGTTTCCAGAAAAAAAAATATGTCTGCGGAATCGAACCTCGGACCTTGAGAGCAAGAGCACAGATGAGATACTAGTGCTTGTGCAAGAGTCCTAGCCAAGACCGCTCCGAACACCCACCGCTCAAAAATTTTGGCTGACTCAAATTTGGTAGTTATCGAGTAAACTTGGTACCCAAACAGATGCCGGCGAAAGAAAGAAAGTAGAGAATTAGCAAGTAACATGCATTGAATACCTTCTATCGTTTTCGAAACCGTTAATATTTGTCATTTGCATTTTTAACTGCAGCTGTGGCAGCAGATTGCATCCAACAGCGCTGCACTAGTGGCGCGAGTAGACTCGGTTTCATAATTGCATTTCCATCTCTAGAACCTTATCATACTCGCCAACTCGACGTAGGCAACGAGGCTCAAGGGAAGTTTCGTTTGGATGACATATTCGTACTTTAACATTGTTTTAGTTTTAATTTGTAGTTTCTTTTTTTATTTACACAAGTCTTTCTATTACCAAAATTGTAAAAATTTTCATCGGGAAATATGAAGTAATGGGAAATACGAAATCAATAAAAATGCAGTGGATACAGAAGGGTACATTAGAAATTATTTAACGAAAGGAATTTAAAAAAAATCCAGGAACACACAAAAATTATCTATAGACGAAAATCTTTCACATCCAAGATCAACATTTTGAGTGAAAACTATAAAAGTTTTACATTAATTGAAAAGAGATTTTAATGTATTAAATACTTTATCGAGTATTTTTTTAATAAAGCATTTAATTTTCGAAGAAAATTTGGAAAACTGGCATAACAATCCAATTTTAAGCGCTTCTTCAGTCTCGCAGTCGAAACTGTGTTCAGCAATATTTCTCCTATCGAACCTTGAGATCAAAAGTTCGAGCCAAGACCGCGCCGACCAGCCGTCGGTTAAAAATATTGGCTGACACAAATTTGTAGTTATCGAGTAAACTTGGCACCCAAACAGAATCTCGCGAATGATAATCTTACATGCATTACGGTGGCACCGACCCAGTTCGGCGTAGCCGGCACGACCAAAATAGAAACACTGACATGTCACGTAGGTCACCAAAGGTGTTACGGGCTGACATTTCGGATGTTGTAGGTGATGTAGCCAACCAGTTTCAACAAATTCAGCTGTCAGTTTCAAGAAAAAAAAAATTGGTTGTCGGTTTACGAACGATAGTTTTACGTGATGACGTGGAATAATCGTAGTACATAGAGCAAAGATCGGTAATTCTATTTCCAGTAGAAAGATTAATCATCTTGTGACTGGCCATCAATAAACTTCTGTTGTCTGATCTTGACAGTTTTACTTCTTAAGACGTTTCCATGGTAACTTTGACTATACCGATTGTGCCTCTCTATCGCTTGTTACGCGCTCTCGCTTGCACACACAGGCTCAGATGGAACGTGACACTTTTTCGTGTGTGCAGCCGGTGTTCATCAATTTATAAGACGTGACGTCATCACGTCAAAATTAAAGGAAATAACTAATGAAGGTTCATTCGCTGGTAATGCACTTATGAACGCGACCGTAGCTGCGTGGGTACAGCAACTTGTCGTTATAGAAACGAGAGTAATCAAGCAGTAACGATGCCCCACTCTCCTCCACCCCCTCGTGCCACCATCGCCGCCCCCGCCGCCCGCCCACTCTGCCGCCACCGCCGCCGTATCGGCGCTTCGGAGCGAATCAAAAATATAAAAATTAATTCGGCACTAAAATTTTACGAGACAGATGCACGCCGATATCGTGTCAGCAAACCGACACGATTTGTCGTCCATTAATCCGTTTTTAAACGCAAACAGAATCGTTATTTTCCCCGCGGGATTCGGGCGAGTGTCGGCAATCGGGCGGAATTTATTCAACGAATTAGCGGATTTCAATAAATTTAAATAATTAATTGAATTTTTTTTTTCGCGAAGATTAATCGTGCCCCGATTTTAACTGGTTCTTGAAAATCATAATGCGTTTCGTATTAATATTTTTCTTCAAACACTTCGTTTACGGATGGTGATTAGTAAAAACGTGTTTATAATTTTGTCGGAGACATATTTAATTCTGTGTGCATTTATATTTTATGCTAGTTGTCCTATGAATATGCACTTTTTATTCATATAACTACCTGATTAAGGAGGAATTAAAATAAATTATTACTTACAATATTTTGAAGAACAAATGTAATTTAATTTTGGTTACAATACAATACATAGCCAAGCTACTACCATCACTTTGGATTCCGCAGTAAACTAGCTACGCTGGCTACGCTCGCGTTAAGATATAAATCTAGATTATAGCCTATAAACACACCTAATATGTATGCAAGGTTGATGTGGTAAACACTGCACGTAAATAGGTTTTTTGTTTTTGAAACTGACACGATTGAACTTCATTCATCACATATAACATCCGTAATATAAGCCCATAAAACCTTGGTGAACTAGGTGCCATGTCAGTGCTTCCGTTCGGTCGTGCCGGCTACACTGAACTGAACGGAAAACATGAACTAATTGCATAGCCGTTTCAACCGGTGGGTGGCCGAATGGTTTCGGCATCGGCTTCTCATGCGAGAGGTCCGAGGTTCGAATCCGGTCGGCGTGTACCAATGAGTTTTTTTCTGACGAAAAAATTGACGTGCATACCTACACCTCCTGCTTCACCGTTCGGAACCGGTGTAAAACTGTAGGTCCCTTCCCTTGCCCCTTACTAGGTGGTAGGCTCAAATTGTAGCCGACTGTGTTGGTACCACCGTACTGGATGTAAGATGGGCGCATAGCAGCCTCGGTTTCGTTCTCCTCTAGTCCACTATATCCAGCAATCCAGGGAAGTCTCCGGTATGGCACCTATCTTCTCGGAGGTGATATCGGCCGGTCGGAGCATGTGCTTTGGCGCCTCCGACACAGCCACCTATACCGGATTAACCGCTCAAATGCCGGAGCCATTTTGCATTAAAATAAGTAAACGTATAAATACTTAGGTGCCGCGTGGACCTTTCACCAGAATTTCCCCCTGTCTATTTACAGACTAACATGAAATTTTATTATAAACCTAATCGGTACTTATCGACAGTTCGAATTTTATTTTGTCGGAAAAATTTAAAATTATTATTATAATTTTTTTTGTGGTAACTGACACGGTTGGCTACATCAACTACAACATCCGTGATGTCAGCCCATAACACCGGGTGAGCTAGGTGTCATGTCAGTGCTTACCTTCATTTCATGTCGGCTACACGGAACTAGACGGAAAACACGAACTATTTACATAGCCGTTTCGACAGACGTTTCGTTCAGTGCGGTGGTACCAACCCGGGCGGGATAAACCCTACCACCTAGTAAGGTAAGAAGGGAAGGGACCTACACTTTTACGTGGAATCCGAACCACGGTCAGCCTCCAACGGACGAGCGGTCACCCATCCAAGTACTGACTGCGCCCAGGTGTGCTTAATAACAGTCAATCGACCGAACCACTGAGCTACCGAAGGTGACAAATTAAATGTAATTAAATTAAATGTATGAAAGAAAATTCATCTCAGAAAAGAAACATTTTTTTTTTCTCCAAATGACCTGGACAATTCAAAGGTCCACGGTATACGTTTTAATACACCCGGTATAAGGAACATACCCTTTCGAAAAACCAGGTCTTATCTTTATTGGTAATCATCTCTTTCCGGGTCTCGTACTGTCGTACTGCTAATTTACTGCCCCAGACTAGCCACTAAGCATTCACTAGGACGTCTTTTGGAGAACCACTGACCGCAGCATTTATTTTGCTGGAAGACAGAATCGTTCTTTTAATGATAAAAGGAACGATTCTAACTTATCGATATGTTTTGCTATTGAAAACATAATTTATTAACAATTGGTGTTTATCTACTTTTTGTTACAGTCGCTATACTTTCGTATTTTGTCCAAATTCAAATTGAAGGGAAGCCTGACATGGCACCTAGCTCACCCGGTGTTATGGGCTGACATCACGGATGTTGTAGGTGATCTAGCCAATCGTGTCAGTTTCCATAAAAAAAAAACAACTTATTCAATACATAAAATAATGTCTACCAGTCTGCATATTATAAAATGCTGCGTCTGTTGTCTGTCTGTCTACCTCGTTACTACCTCCCTGTTTACGTTCATACAACGGAAATCACTGATCGAGAATTTATAAAATTACTAGATTTTAGCCCTTTTTATTATATATATTATTTACATTCTTAATTTAAAAAAAAACTTTTTTTTTATAATATTTTGACATTTTATAGATTTTAACCCGCGGCTTCGTTCGTGGCAGTGTGGAACTCAATGTATTCTCTCTCTATTGCTCTCTCCCCTTCTCTCTCTCTCTTCCTCCTTTTCCCTTCCCTCCTTGACGCCCTTCCTACCTTTCTCCCACCCTCCCTCCGAGTGTGTGGATGAATTTCCAAAATTGTGCTAATATACTTAATAATAATTTATTCTAAAAGATTTTCACGTGAGCGAAGTCGCCAGCGAAAGCTAGCATAATACGTCTTTAATAAGAAAGTTTACCTACAAGGATCGGTTACATCCGATGTCGTGTCTCATCCGCATAAACCCCACTCGTCGAGTCGGCTACATCCAAAACTAATCGTTGCGTTGCTCGATCGAATTATCTTTCCTTTGATCGCTTATTTATTTCATTGAATGCGCTATTTATGAATGTGGCCATAACAGGGGCCGTTTGGATGGGGACCAAATTGTTGGGGAAGAATGCGTGTTATTTGTCTCTGGCATGAATTGGCCGATATTTTTTTCTTTCTTTCTCCTTTAGATACTGCGCAGGAATGAGAGAGCTTTGATAGAATCTTATATTAAATTATTTTTTTCAACTTGGGTGTTTCGAATTCTAATAAAATATGTAAATATTTAATGTTAGTCTTAATTATTCAAAATATTGCTGTTGACTGTTGTTGCCCACTGCATCTCTCCCCGTGCATGTCGTAAAAGGCGACTGAGAGATAAGGACAAGATGCCGTACTAAAGAGCGACCGGTTAGCCACCTCTCACTTTGGCATGGTCTTTTCACAGCCGTGTTCGTATATCGTGCTGCTTGATAAATTGTCTTGTCGGTGTTGTGCTGTATTTCACCTGTGATCTTGCAGTACAACACCGATTACCCTGGTTACCCCGATTGTCGGAACACAGCTTGATGGTATTTTATTTATGTAATAATTATTATTGTTTGTTTTGGAAACACATTTTTATTTTTGAATAAATTATAGATCTTTCATGTCATGAGCAAAATAATCTTTATAGTTTGGTAAACTAAGATAATTTTAATTCTACTCTTTGATACGGATTTTTAAATTACCGTGGTTGTTAAATATTATTAATACTCTTTAATACGTTTAAATTATATTCTTTAATCTACCTTGTATAAGATATGTATAGAAAGCAATTTACGCTACTTATGTAAACGAATCGTTGATAATTATTCAGCTAAATAAATATTTCTTTCAATAATATGCAATAAATATTTTTTTAAGTTGACTGTTTCAGTTGAGCCATAACACATAAACGTACGTTATAAAGAAATGTGTGGCGGTTATTTCATAAATATGTCTCCTTTATTTTTGAGCCTATATAAAATGTTGAAGAGCATTATAAATACGAGAATTAAACTAATTTCAACAATCTCCTTTATACTACCAAATCATTACATAAATTATTTCTTGTAACATCTGGAGAATATATATTTCTTGAACATGTACAACCAAAAATTAAATGATACAGAAGACAATTAGATTAAACTAAACTAAATTCGAAAAAAATATTCATGCATCCTCGCGACATCACTCAACAGTTGCCGCGTTTCCTCGCCCGATGGCGAGTGGCGACACTAATGTTTTAAGTGAGGAATGCTTTGGCCAAGAACGTTAGAGGTAGGGACGTCGGACCTTCCCCGCGCCAGTGTAGCACGATATTAGTAAAAACGTACCAATAACATTCGTTACCACCGGATACCACCCAATCAAAGTTCGCACCGTCCCCTCCGCTGCCCGCGGAGCTCGGCGACGCTGGTTCTCATATAAGCATTGTACAGTCCGACGTCCAACCTATTCTAACGTTCTTGGCTTTGGCATTACGATCCTCGGGTGTTTCTATAAGCAGCTCACCTAGCTGCTGCACGAAGTCCTTGGGTTCCGTGCTCCACACTCCAAGAGTCTCCACAGCAAAGGCGATGAAATCATAGTGCTGTAGTCATACTGCCTTTGCTGCGGTCCAGCCAGCAACAAGCAGACATACATACATGGGTGACTAGATGCTAAGGTATCTGCACATGTCAAATCCCAATGCCCTCCCCTGCTTCCACGACAATAGTTTGAAACTGGCCGTTTTCCGTCGCCTCTAGACCGGCAAAGCGGCTCCAGTGAACAGTTCCTTCAAAACTTTAATGCCGCTCGACCTACCTGCGCAGTCAACGAATTTTAGAATTTTAGGACATCACGCGTAGATCATATGGTAGATAATTGATTCACTGCACATGCGCACCCAAGATGTGAGCGACATTAAAGTCTACCCTATGTTCTAGGTTAGCCGAAGAGACGACGACCGTTGGAGTAACCGTGTACTACACTGGCGGCCGTGGACTGGAAAACGGAGTGTGAGAAGACCACCCGCCAGGTGGGACGACGACATCAAGTACGTCGGCGGAAAGCAGTGGTTCCGTACCGCTGAAGGCCGGGAGGACTGGAGGAAAATTGGAGAGGCGTATGCCCAGCAGTGGATGCTTACACGCTGACTGACTGACTGACTGACTATGTTCTACGAATTATGACCTAAAATTCTTTGTCTGCGCAGGAGAACTGTACTACGCATATTCGCAGAAGCAAGGGAGCGCTTCAGAATACGGTTGGCGTCAGCGTGGTGAGATATCCTGCCGGCGCGCTCCTGGAGCATGAAAGACCGTGATGCCCCAACGTGCTCTCCGATTCACCACAAACGCATATTTACTGCTGACAAATCCCTATATCAAACCGCTGAGACCGAAGTATACCGAGATGTGGTGAGGGACATGCCTTGATCCACGCACCGGGGCTCAGACTGGGACGACGCCAGGATGCGTGGCTTTTCAGTATCGAAGTCATCCGGACTCGACAAATCGACCTAATAAATTGGTTCGTCCCAGCCACGTTGCGATTTGGGAAGTGTAAGTGGGGGTTGATTGGGGCATTTCACCAGCCATGCCTCCCCCGCTCTCGACAGCGTGCAGGACCTCAACGTCACCGAGTGACGGGCTTAATACAGAACCGATGAGACCAGGTATACTGTGAACCAACTAAATATAACCCGGCAAGGCGACATCCTCACCCTGATGGATTCTACATCCGCCGAACCTAATTATTGGTAAAGTTATTTGCGCTCAGCCTTAACTCTCTTAATTTATATTAAAAATAGTATTTAATAAAAACTGTATTTATTGTTTATTTTAAATGTAATCTAAATTAAATTTTTTCTCTTTATGCTTCCAAAATGGTCTCCTATAAAGTAGATATGAAAATTTTGGAATATAAAAGTTATGACTTAAAAGATACAAAAGAGACATGCGGTTGTGAATTCACTAAACGATTTTCGAAATCTGTAGGTTTACGTAGTCCACAGAACAGTGATCGGCCGTCTCCCCGCAGCCATAGTAGTTATGCAGATTTGAGGTGCCTAACCAAAATCATTATTATCTCGGTGAACTAATTTTATTACCCTTTCCTGAGCACATTTCATTGTCAATTTCAATTATTTATCAAATATGAAACGAATATAATTATCTAAGACTAGAGGGGAGAGATAGAGATTGTACGTTGAATGTCTCCACTGAGTGCAGGACGTGTTGAGTGCTGAGCTATGTGCGCGTGTCGCCTGTGTAATTTGACATGGGATTAGCGAAGCACATTCTCTTTGACTCGGCTCTACCCGAGTGGTCTATATTCCATTTGCATAGGTTATGTGCTGGTAACATAATTTATGAGCGCGAGATTCGGCTAATATTTGAGCTGATGCGAGATTGCGACTATAGATATACGATATGACTAGGCGCCTAAATCTACACGTCTCTATTTCTTATAAAAGGGAACGTATGTCTGTATGTACTCGTAAATATATTTGAGGTAAACTTCGCAAGCACTGAACAGATTTTGATGCCGTTTGCACCAATGTAAAGAGTAGCTTTTGAGGCTTACCTACACATCACGCAAAATAGAAAATAGGGCTGAGCAGCAGTTTAGAGAGAGAATTTATAAGAGAAGCGATGGTTTTTATCATATTTGCGTTTAATTCGGATTTGCTATTAGACCGAGTCTACCGCGAGCGAAGCCGCGGGCAAAAGCTAGTAATATCTATATCGACGCGTCCGTAGGATTTGTAACACTATACCCGCATCAGAGCGTATTATCAGGATCCGACGTGGCGTAGGTAACCTAGTATTAAAACCACACACGTAGAATGAGAGGGCGTGAATGGGCACCTGTCAGGCCGGCATGGCATTCGCAACCCCCGCATACGACCGAATGTCCATGAGCGTCGTTAGACACATTATGGGTGGCACGGCACCATATGTGGCGCTTTCAATAAAAACAAAAATGACACGTATTAGCAAACGCTACGAACAACTAAGTATAATTTTCAAACACGGAAGTATAGGAGAACAGACAGAATGAAGTGAAGCGGTCACCTCGAAAGAGCGTTGAAGAATATTGGCCATAAATGGCTGCCGCCCCAATCCATGACTCTGTCCACGCCCAGGCCGTTAGACCCACGTGATGTGTTCCGCGAAACACCGCAAAATATCGACGTTATAATTTTTTTTTTTTTTATTGAATCTGACACGGTTGGCTACATCACCTACAACATCCGTGATGTCAGCCCATAACACCTGGTGATCTAGGTGCCCTGTCAGTTCTTGCCTTCGATCGTGCCGGCTACACTGAACTGGACGAAAAACACAAACTATTTACATAGCCGTTTCGGCCGACGTTTCATTCAGTGCGGTGGTAGCAACCCGGCCGGGTCGAACCATACCACCGAGTAAGGTAGGAAGGGAAGGGACCTACAGTTTTACGTGGAATCCGAACCATGGTCAGCCTCCAACGGTCAAGCGGTCACCCATCCAAGTACTGACCGCGCCCAGCGTTGCTTAACAATCAATAGCAACAGTCGACTGTCTGCACCACTGAGCTATCGAGGCTGACATAACATAAGTTCGACGTCTACGTCTGTCTGTCTGTGTCATCGCAGCTCCCAAATGGATAGACCGATGCGGGTCTTTTTCTTAGAAAGCTGGTTTAATCGGGATCGTCTTAGCGGTGTTTGCAATCAAGTAATAAAAAAAAAAATGCGTCTCTTAAAAAGCTTGAAATAAAAGTTAAATTACAAATTAAAAAAAACCCCGATACATCAACAACCCTTAAAAAGTAAAAAGTCATTTCTGTTTTGTTAGTTACTTAGACTTTCGCGAGGAGTGCGCCATATCTATGACTAATCATCATCGTACTAAGCACTGGCATGGCACCTAGTTCACCGGTGTTATCGGCTGACATCACGGATGTTGAAGGTGATGTAGCCAACCGTGTCAGTTTCCATAAAAAAACTAAATAAAAAAATATATAAATAATCACATACCTGACTGATTAATCTTTAAAATATCTTTGATACACATATTTGAGTGCAAGGTTTTCATCATACTGCGCATAAGTCCGGAAATTCAAAGAGGGAACGCTAAACGATTGTAAAATAACAGGAACGTCTATTTTCAATCGATTCAATAGTAATTGTTCAGCTACTCGATCAGAGATGGCGCTGCCTACACCTCTCTGCAACAAGATCGATTTATTGAACCCTAGCTACCTCGATCACACTCAAGTGGGTAATTTAATTAAATTAATTGCTTTAGCTATTTGATCCAATGTAAGGGGCTAAGTCGTAATTAAGATATATGAAACGGGGACGTGAAATCGACTGTGAGCCAAAATGCTTTCACACTAACTAAATTACTGTTAGCAGTAACAACACAAGCAAAAATAATAGCTTCCTTACCTATAATAAAATCCAACGTCTGCTTTCTGTCTGTCTGAGTGTCTGTCTGTCCGCTTATAACTCGAGAACCACTGAACCGATTTTAATATAACAACTTCCCATCAACTATAGGCTACTTACTATCACGCTAAATAGCTTATGAGGTTAGCAGAGAAGTCAAATATGAGAGCGGGCGGAGCCGCGGGCACAGCTTGTTTAATATATAATACTCACAAGCGTCTGAAAGTTTTTTTATTTTTTATTATTGAAACTAATACGGTTTCAACCGACCTTTCATTCAGTGATGTGGTATCAACCCGGGTGGCTTAAACCGTACCACCTAGTTATTGTAAGAAGGGAAGGGACCTACAGTTTTACGTGGAATCCGAACCACGGTCAGCCTCCAACGGTCGAGCGGTCACCCATCCATCCACTGACCGCTCCCAGGTGTGCTTATGATCCGAGCGACAGTCGACCGACCGTACCACTGAGCTACCGAGGCTGACAAGTATAATCAACACGTGCCAAGTCAGTCATCTTAAGTAGAGCATTCATTCACATTAATTACATTTTGATACGGGCTTTACCGTGGAGTCTCTCTCGGTTTGTGGTCACCGGTCGCTCGTAGTCTGGAAAAGGCTAGGGCAAGCTGCTTAAAGAAAAAAAATAAAAATAAAAAAAAAACTGGCGACCGCAGTTCCAGGTCTAATCATCATTGAATCATTGGTTTTTAGTTTGATATTGATTATATTAATATTATTTACATTAAGGTAGCACTATAATTAAGTCTTATTTGAATGGTACGGTTTGACTGGAGGACTGGAGGAACATCAGCGGTGAACGCTTTACACGCTGACTGACTGACTGTAACTGTGTGCATAGTTATAATTAGCATTTACGTTTAAGGTACAAGTAGAAAGTAAAAGCACAGACGGTGAGTAAAAGGCACAATCAAATCAAGTTACGCCTGTTTCAGAGTGTGTTAACCACAGGATTTATAAAAATACAATTCATTTTAGACGTGCTGTCATCGGTTATGATATCTTTAATTAATTTAGAAATGCCTAATTAATCAAACAAATTAAATTACTTTGATCAATAAAATTTACCTACTTATAGTTTGTATGTCATTGTATGTAATGTATGCTACATTCAGCGTTACGAATATTTTTCGTTATGTACCTATCTGTTATTAGTAGCAAGAAATGTTAGAAAAATGAACTGTCGGTCTTCGTTACACGCGCGTTAGACAATTCGTATGTGATGCAAAAAATCGCCAATTGCGTCACTTGATTACGGTAGGGTTGTGCCATCTATCGACAGTTTTATATAGGTACAGATAACATTCATTTATATGATTTTAGTATTGAAATATTATTTTTCTATCTTAGATAGATACAAATACTTTTGGCTCCACAAAAAGATCGAAGTACAGTAAAATGAGGTGTAAAGGCGGTCCGATTTCTCGAAGGATTTTTTTCCAGCCAACCTGTAGATGTTTGAGTGTGAGATCGAGCACTAGCTGCCAGTGACAAAAATCGGTATAAGAACAGCCGAGCGGATATAAAATCTGTAGGCAGTAACAAGGATATTAATTTTACAATTTGGAACTATAGGCCAAAACAGTGTTGTACAGTGTACACTGCATACTCAACATAGTATATAAATTAACTTTGTACTCAACGTAGTCTAAAAGAAGTTAAATTACAAATTAAAAAACTTCAACACATCAACTAAAACAGTCAAAAATAATTTCAGTTTAGTTAAGTGAATGCTTCGGGGACCGAGTTAAATTTTTTTAATAGCGATTAACCGACGCCTTGAATTAACTAAGCGGAAATAATTTTTGACTTTTTGAGGGTAGTTGATGTGTCGGAGGGAAAATTTGTAACTTTACTTTAAAAATTTCACCCGAACGATTAAGTATTTTAAGAGACGTAATTTGTAATAATTTTGTTATGTTAGGTTAAGTTAGGTTAGGTTAGGTTACAATTACATACATAAATTAGTTTTGTGATAATTTCCGTTTATTTACTTAAAGGCGAAGAGTGAAATTGTAATAAAATTGCATTAAAATACATTATTCATCAAAATGTTCGCCTGGTTTTTACAACACAACAAGACACCTCAATCTAGTATTGGTATTGATACCAACATTTATTGCCTCTCGTACGACGTTCTCTCTGCTGCGCAGAGTCGAATTTGAAGGGTGATGGAAGCGTGCGGAATACCACAATTTTCTTACGCAAACCCTTAATTATGTAGTGAACATCGTTCGAGCGGCAAAAAGTTTGGTGCGAGAAGTACAAACACCCAAAGAGAAATGATTATTACATTTTATTAAAAGCGCTACATGTGGCGCCGAGCCACCTATAAGGTGTCTAACGACGCCCATGGATATTTTTTTTAATGGAAACAAACACGGTTGGCTACATTACCTACAACATCCGTGATGTCAGCCCATTACACCGGGTAAACGAAGTGCCCAATGCTTACCTTCATTTCATGTCGGCTACACTGAACTGGACGGAAAACACGAACTATTTACATAGCGGTTTCGACCGACGTTTCATTCAGTGAGGTGGAGGTGGAACCAACCCGGGCGGGATAAACCCTACCACCTAGTAAGGTAAGAAGGGAAGGGACCTACATTTTTACGTGGAATCCGAACCACGGCAGCCTCCAACGATCAACAGTCACCCATCCAAGTATTGACCGCGCCCAGGTGTGCTTAACAACAGTCGACCGACCGCACCACTGAGCTACCGAGGCTGACAAGTTCGGTCGTGTCCGGGGGCTGCGAATGCCTTGCCGGCCTGACAGGTGCCTATTCATTCATGCCCCTCTTGAAGGACCCGAGACTGTACTTGGGTGGAAATGTATGAACAGGGAGAGCTTTCCAGAGTTTCCCGGTTCTTTAGAGGAAAGATCTGGCAAATCTGCCGAATGGTACGCATCCGCGGTAAGACCAGCGTGTAGAGATGTAAACCCTTCCTAGTGTGCGTGGTGCGGAGGTGGCAAGGGGACGGCGGCGATATCGCGTTAAACAGCTCCTCCGAGTTATCCCCTTTGAATAATTATAAATAATTCAAACACGATAAAATGTGCGCCAATACGCTTGTTTTGTGTTTTGGAAATTTAAACAAAATGTGGGAAGATAACCCAGTTGGGATGACGACTTCAAGTACATCGGCGGACAGCAGTGATTCCGTACCGCTGAAGGTCGGGAGCAAATAGAGGAAAATTGGAGAGGCGTATGTTCAGTAGTGTACGTTTACATCTGATGATTACACGCTGCCTGACTGTATTTCCTAACCATCTGCTTACTAGCGGCAGCCGTAAATCCATTTAGTTCCGTGAACGTTCTCAAGAACCGCATTTTTAGGTTTCCGTATCTCGTACGGAAGCCTATTACTAAGCCTCCGCCGTCCGTCCGTCCGTCTGTCCGAGGGCTGTATCTCTTGAACCGTAATAGGTAGCCTGTTGTAATTTTCACAAAATATATTGAGGAGGTTGAGAACAAAAAGGGACAAATCCGTTTTGCAAAAATTTCCGGAAATCAATAAAAACTGTTTCAGTGAAAGGTCTTTATGTTTTATCAATTTTGGTATAATCATTATTAAAGAGCTATAAAAAAGTATTATATTGATGAAAATTTGATGGAATTTTCACTTTCAGAAATCGAGATATTTGATGTCGTTTTTTGGATTTGTCCACTTTTGGTACTTAAGTCTTGGATATGTCCCTTTTTGTTTGTGATTAAGGCAATAAAATCAAATCACATGTTTTCTTTTATTTCCAATTTTATATGATACTAGCTGAGCCCGCGGCTCCGCTCGCGTGAAATTCGTATTTCAAAGAAGAATGCAAGTAACTAAGGACGAGGCCGAAGGCCGAGCTGCGTTCAGGTAATCGATAAACCTTCTTAAAGAAAGTAACTAACTAAGGGCGAGGCCGAAGGCCGAGCTGCTTTCAGGTAAACGATAAACCTTTCTCAAATAAAGGAAGTAAGTAAGGGCGAGGCCGAAGGCCGAGCTGCGTTCAGGAAGACGATAAACCTTCTGGAAGAAAGGAAGGAACTAAGTGCGAGGCCGAAGGCCGAGCTGCGTTCAGGTAGACCAAAAACCCTCTTCCGCCTTCGGGCCTCGCCCTTAAACACTTCCTTTCTTCGATAGAATATAATATCGTTTACTCAATCTATTTATTTCATAAAAATACAAAAGTAATATTAATAACTAAAGAATTAAACCTACCTAACAAACATTAAAATAACTATCAAAACGGGTATTTTCAAAAGTTCTTAGAGCACTTGCGGCATTACCCCGCTGGATGGCAAGGCTTACCCTTTGAATGAAGTACATAAGCCCTTGATGGCGGGACACCAGTTGCGTCAACCAGCTCAAGCCTCTTTTGGCTTCACTGCTCCACGGACCGAGGGTTTCAACCGCAAACGCAACAAATTCGAAATCTTCAATAATCTTTCTATATTTGCTGCGTTTGAGGCTCTCCGCCGCAGCCTCGGCCGCGCCAGCCGCTCTTGAAGATGTCCTAACGTGACTTGGAGCCAATGTGAGAACAAAAGTGGCGTCCCACATCAAAGAACTACCACGAACTACAAAGAACTCCATGGCACTAAGGTGATAGCATCGGGCCTCTTGCCATCCAGCCGGGAATAACCGCGAGGTTCTAGGATGCACGGTATATTTGCTGTTAGATACGTGGACTTTATAATAAAATTTAAATTAAATTAAATCAATCATAATATTAATTAACTTTATTCGAGATGGTTTAGCTTCTTCCTGAACGCAGCTCGGCCTTCGGCCTCGCCCTTAGTTACTTGCTTTCTTCGAGATGGTTTATCATTTGTCAGAACGTAGCTCGGCCTTCGGCCTCGCGTTAGTTGCTTACTTTCTTCAGGATGGTTTAGCTTCTTCCTGAACGCAGCTCGGCCTTCGGCCTCGCCCTTAGTTACTTGCTTTCTTCGAGATGGTTTTTCAATTATCCGAACGTAGCTCGGCCTTCGGCCTCGCCTTAGTTACTTACTTTCTTCAAGATGGTTTAGCTTCTTCCTGAACGCAGCTCGGCCTGCGGCCTCGCCCATAGTTACTTACTTTCTTCGAGAAGGTTTATGGTCTTCCAGAATAGAGCTTGGCCTTCGGCCTCGCCCTTAGTTACTTACTTTCTTCAAGAATGTTTTTCTTCTTCCTGAACTCAGCTCCGCCTTCCGCCTCGCCCTTAGTTACTTTCATCGAGAAAGAATATCGTTTACGTGAGCGCAGATCCGCCTTCGGGCCCGCCTTTAGTTACTTACTTTTTTTTTTAAATACGAATTTCACGCGAGCGAAGCCGCGGGCAACAGATATATAAATTTTATTGCACCAATGGCAGCGACATAGCTTCGACTTTCAATTTGTCACCGGCCAGCTCACGTCGAGATGACAGTTCTCCGTTGTCAACATGACATTTAAAATTGTTTTTTACCTTTACTTTGGATTACGTGATTTTTATTATATTTTTTAATTATTATTTTCATCCGGGATATACACTGTCACTATAAAAAGTTTCGTCAAATTCCGTTCAGTGGTTTTTGCGAGATGCGCGTACAAATAGACATTTTTGCATTTACAATTTTATGATATGTATAGAAAGAATAGATATGTATAGACTATTGTGTTCAAGTTATAAAAAAGAAGAACTGTCATTTTCGTTGTATCTACTTATTTTTAAATTTCGAATGAATATTTTATTCAAATTGTATTTGCTGCCAGTTCTCAAGATATAATTATGTACTTTGGACTACGTGATTTAAAACGCGCAATAATGTATATAATTGTAATTTTTTTTTTATTTTTGTTTTTTTTTTTTACCTATTATGTTAACCCGGCATATAAACTGCCACTATACAAAGTTTCGTCTAATTCCGTTCAGTGGTTTTTGCGTGATGCGCGTACAGACAAACAAACAAACAAACAAACAAACAAACAAACATTTTAAAAACTGTTCTAACATGTTCAGTATCTCATTTTAAGCCACCCTGGTTAGTTTTTTTCCGAATACATTCAATGTACAGACTTTCTTACCTCTACGATTTTATTATATGTATAGATGCCCCCCTATGAAAGTATGCCATTACTTACGTTACTTACTACGTACATTTACACTGGATTTGACCCGTTTTGCTTTCAAACTGCTTAGTCTCGGTTCGGCTACGGTCTAAAATTGTGGATATGTCCCTTTCTGCCACGTAAGTCACTTTTGAAGCTAAAAATACAGTGGATATGACCACTTTTTGTAAGTTATAAAAGCGTGAATCGATGTAATCCATCGATTTGAGTACGATTAAAAAGAAAGCATGAACTGCCAAAAACGGATTTGTTCCTTTTTGTTCCCAGCCTCCTCATATATACTGTGGCGGATATAACAACAAATAAGAAAAATAAGATAATGTTAAAAATTAAGGGGGGCTTCCATACAACAAACGTCCGTAAAATCGATTAGTCACACTATTTAATAATAGAGGGCGCCACAGGCTTTCATACATTGCATTATTGAAAGACAAAAGATAGGCGGATAATAGCGGATAGATACGGAAACCTCCGCGCGCGAGTAAAACTCGCACTTATCAGATTTTTTTAATATCTAGTCATGCATCGACAGAGCGCGCTAGATGACAGCGTCCATTACTAGACCGGCACAGACAGCCGGGCGCGATCTGACGTCATCGGTGCGAGAGCGAGCCAACCCCGCGCGCGCAAGGTCACAGTCAATGCTGAGCGATGACTCTTGCCAACTGCTCTTTGATGCTGGCTAGAACAACTTCTGGGTATCGCCCGCCTGTTGCTAAGCGATGCGAAGATTACGGGGAAAAATATGAATGTTCGTATTTTCTCTACCTACAGCTGTGGTTAATGTAATTTTGTAAAACGTTCCAAATAGTACTATGAACAGGAAAAACAGTCATCACAAATAGAACTAGAGGTGATAAATTCTGATAGCCAATGTGGAAAAATGCCTCCACGATAAGGTTCGGATCAGATAATTTATTTATAAGGAATCTGACAGGGTTTGCTACAAAACCTCCATATCCCGTACGGAAGCCTATTACTAAGCCTACGCCATCTGTGTGTCCGATGGCGGTATCTTTGGAACCGTAATAGTTAGCCGGTTGAAATTTTCACAGAATATGTGTTATTATCACGAACATAACAAAAAAAAAAAAATTAAAAATAGAAAACGTAAACAATCAAGAAATGTGTTTTCTTTTTCAGCGCTATCTACCTGAAGATATTAATTAAACATTTTAACTACAAAAGTATGTAGGGTAACCGATAGATGGCGTGGGGATATCGTGTGGGGCCGATACTTTAAAAGAAAATAGCCCCACTGCATCTCTCCCCATGTATGTCGTAAAAGGCGACTAAGGGATATGACTCCCTTCTTATATTACTAGGTGGTAGGGTTTAACCCGCCCGGGTTGGTACCACCGCAATGAATGAAAGGTCGGTCGAAACGGCTAGTTTGTGTTTTCCGTCCAGTTCAGTGTAGCCGGCACAACCGAAGGGAAGCACTGACGTGGCACCAAGTTCACCCGGTGTTATGGGCTGACATCACGGATGTTGTAGGTTATTATGTAGCCAACCGTGTCAGTTTCCATAAAAAAAAAACACGTGTAATTAGATTACCGTCTTGCTAGATACGAAGAATTCATTATCACAAAATAAGCTGTTATTATTACATTATAGCTTTTGCCCGCGGCTTCGCTCGCGTGAAATTCGTATTTAAAAAGAAGAAAGTAAGTAAGTAAGAAAGAAGGCCGAGCTGCGTTCCAGCGTGAGAATCACATCTTAGCGTAACTGAAACTGAATTGTATTTAGCCTATTACGTGTCACACACGTAAATGGGCTTGTAGGTACTAAGTTTAATCAAATTCGGATAATCGGTTTAAGAGTTATTTAGGGACATACAGGGAGTATTAAATATTTCTAAAAATCGTCAATTTAGTTTTAGTATCATACATAGAGTCTAGAAACGCAGTATCTAATAAAACAAAGTAACTTTCTCCATAACCATCCCAGATTTATTATTAGTAATGATGATGATGTGGTCGCACGTGCGAGTGCGACCAACCGGCTACCTTTACGTTTCAAAAGATACAACCGTAGGACGGACAGACAGACAGACAGACATACAGACAGACAGACAGAAGAAGTAGGCTTAGTAATAGGCTTCCGTGCGGATACGAAACCCTAAAAATATTATTATGAATGAACTACAATAAACGTTATTCCTACAGAGACCTTGATTGGAAAAGTCGATAGGTACAAAGTAAAAATGTTATCCTATGCCAAATGGTTTTGAAGATGATCATTCGATTACATCTGTATGGGAGTGGGCTATTTCGGAAGTCGAGGTTGTACAGAATGATCTGGAATCCGACCTTAAAGTGGGCGAAGCCGCATGCCATTAAGCTATTTGATCATAATTCTATCATTTACGAGCATAGTGCAGCTGCTGTGTCGTGAGTCGTGTGTATAAATATTCTGACGCAGATATAATAACGTCATTTATGCAATCGCAGTACTAGCACGTAATACATAGATTATAGATCTCCTCCCCCACACTGTACAAATTACGGTTATCGGTTTGTTATGCACTTTAGACTCTTTACCTAGACCTAGGGATCAGACGATATTGCATCTGGTAGATAGGTACAAGTAAGGTAAGTGCAGTAAAGTGAGTTACGTACGGCATAAGATGTGTTCGTTCAGTCCATTTTTAGGGTTCAGTGCCAAAATGGTACAAAAGAACCCTTATGGTGAGGCTTCGTCGTCTGTCTGTCTGTCTGTCATTCTGTCAGAGCCCCTATACTTCTAAATTAGCATCGAGGAAAATTTAAATTAAATAGTAATGAATTGACTAAAGAAATAAAATTAAAAAATATATAAAATTTCATGTGCTTGGGCAATGATTGACCCAATATTAAGTGAAGATTTAAAAAAAGTAATATTTTCTTTACGAATTACTATTGAATAGTTTATTTTAAAAAATTACTTATTTTTCTTACACATAAAGATTACAACTAAAAAACAATGCTAAAGTTTTGTTTGCCTAAAAGAAATGTAATTCTGTCAGAAGTTAACGTTTTGTACCACAAACTTTTTTTATTAATTCTTGTTGGCTCGAACATATCGAGATAGTGGTACCGATGTTTAGCTAATTTATTGTAGGTACTTTATAAAGTGTATCTTTCAAATAAACACTACTAAGCGAGATAGAACGTAACAATTAATTAGTGCGAAACATGCATCGATGGGAGCTCTAGACGACATGGGCCATACCATACTAACGGCGAAGCGTATAGGTACAACGTTTCTGACCCATTTGAGCCCAAAAAACCGGCCAAGTCAAACTCGCGCACCGAGGGTTCCGTATCGCCATGTCATGATCAGGCGCCACTCACGCCATCTATGGCGTGTTTTATGAAATGCTTCGTATTAGTTAAAATTAATGATTAGTTAAAATGCTTCATACTGTTTTAAGTAGATGGCGCGCATACACTTTTTAGTTTCTTGTATGGAGACTCCCGTGAATTTTTTTACGCTTTCTTATCTTTATGTTTTGTTGTTATATCGGCTTTAATAACACATACTCTGTGAAAATATCAACGTGCCACCTATTACGGCTCAAGAGATACAGCCCTCGGACAGACAGGCGGACAGACAGACAGACAGACGGCGTAGGCTTAGTAATAGGGTCCCGTACGACGGATACGGAACCCTAAAAATGGCCCAAGGGTTTAAACACATTTCACTTCGTACACTCGCGTAAGTAAATGAGCGATGCGCAGCAAATACCGCTCTCACAACGCAGCTTCAAAATGATGAGCGCGCGTGGATATCTATTTGTGTAGCGCCGCGTGTGTCCATATTTCGTGCGTTTTCGATTTGTACCTTTTGCGTTTGGGTATTTATATGCGTTGCAGCTTCCGAGGTGAGATACGCAAAGTTGCACAAGATGGATCTGAAGCTTCGCGTCGGTTCATCTTTGTTAAGATATTCTGCGAATTTCTGAGACTCGAAATGTTTATTAAGATTGTATTTTTAGCTTGCAAAAATTGTGATATTATTTGATTTTGATATAAGGTAATAAATGTACCTTATCATCACAATCAAAAATAACATTGGTGCAAAAGACTGACTTAATGCCAAATTAGGATAGATATGTAGGAAATTCTTTTTGGAATTATCGGCCTGACAGTGCCGGTCTCATATCCCGCCTAGGAGCCCCCCAGCACAATTTTGTTATCACCAGTTCAGACAAACCTATAAGTACATACTTACATAGGCACATATTAAGACAGCATGGTGAAGGTGTCCGGTTTATTTAATTGATAACTCAGAAAAAAAACAGCTCAAATGAAACAGCTCGTTACTCGGCTTGTGTAGTCACAGGTATAATTGGTTATCAACAGTTTTAGCGTTATTAATTATATTGAAACCACGCCCGAACTTATACGTGTATGTACATACTGGTATGTGGTAGACAAACTAGTTTGCAACATAAGAATTATATGGATACGGTCTGAGGAAATATAAGAATAAGAAAATACCTACCTCGAAGCGACGGATTGTTGGCGCGCTCTTCTCTCGCATTCTTGATCTCAAGGTCCGAGGTTCGAATCTGGCCGACTGAGTATTTTCTGGCGGAAACTTTTTACGTGTTACACATTACTAATTTACATTTTTTCGTAATAAACATGCCGCTTCATCGTTCGGAACCGGTGTAAAATTGTAATTTCCTTCCCTAGCCTTACTAGGTGATGATTTTCACAATTTTAGGCAGTCAGGTTAGCACTTTCGGAGATAGAGGTGCGGGGGGACATAGGTGTTTTTGTATATTTTTATAAAATTACCTTATAATATGTAATCTAAGAAAATAATTTTTTTGTTTTAATTTAAGCCCTTTTCAATGACATACCACATGCAAAATACGAGTAATATCTTTTTATTTGTAACTTTTTGGCCCCACAGTGACCGCAGTGAATATAGAATTAAATGTTGAATAATACTTTATTGAGACACTGGTAATTAATAAAAACAAATTAAAAATGGAAAAATAACAACAGATTAAAATTAAAGAAAAACTAAATTAAAATAAATATCTCCTCCATTGGGAAGGAATATATATAATTAAATATAACCCTATATTCACTTCAAATAAAATAAAAAATAAAATATACAAATATGGCACATCAGTACTTTTACAGCGCAAAGATTTATAAGACAACCAAAATCGTGGCGTCATCTCTTTCAAAGGCAATTTGCCGGACAAATTCGTTAGTAGTTTTAATTTTAGAGCATTTAATTATTGTTTATTGCATCGTTAAGACGAACAAATCATACAGTTATGCCGTCCGTGACCACGGCACGGTATTATGTACCTACCAACATTCACATCTGTATAATATATGTTGACCAATTGCTAGAGACGTGGACAGCATAATTACCATCTTATTTTATTTATTCGGGGAGCCATAACAGATGTGCATATTTTTATCAACGTCTTACTCACAATCGATTATTAAAATTTAAATTGATACCCTGTCTCTTCTTCTTTATATTAATGCAAACTTTGATAATTATGTTGGTAATAATTTAATCATTTGAAGTCAAGAAGAGAATTAATTTATTCTAAACTAAACTAAATTAGCTAAAATTAGAAATAAACTACATACTAAAATAAACTAACTAAAAAAAACAAACCTGCAAAAAAAGTAAAGGACTGTCACGATCCGGGCCATAGAGCAGCTCCCTCGACGGCCCCAGTTCGCTAGATCAAAAAATTCATCCAATGAAGCCAACGCCGACGAGGGGACCCCATGACACTAGCGGCGGCGTTACCTCGCTGCACCGATAGTCTGATTCGTTGCAGGAGGTACATCCGGGCCCGGGACCCGAGGACGCGAGGACCCGAGAATCTGCAGATCCGTGCTCCTAAATCGTACCTAAATTAGTTTGATATAATAGATAAATCTATCTGTACACACAAGATTATAACTCAGCTACTGGTCGATATTAATTAATCGAATCTGATTCCGCTTGTAAATAAAAAAGTTTGCTAAATTATGCATTAAAGCTCATAAAGAGTCTCAAATATAGTCGGTAGGTATTTTTCAACTTCAGTAATTAAAGAGCAAAGGAATTCATAATCGAATCCACGAAAAGGTGGTTAATTTAAACGCCAATAAAATATACAAGTCATCAATTTCCGAACTAAAAACAGATAAATACTAATCAAGCGACACACCGTTACAATGTGTTGCTTCTACCAGTTGAAGACAGATGGCGCCACTCGTTTATTATAAAAGTCGCGGAGAACTCTCGCGCTGTGCCGCCTCTGGCGAACCTTGACCAAGTATTAGTAATGACGGGATGTCCACGATATCCACTCTCACAGAATTATCTTTTTCTTTTCTAAATGCATCCTACTCGTACGTGCTATACAAATTATGGCAAAATTTAGCGGCTCGTGGACAGCAGGTTTTTTTTTATGTAATCCAGTATGGGTAGCTGAGTCAGAGGGGCCAAAGCGCATGCTCCGACCAGCCAATATCACCTCCGAGAAGGTAGGTGCCATACCGGAGACTTCCCTGGATTGCTGGCTATACTGGACTAGAGGAGAACACAACCGAGGCTGCTATGCGTCCATCTTACATCCAGTACGCTGCTACCTACCAACCCAGTCGGCTACAATTTGAGCCTACCACCTAGTAAGGGGCAAGGGAAGGGACCTACAGTTTTACACCGGTTCCGAACGGTGAAGCAGCAGGTGTAGGTATGCACGTAATTTTTGTCGTCAGAAAAAACTCATTGGTACACGCCGACCGGATTCGAACCGCGGACCTCTCACATAAGAAGCCGATGCCCAAACCACTCGGCCACCCGCCGCTTAATATGGACTGCTGCGGTATCCTGGTTTGCTATTCCGTTACTGGTTACTGGTTATTCCGTTTTTTATTTTTGTGTATTAGCAATGTCGACCATCATGGTCCTTTGTCCTTGGTTGTACTTGGACAAGGACCTTGGTCGTAGGGTAGGGTTACATTCATTGGATTGTTACCACCACCGCCTTAAATATCAAGGTCGGCCAAAACAGTCAATTTGACGCAGGAATCCCGCGCCACAGCCTAATGATCGGGCACGTACGGACGTCGGGCACGCGTGGGGTGTCAACTGTCACGGCATCCGTCTCTGCGACTGTGTCGTCCGTTATTTTAATACACACTCGATTGAGAGCGAGTGCGTGAGGCCTGGAGGGATCATACATAAGTTGGAAAATTGCCAGATAGTCACTTTTGAATTGTGTAACAAGGCGTTCCCTCTGACGCATTTCAGCTTTTTTAATGAATTCTGACATGGTTGGTATACCACCTATATTGTACTTTGGTTTCTCTGTGTACGATTGTATATTTCTGTTGTTCTTCTGTATGTTTCCTTCATGTATCATTGTTTGTTATTGTTTGGTGTGCATATGGTGTGCAATAAAGAATTTCCACCTATCTATGTATCCCACCCGTGACGTCACCCATCACGACTTATTACTTTAAGAGCTAGGTGTCATCTCAACGCGTGTATATTTTTTAAGTCACAGTTCCAAGCTCAAGGCCAATGATTCCCGATTCTATGAGTTTCTACCATGGGTTTGGTGAAATTTTATTATTATTGTTGGGCAATATGGCGACGTGGTAAAAGTACATAGGTACATACAAACATTCAGACTAAATATATTACACTCCTTTTGGCTTCACCATAGTCGGGTGAAAGAAAGAGCTACCCCCAATTTTATCTAATATTATTATCTAATATACAGGCTGTTTCAGGATAGGCTTGAGAAACTTTAGGAATAGAAAGTACTCATTATTATAAGAAGCAAATAATCCTTATCACTCAAATCGAAATTCCGTATTTTTTTTTCATACAAAAATATTTAAAATTGTAATAAAAACTCGATGTACAGTGAGATTTAGCAACAGGGCTGTCTAGGTCTAGGGAGTGCAATGATCTTGTTCAGTCCCCTTTTTCTTTTGATGCCATTCAAATTTAAGGGTTTGGAATTTACCTACATGCAGTACAATTTCTACTAGTTAGGCATGTAAGTTAGTAACTTTATTTATTTAATAAAAATGTATTCTTTAACCGTCCACCAAAGCTCGATGAAACTATTTTTACCAAAAAGTATTATAAAATGACCGAATCTGGGAAAACGTTTTAGAGCTTTTCGTCTTCAAATATGGACCCGTTTCGAACTCTAAAGTTACGAAACCCTATCCTGAAACAACCTGTATAATTATTATATATTTACTAAAACCAGGAAACTGACCCGTACGATGCATAACTAGAGCGCGGCTATTCTGGGCGTCTATCGAGCAGATATCGCGAAGTACCTAATGATGTGAATTTTATTGCCTGCATCAGCGCTGCCAAGTCGCTGAGGGATAATCCTGGAGTAGTGGACGTTGGCGGAGATCAACTAAAGTGCGTCAGTAATGACTTTAGACGCCATTAAATGGCGTTGCTTTGGACCTTTGATAAAGACGCCGGCTGTAATGCATGTGTAACGCACTTTTATTGAATAAGTTGTATTATCAAAGTTAAACCTTGCATAAAATAAAGGATACTACTAGGTACTAAAGGAAATATAGCTGACTAGCTTTTTCCGGCGGCTTCGCTTCGCGTGATTATTTGCTCATAGCTCAGGCCGCCGATGAAGTAGCATTATGATATTTATAGCCTAAACCATCTTGAAAAGTGGTAGAATGTAACATTGAAAACCATGTGTAAATTGATAAAGTGGTTCTCGAGTATACGGATATTGATGTATTGTCGTAGATTGCACGGACGCCGCCCGTAGAAACTTCGCTATACTTAAAATGATGCGTACGTTTGTATTATGATTTTTTTACCTTACGTTTTCCTGCCTCGAATATTCTTCGACCAAAATATACTTATAACATTCGAATAATCAAACATTTCGAATTTAAAAATTGAAGCGACATTCTGGAAGCGGCAACGGCGCACCGACCGGCAGGGCAGTTCCACGCACCCTTCGTCGTCCTTCATTCATATAAATCGACAAAATATATATTCATATTACTTATAGGGTTTTCAAAACGTTTTCTCGTCGTGAACGATGAATTTCCGCGAAACGAAGCCCCAGCAACAGCTAATAATTATTATAGAAAGAAGGAGACTTAGAAAAGGTACTAGACAATGCACCTAGCTACTAATAACTAACTACAATATATATTTAAATAGGCACTGCAAGCAACTTTTATTCGACCACACACAAAGTAAAAGACCATCTCATAGCTTTCAGCCATCGCATCGTAAAGAAAGACGGTGCATAAGTGGCTCATAACAGCATCCGTATTCATTTTCTTAGTGAGTTAATTTCTCAAATAAATGATCTTTAGAATAATTTTTGAGAATAAATTTTAACATTACACACATTCATGAAATGAAACCGCCATATATATTTTACAGATTTTTTTTAATTATGCGAGCATACCGCCTGGACTTGGTTTAAAAGTGCTGTCAACTACAAATTCATTGACGAAAAGTCAGTCTATACAAAAAAAATATATTCCATCTGTTTTCGTGCAGCCCATACTTGCTAAGATTGCATATAGTGCACTATATTCAATCTACACCCTTGCATTGCCTTACACGGAGGTTCTTATAGTGAGCAATGTAGTCTAAACCTACCACAGATAAAATATTTCCAAGATGGATCGTTTGAGCAATCCTACAAATTAACACACATTGTGGGATTACAATTTCGAGCTACTAACAACATAAAATATGTTATCCTAATTTTAGAATGAAAGCCATTCCTTGCTTCGATTTGCTGTTTAAATATTATTCTAATATTATCCATCAATACAAGTAGCTTTGACTATGTGCTTCTATTTTGAAAAATATATGGAAAATAGCCTTACGTATATAATATATCCATACTAATATTATAAATTCGAAAGTAACTCTGTTGTCTGTCTGTCTGTCTGTCTGTTACCTTTTCACGCCTAAACCGCTGAACAGATTTCGATAAAATATTGCACGGAGATGAATTGAATCCTGAGAACGGACATAGGCTATTTTTTGTCTCAAAAAACAACCCTTAAGGGGGTGAAATAGGGGATGTAAGTTTGTATGGGGAACTCAGCATTTCTTAAGTTAGGGATATGACAATTTATATTTGGGCTTTTGGTATGAAATAAGGAAATACGTGTTTCAGCGTTTTTGTTGAATCAACCCTTAAATTAAAATAGGGGGTTGATTTCAAAATTAGATTTTAGCATTTTATAAAATTTTGTACGGAGATGAATTGCATCCTGAGGAAGAACATAGGCTACCTTTTGTCTCAAAAAACAACCCTTATCGGGGTGAAATAGGGGATGAAAGATTGTATGGGGAACCGATCATTTCTCAAGTTAGGCATATGAAAATTCATATTTAGGCTTTTGGTATAAAATAAAGAATTACGTGTTTCAGCGTTTTTGCTAAATCAACCCTTAAATTAAAATAGGGGATGATTTCAAAATTAGATTTTAGGATTTTAAATAATTTTATCCATACTGGGGGTGGCTTTGAAGAGGGGGGGTTGAGGTAGGGGGTAGGGGTCCGCGGGGAGAGGGGAAGGGAGGATAATTTAATCTCTATCTTCTTTTCTCTATCTCTACTTCATAGAAAAGGAAACGTCACTTTGCAAGTATTCAAATTCCAAATTCCAAATTATTTATTCAGTACTTACATTATAAAGATACATCAATGACATAAAAACTAACTAACATGTTGCGTTGCGTATCCTATGTATGCACTATATGTATGTATGTTTGAGGTAAAATCGGAACCACTTAACAGATTTTGATGCGGTTTACACCAATGTAAAGAGTAGTTCTTCAGGCTCACTATAGATAGGCTATATACCATAAAGTTAAATAGCCTTAGGGTTGAGCAGTATCAAAGAAAACGGAATTTAGTGTCGAATGGTCGTAATATATGGCGTTGGCAGTTCTGTTGCGTCTCTTCTACCAAAAGCACCAATGCTTTTGGTGGCCTTCTTCCAGTGGCCTCGCCATTAGTTACGTACTTTCTTCGAGAAGGTTTACTGTATTCCGGTATGCAGCTTAGCCTGAAACCTCCCCTTTAGCTACTTAATTTATTTTAGAAGGTTATTTACCTAAATGCAGCTCGGCCTTCGGCCTCGCCCAAGTTACTTACTTTGATCGAGAAGGTTTATCCTCTTCCTGAACGCAGATCGGCCTTCGGCCTCACCCATAGTATATACTTACTTTCACCGAGATGGTTTATAGCCTTCGGCCTCACCCTCAGTTACTTACTTTCTTCGAGAAGTTTTATGGCATTCCTGAACGCAGCTCGGCCTTCGGCCTTGCCCTTAGTTACTTACTTTCTTCGAGAAGGTTTATGTCTTCCTGAATGCAGCTCGGCCTTCGGCCTCGCCTTCAGTTACTTACTTTCTTCGAGTAGGTTTATAGTCTTCCTGAACGCAGCTCGGCCTTCGGCCTCGCCCTTAGTTACTTACTTTCTTCGAGAAGGTTTATGGTCTTCCTGAACGTAGCTCGGCCTTCGGCCTCGCCCTTAATTACTTACTTTATTAGATAAGGTTTATCGTCTTTCTGAACGCAGCTCGGCTTTCGGCCTCGCCCTTAGTTACTTACTTTTTTCGAGAAGATTTCATGGTCTTCCTGAACGCAGCTCGGCCTTCGGCCTTGCCCTTAGTTACTTACTTTCTTTGAGAAGGTTTATGGTCTTCCTGAACGTAGCTCGGCCTTCGGCCTCTCCCTTAACTACTTACTTTCTTAGATAAGGTGTATCGCCTTCCTGAACGCAGCTCGGCCTTCGGCCTCGCCCTCAGTTACTTACTGTCTTCAAGAAGGTTCATGGTCTTTCTGAACGCAGCTCGGCCTTCGGCCTCGCCCTCAGTTACTTACTTTCTTCGAGAATGTTTATATAGTGTTCCTGAACGCAGCTCGGCCTTCGGCCTCGCCCTTAATTACTTACTTTCTTAGATAAGGTTTATCGTCTTCCTGAACGCAGCTCGGTCTTCGGCCTCGCCCTTAGTTACTTACTTTCTTCGAGAAGGTTTCATGGTCTTCCTGAACGCAGCTCGGCCTTCGGCCTTGCCCTTAGTTACTTACTTTATTTGAAAAGGTTTATGGTCTTCCTGAACGTAGCTCGGCCTTCGGCCTCGCTCTCAGTTACTTACTTTCTTCGAGAAGATTTATGGTCTTCTTGAACGTAGCTCGGCCTTCGGCCTCGCCCTTAGTTACTTACTATCATAGATAAGGTTTATCGCCTTCCTGAACGCAGCTCGGCCTTCGGCCTCGCCCTCAGTTACTTACTGTCTTCGAAAAGGTTCATGGTCTTTCTGAACGCTGCTCGGCCTTCGGCCTCGCCCTTAGTTACTTACTTTCTTCGAGAAGGTTTATATAGTGTTCCTGAACGCAGCTCGGCCTTCGGCCTCGCCCTTAATTACTTACTTTCTTAGATAAGGTTCATCGTCTTTCTGAACGCAGCTCGGTCTTCGGCCTCGCCCTTAGTTACTTACTTTCTTCGAGAAGGTTTCATGGTCTTCCTGAACGCAGCTCGGCCTTCGGCCTTGCCCTTAGTTACTTACTATATTTGAAAAGGTTTATGGTCTTCCTGAACGTAGCTCGGCCTTCGGCCTCGCTCTCAGTTACTTACTTTCTTCGAGAAGATTTATGGTCTTCCTGAACGTAGCTCGGCCTTCGGCCTCGCCCTTAATTACTTACTTTCTTAGATAAGGTTTATCGCCTTCCTGAACGCAGCTCGGCCTTCGGCCTCGCCCTCAGTTACTTACTGTCTTCGAAAAGGTGCATGGTCTTTCTGAACGCAGCTCGGCCTTCGGCCTCGCCCTTAATTACTTAATTTCTCAGATATGGTTTATCGACTTCCTGAACGCAGCTCGGCCTTCGGCCTCGCCCTCAGTTACTTACTTTCTACGAGAAGATTTATTTTCTTTCTAGAATACAGTTCAGCCTGAAGTTACGCCGTTACAGTACAGCCTCGCCGTTAGCTACTTACTTTAGTTGAGAAGGTTTATGGTTTACCTTAACGCAGCTCGGCCTTCGCCGGCCTCGCCCATAGTTATTTACTGTCTTCTTTGAAATACGAGTTTCACGCGAGCGGAGCCGCGGGCTCAGCTAGTATTTCCATATATTTCCCCCCAAGTACAGTCTTGGGTTTTGGCAGAGGGGCGTTAATAAGCACCTATCAGGCCGGCATGGCATTTGCAATCCCCGCATACGACCGAATGTCCATGGGCGTCGTTGGACACCTTTTGGGTGGCCTGGAGTCACTTATCGAGCTTTCAATAAAACAATAAAAAAATTAAGGGTTTCTATGGCTACTTTCGGTTAATTTAAACAGAATACGGTACCGATAATAGAGTGTGTGGCGGGCGACGACGACGACGCGCCGATATAATATTGTAACATTAACTGTTTTCCATCAGCCACTTATCTCAATGGGCTTCTTTAGTAACCGATGAATATGGCTAATTGTTACATGTGTGCTATTAGAATTTAATCTACGCTAGTTTGAGAACTTTACTACAAAATAAGCACAAAAAACACAACAAAATTAGTTGACTTTACTCATTTTTCGCCGATTCCATCTGTCGCAGCACTCACCTCACAGCCATAAAGTTCCCAAAAGAAGTGTTAGTATCTTAGATTTACGGCCGATAGCGCCAAACAATTAAGTGCACTTACGATCTTATGATTATGCGAATGTGTACCAATCGGTTCTGCATTACCTTCCTCCACAGAACCGGTAAACTCTGGAACGCTCACCCTGGCCACATATTTATAAATATTATATAAGTACAGTCTCGGGTCCTCCAAGTGAATAGGCACGTGTTAGGCCGCCATATCATTCGCAACCTCCACATGCGACCGAATGTCCATGGGCTTCGCTAGACATCTTATGGGTGGCTCGGCAAAACATGCCAAAACATACAATTAATTAATGACGGCAGGAATCGCGCTGTTTACCGCGCAATAAAGACCGGTTGCGGTGTGATAGTCTTGCGGCTAATACTTTTTTTTCCATTGCTGTGCAGATTCCAGATTCCAGACTATTTAGTTAAAAAGAAGTCATTACTTGGTGCAAGGCGTGGTCTCATAGAGTTACGGATTTAAGCTCTCGTTAGTTGACGGGTCTTTAGAGATATTTGATTCTGTGTTAGCGCAATTGCCCCTCAGACAAGTCGATCATATTTTAAAACGCAATAGCAGAAATAACAGAAAGGACGTGCAGTAGGTATGTTTACTTGCTGCTAAGTTATCTTGTCGTAATATATTGCTTAACAAAGCGGTCTTTGTTGTGCTGCAATTTACTGGAGCACCGATTATTCGGCGTACTCTGATGGTCGGGCTCGGGATACAGCGTAATCTTATTTATTAAATTACGTGTTAAAAACGATTACCTACATATCCGAAGGATTTTTTTTTAAATAACTTTCGTCTGGACCTTTTTACGATAACAAAAACACCAGACGAAAGTGAACGATTTCAACTGTCACTTAACAAATGATTTCAAAAACTTTATTACGTTGATACGATTTATTATTACGAGAACAAAAACTCACTGTCTTATCCATTTAATAACGAGTGGTTGTAAAATCTAAATGTCATTCCGGCTAATTTAATTACGTTTTCTTAGAATCATAAAATGTGACTCCACGCGCGACATGTACCTGCGTACATTGTTGTAAAAATAAATAATTAATGTTATATGATTTAGAAGATCGATTAACATAAATATTTGTTGTCATAAACTATAAAGTAACCATTTATTTTATGGTTATCGCTGTACTTTATGACTAAAACGTTAAACTACTCACCGTAATTAAATTGATCTTTGCCTTTTCTAGGTTTCTTACTCACCTAGACTGAGTTAATCTTTCTCGTAAGTATATTCCTAGAGTGTTGTATATTTGAAATTACAACAGCTTCACTATATTAGGTTTATATGATAAAATATATTTACTACTAGCTGGGCGCCCTCACAGCTAGTCCTGTGGAACTTAGTTTGACCCTCTGGGCTCAAGAGGAGCTTCTTCATCTGGAGCCCAGAGGGCCACCACGAACGAACAAAAAAATATAAATTTTTATATTTAGAGATAAAAATACTAAAAACCAATCAATCACACAACAAGAAACGAAAAACATAAATAAATTACTTATTAGAACTTAGGGCCGATTGCGACAACACAGACTTAACAATTAAATCCATTTATGATGCTTTTTAAAAGACACGATAAAAGTAAGTCGCGCCAAAGGTGAAATGCTGTAATTCCAATAATAAGCTACATAACTGAAAGTGAAGCCTGGCTGTTCAATCATATAACTTTACAATAGACACGAAAAAAGTCAAACTGGTGAGCGAATGAAGCTTTATTATACAAAATGTAATGCCATCTCTGTTTTCTTAAGTTTGAAAGATAGCGATGATACTAAATCATTGCTCATTGTTTGTTATATAATGCTGCCAGAGCGTAGAAATTTATGATTTGATGAAACATGAGCGAACTCTCAGAGACAACGACCATTTATCTTTGTGCTAGGTTCAGTTATCGAGTTACGGATTTAAGTTGTCGTTATCACGCCTTTAGAGATGTGTATGTAGGTAAGTCTGTGTTGGAGCAATCGGTCCTAAATTACAAACATTTAAATTAAATTTTGAGGGGAATCATCCAGAGGCATGCGGCGAACCGGAGGACGTAATTGAAACGAGACAGCTCGTACATATAACATTTTGCTCTATGGCAACACTCAAAGATACTATTTCGGTAATGTCGTCTCTGTGAACACCATTTACGAGTATATGAATGTATACCTTATCAAGGGTTGACCAGCATTCTATTCGTTTGAACTCTTTGCCCGTATAGTAGTAGTGATCTAGTGAAAGATGGAACATTACTCCAAGGTCGGAAACGTTCGCGACAGAAAAGGTCGTAAGTTTGTGTTCACTCACGTTGGAATAATTGCACGCAAACCGGTTTGGATAAGACGTATTTGAATTATGCATTTATGAATTTATGACAGCGTATGGGAAGTGTTGTCTATTGAAGGTAGTTGAGCCAGTTTCGCTTTGAAGCGCGGTAGTGACTAGTGAAGGGTACAAAGGTAAGTATGCACTAGACTTTGACGGAGACCTCGCTTGCTTGAAGATCAGTTTAAAAAAAATCTGTTTAAATATATATATGTATATTCTAGGTATTCGCTAAATAACTGGCGTAGATAACCTACGCCAGGTATCGCCATGCAAAATTTCAGATCTACGGGTACAATAGTGTACCTGGTTGAAGAGTTTATATAAGAGTAACAAAACGGCTAGTTTTGTTACTCTTATATAACAACAAATTAAATTTAGTCTGTCTGTACGCTAGTTTTAAACTAGCGTACAGACAGACTAAATTTAATTTGTTATTATAGTAGGATCGGTTCAGGAAGAAAGGGGTTTAATGGATTGGGCCTTCAAAACCAATAAAAAACTTGAATAATGGGAAGGGAACTCGAAGGAAGGAATAATGTTCCGAGATTTATCGTAATGTTGCATTTGTTCTTGAGTAATAAAAACATATATATGTAGATAATTATTTTTACTTCTAAACTATATAGACTCACTCAGTATATATATAAAACTTAGTAAGTAAATATACAGACCTATTTATAACGTAACCGGATATGAAGTTAGGTATGATTTTAAAAACAAATTTCCGTATAATGAGGACTTTTCTTGGTAATACCCACGGACACAGTAAAATCAGATTTTTTTTAAGTCAATCATTATTTCGTCATTTTGAGATCTTTTCGTCATTTGCTAATAATGATTTCATTACATGTGACCTTTAAAGATTGTTTTTATATCCAGATATATAAAAACTACTCATTTTACCATGGCAGTTAGTCATGAAACAGAAGAATATTTTTAGGTCCCGTACCTCAAAAAGGTGAAAATGGAACCTTATGGCATGACTCATGTGTCCCCTCGTCTGTCAGAGGATCATATAACTTCTAAACGGTTGGTCGTACCAAGTTAAAATTTGGTATTTACGATACGACAATAATAATTATTGTCAATTATTGAGAATATTATTTTGCAATAACTCTAGAAGATATTTTAAAATGTGTTAAAAAATTTACCCTACTTTTGGTTCGAATGTAACATAATACAAATATTTTTTATTAAGTGAAACATCGTGGGAACCGGGTCGACTTTTAGGGTCCAAAAAATTATGGTTCATTATTATCACCTTAGAGCCCATGCTCTTCTTACCCTTCTGACTCAGTCAGCAATTCCGGTTTACATAAAGAGGCTAAGGTTTTACCGAAAACATTCCTTTACTGAATAACATGTAGTTCTTCAAGGTCTGTAAAAGTTTACCTCACTAAGCCGTGCGCGAGGATTCAGCTGGGTTTAGTCTGAGTGGCAAGGGGAGTTAATGACCTCAAATAATCAGCTATTTAGGTACCTAATGGCACGTTTTGTATGTGTAGAACATATGTTTCGTTAAATTTCTCGAAAACTAATGCTAACGTATAAGTTTTTTGCATAACATGTTTATTTTAGCCGGTATGTAATCCTCCCAAAATATTTTCAGCTAATAAAGAAGCTCCTTACATATAACTGCCGCGCATAAAAAATGTTTTGTCTAATATAGTCACCGGGCAGTGTCACAATTCCAAGTTTATTAAACAAAAAACTTCAAGATTATCTTGGAGCCACACCCCATGACAGTGGTCTAGGTTGGTTTTAGATAGTCTTTAAAGTTTAGATAGTCCCAAGGTGTGAAATAGGTCAAGCTTTTGAGCTCAGTGCTGTTGTGTGCATGAGCACCGGTGAACGTGCGATTACCTCCAATTAGGGCAAGATATTCGCTTTAAATTGTTCTTTATAGTTCCTGGAATGCGTGAGAACCAACGCGCCGCTTGGATTAAATTGAAATGTTAATACAATAAATGTTATAATTACGATGCCATTTACTGACGCTTCGTAGATTTTTACAACGGCGCAGTGGAATTTTTTTATGCTAGCTGACATGGTTGGCTACATTATGTGCCCGCGATTTCTGCCCAATAAATCTTGCTCTAGGCGGAACTAGGTGCCATATCTGTGCTTCTCTTTAGTCGTGCCGGCTACACTGAACAGTATGTCGATCGAGTTGTTTTCGCCCGTTCCATGGTTGCTCTCACTAAATAATTATATGACCAATTTTAGTGGGCAATTCGGTCGCTAGTGGCGTTTGCATATTTTCCCATAGAAACCTTTTCGTTCGGGCCATCATGGAACGGGCGAAAACAACTCGCAATCGACCCTCTGGTCTGAAGGGATAGCACGGACAGATTCGTTTGGACGGACCTTCATTAAATGCGATGATGGTTTCAATCCAGATGAGTTTAACCCACAGATCAGAGAATTACCTGACGTGTTTAGGTAATTTTACTGTTTTTATAAGCCACGCAACAAACGAATAACAAGTTACAAAATCTACGATCAACTAAGGAACCCTAATCAAAAATTCAATGCGCTGGCTGATGACCAGTGCAATGCAATATATATATATTTTTTTTATGTAAACCAACATGGGTGGCTGTGTAGAGAGACCAATGGTACAGTCGACAGAGCCAAAAACCCCTCTCCTCGCGAAACCACGCTTAGTGAGGCGCCATGCCAGCAGATTTGCGGACTGTTGCTAGGCTATCTAGCCCGTTGATACGACGTTTGAAGACACCTAGGTTAAAGGATTCGGGAAACATATAGTTGTTGTAGAAGGAGGTTCCTAACATTGTTTCAGCTTAGTTATATGTCCATGTTTTTTCAATGGTTTTCAGCCTACGAACAATTAAGGAGATAGAAGGAGTAAAAAGTTGGGAATGGGACAGCAACATGCGCACGCAGTTAAGATAATTTGTCACGACACCGTTCGTGAGTTCCGGAGATTAGACTCGTTCGAAATTCAAATAACTATTTTTTTCTATTGGCCGTTTAGGTAATTACGATTCTTGTGTTCGTCGAATTGAAAATTAATGTTTCTAGAATATTGCGTACATGTTTGTTACTGATGATTTTTATGGCATGGCAACATTGCCTTATAAAATCATCACATCCGTTTACGAGTATTACCATTAACTTGTATATTACTTATTATTATACACCTACTTAGAAACCCTTTACCACATCCCTTGCATATATTGCAGATCTGCATTAAGGCGACCTTGTGTAACTTATTTTATAGTAAAATGGTGCACAATAAGGAATAAATAAATACAAAATACAAATGTAAGTCGATGCTTATTACACATTTTGGGGTAAATTTGGATTAATGGTCGGTATTCGCGGTAATTTTTGTTTAACAAGGCATGTAGTGTAATCCACGCATTCACGATGGAGATTGACGACAAATATGGTCTATCTAGTCTTCCTCGCCATAAATATCTGCACGCCTCTTCACACCACCATTCTGCTCATCTGAACTCTGTGGTCAAGCATTTCCCCCTAAGTACTGTCTCGGGTCCTTCAAGAGGCGCGTAAATGGGCACCTGTCAGGCCGGCATGGCACTACTCACTCTCGTTGTTCTCTACAAACGTGTGGCCCATCCTCATAACCACTCTGCCGGCGCGACGGTTAGCCGAGAACCAGCGAGAGAGAAAAGGAAGAAGTTCTGTGCCAACCGGCGACTAAGGGATATGACTCACTTCTTATATTACTAGGTGGTAGGGTTTAACCCGCCCGGGTTAGTACCACCGCACTGAATGAAAGGTCGGTCGAAAAGGATATGTAAATAGTTTGTGTTTTCCGTCCAGTTCAGTGTAGCCGGCACGACCGAAGGAAAGCACTGACCTGGCACCAAGTTCACCCGGTGTTATGGGCTGACATCACGGATGTTGTAGGTGATGTAGCCAACGGTGTCAGTTTCCATAAAAAGAAGAAAAACCGCCGCGCTGGCAGAAGCGTCGAACCACATAGCTCGAAGAAGAACGGTGAGTAAAATTGTTATATATACCAGAATTTAAAATGTTGGTACGGTCACGTACGGTAAACAATTAAAGTACATGATGAATAAGTAAAATAATTTGTATGAACAAAACAAAACAAATTCAAACTTATAACTTTAAAGTTACACCTCTGTTTAAGCCAAACTACGGCAAACAAAATCGTCTAGTGATCCATCTCGGCCACGTTGAAAAGTGAATGACGGATTCAGAGAAGTCGGCGCTGGAACGAAGAGGCTTCTTAATCTATAGGAACAAAGAATTCAAAATAGAGGATCTGTTAGTTTTGCATTGACTGCATAAATTAGTTAACGCTTGAGTAGTTAGGATTTGTTTTTAAGAAGGTTGTTTTGAAATTTTTGGAAATATACATAATTCAATTTTTTATGGTTCCGTGCCGTGCGTGTATGGAAGCCAATTACTAAGCTGTCCGTCCTACCTTTAAAGGGCTGTATCTATTAAACCGTAAGTTAGTCGGTTCAAAATATAGGATCTGTTAGTTTGCATTGACTGCATTAATTAGTTAACGCTTGAGTAGTTAGGATTTGTTTTTAAGAAGGTTGTTTTGAATTTTTTGGAAATATACATATTTAAATTTTTTATGGTTCCGTACCGTGCGTGTATGGAAGCCAATTACTCAGTCCGTCCTACCTTTAAAGGGCTGTATCTATTAAACCGTAAGTTATTCGGTTCTTTTCACATAATAGGTATGTGTTATTATGGCGGATATGCTAATAAATAATAAAGTGATCAAGTGCGAGTCGAATTACGTATCATTACGTTTTCCGTGGAACTCTAAGACTTAGGATTTCGTTTAGGTTTTTCCTGTAAACTATAAGAGTGGCCCTATATTAGCAATGTTTTTCGAAATTTTGGACTCAGTAGTTCTAGAGATAGGGGGTGGGGTGTTAGCTCGAATTTTGGTCATTAAAGAAAATTGTTTCAGATTTCTAATTTGTCCCCTAAAATTTAGCCCTAAAATCGAAATTCGTTCATTTACGCTATATGTTCGTGATTGGGTCATCAAACTCTATACGTGTACCAAATTTCAACTTTTTTCGTCTTGTGGACAGACACACACGAGAGTAAAAAAACTAGTAGAAAACCGGAAAAAACCCCAGTTGGTACCACCCAAAATATAACATCATGTAACATATTAATTTGTAATTTCTTCTCTCTGATTACACAACTACTGTAGAACTGCTGGACAAGTCATCACCATCACCCTTCTCCCGTTCCAACTTTTTGAATTGTTTGTACATAGGGACTCGTGCGGAGGCAGTGCAGAAGTTTTAATTGTCTACCGTTCTCGCCGGAGATACCGACTTCAGATCATTCGATTTTTCTCCTCAATGTTCTGTCCGAATACAAAACTTTGTTCGGGGGCAAGCGCTGATTGAGTGCTTGTGATGAGGGTAAGGAATGGTAGATTGTTTCGTAGGGGGTTTTTAAGGTTCTGCACGAAAAATTATACAAACCCTGTCTGCGGCTTTTCGAGTGTTAAAAACTGATTTTTTTTTTCGAAAACATTAACGAGGCCGAAGGTCCTGCTGCGTTCTGGTGAAAGATATAGGTTTTTGAAAACGTTTAAATGAACGAATTAATCAAAGTATGTGAGAATGAAGTAAGATATGATTGGCTGTTACCTCGGCGCGCGAGTCTAACTCGCTCTTGATGGGTTTTACTTTATAAATTAGCTCCTCACCACCCAAAGGTTCACTGGAAAGAAGAGATTACTTATAGTGATCAGTCTTTGAGGACCCTGTATTTTTTTATATTGTTTTCGTCATGTACGTACCTACTGTTTTATTTTTTTATGTAATCCGGTATGCGTGGCTGAGTCGAAGGGGCCAAAGCACATGCACCGACCAGCCAATATCAGCTCCGAGGAGGTAGGTGCTATACTGGAGACTTCCCTGGATTGCTGGCTATACTGGACTGGAGGAGAACGCAACCGAGGCTACTATGCGGCCATCTTACAACCAGTATGTACTGTTTTATTGTGAACTGTGGGAAATAAAGTGTTTCTATTCTATTTTATCAAAATACGAGTATGTCACTTCCTTGTACATTAATTAGTTTATTTCAATGGATATTATTTCAAAACATGGAACACAAAAGGCTACTTAAATAATTAATTTCTTACAAACCGTACAACTTTTGGAGTATAGAGAAGTGCCCGGGGGCGGATAATGCAGTCAAAATAATCTTTGAACTTAGCAAATTTTCTTAAACCGAACTTAGGCATTCGCTGGTAAATAAATAATACCCCGCCTCTCTTCACCGGAGGCACTAACCTCCCTTAGTCTCCCCCCCACTTGCTGCGCCAATGGTGAACAGAAAGAGAGGTCACTTGTATTAATGGTGGTGCGAGTATCAGATTCGATTAAATCGGAGAGTGTTCACTCAATTTCCTGTAGTAAACGTGGTACAGTGGCGAATGCATTCACCGTACGAATCGCAGAGAAGATAAGTGTACGAAGAATGAATCGTATGATATTGAAACATGGGCAAGCCATACCTTCATTAAATATGCAAACCCCAATGAAGAAAAAAAATATAAAGTATTCGAATTTGGAACTCTGGCTTGAATGGACAAGTATGTACCTATGTATATATTTAGGTATTATATCTTATATAAACAGGAATTCATATGTATTCATGCATATTTTTTTATTTAATAGTACGTACCTACTTATATGTAGTATATAATAGTATATCACATTTATATTAATTACTAGCTTTTGCCCGCGGCTTCGCTCGCGTGATATTCGTATTTCAAAGGAAGAACTAAGGGCGAGCTGGGTTCAGGAAGAGGACAACCTTTTCGAAGAAAGTAAGTAACAGAGGGCGAGGCCGAAGGCCGAGCTGCGTTCAGGAAACGATAAACCTTCTCGAAGACAGTAAGTTACTATGGGCGAGGCCGAAGGCCGAGCTGCGTTCATGAAGAGGATAACCTTTTCAAAGAAAGTAAGTAACAGAGGGCGAGGCCGAAGGCCGAGCTGCGTTCAGGACTACCATAAAACTTCTCGAAGAAAATAAGTAACAAAGGGCGAGGCCGAAGGCCGAGCTGCGTTCAGTAAGACGATAAACCTTCTCGAAGACAGTAAGCAACTATGGGCGAGGCCGAAGGCCGAGCTGCGTTCTGGAAGAGGATAAACCATCTTTAAGAAAGTAAGTAACAAAGGGCGAGGCCGAAGGCCGAGCTGCATTCAGGAAGAGGATAAACTTTTCGAAGAATGTAAGTAACCGAGGGAGAGTCTGCAGGCCGAGCTGCGTTCAGGGAGACCATAAATCTTCTCGAAGAAAATAACTTCTTTGTTACTTACTTTTTTTTTTTTATGGAAACTGATTTCGAAAAGGTTTATCCTCTTCCTGAACACATCTCGGCCTTCGGCCTCGCCCATAGTTACTTACTGTCTTCGAGAAGGTTTATCCTCTTCCTGAACGCAACTCGGCCTTCGGCCTCGCCTTTTGTTACTTGCTTTCTTCGAGAAGGTTTAGGGTCTTCCTGAACGCAGCTCGGCCTTCGGCCTCGCCTTTTGTTACTTACTTTCTTCGAGAAGGTTTATAGTCTTCCCGAACGCAGCTCGGCCTTCGGCCTCGCCATTAGTTACTTACTTTCTTTGAGTAGGTTTATCCTCTTCCTGAACACATCTCGGCCTTCGGCCTCGCCCATAGTTACTTACTGTCTTAGAGAAGGTTTATCCTCTTCCTGAACGCAGCTCGGCCTTCGGCCTCGCCCTTTGTTACTTGCTTTCTTCGAGAAGGTTTAGGGTCTTCCTGAACGCAGCTCGGCCTTCGGCCTCGCCTTTTGTTACTTACTTTCTTCGAGAAGGTTTATAGTCTTCCCGAACGCAGCTTGGCCTCCGGCCTCGCCATTAGTTACTTACCTTCTTTGAGTAGGTTTATCGTCTTTCTGAACGCAACTCATTCACAAACTTTCGCGTTTATAATATTACTAGGATGTATTTTGGGTAGGTTTGGAGTGAGGCCTGATTTTAGAAATTATTCCCAATTATCGGATGCATGCAAGCAATCCGAAAGCAACAGCTAACAATATATAAATTTTTGAAATGTGTTAATTAAGCCCTTTCATTTGATACCCAACACGGCATCATAAAAAAAAATTTTTTTAGGTTATGACTTTATGTCCTTTAGTGGGCGCCATATCCAATTTTATGGGACGTCACATAGCCTATAACCAGCGTCAAGACGCATCCAACGATACCTCATTTGTCAAATTATGATAAGTAGTTTCGAAGTTATGAGGGAACAGATGAAAATACGTACATACATACATACATACATACATACTTACTTACATACATACATACATACATACATACATACATACATACATACATACATACATACATACATACATACATACATACATACATACATACATACATACATACATACATACATACATACCGGTCAAACACATAACTCTCCTTTTCGCTTCGTCGTAGTCGGGTATATATAAATACAAATAGGAACTCCAGTTAAGCAAATATCCGCTAACATCGACTTGCAACAACACTTTTACATAGGTCTGCACCTAAAATTAATCAAATAGATACCTAACGAAGTAAACCTATATAATAATTATTATGAATCGAATTAAATAAGATACTCTGCTCGAGACAATGCATACACACACCGCGCTCCGCCAGACCGCACCCCGTGCCGCACCCCGTGCCGCGCCCCGCGCCCCGCCGCCGCCGGTGCCAGGCTCCGCAGCTAGCCGCCACGAACCGCCGCCGCCGCGCCGCGCCGCTTTTATTTCGATTCGATTTGTATGGGAGCCACATATTATCGTGGCCGGAAGTGAATTTTAGTTAGCCTATCCTGTGTCCCGTATAGTAAAATGTGCTTGTACTAAGTTTCATCGAATTCGGATGATGGCTTTAAGAGTTATGGCGGAACATACATACATACATACAGAAAAGATTTCTAAAAATCGTCAATTTAGCTTTAGTATCATACATAGAGGCTACAAACTCAATATTTCCTAAAACAAAGTAACTTACTCCATGACCATCCCTTACAGATTTATTATTAGTATTGATGATTGATTGATATTATATTTTACATTCCGACACTCAAGTATTTTGCTACTACCTGCTTATATTTCACAGCATAAGACTCACAAACATCCACAGGTTGAGTGGAAAAAGATCCCTGAAAGGGATAAGTCCGCCTTTGCCCATCATGAAAATTATGTAATATCCAGCTTGTTTCTGTAAAATGTTTTTGGAGCAATAAAATATTTCCCACCATCTAAATTTATTGAGCGAATGTGAGTGGAAGAGTCGGTAAGGGTCGCCTTAGACGCACGTACCTGGATCATATCGGGCATGTGCTCAAAAAGGGTCAAGTGCGTAGTGCCCGTAACTGCCGAGCGTGCACGAAGAACATTATGACAGTGGAAGAGGCGGGATAGCTGTGTCAGCATCGTGACACGCGGAGATCCGTTGTCTCTGCCTATCCCACCGGGAAACAGGCGTGTCGCTATGTATGTATGTATCTATCTAAACGACTTCAAATTGTTAACGATATTGGTCTTTTCTTGTGATAATTTTACTACTTACATCATAAAAAGTTAAATAACAAATTTCAAAAATAATTTCCGTTTACCTATAGGAGTCGGAGAACCGATAAGTAAATATCCGCGCAGCTCTGAGTTTTTATATTTTATATACTTAGCGGTCCCCTGACTCCTTTAATTAAGTAAACGGACATAATTTTTTACTTTTAAGAATAGTCTTTTTTTAATTTGTACTGTATGTATGTAGGTGTGTGTCTGTATGTGGCATCGTAGCTCCCAAACGGATGGACCGATTTGGATGCGGTTGTTTTTATTAGAAAGCTTGTTTAATCGGAATGGTTCTTAGCTGTGTTTGTAATCACGTAATCAAGTAATTAAGTAATAAAAAAAATAATTATGTGAAAAAGTGGACCGATTTGCATGCAGTTTTTTTAAAGAGCTTGTAATAAAAGTTAAATAAAAAAAAACCCCCCGAACCTTAAAAATTAAAAAATAATTTCCGTTTTTTATAAAAACAATTATACCGTTCGTTTGAGCGTAATCCCTAAGGGCACTTCTAATCGATATCTATGATTTTGGTGCAGTTTTTCTATTCCTTGCAAAATAATGCACCGAGCTATATACCGACCGAGCTATACCGACCGAGCTATAGCTATACCGAGTACAAGCTTTGCTCACTTATTCCACCCCTAATGTTATGAGCTATCGCTGGAAGATTTATTTTTCTCCCACCACCACATTTCAGAGGCGTGCAGTGTGCGAGCTCTGTTACTTTGGCTGCCTACCACCTTACTGCTACCAGCTATTTTGTGTATTTTTGTATTCAATAATAATAATAAATCTGTAAGAGATAGTCATGGAGTAAGTTACTTTGTTTTATGAGATATTGCATTTGTAGACTCTAGGTATGATACTAAAACTAATTTGACTATTATGAAATGTTTTTTTTTATTTAAAATTAATTTCTTATTATTAATTATTGAGAAACGGACGATCTATTAAGTAAGTATATATGTATTATATTTTGTCTAGTTCAGCAAGTATGCATTATAAATACTAGATGGTAGGGTTTAGCCCGCCCGGATTGGTACCACTGCACGAATGAAAGGTCAGTCGAAGTGGCTGTGTGAATAGTTCGTGTTTTCCGTCCAGTTCAGTGCAGCCGGCACGACCAAAGGGAAGCACTGACATTTCACCTAATTCATCAAGCGGTTGTGGGCTGACATCGCGAGTGTTGTAGGTGATGTAGCCAATTGAGTCGGTTTCCATAAAATTAAAAATAAAAATAATAAAATAAAACTATTGCGCAACAAATTATGTTTCAGTTTCTGTTACAGAATGAACTTTTAAATAAAAACAAATTATATTACATCAAACATGATGTAACGTGCAAGTATTTAAAATAATGTACAAAATATTTCACCCACACCCGCACAAAACGTCATCCGTAAAATATCTAGAATGTAATTTTTGTCAGATTCTATTTTATCTCCACTGACCTCTCGTACCGCAATAGTTCTGCATAATGTTATATCAGCATAACTAGCTAGACACTTTCGTTTATCTTTCTTATCCTCGCAAGCAGTCAAATTGCCAATTACTTATCCTCAAATTTCTCCTTTATATCTCGACAAAGCTTCGCTTTATATGTGGAGAAGTTAACCTCGTTTAAGTAACTCGGTACAGAAGCCTTAAATAAATTTAACTACGGAACTTCTTCCACCACTGTTCAAGACGCTACTGCCTTGTGGACTTAAGTCTCTTCCGGGGGCGATGGGTAAAAGTGTTTTAGTCGTATTTTTGTACCTTTTCCAAAAATATATTTGGTATCTGAGGATTTATAGTTCTATCTCTGTCCGACTAATTTACTCAAGTATGTTCTAAATAAGTGAGACGCCGTTTCGGGGTATTTATTTTCATGGTTAATTGATATTTTAATGTAATAAAGAAAAAATATTTTTTATTTAGTTTTTTTTAAATATACAAAATAGGCATAATCAGTCAGCCAGTAGTCGGCGTGTATTGGAACATTGCTGTACATACGTCTCTCAAATTTTCCTCTAGCCCTTCCGGCCTTCATAGGTACGGAACCACACATATTTATATATTTATATTATGTACAACTTTCTCTTTATTTTCGGCACTAACTCTATATGCCTAAAATAATAAAGCTATTATAACCAACATACCACCTTTACTAGTAAAAAAAAAATTCAAACTTTTGAACTTAGAACACTTCTTTAGTGTAGCACGGCACAGCAGCGCCCTCTAGCGGCAACGGTGGGTCGCTCCGGTGTCTCGGCAGCGTCTGAACACAGAACTAATATCCGCTCACACCTCATATCCGGGTCAGCATTCAGCGCCGTAGCCTCCTTACAAACAGCCTTCCAGAGGCTGCTTCCGGTGCACCTTATTGGCCCGCTGAATATCCGAGGTTGCATTTTGGATAACGGCTGAGACTGCGGTAAGACAATATGAGGTTGAGGTCGACTGAAGTCAGGCTGAAGTGTTTGAGCGGATTGCTATGCAGTAGCGTTGTTGGTGAACAGAGATAGCAAATAATCTTTTATTGAAAACTAGTTTCTTATTCTTTCAGGCTTATGTGCTCAAAACGGGTCAAGTGCGTAGTACCTGTAACCGACGAGCATGTATGAAGAACATTATGAGAGTGGAAGAGGCGGCAGAGCTGTCAGCGTCGCGACACGTGGAGATCCGTTGTCGCTGCCTAACCCACTGGGAAACAGGCGTAAATGTATGTATGTGAAAAAAAAACTTAAAAGAAAAGATACTATTGTGTAGGCATACTTTATACACACACAGGCTATATTTTTTCTAACACTATATTCTGGTTAAAGTTCATTAAGTATAGTAAGGGGAAACATAGTTCTCTGTCCCATATAATTTTCCATACTAAGAATAAAACAAAATTAATTTAATAAATTCTGCGTAATTACACGTAATCCGTTCTTAAAATTGCCATTACTTTCCGTAAACCGTTTAAACGCAATCTGTAACCATTTATGATTTCGTAGAGTGCACGTAACTGGCCGGTTGTCCTCAGTTGAACCCTGCGTGACCTTACGAAGCCATCGCCACCCAGACGTATGCTAGACGAGCCGACTGGCGGGCGACACACGCGCCGCGCCGTCGCGTCTCGCCAGGGTTCCGTGGCAGACGATCATTGCTTTTTAGATTTATTCTGGTATAAAATTTAAATTGTGTCTGTTTCTCGTCTATCTATCTGTCGTTTGTCTATCTACGTGTCTGTTACTGTCAAACACCTCGTACAGTTGGCCTGAAATTTTATCCGAGTAGGTCACGCGTCCACTCAAATTTTTTTTAACAAACAAATATATTTATGGGCTTAGTCACAGGAGGTTAGGTTCAAAAGGTAACAGATCCACTTTAGACAGGTTTTTTTATTTTGTTTTCATTTAAAATGCCGAATTGTATCGATTCCACACCTTGTAATTATCAAAATGTACTCAAATCCGATTGATTTTAGCTACCAAAAAGTGACATTGGTTCAAAAGGTAACAAATCCGAAAGAGTCGCCACTAAATTATTCCTCTTAGATCATTTTACATCAAAAGGGCAACAAATCTAAACCAATTTCGGTGCATAATGTCGCCCTGTCGTTCTAAAAATAACATATTCAATTATTTCAGTAATTTTGTGGGGCACATATCCGTATACTTGTGGAACAAAATGTAACAAATCCGTTACTCCAGTAGAAAAAGGCATAAATCCAAAATTCAAATCCATATATTCCTTATCCTACTGCACAATTTTTTAAAATCTTGGTATGATACGAATGATCTCTACTAGTAGTATTTTTATATGAAATTAAAATAAATATTTCTGTAATGGCTTAGGGACCATAATGATTTTTGTGTTTTCTGAAAAAAAAACTTAAAGTGGATTTGTGACCTTTTGTTCCTAACCTCCTCAGTTATTAGTGTACTTTAAAATTATCCCTATTTCCCAAAATAAGATTCCCTGAGCTATCTGTATCTATCTGAGAAACAGGGTATCTTATCCGGTGGTTCACATTGTTTCAATATTAAATTAATATTGAAACAATGTGAACCACCGGATAAGATACCCTGTTCAGGTAAAAAGTCATACACGACACGGGTATGAGGAGTGCACGAGTTGAAGCCGAAGCTAAAGTAATAGCCTGTGATTCTAGAGAGTAGAAGATAGTTGAAATATCGGCTCCTGGTACCTGCCCTCACCCAGGTAAGCACTCGTTTTACTTTTGAAGTTCAGTTTCACAAACATTTTCATAAATAGGCATAAATATGCAATGAGGTGTAGTGTATATACCGCTGTAGGCCGGGAGGACTGGAGATTGGAGAGGGTATGCCCAGCATTGGACGTATACATGCTGACTGACTGACTGTATATTCATCATCCGTACGTAGTGCGTTATAATTTCTCATCTTCTGACGCTCCTATGTACCTACATAATTACCTGGAGCACGACAAATGGCGCGCGCCAGACTAACGCAGAGGTGTAGTCCGACTACTAGTTAATCAAAATCAAATCAAATCAAAAATAATTTATTGCATATTTGTAGTGGTAAGTATTCAGTATACCCATTTCTATTCATAAGTTAGTGATTTTATTTTTATTTAATTAAGGTAGACGTTAACAGGCCACCAAATCTTGATGGAACGATTTTCACCAAGAAGAACTATAAAAAGTTTCAGAGCTTTTCGTCTTCAAATATGGACCCTTTTCGAACCGTGAAGTTACGAAACCCTTTCCTGAAAACTCTGTATAATTTTTTAGTTTGAAATGAAATATTAGGAGACATGATATAATTATAAACATTAAATAAAACTGTTACATATTAACGGATCAGGTAGTTATCGTAAAAAGCTTTAAATCACATCATTGTCATCGGCCAAAATGCGCACTTCACCGATTTTTATTGAATGAGACCATGTGGGCTGAAATCCTACTGCTCTTATCAAATCAGCTGGTACGCCGATCCACTCTACTTTCAAATCTATTTTCATTGGCTCACCGCTGTATATGGTATGAAAGTTTTGCTGTGTTTGAGTTGCATTGAGTTTGGAGTGTAAATTGCACGAGCAGGGGGGGCCGAGAGGAAAAGGGCGATTGCGAAGGGAGGGAGAGGTGGGGGGAGGGGACATGGGAGGGAAGGGGGGGGGGGGGGGTCGTGCGTGCTCCTCGTAAAATAAAATGCACAATTAACAGGTCGTTGCCGCTGCTGCTGGTGCGATTGCAATAATTGTATTTGCAGCGGACGAGACGAGTCGCACGACACTCGCAGACGCGACAGTGGGCAGAGAATTGCGATAGAAGTGCAGGTTACTGTTTCAGTTGAGAACCAGAATAATGACGGCATCATATGTGCCAAGAACGTACTCTTCATACGGAATTAGCCGAACGTCCTAATATAAATGTTGGTCAATGTGGCTATCGAAGTTAGTCACACTGGCCAAATTTTATGCAGGTCCATTTTACGCGAAATGGTATGGTGTATGTGCCCAAGAGTCCTTCGGATAGTCAGAATCTGCCAAGAATAGGTGCCATACCGGCGGCAAGGCGGACAAAATGGTTGTTGTCAATAGTATTGCCACGCCTTTTGAAGTTATAGAAACTAGGTAATACATTCACCGGAAGACCCAAATCGAAATGTTGGTCAGTTTGGAAAATTCTGTACAACGGCCTAATCAAAGTGACCAATGCACAATGTCGTCCGCTAAAAGAAGCCTTAGACACCTTACAAAACAATCTCAAAGTAAGTATATGATAAATCACGGAGTTTGGTAGAAAATACAAATTTATTGGGTACCACCGAAATACACTTGGGTACTAGTAAAGAGTGGCTACGGTGACGATGGAAGCCGCCTGTTCCACAAATTTAAAATCACTAAGCGAGCTATAGAAAAAGCAATTCTCGGCATTTCTTTGATAGCTGCAATCCGAGGAAATAAAAAATAAAAAAACCACGGTAGTAAAAAATTGCTAAAATAATTTGCAAGCTGAGGTGTCAATGGGCTGAGCACATCCATCGGTGCTCAAACGGAGGCTACGTACAAGCAAGCATGCGGACACCCTCCGGCTATGCGGACAGACCTTAAAAAGGTAGCCATGAGTGGATGGATGAGAAGAGTGGAAGGGCGTGTGTAGTGGCGTGCCTTGGGAGAGGTCTATATTTTTTTTTTATGTAATCCGGTATGAGTGGCTGAGTCGGAGGGGCCAAAGCACATGCTCCGATCAGCCAATATAACTTCCGAGAAGGTAAGTGCCATACCGGAAACTTCTCTGAATTGCTGGCTATACTGGACTAGAGAACACAACCGAGGTTGCTATGCGGCCATCTTACATCCAGTACGGTGGTACCAAACCAGTCGGTACAATTTTAGCCTACCACCTAGTAAGGGGTAAGGGAAGGGACCTACAGTTTTACACAGTTTTTTATACAGTTTTATATCCAGTAGTGTACCTAAGTGGGCTCATGATGAAAGGGTAACGGTAAGGGTTAAAGGCGGACAAAATGGTTGTCGTCAATAGTATTGCCACGCCTTTTGAAGTTATAGAAACTAGGTAATACATTCACCGGAAGACCCAAATCGAAATGTTGGTCAGTTTGGAAAATTCTGTACAACGGCCTAATCAAAGTGACCAATGCACAATGTCGTCCGCTAGTTATTATTAGCTTCATCACTAGCCATCACTTCCATTTCGTGTGCATTCTTTGCACTAGACGCAAACTTGTGTATGGAAATCGTTAACAAGTACTCTGCTAGCGTGTTACAAGTAGGTTGAGCAAATTGTTTTTAGTTCAGATTACGGGTTACCCTATTTCAGGTTTCCCTGATTTTTTACGACGGTTACTGGCTTACAAAATGTTTTCAAACGTTATTCCGTCTCTTTAATAATAGAAGGTTATTCGATCACAGCCAATTTCACCCTCGAGATACCGACCGATCTATGTATGGGCGGCTTTAGTTTGCATGTTGTGACGGTCCATTGATTACGTGAGCGCATAGGGGGAGGTGGGAGTTCAACCAAACCTCACCAAGTCTCACCAGGAGGGAACGAGGGAAATAAAAAATAAATAAAAATAAAACGCCTCACATAATTAATGGAAGCCCCTTTCCGTACGCGGGAAACACTAATATTTCGTACCCACAAGTATGTAATGCAGGAAAAAAAATATTATGCACAATTTTAATGAGATTTTTAGGGATCCGTATCCGGTACGGGACCCTATTACTAAGCCTACGTCGTCTGTCTGTCTGTCTGTCTGTCTGTCCGTCCGTCCGTCTGTATGTCCGAGGGCTGTATCTCTTGAACCGTAATAGGTAGCAAGTTGAAATTTTCACATAATATGTGCCGATATAACAACAAATAATAAAAAAGATGGGGTTCCCATAGCAGAAACCAAAAAAGTGTATGCGCGCGCGCTATCTACGGAATATAGTGTGAAGCATTTTAACTAATCATGACATTTAACTAATATGAAGCATTTCATAACACGCCATAGATGGCGTGAGTGGCGCTAACCATGACATGGCGATAAGGAACCCTCGGTGCGTGAGTTCGACTCGCACTTGGCGCACGTTTTTTTTTAAATATTATCTCACGATTATCTAACAACTATACCTACTCCAAATCATGCCCAGGTGTCATGCTGTCTGCTCTGCAGCCTCAGAAATTGTAATTTCGTTATTATCTGTCTGCCGCGGAAAAATATATTGTCAGAAACGGCATTAGCACACACATAGCGTATGTTCACCTTAATTTGTTCTCATTATTGAAACTGAGATTTTTGGCTAGATCACCTACAACACCCGTGATGTCAGTCCATAAAAACACTGTGAACTAGGTTTAATGTCAGCTCTTCACGCTGGTCTTGCTGGCTACACTGAATTGATCGGAAAATACGAACTAATTACATAGGCGCTTCGACCGACCTTTCTCTCAGTGCGGTGGTAACATTCCGGGCGGGTTAAACCCTACCAACTAGTAAGTAAGAAGGGAAACCTATAGTTTTACGTGTAATTCGAAACACAGTCAGCCTCAACGGTCGAACAATTGGCAATTGAAGTTCTGACCGCGCCCAGGTGTGCTCAAGATCACGAACGGCGGCGGTCGACCGATCGCACCAGCTACGCATCTACGAGGCTGCGAAAAACGGTCGGCATGCACTTCATTTGTATCAAACAGAAGACATGTGAGTAAACAAGTATTATCCTGGCAGTACACATGGCGGTTAGGTTATACCAATATTTGGCAAACATCTAAGTTTCATAAATTCATATATAATTACTTTTACTGGTTGCACACAATTATTGTCAGTTAAAAATATATAATAAATATGTCATTGTGAATTTTTTTTTAGAAAAAATTAATTAATTTGGAAAAAGTAAAAATATATTTAATTTCCATTATTAACAATTACCATCACGGTGTATCCCGACAATCTGGGTAAGTCAAGCCGACTATCGGTGTTGTGCTGCAAGAACTCTGGTAAATTACAGCACAGCACCGACTACCAACGATTTACAAAATATTAGACAATCAACCAAGTTAGACATGAAGACCTACAGTACCCGGCAGTAAATTATGAACATCGAGCTTTAGAAAGAGACAATCGCGTTGTAGAGCGTCGTCCCTGTCGCACAGAGACATGCGAGTTCGTGCGACAGAGACGATGCTATACAACGGATTGTTTCTTTCTAAAGCTCGATGTTCATTATTTACTTCAGGGTAGGTACTGCACTTCTGCGTGACCGTGGAGGTTTGGAGGTTAATAAAGGAGGAAACTAAACCTCCATACTGAAAGTATGGTGGTTTAGTTTCGTTCGTCTCCCTGGGCTTCGAGCAAGATTAAAGTCCTTACGTAAGTTAAAGTCCTGAAGTAAGTTACGTGTAGATTTTTTTTTTATTTATCTCTTTATTTCAGCCAACTATGCCCATAATAAAAACGCATATTGAATGTCTTAACCTACGAATTAAAAAAAAAAATTTTCTTATGACATTCGTGTGCTATTCGTAATTTTGTATTTGTGCACTTTTCCTTCGCCACCTCGACAGTTTGAAGTTGATCCCCCTTCTAGAGATGTATTTCTTGAGGTCCTACCGTCAACTTGTTAGTCTGTGCCATGTCAGTGCATTCGTTCTTCAAGGACACGCCACTGCGGTAATGACGACGAGAAAAACTGATTCAATTATTTAAAATTGCTTATGCATTGCGAACGGACGAATTAAGGACGTAAGAGCGAATGCGGTATACAGTGGGCTGTGTTTGGCAGATCTTTAACCAACGTTGTACCTTTTTAGTGTCCCGTCGCAAAGAGACCCTTATGGGATGACCATGCCTACTCCACTGGGAAACAGGCGTCACATTTTGTATTATGTATATATAGCAAGCAGTTTGGCAGATTTGTCTTTGACATTTATTTATGGAACTTGAGAAGGTTGCTCGCGTCACCTGCTACACACACACACCCATGATTAGCCCCGTTCCTTTTGGAAATAGAATTCACGCCATTGCTTAACCTAATTTAAATAGATGCGAGCTGTTGTCGGATGTCAAAGACGGACAATCGAACGCTCATGATGATATATTATATTGTAATATGGATCATTATTCTTGACATTTGGTATCTGTAATAATAACAGGTGGAATTTGTGTAAAGTCATTGGCAAACTAAAAATACAAGGTGCAGCCATACAAACTTTGTTATAGGTCGGTATGTGCTTGAACTCAAATTTCCACATACAATATTTGAAAATACGTTTAGATTTTTTATATTTTTGTGCTGATAATAAATAGGTCGCCAACGAAAGTGGAGACGGCTCTGTCCTCTCGTGTGAGAAGTGGAGGGTTCGAATACTGCGTGGCACAATTTTTTTCGATTTTGAAGCATTTATGTGTATATTTTGATTATGTTATGATCAAATTTAGAAAGTTAAATCAAGGTAAGAGTTCAGTTCATATTAGCATCTTTCTCAAATACTATATTGTTTATTGTTGTTGTTTATTCTAGCATTCTCGTGGCAGTTAGACTGCACTCGAACTTGTCACAATTTGTTTTATCCGGTTCGATTACACCCGCGAAGTAGAACCGGCAAGAAACATCTTAAGGGTATTTTTTAAAATAAATATTCTTGCACGTATTTTAGTGACTATCCACTTAGTAGCATCGCTTACAGTTTATCGAAAATACAGCTTAACATTTAACCATATTACTGTGATTTCTGACTACAAAGACCAAGGAATTAAGTGTATCTAAATAATAAGTTAAGTGTATAAATATATATATTTAGGTTACCGTGAAATAAATGGTATCTGAAACTTAATATTATGTCTTCCTAAAAGAATGTGATTCACCCAGTCACCAATACTTACAGAGTAAACGAAAATCAGAACGCACGCTTTTTCGCCCTCGCTTCCAGAAAAAACAAGCCAGTCGGGCAACTCGGGCATATTACAACATAATTCTTCCTTTTTCGCCCCTCCCACAAAAGCCAATGAAGAGCTTTTAGCCATTTTATAGCACTAGCTCGGATAGATCATAAAATATATCATCCCTTCTTTATTGCGGCACTCGAACTGTGCGGCTATTAAAATATGGCAAAACGGTTAACCGCATTGTGGGCGATACTGCATAAAACATTCAATCGCTTATGTGCTTAGCGTTATGTGCTCTTGCAGCCCGAGAGGAGAATACTTTTATAGCATTGTCAAATTGTGTGCACCGCCGCGCCGCTGAGTAGCAGTCGTGACTCATGCAGGCGTTATGGCGTTATCTATTGTGATTTATAGTACCTACAGATCGTTCACAATTATTTTACCTCTGACAAATGTCATTGTATCTTCCGCTAGGTTGGCACCACTTGCTGTCACTAGCACTACGGTCCCAAAAAGGGTTACTTGGTATTAATATTTTACCCGTGGCAGTGGAAATTATGTATAAGTATCTGTTGTACTTGTAGTGATAAGTCCACCTTTGCGCATTCCTGCATTTCTTGTTTCTTGTCGTGTACTGTTCTTCTTTCAATTTGTGTGCAATAAAGAGTTTCTATTCTACTCTATTCTAAAAATATATTTAAATATTTCGTACTGGTAAATAGTACGAACCAATTATGGCAACACAGAGCTCAGGTTAGCCAACTTGATGGCTAGAGGTAAAATAACTGTGAACGGTCTTTATAGTCTGTTTTTTTGGAAGACGGAGGAAAGTGACGCCTGGAGTGTTGCCAGTTTCTGGCAAATTTTAAATAGGCATGTAGTTGCTATCGATACTTTTATCGATTGATTAACTAATGAAATGCTGTAAACTCTAATATTTACCTAATTTTGGATTAAATTGACAACATATTCAGCTAAATCTAGATAGAAAAATGTTAATTTGGCAGCGCCACAGGTAGCGCATAATATGTGTGAAGGTGTGTCGTATCGTGTCGTGTAAAAGTCGATACTATTTTCATCGACTACAATCACTAGTGGTGCAAAGCATGCCAACCGGCAACTATGGGATAAATCGCCCGGATTGGTACCAACCACCGCACTGAATAAAAGGTCGGTCGAAACGGCTATGTAAATAGTTTGTGTTTTCCGTCCAGTTCAGTGTAGCCGGCACGATCGAAGGACAGAACTGACGTGGCACCAAGTTGACCCGGTGTTATGGGCTGACATCACGGATGTTGTAGGTGATGTAGCCAACCGTGTCAGTTTAATAAAAAAAAAGTTATATGTAGGTAGACGTGCTCCATATCAACAAGTACCTAGATAATTATCGATTATCTCTCTAAATACTATGTTGGATTTGGTGTCCATATTATAAACTTTAAATATTCGACAAATGCAAGATTTATTTCTCATTACAGCTGTTTAATTTGAGAGCTGTGAAATTTATTGTTTTCTGGCTAATTATTTCAATAAAATTGCTTCTGCTTACTTTATGAACGTGACTATACGTACTCTATATAAGTACGTACTCTCTATAAGTTTAGTTTTTTACTCAGTTCAACTGTCTATTTATGTATAGAATATACCTTTCGTTAGCTTCGCCCGCCCTTTTGGATTATTAGTTATATCGAACTTATTCAAGATTGCAAATCCTTCAAGCCAATCTCGTACATAATTCTTTATCATTTTTAGTATAGAAATGTGTCATAGGGCTATTTTCCTTTGCAGGAACGACGGTTTTCACATACATATATTTCTTCGTAGATCCATCATGCACAATTATGTACGAGTGAACCGAGAAATACATCTACGACGATCTAATTAAAACCCTAAAAATAAATTAGTAAATAGGTAATAAGTTGTATATTGCCTCTATAGGGATCTCGTCCCCAGAGTGGTTCCAAGAATGGCGCGGCCGCGTTGCCTCTTTGTATCGCCACACTGACTCTTTGCCAGAGATAAGACAGACACGGATTTTCAGTAGTATTCAATATCAAAAATCGAAATCAAATAAAAAAAAGTGTTTATTGGTCAGCACATACTAATATATAGCTATATTATAGGTGCTTTATACATTAAAAAATATATAATATGTATTTAAAATTCGAATAAAATACAAAACACCATTCAGAAACACACTTAGACTACAAAAACGGCAAACACATTCCGTTCTTCACGTTCAAGATACGTCATTGTTCACGTTAGAGAAGTCTGCCTTCGAACCTCAGATGCATCAAAGCAAAGAATACCATTACATCTCATGCATGATGCATGTAAATACTAAATAGGTTAGCCAAACTATGCTCATGTGTCCATTAAACGCAGTTGGAGACATTGTAGACATTTCCAAAAGGCATATGCACAGTTGCCGCTTGATGCAGGCACTAATCGGCTCTTCCTAGTCTAGTCTTTGGCAGAAATGCGGAGTTTCAGCAAATTGTGTGTAAATAAACGATTTGGGCGTATCTCATAATGGTCGCCGTAGAAGTAGCCATCTGTTGCTTGCGCGAAGAAAGAAGGCGATTATCATTCATACGTTGTTTGGGAAAATGCACTCTCATGCAGTATGGGATATTATATTCGGTGGTAGAGCGCTGATGGATAGCCTGAGAATTACGTTATCGTTCTTTGAAGAAGTGAAGTATGTGGTACTTATGTGTTTTTGGTTATTTATACATGTGAAGGTTTCTTTTTAAATAAACACATAAATGTAATATAATTTCACTGGTTCGCAATTTCATGACGTTTCACTTTTTGTGAGTTAGGTCCCCATCTCAAACGCAAGTTCGCTACAAACAACTTTCTTCTATAATACATATATTAAAATACTTCAAGTAGGTACATATTTCACATTCATAAAATAATCTACGGTCGCGAGATGCTCTCAAGCTAAAACGCATTATCTCAAGGCATTCTACTATACAACCCGTACTCAACTAGATTGAATTATATGTACAAACTTAACCCATTACCTACCATTAGCCGTCACACAGCGCTTATTACGTAACAATGTCAAATTTATGCAAATCGTCTCCACGCATGATTAGAATTAAGCCATTAGGTGTGTGTCCTAGCTACCTACTTAGCTATTTATTTACATTACACCCACGTTCAATCGAATATACGGATGCTGACACATAGGTATGTGTATCATTGTACTGGTTATATTAAGTCTGGATATAGGCGTAACAGTGGTATAGCAGTTTATTTACAATTTAATTAATTCATAAAAAAAAACATTAATATGCCAGCAACGAAAGGCACTATATAATCCTTCTTAAACTTAAGAAAATAAAATAAAAATCTGTCTGATTGTCTGTCTTTCAGCAGATTTGTGTTTGCGATTTACTATAAAACTACAAATCAGAATTGAATGGCGACTATCCCATTAGATTCTGCAATTATTTGGGATCGTTTTAGAATATTACATAATCAACGAACTCGCACGTCTCTTTGCGACGTTAGACGTATAGTACGTACAGTAACCGGTAGTAAATAATGTGCAGCGACCTTAGAAATAGACAATCCGGTTGTAGAGCGTCGTCTCTGTCGCACGAGCTCGCGTCGTATCTGTGCGACAGAGACGACGCTATCTGCAACCGGATTGTCTCTTTCTAAAGCTCGATACTTTTACTGCCGGGCACTGTACCTATGTCTTAAATAATTTCTATTAAAAAAAACACATCGTTCGAATCAACTACGTGTCCCTGTCCGTTAAGGCGCCTAGTAACGCCACATGTGGATTTTTGAAGAAGTACCCCGTGATAACTAGAAAAATCTAAAGACTAACAACTACTGCAAAATATAGAACCATTCTTTGTCAATCGATGACACGTTTTTGGTTGTAAAATTGTATCATTTTCTATACAAATTATACGGTAAACCAAAACCAAATGGTGATTTTTTCTTCCGCGTGAAGTTTGAAGACTTGATCTCAGAAACTAAAGACAATTTGAATGGAATTTTTATAGCAAAATATCGCCATTTGTGATATCTATCGATCACATGCTTTTCAATGTTCTAATGCGAAGGATCGCAATTTATGAAAACCTATAAAATGAAATAATCTTCCAAAAAAAATGTATGAAATAAAAAAAACTGTTTTAAAAAACATAAAACCGACTTCCTAAAAAAAGGAAAACTAAAAAACTATTTAAAATAAAAATATAAAAACCGCCTTCAAAAATATATGAAATAAAAACCTAAAAAAAAAAACCAACCCTAGAGTTGAAGGCGGTGCTAAAAAGGCTACACAAATCACAAAGGATATTATCATCCACTCATGTTTTCTTTCATGCATCATTTTTGCTTGCTTTACAAATCACAAAGGATATTATCATCCACTCATGTTTTCTTTCATGCATCATTTTTGCTTGCTTTAGCACCGCCTTCAACTCTACGGTTGGTTTTTTTTTTTAGGTTTTTATTTCATATATTTTTGAAGGCGGTTTTTATATTTTTATTTTAAATAGTTTTTTAGTTTTCCTTTTTTTAGGAAGTCGGTTTTATGTTTTTTAAAACAGTTTTTTTTATTTCATACATTTTTTTTGGAAGATTATTTCATTTTATAGGTTTTCATAAATTGCGATCCTTCGCATTAGAACATTGAAAAGCATGTGATCGATAGATATCACAAATGGCGATATTTTGCTATAAAAATTCCATTCAAATTGTCTTTAGTTTCTGAGATCAAGTCTTCAAACTTCACGCGGAAGAAAAAATCACCATTTGGTTTTGGTTTACCGTATAATTTGTATAGAAAATGATACAATTTTACAACCAAAAACGTGTCATCGATTGACAAAGAATGGTTCTATATTTTGCAGTAGTTGTTAGTCTTTAGATTTTTCTAGTTATCACGGGGTACTTCTTCAAAAATCCACATGTGGCGTTACTAGGCGCCTTAACGGACAGGGACACGTAGTTGATTCGAACGATGTGTTTTTTTTAATAGAAATTATTTAAGACATAGGTACAGTGCCCGGCAGTAAAAGTATCGAGCTTTAGAAAGAGACAATCCGGTTGCAGATAGCGTCGTCTCTGTCGCACAGATACGACGCGAGCTCGTGCGACAGAGACGACGCTCTACAACCGGACTGTCTATTTCTAAGGTCGCTGCACATTATTTACTACCGGTTACTGTACGTACTATACGTCTAACGTCGCAAAGAGACGTGCGAGTTCGTTGATTATGTAATATTCTAAAACGATCCCAAATAATTGCAGAATCTAATGGGATAGTCGCCATTCAATTCTGATTTGTAGTTTTATAGTAAATCGCAAACACAAATCTGCTGAAAGACAGACAATCAGACAGATTTTTATTTTATTTTCTTAAGTTTAAGAAGGATTATATAGTGCCTTTCGTTGCTGGCATATTAATGTTTTTTTTTATGAATTAATTAAATTGTAAATAAACTGCTATACCACTGTTACGCCTATATCCAGACTTAATATAACCAGTACAATGATACACATACCTATGTGTCAGCATCCGTATATTCGATTGAACGTGGGTGTAATGTAAATAAATAGCTAAGTAGGTAGCTAGGACACACACCTAATGGCTTAATTCTAATCATGCGTGGAGACGATTTGCATAAATTTGACATTGTTACGTAATAAGCGCTGTGTGACGGCTAATGGTAGGTAATGGGTTAAGTTTGTACATATAATTCAATCTAGTTGAGTACGGGTTGTATAGTAGAATGCCTTGAGATAATGCGTTTTAGCTTGAGAGCATCTCGCGACCGTAGATTATTTTATGAATGTGAAATATGTACCTACTTGAAGTATTTTAATATATGTATTATAGAAGAAAGTTGTTTGTAGCGAACTTGCGTTTGAGATGGGGACCTAACTCACAAAAAGTGAAACGTCATGAAATTGCGAACCAGTGAAATTATATTACATTTATGTGTTTATTTAAAAAGAAACCTTCACATGTATAAATAACCAAAAACACATAAGTACCACATACTTCACTTCTTCAAAGAACGATAACGTAATTCTCAGGCTATCCATCAGCGCTCTACCACCGAATATAATATCCCATACTGCATGAGAGTGCATTTTCCCAAACAACGTATGAATGATAATCGCCTTCTTTCTTCGCGCAAGCAACAGATGGCTACTTCTACGGCGACCATTATGAGATACGCCCAAATCGTTTATTTACACACAATTTGCTGAAACTCCGCATTTCTGCCAAAGACTAGACTAGGAAGAGCCGATTAGTGCCTGCATCAAGCGGCAACTGTGCATATGCCTTTTGGAAATGTCTACAATGTCTCCAACTGCGTTTAATGGACACATGAGCATAGTTTGGCTAACCTATTTAGTATTTACATGCATCATGCATGAGATGTAATGGTTTTTCTGAATTTAGTTATTTGCTTGTAATTATATATTTTTAAGTACTTATTTCAATAAATAAAGTTAATAACGAAGCACCTTATATATTCTTATTACATATTATGTATTGTCCAATACGAGTCCAACTCGCGCTTTGACCTGAAAAAGTGGTCTAAAGCAGCTATGTTATTGAGGCCTAGCTATTGATAGTTTAATGATTTTTGTGGCTTTAAATTTATAAATACAAAGTAAGATGTACGAGTACCTATGTTGGTACGCACATATATAAAAAACTTTGTTTTAATATTACAAGCAATAGGAAATTGCCCATACTTTATATTGTACATGATTCAATCGCAACTTCTATGTTATTGAGGCCTAGCTATTGATAGTTTAATGATTTTTGTGGCTTTAAATTTATAAATACAAAGTAAGATGTACGAGTACCTACGTAGGTACGCACAAAAACTTTGTTTTAATATTACAAGCAATAGGCAATTGCCCATACTTTGTTGCTCATGATTCAATCGCAACTATGTTATTGAGGCCTTGCTATTGATAGTTTAATATACAAAGTAAGATGTACGAGTACCTACGTAGGCACGCACACATACAATATAATATAAATTACAATCAATAGGCCCATACTTTAAATATTGAAGTTGAGTGTACCCTATTTAAAGGAATGAATGTTAAAATTTTATATATTACAATTTTATAATAAACTGATTTGACCTATGTACCTATATTGTTTCATTTTTATTATTCTTTAGGAATTCCCTATGCCCACCTTCCGTCTTCATTTTCAGACCTCGACACCAGGTCTAAAATAAATTGCTTGTCAAGACAAATGCAACGAGCCCAAACACGATGGGTTTATCATGTGTAGTTTAGGAGTTCCTATGGCCACCTTCTGTCTCCATCATCAGACCAGCTCGATGGTACTCGGTACAGTAGGTACCGGTCAGGTACCATAATAAATTAAGCGCACCTGGCCGGTAGGAAAAGATAAAAAAATTTAAATTTAGAATATTCATGAAACAAGGGTCCGAATATGTTAGGAGTTCCTATGGCCACCTTCTGTCTCCATCATCAAACCAGCTCGATGGTACTCGGTACAGTAGGTACTGGCCAGGTACCATAATAAATTAAACGCCGGTCGGAAAAGATAAAAAAATTTCAAATTTAGAATATTCATGAAACAAGGGTCCGAATATGTATCACTAGTATATCGATTCATGTATTTCAACAGGACAGAGAAAATTTCAAAATATTAGGTATTTAATACTTTTTAGTTTTTTTTTTTTTTGTTTTTTTTGGAAATCGGTTTAATATTTTTTAAAACAGTTTTTATTTCATTCTTTTTAGTAATATTACATAAAAAAGAATAATCGAAATCGAATAATCGAAATCGATTGAAGTGGTACAGAATTATTCGCCATATGTGTCAGACTGCAAATTGCTGAATAAGTCCACATCACAAATGTTTTGCTGAAGGTAACCACACACCATACTAATTTATCAAACTGAAAATTGCCGAAAACGACCACATCACAAGTTTTGCTGAAGGTAACCACACACCATAGTATTATGCTGATTTTTCGAAAACCACTGAACCAATTTCGATAAAATTGAAATGGGACCACCTCGGAAGTATGACCTAACTAACAAAAAAAGAATTTTCTAAATCGGCCCTCAATTGACGGAGAAATCGTGTTACAAACATACAAAAAAAAAAAAAAAATAAAAAAAAAAATAAAAAAAAAAAAAAACATACAGACGAATTGAGAACCTCCTCCTTTTTTGGAAGTCGGTTAAAAAGAACCCCTTATGAAAAAGATGCTGCAATATGTGCGTGCATACGTGCCTTAATATTGTAATGCCGGCTAGCTATGACCACTTTGCCACAACTAAGGCACGTCGATGTATAATTAAATAGCGCACTACTGTAAGCGAGGAGCGCATACTTGCCTAACTGCCTATAGGTATAGCGGAGTTCATGCACGGCTGGATTGCAAACGCATTAATTATGTGTAAATCTCGACCAACATCCAACATGCTCTCGGCTGGGTTCTTCCAACATGCCGCCTGGCTTGTTTCTACTGCACTGCATGCATGTGAAGGGAAATTATGAGGAATGCAATGTATGTATGTAGTATCTTCGTGTTTATCCACAACATATAAAAAAAAAATTGTGCGATATTACAAAATGAACTGTTTGTCGGTGCGTGTCTTGCCTGGTCTGTCTGTCCGGTAATACCTCGACTCGAGAAGTAGTGCATCAGTCTTAAAGATTACTAGCTGTCGCCCGCGGCTTCGCTCGCGTGAAATTCGTATTTAAAAATAAGAAAGAAAGTAAGCCCGCTACCGTACCTTTATTTCGGCGCGTGAAACAATTCGGTTTATATGAGAGCCACATCTTAGCGTAACGGGAATTAAATTTTATGCCTATCCTGTGTCACGTATAGTTAAATGTGCTTGTACTAAGTTTCATTAAATTCGGTTCAAGAGTTATGGGGAAACATACATACATACAGAAAATATTTCTAAAAATCGCTAATTTAGTTTTAGTATCATACTAGAGTCTACAAACGCAATAGGTATCTCATAAAACAAAGTAAATTACTCCATGACCATCCTTTATTATTAGTATTGATGATATTGTAGTTTACTGATATTCTGAAGACATACTTATTGTGGAATACGATTTCTCTCAGTCAAACTTGCATGTAGTAACAGACTTCCTCGTGGTGATTTTTTTCACGATCCGATCATATATATAAGTAAACTCTCTTATAATCAGAGTAAATTCTTTGAAGATTCGCAAAACTCCGGGCTCTGCCTGCATTCGAAACTCCAATTAATTTATTAGAATATCCTCTAGCAACGACAACGTCGAGATGAAAGGAAGGTGGGTATAATATGTATGTTCCTAATAACAAGGAATGCCCTCACCCAACTATGGTACAATCCAAGTGCTGTCGATGAAGAGACCAAAACAACAAGAGAAAAATGCTTAACCGTGCTAACGCGACGATGCAAATGCGTTCCGCGCAGATATTGCAATCAAGCCCGCTGCAATTAATTATCAATTACAGGCATTGCATATTCAGCGATACGGTTACTTGCTTACATGTGTTCTCTGATAAGTTAGGTTGTGCACTCTCTCCGTGCAATGTCATACATACCTTCTTCGGTACAAACGAAAATATCCTCTCTTTTATGCACATCAAAGACTATTATCGTTTCAAGATATTAAACATTTAAGATCGTATTGAGGTCAACGGTTGTTTATCATAGGAACAGATGTGCATTTGCGCCTGAACCCAAATGATAAGAACACGAATACTTTGACTGTTAACTGCGAAACTAGAGCTCGTAAAATGGGCGCAAAAATGACCGGATTACTAATTAATGGCGAAGCGAAGATAACTTCTGACTGATTTATGAATCTTATCAGCGACATGCGATTGAATATTCTACTCGCTTTGGCTGTTTTGATTAATTAATGAGGCGGTAATTCGCAAACAGAGGTAGGTTGTGCAGAGTTCGCGGCTAGCATGTGGGATGACTACTATTAAATCATCGGTTAACATGTTCTTGGACATTTAAATGACCTGATGTTGTCGAATAAGTAATTACTTTGAGATATGCAAATACTCGTTGTATCTATGTAAATTGTGTTTTTTCAAATGACTTTGATTACCTTCTATATTTCATTCTTTGATTTCGCTACATTTTTTTTATTAATTTAACACGTCCAGTGCTGTCACAGTCTGATTTATTAATTGTGAACTTTTATGTATAAAACGCTGTCACTGTTGTTTTCTTTTAACTGTAAACAGTCTTCTGGGCGCCACTGCGAACTCGTTTCAAAGAATACCTTATTTGAGCATCAATATAATTTATAGACATCCAGAGAGAAAACACTGACGGAAAGGTTCGTTGTGTTTCAGTCAAACATTATAAACATTTTAGTAACGTCTTATTAAACTTTAGGAAAAACCAACCGAACGGTTCGGTTGTTTTCTAAGGTTTAATAGATGTTACTTAACGGATCGCACATTTTTTTCTCGGTGTGGGCTGGAAACTTAATTGAACTAAGTTGTTCTTAAAATGAATGTCGTTCGTAGAGTTAAACTTTTTTTAAATGTCAGTGGACCGACGAGATTGCCAGCAAAAAGTCTGGCAACTATTGAGGAATTATAATGTTATGCTGGAGACCATGCACAAGAGATAAGCCTTTTCATCCACCCTGCCTGACCTGACGATGGGTAACATCAGTTACGATTTATTTATTTTAATTGGGGCATTATAATGTTATGCTGGAGACCATGCACAAGAGATAAGCCTTTTCATCCACCCTGCCTGACCTGATGATGGGTAACATCAGTTACGATTTATTTATTTTAATTGGGGAATTATAATGTTATGCTGGAGGCCATGCACAAGAGATAAGCCTTTTCATCCACCCTGCCTGACCTGACGATGGGTAACATCAGTTACGATTTATTTATTTTAATTGGGGAATTATAATGTTATGCTGGAGACAATGCACAAGAGATAAGCCTTTTCATCCACCCTGCCTGACCTGATGATGGGTAACATCAGTTACGATTTATTTATTTTAATTGGGGAATTATAATTTTATGCTGGAGACCATGCACAAGAGATAAGTCTTTTCATCCACCCTGCCTGACGATGGGTAACATCACTTACGATTTATTTATTTTAAGCATACCCAAGCCTAGCAATATGTGCTCCAAAAACATTAATTACAACTAGATTCTTATGTACTACCAATTCCAGATTACCTCCAGATATTTTATGACTCCTACTCGAGTCTTGAAATCCAGTGCGCAGCTGAAGACCTCACACTCCAGTAGCATCCCCACCATCCCGTTCTTGTTATCAAACCATTTTCTTGTATAAAGTATAATTTTCAGCCATGTTTGTGCTGTGACTCCATTCCCTTTGGGCATGCCGCCTACACCGACCAGAACTATTCAACGTCAGCCGGCAGCGTAGCACCTGGTTGTAGAAAACTCCAGCGAAGCGGTGGATGAATTGAGGGAATCTGACGAGACTGGAAGCAGAAGACAGTTTTGAAAGTGATAGATGAGAAGAGAGACTCGTGTATGTGGCCGAAATTAAACATTTTGGAGAAGATAGAAATGATCTGAGATGAAAGTAAAATATGTCACCCTACTCCATGCTACTTGTTGAGCTCGTATAGAAACGTGTTGAACATTGAAATCAACACGCAGCGAACCACAATAACCTGGCTGTTGATAAGATGGAATCGAAAACAGGACGCAGTGTAAATAATGAGTTCAACCCTATCACCGCCCTTTTATCTCTGCTACTTACAGATCTAGTCTATTTCTGCGTCATTACGATTTATAATTATCGCTCGCGTACAACTTAACTGGCCACTTTATCACCTTCTGGCATTAATATTGCTTGTAACTAGTTTATTATTCTCTATTACCACGACACAACTCCTGCATCGTTGAGCACATTCTCGAAGTAGATCCTATGTTCTATGGATCGTCTCGTGTCGATTTCATCGTTGGGTTTAAAATATGATAATTTTAATCACGAGATGAGCACGGTATGCTTTAGCTCTGTAGACAGTATGTCTGCACGGGAACGCACATGGTGCGGAAAACTACAGCGCATACATTGACGGCATTCTTTTCCAGACTGTAAAAAAAGTTGAGTCAACTTCAAGTTGTTGTAGTCTCATTGCAGTGTAGGTATCATTTTTAATTATTTGTTCCATATATTGCTGCAATTATTTCACTTGTAGACGAACAATGATTTATGAGTAAGTTTATATATAAATATATATTTATATATATGCCGCCTACACCGACCAGAACTATTCAACGTCAGCCGGCAGCGTAGCACCTGGTTGTAGGAAACTACAGCGAAGCGGTGGAGGAATTGAGGGAATCTGACGAGACTGGAAGCAGAAGACAGTTTTGAAAGTGACAGATGAGAAGAGAGACTCCTGCAGAGATAACACCACGCTTGTTTCCCAGTGGGGTAAGGAGAGTTAACGGATCTCCAAGTCCAACAATTCTGACACACCTGTGCCAATTCTTCCTCTCATAATGTTCTTCATACATTTAACAATAAATTATTTCTAACAATTTTTTAAATATTAAATAAATTGGTCCTTTTTACTGTACCCATCCAACTCAACCTGTGGCCTAATAAATGTAAGTTTTGACAAAATGCTTAGTACAATCATAAACATGGTGTTCTTTTCAATTAAAACACTTTTTGTTTTAATTGCAAATATGAATTATGAACTTATTTGTAAAGGGACTGCATTTTGACATTCTCCTTTCCAGTTCATTTTGTGTATAACTGTTCTGACACGAATTTCATTATTGTAAGCAAGCTATGTGCAGTAAGTAATGTATAAAACGGCCAAGTGCGAGTCAGACTCGCGCACCGAGATTTCCGCACCACAAAAAAAAAACATTGAAAAAGAAACACGTTTCTTGTATGGGAACCCACCTTAATTTTTTACTTTCTCTATTTTTTGTTATATCCGCCATAATAATACATATTCTGTGAAAATTTCAACGGGCTACCTTTTACGGTTCAAGAGATACAGCCCTCGGACGGACAGACGGACGAACAGACAGACGGCGGCGCGTAGGCTTAGTAATAGGCATCCGTACGGGATACGGAAACCTAAAAATAGTCCCGGATATTGTGTACTTGCGTAAACGACATGCGGGCAGTTGTCTTAATGTACAACTGTCTGATAAGGAATAATCAATCATGAAAAGGTTAACAACGTAAAAGGCATGTGATGATTTCAGGGTTCCGTATTCATACGGAAGCCTATTACTAAACCTACGCCGTCTATCTGTTTGTCTGTCTGTTTGTCTATCTGTCTGTCTCTCTGCCTGTATGTACGTCCGTCCGTCCTAGGGTTGTATCGTTTGAACCGTAATAGGTAGCCGGTTGTGGGAGTGTGGAAAGACCACCCGCCAGGTGGGACGACGACATCAAGTACGTCGACGGAAAGCGGTGGTTCCGTACCGCTGAAGGCCGGGAGGACTGGAGGAAAATTGGAGAGGCGTATGTCCAGCAGTGGACGCTTACACGCTGACTGACAGGTAGCCGGTTGAAATTTTCACAGAATATGACGTGTTGTTATGGCGGATGTGGCAACAAATAATAAAAAAAGCAAAAAGTAAACAATTGAGGGGCGTACCCATGCATGCAAGAAATGTGCTAAAATCGATTAGTACGCTACTGAATAATAGATGGCGCCACAGGTTTTATGTTTTGCATTATAGAAAGACAGAATATAGATGAATATGGTTTTTTGTCATGTATGGCATAGCGGATCTACGCAACCCTCCGTGCGCGAGTAAAACTCGCACTTGATACATTTTTTTTTGTAACCTCGAGAATAACCTGCAGAAATGACGTAAGTGTTTCAATAATTTGAATTGTAGATATCGGGCATCTGTCTTCGCAGTTTTCGGTGATTTGTCAGCGATTCCATACGTTTTATTAAACTTTAATTGTAGAGATATTAGCAATGCTAATTAATTAAGAATTATGTTTAGATTACATTTGAATTCGGTTCTATGTTAGAACTCAATATTATTTCGATAGTATAATTTATTCATTATTGAGTTATGTATGAGACTTGTCCGCTAATATAAGATATATAAAAATATAAATATTTTACTGCTCTAAAAACATTTTACAGAATTAATGAGGATAAATCATTTACATGATGTGCAAAGGCTGACTTATGCTTGTTATGTGTTGGCTGGCTTTGTGCGTGCCATGGCTTTCTTCATACGCCGCATAAGCCTAGAAATTCAAAGAGGGGAACGGTATAAGCGTCCTGGGGACTATGGCTGCCTCGGCCGAACTAGAAGACATTTTTTTATTTATAGGTTCATGTTTAGTTTTATTTTGTTAGAGTTTTGTTTTAGGTTAGTTTTAATTAATAATTTCATTAATTTATATATTATATCATAATACAGATTTCATGTTGATTAAATACTGAATCGGGGGAAAAAATTTATGTTAGGATTAATTTATTATCATCACAAATAAAGATAAACAAAGAAAACATAATAATATGAAAACCATAAATTAAACGAAATACATTTTAAATTTATGCTTATTAAAGAAACCCCGTATTCAAACGCAAAAACAAATTATATTATTTATGTGATTCAAGTTCGAGTCGGACTCGCGCATCGAGGGTTCCGTGTCACCGCGTAATTCACCGGTTTTTATTATTTTTTTGTCTATAAACTGGTACTTCAAAATAATAGGCCCACTGTATCTCTTCTCGTTCATGTTGCAAAAAAAAGGCGACTAAGGCATAATGCTGTTCTAAACGGCGACGGAGTGGCCATTTGGCCACTTTGGCGCGGTCTTTCCAAAGGCATGCACTAGGTAAATTGCTTGATATGTAATCTTATCCTAATACTTTGCTAAACGTGGTGGTAGGTGTTGTGCTGTAATTTACTCAAGTTCTTACAGCACAACACCGATTACTCTGCTAACACCGATTATCGGTATACAGTGCGATGGTATGTAATATGTATGTACTTTTCATCAGTGAGTCTTTCTACGTCCACTCCTGGACGAAACCTATCTAAATTTCTTCATCGTCCTCAAAATAAATTGCTATATTCTTTTTTAGGGTTCCGTATCTGGTACGGGGCCCTATTACTAAGCCTACGCCGTCTGTCTGTCTGTCCGTCTGTCCGAGGGCTGTATCTCTTGAACCGTATTGTTGGTATTGAAGTTTTCACTGAATATGTGTTATTATGGCCGATATAACAATCAAATAATAAAAATAAGTAAAAGTATAATATTCACGGGGGTTCCCATAGAAGAAACTACAAAGTGTATGCGCGCGCGCGCGCCATTTACCGAAAAGAGTATGAAGCATTTTAACTAGTCATTAATTTGAGCGAATATGAAGCATTTCATAAACACGCCATAGATGGCGTGAGTGGCGTTGACCATGACATGGCGATACGGAACCCTCGGTGCGCGAGTTTGACTCGCACTTGGCCGGTTTTTTTTTATTTATAATTATATACTTATTCGCAATTGTATGCCTGTAACCGACAAATAGATAGAAAACCTTCAATCATATCATATTATTTCACAAGCCGCAAGGTGACCCCACTATCTATCATCGCTGACCACGTGCAAGCATGCACATGCATTTATTTACATTACCCAAGCAAAATCTATTGGAGTCTAGCTGTCTAGCTGCGCAGAGTGCTATTATATTACGCATTGCACCATTCGATGTTTGCCATACAATTAAATATTCATATAGAACCGGCATTGTAATACTTACATTGCACACATATTACCTTAGTGGGTACTACTTATGACCGTGGTGTGTGACAGGCAGGTATAGGTCGTTCGTTCTAACCTGAGGCGTACAAATACATTCACGCATGACCGTGAGCATAAAATTCTGCGAGTGTAGTAGTGCTCAGGCCATGTATAGGTGCATGTCAAGCATTTGTATTATAGAAATGCATTTATGTGCATATGTGTGTTCGCCTCAGGTTAGGTCGTCCACGCTATAAGTACTACTTATTACCATAGTACTGTGTGAGGCCGGTACTGTACACAGGATAGGCTAAATAAAATTCAGTTCCGGTTACGCTAAGATGTAGCTCTCATACAAACCGAATTCTTCCGCGGGCCTCCGCCCGTGCGGCGAAATAAAGATACAGTAGCAGGCCTCATATCACGCACTCTATGTACTTGCGCGCGCTAACTACCTACCGCCCGTCGCGACGGGCCGCCGGCGGTCTATTTCGGTGGAAATTCGTCAGCCGCGCGAAGTATACATAGACGCTCGCCCACGCAACTGCGCGCAGCTTCCAAGCAATAACCACTTTACACTCGATCGTTAAGGTACATTTTCGCACGCAGCGATTGGGTAGGAACATTTTCTATGGAGTGATTTATAAGTAACTATTAAGTAATCTGTGGTAGCGGGCTTACTTACTTTCTTCTTTTTAAATACGAATTTCACGCGAGCGATGCCTCGGGCAAAAGCTAGTGCATAAATAATTAAACAGACGGTACGACCAATAATGTTAGGTTCCAATAATTAAACTCGACACGATGATGCCCACTCTAAGTATGTACATCTACAATGTTTACATTATCAAGTGCTGCGTATTTAATTAGTCGTATGCGATAAAATAATATTATTGATTTACATTAAATAAATTGATAACAACGCGCGCGTGCGGGTGCACACGCTAAGTGGTAGCCGGTGCTCATTATTTTATTGGACAATTTTATGGTCGTGCGACTGAAAAAAAAAACGGTCAAGCGTGAGTTTTACTCACGTACGGAGGGTACCGTAGATCCGCTATACCACAGAGCATGAAATGCGCGCGCCCGCCCCTACTAGAGGCGCCGTGAGCGCGATTTCTCTACAATGCCGTTGAAGCCTGTGGGCGTGGCCTATGACTTACATATGTGTGTTGTGCGTGTGCATTTGTTTTGTGCGTGTGCCTAACTTGCTCCTCTTTGTGTGTAGTGTCGATACTAGCACACACACACACACATACGAAGCGCTAGCAGCTCAGCGTACGGTTATTGGGTTTCAAATATCATCGCTTAGGGCGCCTCTAGTAGGGGGCGCGGGCGGTAGGTATTTGATGCTTTGTGCGCTATACCATAGGTACCTGTCAAAAAACCATATCCGTCTATCTTTTCCCTATTATTTAGTAGCGTGAACCAATCGATTCTTAGCACATTTCTTGTATGGGGACCCCTTAATTTTTTACTTTTATATTTTTTTATTATTGCTTTGCATATCCCTCGGACGGACGGACGGACGGACAGACAGACGCACAGACAGACAGACAAACGGCGTAGGTTTAGTAATATACGGATAGTATGGATACGGAACCCTAAAAATGAATGAGAACTGGTTCTGTTTACATTATTGATAGGCAGGGGTTTCTTAAGATAATGTATACATATAATATGTACCGTGTATGTACGCACCAATGTTATTGGACACGTGTTCAAGTGGCAGTGGGCTTGGCACGTCAGCCGAAGGGACGTCAACTATTTCAGTAACCGTGCCGTGTCCTACACTGGCGGCCGTGGACAGAAAAACGGTGTGCGGGGAGACCACCCGCCGCCGCGCCGGGTGGAACGACATCAAGTTTGTCGGCGGAAAGCAGTGGTTCCGTACCGCTGAAGACTGGACTGGACGACTGGATGAAATTTTGAGAAGCGTATGTCCAGCAATCGATCTCGTTCATGTCACTAAACTACGCAGAAGTAATTCAAACGCATAACTACACATCTAATCACATATTGATTTAACCCAAATGTGACCTCGGAATTAAAATTCATAATTATTTTACTTTACACGTGTCATTCTTATCGAAAACGTATATTTCATTCAGTGTTATTATGACATTGCACTGGTTTATGCATTGGAAATGGGTCGTTCATTGAATCTAATCCTTTGTGACGTAGGTCGTCGAAACATCTCTCATCCGTGCGTCGTCGTTTGAAGTCATTTTTGATGCTCTTGCATATCTTATACACTTAAGGAGCGTATGGTGTTTATTTGTTTGAGAGGAGTACAGAGTTATTTCTGGAATTTAACGTAAATTATGAAGATCATGTAGGTATTCTGAGGAAAGCTATAGAAACCGGTCAAGTGCGAGTCGGACCCGCGCACCGAGGATTCTCTACCACCACGTACATACAGCTTTCATTATTATTGTCATTTTACTTTAGAGTCGCACTCGCACGTTTCTGGTGTCCGTTCATAATTTTGTTGTTAAAATGTTTGGATAATTCGGTAGATGGCGCTCTTCTGCAAATTCAGTGTATTTTTTCCATTTATATTTTTATTATTTATTAGGATATCCGCCATAATAAAACTATTCTTTGAAAATTTCAACCGACTACCTATTACGGATCCAAGGATACAGCCATCGGACGGACAGACAGACAGACGGACAGACAGACATACGGCGTAGACTTGGTAATAGGTTCCGTACAAAACCGGAAGGTTCAAAACAGCGCCGAGCCATCCGTCTTCTTGGTGACCCGAAACTCACTGATGGTCTGGAGTCTCTGAGCAGACAGACGATTTTTAGGGTCACTAAGTCTGTTCTACAGGTATGTACTATCATGAACGCTGCTCGGAGGAACTTGCATCACTTATTCCTTCCCATTCAACCATATCTTCGTAGCACTTGTCGCAGAGAAACTGAACACCTTTTTGTTGTTAAGAGTGGGCTTTTGAGGACACATTTCTCAAAATCGTTCCTATGTCTACTGGCGAGTGTGTTACCTGACACTTTCAACTTTCTCCATACAAAATCATCTTTCGGCATTTATGTTTTTTACCCCCCTAAACCTTATCACATTTTTAATAATTTTTTGTTGTAATAAGGACAGTCGAATCTACGTTCCTGTCTTTTTATTTTTTGAATATCCAAAGTCATGACTCAATAAAGCTTAATGAACTTCATGACATCAAAAAATAAAAAATTATTTTCGGTCGAAATACAAATTTTTAGCTCCGGTGTTGTATGTATATTTCATCTAAACACAAAATGACAGGAAAGCAGATTAGACTGACCTTAAGACAAAAAAAAATTTAAAAATCTGATAAGGTTTAGGGGGCTAGAAAACATAAATGCCGAAAGACGATTTTGTATGGAGAAAGTTAATCCGCCTCGGCTTAAAATTTCGTGTTTACTTCTGGATATCGCTTCATCAGTCCGCAAATCTTCTGGTTGTCTCACTGAGTATAAAGCGGATTATAGTTGTTTTTCCGTACCTCTGGTCCCTCGGCACAGCCCACCGAGGATACTGGTTTTCATTAAAAAAGTAGACTCATGTACATTAAAATTATAACCCTCTATTCACCTTTGGCGTACCTATAGGACTCTTATCGTAAGTGTCTAAAAGATGAGCATAAGTGGACTTACTGGTTACTTACTTGCTTTTTAAGTCTGTGTTAGTGCAATCAGTTCTTACTAAACCATCCACGATCGACACAGTAATGAGTCGAAAGGTGATAGCTTGTATTTAGCTGAGCGATTCAGGAAATGTGATCAGTCTTAAGCAAACACCTTACCTTGTGTTTTGGACTGGCGCGAAGTGCCATTGCACCTGGTCGAGTTGCATATTACATTACATTTACACAGTAAGCATCTTTAATAAAGTATTCAGGCCTCGCTACGTCAACACAGGCTCAGTGTGGAAATAATCCCCCTACGTAGCTATGATTAGGGCTTCGCCGGACCGCGGCGGGGCGCTACTATCGCCACAAAGCAGCTAATACAAGGTCTGTATCGGTGGACAAACAGAATATTTACATGGACTAACAAGCTGCAATCTATCCGCAGTGAGCCGGTGCCAATTTGTGGTGATTACTCCCTATTCATCGGGCTGGATCAAACGGTACCGTGGGCGGGGCGGGGTGGAAGCGGCGGCGGTGGTGGGGGTTCGGCGGACGCAAACATGGAAAGTTGCGCCCATGCGAGCGGACATTTTCAGCATCTATTAATCTACCCCCAACTTGAGGTTGGGGTAGATTTGTGTGTTGCATGTGATGCAACGCGGAATGGAGTTTGGAAAGAGCAATAATTTGACGTGTGAGTTCGGTACTGTGGGAAACGAAGTGTGCCTAGCAGGATACAAGCGTTTGGTTTGCCTGGAGTTGATCAGATATTGAAGAACAGGCCAGAAATGAAAAGTTATTTACATTTGATCAAGGAGTGCTATACAGGGTGTATCAGGATAGGTTTTCGAAACTTCAGGGTTCGAAAGGGGCCCATATTTGAAGACGAAAAGCTCTGAATTTTTTTCCCAGATTCGATCATTTTACAGTACTTTTTGGTGAAAATATATTCTTCAATATCAATAAAGGCGGACGTTAACCATCCATCAAGGATGGTTAACGTCCGCCTTTATTGAATAAAAATTAAATTCTAACTCATGAATAAAAATGGGTACGTTGCATACATAACTAGTACAATTGAACTGCGTGTAGGTAAATTCCAAACACTGAAAGTTCAATGACTTCAAAAGAAAAAGAGGACTGAATTAGTTCACTGCACTCTCCAGTCTCACTGTCCATCGAGTTTTTATTACAATTTCCAACTTTTATCTCAAATTTATAAAATAGTAAATAATAATATTTCTTGATTGCTAAACATTAACAGTGCAGGCTTTCGTCATAAACATGGTGCAGTTTTTAGTATAACATTGAATATCTTCATTTCCATGAGCGCAGGCGTTGATATCAGAGTCGGTAATGTAACCGCTTCTATTTCGGGCTGTGCAGATTCCGCTACTCAACAACCATTAAACATCTGTGCCACAATCAGTACAGCAGCAATCAACAACCATGGACACCGAGATTCCACCAGCAACACAAACCACATCCGTTGCCAAATCTGCAAGATTCCGAAATTTTTCAAAGGTACTAGGGGCCTGAACATCCATACCGCTCGCTGCCATCCGAGCCCACAAGCGCTGACACCATCCACTCAGCCAGATCAAAGTGGGGCTACGCCTGCCAAATCTGGGCCAGTACTGCTGAACGAGAATCTGAACTCTTCGGCCCAGTGCTTTGCGGAGGAGATACAATATTTGAGAGAAAACGTTCCTTTACTTCGGAGAATTCCTCGAGCTGCTCGGACTGCTGTGGCCAGAAAGCTATCGGAAATAATCGACGCTTGCGTCGACAATAATTCATTGAAGTCCTGGAAAGAGCTCTTTAGGTTTCCTTTTAAAGTACTGCACGTAGATGGAAATGATCGGAGAAGTTTGGCCTGTAAGATCAAAGACAACATTTCTCACTACGAAAATTCCAAATTGGAAAATCTTCCCAATGTTCAACATGCTGGTTCCTTTTGGAAAAAGGTAGAAAGCAAAGTGTTCGATGGAGACGTGAGGGGCGCAGTCCGTCTGCTGACATCAGAAGATACGGTCGCCGCCGATGATGCTGCTACCCTCGATGCTCTTCGTTCCAAGCACCCTCGACCTTCTCGCCAACTCAACATCCCGGACGCGAGCTCAGTTACAGAGGACCAATTGAGTGCGGATAAAAGAGACATATTGGACGCATTGGCTTCCTTCCCAAATGGCTCCGCCGCGGGTATGGATGGTCTCTCTCCGACGCATCTGAAGGACCTAACAGGATCGAACAATGGGGATGCTGGGCAGAATTTAATTAGATCTATAATCAAAATCTGTAATTTCATGTTACAAGGAAGTGTGGTTTCTGAGTTCCTCCCATTCATCTATGGAGCATATCTATGTGCGTTCAAAAAAAAAGAAGGTGGTATTCGACCTATTGCTATAGGCTCTACTTTTAGGCGGATCACCTCAAAAATTATTTGTAAAAAAAATTATTTAAAATTACAGAAGATCTTCCAACCAATTCAGCTCGGATTTGGCACGAGAGGCGGGTGCGAGGTGGCCGTCCACGCCGCCCGCTCCTACCTGGACACGAAGAAGGACCCGATCGTCCTGGTTAAGCTTGACGTAAGCAACGCTTTCAATAGTATAGAACGGGACTCAATGCTCGGGGCGGTAAGGGAACACATACCGGAGGCCTACAAATATTTAGCTCAGTGCTACTCAAGCCCATCCAAACTTTATACAAAAACAGCGTGATCGAGTCATCGGTCGGCTGTCAACAGGGCGATCCGCTGGGTCCACCCGTCTTCAGCTTGGGCATTTTGGACGCAATAAAGCAAATAAATTCTGAATTAAACCTATGGTATTTAGATGATGGGGTATTAGCGGGTAATAAGGACACTCTTTTGAATGATTTAGATAACATCTTACAAAATTTCGCTAAAGTTGGTTTAAATCTAAATTTCTCAAAGTGCCAAATATATTTCTCAGCCGGATTTGCGGAAGTGGAAAAAGATCAGGTTCTCAGTGAGTTCAATGCTAAAATTCCTGACATAAAGATTTTATCAAGGGAAAACTTATTCTTACTCGGAGCGCCGCTGACCGATGAGTCGATCCCGCTGCTCATTCAGGATAAGAAGGACAAACTGGAACTGTTCTCTGGTCGCCTAAATTATATCACCAAACAAGTTGCCCTCTTTCTGCTCCGCCATTGTTTCTGTATCCCAAGACTCACATACTTCCTTCGTTGTAGCCCTATGTGGCGGCACGAAGAGAGTATGCGGGCCATGGATAATACTATTAAAAGCTGTATGCAACAAATTTTAAATGTGAGTCTAGAATCTCCATCTTGGAGGCAGGCCACCCTTCCTGTGAAATACGGAGGGATCGGAATTCGATTGGTAGAGGATGTCGCCCTTCCAGCGTTCCTGGGCTCCGCTCATAGCGGACTTAACCTCATAGGAAATATACTTAAACCCTCACTTGGTGAGTTTGAGGTCAGTCACTTGAGTGGAGCCACGGAGCGTTGGAAGGCGCAATGTCCCGGAGAGATTCCCCCTATATTCCCTGGTTCACAGAAAGGCTGGGATCTGCCAAGAATAAAAATCATACATGCGGAAATGCTTCAAGCTTCATCGGGAACCGATCGCGCCCGGGTCCTGGCATCTTCGGAGAGAGAGGCGGGGGCTTGGTTACACGCGTACCCCTCCCCTCATATGGGAACACTTTTAGATAACCACACAGTAAGAATATCCGTTGCTCTACGAGTGGGTGCGAAGGTGTGCCAACCACACGTCTGTGTTTGTGGTACTGACGTCGACCCGTTCGGCCACCACGGACTAGCATGCCAGCGCAGTGCCGGTCGTCGGTCTCGACATAGCAACATCAATCTGCTTATAAAGAGGGCCCTTGCCACAGCGGACTTTCCCAGTCTGCTGGAACCACCAGGCCTATGTCGGGACGACGGAAAGAGGCCTGACGGCATGACCTTAGTCCCATGGAGCCGGGGAAAGGGTTAAGTATGGGACGCGACGTGTGCTGACACCTTCGCACCTACCCATATTGCCGGCTCGTCCAATTCGGCTGGCTCCGCCGCTCTAGGTGCACAAAACCAGAAAATTAAAAAATACGTTGGCTTGCGCGGCCACTTCGAATTCCTGGCCTTTGCTGTGGAAACACTTGGCGTGTGGTCACCCGACGCAAGGACTTTCGGAAACGTCCTAGGAAAGCTCCTTATTGATAAGTCTGGTGACCGACGCGCCAAGTCTTTCTTTTTTCAGCAAATAGGCCTAGCCATTCAAAGGGGCAACGCAGCCAGCGTATTGGGTACTGTGGCGGAGTCGGAGGAGTTGGACGAAGTTTTTTACTTACAGTAATTTTGAATGTTAGTATTTAGTTTTTCTTTATTTATTTATTAGGTTAATTTTATCATTGTTATACATTTGTTAGTTAGGTTTTAATTATTTAGTTATTATTACTTTTGTATGACCAAAAAAACAACAGAATTTCGATTTGAGTGATAAGGATTTTTTTCTTCTAATAATGAGTACTTTCTATTCCTGAAGTTTCTCAAACCTATCCTGATACATCCTGTATAAAACCAAATATGAAAATGTTATCACAAACTACCCAGGACAGAAAAATGTATTTCTGTATGTCATATATTTTTTTATTTCAGGTTAATTTTCCAACATAAATTATTATTAAATTCCTTTTCAATTGTTTAGTTTGAGATAAAACGCTCAACGTTGATTAAAATAATTGAAATTAAAATCAAATGTCTACTTTAAATTACTGTATTCTTACTTAACTATGCATATCTGTTAAAGGTTTCTAGGTGCCAACATTATCTTTAGCTCCAATGTCAAAGTAATAAATAAATTGATACAATCTCTATATCGGGTCTATCATTCCATAAGTTCCGCGCGGCCATATCGCAATAATCAATGCTTTCAATTAAAATGATTTAAAGTACACGTAGATGAATGATAGCACTTGGCTTATATTCTGCTACTCAACTAGCAACCAGTGTTTTATTCCGCTACTGAATACGGTTTCTAGAACCGGTGTAACCTTTTTTGCCGAGAGCGCTTGAAGTGCGCGTCTGTGTGATATTGGGATCCATATGTTAGTGCTACAAAACCGTGGACCATACGAGCATATGTATTACCCATTTGTACGGAGGAGAAATACACATGCAGACTTTGGCACTTGGCAAACTGGTACCGTACTTGAAGTAATGAGCCAATTAAATCAAAGCCGAAAGTCGAACTTCGATTAATTGAACTAAGTATATTGTATACTTCTTGAAATAAGAAACCTGTCTCAAGACGGAAACGAAGATACAGCTGCATTTAAGCTACTTCATAGTATAATAATGCACACAGTACCCAGCAGTCAATAATGAACATCGAGCTATAAAAAGATACAATCCAGTTGTAGAGCGTCGTCTCTGTCGCACGAACTCGCACGTCCCTCTGCGAGGGACGACGACGCTCTGCAACCGGATTGTCTCTTTCTAAAGCTCCATATTCATCATTTATAGCCGGGTACTGTACATAATATTCAAACATAAGTAATATCTTTCCGAAAGGGTAGGCAGAGACAACGGATATCCATGTGTCACGGTTCCGACACAGTTGTGTGATACGATACTGGTGAATGTATTTCATTGTCTTCCATCCCTCTAAAAACAACGCCATCTATCATTCGTCATCCATCATCATTTGACACATCAAACTTGTAAATATATTAAAACTTTGTTCTCTGTCGACGACTTATTAACTTCGAAATGTTAGATGTATAATATGTGTATATTTTAGTTTATTGTGTACAAAATATATTATGTAAAAACATCCCTCTAAAAAACATTGACCGTAAAAAAACTGAAACGACTTTCCGATTTGCACTTTTCGTCCCATGGCCTCATGAGGCGAATTGCGTCGCTGTAGCATGATTGTATGAATCCCGATATCACGGCGTGAATGCAGATTATTCTGTATTAAGTTTTTATGTTTGATCATTTCCTATTTTATATTATGAAAGGACAACTGAGCCGGCTCGGCGCGTAGTTGTTGACGTAAATTATGGTCAATGAGGAAATAAACCATATCGTGAGAAAACATTTGGAGCTGAAACGCGGATTCTGATTTGTAATGAATGACTTCGACTTGACTATAACGCAATATGGTGTTACGATCATTGCTAGAACCTTAAGAGAATCTCTATCAATTAGTTAAGTCCTTATTTAGAGGGCAATTCGAAGGTCAATGAGACTGCCTGACTATAGCTGAAACATACATATTTTATTAACGCACAGTGAAGAACAGAAAAATACATTACGCACTTAACCATTGTGATAGCAGTACTACTTTTTTTTTACGCTAATTTATCAGTCATGGTTATCAGATGTCTAGGAAAAATATCGTAAAGATATAATTTGTCCATAGTTTGGTGGTTAAACATAATTTATAAACAAAATACCTTATTTTGAAACCACCGTTATGTTGATTAAACATTATTTAAAATATTCTAGAAAATGTAAATAAATAATAAATGTTTTCCGACTTCTAACATTGTCATGCCTTTTTACCTTCAATGTCAAACTTTTTAAAAATATTATATTTGCATTACCTGTCTACATATATTTTGTATTTAGCCTGAGGCGAAACACGGCTTGAGAATTTTGGTCTCGCCTCCGACTAGTGATAATAATAATTATTCAATCTACATTTGTCTGAATAATAATCAAACATGCTTTAATAATTCAAATAAAATAAATTAATAATAAAATCTTATAAAATCTAATAATATCTTCTAAATAATAATTAAATAATAAATAATTTTATATTAGTTCTCAAAAGGTTCTTTGCCTGTAAAGTTTAAGTGCAGAAAGAAATTAACTGTTGAAGTTTGATTTTAAATAATTCAAATATTCTCTTTCACAATGTAAACGTTGATGAAAGGCGTAGGTAGTCAGTCAATGCATTCTCTGTAAGCTTAGCCTAGGATTGTGGGTAAGTTTGATGGGTAGTTGAAATTAACTGAAATATATGTAATATTTTATTACAGAAATAAGTCTCTCGAAAATATAAAAAAAAAACATCAAACAATCAGGGCGGTGCTAGTGGTTGTACCCGAACTCAGGCTGACAGTCTGTAGTCGAGTGAACACTCGATCGAATCTCACTTTCAGACTTTCGGCAGCTCAAAGGAACACTTCAGAACGTAATTTAGTGGTTCTATTGTTGAAGAGAAAATTTTAATGAAATGCTGAAGGTATTTGAAAACTGTTTTAATTTAGGACAGAAAATTATATCTTGATTTTTGAGAATGTTAATAAAGTTTCATTTATTTATTGACACGTTGAGATGATGACGAGAATGTTTTAGAACTCGCTTTTTCACAGACTGTTGAATATTCTTACCTTACGTTTGCGTTTCTTACCTACTACTTACTACGGCTGTCAAGCTTCAAAAGGTTGGCTGGAAAAAATCTCTGCAAGTAGCCTAGGTCTCATGTAAATTGTTTCGTGCCGATTAAAATGGTAATCGCACCGTATCTATCAGAATATGATGGCATGAACAAAAGAAAAATTCATTGTTTTTCACATGAGCACATTTTAATAGCTTAACGGAGAATTAATATATTATTATATTTAAATAAGATTTTGAGACAGTGTGCATTTTTTATGCAAACCAACATAGGTGGCTGTGCCGAGGGACCAATGGTGCAGTCGATAGAGCCAAAATCACCTCTCCTCGCGAAACCACGCTCAGTAACGCGCAGTCCGCCAATCTGAAATGAAATGGAATGAAAATATACTTTATTGTACACCGTATAAAAAGGTTACAAAAGGCGAGTTTAATGCCTTGCGACATTCTTTACGAACTGACCTTTGGGATGTGGAAAACACGCATGAAATATAAATACACAAATATACAAATTGTACAAAGATACATACCTACAATCAATATAAATCCTTACATATATACAATAAGAAACATAATAATATACCTACATCAACTCTTATATACTATACATACATACTTATATACATACTTTACATATATTTGAACTGGATTGAAGATGCAAGGGCGTCGATGAGTAAATAATCTGCTGTCATGAAGCAGATTGGCGGCGGACTGTTGCTAGGCTGTCTAGCCTTGAAGACACCCAGGTTAAAAGATTCGGGAACACAAATAAGAATAGGACTCTACAACGGAACAGGTATATGGTTAACCTGAACGCAGCTCGGCCTCTGACCTCGCCCTTAGTGACATAATTTTTTCAAAATAGTGTATCATTTACGTGACCGCAATTTGGCCTTCGGCGTCGTCGCCCTCAGTGAACCGGAGGCGGCAGCCGGCAAATGCTATTCAGAAGCGATCGTTTCTTATCATATTTGCGTTTAAATCAGCTTTACCACGAACGAAGCCGCTGTCACAGCTAGTATGATGCAATATAATACGACAATAGCAGTGCTAAGTATCCCTTTGAATATTTTATAATGCGGCGTTCGGACCACAATCATGATCAAACTTGTCTATAACAAAATTACAAAAAGGACACCTTCGGGTCTCATCAAAGGATTTTATTAATACAATGGAACTATGAATACATTTGTTTCGAGCATATATTATTGTGAAGAGTGTGCGGGCTTCCTCGTGTGAGCAGAATTTTAATGTGATACGAACATGTCCGAATGGAGCTCTTTGCTTACGAAGGGAAATTTAAATATTATTACATACACGTATCGCATAGTGCGTTACATACTATGAACGTTTTAGTTAATTCTAATTGCTTGCTACCTTTAAACAGCCAAAGGTTGACTGAAAGAAATATCTTTGAGGTATATATCTGCCTCAACCTTCGCAATATAGCTAGCTTCTGAATAATAATAATTGAATTAATTCATAATTGATATAAATGCTTTTAATAAATTTTAATGTAACGTAGCCAAGATAGTTGAAGAATCTAATGTCAATTTAAGTAGTCTAACTTGTCTTTCGTTTTACCCGACTACGTCGAAACTAAAAGGAGGGTTAGGATTTTGGCAGCGTACGTGTATGTAGGTAGGTATGTATGTTTGTTTGTTTGTTACCGCGCAGCGTCTAAACTACTGAACCGATTTAAGCATATATGAGGATTGTTGGATTCGTCTTGACCCACGACGAAGCGACGTAGAATAAGGCTAATTTTTTTTATAAAAAAATTTAAAACAAGTTTTTTGTTCTTCGAACATTCAGGGTGGAATTAGTTGTCAAGAGCTTGAAAATACGATTTCATAAATAATACTAAACTGGTTTGGAACTAAGAGGAATTAAATAAAAAATACAATCAACGTTTAAAAAAGCCAACTAGAATAAAGGAATCACATAACTTGGAAAATTTAGCCAAAATGCTGTAGTCGGGCGTGTAGAAGAATTTTATTAACAGGGCCGGCTGCATAATTTTTTCTATCAACTTTCCTTGTTATCCGCTCTTTAATGCTAACACTATTCAGCTCAAAAATCCAATTACATTTCTAAAAATATATTTACTATTTTATTAATTAAGCTTGAACGAATCCTTTCAATTCCATAAACACGATTTTAATAACTTGTCACCCTGATTAACAAAGCTTTTAGAAAACGCGTAACTAAATTTATTTCACGTCAAATCAACAAAATTGATTCTTCCAATTTTGTAAAGTCTCAAAGTTGAGCTGGACGTTTGAAGAAAATTCAAAGCTCGACAGCGGCGGCGGCGTTACAAAAAGATTCAAACTGTTACCGTAAACAATAAAGTTTAAAGTTTATACGGCTGCAACAAGTAATAGCCTAGTTCGTTTCTGTTCCGTATGACGTCCCCCGGCGAGGGAAATTTATGAAAGTAATATGCGAGTCCTGTCTGCTACACGAGGCAGGTATTCCGACGTACACAAATAGACACATTCCGTATACATTCCAGAACGTTCCTTCCTTATTCCAGCCTTGATTTTCTTTAGGGGCATTTTTTGTAGCTCCGCTAGTGTGTGGAACTGTCTTCCGGCGAGTGTGTTTCCCGAATCCTTTAACCTCGGTATCTTCAAACGTCGTATCAATTAGGTTAGACAGCCTAGCAACAGTCCGCAAATCTGCTGACGTGGCGTGGTGCCTCACGTGGCGAGAGGTGTTTTTGGCTCTGTCGACTGTACCATTGGTCCCTCAGCACAGACACCCATGTTGTTTTACATAAAAAAATTAAGGTAACACATGACATGTGTTACCTTAATTTTCACAATCACATTGAACATTGTTCAATGTGATTATTACTTAAAACTGGACTATTAAAAAATTTTAATACTGTAGGTAGAGATATGCAGACGGACAGACGGCAGCACGGCGTTGGCTTAGTAACAAGCTTCCGGATTGGTCCGGAAACCTAATAAAAATCGGCCAAATGCGAGTTTTACTCACGCACGGAGGGTTCCGTAGATCGTAAATTGAATATTTGACTTTTACGTTATTTTATTTTTTGTTGGCATATCCGCCATAATAACACACATATTCTGTGAAAATGTTTTTATTTTGTATATTTTTATAATATGAACTTACAATAATGTAAGAATACAATTTTATAAGACTAGGCGTTTAGACGTTAAGGGGCTGTGACATACAGACAGACAGACGGACAACGAAGTGATATGTAAAAGGATTCTTACAATACACTTCCTTTCTCTATAATAAAAATACTAGCTATAAACAATATTAAAACAAATTAGGTATATGGGGTAGCGCGATCTAGCATAAAATTCAAACGTATACTTTAGTATTCATTCATACGTATAAATGAATTTCACGGAATTCTCCGTCTGGAATGCGTGGCTCACGCTCGCCAAAGCTACTACGCCTCTTTGTGTATTACGTGTAAAGTCTCTTCTTTACGGAGCTTCTGGAAATTCAGGAATTTTGATTTGGTTCCCTGTTCCAGCAGACCTGCGAGGTTTTATGAGTGAGCGCCGGCAGCGTGAGCTGCTCGGGCCTCGGGCGCATAGGAATTCATAATTTCGAGACGTACGTGAAGGGTAAAAATTAAACTTTTAACTCAGATTCCTTATACTGTATTCTTGTAATAGGTGCATTACTCCGGGCGTTTTAGGGGCAAGTTCGGTTATACCTTTTTAGGGTTCCGTATCCGGTACGGCCTACGCCGTCTGTCTGTCTGACCGAGGGCTGTATCTGAACCGTAATAGATAGCCCGTTGAAATTTTCACAGAATATGTGTTATTTATTTATTATGGCCGATATAACAAAAAAAAAAAAACAAAAAGTAAAAAATTTACGGGGGTTCCCATAGAAGAAACAAAAAAGTGTATGCGCGCCATCTACCGAAAAGAGTATGAAGCATTTTAACTAATCACAAATTTTAACTAATATGAAACATTTCATAAACATGCCATAGATGGCGTGAGTGGCGCTGACTATAACATGGCGATACGGCACCCTCGGTGCGCGAGTTGGACTCGCACTTGGCTGTTTTTTTTATAAGAAAACTGGCACGCTGACTTTGCCTGAAGTCCATTGGAAAATCAGACTCAGCTGAAGTGCCGTGCCAGCGACAAGGCTTTTTAGGGTTCCGTATCCGTACGGGATACGGAACCATAAAAAAGGATGTTGGGAATTTTTCCATTATTGAATATTTATAGGCTTCCGTACGGGGTACGGAAGCCTAAAAACAAACAATGCCCATTAAAACATACTCGTATCATAATCAGCTGACGACGGGAGCAATGTTAGCGGAGGGTAGAGAGTTGAGAGGGGAGAGGCTGCTGCGGCGGTACTGCGACCGTTGCACAAGCCTCCGCTGTTGAATCGCAGTAATTTGAAAAAGGAACGAGTCGTCCTCACGTCGTCTGTTTCCACGTAATTCTGTTAGCTTGCTTCATTACGCCATAGCTGCACACACACACACATACCCTCACACATCCACCCACATCCCTACATATATTATAAGAACCAACGTCTGCCGTCTGTCTGTCGGTATGTATTTTTTTATAGAAACTGACGCGGTTGGCTACATCACCTACGACATCCGTGATGTCAGCCCTTGAACACCATTCTCCCTAAAGCATCTGTATGTAAAAACTAGAGATAGGCCGGCTATAGTATTTGCCGACTAACCGACTAGCCGACTAATCGGTATTGAAATTGCCGACTAGTCGGCGGCAATGTCCCGATCATTCTAATACTCGTCTTTCGGAAGTCTTCGGGCTATTTCGCCGCCACTCGGCTTGCTCACGCATGCGCACGAGCCATAGTGCGGCCACTCTGAGAATGTTCAGAGTATTTTTTAACATTTTTAACTGTTATTTTTGTGTTTGCTGTATCCGTCCGTTTGAATATGTTTTAAGACCTAACTTTAGATACTCTTGGATAATTTTTAGAAATTATAAAACAAACATAAATTGTTGGTTCTATCTCATTTATTATGCGCCGATTATAATGAGCATATTTTACCGAATAGTCGCCGAATACAAAAAATACCGAATAGTCGCCTTTCGCCGACTAGTCGGCCCATCCCTACTAATAACTATACACATGAATTTGACGCGAGCGAAAAGCCGCAACGCGCTGACTTTTTGAAACACCGCAGGATTAACAACTTACACAGTCTAACAGTTTTACGATATGCCTTAGAGTTCTAAGTAGCAATTATTATGTCACCGGCCGCGGTGCGGCCGTGCGGGCGGGAAGGTGGCGCGGCGGAGGCTGCGGCGGCGCGGAGCGGTTACTGTCGGCACCGCATCAAAGGGGGCCGCGCTGCAGCCAGGCGGCGGTAGCTCCTAAGGTTTTATTCACTTTTTGTTACCTCTAATTAATTTATATAGAATCGTGAATGATCTCGATCGATTTATAGTTTGAAATAAAGGCTGTGTGGGTAGAGTAACCTTCGGCGTGGAAAATGATCAATTAAAAGAGAATTGACTTTGGTTGGTCGTTTACTTCGTAAGTAACTTACGTAGTAAGTATATGTAGGTACTTCAGTACGATCGAAACATATACAGTATCCGGCAGTAAATAATAAACATTGTGCTTTAGAAAGAGACATTCCAATTGTAGAGCGTCGTCGTCCCTGTCGCGCAGAGACGTGCGAGTTCGTGCGACAGGGACGACGCTCCACAACCGGGTTGTCTCTTTCTAAAGCTCGATGTTCATTATTTACTGCAGGGTAATGTACATACTGTTTTTTTCTGTGTTTCATATTGTTTTTTTTAGGAAACGCATTTTTCGAGATAATCGCCATTAAAAGCTCAGTTTTCAATGTTGGACAATTTCAATCTTTTCCTAAAGCATGAACATTCGATTATTTGGACAAAATCTTAAATAAATACGTGTACTAGGAAGAACAATACTACTGAGCTTTTTTTTTTTATGGAACTTGACACGGTTGGCTACATCAACTACTTATAACTTCCGTGATGTCAGCCCATGAGCTAGGTGCCATGTCAGTGCTTCCCTTCGGTCGTGCCGGCTACACTGAACTGGACCGAAATAAAATATTGTTTCACATTACATAATATGTATACTGTAATCTACCGGCATGTAACTGTTTATTCTGTGCAATAAATTCATTTAATTTCATTTCATTTCAATATTGAGAATGTCAGAAGTGTTGTTCAGTAAAATAGTCTGGTAAAACAAACATCAAGTTACTTCAGAACTTGATGTTTGTTTAGAACTGTTTGCCAGTTGTATCGCCAGATGTCTCCACCAGTATCCGAAGTGTGATTGATGATAGTTGAATACATAATTAGCTTTTTACTGCCAGAGCCGGCGGCGGCGGCCCATATGAAAGGTTACCACCAATGTCGTCCCGTCGGAAGTGCGAAGAGCACCTTCATTCGTTATTGGCGTCTAGGTGTTATCAACCCGTGCCGTGCGCAACGAAAAAAAATACATTTGTCCCAGCTTCGCGTGCGAGAGATCTGCTGCATAAAATCGTTCTTCAAAATAATATAAAAAACCTAATTTTATAACAAAAAATATATTTCAAAATACACTTTACTCCATTACAAAGCTTGGACGTTCGAATGAAATAAATGAAAATATACATACATGCTGTATCCCGACAATCGGGTTAAGCAGGGTAAGATAGATTATTTTTATTATATCCATTTATTTACACATTTTTTTATATTAATTTTACATATTTACAATTTATATTTTATTTTAATTTAAAATTTTTTATGTTTATGTGATCGGCGCGTCGTCCTGGGAACCATCCCGGGGAAGTCCATAGACAACGAGCCACCCATAAGGTGTCAAACGACGCTCATAGACATTCGGTAGTATGCGAGTGTTGCGAATGCCATGCCGGCCTGATAGGTGCCCATTCATTCCCCTCATGAAGGGCCAGAGACTGTACCTGGGGGAAATATATGGGCAGGGAGAGTGTTCCAGAGTTTACCGGTCCTGTAGACGAATGATCTGCAGAATCGATTGGTACGCATCCGCGCTAAATCCAGCGTGTATGGATGCAGTGCGGAGGTGGAAAGGGGACCGCGGGATCACGTCAAACAACTCCTCCGAGTACTCCCCATGGAATAAGCGGTAGAGTAGAACACACTTAGCGAGCCGACATTCCTACGAACGGAGTTGGAGTGATTCTAGATCGCGGGACACTTCGGGGTCACGCACTAGTCGCACGGCTCGACGCTGGTTCATCCCACAAGTGCGAGCAGTATTCCAAAAAGGACTTAATGTGCGATTTATACAAAAGCAGCTTTTAATCCGGCGTGAAGTACCGCCGCACCTTATTGAGTACGCCCGACTTTTTAGAAGCCAGCTTGGTCTTGTCCTCGATATGGCGACGAAAGTTCAGGTCGTGCGACAGTTCAACTCCGAGGACCCCGAGGTGGTCGCTTAATTTAAGCGACGTGCCTTGAAAAGAAGAACTCATATGAATGCCGCTCTCTTCGCACTAAACGCACAAACTTGTATCTTGGAAGCGTTGAACTCGGCCAAATTACTACGGCTCCATTCGGAAATAGAGCCGAGTGTCTGTACGAGTTCAGGCACAAGTCTTCGCCTTTTCTCATCCACAAAGTCCCGACTGAGTCCCGAGTGACTGGTGTATGATCCGTGTGCCGTATACTGTCGTCCGCATATCAATGTATGTTAACGCCAGAGGCATTTCTACCAGTAATGTAATGTAAAGTAATGACTGGTAGAATATGCCTCTGGCACAGAATACTTAATGCCTCTGGGCTATAAGTGCGACTCTTGCTTAACACTTTTTATTGTCCAATAAAGTGTGTTTTCATTTAATTTTCAACTATTTATATATTGCATGGTATCACCCACAGTTCATTAGCAAGGATGTCTATGTACTATTCTCGCTACGTTATATCGACGCCTGGTTCTCCAGCGAGGTCAACTTATTATGTAATCAGCTCGGATCGCAACGCTTGGATCGGCACGCGCACGCGCCTGATGTCGCCTCCTGTCGTGTTTGAATATCAACTGACAGCTCAACTATAGAAGGAAGAATATCACAATGCAAACGAATGAATGATGGGCATGACGCCATAGTGAGTTTTTTTATAGAAACATGCGATATGTGGCGCCGAGCCACCCATAAGGTGTCTAACGACGTCCATAGAAATTAGGTCATACGTGGGTGTTGAGAATACATTGCGAATGCCGGCCTGACAGGTGCCGACTATGAGCAGTGAGACAAGGTATGTTCGCGAGAACTGTCGAGCGGTCACCCATCCATGTACTGACCACGCCCAGACGTGCTTTAAACAACAGTTGACAGACCGCACCACTGAGCTACCAAGGCTGACAATACTGATTTATTAAATACTTATTTGTTTTATTGTTCAAAATTCTCCTGCCATTATTTAGTCTTACTTAACTAAATTCTATCCCAAGAAACGGAGCAGAAAATCGTTGCATAAATTCCATCCAAATCTCCAAAAGTTCTCCAACCCAAACAAGGAACGTTTCAGTCGGGCCACACGTCATTACCTGAAGTGCGGGAATATTCGCGAGCCCGACTAAGTTCCGCCATCACCTCCAACCCGGAGGCTTCGCTTCTTCCTTCGAGCTCCACAACGCCTCTGTGTCCTACCACACGTGGAAATGTATCCTAGAAGAGGCATGCAAATTTTGAGTAGGCAAAAAAAAAACTGTTAAGTGCGAGCGTCGTTCGCACGCATAGAGTTCCGCAGCCATTTCCTGCGAGTGCGGTGCCACGCGACGCAGTCACTAGAATGCTTTTTTTTATGGAAACTGACAAACTGACACACGGTTGGGTACATCACCTACAACATCCGTGATTTCAGCCCATAACACCGGGTGAACTAGGTGCAATGTCAGTGCTTCCCTTCGGTCGTGCCGACTACACTCAACTGGACGGAAAACACAAACTATTTACATAGCCGTTTCGATCGACGTTTCATTCAGTGCGGTGGTAGCAACCCGGGCCGGTTGAACCCTACCACCTAGTAAGGTAAGCAGGGAAGGGACCTACAGGACCTACATCCGAAGCACGGTCAGCCTCCAACGGTCGAGCGGTCACCCATCCAAGTACTGACCGCGCCCAGCGTTGCTAAACAATCAATAGCGACAGTCGACTGTCTGCACCACTGAGCTATCGAGGCTGGCCTTGTTTATTTCTCAAAGACCGTTTGAGAAATAAACAAAATTGTTTTCATGCCGTACGTAACGATTTAGTGGACTACATACTTCATTTCATTAGTTATTTTTATATTTATTGAGCTAGATGCGTTATGGCGTAGTCACTTTGAATAGCGCGCGTGGCGGACAGACGGACGGACCGACGGACACACCTGAACGATTCTATAAGAGTTCCATATACTAGTAAAACTACGCTCTATCCCGACATGGTGGACTGCAAGATCCTCAAGTCACACGTGCCTCCTGTGTGGTGCCAAATGAACGAGAAATTGTCTGCAGCCGCCCCGGTCGTCTTGTGACCTTTATGGAGGACACAGACTGGCTGGGGTGGGCGGGGATCGAGGGGTTTTGTGCGAGGGTTCCGACCAAAAGGACTAGTCCTTCCCTTGTCCCTTACTAGGTGGTAGGCTCAAAGTGTAGCCGACTGGGTTGGTACCACCGTACTGGATGTAAGATGGCTGCATAGCAGCCCCGGTTGTGTTCTCCTCTAGTCCAGAATAGCCAGCAATCCAGGGAAGTCTCCGGTATGGCACCTACCTTCTCGGAGGTGATATTGGCTGGTCGGAGCATGCGCTTTGGCCCCTCCGACTCAGCCACCCATACCGGATTACATAAAAAAAAACAGTTTGCAGGCTTAGAGCCAACCCCTACTACTGCTACAACAACAACCCTACCACCTAGTAGGGTAAGAAGGGAGTCATACATAAATACATCCCACATGCTATATGCCAACAATCAGGGTAAGCAGTGTAATCGGAGTTGTGCTGCAGGTACTATTGCAAATTACAGCACAACATCGACCACCACGTTTAGTAAAGTATTCAGACAATATATCAAGCAGCAAGTAAGGTACGAAGACCCACCCGTTGCATGAATCGGTGAAGGACTGCGCCGAGGTGACCGGTGGCTACCCTGTCGCCCTTTAGCACGGCATCATGTCCTTATCTCTTAGTCACCTTTTACGACATGCACGGGGAGAGATGCAGTAGGGCTATTCTTTTTAAGTAACTGCCCCACATGGTACGGTAGAAGGGACTGATACTGTGTATGATATTTTTTTTTTATGTAAACCAGCCTGGGTGGCTGTGCCGAGAGACCAATGGTGCAGTCGACAGAGCCAAAATCACCTCTCCTCGCGAAGCCACGCTCAGTTAGGTGCCATGCCAGCAGATTTGCGGACTGTTGCTAGGCTGTCTAGCCCGTTAATACGACGCTTGAAGACACCCAAGTTAAAGGATAGTGACGTTTCTGGGTATCAACATCCCCGGCAGTGCCTACACATCTCCACTAAGTAGCCGGAGCACTCAATGCGGCGCTGCCGCAGCGCTGAGGGATTTTCTACTAAGCTTATTTTGCCCGCTTTAGGTTTCATCAGGCTACGTAAATATACAAAGGTACCACCGCGGTTGCGACGAACGCGGAACGGGTAAAACTGGAATTATCCAATTAATAGTGGTGGGTCAGTTTTGATTTGAAAATTTCAAAGGATTTAAAAAGATAGGAAAGGGAAAGACATTGTGGAAATTTCTTTTCGAGAAAAACTAATCTCAAGTCGTTATAATTGACAGTGGTTGTAATTTTAGACCGCGCTTCTTTTAGATTGGTCTATCTATTCACAGATTCGTATAATTCGATAAAACTTTAGATCTTGTAATTTTAAACTGACGGATATTACGCCACTTTATGGGAGTTTGCGGAAAGCAGTGGTCCCGTACCGCTGAAGCCCGAGAGGACTCGAGGATAATTGGCGAGGCGTATGTCCAGCACGGGACGCATACACGCTAACGGACTGACTGACTTATGGAAGACTAGTTTTAAAGGGAAATAAACTAGGATTCTATTATACGTAACACAATTTTTTTTTAAAGTTTGAATTGCTTTCCCATCTTCATCATCATCAGGTGACTAATAGTCTTGAAATTCGTGACATCAACAATTCCTTATTCTAATTTTAAAATATCATGAGTACATTTTATTTTACTTAAAAAATATTGTTATATTCCTAGACACTTTATAATGTGTGTATTATTATTCTAAATGTTGTTCAAAATATATTTCATACCAGACGCCGTAACCCGACAATCGGGGTAAGCAGAGTAATCTGCTGTGCTGCAAGTACTCTTGTAAATTACAGCACAACACCGACCATCTCGTTTAGCACCTAGTTTCATCATCATCATCAGCCTCTATCGGCCACTGCTGGACATAGGCCTCTCCCAAGGCACGCCACCAGACCGCGTGTGGTGGCGTGCCTTGGGAGATGCCTATGCCCAGCACACATCTAGTTTACCATGTCCTAATACTTTAATAGGACAAGATAAATATCAAGCAGCAAGTAAGGCACGAAGACCCACCTGCTGCATGACTCGGTGGAAGGACTGCGCCAAGGTGAGAGGTGGCTGACCTGTCACCCTTTAGCCCGGCATATTGTCCTTATCCCTTAGTCGCATTTTAAGACATGCACGCGAAGAGATGCAAAAAAATGTTTTATTTCTTAATGCATTGTTGAACCGTCTCGCCGCCCCGCCGCCGGTTAGTTTTAATAATCATATCGTATACATAGGTACCTGATTTTTTTTTATTATTTCATAAAAACCATAATTAACATATTTAATATTACTATAACCTTTAAAGAATAGAATCATATATTTATATATATTATGCAGAATTATCCTAAATAGGTACACGATCGTTGCTTACACTTATTTTGAATGTAATCATTAAAATTCTTCTTCAGTTTTCATGTCTAATTCTTCGGTAGAAAAAATAAGCGAGCGCCGTCTTCTAGCCCCATCCGTCTCTTTATTTTTATACGTTTGCCCCGGATTCTCGTTGAAACTGCCCTTATAATGGAGAGATGCGTCTTTGTTTTCAACCATCCCACGATGTGTGAGTAAGGCTTCTGCCACTTGTCGGCTACCTTTGTTGCTATTCGTTTTATTTTTTTATACCTGATACCTGACACTCAAAAGCGACGCCTTATTACCCGACTATTTTAAAAAGTAACATTTTGCGATTGCTATTGGCCATAAGTAAACTTTTGTTAAATGTTTTATTATAATAAACATACCTGTGCACTTATTAGATAATAATTAAAATAAATTTGGAGAATCCAGTGCCCGACAACTCTGTCGCGCGGAAAATCTCACAGAATGAATGAAATTTTCGCAATTTCGAAGACGAGCGCGCTGACCACTGGGGGAGGTTTATAGGATTATCTTTGCCGCTTTGTTTATTTCTAGAATTTGGGTTAGACCATGGTGGTACATATGTATAGAGGTCATTTACTTCGATCGACTCGTCGAGGCCGTGAAAGAATAGAGCACGAACACGAAATTACCGCTCAATGTGTCTCTGTCGCACTTATTCTCACGTATCTTCTATCTGTTTCAAATGGTGTGCATGCCGATCAATGTGTTAACAAGGTGAGGTGTATACAGAATGAACAGAGTGATTTTTTTCGGCCCTTTCAGGGGGTTAATCTGTATTAAAAACTAAGGATATTAAAAAAAATAACGGTGGGGATATTAAAAAGAAAAAAGAATTGCCTACTCCATACATTTTGACCTTAAATATTTTCGAAATTGTACGGAGAACTCAATATGTTTTTCTTCAATTTCACCGGAATGCATGCATGCATTCAGGTGCATGCATCAGATATAGGTAGAACTCGATTTGAATAATTTTTCCTTTTTTGTATTTGTTTTTAAATTTATAACCGTAATATTATTGTTTATTTATTTTTATTTGGTTGTATCTTAATTTTGTATTTCCTCTAATAAAGGTGAGAATTAATAAAAAAAGAATTCGTAGATTTTACATAATATTTCTGAATAGAAGTATCGATTAACAATGGCGTTTCTGCTAATTTAATTTCACGGGCTAGGCACCTGTAGCGAGATTGCGCTGAGGTCGCGCCGCGCCGGGGCGCGGCGCTGGCGGCGGAGGCGGCGGCGGCGCTCCGCTGGGACCCGCCGCGCTGTGGTGGATTGTGACTTATTATTTCTGCCAAATATTTCAAAGCCTTTTACTCATACTTACTCGGGATTAAAATATTTAAAACATGTTCAGAGAGTGGCTTGCGGCCTTTACTGTCAACAAAGCATTAGTGACATTTAATTATAATCAGAGAATTAAAAAAGACAGAGCTACTATTGTCACGACTCACTGGAAGGACCGGAGCAAGATGAGAGGTGACCAGTGACTACCCTGTCGCCCTTTAGCACGGCATCTTGTCTTTAGTTGCCTCTTACGACATGCACGGAGAGAGATGCAAAGATTAATTTTGAGATGGAACGCACACAATTTCTTCGACTCAAAATACTCTACAAATGCACACAATATGCATTAGATGGCTGGTAACACACATCTAAATAAAATATGTCTTCAAAATAAAACAAAAGTTGGTCAGTTACTGGGGTAGGATCACATAACACAATTAATGTAATATACCTATTAATGTAACACAGTGTATATACGTTATTTTAAAAAGGTAATCGAGCTTATCTGTCAAGTAATATTGTATTTAATAATTCGAAAATATGTCAACATTAACTTTTTCTTCGTCATTCAACGTTCAGTTTATAAGTTTCGAAGTATATATGTTTATTTGTACCTAGGTTAATGATTCTTGTATTGGATATAGGTTTTTGTTTTTTCAATGTGAATAATTAGTTTATGACTAGTGGACTAAGTGATTTTAGTACAACCATAGTAGAATGTTTTTATTATTTAATGTATTAATGTATCTCAATTCATTTTTACGCGCTTATACCATGTCAATGTATTTTAACGAACGCAAACGCTTATTATGTACGTATTTTAAAAATATAAAGAAAAATAAAAAAATATATAATAAATAATAGTATAAAGAAACCTTATCATTAAAAACATTTACTGAAAACGTAGAACGCAAGATCCATCACCAACTTCAATAAAATCCCAACCAACCGGAATTGGTATAATTCAAGTAGGTAATCCTCTCAATATATGAAAAAAATAAATTATATTTTCCTTTTCACACAAAGGCATTTAAATTAGATTCTTTATCTAAACCAAATCACACACGTGTCAAACACATTCTTTATTTTCCCCATTTCACAGAGTCGTCGTTATAACCCGTAATTTCAGTGCACATACGTCTTAGAAACATGCAGTATGCATGCAGTATTTAGCTAGCTACGTCTCGAACTTTCCTTAATGTAAAATAAATAATGTATCCCTAATAAGTGTCTGGTAACAGGTGAGCCCCTATAGAAGTAGAGAAAACCTAAAACCTTTTTTGTGCTTATAATCTAGACATGCCCTTTAAAACAATGGTGTATGATGTGATGAATGAATGATATGATAAGAGACTATATTGACGTTTATGCTATAAATAATAATAAAGTTCTTGTGAGCGGTAGTATGGATTAATTATTTGTAAGTTATTTACGTACCGTGCGGGGCCGGTACTTTGAAAGAATAGCCCCACGGCATCTCTCCCCGTGTATGTCGTAAAAGGCCACTAAGGGATATGTACTCGGTGGTAGGGTTTAACCCGCCCGGTTTGGTACCACCGCACTGAATGAAAGGTCGGTCGAAACGGCTATGTAAATAGTTTTGTGTTTTCCGTCCAGTTCAGTGTAGCCGGCACGACCGAAGGGAAGCACCGACGAGGCACCAAGTTCACCCGGTGTTATGGGCTGACATCACGGATGTTGTAGGTGATGTAGCCAACGATGTCAGTTTCCATAAAAAAAAAAAGTACTAATATTTGGAAGTTTGTCATAAAACATGGCGGAATTTTCGACGTATCCAAGAGTATGTTATCTACCTATGGATTAAATTGTATAATAATACGTCACCAAATTTGAAGCAAGATCATTCAAATAAAAATATGTTATATTTTTAGACAAGAATATGAAATTCAGCTTAAATATGATTGAAAATTTTAAATTAACCACTTTTTGAGATCTTGGGATTTCTTTGAACATGAATAACTACAGATGCTACAGATTACTTTGCTTGATGGTTTGAATTTAGGTTGAGATTTTGCTTTAATGATCCAAGGCATTTCTATACAAAATGGAATACAATGTCTGCTGCAGAGTTCGTGTTGTCATCTCACCACACTCAACCCACGTCTACTCGGCCCTCCAGCTGACGAGCTGCCGGCGGCGGCCGCCGTCTGGGGCGACAGAACAACGAATCAATTTAACAGAAATGGCAAATGAGCTGACAGAAGCCCCTGCGATATGGCTGATTTGATTTGATTGGACATATTGTATGAAATCGACTACCTCACCACCTCCTCACCACCGTTATATTTTGTCGGTTCAAGTCACAGTAATTGGGTGACCGAGCTTCGCTCGGAATCTACACCTATCTAGATTTACTTGAAAAATACAACATTATCTAAATACAAAATTGCATACAAATCGTTAGAGCCGTGTCCGAGAAACCAATTGTACATATAAACTAGCTGTGCCCGCGGCTCCGCCCGCTCTCATATTTCACTTCACTGCTAACCTCATAAGCTATTTAGCGTGATAGTAAGTAGCCTATAGTTGATGGGAAGAATCAAGCTATCCGTAGAATTTTGTTTTATTAAAATCGGTTCAGTGGTTCTCGAGTTATAAGCGGACAGACAGACATACATACACTCAGACAGAAAGACAGAAAGCAGACGTTGGATTTTATTATAGGTAAGGATTCTTCGTCTGGTTGTTTTAGACTCTCAGCATCTTGTACTGGTATTACATCAGTCCCCGCCCAAGCTCATCTCGGAAGAGGGGATAGATGTGTGATGGATGTTTAGATGTATATCTTTTTTAATTCATTGTTTCATCAATAGTTTCTTGTATAGGATGAGCTCATAACATAATATACAAGTTTAGCTCACTTAAAGTATGTAATAGGATTTTATTATACATTTGACAGGATTAACCGGAAGCATACTCAATGTCCATTCCGTTTCAAATGTTCGTGCCCCCTTCCAGTTCAGGGGTTGGCGGCCGATTCCTTTGAGGATCTGATTATTTGATGTATAAAGAAATAAAGGTAAAGGAATGATGTCGGATTAGGTTACCTCAGACGGCCATTTCCAACCAGGAGATTCGTTAAAAGGGGGGAGATTGGAAATGTAAGCTGCTTATACATATATAAACAATTTTCAAAAGGTGTGCTTTTCAGATGATAATGACAGCTTCATACTGTTAGATTTTTTATTGAACATCGATCATACGAACATCGATCAGGATTTACACATACGGTTCAAAAACAGGGTCGGAAACGGGGGCGGCGGCTTTTTCACTAGACCTATACAGGGTGTAAAAACGGCGAGTACATTAAATTTAGGAAATGATTATTGGGATCAAGAGTAACAAAAAAGTCAAATAACTTTTTTCTGAATTCCCTTTTAATAAAAAGTTACAGTTTTCATACAAACTAATTGATTATTTTAGTGTAAAAATGATCTAATGACAACAAGGCGGCGGCGCGGAGGGGGCAAGAGCGGGTGAGACGTGAGCGCCTCGGACGGAGGTGTTGGCGGGAGGGGCTTAGTTAGCTTTGTGAGTGGAGGACTGGAGGTCGGCAGGCGGAGGGTGCGGAGCGGCAACAACGCGTTAAATTACACAAACATACATTTCAAAAGTCAACCAAAATATGTGACATAAATGGCCGTATCTTTTGATTGCGTTGACTAAGAAGCTTGCATTTTTACACCTCCAACCGATCGTAGACCTTAGTATTTGATATTTTCAACTTGGTAATATAGATATTCCATTGTGTATTATCATAAATACTCTGTTCTGTTATATTCCAAAGTAAAACCTGTCGCCTGAATCCACAGTTTCAAAGCGAACCTCCGAATCGTCTGCGCGTAGTGAAGCCTTCAGTCGTACTCAGAAGGACGAGCCTACTGCAATTATGAGAAGCACTTTCTTTTGATTCAATTGCTGAAACGTTCGAAGATCCTGCACGTAAGGCGCAATTCTATGCACCATTAGCTCTCCTAGACCTGACAGACAGAGACGAGAGATTGTGAATAGTATCCATATTTTATGGGCAAACTGCTAAAAAAATGAAGGAAACAAGGAATTAAGGAAGAGTCAAGCAGGCAGTATAGAACGATGTCTATTCGAATTCAACTACACGTCCAATCCAACATACTCCAGCATTTTCTATTGATATTTCCTTAATTTATTCTTGCAGTCGGGTTTTATAAATTCTGTATTTTTCATTTTAAATTTAATAAAAAAAAATATCTTCATCTCTAATGTCAATCAAACTGGGCAAGCTACAAAATTATATTCTTTACGAGATAATTTACCTACATACATGTAAATAAACAAATGCATTAATATTAATAGTTGATTAAATCCTGACAACAAACTGTTACTCTGTTTTGAAGAATTGTATGAAATTATATTTTTTGTTTTTCTTGGACAAACAAAAAAGTAAAAATAAAATATTAATACATAGCGTCAAGCCTGTTTCTCTATGAGCTAGACAGAGATAGCCTATCACGTGTTGCGTCGACGTGTCACGCATCTGACACCTAATTTACGCCTCTTCCGCAAACATAGTTCTTCGTACACGCTCTTCGGTTTCGGGTAATACGCAGAGGCACACTGGTTCAAAAATTATTCTAACTTCAATATATTATCTAAACTAGAGTGATTTTAACCCCACTCAATGTTCTCTCGCCGGGTCTAGGCGCGCGATGGCCCCGGGGGCGGGGCGGGGCGGCGCGCGCGGCGCGGTCTCGGCTGGAAGCCGCAGGCAACATTTTACACTCGGGCGGTGAAAATTTGAATTTAAATTGGAAAATATTGTGTGCGATGCTCGCCGCCTACGAGTTCTCCGCCATTTTTAGACTGCCTTTACTCTCCTTTCTGCGTCCCCTGTGTTTTTGGGCAGGCGCAAAGAGTTAAAAGAGATGGAACAAATAATTATATACACCGCACGTCATTAAATTCAAACCTAAGGTTATTTATTAGTACAAGATCCGGTAACATGTAAGCTAACAGTTTGCGACCATCTTAACCCCAATGCCCTTCAAACTTTAAGTATAAATAATCCGTATAAATGATATTATATTATGATCTCCGTTATTGAGAACTCGTCCTACATTATTGAGAAAGTAAATTTTTTATAAATTATAATTAGTGCATTTTTCTTTCAGATTTTCCACTTTGTGTCGAAAAGTAATAACAATGTGACTGTCTCTATAAATTGTTCATTGGTTTGTTCATTCATAATATACCTACATAATTCTTTATACGCGTGATTTATTTTCAAAATGTTATACCTAAAAGGGTCACGGATAAGGGGTCAAGGTCATCGCGGTCAATATGTAACTAGTCAAACTAATCGCGATATATTAACCTACATGGTATAATATCTTACCGATACATTATGTCTTACCCGAATAACAGATGGCCTGTTATGAGATTATGCTCGGCGACGTGGCATTCGCAACCCCCGCATACGACCGAATGTCCATGGGCGTCGTTAGACACCTCATGGGTGGCTTGGCGCCACAGGTCGCGCTTTCTGTTTAAGAAAAAAAATGTTCGATTGGCCTTTGCCGTTTCTAATATTTAGCTTTCCTAGGGCAGGCGCTTTTGGACGTTAGCTTTTATTCCTGGTCATTTTGGGGTTTTTTATTGGGCCATTTAGCCCATTGTCGATATTGTCGAGCAGTTCGATACTTCTGTTTTAAATCTCAAATTGAGTATGGAAACAAATTAATTTGGATGAAATTTAGATTCGTGTCCGTTGAGTCTAGTTGTTCAATTTGTAGTAAATGCGTTTGTAACAGTCTGAGTTGCAGTTTGATGATTGTAATAAATAATCGGACACATACAGATGTAATACTTGACATGGCACTTGCTGCGTGAGATCATGCGTGTGGCAAACTGTCTGATGCATTGTGTGCATTTGTAGATTATGCTTGTACCGAAGTATTGTGCTGCGGCCAGATTTTTCTCAATTATAGTAAATTTTTTTGTTCTTTGAATATTGTTATAGTAATGATATTGTGTTTCTTTCTTTTACATAATACTAGCTTTTGCCCGTGGCTTCGCTCGCGGAAGACTCGGTTTAATAGAAAACCCGCTTTAAACGCAAATATGATAATACATTGTAGCTTCTCTTATATTCAATCTCTTTCTCCCGTCCATACTATACTTTGATGCAGCTTAGTCCTAAGGCTATTATAGTAATGGCATATAGCCTGTAATGAGCCTCAAGAACTACTCTTTCCATTGGTGCAAACCGCATCAAAATGTGTTCAGTGGTTCCGGAGTTTACCTTACATACATACTACAGTATACCTTACGAATTATGAAAAATAAACGTTGTCTTGGATTTTACATTTATCTTCAACGAAGCAAACTTTATGTAATAGTTGTCTTCTGGCATCATCAGCTATCCATGCAATCACACCTATAATACTATTTGTCTATCGATTCCAACGACCCGGATGTTCCGACATCAGGTCACTTTCTCATTGACTCGACGGTCTACCCGACCGATACTGATTCGACCAACTTTCTGTGAATCGCCTCCACGTGTTGGCAGCTTACTCATCAAATATGTCAGCACTTATGGCTCCTTCTGCCTCCAAACCTTGTAACTTGTGTACAATATGTCATACCACATCTCGACTCCAAAACACTGAACGGCACTACTGCGCTTCAACAAACGTGATCCGTCTCCCAAGCTCTGAGAGGGCAAGCTGTCTTGCAATCTAATGCGTTCCGTCGCCGGTATTCCAATATATCAATCGGCAAAGAGACAACGATTGATTGTGATAGTTTAGCTAGCGCGTGTGGGACGGTACGCGAGGAATTCTGTGTACGCTGACCCTGGATGCTGGGAAGCAACTGGACTTTTCACATAAATGTATGTATACATACATACCACACGCTGTATGGCGACAATCGGGGAAAGCAGAATAATCGGTGTTGTACTGCAAGTATTCTTGTAAATTACAGCACAACACCGACCATCACGTTTAGCATTGTGTTAGGACAAGACAACTATCAAGCAGCAAGTAAGGCACAAGGCACGAAGACCCATTTGCTGCACGACTCGGTGGAAGGATCCGGTGGAAGAGGTGGATATCCCATCGTTTAGTACAACACCCTGTCCTTATCCCTTAGTCGCCTTTTACGACATGCACGGGTATGAAATGTATTTATCTAAGTACTAAATTGCTGTATCGTTGAAAGGGGTGCCTACTAATTTTAGATTGTAATTTATTTTAGAGAATATTGTACACAACATTGTTATTGCATAGGTTTCGTATTCGTGTTTTACGTGTATTGGTTTCATATTAGTATTTACGTGTATAGATTTCGTATTAGTGTTTTACGTGTTTCACATTTTTTGTGGAATCTTACATGGACTTATAAAGTTAGCTCATTATAGCTCGTTCGTTTTAACCTGAGGCGTACAAATACTTCACGCATGACGGTAAGCATAAAATTCTGCGAGTGTAGTAGTGCTCAGACCATGTATAGGTGCATGTCAAGCATTTATATTAGAGAAATGCATTTGTGTGCGTACGTATGTTCGCCTCAGGTTAGGCTGTCCATGCTATACACCATGTTAGCCCACCTACATGAACCGGTTCCATGTCAGTCTTCCCACGTGTTCAGCGGGCGCAAAGGGGATAATTCAAGAGGCTTAAGCATTTTCATAACAGAATGTGCAATCCAGTGTGGCCCAGTTTAGGTCCAAAATCGTCATTACCCTAGAGCCTAGACTCGCCGGCAGGGACGTACGTATGTCAGCTTTCGGATTTGGGGGGCTTGGCGAACTAAAGTTGTTGCCTACCGAGCGGTAATGCATTTCAGCGGAGTTGTGGCGGAGTTTTCTCCTTAAAAGTATGTAGATAAAGAAATAAATGCTCATAAAATCAAATACTCCACTATAATGAACACTAACCAACCAACACAATTATGATTGTGCCCGCAAAAATACAATTTTGGTTGCAAATATTCTTATAAAATAAAATACTACTTGACTGAAATATACCTCAAACAACAAACATAATCGTGCTTCTGGGCCGAAGGCGGCCGCAAAAATTAATGCAAAATAAAATACTTGCATAGGCTGTTCCGCAAATTGTTAGTGAAATGAAAAATAGTTAGAATATGAAAAAAAATTATTTACAGGTTTTCAAAATATTTCTCTCCAATCCCTATGCACTTAAGCATTCGGGTGAACCAGGTTCCAAAACATTTAAAAAACATATCTTGCTGGAGGTCGAAAAATAACCGCCGAAATTCTTCGACGGCCTCGTCTGCAGTGTTGAATTTTCGCCCGCGAAGCATTTTTTTTACCGTGGGAAATAAAAAAAAATCGCATGGAGCTAAATCTGGGCTGTACGGAGGATGGGATAACCTTTGTACCCCCGAAGTTGTCAAATAGTCCATGTTTCTACCGGTGTGTGAGCGGGCGCGTTATCTTGGTGAAAAAGAATGACACGGACGCCGCTCCTTGGGCGCTCGCTATTCAACTCCCCGAAAGCTTGAGGCAGACAAACTTCGCAATACCAATCTTCAGTTCAGCCTGAATCTCCCGATGTGTAATGTGTCTATTCTCCCGCAATAGCCACTCTACCCTGATGACGTATTCATGAGTGACTGCAGTTCATGGTCGGCCGGGTCTGGGGTCATGGTTTAGGTTCTCGCGACCACGTTTAAATTCACGAAATCAATAAGTAACTGTTGCTAATGCAGGAGCAGACTCCCCAAAAGCAGCTTGCAAATTTTCCTCAGATTCCTTGAAGGTTAACCCTAGTTTATAAGCATAGAAAATCATAACACGAAAAGCTTCTAGCGAGACGTCCATTGTTGCAAATAAAATATGAGTGACGGATAACCGTTAAAAATATTTAAAATAAGAACTACACATAGGTGGCCAATAATTTTCACCAAGGAGATTTGTATTTAAATTAGCCGTCAAATCAAAATAGATTGAGGAAAGAAAAAAATATTTATTCTGTGGCTAACAATTTTCGGAACAGCCCCCGTTAATGTAAACCAAACAATTCTCTGTATAAGTGTGTTTCTACAAGGTGCCGAAGGGGCCCGCAAAGAGAATTTTATTAAAATTTTATTTATGATAAAAAATACAAGACCGATATGAACTTCAACCAACCAACACAAAAAAAGCAAAATAAAATATCAAATACAAAATGCACTATACAACTGGGTTTGTTCAAGACCCGCAAAAAATTGCGCTGCTTGCAGAAAGTCCCACAGGCCCTAATTTACGTATTTAACAAGTGATTCGTCTTTCGGACCGGATTTCAATTATAAAATTTCGTTATATCTAAATGATTAAAACCCCCTAAATCCCCCCCTTATATATACGTCCATGCTCGTTGGACCAACAACGTCTATGCAAGTGCATTCCGGACGCCTATGCGCCCGGTGGCGCGTAGGCTCTTTGGGTGGAATGCCTTTGGCCGAATGTGGAAGCGAAATTCCAGTGAAGTTTTAGTTTGCAAGTGCACTTTACGAATGATGCTAGTAGACGAGACACACATAAATATATACAAATATGTATAACGCCCTTTGTCATTATTTAGATAAAATTATTATACGTCCCCACATGATCTTCAATTGCACATTATTTTTCATCGGATGACTTCGTAACACCTGTGTTGATAAAGATACACGAGTTCACATGTATGACAGAAAAGACATATCATTATTTTTTTTTTTAAGGAAAATGACACGGTTGGCTACATCACCTACAACGTCCGTGATGTCAGCCCATAACACCGGGTGAGCTAGGTGCCATGTCAGTGCTTCCCCCTTTGATCGTGCCGGCTACATCATAATAAAATTATATTTGACAAAAAATCTGTTTCTCCCGATGGATGTATCTCGTAAGCCACTGTGAGTTTGACGTTAGAAAACAATATAAATAGCTTATATGTTATAATAATGCTTAACAACCAATAAGCTAAAGCGCAATAGGATTAAAAATCACAAAGAATATATGCTATCGAAAATTCGAATAAATCATGTTTCCGTGCAGTTCATTATGTTATAATAATTATATAATTTTGCATAATAGAGATAAAAAAAATATAAGAGTTTTAATAATTTTATTAAATTTAAGTTTTGTCAGTAGCTTCGCTTGCGTTATATTCGAAAAGTCACGAGGCAGAGGCCGAGCTGCGCTCAGGTAAACAATCATATTATACTCTCTCGAAGAAAGTGTTGGTTGGTATGGGCTTGAATTGATAAATAAATATATGAATGTGATTTAACTAAATACATTTGTCTCATATAAATAACAAAACACAAAATCCGTTCCTCTAGTCCACACTGTAAACGATTTGTTCAGATCTGAAGTAACGCGGCATACATCTAGATTCCGTTTCCTTTCACGACACTTTAGGAGGGAAAGACCTCGTCCGAGCATTCGCCTGAAAGGAAGTCCTCAAGCCGTGTAAATACGCCTTTTCATGCGCTCGGACACTTGCCTCGAAAGCGGTGGATTTAGAGCGTGCTGATGTTCGGATTATGAATATGTATTCCATCTGGAAAATGTATGTAAATCGTTGTGAAGTGGTTAAAGATTTGAGACGCGTTTTGGGGGGTTGAGGTATGTATGTGTATGTATGTATGTATGTATGTACCGTGTGAGGCCGGTACTTTAAAAGAATAGCCCCACTGCATCTTTCGCCGTGTATGTCGTAAAAGGCGACTAAGGGATATGACTCCCTTCTTATATTACTAGGTGGTGGGGTTTAACTCGCCCGGGTTGATACCACCGCACTGAATGAAAGGTCGGTCGAAACGGCTATGTAAATAGTTCGTGTTTTCCGTCCAGTTCAGTGTAGCCGGCACGACCGAAGGGAAGCACTGACGTGGCACACAGGTTCACCCGGTGTTATGGGTTGACATCACGGATGTTGTAGGTGATGTAGCCAACCGTGTCAGTCTCCATAAAAAAAAAGTATGTAAGAGGTATGCAGTAAATCATGTGCATCAGGCGTTAGAAAGAGAAAAACCGGTTCTAGAGCGTCGTCTCTGTCGCACGAACTCGCACGTCTCTGTGCGACAGAGACGACGCTTTACACCCGGATTGTCTCTTTCTATAAAGCTCGATGGTTCATTACTTACTGCCTGGTACTGTACGTTCATGTTCGCTTCGCTTTTCAGTTGTTCCAGGTGCACAGGCTAAGGCATCCGTTGATGTCGTGCAATTCATTCATTAGCGCGGTCGCACCGGAGCCGCGGAGGGAGGAACCGCCACGCGCCGCCGGGCCCTAACCTGTCTCGAGTCGCCAAGAAAAAAAGAACTCCTTATTTATTTGTTTAAAGTTATTTCAGGTCTGCTCGGAACAAGAAGAAAGTGGCCGTCGCTAGGTGGTGAGTGGGTGAACTTGCAGAGTCTGAGTAATATTTCTTATTTAAGTAACGGAAATTTATAATCCCATATTTTGTATACGTGATACAATCATACAATTTTTGGAACCATAGACGATCAGAAGTTAATCCTGACACACGCAATTATACCCTTACTCCATATAATAATATATTGTTACATTACTAATAAGTAATAACATACATTACATATTAATTACACATGGGGACACGGCAGTGCCTCAGTCAAGTTCGGGCGAGGCGGAACTCCCACCGATTACTGAATATAAATGTTCAGAACGAAGTTCTAAGTAAATCTTAATATACTGATTCAAAAAGCTTAGCCGTTGAAGATAATATTCCTCAAGCTAAAATAATAAAATTAGCGAAATTAAAGGACAATGGTACTAGATAATTCTAAGCGCAATTGGGCCTAAATCTTGAGAGATTTTTTTCTCTTTCAAAACCAGCTAATTAAGCCCAATATTAGCAATAGGATTTGGCAACTGCGGTCGCTCTGCGGCGCCTCCGCCGCGTAGTTTCAGCGTGGTAATGGGCTGTATTTCTCAGAATGTTTGCGCGGGCAGCGACAACCGACTGCCGGGTGCATTGTTTCCTGAACGACCTCCTCCTCCATCGTTGGTCGGGGGCGGCCAAGTCCGCCTGTACTTCATAGGTAATTACATTTTTTTTATTTTAAAATTTACGCCATATTTACGAGCTGATTACGAGAAAACTTTAAATTTGAAAATATTATAAATGTTTTAAACAAAATGTAAGCTCAGATTTAATCAGGAAATAAAGCTTTTTCCTGCGGCTTCGCTTCGCGTGACTTTTTGCTCACAGCTCAGGCCGCCGATAAAATGATTTAGCTTAAAACTATCTTGAGAAGTGACTGAATGTAACGTGAAAACCGAGGTGAAAACCGTATGTAAATAGATAAAGTGGTTCTCAAGTTATAAGGAATTCATACATATAAACGTACGTTACACGGCCCTAGGAACTTCGCTTTATTGATTAGTATCGCAACAAAATACTAGAAAGAAAGAAAGAAATTATTAATTCGTCACAAAAATTAATTACAAAAAAAAATTTTATCCAATATAAATGAACATATATGTATCTACATGTGACGTAAAGAGTTTACTGCTTTACTACTTTACTATAAGCGCTATGTACGATATTAAATATTATTTATTTAATATTATTATTATTTTTTTATTGAAAATATACTTATTAATATTATTTATTTATATTTTTTCGTCTTTATTTTTTTAATTCTCTTGCACAACAGAATTATTGGGCCGTACTTGCACGACTTTGTGGCATTCTAGGAGCTACACACGCCCAACTGACACAACACGGCCGGCTGACAGCCAGTGTCTGACTGGCAAGCAAGTGGTGGACACTTCGCGTTTGTCTACCACTTTAGTGAGGACATTTATTTAGTTCGTAATTGTCCCATCCTTACGCTAGTTAGTAATCTATGTCAATTATTTAATCCAGCTAAGAATCTCCAGGCTTATTTGCCTCATGAAAAACGCCTTGATGTTTTAAGCAGTTAGATTGAAGTTTAAAATAACTATTTTAAACAAACGGAATCGCGTATCTTAACTTTTTAGGTTTCCGTACCCCATACGGAAGCCTATTACTAAGTCTATAACGTCTGTCTGTCTGTCTACGTCCGTCCGTCCGATGGTTGTATCTTTGGAACCGTAATAACTAGCCAGTTGAATTTTTCACAGATTACCTATGTGTTATTTTGGCGAATATAACTACAAATTTAAAACATGACAAAATTCAAAAAGTGAAAAATTTAGGAGGTACAAGCAACGTGTTTTTTCAATGTATATTTTTTGTGGTGCAGAAACTTCGGTGCACGAGTACGATTCGCACTTGGCCGGTTTTTAAATTTACTGTCTGATTGCATAGTTAGTTGGCGCCTCTAACCGCACTCGTAGAATGTTAACTACAAGCCAATGTGTCGCGTAGTAAACTAAAAACATTAGTTTTAACATACAAATTGTCTGTTTGACTTCCTAGCGATAAGTGCAGGACGGCAACTCAGCCGGCTTCACTCCAGACAACACAGCACGGTGAGCTATAAAAACGCAATTACTTTGTATAATTAGCCTTTAAAAAGCGCCTTCGTATCGCTTAGTTCACAAGATGCAAATGAACTTGGCCCTAGGCTTCGCCACGATAGGTAGAAATCTCGCACGCTTCGCTCAAAAGCCTATCTGACACACTCTAAATCTTGAAATTTGAACTCTGAACACATGTAAATTTAAGTCATTATTTATTTAACTTACTAAGGCTGGGAAATTCTATTTAAACTAGGAAGCCGGTTAAAGAATTCAAATAGAATAAAGCCACTGAGTCCGTGACGAAAAAGTTGAAAGTATCGATTAACATTTGTGCAGTTGAGCCCTTCTCGAAGTAGTTAATATTGAAAATGTTGCCTTTATTTTAATTTTTATTTAAAAGTAATGTATGCTAACGCGGTTCACTCGTCGGAAACTTTCCGATAAGACAGTTCACCTCATTCATATTTTTCCGTCTTAGTCAATTAGTCATCGGTTTTGCTCGTTTTGACACTGAACGGTACTTTTGGATTGGAATACATTTGCATGTCGAGCGGCGGCGGGGCGGGGCGGGGCGGGGTGAGGTTAGTCGTGTCAGTGAAGCGGAATGGCTCCTAATGTTTGCGAAGACTGCTGGCAGAGCATTAAGCACTTTGTTATTGCGCGATAAGTTTTAAAGTTAATTCATGAGTCGTGCTTGTTTGCCATTTGGTGAATAAAATAGAGTAAAGAGGACTGTGCGAGGGAGCAGGTAAAATTTTACGTAATAAGAGGGCTTTGAAGGATTATAAAGCGTGGAATAACCTTTTACATAAATAGTCCAACGGGACTAACGAAAGAAATTTATGGAGCCAATGTGAGTGGAAGAGTCGGGATGGGTCGCCCTAGACGCATGGACCTAGACCAGATCGGGCATGGCCTCAAAAAGGGCCAAGTGCACAGTACCCGTAAGCGACGAGCATGAATGAAGAACATTATGAGAGTAGACGAGGCGGCAGATGTGTGTCAGGACCGTGGCACGTGGAGATGCTTTGTCTCTGCCTACCCCACTGGGAAACAGGCGCGACGTTATTGTATATTTCAATCGTTCTTCTGTATGTTTCTATCTATATATCAAAGACCGATAAATGACTATAGATACAAAGCCACCACGCGGAATACCGTTAAATCCACTTAATTTTCAACAGAAATGGAAATGTCAATGTTTGACTGGAGGTCGACTACGAGAACTCCGAAGTGCCCTCACAGATTGTTGCGGCCCCGATTCCCCTTAATAATGTATCGGTTGATACGAAAACAATAATTTCGGTTAGACCTCCGCTCTAGACCCAAAATTAATATAAATTAGCTGAAACTTGACTCGGCTTCTGAACTTGCTTTCTAATTTAGTTCGCTCATTCAGGAAATTAAATTATATTCAAAATTTCTAACTGTTGCCGAATTACTCGAGGACTTGCGACGAGAGAAAATTTTGGGGACGGAAACTTTCGAGTTTGGGGTACGTTTTGGCGAAGCGTTCAGAGAGAGAGGGGCGGAGCATGGACATGATGTGGGTACACACAGACTCAATCTACGCTACTTTATTGAGAGTCCTTTCGGTGTATGTGCAAGCCCGAACTCTAGCAATGAGTTGGAAATACATAGCTGAGAATGGCTTGCGTGTGAGTTAATTTTTATTTTTTATATATGTATGTATGGAAACTGACACGCTTGGCTACATCACGTACTACATCCGTGATGTCAGCCCATAATACCTTGACTAGGTGCCATGTCAGTGCTTCCCTTCAGTCGTACCGGCTACACTGAAGTGTACGGAAAACACGAACTATATAAATCTTTTATTTTTATATATTTTTTACCTATTAAGATAAGAAGGGAAGGGTCCTACAGTTTTACGTGGAATCCGAACCACGGTCAGCCTCCTATGGTCGTGCGGTCGCCCATCCATCCACTGGCCGCTCCAAGGTGTGCTTATGATTCGACCGACAGTCGACCGACCGCACCACTGAGCTACCGAGGCAATTTTTTATGAAATACGGTATAGGTGGCTGAGTTAGAGGGGCCAGAGTGGTGCTCCGACCAGCTCCTCAGGTGAACCTCCGAGTAGATGCCATAGCGGAGACTTCACTTTGTATTGTAATATTTATATCAAATTATTATTTTCATAATGCTCACCATGTCAGGAACCGGAAACTCAGGAACATCCTAATAAATGAAGCGGAAATTAAATGATCGACCTGTATCGGCGGGCCGCCGCGCCGCCGCCGCCGCCGCGCCGCCGCCGCGCCGCCCCGTCGTGAGTCTATAATAATATTCAATCAATTCACGTAAGGTTTTCAGTGATGTATTCAGACACGACTAAAGATGGTTATATTATTATTTTATTCCTCTATTTACACATCTACGCAGCCCCCGTTCTAAAACGAATGCTTTTGGGCGTCGTCGGCTCAACAATCCATGCTGACGGCGCCAAGTGTCTCGCGTATCAATAAAAAAAAAAAAATATCTTCTTAAAACTAATTTTTTACATAATAAAAACCTAACATTAAAAACATATACAAAATTAACCTTAACAAAAATGGATTTTCCCACCACCGGCGCGGCGGCGGCCGGGGCGAACCCAGGCTATCGATGGTCGTCGGGTCCTAAAGAGAGAAACCTCCGGACGATGCGTGCAGTGTCGAGCAGGGCTGCCTTCTGGATCTGGCCCTTGACCCAACCTGCACTCGGCGAGACCCTCTTATATTATTACTATTATTTTATTCATTTATTTACACATTATTTTATATACATTTTACATATTTACAAACTTTTATCATCATCATCATCAGCCTGTATCGGTCCACTGCTGGACATAGGCCTCTCCCAAGGCACGCCACCACACGCGGTCTTCCGCTCTTCTCATCCATCCACTCCCGGCTACCTTTTTTAGGTCATCTGTCCACCTAGCCGGGGGGCGACCCACGCTACGTTTGCTTGTACGTGGCCTCCATTCGAGCACCCGTCTACCCCATCGGTTGTCGGGTCTGCGACAGATGTGCCCAGCCCACTGCCACTTCAGCTTCCTTATTTTTACTTTTATACCTACTTAAAATCTAAAATATGCTCGTTTAGGCTTTTACCGCTACTACGTACACATTACAATAATGTTTTCGTTTACGCGGAATATAACTGAAGGCGAATCACTTTCGTCGACGTTTCGTCCCTCACTCTGGGAACATCTGACCGGACGACGTGTCGGGATGTCCTCCAGGTCGCCGCAGTACCGCCAGTCCTGACAATATCCCCAGAGTGAGGGACGAACGGCCGTGTAACTGAAAACATTACATATAATTAAAATCTAAAATTAATACAAAAAAAGGAGTTTTCACCACCGTCGCGTCGTCGGCGGGGCAAGCCCAGGTTACCGATGGTCGAGTGCCAAAGAGAGAAACCTCCGGACGATGCGCGCAGTGTCGAGAAGGGCTGCGTTCTGAATCTGGCGCTAGACCCAAACACTCATCGAGACCCTTTCAAGGTGGTCGTCGAGGCTCTTCGCTATCAGCCCATTTCGCTCTTAGAGTTTTTTTTTTTTTTATTGAAACTGACACGGTTGGCTACATCACCTACAACATCCGTGATGTCAGCCCATAACACCGGGTGAACTTGGTGCCACGTCAGTGCTTCCCTTCGGTCGTGCCGGCTACACTCAACTGGACGGAAAACACAAACTATTTACATAGCCGTTTCGACCGACCTTTCATTCAGTGCGGTGGTACCAACCCGGGTGGGTTAAACCCTACCACCTAGTAATATAAGAAGGGAGTCATATTCCTTAGTCGCCTTTTACGACATGCACGGGGAGAGATGCAGTGGGGCTATTCTTTTAAAGTACCGGCCCCACACGGTACAAATTTTCTTATCAAAATTATCGCGTACCTACATCATGGAAATATTTTGTAAACGCAAAACTGAAAACCTGTTTCTTATTAAAAATATTCTGGAATTCTTTCTATTAGATTGGTAGGTAGCTATTGGTAGTTCTTGAATTGATAGTTATCGTTATATGTAGAATATAGTTTTTTTTATATTAAAACAAATTATATCAAATACACTCAACTTATAAAAAAATAACTGCCAAAGAGATGCTTTAAAACGCTCTTAATTGTATAATTAATACATTTTAAGAAAACTAATTGAAAATGAGAAAAAATTCAACTTTCGAACTTTCAGACGAAATCTCTACGAAATATAATTTTCCAGTCGCCTGCGGAGATAAAATACTATACTCTGTTTTATCTCAAAACATAAGTAAAACTTTATACATTTTCACTACACGAGACAAATTTTCTGTGAAACGCTATTTCTGTTAAATTAATATTTTAAAATGTATTTTTGTGTTTTATGCTGTCTTGTAGGCATTACTCGATTCGATAAAGATGGTTCATTTTATTTAGCTTTATTGAATAACTAGCTGTTGCCCGCGACTTCGTTCGCGTGAAATTCGCATTTCAACGAAGAATGTAGGTAGGCAACTACGGGCGAGGCCGAAGGCCGGGCTGCATCCTGGAAGACAATAAACCTTCTCGATGAAAGTAAGTAACTAAGGGCGAGGCCGAAGGCCGAGCTGCGTTCAGGAAGAAGATAAACCTTTTTAAAGAAAGTAAGTAACTAAGGGCGATGCCGAAGGCCGAGGTGTATTCTGTAAGACGATAAACGTTCTCAAAGAAAGTAACTAATTATGGGCGAGGCCGTAGGCCGAGCTGCGTTCAGGAAGACTATAAACCTTCTCGAAGAAAGTATGTAACTAATGGCGAGGCTGAAGGCCGAGCTGCGTTCAGGAAGACGATAAACCATCTCGAAGAAAGGAAGTAACTAAGTGCGAGGCCGAAGGCCGAGCTCCGTTCATGTAAATATTAAAACTTCCCAAAGAAAAAGGAAGTAACATAGTGCGAAGCCGAAGGCCGAGCTGCATTCAGGTAAACAATAAACCCTCTTCCGTCCTCGGGTCTCGCCCTTAATGACTTGCTTTTTTCGATATAATATAATATCATTTACGCGATCGAAGCTCGGCCTTAGTCGCTTAATTTCTTCGAGAAGGTTTATTGTTTACCTTAACGTAGTTCGGCCTTCGACATCGTTCTCAGTTTCTTTGTTTGAGAAAGTATATGGTTTAGCTATACGCAGCTCGTCCATCGGCGGCGTCGCCTTTAGTTAATTTCTTCGGGAATAATATCGTTTACTTGATCGGAGCTCGGCCTTCGGCCTCGCCCTTAGTTACTTACATTCTTCGAGATAGTTTATTATTTATCTGAGCGTAGCTCGGTCATCGCAACGTCCTCGCTTTATTTCTTACTTTCTTCAAGAACCGGGACCAAGTTCACCCGGTGTTATGGGCTGACATCACGGATGTTGTAGGTGATATAGCCAACCGTGTCAGTTTCAATAAAAAAAAAGAAGGTTTTGCACTTAGTTACTTCCTTTCTTTGAGATGGTTTATCGTCTTCCTGAATGCAGCTCGGCCTTCAGCCTCGCCATTAGTTACATACTTTCTTCGAAAAGGTTTATAGTCTTCCTGAACGCAGCTCGGCCTTCGGCCACGCCCATAATTAGTTACTTTCTTTGAGAACGTTTATCGTCTTACAGAATACAGCTCGGCCTTCGGCCTCGCCCTTAGTTACTTACTTTCTTTAAAAAGATTTATCTTCTTCCTGAACGCAGCTCGGCCTCCGGCCTCGCCCATAGTTACTTACTTTATTCGAGAAGGTTTGTCGTCTTTCAGTATACAGCTCGGCCTTCGGCCTCGCCCTTAGTTACTTACTTTCTTCGAGATAGTTTATTAATATCAGAACGAAGCTTGACCTTCGGCCTCGCCTTAGTTACTTTCTTCAAGAAGGTTTAGCTTCTTCCTTAACGCAGTTTACTTACTTAGTTACTTACTTTCTTCGAAGTGATTTTTTATTATTTATCTATACGTAATTCGGCATTTGGCCTCGCTTTAGTTAATTACTTTGTTCGAGATGGTTTATGATTTATCTGAACGTAGCTCGGCCTTCGGCTTCGCTTTAGTTACTTTATTTGTTTAGCTGACTTTCTTCAAGAAGGTTTATGGTCTTCCAGAGTGCAGTTCTGCGTCCGCCCTCGCCCTTAAAAAGAAGTTACTTATTTTCGTCAAGAATGTTTTTCTTCTTCCTGAACGCCTTCGGCCCCGCCTTCAGTTACATACTTTTTTCTTTTGAAATACGAATTTCACGCGAGCGATGCCGTGGGCAACAGAAGCATAAATTGCATCAATGACATCGACAAAACGTCAAACGTCAACTTTCAATTTTTCTTTATTAATAAAATAATTTGTCATCGGCCAGCTCTAAGAGGTAAAGATCGGTCTCCGTTGGCAACTTGACATTTTTAATTTTTTTGCATGTCATGAATCAAATATTCCTCACCGGCCAGCTGACGCCAAAAACAACTGTCAAGAAACCTTTACTTTGGACTACGTGATTTTAAATGCACAATAATTTTTATATTTATTTTGACTTTTGATATTTTTTTTTATTTATTATGTTACTCCGGGATATAAACTGTCACTATACAAAGTTTCGTCAAATACAGTTCAGTGGTTTTTGCGTGATGCGCGTACAGACAAACAAACAAACAAAAATTTTTAAAACTGTTCTAACATGTTCAGTATCTCATTTTAAGCCACCCTGGTTAGTTTTTTTCCGAATACATTCAATGTACAGACTTTCTTACCTTTACGATTTTATTATATGTATAGATTTCTGTGAATATGAAAAAAAAATAAGACGATAAGAAGATAGGTATGTAAATGGTAATACAAAATACAACTAAACACTACTACACTAAAACTAATCTAAAATTAATATTCAGAAAACCTATAAAAAATCCATTTCTGAAAAGTCCGCCGAAGCCCCGTCTCTGCTGACGCCAAGTGTACCCAGCACGCTCGCCGCGTTACCCCTCTGAATTTCAATACCAATCCGCCGTTTAAGGAAGGCTTTGGAACGACGGTCGCCAGTCCTCTCCGCGAGAAGCTTTCCCAGCTTCTCCGTGAAAACCTTTGTTTCAGACGACCATGGTCCCAAAGTCTCCACGGATAAAGGTCAAAGCGTCACGCAGCGAGCTGTACAATCTCGTTTTGGCGGCGGCAGCCTTGTTTGCCGTGGCCTCGGCAGACATGGAGGTAATGGGAACATGGCTGGGGGCCAGGGTGTCCACGCATGTGGCGTCCCACATTAGAGCCCTCCCCCGGCTCCACGGCAGTAGGGTCATGCCGTCAGGTCTCTTATGGTCACCGTGGCTAAGGCCTGGTGGCTCCAGCATGGACGGAATATTGACTGAAGCCAGCGCTCGCTTTATGATGTTATTTAAACCGCAGTGACGGGAGAACCTGCCGGCACTCCTCTGACAAGACAAGCCATGAATTCCGGAGGAGTCTACGTTCTCACCGCAAACGCAGACGTGTGGTTGACACACCCTCGCACCCGGACGCAGAGCAACAGCAATACTGACCGTGACTAAACTTTCCCTGTTATTTTCTTCGTTTTTCGTAGTCGGGGTTTTTTTTGCTCACTAGTAATCAGAGTAAATACATTATCTATAGTTATGTAAGTGATGTATTTATAATACATACGTGACAAATACATTTTATTATTCAAGAGTATAAGATATCATTAACACGAATGTCAAGGCTGTCTGTTGACAATAATTGTCAATTATTATTATTCTACGATTTTGAGTAATAATACCCTATTCTAATTTCTAGCTACCCCATTCAACAGAGTTAGCTTTGTCAGATTATATGTAACATGAACCCGCCTCGTTCCCCCGTCTTCAGCCCCGCCGCCCCTCGCCATTTCTCGCAGCCTTGACATACAAACTAAATGTTTGCGAATTATGCTTGGCTTAATTGTAAGCTGGCAACATTATACAGGATGTCGCAGAATTCCTTTGTCGAAATCTTAGATTTTATTGGGATAGCATACATAGCAAACGGATGGTACCTGGATGAATAACGAATTGTATTTTAATGTTATCGAAGTGAGTTTATTAATTTAGATATTTTTTTTTATTATAAGATGTAAGATTTTTTTTTGTATAAATTTTTTAGATTGTAGGTACATGTTTAGTATCAACCCCTGACCTCTGCACTGGCGTGAGCTGTCTCGCAGAGGGCAGGGCTCTTGAAAGCGCGACATGTAACGCCGAGCCACCCATAAGGTGTCTAACGACGCCCATGGAGATTCGGTCATATACCAGGCATGACAGGTGCATATTTACGTGCCTATGACATGGTTGGCTATATCACCTACTACACCCGTATTGTCAGCCCATATAAGAAAAAGAAAAGAAAAGAAAAATATTATTTATTGTCATTATACATAGGTATACACAAAGAAAAGAAAACATTACAAAAATAACTTATACACGTAAAACCTAAATTAACAACACAAGTAATGACAATATGGAACCATCTCAGCATGGGCTATAGGTGCACAAGGCGGCCTATAGCGCTGTTTTTCAGATGGGCCCAGAGTAGTAAATATAGAACACTAAGAAACATAAACACGATACTTTTTTTTATCTACAAACAAAAACTAACACTATAAATAACTACATAAAACAATACCTTATAATAACACATAACAAAAACAGAATTATTACAAAAAGAACAGAAAAAAATATACAGCACAACAGAATAACATAACTAAATGCAACACAGCAATATATACAATGGACCGATACAGGCTGATGATGATGATGATGATGATGGTGACATAAAATGACAGAACATTTAAAATTTTAAATTGGTCACTGGCCTTTTTGTGCCAGCAAGAGTGCAGATTTCACCTTTTTTCTGAACACATTGGTACATCTCAATGCCCTGACTGGTGGGAGAAGGTCATTCCAACACCTCGATGCCATTACCTTGAAACCACCCTCGACTGCTGCCCCACGGTGCTGTGGGATTTTTAGGGAAGTACCACTGCCCCGCGTGGCGTGTCCGTGATCTCCTAGCCACTCAAGTCGCTCATAAAGTCTTTCAGGCATTTGTCTACGGATCACCCTATGCACCTGACAAGAGAAGTGCAGGCGCCTTCGGTTCTCCATATTTATAATATTAAGGTCATTGAGAATGGGAGATATTCTAGTCCTCTTGCCCACCCCTCTGCAGAATCGTATGCATGAGTTTTGAATTCTCTGTATCCTTAGTGCTGTCTTCTTTGTTATACGTGGGCCGTAAACAGAGTCAATAGTTGAAGTGAGACAGCACTAAGGTTTCAACTAGGGTATGCCTGACGTTCACAGAGAGGTGGTCACGAATACGGTAAAGGGCTCTGAGTCGAATCATTGCAGCTTGGATTTTTTTCGTTACATGTGTATCGAACCTGAGCTCACTATCCATGTACAACCCCAAGTTTCGGGCGCATTCGACCAGTGGGATTGTACAGCCATTTAGGTATAGTAGCGGGTTACTCGTCTTCATTTGAGAAATAACTCTCCTGTTTCCCATAATCATAAATACAGATTTTTGTGGGTTGAGGCACAGTCCATGACTCATTGACCACTGCCAGACCTTATCCAGGTCCTGATTTATCAATCCGATGGCACCAGAAGACGCGCTCAGGGGAAAAGAGAAGTACAATTGCGTGTCGTCCGCATATAATTGGCACCGCACTGTACTCAAAACGTTCTCTAGATCAGCTGTATATATTGTGAACAGCAACGGTGACAGTACGGAACCTTGCGGACTACCTCGCGCGAGAATTGTATTCTGAGAATACTTTGGTGTGCCATCGGATTCATAACATTTTGTTATTTGGGAACGGTTGGTGAGAAACTGCTGAAGCAATCCGCACGCACCATCCGAAAGACCGTAATGAGAAAGTTTAGCAACCAGGAGATCAGGATGGACACAGTCGAAGGCACGGGAAAAGTCAAGCAGCACGAGCAAAGACACGTGTCCTGCATCAAACGCTGACAGTAAGTCATCCGTCACTTGTAAGAGCGCTGTGCTGGTCGAGTGTCCCTTTCGGAAACCTGCTTGAGCCTCCGGTATGACACCGTTGTTGTGGAGGTAAGTAGAAAGTTGATCATGTAGTATGACCTCGTAAATTTTGGACATTATAGGTAGTAAGCTAATTGGCCTCAAGTCCTTCACTGTTGTTACGGTATCTTTTTTAGGTATAGGAGAGAGGACGGCAGTCTTCCACAACTCAGGGTATGTATTGGTTTTAATACACGCGTTCATTATATGAGTAATGACGTCTACAATGTCCAAAATCACGAAGTCAAGCATTTGACGAGATAAGCCATCGATACCTACAGCATCGGTACTGATTTTATTAAAGATTTTTATTATTTTGTCAGGCGATACTTCTTGAAAGTTGAATGATGATGTACCCTGTTTATACTTTGCTTCTAGGTATTTTTCGATAGTTTCTGCGGCAATAGGTCGAGTTGCTGGTAAGTTGATGAAATGTGAATTAATTTTTTCAGGGTCATTGAGATGCACTGGTATTTCAAAATCATTCTGCATGTTAGTAACCTTACGAATTCCTTTCCACAACTCCTTCGGGTTGTCAGTATTCCTATTGACATAACAGTCGAAGTAGGCCTTTTCTTCTCGCCTTAACGCGCCAGTAACATAATTACGGAGAGATTTATAATATTCTTTATGACTATCTTTGTGTGAATGACGCGCTCTCTGTCCCGCCCTATCCCGCTCTATCATATCACCTTGGTAAACCATGTGCCACGTCATTGCTGCCCTTGCATCGTGTCGGCTATACTGAAGTGGATGAAAAACACAAAAGCAAAAGACCAAAACATTCATTCAGTGCGGTGGTTCCAATCCGGATGGACAACCCTATCACCTAGTAAGGTAAGGGAAAATACCTACAGTTCGGCATAGAATCCGTACCACGGACAGCCTCGACGATCGAGGAAGACATCCAAGTTCTGACAAAGCGGTACTGACACGGTTGGCTATCTCACCTACAGCATCCGTGATGTCAGCCCATAACACGTTGGCAAATTAGGTACGATGGCAGTGCTTCCCTTTGGTTGTGCCGGCTACACTTAACTGGACGGAAAACAGGAACTATTTACGTAGCTATTTGGAAAGCATATGTATGTATGTTTGTCAACGAATTTCTCGGAAACAAGAAATCGAATTGCCATAATTCTTTTTTTTATTGGATTAAGTATCTTCCAATTTAGGCAACAGTGTAAGTTTCATCAAAATCGGTTCAGTAGTTTTCAAGATATGGACTTGTCGGTTTAACGCCCCTACGCAGAACTTGTTATGATATAACAAAAAGACTGAAATAAAAACTGGTTTAAAAAACATTGCACCGACTTCAAAAAACAACAACTAGATTGTGATTTATATTCGGACCTTTGAGTAAAAGGCGGTACAAAAGCACACCTGAAAATTAATAGATGGAACCCTTTTGTGCTTTTGTACCGCCTTCAACTCAAGGCTCCGAATATAAATCACAATATTATTTAACACTTTTCAGTTCTAGTTGTTTTTTGAAGTCGGTGCAATGTTTTTTAAAACAGTTTTTTTTTTCTCTTTTGACGTACCTAAAACTGTACGAAATCCTAAAAACATAAATACTTACTTTATTTCCGGTTCCTTTAGTACCGTGTGGGGTCGGTACTGTACCGTGTGGGGTCGGTACTTAAAAAGAATAGCCCCACTGCATCTCTCCCCGTCGCATGTCGTAAAAGTCGACTAAGGGATAAGAAAATTCGTCAGCCTCGGTAGCTCAGTGGCGCGGTTGGTTAGTCAACTGTTATTAAGCAACGCTGAGCGCGGTCAGTGATTGGATGGGTGACCGCTCGACCGTTGGAGGCTGACCGTGGTTCGGATTCCACGTTAAACTGTAGGTCCCTTCCCTTCTTACCTTACTAGGTGGTAGGGTTTATCCCGGCCGGGTTGGTACCACCGCACTGAACGAAACGTCGGTCGAAACGGCTATGTAAATAGTTCGTGTTTTCCGTCCAGTTTAGTGTAGCCGACATGAAATGAAGGGAAGCACTGACATGGCACCTAGTTCACCCTGTGTTATGGGCTGACATCACGGATGTTGTAGGTGATGTAGCCAACCGTGTCAGGTTCCATAAAAAAAAAAAAAAAACGTAAAAAAAGGTGGCGCTAGGTAAAAAATCAGAGTTAAATCCGCAGTAATTTCAAGCCAGCCCCTAACCCTTCAATCGTACCACAGTCCCGAGCTATATCCACTGGTACGCGCATACAAGCCAGCTAGCTTCGCACATATTCGTACTAAAGTTTATTTGTTTACGTTTACCCGCTCGAATGTTCTCAGTTACAGAACAGCTATTTACTCCAGAGATATGTCTCTAGTTTAAACATTAGCATAGCTAATTGTAGCTGTGAGGTGTTTGAAGCTTTGACTCCGCGAGGCTCGGATTTTGTGAACAGATATTTCATATCGGGGATTTTGGTACTTACATAAACGAACTTTGTAATAACGATCCATATATGTACATCGATCAACCACACCACTCTTTATAAGTTACAAAAATTTAATCATATGCATTTTTTTTTATGTAACCCGGTATGGGTGGCTGAGTCGGAGGGACCAAAGCACATGCTCCGACGAGCCAATATCACCTCCGAGAAGGTAGGTGCCATACTTAAATTACCATAAATAAATTAGTATTAAATATTTTTTTAATTTGTATCAGAATTTAAATAGATATAATATGTTAAAATTAAAATGTCAAAATAGAAAAAAAAAATACAAATCAAACATTAAGGTCAAGTAATAAAAAACTATGACATATGTGAGAAGAACAATCACGCGTCCCATTTCATTTGTACAAGTATATTTTACATACGTCGCTATACCAAATCTAGTGTTGTACTTGATCGATGCCTCATACACCTTCAAGCACTTGCGAAATGCAAGCCGGAACACGGAGGAATATGTAAACTGTCACATACGTCACAGTTTTGAAAGCATTCCTCAAGGTTCCTTCCGTTGTTAATATAAAGAGAGACTGGAGCTAAAATCTTTGTGCAAGTACTACGCAGATGGAGACCGAGGCCAGACTCCGCCCTTGGGGCCAGCTCTTTGTTTGATAAAGGATGTTTGGTTATATTTTCTAGAAACCGCGTCTTCTGACGTGGGTGTCGATCCTTTGTCTGAAAATGTAGAGTTTCATATAGTTTTCAGACAAAGAAGTTATGACATTGATTGGAATGATCCATGAAATCTACAGAAAACTAATAAAGCGGAAAATAGAGAAAAGGATAGTACGCCTGTTTTTGCTCGACTTGGCGTGGGCACTGCCATGCCCCCAGAACGACTGATTCAAGGGGCATCATCATACATACGTACGTACATACCACACGCTGTATCCCGACCTTCAGGGTAAGCAGAGTAATCGATGTTGTGCTGCAAGGATTCTGGTAAATTTCAGCACAACACCGACCGCCAAGTATTCGGACAAGATAAACTCTCAAGCAGCAAGTATAGAAGCATGACTCGATGGAATGAAGGATCATGCCAAGATGAGAGGTTGCTAGTCAGTCGCCCTTTAGGATGGCGTCTTGTACTTATTCCTTAGTTGCATTTTACGACATAATTCGCTTGTAAGTTGAGAACTACTGAATACATTCGCATGTTGTTTTCGTCCAGGCCCATTTAAGGATGCTTTATTATTATAAATATACTAACTTTAGCCCGCGGCTTCGCTTAGCATTACTTTTTACTCACAGCTCACGCCGCCGATGACGTAGCGTTCAGCCACGGCCAGCCTTCGACGGTCGACGGTCACCCATCCAAGTTCTGAGCGCGCCCAGGTGTACTTATGATCACGAATAACAGTGGACCGATTGCAACACTGTATTACCGAGGCTGACAAAAATGTCTTCTAAAGTTTATGCAAAATAGTATTTATTCTCCAATTCCGTTTTTTTTTTAAATTTTGAAATGCATAGTTTAAAATATTATTAACGACAATATACATAAAAAAGGCATTCCCCTAAAGTTCCACTCCTGGCCGCTTTTTTCTCTTTACTTACGTATTTTGTAAAAATGCGACTAGTAATTTCTAAATCCGGAAAGCTTCTACATAAAATGCTACCAACCCAAATTGTTTCTACAAGTTTATACAACATAGATACAGAAATAACCCCCTGATGAAGTCGTATAGATCGAGTCCCTTCTCCGCTCGGTCCCGAAGAATTATAACCTGAACCTTCACAAAAAGCCTTACACTCGTAACGGCTAACGACTCCTTTGCGCAAACAAGGGCCCTTCTACTTACCTAGCTTTTCCTCAGCTACCATCTTTTGGCAGCAATTTTGGTTCATTTTCGTTTGAGTATCGCGAGCCACGAGACAATTTTCTCACGCTCGCGTATCGCCTCTCCTTAACCATCTCATTACTCGAGTTCGTTAGTAATTTTTCTTTAATAATCTAATGACATGAGGTAATGTAGATTGCACACTTAGTTCGTGATACAGTGTAGGTACTAGCACGAAATTATTATGAGGATGAGAGAGAATTGCTTCCATTGCGTATAAATGTTTTATATGTACTAACATTATGAGTTCCAGTGGTTTATTTTTTCAAAATATTTACACAGCGGAAACTTTTGATTGCGAGAAATAACTGATGGGTTAAAAGCACTCTGGACAAGTGGAAAAACGCTTGAAAAACGGAAAACGTTTGAGTTATACAATATTGCTTGGGTTAGCAGGACATAACATAAAAGAATGGGATGAAATTGTCTTTGCTGCAATCATTCAATCCGGATTCTATAAAAATGGCACTAGCCCAGGGCCAAAACGTATTGATGAAATGTATTTTACTAGCTTAGTTTTAATCTATTTTTAATTAAGGTTTTTATTTATATATTTTTATTAGTTTTTTATATTTTCTTGAATAAAAATTTTATTTATTTAAGATAGATATGGCGTTGTCCATGGGAGGTGGCGTGCCTTGGGAGAGGCCTATGTCCAGCAGTGGACCGATACAGGCTGATGATGATGATGATGATGATGATGAAGATAGATATGATTGCACATTATTTATTGTAGTTCGATTTATTTACTGTTCGTACTTACTTGTGAAAAGAAAAGAAATGAAAAGGTATATTTTCTCCTAAATGCTAATTTTTCACTATTGGTATGGCAATACCAAAGTGGCAGAGAGAAATTCTTTACAGCATGCAATAAAAAAAAATACATTTCCTTTGTGCGTTGTACCTTTTCATCGAGTAAAATGTTTCGTCCATAGAACGAACGCCACGTGTTCACTTCTGAAGCAATATGAAACAGAAGCGACTAATAAGAGATTCTAGATATAACCATATCTACGTATCTTCGCTTTTCCTGACATTCAGGGCTGTAGTTCGATTCCACCTTAGACACGAGGTAAACATTTTTTTTACGGAAACTGACAATGAGGTAACAAGGCTGGCAAAAACTTGTAAGACGACGAGATCTGACACGGTTGGCAACATCGCCTGTAACACCCGTCATGTCAGCTAATTTCACCTTGTTCCTGTCGCTATTAAGTGTCATGTGAGTGCCTTCCTTTGTGTTCGTGTGACGCACGGTCCTTCCACCGAGTCATGCAGCAGATGCGTCTTCGTGCCTTACTTGCTGCTTGGTAGTTATCTTGTCCTAATTCATTGCTGAAGCGTGGTAGTCGGTGTTGTGCTGTAATTTACAAGAGTACTTACAGCACAGCACCGATTACTCTGAGCATGCTGTACGCATCTCGGCTTCCTAGGACGAAATAACATGCTCCCTTAATAACGCAATAGAACGATCACTTCTAAACCATTCAAGGCATAGGTTAAACATTTTACTTTAGATCTACTGTTCTATTCAAAATCGGTGTCTCTCTAGGAATAATCTTAATATTAGGTAAATTAACATTTTTTTTTTCATAAAAAAAATTAATAAATTGTTTTATAATCTAATTTAGATAAATTATTAAAATACACTGACAGATATTGAGCAGAAAAATCGATAGAAAGTAAAATGTTTATTCTATGCCGAACAGTTTTGTAGCAATATCGTTCGATTAAGTTAGCAAGGGAACCGATGCGCACAGCATCAGGGCCCACGCACTCTATGTACTTGCGCGCGCTAACTACATACCGCCCGGTGGACCGTCGGCGATCTAATTCAGTGGAAATTTGTTACCCGCGCGAAGCATACCTACACGCTCACCCACGCAACTGCGCGCAGCTGCAAAGCAATAATAACTTTACACTCGATAGTTTAGGTACATTTTCGCACGCAGCCATTGGCGACGTAAAACAGTAGGCTATTAAAGCCGAAGGTATGGAACTTTTTCTATGGAGTGATTTATCTGTTACGAAGTAACTATTAAGTAAACTGTGACAGCATGTCTGTGCGCTCTAGCTGTCTGTCGTTGTGCCTGACTTGGAATCGAGCTATTGGCCTTGCCGGGAGCGAAGGCCACGCCGCGGGTGGAAGGCCAAGGTCGAGGCCGGAGCGACTACATCCCTCCTAACATAAAGTGTAACGTTGGATTAGTAAGAGGAAGTCATTTCTATACCAGAGCTTTTAAATTCACATCCTACGTACTTACGTCTTCTACACGTCCTTCGAGTTATAGTGGCAGTGTTACGTTTCTTTGTTTCCTTTAAGATTATAACATTGGATAATAAAATAAGTTAGTTTGATTTTTTTTACATTAGTAAGTAATGAATGATCAAACATAATGCGACTTTAACAGGAAATCTTTAAGGTAAGAATCTGGTCAAGTGCGTAGTACCCGTAATCGATGAACATGATTGCAAGAGCCGGCAGAGGTGTGTCAGGATCGTGGTACGTAGGTATCCGTTGTGTCTGCCTATCCCACTGGAAAACGGACGTGACGTTGCATGTATGTAAGCAACACTTCAATAATTAGGTACCTAATTAGTTAGGAAGGCTAGAGTGATACATATTAATGTTATCAGTATCACATTTAGGTTAACAAAGTTTTAAATCTACAAATGAATTATATTTGTCGGGAGTTTATTTTTGTACATTATGTAGTACTAAGCATAGTGCTCGCTTTATTTTTTCGAAATGATTAACGCGTTGGCGGTTCGCGCCAGAGGTCCAGGCTCGAATCCCGATCCGGAGGTATTTTTCTCTTTATTTTTGGCTTTGCTTCTACGAGTACCTAATGAAGAATTATTTCTTGAGTTTGAAGCTCTTGTTAATTATATTATTTTCGTGCTTGGACCTTGAGCTGAAGGTACTCACATTAATCTTAAACTTTAATACTTTATCGTGATTAGCGTTTATTTTAGAACCGCTTATAGTATATTCAGATTCAGGTTCCGATTCAGATATTTATTTCACCATACAGAACACACAACAATAACAATATTTCATTGAGACATATGCATATTCAGTATGGTTCGTCATCATATAAAGTCAATCAAACTTAAAATAAACACGTAACGGACATTGGACATTATTGTCAAGGCCATGAATTTCCTCTGAACCAAAGCGGCGGATGGGCGGCGGCGGCAAAGATTTTGGAAGGAGAGAAGATGTGCCATGAACGCCCATTCGTATCGGAACCACAGTCGGAACCGATGTCTCCAGTTTCCGATCGCACACAATCACAATTCACACACACGAACGCACGAGAGATTTTTGGCCAATCCAAAGCGTTGCATCCACGTGCGCTCACTCACACATCGATTGTTAATATGGGAAAATCTGCCCATATTACGGTGTCGCGGGCGCACCTCCTTCGCATATATACTCTCCTTCCAAAATCTTTGCGGCCGACAGATTCCATTACACAGAAGTCGAAGGTAGAAAAGTTATCAGTCTGTTCGCCTGTAGCCGCTCTAAGTGCGCGGATTATCCGGCTAGGCGCTAAGATCCCGTACACGAAACAACACCGGCAAAAAAGTGATTCTGGGCTAAGTCACTTGAGTTTCACTCGGTCCACTGAATTTTTAACTTTTTCGCGAGGATTATCTTGTGCGGGGCCTCGCCTCGCTTCTGTGTTACGTTGCTAACAGAATGTCCCGCTTCCGCGTTTGTTGTTTTTAATTATGTTTGACATGGTTCGTTACAGCATCTCACTTTTTTTTAAACTGACAGGGTTGGCTATATCATCTACTATATCCGTGATGTCAGCCCATAACACCTTGGTGAACTAGGTGCCTTGTCAGTGCTTCTCTTCGGTCGTGCCGGCTACACTGAACTGGACAAACTACATTCACAGTTTCAACCGACCTTTCATTCAGTGGTATCAACCCGGGCGGGTTAAACCCTACCACGTATTAAGGTAAGAAGGGACGTACAGTTTTACATGGAATCCGAACCACTCGTGTTAAATGTCCATTTCAAGTTGTTTCTGTCGGATTTAAGTGGCATGCCATTTTGTTTTAAGAAATTTAATAAGATTGGCCACATCATCTACCGCACCCACGATGTCAGCCCATTACCCTTAATATCTGATTTCTGACGGAACTATGTAGTTTCTGAAAGTTGCCCAGTGAGCAATGGAGCGAGCCATGCTGGGAATAACGCTACGTGATATGGTGCGTAACGAGGCAATCCGCCGACGCACCAAAGTAGTCGATATTGAATACCGGGTGGCTAAGCTCAAGTGGCAATGGGCTGGGCACGTCAGCCGAAGAGACGACGATCGTTGGAGTAACCGTGTCCTACACTGGTGGCCGTGGACAGGAAAACGGAGTGTGGGAAGACCACCCGCCAGGTGGGACGACGACATCAAGAACGTCGGCGGAAAGCAGTGGTTCCATACCGCCGAAGGCCGGGAGGACTGGAGGAAAATTGGAGAGGCGTATGTCCAGCAGTGGACGCTTACACGCTGACTGACTGACTGACTGACTGACTATGTAGTTTGTTCGTGCCCGCTGCCGGTTAGAACGCACTGAACGGGAAATATAAAATGTTTTTGTTTTTCATAGCCATTGCGACCGCACTTTATTATTTTTAGGGTTCCGTATCTGGTACGGGACCCTATTACTAAGCCTACGCCGCCTGTCTGTCTGTCTGTCTGTCTGTCCGAAGGCTGTATCTCTTGAACCGTAATAGGTAGCCCGTTGAAATTTTTACAGAATATGTGTTATTATGGCCGATATAACAAGAAATAATAAAAATAAGAAAAAGTAAAAAATTCACGGTGGTTCCCATAGAAGAAACCAAAAAAGTGTATGCGCTCGCGCCATCTACCGAATAGAGTGTGAAGCATTTTAACTAATCATGACATTTAACTAATATGAAGCATTTCATAAGACACCATAGATGACGTGAGTAGCGCTAACCATGACATGTCTATAAGGAACCCTCGCCTCGGTGCGCGAGTTCGACTCGCACTTGGCCGGTTTTTAGCTTTAATTCTTCCATTACAATTTTATTATAATGTGTAAGATTCGAGACTTATTCAGTCACATCTAGATATTCAAATACGATGAGTTTTTAATATTTTAAATTACAATAATTAAATCCATTAAGTTATAATAACACAATTATAATTTTATTATTTCAATTTTTTTATTTATTTGTTCAATATATTTATATAATTTGTTACACTTAAGAATTAATAAAAATTAAACTACCTACCTTAAAAAATAAAACTAAGTAAATAAAATAAACCAACAAATATGACGTAACAAAAAACTATTGACTCATAAACTAAAATATACTATTATTTTAAATATACTATTTTAAAATAAATTAAAATGAAACTAAAATAATGTACCTAACTAACAAACAATTTACAATTTAACAAAACGATCTTATAAATAAATAAGTTACTTAAAAACCGGCCAAGTGCGAGTCGAACTCGCGAACCGAGGGTTCCGTATCGCCATGTCATGGTCAGCGCCCCTCACGCCATCTATGGCGTGTTTATAAAATGATTCATATTAGTTAAAATGCTTCATAATCTTTTCGGTAGATGGCGCGCATACACTTTTTAATTTCTTCTATAGGAACCCCCGCGAATTTTCTACTTTTCTTATTTTTATTATTTGTTGCTATATCGGCAATAATAACAAATATATTCTGTAAAAATTTCAACGGGCTACCTATTACGGTTCAAGAGATATAGCCCTCGGACAGACAGACAGACATTCGGCGTAGGTTTACCCTAAAAATGGTAATGTTTAATCATTTATGGAAATGTAATATGTGTTGTACATCGCTTTGAAACTTGTGACAATTACGCAATGTTGCCGAAAATAAGCGCGATGTTGTCACATAAATACGAGAGATCTAACTGAATCGAATGAAATTACTGTCACACTTTGCCGAAGGACGACGCAGATTGAATTCGTTACCCGCGTCTTTAATGCCCCGACGCAAACGACATTACTCGACCCGGTTGCACCCTCAGACCGCTCCGAATTCCCCCGCCCTTAAATTATTTATGACATTTCGCAGGTAAATCCACTCAACCGCGGAGCTCTCAGCGGAACAGCCAAAAACAAAATTAAGGCACAAATCTGTTTTTAAATACGCGCCGCCACGAGAGCCTCCGTGGTAGGTGGAGGGTTGGGGGGATGGGGCTTGAGGAATTGAGATTTGGGAGGAAGATGTGGGGGTGGGGTTGAAACTGTGTTGAATTGAAAGGAGAAGGGAAGAAAATATTGGGAGGGAATGGGAGAGGAGCTTTCCCAGATACCTAAGATTATATTATTTAAATAAATTTATTATGTATATTTTTTTATGTAATCCAGTATGGGTGGCTGAGTCAGAGGGGTCAAAGCACATGCTCCGACCAGCCAATATTACCTCCGAGAAGGTAGGTACCATAACGGAGACTTCCCCTTTTGGGTTGCTGGCTGTACCGGAATAGAGTAGAACACAGCCGAGGGTGCTATGCAGCTATCTTACATCTAGTACGGTGAACCTAGATTGTCAGCCACAATTTGAGCCTACCACCTTGTAAGGGTCAAGGGAAGGGACCGGACAGTTTTACACCGGTTCCGAACGGTGAAGCAGCAGGTGAAGGTATGCACGTACATTTTTTCAGTCAGAATAAAGTCACAGAAACACACTGACCGGATTCGAAACTCGGACTTAAGAGAAGGCCACGCCCAGACTACTCGACCACCCGCTGCCGAATAAATTATTGAGAGAGCTTGTGTCCAAGAAGAGTCGGGATTAAGCGAATAAAAAAATCACCAAAAATTACAATCGCAAACGTCACCAGAAATGACTGACTCACTAAGTTCTAATTTCAATCTAGAATAAAATATATAATGACATAGAAACTCTGAAAGTACTGCCTACGATGTCGACGTTGCTCGAGATATATTTTAAACCCAAGACACATCCTAAAAGCCTAAATAACTTCTTCAAGTATTTCCCTCGGTGGCGGAAACCACCAGCCGCTGAATGCTGTACGTCTGTCCAAATTAAAAGAGGTTTTGCGCGTTTTCGCCTTACTTACCCACCGCAATATCTCTCCTCTGTATTAAGGTGCAAAAGATCCTCTGAAAATGTAAGAATATGAAATAATTTATGCACGAATTGAGTTTAAAACATTCACAGATCTCATGCATTACATGACCTTCGGGTACATTGAAAATGACTTTTAGGGCGTATTCAAATATAAGCGTATAGCGAGTCGCCGACTGTGAGCGTGAAAATATCCTGGTGTTGCTGAAGCGACAAACTCAAAGAACAAACGCACTCCAGATTCCAACAGCGCGCACCTGTTAACTATATAATTACTTCTACTCCTCTAAATACTAACATGTACATACTAATTTTAAAATTTAAAAATTTGATTATAATTTACTTGCTTTTTCTTACTGAAATATGTCAATTTTGAAAAATACTCAAAAATTCTCAAAATAAAAAAAAATTAAAAACATTAAACATTCTTAATTGTTAAGAATATGCATAAACGAAAACCATTTTAACTACTCACACTGCAAGATAAAGACGACTCGTAACCCGCGTAACGGAAAATTAAAAAAAAACATAACTCCCAAATTGTTTACTTCACAATCCTACGTCGTCTGTCTGTCCTTCCGTCCGTCCGTCCGTCCGTCCGTCCGTCCGTCCGTCCATCTGTCCGAGGGCTGTATCTCTTGAACCGTAATAGGTAGCCGGTTGAAACTTTCACAGAATATGTGTTGCTATGGCGGATGAAACAACAAATAAGAAAAATAAGAAAAAGTTACAAATTAAGGGGTGCCCCCATACAAGAAACGCTTCATTAAAATCGATAAGTCACACTATTTAATAACAGATGACGCCACAAGCTTTTATACATTGCATTGTTATAGCCGCTAAAATGCCAACGACCTCATTGAGGTGCTGTCGTTTTCCCACCGTAAATTGCTATCGACCTCATTGAGGCCTCTCTCCGATCATCCTACATAGCTTCGAAATTAAAATTCGAAGACCATGCCACCTGAGCGGATAGGCGGATATTATTGATACCTTAATAGGTAGCCCGTTGAAATTTTCACAGAATATGTATTATGGCCGATATAACAACAAATAATAAAAAATAAGAAAAAGTAAAAAATTCGCGGTTGTCCCCACAGAAGAAACTAAAAAGTGTACGCCATCTACCGAAAAGAGTATGAAGCATTTTAACTAATACAAAGATGGCGTGAGTGGCGCTGACCATGACATGGCGATACGGATTACGGAACCTTCGGTGCGCGAGTTCGACTCGCACTTGGCCGTTTTTTTTAACAGCCGGCACGGGTGGCTGTGCAAAAAGATCTGACGGAAGATCAGGCACAGTGAGGCGCGTCACGCCAGTAATAACACCAGCCTGTAATAATGCCAGCTATTATTTGTTTACATTGGCAACCCCCGCATACGACCGAATGTCCATGGGCGTCGTTAGACACCTCATGGGTGGCTCGGCATCATATGTCGTGCTTTTAAATAAAACAAAAAAAAATTATAGAACAATGTTTTCTGTCTAAGCATACCACTCATAGCGGCGGCGGCAAGATTCTATAAATATTTAAAGTATTTTAGAGGACCGCTGTTCATAGTGTTTTGAAAGCGTTCAAAAATTCATGCTGCGGTGTGAGAGAGGGGATCCTTTCGACTTAATGAAAATACCCCCTGGTTCTTAGACTAAAAGGTTTTGCTTTTTGGCAGCGAAATTCTGTAATCGCGGTTAATTACATGCTCAAGCTGTGTATTTATTAAAACCTTATATTATACACAACGCAAAATATCTATTATAAGATCCAACGGCTGCATTCTGTATCCATGTATGTATGTTTGTATGTTCGCTATAACTTAAGAAAGAAAGAAAAAAAGAAAGAAAGAAATTGTTTATTAATCACAAAAATTACAACAAGAATACAAAACAATACAATCAAATATAAATTTATTCCATCAACAAAATAACTAAGTATACATATTATCACAATCAAAAAATTTAATCAATACTAAACTAAACTACTTATAAGAATAAACTGACTAAGACAATATAACAAACATACCTAAATAAAACAAAACAAACTTACTAAGAATATAATAAATCCTCCTCAAGCCCCGAGCACGAAGGAGGCATGGTGCCAAGGAATAAATAAACATGTGACGAAAAGGGAGCCCATTCAGCTGGTTCACTATGCAAGACAGCGACGCTGATTTTCAGGGGCTCCCTTTTCCAACCGTCGATCAAGTTACAATCAACATACCAATCAAATATACCAAACATGACAATAATAATTAAGAATTCCCGTACTTGGTCGTCCCTGCCTAACTGGTGGTTTCCCACACTCCGTTTTCTTGTCCACGGCCGCCAGTGGGGTTATTTCGCATTAGGACATGGTTACTCCAACGGTGGGCGTCTCGTCGACTGACGTGCCCACCCCACTTCCACTAGAGCTTGTGCATGTGCACCCGGTGTACAAAATCGACTCATTTGATATATAGATATAAAATACTTTATTGCGTTGTTGATTTCTTCCATTCTACCTTTGGATGTTTGAGAGTCGATTAATAAGGTATAGTGAAATGTAAGTAGTAAGACTTTAGTGCGAGAATGGAAATTAAAATAATTAATACCTAATAGAACTTATACTTATACTTATGTATAAATATATAATATATTATTACTATGTATTGTTCATTGTTGTTTATTGTATAATTTCATCCATAGGTACCTACATAGGTAACCTACGCTTGGATATGTCGAAAATTCCGCCAGTTCTAAATTCAATGCGAAGAAGAACTGACAAACTTCGCAAGTCACAATGTTTTGTTAGTACCGAATAAGTATTATATTAAAGTAACTTACAAGTAATTAACCCATACTACCTAGCTAGAAAGAAAGAAAGAAAGAAAGAAAGAAAATTGTTTTATTAGCTAGCTCACAAGAGCATTAATATTTACAGCATAAACATGAATACTGAAGAATCTGACCACTCTGCCTGTTTACATCTGGTGTATAGTGACATCGTCAATTTGGTACTTAAATATATCAAATATATAGGTACTGTTGAAAATATAATACATATAGGTACCTACAAATATTTGAGTTGCATGGAGACGCTGGTTTTAAGCCACACCCAAATAGGAATAACAAAAAAAAAATCTAACCAAAGCAAACAATTGTGACATAGATATGCAAGTATGAGTAAATTTTGCCTTTGTGCACATTACTCTCACCTCTTCGACAAGTTAATGCCGCTTATAGATACTCATCTCCGTGCGGAGGAGCAAGACCTAAAATTCCGGATTGATTGCTTACAAATTGGTTAAATTAATTACGAGAAGACACACGAACGGATTTCTATCAAATTTCACGATACAAGTGTATGCTTCAAAGCTTCTTCCATACGATACGCGTCTTATCGAAGGAGGCTTGGATATACTTGCAGGATTTTGATTGCACAAGCTCGACGGCCGTCTTCTCCCCTTGTTCTGTTGCAAGTTGAACGCATAAGCGGCTTCGCTTCGCGTGTTTAGCGTGTTAACTTTTTGCTCACAGCTCAGGCCGCCGATGACGTAGCGTTATGATTTATAGCGTAAAACCATCTTGAGAAGTGCCCGAATGTAACAGTGGAAACCAACAAAGTACATATATACAAGCAAAGTATATATATACAGATGTTCAAAGTTGTGTGTTTTTCGTCAGGTATTCAGGGCATACAATCCATTGCCCTCTCTTACGTGTAAAACTTTACAGTTACATAATTGTTTACTGTTTATTGTATAATTTCATCCATAGGTAGGTAACCTACCTTTGGACATGTCGAAAATTCCGCCAGTTCTAAATTCAATGCGAAGAAGAACTGACAAACATACTTCGCAAGTCACGATGTTTTGTTTTGCACTTTATAAGTATTATATTAAAGTAACTTAGAATAATTAACCCATTATTATAATTATATGTATAATATACCCACAAGAACATTATTATTTACAGCATAAACATTAATACTCAAGAATCTGACCACTCTGCCTATTAACTATATCTGGTGTATAGTGTCATTGTCAATGGGTGACAAGTTATAAGAAAATGTGAACTGAACGACGAAATAGTAAAACTGTCGATAAAACTGGCGCGACAGTACATTCGTAAGTGTAAACACACCACCCTACATATTTACAATATTCATGTGGGAGTTTCGGCAGTAATAGCGTTGCGTAATTCGACATGTCAGTATCTTTACATTTGCGGCTACATAGAGAAATAATTCCCTAGAATCTCCACATCTGTACTGTTTGTACTGTATACTCGAGATATTTCCTTTATTTTGGAATCATTGCTCGGTTGAGCATAGTTGAACAGTTATTTTATGGGTTAATGTATTTGTCATCAATTGGGCACGCACGATCTTACTGGAAACTGCCCCCAGAACGACATCGGCTACGATCTTACTGGATCTTAGAGTTAAGCTACTTTTTAGTCGAAAGGGGTGAAATGGGCAGAATGCGAATTGTTGCAAAAATGTTTTTGTGGCAAAAAGTTAAGTGTATAAATCATATTAGTTTTATTAAAGCATACTAGTCTGTATTTATTGTGGTATAAAATTCCTATCAATAAATTAATATTAAACAAAAGAATAGACTAATAAAGTTTCCTCGCGCTGTTTGCCTTAATTATACATTCGGTCTTATATGAAATGAAATAAAATGGAAATTAAAAGTTACTTTGTAGCACACGAAAAAACTTTATAAAAGATGGATTGAATGTCTAAAGGCTATTCCACCAGTCTTGCCATAATCTGAGATGTGTAAGAATGGGTGTATTGGATCTTCGAAGAATTCACGTAAATGATTATAAACCTATCTACAACTTCTATGAATAAGTCACCAAACCACGTACCTACATATATGCACCGGCGACAACTGCACTGAATAAATCCTCTACTTGCAGGTCCGTACTGAGCACTTGAGCAGTCGCTGCCACATCTGACCGCGTCGCCGCTCTGCGGCGCGCTATCTCCGTTTCCCCCTGGGCTGCACGATGGGGGTAGCGACGTCAAATTTGGAGAGACTCGCTCCCAAATCTCCCTTCAGACCGTCGACAGTCCCGTCAACTTCTTATCGCAGAACTTTGTCGCAGAACTTAATAATATAATGCCGGAGAAAGGGGCCCGAGAGCAGTATTCGAAATAATGGAAATCCTATTGCCTTACTTTACATACAATTAAATTTTACTCCAATGAATGATTGAATTCATTCATTCATGAATGTGTAGGTGTACCGAATAATGGTAAAAGTGTGGAGAGATGTCAGCATGATTTTGTCTCCACGGGTTGGCTGCTCTCTGTGAGCTAATTGTATACATATATACAAAGCGTATTTAATATTTCGAGAGTGTGTTGTAGAAACGTACTGCATCTGACTTTTTTGGTCATCAGCGCCATCTCATGGCGTGATTGTGAATCTTTGTTTTGTCTCTTTGGGCGCGTAGTGCGCAAGCGGTCATCGATTTTCCATGCAGGTGTGGCTAGGTGTCGCCACAAATATTTATTACAACATTAAAATTATTACAATACAAACACCTGGTGGTGGTGAAATCGACCCTTAAGGTCGGGATATCAAGTCCCATTTAGTGCTAGGAATAGTTATAAGTGACATTATGGTATGGAGAATCTGTCAAATAACGTTCCATCCAACAACGCTAAGTATGTAGAAGTTGAAATACCATTACTAAGATTTGGTAGATTATATGTGGGTTTACAAGCGTGGCTTATTTGAGTAATTTCGCCTTTGTGCACACCATTTATGACTTTTCGCGTGCTTTAAGAATTGATGCCTCTTCTAATCTTTAGAATTATTTGAGCCCGACTCGGTGGATTCTCCGGAGGGACCCGGATCGAGTTCTTGGGGAAAAAATCAGAATTGACGGTACCTGGAGAGTTCTGGAGCTTTGCAGGCTTCTACGAAGATGCGTGGGGACATTTTAAGAGATTATTTTGTCAATATGAAAATAAAGAGCATAGGAATCACTGTCCAAAATTCACCCCGAAAGTAGCAGTTAATACTAATAAATACTTTGTGATAAAAAATTTACAAAAAATTAGGTACATTTAGACCCACAGTTGAATAATATTTATTTTCTTTCCAACTAACTAAATCTAATCTTAAAATTTTAAATAAAACAAAATGATGAAAATGTTTTTTTATTAGTCCAATATATGTATATAACTTCAGTAACGTAAATAAAGTATATTAAACTCTCAATGGTTGAGATGGTAACCCTCTTAACCTCTGTGATTAAACTAATTCAATAACAATGAATTAATAGATACTTCATCGTGCGTTCATACGAATAAAAACCATAATAAGTACCTACATTAAAAAAGACGAGTCAAATTCACACAAAACGCCTGCCACATAGCTAAATGTCGTATCAAGTAAGTTACGTAATTACATAGGATATCCATCAGCCCAGAGAGAGACATGAAAAAACCTATCGTAACGCGAAAATGTGTTTAACGGATCCGCCCGCCCAGCTGTGGCCTGTGAATCGATGGCCCCGGAGGCTCGCCGGCGCCCAATAGCACCCGATAGGCCTTCAGCGTGACAGGCTGAGTGGCGTGGATCGAGCACATGCGACTATCTTCCACTTTGGCGTATTGACGCGAGGCGACACGCTTACTGTTTGTGGTTCGGATAAATGTGGAATGTAGCTTGTGTCATTGTGTAGATGTAGAAATGTGCGAGACATACAAGTACGTAGAGAGCGGAGATACATTTTCTGAGATAACTTTGAGAATACTTGAAGATTCCTAAAATGTGTAAAATAAAATGTCATTCATTCAAGACATTATATTCATTTAAGTACAGCGTTTATTAACTAGCATGTACCTACTTACATGTATTATTATTATTTTATCTTCAATTCTCACGCTCACACTTTTGCTACGACCTATTTAAATTCCACTATAATAATCGAACCTCTACCATCCAAAGATTTACTGTAAGAAATATATGTAAGGAATAAGTCTGCCTTTGTACTATTATGTAAAACGAATGTACTTATTGCTGTTGAATGTTTCTTAGAGCAATAAAGCATTTTCTATCTATCTACTTATAATAATAAGTATTCTTCTTATTAATTATTTTATCTTCAAGTCAAGGTATATAATACCAAAACTATTGCCTTACATTTCATTTTATTTCACTATATTATCGACTATCAACATCGAAAGATTGACTGGAACAAATTTTTGTAAGGGATAAGTCCGCTTTCGCACCTGTTCTGTCTCTGCGCCTAATTTTGGCCACATAGTGAATGATTTGTATGACATGTGGTATACCATTGGAAAGGGCGTAAACTAGCGAACTTTTTAAAAGAAAATGAAGCAATCAACTGCTGTTAGTTTTTTTTTTAAAGAATTAAGAAATTAAGATTCTGTCACATTTTTACTCGTTCTCGGGACTTTAGGAGGTCATAAAACCTTTTCATGGTATTAACTTTATCAAATAATATTTTTTCTAGAACAAGGATACATAGTAAAATTCAATAAATTTTGTTTCGTGCTGATACAATCATAAATAAAAAAGTTACAAGGGTTTATAGCTGGGATTTTGGTAATTTTCAAAAATAAAGAAAAACTATCGTATCTCGATACCACGTGACATCTGACAAAAGGCGTCATAGGTCAAAACGTTGCAAACGACCCCACTTACCTACAAAATCTACATGCAAATGTATAGTATAATATTTACGTGATAAATGTGATTGAGAATCTAATATTATTTCTCTGTATCAAGCAAGCCAGCAAGCAATTCTGAAAACTTTAGATCTATTGTGATATTTCTTAGGGCGCTGTGTTCAATATACCTAAAACTAAAAATTTATAATGCGTTTCAATACCAAACTCATGTTACATCAATGTCGCAGCGTTGGTTCCAGCATTTTTCGCTTATCAATAGCTACGCTTCATCAGTTCCGAATCGTCTTAGACAGACGACGGCTTGCTGCCGTGGCTCATTTGATCTCGAGAGAGGGATGAAGAAAGGTATAGCTGGGGGGATGCGGGAAGGAAGGAAGGCGGGCTTGTTCAATGCAGTTTCATGCATGAGTGATGTGAGGACCGTCTCGCTTCTACCTCGCCGCTTGCGCTCGACGCTCGCTTGAACCGAGACTAGTAATTTTATATACGAGAAGAAGCAGTAGGTGGGCTGACATAGCAAGGGTGCAGTATACTGTCTTGGTGTAATAGACTGATTTTGTGTACTATAGTCTGCTCGTTTTGCGACGACACTTGGAGTGTTTTAATTTTACGAAGGCACGAGGGGTACGAAGTAGGAAGCGGTGTGAGACCGCGCGGAGCTCAGTAGGGAACAACTCGGTTCGACGGAGCGACGTGGGGACTAGACGTGTAGAACGTGTGTACCGACCGGGCACCGAGTTGGTTCTCTACTGAGCTCTTGGTGCTCTTGTCAGCCTCGATAGCTCAGTGGTGCAGACAGTCAACTGTCGCTATTGAATGTTAAGCAACGCTGGGTGCGGTCAGTACTTGGATGGGTGACCGCTGACCGTTGGAGGCTGACCGAGGTTCGGATTCCTCGTAAAACTGTAGGTCCCTTCCCTCCTAATCTTACTTGGTGGTAGGGTTTAACCCGCCCGGGTTGATACCACCGCACTGAATGAAACGTCGGTCTAAACGGCTATGTAAATAGTTTGTGTTTTCCGACCAGTTCAGTGTAGCCGGCACGATCAAAGGGGGAAGCACTGACATGGCACCTAGTTCACCCGGTGTTATGGGCTGACATCACGGACGTTATAGGTGATGTAGCCAACCGTGTCAGTTTCCATAAAAAAAAAACAAAAAAAGCTTCGCGCGGTTGCCTCTCGCACCACTTCCTACCTCGTACCCCTCGTGCCTTCGTAAGATGAAAACACTCGACCAAACATGATACATGTTGTCCTTGTCTATCCCATTTGAATTAGCTCTTCTCCAATGCAATATATAGTGACACCAGGAAGTTATGATACGTGGCAAATATGCGCAACTGTCTGCATTCTTAAGAAGAGATGTGAACTTTCGATCTAAAGTTTGTCGATAATTAGTTTATTTATTAGGTAATACAATTATCGACAAACTTTCGACGCACTTCACTTGGGGGTTAAACTAGATAATTACTACTAAAGCGAATATTTCAGTTTTATCTTTCTAACAAAGCAATTTCAAGAAAGAGGGACGTGAATGGACACCTGTCAGGTCGGCATTCGAAACCCCCGCATGCGACAGAATGTCCATGGGCGTCGTTAGACACCATATGGGTGGCTCTTCGCTATATGATTTCAATAAAAAAAAAGAAGAAACCAAATTATTTGTCTTTTAGTATTATCAGCCTTCATTGACAGCAACATACTGGCGTTGCAACAAAGCCAAGCCTTAGAGCAGGAGTTTTCAACCGGTGTGCCGCGAGTGACGACCAGGAGTGCCGCGAATTCTAAGTAACTCATTAAAAATTTGCTTGAAAACAGCGGAAGAAAGAAGCACGCATAATTTTTCGTCTATTTATATAGATAGATAGTCCAGAATTACATTTTCTGACTGATTTGTTTGAACACCTCAACAAATTAAATGCGAGTACGCACAGAAGTAATGAGAATATTTTGACATCCTCAGATAAAATGAGAGTTTTCACTGATAAATTACACATACAGCGTACATTACAATACGTACGAAGTCGCCAATAGTTTTTAGTTTTCTAAATTTCATAATATTCTTTCTGTATGAACATAAATGTGGTGTGCCGTGAAATGTTTGTAGATGAAAAAAGTGTGCCAGTTAATAAGAAAGGTTGGACAACCCTGCCTTAGAGAGCCAAGCAGATCCTGATGTCTACCCGTAGCGTAGACTGGCATTGTATATTCTTCAACGCGACGGTTTACATAACACGGTGACTGCCCGAACTTGTTCCACCCCGCCGAGTACTAAACCCATCTGCAGTAAGGGCTGCATTTTGAGACAAACTTCAACGCAGAGTTGCTAGATGACGGTGCAATTTAAAAGGATTTGTACTTCTGTAACTCCCTATATTTTCATTATACATACATACACACCACACGCTGTATCACGACAATCGGGGTAAGCAGAGTAATCGGTCTTGCGCTGCAAGTACTCTTGTAAATTACAGCACAACCCCGACCGCCACGTTTAGTAAAGTATTCGGACAAGGTAAACTATCAAGTAGAAGCGTGAAGACCCACCTGCTGCCTGAATCGGTGGAAGCACCGAGCCAAGGTGAGAGGTGGCTTGCCTGTCGCCCTTTAGCACGGCATCTTGTCCTTATCCCTAAGTCGCCTTTTGCAGATGCAGTGGAGCTATTCTTTATAAGTACTGGCCCCATACAGTACCAATAATATTTACAACTAGCTGAGCCCGCGGCTCCGCTCGCGTGAAATTCGTATTCCAAAGAAGAATGTAAGTAACTAAGGGCGAGGCCGAAGGCCGAGCTGCGTTCAGGTAATCGATAAACCTTCTTAAAGAAAGTAACTAACTAAGGGCGAGGCCGAAGGCCGAGCTGCTTTCAGGTAAACGATAAACCTTTCTCAAATAAAGGAAGTAAGTAAGGGAGAGGTCGAAGGCCGAGCTCCGTTCAGGAAGACGATAAACCTTCTGGAAGAAATGAAGTAACTAAGTGCGAGGCCGAAGGCCGAGCTGCGTTCAGGTAAACCAAAAACCCTCTTCCGCCTTCGGGCCTCGCCCTTAAAGACTTCCTTTCTTCAATAGAATATAATATCGTTTACTCAATCTATTTATTTCATAAAAATAAAAAAGTAATATTAATAACTAAAGAATTAAACCTACCTAACAAACATTAAAATAACTATCAAAACGGGAATTTTCAAATGTTCTTAGAGCACTTGCGGTATTACCCCGCTGGATGGCAAGGCTTACCTTTTGAATGAAGTACATAAGCCCTTGATGGCGGGACACCAGTTGCGTCAACCAGCAGAGGCTCAAGCCTCTTTTGGCTTCACTGCTCCACGGACCGAAGGTTTCAACCGCAAACGCAACAAATTCGAAATCTTGAATTATATTTCTATATTTGCTGCGTTTGAGGCTCCCCGCCCCAGCCTCGGCCGCGCCAGCCACTCTTGAAGATGTCCTAACGTGACTTGGAGCCAATGTGAGAACAAAAGTGGCGTCCCACATCAAAGAACTACCCTTAGTCCATGGCACTAAGGTGATAGCATCGGGCCTCTTGCCATCCAGCTGGCAATAACCGCGAGGTTCTAGGATGCACGGTATATTTGCCGTTAGAAGCGTGGACTTCATAATAAAATTTAAATTAAATTAACTCAATCTTAATATTAATTAACTTTATTCGAGATGGTTTAGCTTCTTCCTGAACCCAGCTCGGCCTTCGGCCTCGCCCTTAGTTACTTGCTTTCTTCGAGATGGTTTATCATTTGTCAGAACGTAGCTCGGCCTTCGGCCTCGCCTTAGTTACTTACTTTCTTCAAAAATGTTTACCTTCTTCCTGTACGCAGCTCGGCCTACGGCCTCGCCCTTAGTTACTTGCTTTCTTCGAGATGGTTTATGGTCTTCCCGAATAGAGCACGGCCTTCGGCCTCGCCCTTAGTTACTTACTTTCTTCAAGATGGTTTAGCTTCTTCCTGAACGCAGCTCGGCCTTCGGCCTCGCCCTTAGTTACTTGCTTTCTTCGAGATGATTTTTCAATTATCAGAACGTAGCTCGGCCTTCGGCCTCGCCTTAGTTACTTACTTTCTTCAAGATGGTTTAGCTTCTTCCTGAACGCAGCTCGGCCTTCGGCCTCGCCCTTAGTTACTTTCTTTCTTCGAGATGGTTTTTCAATTATCCGAACGTAGCTCGGCCTTCGGCCTCGCCTTGGTTACTTACTTTCTTCAAGATGGTTTAGCTTCTTCCTGAACGCAGCACGGCCTGCGGCCTCGCCCATAGTTACTTACTTTCTTCGAGAAGGTTTATGGTCTTCCAGAATAGAGCTCGGCCTTCGGCCTCGCCCTTAGTTACTTACTTTCTTCAAGAATGTTTTTCTTCTTCCTGAACTCAGCTCCGCCTTCCGCCTCGCCCTTAGTTACTTTCATCGACAAAGAATATCGTTTACGTGAGCGCAGATCCGCCTTCGGGCCCGCCTTTAGTTACTTACTTTCTTTTTTTGAAATACGAATTTCACGCGAGCGAAGCCGCGGGCAACAGATATATAAATTTTATTGCATCAATGACAGCGACATAACTTCGACTTTCAATTATTTTTTTTTATTTATCAAACAATTTGTCACCGGCCAGCTCACGTCGAGATGACAGTTCTCCGTTGTCAACATGACATTTAAAATGGTTTTTTACCTTTACTTTGGATTACGTGATTTTTATAATATTTTTTAATTATTATGTTCATCCGGGATATACACTGTCACTATAAAAAGTTTCGTCAAATTCCGTTCAGTGGTTTTTGCGAGATGCGCGTACAAATAGACATTTTTGCATTTACCATTTTATGATATGTATAGAAAGAATAGATATGTATAGACTATTGTGTTCAAGTTATAAAAAAGAAGAACTGTCATTTTCGTTGTATCTACTTATTTTTAAATTTCGAATGAATATTTTATTCAAATTGTATTTGCTGCCAGTTCTCAAGATATAATTATGTACTTTGGACTACGTGATTTTAAACGCGCAATAATGTTTATAATTGTAAATTTTTTTTTATTTTTGTAATTTTATTTTTACGTATTATGTTAACCCGGCATATAAACTGCCACTATACAAAGTTTCGTCTAATTCCGTTCAGTGGTTTTTGCGTGATGCGCGTACAGACAAACAAACAAACAAACAAAAATTTTAAAAACTGTTCTAACATGTTCAGTATCTCATTTTAAGCCACCCTGGTTAGTTTTTTTCCGAATACATTTAATGTACAGACTTTCTTACCTCTACGATTTTATTATATGTATAGATATAAAACATTGAATAGTTAGTTCTTTAATTAGAGGATTTAATGTGAATAAACTTGCAATTTGCAATTTCTTGTGCGTAGACGAATTTGCTTAAGTGAGCCTTTTAAAAACACGTTCAAGTGTGAAACATTCACTTTGCTCTACGAATTTTGTTATTTCTAGAACGAAAAATTGCTCTCAGCCCATTACTTTTTTTTTATGGAAACTGACACGGTTACTACCGGTGACACTACATCACCTACAGCATCCGCGATGTCAGCCGCAGCCCATAACACCGGGTGAACTTAGAAAATGCAGATGTAGGTAGTAAGCCATATTATCTTCTAACTAATGCTATGGTACTAATTCGGACGGATTTAGGCGTACCACCCGAGTAAAATAAGGGAATGGATCTCCAGTTTTACTTCAGAACAAACATATTTTTGTAGAATAGAATTTATTCAATTTCGCATAGAGGATGTGGTTACAGGAATATTTTATCTCGCTACCACAGATCATTTTTCTTAGAAACAAGAGTTAGTGAGATAGCAAATATTATAATTTTTATTTTTACTTACAAATAATATTCTACAATATTTTATCTCAGGTTGCTATAGTTGTTCAAAATGTTGATTCCTTTCCAGATAATCTTCAAAAGATATTCCATATGTACACAATTATTCTAACCGTATCCAAGCTTGTATTTACATTTTCTGAATATATTCTCCGTGTGTACTTAGGCACTTTTGTTGGTTGAAGTATGTATTTGTGTACGTAGGCCAGCCCATTCAAATATAACCATGTTATGCTCCAAACAAAATCTGGAGTAGATATGTTGGTCTTGGAAGCTTCGCTTCTCGCATGTTTGGTTTGGATAAACGAAAGATAAAAGAGAAAACTGATATAATTCAAATCAAAAACACCAGTACAAAAAAATAATATATAAAACAACGTTTTTTATTCCAAGATTCTCCATAAAACATTTCACATTTAGAATTTAAGCTACAAATTTTATCTTGAACCGTATCGCGGCAAGAATTTTTTAACATTAAAAACGCCCTTCTGTAAAATTTACTTGATTTGTATCCATTTTCACGGGTCACACAGATTTATATATTAATTAACAGTACCTAAGTGAATTATGTACAGAAACTATAAGTATATAACTACAAAACTTCGTCGAGTCCTGGATTTAAACCAGTTTATGAATCGTATGTTGATTATTTACTTTCGATTTAAGAAGATTTATTTTTGTTAATTAAATGTTAATAATATTATAGAAACTGTTAACGTCACAGTAAGTACGTCCCATTCACATAGTAACCAGGTAATATTCTTAAGCCTAACAGCCTAAGCCGAGCTAAGACTAACGAACACAGAACCGAGTACCTTTGTAAATACTACACGGGCGGAAAATCGGTTCGAACCGAGCACATAAATGTTTAGAATAGGCCTTTCACCAGGCCTAAATATCATCCATTAATTAAACCATAGATACATTCCAAAAATGCCATTGAAAAATTCAAACACATGACAACGCGATCTATCATCGTCATCTTCATTTAACAAATCAAACTTGTAAATAAAATATAATTCTTTGTTCTCTGACGACGACTTATAACTATAAGTCAAGAAGATGTATGATTTATGTGTATTTTTTTAATTTATTGTGTATAAAATATACATAGAAATATTTTAGAATAGGGATAAACTTGAGGAGTAGGTGAATGAAAATAAATACTAAATTACAAATATGATGTCTATCACTGGCACACTTGTTTACTAGCGTATCTTCTCTCTACCTACTGCAGATGTGAGTGTTGCAACTGGAATGCATGCAGACCATATTTTGGGAACAATGCATGACAATTTCTAGTCCTAAACCTAGTCCGCTACAATTTGAGCCTACCACCTTGTAAAGGGCAAGGTAAAGGGTCCTACAGTCCAGTTCTTTTCTAGCTCTGTGTTTTTTTAATTGTGTGCAATAAAGTGTTTTTATTCTATTCCAAGCATAACGTATGACATTGCCGCTTCGGAGTGTTTTGTCTCCGCGTCCGAACCTACTCCGAAATGCATTAAGCAATCACAAACAAAACAGGAAAACCTTCGTCTCCGCACGAGTGGCAGCGCAAAAAAAACTCGCTCACCAAAGCTCCGAGACTGAGGCAAAGCTCCGAACGGGCAAAAGCTGGCAAACAAACATGCAAGCTTAATTAATTAGTAACCACCAAATCAACACTGCCGCCGTAGCTCGCACACAAAAGATTTCCTCCGTACGGACCGGGGCGGGGACTGTCGGCGAAAAAAACGCGGTCAAGCGAGTCGAACTCGCGTCGAGAGGGTTCCGTACCCTTCCGTTTTCCGTGAGAACTTTAACTTTTTTCAAAATTGTAGCTTCAGTAGTCTCGGAGATAAGAGTGCTACAATTATATAAAAAAAAATATGTGTATTCCTTAAAACGAGCCCTTTTCATCGATATGTCATGTGGTGGACTTATATTTATTAATTTTTTACTTTCTATAATTTGTTCCCCAAAATCGAACTAGGTACGTTAATTTACGCTTTACGTTCGTGATTGATCCAATCAATCTCTGCTTAAGAAACAACTTTTTTTTTCGTAGATTCATAAAAAATAATCTGTGACTGACGGACAGACATACAGACACACACACGAGTGACCCTGTAGGGGTTCAGTTTTTTTCCTCCTTTTAGGTGCGTAACCCTAAAATAAAGGTCCTGACGTACTTACGTCGTCCTCCATACCTACTCGGCGATGAAGACCATCGAAGTTTTGGGAACATACATAGCGTCACGCACGTCACGACTCACGACTGTTTCGCAGTGGATTTATTCAGAGACAACGGATCTCCACGTGCCACGGTGCTAACACATTTCTACCGCCTCTTCCACTCTCATAATGTTCTTCATACGTTTTTGAGCACGGCTCGATTTGGTCTAGTTTGTGAATATTCTTTATTTGTTAATTTTAGGGTCCCATTGCACGTACAGTCTCATTACTGTACGTGCAAGGGGACCCTAAAATTCAACGTTTACGTTCAAGCGCTCACTAGGTGGCGACACTGTGTCGTGAGGCCCACCGCCCGAACTGCCAGCGAATAAATTTTCCTATATATTTTTTTTCATTATTTTTATGTAATCCGGTACAAGTCAGAGGGCCCCAAGCACATGCTCCGACTATCTAATGTCACCGCCGAGAAGGTAGGTGCCATACCGGAGACTTTCCTTTGAATTGCAGGCTGTACTGGACTATAAGAGAACACACCCGATGCTGCTATGCTGCTAATGATGCTGCATCCAGTACGGTGGTATCAGCCCAGTCGGCTACAATTTTAACCTACCGCCTAGTAAGGGACAAAGTAAAGGGGTCCTATAGTACAGTACAGTAAAATGAAGAGAATAAATACCTATGTATTTTTTTTTTCTCTTCATTTTCGGCTTTGCGTTTTTCTAATGAAGAATCGATAAAGATATGTTAGGAACGTGGCTCGTTGAGATCAATTTAATGGATAAATATTAATTTTTTAGGGTTCCGTACGTCAAAAGCAAACGCAACGCTTATAGGATCACTCTTGTGTCTGCCTATCTGTCCGTCCGTTACAGATTATTTTCTCCGAATCTACTGCGCCGGGGGCAGGGATCTTGATCGGGGCGTATTTTTTTTCTTCATTTCTGCTTTGAAGATTATATAAAGCGAGTGCAGACTTAGTACGAATTTATAACAATACAAATATTTATCTAACATTCTTGTTGTTGCAGACCTTACTCCGATATCTCTATAAAACTACAATGCAGTGCCAGCTCTGTGCTGTTACGGTTGGCAAAAAACTACTATACGTATGTACGTGTGTATCTATACATATAATAAAATCGTAGAGGTAAGAAAGTCTGTACATTAAATGTATTCGGAAAAAAACTAACCAGGGTGGCTTAAAATGAGATACTGAACATGCTAGAACAGTTTTTAAAATTTTTGTTTGTTTGTTTGTTTGTCTGTACGCGCATCACGCAAAAACCACTGAACGGAATTAGACGAAACTTTGTATAGTGGCAGTTTATATGCCGGGTTAACATAATACGTAAAAATAAAATTACAAAAATAAAAAAAAATTTACAATTATAAACATTATTGCGCGTTTAAAATCACGTAGTCCAAAGTACATAATTATATCTTGAGAACTGGCAGCAAATACAATTTGAATAAAATATTCATTCGAAATTTAAAAATAAGTAGATACAACGAAAATGACAGTTCTTCTTTTTTATAACTTGAACACAATAGTCTATACATATCTATTCTTTCTATACATATCATAAAATGGTAAATGCAAAAATGTCTATTTGTACGCGCATCTCGCAAAAACCACTGAACGGAATTTGACGAAACTTTTTATAGTGACAGTGTATATCCCGGATGAACATAATAATTAAAAAATATTATAAAAATCACGTAATCCAAAGTAAAGGTAAAAAACCATTTTAAATGTCATGTTGACAACGGAGAACTGTCATCTCGACGTGAGCTGGCCGGTGACAAATTGTTTGATAAATAAAAAAAAATAATTGAAAGTCGAAGTTATGTCGCTGTCATTGATGCAATAAAATTTATATATCTGTTGCCCGCGGCTTCGCTCGCGTGAAATTCGTATTTCAAAAAAAGAAAGTAAGTAACTAAAGGCGGGCCCGAAGGCGGATCTGCGCTCACGTAAACGATATTCTTTGTCGATGAAAGTAACTAAGGGCGAGGCGGAAGGCGGAGCTGAGTTCAGGAAGAAGAAAAACATTCTTGAAGAAAGTAAGTAACTAAGGGCGAGGCCGAAGGCCGAGCTCTATTCTGGAAGACCATAAACCTTCTCGAAGAAAGTAAGTAACTATGGGCGAGGCCGCAGGCCGTGCTGCGTTCAGGAAGAAGCTAAACCATCTTGAAGAAAGTAAGTAACCAAGGCGAGGCCGAAGGCCGAGCTACGTTCGGATAATTGAAAAACCATCTCGAAGAAAGAAAGTAACTAAGGGCGAGGCCGAAGGCCGAGCTGCGTTCAGGAAGAAGCTAAACCATCTTGAAGAAAGTAAGTAACTAAGGCGAGGCCGAAGGCCGAGCTACGTTCTGATAATTGAAAAATCATCTCGAAGAAAGCAAGTAACTAAGGGCGAGGCCGAAGGCCGAGCTGCGTTCAGGAAGAAGCTAAACCATCTTGAAGAAAGTAAGTAACTAAGGGCGAGGCCGAAGGCCGTGCTCTATTCGGGAAGACCATAAACCATCTCGAAGAAAGCAAGTAACTAAGGGCGAGGCCGTAGGCCGAGCTGCGTACAGGAAGAAGGTAAACATTTTTGAAGAAAGTAAGTAACTAAGGCGAGGCCGAAGGCCGAGCTACGTTCTGACAAATGATAAACCATCTCGAAGAAAGTTAATTAATATTAAGATTGAGTTAATTTAATTTAAATTTTATTATGAAGTCCACGCTTCTAACGGCAAATATACCGTGCATCCTAGAACCTCGCGGTTATTGCCAGCTGGATGGCAAGAGGCCCGATGCTATCACCTTAGTGCCATGGACTAAGGGTAGTTCTTTGATGTGGGACGCCACTTTTGTTCTCACATTGGCTCCAAGTCACGTTAGGACATCTTCAAGAGTGGCTGGCGCGGCCGAGGCTGGGGCGGGGAGCCTCAAACGCAGCAAATATAGAAATATAATTCAAGATTTCGAATTTGTTGCGTTTGCGGTTGAAACCTTCGGTCCGTGGAGCAGTGAAGCCAAAAGAGGCTTGAGCCTCTGCTGGTTGACGCAACTGGTGTCCCGCCATCAAGGGCTTATGTACTTCATTCAAAAGGTAAGCCTTGCCATCCAGCGGGGTAATACCGCAAGTGCTCTAAGAACATTTGAAAATTCCCGTTTTGATAGTTATTTTAATGTTTGTTAGGTAGGTTTAATTCTTTAGTTATTAATATTACTTTTTTATTTTTATGAAATAAATAGATTGAGTAAACGATATTATATTCTATTGAAGAAAGGAAGTCTTTAAGGGCGAGGCCCGAAGGCGGAAGAGGGTTTTTGGTTTACCTGAACGCAGCTCGGCCTTCGGCCTCGCACTTAGTTACTTCATTTCTTCCAGAAGGTTTATCGTCTTCCTGAACGGAGCTCGGCCTTCGACCTCTCCCTTACTTACTTCCTTTATTTGAGAAAGGTTTATCGTTTACCTGAAAGCAGCTCGGCCTTCGGCCTCGCCCTTAGTTAGTTACTTTCTTTAAGAAGGTTTATCGATTACCTGAACGCAGCTCGGCCTTCGGCCTCGCCCTTAGTTACTTACATTCTTCTTTGGAATACGAATTTCACGCGAGCGGAGCCGCGGGCTCAGCTAGTATACAATACAAACGTACAAATTGAATTTTCTTCAGCTGGCAGCAACTTGCTTGAAACCCATTTAATCAGTACTCCTGGTTCCTAACATTTTGTTTTATTACAAACTAGCTGAGCCCGCGGCTCCGCTCGCGTGAAATTCGTATTCCAAAGAAGAATGTAAGTAACTAAGGGCGAGGCCGAAGGCCGAGCTGCGTTCAGGTAATCGATAAACCTTCTTAAAGAAAGTAACTAACTAAGGGCGAGGCCGAAGGCCGAGCTGCTTTCAGGTAAACGATAAACCTTTCTCAAATAAAGGAAGTAAGTAAGGGAGAGGTCGAAGGCCGAGCTCCGTTCAGGAAGACGATAAACCTTCTGGAAGAAATGAAGTAACTAAGTGCGAGGCCGAAGGCCGAGCTGCGTTCAGGTAAACCAAAAACCCTCTTCCGCCTTCGGGCCTCGCCCTTAAAGACTTCCTTTCTTCAATAGAATATAATATCGTTTACTCAATCTATTTATTTCATAAAAATAAAAAAGTAATATTAATAACTAAAGAATTAAACCTACCTAACAAACATTAAAATAACTATCAAAACGGGAATTTTCAAATGTTCTTAGAGCACTTGCGGTATTACCCCGCTGGATGGCAAGGCTTACCTTTTGAATGAAGTACATAAGCCCTTGATGGCGGGACACCAGTTGCGTCAACCAGCAGAGGCTCAAGCCTCTTTTGGCTTCACTGCTCCACGGACCGAAGGTTTCAACCGCAAACGCAACAAATTCGAAATCTTGAATTATATTTCTATATTTGCTGCGTTTGAGGCTCCCCGCCCCAGCCTCGGCCGCGCCAGCCACTCTTGAAGATGTCCTAACGTGACTTGGAGCCAATGTGAGAACAAAAGTGGCGTCCCACATCAAAGAACTACCCTTAGTCCATGGCACTAAGGTGATAGCATCGGGCCTCTTGCCATCCAGCTGGCAATAACCGCGAGGTTCTAGGATGCACGGTATATTTGCCGTTAGAAGCGTGGACTTCATAATAAAATTTAAATTAAATTAACTCAATCTTAATATTAATTAACTTTATTCGAGATGGTTTAGCTTCTTCCTGAACCCAGCTCGGCCTTCGGCCTCGCCCTTAGTTACTTGCTTTCTTCGAGATGGTTTATCATTTGTCAGAACGTAGCTCGGCCTTCGGCCTCGCCTTAGTTACTTACTTTCTTCAAAAATGTTTACCTTCTTCCTGTAAGCAGCTCGGCCTACGGCCTCGCCCTTAGTTACTTGCTTTCTTCGAGATGGTTTATGGTCTTCCCGAATAGAGCACGGCCTTCGGCCTCGCCCTTAGTTACTTACTTTCTTCAAGATGGTTTAGCTTCTTCCTGAACGCAGCTCGGCCTTCGGCCTCGCCCTTAGTTACTTGCTTTCTTCGAGATGATTTTTCAATTATCAGAACGTAGCTCGGCCTTCGGCCTCGCCTTAGTTACTTACTTTCTTCAAGATGGTTTAGCTTCTTCCTGAACGCAGCTCGGTCTTCGGCCTCGCCCTTAGTTACTTTCTTTCTTCGAGATGGTTTTTCAATTATCCGAACGTAGCTCGGCCTTCGGCCTCGCCTTGGTTACTTACTTTCTTCAAGATGGTTTAGCTTCTTCCTGAACGCAGCACGGCCTGCGGCCTCGCCCATAGTTACTTACTTTCTTCGAGAAGGTTTATGGTCTTCCAGAATAGAGCTCGGCCTTCGGCCTCGCCCTTAGTTACTTACTTTCTTCAAGAATGTTTTTCTTCTTCCTGAACTCAGCTCCGCCTTCCGCCTCGCCCTTAGTTACTTTCATCGACAAAGAATATCGTTTACGTGAGCGCAGATCCGCCTTCGGGCCCGCCTTTAGTTACTTACTTTCTTTTTTTGAAATACGAATTTCACGCGAGCGAAGCCGCGGGCAACAGATATATAAATTTTATTGCATCAATGACAGCGACATAACTTCGACTTTCAATTATTTTTTTTTATTTATCAAACAATTTGTCACCGGCCAGCTCACGTCGAGATGACAGTTCTCCGTTGTCAACATGACATTTAAAATGGTTTTTTACCTTTACTTTGGATTACGTGATTTTTATAATATTTTTTAATTATTATGTTCATCCGGGATATACACTGTCACTATAAAAAGTTTCGTCAAATTCCGTTCAGTGGTTTTTGCGAGATGCGCGTACAAATAGACATTTTTGCATTTACCATTTTATGATATGTATAGAAAGAATAGATATGTATAGACTATTGTGTTCAAGTTATAAAAAAGAAGAACTGTCATTTTCGTTGTATCTACTTATTTTTAAATTTCGAATGAATATTTTATTCAAATTGTATTTGCTGCCAGTTCTCAAGATATAATTATGTACTTTGGACTACGTGATTTTAAACGCGCAATAATGTTTATAATTGTAAATTTTTTTTTATTTTTGTAATTTTATTTTTACGTATTATGTTAACCCGGCATATAAACTGCCACTATACAAAGTTTCGTCTAATTCCGTTCAGTGGTTTTTGCGTGATGCGCGTACAGACAAACAAACAAACAAACAAAAATTTTAAAAACTGTTCTAACATGTTCAGTATCTCATTTTAAGCCACCCTGGTTAGTTTTTTTCCGAATACATTTAATGTACAGACTTTCTTACCTCTACGATTTTATTATATGTATAGATGTATCTACACACACATCCATACATACATAATTTTTTTGATGGAAACCGACACGGTAGCCTACATAACGTTATGTCAGACCATAACATCTTGGTGAACTAGATGCCATGACAGTGCTTCCTTCTGGTAGTGCCGGCTACACTGAACTGGGTGTAAAACACTAAATATTTACATTAGCTGCTTCAATCGACCTATGTATTGTATTGTATTTTTGATCATTCATATGGCAGTTAGACTGCGCTCGAACTTGTCACAATTTGTTCTATCCGGTTCGATTACACCCACGAAGAAGAACCGACCAGAAACTTCGCAGGGTAAATGTATGTATGCATGTATACATACAAACGTTACGATACGACTCCTAGTTTTAAGTTCTATTAATTGATAGAAAATTGAAATTAAGTACTTTATTTTTAGGTTTTGTTTTGTTATAGTTATAAAAAGTCTAGCTAGATTAACAATTACCGAGTAACTAATTAGATTTATTTTTGTTGTTAGTTTTAAAGTAAATTATATTAATTAATTGATAGTAGTACTCTTTTGGTTAAACATTATGGCGAAGTAGGATTTTAAAAGTTCACACAATGTTGTTCACACGCCGAAGGTTCCGTAGTATTTACCTTTACCGATAATTTAACTCCAAAACGTACTTTATCGTTCCGAGTCCTGACGATGACTCCGGAGCCGGGAACGACACGTCGACAAAAAAACCGGCCAAGTGCGAGTCGAACTCGCGCACCGAGGGTCCGTATCGCCATGTCATGGCTAGCGCCACTCACGCCATCTATGGCGTGTTTTATGAAATGCCTCATATTAGTTAAAATTCATGATTAATTTAAAATGCTTCATACTCTTTTCGGTGGATGGCGCGCATACACTTTTAGTTTCTTATATGGGGACCCCCGTGAATATTTTCCATTTCCTTATTTTTATTATTTGTTGTAATCTCGGCCATAATAACACATATTCTGTGTCAATTTCAACGGGCTACCTATTATGGTTCGCGGACAGACAGAGAGACAGACGGCGGCCGTAGACTTAGTAATAGGTTCCCGTACGACGGATATGGAACTCTAAAGATTTAAAGCGTTATGATTCATGTACCGCGTAACCGAAAACATTACGATAATGTGTATCAGTGTAAAAGTGTATTTAAAATTTAAACATATAATTTTTGCGGAAACTCTAGAACAATAATTTAACAGAATTTAACTATCGACCTAGACCTACAAATTACCACTTTCGGAATTACCAGCCCCAAATGTCCGCTACGCACCAGACCGACAGCTAACACACTACTATTGTGGAGCTGTTAGGTGTTCACACTTCAAATAATTCATCCCGCTAGGCGCAATTCCAGCATCAAAGGTCGCACATTCATGAGCGTTCGCTGCGTACAGTTGGATGCATGCGGGTGCACCGGTGTGGTGGATGGGGCGTCCAAGCAGAGGTGAACCTGAAAAGAAAAAAAAAATAATTGTGTAAAATTACTTATTAAAATTATGTACTTATGTATAAATATTCTAAAACACTCTAATTGTTATGTAAATAAACTACAATTATTGTCACCCGCCCTTTGAAGCCACGTACAAAAAGTGAAACATTGTATTAGCGCGGTTTGATAAACTACCAAATTAATTCGAATAAACTGATATATTTAATCAACATTATTATTAATAACAGAGAATGTTCGCGTCCACCCTCAACCAATGCCCCAGACAAAAGTTGCTCAGCGCCCCCGTCACTTCCCCTTCCACCCCTTCTCCTACCGCCCGAGTTGGAAGGTGAAAACCTTCTCATTGGTTGGCGTTTTCTTCGTAGGTCGGCCGACGAACAGTTCTCTTGTTGAACGATAGATGACGTGATTATGGAATTGCCAACACGGCCATTCTGCAATGCGCATGCCCCCAGGCGCTCCTCATCATCAAGATCTCCTAGTCTGAAAACCACACAATTTCAAACAATTAATTAACCATTCTAACTGTTCGGCCCATCATGATGATCGAAAATGACAGATCGAAAATGACATGATTATGTACAATGAATAGCCCCTTTAGTCTTAGGAGACATTAAGATCATAGACATACTCATGTCATTTTAATCCCTCACTTATTACCACTTTAGACAATCCAGAGCTTATGCAATTCAATATTTTACGACCAAGGAAAATCCTGTACCAAATTTACAACACTGGATTGGTTTAGGCAATTTACCCTGTATTGGATAAACCCTGTACCAAATCTTTCCAGAATCATCTTGGCTTAGTCAATTTTACCTCGATCCGTCTCACTTCACATTACATTAGCACTGAACTTACCTAAAGCGATCAAATAACATTATCATATTAATATTGAACAATTTATTGTACTCAAAGAAGGTAGGTAGGCGAGATTTTTTATTATTTTTTTTTGTATGTAAGATTACCATACCTAAGAATACCAAACTTTTTAAGTGGGTACCTAACCCTAATATTAAAGTTATGCATTGCCAACACGAGATTCAACATTATCGTTTACATATAGGTATCTATACAATTATACTTACTTGATCATTATGTATTAAAATGACATTTGTCAGCAGTGTGTCCTCTCCTACCACAATGTTCACATTTAATATTGCACTGAATACGTTTGTGATTACCCCCACAGTTAAAACAAGCAATTGGCTTCCAATTCTGTGTTTGTTGGTTAGAAGTTTGAACATTATTAGGGTTTTGAGCTGCCGGTTTCGTCTCTTTAGCACTATTTACTGCGGAATTGTACGTTACAGTTTTTGTGGACTTTTGTTTGTAGATGCGACTATGTAAAAATCCTGCCAAACTATCGCATGTTTGAAAATTGCTAGCTTCAACGGATGCAGTTATATTGCTGTCTGCGATGTTACCTAAAATTATCGACATTATGTCCGCTTGAGCGAAATTAAGACGCAAATGATCTATTTTGGACTTTTGTTGAAAGAAAAATTCATAAAGGGACTGATTTTCGGTGGGTTTTGAGTCTACGATTTCTTTTAACAAATCGAACATATTTCTCTTTACTTGAAAGGTAGTTTTCATGGATTGTTTCCAATTTTTCCACAACCACTTGGTCCAGGAGACATCGTTACGCAACATGGACTCGTACCACATTTTTGCCGACCCCTTGAGCTTATTCAAGGTCTGATACCGGATCATACTGTCGGACCAACCGAAAGTAGACGCATAAGATTCGATCACATTAATCCACGTTCCAACGTTATCAGTCAACGGGTCAAACTCGGGTATCATGTTATGTAGGGTAGTCGTACTTGTACTCACAGTTTCTCCTTTTCTTTTGCGTGTTACCTTCGACCTTTTTCGAGGTGTTGGGGCTGTGCTGCTTGATGATGTGGACGAACTTGAGCTGGTGCTGGAACTACTGGAACTCGTCGACGAGCGAGTATGAGCACGCTTCCGTTTGGATCTAGACCTACCCTCAGATCTAGATGGACTTCTCCGCTTTGTGCGTCGCGATTCCCTAGACTCCCTTCGAGGCCGCGGTGTCGGTGATCTTGATCGACTCAAACAACGAGAACGTGACCGACTCTTCCTACGTTTTGGTCGCGAGTCCCGCCCTGACATCTTTCAGCGCGTGAAGTTACTTGCCACTTCTGATATTAGCGCGGTTTGATAAACTACCAAATTAATTCGAATAAACTGATATATTTAAATCAACATTATTATTAATAACAGAGAATGTTCGCGTCCACCCTCAACCAATGCCCCAGACAAAAGTTGCTCAGCGCCCCCGTCACTTCCCCTTCCACCCCTTCTCCTACCGCCCGAGTTGGAAGGTGAAAACCTTCTCATTGGTTGGCGTTTTCTTCGTAGGTCGGCCGACGAACAGTTCTCTTGTTGAACGATAGATGACGTGATTATGGAATTGCCAACAATTGCTAACATAATAATTAATAGTAAGGCAGACATGACAGACAGACAACAGAGTACCATGAAAAAGTTCCCTTGTTCTCATTGTTGGTACAGAACAAAAGTATGAAGAATAAGGAACCCCTTATTGAGCCCTGGCCAACACCACATGTCACCTCCACCAAATAGGACATATTTATAGCCTTTAATGATCACAAACTGCTGACTGTGTTCCTAAAATATGATCAGACAGTACCCACGAAATACCAAATATTAAAATACCCACAAAATGTGTAGTCCATATGCGTTTCGAGTGTGATACAAATATGACTGAAAGTGTGTAGGTAGGTTTTAATTGTAATTTGGTAAGACGGTGCTACAGGATCTCAAGCTCAACCAATGAGTTTTTTATGACGGAAATATTTACGTCTATACCCACATCTGCGGCTTCAGCGTTTTGAACTCCCTTCCCTTGCCCCTTACTGGGTGGTAGGCTGAAATTTTAGCCGACTGGTTAGGTACCACCGTACTGGATGTAAGATGGCCGCATAGCAGCCTCGGCTGTGTTTTCCTCTCGTCTATCCTCTAGTATTTATAGCCAGAGTCCAAAGGGAAGTCTCTTGTATGGCAACTACCTTCTCGGAGGTGATATTGACTGGTCGGAGCATGTGCTTTGACCCCTCTTGACTCAGCCATCCATACCGGAATACAAATAAAAAAAAGCTGTATTTCTAACTTTGTGCAGATGGCAGCAATGAAGTATGCACCTATCTTCCCCGAGGTTCATCCAGGCTAGCGGCAGTATCGGCGGTGGTGAGGCAGACTAGGCCGTGTAAACAATGCGCGGTGCCCCCGGCGAGGGTAATGCATCGGCCATGGTTCGCTGCTCGCGTCGGGACCTAGTGCTTTAGGCGACGTTGCGACCTGTTTTTACACTAGATACTAGAGTTTGTCAGTTTTTTTAGGGTTACATGTAATATATACAGAAGCCTATTACCGGATAAAAGAAATTGTGACAAGTTAAAATGCAGTCTAACTGCCATATGAATGATCAATAAACAATACAACAATACAATATTATTAAACCTACTCCATCGGTCTGTCTGTCTGTATGTCCGTCCTAGGATAGGGCTGTATCGTTTACATGTAACGGTAATAAGTACACGGTTAAAATGTTCACAGAATATGTGTGATCATGGCGCACGTGCCAACAAAATAATAAAAAAAGCAAAAAGTAAAAAATAAAGGGGTTCCCATACAAGTACTGTGCTAAGAATCGATTAGTATTTATTCACGCTACTGAAAAATAGATGACGCCACAAGCATTTATATTTAGCCTTTCAGAAAGACAAAATATAGGCGAATATGGTTTTTTGACAGGTGTGATATAGCGGATCTACGGAACCCTCCGTGGGCGAGTAAAACTCGCACTTGACATATTTTTTAATATATAAACCAACATGAATGTATGTGTCGAGAGCCCAATAGTGCAGTCGACGGAGCCAAAGTCACCTCTCCTTAGGCGCCATGCCATCAGATTTGCAGATTGTTAGTAGGCTGTCTAGCCTGTTGATGCGACGACACCCAGGTTAAAGAATTCAGGAAACACACTCCCCGGAAGACAGTTTTCACACCCTAGCGCTGCGACAAAGAAACGATTTTGACAACTGATAGGTTGTCAAAAGCCCAAAAGTTCAACAACAAAAGGGTGTTCAGTTTCTGTGCGACGTATGTCGAGATGTCGTATGTTTGCTACTATTTTAGGCCACATCTATGATGACAGTGCATCTGGCTCCTCCTAGGTTCATCCAGGCTAGCGGCAGTATCGGCGGTGGAGGCAGACTAGGCCGTGTAAACAATGCGCGGTGCCCCCGGCCCGGGTAATGCATCGGCCATGGTTCGCTGCTCGCGTCGGAGGCCTCGTGCTTCCGGCGACGTTGCAGCTGCGACCTATCTTCTATCACTAGATGGTAGTGCCTGTGTGTGTGTGTGTGTGGTCTGTTTGTTACTTTTAAATGCGCCAATATTAATGGAACTTGACATACTTGTAGTTGAAGAACGGCGAAATCGGCGCCACCTACCACTACCACCACTAATTCATGTTAAATGAATGAGAAAAAAATATCGCTATGTAGTAGATTTTTAGGCCAGCTACTACCGCCCGGGTTGGGCGGTATTAGCTGGCCTAAATTATATTAGTTTATAAATTATATTAAATCTGATTCTGTCCGTGAGAGTTTATTTGGTTAAAATCGGACGAGTACTTTTGACGCTGTGCCGTGTGGGGCCGGGTACCGTGTGGGGCCGGTACTTAAAAAGAATAGCTCCACTGCATCTCTCTTCATGCATGTCGTAAAAGGCGACTAAGGGATAAGGACAAGATGCCGTGCTAAAGGGCGAAAGGCTCGCCACCTCTCACCTTGGCACGGCACTTCCACCGAGTCATGCAGCAGGTGGGTATTCGTGCCTTACTTGCTGCTTGATCGATTGAATCTTGTTCGAATACTTTGCGAAACGTGGTGGTCGGTGTTGTGCTGTAATTTACCAGAGTTCTTGCAGCACAACACCGATTGCTCTGCTTACCCCGATTGTCGGGATTCAGCGTGTGTGATATGTATGTATGTACTTTTGACGCTATCGCAAGTTGTACTGAGACCGAGATCACATTTGGGGAGATGGTGGTGACGTCATTGATGGTGGGGGGGGATGTCGAGTGCACGGTTTTGTATAGTCGTCGTAGCGTTCACGTTTGTAGGTTGTATAGTTTGGCAGCACGAAGCCGTCGGATGTACATACTTTATGTCGCCAACTTTCTGGAATGCCCTTCTTGTTGCGAATCGTAAGACGTTCATAGAATTCACGTCAAAACTTTACACCAACAATAACTGTTGGACGAGACTTAACTGAAGGTGAAAACGGCCATACATGACCAGCTGCCACATCGGCGGCCGTCGACTGTCGTCCGGCCGTCGCAAATCGGCCATCAGTGATGCCAGTTTCAGTCAGAGACTGTGCTGTCTTTGTGCCACGCCGGCTACACTGAATGAAAACACTAACCATTATTCAGTGAGTTGGTATCAACCTGAACGGGTTTAATATTAAGTATAATAATATTGCAAAAATCAGCAGGTATCTGAAATCAGGAAATATTGTTTGTACCGAGTGGGGCCGGGACTTTAAAAGAATAGCCCCACTGCATCTTTCCCCGTGTATGTCGTAAAAGGCGACTAACAGATATGACTCTCTTCTTATATTACTAGGTGGTAGGGTTCAACCCGTCCGGATTGGTACCACCACACTGAATGAAAGGTCGGTCAAAACGGCTAAGTAAATAGTTTGTGTTTTCCGTTCAGTTCAGTGTAGCCGGCACGACCGAAGGGAAGCACTGACGTGGCACCAAGTCCACCTGGTGTTATGGGCTGACACCACAGATGTTGTAGGTGATGTAGCAATCCGTGTCAGTTTCAATAAAAAAAAAATGTATAAAAAATTCAAAAAGTTTAAATCAAAATCGACAAATTTACGAGAGCGTTACTCTCAAAAGAGCCCATTAACTTTTCTTTGTGTGAAAAACAATCGTCCGGCCGCTCGCAATCAACAACCTGAGTTTCCTGTCGGTAATTAAAAGTGATTCGCTCGTATGAAATAAAACGGACATTTCAAAACCAAATACGAGACCAAACAAAAGAACATTAATAATCTGTGATTGCAGCATGACGGACGGCCAGCGCGGGCTAATTTTATTAATTTGTTTTTGTAATACTTGATTTTTACAGTAATGCATGAGTTTAAGTGAGTGCAGGTAAAAATGGCTTTATTTAAGACGAAACTAAATTAAACTATATACAAAACTACGAAGGTAAATTAACCTAAAAGTTTGTTTTAAACTTTTTCGGAGTTTTCACCGGAGAATGCGGACTTATTGCGTATTGCGGCCTCTTTTACCGTATTGTAAAAAAAAAACGGCCAAGTTCGATTCGGACTCGCGCACCGAGGTTTCCGCAGCACAAAAAAAACGTCGCAAAAGACATTTCTTGTATGGCGACGACGCGACGCCTTAATTTTTCACTTTAAAATTTTTTTATTATCAAAAATTAAAAAAAAATAAAAATTAAATAACACATATCTGTGAAAATTTAAACCAACTAGTTATTACGGTTACAAAGATACAGCCATCGGACGGACGGACGGACGAACGGACAGACAGACAGACATACTGACGTTGTGGGCTCTTTAATGTTGTTCGTAAGTACGTGGTAGGTCTCCTCTGTAATCAAATTCCAATAAACCCTTTTCTAGCGAAAATAAAGAACTCAAAAGAAAAACAATCGTGAATTCTAATTGAATTCGCCTGTTTACGATAGCGTGGAACAACCACCAATGTTGAGTTAAACTCGTTTCACTTATTTCGCAAATGTATTATGTATGTTTTCATAAAGTATTCGTCAGAACAAAATAATATAGAGAAAATATTGTTTGACAGAAAAATCACATGTTTGACTAAATCAGTACATCGCCGCTACATCTGTGATATCAACCCGAGGAATGCTTTTTCTGTAGACAAGATGACTTACTAGTGTTTCCCTTTCATCGAGAGAAACGAACTTTTTCACACTTCGATTCAACGTATTTTAGTATGGAAGGTAATTATTTCGATTCATGCCTTTTGTCGGCAGAAAACCGTAACAATGGCCGTTATTCATATTCAAATACGATTAAGAATTAAACTTTAAATGTAAAAATAAGAATTACAGTACAGTCTTGTCTGATTTTACAAGCACAATGGTACCATTTCCGACACCAAAATGTTGATATGTATTCGTAAAAAACTTGCATAAAGTTAATTAAGGATTAAGAAACATGAAAACAGCGATTAAATCTGAGTTGCTACGACAGAAACATGATGCCTATATATAATGCCATGTAGATTTCTGCTAACTAATAATTTTAAACATTTAAGTTTCAAATATTCATAGAGAATATTGTATGTTAAAATTCTTATAACACAATTTTATAGATTGATAGAAGTACATTATTGCTCAAATAATCATTTACAGACACAAACGATAAGTAATTTACATGAAGGGAAAAGGCGGAAAATCCCTGTAAGGGATACTTACAGGGATTTCTCCCAGTCAACCTTTGGATGTTTGAGAGTCGTATGTTGTGAAATATATATATAAGTAGTAGCAAAAATACTTGAGTGTGGGAACGTAAAATATAATGGAACTATTTAATGAGAGAGTACATTTTATATATTTTATTTTTGGTTGACCAGGAAACGTTTAAAAGTGTCCTAGAGTTAAAAGGGCCCATCTTTCATGCGGGAAGTATGTTTCGAAACTCAACCTGGGCAATTAATATACCATAATATGTGACCTGGGGAATATTATGCAAATATACATAGTACATAGCTTATAAACAATAAATAAATAAATAATATTAAATATTCATGACTTTTTCCACATAATAATATGTACCAAATGCAATACCATCATTAATGCCTTTTTAAGATTCTAAATATAAAGTGGTCGTGCAAATTCTGTGACGTAATTAGCGTTAACCTAGGCGCAGCTAATGTTATTTTTTTTTCACAATGAACATCACGTTTGCGTAGCCTAGCTGAGTGCTCACTTGTTATTCCACAACAACGCTCGCACTTATTATCTCCGATCAAAATCACGCTTCCTGCTTATGTCCACTCGTTTCTTACATGGCACACATGCATTGTGTGCCTAGCTAGTGCCATAGAACACATGGGTTGCTACATCATAATAATACACAGCGTGTCCCAAATAGGATTCCGAACCAAAGAAGTACAAGTACAATTGAGTGGGTATCTTACTACTAACTTTTTTTTTATTTCTCTCGATCTGGGTGGCTGTTCCTGCGCGTGTGTCGTGTGTTCGTAGAACAAACGATGTTTAGAGTTACGCCTTGCATTATTTGGAACCTTATTGGAAACATGGTGCATAGTACTTGCTTAGGGCAAAATAACATGTTGGTTTCAAAGATGGATATTCATAATCTTTACTGTTCATCTAATTTTACCACCTAACGTATAATAATATGTCTAGTCTGTATAGTATGTATATCTGATCTAATTACATTTATATAATATGTATGTATAAAATATTTATGTAGATTTGCTTGTAGTATATCATTTTTCTTTACATTTTAATACATTGTAACAAAATATTCTGCTTCGCCTGCACATACTTCTCGCACATCCCAAGAATAAATTGCCTCGCGGCATTAGGTCCACCTATTGTATCTAATTTTGATGAACTGGTATCCAATAAAGAATATATATATGTGTACCAGCCTTCGTCGAATATCTACTGATAATGCGGACATCAGTTTATATCTAGCCTGTAAATACTACAGTTCTAGCTAGCTGATTGGGTACCAAGGGTTCAACGATATTTTCTTATTAAAATTATAACCCCAGTATACGATAAAACAATTTGGTTTTATTGCGAACAATTACACACATGGTTCCCTACGCACGCCTCGCCTACTCGTATTTAATTTTGCATTTTATAACTAACGTTATTTGTAATACATTAGAGTTCTAAGGACTAAGACAACTAACACAGTTACTAGATAATTTTAAAACTATAAAAATTTGTTTTCGTCCTCTATAACTAACTAACGTCTACTGAATATTTAATGTTTAATGTAATGGTTTTTTTTTTCTCTTTCTCTTTATATTATTGTAGTTGTTTGTTTTTTACTATTTTTTGTTTTATTTTTCTCCTTATTTTGTTTAGTTAGCAGGACGTATATAACTTTATATTATTGCAGATCCTGAAACTTTACTATTGACTCTGTAATATTATTTTGTCTCTCTCTCTCTCTCTCTTTCCCTCCATACCCCTCGCCATGACTCTTTCTCCTGTTATACCTTGGGTCCACCAGTCACTCTTCTCGCCTGTTCTCACATTCTCTTCTCTTCTGTCTTTCCCTAACAATCTCTTTTTCATTCCCTTCCCTATATTTCCTTATGTCAATAGATTTTTTTTTTCTGTTAAAACATTTTCATCAGTCGTTTCTTAGTATGGGTGTTGACAAAAATACGTGAATCCATAAGGTTTGATTGCGATAGAAGCATAACATTAAGATAATAATAACCATAAACCTGGGGTTTTTCAAAAAGGGACTGAAAAGGTTCCTGTCAGGCCGGCATGGCGGCGTTCGCAATCCCCGTGCATCACAGAGTTAGACACCTAATTGTAGGTGAAAAGATGCCACATGCCGCGCTATCCGTTAAAAAAAATCGTAAACTAAATTTATTTTTCAAATTCGTTTGTACGTCACAATTAGTAATAAAATTACTTTTCATTTGCTTTTAAGCTCATTTAATGCTTTTAAATAGTTTGCTGAAAGCTATGTAACGGATAACGTATAGTATGGGCAAAAACATTAGTTTCGGCTTGCGCACTGATGATTTTTACCCGGTTACTTCACATGTCGCCTCGGCGACTGAAACTCAAGCGGAGAAGAGATGCTCACGCGGCGTATCCAGGAGTCACTCATTTGTTTATTATTAACAAGTCAATTACTCGGCCGACACGCAAAGTGTTTGCGGAGCGAAGTCGAGCCGTTTTGTGGAGCGGAATAATAGCGTCTGCAATATGAAAGGGCGTGCACAAGTTGGGATACTGCTGGGACACTTATTTATCTACGAGTATTTATGTTTATTTATTTATGTATTTACTTATCAAGTAAACCCTTTTTTAATGCCCGTTAATGTGTAGCAAGGGCGGGCTTATTGCCTTAGGCAATTTCCTCCAGTCAATCCGGTGAACCTACATTTTTACATGGAATCCGAACCATGAAGCCATGGGTGAAGGTATGCACGTAAATTTATCAAATCAGAAAAATATCATTGGTGCATGCCGGTTGGATTCTAATCTAGGTCCTCTCGCAAGGGAAGCCGACGACGCGACGTCCAGATCACCCGGCCACCCGCAGGCTTGCGGTGCGGCATACTCTAGCTTGTTTATTAAGCTAACATAACCTATCTTATAACTAGCCCCTTAAATTTACCTAGGCTATTAATGAAAACATGGAAATCTGCTTCCTTTTTTAGCTCGTTCAGCATTTAAATGCTCTGTTTAGATGAGAGCACCGCTGTAGATTTTATATTGAAGAAGTCGGGTGGGGAAGAACCAGTGTCCTGCTGTTATTGGGAACACCTTAAGTAAACAACTGTTAGGAATCAACATCATTCTATCTATGTCACTCCTACGCTACGCCAGCTTACCTTATTCTACGTTATTCAACCTACAATCGACTGTATTCACTTACCCTATTTCATCAACCATACCCTTGCCTAACCTAACGTAACCTAACCTAATATATATTATCCTATCCTAATCCATCATACGTTAAATTTACCCTACTGTACCTCGACCAAAAGGAAACAATCAATTGGTATGTAGTTCTGACAGGTACAAGGAGTAATCTCAGCAAAATTGTTATTATTAATTTTGCTCTCAATCTGTGTTTTCGATAGAGTGGTTTTATTATGTGGCTACTCACTAAAATACTTGTAATAATATGTATAAAAAAATACCCTGCGAAGTTTCTTGCCGATTCTTCGTCGTGGGTGTAATCCGACCGGATAGAACAAATTGTGACAAGTTCGAGTGCAATCTAATTCCCATATGAATGATCAAAAAACAAAACAATACAAATAATTGTATTGTATTGTATTGGTACAGCCCATAAGGGCTGATTTAAAAAAAAATGGAAATTGGGCGAAAAATACGAACTATTTACATAGCCGTTTCGACCGACGTTTCGTTCAGTGCGGTGGTATCAATCCGGTCGGGATAAACCCTACCACCTAGTAAGGTAAGAAGGAAATATTATGGATATAGAAGGTTTTTAGGATTTATCCAACCATGTCAGTTTCCATAAAAAAAACTAAATTACCCTCCTATTTTCAACTTCCTGAGAGTAAAGAAATTCCGACTGAAATGTTAGCGAGTGACCATTCTTTGAGCAATTTCACACAGCTGATTCTATGGTTTTACAGCGGTGAGACGCAAGAATCGAGAATTGTGGGTCACAGTTTTATGACACCATTCTACCTTTTATATGGGAGGGAGATAAAAAATAAAACAAATCGGTTTATTGCATACACGAACGTTCTATCTCTTGCATTGTCTCGAGTGCATTGCGCCGCTTCCACACATGACCCGAACTTGATGTAACATGTTATCTATAAATTATAAAATGAGGAAAAGTATGAACTATGAAAATATGGATATTTTAGTGGTGTTTTAACGGACTTCAATTGTAATTACGTTCTGAAACAAGAACGCATTAGGAATTTTTAAAATTACACTCATCAATTGTTTCAGGCATATCAAACTCAAAAAAGCTTTACAAGTTACGAATCAATATATAATTCAGCATTATTTTAATTTATTTTATGGACAAGAAATATAACAGCATCTTTTCTCGCCCTTAACAGACAAATTATGTTTATTAAAATGACAATTCAATTAAAATATAACTTATTTATAAAAAATATCTGGTGCGTTGCTCTAAAAGTTGATTCGTTTCACGTTTGGAAGCGTTGTTTAGCGAAAATAACGTTAGCGTTCACTGATGCGATTGTTTCGAGACATACGCGAATGCTATGAAAATAACAGGTATTTTTTTCTAAAAAGAGACATGAACAATATTATTTTATGTTTATATGTTAGTACTAAGCACGTACTCGCTTTATATATATTTTTATTAGAAAAATGCAAAGCGAAAATCATTGGAAAAAATACATCCCGGCCAGGATTCGAACCTGGGTCTTTGGCTTGAGCCGCCAACGCGATAACCAACTACGCCACCGGACCGTTACGTATTATCTCCAAATTTTCGCTCTCTTGCACCTTCATGATGACGTCGCATAATTTTTGCGAACAGTCAACTTGCACGGTTCAATGTTGAACCTTATGCTGTCGTCACCAAAGTCGTATTTGGCATCGGACACTAGAAGTTGACTTGAGGTTTTTTTATATTATTTTATGTTTATATGTTAGTACTAAGCACGTACTCGCTTTATATATATTTTTATTAGAAAAATGCAAAGCGAAATGAAATGAAAATTATGCGACGTCATCATGAAGGTGCAAGAGAGCGAAAATTTGGAGATAATACGTAACGGTCCGGTGGCGTAGTTGGTTATCGCGTTGGCGGCTCAAGCCAAAGACCCAGGTTCGAATCCTGGCCGGGATGTATTTTTTCCAATGATTTTCGCTTTGCATTTTTCTAATAAAAATATATATAAAGCGAGTACGTGCTTAGTACTAACATATAAACATAAAATAATATTAAAAAACCTCAAGTCAACTTCTAGTGTCCGATGCCAAATACGACTTTGGTGACGACAGCATAAGGTTCAACATTGAACCGTGCAAGTTGACTGTTCGCAAAAATTATGCGACGTCATCATGAAGGTGCAAGAGAGCGAAAATTTGGAGATAATACGTAACGGTCCGGTGGCGTAGTTGGTTATCGCGTTGGCGGCTCAAGCCAAAGACCCAGGTTCGAATCCTGGCCGGGATGTATTTTTTCCAATGATTTTCGCTTTGCATTTTTCTAATAAAAATATATATAAAGCGAGTACGTGCTTAGTACTAACATATAAACATAAAATAATATTAAAAAACCTCAAGTCAACTTCTAGTGTCCGATGCCAAATACGACTTTGGTGACGACAGCATAAGGTTCAACATTGAACCGTGCAAGTTGACTGTTCGCAAAAATTATGCGACGTCATCATGAAGGTGCAAGAGAGCGAAAATTTGGAGATAATACGTAACGGTCCGGTGGCGTAGTTGGTTATCGCGTTGGCGGCTCAAGCCAAAGACCCAGGTTCGAATCCTGGCCGGGATGTATTTTTTCCAATGATTTTCGCTTTGCATTTTTCTAATAAAAATATATATAAAGCGAGTACGTGCTTAGTACTAACATATAAACATAAAATAATATTAAAAAACCTCAAGTCAACTTCTAGTGTCCGATGCCAAATACGACTTTGGTGACGACAGCATAAGGTTCAACATTGAACCGTGCAAGTTGACTGTTCGCAAAAATTATGCGACGTCATCATGAAGGTGCAAGAGAGCGAAAATTTGGAGATAATACGTAACGGTCCGGTGGCGTAGTTGGTTATCGCGTTGGCGGCTCAAGCCAAAGACCCAGGTTCGAATCCTGGCCGGGATGTATTTTTTCCAATGATTTTCGCTTTGCATTTTTCTAATAAAAATAGACATGAACAATAGTTGAATAAAGTATATTTTTAACCGACTTTAAAAAAGGAGGAGGTTCTATGTTCGGCTGTATGTATTTTTTTTATGTATGTTCAGCAATATCTTCCACAATTGTGAACCGATTTCGATGATTCTTTTTGTGTTCGGTTCAGTCTAGCTCCAAGGTGGTCCCATTTTTTTTTTGGTCAAAATCGGATTGGAAAGCGAGGCGGAATCGCGAGGCCGAAGGCCGAGCGATACCGCCGAGTACATTAATAGCAAATAAAAATTACTAAAATAACTGTGAAATAAAAAACTATTTAAAAAAATATAAAAACCGCATTCAAAAATGTATGAAATAAAAAAATAAAAAATCGAACCCTAGTGTTGAAGGCAGTGGTGCTAAAGCAAGCAAAAATAACCGACCGCCTTCAGCTCTAGGGTTTGATTTTTTATTTTTATATTTCATACATTTTTGAAGGCGGTTTTTATATTTTTTTAAATAGTTTTTTTATTGCATAATCTATATGTCAGAAAATGTTAAACACTGTAATATTATTATTAGCTAAATTTATTTTGTGATCAAGCAAACATTTCAAAAATTTAAATACATGTGTAGAACATCCCATCCCTCACACGGACTCACAACCATCAGTTTCAACATGTTGACCCTTTCCTCCTTAGCAAGCATGCATAGAGGAAACCGATAAATTGAATCTCTCACTACTGAGACGAGTAAAGAACTGACAAAGTAAAGGGTAAAAAAAGTAATTACTTTTTTGTAGAATAAAATCGAATCTCAATATCCCTCACCTCCACACACACGCGCACTCACCCCTCACACACCCTTACACACATACCCCCTCACATTTCATTCCATACAATATCCATACTTTTTTATTAGTACCTACTAAGAAGTGGAACGTGTAATTGGCGAGGCTCGATGTATGCATATATTATATTCATTCATATTAATATTTTTATTAATTCATTTGGTAACACGGTACACTCGAAAAAGTCAGGCATAAAAATTTACACATACATGAATAGAACACATTATACCTTTATTAACACATTTTCTTTTTATAACAATTTAAAAATTTTTTTGGAACTAAAAATTACAATTTAAAAAATTGGTATAAAAACAAATGGAGTTTCCACCACCGGCGGTGGGGCGAACCCGAGCTACCGATGGTCGTGCCCTAGGGAGAGAAACCTCCGGACGATGCGTGCAGTGTCGAGCAGGGCTGCCTTCTGGATCTGGCCCTTGACCCAACCGCTCAGCGAGAGCCTCTTAAGGTGATCGTCGAGGCTCTTCGCTATCAGCCCATGCGCCGAAACGACTATGGGCACAACGATCATCGAGTCGACGGACCACATTTTGGTAACCTTGTGCTGCAGATCCAGATATTTTAACATCTTCTCTGCTTCCTTAATGACGAGGTTACCATCGTGCGGCACGGCGATATCGACGAGCGTTGCGCGCCTTGCCTCCCTTGCCTACTATCACAATATCAGGCCTGTTCGCGAGAATAGTCCTGTTTGTGATAATGGACCGGTCCCAGTAGAGTGTGACATGACCGTTCTCGAGAACTGGCTGTGGATTTTACTTATAGTAGGCACGTCGGTACCCACAAGGTTGAACTTCAAGGCAAGTTGTTGGTGGATAATCCTGGCTACTAGGTAATACACATTATAAATTATTATTAGCTAGGTATTTATAAGTCAAATGTTTGGGTTCGAGCAAAAAATAACCTTCGTCAATACAACTTTACAACTTAATATTAGGAAAGAAATCACAACATAACAACATAAACATGTATGTATGTATGTATACTTAACGAAAAATATAATGCAATTGGCTGTACGTTTAATATATGCCTGCCCAAACTCATATACATAATCAAAATCTAATCTAATCTAAATTTACTATGTGAAAAACTGAAGAGCCTAAGTAAGTTACCTACGTAAACCCCACCCTACGTAAACCCCACCCTACGTAAACCCCACCCCACGTAAACCCTAAGAACAGAGTAGGTATCTCAACCCCGCACGAGACAAAAGTTTGACCGCCGACGACCCGGCGGAAGTACGAGTACCCAAACGACATTCAATTAGGTTCGCAAAGCATAAATTTAAAAAGGAAATGGGACTTGGCGCGGATACTATTTCACTTAAAATTAACTTATAAACCAAGTTTAAAGTTTCACTTAGCTCCAGCGGACCCTGATTAGCATAATCTAAGCCCCTTAACTCAGCTAAGGGTTGGCCAGTGGTGTTTGGAGGGTCAGTGCTGCCTTAAGTTTGGGTCCGAGTTTAACGCTTTTAACGACCTTGTAATTATTTTTGTGTTGATTAATAGGCACGTTATTGCAACTTTTTCACATGATTATGCTCCCGTAATGTCATTAAAAAAACAAATACATACGTTAATTATGTTTACAAATTCATCGATTCATGAATAAATGAACTGTAAAATTATTCCTAGAAATAAAATAAAAAATTCTTTATCCTTTGTTGGCTGTAGATCTGTGTAAATTAAAAATTTGCAATAATTATATTAAGCTGTTGGATTTTCCAAATATAATCAAATAAGAAATAAATATAAAAATAAGCGGACCTTGCATTCCATGCAAAGGAGTTTACCTATCTCCATTCTGGACGATACATAATAGTTTACGGCTACGATTTTGTATGAAAAATCGGCCAAGTGCGAGTTTTACTCAGGCACGGAGGGTTCCGTAGATCCACTATACCATACGTTTTAAAAACCATATCCCTCTATCTTTTGTCTGTCTGCAATGCAAACTACCTGTGGCGCCATCTATTTGACAAACAGAACCCTAAAAATCACACTATCTCGTGTCGTGTACCCATTCTATCCTAGACACGTTCTCTGTTCCGTTGCCCTATACCTATTCAAATAAAAGCTTATTATTTCTCAGCGTCTAAGTTCGCCCGGAGGAAGTCGCTAGGTGCAGTTTAGAGCAAAGTTAGTACGCGGGACCTGCAGACTTGCCCGGGCGAAGTTCCGCCCGTCACAGTATTACTTTGAGAAACAATCAGGAAGAAATTGACTCACACGGAACCCTGCGGCTGACAGCAGGCTACATGTCTGTTGGAATAAATTGAATCGGAAAAGTATATTTTATTCTTTTAGTTCGCGCGAGCGGTGCAGCTTTACGTGTATAAAACACATATTGTGTGCGTATGTGGGTTCGTATGGTGCCTTATGTACATACGTATGTATTTATTTATTACACACAGAGGACTTATTGGAGCGTGCAGTTTTTCCAGTGAACCGTGCATGCAACAATGCATTATAAAAGTCTTATTATTGCGCGTACAAGGTTCACTTGAAGAGATTTCATTCTGCAATAGGTCAGCTTTCAGTCAATACAACATCAACGAACAGCCAAGAGGTCAACATGTTTGTTAAATTTATCGCAGGTGGTATAATGATCCTAAAGAATAAAACCGGCCAAGTGCGAGTCGAACTCGCGCACCGAGGGTTCCGCATCGCCATGTCATGGTCAGCGCTGCTTCATACTGTTTTCGGTAGATGGCGCGCATACACTTTTTAGTTTCTTGTATGGGGACCCTCGTGAATTTGTTACCTTTTCTTATTTTTCTTATTTGTTGTTATATCGGCCATAATCCTTACCTTTAATAAAATCCAACATATGTTTTCTGTATGTATGTCTGTCTGTCCGCTTATAACTCGAGAACCACTAAACCGATTTTAATTTTTTAAAAAATCTACGGATAGCTTGATTCTTCACATCAACTATAGGCTACTTACTATCACGCTAAATGGCTTATGAGGTTAGCAGAGAAGTCAAATATAGTATATAATATACAGTTATAGGTGGCTATCTATCTCTATCTCTATCCCTCTATCTCTATCTCTATCCCTCTATCTCTATCTCTATCCCTCTATCTCTATCTCTATCTCTATCTCTACCCCTCTATCTCTATCTTTATCTTTAATTCTTATAACAGGGAACGTCTGCCTGTATGTACCTAAGTATTTTAAAGTAAACTCCGAAACCACTCAACAGATTTTTATGCGGTTTGTACTATATGAAAAGAGTAGTTCTTGAAGCTCACTATAGGGTATATACCATAACGCGAACAGCGGCGAACATCGTAAAGCGAACACATTCGCTCGGGCGAAATAGCAATTTGTGAATGCAAATTCTACCACAGACCACTGTCGCTTCGTATCTCGTGAAGGTATGCCCGAGCGTGCGTCTGTGCTACGTAATAAGCCGATGTGAACGATCAATGGGAAGCACTGGCATGGCACCTAGTTCGGGCGGGAACGAAGCTGACATCACGTTATACCAGATAATGTATTAGTGACTACCTTCATCTAAAGAAACAGTATTAGGTGACTACTATATTACTTAATAATTTATATTCCTTTTGATATAATAAAAGGCTATATAGAATAGCATAGGCAGCTTGTCAGCCTTAGTATATTAGTGGTGTGATCGGTTGACTGTCGTTTGTAAGCACACCTTGGGTGTAACATTCCTAACTTACAGGTGGCAGGGTTTAACCTTTACGGGTTCGTACCACCATGCTTAATGAAAAATGTGTTTTCCATCCATTTCAGAGTAGCCGGCACGACCGAAGGGAAGCACTGACATGGCACCTAGTTCACCAAGATTGTACCGGCTAACATCACAAATGTTGTAGGTGATGTAGCCAACCGTGTCAGATTCGATAACAAAATTTCACCCGAGCGAAGCCGCGGTAAAAATCTTGTAACTGATTATCTCATTAATTTCATTAGCTAGTCAATACGATTGCAAATTAAAGGGTTTCTCAAGGACAGCAACCCAATATTATAGTTACCTTGTCGTCTACAAGCTGTTCTCACCGCTCAGGGTGTTGTCGTCGTCGTGTCGTGTCGTCGCGACGGCACGGCATAGGGGCGCGGCGTCCGAAAGACTCCCGCAAAAAAGAGTGGCTGCAATTTTAGCACAAGTTCTCCGCTGAAATTCCACGATGACTCCGCGCAATTCCCAGTTCTGTGCGGGCGCTTTTTTTTTAATATAAATTGACGGGCCGACCCAAATTGTTGGCAGTTTCGTCGAAGATTCGAACGCGCACGCTTTTTTATTTGTTTGAATGAGTTAACAAGATAGTGTTTTAGAACGCTTCCCCCCGGTCGTCGCCGTGGAGCGGACGGAATGTGGGGGAAGGGTCGTAAATTTTTCTGGGGTTTCCTTCTGCGTTACAAATTGGGTTTTGGGTGTGTTTGAGTATGTTGTTCTTTTTGTAATTCGCTGCTCCGATTGTAATGAGTCGTTTAAAGCGTTTTTAACGTTTATTTTCTTCTTCTTACGTGAAATATTGTCCACGGCAGGATGGTGGAGCGCACACTCGCTATACGTGCAAGAAGGAACATATAGCTACGGAACCATCTGTGTGGGAACAACGTTCTCACCTTAACAAGTCTTTATATATACCTACAACGTGTCCCAAAACTCAACGTCAAGTGGGAACTAGGGAGTAGCCCAGTTTATGACTACCCAGGGAAAAATAAGAATAAAAAAATCCGAGTAATTAATTTTTTTAGAAAAAAAATTTACTGAATATTTTTTTGGTAAAACTACAGGCATTCTGGTTTTATTTGGGAAAGTTATCAATAGCAGAGTTATTTAGGCTTCCATTATATAAATTTGAACAACTTATATTTGCAAATTTGTAGTCGTAGTAGGTACCTAAAATGTAAATTTTCAACGTTTTTCAAATATATACATATATGTTTATATGATATTTTGTAATAGAAAATAAATATATTTTTTTTTTATTATTTCTTTATTGTTTTCTTCCTTCCTCCATATTATTACTCTTAGCTTTGGTGGTTTCCATAAGATGTAACACACTTACCAGCGTTGAATTGTTTATTTATTATTAACAGAAATACGGTTGACTGCTTGTTAATAATGCTTAAGCAAGATCACCATGCCAAAAGCTCGTTCAGATCACGCTGCATAGAACTATTGTAAACGAAGTTGAACGAATACACTACAGGAAATCTCTTTCGAGCGACCTTTTGCTCGTAATAGTGGTTCTACGACTTCGCCTTAAACTTAGTAAGGCAAATAAGAGTCTTCAAAGACGTACAAAGCAACACAATCAAAATGGACGTATAGCAGACCGAAAGGTGAAAGCACCGACACAGCCACTTAACCAGCAAAGAAGCCCATAAAGTCATGAAGATAAACGACAACTACAAATCTCGTTGCATATTCAGACCGCTCCGAGTAAACACAGAGCGCATTTCACGGCGTGCAGTAAAAGTCACTGCGTAATATTTTTGTAATTTAGTTCGTTCGCGAACCGCGGCAGCGTGGCGGTCGGCGCGCGCCGTTGGAACGCTCCCTTGTTCCTTTTATGGAGCTACTGTGCCGTCAACGTATCTAACGCCTGTGTAGCGGTAAGTAAGTAAGGAAAGGAACCACGGGGGGGGGGGCAAGTGCATTCTATTTTACTCCCCGAATTATGGCACTAGAGAAATTATTTTAATATAAGTACTGTAGGTATCCGCCACTGTCATGTTCGTACGTTTTGTTTTTTTTTTATAAGTTGTTTTGTTGTGTAAAGCGTGTTGGACGTGTACCTCCTACCTGCGTGACGCTGGAGACTCGACCAGCAGTCGCTGTCTCCGATGGTTGCGGTCGGAATAGAAATGTCCAATGTCTAGGGACTAACTGATCTTCCCAACTTAGCACACTAACGCACTTCGAACAAAACACTCCATTTCATGTATCAAACTCGAAGCTCCATGCTCCAGGATCGACCCAGAATCTTGCTCCAGATCTGCAAAAGTGGGCGCTGTGGCCAACTATTGTCTGTGGTTCCGCATTAAGACCGATATAGATTCATTCTCTTCTGGCTCGAGGTGAAGAGAATGGAGGTAAGTGTACCTATCGTGTTTGTCTAATAGTTGTAGAAGATTGTCGAACAATACCGAAGACATTTCTTTTAGAGGACCGTTCAAAAATTCTTTAAAATTGAACCATGTCAAGAGACGGCCAAAAAAAATCGGCCAAGTGCGGTCGGATCCGTACCACTGGCCGGCCGCTGGTTGACCAATCATTCTGTATTTGATTTCACCCCATGTCTTATCTTTTCAAAGTCCTCCACCATCAATTCGTCCCTATCCATATAAACTAACCCTAGCCACCCATACTGGATTTCATAAAAAACCGGCCAAGTGCGAGTCGAACTCGCGCACCGAGGGTTCCGCATCGCCATGTCATGGCTAGCGCCACTCACGCCATCTAGATGGCGTGTTATGAAATGCTTCATATTAGTTAAATGTCATGATTAGTTAAAATGCTACATAATCTATTCGGTAGATGACGCGCGCGCATACACTTTTTGGTTTCTTCTATGGGAGCCCCCCTGAATTTTTTACGTTACTTATTTTTATAATTTGTTGTTATATCGGCCATAATAACACATATTCTGTGAACATTTCAACGGGCTACCTATTACGGTTCAAGAGATACAGCCCTCGGACAGACAGACAGACAGACAGATGGCGTAGGCTTAGTAATATGGTCCCGTACCGGATACGGAACCCTAAAAAAAGCTGTAATATAATCCTCCGATAGCGCCAAACCATAACGCCTAACCTAAGTGACCACACGAACAGAACCGGAATAGTGTCCCACCGCATGTACAGGTAGGGGCAGGCTCAAAAACCCATTCCACCTGTAATGTTCCCGCGAAACTCTAAATTGAGCACGTCGCGCTTGTTCCCGACTGCACGGATCTCGTGTAATGGATAATGGCGCCTCATGCAGGGAGGTGGATTTGCCCAGGACATGCTCCTGTATGCCGTTACGAAACCTAAGTGTGATTTGAATGTACGAGGCATTTGTGCAGGTTTGCATTAAATGTGATGCACGTGAAAGGACCCTATGTGCATGTTGGGAAAATTGCAAATTTAAAATGTGCCCAGTGTCGAACTTTTATACGTAGATGATATTTTTACTCTTATTTTGTTTATTTGTTTAGAAAATCTATACTTAGCATTACAGGTGATCAGTGTACAGTAATTATTTTAGCCAACAAATTACAGATTTTCCCTTAAAGCTAATACATTTTTTATGGAAACTGACACGGTTGGCTACATCACCTACAACATCCGTGATGTCAGCCCATAACACCGGGTGAACTTGGTGCAACGTGAGTGCCTCCCTTCGGTCGTGCCGGCTACACTGAACTGGACGGAAAACACAAACGATTTACATAGCCGTTTCGACCGACCTTTCATTCAGTGCGGTGATACCAACCCGGGCGGGTTAAACCCTACCACCTAGTCCATAAGTAGTATATAATTAAGACATAGTATATAATTATTTATTCAACCTCAAATGTAAGTATGTGCGCATGTGAGTGTGAGTGTAGTGTGTGAGGGTGTGTAAGGGTGTATGCGTGAGTGGGTAGTAGATAGTTGGAAAAAAAAAGAAATGTAAGAATAATATTGATAGTTTTCTTTTTCTGAATGTAGACCTCGAGAGGTGGAATAAGATATCAATATCCGCGAATGCGCGTTCGTTCGTTATATTCACGTGCTACTCTGGTGAGAACATTGTTCTGAGCGCAGTTGGTGTGGTGCACGGGCATATGAAAGAGGCCAGTGTGGCGAGCGCGGCGGAGCGAAACATTCAGCGCCACCTCTCCCAGCAATTCAATGGAAGTAAAAAAAACCATCTCACACATGGACCGCAATCCTGCAGCAAAATATAATACGAATGAACTGAAGTGAAGAACTGGCATGTCACGTAGTTCCGAACGAAACATAGAGTCAGCCAATAACAAAACATTATGAGACGAAGAAGCTTCTCGATTTCGAATGGTACAAGTTTATTCGCAGAAAAAATAATTCAATTTGAAAAAGTCACTGTTTAAATATTTAGGTACATTTGTTCGTATTCATATTAGAAACCCTCCTTTCATGCATACATTCTCAGAAAGCACAGGTCACAGTCAAATCCCCTGACTCATTCAGGCAGACTTGAAATTTTTCTAAGTAAATAAAATTGGAAGTAAATGAACTTTCCAACCGAATCCTTTTGAGTGATCGTAGCGGGGTGCATGTTGTACACTGTTAGTAAACCGCAGTCCGAGGTACCTATATACCTATGTAAAGTAGTGCGGGTGCACATCCAATAAAATAATCAGTTCGCCTTGCATTTCCTTGCTAGTAGTAAGCATTCACCGTCTAGTTTACGAAGAAATGTGCACTTTTGGAATTATTGAAATTTTAATCATATTTTTCTATCGAATGAAATTGTGAAAATATTAGAAGCATAATAAAAGTATGAATAATTTATGTATGTAGACTTTACATTTTTTTTTTTTTATGGAAACTGACACGGTTGGCTACATCACCTACAACATCCGTGATGTCAGCCCATAACACCGGGTGAACTTGGTGCCACGTCAGCTGTGTCCCTTCGGTCGTGCCGGCTACACTGAACTGGACGGAAAACACAAACTATTTACATAGCCGTTTCGACCGACCTTTCATTCAGTGCGTTGGTACCAACCCGGGCGGGTTAAACCCTACCACCTCCAAGAAGGGAGGCATATCCCTTAGTCGCCTTTACATACACCAATTTATTAATAAGTCTTTGTAGTCAGAACTCTTTGCAAAATGGTTAATCCTGTTTTCAAGCTGTGTTTTCGATGATGACTGTAAGCGATGTTAATAAATGTGGCTAGTCACTAAAGTACTTGTAATAATATTTATAAAAAAAAATACCCTGCAAAGTCACAGATTAAAGTTTCCTGTCGGCTCTTCTTCGTGGGTGTAATCGAACCGGATAGAACAAATTGTGACAAGTTCGAGTGCAGTCTTTAACTGCCATTGATCAATAAACAATACAATACAGTACCGTGTGGGGCCGGTACTTAAAAAGAATAGCCCCAATGCATCTCTCCCCGTGCATGTCGTAAAAGGCGACTAAGGGATAAGGGCATGATGCCGTGCTAAAGGGCGACAGGCTCGCCACCTCTCACCTTGGCACGGTACTTCCACCGGGTCATGCAGCAGGTGGGTCTTCCTTCGTGCCTTACATGCTGCTTGATAGATATCTTGTCCGAATACTTTGCGAAACGTGGTGGTCGGTGTTGTGCTGTAATTTACCAGAGTTCTTGCAGCACAACACCGATTATTCTGCTTACCCCGATTGTCGGGATTCAGCGTGTGTGATATGTAAGCAATGCAATACTCTTAAAAGACGCTCTAGGCTCTACCCTTGTCTGAGCTACCTATGAGAGCAAAAACCTTCAAATTTTGGTATGATCGGTATGAATTCTAGCTGAGTACGAATCCAAGAGCGAAAAGTGAGAATAAAATAAAATTAAAAATATACATAGAGAGATATTAAGCACAAACAAAGCTTGTTTCAATTCAAATTATGTTAATTTCTCAAAATCTTAACTTTACATACAAATTCAGTTCTGGAAAATCGTTGAAATTCGACCGAATAATAATTTTTTTTCGGAATAAAACAATACTTTTTTCATTATTAAAAATTTTCCTAAAATATCAAACCGCTGAATCTAACGCCTACACTAGTCGCTTGCATACAAGCGAGGTGTTCTGAAAAAGTGCACAGTCACACTTTAATCCATTTGCAGTGACTGAAGCCAGAGCGGCACGCCGCCGACTGATTACTTTGCATAAGTGCAATCGCATGCGGCCGATGCGGTGCCAGTCAACTGCACGTATACCTAACTATACACTATACGTATAGGTACGCGTCAAAGAAATATAATATTTTGTATACAGGAATGATTGAAACGTTAGAATTGAAATACTTTATAACCTTCGCAAATTGCTAATGCGCTGGAACCTTGGCACAGTGAAGTTTTTTTTTGTACGCCGCCGTGTGCTTTTCATAGGACTATGTGTGCATAACTGTCCGTAACAAATGACATTAGTATGACAAGGTTCCAGCGTTTCAGCAATTTGCGGGGTTTATATTGCACATAGTAATAGACATACCTACCTTTAAGTAGATTACAGAAAAAAAAACAAAAATAACAATATCGAGTAATGTTATAAATGTTACTTTTTTAGGGTTCCGCACCTCGAAAGAGAAAAGAAAACGGAACCCTTATAGGATCACTCTCGTGTCTGCCTGTCTGTCCGTCTCACGGACAAATTGTGTAAATGAACGTATTTAGATGTTGGGGGAACCTTTTGGGGGACAAATCAGAACAAGACAAGTTATTCTTTTCAGTGGAAAGGGCTCTTTATAAGAAATACAATTAATTTTTTTTTATTTTAAAATTCTATTATACGAAAATCGACGATTCGTTTTATAGGTACTACTATGTCCGCTGCTCTGACGAACTTGCTTCCCTTATCCCTCCTCCTCCTGTTCGCCTTCGCCAAACCCGCCATTCTCTCGCGGAACACCCCTTGGTAGTCGACAGAAGAGTTCTTCGAACTGCACGATTCTCTAAATCGTTCTTGTGCCGCACTGCAAAGGTGTGGAACGGGCTCCCAGGGAATATCTTCCCCCACTCCTACAATCCACGGATCTTCAAATCGTAGGTTAACAGCCTTTTCCCAGCAACATTAGTCCACCTCCAAGCCGGACTGGCACCTCCTCGGGGGTGAAATTGGCTGCGCCTGAGGTTGCGACCTCGGGCAGACCCACCCAGTTCGGTAGCAATAAAAAAAACAAATAAACAACAAAATGGTGATGCAAGTTCCTCCGAGCAGCACCCATGATGGTACCTCTAGAATAGACTGAGTGACCCTACAAATCGTCTGTGACTCAGAGACTCCAGGCCATCTGTGAGTTTCGGGTCTTCAACAAGATGTATTGAATCCAAGGACGCCAACAGATACTGGGGTTAAGTCTATTAGTACAGGATCCGGTAAGGAATGTTCACCCTCATCTGTTAATTTGATAGTACATCCTTTATCGAATACATAAGATGTAAGCGCGACTAGGTTTCGTAATGTGCAGGCGACTAGATTCAATAATCAAAAGAAGAAAAAAATGACAATTATCTTTTCACTTTATCTCGAAAAGGAATAAATATCGGACTCCATAATTTTCCTTTAGGCTACTATAACATTCCAAAGTCATGATTGTTTCAAAGTTTAATACCTAAAAGAGATGGAAGATGATCTAGGTCATTGAGGTCAAGAACTATAGTAACTAGTTTGCCTAACTGTTACGCAAACTAGTCGAGATCTAACATAGTGTAAAAGATAACATGTAGGCTTACGCCTACATATTATCTTTTATACTATGTTATAATCATACATAACAGAATACTTATTTGACAGATGAAAAATCTGAGTAGCGTTTACTATTAACCGAGTTTAACGCTAGCGGCGGCACCTCGGGCACTACTAACCGATACAAAATTTCAAAGCGTATTGATTTTCCTAAAGAAAAACATTACCGATAAAACTTTCATCAATCTCATTATCACAATATCTACTTGTACAGCATAAAAGCTTCCTAGAAATCTCGAACCGGCAACACGTAAATACCTAATGCACGCAGAGTTGCCTGGAATCGCAATTTGTTTGTCAACCCGCCATCAGTAACGGTGGGTCTAACAGACCCGAGGCATCGTCGTCGTCCGAGAGAGAGCTTAGTAATTAACGTTCCCTCCGTACCTCCCCCTCCCCCCATAACCCCGCCAATGCGAGAACCTCGCGACGCCGCCGGGGGCAGTAATCCGTGGGGGCACAGGATATGTTATTATCCGATGGTGTCCCTTTCTCGTTGATAATCTTTGGTGCGGAGTGGAGGATGATAATTGTTTGCGGTTCTTGTTGCTAATGTACTGGCTATAGTGTGTACTATTTGCATATCGAGAGCGTGATTATATACAAAGAACAGATACAGACACAAGAAGGTCGCTGACAAACTGTGATAAATTGCTGGTCTGGCTAGCAAATGTATTTCTTAATATATTATATGTGTATAGTTTATCTTTAATGTAATTGAACATATTTTAATTGAAACTAGCGATATGTTTCACATGTATTCCGAGAATCAGAAAAAGAAATATACTTTGAAATTTTTCCCTTGCTATTGTTTATATTAAATGTGAGAAAATTGTTAAATATTTAGCTTGTTTATATCTAACATTGTACAAGTGCTAATGATTAGGTATGAGGCGATGGTTAGGGCTCAAAATTAAACAAAAGTCTCATTATTTCCATTCGTATTGCTCAATTCAAGATCATATGCATTTGTTCAATCGCGATAAGAACGCGACCGCACTACACAGCAAACATTTGTCCATAATATACATGTCTTGCCGCGCCGCTGCCGCGCAGTGCGGTTGACCTCATTCAATTATATACAAAGGATATTTTGATGTGCTATGGGCCATGACGCGCCGCTCCGCTGCAGTGCAGTTCCGCCCAATGCGGTCGCACTCTAAGGCAGCTTCTGACAAAAAGTTATTCTAACTAAACCAACTAAAAAGCTACTATTCCTCTTTTATATCACGTACTGTTGGAACAAAATATCTTTATGTAAACAGAACTAACGACCATAGGTAAGTATACACGGATATTGATTCTAGCGCTACCTCCCCTGTCCTCCGATGCCTTATTGTTGAACTCAGCAATTTCCTCCCGGCATAAAATACACGGCGAGGGTAGACCAGGGCCCGCCCGCATTTCACGGTTAATGCAGATTTTACCTTTTACCCTGGCCGCACGGAAAGCACGCTTGGGAGGATTATTATGACAATATATTGTCATACCTACTCGTATACTTCTGAAGAGTATGCTTTGAAGATCTTTTCGGTTAAAATATTATAATACAGATGCAATTAGGACGAGAAAAATAAATATTGCAAATACATGATTTATTAGTTACGTTGTTATGTGCCAAGATATTTATATATAATATTTATTTGGCATCGAAATTCAACAGCATAATTCATATTAATTTATATTAATGTATATTTGTAGGTAAACTTTAGAAATCTAACGACCATAGAGTTGAGGAGTATTTTCAGTATCTTCTTCTAATTGGCTCCTAAGAGCCCCGGTGTTTTCCTTTTCGTTCGTTCCACATACATTGTTACATTGCTTCCTAATTTTTTTCTTGCCATGACACTTCATGGGGGAGTTGCAAAAGGTTGACTGGAAGTAATAACTTTGAGTGATAAGTCCGTCTTTGCGCGCTCCTGTTTTCCTTGTTTCTTTTCGTGTACACGTACTGTTCTTCTTTAAACTGTGTACAATAAAGAGTTTCCATTATATTATGTTCTATTCACTTCCCTTTGGATTATGTCCTGTAGTAATTAATATCCTGTCAGCCTCGGTAGCTCAGTGGTGGTCAGTACTTGGATGGGTGATCGCTCGACCGTTGGAGGCTGACCGTGGTTCGCATCCCACGTTAAAGTGTAGATCCCTTCCCTTCTTACCTTACTAGGTGGTAGGGTTTATCCTGCCCGGATTTGTACCACCGCACTGAGCGAAACGTCGGTCGAAATAGCTATGTAAATAGTTCGTGTTTTCCGTCCAGTTCAGTGTAGCCGACATTAAATGAAGGGAAGCACCGACATGGCACCTAGTTCACCCGGTATTATGGGCTGATATCACGGATGTAGCCAACCGTATCAGTGCCCATAAAAAAATGTCACTACGAAATTTATTTAGTACAAATGGGCAAATTATAATAAATTACATTCAGAAATGAAGCCGCATTTTGACAATCTGAAGTTGCACGCAGCCATCTCTTCACCTAGTGCCCTCTCCTTTTGAACACTTTTGAATGTCTTTTTTCTCTGTTTTACTTTATTACCTGTTTTCATTATCATTCATTTTTATTTTATGTTTGATATTGATAACACAGAAGTTACCCGCTCGCGTTGTCGCCAGAATTTTTCCTGCGTCGCCATAGCGATAACCCTTCCCGTTATAATGAGCAATTAATAAAATTTATTCCCGAGGGCTGTGTGCTAATCTAAAAAATATTTATATAGGATAGAGCGGAGGGCCGTCCTCTGGCTTGTGGGGTTGTGTTAGTTGAGGAGGCGTCTTGGTACACAATTTGAGCTGTTTTAGTGGTTGTGACTGTTGGATTTTTTTCTGGACGATTGAATGAGCGAAATACATTTTTTTGCAAATTTCACTCGATTGGAAATCGGTGTTTTTCTTTTTTGTCAGGAGCAATAAAGTATTTTCCATGCACACTTAGTCTAAATTATGATTATAGAAAATTCTCCTCAAAATTTAACATATAATTATTAAAAGTAAGGGATTTCGTGAATAATATTTAATACATTTATGGCACATGCTATTAGGGTTTATACGAGTAATTTATTCAATAGTAATGTGAAGGTGTACCTAGCTGGCCGTCATGGTATTCGCAGCCCACGTAAATATCCGAATGCCCGTGGGTGCCGTCGGACTGCACCTCTGCGTTAGTCTGGCGCGCGCCATTTGTCGTGTTTCCCATAAAAAAAAACATCCTGCAATCATGCAGGTGTCTTCAAGGGTCGTATTAACGGGCTAGACAGTCTAGTAACAGTCCGCAAATCTGCTGGCATGGCACCTAACTGAGCGTGGTTTCGCGAGGAGAGGTGATTTTGGCTCTGTCGACTGCACCATTGGTCTCTCGGTACAGCCACCCATGCTGGTTTACATAAAAAAAATACTGAAATATTATATCAGTATATTACTCTCTCAGGATATTACTACTGACCTTGCTAGGTTTTGAACCTTGCAGGCAAAGCGGCGGGTGGCCGAGTGGTCTGGGCGTCGGCTTCTCGTGCGGAGGTCCGAGGTTCGATTCCGGTCGGCGTGTACCAATTAGTTGTTTCTGACGAAAACAATTTACACGCGTACCTACACCTGCTGCATCACCGTTCGGAACCGGTGCAAAATTGTAGGTTCCTTCTTTTGCCTTTTACTAGGTGGTAGGCTCAAATTGTAGCCGACAGCGTTGGTATCACCGTACTGAATGTAAGATGGTCGCATAGAAAGCTCGGTTGTGTTCTCTTCTAATTCAGTATAGCCAGCGAGCCAAAGAGAATTCTCCAGTATGGCACCTACCTTCTCGGAGGTGATATCGAAGCATGTGCTTTGGACCCTCCGATTCAAGCACCCATATCGCTTTACATAAAAAAAACAATTATATTTTACGATCAATCTTAAAACGTAAAGTGAAGTCACTTAGTTATAGATTTCCCCCGTATGCACTGAAACAATAAATCCTGTCGAGAGGCGTCCGCTGTTCCAACTTTCAAAAAAAAAAATCAAATTCAGCAATCTATTTTTACCTACGAGTGCACCCGTGTATAATCCGGCAAAAAGCACACATTCGTTATCACACCGATGAAAGCGCTTCCATATCAGATGCTCCGGGAATTTATTGTTGACATTTATTATATCCGTCGGTGCCGAATAAAGGGTTTAAAAACGATTTTTTTTTCCGAAAAAGGAAATTGGGAGGGCGCCGGCCGACGATGGGCGATAGAGAGGGAGGTTGTTCAGATAGGGGGCAGTGTTCAGGTAGGGAGTAGTTCGGGTAGGGAGTAATTCAGGTAGGGGGCAGTGGGTGGAATATTGACGATGAGACGTGGACCGGTGTCGAGAAGCTTTATTACAAACTTTTAAGTGAACGACTTTCCAATGCCTAAGTGAATTCTCAAAGCTGAAATCAGCTCGTGCTTAAAGAGAAATTGAGAGCTCAATTTAATCAGTGTAGATTTTGGGTGAACTTGTAACCACTTTTCAGGCTAAGCAACAAATTTGGCCTTTGCTCAACCAATGCCTTTTTATTATGTTTTTATTTTAGTACTTACTAGCTTTTGCCAGCTTCGTTCACGTAAAATTCGTCTTTAAAAATAAGTAAGTAAGTAAGAAAGAAGGCCGAGCTGCGTTCCTGCGTTACCTTTATTTCGGCGCGCGGAACAATTCGGTTTGTATGAGAACCATATCTTAGCGTAACCGGAACTGAATTTGATTTAGCCTATCCTGTGTCACCTAAAGTTTAATGTGTTTGTACTAAGTACTAAATTCAGATGATCGGTTTAATAGTTATAGAGGAGCATACATACATACAGAAAATATTTGTAAAAATCGTAATTTTAGTTTTAGCATCATACATAGAGTCTACCAACGCAATATCTCATAAAACAAAGTAACTTACTCCATGACCATCCCTTCCAGATTTATTATTAGTATTGATAAGTTTTTCTAGGTAGTAAATATAGTTGTTGTGCCCTAGGTGGTACACTGAATGAAATGCCTGTACCACCGCCTCGGATATGTAATTAGTTGAAATGAAATGAATATGTAGTTTATTGCACAATAAAGGTGAAAAAGGCAGACTTAAAGCCTAAAGGCATTCGCTATCAGTGATGTCCGGGATTGTGGCTAAGGTAGATGGCTAGTGCGAAAAAAGCAGAGGAGCCAAAGCTCATGCTCCGACCAGCCATTATCACCTCCGAGAAGGTAGGTGCCATACCGGAGACTTCCCTTTGGATTGCTGGCTATACTGGACTAGAGGAGAACACAACCGAGGATGATATGCGGCCATCTTACAATCAGTGCGGCGGTACCAAGCCAGTCGGCTACAATTTGAGCCTACCACCTAGTAATGGGCAAGGGAAGGGACCTACAGTTTTACACCGGTTCCGAAAGGTGACGCAGTTTTCTTAGCAGAAGGTGGTGAAATCGGGCCATAATGAAGTTTATTCTTCACCTTGTATTCAAGCATACACAATACACACGCGTGTGTATGTACAGACATTAATTTCTCCAGCGACGAAGGCTAATTATGTAAAAGCCTCCATCGTCCCGTCACTAATAACACTTAGCGAATTTCTCTGCCAAAATATTGGGTTATAGAGACAAACTAAATTACATTGTTTACCTACTTATGTACTCTTCAAGTCGTATAGTGGGGTGTACTTTGGGACATAATTACCTTTGCCCCGAGATGCTGTGGAACGGAGCGATGTTAACCAATTTTCACACGGAATACACATGGGGAAATTGAATGGATTATGGGGCTTGGTTGGTCTTGGTAATATTATTTTATATGCAAAATTTAACTCAGTTGGAACAGAAAATGTCAGTTAATCAGTCATCGTTTTTGCGTACACTGCTGAACATACACGTCTCCCAGTTTACCTCCAGTCGACCTTCTTACCGCCGACGTACTTGATGTCGTCGTCCCACCTGGCGGGTGGTCTTCCCACTTCCACACCCCGTTTTCCTGTCCACGTCCGCCAGTGGAGGACACGGTTACTCCAATGGCCGTCTCATCTTCGGTTGACGTGCCCAGTCCACTTCCACACGGTGTCCAATATGGACTACTTTGGTGCGTTGGTGCCTCGTTACGCACCATATCACGTAGCGATATTCCCAATATGGCTCTGGTATTCCCAATATGCTCGGTTTCGACCTTAGCGGCGGGTGGCCGAGTGGTTTGGGCATCGGCTTCCCATGCGAGAGGCCCGCGGATCGAATCCGGTCGGCGTGTACCAATGAGTTTTTTCTGACGAAAAAATTTACGTGCATACCTACCTGTTACGATAGCCATTTTACCTCCACTTTATTTCTGCGGGCTCGGGCACAGGCTAGGGTGCTAGTGTAGGGCGGCGTACTATATATGTAGTTGAAAATGTTCAAATTCCGAGCATAGTGTGATAGAAATTGTTTTCAAATTAAAATCAAATTTAACGAAAGGACGGTTTTGCATCTAATGTAAAATTAATTCACGCGAAAGCGTCGGCTGTTCGAATTTTAAAATCGCGTTCCGCTGCACGTTTTTTCTCGCTATCTTTCCGCGAAATCTGGTAATAACATTGCAATTCTGACAAATTTCGGACGTTAAATCTAATTTCAAATGTCATCATAAAATGATAAGGGCAGTTAAACCAACACGTAGAGGTTTTGCTTTCGGCGCACATCCGGTCGGGCCTTGGACGTCGGATGTGTTAAGGAATAATTATAAGACTGTAATGGTAATTTTTGTTATTTACATGGAACCTTTTTTTGGCAGAAATGCCCGCTTTTGGTGTTTTAGTTCGGCCACCTACGTGGGGGTACAGTCACGCAATTATATTTCGGAACCAAAGATGCTCTTGTTTAAAACTGTTGGTGATCTAAATGAAACAATGAAAAACTATTGGGTGACTAAATTATATTTTTAAAAGGTCATTTCATATTTTTATATTCTGTTTATTTCAGAAGTATTTATCTTTTTTTTTGTGTAATCCAGTATGGATGGCTGAGTCAGAGGGGCTAGAGCACATGCTCCGACCAGCCAATATCACCTCCGAGAAGGCAGGTGCCATACCGGAGACTTCCCTTTGGATTGCTGGCTATACTGGACTAGAGGAGAACACAGTCGAGGCTGCTATGCGGCCATCTTACATCCAGTACGTTGGTACGAGCCCAGTCGGCTACAATTTGAGCCTACCACCCACCTAGTAAGGGGCGAGGGTATCTGAGCATGTATCTGTACTTTCAGATGCGACTGTACAAATATCAAAATATATATATTTACAAGTTTGTACCTATAGAGTAGAGAAGTGATTTAAATTAAATACTGCACACTTAGCACACACGTACGAGAATTCGGAGGCTTATAAAAAATCGCGTTATGCACAATAAATACGCGACGGAGCGTGGAGATTTCGCGAAACGCTCGGCGGTAAGGCGCCGTCCATGGCACCCATCGCAAACTTTCAGATTTTATTCAACTATGCGCCGCCCGTTTCTTAGACTTGTGATTCAGGCATGGATGCTCCTGTCGATGCAAAGCGGCATGTCAAGGCTTTTTATCACCGAAGTACGGGAGTGAAAGTTGGGCATAGCAGACGAAGCATGAGAGAAGAATAAATGCTGTGGAAATGCGGCCGTTGTTGAGGGGTATGTGTGGATTTACAATGAAAGATTGAGAAATAGTTTAGTGCGACAGCGTTGTGGTCTGAAAGAAGATATAATGACAAAGATCGAGAAAGAATGCATAGGTGGATCGGTCATGTCGGAAGAAAGGATGATAGATGACTAACGAAAGAGATGTATGAAGCGAATGTGAGTGGAAAATTCGGGAAGGACGCACTTATCTGGATCAGATCGTGGATGTGCCCAAAAAGGGTCAAGTACGCAGTACCCCAGTACCCTTAACCGACGAGAATGTATGAAGAACATTATGACAGTGGAAGAGGCGGCAGAGGTGTGTCACGTCGTGGCACGTGGAGATTCGTTGTGTCTGCCTACCCCACTGGGAAACAGGCGTGACGCTATGTATGCATGTATGTATACTACATAAAATAACTACGGATCAGTTAATTAAAAAGCATACAATATAAGTTTACTTACTACTAAATATATATATATATATACATACTTATTAGTCTATTCAGGCTTAAAGTTAAAAGAATACTTTTAGCTGTACAGTAAAGTACAGCTTAGACATGTTGTTTATTATTATAAACATTGCAAGCAGTATAATCTAGAGTGACAAATTCTTTAAAACAAACTAGTACGTCATTACTCATTTCGTTTCCATGCCGGACTTAAACCCGTAAAATCTAATAATATTTATATATAACACACATTTTCAAAATTCTAAATGAAGATCCAATACGAAAGTCTTGGATCTAACGCTCGAATTCGGCTCCTATTGGTTATTCTAGCTAATTTTAATCAATCGAACATTCATTTCTGCGTTAGCGTGTAGCAAGAGATTTCAATTGCTGAAGTAAATTAAAAATTTAACCAGCCGTGCGGTCTATAGACAGTGTCTGAGAAAACAGAACAATGCAACGCCGCACGTTAAAAAATAAAATAAATACTCAACAACAAAAAATAAGGGCCGCATTATCAATGTCTTCCGAACCGTGACGCGCGGACAGGGCTCTTTGTAAAGCGATTTTTTTAAAACCAAACGCTTATTATCCTTGTTCATGTCCAAAATCCGGACTCATCTTGCAATTTTTTTTGTCTTAAGGCGATTATAGCATTTGAATTGCTGACCGATTTTACTTTGAGACGGTGCCGGATGAACGATAAAAGCTCGAGAGACCAAAACAAAGCGATGTGTAATTTTCTCAGTTCTTTTTGATTATTTTATCGGTAAATAAACATAAAATTGTAATTATTACAAGCCATCATTGTACAATGGGAGGTGGACTAGTGGTTAATGCATTGCCAGAATTCGAGGTTAAAGCACAGAATAGAAAAGAGTACTCCGTACAGAAGCTTCTCTGTACAAACACTCACAAAGAAATAGCTACTCTGCGACGACGCGATAAAGTACAAATTGACTCGCACAGAGCTGCATGCCTAACCACGTTATCCACCTACATTTCGCTTCTCTTTCTGTCGCGTAACTCTATCTCGAAAGCGCGTCGTTCAGCGCGTGTAAGGGCTGTGTCTTTGGGCTGTCTTTTTGTGAGGAATAAAACATAAAACCGACTTCCTAAAAAAAGTAAAACTAAAAAACTATTTAAAATAAAAATATAAAAACCGCCTTCAAAAATATATGAAATAAAAACCTAAAAAAAAAACGAACCCTAGAGTTGAAGGCGGTGCTAAAAAGGCTACACAAATCACAAAGGATATTATCATCCGCTCATGTTTTCTTTCATGCATCATTTTTGCTTGCTTTAGCACCGCCTTCAACTCTAGGGTTCGTTTTTTTTTTAGGTTTTTATTTCATATATTTTTGAAGGCGGTTTTTATATTTTTATTTTAAATAGTTTTTTAGTTTTACTTTTTTTAGGAAGTCGGTTTTATGTTTTTTAAAACTTTTTTTTTATTTCACAGTTTTTTTTAGTAATTTTTTGCTATTAATGTACTCGGCGGAATCGCTCGGCCTTCGGCCTCGCGATTCCGCCTCGCTTTCCAATCCGATCTTGACCCAATTAAAATAGGACCACGTCAGCTTCGATAGCTCAGTGGTGCAGACAGTCAACTGTCGCTATTGAATTTTAAGCAACGCTGGGTGCGGTCAGTACTTAGATGGGTGACCGCTGACCGTTGGAGGCTGACCAAGGTTCGGATTCCTCGTAAAACTGTAAGTCCCTTCCCTCGTAATCTTACTTGGTGGTAGGGTTTAACCTTCCCGGGTTGGTACCACCGCACTGAATTAAACGTCGGTCGAAACGGCTATGTAAATAGTTTGTGTTTTCCGACCAGTTCAGTGTAGTCAGCACGATCAAAGGGGGAAGCACTGACATGGCATTGGTGTTATGGGCTGACATCACGGACGTTGTAGGTGATGTTGCAGAACTTAGTAGATTGGACAGACATAAACGTGTTACGGAAGCCTACTTTTATTATAAAATAACCGTCGGAGGACCTTGGTTGAAAATTGTAAAATTTAGTAGAACGGATAGACATGCATATGTTACGGAACCCTACATTCATTTTGCAGAACTTAGTAGAATGGACAGACATAAACGTGTTACGGAACCCTACTTAACAGTTGCACTCCGGGAGTGCCGGCAGATCCCGTGCCACTCTAACTTAACCCTTAACGCAATGACTTAAGGTTTCATTTTAAAAATGACGCTGACGCGATGTCGCGAGTTATACATTTTTACCCACCTAAAAAAGTGCCAAGAGCCGCTAAAGAAGTTTTCACTTCAAAAACCTCAGGGTTATCCCCTTTCAAATAAAAAAAAAAGAATTTTCAAAATCGGCCCACAATTGACGGAGTAATCGCGTAACAAACATCCAAAAAAAAGAAAACATACCGTCGAATTGAGAATCTTTTAGGTCTAAAGTAAATTTCTCGTGAAGACAAATGCAACGAGCCCAAACACGATGGGTTTATCATGTGTAGTTTAGGAGTTCCTATGGCCACCTTCTGTCTCCATCATCAAACCAGCTCGATGGTACTCGGTACAGTAGGTACTGGCCAGGTACCATAATAAATTAAGCGCCGGTCGGAAAAGATAAAAAATTTCAAATTTAGAATATTCATGAAACAAGGGTCCGAATATGTATCACTAGTATATCGATTCATGTATTTCAACAGGACAGAGAAAATTTCAAAATATTAGGTATTTAATACTTTTAAATTTTTTTTTTGTTTTGTTTTTTGGAAATCGGTTTAATATTTTTTAAAACAGTTTTTATTTCATTCTTTTTAGTAATATTACATAAAAAAGAATAATCGAAATCGAATAATCGAAATCGATTGAAGTGGTACAGAATTATTCGCCATATGTGTCAGACTGCAAATTGCTGAATAAGTCCACATCACAAATGTTTTGCTGAAGGTAACCACACACCATACTAATTTATCAAACTGAAAATTGCCGAAAACGACCACATCACAAGTTTTGCTGAAGGTAACCACACACCATAGTATTATGCTGATTTTTCGAAAACCACTGAACCAATTTCGATAAAATTGAAATGGGACCACCTCGGAAGTATGACCTAACTAACAAAAAAAGAATTTTCTAAATCGGCCCTCAATTGACGGAGAAATCGTGTTACAAACATACAAAAAAAAAAAAAAAAAAATAAAAAAAAAAATTAAAAAAAAAAAAACATACAGACGAATTGAGAACCTCCTCCTTTTTTGGAAGTCGGTTAAAAATGAAGATGATACCTACCAACGATACTATATTTAGCTACGGCAAATTCATGCGAACAAATTCATGCATGCGTTAGCGTCACAATTAGTTGTTCACATGGAAGCGTGCAACCTTCCAGTGATAGTTTTGTTTGATCAATAAATTTAATGATCATCTACAATGTACCTATTGTTTTATTGGTGTTTTTTATCGTATAAAACCCACATTGAGAGACAGAGAATGAATGAATGTTCTATTTCTATCCTTATACATATACGAATTAGGCCATACATACCACGCTGTTCGGCGTCATCTAACTAATGTTATTGGCAATATGATATTATTTTAAATCTATGACCTCCTACTAATATGAATAAATAAATTACTAGAAATAAATCACATTGCTGCACAATATTGACGTGATTTCGACATTTCTAAATTCGAAACGAAACGTAGTAGATGCGCGCGCCGCGCGCTCGCTCTGGCTGGATAGCGGCAGCCCACTGTTACTTGTGCATTAACCGGCACGCCAAGCGATAGGCATTTAACGCACGACCTTGAGCGAGTGACGAAGGCCTGGTTAAAGTTCCTGCAGAACCAATGAGTTTTTGAATTTTCTAATTTTCGTGCATAATTTTTAATTCGCGCTATAGCTCTACGGATACTACAATCAACCTGTACCGCTTTGGATAGCTTTAGTATCCATCTTGCAATGAGTTTGTCAGATCTTCAAAGAGTATAAGTGAGCAAGTCCCTCAATCCGAATTCGAAATCGGATGTGTGAGAGGTGTGTGTGTGTGGAGTCGGGACCGTGGCACGTGTAGATATTGATATCTGACTAAGATGTAAAAATTCTACTTGCAAAACCCGCTCAGTGAGGCGCCGTGCCGGCAGATTTGCTGACTGTTACTAGGCTGCCTACTAGCCTGTTCATTCGACGTTTGAAGGCACCCAGGTTAAGGGATACAGGAGCACTCGCCGGAAGACAGCGGTGTGAGAAAGAAACGATTTTGGGAACCGATTTATTAGATAATGCATTTTTAACCTTTTTTTTTTAAATCACAGTATTGGATATTGTACAAATTTCGTTCTACAGAACAAACATTGTTAAGTAGATAGATACGTGCTGAGTATTATCTGGGTGTTTCGTCAGTGTGTCTTACTGATTGGAAATATTTTTTTTTTTTTAATATGATTTTGATGAATAAAAACAAATTTTCATTTACATTTTCAAATGGTGCTATTATTAATGCCGTGTTGACTCCATAACCATATACGTATTGACTATGGACTAAGCTAGTACCTATCATGTGCACACCGTCTGTGTGCAGTTAAGCCTTCACCGTCATACTGCCTATGCAAATCGTATTCTCACGTCCTTTTCATGAAATTCACACTCTAACATTACGAGCTACTCGCGAGTACGGGGCAACATTAGGGTGTATGACCAAAGAAGGGATAAAGATAGTACTTAGTAACCTAATCGTCGTCGGTTCGAATATAAAGAAAGTTGTGCACCACAAGATGGTGGCGTGGTGCACCACTTTCTTTATATTTCCGAGTTTTATAAGTGCTGGTGACGCGGTGGTATACCAGTGGTATACCATAGGTATACCAGTGGTATACCATAGGCATACCAGAATCCGATGGCAAATGAAGAAATAAAATTTCTAGACTAAGCAACACTCGGAGCAAATTGATTGCAACGTTTTGATACTTTTTGTCCATAAATCTTAAAAAGAATTAATATGAAACATAAACAATGAAAAATAAACCAATCATGTATGATTTTATACCATTTTATATCATTAAATCTCTTTATATCATTATCACCAAAATTCGTCGTATGGTAATATTAGAAACCAACCAACAAACCATAGGTTAAAACATAAAAATATATATTTCAAATAAATAAAGCGAAGTTTCTACGGCCGTGTAAGGTATATCTTTAAGGTATATACGAGCATAAGCATATCCTTATAACTCGAGAATCACTTTATCGATTTACATACGGTTTTCACTGTTACATTCTGTCACTTCTAAGATGGTTTATATGCGATAGCTGTAAATCATACATAACGCTACGAGCTGTGAGGAAAAAGTCACGCGAAGCGACGCGCCGGTGGCAAAGGCTAGTACGTATAAAATAAAGTATTAAAACTAGTCAGTCCTACTAATCAGTTGGTTGACAGCTGACAGTTTAACATTGGCATATAAAATGAAATTTTTTTTTGTTCCATGGGATTCTGATTTCACTATCGTGTTTCACTATATTGAACTCTAAAACATCCAAAGATTTACTGAAACTCATGTCAATTTTAAATTGTGCTTGTTTGTGTAAAATGTTTTTTCTAGCAATAAAGTATTTTCTATCTATCATCTATCTAGGCAAATTATTATTGCAATGACGTGTCAAGAGAGACTAGAGGTGATTATGCAAGTAGAGGGCCGAGACATGAATTATTCCAGACCAGTTGACAGCGGTGAACGTACCGATGTGATGAATCAATATGGTTCGATTATTGTAAACGTACAAAAATATTGTTTGAAAGGAAAATGCTGCACGAAAATGTTCGAGTACTGTCGTTTTTGTACAATACAAATTGTTTTTAAATAAGTAGATAAATAGTTTAGTTCATTCATTCGGCCTCGCCTATGGGTGACTTACTCTTTCCGAAAAATATATATTTCAGTTTCACCAAAGAGCTTTTATTTCACCGATGATTTCAACTGCACTTATATTTCTTAAGTTCTTTCAAAATTTTAGGCTTAGCACTTTCGGTGTTAGGTTTTATTTGCATATTTTTATAAAATTACCTTATAATAGGTAATCTAAGAAAATTATAAAAAATATGTTTGATATCCTCAAATTAAACCTTTTTCAATGATATCCCGTGTCTAATATTTTGTTTTTTTAATTTCACATTATAGCCCCAATATCAACAACTGTTCTATTTCATCACACATGTCACGACGACGACGCTGTCGTCGCGGCGCCGCCAGCGGATTTCTTAGAGTCAAGCGCGAAGGTCCACCCTCGCGACGGCTCACATCCAGCGGGACGCAAGCTATCTCGCCGAGGCATCTACCGCCCAATATATCTTGTAGATTACACAGATAATATATTCACATTTACGGGAAGCCCTAAGCCCTTTTTTATTCAGTTTGTGCGGGACGAGATTGTTTATGTGAAAATGGGGAAAGAACGGACTCCAGAAAGGGTTTAAGGAGATCAGGAGACCACAATAAATACACGATAACAAATCCAGAAGCGCTGTGAAGATATTTTGAATCTTAATGCCCTGGACCGGGCCCCTTCCCCGCGGCGGGTTATTTATAAGTTTTCCGGGTCTTCGGGTCCGAATGGAAATGTTAGATTGCGGTGCGGATGATGAAAATTCGATGTTTTTTAAGCGAAGGTAAAATGCGTGAATCTGAGGAACACATCATAAATAATAAACTTCCTTTGCCCCGCGGCTTTCCGTTCGTGAACCTTTTAGCCTTTTAGCCTATTCGCTAGAACCCGTTCTATGCAAAATTTCAGACCGTGAAGCAATTTCTTTACCACTAATGTTAGCGTCATCTACAGAACAAAATCAAAATTGTTTGTCCATTTAGTGTCAACGCACACTAGGATATTTCAAAATAGCACGATTAATTAAAAAATGTCACAATTAACAATTAAATATTGTTTACGTTAATTAATAAAGATAATTAAACTTTGAGCGGCGGGTGGCCGAGTGGTTTAGGTATCATCTTCTCATTCGAGAGGTCCAAGGTTCGAATCCGGTTAGCGTGTACTAATGAGTTTTTTCTGACGAAAAAACTTACGTGCATACCTACACCTGCTGCTGCACCATTCGGAACCTGTGTAAAACTGTAGGTCCCTTCCCTTGCCCCTTAGTAGGTTGTAGGCTCAAATTGTAGCCGACTGGGTTGGTACCACCGTACTGGATGTAAGATGGCCGCATAGCAGCCTCGGTTGTGTTCTCCTCTAGTCCAGTATAGCCAGCAATTCAGGGAAGTCTTCGGTATGGCACCTACCTTCTCGGAGGTGATATTGGCTGGTCGGAGCATGTGCATTGGCCCCTCCGATTCAGCCATCCATAGCGGGTTACATAAAAAAAAAATAGAATTATTAGGAATAGAATAGAAATGCTTAATTGCACACAAAAACACAGAGATACACAAGAAAGAAGATAACATACAGAAGAGCAATAGAAGTTAACAATAATTCGCACAGAAAAGACAAGACAAGAGAAAAGTAGCGTGCAAAGGCGGACTTATCACTTTAAGTGATTTCTTCCAGTCAAACTGATGAGAGTAAGTGAAGAAGAAATATGGCAAGGGTAGTGCAAACATTTGGACAGGAAAGTAATTATACATAATACATACTTATACAAATATACATAACATAAACAAATAAATAGGACTAGAGCGATAGCTATCTTTACGAGTTTAACGTGTTTATTATAGCGGTTATGTAACCCTACCAAAACATTTGTAGCTAATAAAGAGGCTCCTTACATAATCATTAAATAACTGGTTCTTCTAAAGTTTCCTCTTAGTACTTTACTGAAGTTTCCCCAAACATTATTAACGTCGAAATAATTGACAGGTCATTTCCCACAACATTCGATACTAAACAAGCAGTTGGAAGTCTTCCAAAAAACCTTGAAATTTAATTACCTACCTGAGTTCTCGCAGCGACTGCCATAAGTTTATGAAAATGAACCTCTTGTATTCAAATCAGCCAGTTTCTCCGTAGTCGAGCCAAACCGCAGCGGTTAGCTTATCGGCTATTGTTTTATTATGAAGGACGACATTTTCGCAAAGTTTCTACCTCGATAAATGCTGACAGGATGTAATAATATCTACCTACTGCTAACTGGTTATTTCCTTTAAGGAAAACTTGACATAATATTTTTGAAAAAATATATTATGCAGGAAGTCGGGTATATTGTTCAACAATTTCACTAGTAAAATTCTCTCTTAATATTTGTATGGAATGCCGTGCGTTGTATGTAAACCCCTGAAGAGCGGCAGGTCTGGCAGTGTGCACCAGCAGCAGCAGGAAGACACCGTCAGTACATTCTGATCCTCGGCGTAGGTGCGGAACGCAGCCCAATCCGAATATTTGTGCCTACCCACAACTACAGCTACAATCTTCGCAGCCGCTCGCGTTTGACAGGCAGTGTTCTGTCAACCGTGGGCCCGACCGCAACAGGCAGTCGTCCTGATGATGGACTGCACGCGCCGCCAGTGCGAAACGTCGGCCAAAGTGACCGCGAATTACAATCACGGTAAGCCAAATGCCAATAACATTAACCTTTCATTGTAGACTAAAAAATATAAAAATAAAACCGTTGAATAATACAAGTTTATTGTATGGGGATCCACCTTAATTTTTAACGTTTAGTTTTTGTTATTATTATTTGGTAGGATATCGGTCATAATAACACATATTCTGTGAAAATTTCAACCGGCTAACTATTACGGTTCAAAAGATACAGCCCTATAAAGGTAGATTATGTTCTTTGTATTTTTTTCTTTTTTTGTGGATATGTCAGTCAGCCAGTCAGCGTGTAAGCGTCCACTGCTGGACATACACCTCTCCAATTTTCCTCCAGCCCTCCCGGCCTTCAGCGGTACGGAACCACTGATTTCCGCCGACGCACTTGATGTCGTCGTCCCACCTGGAGGGTGGTCTTGCCACACTCCGTTTTCCTGTCCACGGCCGCCAGTGCAGGACACGGTTACTCTAACGGTCGTCGTCTCTTCGGCTGACGTGTCCAGTCCACTGCCACTTGCCACTGCAGCTTAGCCACCCGGTGTCCAATATCGACTAATTTGGTGCGTCGGTGGATTTCCTCGTTACGCACCATATCACGTAGCGATATTCCCACCATGGCTAGCTCCATTACTCGCTGGCCAACTTTCAACCTTTGGACAACACCGACCGTCAGAGTCCACGTTTCACACCCGTACGTCTTAACAGGGAGGACACACTCACATTTATACGGGTCTTTAAATTTTGTGGAAGGTCAGACCTCAGGGCGAAACTGCGAGCGTAAAACTTAGTATATAAGTCATATTAAAAAAAAGCTCTATAAGGTTTCTTGCCCGGTTCTTCCTTATAGATTGCATTACTGAAAGGTACATGACAAAAAATTATGACGAACCATACTGAATATAGATATACATACATAACTCACGCTTTTGTATCCCGACAATCAGGGTAAGCAGAGTAATCGGTGTTGTGCTATAAGTTCATACATACTCACACATACATAACGTCACGCCTGCCTGCCTCCTAGTGGGGCAGGCAAAGACAACGGACCCAACCCACGCAAACAACCCAAACCCCACGCGCCACGATCCTGACACACTTTTGCCGCCTCTTCCACTCTCATAATGTTCTTCATACATGCTCGTCGGTTACGTACGGGTACTACGCACCTGACCCTTTTCGAGCACATGCCCGATCTGGTCCAGGTACGTGTGTCTAGGGCGACCCTTCCCGACTCTTCCACTAAAATTCGCTCCATAGATTTCTTTCATTAGTCTCCTATCATCCATTCTACAGACACACATACTCCTCCTATTCCACACATACTCCTCTCAACGCGCGCATTTCGACATCATTTATCCTGCTCTCATGCTTCGCCTGCCATACCCAACTTTCACTCCCATAAGTACTCTGGTAAATTAAAGCACAACACCGACCACCACGTTTAGCACAGTATACGGACAAGATAACTATCAAGCAGCAAGTGAGACACGAAGACCCACCTGCTGCATGACAAGGTGGAAGGACCGCGTCAACGTGAGAGGTGGCTAGCCTTTCGCCCTTTAGCGCGACATCTTGTCCTTATCCCTTAGTCGCCTTTTACGACATGCACGGGGAGATATGCAGTGGGGCTATTCTTTTTAAGTACCGGCCCCACACGATACCGATAATATAAATATGTTTCATGTAAATGTTTGTTCTATATGGCGAAATAAATATTTGAATCTGAATCTGTTATGTATGTAGTAAACTTCATGGGCAGTGATGGAAAACACCCTTCTTGGAAGGGCGGAAGGACCTTTATGAAAACTTCGTGGAATCACTTCCCATTTTCCTAACCTCATATATATGCTGTGCCTGAACACTGCTGGATTGTATTGTAGTAGGTACTAATAATACGAGTTCATACATGAATAATTCACGTTACTGAATGGTTATTACATGCTGTTAGTTAAATTACATACAATACAACTCAAATCAATACATATACACAAATCAACTACGTTTGTCAGTCTCGATAGCTCAGTGGTGCAGACAGTCAACTGTCGCTATTGAATGTTAAGCAACGCTGGGTGCGGTCAGTACTTGGATGGGTGACCGCTGACCGTTGGAGGCTGACCGAGGTTCGGATTCCTCGTAAAACTGTAGGTCCCTTCCCTCCTAATCTTACTTGGTGGTAGGGTTTAACCCGCCCGGGTTGGTACCACCGCACTGACTGAAACGTCGGTCAAAACGGCTATGTAAATAGTTTGTGTTTTCCGACCAGTTCAGTGTAGCCGGCACGATCAAAAGGGGAAGCACTGACATGGCACCTAGTTCACCCGGTGTTATGGGCTGACATCACGGACGTTGTAGGTGATGTAGCCAACCGTGTCAGTTTCCATAAAAATAAAAATAAAAACGTACCTAGTAATGAAGTACTATCATCGACTACCTTAATTACATGTAACAAACTATATTTCGTTTGAATTTTCAATGAAAACTTACATCCACGAAACGATCATCGACAGTTTATCACTCAATTACATAATTCTTAGAAGCTTGAATGTTGGAACGCTTTACTACAATAATCCGTTTAAATAACTAAAACCCTCCAAATACCTCGCACTCTACGTATACAGACGTAAGAATTAGGGCAGCTTACGGAAGCTCAAGCGATGGCTTCGGCTGAAATCCCACAGAATACTTAAATTATTCAATCAATTAGACACGCCACACTTCGGTAGCGGTAGCCATTATTAGAACGAACGACAACATCATCAATATTCTGTTAATGCATCAATAATTCCCGAGGCAAGGTGTGAAGCAATCAAACTTGTTATCACAGCGAGGCCCAATGCCGACCTAAAAAGCGACGGCGCAGCCCTTTCAAACTCGGAAGCGAACCCTTCGTCGTAATTAAAATTTATTGATTGCGATGAATGAATACGAATAGAATGGGCAGCGGGGACGCGGAAGCCGGAGGCACACAGGACACTTCACGGCAGGCAAGGCCTGGGGAATTAATATTAATATGCGAATTTGGCTTACCATAGCTGTGTGGTTGTCGTTGTACTATGTGTGGCTGCTTAGCCTGCAAACGAATCCCTCAGAGTCAGGGACTTTTTAACCAATGAAAAAGGAGGAGGTTCTCAAGTCGATGCGTAAATTTTTTTGTCCAATCGCCTCGTGCTGATTTACTGCGGACACTCTCCCATGAAGGCCACTAGATGGCAGTGGCCGTGCAGTGCATGCACGCCTGAACATTTTACCAAAAATATACTATCAAGTTAATAGAAATATTTTTAGTAACGTTAACACTCATGGCAAATAAGCAGTTACATTTGTGCAAACAGTTGCATTGTCCACGGGCGAGTATATTACTCGATCCTATCAACCTAAGAGTCTTCAAACGTCGTATTAACAAGCTGGATGGCCGCTTCTATAGTCCGCAAATATGCTGGTATGGTGTTTCGCTGAGCGTGTTTTCGAGAGGTGAGGTGGATTTGGTTGTTTCGCGTACCTGTGGTAAAATCTGGTCCCTTGGCGCAGCCACATAATATGAAAAATAAATTAATACAAAACTTGTTTATCACTAACGTAGGTGCCTATCTATGTATGCAGAAACATTTTTAAAAATGTTCAACCTCCCTTCTTTACTCCTCTTGATTTGTATTGCCAAACAGCAGTAGGTATGTGTGTATCAGTTCTAACGCTTAGCGTGTACCGCAGTGAATGCTTCGTAAACTACATAAATTTCACCGTTTTGTTTTGTTGAGCTGGAACTAGGAAGGAAGGGTATAGCGTCATGCTTACATCAGCTGGTGAATCAACACCTTACTGGGAAACTTACATCGTTAAATCATTCACGACGAAGAAAATACGGTTTAGTGTGCAACTTGATTTTGTAATAACTGAAAATGTGGATTTTACCCTGGTAAAATCTATACCTATTTTAGACGTAAAATTCCTATAGTTGAAAAGTTATTAAGTAAGAAACAAATTTTATCATAATTAAATATATATTATTGCGGTTTTATTGTACATTACCCTCCTTTTTTCTTCGCACAGTCTCGTAAAAACAGGCAACAGCAGAGTGGCAAAACCATTTATTACAAATTTGGTCTACCTAAATGGCATTTAAACAAATTAATCCAGAGCAATTTCGTTCCAGTACTTTTTCCTTCGACAATAATATTCATTGTAATTAACCTGCCTTAAAATAATGGAATTGAAGGACTGTATGTACGATTGTGTGCGACGATATTATATAGACGATGAATGAAGAATAAAGTATGAAACAGTAATTAACTTTCATAGTGATTCACGAATACATTGCCTTCTCTTTACGTTGTGTAAATTTCAATCTAAACAAGTGTTGTACTAATAGTGGCCATTATCGTTAGTTCTATAAAGGGTACACGCAGCCAACAGCTCCTTTGTTCGCTACCTGAAGGGGTAGAGAAATTCTGGAACATCCTAAGTCATTATAACCCTTTTATTACACATCCCTGGCGACCATAAACTTGGTACCTCAATGCTATCAATAGTTTGATTTTATGATTTGAAATTGGAACTCGACGACATTATTATGTTTTGACAATTCCGTTGAAGTTGAATAAAGTTCTGCATTCTAGAGTTTGTTTAATCCGTGATTGTACATAACATAATACACACGTACCTATTATTTTACTGAGAGATTCGACCAAGTTCTTGTATGAAAAGACTGCCTCATTATTTGTTTCGAAAGTTGCGCGGAAAGTTTTCTAGCAGAATGATAACAGAGGAAGAAAGCTTTTATTACTGGCGCACCTGGCAGTTGTTGAAGACGATAAAAAGTATTTTATCATTATATTTTGTGGAACTGCACCGACTTTTAAAGTTGAAATAGACGCATTTGAACATTTTCAGCTAAGGTAAAACAATTATACCATTACCCGAATTAGTATTTCAAAATATAAATCATATTTCATAAATAGGACATTAAACAATACTAAAAGTAATCTTACAATACGAAGCTAAACTATTTTTTAAACTATAATTTTCGAATCAAGGACACTGGCCGAGCAGCATTGCCTGTCTGAATTTCTAGGCCAAAGCGTTAGATAAAGTAACATCGATCTGCGGTCGTTAGTTTATTTAGTTAGTTAGTCGATGATTTAATAAAAAAAGCAGCTTGCGGGTTCGCGTTTTCCTACGGAATGACTACGGAATCCTCTGTCTGCGCGTTAGCAGCGTTCACACAAGATTTTTATTGACTCGTCCATTCAGTCTTCAAAAACGTCGACACGACAATACCCCCTTGTCACAATACGTATATTCCCCGCAGCCGACCTCGCTCGGTGTTAACAGCTGACTCTTCAATCGCCCGCATCGACTCGAAAACAAAAATTGCCAATGCCCCGCGTCCTCCTCGAGATAAAACTAAAGTCAAAAAGACGTCAGCTGCACTCAATGCGCGCGAAGACGACAAAGGGGCTCTCCGTCGACATGTGTCAAAGATAAAACACCGTAAACAGTACGCCCGCGACACAAGGGAACATGTTTCGATATAGCCTCCTACCTGGAGATACACACCCAGAAATGGCATATCTTGTTTCGAACACTCGGTCGGCATCGAATCCGTTTGCAGCAGACGGAAAATGTGTAAGTAATGGGGTAGTGCATCGCTTTAAGGATCTTTGCTTATGGTGACGCTTGGTCCGGGTCGCCTCTCACACTAAAATATATGGTTGACAGAGGCGATGGCTGATCCGTTCACGACCATCACCCCAGAGTGATGGTCGTGAACGGATGCTGATTGTGGAGACGGGCCTGCTCCAAATTGGCAAAATGTTATATGAAGGATAAGGAAGTTTACGGAAAAGAAACTATAGTCTCAGCCAACAGCTATCTTCTGACATTTAGCGAGTTAACCGCTACATTTTAGCCGAGGGTGGTGAAATATCTTGTACATGAAAATATTGTAATTTTTTATGAGTAAGATATGCCGTCTCCATGTATTTATTCCCACCGCCCCCTAGGAAGTTTCAGCGAGTCCGGAGTCGGTAAGTGCTCCGTAGTCGATCGTCGGCCGTCGGCGTTGGAAAAAGTTGGAAAAAGTCCGTGCTTAACTGCAGCTGACTGCCTTGCAGTGTTTAGCGGACTCTGGGTTACTGGAATTACTTAACAATGACTCCGTGAGTATATAAACCATTTTATAAGCGAATACCTCGACGGAATTTTTAAATACTTAGGTACTTATCCATCAATGAAAACAGATTGGCGCATAGAATTGAAGAAAAGCCCATCAATTTTGTATTATGTTTACAAATAACTTGGCGGCGGGTGGCCGAGTGGTTTGGGCATCGGCTTCTCATGCGAGAGGTCCGAGGTTCGCATCCGGTCGGCGTGTACAAATGAGTTTTTTTTGACGAAAAAATTTACGTGCATACCTGCACCTGCTGCTTCACCGTTACGAAACCGGTGTAAAACTGTAGGTCCCTTCCCTTGACCCTTACTAGGTGGTAGGCTCAAATTGTAGCCGACTGGGTTGGCACCACCGTACTGGATTTGATGATGACCGCATCGTTTGTGTTCTCCTCTTGTCCAGTATAGCTCTAGTGTATCTGAATTTGTTGTGTGTGCAATGGGGCAAGTGCCTGAATTAACAAAATGATTTGATTTGATTTGATTTTATTTGATAGCCAGCAATCCAGGGAAGTCTCCGGTATGGCACCTACCTTCTCCGAGGTGATATTGAATGATCGGAGGCAGGAACATTTGCTTTGGCCCCTCCGACTCAGCCACCCATACCGGATTAGATAAAAAAAAAAGTTTAACAAAATAATTTATACCTATAGTTTAGTTTTTTAAAATTGTAATATTGACTTGGACACTTCTAAGGAAGAACATTATGAAAGTGGAAGAGGCGGCAGAGGTGTATCAGGATAGTGGCACGTGGAGATCCGTTGTCTCTGCCTACTCCACTGGGAAACAGGCGTGACAATATGTATGTATGTATGTACAGTTCTAAAGTTTTCGTTCTATTACAATCGCACTGAGTCGATGGAGTTGAATATCTATTTAGTTGAATTTTTTTTATAAGTGTTAGTGATTGTTGATAATCTATAATAGGTATGTTTTGTCCGTATTTATAATATGTCTTCTTTATTTTGTTTTTGTAAATATTTTGTTTTCGTTTTAGCTGTAAGTACCTATGCAGTTCGCAATTAATATTAATGTATATTTTATCTTAAGGGGTCAGGCTTAAAATCAGTGTCTTCCCGGTTATGGGAAGACGTAAACTGTGCCTGATTCCCATTCACTAGACATAAGTTAGTCTGTTGTATAATTTATTTTTATTTTATTTTATTACTTTATTTTATTTTTTACATTTATACCTTTTTTCTGTCTTGTGTTTATTGAATAAAATATTTTTGAATTTTTGACTTTTGTATCGTCATTGGAAAAAGCTAGTCTTCGCTTCTTCGTACTAGCGTACGTATTGTCATTCTGTCTTAGAATATTTTGTTTAAATATATCTACCTATTTTGCCTTCCTGGAAGTACTCGTACTTGATTTAAGTAAATGGTTAATTTTCACAATTTACTGATCTGAAGATCTCCACGAAACAATGAGACCTTAAATTCGTTTTATCTTTTCAAATCTCGCTCAGGCCTTCGACAAGTCTCGGCGGTCATTATATTAAGAGATTGGAATTGGAAAAGTACAAAAAACAGGAGAAAACATAATCATTGCGATTCCGGCTTCTTGGGAGAGTCGTTTTCCTGCCAACCCTTGATGTTGCCCATTCTCCATTCCTACGATCAAAATTTCCATTCGTATGCTCGAGTTTCCCTTTGGGGAAATATTACGATCTCCCATGACACCCTTTAGCGAGGCTGTTTGTTTTAATTGTTTGAGGAAAATTCTCTGAATTTAGAAAATATAAGGAAAATCGAGTAGAGTTTTGAGCATCCCTGGACATAGCATTATAACTACTAGACCAAGCAATTCCTAGACAATATGAATATGCTGGCTAGACTGTAACCCCTCCCAAGAATACAATCTATAGCTCGTTACAACTTTTTAGGGTTCCGTATCCTTATGTAAACCTATTACTAAACTTACTCCGTCTGTATGTTTGTCTGTCTGTCCATCTGTCCGAGGGCTGTATCTTTTGAATCGTAATATAAGGATCCGGTTGAAATTTTCACAGCATATGTGTTATTAACTTATTATGGCGGATATCCTAATAAATAATAAAAAAAAAACAAAAAATAAAAAATTAAGGGTCCCCATACAAGAAACGTGTTTTGTTTTTGCTCTATCGTAAAAACGGTAATATACACAAGCGCCAAACTTGATGTGATTATAGTGCCAACTTTAAAGTAAAACAACAAACAATAAAAACCGACCGATTAGATTAGGTGGTGATACGGAAACCTAGTCTGTGCGCGAGTCCGACTCGCACTTAGCCGGTTTTTTATTTTATGTAAAAATACGTTGTTGGCTACAGCAGCTGCTCGACATGATGTCAGCCCACTACATCATTATTTCTCATGTGGTTTTGCCCCCCTGTGGTCAGTTGGTGCTTGGTTTGTGGTTGGTTGGTGGTAGCCGGCACGACTGAAGTGGCACCAAGTTCATCCGGAGTTATGGGCTGACATCACGGATGTTGTAGGTGATGTAGCCAACCGTGTCAGTTTGCATAAAAAAAAGTCTCCATATATAGTTTTACACACAATTACAATATTCACAAATTATGTTTTTAAGGATTGTATGGCTGAGCCAGGTAATAAATGATATTGTGAACTAATTTATCTTGAATATATTCCTGTCTCGCAATTTAACAAATAAATAAAAAAATAAATACATAAATAAACAAATAAACAAATAAATAAATAAATAAATAAATAAATACATAAATAAATAAATAAATAAATACATAAATAAATAAATAAATACCTAAATACATAAATAAATAAATACATAAATACCTAAATACATAAATAAATAAATATATAAATAAATAAATACATAAATAAATAAATATATAAATAAATAAATACCTAAATACATAAATAAATAAATATATAAATAAATAAATAAATACATAAATAAATAAATAAATAAATACCTAAATAAATAAATACCTAAATACATAAATAAATAAATAAATGCTCCCTAGTCTAGTAAGGAAAGTGACCCTTGTATGAATTTGAACTGGTTCAGTATTTAGAGCAGACCCGAATGTTCCGTGGCACACTCGCGGTGCTCCAAGAAGATGTAAAATAGTCTAAGGCCCGGCTCACACCCCCGCCGACATCTGCCCACCCGTTTTACGATTCATCAAAGCTGCATGGCGATAATGAAAAACTGGCGGCAAATGGTGCGCTCGTAAAAATCCTTCCTACTCGGAATTTTTGTAACGTAATAGAGTTTTCTGTTTTATATTGGATTGCGCAACTCCGAGTCCGTAAACTGGGGAACTTTAATGCATATGATTTGCGGAATTGTACTCACCTTGCAGGTTCCACCATCTTCCCGGATAGGAGTCACATGAAGCTATTCCACTTAAATAAGTAAAAAGTGAAAAAATGTTAGGATGGATGTGAAAATATTATGATGGGTAAATTAAAAATGTGATCACTTGCTATATGGAAATGCAATGTTGTATTCAGAAAAACTAAAATTGTGTTATAGTTAATTAATAATTAAAGATACGAGTATCAGTGACTAGTGTGCTCTAAATCTAAACACTATGTCTAAACTCTTGTCTATGTAAATTTAACCTAGCATCGATACATTGTCAGCCTCAGTAGCTCAGTGGTGCGGTCAGTCGACTGTCGGTACTGTGCACACCTGGGCGCGGTCAGTAGGTACTTGAATGGGTGAACAGTCGACCGTTGGAGGCTGACCTTGGTTCGGACCCCACGTAAAACTCCCTGGTAAAGGTCCCTTCCCTTTTTAACTTACGAGGTGGTAGGGGTTTAACCCGCCCGGGTTGATACCACTACACTAAATGAAGGGTCGGTTGAAACGGCTACGTAAATAGTTCGTGTTTTGCGCCCAGTTCAGTGTCGTCGGCATGACCAAATGTAAGCACTGACATGGCACTTAGTTCACCAAGGTGTTATGGGCTGACATCACGGTTTAGGTGATGTAGACAACCGTGCCAGTTTCCATAAAAAAAAATAACGTGATTTTGTTAAAACTGAAATTATTAATTATCTAACTGAACTAAATAAAATGGTATAAAAATTAAATACAATTTATTTTTCCATATTATGGAATATAATAACACGTACTACCTATGATTATGATTTAAGGGTGAGAGTTAGGACCCATGAGCCCTGTTGTCACTGCGACCTGGATAGATCTATTGTGATCTCTCTAAAATTATAGCTCACCTCCAAGTCCGATCTCAGCTATGAACCGAATCATATTCTTGGGGTTGAGGTCCTGTATTTGGCATGGGTTAAAGATGTAGCCCCCAAGAATACGGCTTCTACTGTGAATGAGCAGTTCGCATTCACAAAGGATGTGCATGGGCGTTTCATCCACTTTTATGCAGAATCTGCACACCGGTGTGTCGCCAAGGCCCATTCGGTGAAGGTGTTTGTTTAGTCCGCAATGTCCTGTTAAGGTCCTTGTAAGGATTCTAATGTCATTACGGCTTAGGTTTAATGCCCCGGAGGTGAAATTACGCGAGTACCCAGTAAGCAGTGCCTTCGCGTGCCTCTGCCCAGGTAGTTGGAACCAGTGCCGCTTGCTCTGGTTGTGTGCCCAGGAGAGTATTTCTTGCCGGTATGTGCTTTTTGGTATTCCAACTATCGGTTCAGGTCCGATGGGTGGATTTGCAGCTCCATTCCTGGCAATTTCATCGGCTTCTTCATTGCCGTCAATTCCGCGGTGTCCAGGCACCCATCTCAGCGTTACTGTATTGTTGTTGCTGAGCTGGTTTAGGGCTTGGACACACTCGTAACCGAGTCTACAGCATAGCTCATTTGATTCCAGTGCCTTTAGTGCTGCCTGGCTATCTGACAGAATATAGATGTTTTTGTCAGAATATGATCTCCGCTGGTTTTCATGTATGCAGTCAATGATCGCATACATTTCGGCTTGGAACACGGAGGCGTATTTCCCAAGGTGAGTCGATTTGCGCATCTTCGGACGCTCTCCGTATACCCCCGATCCAGCGCGACCATCTTTTTTGGATCCATCAGTATACCACACGATGTCTCCATCCCTGAATGACCTTTGGGACTCCGTTTCCCATTCGTCCCTTCCTGGTATTTCTATTTTATAGAGTCTTCTGAAATTATACTCCCTCATCATGGCATCTGATGGCATGTTCACGGTAGAGGTTTCTAAGAGATCTCTATAAAGGTCCCTCGTTATTTTAGAGTGCCATTTGTCCCTACCACCGACAGCTGCCCGTACCATGGCCATCCTTGCCTCCATTTGCACATGAATGTACAAAGGATGCAGGTCAAGCATAGCTTCCATCGCCGCTGTCGGTGTTGTGGACATAGCTCCAGTAATTGATAAGCAAGCTAGTCTTTGAAGACTATCGAGGTTTGCCCGTACGTACTACCTATAGACATATCTGGAATATTTATTCCGGTCATACGATTTCGTATAAAGTGAATTTTACTGAAAATACCTATGTATCTAGTACAACCAATAAAGGTATTTAACTAGTAGAAATTGTATCATTAAATTGAATTTATTTTAAAACTTAAACTGTAAAATTTACATGAAATATGTCATCATTATTTAATGATGACATATTTCGCATTTAAAAGCGGAAGAATTTTAAAAAATAATGAAGCAGGTTAAATTACAAATGCGTGTCGACATTTCGTGTCGGCGTCCAAACAAGGTTCCAATTTAGAACGTAATAATTATAAGGATGGATACCTAGTACAAAAACGATATCAAACCAAATTAAATTTGATTGTTTTACATTACTAATCTAACTACTTTTACCCTACACCGCTATTTTCGACAATATTCTTCTTACGACGATATTCTTCTTTCGACGATATTCTTCTTACGACGATATTCTTCTTACAACGATATTCTTCTTACGACGATATTCTTCTTACGACGATATTCTTCTTACGACGATATTGATGATATGCATTTTTTGGGATTCCGTACCGCAAAAGAGGAAAAAAACTGAACCTTTATAGGATCACTCTCTTGTCTATCTGTCTGCCTGTTCGTCCGTCACAGCTTATTTTCTCCGAATCTACTGGACGAAAAAAGGTGAAATTTGGTTATTAAGAGTTTGATGACCCAATCACGGACGTTAAATGTAGCATAAATGAATGAATTTCGATTTTAGGGGTAAATTTAGAAAGAAAAACAAATGTATTTTTCAAGTGCATCGTGTGACATATCAATGGAAACGGCTCGTTATAAGAAATATATATTTTTTGTTATTTAAAATGCATAGTTTAAAAGATATTAAAGGAAGTATACGAAAATCGAGCATTCGCCCCCTCCCCCCTTATCTCTAAAACCATTGAGTCTAAAATTTTTAAAAACATTTGCGATTATAGGACCTCTCTTATACTCGTAGTTTACAGGAAACCCTAAACGAAAATCCTAAGTTTTAAAGTTCTCACAGAAAACAGAATGGTACGGAAGTTCCACGCGAGTTCCTCTCCACGCGAGTTCGACTCGCTTTTGACCGCTTTTTTAAACTACATTACATCGTAATACGAAAATGTTTAATGTTCGTTCATATTGGAGAGCGACATAGCGTTGGAAATGAAAACAGTGCACCCACTTCCAATTAGATAGAAGCCGGAGGGCGGGACGGGGCGCCGCCGCCGCCGTCTCCACGCCGCCGCCTATAATGAAATGCAACAAATGGTCAACGAACAAATTAATTGACACAATATACGAGAACCTACAAGTACCTAACTACTGAAGATACTGTGAAATGAAATAACTGTGAACTGTGATCTGTATTTTTGTTGTATCTGAAAAGTAGAGCAAAGGTTGAATAATTATCTACATATTTAGACTATCTGTGGATGCGATTCCACGGTTCAGTTAGACCACTTCTAAGAGTGACATTTTGTATAGGAGAGATTAACTTATTTATTTCATAAGAACTTCGTTCAATAAACCCAGGCCTAAGGCCTAATAAACTCGGCCTTCGACCTCACCCTGGCATAGCTCATTTACTCTATTTATACCTGTGGTGACGTATACGGTACAGGTGTATTCAGGTTGTCCTCTGCGCACAATTGAATACTGAAGAAAAGGGCGATTATGTGTGCGATACTTAATAACTTTAATACTTTAACTTTAAAAACATATTTGTTTCTATTTTCCATACCTACATGTGAAGGCTAACCCTATAGCCCAGTGAATCTAGGTTTGAGCTTTCATTAATTCATATTAATATTTTCTTTTTCTCGTTCACTAGTGTATCCTTATATGAATTAGATTTTCAGAGATCTTACAGAAATTTTCAGTGCATTTTTTTAAAATCAGTTTTTTAAGTACTCCTTCTCAACAGTGGAATATTAAAGAAACAATTTTGTTTCAAAATGTTGCTAATATCTACGTATCGATGCTGTAAAAAAAAAGATTTTCGATAAGAAAAACATGACTTTTAGACTTAAGTCAATAATCATTGTATTGTATTATCTGAAAAAAGTAATGTTTCCACGGAAATACAATTCCTTTTTTACAGCCTAGATGCAAATATCTCCAACATTTTGAAACAAAAAACTTCCTCTAATATTCTTCCTTTGAGAAGAAGTACTTAAAAAACGGATTTGAAAAAATGCACTGAAAATTTCTGTAAGATCTCTGAAAATCTAATTCATATAAGGATACACTAGCGAACGAGAAAATAAAAACGTTATTATGAATTAATGCAAGTTTGACCGCTTTTTAAACGGTTTTATTTAGCTTGACTTCGTATATTTGTTTGTTTCTTTGTTTGTTTCAAATCTTGCGATAACTTTTTCAACTACTTCTACTGAACCGATTTTTATGAAACTTTGCACACACATTGAGTTCTCGTGACAATACAATATTATGATAATTTCAACTTGGTAACGAGGGTCTGATGATGGAGTCAGGAGGAGGACAGTGGAACTCTTCAACCGTTACTAGTAGCCCCCTCGAGTTTGGGCTCATTTGGTTAGTTTGAACGAGTGTTCCATACTTCTACCAATACACTTGGTGACGAGGGTCTGATGATGGAGTCAGGAGGTGTACAGTGGAACTCTTCAACCGTTACTGGTAACCCCCTCGAGTTTGGGCCCATATGGTTGGTTTGGACGAGTGTCCCATACTTCTACCAATACACTTGGTGACGAGGGTCTGATGATGAAGTCAGGAGGTGTACAGTGGAACTCTTCAACCGTTACTAGTAACCCCCTCGAGTTTGGGCTAATATGGTTGGTTTGGACGAGTGTCCCATACTTCTACCAATACACTTGGTGACGAGGGTCTGATGATGAAGTCAGGAGGTGTAAGGTGGAACTCTTCAACCGTTACTTGTAACCCCCTCGAGTTTGGGCACATTTGGTTGGTTTGGACGAGTGTCCCATATTTCTACCAATACACTTGGTGACGAGGGTCTGATGATGGAGTCAGGAGGTGTACAGTGGAACTCTTCAACCGTTACTAGTAACCCCCTCGAGTTTGGGCTCATTTGGTTGGTTTGGACTAGTGTCCCATACTTCTACCAATACACTTGGTGTCGAGGGTCTGATGATGGAGTCAGGAGGTGTACAGTGGAACTCTTCAACCGTTACTAGTAACCCCCTCGAGTTTGGGCTCATTTGGTTGGTTTGGACTAGTGTCCCATACTTCTATCAATACACTTGGTGTCGAGGGTCTGATGATGGAGTCAGGAGGTGTACAGTGGAACTCTTCAACCGTTACTAGTAACCCCCTCGAGTTGGGGCTCATATGGTTGGTTTGGACGAGTGTCCCATACTTCTACCAATACACTTGGTGTCGAGGGTCTGATGATGGAGTCAGGAGATGAACGGTGGAACGCTTCAACCGTTACTAGTAACGCCCTCGAGTTTGGGCTCATTTGGTTGGTTTGGACGAGTGTCCCATACTTCTACCAATACACTTGGTGACGAGGGTCTGATGATGGAGTCAGGAAGTGTACAGTGGAACTCTTCAACCGTTACTAGTAACTCCCTCGAGTTTGGGCTCATATGGTTGGTTTGGACGAGTGTCCCATACTTCTACCAATACACTTGGTTACGAGGGTCTGATGATGGAGTCAGGAGGTGTACAGTGGAACTCTTCAACCGTTACTAGTAACCCCCTCGAGTTTGGGCTCATTTGGTTTGTTTGGACGAATGTCCCATACTTATCTGTGTCCCATACATATCTGTCGAGAAGACTGAGCGCTATCTGAAGTGTATAAATCCTAATAAAGGTACTGGCCCGGACGGCCTACATCCACTATTTATCCAGCGTTGTGCTAAATCATTATCTCTCCCTGTTAGCATGTTATTTAAAAAGTCCCTTAATACTGGAGTTTTCCCGAGTCAATGGAAGCGTACTTACATAACACCTGTTTTCAAAAAAGGCGATAAGCACGATATATCTAATTATCGACCTATCAGCAAACTATGCACTTTAGGTAAAACTTTTGAAAAAATTATCTTTCCGTTATTTTTCCAATCATAAAGCCACAGCTAATAGAAAACCAACATGGTTTTGTCAGTAAGAAGTCGACTGAGACCAACCTCGCCGAATTTATCGATATAGCTCTTGGGGCAATGGATCACGGGTATCAGGTAGATGTCGTGTATACTGATTATTCGAAATGTTTCGACAAAATTCCACATAACCTATTATTACAAAAAATTGAATCAATTGGTATACACGGCGACCTACTTCGGTGGCTGACTTCCTACCTACAGAATAGATCCCAAGCGGTCACAGTTAGCGGTTTTTGCTCCTCTTTCGTTCCTGTTACTTCTGGGGTCCCTCAGGGTTCCCACCTCGAACCTCTTATGTTTAACATCTTCATTAATGACGTAACAAATTTTGTCAAAAACTAAATTTTATTACTATACGCGGATGACAAAAAGATTATTAAGGTAATAAAATCACTTCTTGATTGTCATGATTTGCAAAAAGATTTGAATAACTTGGTAACTTATTGTAAAAACAATTACCTCCATTTAAATGTTGACAAATGCGCTACCATTTCCTTCTCTCGTAAGCAAAATACCGTTCACTTCAATTATAATCTCTCTAATAGATTATCAATAGAGTTACCGAAGTCAGAGACCTAGGAGTTCTGCTTGACAGTAAATTAATTTTTAAATCACATATTGACACAATAACATTGAAAGCTTATAAACTACTCGGTTTTATATTTAGGACTTGCAATGTATTCAAAAATGTCTCCACTTTCATAACCCTATACTCCTCGTTTGTCAGACCTATTATTGAATATGCCTCCATAGTATGGAACCCGCAGTATGCAGTCTATATAACTGAAATAGAAAAAATTCTAAAAAAGTTTTTAAAATATGTTGGCTATAGAACTCGTAGGGGAAGTGAGAGCGACGATAACACATTTGAAATAATGTCTCTCGAGAAAAGAAGGCAGATCAAGGATATTACTTTCATATACAAGTTGATCCATCATTACATAGATTCTCCTTATTTGTTAAGTAAGTTAAGTTTTCGTTGCCCTACTAAGGCAACGAGATGTCTTAACACTTTTCATATCGCCAAAGTGAGTACCAATTATAGTAAAAATTCTTTTACTAACCGGAGTTGTGCTACTTATGACAACTTCTTCTCCTGTCTTGATATATTTCATGTATCACTCAGCCATCTCAAAAGGTCAGCGATCGAAACAGTAAATGATGAAACAGGTGTTAAAGCGGGCAGATGAGAATTGTGTGAGGGTAGGTTGGGTTGGTTTTCTTGCTAGGTACATGGTAGGTATGTACTTCTTATCAACGTATCTCCTATGGTTAAGTAATTGGTTGATTTTCGTGTGTTGGTATTAGTTAGTTTTTGATGTTTTCTTTCTTTTAGGTTAATTTATTAATCATGAACGCACTTAATACGGATAACTTTATGTAGAAAACTTTACTGGTCTCTGTGTAATTAATGTTAGTACTTACTCCTTTTTACGATGACTGTATGTTTTCCCAATAAAAAAAAAAAAAATAAAATAAAAAAATACTTGTCGAACGCAAATGTATGAAACAGACATACCATCTGTTCAAATTGATTTTGACAGGGATGGCGGACACCTTATCCATCCTGAAGCCATACAGTTTCCAGCAAAATTTAATTATGGAACAGCTGAGAGACGGATGTTACCGATAATTTGGCCATGGGCCTCACCTGTCCATAAAATGCAGGGCAGTACTGTTGACCATGCTAATTGGGCTATTTGAGGAGGGTCAAGCGTATGTTGCATTGAGTCGCGTAAAATCTTTAGAAGGCTATGTATTGAGGAGCTTGATTGTGAGAAATTGACAGGTAAGAAACCGAGTAACAAAGATGCAATGAGAGAGTTGGAAAGGATGAGGAGTTTGCGTAATGAATGATACGAGTCAAAAATCAAACTAAAAACGAGTAAATAAAAAAATAGGTAAAAAAACTTTTAAGTTAAACGGTTTTATTAAAAAAAACTAGAAAAAAAAATCAGCTGTACAAAAAACTAGAAAATAATAAGGACACAAGCCTGGGCCTTCTTAAGATTTTACGTCTGGGTAAGAAATCGTGCAATACTAGCGTGCTGTCTTCTCATGTCGGATGCCAAAGGGCACATTGTGTCGCTGCGTCAGCGGAATAAGTAATAAATTGAGACTTTTAACAGACTAATATAAAAACGTGGGGCGCATGTTATAATACGCATATTATACGCCCCACGTTTTTATATTAGTCTGTTAAAAGTCTCAATTTATTACTTATTCCGCTGACGCAGCGACACAATGTGCCCTTTGGCATCCGACATGAGAAGACAGCACGCTAGTATTGCACGATTTCTTACCCAGACGTAAAATCTTAAGAAGGCCCAGGCTTGTGTCCTTATTATTTTCTAGTTTTTTGTACAGCTGATTTTTTTTCTAGTTTTTTTTAATAAAACCGTTTAACTTAAAAGTTTTTTTACCTATTTTCAAGCTTCAAACGCCGGGCTACCAGCCTAAAAGGCGACGAAGGTAAAAACAATTTAAACATTTGACTATTCAGATTTTCATCCTGTAGTTATCTAGATTTTCATAATATAAATGCTGCCTATTTCTGATGAATAAAGCTTATTCAATTATATTTTCTATTAATAAACTCAAGTAGTAAACAATAAATTAATGTAATACAATACACATTCACCACAGCCTGCTATTTATAGTTCAGTGAACCGCGTCAACAAACTATAGTACGTTTCAGTAGGTGTTGCAGTTAGACGCGCGACTGCTGCGCTGCACTCGCCGAGTCAAGGACACACGGTCAGTACACCCGCCGCCGCCTCCGCCGCCGGCGCCCCCGCTCCGCCCCGCCTCCACGGCCGGGGGACGTGATAATTTTGGATAATGAAACGAAGGTGAGAGTGGGCCTGTAATGAAAACACACTATACTAATTTTCTTGTAGACACAATATACATATTACTTGATGGCCATATAATTAATATGATGGAACGGGCATCAACCTTGTCGCTAGTGATAATGAACCATTCGTGACATTTTACAAATTCTATACTGCCTAATAACATGGAAATCATTCAGAAGGATAGGTCATTCGCTTGTGAAGGGGCTGAGAAGTCGTTAGTTATAATTTTTCTATTATTTAATATAGTGTTTTTATGGAAACTGACACGGATGTCTACAACACATACAACATCCGTAATGTCAGTCCATAACACCTTGGAGAACTAGGTGCCATGTCAGTTCTGCCCTTTGGTCATGCCGGCTACGCTGAACTGGACGGAAAACATGAACTATTTAAAATAGCCGTTTCGACCGACCTTTCATTAAGTGCGATGGTACCGACCCGGGCGGGTTGTACCCTACCACCAAGTAATCTAAAGAGTGAAGGAACCTACAGCTTTACGTGAAATCTGAACCACGTTCAGCCTCCAACCAAGTTCTGACCGCGCCCAGCAGGTCTATTCTTGTAAATTCTGACAGCGGAATCAGCGCCGTTGTGACGCTGAGAGCCACTTACCAAAGTGGCTCTCAGCGCCACATCAGCGCTGATTCCGCTGTCAGAATTTACAAGAATAGACCTGCTGGTGTTCTTATGATCACAAAAGACAGTCAACCCATCGCACCGCTGAGCTACCGAGTCAGTACAGGGAAGCACTGACATGGCACCTATAGTTCATCAAAGCCTTATGGCCTGAGATCACGGATGTTTTAGGTATCTGTCACGCGTGTACAGCACTCGGCAGTAAGTAATGAACATCGAGCTTTAGCAAGAGACAGTCGTGTTGTAGAGCGTCGTCTCTGTCGCACACTGATGTGCGAGTTTATGCGACAGACACGACGCTCTACAACCGGATTGTCTCTTTCAAAAGATGGTTTTTTTTTTATTTATTTTTTTATGTAAACCAGCATGGGTGGCTGTGCCGAGGGACCAATGGTGCAGCCGACAGAGCCAAAATCACCTCTCCTCGCGAAACCACGCTCAGTTAGGTGCCATGCCAGCAGATTTGCGGACTGTTGCTAGGCTGTCTAGCCCGTTAATACGACGCTTGAAGACACCCAGGTTAAAGGATTCAGGAAATACACTCGCTGGAAGACAGTTCCACACCCTAGCGGTGCGACAAAGAAACGATTTAGAGAACCGATGGGTTCTCAAAAGCCTAATGTCAACAACATAAGGGTGTTGAGTCTCTCTGCGACGAGTCATGCGGAGATAGGACGGGTGGCAGGGAATAAGGGATGCTAGTTCCGTAGAGCAGCGTCCGTAATAGTATCTGTAAAACAGACTAAGCGAACCCACAAACCGTCTGTGACTCTGGGACTCCAGACCATCTGTAAGTTTCGGGTCACCAACAAGACGGATGGCTCGGCGCTGTATAGAGTCCAAGGATGCTAGCAAATAATGGGGACTACCCTCCCAGATGTGACTGCAGTACTCCATCACCGGCCTAATCTGAGTTTTGTACAACGATTGTACCGTGTGGGGTCGGTACTTAAAAAGAATAACCCCACTGCATCTCTCCCCGTCGCATGTCGTAAAAGTCGACTAAGGGATAGGAAATTCGTCAGCCTCGGTAGCTCACTGGTGCGGTCAGTCGACTGTTGTTAAGCAACGCTGAGCACGGTCAGTACTTGGATGGGTGACCGCTCGACCGTTGGAGGCTGACCGTGGTTCGGATTCCACGTTAAACTGTAGGTCCCTTCCCTTCTTACCTTACTAGGTGGTAGGGTTTAGCCCGCCCGGGTTGGTACCACCGCACTGAATGAAAGGTCGGTCGAAACGGCTATGTAAATAGTTCGTCTTTTCCGTCCAGTTCAGAGTAGCCGGCGCGAAATGAAGGGAAGCACTGACATGGCACCTAGTTCACCCGGTGTTATGGGCTGACATCACGGATTTTGTAGGTGATGTAGCCAACCGTGTCAGTATCCATGCAAAAAAATCGATCTTCATTACTTACTGCCGACTGTGCCTCCTGCATGATGCAAATGGACTGTATGCCGACCCAATTTTGTCCACAAACTAAAATGTGTGCAATGTATGACTAATAACATTTCTATGGTCTGGATTTCTTTGTTGCGGCCTTACTGTGTAGTGCCTGTGTAGACACAACATGAAGCTTACAGTGTACTGTGTAGGTGCGTAAGCTAGAATTGTTTATATAGTAAACACACTATGTACTGAAGACATCTCGGTGGTTGTATTATGGAGCAAAGTAAAGATATATAAATTTGGGATGAAATCCTTGAGTTAGGGAGCAAATACTAACGTGAACAAAATTATACTCACACTGTGACCTTGGTAAGTGTTGAAAGCTTTTGAAAGCTTACAAATAAACGATGAAAATTGTTTGCATAATATTTCAATATTTTACATGTACTAATTGGTAGAATAACAGTACCGTGTGGGGTCGGTACCTAAAAAGAATAGCCCCACTGCATTTCTCACCGTGCATATCGTAAAACGCGACTAAGGGATAAGGACAATATGCCGTGCCAAAGGGTGACAGGCTAGCAATCTCTCCCCTTGCTGCTTGATAGTTATCTTGTGCTAATATTCTTTATTCTTTATTCATCATCCTTATACAGTACACCGCACTCGGGTTCGTCATATTTAGTAATAGGCTCCGTACGGGGTGCGGTCACCTAAAACTTTTATCTCAGTAAAGAATGCAACTACAGAACTCAAAATTTTATTTATGTAATAAAAATACGCTCACACAAAACTAAAGTCCTAAGTAGAAACTTTCAACTACGAACTGCAAAATATTTCGTGAGGTATATAGCGGGATAAAAGTGACGTATCTCCTTGGAAATTACCTTATGGAGAGCGGCGCTGGGGCGGCGCGGCGGCGGCGGCGGCGCGGTGCGGATGTGTGGGGCGCGCTTCCTCGCTAGAACAATTATCCTTTAAGGATGGCGCAAGACGAGAAACTTGCATATCGATGTAAAGTTCGGCGAACTTATTTTCGAATCTTATGTTTTATTTGGTTGAGTTTTGGGTTTGAACTCGATTTCGACGTGCTTATTGTTTATTGATCATTCATATGGCATTAAGACTGCACTCGAACTTGTCACAATTTGTTCCATCCGGTTCGGTCACACACACCCACGAAGAAGAACTGGCAAGAAACTTCGCAGGGTATTTTTTCATAGATATTAATACAACTATTTTAGTGACTAGCCACATAATAACACCGTCTACAGTCGTCGGCAGTCTGGTGATTTTTTTATGGAAACTGACACGGTTGGCTACATCACCTACAACATAAGTGATGTCAGCCCATAACACCGGGTGAACTTGGTGCCACGTCAGTGCTTCCCTTCGGTCGTCGTGGTGCCTCACTCGTACAAAGGCAGCACACACAAATTTTGATTGTCTACATCACATTTATATATATTTCGAAGGTTATATAAAACCTTTTTTTTCTTTGCAGTTTTGCAAGTTAAACAGAATAAATCAAGCGAGTTGACTAGTAGAATTCTCTCAATTGGCTTGTGAGTATACTGCGTTTCATCTGACTTACCATTTCTGATAAAAACTTGCCCTAGGCAGATCGCTTTTTGTGGACATCTGCTGAACATCGAATCAAAATGTAAATGTTCTTATACGTGTAAATTTTAATAAACGTTCATAATTGTCGTAACCTTCTTCAATTTGAAACATAGCCCTATTATATTTTCCGAGTTATAGTAATTTTCTCGGAACACGTTTTCAAAATTCTAAACTTTGATAACTCATCACTAATAATAATAATATTTATTTATTTTTAATTTTTAAAATAGCTGCGCGACGACGTCGCCGTGCAGTCCGGCGGATACGGAGCTCTCCGAGGTCGTGGTGGCCTACGTGTCTAGTACTCATCGCTCGAAGCTTGTCTAGCATCGTCTCGGAGAGCTCCGTAGCCACGGCCTGCACCCGCCGGCGTGCTTGGAGGCTTGCCTCCCGCCGCCGGCGGTATTCCGTTTATTATTTTTATGTTAATTTTGAGTATATATGGTGTATTTTTATAATCTGTATATTTAAAATTTATGTAAATATGTGAATGTGCTAATAAATGAAATAATATTTAAGTAGTAAGTAATATTTCAAATTTAACACACGTCTATAATTGTCGCATCGCAACTATCTTCTATAGTATGGTATTTCAAACATAATCCTTGCTAGTATGCTTTGCGAGATATATGTATTAATTTTCCCGGAAGACGTTTGGGGTCTCTTTTTGTGATCGTTTTTTCGTTGCGTACGTAAGACATGTTATTTGATTCCATGTCAAAAACTCTGCAATAATATCGGATAAACATCGATGAGTTGAGCAGCACTAAATCAGAGCGAGCATCGCCGCTCACGTATCAGCTGCGGGTACGCTACAGGCGAAACTTCACGCATTACGCAAACTGCATTCACTGTCTGCGTTTAAGTGCAAAGTTCCCCCGCACAGCCTTAGGAGATTCTTCGCGAGTCGAGTGCAGGCGCGCGAGACGTGCCGCCAACTAATTGTAGACGAGTTTTGAGCGCACAATACGTGTGCGATGAGGCTCCAGCCATCGATCGCAACCGCAACACTAGATATGTTACCCACATACTAAGAATTTTACAATAGGGGACCACATTTATTTATACATCAATTTAGGTATTTTTTTTTTGGAAACTGACAAGGTTGACTACATAACCTACAACATTCGTGATGTCAGCCCATAACACCCCGGGTGAACTAGGTGCAATGTCAGTGCTTCCCTTCACTTCATGTCGGCTACACTGAACTATTTACGGAACGGACGGAAAACTATTTACATAGCCGTTTCGATCAACGTTTCATTCAGTGCGGTGATACCAACCCGGCCGGGATCAACCCTACCTACCACCTAGTAAGGAAAGAAGTGAAGGGACCTACAGTTTAACGTGGAATCCGAACCACGGTCAGCCTCCGATAATAGTAATCAAAGACAGAAGTATGAAAATATGTTAAACACGCGAAGAAAATAGGGAAAACGTTTTGAAGAATCTGACACAATATTACCTACCCACGTGTGAGCGGAAAAATCCTACCGGTCTAAGTGAATGGAGGGTTGAATGGAGTCGTGAATGGAGGGAATGACGGTCGCTGGCTGTCCAAATGTCGAAAGTTGCCCAGCGGTCAATGGAGCGAGCCAAGCTGGGAATATCGCTATGTGATATGGTGCGGTAACGAGGCAATTCACCGACGCACCAAAGTAATCGATATTGGTCAGGTGGCCAAACTAATGTGATAATTGGGCACGTCAGCCGAAAAGACGACGACCGTTGGAGTAACCGTGTCCCGCGGCCTGGCTGCGGTACTGGCGGCCGTGGACTGGAGAACGGAGTGTGGGAAGACCAACCGCCAGGTGGAACGAAAACATCAAGTACTTCGGCGAAAAGCAGTGTTTCCCTGCCGCTGAAGGTCAGGAGGAAAATTTGAGAGGCGTACTAACTGAAAGTGAATACAAGACGAACGTCCCATTTTTAACCGACTTCAAAAAAAGGAGGAGGTTCTCAATTCGACTTTTTTTTTTATGTTACCTCAGAACTTTCGACTGGGTGAACCGATTTTGAAAATTCTTTTTTTATTTGAAAGCTGATGCTTCCCATGTGGTCGCATTTCAATTTGGTAAAGATCGGATTGGAAAGCGAGGAGGACATTAATAGCAAAAAAATACTAAAAAAACCGTGAAATAAAAAACTATTAAAAAATATATATAAACCGCCTTCAAAAATGTATGAAATTAAAAAAAAAATCGAACCCTAGAGTTAAAGGCGGTGCTAAAGCAAGCAAAAATAACCGACCGCCTTCAACTATAGGGTTCGGTTTTTTTTATTTCATACATTTTTGAAGGCGGTTTTTATATTTTTTATGCGTACCAGTAGTTAACGCCGCTACACCAAATCTAATAACGTAGTTGATCGAAGGCTGCAACTGCGAAACTGCATCAGTTGGCATCAACGAATCCGGATTTGTAAATTGTATTGAACTAGTTGTGCCCGCCGTTCCGCACGCGTTAAACTTGCGGTTTAAGGACCAGCAATACTTAATTTAAATAGAAACAGATCGCACTCTGAAAGCGAGAGCGTAGCTAAATACAAATATAAGTTGTGCGAGGAGGTCAGAACGATCGCTCAGAAGAGAAGACGTAAGTGCCGGATTAATAAATGTATGAGCGAATGCGTAATATTTAATGTATGCATTTACTAAAACTCTTACATTGGATAGAGCCAGGGTATTTATAATGATAAAATGTAAAATTACAGGACTACAACATGCCGAATAACAGTTCAAGATCTATGTGCCACGTTTGGTTCGGGAATCCATTGAAATTTCCAGACATGCCAATTTTAACAGAGAAGACAGCATGGTACTCTCTTCGTCGTGGACTCCTCTGCTGGCAAAGCATTGGTCGGGTGGCAACCAGAGTCAAGCTCTGACAGCCATAGACACAGTGAGCTACGTGTGTACCGACCTTTTCCAGCAAGAGATGTCGAACCTACCCGCATCGGCCGAAGTACCCTCGCATCGCTACAATCTTCGTCAGCAGCGACCGGCAGTTGACATCTGACTGGACAACGTGTCGGGTGTCCTTCAGGTCGTCGCAGTACAGCGTGTCCTGAAGATGTCCCCGGAGTGTGGGACGAAACGTCGACAAACAAAGTGAGTCGTGTTCAGTACCTATACCGCGCAAACGAAAAACATTGTCATAATCTCTAAGGCATGGTCATGAAGTAAGTTACTTTATTTTATGAGATATTGCGTTTGTAGAACCAAAACTAAATGGGCATTTTTAGAAATATTTTCTTTATGTGTGTGTATGTTCCTCCATAACTCTTAAGTCGATCATCCAAATTCGATGGGACTTAGTACAAGCACAGCACATTACACTACATGTGACACAGGATAGGCTAAATAAAATCAGTTCCGGTTACGCTAAGATATGGCTCTCATACAAACCGAATTGTTCCGCGCGCCCAAATAAAGGTACGGTAACGCGCTTACTTACTTACTTATTTTTAAATATGAATTTCACGCGAGCGAAGCCGCAGGCAAAAGCTAGTTACATATATTATAGCTTTTTCGTTGGATGCAGTTCATCTTGTGACACGCCCTATATTTTAAAGCACCGTGGCTTTCAAGTAAATTCAACATAGAGAAATCAGATTCTTTGTAAGTAATGCTGACCCTTAAGTGCAAACTTTATAGCGATTTACTCCTATTTCGGTCACTTCTGACATTAGTATTCGGTTCATATTTACACAATAGCGTAATATTCTACAATCTGTAACTATCCGGGGATGTGTAGGTATATAAAAAGTTTTAAAAAACATAAAACCGACTTCCTAAAAAAAGGAAAACTAAAAAACTATTCAAAATAAAAATATAAAAACCGCCTTCAAAAATATATGAAATAAAAACTTAAAAAAAAAAAAACGAACCCTAGAGTTGAAGGCGGTGCTAAAAAGGCTACACAAATCACAAAGGATATTATCATCCACTCATGTTTTCTTTCATGCATCATTTTTGCTTGCTTTAGCACCGCCTTCAACTCTAGGGTTCGTTTTTTTTTTTTTAAGTTTTTATTTCATATATTTTTGAAGGCGGTTTTTATATTTTTATTTTGAATAGTTTTTTAGTTTTCCTTTTTTTAGGAAGTCGGTTTTATGTTTTTTAAAACTTTTTTTTTATTTCACAGTTTTTTTTAGTAATTTTTTGCTATTAATGTACTCGGCGGAATCGCTCGGCCTTCGGCCTCGCGATTCCGCCTCGCTTTCCAATCCGATCTTGACCCAATTAAAATAGGACCACGTCAGCTTCGATAGCTCAGTGGTGCAGACAGTCAACTGTCGCTATTGAATTTTAAGCAACGCTGGGTGCGGTCAGTACTTAGATGGGTGACCGCTGACCGTTGGAGGCTGACCAAGGTTCGGATTCCTCGTAAAACTGTAAGTCCCTTCCCTCGTAATTTTACTTGGTGGTAGGGTTTAACCTTCCCGGGTTGGTACCACCGCACTGAATTAAACGTCGGTCGAAACGGCTATGTAAATAGTTTGTGTTTTCCGACCAGTTCAGTGTAGTCAGCACGATCAAAGGGGGAAGCACTGACATGGCACTGGTGTTATGGGCTGACATCACGGACGTTGTAGGTGATGTTGCAGAACTTAGTAGAATGGACAGACATAAACGTGTTACGGAAGCCTACTTTTATTATAAAATAACCGTCGGAGGACCTTGGTTGAAAATTGTAAAATTTAGTAGAACGGATAGACATGCATATGTTACGGAACCCTACATTCATTTTGCAGAACTTAGTAGAATGGACAGACATAAACGTGTTACGGAACCCTACTTAACAGTTGCACTCCGGGAGTGCCGGCAGATCCCGTGCCACTCTAACTTAACCCTTAACGCAATGACTTAAGGTTTCATTTTAAAAATGACGCTGACGCGATGTCGCGAGTTATACATTTTTACCCACCTAAAAAAGTGCCAAGAGCCGCTAAAGAAGTTTTCACTTCAAAAACCTCAGGGTTATCCCCTTTCAAATAAAAAAAAAAGAATTTTCAAAATCGGCCCACAATTGACGGAGTAATCGCGTAACAAACATCCAAAAAAAGAAAACATACCGTCGAATTGAGAATCTTTTAGGTCTAAAGTAAATTTCTCGTGAAGACAAATGCAACGAGCCCAAACACGATGGGTTTATCATGTGTAGTTTAGGAGTTCCTATGGCCACCTTCTGTCTCCATCATCAAACCAGCTCGATGGTACTCGGTACAGTAGGTACTGGCCAGGTACCATAATAAATTAAACGCCGGTCGGAAAAGATAAAAAAATTTCAAATTTAGAATATTCATGAAACAAGGGTCCGAATATGTATCACTAGTATATCGATTCATGTATTTCAACAGGACAGAGAAAATTTCAAAATATTAGGTATTTAATACTTTTTAGTTTTTTTTTTTTTGTTTTTTGGAAATCGGTTTAATATTTTTTTTAAAACAGTTTTTATTTCATTCTTTTTAGTAATATTACATAAAAAAGAATAATCGAAATCGAATAATCGAAATCGATTGAAGTGGTACAGAATTATTCGCCATATGTGTCAGACTGCAAATTGCTGAATAAGTCCACATCACAAATGTTTTGCTGAAGGTAACCACACACCATACTAATTTATCAAACTGAAAATTGCCGAAAACGACCACATCACAAGTTTTGCTGAAGGTAACCACACACCATAGTATTATGCTGATTTTTCGAAAACCACTGAACCAATTTCGATAAAATTGAAATGGGACCACCTCGGAAGTATGACCTAACTAACAAAAAAAGAATTTTCTAAATCGGCCCTCAATTGACGGAGAAATCGTGTTACAAACATACAAAAAAATAAAAAAAAAAAAAACAATAAAAAAAAAAAAAAACATACAGACGAATTGAGAACCTCCTCCTTTTTTGGAAGTCGGTTAAAAATAGGATAAGTCGTTCTCGAGATAAATACGAACATATATACAGCGGTGTCGAATTTTCATACGTTGTGGATGTGGATAAATAGAACAGATATTTGTATGACACTTACATAGTAACAGAGAAAATAACTCTTTGCTGAAGTCGTTTCACCCCAAATTCGTATTTTGTTCTATTTATTGTTTTATATATAATGTCCGTTCTAGGACTTCTAATGATTGAATATTTTTCCGGGAAGCGAAGCAGCAAGGTCAGCTGGTATAACCACTGTAACTATCTTTGCTAGATTCTTTATTGAATACGAATTCATTAAAATTTGATACAATATACGAGCTTTATGCCGTGAGGCATTCTATTCTAACTAAAGTTTGTGAGCACACCCGGGATTCGAACTTCTGACCTCTCTTGCGAAAGGTCCGATCCATAACCAATAGATTATCTGTCATTTTTTACACCCGTAATCAAAAACGAGTTACAATACAATTATCCATTTACTATGGTAATATAATAATTTAAAACTAACGACATAATGATATGGTAATCTTAGAAACAAAAAGTAAATGATTAGCATTGATGACCCCTAACCAACTTGGTAAATAGCCTCAGGAATATTAACATAATTTTAGACAACGTAATATCATTAATAAGAGATCGGCGTAATAAACTCAATGTAATTAAAATGTTAGGACCCCTCGCGCACCCGCGCCGAGCGATAGCTGCGCGTATCATAGCGCCGCCGGGAGTTTCGACGTCATTAAATAACTTCGCATGCGTTAAATTACGAAAACGACTTGTTTCTTGAAAAATATGTATGAAGGTTGGGATTGTCCTGTTGACTGGACCACCGTTAATTAATTTCTTTTCGCTAATACAGTGGCAGGAACAGCGTTAAATTGTTATTAACCTTGGCACAGTAGATTGTACAACTGTACTACCGTATTTTTTTAAAATATAGTAAATTTGATCGGACCATTAACTTCTGAGAGAATTTTCTGTGAAGACAGGCAGACGGACGGACAAATGAGTGAACTTGATACTTGACAGCTTGCTGTGATTGAACACTGACAATAAATTTACGACTGATAAGCTACCTACAAAGTTAAGTATAACTTGCAATGCACTGACCTTTGTTTTGATTCCAAATTGTGAGTTGAAACGGTACTTCAAAAAATAAACCGACATTATGTTTTGTTTAGGTTTCACCCGCAGGCGAATGGAAAAAACCTCAATAATAAATAATAAGACATTTAATTCAGAAATATGTTTTCGTATTTTTGTTCACTGCTCATCCCCGCAGTATCAAATGGTGATAATATATTCGCCTATGTTTTATGTTTATATGTTAGTACTAAGCACGTACTCGCTTTATATGTATTTTTAAGAAAATGTAAATCGAAAATCATTGGAAAAAATAGATCCCGACCAGGATGTATTTTTCCAATGATTTCGATTTGCATTTTCCTAATTAAAAATATACATAAAGCGAGTACGTGCTTATTACTGTGCCGACTTGCTTGCTGACGTGCAGACTTGCTGTGACTGACTTTTCTTCTCTATACACTTTCTTTGGCATCTGCCTGACGACTTGTTGATCTATTTACCTACTACAAATCAAACTCGCAAGGAAGTTACAAGCTTTTATTAATACTTGTAAAAAAAAAAAAACACTTTTGTCTCTCGGCCGAAACTCGCGAACGAACAACAATGGAAAAATCTAACGTTTTCTGTTTTAGAAGGATTTGAAAAATATTCTTTTTAATCATTTCATTGTACTGATGGCCAGTGGTAAGGTGGTAATCAGTACAATTCTTCCCCCTCTAAGCGAGCGGACGCTAAGGTAAGCAAGAGAAAATCCCTCTAAAACAAACGAATTAAACTTTCGAATAACAGATAACATATAAACATAAAATATTATTAAAAACTTCGAGTTAACTTCTAGTGTCCGATGCCAAATACGACTTTGGCGACGACAGCATAAGGTTCAATGTGGAATAGTGCAAGTTGACTGTTCGCAAAAATTATGCGACATCATGAAAGTGCAATTAAAAATATATATTCGCCTATGGTCTGTGTTGGTGTAAACCACATTAAAATCGGTTCAGTTCTTCCGGAGTTAATCTCATTCAGACAGTCAGACATCTCGATAGACTCTTTCGTTTATAAGATGTAGGGAATATAAGAATAGCACATAGGCAAGACAAGAGATTTCAAAGTAATTCTTTTGGAATGTCAATTGAAAATTTGTTCTTATTCAATAATAGTAAATCTGTGATTTTCTTTCACGAAAACTAGTTGACCCATGTCTAGAGTTTCGTGTAAAGCAGTAGGTACCTTCTCTTATCTTACTTGGCGTTAGGGTGAAACCCGTTCGAATTGCTGCCATCGCACTGAATTAGGTAATGTCTATCGAAGCGATTATAAAAATTGTTTAATGTTTTAAAGTCGGTTCGGTTCAATGTAGCCGGCACGAACAAAGGTAGCACGAACATCGCGTAGTTCCAATAGGAACAAAATGTAATAATCAGTGTGAGCAATCATGTCATGTTTGTTCTATAAAAAAAAACGCGAAGAACATTATGAATGTGGAAAGGGCGGAGGTGTCAGGATCGTGGCACACGGAGATCCGATGTCTCTGCTTACCCCACTGCGGAAAAGGCGTAACGTTATGTGCGTATGTAAAAGCCATTTAGCACAGTAATGCCAAAGTCACGAAGCAACAGACCTACCGCAACGGATACTGAATGCGACCAACCTTGAAGACGGTGACCTGAGTTTCCCTTGGACGCGGTCACTCCAGAAATATACTTCTGTAAATATCCCTAATGCCAACAGAATGCGAAGGAATTCTCTACTCTATGCTTTCGCTTTTGTTGTGTGCGAAGGAGAAATTTGGCGGAGCGAATCTAGACCAAATTCTTGGTAAACAAATTCAAAATTAAAATTGACTTTATTTACACAAATGTTAATGAAAAAATAGTTCAATAATTAATTTATTTTGCAATAGTCCTAGGATTGTCTCGCACGCGATACATTTTATCAACATACTTTCTGCGTAATAATTTTATTGTACGTAAAGGGAAGGGACCTACAATTTTACGTGGAATCCCAACCATGGTCAGCCTCCAACGGTCTAGTGGTCACCCATCCCAATACTGACCGCGACCAGGTGTGCTTAACAATAGTGGACCGATCGCACCACTGAGCTACCGAGGCTGACAGAACTTAAACTTTTGGTATTTTGTGACAAAGTTCAGGTGATACATACGCGAAAAAAATAGCGGACAGTTTTGGGCCATTAGGTGAAAATAAAAATAAATAACAATTTGTTTCATTAGACATGTAACATATCATTGAAAATTACTTACTTTGAGGGTATCAAACATGTTTTTGAAGGGAAGCTTTTTAAAGCACGTTGTGGATGGGGACCTAACTCAGGACCTAAAAATGTGAAACGCCACGAAAGTACGAACGGAAGTTGCAACGCTCCTCATTGACTGGGCGCTCAATTATGAGAGCCTTTCGAAGTCGAACCATTACTTATATTGGTTGTAATCAAGCTCGGTTGTGAAAGAATGTCGTATAGATTACGCTATCTCGATCGAATTTAAATTAATAATTGGATTTTATATACGAAGCGTAAGAAGATTTGCTTCTTCGGGTGTCCCACGACAACTCAGCTTTTTTTTATAATTTTCTTATATCACTTATTATAAGGTAATTTTATAATAATATGCAAAAAAATATTTGTACCGATAGCGCATCAAGTGACGTTCGTGCGAGTAGAGTGTGCTTTAGTTAGGGGACGGGCATGGGTACACTGTACAGTCAGCTAAAAAGTGCAAATTATACACTCATAGGCTTTCTCACATGCGTACTGTTCGTATTTACAAAGGATACGTCAATCAAAGAGATTTTATGTATAGAGTGAGCACTACGAAGAAAGAATACAGAGAAATGACGGCCAATAACTGAGGTATGAGGTAAGGTAGCGGGGTGGCGGAACGCTGAGCCGCGCGGGGCGGGAAGCGAGCGGGAGAGGGGCTAGCTAGCGAGCGACTAGCGGCTAGCGGCCCGGCCGGCCCGGCCGGTCAGTCAACACGTGCATTGGAATACGTAGGGTTGTCACTTAGTCTACCAAAAATATATTTTTCGATTTATTATTTTACGAGTAGGTATTATGGTTAATTGTGCCCGTAGTCTAGTGGTAACGCTTCTCAATGCAGAAGTTGCGGGTTCAAATCCCGGGCACTAACTAATGTACTTATTTATTTCCTTGATAAAGATTGATATACATGCATTTCATAACGAATAGGTACGATCGCTCCGGTGAAGAAAAATAAAGTTAGGTAACTAGTGCACACTGGTCTATGAAAGGTATTTTTGTGTAAACTGCTTCTGATTTCCACTGGTCACCATGTACGAGTAATCGAACCGGATATAACAAATTGTGACAAGTTCGAGTGCAATATGACTGCCATAAGAATACTCAATAAACAATAAAACAACAACAATAAAAACAATACCTCCTATGTCAGTGAGCAGAGTCCGTGCCTAGCAGTGGGACGTTTTAAAGGATTATAGAAGAAAACAGATAGTGAATTTCATCGAAAAAAACGTTTTTATGTATTTAAACTTAAAATACAGAACTATAATAACTTGAAATACATACCTAAACTTATATGGGTTTTTAAATTACCGTGGTTATTTGACATTTTAAGAAGTAACAACGGCTTTACTCACTATCGAAATACGAGCTGTGTGGCTCGACATTTCGGCCAGAGTGCTCATGATGATGGGCCATACGTTTGGCCCGAAACGTCGAGCCACACAGCTCATATTTCGACCGCGAGTAAAGCCGTTTTGTATTCTTATAATACCTACACTTAATAACTAGAATAATATCTAAAAAACTAAACTTAATAATAAAGAATTCATAACTGCGGTCTTGGCCTTGGACTAAACTTAAAATCTCCAAACCAAACATACATAAAATAAAGAGTGCAGCATTTATAAAAAAAAATATATATATATATATATAACTAAAAAAACCATTAGGTATACTTTGGACTACACACACAAACACAACTAAAATAACTCTTCCTCCGTACTTAAACAAAATAATTTAAATTTCACTTTACACAAATTTAAATTTTCACTTTCCTTTAAACAATGTATCATCTTGGACTATTTTTATCCATCTTTCTCGTATTGATCCCTTAGAAGGATGTGGAAACCTTGTAAAAAGATTTTTTTCTTGAAAATTTCTCAATTACTTACTAATTTAAAAAAAATAAAAGAATAGCGACAACCCTAATTAGCGGTCAATTCACTCTCATATTTTAACGTGGTTTAATACATATTTATTTACTTTCATACATGATATCCCAGAACTCTATTTCTAATCATTCATATGTGGCAGCCCTAATGAGCGCGTTTAATTTATTTGTTTAATTAAATAATGCTTATGTTATTGCAATGCTAGGTCAATACATAAAATGTACAAAATTTTCTAATTGAAGTAGCGTTGTGACAGCCCTAATTGGCCAGTTGAACCAAATATTTCTAAGCACATGGAAAACAAGATATTATATATAAGGTCTTTCAAAATTAGTTAATAGTACGCTAAGGGGGGGTTCTGTATCGTAAATAAATCACTTTTGAGGAAGAAAGATTTTTTTTTACAAAAAAAAAAATTTATAATAATGTAAAAATGTAAAATGTAAAAAAAAATTCTTTTCTTAATCGTTTCAGTTTCATGCCAGGAACAAAAGTCTTCCAACACATAGATCTCTTTCTTTCAGAAATTGTGAAAACCACAATTTTAGTTTTATTAGTATGGAATAGAAAGAATTTGATTTTTTTTACCAACTTACACGTGTTAAATCAAAATGGTAATGAAGACTTTTTTGTTACTGTTATGAAAATGAATCGATTAGGCTATAAAAATCAACCACATATTTTTTTATTTAAATACATACAAAACATTTTACATAAAAAAAGCCCAAGGTCCAAAAAAATTTATATAGGTTTTACTCCCTATAGGATGCAGAACCCACCCTTAGCGTACTATTAACTAATTTTGAAAGACCTTATATATTAAGATCACAATGAAGTGATACTTACCTATGAAATGAGATGCCATCAGTTTTCCCAATATTTTTGGTAAGATTTTTGCAATATCGCAATTCGCAACACACAACCGGGCATAATTAATGACTGGCGCGATGCGAGCCGCAGACGGACGGCAGCGAGCGCGCGGACGGCGCGTCCGCCGCGTTCGGTCGCTCGCGAGCTACTAGTCTCAAGAGGGTCCTTCCGCGTAATGGTTACTCCACCGCGGTGGAGCGAAGGCTGTTGCCCGGGTAAGAGGTCTAGTAGAATACATGATACGTCATTGACGTCAATGGGAGTTTTGATATTAAGATGTCAAGATTCTTAGTGGTAATTTAGGGTGGAGTACACAGGTGATTCAGCAGTAAATGAAAATGTTCATGCGGTTATTCTGGAGCTTTGTAATAATTATTATTTTTTTACTAAAATAGCATTTTTGTTATGGGGGGGGGGGGGGGGGGGGGTAATTCGAAAAATGTATGCGAATAATTAACTTTTATTAAAATTTTGAAATTATGGATCTCCGAAATAATTCCTTAAAATGTCGGTATGAATTTGTTGAATGACCTGTAGGAACATAAATACAACAAACAAGTGATGAACTTTTAAGCATATATTTACATAATTATTTAGTTTTTACGTTCCTCCAATGTATTTTTATATATAAGTAAAAAAAATAATTAATTAACGGGGCAGTCAATGCGGAAAAGTCCTAAAGATGTAACCCAACTTTTGCCGGCGACTGTACCTCCTATGTGTGTAAAAGTGGTAATTAATATCGCATCAGCCACAGTGTACACACTATAAAGAGAGGTCACTTTGGTCATCAACTATTATTAGTTATACGTGATTTGTGTAGTGTTTGAAGGTAATTTTCTCACGTACAACTCTAATAAGACACAAAGATTAAAGATTTCAAAAGAAATTTACGATTATTTACATATTGGTGTGCACGACGACGCCGCCGTGACAAAAATAATCAATAATTACAAATTATTGCCATATCAAATTTTTCTTTTATATATGTACTAACGTAGTCTATACGTGCATTAAAAATAGGGGTTTTGGTAGAATAAAATGTAAACGTAATATAAATGGCGGGTAGACAAGCGGTCTGGGCGTCGCGTCCGCCGTCCACTACTGTTACGAGAGTTTCAAGGTTCAAATTCGTCGGCGTGTACCAATGTGTTTTTATAATTAAAAATTTAACGTGCATATCTTCACCAGCTGCCTATGGTTCGGATTTCATGTAAAAGGCCACCGGGTTGAGTGAAAGAAATTTCCTAAGACATAATTAAGTGATATAAAGTCTAATATTACTTGTATTATTAAGAAAGAAAAAGTTTTCGTCACATTTATTAACATACTTAATTAATGTTTCAAATATTAATTAAATGTTTTCTCCCAAAATTGTTTTTATTTGCAGGTCTGTGATTCCTAACTTCGCAATCAACAACGCAGAGCAAGAACGCCTGGGAGTAGACAGTTGCCGATCACTGTTCTGTCATCAATACCGTAAGTTTTTCCTTCATTTCATATTCGTGAACGTTAAATAAAGTGAACTATCTGCACGTGTTTAGTGGTAGGATGGACCGGGCGGTCGATACAGATTTATTAACTCGATATCATAATTATACGTCGGCCGGTGGCTAACGTGACAAGTGTGACGAATCACAACCTACCTCAATGAAAATAGCTAGCAATAGGACGTATGAAGGCTGGCTGGTAAAATGTTATAGGGCGTAGGAGTTAGTTTAGCGCCTGGGTAGGGAGTATAGCAAAGAGACCGCGGTGCGTATAAATTATTGCGGGTGGCGTGTAGTCAGGCGCAGAAAATACAACGTGCATACATTCTGAACAGGAATGACTAGCAACACCGTATAAGCGAGAAATGATGATAGATAAGTATTATAGGTCGGCATGCAGTAAGATATAGGACGAATTGACTGTATTACATCTACTCTTGTAAATTCGTAGCATTTTTCAGAGATTAGTTACTGAAAGTTTTAGGGAAATATGGAACGCATTTTTAAGGAAAATTGCTTCAGGCATTGTGATTGGTCGACCAATGGGAGACGCGGAAATGATGTTGGGGATGATTTCCGATTGGTCGTGGGGGTAAGGGTGGGAGTAAGAAAGCGAGGCTATTTAAGGGCGTGTAACACGGGAGGAGCACTTTTTCTGCAGCTGCGAGCCTCGAAGGAACAACTTGCCTGAGCCCCGGTCATCGCTAAGTGCCGCTAAGCCATTGCTTTTCGGCATCAACGTTTCGGTGAGTCTCGGACGCCGCGCGATATTTTGGAGTTTTCTAGTTGCAATTCGACCAGTTCTATTAAATTGCATTGTCTTGAAGTCTTCTTTTGGTGGCTGGGCTAGTTTTGGAAACAATACTGGCTTTTCAGAAATTATTTGCTAGTATTAGGGATGTGAAATATTTTTATATGGACCATCATTGGAGCACTGTGTGGGATGCTAGCTATGCTGAAATATGCATACATGCATACTATTACAGGGCTCTTTTCCCTTTTGGAGCACTGGGTGAGGGAGCGGGTACGCTGAAATATGCATGCACGCCCACTCACGCAGAGTTCTTTCATGGAATGTTGTGAGGGAAGCGGGTTTTGCTGAAATATGCATACACGCACGATCTCACAGGGTTCTTCCCTGGAACGTTGTATGTGGGTTGCGGGTTTTGCTGAAATATGCATACGCGCGCACTCATGCGAGGTTCTTTTCCTTTCGATGGAATGTTGGGTGGCAACGCTAGCTATGCTGAATAAGCATACACGCTTGTTCGCACAAGATTCAGTTCATTCTCTATGATATCACGAGAAAATGCCTAGTGGTAAGAAGACGTAACATAAGGTCGAAGAGCAACTGGAATTCTGGCTAAACTATCAAATTATAACGTGGGTAGTTAGGTTCTTCAAACACTAAATTCATATTGGTAGGTTAGCCATGTAGCTGTGTGAATTAATTCTCCTTAATTCTGCAAGGGAGAGAGGGTTCGCTTCGTGGGAACGAGTAGTATCATAGTGTGTAGTATTTAGTGAGGTAGGTACTAGGAAGACCAGGTAAGTACCCCTCAGTAATTCTCCTTAATCCTGCTAGGCTGTGGGGACCTTTTCATTTTATTAGTATTAAAGTCATATGGTAGGTTAGCCATGTAGCTGTGTGAATTAATTCTCCTTAATTCTGCAAGGGAGAGAGTGTTCACTTCGTGAGAACGAGTAGTACCATAGTGTGTAGTATTTAGTGAGGTTAGGTACTAGGAAGACCAGGTAAATACCCCACAGTGGTTCTCCTTAGTCCTGCTAGGGGAAGAGGTCCAAATTGTTATGATCTGTTAGAGCGATACCTATTCTATCTGGGCGAAGGAGTGGCGGTACTCTAAGGACCGGTGCAAGCTGAGCTGACCGTCTGAGGAGGAAACCTGTGGTAGCCTTCTTTCGATAGGCGGAGTCCGTCGGACGAAGTACTTCGAGGTTAGGATAGGGACCACACACACACTTACACATACACGCACGCCTTTAGGATTTGGGGTCCGTAGGGGCCCTAAATCATCCACATTACACCACGAATTTCATTTTAAATCTCTTCCTAAGAGAAACAGTTTCTTCACAGGATAGGAATCAAAGGGGGCCATTAGGTATACAAAATAGAGCTGCTGGTAGTAAAGCAGCCCTATATGGATGATGGCCACTGTGAGGAGCGTGGAGAGCCCGGGTGAGGAAACCCGGACTCGTGGAGCTCCTTACTTCCCCCTCCGGGGGGAAATTGTTTGAATAATTTGAAAATTACTGGTTAACACAATTTCTGGGAGGAGAGAATACAGACAATTACAATGTGATGGAAGAGACACAGTGATATAGGAGAGGCGGACTTAGGCAGAAAATTACATATGTAGTTAGAATATTATTCGAAGAACAAAGGTTAGGATAGAAAGCTAGGGATTGAGTTAGTACTCTGGGTTATACGGTTACACAACGCTTCCTCGAAGAAAGGAAGATACAGGGTCCATCTACACTTAATTCAGTGTATACGTATGTATACATTGCTTGAGTTTACCTAGAGATCACTTGAATGCTAAAAGCAGGCCATGTTTTATTTTAGAGGTTACTCGCGGAAGCGTGGAATTTCGGAATAATTATTCGACAACACCTATCGGGTGAAGTATAAATACAAAATATACTTTGGTGGGAGGCTAGTTCGTCGCAGTGGTGCCTAAGACCAGGATAGTTCCTACCTAAATCTAGGATACCTAGGGTTCAGAAAAAAAATAGGGAAAAATGGAAGAAAAATGTAGTTCGTTGCGGTAGTTCAGGACAATAATAGGGCTCTTATATACTCAAAAGCGATAGGAAAAAATCCAACTCATAGGGAGTAGCGATATAAGTAAATAGCGTTATAGGAAGTGGTACCGGGAAAGTGATTAAGTGAGGAATTCGGTGAGTGAAATGCGTGAAAAGTGGTTCGTGGAACGCGGTGCTGACTGGCAGTTTCGCGAGAGAAGAGATTTGGACTCCCGCTTACGAGGCGGGAGGTTTCGCCGCTTGAAGCTGAGAGTGAGTACATATTTCATTTTCCGGCGCGAGTGCAGTCTGTGTACAATTAGTTAATTTACAGAAATATTGTCTACAATTTGCCGACAATGTTGCTAGAAAACCGATTTTAACGTGAACAAGTTGTCACCAGAAAGTCGACTAGAGATTCATCTTTGAGTTCGTAAAAGAAAATTGCTTACATTTCCTTCTAGGAAGTTCATTATCATTGTTCTGCGGACAACTAGAAATATTTAAGTGAAAACCAATTTTGACCAATGGGATGTGAGCGCCGGTGCGGTATGGCGTTCGCTATTGGCTAGAATGAGCAGCGCCGTGATAGAAAAAAAAAACTGTTTGCACGAAGAATGTAGTCGGGTTGAGAGGTGATAGACTAAACAAAGTGGAAGTTAGGGGAATGGTATGTATGAATGGTGTGAGGCATATTTCTAAGCGGAATGTTAGCAACTTCGTAGAAGTAAGGTGGGGCCAAAGGGAAATATTTTATCCAGAGATTGTGAAACTAAAATCAATAATTTATTCCGGGTACACCGAGATATAGCAGGAAGAGGAAAAATTTTTTTATATGGGTTATCGGAAAAATTGTGCTATAAGCCTAAAAGCCAATTAATTAAGAATCCTAGAATGAGCTAAAATCAACAATATTGTAGTAAGAATATTCTATGAAAACCTTAGTTGTAAAATTGGATAGCCATTCTACTTAAGTTAAGGCACGCCAACTGAGCGCGGAGGGCTTCATACCTAAAACACGGAAGTTAGGTTTGAAAATAATTTCGTATTGTGTAATAATTAGGTACGCTCGCGCGCGAAATAGTTTATCGGGGCCAGTTTGAGGCCAATAAAGGGAATTTTCTAGTTGTTTGGTGGAAATGAAGTTGGATGGGGTGTAAGCTTCCTTTGTAAAATAAAAAAACCGTAAAATATGTGTGTTTGAAAAGAGTGGTTATGTTTGACCGGGTTCCAACAGACTGATTTAATTTTGGTTGAGATTGTCGCCGAAGAATAAAAAGATTCGAATCTTTATTTCATTTTAATGGAATGCGAGAAGAATGAAAAAAAAATGTCATTTTGAAAATGTATAATGGATGTTTAGTAAATAATTTGTGTAGTAGTAATAAGGTGTGAATTTTAGGCTCCAAAGTAGGTATTTCGCGAATTAGTAGCGACCGACGGTATGGCACCTACTAGTGGGGAGATGGTAGATTAAAATTAGGGGGATCCCAGTTAATTGATGTGACTAATTAGGTGCCATGTACAAGTGAAGGTTAGTTGTAAAGTTGTGTCTAGGTCTGACTTTGCGTGTGTGGGCGATATGGTACTTACTAGATTAGGTTAGTGGTAAACAAAGGTCATGGTGTACAAGTTGACCAGTGGAAGTAATTAGGTGCCATGTACATGTTGGTTAGGTCGTGAGGTTGAGTCTTGGTCAGATTTTGTGTGTGTGTGGCGAATAGAGGCTCTTAGTGAACATGCCGAATACGTGATTCATATCAAGTGAGTGGTTTTGGGCTTGATTGTATTGTTTGTTTATTGAGAAGGAATGGACTATTAAGTTGTTTATTTTTGAACTGATTGGCTGGTATGAGGAATGGGGGTTCCAGTTGCTTGCGGTATGGGGAATGTATGAGTCAAAGGGTTAGAAGGGGGAGTAAGTGCCATGTCGGAGAACGTACCGGACGAGATATTGAATTTTGGTCGGTCATGCATGAGTGTTTTGGTCGGTCCGTCCGGAATGTGGGACGTATGGATTATAAGGAGTATGGCAATTAGGTGCCATGACAGAGGTCCAGGTTTCGATTTTAGGTTGCGGTCGTATGTATAGGTGTCAAAAGGTGAGAGGGCCAGTTGGTGAGTGTTGGTGCGGTTGGAGGTCGAATTAAGCCTGTCGATTTGTGATCCATATCGAGTGAGTGGTTTTAGATTTGCCCATAAATGTGTTTGTTTAATTAATTAGACTAATTTATAAATAATATTTGATACATGTGTACATGTTGCACGCGTTGAAAGAAAACAGTCGGGGTGGGCGGAGTGATTGATGTTGTGCGGCGGGAGCTCTGGTGAATTGCAGCACAACGCCGATCACCACGTTTTGCAAATTATTTTATAACTAAGTTTGGTTATTGTGCGGGCTACAAGGTGGTGTCAGGGGTTTCTAACTTTTCTAAAGGGAAGTGTCAGGGGTTACAAACCTTTTCCAAATTTATATGTCAGGGATTTTAAACCTTTTCAGATACATGTGTAAGGAGTTTCCAAACCTTTTAGACTTGGCAAGTGTCATGGGTCCAGACCTTTCGAATTCAGGATATGTCAGAGGTTTTAAACATTTTTCCCAGGGCACAATAAGTCAGGTGTTTCCAAGCCTTTCAACTTTGGAAAAGAGTAGGGAGTCTTAGAACATTTTAATTTCGCAATGATTCAGAGGTCCAGACTTTCGATATATTTTCAAATTCATGTTAAGTCAGGGGTGCTCAAACTTTTCCAAATTTATATTGTCAGGGATTTCGAACTTTTTCAAATTCATAAGTCAGGGGTGCTCAAACTTTTCCAAATTTATATTGTCAGGGATTTCGAACTTTTTCAAATTCATGATAAGTCAGGGGTGCTCAAACTTTTCCAAATTTAGATTGTCAGGGATTTCGAACTTTTCAAATTCACGATAAGCCAGGGGTGCTCAAACTTTTCCAAATTTATATTGTCAGGGATTTCGAACTTTTTCAAATTCATGATAAGTCAGGGGTTCTCAAAAGTTTCCAAATTAAGTTTGTGTCAGGGATTTCGAACCATTTCAAAATCGTGATATGTCAGGGGTTTACAACTTTATTTACAAAAATATTTTTGATTTAAGGGAGGTCTCAACGTCCGAAATATTTTGAATTCAGGGGTTCTCAACTTTCGGAATATTTTCAAATTTTAAATATTTTAGGGTTCTCAACTTTAAGAAATACTTTTACTTTTCCGGAATATTTAAGGGAGGTCTTAGCTTCCAAAAATATTTTGAACTTAGCGGTTCTTATTTTTGAAAAATATTTTTAAATTTTAAACATCTTAGGGTTCTCAATTTTTGAAAAATATTTTATTTTTCCTCAGGATATTTAAGGGAGGTCTTAACTTCCAAACATATTTGAATTTAGCGGGTCTTAATTTTCAAAAATATTTTCAAATTTTGAATTTTAGGGTCTCAACTTTAGAAAAATATTTTATTTTCCCTCAGGATATTTAAAGGAGGTTTTAACTTCCAAAAATATTCTGAACTTAGCGGTTCTTAATTTTCAAAAATGTTTTCAAATTTTGAATTTTTAGTTTCTCAACATTAGAAAAATATTTTATTTTTCCTCAGGATATTTAAAGGACGTTTTAACTTCCAAAAATATTCTGAACTTAGCGGTTCTTAATTTTCAAAAATATTTTCAAATTTTGAATTTCTAGGGTCTCAACTTTAGAAAAATATTTTATTTTTCCTCATGATATTTAAGGGAGGTCTTAACTTCCAAAAATATTCTGAACTTAGCGGTTCTTAATTTTCAAAAATATTTTCAAATTTTGAATTTCTAGGGTCTCAACTTTAGAAAAATATTTTATTTTTCCTCATGATATTTAAGGGAGGTCTTAACTTCCAAAAATATTTTGAACTTAGCGGTTCTTAATTTTGAAAAATATTTTCAAAGTCTGAATTTTTTAGGGTTCTCAATTTTGGAAAAATATTTTATTTTTCCTCAGGATATTTAAGGAAGGTCTTAACTTCCAAAATATTTTGAACTTAGCGGTTCTTAATTTTGAAAAATATTTTCAAAGTCTGAATTTTTTAGGGTTCTCAATTTTTGAAAAATATTTTATTTTTCCTCAGGATATTTAAGGAAGGTCTTAACTTCCAAAATATTTTGAACTTAGCGGTTCTTAATTTCCAAAAATATTTCCAAATTTTAAATTTTTTTGGGTTCTCAATTTCGGGTTCGCAAAAAAAAAAAAAAAAAATTGAACATAGCGGTTCTTATTTTTGAAAAATATTTTCAAATTTTAAACATCTTAGGGTTCTCAATTTTTGAAAAATATTTTATTTTTCCTCAGGATATTTAAGGGAGGTCTTAACTTCCAAAAATATTTGAACTTAACGGTTCTTAATTTTCAAAAATATTTTCAAATTTTGAATTTTTAGGGTCTCAACTTTAGAAAAATATTTTATTTTTCCACAGGATATTTAAAGGAGGTCTTAACTTCCAAAAATATTCTAAACTTAGCGGTTCTTAATTTTCAAAAATATTTTCAAATTTTGAATTTTTAGGGTCTCAACTTTAGAAAATTATTTTATTTTTCCTCAGGATATTTAAAGGAGGCCTTAACTTCCAAAAATATTCAGAACTTAGCGGTTTTTAATGTTCAAAAATATTTTCAAATTTTGAATGTCTAGGGTCCAACTTTAGAAAAATATTTTATTTTTCCTCAGGATATTTAAAGGAAGTCTTAACTTCAAAAAATATTTTAACTTAACGGTTCTTAATTTTCAAAAATATTTTAAAATTTTGAATGTTTAGGGTTCTCAAATTTAGAAAAATACTTTAATTTCCCAGAATAACAAACTTCTCAACCGAAGCAAGAAAACACTTCCTGACTAACAGAATCGTAAACAGCTGGAATAAACTGCCCGAGGAAGTTATTGAAGCACCCTCAATAAACACATTCAAAAATAGGCTTGACAAGTACTTAAAAAGCGAAGAAATATAACAATTAGCAACACCAGTGATCATCATAGACATGAACCCATCAGCATATTAAGCTGCTAGTTCATTACCAAATAATAATAATAATAATAATAAGGGAGGGTTCAAATTCCAAATATTTTGGATTAAGCGGTCCTCAGACTTTCGAGAATATTGCCAAATTTGGAATGGTTTAGGGTTCTCGACTTTAGAAATATTTTAATTTTAGAAATGTTTAGGGAGGAGTCCGACTTTCAATTTGTTTTGAATTCAGGAGTTCCCAACTTTCAAAGTGTTTCGGATTTTGAATATTTCAGGGGTCTATACTCTAGTAATGCCTTTATTCTTTCGGAATGTAAGGGAAGTGTGTTATGTATATTGCACTTAACGCGAATCAAGAACACGGTAATGGGCTATTAGAGATATTGTAAGTAATTATAAATTTATACCGTGCAGCGCTGTCACTCGATGCTGGCAGTAGTGAACGAATTCGCTATTCGTTTGATTCCCACAATTAAAAAGGGAAGAAAAAAGGAGAAACTTTATTCTAATAAACACCAATACACACGGTCAAACAAAATATCAAATATTGTGTGTGTATACAGGTTAAACTCGAGGTTTGATTATTGGATAGACTATCGTGAATTGGATGTGATTTATTGTGTTAATTATTAGTTATTTTTAGTAATTTACTTTCTTATCTTTGAACTTAGCTATATCTGCTTTTGCATAGAGGACATTTTCCCCACATGCGCAGGCATGTCTGTTCGTGTGCACGAATGATACTTGCGTACTTAGGGATCGTGGATACATTGGTGTTTGGGTGCGTGGGCGCATATTTAATTGTTTACTTACATATCTACTTGCGTGTCTATAGATACCTAATTGCGTGCGTACATGCGTGGATGCGTGCAGGCGTTCGTGCGCATATGTAATTGTGTGCGTGCTTGCTGATTGGTATGACTATGCTTGCGTATCCGTGCGTACATGCATATTACGTGGTTACCTGCGTCGGTAGGGATTGTTGTGGATGCGCGGGGACAGGCTTCGAACCCCGGACTGCGGGTGGTTCGTCACTCTTCGGTTTATGATCTGGCTAAGTATTTGTGAGTGAGCTGAGTACATGTTAATATTATCCTACTGAAAAAAAAGAGTAAGAAGAGAAAAGAAAAAAAAAATAACCAAAAGAATAACAAAAGGTAAGTGTATCTCGCAATATTATATTTTAAAATGATAGAACAAGGACTTATAGTTAAATAAGATGCTGATGAAATATTTTGCTACTACTCTCAATCTTCCAAAGATTTACTGGAAGAAATTCCTATAATGGAATAAGTCCGCCTTTACGCCTCAGGTAAATTATGTACCGTGCATGTTTCTGTGAGATGTGTCCGAACGGTTGGGAATTATTATTTATCTATTTATGTTAAATAATTTATTTTCATGGATGAATACTAAACCACATATTTACATAGATTAAACACGTGTTTATAGGGTGTATACTTACATGGACTTAACTATTTATATATTTTTTTTTTAAATAGCAATTCTATAATTAATTATTAGACCAAATAAGAGGTAGAGGATTTGAATATTGTTTTAATTATGATTTTTCCTTGTCAGGAAAATACTTAATCGTCTTTGAATAAATAGGTACTTGAGTGCGGTCAATGTTAAGTTTTATCTATAGTGGGGTTCACATAAGTCTACACATACCAAAACCAACGAATATTCTTGGATGCTCATACGGATTGCAATATTGCAAGGCAATATTGCATTATTATTAATTTGAAATTAAGATGGAAAAAAAAATAAAAAAATATAAAATATACGAATTAAACTTGGCGTTTTATTAGGTACACTGGACCATTTAAACAGTGCCCTGTATCTATTCTTATAAGAAGGTCCTATTGTCTCATATTATGATCGAACAGGTGGTAAAATGTTTCAAGTTATATATAAAATTACTTATAAAATAAGAATCTGGTTTTATTGTTCGGGTTGTGTGAAGCAGAATACTGTTACACACATCGCGTTGACATTGCGGGGTATTTTATAAGTATCTTAAACTGTTTAAAGTATTGTACGTCAGGTTGATAAATGCTGTATGAGTTGACGAGTGTTGTGTAAAAAAGTTTTATCATCGTGCTAGCTGAAGGCGGGTAATGTTGAGCGGATCTTTATGCATTTGTTTTGGGTGGTGAGTTATTTAGGAGAGGTTGGGGTTGGGGAAGATACATTAATTTTATGGGAGGATGAGCAATGGAGGATACGACGAATCTGGCGGGCGAACGGTGAGCGTTCAACAATCGTACTAACCTTTATGTTATGCATGAATACTATTATTTAGAACGCGGAATTTGGAGGGCGAAGAATTGGGAGAAGTTTGGTTTGACGTACAGTAGAGATTTCCTATTTATCTGGTAACTGAAAGGACGACTCCTTTACGGCGTACGCGCATCATATTGTGCCGTAACAAGAGCATACTTGTTGTCTTTAGGGTTGCGGAATGCATATGTTTAAGCGGGCGAGAAAATGGAATAAGTTAAAATTAGATAGAAAATAAAATAAATGTTATAGAATAAAATAGGTATGGTAATGATCAAAGATAAAAACTACTTTCTTATCGCAGTCTTAAGGGAATGCGAACCTGTACGTGTAGATAGGTTTAGGGGCCGTGATCGTCAAGTTGGTAGGGCCCTACGTTGTTAGGTTAGTATTGCTACAGTGCGATACTGTTTAACTTAGAGCAGTAGTAGAATAATGATTTATTCACTATTCACTACTGAAATTTCAGAATTGAAACTGATTAAGTTTGGTAAAATCCGGTAAGGTGGTACGATTTGACTGGGTTTGGTAAAATTCGGTAAGTTTGGTATGAGATGTCACAATTTAGTAAAATCGGGTACATGAAGATAGATGTGGAGAAGGGAACGTCTGGTCTACTGAACCGATTGGTCATAGGTATTGGCGTAGGAATTTGGTGAGAGTAGATACAACATAACAAGGAAAAGTAAGCAGGAACAAAGGGAGCAGGAACCTGAGTAAGGAATGCCGGGCGGTGACGAAGGAGTGAGCGATAATAGAGCAGTAAGGTTAGGTTAGAGGTTAGCCCCATAGGATTACAAAACCACGTAATTGTCATAGGATAGGATAGAGTCCGGCGGGCGAGGTAGGTTACTAGGTAGATTATATTTCGTATGTGCAATATAGGAAGGGAACACATTAAGGAACGATCGACGTTTGTTGGACGAGCTATAGAGTAAACATAGTTTGGCGGGCGTACTACTTGGGTTGTTACGCAGATAGAATATAGTAAAATAGGATAAGAGAGGAGTTTGGAATAAAGGTTATAGTAAAATATTACTATTGATAGGGTTCCGTCCAAAGGGTACTATAGGAAGGGGTAAGGTGAGGAATTACTAACCACCTGGTACAGGAGGAGTAGGTAGAAGGGAGTCTTGAGCGACAGACTAGGGATTGGGGTCGTGGTTTATATAGGGATAGATAGAGCGTGTACGAAGGATATTTCGGATAAAATATCGGTTAAAGCGGTGAGTTAATACGGTGCGTTCATAGGTTAATCACGGATTCTACATAGTCAGGCGGGGGAATAGAGTATGAAAATGAAGTAAAATTGGTAGTTAGGGCGTCGAACGTAGCCGCGGATCGTGTGTAGGTTGGCGAGTGAAATTATGCTGTCCTGAAGTAAGGACGGGTTAGGAGGTACAATTGTAGATATAGATTCTTAGTATTATTCTGGGGTTAATTAAAGGACGGAAACAGTAGAGACTATAGCATGTATATAGCTAGGAAATAGAAAGCTCTAACGAATAATACCCGCTACGGACAAATAGGAATAAAATCCTGTTCGGCGTGGGGGAGTTGAGCTATTGATAAATTATGAACAAAAGGTTTTAAGACTTAGAATAGACTTGTTGGTAGATGCTGGGTTTGGATGGTTGTGTAAATACAGAAATACGCGAGTAAACCATTGGGTATTATAGTGTCTGTACTCGGTAGTGAAACTTCCTTCTAATGAGAGCAGAGCTCTGACCTGAAGGGACTTTTACAATGAATCAGGACACTTTGGTTTCGATTTTTATTGCATTCCCCATACATTGCTCCGAAAAGAATGTGAACGTAAACTCAGTGTGTTGAACACATGAATGGGACTTGGAAAATGTGAGGTGAACAAAGCCATAGTGCAGAACTTTACATTTCATCGAGACCTTAATTTGTTCTCACTCGGGAGGGAAAATGTTATCATGTACCGAGGGCGTTCTACACTAAGCAAAAAGGAGCGTTTAAAGTTAGTGGTGACATTTTCCGGTCTATGAAAAGTGATAGAACATAGCAATTTGAACCATTGACCGGAGCAATGTTGGATGAGATTAAAGTAGAGTCGTGTACAATCAGACTGGGCCCATCCATTTGTCAACGGGTGAGTTAGTTAGCAAAGGTTATGATTCGGAAGAAGCAAAGTCAATTTAAAGTTTTCTCAGTAATAATTTCCCAGTTTTCCTGTCTATAACTAGAAAGGTTAAGGTGTTGGAATGTGCGGCGTGTCTAAACCGGAGGTGGCAAGGTATGTTGTGCGCTCTCCTTGGAGAAAAGTACTGATCCTGCCCTACCAGCGAGGGGTAAGACTACAGGTTTCCTGAGCTGGTGGGAAATCTTTCTATGGCATGAAACAGGGTATTAAGTGTTTAGTAATTTCATTTTGAGCTTCTGATGAGTCTAACCTGACTATACTAGGACGAATGCCCATATGTTGTGTTGTGTGGTCGGGACTGCTTAGCACCAAAATAAAATGCCACAATCATTCTGGTAAGGGAACAAACACCCTATTAGAAGAAGTTGTTGGTACTACGGACCTTCTGGACAGGGAACGAACACCCTAACAGAGGCACATCTACGAAAAGCAGTACTGCAGCCATAGCATTAATATATGATGGCGACAGACAGACATAGACTATAGTACGGTGTAGAGACGCTAGTCGCGATCATGGAAGGAGAAAATACATTCTTTCCCATGCCGCGAAAATCGCCTCTAGGCGGGCGACTGTGACGAATCACAACCTACCTCAATGAAAATAGCTAGCAATAGGACGTATGAAGGCTGGCTGGTAAAATGTTATAGGGCGTAGGAGTTAGTTTAGCGCCTGGGTAGGGAGTATAGCAAAGAGACCGCGGTGCGTATAAATTATTGCGGGTGGCGTGTAGTCAGGCGCAGAAAATACAACGTGCATACATTCTGAACAGGAATGACTAGCAACACCGTATAAGCGAGAAATGATGATAGATAAGTATTATAGGTCGGCATGCAGTAAGATATAGGACGAATTGACTGTATTACATCTACTCTTGTAAATTCGTAGCATTTTTCAGAGATTAGTTACTGAAAGTTTTAGGGAAATATGGAACGCATTTTTAAGGAAAATTGCTTCAGGCATTGTGATTGGTCGACCAATGGGAGACGCGGAAATGATGTTGGGGATGATTTCCGATTGGTCGTGGGGGTAAGGGTGGGAGTAAGAAAGCGAGGCTATTTAAGGGCGTGTAACACGGGAGGAGCACTTTTTCTGCAGCTGCGAGCCTCGAAGGAACAACTTGCCTGAGCCCCGGTCATCGCTAAGTGCCGCTAAGCCATTGCTTTTCGGCATCAACGTTTCGGTGAGTCTCGGACGCCGCGCGATATTTTGGAGTTTTCTAGTTGCAATTCGACCAGTTCTATTAAATTGCATTGTCTTGAAGTCTTCTTTTGGTGGCTGGGCTAGTTTTGGAAACAATACTGGCTTTTCAGAAATTATTTGCTAGTATTAGGGATGTGAAATATTTTTATATGGACCATCATTGGAGCACTGTGTGGGATGCTAGCTATGCTGAAATATGCATACATGCATACTATTACAGGGCTCTTTTCCCTTTTGGAGCACTGGGTGAGGGAGCGGGTACGCTGAAATATGCATGCACGCCCACTCACGCAGAGTTCTTTCATGGAATGTTGTGAGGGAAGCGGGTTTTGCTGAAATATGCATACACGCACGATCTCACAGGGTTCTTCCCTGGAACGTTGTATGTGGGTTGCGGGTTTTGCTGAAATATGCATACGCGCGCACTCATGCGAGGTTCTTTTCCTTTCGATGGAATGTTGGATGGCAACGCTAGCTATGCTGAATAAGCATACACGCTTGTTCGCACAAGATTCAGTTCATTCTCTATGATATCACGAGAAAATGCCTAGTGGTAAGAAGACGTAACATAAGGTCGAAGAGCAACTGGAATTCTGGCTAAACTATCAAATTATAACGTGGGTAGTTAGGTTCTTCAAACACTAAATTCATATTGGTAGGTTAGCCATGTAGCTGTGTGAATTAATTCTCCTTAATTCTGCAAGGGAGAGAGGGTTCGCTTCGTGGGAACGAGTAGTATCATAGTGTGTAGTATTTAGTGAGGTAGGTACTAGGAAGACCAGGTAAGTACCCCTCAGTAATTCTCCTTAATCCTGCTAGGCTGTGGGGACCTTTTCATTTTATTAGTATTAAAGTCATATGGTAGGTTAGCCATGTAGCTGTGTGAATTAATTCTCCTTAATTCTGCAAGGGAGAGAGTGTTCACTTCGTGAGAACGAGTAGTACCATAGTGTGTAGTATTTAGTGAGGTTAGGTACTAGGAAGACCAGGTAAATACCCCACAGTGGTTCTCCTTAGTCCTGCTAGGGGAAGAGGTCCAAATTGTTATGATCTGTTAGAGCGATACCTATTCTATCTGGGCGAAGGAGTGGCGGTACTCTAAGGACCGGTGCAAGCTGAGCTGACCGTCTGAGGAGGAAACCTGTGGTAGCCTTCTTTCGATAGGCGGAGTCCGTCGGACGAAGTACTTCGAGGTTAGGATAGGGACCACACACACACTTACACATACACGCACGCCTTTAGGATTTGGGGTCCGTAGGGGCCCTAAATCATCCACATTACACCACGAATTTCATTTTAAATCTCTTCCTAAGAGAAACAGTTTCTTCACAGGATAGGAATCAAAGGGGGCCATTAGGTATACAAAATAGAGCTGCTGGTAGTAAAGCAGCCCTATATGGATGATGGCCACTGTGAGGAGCGTGGAGAGCCCGGGTGAGGAAACCCGGACTCGTGGAGCTCCTTACTTCCCCCTCCGGGGGGAAATTGTTTGAATAATTTGAAAATTACTGGTTAACACAATTTCTGGGAGGAGAGAATACAGACAATTACAATGTGATGGAAGAGACACAGTGATATAGGAGAGGCGGACTTAGGCAGAAAATTACATATGTAGTTAGAATATTATTCGAAGAACAAAGGTTAGGATAGAAAGCTAGGGATTGAGTTAGTACTCTGGGTTATACGGTTACACAACGCTTCCTCGAAGAAAGGAAGATACAGGGTCCATCTACACTTAATTCAGTGTATACGTATGTATACATTGCTTGAGTTTACCTAGAGATCACTTGAATGCTAAAAGCAGGCCATGTTTTATTTTAGAGGTTACTCGCGGAAGCGTGGAATTTCGGAATAATTATTCGACAACACCTATCGGGTGAAGTATAAATACAAAATATACTTTGGTGGGAGGCTAGTTCGTCGCACAAGTCCGCATATTGTGAAAAACAGAGCACGTAGGTAATGTATTAGCAAACAAAATTGTTTGAAATATAACAAGAAATATATAGGTATGTACAAAAAATATTCTAGGAACATACATACATTGTTGATATTTTTTTAGTATGTTGTCTATTATCATAAAAAAAATTCTCAATTTTCAAGTCAAGGGCCACAAGTAACTCTGAATGCTCATAATCCATATAATCAGTCACTCTGGCAAAGTAAAACATGGTGAGAAAATCTGTTCATTTTTAATGCTAAAATGTTGTTTTGTATAAGATTGACAGGAAGAGATCACATTCGAAACATAATTTAGTTTTTTTTTGCTCTGAAAAGATCAATACTAAGCATTTTCAACCAGAACCCACCAAAGATAGCGTGGTGGTATTGACAGTGAAATGTTGAAAACTTTAATTTTACATACATTTCCTTATGTTGTTGTTAATTATGTTAATGTGTTACTACATATGTTTAACAGTGTTGTCCTTGAAAATATATAATATCAATATATCTAATACTACAAAATCTCGACTTATACCTAGTAAAATGTTCGCCAATTTGGTTTTTTCTTTTCTAAAATTTACTTTCGGGCCAAATCACCACAGTAACGAGATATCCACTTAGTCTCACCACCCAATATAGGTAAGACCTCGCATAAACTGGAGGAGGGGTGTCGGCTGACGGGGAGGGGGAGGGGGAAAGGAAGAGGGAGCCCCCCTTCCCTCCCAGATGAAGCGATGTTGGATAAAGATCTCGTTGCTGGATGCTAATGACACAAGTTCCAAGAAGTTATTTGGAAGCGGTCGGATCCGAAAATACTGATGTATGTGCCGGTAGAGGCAGCTTATCCGTTTAAAATTATTTTGATTGAATCTATACTCACACAATTAGAGCGGAGCATTCATTCTCACGTTCGGGTGGAACATTAGATCCTTCTTACACTAATTAAATCAATTAGTTTGTATGAAAACTGTAACTTTTTATTTAAAGGGAATTCAGAAAAAAGTTATTTGACTTTTTTGTTACTATTGATCCCAATAATCATTTCCTAAATGTAATGTAGTGGCCGTTACAACACCCTGTATAATTTTAAATATTTACATGTATTTTTACGCTGAGTCTACGGACAGTGTACTTACTGGTACACGGATCGGATCTCGGATCGTCTGCCCCTCGAAGCGTGAAGGGCGAGCCGCGTACGAGCTGATACAAATTACATGCTCCCCGACGCGGCCCGGCCGCTCCTCGGCTTTGACACGTCTGAATACTTTGATTCACTTATGGCCAAAATCAGAGCTGTCAATTGATGCTTTGATAAAATGTTTTCGGGTGAAAAAGGCAGCGATACGAATCTTGATACGGCAGATGATGTGAGTGAGGGATATGCTGATATACGAGTACCTAACCTACTTCGTTTTTAGTAACATAAATACATACCACACGCTGTATCCCGTCAATCGGGAAAAACAGAGTAATCGGCGTTGTGCTGCAAGAACTCCGGTAAATTACAGCACAACACGGACGTTTATCAAAGTGTTAGGATAGAAAAAAAAACCGGCCAAGTGCGAGTCGAACTCGCGCACCGAGGTTTCCGTATCGCGATGTCATGGTCAGCGCCACTCAAGCCAACTAAGGATTAGTTAAAATGCTTCATACTGTTTTCGGTAGATGGCGTGCATACACTTTTTTGTTTTTTATTATGGGGACCCCGTGATTTTTTTTAAATTTTTATAATTTTTATTATTTGTTGTTATATCTGCCATAATAACACATATTCTGTGAAAATGTCAACGGGCTACCTATTACGGTTCAAGAGGTACAGCCCTCGGACAGACAGACGGACAGACAGACAGACAGACAGACGGCGTAGCCTTAGTAATAGCTTATGGATACGTAAATGGATAGCGTATGGATACGGAAGCCTAAAAACTATCGACAAGCAAGTGAGCACGATAACCCGCCCGCTCCATGCTAGGTGGAAGGACCGTCTCACCACGGTGAGAGGTGGCTATCTTGTCGCCCTTTGGCACGGTATCCCATCCATTTTCCTTATTCGCCGTTTATGACATGTACGGGAGAGGTGCAGTGGGGCTACCATTTTTAAGTACCAGCACCACATAGTGTTTTAGTAACATGACTCATTTATGTAGACACTGAAAACACTTTCAGTTATATAAAGGGTTCCTGGGTTTATTTGGAACAAAAAAAAATCAAATAAGGCTCGCCCAGTATTTTAGTATGGAGATATTAATCAAATCAAATCAAAAAACGTTTATTGCACAATAAAAGCGTACAGAAGGTAGTACTTATTATAGATATTAATTATATTAGTTTTCACGCGCAAAATTTCGCGCCAGTGTATTAGTGACACGTCAGGTCATCGACCTTTGGACTGTGACCGACGGACGGGTAGCAGAGTCGCGGGGGGTAACATATTGTGGTTGTGCACGGTGGAGTTTTGTGATAGGAATAATTTGTTAAAGTTTTGTATGAGAGAAAAGGTCCCAATGTAATTTAACTTTTTGACTCCAAATATGCCCAGAAATCTTTAAACAATGTTTAAAAAGTATTAACCATTCATTTTGTAGCACCATCAAATCGCTTACTTTCACTCTAATACAGAGAAGAATCCAAGATAGCAGAGGATAATCCTGTAACCGAAACTAAAATGATTTTTATGTTTTTTTTTTTTTCAGTAAAAACAAAATAAATAAAAAAACCGAACCTCTCAAATTTACGTCATATCAATTAAGTACAATTATGGGTTTTCCAAGAAATTGTGAAAACTACCCATTGACGCGTCTGGGGACCGCCGCGCCGTGCCCGGGCGCATTTCAACCAGCGGATCAGCCTGGCGATCCAGAGGGGGAACGCCGCTTCAGTCATGGGGACTGGGGACAATGCGTATGGTCCCTATGGACGACTATTTTTTATTTTTATAGTTAATTTAGTTATTTTTAGGTCTAGATTTAATTATTTTTGTTAATGTTGTGAATTCATTAAGTGCTTGGTAGATAAACAACTTACCTTAGATCAAAAGTAAGCAATTTAAAAATAACTTCAACAAATTTTTCGTTGCCATGTATGTACCTATATAAATAAAATACACACTGGTATACAATATGTATGAGTTGTTCGGTACACTTATACAGCAACAACCATGGTATGTACATAGGTACACTTATTACTAACAACTAAAGATGTAAGTACATCGGACTTTAGAAAGAGACAATCCGGTTGTAGATCATCGTCCCTGTCGCACAGAGACGTGCGAGTTCGTACGATAGGGACGACGCTCTACAGCCGGACTGTCTGTTACTAAAGCTCGACACGCATTATTTGCTCCCGGGAACTGTACAGTACGCGGCAGTAAATAATGTACATCGGACTTTAGAAAGAGACAATCCGGTTGTAGATCATCGTCCCTGTCGCACAGAGACGTGCGAGTTCGTACGACAGGGACGACGCTCTACAACCGGACTGTCTGTTACTAAAGCTCGACACGCATTATTTGCTCCCGGGAACTGTACAGTACGCGGCAGTAAATAATGTACATCGGACTTTAGAAAGAGACAATCCGGTTGTAGATCATCGTCCCTGTCGCACAGAGACGTGCGAGTTCGTACGACAGGGACGACGCTCTACAACCGGACTGTCTGTTACTAAAGCTCGACACGCATTATTTGCTCCCGGGAACTGTACAGTACGCGGCAGTAAATAATGTACATCGGACTTTAGAAAGAGACAATCTGGTTGTAGATCATCGTCCCTGTCGCACAGAGACGTGCGAGTTCGTACGACAGGGACGACGCTCTATAACCGGACTGTCTGTTACTAAAGCTCGACACGCATTATTTGCTCCCGGGAACTGTACAGTACGCGGCAGTAAATAATGTACATCGGACTTTAGAAAGAGACAATCTGGTTGTAGATCATCGTCCCTGTCGCACAGAGACGTGCGAGTTCGTACGACAGGGACGACGCTCTACAACCGGACTGTCTGTTACTAAAGCTCGACACGCATTATTTGCTCCCGGGAACTGTACAGTACGCGGCAGTAAATAATGTACATCGGACTTTAGAAAGAGACAATCTGGTTGTAGATCATCGTCCCTGTCGCACAGAGACGTGCGAGTTCGTACGACAGGGACGACGCTCTACAACCGGACTGTCTGTTACTAAAGCTCGACACGCATTATTTGCTCCCGGGAACTGTACAGTACGCGGCAGTAAATAATGTACATCGGACTTTAGAAAAAGACAATCCGGTTGTAGAGCTTCGTCCCTGTCGCACAGAGACGTGCGAGTTCGTACGACAGGGACGACGCTCTACAACCGGACTGTCTGTTACTAAAGCTCGACACGCATTATTTGCTCCCGGGAACTGTACAGTACGCGGCAGTAAATAATGTACATCGGACTTTAGAAAAAGACAATCCGGTTGTAGAGCTTCGTCCCTGTCGCACAGAGACGTGCGAGTTCGTACGACAGGGACGACGCTCTACAACCGGACTGTCTGTTACTAAAGCTCGACACGCATTATTTGCTCCCGGGAACTGTACAGTACGCGGCAGTAAATAATGTACATCGGACTTTAGAAAAAGACAATCCGGTTGTAGAGCTTCGTCCCTGTCGCACAGAGACACGCTCTACAACCGGATTGTCTCATTATAAAACCCGATGTACATTATTTATTGCCTCGTACTGTACGCGCATTGTAAGCGCCTTAAGTTATTGTTCAACACCACTGTTTTTACAATTTACAGATTAAAAAAAAAAACAAATCATTTACTACCAAGACAATCAAGTCTACGATCCTGGGTGTCTGTACACTAACATATTTAATTTAAATCATTTGCATAATGATAGGTAAAATTATGCGGCGTGGCAACAGGATCCGAACATAAACTTCGAACTTCCTCAACGCGCCCACCCACTGCACCGCACTAAGCCCGCCTTAGGTCGACGGATAATAGATCGATTAGCGAAAACCAAAAACCATAGGGAAGAAAATATTTTAATACATATAATTATTATCTATATTACAATCTATATAAATAATTCAAATTAAATGATGTTCGGTGGTAAGCGCATCACTTGAGAACGGCCGGACAGATTTGGCAATTTTTTTTTTAAGTTCGTAATAGTCCGAATATGGGTTTTAGGGAAAAAACAATTGAAATAGTTGCCGCCAGCGGAGCCACGAGCTTAGCTAGTTATTATATAATACTTAGCTAGTTATTACCGATATCGGCAACTGCTCACACTCTAAAAAGCACAAGTATGACCGGTGATGGAATATTGGAGTTATCTTTGGGAGGGTTCCCCTGATTAACGTAGTAGTAGTAAAAACAACTTGCTGTACGTACCGTACACCCCTTAATATTGGACTAAAGCAAATCGGATCTCGATTTTTTTTTCAACCGACTTCTAAAAAGGAGAAGGTTCTCAATTCTTCATTATGTTTTTTTTATGTATGTGTTACTTGATTTCTCCGCCAATTTTAAATTTTTTTCATGAATAGGGTATATCTCAGGGGTGGTCCTTACATAAATTTTATGAAAGAATACCACCCCTAAGGGTGGGAAATTAAGGGATGAACACTTTCACACTAAGGACTTTTTCAGTCACCCACTTCCCGTCAAACGATTTTAATATTGTGTGATATTATTTAAAACAGTGAAATAAAAAAACTGTTTAAAAAAAACATTGAACCGAATTCAAACCCTAAAAAGTATTAATATTATATTTTCATCTTGAGGTGGTACAAAATCACACCTAAAAATGTATAGATGAACCCTTTTGTGTTTTTGTATTTTCTCCGAAACAACTGCACGATCAAATCCCAAAATTGGTATATATAGAGTTTGATGACCTAATCACGTACGTAGAGCGTAAATAAACAACCTCGATTTTGGGAGTCAATTTTGAGGGATAAATTAGGAAGTTGTTAAAATGTTCTTGAAGTGCATCAAGTGACGTATCGATGAAAAGGGCTCGTTATAAGGAATACAAATATATTTTATAATTTTAAAATGCATCGTTTAAAAGATATTAAAGAAACTATTAAAAAATCGAGCATAACCCTATCCGAAACTACTACGTCTAAAATTTCGAAAAAAATATGGAATATAGCGCCTCTCTTACAGTTTACAGGAAACCTAAACGAAAAGGGAAAAAGGGATGGTAATGATGGTACGGAACCCTCAGTTCGACTCGTAATTGATCGTTTTTTGACATTAAGGATAATTTTTCATAGATTCATACAGATAGTAAAATTATAATCGACAAATTCTCAGATCGATCTCCTATCGACCACCCACGCGTGTGATCTAACATTGTATGAAAACATGAGAGGCTGCCGATATTGGGCAATGAAATTTTTAATTTCAATTTAATTCGTAGCCATAAAAGAGATCATAAAATCAAAATGAATTCGCCGCTTGATGCGATAGTAAAAATGTTCGGGAGGTAATTAAACCCGGGTATAATCGTCTCTTGCTATATAGACCGGTTATTGGGCTAAAGCTCAATGATTCAAATATTGCACTGTGACAAACTGTTACGACCGATATTATTTTTAACTCCGACAAAAAAAGAGAGGTGTTATTATAAGTTTAACGTGTGTGTGTATGTGTGTGTCTGTCTGTGGCATCGTAGCTCCCAAACGGATGGATCGATTTGGATGCGGTTTTTTATAATAGAAAGTTGGTTTGATCGGGATGGTTGGTAGCTATGTTTGAAATAAATTAAAGAAGTAATTAAGTAATCAAAAAAATTATTATCTTAAAAAGTCGGCCGATTTGCATGCGGTTTTTTTTAAAAGCTTGAAATAAAAGTAAAATCAAATATTTGTTATATTTATTATACATACCACACGCTATATCCCAACAATCGGGGTAAGCAGAGTAGTCGGTGTTGTGCTGCCAATTACAGCACAATACCGACCACCACGTTATGCAAAGTTTTAGTACAAAATAACTATAAAGCAGCAAGTACCTAAGTCACGAAAACCCATCTGCTACATGAATTACATACCACCTAGTAAGGTAAGAAGGGAAATATACGATTGCTAAACTATTGAATAGTTTAGCGATTCAACGAAATTAAATCGACCTATCACCAACCGTGATTGTCTATTTCTTAACCATATCCCCCGCCCATATAATTAAGGGCTCTAACATACCGTAAATTTAAACAGTTATACGTTTTAACATAACACTGTTCATCCATATGGTTATTGCTCAAACAATTTAGTATCATACTATTGCATTCCGACTTAGATAATATAGTGTATACTTATTGAATGGTACGGAACCCTCTCCACGCGAATTCGACTCGCACTTGACCGCTTTTTTTGTCTGCTACGAGTGAGGGTGCGGTATGAAAAGATCTGTCACTAATAAACTGCGGTAATAATCAATCTTTCGAAAGTGCTATGTACAGATCGACGAAACTAATTACATTCAAATAAGTCCGCATTTTGCATAAAAGAAACGTATAAACACTCAAAAATTTTAATCTTTTTTTAAAAAGGAAACAATTTTTTTGTTATTGGGTATAGAGATATTAGAGAAGATTACAGCTATACCTACCAAAACAAGTATATAATTGTATTGCATACACTACTACTGGGTACTACATACCACATGCTGTATCCCGACAATTGGGGTAAGCAGAATAATCGGTGTTGTGCTGCAAGAACTCCGGTAAATCACAGCACAACACCGACAACCACGTTTAGCAAAGCATTAGGACAAGACAACTATGTATCAAGCAGCAAGTAACGCACGAAGACCCACCTGCTGCATGACTCGGTGGAGGGACCGCGCCAAGGTTAGGTGGCTAGCCTGTTGCCCTTGAGCACGGCATCGTGTCCTTGAGCACGGCACATTGTCCTTGCCCCTTAGTCGCCTTTTACGACATGCACGTAGAGAGATGCAGTGGGGCTATTCTTTTAACGGTCCGTGCATCCAATGAAATATAAATTTAGTTGTCTGTAGTTTTATATTATCTAATCATCATCAATACTACTATACTATACTATATACTTATACTACTATACTACTAATAATAAATCTGTAAGGGATGGTCATGGAGTAAGTTACTTTCTTTTACGAAATATTCCGTTTGTAGACTCTATGTATGATACTAAAACTAAATTGATGATTTTTTTAAATCTTTTCTGTATGTATGTATGTATGTTCCTCCATAACTCTTAAACCGATCATCCAAATTTGATGAAACTTAGTTCAAGCAAATTTACCTATATGAGACACAGGGTAGGCTAAATAAAATGCAGTTCCGGTAACGCAAAGATACAAACCAAATTGTTCCGCGCGCCAAAATAAAGGTACGGTAGCGGGCTTGCGTACTTTCTTCTTTTTAAATACGAATTTCACGCGAGCGAAGCCGCGGGCAAAAGCTAGTAGGAAAATATAATGTTATTCTTAGTGTTGAAATCTGTCTGGATCTACCTTTAAAATAAGAGAAATAGAACCTGATCGATGAAGATTAGATATAATAAGAAGAAAAAAGCAAATATTACTTTATGCCATTCCAGCTTTCCGCTTTCATGTCCAATGAAACCATTTTCCTTGAAAAAAAAAAAACAATAGAAGGCTTATGTCAGGTAATTAAACTTAATGAAAAGGAAATTAAGACTGCGATGAGTCGTAACGACGGGGATATTGCCCACTCTAGAACGGTCCTTCAAAGTCACTTCCAAATATAGAAAGCACGAACGAAATATGGAGATTGGAGACTTAAATAATATTTAAGTTTCAGTTGTCAATATGCAGTCTTAACATAATATACTCGTACAAATAATATCTGTGTCATTATGTACTATTCTTTAAGATAAATAAAGTAAATTACATACGTACTTACTCGTCAGACCTTATAAAGACGTGTTCATGGTCTCGTTAGCAGTTAAAGTAATGACAGACTACATGGTGACTAAGTCATTTTGACCTTCTACACAAAATATTTAGTATTTAAAATTAAAAAGAAAACAAATATATATGCACAGACACAAGTGGAGAAATATGTACAGACACAAGTGGAGAAAAAGTAATTTTAGTTCTTAGGTTAAGACATTTAATATGTATTTCAATATGGCCCTAGGTGGCTGAAATAAAGAGATAAATAAATAAAAATATAACTGATAAAATATTACCTAAAATTAAAAAAAAGGTTTTTGGTATTTATTTTAGCACGGCGGGGTAAATTGTATCAGCAGAAATGTTTTGTTAGGTTACGTAAGCAAATTATACAAATTTAATTATAAAAATACAAATTTATGTAATTACTTAAATATATGTAATATTGAGCAATAAATATTACATGCTCTTATTTTTTATACTTTCTTTGCTCATGTAATACTTTTCTGTGGTGGTAAACTGTGATCTTTCCGTAGCGAAATGCTATTTCATCCTCTCGACATTCAAAATGACAATAATTTAGCATTGCAATCTTTGATAATAAAACGACTCTCTACAGTATAATAAAAATACTTCACATACTATACAGATCTCATACAGATAGTTATCTAATTGTGTAAAGTATGACTGACGGATACGAAAAGACCTCTGTCCGTTTCCACAAATATGTCGGGTTCGGATCACGTGTGGACGCGGCCAAAAGGTTTTTTCCCTGTCGCTGGGATTTTTCCTTTTTACGACATCCGTTGGGGAGTCGTCTTTGAATCTTTCTGGGCGAAAGTCCTGCGCTGTTAGAGACACCTATTCTTTTGCAAAAAAAAAGTTTAAAGGAGTGAAATTTCCGCTAGCTCTTAGATTTTATTATATCTCGAATAGCAACGCCATTCCTTCAGAATTAACGTCTGCGATTACGTTTATGTTTTTGATTGTTGATTACGTCTAAGACAGTTGTAATGGAGAAAATATTGAAACATAAATAGGTAAGAGAATTAGAATACAATTGCATGTCACCACTTCTCTACTGATATAAAATGTATTCGGAATTTAACTTCCTCCATATAAAATCGTCTTTCGGCATGTTTTTTTTATGTAATCCGGTATAGGTGGCTGTGTCAGAGGGGCCAAAGCACATGCTCTGACTAGCCAATATCACCTCCGAGAAGGTAGGTGCCATACCGGAGACTTCCCTGGATTGTTGGCTATACTGGACTAGAGGAGAACACAACCGCGGCTGCTATGCGGCCATCTTACATCCAGTACGGTGGTACCAACCCAGTCGGCTACAATAGAGCCTACCACCTAGTAAGGGGCAAGGGAAGGGACCTACAGTTTTACACCGGTTCCGAACGGTGAAGCAGCAGGTGTAGGTATGCACGTAATTTATGTTTTCTAGCCCCCTAAACCTTATCCGATTTTTACAATTGTTTTTCTTGTCTTAAGGACAGTCCATTCTACGTTCCTATTTTTGTCCTTTTTGTTTAGATGAAATATTAAACACCGGAGATAAACATTTCACGACCGAAATAATTTGAATTTTTGTTTATTTTTGATGTCAGAAAGTTCATTAGGCTTTATTGAGGCATCACTTTAGATATTAAAAAAATAAAAATTATACTGTCCTTATTACAAAGAAAAAAAGAATTGTAAAAATCGGATAAGGTGTTGGGGGGTAAAAAACATAAACCCCGAAAGACGATTTTGTATGGAGAAAGTTAACCTCCGTCTCGTCTTAACCGGAAATTCGGCATGGTGGTATACCTTATGCACTTACCGACTTTTAGAATTGTATAAATTTGCAAATAAAAAAAAACCCCAAGCGAAGCCGTCACAGAATGCTAGTTTGCACATATAATTTTAGCGTAAATGAAAGTTTGTACATGTTTCGCGTACAAATATCGTTTTAATTTCGCGAGCTTCGAATTTTATGAGGACTTGTTTGCTGGAATGGAAATTAAGTGACACGATGTTCCCCGCTTCGGAAAATCAAAAGAAAATGCTAACGTGTTTGTACGAGCTTCGGAAAATGCGCCATCTCTCGGTCTGCACTGGCGTGTACAATGTGCCCACTTCTTCAGTACAACTAACAAATGTAATTTGTAAATATTTACAAATAACAAATCTAATACTTTGAAATAAAAGTAAACATTTTCAATTATACTGCAAATTTTAAAAAAGTACAATTGATATTTTAATATATTGGAATTGTTTTATAAAATGTATACATACCGTGTGGGGTCGGTACTTAAAAAGAATAACCCCACTGCATCTCTCACCGTGCATGTCGAAAAAGGCGACTAAGGGATAAGGAAAAGATGCCGCGCATTAAGTCGATAGTCAGTGTTGTGCTGCAGGTAATCTTGTAAATTACAGCACAACACCAACAACCACATTATGCAAGTAAGACACGAAGACCCACCTGCTACATATCTCGGTGGAGGGACCGTGCCGCGGTGATAGGTGGATATCCTCTCGCCCTTTAGCACGTCATCTTATCCTTATCCCTTAGTCGCCTTTTACGATATGCACGGTGAGATATGCAGTGAGGCTACTATTTTTAAGTACCGACCCTACACGGTAGCAGTTTAATAAAAAGTAAATGCTGAAATCGCTTCACATTTGCTGAAATGCAGTAAACGTAAAAAAAAAAAAAAAGTAAAGTAAGTAGGGAGGCATTAATATGTAGTTAAATAGTTCAGCGCAACTTTGCATTATCCAACTAAAAATCAGTATTTTATTAGGTTCTTACTCCTACAGTCTACGATTGCCATCGGGCAAATAACTTAATATACCGACCGTGCAAATATGGCCCGATGTAAATTTCAGGGACTCAGCTTTCTATTCGTCACACCTTGTTTTATGGCGCACACTAATACAAAATTATCCCGCTCGCCATTATATGGCATTATAAAAAATGGCTTTTTTTAGGAAAATTTATACGTTTGCATAGGAAAGGCAAAACCACCCAGCAGTTTATGACGGCATTAATTTATTATTTAGCACATCGCGTTTCAGAGTTTGTCACGCGATGTGCTATGCACTTTGCTAATGCCTGTCGCGCGCGCAGTTGAGCCTTGCTCAAACTTGCTTACATGCTCACTTTTTTTATGTAATCCGGGTGGCTGAGTCAGAGAAGCCAAAGCACATGCTCCGACCAGCCAATATCACCTCCGAGAAGGTAGGTGTAACGGAGGCTTCTGCTGATGGCTATACTGGACTAGAGGAGAACACAGCAGAGGCTATCCGGCCATATTACATCCATTACGATGGTATCAATCCAGTCGGCTACGGCACGATCGAAGGGAAGCACTGACATGGCACCTAATTCACCCGGTGTTATGGGCTGACATCACGGATGTTGTAGGTGATGTAGCCAAACGTGTCAGTTTCCATAAAAAAAAAAAACAACAATTAGAGCCTACCACCTAGTAAGGGACAAGGGAAAGGACCTACTGTTTTACGGTTCCGAACGGTGAAGCAGCAGGTGTAGGTATGCACGTAAATTTTTCCATCAGAAAATACTCACTGGTACACGTCGACCGGATTCGAACCCCGGATTTATCGCAAGGGAAGCAGACACCCAGACCACTCGGCCACCCGCCACCGACCACACCGTCGACTTACAGCGAACGCGTACCAATCGCTTCAGTAGGTATTTTGTCTACAGAACCGATAAATTCTGGAGCGTTCTCTGTGCCCATATCTTCTTGTCAAGGTACAGCAATCAAGATTTACGCAACCTCCGCAAACGGCTGATGTCCTCACCTTTACGGGTTGCTCGTCACATGTTGCGTTTTCTAAAAAAAAAAGTGTCCGCAAATATTGAACGCTTTCACTGCGATACGAGGTCAATATGTCTCGCAGGCGACCGTCGTATGGTGCAGAGCTGAGAAACGCGATCTAAATCACGACGTAGACACAGTTCTACACTACCTGTGATGGGAGACAAATATGAAGGAAGATTTCGTTCTCTTACTTATGAGTATTTTTTTTGTAAAAATATACATGCGAGTCAAATAGACCTCGTCCACAATGTAGAGCAAAAATATTTCATATAGTGCGGCACGAGGTCATATTGTTTCACAAAAGCGAGTTACTTCCGTTTAATATCCATGATCGTTGTTAGACACCTTACGGGTGTCGCGCTTTCTATAAAAATAAAACTTTAAAAGCTCATTGCTGAAGGAGACTATAAATCCAAAGAGTGAGTGACTACTGAACGTGGGAAATCTGCAAGGGTCTAGGTACTTTTAAATTAGATAGGACATAAATTATATTAAGTAGGTAGCTAATTTATTTATTCAGGCAAAAATTTAATTTATTTTTTGCATATTAAGTTATTAATTACGAGTAGTAAGTATGCTAGTTTTCCAACAAATCGTTATTTCTTGAATATCTACATTGAGTCAAATTATTGTATTTAGTTTAAGTCTTCAAGTCTGAACACGGCTTTAATATGCGAGCTCACAGTTCGGACGGATAGTAATCGTCCAACAAGTCGGCGGATATGTTGAGTGTAGTTGGAGGGTGCTTCGGTCAATTTATTTATGAAAATATTACTCGTTTTCTGAATGAAATTGTGCTTAGATGAAGCTGAAAAAAAGGTTTAATTTTTAAGCTAAACTTGACCTGTCGCCTAAGATAATTCGGGTTAGAGTTATATATAATAGCGTCAGCCCCCGTAGCTCAGTGGTGCGCTCGGGCGACTGTCGGTCGGATCATAAGCACACCCAGGGCGCGGTCAGTGGATGTATAGGTGACCGCTTGGCAGTTGGAGGCTGGCCGTGGTTCGGATTCCACGTAAAACTGTAGGTCCCTTCCCTTCTAACCTTACTAGGTGGTATGGTTTAACCCGCCCGGGTTGGTACGACCGCACTGAATAAAAGGTCGATTGAAACGGCTATTTTATAATAATTCGTGTTTTCCGTCCAGTTCAGTGTAGCCGCTACGACCGAAGGGATGGTACCTAGTTCTCCAATGTGTTATGGGCTGACATCACGGATGTAGTAGATGATGTAGCCAACAGTGTCAGTTTTCATAAAAAATATATACGTGCGTAATATCTTATTCTATAATAATGTCTATGGTTTTTTTTATGGAAACTGACACGGTTGGCTACATCACCTACAACATCCGTGATGTCAGCCCATAACACCGGGTGAATTTGGTGCCACGTCAGTGCTTCCCTTCGGTCGGTATCTCTCTGTTAGCATATCTAAGGCCCGTATATATAAAATAATTCTGAGTCTTAGCTCGGCGTGTCGTAATTAGGCCTACACAGACAATGTATTTTTTCATGTAATCCAGTATGGGTTGCTGAGTCAGAGGGCCAGAGCACATGGCAACCAGTCAATACACCTCGGAGAAGGCAGGTGCCATATCGGAGAATTCCCTTTGGATTGCTGGCTGTACTGGACTAAAGGAGAACACAGCTGATGCTGCTATGCGACCATCTTACATCCAGTACGGTGGTATCAACCCAGACAGCTACAATTTGAGCCTCACCTAGTAAGGGACAAGGGAAAGGACCTACAGTTTTACACCGGCTCCGAACAATGAATAAATTGTTTAAATCTGAAAAAAAAACTCATTGGTATACGCCGACCAGATTCGAATCATGGACTTCTCGCAAGAGAGGCCGACGCCCAGTCCACTCGGCCACTCGCCGCCTAAAGTTTAGTTTAGCCTCAAACTAAGTAGCCACTTAGTTTGAAGCTTGACTCACAACTTCTACTCAAAATAATCTCCGCTCAACCGAGTCGAACCCAAATCTACAAATATCACGACTTAGCAAAATCCTATGACTCATTATTAATTAATGCGTATGATTTAAAACATGGAACGGTACCTGCGTTACCTTGAAAGGCAGCAAGAAGACGTTGACAACATTTGTCTATGAATACGATTGAGTACTCTCGCCCGAGTAAACTGGAGAACGACTTTACTGAGTTGAGCGTAAGAATCAATGAGAGTACCCTCTATGTATACGACCATTAGATTTCTAACGAAATATCTCTATTGCCATGATATTGTACACCTATTTAAAAATGGATGCAAAACTGTTACTGTTACTTAAATACAAATAGGATATTTTACGTTTGAAAGATGAATTTCATTACCAGTTCAGGCCCATGTTCAGGTTTGTTCTCTTCTTATTTAAATTAACTATCGTGCTACGGTGGAGCATGCCCATATTGGTACCACCGCATTAAATTGAAGCTCGTTCGAAACGGATGTATGAAATGTGTGTTTCGTCTGGTTTGATGGGGGCGGAGGAGAATCTAGGATGTTCGTGTATAAATCTGGATGTTTTTTCAGAACTAATCTCGACTCGCAAATTCTTTACCACACGTCTGAGCTTCATATAATATATCCCAGTCGAATCGAGCCAGCTCCTTCGTGCCGCACTCTTAATCGTCGCTGCCACTTCAATGTATTTACATGTAAAGTCAAAACCGTATTTTACAACCAAGGAACATATCGCATTTCGTAACGCAACACTTCAGAGGTGTGGCGCATTAATGGATCATAAAAACACACGCCAACCCCGCACCGCTCTTCGCCCCTCTCCCCCCAGGTAGCCCAGCGCACTAGAAAGTTCGCCACGAACGCTATGAAAATAAAATTCACCGCCCTCTTGGGTAAAATCAATCAGCATGCTGCACTTTTTGTTGTTGTAGCTGGCAGTGTGTGTGACTAATGTTAATCTAGGCAATTTGCATTCAAGACTTATAACCATGCGCTGACAAAGTGGAGCCATGAAGAGATAAGCACTCATGCACAGAAATGCATAGGTACAGAAATTGTAATATATTGTGGTGTTTCTGTGTCTATGAATTTTTCTTATTAGAACGAGTGAGAATGCTGGGCTGTACGGATAAAAACCTTCGCCTGTCCTATAGCACTCACTTTAAAAATGTGCACAGGTCTTGAAAAAACAACAGCTGATTTTTTTTTTATACTTTCATTATTTCTGGCAGGATGTTAAACTGGTTTCTAGTCTAATGCTATTTAGAATACTTTATTTGAATAGTTAAAATTCATGATTTTACATGTCGATAAATGATTGGCATAGGTTAATTCGGGATGTAAGCATGTTTTTCATTATACAGTTTTAATCGCGAATCATCTAAGTAAATCACAAGTTCCTGAAAAGGCCAGACGGTATGTTGATGGAGGCGATGGACGTATCCAGACCAAAGGCCTACTTTATCGAGCAGGTGAACCTTGACATCCACAGGGAAACGCTGATGGTGTTCTTATGTTTACTTAACCACAAGCCGTGAGTCCTGGGAACTCAAAGGCTTTTTTTTTTGTTTCCAGTGTCGTTATGCAGGGATATGAATACTGCAAGCTTTCCAAAGCTGATGGCGATGAAAGATGTTTCAGCCGCCCACATGTCAATGTCACGATCACATGTCTAAGGGACTCGCCAGGTTTGTGGCAGGCGCGGCAGATGTCAATGGTTATTATTATTATTTTTATCTTCGTTAATTTCACACTACCCATCAACCTTACACTCAATACCATACATGACTGATCTGATCTTTTAGGCCTAAAGTACAACTACCTATTGTAAACTTTTTTGTGAGCAATAAAGCAGGTTTATTTTAATTTTCATTTCAATACGTCAAGGTTGAAACGTAGTAGTTCATGTTCCTAGCTTCACGGCTATTGGTCATTAACATAAGGACTTTAACCTTTGGCGTACAGTTGCACTTAACGGCGTGTCTGACTCAAGCTAGTGTGTTTATTTCTTTTACTTGCATTGCTGCATGTTCCTCGATTTAGCGATTTCCTACCTACTGCCTGTTTTGTAGTGTAAGGGCCGATTCCGCCAACACACATTTAACACGTAAGTAAGCAATCAGTAAGTCCACTTCTGCTTTAAAGACACTAACGATAAAATTCAGTTCTGCCAAATGTGAAGTGCTGTCGTTAGAATCCTATGGTGACTTAAAGTCAAATCTGGGTGTTCGGCCATTTAACTTTCTAACAGCACATAAGAAAACTCAAATTAATATCTGCCATGCAGAGATAATGAACAGTGTCAGCTATCTGCCAGTTTATTTTAGGGACTAATAAGGCGTTATTTCATAAAATCCGTGCCATCTCTGTCTTCTTAACGTTGAAAGATCGATCACTTTGATAGAGAGGACTTGTCTAGTTATGGATTTAAGCTGTCGTTAGTTACCGGGCCTTTAGAGATATTCAAGTCTGTGTTGCCGCAATCAGGCCTAAGTATCTAATGTACTTTTGTAGAAAACGTTAATATATTTTGTTCATTCCAAAGAAAACGTTCTTGAAAGAGAAATGTGTTGTTCGTATTATGGACCTACGATTGATGGATCTGCGATTCAGAGTGCAGACTTATTGTGCAATGCGGTCTGTTTCACTCAACATTATTTTAATAAAACTTTGCATATTATGATACCTGCCTCACAATGACGTTTTCCCGATTTAGAATTATATTATAGACACAAATTCTTCAAAAAACCTAATAACTCGTGTGGGCGTGTCCCAAAACGGGCCTAAGATCGGGCCCCAAAAACAGGCATTCCGTTTGGGTTTAAAAAATTAGACTTCTTGCGTATCCACAATACCACCCCATTTTTCAAATTAAGTGTAAATTTACAGATGGATCAGATTGCTTGCCGGGGGCGGTAACGGCCGGGGCGGTATGGAGGAAGGGGAAGACGGAGGGTTTGAAAAAAGTTACAGAATCTTTGTTAGCTAGCTCAATATTAACTTAAAACAGATCTCTACCTTCACATTTTTTATTATTCAATTCTACAATTGCCCACGCTGCTCCTAGACGCGACTCGGGCGGAGCGAGCACAGCGAAGGTCTGATTGCCATTTCTCTAGTTTACGATTATTTATTTCACCAACTTAGTTCAAGATTCATGCATGTTAAATAAATTTTGACTTAATTTGATTTTTTTTGTAATCGAAAAGCACCAATTTAATGCTCAAACATGTAGCACGACCTTGGCCTGACTTACTTAAATAAAGAAGTACCTGGGTGACCGAACTTAGCTCGGCATACAGTAAATGGCATTACCTACATGCCATTTTGAAAAAAAAATGTTTTGTGAAAACCGATTTTCTGAGGGATGAGGATGACACCTTGGAAAATGAAATAAATCTAAATATAAAATTTCATCCAAATCGTTTGAGCCTTTTCCGAGAAACCAATTATATATTATGTACATACATATACTTATACAAGAATAACCTACTTAAAGTAATCTCCGTTTTCTGCCTCGTTCTCACTCATTTAGTTGTCGAAAAAGTAAAGCGTTCGACTAAACGCAACTCAGCCTTCGGCTTCGTTGAGATTGTCATAAACATGCAATTTTAAAACTAAAAATCGAACGCCAATCCTACCGCTTCTCCTAGTTTTATTTCAAGCGAGCGGTTACCGAGCTGCCGAGATAGTCTCCAGGATCAGACTAGGAAATGAACGGGAAATTATTTTACAGAACGAGAGGACGGACAGAAAGAAACATAATAATGTGAAATTTGATGGCGGAAGATCGGATAGGAGCGCGGATCAGTTCCGAGGGATCGAATCCGCGGGAGTGGCCGCGGATCATATCCGGTTTTGCTAGACTGAGACTACTTTAATAATCTGCCTTCAAGTCGAGCCTTTTTATGTAAATTTAACATATTTTATGTGTTCAAATAGCTCTGATTGAGATGTGTGAAAGATAAACACTCCACTTTGTACCTTGACTACGGGGGTAAGCTAGAGTAAGTGATAGCGGGTCAGTCTGTAAGTCAGTCAGTAACCAGTAAGTAAGTCAGTGGGTGAGCGAGTTATTCAGTGAGTTAGTAAGTGAAGACAGGTTTACACTGAGGAAGTCACCGAATTGAGCGCTGACTCGGTACATATCGGGTCAATTGTTTTCTATTCAGTTCAGCGACGTCTAATCAGCATTTATGCAAATAGAACGGGTGTCTATTTTCTAAATCAGCATGCCCATCCATTAAGTAAGTCCATCAGTAAGCGAGTCAGTCACTGAGACAGTCAGCGAATCGCTCACTGAGTCAGACAGTCAGCGAGAGTTAGTGAGGATTAGTGTGTTTTTGAGTACCTGAGTAAATAAATAGATTGCCATGGAAATAAAAAGAGCCATCATATTATTTCGATGCTTAGGACGGATCTGAAAGAATCGTAAGGAAAACATTATCCTCATTTTTCATCACACAGTCGGGTAAAAACAAAACTTTGAAATAGGAAATGGCAACAGCATGCGTATTCTTCAAAAGTGAACGTCCGTTCGTGCTAACTTTGATTTGCATATTGGCCGCCACGAAATTGACATCGCTCGCTATCGAAGGAGCTAGTCAGTCTTGTTGAGCTTTGTATTGATTAAGCGCGTCACAGACGATGAAGATACACTTCGTGTTATATTTTTATCTTAACCTAATATGAAATTTCATGCTATCATAATGTGTTACACACCGCTAAGATACGAAAATATTTTATGAAACCTATACATTCTCATAAGAGGCTACCGACCGGGTAATCATTACTACAGGATTGTGGACCTATGAAAAGTTAAGTACAGATAATGTTCTAGTTTTGGATCATCTCTAGTGATATCTAAAGCTGAAACAGCAATTTATTTTAACTTCGCTCAAAGAAAATTAAAGAATGTTATACCGTTAAAATTTTACACATTAATTAAAAAAAAAACTTGCTCGAAATTCGCATCTCCGTCATTTTGCCATATATTGCATCTTGAGGCGATTTAATCCAGTTTCACTAAAAATAAAACCGAAGCACGCTCTCTTTTTCTCCTGGCTCCTCCGTCCCCGCTGAATGAGGATTAAGGAATCCGCTGAGCTCATGACAACATTATGGACTTGTGGCCATGATTCTGCCTAGGTGTCACATGTATATTACAATATAATTATTTCTATATCGCTTGGTATCTTTCGACATCGCGTCATACTGTAAGATCAAATATATTATGCAAACTTCGTCATGTGTGATGCTTGAAAGCATTCTATGGAGAGCGATGTTGTAGATTGTTAAGATACAAATATTATATTATCTTCATCGTCTGTGACGCCCTTAACAGTGATTATGGGTTGATTGTGCAAGCCTATTATCAGCCGGACGTGCCTCTGTTGACAGGCGGGGGCTCACTATTATTCAATAATTGAGCAAACAGACAGATGCTATTCAATTCGCACTATAGAACATATTATAAAAGGGGTTGCATATACCTAATTTGATCGAATATTCATAAACATTTGACAGCAAATTTGACTTGAAATTCCTTTTGATGTTTATTGGTCACCGATTTTACAAAGGTACAATAGGCAAGTTTAATGACATTAGGCATTCTATCCTTGCTTACCTTGGGATGTGGGTGAGTTATATGTAGGCGAACACGAGTAACGTAGGACTTCGATTTTGTTCAGAGTGTAGTACAGGGTGTTTAGATGTACCTTGAACCTTTCACCACAATGTTCCCCAGCCTATTGGCAGACGAAAAATATGTAAATATTTTTTTATATAACTAAATATTTATTGATATATTAATTTTGATTATTTTATGAAATTACCAATTTTATGGGTAGTTTTGACTTTTGCATGAAAAAAGTCATATAAGAGAAAAATTATGTCGAGATTTTTTACTCCAAATGACCTTTTGAATTACCTGGTGAAATTTTCACTGTGCTTCTTTAAGCATCCGAATAAAAAGTGTAATGTTATACCTTCTGGAGGTATGTACACTTGTTTACGTGAAGAACAGATGTCACATAAAGACAAATAAGGATGTTGACTAGTCGATCCGCGTAAACCGGCCGCGAAATATATTTCCATAGACAAATAGGTACGATTGTAGTTATCTGAAGAACAATATAATAATTCTCCCTGGTTTTTCACACAGCAAACCAAATGGTTAGATTTTCACTTTTCCACTATATAAATTTAATATCTGCGAACAAATTGGTAGCAGAGCGTAGTTTCGATCGCCTCTAGGTTATGGGCTAATTACCCATAACCTAGAGGCGATCGAAACTAAGCCGTTCTAGATTTGTAATCGAACATACATACTGACGGCATTGCATTTTATAAATGTAGAGTAAAGAAGATACGGAAGACCGCGTGTGATGGCGTGCCTTGGGGGAGGCGTATGTCCAGAAGTGGACCGATACAGGCTGATGATGATGATGATGATGAAAGAAGATACAGTTAGTACTACCTTAGATTTAACATTCGATTTAAATAATATCATTCATTAATAAGTAGATTAGATACCCGAATGTAATCAAAAGTGGTTTGACCAAGCAATGTCGCCTATGAAACAGCCTTAGAGCCAGTTTAGGCGATAGTGTTTAATAAATACACGATCTCGCGGGCACAGTATCGGTACCATCTTCATGCATTGTTTTTTATGTATACCTGTAATAACCTATTTACATGTGCCTGATTAATAAACACCATTTTGATTTGATTTGATTTTGATTTGAATATTTCGATGAGCACCGGTATGTGCGACATCTGAAAATAAATAAAACATTTCAATTGCTAAACTCGAATTTATACCGAAAACATTTGATAAAACTAAATCCAAATAAAACAGTGTAGCCATCTCTAGGTCTACAATTGCATATTTATTTTGTCCTATTTTGATACGAGATGGCGGTTTGTTTGCGCGCGATCCAAATAAATACGCTTTGATTTGATAAAAGCTGGGCGATATTTTTGTAAATTCAGCGGTAATGTTACAGGCAATCAAAGGGACGACGCGACGGTTAGCTTTCGGGAGCTTAGCTTTTGGGACGTTAGTTTCAAAGCGATGAATTTTCCATTTCCGCAAACATATTTGTTATTTTCTTTTTTCAGTTATAATTTGTTTATGTAATTAGTAATTTATGTCTGAGTCAGAGGGGCCAAAGCATATGCTTCGACCAGCCAATATTACCTCCGAGCAGGTAGATAGGTACCATACCGGAGGATTTAGATTGCTGGTTGAGAACACAGCCGAAGCTGCTATGCGGCCATATTAAATTCAGTACGGTGGTACCAACCCAGTCGGCTACAATTTGGGGCTACCACCTAGTGAGGGGCAAGGGAACTAACCATCACACCTCGCATGTTTTTGTTCCAATTTACTGATTTTGTAATGATTCTATCTGATTGTTTAACCCGATATGATTGCCGACTTTAACTGCTTAACCTTCATCATGGCAGCCTATTTCTGGTTCCTGTCGGAAATAGGCGCCACGTCAGCGCTTCCTTTAAGATCGTGTCGCTTTTCTACGGAGCCATGTACTCGTACTAGCATAATTTAAACATACATACATACATACATATCACACACGCTGAATCCCGACAATCGGGGTAAGCAGAGTAATCGGTGTTGTGCTGCAAGAAATCTGGTAAAATACAGCACAACACCGGCCACCACGTTTCGAAAAGTATTCGAACAAGTTTCAATCGATCAAGCAGCAATTAAGGCACGAAGACCCACCTGCTGCATGACTCGTTGGAAGTACCGTGCCAAGGTGAGAGGTGGCGAACCTGTCGCCCTTTAGCACGGCATCTTATCCTTGTTCCTTAGTCGTCTTTTACGACATGCATGGGGAGAGATGCAGTGGCCCTACACGGTACATAGGGTAATTTAAACATTACACTTTTTCTCCGTCGTCTGTGCCCCTCAAACTCTCCCTCGTTTGCAGCCTAATTGACGTGCAGCTCCGCGTCAATTTCTCTATGCTCTCTGACCGAAGGGCTCTGAGGAGAACGGGCCGCCGCTGTGAATATTTCATGTCACCATCACTCATGCGGCGAATATCGAATTTGAGATATTTCTGCTTCCGCACGTTTGAAATATTAAAATGCGTGGGCCCGAGCGAGTGACGGGTTATGGATACTTCCTAACCCGGGGGAATATTTGAATTGTTTCTAGCCAGTATATTATGTTTTTTTTATGTAAACTGACACGGTTGGCTACATCACCTACAACATCTGTGATGTCAGCCCATAACACCGAGTGAACTAGGTGCATTGTCAGTGCTTCTCTTAATTTCATGTCGGCTACACTGAACTGGACGGAAAACACGAACTATTTACATAGCCGTTTCGACCGACGACGTTTCGTTCAGTGCGGTGGTACCAACCGGCCGGGATAAACCCTACCACCTAGTAAGGTAAGAAGAGAAGGGACCTACAGTTTAACGTGGAATCCGAACCTATACAGAATGAAATGTAATGTAATGTAAGCATATGGAATGTTAACTTATACAGCCTATACATAAAACTATTACGTGTATGAATGTATTTAAGATAAATTTAAACAAACTTCTCCTTTCCTTACCGAAGTAAATGCAATTTATATTACATAAGTACATATCTTTACTCCCCTTCTCTTACTCTCCTGTCATTCAGTTGATTGTGTTGCACAACGGTACCACCGATTAATGTACATATATTAAGTAAGTTTATTATATACATATATATGCTTATTAAAGTATCTATGTAGTATTCGTACGTAGTTTATCATACATATTTCTTTAATCTAACACATTGTCACAAACTATTCTTGTTCGCCTGCATGTACTTCTCCCACATCCCAAAGGTTAGTTAGAATAGAATGCCTCGCGGCATTAAGCTCGCCTGTTGTACCTAATTTTGATAAATTGGTGTTCAATAAAGAATATATACATACATACAAACTATCTATACAGCCCTAGGAGGGACGGACAAATGGCGTAGGTAGGCTTAGTAATATCTTCCATATGGATACTGCATCCTAAAAACTGAACTTATTTGTAGGAATAATAAGCACAAGGAAAATGTTGACAGGCATGATATCTAGGCGAAACTAAGTATTACCTTCATCACATAAAAAAAAAATATCGATTTGAAGCCGGTAAAAGTGTAAGAAGATTAATATGAGTTTCACAGAAAATTACAAAGAAACACGATGCATATGTGATTTAAGATTACCGTGGTTAACATTCATAGTGGAAATATTTATTGACGGCTTTACTCACGGTTTTTGTATCGCGTTGCATATGCATTTTTTATGCATATGTTTTTATTAGTAAAAAAAAACGTTAAGTGAAACATTACATACAAACTACGAAGATTGCAAAGTAGACAAAGATCACGAACCGGCGCGGCGGCAGTGTTCTGCGTTGGCCCACTAGTTCAAGCCCGCGCCGCGCGCGCCGCCGTTTAAATAACGATTTCCGCTAACGTATTATTGCTACGAATTCAATTACTTAAATGCGAAATTTTATTTATGGCATTCGTTGCCCCTTTTTGGAGAGACGCGGGTAAATATAAAATAATTTGCCTCTTAAAATCGGCATTCTGCCAAAGCAAAAATTTTCAACGCCCCGCGTTAACTGTCCAAAAAAATATGGCCATTTGTAATGTTAATGGTTAAAAATATTACGGCAGCGCCCATATATCACGACCCGTTGCACCGCGGTGGTCGACTGCGATCATTTATATCTGTGCATTTGATTTTTCGTGTGTTTGTTTCAGCTTCAGGTCTCGGCCGGGGCGGACTTATTTTCGGATTCCCGCGCTCTGGAATATTTCATTGGGAATATTTTTTTGAGTACGGCACTCTGGTGTCCAGTATTTTGCGTTGTTATTAGCGGGCTCATTACCAATTATATTTAACGAGCCTGATGTTATTTAGAATTACGACTGGGCCCAGAGCGATCTTGAGTATGCCGTCAAATTAAATATGAATGAATTATTGTCGGAATCGCCAAAATTATTATCGATAAAATTTAAATTGAATGCAAACGGAATTAATATAATTTGAATTGGAGCTTAAAGGGACCGCGTATTCCAATTTTTTTTTATTTGACTGAATTATAAATTACCACGGTAATTAAACATTGACAAAATTTTCTATTTCAAAAACAAGTATATTCCTGACTAAGTACTATCTATTGAACTTTAAAAAAATCAAATGAACTATTGACCGTAATGGTGTAGTGATGTTGGAAAGTAGATTTATAAGACTGACTACTTAGGATACACAGATACTGGCTGAGAAAGTTAAATAAAAAAACTTGTAAATTTCATTTTCTAAATGTATTTCTATATTAAATATATTTTTCTTTATTAATCTGTTGACAGCTACCTGCCCCCAGCAAGACAGCTCACGCTAGTGCATAGGGCAGGGGTTTATATAAATAAACAAACAAACTTTATACAAATAAACATCTTTATCTTTATCTTTACCACACTCCCAAAAATATCACAGTAGATGTCGAGCCAGAGCAACAAGAACACTTATAAAAACACGAAAACAAGAGTCAATTTTTTATCTACGACGATTGTATTGGCACCCAAGCGTCTGGCTTTTTATTTTGAACTCTTCAAATTAATTTCAGTTGTACTGCCAAGAGCAATAAATACATCAACACAATCTAGCCTCACCTTCGCACCAGTTCATCGCACGGAAACTTTTCGCATTGATTTGTACATAATAGGATGCACCTGTAAAGTCAATGCACTGGATGCATTCACCTCTCGCGCTCATTACGGCGTCTACACGGTGCATTAGCAGCTTTTGCATTTCGTTTTCCGCGGACATTATTTTCAGTGACAATGCATCGGTGTCGTTGTCCTTTGAATATGACATATTTCTTGTTTGCACATCGAGTGCACCGACTTAAGGGCTTTTGGCCGAATAAATTCTGTTATTTCCGTATTTTTACTGTTTTGTGTTTGTTTCTGTTCACGTATTTGCGGTGGCCTCGATATATTATGTAGTAAGAAGAGGCACACATAGTTCGTGTTTTCCGTCCAGTTCAGTGTAGCCGACATGAAATGAAGGGAAGCACTGACATGGCACTCAACCGGTGTTATGGGCTCACATCACGGATATTTTTTATTTTTTTATAGACAGCCGGCGCGGGTGTCTGTGCCCAATACTTCAACGGAAGATCAGACACAGCCAATAATAACATTCCTCGCGAAACCACGCTCAAAGAGGCGCCATGCCGGCTATGAGGCGGACAAAAAGGTTGTCGTCTAATTTATTGACACGGATTTTGAAGATTGGTGGGGAACACACTCACCAGAGGACCGTTCCATATTTTCGCCGTTCGGCACAGGAAAGATTTCGACTTCTTAGAAGTTGGGTGTCAACAACATAAGGATGTTGTAGCTGCTGTAGCCAACTGTGTTAGTTCCATTAAAAAAAATAAAAAAACACATTCACATACAACCAGTTAACTTCGGCTTTAAAGTAGGTGCTTTAGGAAGCCTATTGGCCGCCTTATTGCTGGCATGGCACCTCTCTGAGCGTGGTTTTGCGAGGAGTGCTGTTATTGGCTGTGTTCTATCTTTCGTAATCATCCAAGTAACGGTGCTACGAATACAATGGTTGCGCTTCCTATAAAAATACTAGAAGTCATGATTGCAGATATACATACATAGGTACATACATACCACACACTGTATCCCGTCAATCGTGGTAAGCAGAGTAATCAGAGTTGTGCTGCAGGTACTCTTGTAAATTGCAGCGCAACGCCGACCACCACGTTTAGCAAAGTACTCAGACAAGATAACTATTAAGAGGCAAGTAAGTGTAAGGCACAAAGACCCATCTGCTGCATGACTCGTTGAAAGGACCGTGCCAAGGCGAGAGGTGGCTAGCCTGTCGCCCTTTAGCACGATATCTTGTCCTTATCCCTTAGTGGCATTTTACGACATGCACGGGGAGAGATGCAGATTATTATTATTGCCGATATATAATACAAATGATGAATAAAGCAATTTTAACTATGACTAATCATAATGTCAGCTAATTACACGTTTCTTCCGTCGGGACCAGGTGCCATGCCAATAATTCCCTTTAAGCGTGTCGGCTACACTGAAATAGACGGAAAATATACGGATGATTTTTCATAGCCGTCTTCATCTGCCTTTATTCAGTGTATGTATGCACTCCCTGCCCATCTATTTCCTCCCAAGTACAGCCTGGGGTTTTTCAAAAGGAGAGTGAAAAGGTTCCCGTCAGGCCGGCATTGCATTCGCAATCCCGTGCATCACAGAATGTCCGTGGGCATCGTTAGGCACCTACTTGTAGGTGAAACCATGCCACATGTCACGCTATCCATAAAAAAAATTCTCCAGATATTAAGAAAGCAATATTTTCCCCGTCGGCTGCACGTCCGGCGGTGACAACGCACTTGCGACGAGACGCGGCGCGTCATTCCCCGATTTCTTCTTATTTCGCGTCATTCCCCTGAACAGAGCCGCTTAATGAACCCGGCTAATTGGCATGTCCGTTAACACGAAAAATTTTTATTTATTCATCATGCACGTGCTGCATACACTTTGGTCGAGGACAATACTCTTTCGGATTCTCTGAAAAGAATTATCGTGAAAAGAATTACATCAATGAAAACTGAACGAAAATTTAAAACAATTTTTGGTGTTTTCCGTCAGATCGCAGCTTATCTTTTCTTACTAAGTAGGTGGTAGGTACTAAAGACCGCACTGAATAAAGGTAGGTGAAGACGGCTATGAAAAATCATCCGTATATTTCCCGTTCATTTCAGTGTAGCCGGCACGCTTAAAGGGAAGTATTGGCATGGCACCGGGTCCCGACAGGGAGAAACGTGTATAGCTGACACCGTGTTACATAATAGGTAGTCATCCGCGAATGCGTTTACGCTAGAACACACGAGTGCCAATATTTCGTTCTTTTCAGAATACACTTTTTCCTCTGTCACACGAGCCAAACAGGATTCCAAGAATTTTAATTGATTGATGTATGTACGTATTATTTAGTTGTGATTAAAAATACTCTTTATTATGCGTTTAAAACCCATTATTGACTACTGACTTAAGGGGCATGTACGTTTGTCGCTCGCAATGGACACTTTTTTTTTTTTTTTATGGATACTGACACGGTTGGCTACCACACCTATAACATCCGTGATGTCAGCCCATAACACCGGGTGAACTTGGTGCCACGTCAGTGCTTCCCTTCGGTCGTGTCGGCTACACTAAACTGGACGAAAAACACAAACTAAATACATAGCTGTTTCGACCGACCTTTCATTCAGTGCGGTGGTACCAACCCGGGCGGGTTAAACCCTACCACCTAGTAATATAAGAAGGGAGTCATATCCCTTAGTCGCCTTTTACGACATACACGGGGAGAGATGCAGTGGGGCTATTCTTTTAAAGTACCGGCCCCACACGGCACAAAAATTTTAATTTATGTATATTAAAGTGTTAAAAAGGAACATTTACAAAAGTGTAGGTACTAGAAGTTTTTATAGGGAGATACCATAATCATTATACTAATGATTTATGTAAGTGTATGTTAAAAATAATAAAAACATATTAATATCATATATTTTTATGAATTATGTTATTATTTGTATGTAATCATTTTTAAACCAGTAAATAAAAAAAAATTGTAAAAGAATGGCTAAAAAATCCAAACCTGAATACTGTTCACCAGAACGACTGTTCAGTACAATAAATCAGTATCTGTGTGGCGTACGTACGTGTATGTATGTTCGCTTATAAATCTAGAACGGCTTCTTAACCTATTCACTAACCGTTCTTGATTTATGTTCGCTGTTATATTCGCGCGTTTTTGCCTATGTAATACATATTTCCGCCATATTCATATGAGCCGAGCAATGGAATTGAACGTTGTCGGAAAAAAATTGACCATTGCATTTCCTTTACAGCGATCGTCGCCGCGTGCACAGCTAGTAGTAACATACTTGTATAAATAGTATAGCAAAAAAAGTAGTAAATATTTTAATTACAATAACACATAATGTGGTCAACAATAAAGAGTATTTTCCCAAAACGCAATAATACTTTGGGACAAGATAGTTTTCAAATAAATTTCCTGGGTATGAGGCAATTGAGGCACCCTTAATATATTTATAATAACACCTACTAATAACAAACAGCTATTAAAAACAAGGAGGATAATGCGAATTTTCACTTTGCACAAATTTTGCGTTACGACTCGTATTTTTCAAGGAATTTTCATTCGACACGGTCGAAGTGGAGCTTTTGAAGTGCTTAATGCGTTGTTTTTATTTTGACTTTGATGTTTTCCTGGTAATCAGGTAATTGTGTTGTTAAACAGATTTGTATAAATTGCTTCGTCTGCCCTTCAGCCTGCCCTTACTTCGCTTGTTTTTTCTATTTCTTTTCCTTTTACTTAAACACTTTTTAAAGGACCTTTCATTTTCGAATTAAATAAATGTTATTGTTCAGTATTTTAATTGGTTGACTCGAAAAGTAAAATTATCACCTAAATTCACGATATACGCTTTTTATCCATGTCAGAGAAAGGTGCTATGCCAGCGTAGTTTGTGTACATACTTAACTAAACTGAAAACAGAGTACTTTGCATATTATGAATTATAACTATGATCATTATTTTGTACCAACGGTATTACAATTCCATTTCTACATTGTACAAGAATGTGGAATTATTGCAGAGTTGAACTTCTTTCCGTCAATTGTGTACGCAAGAAGACTTGGCATTGCTATTGTAAAGAGGTTTTGAGTGAATGATATTGCGCAACAATTATTCAAAGAGACGAAAACATTTTGACACTCAAATCTGTCGTATGAGAGCTTTCGCAAGCTAACTTTATTTGTAACCCTCGTAGTAACTATTTAATGTGTGCCCCCGAGCCGTCTGGTCACCGTATGTATCAATATTACTTACTCCTCATCAAATTGTGAGGTCTCTTGTGCATCAGTGGGATGCTAAAAACTATGTTATGGTAAATATAAAATATAAAATATAAAAAAAAAAACAATTTTTTACAACAACGCCCTAACAACACATATGGTGTCGATACTGTCGCCCGCGCGCACCGCACACATCGGAATACCTATCGGCTATCCAGTAAACTCCCAGCTATCGCTACCCCCGTTTTAACAGTTACTCTGAAATACATGACCCAAAGAGTATACAGGGTGCATGTTTAAGCTGGCGCGGGTAAAATAAAAGGCTTAAAAACGGTATCCGCTTCCCTTAAAAAGTGGACTTTATCGAATTAGGACGAATGTTTTCGTAGCTCCGACCCTCGCCTCGATTCCGAATCGATTTTGGACGATCCCGACACGGTTTACGTTCGCCCACCGCGTCGTTTCCACACGCTCGAAATTGCTAACCGCCATCGCTCCGGTATCGCCGCCTACCGACTCGCGGTGACGGCCGAGCTGGCGTTCGTGCTTTCGACGATAAGCATCGCGGAAAAACTGTTCGTTAGTGTATGTATAACATAATTACTGACTTTGTTGGGTGTCTGTTTGAAATGCAAGCCTCGAACACTTTTTCTACCGACAATTAGCGAGGTATATGGAGTTTTATCTGCTGATTGTCCGTTTAAGTGCTACAGTTTTAATTTATGCACGCTGAGGTCGTTAATGCCACGAGATTGGTGACAAATGGACAATTTTCGTTGGACATAAATTGTATACGAAAACAATGTTCGATATTCATTAATCGGAGCTAACACGTAGATAATGGGCCCTTCGGGTCGCGCTCAGGGCTCAAGGTCGATGGACTGTTTCACCTCGTGCGTGTTTTGAGGCAAATGGAGCGTTAAGTAGAGTGCCCGAAACAATAGGAAGGAATACAAATGTCAGACAGGCAAAATTCATCGGGATGACACCGCGCACCGACTCGGCTGTCAGTGATGCTGAAGGAATGCTTTAGAAAAAGGCTTCTTGCATACATATTCACTGCTACATGTGTTGCCGACGATGTCTCGGATTAAAGACATGCTTTTATTTTTAGTTTTATTTTATTTTTTTCAACTTCATTCATCAGAAGGAAGACGGTTTGTGCATTTGGGAAGAGATTATGTGTTTGCTGATTATCTCATAACTTCGAAAAGGGGAACCGATTTTTCCATTTAAATTAAATTTAAAATTTCTGAACTAAAAATTTAAGATTATGGATAAAAGCAGCGATTATTATGTACTTTTAACGATGTGGTTTTATGTAAATGTATCATAATTAAATTAATATCGACATGATTTTAAACGGCTCTGAAGTCTTTATAATTTAATGAAATATTATTTCAAATAATTTTACATTGGCAGGATAAAAAACTCGAAATTCCTACGTTTTGAAATAAACATATTTTTTAAAATACTTATAATATATCCGACATAAGCTTTTTGACCATACTTTAAAGGCTCCTGTCAGGTCGGCATGGTATTCGCAATCCCCGCGCATCACAGAATGTCCGTGGGCATCGGTAGACACCGATGAATCGATGACACAGGTCGCGCATTTTTACATCCATAAAAATAAACTTTGGATTGGTAGTCTGTATTAGTTGTATTCGTAGCCTTTATAACTAACAATATAACCACAGCTTTAATAGAATAGAGTAGAGTAGAGAAGAGTAGAGCAGAGCAGAGCAGAACAGAGCAAAGCAGTGTAGAGTAGAATTGAAACTAATTTATTTCACACAATAGAAAGAAAACCAGTACGTGAAAATAATAAATAAGAAAATACAGCAATGCACAAAGACGGACTTATGGCTATAAGTGAATTCTTCCAGTCATATTTTAGGCGACGAGGGATAAAATTACAAAGAAAGAAGTATAAAGAAGAATAAAGAACTACGAAGGTTGATTTTAAAAGCGCCTTGCCTCTCTAGTATTCTTAGGGGTCATCGTATATATCACGAATAAAAGACGAGCGCGCGGAAAGTGAGATATATCCCGAGTTATATTTCTTCATACGTGGCGCGTTTTTTCCGCTTTTATTTCTTTTTTTATTATTTTCGTTTCGGCCGTGTTTTATGTCGAACGAACATGTGCTCATTTTATTTTCACCTTTTAAATCAGCGTTAAGTGCCCCGCTTAGGTTGTGGGGGAGGGGGGATCTGACAGTTCCCTTAGGAAGGCTCATTGAGAAAGCCTACTCGATATTTCACATTCTACTGACATTCATCTATAGACACGAGAAATATTATGATAGAATTTTCGTATTTCATTTTGAAAGAAAAATAATATATATTTATTTATGTAATCCTATATGGGCTGACTGCGTCAGAGTGGCCAAAGCACGTGCTGCGACAATCAAATATCACCTCCGAAAAGAAGAACCCCTCCAAATACCTCCATACCGAAGACTTTCTTTTGGATTGCTGACTATAGGTACTGCACAAGAGGGGGACCACAGCTGAGGCTTTATGCGGCCATCTTACGTTCAGGACGGTGTTACCGACCTAGTCGGGTAAAATTTGCGCGTACCACGGTGGTACTTTCTAGGTGGTACTACCACGACCTAGTAAGGGCAAAGCATTTTGTTTTGTTTGCGATAAATATTTGTGTAGATAAAGTTCATATATTTATCTTTACACATCCATTACAGTCATTAGCATATTAGCGCAGACCGACGAAACATTATTGTAGAAAATTAAATAAGGTCCTGAGTTTAACTACGGAACCCTTAAAGATGCTCACGTGAGCGAAGTTATGAACCGCGTAATGCTTGTTTAAATTAATTAATATGGCGAGTGATTATAACTTAAGCATTTGAAAATTTGTTCTTCATACTCAGAAATAATATAATATTGTATTGAACACGTAAATGGACATAGGTAATAGAATAAAACTGGTGGGAGTGGGAGTGAGCAAAGACGGCCACGACGACTTATCGTTGAGAGAGATCTCTTTCAGTCAAGCAACCAAGAAACGAGGATTAAAACAGTATCATACAAGTACCTCGTCAAAGCCAAACTATGATTAATCCTAATAAAAGCGGAAAATCCATAACGATAGGTTTAAAGACTTACATAAGTCAACGTTTCGCCCGCTACGTCACGGGCTTCTTCAGGAGCTGCGGGAGTTCCTGGAGCCGACGTCTGGTATCCGTTGTACCAGAGGTCAACTAAAAAAAAACCGTTTCCAATAGATTTACCCACCTTGTTCTTATGGGTATGGCTCGGCTAAAAATATAGTTAATTTTAATTATTTCGCTACCTTTCCTCTGGACCCTCTGACAGTGCATGCTCGATGCGTGCGCTATTTCATAAGTAGACCTAATTGCAATGGAAATAATTCTAATACAAACTCGCGACGTCTGGTACAACGGACACCAGACGTCGGCTCCAGGAACTCCCGCAGCTCCTGAAAAAGCCCGTGACGTAGCGAGCGAAACGTCGACTTATTTATGTCTTTAAACCTACTGTTAATCCGGAAACTTAAAAATGAATATAATTAATAATAGAGTAAACTTTTAAAAACATTAATCCATAACTACATTGTATGTTCGCTTTTCCTCATGAAAACAGTATGGGTGGCTGCGTCAAAGAACCAGAGGTACCAGAAATAAACAGAAAAATCCACCTCACCTCGCGAGACCGCACGCTCAGTGTGACACCATACCAGTGGATTTGCGGACTATAGAAGCGCCCATCCAGCTTTTTAATACGACGTTTGAAGACTCGTTTGAAAACGGTTGAAAGTATCAGTAAAGATTCCCGAAAAGTTGCCACCGTGTCGTTAGCTACGGAACCTTAAATTAATATCAACAGATTGATGAGTTAGTTTGGCAAAAGCGAGCATTCTCAAGACAGTTTGCGTATACCATGGGCTACCGGTAAACACACCTTGGTCGATAACTTTTACAAGTGCGATGTTACGACACCTTTATGGGTGCCATTTGCGAGTTTAGGGGCTCCCATGACTGGAAACGGTTAAAATATTGTGTTTTGGAAGGTGTGTTAATGTTCGTTTCAAAATGCATAAACTAACCTATAAAATGAGTGATGTATTAGTACATACGAAATAGTCTACCAAATATCGTTTCCTTTCTACAAGTATTTTATTCTTGATAAACATTAGCTCACAATTTGTTTACAAGTTTAGTTTGTTTAATTAATTTGACCCCGAAGGAGGTGACAAACCAACTTGTACGCGGATTCAAGTCGCTGGCGATTATAAGATCCGTGAATAAAATGGTAAGCAGGGGTCAATGCCTAAAAATGTAAATGTCTAAATCTAGCCGATTACTTCTACTTGCAATTCAAACCATTATTTATCACAATTCCTTATCGTACGTAACGCACCGCGAACGACATACCTACACGAAATAAAATACCCAGAGTGACGAATCTCCGATTACTTGTCGGAAAGCTGCGGAATATCAGAATATTCACAAAGAATACGAACATTGAAAGGAACAATTATGCCGTAATAAATAATTTAATAGGACGATTTACAGATTTTCAGTGGGACATTTTTTTTAATTATGTATTTTCATTTCCAAGTTAAATTCTTTATGATATGAAAATGGAAAAAGAAGCTAAATCAAAATGCAAACTAAAATATACTTTTGCATATAAAAAAGTTTACAATAGGTGGATTTAATGCCTAGATAATGTTTTAATTAACTTTCATAACATATTAGTTGGTTGGTAATTTGTTGAACAAAGTTCGCACTGAACAGGCTTTTTATAAGTAGATTTAAATTTCAATGATTCCATAATTTTACCGAATGAATTGGTAGCATGATACGAGTTACAAGTATTGCGTAGGCAAGGTTGTGCTGAGAAATGGGTCGAATTTTCAAATGTTGTATTATGTCTTGAATTTCTGCGCCGCCAAAGATATTTCTAACGCTGGTGGCCGTATATTTTCACTCTATGCACTTGCAATACGAATAAAGTATGCTAGAAGCCAGCCCTGGAATGATTTATCTAACGGTGCTGTCAGAAATGTACTGAGCAAATTTTTAAAGAATGAAGGTTTATCTGTATTGGTACAAATTCAGTCAGGATTTGTTTAAAATTCACTATCTAATGTACTCGTATTGTTATATAAACACTACCTACATCTTTTAGGCTTTTACACTCAGATCTATAAAATATAGTACCGTGTGGGGTCCGTACTTTAAAAAAAATTGCCCCACTGCGTCTCTCCCCGTGCATTTCGTAAAAGGCGACTAAGGGATAAGCACGAGATGCCATGCTAAAGGGCGACTGGATAGCCACCTCTCACCTTGGCAGGGTCCTTCCACCGAGTCGTGCAGCAGGTGGGTCTTTGTGCCTTACTTGCTGCTTGATAGTTATCTTGTCCGAATACTTTGCTGAACGTGGTGGTTGATGTTGTGTTGCAATTTTCCAGAGTTCTTGCAGCACAACACCGATTACTCTGCTTACCCTGATTGTCGGGATACAGCGTGTGTGGTATGTATGGATCTATATTTTTTTCATTTTAGATTTGTATTTTTTTTAGCCACTTAGCCGCTTCGACCGACGACTGTTCATTCAGTATAAATGCGGTCGGGTTAAGAGTCCACACTACCTCAGAGAAAGGGCGGGATAGGGAGATAGAGAAGCAGTCAAAGAACGAAGGAAGATGGACAGAAAGATACAGTCGTACTCGATGATGTAGTCGTAAGTCTATATAGCTGGTAAATGTTGTTTTATTTCTAAACACTAGGTTAATGACATTATTATTATTAGATAATAAAAAAAAATTAAGACTAAAAATTTAAATTTTACTACATTTAGTAGTTTTAAATGACGAAATTTTTTATTTATAAAATGTAAATCCTATAAAAAACTGATTTATATCGAGATCAGTTATCCTGATAAGTTTAATTAGGTATCTAATTAAATAATACTTTAATATTGATTACTAGCCGTTTTATTGAATTTGGTTTTATTGATTTGGAGGTAATTTTGCAATATTTTTCTATAGAGAAAATGTAATGTAATCATATTTTCGCCCCGTATAATAACTAGCGTTAGTACTCAACTTTACCACATTACAGAGTGATTGTTGCAGTATTGTTGATATAAAAGAGGTCATGCAATGGAATGTGAGGTATTACAGACTCTTAAAAGGGTAACTACAGTTTTACGTGGAATCCGAACCACAGTCAACGGTCGAACGGTCACTCAACGGTCACCCATCCAAGTTCTGACGTGCGAGCTTTTAATATCACGAGCGCACGTGAATACATTGAACCATCGAGTTACCGAGGCGAGGCTGACAAAATCACATTGCACATTATCATATTTATCTATCATTAACATCTCAGCCAGGTAATGCTTGCCTTCAATGGCCCAGTATGCTATCTAGATTGCTTTATTCTACGTCTGTGTACATAAAACCGTCTTCGCCGATCCAGCGACTGCGGCGATGCTCCAAATAAAACGGAGTCATCCGAAGGAACAAGACTAAATGCAAATGAGTACTGCGGTACAAAAGTGTTGAGAGGCTTTAAATTTTACGATTCCATTTTGCGACTGCAGCTTTTGCCCGCAGCTTCACTCGCGTGAAATTTGGGTTGAAAAAATTTTTTTTATAGGTATTCGATAGGCGGCACTTTCGCTACCACCATTCAAAATTGCAGATTCAGAGGCGGCGTGAATGAGTTGTTTATGAGTAAATAATTTGAAGCTGACACATAGAGGGTTCCGTAGCCATTTCCTTCTTGCACGCATAGCCAGTGGGCGTAGCGAACACGCGTTCGTTTTTAGGTTTCCGTATCCCGTACGGAAGCCTATTACTAAGCCTACGCCGTTATGGCGGATATAACAACAAATAATAAAAAATAGAAAAGTAAAAAATTAAGGGGAGTGCCCATACAAGAAACATGTTTTTTTTTTCAATGTTCTTTTGTGGTGCGGAAACCTCGGTGCGCGAGTCCGACTCGCAATTGAACGGTTTTCAGATTTATTGAGCTTTGCGTTCCAGAGTAATCACACCGAAAATCGCGTATGACAGACAGACGGACAAACTGACAGACGGAGGGACAGATGCACGGATAGACAACTGATCAATTTTATAATGGGTCCTGCCAGCGTCGCTAGCTACGGAATCTTAAAAACACGATAGGCGAGTTCGGTTTCTGAGGTGTGTATGGAATATTTCTTCAACGTCTTATTCTGTAACTAAGGATTGCGATTGAGAGAGGTGTGACAGAAATACAGATGACAGATAGTTAAGAGTACAAGAATAAAATAAAATCCTGATTTTGCCTACGTTAACCTAAAAATATTTATAAAAAAGTACTGAGTAGTAAGTATGAAAGTCAGTGCATGGGTTTCAAAGTTCGTGAACTATACAATTCTGTTAAAAATTATTTAGCTAAGAGAACTCCAAGGTACTAAAACTGAGCGTCTTCCATATAATAAAGTCGTCTACAGCTAAATTAAAGCAGTCTCTGATTCTTGCAGCGACTGCGAAGAACACGAGTATTGTCTGAACTCTCGCGAAGTTCGCTTCCGAACAATCGGTACAAATTTATAGCAAGAGCGCTTCAAGCGATGCATTTGCTGATTTGTTGCAATCAGACAATTACATATGTAGAAGAGCCATACACTCGTTGAGCTGGTGGAAAGTGAAATGCGTGCACAAAGACGAAATAGTAAATATATCTATCCCATCCCACTTGTGCAACAGTCAATTTAAACCAAAATAGTTAAATTTGTCAACACGAAAGTTGAAGTAGTAACCAGGAATATGAAAAAAGATTTCAAATTACAATGAATAGAGAAGGATACTTTATAAATTATTTATTGGAATTATCGGAAAGAATTCACAAATATATTCTAAGAACACAGAAAAGAAAAATTCAAAAACAGCTCGTGACAAAAATATTTCCCCTCCAAATACTCAAAATTTTGGAATTAAAAAAATCACTATCACATTTTTTAAAACATTAAACAAGGATTTTAATTATGTAGGTACCTAATAAAATCCTTTATTGAGTACGCAAAGCATTAAATTTTTGAAAAATTTAAGGAACACTGGGAAAACAATCGAATTGTGAGCGTTTTCTTCAAACTCGCAGTAGAAACCGTGTTCAGCAATATTGATTCCTTTAGTCGCACACTGGGAATCAGTCTGTCTTTCTACGGCAGCTCACTCTGTCTTCTCTACATTTCGTAGGAGCATACGGGACCTTGGATTCAACCGGGCGTTGGATTCACGGGCAAATATCACGAGACTTGTCCCACGACTTCGACAGTGTACGTTACGGGGAACACCTTGGAACATGCCGCGGGCATGACAGCCATAAGTTCCGCAGCGCGTAAATGGCGCTATGTTGCATTCAACGTTAGCTCAACGTTGTACGCGGAAATAGTTACAGCTCTACGTTGCACGGTGTGTTGCGAGGATATTTTCCGTTAGTAAATTCAAGGTTTTATCAATACATATGTTATGTGCAGTTTCATGCAAATTGTGTGCACATTGAGGACGAAGTTAATATTACAGCCCATAGGCTAGTTTAAGGGGCAGAAAACCTAAAAATGTAAATAAAACACTTAAAAATAAATAAATAAAATAAATGTCTATTCTTTTAATTCCTATGGTTGTACTGAGCTCGACGACGAAAATGTTACTTTTGGGAATAACAATATGACCTTTTACGTAGATTTGCATATGTGTATGTGTAACCTTTCAAGTGCAATTAAAATACTTAATTTCGAAATAATTTAATTACATTGCGAAGCTCTCTCTACATATCGAATCAACGATAGTATCGTAACCATTAAAGCGCTGATTTATCGACATTATAATGATGTTATTCGCGAGGTATATGGATATTTTCGTCTTCTGATATTATTGTTGATATTCAGGTTGAACTTTATTACTTTGCCTATCGGTAAGAAATATGTCGTGATTAATGGCATGCACATAATAGATAGATATATAGAAAATGATTTATTGCACCAAGAAACATATTCAACATTAACACGCACATTAGAACATTTACATAATGTGCAAGGGCGGACTTATCCCTTACAGAGATTTCTTACAAACAATCTTTGGATGTTTGAGATGCGATTATAGTGGAATTTAAGTAGACAAAAAAGTTGAACGTCAGAATTAACGATAAAATAATAATAAGAATACTTATTTATAACACACGTAAGTAGATAGTTAAATAATAAAAACATACTTGGGTTAATACACATAAATTATTAAATATATAAAATACTAGCTTTTGCCCGTGCCTTCGCTCGCATAGCCCATGTCCATCCTGAAGGTTCATTCTAAATATTGCTCAAATAATTTTAAATCGGATGAGTATCGTATGATGTGAAGAGGAAATAAACGCTATTCTATTCTATTCTATTTTCGGAGATTACCTCCTACATCCGAACTTACAAACTTTATATCTTTATAATAAGTTAGAATGAAAGTAATACCAGTAAAATAAAAGTATTTAGGGCTACTGTACACAGTGAGTTACAAAAATTGTTTCGCGGTTCCGACACACCTCTACAGGGTGTTAAAACGGCGAGTACATTAATTTCGCCAGCGCAATCCTCACGTTTTTCCTAGACAAAAAAGCAAATAAAGATTTTCTCTAAAGTGTCTAGTTTTCGAGATATGAATTTTTCAAATGTATGTTTTCGGTTAGTGTAATTTAACGCGTTGTTGCCGCTCCGCACCCTCCGCCTGCCAACCTCCAGTCCTCCACTCACAAAGCTAACCCCCGCCCCTCCGGCCAAAACCTTCGTCCGAGGCGCTCACGTCTCACCCGCTCTTCCCCCCTCCGCGCCGCCCTGTTGTCATTAGATCATTTTTACACTAAAATAATCCATTAGTTTGTATGAAAACTGCAACTTTTTATTTAAAGGGAATTCAGAAAAAAGTTATTTGACTTTTTTGTTACTCTCGATCCCAATAATCATTTCCTAAATTTAATGTACTCGCCGTTTTTACACCCTGTATATCTCTTCCACACTTGCTAGTTGCCTACGATGTTCGTCGTATTCACATACAACGTACAGTTATCCACCAGTAAATAATGAACATCGAGCTTAAGAAAGAGACAATACAGTTGTAGAGGGTCCTCCCTGTCGCACAGAGAGCTGCGTGCGAGCTCGTATAATGGAGAGAGCCATGCTGGGAATATCGCTACGTGATAATATAGTTCGTAAAGAGGCAATCCGCAGACGCACCAAAGTAGGCGATTTTGGACACCTTAGTGGCTAAACTCAAGTGGCAATGGGATGTGCACGTCAGCCGAAGAGACGACGACCGTTGGAGTAACGCGCGGCCGCGGACAGGAAAACGGGGTGTAGGAACACCGCCCGCCAGGTGGAACGACAACATCAAGTACTTCAGCGGAAAGCAGTGGTTACGTACCGCTGAAGGTCAGGAGGACTGGAGGAAAATTGTAGAGGGGCATATCCAGCAAAGGACGCATACACGCTGACTGACTGACTGACCACTTATGAGTACATAGTATAAAGTAGGATTATTATTGGTGGCCACTAAAAAGTTAAGATAAAACTAGACTTATGCCAGTCATGAGTATTATTCCGCGAATCGCTGACATCTTAAACGTGCGGCCGCGAATAGCACACTAATTGCAGTTGAATGACATACAAAACCCTCCTTACCCCTCCTAGACCCCCTCCCCCAGCCGGTGTCGAACGGGGGCGGGGACAATTCTCGGAACCACGCTGAGGAGAGTCAAGGTGGAAGTTAATTAATTTGTGCTTGTACGTATATTATTTCTCTATGAATTTGTGGATACAAAATGACGGTAGGAGAAGTTATTAATGTTTATTACACACTAGCTTTTGCCCGCGGCTTCGCTCGCGTGAATTTGGTTTTTAAAAAGAAGAATGTAAGTAAGCCCACTGCCGTACCATCGACCGTACCTTTATTTCGGCGCGCGGAACAGTTCGGTTTGTATGAGAGCCACATCTTAGCCTTAGCGTAACCGAAACTGAATTTAACTTAGCCTATCCTGTGTCTCGTATAGGTAAATGTGCTTGTAGAAAAGCTTCTACTAAGTTTCATCAAATTCGGATGATCGGTTTTAAGAGTTATGGAAGAACATAAATACATACATACATACAATACATACATACAGAAAAGATTTCTAAAAATCATCAATTTAGTTTTAGTATCATACATACATAGAGTCTAAAAACGCAGTATCTCATAAAACTAAGTAACTTACTCCATGACCAACCCTTACAGATTTATTATTAGTATTGTGATGATATTGATTATTATCAGATAGCGAAGTTTCTGCGGCCGTGCAACGTGCGTCAATATATGAAAATCCTTATAACTCGAGAACCACTTTATCAATTTACATATGTTTTAAACGGTTTTTTCACTGTTACTTTCAATCACTTCTCAAAATGGTTGTAGCCTTTAATCATAACGCTACATCCTCGGCGGCCTGAGCTGTGAGCAAAAAGACAAGCGAAGCGACGTCGCGGGCAAATGCTAGGTTATTTATTAGATATGTGCATTGTGATCTTGACAACCAAGTCAAGTTCCCGTTTAGTGCTTCCATTTGGTCGTGCTAGCTACACTGAACTGGACGGAAAATATGAACTTTATTTACTTATCGTAATGGCAGTGACTCCAGTAAAGTAATAGTCTTCATCGGAGTCAAGGAGTTAAGTATATTACACAACATTTAATGTTTTTTTTATGGAAATTTACACGGTTGGCTACATCACCTACAACATCCATGATGTCAGCCCATAACACCGGGAGAACTTGGTGCCATGCCAGTGCTTCCCTTCGGTCGTGCCGGCTACACTCAACTGAACGGAAAACACAAAATATTTACATAGCCGTTTCGACCGACCTTTCATTCAGTGCGGTGGTATCAACCCGGGCGGGTTAAACCCTACCACCTAGTAATATAAGAGGGGTGTAATATCCCTTAGTCGCCTTTTACGACATACACGGGGAGAGATGCAGTGGGGCTATTCTTTTAAAGTACCGGCCCCACACGGTATAAAATGCTTTAAGTACCTATGTACGTACTAGACTAGTAAACATTTACCTAAATTAATTTCGTTTTCGAATGTATTTCATAGCTGTTAAAATTCTATGCAAATAGAGTTATTTATTTCTATCATTAAAATATTGCAAAATAAAGTTTTCAAGCATTAAAAAAAAATTGTCAAAACCAAGTCAAAAGTGATTGAAATTTCTTAAAAATTTCCAAAACTTGTCAAAAATTTGTATCTACCAGAAATGTTGAACAACCATTTTACACGCTGCATACCGTTGCTGCATACGGTAGATATACGCGAACGTAAGATTAGTACAACAACACGCCTTGAATCTATTTTTACTTTCTACCCGCACTCGAAGGATAATTCGCAAACAATATTTCCAGCAAATCCAGCTCTATGTCGTTGTGCTAGATGTGAAATTAGCTTGAAATGGTGAAATGTGAAGCGATTTAAATGGGTAAAATTGGATGTAATTAATGTCATCCTGTGATAAGTGTGTGATCACAGAATAAACAGCAATAGAACCGTTCGTACACATGAGTCACAGAAAAAAATAGCAAATTTTTGTTTTATTATTAGCACCAGATTACACGTAATTATGCAACCACCTATATAATCATTAAATGAACCCATATTACTCCATTTTTAGAACTGGTAAACTCTGGAACGCTCTCCCTGCCCACATATTTCTCCCCAAGTACAATCTCGGGTCCTTCAAGAGATTCGTGAATAGGCACCTGTCAGGCCGGCATGGCATTTGTAACCCCGCGTACGACCGAATGTCCATGGGCGTCGTTAGACACCTCATGGTTGGCTCGGCGATCGCGCTTTCTATAACAAAACAAGTATTCACTGAAATAAAGTGTCATGCTGGTGGTTTCCTTATGCTATGTAAGTATGAAAATCGCGCATAATACTTAATGGTACCTACTACAATTTCTTACCTATATGTTTTAGCTATACAAATAACGGAAGGTAGAAGGTACATAGTTTTCATGGGTTAGATTTTTTTCTTTTTCTTTATTTGATTAGAACTCTAGCACCCTTACGACTATGCCACAACTCCACAATTCCCCTCAGAGGCTAGAGATGCTTGAAAAAATGTAGTCAGTATTTTCAACAAGGCGTTGACAGTCAAGTCAACGCCTGATGGAAGAATCATCAGGCGTTGACTTAAAAGCCTTGTGGATCGCAAAGAAATAAAATGTGATCTGTCTGTCTTTCATTCTATAATCGAAGCGTTTCTTCAATTATTGTTTCGTTCACACAATTTAGTGCAAACACTGCAATTTGATGAATCTATTTTTCGTTTTAATTACCTTTTAATAATTACAATTCTGAAGTTTTATATTCATTTTAAAATGTATCAGTGTGATCCCATGTTTAATATATTTCAGTGAAAACGAAGAGGTACATGTTTAAATTAGTTATGTATCTTATACAGTTAGCTATCTTTTAATTTGCATGTCACGGTGTACCTATCAATTTATGGAATCCTGAAAACTATCAAGTTAGAACTATTCCACCGACCTCAATGTGTCCAGTGTAGTCTACCGATCTGGAGTGTTTCTATTATCTCTGCATGTGTCTTTGAAATTATACTGCGTGAGTCGTCCACGCAGAGACTGGTGGAGTTGTGACGCAGTACGAAGTTTTATATAATGTAAAATTCCCAGAATTCTGTAACATTTGGCACTAATAAACATTCGTCTATGACTACATTTAAGTAAGTTATGAAAGTGAAACATTTCTGAATTGTTTGGTAACTTTCATTTCGTAGCCAATTTTTTTTTCTTCATACAAAATTATACTTGTGAGAGGGAACTTTCACATAAGCGCAATCAAATTAGTTCTGTTGTATAGTGATAAAGTGTAAAGTTTTACAGAGTTGATAATTTTTTTTTAATACATTCTTACACACCACACGCTGTATCCTTACAAGCGGGGTAAGCAGAGTAGTCGGTGTTGTGCTGCAAGTACTCTTGTAAATCACAACACAACACCGACCACCACATTTAGCCAAGTTTTAGGACAAGATAACTATGAAGAAGCAAGTAAGGCACGAAGACCCACCTGCGACATTACTCAGTGGAAGGGCCTTGCTAAGGTGAGAGGTGGCTAGCCTGCCGTCCTTATGCGCGGCACCTTGTAGCTTTATTTTTTAATCTGCATCGGTTTTGGAGATGCCGGCGCCTCCGTCTTCCAGGCCGATTCCTCTTTTTCTTCTCCTTGTGTCTCAAATTCTCGAAGGGATCGATCTTATAACGCAAATCTGAACATTTGTTATGTCATATGTTGCCATTCGATATGTGAAAATGGCTTTTTCCATTTTTCCATTTCTCGGTGGCAGTTAATTGTTAAATGAATTATATTCTATACCAATTATTCCGTACCGTTGAAGGCCGGGAGGACTGGACGAAAATTGGAGAGGCGTATGTCCCGCCGTGGAGGCTTACACCCCGACAGATTGACCGAATGATCAATTGTCCCGTCGCATAATATATGTAATTAGAGGCATGAATGTGGCTCTTAGATCCTCAGCGACTTAATAATATAAACATTTTTGAGCTCTTATAAAAGTGCATTTGCTATTATTTTTATACTTGTAATACTAATGACTAATATATTAGATATTGGAATAAAGTATATAAAGTTATCGAAGTATCGAAGTAGATAAGTAAATTACAGTGAGGCCGAATGCCCAGCTACGAATCTACTAGTAAAGGGTTGAATGATTTCTAGTCGCTCGTTATCAAGGCGAGGACTAAGACTAACGACTCATAATAGTTGATCTATGTATTCGCTCAAAATACGATATTTTGTGAAAATAAAATATAATAGTGCTCTAGCGGTCGATATCGACCGCTCCACAGTCAACTGGTTACATTTCGACGAGCCTGAGTGTAACTTGTCACCTAAAGATAATAAATGAAATTGAATTTAATTGAAATTTAATTGAATAAAATCTAGTAATCTACATAATCTAGGTGAGGTCAAAGGCCGAGCTGAGTAGGTATAGCTGAACTATTACAGCTCAAAGTAAGTATTTAATCACACCCGACAACGTCCAATTTGGCTTCATCTCGATAGCGTCGATCCAACAAGGTCGACAATAATCACGAAGATACGTAGGTACCTAAATGACCCAACCCAACGTCAATAAAGTGAATCGAGCGACCGGTGGGCCAGAACCGATGCTCCAGAAGGTACAATCGAAACGACAAGGTAATTGTTTCTCCGAAAATAAAAATTATCTGTTAATTTTACGCCTGGCCGCGCCGCTTCTACGTACGAGATTGGATCTCACGCGGTGCGACTTTTTGTTGCTAACGATTTTCAAATTGCCACACGTGAACGGAGGTGTGGGAGTTTTCAACTAATTTATTCAAGATTTTTCACACTGATGTATCTACCGTAGGTATATAACCTACTCGTACGTATGAAAATTAATAAGATTATGTACAACTTTGATCTAAATGTATAATGGTAAGAAGGTAGGTGATGTTTTTCAATATCGGTTAAAAAATTTTTTTTTTCTTAAGCCGTATACTAACATGTAAAAAAAATAGTTTACGCTTTCGATTTGTTTTCAAAAAGCTTACTTACAAAGAAAATACATACTTCGTAAAGTACTTGCTTATCAACCAATCACTGTCCAATGAAATGAATTGGTACATATTTATAAGATTTCGTGTGTTTGTTGAGTGGAACTGGCTTAAAATTCAGTTGCAAGATTTGACCCATACCAACAAGTGAAAGCTTGTAATAAAGTGTAAATTCGTTGTAAAAGAGCCTGTAGTTGCCAATTCACAGAAGTTATTTATCTTTGTCTTCAGTTTTTAAATCCGAACTCTTCATCCAAAGTTATAATAAATACTATAGTAACAAGCAGGTCAGGTTTATGTCTATATGGCGGCAGTCACACTAACACACCTAACACACGGTGAAGAATTAGTACGACGATACGATAAGGCGACGGCCATACATATCACAGATTTTGTCTTTTTACTGTTAAAAGTTGTATACAACGTGTGCCAAAACTCAACGTCAAGCAACCAGGGTGTAGCCCAGTTTATGACTACCCAAGGAGAAATAAGAAAAAAAAATCTTGAGTCATCATAATTCATAATTTTTTTTTAGAAAAAAAAATTAACTGAATTTTGTTTTGTAAAACTACAGGCATTCTGGTTTTATTTGGGATAGTTATCAATAGCAGAGTTATTTAGGCTTCCAATATAAAAATTAGACCAATTGTATTTGCAAATTTGTAGTCATGGTACCTACCTAAAATATTGTACGAGGTGTCAATTTTCAAAAAAATGCTCATATCATAAAAAACAAATGACTCCGATTTTTTTTCTTATTTTCCCTGGGTAGTCATAAACTGGCCTACTCCCTGGTTCCCGCTTGACGTTGAGTTTTGGGACACATTGTATATGAACGTACTACTAAATATTATGTCCTTCATTATCTTTTTTGAAGATTTTTTTAAACATTTCTATATCCAAACAAAATTAACGTAAACGGAATGTGATAGGTATACATAATTATATAAATAAAAAAGCTCTATCTATATAGTTTATTTCTTAGATCTTTCTTATAGATTGCATTGCTGAACGGGCAAAACACAGAAGTTATGACAAATTATACTGAATGCATTTGTGTCAATGAAACATTATTAAAATTGCTAAACACTGTTGTTAAAACAGGTCCATGATACCTGGGTCTGAATCTTTATCCAAAATACTGCCAGCGCCAGGTTTTAAGTCTATAAGGCGGCGGCCACACCGGCAGACACTAGGTGGTTCGGAGTTCCGTTTCGCAGCGACGACGACGAGAAGCTCGCTTCGTTTATCTTTTCGGGTTATATATTTTTATTGGCGACCTTCCGGCTACGGTGTACGCTCTAGCTCTTCGCTGGAGTTCATTTAAAGGCGTTCATTTAACGCTACACGCTTCTGTTAAGTTTTTGCGGAACGATTCAGTCGCCTTGGCGGTAGATGCAGCTATATACTACTATGACTATCACTACTTTAATAAACCATTTATTCAGGCTGAGTTTTTTTTATACAAGCAGGTACAGAGGATGATTCTGTACTTGGAACTGAGTAACTAGACGAAAAAACGAGACGAGAAAAATGTTCAAATTCGTTATCGATTTTGGTAACAGATGTTTTATAATGGGAAAAATATTTTTTCACAGGTTTTTTTTTCACAATTGTTGTGAACACATTTCTTCAGATTCAGGTGCCATCTCCGTTCCAGTAATTAAAAAAAATATATATGTCGGTCTGTCACGGGTTAGGTTGCATTCTAGGGTTTCAACACTTGCAACCCTAGAAATATACCTAATTGAAACAGGGTAAAAAAGAAAGAAATTACAGGTCCTTAAGGAAGGAGGCTAGAAAATCGGCACTGTGATGAGGATTATAAGTCCCTTTGGATGAAAGGAATTACTCCTTTCATCCAAAGGGACTTATAATCCTCATCACAGTGCCGATTTTCTAGCCTGCCTCCTCCCAGAATCCCCCAAGGAGAAGGGGCATATTGGCGATCTTCTTATATAATATTTATAGATATGTACAAGTATATTATATTTAAGTGTGACGAAAATTATTATAAAAATTTATAATAATTACATATGATTACAACATCTGCCCATTGCAGTAATCAAACGCTCAAACCCCTTAAGGTAAGTCTTCAATAAAGCCCCTAAGTAAAGTTCGAGCGAAGGGAGTGCCATATAATTTAAATATTATGAATTCATCATTGCGCCAAAACTCCTGCCATCAGATTTGGGTATTTCAAAGCGCAGTCAAACTTTCAAGTAATAAATAAACACAAATAACAGTTAAAAGGCTATATTCGGGCGCGACTTACCTTAATTACAACTCCGCTTTTGCCGACTCTAAATTAAATTTTAAGCAACTACCCTCAAAGTGAGCGCTCTACGAAATCCAATTCGAGAATTCTGTGGTAGAGTTTGATAACCAAATATAAATAAAGAAAATATTATGAAAGAGGATTTCTACTCTCCAAACTCAACGTGCATAAACAAATTAAAATTATAATTTTTTTTTTATTGAAACTGACACGTCTGGCTACATCACCGACTACAACCGTGATGTCAGCCCATAACATCTTGGTGAACATGTGGTGTCATGTCAGTGCTTCCCTTCGGTCTTGCCGGCTACACTTAGTTTTAGGATATAATAATATGATCACGCTATTTACTTAGGATGCTGAGTAGTGGCTCTAATTATGGGAGTAGTCAATTCATACAAATGTGAATTATACCTACTTTGTCCTTTTCGAATTTCATGCACGCGAAGCTGAGGGCAAAAGCTTGTAAGGAATATTTACGAAACGGGGCGACACTATTGGCCCTTTAAAGACAGCGATATAGGTTTACAACTGAGGTATTATAAGTGGTAGTGCCTCCTCCTCCGCCACCCTGTTTCCTTCCGAGCCGAGCTGTTAGAGGGAGTGCTGCCGCGGGGAGCCAGCGGAAGAGGGGGAGGCGGAGTTTGAGGCGGGTGGTTCGCGCGTACGGCGCGTGTGGCAACGTCGGCGGATCGCGATCGACTAACTCAGGTGCGGCTGGCTATCTTCAACTCGGTGGCAAGTGGCGGCCCGGGAGCACACTCACACACACCGTAGAAATAAGTTTTTCTTTTATAGTAAGCGCGACATGTGGCGTCGAGCCACCTATAAGGTGTCTAGCGACGCCCATGGACATTCGGTCGCATGCGGGACTTGCGAATGCCATGCCGGCCTGACAGGTGCCCATTCACGCCTCTCTTGGAGGACCCGAGACTGTACTTGGGGGGAAATAAGAATAATTAGTTCTTCTCTTAAACTTGTCCATGAGGTACAAGGGATCGCATAAGTGGCCAGAACCACATTTGCATATCTGGATATCGTGTCGTTGTCTGGCTGGGTTCGGGAGGGGGTGATGGGGGGCGGGGCAGGGTAGATGTCGCTCGGTACCGGAAATTAAACAGACGGAAGCGGCGGCGCGCGGCGGCGGTGGCGCGGCGGAGCTAGCTACGGATAATTATATGGTAAAGTTACTGATCTACGTTTAACTACATGTACTTACGGGATGTAGTCTGGGGTGTCCTACCTGTGACCTTGGATTTAACTTTGAAGAGTTTGATTTTCGGTCAAGCGTGAATATTATGGGAGAAAGCGAAGAGAAGCGTGCGAATCTTGACTTTCGAAATTATTTTTTAAGAAAATTGGTGCGGTTGTTCACATCACCTTGCCGTCATTAATTATGGATGTTATATGTGCAGCCGTCGTGTCAGTTTCCATGAAAAAACTAAATCCTTTAGCTAAAATGTAACTGCCGGTTAACTAATGTCAACTGTATGAGAAATAACACTTTAACTGACAGACATTGAAAATGACTTAGGTCGTATTCAAATATAAGCGTATAGCGAGCATGGACTTATAGCGAGTCGCTTGTCCAAATACTAACATGTATTCACATAAAAAAATTGATTATAATTTACTTGCTTTTTCATACTGAAATATGTCAATTTTGAAAAATAGAAAAAAAAATTTAAATTTAAATTCTTCATTTTCAAGTACACGAAAACCATTTTAACTACTCACACTGTAAGATAAAGACGACTCGTACTCGTACCTCGCGTAACGGAAAATTAAAAAAAAACCATAACTCCAAAATTTTTATTTTTTTTTCAAATAATCAAAAAAACATCCCCAGATATTGAGTCAGTCTATAAAAATAGAAAAGTTTAAAATATATATTTAGAAATATGTTTAAATGTTACCTTTTAAACCCTCTAAAAACGGCTATTTTAAGCGGTTTTTTGCGATTTTCTCAAAAACTCTCAAGCGTTTTAAATTATTTTTTCACATTCTTGTAACCCTCATCTATACCCGTCATTTGACACCGTAAATATTTACGTAGCCTTAAAACTCACGACACCTGGGCGAATTCGCACTCTCGCTGGAAATCGGGGACTATACTGAAGCGATCGAAAAGACCTTTTCAATGTCAAAAAATTACTTTGTTACAGGTTGTTTTATCTCACGAAGACAGATTGGTTATATTTGTGAGTATAGAGATAGACGCACACGCACATTGTTTTCGTGTGCGTAAGCTCGCGAGTGTGCTGCAGACTGCAGCCACAGATTACTTAATAGTTACTTCGTAACAGATGAATCTCTCCATAGAAAAAGTTCAATACCTTCGGCTTTAATAGCCTAAACTTTTTTGTCGCCAGTCGCTGCGTGCGAAAATGTACCTAAACGAAAGAGCGTAAAGTGATTATTGCTTTGCAGCTGCGCGCGGACGCGGGGCCTTGAGGCAAACTCGGTGACGCTAGGGCTGCTACTTTCGATAAAATATCATGCATTATATTGTAAAGAGGAAATATATGTGAATGTTTGTTCGCGAGCTGCAGCACAGATTTAAAAATGTTTTTTTTACTGTTAGATAGGTACCTATCTTTATTTTGGTTTAACATATAGGCTACTACTAACTTATGCCCGCGGCTTCGCCCTCGTTAAAATATATTAGAGGAAGAAATGAGTTCAGCCCGAAAATACTTCAGGTAATCCTACCTACTACCCCTGTAATGTTATTGTTACCTGTACGTATGCTTATCTAACCGATTTTATTCGGTATAGATTAAAAATACATCTGCCAAGCGAATCCGGGCTTATTGCCGGCGGAAATTACTTCCAGTCAACCTTTACATACACCTTTCTGCTTGGCAGAAGGCGGACTTATTATATAAGGAAGCGGACGTTTGCTTTAAAGCAGATGAAAGCACGGACCGCAAGTATCGGTCTTATTAGACTGAGCGGCGGCGGCCTACCGCTACGCGCCGCTAGCACATGCCGCTAGCTTTCTTCAAAGTGTCGCGCGCCGCGCGTGCACAGCTAGAATTAATATGTCATATTTTGGGATTATTCGTATTTGTAAGAATGATGTCAGTTTTGGCCAGACCACCGCCCCCCACCCCCCACTCTACGTCACGTGTAACGTCTGCAAACCAGACCCCCCCCCCCCCCCTATTTTCAAATTTCCCCATCTTCACGGACGTTATTTTCCGTTCCGTTGCGTCGTACGTAGTCTTAAAATTGCCTCAACAACCACAAAATGTCAGCTGTATGCACACCAATCGTAAAGTGACTGTGATAGACAAATAGACAAACAAACAGACAGATACATATATCGAACATACCGAAACTCAAGCGAAACACAACATAAACCAAAGTACCTATTTCCGTGTTCCGTACCTAAAGGGTGCCAACGGGACCCTATTACTAAGCCCCGCCGTTCGTCCGTCTGTCCGTCCGTCTGTCAACGGGCTGTATTTCTATTACCGCTTTAACAACAAATAGTAAAAATATAAAAAATAAAGTACATCGTGTTAAATCTTGTACGATGGTACGGAACCCTTCGTGTGCGAGTCCGACTCGCACTTGTCCGGTTTTTTAGAATAATTATTGCTCAAATTTTAAAAAATATTTTAGAATAATTATTTTCCATCAACAGGTAGGTAAATGGAAAAAAGAAAGATTTTTATCTCTCCTCTTGCTGGATTTATATCCATCTACTGCACATAAATAATCTGCCACTATTAACAGAAGCCATGTCAACTTGAATTAAGATATAGGTAGGTAGGTACGACGCAGTAGCGTGAGCGCGCGCTCGCGTAGAAGGTTAGCTCCGCGCCGCGCGGCTGTCGGCAGCCCAATGAATTATGGGTCGCCGGCGGCCCGGCGGGCGGTAGGTAGTTATCGCGCGCAAGTACATAGAGTGCGTGAGGCCTGCTGCAGCCTGCAGTACGCCCGAGCCGCGCGCCACACACAAGCGCGCGCTTCACAACTACAAGTATGGCTGGCGCGCCTTTGTGAGTTGTATCACAGATTACTAAATAGTTACTTCGTACCAGATGAATCTCTCCATTGAAAAGTTACGTACCTTCGGCTTTAATAGCCTAAACTTTTACGACGCCAGTCGCTGCGTGCGAAAATGTACCTAAACGAAAGAGCGTAAAGTGATTATTGCTTTGCAGCTGCGCGCGGACGCGGGGCCTTGAAGCAAATTCGGTGACGTTAGGGCTGCTACTTTCGATAAAAATATCAATGCATTACACAATCTTTAATATTATTATATTGTAAAGAGGAAATATGTGTGAATGTTTGTTCGCGAGATGCATCACAGATTTAAAAATGTTTTTTTACTGTTAGATAGGTACCAATTTTTTTTTTGTTTAACATATAGGCTACTACTAGTTTTAGCCCGCGGCTTCGCCCTCGTTAAAATATATTAAAGGAAGAAATTAGTTCAGCCCGAAAATACTTCAGGTAATCCTACCTTTTGCTTTGCTTTGCAGCTGCGCGCGGACGCGGGGCCTTGAAGCAAATTCGGTGACGTTAGGGCTGCTACTTTCAATAAAAATATCAATGCATTACACAATCTTTAATATTATTATATTGTAAAGAGGAAATATGTGTGAATGTTTGTTCGCGAGCTGCATCACAGATTTAAAAATGTTTTTTTACTGTTAGATAGGTACCAATTTTTTTTTTTTTTTAACATATAGGCTACTACTAGTTTTAGCCCGCGGCTTCGCCCTCGTTAAAATATATTAAAGGAAGAAATTAGTTCAGCCCGAAAATACTTCAGGTAATCCTACTTACCTACTACCCCTGTAATGTTATTATTGTTACCTGTACGCATGCTTATCTAACCGATTTTATTCGGTATAGATTAAAAATACATCTGCCAAGCGAAGCCGGACTTATTGCCGGCGGCAATTACTTCCAGTCGACCTTTACATACACCTTTCTGCTTGGCAGAAGGCGGACTTATTGCCGTAGGCAATCGATTTCAGTGAACCCCCCCCCCCCCCCCCCCCCCCTCTATATGTCAGCTGTCTGAGCAGCCACTATATGTATTGCTAGCACGTGGATATGTCCATGTCAAGTGCTTTTTTGTTTTTTTATGGAACCTGACACGGTTGGCTACATCACCTACAACATCCGTGATGTCAGCCCATAACACAAATAGTATTGCTTGCAAATGTACTTTTAACGCGGGCGAAGCCGCCGGCAAAAGCTTGTGTGTAAATAAAAAACACTTTTTAGTATTTTTGCATGTTTTATTGTCTTAAAAATCTATATATATAATACAATTGTAAAGGATAAAAATCTGTACATTTAATATATTCGAAAAAAAAAACAACCAGGGTGACGTAAAATTAGTATCTGAAATGTTTTTTAATTTTTTAATTAAAATCGGCCAAGTGCGAGTCAGACTCGCGCACCGAAGTAAATAAAAATGAAAGTTACAAGTGTTTTTGTGTGTGTGTACGTAAGTGTGTGTACGTAGTCTTACAATTGCCTTAACAACCAGAAAATGTCAGCTGTATGCACACAAATCGTAAAGTGACTGTGATAGACAAACAGACAGATATATCGAACATACCGAAACTCAAGCGAAACACAACATAAACCAAAATACCTATCTACCTACCATTTTTAGTGTTCCGTACCAAAGGGTGCCACGGGACCATATTACTAAGCCCCGCCGTCCGTCCGTCTGTCAGCGGGCTGTATTTCTATTACCGCTATAACAAGAAATAGTAAAAATATAAAAAATAAAGTACCTACATAGTGTTAAATCTTGTACGGTGGTCCGACTCGCACTTGTCCGGTTTTTTAGAATAGGTAATTATTGCTCAACAAAAACAATATACTCACATTTCTTCATCAGCAGGTAAATGGAAAAAAGAGAGATTTTTATCTCCCCTCTTGCTGGATTTACATCCATCTACTGCACATAAATTGCCACTGCCACTATTAACAGAAGCCATGTCAACTTGAATTAAGACATAGGCAAAGAAACTCTTTGGATATATGTAGGTAGGTACGACCGTACCAAGCAGTAGCGTGAGCGCGCGCTCACGTAGGTTAGCTCCACGCGGCTGTCGGCAGCCCAATGAATTATGGATCGCCGGCGGTCCGGTCGGCGGTAGGTAGTTATCGCGCGCAAGTACATAGAGTGCGTGAGCCCTGGTTGTATGTACCAGTAGGTACATTTTACATAACACACCGAAGCAAATGAACAAATTACTCTCTTCTCCTAATCCTATCAATTGAGTCTCAACTAGTACTAAAGCCGTCAACTTATCACATACATTTTACGACCACATAAAATATAAACCACAAGCTTAGAGATCAATATTCAGAAGCGGCATTGTCACATATTTTACCTTGTCACTAAAATGTTTCGCCATGCAGCAGAGAGAACATTATTTTTTAATGAATTTATGGGTGACTGTGCTGAGAGCTCAAAAGTGCAGGCGACAGAGCAAAACTCACCTCTACTCGCGAAAACATGCTCAGTGAGATACTATGCTAACAGATTTTCTGACCTTTGCTTAGATGTTTTGCCTATTGATACGACGCGACGTTTGAAGACCCCCCAGATTAAATGATTCGGGAAACACTTTTCCACACCCTAGCGGAGCGACAAAGGAACGATTTTGGTAATGATTTGTTCTCAAAAACCCAATGTCAACAACAAAAGATTTCTCCAATCCAAAGATCATCCAATTTCCCTATATTTTCAACACGATTGTCTATACTTTTGACACTAGCACTTCAAATCCCGCTGTACGTTCGAAAATCTGGTGGTATGGTGTAGTGTAGTTTCGTGAATGGGATGGATTTGGCTGTGTCGAGGACCTTTGGTTCCGCGTTACAGCCGCCCAGTACCTGAACGACCTAGCTTCCTTCGGCGTCTTTCGAATTTAGCTACTGAACAACAAATGACACTACAAGGCATCGTTAACATCAGCCTACTGGTAACTCAATATTCTAAGAGAGGCGTTAAAAAAAAATCTAAATACAAAAGAAACCAATTACACATATATGTTTATTCATTTGTTACGTTTTACTTTTCCTTATTTGGTAAACCAAGAGCATTGTGTGAGCATCGTGATCAAGCCAATAACAGATTTCCACTGCTTAATCTATTAACATATTATTATAATACTAACATCGTAAAGAAAAATGTATCGCTTAAAGTAATAAGATAAATAAAAAGAATCTTCCACCTCTTCGACAAATCGAGGGCCCTTCTAGGTATTTATCTCCATCCCACAGCCTCAATATTATAGAATGAAGCTTGCGACCGCAGCTGATTAAGGGCGCTATCCACCAGCTAGACGTCTCGGCGGCGACGGCGGAGGCGGGCACTGTGCTGGTCATATTCAGTTTCTTTACGTCGCGATTAGCCAATCATTAGCTAACGTTAAGCCATGACTGAGTAGTTTTAATTTTTCGCGATTGAGAAGCTGTTCATTCAGTGGTATTGCGGCAATTTTAAATTCAGAAAGAAATGTGAGAGAACTATTGTTACGAAACTTATCACAGCCGTAGAAATCCGGGTGGTATGGGCGAGGTCAACGAAGGGACTTGCAGTTTTATATGGAATCAGAACTAGCTTGTGTTCAAGCGAATATGCGCTTATCAGAGTGTGAATTCCTAGGGCAGTGGCGATATTAACCGGCGATAGATAAACTCACGGGAAACAGAACCGTGAAATTGAGAGCGAGCGTGGAAGTGAGTGAGTTAGAAATAACGAGTGAGAAATGAACTTTACACAAAATAAAGTCGCGTGAATCTTTATGAATCCCAACATTTGCGGGTCTATTCCTGGGCAGTGAATCGCTGGCTAAAGGTGAACTCACTCGATACAGAAGCGTGAGAACGAAATGGCGGAGTGAAGCAAGAGTGAACGAGATAGAAAACAACTTCATGCGAAATAAACCTCAAGTAAATACTTTCAATCCCAGCACTGATCGACCTTCTCGCAACAGAATGAATCAAAATGTTGTCAAAACGACTAGAAAAGACGCACCGCTAAAAAGTGTAATTTTGATTGAGATTGCGCTATTATGGATAAGTTTAACGAGCATACTATGCAGAATAGGCAGTAAGTTCTAAGCCAACACAATTACTTTTTAGTTCCCGAGATATTCTTAAAAAACGGCAGGTGTATGTCTGAGCTGAGCTGCCTTCTTGAAAATTTAAATGGCTATTGATTTAAGACATGCAACAACACTAGCCATAACTAATGCCAGGACGTCAAATAGAATGTGCGAAAAATAAAAAGAAATGGAAAATATTTCTCCAATATGTTCGGCTATAGTTGAGAAGGTAAGCGCTAAAACCCGAGTCATCGCCAAGCGCATCGCCACAACGTACCAGAATTCAACAGCACGACTCAACAATAATGGATCGCTATAAATTTTTATCCGGCTCCGCAGCCAGTTTCCTCTATAAATCTTGTCGGTGGCGGCCGAGGTAGCGCGGTACACTTGTCAATTATTATTTGCAGCTCGGGACGATAGAGCGTCTCGGTGAGGATGTTGGAGGCATTTTTTCTAGATTCAGCCAGCTTATAGTGGATTTTCTTGCAGAGATGCATTTGTAGCAGATTTTACGCCAGTGGGATGGAAGCTCTGGAACGTGGATGAGATGAGACGAGATAGAGCATGTGAAGAGAAGATTATATCTCATCCAAAACACATGTTATGCCTTTTGAGTGATTGCTGCAATTATAAACGTATATGACCTCGTGCATCTTATACAAAACATATATTGTATTATCTCATTTGCGTTTAGGATAAACACATGTTTTGGAATAAAATACATTTCGTCAATCACCTTAGATGGTGATGAAAGGCTAGATTTTTCTTAAGGTTTATTTACTTAGATTTTTCATTTACATATTTATTTATGAAATATCCTGTTATCTTGACATAAATCGTGCCTAAAAGGTCTAAGGTCGGAATGTTATCTGATTCGGAAGTTCTAAGCATTTTATCATTGGTAGAAGATCTCAAATATAGTGAGCCAAGGTCTGTCCACAGCGTTTCATCGTTCAGAGTGCGCTGGTACGAAGTCTGCCTGATAAATCTACGTCTCACTCCGCGTGCAGTGCTAAAGGGAAAATTAATGATAGGTTTCGAGCGCCTTTGTTCAATTTTCAATTCTCCCACATCAACAAACTCCGTACTTTCTTACCAGAGAGTTTCAGCGACGTATATTTTTCACAAATCACTACAGATGCATCCGTTGAGTACTTATTGAATTTGGTAAGTGGTGTTAGATAGATAGAAAATACATTATTGCCCCAAAAATGTTGGATGTTTGGGAGTTAATTAATATAGGTATTAGCAAAAGACCTGAGTATGAGAATTGAAAAGAAAATAATTAATTATAAGAATTGTTTTATTTATTGTTTATTGAACATCCTTGTGGCAGTAAAACTGCACTCGAACGTCACAATTTGTTCTATCCGGTTCCATTACATAATACATATAAGCACAAGCCAGTTAAATAAAAGCTATGCTTATATAAATACATATAAATTAGACTATATATAAAATATAATATCCAAGTAAACATACTTGTCCATCCAGATATAAAAAAAAACTTTTTAGCTTTTGACTTAGTACTAGAATGTACCTTCTACCACATAAACTGTCTTCTATTATTTCACGTATCTTAGTTATGAATTTAAACAGCATAGCTGAATGAATGTAGCTGTTCTGCGTGTGGTCACAGAGGAAGAAATCGAAGACTGCCGCCGATCGCTGAGCTCTGCTCTACTAAATAACAGATAGTTCTGCTTGAAAATTGCGGTTTTTTATTCTTCAATTGGGAGTCGCGGAAGTATTATAACTTGTGCGTTTGTATGCACATATCATTGGTAAAGGACGTGGTGGTTTGTGTTGTGCTGTAACTTACCAGAGTACTTGCAGCACAACACAGATTACTCTGCTTACCCCGATTGTCGGAAATACGGCGTGTGCTGTGTATGTGTAAAGGACATTTTGTAAATATTTTGAAATTATAGATTCTTCCTACACCTATTATATACACCTTGTAGGTTATTAACGCTAAATAACCATACTTGACGCACCCAAATAAATAATTTGCATGATGTGCCTAGGCCAACCCACGCCGTCATTAGGAAAAATTTGAAGTTATCCATCCATAGCACGCACCAGGAGCGCATAACTAAGCTGGATGTTATAGGCTTCGTCTGGACTGCAAGGTCACTCACTCGTCGCGGCGGCGGAGAGGCGGCGGCGGCGGCGCGCCGGTCGTCGGCTTCACCGCTTCGAATTCAATACCCTGGCTACATCCTAACCTACCTCCTAGGTATACTCGCCTGGTACTTTGGTACAATTTAATGCTAATTATGCAAGCAGACTTGCTCGGATTTTAACGACATCGTCGGAACCATAGTAAAAGAAGACGAGTAAGATAACTGGAGGCCATTTTTAAAATAACTACCTACGCTGCGCCGAGCCACCAGGGATGTCACAACTCACAACACTAACACAATGGACAGGTAGTGAGCCCATCATGGTGGAAATGCTATTCTTTAAAATTATTATGTACATTTATGTATTTTTTATTTATAGACCAAGAGCCAGCTCCCAAAATTTTAATCTAACAGAATATATGAGTTGTCATAGATTTATTATGTACTGGCGTTAAGGTATATTTTCGAAAGCTATATTTTCGATAGACAGTGAACGATGTTATTTTGATGTTTGAGCCCTTGACAACGATACCCCACTCAATAATCGGATGCTTAGTTCTGGCGCTACGGTGGAACATACGTAAAAACAAACATACACACACATAAATTGCTAAAAAGATAACCCTTCATTTTTGCTTCGCGCAGTCGGGTAAAATGTTTTTTTTATTTAACCTCCCAAAAATTAATGCAATGTCAAAATTCAACTTTAACTCACGTCCGTCTTTGGACAACCATTTCGTAGTCGCGGACGATGAAGAGAATTAATAAGTGGGCAAAAAATTTATAACTATAAAAATTATAGAAAATATAATTTAGAATTATAGATTAATATAATTATTAATCTTAATAAAAAAAATATCAAATAAATAATTTTAAAATGTATTTATTAATTTTGTTTTATTATTACTTAATAACTTATATTTTTATTTTAATGAATTACTTAATAACTTGGTTGGTCGCTAGCAGTCATGAAAGTGTCCGCGGTAGGAGCTGTGCCCATTTATAGAAGACAAAGCCGCGCGAACTTGCGTTGTGCGTGGTATCTCTAACAAGTCTGAACAAGTCGACAACCGCGGGCCCGCGCGCGGCGCAGCCTTCGCGTGCGCCGCGCGGCTGCGCCCGATGCCGGGGTTCGCGAATGGTTTTTGCAGCTAGTACCTACCTATTAATAACTAATTAATACTATAATTAAATACTAATAGGTACTTTGCTCTGACGTTACCGAGCCAGGTCTCAAGTCAATTCCTTCGCTTAGTACCTACTCATATTAATTACTTACATAATTTAACTACATTCTTTAATAATATTTTTTATGTTACTTACCTTTCGATGGCAGCAGGTAATGAGAATAATGTTAACTCGCGATTCGAGCCTGATCTATTCATGCAGCCGCGTACACACTGCAGAAACGCGGAGCCATTATGTTAGTGCAATAAAATTCGAATAATAATACTTTCTATCGGGAAGCGGCAGGCGGGCAGGCAGCGGCCGTCACGTGGTGTGCTGTGCGTCACCGAGCGCGGGGGCGGGGCGACCATCACTGACTACGCGCGAGAGACAGTGAGAATGCATGTAGTGGTTGTTCACAGACAGCGTGCGCAGGCGCGCGCTTGTGTGAGTGCGAAATCGGCGCGTTTGTATGAAGACGGCTAACTTGTGTGGTTTAACTATGTCGGAACTATGCGGGATAATGAAAAGGTAGACGTTTAAGCTAAGCGATAGCATGTGCGACAGTTTTAATGTTGGGCTAAAACGGGGATCAGATTTTCATTCTGAACATTTTCGTGAATAATAATTATCCAACTGAAAATATTTTCTTTAAAGAACGGACTACATAAACTGCAAATCTTCGTAGATAACAGTAAATGCGGAGGTACGGTATTCCCCTACCATCCATGGTGATAATGGTGATATAGCCTGTATTGTAGTATCAGTGACGCACAGAAGTCTAACCGTACAAGGACTATTTGGATCAGGAAAATAGTTGGGGTTTACACAGATAATAAAAAAAATGCATTTTCGAAAACTTCCCAGTCTGTCCCAGTTCCACCGTATTTGCTTACCACCACAGGATTCCTCATTTAAAAGGGGCATAACTACGCATTTTTTCTAGTAGTCGTATTTATCGAGATAATCGAGGTTTTATGCTTTAGGAAAGGGTCACCAAAACCATATCCAATTATAACTGTGTACTTAGCGTATCCCTACTCCTACCAAGATTCCGCTACACATACCTAGTTTGCTCGCCGTGCGGGTAGCTTCGAAAGAAGAGACGCAGACGAAGGGAAAAAGTGTACGGCGGATAGTTAGCGGACGACCACGCGAGCGCGAGCCACGTCAGGTACGGGAAGCAACGAAATAAGGGATTTTATAAGGGTTGGAAAAGAGGAGTGCACGTTAGTTGGTGTGATTACGACAGTGACGTTTTATAGTGACTAAGTTAGGCTAATTCGCGAGGATTCGGACGCTGCAGAGCACGCCGGCTCTGCAGTCCCTGCGGTGGTGCACATCCGGCCGTCTGCGAGGATTCTGGAGACCTACTTCGCCCGGTGAGTGAGCAAATTACCTACCTTCTCTGTCCCTGCGCTAAGTACACGTTACACAACATCGAACAAATACGAGTACTAGAAAACACATTTGACGTTTTTTGGAAAGTTTATTCAACGAGGAATCCCGTGGTGGTAAGCAAATCCGGTAGAACTTCGGACATCCTAATATTTACAGTGCAAGAAAACGATGTTCCTTCGTTCGAGCCGGGTGTATGAACACTTAATACCAGATATGCGCCCCGGCACGTAACTTGGCCTCTGTGCGAGCGGAACAGCGTTATACCAACGATCGAATGCGTATAACGCCGTCCCTCTCGCACAGAGGCCAAGTTACGTGCCGGGCAGTATACAAGTGTCCACGGCTTGGCTCGGATATCGCGATGAAAATTGTAGTGTAGCTAGGTCGTTACCATCTGCACATTGTTGGACAAATGCTGTAACGTGACATTCTGTGACAAATGCATCTACGTCGGTGCAGCTGTTCTCCAGTTGTAACGAATATACTTAAGGCCCTGTCAACCCGTATTCACCCCTACTCCTCTTTCAGGGCGACGCCGCTTTGCTGGTTGGAGTAGAATGCAACAAAATCAAACAATCAAAAATTAGGTTTTGATTTTTTTATTCCAAAACTACGGGTCGAAACAAAAAAGTAAAAAGCTACGGATTTAGATATATATTCAACAAATAAAACATATTTTTCCAAAGCCTTGATTTGGTCACGTTGCCTTAAACACGTTTTTATAACCTAAATTCAGAGGCATGCTCATTATTTTTTTCTATAGAGCGAACTTAATCAAATCGTGTTTTCAAAAAGCTATCGATCTGCGCTGATAGATGAAATATTACAATTATATTAAAACTGAATCTGTCAAGTGAGTAATATTGGTGGTAAACTTCTTGAAATTCGAGTCAGACGCAGTCTCACGTCACCTTAAGTATGTATGTATGTAGATATTCAATCCAACGTCTGCTTTCTGTCTGCCTGTCTGTCCGCTTATAACTCGAGAACCACTGAACCGAGTTTTATACAGTTTGCTTCTACGGATAGCTTGGTTCTTCCCATCAATTATAGGCTACTTTTCATCACGTTAAATGGCTTATGAGGTTAGCAGAGAAGTCAAATATGAGAGCGGGCGGAGCCGCGGGCACAGCTAGTTTACATATAAAACACAAATACAGCAGACGTTGTATTTTACAATATGTAGAGGGAAGCGATAGTGATCTACGGTGTATTGTATTGCACTGTACATAGGTACATGCACACATACCATCATACTGTATTCCGACCGGATAAGCAGAGTAATCGGTGCTATACGTGCTGTGCTGCAAGAGCTTGGGTAAATTACAGCACAACGCCGACCACCACGTTTAGCAAAATATTACACGAGACAATCAAGCATCAAGACGGCACAGAGACATTTGCTAACCTACCTACTGCAGGACTGTGGAAGGACCGTCCTATGGTGATAGGTGGCCTATATGTCACCCTTTAGCACGCATCTTGTCCTTATCCCTTAGTTGCATTTTACGACATGCACGGGGAGAGATGCAGTGGGCCTATTCTTTTCAAGTGTCAGTATAGGACATAAGTATAAACCGTATTTCTAAAATCAATCGTTAAGTTTATTTTTAAATCATTCAGTCAGTCAGTTCTTCCAAACTTATGACAGTCTGCACTTAGGCCCATAACGGTGGAGGCATAGTGCAAACTGTACATACATACATACTAAGTTAAGCCAATAAGCGATACCTGCTCCAGTATATGTAAACTATACCTATAAACCTGTGTTACAACATCAAGTATCTATGTATGTGGTTGGCTGTACTCGGCAGAGCGAAAACTAGTGGTCTACTGGAGAGTGTAGTAATTTTAGCTAGAACATTTTGGGAGTAAGTTGTCGGCTACAATTTGAGCCTACTCTACTGCTACCTATGTACTTTACTAGGTGGTAGGGTTCATCCTACCCGGGTTGGTACCACCGCACTGAATGAAACGTCGGTCAAAACGGCTATGTATCGTAAATAGTTCGTGTTTTCCGTCCAGTTCAGTGTAGCCGACATAAAATAAAGGGAAGCACTGACACGGCACCTAGTTCACCCGGTGTTATGGCCTGACATAACGGATGTTGTAGGTGATGTGGCCAACCGTGTCAGTTTCAATAAAAAAATAAAAAAACCTAGTAAGTGGTTAAGAACCTACAGCTTTACACCGGTTGCGAACGGTGAAGATAGCAATTTTTGGTAAATTTAGAGCTCTTTTCCTAAATATCTCAATTTTAGTCACAAATCAGCCCTTTTTTGTTTATAAGTTTTTAGGGTACCGTATCCACACGGAAGCCTATTAGTAAGCCTATGCTGTCTGTTTGTCCGTCCGTCCGTCCGTCCGTCCGAGGGCTGTATCTATTGAACCGTGAGAGGTTGCCGATTGAAATTTTCACGTAATATGTGTTACTATGGCGGATTGTCAACAAATAATAAAAAAGCAAAAAGTAAAGAATCAAGGGGTCCCCATACAAGAAACGTACTATCCCCGTGCATCACAGAATGTCCATGGGCATCGTTAGACACCTACTTGTAGGTGAAACGACGCCACATGTCGCGCTATCATTAAAAAAAAAAGAATCTAAACGATTTGTACTTATTCACGCTACTGAATGATTAGATGGCGCCACAGGTAATTTTCATTGCATGCAAAAGATAAACGGAATGGTTTTTTGACAGGTATGGTATAGCGTGAGTAAAACTCGCACTTGACCGCTTTTTAAGCTTAATATTATAGTTATCTTGTCCGAATGCTTATCGGTGTTGCGCTGTATTTACCAGAGTCCTTGTAGCATAACACCGATTACTCTGCTTACCCCGATGGTCGGGATGTAGTGTGTGGTATGTATGTATTTCTGAGTTGTTAAGCTTTATTTCGAAGTTTTAATTTTCATATTTCAGTGTGGATTTGGAGTCCGAATGCAGCATTCGTTAAGAATGGAAGTCGTGTTTATCGATAATGTTATGATGCGACAGAGCACTGAGCACTGTCCGCTATAACTGATCGAGCAACGGCTGCGGTGAAGCGGCGGCAGGGGGTGGAGATAGTAAAGAGTCCAGTGTTCACGTTACTTAGGAAAAACGTAAGGGCTAATTTTTATATAAAAAAAGTTAAATTACAAATTTAAAAAACCCCCGACACATAAAAAACCCTTAATAAGTCAAAAGTAATTTCCGTTTAGTTACTTAAGGGCGTGTGGGGACGGCTAAGTAAATAAAATAAAACTTAAACAGAATTCGTCACAAAACAGAAGATGTTGCGTCCCTCAAACCGCGTAGCTCAGATTATTTACTTAGCGGTCTCCCAACACCTTTAAGTAACTAAACGGAAATTATTTTTGACTTTTTAAAGGTTATTTTTATGTCAACCAACATGGTGGCTGTGACAAGGGACCAATTGTGCATGCGAAAAAGTCAAACACACCTCTCCACTCGAAACCACGTTCAGAGAGGTGCCATGCCAGCAGATTATCGGGAAACACACTCGCCGGAAAACAGTTCCACACCCTACTGGTGCGACAAAGAAGCAATTTTGAGAACCGATGGGTTCTCAAAAGCCCACTGTTAACAACAAAAAGGTGTTCAGTTTCTCTGCGACGAGTGCTGCGAAGATAGGGTTGAATGGAAAGGAATAAGTTATGCAAGTTCCCCCGAGCACCGTTCATGAAAATCAGTTTATCAGTTTATGAAATGTCATATTTTACTTACAAGAAAATCTAGACGAAAATCCTGAGCCTTAAAGTTCTCATGGAAAACGGAATGGTGCGAAACCTTTCGAACGAGAGCTTTCGGTTTCGAAAGCTTGACCGCTTTTTTTGTAAATATTTTCAATTTAAATGAGAGTAACAACATAAAAAAATATTTCGACGTAAGCGCCACGTCGTCGTTGAGCCACCGCACTTGCTGTCCTTTTCACACACGCGCGCGTGCTCCTTCGCCCTCTCCCTGTCTGTCAGGGGTGAAGGGGGTAAATTCACGGTCATTCAAGGTGATTTTGCGGCGCCTACACTGGACTGAACGCAGCACTATAAGAGGTAGAGAGAGGGTGGAAAGGGTCACACCTCCCTCTGTCGCGTCTGGGCCGGCTAAGCCTAGCGTCGGATTATAAGAGGAGGGTGCGGACTCCTGAGCCCTAACAATTGATTACTTGGGTCGCTGATCTGAATTAAATGAGCAATTTTTTAAACTTAAAAACTTTCGGAATGTACCGCCCTTGTGCGGTCAAGCACGCACGGGGCGACGAAAACAGATTGCAGCCGCAGGAGGCGTAAACATTGAAAGATTCCGAGGAATGCAAAATAATGGAAGAGACGAAGTAAATTTCATACAATGCACTGAAAAATATATCACTGCTCTGTTAGGACATTGAAATCAATGGATTAATATTTTATTTTGAAAAACAAATTTCATACACATAAAACCAAGTGTGCGTAGAAGGTACGCGCGTTAGAAGTTATACTTCACTCTACGTTATATTATAATAAGTTATAGGTTTTTTTATTTCTTTTTAGTTTTTTAAGTATTTTTTTTATTTTTGAGTTTTTTGACAATTTTTTTGTTTTTTTTTACATTTATGCTGTGACGGTGACGATGACGGTGACGCCTTCGCGTTTCTCTAAGTTTACTTCTCATTTTCAGAAGTTCAATTAATTTTATAACGTCCGTAAAGAAGTGTAACTTCAAAATTGACAAATTACTTATACTTAGGTGCAGAAAAAAGTAAAAAAAATAAGATATAAAATTTATATTAAATCTGAAATAAATAAAACCAATAACACATTAAAATAGTATGTCTGTCCATTTACCACTCACGTCATCCAGACTACTTCTGAAACTGAAATTTCGCTTGGATATATCACGTGTCGACTAAGCGACCGAAGACGCGTGCGCGCCTATGTACATGGAAGAATAAAGTGTATGCATGTATAATGTGTACATAATAATTATTGTCATAATAATTGGTCAGGCTTAATGGCACAGCATTTTATAATAACTATTTACTTGCTCAACCGCCCCTCTATCTTGTTTAAATTCTTTGGGAAATAAAAAGGACATTTTTCACTTAAAAATTTGTCTAGAGAAAGACTAGAAAAATAAATGGCTTTAATGACAAATCGTTTGTGGTGGAGCCGTGTGGACCTTTCCGGCCAAACCAAATATATTTAAATATAACCAGTCTATAGAGCGGTCATTAGGAACATTTTCATACAAAATCTTTAATCTCGAACGTCTATAACGTCATCTATAACATCACATACGGGCGTGTCAAACTCATTGTCACACTAGTATGTGACTTGACAGAGCGACTTGTTACCTACAACAACTGTAACAATTTATAGAATTACAAATTGTTACATATGTAGAGTGATCAAAATACATAGGTAATGTAAATCCCTCGATAATTCAAACCCAAGCAACATAGATCAGACAGTGAAAGAACAAGTTTATAAATAACAAAAAGGGCAATTAATCCTCAAATACATATATTTAATACATATTTAAATATATTCAGTAGGTTCTTCGGTGCCACTTATAGAGAGTTCGAAATATAACTGGGAATTTACAGCACAAACTGGACTGTTTCCAAACAGCGGTTAGTTCAAAACAGAAGATTCAGGAGTGTGTCCGAAAATAGTGCTAAAGTCGGGTAATTCTGTCACATTAGTCAGAGCGGGCTCGACATCACTGTGCGGGCGAGTGATCGGTCCAGACCATGACTCACGGGCGGCGGGATGCCTGTTGTATGTTGAATTAGTTAAGGTAAAAATAAATAAGAAAACCCGACACATCAGCAACCCTTCAACAAGTCAACAATAATTTCCGCTTAGTTAATTAGGCGTCGGGGGAACGATCTTTATTTTTTTTACGTAGCGGTCACCCTACAACTTTAAGCGAAAATTATTTTTTACTTTTTTCTATGAGACTTAATTTGTACTTGTAATAAATTGATTAAATTAGGTTAGGTTGGGTTAGATTAAGTTACAAGTACATAAATTCGATTTGTAATAATTTCCTTTTATTTACTTCAAGACGACGAGTGAAATTGTTATAAATTTCCACTTTACAGCAGAGATCCCCTTACTAATGAGCAAAAGTGTCGATGATCTTCGAATCGGCTGACCTGATCTTCATTAAAGATCCCTAAGAACCATGCCGGTTAAACCAGCTTTCTAATAAAAAAAAACACATCCAAATCGGCCCTTTCTTTTGGGAGCTACGATGCCGCAATCAGACACACAGACAGACACATAGAAGACAGGCCGAGAGAGCTTTTACTTTGATATCGTAGTTTCTATTCGCGAAGACAGTCTATTGCCAAAAATCTTGATCCATGCTTGACTACAATACGTGGTACACCCGTGATCCCAAGCCCATCTCACTGCTTTTCTAAAAACTATGTGCCTTGTCCGTATTTCACTAGATTAGTCCATTTACGACATATCGTATGTATGTATACAACCAGATGTCGGCACAACGCCTTTGCGTTTTGTACCCGTCCCGTATAAATATTTCACTAGCTATATATTGATTTCTCAGGGGGCTTCCCCATTTCACGACGCATCAAACCTGAAATTTCAACAACTGAATGGGTGCAACTGCAAAGGAGGGGTGTTTTAAGTTTGATGCCTCCGTCTGTCTGTGGCATCGTAGCTCTCAAATAGATGGAACGATTTGGATACGGTTTTTTTATTAGAAAGCTGGTTTAACCCGAATAACATACCATAACAATTTATTGGATGAAGAAAAAACACATAACATTAATTCTTTCGAATGAACATAATGAAACGTCGTCGGTCGAAACGGTTACGTAAATAGTTTGTGTTTTCCGGCCAGTTCAGTGTAGCCGGCACGATGAAAGGGGGAAGCACTGACATGGCACCTAGTTCACCCGGTGATAAGGGCTGACATCACGGACGTTGTAGGTGATGTAGCCAACAGTGTTAGTTTCCATAAAAAGAAAAATCAAAATACAACTAGATAACACATTTGCCGTCTGTCTGTTGTCTTTCTGTCTGTCTGTCCGTCCGTCCGTCCGTCCATCCGCCCGTCCGTCCGTCCGTCCTAGGGCTGTATCTTTTGAACCGTAATAGGTTATTATGGCGGATATGCCAACAAATAAAAAAAAGCTAAATGTAAAAATAATTATGGAGGTACAAGAAACGTGATAAGAATCGATTAGTACATATTCGCGCTATTAAATAATAGATGGCGCTACAGGTAATTTGCATGTCAGACAGGCAAAAGATAGACGGATTATTCTTTTTTTTACAGGTAATGTACAGCAGTTCTACGGAGCCCTCAGTGCGTAGTAAAACTCGCACTTTCCGATTTTGTGATCATTGGAATTATTTGCTGCAGCAAAGGCCCAATCCGTTAAACATGCCAAATACAACCAGCTCAAGAACAACTACGAGTTTGTGGCCTTTGCTGTAGAGACTCTTGGGGCATGGAGCCCGGACGCGATCAGTTTTTCCAAGAAATTTGGAAAATTACTCATTGACGCGTCTGGTGACCACCGCGCCCGGGCGCATTTCAACCAGCGGATCAGCCTGGCAATCCAGAGGGGGAACGCCGCTTCAGTCATGGGGACCATGCTTATGCTTATAGACGACTATTTTTATTTATAGTTAGATTTATTTGTATAGTTAATTTAGGTTTTTTTAGGTCTAGATTTAATTATTTTTGTTAATGTTGTGTGTTCAATAAAAGTGTATTCTTTGTCTGCAATATAATATTTACGTAGTGTAATAATCGGGCAGCCCAAAAGCTCCTCCGCTAACGACGAAAACAAAATATTCCTATAGGATTAGTCGCAGTTACGATAAGTGGTTACGGCTTACTGACGAAACGTTTATTCTGTATCTCGCTGGTATGATTGAAGATAGAGACGTAAATTTTATGGACCTGTAAAATACAAATTGGGTTAGGCAATAAAGATATTAGGGCCGATGTTGGTACCGTGCGGGTCGGCTGTTTAATTCAACAGTAAACATGCGAGAATTCTACGTTGCTTTGATATAGTATAGCTCTATAGTTTGCCTTCTTATTACCTGCGTCAGGGTTTATTAGGTGTAATTTGAAAGAAAACATTTCAATTTTGCTTTACAGTAGTATACATATAGGGCTCCGAGCACACACTCGTGATTTTTCTAAGTCCGAGAATCAGGGGGCGTGGCCTAATTTGGGGTGTACGTAGGGCTTCGAAGTCAGGGTTCAGCTCCAGGGTGTCAGGTCAGGGTGCTGCGCCCCATCAATTTGGAGGGTGTACGTAGGCCTTCGGATTCAGGGTTCAGACTTTCGGATTCAGGATTCAGGCCTTAGGATTCAGGATTCAGGGTTCCAGATTCAGGGTTCAGGTCCAGGGTGCTAGGTCAGGGTGCTGCGCCCCATCCATTTGAGGCGTACTTAGGCCTTCGGAGTCATGGTTCAGCTCCAGGGTGCTGCACCCCACCAGCATGGTTCCACATGCACCGAGGCTTCGCCCCTGCCCCCTACCCCGCCCCGCCCCTGCCACACCCTTCGCCCCAGCCTTCACCCCTCCACAGTACCCCTGCCGACCGAGCGCAGGTAAATAGAGGTAGATAAACTAAGAGTGGTGCGTATTGTCTACCTGATAAGGGGTAGTTGATTCACCTCTATTGTCGGGAGGCAGGTTTAAACCTGTAGCAACCTGTAGGAACGACTGACTCCGCTTACGCATTGAATAGAAATATAACATTAACAATTGTTCTGTGAAATGTATTCATACTCAGCATGACTAAGGCATCGTCAGTCAGGTAGGTTGGAGCCTAATGGTGTAGGAATGCAGACATGGCGCCCCGTCGCCGTCGGGCTTTGGCGGCGGGGAAGTTTGGCTGGTGCATTTAAAAATTCCGACACGCTCACTGTGACCACAGTCGACAACGATGAGCAGTCAGCCGCCAACATTACGCCGAGCTGCACGCCTGCGCCCACCGCTACAATGTCGCTAACGACTATCCACGTGCACACCTCGGGGCCGAGGTACGAGCGCTATTCGTCCGAGTCGGCACGTCTTCAAACATTCAACGATTGGCCACGCGCCCTCCGGCAGAAGCCTGAAGAAATGGTTAAGGCTGGGTTTTTCTACACTGGTTTTGGTGACAAAGTGGCATGCTTTTACTGCGGAGGAACACTCAACCAGTGGCGACCGGAAGACACACCGTGGGAGGAGCACACGAGGCTAGACCGCTGCGCTTTCGTCTACATAATGAAGGGAGCTGACTTCGCCACAGTCAAAGCAAAAGGATTGGACGAGATCGACATTCCGAGCTATTCGCCATACTTGTATGCGCCATCAGACGATGGAGCCTTTAACTTGAAATGATTAATTTTCAATAAATATTTTTACATTTAACAGTGAATACATTTATTTCAACCCACCCACACCCATAAATGAAACAAAAGTTAGCAGAAATGTTTATTTATTTTCACAAATCTTAATGCTAAAGTGTACATGATATATGTTTTAGAAAAGTCACTTAAACCCATTATCTACATAAATGGGGCAACCTAAATTTCGTCAGCAAATATTTATTTTTTGTTTCACACACTACAAGAATCACTTAGTACAACTAAATCTTAATGCTAAAATATTTCGAAAAAAGTGCCACATCTATTTACATAAGTGGGGGCAACCTACATTAATTTGCGTACTGTACCGCTGATGGGTGTGTACTGAACTATGCGATCGTGTATAATAAGACAGTAGGCCGACGTTTGCGGTGGAAAAGGAGCATGTGATTCAAACTCTAATTTGATGTCCACTGGACCAGCTTTAACGCTATCATTCTGTTTAGAGCAATCTATGGCAATCAGAGGGGCGCTCTGTTCAAATTGCTTCTTTGTGATCAGAGGCTCCATTGCCTCTTTTTGATAGTATGATCGTTGAAAGCTGCAGAACAAATCGTACAGCACGGCAAATTGATTGCGACTGAAGTCAATATGCAGATTGACGTACGGGTAACATTGTGAATTCAGATAGAGTTTAATATCACTCAGTTTGCAATGATCGAAGCAGCTGGCGTCTTGCGTCGCAGCATTTTTACGTTTCGTCTGAAAGGCCACGATGACGTAGCGCGGTTTCTCGAGTTGCGTTGCAGTCTTCACGGCCCACACATGTTTCGTGCTCATCGGTAGTGATGGATATTCGTAGAGGTCCCAAGAGCGAAAACTCATCGAAATCTCCGGATCTCGAGAGATGTAATTGAGTAGTTGAATTTTCTCCTTATCCGCCACTTTCACATAGGGGAGCAGCCATTCAATCTTGTGGATTGTAATTTTAAAGTCCCCATCGGCCGCTGAGATGACAGCGTTGGCGTCGTTATTGACTCGCGTCAAAATCAACTCGTGTTTGGCGTTCACCACGATTCGGTGATAGTCTTCAGCGAAGCCGAGAAGTAATTTCAGTGGAATGGCTACATCAAAGTATCCCTCGGCGTTGGTCAATTTGTCATCATCACCCTCCAACCAGCCGACATTAGTGTTGATCTGGTCTGAAGTCAGGGAGACATAGCCCTTCATGAGGGTTGTGAGGCCGACATTTTTGTTTCGATCAATCTCCACAGCATTTATCTCATAGCGAATCTGCTCAAAGAGGTGGCACACGCCCATATTGGCGAAACTCGTCGTCGTTGCTGCTGCGGTGCTGCCATCTGCTGCTGTTAATCGTCCTCGCACGTGCAGTACGCTATGGCTCGGCAGAATGTACAGATCTTGGTTCTGTACTGCAATGCGGACTTCATCGTTGTTGTGGTAGGTCGATGACGCATACGGTTGGTGTGCATGAATCTCATAGTGCGCGATGGACTCGTCAAACAGCACTTCACGTTTAATGGCTAACATTTCCGCCATCTTGGACGCCAATGTAGTCTAATGAAGCAGGTGGAGCAGCAGATGACTCTTCTTACTCTCGCCCACGACGATGACGAAGACGGAGTCCCAGACTCTTCAGAAATTGAATATTCTGACGTGTTAGGCTCCCGCCTACTGGATGTGTTCGCTCCTTGCGAGGTGTACGAAGACTGATGGCTTTCGGGCATGTTGGTGTACTATTATAGATTTGCGACCGCCTCGGGTTGTGCACGATACCCATTTATGACGTTTTAATATGCACCCGTATCGTGATAGTTTCACCTCGAAAATTTACCTCGGCGCCGTCTTGATCGACAATTTTCAACAACAGGGTATGTATTGTCTGCACGGCGACTGGAAGGTAAATGATTTGCGACGGTACCTCAATGATCTTATATCCGGGTGGAACTGCTGGGAAAAATTCGTGAATTGTATGCACTCGGTGCTCATTCATATAGGCGCCCGTAGTAATGTTGCATTCAACTCGCAAAGCACTCACTTTGAGTATTGAGATTGGTAAATCAGACTTGTGTAGGATATTTGGCGCGAGTACGCGTCGTTTGAATCCCAGCAGGCGTGCGATTGAGTCTTCGCCGGTGAGATCTACGGGTTGTGTACACCTTATCTCACTACGCAGCTCATTGTTGTTGGGCTGCAGGCTTATGGTGACACTCGGAGATACAGCGCTCTGTAGGTATCGTTCAATATCTTGTATCTCATAACTCCCGGTGGGTATTGTGATGACATCATCTCCTATACGTACTCTGTTGTATCCCACATCAATATTCGGAATGGAATTGAAAATCAGCAACTCAACGAGGCCGAGAGCGTAACGTTTGAATGGGGATAATTCAATTGGAGGAAAATATGATGCCTGAAGTGTAGAGGATTCCCCTGACACCGTTAACATGAAAGACTCATCCATGGCGACTGATGCAAATCGCACGAGTAAGAGGGTTATATAGACAGACGGATGGGCAGACGGCTTAGTGACAGAGCCACATATGAATCTGGCGACAGACAGAAGGACTGGCAGACTGATGGATAGATGGCTTGGTAATAGGGTTCTGCACAAATAAATACATCTGTATGTTCACACTTAAATATATATTTCAATCATATATGCTAGATACAATATATGCACTCACAATTCTCCGGCGAGAAACTTAGGGCACAAGTGGCCGCAAACGACCGTATCATAGTCCTGATATCTATTATAATTATAATCGACGCTGGCTACATTAAAATATTTCATTAGATCTTGCGGCGGTCGAAGGTCTCCAAAACTATCGAAATACACTACAGTGTCGCCACTCTTCCTGTACGCTACCCAATGCGTCCCCGGCCGACTCTTGTCGTCGAGATTCACAACAGACGCTTCATATTTCCAAACACGCCGCGGCAAATCGTTGCGCATGAAAACACCGCGGAAATGTGGTATTCTTAATGCCCTCGCAAATTTCAGCAGATCCGCATCGGTGAGGGCTCGACGCGGCAGATTTACCCGTTTTTTGGCAGGTAGAGTCCGAACCCTTGTCGGTATGGTTTCAGGTACACGCCTTTGCCTAGAGAAATCGCCTCCATCGTTGAATTGTGACGTTTGTTCTCCTCCAATTGACGTTTTGCAGCGCTGGCGTCGTTGACAGCCTTCGCAATACCGGCCGCTCCTCCCGCTAACGCTCCAGTGGCGCTGAGTCCAGCCAACAGGGGAATGAGGAAGGGGAGCACCCCGCCAACCCTTGTGGGGATGGGTAAGATACGCGGTATGCGCACATTTCGCTTTCCGCCGACCTTTCTAAGGGCCGCGCGAGCGCCTTGTAGTGCTGATTTTATTGGTGATATACCACCCACTTGCATTGAATCCTTTGCAGAATTTACTATTTGCTGCAGGTGTATCTTGCTCCCACTCTTATTCTTCTTCTTCTTCATACCCATTCCGAGTTTTGATTTCACTTTCATCGTATTGGTCACACCCCAAGCGGTCACCTTTTCGCCCAAGTCGGCGTCTTTAGCAACCACCCTTTGCCACGCCTTCTCTGCGAGTATTTGGTCGGCTTGATTTCTCGCTTCAACCGATTTATTCAAATTGTATGCAATGTCGTGATCTTTGCATGCCGCGTCGAGCGGGTTGATGCCGGGATCGCCGCGCTTTAGTCGCCGACTCAGTTTCGTACCGGGGCCGCAGTACTGATATCCGGGGACGTGTAACTCCACAGGCAGATTGCTGATGATCGTGTTGAGGAGCCCTTTACCGCAGCGCTTAGGTCTTGTCACTACCATAGCTAACGTTGAACTGATACAGTATCACAACATGTCTACATTTTATAATCTATCCAACTGTTGTGCGAATTATTAAATCCTAGCCATTTGACATACAGCTGATTGGCACGCTTCTTGAGCACCTTTTCCACGAGGTATATGTCAGGGTGTCGGGCTTTCAGCAGCTCCTCCTCATAGAAGCCGCCTTCAATCGGTCGACTATTGTAATCCATCAACTTGTAGGTGGTGGGTGATGTGGGCATTACAGCTGATATGGTGAATATTTCAGTAGTCCAGTTCGGCGTGTAGCCCTTCTCGAAGACGTGTTTGTACTTGCTTATGCGTACTTTGTCACCCAAGGTAAACTTCGCGCGCCGCTGCCGCCGCCGCCGCTGCAGTGGAGTCGGTGGACTATTTATTATCATCGTCCCGCTCGTGACGTCACACGGTTTCATTTTAATTGTACTATGTCTGGTGCTGTTGTAGTCGGCGACGATCGCAGGCAGAATATCACACCATTTGTAAGTGCCGCGTCGTGTAAACTGTTTCCACATTCTCTCCTTGAGGGTGCGATTGAAGCGTTCGCAGATCGCCGCTTTCATGTTACTGTACGTTGAGTACATGTGGATGTTGTGCTGATGCATGAGCGCCTTAAAGGCTCCGTTGTAGAACTCTTTACCCCGGTCGACGTGCAAATTTTTCGGTGTGCGATCATTCTCCAAGATTAATTTCATAGCGTTCGTCACATCGCGGCCATTTTTCGTTTTTGTGGGTGCAACCCATGCAAACTTTGAGAATATATCAATGACGGTTAGTAGGTACTTGAAACCTTTGTTGTATCGTGAATAGGCAGTCATATCGACGAGGTCAGCTTGCCAAGTCTCATCCAATTCCCGTATGTCAAAGTGCCGACGCTGGTATCGCCTTCGCGCCGGCCTATGAAGTTCCTCCGCCACCTGCTCCATGCTTCAACTCGTTCAATCGCGCATCCAACTGGGTAATCAACAGAGAGTCGCGTCGCACCAACTCCAGTTGACTATTCACATTCGCCTCGATGCCTTTCAACGCCTCCCACAGGAGTTCGGAGTCTCGGAGGCGGGTTACGTCGCTCTCCAATGTGTGCAGTCTCGCATCCAAATGTGATATGAGGCTGGCGTTCGCTGTGGAGAGTTCTTGTAGCCGCTCCTTCCACCGTTTACTCTCCTCGGCAATGGCGCTCTCCAAACGAGCGGTAAACGCATGGATCTCCCGCTGAATACGCTCTTGAATATTTTCCTCCAACAGATGAATAATTAGTTCAATGTCTCGTTGCACCATATCTTGCACCATTTTCAGTGACACTGCATCATCCGGTTCTTGAGCGATACCGACGTTGCACAATCTCATCTCACGCATATCATATTGACCGTCTGAGGTGATTGCAAATCCTTCTCCAGGCGGGCCACGACTCGAGCCGCCAGCGCCCGCTCTCATTAGCACTCTTCCAAATATGTCCATGCTCATTTTGACTGTTTCGAGCGACGGTTGCAGTGTGACTGATGCCATTAACCCCCCTCACCGGAATTAATACACTATTCCAGTTTCTCTCAGCTCCTCCATGATTGATATAATTTCGTTTTGGTGGTTGTTGTTGCCGGCGTGCTGCGATGCGTAGAGTAGACGAAGTCTATCCACCAGCTCGTTTACATCATCCCAATAAATGTAGTCGATTTTAGCTCCATTCTCTCTTTTGTATGTCAGGGACCGCCCTTCCTTCCCTCTCATATAGTATTTATATTTAACATTTTTATCACTCCGAATGCCCAGCTTGGAATCGAAAAATTTTCGATGTGCGCTAGTGGTGGTGATCATTTCAGAGTAATTCTTCACATCTTTTTCTTGCACTATAGAGGTGTTTGGTCGTTTCCTGAATAGCAATTCGAGTAGGCCTGGCGTTGTCTTGTAAAGTCTATTCGCCACGTGCACAGAGCCTTCGGGGAAATCTATGGGTGAATTTCCCAACATAAGCTTATTTCCACTCAATAGGCGAACTCCAGTTGTAGTATCCATCAGTTTCTTCTTGTCGGGATCACCCAGCATTTTGATGTATGTATCTGTGCCATCACTGACTGATAAATTATGCTCATCCACCTCCTCAGCCTCCTCCTCCTCCTCCTCCTCATCCCTTTCTTCCTCCTCCTTGTCCTCGTCCTTCTTCTCACTATCATCTTTAGGTTCAATTTTAATTTCCCCCTCCTCCCGCGACTGCTCCTCCTTTATAGGGCGCAGCTTCGTTAGGCGGCGTAGAGGAATTACGATTGGTTTAAATATTTCGTTTGCAACTCGTTCGGCCGCATCTCTGTTTTGCTTCAGCAGCTGGTGCTTCCGTCTAATTGCCTCACTTGCAGCATCTATTTGCTGCAGGAGCTGTTTTTCATCCCGAAACTCGGCCATATTGAATGATGCTCGGTGTACGACTGAAGTAGGTTATTCTTATGTACGAGCAATTTATAGACGCACAAAACAATCGAATCCTTTTCGGTATCGACCCTGATCCAGCTCGCTGTCTTTGTCGATTGTAACAAAGCTGTGTTTTCCATTGCTCCAGCATGCTGAGCACAATTGTCTAAATCGCTCATAAGGCATATCCGTGTTGACGTGGTCGTCGTATATGTGCCTCAAATTCATTTCATCTTGCCGAAAAATTACCAATAAGTTGGTGTTGTCTCGTACCAAGTGTTTAGGTATGCGGGTGTAGGTCTGGCAGAGATAGAAACAGTCGACGTCTCTATGTCGCCCCATGGAGAAGAATGCCCTAATGTTGTCTTGATTTTCGCACGCGACGTCGTCGAAGATCATAATCGAGTTGGCTCGTGCATTTTCCGGCTTGATTACGTCCTCGTGCTCCGAGAAAGGGAAATAGTCCACCCCCTCCACACACTCCAGTAATTTTCTCAAGAATTGATATATTGGTTGATTGAGAGATTTGGAGTACACATATACATTTTCGAATCTCAATCCATTCAGGTGAGTGAGTAGAGAAAGAAGGGCGTTTGTCTTTCCACAGTTTGATGGGCCGCAGAATACTGCTCGTACAGTGTTTGGCAATAGTTGACCGTGCCTACTTCTGCGATTATCCTGTTCTACAATCTCATCTAAGTTAATAATCGGCAACGTAATTGCCTGTTGCTCAAATTGCATCTTGACGACGACTAATATGATGTTGCAAAAATGCATCATATTTATAGCGAAGCATCTGCCCTCTCCAGGTAGTCATCTTTGGTGTGCGACTTCTGAGAACAAACATACTACATTAGATATTGGAAACACACAATATTAGAAATTAGATATTGAAACATGCAAAGTATACCAGCATATAGTAGGTTTATATATAGTAGGTATGTATATATAGTAGGTAATATCTCACCTCAGTCAATCTATAGTGACCCCACGGCAGCGTGTCGGTGGTGTTGGGCAGCAGACATTTCTTGTCATCGTTCCGTCCAGTTCAGTGTAGCCGGCACGACCGAAGGGAATCACTGACTTGGCACCAAGTTCATCCGGTGTTATTGGCTGACATCAAGGATGTTGTAGGTGATGAAGCCAACCGTGTCAGCATCAATAAAAAAATCGTATAATCCGTTGGGATGGGTGATGAGGGTGAGAAGCGCATTGGTCTTCCCGGAATTACTCGGGCCACAGAAAACTGCTCGCAAACTATTAGGCAATAACTGCCCATGACGTCTTCTTCTGCAATTTTCATGCTCTACAATACCATCCAAATTCATCACTGGCAAAGTTGACACTTGTTCCTCAAACCGCAGACTAACCCTTGTAGTTAATAAGTGTAGTTATTTAAAGATTGCTGATTTCATTCACGAACTTATAGTGCCCCCATGGCACTGTGTCAGTTGTACCCGGCAACAAGCGTCTCTTATCGTCGTGGGGGCTCAGTGCAATTTTGTGCTGTCTTATGGTTTGCACCTCATGAAGTTTCGAACGGAAGAGGTATTGATACCTTTGCTGAGTCACATTCTGTTGAAGGCATTGGACATAATCAGCAAAAGTGATTGTTTGTTTCACAACCCCGGCCTTTACACCTTTAGCTTTTTTCATGCTATCAACCCCCTCGATGCGTACGCTATACATCTTGCTGCGTAATCCAATAAACTCCGTCATTATTCGACCATTGCATTCATCCTTCATTAGCCCCACGATCTTCTTGTTGGCTTGTGGCATGTTATATGCGTTGTCGGTCGGGTAGTCTGATGTATCAAAATATTGAATATCTCGCTTGATGTCTTCGTAAATGTCTGGGCAGCGTACTTCATAAATTAAACTGTCGGTATCTGTGTAGAGAAGCTTGGCGCGATCTTGGAATGCTGGCCTCATGTATCCATAGTGGAAATTATAAACACAGGTTTTGGAGAGATCCAGCACACTGAAGCCAACATATATGGGCTTATTGAGAAGCACTTCGGTCATATTTAATTGCACTGCAACCAGATTCTCAGTGAAAATGGCGCGGCTGTGGAAGTTTGGTCGAGCTATAAGCGCTTCTGCTCCGGCTCTCCCTGCCCACTTTGTCACGAGCTTTACATCAACCCGCTTTCTCACGTTCTCCATGGTTTTACCAAATACTGCGTTATTCATTAATTTGAAGAGGTTTTTCTCGAATTCGTTTTTGGCCCGCTTTCGCATCTCGGTGTTGAGATCAATGTAACTCTTCAGCCAAGGCTTCTGCCTGAAGATTAGAACACGATGCACTTTGACGAGTTCAACACCATACTTTACTGCTTGTTTTAAGTTTCGGTAGTGCACGACATAGTGAGACTTGGGTGAGAGTGTTGTTAAGAGCTTTGACTCCTTCGAACCTGGTGGTGTCTTCTGTTCGGGGCAGAGGGGGAAATCGCTGTGAGAATCATGGAGCCCCTCGGGATATTTCAAATCGACCTCTAATATGTACCCAAAGAATGAGTCATTGGAAATGTTCCAATCAACGGTTTCAGGATGTTCAGCCCATCGGAACCCACCATACGGTAGATATTGCGTCATGGCCCAGCCGTAGAGGTTGTTCACATCATAGTACATGAGATATTTGGAGTCTTCTTGTGGGTTGAAGTTCGTCATATACTTATTGTTGGCTTTGGCGTATCGATTGCTGCATTGGCTGACTCCTCCTCGGATTCCACGTTCAATGAACATCAACATGTCCACATCAGTGAGAAGTTCAAGCTGCATTTTTGTATATTTTAGCATAGCATCCCACGTGAGTCCAGGTGTTGTGTAGTAGTGTGCTGGGTCCAGACCATAGGCTTCGAGGCAGTGTAGGCGGAAATTCTCAAAGACATCGGCGAGAAGCAAAACATCAGTCTTGAGGTAGAGGTCTGAATACTCACCCAAAGAGCTGATTCTGAATTTTCTCCACACATTCTTTGCGTGCTCGTAGTCGTCATCGGAAATGTTGGAGTTGGTCAATTGGCTGTAAAATTGATCCTGTGGTGGTAGTTCCTTGACCGTCTCTAGCTTGTCCCATGAATCGAGGAACTCATAGGGAAAAACCCCCTTTCTCGTCAGCAGTTTGAAAAGCTCGACATCTAGATGTTGGAATTCTTGTTTCACAATCTTCAGCTCAGTGAGGTAGGATGCTAATTTATCCAGCGATGATGCCATGAAGCGTAGCGAGTCTATGAAACGGAAGGCGATGTCGCTACCCTTCACATGCTTGGTGAATGATATGTAGCGCTCCATGTTGAGGGGTAGGAGATCGATGCGACCATCAAAGCTGGCTAGCATCTTGACAATGAAGTGGGCGTCATATCCGCTCAGATTGTGAAATACAACTGGAATGGTACGTGAATCCTGGTAGTTGAGGTTGCATGACTCGTGGGCTGGACCGCGATATTTACCCGTCAGGTGGCAGTGGTCTCGGACTGTAGGCTCGTCATTCAATTTTTTTTCACATATATGGCAGGATGTTGCATGGAGAAACTGCCACTCTTGTTGGGTGGTGAGCGGATCCATAGGCAGCGGGCACCAGAACACCGTTTCAACATCCTCGGCCAACTGCGTGAGCTCTTGCATGAACCACTCAGCAGGATTTTCACCGCGATAGCTACGATAGCAGGAGAGAGTGTCATCATAGCTACACTTCAGGTAGTATCCAATGCTAAAGGCCTCGTGAATTTGGCAAACTTTAGTCTTATTCGTGCTCTGGTCTTGCTGCTTAACCTTCTTCAATAGGCACTCAAAGTCCGCATAAATAATAAATGGTACTTTTTCTTTGTTTTTAAAGTTGTTAAATTTAAGTATGTTGTTCTTGACAGTCGGAAGCGACACCCGGCACTTGTTCATTTTACTGCAATCAATTTCATGAATTTGCAACTTTTCCACGCTGTAAAAATAGTGTAAGCAGCGGTCGCAGATACGCTTTCCCACCTTCATTTTTGATAGTTGCCGGTTAACGAGCCGCGATAGGTTTTTAATCCACACATAGTGGAACTTGGGTGCTTCGTCGTACATGCTCTCATCACTCTCTTCTTCATCGGGGTATTCGTCACCATCCAGGAGCAGCAGATTCACGTGTTGATTTTTCTTTGAGGCAGTAAGGTGAACTGGTGCAACCTTCAACCGTCGTTGCAGCATGTACACGTTGATGGAGATATCATTCTGCTTCTCAAACTTAGCCACATCCTTCAGCTTTACGGGGAACTCAATGCCTTTGAAATTTAGTTCATTCTCATACCTCTTATAAAGTGCCACACGATTAGGATTACGGTCGGCCGGATGCAATGCAGATAGTATCGCCCACTTAAAACATTGATTGTCAGCATTTTTCACGTTGATACACGCCTCTTTCCGTTTGATGGAGTCTGGGAGTTCGATGAAGGAGCTGCCACGCATCGGGTTATACCGATTCACATTGATCGTGAGGCTTACGATTGAGTTGAGTGTCCAGCCAGAGTCTTTTTCTTGAAACTCCTCCATGTCCTTGAGAATGGGCTGACGGATGTGATGTATGAAGTAATCGGTGAGGTTCGTGGATTTAAATACAGCTGCGTTTTTCGTATTGAAATATTTCGTTTCAATAATCTCCGCACCATCGCTGCAAACTTTTCGGTACTCTGCTGTGAGCACGCAGTTTATTTTTAAAGCATTGTCACGCTTTAATGCGTTCTTGACGCGCGGTTCCAACATGGCTTGAGCATCATCCAAAAACAAAGTAATCTCCTTATGCTTCAGGTTGGCAATCAAACCAGTGCGCACACGTTGGTCGAACGCCGATGTCAGATCCTGCCAGCGGACTCGGTCACTGCGGCACTCTCGCCGACCCAGGCGTCCACCCCCCTTTAACAGCGCCTCAAGCTTAAATTGAATGCACTTTATCTGTCCGATGCACTTTAGGTATCTTTGCTTCTCACCAACAGATGAGTCTTGATCCCGTAGGAATCGTCTGAGGAGTCGCAAACTCACTGTGCCGTGCTGCACCCACTTTTTAATGATTTCCGGATTCTGACGACATTGAGCCAAAAACTCAAAGGCGCGACCCATCAGCTTGACAGTATTGTCGCACTGTTCGATTGACATGATGATTATGCTTGAAACTCTAATAGGTATACTGTAGGATCCCAACGCGTTGAAGACTGCAATCGTTATGGTCAACTCAGTGAAATAGTTTCTCTTTTATATTACTCGCAACAATAGCTCATTGGGGTTGGGATCAATATATCGGGAAACATTTAGGCGGAAATGGTTAAAACAACTTATCATATTCTTTTATGCTTGAAAAGGTGTATTAGCCAGCTAATGGGCTGTCGGTTCAGCCGAAATTTTTTTTTTTTTGCCAACCGGCTCAATACCTAGCCGCCAACAAAAGAGCACTTGTGAAGAATGAAAAAGGTATATCTACCTAAGGTGTCCATCTGGTCTGTTATCTATTTGATTTGAGTTAGCACCATTGTTACATTATCATATCTACCTAAGGGTAGACCGGGCAGGATCTACCTGAGATGGGGCCTGGCGCCGAAGCTTTACAAGCGCAATTGTTCAACCGGAAGCCGGAGCCGGTGGGGTAGCACGTTAAATTTATTAACATTTTTATTAGGTAATAATTACTCCAATTAACTACTCTATTAAACTGATATGAAAATTAGGCGGTAATATTTCTAAAAATTATTTTGATTGCTCCAATTAAAACAAGAATTACATTTATTGAAGTTTTATTAGGTACCTATTAATTATCCCCATTAACCTGATAAGACCCTTAGCCTACAGAAAACGTTCAACGAGCCAACATTTCCGAGAGTTGGTGGATGACTCAAGATTCGGGAAGCATGATACCGGATTCGGGAATCATGAATTGGAGCCCGTGGCGAGGGTAGCGGAGCGGGGGTAGCGGGGGTGGGGTGGCACGCTAAATTAATTTTTTTTATTAGGTATTAATTACCCCAATTAACTACTCTATTAAACTGATGTGAAGCTTAGGCGGTAACATTTCTAAAAAATATTTTAATTACTCCAATTAAAACGAGAATTACATTTATTGACGTTTTATTAGGTATTAATTACCCCAACTAGGCGGGAGAGATCCTGTATCCACACGTAGTGTGAGTTCGGTGACTCATCGACTTCATCATGGTAAAATTCTAAAGATATCTGCATTCCTACACCATTAGGCTCCAACCTACCTGACTGACGATGCCTTAGTCATGCTGAGTATGAATACATTTCACAGAACATTGTTACGTTATCTTTATATTAATGGGTTGGGGGCTAAGTCGTTCCTGCAGGTTGCTACAGGTTAAAACCTGCCACCCGATGTCACGTCACGACAAATGGCGTCACGTCTCTACAGGTAAAATTCCAAAGATACTGAGTCAGCCGCGGAGAACGGGCGGGGAGGCAGGGGGCGGGGAAGCGCTCGGACGATACTGCGGAGGGGTGGTAGAGGCGGCGGATGGTGGTAGGGGCGGGTGGGGTAGGGGGCAGGGGCGAAGCCTCGGTGCATGTGGAACCATGCTGGTGGGGTGCAGCACCCTGGAGCTGAACCATGACTCCGAAGGCCTAAGTACGCCTCAAATGGATGGGGCGCAGCACCCTGACCTAGCACCCTGGACCTGAACCCTGAATCTGGAACCCTGAATCCTGAATCCTAAGGCCTGAATCCTGAATCCGAAAGTCTGAACCCTGAATCCGAAGGCCTACGTACACCCTCCAAATTGATGGGGCGCAGCACCCTGACCTGACACCCTGGAGCTGAACCCTGACTTCGAAGCCCTACGTACACCCCAAATTAGGCCACGCCCCCTGATTCTCGGACTTAGAAAAATCACGAGTGTGTGCTCGGAGCCCTATATGTATACTACTCTTTACATCACTCATTACACCCGTAACATCAGCTCTTAAGACCTAGGTGCCGTGTCAGTGCTCCCATTTCGTCTTGCCGGCTACACTGAACTGGGCGGATGACCCGAACTATTTACATAGCCGCTTCGACCTTTCATTCAGTGAGTTGGTAATAATTCGGTCGAGTAAAACGCTATCACAATTTTTCGTGCTTGGACGTCAATTAAAATCAGTCAGTCAGCGTGGATGCATCCACTGCTGGACATACGCCTCTTAAATTTTCCTCCAGTCCTCGCGGCCTTCAGCGGTAGGGAATCACTGCTTTCCACCGACGTACTTGATATCGTCGTCCCACCTGGAGGGTGGTCTTCCCACACTCCGTTTTCCTGTCCACGACCGCAATAGTGTAGGACACGGTTACTCCAACGGTCGTCGTATCTTCGGCTAACGTGCCTAGCCCACTGCCGCTTGAGCTTCTGCCACCCGCAGCCCAATATCGACTACTTTGGTGTATAGGCGGACTGCCTGGTCATTATCAAATTAAAATCGGGAAGAACGTATTCATTCTTCCATTTATTTAAATCCATCACTATGTAACAATATGTGTGTGGTTGTATATTATAAGGTGCACTGAAAAACGTTGCATTGGGCAATACATCCGCTCTTCGTGAAAGCAGAAAAGTGTAATGCTAATGAGACCACTGATTTTATGTAGAATAATATTTGTACCTGTCTCCAATCGGTTGTTCATGAATTGTAACGTGAGTATTGAGTAAAATAAAAAAGTTAATTTATCTTATCTTTTTTTTTTATGTCTCATTCACACAATTGTCTGTTAGGTCCAAGATCCAACGAAGACCTTAACTAGCTATTCTGTAACAATCTTGCGGAAGCCTTAATATAGTCAAAGGCACCCTCCGGTTAGACAACAATCAAAGTAATATTTGCCAAGAATGCCCGTCTTCTGGCATCTCAATATCAGCGAAATCCCAAACATTTGATGCAATCATTGGTCATTTGCACTATAGAACGTCTTTGTATCCCCGTCGACTCGGAGGAGGGTAAGGAATTTAATTTATTTTAATTGTCACTCCTCCGTTCTCGCCAGCGAAGGCTCAGTGACAGTGAATACCGGCGAGCCAATTTCAACTTAAAGTGCAGGCAGTACGGTCGAGATTGCGGAACTGGTTGTAGATGAATTGACAACTTTTCTGATAAATAGAGCGTGTATACGAGTGTCGTCAAATATACTATATGTTGAATTTTTTAGAGGAAGCTTTTGGTTAATAGCTCTTGGTCGAAATAAAACATATTTCCCTATGTAGTTATAAATAAATATAATGTGTATGCAGTTACTAAATTCGTAGACGCGATTTCATTTTCCAAAATTTTCTACATTTCCATGTTGAATGTCACATGAGACTTCAAAAGATTTTTTTAAACTTTCTAATTTAGTCCCCAAAATTGGCCCCCAAAATCGGAATTCGTTCATTTACGCTATGTCAGTAGATTTGGATAAAATAAGCTGTGACAGACGGACAGACAGACATGAGAGTGATCCTATAAGGGTTCCGTTTTTTCCTCTTTGAGGTACAGAACCCTAAAAATTACATGAATTCTCCAAACATCAAAAGCTTGTATCCCACTGCTAAACTTAATGTTTTTAAGATTAAAGTTCAATTTAAAGTATGTCCATTGTATTCTTGGCCATGTAATATTACCTTAAATATGGTTATACTCAATTTATAATGACTTCATAACAGTAATAATCAACAAAAACAAACAAATATCTTTATTGATTTGTCTGTTTATTTGTTTGTTCATAACAGTAATTTGAATAATTTTCAAATCATAAATTAATACACAATAGAATAAGAACACTAAAAGATATACCTACCCACACATACATAGTGTCTCGCCTGTTTTCCAGTGGGGTAGGCAGAGACAACAGATCTCCACGTGCCACGATCCTGACACACCTACAATTATACAATAGTAAAGCAGTAAAGAATAAACTAAAAGCGCTCCTTCTAAGACGTACAAGGTGGAGATTGGGAAACGCAATGTCCATCAAATTAGGATTAATATCTTTGAGCATGGAGATTGTTGGAACAAGTTAAAGGATTGTGTGCAAATAACTTTAAAGACGAGGGCCAAGCTTGAACCCTTTAGTCAGAACTTTAAAGATGCAGGCACTGAAAGCAAATTTGGAGGCAGAATTCAAAAAAAAAGTTTATGCAGTAAGTATATTATACCTTATAATAATTTTGTATTATATATTATTAACTCGCAACACTATGTCAGCGGTAAATGAAAATTAAAGTGAAATATTACTAGAAAATAAAAAGTAATAAAATAGATCGAGTTGCGAATTTGTCAATTATAATTATTACTCTTTGTATGAATCTATGAAGAGTAAGCTTAAAATTAAAAAAAAAGCGTTCAAGTGCGAGTCGAACTCGCGTGAAGAGGGTTCCGTGCAATCCCGTTTTCCGTGAGAACTTTAATTACCTTATATTCCATATTATTTTGACTTATCAGGTTCGGAGATTCCCCTAATCGAGTATTCCCCCCCCCCCCCCCCCGGGGGGGGGGGAGGGGAGGGGATGCTCGAGTTTTTGTTTTCTTAATATCTTTTAAACTATGCATTTTAAAATTATAAATATATTTATATTCGTTATAATTATTCCTTCTGATTGATACGTCCCATTATTTTTAACTTTCTAATTTGTCCTCCAAAATCGAAATTAGGTCATTTACGCTAGACATCCATGATTGGGCCATCAAACTCTATATATATAATATTATGTACCAAATTTCAACTTCTTTTGTCCAGCAGATTTGGAGAAAATAACGACGAAAATGCGACGGACAGACAGACACGAGAGTGATCCTATAAGGGTTTAGTTTTTTTTCTCTTTTGTGTGATGTACTACCTAGCTGATGACTGCTACGTGATGATGATGACCTACTTAGATAATAGACCCTAAAGTAATCGGAATAACAAAACAAAGTAAGTACCTATATCACAACAAAAGATCGAATGAATCACCACTGATCCTCACGATCGCATTGTCCATTTGCACGACAATTAAAATTATTTGACGGCTTTATTAGTGTCCGTTCGAGGGCACTGCTATATAGATATTTTTGGAATAACCGTTTCATACGGCGCCGCGGTCACGGCCGTGCAAACATTATTTTGGTTACTTTAGCTTTAGGCGAGAGAGGCGACTAGTCTGATGTTGGATATTCATATTTTAATAAATTATCTCCATCTCTACTTCTTATAAAAGGGAGCATCTGTCTGTCTGTATGTATGTATCTATGTTTAAGGTAAATTCCGGAACCAGTGAACAGATTTGATGCGGTTTGCACTAAAGTAAAGGTAGTTCTTGAGGCTCACTACAAGGGTAGCAATGAATGAGCAGTATCAAAGAAAGTATAGTATGAACGGAATTTAGTGTCCAATGGTAGTGCCAAGTGGAGAGGGGAGAAAAGGACGGAGTGGAGGGGTGGGAGGGGAGGAGGCGATGGAAGGAAGGAGGAGGAAGGGAGAGAGAGAAAATAGATAGTTTATTATTATGTTTGCGTTTAAATCGGATTTGATATTAAACCGAGTCTACCACGAGCGAAGCCGCGGGCAAAGGCTAGTCTGCTAATAAATTCAGATGGTGTCTATTATTGTCGTGATCTATTGTGTTCAGTGATTATGTTACTCTGAAACCTGTCATATAGACCACTAATTAAGCTGAAAATTTGCATTGCTATAGCTGACATTCTGTTTGAGAAAATATTCACGAAATTCAACACGCCTGCAGCCGCAGACCAGCTAGTTTCCGATAGAATACGCTAAATCAAATGAACATTATGAAAATTTGGGATGTTCGGTGCACAAATCGAACTTCAAGGTGATTCAGATGATAGGCAGCATTTATGAGAACTTTCGAAGCCTTATAAAAGTAAGGGTTGCGTGACCGTCGCCCTGCAGTCCGACGAATACGCAGCCCTCCAAGATGTTTATTTTAGTTAGATTATTTTAGTTAGATTATTTTAGTTTTACATTTAATTTAATAATTGTTTTATTATTATCATACTTACATAAATCAAATGCTGCTTCCTTCTAAAAGAAAAGACTTAGTGGCTGCGAAAACGTTTAATGATCGAGCCGTGTCCGAGGTCCAAGGGCGACTAAACTGCCTGCTTTGGCGTGCGCAGTAGGGATGCGCAAGGAACATAGTGTTGTATACTCGATGTCGATACGCTAACTAATCGAATCGATTATTATTGCTCTAACAGTTCGGCTATCCTGACACTATCGATGCCCCCATCGATATGGTCCTAATCCTCACGCGTAGACCTGGCGTTTTCTGTAACCGGTGTAGAACCGCATGGCCTGGGGAGGCACCGATGTCCATCTCAACGTAGTCTGCTGTCATCATGCGCGAACACCTCCACCATCATGAGGCCATCTGCCGGGGCAGGAACGTTGCTCTCCATCAACATATGGGCATCTGCGATTGCAGGAAAACTGTAGAACCACTTTCACCAGTAGGTGAGCATCTGCCACAGCAGGTAAACCATTAAACCACTTCCACCAATAGGTGGGCATCTGCCACTGCAGGTAACCCATTAAACCACTTCCACCAATAGGTGGGCATCTGCCACTGCAGGTAAACCATTATACCACTTCCACCAATAGGTGGGCATCTGCCACAGCAGGTAAACCATTAAACCACTTCCACCAATAGGTGGGCATCTGCCACTGCAGGTAACCCATTAAACCACTTCCACCAATAGGTGGGCATCTGCCACTGCAGGTAAACCATTAAACCACTTCCACCGATAGGTGGGCATCTCTTAGCTAGATTATAGGACTGCAGAACCATCTCCACCAATCGGCGGGCATCTGCCGAAGCAGGGGAGTTTTAAAATCATCTCCACCAATCGGTGGGCATCTGCCTGAGCAGGGAAGTTGTAGGCCTGCACTCACCCACCGATCATTGCCGTTACGAAGAAGGAGAATGCTTACTCGCGATCGTCCTCGTCGCTCTCCGAGATTGCCTGATTATGCCAGGGCTTCATGTGGTCGACGGCGATGGTGTTCTGGTAGCCTCGTCTACCCCTGGCGAATGATCGTACTGTGTAACGGTCATGAGGAAGCACCCTGATTACCTTGTAAGGCCCAGCATATCTGTCAACCAGCTTCCCACTAGTGATACCCCTCTTCAGCAACCTCCGTTCGACCATCACCAGGTCCCCGACTTGATACGAACGGGCGTTCCTACGCCTTCTGTCAAACGTCTGCTTCATACACGCGGCGTTGCGCTTCACAGTCTCAGCTGCCTCAGACCTTAGCGTTTGTATTTCTGGGTTGACGCTCGGCCCCACCAAATCTCCAGACATTCTCGGACGGAGGCCACATACCAACTCCAGTGGTGTTTTACCCGTTCCCTTACATACTGTGGAGTTCAGTCCCAGTTGAACACTAGGTAGACATTTCACCCAGCCCTCTGGTCATCACCCACACTCGCAACAAGAGCATCTAGAATTGTTCGATTGAATCGCTCGACCTGCCCATTAGCTCGGGGCGAGGCTACAGCATTGAGTACATGTTTTATCGCATTATCTTCGCAATATTTCCTGAACTTCCCACTGGTGAAAGCCGACCCCTGATCACCGATTATTCGTGTGGGATACCCAAATGTCTTGACGAATCTCTCAAGAGCGACCACGACACCCTGCGCGTTGGCGCTAGCAACAGCTTCCAACCAAGCAAACTTAGTTGAAGCATCTATGACTGCCAACACGTAACTCTTCCCACTGTCGCGGCAAAACGGACCAAGGTGGTCCACATGAAGGGTATGGAAAGGTGTTGTTGATTTTGGAATAGGGTGCAATAGTCCCGGCTGCTTACCAGGAGTTCTCTTCGTAAGTTGGCATGGAATACACCCCTTCACATACCTTTCGACGTTCTGTCTCATGCGTGGGAACCAATACCTTCTCTTCAGTGCATCCAAACATTTCTCAAATCCCACGTGCCCGTTCTCGTCATGATACTTTCTCAATATGTGCATTCGCGCCACCCTGGGTAGTACCGGAACAAGACCATCTCCCACTATACGACAAAGGCGGCCATCTACCACGCGGAACTCCTTAGACAACCCACACTTCTTGCTCTTTTTCGCTTCGATCTCTTTGTTCAGATTTAGTATCAGTTCTTGAATACTGACGTCGTTAGCCTGGATAGCGTCGATATAATCCTCCTCCACTAATTGGTTTACTTCCAATGGATTGCGGCTCAATGCATCCACGTGGGCCATTTTTGTCCCTGGTCGATACTCGACACTGAAATCATAGTCTTGTAGTGCAAGCCACCACCTGCCGATTCTAGGGGACATGTCTCGTTTAATCCAAACCGACCGCAAAGCGTTACAGTCAGTGACAACCACAAACTTCACCCCGGTAACGTAGATCCGGAACTTCTGGATGCTGAACACTACCGCCAAGGCTTCAAGTTCAAAACTGTGGTACTTCTGTTCGACCATACTGGTCTGACGACTCGCGTAGGCAACAGGCTTCCATACTTCATCTTCCTGTTTCTGTAGCAGTATCCCCGCGAGACCCAGCTTAGATGCGTCCGTATGTATTTGTGTCTCTCGGTCATGGTGGTATATTGCCAACACAGGTTCGCTCAGCAGCGATTCCTTTAGCGCCTCAAGTGCGGTCTCCTCCTTTTCAGTCCATCGCCACTCCATGTTTTTTCTTGTTAGCCTTGTGAAAGGCTCAGCAATGCGAGCAAAATCTTGAATAAATTTTCGGAAATAGCTAGCTAACCCGATAAATTGTCGGACTTCGTGTACGTTCCTCGGAGTTCTGAACTTAGCTACTGCTTCCATCTTCTTCTTGGAAGGCCTCATCTCTCCGTTACCAACCTCGTGGCCCAAATACTCGACACAGGTCATTAGGAATTCACATTTTTCCAGTCTTATTTTAAGGTTAGCTTCTGAGATAAGCTGAAGGACTATCCGAAGTTTCCTCAATCCGTCTTCCACATCATCCCCGAGGATTATTATGTCATCAATGTATACCTCGACATATTTATGTAATACTGGAGCCAATATCTTGCACATGACCCTCTGGAAGACGGCTGGAGCGTTGCACAACCCGAAGCTCATCCTCTTGTATTGATAATGGCCATCGGGCGTGACAAACGCTGTGTACGGACGAGACTCCTTACTGATTGGAATCTGGTGATATCCACTTGCCAATTCGAGTGTTGTGAATACCGTCCTTCCCGCGAATCGGTCTAGTTGATCTTGGATGATTGGCAGTGGATACCTCTCCTTCTTGGTCACTTTATTTAATGCACGGTAATCGACGCACATGCGTACTTCGTTATTCTTCTTCCGGACTAATACAATGGGGCTCGCATAAGGTGAGTTAGCCTCTTCTATAACCCCCGCCTTGAGTAGGTCACCCACAATACCCCTCACTATCTCTCGCTCGGCGTGAGAAAGTCTGTAGGGACGATAATTAATTATCTTGTTCTCTAATAATTCAATGTTCATCTCCACATCTGTCACTCCAAGGTCTACATTGCCTGTAGAGAAGCACCCAACGAATTCATTCAATATTACCTGTAGCTCATGACCTTCCGCCTCCGACAGTTGCGTTCCAGCTGTGTACGGACGATCCTTGATCCCGGCCGTATCTGGTTTACTTGGCTCAGCTCGGGCAACACACCGGCCCTTGTCGATAACAACTGTCCCCGTGGTTAGATTAAGAATCTTAATGACCGCAGTGCCTCCTATCATTTCGATGCTACCACCCGGGACGGCGGCTTCACAGCACGGTTTCTGGTAAACTGTCTCACAAACTTCTACCGTCGTCGATATTGGGTCGTCCGTGTACACTTCTATCTTGTTTATTCCAGGTGTCAAGGTCACCTCCTCAGTAGCATTAAGAGCTATCTTCTTTGTGCAACCAAAAATATCTTCTAACTGCGCACCGTAATCGTCCATAATACACAATTCAGTTGAAGATTTCACCACCATTACGTGTTTTGACTCCGTGAACGGTTGTCCCACCATAACTTCCACCTTCTGCATCTTGTCTGGGACGACGAGTAGTGTAGTATTTCGCGCTACTCCATCGACGCTTAGCTGCGCGCTGATTCTTCCAAGTGGCTTGGTTAGAGACCCTCCATAGCCCTTAAGAATTAGGCCGTCCTCCACTTCGTCCAGCACCAAGTCGAGCCTCTCCTGTGTCGACTGTTGTATTGTGTTGCATTCACTGCCGAAGTCGACGTATGCCGTACATTCATGGCCGTTAATTTCTACTTGCTTGTAATACTTCGAGTCGGCTTTATCAGTGCTCATTGTCATAATGCTTTTAACCTTTGGATTTATCTTTTTTTTTCGGCATTCATCCACGGTGTGGCCCGGTACCTCGCAAAAGGAACACTTCTTTGTCTGATTGCGCTTTTTAAAACAGTCCGCTTCGATGTGACCAACACGGTGGCAAAAGTAACACCGCCGCTCCTCCTTCGACTTCACTTCATTGGTCGCACTCTGTGACTTGAACTTTCCAGCTCTACACGCCTTGGCCTTATGGCCTTTTTTTCCGCAGACGAAACATGTGCCTTGTGCTCGACCGTAACCGTCTCTCGGTCTGGTTGGTTCCGGCTGAACATGGCCCCTGTGTTGAACGCTAGCCAGGTAGTTCAGCAAGGCCGTGGTGTCCCGGCAACCCGCCGACACTGCACCAACTTCTATCATCTTATCACCGATCGTCCCTATGATCGCCTCGGTGACGGCGTCGTCCGGCAGGCCACATGACATTCCGAGTCCTATTTTTTCGTAATAAAATCTTATTGGGTCTTCTTCTGGCTTTCTCACTTCGTTCACAAGACGGCGTATCATTGTAAGTTTATTTTTTGTGAACGGGAACGCCTTAATCAGCCTTGTCTTCCAGTGATCCCATGACACGTCAAAGTTCTCAAGACGCTCATACCACGCCTTCGCGTAGCCCCGGAGTTTTGCGGTACAATTTGCAATCTTCGTTTTTTCGTCCCACCCATATAAGGTTGCAATGCACTCTATGCTCCGAATCCATTGATCCACAGGCACCGCTGAGGTTTGTGGGTCAAACTCTGGCAAGGCGTCGTTACGTCCCAGGTACCGAACTTCTTGACTCACTGAAGTAGATGATTCCTTGTGGGCGATACCTGAGTCCTGAGAGGGTGCACCATGTCCTCTCAATTGTGTGTCAGAGGGTGGTGCCGTTGAAGGCGTCGACGATCCCTGCACGGCATCCCCTCCGAGCTGACGCACGAGGTCCTCAAGTGCATCTATTCGGTTCCCCTGCCGGCGAACCTCTTCCGAACGCCTCCTCCTCTTCCTGCGCCTCTCGTCACCTCCGGAAGAGGACGAAGACGAGGAACTCGAAGATGACGATGAGGATCCATCGCGCTTAGACCGCTTCCTTTGTCCCCCCATTTCCGGTTTATATGAATATAAAATTAAATAATAGTCCTTGACTCCGATTCACAACAACAATTGATTGTTTGTATACGTAACACTTCGCTTGACCGACGACAGTCAGTTGTATAAACTCACAGTTTATAGTTTCATACTTTATTCTCACTGGCTCACTAGCCTAGCAAACACAATGGAACGAACTCACCCACTACGTGTCCAACGTATAGCGCCCTAGCTATAGTAGGTAGGCACAACAATCCGCGCAGACGCAGATCTCCGCAAGCGCTCCCGCACGCTTGTATGTACCCCCTCAGCTCCGCGCGCCGCTGCGCCTGGCCGCCGCCGCCAGCGCCGACACGCCTCCGGCCCGGGCAGCGTCGGGATGACGCAATGGGGTAGTCCCCGCGTGATTATGGCGAAATCGCGACCGACCGCGCCCCGTGGAGCCGTCGAGCAGATAGCCGAGCAGATCGCCTTTTACTTGCAAATCTCGCACTCGTGTCGTCGTGTCCCTTCATGTATCAGCACACCATGTTCCCGACACAACACACTCGCGAAAGCGCGACAGAGCTCGGTAGAGCTCACAAGACGACGACACTTCAGGCCGCGCGTGCGCACACAAAACCGTTTGCAGCACGAATTTTTCTCACAATACATCCGTAAACTCTGTTCACTCACTGCACTAGGTTCTAGGGTCCTTTATCCCGCTTCTGAACTAAAAGAAAAGACTTAGTGGCTGCGAAAACGTTTAATGATCGAGCCGTGTCCGAGGTCCAAGGGCGACTAAACTGCCTGCTTTGGCGTGCGCAGTAGGGATGCGCAAGGAACATAGTGTTGTATACTCGATGTCGATACGCTAACTAATCGAATCGATTATTATTGCTCTAACACTTCCATATTCCATTTTCAACTAAAACAATTAATATTATTGAGCAGCTGCTGTAGACGCAATAAACAAAATTAACTTTTGAAGTGTTTGACCTGTGTTCATCTATTTCCGACAGGAGAAAGGACTGCTGACTTAACATAATGTATGTAGCAGGAGATTCGGACAGCCAAGTCAGTTAAAAAAAAAAAAAAAAATTAATAAATAAATAAATAAAAAGTTCAGCTGTGTAAACCTGCGCGCACGCAAGCCGCGCCGCACCAACGCGCGTGCGTCGCACGCGGAAATGCGCGGGAAAATAATTATTAATATAATTTTCGCGCTGCACAGATGTGTAACTAATGTAGCGCCGCCGCCATCGTGAGTCACGGACAATGCTTTTGTTTGGTGTTTTTGTTAGGTCTACCTATGCATGTGCAATGTGAGAAGGTGATGATTTGTTTGCCTTAAGGACATCACTTCATATTAACCTACCAAGAATCTGGCATTGCTAAGTCTACATAATGGGGTAACTATAAATTGTTGAACGATATAGAATATAAGATATAATTATGTAATTAAATCTAAACTAAATCTAAAAAAAAGGCTTTAGCTACAATTCTTCTTGCGTGCGGTGTCTTCAAGCATCGTATTAACGTGCTAGAGAGCCTAGCAACAGTCCGAAAATCTGCTGGCATGGCACCTAACTATGCGTGGTTTCGCGAGGAGAGGTGATTTTGGCTCTGTCAACTGCACCATTGGTCTCTCGGCACAGCCACTCATGCTGGTTTACATTAAAAAAAATACGAATCGTCCTATTTAAAGGGATCATGCTTAACAATAATATATTACGTCCATGTCTGCCGAGGTCTCCATTGTTCCTAAAACGCTCTGTGCGTTACTCCTCTGAGTCTCTTAGCTTATTCGCCTCGTTGACAAACGCCTTGCCGATGACTTTAGCAAACTCCAGAGCAGCGTCCGATGACCAAGCGCCAATGGTCTCAGCGGAAAATGTCAGAAACTCTAAGTTGTAGGCTTGGTAATAGGCTTCCGTACGGGGTACGGAAACCTAAAAATTACGCTAGTTGCCTTTCCGATCAAAATGTATCTACACTCAATCCCCTTAAATATTAACATCAGCTCAACAGACAAAGGGCTTTGTAGGTACACTCCGTCATAAAATCCTCGTGAAAATTTCAACTGTTAATTTCCAAGATAGGTACTTGACGCTTCTGTAAATAAATCAGCTTACTCATGAACGTATCACGTGTTAAAGGGGGAAATGATGACACACCATGCTTGCTCATATGATATGCACTTAGAATTTGTTATATATCAGTTAAATTTTATATTTTCTGACACGAATAGGGGAATTATTACGCATTCAATAGACTCGTGCTTTTCTTTACTGTCAAAAATACCTACCTACATATTGTTATTGTACTATTTAAACGGTCGCTTGCGGTCTTGGCTTGGACCCTTGATCTCAGGTTCAGAGTTTCGAATTCGAGCGACATGCACCAGTGATTTTTTTTGATGAAAATATTTACGTGCATAACCTACTGTAGTGTAAAACTGAAGGTCCCCCTCCCTCGCCCCTTACTAGATGGCAAGCTCAAATTGCAGCCGACTGGGCCGGTACCACCGCACTGAACGTAAGATGGCCACATATTTATTATGTTGATACAAATTACGTATCAAAGTTTGACAAATAAGCTTTTGTAGTCAACACTCTGAGCAAAATTGTTAATCTTGCTCTCAAGATGTGTTTTCGATAGACCATGACAGACCCACCATACCCCTGGCCGTAACCATGACTATGGGCGGTGTTATTATGTGGCTAGTCACTAAATACTTGTAAAAATATGTATACAAAAATACCCTGCGAAGTTTCTTGTCGGTTCTTCTTCGTGGGTGTAATCGAACCGGATAGAACAAATTGTGACAAGATCGAGCGCAGTCTAACGAATGAATGATCAATAAACAATACAACAATACAATACAATACAATACAATACGTGCACCACAGAATGTCCATGGGCATCGTAAGTCACCTCCTCGTAAGTGAAACGGTGCCACATGTCGCGCTTTCTATAAAAAAAAAAAAAAAAAACAATACATAGCAGTCTCGGCTGTGTCAGGATTACTGGACTAGAGGACAACACAACCGAGACTGCTATGCGGTCATCTTGCATGCATTCAGCACGGTGGTACTAGGGTTGCCAACCATACTGTTAAAAACAGTATTATACTTGTTTTCACTCTATAATACTGTTTACTCATTACTGTTCAACAAACAAAAAGTATACAAAATACTGTTTTCACCGTCACTTCACTGGTATCCAGTCCAGAGCCACAAATAAAACGCGCGTGTAATGCAGTCTTCATTTCAGAACCAAATACCAGCCAAAAAGTATCTTATGAATACAAATATCAGCTGTTTATCATTAAATTCTCATGTTACATTTGATCATTTTGAAGAAAATTATAGACAGTCATAATTTGCATAGAAGAAATGTGCTATTGATTTGTATTCCGAATTAGTTTAGTTTCAAGTAAGTAGTTCAGAAAAAACTATCAGAAGACGAAGATTTTTCTAAAATGCTTACGGGTCAAAAGTGGAGACATTTTATTAATTTGGATTTCAAATGTAGCGAGGCTTGCGAACTTTTTAAAAAACATAATAAATTGATAAGTTACGCGAGGAGCACACAAAAATAAGTATTTAAAACATTGTAAAAATAAATAAAAATTTTCTAAAATACTGTTTAATTTCCTTTTCCGACCTTAATATACTTTTTTCCGTTAAGGCCGTGACAAACGCCAACGACCTTGAGCATTCGGGAATTCTACATAATGTACCATGCGACTGCTAATTTCGCTTCGCACGTTCAAGTCACATTTAGCGTAGTTTGTCGCTATCAGCCTAAAGAGTTGATGGTTCGGGGTTCGAATCCCACTTTCGTATGTTTTTTTTTTTTGCTTTTTTATTATTTTAATTATTAAAATGATTGTGGCTTATGTAACTGATGCGTGATTCTAATTTTTTATTTTTTATTATTTTACCTAAATAACATTTTATTGTAATTTCTTCCAAATTATTTTAGTTCATGTACTTACTTACCACTTTTTATAAACCTCTAAATAGACTATCGATGAAAACTAAAATAAAAATAGGTAGGTAGGTAATAGGTAGATAGGCATTTAGGTATGTATGGCAAATATCATAGCAACATAGGTACCGGCCGGCGCGCGCGGCGCGCGCGGCGGCAGCATGGCACGGTGCGGTGGGGTGCGGTGCGGTGCGGTAACTCAGTAGCAGCGTGCCACTCACGCATGCAAGCAAGCAATAACAAGCCGCTCCTCCGCTCCGCGCCGCGCCGCCGCGTCGTCTCCGCTCCGCGCCACCACAGTGCCGCCGCCGCCCCCGCCCCCGCTCCGCAGCGCGCTGCTGTTGCTAGGCTACTTTTATTTAGGCACGGTTCTATAGTCCTTGCATCTCAAGCGCAGACAGCGTTATACCAGTATACCACAGTACCTATTAGTTATTCTGTGGTTATACCAACGAAAGCCATGCGTATAACGCCCCGTCAAGTTACGTACCGGAGCGTATACTGATAGATACCACAGAAGAGAGATATTACTGATACGGTCGTACTGTATACTGGTACGGAAAATGACACGGTGGCAACATCACCTACAATACAACATCCGAGATGTCAGCTCGTAACAACTGGTGAAGTAGGTGCTATGTCAGTGCTTTTCTTCGGTCGTACCGGCTTCACTGAACTGGACGGAAAAAAAGAAGGGAGTCATATCCCGAAATAGTTTGTATTTTCCGTCCAGTTTAGTGTAGCCGGCACGACCAAAGGGAAGCACTGACATGGCACCTAAGTTCACCCGGTGTTATGGGCTGACATCACGGATGTTATAGGTGATATAGCAAACTGTGTCAGTTTACATAAAAAAATCCCTCAGTCGCCTTTTACGACATGCACGGGGAGAGATGCAGTGGGGCTATTATTTTAAATTACCATCCCACACGGTACAAATATACCTAACCTACCTATCTTTTTTCCATTCGATCCAAACACAGAAGACAGAAATGACGACCGACACGCGGGCGCAGCAGGGCAGGAGCGAGCAAGCGAGCCCGGAACTAAAATTGTATCTAGTATTGAAGTGCCTGCTAAATTGACGAAGGCAAAAATTTTACCCTTCCGACTGAAGAATTACGTCAATAATTTCATGTAGGCGTTTTTTGTTTTTTATTTTTATCTCCTTTCGTGGATAAAATAATAAAAAAAATTGAATAGAGTTTTCTCAGAGCTTTGTGACCTTTGAATCGGTGGTATTGTAAAATTGTAATAATACACACATACTCAGATTTTCAAAAATTCATGCTTTTTTTATAAATTTTTAATTTTATGTTTATTACTTACTTTTACTCATTATTAAAAAAACCAGCAATGCACTTTGTTGGTAAGGAACCAAAATATAGGTTGGTATTTTTTTAATTTTCTGAATGTGTGTCAATTGGTCAGTTTTGGACCTTCTTTGTCGCACTTTTTGCATGTTTTGCGTATTTGGCGTTTGTCACCGCCTTAATAAAAAGTTGGCAACACTAGGTGGTTCCAACCCAGTCGGCTACATTTGATTTAAAATGATTCCATTGTTATCCCGTTGTCAACACGTGTCTTCTCGCTACCGTAGCCCGAGCACTCCCGAATCGGGACAAGTTAATCCTCGGTCGTAAAACTGCATTAACTTTACAGCTGCTAATCTCAGTACAATGGAAGAGGAATTAGTGAAAATGTGATTTAAATACGTAAGGGAGCCACCGTCTTGTGCGATATGCGACATAGATTAGAACATTTTCGAAATGAGTCACAGAATGTGAATAACATTCATGTAAGTATGTACTTTTAGTACCTACTCATGTATAGTACTACAAATTAAACAACAATACATTTTTATATTACATTTTATACTCTTTATTCCACATTTTTACATTTTATTTATATTAATTTTAAATATATTATGCTAAAAGTTATAAAAATACACAAAATCAATACAAACATTTACTTCGGTAATACCGCCGCGCCGGGGCGGCGGGAGACAACCCTCCTTAGTAGTATGGTAGTATTGACTTTTATATCCTTTATTTCACATATTGAAAATTTTACCTTAATTTTATATATATTATACAAAAAAGTAATAACAATACACAAAATTAATATAAAAATTAAATACGGTAATACCGCCGCGCGGCGGCGGGAGACAAGCCTCCAAGCCTTTATTATTACTTTTATTGTTTTTTACCGTATGGTACCGACACCACACGGTACTTAAAAAGAATAGCACCACTGTATCTCTCCCCGTGCATGTCGTAAAAGGCGACTAAGGGACTCTTCACCTTGGCACGTTCCTTCCACCGAGTCTTGTGGCAGGTGGGTCTTCGTGCCTTACTTCAAAGACCTTACCTTGCTGCTTGATAGTTTTTTTGTCCTAATACTTTTCTAAATGTGGTGTACAGTGTTGTGTTGTAATTTACGAGAGTACTTGCAGCACAACACTGACTACTCTGCTTACCCCGATTGTCGGAATACAGCGTGTGGTATGTATGTATGTATGTACTGTTATTATCAATACTAACATTATGTATGATATTCATTGTATGTATGTACACACAAGTGTGAATGTACTTAGCAACCAACATACATGTATAAATTACGCACGGATCAACTAAGACACCAAATATAATAAATTAACGTACTAAGAGCGATTACAACGCGGAAATATAAAATGCAAACGCAATTATTATCGCGACTACTCTACAACTCGAACGCCCACGCTTTGGCCTCCAAAGATCAACGACGCACGCCACAGTCGAGCTTACGTTCAGTCAGTGGATTCATGAATGAGTTTATATTGAAATTAACACATTAAACTGATGATTAAAGACACAGATTATTATAATTAGGTTGTGTGTTTTTTTTTTTTTTTATGGAATCTGACACGGTTGGCTACATCACCTACAACATCCGTGATGTCAGCCCATAACACCGGGTTAACTTGGTGCCACGTCAGTGCTTCCCTTCGGTCGTGCCGGCTACACTGAACTGGACGGAAAACACAAACTATTTGCATAGCCGTTTGGACCGCCCTTTCATTCAGTGCGGTGGTATCAACCCGGGCGGGTTAAACCCTACCACCTAGGAATATAGAAGGTAATTATATCCCTTAGTCGCCTTTTACGACATACAGGGGGAGAGATGCAGTGGGGGTATTCTTTTAAAGTACCGGCCCCACACGGTACACCCCACATGTGTGATAAATAACAGTCACTTGTGGAGCTGTGTGGAGCGTTGCGCGCCAAACGTGTGGCCCGTTTTCATGATAAACACATTACAATGATGAAAGGCTCTGTTTCATAAATGTTTGTTGATATGAACAGTTAATAGATAACTCGATAATGAACAAAGGAAATTTATACCAATACCATTTAAAATTTTTCCCTTTATTTATGTGAGTCCTAGGCTTTCCAAAAAATATCCTCAAAAGTAGACAAATTGAAGAACATTTAAGCGTGCTGATTTTTATAATAATTTTAAGGGTTTCTTATAAAAATAAAAATAAATGAATTTAGTAAAACTGAAAATTAAAGAGATCGGTTTTTGTTTTTTTTTTGTACCAAAATGTTTAAAGAATCTTAAAACCAAAAATGTTGCATTTTTTAAATCAAAGCTTTTGATTTCAGGCCTTATCAAATTCACGGAATAGAATTTTTTATTTTCTAAAAAACCGTTGAATGCCACTATAATCTCCTCGATTATACAGCCAGATGACACGTGCCGGAGCAGTGATTTTTATTCTTGTGCAAGGAAAGTTACATCGTGAAACACCGAACCTTTATCCTTTAAATAAGTGGTGAGAAAAATCATTTTGTTGTGTTTACATTATTTTTATGTAATTAATAAAACAGAATATCGTTTATTTCCTCATTTACACAGTAATATATAAAACATAGAACAATATACAGCATAGAACAAGGAGGAAAATGGGGCCAGCTCAGCTAATGTGCTGCAGCTCCCTAGCTAATATGAATTTTGTTGGTATAAAATACGTGAAAGTGATTTCACTAGTCTCCACACACTATGGCGGCGTCGCGTCGCGTCGTCGGTGACAGAGCGAGGGCTTCCTGAAACATAACATGTTTATTTATTTATTGAATGCAACTCATCTCCTGGACCTTGCGGCCAGAGATTCGTGACGGAGTGGCGGTTTTCGTACTTGTTACAGGCTGAAATTTATTTATGATTATTTTTAGTCTTCAAAGCTTGAGAACGGGGTCACAATGGAAGGATGAGGGCATGCGCTCAAAAAGGATCAAGTGAGTGCGTAGCATCCGTAATTCCGTAACCGACGAGCATGTACTCGTATGAAGAACGGAGTGTGAACTCCAGGTCCACTAAAAACACATCGCACGAGAAACACCCTGGACCTCATGGTTTTATCGGGACCATTTATCGGAACAATACGTTTACGTTTTGAGATGTTAAGATGTCCGAACCCTATTCATAACAAATATTTAATTTTACATAATATAAAAAAACATAAAAAAAATATTCGCTAGCGCTTTCAGATTTTCTTTCACAACCTGGCCAATACAATGGTTGGACTTCAAAATACTCTCATAGATGGCGCTCAGGGCAATAATACGCGCTGCCCAGCATGAGGAGCGTTGCAACTTCCATTCGTAGTTTCGTAACGTTTCACTTTTTCTTCTTCACTTCTTTCACTCACTCTTTCACTCACTTTCACTTCTTCAAGTCCCCATCCCAAACGTACGTTAATAACCTTCACTTCAAAAGTTACAGATGTGTCTTAATAAAAGTTGAACGGATTTACTCACCGTTGTTATCCAAGGTATGTGGCCAACGTTTGAGGCCAAACCACAGAGCTCCAATCGTAGAGTTCTCAGAGGCAGAGTGCTCATGAGGAGGGCGCGGGTGGCGTATGGCCCAGTGGTTTGGGCATCGGCTTCTCGTGCGAGAGGTCCGAGGTTCGAATCTAGTCGGCGTGATTTTTTTTCTGACGAAAAAAAAAACTTACCTACACCTACACCATAAATACCTACACCTGCTGCTTCACCGTTCGGAACTGGTGTAAATCTTCCTTCCCTTGCCCCTTAATAGGCGATAGACTCTTTAAAAAAGTGACTGTGTTCGTCTGTTAATTTCCCACCTTTAAGGGTGGTGTTCTTTCATTAATGTTATTAAAGGACCACCTCTGAGCTATACCCAACTCATGAAAAAAACAATCATTAAAATCAGTTGAGAAATAGGCTGAGTAATCAAGTTATATACCCACAAAAACAAAACATATAGACTAATTGAGAACCTCCTCCTTTTTTGGAAGTCGGTTGAAAGGGTCCATCTATAAATTTTCAGGTGTGCTTTTGTACCGCCTCCTACTCAAGATCAAAATATTATTCAATACTTTTTAGGGTTTGAAGCCGGTTCAATGTTTTTTTAAACAGTTTTTAATCATATAATATATCCACTACGGTAATTTAAACCCCCACGGAATAATTATTTATCCATTTATTTACACGTTTCTTTTTATATGCATATTAATTAATTTTTTTAATTAAAACCTAAAATTAATATCAAAATAAACGGAGTTTCCACCACCGGCGCGGCGGGGCGGGGCGAACCCAAGCTACCGATGGTCGGGCCCTAGGGAGAGAAAGCTCCGGACGATGCGTGCAGTTTCGAGCAGGGCTGCCTTCTGGATCTGGCCCTTGACCCAACCACTCAGCGAGAGCCTTTCAAGGTGGTCGTCGAGGCTCTTCGCTATCAGACCATGCGCCGAAACGACTATGGGGACAACGATCGTCGGGTCGACGGGCCAAATTTTGGTAACCTCGTGCTGCAGATCCAGATACTTTAATTTTTTACTGATGTTTTCATGCGAAAATTATATTCCTAAGGCGAAGTCCTAAGATTACTATAGACATCCTCCGAAGGTCTTATGATCTGTCGCTTGAGAATTCCGCTTGCTTACACCCAATGAGGCGTAGAAGAATGCGAGTACGATGACAACAAATTGGGTAAATATGCTAACGTGTGGTGTAATTACATCTAGTGAACAATAGAACTGATGTTATCGTCATACATTGCACACAATTTACGTGTTCCGCAGCAGTACAGGTCTGTTAACCAAAGCTGGCACGTACACAGTACTCACACCAATGCAATTGTGCAAGTGCGAGTGAGACAGGTCGGGTTTTCGTGATGCGTATGCAGTGCGACGTCTCACTCGCACTTGCACAATTGCATTGGTATGAGTACTGTGTACGCGCCAGCTTTGGTTAACCGACCTGTATTAGCAAACATATTGTACAAAAGTATGGAAGTATGGTTGTCAGTTACTCTTAGACGCGTCATAGAATAGAATAGAAATGATTTATTGCACACAAATAGAAAAAATTACAATAATATAAGGAGAATACATTGATATTCCCTTACTACGTGGTAATGTTTGTCCCGCCCGGGTTGATACCAACGCGCTGAATGAAACATCGGTCGAAGCGGCTATGTACCTAAATAGTTCGTGTTTTCCGTCCAGTTCAGTGTAGCCGACATGAAATGAAGGGTAGCACTGACATGGCTCCTAGTTCACCCGGTGTTATGGGCTGACATCGCGGATATTGTAGGTGATGTAGCCAATCGTGTCAGTTTCCATAAAAAAATAAAATAAAAAATGATAATCACGAATAGGGTTATAATGTAGTTTGTTGTTTGGTGTAGATGACCGCTCTACCCTTTTGAATTATTTGATCATACACGTGATAGTGTGTGAATAGCATATTTATTTAATATAGAGTTTGTGTGCTGATCGTTGTATGGTACGGATATTGCCACTTGGATTATAATATAATATAAATATAAATTATAACTTTGTGATCTAGCAATAATCTACTAATGTTATTATTCCTTACTAGGTGTTTCATAATTTTCGTGTAGTCCACTTGGAGAAGTACATTGTGAAAGCTTACACGCTTACTGACTGACTGACTGAACAATTTATTCGCTCGTGGACATAGACAAAGATAGAAACATTATTCGAAAATTTTACGGATTTTTTTTACAGTTTACCTTTTTTTTGTATTGTGAATAAATAGAAAAACCGCCAAGTGCGAGTCAAACTCGCGCACTGAGGGGTCCGTGTCGCCATGTCATGGTCAGCGCCACTCAAGCCATCTATGGATTAGTTTAAATACTCTTTTTCATATTTTTTTCGGTAGATGGCGCGCATACACTTTTAAGTTTCTCGTATGGGGACCCCGTGAATTTTTTACTTTTTCTTATTTGTTGTTATATCGTTCATTATAAATAACACATACATATGTATTATGTGAATATTTCAACGGGCTACTTATTACGGTTCGGTTCGTACAGACGGACAGACAGACAGACAGATGGCGTAGCCCTAGTAATAGGGTCTAAAGTTAGACTTACGACGGATACGGAACCCTAAAAAAACTGATGTAAGCATTATGTTCTACTCCAACTGTACCCGTAAAATAAAAAAAAAACTGTACTACCCGCTGTCCTCTGCAGCACAGTCTACGTACTAGTGCAGCAGGGGACAGTGTACCTACAATAATGTGTTATTATCGAATATATAAGTTTTTACTTTACTTTAAGATGGGCCATACGTTTGGCCCGAAACGCCGAGCCACATAGAATCCGTAAAATTTTCTAAACAACCACCCTAATTTAAAAAACAATATAGGGAAGGAAACGCGCAACGGTATAACAATCTTTGTAATTTTTTTAATTCAATTTGTTTTCCACTGTGTGGACGGACAGACGAGAAGGTAAGTCGCAAAGATTTCCCGAACCCTAAAAAAGATAACATTTACAACGTGATAGTGAACGACTCTCGTGTTCCCCTATCAGTACAAACATCGTCTCAACACTGAGCAAATATTTGTACGTTGCACTAGAACGTGACACGTTTGTGTGGGGGCCGCCTGCCGCCACAGTGCAGACCTTAAAGCAGTAGAGCGTAACTTGCATGTATGTATCATCATCATCATCATCATCATCATCATCATCAGCCTGTGTCGGTCCACTGCTGGACATACATGTATGTATACCGAACAAAATGTATACCGGGCCGTGTCGGATCCACGGCGGCTGCTTAATTTGGAGATTCGTGAATGAAGATCTCGTCGAGACCTATCATTTGTCCTAGCACACGAGAGTCTAGGATCGGACGTTTTCGAGATATGGCCTCTCCACCTCCTTTCCCTTGTGGCGTCCAATTGGCTGAAACAATTTTAAAATAATGCACCATTGCAGAAAGAGCGAAGCCTGTTCTACGAAAAGAAACAACTTTCAAGTGGATCCGACCGGTAGTAAGGGATTTATAAGAATTTCTTTATTTTCGGAGAAATTTTTCTAAGGGCCATATTTTTGGGCTCGATGTACAACCCTCGTTGGGTCCATTATGCACAGTCGCCGAATTCATCTTTAAGGCAATATGCATCACGTTTAATATCTCTTATAATTTCGGTGATATAACCCTCTGAAAGTACACTATTTTGAGGACACAACTTTTTGTAAAAGACCGTCCCAAAAGACGTTCACGTCAAAAGAAGATATGAACACAGCTAGAGTTTTGATGTAAACTGTTGGACATGCGTCTTTTCAATCTTCTTCAAACGTACCGGCTTTCACAGGAGGATGAAACAGTGAAATTTCCTAAATTGGCATAGTAGATAAATAAAAACAGTCAGTCAATCAGTCAGCAGTTTAGGTCGCTTATATCCAGAACTCTGGATATAAGCGTCTCCAATATTATTTTTCAATTGTGCCGGCCTTCAGCAAAGAGAGAGCAGAAGAGGAATAATAAAACAGTAGAACAACTCAAATACTTCGTTAACTCTCAGCATTGATTATCGGAGTTACATTTTCTTATTGCATCATTTCCATAAATCTCAAAGTGTCAGATAAGTGCATCTACTTACGTTGATTCATTTGGAGCAGTAGTATTATTGCAGTTTACTTTTGAGCCCCACTAATACTAAGACTACACTCTTTTATTACTTTTTCGACCATATTAAAATAATGAAAATTGCATGTAAATCGGTTCAACAGTTCCATAGTTCACCTGTTACAGACAGATGTTCTGATATTTTATTGTTTTCAGATTTTTTTCGCGTTTAGATAATTTGGGATCCAAGCTATGTAATTTTATATTTCTTTTAGGCTTTTCAGTTGCATTAAAATTTTAGAAACATTTAGTAGATATATTTTTAAATTACAAACAACTTAAATTTTAAACAACAATATTTATAAAAAAGGGCTGCGAAGTTTCTTGCCAAGCTCTGTTTTATAGGTGTAGTGTATTGAGATAAATTTTGATGGCTTAGGAATGCTCTATAAACAATAAACAAACATTTTTTAATATTGACAAAAAAATCGGACAAGCACGAGTTATACTCACGCACGGAGGGTTCCGTAGATCCGCTATATAATACCTGTCAAAAAACCATAACCGTCTATCTTATGTCTAACTGCAATTCAAACTACCTGTGGCGCCATCTATTATTTTGTAGCGTGAATATCTACTATTCGATTCTTAGCACGTTTCTTGTATGGAGACCCCATTTTTATTACTTTTTGCTATTTTTATTATTTGTTGGCATATTCGCCATAATAACATGTATTCTGTAAAACTTTCAATGATCTGCCTATTACGGTTCAAAAGATACAGCAGTAGGACAGACAGACAGACAGACAGACGTTCTAGGCTTGCTTCCGTACGGGGTACGGAAACCTAAAAAGTACATACATACATATCACACACGCTGAATCCCGACAATCGGGTAAGCAGAGTAATCGGTGTTGTGCTGCAAGTACTCTAGTAAATTACAGCACAACACCGACCACCACGTTTCGCAAAGTATTCGAACAAGATTAAATCGATCAAGCAGCAAGTAAGGCACGAAGACCCACCTGCTGCATGACTCGGTGGAAGTATCGTGCCAAGGTGAGAGGTGGCGAGCCCGTCGCCCATTAGCACAATATCTTGTCCTTATCCCTTAGTCGCCTTTTACGACATGCACGGGGAGAGATGCAGTGGGCTATTCTTTTTAAATACCGGCACCACACGGTACCGGCAACCTAAAAAGTATGGGATTTAAATACTCGTACATTGTATGCACATATGCAATGCACCTAGAGGCAGTTTAGAAATTGTTTGCCCATACCTACATACATGCACGGCCCATGTGTTAGCGCCGAGTGTAGTAGCTCACCAGATCGTAAATCCAGCAAGAAGGATTTACAGCGCAAATTATTTTTGTACAAGTACCGGTCGTGGTAAGTCACGCTCTTTCAGATTATCCTTCGGTCCAGATTTAACTAGTGAGTCTGGGAAATGGGACGAAAGCAGAGTTTATGGTCTAGGCTACATTTATTCATGGGAAGTCATGTTTGTGGCTGGAGCCGACTTCATAAGAATTTATTGAGTTTTATTCGATTTTATCCGGTGATTTGGAAAGCCATCTCGATCACGAATACTTCTTTCTTGCTCTGTGGATACAATTATTTTAAAGTGCGAATTAATAAATAGTGCGTAGTATTGCATTTTTTATTTTCGAAGTACCGTGTGGGTCTGGTACTTAAAAATAATAGCCCCACTGCATATCTCCCCGTGCGACATGCGCGCAAAAGGCGCCAAGGGATAAGGATAAGGTACCGTGATAAAAGGGCGACAGGCGACCACCTCTCACCTTGGCACGGTCCTTCCACCGAGTCAAGATGACATATACTTGGCATCCAGTTTCTAGTGAATTTGATTTGAATTTCCTTTACATGCCAACATTTTGTAGGTAAAGGAAGGGATGCACCTGTTTATGACTGGTTATGTTGGGTAATAGGACCCTTGATTTCTTGTAACCTGCTGCGTCACGGAGTCGGGTGAACACTCGAGCTCCTCGGTCGGCGGTGTCCACGCCTGGACGTGGGGTTGCACCGATAGCCTAGTTTTGCACTCGGGCACAAAAAAGAGGTAATAGGCGAGCTACTACCGCCGGGTTGGTTTGGTTTCGTGAATTTGATGAACGTTCCCCATGTGCTTTCGTGTTCGAAAAATTATTATATTTTTAGGCCAAAATGCATGTTAAGCCTGAATCTGTCCGCGAGAGTTTATTTGGTGAAAATCGGATGAGTACTTTGAAGCTATGGCAAGTTGTATGGAGCGCGAGAGCACACTTGTGGAGATGGTGGTGACATCATCGGTGTTAGAGGGGAGGTCGAGTGCACGGTTTTGTAAAGTCGCCGGATGGGTCTTTAACGCGTGCGGTAGCGTTTACGTTTGTAAGTTGTATAGTTTGGCAGCACGAAGTCGTCGAAAGTACATACTTTATGTCGCCAACTTTCTGGAATGCCCCCCTTCTTGCCGAAGCGTACGACGTTCATCGAATACACGTCAAAACTCGGTGCAGTTCGCGATGGTGGCAGTTACTCGAAGTAATAACGGTTGCCGAGCTCCCTGCGTAGTGCCTCAGTCTAGAGCTTCCCTTTAGTCGCGCCAATATAGGCACTATCGAAGTAGCTCCTCATCTACAAAATGACGTAGCACGAAGTTACCTATGTAAATAAAGTGAATAAACACCGTTTCTCTTCGCTGATTCCTCCCGGGAGCAGCCATTGCGATTCAAACAGACCGCCTTGTAATAGAGATACGATGTGCATAACTTGAGAATTCGCGCTTGTTCTCGATTGGCAAGCGTTCTTGTATTTACAGTTGGTAGGACGGTTAAAATTTAAGAACGGATTCCATTTTTCTCGTTTGGAAAGCGTTCTTGTATTTACATCTTAAATTTTAACCGTCCTAGGTTAAAATTTAAGATGGGCTTCCATTTTTAGAGTCCCGTAAGAAAATTGAGAAAAAAAGGTCTTGGGTCACACAAAATGTGCATATCTCAACCTAACGTATTAAATCCGTTATATTTTGTTCATATTGGTTGTTCAATCAGATTCTGTTTCAATTGTTTTTTCCTAGCAATAAAGAAAACACTATTTTACAAATATTATGCGCATCGCTATACAATGCTTTACACATTCAATATAGTTTGTCATCGTGTCGAAATCCCATGGGACATAAATTCAATTGCAATTTCTCTTGTAAATTTAAAAAAGACTCTTGCAATTTCAGAATCCTATTCACACGCGTCTTGTATCTATCTCCTACCTCACTATTCCTCTTTGGAAAGTGCCTCTATTTTGAGCGTCAAATTCGGAAAATGGCGGAAGTGTAATTTCCATAATTTCCCAAGTGTAAATATTTACGCCTGTCGTTCCTTGTTTTACTGTGTCGGAATGAGCCGCTACCGAGGTCCCGCCGCCGCCCGGCTCCCGCTCGGCACATAATCGATTCGCGGCTAACATGACCCGCGCTTGTGAGCGGCGGTGGTGGCGCAAACAACCTGCACGTTGAACGGTGAATAATGTTCTAGTAAGAAAGGAAAAAGGGAATAAAGAAAGGAAGGAAAGAAAAAATAAAGAAAATATGTATTCACATATACTACATACTACGGATTTTTGTTGTTGAAAATCAATTAAATACTTTTGAAGAGAAACTTTTTAACGCCCGTTTGGGCCATCCCAAACGGGCGTTAAAAAGTTTCTAAAGGGGCCTATTCTTGAAAAAGTGAAACGTCACGAAAGTACGAACGGATGTTGCAACGCTCTTTTACACGCTACCCAGCACGTTCTATGAGAGTGTTTTGAAGTCGAACCATTGTATAAGTTGAAAGGTCCGATCAAAATTAAATAAATAATTGGATTTTAAATACAAAGCGTTAGAAACTTAGCTTCTGTCGGGTGTACGACGACACCTATAAATAGGTGGTAGGGTTTAACCTACCCGGGTTGATACCATCGCACTGAATGAAAGGTCGGTTGACACGGCTATTTAAATAGTTCGTGTTTTCCGCCCAGTTCAGTGTAGCCGGCACGACCGAAGGGAAGCACTGACATAGCACCTCGTTCACTAATGTGTTATGGGCTGACATCATGGATGTAGTAGGTGACGTAGCCAACCATGTCAGTTTCCATAAAAAAAAACTTCGACCTCGATATGAGTCGACCAATGTGATGAAAAAATTTACAAAAGTCTACATAGGTTTAGCAGCATATCTAAAAAAAAAAAACAGAGAAAACTTTAATAATATTCCGCACGGTCTTTAGAAATTGAATCTTAAACGGATGCAGGGCCGACGTTTTCCTAAAACAATAGTAGAACGTTTAAAACTGCAAAATTGCATATAATATTTCTCACCAAAACGAGACGCCTTCCGCAGCCGGAGACGGCAAGGGCTTAGTCCGTGAACATATTCAGTTTGTTTCGTTTGTCGAAATGAAATCGGGCGACGCGTGGGGTTTAGCCTTCGCCGCGGCTCCAGTCGGCGACGACGCTAGCTTGCCAGTAGCAGCCGACAGAGCCGTATTTACGTTCAATGCCGTTCGGATCATCTAAAACTCTTCTGTCTATAGCAAAGAATAAACGTCCCCGCGTGGAACGTGGTCTATAGTATAGGGGACCAATTTCATATAATTAGACAGATACGTGTTACCGTTTGTTTACATTTTTATCTTCGCCTTCGCTCTGGATGAAAAATCTGTATCTACGAGTATTTCATCTCTCATCAAAAATTGGTAGGGCGTCAATACGTTTCATCGTTCACCTTTAGTTTACACTCTGGATGAAACAAAAATGAAAGGCATTTTACACTTATAACTTTGGATGACTCCTCCTTGGAGGAGTTCATCTTGAGTTTGAATGTTCATCTTGATGTACATTTAAAGTGACAAAAATGTAAATGAGCATTTAGTCTCATTAGACGGGTGGGATTTTAGTAGCATTAAAAATGCTTGAGAGGGATGGAGGGTGGTCATTGGAGCACAAATTCGAAATTTTGAATGTATTCAAAGTGCTATTGTTTTATGATCAAAACCAGCATGGCTGTTTGTACCGAGGGACCATGGACCACGCTCAGTGGGATGCCATGCCAGCAGTTTTGAGACTAGCCTCTTAATACGACGCTTCTGATGTAGATATGTTTGTCGGTTATTCACGCGTCATGTAAGCTATTTATTAGCTTTTAACATTTACATGGGATCCCCTTTTGACTTTTTGAATCATCGTAAAGGTTAGAAATATCATTCGAACGAAACTGTAGGAAGAAACGAGCACCCGATAATAAAATAAAAACTAACAAACGATTTATTTGTTAAAATTTTATGAAACGACTCCCTGACAATAGCTCAAGCTGCTTGTACCTAAATACGCCCCTGGCAGAGAGACTGAGTCCACTGTCGACTAGAATCCGACGTCATGGAGCTCAGAAAGCTTGAAAGCGACTCTCTATTGAATATTTTAAGGATAGGATGGAGAAAGATCTTTGAAAGATAAATCTCAGTTATAAGATTTTAGACATTCCGTTTCGTATCCAGCGGAATTCGGAACACGCGATCTTCATATTACGTGTAATCTAGTGCCCTAAGCAACTGAGCTACATTTTTCGGTCTCTAAAGTGGTTCTTGAAAGAGTTCACTCATAAAACCTTTAAACGATGCGCGTATTATTCGTTAAGCTGCGTATCCATTAGAGCAGCCTCAGGCTGAACAGCCTCGACTTGAGGCTGCTCGGCCTGAGGCAAGGCTCGCGGCACAAGCTGAGGCGTGTCGCCTCAGCTTGATCCGGAGCCAAGAACGCGATGACACCAGACGTGCGAAGAGTAGCTGCTGCTTTAATATGTTATATGTTATATAATTTAATAATGCCCCCCCTGCAAGACAGCTCACGCTAGTGCAGAGGGCAGGGGTTGATACTAAACATGTACAATGTAAAAACATTTATACAAATAAACATCTTTATCTTTATCTTTATTAGTAATTTTAATAAAAATGCTTTAATAAAAATAGTAGGTACTTTTTATTTAACGTATCCCAAAGAACACGATGACTCTCGTATAATTTTATTAATTTAACTGCAGTATCGTTGTCCATTGCGACCTGAGGCGACCCGCTCGTCTCGACTTAGGCTCCTGTGAGCGCGGCAAAAAAACTGACAAAATATTGCTCGGCGCGAGGCGACGAATTTGCCTCATGGCGCGGCGTGCCTCAGGTTGAGGCAGCGTTTCCACTTGTGCGGCCTCGGGTCGAGCGGCTGCCTCGCCCCGAGTCTGCCTCTAGTGGATACGCAGCTTTAGATGTCGTACATTTTTTATTTATTTTTATAATGTGAACGCGCAGTGCAATACTACATACCTAGATGTTTTTACATAACATATAGTAAGTCTGTCGAATTTTCTCTGAATTTTAACACTCATTTGAAATTTCGAGTCTTTCTGCGAATTTGGAACGTCAGTCATGCAAAATTTTAAAATCCACTTAAAATTACCACTGAGAATAACAGATGACAGACAAATAGACAGACTCCAACCGAATCACATTATATAATTAGTAGTAAAGTGATACTGTTCTACCTTTGTCCATGTGCCAAGAGGCTGCCGCGCTGCTACGCCCGACGGTAGCACATACTATGCATTTTGATACCTTTGTCCCGGACGGGCAAACACTACGGCGCGGTCCACATAAACATGAAAACGTCCAATTGTAGCCAGTTGTATGGCAGTCAAACCATACAGGGCAGGGTGGACGAGAATAGAGATGGAACACAGAATATTCCCGATGGAATTAAGCTGGAAATAACATAAAAAAAACATAGAATTCAAATAAATATACTTGCTAATGAAGACAAATTTTATTTAGTTCTTATCCTGAAATAATGAATAATTTTAATACAGAAAAATACTCACCATGACCCTCTCACACCTCTCTGACACGAGTGCACTGATGAAGACCAGTCTCTGTTCTGGTAAGGGTCCACTGCGGGACAGTCGACTCTCCAATTCACTTCCAGTCCACCCGGCCTTCAGAGGTACGGAACAACTACTTTCCGGCGACGACCCACACTTAGTTTTCCTGTCCACAGCCCGCCAGATATGGACGGACACTGTTACTGCAACGGTCGTCGTCCAATATGAAAAAGACAAGGGCAGATCTTTGATAGATGGTCCTCCAAGTAATACGGTACGTCGCTGAAATGCTGCTAAAAATGCCCCGCCGCGAAATTTCAAACATAATTTCAAATTCCGAACCTAGGGCGGTCACGACAGTCCAACGGGCGTTCTGAACTTCGTTCAGCCTCAGTGCAATGGCGAATAGAGGCATTAGGCACGAATGCAGTCATATCCGAGCGTCGTTATACAAATTCGCCAACGCTTTAGCTCACAAAGGACACACAGCAATCTGACCCAGACTTGTCGAGACAGTCGCTTTGACGCCAACCGTTCCTCCATCCACTCCCCAGGCGCACTCCCGCCGCCTTCCCTATCGCATTACACCTGTCAGGAATACCATTTCCCCTTTATGTTTCGAAGTAGACGGTTGCGACGCCCGTTGCAGTTTCGCTTTATTATTGGGGTGCGCTCTGAAAGCGCTGGCTGGAAGCATACTTATCTAAATTGGACATTTTGTTTCTGTGGGCAAGCATAAATGCATTTAAAGGGAATTATTAGTTTACGCTGCGATAGAAGTTTATTACGAGTATTTTCATTATATTTGAACTGTGGTTAAAGGCCGTCCATTTCAGGTGTGTTTTGATTGAAAGTTGCCTTGGAGCAATCCATCTATAAAATTAAGGTTCTGTAAATTGGCATGTGCCAAAAAAAAAAAAAAATAATGGCGCAGTCGACACATGCAAATCTACCTCACCTCGCGATAGTGAGGTGCCATACCGGCAGATTTGTGGACTAAGCCAAAATTTTACGAAGTTGGCCTTTAAAGTTTGAGAACATGGCACCTAATTTCCGCCATAAATTTTTTTTTATCATATCCCAAATCCATGCAGCCGTTTTGGAGTTTTTTTTTATGGAAACTGACACCGTTGGCTACATGACCTACACATCCGTGATGCCAGCTTATAACACCGGGTGAATTAGGTACCATGTCAGTGCTTCCCTTCATTTCTTGTCGGCTACACTGAACTGGACGGAAAACACGGACTATTTACATAGCGGTTTCGACCGACGTTTCATTCAGTGCGGTGGTACCAACCCGGCCGGGATAAACCCTACCGCCTAGTAAGGAAGGAAGGGAACTACAGTTTAACGTGGAATTCGAACCACGGTCAGCCTACAACTATCGAGCGGTCACCCATCCAAGTACTGACCGCGCTCAAGGTTGCTTAACAGCAGTCGAACGACCGCACCACTGAGCTACCGAGGCTGACAGGGAGTTTAGGGAGTTACGAGGGAATGTAGAAATTCAACCTCTCACTCAACCATATACATATATCAAAGTGAAACTCTTTGCCCGTCTTTGAGTCGGGTCAAAAAAGTAAGGCACAGGCGAACCAGCGAGAAAACTATCACCCGACTATTATTAATTATATACCGCGGTTTCGCGTGGAACGGTGATAGTGGCTGTGTCTAATCTTATTTTGAACTTTTGGGCAAAGCAAGCCATAAAAAATGTGTTAAGTGCGAGTTTTACTCGCGCACGGAGGTTTCCGTATCTATCCACTATTATCCGCCTATCTTTTGTCTTTCAACATTGCAATGCATAAAAGCCTGTGGCGCCATCTATTATGCAATAGTGTGACTAATCGATTTTATTGTACGTTTGCTTATATGGCAGCCCCCCTTAATTTTTTACATTTTTCTTTTTATATTATTTGTTGTTATATCCGCCATTGTAACACATATTGTGTGAAAATTTCAACGGGCAACTATTACGGTTCACGATATACAGCCCTCTGACAGACGGACGGACGGACGGACGGACGGCGGAGGCTTAGTAATAGGCTTCCGTACGGGATACGGAAAGCTAAAAAGCGGTTGTTCGTAAAAAAATATACAAATCGGTGCAGGTTACCACTACACATCAGTAATATCCACTCGTGCATTCACCTATATCGCTGTAGGTTACACTAGACTGGAGCAATGTGAGGTAACGGATCGCCGATGTCCAAGCGTGTGTGCCTCACAGCATTATCAGGTGTCAAACGCGATAAAGTGGAAGCTCGGACGTGATATAGGAGTCGTCAAAGCGTTCGAATGGATAGACCGGGCCATCAAATCCATGGGCTGGTGAGAAGATGCCTTTGTAAAAGTTTATTAAATAAATAAATACATTTTTATAACGATGGAACAAAAATATGAAATTACGCACACGAAATTACAAACACGATTCGAGTGTTACGAAACGTCTGCGACAAACATATTGTATGCATGGGTGCGTGAACATATCGTGATATTGTGTGCATTTATAAATTACTAGCTGTTTCGGCGGCTTCTCTTAGTGGCAAAATATGTTATAGATCAGTAATGTAATATATAAGGAAGAACCGGGTAAGAAACCTTATAAAGCTTTTTTTATATGTAACTTGCATAGTAAGTTTTAATTGCGTTAAATATAAGATGCTATGTCTAAACAAAAAATAAAAAATATTAAGTCGAAGATAATAAAAAGAAAGATAAAAAAAAGATAATAAAATTTCACTAAAGTCATGAACAAAATTTTAGAAACAATTTGAATCATCAGTCAGCACAATTTACATACATACATATAGTCACGCCTGTTTCACGGTGGGGTAGGCAGAGACAACGGATCTCCACCTGCCATGATCCTGACACACTTCTGCCGCCTCTTTCACTCTCATAATGTTCTTCATGCATGCTCATCGGTTACGGGTACTACGCACTTGACCCTTTTTGAGCACATGCCCGATCTGGTCCAGGTACTAGGGCGACCCTTCCTGACTCTTCCACTCACATTTACTTCATAAGTTTCTTTCGTTAGTCTCCTATCATGCATTCTTCCAACGTGGCCGAACCACCGAAGCATTCCTTTCTCAATCCTTGTCACTATATCTTCTTTAAAACCACAGCGCTCTCGCTCGCACTACACTATTTCTCAATCTATCTTTCATTGTAACTCAGCTAATTTTTTATTTACAATAAGAAAAAAAATTACTTAACTTGTAAAATGGATTATCTTAGAGAAATATTTTCAGCTGACTCTAGAACACATTGTCACTATTTATATATTTAATTTTATCAGGTTTTTAACTAATAGGTGAACAAATCGCGCGCTATTTCCCGCATTATTTATTAGGATGGTAGAAACGGTGTATGTACAACACTGTGTGACCATCATAGGTCTGTCCTTTTTATTTCTTTGGACGGACAAGTATGTCCAATTTACACGTACTGAGCACTTTCTAGAGCACTCGAACGCGTTTGCTTCTCTACTATTTCAAAATTCCGTTTGTTTCGGACTGTATGTCACCTGCATACATTAAAACGCGCCATTATGCCACTTATCAAGATTAATTTCGAATAAAATAGAACAGACGGTTGCTATTGCATACCAGTAATAAAAAAGTTAAATTACAAATTTAAAAAATCCCCGTCCCCTTAAAAAGTCAAAAATAATTTCCGTTTAGTTACTTAAAGTAGTCGGGGGACCGCTAAGTAAATACCCGCGCAGCTCTGAGTTTTTATATTTTGACCTGACCAATTTTATAAGGATCCCTGCCAGCATTGCTGATTACGGAACCTTAAGCAAAATTACTACGAATTATTGTAACATGAACAAACAATATTGTTAAATCATTTAGGACCCAACAAAACGTCGTCAATAGATACGAGATGAATTTCACGACTTAACAAGTTCATATGGAAAAGGCGGACTTAATGGCTAATAGTAGTATCGTACTCTAAAGATAAACACAAAACGATCTCTCTCACTACACTTCACTCTTCATCCGCAATCGAGAATTTTTTACGAGTGTTCAACAAGAGAGAAAGACGCTCCGCCTCGGCCCATGGCTTGCGAAAATAATTGGGCGAACCATAAATAACTCGTCGAAATCCTAAATCTCCACCTAATTTCTTCCTAATGCTTATTTACCAGCTTGTGCAAACAGCCGTAGGCGCCTTCGTACTTTTATTGTCAAGGATAAATCTCGCAAGCACAGCCTGATAATCGCCCGAGAGCGCCTATAAAATAAATCCTTCCGCAGGACAGACGAAACTATTAAGACTATTAGCGCATCACGGACGCCTGGCGCTTTCCCTGCAGTGTCTGCTCGAATATTCTTTTTATAAGCTGCTGGGATGTTTACGACAAACACCATGATCAGTACTAATAATAAATCTGTAAGGGATGATCATGGAGCAAGTTACTTTGTTTTCTTTTTTGTTAGCAAGTGCCTTTGTAGACTCTATGTATGATACTTAAACTGAATTGAAGACATCTAGAATTATTTTATGTATGTATGTATGTTCCTCCATAACTCTTAAACCGATCATCCGAATTAGATTAAACTTCCGTTCCGTTCCGTTAAGTAATACGGTAGCGGGCCTCGCCCATAGTTACTTACTTTCATCGCGAAGGTATATTGTTTACCTGAACGTAGCTTGCCCTTCTTTTTCAGTTACTTTCTTCTTTTTAAATACGAATTTCACCGAGGAATTTCACCGACGAATTTCAGCGACCAAGGTGGTGAAGGGCTTGCTTAATATGTGCAAGGTCGTGTCTTCAATCCCCGTTGGAATGCCTTGGAAAAATGTATTTCTCCTTCAGATAGTTTAATGCTTATGATAAAAAATAACATAAAATTGCTACCTATGTAGTATGGGAATCCTAATGTAATTGAACTATCACTTAAAACCCATTTGGTATAGCTTTATAAATATTACTTTATATCGGTTTTTTCCACTCAATACCTGTGTAAACTATGCCTGTTTCTCTTCTCTTGTAGGAACATATTTTTTAATAACATAATTCTTATGTTTCCGTACCCCGTACGGAAGCCTATTACTAAGCCTACAACGTCTGTCGGTCTGTATGTCTGTCTGTCCGTCCGTCCGTCCGTCCGAAGGCTGTATCTATGGAACCGTAATATCTAGATTCTAGATATTAATACGGTTCCATAAATACAGCCTTCGGACGGACGGATGTGAAAATTTCAACCTTCTAGATTCTAGAAGGTTGAAATTTTCACAGAATATGTGTTATTTTATTAACGAATTTAAGAATAAATAATAAGAAAATGAAAAAGTGAAAAATTAAGGGGGGTTCCCATACAAGAAACGTGTTTTTTCAGCGTTTTTATTTTGTGGTGTGGAAACCTCGGTGCGCGAGTCCGACTCGCACTTGGCCGGTTTTTTATGTTACAATATGTTTAAAAATTGTTCCTACATACATAGACACAAATATTGAGTAGAAAGTTAAAACAAAGTAACATTTTGAGCCCATGCCAAATGGTTTTCAAGAGATCATTCGATTTCGTTAGCATGGGAAGTCGAGAAGTCGATTATCTATATGCTCTACCGTAGACTCTACCACACTCGGATGTAAGATGGCCGCATAGTAACCCAGGCTGTGTTTTGAGTTCTCCTCAAGTTCAGTATAGCCGGCAATCCAAATTTAAGTTAATAATGGCATTGGAGTACCTTCTCGGAACTGATAATGGCTGGTCGGACCATATGCTTTGGCTCCTCTGACTCAGCCACCCATGCTCCGGCATTACGTAGAAACAATAATTACTTACCGGCTTCAGTGACTCATAGCGGCCGAAGCAGATGGAGTTTATTTTCAGCGCCTTGAATATCATCCGATATGGTTTAGTGGCTAGGATACCTGGCTCTCACCCAGGAGGCTCGGGTTCGATTCCCGGTATCGGAACTTTTTTTGTTTTTTTTTTTATGTATGAGGGCGGCCGACAACGGGAAGACGGCCGTCGGTCGCTGTTCTGTGACAAACACAAAATTGTTAAATCCATTATACGTTTTTATTATAACCAGCATGGGTGACTGTGCCGAGCTACGAATAGTGCAGTCGACAGAGCATGCACGGGAAGTGATGCAGTGGGGCAATTCTTTTTAAGTACCGCCGCTGCCACGCGGTACTTTTGATATATTAGAAAAATTTACACTGTATAGGGTAGCAAGGTCTTAAAATGTTAAAAAAATTTACTAAAGCTAGAAACATAAAGTCCAATGAAACTCCCCGAGGGATCGCGTTCCAAGTATTTCATCTGCTTGCTCCGAGCACTCGAAAATAAATTAACGACAGGCGTCGAATTTTTCATTAACGGAAACGCGAAGCCAGGAATCTTGCCGAGCGCGAGGGCTGTAGATCTATTCCAACTTGTGCAACATGTTGGCGGACCTACTTGTTGAAATACAAAATGTAAAATAATTATTTGATACATATGTGGCTATGAATGAAAAGATCAAATAAACACCAAGTAACCTGTAAGTAGTATTATCTTAACTGTAATGTTTTAAACATAGGTATGTATTCTCATTATCGTAATGTTTTCGGTTACACAGTATACTAATCAGAGCGACTTACTATCGTCGACGTTTCGTCCCTCACTCCGGGGACATCGTCAGGACTCGCAGAGCTGCGACGACCTGGAGGACACCCGACACGTCGTCGTCCAGACAGATGCCAACTGCCGGGCGCCGCTGACGTAGATTGTAGCGATGAGGGTAGTAACTGAAAACATTACGATAATGTATAACAGCGGTAAATATCTAAACGAATATTATGTATTCTCATGCCTCGTTTCATGCAAACGAATGTAACAACGTTCTTTTGACAAATTACATTCTTTAAACTGAACTCAAACCATCGTCGTCGTGGACGCAGTGCTGCGGTGTGCGACAGAGTTCATAAGAAAAAGCGTCAAATGTTTGGCCCCAAAAAAATCGTCAACGGATATGGTTCGTCTTTCTCCGCAACACTCGTCACAAAGAGGCTCGGCATTATTTTGTAGTTGACATTAGGCTTTTGAGAACCCATAGTCTCTCAAAATCGTTCCTTTGTATCACCGCTAGGGTGCGGAACTGTCATCCCGCGCGTGGTTTTCCCGAATCCATAAATCTATGGGGTATTCAAGCATCATAGACTAGATTTCAATCATTTTCAGCAACAGTCCAATCTGCTGGCATGTCATCTTATTGAAAGTGGTTTCGTCTGGAGAGGTGAATTTGCCTGTCGCTTGCACAATTTTGGTCACTGTACAGCCATTTTTCTTAAAAAATCATAAACACAAAATAAATTCATACTTCCTTACAAGCAACATGCGTTGTTTTAAGAAACTATGCTTGAACACAATGTTTAAGCCATGCCTAACTTGGAAACACTCTAGCAGCGTTGCTTCCCTGCTAAGTGATACAAGTACTTAACTGTGAATAGACAGTCATTACATAAAGGGGCTCTTTTATATCCGCATTTATTGCGGAGGGGCATAGCTGCAAGCGCCGACGACTTTTTAGTCTTCGTGCTGGGGCTGTTCTCAACAGATCCTTGTAAACATATACTAGAAGGGCCATAAACTGTTCAAGGAGGTGAAACAACAGTGGGTGTGAAAAGTTTCCTGACAGGTCGGCACGGCATTGGCAATCCCCGTGCATCACAGAATGTCCATGGATATCGTTAGACACTTACCCGTTTGTGTAACGATGCATTTCTTCTTTCTTCTGACATCGTTGACTGCATTACCAGCTACAACCGTGATGTCAATAGACGAGGTGTACCTTGTCGCATTTCTGTTGGAACTGACTACCATGTCAGTTCTTTCCTTAAATGAAATCTACTACTCTGAGCTGGCCAAAAGTAACTAACACCTTGGTGAACTAGGTCCCGTGTAAGTGCTTCTCTTTGGTCGTGTCGGCGACAAAGAACTGGACGGAAAATACGAATTATTTACCGTTTCGACCGATATTTCATTCAGTGCCGTGGTACCAACGCGGATGGGTTTAAACAACCCACCTAGTAAGGTAATAAGAGAAGGGACCTACAGTTTTACGTGGAACCCGAACCACGGTCAGGCTCTAACGGTCAAACGGTCACCTATACATGTTCAGATTTCGCCCAAATGTGCTTATGATTACGAACGACAGTCGACCGATCGCACCACTGAGCTACCGAGGCGGACAAAAACGTTGACGCTGCCGCTGCTTAAAAAAATTATTGCTCGAAAAACATTAGAATAGAGAACAGAAAGTGTTTTATTGCTCCAAGAAACATACAACAGTAAATTTACATAAGGTTCAAAAGCGGACTTATCTCTTACAGAGATTTCTTACTGTCAGCCTTTGGATGTTTGAACATTGTATGTACAGAAACAAGCACCATAATAATATTTATATATTCTTTACGGAGATTTCTCCAAGGCAACGTATGACAATGGCTTTTCTGCGTGTACTTTGCCAGAAGACCTTTTCATAGCAGACGTCGCAGTTCCCGGCGGGAGACTGTTATCACAACACTACAAACGGCGCGTTTCTGGATGCAACGCTTTTTCTTGCATTAAATGTGGTAATTATATATATTTCATGTTATTTTGTTAGCAAACTTCTTGTAGACTTGTTCGGCTATTGAACATTCTTTATCTATTAAATCATTTATTGGTTTACTTTCGTTATTTGTCTTAATAACACATACATACCTACGAGTACATACATACATACCACAAGCTGTATCCCGACAATCGGGTTGAGCAGAGTAATCGGTGTTGTGCTGCAAGTACTCTTGTAAATTACAGCACAACGCCGATGTACCACGTTTAGCAAAGTATTCGGACAAGATAACCTATCAAGCAGCAAGTAAAGCACGAAGACCCACCTGCTGCATGAATTGGATGGAAGGACCGGCTATTCTTTTTAAGTACCGACCCCACACGGTACTAACAAATTTCTAACTTATAGCGTCTGCGAGGTACAGTGTTTCATTCAATATACGAGTATTTGCAGTATTTTAGAAAATCGTTCGAAGTGCTCTGAGTGCTCTCGAGTTCGAAGTGTCGAATAAGAAATTATTATTTAATCTGTATACAATTTTTATTTAAAACACATTTATTTATTAATCAGCACATATATTAGTGCAATGAAGTTTTAAAAGTTACCAGACTTCAATCCCACACAACCAGGCTCACATCAGACCGAGCATCGCAAAATCTTCCACAGTCCAGCGCGCGTGTCTGCGGACGAACTACGCATACAAATCTGAGACACGAACAGAATAAGCCGTTAATCATGGCAATATGTACCTAGAGCGGACATCGACTTGTCGAGGAGGTGAAAGAAAAACTGCACACATATGAAATTACAAATTTGCTTTTCTCTGTCACACTTTTTACTCACGTATCTTAAATGTAGTGAATGCCGACCTATTTTTGGTAACAAAGCTGACAAATTTTTGATATTTTTTTAATTTTTTTTTATGTATTCCGGTATCGGAGACTCCCCCGGATTGCTGGCTATACTGAACTAGAGGAGAACAAAACCGAGGCTGCTATGCAGCCATCTACATCCAGTACGGTGGTACCAACCCAGTCGGCTACAATTTGAACCTACCACCTAGTAAGGGGCAAGGGATGTATTATGTTAATATCCATACCGGAAGACCGCGTGTGGTGGCGTGTCTTGGGAGAGGCCTATGTCCAGCAGTGGACCGATACAGGCTGATGATGATGATGATACCGGGACCTAACAATGTTCTGGGCTGGAATGGATTGAGTTTGGTGATGCGTACCGCGTAACGCGTATGTTTACACATATCTTAACCGTAAGTTCTGGCACTCACAATTTTTTTAATCGGGCAGGTGTCTTTCCTACCGTCCGCGCCTGTCCGTTCGTTCGTCCATCTGTTTGTGATATAGGGCTGCTATCCTTCCGGGATTTCCCGGTTTCATCTTAGTTTTGAATGCGTCAAAACGGTGGGCGGGTATAGGCCGGGAGGACTGAAGAAAAATTTGGATAAGGCGTATGTCTAGCAGTGGACGCTTACACACTGACTCACTGACCGAATAGCAGCGGAGCAATATATAGAAAGAAACAAAAAAAAACTGTTATAATAATTTAGGCAAACAGTATTTTTTTTATGGAAAGCACGACCTATGGCGCGCGCCAGACTAACGCAGAGGTGTAGTCCGACGGATTCGGATATTTACGGAGGCTGCGAATACCATTTTGGCCGGCTAGGTGCACCTTCACATTAGGTTGGCTGAATATTCGCTCTCTACATACATACATATCACACACGCTGAATCCCGACAATCGGGGTAAGCAGAGTAATCGGTGTTGTGCTGCAAGAACTCTGGTAAATTACAGCACAACACCGACCACCACGTTTCGCAAAGTATTCCAACAAGATTCAATCGATTAAGCAGCAAGTAAGGCACGAAGACCCACCTTCTGCATGACTCGGTGGAAGTACTGTGCCAAGGTGAGAGGTAGCAAACCTGTCGCCCTTTAGCACGGCACCTTGTCCTTATCCCATAGTCCCCTTTTACGACATGCATGGGGAGAGATGCAGTGGGGCTATTCTTTTTAAGTACCGACCCCACACGGTATGACATACATAAGTATGTCAATACGGTTTCTGGGTATTAATTTCTATGCCGTTAATGCAAACGTATTCAACGCGCACCGTGGACCCGTGGAGCCGCCTCCATGCCGTTGTGGACACGTTCCGTGGTAGATTTTGTTTACAATCGAGCACGGAACCACGGCCCCGACATTGACTGGCACGCATCGCACCCACTCAAGTCATAGCACGAAATAATTCAAAAGATAGAAGAGACATCTCAACTCTTTTCAGAAAATTAAATGTTTTCGTGAAAATTTTAGTGTTCATAACCTGCGCTTTGCAGAAATTAGGAATAATTTCAATTAAACAATTTCAAATTTAAATTATTATATTCCAAATTTTTCAGGGCATTCTCGTTCTGTGAGGTAACGCAAACAACATATCGGTCTGGCTATATGAACAACGTGGGAATGCGGCGAGTGTAGTGGGTACAATCCGCCGTATTATTACTTCTGTGGCCGTACGTACCTAACAGAACAGTTGTTAATGATTTCTTCCCGTCAACCTTGACATTGCAACAAATGAGGTATACAACCTCATTTGTCATACTCAAATACTCATATTATACAGCATCAATTGCTTATGCAATTTTATCTTTTCTTTTATCTATATAAAAATATTTGTATGCAAATGTGTACCAATATGTAGTGTGCGGAAACAATCGCTCGATGTATTATACCGACCGACCTTGGCTGTTACGACTACAAAAGATTAAACAATCATTTATTCCTTTTGCGCAATCATTTTGTAAAGCCGTTGGCAACTTTGAGCGTTTTCCTATCATTGTCTAGCGATTAATTGTTATTATTTGTAGGCACGATATGCAAGTCTGGAATGCATCGATTTGAATAATCTATTGAGCAACTTAACTCGATAAATGATCGCAATGTGTAACATTTAACATTGGTCGGTGGAAATTGGAGACCATCGTTGTCTGTCTGCTATTCGTCGTCTATCGATATATCCTTCCAGGGTTTTAAAACAGTTTTATGCAATTTTGTTTTAATAAAATGTTAGAGTTTTTAGAAAATAAGTAAGTACCATTGATTTTCCATTTTTCCATTGATTCATTTCTAATCAATGGTACTTACTTATTTTCCAACACAAAGGAGGACGAGCAAAAATATATGGACCCTGGCCCTAGACACCAATAACGATAAATGATACCGAAGAGGCAATAAAAAAATAATTTTATTTAATTAAAAATGACTTTCTTCGTCTATAACTTTTTTCCCACGCGATTTGCGATTTCCCGCCATAGAAGAAGTTGTTACAAATTAAAAGACCTATCCGATAATAAATCACTTATCGTTATAGACCGCTCTAGGCCAAAACCCCAACCTCCTTTTAATTTGGTTTTTGACGTGATGACGTCACGTCTTATAAATTGATGAGCACCGGCTGCACGCACGAAAGCGTGTCACATTGATATTCAAAGTTACCATAGAAACGTCTTAAGAAGTAAAACTGTCAAGATCAGACAACAGAAGTTTTGATGTTTTGATGGCCAGTCACAAGATGATTAATATTTCTACTGGAAATAGAAATTACTGATCTTTGATCTATGTACTACGATTATTCCACGTCATCACGTAAAACTATCGTCCGTAAACCGACTTTACAGACAACCAATTTTTTTTTCTTTGTCAAGGCTGTGTCCGTAAACCGACTTTACAGACAACCAATTTTTTTTTCTTTGTCAAGGCTGTGTATGGTGTACGGTGTTCTATACCTTTCTAATATAGGTATGCGAAATATTGCAAACTCTATGTAATAAAAATAAAACAAACAATAATTTTGCGACAACTTAAATATAGAATTAAAAAATATATATAATAACAGACAAGGCTGCATGGTATATTACCTTTGCCTATCCCAAAAAAGGGATAAAAAGAACCAAAAAGAAAACTGAAATGTCAAAAAGTGACAACTGTTTATTTTATTTATCTGTGACAACACTTTTATAAAAAATTATCGTGAACCTCTAAAAGCAAATATTATTGCAATTTTAAATTGATCACAGAGTGAGAAAAAGTATTAGTACTTAAAGAAAATTGCCTGAAGTCAGTCAGCCACATATGTAATAATCTGCATACGCCTCTATAATCTTTCTCCAGTCCTCCCGACCTTCAGCGGTACGGATTACGGAACCACATGCCTCCGACGCACTTTATGCCGTACACCCACCTGACGTGTGGTCTTCCCGCAATCCGTTTCTCTATCCACGGCCGCCATTGTATGAGCAGTTTACTCCAACGGCCGTCGTCTTGTTGACTGGCATGCCCAACCCACTGCCAGTTGAGCTTAGCCACACGGTGTTCACATTAACGAAGTGGCACATTATGGTGCACGTATATTATGTGCAATATTTATATTGCATCTCTCCCCGTGCGTGTCGTAAAAGGCCAAGGTGCCGTGCTAAAGGGCGATAGGATAGCCACCTCTCATCTTGGCACGGTCCTTCCACCGAGTCATGCGGCAGCTGGGTCTTCTTGCCTTACTTGATGCTTGATAGTTATCTTGCAATAAGTAAACGTGGTGGTCGGTGTTGTGCTGTAATTTACAAGAGTACTTGCAGCACAACACCGATTACTCTGCTTACCGCGATTGTCGGGATAGAGCGTGTGATATGTATGTATGTATGTATGTATATATATTTATTTTGTTTCCTCATAAACTGCCTAGTACAGATATTAATCCTGCCATGGCAGCCTCTTGTCCGGATCTTTACCTATGTATTGGAGTCTTTCCACAAATCACCTTGCAAATATATGCATCGTTACAGGTTCAACTTAGATTCTGCTTGCTGTAAACATGGCGCGAGCAAGATGACTTCTTCCCAACGAATTTTAATAAGATAAACAACAAGCTGTGTCCTTTGCCGGTTAGTTGTTTTTTTTATGGAATCTGACACTTTTGTGCTACCTCACCCTCACCTGTAACATCCGTGATGTCAGCATTGTCAGCCCATAGCCCTTTTGTGAATTCACGACAGGGCTTCCCTTCGGTTGTGCCGGCTACACTGAACTTAACGAAAAACATGAACTATTTCCATAGTCACCGACTTTCTTACAGAGCGGTGGTACCAAAACGGGTGGGCTAAACCATACCACCTAGTAACATGAGAAGGAAAGGGATGTACAGTTTTACGTGGAATTCACACCATGATCAACCTCCAACAGTCGAGCGGTCACCCATCCAAGTTCTGACTGCGCCCAGGTGTGATGTTCACGACCCACAGTCGATCGACCGCACCACTGAGCTACCGAGGCTGACAACAAATTTCATAAAGATGAAATCTTATGGTGAACCTCACGCTACATTCTGCTACTCTGGTAACTCAGTTACTACTTATGTTGTATAAATCACAGATTAGGCCGGTGATGGAATACTGTAGCCACATTTGGGAAGTCAGCCCGCAGTATCTGTTGGCGTCCTTGGATTCAAGACAGCGCCGAGCAGTCCGTCTGGTGGGAGACCCGAAACTGACTGATGATCTGAAGTCTCTCAGTCACAGACGTTTTGTAGGGGCACTCAGTCTGTTCTACAGGTACTATCATGGACGCTGCTCGGAGGAACTAGCTTGCCTTATTCCTTGCCATCAAACCTACTTATCTTCGCAGCACTCGCCGCAGAGAAACTGAGCACCCTTTTGTTTTTGACATTGGGCTTTCTCAAAATCGTTTCTTTGTCGAACCGCTAGGGTGTGGAACTGTCTCCCGGCGAGTGTGTTTCCCGAATCCATTAACCTGGGAGTCTTCAAACGTCATATCAAAAGGCTAGACATCCTAGCAACAGTCCGAAAAGCTGCTGGCATGGCGCCTTACTGAGCGTGGTTTTGCGAGGATAGGGCTTTTTGGCTCTGTCGACTGTACCATTGGTCCCTCGACACAGCCACCCATGTTGGTTTACCTAAGAAAAAAAGGTTAAATGGATTTTTTCAGTACCCAATCCCCACAAACAAGCCGGGAGTGGAGCCCGAGCACGGCCTCCGCAACCTGCCATCATCAGGTCCGGTCCATGATAAAGCTGTGACCGACGCTCGCGAGCCACGCGCATGTGGAGTTAGCGTCCGAGTAATTGGCGCGCGTCCCTGCCATGAGCGTCTTCACGGCCGATAACCCCTATTATGGGCTGCTGCAGCGCCTGAAGAACAAGGAAAAAAAGAGCCCTGACTATACTCGTTCGCTTAGTGAGTTACCTTTATTTTTTTTTTTTATGGAAACTGACACGGTTGGCTACATCACCTACTATATCCGTGATGTCAGCCCATAACACGTTGTTGAACTAGGTGCCGTGTCATTACTTGCCTTCGGTCGTGCCGACTACCACTGAACTGGACGGAAAACACATTTACATAGCCGTTTCAACCGACCCTTCATCCAATGCGGTGGTAGCAACCAGGGCGGGCTTAACCCTACCACCTAGTAAGATAAGAAGGGAAGGGACCTAAAGTCTTACGTAGAATTGTGGTTCGGCCACGTGGTCAGCCTCCAACGGTCGAGCGGTCACCCATCCAAGTACTGACCGCGTCCAGATGTGCTTATGATCTCGACCGACAGTCGACCGACCGCACCACTGAGCTACAGAGGCTGACCGTTAAATTGAGGTCAGAAACATCCCTATCTTGCCCTTTTGCTATCAAAATCTAATAAAACGATGAATACCTACACATAATAAAATTACTTGAAAAACCTTTTTTTTTTAATTATTTCCATACAGTAAAAAAGAAGCTGGCGGAAGACTATGACTGTGAGATCGCGACGACCTCGCTGCAAGTATCGCTGGTGTGCCCTCTCGGCAAGATGCGGATGGTGTGTCCGTGTCGATCCGCCGCTTGTCCGCACCTGCAGTGCTTTGACGCCTCGCACTACCTGCAGATGAACGAGAAGAAACCCACCTGGCTGTGTCCTGTGTGCGACCGCCGTGCACCTTATGAATCCCTAATAGTCGATGGGTGAGATAAATTATAATTATTTTTACGTTTACGTACCCCGTAGCAGTCTGACTGACACTTGTCCGGTTTTTTATTTTATTATTTTATTTCATTTTTTAGTATGGGTAAAACCGATTTAGCTGAAATTTTGCACAGACTTAACGGATTAGAGGTATAGAGGTAGGAATACGATCCTGTGTGTATACTCAAAATTGAAAAAAATAACTAAAAAAAAATTATTCTTATTTCACTAATTCTTGCAATATCATTTTAAACCAATTCTACCGAACCGATTGCGCTGAAATTTCGCACAGGATTTCCGTTCGTGACAAAACAATATTATATGCTGAAATTTTGCACAGAATTTCGGTTTGTGACAAAACAATATTATATGCTGAAATTTTGCAGAGAATTTCGGTTCGTGACAAAACAATATTATATGTTGAAATTTTGAAAAAAAATTGGTTTGTGGCAAAACAATATTATATGTTGAAAGTTTGCACAGAATTTCGGTTCGTGACAAAACAATGTTAAATGCTAAAATTTTGCACAGAATTTCTGTTCGTGACAATACAATATAATATAATGACGCCTTAAATATTTGAACTCCTATCTCCTGTGTTCTCCTAGCGATCGGTAATATTTTTGAACCGGATACAGCTACTTCCAAGATGTCCTATCGTCTCCTCGACTCGCGGCCGACTGCAACGAGATCCAACTGCACAAGGACGGTTCGTGGTCAGCGCACACGCCGCCTCCTCGCGTCTCCGTACTTATATCAGATGGTCTAGGTACGATCTTCTATCTCTTTTCTGTCCGTTTGGCTCTGGTTGTAGTACTGACGTGTACTGATAAGCGCGCTTGTGACCGCGGACATTTCTTCATTGAAACTTGGCACGGTTGGCTACATCACCTGGAACATCCGTGTTGTCAGCCCATAACACATTGGTGATCTAGATGGCATGTCAGTGCTTCCCTTTAGTCGTGCCGGCTACGCTGAACTGGACTGAAAACACTACCTATTTACATTACTTCTTTTCATTCTGTGCGGTTATAGCAACCCAGGCGGCTTAAACCCTACCGCATAGTAAGATAAGAAAAACAAAGAGTTTGTATTACGTCGCTGCGCCGTTTTTTTTAGGACCGCAGCGACGTAATACAAACTCTTTGGGTAAGAAGAAAAGTATAGTGCAGCACTTACAGGATCAGCGACGCTGGAGAAAAGTTCCTGGTAGCAGTTTATGCAGGCGACATTGACAATGACAACCTCGACGACCTACGGTACCGATTATTATTCGCACGATCAGTGACGAATACTAAATTGCAACTAGCCCGCCTACCACCAACAAGAGACGCTGCCAAGTACCACTCTCTCCGCACTTACCAGCAAGTACAGGCGTGGTTAGGCAATGCACTTCTCCTATCAGTTTGGGGCTGGAGCATAACCACGCGAGGGGTACAACCAATCTCCACAACCAGAAATGCTGCGGCGGATGACATACGCCTGTACGTGCTGGTAAGTGCGAAGAGAGTGGTACTTGGCAGCGTCTCTTGTTGGTGGTAGGCGGGCTAGTTGCAATTTAGCATTCGTCACTGATCGTGCGAATAATAATCGGTACCGTAGGTCATCGAGGTTGTCATTGTCAATGTCGCCTCCATAAACTGCTACCAGGAACTTTTCTCCAGCGTCGCTGATCCTGTAAGTGCTGCAAATTTTCTTCTTCCCCAATCCATACGGTGCTGACGTGGTATCACAACCACTCACTGCGTGGAGGAAAAGTATGTCCTTGGAGGGAAAGGAGCAGGAACTTGGTGAGTAGAGGACACTGGGACTACTCCCTCTTCTACTTTTCTGAAGATAGATTGTTTTAGCGAATTTTGAAAAATGACCTTTTTTTGAAGCGCCATATCTCGGTAACGAATTAACATACATAGATGTTAGAATAGTCAAAATTGTAGGAATTTTACTTTCTATAAAAGCTATCTAGATACTTTTGCCGTAGAACGTAACAAAAAAAAGTTATTGAGGAAAAACCGAAGGAAGGTCGAAAAATTTTCAGTTTTCCTCCCCCTTCCCCCCCTCTTTTGACACAGGGTCCTCGAGGTCCAAAACTTGAGAAAATGTTGATTAACCATCCCTGAATAACCTCTCAAAGTTTAATTAACTTCCGATCTTTTTCTATCTGAAACTACCTGTCGACCGGAGTACTAGGCTACAAACATTGGTTGGTTTAGTGGCGGTGTAAAGGGGTTGGACGTTTTTTTTTTATGGAAACTGACACGGTTGGCTACATCACCTACAACATCCGTGATGTCAGCCCATAACACCGGATGAACTTGGTGCCACGTCAGTGCTTCCTTTCGGTCATGCCGGCCACACTGAACTGGACGGAAAACACAAACTATTTACATAGCCGTTTCGACCGACCTTTCATTCAGTGCGGTGGTACCAACCCGGGCGGGTTCAACCGTACCACCTAGTAATATACCTAGTAATGTACCGTGTGGGGTCGGTACTTAAAAAGAATAGCCCCACTGCATCTCTCCCCGTCGCATGTCGTAAAGTCGACTAAGGGATAAGAAAATTCGTCAGCCTCGGTAGCTCAGTGGCGCGGTTGGTTAGTCAACTGTTTTTAAGCAACGCTGAGCGCGGTCATTGATTGGATGGGTGACCGCTCGACCGTTGGAGGCTGACCGTGGTTCGGATTCCACGTTAAACTGTAGGTCCCTCCCCTTCTTACCTTACTAGGTGGTAGGGTTTATCCCGGCCGGGTTGGTACCACCGCACTGAACGAAACGTCGGTCGAAACGGCTATGTAAATAGTTCGTGTTTTCCGTCCAGTTTAGTGTAGCCGACATGAAATGAAGGGATGCACTGACATGGCACCTAGTTCACCCTGTGTTATGGGCTGACATCACGGATGTTGTAGGTGATGTAGCCAACCGTGTCAGGTTCCATAAAAAAAAAAAAAAAATAATATAAGGAGGGATTCATATCCCTTAGTCGCCTTTTACGACATACACGGGGAGAGATGCAGTGGGGCTATTCTTTTAGGACGTTATATCAGTTTGACGTTGTACAGAGGTGAAACCGCTGGAAGGTAGCGGAGCGAAGGGTGAGAACCGCACGGCCAAGCCCACAACACCGGCGGCCGACACACTGATGTTGGACTTCACCTTCGACTTGGTGGACGAGCTGCCGCGGAAGGGGAAGGCGTCGCGAGCGCCCACGCCCATCACGACGGCTGCCACTCTTCTAACAACGGCTTCCAGATTCTATGATATTATATAATATTTTGTATTGACCTTCATTATTTTGTATTTATTTTTACCCGACTGCGCGAAGCAAAAAGGAGGTTAATGTTTTTCGAGTGTATGTATGTATGTATGTCTATTTCTACGGCAGGCGCTGTAGCATAAACAACGGCTTGATGGATTTTAACATATAAGGTGTTGTTAGTTCGTCTTAATTGTGGAAGTGTATATAGCGCTTCCATAGTCTATAAAAAAAATCTGTCAAGTGCGAGTTTTACTCGTGCGCGGAGGTTTCCGTGTCTATCCGCTATCAATAATATCCGCCTATCCGCTCAGGTGGCATGGTCTTCGAATTTTAATTTCGAATATTTGTAGGACGATCGGAGAGAAGCCTCAATGAGGTCGATAGCAATTTACGGTGGGAAAATGACAGCACCTCAATGAGATCGTTGGCAATTGAGCGGCTATAACAATGCAACGTATTAAAGCCTGTGGCGCCATCTATTATTCAATAGTGTGACTAATCTATTTTATTGTACGTTTCTTGTATGGGGGCCCCCCTTAATTTTTAACATTTTCTTATTTTTCTTATTTGTTGTTTTATTTCTGTGAAAATTTCAACGGGCTACCTATTACGGTTCAAGAGATACAGACCTCGGGCAGACGGACGGACGGACGGACGGACAGACGGCGCACGGTGTTTTAGAAGTAACATTTACGAGCTCACTCCACTTAAAATTATACCCCTTAAAAGTTCAAAGAAACAATTTTTTATCGAAGCTAGATAAGTGCCGAACTCGAATAGAGACAACGAGCGCAATTCCCGCCAGTCTGCATCACCAACGCAGCTGCCACAATGCGACTGTCGCGCGATGCGCCCGCTCAGTCACGCGCTGTCTTCGCTGGCGCTAGGTTTTGTAAAATAGTTTCTTTCGTTTATGTTTGTTTTATCGAAGTGTTGCGGATGTCGTCATGGAGGTTGATACTTCAGGTACGTTACTAGATAATTTTTATAGGCGTATGTGATAACTGTGTTTTTTTATTAAATATTTAGTAAGTCTTAGGAAAATGGTGAAATTAATTACGTTTTGTATACTTCCATGGACTGCCGAAAAAAAAGTACCCTTTTTTCCGTGTTCATTTTTTTTTATATTATTGGTTAGTTATCTAGCTTACCAGTTATACTAGTGCTAATATGCGGAAATGTGCGTAAGAGCTTAAAAAAATATATTTTGTCCTTAGGTGCCGCTCTCGCTGGAGTAACGAGATTACAACTATTCGATGTTTTGTCGAGTGAGCAACTTTTGGCTTGTGCAAACAAAGTGAAAGGTCAACAGCGAATGATGTACTTCATCATTTCGAAAAAACCAGAAATTCGAGAAAAAGATGTCAGTGTTAAAGTCAAGTTAGTTTCATACAAACTTCTGCAACATTGGGAAGAAAGTGGCAGAAACAAACACAACTTTATCAAAGTGGCTGTCAGTAGAAGTGTGTAGCTCATCATCAGTCGAACAGCATGTAGCCACCACACCAAAGCAACCATGGCAGTTAATCAAAGAATTCAACATATCGAGCACAGCAACAAGAAGAGGTGAACAAAATCTTTGGTGGCCCAAAATTCACCAGAAGAGCTGGTATTTGCAGCCCAATCAAGTTTTATAAAACACGGCAAGATAAATGTGGCTGCAGTTTTGAAATTAGCAACTGGAAAAAAGAAGGCTGCTCAGCGAATATGTAAGCTCTCGAGGCGCGCCATAAAGAGTGTAGGTTTTATAGGGAGCATGGTAGAAGAAAAATCAACCGAAAAGAGACCATGGAAGACCTATTTCATGCACCCTTAGTTTCATCCGATATGGTGATATCAAGTATGAGGCCCCTTCCCAAGAAAAAGACACATAATATAGATCCTGAAGTTCTGAAACTAGTGCATATTCCAGAGGCCACAAGCCAACAGAACACGATGAGGACGACGATAATCTGTCGGACAATTTTGATGACTCATTCATCATCATCATCATTCAGTTAAATTTAAGATTGAGTGGTTTATTTAAATAGATATTTTTTTTAATTATTAGTTTGATTTAAACGAATTGTATTTATGTGTCCTTGATATTAACCAATATTTATGATGACTCATCATTCAGCCAGATTCAAGATTAGATATAAGAATAGTTAGAATTTAAAAATTTAATTAAAATTTAATTATAAAATTAAAATTTACTCTTGAAATCGTGTTTTTTTTAATAGGCATCCTTAAACTATTCTTTACTTTACTCTAATTACATATGCTAACCTAACAATATGATTTGCTTACATATATACAAGCATTTTTTTTTATTTCAATCAAAAATCGCCATGAGCTCGTAATTTTTGCTTTTAAAACACTGTGCGGCGGAGGCTTAGTAATAATGGCGGCCGTCAGGCGCCATCTTGTCAAACTTAAATAGTTTTTTCTTCAAACCCCATCGAGTGGGACAAAGAAAAGGCGATTTAAAAATATAAAAAAAATTAGGAAACAAGTAAAAATCAGCAGAAAATGCTGTTGTATGGAAACACCTTATATATATCAATACTAATAATAATTCTGTAGGAGAGATGGTCACGGAGTAAGTTATTTTGTTTTATGAGCTACTGCTAGTAGCTGCTAGAGCTGCTACTAGTAGACTCCAGTATGGTACTAAAACTAAATTGACGATGTTTAGAAATGTTATCTTTATGAATGTATGCATGTTTCTCTATAACTCTTAAACCGATCATTCGAATGTGACGAAACTTAGAGCAACCATATTTAACTATACGTGACACAGGATAAATAAAATTCAGTTCCGGTTACGCTGAGATGTGGCTCTCATACAAACCAAATTTTTCCGCGCGCCGAAATAAAGGTACGCCAGCGGCCTTACTTAATTTCTTCTTTTTAAATACGAATTTTACGTGAGCGAAGCCGCGGGCAAAAGCCAGTAAATAATAAATAAGATACATATGCTTCGGACAGTAGAGAGTCGAGATGCATGGCAAATGTGGAATCTAATTAATTGATCGAATTCACGAAATAAACTAGCGGTAGGTAGCCGACTTCTAACCACCCCAATTTTTTTGTTCTATATATAATCCTTGGCGCTTTGTATACTTTTGTGCTTGACTTTTTTTTCTGGTCAGTTTGCGTGGTCCGGTACGACAATGTAGTTTTATTGCCGCCAATAAAACGTTACATCTTGATATACGCTACGCACTTTGTATGTCTTTATTTTGACCGTCGTATATCGCTATCACGGAAGTTTCTTACAGCAATTCATGAAAACAACTTTATGTCCTCTTCCATAGAAATAGGTACCTGGAAGAGGCGGCAACTTGACGAGGAGATAAAAGGAAATTGTACAAATACATTATTCCGGCCGTTTTCACCACCTCTAGTTCATTCTAGTCCAACAGTTATTTGTCGGTTAATGGAATTATTTTTTTATGGAAACTGTCACGGTTGGCTACTTCACCTACAACATCCGTGATGTCAGCCCATAACACCGGGTGAACTGGGTGCCATGCCAGTGCTTCCCTTCATTTCATGTCGACTACACTGAACTGGACGGAAAACACGAAGTATTTACATAGCCGTTTCGGCCGACGTTTCATTAAGTGCGGTAGTAGCATCCCGGGCAGGATAAACCCTTACACTTAGTAAGGTAAGAAGGACATTTCTCAGATATTTTACAGGCATTAATTGGCAGCTACATTTTAGCCGAAGGTGGTGAAATGGACCGTATCTCTGTCATCCTTGTTTACTCACGTATCTTCTATTTATTGTTACATTTCAAATGCCTATCGCCTACTGGCACCAAACTAAAATGATGATGAACCATTCATGGCCAATTTCACGAACTCCGGTGATATCTCAGCTAACACTTACCTGTCCGTTAAAGTGACATCTCTCAATAAGTTGTCAGGAGCTTACCGGCATCTACATTTTAGGCGAAGGTGGTGAAATCGACCGTATCTCTGTCATCTTTGTTTACTCACGTATCTTCTATTTGTTACACTGCAAGTCAAGTGCCTACCGCCCACTGGGACCAAACTAAAATGATGATGAACCTTCATGGCCGATATCAAGAACTCCGGTTAAATCTCAGCTAACACTTATCTGTCGGTTAAAGTGTCATTTCTCAAACAGTTGTCAAGAGATTACCGGCAACTTTACATTTTATCCGAAGGTGATGAAATCGGCCCGAGTCAGCATTTTGTCAATTAAATATTTATTTAAGATGGTTTTCTTGAACGCGAAATAAATATCAGAATCTAAGGAGTGCATGCCGGCCAACGGGTGTGGATTAGAAGACTACTACATTGATTCCGAATTGCTGGTATGCTTATTGTGTAGGCCGAGATGATACATGAATTTTAGTGAAAGAATTATTTGGCGGAGACAGGTATTGTCGGAAAATTTTTTTTTAAAACATATTTTTCATACAAAATTAATTTTCGATTTTTTTTTTGTTTTTTTAAATGCACTAAAACATTTATTTTGAATAGGAATTTATGCAAAAACTACCTGCGCCGCCTCAAAATTAGGTAATTTTTTTAAACCACCAAAACCTTCACCCATACCACTTCCCTTGTTTTTACATACATTTATATTCAAAATCAATGTTTAGGTGCCTTAAAAAATATATTTTGTATGAAAAATCAATTTTGCATGGGAATTTTCTTTTTTCTCCGAAACTACGCATTTCCGGCAAACAATTTATTTCACTAAAATTCATGTATCATCTCGGCCTACACAATAAGCGTACCAGCAATTTGCGATCAATCATTGACTCAATGTAGTAGTCTTCTAATCCACACCCCGGCCAAATATTGACAAAAGGGAAAAATGTATAATAATGCTGCTTCCGTATATTTATTTATATGTCGACTGCCCACAAGTTCTCCTCCAATAAAACTAATTTAATCTCGGCCGGCCTCTAACCGGCGGCGGCGTTACAATAAATATATCAAAAGCGAATAAAAAGATCCATCGAGAGTACCATGACCTGACTCAATAGTGTTTTCGTCGTAAGTATCTTTAATATCAGACACACACGTGCACACAATATTGACACATACATGCACACAATATATTCAATGCAAACACACACACACTTGCGCCGAGTCGTGAAGTCCTTTCCGTGTTTGTGTGTGTGTGTAAATTGTAGTAGAGGCTTAAAGTGTGAAGTAGGAATATAATTATTGATACTTTACATTAAAATTTTAATATACCTATACAGGCTGTTTTAGGATAGGGTTTCGTAACTTCAGGGTTCGAAAGGGGTCCATATTTGAAGACGAAAAGCTCTGAAACTCTTCCCCAAATTCGGTAATTTTATAGTACTTTTTGGTGAAAATCGTTTCATAGAGCTTTGGTGGACGGTTTATTAAATAAAAATAATATGACTAACTTACATGCTTAACTAGTAGAAATTTAACTGCATGTAGATAAATTCCAAACCCTTAAATTTTAATGAAACCAAAATAAAAAGGAGACTGGACTAGGTCATTGCACTCCCTAGACTTAGACAGCACGGTTGGTAAATCTTACTGTCCATCGAGTTTTTATTACAATTTTAAATTTTTGTATGAAAAAAATACGGAATTTCGATTTGAGTGATAAGGATTTTTTTCTTCTAATATTGAGTACCTACTTTATATTCATGAAGTTACTCAAGCCTATCCTGAAACATTCTGTATAGATTTTTGTTGAGCACCGTAACCCAAATGTGTATTTGGGCAGAATCATTATGGGATAATCCCGCCTTTGCACTGTAGAATTTTTATGATCAAAATCATTATCTTACAAAGATTATTTATTCCTCTATCGCAACTGGTTACGGAACTCAGTTGTGATGCCGGCGGCGTAAGGGAAAAATTTCCATATATACACTAAATATCATCTAACTCCCTCCTATCTTACTTGGTGGTAGGGTTTAACCCGCCCGGGTTGATACCAACGCACTGAATGAAACGTCGGTCGAAACGGCTGTGTAAATAGTTTGTGTTTTCCGACCAGTTCAGTGTAGCCGGCACGATCAAGGGGGGAAGCACTGACATGGCACCTAGTTCACCCGGTGTTATGGGCTGACATCACGGACGCTATAAGTGATGTAGCCAACCGTGTCAGTTTCCATAAAAAAAAAAAACTAAAATGTGAAACGTCCCCTCCCTTTTCCTGAGATTAACGTGCAAGCGGAGGTGATTTAAAGAGGCGTGAATGGACAGGCTCCTGTCAAGCTGGCATGGCATTCGCAATTCCCGCATACAATGGTATATCCGTAGTTTCCGTAGGCATCGTTAGCTACCTAGGAATAAGAGGAATGCTGCCATGTCACGCTTCCTATAGTAATTTTGTTAAGGGCGAATGTTGTTCACACAGGCTTTTTTATTTATTTATTTTTAAGGCTTTTACAATACAATACACAATTAGTTAATTTCAGCAACATATCTGTTTTTATAGAAAGCGCGGCATGTGGCGCCGAGCCGACCCATAAGGTGACTCAGGACGCCCGTGGACATTCTCTTCGTCTTGGACGATCTCTTAGGATCCAGAGTCCCTAAGGGATCAGTATCTATTTCCTTATTGCGCGCACTGCCAGTGCGAACCGACTGGCACGGTGCCCCACCGTGCAACATGGACCGTCCCAACTGTTCCCCGTGCCGGGCGTCCCGCAAAATTCTCCTTTCTTTACACGGTTCCTGTTGCCTCCCAGGAATCAATAACATATCCCAAGTTTTATGAGATTCCAAGATTATGTAAATATCTAAATTCATTCATGTATAATTTATTGAAGCGGAGCTTTTTAACGCACGTTTGGAATGGAACACCTAACTCGAAAAAATCGAAACGTCACGAAGGGAAGTTTCAACACTCCATCTCCATAGCGCCATCTATGAGCCTTTTGAAGTCGAACCATTGTATGGGTTGTGAGATAGGTTGTGAAAGAATAAGTTAAATGAATATCGATTATCTCGATCGAAATAAATTATATTAAATTTGATTTTATATATAAATCGTAAGAAGCTTCGCTTCTGTCGGCTGTCCTACGACACCTCACTATTTTTCATTATTCCGTCAATAGACACCTCACTGAATTAAATAAGTTGCAGGCACGGAATCCTAAAAAAATATTACCAATAACAAAGGACCAAGCAACACCGGTAGAAGTACAGCGAAGCTTAACTGAATGCTATGCATTACAGTGCGGGCACACACACAAATCGCATTCGTGTTCGTCAACGAACGTGACGCCTAAACGTGTGTTAATAAGAAACGTGATGTTGGCAAATTTATTTTCGTGTGTGCCGTCGTTTGCTCGCGTTTGTTGGTGTGCACACGGTGTGTGCCTGTGCGAACATTTATATTGCCACTCTCATAGAAACACATACCTAGAAACAGTATCAACTTGTCGAAGAGACGAAAGAGAATAGTACAAAGACGATATTACCAACATTATGTATATCTCGCTCACACTTGCTCACTCACGTATCTTTTGTCTGCTGAAAATGATCAAATTTTGGAAACAAATCAAGCATTTTGCAACTACCTCCATAATACCACTATCACTACAGCTCACTTTCAACCATCCAATGATTGGCTGGAAGAAGTCTCTCTAAGGGATAAGTTATCTAAAATATCTATCGCTACTTCTACAACCCACGGATCTTCAAATCGCGGGGGTAATAAATAGCGTTTCCTCAGCGACATTAGTCCGCCTCCAAGGTGGACTGGCACCTCCTAGGGGGTGAAATTGGCTGCGCCTGAGGCTTCGACCTCGGGCACAGCCACACGGTTCGGAAGCATTAAAAAAACATACATAATACAATGAATGACAATACCGTCTCGGGGCGATTTAGTTCCATGGCCACTCTATATTTACGGGCTTCCACAGGCTGATGTATAATCCGTGTGCGAATGGCCACTTAATTTTGTCGGTTTATCGCTACGACCGAAATAAGTAGGTTCACGGTGAAGCTACCGAGATCGTATTTCTTTATTTGCCGTCAGGTGCCAGCGTGCGATACTATTTTGATATTGTTTCAGACAATGGTATAACATAGCCTACTGCCTATGTGCTGAAAATTCAACCGTTTACATATTGAAGAATGTTAAAAATTTGTTGCGTTTGTGACTTATTGGAGAAAGTTCAACATTTATTGAGTTAGCGACATATTGAAGAAACAAAATTAAACAGTTTCGGTGTTAGGGAATTATTGGAGAAAGATAAAAATGTTTTGATTGTTTTAATTAATAGAGAAAATTTAACAGTTATTGAGTTAGCGAGATATTCGAGAATGGAAATCAGTTATTTACATGGGAAATTTATTAGATAATGTTAAACAGCTTTTGGATTAGCAATTTCATTGGAGAACATTAAACAGTTATTGAGGTAGCGACTTATAGAAGAAAGTTAAACAGCTTTTTTTAGTGAGCGTTATGTTTTCTTTTTAAACCTGAAATGGTTGACTGCCGCACCAGCTACACCCATGGTAAAAGCCCATTGCAACCAAAGACCTACGCCACTTGGCATGCCGGCTATACACTGAACTTAACTGAGAAAACTGACTATTTTCCATAGTCATTTCGCTCGACCTTCCTTGGGGGCGGTGGTATCAATATGGAAGCGTATTGTTAAATAAAAAAAACATGTTTTTGCTGGTCGTCCTCTATTCACCCTCGAAAGTAGATACTTTTCAAGTCCGGAAAAGTTTGACACACAAACAAAAGAGTTATCTTCAGCGAACATGTTTGAACACGATTTCAAAATTGTTTACTGTTAATTAAACCTGTTTTACTCGTTACAGAACAATGAAATTGCGCATTTATTACAGCTTTCATAATAATATGTTATCTAGCGATAAATCAAACAAAGAAATTAAAGAATCAAGGATAGAAGTGTTATCCGCTGGTCGAGCAAGTGAAAAACATTATGAATAGAGAAAAAATGATATTTGTTTATACATATATGCACGGATAGCAGTACTCAAAGGTCCGACGGCTAAGCAGACACCGCCAATAACGCCACTACTTGCGTAACCACTCCTAGCTTTTTTTTTTATTTTATTTAATCCGGCATGGGTGGCTGAGTCGGAGTGGCCAAAGCGCATGCTCCGACCAAACAATATCACCTCCGAGAAGGTAGGTGCCATAGCGGAGACTTCCCAGGATTGCTGGCTATACTGGATTAGAGGAGAACACAGCCGAGGCTGCTATGCGGCCATCTTACATCCAGTACGGTGGTACCAATCCAGTCGGGTACAATTTGAGTTTACCTCCTAATAAGGGACAAGAGAAGCGTGTCGCCATGCCGGCTATAAGCCGGACAAAAAGGCCGTCGTCTAATTTATTGAACCGCCTTTAAAATTTGAAGACCCCACATCATAAGTAGGGATACAATACACACACACACACAAACCGGAAGACCGTTCCGTTCTTTCGCCGTACGACACAGGAATGATTTCAAAAAGCGGTGCATTCTCATAAATTGGGTGAAATGGATGTTCCGATCCGTGCAGTGTGCGGCGACTGTGACGGATACGAATGGAGGCAGGAGGGATGAGGGATGTCAATTCTTCACATAATGCACAAAAATATAATGTCTATCTCTGTGACATTTCTGGACTTACGTGTCTTTATCAACGTGTTACCTACGAGTATTCGCATGAAAATTGTGTTTAATGAGTGACTCCGTGAATGAGCATGAAAATTGGGTGAAAAATGAGTTTACGTAGCAGCGTAGTGAATTACATCCCATGTATGAAAAAAAAATTAAATGGAACCTGACAACGCAACGGTTGGCTACATCACCTACTACATCCGTGATGTCAGCCCATAAAACCTCGGTGAACTAGGTGTCATGTCAGTGCTTCCCTTCGGTCGTGCGGGCTATACTGGACGGAAACACGAATTATTTACATAGCCGTTTTAACCGAACTTTCATTCAGTGCGGTGGTACCAACCCGGGCGGATTAAACCCTACCACCTAGTAAGATAGGAGTGTTAGCCATTAATTTTTACTGTGTGCCTCCAAAACACTGCGGGAATTTTCCACAGTAAGGTGGTTGTCATTGTCACCGCTCTATGTTGAAATTTTACGATTTAGGTTAAATACATTATCATGGTCAATTTAGCTAGCTACCCAATAATTGGGTTACTTTATTATACATACATATCACACACGCTGAATCCCGACAATCGGGGTAAGCAGAATAATCGGTGTTGTGCTGCAAGAACTCTTGTAAATTACAGCACAACACCGACCACCACGTTTCGCAAATTATTCGAACAAGATTCAATCGATCAAGCAGCAAGTAAGGCACGAAGACCCACCTGCTGCATGACTCGGTGGAAGTACCATGCCAAGGTGAGAGGTGGCGAGCCTGTCGCCCTTTAGCACGGCATCTTGTCCTTATCCCTTAGTCGCCTTTTACGACATGCACGGGGAGAGATGCAGTGAGGCTATTCTTTTTAAGTACCGGCCCCACACGGTACTTTATTATTTATTACTTTATTATACTTTACCAATTATTATGCTTACTATCTTTACAAGATTTTGGTAGTTCTATTCTTTAGAAACCTAGGTACTCTACGACAACTAGGTACCTATAGTAATTATAATTATCCTGAAATTTTCCTCTCACACACACCGGTTAAGGTTGAGCGAACCGGTTAAAAGTCAACCGGTTCGCTTAACAACGTCAGCTATTGGTGTTGAATTTCCAGAGTTCTAATAAGCAATCGAAGACGGGAAACTCCAGGCACATTGTTTACGCTAGAAATGTGATAAGTATGTAATATAGACCGGGTGAGCTAGCATAGAATATGTCAAAATGTAAGATAATGCAATACTGAAACTAAAAGTAGTTTCAAAATCTATTTCAGTTTCGCGTAATCATCGAAAGTCGAAACCTTTTTCAGACCACTATTAAATAGACCGTAAATATGGTATATGGCTACATACTCGTAGAAATGTATCTACTTATTTATATTAATTAATATTCGAACTCGAAAGCGACTGAACTTATTTGAGATCATTTGCCAAAAAGCTAGTAAGATAAAAAACAATAAAAAAACCGGTCAAGTGCGCGTCGAACTCGCGCACCGAGGGTTACGTATCGCCATGTCATGATCAGCGCCACTCACGCCATCTGTATAAATGTGTACAAGCCGACGCTTGGGCCGATTGTGCCTCTCTATCGCTTGTTACGCGCTCTCGCTTGCACACACAGGCTCAGATGGAACGTGAATGGTACGAGTAACCTCCTTTCAATTTCTGCTGCCCTGGTACTTTATAACCAGAGAGATAAATGTGTACAAGCCGACGCTTGGGCCGATTGTGCCTCTCTATCGCTTGTTACGCGCTCTCGCTTGCACACACAGGCTCAGATGGAACGTGACACTTTTTCGTGCGTGCAGCCGGTGTTCATCAATTTATAAGACGTGACGTTATCACGTCAAAAATTAAGTCACAGGCGGCGCCCCGCGGCGGTGGTGGCGGCACAGTTACGCATCTAAATAATTTAACTGATTTGTCTTATAACAAGGTTAGCTCTACACAGGTTCTCCGGAAGCAGTCGCTTTGAATTTGAAATGTGGACGCGGCGGAGATGGCGGCGCGGGGGAGGGGCGGCGCGTGAAACGATTGGCTGTCTGTCTCTATCTATCAATGGCCGTCTTTCCGGTTTTCTCGCGAAACAGTTTTCCTTGATTTTCCGGCTCACAACGTCGTGATAATTTAATTGTTTCCTCGTGTGATTTTTTTCTTTGCTATCAAGAAAATATGGTTGTTGCAATTCTCTCTAATTGGCTGAATCTCGTTTCTGTTGTTGTTTTCGATGACGTTCTTGTTTTTTGTTTTGATCTCGTCGAACTGAAGACACTGGCGATGTTGCTTCTCGTCTGTCGGCGATTCAGAGCCGATAATTGTTTTTTTATTACCGAAGATTTATTTACAACTAGTTGTGCCCGCGGCTACTGAAAACTGTATGCGGTGTCGGTATAGTGTCGGTGAACACATAGACAGTACTAAAAAGTAGATAGTTTATTCAGTTGTATAGTAGATAGATAGATAGATAGATAGATAGGAAATGCTTTATTGCTCCAGTAAACATTAAACAGTATCAAGTAGCTACATTAGAAAATTTACTTAAGGTGCAAAGGCAGACTTATCCCATACATAGTAATTCTATCTTCTCTACAATTTTCCTAAATATTTACTTACAATAAGTAAAAAGATATTATCAATAATAAAAAGAAAAATTTCTCTGAGTTTAATGATCCAGTTCATTGGTTTTTGAAATATTTTTAAGCATTATATTATTACCTTTGGGAACCAACAGGTTCATTAGAAATTAGGTCAAAGTCCAAGAGGATTGGGGCTTTTTTTGTAATTTTGTTAAGTATCTTTATATTTTTCTTATGTTTTATATTATTAAGTTTTAGTTTTTAATGTCATTTTAATCAAATTTAAGTTGTCTTATTTATGATGAGTTTTCTTTTGCATTGTTTAATAACATATAAATTTAGTTATACAGTTCGATCGGATTTTCTTACCACCATAGGTTTTCTCATTTAATAACCTTCAAATAAAGCTCTGCAGCCTTTTTTCCTAGTTCTTACTCATATTTTTCTAGACAATCGAAGTGTTATGCATTAGGAAATTATCGCTAAAATAATGTTCAACATCGGAAGCAGACCTTTTAATGGCGATTATCTGGATTTATATGAGAAAAAGATGACTAAGTACTTAGTTTTTTTTTTAAGTTTATTCGAAAAAGAATCCCGTGGTGGTCCCGCAAATACGGCCGCATCCCAGTTATAATAAAGTGACACGATCTATCTTCACACCTTTGTAGCGGAATGAATTCGCTTCTCGGAATTCTTGTAAGTACTTTCAAATAATGTGTCCCTCCATTAATACTGCAGCTGTGTTTTTGTTTTCTACAGAACTATTGATTTGTCGTTTAATGGCGATAAGTCTTTTGTGTGATATTAAGGTTAATTGGCAAACACATTCGGTGCAAAATGTCACACATTGCATGCAACTATTAAATGCATATTGTACGTACGTGTGCCAAAATTTGTGTATCTTTGTACATACTCTGTTCCGCTTAAAACTGTAGAGCCCTTTCCCTTGGGTCGTGAATTAGTCGAAAATGCTCTTTTTTAGGGTTCCGTATCCGGTACGGGTCCCTATTACTAAGCCTTCGCCGCCGTCTGTCTGTCTGTCTGTCTGTCCGAGGGCTGTATCTCTAATCCCGTAATAGGTAGTCCGTTGAAATTTTCACAGAATATGTGTTGTTATGGCCGATTATAACAAAAAGTAATAAATATACTTAAGAAAAAAAAAATTACGGGGTTCCCATAAAAGAAACTAAAAAGTGTTTGCGCGCGCGCCATCTGCCTAAAAGAGTATGAACCATTTTAACTAATTATGATTTTTAACTAATATGAAGCATTCATAAACACGCCATAGATGGCGTGAGTGGCGCTGACCATGACATGGCGATACGGAACCCTCGGTGCGCGAGTTCGACTCGCACTAGGCCGTTTTTTTTTTAATTTTTCACTCGTTTCCGTTTATGCTGCGGGTGGTTGGGGCGGTCCTGGCTTGGACTCTTCTTCTCAAGGTCCGAGGTTCGGTTCCGGCCGAAATGCACCAATGAGTTTATTTACACGCCTGTTTCCCGGTGGGGTAGGCAGAGACAACGGATCTCCACGTCCCACGATCCTGACACACCTCTGCCGCCTCTTCCACTCCCATAATGTTCTTCATGCATGCTCGTCGGTTACGGGTACTACGCACTTGCCCCTTTTTGAGCACATGCCCGATCTGGTCCAGGTAAGTGCGTCTAGGGCGACCCTTCCCGACTCTTCCACTCACATTTGCTTCATAAATTTCTTTCGTTAGTCTCCTATCATCCATTCTTCCAACATGACCGAACCACCATGAGTTTATTTCTGACATAAAAATTTGCGTGCATACCTACATCTGCTACTTCACCGTTCGGAACCGGTGTAAAACTGTAGGTCCCTTCCCTTGCTACTTTACTAGGTTCTAATTGTAGCCGACAGGTTTGGTACCACCGTACTGGATGTAAAAATTTTTTATTTATGGAAACTTGACACGGTTGGCTACATCACCTACAACATCCGTGATGTCAGCCCATAACACCGGGTTAACTAGGTGCCATGAAAATGGCCGCATATCAGCCTGGGCTATGTTCTTTTCTGGTCCACTAAAGCCAGCAATCCAAAGGGAAGTCTCCGGTATGGCACCTTTCTTCTCAGAGATGATATTGGATGGTCGGAGCATATGCTCTGACCCCTCTAACTCAGCCACCCATACCGGATTACATAAAGGAACAAAAGTTACCACACGACATGGTGTGGGCCTGTCATTATATCAGTACCCTAATCACGAGATTTAACCTACACCGCGTACTACGCTACGCCCCGTGTTCTCCGCATCATTTTGTATGGAGAAACGAAGTTCGAAAATCTATCACTAGAGGCGCTGCTCCGTTTCTCCATACAAAATGATGCGGAGAACACGGCGTAGCGTAGTACGCGGTGTAGGTGTAATCTCATGATTAGGGTACTGGTCCCCTAAAGAAAGAGTTCCATAAAAATAAAAATAAATTGCTGTCAACGCGGCAGCCGTCCCGGGAACTATCCCACTTTGAGAATGTTTTTAATTTATAAGTTAGTTTAATTTTTTAACCCCGACGCAAAAGGAGGCGTGTTATAAGTTTGACGCCTCCGTCTGTCTGTCTATCTGTTTGTGTGTCTGTCTGTGACATCGTAGCTCCCAAACGAATGGACCTATTTGGACGCGTTTTTTTTTTATTAAAACGCTTAACCGGGATGGTTCTTATCTTATTTTTTATTATGCTTGCAGGCATTGATATAATATAGTATAATGTACCTCATTGCATGTAGAGCGTACTAAATATTATGAAAGTAATCGTTACATAGATTTTGAGTAAAAAAATTATATAATATTAGGGAAAACCATAGGTCAGAACTCCAGGCTTTGGGGACAATTTTTTAAAGGCTATCCTGCTATACCCTTTAAAAAACTCCCGACTCTTAAACATTCATAAATATTTTCCGTTTACTTACTTAAAGGAGTCAGGGGACCGCTAAGTATACAATATAAAAACTCGGAGCTGCTGCGCGGGTTACTTAACGGTCCCCCGACTCATTTAAGTAAGTAGTCAATGAAGTAAGTAAATGAAAATTATTTCCGACTTTTTGAGGGTTGAGGTTTTTTTTATGATATGTTTAATTAATTAACTTTATGTGTAGGTAGTGATAACTTTAATTTAATTTCAATGTAATAAAATGAGTAGTTATGTTACTTATATATTAATACGCGTAAGTGCCCATTATTTCTACCTATATGCCTACATAATCATATATTGTAGCAACGTATCCTCGCAGCTGCAGTGTTATGTAGTATGTATGTAGTGACATTCACGCAGTGCCATCCATGACGCACGAGGTCGCTGACATTGTACAACAAATAATTTTTATAGCGGCGTACCTGACGACACCGTAAAACCGCTTTGATGTAAATTAATGACCCGGACGGAACTCGAACCAGCTCCTCTCGTATAGAGTTACAATCCTTTATTTACGAGCTTAGGAAATAATAAGGCGGACGAGAAAATGACAGCTGAGAAGACAGTTGTCATTATTTTATAAGTTGACCATGACCGTTATTTTTTAAAAAAACTAAGACTAAAAAAAATTAAGACTTTTTTTGTACTTTGCGACGCTTAGTACTCAGCAACCAGACTATGTACGACAATTCTAAAAATGTCGAATGAAAGATCTATCTAACGACTTAAAATACGTAATACATTTTGATTTTGTCATTTCATCCCTTCTGGCCCAAATCAGCCCTTCAAGTTGGCATGTTTTGAAAAATACGAAAACATGCAAACTTCAAACACCTTTCACGCTTTATTCGTTAACGCTGCATAATCGAGACAAACTCTAAAGAACAGACAAAGGTTTTAACTTTCGATACTTCAAACAAAACCTTCTATGAAGCCTAGGTGGGGCAATATGGGCTACCAAAGTTGAAATTTTTTCTTACGAAAAAATTGTTTCAAACTGCGCAAACATCAAATTCACGAACTAAATTTGACGGCTGCATGTATACATGCAGACTCCCTCGATTTTTTTTTATGAAATACGGTATGGATAGTTCAGTCAGAGGAGCCTAATAACCTGTTCCTATGAGAAGGTAGGTAGATCAGAAGACTTCCCTTAGGATTGCTGGCTATACTGGACTAGCTGAGAACACATCCAAGCCGGCTATACGGCCAGTTTACCGACCCAGTCGGCTACAATTTGTGCCTACCACCTAGTAAGGGGCAAAGGAACTGAACTTTTAACCGTGACTTATAATGACTAGTTACCAAAACTAGAAGAAACATCGGGCAAACTCTTTTGTATTTTCGAAGTGAACTGAACATAGAACTAAACTAGCTATAGGAATTTCTTCATCTCCGTCTTTTTAGGCTTCCGTACCCCGTACGGAAGCCTATTAATAAGACTGTCTACAACGTCTGTCTGTCCGTCTGTTTTGGAAATCCGTTGTCTCTGCCTAGCCCACCGGGAAACAGGCGTGACGCTATGTATGTGCCTATCGTCGATCTTTAAGATCGACTTGAAGTCGACCGAATCCACTGTTGGAACCAGAAAACGCTGAAATCGTTCAGCACAAACTATTTTACTCTTTGACTCGCGAACCACATCTGGTTTCTATGATCTCTTTCTGCTTCAAATTGCTTTTTAGGGTTCCGTATCCGGTACGGGACGAACCTATTACTAAGCCTACGCCGTCTGTCTGTCTGTCTGTCTGTCTGTCTTCACAATTATGTGTTATTTATTATTACTTATAAAATAAAAGCTTGAGTGGCGCTGACCATGACATGGCGACACGGAACCCTCGGTGCGCGAGTTCGACTCGCGCTTGGCCGGTTTTTTTTTAACATACTCACACATGTTCTTAAAATAAACTGGACTCTCTGCGAGAGATGAAATATAATTTGTGCTAATAGGTATTGCGCTTCGTCGACGGGCCTCTTCTTTATCAGTGACTCAGTTGACCGCAAGAGAGCGAGGGTAAACTTGTCCGGACGTGTTTCAAATCACACGTAATGCCTAAAGTTATAACGCAATAGCACAGTCATTCACCCTAGATTAATACGCATATTGCAGGTGTAAATATGTTAGGGCCTCTTCGTGACATACAAACCATCCGCTTTCTGCATCCGGTGTAAGCGAATGTGTCGCAATAGATCGAAAGAGAAAGGAACTAAACTTTTAGATAGATAAAAGTAGGTACTTACTTATTTGCTCCAAAAAACATTTTAAAGAAACAAGCGCAATGTTGGTACCTCCACACTGAACGAAACGTCAGTCGGTCGAAACGGCTATGTAAATAGTTCGTGTTTTCCGTCCAGTTCAGTGTATCCGACATGAAATGAAGAGAAGCACTGACATGGCACCTAGTTCACCCGGTGTTATGTGCTGACATCACGGATGCTGTAGGTGATGTAGCCAACCGTGTCAGTTTCCATAAAAAAAAGTATAATTCCCAACTTTGGATGTTGTGAAAAATAAGTAGGTAGCAGCAAAAGACTAGATTGTGGGAATGGGAACTTAGTAAAGCGAAGTTTCGTACGAAGTTAAGAAGTACGTATGATAATAATATATGAATATCCTTATAACTTGAGAACCACTCTACCGATTTACATATGGTTTGCACTGTTATATTCTGTCCCTTCTCGAGATCTATAAATCAGCTATAAATCATAACGCTACGTCATCGATGGCCTGAGCTTTAAGCAAAAAGTCACGTGAAGCGAAGGCGCGAGCAAAAGCTAATGTAATATAAAATGCAATGAATAGGTATAATTATAATCTAATATCTATTTATTTCGCAATCACAACGAACAGGAAGTTCGTTCAATTCGGCCGGTTCCGCGGCTCGAAGTGCGCAAAACCTGAAAATAAATAAATACGCTAGTTTGCATGGCCACTTCCATTTTCCGACCTTTGCTGTAGAAACATTGGCGTGTGGCCACCCCACCCCAAGGACTTTCGGGAAAGACTTGGGAAAGCTCTTCATTGATAAGTCTGGTGACCGACGCGCCATGTCTTCCACGTTCGCCAATACCACCGGCGGCTCTTCCTGACACAAAGTGAAAGTTGAAATACCAAAACTTTGAAAAAGGTTAAGTTACAAATTTGGAAAACCCCTTAAAAAGTCAAACATTATTTCCATTTATTACTTAAAGGCGTTGGGGGACCGCTACGTAAATAACCGCGTAGCTCTGAGTTTTTTTATATATAACTAACTAAACGGAAATAATTTTTGACTTTTTAAGGGGTCGCAGTTTTATTACTTCACACTTTTATTTCAAGCATTAAGAGACGTAATCTTTTGATTATTTCATTAAAAACATAGGTTTTTTAATAATCTCGAAAGATAGAGCTGTGCAGTATAGAATATCTCGTAGATAAAGCTATGTAGAACCATTGATAGATAGAACTGAATCTCAGCATATAATGATCGGGTAAAAATTGTAAAGGGGAAAATCGGAATCCAAATGGATAATGAAACTAGTATAGAATCTAGTAAAGAATTAATTGCTTTTCATGATGTCACACACGCAGGTGCTGTGGCCACTTTTCTGCACGCAACTTGATGTACATTTCGGTTTATAGAATCTTCATTGATCTCAAATAATGTTTTTACACATTCGCTTATAGCGATACCTACATAATAATGCGGTTTAGAACTATAATATTATACTAATAATATTTATAAACATTTTTAACATGATGTTTGTGGTAGATCGGCCGCACCTCCACCATCACATTCTGGGCCCTCGTGCGCTTGAAAATTATATATAGACCTCCTCTACTCGGCTCATCAAATAGAATTACATGTATAAATTGTTTGTACATATATATGAGGTCTTTCATTTCATTTCATTTAGCCGAACAAGTCTACAGAGAAATTTGCTACAAAATAACTGAACATGAAATATATAAGGTCTTTCATTAGTAGGTAACGATACGCTAAGGGGTGTATGTGTATCAGATACTGATCACGTTCCCATACCATTTTTTAACCGACTTCCAAAAAAGGAGGAGGTTCTCAATTCGTCTGTATGTTTTTTTTTTTTTTAATTTTTTTTTTTTTTTTTTTTATTTTTATTTTTTTGTATGTTTGTAACACGATTTCTCCGTCAATTGAGGGCCGATTTAGAAAATTCTTTTTTTGTTAGTTAGGTCATACTTCCGATGTGGTCCCATTTCAATTTTATCGAAATTGGTTCAGTGGTTTTCGAAAAATCAGCATAATACTATGGTGTGTGGTTACCTTCAGCAAAACTTGTGATGTGGTCGTTTTCGGCAATTTTCAGTTTGATAAATTAGTATGGTGTGTGGTTACCTTCAGCAAAACATTTGTGATGTGGACTTATTCAGCAATTTGCAGTCTGACACATATGGCGAATAATTCTGTACCACTTCAATCGATTTCGATTATTCGATTTCGATTATTCTTTTTTATGTAATATTACTAAAAAGAATGAAATAAAAACTGTTTTAAAAAAAATATTAAACCGATTTCCAAAAAACAAAAAAAAAAAAACTAAAAAGTATTAAATACCTAATATTTTGAAATTTTCTCTGTCCTGTTGAAATACATGAATCGATATACTAGTGATACATATTCGGACCCTTGTTTCATGAATATTCTAAATTTGAAATTTTTTTATCTTTTCCGACCGGCGTTTAATTTATTATGGTACCTGGCCAGTACCTACTGTACCGAGTACCATCGAGCTGGTTTGATGATGGAGACAGAAGGTGGCCATAGGAACTCCTAAACTACACATGATAAACCCATCGTGTTTGGGCTCGTTGCATTTGTCTTCACGAGAAATTTACTTTAGACCTAAAAGATTCTCAATTCGACGGTATGTTTTCTTTTTTTGGATGTTTGTTACGCGATTACTCCGTCAATTGTGGGCCGATTTTGAAAATTCTTTTTTTTTTATTTGAAAGGGGATAACCCTGAGGTTTTTGAAGTGAAAACTTCTTTAGCGGCTCTTGGCACTTTTTTAGGTGGGTAAAAATGTATAACTCGCGACATCGCGTCAGCGTCATTTTTAAAATGAAACCTTAAGTCATTGCGTTAAGGGTTAAGTTAGAGTGGCACGGGATCTGCCGGCACTCCCGGAGTGCAACTGTTAAGTAGGGTTCCGTAACACGTTTATGTCTGTCCATTCTACTAAGTTCTGCAAAATGAATGTAGGGTTCCGTAACATATGCATGTCTATCCGTTCTACTAAATTTTACAATTTTCAACCAAGGTCCTCCGACGGTTATTTTATAATAAAAGTAGGCTTCCGTAACACGTTTATGTCTGTCCATTCTACTAAGTTCTGCAACATCACCTACAACGTCCGTGATGTCAGCCCATAACACCAGTGCCATGTCAGTGCTTCCCCCTTTGATCGTGCTGACTACACTGAACTGGTCGGAAAACACAAACTATTTACATAGCCGTTTCGACCGACGTTTAATTCAGTGCGGTGGTACCAACCCGGGAAGGTTAAACCCTACCACCAAGTAAAATTACGAGGGAAGGGACTTACAGTTTTACGAGGAATCCGAACCTTGGTCAGCCTCCAACGGTCAGCGGTCACCCATCTAAGCACTGACCGCACCCAGCGTTGCTTAAAATTCAATAGCGACAGTTGACTGTCTGCACCACTGAGCTATCGAAGCTGACGTGGTCCTATTTTAATTGGGTCAAGATCGGATTGGAAAGCGAGGCGGAATCGCGAGGCCGAAGGCCGAGCGATTCCGCCGAGTACATTAATAGCAAAAAATTACTAAAAAAAACTGTGAAATAAAAAAAAAGTTTTAAAAAACATAAAACCGACTTCCTAAAAAAAGTAAAACTAAAAAACTATTTAAAATAAAAATATAAAAACCGCCTTCAAAAATATATGAAATAAAAACCTAAAAAAAAAAACGAACCCTAGAGTTGAAGGCGGTGCTAAAGCAAGCAAAATGATGCATGAAAGAAAACATGAGCGGATGATAATATCCTTTGTGATTTGTGTAGCCTTTTTAGCACCGCCTTCAACTCTAGGGTTCGTTTTTTTTTTTAGGTTTTTATTTCATATATTTTTGAAGGCGGTTTTTATATTTTTATTTTAAATAGTTTTTTAGTTTTACTTTTTTTAGGAAGTCGGTTTTATGTTTTTTAAAATTTTTTTTTTTTACGATATAATAACCTACTCACTCCTCAAATTTAATACGCGAAGTGCGCGTATTTCACCTTAATAAGTATATTTTTTATATCGCTTTTTTTTTTGGTTGTTTTATCCCTTTTTTTGGCATAGGCAAAGGTATTATACCATGCAGCCTTGTCTGTTGTTATTCTTTAAATTATTTATATATCGCCAATTGTTGAAATAATGAAATCGTAAATGGATGGAAACAGTCTGTGTTGGCAAGTAAATCTTGAGTGACGCGCGGCATATTGTCAGGTGTTTTATAAAAAAATTGGTATGGGAACGTGATCAGTATCTGATACACATACACCCCTTAGCGTATCGTTACCTACTATTGAAAGACCTTATATATAACAATTATATAATAAATCTGATAATGAATTTTTAACTAGTAATAAAGTAAAATTATTGTACGCACCGTAAACACGACTTCGACTTCGTTTTATTTATTAGGATTAGACAAAGCTAATTTTTAAATATTGAAAACAGACGGACAGACAAAAAAACAGGCAGGCACACAGAATGAAAAACAAATAAATTTTCAAGAATAACAACTTTTATATAGGTATGTAATTTTAATTAGGTTGATCTTTAATTATTCCGAAAGTACAATCTGGTTACCGTTTTGAACATAATATTTTTTTATTGAAATTTGTTGAGAGATTATTGTAAATTTTAACCCCCTTCAAACAATGTATTCGTTTGCTGTTAATTTTCTGTACATATCTTAGGATCCTAAGTAGGTACTATCAAATGTAAATTCATACCCCCTTCAAACAATGTATTCGTTTGCTGTTAATTTTCTGTACATATCTTAGGATCCTAAGTAGGTACTATCAAATGTAAATTCATACCCCCTTCAAACAATGTATTCGTTTGCTGTTAATTTTCTGTACATATCTTAGGATCCTAAGTAGGTACTATCAAATGTAAATTCATACCCCCTTCAAACAATGTATTCGTTTGCTGTTAATTTTCTGTACATATCTTAGGATCCTAAGTAGGTACTATCAAATGTAAATTCATACCCCCTTCAAACAATGTATTCGTTTGCTGTTAATTTTCTGTACATATCTTAGGATCCTAAGTAGGTACTATCAAATGTAAATTCGTACCCCCTTCAAACAATATATTCGTTTGCTGTTAATTTTCTGTACATATCTTAGGATCCTAAGTAGGTACTATCAAATGTAAATTCATACCCCCTTCAAACAATGTATTCGTTTGCTGTTAATTTTCTGTACATATCTTAGGATCCTAAGTAGGTACTATCAAATGTAAATTCGAACCCCCTTCAAACAATATATTCGTTTGCTGTTAATTTTCTGTACATATCTTAGGATCCTAAGTAGGTACTATCAAATGTAAATTCGTACCCCCTTCAAACAATATATTCGTTTGCTGTTAATTTTCTGTACATATCTTAGGATCCTAAGTAGGTACTATCAAATGTAAATTCGTACCCCCTTCAAACAATATATTCGTTTGCTGTTAATTTTCTGTACATATCTTAGGATCCTAAGTAGGTACTATCAAATGTAAATTCGTACCCCCTTCAAACAATATATTCGTTTGCTGTTAATTTTCTGTATAATATCTTAGGATTCTAAGCAGGCACTATTAAAGCTTTCAAAATTTTACAAGATAACAAATAGACGACAATTATTACCGTTGAATCGGCCAGATAAAATTTGCAAAATTATCACGTCCGTAATGCATGACTTCGTCGTTACCTATATATGTCAAGAGCTACTCCGCTCAATATAAAATGTCCATGTCAGTATTTCCCTTTTATTCATGCCGGCCACACTTTAACTGCACGAGCATAAGCAACGTTTCTACCCCTCTTAATTCAGTGCGGTGGTACTAACCCGGGTTCGTTTCATGCTCAGTAACCACATGCCTGACGGAATTACCAACAAACGTATACACTGCAAAATTGCGAGACACCTGTGATAACACATCGATCATAGGGTCTGGGGCTAACGTTTCTTTGTTAAGGTTTATGCACCTTTAATGTGCGTCCGTGACTCAGCGGCGGACTGTTAAAATGTTATGGTCAGACAATCGTACGGTCGGCAGGCTGATGTGAGGAGTTTTTAAATTACCGTGGTTGTTAGACATTATTTTTAAAAACAAAACAGGTTTACTCACGGTTTTATCCGAGATATGTGGCTCGACGTTTCGGGCCAAGCGTATGGCCCATCATCATGAGCACTCTGTCTAATGCGACGGTTGGCAGTGAACAGACGGTTGGCAGAGAGCTCATGATGATGGGCCATACGCTTGGCCCGAAACTTCGAGCCACATAGCTTGGATAAAACCGTGAGTAAAGCTGTTTTGTTTTTAAAAATAATGATGTGAGGAGGTTTCTGAAGTTTTCGCATGCTATTGCCAACGGTTATTACGGGCTAATATAAGTAGAGAGAGATTGCGTCTCGTGATGGGGGATTAGAAAATTTGTTTCTAGCTTTAGTGATAAAGAGCTATTATTATGTTGTATGTAGCCTCATTGGCTACATAACCTGTCATGGTGGGCTCATATTCATACATGATTAGGCCATTGCACTAATTGTAGCCGACATGAAATGAAGGGAAGCACTGACGTGACACCTAGTTCACCGGGTGTTATGGACTGACACCACGGATGTTGCAGGTGATGTAGTCAACCGTGTTACTCCAAATATTTCTCTAAGTTCATTTAAGGTGAGACCGTACTACGTACTTCGAAGGCACAAGTTTGCGCGTTCAGTGCGAAGAGAGCGGCGTTCACACCAGATCCTTTCTAACGTCGCTTAAGTTAAGCGACCAAATTTCGCTTTTTACTACTATTATCTAAGGTTTAAGTTAAAGTTAATTTGTATTTGTATTTTCTTTATGATGTGCAATAAACGATTAGTAGGATTGCTAACTCTGTCCACCGTACCAACTCTCGGCGCGTACTTCACGTATTATCGCAATAAAATTGCATTTTAATATTTTTATCATAAAATCCTCGCGCGTTGAACAACGAACCTCCTGAACAAAGAAAAGTAGCACTTCGGTTAATTACTGACCAAATATTGCCGCCTCCTGATTAATTAGTTAGGTATCAAAAGTGTCGGTGTGAAATGTTGCAAGCCCATCAAGTGGATCGTTAACACATAAAGGATTAGTTTGTCGTACTAGCAATTATAATTTGAGGCGCTCCGAGGTAATGTGAAACAACTCCAAAACGTTACTTTGGAATAATTAGCATACAAAGTTTGCATCATTGTTCTAAAGTATATTTTAGGGATTCCGTCAAATTTTTTTTTATCTGTTTTTAGGGTTCCATATCCGTCGTACGGGACCCTATTACTAAGCCTACGCCGTCTGTTTGTCTGTCTATCTGTTTGTCCGTCTGTCTGTCCGAGGGCTGTATCTCTTTTACCGTAATAGGTAGCCTAGCCCGTTGAAATTTTCACAGAATATGTGTTATTATTATGGCAGATATAACAACAAATAATAAAAATAAGAAAAAGTAAAAAATTTACGGGGTCCTTATACAAGAAACTAAAAAGTGTATGCGCGCCATCTACCTAAAACAGTATGAAGCATTTTAACTAATCCATAGATGGCATGAGTGGCGCTGACCATGACATGGCGATATGGAACCCTCGGTGTGAGAGTTCGACTCGCACTTGGCCAGTTTTTTTAAGTCTAAAGCTTTAAAGTGTGTACTTAAAACGAATAGCCTCACTATATCTATCCCCGTACATGTCGTAAAAGGCGACTAAGGCATAAGGACAAGATGCCGTGCATAAGGGCGACAGACTTGTCACCTCTCACCTTGACACGGTCCTTCCACCGAGTCATAAGGTTGGTTATCGTGCCTTACTTCCTGCTTGATTAGTTATCTTGTTCTAATATTTTGCTGAATGTGGTAGTCGGCGGTGTTGTGCTGTAATTTGCAAAAGTACTTGCAGAACAACACCGACTACTCTGCTTGCCCCATTGTCGGCATACAGCGTGTGGTATGTGTGTATGTAGCTTTAAAGTTGTACTTTTATATGCATTTTTTTATTTAATAAATTTTAAGCAAATATTTGCGGAGACAAAAAGCTTATTCACCAGTGTTGCTATAATAAGATACTTCGAATAAGTATTATGAATAATTTTACTTCTTCAAGACGAACTGACTCACTGGAAATGGGGTTCTCCCTGTAAACAGCGATAATTACAGTATTCATACAAACCGCAGTACTAAATTATTATTAGTTCAACCTCCTAAGACGAAATTAAGTATTTTTATAACGCAAGATTTTACACTTATCATCGGTGATACTGCAATATTGCGTAAGTTTTTTTTATGGAAAGCCTTTTATGTGGCTTCCCCTCACTTACGAGCAGGTGAATAACGATGCCCATGGACATTCTATGATGCACGGGGATTGCGAATACCATGACGGCCTGACAGGAGCCTTTTCCACCTGTATATTTGATATCCATAATAAATAATGTAGAGCTAATATAGCACGGTACAGACTATTACTAAATTTTAGAACGAAGCACTAACACTTCTTTGCACAAAAGCAGTTACACAATAACATTATTTAATATCTATTGATGCTCAAAATTATACCTACCTTACATTACTTTTTAGTCCCGCACCGGCACTCCTTAATAAGATTTATTCATGAAATCGAAGTGCATCGCTGCAGCTCGACCAGTAATGTTACTTAAAAAAAAACACAATTTGAAAAAAAAACGGAAAAAAAAACTTGGCCCGTCGATTTTTTTTTCTAAATTGTTTTTTTTTTTCTAAAATAGGAAATACTATAATTAAAATGGAATGAAAAACTAAATGTGATAAGTTAAACTAAATGTGGAATGGAAAACTAAATGTATTCATACGATTCATGAGTTCACGATATGTTTACACAATGACCTTTTAATTTATTGAAAACATTATGACAAAACTGTTAAATCTAAACTATCTTAAAAAAAATTCAATTTCCGGGACGATGGTAAGCGTCCAGATGGCATGACCATCATCCCGTGGCGTGAGGGAAAGTCACTGGTGTGGGATGCTACCTGCGCCGATACTCTGTGCAGCAGTCACGTTAAGGCATGCTCGAAGCGCGCCGGCGCAGCCGCTGAAACTGCAGCCCGCCACAAGCACGCCAAATACAGTTCGGCGTCACACCAGCACATCTTCGCCGCATTTTCGGTGGAGACGATGGGGGCATGGTCTGAGGAGGCAAAGCGGCTCGCGAAAGACATCGGGATGTCCCTGTACGCTGCTTCAGGAGAACAACGTTCGCTCGAGTTCCTGAGGCAGCGTATCAGTGTGGCCATCCAGCGAGGCAACGCCGCTAGCGTCCTCGGTACATAAGTAAATAAGCAAAGTAGATAATTATTGCGCAAGCCATTGCACAACTGCGTGTAACATTCCTGCTGGGTATGACATGTCTTCGAGTATTGCGTATTACGATATACGCCTCAACTTTCTCAAATTTCACCGGTCACGAAAACTTTCCAATTGATAGCTATCAGCTTGTTATCAGTTATAGGCACCTACTTGTCACCCTTTCTTTGGCTTTGCGGGGAAAATATTATGGAATCATACGACCTCATTCTAAACAAGTACATAGGTGTCTAACGATGCCCACGGACATTCTGTGATGCACTGGGATTGCGAATGCCATGCCGGCCTGACAGGAGCCTTTTCAGCCCCTTTTAAAAAACCCCAGGCTGTACTTGGGAGGAAATAGATGACAGGGAGTAAGTTCCAATTTTTTCCGGTTCTGTGAATAAAGAACCTACAGAACCGGCAGAATCCGTGGTAGGTCGATTGGATAGCGGCGCATCCCCTGCCCAGTACGCGTAGTGCGGAGGTGAAATGGGGACGGCGGAAACGCTAAAAAAAAATAAGCTACATCGAAATTTTGGCCTTTGCTGTGGAACACCTGGCGTGTGGTCACCCGACACAAGCACCTTCGGAAACGACTTAGAAAAGCTCTTCATTGACAAGTCTGGTGACCGATGCGCTAAGTATTTGGTCTTTCAGCGAATTTTATCGCTTCGCTACGAGCTGATCGAACCCTAGGTAACCTAACTCATCGTAACTCTAACATATATATGTAGATATTTATTTCGCAATAAATAACACACAATATTAACAATACTTCATTGAGACACATGCACATTCAGTATGGTTTTCATGTTTTTTTTTGTCATGTCCCGTTCAGCCATGCAATAAAGAAGAACCGGGCGAGAAACCTTATAGAGCTTTTTTTTAATATAACTTCCATACTCAGTTTTATTACGTTAAATATAAAATAGGTACTTACTTACTAAGTAAAAAAAAATAAGTCGAGGATATATCCATAAAAAAGGTAATCAAATACAAATAGCGGTAATATGCACAGTCAAGTTAATAAAAGTTGAGTTTATACATATAAAATAATAATTAATTGGAATCATCGAAGTTGGCAAAATGTTTATTTCCAATAGGCCAAAGTTCACTTAACTTGGAACATGTTCGTACAATTTGGGTCCAGCCAGTCACGTAAGGGTCTTTTTTTTAAGGTATTTATTTCCCATGTTAGTCACTATTCACCAAATTTTCCACACTGAAGTAGTCTTCCTAGAATCCGACAAGGCAAAGACGTCACTCTCAGCCTACGTGACTGCCGGCATATCGCCCGGTTCGTTCACTGGCAGTTTGCAGTAGATCGCATGTATTGACCATAGAAGTAGGATTGACGCGAATCGGCATTCTCTTTGGTCGTGCCGGCTATAATGCGCACATAGACATTCCTACGCTCGCTTCGACGAGCTTCTCAATGCGTCTAGCTCACAGAGCATGGAATACCGCGCGCCGCGCCTCCTAGAGACGCCCTGAGCGCGATTTCCCTACAACGCTGTTGAAGCCTGTGGGCGTGGCCTATGACTTACATATGTGTGTTGTGCGTGTGCCTAACTTGCTCCTCTTTGTGTGTAGTGTCGATACTAACACACACACACACATACGAAGCGCTAGCAGCTCTGCGTACGATCATTGGGTTTCAAATATTATCGCTTAGGGCGTCTCTAGGAGGGGGCGCGCGCGGTATTCCATGCTCTGTGGTCTAGCTAGATAGTGAGACAGAGCTGCGACTGTCGCAAATTTTACGATAATCCTAATAAATAAAGGGGAGTTTCTACGGGCGACCGACCTTGAACGTAAGTAAATACATGGATATCCTTATAACTCCAGAAGCACTTTATAGATTTACATACGGTTTTCACTGTTACATCCACTTCACTGTCACTTCTCGAGATGGTTATATTCTATAAATCATAAAGATACCTTATTGGCGGCCTGAGCTGTTAGTAAAAAAGTCACGTGAAGCGAAACCGCAGGCAAAAGCTAGTATTACATAAACATAGGACATATATTAACATCAATCAATACTATCAATCAATATCATCAATACTAATAATAAATCTTTAAGGGATGGTCATGGAGTAAGTTACTTTGTATTATGAGATACTGCGTTTGTAGACTTTATGTATTATACTAAAATGAAATTGATGATTTTTTAAAATCTTTTCTGTGTGTATGTATATATGTATCTTCCTCCATAACTCTTAAACCGATCATCCGAATTCGGTGAAACTTAGTACAAGCACATTTAATTATACGGGACACAGGATAGGCTAAATATTTTCAAATAAATTCAGTTCCGGTTACGCTAAGATGTGACTCTCATACAAACCGAATTTTTCCGCGCGCCGAAATAAAGGTACGGTGGTGGGCTTACTTAATTTCTTTTTTTTAACTACGAATATCACGCGAGCGAAGCCGCGGGCAAAAGCAACTACTAAATAAGAAACAGTTGGTAGTCATTGACTATTGCGTCATAAGTTTGAGCGACACAGATTTTTGAGACAGTGTCGACAACTCGCGCGTCCTCCCTCGTCTTTGCTTGTATCTATGATGCAGGATCGGACATATCGGTCGAATCCACCACGTGCTGGAATAGTAATACTTGTGCAATAAGTCGGCAGCTCTTTATCTGCCTTCTCTTATCCCTTTGGAAATAATGTGGCGTAGATAAACTATTATGAAAATAATTATAGTTAATGATTTATTAATTGAACAGTTCCTACAGAATTTGCTAATTTTATGTTAATGGTTTCGGTTATGCGGTACACTAAAGACGACTTAATTTGGTCTGAGTTTCGTGTCCCGTTCTGTAGACTCTTCAGGGCTCGCGTATGTGTAAATTGTAATTATTAATGTAAAATAATTTTATAAGTATGATAAATAAATGAAATATGAAAATACACAATAAAATGCATAAATTATACGTAGTTTTTAATTATGAAATAATTATTTTAGTTTATTATATTGCATAGGTACATACATACAAGGCTCACGCTGTATCCCGACAATCGAGATAAGCAGAACCGTGCTAAGATGAGATGTGGCCACCCTGTCGCCCTTATGCACGGCATTTTGTCCTTATCTCTTATTCTCCTTTTACGACATGCACGGGGAGAGATACAGTGGGACTATTCCGTGTGGGGTCGGTACTTTTATTATATTGTAACCAAATAAACTTATAATTAATTGCCATCCGCGGTAAGTAAATGGTGTATGAACACAATCCCTCTGTGGCTCTGAGGTTCACTTATTTTTATACATTTACTTGGTAAGTAATGCAGAGTAGGTACAATAACCGGCAGAAAATAATGTACACCGAGCTTTAGAAAGAGACAAGGCCTTGTAGAGCGTCGTCTCTGTCGCACTAACTCGAACGTCTCCGTGCGACAGAGACGACGCTCTACAGCCACCGGATTGGCTCTTTCTAAAGCTCGATGTAAATGTATTTACTGCTGGGCACTTGACATGGACGAAATTGAATAAAAGCTGCGACGTTTCATACTCGTAGCATGCATAAACCATCATTCATGTGAATACAAAGACATAACATTTTCCCTAGAATTTGGTCAGGTAATAAAAATATTCACGAAAGCCATAAAAAACATTCTGAAGACGTGACAACGTGTGGGTGGTCTTGTCAGGACTTGTGTCACCGTGCTAGTGTTGTAAAGGCAGAAAAATACCGAAAAATACATTTTGAATAAAACAAAAAACACGGGATTTTTCCGTTTCTTTCATGTATGATACCAATACTGGATGAAATTTTCGCCCGATGAAAGCTCCGCCCCCTTTCCTGATTTAATTTCTCGAATGTTGATATTTTTTCGCCTGAATCTTATTACTAGACTAAATATAAGACACTTTTATTCTTACACTTTTTTCAATAAAATCGATATTTCCGGAGAAAAAAAATATCTAAAATAATTTTTTCCAAAATGTTCTCGATTGCTGATGTTTTTTTGGTGGATTCTTATTTCTAAACGAAATATAAGATACTTTTATTCTTACACGTTTTTCACATAAGTCGATATTTCCGAAGAGAAAAATAAAACAACTTATTTTTTCATATTTTCTCGAATGTTGATGTTTTTTCGCCTGAATCTTATTTCTAGACGAAATACGAATCTGCAGTGAACATTTCGAAAAGTGGCCGCCATTTTGAACTTTTTAGTTACTGGACCGATTGCTTTCAAAATCGATATCTGGGTGTCTGTGTGGGTTTTGAATACGAATCTGTAGTCAAAATTTAAAAGAAGAAGCCGCCATTTTGAACTTTTTAGTTACTGGACCGATTGCTTACAAAATCTATATCTGGGTGTCTGCGTGGGCTCTGAATATTAATTTGTAGTCAAAACTAAAAGGTTCAAAATGGCGGCCACTTTTTTTTAATTTTGACAACGGATTCGTATTCAGATCCCACAGAAACACCCAAATATAAATTTTGAAAGCAATCGGTCCAGAAACTAAAAAGTAAAAAATGGCGGCCACTTTTTATAAATTTTTACAACAGATTCGTATTCAGGGTCCACACATACACCCAGATATCGATTTTGAAAGCAATCGGTCCAGTAACTAAAAAGTTCAAAATGGCGGCCACTTTTTATAAATTTTTACAACAGATTCGTATTCAGGGTCCACACATACACCCAGATATCGATTTTGAAAGCAATCGGTCCAGTAACTAAAAAGTTCAAAATGGCGGCCACTTTTTATAAATTTTTACAACAGATTCGTATTCAGGGTCCACACATACACCCAGATATCGATTTTGAAAGCAATCGGTCCAGTAACTAAAAAGTTCAAAATGGCGGCCACTTTTTATAAATTTTTACAACAGATTCGTATTCAGGGTCCACACATACACCCAGATATCGATTTTGAAAGCAATCGGTCCAGTAACTAAAAAGTTCAAAATGGCGGCCACTTTTTATAAATTTTTACAACAGATTCGTATTCAGGGTCCACACATACACCCAGATATCGATTTTGAAAGCAATCGGTCCAGTAACTAAAAAGTTCAAAATGGCGGCCACTTTTTATAAATTTTTACAACAGATTCGTATTCAGGGTCCACACATACACCCAGATATCGATTTTGAAAGCAATCGGTTCAGTAACTAAAAAGTTCAAAATGGCGGCCACTTTTTATAAATTTTTACAACAGATTCGTATTCAGGGTCCACACATACACCCAGATATCGATTTTGACAGCAATCGGTCCAGTAACTAAAAAGTTTAAAATGGCGGCCACTTGTTTTAAATTTTGACTACAGATTCGTATTCAGAGCCCACACAGACACCCAGATAGCGATTTTGAAAGCAATTGGTCCAGTAACTAAAAAGTTCAAAATGGCGGCCACTTTTTTTAAATGATTCTGAAAATAATTTAAATGATTGAAACTACAGATTCGTATTTCATCTAGAAATAAGATTCAGGCGATAAAACAACAACATTCGAGAAAATATGAAAAAATAGGTTGTTTTATTTTTCTCTCCGGAAATATCGACTTAAGCGAAAAACGTATAAGGATAAAAGTGTCTTATATTTCGTTTAGAAATGAGAATCCGCCAAAAAAACATTAGCAATCGAGAACATTTTGGAAAAAAAATATTTTAGATTTTTTTTTCTCCGGAAATATCGATTTGTTTCAAAAACGTGTAAGAATAAAAGTGTCTTATATTTCGTCTAGAAATAAGATTCAGGCGAAAAAATATCAACATTCGAGAAATTAAATCAGGAAAGGGGGCGGAGCTTTCCATACAAATGCCGTCCTGGATAATTCAGAATCGCGGCGAGCAATAAATCGAGAACCAATGATGGTACGACAACAAATTAGGTCTTGTTTTGTAAGCAGTTCGATACACTCTTAGATTATTTTATAACATCTTCCCCGGATTTCCTGTAAATTGAGTAGAAATAAAAATTTATGAAAAAAATTATATCTCCATAAGCGGCCACTCTAGAGAAAATCATCTAAGCACAAAAGAAGCTTGTATTTAGTCAATAAACACGATCCCGAAGAAAAATCCGGTCCCGGAAATTTCCCAGGAAATTTTCAGAATTCCCATACGAAGTGGTGGTTTTAACAACTCCATATTATATCCTCTCGCGAACTTTACCTACTTTGGTACCAAATCACTACCTAATTCCGATCCCTGATAATAACACATACCTATTATGTGAAAATTTTCACGGGGTATCTACCTATTACGGTTCAAGAGATACAGCCCTCGGACAGACGGACAGACAGACAGACGGCGTAGGCTTAGTAATACGGAACCCTATAAAACACAAATTAAAACAAAGATTCCCTTGCCCCTTACTAGGTGGTAGGCTCAAATTGTAGCCGACTGGGTTGGTACCACTGTACTGGATGTAAGATGGCCGCATAGTAGCCTCGGTTGTGTTCTCCTCTAGTTCAGTATAGCCAGCAATCCAGGGGAGTCTCCGATATGGCACCTACCTTCTAGGAGGTGATATTGGCTGGTTGGATCATGCGCTCTGACCCCTCTGACTCAGCCAGCCATACCGGATTACATAAAAAAAGAGTTATTATGAGTACCTACATAATTTGGAAATGATAAGCTTCTCTGCGATAAAGCTATTTGCGACTCTTATTTCTTTTCCTGTTTCATTGAATCTTTCCGTGTTTTTTACGGTGTTCCTGTTCAATACGAACTTTGGTCACTCACTTTTTGGTTTCAAGCAGAGAACAGGAATACAACGCGAAAAGAGCAAGTAGGTATCTCATATGAAAATACTTTTCGAATCTTTCCGTGTTTTACGGTACCTAAGTCAAATAAATCCGTATCAAAGTGCAAAAAACGGCATCTTTACAACTCTACACCGTGCTAGTCCACCGGAAAATGATACTTAACTCTTTGGTATTATGGAATATCAATCTTTTGTAAGAATCTAACTAAAACACAATCTAGAAATATAAAACAAAAAACCAGACCACGTAACAAAAACCTTGAATTTTAAAATGTTTATCTTATGTTACTCTCACAATTAAGACGAATCTAACGACAACATACGTTAAAATTCATCAAGCCGTTTAGGGTACAGACCGTGCCAAATAAATAGACATACATACATACATACAATCGAAAAACATAACCCTTCATTTTGCTTCGCTTATTAAATTTAATTTAATCTAATTTAATTTCAAAAATACAAGCAAAAATCTAGGAAAAATACAAAGAAATCGTAACGATGCTTGAACTTTTATCATTGAATTGCGTGTGTACAGTGAACCACTCACACGCTCTCTCACCCAAAAATTTCATCTAATCAGAAGCATTAGGAAATACACTCAACGCTGCGCTATTGGTTGAAATCGGCGAGTTTTTGGGTGAGTTAGCGTGTCGTGTAGTTGTTGGCTACGAAACACCAAAATATATCGTATGAACGCTGTAAAACGCATTAAAACCAAAAGGAAACATCCAAACCCATCTTCAACCTAATAATGGTTGACTGTTGTTCTGATTTAATTGGACGCATAATGCCTGAAGCTACAATATTATTTCTATATTTTGAACGTTGTTTTTTGTTTGTTCCTGTAACTTAAATGTTTTATTTATCTCTTATTTGGGGAATTTTGTCGTCTAAATGAATTATTCAAGGAGCTCTTCAATATCAATGCACATGATATCACCATTGTTATCAGTTATATAAAGAGCTCTGTGAGTGGCACGTGTGTGAGGATGTGTGTGCGCACTTGAGTCTGTGTACTCGTCGGACGCGCGTGTGTGCGTGGCGACACGCCGAGCTAGACCAGACAGACTGTCGCCAAATAAACTTGTATATGGACATTCCACATTATTTGAATGTATCGGCTGTTGAACGATAATTATTATAGTTGGCAAGTGAGACTGGTCTTTGCTCTCATTCAGAAAGAAATCTGTTACATGGAGGTATCTATCTATTAATGGAGGTACAGATTAGGACTTAACCACACGAAGGGCACCAAGAAGATAAAAAGATTATCCAATAGTAAAATAGTCAATCTCCAATCTTTTTATGTCAAATTTAAAATGTATTTATTTCTCATATTTGAATATACGAGTACATCCATGCCTAGAATTAAGATACATATTTAGGTGAGCTGAGAAAAAGGTCTAGACGAAGCTTGTGACTCGTACTACTAAACTTGCAGTGCCGCTGATTTTAAGTATAACCTGGTCTAGTAACTATACATACATACAAGTGACAACGACGTAGGTATGTGTAACTAATAATTTGAAAAGAAAATCATAATTGACACTATTCTTATAAACATTAATTCCGAACCCAAGCTAAAGGTGTAATGTATTTTCTCTCTGTGTGTAATGGGTACCAATTAATTCAAACTAAAATCCTAAGGGGTAAATTACCGCGAGGAAATATTACCAAGAAAGAGGTTGACGGTACTGCCGCGCAATTCATTGGAAACATTAGTATTTCGTGTTTCCAAAGACAATCGAACACTTCCTTCAGTTCAAGGAATCGTTCCTTTTGCGCGCTATTTCTGTCATAATATTGTAACCCGATGTTTCTTAATAGGAAAGAACATAGTAGTATTCAATGATACAAATACCATACATACTATATGAAGCCTAATGGTTAATGTTTCAAATAATCTTATTTTAAATTTTCTCAAGGTATCTTGTAGTTTTTATTACTTCTACCTTTTTCTAGCTTCAACAAGTTTGTAAGTATGTAAGTCATGACATTAAATAGGCATAATTGGTAATCACTTGAAAATGTTATCGCAATTGACGTATTCAAATAAAATGCGATGGAAACTTTGATCCCGGTTAATTTTTCAAACGTGAATAACAAAATTGTTTTGTTCATTGCGTCACATGTCCTTCAGTGTTGACAAAAAGGTTATCGCTGGTAGATCTACAGCGATTTTGTCGACATGAACTTGTTTGTGACTTTTACTGATAGCTGCTATCTTAGGTTGTTATTTCAAAACACACGTCAGTCGGTAATTATTGATGACCAATTTATACTTCGGTTATCAATTGTTGAAGAATGACTGCACCAATTACCTATTTGGTTATCAATGTTCGGATTGAGACTAAGGTCGAATTGTAACCTTGAGAACAATCAAGTACCTACTTGAAGATATTGCACAATCCACATGCTTTCTTTACGAATTTCTTGGTATTTAGGTACACTATTACTACTTTTACTAATAGTAGTGTAAATTTTCCAGAACGGGACCAAATATTCACTCTTACGGTTTTATATGTATTTCAATAATGTATTGGTTCGCGCCTGGTTAAAAAAATCAGAATGTTCGCATCGGTCGGTCTAAAATTCGATTTTCTGTGAATTGATCTGCGAAAGGCAGGGAACCCCCTTTTGTCATGGTGCCCACCTCTGACGCCTGTTCCACACTCATGTTTCTCAAACTTGCTCGGTTTTGCGTGCTACGCACTTTATCCGTTTGGTTGGATCTGACTACTTGCCCGATCTGCTCTAACTACGTTCTTAGGTTAGTCCACTCCATAACTCTTTCACTCATGTTCGCTACATAAATCTCTTACCTTTGCTCCCTTTCATCCACTCTTTCAACATGAGCTAACACATCTTCGCATGTACCTATCTCTATCATCATTAGCCGTTTTAGTCCATTGCTGAGCATGGACATCCCCCAATTCTCATTCATTCATGTACTTACTGGATGTTATGCGGACCCGGTGCGACGAATGCTCCATTAACCTTAGTTGAAGTTTATCTTAGAAAATCGATCCTTACAAGGTCAATAACACCTTCCATGGAAGGTCGCGGCGTGTCTGTCTGATATTGAATGTTTTCGCTAGCTCTCCGACAAATGCACCTCGTGATGTCAGATGTTATTTCCAGCAGCGCTTTGATAAGAAAATGTAGGGTCGTGTATTTGGTATCATTTTGTTAGGTATCGCTGTTATGTATATATATTTGTCCATTTTACTTTCTTCAAAAAATTCTAAAAAAATTAAATTATTTATTACATACTAAATGAGTAACATTTTTCTTTTTAAATAATTAACCTAACCAAAATTAACAAAGAGAAGCTCTGGCTTGTTTTGAAAGTTAAAATAATTTTTATTTACATTTACGTAAAGGTACTGGAACATGGTGAATGGGCTGACATTTCGAATGCAGTAGCCAACGGTATCTGGTTAAAAAGATACTTAGAATTTGCTGGATAATATTTCTGAGAGTAAAAAAAGTATTTCTTTATTTTTGCACACCCTTAAAAAATATTGCCTACAAATTAATCATGTTTTCGTATATGCTTCAACACACTTGTGTTCGATTGATAAGAATTAGTGACAAGCAGTCTGGAGCAAACCAATCAAACGATAACAAGAGTTCGTCAACTCTTTGTGTTAAACGCAAATCAGCTCTGACAATACATGTTTACAAATTTTCGATGTGTAATTTTCATACATCGGAATCCGCGGGGCACGAATACGACCTTGTTAGGGATTGACTACGGCGATCAATAAACAATCGACACTGTTATCGATACTCATATTTATTTGTTTATTGTATTTTATTCATGTCATATTTCAGACCTGAATACTTATATACCTACAGTACTTATATAAACATGTATACTTTATGTTAACGATTAAGTAAATATAATACATATTTATATAAGGTCTTTCAAAATTAGTTCATAGTACGCTAAGGGGGGGTTCTGTATCATATAGGGAGTAAAACCTACATAAAAAATTTTGGACCTTGGGCTTTTTTTAAGTAAAAAATTTTTTTATGTAGGTATTTAAATAAAAGAATAGGTGGTTGATTTTTATAACCTAATCGATTCAGTTTCATAACAGTAACAAAAAAGTCTTCATGACCATTATGATGTAACACGTGTAAGTTGGTAAAAAAAATTAAATTCTTTCTATTCCATACTAATAAAACTAAAATTGTGGTTTTTCACAATTTCTGAAAGAAAGAGATATACGTGTTGGAAGACTTTTTTGTTCCTAGAACGAAACCGAAACGATTAAGAAAAAATTTTTTTTTACATTATACATTAAAAAAAAATTTTTTTGTGAAAAAAAAATTCTTTGTTCTTCAAAAGTGTTCTATTTCCGATGCAGAACCCCCCCTTAGCTTACTATGAACTAATTTTGTAAGACCAATTTTTTTGGACCTTGGTCTTTTTTTTATGTAAAATATTTTTTTATGTGTTTAAATAAAAAAATAGGTGGTTGATTTTTATAGCCTAATCGATTCAGTTTCATAACAGTAACAAAAAAGTCTTCAATATCATTATGATGTAACACGTGTAAGTTGGTAAAAAAAATCAAATTCTTTCTATTCCATACTAATAAAACTAATATTGTGGTTTGAACAGATTTGTATTGTACCTACAAAGTAAATACAACATTTGTTTATTATATCTTATTTTCTATAGAAATACTCTTAGTTTTAATAATCGACATTATTTCATATTATTCTAAAATAACGATCGATTTTCGATATTTGTGGATACATTGTCCCATCACTAAACAACCTTGAATCATTCGTGCCCCGCGGATTCCGATGTATGAATTTTACTTGAGTAGCTTGGGTACATTCAGCTGGAAAAGTTCGGTTTAAAGAATCTTTATTGGTCTCAAAGAACGATATAACAATCGCTTATAGATATTGGTACATTTATGTGGGTACAAATAAGAACAAATATAAAATAGAAAGTTTAAACTATTAGTAAACTAAAATATTATTGTTGGTACAAGGCTAGGTAATCTTATAAATATTCTGAAGACAGACGGACAGACCAACAGATAGACATACAGCCACGTAGAACTGAAGACAAATAAGTAAATAATTATAAAATATTGAAAATATGTGTTTAAGTAGTGTGTTTACTGGATGTAAGATGGCCGCATAGCAGCCTCGGGCTCTCTCCTCTATCTAGTCTAATTTAGCCAGAAGTCTATCAGCTAGGCAAACTAGTCGTGATATAGGTAGTACCCTACATATTATCTTTTCGATGACTATATTATCCTAAAAACCCCTCCTTAAGCAGAATCTGAGAACATGTGTAATGTGATGAGGGCATTACATACATACATACATAAATATAACACACGCTGTATCCCTAAAGTCGGGTTAAGCAGAGTAAATTACAGCACAACACCGACCACCACCGTTTAGTAATAACCGTTTGTTTAGGACAAGATAAACTATCAAGGAACAAGTAAGGCACGAAGAACCACCTGCTGTACGACTCGGTAGAAGAACCGTGTCAGGGTGAGAGGTGGCTATCATGTCGTCCTTCAGAGCACGACATACATTACAGGTCACAAAATAAAGTTTGAGTATGCACTGGTTTTAGAGGTGTTATTTCCATTGTTAGCTGCGACTGTGCCTGCACAACCTACGATCTTATTTGTGTTTGATTTGTGCCGAATGTGTTAACGACAATGTATTTGTGTCCAACTAACCACCACAAATTAGCAATGAACAAAATAAACTATCAAGCAGCAAGTAAGGCATGAAGACACACCTGCTGCACTACTCGGTGGAAGGACCGTGCCAAGGTCAGAGGTAGCCCTTTAGTACGTCATACAGGTCACAAAACTAAGTTTGAGTATGCACTGGTTCTAGAAGTGTTATTTCCATTGTTAGCTACGATTATACCTGCACAACCTAAAATCTTATTTGTGTTTTATTTGTGCCGAATGTGTTTAACAAAATATGTTTGTCTCCAACTAACCACCACGTTTAGCAATGAAACAAGATAAACTATCAAGCAGCAAGTAAGGCATGAACCCCGCCTGCTGCACGACTCGGTGGAAGGATCGTGACAAGGTGATAGGTGGCTAACCTGTCGCCCTTTAGCACGTCATTCATTATTACAGGTCACAAAACCAAAACACAAGTTCTACAGGTGTTATCTCCATTGTTTGCTACGACTGTACCTGCACAACCTACGATCTTATTTGTGTTTCATTTGTGCCGAATGTGTTAACGAAAATAACAATATGTTTGTGTCCTATTTTTATGCCTTCACTTATCTATTTACCTGGTAATTCTTTGTTTTATGTATGAATGTTAGAAACGTACGATAAAAATGTTATTCATCAGGTCAAGGATGGTATGGCACGTGGAAATGAATAAGCAAAAACTATACTGAAATACATTGCATTCAATTCACTTTTCAACTAAATTGTTTGGTCTAAAAGAAGATATTATAGATTGCTTCGGTGGTTCGGTCATTTTGGAATGTTGGATGATAGGAAACTAAGGAACGTAATTTATGGCACTAATGTGAGTGGGAAGAGTCGGGAAGGCCCGCCTTAGACGCACGTACCTGGACCAGATCGGGATTGTGCTGACATAGGGTCAAGACGTAATGAGAGTGGAAGAGGATGCCGAGGTGTGCCAGGATCGTGGCACGTAGAGATCCGTTGTCTCTGCCTACCCCACTGTGAAACAGGCGTGACATTATAGGTATCTATGTATTTTGTCGCCGTCCACCACATTAACAGTAGACAGAGGATCTCATATCTTCTAAGCAAGTATGATAGAGGTAGACTTAAATTGGAAATATATATTGCACGTAACTAAAACGAATAGCCCCACTGTATTACACACCACACGTCGTATCCCGAAAATCGGGATAAACAGAGTGATCGGTGTTGTGCTTCAAGTACTCTGGTAAATTACAGCACAACAGCGACCACCACGTTTAGCAAAGTATCCGGGCAAGATAACTATCAGGCAGCTAGTAAAGCAAGGAGCCCACCTGCTGCATGACTAGGTGGAAGACCGCGCTAAGGTGAGAGGTGGCTATCCTGTCGCCCTTGTGCACGGGCATCTTGTCCTTATCCCTTAGGCGCCTTTTACGACATGCACAGGGAGAGATGCGGTGGGACTATTCTTAAAGTACCGTCCCCACACAGTACCCACTGTATCTATCCCTAAAACGAATAGTTCGCCACATACGCTTCTCACATCGAGTGATGTTAGGTTAGTTTGTAAGGAATGCTGCATTGCATTAAACCCGCCTTGTAAGTTCCATGTTTTATGACGTTCAATAAAATATATTTGAGTGAAAAAGAAATTAAAGAAGAATATTTTAGAGATAAAAGCTAAAAGAGATAAGAGATAAAAGCTTCAATAGATAAAGTCCTACGTTCTAACTTTTATAAAAACGTGTACCTAACTAGTCTCATATACTTTTGACTTTGACGTGCTTTGACGAACAGCTTTGCAGACTTCTGACCTTCGCCGAGAGAGGCCACTTTTAAATAACCTATCAGAAAATTCAAAGAGGTCGGGAAAGGTTTCCCTTGAGAAGTTAAAATAATTACCAACTTTCACTACAGAGTCTGGTGTCATATCTTTTTTTTTTATTGAAAGCGCGACATATGGCTCTGAGTTACCCATAAGGTGTCTAACGGGGCCCATGGACATTCGGTCGTATGCGGGGGTTGCGAATGCCATGCCGGCCGAGCCGGCCTGACAGATGCCCATTCACGCCCTCTTGCAGGACCGAGACTGTACTTGGGGGGAAATATATGAGCAGGGAGAGCGTTAAGATCTGCAGAATCGATTGGCACTAATGTGAGTGGGAAGAGTCGGGAAGGGTCGCCTTAGACGCACGTACCTGGACCAGATCGGGAATGTGGGGACATAGGATCAAGTGCGTAGTACCTGTAAACGACGAGCATGTATGAAGAAAATTATCTGCCCCAGAAATATGAAATGCCGTTACAAATTTGAATTATTTTTACTTTATTTAAACATTCATATTTATTTATGGTATCTTACATGGCGTCAGCGTTTCCCTTCGGTCGTGCCAACTATGACGATGATTGAGTTATTTTTCAAGAAGGAAGAACTTGTCGATTTAGTTTACAATATTTTAACGGCTCTTGTGTATAGAGACAAACTTGTTTTATTTATTATGTAGCCAAACAGCGATTCCAATTATTTCAAACTTGTGTAATCGCCACCTTTATCATCGTTCATTTAAATTAGTTCTATCATTGTGTATCACTTGTTTTCAAACTTGTTTAAAATAACCGTATTCATCATATTTTATCGAACTATGAATAAATAAAGTAAATTTAAACTAACGATCAGCCAAGCCCATTTTCTCTTACTTATCCGACCCCCGGAAAATAAGATAAAACGCAAAGATATTCAAGAAGTATACTCCGGATACTTCTGGCACGGCAGTCCCCAAGCTAAATAAACCTCACGGAAGAAATTCGCTCGGCACAAAATGCAGTAGAACTAAACGGGCGGCCAACCGAATATTTTTTTATTCATAATTTAATCCAACCGACTCCAGACTAACCAGGGTAGGATACCATATCCAGACGACAAGAACGTCATATTAGTACAAAAGTTATAACTATCCGCTACAAGATGGCGCTATGTTCGGGCGGATTGATTTTTTCCACGAGCGAAAGAGCAGTTGCATAAATGTAAAAATATTTCAATGAGTTTGTACAAAAGATTTTGGAAGGAGAGTAGATATGCAAAGGAGGCGTGTCCGCGAAACTATAATATGAGCAGATTTTCCCATATTAACGATCGATGTGTGCGTGAGCGCTCGTGGGTGCAATGCTTTGGATTGGCCAAAAATTTTGCGTGAGCGCTCGTGCGAATGTGCACGTGCGTTCGTGTGTGTGAATTGTGATTATGTGCGCTTGGAAACTGGCGACAGCGGTTCTAATACGAGGGGGCGTTCATGAAATATCTTCCAAAATCTTTGGTTTGCACATACCAATATAGGAACCTTTTTGGATACTTAAATTACGATTAAAGTCGTATGACGTAAAGAAAATATAAAGACATGCATTCAATTACAATTTTCAATCTTTGAAGATTAACAGTGGTTTTATTAAAAAGACTTACACAAGTTCAGTCGTCTTTTCGCCCGCTACGTCACGGGGTTCATCAGGAACCGCGGGAATTCCTGGAGCCGCTGTCTGATGATCGTTGTACCAAATGTCAAACTGGCACGGGGCACCAGACGTACAACAGGCACCAGAAGTCGGCTCCAGGAATTCCAGCGGTTCCTGAAAAAGCCCGTGACGTAGCGGGCGAAACGTCGACTTATGTAAGTATTTTAAAAAACCACTTTTAACCCGTAAAATTTAATAGGGTAAACTTAAAAACATTAGTAGTCAATGACGTTCCTAATTTTTAAAGGTGACCAGCATTATTGTTGTGAAAAGTATAAATGCATTAGTATACTACAGAATACCTGAAGGAAAAGTATTTTTTTTAAATGAAAAATATTTTTTTATATAAAACGACACGGCTGGCTACATCACATACAACATCTGTGATGTCAGCCCATAACCATAATTAACACAGGGTGAACTAGATGCCATGTCAGTGCTTCCTCTTCATTTCATGTCGGCTACACTGAACTGGACGGAAAACATGACCTATTTACATAACCGTTTCGACCGACGTTTCATTCAGTGCGGTAGTACCAACCCGGCCTGGATAAACCCTACCACCTAGTAAGGTAAGAAGGAAAGGGACCTACAGTTTTACGTGGAATCCGAAACACAGTCAGCCTCCAACAGTCGAGCGGTCACCTATCCAAGTACTCACCGCGCTCAGGGTTGCTTAACAACATTCGACCGACAGCACCACTGAGCTACCGAGGCTGACAAAAAAATAATGTACAATGTTAGTTCAAACAGATTCTCTTCAACAGTAGGTGAGGTGCAGAAGGAAATTGGCGCATATCAATTGATATGCGCCAATTTCCTTCTGCACGCCCATATAACAGAAACATAGTATACCTTTGTACAACGTGGGCGATAATTTGTTACCATTTTACGGCGACTATTCCACCTAGCTCTTGAAGAACTTTCTAGTATTCTGTTATACATGTTCGGGAGGATACAGAAGCCTTTGAACGGCTATTATACACCTGTTAGGCTGTACAAAGGCTGCTTGATTAGCTTGTGTGCTAGTTGGGAAGGAAGGTGACAAAGCTACAGTGGGTGGCCAAATTATTAGACTCACCACACTTAATGTCATAGTTATCAATACAAATTTGCTCTTGGGAAAAAAAATTCCACCTCCTAAACCTTTGAACCTAAACTATTGCAACTAGGTATTTTTTATTACTGATATATTTGGCATACACCTACGTTACCATTTTCAACCTATGAACATCGACTTAACTTAGAGACAAAGTAGAAAATCGAAATTTTTTAATTCTATACATAAATTATTTAAATGATATGAAAATAAATAATCGGTATTTATAAATTTGTCTCCAAGTTAAGTCGACTTTCATTGGAAATAAATGGTGTAAATGTAGGTTTATGGCAAATATATCAATAATAAAAAATACCTAGTTGCAATAGTTTAGGTTCAAAGGTTTAGGAGGTGGAATTTCTTTTCCCAAGAGCAAATTTGTATTGTTAACTATGACATTAAGTGTGGTGAGTCTAATAATTTGGCCACCCACTGTAATCTACGCAAGATAGTATTTGTACATTCGTACGTGGGCGCACTTAAATAATTATTTGCTCTGAGACTCCAACAACGCGGCAATGGGTCAGGTGATCGCAGTGGACTTACGCGAGTGTAATTTGTGAGTGGTATTAGGTTTAGATTTTTTATGATGACTCAAAAGGAAAAATGAAACCAGGTCACCTGGTTATCAGTACGTTCGTCCGCTAGGAGAACATATCGCCCGAAAGTATGACAAAGGCGTTGTAAAATTTAGTGTTAGTATGTATTTGCAATGTCGAGGAACACCAGCGGAGAGAAATAATACACATACATGCATACAAATGTCAGCCTCGATAGCTCAGTGGTGCAGACAGTCAACTGTCGCTATTGAATGTTAAGCAACGCTGGGTGCGGTCAGTTTTTGGATGGGTGACCGCTGACCGTTGGAGGCTGACCGAAGTTCGGATTCCTCGTAAAACTGTAGGTTCCTTCCCTCCTAATCGTACTTTGTGGTAGAGTTTAACCCGCCCGGGTTGGTACCACCGCACTGAATGAAACGTCGGTCGAAACGGCTATGTAAATAGTTTGTGTTTTCCGACCAGTTCAGTGTAGCCGTCACGATCAAAAAGGGGAAGCACTGACATTGCACCTAGTTCACCCGGTGTTATGGGCTGACATCACGGACGTTGTAGGTGATGTAGCCAATCGTGTCAGTTTCCATAAAAAAAAAAAAAAACACCGGGGCGGAGATAAATCAATACACACCGGTATTAACTTTTTCCAGGTGAAGTGGCACCATTTCTCTGTAAATCTTATTCGTGTGGTATATATTTTTGCATGTATTTAGGTCTTTCTTTAGTAGGTAACGATACGCTAAGGGGTGTATGTGTATCAGATACTGATCACGTTCCCATACCAATTTTTTTTACGATATGAAAAACCTACTTACTCCTCAAATTTAATACGTGAAGTGCGCGTATTTCACCTTAATAAGTACGTTTTTTATATCGTAAAAAAAATGGTATGGTAACGTGATCAGTATCTGATACACATACACCCCTTAGCGCATCGTTACCTACTAAACAAAGACCTTATATATTGTTAATGCATCTGCATCTGCAATCTGTTGCAATTTTATATCTACATGTCTCCTTATTTGTTCTCTGCCACTTCACAGTCTTTCATGATAACCCAAAGGTTTTTGATCTGTATGACATTTTGCAAAACAAATTTATTTTCAGTGCAATATACATATTTTGATCTGATAAGAACTTGATCACACTAAATTGTCAACTATTCAAATTAACGTCAAAGAGATGCGTTTCATGAAATCGACGTAGTCCTCTCTCGCTCTCCACAGATGTTAAGGACGAGAGAGGTTTACGTCGTCACAGCTCTTTTGACGTTAGTGCGACAGTTGAGAAGGGAGTGTGACGAGGTTCCTGTACCACTTCATCTAGAAACAATAATTGTACTTTGTCATTGTTCAAGGGCTGGTTTACAAGCAGGTCATAAGGTTTTATATACTTTCCTCTATGTTTAATGTAGCATTCAATATCAGTATCAGTAGGCTCGTTTAATGAATGTCTAATCATTTTCTTATTATTATAAAATGTAATTGTGGCTATGTATTAGTTTGTTCCTCTTAAGCGCGTAACCTATCTGCGAGCAATATTTAGTGAGAAAGTAAGCAGAACGGGACATAAACATCAGATTTTCATGAAATCCTGGCTTATCGCTTGCATAGGTGAAAATAATATTTTAACATACACATATAGCACACGCTGTATCTCGGCAATCGGGGTAAGCAGAGTAATTGATGTTGTGTTGCAAGCACTCTTGTAAATTACAGCACAACACCGATCATCACGTTTAGCAATATATTAGGACAAGATAACTATGAAGCAGCAAGTAAGGAACGAAGACCCACCTGCTGCATGACTCGGTTCAAGGTGAGAGGTTAGCACGGCATTTATATTATATTTTAAATACCTCATATTTTAAACGACCATTAATAAAGGCGCTGCGTCACAAATGTCCGACTGACGCAAATAATCAGGTAAGACTATATGTATGTATGTACGTCTGGCTTGCGTAGTGATCCCACATATCTTGGCAAGACTCCGTGCCTTATCTCCGCTTGCTGTGTCTGACAACGGTGCAGTGCGCGCCGCCGAAAAAAAATGCAGCGGCAGTAAACTTATTGACAGATTTTACTTTAAAAATGCAAATGTCATTTCGAGTCCCCGCGGAGGCTGCGGGGGAGGAGGGGCATCTCAGTCGCTCTCCACAGAGAGACAGTCTACTATCGGCAATCTGCGAACTTTAGTGCTTGGTTGATTGCTTGGTTGGGGAGAAATCAAGGATGGCGAAAAATCCAAAATCTACCCTACTTACCCTACCCTACCGTTTGGGGCCGGTACTTTAAAAGAATAGCCCCACTGCATCTCTCCCCGTGTATGTCGTAAAAGGCGACTAAGGGATATGACTCCCTTCTTATATTACTAGGTGGTAGGGTTTAACCCGCCCGGGTTGATACCACCACACTGAATGAAAGCTCGGTCGAAACGGCTATGTAAATAGTTTGTGTTTTCCGTCCAGTTCAGTGTAGCCGGCACGACCGAAGGGAAGCACTGACGTGGCACCAAGTTCACCCGGTGTTATGGGCTGACATCACGGATGTTGAAGGTGATGTAGCCAATCGTGTCAGTTTCCATAAAAAAAAGAGATTTAATAGTTTTTCGCTTTTATTTTAATAATAACTAGCTTTTTCCGCGGCTTTGCTCGCGGGAAACTCAATGTAATAGCAAATCGCATTTCAAAAATAATCGAATTGTCTCTGACCGTGTTCTCTTCAGGCTCCACTGTTCGGCTCATATGAATAATGGCGTGATGATATATGGCCTATGACCTGGCGGAGATATGTAGCATTACACAAGCAAAATAAATAATAAATAGGTTAAGCCGTTCTTGAGTTATATATAAGCGAACATATATAATCTCAACTTGTATTTGGATATAACACGGGACGCGCTACTACAATTTTCCTTCCATCCCGGGCATTCCCGGGGCGTGCACTCGCAACTAGTCGCAACACAGCGATAGAGAGCATTCCTACCGAAATTCATCGTATACGTGTGAGAGTTCTAGTATTGAATCTACCTACCTACCTATATTCAAGTCATACAAAATCAGAGGCGTATTTAGATATGAACCACGAGGGCGAGGTTCATTCTCATGATTTTCTTTTGTTGATTTCTCTCTTCTTGTGATTTTGAATATATTTTATATGAATATGAATGATTAAAAAAAATTGAATATTTATATCATGTGTACTACGAGTATATTTATCCAATGATTACGCCCATGCATTTTGAATGATTTTACTAAGTCCATGTCCATTATTCCAGACAAGGTGTTGCTGTGTACAAAGTTGGCTGGAAGATATTGTATACGATGATACGACTGACGACAACTATACATTCAACCGATTCCTGCAGTCAGAATATTCAAGAGTATGTGTAGCTCGAAAAACAATAATTTTCACATGTAGCGACCACAGTGAGCAACACGTTAAGCAAAAATCATAAGTTTTTAGCGTTTGTTTTCGAGAAATTTTACAAAACATATCTATTCACATACTTAAACAGCTGATTATTTGAGAGCATTAACTTTCGACTCATCTAATTTTTTATTTCTTTCTTTCCCGGGTAAGAGAGTCAATTACCTCAAATAATTAGCTGTTTAGTTACCTAGTGGCGCCGTTTAATTGTGTAGAACTTAAGTAGACATCATTTCGAAAACGAATGCTACACAATTTTTTTTTTGCTTTTAATGTGTTTATTATGGTGGTTTTCTAAACCTCCCAAAATATTTGTAGCTAATAAAGAGGTACCCTATATATATTACAAGTAGTATATATATTAAGACTTTCATAGTACATTAATCAGTGGGACTGGTATATAACATAATAAATTGAATGACAAGAGAGCGAAGAGGGGAGTTAAGATGTGTACACAATATCAAAATTTATTTACTTTAGTAAGGTTAGGAACATATATCTGGTACGGGCAGAATGATTTTCTGTCACAATTTTTGCTCTAATTTCTGATCCTTCAATGTGTAGATATTTCTCCATAAATCAACAAATGAGTGTTTTTTTTTTAATAATTAAAAATTGTAAACATTACTTTACGAAAGAAAGAAAGAATTGTTTTATTGTTCATATTACATATTGGAGTACGAGAATATGTACATAAAATTGTAAAGGTATACGCTAACGTAGACTGAGATACGCTTCTGGATATAGCACAGTTTGTCCTTTCCCGACCCTGCTCATTGTGTATTCAGTCGGCGCGGCCAGTAACCACGGAATACTGTGTCTTGTCAAAATTTGACAGCACACTCACACAATTGATTTTATTACAATTTCTCTATGCGTGCACGGTGGCAGTGTGTGTGTGCGCGTGGCCACAGGAAGATAAGAGTTATGCTTAAAATGGCCAACCCTGGATGTTGTCCAGAAAATAGCTATTGTAAATATGTGTATGACATATTTATGCATATTTCGTTGGGTGGCCAAATAGGAGTAATACAACTTTAAATTTGGATAAAACATATTTCAATAAAATATTATTTTATTACTGCCAATACTAAATATTGTATTTTTATATTTTTATAGAACTATACCTAAATGTAATGAAAAACATTTATAACTATGATGTCAAAGTATATGAAAGATATAAATCAAAATGTGTATATAAGAATATGTGTGTTTTGTAATATAATACATATAAAAGATATATAAAAAGATTAATATTTTTATAACAATTTAAAAATACGAAATTATTATGTTTCCATAATTATTTTATACAGGCTTGGCAAGTATGGAAAATAACATATGTCAAATGATCACCTCTTGCTGATTTACAAATGCGAGCTCTTTTCATTGCGTTTTTCATCACATTTTCGCATACTTCCGATTCAACGGTCTTATGAGAGTGTCGAATAGTCTGCATTAAGTGTTTGATATTCATCGGCCTGTTTGCATAGGACGTAGATAGACAGACAAAGTCTGGATCTGTCAAATCCGGTGATCTTTGAGGCCAATCAAAGTCACCATTTCTTGAAATTAATTGACCTGAAAACATTCTTCTCAGAGCGTTCCCGCAACAGATTTGCGTAGAACGTTTTAATAATTAAAACATGTTGCTGAAGTGTAAAACGTTCCGAAACAAATTTTCCGCTACCTGCACTGATTAATTTATCAACGAACGAATAAATTTGGCAACAAATCATAATGGCGACAGAAAAAAGTTGTATGTATACCTCTTAGGTTGGCCACACTGTAGTTGTAGTTCCTATCTAAATCATGAATCTCAATGCATCTGTGTGAAATAGATTTCACGATTGTGTTATGTCATGTCACTCACGCATGATTCATGGTAAATGAAACATTCGTGACGTTTTACAACCCATGTACTGCACTAATAACAACGAGTACGGCGGCGCTCCGAAGAGTTTAAATGGACAGAAGAGATATCAACGCGTCGTACAGTTGAAAATTCATAAATTGTGTGAAGGAAGAGGAATTGACAGATATGCGTATCGCTGTCACACTTATCTTGTCTGTCTTACTCTTGTCACGTTATCAACTACAGACTCTACATCGAAAGTAAATTTGAACCAGTTATTTCAAAAACCCCAAAAGTCCATTCGATAAAACTTTTGGGAAATGAGAAAAAACTGTCTACTGAAATATTTTCCAAAGAACTTTGTAATATCTAATATAAGGTTTTAAAGTATAGCAAAAAGTATATTATTCCTGAAAAAAGAAATGTGAAAATTCAAGCCCTTATATTTTAAATTTTTTTTTTAAACTCGTGGGCTTTTGGTGTTTCTGAAATAAACTAGTTTTGTATGAAGGAAATAAGAAAAAAATATAAATAAAACAATGGTTTTAATACACATTTATTATTGTTACAATCCCTCAGCTCACCACATAATCATAAAAAATTTAAATCGCACGAAAACTTAAAATTACACATCATTCACCACTTATATAAATGAACCCTGGTTATTTTTTTTTAAACCACCGGAACATTCACCCATACCACTTCCCTTGTTTTTACATATATTTTATATTTTAAACCAATGTTGTGGTGGCTTAAAAAAAATATATATATATATTATAAAAAGCCCAAATGTCACGGACATCTGGGCTTTCTGCAATAAACAATTTTTCGTCCTATTTTTATCTGTATGAACTAGTTGGAATTTAAGGGGTTCCTGTGTAACATGGATGAGTCTTGGTACAAAGAGTAAGAAAATGCAAAAAAGTGAAAATGGAAAAATATGTCACTTTTGGGGTTTCTGAAATAACAGGTTCATTTGTGTTTAATTGAATAATGAATGGTGGTGGCTCGGCTGGAGGATTGTTTGTAACGCACATCGAATTGTGCATCGCCTGCTCAAATCACTCTCTCAACTTTACTTTGTTATTTAACAACTTAATTAATTTAACTTTAAGTTTATTTGTATAACAATAATTTTCACATATAGCGATCAAAGTGAGCAACACGTTAAGCAAAAATCATAAGTTTTTAGCATTAGTTTTCGAGAAATTTAACAAAATATATCTATACAGCTGATTAATTGAGAGCATTAACTCTCCTGGTCGAGCCGCACCCGCACAGCTGATTATTTGAGGTCATTTATTTTCGGCTCATCGAATTTCTTCTTTCTTTCTTTTTATATAAATATATTTTTCTATATATCATAATTAAGTTTGGTTGATCATTTATTTTAGATTGTAAAAGAACTATAATTTAATACATTTTAATAAATTAATTTATCCAGCCAATAAAGTACTATTATATTAGCTATTACAACGGTGATTATTGTTTTAGGCAGAATGGTTTATTCACCATTTTAACAAAGCACCGACCATGACAATAACAATTCTATCCCTTTGATGTCGCGGTGCTCGCGATGAGGGGACTTTACTGGGCTTGAGCCTCGCCTCTACGATATGTACAATTATAGGCTTCACGGAGTAGACAAATCGATTCAGTCGATATGTATGTAGTTGGGTTTCGTGGGGTTGAAATTATTTATACCTTAATGGCTAGAAATGTAAAGAATATCCGGCTGTTATCCGGTATCCGGCCTCTTCGACTTTTTATCAAGTCCGGCGACGTGTAGTGTTCTGATATTCGGCTGAAGAAAGACAAAATTTGTTATAATACTATATTTTATTGTCCTCATACAGTGATGATTTTATTAACTAAAAAATTTATAAACTAATAATATCATGTTATGGTGAAATAAAATAAAATTTCCTGTGTTCAGAAGGAACAGGCGACGGCGTTAGTACGTCTTCATAATTTATTATATTCCAACTTCGAAAAAGAGCCTCTCTTGGTGAGGAGACGAAAGGTTTTATTATCGCCTAATTTTAGCGCACCGTCTATCACTAGCTGTCAACATTTATGCCGGATATCTGGTATCAGATATCCGGCCAATTCCCTACCCGTTTCATCACGACTAATCGCCCTTAGATTTTCCTTGGCGTTCGTACTTTGTCATTTTGTGAGTCATGTAGAAAAATTATAAAATTATTTTCGAAGTCCAAAATGCATTATAATGTCATCAATCTTATATGTCACTGTCCACTGATATTATTATTACATTTATACGACAAACTTCGAAGGACGAAATTATATCATAACGATTTGACTAGTGTTTCGGTGGTGCGGTCATGTTTAGGATACCAGAGATTATCATGAAGCGAATGTGAGTGGAAGGGTCGAGAAGGGTCGCCGCACGTGTCTAGACGAGAAGGGTCAGTTTCTTTTTGTGAAAACTGACACGGCTGGATACATCACATTCATCTACATCCATCTACATGTGCTTCAACCCATAACACCTTGGTGAACTAGGTGCCATGTCAATGCCGTGCTGGCTACACTGAACTGGACGGAAACACGAACTATTTACACAGCCTCTTCGACCGATCTTTCATTCAGTGCGGTGGTACAAAACGGAATTGCTACAAAAAAGCGCAAGTATGAAACGCATTAGCGTGGAAGAGGTGGAAGGAGGTGTGTGACAGGATTGTGGTATGCGAGAATTAGATTTCTCTGCCTATCCCATTAGGAAACTGCCAAACATTATGTATGTTTTAGTGTGTGGTACAAAAATAATCCTAAATCATTTATCATTTATCTGAAACAGTATTTCTTTTTTTTTTTTATATAATCTGGTATGTGTGGCTGAGTCGGAGGGGCCAAAGCGCATGCTCCGACCAGCCAATATCACCTCCGAGAAGGTAGGTGCCATACCGAAGACTTCCCTGGATTGCTGGCTATACTGGACTAGAGGAGAACACAACAGAGGCTGCTATGCGATCATCTTACATCCGGTACGGTTGTACCAACCCAGTCGGCTACAATTTGAACCTACCACCTAAGTACCCTCTCTGAGCCTCTCACGAGCATTCATGCTTGTGAGAGCTTTTTAAAATGTCTAACAATGTTTATGCGCATAAAAATTGATACACAATTCGAATAAAATACTACGAATTCATTGCATTCATATTTCCAACGCTAGCTAATAAAACAGTATTCTTTTAGGTGCTAGTACTTAGTACATGCAGCGCGCTAGTCATTTGTATGAAAATGTATAATTATTTTAAAATATCCTTTCCGTTCTTCTGAATGATTGCTGTATGCATGGGTAACTGTACCTAGAACGCGCATCGACTTGCTGAGGAAGAGATCGAAAAGTGTCCAAAGACGAAGTTATACCGGGTGAATTAAAAAAAACACCGGTGCTTCGGTCATATATGTAAAAAAGCAAATTGTAAACAAAAACCAAACCACGGTCATGTCATAAAAAACCCCTTGGCTACTAGCGATATTTTTAAATTCACCTGTAAGTATATGTCTGATTTATGTCACATCTGTCAGGCGGGCATGGCATTCGCAAGCCCCGCATACGTCTGAATGTCCATGGGCGTCGTTAGACACCTTATGTGTGACTCCACAATAAAATTCAATAAAAAAACTTGCTCACTCACGTATCTAAACATTTGAAATAGAATACGAATAATTCTATGTATGTACATTTGTGCTGCAAGAACTCCGGTAAATTACAGCATAACACCGAACACCACGTTTATCAAAGTTTATGGACAAGATAACTATCAAGCGACTCAAGACTCGGTGGGAGAACCGTGCCAAGGTGAGAGGTGGCTAGCCTTTCGCCATTTAACACGGCATCTCATCCTTATCCCTCAATCGCTTTTTACGGCATGCACGAGGAGAGATGCAGTGGGGTTATTCTTTTTAAGTACCTGCCCCACAGGTACGAATTAAGTACGGTAAGAATAATTATGTACAGTATATTTGACTTGTCTGAGTGTATTGCTGTACCAAATGGACCAATAAAATAATTAAATTAAATTGAATTATCTGCTGTCTGCTGCATATGTTGTGCATGCCGACCTAATATTGGGGTAGCAAGGTAAAATGAATGCCGTTTCTGACAATTTATTTCCGCGCCTTTATGTATGAGTGCGGTAACGGTACGCCATTGTGGGGTAATGAACAAATGATTGCGAAAATTCTGCACCGGACATTTCGAACAAAAGAGCGACTCGCCCACCGGTACCTTGGTGGCTCGGTGTCATTGGCTCACGATGTCGGCTAATTCGACGGGATCATTTAGCCCGTGTGCCGTATATTGTGTGGGGAAGAAACACGAAAATTCTTAGTAGCCTGTTGGAAGAAAGCAGTACCGACGACGTCACCGCGTTGATTGGATAAATATTGGAAAGGTGGTTACTTAAGTAACCACCTTTCCAGTCAGCGTTTTTGGAACCACTGCTGGACATAATTATGTCCAGCAGTGGTTCCAAAAACGATGATTGGACTCACTGAGTAGCCGCAATGATCTAAGAGCTTGTTTATAGATATGTTATTCAGATACAATATAGTTTATCGAAAAGACAAAAAAGACAACATGTAGGGTAATAGGCCGCGACCGTTCCTTCCACTAGGTTGCCTAGCTATATCTTGACCCCCATTAGTAGTATCGACCTTGGCCCTCCTTATTTCCGAACTTATTTCTGATCAAATGTGTTGATGCCTCTTATGTACATTTCAATTTCTTATAGTACAAGATCCATACTAAGTAGGATATAAACCTCATCTAACTTACAGTACCGTGTGGGGCCGGTACTTTAAAAGAATAGCCCCACTGCATCTCTCCCCGTGTATGTTGTAAAAGGCGACTAAGGGATATGACTCCCTTCTTATATTACTAGGTGGTAGGGTTTAACCCGCCCGGGTTGGTACCACCGCACTGAATGAAAGGTCGGTCAAAACGGCTATGTAAATAGTTTGTGTTTTTCGTCCAGTTCAGTGTAGCCGGCACGACCGAAGGGAAGCACTGACGTGGCGCCAAGATCACCCGGTGTTATGGGCTGACATCACGGATGCTGTAGGTGATGTAGCCAACCGTGTCAGTTTCCATAAAAAAAATATACATTTATTCATGTGCTGCTACATAGCTTTTGCCCGCGGGCGGCTATTGCGCGCTGTGAAATTTCTCACCGTGCAGTTCTATGCCTACGCTCGGCTCTGTTTTCCGGTCACTGCTTACTACCTGGAGTAGGTAGCGTGATGTACAAAAGCGGTCAAGTGCGAGTCGAACTTGCGTGGATAGGGTTCCGTGGTCAAGTGCGAGTAGAACTTGCGTGGAGAGGGTTCCGTGGTCAAGTGCGAGTCGAACTTGCGTGGAGAGGGTTCCGTGGTCAAGTGCGAGTCGAACTTGCGTGGAGATGGTTCCGTACCCTTGCGCTTTCTGTGAGAACTTTAAGATGATTTGAATTGGAAACGTTTTCGTTTAGGTTTTCCTGTAAACTATAAGAGAGAGGCCATATATTCCATGTTTTTTTTTTATAATTTTAGTGTTATTAGTTTCGGAGATAGATGATGGAACTCCCGTTGTATATCTTTGCTTAACTTTTAAAATATGAATTTTAAAATTATAAAAAATATATTTGTATTCCTTATGACGAGCCCTTTTCATTGGTACGTCACATGATACACTTGAAAAACATATTTTTTTACTTTCTTATTTTTGTCTCCCAAAATCGAAATTCGTTCATTTACACTTTACGTCCGTGATTGGGTCATCAAACTCTATATATGTACCAAATTTAAATTTTTTATCGTCCAGTAGATTCTGAGAAAATAAGCTGTGACAGACGGGCAGACAGATACACTGACAGACACGAGATTGATTCTATAAGGATACCGAACTCTAAACAACGACCTCACATAATTGCTAAATCTAACAGAATGGAATTATCAATCATTTGTACAGTGTAATATAATAATGTATAAATAAACTTCTTTTAATTTGAGTTAAATGTACTTACCTATAATAATAGAATTCAATATTAGTACCTACGTATTGACAAATAGTCACGAAATGCCAGTACACGGAAATTTAAATCATTATTCTACCTACAGCAACGTTTGAATGCAGAGTAGGTAATACATTTGCGAAAATGAATCAAAATGAGTCGCTACCTAAATATTCACTGATACGGATTACGGGAAATATGTCTGTCGTTCACAGGCACGTGAAATGTTTAATTAAAATGATGATATTACAAACAGACTTGTTATACAATAACGGAAGTATATATAGGAACAGCGTAGCGTAGGTAATTCGTGAAACATGCCACCAAAAGTGGATCAAACATTATATTATTTTTGTAATTTTTTTTTTTTTATGGAAACTGACACGGTTGGCTACATCACCCACAACATCCGTGATGTCAGCCCATAACACCGGGTGAACTTGGTGCCACGTCAGCCTTCCCTTCGGTCGTGCCGGCTATACTGAACTGGACGGAAAACACAAACCATTTACATAGCCGTTTCGACCGACCTTTCATTCAGTGCGGTGGTATCAACCCGGGCGGGTTAAACCCTACCACCTAGTAATATAAGAAGGCAGTCATATCCCTTAGTCGCCTTTTACGACATACACGGGGAGAGATGCAGTGGGGCTATTCTTTTAAAGTACCGGCCCCACATGGTACAAAATATGTAATATTATTACTTTTTTTTTTTTTTTTATAGACTACCGGCACGGGTGGCTGTGCCCAAAAGTTCAAAGAACGATTAACACACAGCCAATAACCCCACTCCTCGCGAAACCACGCTCAGAGAGGCGCCATGCCAGCTACAAGGCGGACAAAGAGGTTGTTGTCTAATTTATTAACACGCCTTTTGAAGATTCCCAGGTTATAGGTGGTGGGGAACACACTCGCCGGAAGACCGTTCCATATTTTCGCCGTACGACATAGGAACGATTTCGAAAAGCGATGCGTTCTCAGAAGTTGTGTGTCAACAACATATGGATGTTCCGAGCGAGTCCGGCGGTCCGGCGGCAGGAGGGATGAGGGAAGCCAGTTCTTCGGAACATCGGCAATGGTAGTACCTATAAAACAGGCTAAGGGAACCAATTGTTCGCCTGTGTTGCAATGATTCAAGTCCCTCCGTGAGCTTGGGATCACCAATTAGGCGGATGGCGCGGCGCTGGATAGAGTCCAAGGAGGCCAACAGGTAAAGGGGGGATCCTTCCCACAGATGACTGCAATACTCCATCACCGGGCGAACTTGCGCTTTGTATAGCATAAGGAGTTGCGCCGGTGAGAAGAATCGCCTGCTGCGGTAGAGGACACCCAATTTCCTGGAGGCAAGGGTAGCTTTGGACTCTATAAAGCTCCTAAATCCTACATCTTTGGTCAGTTCCACGCCCAGGAGGTCCAATTTGTCATTGTTGGGTACAGCCGTACCCTGAAACGTGGCTTGGGAGGGAAACCGGTCGGCCTTGGTAGAGAAGGCACAAGCTTGTGTTTTTCTGACGTTGAAATCTACAAGGTTCTCGCGGCCCCAGTAGGCTACCTTAAATAGAGCACCGTCTACTCTTTCAACCGTCAGACGTCGAGCTTCGTTAATGCGCACGTCTCTAGCAGTCCAGTCCTTGATGTAACCCTCGTGTGCGGTGCTGTCGTCTGCATAACTGTGAATGTTACCTAGGCACAGCAAATCGTTAATAAATAACAAGAATAATGTAGGCGACAGCACCGAGCCCTGAGGAACGCCAGCGTTTATTGGGAAGTCAGCTGATCTTGCACCGTCGACAGTTACAAAAATTGATCGGCCTCCCAAGAAGCTGGCGACCCAATTACAAAGGGACGAAGGGACACCGTAGGCCGGAAGCTTGCTAAGGAGACCTCGGTGCCAAACGCGATCGAACGCCTTAGATATATCTAAAGCGACCGCCAGCGACTCTCCAAAGTTGTCCAATCTCTCAGCCCATATGTGCGTGACATAAGCTAGAAGATCTCCTGACGATCGCTGTTTACGGAAACCGTACTGCTTATCGTCAAGGAGTTTATGAGCTTCTAGATAAGTCAGGAGCTGGGAGTTTATGATCCGCTCCATAACCTTACAGAGGAGAGAGGTTATCGCAATGGGCCGATAGTTTTTGGGGTCAGCTGAGTTGCCCTTTTTGGGCACTGGTTGGACCGAGGCCTTCCTCCAGCAAGCAGGCACGATACCGGTGGAGAAAGAGCGTCTAAAGAGACGAGTGAGGATAGGTGTCAATTCTAGTGCACACATTTTTAGTACACGCGCAGGAACGCCGTCCGGACCACTGCTCTTTGAGGCGTCCAACTGACGTAGACTTTTGAAGACCGCCCTGTTATAGAATCGTACCTCACGCATTGTTGTATCGCATTGAGGTAACGATGGAGGGGTAGCGCCTTGGTCGTCTAGGGTCGAGTTGGAAGCAAAGAGGCGGGCAAATATGTTCGCCTTCTCCTTAGCCAGGATAGCGAGTGATCCATCGGGGCGTTCTAGCGGTGGGGTTGCAGCTCGGCAGAAGTTCCGACCGATAGAGTTCGCCAGGGACCAAAACGCACGACTTCCAGTTGGACAGCGTGCGAGTTTTTGGCTTACTCCTCGGTCGTGCTCAAACTTGGCCAAGTTTAGCACGCGCTTGCTGGACTTGACAGAAGCATTGAAGGCACGTTTCGAGTCCACAGACCGATCGCTCAACCACCGTTTGAAGGCCTGGTTCTTCGCCTGGACAGCCAAGCGGCATTGACGATTGAACCAGGGCCTCTGCTTGCCACCAACGGGAACCACAGAACTTGGAATAAAGTATTCCATGCCCTGCAGATTCACCTCGGCGACAGCTTCGGCGATCTGAGACGGGTCTGCAGACCGAAAGCATGTCTCCTGCCAAGGATAACCTCCGAAAAAAGTTCGGAGATCGTCCCATTGTGCAGACTTGTAGTGCCAGACAGTGCGAGTACTACTCTCGCGGGTATCCGCATAGTACGAAGTTGGCACTGTTGTGGATATAAGGCAGTGATCTGAATTCCCCAGTGGAGCTTTCACAACGGCCCTGTAACCCTTTGGCTCCGAAGTCAACACAAGGTCCAACAGGTTTGCTCTATGCGACGGGTTCCTAGGGACTCTAGTTATACCTGACACAAGCTGTGTCAACCCGTGCGCCATGGCCAAGTTATATGCATCCCTACCAGCAGCATCTTTTATCACATATCACATACTTTTATCACACACGACTGGCAGATAATTTCCTTTAGGCAATAAGTTCGTATTTTTTCTGAAGCACAGAACTCGTCGTTATCAATTGTTAGTTCTCTTAGGAATTCTCCTTTGGTTACTTCAAAGATAAGATATACGTATGTATAATATGTACATGAATTCTGCTGAATACATACAAGGACACAAGCAAAGCTTTTGTTGTCAATAATTGCTACCAACTGGACGAAGAATCAACCGCATGAGTCCACTACAAATAAAATTTTAATTAAATCAAATCCGAGGACACATTGATTCTCAAAATCGTTCCTCTGTCGCACCGCTAGGGTGTGGAATAATTGACTACCGGCGATTATGTTTCCCGATTCTTTCAACCTGTTAGTCTTGAAATGTCGTTAACAAGCTGGATTCTAGCGTTTTTATAATCCGCAATCTTATGGTAGCTACCTCTAATCCCTCGCCACAGTCACCCATACCGGTTATCAAAAGAAAAGTGACAAAATTACAGACAGTCTGATCAAATTTAAGGTGTAACTTTACGCTTTTCAATATTAGTTCATAAGTTTTACAGAGACAATTTACAGAATAGATGGAAAAACGTGGAGATCCGTTGCCTCTGCCTACCCCACTGGGAAACAGGCGTGACGCTATTTATGTATGCATGTATGCGGATAAGCTAATTACTTTTATAACGGGATCGTACTTACTTATCGTTTATATGAACTACCATGGTTTGATTCCTTCAACATCTATGTATGTATGAGGCAAGCAAAATACTACATAGCTTTAGGCACACACAACGCAAGTGTTTGCATGGGTTTTGGTTGGATTTTCGACTGACATGGCATGCTGTTCGTGGTTTTGCGGGGTGAGCCGTATTTGGATCTGTCGAGCGCATCATTGGATTGGAATAAAAAGTTACCCCCTATCGTCAGGTAGGTACCTACTTTCTGAGACTCTTCTCTCAATCGGCATGAAAAGTGGTTCGATTATTTATGAGATTGATTTTACATTTCTTTGCGTGCAATTAACGTCGTCAAGTAAATGTTTGTATGGAGAAAAGATGCAATTCCTCTAGCGGGCCAATTGGCATTAAAATTGCCGCACAAATATTTAGTTGAACACGTTACTTGTACGCAACGAAATGTAAAAACATATCATAATCGAGACTCTGATAGCTTTACTCTAACATCAGCCTAAAGTGTGCAAACGAGTTATGCAGGCGAGTATACGTCGCGGTTCAGATGCAGCCCTGGTTCACTGCACCTGCGGGGCATGACACTCTGTTTACGTAGGTACTTATTTCAACAAACACTGAAATTTTATCGAAAACGCGCCCGCTTGCAGCGAACGTGCAATACTATGGGCAGGCAACCTTGGCCGCTCTGAAAGAAGGGTCCACCATTTCCGCCAGGAACACGAGTTGTTGGTTTTTGGTATAAATTATTTTTTTAGGGTTCCGTACGAAGGACGTAGAGACCCTATAACTAAGCCTACGCAACCGTCTGTATGTCCTACCTTTAAAGGGCAGTATCTTTTGAACTGACGCACCTCGGCCTTCGGCCTCGCTCTTAGTTACATACTTAGATTCATACATACATTCATCGAGAAATAATATTGTTTACCTGAGCGCAACTCGGCCTTCGGCCTTGCCTTTTATTTATATTCTTCGAGAAAGTTTATCGTCTTCCTGAACGCAGCTCGGTTTTCGGCCTCGCCTTTAGTTACTTACTTTCTTCTAGAAGATTTATTGTTTTGAGCACAGTATCGACGAAGCGTATTGGTCGGTTGTTACATATTTTCCGTTTTTGTTAGAAATTACAAGTTCTTGTTCGTTTGGTCGGCTCAGAAACTTCATACATCGATAGTCGCTAGGGAGTTGGAATAACAGCGGCTCGCCGTGCAGTTTTGTTTTTGTGTCTGCTCTGTACACTGACGTTGAACGTGCCGGGAGAATAAAGGTGGAGGCGGTTCCTACTGTTACCATAGTGAAGTGGAGAGGACAGGTCAATATACCATTCAGGCTATACCGATTTCCGCGTTCTAAAAAACTACGATTAAAAGATTGTATTTTAAAATTTTTATTTTATCCTAACAAATGAAGCTAAATTCAAGCTTTAACATAAAAATACTGACTAACAGCTGCAATACTGAAAAAGAAGAGTTAATTTTTTTTTAGATAGATAGAACATTCTTTCTCCACAAATATTTTACAAGAAAAATAACACAATGGGTACATGGGTACATTAGGTTCAAAGACTGACTTATCCATTGAAGAGATTTCTTCCAGCCAACCATAAGGTTTGTGAAATGTGAAATGGAAGTTTCCACGGTAATTTAACGTACGTCTATCTTGACGATTTCTATAGCACGATGGATTTCCACATAAAATGCTCGCTGAAATAAAATACTTTTAACTTTGACTTTGACTATGAATATTCTTATAACTCGAGAACCACTTTATCGATTACATACGGTTTTCAATGTTACATTCTGTCACTACTCAAGACGGTTTTAGGTTATAAATCATAGAGCAACGTCATCAGCGACCTGAGCCAGGCCTCACGCACTCTATGTACTTGCGCGCGCTAACTACCTACCGCCCGACGGGCCGCCGGGGGTCTATTTCAGTGGAAATTCGTCAGCCGCGCCAAGTATACATAGATGCTCGCCCACGCAACTGCGCGCAGCTGCAAAGCAATAACCACTTTACACTCGATCGTTAAGGTACATTTTCGCACGCAGTCATTGGCGACGTGAAGCAGTAGGCTATTAAAGCCCGAAGGTAGGAACATTTTCTATGGAGTGATTTATCTGTTACGAAGTAACTATTAAGTAATCTGTGCCTGAGCTGTGAGCAAAGAGTCAGTCACGTGAAGCGAAGCCGCGGGGAAAAGCTAATATTATATTATATTTATTCACAGACATTATTATTTAATCGAATGGTAGATATATAGCATACCATATTATCATAGATACGTACGAATCATAGAATATAGGCAATATATGCATAGGCAATGGGTGACCGAGTGGTCTGGGCGTCGGATTCGAGTGCGAGAGGTTCGAGGTTCGCATCCGGTCGGCGTGTACCTACCAATCAGTTTTTTTTTCTGACGAAAAAATTTACGTGCATACCTACACCTGCTGCTTCACCGATCGGAACTTTCCTTGCCCCTTACTAGGCTCAAACTGTAGCCGACTGGGTAGATACCACCGTACCGGTTGTAACATGGCCGCATAGCAGCCTCGGCTGTGTTCTCCTCTAGTCTAGTATAGCCTGCAATCTAAGTCTCCGGTACGGCACCTACCATTTCGGAGGTGATATTGGCTGATCGGAGCATGTCCTTTGATCCCTCCGACTCAGCCAACCATACCGGCTTAAATAAAAATAATAACACATTTTTTGTGATAATTTCAAATTTCAAATTACGATTCAAGAGATACAGCCCTCGGACAGACGGACGGACAGACGGACGGACGGACGGATGGACAGACAGACGGACGGACGGACAGACAGACAGACGGCGTAGGCTTAGTAATAGGGTCCCGTACCGGATACGGAACCCTAAAAAAACTATTTGGAGTCAGTGTCTGAAGAGTTCCATAGTCAGTATGCCTTTATACAGCTTTTGTTAGCCATGGACTGAAAACTACAAATCATATTTCATCAGATAAGACAGAAGGTGTAAAACTTCCAATTTAATATGGATATAGGTTTATTTTCGAGTGCAATACACGTGGACGTATTAATATGAAATGTGTGGGCAAGGCGAGGGAATTTTAGAGCTAGCTACGTACACTGCTAAAAGCAAGTATACAGTACCGTAGCGAGGTGTATCTCTGCGCTAGGCAACTTCAAGGGGGCGAAAAATTTGTTTACTCCATCTTTACATATTAATATTAATTGCATATTTACGCGTGTATTCATGTTCGCGTCTACCTAGAAAACGGCTCAACTAATTTACATGCAAAATTTACATGTGCTATCTTACATATCTCCGAAAAGTTATATGATAAATAAAATCACGCTAGTTTCAGTGACTGAACAATAATAAGAGATCAAACTCGGAGAAAAATCTGAATCTGATTTACTGTATTGATATCCCAAAAATTATATTAAATCTCCAATACATCCTAATACTTCGTCAAAAATTTTGTCAGTATAATATTTTGAAAGATCAACTGGAAGAAAGCATTTGCAGTGATAAGTCCGCCTTTGCGCATTCCTGTAAGTAATCCTTCTTCTTTTCGTGTACTGTTCTTCTTTCATTCACACATACATAGCGTCACGCCTGTTTCCCAGTGGGGTAGGCAGAGGCAACAGATCTCCACGTGCCACGATCCTGACACACCGATGACACACAGATTTATACACACTTTTTTTATTCCATTCTACTCTGCTTTGCTCTGATCTGCTCTGCTCTGTTCTGCCGTGCCGTGCCGTGCCGTGCCCTGTCGTGCTCTGCTCTGCTCTGCTCTGCTCTGCTCTGCTCTACTCTACTCTATACTATTTAAGGTCGCATTATTTTAAAAACTTTTTGTATTTCCGAAAATAATTCTTAGGTGGTTATAAAAAAAACTAAACACCCTAAAAAAATTTAAACACCGTAACATTGCTTAAAAAAGAAAACAAAAGAAAAAAAAAACAAAAAAAATTGAGGGATTCGAACCCATGGTCAAAAAATACAAATCCTACACTCTTACCATTGAGCCACGAAATCACATAAACGACCAAACGAATATCGGATTCCCTTGATTCGCTTTCGGCTTTACTGTCACTGAGAGACGAACAGAATTGATCCCGAGCCACTCGTAACTTAACCCTTAATGCAATGACTTAAGGTTACATTTTAAATATTAAAAATAAATCTGTCGCTTTTCGAGATCTGACGCGAATTTAACATTTTTTACCCACCTAAAAAAGTGCCAAGCGCCGCTAAAGAAGTTTTCACTTCAAAAAAAACCTGAAACGTCTAAGCGCCTTTATTTATTTTTAATTCTTTGCCAGAGTGATAGCTATGAGTACCTATGCCCCCCTCCCCTCCTCCTCACTGCGGCCCTGCGAAAGTGCAACGCGTGGTGCAACGGCAATGTTTTGAAACTGTCCGCGCGTGAAGTCTCTACGCCGCCAGCCAGTGAAACACGGGCAAAGGTATCGGATTGTTTATTTTCTTATTTCTCTCCGGCACTCCGCGCGTGCGATGTAATTTTAGCATCGCATCTAGTGCATATCGCAATCGGAGGTATGCCCGCTTCCAAATTACTAAACATCTAGAACGGGCATCAACGAGGAGCTGAAATAGAAAAAATCTGCTAAGTGCGAGCCGGACACGCGCACCGAAGTTTCCGCACCGCAAAAAAAAAACATTGAAAAAAAAAACACGTTTCTTGTATGGAAGCCCCCTTAATTTTTTACTTTTTCTATTTTTTATTATTTGTTGTTATATCCGCCATAATAACACATATTCTGTGAAAATTTCAATCGGCTACCTATTACGGTTCCAAAGATACAGCAGTAGGACAGACAGACTGGCGGCGGCGTAGGCTTAGTAATAGGCTTCCGTACGGGATACGGAAACATAAAAATAGGATGTCAGTACAGTGTGTGATCCGACTTCAAAACCTTTTTACTGAGAACGTTGCTCACAAACAGAGGGTTCCGTAGCCATATGCTCCTTCTTGCACGTATAGCGAGTGTGCGCAGCAATCACGCGATCGCACTAGCGCGTTTCTAATGTATGTACGATTTTAGCATTTATATTATTATTATTTATTTATTAGGAAACTTAACAGCTAACTTAAGATATATTACATACATATAAAGAAAAAAATGTTAAGGCCAATGAGAAAGTTTCACGATTTACAAAATACATTATGTACATTAACGTCGTGCTAAAAAAAGAAGAAGAGAAAAAAAAGAACAAGGTAAACAAAAATAACAGAAAAAATACAAATAAACACAAACATAAATAAATTTATATAAAAAATTATATACACACCAATACACAGTAAGAAAGCGTACAGAACAATGAAGCGCAAAGGTGAACTTTTCAGGATAAATTATTTGTTGTAGTCAAATTTTACTGAAAAATCCTTTATCAAAAATACAAACTAACAAAATGTCTATCGCTGTCACACTTGTTCACTCACTATCATCTGTGTCATGCAAATGGAGTGCAGTGCATTTAAATGTATCGTCAGAAGTTCGGTAGGAAACTAAGCCGATTCGATAAAATAGCGTTGCCGAAAAACTGTCTTCCGGCGAGTGTATTTCCGTGAATCCTTTAACCTGGGTCTCTCAAGTGTCGTATTAACGGGCTAGACAACCTAGCAATAGTCCGCAAATCTGCTGGCATGGCACCTAACTGAGCGTGGTTTCTTGAGGAGAGGTGATTTTGGCTCTGTCGACTGCACCATTGGTCTCTCGGCACAGCTACCCATGCTGGTTCAATGTGAAGTAAAAACTTAAAAAACAAAAACCACTTTTGCTTCATACTTACCTGGATGGACAAGTATGTATATATGTATATTTATTTGTATATAATATTCTATATATTTAGTAATTTATGTGTATTAAACATGTATGGCTTATATTTTACTAGCATGTAATTATATGTACGTATTAATAAGTATTCTTATTATTATTTTTATCTCCAATTGTCACGCAACTCTTTTGCTACTACCTACTTACATTCCACTATATTATCGAATCTCAAACATCCAAAGGTTGACTGTAAGAAATCTCTGTAAGGGATAAGTCCGCCTTTGCACCTTATGTAAATTTTCCAATGTATTTGTTACTGTTTAATGTTTACTGGAGCAATAAAGAATTTTCTATCTATTTTCTATCTATCTGGTTTACATAAGAAAACATGCCGACCAACTTCTAGTAAAAAATATGTAAAACTATGTATGGTGATACCCTTTCTGGGTATTTATATCTTTGTCCGCTTCTAAACATTTGGCGAAATGCTCTTGAAAACTTGCCACATCGGCTGGGCGGGCGCGCGATTTGGGCGGAAATAATTTGTGTGAAACACGTGGGTTTTGTACAATGTGGGTTTTGTCTTTCGCGAGATGTTGATGTTTTTGTAAAGTTTAGGGGTTGCAGCTGCAGCAACGAATTCAAAGGAATTTCACGTAGAACACACCTTAGATTTCGGTTTATATGAACATCGGATATAGGATGGCATACTTGAGATTCTAGAAATGGAATAAATAATAGTTGTATTCAACGTTTTTGCCGCTGTGTTATTGAGGCAACCTCAAGAGCGGCGGGTGGTCGGCGCCGTGTTGACTTGGCTTTTTGATCTCAGGGTCCGAGGTTCGATCCTGACCGACATGCACCAATGCGTTTTTTTCTGACGGAAAAATTTACGTGCATACCAACACCTGCTGCTTCACTCTTAGGAACCGGCGTAAATCTGTAAATCCCTTCCCATGCCCCTTATTAGGTGGTGGGCTCAAATTGTAGCTCACTGAGTTCGTACCACCGTATTGTAACTAAGATGGCCACTGCTATGCGGCCATCTTACATTCAGTACGGTAGTACCAACCCAGTCGGCTACAATTTGAGCCTACCACCTAGTAAGGGGCAAGGTAAGGGACCTACAGTTTTACACCGGTTCCGAACGGTGAAGCAGCAGATGTAGGTATGTACGTAAATTTTTTCGTCAGAAAAAACTCATTGGTACACGCCGAACGGATTCTAACCTCGGACCTCTCTCACGAGAAGCCCATGCCCAAACGACTCGGCCACCTGCCGCTAAGTGCCGGTGAGTACTTCTCGATTTATATGAACGAACATACGTACATGCGCAGATGGCAGACGTCGTCGTATTTATAATACCCATACCTAACGATAGGGATGCAATGCACTTTCCATGGAATTACTTCATCGTGTAAACAAAACAGTGGCTGAACTCATTAACCCCAACACATGATCACAAAGTAAAGTAAAACCAATGCCAATGTCCAAAGCTGTATGTTTACTGTTGTATCCGACCAGAAAGGTTCGCCAAACACCGTGGAAAAATAACCCCGAACCGGACTTCTCATACATTGCGTGCATTTTAATTTGTTGCCAATTTTGGTCGGCATGCACACAATTTGCATCAGACTGAAGATACGCGAGTAAATAATGACAGAGATATGCCGGATGCATTTAAATATATCGCCAGAAGTTCGATAGGAAACTAAGCGGCGGGTGGCCGAGTGGTTTGGGCATCGGCTTCTCATGCGAGAGGTCCGCGGTTCGAATCCGGTCGGCGTGTACCAATGAGTTTTTTTTGAAGAATAAATTTACGTGCATACCTACACCTGCTGCTTCACCGTTCGGAACCGGTGTAAAACTGTAGGTCCCTTCCCTTGCCCCTTACTAGGTGGTAGGCTCAAATTGTAGCCGACTGGGTTGGTACCACCATACTGGATGTAAGATGGCCGCATAGCAGCCTCGGTTGTGTTCTCCTCTATCTAGTTCAGTATAGCCAGCAATCCAGGGAAGTCTCCGGTATGGCACCTACCTTCTCGGAGGTGATATTGGCTGGTCGGAGCATGCGCTTTGGCTCCTCTGACTCAGCCACCCATACCGGATTACATAAAAAAAAGCCGATTCGATAAAATAGCATTGCCAAAATAAACATAAATTTATTTCAACATCTTCCATGTCTATAGTATTTAGTTGAGCGCAAAATGGCAAGGTGTAGAAATGGTATACGATTTTGTGCTCCTCATGCTTTTGTGCTAGATACTATCTAGTTCGTGAGGCATTGATTATAGAGCGTGCAATGTTAACTTCTGAAATAAACTAATTTTGAATTTTGAAAACATTTTGAATCTGTCTGTAATTTTGTCTTAGTGCTATTCTGTCACCTTCTCGGCAAGATTTTTATAGAACTTGACAAGTTCGGGTACAATTACGCGTGCTGCACCCGTGATAGCCTGTTACACATAATTCCTATCGAAACAGATGCTGCCGTGTCAGTGCTTCCCTTTGGTCGCGTCCTCCCTAAGATGGCTCTTCTAGGTATGTACTTCCATGTCAAACACCGTTGGCAAAACAAACGCCCGAACGGGTCAAACTGTGGATATTGTTTGGTTAACTGTGCAATTATACCCTTTATAGGTGCATATATGACTTTACTGCCTTCCAATCGTTAAATTTGGGACTTACAGGGCGGGATTCATACTTAACCTTGACATTAATTAATTGTTATCACTAGAACGGGTTATAAAACTTTTTGGGTTGTAATTCACGAATGTTTTGAATTTTCTGACGCTTTCTACACGTTGCTATGTGTCTTTGAATTTCAGATAAACATTTTAAATTGAATTGAGTTCAAAAATGTCTTGCTCATTTAGGAGAATGGAAGATGGATGGTGCGGTATGGAGACTTGGAAAGCCGAGGGGGTGTCGGTAGGCAGAGCGAACGGGAGAGGGGTACCGGAGGGGGGGGCGGTGCGCGCGGTCTGAGCGTGTAGCGACATCTGGGGATCGCGATCGATACGACTGGATGGCTTCATTGAACTCAGTAGAACATGGTGCTCCAAGTGCATCGCTGCAGTCTCTAGTAAGAAGTATACACAACCCGGCGTTTGCCAGTTCTTTCATGTCGAGCTAGAAGAACAGTAACAGTAACTTGTCAAAGTGAAATTATGATTTTTAGGGTTCCGTAGATCATAAGGAAAAAACGTAACCCTTCTTGGATCACTTTGTTGTCCGTCCATCTGTCCGTCTGTCTAGACCTTTTTTCTCAGGAACGGGCAGAGTCTACGGTCCCTTGGAGGTATAAAAAATTCAAGCCTCTAAGTCAATGCAATCAAAACATACGGCGTAAGCTCACTCATTAAAACCTATAGGGCCGCTGACTTACAATCATTAAATTTGACAAGAAGCAACGTCTCAAAATTCGAAAATCGTTAATAAGCTGTATAAATAATAAAACACGCGTAAGTTGATTAGAAAAAAAAAATTACAAAAATGTTAACTAATAAAAGAACAAACAATACAATTTTAAACAACACACATACATTTACAAATAAGTTCGTGTTTTCCGTCCAGTTCAGTGTAGCCGACATAAAATGAAGGCAAGCACTGACATAGCACCTAGTTCACCCGGTGTTATGGGCTGACATCACGGATGTTGTAGGTGATGTAGCCAACCGTGTCAGTTTCCATAAAAATAAATAAAAAAAATTCACAAAAAAAATTTATTTTTCTACTTTAGATTAATTTTTGGAGAAAATGTTTAAAGTAATGCAAGGAAGAAATAAGAAAATGATGTCAGATCAAGTAAATGGGCATGGTAAATAACTTTATAGTTGTGGCAGATTCGAGAGAGGGGCGAACTTTTTCTAACATTCGTTTTACGTTTTTAAACGATTGAAATAGAATCGAATAGAATCATTAAATAAACTGAGGCAAGAAAGTCGATATGTACTAAGTAACCCCCCAAACCGGCTATCAACAAAGCTCCTGGCTCGTCTTGTACGAGATGCTTCGGTTACTGCGTAATTAAAGATGGTGGCAAGGATATGACATCTCCCGTTCGGTGTTCACCCGCGTTAGGCATAAGCCTTGACGATTCTGTAGTCAAATGTGTGGGGACGATAAATTTATTATTAGGCGCAGGGTTTAGGACCTATCTATATGAGTTGGTTGGTGTGTTGATGTAAAATATATATGCCTGCTTGTCCTAGCCTATATAATCGTATTACAAATGCGACATCTGCCGTCTGTATGCGTACCTATACGCTTACAACTCGAGAACTATTCCACCGATTCACATGCAGTAGTCACATACGCAATCTATAATATATTCGGATGGTTAATTGGTTATGGGCTATTTCGCCACGAAGCTATATTAGGGGCATAGCAGAGTGGCCGCAAGTTACCTACGTACGTCTAGTCGGAGAATATCGCATTTTGCATAAATTATAGAAGAAATTAAAAAAAAATTGTAGATTTCTGAAAGTTTAATTTTATTTTTTATAAAATTATATAGGTAAAATGGTAATAAGGTGCAATGGTAACACCTGGAAACAATTTAGTATCCCCGACCTACATATCCGAAAGAATACAATGCAAAATTCCGAAAAAAAATCAACAATAATGGACTTTTAATATTGCAAAAAAGTAGAATATAAAAGTTAAATAAAAAAATTATAAAAGCCCCGACCCTTAAAAAGTCAAAAGTAATTTCCATTTACTTACTTCAATGAGTCGGGGGACCGCTAAGTAAATAGCTGCGCAGCTATGAGATTTTATATTGTATTCACTTAGCGGTCCTCCGACTCTTTTAAGTAAGTAAATGGAAATTATTTCTGACTTTTTAAGGGTCGGGGTTTTTTAAATTTGTTTTTTTTTTTTTTTTTTTTTTATGGAACCTGACACGGTTGGCTACATCACCTACAACATCCGTGATGTCAGCCCATAACACAGGGTGAACTAGGTGCCATGTCAGTGCTTCCCTTCATTTCATGTCGGCTACACTAAACTGGACGGAAAACACGAACTATTTACATAGCCGTTTCGACCGACGTTTCGTTCAGTGCGGTGGTACCAACCCGGCCGGGATAAACCCTACCACCTAGTAAGGTAAGAAGGGAAGGGACCTACAGTTTAACGTGGAATCCGAACCACGGTCAGCCTCCAACGGTCGAGCGGTCACCCATCCAATCACTGACCGCGCTCAGCGTTGCTTAATAACAGTTGACTAACCAACCGCGCCACTGAGCTACCGAGGCTGACGAATTTTCTTATCCCTTAGTCGACTTTTACGACATGCGACGGGGAGAGATGCAGTGGGGCTATTCTTTTTAAGTACCGACCCCACACGGTACAAAATCAAATGTAATTTAACTTTTATTTCGAGCATTGAAAAAAAAACAAATGCAAATCGGTCCACTTTGTAAGTAATAAAATTTTCTGAATATTCTAAGGAGTATACCCGAAACTTGCGGAACACCCATTTGTAGTCGACAGGAGAGTTCTTCGAATGGCACGATTCTCTAGATCGTTCTTGTGTCGCACTGCAAAGATGTGGAATTAATCTCATGGGAATATATTCCCCTACTCCTACACAATCCACTGATATTCAATGCGCGGGTTGATAGCCTTTCCACAGCGAAACTAGTCCACCTTCAAGCCGTACTGGGTCCTCCTCGGGGGTGAAATTGGCTGCGCCTGAGGCTCCGACCTCGAGCACATTCACCCAGTTCGGGTGTCATAATATAAATAAATACGTACGTATATACAAATATGTAACCTGTATCTTTAAGATGTAGATGTACATATGTTTGTGAGCTGTTTGAGTAAGTATGTATGTAAACGTTTACTTACATGGATGGGTAAACAGTGCTAGCTAACCTTGTAGGTGGTAATTATTACACTAAGCTGTAAAGTTTTAAACGGTTTATTGCACCTTAAGACCGAGCCTAACCGATTCTGCCTGGCTGGACAGTAATTTTATATAATTAGTTTTTTATTATAAAATTGCTAGCTGTATTTTGATATAATACATAGTATTGTTAACATTGTGTGTCTTTATGGCATACTAAAAATTATGATAGAATTATGTACCTTTTTAATGCATTTTTTTTAAACTGACACATTTTCTACATCACCTACAACATCTGTAATGTCAACCATCTTGATTAGATGTCATTTCAGTGCTTCTGAATGACAGGTCGGCCGAAACGGTATGTAAATAGTTCGTGTTTTCATAGTATTGTTAACATTGTGTGTCTTTATGGCATACTAAAAATTATGATAGAATTATGTACCTTTTTAATGCATTTTTTTTAAACTGACACATTTTCTACATCACCTACAACATCTGTAATGTCAACCATCTTGATTAGATGTCATTTCAGTGCTTCTGAATGACAGGTCGGCCGAAACGGTATGTAAATAGTTCGTGTTTTCCGTCCAGTTCAGTGTAGCCGACATGAAATGAAGGGAAGCACTGACATGGCACCTAGTTCACCCGGTGTTATGTGCTGACATCACGGACGTTGTAGGTGATGTAGCCAACCGTGTCAGTTGCCATAAAAAAATGTACAACATTTCTACTTTTTTCGTCCAGTAAATTCGGAGAAAAGTAAGCTGTGACCGACGGACATACAGACAGACAGACAGACACAAGAGTGATCCAATAATGGTTCCGTTATTTTTTCTCGTACTATTTTTTGAGGTACGGAACGCTAAAAAGATATTCCTACCCTCAAGTTCATCCCCTTTGATAATGTCGTCCCCTCCGTCGATTTACCCACCCAAATCGGGTCTATATCGATTCTGTGCCTTCTGAATTGTAAATAAATGTACCTATAGGACACATTAGCTGCCGTTTATGCGTTCTCTATAAAGCACCAGACGTGCATAAGGTTTTAGTGGTCGCACCAATAGTGGACTAGTGTCTCCCTTGTGCATTTGTTTCGTGAAGTAAAATGCATCGTAATATCGGAAATAGTTTCGCATTCCACTTACATATGTAGCTCTGTTCCCTTCTTCCCTTACTAGGTGGTAGAGTTTAACCCGTTCTGGTTGGTACCACCGCACTGAACGAAGCGGCTTTTCCGTCTAGTTCAGTATAGTCGGCTAGAACAAAGGGAAGCACTGACATGGCAGCTAGTTCACCGAGGCTTTAGGGGCTGATATCACGGATGTTTTAGATGATGTAGCAAATCGTGTCTATTTCCATTAAAAAAAAACTCTTTTCTAAAGTAGGTAGACTTATTGCAGAACGCAACTTCGTTCAGTCAACCTTCAACATTATGTCATTGTTGTGTATAAACTGTGCACGCCAAGTCAGTGTATTATTTTTTTTTTATGGAAACTGGCACGGTTGGCTACATCACCTACAAAATCCGTGATGTCAGCCCATAACACCGGGTGAACTTGGTGCCACGTCAGTGCGTCCCCTCGGTCGTGCCGGCTACACTGAACTGGACGGAAAACACAAACTATTTACATAGCCGTTTCGACCGACCTTTCATTCAGTGCGGTGGTATCAACCCGGGCGGGTTAAACCCTACCACCTAGTAATATAAGAAGCGAGTCATATCCCTCAGTCGCCTTTTACGACATAGGTACACGGGAGAGATGCAGTGGGGCTATTCTTTTAAAGTACCGACCCCACACGGTACAAAATCATGTAAATATGTAAAATTAAAATATATTTATTTAATAAATAACAAAAAAGTAATACTAATAACTAAAGAAATAAACCTACCTAACAAACATTAAAATAACTATCAAAAGGGGCATTTTCAAATGTTCCTAGAACACTTGCTGCATTACCCCGCTGGATGGCAAGGCTTACCCTTTGAATGAAGTAGGCCCTTGATTGCGGGACGCCAGTAGCGTCCACCAGCAGAGGCCCAAGCCTCTTCAAGAAGCTTTTGGCTTCACTGCTCCACGGACCGAGGGTTTCAACCGAAAACGCAACAAATTCGAAATAATATTTGAATATTTGTTGCGTTTGAGGCTCATCGCTCCGGCCGCGGCCGCGCCAGCCGCTCTTGAAGAGGCCCGAACGTGACTTGGAGCCAATGTGTCGACACAAGTGGCGTCCCACATCAATGACCTACCCTTAGCCCATGGCACCAGGGTGATACCATCGGGCCTCTTGCCATCCAGCCGGGAATAACCGCAAGGTTCTAGGATGCACGGTATGTTTGCTGTCAGAAGCGTGGACTTTATAATAAAATTTAAATTTTGATGCCTGGAATTTCTACCTGCACTTTTGATACATGATAGTCCGTGGTGGCCATATATGTCGACTGGTGACACACACACAGAAATATGACTTTCACAAATTTTGAGGCCTAAACGAAGTGCAACCGAAATTTTGGTGGTTTTCTGATCTAATAAAGTCCCTAGGTGACTCGATGGGTAAGCTTCAAGCCACGCTCCAGATTCTTTTTCTGAAACCGCCAAAATACGTGCACGATTAATTTCATTACAATTTTCATTAAAATTATGTATATATCCTTAGGCATAAGGATAATTTCAAAATGTAGACCTTGGATTTATCTGGATGTAAGCGAGTGATAAAAACTTCAAATATCAGAAATCTCGTAGATAGAAAGATATTCTAGAGCGAATGTTTTTTTATTGCTTCCGAACTGGGTGGCTCTGCCCGAGGTCGAAGCTTCAGGCGCAGCCAATTTCACCGCCGAGGAGGTGCCAGTCCGGCTTGGAGGTGGACTAATGTCGCTGGGGAAAGGCTATTAACCCGCGATTTAAAGACTCCTACAATCCACGGTGGATTGTAGGAGTGGGGAAATATATTCCCTGGGAGCCCGTTCCACACCTTTGCAGTGCGGCACAAGAGCGATTTAGAGAATCGTGCTTCTGTCGACTACAATTGTGTGTGGAAGAGTCAGGAAGGGTCGTACTAGACTCACGTAGGTACCTAGACCAGATCCGACGCATGATCAAAAAGGTTCAAGTGCGTAGTAGCCGTAACCGACGAGCATGTATTCAATTTGTAGCCGACTGGGTTGGTACCACCGTACTGGATGTAAGATGGCCGCATAGCAACCTCGGTTGTGTTCTCCTCTAGTCCAGTATAGCCAGCAATCCAGGGAAGTCTCCGGTATGGCACCTACCTTCTCGGAGGTGATATTGGCTGGTCGGAGCATGCGCTTTGGCCCCTCCAACTTAGCCACACATACCGGATTACATAAAAAAAAAAATTATGAAGAACATTATGAGAGTGGAAGAGGCGGCAGAGGCGTGTCAGGACTCAGGATTGTGGCACGTGGAGATTCGTTTCTCTGCCCACCCCACTGGGAAAAATATGTGACGTTTTGTGTTGTTTTTTTTTGTGTGTAATCCGGTATAGGGTGCTTAGTCAGAGGGGCCAAAGCACGTGCTCCGACCAGCCAATATCATATCCGAGAAAGTAGGTGCCATACCGGAGACTTCCCTTTGGATTGCTGGCTACGCTGGACTAGAGGAGAACACAGCCGAGGCTGCTATGCCGCCATCAGACCCGAAACTTACAGATGGTCTGGAGTCTCTGAGTCACCACTTAGTCTGTTTTAAAGATACTGACGGATGCTGCTCTGTGGAACTAGCATCCTTTATTCCCTGCCACCCGTCCTATCTCCGCATGACTCGTCGGAGAGAGACTCAGCACCCTTTTGTTGTTGACATTGGGCTTTTGAGAACCCATCGGTTCTCTAAATCGTTTCTTTGTCGCACCGCCAGAGTGTGGAACTGTCTTCCGGCGAGCGTATTTCCTGAATCCTTTAACCTGGGTGTCTTCAATCGTCTTATTAACGGTCTAGACAGCCTAGCAACAGTCCGCAAATCTGCTGGCATGGCACCTAACTGAGCGTGGTTTCGCGAGGAGAGGTGATTTTGGCTCTGTCGACTGCACCATTGATCCCTCGGCACAGCTACCTATGCTGGTTTACATAAAAAAAAAAAAAAAAAACAGATCTAGTACGGTGGTATCAACCCAGTTGGCTACAATTCTGGCCTAACACCTAAGTAAGGGATAAGCGAAGGGACTTACAGTATCTTTTGTATGTTTGTATGTATGTTGTAGGATTAATAATTTTCAGAATGTCTAATTGATTTTCTCTACTTCTTATAAAAGGGGAACGTGTCTGTATGTTTGAGTAAACTCCGGAACCATTGAACAGATTTTGATGCAATTTGCATCAATGGAAAGAATAGATCTTTAGGCTCACTACGCTGTATACCATCACGCGAAATAGCCTTAGGGCTGAGCAGTATCAAAGAAAGTATAGTATGGACGGAAGAGAGAAAGAGAGGGAATACAAAAGTATCATATTTGCGTTGAAATCGGATTTGCTATAAAACCGAGTCTACCGCGAGCGAAGCCCCCGCGGCTTGCCTAAAAGCTAGTAATTTATTATATTTAGTGGTCTCACAGTATTATTTAGATCTCATTACTTACGTAAATTCATTGTATATTTTTATTTGTCGTGTAATTTACAGTTATAAACATTGTGCAAACCAAGCGAACACCAAGATTTCATGAGTCAAAGTCATTTATAATTACGTATAATTATTACGCACCCACGTTACCACCTAAAGTACAATAGCACCAACAGTTGGCCGCGACCACAAACTATAATGAAGGTAGGAATTATGTTCCGACGTCACTGCAAACCACATCTGCGGTTAACTTCACACCGCTCGGGTAATGATGCTGCTGCTCTATTCCTATTCTTTTGCGTTATCGTAAGCGCGCGAATGGCGCACAGCGACAGGCTGAAATCAGATACCTTCGCCGTGTTCTCCGCATCATTTTGTATGGAGAAACGGAGCAGCGCACAGTGTGTTATGTATGAGACCATAAAATCGGACATCCTCTTTTTATCTAATCGACCATTAGAGCTCATTTTTACAAATGTAAGAGTCAAACTCCGATTTGAAAAATCCACATAGTTTAGGAGGAATAAAAATTCAAAATTAATATTTTTTTTATTTTAGAAAGTGAAAAAAATCTTACTTGATATCTAACAACATTTTATTTAGAAAAGCTACAATGTTTCATAGAACTCTTAAAACTACATGTAATAAGCGTTTAATATGCTTCGTAAATGCCAGTAGTTAATTAAAAAAAAAGGTTTTGTGTATTTTAGTTTTATTTTTTTTATTTCCATTATACCGTAATATTAGCAATAGTGTTTTATTATAACACGTAGCCTGATATATATTATATTTGCTAAAAAAAAACAGCTTTGCATTTTGAAAAGAAAAATGAAAAGTCATATATTTGAGAAAATCGTGGCGGCGCACTGTTCTAAGTAGCAGAATACGGTTGTTTTCAAGATAATACACATTTTAGTTATTATCAGTTAATTCATGATAATCTCTGTCTTACTTTCGACCGCAGGTTCTCGTGCCATTTGCAAAGGTAGCGGAGCGCACTGCGATCTTAACCCGATGAAATTGTAGTAGCCATCTGGTTGCCGCATCTCGCTCTGAAATTATTTAGCCCCTTGTTTCGTAGCGAATTATAATTATCTACTTCTGGTTCAGGCAAGTCAGTCAGTCAATTATGAAGATTATAAGTCAGTCGGTCAATTGTAAAGATGATCGATTAGTCAGTCAATTATAAGTAAATATGATCAGTCAGTCAATTGTAAAGATGATTTTGATCAGTCAATTGTAAAAATTATCAATTAGTCAAATTATAAAGATTATTATTAGTCAGTGATTTAGTTTATCTCACATTGTCTTTCTCTACATAACAAAATTCGCCAGTGCAGGTACTTATGTAAGTGAACAATAGGACCAGTCAGTGATGGAAACACATTTCAGCAGGTAAAGGTGCCTATACTATTCTCGTTACAGGCAGTCAGATTATAATATTAAATGATGACCTGTCAGTGATACGAAGTTTCCTTACATCACCTAACACTAACCGAGTTCGACGCCGCATTTTCTCCGCTCGACATCGCCGTCACGCTTCACAGTTTCATCAAAATCGCTCCCTCCACACTGGCAAGAAACGAAATTGCTTCCAGTCCAGTGCCGAATGCGCCGTCAGCATTAAATCCATCTTCGGAAACAGAGCTTTTTTCACAAAAAAATATGCTGAACACAATAGCAGCCCCCTTTCCACAGTCTCCCCCCGCCCGGCAACTCGAGCCCTCTCGAGGCCGCTACCTCCCCCTTCACACCCGAAAGCCCTGTCTGCGCCGAGCCGGGCATTTACCCGGCCACTTGCTCGGCTCATCCGTTCGGAGGTAATCGGCGCAAAGGCCAGCTCGACGTGGTTAGGCGGCGTGGCGCGACGCGGCGGCGGCGTAGCTGTTGGCCGATTCCAACTTTTGTATGAAAAAAAATTTTTTTTTTTGAGAAACTTTATATCGTTGGCTGCGACTGCTGCACCGTTACCTATTTTCAATAGGAATCCCACTTTGGTCGCCAGCTATACAGTGGGCAGAATTCACGAAATTAGTACCTACTAAACGAATGGCTAAGCGTCCGTGGCTTATACTCGTATCAAGGCGTGTTGTATACGTTCAGTATGGCAGTTACCGATTATTTTTTTATGTATAGCGCGACATGTGGCATCGTTTCACCTACAAGTAGGTGTCCAACGATGCCCATGGACATTCTGTGATGCGCACGGGGATTACGAATGCCATGCCGGTCTGACAGTTCACGCCCCTTTTGAAAAACCCCAGACTGCACTTGGGAGGAAATGACTCGGAGGACTGATCATCTTTGCAGTTTGACTCGACTTGCTGATAATCTTTACAATTGCCTTTTCTTGTTCAAACCCCATCGGGTCATATCATTATTAAGAGCTTGAAAAGGTGATTTCAAAAAAATACCACACTTCATTTAGAACTAAAAGGGATTAAGTTAAAAATAAAATTAACATTTTATAAAACCCGACTACGAAAAAAGACGAAGGAAATAACAAGGAAAGCTGATCGAAAATGCTGTCGGGCGTGTAGAAGGAAGGCTTCGAATAGACAGAGACCCCGATTACAGCATTTTCGATTAATTTTCTTTTTTGTTTCCTTCGCTTTTCGTAGTCGGGTTTTATAAATTTTTCATTTTATTTTGTTGTTATTTTAAATCAAACAGCTTTACTCACGGTTCCACTTATTTTGTTGTTGTTAATATTGGGCTTTTGAGGACAAATTGTATCTCAAAAATCGTTCCTTTGTCGCACCGCTATAGAGTGAGGAACTGTCTTCCGGCGAGTGTGTTCTCGAATCCTTTAATCCAGACAGAAAATGTGTGAGTAAGTACGTGTGACAGAGATATACATGGTTTTTACCTGACTACGGTGAAGCCAAAAGGAAGGGTTATTTATGAGTTTGGCTATGTATGTATGTATGTGTGTGAGTTTGTATGTATGTACGTAATTGATGTATGTGTGTACACATAAAATAAAATATAATAGAAAACTCCTTTATTGCCTTGAAATGTGAATTTTAAAAAAGGCGGACTTATAACCTAATGCAACCTATGCAATCAATAACATAAAACGGCAGCAATAAAACAGCGAAGAACGAAACAAACTTAAAATATATGTATGTATGTATGTATCTATGTATGCACACATGTATGTGACTATCTATATGCCAAAAGTACTGAACCGATTTTAATTAAAGACACGAGACATGTATTCACTTTTCTTTCACCCTTATAGACAAGTTGATGCCCTTAATGGATATTTATTATCATGCTTGGAATGGAGCTGCTGTTCACGTCATGTGATCGCTCGGCGTGTCCATCACACTCGCCCTACACCCTTTAGCATTTACTTACCGCGCTTTCCTTGGCCTATGTATATTGAAACAAAAGGTAGTGAACCTTACCTTACCTGACCGTGGCATGTAGATGCTTACGCTGGCGTCTAGGTACATACGATTTTGCCTATGTATTGTTGCAGGTATATTATATATACTGAAAAGTGTGCGATCTTATAAGGGTTCCGTTATAAGGGTACGCTTTTCTTGTACGGGGACCCCATTTTTTTGCACATTTTTTGCCATATCATTAAGACCACTGACCTTAAAATTGTAAAAAAATTATATTTTTACAATTCTTACAGTAAGCTCTTTCAAATGATACCCACACGATTTGTTAATTTAAACTTATTCTTATTAGTACCAAACTAAACCCCCATTCTAAAGTAAATGTTTATAGACGATCTATATCTGTGTGCGTTCTTAAGATCAATCATTCAGTCATATTTCAAGTTTCTATGTTACTTAGTTTTCGAGAAAAATCTCTGTGACAGGCGGACGGACGCGGAAGCGATCTTATAAGATTCCGTTTTTACCTTTCCATATACGGAACCCTAAAAATTCATGTAAATTTTGAAGACTTCAACTTGCACCTAGCCTTGATGATTTACTTCCAGAAGGAGCTTTGTTTGACCAATCGATCTGTCACTAAACTATTCCTAGCCCTGAGTACGAGAAGAAATACCTCAGTACCCAATAGGTAATTTTTATTTTTTATGGAAACGGTATATCGGACGCAACTTTTAATAATTTATATATTTAAATGTTTTATATTACTGTACATATGTCATAATAATGTTTACTTCTTTCCGACACGCATCTAGCAGTTATATCCCAAATGCGGCATGCATTTGGGATATAACTGCTAGATGAGTGCCTTGATTAGAAAATGCCTAGGGGCATTCCAAATTCAAATTCCAAATTATTTATTCAGTACATTATAAAAGATACATCAATGACCTAAAAAGCATTAAGTGTTACCTTTTGCCCATAGTTTTGAGTGCAATAAAATAATACAATAGTACAACACAATAAAACATTCTCTTCCTTCGAGGCATGTTGAATTGCGAACACACTTGTTCGTTAAATTAAATTCTAAGCGCTTTCGAATTTCGAATGCTGTAGGTAGCGCGCTTACCGAAAAGGGCGAACTGCAAGAACTGCACTAATGCCTCCTGTTACTTTTCACGTGTGTTCTCCGTTAGCGCTCTTTCCGCTTAATTTCCTCAAAAAGTACGACTCATTATGGTTCATCTCACACGAAGTGGCATAGAACATTGCATCCCGAACGAACGAACTCTTAGAAGTGACAAATTAATAGCTATAGCCCACCAGTTTAATTCATATTATTGTATTTATTGTTAAATTGCGCGACAATAGCTCATTAATAAAAAAACCGGCCAAGTGCGAATCGGACTCGCGCACCGAAGTTTCCGCAACACAAAAAAAAACCTTGAAAAACACGCCTCTTGTATGGGGACACCCTTATTTCTTATTTTTATATTTTTTTTATTATTTGATGGTTTATCCGCCATAATAACACATATTCTGTGAAAATTTCAACCGCATCACAATATTACGATTCCAAAGATACAGCCATCGGACAGACGGACGGACAGTCAGACAGACAGACGGCTCCTTGTCCTTATCCCTTAGTCACCCTTTACGACATGCACGGGGGGAGATGTAGTGGGGCTATTCTTTTTAAGTAACGCCCCCACAGAACACAAATACAGTACAGTACAGTCAATAATTTCCCCAAACGTTTGGTCGAGCTCCATATAATATACTCACATTGCCTTTACATATAATGTTTTTTTGCCATCGTTTTCATCCTCTGAAGAAGCAGCGATCTGAACTTGATCAATAGAGCGGTTTTGGGCGAGCACTCGCAAATGACGTCAATAAAATTTAAATAATAGAACCGCTAGAACAGTTAAACAGCCGCCATTAGGGTGGATCCGCCGAGGATCAGTCGCTGAGATACGTACGGGCCAGGGGCGAAGAATGCTCGGGGATCCGAAACTGTTTATGTTTCAGATAATGTCTGTTTTGCCCTTTTATGGGGGAAATACTGAGGCGAAAATTGTCACCGGCAGCATTACGACACCGCCATTGGATATCATCACATGTAAACGGCAGATTTTGAATAGAGCCCCTTCGAATATTTAAGAATAGGTTTTCTCGGCAGTTCCGTGTACTCATACTCAACCCATCCGGTAAATATATCATGACGATACATCCTAACGAATAACGCGCTAAATCTTTATTTTATGTAATCCGGTATGCGTGGCTTAGTTAGGGGCCAAAGCTCATGTTCCGACCAGCCAATATCACCACCGAGAAGGCAGGTGCCATACCGGAGACATACCTTTGGATTGCTGGCTATACTGGACTAGACTAGAACACAGCGGAGGCTGCTATGCGGCCATCTTACATCCAGTACGGTGAACCAAGCCAGTCGGCTACAATTTGAACCTACCACCTAGTACGGGGCGAGGGAAGGGACCTACAGTTCCTAACGGTGAAGCAGCAGGTGTGCACGTAAATTTTTCAGTCAGATAAAAACTCATTGGTACACATCGACCGGATTCGAACCTCGGACCTCTCACAGGAGAGGCCGCCGTCCAGACCACTCGTCCAGCCGCCGCTTAATCTGCAACGACTGATGCGCGACTCTTATGTTCCCTGTATGCTGAAAACCACTCAATAATTATTATATAATAAAAAAAATAATATATATTATAAATAATATAATAATTAAATATGAGCACATCTAATACGGAGGTTACACGCTAGGTTTGGCATCAGTTCAGTCCATCAGTCTAGTTAAACCATGGTCCAGACTGACCGTTGAACCTTTTGACCGATGGACTGATGGACCACACTGATGGATTTTAAAATATTTTGATACTAGACTGATGGCAGACTGATAGTGCGAATGCATTTTACGTCTGGCGTCAGTCTGGCGTCAATCTGGTCGTGACCAAGGTCACGGACTGAACTGATGCCAATCCTAGCGTGTATCCGTCTAAGGGTGGTTATAATAAGAAATTTGCCGCTAAACAAATCCCCAGAAACTTTAATTTATTTATTATTTTTTATTATTTTTTTATCCTTTTATTCACACATTTACTTAAAAATTCACTCTGTACATATTTATAAAATATTAAAACATATACAAAATCAACCTTAAAATTTATGGATTTTCCACCATCGGCGGCAGGCGAACCCAAGCTACCGATGGTTGTGCCCTAGGGAGAGAAACCTCCGGACGATGCGCACAGTATCGAGCAGGCAGGGCTGCCTTCTGGATCTGGCCCTTGACCGAACCACTCAGCGAGAGCCTCTCAAGGTGGTCGTCGAGGCTCTTCGCTATCAACCCATGCGCCGATACGACTATGGGCACAACGCTAGTCTAGTCGACGACGGTCCGCATTTAGGTCACCTCGTGCTGCAGATCCAGATATTTTAACATCTTCTCTGCTTACTTACTGACGAGGTTTATACCATCGTGCGGTACGGCGATATGGACGAGCGTTGCGCGCCTCGCCTCCCGGGCCACTATCACAATATCAGGTCTATTCTATTATTAATTTTTAACCCCCGACGCAAAAAACGGAGGGGTGTTATACGTTTTTTATTGTATTATTAGTAGGTGGTCTCTATCGATAACGATCCCGAGTTGTGACAGATTTCGTGTCATCCTGATTCTTGCTTGCTTGATGATTTTGTCAGCCTCGTTAGCTCAGTGGTGCGGTCAGTCGACTGTTATTATAAGCAACCCTGGGCTCGGTCAGTACTTGGATGGGTGACCGCTCGATCGTTGGAGGCTGACCGTGGTTCGGACTCCACGTTAAACTGTAGGTCCCTTCCCTTCTTACCTTAATAGGTGGTAGCGTTTATCCCGGCCGGGCTGGTACCACCGCACTGAACGAAACGTCGGTCGAAACGGCTATGTAAGTAGTTCGTGTTTTCCGTCCAGTTCAGTGTAGCCGACATTAAATGAAGGGAAGCACTGACATGGCACCTAGTTCACTCGGTGTTATGGGCTGACATCACGGGTGTTGTAGGTGATGTAGCCAACCGTGTCAGTTTCCATAAAAAAAATTCATTCGTGTTGCCTGCATGCAAAACGGTTCAGGTTATATTACTTACCGGTTACAAACCGACATGAGACAAGCAGAAATACGTTGCGTTTTTTTGACATTGGAAATGTCTTTTCGTTCGCTCCAGGTAGGCTCCGATTTCACGAAAAAGTGCGATCCCCTTATATCTCGGAGAGTTGTGAAGATATGTGATATTCAAAAAAGGCTCAAAAGACGCGTATTCATGAGAGTCTATTCTATTCAAATATTCAAGAAAGTCAAAAACGAAAAAATTTATGGCCGAAATAGTGAAAAAAAAAATAAAAAAATTCCTAATTTTTTATTTTGGCGCTCGATATTTTGGAAACGAAGAATGATATCAAACATTTGAGAAAAACTCCTCTGGACAATTTGAGCCCAAAACAAAGACGATCGGGTTAAGGGTTTGCCCTGTAGCCGAACCTTTTTGAAAAAAGTCTAAAAGTCAGAACGAATTTTTTTTTCGAATTCCGTACATTCATTTCCAATGTGCTCGATAGTCGTATGAGGCACGAAATCTGTAAAGAAGGAAATCTCCATTCTTCCTCACTCCACAAAGGAAGCGATTAACTGGCTCACTCGTTATGGTTCTCACCTATCTGCTGTAAAAATGTTCAGATACCGTATTACAGCGTATAACGCGCAGCGCATCCTACGTCGTTACTCTACTTACGCCTTCAGAAAGAAATTCGCTTGCACAATTCGATTACCTCACTAAAACTGCACTTAAGGGGCAAGAGAAGTGACCTACAGTTTTACGTTGGTACAAACGCACTGAATGAAAGGTCGGTTGAAACGGCGGCTGTGTAAATAGTTCGTGTTTTCCGTCCAGTTCAGTGTAGCCTGCACGACCGAAGGGAAGCACTGACATGGCACCTAGTTCACCAATGTGTTATGGGCTGACATCGCAGATATAGTAGGTGATGTAGCCAACCGTGTTAGTTTCCATAAAAAAAAAATTGCTTCCGAGCGGTGAAGCAGCATGTGTAGGTATGCAGGTAATTTTTTCCGCCAGAAAATAGGTCATTGGTGCATGTCGGCCGGATTCGAACCTCGGACACTGAGATCAACAGTCCAAGCCAAGACCGCGCCGACCACGCGCACGCTTTTCAGAGTTCTGAACTTTAGCTGTCGCGCGCGGCGGCGCAAGCAATGAGCCGATCTTAGATCTGTGCACAGATGGATATGTACATACAACCACGCTATAATCCCAGCAATCGGGGTAAGCAGAGTAATTTAAACTGCAAGAAAAACCATCCTACTACAATAAAATTTTGTTAAAACCTACTGTCAGAAACAACTCATCAGAATCAAGATATTATTCTGGTTGTCTGGTTAAGATGGATACATTTAAATAATTAATTCTATTGTATGATATGTTTGAACGTAAAATAACTCGAAAAATCTTAATTCATCAATCAAACATGAATTTTTGTTGCGCAACTCCACCCCAAAAGCGATAAATATTTAAATGCAAAAAAATATTACAGACGGTTAAAAAACCGGCCAAGTGCGAGTCGGACTCGCGCACCGAGGTTTCCGCACCGCCACGTAAATAGTCCATTTTTATTATTTGTTATTTTACTTTATAGTGGCACTCGCACATATTGCCATGTATCCGTGAAAGTTCATACTTTTGTTGTCAGAATGCTTGGATAATTCGGTAGATGGCGCTCTTCTGAAAATTAAGATATTTGAGACCCTTCTAAATTTTTCCTTTTTTTTCAATTTTTTAATGTTATTGTTATTTTTGTTATATCTGCCATAATATTATGTATGTATGTATGAATATATTCTTTATTGAACACCAATTTATAAAAATTTGGTACAAAAGGCGAGCTTAATGCCGCGAGGCATTCTATTCTAACTAACCTTTGGGATGTGGGAGACGTGTACATGCCGGCGAACAAGAATAGTTTGTGGCAATATATTTAATTATATAACTTATAATAACACATATTCTGTGAAAATAATTTCAACCGGCTAAGCTCATACGGTTCCAAAGATACAGCAGTAGGACAGACAGACAGACAGACATACATACAGACCGACGGCGTTGCGGGGTACGGAAACCTAAAAAGTGGGTTCGTAGGGTAGGCCATGTCCTGAATACAAACATTGGAGTGCATTTTTTTTTGCTCAAAAAATACAAATAGATAATTCCACTTGACACTTTTATTATTGGCCATAGGTACTATATTTCAGGTAAAAGAAAATTGAAAATTATTTATCAAAATAAGTAAGAAAAGTTGTTCAAATTCAGAATCACGTTTAGATTCAATCTTCGATATAGTATAGCTTGAAATGATTAATCTTCTACAAAATTATTATTCCACCACTCGGTAACATATGTCTAGATTACGGGTATAAAGGTAGTTTATATGCAGGTGTTCAGTTTACATCATTAAAGACCTGACTCATCATCAATGACGACGCTTATAGCGCCGCCGCCACATTTAACTCTCTCGTTCTACGATGACTAGTCCATAGAATGAGTTACTAGAACATTATGTATGAGACATGATTTTTTATCATTTTACGAGTATAATCCAATCTGGAATCCTCTCCCTACCCACATTATTTCCCCCCAAATACAGTCTCGGGTCCTTCGAGAGAGGCGTGAATAGGCACCTGTCGGGCCGGCATGGCATTCGCAACCCCCTCATGCGGCCGAATGTGCATGGACGTCGTTAGACACCTTATGGGTGGCTCGGCGCCACATGACGTTAGAGACAAATGAGAAATAGCATATTTCGGCCCTTCCCCAATACATGATGAGCTTTTTTAGGGTTCCGTGTCAATATGGAAGCCTATTACTAAGCCTAGACCGTTTGCCTGTCTGTCTGTCTGTCTGTCTTTCCGTCTGTCTGTATGCCTGTCCGTCCTTCCGTCCATCCTTCCGTCCGTCCGATGGCTATATGTTTTAAACCGTAATAGGTATACCGGTTTAAATTTTCACAGAATAATTGTTATTATGGCGGATATCCAAAAAATAAATAAAGCTAAAAGTAAAATATTAAGGGGGGCTACCATACAAGAAAAGTGTTGTTTTTCAGCGCCATCTACCGAATGATTAAACATTTTAACTACAAACTACATCATTTCACCTACTCTTAGGTGAAACGATACCACATGTCGCGCTATCAATAAAAAAGAAGTGTGATAGATACACCGATAGATGACGTGAAAGAACATATGTATGTAATTAGGTTGCCATCTTACTTGATAAATACGAACGACTCAATAGAACCAATCCAAAATAAGCTGTGACGAACGCGAGATTGCTGCGTACACGCGCAACACGAAATAACATAATATGGCTACGGAACCCTCTCTGTTTGAAGACGTTCTCACTTAACAGGTTTTTAATTTGATTTTTTGTACTGGTAGAAATCCGAACGGGTAAGCTGATGGATTCAGAGCCAAGGCAACTGCAGGAAACAATGACCCCCGACTCGACCTCGGGACAAGGACAGACGAGGCTCGCCTGCACTCTGATTGATGACAGTGATGTATCAATTTCTGCTCTCTGATACTGCAGATCAGTCTGAGAGGAACTTGGCAGACAGTCTGGCCTCTGTCTGCATGGGTGCGGGGGAATAATTGATGCATAACGAGATGTGCATGGGAACACCGAACTAAATACTAGAAGAGGCAAAGCGCTGTAAAACATTGTATGTGCCTGTCGGTAAACAAGTGTGCGTGCCTTCACATGCAATTGATGCATAACGATATGTGCATGGGAACACCGAATTAAATACTAGAAGAGGCAAAGCGCTGTAAAACATTTTATGTGCCTGTCGGTAAACAAGTGTGCGTGCCTTCACATGCAATTGATGCATAACTAGATGTGCATGGGAACACAGAACTAAATACTAAAAGAGGCAAAACGCTAGAAAACATTTTACGTGCCTGTCGGTAAACAAGTGTGCGTGCCTTCACATGCAATTGATGCATAACTAGATGTGCATGGGAACACCGAATTAAATACTAGAAGAGGCAAAGCGCTGTAAAACATTTTATGTGCCTGTCGGTAAACAAGTGTGCGTGCCTTCACATGCACTTGATGCATAACTAGATGTGCATGGGAACACAGAACTAAATACTAGAAGAGGCAAAACGCTAGAAAACATTTTACGTGCCTGTCGGTAAACAAGTGTGCGTGCCTTCACATGCAATTGATGCATAACTAGATGTGCATGGGAACACAGAACTAAATACTAGAAGAGGCAAAACGCTAGAAAACATTTTACGTGCCTGTCGGTAAACAAGTGTGCGTGCCTTCACATGCAATTGATGCATAACTAGATGTGCATGGGAACACCGAATTAAATACTAGAAGAGGCAAAGCGCTGTAAAACATTTTATGTGCCTGTCGGTAAACAAGTGTGCGTGCCTTCACATGCACTTGATGCATAACTAGATGTGCATGGGAACACAGAACTAAATACTAGAAGAGGCAAAACGCTAGAAAACATTTTACGTGCCTGTCGGTAAACAAGTGTGCGTGCCTTCACATGCAATTGATGCATAACGATATGTGCATGGGAACACCGAATTAAATACTAGAAGAGGCAAAGTGCTGTAAAACATTTTATGTGCCTGTCGGTAAACAAGTGTGCGTGCCTTCACATGCACTTGATGCATAACTAGATGTGCATGGCAACACAGAACTAAATACTAGAAGAGGCAAAACGCTAGAAAACATTTTACGTGCCTGTCGGTAAACAAGTGTGCGTGCCTTCACATGCAATTGATGCATAACTAGATGTGCATGGGAACACAGAACTAAATACTAGAAGAGGCAAAACGCTAGAACACATTTTACGTGCCTGTCGGTAAACAAGTGTGCGTGCCTTCACATGCAATTGATGCATAACTAGATGTGCATGGGAACACAGAACTAAATACTAGAAGAGGCAAAACGCTAGAAAACATTTTACGTGCCTGTCGGTAAACAAGTGTGCGTGCCTTCACATGCAATTGATGCATAACTAGATGTGCATGGGAACACCGAATTAAATACTAGAAGAGGCAAAGTGCTGTAAAACATTTTATGTGCCTGTCGGTAAACAAGTGTGCGTGCCTTCACATGCACTTGATGCATAACTAGATGTGCATGGGAACACAGAACTATAACCTGTCTACTTTAAGTTTGCCGGTTCGCGGGGTGCGAACCCCTGCTCCCGCCGCTCGCCGCAATCCCCGCTACCCAGCTAAGTACCGATAGTAACGCCACCGACCTTGAAAATAGCTAATTTCAAAAGTTTATTTTTTCGTTCAGCCTACTGACAGGTATTCGTGAAGTATATAGAGTAGCCACCGGCAAACTTGAAGTAGACAGTTTATAAATACTAGAAGAGGCAAAACGCTAGAAAACATTTTACGTGCCTGTCGGTAAACAAGTGTGCGTGCCTTCACATGCAATTGATGCATAACGATATGTGCATGGGAACACCGAATTAAATACTAGAAGAGGCAAAGTGCTGTAAAACATTTTATGTGCCTGTCGGTAAACAAGTGTGCGTGCCTTCACATGCAATTGATGCATAACTAGATGTGCATGGGAACACAGAACTAAATACTAGAAGAGGCAAAACGCTAGAAAACATTTTACGTGCCTGTCGGTAAACAAGTGTGCGTGCCTTCACATGCAATTGATGCATAACGATATGTGCATGGGAACACCGAATTAAATACTAGAAGAGGCAAAGTGCTGTAAAACATTTTATGTGCCTGTCGGTAAACAAGTGTGCGTGCCTTCACATGCACTTGATGCATAACTAGATGTGCATGGCAACACAGAACTAAATACTAGAAGAGGCAAAACGCTAGAAAACATTTTACGTGCCTGTCGGTAAACAAGTGTGCGTGCCTTCACATGCAATTGATGCATAACTAGATGTGCATGGGAACACCGAACTAAATACTAGAAGAGGCAAAACGCTAGAACACATTTTACGTGCCTGTCGGTAAACAAGTGTGCGTGCCTTCACATGCACTTGATGCATAACTAGATGTGCATGGGAACACCGAACTAAATACTAGAAGAGGCAAAGCGCTGTAAAACATTTTATGTGCCTGTCGGTAAACAAGTGTGCGTGCATTCACATGCAATTGTCATCGCGAATACATTCAAAAGAACGCATTAAAAACCATCCCAATGCGCTAACGCTCCTCACTCGCGTATTTGTGGACATAGGACGATAAGGTGAGTTATAACAACACAAGCGTCAGCCATTGTGCTCAACTTATAAGCGGATTTGGTCGGTGGTTCGGATATGTTTTTTCGGGAGGGATGTATGAGAAAGGCTTATCTAGTACTATCGATCAGTGGATGAGAGTAGTTGTGGAGTGAGAATGCAGGATTCCTGTATAACACGGCCACGTTAAAATCAAACTACGTCACCGACCGCAAAAGTGTGAAAAGCATTTGGTTCACAAAATGATTCTTGCATTGCACAATTTTGTCAACATTGAATATGTACTGCTCGATTCATAGCACGTTTCTTGTATGGAGACCCCTTAATTTTTTACTTTTTTTATTATTTGTTGGCACATCCGCCATAATAACACATATTCTGTGAAAATTTCAACCGACTAGATATTACGGTTTAAACGATATAGCCCTAGGACGGACGGACGGACAGACAGACAGACAGACATACATTATAGGCTGAGTAACCTAAAACGATTATTTTACTAGTACATTAGAAAATAGTGCATCATAATTTACGGAAAACGCAATCTATATTGCACAACAGTATTAGAAATAATCAAAAATTGACATCTTATTTATAAAATCGGTTCAGTAGTTTAGGCTGTAGAGTGGAAAATAGTCACATACATGCAGTATGTATGTAGCTAAAACGATTATGTTACTAGTATCTATCTCTACGTATCTATAATATTATATTGCACGACAGTATCTAATAGAAATAAATAAAAAATTACACCTTATTTATTAACTCTTCCGGTTGGCTTCCGCGTAGTCGAGTAAAAATAAATATCAAAAGGAATATGAAGACCAGTAGCGCTCAAAGCCGAAATTGCCTTTTTAAGTGATTTATTCCAGTCAAATTTGGCAATTAAAAGATCGCCACATTCAAGAAAGACGTGAGTAACATTAGAAGTTATAAAATTTGTAGATAAATAAAACCTACTGGTGTTCTCACTAGTACTTCGAGAATGTCGAAACAAAATACATCCTCGGTGAAAATCAAATATTCGCTCCCAGTTAAAGCTACGAAAATCAATGGAAAGATCGCGTCCACGGGCGGCAGGCCGGCAACTATTTGAAAATTACATTATTGGCATGGTCGCGGTGAGTCGGCGACCGGCTTGCCAACTTTACACGTCGGCCACTTGAGAATTGTTTAGTCGGCTTGGCAATATGGCCGGCCAAAGGCAGTATCGGTGCCGCCTAACTTGTAGATTTCGCAGACAGTTCCGCTGTACAACATTGTTCTTGGACTGTGTCGCATTGGATTCGAAAGGATAGAAGATAACTCCGTAGATTAGGTGGAAAGGGTTTTTTCAGACATTTTCAATAGAATTTATGACACCTTTTTTAATGATAGGTGTACAATTGGTAATACATACACTGGGGTTAGTTAATAATTTAAAAATCATTCAAATGTATTGAAGGGGCACTAACTCATACAGCAAGTGAGATTAAGTGACTGCATATGGTTAGATTAAATTACACATAATTATTATCTTTAGTACCCTAGTAGGCTCTTTTTATATACCTTACTAGGGGTAGGGCTTAAGACGATACAAATAGGTAGGCAAATTCAAAATTCACAGATTCAGAATTTTGTAGATTTTTATACAATATTTCAAGCAAAATTTAAATTTTGAAAAATTACAACAATAACGTCATGCTAAATAATATAAGCCATATTTGTTTGTTTTCCTAAATTTAAATAATGCTTGTGTAAGTGTTAAGGCGAATAAAACCTCAAAATTAGGTGCCACTTTAAGATTTTTTTCAGTGTACCCGGTAAAGGGAAAGACTGACATGCCACCTATCTAGCTGGGTTGCTAGTTCATTAAGGCATCTGATATCGCACGGGTGTAGTACTCGTAGATAATGTAGTCAACCGTGCCGAATTCTGTAACAAACAATCCTTACGTATCATCAATGCGCGCGCAAGTACCATGCGAATGGGTAATTTTTTTTAAATTTGGGGATGAAGTTCTACACAATGTGCGACAGTTTCATTCTTTCGATTTCTTCTGCGTGCTGTGTAAGCACAACGGCACGGTTGGTGATCGTGAGTTTATTGAAGTTGCGAATTGCGGGGTGTTTATTCGACCATTGTGTTTTGCGCACAAGCACTTTGATGATTGGAACTGAATAGATGAGGTGGTTGCACTTTCGGTAAATATCCTGTTTACATTTTATTTATTTCGAAATACTTTCGGAAAATGTTAATACGAAAAGTACTTCTGCATTATTGGTGAAGAAAGAAGAGAACCAGAGAAGTTCACAGACCAGAATTGGAAAACTCAGCCAGCCGCTGTGATTAAAAAAATATAGCGATAGTTTTCTTATCCCCTTACTTACCGAGCGCATTGTCAATTGGGGTTGAAGACAAAGCAAGGATAAACGACGAACCTAGTGAAGTGAATTTTCAAACTTAAATGTGTATTTTTTAAATAATAATATTGTATAAACAAACTTAAATTCATTTGATGATTTTACTATTGTACTGATGCAATAGAATATTGAAGATGAAAAGGAGAAAGAAAACTGAGAAGATACCTGAGTGATGGTTAAATAGATCACGATCAAGATCGATGACAAAGCGATCTAACTATGTAAGACAAGACATTAATTTACAAACAGTGGGAAGTAATACGCTGATGAAGAAAAGAAAAAAAAAAACACTTAAAATCAACCTTTTACTGACACTGCATTAACCAGTGACGACTTGACGTGTGAAACTATTGTCGTAAAAGTGTTCCACCTCCAGCCGTGCGAAAATACTAAAATGTGGAGTAACGTTGAAACTCAGCCCCTTTGTGAATGCAGGAATTGATTTACTGTCGAGCCGCTTCCTCCGGTTAGTTGGCAACAAAAATACAGCGAGCGAGTTGTGAGAAATTCGTATAATTTCCCCAAATGCAAATAAAGGGCTTGTCACACGCTGAGAGGGGAGCTTTGTTTTTACTCAGCTTTGATGCGTAACCTCGTTCTTGGAAGATTCGTTTGACGACAGCGAGACAGTTATTACATACTCGGGGCGAATTTTACACTCGTTTGAGCCGCTGTTTGTTGCGAACGGTGTTCATTGTATACATGTGCCGGAGGCGTGCTGAAAGACAGATGATGCTTACATTTTGATAGGTACTCTTAAATTCTACTTGAATCCTTGATTAACATGCGAATGTTTAATTTTGTTTGAAATATGTTTCCACACATGTTGTGTTTCGGAATAATTTTAGCAATGGTGACTAAGGTCTAAGGACTAAGGATACTTAGTCGGACTTATAGGTCTTCGAACGTTGTATTGACAGGTAGAATACATATTTTTTTTATGGAAACTGACACGGTTGGCTACATCACCTACAACATCCGTGATATCAGCGCATAATACCGGGTGAACTAGGTGCCATGTCAGTAATAGTACGTGAATGTGAAGGTACAGAACTTCGCAGCCCGCGGTTTTCTGGACTAAATGCCCATTTGTATTTGGTTGTGTCGAAAGCATAATTCGTAAAACTTAAAAACCCATGACATGTCAAGTACGTACTAAAATTTTATTAACCTTGTACGTGCGCTAATCATTGGGTCAGGTAATAGTTATAGTAGGTATGGGTATGGTCCATGTAAATTTGGTTCATCAACTTTGATGTTTTTCATAATGTATTCGAGATCAATGTGATAATACAATTAAAATTCGCAATCGTATGATTGAGATTTGGAAATTAGTTTTGCGTCAAATGAAATCACACCTATTAGAAACCGGTAAATCTGGAAATGGAATATATTTGACTATTTGTACGAATTGCCTTAAAAAAAATTACAAAGGCGTTCATTAAAATTGAAGTATTTAAAGTGTCAAGTTGACTGCGTACGATATCTGCGTGTGACGGGAATGGAACGAGGAGATTTTAATTTTATTAGCTTTAAACTCTTCCTCGGAGTGCGTCCGCATTATGAGCGCTGACAAAACTCAAGTTTGGACACTCGGAATGTATTGTATTCTTTATAAGTTTCAGCGGTTTTTACGACAGCCTTAGGCGGCTAATGCCGCAATTAAAATTTTATTCTTCAACGCGCAATCATAAATTCGTAATGTACGTGAAGAAACTTGAGTTTGAGGGATCTCGACGAGATAAAAAAGTTTTTAGTGTCAAAGGCAAACGTCGTCGGATTGGAACTGTTGTTTGGGATTCTCTTTGATGATTTAAGTTTTATGCTAATGAAGTGGGTCCCGAGGATAATTTCGGGCGCTTTGGAGAATTCAACTTCAGTCGTAACCTCCATATCTTACCCTGCCTTTAGTGCAATAAGTATTACTAAATTTGATTACTTTAATGTCTATTTCCGCAAAAGGAGTTACTTCGATAGGTACCTGTTTACTAAAGTTAGATTCAAATATTCCTTGTCATTGTCGTTATCATAAAAATGTAAATGAAGACTTTGTCAAAATTTAACATAAGCAAGACGGCGACTCATAAAAAGATACTCCCAAGAAATAACAATATTCTCGTCTCGTCGGAACATATCATCTAGTTAATAGCTCACGAGCTGTTGATTTTCACAGTCATTAGCAAAAAATAGCCTGAGAGTGAATCGTCCGTAAATTAATGGCGCCGTGTGACGAACCGGGTTTTCCCCGAAACCACACGGGTGTATTTTCACTGATAGAGCTCTTCTACAATATATTCTAATTTCCCATGTGTACCAAAACTTTAAAAAATTGTAGTGGTACAATTTGTGTTGCTTTGTACGTGTATGTATGCCTAAATAAATCATTTTAATAGTAATCCCATATATACAAATATATATATATTAGGTTTCCGTACCCCGTACGGAAACCTATTACTAAGCCTACGCACCGTCTGTCTGTCTTTCCGTCCATACGTCCGTCCATCCGATGGCTGTACCTTTGTAACAATAACAGCTATCAAAATACGTTGGGTCTACCGTCTACGCGTACAGCGGCTTTAAAAGATAACACGTTACGCGACCGTGCTCCCTCCCTCCACGGGAGAATCACCATCTCAGCATAGATACTTACTTATTCAAAATTGTCATGGTTCTCGAAATTTCGATTGTAATGTGCAAATGAATGTGCATACAGTATATATATATTTTTTTCATTTTTAATTTGTTAATTTACTACCTTTTCTATTCGCTATTCTTTTCTATTAGCTATTCGTATTTAAAAAAAAGAAAGTAAGTAAGCCCGCTACTAATATACCCGCTAATAATTCGGTTTGTATGAGAGCTACATCTTAGCGTAACCGGAAGTAAATTTTATTCGGCCTATCCTGTGTCCCGTATAGTAAAATGTGCTTGTACTAAGTTTCATAGAATTCGGATGATCGGTTTAGGAGTTAGGGAGGAACATACATAAATACGTACAGAAAAGATTTCTAAAAATCGACAATTTAGTTTTAGTATCATACATAGAGTCTACAAACGCCCTATAAAACAAAGTAACTTACTCCATGACCATCCCTCACAGATTATTAGTATGATGATACGAGTATGATGATGATGATGATGATGATGATGATGATATTGATATGTAGTTTTCAATGCAACAATGAGTCTTATTAAAATTTGCACAGCAAAATAACATAGCAGAATCTGTTCAACGTATCGATGGTCCGTGTTCTTGCTTCATAGATAATTTCGTGGCGTTGAATCACTAGTAGAGGTATTCAAGGTTGCGATGGCTAACCCTTCCACTAATATCCTCATAGTACATTATCCTATGTAACGTAGACTTGGTGTACCAATTTAAACTGATGTTTTGTATCTGAGTTCGTTTTCCACGAAGTTTTCTGTATTTAAATGCTGATATATAATTGGTTTAGGATTTATAGGAGTCTTTTACATGGAACTTAATTGAATAGTAGAAGTAGTTGCATTTGAAACTATACTATTTAAAAAACAATAACCTAGCCACTAAGTACACTGTATCTAGTTAGGTATTTTGTTCGTTTTGCGGTAAGTCAAGCACAACTTGATGCAAAATCATTTCAAACTTAGCAGTATTTCTTTTTTGTCTTCTCTTCTTTGCAATTTATTCGTTCTACATAAGTACCTCTATGGGGGCGCTGGTTCATTATTATACCTTCGAACTGCACGATACTCTAAATCGTTCTTGTGCCGCACTGCAAAGGTGTGAAACGGAATATCTTTCCCCACTCCTACAATCCACAAATCTTCAAATCGCGGTTTAATAACCTTTCCCTAGCGACATTAGTCCATCTCCAAGCCGGACTGGCACCTCCTCAGCGGTGAAATTGGCTGTGTCTGACGTTTCGACCTCGGGCACAGTCCTCAGTTCGCCAGCAATAAAAAAAATACCATGCTTTTCTCTTAGCCTAGTACAGTCTAGTATTTGTAGTTATTTATTAGGTTAATTTTATTTAACAAGTTTGATTATTTTATTAAATAGTTTCGTACAGTTGTTATAAATAGAACAATTGTGTAAATAGAACAATCTACAATAATTTGTAGAGAAAAATTGGACAACATCTGTCTGTTTGTCGGGTTAATTTGAAAACGGTTGAACAGTATTATGTGTCGTTTTTAAACTTAGTGATTCTAACGGTTTTGCCCCCGGGATATTGCCGAGGATGCTGGCCGCGTTCCCCCTCTGGATTGCTAGGCTAATCCTTTGTCGGAAGTAGACGAGGCATGAGGGGTTATGTCTAATCAACTGATGATTAGACTTACTTTGTCAGAATCTACCTACTGTACAAGTAGTTCCTCGAGCTGTTCCAAGCAAAACCGGGAACTATAACTAATTTACTGACGTCAGTCTCGGTAGCTGAGTGGTGCGGTCGGTCGACTGTTGTTAAGCAACCCTGAGCGCGGTCAGTACTTGGATGGGTGACGTACTTGGATGGGTGACGGCTCGACCGTTGGAGTCTGACCGTGGTTCGGTTTCCAAGTTAAACTGTAGGTCCCTTCCGTTCTTACCTTACGAGGTGGTAGGGTTTATCCCGTCCGGTTTGTTACCACCGCACTGAATGAAACGTCGGTCGAAACGGCTAATACTATGTAAATAGTTCGTGTTTTCCGTCCAGCTCAGTGTAGCAGACATGAAAAGAAAGCACTGACATGGCACCTAGTTCACCCGGTGTTATGGGCTGACATAAACGATGTTGTAGGTGATCTAGCCAACCGTGACAGTTTCCATAAAACAAAACTGATGATGCCTACATAGTACCTATGTCTATTTTCAATCTAGCTTCGTATTTGAGCTCACAGTTGCAATTTGTCGCTGCACATTTATCGGTGTGTAAAAACAGTAGGTATACTAGTTGCGTAAGGTCCATGACCTACACACCCACACACGTTCATTAATCACGAACATACGGTCACATATACACACACACTTTCACACACCCCCACATACAATTGAATCGGCGAATGCGAGGGTGTGTGTGTGTGTGTGACAATTCACAGATACCTACTGTGTACGTACCATAAGTTTATTTATTTCATTGGTTCATCTTTATAGCCTGAATGAATCGACACTCGATCTGAATGTCTTTTTAGGTGTCCGTTTACCCCGTACGGAAGCCTATTACTAAGCATACGCCGTCTGTCTGTCTGTCTGTCCTACTTCTGTATCTTTGGAACTGTAATAGCTGGCCGGGTGAAATTTTCACAGAACGTGTTTTATTATGGGGGATATAAAAACGAATAATAAAAAATAGAAACGTAAAACAAATAAGAGGTTCCCATACAAGAAACAAGGTTTTTTTTCGTGGTGCGGAAACCTCGGTGCCCGAGGTTTCCAAATAACACATACATTGGAAAATTTACATAAGGTGCAAAGGCGGACTTATCCCTTACAGAGATTTCTTACAGTCAACCTTTGGATGTTTGGGATTCGATAATATAGTGGAATGTAAGTAGGTAGTAGCAAAAGAGTTGCGTGACAATAGAAGATAAAAATAATAATAAGAATACTTATTAATACATACATATAAGTACATGCTAGTAAAATATAAGCCATACATGTTTAATACATATAAATTACTAAATATATAGAATATTATATACAAATAAATATAGATACATACATACTTGTCCATCCAGGTAAGAATGAAACAAAAGTGGTTTTTGTTTTTTAGGTTTTTACTTCACATACTTCACACATCTAGATGGCGTGAGTAGCGCTAGCATGGCGATACGGGACCCTCGGTGCGCGAGTTCGACTCGCACTTGGCCGGTTTTTTTATAATATATAAAAGTGAACCCATAGCGCATCTTAACTATTCATTTGAACATAATAGTTACTATTATTAATTGTTCCGGAGACAGACGAAGAATTTTATTGAGGCGCCTAGTAACGCCAACGGCGGCGTAGCGCGTAGTAGTTTTCATCAGGTTTTTTTTTATATAAATTCGATCCTTCCCATTAGAACTTTGAAAAGCGTGTGATCGATAGATACATATATATAACAAATGGCGTCATGATTATTTGTTATTATATATATTCCATTCAAATTCTCTTTAGTTTCTGAGACCAAGTCATCAAAGTTCACGCGGAAGAAAAAAATCGACATTTGGTTACCGTATAGTTGGTATAGAAAATGATAAAATTTTACAACCAAAAACGTGTGATCGATAGACAAAGAATTCGTTCTATATTTTTCAGTACCTAGTTTTTAGCCTTTAGATTGGTCTAGTTATCAAGGGCTACTTCGTCAAAAATCCACATGTGGCGTTAGGCGCCTTAACAAAGGTACGATCGTTGTGCAACTCTTACCTACTACCCAACCCAATTTCATATAATTTATGTGCTCTTATACTTTACGCTGGAAAATAAATAAAAACCTTTGTGATAAAATATCAACTTTCTGAAAAATACATATCATTCTTCAGTTATAGCTTTTATATTTTATTTCGTTTTTTTTTTTACTTTTTTGTTTTTTTGTTGTTGTTTATTGTATAATTTCATCCATAGGTAGGTAACCTACGCTTGGACATGTCGAAAATTCCGCCAGTTCTAAATTCAATGCGAAGAAGAACTGACAAACAAACTTCGCAAGTCACAATGTTTTGTTAGTACCTTATAAGTATTATATTATAGTAACTTACAAATAATTAACCCATACTACCGCTCACAGGAGCATTAATATTTACAGCATAAACATGAATACTGAAGAATTTGACCACACTGCCTATTTAAATTACCTATATCTGGTGTATAGTGCCATCGTCAATTTTGATACTTCATATTATATCAAGTCAAAAAATAAATAAAAATTAGTTTACATTTATTACAAAGAGATGTAATGAGTCATATAAAAAAAAAAAAAAATTATGATACAAAGTGTATCCAAATGTCATATTGTCAAAGTTTGTTAGTGGAAAAAACAGTAGTCAAACTCTTAGATAAAATTACGGTCAGTTAATGCATCCTTAATAGTGTAATAACTCTTTTCAATTAACATTAATTTAATCCGTCGTTTGAAATTATTATCATCTAATTGTTTTATGTTAGAAGACAGTTTATTATAAAATCTAACACTATTACAAATAAAGCTTTTTGAGGTTTTAGCTAATCTATGTCTTATTAGTTGTACATTATTCTTACACCGTGTATCATAGTTATGATTGTCGGAATTAAGAGAGGAATCATTAATGTATTTTCTGGCATAGCATATGTTCTGGTAAACATATGCACTTGGTAAAGTCATGATTCCTATCTCCCCGAACGCTGTCCTACAAGTATCTCTAGTCTTCATATTTAGGATGTACCGCAAGGCCCTCTTCTGTAATAAAAATATTCTATTTGAGTCTGCTGCATTTCCCCAAAACATAAGGCCATATGACATGATGCTCTCAAAATAGGCATGATAAACCGTCTTTGCAGCATGAGTTCCGCATAGCTCTTTAATTTTTTTTATAGCATAACAAGCGGAACTCAACTTACCAGCTAAAGAGTTTATGTGGGCTTTCCAAGTAAAACTTTTATCAAATATTACCCCAAGAAAAGTTAGTTCATTAGCGAGGTTTAATGACAAGTTTTCTGCAGTTTTTAATATGGCATCAGTGTTATTACGTCTATGAGTACCTAGAGCAAAGTGCATAATGTTAGTTTTGTTAACATTTAGTAATAGATTGTTGCATTCGAACCATGATTTTAGAGATTCTAGTACATTTAAAAAGGATTCTCTTAGTTTACTTATATCATTGTTTTTCAGTACAACTGAGATATCGTCTGCAAACATTACCATCTCTATATCGTCTGTTATACAGCTCGAGATGTCGTTAACATATGTTAGAAACAATAATGGTCCCAGGATAGAACCCTGCGGCACACCCATTGTAATTGATTCTACATTAGATTTTAAGCCGTTGACGTCACATATTTGAGCTCTATTTTCTAAATATGATTGGAATATACGCAATTCATTGTCTCTTATACCATAATGTTCTAGTTTCATTAGTAATATTTCATGATTTACACAGTCAAAGGCTTTGGACAGATCACAAAAGATGCCATAAGTATGCTGAGAGTCGTCTAGGGAAGTTAATATTGATTTTACCATAGAAGCTATAGCATCACCCGTTGACAGTCCTTTCCGAAATCCAAATTGCTTACAATTTAAAAGTTCATTATCAATAAAGAATTTAATTAACCGTTTTTCCAAAAATTTTTCAAAGACCTTACTGAAAACCGGCAATATAGAGACGGGACGATAGTTCTCAACATTGTTATGACATCCCTTTTTATACAAAGGTATAACTTTGGCTACTTTTAATGAATCTGGGAATATGCCATTTTTTAGAGAGTCATTTACAATATCTGTTAGCGGGCCGATGACACTTGTTATAGATTTCAATAATACAGGTGAGATACTCCAAAGATCTTGGGAATGTTTAGATTTAAGGTCCCTAATTACTCTCTTAGTCTCTAGGTATGTGACAGGTGCAAATATGGCTGATTCAGAATTCCGAGGGATAAACGCTTTGAGGTAGTTTAATGATACTTCTTTACTAGACTTTAGACTTTGAGTAGTACTATGGGCTATTGTGGAAAAGAATTTATTCACATGATTGGCAATCGTTGTGTTATCCGAAATAATTTCTGATCCAATTTTCAACTCTAGCTTGGTGTTACAGTCGTTAGATTTGCCAGTTTCTTCTTTAATTATGGTCCAGGCCATTTTTATTTTATTATTTGAATTCATAATTTTGTTTTTAGGGAACAGTTGCTTGGCTTTAATGGTAACTTGTTTAAAGATTTTGCTGTAACGTGTAACATAAGATCTAAGATCTGTATTATTGTTAACTTTAAGGAGATCATATAAATAAAATAATTTGTCTTTAGAAATAATAATAGCTGGAGTAGCCCAGTCGGCAAATGTTTTTTTATTAGTTACACACATATGTTTTAGTGGCATATGCTTGTCTAGATATCTCATAAATATATTGAAAAATTCTTTAAAGCTATAAATATTATTACCACAGAATTCAGATTGTAAATCTAAGTTTAACGAATTTATGAGAACCTTGTTTGATATTCGTTTCATCTTGCCCGAAGTAGTATTCTTACTTGTCGAGTAATTTATAGAAATTAATTGCGCGTAATGATCTGATGATATTCCAGGAAATACTTTTGACTCTAGTACTTTACAATCAGTAAAAATATTATCAATGCACGATGAACACGAATCTGTCACTCTAGTATATTGGAAGATTGTTTGTCTAAGCAAAAAACTATCCATCAAATCAGATAGCTCATGTTGCCCTCCTTCTTCTAAGGGGAATTTAATATTAAAGTCTCCACAAACAATTATTGATTTATTATTATTGGTATTCAATTTACACAAACATTCTTCCAATTTGTTTATAAATGATGGCATATTCCCACACGGTGACCTATATACTGATACTATGAATATTGAGTCCATTTCTATACAACTTATTTCAAACTCTTTTTCCACTGACTTTTTTACTACATCTAGTCTGTTTTTAGCTTTGTGACCGTTCTTCACAAGAATTAAAGTACCACCTCTAATAAAGTTTTTTCGATGGCTACTGCTAATAATAGAATAGTTATTAATACATTGAGTGCTTAATTCATTACAATCTATCCAGGACTCGGTTACGCAATAAACATCAATTAGATTTTCTTTTAAAATTAATTCTAATAGTAGATTTTTGCCGCGCAGACCCTGTACATTTTGATGACTGATAACTAGCTTATTTTTCAATAGACAACAATGTTTAGTAGAATTTAACTTAGTTCCGAACGAATCACGGCCACTAGAAACAGAATTTAACCTAAAAAAGCATTTGATTCAATTAGCTCATTTTTAGGAGCACTATTTTCTAATTCTACAAAGTGTAGATTTGATTTTTTCATGGTAAAATTACAGTTCTGTATATAAGAATGCATTTGTTTTCGGCCCATGCTATTAATATGGCCATCAAGTGCATAGCACGACTTTCCGAGCGTATTTACATCGATATAGATGGTATTAGGAACGCTCCTGGTCAACATATACACTAGATGGTTGCTCCTGTGTGCGGCAGTATTGATTCTGTGTGAATCATGCATTCGAGTCGGCACATACAGTAGCGAGCTGATAAATATTGTTACTTTTGCCGCATTGCAAATCTCTACTGCATACTTCACACATCTGAGGTAAGCTATTGTGTCTGTGTTAGTTTCTGCGCCGCCTACCAACAAGATAACAATATCTTTCTCCTCCAGCTTGCTCACTTGGCTCGGTAGGTCCTTGATAATGTCGGAGATGCTCGCCGCTGGCTTGCATGTGGTCGAGACGGTGTCCGACGACTGTCGCGACTCGTGGAATGTGCGACCCATGTTGAGTGCGAGCTCATCACCGAGTATTACGATCCTGAGCTCATCACCGAGTATTACGATCCTCCTGGCCGGCTTCGCGCAGCTGGAGTGGACGGGGGTTGGCGGGGGGGTCGGTAGGGTGGTGGTGGTCCGGGGTAGGGGTGTTGTCGATTTTTCCGCCTCGGTAACGCAGACACGGGGGACCGGTTGCTTTCCATGTCGACCTTTTCCTTTTCCAACAGCTGAACGGGACTCCTTGGCAGCTGTCTTCTTCTTTCCCTTTCCCTTTCTCTTCTTGGAAGACTTCCCACCTGACGTCTCCACGCTGTGTGCTATCCTGGTTGGAGGCGGTGTGGCGGCGGCAGAGCTGGTACTTGCCGCTGCAGGTGGCTCGCTTGATCGCGTGGCAGTGGGGGGGATGGGGGAACGAAGTGGCTCTGTAGAAGGGGGGGTGTGCCGCGGGGACTCCTGTGGAGACGCAGTTTGCCGATCCACTGGGGTGTCGAGAATAACGACGCATTCTACGGCGGGGCAGGGGGAGGGGCAGCGACCTCGCCGGGGCGTCGTGGAGTGTGCGCTCGCGCTGCAGCGAACGGCTGCCTCCAGCTCCATCAGTCTTAGTGACTGGTCGCGGATGACTGAGTTCTTCTCAGCTACGTCTTTCCGCAGCGCGACGTTCTGCTTCCTCTCAATAGTCAGCCGGTCCCTCACCTCGCGCAGCTCCTCCGCCGTCCCGTCGTAGGAGTACGAGCAGCTGCTGTCCTTAATGCTCCGCACCTCCAGCAACTCCTTGTGCAGTGCGTTGTTGGAGTCCAGAACTTTCTCAAACTCCTTCTGGTTATTCTCGTACCAGTAAATCATGTCCATGCACTTCTCCTCACTCTCCTGGAGCTCCGCGAGGCACCTCTCCTTCTTGGCGAGCAACGCTTTGAGCCGAGCATTGTCGGCCAAGACGTTCTCAAACGCGGCCGAGTTGTCGTCCTGCTCGGTGAGGAGGCGCCCGTTCAGCTCGCGCAGCTCCTCCGTCTGCTGTAGCAGGCTCTGCAGGCGCTCGTCGCTCTCGCTGGCCATTGCGGCCCGTGCGCCGCTCCGTGTGCGCATGAAAAAGAAGGTCAACTCGGTTAGCAGGAACCAGAGCAAGTAACACGACAAGTATGTCAGTAGTCGTCAGTATGTTTATATATTATATAATATGTATGTAGTCCTACCTATTCTTGTAGAATTCTATATATTCAGCATATACAAATACAAGTGTCACATATAATAAACAACAATAATTCTATGGTCATTACGTAAAAATCCAATATTGTATATGTATGTGTATATAAGTGTATAATAAACAATAATATCCTGTGGCATGTACCACTATGTGTGCACAATTTTTTCAGTTAATATACCACAAAGTACGTACTTATATATCTATACTTATAGAACGTTATGGGAGTGGAAGAGGCGGCAGAGGTGTGTCAGGATCGTGGCACACCTCTGTCATATATATGCTATATGAGATCCGTTGTCTCTGCCTACCACACCGGGAAACAGGCGTGACGCTATGTATGTATGAACTTATAGTCAATGTTATAATTTTCTAATGTAATGTAATAATAATATAACAATTTTAACAGTAAAACATAATATACCTAACAGTGTACGAATCGGTGAGAGTGTGCAGACTAAATTAACTAGCTAATCATGCATATATTAGTTTCTAAGGACGCCCAAAAAAAATTACAATTCTACAAAACAATTATTATTAAAAACGTACTCTCACAGATTCTCGAAAATCACCATTACCTACGTATTCATTAAAGAAAAATATGTTTTTCTGCATGAAAAAAAAAAACAAGAAAATAAAAGTCGACGTATCATGGCTACCGTGACAGATGGAGTGGCGCCGTGTCGCGGGGTCAACACTCTACCCGCGCGCGTGACGCGGCTCTTGTTTTGCCGATTTTATTACAAAAATAACTAACGATCTACTGTTCATCTGCACACACCACATATTTACCTACAACCCGAATTCTTACTGTTGTATAAATATTTTTGGCCGTTTGTAAACGCCTCATCTACACTAGTCAATAAAATAACAGACCCTGATTGGATCTAGTGGCGCCGCCAACTCATTATAGTAGGTGAATAGGTAATCAATCTAGCTTTATAAAAAAAAATTCAGAGCAAACTTCAAAGCGAACTCAGATTAGATTCAGATATTTATTTCGCCATAAAGAACACAACAATAACTATATTACATTGAGACATATGCGTATTCAGTATGGTTCGTCATACATTAATGAATATTCATAAGTAACCTGAAAGTCGTGGCTTCGAGAACGGTAATTTTTTTTAATTTTTATATACATATATAAAAATAATATATATTTCAGTACATAACAATTCGTCACAAAATTACAACACGTGTTCAAAACAATTTAAACAAAATTAGTTTTTAAATAATAATAAATCTATCATTATATAAAATTAACCTAATAAATAACTACTAATACGTCTAGTATCGTACCGCCGACTGAGAGCGAAGCCTGGTATAGTAAATATTTTACTTACAGTACTTGGACCTACTGCAAGTAAAATATTTCGTCCAACTCAGCCGACTCCGCCACAGTGCCCAATACGCTGGCAGCGTTGCCCCTTTGAATGGCTAGCCCTATTCGCTGAAAGAAGAAAGACTTGGCACGTCGGTCACCAGACATATCGATAAGCTTTCCTGGGTCGTAGTCCAAATTGCAATTGTAGAGTAGAATAACATTTTATGTATACTATAGATAACAATCTGAAAATGTTGCATAGTTTATGTTAGCCTAGGTCGCTCTATCGCGACAAATATCTACGTCAACCCTATATGGCTGTCTCGTCCCGTAAAACCTTATACAGTTCATGGTTATTATAAAAAAAAACTGTTATCTGTCTCATGGTTGACTATATTAATATTTAGATAACCATCAAGATGCCTACAAGTTTTTTTAATGTTTAGCTTTTTTTAAATAACGCAATGTTGCCACATATTCTTGACACCTCACTATTTGAGGTCATACACCTTGCGCATGTAAAATAATATGGTGATTATCGTTATTTTGCGCAACTTAGCAGGCAACTAAAAAAAATTATAAAAAAAAATTGGTTGTCTGTAAAGCCGGTTTACGGACGATAGTTTTACGTGATGCACGTCATCACGTTTGTAATAATCGTAGTACATAGAGCAAAGATCAGTAATTCTATTTCCAGTAGACAGATTCATCTTGTGACTGGCCATCAATAAACTTCTGTTGCCTGATCTTGACAGTTTTACTTCTTAAGACGTTTCCATGGTAACTTTGACTATACCGATTGTGCCTCTCTATCGCTTGTTACGCGCTCTCGCTTGCACATACAGGCTCAGATGGAACGTAACACTTTTTCGTGTTTGCAGCCGGTGTTCATTAATTTATAAGACGTGACGTCATCACGTCAAAAACGCAAGCTTATAGGTCGACTGACGTAATTTAACACACCCTCGAACACACTTAATGTTTCCTCAAATACATTACAACAATAAGGGCAAATATATTATTTAACACCGTCTGATTGATTAGGCTACTATTTAGGGTCTTAATTGGTTAATTATTAATTATGAATTTTAGAATAGTTCTTGGTTATTTTTATACTAAATTGATTTATTGCAAACAACCAATCAATTATGAAGAAATTTTATTATTGCGTCTTTTCTCTATAATTATAGCAATATTATTATAATACAATACTTTATTGCTCCATAAACATTTTAAAGAACCAAAAACCATAATATTGATAATTGAGCTGCAAATGTAGGCTTTTCCCTAAAAGGGATTTATCCCAGCCAATAGCTGAGATGGATGACTTAGATCTCAGATTGCTTGCATTAGTGAAAAACCGAATCTATATCGGTTGAGTCGTTCTCCAGTTATATGCGAACATATATTCTGACCCCTATATGTAAGAGTAACTTTGTATTTTATGATACTTAAAATTCATACTCGTACAATCGGGTAGCCGCCGGACTATGCGAGTTACAACCCTGTCAAATTTATATGACACACAAACACGTCCCCAGGGTCGCATCCGCTTCCATTCATTCCGAGAACTCTAAGAAAACACTCCCGTATTCCATCGACACAGAGCCCATGTAGATGGCGTTCTATTTTGACAGAGAATTGGCAGCGGTGGAAGGTTTCACCGCACTTGATCAAATATTTACACGAAACGGTAGCCGGTCCGGCCTCTGTAGGCTCAGCCTTTTCAAAATTGGAACGCCTGGACACGCCCTGGAAAGGTGTGAAAGATGGCGCCCGCCCGCCCCGGGAGATGGTCCGGAAGCGTAATGGTGTTTAAATTTTTGAGCGGATTTCACGCACGCTTTGCAAAATGCGGATGTTCATATTTGTTAATTAAAGCTACGACGCGCATTGTACATATCCCTCGTCTCGCGTAAAGGCTTATGCGCAATTAAAATTTTCAACGGCTTCCATTCAAGCGTGGCACGAATATGCCATCTAGATATTATATTACTAGATTGTGCGCTATGAATAAACTTTCTATTAAATCAAGTCGCAACGAAAGGAAGCGGGGTGCTGGTGTCGGCGGATCGCGATAGACTAACGCCGCCTATTCACGTCCCTGCAAGCACGTCGGCAGACTTCGGCTCGAAGGAAAGTGTGGTATGAGTGAAGTATTGGTGGTTTAAAAAAAAATAACCAGGGTTAATATAAAGAAGATGCGTCGCCACGCGACGGCGACGCATCTTCTCTATATTAACCCTAACCTAATGTTGAGGCGGTGCATGTCGTTTTTGTTACGTTTCGTTTTGACCCGAGTGTTCACGTCTCTTGTTTCAGGTGTCGAACGAAAGCAATTTGGGCCGATATCAGCGGTTGCCAGGCGTACCACAATTTCTAATTCGAAATTCCAAATGTTTTTATTGTTTAGAAGGTTAGTGACAATTTCATTTTCTTAAGTCTAGGTTAGTATCAGAAAAGGTTTAGAAAAGAAAGAGGAGAAGAGTAGACAAAGAAAACAAAACTACATTTGATAGATGTCCCGAGTGCACCACTGGGTTTTCGCCTGTGTCGATGGCCGATGCACTCAGGTTTTCACAAGGTTTTTAAAAAAATATCAAATAATAAACAAACATAAAATAATAATAAAATGAATACCTAGTATGGTACTAATGTACCATACTTTGATGCCGTGTACTGACTTACTTAGGTACTTTAATTAAAAAGAAAAGCACTACTAAAACGCTTTCTTCGATTGGCACGCCAGTTGTAAATGATGAATTAAATAAATATACCAAATGAATTTTATACCAATATTTGGCTCTAGTTGTTTTTTTTTATTTTATATATTATGTATATTCGAAATTTAAAAAACACATATTATTTATGATATTTCGACTTATTGTCGTCGTCAGAAAAAAATGTTTTATATATATTATATAAGTTTAATATGTCAAATGATGATGAAGAATTCTTTGAAAATGAATTTTATATAGAATTTTTTTTTTGTGATGAATTTTTACTGTACTTTCCTACAATTATTTTGCAGGGCATCCAATATTAATACCGCAATTAGATATGGTAATTCTGGCAATGCTAACACCGAAACAGGCCCTGCTTGCAGGAACGTGAATGGGCCGCTTAACTGACTTGCGGCTGGATGATATTTTCAACATGGTGGGACATGACATGACGCACTGTCCGAGTGCACTCTCTATAGTAAGGAATATCTCGGTGGAATTTGTTTGTGACTGTGACTGCTATCTAAGTACATACTGCTATTGAGTGACTCCTGTGCCACCACGCCCTGCTACGCAGTATTACCTCTTAGGATGTTACTTTACAGTTTCCCTCGCAGACTCTTCCTTCACCGGAGTGTTGAATAAATAATGCACGCAAAGGACATTAATAAGGTTCTGCACAAGGTTAGGATACATATTAAAATATAATTACATCAAATTATATTCACTTAATATTCACGATTCTGTACTACATATTAATATACATATTATATTTATTTATTTCATATAAATATCGTGTGGGGCCGATACTTAAAAAGAATACCCCCACTGCATCTCTCCCCGTGCATGTCGTAAAAGACGACTGAGGGATAAGGACAAGGTGCCGTGCTAAAGGGCGACTGGTTAACCACCTCTAACCTTAGAACGGTCCTTCCATGCATGCAGCAATTGGGTATTCGTGCCTTACTTGCTGCTTGATACTAGTTGTCTTGTCCGAATACTTTGCTAAACGTGGTGGTCGGCGTTGTAATGTAAATTACAAGAGTGCCTACAGCACAACTCCGATTACTCTGCTTACCTAGATTGTCGGGATAGAGCGTGTGGTATGCAAATATATTATGTAACATCTGAGACCTAACTGCAAAAATCACAAACTAACAGAATTAGTCAATAGTCACCGCGCCGCCGCTTATTTGGAAAATATACCTTTACCCAGCGCTCCATAGTGCGGAGCTCGGGTATACATTCAAGGAGTAGCAAAGCAAGTTTGTCACTTGAAAATATACCCGAGCGCAGCACTTTTCTCGGGTATACTTTCAAGTAACGAAACTCCGTTTGGCTTCCTTTAATGTATACCCGATCGCAACACGATAAGTGGTATGAGTCATGTTTTGGTGGTTTAAAAAAAATAACCAGGGTTAATATAAGCGACGGATCTTCTATATATTAACCCTAACCTAATGTTGAGGCGGCGCATGTCGTTTATATCGGGTCGTCGTATAAGTCGGGTATATTTTAAAGTGCCTGCGCGCGAAGTCCTGCATTTGAAAGTATACCCGACGCCAGCGCGATCAGTGACGTCACAAATGTTGGGTGAAGGTACATTTTAAAGGGCTTAATTATCAATTTCTGTGTTTGAAAATATACCCGATGCTAGCGCGGCCAGTGACGTCACGAGCGCTGGGTAGAGGTATATATCCAAATAAGCCGCGCCGCCGCGCCGCCTCCGCCGCCGCCGCCGCCCCAGCGCGCGCGCCGCACCGATGATAGTCGCGCAAAATGAATATTTTTCAATGTTGCGGGTTGAGTGACCCCGCTACGAGTGTTGTACTACGCGCTATCTCGCGCAGATTGGCCCGGAGTATAAATAACTCATGCCTCATGCGCGGTGCGCGATTCTCGTCATTAGTGTACGTAGTCCTCGGACGGAGAATAGCTATTCGAATATTCAGTGGGAGTTTTTAAAGTATAATTTGGGTCAATATTCGTCTTAGTAGGTAAGGTCGACAAGAACCGCTGCTCCCTCTTGTGAATGTATGTCCGTCAATACATATCTATGTAGGTAGATAAGTTATTATTGTTTAGGTGTTAAGACGATACCGATAGCTGGCTGCTTTGCATAGAAAAAGGTCGTAAGTCGGTGTTGTTTTTTAATTTAAAAAAATTTATGGTAATAAAATTTAAAAATAACTAAACCACAAGCACACTATTGTTTAGTGTGCTTTTGGTTTAGTTATTTATCAGTGCAATAACATTTTCGTTTTATTCATTCACTTTTGCGTCCGATAAAAAAAATCGAAAATAAATATTTTTTTTTCATCTGACGCAAAAGTGAATGGATAAAAAGAAATTTTTATTGCACTGATAAATAACTAAACCACAAGCACAGAACACTATTGTTGTAGATTTTTTAATTTTATTACCATAAATTTTTTTAAATTAAAAAATAAACACCGACTTACGACCTTTTTCTGTGCAAACCAGCCAGCTATGGGTGTCGTCTTAAGTTAGGTAATTTGTAGATCTATTTTATGGACAACCGGCACGGGTGGCTGTGCCCAAAAGTTCAAAAGAAAATTAGATACATGCAATATCACCACTCCTCGTGAATAATAAATAAATACGATTAATATAGTTTCTGGTTTTATAAATATTATAAAAAAAATTATATGTTTAAGTTTCCTTACAATTTGTTTTATTTTTTATAAAAGCATAACCCTTCTTTTGGCTTCGCTGTAGTCGGGTAAAAAGAAATAAAATTGTAATTTGTTTCGCGTTGCCTTCCACTTGAACCAGATTGCCTTCCACTCTAATGTTTCATACAAAATCTACTTAATATTCATCATTGCATACAGTGTTAATACGGGCGGAGCCAGGCAAAGGCATAAGATATGTAGTAGACAGCAGCGTTAAGACCTGTATATGGAAGTCGAGCGAGACAAACAATTTAGTTGCAGAAGCACTGAGGTAACATGAGCCTATCTTCCCTGAGCGCACAGTGAGTCGAATCATGTTGCAGGGTAGACAAAATTGATATTTCATTTACTCACTTGTATGAAGTTCATTCTGTGACACGTGTAAGATAGAGTCGTGTAATATGCCATTGATGACGAAATTGAGCCAGCATTACTAATGTAGGTATAGCATTTTTATAATGCTGCTATTCCAGAATATAATGCTATGGAATACGGCCTTCGAGTAATTGCGTATTGTAATAAGCATACCTATATATTATAGTGTGGGGCCGGTATTTAAAAATAATAGTTCCACTCCATCTCTCCCCGTGCATGTCGTAAAAGGCGACTAAGGGATAAGGACACGATGCAATGGTAAAATATGACAGGTTAGTCACATATCACCTTGGAACGGTACATTCATTGAGGCATGCAGCAGGTGGGTCGTCGTGCCTTACTTGCGGCTTGATAAGTTATCTTGTCTGAATAATTTGCTAAACAGGAGTTACAAGAGTTACAGCTTTACAGAAGTACTGTAACTCGTTGATATCAGCCCATCACACGTTGGTGAACTAGTCATGTCAGTGCTTCGTTGAGTTTGGTCGTGTCGGCTAAACTAAACTGAACAGAAAACTCGAACTATTTTCTTCCAAAGCCGTTTCGACCAACTTACATATAGAGCGTTGCTACCAATCTAAACAGGCCATACAAAACTTATGGCGGCGATGGCTCTATTTAGGTGTAACGTGCTATAATGTAAGAGACATAATGCATTTTCAGTTTCACTATAAAATTATATACATTTTATTTTAGTTTTTTTTTCATTCCTCACGCATATAGTCGACCCACTGTGGGCTGCATTTTGTAACAACGCGACACATAATGCTGTTGACATTTCGTAAACGTTCCAAGAGATCGTGGGCTCTTAAGCTATAATCCGTCCAGACATTTTGTTTAGCTGAGTCTTGCAGTGTTCTGCCTGTCTCCTTACTTTTCTTCCTGTTTATTGTGTTTGACAAAAAAGTTGTAGGTGTATATATCATCGCGCTATCGTTCATAAAGGCTGGCCAGTCGGGTCGGAAATAATCTCTGAGCATATGCACGTACATATCACACGCTTTATCCTGACAATCGGGGTGAGCAGAGTAATCGATGTTGTGCTGCAAGGACTCTTGCAAATTACAGCACAACATCGACCACCACGTTTAGCATATTATTCGGCCAAGATAACTATCAAGCAGCCAGTGAGGCACGAAGATCCACCTGCTGTATGACTCGGTGGAAGCACCGCGCCAAGGAGGTGACTTCCCGGCGTCCTTTACCACAGCATCTTCTTCTATCCCTCATTCGCCTTTTACGACGCGCACGGGGAGAGATTCAGTGGGTTATCCTTTTTTAAGTGCCGGCTCCATACAGTTAAAAGTCAAATTGTTGGCATTTGTTTTACCAACTATTTAACTGATGATCACTTAATAAATAAATACATACTTTTAAATGCAAAAATGAATAAATAAATATATATATAAATAAAGAAATGAATGACCGCACTGCGTGGTTGGTTGGATTTATTTATCTACGGCTAAGAAAATAGTTAATGTTGTCCGTCCAGCTCCGTGCAGCCGGTACTACCAATGGGAAGTATGTACTGATATGGTACCTAGTCAACAGAGCTGTTAATGGGCTGACGTCACGCACGTAGTAGGTGAATGTAGCCAACCAACTCGTTAAAAAAAAAATCATAAATATAAATAAGTAGCACCTATTCGGCGAAGTTCAATATCACAAAATTTACAAAAAAAAACCCCGACCCTTAAAAAGTCAAAAATAATTTCCGTTTACTAACTTAAAGGAGTCGGGGAAACGCTAAGTAAATGCCCGCGCAACTCTGATTTTTTATAATTTCTTGACTTAGCGGTCACCCGACTCCTTTAACTAAATAAACGGAAATTAATTTTGACGTTTTAAGCGTCGAAGGATTTTTTAAATAATTTGTAATTTAACTTTTATTTCAAGCTGTTAAAAAAACTGCATCAAATCGGTTCATTTGTGAGACGTATTTTTCTATTACTTCATAAATATTGTATTACTTGATTACTATCATAGCTAAGAACCATCCCGGTTAAACCAGCCTTCTCATAAAAGAACCGCACCCAAATCCGTTCATCCGTTTGGGAGCTACTTTTCCACAGACAGACACCAGACAGACAGACAGACGGAGACGTCAAACTGATAACACCTCTCCTTTTGCGTCGGGGGTTAAAAACAACATCTAGTATAGCGTGCTTGACTCGACATTATGTGCCGTCCTCGAATCAACTGAAAATACTAAGAATACTCCGTCTTCGTCACGCTCTCTCTCTCGTCACGTCACATAATATTTTACAACGGAGTTCCCCCGCACCAATAAACCGTCTGCATTATAAATTGCCCAGTCAAAATAGCTGTCTATAAAATGACACTGCAAAATAGGTCGCACGGGGGGGCAGGGGCAGGTAACACAAAATGAATCATGCGAAGTCCTCAACCGCAGCTAGCGTGAGCCCAGTTGGAACGGTAAAGTTTAACCGCAGGTCACGCCAGCTTAGAGGTCGGCTTGCTCACGCTTGGTACTAGGAACGATATTTTTGTATGTAGGCACTAAATAGGGATAGAAGCAGCATCAACTTTTCGAGGTGGTGAAAACATACTTACATATAATATACATATTCCTCTAAAGCACAGACGTATCGTTGGGTCATTGAGCCTGTTTTATCGGTACTACTATGGCCGCTGCTCTGACGAACTTGCTTCCCTTATCCCTCCTCCTCCTGTTAGCCTTCGCCAAACCCGCCATACTCTCGCGGAACACCCGTTTGTAGTCGACAGAAGAGTTCTTCGAACTGCACGATTCTCTAAATCGTTCTTGTGCCGCACTGCAAAGGTGTGGAACGGGCTCCCAGGAAATATCTTCCCCCACTCCTACAATCCACGGATCTTCAAATCGCGGATTAATAGCCTTTCCCCAGCAACATTAGTCCACCTCCAAGCCGGACTGGCACCTCCTCGGGGGTGAAATTGGCTGCGCCTGAGGTTGCGACCTCGGACAGAGCCACCCAGTTCGGTAGCAATAAAAAAAAAATATATATATTATATACATACATATATTCATAAAGTGCCCGGCAGTAAATGCACATCGAGCTTTAGAAAGAGACAATCCGGTTGTAGAGCGTCGTCCCTATCGCACTAACTCGCATGTCTGTGTGCGACAGGGACGACGCTCTACAAGCGGATTGTCTCTTTCTAAGTAAAAAAAGTAAAAAAGCGTTTTTCACAGTCAGGAGTACAGTGATACATTGTGATACATCTTTGGAAAATAAGAATAGGTTTAAGAACATTTACACATACATATATACGGTAAGCAGATTTTTTTATGCGAGGACTGACATGGAACACCGTTGCACCCATTTATAAGTGCTAACGATGCCCATGGACATTCGGATTGCGGGGTTGCGAATATGAATGCCGAGCCGGCCTGACAGTAGCCTTTTTACGTCCATCGCAAAGGACCCGAGACTGTACTTGAGCAGAATGGCAGGGACAGCGTGCCAGAGCTTGCCGGCCTTGTGGATAATATGCCTAAATGCATGATACCTAAATGGATAATAAAATAACTAGGCGAAAAGTGCACAGAGACGAAATCACAAATACTTGTCTATCTATGTCGCACCTGTTTACTCACATTATCATCCGCCTGATCCAAATAGAGTGCATACCGACCAAATGCTGGTAACAACGTCAAATGTGTGCAATGGCGTTTCTTTCGTATGTGCTCTTTGGGACGTAGAAATTAAACCGAACCGTTTCTAAATACTTCCCGAAAATATCATTCTGGTTTACCTGTTTGTCATGTAGGTAGGCAGTAAATTTGAGGAAAATTAAAAGGCTTTCCCATGATTTGTCTGTCTGTACACTGCAGATATAGTTATTTTTAGGGCTCCGTAGGGAAACTAAGCACTCCATAAGTCTTCCGTTCCTACAATGATTGGCACCTGTTCGAAGGTATGCCCGTTCGTCTCTACCATTTATTACGCAAATCATAAGATCTACTTATATTTGAAAATCGAATACGTCATTGTTTTTACTTTAATTTTTTTAAGTAAATCAAAATACATTTACAAATTACAACACTCAAATGGCGCCAAGGACGCATGGTGCAGTCGACAGAGCCAAAATCGCCTCTCCTCGCGAAACCACGCTCAGTGAGGCTACGTGCCAGCATATTTACGAACCGTTGTTAGAGGTTAAAGGATATGGGATTAATGACATAATATGAGTAAAGCAAAGTATGAGTAATTCAAAATAAATTTTAGATTTTATGTGACTAGAAATGGGAGCATACGCATGAGAGTAATTGAAAATTAAAATTTCAGACCAATTTTTGTATAATCTCGTCGTTCACTTTAGTGAATCAAATTAAAAGAAAAACCTTCACTTATTCTATTGCATTTCTCTTCAAACCACATGACCATGATAAGACCAACATTGTAATTAGTTTAGATATAACTACACAGCAACACAACGCCATCTAGTGACGTATTTAAACCGGTCGGCTCGGTGCGCCGCGCCGGTTTATGCGCGGCGCGATGTAATGGGGCTTGTGCATGTTGGCCCAGCACATTTCCCAACGTTATGTCTATCTCACTTCAGAAAGAATACTGCGTTTCTGTTCCTCGCGCCAACGTTGGCCTGCTGGGGGCGGCGCGATAGATGTAATGGGGCTTGTGCATGTTGGCCCAGCACATTTCCCAACGCTATGTCTACCTCACTTCAGAAAGAATACTGTGTTTCTGTGCCTCGCGCCAACGTTGGCCTACTGGGGACAACGTGCACAAGGGTCTTAAGAATTAGATACGGAACCAGATGTTGTCCTCGAATCGAAGATGATAGTTAATAGTTAATCAGATAATTATTGCATTATTATATCTGATTCGCATAGTGTTTATGGTTTACGCGTCTTATGTGTTAAACTATAACTTGTAACTTAGCATAGCACTCAGTACGGATAATCAGTACTTACTAAGTCTCTAAGGGCCGACACACAGACTTAACAATTAAGTCCACTTACGATCATCTTAGACAATTACCATAAAAGTCAGTTGCACCAATGATCAAATTCTGTCATTAGAATCCAAAGGCTGGCTTAAAGAGATGTCTGGGGGTTCGGCTATTTAATTTCTAACATGCACGCAAGAAAAGTCAAAATGATATCTGCTATGTAGAGCGAATGAATAGCGTCAGCTGTCTGTCAAACAGTTTTAGGGACTAACAAGCACTCTAACAAGGCGTTATCTAATACAACGATGCACTAGCTATCTCTCTCTTCTCAACGTTGAAAGACCGAGATGACACTTTGATAGAGAAGGAAGACTTGTCGAGTTACGAATTTAAGCTGTCGTTAGTTAACGGGCCTTTAGAGATCTTTAGTCTGTGTTGGCGTAATCGGCCCTAAATGCTGCTAAGATAAAGGCAATGTGGTATTAAGTACTAAGATTAGCCAGCGGCTTCGCTCGCGTGAAATCCCATTAAAAAAATACTGATGTAAATAACAGAACGGCGACGACGCGTCGGCAAGCTACGCTCAGTTAATTAAACGATAACTTGCTCGAAGAAATTAAGTCACTAAAGCCTAAAGCCATAAAAAAGGAATATCATATACATTTCCGTCCAGTTCAGTGTAGCCGAGATGAAATGAAGGGAAGCACTGACATGGCACCTAGTTCATCCGGTGTTATGGGCTAACATCACAGATGTTGTAGGTAATGTAGCAAACCGTGTCAGTTTCCATAAAAAAAAACATATTACATACCTGAATTTCAAGTTACTAGGTTCAGCGGTTTGGCCTGGGCTATGATTCACAGTCAGTGAGGACTCAGGGTTTTGTATTTGTCCCTGTATATAAAATTATATTATATTTCAAAGTAAGGCGAACTTACTGCAGAACACATCGTTTTCCCATCAACATTGAATACACAACAATTTGGTGTGGCATTATTAAAGTTTAGGTTTCATCCCCAGTGTTTCCCTTCATCGGAATGATGAAATATAGTTGTTTAAAAATTCATTGGTGCACATCAGGACCTGCGGGGATTTGAACATCCCACATTTCACATGAGAGGCAGTTCGTCTCAATCATTAGGCCGCCACCATGAGAGAGAACAAATCGCTAAACAAATTCTCCCTCCCGATTTGCAATTATGTAATCAGGAAGATGCTGTTTTAGGATTTGATATTGCTCATAGTTTGCAGGCGCAGGTAGCTACCGACCAGAGAACCGGCAAGCGAGATATCCTGAGAATTCTATTTATGTTAATAAATCGGTGCCGGCACTCACCCGCGCTGTACCCCTTTCGCCCTTCTCCCTTGCTGTCATTTCGAGAAGGTTTCATACACTAGCCAGAAACCTTTGAGTTATAATATACGGGCGTATAGAAGAAACAACCCCGTCAAAAAGCTCTAAAATAAGAGAGCCAATCTTTCCGTAGTATGGGAGGAAGGTGATGCTCACGTCGTTGTCGCAGCGCTCAGTAACTGATGTCAGCTCGCCGTCTGCGAACGAACGAATAGCGTACAAACTTGGTACAAACACGCCGAATGCTCGTCTCCGTAGTTGCCTCACCTGCCATCACCAATACGCGTGTGTCACTCACTCAGTCTATCTGATTTTGTAATAGCTGATGGTGCAAATATGATAAGAAGCGTGCGCTTCTGTATAGCGTTTGCCTCTGCCACTAAGGGCAAAGCCGCAGGCCGAGCTGCGTTCACGTAAATACGAGTATTATATATACTCTCTAGACGAAATAAGTTACCAGGGGAGAGGCCAAAGGCCTAGCTGCGTTCAGGCAAACGATATAAAATTATTTCCTCGAAAAAAACCACTAAACTATATACTTTCTCGAAGTAACTAAGTCAGTAAAGGCGAGACCCAAGGCCGAGCCGATTTCTCGTAAACTACTATATTTTAGAAAAAAATAATTCACCAAGGGCGAGTTCGAGCGTCGAGCTGCGTTCACGTAAACGATATTCTTATTATGGTAGCTCGAAGCAAGCGACTCGCGCTGGCGATAATTTGTGATGAATATCTGGATTTGGTAGTGATCCCCCCTCGCACGCGCTGCGACGCGGCATTTTTGGCAAAGACGCAACTGTCACGGGCAGCCCGCTTGCGCCACGCACGCGCGCCAGTAGCTGTCGTTTACGCTCGGAGTCTTGTTAATACTCCACTGTGTAGTTATTAGGGCTTAGCGAGGCGCGCGCGCGCAAGTGAGTTATGTATGTGAGTGTCGATAGGTTTTGCATTTGTCCGTTTTTGAAAACCAAAACGTTGCGTTGCTAGTAACGTTTGTGCGTCAGGAAAGCAATAATTGAAATTTCAGGAGGTGATTACAAAAGACAAAATTAAGAACATTATCACCATAATGTATTATGTAGGTAAAGGTACACATTTCAGTAATTTTGGCAATAATAATTTAGAAATGATTTTTTTTTCTTAATTGTGAAATGTAGTTAGATAGATAGAAATACTTTATTGTTCCAATAAAACATAATGTGGTAGGCTCAAATTTTAGCCGACTGGGTTGGTACCACCGTACTGGATGTAAGATGGCCGCATAGCAGCCTCGGCTCTGTTCTCCTCTAGTCCAGTATAGCCAGCAATCCAGGGAAGTCTCCGGTATGGCACCTACCTTCTCGGAGGTGATATTGGCTGGTCGGAGCATGCGCTTTGGCTTCTCCGACTCAGCCACCCCATACCGGATTACATAAAAAAAAATATATTGTAGGTTATAATAATAATATAATTTTGACAAAATATAGTAAATGTTGTCGAATCGCCTCATTAACTCAACTCTCTAGCCAGTCTAAAAAACCTAATTAGGTAAGCACATTATGTAAAACTGGTGCAGTTGGTCGGGAGTAAACATTATACCAACTACTACTTGAACTACTACCTTTATACTAAGTTAGTTAGATAGATAGATAGATAGCTCCAAGAAACATTCAACGGTAATAAATACATTAGAAAATTTGCATAAGGTGCAGAGGCGAACTTATCCCTTACAGAGATTTCTGTCAACCTTTAAAGCTTTAAATCCAATAGGATTTTTAAAATTCGATTAATATATAAAAATGTAAGTAGGTAGTGCAAAAGAGTTGAGCGTGAAAATTTAAGATAAAATTATTATAATAATACTTATTAATAAATCAAATCAAAATGGTACAAATTTTATATTTAGGACTGTAAAAATTTAAAATTTATATTCAATAAGAAATGTGGAAATAAAGAAAATAATACTTATTAACAATACATGCAAGTACATGACAGTTAAATACAAGCCATACATGTGTTAAAATACATATAAATGACTAAATATATAAAATATAATATACATACATACCTACTTCTCCATCCAGGTATGATACAAAAGGGCATTTTTAGGTTTTAATTTCACATAGTTTCAGGGATTATACTCCTAACAACTTGCAAGGCATAAATAGTTAATGGAGGTAGGTAAGTAATTTGTGGTCACAAGCAATGCCTATGTACATACAAATATGTACTACATAACTGCAACCGCCAAAACATGGAGCAATTTGTTTCGACACGTAGCCACAGAGTTACTGTCTAGCGGAGCGGCTCGGTCGGAATGCCTAAACCAGCATAACCCCAAAACAACGAAACCCCAACATCCCCTAATTAAATTTATAACTCCAAAAGGTTCAACAAATAAACAAGTTATTTGTTTACACGGGCCGCGAGACTGCGCTGGCCAAAATTTTAATAAACTAAATTAAATATTGAAATTGAGCACAGGCATGTCGTGTTGGCTCAATACGGGAACTTCTGTCAACCGCACAGCAGCTAGCCGCGACGGGCTTCACAACCCAAGCTAACTTTACTTACTCAGCCCTCAGTCTCTAAATTAATAGATTTTGTTAGCTCTGGTCGCGGGAATATCGTGTTGTGGACGAATGTTTCTGAAATATATTTACGAGTTAGTTAGTTTATGCAACATTATCTTATAGAAACTAACTAAATGCTGCATCTTCTACCTACATAAATTTTCATACATATCTGAAGATAAATTTATGTAAAGTTCCCAACAGGAAATAATGCTTGTCGAGCTTTTGAAAGAGGCCGTCCGGTTGTAGAGCGTCGTCCCTATCGCACATCTCGCTACATGTTTTTAAAATATACACGGAGAAAAATGTATTTTTGGCGTCAGTATAATAAAATAATACTACTATTATAACTACTATAATAGTTCAGACTAGAATATGGTGCATTGTTCTAAGAAAAGGTGATAATAGGTACCCAAATCTTACCTATGCTAGAGTTAAAACAATGAGGTAATAATCGAGTGGTTAAGGTATTTAAGTAATTAAATATAAATACAAAATAATATGATTTTAGTATTTCCCTCACCAAGAGGGAGGTTCGTATAAGTTCGTTACATTTTGGTACGATTAGTGCCACAATAATTATTCTAGGTTATGGTGCGCATAATCTGTGCTACCTATAAAGTATGGTGGTCATCGTAATTATATCGTCAGAGCATGTGCTTTGGCCCCTCTGACTCAGCCACCCATACCGGATTACATAAAAAAAATATATATTAGTACCACAATTAAGTATTACCAGCGTATTGGGCACTGTCGGAGAGTCGGCTGATTTGGATGAAATACTTTACTTACAGTAGCGAACCCCACCTTTCTCTATCGTTTCCTCCTTCTTTCCACCTTACACTTAATTAGTTTTAGTTCTTCATTAGATTAATTTAATTCTAATTAGTTTTATTTTTGTTTCCTATTTTATTAGAAATGTGTAAATGTTAATTTAAAAATAAAGTATTACCCTAGCTAACTGAATTCATAGTATTTATGTTGATCGGTTACCTCAGCCCATAGAATTAACCTACAGCGTGTCTCTAAAATATATTTTAATTAAATACTTTTGCGGAAAAGCTAAATCTGAAACTCGCATCGTGCGTTCCTGCATATCTCCGGCTGTGAAATGTCAACCTCATTGTTCTTTTCAGTATTCACCAGTTTTGCATATCAAATGAAACGCAGTACGAGTTTATTTGCGCAGTCTCTTCTCCCCTCTTCCTCTATAAACATAGTTCTCTTATTTATAGTCTCGCATTCTCCATCGGGACGTGACGAAGTGGAAATATTTTACGCAATAAATTTCAACATTCTTGAATTTGTATATCTGTGGTGGTAATTCTTTTGGTGTGAATTTCCCTGTAATAAATATTGTTTTATAATATAAGCTATGTAATTTTGATAATTTTTACTTTATTTTCGTCCAATTGTTTTTTTTTTTCAAATTTTCACTGAGTTAGCAAATTTGACTTCCTGTGTGTGCTAGTTTGTTACTAAAATACCTCCTCTTAAAAATGTAATCATTAATCATATGATTAACTATCTGTTGCTCGCGGCTTCGCTCGCGTGAAATTCGTATTTCAAAATAAGAAAGTAAGTAACTAATGTAGAGGCCGAAGTCTGAGCTGGGTTCAGGTTAACGATAAGCTTTCTCGAAGAGTGTAAGTAACTAATGGCGAGGCCGAAGGTCGAGTTGCATTCAGGAAGACGATACACCTTCTCGAAGAAAATAAGTAACGAAGGGCGAGGCCGCAGGCAGAGCTGCGTTGGGAAAAACGATAAACCTTCTCGAATAATTCTCGAACTAAGTCTACTCAATCAATTTACAATATGGTGTTTTCACTGACGTCTTTTGGCACATCTGTTGGTTATATCATTAATAATACAATTTAAAATATTAACTTGGTGTAATAGGTAACAAACCTTTGTTTCACTTAGAATTTTTACTAGCATTTTTTTTTTAATTATAATAAATATTTTTTCTTTTAATTACATCAAACAGGGTCAAAGGAATTCATTAGGAATCAACAGTAATGTAGATAAACCACACCATCCACATTTCACATAGGAAATACATAATTTGATTTATTATGTATGTTTATATCCTAGTAACTCGGCATTCAATTACTATTTCACGGTTTGTTCATACGCTTATCTACTCATTTCCGAAGTATTTATGCAGACAAGATACATCGAGTTTTTATAATGTAGAGCGCAATACTTGTCAATTCATAGATAATAGTCATGAGTGGAGTCCCCTTGTGCTATTATGTATGTAGGAAGTGGGTGGCGACTATCTTCTGTGCGAGGGATTCGTGGTTCGGATTTTAACGTTCACAATAAGCGTTAGTTCGGAGATTTCCGCTAGTATCCCCAATCCGAATCCCGTGGGGCATCCCACGACACTTTCTATTCCAACTTTTAGCATTTGCCTATGTGAAGTTTTCTCTTAGCTAAGTCGAAACATTTCAAACACCCATGTAATATATTTTGTCAAGAGTTTTTTTCGTATTATTCAAGTGGCTTCAAACGGGGTACACATGTTTTATCTCACGAGCGCGGGTGTAGGACACGGTTACTCCAACGGTCATCGTCTCTTCGGCTAATGTACCCAGCCCACTGCCACTTGAGGTTAGCCATCCGGTGTCCAATATCGACTACTTTGGTGCGTCGGCGGATTGCCTCGTTACGCACCATATCACGTAGAGATATTCCCAGCATGGCTCGCTCCATTGCTCGCTGGGCAACTTTCAACCTTTGGACAACAGCGACCGTCAGAGTCCACGTTTCACACCCGTACGTCATAACCGGGAGGACACACTGGTCATATATACGGGTCTTTAAATTTTCCGGAAGGTCAGCCCTCAGGACGAATTTTAGCTTTCCGTAGGCAGCCCAACCCAGTTGAATTTGTCTCTCCACCTCCTTAAGCAGACCTTGTCTAACATAAAATGTACGTTTGTGTCTAATGTAAAAGTAGGTAGGTACCTACCTCACCGGATTGTGGAGCCGCGCGGCGCCCGACGCTCACGGCTGCTTCATCGCAGCTGTGGTGCATCTGTACACAGACTTTGAGTCGCATTGAACATTAGATTGCTTGTACATTAAATTCGTGAATTAGTATGTATGGGAACTGTACATTTTGTTATTTAGGCTGAATTTAGAAAAAATTAATGCATATTACTTTTGCTTCTATTGATCCCACGAATCAGCTTCCGAAAAACTGCAGAAACATCCTGTTAAAATTTGACAAAAAAGACTTTCGAGTAATATATTTAAAGAAATTCGAGCTAGAAAATAATAAATTAGTTCTATTACAGTTTATTTATTACGGATAAAATTGACACACATTTTATGCCCTAACCCCCCTCTATTTATTTTATATCTTCAAAAAAAAGGGCAGATAATGTCACATTATGTTTCTATTTCAAATTATTCCAGTTAAATAAACAATAAAAACTGTCAGTATTGTTTTCCTAGTTCATCAAGTACAATGCATACGGACATAAGTTATGCATAATCACACTCCTGCGCATGTTCCGCGATAGTTTGCAAGCATTTTTGAGCGATTTGACATAATGCAGGTTATTAGAATCGTGGCAGTCGCAGATAGCTTTGTTTCCCACTGTTGTTAGAAGAATTCAAAAATATGGGACTGACATTTCATAAAATTTACTTCGTTCGTAATATATCTGCTGTTATTTTTTTATATATAGAACCGGCATGGGTGGCTTTGCCTAACAGTCAGTCGAATGAAGTTATCCTGGCACAGCCAATAACACCACTCCTCGCGAGACCACGCTCAGTGAGGCGACATGCCAGCTATGAGGTGGACGAAAAGGCGATCAGGTAATTCGTTCGCACGTCTTTTGAAGGAGTCGGGGCGCTACCGTCGTCGGAAGACCGCTCCATATTTTCGTAGTACGACCTAGGTCGTACTACGAAAGTCCGTACCTAGGTACGGACGCAGACAGGAACGATTTTGAGAAGCGGCGCGTTCGGAGAAGTTGTGCGTCGACGACGACACGATGCACGAACTGACAAGTAGACTGAGTAGTGTGGGTGTTAGTATTATTATATTGAACTTATAACACCCCTCTTTTTTCGTCGAGGGTTAAAAATGCATACAGGTTGACCTGAGAACCTCTTAATTAAGATGGGTAAAAACCAGTTTGTTACTCTAGGTACTCTAGGTCGCATCCGGACCTGAAATTTTGTTTTGTGCTAAAAACAATGCTCATTTATAAATTATTTTGAACGGGTTTTAAGAGGCGGCGGCTCGAGGTTTGAGAAGCGGAAATGATGTATTAAATAAATAATAATGAACTTATGTATGGCACAATGAATGAGGATGAGGGCAGCGGAGGCGGGATGACGTGTTCGTTTATTTTGACAGCTTAGTTGATTACTGACGCAATTCCGATTCCACAAGTGAGACAAATAGGTGATGCGGAAAGTGCGGCTAAAAGTGAGGACTGGAGGAAAATTGGAGAGGCGTAATGTTGAAAAGCTGTTCTGTCTTTCTTCGCATCATAATTATTAACACCCGACGCAAAAGGAGGGGTGTTATGAGTTTGACGCCTCCGTCTGTCTTTCTGTATGTGTGTGTGTCTGTCTGCCTGTGTGTCTGTCTGTTTGTCTGTGGCATCGTAGCTCTCAAATGGACGGACCGATTTGGATGCGGTTTTTTTTAAAGCTGGTTTAACCGGGATGGTTCTTAGCTATGTTAGTAATCAAGTAATAAAGTAATTATGAAGTAATAAAAAAATTACGTCTCACAGAAGGACCGATTTGAATGCGCATTTTTTTTTTACAAGCTTGAAATAAAAGTATTACAAATTAAAAAAAAAAACCCCGACCCTTAAAAAGTCAAAAATAATTTTCGTTCACTTACTTAAAGGAGTCGGGGGACCGCTAAGTAAATAAAATATAAAAACTCAGAGCTACGCGAGTATTTACTTAGCGATCCTACTCCTTTAAGTAAGTAAATGGGAATTATTTTAGACTTTTTAAGAGTCGGTGTTTTAATAATAAATAAATAATAATAATAATAATGTTTTTTTACATTTTTGTAATTTAACTTTTAACATCACCAGGTCGACGAATCTATTATCCGTCAATACATTTTAATTCCTTGCACCGTTGTAACGTGTGCGTTGGTAATGAGGGAATGTCACGGCCATGCGGGCTTGAGAATGCTGGCTGATAAACTATCCGGAAGGATGCTACGCTTGTTAGAATAGGTTTTTTTATTGAGAACAATATTGTGTTTACGTTAATGGTAGTCATTATTAATTGAATACATACCACATGTATCAGGGTAAGCAGAGTAATCGGTGTTGTGCTGCAGGGACTTTACATCACAACACCGACCACCATACTATTACGTTTCGCAAAGTACTCGAACAAGATAACAATCAAGCAACAAGTAAGGTACGAAGACCCACCCGCTGCATGACTCGGTGGAAGGACCGTGCCAAGGGAGAGGTGGCTAACCAGTCGCCCTTTAGCGTGGCATTAGTCCTTATGGCTTATTCGCCTTTTACGGCATGCATGAGGAGAGACGCAGTGGGTCTATTCTTTTTAAGTACCGGTCCAGTACTTTTTACTTTATAAAATTTCATGAAAAAAGAAAAAGTTTATTTTACGTGAATAATAAATTAATAAATTAAAAAAAAAATAAGGAAAAACAAGACAAATAGTGAAACAGTCACCATTCAACATTCAACCATTTTAATGAATTTTCCAACTATTTTTAAACTAAAGAAGCCCCTTGCAGGAACTCAAAACATTAGGCAGTTTCTTGTACGTAAATAACTAGAAACTAAATTTAAACCCATTTTTCCCGTCGCAGCACAAACAAAATAATTAAATAGGTAGAAATAAATTAATATGCCTACTTACAAAAAAGTACATTTTCAACACATTAAGAACGCTTTGAATCTGGAATGACATTATATAAATCGTGCGTGTAGTCACTCTCCCGAATTTCGTATACGTTTCAAAACAACACATTTCGAGTACAAACAGAATTATTCCATTTTCAAACCACCTCCCGCCATGTCGTGTCCCGTGCTGCGAGATCAAAAGGAAGTGCAGCGGTTTAAATTTGGAACGAAATGTAAACTGTTCTTGCGGATTGCCGCCATTTTGTATATTTAGTTGCCAGTTCGATAAATATCAGGGCGCGTTCCATACGAGAGAACGAAGGTAGGAGTAAAACATCTGGTCGACTTCAGTGGGACGTTTTCCAAGTCGGTTTATAAGATTACGAGATTAACAGCATTTTTTAACATTTAACTGCATAAAACACGTGCGTAATGGAAAATAAAAAAGTCCGAGAAGGACGTGGTTAATTCTTATTTATTCTGCAAATGAAATTGAAACTAATTTATTGTTTAAATGCTTTCCTTGACTACTCTCTTATCTTCGAAATACTTTGTAACAATAATATTAAAAGCACACATTAATTTTCATAAATAGAATAGAAATATTCTTTAATGCTTTCCAATATAAAACTTTACAAAAGGCGGATTTTTTACCTAAGGCAATCTCTGCCAGTCAAGCGCACTTAATTATGAACATACTTTATAAGGTGTTTACTTATTAACTGCAAATATTTTTGGAGGGGCACATACCCATCATATCATACATAAGTTAAGCAAAAAATAAAATACTTATTTTTAGTATAATTTTCGAGAAATGTGAAAGAACGATGAAAATGCACCACTAGGTACCTAAACAGCTGATTATATCTACGAATAAATATGCATAAATTCTAAGTCAGTAGAACTGCAGTACAATGAAAGTACTCTATATATTACGTTCTTTGGACGAATTCCCAAAATGGCCGACTTGCATTCCATTTTCAAAGTAAGCACGACGAACGCAAAATCTGAAGCGGCGAGCTGCGGCCCTCCTGCATGCGGGGACGACCGACGGAAATGCAGCAGACAGAACATGAACAGCAAAAATGGCGGTGCAATATTAAAATTTACGACCAAACTGGAATAATGGAAGCGACCTTCGTCGGATAAACTCTGCAGACGGTATTTTTAGACGCTCAATTACTGAGGATTGTTTGATCGCAATTAGTCACTTTATTTTATAGCCAATAGAAGACGCGTACTCACTGGTCTCGTGGACTTCGTACTATTATCATTTATACGTCGATACAAGTATTGAAGTTACTTTAGTTTAGTATAGAATAGAATAGCATAGAATTCTTAATTGCATTCCAAAACATAACAATGATACGTGAAGAAAACATAATAATATAGAAGAACAATATAGATATAAACAATAATACAAACACATATTTTCAGCCAGCTAACTTTTCATATGTAAATGTATAAGTACCTTGGCGACCTACACCTATCTAGATAAACTAAGAAAAAATAACATTATTTAATACAAAATTTCATCAAATCGTTAGAACCGTTTCCGAGAAACCAATTATATATACTCGTATAAATGTACCTTCGGAAACGACCTAGGAGAGCTCCTTATCGACAAGTCTGGTACCGACGACGAAGTGCCAATTCTTTCTTCTTTCAGCGAATAGAACGCTGGGCGGGCGAGCTATTCAAAGGGGCAACGCTGCCAGCGTATTGGGCACTGTGGGCAAGTTGGCTGAGTTGGATGAAATATTTTACTTGCAGTAGGTAGGCAAGTAAAATATAATCAAAGTTTAATTATTTTAATTGAGTTTAATTGTTAAAGCATATTTTTATCTATGTTTGTATTATATTACAATTAATTTTCTAATTTTAATCTTTTTTTCTCCAGCGAATAGGGCTGGAGATTCAAAGGGGCAACGCGGCTAGTGTTTTGGGCACGGTGGGGGAGTCGGCGGAGATGGATGAAATTTTTTTTATTTAATAGGTGTTAATTTAAATTTTAGTTTTTTTTTTCATTGTTATTGTGATTTTCTAATAAGTGAATTTGTACATTGTAATATTTAATTAAATATGTTCATACTTCATTAATAACTAAGTACAGTATTAAAAAAATATATATTATAATACATTTAAGAAATAAATATTCTGGGTGAGCGAGATATATATTTATGTATACAAGTTTAGTTCACTTAAAGCAGTGATTCGCAAACTGGGTGCCGCGGCACCCCGGGGTGCCGCGAACCTACGCCAGGGGTGCCGCGAAAAAGTGGACATTATTTGACCGAGCGAGCGCGAAGCGCGAGCGAAGCGTCTCCGTTTCAGCTTGGGCAAAAATGCGTACGTATGTCCGGATGTCCGGCTGTTTCTCAACAAGTTTTTGGTAATTTTTCAAAATCGCTGAGCCATGGGGGTTGAGGTGCGCCGGTGGACATTTATTCAGTTTTAAGCTATGCAAAAACAGACTCGCGAGGTCTACAGCTCACAGAGCCACTCACTAGTAGTAAATAATTAATAATAATAATAAATAATAAAATTCTTTATTCAGGCAAAAAAACCCACACTTCACAATACATACACAATACACAATAAAAAAAAAAAAAAACAGCAAACATTTCATACCCCGTTGGGTGTAGTCATAATTTTTTCCCAGTGGGCAAACATTCAGCCGCACAGGCTTTGTGAAAGCCCTGCGAGAATCTCGTTCGAGCTCATCACGAGTCTCTGTCGGAATCCGGATACCCTGGAGCGCATAATGGCGTAAAAGTCCTGCACTCTTGCATCTGCAAACATGCCCGATGCACTGCAGTGTCTGGGCAACTGCATGAGCTGCCTGAAGATGTTGTTGTACTGGACTCACACCATTATACGCCCCTTTTGTGTACGCCGTCCACAGTTGGCACGTGTAGAAGGTTTGGCAATATGCCCTGAAAAGGGTAATTTTCAACTCCTCAGGGCATTTGCCAAACCTCCTAGCCACCATATTGCCAACCACGGATAATGCCCTCCGCTGCCTCTCAATATCAGCATCATCTTTCAGGTCGGAAGTCAGCACGTGACTAAGGTACTTAAACTGTTCAACCCGTTTTATGACTGAGCCATTTAGATATACTGGCGGAACATGGTTCGGCCCAGCACGGTGTTTCAATACCATCATTTCAGTATTTTTGACGTTGTACGCGAGCCCATGTTCCGCCGCGTATCTCTCGCACACTGTTAAGAGTCTTCGAAGTCCTTTGATCAATGGACTCAGCAACACCATGTCGTCAGCGTAGCTCAGGTTATTAACATATCTTGAACCCAGCTTGAGTCCGACTTTAAATTCAAAATAAGTATAAAAGTAATGTACCTACCTACATACTTAATCGAAATAATAATGAAACATTTACATTTCGATGCGTAACTTTTACGCATCGCAAAATTGTGTTTTTATTCCTTTCGAAAATATTACTTGATTTACATATTTGCATGCTTCGTTTATCACAGTTCAGATATGATGCCTATGAAAGACACCAACCGAATATTGAAGCGGTGTGCCGCACAATTTCTTGAACGGGTTAAGGGCGCCGTCAGCTAAAAAAGTTTGAGAACCACTGACTTAAAGTAATAGGATTTAGAAATTTGTCGCAGTACATATTTGCTCCATGCATGATTATTACGCAGGTGTTCGCGGAGCGTGACCGGCAAAGGAGCCTTGGTGATAAATATACGGATATGCAAGCGCTCCTTATTGATAGATCATGAGCATAATTTGTACAACAATGCGAGCCATTAGCAACAGTGACTAACTCAAACAGATACAATACGAATGAGTGAAATAAACGCAACTTATCTCCACTGTTTGCCGGCTACTGCAATCCCGGAGGTCAATTCACTATGAAGAAAAAATAGGAATAGAGTACGATTTATGTAGGTTTCCGTATCCGCAAATCCGCACGAAAGCTTTATTACTAAGCCTACACTCCGTCTGTCTGTCTGTCTGAGGGGTGTATCTTTAAACCCGTAAATAGGCAGCCTCTTGAAATTTTCACATAATATGTTTTATCATGGCGGATAGTCTAAAAATTAAAATAAAAGTAAAAGTAAAAAGGGGGTTCCCCATACAAGAAACGCATTTTTTCAACGTTTTTAGTCTTTGCTCCATCGTAAATGCGGTAATTCAACAGGTCGCAATCAACTAACCGGATTGAGAAATAGCACTTTTGCTCGATGAAAATATCGCTCTGTGTAGACAAATAGCGAAAACTTGTTTGTGTTTCATACACTTTTAAGAAAATACAGAGTTATTTTACATGCAGACAGTGAAATTACATGAGATGCGGACTTATCGTTTCTTTTTCTTTCAGTATATACCTATATTACAAACATAGACAGGACCTTTAAGAGAGGCGATAACAGACACGTGTCAGCCCGACATAGCATTCGTAAATGTCGCACGTATTGCGCTTACTAACTATAAAAAAAAATCTCGAAATATAGTAGATTCTCGATTTTGCTGACATTGAATTGGCCGCTTGATTCCCGTATCGAGTGTTGCTACCTAGACAATCTGCGCTCACGGAAGTCGCGCTCCAAATCGACTCCGGCGCACGTGCGCTATCTGATACCTTGACATATTAAAATGGATGCACGATTATTGCCAAACATGTAGAGTACTAGAAATAGGAGAAATAAAACACATTTCGTTTCATTTCAATTTCACAGTGGTTTTCATTTTCCCCTTACGTTTGTACTGTTTTAATTATAGAAATATCCATTAGTATTGTTGCAATATAGTAAAAGATCAAAATATACCTGCACAATGCACTTTGTTAGATTGCAGTCTTTAATGTGTTTCAAGATGATACTTGACAGCAATACAGTTTTAGAAAGTGGCAACAATAATACGAAACTTCCATTATAAACGAAAAACATAAACATTAAAACATATTGAAATTCGTAACGTAGGCCATAGGCAGTCCGCTGAACGACCAAAGGTTAGCTATATACTAAAGATTAATAGTTTCTCCATTAGCTTTCGATACATGAAACCTTGGAATATAGAAAATATTCTATTTAAAATGGAAATGTCATATAAGAAGTGCATGACCGCATTTTTGTATGCGTAAACATCTATACCGGGACCCCGAGGGTTTTTCGGAGTTAGAATGAATTGCGATTTAGTTGGTGTGACATTCCGACAGTGACCGCCGGTATTCACACTTTTTAGGTTTCAGCACCCCGCCCCGTGCGGAAGCCTATTACTAACCCTATGCCATATGTATGTGTGTTTGTCTGTCTGTCTGTCCTACTGCTGTCCTTGGAACCGTAATCGCTAGCCCGTTGAAATTCTCACAGAATATATAATATTCATTGTTATGGCGGATATAACATCAAATAATATAAAATAGGAAAAGCAACAAAATTAGGAGGTATCCCCATACAAGAAACGTGTTTTTCAGCGTTTTTTTGTGTGGTGCGGAAACCTCGGTGCGCGAGTCCGTCTCGCCATTGGCCGGTTTTTTTAATTCTACGTTCTCGGTCACACGAGGACAAAATGCATACATACAAACATGCGTACAGAGTGTACGTGGTTTACACTCTACTGAATACACTCAAGCTTGTCTCCAAACTGGGTAGGCAGACACAACCAGTTTCCACGTGCCATCCATGGTTCTGCCTGACACACCTCTTACGTTTCTTCCACTCTCATAATATTATAATGTGTTTCAAACTTTATTCACGAACTGTAACAAGCTCTAACATAATTTAATGGTTTTCAATGTCTAGTAATGATTTCTAAAATCGCTTTACTTACAAGTAATATTTTTATGTCATATCCACAGTGGCCCCAAATTACATGTTGCTTATTTAGAGCTACCGAGGTGGTAATGAGACAAAACTAGCACTGTTTGAAAGCTCATTGGGCACTTCTAGCAGGGCACATGCGAATATATATTCTGTGTCAGAAACCAAACTTTCATTGCATTACTTATTGCCCATGGTTAATATGGGTTCACCTAGTCTAGTGGTTAATGATTATGGAACTTATATAAACAAAATTTTTATTGTTTGAAAGCTCATTGGGCACTTCTATCAGGGCACACGCGAATATATATTCTGTGTCAGAAACCAAACTTTCATTGCATTACTTATTGCCCATGGTTAATATGGGTTCACCTAGTCTAGTGGTTAATGATTATGGAAATGATATAAACAAAATTAGTATTGTTTGAAAGGTCATTGGGCACTTCTATCAGGGCGGGCACACGCGAATATATATTCTGCGTGAGAAACCAAGCTTTCATTGCATTACTTACTGCCCAAGGTTAGTATGGGTTCATCTAGTGGTAGTAAAATGTGAAATAGGATCACGAATTAAAAGATTAAATTTTACGAGAACCGTACCATCGTTAGCGCAGGCACTAACAAAGAATCATATACCCAGAAACGACAATCTCATGCATTGCACACGTTCTGCCTTGTAAATAACATTTGGTCGGCATACACTTTATTTAAAAAATATATATAAAAAATTCAAAAATGTATTTATAAATATAACACACATAAACAATTTAACACATACAAAATTTTAAAAATTGTGTGCAAGTTTAGTACTTCCGTTTAAACTAACCTAATTTGCATATGAATTTATTATATTGATACGTGAGTGAAGAAGTCTGACAGAGATAGACATAGTCACATATATTTCTGCCCGCGGCTCCGCTCGCGTTAAATTTGAACTAAAAGAAAATCTTACTTTGGTTCTCCTGCTCAGCCCTTATTCCGATTAGTAATATAATGTAAACTATACGTTCTAGAGATAATTATGTCGGAGTGTGCAGGTGAAAACTGTAGTAGGATAAGCGTGTCTCTTCTATAATGCAGATGCATTCTCTGACTCACTCAGAATTTTTAAATTTGTAACTTATTAAGATATCGTGATGATAGATGTGTCACACAAAATCTAAGGATTTCGGTTATTCGTACTGAATGAAAGGCCGGTCGAAGCTGCTATGTAAATAGTTCACGTTTTCCATCCAGTCCGGTGTAGCCGGTACGACCAAAGTGTAGCACTGACAATGCACCTGGTTGGCCAAGGTGTTGTGGGCTGAAATCATCGAACCAAGTCTGGTTCCACAAAAAAATATCTCACCTACTCGACAAGTCGGTGATTCTAGGTGTCTATATCTTCGGGCGAGAAGCGTTTCCTACGTGTTTACGAAATGATTCAGAGACTTTATATGAAAGGGAAGCATAAATTGAGGCAGTCGAGCCGTTCGCTTCCTCGTACGCAATGTGACGAGTTAGCTGAAGGCTAAATTCTAATGCTTGTTTACACGCCGCCTGTCCTCTAGTTGGATAAACTGGGCCGCGATTAATCCAAGAGTGAAGCGTAAATATTTCTCATCAAATGTAGTATATATCATTTCTAATCCATCTATTTCTTTCTGTAGGTTAAATATAAGTTGCGTATCTAAGCGGGCTTTCACCACCTTCACCACCAGTCTCGTCCAACAGTTTTTTTGTCGACATCAAGTAAGTTGTCGGCGGAAAGCAGTGGTTCCGTACCGCTGAAGGCCGGGAGGACTGGAAGAAATTTGGAGAGGCGTATGTCTAGCAGTGGACACATACACGCTTACTGACTGACTGACTGTGCAGTTGTACCGATTCGGATGGTTTAACCAAAGAACAGCGATCAACGGCCGTCTTCCCACAGCCGGCCGCACGGGATTATTTTATACTAGCTTTTGCCCGCGGCTTCACTCGCGTGAAATTCGTATTTAAAAAGAATAAATTAAGTAAGCCCGGTACCGTACTTTTATTTCGGCGCGCGGAACAATTCGGTTTGTATGAGAGCCACATCTTAGCGTAACCGAAAGAAAACTTTATTTGGTATAGTTAAATGTGCTTGTACTAAGTTTCATCGAATTCGGATGATCGGTTTAAGAGTTATGGAGAAACATAACTACATACATACATACATACAGAAAAGATTACTAAAAATCGTCAATTTAGTTTTAGTATCATACATAGAGTCAACCAACGCAATAACTCATAAAACAATCACCGTGCACCACAGAATGTCCATGGGCATCGTTAGACACCTACTTGTAGGTGAAACGAAGCCACATGTCGCGCTATCCATAAAAAAAACAACAACAAAATAACTTAATGCATGACCATCCCTTACAGATTTATTATTAGTATTGATATTTTTATAGTTCTTTTAATAATCATTTTGTCAATACCAGCCCCATAGTACTCGTACTTACTCTGTGGGTTTAACCATACTATCTAGAAGAATCTAATTTCAAAAGCTCTACCAACATTTAGTTCTTTTATAGAGAAACAGGCAAGATGGCTGTGCCCAGGAGTCTTGTCAGATTCTGATACAGCCAATAAAAGTACTCCTCGAGAAAACACGCTCACTAAAGGTGCCATGTCAGCGACAAGGCGATCTTTTTACATTATGACATTTACAAGGGATTTTATTTTTATTGTTTTATTTTTTTCTTCAAATTTTTCTCACGCACACATCACCCGAATCTCCGCCTTAAACACTTTCATTTTTGAACTTATTCCGCGTCCAAATTAATCCAAAAATAATATTCAATGTCGCGAGAGCTCGCGCCTTACGTCACGTCGTGAGGTAGACATAGTTGGTCCGAAGTGTCAATGTCGCACAATGTGTGTCGCGCCACGCCACGCGCCGCCGCGCGCGCCGCTCGGCCGGTATGTTTGTAAATATTTTGTGAAGGAGGTTAATCTTGATTACGAATTACAATGATGTATTTATAGGGCGATGTGTGTGCACCGCACCGCTCAAACGCAGAATTGGTGGAGGGAAGTTTGAGGCGTTCGGAATGGAGCCGAATATTGAATTTGGTTTTATTTCCTTCCACCGAGTTACGCAGCAGGTGGGTCTTTGTGCTCTAATATATCGGCAATAATAATAATCTGCATCTCTCCCAGTGCATGTCTTAAAAGGCTACTAAGGGATAAGGACAAGATACCGTGCTAAAGGGCGACAGGTAGCCACCTCTCACCTTGGCACGGTCCTTCCACCGAATCAGGCAGCAGGTAAGTCTTCGTGCCTTACTTGCTGCTTGATAGGTTGTCTTGTCCTAATACTTGCTGAACGTGATGGTCGGCGTTGTGCTGTAATTTAAATGATTTCTTGCAGCACGAAACCGATTAATCTGCTTACCCCGATTGTCAGGATGCAGCGCGTGGTATGTTGAGCTTCAATACGTGAAAAATAATCAACGAACGTCACAATAGCAAGACCAATTAGTAAATAAAAAATTTGGTAGGTGCTAAAAATACTATTCTTTTATTTCGTAGTTTTTTTTTAATCCGGTGTGGGTCAGAGCGGCCAGAGTGCATGTTCCGACCAGCCAATATCACCTGCGAGTTTGTAGGTGACATACCGGGAACTTACTTTTGAATTTTTGGGGTGCACCGATTCTTAAATATCGTTAGTAACTTAGTAGATATTAGTAATATAAACTTAAATTAATTGTATTCTTTCGACTGTGTGTTTTATTATTTATACGACATAAGCAAACAATAAATTAGGTACTGATTATTTTGATCAACTGTTTGTAATCAAAGAAACGTCGTAAATTATTTAGACAAATGAATAATTGTTTGGTTACCAAATAGATTTCACACGGCGCCGCGTGTACATGACACACCCCCACCCACACACTCACTCAAAATTCGAAATCACATCAGCGAGTTCTTAAAATATATCTAAATTCAATTTGAAAATTTCTGTACTCAAACATGGTTCAAGCAGTCAAAAATAATACATTGAAACTTAAAACAGTTATCAGATACACTCATGCATTTTATTTTAATAAACTGACAAGGTTTCCTACTTCACCTACTACAGCCGTGATGTCAGCAAATAACACCTTGGTGAACTAGGTGTCATGTCATTGCTTCCCTTCGGTCGTGCCGGCTTGCAGGTGATAAATTGTATTAGAATTATGCATTTATGGTGGTTTCGCGAATAAAGGTGAATTTGGCTCTGTAAAATGCACCATTGGTCCATCAGCACAGCCACATATGCTGGTAAAAAAAATTGTGCACTATGCAAGTAATCAACAAAATCGCTTTCCTTACTAAACAGAAAAGTTGTCGGATTGTGCTACCAGTTAAACTCGCATAAGGCGAGGAGAATTTATACGGCCAGAGAAAACACCTCGAAATAGTTTGGCAGCGAGTTCCCAGATGGAAAAATCACGCGCTCAATGCTTTTCCGTTTTCAATCTCTGCCAAAATTTTCTTTGACCTCGCCTCGGCGAAGTGCAAAAACAACAAATCATTTTGTTATTTTAATAAAGAGACTACTTTTGTCATAAACTGAGAATTTCATTTGCGCTCGGAGAAAAATTCGAAGAATTATTCACTTGAATTAGGGAACATTTTGGGCATTATAGCTCCATTAAGCTCACAATGTCTGAAATTTTTAAATTCACACAATTAGGCAACCATTTTCATTAGGTACGTATTTTTATTTTCTGAATTTTCTGCATAAGACATTGATGTCCAATTCCGTATAATTTATGGAGTTATTTTTCTCAATGAAAACTCTACGGTGAATTTATTTGAAGACTAACAAGACACAAATTTTTTTTTATAGACGGCCGGCACAATCGGCTATGCTCAAAACTTCAATGGAAGTATTTTATTTTAAGGTAAATAAAACAAAAATCATGCCGAATAAAAGTTAAATGTATTAATCGAATGTTTATAGTATTGTGTAAGTTGTCCAAACAATAAAAATTTTTTTTTATTGATAATCATCTAGCTATGTGAGACTATACGCATAACGCCAAGGACGGTTTGAAAAAAAAAATTACACAAATAGAATATGTAATTCAATATATAAACAAAGTTATACTATATAGGGTTGGTACCACCGCACTGAATGAAACGTCGGTCTAAACGGCTATGTAAATAGTTTGTGTTTTCCGACCAGTTCAGTGTAGCCGGCACGATCAAAGGGGGAAGCACTGACATGGCACCTAGTTCACGCGGTGTTATGGGCTGACATCACGGACGTTGTAGGTGATGTAGCCAACGTGTCAGTTTCCATAAAAAAAAATACGTTTAATTTAAAAAAAAATATTTCATTAAACAAAGAAAATTAAACAAAAATTGTTTCTTTAGAGTTTAAAAAAAAAATCGAGGATATTATTATAAAGTTTGCTCTACCTAAAGCAGTCTTCCCGACCGCACCTGTGTTGTATTTCTTTCTCGAGGCCTACTTTTCCCCCGTCTATTTGCCGACTAGGCCTGGCTAAGTGAATGTCAGTAGAGCCACAATTTATCTACTCCGTGTTTCCTGGTTCTTATCTGGCCGATCAGGGAAATAAACATCTACAAACGGTATTGTCATACATTGCATACATTTGACCTTGTTACAGACATTTGGTCAGCATGCAGTACATTTGTTGTAGACAGAATATGCGTGAGGAAACAAGTGTGACAGATATATCAAATTTCAGAATGTCACAAAAGGTATTCGTGCTTCGACCTACCTTCATTTAGTGCGATGGTACCAATCCGGACGGGTTGATCCCTAAGAATCTGATAGTAAAGTACTTACAGTAAGGGTTTCGAATCTTCCATTGGACTTTTGGGCACATCCACCCGTGCCTGCGGTTTATATAAATCAATATATGTACAAATAAAAAAAAATAAAAAAAATGCAAGGTTGTAAGTCAAAGTTCTATTCTCCTAGATTCGTTCGCAATGAGCGGTATTGTTTTAAGATATTTTTGTATGAAAAAATTTAAGACACGGAAGAGAAACACTTCAGAATTTTTTTTTATATTACATCTGGAATGACGGGGTACATATTTTATGCATCGTATAATTGTAATTTCGTCCTGGGAACTTTTCCTAGACAAGTTGATGCCCGCTCTAGGTATATACAACCTCGCGGCCGCTGTAACGCGTGACCTTTTAGCGACACGCGCTCGGCTTCCTTGCAAATATCCGTGTTTGTCCATAACAGTCCTGTCTCCTTAATTGTCGCGCTGACTGTACGCTCCGTAGGCATGCCGGCCGGGCGGTAAGGTCGGCAAATATATGACCGAAGTATATAAATGTGCTTAGGACCGTGTGCATGGGATCGCTTTTTTATGTTTACAAGGAACTCAGCCTCGGTAGCTTAGTGGTGCGGTGCGATGCTTCGGCATCAGATCTCTAAAGGGCGGGCGCAGTCGGGCTTGGATGGGTGACCGTCAGATCGTTGAGGCTGAATGCGGTTAATAGTTCCATCCTTATCTTACTAGGTCCCCTTTTCCCTTACTAGGTGGTAGGCTTAATTGTAGCCGACTGGGTTGGTACCACCGTACTGGGTATAATATGGCCGCATAGCAGTCTCGGTTGCGTTCTCCTCTAGTTCAGTATAGCCAGCAATCCAGGGATGTCTCCGGTATGGCACCTACCTTCTCGGAGGTGATATTGACTGGTCGGAGCATGTGCGTTGGGTTCTCTGACTAAGACACCCATACCGGATTACATAAAAAAAAGATGGTAGGACTTAACGAGCCCGGATAGATACCACCGCACTGAATAAAGGTAAGTTGAAGCGGCTACATATTCTGTGACGTTCTGAAATTTGACTTTAGCACTTTCAAGAGGTCAACTCAAACTGATCATACTTCGTGAAAGAATTGTGTAATATATTAAGTATGAGTTCGTTTGACCCAATAACGCCAATGATTTTATAGATTTATTTTTCTTATTTCATTTTGTTTCTCCGTCTATATCGTGAATTGCCTCCCCTCAACATACAGATCACGAGTATTTACAGACACAAACGAAGTCTTCACAAAGCCTAGGCACCGAGAAAGCGGAGAAGAATCAAAGTCGTACCAATACGTGCCCAACCTCTGTAATGCTCTAATGTACAAAATGAAAAATCTTAAAACATAATACCAACCGCAGCGCACCAGTAATGCCACTAATTCAATGCGATGATATTATTTTGAGGTAGGTCTTGTTCGTAAAACTAGCTCCACGTTCAAATGTATGGCAGTGCTCGATTACTCGGACTCGATGTAAACTGTAGGTCCTTTTCATTATAGCTTAGTTAGGTGCTACGTACTCAACTGGGTTTGTACCACCGCACTAGACGAAATATGGCCGCATAACAGCTTCGGCTGTGTTCCCCTCTATAGGGTAGTTTCCGGTATGGTACTTTTTCGGAGGCGATATTGGCTGGTCGGAGCGTGTGCAGTGGAACCTTTGACTCAGCCATCCATACTGGGTTGCATAAAAAACTATGGCAAATATATGGTAATCGACGCTTACTGTGCGACATTCGTGTAAATTTAAGAATTAAATGCTCTCGATTTCACAGTAAACTAACGTGAAGCGGAACTAGTCCCGTTGTCGAACTTTCCTCTCTCTACCAATCCAAAAAAAATCTCCAATCTTCTGGGCTGGAGAAGTTCGCCGTTAACAGACAAGAAGACAGAATTTCTCACTAATATCATCATCGGAGCAAGGAACAGAAGAGGCTTCTATCAACCGTCACCTGGCATAATGAGCGACAAGTGTGGGCCGAAACAACATGTCGCACAGATTCACAAATTGAAGTTGTTTTTCAAAAATCCGTCACCACGTCGTAAACGTAATTTAGAAACCCACCGAGAAAGAAAGCCTCCTCATAAGGAATCGAATGTGCTCGTGGTGTATGATGCGCGGTCGCCGTATCCACAAAAGCTTGATGTAATTGAGCTCGGAGCCACGACTGGGGCAGCGGGCTCGCTCGTCGACTTCGTACGTGATTTGATTCTCTTAAGCTCAAATTCACTACAACGCAGAGAGTCCATTCAACGCAAGCCAAATCGTATATCGTATACGCAGTGGACTTTCTTTTAGGGTTTCGTGCCAAAATGAAAAAAAAGCTTTATACTAATAAATAAAGCGAAGTTTCTACGGGCGACCGGCGGCGGCGGCGGCCGTGGTAGGCGCGGTGGCCGTGTAACCAATACTTCATACATAGCGTCACACCTGTTTCCCAGTAGGGTAGGCAGAGACAATGGATCTCCACGTGCCACGATCCTGAGATACCTCTGCTGCCTCTTACATTTTCATAATGTTCTTCGTACAGGCTGGTAAATGTTTCTACATAAAACCAAGTAGGTAGATGTAAATAAATAATAACATTGTAAACATTGTAAGTGCGAGTCTGATTGGCGCGCGATTGGGTTCCGTATCATAATACATTTCTCTTGATAATGGTGACTGACATGAAACCCCAGTACTCAATACACATGTCATGTACCGCTCTGGGTTCCATGGAACCCAATTTATGAAACCCTGGTATAAAGTTTTCGAAATTCAGCTTCGTTCGATGTTCATGTGTTCTTCGTGTGTATGAAATAAATCATAAATTTATATAATATGTTATATAAATTTATGATTTATTTTATAAATGAAACAAAGTTTAATTATTACGTTGCGATTCCGTATCGACATTAGCATATAGAAAAAGCGTTATTTCTGAAACCAGCTCATTAGCTCGATCTAGAAATATTTAGCGCCTTTTGTCGATGTAAATGACAGTTACGGAATATTACTCGAAATCCGTACTCGATTCTCGAATTTACTGTTAGTGAATTCACTTCGAACTTCCGTGCCCCCTTGGCGGCGCGGGGCTCTCTCTTGTACCAAAAATAATATTATTGTTTTTGCAAATATTTGCGACTACCGCTTATGTTTTCTCTGATACGTGGTCTGGCGTCGCTTTTAAAATTTATGATTTCTGCGGCGGCCATTTCTGGTACATTTCCTTTGGG